>OX465601.1:210007500-220007500 GCA_950022295.1 Bromus sterilis | reverse complement strand
CTTGGAATAATGCAAATCTATTAAAAAAGTCTTCTCAAAATGGGCTATCGAGTATGAAGGTTCATGGCTTTCAAGCCAAATGACCGATGTTAGTGCTACTTTCAAAGGATAGTTTTACCAAATGATCTCATTTTATGCAAAAGTGTGCATATTGTAATGGGCAACAAGTTTGCCAAAGGAAGTGTGCTCGTTTTGACGTAAACAGTAACTTCTTTGTCTATTATTTATTTTATGTAAATTTGAAAATATAGTATGGCAACAAAATCCTTGCAAGATTCTGATCCAAAAGCATATAATTTTTTTCTAAATCCATGCAAGTATGAATTACTTGTGATTTTCATAAACTACAAGGACCTATTTGCAAATGTACATTATGCCGCATTTTTAGCATATCCAAAAACTGAAACAAAGTGGATATTCATAATCTATGGAAAATTCTACACCAAATTGATATATAATTTGCATATGTCTAAATTTATACAACTCAAAATGAATATATAAATTTCATATAATTAAAAAAAATGTTGCCGACTGTAAAGCCGTCAGTATAGCTCCAACGCCGTTAGCCGGCCGGCAGCCCACTTGCCACGTGGCATCTATGCCGACGGCCAGAGTACTGTATGCCGACGGCTAAAGATATTCCGACGGCCACCGTCGGCATATCTTTAGCTAAGCCGACGACTTTTCTTTGTCGAGGGTAAAATGAAGGCCGCCGGCTTAGCTTCGGATATGCCGACGATGGCCGTCGGCAACTAGCGATTTTGGTGTAGTGAATGAACCTCATTAGGTCATATTGGCACATGTCAACTAGAGTTATGTTCATATTTGATGATTTGCTCTTGTGTCTTGGTCACATTGACACATGACATGTAGCTTTTCATCTATGGTCCTGACATTTCACTCATGTCTTGGTATTATCCGTCTTTATGGCGTGGACGCGTGTTTCCCACCTCATTTTCCCGTCGTCAATATGTTTTTTTATTAGGGCCATTAACATTATATGACAAAGTTATAAGGAGTTTCGAGGTGGTGTAGATGGTCTCATGTGTCAAGCCCCAAGTCGGCCTGATGCTTGAGACCTAAAGTTACATATGAGTGTTCGAAGTTCAGCTCGGAGCATGAGCTTTGATTGACATGAATTTTACAAAGAACGGTTTTATGACATATTCCTTTTATCTCGCTGGAGCTAAGAGTATACTAGATATCGAAGAGTTTTCGCACAATATTGATTGTTTAACTGAACTCAACCTTCGTTATGTTGTACATTATTCAAAGACATGAACACACCATTTTCTGGCAAAGTTACAAGGAGACCTTCAATATGTTGTACTGTTCAAATACATTTACACATCATTATCTGGCAAAGTTATAAGGAGTTTCGGGATGGGTGCAGAAGGATTCAGGTTTCAGGCGCCAAGTCGACCGAGTGAATTGCAAAAAAACACGACATCGGAGAATAGGATTGCCACAAACACACCTTTTGCTAATCATTTCAGAAAACACAGTTTTTTTTCTTAATCTTTGCAAAAACCATAGACCACGTATTTAGGCAGTTTTAATCACGTTTCTGACATATAGGGCCCGCCTGTAAGGATGAAATTTAGCAAAAAAAACTCCAAAAAAATAAAAACGCAAGGCATCTCACCCTCGGCGGTGCTCCCACACCTGGCGCTCCCCCTCCCACCCCCCGGCGCGCAGCACCTCTCCACCCCTCTGCGCCGCACCTCTCCACCCCTGGCGGCGATGCTCCCCCTCCCACCCCCGGCGGCGCTCCACCTACCACCCCTGGCGGCGCTCCCGCTTGTGGCCGTGACCTCGCCCTCCTCCCTCCGGCCGTGCTTGATACGGTGAGGATCTCTCACTCCTCGTTGGTTACCCCAAGTGGAAGGTGAGATATAGCGTAGCAGAAAATTTCCTTCGGTGAAGATACCAAGGTTTGTCTCCAGTAGGACTCGCAGAAATACAAGAAGGTGTCACGGCGCTTGACGTGGACCTGCACACAGCAACAAATAACTTTGCTCCCAACGAGTACAGAGCAGTTGTCAATTCCTCCGGCCTTGCTGTTTACAAAGGATCAACGCACTAGATAATAATAGTGGCAACTGAAAGTAAACTAAGGATGTAAACAGTAATGTGAAGATGGACCGGGGTCCCGTGATTTTCACTAGTGATGTCTCTCTCCCAAAAGACGATAAAAGTGCTAGCGAGGTAAACAAATCACAGCTGGGCAATTGACAGAATTATGAAGGCACCGCAATGCTAACTATGCTGCAAAGAAAGGAAGGACTCAAAAGCAATGGGCAGTACGCCAAGGTAAGTAGACCGAAATCCTACTGCATCTACTACGAATCATCCACCTTGAGATATCTATCCAGAACATCTCGCTGGTATTAAGTTGCGAATCCCACCCAAAGTGTAAACTCAAAGCAACAAACAACTGCATTAAAAGAACTTTGCGTAAAGTAAACATTCCTTACACCCGCGGATACAAGCACCGTTGTTTTATCCCTGGTGGCAACAGGACATCCCCTAGTCTCATGTTTCTGTCACTCAAGCTAGACATCAAGGGGCTGAACCCACAATCAAGCATAACGCTCCCTCTTGGAGTTGCAACAAACTACTTGGCCAAAGTAAAATACTGCAACGGAGAACATGCAAGAATTTACTCAAGAACAAAATATAAAAGAGAAGAACCAAATATATTACTCATCACAATCTGAACATAGTCTCATAATCCATCAGATCCCAGCAAACTCAGCATAGCAACAGCAGAAATTACAAAAGTGCCTCGATCATGTGAGGCAGCTCACGAGGTCTCGAAAGTGGAAGCACAAAGAGGGGAGAGAAGTACATCACATAGCTACTGGTCATGGACCCATGGTCCAAGGGAAACTACTCACGGTACATACGGGAGGCGTCCATGGCCATGGATGGTCTCCCGGAGGGGGTTCCTCCTCCCGGCAGGGTGTCGGGGCAGCTTCTCCAGGCAGCCCCGATCTAGAAACGGTGGTGACGAGGGGGTGACCCCACGACTCCTACAAACAGGCCTACCCGGTGTCCCTGAAGATAGAAGGCTCATGAAGATGCATCCTCGGCCCGCTAATTGGCACCGACGTAGGAGTCTGCGACTCACAAGGAAGGTGCAAAGACCTGTCGTACGGAGCAAGCTAGGGTTAGGAAAGCTTACCTGTAAACGTAGATGAACCCCCTGAGACCTAGCCCAGTATATAAGGGCTAGGAGGCGCGACGCCAAAGACAACCAATATCTCATCTGTAACCCTAGCCTTGAGCGCTCCAGCCTTGGCATCCCTTGTAATCGCATCTCCCCCATCAATAATATCGAGCAGGAGCGTGCCTCCCTGTTTGCCGACGAGCTATCGTCCATCCTGTGCCTCTCATGACTAACCCAGGGTCCCTGACCATGGGATTTTCCGGTGTTGATCCCCGTCAATTGGCGTCGTCTGTGGGAACCGCGCAAGTTGGGAACGCGATCTCGGCGGCCTCATCATCATCAGCACTCATCGACTCGACGGCTCCGGCAAGATCCAATCTGTTCGAGTCCCTCGGATTCACGGCCCACCTCCCGGCCCTCCAGCCAGTCTTTTCCGATCTACACTCCGGCATCAATCTGATCTTCGGAGCGTATCAGATCTACATCAACCATTGGGGGACCCTTCGCCTCATCGACGACACCCGTGCGCCCACGGCAACACCTGCAGCAGTGACCGGAGCGGACGCCGCCTGCACGGCCAACCTATCTGGCGATTGTAGCTACTCACCCAACTCAAGGCTCCACGCCACTCGCAACCGCTCGAGTGGAGCCCCAGCATGGAGAAGCACCATCGCACTTATCAGCAAGGAGGCGGCAAGGACAACATCGCAGGTGTTCATGGCAGAAGTTGGCGCACCAGCGTCAGGTAACAACGGATGAGTCGACGACCCGAGCACTCGTCAAGACACCCCAACCACCAACAGGACGGCAGGTCCCGGCAACGCCAGTCAGATGGTTGTACATCTAGGAGAACCGGGGACCATACCAAGGAAAGTCCAGGTGGAACAAGGACCCAGCAATCAAAAAAGCAGTCAGCCGCCAAGCAACAAGCAGCAAGCACCCGACCAAGGCAGCCAGCCATCACGCAGCAGGCAGCAAACCCCGGTTGCAGCAGCAGACGAACCACCCAAAGAAAAAATATACTTGTCCAAGGAATCAATGACAATGGTAAAGGATGCAGTCGCCCGCGGCAGGTTACTACCATCAGATGCCTCAAGGGACGAGCTAAGGGCATACAACAAGCTAGCGGGCGAGCTAACCCAGCAGACGAGACAGTGGCGCCTAGCCATGGAGAAGCAAGGAAAGGCGGAACTCGAAAAGAAAAGCAGTCGCAGACAACCTCCCAGAAGTGACTCACCAGGCCACGACTCCCCCACCCGCAACAGATCGAAACTCAACAACCTGCGGAAGACAGAAAGGGCGAGAGTGGTGCGGAAACTGGAAGACGACTTCAGATTAGAGGAAGACGACGACGAAGCAGAGCCCCTCACTCCGGCAGAAGCACTCATAAGCGCCCAGGACTACCTGTCCCGTGCCCAGAAAAGCAGAAAGGGCAAGACGGATCGATACACTTCCATTGCTTTGCAGATAATGAAGGACGCCATCGATGCCTCGGTACCTAAGAAATCCGGAGCAAAACGGCAAACTCGCGAGCAGACACCGGACAGGGACCCCAGTTCACCAGACGACGACGACGACAGTAACGACGACAGGCGCAGACGCGCCGACAGGAAAAAAAAGCACGACAGTGACGACAACAACAGGCGCCGCAGCACTCGACGAGACGCGCGAGATGACATCACACAGAACGGAGTCAACCGCAGCAGGCGAAGACGCGCAGCACGCGAGGAGTACTCGGACGAAGAGGCTTACGACGAGGAAATCGAGCCATGTGGGGCACTATGCTTCACACGTGCCATACGTGAGACGCGAATGCCAAACGGGTTCAAACTGAAGTCCACGACACTAAAGTACAACGGACTCGAGGAGCCGGAGGCATGGCTCGATGACTACCTAACAGCAGTCAAGTTTCAGAGAGGAACCAACGTCACGGCAATGCAGTACGTACAGCTCATGCTCGAGAGCTCCGCTCGACATTGGCTGAAGAATCTCCGGCGCGGATCCATCGGCTCCTGGAGCCAGTTCCGAGGAGCTTTCATAGAAAACTTAAAATCCACATACAAGCGACCAGCCTCACTCGAGGAGCCGCGGGCATGCAAACAAGGAACAAGGGAGACCCTGCGAGCATACATCCAGCGATGGACGATACTCAAGAATTAAGCGGAAGACATCTTGGACGAAAGTGTGATCGACGCGTTTAGGCGAGGTCTACATCGCGTTGAATTCAAGGAGCAGCTCGGACAGATGAAAGTACGAACACTCGCACGGCTGTTAGAATTAGCCAACAGCTGGGCAGACGGAGAAGATTATGTTCGTAACGAAACAGAAACCCACACTGCACGATCAGAGTACGACTACGACTACACCGGAGATAGAGGAGCCGACAGAAGAAGAAAGCGACCAGACGAAACTTCTACGACGTCAGAGAACCTGACATGGTCGCCGCCGGTTTCTCGGACGATCGGAACGGCAGGCACCGTGACGACATCAGACCTCAACGACGAGACAACCAAGAAGACGAGCCCCAGGCTCAGAAGCGCGAATGGAGGACAATGCAGTCACGCGACGGCACTCGCGCATTCCGCTTTGCCAAAGAACAACTCGACGGACCGTGCACTATACACGGATTCAGAAACGAGCGAGGAGAGCTCAGATCGTCCCACACCCTCAGAAACTGCAGAAGCTTCAACGAGTTGGCCGAGGAGAAAAGCCGCTCCGCGGACGCAATAGTACGACCACTCGCAAGCATAGAAGTCGGGCCAGTCTCCCACAATGCGCCACCAGCCCCCCCTCTACCAACAAGACAAGTGGCCGCCATCCAGGAACGGCAAAGGACACCAGAAGAAGAAAACCAGTACCCAGAAGCCCACGGGAGGATCTATATGATACAAGAAGGCAGGCCTTCAAACAGGCAGCAGAAACAAGTCACCGGACAAGTATTCCTGGCAACCTCCGCACACCCGGTCGTCCCAGAGTACCTGCGCGGGTCAGAGACAGAAATCGCCTTCTCCCGGGACGACCACCCGCCAGTCGTTCCCCAACCAGGGCACGCCGCACTAGTACTCGAGGCCAGAATCAGAAATTACGACATGTCGCGAGTATTCATGGACGACGGCAGTGGGATCAACAACATTTTCACCCGAACACTCGACGACATGCTCATCCAAAACAACACACTCAAGTCCTCAGGCACAACCTTCCACGGGATCGTACCAGGAAAAGCAGTCTACCCCCTCTGAAGGATAAGCCTGGAAGTAGTCTTCGGGAATGCGACAAACTTCCGCAAGGAAACTGTGACGCCCCCAAAATCAATCCGTGTACAGTAGTCATACACGCAGGGTACACGGCTGAGATTAGGGTGCCACGGTGAGAATATCACAGCACAACACTAAGCACAAAAGGATAAACCAATATGTTACAATAAAGGGGGGTCACGCGGACCCGAATACATAAGTTATACAAGCCATAATATCTGAGTACAGACATAGTTAGTCAAGTTTTGCCTTAAGAAGGCTAGCACAAATAACATCAGAGATACAAATCGAAAAGGCAAGGCCTCCTGCCTGGGAGCCTCCGAAACTACTCCTGGTCCTGGTCAGCGGGGGTCTCGACGTAGTAGTATCCGCCTCAGGGGTACTCCTGCTCCTGGACTCCAACGTCGACTGCAGCGGCCGATCAGGCAAAACATAAAAGGGGAATAAAGAAAAGGTGATTATCTAGTATACCCGCGAGTCTTATGTCCGCTACTAAGCATTATGCATTTGTATCAACGGAAAAGGGAGGCTATATGTATAGTGGACTGCAAGATAGAAATCAGAATAAGGGTAAGAAGCTAGGCCTATCGAAGACTAGCATCTCCTGACGTGTCTTGCAGCATGAGAAGAGAAACATCCAACAGTACAATAACATGAATGTAATAACAATGCAGCAGAAGTTGCTGCAGCATTGTACAATAGTAAGTTGTAATATTTTATAATAATAATGCCTCCGAGTTCCCCTCCTCGACTCCCTGCGAGGAAGAAGACCCGGAACCATACAGCTTAATAGTAGTAGTTTGTAGTGGTAAGATCCAGCTTCAGCATAAAGCGTCCTGTTATCGTGGACACGGCTATTCGAATATATTCATCTTGCATGCAGGGGTGCACTGGCGTGACTCTACGACGCTCGGATCTCCAGGGTGGCGGGAACCTTGTTAGGGAACGCTCCACCAAAGCTATCCGACACAAAGTAGCCCATCCTTCGGCAATCAACAGAGAGGTCATCCGCCGGACTATATCCTATGTACGCCGGGCTTTGGACCCTAACCCGAACGTACTCCTGCACGGTGCGTGACTGGCCGGTGAAGCAAAATCAAAGCAAATACAAATACACCGCTCGAGCAAGAGAAGACAACACCACTTCCCGTCAATCAGCCCGCGGTACTGCTGACGTCTGAAGACCCTCGAACGAGACTACGATGCAGGGGAGCCCACACTCCTCGTCCCACATGTAGGTAGTGCGTACAAGCCAAAAGGCTACTCAAGACATCCGCCGAACCATTTAGCATTTTAATTAACCTGCGTGACAACCGTTATCGTTGCCTCGACTTAACCGACCCGCGGTCAACGACAGCAGTCAGGTCCACCAGTACATCGGTGCCTGCCCTGTCGTCCCACCAAGTCACTGCGGTTACCAACAAGGTGAACCGTCTCCTTACCTTGTCTCGCGTGTGCTCTTGATAGAGCTCGACTTTCGTGGTTTGGTAACTCTCGCGAGATACGAGCAGGGGCCAAGCACGCCAGTAACGTCGGTCGTACCCTCCCTGTCGTTCTCGACAATATACCGCTCGCGGGCACCGTTGGGTCGCCCGACTTCTTACCTTAAGGAAAACCGCTGTTCAGGACCCTATGGCGGCAAGACAAAGTCAGCCTCGAGTGGAGTACAAGGATTACTCCTGGATAGCTCACACTTGAGGTGACTAGGCATAACCCAGATAGGGGCCTTTGGCGGTGTCTGCTTTGTTCCGTACCTGCAACTGTTGTATATATTGTATCCGTGTTCACCCCCCTGAGTGATCACGACCCGCTATCTAGTCCTAGCTAACAATGCGCAGGGTTCACTGCTGAATATATGCATAATTATAATAGGCAGCATAGGATAAGAAAGGTACATCAAGGGGCGACAAAATCAGGCTATGCAATTGAATAGGATTGTAATCGTAGCAGCAGCAGTAACAATGCCTAGTGCAAGAAAGTACGGAAAAGGTAGGTGATATCTGGGGAAGAGAATAGCTCTGCTTGCCTGGAAGCTCGACGGTAGGGGCAGGGTCGTCGACGAAGTAGTCGTACCCGGCAGCAGTGTAGTCGGCGGTAGTAGCCGGGTCTACCGAAGATTAAGGGGGGAGGAAACAGTAAATACACAGCAATAATATACAAACATATGCATGACATGACAGATGGAATGTTAACGGTGTTCTAACGCAGTGCAATGCACGTTGCGCGGAGCGGGAATTCATCCGGGGATGAAATACCCGCTCCGGGTGATTATCGGACAGGGTGTCCGGAGGGGGAAGGGTTCATGCCGGAGGTGTCGTGGACATCCGACAAACATAAGGGGGTGTATCCATGTTAGTTGAACCATTCCGGACAACTTTCGTGTTCGGAATAAATTCATCCGGATACTTTAACAGTACCGGACAAATCATCGGACAGACGGTCCGGAGGGGGGGGGGATGTCGATGTTCGGTGCGTGAGAGGGGTGTGGTTGGTATACGGATAGCGTATTTTTTTTCGTTATATTTTTCTGATCAATTTTCATGTATAAACTTTTTCAATCCGAGTTACGGTTTAAAAGATATTGATTTTTTGAAGTTTAAATCATTTTAAAGGATTTTCTGGAATTATTTTTATTTATAAAAATCCAACATTATCCATAACTAGTTGACTGGTCAAACCTGACCAGTGGGTCCTATCTGTCATAGACACAACTCTAATAATTCATTTTATTTATTCAAATAATAAAGGGGGACCCACATGTCAGTGACTATTAGCATTTTTATTTATTTCAACTTAATTCCTTATAGGTGGGACCCAGTTGTCAGTGAGAGACAACTAACAGTTTTATTAATTTAAACAAATGGCCTAGGGCCCACATGTCATAGACTTGAAGGGTTATTTTATTTGTTATAATCCCATGGTAATTAGTGGTGCCCTGGCCCACTGTCAGTGACACATTGAGGGTCATTAGCAGCTAACCAAAACACTGACAGAGGGGGGCACCTGTCAACGGCCCATGTCCATGCCGGCGACGATGAACTCACCGTCAGCGTGCGTGTGCACGATTCCGGCCACGGGGAAGGACAGGGTTGGGCTCAATCGACAGAGGGGAAGGCCGCGCGTCGTTTGGTGGTCGCGGGGTCGCCGGGGTTGCACCGGAGCTTCATCAACGGCGAGCGGCGGCGGCGTTTGTGTCCGGTTGTAGATGGGTTCGCTGCTCCCGTGTATCTTCTCGAGCGTGAGCTAGCCAGTCCTAACCTGCAGCCACCAGGAGCGTCCAGGTGCCATCGGGGTGAGCTAGGATAGACTAGGGTGACGGCTACGTCTTCCGCGGCGGTGGCCAGAGCATGGTGACGCGGGGGAGACGACGAGGGGCACCAAGGGGAGAACGGAGAGGCCAGGGGGGCGCGGAAGCTCACCGGGATCCCGTAGGGAGGGGCAGTGGGCTTGAGGGGGGACGGTTGTAGCCGGAATTCCTCGTCGGGGCGCGTCGGCCGGCGGCGAGGAAGACGAAGACGACGTGGCCTGGATGGCGCCCCGAGCTCAATTTGTTGGCGTAGGCGACGTAGACGACGGAGGCGCTCCTCCTGGACGTTGTCGAGGATCGGCCCCGGCAAGTCCCATGGTTAGGGACCCTGGGCTAGTTGGAGAAGACACAGGTTGGACGATAAGCTCGTCGGCAAACAGGAGGATACACTTCCTGCTCGATATATTGATTGTGGAGAAGTTACAGGGGATGCCAAGGCAGATGCGCTCTAGGCTAGGGTTACAGGCGATGTATCTCCTTCTATGTGTTGCCCCTCCTGGCCTTTATATAGTAGACCAGGTCTCGGGGAATCAATCTACAATTACAGGAAATCTAACCCTAGCTTGTACGGCAAGTCCCTGCACCTTCCTTGTCAGTCGAGGACTCCCAATGTCGGTGCCATCTAGCGGGCCAAGGTGAATCCGGCGGTAGCTCCGTGGGCCTTCAATGACACCGGGTAGGCCCATTAGTAGGAGTCGTGGGGTCACCCCCTCGTCAGTAGCCCTCGAGTGCCTGGGGGACTCGAAGAGTCGCGCAGGGACTCGAGTTCGTCTTCATACGTCCGTGGCTTGTATGCGCGGTGCACCCGCGGTCGCTGGCAGCATGGTGGCCATGACAAAACCTGTTTCGAGGGATGTTAAGCAGAAAGGGCCCAAGGAGTCGACGGATCGAGCCTTGGTGAATTGCGCTAGTGGAAAATACCACGATCGCCCAATCAAACCCATGTCCCTCGACATGAGCTTGGGATACTGGAGCATAGCAAAAGTCCGGCCGCTTCAGGTCTTACAGTGTTCATTTGCCGCCAGCTGGTTGCGTAGCCTAAGGCGCGTCCTCCCGGCTTTATACTTCATGTGCAGCGCATGGAAAGGTTGGGAGTGAAATCGCTCTTCGGCAAGTCCCAGCCCGGCCGAACTTTGCAGCGGGGTCTTACCTACACGCTAATCTTGCGTGGCATCTGGGCACAGTGTGTCGTGGTTCCAGGAATAGGTGTGTTTTTGAGGCGCGGAGCCTTATAGCATTTCACCCACTTGGAACAAATCATCAAGCGAGCTGTTCACTCATCTTACTCGCGGAGCTTGTTTCGAGTGCTCAGGCGAGGAATCCTTCTGCGAGTAATTACTCGAAAGCTGTTTGAATTTTTTTCAGAGGTGATGGAGCACCCGAGATTCTCAAGGGTGCAAGTGGTCACTCGAGCACCTTGTGGGTCCATAGGTGAGGGAGCACCTGTAACTCTAGTGCGTGCGAGTGATTACTCGAGCACCTTGTTGATCTTCAGATGAGTGAGCACCTGGGGACTCTCGAGATGGGCTTCTCCCGATGGGAGTGAGATTTTTTGCTTTGTTGGGAAAAGATCTGATAAAATCTCTAGGCGTCGGTAGGTACCTGATACGCTTTTTCCTGTGACAAGACGTTGGTTGGTCTTCTGCTTTTTTTCCTTCTATCAGGATAACCACGTCACTGTGTGGTTATTGTCATAGATGCTTGGTAGTGAACTGTCTTTTCATCTTGACCGGTCATAATGATGAGCTCAGTGGCGTGCGAGCAGCGCCGGTTAAGTTCCCGAGGCGCGCGTTTCCAACGCGCGTGATTTGATGGTAGTATGAACAGTGCACCCCGTGGGCGAGCATCTTTGGCCTAGGATTTTGAAGCGTCGGCGTAGGTTTAAGTGCGGGCATCGCTTGGCCTTGCCGCGTCGGTGCTTCCTTGCACTATAAATTGGATTCGTCCTGGTTTGTTTTCCTCCATCTGTCTCCTCTTCTACTTCCCTTTTACTAACTTTTCATGGCTCCAAAACGAGGCTCCGGCTGTGGCCGCGTCCGTCGTAGTAGAGGTAGACGTACTCCTCGTTCTGGACGCGGTGGTCGACATGGCACTCCGCTACCACCTTCTTCTTCTTCTTCTGCAGAGGGCTTTTGGCAGCATGACTTCTTATTGCGCATTCGTGGCCTTAGTGCCACTCGCGTTCTTCTTCCCCCTTCTTTTTCTGCCATTGTGGTCGATCTTGGTTTGGATGGTTTGCTTCTGCGTCTTCAGGGGAACGATCGAGCTCCCTCCTACGTCGATTTGGAGTTTGACCGTTCCTGCTTGGTCTTTCTTGGTTCTGGCTGGAGTTCGTTTTCTCGCCGTTTGGGTCTGCGCGATGGCGATGTTCTTTGTTGTCGATTTGATGGTGAGGGCACTGTTGCCGTCCGTGCTTTTGATCCGAGCGGCAACAGCATGGACCCGCGAGCTCAGGAGTCAAGCAGCGATGTTTCCACAAGGTCGGGGGGTGCTACGCCTTCTTCTTCTTCGACTCCGTCTTCCAGGATCTCCTCTGGTGGTGATGACTTGGTGGCTAGCTCTGGCGAGGATGTCGACGTCAAGCCTTCGACCAAGCGAGCACGCCAAGGGGCTTCGTAGGGCTGACGAAGGCTTTTCTTCGACGGTTGTGTGGCTGCAGCTGGAGAAGAAGTTGGTGGTGGTGCTGCTGCAGAGGGGTTGAAGAAGAATCTCGTGGAGCTGGAGAAGAAGCTGGTGGAGCATCGGGAAATAACTCGAGCTTCACCTTTTGTTATGTCATTGACATCCTCCACGAGTCCCTTTTCCTCCCGTTATCTGTGTTGATGTCCTTGTAATGTAGTCATGTACTTCATGGGCACACATGTAGAAGTCATAATTCCTTGGCTGATTCCCTCTTGTAGTAGGAGCTGCTTTCTATCCAAATGTAACTGAGTCTTTGTGTCCAAGTTGTATTTCAGGCTGTTTGAGAAAAGTGTTTTGCCTCCAGTCTTTCTACCATTATGCACTCGACTGTGCCAGGTCGTCGACTCCTTCTGCTGTGTCTTAACTGCTTGAAATGTGTTCGGCTCCTCCTAGTGTACTCCTTTTGGACGTAGATTCTATCGGGTGCGCGTCAGCGCTCCCGATGGGAGTAGCCCCCGAGGCTTCGTTCGAGTTGTAGAGTCGAGCGTAGGCTGAGAGAAACTTGGCCTATTTCCTTTGGCGCCATCCTTGGAGCAGCTGCGGTTGATCTTCGCCGGGGTGAAGTTGGAGATAGTGCTGACTACACCCTTTGCGAGTCTCGTGTCCTTTCGCAGGTGCAGCTGGCTGTGGCCTGCTTGTTCAAACTCTATTGGGTGCGCGTCCGCGCTCCCAATGGGAGTAGCCCCCGAGGCTACGTTCGAGTCGGGGAGTCGGACGTAGGCTGATATGAACTTTGCGTGATGAGCTTCTGCAGTAATCCTCTTATTTTGCTGTGGGGAAGATGTAGACGTTGTCGTTTGTGAAAGCTTTGGGTACTCCTGTTTGTTGCTATGGTGATTCCAGTTTTCAAGTGTTGAATGACGTTGGTGATGGCGTGCTCGGGGGGATTTTTCTTAACCCCCCGAGTGCTTTTTTGACGTAAGATCGCGTGGGCGATAGCAGGGCTCGGGGGGATTTTTCTTAAGCCCCCGAGTGCTTTATAATGTAAGATCGCGTAGGCGATAGCAGGGCTCGGGGGGATTTTTGTTAAGCCCCCGAGTGCTTTTTGATGTAAGATCGCGTAGGCGATAGCAGGGCTCGGGGGGATTTTTGTTAAGCCCCCGAGTGCTTCTTGATGTAAGATCGCGTAGGTGATAGCAGGGCTCGGGGGGATTTTTCTTAAGCCCCCGAGTGCTTTTGAATGTAAGATCGCGTAGGCGATAGAAGGGCTCGGGGGGATTTTTCTTAAGCCCCCGAGTGCTTCTTGATGTAAGATCGCGTAGGCGATAGCAGGGCTCGGGGGGATTTTTCTTAAGCCCCCGAGTGCTTCTTGATGTAAGATCGCGTAGGCGATAGCAGGGCTCGGGGGGATTTTTCTTAAGCCCCCGAGTGCTTCTTGATGTAAGATCGCGTAGGCGTTAGCAGGGCTCGAGGGGATTTTTCTTAAGCCCCCGAGTGCTTCTTGATGTAAGATCGCGTAGGCGATAGCAGGGCTCGGGGGGATTTTTCTTAAGCCCCCGAGTGCTTTTTGAAAGCTGGTAATGTTTGGGAAACATATGCTTTATTGCGGTCGAGTGATTACATGAGTTGCCGGTCATGTCCAACCCATTGATGCTAAGGGTAGAACAGTCGCAGGTTTGCGACATTCCATGGATTGCCCACATCTTCGTCCGTCTTTGGGTTCTTTAGCCTGTAGGCGCCGCCTCCGATGACTTCTGATACTATGAATGGGCCTTCCCATTGGGGGGCCAATTTGTGGACCTTCTCTTGTATCAGTCGTAGTACTAGGTCCCCTTTGTTGAAGATTCTCGTTCGAAGGCGGCTGCTTTGGTAAGTGCGCAGCTTGTCCTGGTATCCTTCTGACTTTGACAGGGCCACATCTCTTGCCTCGTCGACTGTGTCTTTGTCGTCTTGGAGTGCTTCTTCTGCTTCCTCTTCTTCGTACCCCGTGACCCGAGGGGCTCCGAACTTGAGGTCATGTGGTAGTACTGCTTCGGCCCCGTAAACCATAAAGAACGGTGTAAATTGGGTCGCAGTATTTGGCGTGGTCCGTAGGCTCCAAAGTACTGCGGGGAGCTCTTCTACCCAGTTTTCGGCGGCCTGCTCGAGTGGTGCGAGGAGCCGTTTCTTGAGTCCTCCGCATACGATACCGTTTGCTTTCTCCACCTGGCCGTTGGATTGCGGGTGCGCGACTGACGCGTAGTTTATTTTAATGCCTAGTTCTTCGCAGAAGTTCTGGAATTCGGCAGCTGTGAAATTTGTGCCATTGTCTGTGATGATGTTGTGTGGCACTCTGAATCTGAAGATTATTGACTTGATGAAGTTCACGGCCGTGAGGGCGGTGGAACTAGTGATTGGCACTGCTTCGATCCACTTGGTGAACTTGTCGACCGCGACCAGTAGATGTGTCCTTCCTCCTTTTGATGATTTCTAGAGTGGGCCGACCATGTCGAGTCCCCAGGTGGCGAATGGCTAGGATAATGGTATGGTCTTGAGCTCTGAGGATGGGGCGTGCGGTCTGTTAGCGAATTTCTGGCAGGCGACACAGCGCCGCACTATGTCCTCTGCGTTTTTCATAGCTGTGGGCCAGTAGAATCCCGCCCGGAATGCCTTGGACACGAGTACTTGACTGCTTGCGTGGTGCCCGCATGTGCCCTCATGGATTTCGAGGAGTAGGGCTTTGTCGTCTTCCTCGTCGATGCCCTTTTGTAGTATTTGCGCGATGCTGCGCTTGTACAACTGTCTGTTGATCACCGTGAACGCTTTGGAGCGTCTGCTGATGCGTCGTGCTTCGGCCACGTCTTGCGGTAGCGTTCCCTCGATTATGAACCGAAGGAATGGTTTTGCCCAGGCTGGTCCGTTGAGCTCGTCTGCTGCTGTGCCGTCGGGTGTGCTGGTGCCGGTGCCTTCTGACGGGCTTGCTGATGCCACCTGCGCAGGATCTGTTGCGTCCTCTTCGTCCTCGGTTGTCCCGAGTGCCACCGCCGGTGTTTTGATGGACCTTTGGCTGATGCTTTCCAGGAAAACTCCGGGTGGTATTGGTCCTCGGGTCGATCCGATGTTTGCGAGCTCGTCCGCCTCCGTGTTGTTGGCCCTGGTGATGTAGTTGAGTTCGCAGCCGTCGAAACTCCCTTCGAGTTCGTTGTAGAGTTTTTGATAAGCTGCCATGTTGTCGGCTAGGGCGTTGCAATTTCTCATCGCCTGCTGGACGACGAGATTGGAGTCCCCGTAGATGATGAGGCGGGTGGCTCCGCATGTTTTGGCCATGCGCATGCCGTGGAGGAGTGCCCCATACTCTGCTTCGTTGTTGGATGCGTGGCTGAAATTTATCTCGAGGATGTACTTCAGCTTCGTTCCTTTGGGTGAGAGTAGGACGACTCCTGCTCCTGCTCCTTGTTGTCTTTTCGATCCGTCGAAAAACATTGACCATGAGTTCGACAGATCCGGGGGTCCTGGTGTTTGAACCTCTGCCCACTCGACCAGGAAGTCTGGGAGTACTTGGGCTTTGATTGCTGTTGGGTGCTTGAACTGTAGATCTCTCAGGTTGAGCTCTATGTTCCACTCGGCGACTCGTCCAGTCGCTCCCGGGTTGTTGAGAATGTCCGCGAGTGGGGCGTTGCTCACTATGGTGGTCGGGTGCTCGTCGAAGTAGTGTGATACCTTCCGTGAAGTCATGATGACGGCCAGCAGTAACTTCTGGTAGTGTGGATATCGCTGCTGGGACTTGTTCAGTAGCATGCTGAGGTAGTAGATTGGCCTCTGTATGCTTTGGATTTTGCCTTCTTCCATGCGTTCGACGACGAGTGCCGTGCTTACTACGCTGCTGCGTGCTGCTATGTAGAGGTAGAGTTTCTCTTTGTCCCTGGGTACCGCCAGAACCGGTGGAGATGAGAGCATCTTTTTGAGGTCCGCGAACGCTTGGCGGGCTTCCTCTGTCCACTCGAATTTGTCTCCTTTCCTTAGCAGTTGGTAGAAGGGCAGCGTGCGTTCCCCTAGCCGGCTGATGAAGCGGCTTAGTGCTGCGAGTCTTCCAGTTAGCTGTTGTACTCCTTTTATGTCAGTCGGCTCTTGCATCTTGGCAATGGCTTGGACCTTCTCGGGGTTTGCTTCGATTCCTCGGGCGGAGACCATGTAACCGAGCAGTTTCCCAGCCGGTACGCCGAAAGCGCACTTCTTTGGATTCAGCTTGATCCTGTATTTGTTGAGTGCTGCGAAGGTTTCGCGCAGGTCGTCGAGTAGCGTGTCTGCTTTGTAGGTCTTGATGACGATATTGTCTACGTACACCTGTACGTTTCTCCCGATTTGCTCCTCTAGGCAGGCTTGCATCATCCGCTGGTATGTGGCACCTGCGTTCTTCAGCCCGAAGGGCATGGTCTTGTAACAGAATACACCGTAAGGTGTGATGAATGAGGTGTGCTCTTCGTCTTCTTCTTTCATCCTGATCTGGTTGTATCCTGAATATGCATCCAGAAAGGAAAGCAGATCGCATCCCGCAGTCGAATCGATTATTTGGTCGATCCTTGGCAGGGGAAAGTGGTCTTTCGGGCAGAGCTTGTTCACTGGCCCGTAGTCGACGCACATGCGCAGTACGTCCGTGTACTTCTTGGGCACAAGCACTGGGTTTGCTATCCAAGTGGCCTTCTTGGTTTCTCGGATGAACTGGGCGTCGAGCAGTCGGTTGACTTCTTCTCCGATTGCCCTACGTTTGGGCTCCGAGAATCGTCTCAGGGCTTGCTTTACTGGTTTCGTGTTTGGTTTGATGTTTAGGGCGTGTTCTGCGAATTCGCGTGGTATGCCAGGCATGTCGGCTCGGCACCAGGCGAATGTCTTCCACTCATCTCGAAGGAGAGCCACTAGAGCAGTCGCTTGTTCCTCTGGCAGGTGGGCGTACACGCGGACTGTTTTATCCGGGTCCGTCGGGTGTACTTGGTGCGTGACCGTGTCGCCGTCGATGCTGAAGATAGGACCATGCTCCTTTGACTCGTTGCGGCTTGCCAATGGGAAGATTTTCTTGTCGACGACCATGACTATTTCTCTCAGTTCTTGGTCCGCTCCTAGTGTGTCGGAGGTTTTGTGGAAATCGCGGTTGCATTGGTCTGACTTGATGAAGCTTCCGTTGATCGTGAGGACTCCTGTTGAGCCTGGCATCTTGAGCTTGAGATAAGCGTAGTGTGGTACTGCCATGAACTGCGCAAACGCTGGTCGTCTCAATATGGCGTGGTATTGAGATGGCCAGTCGAGCACCTCGAACTCGAGGACGTGCTTGGCGAAATTGCGTCGGTTGCCAAAGACAACCTCAAGCTCGATTGATCCGAGTGATGTTGCTGCTTCTCCAGGTACTACGCCGTTTAGTACGGTGCTTGACTTCTTCCATACCGACCGAGGGGTAAGCATTTTATGCAGGGTGCTTGCGAAGATGATGTTCATGCTGCTGCCTCCGTCCATGAAAACCCTATCCATGTCATATCCTCCGATTTGTGCGTTGAGCACGAGAGGCGCGTGTCCTGGTCTTGGTATGGCTGGCGGGTGGTCATCCTGTGAGAACGTGATGATGGTCTCCGCGTCGTGCAGTTGGTAGGTTTCCACTGGTTTCATGCTCTCGGTTGCTGCATCCTGCAGGGTGTAGGCGTCACGCCGCGCTTGTGGCACCCTGCTTTCCTGTATCATGAGCACCTGCCCATGTGGCGGGCTGCGGCGTCCTTCGTGGCTTGGTGGTGGCGATTGCTCGAGCTCTCGAGCGCGCTTGACTCCTTTGCGTTTTTCGTTCCTGAGGTCGTCGGCCAGCTCGTTGAACAGGCGACATTCTCCCAGGGTGTGGTTGGATCTGATGCGCCCCCATTCGTCTTCGAAGTTGTGAATTGTGCAGGGTCCTGCAAGCTATTCTCTGACCGTAAGTTTGCTTGACCCGCCGTGCCTCTTCCTCCTTGAGATTGTGAAGACATGCTCCGGGTGTTCGTAGAATCGGGGGTCTGTTTCGATTCCTCGAATTGTGTCTTGATGCTTGATGAGGTTGGCGAATTCGTCCGGCCTTCGCTCCGGGTCGTAGTATTCGCCGATCGGTGTCTCCGAGTCGCTGTCTTGGCTGTCGTTGAGTGCCCGCGTGGCGATGCGCCGGACGGCCCTTGGCTCCTCGACTGCGTCGTGCGGCTTGTAGGGTTTGTCCTCGTTGCAGATCTCCCTGGAACGCTTCCTTGGTCGTCGATTCCTCCTTTGGCGGCGATATTCTTGGTTGCTAGTGTCAAGCTCGTAGCCATCATCATGATGGTCGGCGGGTTCCTGGGTGGTGGTGGGCCGTCGAAAGACCTGCGGGTCTCCTGCCGCACGTCGCGCCTCCTCGAGTGGGACTCCTGCGTAGGGGTTCTTTGCGGCTCTTCTGGGTCGTTGGTTCCTTCGTCGCTGACGCCGTGTTTGGTTGCCTCCACTGTACTGGGTCTGATACGGTTGCGACTCGATCGAGACTGCTGGGACGGCGAAGATGTTTGCCGTGACCTTGAATCCTTCGAGTGGGTTGGGTCCGGCTCTTGCCCTTGAGTTGCGATTTGCTGAAGATGGGACCGCCGAGATCGTAATTCCAACCTGTGTGGTCCCCACGGTCGGCGCCAATTGTCGAGGATCGGCCCCAGCAAGTCCCATGGTTAGGGACCCTGGGCTAGTTGGAGAAGACACAGGTTGGACGATAAGCTCGTCAGCAAACAGGAGGATACACTTCCTGCTCGATATATTGATTGTGGAGAAGTTACAGGGGATGCCAAGGCAGATGCGCTCTAGGCTAGGGTTACAGGCGATGTCTCTCCTTCTATGTGTTGCCCCTCCTGGCCTTTATATAGTAGACCAGGTCTCGGGGAATCAATCTACAATTACAGGAAATCTAACCCTAGCTTGTACGGCAAGTCCCTGCACCTTCCTTGTCAGTCGAGGACTCCCAATGTCGGCGCCATCTAGCGGGCCAAGGTGAATCCGGCGGTAGCTCCGTGGGCCTTCAATGACACCGGGTAGGACCATTAGTAGGAGTCGTGGGGTCACCCCCTCGTCAGACGTGCTGGCTGGGGACAGGGACGACGGTGGCCACACGGTTCACGGGGTCGCGCCCATGGCGTATCGGGTTGGAGGTGGGAGACGAAGGGGAGCGCGAGATCTGCGGGGGTGCTAGGGTTTGGGGCGCAGCCAGGGGAGAGGGAGGGGGACTTATCCCGCCGGGGCTTCGCCGGATGGCCGCCACGGCGACGGCCATGGCCGTGGCGCCATGGATGGCGGCCACGCACGGGGTGAACAGGGGAGGGAGCTAGGTGGGCTGATTTTGGGGGAGTTGGGATGGGAGAGTGGGCTGGTTGGCCCAGGGGAAAGCATGGGGTGGGCTTCGCCCATGGGGTAGATTAGGTTCTTTTCATTTTTATTCCTTTTCTGCATTTTCTTTTCTGTTTTCATTTTGCTTAGTTGCCTAAGCATTTTTGTAAAACTTGTAACTTGCTCCATTATTTGTATTGCCATATGTAGCAATGCTACAAAAAGTTTGGTGATTAAAGAAATTCATTTGAATATTGTTGTTTATTTTAATAGGGCCTTTTGTGCTGCTTTGCTACTGTTAATAATTGTTTGAAATTTTCTATAGCAATATAAATACCCATGACCACATTGCCATGGTCCCATGATTATTTGTGATTTTATAAAAGTAGTTCCAAGATTTTTGGAAAAGATTTATTGTCACCATATTTTAAATATTCATCAAAAGGCATTTCAGGGTTTGTTTGAATTTTATTTCAAATGGCTTGGACTTTAGTTGGCCAATGATGATCTAGGTCCATGGTTCATATTTGCTTGCAACAATATCAAAGGAGAATTTGAATTTGAACTGAACCAGTTGATCAAATAAAAGTTTTGAACAGTAGAGATGAACAGTAACCCTGATTACTGTTCACTGACAGTGAGGGTGTTACAGAAACACTAGACTTTGAAGTGGTCGACTGGAAGTCGCAATACCACGCAATTCTCGGGCGACCAGCTTTCGCTCGCTTCATGGCCATACCCCATTACGCCTACCTCAAGCTGATGATGCCAGGCCCACACGAGGTCATCACAATCAGCGGCAGCTTCGTCAGATCCGACCGCTGCAACAAAGAATTCCACAAGATAGCAGAAGCTTTCATAGCCCACCAGGACAGCAAGACCACGGGACTCGCAGAAGAAGCGCTCCCGTAGAAGGAAGGAACATCGTCCGAAGAACCCAGACACTCGGAAACAAAGCTACCAAGCCCTTAAGGCCACTACATCATTGTTCTAAGAAAAAGGGACCTGTCTTCAACAGAACCCCCCTACTCTTTGTAAGAGGCAGCAGGAAAAGTATTACATAAATAATTTTTCCCAAAATCTATTGGCACTCGGGGGCTCGCCGAAGCAGCCACCCCCGAGGCGTCCTCCGCAATCGCGGCACATTAAACTTGGCACTCGGGGGCTCGCCGAAGCAGCCACCCCTCGAGGCGTCCTCCGCAATCGCGGCACATTAAACTTGGCACTCGTGGGCTCGCCGAAGAAGCCACCCCCCGAGGCGTCCTCCGCAATCGCGGCACATTAAACTTGGCACTCGGGGGCCCGCCGAAGCAACCACCCCCTGAGGCGTCCTCCGCAATCGCGGCACATTAAACTTGGCACTCGGGGGCTCGCCGAAGCAGCCACCCCCCAAGGCGTCCTCCGCAATCAAGGCACATTAAACTTGGCACTCGGGGGCTCGCCGAAGCAGCCACCCCCCCCCCCCCCGAGGCGTCCTCCGTAATCGCGGCACAATAAACTTGGCACTCGGGGGCTCGCCGAAGCAGCCACCCCTCGAGGCGTCCTCCGCAATCGCGGCACATTAAACTTGGCACTCGGGGGCTCGCCGAAGCAGCTACCCCCCGAGGCGTCCTCCGCAATCGCGGCACATTAAACTTGGCACTCGGGGGCTCGCCGAAGCAGCCACCCCCCGAGGCGTCCTCCGCAATCGCGGCACATTAAACTTGGAACTCGGGGGCTCGCCGAAGTAGCTACCCCCCGAGGCGTCCTCCGCAACTGGCACTCGGGGGCTCGCCGAAGCAGCCACCCCCCCGAGGCGTCCTCCGTAATCGCGGCAACCCTCTAGAAACGTCCCCGGCAACTACAAATGCAGACGACCCCCCGAGATAACATAGAATATATACAACCAAGAAGAAGCATATACAACGAAGGGAAGCACCTAATCTTTAGGATCCAACTTCGCCATAATAAGTGCACCCAGATGGCGGTCGTTCTCTTCGCAAACTCGCCTCACAACCTGGTGCGCAAGCCTATCTACAGCCATGTAGTGCTCATTCATCGGATGATCCCTACCACCTGGAGGACCCGCCACCACCTGAGCAAAGTCCACCCCCCGCCCATGACTATGGACCAAACCCAAAGCAGCTCGGGCTCCAGCACGAATCGGATGATCCATCACTCGACGCAACTCGGCAGGCTGAGAAAATACGCAACAGAGCCTCTCAAGGGACGAAGGAACCACCTCTAACGGATAGAACTCAGCATGGATACCACCCAATACCCGCTGGCAGTATTTGAGAGCATCCGGTACCAGCTCAACTCGGAGACGAAGCAAAGCAAACGCTCGAGCACGAGCCCCATCCGCCCAAAAGGGATTGCCCGCCTGCACTCTAGGATCATCAAGCCGCGACATCTCCGACTGAACGGCCCTCTCTTCATCCCGAGTTCGCCCTGCCAACACTTCGAAAGTCAAAAACTGCGATCAAGACAGAGCCGACAAAACCTACTAAACGGAATCAAGAAACCAAGCAGAGGCAAGACTCACCCCGCAGGAGGTCGGACAACTTCACCACCCACGAAGCAAGGCTCTCAACCACGGCCTCGGCACGCTCGCGCCGAGTACGCTGAACGGCTACGGATCCCTTCAGTCGAACAATCTCCCGCTCAGCGTCCTTCAGTCGCAAGCAAACGGACCCATACGCACCCTCGCGAGCGTCATCCTTCAGCGAACTACACGGACGGAGAACGACCGGAGTGGCCTATCGCAGGATGAACAAAACAAAGAAATCAAAAACAGCAAGAAGAACAGCCAAGCAGTCACTCAGATAAAGGTAGCAAAAGATCAACCATCACAACTGAGTCACGAATTACAGACAAAGTTTCAAAGCGACGCAACACTACTGTGCCTCCCCCTCACCTACGACAGGGGGACCCTGAGCATCTACAACCTGTTGCAGGCGAAGAGACAGCTTATCGGCTCGGTCGTCCTGCTCATTAGAATAGTCCGGGATGGTCTCAACCAAGGAATCATCAAAGGAAACCCCATGCCCTATAAGGACGATAAGGGTCGTGGAAGAACCACTCACCACGCTCTCCGCAACTAGCTCCACCATACGCTTCCCATTTGGGCCGAATGCAGCCACCCGAGCGCCCAGGCCATCAGGCACCTTTGAACCCTCAGGCATAAGGTGCTCGTGCGCAAGACCCACAAGATCGGAAGCCCGGGTACAGACATCCCCAACCACTGCAACAACATCTACAGCACCTTGAAGAATTCCAGACCCTGACGCAGCAGCCTCCATCGGCTTCGCACCTATAGCAGCTGCACCGAGCAAAGAGACGTCATCACGGGAAGACAGTAGGAGCAGCAAGACCAATGGTTGAACGCCAAACTTACACACAAGCGAGTCCGCCAAGGCGCGAAGACGTTTTCCCTCGACTGCTTCCACCCGCGCACGCGCGTCCTCAGCCTGGCGGAGGCGAACCAGCTCCTCATGTTGACCGTGCAAATCCGTCTCTTTGGAAGCCAAGGTAGCCTTGAGAACGAAAACCGTCTTCCCCGCCTTCTCGTCTAGCTTCTCGGCAGCCTGGCGACGATCTGCAAGGCAAGACAGTATTCAGAACAAAATACGAAGCACCCAAAGCTCAGCAGCGCAAAAATAAAAACTCACCATCCATAGAAAACAAAGCATCCTGGGCAGAATCATGGGCCCGTTGCCAACGCTCAGCATCAATCATCAAACGCTCACAGTGTTGGAAAACAGGCTACAAAAACAAGGCAATCAGGTGTTAAGGAAAGACAAGACTACAAGCAACTGCAAACAGTTACTTCTAGCCTCGGGGGCTACTCCCATCGGGATCACTGTCGTGCCCCCGATGATAAAGTCGCATAGACACGAAGCAACTTACCAACTGGGAGACATGGTCGAAAGCACGAGCCTTGTCTTCAATCTCCAGATCAAGCCGGCCAAAGTATGGAGGACCAAGTTCAGTTGGCTTGGGATCAGGAGCAACAACACCAGGCACCTCAGAAGAAGGCACACCAGGAACCACACCCGCACTCGAAATGGCAGGAGTCACCGTCGGCCCAGATTGACCAGCGGCAGCCGAGAGGTCCTCAAGATGCTTGGCTGCCGCCCCAGAACTCGTCGACTTCAGATCAGTAGTAGCTGCGCTGGTGCATGAAGCAGCCGGAGCAGGCGCAGCACTACAAAATAAGCATTATCAGACGCAAGAACAAGGAAAAGAGAACGGGCACAAATCCAGCAGACTCTTACCCGACACGCGCAGCACGAGGGCGCCCCAGCCTCCCAAGCCTGAACCTCTTGGGAGGAGCGACCGGAGCAGCAGCCGAATGGGAAGGCCCAACAAAAGGAGCAGCAGGCGGGACATCACCATCCAACGCAGCGTGATCTTCAGCGCTCAAGGGGCGCGACCGCTTCACACGAAAGGGACTCGAATCCTCACTATCTCCAGTCTCCACCGGCACAATTTCAGCATCAACAGCCGGCGCAGCATCATCAGTTGCGGAAGCACCAGGTTCTTCAAGCATATCGGCGTCCTCCGGCTGCGGAGGATTACACGGCACCGGAGCATGGCCCTGCGAGGCAAGAAAAGTCAACAACAAATCAAAACTAGGTACTCGTCCAAACAAATGAATGAACACAGGCACCAACCGGCGGCGGAGAATGATCAAAAGCATATAGAAGGACAAGGCGCATTTCGTAAATACTCGAGCACTTGGTCACATGTTGGATACGAGCCTGCAAGGCGTCAGGTTCTAGCTCTTCAGGCGAGCACCTCTTCGAGTCACCGAGTCCCTCGTACTGCCACATAGGGCGAGTTTGATGCTACAACTGTTGAACTCGCCTCCCCACAAAAACAGAGATGAGCTGACCACCAGTCAAGTTATCCTTCAACACAGCAATCCTCTCCAAAAACTGAGTCAGCTCGGACGACTCCACCTCGGTCAAAGAATGAGACCATGAAGGTTGTCTGACCACCCGCGTTCCCGGATTGAAAGAAGCAAGACCAAATTGCTGACCAACAACGAAACAATCCTTCAGATAAAACCAGCCCCTTCGCCAGCCACTAACGGAATCAATCTTATCCAAGTCAAAATATGAATGTTTATCCCCAATGGAGATACCCACTCGACCCACGACGTACTCAGAGTTCGTCCTTTTTATACTAAAAAGGCGCCTCCAAAGTCCCCAATGGGGGTAAATCCCCAGGAAGGCCTCACAAAGAGTGATGAAACACGCAATGTGCAAAATCCCGTTGGGAGTCAGGTCATGCAACTGGAGCCGATAGGAATACAGCAAGCCCCGAACGAAAGGATGCAACGGAAGAGCAAACCCGCGGTGGAAGAAAGCCTGGAAACATACCCGCTCATCCGCCGCGGGCGCTGGAATCGACTCCTCACCAGGAAGACGCACATCGCCCTCCACCACCACGCCATCAGCAACCAGCGCATCCAGATCTCCAGGCCTGTCCTCTCCCACTTGCCGGACATCTTGGCCGCCTCTACAGCAGCACGGGGGCGCTTGGTCATAGATCCCGCAGTAGCCCGCAGAGGAGAAAAGATGAAGGCACAGGAACACGAAGGAAACAGAGAAAGAGGAGGAAGGCAATGGCTGGGTAAAACCTACAATTTACCCAACCACATGGTATTTAACTCAAGAGCCTAGAAAGAAGGGCCACCGTCTAACCTTTTCGCCCAGTAAAACATGGCACGACCCCATACAGAGGAGAAAAGTATGAAAAATCCAACCAGCGCAATAACAACACCGCCCACTATGCGCGCAAAAAGAGGACCATGATCGCGCGATGCGAAAATTTCGATGGGACAGCGCCAAGTCATTTCCCCTGGAAGGCCACGGCGGTCAAAAATTCCAGAAGACCACGCCAACGTCATATCACAGTAAGGCGTACTGAGTACGCCACCAAGGTTCTGAGATTCCATCTCTCAGATCTTTTTCCCGGTGAAGAAAAACATCTTACTCCCATCGGGAGAGTACATCGTAAGAGTCCCGGGTGCTCCCTCACCTAAAGGTCAGCAATGTGTTCGAGTGACCACTCGCACTCACGAGAGTCTCGGGTGCTCCCTCAACCCGACACAAGACAAACATGCATTCACCAAAGATCATACGGCGCTAAGAGTCTCAGGTGCTCCCTCACCTCAAGAACCGAAATGCCATTCGAGTGACTACTCGCGAAAACCCCCCCGTCCGAGCACTCGAAACAAGCTCCACGGGTGAATGAGTGAACAGCTCGCTTGATGTTCCGTTCCAAGCGGGTGCAATGCTATAAGGCTCCGCGCCTCAAAAACACACATGCCTGGAACACGATACACTGTGCCCAGATGCCACGCAAGATTAGCGTGTAGGTAAGACCCCGCTGCGAAGTTCGGCCGGGCTGGGACTTGCCGAAGAGCGATTTCACTCCCAACCTTTTCCATGCGCTGCGCATGATAGAAAAAGCCGGGCGGACGGGCCTTAGGTACGCACATTACTGGCGGCAAATGAACACCGTAAGGCCTGAAGCGTCAGGACTTTTGCTCGACATCAGTGTTCCAAGCTCATGTCGAGGGACGTGGGTTTGATTGGGCTACTGCGGTATTTTCCCTAGTGCAATTCACCAAGGCTCGACCAGTCGACTCCTTGGGCCCTTTCAGCTTAGCATCCCTCAAAACAGGTTTTGTCATGGCCACTAGACTGCCAGCGACCCGCGGATGTACTGCGCATACCAATAACCGACAAATGAATGTACTCGAGTCCCTGCGTGACTCTTCGAGTTCCCCAGGCACTCGGCGGCTACTGACGAGGGGGTGACCCCACGACTCCTACAGATAGGCCTACCCGGTGTCCCTGAAGATAGAAGGCCCATGAAGATACATCCTCGGCCCGCTAATTGGCACCGACGTAGGAGTCTGCGACTCACAAGGAAGGTGCAAAGACCTGTCGTACGGAGCAAGCTAGGGTTAGGAAAGCTTACATGTAAACATAGATGAACCCCCCGAGACCTAGCCCAGTATATAATGGCTAGGAGGGGCGACGCCAAAGACAACCAATATCTCATCTGTAACCCTAGCCTTGATCGCTCCAGCCTTGGCATCCCTTGTAATCGCATCTCCCCCATCAATAATATCGAGCAGGAGCATGCCTCCCTGTTTGCCGACGAGCTATCGTCCATCCTGTGCCTCTCATGACTAACCCAGGGTCCCTGACCATGGGATTTGCCGGTGTTGATCCCCGTCAGGAGGCAGCGGCGGTACAGAGGCGAGTTCGCGGAAAAGAGATCGATATTAGGGGTTTCCACCCCGAGGGCTAAATATAGGCGGAGGGGGTGTCGAGGGGACCCACGGGGCAGCCAGGAGGCCCCCTGGCGCGGCCTAGGATGGGGCCGCGCCAGGGACCCTTCTGGAGTCCCTGTGGTGGCCCCCTCCGCTGCCTTGGTGATTCCGGAAGCTTCCGGGTCGCTGATTTTTTATCTGATTTTTCCGGATTTTTTGGAGCACTTTTAATGGTCGGAAAACCTGAAATACAAAAACAGCAGAAAACAGCAACTGACAGCTGGGTGCACTTGGTTAATAGATTAGTCCAAATATGCTCAAAAGTGTATGAAAGTTCAAGAAAATCATGGCAAAGTCACACAAAACATGCATGGAGCAAGCAGAAATTATAGATACGTTTGGGACGTATCAACATCCCCAAGCTTAATTCCTGCTCGTCCTCGAGTAGGTACATGATAACAAGCATAATTTCTATGGTGACATGCCACACAACCATATAAGGACTTTTTAAGTAAAGCAATCAAAGCATGCAATTCAATTCAAGTCTTAACAAGCAAGAGTCTATATTAGCATTGACACAAGCAACAAAAGAACAAAAGGTGCAAGAGATCTCGCTGTCCGTGACTCGAATGTCTCCAGATGGTGTTTGCGTGCAAACAGGGGACTAGGAAAAAGAGAGAGAAAAGGTTGTTGAGAACAACTATCTACTAAAGTTTCACACTTAGTCTCCTTTGGATTCTTATCTTGACTCGTCCCAGACCACTAGCCAGGTACAAGTCAAACTTATCCACTCCCTTTCGATATTTTGAGCACTCATGCAATGGATGAGCGTGAGCAAGAAATTTGACACCTAAAAGGCGAAACAGAAAGAAGGTGGAGGAGGAAGACAAAAAAAAGTGTGAAAGGCTCACATCAATGAGGACAATCATAGGCGAGAGAAGGTCATATGATAGATATGATGTGAGGAGTAGGGATTGCCATGCAACGGATGCACATGTGAGCTAAAAGCTCTCCAAGGGAACTAGTGGGGGTGCATCTAACTTGCTTGCTCAAGAAGACCTAGAGCTCGTTTGAGGAGGCTCATCATTGGAATATACAAGCCAAGTTCTATAGTGTGAAGGTCCCCACATAGCTATATGCATGATGATGATCTCTATGGAGTACAAGGGATAGAGGATGAAGTACTAGTGTGGATCTCTCAAAAGGAATAGTAGTGTGCCCCCTTCTCTCTTTTTCTTTTTCTTTTTCTTTTTCTCTTTTTTCTATTTTTTTGTATTTTTTGGTGGCCTCAATGGCTCTTTCTATTTAACTCTCATTTGTCCTCTTTGGGATCTTTTGATTTTGTCATATTTGGGATCTTTTCCTCACTTTAGGGGCAACACTCTATTTTACAAGAATATAGGAGATCTTTCACACTTTACAAAGGTACTCACATAAAGAAGATATAACTATCATGACGCAAATGTATGCCTCTGCCAGGATAGCAGGATATGCAATGATACTAGAGTGTCATGTAGCAATGATTAGGACAAGGCCCAACTAGCATGCGGCTCATCGATCAAGCAAGTAGCATGTATGACATGAGGATCAAGTCATGAGAAGGTGGATGTTGCATGGCAATGTATCTCGGAAAGGCTATGGAAATTCCTTGTAGGTAGGTATGGTGGCTGTTTTGAGGAAAGATATAAGGAGGCTTATGATGACAAAGCGTATCATGCCGAGGGTTTGGATGCACCGGCGAAGTATGCGCCAACTCTCAAGATGAGAAAGGGCAATGCACGGTACCGAAGAGGCTAGAAAAAGTATAGGTGGGTGGAAGTGTCAACTTTCGAATACTCACATTAGTCCGAAGAACTCATGCACTTATTATCGGTAACTCTCAATCAAATCAAGAGGTTCACAAAGAGACAAGTACCCCGAGGAGGAGTGTATGGGGGTTTGGTTATCCTTGCACATCCTCGACTCATGGTACGTGAGTGTACTCTAATATTCGAACCCTCCAGAGGTTAGTGATCCATCTAGTAGCTAGAGTTCGCAACATGGGTTTTTGGTTTTCGAAAAACACACGGATTGCCCAAAATACGACATCTATCACTAATAGGCTCGAGCTCTTGACACCAAAAGTTCAAACATTACTCTAGTCAATACCTCAAAACTATTGCAAGTTACTACTACAAAGAGAATAGCAACTTCAACTACCTACTTCTAGTCAAGACACAAAACTCGGTGCAACAGGCAAACTCTCTAACAAGATAAAACATGCAACCTATATAAAGTTCAACCTAAAACAAAAGAAAAGTTCTAGAAAAAACTAAAGCACTACAACTAAACAGAGCAGCAGCTAAGAAAAGAAAAAGAACAACTCACAGCTAAAAGAATAAGCATGCAAATCCTATGAGGAGTTCTAGTTCAAGCGGAGCGTGTATCTCTCCCACACAAAAGAGTAAGCTGGGGTCTAACTTGTTACTACAACAAACAAAGAATAAACAAACCTAGAAAAGTAAAGAGCGAGACGCTCCAAGTATAGCACATAACGCATGAAGTGATAAAAATATAGTGAGACGAGAGACGAACTGATAATTGTTGATGAAGAAGGGGATGCACGGGGGCATCCCCAAGCTTAGACTCTTGAGCCTCCTTGAATATTTCTTGGGGGTGCACATGGGAATCCCCAAGCTTGAGTGTTTGACACTCCAAGATCTTCTTTCATCATCTTCCATCGCGCACTTGAAAACTCCCTTCATACATAACTCATTGTAGACTGATTAGAGAGGTTAGTACCCAACTAAAACAATTTTTACTCTACTGGAAATAAAGATAAACTTGAAGAGCTACTGGTTCTCAAGATTGCCAAAAGGTTTTTGCAAAGAAAAAGCAAGCTTAAGGTTTGCAAAACGAAGAAAAGGCAAAACAGGACAGAATCTGTGAAAAACTGACCAGAAGGTAGAAACGATTTTTTTAGGGGTACTTCTGCAACTCAAATCAAAAAACTCAGAACATATGAAAGTTTCGTAATTTTATATAGCACGCTGTGTAAAAAATTCACCTCAAAATGATGAACTGGGATTTTTATGTGATTTTTCTAGTCACGAGGACAGAATCTGTTTTCTGGACAGCATGTCACAACTTTCACTTCCCTTGTCGTATGAGGCTATAAAAGGCACAAAGCTTGAAAAGTAAAGATACAATGATGTTGATACAGTAGTAAAAATCATCAAGACCACTAAAAACAGAAGAAAAGCAAAAAGAAAAACCTAAATTCGTTGCGGGCTGCCTCCCGAAAGTGCTTCTTTAGAGCCATTAGCTAGGCTTAAAGTAGAAGATCAAGTTATATCCATTGAACCATCATCACGATCATAAAAAATCTCTTCAATAGTACAACTAGTCTTAATAGGTTTCTCAAATAAAGGACGAATGAAAATGCTTCTTGGAATAAAATCGAAAGGAGGGAAATCAATTGGAGTTTCATTAAAGTTAAAGATAGGTGTCTCCTCCAAAGTTTTCACTGTTTCAACTCTCTTGGCAATGGGTGTGTTTGCTTTAGCTCGAGGAACCTTGGGGACGTAAACGAACTTAGGTTCCTTCTTTGCCGGAGTTTCATCCTTTTTGGTTTTGATTGAGGAAAAGGTAGTTCCTAGAGTTTCAATAACTTCCTCAATCTTTTCTATCCTAGAAGACTTCTCATCAAGGGATTTAATAGTCTCCAAAGTTTTGACAACTTTCTGCATGGAGTTATCTAGCCTATTCAAATTCCCTTGAATCTTACGATCCAGCGCATTCACCCTATCGATACTTGGCATCTCTAGCTCTATTTTTTCAAGTTTTCTCATAATGTGAGCTGAAGTAATGTCCTCCTTAATACTAACAACTGAGAGACTTCCAACAAGATTTTCAATAACATTAAGGGCTTCCCAAACTGGGGCCTCTATGAAGTTCCCATTGATAGCAGTGTCTAAAAGAAACCTATTCCAAGAAGTGATCCCAACATAAAAATTTCTAAGCAAGATAGTAGTGGATTGCTTCTTGGTGGCTCTTTTTTGAGAATCATTAATTCTATACCAAGCATCTTTTAAACTTTCACCACCCCTTTGAGTAAAGGTAAGTACTTCTGCCTCACAAAAGGCAAAAGGACCAGCCATAGTGGTAACTACTGACAAGGTAACAGGTATTTTTGGTATTTTTTATAAGGGACACAAAAATAACAACTGAAAGATAAACTAACAAGACTAAAAAGCAAAGATAAAAGATAGTGTGCAACTCCCCTATCTTGTAGACTGGAGTCCCCGGCAACGGCGCCAGAAATTGGCTTGATACAGTGAGGATCTCTCACTCCTCGTTGGTTACCCCAAGTGGAAGGTGAGATGTAGCGTAGCAGCAAATTTCCCTTGGTGAAGATACCAAGGTTTGTCTCCAGTAGGACTCGCAGAAATACAAGAAGGTGTCACGGCGCTTGACGTGGACCTGCACAGAGCAACAAATAACTTTGCTCCCAACGAGTACAGAGGAGTTGTCAATTCCTCCGGCCTTGCTGTTTACAAATGATCAACACAAGAGATAATAATAGTGGCAACTGAAAGTAAACGAAGGATGTAAACAGTAATGTGAAGATGGACCGGGGTCCCGTGATTTTCACTAGTGATGTCTCTCTCCCAAAAGACGATAAAAGTGCTAGCGAGATAAACAAATCACAGCTGGGCAATCGACAGAATTATGAAGGCACCGCAATGCTAACTATGCTGCAAAGAAAGGAAGGGCTCAAAAGCAATGGGCAGTACGCCAAGGTAAGTAGACCGAAATCCTACTGCATCTACTACGAATCATCGACCTTGAGATATCTATCCAGAACATCTCGCTGGTATTAAGTTGCGAATCCCACCCAAAGTGTAAACTCAAAGCAACAGACAACTGCATTAAAAGAACTTTGCGTAAAGTAAACAATCCTTGCACCCGCGGATACAAGCACCGTTGTTTTATCCCTGGTGGCAACAACACATCCCCTAGTCTCATGCTTCTGTCACTCAAGCTAGACATCAAGGGGTTGAACCCATAATCAAGCATAACGCTCCCTCTTGGAGTTGCAACAAACTACTTGGCCAAAGTAAAATACTGCAACGGAGAACATGCAAGAATTTACTCAAGAACAAAATATAAAAGAGAAGAACCAAATATATTACTCATCACAATCTGAACATAGTCTCATAATCCATCAGATCCCAGCAAACTCAGCATAGCAACAGCAGAAATTACAAAAGTGCCTCGATCATATGAGGCAACTCACGAGGTCTCGAAAGTGGAAGCACAAAGAGGGGAGAGAAGTACATCACATAGCTACTGGTCACGGGCCCATGGTCCAAGGGAAACTACTCACGGTACATACGGGAGGCGTCCATGGCCATGGATGGTCTCCCGGAGGGGGTTCCTCCTCCCGGCAGGGTGTCGGGGCAGCTTCTCCAGGCAGCCCCGATCTAGAAACGGCGGCGGCGGCGGTACAGAGGCGAGTTCGCTGAAAAGAGATCGATATTAGGGGTTTCCACTCCGAGGGCTAAATATAGGCGGAGGGGGGTGTCGAGGGGACCCACAGGGCAGCCAGGAGGCCCCCTGGCGCGGCCTAGGATGGGGCCGCGCCAGGGACCCTTCTGGAGTCCCTGTGGTGGCCCCCCTCCGCTTCCTTGGTGATTCCGGAAGCTTCCGGGTCGCTGATTTTGTATCTGATTTTTCCGGATTTTTTGGAGCACTTTTAATGGCCGGAAAACCTGAAATGCAAAAACTGCAGAAAGCAGCAACTGGCAGCTGGGTGCACTGGGTTAATAGATTAGTCCAAATATGCTCAAAAGTGTATGAAAGTTCAAGCAAATCATGGCAAAGTCACACAAAACATGCATGGAGCAAGCAAAAATTATAGATACGTTTGGGACGTATCAGCGCTCCCGCTCGTGCTCGTCGCGCTCGCCTGGGGTTGGGCCGTGGCAGCGGCATGCGCCTGCAGCGGCCTGCGCTTTCGGTGGCCTGCCCATGGCGTCCGCGTTGCACGGGGCGGCGCGACCGGTGCGGGGGTTGGTCCAGCGGGGAAGGGGGACTGGTCCCGACCGCTTCTCCCTGGCAGGCCCCGCCTCCATCGCGCCGGGAGGCCGCCGCCAGAGCAAGTGGTGGCCCAGCCTCCGTCTCCTCCTCTCTCCGGCGGACGCGGTGGCCATGGCCCCGGGCGGGAGCGCCGCCGGGGGTACGGAGTGGGGAGCGCCGGTCATATACGGCGACTGCCACCGTGAAAGATGGCACAATGAGAGCAAAGGAGGACCCGATTGCTTTTTTTCATTTTTTATAGGGATTTATTTGCAAATATCATTCTTACAAATGGGTTCCATATGTCATAAACATACTCAGATGATTCTAATCGGGTAATCTGTGGTTTTTGCTAAGTTTAAGAGAAAAAAAACCTGTGTTTTCTAAAAGGATTAGCAAAATGTGTGTTTCAGGAAATCCTATTCCTCAATGTCGTGGTTTTTTGCAATTCACTCTAAATCGACCTGATGCCTGAAACCTAAAGTTACCTGCAAGTGTTTGAATTTCAGTCTGCATCCCTTGATTAACTGTGCGTACATGTGCGTGCTGAACTACTGATGGATCATCCATGACTGCCATTAACAGATTTTTTTCCCTCAAACAAGATTCAACTGCAGCGATGAACCTCAATAAATTTGCGACGGCTCTCCGTCTTCGTTGCCTTTGGTTGAAGTGGAAGGATAAATCTAAACCTTGGACTGGTATGGGAACGTCAAGTACGGAGGAGGACCGTGCCCTCTTTGCGGCGGCCACCACAGTCACGATTGGAGATGGGTGCACAACTACGTTCTGGAGCTCTTCGTGGCTGCATGGTGTGCGCCCCCGTGACATTGCGCCCAACCTTTTTGACATTTCCCGCAAATTGAATTGCACCGTGCAACAAGCTTTGACAAACAACCGCTGGATCTCAAACATCAATTTCGCTAATGGCCTCACTGTTACCCATGTCTACCAGTTCGCTCAGCTTTGGAAGAAAATTTCCACCGTCACTCTCAATAATTATTTTGAGGACTCCATTGTTTGGTAATTCACTAAAGATGGCACATACACTGCTTCCTCCGCCTACAAGGCACAGTTTGAAGGCATCACCTCTTCGGATATGGTTCAATCGGTGTGGAAAATGTGGGCTCCTCCTAGGTATAAGTTCTTTGCTTGGCTGGTTCTCCAAAACAGAATTTGGATGTCCGATCGGTTAACCCGCTGGGGTTGACCAAACTGCGGGTTGTGCTAGCAAAGTCAAGAATCGGCGGCCCATCTTCTCTTCCAGTGTCACTTCACGCTTCGTATCTGGCGCATCATTCTCCCTTGACTTGGCATGCACTACATCACCCCGTCTACTTGGACGACGTGGGTGTCTGTTTGAGAGTGGTGGCACGATAATATCCGTCGCCGACAGGGCTCCCCCAAGGCGATCGGCTCTTTGATGATGCTTGTTTCTTGATAAATTTGGTCCGAGCGCAACGCCAGAGTCTTCCGCAACACCGCAAATGATCCTTGTTGCCAAGATTAAAGAGGAAATTTCCCTTTGGGCTTTGACTGGTGCCAAACATTTGAGTATTGTAATGCCGTGAGAGTAACATCTTAGAGGTTGCCGCTTGCGGCTTATGTATTAAACTTCCATCTTAATTAATGAAATGGAAAATCTTTTGCCTCGTTTTAAAAAAAACTCACTGCAAAGTCTTTTGAGTTTCGATAGCAGCTCCTCGATAACAAACAGCAGAAACCATGGTAGGAAAACTTGTGAAAGGTGGACCTGCATGCTTGATTTACTATATGCATTGTGAATGAAATATGAACCCGCACAAATTCGGGCCAAAAATTATATTGCATCCATACAATGTACAACAGAGCTCATATTGAGTTTTCTTCCTTCCAACTTTCCAGATGCTAATGCTACGAAGGAGAAGGGTTGTACAACAAAAAAATGACATCGCCCTACAAGACAACATGTTCTTTTCCTATCAGAAAGGTGGTGAAGAAGCATGACATCTTCGCTAACCGACAGTTCACTCTCTCTAGGATAACTGATCATTGTCCACTTCTGTTCGACAGTTCCTTGTCAACAAAACATCAGATTCTCTCTACCTATGATCTCTCTTTCTGAAAAGGAAAATGGACCTCTGCTAACTATTGTGACGGAATTGCTCTGTTCCGTAGTATCCTCTCCATATAACGTCCCAGCTCAGGCGAGATAGAATCCGCAGCACCCTGGACACATTTCTTGTAAGAAAAGTCTTCTGTGGTATCATCGCTCCGTACCAAAACGAAGCACCTTGTGCCTGGGTGCCTAGGATGATGTCCGATCTGCAAGCAGCACACATCACATAATCATAGGATCACAATTTGCTACTCCCTTCGCCCCATAATATAAGATTATTTTACAAGTTAACATAGTTTGCCAAATGATCTTATATTATGGGGGAGGGAGTAGAATTTAAGAGAAGCCATACTGCAAAATAGTTGGCTATAATGTTTACAACAGGCATAGGTACCAAAACAGGGGGGCAACACGATGGATACCGTCAGATTGATCAAAATAAACAGAGGGAAAGGATTGTACTTCATGCAACCTTGGGAACACAACAGTACTATGAAAGCTGGCAACCGTAGCAAATTTGACATGGAATTAAATGAACCAATCCCTTTTCACATTAGGCCTCGTTCGGTTGAGCTAAACCTCGCGAGGATCTAGGCGCAATCCACGGGGGTCCACGCGGATTTTCCTCGCTAATTTTTTTTCCATCCTGATGCGTTCGGTTTAACCCCGAGTGGATTTCTTCCCAACCAAAACTCCTCAAAACCAGATGGAAAAAATCATCTCCTAAAGGCCCGCTTTAAAAATCAGCTCCCCATCTCCCCCATCGTCTCTCTCTCCCTCTCCCCGCCCTTCCCTCTCCCCCGCTTCTCTCTCCTCTAACCGAACAGAAGAAATGGTAGGGATCCGATCCCACGGAGGTGGCTTGATGATCACCCAATCCCTACGATGATTAGTTCCACTAGGGGAATTAATCCCATGTAACCGAACAAGGCCTTAAGTGGACAGCTCATTGGCATATTTGAATGTGAACACCGAGAATACTAGAACATGTACCAAATGAACAACAGATGCACACAAAGAAGTAAGAAAATCAATCCTATTATTTTGGGAAACAATAGAATTCCTATTAATAGACAACTATAGATGACTTAGTTGTCTACATTCATATCAGTAGAATTGTAGAATGATGAAGCTATAAGAAAAACAGAAACACAATTATATTACCTTTATATCTTTTATTCCAGCACCGATCTTTTCATGCCCTCTAGGATGAAATCTCAGGGCCTCGATCACATGTGATTTATCTAGCTCCACGACACATTCATTTAATTGGTACCTTCATGCAAGTAAAACATGGTATCATATAGGAAAGTAATCAACATAAAACTTCAAATACCCCGCAAAAAAAAACTTCAAATGGAATAAAAACTACTATGCACAATACAATTCCATAGAAAGTGATGGGGGCATTACTCTCGTAGCATGTTCTGCAAGCAAGTGCGCATATCAATAATGTTGTCCCATATACCAACTGTAACACCGAGAAAATCCTGTTCCGCAGATATGGTACTACCATTTAAGACAGAGTCACGCGGCACTTGCTGAACTTCAGGGCTATGTAGGAAGTCATAGATGTTCTCATTTGGTACGGGTGCATGTGCCTGCAGAAAAAGTTAGGAGTAAATATTAGCATCAAATTAAACATATGTATATGCATCGAGTATAGTAAGGAGAAAGCGTATATTTATCTATTTATTGCTTGTCAAGATTGACTCGCTAATTACAATATAATCCCAACATCACGAGACAGACCGTTCAAGCAGCCACAGCCTGATCAGACAGGTATCTGGGAAAATATATCTGGTATGCTCTCGAAAACTCAATGCATGAATCTATGGCAGTGGAGTAGAGGGCGATTGTATATGAAGGCCTCAATTTGCTTTTAAAAAAATCATTTTGGGGAGTACAATGAATGCTTCTAAAAAAGCATGTGCCTAAATTTGGCAGCAGTTACAATACTCACCTTCCCAGAATACATAATCTTGAAAGGACCCGATGTCCCAGTAGAAGGCTCCTTGCCCCAGGCCATTGCATCAACAGTGCCACAGAGATTGTCCACTGAAGATTGCTTTGCAGCATTTATAAAACTATGTGCAGGCCTCTGCAGAAAATGACATCAAATAAGAATTTGTTCACCGCACTTTAAAAAGGCAAATCTTGTAGTCAACAGTAACTCAGAATAGCCTAAATTACTCACAGAAAAACAAGCTTCAGAAAATGGAGATGAGATTGTTAATTGAGTCCGCTGTTGCTTTAAACCTTGACTGCTTAGTCCATGGAACTGCCCACTTACAGACAAGCAATTTGCCGCGACCAGCAAGTGTTCGCGGCGAATATTCTTTCCAATATCATCAGTTTTTGATCTTAAAGACTGCACAAGGAATGAGGAAAGATCAGATGCTATACAATAAATGATGACTGGCAATCAGGCTTCAAAACAATTTGACCCAAATGTTTACAGAGAAGTGAAAATCGAAACAAAGAGAAGTAAATATATACTTCAACAAAATATTTCCACGCTGAGTCTATGCCATATGAGCAGAATATATCATATACGCTCCCTGGCCGGCTCCGCTCCCAGTCAATCAACTCCATAATTGCAATGCAAGACTCTTGTAGAGTAGTCCAAAACATCCCACTCTTGCAATGCTTAGACATAACAACTTTCACAACAAGTTCACTGTCCTCTTGACACTGGATTTCAATATCCTTAAATTCCAAAAATCCTTCAAAGGAAAACAAGTACTGTGCATCAAATATTATCCGCATATTCTGTACTGAAGGAATCAAGGAAGTATGTGATATTTGAAACATAGAATTCACAGATTGGTCCTCAAAATTGTGAAAACATCAGAAGACTGAATCATACAAGTTGCACCTAAAACAACTTTACCTTTGTACCATGAAACGTAGAGAAATAAAATTTGTGTATTTTAGAACTCGATCTAGTAAAGTTAGGAGTTCCTTAGCACAAATATAGAAACATGTTTTGAAAAATCTTTCGAACCATAATTACCTTTCACTAGTATGGACAGTAGGTTTGGAATCACCCTTTTCTTGATAGTGTCCAGCTGAGACATGGAGTCTGATTCATCCTGTGTTACCACGGTGATGCAACAATTCTGCCTGTTACCGCACTCGTTGTCAACAGAACATTTGCTGCAGGGTAGAAATATTACATGTCAAAATATATATCGCAGAAGGCCAGAAGCACATAGAGAAAATTAAAGTAGGCAATCGCTACATTGATAACTACCGCACTGAGGGAGGGCAGAAAGGAAAGAGTTAAGTATATTAAGGAACAAGGCACATACTGTATATTCATTTTCAGGTTAGCGAGAACATGGAAGCAGTTGGCAAACCAAATTATTGTGGTTAGACAAAAGGAAACAGAGGGACATATAAATAATTTTAACACAGACAGTTTTTTTTATGGGAACCAAATAGTTTCTGAACTTACCCCTTCGAAATATATACTTTAGGGATCACATTGTTTAACTCGTCTCTCCTGGCATTGTATTGTTCTGTAAGCTCTTCTACAACAAGTCTTAGTCCCAATCTTTTTCTCGTCAGCATTTCCTGCATGTATGTACAAGTTTAAATAATTATTTAAGACATCAGCTTAATGACCCTTATAAAATAGAAAATGTGATTACTTCACAAGAATAAGACCTGGCTTAGATGAAAATGAGTAATCCATGGATTTTCTTTTGTTGACTGTATACCACATCCTCCATATCTGCAAAGAAAATGCAAAAACTACTAATTAATTAAATAGTATTACAACATAAGTGATAAGAAACAAATGATTCAAATGTACTGACAGAATCATGACGGTGTCAACCAAATCAGAGAAGTTCACTGGCTCGAGATGAGCCTTAACTTCTAGCGACGCATACTCCAAACCATATCTATATTTTTTTAGATTCTTTGACAGGAAAAGCAAACCAAAATGATCCAGAGAATTAGCACCCTTCTGGCACTTCAATACATCCTGAAATTAATGTTAAACTAGCATCAGAAGAAAGAAAAAAGACATCGCAATAATCATGGGCCATGAAACAATAGAGTAAAAGAACCTAACCTGCAAATTCATGAGAGGAGAGTCCTCTAAACTGTTCACTGGGTGATCCAAAGCTCCATATGCAGCTTCTGAAATAGAACAAGCAGCCCATGAACCAACAGGGGCACCAAGTTCACCTTCCAGATTGCGATCACTGCACATGTCTTCAGCAGTATCATAAGTGAACTGCATTATTTGCTGTCCGTAAGAACTTCTAACAGTCCCATCATAAGCAACATATACATCCCTCAGGTGATACATTAGTTTTCTTGTTAATGTCCCAGGAACATCTGCATTCTCACTGAAGAAATTTGCTCTACCAGATATCGAATGAAGAAGACACTCCAATGGATTTAAACCACCTGCAAATGAATTCCTGATTACAGCATGTAACTTTTGGCCTCCCAAGCATTCACCCGTGCCCTCAGATTTATGTCTATTCCAGCTAGCACATGAGAGTTCCGACGGAATTCTGAAGGGAAATCTGCTTGCTGGAAGTTGAAGACCGACGCATGCAGTTTGTTGCACAAACTTCAACATGCTACCCTTACTTCCTGAATTAACCATCACCATCATTGAATTATCTTTGGCTGTGTGCTGTTGAACCATCTTCAGAAGATCACTGAAGACACTCTTAAACGCTGTGATAGAAGATTTTATGAGTGGCAGATTGCTCTGGATGGAATCAGACTGTTCATAAGATTTTGATACATCAGCACAGTCATCATAACACTTTAGAATCGGTATGGAATCTGGACTTAACAATAGCTGTTTAATACGAAAAGCCTCTTCAGCATCATCCAATGCCAGATTAACTTCGTCAGCAAGTTTTCTCCTCAAGTCATGGTCTGTGAACAGATAGATATCCGATAGACAGACACTTAAACCCCTCATGGTTAAAAACTCACATAGTACATCCTGAGCAGAAGAGAGGAACTCGAGAGCCTTGTCGCCGTACTGTTTGCACAAAAGTGTATACAGGCCAGATATGCTGTTCTGTAGCCAGGATTCAGATGAGCAGGCAAGAACTTCACCGTCTATGATATGTACCTTGGAATCAATGCTGAAACTCATATTGGAAGGAAGAAGCATGCCGAACAACTGCTTACCGGTCCACAGTGGGCCATTGGAGTGTATGGATTTCACTACTGCTGGTGCTGGTGTCGGTGAGAATGGATGGCATAACATTTGAAATTGCTGGACTTCAGTTTTCTTCAGTAAAATTTCTGAGCTTGTTACCAGATATGCAGCAGCTAGAGAATCATGTGTTAGTGACACCAAACTCCGCCCATCTTGCACATTCAATAGTTGTTGGCTTAAGCTAACTAGTTGTCCAAGCTCTACTCTTGATTGGATAGACTGTGGGACATATCCATGCAGACAATCCCCATCAAAATCTCCCGCAAAAGGTGCACAGCACAGTGGGTTGATTGAAACTACCGACTTTACCGGGAGTAATTTTGCAGAGAGTGCAATAAGGGAGTGCTGATGTACTGATGGTGGCCTATTGATGAGAATAAGATCACCATCCTGCAATAGCCTCTGCACAATGTCACCAATTACCAGCTGATTTTCCTCCCGAACAAGAATTGTCTTTTTACTCCGCTGAATGACTAGTACTTCCTTGGAAAGAAGGTGAACGTTGCACTTTGAATTTATGTTGTCGAAGTTGTAGGAGTTAACATGCTCAGAAACAGTCAAGGTCGAAGCTAAATCCATAGGGATGCCGATTTCATGTAATCTAATCTTCGGATCACCGACCATAGTACTCCGAAAAGCATTATCGGATCGTTTGCTAAGAATGGCATCCTTCAACCATTTCATTCCATGTGTGTCTGTTGATGATTCCTTATCTGTCTTTTTAGAGTATAACTGCAAATAAATAATAATGTTAATAAAGCAAGTGAAAGCATATGACATAAGCGGTAAGCACAATGCCACCTCAAACTACATAGTCCTATTAAAAAAATTGACTATGAAGTCCTATTAAATTTGTGACAAAATTACCAAGTTAAAAAGGAATTTCATTTTGTATTACTTGTTTTGAAGTAATAAAAAAACAGCTAGATATCAATCATAACTTCTAGGTCATGAAGATAGAACAAATATGTTCTCTTGAAATAAAAACTTTTGTTTCACTGAACCCGATACTCATCCTTCAAAATTAACCGAACTAAGCTTAGCAGGGACTAGATGAAACAGCTATGTTTTGTCGGTTGTGTTTAATCAGTTTACAGAGGGCAACATATGCATTCTCCACTACAATCAGGTAAAGTGCCAGAACAATTTGTATATCATATGGTGCAAGTTAACTACTAAGTGCATGTTTGGAGATGGAAACCAAATAAAGGAAAAGGGATGGACAAAAATGGGAACCAAATAATACTGTCAAATTCATAACTGCATATGCGTGGGTGGGAAAAAAAAAACTGGTAGAGACTAGGGTTCTACCGGGTCTAGGGTGTAGGCTGTAGGGGAAGGAGGGAGGTTGGCATGGGCTTGAGCGCGGCGGCCGGCGGCGGGGAGCCGTCGTGCGCGCAAGAAGAGGCAGATCCCCTGGACGGCGTTGGTGAGGTCGCAGAGCGTCCCGGCGATCTCCTCCGGAGTGAGGGCGACGGGGAGCGGCGCGACGGCGGTGGCCGGCACCGGCATGGACGGGATGCCGTCCGTGGTGGCCATCGGTGTGGAGGTGGCGGCCGGCAGCGAGAGGGATGGGGAGGGCGGCGACGAAGACATGACCGAACCTAGGTCTCTGGATACCAAACTGGTAGAGACTAGGGTTCTACCAGGTCTAGGGCGTAGGCTGTAGGGGAAGGAGGGAGGTTGGCGTGGGCTTGAGTGCGGCGGCCGGCGGCGGGGCGCCGTCGTGCGCGCGAGAGGAGGCGGCGGCGGCTGTTGGCGGCGGCTAGGGCTAGGGTTCCGGCTCCTCTGGGAGCCGGGCAATAGAGTTATGTCTTATTGCTTAATTCCAAACGGTGACTTACAACTGTTTATATAATCCCTATGCAAATAAAATAAGATAACTTGGGCTAAGCCCTTAACTAAATGTGCCCATTGGGCCTAAGTGACGCCGGTCATAACATAAACAAGAGCTGATTCAAAGAAGACGCACCTAATCTAACCATATTATAAGGTCTATTATGATGGTTTTACCTGTTGCATCAAAATAAGCAAACATTTCTTTTTACTGGATTACGACAGAGAAGTGGTGGGTACACAAGTATGTGTGTGCTTGGGGTTATGAAGTATAGACTTTGGTTTAATTTTTTTTATTGAAATATGTACAGATCTGACAATATGACAGGATAACTTGACCGTGAAACTGCAGGGAAGGCCCTGACAGTGTATAATTTTATTAATACTGAGAAAAATAGGGAAAATTATCTGGACAATGTGGATCATGCTATGCAGATATTGCAACAGAAAGATATATAATTGTTAAATCGTGCAACATGGATACTGAAATAAAAGAAGATATCAGCTCCCTTGCCTTTGACAATTTGAGGCACTCCATAACTCGGCTTGTGACAAGTGCACTTGCAAGAACACTAAACTGTGTATGCTGACGCAAGTCATCAATTTTCCTACCGGCATCAACCGTCCTCTTGTAAGCTTTTGTCAGGTCATCCTACATCCAAACATGGAATGAACAAACATATAAGTCCATAAATGCGACACCAACACAGCCCAGATATGGACCAAGTATGTGCATCAGACCAAAACGTTCATACTCAACAAACCTAGAAGGAAGCCAGAGAGAATTCTGCCTTATTTTGGCAACGGAATTGTGTAAGAGTATATTAGACAGAATACTGATGAATCATTTAACTAGATCTAGGAAGGCTAGCCTAGGTTCCCTCCTAGATTAAATGATTTATTGTTGACTCACTGTCAGATTTTAATCTTTCCACCATATAGAAGATTTGGTTGCATTTAACAGAAGTACTTAAGGGGGGAATTATTAGAAAACGTTGCAACGGATGATACAGAAAATAATCTTGGATACGAAGTTCACCAGAGAGAGGTAGCACTCACATAAACCAGACGGGGACCGTCTGCAAACCCATAGGGCAACTCAGCCACACGATGGCAGTTAGGAGTCACCGGCAAACACGACAGGAAAATTAACTCTCGCCTTGGAACAAACTGGTCAACAAGCTCACGATCAACTTGCTCCAATATGTAATAGACCTGCAAATATGATAAAGGAAATAAGGTATTACCCATAAAAACTTTAAATTATATGGTCAGCTGCTTGCCATTTTCTTTTGAAAAAAACACGATGCAGCATAGCAATGCCAGTGCAGTCGCCAACAAGAATATGCATACTGCATTCCAAAAGAAGCTTTGAGAATATAGCATTGAATCATATTTGCATCCACACATCATACACGGAACAAAAGGTATGTCATGATTTCACTGAATAGTCTTCTCTAAAGAAAATCACTTAAAAGTGGATGAGTCAATTTGCACCTTATGAAGACATTCTGCGTCCATTTTTATGCGGAGAGTTAGTAATGCATCATAGTTGATCAAGTGTATTTCCTTAATGATCATGCAAAACTATTTTTCCAGATAATAATAATAATATACCATATTTCTGGATCTCATAATATTTGTTGTGTTTTGTTTTCTGTATGTTCTATAAATGCAAAACAACACAAGCAACCCAAAATCCCCTTTAAATTCTCTCAATATTCCGTACACTTAAGCTTTGAGAAAAATATGGCAGGAACAAAGTTGATGAATTATTAGCCAATAATATAGAACATTTTCTCAAAAGAAGAAACAGGAAACAGTGCTGCAGCAAAACCAGAACTGCTCTGCAAGCCAACACAGAACAGACTAACAAACTGAATAGCAAATAGTTACTTGGTATGGAGACATTATTGTCTTGGTCATATTTGATTGAGGGGGGTGGTGATGAGGTACAAAATCCCAATAGTCCTGGGGAAGAACTGTCACTCTGTCAGCAACTTCCGCAGTAACCGAAATTGTGTCCCTAACGTTAGGGTTCTTTGCATATTTACTCTTGGACAGTGTTATTCTCGGGCTTGTCAGTATCTTAAAGATTACATCAGGGTATTGTTCAGTGTCATCCTTCTGTTGAGCAAAAAAGGTCAAGGTTTAAAACGATAGGGCACAAATAGAGGCCGAAACGTCTGAACATGCACTTACTGCACAATACTTGCAAGTTGCTCGACTTGTTGCCCCATCCGACCTCTTCAACAACAAAAAATCAACATGTTAGAGGAATAAATATGCACCAACCTGATATTCCAAAAACGAAAGGTGCCTCCATATGCATAGTTTCTGTATTAGTTTTTTTGCAATGCCTACATATCTTCTGATGTGCTTTTGAAATGTAAATATCTTGTCTCGCAAATTACAAATGTTCAAACAAATAAATACCAGTAATTGGTATAAAGCTTGGTTTCCACATTGCAGCAGTTTGTTTAAAGACACATTAGGCATGAAAAATGTGCATTAGCTACGAAAATAGTACCGATATTTGTTTTAAGGCCTTTCATTTTGTATGCATGACTTAGCGCCACGACATTTGTTGAGCAGATCAATAATGAGAGCTTTGACCGAGGACCTTATTGTCTGAAGGTGCTATGGCCCATAAGTTTAAAATATTAACGAGAATAAATTGCTAAATCAGGATGAAGTAGGTTAATCTGGCTGTTACAAACCTGTGAAACTCTGTTTTGCTTTGGACTATGGCAGCCAGGGCATATATGATTCAGTAACTGAACAACTTTCCTGATATTATATGGGTTGAACACAGTTGTCGCCAGCTTAATTACACCAAAATGACCTGAAAAATTGACAAGTCAATTTATTTTGGATGAACATAAACCCCATAAATTTGATGCAGAATGCTTAATACTCCCAACCTGATATACCAAAAACGCTGGACTAAAACCATGATAAGCTTTATGGGACAGAGGGAGTATTACTCACCATCGCATTCACGCACGCTGTGCGCTCCACAAGTCTCACACTGTGGTGCCCCATTTGGTAATCCCAACCTGGCACTGGTGACATCAGATGCTTCTATAATGGTCGCGCTACTCAACTTTTCCTGGATGGAAATGGCCGTCAGTTTTAAGTATGTTTCTCTTTTCGCGGGTAAAATTTATCTAGGCAAAGTAAAAGCTTACCATATCGGTACTACTCATAAGATCAAATTTTATGGCTTTCAGCTCCACGAGTGGCAGCACCTTTTCAGCGTTTGGGTCATCCATCCTGCAGAACAAACACCAAAAAGAACAGAGTCTAAATAGTTTATGCAAGAAGAAATAGTTTGACGGAAAAAAAACTTGTACAGGTATTGCTATGAAAGCAGGAACCGCGTCTCAGTCTCAAGCATTAGTATCAAATCAGACAAATTGATACTGAAACCAGAGCAAAGGGGGCCATCAGCACGACCTAGGCAACCAGTACCATCATTGCCAACTACGTAGTAGTCAAAAAACGCACAGGGAAAGCGAGAATGGGTGCAAAAATGTGGTCAGATTTGACGCTGGAATTCCTACGAAATTCGGACACAGGAAACCAATTGACATGAATTTGATGACACGGTTCGTTTGATCCAAAGATGGTTTACGGGGAAACAAAAGATCAAAGTCCACAACAACAACAATAAAAATTAAAAAAGGCTACGAAAAACCCTACGATCCACAGAGAGGCCTCACCTGCAAAGGATGGATGAAACCAATCCACGCTAGTCTAATCCGGCGGCAGTACAAGGTGGCGGCGCCTCACTTGCGCCCCACCGACGCCGGCGCAGAAATAAACGGAGACACAGGTGCGGTAGCAGTGGTCTGGGGGAGGGAGAGAAACGGAGACGAGGGTGGAAGGAACGGTAAGGTCTTGTTTGGTAGAGAGGGTTTTCCAGCCCCAAATGGGGTGGGGATTCAAGGGGATTTGGTGAATCCCTCCCTTTCACCCAATCCCCTCAAATCCCCTTAAATCTTCAAAACCACTTCAGCCACAATCCCCTTTGTATAAAATTTTTCTTTGGTAAGAAGGGTATGCCATATTGACATAACATGGTGCAAATCACCTAAAAATTCAATCCTTACAAATAAAATAGCATCGTAGCAAGAAAAATTTGCTGCAGAATTGTTAAATTCACACATAAAACTAAGTATGGTGTATTGTAGACATCTTAGGTTGTTGGCAGTCGATATAAAATAGGAGAGGAAAGGAGATGGAAGTTCTATTATATGATAATGTAAAGTGTAAACAGATCGAGTAAATGGTTAACGAAAAACCAAAGCGAGAATCAAATTCTCTTTAGTAATAGCTTTTAATTTAAACCAAGAGAGGAGAGGAGATGGAAGATCTATTATATGTATACATATGCTGCAGCTTACATAGTTATAGCTGTCCTACCTACACAGCAGTTGGGCATGCTAAAAATAGAGATGATGGTCACAGTTCATAGTTTTGAAGTGCGGAAGGAGCTGTTGCTTAATCGTTGCTTACCATGTCAGTAAGTCACTGGAAATTACGATGATAAAATCGTAACGACATTGGAATGATGTGAGGATGATTTTTGTTGTATTAATTAAACAAAGAAATTAGGATAATAAAATATTAGACAATAGTAGCAGATGGCGATATTTCAGTCACACATCCAGTAGCAAATGAATAGACAGAAATTCAGACTAGACACAACACATTTCTTCAACTCTCCCCTTGCATTCTTCTTGGCCTTACCCCCAACTGCACAGCTGATTCATGACAAGGCATCCAGCATCGAAACGACCTGATGCATAACCTCCGGCAGGGCAACCATCTCCGTCTCACTGGTCAGGTTCCTTCCCAATGTGCGCGGCACAACAACCTCCCAAGTCTCTCATCTTTCACTCCCCAATCTACTACTCTTCCTACTCGTGATGATAAACAACGGACGACGGCAGCAGGTGGGAGACGGGCGCGTGACCGTGGCGAGGAGGATGAGGCAAGAAACGGAGAGGCGGGAAGGGAGGAATTACATGGGGGCCGGGAGAATGTCAGGCTACCGAAGGAGGACGCCGGCGTCGATGAGCCGCCGGTGGAGGCTGCGAGCGGCGCCGCTTCTAGGGGCCTGCCGTCTGCTCCGTCTCTCGCCCGTGATTCCGCGAGCCCCTCCTCGATGCTTCGGTGGATCGGCGAGGATTCCGGTGGATCGTGGGGGTTTGGCCAGTACAAACCCTGCGTTCCAAACGGAAACGGAGAGTAGGAGGGTGGAGGAACGGTAAAGAGAATCTCTGAATCCTAAATCGGTTCAGAGAAGAACGCCTGCGGAAAGGAGAATATGTCCGGCTGCCTCGGGGTTCGGGCGCCGCCTACCTGGGGGTTTGGGCCTTTTGGAATTTGTGGTCGGAGGGAACAGAAGGGGACGGGGGTTTTCTTTTTTTTTCTTGGACAGATCACCGGGAGAAGCGGGTTTATGCCCTGACGTCAATGCGCCTCCTTCCTCGGTCCGAACGGCGGACAGCGGGCGGTGCGGAGGTCAGAAGGGTTTTACCTGGAGCGGCGGAGCGGTGCACGCGGAGGCGGGTGGCCCGCGGGAGGAGCGGCGTCGGCTGGATGACCGCGGTCGCCGGCGGGAGAGGAGAGGCGGCGGCCGCGGGCGCCCGCGCTGGCTGCGTTCGAAGGAGAGAAGGCGCCCGGGCTGGCTGAGCCAGGGGCAGAGTCCTCTCTCTTCCTTTTTACCATACCTTTCTACCGGAACTAGGATGAAATGGATTCAGATTTGACGAATTTGTGTGTTTATATATATTCGTATTTTCTCCTCGGTGGTGTTTTAAACCCTAAAACAATATGGTAATTTAGGAAGGAATTAAAACACAATGTTTATCTTCAAACCCGCTGGCCGTAAAGTACTACCTGTTATAAGTGTGGTATATAGAAACATGACTATATTTGTGGCGCGAAATTATAATGCGAATAAAGCTTTGGGTTAGTATCTTTAAGCATAAAACAAATGTGTTTGAATGCTGATTGTGATGATTGTGGATCTACTTTTCTTTCGAGAGACTATGGATCAATTCGGAAATTTTGCGCATCATCTAGGGTTTTTCATTAAATCGTGCGCGGGAAACCGAATTTAAAATGTATTTATTTTATATGAGAGCATCCACATTGCGTCACTTGAACTTTGTTTTCTATGGCTTTGGTATCAGTGTTGCAAGTCAAAAACCGCAAAAAGCACACTGACCAACCTTCCTTCTCCATTTCGACATGTTGCTCCATCAATCTTCTCTTGGTGTGTTATATTTTTTTCATGTAGCATTCACAAATTCTTTGAAATATGACGCGAGTAAAGCTTCGTAAAATGAACATGTCTAAATGCTAACCATTTGTAGAAGAACCATGTGATGGATTTGCTTTTCTTCTGAAAGATTATGGGTGGATTTTCTAATTCCTTGCAACGTCTAGAGTTCTTAATAAATTTGTGCACAGGATACCAAATTTGAAGGCTCTTTATTCTACATGAGAGCATCTGCATTATGTCACTTGAACTTCATTTCTCTAGCTTCGGTATCGGTGCCGCAATTCAAAACCTTAAAAAAGGCATTGATGAACCTTCCTTCTTTATCCCGACACGTTGCTCCATCAGTCGTCTCTTGGTGTGTTGTATTTTCTTTATTTCATGCTAGCTTTCATAGTTTCTTTAGAATATGAAGAGAGCAAAGCTTTGGCTTGGAAATTGTAGGCATAAATGAACATGTTTAAACGCGAACCATTCATAGGAGAACTATGCGGTGAATTTTCTTTTCTTTCAAAATATCAGGGGTGGATTTACTAATTTATTACACCATCTATGGTTACTAATAAATTTTATGCAGGAAACCGAATTCAAAGTATCCTCTTTATTTTACATGAGAGCATCTACATTGTGACGCTTGAACTTCGCTTATGTTGCTTTGGTATTGGTGCTGCAAGTCATTAAAAGGGCATTGCTGAACCTTGTATGTAATCTCTTTGTGTGTTTATATTTTCTTCGTGTCATGCTAGCTTTCAAAGTTTCTTTCAAATATGGTGTGATTAAAACTTTTCCCTTGCAAGCTTAGGCATAAAATGAACATGTCTAATCGCAAACCATTCATAGAAGAATATGCGGTGGATTTGCTTTTCGTATGAGAGATTAGGGATGGATTTGCTAATTACTTTTATCATCTATAATTATTATTACATTTTGTGTGGGGGAAACCGAATTTGAAGCTTCATTATTCTACATGAGAGCGTCTACAGTGTGTCCCTTTAATTTCGTTTTCTCTAGCTTTGTTATCGTTGTCGCAAGCCAACCCCCCCCGAAAGGTATTAATGAACCTTCATTCGCTATCACAGACATGTTGCACCATTTATCGTCTCTTGGTGTGTTATTGTTTCTTCATGTCATGCTAGTTTTCATAGTTTATTCATAATATGGCGTGAATAAGGCTTTGACTTGGGCAAGTACAAGTGTAGTATATAAACACGGCTATATTTGTTGCGCGAAATTATGACGTGAATAAAGCTTTAGGTTAGCATGTTTTAGCATAAAATTAATGTGTTTGAATGTTGACCATTTGTATGATGGTGGTGGATTTGCTTTTGTTTTGAAGAGACTAGGGGTGGATTCATCAATTTATTGCACCATCTAGAGTTTTTAATTAAGTTGCATGCGAGAAATTGAATTTAAAATGTATTTAGTTTACATGAGAGCATCGACATCGTGTCAATCGATCTTTGTTTTCTATGGCTTTGATATCACTGTTGCAAGTCAAAACCCACAAAAGGGCACTGATGAACCTTCCTTCTCTATCCCGACATGTTGCTCCATCAATCTTCTCTTGGTGTGTTATATTTTTTTTCATGTCATGTGTGACGCCCCCAAAATCAGACGGTGTACAGTAATCATACACATAGGGTACACGACTGAGATTAGGGTGCCACGGTGATAATATCACAGCACAACACTAAACACAAAAGGATTAACAAATATGTTACAATAGAGGGGGTCACGCGGACCCGAATACATAAGTCATACAAGCCATAATATCTGAGTACAGACATAGTTAGTCAAGTTTTGCCTTAAGAAGGCTAGCACAAATCACATCAGAGATACAGATCGAAAAGGCGAGGCCTCCTGCCTGGGATCCACAGAACTACTCCTGGTCAACGGGGAACTCGACGTCGTAGTAGGCGCCTCCGGGGTACTCCTGCTCCTGGGCTCCAACGTCGGCTGCAGCGGCCGATCAGGCAAAACAGTAAAGGAAATAAAGCAGGTGAGTATCTAGTATACCCGCGAGTCTTACGTCCGCTACTAAGCATTATGCATTGTTTCAACGGAAAGAAGAGGCTGTATATAGTGGACTGAAAGACAGAAATCCAGAGCAAGGGTAAGAAGCTAGGCCTAACGAAGACTAGCATCTTCCGACGAGGTCTTGCATCATGAGGTAAGAATCAGCCAACAGTTTATATAAAGCATAAAGTAACAATGCAGCAGAAGTTGCTGCAGCATTGTATAATAATAAGTAGTAATAATTAACAATGCCTCCGAATTCACCTCCTCGACATCCACGCGAGGAAGAGAACCCGGAACCATACAGTTTAATAATAGTTTCTAGTGGTAAGATCCAGCTTCAGCATAAAGCGTCCTGTTACCGTGGACACGGCTATTCGAATAGATTAATCTTCCCTGCAGGGGTGCACTTGTGTTACGCTACACGCACGGATCTCCAGGGTGGCGGGAACCTTGTTAGGGAATGCTCCACCGAGGTTATCCGACACTTCATAGCCCATCTTTCAAACTCAACAGAGAGGCCATCCGCCGGTCTAAATCCTAAGTACGACGGGCCTTGGACCCCAACCCGAACGTACTCCTGCACGGTGCGTGGCTGACCGGTGAAGTTGAAGCAAATCCAAATAAGACATCACCGCGCGAGAAAATAAGACAACACCACTTCCCGGCAATCAGCCCGCAGTACTGCTGACGTCTGAAGAGTCCTCGGACGACACTAAGAAGCGGAGGAGCCCATAACTCGTAGTTCCCACGGGTAGGTAGTGCGTACATGGCATATAGCCAACTCAAGACATTCACTGAACCATTTAGCATTTTAATTAACCTGCGTGACAACCGTTATCGTTGCCTCGACTTAACTGACCCGCGGACAACGACAGCAGCCAGGACCACCAGTACATCGGTGCCTGCCCCGTCGTCCCACCAAGTCACTGCGGTTACCAACAAGGCGAACCGTCTCCTTACCTTGTCTCGCGTCTGCTCCTGGAGGAGCTCGACTTTCGTGGGTTGGTAACTCTCGCGGCCAACGAACAGGGGCCAAGCACACCGGTACACTGGTCGTACCCTCCCTGTCGTCCCGTCGCAATACCTCTCGCGGGCACCGTTGGGTTGCCCGATTTCTTACCTTTAAGGACAATCGTCGTTCAGGACCCTATGGCGGTAAGACAAAGTCAGACTCGAGTGGAGTACCAGGATTACTCCTGGATAGCTCACACTTGAGGTGACTAGGCATAACCCAGGTAGGGGCCTTAGACGGTGTCTGCATTGTACCGTACCTGTGCAGTTATAATATTTGTATCCGTGTTCACTCCTCTGAGTGACCACGGCCCTCTATCTAATCCTAGCTAACAATGCGCAGGGCTCACTGCTAAATAATGCATAATAATAATAATAATAGGCAGCATAGGATAAAGGAAGGCACATCAAGGGGCGACAAAATCAGGCTATGCAATTGAATAGGATTGTAACGTAGCAGCAGCAGTAACAATGCCTAGTGCAAGAAATGTACGGAAAGATAGGCGATATCTGGGGAAGGGAATGGCTCTGCTTGCCTGCAAGCTCGACGGTAGTAGTAGGGTCGTCGACGACGTAGTCGTACTCAGCAGCGGTGTAGTCGACGGTAGCAGCGGGGTCTACTTAAGATTAAGGGGGGAAGAAACAGTAAATACAAAGTAAGCATATACAAACAGATGCATGACATTACAGATGAAATGTTAACGGTATTCTAACGCAGTGCAATGCACATTGCTCGGAACGGAAATTCATCTGAGGATGAACTACCGGTTCCGGATGATTACCGGACAGGGTGTCCGGAGGGGGAAGGATCAAGCCGGAGGTGTTGTGGTTACCGGAACAACATAAGGGGGGTGTATCCGTGCTAGTTGATCTATTCCGAGAAACATTCGTGTTCGGAATAAATTCATCCGGGCACTCTAACAGTACCGGACAATTTATCGGACAGTCGGTCCGGAGGGGGAATGTTCGATGTTCGTTGTGTTAGAGGGGTGTGGTAGACATACGGATAGCGTATTTGTATTCTTTATATTTTTCTGATCAATTTTCATGTATAAAGTTTTTGAATCCGAGTTACGGTTTAAAAGTTATTGAATTTCAAAGTTTAAATCAATTTAAATGATTTCCTGGATTTCTTTTATTATTTATTAAACATTATCCAAAACATTATCCACAACATTATCCAGAACAGTGCTGACATGTGGGACCCACAGGTCAGCCTCTGTTATTTATAAAACATTTAATTAAATCAGAAAATGCCTCTGGACCCACCTGTAAGTGACTCAATTTTAATTATTAGATTAACCTAAAACATTAAGTTAATTAATTAGAGGGGACCCACCTATCAGTGATTGGGGTTGCCCAGTCAGCACAATTGACTGGTCAACCCAGTCAACTGGGACCAAGGGGCCCACTGGCAGTGACCCAGGGGTGCCCCCAGGTGTGCCACGTCAGGGGGGGCACCGGCGGCGAGACGCCGGCGTGCCCAGCACGGCGGAGGCCACGGGAGGGCGTCGGAAATGGGCTAGGGGGCACCGTTCGCCACGGGGTTTGGTGCATTCGAACCGGGAGGCAGCGCTGCGTCGATTCCAGGCGGTGGCGACGTCGGGGGTGGCCGGAGTGAAGCTCGCCGTCGACAATGGCGGAGGCAGCGCTCGGGTCAAATGGAAGTCGGGGGTACGGGGTGAAACCTAGCGCGCAACTCATCACAACCGAACCTATGCTCTACCAGGAACACAGTGGTGCAGGCGGCGTGAGCTGAAGCTCACTGGAGCGAGCGCACGTCCTTCCTCGGCGGAGACGTGCTCGGCTCCAATGGCGCGGGAGGCTACGGCGAACGGGAGGCCACGGGAAACTAGGAGGGGGTAGAGGAGCTCACGACGGAGGCGTAGGGGAGGGCAGCAAGCTTGGGGGAGGCGCGACGAGGCCGGAATCGACGACGGGATCACGGCGGCCGGAGCGGGGGACGAAGACGAGGGCGAGACGAGGGAGGGCTCCCGGCTCGATTCCTTGCGGGACTTGATGAAGACGACGACGGTGCAGAGGCTGGACACAGTAGCGTAGGCGGTAGTGGCCGTTGGCCGCGTGCGGCCACGGCAACGGCGACGGCGGCGCTCGGGTAATATTTCCCCGACGATGGCGAGAGGAGGAGGAGGGGAATGGGGTGGGGGCGTGTCCAGGGAGCTTCTGGGGTTGGCCTTATCGCCTCCCCGGTCGTAGGGAGCAGGTGAGGGAGGGGAGGGCTCCAGCGGCGTCCATGGCCACGGCTGCGCCACGGCGTCGAGCAGTTGGCCGACATGACGGGAGCAGGTGGGAGGTGGAAGACGGGCTGGGGTGGCTGGGCTGAGGTGGGCCTCGCCCCAGGCGAGCTTTAAGGATTTTCCAATTTGTTCTGTGTTGCTGTTTATTCTATTTCTTTCTGTAATTGATTTATTAACCCTAGCATTTTTGTAAAAGGTTATTAGTGTTTCTAAATTAGGGTTACATATTACTAAGGTGCCACAAAAGTTTTTGCAGCAAAATAAAATCATTAGATATTTCTTTTAATTATTAAATGCCCAAAGTAAGGGTTTTAACCTACTTTTGAATTGTTTGGAATTTTCTGTAACTTCAAAAATTACCAAAGTTGTTCCAACAAGATTATAATGATTTTAGGCAATTTAAAAAAATAGTTTCATGATTTTTGGAACAACTTTATTTGAGCACATTTGTTTTATTTTTCATTCAAAGAAGTTTCAACTAGGGTATAGTTTCATGATGAGGGAGATGCATTGGGATTAGGGTTTTGATTACCAACCAGCATGGTTTGAAAAGAGCAGAAGCAAAGTTTGATTAGGGACAGGGGATAACAGTGATTAACAAACAGTGATGGTCAACAGTGATGATGATTACTGTTACAGGAACTGAGGGTGTTACAAATCTCCCCCACTACAAGAATTCTCGTCCCGAGAATTTAAGTGGTAGCGAGGAAAAGATCGGGGTATTCATCGCGAAGGCGATCTTCGTGTTCCCAGGTGGCTTCATCTTCATAATGATTCTACCACTGGACCTTGAGGAACTTGACGGTCTTGTTGCGGGTTTGGCGTTCAGACTGATCGAGAATGCGGCTCGGGTGTTCCCGATAAGTCAAGTCTTGTTGCAGCTCGATCATATCATGCTCCACTTCGCGGATAGGATCCTTGAAGCAGCGACGGAGTTGCGACACGTGGAAAACATCGTGGACTTGGGAGAGGTTCGGCGGCAATTCTAACCGGTATGCCACGGGTCCACTCCTGGAAAGGATACGGAACGGGCCAATGTAGCGAGGAGCCAACTTGCCCTTGATACCGAAGCGATGAGTGCCCCTCATGGGAGTGACACGGAGGTATGCGTATTCACCAGGCTGATACTCCATTTCACGGTGTTTGCGGTCATAGTTGCTCTTCTGACGAGACTGTGCGGCCTTGAGATTTTCTTGCACAATGCGAACTTGTTCTTCAGCTTCTTGGACAAGATCCGGTCCGAAGTAGGGTCGTTCCCCAGTTCCTGACCAATTCAGAGGGGTCCGACATTTACGTCCGTAAAGAACTTCGAAGGGGGCCATCTTCAAGCTAGCCTGATAGCTATTGTTGTACGAGAATTCCGCGTACGGGAGGGCATCCTCCCATTTCATGCCGAAAGAAAGGACACAAGCGCGAAGCATGTCTTCCAGCACTTGATTGACTCGTTCAACTTGGTCTTGCGACTGGGGGTGATAAGCGGTGCTGAGATTCAGACGAGTCCCGAAAGCTTCCATGAAACTGTTCCAGTATCGTGAGGTGAAAATGCTGCCACGGTCTGAACTGATCTCCATCGGAATACCGTGGAGTGACACGATTCGGGAGATATACAAGTGTGCTAACTGACTAGCAGTGATCGTCTCCTTGACCAGCAGGAAGTGAGCAATCTTGGAGAATCGGTCGATGACGACAAAGATGGCATCGTTACCTTTCTGTGACTTAGGAAAACCGGTGACGAAGTCCATCTCGACTTTGTCCCACTTCCAATCAGGAGGGGGGAGTGGTCGCAACCAACCAACAAGTTTCTGATGTCCGTCTTTGACGCGACTGCAAACGTCACACTGAGAAACATAGCGGGCGACGTCTTCCTTCATGTAAGGCCACCAGTACCGTTGACGAAGGTCTTTATACATCTTGGTACTGCCAGGGTGGATTGACAAGGGAGAATTATGGGCTTCTTCCATGATATCCGGACCACAGTTAATGAGGGGCGGGCTCACAGGAACTACTAAGCGGCCCTTGAAGTACACAGTATCACCATCATTGGCATCAATGGTAAAAGAGGAGGGCTTCCCTTCTGCGATGTCCTGCTTGATCTTCACAATGTCAGGGGCCAGAGATTGTCTACTCTTGATGAGGGCGTCGAGTTTTGACTCGAGAACCAGGTTATTGACGTAACCTTGAGGAACAATCTCGAGGTTCAACTTGCGAAACTCTTCATACAGAAGTGGTTGCTGCACCTGAACCTCAAGTTCAGAATAGTAAGCTTTGCGGCTCAAGGCATCGGCCATTACATTAGCCTTGCCAGGGGTATACGAAATATCCATGTTGAAGTCGGCTATTGTCTCGAGCCATCGTTGTTGACGAAGATTCAGGTCTGGCTGAGTAAACAGGTACTTCAGACTTTGGTGGTCGGTGTAGACCTCGCAACGATTACCGACGAGGTAATGTCGCCACAGCTTCAATGCATAAATTACTGCTGCCAATTCGAGATCATGTGTTGGATATTTGTCTTCGTGAGCACGCAACTGTGGAGAGCCATAAGCAATCACCTTGCGCTTTTGCAATAGGACACAGCCTAATCCTTGACGAGACGCGTCGCAATATATCACGAAGTCCTTCTGAGTATCAGGGGGAGCGAGCACCGGGGGAGAAGTTAGCTTGTCCTTGAGTGCTTGAAAACTTTCTTGACATTTATCTGTCCACTCAAACTTGACGCCTTTGTGAAGCAGATTAGTCAAAGGCCTAGCAATCTTGGAGAAATTCTCGACGAAACGGCGGAAATAGCTAGCGAGCCCGAGAAAACTGCGGACTTGCTTGACGGTCTTGGGAGGAGTCCAGTCAAGAATAGCCTGGATACGTTCCGGGGTGACGGCAATGCCATCCTTGGAGATCACATGACCAAGGTAGGTTACTTCGGGAAGCCAGAACTCACACTTCGAATACTTAGCGTAGAGTTTGTGTTCTCGAAGCTTCTCCAGTATAAGACGAAGATGTTCAGCATGTTCTTCTTCATTCTTGGAATATATCAATATATCATCCAGATAAACCACGACGAACTGGTCGAGGTACTCCATGAAAATATAATTCATCAATCTGGAGAAGGTGGCTGGAGCATTGGTTAAGCCAAAGGACATGACGGTGTACTCGTATGAACCATAGCGAGTAATGAAGGCAGTCTTCGGAATGTCCTCATCACGGACTCAGATTTGGTGATAACCCAACCTCAAGTCGAGTTTAGAAAACACCTTGGATCCGGCAAGTTGATCATACAGATCGTTGATCCGGGGAAGTGGGTATTTGTTCTGGATGGTGGCTTGGTTAATGGGCCGATAATCTTGGACCAATCGGTTTGTCCCATCGCTCTTCTTGACAAAAAGCGAAGGTGCTCCCCAGGCTGAGGAACTGGGGCGAATGAATCCTTTCTGAAGTGCCTTGTCGATTTCCTCCTTAAGTTCAAGGAGTTCATGTGGCGGCATCTTGTAAGGACGCTTGGCAATAGGAACAGTGCCTGGCTTCAAGTCGATGACGAATTCAACTTCTCTGATCGGGGGTATTCCCGGCAGTTCTTCTGGGAAGACGTCGGGAAAATCGCGGACGACCGGAACGTTCTTGATGCCTTCGAGGGGGCGGCATTCAAGGTATTCATCATGAATATCTGGGTTTCAGCATTACGGGTAACTCGGGTGGTGTGGTTAACAATCTCGCCGGAGGGGTGAAAAAGTTGGACAGACTTGGTGCCACAATAGAGTGCGGCATCGTGAAATTTCAACCAGTCCATTCCCAGTATGAGGTCTATGGTGGAAGACTTCAGAACGATGGGGGAAGCAAGGAATTCAATCCCTTCAATTTCAACAATGGTTCCGGGCACTATCTTGGTGGTTTGACATTGGCCTATCGGGGTGCGGACAACCATCGGTGGGTTCATCTTTTCTAGCGTGAAGTTATGCGACAATGCAAATGCTTCCGACAAGAATGAATGCGATGCTCCTGTATCAAATAAAACAGTAGCAGGTACGGAATTAACGAGAAGGGTACCCATCACGGTAGCGGGTTGTTGCTGAGCTTCTTCAACATTGACGTGGTTAGCATGTCCACGAGCATAAGCGGCAGACCCAGTATTATAGTTGGGGGTCCTATTGTTGCCACGACCATTTCCACGCCCAGCGGGGTGAACTACCAGTTGCTTCTGTTTCTGGGGGCACTCTCTGGAAAAATGCCCCGGTTGGCGGCACGTGAAGCATAATCCATCCTGAGGACGAAGTGGGGTAGCATTGGGTGGTGCAGGCAGAGTTCTTGGCAACTGCGGTGGCGGAGGCAGACGGGGTGCAGCATAAGACGGCCTTGGAGCAGGGACAGCTGAATGAGTCACACTGGTAGGGAGCCAGATACGACGCTTCTGCGTTGCGCCCGAAGATGAGCCAACGTCACGATAACGCTTCAGAGAGTTCTTGTGCTGCATCTGGGCAGTCTCGACGGTGATAGCCTTGTTCACCATGGTGGCGAAGTTGGCGAAATCATGAACGGCAAGAGCGAGCCTGAGTTCTGGGTTGAGGCCACGACGAAACTTCTGCTGCCTGCGAGCATCGGTGGTGATCTCTCCTTCCGCATAGCGAGAGAGGTTGAGGAACTCGCGCTGATAGGCTTCAACAGTCATGTCGCCCTGAGTGAGGTTACGAAATTCTTCCGCCTTACGATCCATGATCCCCTAAGGAATGTAGCGGGCGCGGAAAGCAGACTGAAATTCATCCCAAGTGATGACTTCTTCAACTGGGAGTGAACGCTTGTGGGTGCTCCACCACTGAGCAGCGGCGCCTTTCAGATGATAAGACGCAAAGTTCACATAGTCGACTGGATCGACATTAGCAGACTCCAGCTCGTGAGTGATGTCGCGAAGCCAGTCATCAGCATCCAGCGGCTGAACAGTGTTGCGGAACATAGTGGGGTTGAGGCGGGTGAAGTCGTGCAGAGTCACGGTGGCATGCTGATGGTGGTGCCCATTCTGATTCGGCTGAGGGAACTGAGCCATGATATTCTGCATGAACTGACGGTTCATCTCGAACTGCTGCATCATCGCGGCCATGTAATCCGGCGGCGGAGGTGGGTCGTTGGCAGCACGACCACGACCACCACGACCAGCCATCCTGCTAGAATTTAACAGGGGTATTTCAGCGGTGAAAATTTAACGAGATACCGGAATCAAGCCTGAAGTAAAACGACAACGAAAAGGAGGCGCAGATATATAAAGGAGTAGTCATATAAGACATACACATTCGCACACAGAATCAATCGAAAATCGGGCAGCGTAACGTCGTAGAAATTAAGGAAAAAGGACTCACTAGGCGGCGCGCAGACCGCGGTAAGGATTACACGACGCGACATAGATTCCACTATGTCAATCACGCAGCAAGAAAACTGTTGGCCACAGGAGTTGATGCCAGAGAACGCGCGGCCTGCCCAGAATGAGAATGGGATCCGCGGTCTGGGATCTGGCGTACGACGCCTGCGACACGACTCAATCAATGGGGGAAGCACCAAAAACGCCGGGTGGAATCAAGAGAACGTGATCCTAATGTCAGCTTTTGTAAAACTTACCAGCAAGGATAAGAGAGCAGATTCCCAGAGCATAGGTAAGGAGAAAAGGATCCTAATACCATAGATATCACACGTAGTGACATCGATGTGGGCCCGTAAGCCAAATATTAAGTTAGAAAAATAGTTTTTCAAAGTCTAGACTCAACTTCGACCAGGTAGTGGTGGGGTGGCTTCCTACAGCCAGTCGGCTCTGATACCAACTTGTGACGCCCCCAAAATCAGACGGTGTACAGTAATCATACACACAGGGTACACGACTGAGATTAGGGTGCCACGGTGATAATATCACAGCACAACACTAAACACAAAAGGATAAACAAATATGTTACAATAGAGGGGGTCACGCGGACCCGAATACATAAGTCATACAAGCCATAATATCTGAGTACAGACATAGTTAGTCAAGTTTTGCCTTAAGAAGGCTAGCACAAATCACATCAGAGATACAGATCGAAAAGGCGAGGCCTCCTGCCTGGGATCCACAGAACTACTCCTGGTCAACGGGGAACTCGACGTCGTAGTAGGCGCCTCCGGGGTACTCCTTCTCCTGGGCTCCAACGTCGGCTGCAGCGGCCGATCAGGCAAAACAGTAAAGGAAATAAAGCAGGTGAGTATCTAGTATACCCGCGAGTCTTACGTCCGCTACTAAGCATTATGCTTTGTTTCAACGGAAAGAAGAGGCTGTATATAGTGGACTGAAAGACAGAAATCCAGAGCAAGGGTAAGAAGCTAGGCCTAACGAAGACTAGCATCTTCCGACGAGGTCTTGCAGCATGAGGTAAGAATCAACCAACAGTTTATATAAAGCATAAAGTAACAATGCAGCAGAAGTTGCTGCAGCATTGTATAATAATAAGTAGTAATAATTAACAATGCCTCCGAATTCACCTCCTCGACATCCCCGCGAGGAAGAGAACCCGGAACCATATAGTTTAATAATAGTTTCTAGTGGTAAGATCCAGCTTCAGCATAAAGCGTCCTGTTACCGTGGACACGGCTATTCGAATAGATTAATCTTCCCTGCAGGGGTGCACTTGTGTTACGCTACACGCACAGATCTCCAGGGTGGCGGGAACCTTGTTAGGGAATGCTCCACCGAGGCTATCCGACACTTCATAGCCCATCTTTCAAACTCAACAGAGAGGCCATCCGCTGGTCTAAATCCTAAGTACGACGGGCCTTGGACCCCAACCCGAACGTACTCCTGCACGGTGCGTGGCTGGCCGGTGAAGTTGAAGCAAATCCAAATAAGACATCACCGCGCGAGCAAATAAGACAACACCACTTCCCGGCAATCAGCCCGCAGTACTGCTGACGTCTGAAGAGTCCTCGGACGACACTAAGAAGCGGAGGAGCCCATAACTCGTAGTTCCCACGGGTAGGTAGTGCGTACATGGCATATAGCCAACTCAAGACATTCACTGAACCATTTAACATTTTAATTAACCTGCGTGACAACCGTTATCGTTGCCTCGACTTAACTGACCCGCGGACAACGACAGCAGCCAGGACCACCAGTACATCGGTGCCTGCCCCGTCGTCCCACCAAGTCACTGCGGTTACCAACAAGGGGAACCATCTCCTTACCTTGTCTCGCGTGTGCTCCTAGAGGAGCTCGACTTTCGTGGGTTGGTAACTCTCGCGGCCAACGAACAGGGGCCAAGCACACCGGTACACTGGTCGTACCCTCCCTGTCGTCCCGTCGCAATACCTCTCGCGGGCACCGTTGGGTTGCCCGACTTCTTACCTTTAAGGACAATCGTCATTCAGGACCCTATGGCGGTAAGACAAAGTCAGCCTCGAGTGGAGTACCAGGATTACTCCTGGATAGCTCACACTTGAGGTGACTAGGCATAACCCAGGTAGGGGCCTTAGACGGTGTCTGCATTGTACCGTACTTGTGCAGTTATAATATTTGTATCCGCGTTCACTCCCCTGAGTGACCACGTCCCTCTATCTAATCCTAGCTAACAATGCGCAGGGCTCACTGCTAAATAATGCATAATAATAATAATAGGCAGCATAGGATAAAGGAAGGCACATCAAGGGGCGACAAAATCAGGCTATGCAATTGAATAGGATTGTAACGTAGTAGCAGTAACAATGCCTAGTGCAAGAAATGTACGGAAAGATAGGCGATATCTGGGGAAGGGAATGGCTCTGCTTGCCTGCAAGCTCAATGGTAGTAGTAGGGTCGTCGACGACGTAGTCGTACTCAGCAGCGGTGTAGTCGACGGCAGCAGCGGGGTCTACCGAAGATTAAGGGGGGAAGAAACAGTAAATACAAAGTAAGCATATACAAACAGATGCATGACATTACAGATGAAATGTTAACGGTATTCTAACGCAGTGCAATGCACATTGCTCGGAACGGAAATTCATCTGAGGATGAACTACCGGTTCCGGATGATTACCGGACAGGGTGTCCGGAGGGGGAAGGATCAAGCCGGAGGTGTCGTGGTTACCGGAACAACATAAGGGGGGTGTATCCGTGCTAGTTGATCTATTCCGAGAAACATTCGTGTTCGGAATAAATTCATCCGGGCACTCTAACAGTACCGGACAATTTATCGGACAGTCGGTCCGGAGGGGGAATGTTCGATGTTCGTTGTGTTAGAGGGGTGTGGTAGACATACGTATAGCGTATTTGTATTCGCTATATTTTTCTGATCAATTTTCATGTATAAAGTTTTTGAATCCGAGTTACGGTTTAAAAGTTACTGAATTTCAAAGTTTAAATCAATTTAAATGATTTCCTGGATTTCTTTTATTATTTATTAAACATTATCCAAAACATTATCCACAACATTATCCAGAACAGTGCTGACATGTGGGACCCACAGGTCAGCCTCTGTTATTTAGAAAACATTTAATTAAATCAGAAAATGCCTCTGGACCCACCTGTCAGTGACTCAATTTTAATTATTAGATTAACCTAAAACATTAAGTTAATTAATTAGAGGGGACCCACCTATCAGTTACTGGGGTTGCCCAGTCAGCACAGTTGACTGGTCAACCCAGTCAACTGGGACCAAGGGGCCCACTGGCAGTGACCCAGGGTTGCCCCCAGGTGTGCCACGCCAGGGGGCGCACCGGCGGCGAGACGCCGGCGTGCCCAGCACGGCGGAGGCCACGGGAGGGCGTCGGAAATGGGCTAGGGGGCACCGTTCGCCACGGGGTTTGGTGCATTCGAACCGGGAGGCAGCGCTGCGTCGATTCCAGGCGGTGGCGACGTCGGGGGTGGCCGGAGTGAAGCTCGCCGTCGACAATGGCGGAGGCAGCGCTCGGGTCAAATGGAAGTCGGGGGTACGGGGTGAAACCTAGCGCGCAACTCATCACAACCGAACCTATGCTCTACCAGGAACACAGTGGTGCAGGCGGCGTGAGCTGAAGCTCACTGGAGCGAGCGCACGTCCTTCCTCGGCGGAGACGTGCTCGGCTCCAATGGCGCGGGAGGCTACGGCGAACGGGAGGCCACGGGAAACTAGGAGGGGGTAGAGGAGCTCACGACGGAGGCGTAGGGGAGGGCAGCAAGCTTGGGGGAGGCGCGACGAGGCCGGAATCGACGACGGGATCACGGCGGCCGGAGCGGGGGACGAAGACGAGGGCGAGACGAGGGAGGGCTCCCGGCTCGATTCCTTGCGGGACTTGATGAAGACGACGACGGTGCAGAGGCTGGACACAGTAGCGTAGGCGGTAGTGGCCGTTGGCCGCGTGCGGCCACGGCAACGGCGACGGCGGCGCTCGGGTAATATTTCCCCGACGATGGCGAGAGGAGGAGGAGGGGAATGGGGTGGGGGCGTGTCCAGGGAGCTTCTGGGGTTGGCCTTATCGCCTCCCCGGTCGTAGGGAGCAGGTGAGGGAGGGGAGGGCTCCACCGGCGTCCATGGCCACGGCTGCGCCACGACGTCGAGCAGTTGGCCGACATGACGGGAGCAGGTGGGAGGTGGAAGACGGGCTGGGGTGGCTGGGCTGAGGTGGGCCTCGCCCCAGGCGAGCTTTAAGGATTTTCCAATTTGTTCTGTGTTGCTGTTTATTCTATTTCTTTCTGTAATTGATTTATTAACCCTAGCATTTTTGTAAAAGGTTATTAGTGTTTGTAAATTAGGGTTACATATTACTAAGGTGCCACAAAAGTTTTTGCAGCAAAATAAAATCATTAGATATTTCTTTTAATTATTAAATGCCCAAAGTAAGGGTTTTAACCTACTGTTTGAATTGTTTGGAATTTTCTGTAACTTCAAAAATTACCAAAGTTGGTCCAACAAGATTATAATGATTTTAGGCAATTTACAAAAATAGTTTCATGATTTTTGGAACAACTTTATTTGAGCACATTTGTTTTATTTTTCATTCAAAGAAGTTTCAACTAGGGTATAGTTTCATGATGAGGGAGATGCATTGGGATTAGAGTTTTGATTACCAACCAGCATGGTTTGAAAAGAGCAGAAGCAAAGTTTGATTAGGGACAGGGGATAACAGTGATTAAAAAACAGTGATGGTCAACAGTGATGATGATTACTGTTACAGGAACTGAGGGTGTTACATCATGCTAGCACTATGTAGAAATGACAAGATCTTTTCTGATAAAAATTTCACTTGTTTGCAGGTTCTTTATCGATGCACGGGTATTCTCTGTTCATGGTCCTTCTTACAAACGGGTGGAATATCAAAGCCTTTTTATGAAGGCATGTGCACGGCTGGAAGCGGTGGCGAGGGATATTTTTATCCAACATGGGTGGCCGTGTGATCTATGCATAGAGCTATCTTGAGTGACGATAGTTTTTTCATTTGTAACTTGACGCACACTCTTTTGTTCTTTTTCCTCTGGCGACTTGCGGCTGTGTGCATATTAGCTATGCAGAGGCCGGGTGTACTTACTTAAACCTTTTGAGTAATAAAGCCCTTTATCCAAAAAATATATTTTATTCGAAATATGGCGCAAGTAAAGCTTTGGCTTGTCAAGTTTAGGCGTAAAATGAACATGTCTCAACACTAACTATTCACAGAAAAACTATGCGATGGATTTACTTTTCTTTTAAAATATTATGGATGGATTTTGTAATTCCTTGCAACATATAAAGTTCTTAATAAATTTGTGCACGGAAAACCAAATTTCAAGCCTCTTTATTCTACACGAGAGCATCTGCATTATGTCACTTGAACTTTATTTTCTCTAGCTTCGGTATCGATGCCACAAGTCAAAGTTTTAAAAGGGCATTAATTAATTTTCCTTCTCCATCATAACATGTTGCTCCATCTATCATCTCTTGGTGTGTTGTATTTTCTTCATGTTATGCTAGCTTTCATAGTTTCTTCAAAATAAGAAGCGAACAAAGCTTTGGCTTCACAATTGTAGGCATAAAATGAACAGTTTAAACGCCAACCATTCATACAAGAACTATGCAGTGGAATATGTGTGTGTAAAACCGAATTCAAAGTCTCTTTGTCCTACACCAGAGCATCTATAGTCGCTTGAACTTTGTCATTTGTCGTCTCTTGGTGCATTTATATTTTCTTCATGGCATCCTAGCTTTCATAGTTTCTCTAAAATATGGTGTGATTAGATCTTTGGCCAGGTAAGCTTAGGCATAAAATGAACATGTCTAAACCCAAACCATTCGTAGAAGAACTATTAAGCGTATTTTCTTTTGTTCCGAAAGATTAGTGATGGATTTGCTAACTCCTTTTATCATCTATAGTTTTTTTTGTGTGGGTCTTTATTCTACATAAGAGCATATATAGTGTGTCACTTAAATTTCCTTTTCTCTAGCTTTGTGATAGTTGTTGCAAGCCAAATCCCTCCAAAAGGTATTGATGAACCTTCATCCTCCATCATCGACATGTTGCACTATCTATGGTTTCTTGGCGTGTTATTTTTTCTTTGTGTCATGCTAGTTTTCGTAGTTTCTTCATAATATGGCATGAATAAGGATTTGGCTTGGCAAGTTTAGGCATAGAATGAACATGTCTAAACTCTAACCATTCTTAGTATAATTATGTAATGGGTCTGTTTTTCTTCCAAGTCCTTACGTGTGTGTTTGCTAATTCTTTGCGCCACCCAGAGTCTTTAAGATTTGTTTGCATTGGAAACCTAATTTGAAGTCTCTTTATTCTACATGACAATATATACACTGTGCACTTGAACTTCGTTTTCTCTTGCTTTGGTATCGATGTTGCAAGTCAAACCTTAAAAGAAGATACGGATGAACCTTCCTTCTCCATCAACAACACATTCCTTCATCTGTCATCTCTCTTAGTGGTGTTATATTTCCTTCATGTCATGCTAGATTTCATATTTTCTTTGAAATATGCCACAAATAAAGCTTTGGCCTTGTGTGTTTAAGCATAAGAAGAACATGTCTTAATGCTAACCATTCATAGAAGAATTATGCAGTGCTTTTACTTTCTCTGATAGATTATGGGCGAATTTGCTAATTCATTACATCATCTAGGGATTTTATGGAATTTACCGATTGGAAAGAGAATTTTAGGTATCTTTATTCTTCCTGAGAGCATCTACATTGTGCCACTTGAACTTATTTTTCTTTTCTTTTGGTACCGGTGATGTGATTTAAAAATGGCCAAGAAGGGCAACGATGAACATTCCTTCTCCATCTCCGACATGTTACTCCATCTACCACCTCTTAGTGTGTTATATTTTCTTCATGTGATGCCATATTTCATATTCCCTTTGTCCCACAATATAAGATCATTTTTCTAGCTATGTTAGCTTAAAAGACAATCTTATATTGTGGGATGGAGGGAGTAGTTTCTACAAGATATGATGTGAAGTGTAGTTTAAAAACAAGGCTATATTTGTGGCACAAAATTATGACGCGAATAAACCTTTGGGTAACATACAAAGAATATGTTTGAATGTTAACCATTCGTATGATGGTGGTGAATTTGCTTTTCTTCCAAGCGAGTAGGGATGTATCTTTCAATTTCTTGCGTTATTTAGAGTTTGATTTTAAATGTATTTATTTTACATGAGAGAATTTACATTGTGCCACTTGAACTTCGTTTTCTATGGTTTTGGTATCAATACTACAAGTTAAAAAACCCAAAAGGGCACTTGTGAACCTTCCTTCTCCATCCCGACATGTTGCTCCAACAATCATTTGGCGTGTTATATTATTTCATGCCATCCTAGCTTTCATAGTTTCTTCACAATATGGTGCGAGTAAATCGTTGACTTAGCAAATTTAGGCATAAAATGAACATGTGTAAACGCAAAACCATTCATAAAATAACTATGTGGTTGATTTTTTTTAAGATTATGGTTGGATTTTCCAATGCCTTGTATCATCTAGAGCTTTCCATAATTTGTGTGCGGGAAACCAAATTTGAAGCCTCTTTATTCTACACGAGGGCATCTACATTGTGTCATTCGAACTTTGTTTCTTCTAGTTTTGATACCGGCGATGCAAGTGAAAACCCCAAAAAGGGGCATTGATGAACCTTTCTTCTCCATCACCTACACGTTGCTATTGGAAATATGCCCTAGAGGCAATAATAAAATGGGAAATGCATATGTACATACACAAGCGATACTTGTCATATCCACACCATTCAGTAAAAATCATGTTGCTTTGAGATTTGTGCAACCATGCACCATGGATTGCATAAAATCATAATAGTATTTTTGTGCGCACTAGTAGAATATCCGGATACGGTTCGTGTTGATGTGATGATTTTTCTAAATTAACAATGTGCACCAAATAAAACTTATTAGGTGTAACGCGGATCTCAATGCCCGGATGAATGGTGTGGATATGACATGTATCGCTTGTGTTGGTACAAAATCCGCACTCTAATAAAATGTTATTATATATATTTCCACGTTCATAATTAATGTTTATTTTTTTGTGCTATAATTGCAATGACCCTGACTGTAAGATTCAGAAGAAAACTCATTTGCATGTGTGGAAATGTAAACACCAAGAGTTCCTGGTTAGCCTCTAAGACCAGCTCATGTGCTAACTGATGATTACGTTTTCTTAATCATGGACATTGTTCGTGTAACAAGGATGCCAGTAGCAATGAGAACATATTGTTAGCAGAACAATGATGTTGAACCGACCCCAGTATTGAATGATATACTTAGAGATCACATCGTAACAACGTTATAAGTCATATCATGAAATGTTATCATATACGTAATTCCTTAGACCATGAGAGTATCGAGTTGCTTCACGCAGGAAGATGTACTTTGGTTCTTAGATGAATCTTTCCGTTACTGGAAGTAGTAAAATAAGTTCTGGGTACATTGAATAGTGTGTCTAGTGATTGCGATAGTTCAAGACTGGGATTTGCTCCTTCACGTAGAAGAAGATATTTACTTCGGGCCCACTCGGTATGATGGTATCCATTATAGTCTGGCCAGACGCATTGTGATTTAGTCACGGGGATACCGGAATACGATAACGAGAAAAGGGACAAACGAGCAAGGAGGATAACAAGTGGCTTGTGTTCAAGAAGTTGTTACACATATGTGCCAAACTTCTCTCCTCTGACTTTGTCATATATCGGGAAGCAAAGGGAATGGTACATGACTAAACATAATGGTTCACCCGAAGTTTCGTCGTGTATGTGCGGGAGTCAACATGGGTGTCCATGGCTCCGCTGTTGATTATTGGCTATTGACAAAAGGCTGTTGACCTATGTCTGAAAGATGTTATGAGTCATGTCCGAATTATATCGAACCTATTGGGTCACACACTTAACGAGCAGTAGTCTGTTAGAATACTGGAATGGTAGAAGGTCTAGTGGAAGCAAAGCAGAATAGTTCATACGGGCACCGGAAGTAGTTCCAGGTATTTATGGAATTGTTCATAAGGGCACCAGAAGTAGTTTTGGGTATTTAAGGATATGTCCACATCACTCTGGAATAGTCCCAGGTGGTTCCGGAACATATGAGAATGGTACCGGGGAAGTCCTGGATCGACCGGAATAGTTTTCCGGTTAATCGGTGGACGTCCCGACAAACTTACGCGGTCATCGGACTTCTTAGACTGTAACTCGGATGGTCTCGGAACCTATCCAGATAGTTCCGAAACGTCCGAAAACGGTCCCGGTAGGTCTTTTAAGTGTTCCAGAAGGTTCCGGAATGTCCCGAAACCATCCCGAAAGGTCCCAGAATGGACGAGAATGGTCCCGAAGGGTCCTGGAAGCTTCTGGAAGGTCCCACAAGTTTCCGAACAGTACCATATGCGCCCCACCACCCTTACCCTTGGGGGGAAAGGAACCCCAAGGGGGCTGGCCGAAATATGGTGGTGGGGGCGCCCTACTTGGGGAGGAATCCTCCTTGGACTCAGACTCCCCGGTGGGAAGGACTCCCTTTGGGAGTAGGAGTCCCAGGGGGACTCCACAACCCATAATATTCGCAATGTGTTTGTATGAGATGCTATATGTTATGTAATATTTATTCGCGGCCTGCGTGTCGTGGTACAACATGATGACTAGAGTCATATGATTGTCACTTAATTATGGCCTGCGTGCCAGAACTATTTACTAGCTTGAGGCAAGGCAATAGATGGAGACAAGGTGATGATCAAAGATGCGGAGGTGGAACCTGGCGCACATGCCGGAAGCCGTGGTGATGTTCCCGACGCCAAGTACATAGTTGGTGGACACGGTGACTTCTACCACGATGACATGAAGACAATGAAGACTTCACGAAGCAAAGGGCTATACTATATCGCATAATTTTATGAACTGCATGTGATGTTATCCCTTTGATGCACCCTTGTTTGATGCGCGGTAGTCGTATTTTATTAGGGTGATCTCTCGCAAAACAATTCAAGTTGATAGTGTTCTTCCAACTGTAGCATCGTCTATACTATGTTTCACATTGGAGCAGGTCATGTCACATGGGTGCAAACGGTGTGACGCATAAAAGGCGAGTGTGTTAAGAACACACTGCAATTACACTTGGTTGTCTTGACAGTTTGAATAAAAGTTTGCTACCAGAACACGCCCATCGAAAGGTGAACAAGAATCACCTTTGGCGTGATTGGCAAGTTGGCCTACCGGTCCAATCTAAGTCATCAGTGATGTCACATCAATGGCAGACGATTGGGTTGGATCTTGAATCACTCCAGCATCAATTACGAGAGATATTGATCTGAGTGGGAGCACACTAAGTAATTAAATTGATTAATCACAAGTGCAACTTAATTATGAACAAAGTCTTAGTATTTTCATTATCGTTATAGAATAATGGCTTGTGTTACCACCTTCCCAATTGATTTTGATTAACTGTATTATCTGGTAAAAACTTTATGATTGGTAATGTATTGTGAGGACTATCCTCAATAGTTCCGAGAAGGACCATGTCCTATCGCAAAAAATTTATGCTCTCCCGCTGATGCTATGGATGATGTGACTTACGTCCATCAATCCAAAAGGCTAGAATTCCACCACAGCTAAGTATATTGTCTTAATCACCATGAAACCCGAACTTCGAAATGTTTGGGATAGTTATGTTATGTTCATGGAACTGAAAAATTGTTTTCAGTGATAAGACAATTGATGTAGGATATAAGATATCTAGTACAATGTATGATTCTAAGCATTAGTGAAAATATTCATTGTGCTCAAACGAAACTGAGAAGTGTGGGATCCAGAAGAACACCGATCATATGATGATGAGAATTAAGGGAAAGGAAGTTCCAAAGAGTGTTAGTAAGACTTACACACTGGAAAGTCCATGGCCTGCGCCACCCTTGATCATGTGTGATCTTCTGTGAGTAGGAGTGACATTGGAAATAGAACTATGATACGTATAAAGGCAAAACGAAAGAAGACTGGAATATCCAGCTCGGAAATGAAAGTCATACGAAGTTATAGATGAATTCATTGCTGGTCAAAAGATGTAATTCTTGGAATCATGATTAAGTAGTTAATTGTTAATTCTAGATATTGTGATTAAACATTTGATCACCAGAATATCACTTCGATTACATATTGTTGCAACTCGATGCAAGAAATACTATGGCCTTTATGATTAGCTGATGATGAGTTTTGACACGTTCGGGAACACGGTAAAAGTTTTACTATACCGTGTGTTGACTCTATGATTATCTTCATAATTCACTTTAGAGTTGAGTAAATTGTTACTACACTTTAGCCTTCTTTGCAAAACATCATTTTGAATCATGTTTTTGCAAAGAGAGTTGTTCAAAGTTATGAATAATATAAAGGCCATACTTCTATTATGAATAGGTTGTAGGTTATGACTCTTGATAATAATACTAAATATCCATAACACTGACGCTAAAAATCACAAGACTGACAGAAATACCACATAGGTGTGGCACTGCCGTTTATCACAAGTGACATAACATGCATGAAGAATTTCCATAAGTGATGGACTTTTGAGTCATATGATTATGAATCACTTGACGCTTGCGATCTTTGTCTCGAAGTAATGTGACTAAAACACCGCTGATAGGCCATACATGAACGGGCAACTAAAACACTGGAAATCATACATGATGATGTGTGTAGTCCAATAAGTGTAGTTGTGTACAGTGGATTTTCTATCTTCACTCATGAGCTGAAGTAGATATGTGGATATCTACTCAATGGAGACATACGTCTGAAATCTTTGAAATGTTCAAGGAATTTTAGACTGAAATAGAAATCATTGTAACAAGAAAATAATGCTTCTGCAAATTGGATTGTAGAAAGTAATATTTGAGTTACAATTTAGCAAACGTCTGATGAGTTGTGAAGAAGTGTCATAACTTGCGCTTCCCGGAACAACACCACTATGAGTAAAGTGTTCGAGAGACGTAATCAAGCCATGTATGACACGGTAAGATAAAATATGACGTTTATCAATTTGCCATTATACTTATTAAACTTATGCGTTAGTGACTACGACTTTTACACTGAAAAGAGCACCATCAAATCTTTTGAAATGACACCATATTAGATGTGGTATGGACTGTTAAGACCATGTTGTATTTTCTTAAGATTTGGGTATATGAGGCATATGTTTGACATACTCAAAACCCCAAATCAGATAAGTGCTACTTTGTTAAGGTTATGCCAAAAGTTTTGGTATTCCTCTATCACTAAACAAAGGCAAAACTGTTTGTTGTTAAGAACGGTGTATTTTGAAGAAAATAGTTTCTTTCAAAAGGGTGAGTGGGAGGATAGTGCAACTTGTCAAGATTGTTGAATCTTCAAATAAGTGCGCAACTGAACCACACAGGTTAAGAAAAACTTGTACAAACCTTAATGATATGTAAACGAGATATTGTTGTTCGACAATGATAAACTTGTGATATACAAATAAGCGTTGATGGGCCCTGACTCCGGGATTTGGCTAAATGTCAAATAATCCGAGATAGTATCCATGGAAGTAAGTCAAGCTCTGAACTTGGTAGACCAAAGACTAAGAGTCTGAAAAATATAAATGGATCTATAACTGATTTGGATGAAATTGTTTTATCCATAAAGCTCAACTCATTGGAAAGATGTTTTCTAGCAAGTTCAAAGGTTTACTACAACGAAGTAGTCTCGACTTTAGAGATGATTTAATCAGTTTGGCTTATACTAGCAATTGCTACATATCTCATTTATAGGATATGTTAGAATAAATGTCAAAACAAAGTTCCTACATCGAAATATAACAAAGGACGTATATGTGATACGACCAGAATGTTTTGTCGATTCAAAGGATGCTGGAATAGATGCAAGCCTCGGATATCCAGTAATGGACTGAAGCTAGCATAATGGAGTTGGAATTTTCGTTGTGATGAAATTGCCAAAAGAGTTTGTTTACATCAGGAATAACGAAGATGCTTGAATATTTAAGAAATTAAGTGGGAGATGAATGATATTTCTAAAAAATTATGTAGATGACATATGGTTGATTAGAAATGATATAAGTTTCTTGACACGAATAAGGACTTCATTGAAAATAGTTTTCAGCTGAAGTACTTGGGTTAATATAGCATTAGTATTGAGCAAAATGATCTATGAATATAGTAAGTGCCTGATCATGCTAAAGCCAACATTACATATTGACATGATACTACAGTAGTTTATTATGAAAACGCCAAGAAAGATGTTCTTGCCGAGGTCATGGTGATAAGTTATTTGCGTAAATCGGTGTTCATGAACACAGATAAGCAAAACACATGAATTGAATTTCACTCAGCTATGTGTTTGGATTAATCATGTACACCATAGTATGTAAAACGACTAGATATGTCCAATGCTGTCGGGACCCGGAATATGCGTATGTAATTCCAGTCACAACCCAATCACATGGAGAGCCGAGAGTCGTACCCACTTGTCTAAGCATACAAGGCCAAGCACAGAACACTCTCGGAAAGCATCGTACGTGAGGGGCATCCCATCCAGGCCGGATGATCAACTGAGATGGTTCCTCATCGCCCGCTCACAAGTCTAACTGATTATGGGTGGTGAAATCCCATACTCATAGACAAGTTGCCTGAACCATGTTATCGATTGAATCATAACCCTTACATAAACAAACTCCAGACCGATCACTTAGTCGGGGTCTAGGGCGTGCTGGATCATACAACAAATTGTGCACGTGATAGAGTCACGAGCAATCGCATCGCGATGCCCCAAGCTGCGCACATCTAAGGGCCACTTGGTGTATAAAAGACCGCCAGCCAGATCACAACTAAGGTCTCGAAAACCCATACTAAGACATGCATGTTATAATCATACACGCAGCACACATGTCTAGTATGAACAGCAGGTATCATCACATAACTCTACAAAGTACTTCTTTATTGACTTACACATAGAGTATATAAAGATCACATGTCTGTGATCAACATTACATCATACAACAGAAGCAAATTAGGTCTGATTACATACAATATTAACAAATGGCTTAGAGAAGCCTTGTAAACATACATGCCCTTCCACGAGGGACCAGACTGCTGTCTGGAACTATACTACCAAGGTCAACGTCGAGCTTCCCGAAGGTGTCTCCATCGGGGTCCGGGTTCTCATCTAAAACATAGAATAAGCAAACGTGAGTACAAAGTCGTACTCAGCAAGACTTACATCAGATCTATACTACTCATGCTCAAGTTTCAAGGTAAAGGGAGGTGGGGTTTCATCATGCAGAAGTGCTAGCTTTGACTTGGCTAGTCCTGTACTACGAGTACCAGACTTGAGGTAAGAAGCGTACACAAGTCCACTACCAAGTCTCCAACCAATACACCACTATGGTTACTTCCTCGACTTCCCCACGAGGAAGCACACCATAGCACTCACGCTTATCTTGTGAGTTTTAGAGTATCCATTCAAGTTGTCTAATAATCAAGCACAACTTTCCAAGTAGTCCTTAACCGCGGACGCGGCTATTCGAATAGTTTTGTTAACCCTGCAGGGGTGTACCGCTACACACACATGACCATCGGTTACCGCCAGGTCTCGGCACCATTCAAGGGGTGTCGGCGAGGATGTTCACCACAACACTTCGCCCACAGCTCCGTTCTAGTCCAAGGAGTCAACTGTTTGAGTTCCAAACCCAACTGGAGTTCCGGCCGAGCTTCCAACCAGGACTCAAACCATGTAGGCACAACTGACAAGCCCACCTCGACGGATGGTTCTCCGCTTGACAAGCATGTTCCACAAGCCCTACCATGAATGCCAAATTTCATTTCCTTTATCTTTTTATGCATATGCCTAAAGGAAAACCCGAACTAGGTGTGACTCCTGGACTTGGATCGGGGTGAGTTACTAGGTCGAGAGGGGTCAGTGAGCCCAATGTGTGGTTGTAATCTTTGTCTCGGATTACCATACAAGAACTTGGGCTTAAGGCGGTGTTCAACGAGACAACCCACTGTGTACTCCTACACAACCTCTCATCGTTCACCTTGTATTAGGATAGATTCACCAACACAGTTTCACTTTCATCAACACCATGTTCATTATCATCCCGACTCACATCAAAAGCATCCTCATTGTAAACTCTAAGCATGCAATAAGCTTTAACGGTTGCAGGGGCCACAGGATATCAAACAACTCCCATGTCAGCTAGGATTGTGGTTTGCTTACTACTGTGACAAGATGATAGGTCATGCATCGGATATGGGTTCAACTATGCGGTAGAATCGATACAAGGTGATCTCCTAAACATGCATAAGCGAGACTGAGAGGGAATTGGGATTTTGTAGACATGATCAATGGGGTTTGCTTGCCTGGCTGACGATACACGGGTCTTAATGGTGGTCTTCTTCTTCGGGGGTGATCACCGTCTCGGAGGCACTGTTACCGGCACAACCATCAACAAGAGGGGGCAACATTGAATCTAAATGCACAAACACATGATGTAGTTGTTCCATGATGTGAAGGGTATTGATTTGTGGCACATTCAATTTAAATGAAGTGTATTGCATTTGAAATGCAAATTCAAACTCCATATATGATTTTCAAATTAGCCAAATTGCATTTGCTATTGTTTGAACATTGTAAACCATGTGACCATGTGTGTGATATGCCTCTGATGTACAAGTGATCATGTTTGCATTGCAATGGTTAAAATTGGAATAGCATTTGAATTTAATTTGAATTAATTCCAATTAAGCCAAATTGCAAAAGCTACTGATCCCATTTTAAAATCAACTCAAACATGGTTGAAAGTTGGATATTTGGATAGAGCATTTTCTTCTGATCATTTTTCATATATTATATGTTAAATTTGGAGTTAAAATGAATTTTCTATGAATTTCCAAAGTTTAATGTATTTTTTGTCTTTTCTGTAATTTCTCTGGAATTGTTTTATTTCTGGAAAAAGGTTTATTGCATTAGCCCCACGTCATCATGACGTCAGGGGGGCTGCTCTGTGGGCCACCCGTGTCAGTGGGAGAGGGGTTTAAACCCTGTTAGTTTAACTAACAGAGGGGGTTAGGGGGTCTAGGGCCCACTTGTCATAGGGCTTAGGGTTAGCTTAGTGGGTAATTAGCCAGGGGGTTAGGGTTTAATGGCGGAGCTCGCCGGAAAGTGGCCGGAGCTTCGCCGGAGTCTCGAAACAGGGCACGGGAGAGGGATCTACGGGCACGGGCGCGTAGCCCTTCGTCTCGCGCGTCTGCTGGCGTAGGAGGGGGTCAAGGACGCGCTCTGTGGCGACGGTGGCGTCGACCACGGCCGCGGCCGGACCACTATCCTCGCCGGAACCAAGCTCCAGGGCACGGGAGGAGGCGGGGGTAGGGGCAAAAGAATGAGCTCCTCACCGTGAAGCGGATGGAGAAGACGGCGGGGCCGTAGGGTCACAGGAGACAGCGAATTCGACGACGAACTCCACGGTGGCCGGCGGCGAAGTGGCGATGCGGGCGTCGCCTCCAGTGCTCCTGGGCTCGATTCACTGCACGGGGAGACGAAGACGACGACTGCGGTTCCTCTGGATAGCTTGCGGTGGCGAGTGGGGCACGGTGGCCACGTCGGAGCACGACGGCCGCGGCGCTGAGCTCTCGGGGTGGTCACGGATTCGACGCGGGAGAGGGGGAGAGCGAGCGGAGAGAGGGGGAGATGGACCTGGAGCCTTCCAGGCGTCTCCACGGCGTCGGATAAGTGAAGGGGGCAGCCAGGCAGCTGCCTGGCGGCCATGCGGTGCCCGCCGGCGACTTGCCTGCCTGGCTGTCCTGGGAAGAAGACGGGGGTGCCCTTTTGGGCTAGGCCGAATCGGCCACTGGGCCCAGGTGAGTGGCTCTATTCCTTTTCTATTTTTCTCTGTTTTATTTTCTGTTTTCCTTTTCTGTAAATTGTTTTTCTCTGGATAAAAATAGCAAAGCATTTTGTAAAATCTTCAAAACTTTTATGTGGGCTTATAATATATATATCTAGCCACTCACAAGTTTTGGAGATTTTTGAAATTCAAATAATTTGAATTTCAAATCAAATAGGGTATTTAATTAATTTCCAAGCCCTATTTGGAATATTTGAAAAATCTTGGTGCATGCAGTGGGACCCACTTCACTTTATATGTGATCATGCATATTTATAAGACTTTTCAAAAATACCAGAGGAATTTTTGGAAGAAATTTTTGTCTGGGCATTTAATTAAATTCTTTAGGGCTTTTCTTTTCCCCATTTTTGAATTTCTTTTGAAATTTTTTGCATGATGCAAAAGAGCACTTGAACCCTAGTACATACCTAAACTTGGGTTGTGACAAGTGCTCCAAAAGGTTTTGAGCAAGATACCAAAGTGATCAATATGTTGATCATTGGGCAAACAGTGAAAAGTTAAACTTATGGAAGATAAGATATGTTTCTCGGAAAATGGAGACAATGAAGAGCTCGTTGTAATGAGTTACACTAGCTGAATTTTGATGTAAACAGTTACACCAATCCAGTCTTCATATTAACTCCAACTGATTTTCGATTTTAATTGGGATTATGTGTTTCACACATAAGAGTGGCGCAGTATGGAGGAACTGTGTCAAGTTAGATACTGTGATGAATTCTATAACAAAGGCTAAGTATATAGTTACTTAAAGAAGTAAAAAGGAGGGTATTTGGAATTATAAGTTCATTCATGAACGTGGTATGGTTTTCTTAGATACTTGAAGCTCATGGAACATTGATGAATGATTTAATGACTTATTATGAGGAACCAAGGTCCTACCAAATGATTGAATCATATACAAAGCTAAACTGATAAAATTAGTGAATTTTATGATAGCGTGAAAACATGAAGATATGAAAGATACAAATGGGCCCGAAACATCAGATCCGAAGATGAAGTCTATACAAATGAAGCATGCATTACACCGGTATGCCATCGGCGTAAAGTGCTCAAGCACTGACAATATTATTGACTCTAGTGCAAGTGGGAGACTGTTGGAAATATGCCCTAGAGGCAATACTAAAATTTTATTTTATATATATTTCCATGTTCGTAATTAATGTTTATATTTCTGTGCTATAATTGCAATGACCCTGACTGTGAGATTTAGAAGAAAACTCATTTGCATGTGTGGAAATGTAAACACCAAGAGTTCCTGGTTTAGCCTCTAAGACCAACTCATGTGCTAACTGATGATTACGTTTTCTTAATCATGTACATTGTTCTTGTAACAAGGATGTCAGTAGCAATGATAACATATTGTTAGCAGAACAATGATGTTGAACCGACCCAAGTATTGAATGATATACTTAGATCACATCGTAACAACGTTATAAGTCATATGATGAAATGTTATCATATACGTAATTCCTTAGACCATGAGAGTATCGAGTTGCTTCACGCAGGAAGATGTACTTTGGTTATTAGATGAATCTTCCCGTTACTGGGAAGTAGTAAAACAAGTTCTGGGTACATCGGATAGTGTGTCTAGTAATTGTGATAGTTCAAGACTGGGATTTTCTCCTTCATGATGAAGAAGATATTTACTTCGGGCCCACTCGGTATGACGGTATCCATTATAGTCTGGCCAGACGCATTGTGATTTATTCACGGGGATACCGGAGTACGATAACGAGAAAAAGGACAAACGAGCAAGGAGGATAACAAGTGGCTTGTGTTCAAGAACTTGTTACACATAGGTGCCAAACTTCTCTCCTCTGACTTTGTCATATATCGCGAAGCAAAGGGAATGGTACATGACTAAACATAATGCTTCACTGGAAGTTTCTTCGTGTATGTGTGGGAGTCAACATGGGTGTCCATGGCTCCGCTGTTGATTATTGGCTATTGACAAAAGCTGTTGAGCTATGTGAAAGCTCAAGAATGATCAGAGGGGGAGGGGGTGAATGATCACTTCTAAAAATTCTAAGGAACTTAGAAGGAATTCACGCAAACTGTGAAAGACTAAAAACATCTCGAAGGAAATACAGTATCGAAAGTAATGCATGGCTCGAAAGGATTGGGAGCGAAGGAAAACATCGAAGGCAAACAGGCAACGAGTAAATACTTAATGTAAATGCTAGAAGGAAAACGAGCCTGACACGACGATGTTTGGTAAACCAGTTCACACTCTGCAAAAGTGCTACGTCTGGTTGGAGGGACTGGTGATTGAATACCTGGAGCAAAACTCTCTCCGTCCTATTCTCCACTGCAACAAACTCCTCGAGCTTGTCCAGTTTTCACTCGTGGTAGATGATTCAGGATATCTCCGAGACCTTTACAAACTTCCTTCAGCAGCGACAATTTCTCTTCGACTGCTTGACAGGCGACGCCTAACCGTCTAGGAGACTTGCAGTTCTCCAAGATAAAAAGATCGGCTAATCTCGACCTAAGTCTCTGTGAATTGCTCAACTCAGTCCAGGCTTGGGTTTTGGTTTTCTCTCGATGAATCTCTCTTGGGATTCTCACAGACTTCTGTCTTAGAATCTTCAGTGGAGCAGCCAACCCGAAATGGCGGGTAGGTGCGGGGTATTTATAGTTGGTGATCCCGATGGGTAAAATGACTGAAGTGACCCGATGCGACCGCTTGACGCGTGTCCACAACGGTCGGATTCCAATCACTGCGCAACTTTACTTGAGGAACAAGTAAGCTGACTTACCGAACGAGTTCTCTCTCGAAGGCACGAAGTGCGATGACTTTGCCTTCGAGCTATTCACTCGACTCAGTAAGATTTCTCTCGGTAGGCTTTCGTGGGTTTAGGTTGAGCAGAGCAAATTCACTTCGACAAAGATCTCAACTAGCAAACCTCTCTTAATAGTATGGTTTTTCTTACGACTCAAGAAAACAAAGAGAAACTAGTAAAAAGACTAAGTCTTTGACCATCTTCAGCTTTCTCCTCGTTGCACTTTTACTCGAGAGAGACCTCTTCTTCGACGACATTTTTAGGGGTCGTCTTCCTCCAAAGGTTTCGGTAGATAACTGCAGCTTTGCTGCAGTGAGTTGTCCTTCGACCCTCTACTTGCATACTCCAATCTTTCGGAACCTAAGTATCTGTTTATACTCGAAAACAATATTAGTTCCACTTCTGCTTTGTCCAACAATGTCCAAAACCTTCGGGGCAAAACTTGCTCTTACAATCTCCCCCTTTTTGGATTTGCTGCTACGCTACATCTCACCTTCCACTTGGGGTAACTATAAGAGCAAGTTTTGCCCCCGAAGGTTTTGACATTGTTGGACAAAGCAGAAGTGGAACTAATATTGTTTTCGAGTATAAACAAATACTTAGGTTCCGAAAGAATGGAGTTTGCAAGGAGAAGGTCGAAGGACAACTCACTTCAGCGAAGCTGCAGTCATCTACCGAAACCTTTGAAGGAAGAAGACCCCTAAAAATGTCGTCGAAGAAGAGGTCTCTCTCGAGTAAAAGCGCAACGAGGAGAAAGCTGAAGCTGGTCGAAGACTTAGTCTTTTTACTAGTTTCTCTTTGTTTTCTTGAGTCGTAGGAAAAACCGTACTATCAAGAGGGGTTTGCTAGTTGAGATCTTTGTCGAAGTGAATTTTCTTTGCTCAACCTAAACCCACGAAAGCCTACCGAGAGAAATCTTACCGAGTCGAGTGAATAGCTCGAAGGCAAAGTCATCGCACTTCATGCCTTCGAGAGAGAACTCGCTCGGTAAATCAGCTTACTTGTTCCTCAAGTAAAGTTGCACAGTGATTGGAATCCGACCGTTGTGGACACGTGTCAAGCGGTCACATCGGATCACTTCAATCATTTTACCCATTGGGATCGCCAACTATAAATACCCCGCACCTACCCGCCATTTCGTGTCAGCTGCTCCACTGAAGATTCTAAGACAGAAGCACTGTGAGCATCCCAAGAGAGATCCATCGAGAGAAAACCAAAACCCAAGTCTGAACTGAGTTGAGCAATTCACAGAGACTTAGGTTGAGATTAGGCGATTTTTTTTATCTTGGAGAACTGCAAGTCTCCTAGACGGTTAGGCGTCGCCTGTCAAGCAGTCGAAGAGAAATTGTCGCTGCTGAAGGAAGTTTGTAAAGGTCTTGGAGATGTCCTGAATCATCTACCACGAGTGTAAACTGGACAAGCTCAAGGAGTTTTTTGCAGTGGAGAATAGGACGGAGAGAGTTTTGCTCTAGGTGTTCAATCACCAGTCCCTCCAACGAGACGTAGCACTTTGAAGAGTGTGAACTGGTTTACCAAACATCGTCGTGTCAGGCACGTTTTCCTTCTAGCATTTCCATTAAGTATTTACTCGTTGCCTGTTTGTCTTTGATGATTTCCTTCACTCTCAATCCTTTCGAGCCATGCAAGTCTTTCGATACTGTATTTCCTTCGAGATGCCTTTAGTCCTTCGCAGTTTGCATTAATTCTTTCGAAGTTCCTTAGAATTTTTAGAAGTGATCATTCACCCCCTCCCCCTCTGATCATTCTTGAGCTTTTGTAACATCCCAAAATTTTCCGAATTTTGGAATGTTAATAAAATTAAATAGATAATGATTTTTTGCTTGATGTGTTTGATTTTCTCTGGGATTAAAAACTTTTTGGAGTTTATTGAATATTAAACAGAAAGGGAATAAAAGGATTTTCCCTAATATTCATAATTGGTGTTTTTGGAATTTATTATTTAAAACAAAACCAACAAAACAAAATGAGAGAAGGTAATATGAATCCTTCAACATATTAAAAGGTTGGAAAATGTTTTAAATCATTATTGGAATTCTTTTGAATATTCAAAACATTTTTCAACTCAAGGAAATTCATTTGAGAGGATATAAAATGACTTATCCCCTTTTTAATAAAGTTGGGAAATATTTAGGATAATACTTTAAAGTTTTTAAAATTTATTATGAGTATTATAAATAACTCTAAAATTATTTTAGGGATTTTATAATGCTAAGAGAGTTTTATTTCATTGAAATGATTTATTAAATATTTTAAAAGAGTTGAAAAATATATTCCAATGGGATATTTTTATTTTACCAAATTATTTATTGGTGTGAAAATTTTTAAATTTATATTTTATTATTTAGAAATGGTTTGTCAACGCTTTTGACCAAATAAAAATATTTTTAATAATTTATTGGATCTTATTTGATTTATGAAAAGTATTTTATATTTAAATAAAGTATTTAGAAAGTCTTCTTATTTTTACTTTCCTTTTTGAAGAATGTATTCATTAAATAAATTTCTTTGTATTATTTGATGAATTTAGAAATTTATTTCACATTTTTCTGAGGAGTATTTATTTTTCTAATATTGTTTGAAGTTTCGGTTAAAAAAAACCCGTAGCCGAGCCGACCCAGTAGCTGTTTTCCGCTTACGGCTGCAACTAGAGCCCAAGTCGGTTATGTTAGTTTTTTTTCTTCTTTTCTTTTTCCAGGCTATAAAAGGATTTCCCGAATTTTTCTTTTTATTTTTTTTCTAAACCCTAATTTTCGCGGGACCCGCCGCCGCCGACGTCATCGCCGACGTCAGCCGAAAGTTTGCCGCCGCCGCCGCTGGGTTCGCCGTCGCCGGCCACCACCGCCGGCCGCCTTCGCCCCGCACGGTGAGCGCCGCCCTGCCGCCACCCCGGAGCGCGCCGCCACAGCCGGCCGTCCGCGCCCGCACCGCCCACGGTCGAGCCGCCGCCCCTAGCCGCTGCCACCACGCCGCCTCCTCCGCACCAGCGCACGCCGCGCCCCACCCTCGCCCTCGCCGGAGCCGAGCCGGGCTCGCCGGAAAGTGCCCTCGCCGGAGTTGCTCCGGCCAGATCTGGTCCCAGGGACCCGATCGCTTTTTCGGGAATTTTATTAATTGCGGATAGGTCCTTTTGGCAGAAAAGACCCCGGCGCCGTACTCGCAATATCTCCTTCACCGTGTGTCGGATCGAGGTGAAAATTTTTCCTATGCACTCGTGTTGTTTTGTACTTTAGCATGGAATAAGTTTTTGCACACTTTGCACACTTTTGAATTTGAATTTATTTCAAATTCAAATTCCGGAGGCCGTATCTTTTATACCGTTTGTCCAAATCGAGTGATTCTTTTTGCGTTGTATCACTCGTTCCATGTACTTTCTGTCTATATCTTGTGTACACAAAAATTCTAATGTTTCTTAATCTGTTTAAATTCAAATTCAATTCAATTTTGCACTTGCTACGACCTGTGTTGTAGTATTCCGTTTCACATGATTCTTTTGGCATATCGGATCATTTGAGACATGTTGTCGGTAAGATTCACACATTTTCATGTGGGCATGATATTCACCTTGAATTCGTAATGTCCATGATCACAATTCCTTACCGATGAATCTTTATCTGTTGACTCTCTCGAGTTCACTTCCACCGATCACCTTCGAGCACATCTACACCTCTGCACTTCAAAACCTTTTTGTTTTGTTGCTAAAACCTTTGTGTTTGCTTGTTGATATTTTGTTTGTCTCGTTGTGATGTGATTGCTTATTCGAGTTCCTTCATTTGCGATAGATTTTCTCGGAGTGTGAAGAATAGAGTTGACTGGAACGTGAGAGCGAAGATCTTCATCAAATGTATAAGGCAAGTCATATCTTTGATCATACTCCCTATTACCTATGTTTTCAATGCATTAGTTCTTCTTATTTAGATGGCATGATAGGTTATGCTATACTTTTTACACCCAGTAGTTCATTGAGGTAGGTATGATCCTTACATCATTGTCACCACCGTATACTATGATATTGCTATGCTAAGTAGACGTGGATTGGGAAGTGAATCATTATGAGGTATGAGTGCTAATTTAGTAATCAGGACCAAGATAAAGTTAATGAACTACCTGGGTGGGATGGTTGCGAGTATCTTAGAGATGGCCAATGATGACTGCGGAAAGCCACCCAGGCTCAAAGGGACTAATTGTGTTGTCATACCTAGAAGCTTACCTGTGCAGCCACAAGCTATTATGGGCTCTGGCTTAGTTGAGTAGGTTGTGTGACCTCTTTCCGGGATATACTAGCAGATGTAGATTTTTTATAGGTGTACCGGTTATCCAGCGGTTAAGGGGAAACACTTCTGAAAGACCATGTCTTGATCTTCCAGTTGTCATACACCATGCAGTGTGACGAACAACAAAGGAGGCGATCGAGTCTTGTGGGGAAAAGTGCACAAACCTCTGCAGAGTATAAAACTAATCGATTAGCCGTGTCCCCGGTTATAGACAATTTGAGCGACTAGATGTGGTAATATTGATTTGTCTCATCATCTTTAATTAATTTGTTGGTTTAATCACTTTGGGATTGATTGAGTGGGGGGGGGGGGGTTTCCATCTCAATCGGATGCTATTGTAGAACTTGGTTACTATTATTCTATAAGGAAAATTTAGCTTTTTGAAAAAATAAATGTAGAAGCTCCACTAGCCAAATTGCATGTATTGTAGGAAATTTTACCTCTTTCTAGGATATGATTTGCCGTACATTCAAATGTACTGACCCGTTGTCGGGCTGTAACCTTCGGTGTTGCAGGATGGTATACAACGAGTAAGTGTTGCGATGTAGGGTTACGATGTCTATACTCAACTATGCCGGTGGAGTTGATGGACGCCACGAAGCTTTTATTGTTTTTCCGCTGTATTCTATTTATAAGCTAGCCTTGAGCTATGCAGGTATGCTTTATTGTAATACTGGATCTTCGATGTAATATATATGACATGTGGTTTATTCTTGATATTACATCATGTACTATGTGTGCTAGCTATTGATCCAGGGACTAGCACAGAATGCACAGAGACTTGGATTCTTAGTGAATCGGGTCGTTACAGCTTTCAATTGGTATCCGAGCTAGGCACTCCCTACGCTCTGCGTATTTTGGTCTAACCACCTGGAGCGTTGTCAAGAATGTCGTTTGCAGCTGTTCGCTCGGGGGAACCGATTCCTATTTACAATGGGTAGGACTATCCCTATTGGAAGGACAAAATGAAGAGCAACATCATGGCCATCAACTCTGCCGCTTGGGAAGTTGCCAAGAATGGTGTAACTGTCAAAGACAAAAATGCTATCACCCCTGAAGAGGCAAAGAAGATGGACCTCGATGCTGAAGTCTGGGTATTCATTACAAATCATCTGATTCCAGAGAAATATCATGAAGTCATGAATATTTCTTCAGCCAAAGGTTTCTGGGACTATCTCGAGAAGATTGGTGAAGGTGTCTCTACTCGGAAAGATGCTCGTATCGACACCCTTCGAAGCAAGTTCTATATTTTCAAGAGGCACGAGGGAGAAAAAGTTAACTCCATATACAACAGACTCACTGCGTTGTCAAATGAACTAATTTCCCTCGGTGTCGAAGACATTACCAATCGGATTATTGTCAGAACTTTGCTCCGTTCCCTTGATGATTCCTTCGATCACATTGTGCTGATGATTAAGGAAAGGATTGATTTCAAGGATCTTGTTGCCACTGATATTCTTGAGAGACTCAACACCTTCGAGATGGAAGAAGATGAAAAACGAGATGTTAATGAGACTCGAAGAAAATATCATGCTCTAAAGGCCAGAGCTTCACATCACTCCTCTCCTGAATCCAGTTCTGAATCTGGTTGTGCCTCAGATGACCCCGAGAATATTGGAAAAGATCTGGCACTGATAATGAAAAGATTCAACCGCTTTAAGAGTAGGAACTCCTCTTCACCGAAGAAAAACTACTCTTCAAGACATTCGAGCAATTCATCACAGTATCGATCATCCAGAAACTCTTCAGCAAAAGATAACTGTTGCTACAAGTGCAAGAAGCCCGGTCATTTCATTGCTGATTGTCCTCTCTGGGAAATTGAACATAGATCAAAGCATTCTCACAGCAACTCTTCGAGAGAGTCACACAGATCGAGCAAAAACTATGAGGCGAAGAGATATGATTCAAAGTCCAGAAAAGACAAGAAAGATGGTTCTGATAATGACAAGAAGAAGAAGTACCACAAGCATCGAGAGAGTTCTTCCTCGAAATCACATTCCTCTGGACGCAAGAATTCTCACCATGCCAGAGCCTATTTGGGTAAAGAGATGAACTCTGAAGATGAAGCATCCGGTTCTGAAGCTGAATCAAACTCAAGATCTGGTTCTTGTTCTGGTTCCTAATCTGATGGTGTTGCTGGTCTAGCATTTGCTTCGAACAAGACTTCAAGTTCATTCTTCACCAACCAAAGCAGTGAAGATGAATCTCCAGCTTACTGCTTTATGGCCAAGGTGAAGGTATCCTCATCTAAGAATTCCTACGATACTTCTGATGGATCTGCTTATGAAATTAACTCTAGGATAAGCTATGCCAAACTTGCCAAAATTGCTTCTATCCAACAAGATGAACTAGATTCTCTAAGTGAAACTATTCAAAAATCCGAGACACTGTTGATCGATGAGAAAGGCCAAACTTTGACGAATGAGCATGCTGCTCTGAAGGAAAAGTATGATGAACTCTCCTCTCGGCATGATCTTCTCTCAGTGGACTACGAGAAGCTAACCTATGAATTCCTTCAAAGGAAAATGGCTCTCGATAAACTGAGAGAGGCTCATGAAGAGTTGGAGAGTGTCAATCTCACGCTCATTTCTCAGCAGAGCTCAGGAGCTAAAAATGAATCTACTTCACCTTGCTTGACTTGTTTCGAATGAAGTAAAATTGAGTCTATTTCTGAGAAATCGAAAGGAAAGCAACCTATTGTTATTGATGATGCTAACCCCTCGAACGAGGAAACCATTACCGAGGAACTCCTCTGGTTGAGAAACTTATTTGAAACAGGCATGCTCAAAAGTGTGCAGGGACACCAGTATTTATGCGTTATCCTAAGGAAGGCTCTACTTCATAGGAATCCTCGAAACTAAGGAGTTGGTTTCATAAGGAAACTCAACCCTGATGGCACCTACTGGGAACCCGAGCAGTATCCTAAAACTTTCTGGGTTCTAGCAAAGGAAAAGCCCATTGATATTGCTAACCTTTCAGGTTTCAGTTGCAAAATCGATAAGGCTATTGTTGATGATCACTTGATTCTGACTACAAGATTTTCAAAGATCAGGAAGGAAAGGTGAAGGCTGAATTCGTTGGTACTCCTCCGAAGAATGGTTTCTATAAGCGACAGATTTGGGTTCGCAAATCTCTCGTAGAAAAACTGCCCCCTAACCATTCTATGCAGGGAAAATCCTCGGTACCACCGAATCACTACTATTCTCTCGAGGATAGAAATGAACCCTTGGTGTCTGCTTAAAATGTTCCCCAGAAGGAATACTATCGAGTTGATAGAAATGTTTATCGTCATCGTGACAATAATACCAAAACTGCTATTACCTACCAGTACTCTAACCCCTCGTCGAGGAATTATATTTATGGTGTGCTTGATGGTCCCGATCGACAATATAATCCTGTTCGCTATAATATCGCTGCTTCATCTAGCACTTCCATGCCTTCTTAGTCACCTGCTCGTTTGTGGGTGGTTAAGAAGAACTAATTCTTCTGCAGGGCTATGTCTCCGGTGGATCCGAATGGGTCATGGATAGTGGTTGTACAAATCATATGACCAGAGACAAAGATTTTTTCACCGAAGACAAACTTACTGAATCTTCTCAGAGATATATTACTTTCAGTGACAACAACAAAGGAAAAGTACTTGATTTGGGTAAGGTTGCTATATCGAAGGATAAGCATATTGACAAGGTTAGGCTTGTTCAATCACTAGGATATAATCTTATGTCTATCTCAAAACTTCGTGATATGGGTATGCTTGTACTGTTTTCTGCTTCTCGTTGTGTTGTCTTTTCACAGGATGATTATTCCTTCGTGTTTGAAGGATATCGCAAAGGTGATCTTTATATTGTTGTTTTCTCTTCGGGGCCTGCAGTGTCCAAATGCTTAATGGCTAAAGCCACTTCTGGTTGGTTATGGCATCGAAGACTTGGTCATGCAGGAATGAAAAATCTTCAAACTCTTATCTCGAAGAAGAATATCGTTGGAATTGATAATGTGAAATTCGATAAAGATCGTCTATGCAGTGCCTGTGAAGCAGGAAAGATTGCCAAGAAAGATCATTCTGCAAAAACTAGAATGACTACTACTCGTCCTCTTGAATTGCTTCTTATGGATTTATTCGGTCCTCAAAATTATGCTAGTCTTGGAGGTAACAAGTATGGTCTGTTTATTGTTGATGATTTCTCTCGATATACTTGGGTTTTCTTTCTAGATGACAAGAGCAAGGTTGTTGAAATTTTCAAAACTTTCGCAAAAAGAGCTTAGACTGAATATGAATTATCTCTCAAGCATATCAGAAGTGATAATGGTACATAATTCAAAAACACTCATATCGAAGAATTTCTTGATGAATATGGCTTTACTCATGAATTCTCGGCTTCTTATACACCACAACAGAATGGTGTGGTCGAGAGAAAGAATCGAACACTTATTGAAATTGCCAGAACAATGCTTGCTGAATACAAGACTCCTATCAGGTTCTGGGCCGAAGCAATTAATAATTCATGTCATATCATCAACAAGGTTTATCTGCACAAATTTCTGAAGAAAACTTCACATGAACTCATCACTGGTAAAAAGCTGAATGTTTCATATCTCAGAGTTTTTGGTGCTCCTTGTTATATCAGAGATATGAATCACAGCTCCAAGTTTGCCCCAAAGGCTCACGAAGGTTTTCTCCTAGGTTATGGTTCGAATTCTCACACTTACAGAGTTTACAACTCTCATCTTGGCAAAGTTGTAGAAACTATAAATGTTCGATTTGATGAAACTAACGGCTCTCAAAAGGAGAAATTACCTCTTAACCTGGATGAACCTCCCTTGGATGAAGTTATCAGGTACATGACTATTGGAGATATTCGACCTGTCGAAGGAAATGCACATCAAGCCAACAAGGATGATGATAGTCCAATGTTCCACACATAGCACGGGGTGCTGGAGATCAACATCCTGGAGCCAATGATGTATAGGTCGAAGGAGAACGCATAAACGAAGAAAATGCTCAACCCGAAGGAGAAGCTGAACCCGAAGGAAATGATCCCGAAGGACAAGCTGATCCTGAAGGACAAGCTGATCCCGAAGATCAACCGAATCCTCAAGCTACTGAAGAAGCTTTACCTCGTGTTCGAAGAAGAGTGGACGTCGACTCAATACTCTAAGATATTCGTTCACCAAGTCGTCCCACCACTCGTTCTCGTACTCGTTTAGCTAACTTATGTGGAAATTTTTTGTTTGTATCCATGCTAGAACCATCGAAATTTGATGAAGCGATGAAGGACCCAGACTGGATGACTGCAATGCTCGAAGAACTTAACCAGTTGGAGAGAAATAAAGTCTGGTCCCTTGTCGATAGACCTGATCCCAAGAAGCATAATATCATTGGTACGAAGTGGATTTTTCGCAACAAGCAAGCTGAAGATGGCATTGTTGTAAGGAATAAAGCTCGACTAGTTGCACAAGGCTACACCCAAATCGAAGGTACTTATGCTCCAGTTGCTCGACTTGAATCCATTCGTGTCATGCTTGCTTTTGCCAATTACAATGGTATATTGCTATGTCAAATGGATGGCAAAAGTGCATTTCTCAACGGTGAAATCGAAGAAGAAGTATATGTTATGCAGCCACCAGGTTTTGAACACCCGAAGAATCCTGATAAGGTGTACAGGTTGCACAAGGCTCTATACGGGTTAAAGCAAGCACCTCGTGCTTGGTATGAAACACTGAAGGATTTTCTTCTGAAGAAAGGCTTCAAACCAGGAACAACTAATCCGACTCTATTTACTCGTGCATACAAAAATGATCTTTTTGTGTGTCAAATTTATGTCGATGATATTATATTTGGCTGTACTAACCCTGATATCAGCCAAGAATTTGCTCGTATGATGTCGAAGAAATATGAAATGTCTATGATTGGTGAATTGAAGTTCTTTCTCGGGCTTCAAATCCGTCAACAGAAGAATGGGACTTTTATATATCAAGAGAAGTACCTCAGAGATTGCCTGAAGAAGTTTGATCTTGTCAGTTGCAAAACTATCAAGACTCCTATGCCTACGAATGTTCATCTAGATGCAGATGAGAAGGGCAAACCTTTCGATCAGAAGAAATATCGCTCGATGATCGGTTCGATTCTTTACCTTTGTGCAACTAGACCTGACATTATGCTATCAGTTTGTATGTGTGCTCGTTTTCAGGCAAACCAGAAAGAATCACATCATATTGCTCTCAAGCGAATTCTTCGATATCTAGCTCATACACCAACTTTGGGACTATGGTATCCCAAGGGTGCCCAGTTTGATCTCGTTGGATATTCTGATTCTGACTGGGCTGGTGATCGAGTTGACAGGAAATCTACGTCAGGCACATGTCATTTTCTCGGTAGATCTCTTGTCTGTTGGGCTTCAAAGAAACAGAATTGTTTATCTATTTCTACGGATGATTCCGAATATATTGCTGCCGATTCATGCTGCACTCAAATTCTGTGGCTCTAGCAAACGCTAAAAGATTATGGTATTCTCGTGAAGAAAATTCCATTGCTATGTGATAACGAGAGTGCTACCAAAATTGCCCATAATCCTGTGCAACACTCTCGAACGAAGCATATTGATATTCGTCATCATTTTCTTTGAGATCACGTTTAGCGAGAAGATATTGTTATCAGCCATGTTCGCACCGAAGATCAATTGGCTGATATCTTTACGAAGCCCCTGGATGAGAAAAGATTTTGTGCACTAAGGTGTGAGTTGAACATTTTGGACTCACGCAATGTGCAGTAAGATCATAACTATCGATACTATGTATTATATGTTTTCTTTCTATGTTGTTTACTTACGTTAGTTTTCTATCGTGTTTTCTTTTTTGTTTGTTTTGTTCGTTTGGTGTTATCCTATACACTTATCACTCCGAGTTTTATCACTGTTTTTCCCTCGGATTGATTAAGCATCGGACCCTGTTTTCCCTCTATTCTATCCCTACCCCATCTTTGCTTTTTTTTCTCTCGTGAACATGTATATTTGTCCTCGATTAAGATTCCCTTCGAATGTCATTGATTCCGAAGGAAAATCTATCGAACCTTTATCTACTTTTATACTCGACGTTCGATGAGTTTGGTCTCAGACGTGGAGCAACTTTCTTTCGGTTCATTGGGATTTTCCCGCGATTACCGCCACAAAATCCGTCCGTTGAATGCGGAGAGACGCGGAATCTGCGCCGTTGGATCAGATCTGACAGTTATGTCAGACCCCTCCCCTATAAATACTGATCCATCCCACCGGTACAGACCACGCAATTCCCTCGACTTCATCTCTCCGCTCCCGAATCTCTCACTCGCGCGCCGACGTGCCGTTCGTCGCCGTCGACTCTCTCGCCGCTTTGCTGCCGGAAGAAAGTCGCTGGAGACCTTCCCGTCGATGAGGAACTTCATCCGCGCCGCCGTAGCCGCCGCACATCGCCATGTTAGGGTATGTGAGGCTCTGGACGCGATTCCAACCTCATCTGTTCATCGTGCTCCGGATTTGTTCTTGATTTTCCATTATTTGTTTTGGTTTGCTTGATCCGTCCGGATCATTGAACTTTGGGAAATCAGTTTGTAGGTTTCTCTGTCGATTCCCAATCTGGTCTATGTAAGAAATCCCTCTGATTCTCTCCCTTAGACATATCCCACAGATGCATATCGATAGATTTACGCTTGTGCAATTCTTTCATACAAGTTCTTCGTTGGATTAACACTCGATGAAAATCTAGCCTAGCACTTCCATGAAAAACTTGCTTCAAGACAAATTCCTCGATATGTTTACTGCATTCAAAATGCTTTTCCTCGAAAACAGCTGGTACTTGTTCACAACTTTCCTATATTCCCTCGTATCTATCTGTTTCACAGGAAAATGTCTGGGAACGAAGGAAATGTCAGAGCACCCAAGCGTGTGGGAGATAGTACAAGAATCACTAACAACTCTGAAGGTTTGTCAGAGGATTTGATCATTGAGAAAAACTTGAGAACGCCTGAAGGCTCAGAAGATGAACGTATGAGAGAAAACAGACTGCAAGAAATTCGAAGGCTTCAAGCACTTCATTGGTATGAATACAAGTGTCTGATTCCTTGCTGGGAGAGATTGTTTGCCTTGAAAAATCCTTGGTCCGATGTCAAATATTTAAGGCCCAGTGGACGAAAGATAATCGCCCATCTCCTCCAGATGATGCGCAACCATCCTCTCTCAAAACTCCTGCTGATTTTAAAGAGTTGGTTGAGGCTCGAGCTGCCCGAGCAGAAAAACGTAAGGAAGCCAAAGCAAAGAAAGGAGGCTGCTGCTGCTGAGGGTGCCGAGGAAGTTGGCCCAAGTTGTAAACCGAAGGCAGGCAAGAAATCTGCTAAGCGAAAGAAAAAGGAAGTTATTGTCTCACCACTAGAGGCAAGTTCTGAAGAAGAAGCCAACTCAGATGATCAAGACCCTGGCACAGAGGCTGACATCGAGGATATAGCTCTGAAGAAAGGTCGAGCAATAAAGGCATCAGGATCCAGGAGCCAGCGGCTAAGGCTCCTCGAGCAACAATTGACGTGACCAACTTGGTCACAGATCCACCTATTTCCTCTGCTCCCCCAGTTCAAACTCGCAGAAAAAAACCTTCGGTCAGGTCTAAGGGAAAGCAAGCCCAAGTGGCTGAAGATGATGAAACTCTCATCCACCGAAAGGAAAGGCTGGCCAAGCAACAAGCACTTGAAGCACAAGACTTGGAAAAGGCAAAATTGTTCAACTTTCATAGTCAGCCCGAGCATAAAAAGGCCCAGGTTGCTCAACAATTGGGCATTTTACATCTGGTCAGTGAAAAGTATCGACGACAGATTGAAGAAGGCACTGTCCCTAGTGCTCCGAAAGAAAAGGTCGTGGCCCCAAGGGCCACCGAGCAAGTGGTGACTCCCACAGTCACGAAGGAAAAGGATGCAACCGCTAGTGCTGCGAAGAAAATTGCTGAGGTCCCTAGTGCCTCGAAGGAAAAAGCTGCGGCCCCTAGTGCCGTATCAAAACCCATTGCTGCTGCCAAGGCCACCAAGGAGGCCGAGAAGAAAGCCAAAGAGGCTAGGCAGAATGTTGGGGAACGGGGCAGAAAACAATAATTTTTCATGAGCTACGCGTCCCGAACCCAAGACCTATGCTATGGCGATGTATGTAACGGATGGAATACGGTAACATACCTCTATGTAGTCCGTTAAGCGGGAAACGTTCCCGCGTGAACGTGTATGACGTAGTTGTACACGGCAATCCCCGATGCCGCCAAGATCCACGATGACTCCTAAGGCCACCCGGTCCTTGAAGACCGATGACGGGATTACGTCCCCGTCGGAAAGTTGTCGGTGAAGACGTCGCGACACGACCTCGACGATGAAGGAGCACCACAAATGTAGCGCCTCGCGGTATTACACGCATACGGTGTACCCGACGTTCCCTCCAGGCTCCGAACCAGAAGAGCATCGGAAAGAAGATGGATTCGGATCCCGATTCCAGCAGCACGACGACGTGCGTATGATGGAGAAATCCCCAACCCAGTGCAGACTCCAAACAAGGGGAGTCCGCTCAAAGGAGGGAGAAAGGGAGAGAGAGATCACCAGAATTTATCTGTATTTTTCTGGGAATTTTCAGGAATTTTCTGTGTAGAAAAAGGGGCACCCACCACATCTATATATAGGGGAAAAAGGGGCTAGTTGTGGCACATGCCCACGCATGAGGCTGCCCATGGCCGCCGGCCACTAGGGGCCTAGGCGTGGTGGCACTTGGCCACTTGGCCACATGGGCCCCATGGCCCATGGCGCCCTAGCACACCTTATTTATTTTTCTTTCTCTTTCTTTTAAAGAAAAATAAAAGAACCTTTATTCCTTTTAATTATTTAAATTATATTTTAATACTTAATTCATTTAATTAAATAATAAAACATATCCAAATAACTTTCCGAACAATTCGAAACCACGGAAATGTTTCCGTCTCCCCTCCGAAACAATTTCGGAGATCTCTCTTATTTCTCCGGCGATCCCGAATCTATCTTTATTGCATCGAATACCCTTAAGCGTGACACCCTACGGTTCGGGAAATAGCAGACATGATCAGACACTCTCTGACCAATGACCATCATGTGGGATCTGGTTACAGTCCTTGATGTGCCCCTGCGCTTCCATCGAATTAACTTCATCGTTGAACCGTTAACGTTGAGTCCTGATCCCTTTGTCATACGGTACTTTGTTTGTCCGAGGTTTGATCGTCGGTATCCTATATACCTAGTTCATCCTCGTTATCAACAAACATGTTTACTCGTTCCCGTGATATTACAACCCCGTGACCTAGTCACATGATTGCAATCTTTATGATGTAATATCACCGAGTGGGCCCAGAGTACCTATCCGTCACTCGGATGGACAAATCCCGTTTTGATCTATTTGCATATTCATCAACATATCTACTTCGGAATACCCAAGATACACCTTTATGGTTACCATGTTTCAGTGTAACGGTTAATGCACTCAAAGCATCCTGGTAGATAGCAATTATGTATGATCATCATGGTCTTAAGGATTGGGTCACTACGTTATAGTTATCGCAATGTTGAACTATGTGACTGGATCACATTGCAACACTTCAGGTGGGTGTGTGTCCATCATATCATTCTCCTAATTACATGACCCCATTGACAACAGAATGTTCACATCTCATGATCAGGAAACCTTGATCATCTATTGCCCAATGGACTAGTATACTAGAGTTAACTAGGGACCTGATTGTTTGTATACCACATGTGTATTAATGTTTCCGCTTAATACAGTTATAGCACAGTATAAAACTTATTATGAACTAATGGAATATGCCAATAAACATATTTTATTTGCCTCTAGGGCACATTCCCAACAGTCTCCCACTTGCACTAGAGTACAAATAATCTAGTTGCATTTTTCTGTGGATCATAAGTCCATATCATTTATATGGTTATTGATCATGCTTGCTTGTGGAAAAGGTTGTATCAACAGTCTATACCATTCAGATCTGTATGTCTTTTGCAAATCGTTAATGTCACCTAGTTTGACATTCATTTTGTTATCCCATTATAATGATGAGGTATGTATATTTGGCGGTAGAGTGAGACTTCGTTTGTCGTGTTTCAGCAATGACATCCGTTGAGTCACGCAGACCTTCACTTAGTCATGCACACCGAAACTCACTCAGTCAGAAGTCGAACTTCTTAGGCCACAATATAGCTATTGCCACTTCTAAAGTGGTCATATCAATGTAGATTTAATCCTTAGTGCATTGTATGCAACTTTGATGTCTAACCATGTTTCTTTCAACTTAGGCATTTATTAGTATGATATCTCAATTTTCTAGGTTAGTGTCAGAACTTGAACCAGCATAACATTTATGGTCAAGTTCACTATCCTTTTCAAATTAGAGATGTATCCTATGTTCTCTCCAGACACTGAAGGATAAACTTAACTCTTTGTTCAATGATTTACTTATAAATCATATCACAACATGTTCTTCTTACTAAGAACTTGGGTCACATTACGTCGAGTACAAAACTCTGGTTTTATGTGAAAGAACCTATGACAGAGGCATAGAGGATGTAGCACATCCATTTATTTCATTTAACCATCATTTAACCATTGTTCTTGTACTGAGATTAACTCGATACTTCTCTTGGATATACAAGTAAGAACTACCTTCTTGACTTGTCCCATTCTGAACTCCTTTAGAATCTTATCCAGGAAAGCAATCCGAATCAATGTTATCAAACGCATTAATCTATCTTAATAGATTTTCAATGCTTAACTTCATTTATGAAAGATTTTAAATAATCATTAATACCAACTACACCATTCACAATATGTTATCCATATATGAGAATGTTGTCATGCTCCCACTCAGATATGTCAGTCACATATAAGACTAGGATAACACTCTCATAGCTCCCACTCAAATATGTCAGTCACATATTAAGTTTAGGAAACTATTCAGCTCCCACTCAGTTTCATGCAAATGCATGTTTCTCAATATTTTGTCTAAGTCCAAAATCCTTTGATCATCCATCAAATTGAGAACTCAGGTTACGAGACACTAGTATCCATATGTTTTTCAAAACCTTCTTGTTGTACCAATTACAACACTTCTTCAAATGCAGGATTTGAGGAAGTCACGGTATTGATAACAATTTGGATCAATCGTAGTGATAATCCCATTGACTCAAGCATCGCTACATATTGTAGTCAACCTTTTGAATTTGCCAGAAACTTCCTTTATGACAAATCGGTCTTGATGTCTTCTTTGATGTTCACATTTATTCCTTATAACCTTTAAGCTATTGAGAATATCAAGTAACCTCTTTACTCGACAAGATTCAAGTAATCTTAAATGTAACTCAATGTAGGATTCCATGCCTCATAGTCATTTCTCGTACTCAGGTCCACCATCGCTTCTTCGTAGTACGTAGGTATGTCTTGTGTTCTATTAACTTGACAAGTGGATCATGAATATTATTTTGCACAAGGGGCAAATATGTATTCTTGAATCCTACTTTGTTCTGTAAAAGTTTCAATCGAAACACCATGATCATTATCATCATTTTCTCCTCTAATTGTAGAGCTTTGGTTCCGGAACATATTCCGTTGCACTACTCTGACATCTGGAGGCAAGGTCAATTACCTTGGTTAAACTTTCACTTTCTTCCGTCAACACATTTATCAAGAACACTTCTTGACAAACACCAAACTTTAGCAACACAAGTTTTGCTCTTTTGGTTCTAGTTGTGGAAGATGTATCCATAATTGACTAAGGATACACTACAAAGATAATTTATCACATAAATCAAACTTCCTAGAAACCACTACACACCATAACTTATATAGTGTTGATTTCCACGAACTCAGATGGTTTCCTATTCTGAAGTGAGCGTTTGCATATTAAATTAATAACTCTGAACAATAATAACGTAACTCGGTAAGAGATAACTTTAGACCATACAATATTCAATAGAGTATGATTATAATGTTCAAGCACATCAACAATATTGAAGTGTTCCAAGCATTGTAGTTTATGAAACAACTCTCACGGGTGTGTATACCCAAGGCTAACTCAAAACATTTGTCACTTTGAGCAAATCATAGAGACTTGCTTTTCTTGTTAGTTTAATACCCGTCTTCATTCCGAAATCCCTTTGATCACATAAAACTATTTCAGACTCATGTTTCATTAGTGAATCCACATATTCATCTAAGTCCACATATGAAGTTCATGAAATAATGAAATTCACTACATGCTGAAATATGATACATCACTATGTATGATATACAACAATCATCGCAAACTCTGTTTTACCAGAATGCGAGGTTTCAGTCATCTCACCTAAAGAGACATGGTTTGCATGTGTCAAGAGATCAAGTATCTCAAGACTTCATCAGACCAATCATGACTTAATCGATAGTGTCATTATTAGGTTTGGATAATTCTTGGCATTACAATACTTCTTATAAATGATCAAACTACTATCATCAATATAAGAATAACTCATTCATAACCGTAATGTAACCATAAAAGATATCATTCATAAAAGGAGAACAACTGACTTGTTTCTCACTAATATGAATAATTGTCTTCGCGAGATGCAAGACACACTAATAAAGTCCATACTCAAACGATCATAAATTTATTCATATAATTAATCAAATAATAGATGTAGAGGGAGAGTGTTGTCGACCATCAACTATCTTGATTACCGTCAGCACACATTGTCAACTCATCCCTTCCAAGCCACTCTATAAGCAGTAAGTTCAAACATTGAATACTTAAACAACCGCAATTAGTATTTTGTGGGGAAAGACATTTATAACTCGTATATCAAATATACCTTCTCCGTCAATGACTATTCCTGCATTGGTTCTACCTTTAAAAGTTCTCAACTTTAGCCATGACCTCATGACAGGTGAACGATTCTCCTTCATGACATAGCCTAGACATGATCTTTGTAGCTGGGAGGAAGTGGATGCAACTCCCCAGTTATCGCAAAGTAACCAGCCATTCAGTAGTCCAAGTTATACACAAGGTGTCCATGTATCTTATACATTTTCGATGTGACTTTCTCAGCAGGTTGTTCCTTCCACCATGGTTGAAAGAAACCCCGTCCATATACTCATATTCCATTACTCTGATTTGTGACTTAGTGATTTTTAAGATCACCTAGCACGTCATACGTGTTGGTGTCGTTAACATGCATTCACAATTCATATTCCATAGAATGAAGTATGGTGTATTGGACAGTCATTCATAAGTGACGGTGAGTACGATACTCATCATCATCTTCCTTAATTACGGAGTTATCTGGTGTATCTCTTAGCAGTTCTCATATTATGTTTAGCAAGTCATTACTAATGAGTATATCTCTAACGGTGTTGGTACCAAGCAATGAAGTAAGACCCATCTACCTTAAGTTCTTCATTACGCTAAAAGAGCCACAGTTATAAACATTTGGGTATGACATTATCTACAATGATATTTGCTAAGACATGAAGACTAAGTTCATAATATGGAGTTCAATTTTAATCAATTCTAGAACTCCCACTTAGTTAAATATCCCTCAAAATTTACTAAGTGATTACATGATCCAGATTCACCATCCTTCCTCGAATATCACACGGCCGACGGATTAGTTTCAAAGGTAGACAACTACTTGTGCGATCACATCCTATATGTGACTCATGCTCGATCTTTCGATCTCTAGTATTCCGAGGCCATATCTACATATGCTAGGCTCGTCAAATTGACCTTAGTGTTATATGCTGCTTAGCAAGGCCATATCGACATATGCTAGGCTTGCCAGGCCCAACCTCATGCGAACTCTAATGTATGTATGACACCCGATCGTCACGGCCTGCCTATCATAAAGAGAACCTTCCAGGTGGTGCACACTTCGATAGAATACTTATGTTTGGTATTGTGAAGGGATTATCCTATTATGCTACCGTCGATGTATCTAGCATATTAGCAAAATAGGAATTAAAACTTTAAATCATACATGCTATGATCCCCCTTACATGCAAATTAAAGTTAAAACATCTTCTACTTTATCTTTTGCAAGTTTTACGTGGCTGCTAAGGGGTTTCGAGAGAGAATGACTTTCTATCCTGCGAAAACAAGCCACAACACCAATCCTGCAATCGTCTCTACTACACCCTTGTCGGGGCCCTCCGTTGCAAACGTCTTTGCATCGCTAATGTTAGAGAGACAGACACCTCCAGTCACTTATATGGTACAAGCCATATGTCAAGCGTGGAACCAGTCTCGCGTAAACGCGTAAGGTCGGTTGGGGCCGCTTCATCAGGACATTGCTGCAATGCTAAACGAGTACACGTGAGAGGGTAACAATTTGAGAATTGATGCCCACATACTAGATGTGTTCTATCCGTACAATACATCTATGCATAGCCTTGCTCATGATACCACTGTTGGAAAACGGGGCAGAAAACAATAATTTTTCATGACCTACGTGTCCCGAACCCAAGACCTATGCTATGGCGATGTATGTAACGGATGGAATATGGTAACATACCTCTATGTAGTCCGTTAAGCGGGAAACGTTCCCGCGTGAATGTGGTTGACGTAGTCGTACACGGTAATCCCCGATGTCGCCAAGATCCATGATGACTCCTGAGGCCACCCGGTCCTTGAAGACCGATGACGGGATTACGTCCCCGTTGGAACGTTGTCGGTGAAGACGCCGCGACATGGCATCGACGATGAAGGAGCACCACAAATGTAGCGCCTCGCGGGATTACACGCATACGATTTACCTGACGTTCCCTCCGGGCTCCGAACCAGAAGAGCAGCGGAAAGAAGATGGATTCGGATCCCGATTCCTGCAGGACGACGGCGTGCGTATGATGGAGAAATCCCCAACCCTGTGCATACTCCAAACAAGGGGAGTCCGCTCAAAGGAGGGAGAAAGGGAGAGATAGATCACCAGAATTTATCTGTATTTTTCTGGGAATTTTTAGGAATTTTCTGTGTAGCAAAAGGGGCACCCACCACATCTATATATAGGGGAAAAAGGGGCTACGTATGCCTGTCAACTAGCACTAGTACCACATTGCTAGTTGTGGCACATGCCCACGCATGGGGCTGCCCATGGCCGCCGGCTACTAGGGGCCTAGGCGTGGTGGCACTTGGTCACTTGGCCACATGGGCCCCATGGCCCATGGCGCCCTAGCACACCTTTTTTTTCTTTCTCTTTCTTTTAAAGAAAAATAAAAGAGCCTTTATGCCTTTTAATTATTTAAATTATATTTTAATATTTAATTCATTTAATTAAATAATAAAACATATCCAAATAACTTTCCGAACAATTCGAAACCAAGGAACTTTTTCCATCTCCCCTCCGAAACGATTTCGGAGTTCTCTCTTATTTCTCCGGTGATCCCGAATCTATCCTTATTGCGTCGAATACCCTTAAGCGTGACACCCTACGGTTCGGGAAACAGCAGACATGATCAGACACTCTCTGACCAATGACCATCATGTGGGATCTGGTTACAATCCTTGATGTGCCCCTGCGCTTCCATCGAATTAACTTCATCGTTGAACCGTTAACGTTGAGTCCTGATCCCTTTGTCATACGGTACTTTGTTTGTCCGAGGTTTGATCTTCGGTATCCTATATACCTAGTTCATCCTCGTTATCAACAAACATGTTTACTCGTTCCCGTGATATTACAACCCCGTGACCTAGTCACATGATTGCAACCTTTATGATGTGATATCACCGAGTGGGCCCAGAGTACCTATCCGTCACTCGGATGGACAAATCCCGTTTTGATCTATTTGCATACTCATCAACATATCTACTTCGGAATACCCAAGATACACCTTTATGGTTACCATGTTTCAGTGTAACAGTTAATGCACTCAAAGCATCCTGGTAGATAGCAATTACGTATGATCATCACGGTCTTAAGGATTGGGTCACTACGTTATAGTTATCGCAATGTTGAACTATGTGACTGGATCACATTGCAACATTTCAGGTGGGTGTGTGTCCATCATATCATTCTCCTAATGACATGACCCCATTGTCAACAAACTGTTCACATCTCATGATCAGGAAACCTTGATCATCTGTTGCCCAATGGACTAGTATACTAGAGTTAACTAAGGACCTGGTTGTTTGTATACCACACGTATATTAATGTTTATGCTTAATACAGTTATAACACAATATAAACTTATTGTGAACTAATGGAATATGCCAATAAACATATTTTATTTGCCTCTAGGGCACATTCCCAACACAGAAGGATCAAGCTGCCCCAGTTCCTCGAGCAGTTCCTGCTCCTGCCCCTGCTGCTCCAGTCGTGTCCGCCCTCGTGCCGATGAAGAAAGCTCCAACGAAGGAGATTCTGCTACAAATGCTTCGTGGGATGCAACACAGATTTCCCACGTACTTTGGAAAATGGCTACCACTCCGAGCAAAGTCACTGCCGAGGATGATGTCCCACCAGAGATACAAGAGTGAGTTGCTCGATACATGATCCGTTGGGAAGAATATCTTACCCAGGATCGAAAGAACAGAGAACAAGAGAGGTTTTATACCCAGCAACTCCGAGAAGAAACTGAGGACCTTGTGTCCCGACAGTTTTTCAAGTCCAAGATTGCAACCCTCGAAGCATTGATACGTCCTGTAATGCCCTCGATTTACGATCATGTACAGTAATCATACACGCAGGGTACATGATCGAGATCAAGGTGCCACGGTGAGAATATCACAGCACAACACTAAACACAAAAGGATAAACCAAATATATTACAATGAAGGGGGGGGGGGGGGTCACACGGACCCGAATACATAAGTTAAATCAAACATAATATCTCAGTACATACATAGTTAGTCAAGTTTTGCCTTAAGAAGGCTAGCACAAATAACATCAGAGATACAGATCGAAAAGGCGAGGCCTCCTGCCTGGGATCCACCGAACTACTCCTGGTCAACGGGAACTCGATGTCGTAGTAGGCTCCTCCTGGAATCTCCAGCTCCTGGGCTTCAACGTCGACTGCAGAGGCCGATTAGGCAAAGCGAAAAAGGGAAATAAAGCAAGGGTGAGTATCTAGTATACCCGCGAGTCTTACGTCCGCTACTAAGCATTTATGCATTTGTATCAAATGCAAGGGGGAGGCTGTATATAGTGGACTGCAAGGTAGAAATCAGAATAAGGGTAAGAAGCTAGGCCTATCGAAGACTAGCATCTTCCGACGAGTCTTGCAGCACAAGAAGAGAACAACCAACAGTTCAATAGCATGAATGTAATAACAATGCAGCAGAAGTTGCTGCAGCATTGTGTAATAGTAAGTTGTAATATTTAATAATAATAATGCCTCCGAGTTTCCTTCCTCGACTCCCTGCGAGGAAAAGAAACCGGAACCATACAGTTTAATAGTAGTAGTTTGTAGTAGTAGGCTCTGGCTTCAGCACAAAGCTTCTTGTTACCGTGGACACGGCTATTCGAATAGATAAAACTCCCTGCAGGGGTGCACTACTGTTCAGCCTGCACGCTTGGATCTCCAGGGTGGCGTACACCTTGTTAGGGAATGCCCCACCGAGGCTATCCGACACGTCAAGGCCCATCCTACGGCTCATCAGAGAGGTCCCTGCCGGTCTACAGTCCTAAGCGCAAGAGATTCATGGGCCATCACCTCTCGCACTCCGGGTCGTTGTGCGCCAAGTGGATCCAGTGCCGCAGCACGATCCGACCCAACCACAATGCTGAAACTGGACGTCTTTCAGAGCTTTCGAACGAGACCACGACGCGGAGGGCCCACACCGTAACCCCACGTGAAGGTAGTGCGTACAAGCCTTTGCGGCCTCTCAAGTCATCCACCTGAACAGTTAAGAATTTTATTAATTTTCTGCCGGGACAACCGTTATCGTTGCCCCTTTCTCGGTGAGTCACGGACAACGACAACAGCCAGGACCACCAGTAACGCCGGTGCCTGCCCTGACGTCCCACCAACTCGTGCGGTTACCAACAAGGTGAACCGTCTCCTTACCTTGTCTCGCGTTTGCTCCGAAGAGCTCGACTTTCGTACAAAAGGAAATCTTTCGGCCACGAACAGTACCAGGCCCGCCGCACACCGGTGGAATACACCTGACCTGTCGTTCCGCTAAGATACCCTGCGCGGGCACCGTTGGGTCAACCGACTCCTTACCTGTAAGGACAACCGTGGTTCAGTACCCTAGGACGGCTATACAGAGTCAGCAACGAGTGGAGTACAAGGATTACTCCTCGATAGCTCACACTTGATGTGGCTCGGCAGAGCCGGGGTAGGGGTCTGAAGCGGTGTCTGCTCTGAACCGTACCTGTAGCAGCTGTAATGTATCGTATCCGCATTCACTCCCAGAGTAAACACGGCCCGCTATCTAATCCTATTGACTAACAAGGCGCAGGGTTCACTGCTGGATATAATATATATAATAGGCAGCATAGGATAAAGGAAGGTACATCAAGGGTGACAATGACAGGCTATGCAATTGAATAGGATTGTAACGTAGCAGCAGCATATGCCTAGTGCAAGAAAAAAGTACGGAAAGATAGACGATATCTGGGGAAGAGAATGGCTCTGCTTTCCTGGAAGCTCGACGGTAGAGGTACGATCGTCGACGAAGTAGTCGATCACAGGGGCATCAGCAGCGGACGTCGAGACTACCAGACAATAAGAGAGGGGGAAGAAACAATAAATACACAACAATAATAGCAATACAAATACAATACATGGCATATGAAATGTTAATGATGCTCTAACGTTGTACGATACACGTAGCACAGAGTAGGAATTCATCCGTGGATGAACTGTCAGCTCCGGGTGATTACCGGACAGGGTGTCCGGAGGGGGAAGGTATCATGCCGGAGGTGTCATGGACATCCGACAAACATGTGAAGGGTGTATCCGTGTTAGTTGATCCATTCTGAACAACTTTCGTGTTCAGAATAAATTAATCCGGAGAGTTTTACGGTATAGGGCATATTATCGGACAAACGACCCAGAGGGGCGATGTCGATGTTCGTTGTGTTAGAGGGGTGTGGTGGGTATCTGGATAGCGTATTTGTATTAATTATATTTTTCTGATCAATTTTCATGTATAAAGTTTTTTAATCCGACTTACAGTTTAAAAGATATTGAATTTATAAGTTTAATTCAATTTTAAAACCCTTTTCTATTTCTTTTATTATTTATTTAATACAATTTATATCCATTTTAATACTGGCCAGTGGGTCCCACTGGTCAGCCTCATAGTTAAACAAAATAGTTTAATTTAATTAAATAGTAGGTGGACCCACATGTCATAGGCTTAGTACAATAAATTTAATTTACTTAATTTAACCAGGGGCATGGACCACTTGTCATACACTAAGGGGGGTTGATTAGCCCACGGCTTGAGCCAGCCTGTGCCGACGGCGAGCCGCGCACGGCGGCGACCCACCGGAGATGGGTTCCGGCGACCAACGGGGTTGCGGAGGGTACTAGTGGGCACCCCTCGCGCTTGCGCATGCGCTGGGGCACATCATCGTCGACGGGGAGCTCTAGTGCGGCGGGGAAGGTCACCGTGGCGGCGGCCGGAGCTCGATAACAGAAGCGCAGCGGGCAGGAGCTTGGGGGTGATCACGTGGCACAGTGTGCGGGCGCGCGCAAACAGGTGTGGCGCAGGCGGGTGGGCTAGGCGTGTCCGGAGCATGGAGAACAGCGGCCACGGCGAGCTTCCATGGTGGCCGAAGCGCGCGTCGATGAGAGGGTGCTACGGCGGCGCATTTGAAGGGGAAATGGGAGGGAACGAGCGAGCAGCTCACATGGAGTGTCGAGGAGGGCTCCGGGAGGCCGGAGGTGCGGCGGCGGCGACGAATTGGATGCCCCCAGGGTGCGAGCCCCCAGGGTGCCCCGTCTCGAATTGGAGTGTGGGGGCGACGTAGCCGTCGACGTGCGTCCTCCTGGACAGGCAGGCGTGGCCCGCGGTGGCCGTTGGCCGCGGCGGCGCACGGCAATGGCGACGGCCGGCCTCGGGTGAGGTGCGGGGCGAGATGGGGAAGGCACCAGGGAGGGGAATGGAACTGCGGGGGCGAGCTAGGGTTCCCAGGGGGCCGGGGGCGCGGGGTCGGCTTTATACTCGCCGGCGGTCGCGGGATGTCCGCCACGGCGAGGGCCTCTGCCGTGGCCGGCTCAGATGCGAGCCACGGCGCCTCTGTGTACGGAGGTTGGGGATGATGGCGTTTGTGTGGGCTGGGCCTGTCCAAGTGGAGAGAGGAGGGGGTGGGCCTCGCCCCTCAGCGCTAGATTAGTTTTTTTTTCTTTTTTTTCTGTTCTTTCTTTTCTGTTTTTTTATTTGTTTTAGGTACTTTTGTATTTTGTAAAATATGGAACTTGTCCCATAATTAGTATTGCAAATTAATAGAGTGCCACAAAAAGTTAGGGTGCAAAAGAAATTCATTTAATATTTATTTTTATTATGCAACTAGTGAAAGGGGCTATTTTAGCACTAGTTTGAATTGTTTGCAATATTTAAATATTGCAATAAATACCCAATGTTGGTTTAGCATGGTCCACTGATTTTTAGGCATTTAATAAAATTGGTTCCACAATTTTTGGACAAAGTTTTATTTATCGCTTTGTTTTTAATATCAACCAAAAGGGTTTTTTGGAGTGATCAAATGCAAAGATGATCAAAGTGAGATTTAGCAACGGTAATTATCATTAACAAAAGTGATTACTGTTACATGACACTGAGGGTGTTACACGTCCCAAACGTACCTATAATTTCTACTTGCTCCATGCATGTTTTGTGTGACTTTGCCATGATTTGCTTGAACTTTCATACACTTTTGAGCATATTTGGATTAATCTATTAACCTAGTGCACCCAGCTGCCAGTTGCTGTTTTCTGCTGTTTTTGTATTTCAGGTTTTCTGGCCATTAAAAGTGCTCCAAAAAATCCGGAAAAATCAGATAAAAAATCTGCGACCCGGAAGCTTCCGGAATCACCAAGGTAGCGGAGGGGGGCCACCACCAGGAGACCAGGAGGGTCCCTGGCGCGGCCCCACCCTAGGCCGCGCCAGGAGGCCTCCTGGCTGCCTGGTGGGTCCCCTCGACACCCCCCTCCGCAAATATTTATCCCTCGGGGTGGAAACCCCTAATATCGAAGTACTTTTTCCAGAAGCGATTCCGATCTCTGCCGCCATCGCCAACAAGCTTCGGGGGACCAGAATTCCTGTGCCGGCACCCTGCCGGGACGGGGAAGTGCCCCCAGATTGATCTCCATCGACGTTGCTTCGTCCCTCCATGAAGCGGGAGTAGTTCTCCCTCGGGGCTGAGGTTTCTACCAGTAGCTATGTGTTCTTCTCTCTCTCCCATGGTGTGATATTCGTTGTGATCATAGGCTATGTTAATCTAGGGTGATCCCATGATATTTCCCATTCCTCTATGTATTGGATTGATGTACTCAATTGATCTTATCTAGTATCATCCCCGAGACCAAGGTGACAGCGGTCTAATGGACATGGGTTAGAAGAATATTATCATGAGTGATTTCCTCTTTTGTGTGTTGATTGAAGATTGAGAGTCTCTTGGTGCTTGTCTTTGACTATCCTTGAGATATGTTGTGGTGATTGTGGTACTCTCTTTGGATGGCCGCGGTGACATTGGGAAATCCATAGGTTGAGAACTACGAACTTTGAGGTGTGCTTTTGTAGCCCTACATAATTCTCATCCTCTCTTGACCACAAAGGAATGACCTCCGAGTGCGTCTCCATTGCATGTTTTATGGGAAATATCATGTGATTAGACTATGTTAATGTTGTTGAGAGTTGCCACTAGTGAAAGTATGAAGCCTAGGCCTTGTTTCCACCATTGTTACACCGTTTGTGCTCACTTTTGTCACATGTTTGCTTGCTGTACTTTTTATTACATATTTATATTACCTTGATTTGCCACACCTATCACTCGTATTTTACCATCTCTTCGCCGAACTAGTGCACCTATACAACTCCTAGTTGTATTAGGTATGTTGGGGACACAAGAGACTTCTTGTACCTTAATTGCAGGGTTGCTTGAGGGAGACCATCTTCAACCTCTACTTCCCTGAGTTTGATAAACCTTAGGTCATCCACTTAAGGGAAATTGCTGTTGTCCTACAAACCTCTGCGCTTGGAGGCCCAACATAGTCTACAAGAATAGAAGCGTTTGTAGACATCAAGATATTTCTGGCGCCGTTGCCGGGGAGGTAAGGTCTGAAGGTATATCTTTAGATCTTGCAATTAAATCTTTTCGTTTCTTGTTTTTATTTTCACTAGTTAGGCTTTATGGAAAACAACAAAAAATTTATGAGAGAGCTTTATGAGCTCTATCTTGAGTTAGGACATGAAGTGTTTGAGGAGGACATCAGAAAACCTATGGAGCTTTATTATTTGAACAACACTCATGATAGTAGTAATGTTATTAGCATGTCTTCTTTGAATACTTTTGATACTAATGATATTTAAAACCATAAGCTTGGGGATGCTACGTTTTATGAAGATGATCTTTTTAGCCCCCCAAGTTTTGATGAGGAAATTTATTTTGATGATACTTTGCCTCCTATCTATTATGATTATTGTGATGACACTTATGCTATAAAGAATAAATTTTTACAAGTGCACCATGATAAGAATGATTCATGTGATAGCTATTTTGTTGAGTTTGCTCCCACTATTACTAATGAGAAGGATTTTGCTTATGTGGAGAGTAACAAATTTTCTATGCTTGTGGATCATGATAAGAATTTTTTATGTGATACTTATATTGTTGAGTTTATTCATGATCTCACTGAAAATTATTATGAGAGGGGAACATATGCTTATAGATATTTCAATAATATCAAGTTCCCTCTCTTTATGTTGAAGGTTTTGAAGTTGCTTATTTTTCCTTCCTATGCTAATATCTTTATGCTTCAATGAGTTCTTTCTCTACAAGATCCCTTTGCATAGGAAGCATGTTATACTTAAATGTGTTTGGTATTTGCTTCTTTATGCATCTCTTTTGTGCTTCAACTCTTATTCCAACGAGAGCATCACTAAAATCTTAAGCCTATCTTTATGGCTATAAAGAAAGAGATCTAGGGAGACAACCCTTGCTATCTTTAGTTTAAGTTTTTATTTCTGTTTTTAGTGGTCTTGATGATTGTTACTACTGGAGCAACATCATTGTATCTTTATTTTCAAGCTTTGTGCCAAGTTATAGCCTCAAATGACAAGGGAAGTGAAAGTTGTGACATGCTGTCCAGAAAACAGATTCTTTCCTCGTGACTAGAAAAATCACAGAAAAAATCCCAGTTCATCTTTTTGAGCTGAAATTTTTACACAGCGTGCTCTATACAATTACGGAACTTTTGTATGTTCTGAGTTTTTTTATTTGAGTTGCATAAGTATCCCTAAAAAATTCTTTACTACCTGCTGGTCTGTTTTTCACAGATTCTGTCCTGTTTTGCCCTTTCTTCGTTTTGCAAACGTTAAGCTTGCTTTTTCTTTGCTAAAACTTTTTGGCAACTTGAGAAACAGTATCTCTTCAAGAATATCTTTATATCCAGTGGAATTTATTTATTTATTAAGGGTACTAACCTCTCTAATCAGCTTATGATGAGTTATGTATGAAGGGAGTTTTCAAGTGTGCGATGGAAGATGATGAAAGAAGATTCGGGAGTGTCAAGCGATCAAGCTTGGGGATGCCCCCATGCATCCCCAACAAATATTCAAGGAGACTCAAGCGTCTAAGCTTGAGGATGCTCCCATGCATCCCCTTATCCATCAACAATCATCAGTTCGTCCTTCGTCTCGCTATATTTTTATCACTTCATGCGTTATGTGCTATGCTTGGAGCGTCTCGCTCTTAGGTTTTATTTTTAGTTTTCTTTAGCTTTTCTTGCTGTTCATAACAAGTTAGATCCCGTCTTACTTTGTGTGAGAGAGTAACACGCTCCGTTTGAACTAGAACTCCTCATAGGATTTGCATGATTATTTCCTTAGCTGTGAGTTGTTCTTTTTCTTTTCTTAGCTGCTGCCCTGTTTAGTTGTAGTGCTTTAGTTTTATTCTAGAGCTTTTCTTTTGTCTCAGGTTGAACTTTCTATAGGTTGCATGTTTTATCTTGTTAGAGAGTTTGCCTCTTGCACTGAGTTTTGTGTCTTGACTAGAAAGTAGGTAGTTGAAGTTGCTATTCTCTTTATAGTAGTAACTTGCAATAGTTTTGAGGTATTGACTAGAGTAATGTTTGAACTTTCGGTGTCAAGAGCTCGAGCCAATTAGTGATAGATGTCGTATTTTTGGAAATCCGTGTGATTTTCGAAAACGAAAACCCCTGTTGAGAACTCTAGCTACTAGATGGATCACTAACCTCTGGAGGGTTCGAATATTAGAGTACACTCACGTACCATGAGTCGAGGATGCGCAAGGATAACCAAACCCCCATACACTTCTCCTCGGGGTATTTCTCTCTTTGTGAACCTCCTGATTAGATTGAGAGTTACCGATAATAAGTGCATGAGTTCTTCGGACTAATGTGAGTATTCGAAAGTTGACACTTCCACCCACCTATACTTTTTCTAGCCTCTTCGGTACCGTGCATTGCCCTTTCTCACCTTCAGAGTTGGCGCATACTTCGCCGGTGCATCCAAACCCTTGGAACGATACGCTCTGTCATCATAAGCCTCCTTATATCTTTCCTCAAAACAACCACCATACCTACCTACAAGGCATTTCCATAGCCTTTCCGAGATACATTTCCATGAAACATCCACCTTCTCATGACTTGATCTTCATGTCATACATGCTACTTGCTTGATCGATGAGCCGCATGATAGTTGGGCCTTGCCCTAATCATTGCTACATGACGCGCTAGTATCATTGCATATCCTGCTATCCTGGCAGAGGCATACATTTGCATCATGATAGTTATATCTTCTTTATCTGAGTACCTTTGTAAAGTGTGAAAGATCGAATATATTCTTGTAAAATAGAGAGTGTTGCCCCTAAAGTGAGGAAAAGATCCCAAAGAGGACAAAATCAAAAGATCCCAAAGAGGACAAATTAGAGTTAAATAGAAAGAGCCATTGAGGCCACCAAAAAAATACAAAAAATAGAAAAAAGAGAAAAAGAAAAATATAAAGAGAGAAGGGGGCACACTACTATTCCTTCTGAGAGATCCACACAAGTACTTCATCCTCTATCCCTTGTACTCCATAGAGATCATCATCATGCATATAGCTATGTGGGGACCTTCACACTATAGAACTTGGCTTGTATATTCCAATGATGAGCCTCCTCAAACGAGCTCTAGGTCTTCTTGAGCAAGCAAGTTAGATGCACCCCCACTAGTTCCCTTGGAGAGATTTTAGCTCACATGTGCATCCGTTGCATGGCAATCCCTACTCCTCACATCATATCTGTCATATGGCCTTCTCTCGCCTATGATTGTCCTCATTGATGTGAGCCTTTCACACCTTTTTGTCTTCCTCCTCCACCTTCTCTCTGTTTCGCCTTTTAGGTGTCAACTTTCTTGCTCACGCTCATCCATCGCATGAGTGCTCAAAATATCGAAAGGGAGTGGATCAGTTTGACTTGTACCTGGCTAGTGGTCTGGGGACGAGTCAAGATAAGAATCCAAAGGAGACTAAGTGTGAAACTTTAGTAGATAGTTGTTCTCAATAACTTTTTTGCTCTCTTTTTCCCAGTCCCCTGCTTGCACGCAAACACCATCTGGAGACATTCGAGTCACGGACAGCGAGAGCTCTTGCACCTTTTGTTCTTTTGTTGCTTGTGTCAATGCTAATATAGACTCTTGCTTGTTAAGACTTGAATTGAATTGCATGCTTTAATTGCTTTACTTAAAAGTCCTTATATGGTTGTGTGGCATGTCGATACGTCCCAAACGTATCTATAATTTCTGCTTGCTCCATGCATGTTTTGTGTGACTTTGCCATGATTTTCTTGAACTTTCATACACTTTTGAGCATATTTGGACTAATCTATTAACCCAGTGCACCCAGCTGCCAGTTGTTGTTTTCTGCTGTTTTTGTATTTCAGGTTTTCCGGCCAATAAACGTGCTCCAAAAAATCCGGAAAATTATATAAAAAATCAGCGTCACGGAAGCTTCCGGAAACACCAAAGAAGTGGAGGAGGGTCACCACCAGGCAGCCAGGAGGGCACCTGGCGCGGCCCCACCCTAGGCCGCGCCAGGGAGCCTCCTGGCTGCCCTGTGGCCCCTCTCGGTGCCCCTTTCGCCTATATTTACCCCCCGTGACGGAAACCCTTGGGAGGAACTCCTTTTTCGCGATCTCGCCTCTGTACCGCCGTCACCGCATTTTCTAGATCGGGGCTGCCTGGAGAAGCTGCTCCGGCACCCTGCCGGGAGAAGCTACCCCCTCCGGGAGACCATCCATAGCCATGGACGCCTCCCGTATGTACCGTGAGTAGTTTCCCTTGGACCATGGGTCCGTGACCAGTATCTACGTGATCTATCTCTCCCCTCTTTGTGCCTCCACTTTCGAGACCTCGTGAGCTTCCTCACATGATCGAGGCACCTTTGTAATTTTCTGCCGTTGCTATGCTGAGTTTGTTGGTATCTGATGGATTATGAGACTATGTTAAGACTGTGATGAGTAATATATTTGGTTCTTCTCTTTTATATTTTGTGCTTGAGTAAATTCTTGCATGTTCTCCGTTGCCATATTTTACTTTGGCCAAGTGATTTGTTGCAACTCCAAGAGGGAGCGTTATGCTCGATTGTGGGTTCCGCCCCTTGATGTCTAGCTTGAGGGAAAGAAACATGAGACTAGGGGATGTGCTGTTGCCACCAGGGATAAAACAACGGTGCTTGTATCCGCGGATGCAAGGATTGTTTACTTTACGCAAAGTTCTTTTAATGCAGTTGTCTGTTGCTTTGGATTTACACTTTGGGTGGGATTCGCAACTTAATACCAGCGAGATGTTCTGTATAGATATCTCAAGGTGGATGATTCATAGTAGATGCAGATGGATTTTGGTCTACTTACCTTGGCGTACTGCCCATTGCTTTTGAGCCCTTCCTTTCTTTGCAGCATAGTTAGCATTGAGGTGCCTTCATAATCCTGTCAATTGCCCAACTGTGATTTTTTTACCTCGCTAGCACTTTTATCGTCTTTTGGTAGAGAGACATCACTAGTGAAAATCACGGGACCTCGGTCCATCTTCATATTACTGTTTATATCCTTAGTTTCTTTTCAGTTGCTATCACTATCATTATCCCGTGCGTTTATCCTTTGTAAACAGCAAGGCTGGAGGAATTGACAACTCCTCTGTACTCGTTGGGAGAAAAGTTATCTGTATCTATGTGCAGGTCCAGGTGAAGTTAACAACCCTTGGTTGTAAATGGCGCCATTGTTCACTTTACCACCTTCTTGTATCTCTGGGAGTCCTCCTGGACGATACTCAACCTTAGCATCTTCGCTAAGGGAAATTTGCTGCTATGCTACATCTCACCTTCCACTTGGGGTAACCAACGAGGAGTGAGAGATCCTCACCGTATCAAGCCAATTTCTGGCGCCGTTGCCGGGGACTCCAGTCTACAAGATAGGGGAGTTGCACACTATCTTTTATCTTTGCTTTTTAGTCTTGTTAGTTTACCTTTCAGTTTTTACTTTTGTGTGCCTTATCAAAAATACCAAAAATACGTGCTGCTACTATGGGTTCCAATGAAAACACCAAGTTGTGTGACTTCACTAGTCACAACAACAGTGACTTTATCTGCACTCCTATTTCTACATCTGCTACTTCAGCACCTTCTTCTGAGATTAAACCTGCTTTGCTAAACCTTGTTATGAAAGATCAATTCTCTGGTGCTAGAGATGATGCTTCTTTGCATTTAAATAATTTTATTGAGCTTTGTGATATGCAAAAGTACAAAGAAGTAGATGGTGAAATTGTGAAGCTTAAGCTTTTTCCTTTCTCTTTGAGGGATGAAGCTAAAATCTGGTTTCAATCCTTGCCTAAGAATAGCATAGATTCTTGGGATAAGTGCAAGGATGATTTTATCGGGAAGTACTATCCCCGTGCTAAAATTATTCAATTGAGGAGTAACATTATGAATTTCAGGCAATTGGATAATGAACACATTGCCCAGGCATGGGAACGTATGAAGACGCTTGTCGAGAACTGCCCCACACATGGACTGACTACCTGGATGGTTATCCAGACTTTTTATGCAGGCTTGAACTTTACCTCGCGGAACCTGTTAGATTTGACCGCGGAAGGAACCTTTATGTCGACCACACTTGGTGCTGCCACAAAGCTACTTGATGAGATGATGCTCAACTACTCTCAGTGGCACACCGAAAGGTCTCCAACTGGTAAGAAGGTAAATTCTGTCGAGGAGATCTCCTCTCTAAATGAAAAGGTTGACCTTATCATGTCTCTACTTACCAAGAACGCTCCTATTGATCCTCAGGATGTTCCTTTAAATTCTTTGGTTGCTCAAGAACAAATAGATGTGAACATTATCTCTAGAAACAAATTTAATAATAATGCTTATAGGGGCAACTTTGCTAGTAATCCTTGAAAGTCCAAGTATGTGATCAGAGGGGGAGGGGGTGAATGATCACTTCAAAATTTTCTACTGAAACTATTGAAGTGAAGCATAAGCAGTGCGGAATAGCGAAGAATAACTGGAAGCGAAACTAAATGCAGTGAATCAAAACGCATTGAAGCATAACAGTGAAGCAAATGCAATATTGAAGGTAAATGCTTGAAGTAAAACGAACTGGGACTCGACGATGTTTGTTCGACCAGTTCACGCTCTGCAAAGCGCTACGTCTGGTTGGAGGGACTGGTGATTGAACACCTGGAGAAAAACTCTCTCCGTCTGTTGCTCCACTTCACCAAACTCCTTGAGCTTGGCCAGTTCTTCACTCGTGGTTGATTATTAAGGAAATCACCAAAACCTTTGACAAACTGGACTTCGAGGCGACAATTACTCTTCGCTCTCTGAAGAACAACTCTCTAACCGTCTAGGAGACTTGCAGTTCTCCAAGATAAAAAGGCTAGCAAGCTTCCACCTAAGTCATCTCGAATCTACTCAGATCAATGGGACTTAGGTTTCAGTAACTGGATTTTGGGTTTTGCTTCGGTGGCATTTTTGGGGTGCTCTCTGCAATCTCTCTCAGGAATAATCTTGGAGCAGCCACCCGCAAATGGAGGAGGGGGCGGCGTATTTATAGTTGGCGATCCCGAGGTGCGGAATGACCAAATTGACCCGAGGTGACAGCTTGACACGTGTCCACAACGGTCGGATTTGTCATCACTGCGCAACTTTACTTGAGGAACAACTAAAGCTGACTCACGGACTTAGTTCTGCTTCAATAGCCCAAGAACGAAGTCTTTGCTACCGAAACTTAACTTAGTGCACATGATATTTCTTCACTCAGGCTCTCACTTGGTGTGGATTTGATCTGAGCATATCTCAATGACTTCGGTGTCCACAAACTAAATACCCCTCTTCATAGTACGGTATGTCCTATGACTCAAAGAACAGAAAAAGAACTACAGAAAAACATCTAAGTTTTGCACCGTCCTCTTCATTTCCTTCGAAGAGTAGAGCTTCAGGACACCTTCATTTTTGGGGGGTCATCCTTCATGATTAAGCTTTGATAACTTGAAGAACTTCCCTGAAGCTTTATCACTTAGCTTGTCCTTCAGGAACCTATACAACTGTTTACACTAGAAAACATTGTTAGTTCCTCTACTGTCTTGTCCAACAATATCCAAAACACACGGGCTGGAACTTTTGCTCTTACAATCTCCCCCTTTTTGGACTATTGTTGACAAAACAGGCATCGATAAGAGATATTGAAGTTTTTGTGAAGAGAAGGAACAAACTCTAAGATATGAAGTTTTTGGCTCCCCCTGAATGCAAGCATCGAAGATTTATATAATCGAAGTTAATGCTTGAGAAGAAATTCTTCGGTGGAGAGCAAAGCATAATATCTTAGCGAATACAATTGCATTAGACGATGTATATATCCAGGAATGAATGCAATTGCTTCCAATAACCTGTGACTTAGAAAGTAATAACCACCTGCAAGATAGAAGATACGAAGCAATACTTGCAAGCAAAGGGGTTATTAAAACTTAAGCGTATCACAGGAGTAGCATGACCGAAGTAAAACTTAAGTTACAACCCAATCGAAAAAGAATGGAATGTTTGTTGTAACTTAACCAAACGAAGCAAATGGCAAACCCTTTCCCCGATGCAGAACTAACTCATCGATGCCCTCATTCTCCCCCTTTTTGTCAATGATTGGACAAAAGGTTGAGAGGAGGTTCGAGAGCTCGACGAAGACTCATCAGACGAAGATTCATCGCCCGAGGATTCTTCTTCGGAAGATGACGTGGGAAGAGCCTCATGACGACTCTGAGTGATGAGGTTGATGACTAGGTTGCTGTCGTCGAGGCCGTCGTCGTCCTTGGAGGTGATGGAGTCATTCTCCGAGACGGTGTCTGGCCGGATGGGTTCAGGTTCGTTGACGAAGAAGACTTCATCAATCTTGTGCAGGGGAGGGATCTTTTGATTCTGGCGGTCCACAGTGTCATCACGTGAAAAGTTTCGGCGTAGATGGTCATATTCTTTGAAGATGCGATGCTTACGAAGTCGTTTCACTGAGTTGAACTGCCGGAGGCCCTTCCAGGAATGACGCTTCAGAACATGCAGGTACTGATTGTTGTTCATAGCAATGTTGCCAACACGATTTGTCTCGTTAGCAAGCCATTGCATCTGGCGTTGATTTGCTTCAATGTAGTTTTCTAGCATTTGCTGCGAACGAAGATTGATTTCAAAGTGATGGCAGTCTTTCTGAAACTTCTTTGATAAGTTGCGCTCATTGACTTCGTGGCGAACACCAACATAAGTGGCAAAGGGATCATTGGGCTTCCTCAGCAGATCCAAAGAGTCACGCACTGGGGGCGTGAAAAGCTTCGGGTGATGACGAGCCACAAAGTCTTCATTCCTGCCATAATCACAGACAACTTGCATCCAAGGAGCATAAGGTTTCAGTGTGAATGGTAGCTCCGCTGCATGAACCATTTTCCTGATGAAGCAGTCTTCAAAGTCAAATAGAAGACCATGAGTGAGCTTCATGATAGCATGCCTTGTTTCAGGATAGAGATTCGATTCTTCCGAAGCAGTACTCAAAGGAATCAATGAGTTGGACAGGATATAAAACCAAGTCCTGGAAATGAAATTCAAATGCTTCGGGCGAATGTTTTGAGGAATATGGCCTTCAGTGGCTTCAGGGTCCAACAGAGTAGTAAATACTTCTTCAGACAGATCTGGCTCAATATGAATCTTTTCATGAACTCCAGAATGCCTTGGGATGTTGACAATTTCCATGAATTCGGCAGAGGTCATTCTGAAGATTTTTCCTTGAATCATCCATTCCAATATCCATGTGCTGGGGTCATCAGCTTCACCAGATACATAAAGTGTTGCATAGAATTGCTTGATGAGCTCAGAGTTGAAGGGAGTGGTCAATGCAAACAGCCGAGTCAAATTCTGGTTTTCAATAGTTTCGAGGACATTCTGAAAGCATGAGGCAGTTGAGATACTTCGCATGTCCAAAAACTTGTGCCTAAACAGGACGCCTTGCTGACAGAAGACCTTGGTGTATAAGATTTGCTATTCTGCTGTCCAAAAGCGAAGATCATCAGCAGTACGGTCAGAAGCATAAGGACTAACACCAAAGAATTGATGGCGCTTCCTATGCTGTTCCAGGTTGAATTCCGGGCCATGCCTTGAAGAATAACCAGCACCCTTGAATATGGGAAAGGTTTCACGAGGGTAATTGGAGTGAAGCTGGGTATCTTGGCATGGACGAGAACGCTCACGAATCCTTTGCAGAGGGGCAATTGGATTGACTCTAGAATGGCCAGCGGATTGAGCGACTACTAGCGCTTGCTCTTGCGACAGATTCATAATTTGCACATGTTCATCTTCGTCATCATGTGCTTCGGTGTCGGGCACATGTGCTTCAGACTCTTGAACAGTTCTGGCGGGGGAAAAGTCTCGGGAAACATGGGTTCTGGAGTGGGTTGGGGATGGAGCATTGGCTTCATGGGGAGGGGATGGAGGTGGAGTGGGAATCCTTTGTGGTTCAGGGGTTGGGGCACGAGGGGGAATGGGTGTGGTAACACGAGGTGGTATGGGAGTGGTTGTTCGAACAGGCGTAGGAGTGGGAGTTGGAGCTCTTGGAGGTGGAGTTGGCTTGGGGGTGGTTCTTGTAGGAGGAGGAGTGGGAGTCTTGGTGGGTGGGGCTGAAGGCTTTGGTGCAGGCTTGGATGGCTTTGGCTTCGGTGCAGGGGTGGGAACTGCTTCAGGAGAATCCTGTAACCGTTCATCACTTGTATCCATGTCTGCGGCTTCGGCCAAAGTAACCTTGCGCCTCTTGGTGGTCTTCTTCTTTGGTGAGGGTCCTGTAGCCTTAGTTGCAGAAGGCTTAGGAGATGGTGCAACAACACGTTCAGCTTCAGGCGAAGCTTTACGTTTCCTGGACTCTCTTTCCATAATGGAAGCATTATGGGTCTTCACCATGTCATCTACAGCAGCCTTGACTCTTCCTTTGAAGATTTTCATATTATCTTTGGTGGTGGAATTGACTTCAGTCACTCGTTGAAGCAATCCCAAGGCGTGCTGTTTGAACTCTTCTTCAGGTTCAGATTCAACTCTCTTCTGGTAGTTGTGAATCTTTTTCATTTCAGCCCTATCTCTGGAATGCAAATCCTTCAGCTGACTGATCATGGTGGTGATCATTGCTTCAATAGATTTGGATATGTAGACTTCTCCAACATCAAAAGCTTCTGGATCTTCAGCTGCACACTTTTCCCAAAGGGCTTCAGTGATGCCCAACTGATCCCAGAGTTCTTCTTCACGTGGGTCAGGGAATGGTTGATCACTCTGTGGATCAGCTTCAGCTTGAGCTTCAGGCAAGGATATGCCTTTCTGCTTCGATGGAATAGCTGAGGGAGACATATCAACTACGGGCTTCTTCTGGCTTGCCCTAGCAGCTTTCTCTGCTTTCTTTGTCCTGAGGCCTTCTAACGAAGCCTTGCGTTTTGCTTCAGTATCAGTAAGTTGTTTAGCTTCAGCTGCTGCCTTCTCTTCATTCTTTGCGGCTTCGGCGAGCTTGCGCTTCGTCTCAGCCTTCTCAGCAGCAATCTTGGCAGCATCTAATTCCCTTTTATGCCTAGAAGCATCTTCCTCGGCCTTCTTCTTGTCGGCTGCGCTTCGGGCAGCGATATTGCGCTCAAGTGCCTCTTCGAGGTCTTTTTCTCTCAACTTTTCTTCAGTGAGCTTGTGCTTCACTGAAGGCTTTGATGCATCAGACTGCTTGGGCTTCGGTGGGACTGAAACCTTTGCAGGCTGTTTCTTGGCGGGGTCTTGCTTCTGTTTGGATCTTCTCTCTTCTTCAAGGGCGTCAGCCGGTGGCTTGGAGGCTAAGGGCTTCGAGACCACTAGATTAGAGAGGTCAATATTGGGGCGAGCAGAAGGCTTGACCCTAGCTTCAGGTTTCTCTCCTGGCTTCTTCTTCAGCGGGATCTTAAGTTTTTGCTTCGTGGGGGGAGCAGAATCCTCTGATTCATCATCATCTTCGACTTCTGATTCGTCATCAGCTGCATTGGATTCATCCCTGATGGAATCTTCCAGAGCAGCTTGCTCTAATCTGGCATGTTCTTCATCTTCAGTGGTGGCATGGGGTGGTGAAGCAGATTTCTTCTTCAGTTTCTTCTTCTTTTGCTAGGCCCATCACCTTGGGCTTCAGCTTCGGCCAGCTTGGCTGTTTTCTTCTCTTCTTTCAGCCTTTTGGCTTGAGCTGCAATTCTCAAACGTTCTTGTTCATCTGGATAGTCATCTGGTGTCTTGAGGGTGTTGGGGTGAGGAAGCTTCGGTGGGACTGGGTAGTACAAGTGACGATTTTCTTCAGTGTACTGACTGCACATGGTTGAAGTATATCGATATGGTGGACTGAAGGCGAACTGCATGGTCCACTTCCAGGTGGGAATACTCTTGAACTTGTACCAACGAACTGCCCAGTACCGGTGAATGTTTTGCAAGCGATTCTTGCGCTGATCCTTGGTCTCATCTGGAGGTGTGTCATAACCAAGATCAATGCGAATGGATTCGGGGATGCCTCTGGCGTTGTTCTTTTCCTTAGTTCTTCCTCCTTTCTTCTTCGGAGCAGTCTGTTCTGCTTCGTTGATGTGATCAAGGTTTGGTGACTCATTGCCGAATTCTAACTCCGCAGACATCCTGTAAAGGAAGCACAAGGGTAGCGAGGGAAAAAGACGAGTATGGAATGAGCATCAACAAAAGTTTCGACAAAAACACTTTTGACAAGAGATTCAGTGAAGAATTTTGGTAGAGTTTCTTGACTGTTCTGAGCTAGACTTAATCTCACACAAGATGAGCTGAAACCCTAACACAGAGCAGTTGAATTCTAACCCTAAGTTCTAACCTGAATCGAGATGGAAACCTTGACTAGCAGAAACAGATTTCCCAACAGAGCAACGATCCAACGGATCAAGGAACCTAAAGAAATCATCCAAAGACGAACAAACTAAGAACTCGAATCCAATCTGGAAACAAAGGAACGAAAAGGGCGGAGATTGGATCGAGGCTTGGCGTACCGTAACTCGGTGGCGTCAAGCTTCTACGGCGGATATGAGCGGGGAAGACGTGCTCGTCGACGGCGTGAAGTCCACGGCGGCGCTCTTCCGGCAGCAAAGCGGCGAGAACGGCGACGGGGACGAGGAGCTCAGCGGCGCTCGGGAGATAGGGTTCCGGGGAGATGCGAATGAGATGAGGAAGGCTTCGCTGGGGTGGGATGCCTTAAATAGGCCGGTCTGACAGGAGTTGTCAGATCAGATCAAACGGCCCCCAACGCCTGTCTCTCCGGATTCTACGGCGAGGATTTCGTGGCGAATCGCGAGAAAATCTCAACGACCCGGATTTGACGGGATCTCAACGACCGAAGAATAAGTCCTCGACATGAGCAAAAACATCGATGAAAGTTGGAAGCATTTGCTTCGGAACTTAATGACGTTCGAAGCAAAATACTTTCTGTGTCAATTGTGCTCAACCATTTTGGACAGATAGAGTAAGAACGAAAAAGAATAGAAGGAGTACGGTCCGAAACTTATCACCTTGAAGAAAGAACAAACGAAGAAAAAGGTGATAAGCATAGAGGACAAAAACCAAACGAAACTAAAATAAATAAAACGAAGCTTAAAAACAAACAACGAAACTAAATAGATAAGCTACGAAGTAAATGAATATATACATAAAAAAACTTCAGTCTTACAGTACATGTCGTGAGTCCAATATATTGAGCTCACACCTTAACGTACATAACCTTTTCTCATCCAATGGTTTCGTGAAAATGTCTGCCAGTTGATCTTCTGTTCTGACATGACTAATAACAATATCTTCACGCTGAACGTGATCACGAAGAAAATGATGGCGAATATCAATATGCTTCGTGCGAGAGTGCTGTACAGGACTGTGAGCAATTTTGATTGCACTCTCATTATCACATAGGAGTGGAATTTTCTTCACATGAATACCATAATCCTTCAGCGTTTGCTTCAGCCATAGAATCTGAGTACAACATGACCCAACAGCAATGTATTCGGCTTCAGCAGTAGATATTGAAACGCAGTTTTGCTTCTTCGAAGCCCAACACACAAGAGATCTTCCAAGGAAATGACAGGTCCCTGAAGTTGATTTCCTATCCACACGATCACCAGCCCAGTCTGAGTCAGAATAGCCAATGAGATCAAGCTGAGCACCCTTGGGATACCACAACCCCAAGGTAGGTGTGTGAGCAAGATAACGAAGAATTCTCTTTACGGCAGTATGATGTGATTCCTTTGGATTTGCCTGAAAACGAGCACAAATACAAACTGAAAGCATAATGTCAGGTCTAGATGCACAAAGATATAAAAGAGATCCAATCATAGACCGATACTTCTTCTGGTCAAAGGCTTTCCCCTTCTCATCTGCATCTAAGAAGCCATTGGTAGGCATTGGCGTCTTGATAGTTTTGCATTCAGTAAGACCAAACTTCTTCAGGAAATCCTTGAGATATTTTTCTTGAGAAATAAAGGTGCCATTTTTCTGTTGACGGATTTGAAGTCCAAGAAAGAACTTCAGTTCACCCATCATAGACATTTCATATTTCTTCGACATCATAGTGGAAAATTCTTCGCTGATCTCAGTGTTAGTGCATCCAAAAATGATGTCATCTACATATATTTGACATACAAACAAATCACCATTATAAGATCGAGTGAAAAGAGTTGGATCAGTGGTTCCTGGTTTGAAGCCTTTCTTCAGAAGGAAATCCTTCAAGGTGTCGTACCAAGCAGGAGGTGCTTGCTTAAACCCATAAAGAGCCTTGTGTAACCTGTACACCATGTCGGGTTTCTTCGGGTTTTCAAAACCTGGAGGCTGCATAACATACACTTCTTCCTCGATTTCTCCGTTAAGAAAAGCACTCTTCACATCCATTTGATAAAGCAGAATACCATTGAAATTTGAAAAAGCAAGCATAACACGAATGGATTCGAGACGAGCAACTGGAGCATAAGTTTCACCGAAATCGATACCTTCAATTTGGGTGTAACCTTGTGCTACCAGACGTTCTTTGTTTCTTACCACTATACCATCTTCATCTTGCTTGTTGCGAAAGATCCACTTAGTACCAATGATGTTGTGCTTCGTGGGATCAAGTCTATCAACTAAGGACCAGACTTTGTTTCGCTCGAATTGGTTAAGTTCTTCGAGCATGGCAGTTAACCAATCTGGATCCTTCATGGCTTCATCAAACTTTGATGGTTCTAACATGGAGACAAAGGAGAAATTTTACTAGGGTACTAACCTCTCTAATCAGTCTACAATGAGTTATGTATGAAGGGAGTTATCAAGTGTGCGATGGAAGATGATGAAAGAAGATCCTGGAGTGTCAAACGCTCAAGCTTGGGGATGCCCATGTGCACCCCCAATAAATATTCAATGAGACTCAAGCGTCTAAGCTTGGGGATGCCCCCGTGCATCCCCTTCTTCATCAACAATTACCAGTTCGTCTCTCGTTGCACTATATTTTATCACTTCATGCGTTATGTGCTATTCTTGGAGCGTCTCGCTCTTATGTTTTGTTTTTAGTTTTATTTTGCTTTGTTTGCTGTAGTAACAAGTTAGATCCCAGCTCACTTTCTTTTGTGTGGGAGAGATACACGCTCCGCTTGAATTAGAACTCCTCATAGGATTTGCTTGCTTATTCTTTTAGCTGTGAGTGGTTCTTTTTCTTTTCTTAGCTGCTGCTCTGTTTAGTTGTAGTGCTTTAGTTTTTCTAGAGCTTTTATTTTGTTTTAGGTTGAACTTTCTATAGGTTGCATGTTTTATCTTGTTAGAGTATTTTCCTGTTGCACTGAGTTTTGTGTCTTGACTAGAAGTAGGTAGTTAAAGTTGCTTTTCTCTTTGTAGTAGTAACTTGCAATAGTTTTGAGGTATTGACTAGAGTAATGTTTGAACTTTTGGTGTCAAGAGCTCGAGCCTATTAGTGATAGATGTCATATTTTGGGCAATCCGTGTGTTTTTTGAAAACCAAAAACCCCTGTTGAGAACTCTAGCTACTAGATGGATCACTAACCTCTGGAGGGTTCGAATATTAGAGTACACTCACGTACCATGAGTCGAGGATGCGCAAGGATAACCAAACCCACATACACTCCTCATCGGGGTACTTGTCTCTTTGTGAACCTCCTGATTAGATTGAGAGTTATCGATAATAAGTGCATGAGTTCTTCGGACTAATGTGAGTATTCGAAAGTTGACACTTCCACCCACCTATACTTTTTCTAGCCCTTTGGTACCGTGCATTGCCCTTTCTCCCCTCGAGAGTTGGCGCATACTTCGCCGGTGCATCCAAACCCTTGGCACGATACGCTCTGTCATCATAAACCTCCTTATATCTTTCCTCAAAATAGCCACCATACCTACCTACAAGGCATTTCCATAGCCTTTCCGAGATACATTGCCATGCAACATCCACCTTCTCATGACTTGATCCTCATGTCATACATTTGCATCATGATAGTTATATCTTCTTTATGTGAGTACCTTTGTAAAGTGTGAAAGATCTCCTATATTCTTGTAAAATATAGAGTGTTTCCCCTAAGTGAGGAAAATATCCAAAGAGGACAAATTCAAAAGATCCCAAAGAGGACAAATGAGAGTTAAATAGAAAGAGCCATTGAGGCCACCAAAAAAATAGAAAAAAATATAAAAAAGAGAAAAAGAAAAATAAAAAGAGAGAAGGGGGCACACTACTATTCCTTTTGAGAGATCCACACTAGTACTTCATCCTCTATCCCTTGTACTCCATAGAGATCGTCATCATGCATATAGCTATGTGGGGACCTTCACACTATAGAACTTGGCTTGTATATTCCAATGATGAGCCTCCTCAAACGAGCTCTAGGTCTTCTTGAGCAAGCAAGTTAGATCCACCTTCACTAGTTCCCTTGGAGAGCTTTTAGCTCACATGTGCATCCGTTGCATGGCAATCCCTACTCCTCACATCATATCTATCATATGGCCTTCTCTCGCCTATGATTGTCCTCATTGATGTGAGCCTTTCACAGCTTTTTGTCTTCCTCCTCCACCTTCTTTATGTTTCTCCTTTTAGGTGTCAACTTTCTTGCTCACGCTCATCCATTGCATTAGTGCTCAAAATATCGAAAGGGAGTGGATCGGTTTGACTTGTACGTGGCGAGTGGTCTGGGCACGAGTCAAGATAAGAATCCAAAGGAGACTAAGTGTGAAACTTTAGTAGATAGTTGTTCTCAACAATTACCTTTTTATCTCGTATTTCCCTATCCCCTGCTTGCACGCAAACACCATCTGGAGACATTCGAGTCACGGACAACGAGAGCTCTTGCACCTTTTGTTCCTTTGTTGCTTGTGTCAAAGCTAATATAGACTCTTTCTTGTTAAGACTTGAATTGAATTGCATGCTTTGATTGCTTTACTTAAAAGTCCTTTTATGGTTGTGTGGCATGTCACCACAGAAATTATGCTTGTTATCATTTACCTACTCGAGGACGAGCAGGAATTAAGCTTGGGGATGTTGATACGTCCCAAACGTATCTATAATTTCTGCTTCCTCCATGCATGTTTTGTGTGCCTTTGCCATGACTTGCTTGAACTTTCATACACCTTTGAGCATATTTGGACTAATCTATTAACCAAGTGCACCCAGCTGCCAGTTGCTGTTTTCTGCTGTTTTTGTATTTCAGGTTTTCCGTCCATTAAAAGTGCTCCAAAAAATCCGGAAAATCATATAAAAAATCAGCGTCACGGAAGCTTCCGGAAACACCAAAGAAGCGGAGGAGGGCCACCACCAGGCAGCCAGGAGGGCACCTGGCGCGGCCCCACCCTAGGCCGCGCCAGGGAGCCTCCTGGCTGCCCTGTGGCCCCTCTCGGTGCCCCCTTCGCCTATATTTACCCCCCGTGACGGAAACCCTTGGGAGGAACTCCTTTTTCACGATCTCGCCTCTGTACCGCCGCCACCACCGTTTCTAGATCAGGGCTACCTGGAGAAGCTGCTTCGGCACCCTGCCGGGAGAAGCTACCCCCTCCGGGAGACCATCCATATCATAGCCATGGACGCCTCCCGTATGTACCGTGAGTAGTTTCCCTTGGACCATGGGTCCGTGACCAGTAGCTATGTGATCTATCTCTCCCCTCTTTGTGCCTCCACTTTCGAGACCTCGTGAGCTGCCTCACATGATCGAGGCACCTTTGTAATTTTCTGCCGTTGCTATGCTGAGTTTGTTGGGATCTGATGGATTATGAGACTATGTTCAGATTGTTATGAGTAATATATTTGGTTCTTCTCTTTTATATTTTGTTCTTGAGTAAATTCTTGCATGTTGTCCATTGCCGTATTTTACTTTGGCCAAGTGATTTGTTGCAACTCCAAGAGGGAGCGTTATGCTTGATTGTGGGTTCAGCCCCTTGAGTCTAGCTTGAGTGATAGAAACATGAGACTAGGGGATGTGCTGTTGCCACCAGGGATAAAACAACGGTGCTTGTATCCGCGGATGCAAGGATTGTTTACTTTACGCAAAGTTCTTTTAATGCAGTTGTCTGTTGCTTTGGATTTACACTTTGGGTGGGATTCGCAACTTAATACCAGCGAGATGTACCGGATATATATCTCAAGGTGGATGTTCGTAGTAGATGCAGATGGATTTCAGTGTACTTACCTTGGCGTAATGCCTATTGCTTTTGAGCCCTTCCTTTCTTTGCAGCATAGTTAGCATTGCGGTGCCTTCATAATCCTGTCAATTGCCCAACTGTGATTTGTTTACCTCGCTAGCACTTTTATCTACTTTTGGGAGAGAGACATCACTAGTGAAAATCATGGGTCCCCGGTCCATCTTCATATTACTGTTTATATCCTTAGTTTACTTTTCAGTTGCTATCACTATCATTTCCCGTGCGTTTTATCCTTTGTAAACAGCAAGGCCGGAGGAATTGACAACTCCTCTATACTCATTGGGAGAAAAGTTATCTGTATCTGTGTGCAGGTCTAGGTGAAGTTAACAACCCTTTGTTGTAAACGGCGCCATTGTTCACTTTACCACCTTCTTGTATCTCTGCGAGTCCTCCTGGACGATACTCAACCTTAGCATCTTCGCTAAGAGAAATTTGCTGCTACGCTACATCTCACCTTCCACTTGGGGTAACCAACGAGGAGTGAGAGATCCTCACTGTATCACATGTCACCACAGAAATTATGCTTGTTATCATTTACCTACTCGAGGGCGAGCAGGAATTAAGCTTGGGGATGTTGATACGTCCCAAACGTATCTATAATTTCTGCTTGCTCCATGCATGTTTTGTGTGACTTTGCCATGATTTGCTTGAACTTTCATACACTTGTGAGCATATTTGGACTAATCTATTAACCTAGTGCACCCAGCTCCCAGTTGCTGTTTTCTGCTGTTTTTGTATTCCAGGTTTTCCGGCCATTAAAAGTGCTCCAAAAATCCGGAAAATCAGATAAAAAATCAGCGACCCAGAAGCTTTCGGAATCACCAAGGTAGCGGAGGGGGGCCACCACCAGGAGACCAGGAGGGTCCCTAGCGCGGTCCCACCCTAGGACGCGCCAGGAGGCCTCCTGGCTGCCTGGTGGGTCCCCTCAACACCCCCTCCGCCTATATTTAGCCCTCGGGGTGGAAACCCCTAATATCGAAGTACTTTTGCCAGAAGCGATTCCGATCTCCACCTCCATCGCCAACAAGCTTCGGGGGACCAGAATTCCTGTGCCGGCACCCTGCCGGGACGGGGAAGTGCCCCCGGATTTATCTCCATCGACGTTGCTTCCTCCCTCCATGAAGAGGGAGTACTTCTCCCTCGGGGCTGAGGTTTCTACCAGTAGCTATGTGTTCTTCTCTCTCTCCCATGATGTGATCTTCGTTGTGATCATAGGCTATGTTAATCTAGGGTGATCCCATGATATTTCCCCTTCCTCTATGTATTGGATTGATGTACTCAATTGATCTTATCTAGTATAATCGCCGAGACCAAGGTGACATCGGTCTATTGGACATGGGTTATAAGAATATTATCATGAGTGATTTCCTCTTTTGTGTGTTGATTGAAGATTGAGAGTCTCTTGGTGCTTGTCTTTGACTATCCTTGAGATATGTTGTCGTGATTTTGGTACTCTCTTTGGATGGCCGCAGTGACATTGGGAAATCCATAGATTGAGAACTACGAACTTTGAGGTGTGCTTTTGTAGCCCTACATAATTCTCATCCTCTCTTGACCACAAAGGAATGACCTCCGAGTGCGTCTCCATTGCATGTTTTATGGGAAATATCATGTGATTAGACTATGTTAATGTTGTTGAGAGTTGCCACTAGTGAAAGTATGAAGCCTAGGCCTTGTTTCCACCATTGTTATACCGTTTGTGCTCACTTTTGTCACATGTTTGCTTGCAACACTTTTTATTACAGATTTATATTACCTTGCTTTGCCACACCTATCACTCGTATTTTACCATCTCTTCGCCGAACTAGTTCACCTATACAACTCCTAGTTGTATTAGGTGTGTTGGGGACACAAGAGACTTCTTGTATCTTAATTGCAGGGTTTGCTTGAGAGAGACCATCTTCAACCTCTACTTCCCTGAGTTCGATAAACCTTAGGTCATCCACTTGAGGGAAATTGCTGCTGTCCTACAAACCTCTGCGCTTGGAGGCCCAACATAGTCTACAAGAATAGAAGCGTGCGTAGACATCAAGCATCTAGAAGGGCTCAGAAGGAAAACATAATTGTTGTTAATGACAAGGTTCGACAAGTAGTATCTGCTATGTGCAAGCAGCACAATGAAGACCTATCTAAGAGGCAATCTCGAAAGAGAAAGTCTGCTTCTCCAACCTCTGCGCGTGGGACGCCAGAGATCGGAAAAAATGCCAAGAAGCAAAAGCCCACCGAGGTCGTTGCTGCAACAGCACGACAGGAAACTGCACCAACCCCCGCCAAGAAACCCACTCCTCCCCGTAAGAAAACTCCACCCCCTCGCCAAGCTACTCCTCCACCTCGACAACAAACACCACCACCTCGCCAACCATCACCACCAAAAGCTTCGTCGCCACCTCCCAACCCTCCATCACCACCTCATGTCATTCCATCGAGCACCCCTGCCATCGAGCCCCAAGCTCAAGCTGAGACCGAGCAACCTGCTCAGGTCGATCAAGAACATCAGGCCCCCATTCCATCTGCTCAGAAGGATTATTCCTCTGCCCAGACTCTGCATGAAGGAGAAGAAGCCGATGTTGATATCACAACTGTTTCTTCTCATCAAGATGATGCCGAAGGACAAAGTTCTGGCGATGCCAGTTCGAGTGGTAGTTCTTCCTCCTCCTCATCAAACTCTTCGGACGAAGAAATGTTGGATGTTTTTGCCCAATTAAATGAAGATATGGAGGCCATGGAGACCGCCCAAAATGTCAATGCCAACGAAGGAGTTTCCGTCGAAGAACAGGCTGAGGAAAATGCTCCTGCAACCATCCCATCTCAGGATATTGTCAATGTTCCATCTTCAATTCCTCGTCCTGCTGAGCAAGTATATCAAATGCCAGATAATGCTGCTGAAGTCTTTCCAGTCGATGAGCTGCTTCATTCTGCTTATCCGAGAGAAATGCTGCCCCTGTTCCGCCCTGATGTTCCTCGAGGAGGCCCTATCTTCAAAAGGCGTGAACACAAGACGTTTTTCTTCAGGACCAATCCCTACGCGAATCCCAGGAATGCATATTCTCTTCGGTTTTGGGCCCAAGAGCAAGCCATCTACTACACCCGTGTGCTGTACAACAAGGCGAGAGTTTTCCAGCATCAGTATCTTGATATGCCTTCGGTGTACGCAACCTCATGTTTCGAGAATGTTGCCGAAACAATAGATGGTATGCATGCTCATAAAATGTTTTCTCTCGATTGTGGCTACAATCCCGAGCTCATTAAGCAATTTTATGCCACGTTGTATGTCACTGGTGATCCTGAGAATTCCAAGACGTGGAAATTTGATTACATGATTCAAGGCCAAGTATTTCACATGGCTGTCGATCAATTTCTGACCATCATCAATTTACCTCGGTTCGAAGGATTACCACACAAGATTCATGACTTACCTGCTCCAACTCCTGCTGAATTTTCCTCGTTGATGAATCCAGATGTCGTAGGAGATCACTACCCTACTGAGCCGAAGCCAAGACACTTAGTTTTTGAAGCAAAGGCATGGTTCTATATTCTTTCGAAGACCTTGATTCCAATGCTCGATGTGCACGATGATTTTCCAATTCCTCATGATGTGCAACTTGCTCTATTGAAGTTAGTCCATGGTCATCCCTTCAATTTTGAAGACTACTTCATTCGCATCTTGTGCTGATGATCACAATTCCCACAAGCCTTATGCACCTTGACTGATGGCGATCTGCAATTACTCTCAGGACGTGCCATTCCCCGTATCAATATTCCCGAAGATTTTCACTCCACCAGTAAGGGAAGTATTGCAGATTGTTACTCGACCCAACGATCAGTTTGCTGAGCATACTGGCATCCGCGCCCAAATGACTGAGCGTAATATTCGCACGAAATTTATCAAGCCAGTGCATCACATGGAGGTTTCTCTTTGGTCCCAGCAAATGCTTCAACATCACATTGACCAAGATTTCCTTCAGAAGCAAAAGATGATGGATGAGATAAACCATTTGCGCAATATTGCCATGAACAACAATCACATATTGCGTGAATGTCTTCTCCGCGATTGGAAAGGGCTGCGGAAATTCAATTCCCTCGGTCAACTTCAACGATGCGGTTTCGAAGATTATCCTGCCCATCTCAACAGGAACTGGACCAATGTTGATCGAGTAGATCGGCCGGATTTCAATATTCCTCTACTGCCGAAGAACAGGGACGTGCTTAGTGTGGATGACTACTACCACATCACCGTGAACACCATTTCTTCCGACTCCGAGAAAGATGAAGCTCCTCCACGCCAAGAGAGAGTTTACTCTCCACTTCCTCGAAGCCCCAGGACCCCGCCGGAATTGCAACTGGAATCTTCTGGAGATCAACACTCCTTCCGCACGAAGATTACTCCACCAGGCGGTCGCCCCATTCGTCGTGCTCCAACGCCGAATCTTCTCGACGTCGCTAGTGCCGCCCAAGCGAGTAGGGATTTCTTTCGACCTTATTCTCTCGACTTTTTGTCCGTTGTGACAAAAAGCGGGAGATGTAGTGGCATCGAAAAAATTAGTTTGCCTATGGGGTTAAGGGCTTTGCTTTTCGTTCGTTGAACTTTTGAACTTTGAGGTTTTTGAGTAGTTTCAACAAACTTTCAATTCATATTCGATCTGGTTGTAACTAACTCTAAGTAGGTCTGTGAACTTCTACTTTTCATCGTAAGATATCTACCTGCTGCTTGTGATACTTAACCTTTTGCAGGAAGCTATCTTTCGTATAAGTTCACAGGTCATTCGAGGAGATTGCATATTTCTTATTGGATATTCTCTGGAATGCAATTTCACTCGCTAAGATGATTGATGTTTTTCCCTCGACGCTACTTGTCAAATATGCACTTCACAGGAAACTCTTATATTCCGTGCATACATCAAGGGGGAGTATTTCATCGATCTTTGCACCGGTTTATCATCGAAAACTCAAAACTTTTAAATTATTTATCGATGCCTGTTTTGTCAACAATTTTCCAAAAAGGGGGAGATTGTAAGAGCAAGTTTTGACCCCGAAGGTTTTGGACATTGTTGGACAAAGCAGAAGTGGAACTAATACTGTTTTCGAGTATAAACAGATACTTAGGTTCCGAAAGAATGGAGTTTGCGAGGAGAAGGTCCAAGGACAACTCACTGCAGCGAAGCTGCAGTCATCTACCGAAACCTTTGAAGGAAGACGACCCCTAAAAATGTCGTCGAAGAAGAGGTCTCTCTCGAGTAAAAGCGCAACGAGGAGAAAGCTGAAGCTGGTCGAAGACTTAGTCTTTTTACTAGTTTCTCTTTGTTTTCTTGAGTCGTAGGAAAAACCGTACTATCAAGAGGGGTTTGCTAGTTGAGATCTTTGTCGAAGTGAATTTGCTCTGCTCAACCTAAACCCACAAAAGCCTACCGAGAGAAATCTTACTGAGTCGAGTGAATAGCTCGAAGGCAAATTCATCGCACTTCGTGCCTTCGAGAGAGAACTCTCTTGGTAAGTCAGCTTACTTGTTCCTCAAGTAAAGTTGCACAGTGAGTGGAATCCGACCGTTGTGGACACGCGTCAAGCGGTCGCGTCGGGTCACTTCAGTCATTTTACCCATTAGGATCGCCAACTATAAATACCCCGCACCTACCCTCCATTTCGGGTCGGCTGCTCCACTGAAGATTCTAAGACAGAAGTACTGTGAGCATACCAAGAGAGATCCATCGAGAGAAAACCAAAACCTAGGTCTGAACTGAGTTGAGAGATTCACAGAGACTTAGGTTGAGATTAGCCGATCTTTTTATCTTGGAGAACTGCAAGTCTCCTAGACGGTTAGGCGTCGCCTGTCAAGAAGTCGAAGAGAAATTGTAGCTGCTGAAGGAAGTTTGTAAAGGTCTCGGAGATGTCCTGAATCATCTACCACGAGTGAATACTGGACAAGCTCGAGGAGTTTGTTGCAGTGGAGAATAGGACGGAGAGAGTTTTGCTCCAGGTGTTCAATCACCAGTCCCTCCAACCAGACGTAGCACTTTGCAGAGTGTGATTTGGTTTACCAAACATCGTCGTGTCTGGCTCGTTTTCCTTCTAGCATTTACATTAAGTATTTACTCGTTGCCTGTTTGTCTTCGATATTTTCCTTCACTCTCAATCCTTTCGAGCCATGCAAGTCTTTCGATACTGTATTTCCTTCGAGATGCCTTTAGTCCTTCGCAGTTTGCATGAATTCCTTCTAAGTTCCTTAGAATTTTTAGAAGTGATCATTCACCCCCTCCCCCTCTGATCATTCTTGAGCTTTCAGTAACCAACGAGGAGTGAGAGAACTATCTTCCTCACCGTATCAAGCTAATTTCTGGCGCCGTTGCCGGAGACTCCAGTCTACAAGATAGGGGAGTTGCACACTATCTTTTATCTTTTCTTTTTAGTCTTGCTAGTTTACCTTTCAGTTTATACTTTTGTGTCCCTTATAAAAATACCAAAAATACCTGCTGCTACTATGGGTTCCAATGAAAACACCAAGTTGTGTGACTTCACTAGTCACAACAACAGTGACTTTATCTACACTCCTATTGCTACACCTGCCACTTCAGCACCTTCTTATGAAATTAAACCTGCTTTGTTGAATCTTGTTATGAAAGATCAATTCTCAGGTGCTGGAGAGGATGTTGCCTTGCACTTAAATAATTTTGTTGAGGTTTGTGATATGCAAAAGTACAAGGAAGTAGATGTAGACATCGTCAAGCTGAAGCTTTTTCCTTTCTCCTTGAGAGGAAGAGCCAAGGAGTGGCTGCAATCCTTACCTAAGAATAGCATTGATTCTTGGGACAAGTGTAAGGATGCTTTTATTGGGAAGTACTATCCCCCTGCTAAAATTATCCAGTTGAGAAGAAACATTATGAATTTTAGGCAATTGGATAATGAACACGTTGCCCAATCTTGGGAACGTATGAAATCTCTTGTTAAGAACTGCCCTACACATGTTTTGACTACTTGGATGGTTATCCAGACTTTTTATGCAGGCTTAAACATTACCTCGCGGAATCTGTTAGACTCGGCCGCGGGAGGAACTTTTATGTCAACCACACTTGGTGCTGCCACGAAGCTACTTGATGAGATGATGCTGAACTACTCTCAGTGGCACACCGAACAATCTCCTCTCTTAATGAAAAGGTTGACTTGATCATGTCTCTACTTACCAAGCAAGCTCCTATTGATCCTTAGGATGTTCCTTTAAATTCCTTGGTTTCTCAAGAACAAGTAGATGTGAACTTTATCTCTAGAAGCAACTTCAACAATAATTCTTATAGGAGTAATTTTGGTAGCAACAATCCTAGACCTTTCCCATCCAACAACTATGGGAACAACACTTACCCTAGCACCAAAAACTCCACTTCTGAACTAGAGAGTATGCTTAAAGACTTTATCACTACCCAAAAAGCCTTCAACAAGAGTGTAGAAGAGAAATTAGACAAAGTAGACATCCTCTCTTCGAAGGTACACAACATAGCACATGATGTTGAGATGCTTAAAATTAGAACTTCTCCCCCCGAGGAGAGGAAAACCACTTCTATGAATGCTATCCAAGTGCAAATTTATGAAAACATTAGGATGTTGGGCAAACTTAAAGAGAGATGGGCTAGAGAAAAGGAGGAAGAAGAGAGAGTTAAGAGCCTTCCTACCAACCACACCGTAGCTACTATCCAAGTTGTTGAGGATGTCCAAACTATTAGCACCCATCACACCCCTAGTCCACCTGGACCTATCAATGGTGATGCTACCACCTCAACCATAGATGAAGAAATCTCTATGAACATACAGTCTTTCAAACAAGTGAGCCTTAAGGATATCACTACCTCCTTGATAGATAGTAGTGATCTAGACTTTGAAAACTGCACCTTACCTGAAGTTATTGGTTTCCTACACAAAATGTCTAGAGACCCCCACACTAGCACACTTAATCTTGCCTTCATAGAGCATATCACTAATGCTCTAATCAAAGTTAGGGAGGAGAAGCTTAGACTAGAAGCCTCCATACCTAGGAATCTAGAAGATGGTTGGGATCCTATGATAAAAATCAAATTGAATAACTTCTCTTGCTTTGCTCTTTGTGATGTTGGAGCTAGTACATCTGTTATGCCCAAAAGAATGTATGATATGCTTGAATTGAAACCTTTTGATCCTTGTTCTTTTGGTGTTCTTCTTGTTGATTCTTCCGTAAAGAAACCTTTGGGGAAGATCGACGATGTTCTTATCATTGTCAATGATTCTTCCGTAAAGAAACCGTTGATTTTACTATTATGGATATAGAGTGTGAACTTTTATGTCCAATTATTTTGGGACGTCCTTTTCTTCGCACCGTTGGTGCTGTTATTGACATGAAAGAGGGGAATATAAAATTTCAATTCCCTCTCAAGAAAGGTATGGAACACTTCCCTAGAAAGAAAGTCAAGTTGCCTTTTGAGTCTGTCACACGGGCTAGTTATTTTCTTGATAAAACTTGATTCTTCTTTTTCTTATGCCTAGCTTAAAGGCGTATAAGAAAGCGCTTGTTGGGAGGAAACCCAAGATGTTTTTTGCTTCTGTTTTTAGTGGTCTTGATGATTGTTACTACTGTAGCAACATCATTGTATCTTTATTTTCAAGCTTTGTGCCAAGTTATAGCCTCATATGACAAGTGAAAGTTGTGACATGCTGTCCAGAAAACAGATTATGTCCTCGTGACGGGAAAAATCATAGAAAATTACCAGTTCATCTTTTTGAGCTGAAGTTTTTACACAGCGTGCTCTATACAATCACGTAAATTTCGTATGTTCTGAGTTTTTTGATTTGAGTTGCAGAAGTACCCCTAAAAAATTCTTTAATACCTGCTGTTCTGTTTTTCACAGATTCTGCCACGTTTTGTCTCTCCTAACTTTTTCAAACCTTAAGCTTGCTTTTTATTTGCAAAAAACTTTTGGAAATCTTGATAAACAGTATCACTTCAATAATATATTTACTTGCAGTAGAGAAAAATATATTTTAATAGGGTACTAACCTCTCTAATCAGTTTACAATGAGTTATATATGAAGGGAGTTTTCAAGTGTGCGATGGAAGATGATGAAAGAAGATCCGGGAGTGTCAAGCGCTCAAGCTTGGGGATGCCCCCATGCATCCCCAACAAATATTCAAGGAGACTCAAGATTCTAAGCTTGGGCATGCCCCCGTGCATACCCTTCTTCATCAACAATTATCAGTTCATCCCTGGTTGCACTATATTTTTATCACTTCATGCGTTATGTGCTATGCTTGGAGCGTCTCGCTCTTTACTTTTCTTAGGTTTATTTTTGCTTTGTTTGCTGTAGTAACAAGTTAGACCCCAACTTTATTTTGTGTGGGAGAGAAACACGCTCCGTTTGAACTAGAACTCCTCATAGGATTTTCATGCTTATTTCTTTAGCTGTGAGTTGTTCTTTTTCTTTTTCTTAGCTGCTGCCTTGTTTAGCTGTAGTGCTTTAGTTTTCTTCTAGAGATTTTCTTTTATCTCAGGTTTAACTTTCCATAGGTTGCATGTTTATCTTGTTTAGAGAGTTTGCTTGTTGCACTGAGTTTTGTGTCTTGACTAGAAAGTAGGTAGTTGAAGTTGCTATTCTCTTTGTAGTAGTAACTTGCAATAGTTCTGAGGTATTGACTAGAGTAATGATTGAACTTATGGTGTTAAGAGCTTTAGCCTATTAGTGATAGATGTCGTATTTTGGGAAATCCGTGTGATTTTCGAAAACCAAAAACCCCTGTTGACAACTCTAGCTACTAGATGGATCACTAACCTCTGGAGGGTTCGAATATTAGAGTACACTCACGTACCATGAGTCGAGGATGCGCAAGGACGACCAAACCCCCATACACTCCTCCTCGGGGTACTTGTCTCTTTGTGAACCTCCTGATTAGATTGAGAGTTACCGATAATAAATGCATGAGTTCTTTGGACTAATGTGAGTATTCGAAAGTTGACATTTCCACCTCCCATATTTGCTAGCCTTTCCTGTGCCGTGCATTGCCTCCTTCTCACTCCGAGGGTTGGCGTCCACCTTCGCCGGTACATCCAAACCCTTGGCATGATACGCTCTATCATCATAAACCTCCTTATATCTTTCCTCAAAACAACCACCATACCAACCTATCAAGGCATTTCCATAGCCTTTCGGAGATACATTGCCATGCAACATCCACCTTCTCATGACTTGATCTTCATGTCATACATGCTATTTGCTTGATCGATGAGCCGCATGCCCTAATCATTTCTACATGATGTGCTAGTATCATTGCATATCCTGCTGTCCTGGCAGAGGCATACATTTGCATCATGATAGTTACATCTTCTTTATGTGAGTACCTTTGTAAAGTGTGAAAGATCTCCTATATTCTCGTAAAATAGAGTGTTGCCCTTAAGTGAGGAAAAGATCCCAAAGAGGACAAAATCAAAAGATCCCAAAGAGGACAAATGAGAGTTAAATAGAAAGAGCCATTGAGGCCACCAAAAAAATTCAAAAAATTAGAAAAAAGAGAAAAAGAAATAAAAAGAGAGAAAGGGGCAACAGTACTATTCCTTTTGAGAGATCCACACTAGTACTTCATCCTCTATCCCTTGTACTCCATAGAGATCATCATACATGCATATAGCTATGTGGGGACCCTTCACACTATAGAACTTGGCTTGTATATTCCAATGATGAGCCTCTTCAAACGAGCTCTAGGTCTTCTTGAGGAAGCAAGTTGGATCCACCCCCACTAGTTCCCTTTGAGAGATTTTAGCTCACATGTGCATCCGTTGCATGGAAATCCCTACTCCTCACATCATATCTATCATATGGCCTTCTCTCGCCTATGATTGTCCTCATTGATGTGAGCCTTTCACACCTTTTTGTCTTCCTCCTCCACCTTCTTTATGTTTCGCCTTTTAGGTGTCAACTTTCTTGCTCACGCTCATCCATTGCATGAGTGCTCAAAATATCGAAAGGGAGTGGACCAGTTTGACTTGTACCTGACTAGTGGTCTGGGGATGAGTGAAGATAAGAATCCAAATGAGACTAAGTGTGAAACTTTTGTAGATAGTAGTTCTCAACAACCTTTTCTCTCTCTTTTTCCCAGTCCCCTTCTTGCACGCAAAAACCTTCTGGAGACATTCGAGTCACGGACAGCGAGAGCTCTTGCACCCTTTGTTCTTTTGTTGCTTGTGTCAATACTAATATAGACTCTTGCTTGTTAAGACTTGAATTGAATTGCATGCTTTGATTGCTTTACTTAAAAGTCCTTATATGGTTGTGTGGCATGTCGCCACAGAAATTATGCTTGTTATCATTTACCTACTCGAGGACGAGCAGGAATTAAGCTTGGGGATGTTGATACGTCCCAAACGTATCTATAATTTTTGCTTTCTCCATGCATGATTTGTGTGACTTTTCCATGTTTTGCTTGAACTTTCATACACTTTTTATCATATTTGGACTAAGCTATTAACTCAGTGCACCTAGTTGCCAGTTCATGTTTTCTGCTATTTTTATATTTCAGGTTTTCCGGCCATTAAAAGTGCCAAATAATTTCCGGAAAAATTATATAAAAAATCAGCGTCACGGAAGCTTCCCGAATAACCGAAGATGGAAGGGAGTGGAACCACCAGGGCCCCAGGAGGGTCCTTGGCGCGGCCCCACCTTAGGGCGTGCCGGGCACCCTCCTTGCTGCCCTGTGGCCCCCCTCGGTGCCCCCTTTGGCCTATATTTAGCCCCCTCAGAGGAAACCCCTAATATCGATCTGCTATTCCCGTTCTCCTCTCTGTATCGCCGACGCCGCCGTTCCAAGATCGGGGCTGCCAGGAGAAGCTGCCTCGGCACCCTGCCGTAAGGAGGAATCCCCTCCGGGAGACCATCCATCACCATGGATGCCTCCCGGATGTCTTGTGACTAGTCCCCCTTGGACCATGGGTCCATGACCAGTAGCTATGTGATGTTCTCCTCCCCTCTTTGTGCTTCCACTTTCGAGACCTCGTGAGCTGCCTCACATGATCGAGGCACCTTTGTAATTTTCTGTGTTGCTATGCTGAGTTTGATGGGATTTGATGGATTACGAGATTATGTTAAGATTGTGATGAGTAATATATTTGGTTCTCTTTTATATTTGTGTTCTTTGGTAAATTCTTGCATTCTCTCCGTTGTAGTATTTTTCTTTGGCCAAGTGATTTGTTGCAACTCCAAGAGGGAGCGTTATGCTTGATTGTGGGTGTTGGGGAACGGCAAAGAAAACAATAATTTTTCATGACCTACGCGTCCCGAACCCAAGACCTATGCTATGGCGATGCAAGTAACGGAGGGAATTGGTCACATACCAGTATGTAGTCCGTTAAGCGGGAAACGTTCCCGCGTGAACGTGGTTGATGTAGTCGTACCGGCAATCCCCGATGCCGCGCAGATCCACGATGACTCCTGAGGCCCCCCGGTCCTTGAAGACCGATGACGGGATTACGTCCCCGTCGGAACGTTGTCAGTGAAGACGTCGCGACACAGCCTCGACGATGAAGGAGCACCACAAGTGTAGTGCCTCGCGGGATTACACACATATGGTGTACCCGACGTTCCCTCCGGGCTCCGAACCAGAAGAGCAGCGGAAAGAAGATGGATTTGGATCCCGATTCCAGCAGCATGACAGCGTGCGTATGGTGGAGAAACCCCAACCAAGTGTGGACTCCAAACAAGGGGAGTCCACTCGAGGAGGGAGAAAGAGAGAGAAGAGAGATCTGAGAAACTTGTCTCAAATAAAATTGTGTGTAGAAAAAAGGCACCCTCACCCCTCCTTATATAGGCCAAGGAGGGGTGCCACCCTCCCTCCCCTTCCCATGTGGGACTAAAACCTAGGGAGGGGGGGGGGTTTGGTGCGGCTAGGGGAGGTGGGCTCCCTCCCTTGGCGCCTTGGCCCAAGGGGGAGCTCCCTCCTTCCCCTAATGGGCCTCTTTAGGCCCATATGCCTTTTAATTCATTTTTAATTATATTTAATCATATTTTAATATTTATTTCTGTTAATTAAATAATAAAACATATTTAAACACAATTAAACATTATTTTGAACCTTTGAAATATCCAGAACAACTTCTGGTACCTCCCGGAACAGTTCCGGTGTTCTCTCTTATTTCACCGATGATCCCGAATCAATCCTTATTGCGTCGAATACCCTTAAGCATGACACCCTATGGTTCGGGAAACATCAGACATGATCAGACACTCTCTGACCAATGACCATCATGTGGGATCTGGTTACAATCCTTGATGAGCCCCTGCGCTTCCATCGAATTAACTTCATCGTTTGAACTGTTAACGTTGAGTCCTGATCCCTTTGTCATACGGTACTTTGTTTGTACGAGGTTTGATCGTCGGTATCCAATATACCTAGTTCATTCTCGTTACCGACAAACATGTTTACTCGTTCCCGTGATATTACAACCCCGTGACCTAGTCACATGATTGCGCAATCTTTATGATGTAATATCATCGAGTGGGCCTAGAGTACCTATCCGTCACTCGGATGGACAAATCCCGTTTTGATCTATTTGCATCCTCATCAACATATCTACTTCGGAATACCCAAGATAAACCTTTATGGTTACCATGTTTCAGTGTAACGGTTAATGCACTCAAAGCATCCTGGTAGATAGCAATTATGTATGATCATCACGGTCTTAAGGATCGGGTCACTACGTTTATAGTTATCGCAATGTTGAACTATGTGACTGGATCACATTGGAACTCTTCTGGTGGGTGTGTGTCCATCATGTCATTCTCCCAATGACATGACCCCATTTTCAATAGACTGTTCACATCTCATGATCAGGAAACCTTGATCATCAATTGCCCAATGGACTAGTTTACTAGAGTTAACTAGGGACCTGGTTGTTTGTATACCACACGTGTATTAATGTTTCCGCTTAATACAGTTATAGCATAGTATACAACTTATTATGAACTAATGGAATACGCCAATAAACATATTTTATTTGCCTCTAGGGCACATTCCCAACAGTCTCCCACTTGCACTAGAGTACAAATAATCTAGTTGCATTTTTCTGTGGATCATAACTCCATATCATGTATATGGTTATAGATCATGCTTGCTTGTGGAAAAGGTTGTATCAACGGTCTGGTTACCATTCAGATCCGTATGTCTTTTGCAAATCATTAATGTCACCTAGTTTGACATTACTTCATTATCCATTATAATGATGAGGTATATATATATATATATATTCGGCGGTAGAGTGAGACTTCGTTTGTTTGTGTTTCAGCAATGACATCCGGTGGGTCACGCGGACTTTCCCATAGTCATGCACACTGAAACTCACTCAGTCAGAAGTCGAAGTTCTTAAGCCAGAATATAACTCTTGCCACTTCTAAAGTAGCCATATCATTGTAGATTTAATCCTTAGTGCATTGTATGCAACTTTGATGTCTAACCATGTTTCTTTCAACTTAGGCATTTATTAGTATGATATCTCAATTTTCCAGGTTAGTGTTAGAACTTGAACCAGCATAACATTTATGGTCAAGTCCACTATCCTTTACAAATTAGAGATGTATACTCAGTTCTCCCCAGATATTGAAGGATAAACTAAACTCTTTGTTCAATGATTTACTCATAAATCATATCACAACATGTTCTTCTTACTAAAAACTTGGGTCACATTACGTCGAGTACAAAACTTTGGTTTTTATATGAAAGAACCTATGACAGAGGCATAGAGGATGTAGCACATCCATTTCTTTCATTTAACCATCATTTAACCATTTTTCTTGTACTGAGATTAACTCGATACTTCTCTTGGATATACAAGTAAGAACTACCTTCTTGACTTCTCCCATTCTGAACTTCTTCAGAATCTTATCCAGGAAAGTATTCCGACTCAATGATATTAAACACATTAATCTATCTTAATAGATTTTCAATGCTTAACTTCATTCATGAAAGATTTTCAATAATCATTAATACCAACTACATCATTCACCATATGTTATATATGAGAATGTTTTCACGCTCCCACTCAAATATGTCAGCCACATATAAGACTAGGATAACATCCACATAGCTTCCACTCAAATATGTCACCCACATATTAAGTTCAGGATAATACTCCCATAGCTCCCACTCAAAATATGTCGTCCACATATTAGGTTTAGGATACTATTCAGCTCCCACTCAGTTTCATGCAAATGCATGTTTCCTCGATATTTTGTCTAAGTCCAAAATCCTTTGGTCATCCATCAAATCGAGAATTCCGGTTACGAGACACTAGCATCCATATGTTTTCCAAAACCTTCTCGTTGTACCAATTACAACCCTTCTTCAAATGCAGGATTTGAGGAAATCACGGTATTGATAAAAATTTGGATCAATCGTAGTGATAATCCTATTGACTCAAGCATCGCTACTATTGTAGTCAACCTTTTGAATTTGTCACAAACATCCTTCATGACAAATCGATCTTGATGTCTTCCTTTGATGTTCACATTTATTCCTTATAACCTTGAAGTTATTGAGAATATCAAGTAACCTTTTTACTCAATAAGATTCAAGTAATCTTTTATATAACTCAATATAGGATTTCATGACTCATAGTCATTTCTCGTACTCAGGTCCACCATCGCTTCTTCGTAGTCCGTAGGTATGTCTTGTTCCATCAACATGACAAGTGAATCATGAATATTACTTTGCACAAGGGGCAAACATGTATTCTTGAATCCTACTTTATTTAGTAAAAGTTTCAAGCGAAACACCATGATCATTATCATCATTTTCTCCTCTAACTGTAGAGCTTTGGTTCCGGAAAACATTCCGTTGCGCTACTCTGACATATGGAGGCAAGGTCAATTACCTTGGTTGAACTTTCACTATCTTCCATTAACAAATTTATCAAGAACATTTCTTGACAAACACCAAACTTAGCAACACAAGTTTTGCTCTTTGGTTCTAGTTGTGGAAGATGTATCCATAATTGACTAAGGATACACTACAAAGATAATTTATCACATAAATCATTTTCCTAGAAACCACGATTCACCATGGCTCATATGGTGTTGGTTTCCACGAACTCAGATGGTTTCCTATTCTGAAATGAGTGTTTGCATATTAAATTAATAACTCTAAACTATAATAACGTAACTCGGTAGGAGATAACTTATACCATACACTATTCAATAGAGTATGATTTTAATGTTCATGCACATCAACAATATTGAAGTGTCTTAAGCATTGTGATTTGTGGAACAACTTTCACACAAGTCCATATGCCCAAGGCTAACTCAAAACATTTGTCAATTTGATCAAATTGTAGAGACTAGTTTTTCTTGTTAATTCAATACCCGTCTTCATTCTAAAATCCCTTTGATCACATCAAACTATTTCAGTCTCATGTTTCATTGTGAATACACATATTCATCTAAGTCCGCATATGAAGTTCACGAAATAATGAAATTCACTACATGCGGAAATATGATACATCATTATGTATGATATTCAACAATCAACGCAAACTCTGTTTTACGAGAATGTGGAGTTTCAGTCATCTCACCTAAAGAGGCATGGTTTGCATGTTTCAAGGGATCAAGTATCTCAAGACTTCATCAAACCAATCATGACTTAAACGGTAGTGTCATTATTAGGTGTGGATAATGGCATTGCAATATTTCTTATAAATGATCAATTACTATCATCAATATAAGAATAACTCATTCATAATCATAATATGACCATAAAAAATATCATTCATAAAAGAAGAACAACTAACTTGTTTCTCACTAATATGAATAATTGTCTTCGCGAGATGCAAGACACACTAATAAAGTCCACACTCAAACGATCATAAATTTATTCATATATTAATCAAATGATAGATGTAGAGGGAGAGTGTTGTCGACCATCAACTATCTTGATTATCGTCAGCACACATTGTCACCTCATCCCTTCCAAGCCACTCTTTAAGCAGTAAGTTCGAGTATCGAATACTTAATCATCCGCAATCAGTGTTTTGTGGGGAAAGACATTTATAACCCGTGTATCAAATATACTTTCTCCGTCAATGACTATTCCTGCATTGGTTCTACCTTTAAAGTTCACAACTTTAACCATGACATCATGACAGGTGAACGATTCTCCTTCATGACATAGTCTAGACGTGGTCTTTGTAGCTGGGAGGAAGAGAATGCAACTCCCCAGTTATCGAAAAGTAATTAATCATTCTGTAGTCCAAGTTGTACACAAGGTGTTCATGTATCTTATACATTTTCCAAGTGACTTTCTCAGCAGGTTGTTCCTTCCACCATGGTTGAAAGAATCCCCGTCCATATACTCATATTCCATTACTCTGATTTGTGACTTAGTGCTTTTAAGATCACCTAGCACGTCATACGTGTTGGTGTCTTAATCATGCATTCACAATTCAGATTCCATAGAATGAAGTATGGTGTATCGGACATTCATTGAATAAGAGACGATGGATACGATACTCATCATCATCTTCCTCAATTACAGAGTTATCCGGTGTATCTCGTAGCAGTTCTCGTATTATGTTTTAACAAGTCATTAGTAATGAGTATGTCTCTAACGGTGTTGGTACACATCAATGAAGTAAGACCCATTTTCCTTAAGTTCTACATCACACTAAAGAGCCATGGTTATAAACATTGGTTATGACATTATCTACAATGATATTTGCTAAGACATGAAGATTAAGTTCATAATAGGAGTTCATGTTTTAAACAATTCTAGAACTCCCACTCAGACAAACATCCCTCATAGTTTATTCTAAGTGATTACACAATCCTTGAGAACTATACCTCCCCCGTGTGACACGACCATCAGTATATTCTCAAGGTAGGCCATCATGCCAATCACATCATCCATGTGACTCATGCTCGATCTTTCGATCACTGTGTCTCGAGGTCATATCTGCATATGCCAGGCTCGCCACAATAACCTTAGTGATTATATGCCGCGTATGCAAGGCCATGTTTCTGGACATGCTAGGCTTGCTCCACCCATCTCATTTGAACGATAATATGTTTGACACCCGTGTGACACGCGATGCCTCCATAATGGAGATCTTTCCAAATGGTGCTTCACTAAGAAGGACACTTTGCTGGATTAGTGAGGGATCATCCTATAATGCTACCGTCGTATATCTAATACAAGCAAAACAAGATGCAACAGTATAAATCATACTAAGTATGATGCCCCCTGCAAATTAAAGTTTAGACGCCTCTACTTTATCTTTTGCAAGTTTTACGTGGCTGATAGGGATTTCGAGATAGAACCGTTTCTATGCCTACGAACATACAACCACAACACCAATCCCGTAATTGTCTTTATTACACCCCTGTCGGGGCCCTCCGTTGCAAACTCGCATCGCTAATGTTAGACAGACAGACAAACCCCAGCCACTTATATGGTACAAGCCATATGTCAAGCGTGGAACCTGTCTCGCGTAAACGCGTAAGGTCGGTTGGGGCCGCTTCATCAGGACATTGCCGCAATGCTAAACGAGTACACGTGGGAGGGTAACAATTGGAGAATTGATGCCACATACTAGATGTGTTCTATCCGGACAATACATCTATGCATAGCCTTGCTCTGATACCACTGTTGGGGAACGGGGCAGAAAACAATAATTTTTCATGACCTACGCATCCCGAACCCAAGACCTATGCTATGGCGATGCAAGTAACGGAGGGAATTGGTCACATACCAGTATGTAGTCCGTTAAGCGGGAAACATTCCCGCGTGAATGTGGTTGATGTAGTTGTACCGGCAATCCCCGATGCCGCGTAGATCCACGATGACTACTGAGGCCACCCGATCCTTGAAGACCGATGACGGGATTACGTCCCCATCGGAACGTTGTCGGTGAAGACGTCGCGACACAGCCTCGACGATGAAGGAGCACCACAAGTGTAGTGCCTCGCGGGATTACACACATACGGTGTACCCGACGTTCCCTCCGGGCTCCGAACCAGAAGAGCAGCGGAAAGAAGATGGATTTGGATCCCGATTCCAGCAGCACGACGGCGTGCATATGGTGGAGAAACCCCAACCAAGTGTAGACTCCAAACAAGGGGAGTCCACTCGAGGAGGGAGAAAGAGAGAGAAGAGAGATCTGAGAAACTTGTCTCAAATCAAATTGTGTGTAGAAAAAAGGCACCCCCACCCCTCCTTATATAGGCCAAGGAGGGGTGCTACCCTCCCTCCCCTTCCCATGTGGGACTAAAACCTAGTGAGGGGGGGGTTTGGTGCGGCTAGGGGAGGTGGGCTCCCTCCCTTGGCGCCTTGGCCCAAGGGGGAGCTCCCTCCATCCCCTAATGGGCCTCTTTAGGCCCATATGCCTTTTAATTCATTTTAGTTATATTTAATCATATTTTAATATTTAATTTTGTTAATTAAATAATAAAACATATTTAAACATTATTAAACATTATTTTGAACCTTTCAAAATATGCAGAACAACTTTCGGCACCTCCCGGAACAATTATGGTGCTCTCTCTTATTTCACTGATGATCCCGAATCAATCCTTATTGCGTCGAATACCCTTAAGCGTGACACCCTACGGTTCGGGAAACAACAGACATGATCAGACACTCTCTGACCAATGACCATCATGTGGGATCTGGTTACAATCCTTGATGAGCCCCTGCGCTACCATCGAATTAACTTCATCGTTTGAACCGTTAACGTTGAGTCCTGATCCCTTTGTCATACGGTACTTTGTTTGTCCGAGGTTTGATCGTCGGTATCCAATATACCTAGTTCATTCTCGTTACCGACAAACATGTTTACTCGTTCCCGTGATATTACGACCCCGTGACCTAGTCACATGATTGCGCAATCTTTATGATGTAATATCGCCGAGTGGGCCCAGAGTACCTATCCGTCACTCGGATGGACAAATCCCGTTTTGATCTATTTGCATACTCTTCAACATATCTACTTCGGAATACCCAAGATACACCTTTATGGTTACCATGTTTCAGTGTAACGGTTAATGCACTCAAAGCATCCTGGTAGATAGCAATTATGTATGATCATCACGGTCTTAAGGGTCGGGTCACTACGTTTATAGTTATCGCAATGTTGAACTATGTGACTAGATCACATTGCAACACTTCTGGTGGGTGTGTGTCCATCATGTCATTCTCCCAATGACATGACCCCATTGTCAATAGACTGTTCACATCTCATGATCAGGAAACCTTGATCAGCAATTGCCCAATGGACTAGTTTACTAGAGTTAACTAGGGACCTGGTTGTTTGTATACCACATGTGTATCAATGTTTCCGCTTAATACAGTTATAGCACAGTATAAAACTTATTATGAACTAATGGAATACGCCAATAAACATATTTTATTTGCTACTAGGGAACATTCCCAACAGTGGGTTCAGCCCCTTGATGTCTAGCTTGAGTGACAAAAACATGAGACTAGGGGATGTGCTATTGACACCAGGGATAAAACAACAATGTTGTACTTGCGGGTGCAAGGATTGTTTACTTTACGCATAGTTCTTTTAATGCAGTTGTCTGTTGCTTTGAGTTTACACTTTGGGTGGGATTCGCAACTTAATACCAGCGAGATGTTCTGGATAGATATCTCAAGGTGGATGATTCATAGTAGATGCAGATGGATTTCGGTCTACTTACCTTGGCGTACTGCCCATTGTTTTTGAGCCTCTTCCTTTCTTTTGTAGCATAGTTTGCATTGCGGTGCGTTTATAATCCTGTCAATTGCCCAGCTGTGATTTGTTTACCTCGCTAGCACTTTTATCGTCTTTTGGGAGAGAGACATCACTAGTGAACGTCATGGGACCCCGGTCCATATTTCCACCATTGTTTACATCTTCAATTCACTTTCAGTTCTTACTTTCCGTTGCTACTATTATTATCTCTTGCATTGATCCTTTGTAAACAGCAAGGCCGGAGGAATTGACAACTCCTCTGTACTCGTTGGGAGCAGAGTTATTTGTTGTGTGTGCAGGTCCACATCAACCTCGTCACCATCCGGCAACAATTTCTGCGCCGTTGACACCTTCTTGTATTTCTGCGAGTCCTACGGGAGACAAACCCTATCCTCTACATAGGGGAAATTTGCTTCTACGCTACATCTCACCTTCCACTTGGGGTAACCAACGAGGAGTGAGAGAACTATCTTCCTCACCGTATCAACGGCGGAGCGCTGCTGGATTGCTGCTACGGGATGTGTGGATACTAATGGAGGGGTCGTGCCTTCGAACCTTCTTCGAGGAGCTAGTTCGTGGGACTTTTCCGCAGGACTAGATCGCGGGACAGTTTGAGGGATAGATATTCTCGTGGTTGGGAGGTCATTGAAATTCCTAGCTGCGAGGATCTTCACCTACGGTCTTCACCAACTCTACTTCCTCTACATCGGTTGGTGAGCCATGACCTAAAACCCTGTATGCAATCTTCATAGATGATCTTGGGTGATTGCTTCGTAGGACAATTTTTTTTACTGCATTTCCCAACAGTAGCTCCATCTGTCGTCTCTTGGTGTGTTAATATTTCGTCATGGCATGCTATATTTCATAGAATATGGCATCAATAAGTCTTTTACTTGGCAAGTTTAGCATAAAATGAACACGTCTAAACGTTAATCATTCGTAGAAGAACTATGAGATGGATTTGCTTTCCCCCCGAGAGAACAGCAAAGTGTTTGATAATTCCTTGCATCATATAGAGTTCTAGAAAATGTATGTGTGGAAATTCGAATTTAAAGTTTCTTAATTCTACATGAAAGAGTCTACATTGTGCCACTTAAACTTCATTTTCTTTGGCTTTGGTTCCGGTGCTGCAAGTCAAAATCCTAAAAAAGGCACGGATGAACCTTCCTTTTCCATCGCCGACATGTTGCTCATCTGTAAGGCCCGATATGCGGTACTGTTCCAGATCTGGATGTTTCCATCCAGATCCGGGGACAAAGCACATATCGGTCCCACCGCGACATATGACGGAGTCATATGCCCCGTATTTCCAACATGATATCACTACATTACAGATACAAGGATACAACATCTCATACAATCGGCATACAACTGCCTCAAATACATTACAACAGCGGAAGATACATGTCTGGGTACAGACTACAATCAAATGCCTACTGGCAAAGAGAAAAACATCGATCCCATAACCACACGGGTCCAGGCCCTCCGCCGGGATCCGCCTAACTAGTCGTCGTCGAGTCTCCACGTGAAACGTCGATCACCATACTTGTTGTCGATCAGAACCCTGAAAAGAGTTTGGGGGTAGTATGATGAGTACAGAGGTACTCAGCATCCAACTTTAGTGGTCATCTGACCCAGCAAGGACTTCATCACTCGTCATTCTAGGACAACTAGTAGTTTACGGTAAGGAAGAGGTAAGTGGTGAGGTTGCTGCCGCACTAGCATTTATGAAGTGGCTAACGATCTAGAGAGGAAGATAAGAAGCCAAGCATTCGATGAGGAATCGCCTCCAACAAGTCTTGCTATCAACTACTGTCGCAAGCATAACACCTATCCTATCCTTGTCCTCCTCTTCGCATCCCGACGAAGAAGAAGCAATCAAGGCACACACACACGTTGATCAATTTATATTAAGATTATCTCAGTTGTTGTTGTCTATGAACAAGGAGTAGGTCTCAAGTCGTCCATAACCGTGGACACGGCTTCTCGAAAAGATTTAACCCTGCAGGGTTGTACCAACTGCCCATTACGAGGCGTCGCATGCTCGCCCATCTCTCTCAGTTGCTACCCATTATAGGAAACCATTTTATTATTTAGTTCCAAGAGATCCGAAACGACAGGTCCCTCTAGCTAACAACGAACAAATCCGGGTGGCCCCCGGGGAGTCGACACCCAATCCAAAAGCTGGCCACGCTCTCGGATCGGACTCTTCCGTATGGCCAAGGTCGGGTTTAGTCTCGCCTATATAACAGGGGACTTCCCTAGCTCACCAAGTGTGGACCAACAGAGGAACTAAGTCTCCGCTGGCCCGAGTTGTTTGAAAACTACTGGCAGCTGGCGAGCACACACACAGTTTCAAATGGTAAATCAGCTTGGGCCACCTCTAGAAATGTTTGAAGCTAGGTAGTTAAGAAGAGGGGACGCCATAAAATCCCACACGCGATTAGGCACGCTCAGTCTTAAAACCAATACCCGGAACTCGGATCCTAGGTGACTCGAATGGAACAAAGCGTCGGGGCGGGATAGCCTAGACCTACCATCCTTCGTCGAATATAGTCAACATTATAATAATCATATAATCAACAACAATATAATAATGTGATATCACAAACCAAGGAGTAACAGGGTAACATCGTAGCATCCTAAGCATGCATACTAAGCAGGGGCTGAGCAACGAGCAATAGTAACATAGCAGTACAAGGTTTGCTGGGAAGGGACATGGCTGTATCGGTTTGAAAGAGCCTGTAAACATGTGGTAGGATCAAACATCGAACCTAACCTAGACTAGCATGCAAACCGCTGGTTGAAATAGAATGGATCATAAGTAATGTATAGTCCTTGCCTGTTGATAAGTCGTGTTCCGAAGGTGTAGTCGACCGCAAGCTCGCATCGTCTCCGAGAGGTACCCGCGGAAGCACACAAGACGATAAACACTGGAGAGCAATCAACGAGCAAGCACTCTATTACTACGGGGCAACACAAGATCAAGAAGACAACACATAGCACGACAACGCGATACGGATCTATCGTCGAGAACGGTTACTAACGGTTTAAGTGGTGTATGGGTCACACACGACGAATACCGCACGTTAACGGTGGTTCAAGTTGCTTAGTTACAGGTGATCAACCAACGGTTGTTAACATGGCAACTCAAGCAAGCATGGCATAGCACACAAACATGGAAAGAGGTGAAGCACAAAGTAAACTATCTATGCTAGTCAATTTAAGTGAGGCAGAACCTAAACATGGCATAACACTAAGTGCCGCACGATGATTAAAATATTTGGTACTGTTCTTCCCTAAACCATATTTTAGGTTGGTTAACAACATCAAACAATAGCATAAACACAAAGTACACGAAAAATTAACCAAGTTACATATAAAGAACACCCCAAACGGAGTTACGGTTAAAAAGATAAAAGCAAAACAAGTTACGGGGACAAGCTGCCAACATCACCAAGCACACTTTAGAGCAATGCAAAAACAGGACAATGAATGCAACCATGCTCACAAATGATATGGAACTAAAGTAGACATGACAGTAAAGGCATGGCAAAAAGAAACATGCAAAAGGACATCATAGATCAAAAGATATTAAGCAATCAACATGGCATCGCAAAGTAACAGACTTAGAGAAAAACAGAGGTGGCTGTCAAAAACAGCAGCATAGCAACTTTGGAGCTGAATAAATATATGACCAGCAAGCATATCATGGCAATGCAATACATATAATGAAATTAGACATGATGCTTAACAATATGCAATTGGAATCACTCAATTCCGATAAACGGTCGCGACACACTCGTCGACCGAAGTTGCAACAAAATAACAGTTTCAGCAACAGCAGCACAATAACATCAGGATAGCTACTTTGGAGCAAGATATAAACATGATGCAGCAAGAAAATATGGCATGTGAATGCATGAAACTGAAGTAGAAACATTGCTTAACGTAACGCAAAAGGAATCAATGCAATAGGCCTCATGGATTTGTCACAATCATCATGCAAAGTTGCAACAAAATAATAACAGCAGCTCATAATAGCAATTTGTAGCAGTTTAACGGCCTGATTCCCACTTCATCACACAATTACACAATTAAGATGAGCTCAAATGCAAATGCTCACAAAAGATGAATTAAAGTACACGCAATTCTGAGCAACTTTCGTTTTGGGGGCACGTTCATCGGAGCTACGGATCGCTTGCTATCGTCAACGCGGAATCGAATCAGTAGCAGATATTTCAGCACTTAGAAAAAATTACAGGGGGTCTCAGAAAAAAAAGGCAAAGGGGCCTCACCCACGGGCTGAAGCCCATCTGGCCGCTGGAGGCTCGGTGGGCCGCGCAGAGCTGGCCGGCTTGGCTGGGCTGGGAGCCAGGCCGCTGGAGTGGGCCTCGGGGTGCTGTGGGCTGGCCGGCCCAGCTGAGGCAACGGGCGGGCGGCTCCTTGCTCCCGCACGGGGTAGAGACCGCGGCGGCGGCTGCGCCATGGACGCCGGCAAGGTGCGGCTGGCTGAGGGGACGAGGGGTGCCGGAGGAGGGTGGCGCTGGAGGCGGATCCGGCCGGAAGGGCGCCGGCGGGGAGGTTCACGGCGGTGGGGCAGCAACCATCGAGCTCGGGTCATGGGAGCTCGGGCCGGCCCTCCCATGGCGGCGACGGCTCCTGCTGCTGCACATAGAGAGAGAGAGAGAGAGGTGAGAGGGAGAGGAGAGAAAGGAGAGGGGGGAGAGGGAAGGAGGAAGGAGGGGCCGGGCGCGGCGGCTGCTGGTCGGCTCCGGCGACCGGACGCGGAGGCGGCGGCTCCACGGGCGCGTCCATGGGAGAGAGGAGGTGAGGAGAGAAGGGGCTATGTGGCGCGCCCGTAGCCCTCCGATCTGCGATCCGACGGTCCAAAATTGCCAGGGAGCAAAATTTTCGGGATCTGGGGATCTGGGAGGCAAAACTGGGCAAAGTGGAGGGGGGTGGCTGCAAATTTTGGCTAGGGAAACCCTAGAAATGGGTGGGAGTGTGGTGGTCTTTATATAGCCCCGATGGCTGGCAGTTTGCAAAAACATCCCCGGTTTTTATCTCGCGTGCCGGTGCTCACGTTTCTGACCGCCGGGGGTCCGCAGTACCTCCGATTCGGGTAAAACCTCGAACTGCGCGATCAGTGCGTCGAGCCGGAGGCGTTCACCTCGCGCTGGAAACGTTCCGAAGACACTTTCCGGCGCGCTATAAAAATAACCCGTTTAATTATTAAACGGGGTTTTTTGCTCCGTTGGCTGCGGCTGGTCTCGTGCGGTTTTCGCGACGGTGATCGGGTGAAACCCGGTGTGGCGAAGGTCGACTGTAAGGGTGGCAAGGGTCGGTCTCCCTCCGGTACGGGATAAGAGGGAGAAAAATAATCGCCGATCGATAAATCAGGGATGAAAACACCGCAAACAATCAGACAATCAAACAATTCACATCGAAAACAAATTTTTTTAATCTTTGTGAAAACTGGGCTGTTACATCATCTAACCTCTCTTATTGGTGTTATATTTTGTTCATGCCATGCTAGATTTCATAGTTTCTTCAACATATGGTGTAAAATTATTGTGCGAATAAAACTTTGGCTTGACGTGTTTAAGCATAAGGAGAAGATATCTCAACGGTAACCATTTGTAGAATATTATGTGTTGGTTTTTCTTTTCTTCCGATATATTGGGGGTGCATTTTCTAATTCATTACATCAGATATGGTTTTTAAGAAATTTGTGAACGAGAAACTAAACTTGAAGTCTCTTTATTCTACAATGATCACATCTACATTGCCACTTGAACTTCGGTATCTTTGGTTTTGGTGTTTGTGTTGCAATTCACCCCCTCCTAGAAAAGGGCATCGATGAACCTTCCTTCTCCATCCCCGACATGTTACTCCAACTATCCTCTCTTAGTGCGTTATAGTTTCATGATGTTATACCAAATTTCATAGTTTCTACAAAATATGGTGCAAATAAATATTTGGTTTGGCGAGTTTAGGCATAAATGAACATGTCTTAACGCTAAGTACTCATAGGCGGATTATGATAGTGAATTTGGTTTTCTTCCTAGAAATAGGGTGGATTCACTACTTTTGTATCATCTAGAGTATTAAACATATATTTTGCAAGGAAAAATTTGAATTATTATTTATATTCTTGCTAGCATTTATTGTGTAGTTTTTAATTCATTTTCTTTGCATATGTCATAAATGATAAAAGTTATATCCAAACTATTTCCTCTCCTAACTGTAAAGAGAGGTGATCTTGACCATGTTTTGTTGCCAGTTGTCTTCTGCTAGAATTTCATCGTACCCTCCTCTTGGGCCAGTCGTGCTTGTGTGAGAGAGCAAGAAGTCCTCGGTCTATCAAATGGAGTTGTAGTTTCCCCTCTTTTGGTAGATTTTAGGTTTGTTGGATCCTATATCATCAATGTTTGGTCAGTTTCGTATTGGAACAACTTGCGGTGGCGCGCCATTTGCTAGTTCGAGAGGAACAAGACTGCTGGGTCCTATGGACTTTGATGTAATTTTATTTTTAGGTTCGTTTGTACTGCTGGTTTGCTTAGTAGGCTTCGGTGCCTTTTATGAAAAATGCATTGAGAAACCTTCCTTATCCATTCTTGAGTCTTTGTTTCCTCCACCATCTCTTGTATGTTTATTTCCTTATAACGAGACAACTTTTACGCCTTCTACAAAAAGGACATGGGGATATGACACGATGAGAGAATATTCATTGTAATTATTAAAGTTAGAAGTGAAGAAAAAACCATAGAGGGAGGTTGGGTACCATAAGACATGAAATGGAAGGTAGCCAATGGAGTATGACGACCTCTAAAGATCTCTTGAAAGGTTGGCAACCTGCTATGCCCCTTACATGCACATTATATTTAAGACAATGTGTGGTGGATGGGGACGAGGATGGTGACCTAAAGTCTGACCCACTAAATAAATCAACCTATATCCCATCAACATGCTAAAGAATTTGAGGCCAAGATTGTAAGTATTTTAGGAATACTTTTCTCAATGTTGAGGACTCTGAATCACATAAATTATGTATGAGAGGGGAAATCTTCGAGGCAGTCGGAAGGCTACTAATTATGGTAGATTTAAGATAAAGTGCATATTCACTATGCCGTATTTTCTATAAATAAGTGAAGTACAACATGTAATTGTGGATAATATGGTATTTTAGTATAGATCTAAACATTCCTTCTAACAATGTAAATGTCGTATTTAAAAAAAGTACTGTGTTATTGATGTCATAGATAGTGGGCAATGGGTTATATGGTCCACTCCTAGTTGTAAATGGTCAAATTTTCCCCGAAATTCTAAAACTTTGGAGGCGTCTAGCGAGACTAGGACTTCGAGGGGACATGTCTTTCAGCATCGTCCTCTAGCGGCTCCCCTCCACCAACGACCTCTTGGTCTTTGGTGGTGAGGGGGGTCACTCACTACAAAATTTGCTAGCTAGGCATAAAAGTCACTTGGATCCCGAATCGGGGGTTGCACATGCATCAAACACCCTACATCTAAGCTAGTGACGAGGATCAGCCTCGGCAAATCCCATGGTCAAGGACCCTGGGTTTATCATAGAGAAGGAACAGGTTGGACGATACTCGTCGGCTAACACGAGAAGCACTTCTTGCTCAATATTATTGCGTGAGGTAGCGATTACAAGGGAGGCCAAGGCGAGTCCTCGCAAGACTAGGAGAGTAGATTGGATATTGGATGTGTGAGACGTCTCCCTTCCCAACCTTTATATACTAGGCTAGGTCTCGGGGAGTCCGTCCTAGATTACAGAGATAGTTTCCTAGCCCTAATCTTGCCTTGTGCGCCAAGTTTTGCCTTCCATATCGGTCGTGGACTCCTATGTTGGAGCCTTGGGAGGGCCAACCGCGGGCCCATCAGTGCTCCTTGCGAGCCTTCTATCTTCATACGCATCAAGTATCCTTACACGCAGGAGTTCTGGGGTTACCCCCTCGTCAGTAGCCCCCGAGTGCCTGGGGGACTCGAAGAGTCGCGCAGGGAATCAAATTCGTCATTGTTTTATCATCGTAGGCGCAACACAGCTGCGGGTCGCTGGCAGTTTTGAGCCATGACAATACCTGTTTCGAGGGATTGCTAAGCTGAAAGGGCCAATGAGTCGACTGGTCGAGCCTTGGTGAATTGCGCTAGTGGAAAATACCGCAGTAGCCCAATCAAGCCCACGTCCCTCGACATGAACTTGGAACGACCAATGTCTAGCGAATTCATGCCGCTGCAGGTCTTATAGGATCAATTGCTGCCAGTCTGAGCAAATAGCCTGAGCGCGTCCACTCGGCTCTTTCTATCATGCGAGCGCATGGAGAAGACCTAGAGTGAAGTCGCTCTGTGGCAAGTCCCGGCCCGGCAGTTCTGCGCAGCGGGGTCTTACCTACACGCTAAGCTTGCATGGCATCTGGGTACAGTGTGTCGTAGCCCAGGTATAATTGTTTTTTTTGTAGAGGCATGGAGCCTGTTAGCGATGCACCCACTTGGAATAAACGATCAAGTGAGCTCTTAGTAGTCACCCGCAGAGCTTTTGCGTGCTCAGGCGAGGAGTCATATAGGAAATCACCCACTCAGAATATCGTCGAGTGCGCGGGTAGTTTAGCTTGCTGAGTTTTTGCGAGTAGCCACTCGAATGCTTTTCGTTTTAAAGGTGAGGGAGCACCCGAACTCCACAGATGTGTTGTTTCTGCTGACGCGAGTAGTCCCGCGAGTGCATGTTCGCCTTTTGGGTGAGGGAGCACCCGAGACTCTGTAGGCGCGAGTGGTCACTCGAGCATATCTTCATTTTCTGGGTGAGGAGCACCTGAATTCTCTTTTGTTCTGCTTTAAATAAAGGTGCTCCCGATGGGAGTAAAATAATTTGGTTCTGTCAAAAAGATTTTGGAGGACGGAGTGCTGAGAGACGATGCATAGTCGATACGCCTTGCTGAGATGTGACGTTGCTTGGTCATCTGACATGTTGGGTGACTGTAGCCTGTGAAAGGAAATGACTTGACACCGCGCTGTCCGGAAATTTCGCACTGTGTGATCATGGTCCTTGTTTTTCGCGCGTGGTGGGCGGTATTGTTACTGTGCCGGTTGGGTTTTCCATGTTTCTCGGCCATCGTGGGATCGTGCCACGTTTGCGGATTTCCAGGATTAACGGTGGCTAGGCCAGTCATGGCTGCTTGTTAAATACAGGGGGGCTGGGTAATTTTAGGTTTTACCCAGCCATTGCCTTCCCCTGCTCGTTCTTCTTTCTCTGCTCTCTTTGTTCTTTGGCCTCCTCCTTGTTCCGTCTTTGCTGCGAGATCCATGACCAAACGCTCTCGTAGCGCAACTCAAGAATCGGCGAGGATGATTGGTAGGTGGGAGCGGTCTATTTTCAGGGCTGCAGATCTGGGCGTGATAACCCACAACTGCAGGGGATCGAGATAGTCATCGCGGGTAAGAATAACCCAATTTATAGATTCGACTCAAGGGGAGCCAAAGAATATCCACAAGCTTTGACAGTGGAGTTGTCAATTCCACCGAACCTGAGATACACTTACTTGCAACAAGATATTAGTAGCAACTGCGGTATGAAGGTGACGATATCAACGGAAATACTGGTGGTGAAACGGTAAAAGTAAAACAGCGAAAGTAAACAACTAGTAACCAGCAGAATTAAAACACTGTAGGCTAGGGAGATGGATGGTTGGGCGCTGCGTGGATAAGACACATCATGTATTTAACTTGGGGCAAGGCACACAGAAAAGCAATGATCATCTAGGCATACATCAAACATCAGGCATTTATCCCACAGGTAGTTGTACGTGCTTGCAATAAGAACTTGCACAACATCTTTTGTCCTACCATCCCGCTATGAACGGGGCCAAAAGGAACTTTTGGAGATTAAGTTGCTCCTGTCAAAGAGCACCGGAACAAAGTATTAACAATCAATGGATACATGGAATCCTCAAATTATAATCCATCCCCTTTGGTGTCCCAAGCTGTCACCTTTGGGATCGCCGGTTCCGGACTATAACAGGTGCATACAACTCATAGATAGGATCAAGAACACAAATATATTCATGAAAACACAAAGGGTTCAGATCTGAAATCATGGCACTCGGGCCCAAAGTGACAAGCATTAAGAGCAATAAGTTGAAGCAAAGATGATAAACACCAATCTAGATGATAGGCAACATGCCCCCAACAATCTGATAAACTACTACATGATCTAACTCATCCAATCCCTACCATCCCCTTTGCCTACAGCAGGGAATTACTCACACATGGATGGAGAAGTCATTGAGGGAGGATGGAGTGGAGAGGATGATGACGATGGCGATGATCTCCCCTCACCGGAGGACAAAATAGCCTCCAGATTAGCCCTCCCGGAGAAGAACAGAGGGTGGCGGCGGCTTCGCCACGAGAATTGGGAAAACGACTTCTGTTTTGGGGTTTCTCCATCATGGGAATAAATAGGAGCGTCAGTAGGGCACCAGAGGAGGGGGGAGGTCCCTAGGCGGCCAGAGGGCGCGGCCCCACCCCTGGCCGCGCCAGGGGGGGCGCCTGGGCTCCCCTCTGGTCCCACTTCTGGGTTCTGGCTCCTTCCGGTGCGTGGATTTTCTGGTATTTTTTTGGGAATTTTCTAAGACGTCCAAAAATCCATTTTCCTGCGCACAATAAAACCATACAGGCAGCTCTGCTGAAAATAGCGTTACTCCGGGTTAGTTTCATCCAAATCATGCAAGAATGAGGCAAAATAATAGCAAAAGTGTTTGGAAAAGTAGATAAGTTTGAGACGTATCAACTCCCCCAAGCTTAGTATATTGGTTGTCCTCAAGCAATTCAGTACAACGAACTGAACGCGACAAAGAAAACTTTGACAAACTCTTTTTCTTCAATAGATGTATATAAGCATGTACTATGAAAATAATTTAGCAAGCATCAGAACAATGCTATGAGAACAATGCACGAAGCAATCCTTCTTTCAAGTGATCAATCACAAACAACTGAAAATAAATAATATGCTACTGAAAATCAAGACAAGACTACAATGCACAAAGCTTGATCATACTAGAGTGGTATTTCGCTAGCCTCCATGAGTGAAGCAAAACATAAATGAAGAAACTCCTCCGGAGTTTTAAAGGAGACTAGAACTAAGAACTTCAGAATAAGTGATACCACAATCATGCAAAAGATAATGTAGTACTTTGGGACAATGCACATTACACTCAGAATGACAATTATGCTCTCCTAGTTGGTGCTTTGAAGAAAGAAGGTGGAGACTCTCGAACCGTGGAGTTTGATGGAAAGGTTGAAAACCCGTGGTTGGAAGCAAAGACTAAACTTGTACCAGAGCTCTTGGTTTTGAAAACAGAGATAAAAAGTGTTTTGGGGGGTGCATGCTTCGTCAATGAATGCTAGTAGACAACTCAATCGCCTCTTACGCTAGACATGTTTCGAGGAACGGCTCCCAAGATGGAGACGATCACATCCCATTAATCTCCTTTGTTTATCACTGCCAAAGTTTTCTGATTTCTCATAGACAAAGCGTGAAGGAGGGTTTGTTGGTTGTGATTATCTTTTGTGAGCTGGGCGCACTCATGCCAGTCCCTCATCGTATTAGGGGTTTGCAGATTAGACATGAAATCCCGAAATAAAACATGTCTAACATAAGACGGTCATGAATTACTTACTAATTCCTCATGAGCTCAAACAGAGGCACAACACAGGAGTGCTTTTGAATAATTTCGAGATGGTACAAGAAAGTCTTCGTTAGGATGGCCGGTAAATACCACATAGGAAGGTATGGTGGACTTATATGGAAAAACTGGTTTCAAGGGTTTTGGATGCACAAGCAGAAATCCGCTTAGTGCGATCGAAGGCTAGCAAAAGACTAGGAAGCGACCAACTAGAGAGCAATAAAAGTCAAAATCATGCAGAGCGACAAATTAACATTGAATTGGGCATGAAAATGATACAACTATTCTGAAATTCAAAGATCATTCAGGAAAAGTAGACTTTTCAGTCGTAAACATGTGTAAGCATGTGCCAAGTCAATCCAAGAATTCTCCAAAGGGAAATACCACTTCAGTATGTCAAACCATGAACAATGCAATGCATGTAAATCATTTCAACAACACATTATGTACTCTAGCTATTTGGGATCAGCCACAAGGAAAGCATGAACACTAGGAAAGCATTGTAAACATAGCACTATGTCGCTACAAGTTGGTCTCTAAATCATAAGTACAAGCATATGTACAAAAGTAGAAAAATAAAGAATTCATACCGGTTTTCCTTGTTGCATCCCTTTCGTCGATCTTCGTCATTACTACCTTGTCGCTTGCACGGTTGAACGTAGGAAAATATAATCAAGTGCAAATGCCATCACGGACTCGAGCTGAACTCTGCAACAAAGCAAACTAAAGAGAGAAATGAAAATATTTTTGGATTTTTCAAAGATTTAGCGAAAGAAAAAGAAAAGAGAAATCTTTTTGTTGTTTCTGCAAAATAAAAGAACAAAGAAGAATGGGCTAAAAACTTCAAAAAGATCAAAGCGAATAAAATGAAAACGGATAATACAATGGAAAGGTGAGAAGGGAACGTACTCCCCCAAGCTTAGGCTTTTGGCCTAAGTTGGTAGCAGCTACTGCCCCCAGGAGCCTCCTGCTGCGGGGTAAGGGTAAGTCCAGGAGTCGTATGAGCCCTCCGGTGCGTACACCGAAGTCCTCGGGTCCTCCCATGAGGAAGGTCCTACGCTCCAGGCGGAAGACCCCTCGCCATGCTCGGTGAAGGTATCTCCCTGGAAAGGTGGGAACTCACCATGCTCCTCCTCGTCGGGCACAACCCCCTCCATGGGGTTATGCGGCTGGTGATTAGCCATGAACTCATCGAACTGAATTTCGTTGATGGACCATCCGTTCCTGCGAGTGTTATCGAATAATGGTGATCAAGCGTACACCATCCGTTCCTGCGAGGTAGACGGATCTCATGAGTAATGGTCCTTTCAAACCTCAAAATATAATCCAGGTTAGCAAACTGGGAAGTCATGGTAACAAACTTATGCCTCTTCATAGCCGCAAGATCGAGACTCGCGTATGAAAAGGGAACATCATCAGGATGCGGGGTGCGCTCAAGGGACTCAAGGATAAGTGTGGCGTAAATGCCACCATATAAATCGCCTTTGTTACTTTTCGTAACAAGGCGCCGAGCAATCAAGGCACCCACATTATACTCATTCTTACCAGAAAGGGCTTTCGCATAAATAGCGAAGTCTGGTGCAGAACCATTGCTCGTGTTGTCACGAGCTAACACCCCTCTAGCAACAAAATACGCAAAAAACCTGAGGTGTGGAAACAAGATGCTAGAAATCTTCGTGCGCCGAATGTCAGTTTCCTCCTGGCAGCAAAGGGAGTTGAAGAGGGTCCTCAAACCGGAAGGCTGCATGGTCATCTTAGATGTCTGACCAACGTTCGGCACACCTATTATATCACAAAATTGTGCCAAAGACATGGTTATGAGATCATTATAAAGTTTGAACTCAATGGTTCCAGCATCATGATTATAACAAAAACTGTTAACAAAGAAGGAGGTAAGCTTTTTGTATTGTACCACACGACATAAAGCTAGTCGAGTCAAACCTGCATTGGCACAAAGGCCATAAAATTCCTCCTTAATTCCTACAGTTGTAAGAAAATCATCGCACGGATATATCATTGCGCATGCTGGACTTGTGTCTTCCAACAACTCCAGGGGCACATGATCTTCATTTTAGCTCACCCTAACTGCTGAGGGTGAAGCTGCAGCTCTAGTAACTCGATCAGAGCGCTCGGGCTTCTTCTTCCCAAGCCACCCCTTTGCTTTTCCAAAGAAACTCATTTATGAAATTTTTGACAATTCACAAAAACAAGGATTTAAACAAAGTGAGTTGAGCCAAACTACTCTACTCACTTACCTAAGGCATAAACTTGCATCAAAACTTGGAAAATAAAATTCTACACATGCATGCAAGCTCATATGAACAACACCAAGATCTACTAAATACTCACAGATGAGGCCACCAATCAAAAATCTAATTGGAGGGGTGAAGGAGTCACATACTAGGGAGTATTTGCTCAAAATTTCAGCTCGAACGATGGGCTGTAGAGAGATATTGAAAATCGCCTCTAAGAACAGCAAGAACGCAAGAACAAAGTGAAGAACTCGTGTTTTTGGAGATAGAGGAAGGAGGAGGAAGAAGACATACCTGGAGGTGGGGCCTGTGGGCCCCAGGTGCCTTGTGGGCGCGGCCAGGGGCCAGGCCGCGCCGGCTGGCCGCCTGGGCCACTGGTGGCACCCATGGTCAGCACCAGGTGCTTCTGGGTCACTCTCGGCATGGACATTTTTAATATAATTTTTCTGCAATTTTTCTGACAACTTCACTGTTGAAATTTTTTCGAAGTTCAAAAAGCAGCGAAACTTTCTGAAAACTTGAAGCAATGATTAGAGTTGTGAAGCTTCAAAAACTTAAAAAAAAAACTTGGTACAACAAGGAAAAATAAAGCTAAGGCAAATGAAAACATCGCAAGCTCCACTTACTAGACTCATCAGTTAGACCAGCATAAAATATATAAATTAATTCATTCTTAGGGACGCCATGTCCCGGTCTAGCCTGGATCAGACTGCAATACCTCCCCCAAGCTTTAGGGAGGTTCTCATCCTGCAACTGTTTGAAGTTATAAATTCTTCGTAAAGCAGTATGTTGTATATGAGCAGGAAATACTTATCAACAAAAGAGTGAGCTAAGTCTTGAGGACTCCTAATGGAACCACATGGTAGTGCATCATACCATGCTTTAGCACCTTCCTTTAAAGAGAAAGGAAATAGCTTAGTAACATAGAAATTTCGTATCTTCTCATCTGTAGTAAACAAGCCACCTAACTCAGTGAGTTTGGTCAGGTGTGAAATAGCATCATCATTTTCTCTGCCATAAAAGGGGTCATATTCAACCATAGATATAAGTGAAAGATCAACAGAGAAATTATAATCAGGATCATTGATGCATATAGGAGACGTAGCAAATTTAGGATCAGGAACCGTCTTGTTCTTCAGGGAGTGTTTTTCGAGAAGCTTCTTAATAGCAGCAGGGTCAGAGTCGACAAACTCTGTTAGCTCCCTGCATAAATCATCATCATCAAGGAGTCTCTCCTTGAGTTTACTCAAATCGGGATAAGTGTAAGTTCCATCAAAAGGATAGCAAGTATCAGGAATTTCAATTCCAGATTTTTGTGCAGCAGCAGCGATCTGTTTCTCAAGAGCGTGACTAAGTGAAACAATATCATCAAGAGTAGTAGAAGCATCATCAAACGTATGAGACATAGTAACAGATTCAGTAGAGGCATCGGGTGATGGAGGTGAAGAAAACTTACTCATAACTGAAGGTGAATCAAGTGTAGCACTAGTGTTCAGAACAATACCTTTTCTTGTACGGGATGGAAAGATCGGGACCTTGGGGTCTTCTTTCTTACCCATAGCGGATAAATTGCAGAAGGTAAAATACTTCAAGTAGACTTGTGAATAAAGATATGCCTCCCCGGCAACGGCGCCAGAAAACAGGCTTGATAACCCACAACTGCAGGGGATCGAGATAGTCTTCGCGGGTAAGGATAACCCAATTTATAGATTCGACTCAAGGGGAGCCAAAGAATATCCACAAGCTTTGACAGTGGAGTTTTCAATTCCACCGCACCTGAGATACACTTACTTGCAACAAGATATTAGTAGCAACTGCGGTATGAAGGTGATGATAGCAACGGAAATAGTGGTGGTGAGACGGTAAAAGTAAAACAGCGAAAGTAATCAACTAGTAACCAACAGAATTAAAACACTGTAGGCTAGGGAGATGGATGGTTGGGCGCTGCATGGATAAGACACATCATGTATTTAACTATGGGCAAGGCACACAGAAAAGCAATGATCATCTAGGCATACATCAAACATCAGGCATGTATCCCACAGGTAGTTGTACGTGCTTGCAATAAGAACTTGCACAACATCTTTTGTCCTACCATCCCGCTATGAACGGGGCCAAAAGAAACTGATGGAGATTAAGGTGCTCCTGTGAAAGAGCACCGAACAAAGCATTAACAATCAATGGATACATGGAATCTTCAAATTATAATCCATCCCCTTTGGTGTCTGAAGCTGTCACCTTTGGGATTGTCGGTTCCGGACTATAACAGGTGCATACAACTCATAGATAGGATCAAGAACACAAATATATTCATGAAAACACAAAGGGTTCCGATCTGAAATCATGGCACTCGGGCCCAAAGTGACAAGCATTAAGAGCAACAAGTTGAAGCAAAGATGATAAACACCAATCTAGATGATAGGCAACATGCCCCCAACAATCTGATAAACTATTACATGATCTAACTCATCCAATCCCTACCATCCCATTTTCCTACAGCAGGGAATTACTCACACATGATGGAGAAGTCATGAAGGGAGGATGGAGTGGGGAGGATGATGACAATGGCGATGATCTCCCCTCACTGGAGGCCAAAACAGCCTCCAGATTAGCCCTCCCGGAGAAGAACAGAGGGTGGCGGCGGCTCCGTGACGAGAATTGGGAAAACAACTTCTGGTTCGGGGTTTCTCCATCACAGGAATAAATAGGAGCGTCGGTAGGGCACCAGAGGAGGGGGGAGGCCCCCAGGCGGCCAGAGGGCGCCGCCCCACCCCTGGCCGGGCCAGGGGGCGCCTGGGGCCCCCTGGGCTCCGCTCTGGTCCCACTTCTGGCTTCTGGATCCTTCGGGTGCGTGGATTTTCTGGTATTTTTCTGGGAATTTTCTGAGACGTCCAAAAATCCATTTTCCTGCGGACAATAAAACCATACAGGCAGCTCTGCTGAAAACAGCGTTAGTCTGGGTTAGTTTCATCCAAATCATGCAAGAATGACGGAAAAATAATAGCAAAAGTGTTTGGAAAAGTAGATACGTTTGAGACGTATCAGGGCGCGCTGGTGGCCGATGGTCTGGTGGTAGATGGCGCGGCTCGGATTCCTGGGGATGAAGAAATTCCCGATCCTCAGCTTCTTTCCTCGTGGGTTTGAACTTCCAGTTCATCCTTTCGTCCGGGGTTTGCTTTTGGCCTATCAGTTGCAACTGCATGACTTGACTCCCAATGGGGTGTTGCACATTGCGTGTTTTATCACTCTCTGTGAGGGCTTCTTAGGAATCTATCCCCATTGGGGGCTCTGGAAACACCTCTTTAATATAAAGAGGACGAACTCTGAATATGCCGTGGGGCAAGTGGGCATTTCCATTAAGGATAGAAGTGCCTACTTTGATTTGGAGAAGCTGGATTCTGTCTATACATGGCGGAAGAGCTGGTTTTATCTGAAGGACCAGCATGTTGCTGGGCAGCGTTTTGGTCTTGCTCCGTTTGATCCCGCTGCGCGAGTGGCTAAGCGGCCCTCGTGGTCGAATTCTCTGTCTACTAGCGAGTTGTCCATTGTAGATCCGTTAGTGCGGAAGATTTCTTCTTTGAAGGACAACTTGACCGGTGGGCAGCTTATTTCCGTGTTCGTGAAGAGACGCGTCCAACCGCTTCAGTATCGAGTGCACCCCATGTGGCAGTATGATGGACCCAAGGACCCGACCAGGTGTTCAGCCAAGGAGTTCACCGCTGATGACCTTTTGGCTCGGGTCCAACAGGTTACGAAATGTACTAGTATTGAGGAGAAGAGCTTTGTCCGTCCCTACGCTGATGAACTTCCTCTCCCCCAGTTATTTGTCTTGGTGTCTTCTTTTTTCTGATTTGATTATCATCTGCTTGGTTGTTGATGATATTCTTTCTTGCAGGGTCATACACCTTTGCTCACAATCCGCCGCAACCTGAAGATGTTGAAATACTTGATGAACCTGATGCAGCTGCGGTTGATTGGGGTGCTTCGGGTGCGGATGCTGGCGAGTCCGCGGGTGTTGAGATGCCGACTGCTGGTGATAGGAGGACAAGAATCCTTTGAGAATCAAACGCAATCGTTCTTCGAGTGCAATGAGCATGACGCAGCGGGTGGTGGTGGTGATTTCCCGCCACCCGCGCCATCTGATGTGTCGTGTCCTTCTGCGACTGCTCCCAAGAGGCGCAAATTCGGGAAGTTACTGCATGCTCGCGCCACGCCTGCGGGGTGCGTATGACTTTTTGTTGAATGATTCTTCTATTTGGATTGGCTCATGTACTGACGATATGTTTCTTGCAGCACTGCCCCTGTTCCGACCGCTTCCTCTACAAGTGCTGCGACCGTCGATCTTCGGTCGACTGACTCCGGCGTGGCGATTGAGCGGCCTAGAGACTCTGCTGCCACGACTACTCAGCCAGTTCCTTTGGCGACTCCTGTTGTTTCAGGTGCGGGTGCGCCTCCTGCGACTGCCCCATCCGGGGGTCTGCTGCGGCTGCGGACGGGTTCTCTTCCCGAGGAGCAAAAAAAGTCCGGTTTTTTTACCGTATAGCTGAGTAGGTATGGTTTTTCTTTTGTTCTTTCGGGCTATACTGGAGCGTAGTCGTAGGTTTTGAAGTGTTCTTGTGCTGATCCTTGAGTCATTGGGGCACGGCAGTGCTCCCGATGGGAGTAGCCCCAGAGGCTGCGAGCAATCACTTGTGATTGATTGTAGTCTTGATATTATCTTCCCTTCTCTGGCTTTGACTTTTGGTTTTTTTGTTTCCAGCCTGTTTTCCGGAATTGCGAGCGTCTACTGGTCGACGCTGATCGCTGGCGACATGCTCATGACTCGGCCCAGGATAGTTTGACCACCATGAGTCGTAAGACTCTTCTCCTTTCTTTTGTCTCTGTTCGACTGCTCGACTAGTTGTTTGATCGGCTCCTTCTTCTCAGGTCACAGGAGAGTTGCCGAGAAGCGGGATGAGACTGCGGAAAAAGAGATCTCTGAGCTTCGGGCTGCTTTGGGATCCAAGGAGAAGGATCTGCAGGTGCATCCCAAAGAGCTCGCACGGTTGCAGCGGGCGGAAGAGGAGTTCTTGCGGGTGGAAACGGTCGAGTGCGAGCGCCTGCGCGTATTGGCAAGTTCTCTGGAGGGTGAGTGGGCAGTTCCATCTTTCTCTTGGTGTTTGTTTCTTCTTCGAGTTATTGAATCTTTGTGCTGGGCGCAGGCTCTGTGGGTGTTGGAGCAGTGGAGGCAGATGCGGAGGGATCCAGTACTCTTCGCGGAGCTGTGGATGCTGTATCGGGTGCTGCTAGAGCTGCTGGGGATGTTTGTGCCCGGGCTTCGACTCTTCTGAAGCTTCTTCATGAGCACCTTCTCCCGGACGAGACTAAGAGGCCGAAGGGTCTAGACGCGCAAGTCTCTGCATTTGGACCATACGGTGGCCAATTGGAGGACTTGATTCGCGAGAATGTGGTGACTGGGCTTGCCACGACCTTTGTTGTTCTTCTGGGGCATGGAGTTCCTATTGAGGATTCGATGGTGGATAGTGTGCCCCATTATACAAAGGAGCAGAGTGCTCGAGCCACTCATCTTGCCCACCAACTGCAACTAGTTCTAGAGGCTGAGGATTTTGAATTTGAGGACGATGAGTAGGGGAGACTGGTTTTGTGTTTTGCCTTTTGAAACTTGAGTTGTAATGTGCCTCCTGCGGGATGGTGAATCTTTCTAGTTGTTTGAAAACTGCTTTACCCTTCTTTGAACTTCTTTGTTCTTCTTTTTCCTTGACTTGTTCTCCTTTGCGATAGGCCACCTCGGGTGTTTCTCGGGTTTGGAATTCGCTGAAGGAGAATGCTCGCGAGGGTGCCTACGAGTCCGTTTGCCTGAGACTGAAGGATGCTGAGCATGAGACTATTCGTTTCAAAGGTGTTGTCGCGGTCCAGCGTTCCAAACGTGAGCGTGCTAAGGCTGTTCTGGATAGCCTTGCTGTCTGGGTGGTAAAGTTTCCCGATCTCCTGCGGGGTGAGTCTGTCTTCCTTCAACTGCTCGACTGCGTGAGTTCTTTTCATGCTTGGTGTTGATCTTTGCTCTTTCTTGCGAAGTGCTGGCTGGGCGGTCTCGTGATGAGGAGGAAGCCGTGCAGTTAGAGTTGTCGCGGTTTGAAGACCCAGACGTGCAGGCTTGTAATCCCTTTTGGGTGGATAGGGCGCGCGCTCGAGCGTTCGCTATTCTTCGGCTTCGGGTTGAGAGGGTGCCTCGAGCTCTTGAGTACTGCCGCAGGGTGCTTGGCGGGATCTTCTCCGAGTTTTATCCGCTATGGTCTGTTCCGTCGTCCTTTCAGATACTTTACCGTGTTTTCTCCCAACCTGCAGAGCTTCGCCGTGTGGTGGATCACCAGATTCATGCGGGGGCCCGCTGTGCTTTGGCTTTGGTTCATAGTCATTGGCCTGGGGTGACATTGCGCTAGCAGCCGGAGGTCCTCCGGATGGTAGGGGTCAACCGATGGATGATCATTATGCTGCGGCGGACGGACGTGCGCGCCAGGTTGTGAGGTGGGTTTGCGAAGAGAATGACTGTCTCATGGGTGCCCTTTGTAAGGTGAAGTTGGAGCCTGGAGATTAGGAGGTGCTCCGTTTGTGTAGTTTCTTCCTTGTACAGTTTGTGGGCGAAATCCTTTTTGAGTTTGGGCTATCTTGTTTTGCTGAGCCGCTGCTGTGGATGGGGTTCCTGAGTGCTGGCTTTATAAGTTGCGTGAGTGAAGAGCGCTTCGGAGGGTTGCTGCTGCGGCGAGCCCCCGAGTGCCAATTTTTAAGTCGCGTAAGGGAAGAACGCCCCGGGGGTGGCTGCTGCGGCGAGCCTCCGAGTGGCAATTTTTAAGTCACGTAAGCGAAGAACGCCTCGGGGGGTGGCTGCTGCGGCGAGCCCCCGAGTACCTGTTGTTGAGTCGCGTAAGCGAAGAACGCCTCGGGGTGTGGCTGCTGCGGTGAGCCCCCGAGTGCCAATCTTTGAGTCGCGTAAGCGAAGAAAGCCTCGGGGGGTGGCTGCTGCGGCAAGCCCCCGAGTGCCAATTTTTGAGTCGTGTAAGCGAAGAACGCCTCGGGGGGTGGCTGCTGCGGCGAGCCCCCGAGTGCCAATTTTTGAGTCGCGTAAGCAAAGAACGCCTTGGGGGGGTGGCTGCTGTGGTGAGCCCCCGAGTGCAAATTTTTCAGTCGCGTAAGCGAAGAACGCCTCGGGGGGTGGCTGCTGCGGCGAGCCCCCGAGTGCCAATTTTTGAGTCGCTTAAGCGAAGAACGCCTCGGGGGGTGGCTGCTGCGGCGAGCCCCCGAGTGCCAATGAGCGAATTGTTTGGATTTTTTTTTCAATATTCTTCCTGTTGTTTCTTACACGAGGGGGTTGTTGAAGACAAGCCTTTATTTGGATCGATGGCTTAGTAGCCCTAAGAATTGGAAGTTGTTGCGGCGGTGGCATGGGTCCTTGGTGTGTGAAGCATGCGGGTCCTCTGGTTGCTCCTTTTGCTTCTATGGGAGCGCCTCTTCCTCTTGTGCCGCGGCTCTGCTAGCTTGGTGTGCTCCAAAGGTTTCTGATATCTTGTGGAACTATTTGTCGTAGTGGTCGGATCTGATGAAGCTGCCGCTGACTGTGATGACTCCTCGCGGGCCTGGCATTTTCATCTTGAGTTAGGCGTAGTGTGGTACAGCCATGAAGCGCGCGAAGGATGGGCGTCCTAGGATGGCATGGTATTGGGATTTCCAGTCGACCACTTTGAAGTCCAACGTTTCCTTGCGGAAGTTACTCGCGCTGCCAAAAACCACCTCGAGACTTATTTTTCCGAGGGGGTAGACTGCTTTACCTGGCACAATTCCATGGAAGGTTGTGCCTGAGGATTTTAGTGCCTAATTTTGGATGAGCATTTCTTCCAGGGTTCTGGTGAATATGATGTTGATTCCACTGCCACCGTCCAGGAAGACTCGTGACATGTCGTAGTTTCCAATTCTTGCTTCGAGTACCAATGCGGCGTGTCGTGGACGCGGGATGGCTGGCGGGTGATCTTCCCGGGAGAAGGTAATTTCAGTCTCGGACCCGCATAGGTATTCTGGGACAGCGGGGTGCGAGGAGACTGCGAGGAAAACTTGTCTGGTGACCTGCTTCTGCTGCCTGTTTGATGATCTTCCTTCTTGTATCATTTAGATCTGGCCATGTGCTTCTGGGTATTTTCTTCTTCTTTGGGTGTCGTGCGCCGCTCTTGGATTGCTGCTACTTGTCTTGCTGGTATGGCAGGGGTTGGTGGTGCGTTGTGGGCGATGGTACCGACTGCTACGCTTGCGAGAGGCTGTGCTGCTGTTGTCGTAGATCGCCTTTTTTCTTCTGAGAGCTCGATGAAGCACCTGCAGTTTCTGAGTTTGTGTCCTGATCTTAGCTCTTAGCGTTCGTTTCTGAACCCGTGTAGTATGCACGGTCCGTCGAGCTGTTCTTTGGCCGAGCGATATGCTCGGGCGTCATCTCGCGGCTGCCTTGATCTCCAATATTGTTTCTGAGCTAGGGATGCTTCTTCTTTGTTGTACCGACACTGCATTCTGCTGTCGTCGCGATTTCTGCCGTCTCTGTCATCTGGGAAGCCGGCCGCGACCATGTCGGGTCCTCTGTCGTCGTAGAAGTTACGCCTGAAGCGTTTTCTTCTTCTGTCGAATCCTCTATCTCCGGTGTGGTAGTCGTAGTCGCGTTCTGAGCGCGCTGTCTGGATCTCTGATTCGTTCCGCACGGAGTCTTCTCCGTCTGCCCAGTTATTGGCTTGTTCTAGTAGTCGCGCGAGTGTTCGGACCTTCATCTGCCCGAGTTGCTCCTTGAAGTCGATGCGTTGCAAGCCTCTCCTGAATGCATCGATTGCGCTTTCGTCAGATATGTCCTCGGCTGAATTTTTGAGTATGGTCCACCGCTAGATGTATGCTCGCAGGGACTCTCTGGTTCCTTGCTTTCTGGCCCTCAGCTCCTCGAGTGATGCTGGTCGTTTGTAGGTGGACTTGAAGTTCTCGATGAAGGCGCTGCGGAACTGCTTCCAGGAACTGATTGATCCTCGCGGCAGGTTCTTCAGCCAATGTCGCGCCGAGCTCTCGAGCATGAGTTGCACGTACTGCATTGCTGTGATATTGGTTCCTCGCTGGAATTTTACGGCTGTTAGGTTGTCGTCGAGCCATGCTTCTGGCTCCTCCAGCCCGTCGTACTCGTATGGATCGCGTGAAGCACAGTGCTCCGCATGATTCTATGTCCTCATCGGAAGCTTGCTCGTCCGAGTATTCTTCGCGGGCTACGCGTCTTCGTCTTCCGCGATTGACCTTGTTCTGCGTTATGTCGTCGCATGCGTCTCGCCGACTGCTGTTGTGTCTGTTGCTGTTGTCATTGCTGTCATGGTTTTTGTTTCTGTTTGAGCGTTTGCGCCAGTCGTCACTGCTGTCGTCGTCGTTAGGTGAACTGGGGTCCATGTCCGGTGTCTGCTCGCGGGGCACTCGCCTTGCGCCTGCTTTTTTAGGGGCTGAGGCAGTGATGGCGTCTTTCAATATTTTGAGTTCCATCGTCGTCTTGCAGTCTAACCCGCCCTTCTTGCCCTTCTGAGCACGAGATAGGTATTCTTGGGAAGTTATAAGGGCTTCTGCTGGCGTGAGTTGCTCTTCTTCATCGTCATCCTGTTCTAGCTTGAAGTCGTCATCTAGTTTGCGGGCTACCTTCTTCTTGTTAGTGCATCTCAAGTTGCTGAATCTGGATCTGGCTCAGACAGGGGAGTCGTAGTCGGAGGAGTCGCTTCTGGGAGGTGGCTTGCGGTTGGTCCTCGGGTCAGTGGCGGTTTTTCCTTGCTTCTCTAATTCTAGACATTGTTGTCTTGTTTTCTTGGTGATGTCACTCGCCAGTTTGTTGTATGCTCTAAGCTCGTCTCGTGTTGCGTTTTCCGGGAGTAGTTTGCCGCGTTTTACTGCGTCCTTTACTCTGGCGATTGCTTCTTTGGACAGGTAGATTTTTTCTACGTGATGGTCCTCTTTCGCCGTGCCTGAGGTCTGGCGCTTGCTGCTTTCTGGCTCGTCACTCCTGTGATTGCTATGCTCCAGTCCTATATACACTTTTCTTGGTATGGTTTCTGGTTCTCCAAGGGTGACGGTGACCTGGTCGGTGTTGTCGGGATCACTGATTTTGATTCTTAAGAGAGCATCTCGACGGCTGCTCGGGTCGTCGTCTTGGCCTTTTCCGTCTGCGGTTGGCTCATGAACGTCCGCCATGAACACCTAGGACGGTGTCCTGACTGCTATCCTGCTTGCATGCGTGTTGCGCTTCTTCCATGGTGTCGGTCCACTCGAGTAATCGCGAGTGACGCGACGTCTTGTGTTGGGTTGGGAGTCGTGACTGACTCGCGGGGTCGCCGCGCGGGCGGGTGTTGCTTTGATTGTTGCCGTAGCGACTGTTGCTGCGGGTGCTCGGGTGCTATCCGTGAGGCGTAGGGTTCCCCAATGGTTGATGTAGATCTGGTATGCGCTGAAGGTCAGGTTGATGCCAGTGCACAGATCGGCGAAGGCCGGTCGAAAGTCGGAAGGTGAGCCATGAAGCCTAGGGACCCTAACAGATCGGAGTTTGCTCGAGTCGTGGAGTCGATGAGTGCTGACGGAGTCGCTGCCTTGACGGATGCTCATGACGAGGCCGCCGAGATCGTGATTCCAACCTGCGGAGTTCCCTCAGACGGTGCCAATTGACGAGGATCAGCCTCGACAAATCCCATGGTCAGGGTCCCTGAGTTTATCATAGAGAAGGAACAGGTTGTATGATACTCGTCGGCTAACAGGAGAAGCACTTCCTGCTCGATATTATTGCGTGATGGGGAGATTACAAGGGAGGCCAAGGCGAGTCCTCGCAAGACAAGGAGAGAAGATTAGATATTGGATGTGTGAGACGTCTCCCCTCCCAACCTTTATATACTAGGCTAGGTCTCTGGGAGTCCATCCTAGATTACAGAGATAGTTTCCTAGCCCTAATCTTGCCTTGTGCGCCAAGTTGTGCCTTCCATATCGGTCGTGGACTCCTACGTTGGTGCCTTGGGAGGACCAACCGCGGGCCCATCAGCGCTCCTTGCGAGCCTTCTGTCTTCATACGCACCAGGTATCCTTACACGCAGGAGTCGTGGGGTCACCCCCTCGTCAGCTAGGGTACAACTATTGAAGACGAACCAAGACCTCAAGTGCTCCATCTGCAGCCGAGCTGTCAAGAACTTCAACCAATCGACCTCTCATACATCTCAAACGTATCTACTTTTCCCAACACTTTTGCTATTGTTTTGACCTCATTCTTGCATGATTTGAACGAAACTAACTCGGACTGACGTTGTTTTGAGCAGAACTGCCTGTATGACTTTTTCATGTGCAGGAAAAGGGAATTTTAAGCATCTCAGAAAATTCCAGGAAAAATCATAGAAAATCCACAAACACGAAGAGTCCCGGAGCCAGAAGATGGACCAGAGGGGGGCCTCCCCTGGCCCAGGCGGCCAGGTGGCGCGGCCTGGCCCCTGGCCGCGCCATGGACCCGCCTGGTCTACTGGGACCTCCCCTGGTGCCCTACTTTGACTCCTATTTTTACCCCCGACGAGAAAACCCCGAAACAGAAGTCGATACTCCAATTCTCGTCGCGGAGTCGCCGCCACCTCTGTTCTTCTCCGGGAGAGCTAATCTAGAGGCTGTTTTGGCCTCTGGTGAGGGGAAATCGTCCTCACCGTCATCACCATCGCCACTCAATCCCCCTTCCATGTCTCCCCCATCCATGTGTGAGTAATTCCCTTCTATAGGCCAAGGGGATGGTAGTGATTGGATGTGTTAGATCATGTAATAGTTCGTCAGATTGTCGGGGGCACGTTGCCTATCATCTACTATGGAGTTTATCATCCTTGCTACTACTTTTTGCTCTTAATGCTTGTCACTTTGGGCCCGAGTGCCATGATTTCAGATCTGAACCACTTGTGTTTTCATGAGTTTATTTGTGTTCTTGATCCTATCTATGAGTTGTGTGCACCTATTATGATCCAGAATTGGCGATCCCAATGGTGACAGCTTGGGACACCAAAGAGGATGGACTATAATTTGAGGATTCCATGTATCCATTGATTGTTAATGCTTTGTTCTGGTGCTCTTTGATAGGAGCACCTTAATCTCCAGAAGTTCCTTTTGGCCCCGTTCGTAGTGGGATGGTAGGAGAAAATATGTTGTGTAAAGTTCTTATTGCAAGCACGCACAACTACCTTGGGATACACGCCTAATGTTTGATATTTTCCTAGATGATCATTACTTTTCTGTGTGCCTTGCGGCCCTTGACCCATGTTAAATACATGTTATCTCTCATCCATGCAGCGCCCAACCATCCATCCCCCTAGCCTACAGTGTTTTAATCTTGCTAGTTAGAAGTTGCTTTAGTTTTGCTGTTTTACTTTCGTTGTTTTGCCACTACTATTTTCATTGCCACCATCACTTCCATCAAACAATTCTACTAATAAATTCTTGCCAAGGAAGTGTCTTTCAGGTGCGGTTGAATTGACAACTCAACTGTTAAAGCTTATAAATATTCTTTGGCTCCCCTTGTGTCGAATCAAAAAATTGGGTTATCTTACCCTCGAAGACTGTTGCGATCCCATACACTTGTCGGGGTCATCAAGACTATTTTATGGTGCCGTTGCCGGGGAGCATAGATTTATTTACAAAGTCTACTTGGAGTTATTTTTCTTGCTGCGGTTTGTCCGCTATGGGTAAGAAAGGAGACCCCAAGGTTCCGATCTTACCATCCACTACAAGAAAAGGTATTGTTCTTATCACTAGTGCTACACTTGATTCACCTTCTGTTATGAGTAAGTTGGCTTCACCACCACCACGTGTTGCTTCTACCGAGTCAGTTACTATGTCTGATACTTTTGATGATGCTTCTACTAGTTTTGATGAGACTGGTTCACTTGGTTACTTTATTGAGTCTCGGATTGCCAAGGCTACAAAACTACCTAGACCCTCTTTTTTCCTTGATTTGAGTAGCCTAAGGGATAAAATTCTTGATGATGATTATATTGAGCTTCATGATGAACTTTGTAGGGAACTTGCAGAGTGTAGTGATTCTGCAAGCCACGATGATGTGAAGAAGTTGCTTAAAAAGCATGCTATGAAGAACAAGTTTATTCCTAATCCTGAATTTCCTACATCTCCTATTTGCATTAAAGATGCTGGTTTTGATTTCTTTGTTGATATTTCACTTATATATATGGTGGAAGCTTACCCCTTTTATGGCAGAGAAAATGAAGATGTTATTGCACACCTTACTAAACTCACTGAGTTGGGTGGTTTATTTACTAATGAGGACAAGAAGATACAATATTATGTTACTAAGCTACTTCCTTTTTCTTTGAAGGAGGGTGCTAAGGCATGGTATGATGCATTACAATGTGGTTCTATTAAAAGTATTCAATATTTAGCTCAATCTTTTGTTGCTAAATATTTTCATGCTCATATGCAACATGCTGCTTTACAAAGAATTTATAACTTTAAACAGTTGCAGGATGAGCACCTCCCTAAAGCTTGGAGGGGGGGTTATTGCACTTTACTCAAGTCCAGACCGAGACATGGAGTCCCTAAGAATGAATTTCTTGATATATTTTATAGTGGTCTAACCGATGAATCTAAATCCTATCTGGATAGTTGTGTTGGTTGTATTTTCAGGGAACGTACACCAGACAATGCTGAAGAACTAATGGGCAAGATAGCCAAGAATCATGATGATTGGTCCATCTCTGAACCACCTCCACCACCAAAGAAGAGGGGAATGCTTGTTCTAAACCCCGAAGATATGCAAGAGGCCAAGAAGTCTATTAAAGAGAGAGTTATTAAAGATGAAGATGTAAAGAATATACCTCCTATTGAAAAACTTTGTGAGCCTACTACTCACCCTCCTATGGTAGAGGTACACTCTCTTTTAGATTTCAATGCAAGTGACATCCCTCATGGTAAGCCTCCTGATCAATGTTTATATGAGCTTGATATTTTTATTATTAAGCAACATCATTTTAATGAGAGGATTCAAAGTCAGTTGCATGATAATTCCCTTGCTATCAAAAGTTTGCTTGATGTTTTAAGTAGAACTGTTAATGATGTTAAAGGTCTTGTTAAGCATTTTCAATTCATATGGTTCAAACTCAGCTTGAACAAATTTCCAATGTGCAAAAATATTTTCTTGCTAACAATGCTAAATAAGATGATATACAGGCTTACGGTATTAAGACCCGAGGTGGGACACACACTCAAGACCCTCTCTATCCAGAAGGGCATCCAAAGAGAGTCGAGCAAGATTCTCAAATGCAGGAATAGGACGTTGTCAGCTCCCCGAAGAAGGAGAAGAAACACAAGGAAGCTGACAACTCAAATGATCCCATAATTGATGAACAACCTATTATTGATCCTAATAGTATATCTACTTCTGATGCTGAGACTGGGGACGGTGTTGAACCTAATAAGGATGATGAGAAGAATGATCCTCCTAAAATACAACAAGAAGAAGCACCTAACAACCACAAGGGATATAATAGAGAAGACTTCATTGCAAGAAAACAAGGGAAGGAAAAGAACCATGGGTACAAAAACCAATGTCCTTCCCAGGTAAGTCTCTCAAAACTAAAGAAGAAGAGCACTGTAATAAATTTTGTGAATGGATGAAACCTCTTTTTCTTCAAATTCCTTTGACTGATTCTATTAAGTTGCCTCCGCACTGGAGGTATATGAAAGATATTGTTACTAATAAAATAAAAGTTCATAATGATGCAATATCTACTATGCTTGCTAATTACTCTTTAAGTGGAAAGATTCATGAGAAGCTTGGTGTTACAGGTATACCCACCATTCCTTGATCCATAAAGAATAATTATGTCAGAACTGCTTTATGTGATCTTGGTGCGTGAGTGAGTGTTATGTATTTTTTCTCTTTACAAGAGGCTTTGTTTATACAAACTAATCCCTACAGATATCTCTCTCAAAATGGTTGAAAAGTCAACAGCCGTTCCAATTGGTATTTGTGAGGATGTTCCTGTTGAAGTTGCTAATTGCTTAATCCTTACTAATTTTGTTGTGCTAGACATGCCCGAGGATGGGAGCATGTCTATAATTCTTGGAAGAACTTTTCTTAACACCGCAGGGGCCATTATTGATTGCAATAAAGGAAAGGTTACTTTCAATGTTAATGAGAAGGAGCACATAGTGTATTTTCCGAAAAATATCGATAAAAGGCATGGCCTTAATTCCATTCAAAATGTTGAAACTGCGAAGATTGGAGATTGGGATTGTCCTCTACATGTGCACCACAAATACAAAACTATTATGGTGGGGACAATGTCCATCAAAATAAAGGTACCATGAACACCTTACAAGAAGTGAAACTTTTTGCTTTATATATAACTCGTTTGGTAGTAAGACTTGATGATATCGTGCCCCCAGAGATGATCTATGAGTCCGACACGGTACACACCATGGCGTACCCATGCTCCGACTTTCTTACTGCGGCAGGTATTGAGGATGAATTCAATGACCTTTGTGCATTTGTAGGTTTGACGCACCTCGTTAAACATCAAGTGCCACAATATCCCAAGCTCACTTACTACTTTAACAACTGGTTTTGATTCAATGATACAATTTCTACCATTGAATTTAGAATTTATGATGAAGTTATGACTATGTTGTTGGCAGAGTTTTGTCGCGTTATAGGTGTGTGGAATGTTGGGAGGACGGACAGAATGAAGACGCATCCCTCCAGACTAAAGGACCTAATCAACTCTCTCTGCAGTGGGTACCCGAGAGATATTCGTCGAGGAAAGATTTGTGGCATCTTGTTCCCTCACATCGGGTATTTCTCTTATTATATCGCTCGAGGGGTGTTAGCTCGTGAGAACACGAGCAACATTACCACTCCAGATCTAGCTATATTGGCAGCCACCCTCGAGAACGATATTACGTACAACATAGGTGCTTTGATTGCTCTCCGACTCGACACTAATGGCGAGAATGGTCCTAACTATGGTGGCATCTTTTCCACACTTATTGTTGAACATATTCATCGAGCCGTGCGTGCGGATGATTTCCCTCTTCCATTTTTACGTCTTGATCTTAATGCTATGAAGAGGCATGATTTTGTTACTAGAACTTCCGAGTTCGGTAACCTGGTTTATAAGATGAAGTTTGGAGAAAATACTAACCGTCAGATCTGTATACCTGCACCACTTTTCTTTAGTTTCACTGACAGGAACGGGGGGTCCTTCACTACGAACGAGCTAGACGAGTTCGTGGCTCAGTAGCAATTTTATCACCCCATGGAGGAGGTTGTTCCCGAGGAAGAGGAGACAGAGCAGATTCCGCCTCCCCAGGAGGAACCCGTTGCCCATTGCTGCGAGGGGTCTTCTTCTTGGAGCGTGGAGCCTTCCATCTGGGAGGACGGCAGGATGTCATTCTCCGCACCAGCTATTCAGTACGACCCATGGAGCCACCACTACCATCCCGGAGCCAGAGGGAGCTCTTTGGGCCCGTAGTAGCCGAGCCCAACTTAGGCCAAAAGACTAAGCTTGGGGGAGTATGTACCCTTCCCCCTTTCATTGTATCATCCATGGTGTTCACTTTAATCTTTTCCGAGTTTTTTCCTGTTCTTCTTTGATATTTCTTATTGCAAAAAAAAATTCTCCTTTCTTTTGTTTTCGATTAACCTTTCAAAAACCCAAAAATATTTCCTTTCTCTCTATAGTTTGCTTATTTGCAGAGTTCAGCTCACGTCCATGGTTGCAATTACACTTGATTATATCTTCTGACGTTCGATCGTGCAAGTGACGAGGCAGTAACGATGAAGATCGACGGAGGGGATGCAACAAGGAAAATCGGTATGAACTCTATTTGTTTCTACTTTTGTACATATGCCCGTACTTATGATCTAGAGACCATCTTGTAGCAACATAGTGCTATGTTTACAATGCTTTCCCAGTAGTTCATTCTTTCTTTGTGACTAGTCTCAAATAGCTGGAGTGCATAATGTATTATTGAAATGATTTGCATGCATTACATTGTTCATGATTTGGCATATTGAAGTGGTATTTCCCTTCGGAGATTTTTTGGATTGACTTGGCACATGTTTATGAGTAGAAGTCTACCAAACCTTGATGATCTTTTTTATTTCAGAGTAGTCATATCACTTTCATGCCCGATTCAATGTTGCTTTGTCGCTCTGAAGTATTATGACCGTTATTACTCTCTAGTTGGTTGATTCCCCGCCTTTTGCTAGCCTTCACCTGTACTAAGCGGACTGACTGCTTGTGCATCAGAAATCCTTGAAACCAGTTGCGCCATATGAGTCCACCATACCTTCCTATATATGGTATTTATCAGCCATCCTAACGGAGACTTTCTTGTACCATCTCAAAATTATTCAAATGCACTTCCTTTTCGTATCCGTACAAGCTCATGGAGCGTTAGGGGAAATCAATATCTTACATGCTAAAAATGTTTTACTCCTTGACAAAGTTTAATCTAGTCAAATATATGAGGCAGAGGCTAGTCTAGAGAATGCCCAGCTCTCATTTGTTTTCAAACTTATAAAAACTTACACTTTTCCCTCATACTTGATGACGAAATGAAATGGAACTATGTTGGCCAAAGACTATTGATGATTGGTGGAAGGAGATTTACAATATTTCCTTCCATACTTGAGACAGAATGAAGGGCACCAAGCAATCATTGCTGGCCATAGACCTTCTATGATTGATGGATAGTGAACACAAGTGTAGGCTTACCACAAAAATCATGGGACCGCCATTAATATGGTTGGTATGGAAGATATTGAAAACCTCCCAAAATCGTTTTATCTCTGTTTTCAAAACCAAGAGCTCTGGTACTTGTTTAGTCTTTGCTTCCAGCCACGGGTTTTCAACCTTGTCATCAAAAGCCACGGTTCGAGAGTCTCCATCCTCTTTCTTCAAAGCACCAACTATTGAGAGCATAATTGTCATTCTAAGTGTAATTTGCATTGTCCCAAAGTACCACATTGTCTTCTGCATGATTGCAATATTGCTTATTCTGAAATATTTATTTCTAGTCTCCTTTGAAACTCCTAAGGTGCTTATGCTTGTTGGATATATGCTCTAGAGGCAAATAATATATGATTACTCCAATATATCTAAGCAAGTTCATAGCCAGTTTCATACCATGCTAGAACTGTATCAGTGAAATAATGATACACATGTGGTATAGAAAACCCTAGAGTTCCTAGCTAGTCTCTATATCAATAAATAGTTCATGGTCAACATGATGGTCGTAGTTTCGCGATCATGGACAATTAAGTCTCTTGACTATGAGGTCACCTCACTGGATGAGTGACGTGATGAACATTACCAAAAGCAAGCATTACAACATGATCAATCTTATGAAGGTTCAGTGTTGTAATTACAGAACGTAGTAGACTGTTCCTTTGACCGTGAGTACGTGCATAATTGCTATCTACTCGGATGCTTTGAATTACATCCCACCACCTGACAGAAATATGCGGGTCATAACGGTTGTATCTTGGGTATTCCGTGGAGATATGTCGAGGAGTATTGTTACAAGAGCGGGATTTGTGAACCCATGTAATGGATAGATACTAAGGGCCCACTCGGTGAGATTCCATCCATAAAGCTACAGCGTGTGACTAGGTCACCGGGATGAATATCACGGGAACGAGTGAATAAGGATTTGTTCAGAACGAGGTTGAACCATACATAGGATGTCATTGATCTAATCTCGGAACAATCTAGTATCGTTGACAAAGGGAATGCTATACGACGTAAAGTCCAATCGGTATTGATATCCGGAATGCACAGGGGTCATTATGGGCATCCAGGTCCAGCTGATGATCATTGACGGTAGCCTCATCTCGGTCATGACTGGAGTGTTATCGGACCGTAGGGTAACACACTTAAGGGCTCAATGAAATTGAAGACCTTTTCAGAACTATCGGAGTTATCGGAGATATGAGAGAGAACTCCGAAATCGTTTCGGAGGGGAGACGAAAAAGGTTCTGTGGTTTTCGAATTGTTCGGAAAGTTATTCAAATATGTTTTATTATTTAATTAAATAAATTAACTATTAAAATATAATTTAAATAATTAAAAGGAATAAAAATGGGGTGGCTAGGTACCATGGGCCTTGGGCCCATGTGGCCACTTGGCCATGCATGCATGCACGCCATGCACATGTGGCCGGCCACATGCGGCCACCCCACGGCCATGTGCTAGTGCGTGGCTTAGCACTTGTGGTTTAGTACCACATCGCTAAGCTACGTACCTGCGTGCCCCCTTTTCCCCTATATATAGATATGGAGGGTGCCCCTTTTTTCACACAGAAAATTCCAGAAAAATACAGATAAATTCTGTTGATCTCTCTTTCCCTCTTTCTACTTCCTTTGAGCGGACTCCCCTTGTTTGGAGGCTGCACTAGGTTGGAGATGTCTCCACTATACGCACGCCGTCGTGCTGCTGAAACCCCGGTTCCGGAGGTCTGCTTCCGCCACCTTCGCTGGATCGGAGATCGGAGGTCGTCATCGAGTCTCGTACATGTGCGAGTACTACGAGGTGCTACACGTGTGGCACTACACCCATCCGGGTGCTAACACAGCCAGGGGGCCGTGAAACTTGTTCGACTACACCAACCACGTTTGCGGGAACGTTTCCCGTGCAACGGACTACACCCCGAGGTATGTTATTCCGCACTCCTTTCCGTTACGGTAATACGTCTAGCTAGATCTTTGGTTATGGGAAACGCTAGTTAGGAAAAAATTGTGTTTCCCGCTGCGAACCCCAACAGTGGTATCATGAGCTAGAGCTATGCTTAGTATTAGTGTACGGATAGAACACATCGGGGATGTGGGCGTTGATTGTATGATTGTTACCCTCCCACGTGTACTTGTTCACATCTGCGGCATCGTTCGATGAAGCGGCCCCCGATAGACCTTACACGAGACTCTTACGTGAGACTGGTTGCATGCGTGACATGCGGCTTGTACCATATAAACTGGCTCTGGGGGTGTTTGTCTCTCTACTTTAGCGGATGTGGCATTTGCAACGGAGGGCCGCGCGCGGGGTGTAATAGAGACAATCGTATGGTTGACGTTGTGGTTGACTCGTAGGTTAAAACCTGTTTAACTATGAAATCCCTAGCAGCCACGTAAAACTTGCAATATACAACTAGATCGTCTAAACTTGGTATTGCTAAGTGGGGCTATCGTCTGTTTGATTGTGATGTAGTGATAGCTTTGCTATATGTTACTAGTAAGTAGTAAACGTCATCATGACAAAACAAACTCAAATGGACACACTATAGACTTAGTGTTGCCATAGCTTAGACATCTTAAAACCTGCTAGTATAAGATACACGACGGTAGCATGTGATAAGATGATCCCTCAACAAAGCCCAACACAAGTATTCTACCAAAGTGTGCACCACCTGGAAGGATCTCCCATATGGCCGACATTCCGTACATATCGGGTGTCACACATATTAAACGGCGTTCGCATGAGGTTGGGTTCGGCACCCCTAGCATATGAAGATATGGCCTTGCTGAGTAGCATATAACATGGAGGTTAATTTGGCGAGCCTAGCATATGAAGATATGGCCTCGGAATACTAGAGATTGAAAGATCGAGCATGAGTCACAATATACAGATAATGTGATCGCACAAGTTGTTGTCTACCTTTGAAACTGACCCATCGGTCGTGTGATATTCGAGGGCGGGCAGTGAATCTGGATCATGTAATCACTAAAACTTCTTAGGGACGATTTTTTTAGTGCGAGCTCATTTATAATATGATTATACGAACTCATTATTGTTGTGAACTAGTCTTAACTGTGTTCCTTGCAATTATGTTTGTAGAAAATGAATGCACTAGAGCAACGTGAATTATCTTTCTTCATGGAGGGTGAAAGACTTAGAGTAGATGGGTCAAACTTTGCTGAATGGTACTCACGCCTTAGGACTTCGCTCAAAAGATCAAACATCTTGTTCACAATAGAAATGCATGTGGAAGAACATCCGGACGACGATGTTGGCGATCAGGAGATACTTGATCATTATGATCGCCGACAGAAGTGCTCCGTAGTCAGGAATGTCATGATTTTCAGCATGTCAGAGGAGTTGGGTATTCAGTTTCAGGACACTGGCTCATATGACATGATGGACACGCTAAAGACAATGTTCATACGTGAGTTTAGAGTTGCCAGATTTGAGTTAGAAAGCAAGTTTCTATATACAAAGATGGAAGAACACACAAGCCTTGATGATCACTTAGACATGATGCATGAGATGTACCTGACCCTGGTGGAGGACTATGAATATTGGACAAGAACGAAACCACCATAGAAGAGTTTGCAATAAACACGTTATTTCACTCGCTTCCTCCGAGTTATGGTGATTATGTTCATAGCTATGTCGGAAGTGGAGCTAATATGAGTCTCCAGAACTTCATGACTAATCTCTTGGCTGCGGACATTGCTCCTATCGAGGATGCAGAAGTCGTGGATGGAGAAGGTATATACTTGATATACATTATAAATGTTTGTTCCCTTATACAACACTTGCAGTTAATGAGTATCTGTTACTTATTCTGTTTTGTGAAAACAGGATCTGCCGTTGCATGGACGGGAAGAGGTGCAATCAAGGATTGATGGATATCAAGTCAGTTGATGGCCAACATGGATTCCTCCGAGACATCTATCATAGGAGATACTTAGAGTACTAGATAAATCTTATGTAATCATTATAGTATGAACACTTAGTTGTGTGTCTTGCATCTCGCGAGACAAAGTTATTCATGTAATGAGACACGTCAGTTGTTCCATCTTTATGAATAAAAGTGTGCTTATACTTTGATTACGTCTTGATTTATGTTATGATAGAAAGCATTTATAATACTACGATTATTGTCAAGTAATATTCAATGTTTAATGATAAAGTTGTCTTGATTATAACAAGTCAAAGATTTGATTGCATAAGGTGATTTCATAACTGATGAATTCATTAAATGTATGATATATTAACTTGTGAGTTCATTATCAAATAAAATTCATAACATGATTGCATGAGATGGATTATATACACGATCTATGAACCTCTGCAATAAATATGACCATGACAAGGTTGTAGCAAGCAGAACTTGTGCCAATCATTATACATAAATGATGTACTAAATGGGCACATGAGTTATCATTAAAGACTTCATATGATTAATTGAAAGTTGTATTCAATTGAGATCATAAAACTGAGATTCAGGAATCATAGTTTGAAGTAGAATATAAGGATACAAATCAGTACGCTATCCGAGTGATAAGTATTAAAGATGACATAATGGGATACCTGTGGAAGTTGCACCACAAACTACGATGGAAGTTTAAAGTGCTAGACTACTTAAACCATTCGTAGTCATACTAAACTGTAGTATGGTCTAAGCGTTCTTTCCCCTTGCACTAAAACTATTAACGAACAAGGTTTTTTAATTCATTAAGTTCAAACACCCACTTCATGAATAGGAAACCATCATGAATCTAATGAGACAAGATAGCTCCATAATTGATGGTGATATAAGGTTCTTAAAGAAATAATTTCTTTGTGATAAAGCTACAAGCAATTGAAATTACATATTCTCCCCGAATAGCAAAATTTGTGTTGCTTGATTGGTAGTGCGAGAAGAAGTCTCTCGACACGGATCCAATGGGAGATAATGGACACTTTGACCAAGGTATTGGACCTTGCCTTCAGAATATCAGAGTATTGCAACAGAAGCGTGTTCCGCTGTAATGACGCTATATAAGGAAGGATATGCCAAAGAATATTGGTCTTGGTATATGAGTTCAAGCCTTAGTTCAATTTAGAAGGTTGTCATGAATACGTTCTGTACAGAACAATAATCACGAGTCTTCTTAATAAAACAAAAGGAATAACATTGCTTGAAACACAAAGGAATGATGGTAGCCTAGAACACGAGGAGAAATGAAATAATATTGAGTTACATATAGGATGGCTCACGTTCTATGAAATAAATCGATTATTTCATATTCTCGACAAACTGGAAAGTTATTGAGAATAATGTAACGGGTATAAGGAATAATTTTGGTTCATAAAACGGTTATGACCAAAGTTCAATGGTGATTGACTACGGAAACATAGGAACGCTTTAATCAATAAAATATTTCATTTACACTACAATGGACCATAGCCTGAAATTGCGTCTCAGTCAAATTGGGATTTGAAAGAGAATTGCAATGGGCATGACGAAGGTTTATTTCGTTGGAAGGATGGACTGTAGTACCTCAAGACAGGAACCCTCAACCTTGATTTGATCAAGTGATTTTTTTGTGAATGACCAAAATATTGAGTGGGCCTGCAGTTTCATGGAACTGAGTGGGAGCCTTGAATACTTCTGTAAACTTAGAATGAAGAGGGCATTTTCTGAGTGGGAGCTTTGGGAGCATTGTCATTATGTAAGACATAGTAACAATACAATGACTTGATGAAAACTGAACCACAAATATATGAGTATATGATGGATATATTTTTGAGTGGGAGCATGATCATTATCTCAAACATACATGTTATGACATATGTGGAGAATGATCATGTGTATGTATATATGGACATGCAAATGATATATGTATATGGAGAATCGTCTCATATGCACGTATATGCATTATGATATATATATATATAACATAAGGTAGATATAACGCAAGATTACAAGAATCTTCCTTTATATGAAGTACTAAACACATCACACTTTTAAATCTATAGTGATAGATACGTATGATGAAACAAAGAAAAGTTGGAATAATCTTCTAGACAAGAAACAGGTTCTTGTAGCTAGAAATTATATAACGCATGAAATCCAAATATCACAAGCAATGACTTGATGGAAGAATAGAGATGCACCATGTACTAGGACATGTGATCTCATATGTACTTTGACATATGATTCTACCATATAACATGCATTGTGAATCCAACAACAGAATGACTCAAAAGTTCTTGGAAGAAGAACAAATTCCGATGTGCTTTAGGAGTAAAACACAGAATCTGAATAAAGTCCATGAATTCAGTATATGCGGAATACTGAGGACTATGCTCTAAAGTATAGAAAGATAATAGACTTGAATGTAATACAAGATTACTGCTTGCAAGCCATATTATGGGCCTATATGGAATTAGAGACAGCACCAAAGACATGAAAGAAATGTGAGCAAGATTCACGGCACTACAAACATAATACTACTTAAGAAAGTAGACGTATGGATAAAAGTTTGGCGTAAGAAGTTTGGAATTCTGGCTGAGTGTATTTCCAAATATATGCGACGCTGGATAAGTCTTCTGAAGACTGAACCAAAGGATCACTGAAGGATACTGTGAAATAATAGTCTCACTCTCCCGCGAAACTTATATCCAACCATTATATGATAATGAGTGGCATATCAAACTAGTTGACCTATGCCAGTTGCAAAGGAAACATACGGATCTGAATTGGTGCAGTTCGTTGACGAACCCTCTTCCATGAGCAAGCATGATCAATGAACACTTATGTGATAAGATGGTTATGATCGGGAAAATGTGGTTAGAGTATTAGCACTCTAGTGCAAGTGGGAGACTCTTGGATATATGCTCTAGAGGCAAATAATATATGATTATTCCAATATATCTAAGCAAGTTCATAACCAGTTTCATACCGTGCTAGAACTGTATCAGTGAAACAATGATACAGGTGTGGTATAGAAAACCCCAGAGTTCCTAGTTAGCCTCTATATCAATAACTAGTTTATGGTCAACATGATGGTCGTGGTTTCGCGATCATGGACAATTAAGTCTCTTGACTATGAGGTCACCTCACTGGATGAGTGACGTGATGAACATTACCCAAAGAAAGAATGACAACATGATCAATCTTATGAAGGTTTAGTGTTGTAATTACAGAACGTAGTAGACCGTTCCTTTGACCGTGAGTACGTGCATAATTTCTATCTACTCGGATGCTTTGACTTACATCCCACCACCTGACTGAAATATGCGGGTCATAACGGTTGTATCTTGGGTATTCCGTGGAAATATGTTGAGGAGTATTGTTACAAGAGCGGGATTTGTCAATCCATGTAATGGATAGATACTAAGGGACCACTCGGTGAGATTCCATCCATAAAGCTCCAGCGTGTGACTAGGTCACGGGGATGAATATCACGGGAACGAGTGAATAAGGATTTGTTCAGAACGAGGTTGAACCATACATAGGATGTCATTGATCTAATCTCGGAACAATCAAGTATCGCTGACAAAGGGAATGCTATACGACGTAAGGTCCAATCAGTATTGATATCCGGAATGCACATGGGTCATTATGGGCATCCAGGTCCCGCTGATGATCATTGATGATAGCCTCATCTCGGTCATGACTGGAGTGTTCTCGGACCGTAGGGTAACACACTTAAGGGCTCGATGAAATCGGAGACCTTTTCGGAACTATCGGAGTTATCAGAGATATGAGAGAGAACTCTGAAATCATTTCGGAGGGGAAACGGAAATGGTTCCGTGGTTTTCGAATTGTTCAGAAAGTTATTTAAATATGTTTTATTATTTAATTAAATAAATTAAATATTAAAATATAATTTAAATAATTCAAAAGAATAAAAGTTCTTTTATTTTTCTTTATTAGAAAGGAAAAAGAAAAAAAAAGGAAAAAGAAAAAAAAGAAAAAAAATGGGGTGGCTAGGCACCATGGGCCTTGGGCCCATGTGGCCACTTGGCCATGCATGCATGCACGCCATGCACATGTGACCGGCCAGATGCGGCCACCCCACGTCCATGTGCTAGTGCGTGGCTTATCACTTGTGGTTTAGTACCACATCGCTTAGCTACGTACCTGTTGTCGGGACCCGGGCTTAGCGTATGCAAGTCCCGCTACGACATAGTCATATGGAGAGCCGAGAACCGTACCCACTTGTCTAAGCAGACAAGGCCAAGCACAGAACGTTCTCACAAAGCATCGTACGTGAGGGGCATCCCATCCAGGCCGGATGATCAACTGAGATGGGTCCTCATCGTCCGCACACAAGTCTAAATGATATGGGTGGTGAACTCCCATATTCACAGACAAGTCGCGTCAACCATACTATCGACTATCTCATAACTCTTACATAGACTTACTCCAGCCCGATCACTTAGTCGGGGTCTAGGGCGTGCTCGATCATACAACAAAGTGTGCATGGGACAGAGTCTCGAGCAATCGCATCGCGATGCCCCAAGCTGCGCACATCTAAGGGCCACTTGGTGTATAAAAGACCGCCAGCCAGATCACAACTAAGGTCTCGGAAACCCATACAAATACATGCATGTTATCAACATACACGCAGCACACATGCCTTGTATGAACAGCAGGTATCATTGCAATTCTCTACAAAGTATACATTTTATTGATAACTCTCACAGAGTGCACACAGAGATCACAAGCATGTGATCCAACATTAAAACATTCAACGGAAGCAGAGTAGGTCTGAGTACAGATAAACTTAACAAATGGCTTAAGAAGCCTTATTTAAACACAAAGCCCTCCACGAGGGAACCAGTCTGCTGACTGGGACTACACTAGCTTGGTCTTCAGTCATCGAGCTCGAGGAAGAATCCACCTTCGGGGTCAGTGGGTTCATCTAAAACATAGAATAAGCAAACGTGAGTACAAAGTCATACTCAGCAAGATTTACATAGGAGCTATACTACTCATGCACATGTATCAAGGCAAAGGGAGGTGGGGTTCATAAGAAGAAGTGCCATCTTTGACTTGGCTAGTCCTGAACTACGAGTACCAGACTTGAGGTAAGAAGCATACACGAGTCCACTACATCTCCAATCAATTACACCACTATGGTGCCTTCCTCGACTTCCCCACGAGAAAGCACGCCATAGCACTCACGCTTATCTTGGTAAGTTTTATAAGTATCCAGTTCAAGTTGTCTAATAATCAAGCTAAGCTTTCCAAGCAGTCCTTAACCGCGGACGCGACTATTCGAATAGTTTTGTTAACCCTGCAAGGGTGTACCGCTACACACACATGATCATCAGTTACCGCCTTTGTACTCGACACCGTTCCAGAAGTGTCAGCGAGGATGCTCACCACAACTCTTACCTCATAGCCGATCTAGTCCAAGAAAGCCACCTACCTGGGTTGGCTACCTCTATCGTGAACCCGGCCGGTTTACCGAAGTGGACCCAGATGATGTGTGCGTGGTGCATAAGCCGGTCTCGGTTGAGCCTTTCTCTCACTTAGCAGCCAGGCCACAAACCTACCAGAACTCCGAACTACTGCGACATCTGGACATCGAAAGGGATGAGTTAGTAGGTTGAGAGGGGTCAGTGAGCCCAATGTGTGGTTGTACTCTTCATCTTGGATCACCACACAAGAACTCGGACTTAGGGCGGTGTTCAACGATACAACCCACTGTGTACTCCTACACAGCCTCTCATCGTTCACCTTGTATTAGGGTAGATTCACCAACACATTTCCACCATCATCAACATGATTGCTACCATCCCGACTCACATAACAATATCAACATTGTATCACTCTAAGCATGCAATAAGCAGTAATAATTGCAGGGGGAACATGATATCAACCAACTCCTACATTTGCTAGGATTGTGGTTTGCTTACTACTGTGACAATTTATAGGTCATTGATGGCTTCTCGGCCCTTCGTTGGTTACCCCAAGTGGAAGGTTGAGATGTAGTGCAGCAGTAGTTTTCCCTCGGTGAAGATACCAAGGTTTGTCTCCAGCAGGACTCCAGAGATGATAAGTAGGTGTCAGCGGCGCAACTGACGCGGACCTGCACACAGACACAGATAACTTTGTTCCCAACGAAGTTCAGAGAGGTTGTCAATCTCTCCGGTCTTGTTGTTCACAAGGATAAAATGCAAGGGATAATGATAGGAAGTAAAAGCAGTAAAATAAATATAGCGTGGAAACAGTAATGAGGATATGGACCGGGATACATGATGTTGGCTAGTGATGTCTCTCTCCCAAAAGACAATAAAAATGCTATGCGAGGTAAACAAAATTACAGAAAGGCAATTGACAGGATTATGAACGCACCGCAATGCTAACTATGCTACAAAAGAAAGGACGAGGTTCAAAAGCACGGGCAGTACGCCAAAATAAGTAGACCGAAATCCATCTGCATCTACTACTAATCATCCACCTTGAGATATCTATCCAGAACATCTCGCTGGTATTAAGTTGCGAGCCCCACCCAAAGTGTAAACCCAAAGCAACAGACAACTGCAATAAAAAGAACTTTGCGTAAAGTAAACAATCCTTGTGACCTCGGTCACAAGCACCGTTGTTTTCCCCCTTGTGGCAACATCACATCCCCTAGACTCATGTTTCTGTCACTCAAGCATGTCATCGGGGGGGGCATGAACCCACAATCTAGCACAACGCTCCCTCTTGGAGTCACTACCTACTACTTGGCCAAAGCAATAAACAGCAACGGGGAACATGCAAGAATTGCTTAGGAACAAAAATATAAGAGATAAAAACCAAATATTTTACTCTATCACAATCTGAACATAATCTCATAATCCATCAGATCCTATCAAACTCAACATAGCAATAGCAGAAATATTACAAAGGTGCCTCGATCATGTAGGGCAGCTCACGAGGTCTAAACAATGAAGATCAAAGAGGGGAGGAGAACATCACATAGCTACTGATCACGGACCCATGGTCCAAGGAAAACTACTCACGAGACATCCAGGGAGCATCCATGGTGGAGAGGAGACTCCCGGAGGTCAATCCTCCCTCCGCAGGGTGCCGGGAAGAGGTCTTTTGGTGCTCCCGATCTTCGGAAGCGCGGCGGCGGCGGAATAGAGGCGAGTTCGCGGAATAGGGTTCATGTTCTGGAGTTTTCCCGTGACGGAGAATAAATAGGCGAAGGGGGGCAGCCAGAGGTGGACCAGGGGGCCCAGGCGCCCCCCTGGCGCAGCCAGGGGTGGGGCCGTGCCGGGTGGCCGCCTGGGCCCCCCTGGCTCCCCTGTGGCCCCTCCCGGGCTCTTTGCGAAGCTTCCTCCACGCTGATTTTTATCTGAATTTTCCCGAATTTTTCTGGCACTTTTTATATGGGGGAAAACTGAAATAGAAAAACAGCAGAAAACAGGAACTGGCACTGGGGTGCACTGAGTTAATAGGTTAGTCGAAATATGATAAAAAAAATGGATGAAAGTGTATCTAGATCATAGCAATATCACACAAAACAAGCATGGAGCAAGCAGAAATTATAGATACGTTTTGGACGTATCAACATCCCCAAGCTTACTTCCTTCTCGTCCTCGAGAAGGTAAATGATAACAGCATAATTTTTGTGGTTACATGCTAGCAACCATAAAAGAACTTTGAAAAGTAAAGAAATCAAGGTTAGAGATTCAATTCAAGTCATAACATGCAAGAGTCTATATTAGCATTGGAACAAGTAACAAAAGAACATTAGGTGCAAGAGCTCTCGCTGTCCGTAACTCGAATGTCTCCAAATGGTGTTTGCGTGCAAGAAGGAGGATAGGGAATACGAGAAAAATGTATTTTTGTGTTGAGAACTCAATCTACTAAAGTTTCACACTTGGTCTTCTTTGGAATCTTATCTTGACTCGTCCCCAGACCACTAGCCAGGTACAAGTCAATTTGATCCACTCCTTTTCGATATTTTGAGCACTCATGCAATGGATGAGCGTAAGCACGAGAGTTGACACTTAGGATGGCAAAGAGAGAAATATGGTGGAGGAGGAAGACAAAAAGGATGAGAAAGGCTCACATAATTGAGGACAATCATAGGCAAGAGATGCCAAATGATAGATACGATGTGAGGAGTAGGGATCGCCATGCAACAGATGCACATACGAGCTAGGAAGCTCTCCAATGGAACTATATGCATAATGATCATCTCTATGGAGTACAAGGATATAAAGGGAGTACTAGTGTGGATCTCTCAAAAGGATAGTAGTGTTGCCCCTTTCTCTCTTTTATTTCTTTTTCTCTTTTTTCTATTTTTTCTATTTTTTGTGGCTTCAATGGCTCTTTCTATTTAACTCTCATTTGTCCTCTTCGGGATCTTTTATTGTGTCCACTTTGGGATCTTTTCCTCATTTAAGGGCAACACTCTATTTTAAAAAAAGGTAAAGGAGATCTTTCACACTTTACAAGGTACTCAAAATCATAAAGAAGATGTAACTAACATGATGCATGCAATGTATGTCGCTGCCAGTGTAGCAGGAACATGTATGACATGAAGATCAAGTCATGAAGAGGTGGAAGTTGCATGGCAATGTAACTCGGAAAGGCTATGGAAATGCCTTGATAGGTAGGTATGGTGGCTGTTTTGAGGAAAGATATAAGGAGGCTTATGATGACAGAGCGTATCTTGCCAAGGGTTTGGATGTACCGGCGAAGGTGGACACCAACTCTCGGAGTGAGAAGAAGGAAATGCACGGCACAGGAAAGGCTAGCAAAATATGGGAAGGTGGAAGTGTCTACTTTCAATACTTACATTAGTCCGAAGAACTCATGCACTTATTATCGGTAACTCTCAATCTAATAAGGAGGTTCACAAAGAGACAAGTACCCCGAGGAGGAGTGTATGGGGGTTTGGTTATTCTTGTTCATCCTCGACTCATGGTACGTGAGTGTTCTCTAATATCCGACTCCTCAGAAGAGTAGTGAACCATCTAGTAGCTAGAGTTCTCAACTAGTTTGTAGGTTTTGAAAATACACACGGATTGCCCAAAATACGACACCTATCACTAATAGGCTAGAGCTCTTGACACCAAGAGTTCAAACATTACTCACAACAATACCTCAAAACTATTGCAAGCTACTACTAGAATTAAATAGCAACCTCAACTACCTACTTTCAAGACAAGACACAACTCAGTGCAACAACCAACTCTCTTTAACAAGATAAACATGAAAACTAAAAAGAGTTCCAGCAACAAACTAAACAAAAGCCAAGGCTCTTGCTAAAGACAAACTAAAACTAAAACTAAACAAGGCAGTAGCTATGAAAATATAAAGAATACACAACAGCAAAAAGATAAGCAGGAAAAATCCTATGATGTGTTCTAAATTTTGAAAGAGGAGCGTGTTTCTCTCCCACACAAAGTAAGACGGGATCTAACTTGTTATGAACAGCAAGCAAAGCTAAAGAAACTAAAAACAGAACCTAAGAGTGAGACGCTCCAAGCATAGCACATAACGCATGAAGTGATAAAAATATAGTGAGACGAAGGACGAACTGATGATAGTCGATTGAGAAGGGGATGCACGGGGGCATCCCCAAGCTTAGACGCTTGAGTCTCCTTGAATATTTATTGGGGATGCATGGGGGCATCCCCAAGCTTGAGCGCTTGACACTCCTGGATCTTCTTTCATCATCTTCCATCACACACTTGAAAACTCCCTTCATACATAACTCATCATAAGCTGATTAGAGAGGTTAGTACCCTTAATAAATAAAAAAATTCTCCACTGGATATAAAGATATTCTTGAAGAGATACTGTTTCTGAAGAGTTCCAAAAAGTTTTTGCAAAGAAAAAGCAAGCTTAAGGTTTGCAAAAGTTAGGAGAGACAAAACGTGGCAGAATCTGTGAAAAACAGAACAGCAGATAGTAAAGAATTTTTTAGGGGTACTTCTGCAACTCAAATCAAAAAACTCAGAACATATGGTAGTTTCGTAATTGTATAGAGCATACTGTGTAAAAATTTCAGCTCAAAAAGATGAACTGGTATTTTTCTGGAAGTTTTCTGGTCACGAGGACAGAATCTGTTTTCTGGACAGCATGTCACAACTTTTACTTCCCTTGCCGTAAGAGGCTATAACTTGGCACAAAGCTGAAAAATAAAGATACAATGATGTTGCTACAGTAGTAACAATCATCAAGACACAACAAAAGCAAAAAATAAACACCTAATTCGTTGCGGGCTGCCTCCCGAAAGCGCTTCTTTAAAGCCATTAGCTAGGCATGATGCAAAAAGAAGAATCAAGTTTTATCAAGAGAAAGAGAATAACTAGCCCGAGTAATGGACTCAAAAGGTAACTTGATTTTATTTCTAGGGAAGTGTTCCATCCCCTTTTTGAATGGGAATTGGAACTTAATATTCCCCTCTTTCATGTCAATAACCGCACCAACGGTGCGAAAAAAAGGACGTCCCAAAATAATTGGACACAAAGGTTCACACTCTATATCCATAACAATAAAATCAACGGGAACATAGTTGTCATTGACAATAATAAGAACATCGTCGATCTTCCGCAAAGGTTTTTTTACGGAAGAATCAACAAGACGAACACCAAAAGAACAAGGCTCAAAAGGCTTCAATTCAAACATATCAAATATTCTTTTGGGCATAACGGAGGTACTAGCTCTAACATCACATAAAGCATAGCAAGAGAAATTATTCAATTTAATTTTGATCATAGGGTACCAAACATCATCTATCTTCCTAGGTGTGGAGGCTTCTACTCTAAGCTTCTCCTCCCTAGCTTTGATGAGAGCATTTGTGATATGCTCCGTGATGGCAAGATTAAGTGTGCTAGTGTGGGGGTCTCTAGACATTTTGTGTAGCAAGCTAATAACTTCTGAGAGGGTACAACTATCAAAATCAATATCACTACTATCAAAGGTGGTAGTAGTGTCATCTAGGCTCACTTGTTTGAAACCCTCTATGTTCATAGGAGTTTCTTTATCTACGGTTGAGGTATTAGCATCACCATTAATAGGTCCAACGGGACTAGGAGTGCATTGGGTGTCCTCAACAATTTGGATAGTGGCAACTGTGTGGTGTGTAGGAAGGCTCTTAATTCTATCCTCTTCCTCTTTTTCTCTAGCCCATCTTTCTTTGAGTTTAGCCATCATCCTAATATTTTCATTGATTTGTAACTGGATAGCATTAATATGAGTGGCCTTATTCTCCTCAACGGGACAGGTTCTAATTTTAAGCATCTCAATATCAAGGGCTAAGCTTTCTACCTTCAAAGAGAGATTATCTATTTTAGCTAATTTCTCTTCTACATTTTTGTTGAAGGCTTTTTGGGTAGTGATAAAGTCTCTGAGCATGCTTTCTAATTCAGAAGAGGGGTTCTTGTTGCTAGGGTAGGTGTTGTTGTTCCCATAGTTGGATGGAAACGGTCTAGGATTACTAGCAAAATTTCCCCTATAAGCATTGTTGTTGAAGTTGTTTCTAGCAATAAAGTTCACATCTACTTGTTCTTGGGCAACCAAAGAATTTAAAGGAACATCATGAGGATCAACAGAGGGTTACTTGGTAAGTAGAGACATAATTAAGTCAACTTTTTCATTGAGGGAGGTAATTTCCTCGACAGAATTTACCTTCCTACCTGTTGGAGCGCGTTCGGTGTGCCATTGGGAATAATTGGTTATCATCTCATCGAGAAGCTTTGTGGCAGCACCAAGTGTAGTTGACATAAAGGTTCCTCCCGTGGCCGAATCTAACAGGTTCCGCGAGGTAAAGTTCAAGCCTGCATAAAAAGTCTGGATAACCATCCAAGTAGTCAAACCATGTGTAGGGCATTTCTTAATAAGAGATTTCATTCGTTCCCAAGCTTGGGCAACGTGTTCATTATCCAATTGATTAAAATTCATAATATTACTCCTCAATTGGATAATCTTAGCAGGAGGGTAGTACTTCCTTATAAAAGCATCTTTGCACTTATCCCAAGAATCTATGCTATTTCTAGGCAAATATTGAAACCAGATTTTAGCATCTCCCCTTAAAGAGAAAGGAAAGAGCTTGAGCTTAACAACATCACCTTCTACTTCTTTATACTTTTACATATCACATAATTCAACAAAATTATTCAAGTGTAAAGCAGCATCATCTCCAGCACCAGAGAATTGATCTCTCATAACAAGGTTTAGCAAAGCAGGTTGAATTTCATAAGAGGTAGCTGAAGTGGCAGGTGTGGCAATGGGAGTGCAGATAAAGTCTTGGTTGTTGTGACTAGTGAAGTCACACAACTTGGTATTTTCAGTGGAACCCATAGTAGTAGCAAGTGTGGCAGATTTTTTTGTAATTTTTGATAAAAGACACAAAGATAAAATCTGAAAGATAAACTAACAAGACTAAAAAAAACAAAGGTAAAGGGTAGTGTGCAACTCCCCTATCTTAGCACTCGGAGTCCCGACAACGGCGCCAGAAAACTTGCTTGATGGCTTCTCGCCCCTTCGTTGGTTACCCCAAGTGGAAGGTTGAGATGTAGTGCAGCAGCAGTTTTCCCTCGGTGAAGATACCAAGGTTTGTCTCCAGCAGGACTCCAGAGATGATAAGTAGGTGTCAGCGGTGCAACTGGCGCGGACCTGCACACAGACACAGATAACTTTGTTCCCAACGAAGTTCAGAGAGGTTGTAAATATCTCCGGTCTTGTTGTTCAGAAGCTAAAATGCAAGGGATAATGATAGCAAGTAAAAGCAGTAAAATAAATATAGCATGGAAACAGTAATGAGGATATGGACCGGGATACGTGATGTTCGCTAAGGATGTCTCTCTCCCAAAAGACGATAAAACTGCTATGCGAGGTAAACAAATTACAGAGAGGCAATTGACAGGATTATGAACGCACCGCAATGCTAACTATGCTAGAAAAGAAAGGAAGAGGTTCAAAAGCACGGGCAGTACGCCAAAATAAGTAGACCGAAATCCATCTGCATCTACTACTAATCATCCACCTTGAGATATCTATCCAGAACATCTCGCTGGTATTAAGTTGAGAGCCCCACCCAAAGCAACAGACAACTGCAATAAAAAGAACTTTGCGTAAAGTAAACAATCCGTGTGACCGCGGTCACCAGCACCGTTGTTTTCCCCCTTGTGGCAACAACACATCCCCTAGACTCATGTTTCTGTCACTCAAGCATGTCATCGGGGGGGGGGGGGGCATGAACCCACAATCTAGCACAACGCTCCCTCTTGGAGTCACTACCTACTACTTGGCCAAAGCAATAAACAGCAACGGGGAACATGCAAGAATTACTTAGGAACAAAAGTATAAGAGAAAAAAACCAAATATATTACTCTATCACAATCTGAACATAATCTCATAATCCATCAGATCCTATCAAACTCAACATAGCAATAGCAGAAATATTACAAAGGTGCCTCGATCATGTAGGGCAGCTCACGAGGTCTAAACAATGAAGATCAACGAGGGGAGGAGAACATCACATAGCTACTGATCACGGACCCATGGTCCAAGGAAAGCTACTCACGAGACATCCGGGGAGCATCCATGGTGGAGAGGAGACTCCCGGAGGTCAATCCTCCCTCCGGCAGGGTGCCGGGAAGAGGTCTTCTGGTGCTCCCGATCTTCGGAAGCGCGGTGGCGGCGGAACAGAGGCGAGTTCGCGGAATAGGGTTCGTCTTCTGGAGTTTTCCCGTGACGGAGAATAAATAGGCGAAGGGGGGCAGCCAGAGGTGGACCAGGGGCGCCAGGCGCCCCCCTGGCGCGGCCAGGGGTGGGGCCGCGCCGGGTGACCGCCTGGGCCCCCCTGGCTCCCCTCTGGCCGCTCCCGGGCTCTTCACGAAGCTTCCTCCACGCTGATTTATTATCTGCTTTTTCCCGATTTTTTCTGGCACTTTTTATATGGGGGAAAACTGAAATAGAAAAACAGCAGAAAACTGGAACTGGCACTGGGGTGCACTGGGTTAATAGGTTAGTCCAAATATGATAAAAAATGTATGAAAGTGTATCTAGATCATAGCAATATCACACAAAACAAGCATGGAGCAAGCAGAAATTATAGATACATTTTGGACGTATCAGTCATGCAAAGGAATGGGTTCATCTATGCAGTAGAAACGTAGCATGGTAATCATCCTACACAATGCATAAGCGAGACATGAGAGGGAAGTGGGATTTTATCGACATGATCAATGGGGGTTTGCTTGCCTTGCTTACGAGGTTCAGTCTCGAGATCTTCAACGAAGGGGGCAGCCTCCTATTCCGGTTCAACTTCTACTCGACAAACAACAAACAAGGTAGCAAATTAAATACAATGCACAAGCACATGGTTGAAGGTTGAAACTTGGTTTGCATGCTTCCGATGTGTGAGGCAATTCCATTTAAATGGAGTATATTGCAAGAATTGCAAATTCAAACTCCAATTTGAATTCAATTTGGCCAAGTTGCAAATGCTATTGTTTGATCAATGTAACTCATCTTGATATGTGTATGATATGCCTGTGATGTTCAAGTGAAATTTGGCATGTTGCTAAGGTTCAAATTGCAAAAGCATTTGAATTTAATTTGATTAAATTCCAGTTAAACCAAATAGAAAAAGCTACTGGTCCCATTTTAAATTCAACTCAGACATAACTGAAAGTTGTATATTTGGATAGATTATTTTCTCCTGATCATTTTTCATATATTATATGTTAAATTTGGAGTTAATATGAATTTTCTATGAATTTTCAAAGTTTGGAGTAATTTCTGCCAATTTCTAATTTAAATTAAATAGAAAAGGGATTTCTGCATCAGCATGAGGTCATGCTTGCGTCAGGGGGCCTCTGACAGAGGGGTCCCACCTGTCATCCTCTCCTGTGTTAACTAAATTAGTTTAATTCGAATTAAACTAATCGGAGGGATTAGTGTGGCCTTGGGCCCACATGGCAGTGTCACTGGGGGGTGGAGCCTAGGTGATTAAGGGCTGGGTTAAGCCCTAATGGCGCTGCTCGTCGCCGGCGAGTACTGTGCCTCGCCGGAGTTGCTCGGAACGGCGATACAGGCCACGGGAGAAGGAATGGAGGCCAGGGATGGGTTGTTGGGGCTCTCCTGCGTTGAACGGTGGTGGCTGGGGCTCGAGGGGATGGCTGCAGCGACGACGGCGATGACCCTGGCGGTGACAGTAGCTAGGGCTCCATCGGGGAGGGGGCAAACGAGCACTGATTTGAGCTAGGAGTGGCTCGTTCGAAAGCTGGTGTGCCCAGGGGTCAAACGCGCGCACCGTGGCATCGACAAGGGCACAGGAGCTAGGGGCGTCGTCCATGGCGGTGACTTTCCTCGGCTTCCATGGTGAAACCGGCTACAGGGGTTGCGGGGTGCTGGGAGCTTGGGGGAAACGCTCACCAGAGCTCAGGGAACACGACGAGGTGGTCGTTGGAGGCGGGGAGGTCACGGCAGCGGAGAAATCGACGGAGATTGCTTGTGGGTCCGGCGGTGATCCGATGAGCCTGGCGTCGCGTCTGGTCCAAATCGAGGCGTTCCCTTCTACTAGTCGACGGAGTCGAGGACGGCGAACACGCTGGACATCCTGGCTGGAGCTCTAGCTCGCGGTGGCTACGTTTTCCGGCGACGATGAACCGCGGGGGCGCTCTGTGTCGGTGGGGGGGGAGATGCACAGAGAGCTCCAAAGGGACGGGAAAGTGGGGGAAGCGAGAGAGGGCGAGGCGTGCGTCTGCGTGGCGCACTTTGGTGAGCTGGGGAGGCCTGGAACCTTGTGGGCGTCGCGGTGGCGTCCAGGCCGCGCTCTGTCAACAACGAGCTGCTTAAGGGCGCGGGGAGGAAGACGACAGAACGGGGGAGTTGGGCTAGGCCGGCTGGGCCTCGCCTAGGGCGAGAGGTAAGCTTCTCTCTCCTTTCTGTTTTTTTCTTTTTATTATTTCTGTAATGTGTTGGCCCTGCTAATTTAATTAGCTAGGCATTTTTTGAAATGCCACAAATTTTTATGTGGCCTCACAATATATATAGCAAGCCACTTATAAAGTTTGCACATTTTAAAATTCAAATTATTTGAACTTTAATTCAAATAGGGGTTTAAATTTAAATCCATGCTCCTGTTTGAATATTTGAAAAATCCATGAGCATGGGGTTGGTCCCACATCACTTGATATGTGATCACACTCATTTATAAGACTTTTCAAAAATGCAAAAGGAATTTTTGGACCAACTTTATTTCTGACCATTTGAATTAAATTCATTTGGGGGGTTTTTCTCTCCCATTTCAATTTCTTTTGAAAATTTTATCATGATGCAAAGTGACTTGCTATTCCTAGCACATACCTAAACTGGGGTTGTGACACTTGTGTGCCCCCTTTTCCCCTATATATAGATATGGAGGGTGCCCCTTTTTCCACACAGATAATTCAGAAAAATAAAAATAAATTATGTTGATCTCTCTCTCCCTCTTTCTCCTTCCTATGAGCGGACTCCCCTTGTTTGGAGGCTGCACTAGGTTGGAGATGTCTCCACTATACGCACGCCGTCGTGCTGCTGAAACTCCGGTTCCGGAGGTCTGCTTCCGCCACCTTCGCTGGACCGGAGATCGGAGGTCGTCATCGAGTCTTGTACGCGTGCGAGTACTACGAGGTGCTACACGTGTGGCGCTACACCCATCCGGGTGCTAACATAGCCAGGGGGCTGTGAAACTTGTTCGACTACACCAACCACGTTTGCAGGAACGTTTCCCGCGCAACGGACTACACCCCGTGGTATGTTATTCCGCACTCCTTTTTGTTACGGTAATACGACTAGCTAGATCTTGGGTTATGGGAAACGCTAGTTAGGAAAAATTTTAGTTTTCCGCTGCGAACCACAACAATGCTTTTATATTTTGCTTCACTTATGGGGGCAAGCGAGATACCACTTTATTATGTTTAAGTCATGTGCATTGTGATCCTGTCATAATTTTCAGTTGCATATTATTTATTCTTAGTTGTTTGAGAGCTTTTCATAAGAATGAACGATTACTTCGTGCACTGTGGTTGTAGCATTGCTCCAATACTTGCTAGACTTGTTCGTAGTACATGCTAATATACATCTAATGAATCAAAAGAGTTTTTCAAAGGTTTCTTTGTCGCGTCCAGTTCGTTGAACTGAATTGCTTGAGGACAAGTAATATGCTAAGCTTGGGGGAGTTGATACGTCTCCAACGTATCTACTTTTCCAAACACTTTTGCTATTGTTTTGACCTCTTTCTTGCATGATTTGACTAAAACTAACCCGGACAGACGCTGTTTTCAGCAGAGATGCCTATATGACTTTCTCATTTGCAGGAAAAGGGCATTTTAAGCATCTCAGAAAATTCCAGGAAAAATCACAGAAAATCCACGCACCTGAAGAGTCTCAAAGCCAGAAGATGGACCAGAGGGGGGCCTCCCTTGGCCCAAGCGGCCAGGTGGCGCGGCTTGTCACCTGGCCGCGCCATGGAACCGCCTGGTCCAGTGGGACCTCCCCTGGTGCCCTACTTTGACTCCTATTTTTACCCCCGATGAGAAAACCCCGAAACAGAAGTCATTACTTATCGTCGCAGAGCCGCCGCCACCTCTGTTCTTCTCCGGGAGAGCTAATCTGGAAGCTGTTTTAGCCTCCGATGAGGGGAAATCTTCGCCATCGTCATCACCATCGCCACTCCATCACCCTTCCATGTCTCCCCATCCATGTGTGAGTAATTCCCTGCTGTAGGCGAATGGGATGGTAGGTATTGGATGAGTTAGATCATGTAATAGTTCGTCAGATTGTTGGGGGCATGTTGCCTATCATCTACTATGGTGTTTATCTAGTTTTCTACTGCTTGTTTCTCTTTATGCTTGTCACTTTAGGCCGGAGTGCCATGATTTCAGACCTGAATCCTTTAAGTTTTCATGAATATATTTGTGTTCTTGATCCTATCTGTGAGTTGTATGCACCTATTATAGTCCGGAACCGGCGATCCCAATTGTGACAACTTGGGACACCAAAGGGGGTGGACTATAATTTGAGGATTCCATGTATCCATTGATTGTTAATGCTTTGTTCCGGTGATCTTTGATAGGAGCACCTTAATCTCCATAAGTTCCTTTCATCCTTGTTGGTAGCGGGATGGTAGGACAAAAGATGTTGTGCAAAGTTCTTATTGCAAGCACACACAACTACCTTGTGATACATGCCTAATGTTTGATATTTTCCTAGATGATCATTACTTTTTTGTGTGCCTTTCCCCATGTTAATTACATGTTATCTCTCATCCATGCAGCATCCAAACATCCATTCCCCTAGCCTACAATGTTTTAATCCTGCTAATTACAAGTTGCTTTACTTTTACAGTTTTACTTTCGTTGCTTTTCCACTACTATTTGCGTTGCCACCATCACTTCCATCACACCGTTACTACTAATAAATCTTTGCCAAGCAAGTATCTTTCCGGTGCGGTTGAATTGACAACTCAACTTTTAAAGCTTGTAAATAATCTTTGGCTCCCCTTGTGTTGAATCAATAAATTGGGTTATCTCACCATTATTACTTGACGCTCTAGTACACCAACCTCCATCGTGAGGAGATCTTTGTACATCTCCATAGTGTCAGGCTCTATTCGCTCCTGACCTCTCACATCATTATCACGCTACTCGAGAGGAGATTGTATATACTCTTCCCGCTGGCGGTACTCAATGATTGTTGTACAAGGGAATAATAGGCATGACAATGACACTCTTAAGACTAACGAGGATATATACAGGAGCCCAACTTACATATAATGCCTTCTTGAGTTAGAAGCTCACTACGAGCATTCTCCCGCTTCATCAGGAATTTCAGCATCACGACCTCCTCTTCCAACATCCGTCGCTCTTGCTACCAAAATTGTAATTAACTCAATAGGAAACCCCAAACAAAAACAAGTTATTACCAGGGTCTCAATGGCTACTACATATATCAACAATAAAGAGGTCTATCTTACCTCTTCCTATAACGATACAAAGTCACTAACGACTTGAACAGTGTTTTTCGCTAAAGCAAGACTCTCCTTTCATGTGGCCAAGACAACAAGAATGGACCGGCTTGACAACGAAGGGTGGATGTTGCTCTTATCAACTGACTTTGTTTCATCAACTGTTCTCATCGGCACCGAGATAGGACCCGTCGTAGCCACGATGGGAGCAGGTTCACCTGCATTACGGATAATAGAGATGGGCTGCTCCGATTCTATTCCAACATCATCATTGTCGTGGGAATGACCCCCAGGTAGGGTAACCCAGGAGAAACAACCTTTCAACACAAAGCTCGCCGATATGAGGACCGCCGATCTTAAGAAGGCCGAGCTAAATAAGGTCATTCTGAAGATCGCCGATCTAAAGAAGACCAAGCCGAACAAAATCAATCTCCAGAAGGTCGAGCTGATCAGGTCGGACGCCGATGGCCCCGGGAGGGAGCAATCGGCCCCACCTAAGTTCAATCGGCCCAAGTGGCTCCGAGATCAACCTAGCTAACCCATTAAGAGTTGACCCCAGGACGGATGGGCGCACCCGCCCCGAGTCCATGAATGGGTGATCCCGAGAGATCCACATGGCAGGAAGACAAGGTACCACGCCAACCTGTCAGACGCATGATGTTCCATCGACACATCAGCTGACAGGGCAGCAGACACGACAAGGCTCTGAGGAAGCCGCAAGTCTACTCGTAGGGCCCTCCAAACCTAAGCTACAAGATTCCCAAGGCAAGGTAGAGCTACAGATTTCCGCCGCCTAGCACCAGAAAAGGGCACAGTCAACGAGCCCTAGAGAATTCCCAGAGGCTTAGAACTGGGCCCTGAAACAACCGGCAGTTACTATAATACCCTGGGCCCGGCCTATAAGATCCCTAGGTATCCCTCCTGCGTGAGGGGCAATCCACATTTACTACACTTCACCCACCTCACAGGGATGCAGGAGAGAGCGGTTCTTAGATCTTTCCTCCCCTTCCTCTGATATAGCTCAAGGATCATTCATTGTAGCCTGAGTTATTGCTCATACTTAGCTCAGCTGGAGTATGGGTGTTATCTCTATGGAGAGCCCCGAACCTGGGTACATCGCTGTGTCTCACTATGCTTGTCCCCATTCTCGATTCTGGCACCATCGACACTCACCTCGGTTTGTCTCCCTCTTTAGCCATCCCCATGGCATCTGTCGTCACAATATGATGACAGTTGGAGCCCACAGTGGGGCAGGCCGAGGCATTGACTGGAGTTATCATCCGTACGGGACCATCCTCTTCATTGAGCTCGCGCTTCGTTTCTGGCCAGGTTCTCAGGTACGGGGAATTCGACTATGTCATCGACAATGCCTTGCGGTTCGGGGCAGGAGCGCCCCTGTCGCACGGCGTCATCATGCCTTTTGGCAGCCACCGCGTTTTTTTCGCGACCCTTTCAGAGGGATACCTTAGGGAGGTACGGGTGTTCTCCGGCCTCACAGATCCACTGCCCTGCAGTGATTGCTCTTTGGAGTCGGAAAGCATGACTTCGCGCAGTCATGCGGAGGATATGATGGTTGGGGCATCATCTATTCGCCACAGCTCCACCAACACTGTTGCACGAGCACCGAGAGAGGCGGCCGCAGCAGCTGCAGGACCTAGCGCCGTGCGGGATGTGCTGCGGTTACCCGTGTACTTTAGCACCGATCCAGCGGCGACCCACGCCAAGCTGGAGAAGGCTCGCCAGAGCCTGGCCGAGCAAGCAGATGCGATGAACGCTGAAAAGCACCGATTGGATGCTAAATTTCGGAAGCACAATGCCGCGCACAACATCGTGCCGCGAGGGATCCAGCCAGCCATGCTAGAGGAGCTTCGCGTCACTGGCCGAGCTGTCGGCAGGGAGCTGGGAGCGACTCAGCAACCGCTGGCATCCGCCATCATCCCGCAACCAGCGTACAACTCTCTGGTGAAGAACCTGAGAGTTGTCGATCAGACTCAAGAGCCGGAGCACCTGGAAGGAGACGAGCTGCGAGAGAGGACGCGCCAAATGCGCGATCTTCTAGCGGCATCAAGTCAGCAGCGGGCGGCAACCGAGCCAACTCAGAGGCCAATAGGGTCAAAGTCAGAATAACGGCTGACTGCGGGTGCAAACCAGCAGCCAAATACTCCACCTCGGCAGCAAAGACAGGCATCTTCGCCTCATGGGAACCAGCCCCTAGTCGGAGAAATCTAGGGGCTGGGCACAGTCGGATCGACGAGTCAGCAGTGAGCAGTCCATGAGAGGACCAACCAGTGGCATCAGCTCGGCATGCAATCATCTTGCGCTTAGGCCCTCTCGCGATTGCGGACAATGATGCAAGGCATCGTATCGAGCGACTGCAGAAGGATCATCATCAGGAAGAGGAAGGACCAGCCGACCTGTCCTGCTTTGTGTCGCGCATTCGGCAAGAGCAGTTTCCCAAGGGTTTCACTTTGCCCAGGGACACCCCCAGTACAACGGATCAGTGAAGCCAGAGGATTGGTTGGTCGATTACATGACCGCAGTAGGCATTGCGGGGGGGAATCGGCGCGTGGCTGTTCGCTATGCACCAGTCATGCTCCAAGGCTCAGCTCGGTCCTGGCTGAACAGCTTGCCCAACAATAGCATCATTTGTTGGGAGGATTTTGATGATGCATTTGTGCGCAACTTCACTGGCACTTATGAGCGGCCAGGTCTGCCCCGACACCTGGCTCTATATGTACAAGGAAAGAACGAGCCCCTCCGCAATTACCTTCAGCGGTGGATGAAGCCGAGGAACACTTGTGAGGGAGTCCATGAGATCCAGGTCATCCAGTACTTCACTGATGGTTGCTTGGATGGGTCAATGCTGAAACACAAGCTCCTGCGCAAAGCACCCCTACGGACTAGGAAAGCCAAGAGGTCGAACGATGAGACCCAGTTTCAAGCGGTCAAGGACAGCAAGAGGATTGCTCTAGATCCCTCTGACCCAGCCAAGTGCGTAGTCGTCGGAGCCGGACTAAGCCGCAAATAGGAAAGTGAGCTTGTCGAGTTCCTCCGTGAGAACCGGGACATCTTTTCATGATCTCCACAGGACATGCCTGGAGTGTCGAGCGAACTCGCCGAGCATAAGCTTCATATCCGTCCAGGCTCCAAGCCGGTCAAGCAAACTCTTTGACGCTTTTCCGAAGACAAGAGAAGAGCAATCGACGAAGATATCGCCAAGTTTCTCGCAGCTGGTTTCATCATGGAAGTGTTCTATCCAGACTGGTTAGCAAACCCAGTTTTGGTTATGAAGAAGAATGGGACTTGGCACATGTGTATAGATTACACTTGCTTGAATAAGGCATGCCCCAAGGATCCATTGGCTCTGCCCCGTATCGACCTAGTCATTGACTCTACAGCTGGCTGTCAGGTTTTGTCTTTTCTGGATGCCACTGCTGGCTATCACCAGATCAAACTTGCTGTGGAAGATCAAATAAAAACTGCATTTACCACCCCTTTTGGGGCTTACTGCTATATCACCATGCCTTTTGGTTTGAAAAATGGCGGCACAACTTATCATCGCACCATGCAGCGATGTTTCCGACCTCAGCTCGGCCGGAACATTCACGTTTATGTGGATGATCTGGTCGTCAAGATAGTTCAGCAGCAAACTCTGCTGGCCGATCTGAAGGAGACATTTGCCCATCTGCGAAACTACAAGATCAAGATCAATCCAGAGAAGTGTGTGTCCGGCGTTCCAACTGGCAAGCTGCTCGGATTCCTTGTGTCCGAGCGCGGCATCGAGTGCAACCCTGAGAAAATTGCAGCAATCGAGCGGATGTGCAAGCAAAGAAACCTCAAGGATGTCCAGAAGTTCACCAGATGCCTGGTATCGCTCAGCCGATTCCTCAGTCGGGTGGGAGAAAAGGCAATCCCTCTGTACCAGCTGATGAAGAAAACAGATAAACTCACCTGGACGCCACAGGCGGATGAAGCTTTCAAGGAACTGAAGCACATGCTCTCCACTGCTCCAGTATTGGCTGCACCGATTGAGAAAGAGCCAATGATTTTATACATTGCGGCCACCACTCGGGTGATCAGTATTGTGATGGTGGTTGAGCATCCTGAAAAGGACAAAGCGAAATCGGTCGAGAGGCCATTTTTCTATGTCAGTGAAGTGTTGTCAACCTCCAAGAAAAACTATCCCTGCTATTAGAATATGTGCTATGGTGTGTATGGCGGCAAAGAGGCTGAAGCCATATTTCCAGGCACATCCGATGACAGTAATCAGCTCGGCACCAATGGCAGAGATCATAGGAAATCGGGATGCATCTGGCCGAGTTGCAAAATGGGCTATTGAGATTGCAAACCATGGCATTAAGTATGAGCCTCATACTTCAATCAAGTCCCAGGCACTGGCAGATTTCCTCATGGATTGGGATGAAACTCAGTATGAGCCACCTTGTCCAGACTCAAATTTCTGGCAAATGCACTTTAATGGTTCCAAGATGAAATCCGGACTAGGGGCTGGCATTGTCCTCACCTCTCCAAAAGGCGACCAACTCAGATATTTGCTGCAAATCCACTTCGTCGCATCCAACAATGTGGCTGGATATGAAGCACTGGTCTATGGCGTCCGATTGGCAAAGGAAATTGGCATCTAGCAGATTCTGTGCTTTGGTGACTCCGATATAGTGGTGCAGCAATGCACTGGAAGCTGGGATGCAAAGGATGCAAACATGGAAAGCTACAGGTTCCTGGTCCAGCAAATGTGTGGTCTCTTTGAGGGTTGTGAATTCCATCACGTGCCCCGAGCTGATAATGATGCAACAGACACACTCTCCAAGTTGGGATCCAATAGAAATCCCATACCAGCAGGAATTTCCCTAGAACACAACAAGAAGCCATCCATCAAGCCTTCCCCAGAATCAGAGTCCATCTTCATTCTGGCCGACTTGAAGGTGGCAGAGGCAGAAGCAGCAAAATAAGTGAAGAAGTTGATTCCGACGGAGCACTCGGCCACACCAGGGCCTGCCGATTGCTCACTAGGGACTGATGTCGTCAGCTCGGGGACTGACGTGGTCATGCAAGAAGCAATCGACTCAGATTCCTTCGAGCTGCTAGCAGTCGAATCTGAAACAGTTGTACCAGTGGTAGCAGTCGTGCTGGTGGCAGTAACTGCTCCTTCTTGGGCGCAATATTTTCATGATTTCTTGGTTGATGGCACTCTACCCCTAGATGAAGTAGAAGCTCGGAAAATCCTACGCCGATCTGGCACATATACCATCATCAACAACGAGCTAGTGCATCGCAGTTTTACTGGAGTTCTCTAGCGCTGCGTTGAGGTTGGACCTGCTGCAGGATATTCATCAAGGTGAATGTGGTCATCACGCATCAGCCACAACAATAGTTGTCAAGTCTTTTCTCCATGGTTTCTATTGGCCGACTGCACGAGCAACGACAGAAAACCTAGTGAAGCATTGCAAGGGCTGCCAGCGTTTCAAAGCCAAGAGCCATCAACCAGCATCAGCAGTCAAAAACATCCCAATCACATGTCCCTTTGCAGTTTGGGGATTGGATATGGTGGGACTGTTCAAGACAGCTAGAGGTTGCATGACACACCTTCTGGTCGAAGTTGACAAGTTTACCAAGTGGATCGAGGCAAGGCCGGTCAAAAAATTGGATGGGCCGACTGCAGTCAAGTTTACGACAGACATTGCAAGCAGATATGGGCTGCCGCACAATATCATCACTGATAATGGCACAGATTTTGCAAAAGGTGCACTGGCGCGGTATCCATCCCAGCAAGGCCTTCGGCTGTATGTGGCATCCGTTTCTCACCCGTAATCAAATGGACAAGCGAAGTGAGCAAACAACCTCATTTTGTCAGACATCAAGCGTCGACTGGTCGAGCCACTTGAGCGAGCACTAGGATCATGGATTGACGAGCTTCCAGCTGTGCTCTAGAGTTTGCGCATCACACCAAACCATTCAAACGGATTTACTCCCTTCTTCCTCGTATATGGCGCAGGGACAATTGTCCCTTCTGAGTTTGACTCACCTCGCGACACCATGTACACAGAGGCAGAAGCCAAGGAAGCTCGAGTGAACAACGTCAATATGAAAGAAGAAGCATGTCTGCTGGCCTTGTCCAGGTCGTCAATATACCAACAGAAGCTGCACCGCTACCACATCAAGAAGATCCGCCCCCTCACTTTTCGTGAGGATGACTTGGTGCTCCGCCGAATCCAGCAATCAGCGGGCCAACACAAGTTGTCCTCTCCTTGGGAAGTTCCGTTTATCGTCAGTCGGGAACTGAAGAACAATGCATACTACCTCATCGACTGCACCAAGCCGACCAGATACGCGGATACTTCAGGAGTTGAAACGGATCGTCCCTGGAACGCTGTAGGCGAATGGGATGGTAGGTATTGGATGAGTTAGATCATGTAATAGTTCGTCAGATTGTTGGGGGAATGTTGCCTATCAACTACTATGTTCTTTATCTATTTTTCTACTACTTGTTGCTCGTTATGCTTCTCACTTTGGGCCCGAGTGCCATGATTTCAGATCTGAATACTTTATGTTCTCATGAATATATTTGTGTTCTTGATCCTATCTATGAGTTGTATGCACCTATTATAGTCCGGAACCGGCGATCCCAATGGTGACAGCTTGGGACACAAAAGGGGGTGGACTATAATTTGAGGATTCCATGTATCCATTGAATGTTAATGCTTTGTTCCAGTGCTCTTTGAAAGGAGCACCTTAATCTCCATAAGTTCCTTTCGGCCCCGTTGGTAGCGGGATGGTAGGACAAAAGATGTTGTGCAAAGTTCTTATTGCAAGCACACACAACTACCTTCGGATACATGCCTAATGTTTGATATTTGCCTAGATGATCATTACTTTTCTGTGTGCCTTTCCCCATGTTAATTACATGTTATCTCTCATCCATGCAACATCCAACCATCCATTCCCCTAGCCTACAATGTTTTAATCCTGCTAGTTACAAGTTGCTTTACTTTTGCTGTTTTACTTTCGTTGCTTTGCCACTACTATTTGCATTGCCACCATCACTTCCATCACACCGTTACTACTAATAAATTGTTTCCAAGAAAGTATCTTTCTGGTGCGGTTGAATTGATAACTCAACTGTTAAAGCTTATAAATATTCTTTGGATCCCCTTGTGTCGAATCAATAAATTGGGTTATCTCACCATTACTTGACGCTCTAGTACACCAACCTCCATCGTGAGGAGATCTTTGTACATCTCCATAATGTGAGGCTCTATTCGCTCCCGACCTCTCACATCTTTATCACGCTACTCGAGTAGAGATTGTATATACTCTTACGGCCGGCGGTACTCAATGATTGTTGTACAAGGGAATAATAGGCATGACAATGACACTCTTAAGACTAATGAGGATATATACAGGAGCCCAACTTACATATAATGCCTTCTTGAGTTAGAAGCTCACTACGAGCATTCTCCCGCTCCATCAGGAATTTCAGCATCACGACCTCCTCTTCCAACATCCTTCGCTCTTGCTAACAAAATTGAAATTAACACAGTAGGAAACCCCAAACAAAAACAAGTTATTATCAGGGTCTCAATGGCTACTACATATATCAACAATAACGAGGTCTATACTACCTCTTCCTATAACGATACAAAGTCACTAACGACTTGAAGGGTGTTTTTCGCTAAAGCGAGACTCTCCTTTCATGTGGCCAAGACAATAAGATTGGACGGGCTTGACAACGAAGGGAGGATGTTGCTCTTATCAACTGGCTTTGTTTCATCAACTGTTCTCATCGGCACTGAGACAGGACCCTTCATAGCCACGATAGGAGCAGGTTCACCTGCATTATGGAAAATAGAGATGGGCTCCTCCGATTCTATTCCAACATCATCATTGTGGTGGGAATGACCTCCAGGTAGGGTCGCCTAGAAGAAACAACCTTTCAAGACGAAGCACGCCGATATGAGGACCGTCGATCTTAAGAGGGCCGAGCTAAATAAGATCATTCTGAAGATCGCCGATCTGAGGACCGCCGATCTAAAGAAGACCAAGCCGAACAAAATCAATCTCCAAAAGGCCGAGCTGATCAGGTCGGACGCCGATGGCCCCCGGAGGGAGCAATCGGCCCCACCTAAGTTCAATCGGCCCAAGTGGATGCGAGATCAACCTAGCTAACCCATGAAGAGTTGACCCCAGGTCGGATGGGCGCACCTGCCCCGAGTCCATCAATGGGTGATCCCGAGAGATCCGCATGGCAGGCAGACAAGGTACCACGCCGACCTGTTAGACACATGATGTTGCCTCGACACATCAGCTGACAGGGTAGCAGACGCGACAAGGCTCTGAGGAAGCCGCTAGTCTACTCGTAGGCCCCTCCAAACCTAAGCTACAAGATTCCCAAGGAAAGGTAGAGCTACAGCTTTCCGCCGCCTGGCACCTGAAAAGGGCACACTCAGCGGGCCCTAGCGAATTCCCAGAGGCTTACAACTGGGCCCTGGACCAACCGGAGGTTACTGTAATACCCTGGGCTCGGCCTATAAGATCCCCAGGTATCCCTCCTGCGTGAGGGGCAATTCACATTTACTACACTTCACCCACCTCGCAGGGATGCAGGAGAGAGCGGTGCTTAGAGCTTTCCTCTCCTTCCTCTGATACAACTCAAGGAGCATTCATTGTAGCCCGAGTTATTGCTCATAGTTAGCTCGACTAGAGTAGGGGTGTTATCTGTACGGAGAGCCCCGAACCTGGGTACATCACAGTGTCTCACTATGCTTGTCCCCATTCTTGATTCCGGCACCATCGACACTCACCTCGATTTGTCCCCCTCTTTAGCCATCCCCATGGCATTTGCCGTCACAATATGATGAAAGTTGGAGCCCACCGTGCGGCAGGCCGAGGCATTGACTAGAGTTATGATCCGTACGGGACCATCCTCTTCATTAAGCACGCGCTTCGCTTCCGGCCAGGTTCTCAGGTACGGGAAATTCGACTATGTAATCGACAATGCCTCGCGGTTCGGGGCAGGAGCGCCCCTGCCGCACGGCGTGATCGTGCCTTTTGGCAGCCACCGCGTTTTTGTCGCGGCCCTACCGGAGGGATACCCTAGGGAGGTACGGGTGTTCTCCGGCCTCACAGATCCGCTGCCCTATAGTGATTGCTCTTTGGAGTCGGAAAGCATGACTCCGCGCATTCATGCGGAGGTTATGATGGCTGGGGCTTCATCTAGTTGCCACAGCTCCACCAAAATTGTTGCACGAGCACCGAGAGAGGCGGCCGCAGCAGCTGCGGGACCTAGCGCCGTGCGGGATGTGCTACGGACACCCGTGTACTTCAACACCGATCCAGCGGCGACCCACGCCGAGCTGGAGAAGGCTCGCCAGAGCCTGGATGAGCAAGAAGATGCGATGAATGCTGAAAAGCGCCGATTGGATGCTAAATTTCGGAAGTCCAACGCCGCGCACAACATCGTGCCGCACGTGATCCAGCCAGCCGTGCTGGAGAAGCTTCGCATCACTGGCCGAGCTGTCGGCAGGGAGCTGGAAGCGACTCAGCAACCGGTGGCTTCCGCCATCATCCCGCAACCAGCGTACAACTCTCCGGTGAAGAACCTGAGAGATGTCGAGCAGACTCAAGAGCTGGAGCACCTGGAAGGAGACGAGCTGCGAGAGAGGAAGCATCGAATGCGCGATCTTCTAGCGGCATCAAGTCAGCAGCGGGAGGCAACCGAGCCACCTTAGAGGCCAACAGGGTCAAAGTCAGAACAACTGCTGACTGCGGGTGCAAACCAGTAGCCAAATACTCCACCTCGGCAGCAAAGACATGCATCTTCGCCTCATGGGAATCAACCCCTAGTTTGAGAAATCCCGGGGCTGGGCACAATCGGATGGACAAGTGATACGTCCCAAACATATCTATAATTTCTGCTTGTTCCATGCATGTTTTGTGTGACTTTGCCATGTTTTTCTTGAACTTTCATACACTTTTGAACCTATTTGGAATAACCTATTAACTCAGTGCACCCAGTTGCCAGATTCTGTTTTCTGCTGTTTTTGTATTTCAGGTTTTCCAGCCAATAAAAGTGCTCCAAAAATTCCGGGAAAAATATATAAAAAATCAGCGCAACAAAAGCTTCCGGGATCACCAAGAGAGGGAAGGGGGCCACCACCAGGCAGCCAGGAGGGCAGGTGGCGTGGCCCCACCCTGAGCCGCGCCAGGCACCCTCCTGACTGCCTCGTGGGTCCCCTCGACGCCCCCCTTCGCCTATATTTACCCCTCAGGGTGGAAACCCCTAAGACGGACTCCTCTTTCGCGATCTCTCCTCTGTTCCACCGCCGCCGCCGTTTCTAGATCGGGGCTGCCTGGAGAAGCTGCTCCGGCACCCTGCCGGGAGAAGCTACCCCCTCCGGGAGACCCTCCGTAACCATGGACGCCTCCCGTATGTACCGTGAGTAGTTTCCATTGGGCCATGGGTCCGTGACCAGTAGCTATGTGATCTATCTCTCCCCCTTTTGTGCTTCCACTTTCGAGTCCTCGTGAGCTGCCTCACATGATCGTGGCATCTATGTAATTTCTGCTGTTGCTATGCTGAGTTTGTGGGGATGTGATGGATTATGAGACTATGTTCAGATTGTGATGAGTAATATATTTGGTTCTTCTCTTTTATATTTTGTTCTTGAGTAAATTCTTGCATGTTCTCTGTTGCGGTATTTGCTTTGGCCAAGTATTTTATTTGCAACTCCAAGAGAGAGCGTTATGCTCGATTGTGGGTTCAGCCCCTTGATGTCTAGCTTGAGTGACAGAAACATGAGACTAGGGGATGTGTTGTTGCCACCAGGGATAAAACAACGGTGCTTGTACCTGCGGGTGCAAGGATTGTTTAATTTACGGAAAGTTCTTTTAATGCAGTTGTCTGTTGCTTTGAGTTTACACTTTGGGTGGGATTCACAACTTAATACCAGCGAGATGTTCTGGATAGATATCTCAAGGTGGATGATTCGTAGTAGATGGAGATGGATTTTGGTCTACTTACCTTGGCGTACTGCCCATTGCTTTTGAGCCCTTCCTTTCTTTGCAGCATAGTTAGCATTGAGGTGCCTTCATAATCCTATCAATTGCCCAACTGTGATTTTTTTACCTCGATAGAACTTTTATCGTCTTTTGGGAGAGAGACATCACTAGTGAAAATCACGGGACCCTGGTCCATCGTCATATCACTGTTTACACCCTTATTACTTTCAGTTGCTACTATTATTATCTCTTGCGTTGATCCTTTGTAAACAGCAAGGCCGGAGGAATTGACAACTCCTTTTTACTCGTTGGGAGCAAAGTTATTTGTATATGTGTGCAGGTCCAGGTGAAGCTAGCAACCTCGGCGCCATTGTTCACTTTACCACCTTCTTGTATCCTTCGGAGTCCTGCGGGAGACAAACCTTGGTATCTTTGCCAAGGGAAAACTTGCCGCTCCACTATATCTCACTCTGCCCTTGGGGTAATCAACGAGGGCTTGAAGAGTATTAACACTCTCTTGCCATCAGCAAGTTTTCTGGCGCCGTTGCCGGGGACTCCAGTCTACAAGATAGGGGAGTTGCACACTATCTTTTATCTTTGCTTTTTAGTCTTGTTAGTTTACCTTACAGTTTTTTACTTTTTTGTCCTTAATCAAAAATTCCAAAAATACCTGCTGCTACTATGGGTTCCAATGAAAACACTAAGTTGTGTGACTTCACTAGTCACAACAACAGTGACTTTATCTGCACTCCTATTGCTCCACCTGCCACTTCAGCACCTTCTTATGAGATTAAGCCTGCTCTTCTTAACCTTGTCATGAAAGATCAATTCTCACGAGCAGGAAAAGATGCTGCCTTGCACCTAAACAACTTTATCGAGCTCTGTGACATGCAGAAGTACAAGGAAGTGGATGGAGACATCGTCAAGCTGAAGATTTTTTCCTTTCTCTTTGAGAGGAAGAGCCAAGGAGTGGCTACAATCTTTGCCCAAGAACAGTATTGATTCTTGGAGTAAATGCAAAGATGCTTTTATAGGGAAGTACTATCCCCCTGCTAAAATTATTCAATTGCGGAGTAACATTATGAATTTCAGGCAATTGGATAATGAACACGTTGCCCAGGCTTGGGAACGTATGAAGACGCTTGTCAAGAACTGCCCCACACATGGATTGACTACCTGGATGGTTATCCAGACTTTTTATGCAGGCTTGAACTTCACCTCGCGGAACCTGTTAGATTCGGCCGCGGGAGGAACTTTTATGTCAACCACGCTTGGTGCTGCCAAAAAGCTACTAGATGAGATGATGCTGAACTACTCGCAATGGCACACCGAGAGATCTCCAACCGGTGAGAAGGTAAACTCTGTCGAGGAGATCTCCTCTTTAAATGAAAAGGTCGACCTTATCATGTCTCTACTTACCAAGCAACCTTCTATTGATCCTCAAGATGTTCCTTTAAATTCTTTGGTTCCTCAGGAGCAAGTAGATGTCAATTTTGTCTCTAGAAACAACTTCAACAATAATGCTTATAGGAGTAACTTTGGTAGCAACAATCCTAGGCCTTTCCCATCCAACAACTATGGGAACAACACTTATCCTATCACCAGCAACTCCTACAGCCAGAACTATAGGGAAAAAGACCTGCCCAGCTATGAGAAACTTGTAGAAATAGAAAAGGCCACAAAAAGCTATATGCACACTCAGTTTGAACAAAACAAGGCCTTTTCTAGACAATTAGATGAGCACTCCTCTATCCTGTAAAACATTAGCAAACATCTTGAGAGCCTGAACGGTGACATTTCCAGTGTCCAAACTAGACTCACTGCCATCGAGACTTATGTTTCAAAGATGTCTCATACCCAATCTACCTTGATAAACCAAATGGCAGCTAAACCCGAAGTTGAACCCAAGGGAGAAGAGAGAATTAAGAGCCTTCCTACCTACCACATAGTAGCTACTATCCAAGTAGTTGAGGATGTCCAAACTATTAGCACCCATCACACCCCTAGTCCCACTGGACCTATCAATGGTGATGCTACCACCTCAACCATAGATGAAGAAACCTCTATGAACATAGAGGCTTTCAAACAAGTGAACCTAAATGATATCACTACCTCCTTGATAGATACTAGTGACCTAGACTTTGACAACTGCACTTTACCTGAAGTTATTGGTTTCCTGCACAAGATGTCTAGAGACCCCCACACTAGCACACTCAATCTTGCCTTCACAGAGCATATCACCAATGCTCTAATCAAATTTAGGGAGGAGAAGATTAGACTAGAAGTCTCCAAACCTAGGAAGCTAGAAGATGGTTGGGATCCTATGATAAAAATTAAATTGAATAACTTCTCTTGTTATGCTCTTTGTGATGTTGGACCAAGTACCTCTGTTATTCCCAAAAGGATGTATGATGTGCTTGAATTGAAACCTTTTGATCCTTGTTCTTTTGGTGTTCATCTTGTTGATTCTTCCGTAAAGAAACTTTTGGGGAATATCGACGATGTTCTTATCATTGTCAATGACAATTATGTTCCCATTGATTTTACTATTATGGACATTGAATGTGAACATTCTTGTCCAATTATTTTGGGACGATCTTTTCTTCGCACAGTTGGTGCTATCATTGACATGAAAGAGGGAACTATCAAATTCCAATTCCCTCTCAAGAAAGGGATGGAACATTTCCCTAGGAAAAATATTAAGTTACCTTTTGAGTCCGTCACACGGGCTAGTTATTCTTTTGAAAAGACTTGATCTTCTGCTTTAAGCCTAGCTAATGGCTCTAAAGAAGCGCTTTCGGGAGGCAGCCCGCAACGAATTTAGGTTTTTATTTTTTCTTTTGTTCTGTTCTTAGTGGTCTTGATGATTTTTACTACTGTAGCAACATCATTGTATCTTTACTTTTCAAGCTTTGTGCAAAGTTTAGCCTCATACGGCAAGGGAAGTAAAAGTTGTGACATGCTGTCCAGAAAACAGATTCTTTCCTCGTGACTAGAAAAATCAGAGAAAACTCCGACTTCATCTTTTTGAGCTGATTTTTTTACACAGCGTGCTCTATACAATTACGAAACTTCTGTATGTTTTGAGTTTTTTTATTTGAGTTGCAGAAGTACCCCTAAAAAATTCGTTTCTATCTGCTGTTCTTTTTTTCACAGATTCTGCCACGTTTTGTCTCTCTTCACTTTTGCAAACCTTAAGCTTGCTTTTTCTTTGCAAAAACCTTTTGGAAGTCTTGGAAACAGTAGCTCTTCCTGGAAATCTTTATTTGCAGTAGAGGAAAATTATTTTATTAGGGTACTAACCTCTCTAATCAGTCTACAATGAGTTATGTATGAAGGGAGTTTTCAAGTGCGCGATGGAGGATGATGAAAGAAGATTCAGGATGGTCAAACGCTCAAGCTTGGGGATGCCCATGTGCACCCTCAATAAATATTCAAGGAGAATCAAGCGTCTAAGCTTGGGTATGCCCCCGTGCATCCCCTTCTTCATCAACAATTATCAGTTCGTCTCTCGTTGCACTATATTTTTATCACTTCATGCGTTATGTGCTATTCTTGGAGCGTCTCGCTCTTAGGTTTTGTTTTTAGTTTTATTTTGCTTTGTTTGCTGTAGTAACAAGTTAGATCCTAGCTTACTTACTCTTTTGTGTGGGAGAGATTCACGCTCCTCTTGAACTAGAACTCCTCATAGGATTTGCATGCTTATTCTTTTAGCTGTGAGTGGTTATTTTTCTTTTCTTAGCTGCTGCTTTATTTAGTTGTAGTGCTTTAGTTTTTCTAGATTTTCTTTTGTTTTAGGTTGAACTTTCTATAGGTTGCATGTTTTATCTTGTTAGAGAGTTTTCCTGTTGCACTGAGTTTTGTGTCTTGACTAGAAGTAGGTAGTTGAAGTTGCTTTTCTCTTTGTAGTAGTAACTTGCAATAGTTTTGAGGTATTGACTAGAGTAATGTTTGAACTTATGGTGTCAAGAGCTCTTGCCTATTAGTGATAGATGTCATATTTTGGGAAATCCGTGTGTTTTTCAAAAACCAAAAACCCCTGTTGAGAACTCTAGCTACTAGATGGATCACTAACCTCTGGAGGGTTCGAATATTAGAGTACACTCACGTACCATGAGTCGAGGATGTGCAAGGATAACCAAACCCCCATACACTCCTCCTTGGGGTACCTGTCTCTTTGTGAACCTCCTGATTAGATTGAGAGTTACCGATAATAAGTGCATGAGTTCTTCAGACTAATGTGAGTATTCGAAAGTTGACACTTCCACCCACCTATACTTTTTCTAGCCTCTTCGGTACCGTGCATTGCCCTTTCTTACCTAGAGAGTTGGCGCATACTTCGCCGGTGCATCCAAACCCTTGACACGATACGCTCTGTCATCATAAGCCTCCTTATATCTTTCCTCAAAACATCCACCATACCTACCTACAAGGCATTTCCATAGCCTTTCCGAGATACATTGCCATGCAACATCCACCTTCTCATGACTTGATCTTCATGTCATACATGCTAATTGCTTGATCGATGAGCCGCATGCTAGTTGGGCCTTGCCCTAATCATTGCTACATGACGCGCTAGTATCATTGCATATCCTTCTATCCTGGCAGAAGCATACATTTGCATCATGATAGTTACATTTTCTTTATGTGAGTACCTTTGTAAAGTGTGAAAGATCTCATATATTCTTGTAAAATATAGAGTATTGCCCCTAAAGTGAGGAAAATATCCCAAAGAGGACAAAATCAAAAGATCCCAAAGAGGACAAATGAGAGTTAAATAGAAAGATCCATTGAGGCCACAAAAAAAATAAAAAAATAGAAAAAGAGAAAAATAAAAAGAGAGAAGGGGGCATACTACTATTCCTTTTGAGAGATCCACACTAGTACTTCATCTTCTATCCCTTGTACTCCATACATATCATCATGCATATAGCTATGTGGGGACCCTTCACACTATAGAACTTGGCTTTTATATTCCAATGATGAGCCTCCTCAAACGAGCTCTAGGTCTTCTTGAGCAAGCAACTTAGATGCACCCCCACTAGTTCACATGTGCATCCGTTGTATGGCAATCCCTACTCCTCACATCATATCTATCATATGGCCTTCTCTCGCCTATGATTGTCCTCATTGATGTGAGCCTTTCACACCTTTTTGTCTTCCTCCTCCACCTTCTTTCTGTTTCGCCTTTTAGGTGTCAACTTTCTTGCTCACGCTCATCCATTGCATGAGTGCTCAAAATATCGACAGGGAGTGGATCAGTTTGACTTGTACCTGGCTAGTGGTCTGGGGACGAGTCCAGATAAGAATCCAAAGGAGACAAAGTGTGAAACTTTAGTAGATAGTTGTTCTCAACAACCTTATTTTTTCTCTCGTATTTCCATATCCCTTGCTTGCATGCAAATACCATCTGGAGACATTCGAGTCACGGACAGCGAGAGCTCTTGCACCTTTTGTTCTTTTGTTGCTTGTGTCAATGCTAATATAGACTCTTGCTTGTTAAGACTTGAATTGAATTGCATGCTTTGATTTCTTTACTTAAAAGTCCTTTTATGGTTGTGTGGCGTGTCACAAAAGAAATTATGCTTGTTATCATTTACCTACTCGAGGACGAGCAGGAATTAAGCTTGGGGATGTTGATACGTCCCAAACGTATCTATAATTTCTTCTTGTTCCATGCATATTTTGTGTGACTTTGCCATGTTTTGCTTGAACTTTCATACACTTTTGAACCTATTTGGACTAACCTATTAACTCAGTGCACCCAGTTGCCAGTTTTTGTTTTCTGCTGTTTTTGTATTTCAGGTTTTCCGGCCATTAAAAGTGCTCCAAAAATTCCGGGAAAAATATATAAAAAATCAGCGCAACAGAAGCTTCCGGAATCACCAAGAGAGGGAAGGGGGCCACCACCAGGCAGCCAGGAGGGCAGGTGGCGCGGCCCCACCCTGAGCCGCGCCAGGCACCCTCCTGACTGCCTCGTGGGTCCCCTCGATGCCCCCCTTCGCCTATATTTACCCCTCAGGGTGGAAACCCCTAAGACGGACTCCTCTTTCGCGATCTCTCCTCTGTTCCACCGCCGCCGCCGTTTCTAGATCGGGGCTGCCTGGTGAAGCTGCTCCGGCACCCTGCCGGGAGAAGCTACCCCCTCCGGGAGACCCTCCGTAGCCATGGACGCCTCCCGTATGTACCGTGAGTAGTTTCCATTGGGCCATGGGTCCATGACCAGTAGCTATGTGATCTATCTCTCCCCCTTTTGTCCTTCCACTTTCGAGTCCTCGTGAGCTGCCTCACATGATCGTGGCATCTATGTAATTTCTGCTGTTGCTATGCTGAGTTTGTGGGGATGTGATGGATTATGAGACTATGTTCAGATTGTGATGAGTAATATATTTGGTTCTTCTCTTTTATATTTTGTTCTTGAGTAAATTCTTGCATGTTCTCCGTTGCGGTATTTGCTTTGGCCAAGTATTTTATTTGCAACTCCAAGAGAGAGCGTTATGCTCGATTGTGGGTTCAGCCCCTTGATGTCTAGCTTGAGTGACAGAAACATGAGACTAGGGGATGTGTTGTTGCCACCAAGGATAAAACAACGGTGCTTGTACCTGCGGGTGCAAGGATTGTTTAATTTATGGAAAGTTCTTTTAATGCAGTTGTCTGTTGCTTTGAGTTTACACTTTGGGTGGGATTCACAACTTAATACCAGCGAGATGTTCCGGATAGATATCTCAAGGTGGATGATTCGTAGTAGATGGAGATGGATTTTGGTCTACTTACCTTGGCGTACTGCCCATTGCTTTTGAGCCCTTCCTTTCTTTGCAGCATAGTTAGCATTGAGGTGCCTTCATAATCCTGTCAATTTCCCAACTGTGATTTTTTTACCTCGATAGAACTTTTATCGTCTTTTGGGAGAGAGACATCACTAGTGAAAATCACGGGACCCTGGTCCATCGTCATATCACTGTTTACACCCTTATTACTTTCAGTCTTTACTTTCAGTTGCTACTATTATTATCTCTTGCGTTGATCCTTTGTAAATAGCAAGGTCGGAGGAATTGATAACTCCTCTGTACTCGTTGGGAGCGAAGTTATTTGTATATGTGTGCAGGTCCAGGTGAAGCTAGCAACCTCGGAGCCATTGTTCACTTTACCACCTTCTTGTATCCTTCGGAGTCCTACGGGAGACAAACCTTGGTATCTTTGCCAAGGGAAAACTTGCCGCTGCACTATATCTCACTCTGCACTTGGGGTAATCAACGAGGGCTTGAAGAGTATTAACACTCTCTTGCCATCAACAAGCCAGTGATGTCACAAGAGTTTACTTCTCGACCCTCGTTGGTTACCCAAAGTGGAAGGTTGAGACGTAGACAGCAACAAATTTCCCTCGGTGAAGATACCATGGTTTGTCTCCAGTAGGACTCCGATAACGACAAGAAGGTGACAACGACGCCAGAGATTGGCGGTTGTCGTGGACCTACACACACAACAGATAACTTTGCTCCCAACAAGTACAAAGGGGTTGTCAACCCCTCCGGCCTTGTTGTTTACAAAGGATAAAACGCACGGGATAATAATGATAGTGATAGCAACGAAAAAGTAAATAAAGAAGTAAATTTATAGTGGCTGTAAACAGTATTGGAAATATGGACCGGGGTCCTATGATGTTCACTAGTGATGTCTCTCTCCCAAAAGACGATAAAATAGCCATGCGAGGTAAACAAATTACATCTGGGCAATTGACAGGATTATGTGCGCAAACCAATGCTAATTATGTTATAAAGAAAGGAACAGGCTCAAAAGCACGGGCGGTACGCCAAGACAAGTAGACCGAAATCCATCTGCATCTACCTACTAATCATACACCTTGAGATATCTATCCAGAACATCTCGCTGGTATTAAGTTGCAAATCCCACCCAAAGTGTAAACTCAAAGCAACAGAAAACTGCATTAATGAACTCTGCGTAGAGTAAACAATCCATGCACCCGCAAGTACAAGCATCGTTGTTTTCCCCCTTGTGGAAACAACACATCCCCTAGACTCATGTTTCTGTCACTCAAGCTAGTCATCGGGGGGCATGAACCCACAATCATGCATAACACTCCCTCTTGGAGTCACTACCTACTACTTGGCCAAAGCAATAAACAGCAACGGAGAACATGAAAGAATTACTCAAGAACATAAATATAAAAGAGGAGAATCAAATATATTACTCAAACACAATCTGAACATAATCTCATAATCCATCGGATCCCGGTAAACTCAGCATAGCAACAACAGAAATATTACAATGTGCCTCGATCATGTAGGGCAGCTCACGAGGTCTAATCCATGAAGAACAAAGAAGGGAGGAGAACATCACACAGCTACTGATCATAGACCCATGGTCCAAGGTGGACTACTCACGGTTCATACGGGAAGCATCCATGGTGGTGGAGAAGCTCCCGGAGGTGGTTCCTCCCTCCGGCAGGGTGCCGGGAAGAGGCCTTCTGGTGCTCCCGATCTTGGAAGCGCGGCGGCAGAGGAACGGAGGAGATATCTCGAAAAAGGGTTCCCCTCTCGGGGTTTTTGCGTCACGGGGAATAAATAGGCGAAGGGGCAGCCAGGGGGTCCACCAGGGGTCCAGGCGGCCCCCTGGCGCGACCCCACCCTGGGGCGCGCCGGGAGGGCGCCTAGGGCCCTGGTGGGTCCCCTCTCCCCCCCCCTCGGTGAGTCTGGAAGCTTCCTGTACGCTGATTTTTTATTGGATTTTCCCCGAATTATTGGAGCACTTTTAATATGGGGGAAACCTGAAATAGAAAAACAGCAGAAAACAGGAACTGGCACTGGGGTGCACTGAGTTAATAGGTTAGTCCAAATATGATCAAAAGTTTATGGAAGTTCATCAATATCATAGCAATATCACACAAAAGAGGCATGGAGCAAGCAGAAATTATAGACACGTTTTGGACGTATCAACATCCCCAAGCTTAATTCCTGCTCGTCCTCGAGTAGGTAAATGATAAAAGAATAATTTCTGTGGTGACATGCTAACAAGCATATAAGAACTTTTAAGTAAAGCAATCAAGGCATGTAATTCAATTCAAGTCATAACAGGCAAGAGTCTATATTTAGCATTGAAACAAGCAATATAAGAACATAAAGGTGCAAGAACTCTCGCTGTCCATGACGCGAATGTCTCCAAATGGTGTTTGCGTGCAAGAAAGGGGATAGGGATATACGAGAAAAGGTATTTTTATGTTGAGAACTCAATCTACTAAAGTTTCACACTTGGTCTTCTTTGGAATCTTATCTTGACTCATTCCCAGACCACTAGCCAGGTACAAGTCAAAATGATCCACTCCTTTTCAACATTTTGAGCACTCATGCAATGGATGAGCGTAAGCAAGAAAGTTGACACTTAGGATGGCAAAGAGAGAATATGGTGGATGAGGAAGAAAAAAAGGTGTGAAAGGCTCAGATCAATGAGGACAATCATAGGCAAGAGAAAGACAAATGATAGATATGATGTGAGGAGTAGGGATTTCCATGCAATGGATGCACATATGAGCTAAGGTATGCTCTCCAATGGAACTAGTGGGGGTGCATCCAACTTGCTTGCTCAAGAAGACCTAGAGCTCATTTGAGGAGGCTCATCATTGGAATATACAAGACAAGTTCTATAGTGTGAAGGTCCCCACGTAGCTATATGCATAAATGATAATCTCTATGGAGTACAAGATATAAGAGGGAGTACGAATGTGGATCTCTCAAAAGGAATAGTAGTGTGCCCCCTTCTCTCTTTTTATTTCTTTTTCTCTATTTTCTATTTTTTTGTATTTTTTTGGTGGCCTCAATGGCTCTTTCTATTTCTCTCATTTGTCCTCTTTAGGATCTTTTAATTTGTCCTCTTTGGGATCTTTTCCTCACTTTAGGGGAAACACTCTATATATTACAAAATTATAGAAGATCTTTCACACTTTACAAAGTACTCAAATCATAAAGAAGATGTAACTATCATGCAATATGTATGCCTCTGCCAATGTAGCAGGATATGCAATGATACTAGCGCGTCATGTAGCAATGATTAGGGCAAGGCCCAACTAGCATGCGGCTCATCGATCAAGCAAGTAGAATGTGTGACATGAAGATCAAGTCATGAGAAGATGGATGTTGCATGGAAATATATCTCGGAAAGGCTATGGAAATGCCTTGGTAGGTAGGTATGGTGGCTGTTTTGAGGAAGGATATAAGGAGGTTTATGATGACAGAGCATATCGTGCCAAGGGTTTGGATGTACCGGCGAAGGTGGACGCCAACTCTTGGAGCGAGAAGAAAGCAATGCACGGCACAGGAGAGGCTAGAAAAATATGGGAAGGTGGAAGTGTCAACTTTCGAATACTCACATTGGTCCGAAGAACTCATGCACTTATTATCGGTAACTCTCAATCTAATAAAGAGGTTCACAAAGAGACAAGTACCCCGAGGAGGAGTGTATGGGGGTTTGGTTATCCTTGCGCATCCTCGACTCATGGTACGTGAGTGTACTCTAATATTCGACCCCTCAGAAGAGTAGTGATCCATCTAGTAGCTAAAGTTCTCAACTAGCTTTGTAATTTTTGAAAATAAACACGGATTGCCAAAAATACGACATCCATCACTAATAGGCTAAAGCTCTTGACACCAAAACTCCAAACATTACTCAAAACAATACATCAAAACTATTGCAAGTTACTACTACAAAAGAATGGCAACCTCAATTACCTACTTCAAGTCAAGATACAAACTCAGTGCAACAGGCAAACTCTCTAAAGAAGATAAACATGAAAACTCAAGAGAGTTCCAGCAACAAACTAAACAAAAGCTCTTAGAAAAGATAAGCATGAAAGCTAAGAGCAAAACATGACAGTAGCTATGAAAATGATAAAGACCACACGCAGCAAAGATAAGCATGAAAGGTCCTATGTTGTGTTCTAGATTTGGGAAGTGGAGCGTGTTTCTCTCCCACACAAAGAAAGATGGGTTCTAACTTGTTATGAACAGCAAGCAAAGCTAATGAAAACTAAAAAAAACCTAAGAGCGAGACGCTCCAAGCATAGCACATAATGCAGGAAGTGATAAAAATATAGTGAAACGAGAGACGAACTGATAATTGTTGATGGAGAAGGGGATGCACGGGGGCATCCCCAAGCTTAGACGCTTGAGTCTCCTTGAATATTTCTTGGGGAAGCATGGGGTCATCCCCAAGCTTGAGCGCTTGACACTCCTGAATCTTCTTTCATCATCTTCCCTCGCACACTTGAAAACTCCAATTCATACATAACTCATCATAATCTGATTAGCGAGGTTAGTATCCATAATAAAATAATTTTTCTCTACTGGAAATAAAGATATTCTTGAAGGGCTACTGTTTCTCAAGATTTCCAAAAGATTTTGCAAACAAAAAGCAAGCTTAAGGTTTGCAAAACGAAGAAAAGGCAAAACAGGACAGAATCTGTGAAAAACAGACCAGCAGGTAGTAAAGAATATTTTAGGGATACTTCTGCACATAAAATAAAAAAACTCAGAACATACGAAAGTTTCATAATTGTATAGAGCATGCTGTGTAAAAATTTCAGCTCAAAAAGATGAACTGGGATGTTTCTGTGATTTTTCTAGTCACGAGGACAGAATCTGTTTTCTGGACATCATGTCACAACTTTCACTTCCCTTGTCGTATGAGGCTATAAAAGGCACAAAGCTTGAAAAGTAAAGATACAATGATGTTTCTACAGTAGTAACAATCATCAAGACCACTAAAAATAGAAGAAAAACAAAAGGGAAATCTTAAATTCGTTGCGGGCTGCCTCCCGAAAGCGCTTCTTTAAAGCCATTAGCTAGGCTTAAAGATTATAAAAGATGCTCACGTAAGAATAAGGATTTGAAGCAAAAGAGAGCATCAAGAAGCAAACATGAAACACATTTAAGCCTAACCCACTTCCTATGCATGGGAACCTTGTAAAGAAATAAATCATGAAAGCACAAAGTAACAAGCATAGGAAGGTGCAAGAAGAACAACTTAAAAACTTTCATCATAAAGAGAGGTGTTTTTGTGACATGAAAGTTTCTACAACCAAAATTTTCTCTCTCAAAATAATTTTTAGTAGCATCATGAACAACATAAAGAATATAACTATCACATAAAAAATGTTGTTCATGATCTACAACAACACGTGTATTGTTTTCAACACGGTTTTGAGGATCATAAGATAGATGCAACCCATCACATTGGGCCTTAATAAGAGCACAATTCTCCGGAATTTGAGTTGGAGATTTCAAAAGGATAATAGGACAATCAAGTGTGGGTGCAATAGAAACAATTTCGTGTTTAACATAAGGAACTATAGCAAGTTCATCTTCGTAAGCATCATCCATATTGGCATCATGGCCATCAACAAAGCAAGTATCAAGATCTTCAGAAAGGGAAGTATCAAGTGAGTCCTCGGAATCATGGGATTCCTCATCAAAGCAATCATTAGCCTCTTCTAGGGCAGCAAACATTTTATTTTTAAAATCCTCAATATAAGAATTGTAAGTATAATTCTCGAAGCAATAAGCAAGAATTGAAAGTTTTCAGATTTGTAAATAGTATCGTGATATTTTTGAATCAAAGAAGCGATCTCATAAGCACCTTTAAAAGCAACAAACTCTTCAATCTTTTCAACATCAAAGTAATCATAAACACCTTTAGCATAAGAAGATAAGATCTCATTTTCATTAAACTCACATTGGAAAGGAAGGTGTTTATGATCTATATTAGAACAGCAAATAAAATCATAAATTTGGCATAAACACTCAGCATAGCAATAAGAAGTTTGTATTTGGTCCCATAAGTGTTTCCCTTTCTGAGATAGTCGGTGCCGCGTATAATGAGCATGCTCATCCAATGATTTTCCCTCAACCAAGTCGGTTGGGTTTTTAGCGCGAGCACAAATTGATCAAAGACGGTCCAAGTGAAACATGTCCATCCTTCCATATTTGGGTGGTTCAGCACCCATGGTGAGGATAGCATCACTAGGAAAAGCAAGACAAAGGCAAAAGGTAGAAACTATTTTTGTGGTTTTTCATATAAGACTCAAAGGAAAAAGTAAAAACTCGAAAGGTAAACTAAAAAGACTAAAAAGCAAAGATAAAAGATAGTGTGCAACTCCCCTATCTTGAAGAGTGGAGTCCCTGGCAACGGCGCCAGAAATTGCTTTGATGTCACGAGAGTTTACTTCTCGCCCCTCGTTGGTTACCCAAAGTCTAAGGTTGAGATGTAAACAGCAGCAAATTTCCCTCGGTGAAGATACCAAGGTTTGTCTCAAGTAGGACTCCAATAACGACAAGAAAGTGACAACGATGCCAGAGATTGGGGTTGTCATGGACCTGCACACACAACAGATAACTTTTCTCCCAACGAGTACAAAGGGGTTGTCAATCCCTCCGGCCTTGTTGTTTACAAAGGATAAAATGCACGGGATAATAATGATAGTGATAGCAACGGAAAAGTAAATAAAGCAGTAAATTGATAGTGGGTGTAAACATTATTGGAAATATGGACCGGGGTCCTATGATGTTCACTAGTGATGTCTCTCTCCCAAAAGACGATAAAATAGCCATGTGAGGTAAACAAATTACAGCTGGGCAATTGACAGGATTATGTGCGCAAACCAATGCTAATTATGCTATAAAGAAAGGAAGAGGCTCAAAAGCACGGGCGGTACGCCAAGACAAGTAGACCAAAATCCATCGGCAGCTACCTACTAATCATCCACCTTGAGATATCTATCCAGAACATCTCGCTGGTATTAAGTTGCGAATCCCACCCAAAGTGTAAACTCAAAGCAACAGACAACTGCATTAAAGAACTCTGCGTAAAGTAAACAATCCTTGCACCCGCAAGTACAAGCACCGTTGTTTTTCCCCTTGTGGCAACAACACATCCCCTAGACTCATGTTTCTGTCACTCAAGCTAGTCATCGGGGGGCATGAACCCACAATCATGCATAAGGCTCCCTCTTGGAGTCACTATCTACTACTTGGCCAAAGCAATAAACAGCGACGGAGAACATGCAAGAATTACTCAAGAACATAAATATAAAAGAGGAGAATCAAATATATTACTCAAACACAATCAGAACATAATCTCATAATCCATCGGATCCCAGCAAACTCAGCATAGCAACAGCAGAAATATTACATATGTGCCTCGATCATGTAGGGCAGCTCACGAGGTTGAATCCATGAAGAACAAAGAAGGGAGGAGAACATCACATAGCTACTTATCATAGACCCATGGTCCAAGGTGGACTACTCACGGTTCATCCGGGAAGCATCCATGGTGGTGGAGAAGCTCCCGAAGGTGGTTCCTCCCTACGACAGGGTGCCGGGAAGAGGTCTTCTGGTGCTCCCGATCTTGGACGCGCGGCGGCGGCGAAACAGAGGAGAGATCGCGAAAAAGGGTCCCCCTCTCGGGGTTTTTGCGTCACGGGGAATAAATAGGCGAAGGGGGCAGCCGGGGGGTCCACCAGGGGTCCAGGCGGCCCCCTGGCGCGGCCCCACCCTGGGGCGCGCCTGGAGGGCGCCTGGGGCCCTGGTGGGTCCCCTCTGGCCCCCCTCGGTGATTCCGGAAGCTTCATGTATGCTGATTTTTTATTGGATTTTTGCCGAATTTTTGGAGCACTTTTAATATGGGGGAAACATGAAAAGAAAAACAGCAGAAAACAGGAACTGGCACTGGGGTACACTGAGTTAATAGGTTAGTCCAAATATGATCAAAAGTGTATGGAAGTTCATCAATATCATCACAATATAACACAAAAGAGGCATGGAGCAAGCAGAAATTATAGATATGTTTTGGACGTATCAGACAGCAGTGAGCAGTCGACGAGAGGACCAACCAACGGCATCAGCTCGACATGCAGTCATCTTGAGCTTAGGCCCTCGCGCGATTGCGGACAATGATGCAAGGCATCGCATCGTGCGACTGCAGAAGGATCAGCATCAGGAAGAGGAAGGACCAGACGGCCCGACCTACTTTGGGTCGCGCATTCGACAAGAGCAATTTCCCAAGGGTTTCACTTTGCCCAGGGACACCCAAAGTACAACGGATCAATCAAGCCAGTGGATTGGCTGGTCGATTACATGACCGTAGTAGGTATTGCGGGGGGCAATCGGCGCGTGGCTGTTCTCTATGCACCAGTCATGCTCCAAGGCTCAGCTCGGTCCTGGCTGAACAGCTAGCCTAGCAATAGCATCATTTGTTGGAGGATTTTTATGACGCATTTGTGCGCAACTTCATTGGCACTTATGAGCGGCCAGGTCTGCCCCGACACTGGCACTTACAAGGAAATAACGAGCCCCTCCGTAATTACCTTCAGCGGTGGATCAAGCTGAGGAACACTTGTGAGGGATTCCATGAGATCCAGGCCATCCAATACTTCACTGATGGTTGCTTGGATGGGTCAATGCTGAAACACAAGCTCCTGCGCAAGCAGATCATGTCACCGTCTGATCTGATGAAGATTTCCAACTCCTTCGCCGCATCCGGTTCTGTGATGCGCCCTATCCAATTGAGTGTCAATGGGCTCATTCTAGGGCAATCGTCCGAGAAGCAAAAACAATTAGCGGAGGCAGGAGGTTCAGGTCCTAGTCGGCGCGAGAGGCGAGAGAACAACCGCAACAACAACAACACCCCCAGCAACAATCCCCCCCCCCAAAAAAACTACAACAACAAGAGAAAGGATGAGCAGCCGGATGATCAGTACGGCAATCGGTAGGTAGCTGCCGTTCAGGAGCAGACGACACCAGGGGCTGCAGGAGGCAGTCGGAGGATGAAGCCCAGCGAGAAGCTGCAATGGACAACTCGACCCCCATACATGTTTGAGGACATCATGGACCAGCCGTGGAAAATGCATAGCTGAGTCGGCAAACCCGCGACACACACCACTCGACAATGCATTTGGGTAATGTCAGATCCCTCTGTTAGGTATGTGCTAGGGTTAGCTAGTACCTTTGCATCATGTCAAAATTTCAAAAAGAAATCTTGGAAATCAAATTCAAAATCCAAATGGGAGAAGGAACATCCCCCAGATGAATTAATTCAAAAGGCCAGATAAAAATCTTTTCCAAAAATTCATGTTAGAATTTTGAAAAGTCTTATAAATGAGTGTGATCACATATCAAGTGATGTGGGACCCACCCCATGCTCATAGATTTTTCAAATATTCAAACAGTACCTTGGAATTAAAGAAATCCCCCTATTTGATTTAAAATTCAAATCATTTGAATTTTAAAAATGTTGAAAGTTTATGAGTGGCTAGTCTATATTATTATGAGGCCACATAAAAGTTTTCAGCATTTAATAAAATGGTTTGGTATTTTTATCAGAGCCAAAAAAAATTACAGAAAAAGAAAGGAAAGATTAAACAGAGGAAAAAGGAAAAACTTACCTCCCGCCAGGGGCGAGGCCCACCTCTCCAGCCGGCCCAGCCCACCCGAACTCCCCTGTCTTCTTCCTCCCCGCCCCTCCAAGCACCTCGCTGGAGGCAGGGCGAGGCCACGGCGACACGACGCCTCCAGGGCCTTCTAGACCTCCCCCGTCCTCATCTCTTCGCCACGGAGACCCCGTGATCCTCCTCCCTCACTTCCCCCTCCCCTGGAACCTCCTCTCTCTCTCCCGAGCGCTCCAGCGAAGAACCGAGAACCCCCCCCCCCCCCCGTCGCCGCCGTGTGCGCATAGCCGTGGCCACCGTGCCCCTCCCGCCGCACCGTCGTGTCCCTCAAGCTCGTCGTCGACGTCTTCGTCTCCTACTCGAAGGAATCGAGCCAAGAAGCTCCCTGGACGTCGCCTGCTTCGCGAGATCACCGCCGGCCGCCGCACGGGACTTCTCCAAATTCGTCGCCGATGCACCTCCTCCGACCCTGCCATCTCCTCTGCTCGATTCGGGGTGAGCTCCTCGCCTTTTTGCCCCATCTCTGGACCCCTCCCGTGCCTTCTCGCGAGGTTTCGGCGAAGTCCAAGCTCGGACCGCCGCCGCGGTTGAGCTAGCCGTCGCCCTGGAGCTCGTCTTTGGCCCCCTTCGAAGCCACTCGATGCGGAATCCCACGAGGAGCAGTTTCGTGCCCTCCGGACCCCTCCCCGTGCCCAAAACCCCGACTCCGGCAAGACTCCGGCGAGTCCACGGCCGCCGTCGCCATTAACCTCCCCTCTCTCTCTCTGACTCGTGGGCCCGAGGCCACTAAGCTAATCCCCCCCTAACCCACTAACTACTGGGCCCCAGCACCCTAACCCCTCTCTGTTAATTAAACAGAGAGGATTAAATCCCTCTGCCACTGACTTGGCTGGCCCACCAGTCAGGCCCCTGCTGAGGTCATGCTTGCATCAGCATGACGCAATAAACCAATTTTCCAGAAAAGCAAAATGGTTTAAATAATTCCAGAAATTCCAAAAAATACCCCAAACTTTGGAAATTCATAGAAAATTCATATTAACTCCAAATTGGACAAATAATATATGAAAAATGATCAGGAGAAAATTATCTTTCCAAATATGCAACTTTCAACTCTGTTTGAGTTGAATTTAAAATGTGATCAGTAGCATTTGCTATTTGATTTAAAAGGAATTAAATCAAATTTAATTCAAATATTTTGGCAACTTGAACCATGGCAACATGCTACATTTCAGTTACACATCAGAGGCATATCATACACATTTGAAGATAATTCAAAATGATGAAACTATATCACATATAATTTGGTTAATGTTGAATTCAAATTTGGAGTTTGAATTTGCATTTTAAATGCAATATATTCCACTTAAATGGAATTGCCTCACACATCAAAACTTATACTTCAAGCTTTAACATTCAATCATGTGCTTGAGCATTGCATTCATATTGATTGCTACTTAGTGCTTTGTTTGTCGAGTAGAGGTGGAACCGGAGCAAGAGGTCACCCCCTTCGCTGAAGATCCAGAGCCCGAACCTCGTCAGCAAGGCAAGCAAACCCCCATTGATCATGTCGATAAAATCCCACTTCCCTCTCATGTCTCGCTTATGCATTGTTTAGGATGATCACCATGATAACGTTTCTACCGCATAGTTGAACCCATATCCTTTGCATGACCTATCATCTTGTCACAGTAGTAAGCAAACCACAATCCTAGCAGATGTAGGAGTTGGTTGATATCATGTGGCCCCTGCAACTGTTACTGCTTATTGCATGCTTAGTGGTACAATGAGGTTGCTTATGATGTGAGTCGGGATGATGATAAACATGGTGTTGATGAAAGTGAAATGTGTTGGTGAATCTACCCTAATACAAGGTGAACGATGAGAGGCTGTGTAGGAGTACACAGTGGGTTGTCTCGTTGAACACCGCCCTAAGTCCGAGTTCTTGTGTGGTGATCCAAGATGAAGAGTACAACCACACATTGGGCTCACTGACCCCTCTCAACCTATTAACTCATCCCTTTCGATGTCCAGATGTCGCAGTAGTTCGGAGTTCTGATAGGCTTGTGGCCTGGATGCTAAGTGAGAGAACGGCTCACCCGAGACCGGCTTATGCACCACGCACACATCGCTTGGGTCCACTTCGGTAAACCGTCCGGGTTCACGATTGTGGTAACCAACCCAAGTAGGCGGCTTTCTCGGACTAGATCGGCTATGAGGTAACAGTTGTGGTGAGCATCCTCGCTGGCACCCCTTGAATGGTGTCGAGATCAAAGGCGGTAAATGATGGTCATGTGTGTGTAGCGGTACACCCTTGCAAGGTTAAAAAAACTATTCGAATAGCCGCGTCCACGGTTATGGACTACTTGGAAAGCTTAGCTTGATTATTAGATAACTTGAACCGGATACTTCAAAAATACACCAAGATAAGTGTGAGTGCTATGGCGTGCTTTCTCGTGGGGAAGTCGAGGAAGGCACCATAGTGGTGTATTGGTTGGAGAAAGTAGTGGACTCGTGTACGCTTCTTGCCTCAAAGATTGGTACTCGTAGTTCAGGATTAGCCAAGTCAAAGATGGCACTTCTGCAAGTGAAACCCCACCTCCCTTTACCTTGATACATATGCATGAGTAGTATAGCTCCTATGTAAGTCTTACTGAGTACGATTTTGTACTCACGTTTGCTTAATCTATGTTTTAGATGAACCACCGACCCCGACGGTGGCTTATAACCGAAGCTCGAAGAATGAAGACTCGGACCAAGACCAAGCTAGTGTAGTCCCAGTCAGACAACTGGTTCCCTCGTGGAGGGCTTGTTTCTAGATAAGGCTTCTCTAAGCCATTTGTTAAACTTGTCTGTACTCAGACCTACTTTTCTTCCGCTTGTCTGTTGTAATGTTGGATTACATGCTTGTGATCTCTGTGTGTACTCTGTAAGAGTTATTAATAAAGATGTATACTTTGTAGAGAATTGCAATGATACCTGTTGTTCATGTAAGGCATGTGCGCTGCGTGTATGTTTATAACATGCATGTCTTAGTATGGGTTTTCGAGACCTTAGTTGTGATCTGGCTGGCGGTCTTTTATACACCAAGTGGCCCTTAGATGTGCGCAGCTTGGGGCATCGCGATGCGATTGTTCGAGACGCCGTCTCGTGCACACTTTGAGGTATGATCGAGCCCGCCCTAGACCCCGACTAAGTGATCGGGCTGGAGTAAGTCTATGTAAGGGTTATAATACAATTGATAGTATGGTTGAGGCGACTTGTCTATGAGTATGGGAGTTCACCACCCATATCAATTAGACTTGTGTGCGGACGATGAGGACCCATCTCAGTGGATCATCCGGCCTGAATGGGATGCCCCTCACGTTCGATGCTTTCCGAGAACGTTCTGTGCTTGGCCTTGTCTGCTTAGACAAGTGGGTACGGTTCTCGGCTCTCCATATGATTGTGTTGTAGCGAGACTTGCATACGCTAATCCCGGGTCCCGACAGACTTGGTATCAGAGCAGGACTGACTGTAGGACTAGTAGCCTTGGCCGAAGTTGAGTCTAGCTTGCTATAGTTATATAGTTACTCTGGGTATATAAGGGAACAACGTAAGGCTTCTTTTTTTCTCCTTACCCCCTTCGTTCTGAGTTCTGAGTCACCCTCATCTTGTTCTACGGGAAGATAGGACTAGGCTCTCCTCTGTCTGTTTAGCACATCTCGTTGTTTGCTTCCCTATAGCCGTAGGAAAGTTGTGTCAGGTTTTCCTCGCATTGTTATAATGCTGATTTCTTACATCGTATTATGTAAGTGCTGTTTTCATGATGGAAAGAAATTGTCATTTCTTACAATTACAGCCGTTATGCTGTCCGAGTCATTCCAGGTTTATCTCATAATCTGATGCATTTGCAAACTCCTTTCTGTTTCAGATGGCAGATCTTCCCCCTCGGCAGATTGTTCGTTTGACCAGGTGCCTCGGTGTGCGTGGCCATCCCGCCACGTTGATCGAGATGATGTCCTATGTTGGATATCGATGGTACCCTGAGTACACCATCGAGGAGCAGTTCCACGACTTCAACCAGACGCAGTTCCACTGCATTGTCCGGATCTACCCGCACCACGTTGGAGTCACCCAGCCTATCCACTTTGGACATGGCATCGGCGTTACCGAGAACATGGTTGTGCAGGATGCTGCATATTCATGTATTACACTGCTGAGAGAGGAGCACACCATGCTGAGAGAGACTTCTTTCCGCTATATCCCTGCTGCACTTCCAGGAGAGGAGGGATATTACACCGGACTCTACTCAGATCACTCTGCAGAGGATCCAGCACTCCAGGTGACTGCTAGGTTTGCTAGTGACAGAGATCATGATGCACGTGCTCTCCGTTTTGAGCTCCACGCCACCCGTGTTCGACTGTACCGGGCACTGACGCTCTTGGCACCCTTTGTGAGCGTGGGATCAGTGGAGTATGATGCGATCTATCCAGTGAGGACCCAGATGCCTTCTCGAGTTGCTTGGCCCGAGATTGGAGGAATTTTTCCACCCCGTGGTCCTTTGCTTCCACCCTACACTGGACCTAGGCCCCATCCTTGCCCAAATGGATATCAGGGTCCACAAGCCTCCGTGTTTTCCGATGGTCACCTCCAGCTACCGGGATACGCGGGTAACTTTTACGAGGATTACTATGGAGATGGAGATGAGTGAGGCTGCCTGTGGTCTTACTTAGTGAGGATGTAGTAGTATCCTAGTATATTGTAAGCAAGGTGTCTAAGTTCCAGAGGCTTAGATAAATAATGTATAGGAAGTCAGAGTGCCTCTGAAGGATGTATCATCTTCATCACGTTTGTATTAGCTTAGTGCTTGTACTAAAACGATGTATGGTTTGTATGACAGCTTGTGAATATATGGCTTGTATGCTTTATCACCATGTTGTCAAGATGATTACTTCCTTTGCTCTGTAATCCTTCAAGTACTTCAATACCTTGATTAGACTCTTGAAATCAACTCTGTTTGACTTTGGGTTTTTTTTTTCACCTTCAGGATGTCTCAAGGTACACATGGCCAGATTGGTCGTAACCAAGGTCGTGGGAACAACCAGGAAGAAGACAACCTTCCACCCCCACCCACGATGGCCCAAGTTCTGATGGAGGTCGAGAGGAACCGCCGTGACTCTCACTACCTGTTGGAAGTCATCGCACGCAATACCACTCAGCAGCGCAATGAGCTGGTGTCCCTGAACGACTTCATCCGGCTTCATCCCCCGGTTTTCAGTTACTCCACCGAGCCCCTTGACGCCGATGACTGGCTTCGCAGCATCGAGAGGAAGCTCCAAGCCGGCCATGTTGCAGATGGCGACAAGGTCAACTATGCCACCTATCACCTTGAAGGTGCAGCAAGCTCTTGGTGGGAGAATTTTCTGAATATGCGCCCGTTGTACCACCTGCATCTTGGGAGGAGTTCTGCACGTCTTTCCGCGAGCACCACATTCCCCAGGGTCTCATGGACCGCAAGCGTGAGGAGTTCTGTAACCTCACTCAAGGCAGAAGGACCGTGGACGAATTTAGTCGTGAGTTCAACCGACTTGCTCGTTATGCAACCGAAGAAGTCTCCACCGACTCCAAGAAACAAGAGAGGTTCCGTCGTGGCCTCAACAGTGGACTCCGTCGCGAGCTCAACCTTCATGATTTTGCCACATTCCAGGTCCTTGTCAACAAGGCCCTCAAAGCAGAGGACATGAACACCCCCAATGATTTCCGCAAACATCCTAGAGATGACGGATCATCCAGTTCTGGCTCCCAGAAGCGCAAGATCTGGATCCCACACAGTATATTCCGCCAGAACAACCCACCGAGGCCATCCTATGTGGCGCCTCGTCCACCCACCCAGTTCCACCCAGCTCCACCAAACCACCCAGCTCCACGCACTGTTTTCGGAGCTTGCTACAAGTGTCGTCAGGCAGGCCACTACTCTCGCGAGTGCCCCCAGAACCAGGTCCAGAACCAAAATGCTCCACCACGTGCCGGAGGCAGCAACAACAACAACAATGGTCGTGGCAAGCCACCCCAGAAGTTCTTCACCGCCAAACCCGCTCCTTCCGCAACTCGTGGACGTCTGAACCAGGTTGCCGCTGAAGAGACTGACGACACCACTGACGTCATTCTTGGTACGCTCCCAGTCAATTTTGTTCCTACTTCCGTTCTTTTCGACCCAGGAGCATCTCATTCATTCATGTCGGAAAGTTATGCACTTCGTCATGAGTTACCCTTTGTTGAATTGTCCACCTCGATGGTTATTCAAACTCCAGGGTCAAGATGGAAAACTAATAGAGTGAGCCATGGTAATCAAATAGCAATTGAGGGTTTAGTATTCCTTGCTTCACTCATAGCCCTCAAGTCTTCAGACATTGATGTCATCCTTGGCATGGATTGGCTATCAAGACAGAATGCCTATCTGGATTGCAAAGGCAAATCCGTGAAACTCACCCACCCTTCAGGCACAACCGTTAACTATACCTCACCCAGAACAAGAAACCAAGTGCATTCTTTGAATGTACTTCCCCTTCCCGAACTTGAAGATATTCCGGTGGTTCGTGACTTCCCGGATGTCTTTCCTGAAGAGCTGTCGGGCATGCCACCCGACAGGTGTGTAGAATTTATAGTGGATCTTGTTCCAGGAACCGCACCAATTTCCAAACGCCCATATAAAATGGCCCCACATGAGTTAGCTGAGCTAAAAACCCAACTTGATGCTTCGTTGGCAAAAGGCTTCATCCGCCCTAGCTCATTGCCATGGGGTTGCCCCGTTCTGTTCGTAAAGAAGAAAGATGGAACAGAAAGGATGTGCGTAGACTATCGCCCGCTAAATTTAGCGACGATAAAGAACAAATACCCACTGCCCAGGATCAATGATCTTTATGATCAACTTGCAGGATCCGCTGTCTTTTCCAAGATGGATTTGAGATTAGGTTATCATTAGATCCGAATCCGAAATGAGGACATTCCCAAAACGGCTTTTACTACTCGTTATGGTCTTTACGAGTACACCGTCATGTCCTTTGGTTTAACCAATGCCCCCGCCACATTCTCACGCTTGATGAATTCGATCTTCATGGAGTACCTAGATAAATTTGTTGTAGTTTATCTTGATGATATTCTCATCTACTCGAAGAACGAAGGAGATCATGCCGAACACTTAAGGCTGGTATTGATGAAACTTAGAGAGCATCGCCTGTACGCTAAATTCTCCAAGTGTGAATTCTGGCTACCAGAAGTGACCTACTTAGGCCACGTGATTTCTGCAAAAGGCATTGCTGTGAATCCCGAGAGAGTTCAGGTCGTCCTTGACTGGACTCCACCTGAATCGGTTAAGCAAGTTAGAAGTTTTCTTGGCCTAGCCAGCTATTGCCGTCGCTTCGTCGAGAACTTTTCTAAACTTGCAAAGCCTCTAACTGAACTCCTCAAGAAAGATAAGAAATTCTTATGGACTTCCAAGTGCGAGGAAAGCTTTCAGGAGCTAAAAAGAAGGTTGACTTCTGCACCCGTACTTGCACCTCCAGACACAAAAAGGGATTTCGAGATCTATTGTGATGCATCACGGCAAGGGTTAGGATGCATACTTCTGCAAGATCGACATGTGGTAGCTTATGCTTCACGCCAGTTGCGGCCACATGAAGAGAATTATCCTACCCATGACCTTGAACTCGCTGCCGTAGTTCATGCTCTAACAACTTGGCGACATTACCTCCTTGGTAATCGTTGTGAGATTTATTCCGACCACCAAAGCCTCAAATATATTTTCACCCAGCCAGATCTTAATCTCAGGAAAAGACGCTGGATTGAGTTGATAAAAGATTACGACGTAGCAATTTCTTACACCCCAGGCAAGGCCAATGTCATGGCTGATGAACTAAGTCGTAAGTCGTACTGTAACAACCTCATGTTACAGCAGTATCAACCACTTCTTCATGAGGACTTTCGCAAGCTCAACCTTGAAATTGTTCCTCATGGCTATCTTTCTACCTTGGTGGCGGAACCAACTCTTGAGGATCAAATCATAGTTGCCCAAAGGCGTGCACGAGGTGTTCGCCGGATCAAGGAGAACATTGCTAGCGGAGTTGCAAAATGTTTCTCCACAGATACTAAAGGAACGGTATTCTTTGGAAATCATTTGGTAGTACCTAAGAATAAGGATTTAAGGCAACTCATCCTCAAGGAAGCCCATGACACACCCCTCTCAATTCATCCCGGTAGCACGAAAATGTACCGAGATCTACGCCAGAGATTTTGGTGGACTAGGATGAAGAGAGACATTGCTCAATTTGTTGCCGAATGTGATGTTTGTCGTCGCATTAAGGCAGAACATCAAAGACCTGCTGGTACACTTCAACCTTTGTCCATTCCTGAGTGGAAATGGGACAAAGTCGGTATGGATTTCATCACCGGCTTTCCAAAAACCCAGAAAGGAAACAATGCCATCTTCGTTGTCATAGATAGGCTTTCCAAAGTTGCTCACTTCCTTCCGGTTCGCGAGTCTATAACTGCTAGTCAGTTAGCGGACTTGTACATCTCCAGAATTGTATCACTTCACGGTGTTCCTTTGGAAATCAATTTTGATCGCGGTAGCCTTTTCACCTCTAGATTTTGGGGAAGCTTCCAACGTGCTATGGGAACTCATCTCTCCTTTAGTACGGCTTTCCATCCTCAGTCTAGTGGTCAAGTCGAAAGGGTTAACCAAATTCTTGAAGACATGCTCAGAGCTTGTGTTATCTCATTCGGAAAGAATTGGGAGAATTCTCTTCCATATGCCGAATTTGCTTATAACAATAGTTTTCAATCTAGTCTGAACATGGCTCCTTTTGAACTCCTGTATGGATGACGATGTCGAACACCACTAAACTGGTCTGAAACCGGTGAAAGACAATTCTTTGGACCGGATATGATCAAGGAAGCAGAAGATCAAGTTCGCATTGTTCGTGATCAATTGAAAGCAGCCCAGTCTCGTCAGAAAAGCTACTATGATCGTCATCATAGGCAAGAGAGCTACAATCTGGATGAGAAGGCTTACCTCCGGGTTACTCCTCTGAAGGGAACCCAACGTTTCGGTATCAAAGGCAAGTTGGCCCCACGTTACATCGGACCTTTCTGCATTATTGCTAAACGTGGAGAAGTTGCCTACCAACTTGAACTACCTCCGCACCTTTCCCGAGTACACGATGTATTCCATGTATCCCAACTCAGGCGTTGCTTCAAGGACCCCATCCGCGAAGTCGACCATGAAACGCTTGATCTCCAAGATGACCTTTCTTATCGAGAATACCCCATTCGTATTCTTGATTCCGCAGAGCGTGTCACTCGTCGTCAGAAGATTAGGTTTCTGAAAGTGCAATGGTCACACCACTCTGAAAGAGAAGCCACGTGGGAAAGAGAAGACCGTCTCATTGCCGAGTACCCCTCCTTCCTCCCGCAGACTTCTGAATCTCGGGACGTGATTCTTTTGAGTGGGGGCGAGTTGTCAGATCCCTCTGTTAGGTATGTGCTAGGGTTAGCTAGTACCTTTGCATCATGTCAAAATTTCAAAAAGAAATCTTGGAAATCAAATTCAAAATCCAAATGGGAGAAGGAACACCCCCCAGATGAATTAATTCAAAAGGCCAGATAAAAATCTTTTCCAAAAATTCATGTTAGAGTTTTGAAAAGTCTTATAAATGAGTGTGATCACATATCAAGTGATGTGGGACCCACCCCATGCTCATAGATTTTTCAAATATTCAAACAGTACCTTGGAATTAAAGAAATCCTCCTATTTGATTTAAAATTCAAATCATTTGAATTTTAAAAATGTTGAAAGTTTATGAGTGGCTAGTCTATATTATTATGAGGCCACATAAAAGTTTTCAGCATTTAATAAAATGGTTTGGTATTTTTATCAGAGCCAAAACAAATTACAGAAAAAGAAAGGAAAGATTAAACAGAGGAAAAAGGAAAAACTTACCTCCCGCCAGGGGCGAGGCCCACCTCTCCAGCCGGCCCAGCCCACCCGAACTCCCCTGTCTTCTTCCTCCCCGCCCCTCCAAGCACCTCGCTGGAGGCAGGGCGAGGCCACGACGACACGACGCCTCCAGGGCCTTCTAGACCTCCCCCGTCCTCATCTCTTCGCCACGGAGACCCCGTGATCCTCCTCCCTCACTTCCCCCTCCCCTGGAACCTCCTCTCTCTCTCCCGAGCGCTCCAGCGAAGAGCCGAGAACCCCCCCATCGTCGCCGTGTGCGCGTAGCCGTGGCCACCGTGCCCCTCCCGCCGCACCGTCGTGTCCCTCAAGCTCGTCGTCGATGTCTTCGTCTCCTACTCGAAGGAATCGAGCCAAGAAGCTCCCTGGACGTCGCCTGCTTCGCGAGATCACCGCCGGCCGCCGCACGGGACTTCTCCAAATTCGTCGCCGACGCACCTCCTCCGACCCCGCCGTCTCCTCTGCTCGATTCGGGGTGAGCTCCTCGCCTTTTTGCCCCATCTCTGGACCCCTCCCGTGCCTTCTCGCGAGGTTCCGGCGAAGTCCGAGCTCGGACCGCCGCCGCGGTTGAGCTAGCCGTCGCCCTGGAGCTCGTCTTTGGCCCCCTTCGAAGCCACTCGATGCGGAATCCCACGAGGAGCAGTTTCGTGCCCTCCGGACCCCTCCCCGTGCCCAAAACCCCGACTCCGGCAAGACTCCGGCGAGTCCACGGCCGCCGTCGCCATTAACCTCCCCTCTCTCTCTCTGACTCGTGGGCCCGAGGCCACTAAGCTAATCCCCCCCTAACCCACTGACTACTGGGCCCCAGCACCCTAACCCCTCTCTGTTAATTAAACAGAGAGGATTAAATCCCTCTGCCACTGACTTGGCTGGCCCACCAGTCAGGCCCCTGCTGAGGTCATGCTTGCATCAGCATGACGCAGTAAACCAATTTTCCAGAAAAGCAAAATGGTTTAAATAATTCCAGAAATTCCAGAAAATACCCCAAACTTTGGAAATTCATAGAAAATTCATATTAACTCCAAATTGGACAAATAATATATGAAAAATGATCAGGAGAAAATTATCTTTCCAAATATGCAACTTTGAACTCTGTTTGAGTTGAATTTAAAATGTGATCAGTAGCATTTGCTATTTGATTTAAATGGAATTAAATCAAATTTAATTCAAATATTTTGGCAACTTGAACCATGGCAACATGCTACATTTCACTTACACATCAGAGGCATATCATACACATTTGAAGATAATTCAAAATGATGAAACTATATCACATATAATTTGGTTAATGTTGAATTCAAATGTGGAGTTTGAATTTTCATTTTAAATGCAATATATTCCACTTAAATGGAATTGCCTCACACATCAAAACTTATACTTCAAGCTTTAACATTCAATCATGTGCTTGAGCATTGCATTCATATTGATTGCTACTTCGTGCTTTGTTTGTCGAGTAGAGGTGGAACCGGAGCAAGAGGTCACCCCCTTCGCTGAAGATCCAGAGCCCGAACCTCGTCAGCAAGGCAAGCAAACCCCCATTGATCATGTCGATAAAATCCCACTTCCCTCTCATGTTTCGCTTATGCATTGTTTAGGATGATCACCATGATAACGTTTCTACCGCATAGTTGAACCCATATCCTTTACATGACCTATCATCTTGTCACAGTAGTAAGCAAACCACAATCCTAGCAGATGTAGGAGTTGGTTGATATCATGTGGCCCCTGCAACTGTTACTGCTTATTGCATGCTTAGTGGTACAATGAGGTTGCTTATGATGTGAGTCGGGATGATGATAAACATGGTGTTGATGAAAGTGAAATGTGTTGGTGAATCTACCCTAATACAAGGTGAACGATGAGAGGCTGTGTAGGAGTACACAGTGGGTTGTCTCGTTGAACACCGCCCTATGTCCGAGTTCTTGTGTGGTGATCCAAGATGAAGAGTACAACCACACATTGGGCTCACTGAGCCCTCTCAACCTATTAACTCATCCCTTTCGATGTCCAGATGTCGCAGTAGTTCGGAGTTCTGATAGGCTTGTGGCCTGGATGCTAAGTGAGAGAACGGCTCACCCGAGACCGGCTTATGCACCACGCACACATCGCTTGGGTCCACTTCGGTAAACCGGCCGGGTTCACGATTGTGGTAACCAACCCAAGTAGGCGGCTTTCTCGGACTAGATCGGCTATGAGGTAACAGTTGTGGTGAGCATCCTCGCTGGCACCCCTTGAATGGTGTCGAGATCAAAGGCGGTAAATGATGGTCATGTGTGTGTAGCGGTACACCCTTGCAAGGTTAACAAAACTATTCGAATAGCCGCGTCCGCGGTTATGGACTACTTGGAAAGCTTAGCTTGATTATTAGATAACTTGAACCGGATACTTCCAAAATACACCAAGATAAGTGTGAGTGCTATGGCGTGCTTTCTCGTGGGGAAGTCGAGGAAGGCACCATAGTGGTGTATTGGTTGGAGAAAGTAGTGGACTCGTGTACGCTTCTTGCCTCAAAGTTTGGTACTCGTAGTTCAGGATTAGCCAAGTCAAAGCTGGCACTTCTGCAAGTGAAACCCCACCTCCCTTTACCTTGATACATATGCATGAGTAGTATAGCTCCTATGTAAGTCTTACTGAGTACGATTTTGTACTCACGTTTGCTTAATCTATGTTTTAGATGAACCACCGACCCCGATGGTGGCTTATAACCGAAGCTCGAAGAATGAAGACTCAGACCAAGACCAAGCTAGTGTAGTCCCAGTCAGACGACTGGTTCCCTCGTGGAGGGCTTGTTTCTAGATAAGGCTTCTCTAAGCCATTTGTTAAACTTGTCTGTACTCAGACCTACTTTGCTTCCGCTTGTCTGTTGTAATGTTGGATTACATGCTTGTGATCTCTGTGTGTACTCTGTAAGAGTTATTAATAAAGATGTATACTTTGTAGAGAATTGCAATGATACCTGTTGTTCATACAAGGCATGTGTGCTGCGTGTATGTTTATAACATGCATGTCTTAGTATGGGTTTTTGAGACCTTAGTTGTGATCTGGCTGGCGGTCTTTTATACACCAAGTGGCCCTTAGATGTGCGCAGCTTGGGGCATCGCGATGCGATTGTTCGAGATGCCGTCTCGTGCACACTTTGAGGTATGATCGAGCCCGCCCTAGACCCCGACTAAGTGATCGGGCTGGAGTAAGTCTATGTAAGGGTTATAATACAATCCATAGTATGGTTGAGGCGACTTGTCTATGAGTATGGGAGTTCACCACCCATATCAATTAGACTTGTGTGCGGACGATGAGGACCCATCTCAGTGGATCATCCGGCCTGAATGGGATGCCCCTCACGTTCGATGCTTTCCGAGAACGTTCTGTGCTTGGCCTTGTCTGCTTAGACAAGTGGGTACGGTTCTCGGCTCTCCATATGATTGTGTTGTAGCGAGAGTTGCATACGCTAACCCCGGGTCCCGAAAGGTGAACGGATGAGTCAGGGCGAGGGCGTAAACCCATCTCCACCCCCACCTCCGCCCCTAGGTCCACCACCACCCCAAGCTCAAAACCAGTACCCACGCCATGATGCGACACACATGATCTTCACCAGTGAATCAGATGACAAGGGCAGTCGGAGGGCCCGCGATCAAGCAGTCAACGCCACCATGCCAGCAGTCCCCTAGTACATGAACTGGTCGGACAACCTCATTACATGGGGAAGGGAGGACCATCCGGGCTTGATGCCGAATCCACGCAGCTATGCACTAGTGGTGGATGCTGTTCTGACAGCACCACAATATTCATGTCGATTCACCCGGACCCTCATCGACGGAGCCAGCGCCATCAGCATCCTCTACCGTGACACCATGATCAAGCTCGGCATCAGCGAGAGTGAGTTGCACCCTAGTCGGACCATGTTCCATGGCATTGTGACCTGCCTCTCATGCACCCCTTTGGGCTGCATCCGGTTGGACGTGGTGTTCGGCATCGAAGAGAATTTCCGAGGCGAGACGATCTGGTTCGAGGTGGCCGATCTGAGTAGCCCATACCATAATCTAATCGGACTGCCAGCAAACGTCAAGTTCATGCTAAATGTTTACCATCCTTACATGAAGATGAAGCTCCCAGGGCTGAATAACATCATCACTGTGTGCGGCGACTACAAGAAGTCCCTCGAATGCTCATCTTCCGGTTCCATGCTGGCCGACTCTCTGGTCATCGATGCAGAGCGGCGCCAGCTCGACAAGGTGGTGGCGTGTAACAACCCAGATTTCACAAAAATTAAAAAAAATCGGTGTGAATTGTTTGATTGTCTGATTTGTTTGCGGTGTTTGCATCCCCGATTTATCGATCGGCGATTATTTTCCCCCCTCTTATCTCATATCGGACGGAGACCGACCCTTGCCACCCTGACACTCGACCTTGCGACACCGGGTTTCACCCGATCACCGTCGCGAAAACCGCACAAGACCAGCCGCAACCAACGGAACGAAAAACCCCATTTAATAATTAAATAGGATATTTTTATAGCGTGCTGGAAAGTGTTTCCGGAACGGTTCCAACGCGAGGTGAACGCCTCCGGCTCGACGCGCAGATCGCGCAGTTCGAAGTTTTACCCGAATCAGAGGTACTGTGGACCCCCGGCGGTCAGAAACGTGAGAACCGCGCGCGCGGGAGAAAAACCGGTGATGTTTTTGCAAACTGCCAGCCACCTGGGCTATATAAAGACCACCACACTCCCACCCATTTCTAGGGTTTCCCTAGCCACAAAATTGCAGCCACCCCCCTGAGATTGCTCAGATCTTCCCAAATAGCCCCCAAAAATCGAAATCCCTAGCACCAGCGGATCTGGACCGTCGGATCGGCCGATCCAACGGCCCAGATGCGCCCCTAGACTCTCCACCTCGTCTCTCTCCTCCAACCTCCACGGCCACGCCGGCCGCCTCACCGCCGCCAGCCCGGAGCCGCGCGCCGCCGCACCCCACTGCCCGGAGCCGACCTCACCTCCCCTCCTCTCCTTTCTCCCCTTCTCCCTCTTCTCCCCTGACCTCCTTCCCTCTTTTTCTCTGCAGAAGCCGCCCGCCATGGCCAGCCCGAGGAGAGCTCGAGCCGCCCCGCCCTTGGTCCTCACCGGCGGTGGAAACCGTCCGGATCGCGCGCCTGCGACCAGCCCGGCCACCTCCACCTCGCCCCGCACCTCCTCGCCGGCAGCCGCTCGTCTGGAGGCTCCAGCCGCCGCCGCCGGTCGGGCTCGGGCGAGCTGGACGATGACCGAGCAGGGCGCCTCCAACCGCCGCCTGTGGGTCGGCCCACTGCACCAGGCCGCCGGCCCGCTCCACGGCCCAGCGCCCAGCCAGGCGCATCAGCCAAGATCCGCCTCCAGACCGCTTTGGGCCGAACCGAACAGGGGTGAGGCCCGGCTCCCTTTTTTCTGTTGTTTTTTCCATTTTCCAGTTTTTGCTAAGTCTGAGTATTGCTGCTGATCTGTTTTTGCGATGTAATTTCTCGTTAAACCGTAGCTCGGATCGCGATGCGCCCAAAACGAAAGTTGCTCAGTTTTGCGTGCTCTAGCAATCGTATGTAGAAAGTTTTTCCGTTTGAGGTCGTCTTGATTGTGTAATTGTGTTCTAAAGTGGGCATCAGGCCGTTAAACTGCTACAAATTCCTGTTAAGTGCTGTTGTTTTTGACAGCCACCTCTGTTTTTCTCTAAGTCTGTAACGTCACGATGCCATCTTGTTTGCTTAATATCTTTTGATCTATGATGCCTATTTGCATGATTCTTTTTGCCATGCCTTCTCTGACATGTCTACTTTAATTGCAAGTCATTTGTGAGCATGTTTGCATTGATTAACCTGTTTATGCATTGCTCTAAAGTGTGTTTCGTGATGTTGGCAGATTGTGCCCGTAACTTGTTTTGCTTGTATCTTTTTAACCGTAACTCCGTTTGGGGTGTTCTTTATATGTAAATTGATTATTTTTTCGTGTAATTTGTGTTTATGTTGTGGTTTGCTGTTGTTAACCAACCTAAAATATGGTTTAGGACAGAACAGTACCAAATGTTTTAATCATCGTGCGACACTTAGTGTTATGCCATGTTTAGGTTGTGCCTCACTTAAATTGACTAGTATAGATAGTTTACTTTGTGCTTCACCTCTTGACCTGTTTGTGTGCTATGCCATGCTTGCTTGAGTTGCCATGTTAACAACCGTTGGTTGATCACTTGTAGCTAAACAACTTGAACCGATTCTAAATGTGTGGTATCGTCGTGTGTGACGAGTACTCCACTTAACCTGTTAGTAACCGTTCTCGACGATAGATATGTATCGCGTTTTCGTGCTATGTGATGTCTTCTTGATCTTGTGTTGCCCCGTAGTAATAGAGTGCTTGCTCGTTGATTGCTTTCCAGTGTTTATCGTCTTGTGTGCTTCCGCGGGTACCTTCGGAGACGATGCGAGCTTGCGATCGACTACACCTTCGGAACCCGACTTATCAACATGCAAGGACTATACATTACTTATGATCCATTCTATTTCAACCAGCGGTTTGCATGCTAGTATAGGTTAGGTTCGATATTTGATCATACCACATGTTTACAGCCTCTTTCAACCGATACAGCCATCTCCCTTCCCAGCAAACCTTGTTCTGCTATGTTACTATTGCTCGTTGCTCAGCCCCTGCTTAGTATGCATGCTTACGATGCTACGATGTTACCCTGTTACTCCTTGGGTTGGGATATCACATTTATCATTATTATATTGTTGTTCATGATATGATTATTATAATGTTGACTATACTCAACGAAGGATGGAAGGTCTAGGCTATCCCGCCCCGACGCTTTGTTCCATTCGAGTCACCTAGGACCCGAGTTCCGGGTATTGGTTTTAAGACTGAGCGTCCCTAACCGCGTGTGGGATTTTATGGGGTCCCCTTTTCTTACCTACCTAGCTTCAAACATTTCTAGTGGTGGCCCAAGCTGATTTACCATTTGAAACCGTGTGTGTGCTGGTCAGCTGCCAGTAGTTTTTAAACCAACCCGGACCAGTAAGGACATAGTTCCCTTGCTGGCCCACCTTGTTCGGCTGAGGACCCGGTTTCCCATGTGTGATTAACCGGCTATCCAAACCCGAGACAGACGGTAGAGACCAGATCGAGAGAGCGGCCGGCTCCTGAGATGGATGTCGACTCACCGGGGGCCACCCGGATTTGTTCGTTGTTAGTTAGAGGGACTTGTCGTTTCAGATCTCTTGGAACTAAATCATAAATTGGTTGCCTGTGATGGGTAGAAACTGAGAGAGATGGGCGTGCGTGCGGAGCCTTGTAATGGGCAGTTGGTACACCCCTGCAGGGTTAAATCTTTTCGAGAAGCCGTGTCCACGGTTATGGACGACTTGAGACCTACTCGTTGTTCATAGACAACAACAATTGAGATAATCTTAATATAACTTGATCAACGTGTGTGTGCCTTGAGTGCTTCTTCTTCGTCGGGATGCGAAGAGGAGGACAAGGATAGGATAGGTGTTATGTTTGCGTATGTAGGTGGATAGCAGACTTGTTGGAGGCGATTCCTCATCGAATGCTTGGCTTCTTATCTTACTCTCTAGATCGTTAGCCACTTCATAAATGCTAGTGCGGCAGCAACCTCACCACTTACCCCTTCCTTACCGTAAACTACTAGTTGTCCTAGAATGACGAGTGATGAAGTCCTTGCTGGGTCAGATGACCACTACAGTTGGATGCTGAGTACCTCTGTACTCATGATACTGCCCCCAAACTCTTTTCAGGGTTCTTGGTAGACAACAGGTATGGTGATCGACGTTTCACGTGCAGACTCGACGACGACTAGTTAGGCGGATCCCGGCGGAGGGCCTGGACCCGTGTGGTTATGGGATCCATTATTTTCTATTTTCCACTAGGCATTTGCTTGTAGTCTGTACTCAGACATATATCTTCCGTTGTTGTATTTTATTTGAGGCAGTTGTATGCCGATTGTATGAGATGTTGTATCCTGTATCTGTAATGTTGTGATATCATGTTGGATATCCGGGGCATATGGCTTTGTCATATGTCGCGGTGGGACCGATATATGCTTCGTCCCCGGACCTGGGTGGAAACACCTAGATCTGGAACAGTACCGCATATCGGGCCTTACAACTTGGTATCAGAGCCTTACCGACCATAGGATCCCCTCTCTGGCCGAAGCCGAGTCTAGACCAAAACTATTTTGTAGTTACTAAGTTAGTTATCGGAGAGTAGGAATCTGATTACTTCTTACCCTTGCGCTGGACAGGACAAGTGTCGTAAGAGTTTTAATTCTCGCCTTATCCCCTTTCAAACTCTAGGATCTCAAGTGTGTGGAGTATCGGAATCGTTACAATGCCTTGCTTGCAGCGTATTGTCTCGATTCCGATCTAAGGTTGGGAAATCCTGTAGTACCGTTAGTTCTTCCGACTCTGGGTAAACATCTTGGTCGTCTGTTGACTTCAGTCCTCTTGCCCAGTATCTTCACGATTTCAGTGAGAATGCTTCCCTTGATCATCGCTTTCAACTGTCGTTCTTCCTCTTGATCTACAGATGGTTCCGTTTTTCGACGCTGCCGTCTCTCTACGGAATTTTATCTCGACAGAAGTTCGACGTCGACATGGAGCAGAGTCCCTTGTTGGTGGTGTTGAAGATCGTCGACTCTCTTCTTTCCCCCTTCCCCTCTCCCCCGGATCGTCTTGGATCTCGGGACGAGATCCCTTGTTGGTGGTGTTGTATTGTAACAGCCCAGATTTCACAAAAATTAAAATTTTTGTTTTCGGTGTGAATAGTTTGATTGTCTTATTTGTTTGCGGTGTTTGCATCCCCAATTTATCGATCGGCGATTATTTTCCCCCCTCTTATCTCGTATCGGACGGAGACCGACCCTTGCCACCCTGACACTCGACCTTGCGACACCGGGTTTCACCCGATCACCGTCGCGAAAACCGCACAAGACCAGCCGCAGCCAACGGAACGAAAAAACCCGTTTAATAATTAAACGGGATATTTTTATAGCGCGCCGGAAAGTGTTTCCGGAACGGTTCCAACGCGAGGTGAACGCTTCCGGCTCGACGCGCAGATCGAGCAGTTCGAACATTTACCCGAATCGGAGGGACTGCGGACCCCCGGCGGTCAGAAACGTGAGCACCGCGCGCGCGAGAGAAAAACCGGTGATGTTTTTGCAAACTGCCAGCCACCTGGGCTATATAAAGACCACCACACTCCCACCCATTTCTAGGGTTTCCCTAGCCACAAAATTGCAGCCACCCCCTGAGATTGCTCATATATGCCCAAATAGCCCCCAAAAATCGAAATCCCTAGCACCAGCGGATCTGGACCGTCGGATCGGCCGATCCAACGGCCCAGATGCGCCCCTAGCCTCTCCACCTCGTCTCTCTCCTCGAACCTCCATGGCCACGCCGGCCGCCTCACCGCCGCCAGCCCAGAGCCGCGCGCCGCCGCACCCCACTGCCCGGAGCCGACCTCACCTCCCCTCCTCTCCTTCCTCCCCTTCTCCCTCTTCTCCCCTGGCCTCCTTCCCTCTCTTTCTCTGCAGAAGCCGCCCGCCAAGGCCAGCCCGAGGAGAGCTCGAGCCGCCCCGCCCTTGGTCCTCACCGGCGGTGGAAACCGGCCGGATCCGCGCGCCTGCGACCAGCCCGGCCACCTCCACCTCGCCCCGCACCTCCTCGCCGGCAGCCGCTCGTCGGGAGGCTCCAGCCGCCTCCGCCGGTCGGGCTCGGGCGAGCTGGACGACGACCGAGCAGGGCGCCTCCAACCGCCGCCTGTGGGCCGGCCCACTGCACCAGGCCGCCGGCCTTCTCCACGGCCCAGCGCCCAGCTAGGCGCGTCAGCCCAGATCCGCCTCCAGGCCGCTTTGGGCCGAGCCAAACAGGGGTGAGGCCCGGCTCCCTTTTTCTGTTGTTTTTTCCATTTTCCAGTTTTTGCTAAGTCTGAGTATTGCTGCTGATCTGTTTTTGCGATCTAATTTCCCGTTGAACCGTAGGTCGGATCGTGATGCGCCCAAAACGAAAGTTGCTCAGTTTTGCATGCTCTAGCAATCATATGTAGAAAGTTTTTCCGTTTGAGGTCGTCTTGATTGTGTAATTGTGTGCTAAAGTGGGCATCAGGCCGTTAAACTGCTACAAATTCCTGTTAAGTGCTGCTGTTTTTGACAGCCACCTCAGTTTTTCTCTAAGTCTGTAACGTCACGATGCCATGTTGTTTGCTTAATATCTTTTGATCTATGATGCCTATTTGCATGATTCTTTTTGCCATGCCTTCACTGCCATGTCTAATTTAATTGCAAGTCATTTGTGAGCATGTTTGCATTGATTAACCTGTTTATGCATTGCTCTAAAGTGTGCTTCGTGATGTTGGCAGATTGTGCCCGTAACTTGTTTTGCTTGTATCTTTTTAACCGTAACTCCGTTTGGGGTGTTCTTTATATGTAACTTGATTAGTTTTTCGTGTACTTTGTGTTTATGCTGTTGTTTGTTGTTGTTAAACAACCTAAAATATGGTTTAGGACAGAACAGTAGCAAATGTTTTAATCATCGTGCGACACTTAGTGTTATGCCATGTTTAGGTTGTGCCTCACTTAAATTGACTAGTATAGATAGTTTACTTTGTGCTTCACCTCTTGACCTGTTTGTCTGCTATGCCATGCTTGCTTGAGTTGCCATGTTAACAACCGTTGGTTGATCAGTTGATCACTTGTAGCTAAACAACTTGAACCGATTCTAAATGTGCGGTATCGTCGTGTGTGACGAGTACTCCACTTAACCTGTTAGTAACCGTTCTCGACGATAGATCTGTATCGCATTGTCGTGCTATGTGATGTCTTCTTGATCTTGTGTTGCCCCGTAGTAATAGAGTGCTTGCTCGTTGATTTCTTTCCAGTTTTTATCGTCTTGTGTGCTTCCGCGGGTACCTTCGGAGACGATGCGAGCTTGCGATCGACTACACCTTCGGAACCCGACTTATCAACAGGCAAGGACTATACTGTAACAGCCCAGTTTTTGCAAAAATTGAAAATTTTGTTTTCGGTGTGAATTGTTTGATTGTCTGATTTGTTTGCGGTGTTTGCATCCCCGATTTATCGATCGGCGATTATTTTTCCCCCTCTTATCTCGTACCGGACGAAGACCGATCCTTGCCACCCTGACACTCGACCTTTGCGACACCGGGTTTCACCCGATCACCGTCGCGAAAACCGCACGAGACCAGCCGCAGCCAACGGAACGAAAACCCCGTTTAATAATTAAACGGGATATTTTTATAGCGCGCCGGAAAGTGTTTTTGGAACGGTTCCAGCGCGAGGTGAATGCCTCCGTCTCGACGCACTGATCGCGCAGTTCGAAGTTTTACCCGAATCGGAGGTACTGTGGACCCCCGGCGGTCAGAAACGTGAGCACCGCGCGCCCGAGAGAAAAACAGATGATGTTTTTGCAAATTGCCAGCCACCGGGGCTATATAAAGACCACCACACTCCCACCCACCTAGGGTTTCCCTAGGCAGCCACTAGCCCCAGATCTGGCCCCAAATACCCCAATTTTCGCAGCAAAACCTAGCCTCCCAGATCTGGATCCAGCCCAATGGATCTGGACCGTCAGATCGGCCGATCTGACGGCCAGAAACGTGCCACGTCAGCCAAGCCAACCACCTCTGTAACAGCCCAGTTTTTGCAAACTGCCAGCCACCCATGCTATATAAACACCACCACACTCCCACCCATTTTAGGGTTTCCCTAGCCTAAATTTTGCAGCCACCCCCCTGATCTATCTCAGATCTGCCCCAAAAACACCCCCTAGTCTGAAACCCTAGCCAGATCAGATCTGGACCGTCAAATCGCCCGATCTGACGGCCCAGAGAGCTCCCCGTAGCCCAATCCCCTCCTCTCTCTCTCCCGTGGAGCTCCAACCGCGCGCGCCCATGGAGGCCGAGCCGCCGCCGCCGTCTCCGGCCGCCGGAGCCGCAGCCCTCCGCGTGGGCCTCCCCAGCGGCCCAGCCAGCCCCAAGCCGGCAGCCCAGGCGCCCCCTCCACTTGGGCCAGGCCCAAAGTGAGCTGCCCGTTTTTTATTTATTTTTTGTTATTTTTTTTTTAGTTAGTTGGGCCCAGTAGCTTTCGGCCCGTTTAGGTTTTTTTTTCTCTGCTAGGTTTTTTTTATTTAATTTAGGCAGATTAGTTGTTTATTTTTGCGGCGCCCGTAGCTTTTTAACCGTAGCTCCGATTGCGACGATTTAAATATGAAACTTGCTTAGTTTTGTGTCTAGTTTAATAATTTGTTGCTTGTTGCCATGTTTGACTTTGTTTACCTGATGTTTGACTGCTAATTACACTGTCTGCCACTGTAAACTGTAACTGCTATAACTTTTTAACTGTTGCTCTGTTTAAAATGTTTCTTATATGTAACTTGACTAGAATTGCATGTAGATTGTGTTTTTGCTGTTCTTGCTTGCTAATAAAAATAATAAAATATTGTTTAGGCAAAACAGTACCAAATTCCATTTTTGTCGTGGGGTCCGCAATAGTTTGCATGTCTAGGATTTCACCCCACTTAAATTGACTAGCTTAGGTAGTTTATTTGTGCTTCACCTCTTGCCATGTTTGTGTGATATGCCATGCTTGAGTGACATGCCATGTTAACAACCTTTGTTGATCACCTGTAGCTAATCAACTTGAACCACCGTAAATGTGTGGTATCGTCGTGTGTGACAAGTACTCCACTTAAATTGTTAGCAACCGCTCCCGACGGTAGGTGCGATTTCTCGTGTTACTTCTTGTTGATGCTTGCTCGTGTTTGCCTCGTAGTAATAGATGCTTGCTCGTGTTTGCCTCGTAGTAATAGATGCTTGCTCGTTGATTGCTTTCCAGTGTTTACTTCTTGTGTGCTCCCGCGGGTACCTCTCGGAGACGATGCGAGCTTGTGATCAACTACACCTTCGGAACCCGACTTATCAACAGGCAAGGACTATGTATTACTTATGATCCATTCTATTTCAACCAACGGTTTGCATGCTAGTCTAGGTTAGGTTCGATGTTTGATCCTACCACATGTTTACAACCTCTTTTAAACCGATACAGCCATGTCCCCCTCTCAACAAACCTTGTACTGCTATGTTACTTTTGCTCGTTGCTCAGCCCCTGCTTAGTATGCATGCTTAGGATGCTACGATGTTACCAGTTACTCCTTGGTTTGGGATATCACCTGATTATTATATTATTGTTGATGATATGATTATTATAATGTTGACTATATTCGACGAAGGATGGAAGGTCTAGGCTATCCCTCCCCGGCGCTTTGTTCCATTCGAGTCACCTAGGATCCGAGTTCCGGGTATTGGTTTTAAGACTGAGCATGCCTAACCGCGTGTGGGATTTTATGGGGTCCCCTTTTCTTACCTATCTAGCTTCAAATATTTCTAGAGGTGGCCCAAGCTGATTTACCATTTGAAAACATGCATATATATCTTGTCGGGTCGCTCCTAGCAGATATCTTTTAAAACAACTTGGGCCAGCGGAGACATGGTTTCCCTGTTGGTCCACCTTTGGTCGGCGAGGGCTCGAGACCTCATGTGAGGCATCTCAGTAACCCAAACCCTGTTAAGACGGAAGAGTCCGATCTGAGAGCGTGGCCAGCTTTTGGATTGGGTGTCGACTGTTGGGAAACGTAGTAGAAAACAAAAAATTTCGGCCTACGAATCAAGAACCCAAGATCTTCCAAGAAGATTGCATACAAGGTTTTAGGTCATGGCTCACCAACCGATGTAGCGGAAGTAGAGTTGGTGAAGCTCGTGGACGTAGTGGAATTAGATCTCGCAAGTTCTCCCACGAACAGTCCCTTGATCAATCCCACGAACAAGTCCCGCGATCTAGTCCCACGGACAAGTCCCATGAACAAGCTCCTCGAAGAAGGGTCGAAGGTACGACCCCTCCATTAGTATCCACACATCCCGTAGCAGCAATCCAGCAGCGCTCCGCCGTCCAGAGATGAACGCCACCGAGAAAACTAGAGGGAGAAAACCCTAACGGATTCCGATCTAGAACAACGTCTAAACCGGGGTCTAAAAGTGGAGCAACGGGGTTTAGAGGAGGGAGGGTGGCGCATAGACTTTGGGGACAAGTTGTCTTGCTCTCCCTCTCCCCCTGGCTCACCTTATATAGGTGGCCAAGAGGCATAGGGCGCAGCTCAAGGAGGATTGGGAGTCCAACTTGGACTCCCAAGCCTTCCAAACCTTCCCACACCTTCCCACCGGAAACCTGCCATAATGTGATTTGGTAATTCCACCTGGAGGAGGATTCCTTCCCTTTGGTGCGCCCCCCACCCCTTGGCCGGCCAGGGCAGCCTAGGTGGCTTTCCCCCCAAGGCTAGGGGCGCAGGGGAGTGGGTGGTACAGCCCGGAACCTTCCGGAACCTTCCATGACCTTCTAGAAGCTTCCGGGACCTTCCGGGACATACCGGGACCGTTTCGGGACATTCCGGACACTTCTGGAGCACTTCCAGGACCTTCCGAGACCGTTCTCGGACGTTCCGGAACCATCCGGATAGTTTCCAAGACCATCTGAGTTACAGTTTAAGCCACCCGATGACCGCGAAGGTTGTTGGGACGCCCAGCGATTATCCAGAAACTATTCCGGTTGATCCAGGACTTCCCCAGTACCATTCTCATATGTTCCGGAACCACCTAGGACTACTCCAGAGTGATCCGGACATAACCTTAAATACCCAGAACTACTTCTGGTGCCCTTATGAACAATTCCATAAATCTCCGAAACTACTTCCGGTACCCGTATGAACTATTCTGCTTTGCTTCCACTAAACCTTCTACCATACTAGTATTCTAACAGACTACTGCTCATTAAGTGTGTGACCCAATAGGTTCGGTATAATGCGGACATGACTCAGAACATCTTCTGGACATAGGTCAACAGCCTTTTGTCAATAGCCAATAATCAACAGCGGAGCCATGGACACCCATGTTGACTCCCGCACATACACGAAGAAACTTCGAGTGAACCATTATGTTTAGTCATGTACCATTCCCTTTGCTTCGTGATATATGACAAGGTTAGAGGAGAGATGTTTGGCACCCATGTGTAACAACTTCTTGAACACAAGCCACTCGTTATCCTCTTTGCTCGTTTGTCCATTTTCTCGTTATCGTATTCCGGTATCCCCGTGACTAAATCACAATGCGTCTGGCCAGACTATAATGGATACCGTCATACCGAGTGGGCCCAAAGTCAATATCTCTTCATCGTGAAGGAGCAAATCCCATTCTTGAACTATCACAGTCACTAGCCACACCATCTGACATACCCAGAACTTATTTTACTACTTCCCATTTACGGGAGGATTCATCTAAGAACCAAAGCATGTCTTCCTGTGTGAAGCTACTCGATACTCTCATGTACTAAGGAATTACGTATATGATAACAATTCATGATATGACTTATAACGTAGTTACAATGTGATCTCTAAGTATATCATTCAATACTGGGGTCGGTTCAACATCATTGTTCTGCTAACAATATGTTCCCATTGCTACTGACATCCTTGTTACAAGAACAATGCCCATGATTAAGAAAACGTAATCATCAGTTAGCACATGAGCTGGTCTTAGAGGCTAAACCAGGAACTCTTGGTGTTTACATTTCCACACATGCAAGTGAGTTTTCTTCTGAATCTCATAGTCAGGGTCATTGCAATTATAGCACAGAAATATAAACATTAATTACGAATGTGGAAATATATATAATAACATTTTATTATTGCCTCTAGGGCATATTTCCAACAGTCTCCCACTTGCACTAGAGTCAATAATATTATCAGTGCTTGAGCACTTTACACCTGATGGCATACCGGTGTAATACATGCTTCATTTGTGGTATAGACTTCATCATCGGATCTGACGTTTCAGACCCGTTTGTATCTTGCATATCTTCGCGTTTTCACGCTATCATAAAATTCACTAATTTTATCAGTTTAGCTTTGTATATGTTTGAATCATTTGGCAGGACCTTGGTTCCTTTAGAATAAGTCATGAAATCATTCATAAATGTTCCATGAGCTTTAAGCATCTTGGAAACCATACCATGTTCATAAATGAACTGATGATTCAAAATACCCTCCTTGTTACTTCTTTAAGAAACAATATACTTAGCCTCTGTTATAGAATTCGCCATAGTATCGAACTTGACATAGTTCCTCCATACTGTGCCAACCTTACGTGTGAAGCACATAATCCCAATTAAAATCGAAAATCGATCGGACTAAGTATGAAGACTGAATTGGTGTAACTGTTTACATCAAAATTCAGCTGGTGTAACTCATTACAACGAGCTCTTCATTCTCTCCATTTTTCCGAGAAACATATCTTATCTATCATAAGTTTAACTTTTCACTGTTTGTCCAATGATCAACATATTGATCACTTTGGTATCTTGCTCACAACCTTTTGGAGCGTTGGACATATCTGGTCGTTTTACATATTATGGTGTACATGATTAATCCAAACACACAGGTGAGTGGAATTCAATTCACGTGTTTTTGCTTATCTGTGTTCATGAACACTGATATCTGCAAATAATTTTTCACCGTGACCTCGGCAAGAACATTCTTCTTGGCGTTTTCATACTAAACTACTTTAGTATCATGTCTATATGCAGTGTTGGCTTTAGCATGATCAGGCACTTACTATCTTCATAGATCACTGTGCTCAATACTAATGCTATATCAGCCCAAGTCCTTAATTGTGTCAAGAAATTTACATCATTTCTAATCAACAATATGTCATCTACATAAGGTTTTAGAAATATCATTCAGCTCCCACTTACTTTCTTGAATATTCAAGCATCTTCGTTATTCCTGATGACAACAAACTCTTTTGGAAATTTCATCATAACGAAAATTCCAACTCCATTGTGCTAGCTTCAGTCCATCACTGGACATCCAAGGCTTGCATCTATTTTAGCATCCTTTGAATCGACAAAACATTTCGGTCGTATCACATATACGTCCTTTGTTATTTTTCCGTGTAGGAACGTTGTTTTGACGTTCATTCTACCATATCCTATAAATGAGATATGTAGTAATTGCTAATATAACCCGAACTGACTAAAGCATCTCTACGGTCGAAACTATTTCCCCGTAGTCAACCTTTGAACTTGCTAGAAAACAATTTTCCAACGAGTTGAGCTTTATGGATAAAACAATTTCATCCGAATCAATTATAGATCCATATATATATATTCTTCAGACTTTTAGTCTTTCGGAGGGTCTACCAAGTTCAAAACTTGACTTACTTCCATGGATACTATCTCGGATTATTTGGCATTTAGCCAAATCCCGGAGTCAGGGCCCATTAACGCTTCTTTATATATCACAGGTTTATCATTGTCAAACAACAATATCTCGTTTTACATATCATGAATGTTTGTACGAGTTTTGTCTAACCTGTGTAGTTCAGCTGAGCACTTATTTGAAGATTCAACAATCTTTAACAAGTTGCACTGTCCTCTCACTCACAATTTTGCAAGAAACCATTTTCTTCAAAACACATTGTTCTTAACAGCAAACAGTTTTGCTTTTGTGTAGTGATAGAGGAATACCAAACCTTTTGGAATAACCTTCACAAAGTAGCACTTATCTGATTTGGTGTTTTGAGTATGTCAAACATATGTCTCGTACACCCAAATTTTAAGAAAAGACAATATGGTTTTAACAGTCCATACCACATCTAATATGGTGTCATTTCAACAGATTTGATGGTGCTCTTTTCAGTGTAAAAGTCGTAGTCACTAACGCATAACTTTAATAAGTATAATGGCAAATTGATAAACGTCATATTTGATCTTACCGTGTCATACATGGCTTGATTACATCTCTCGAACACTTTACTCATAGTGGTGTTCCGGGAGACGCAAGTTATGACACTTCTTCACAACTCATCAGACGTTCGCTAAACTTGTAACTCAAATATTACTTTCTACAATCTAATTTGCAGAAGCTTTATTTTCTCGTTACAATGAATTTCTATTTCACTCTTAAATTCCTTGAACATTTCAAAGATTTCAGACGTATGTCTCTATTGAACAGATATCCACATATCTACTTCAACTCATGAGTGAAGATAGGGAATCCACTGCACACAACTACACTTATTGGACTACACACATCATCATGTATGATTACCAATGGTTTAGTTGCCCGTTCATGTATGGCCTATCAATGGTGTTTTAGTCACATTACTTCGAGACAAAGATCGCAAGCGTCAAGTGATTCGTAGTCATATGACTCAAAAGTCCATCACTTATGGAAATTCTTCATGCATGTTATGTCACTTGTGATAAACGGCAGTGCCACATCTATGTGGTATTTCTGTCAGTCTTGCGACGTTTAGCGTCAGTGTTATGGATGTTTAGTATTATTATCAAGATTCATAACATACAACCTATTCATAATGGAAGTATGGCCTTTACGTTATTCATAGCTTTGAACAACTCTCCTGCAACAAACATGATTCAAAATGATGTTTTGCAACAAGGCTAAAGTGTAGTAACAATTTACTCAACTCTAAAATGAATTATGAAGATAATCATAGAGTCAACAGACGGTATAGTAAACCTTTTACCGTGTTTCCGAGCGTTTCAAAACTCATCATTAGCTAGTCATAAAGGCCATAGTATTTCTTGCATCGAGTTGCAACAATATGCAATCGATGTGATATTCCGGTGATCAACAGTTTAATCACAATATACAGAACCCACAATTAACTGCTTAATCATGATTCCCAAGAATTACATCTCTTGACCAGCAATGAATTCATCTATAACTCCGTATGACTTTCATTTCTGAGCTGGTTATTCCAGTCTTCTTTCGTTTTGCCTTTATACGTATCATAGTTCTATTTCCAATGTCACTCCTACTCACAGAAGATCACACATGATCAAGGGTGGCGCAGGCCATGGACTTTCTGGCGTGTAAGTCTTACTAACACCCTATGGAACTTCCTTTCCCTTAATCCTCATCATCATATGATCATTGTTCTTCTGGATCCCACACTTATCAGTTTTGTTTAGAGCACAGTGAACATTTTCACTAATGCTTACAATCATACATTGTACCAGATATCTTATATCCAACATTAATTTTCTTACTACTGAAAACTATTTTTCAGTTCCATGAATATAACATAACTATCCCAAACTTTTCGAAGTTCGGGTTTCATGGTGGTGAAGACAATGCACTTAGCTATGGTGGAATTCTAGCATTTTTGGATTATGGACGTAAGTCACATCATCCATAGCATCAGCGGGAGAGCATCAAAAATTTGCGATAGGACATGGTCCTTCTCGGCACTATTGAGGATAGTCCTCACAATACGGTACTAATCGTAAAGTTTTTACCAGATAATACAGTTAATCAAAATCAATTGGGAAGGTGGTAACGCGAGCCATTATTCTACAACGATAATGCAAATACTAAGACTTGGTTCATAATTAAGTTGCACTTGTGATTAATCAATTTAATTACTTAGTGCGCTCCCACTCAGATCAATATCTCTCGTAATTGATGCTAGAGTGATTCAAGATCCAACCCAATCGTCCGCCATTGATGTGACATCACTGATGACTTAGACTGGACCGGTAGGCCAACTTGCCAATCACGCCAAAGGTGATTCTTGTTCATCTTTCGATGGGCGTGTTCCGGTAGCAAACTTTTATCCAAACCGTCAAGATAACCAAGTGTAATGTGCTGTGTGTTCTTTTAACACACCCGTCTTTTATGCGTCACACCGTGTGCACCCATGTGACATGACCTGCTCCGGTGTGAAACATAGTATAGACGGTGCTACAGTTGGGAGAACACTATCAACTTGATATTGTTTTGCGAGAGTTCACCCTAATAAAACACGACTACCGCGCATCAAACAAGGGTGCATCAAAGGGATAAACATCACAGGCAGTTCATAAAATTATGTGATATAGTATAGCCCTTTGCTTCGTGAAGTCTTCGTAGTCTTCACGCCGTCGTGGTAGAAGTCACCGCGTCCACCAACTTTCTCCTTGGCGCCGGGAACATCACCACGGCTTCCGGCATGTGCGTCGGGGTCCACCTCCGCATCGTAGATCATCACCTTTGCATCTATCTATTGCTTTGCCTCGAGCTAATAAACAGTTCTGGCACGCAGGCCATAATTAAGTGACAGTCATATGACTCCAGTCATCATGCCGTACCACAACACGCAGGTCGCGAATAAATATTACATAACATATAGCATCTCATACAAACACATTGCAAATCTTGAAGGCTATACCACATCACATGCATACTCTGCAAAAACGAGTTAGATCGCCATCTACACGGGTTGTTGCAACTTTTATTGTGGTTGTTAAGCAGGTTTACAAGGCAAACGAGAAACCCTAGATAAAACAAAACACGATACTTCTTTTGTTGCTAGTTTAACATACGGGGTGCGTGCAGCAACTAATGCCACAAGCCAAACTTCGTTAAACGCGTGACCCCCATGTGGATTTGAGTTCATAAAATCCACAAGCCTCTCCATGTTAAATCTTCTATTGCGAGATTAAGATGAGATCCAAGGAGTTTGATGTAGACCACGATCAAGGCAACCAGCATACTGAAAGCAGCATAGAGGGATCGATGGAAAACTCAATCCTTGTAGGAAAACCTCAACTTGCCATCAACCATAGAAAAAATCACATGACAGGGAAGCAACAAGAAAATCAATGCCTCATATCACACATATGATCTAGACCTAAACATGCATCTAATCAAGGATCGCTCATGATACCACTGTTGGGAAACGTAGTAGAAAACAAAAAATTTCGGCCTACGAATCAAGAACCCAAGATCATCCAAGAAGATTGCATACAAGGTTTTAGGTCATGGCTCACCAACCGATGTAGCGGAAGTAGAGTTGGTGAAGCTCGTGGACGTAGTGGAATTAGATCTCGCAAGTTCTCCCACGAACAGTCCCTTGATCAATCCCACGAACAAGTCCCGCGATCTAGTCCCACGGACAAGTCCCATGAACAAGCTCCTCGAAGAAGGGTCGAAGGTACGACCCCTCCATTAGTTTCCACACATCCCGTAGCAGCAATCCAGCAGCGCTCCGCCGTCCAGAGATGAACGCCACCGAGAAAACTAGAGGGAGAAAACCCTAACGGATTCCGATCTAGAACAGCGTCTAAACCGGGGTCTAAAAGTGGAGCAACGGGGTTTAGAGGAGGGAGGGTGGCGCATAGACCTTGGGGACAAGTTTTCTTGCTGTCCCTCTCCCCCTGGCTCACCTTATATAGGTGGCCAAGAGGCCTAGGGCGCAGCTCAAGGAGGATTGGGAGTCCAACTTGGACTCCCAAGCCTTCCAAACCTTCCCACACCTTCCCACCGGAAACCTGCCATAATGTGATTTGGTAATTCCACCTGGAGGAGGATTCCTTCCCTTTGGTGTGCCCCCCACCCCTTGGCCGGCCAGGGCAGCCTAGGTGGCTTTCCCCCCAAGGCTAGGGGCGCAGGGGAGTGGGTGGTACAGCCCGGAACCTTCCGGAACCTTCCATGACCTTCTAGAAGCTTCCGGGACCTTCCGGGACATACCGGGACCGTTTCGGGACATTCCGGACACTTCTGGAGCACTTCCAGGACCTTCCGAGACCGTTCTCGGACGTTCCGGAGCCATCCGGATAGTTTCCAAGACCATCCGAGTTACAGTTTAAGCCACCCGATGACCGCGAAGGTTGTCGGGACGCCCAGCGATTATCCAGAAACTATTCCGGTTGATCCAGGACTTCCCCAGTACCATTCTCATATGTTCCGGAACCACCTGGGACTACTCCAGAGTGATCCGGACATAACCTTAAATACCCAGAACTACTTCTGGTGCCCTTATGAACAATTCCATAAATCTTCGGAACTACTTCCGGTACCCGTATGAACTATTCTGCTTTGCTTCCACTAAACCTTCTACCATACTAGTATTCTAACAGACTACTGCTCGTTAAGTGTGTGACCCAATAGGTTCGGTATAATACGTACATGACTCAGAACATCTTCCGGACATAGGTCAACAGCCTTTTGTCAATAACCAATAATCAACAGCGGAGCCATGGACACCCATGTTGACTCCCGCACATACACGAAGAAACTTCGAGTGAACCATTATGTCTAGTCATGCACCATTCCCTTTGCTTCGTGATATATGACAAAGTTAGAGGAGATATGTTTGGCACCCATGTGTAACAACTTCTTGAACACAAGCCACTCGTTATCCTCTTTGCTCGTTTGTCCATTTTCTCGTTATCGTATTCCGGTATCCCCGTGACTGAATCACAATGCGTCTGGCCAGACTATAATGGATACCGTCATACCGAGTGGGCCCAAAGTCAATATCTCTTCATCGTGAAGGAGCAAATCCCATTCTTGAACTATCACAGTCACTAGCCACACCATCTGACATACCCAGAAATTATTTTACTACTTCCCATTTACGGGAGGATTCATCTAAGAACCAAAGCATGTCTTCCTGTGTGAAGCAACTCGATACTCTCATGGTCTAAGGAATTACGTATATGATAACAATTCATGATATGACTTATAACGTAGTTACGATGTGATCTCTAAGTATATCATTCAATACTGGGGTCGGTTCAACATCATTGTTCTGCTAACAATATGTTCCCATTGCTACTGACATCCTTGTTACAAGAACAATGTCCATGATTAAGAAAACGTAATCATCAGTTAGCACATGAGCTGGTCTTAGAGGCTAAACCAGGAACTCTTGGTGTTTACATTTCCACACATGCAAGTGAGTTTTCTTCTGAATCTCATAGTCAGGGTCATTGCAATTATAGCACAGAAATATAAACATTAATTACGAACGTGGAAATATATATAATAACATTTTATTATTGCCTCTAGGGCATATTTCCAACATCGACTCCCCGGGGGCCACCCGGATTTGTTCGTTGTTAGCTAGAGGGACCTGTCGTTTCGGATCTCTTGGAACTAAATCATAAAATGGTTGCCTGTGATGGGTAGCAACTGAGAGTGATGGACGTGCATGCGGAGCCTTGTAATGGGCAGTTGGTCCACCCCTGCAGGGTTAAATCTTTTCGAGAAGCCGTGTCCACGGTTATGGACGACTTGAGACCTACTCCTTGTTCATAGACAACAACAACTGAGATAATCTTAATATAACTTGATCAACGTGTGTGTGCCTTGACTGCTTCTTCTTCGTTGGGATGCGAAGAGGAGGACAAGGATAGGATAGGTGTTATGTTTGCGTAAGTAGTTGATAGCAAGACTTGTTGGCGGGGATTCCTCATCGAATGCTTGGCTTCTTATCTTACTCTCTAGATCGTTAGCCACTTCATAAATGCTAGTGCGGCAGCAACCTCACCACTTACCCCTTCCTTACCATAAACTACTAGTTGTCCTAGAATGACGACTGATGAAGTCCTTGCTGGGTCAGATGACCACTACAGTTGGATGCTGAGTACCTCTGTACTCATGATACTACCCCCAAACTCTTTTCAGGGTTCTTGATCGCCGATAGGTATGGTGATCGACGCTTCATGTGGAGACTCGACGACGACTAGTTAGGCGGATCCCGGCGGAGGGCCTGGACCCGTGTGGTTATGGGATCGATGCTTTTCTCTTTGCTAGTAGGCATTTGATTGTTGTCTGTACTCAGACATGTATCTTCCGCTGTTGTATTGTATTTAAGGCAGGTGTATGCCGATTGTATGAGATGTTGTATCATGTATCTGTAATGTTGTGATATCATGTTGGAAATCCGGGGCATATGGCTTTGTCATATGTCGCGGTGGGACCGATATGTGCTTCGTCCTCGGGTTCGGGCGGAAACGTCCGAATCTGAAACAGTACCGCATATCGGGCCTTACAACCTCTCTTCTCTCTCTCTCCCATGGAGCTCCAACCGCGCCCGAGCGCTGCCCGTGGAAGCTTCCGCCGCCGCCGGTGCCCTCCGGCCAGCCGGCGCCCCTCTCCCTCCTTCCCTCTCCTCCTCTTCTCCCTGTCCTCTCACCCCACCGCCTCTGTCGTGCAGGTCGCCGCCGTCAGGAGCGGGGACGCCATGGCTCGAGCTCGCCTGAGCCGGCCGCCTCGCCATGCCTTCGAAGCCGTGCCGCCGAGGAGCTCCCTCACTGCCTCGACGTCGGCCGGGACCCCGCCGCCTCCGGCCGCTCCTCCTTCCTCGCGTCGGGTCCGCCTCGCCCCCTCGCCAGAAGACGGCCGGCAACAGCAGCCGCCGCCATCACTCGGGACGGGAGCAGCCCGAGCGAGAAACCGCCGTGGTGGGCCCTGGCGCCCCGGCCCGCCAGCAGCCAGGCGGCCTGCGAGGCCCAGGCCAGGCCGCAGCCCCCCTCCAGGCCAGATGGGCCACGGCCAATGGTGAGCTCTTTTTTTCCTTTTTTTTCCTGTTGCGAGTTGGGCCCAAATAGCCTAGTTTCGGCCCGTTTAGTTTATTTTACTGTTCTGCTAGTTTTTTTTATTAAAATTGGCAGATTGTATTAGGATTTTTGCGGTGCCCGTAATTTTTTAACCGTAGCTCTGATTGCGATGATTTAAATATGAAACTTGCTTAGTTTTGTGCCTAGTTTAATAATTTGTGCTCCTTTGCCATGTTTGACTTTGTTTACATGCAGTTTGCTTGCTAATTACACTGCCTGCCACTGTAAACTGTAACTGCTATAACTTTTTATCCGTTGCTCGGATTAAAATGTCCTTTAATGTAACTTGACTAGAATTGCATGTAGATTGTGTTTTTGCTGTTCTTGCTTGCTAAATAAAATAATAAAATATTGTTTAGGAAAAACAGTACCAAATTCCATTTTTATCGTGGGGTCCGCAATAGTTTGCATGTCTAGGTTTTACCCCCACTTAAATTGACTAGCCCAGGTAGTTTATTTATGCTTCACCTCTTACCATGTTTGTGTGCTATGCAATGCTTGCTTGAGTTGCCATGTTAACAACCGTTGTTTGGTCACCTGTAGCTAAACAACTTGAACCACCGTAAACGTGCGGTATCGTCGTGTGTGACGGGTACTCCACTTAAATCGTTAGTAACCGTTCTCGACGATAGATCCGTATCGCGTTGCCGTGCCTTGTATTGTCTCTTTGATCTTGTGTTGCTCCGTAGTAATAGTGGTGCACCGTTGATTGCTTTCCATTGTTTCCTTCTTGTGTGCTCCCGCGGGTACCTCTCGGAGACGGTGCGAGCTTGCGATCGACTACACCTTCGGAACCCGACTTATCAACAGGCAAGGACTTTGCATTACTTATGATCCATTCTATTTCAACCAGCGGTTTGCATGCTAGTCTAGGTTAGGTTCGATGTTTGATCCTACCACATGTTTACAGCCTCTTTCAAACCAATACAGCCATGTCCCTTCCCAGCAAACCTTGTACTGCTATGTTACTATTGCTCGTTGTTCAGCCCCTCCTTAGTATGCAAGCTTAGGATGCTACGATGTTACCCTGTTACTCTTTGGGTTGGGATATCACCTGATTATTATATTATTGTTGATGATATGATTATTATAATGTTGACTCTATTCGACGAAGGATGGAAGGTCTAGGCTATCCCGCCCCGACGCTTTGTTCCATTCGAGTCACTTAGGATCCGAGTTCCGGGTATTGGTTTTAAGACTGAGCGTGCCTAACCGCGTGTGGGATTTTATGGGGTCCCCTTTTCTTACCTATCTAGCTTCAAACATTTCTAGTGGTGGCCTAAGCTGATTTACCATTTGAAAACATGCATATATATCTTGTCGGGTCGCTCCTAGCAGATATCTTTTAAAACAACTTGGACCAGCGGAGACATGGTTTCCCTGTTGGTCCACCTTTGACCGGCTTGGGCCCGAGACCTCACGTGAGGCGTCTCGGTAACCCAAACCCTGTTGAGACGGAAGAGTCCGATCCGAGAGCGTGGCCAGCTTTTGGATTGGGTGTCGACTCCCCGGGGGCCACCCGTATTTGTTCGTTATTAGCTAGAGGGACTTGTCATTTCGGATCTCTTGGAACTAAATCATAAAATGGTTGCCTGTAATGGGTAGCAACTGAGAGTGATGAGCGTGCGTGCGGAGCCTTGTAATGGGCAGTTGGTACACCCCTGCAGGGTTAAATCTTTTCGAGAAGCCGTGTCCACGGTTATGGACGACTTGAGACCTACTCCTTGTTCATAGACAACAACAACTGAGATAATCTTAATATAACTTGATCAACGTGTGTGTGTGCCTTGACTGCTTCTTCTTCGTTGGGATGCGAAGAGGAGGACAAGGATAGGATAGGTGTTATGTTTGCGTAGTAGGTGGATAGCAGACTTGTTGGAGGCGATTCCTCATCGAATGCTTGGCTTCTTACCTTACTCTCTAGATCGATAGCCACTTCATAAATGCTAGTGCGGCAGCAACCTCACCACTTATCCCTTCCTTACCGTAAACTACTAGTTGTCCTAGAATGACGAGTGATGAAGTCCTTGCTGGGTCAGATGACCACCACAGTTGGATGCTGAGTACCTCTGTACTCATGATACTACCCTCAAACTATTTTCAGGGTTCTGATCGACAACAGGTATGGTGATCGACGTTTCACATGGAGACTCGACGACGACTAGTTAGGCGGATCCCGGCGGAGGGCCTAGACCCGTGTGGTTATGGGATCGATGCTTTTCTCTTTGCCACTAGGGATTTGCTTGTAGTCTGTACCTAGACATGTGTCTTCCGCTGTTGTATTGTATTTGAGGCAGTTGTATGCCGATTGTATGAGATGTTGTATCCTTGTATCTGTAATGTTGTGATATCATGTTGGAAATCCGGGGCATATGGCTATGTCATATGTCGCGGTGGGACCGATATGTGCTTCGTCCCCGGATCTGGGTGGAAACACCTAGATCTGGAACAGTACCGCATATCGGGCCTTACATATACATTACTTATGATCCATTCTATTTCAACCAGCGGTTTGCATGCTAGTATAGGTTAGGTTCGATGTTTGATCCTACCACATGTTTACAGCCTCTTTCAACCGATACAGCCATGTCCCTTCCTAGAAAACCTTGTTCTGCTATGTTACTATTGCTCGTTGCTCAGCCCCTTCTTAGTATGCATGCTTAGGATGCTACGGTGTTACCCTGTTACTCCTTGGGTTGGGATATCACATTTATCATTATTATATTGTTGTTGATGATATGATTATTATAATGTTGACTATACTCGATGAAGGATGGAAGGTCTAGGCTATTCCGCCCCGACGCTTTGTTCCATTCGAGTCACCTAGGACCCGAGTTCCGGGTATTGGTTTTAAGACTGAGCATGCCTAACCGCGTGTGGGATTTTATGGGGTCCCCTTTTCTTACCTACCTAGCTTCAAACATTTCTAGTGGTGGCCCAAGCTGATTTACCATTTGAGACCGTGTGTGTGCTGGTCAGCTGACAGTAGTTTTTAAACCAACCCGGACCAGTGAGTACATAGCTCCCTTTTTGGCCCACCTTGTTCGGCTGAGGACCCGGTTTCCCATGTGTGATTAATCGGTTATCCAAACCCGGGACAGACGGTAGAGACCAGATCGAGAGAGCGGCCGACTCCTGAGATGGATGTCGACTCACCGGGGGCCACCCAGTTTTGTTCGTTGTTAGTTAGAGGGACTTGTCGTTTCGGATCTCTTGGAACTAAATCATAAAATGGTTGCCTGCGATGGGTAGCAACTGAGAGAGATGGGCGTGCGTGCGGAGCCTTGTAATGGGCAGTTGGTACACCCCTGCAGGGTTAAATCTTTTCGAGAAGCCGTGTCCACGGTTATGGATGACTTGATACCTACTCCTTTTTCATAGACAACAACAACTGAGATAATCTTAATATACCTTGATCAACGTGTGTGTGCCTTGACTGCTTCTTCTTCGTCGGGATGCAAAGAGGAGGACAAGTGTAACACTCTCACTATCAGTGAACAGTAATCAGGGTTACTGTTGATCATTACTGTTCCAAAACTTATCTTTGATCAAACTTGGTTCAGTTCAAACTCAGATACCTCTTGATATTGTTAAAGCAAGTGATCATGAACCTTGGTCATCATGAATCAAAACAAGTCCAAGCTCAAGTCAATTTCCTTTGAATTAAAATCAAATCAAATGCTCATAATGCTTTTGGTGGTATATTAAAACCAAAGTGCACAAATAAACTTTCTCCAAAAATTGTGAAACCACTTTCATAAAATCACAAATATTCAGTGGACCATGCTCCCCCAACTTGAGTATTTTTATGAGCTATAAATTAATTCAAATAAATCCAACAACAGTTGAAAAACCCCATATTAATCATCTAATATTTAAATCAAATATTAAATGACTTTTAATATTGCCCAAACTTCTTGTGGCACTGACCTTAGGTGAAACCTTAATTTTGGGTCACATGAAACATTTTACAAAATGCCTAAGCTAATAAATTAAGTACAAAAGATAAATAACAGAAAAAGAAACGAGAAATAAAAGGGAGAAACCAAGCTAACTTAACCTAACCCCTGGGCGAAGCCCATTTCACTCCCCCCCAGGCCAGGCCCACCCCACCTTGCCAGGCCCTGCCCAACTCCCCCTCCTCCCTCCTCCTCCACTGCTCACCGTGGAGCCGTGGCAGGCATCCCACGGTGCCACGCCGGCGACCGCGCCGTGTCGCGCATCCGGCGACCCCCTGCTGGATAAGTGCAACCTGTGCCCCGCGCCCATCCGAAACCCAAGTCGCGCGCCCCCATTCCTTTCCCCATCGCCTCCCCCTCCTCTCCTGCAGCTCGGCTGCGCCGCAAGTGGACGCGCCGTTTCCATGCCCCGCGGCCAACAGCCTCGCATCGTCACTCCATCCTGTCCAACAGACACGCATCGGTCGTCTTCACCACTCCAGGCGAGGAATCGGGCTGGGGAGCGCCACGCACGATGTCCCCTTCTTCCTCTTCGACCATGGCTGTCGGGACCCGGGGTTAGCGTATGCAAGTACAGTTAAGACATAGTCATATGGAGAGCCGAGAACCGCACCCACTTGTCTAAGCAGACAAGGCCAAGCACTGAACATTCTCGGAAAGCATCGTACGTGAGGGGCATCCCATCCAGGCCGGATGATCAACTGTAATGGGTCCTCATCGTACGCACACAAGTCTACTGATATGGGTGGTGAACTCCCACATTCAAAGACAAGTCGCCTCAACCATACTATCGACTATCTCGAAACTCTTACATAGACTTACTCCAGCCCGATCAGTTAGTCGGGGTCTAGGGCGGGCTCGATCATACCACAAAGTGTGCACGAGACGGGGTCTCGAGCAATCGCATCGCGATGCCCCAAGCTGCGCACATTTAAGGGCCACTTGGTGTATGAAAGACCGCCAGCCAGAACACAACTAAGGTCTCGAAAACCCATACAAAGACATGTATGTTATAAACATACACGCAGCACACATGCCTTGTATGAACAGCAGGTACCATTGCAATTCTCTACAAAGTTTACAACTTTATTTATATAACTCTTATAGAGTACACACAGAGATCACATACATGTGATCCAACATTACATCACGAAGCGGAAGCAAATTATGTCTGGGTACAGACAAGTTTAACAAATTGGCTTAAGAAGCCTTATTCAAACATAAAGCCCTCCACGAGGGAACCAGTCTGCTGACTGGGACTAGACTAGCTTAACTTCAGTCGTCCAGCTCGATGAAGAAGCCACCTTCTGGGTCAGTGGCGTCATCTAAAACATATATTAAGCAAACGTGAGTACAAAGGCGTACTCAGCAAGACTTACATAGGAGCTATACTACTCATGCACATGTATCAAGGTAAAGGAAGGTGGGGTTCACTTGCAGAAGTGCCAGCTTTGACTTGGCTAGTCCTGAACTACGAGTACCAGACTTGGGGTAAGAAGCGTACACGAGTCCACTACTTTCACCAACCAATACACCACTATGGTGCCTTCCTCGACTTCCCCACGAGAAAGCACGCCATAGCACTCACACTTATCTTGGTATGTTTTAGAAGTATCCGGTTCAAGTTATCTAATAATCAAGCTAAGCTTTCCAAGTAGTCCATAACCGCGGACGCGGCTATTCGAATAGTTTTGTTAACCTTGCAAGGGTGTACCGCTACACACACATGACCATCATTTACCGCCTTTGATCTCGACACCATTCAAGGGGTGCAGCGAGGATGCTCACCACAACCGTTACCTCATAGCCTATCTAGTCCAAGAAAGCCGCCTACTTGGGTGGCTACCACTATCGTGAACCCGGCCGGTTTACCGAAGTGGACCCAAGCGATGTGTGCGTGATGCATAAGCCGGTCTCGGATGAGCCGTTCTCTCACTTAGCATTCAGGCCACAAGCCTACCAGAACTCCGAACTACTGCGACATCTGGACATCGAAAGGGATGAGTTAATAAGTCGAGAGGGGTCAGTGAGCCCAATGTGTGGTTGTACTCTTCATCTTGGATCACCACACAAGAACTCGGACTTAGGGCGGTGTTCAACGAGACAACCCACCGTGTACTCCTACACAGCCTCTCATCGTTCACCTTGTATTAGGGTCGATTCACCAACACTTTTCTACCATCAACACATGATCACTACCATCCCGACTCACATCACAGTAACAACATGGTATCATACTAAGCATGCAATAAGCGATAACAATTGCAGGGGCCACATGATATCATTCAACTCCTACAGTTGCTAGGATTGTGGTTTGCTTACTACTGTGACAAAAGATAGGTCATGCAAAGGAATGGGTTCATCTATGCGGTAGAATCGTAACATGGTGATAATCCTAAATAATGCATAAGCGAGACATGAGAGGGAAGTGGGATTTTATCGACATGATCAAAGGGGTTTTGCTTGCCTTGCTGACGAGGTTCGGGCTCTGGATCTTCAGCGAAGGGGGAGACCTCTTGCTCCGGTTCAACCTCTACTCGACAAGCAAGTACAAGTAGCAATCAATATGAATGCAATGCTCAAGCACATGATAGAATGTTTTAATCTTGAAGTACAAGTTTGATGTGTGAGGCAATTCCATTTAAGTGGAATATATTGCATTTTTAAAATGCAAATTCAAATTCCACATTTGAATTCAACCTTAACCAAGTTATACATGATATAGTTTGATCATTTTGAATTATCTTCAAATGTGTATGATATGCCTCTGATGTGTAGGTAAAATGTAGCATGTTGCCATGGTTCAAGTTGCCAAAATATTTGAATTAAATTTGATTTAATTCCATTTAAATCAAATAGCAAATGCTACTGATCACATTTTAAATTCAACTCAAACAGAGTTTAAAGTTGCATATTTGGAAAGATAATTTTCTCCTGATCATTTTTCATATATTATTTGTCCAATTTGGAGTTAATATGAATTTTCTATGAATTTCCAAAGTTTGGGGTATTTTCTGGAATTTCTGGATTTATTAATCTATTTTTCTTTTCTGGAAAATCCTTTACTGCGTCACTGTGACATCAGCATGACGTCAGGGGGTTTGACCCGAGTCAAACTGACAAGGGGCCCCACTGGTCAGCCTCTCCGGGTTAAAACCCCTGTTAGTTTAAACTAACAGTGGTTAGTTAGTGGCCTGGGCCCACTGTCAGTGGCCCAGGGTTAGGATTAGTGGGGGGGGGGGGGTTAGCTGGTCCGGCCGGCGGTTAGCCGCCGGTGACCACGACCACGGCGGAGGGGCTCGCCGGAGTAGTTTCCGGCCACGGTTGGGCACGGGATTAGCACAGGCATGTGCCCCGTGCTCATCCGCATCCAAAGGTGCAGGCCAGGGCACCCGAGGAGGCTCGAGGCCACGGTGGCGACGAATCCCGCGGCGGCCGGAGTGCTGGCCTCGACGAGATGGCGACAGAGGCCATGGGAAGAGGAGCTGAGGGCACCGTTCGGCTCCCCGTGGCCTCGCGCAGACGATGGACTAGCCCATCGTCGCCGGGGAGGACCACGGCGCCGACGGCTTCAACTTCCGCGGCGGCCGGAGCCACTGGAAGAAGACGACGACGGTTGGGGGCACGGGGGGAAGCCGGGGATAGGGGGACCGAACCGTGAGCTCACTGTGATCACGCCTGGGCAGCCGGTGAGGTCAGGGGGAAGATGGTGGTGGCGAATCTCTCGCCGGAGCTCGTTGCGGCCGACGACCAGGAGCTCGATGCGGGCGTCGTCTTCAGTGGGCCTTGGCGCGAATTGAAGTGGGGAGACGACGAAGACGAGGGTGGCGGTCCTTCCGGGCACGGTGGCACAGCGAGAGGGGTCCGGTGGCCACGTCGGGAACGGCGGCGCGCTCCGCTGACTTCACTGCCGACGACGAAATCGAGCGGTGCGAAGAGGGAAAATGGCTGCGAGGAGAGGGAAAGGAAGCACGACGTCCAGGAGGTCTCTACGGCGGGAGGATAAGCCTCGGGCTCGCCTGGAAGGTCTCCGGCGTCGAGGTGGCGTCCGCGACGCGCCCTGGCTCGCCACGGAGCTGCTTGGGGAAGAAGACAGAGGACTCGGCGGGCTGGGCCAGGCTGGTGGGCCGCTGGGCGATGAGTTGGGCCACTTCGGCCAGGTAAGTCTCTTTTCTATTCTTTCCTGTTTCCTTTTCTGTAATTTGTTCTGTTTAGCTAAAATAAATAGCTAAACATTTTATTAAATGTTGAAAACTTTTATGTGGCCTCATAATAATATAGACTAGCCACTCATAAACTTTCAACATTTTTAAAATTCAAATGATTTGAATTTTAAATCAAATAGGGGGATTTCTTTATTTCCAAGGTACTGTTTGAATATTTGAAAAATCTATGAGCATGGGGTGGGTCCCACATCACTTGATATGTGATCACACTCATTTATAAGACTTTTCAAAACTCTAACATGAATTTTTGGAAAATATTTTTATCTGGCTTTTTGAATTAATTCATCTGGGGGGTGTTCCTTCTCCCATTTGGATTTTGAATTGATTTTTGAGGTTTCTTTTTGAAATTTTTGCATGATGCAAAGGTACTAGCAAACCCTAGCACATACCTAACAGAGGGATCTGACAACTCGCCCCCACTCAAAAGAATCTCGTCCCGAGATTCAGAAGTCTGCGGGAGGAAAGTGGGGTACTCGGCACTGAGACGGTCTTCTCTCTCCCACGTAGCTTCTCTTTCGGAGTGGTGTGACCATTGCACTTTCAGAAACCTAATCTTCTGACGACGAGTGACACGCTCTGCTGAATCAAGAATACGAATGGGGTATTCTCGATAAGAAAGGTCTTCTTGGAGATCAAGCGTTTCATGGTCGACTTCGCGGATGGGGTCCTTGAAGCAACGCCTGAGTTGGGACACATGGAATACATCGTGTACTTGGGAAAGGTGCGGGGGTAGTTCAAGTTGGTAGGCAACTTCTCCACGTTTAGCTAGAATGCGGAAAGGTCCGATGTAACGTGGGGCCAACTTGCCTTTGATACCGAAACGTTGGGTTCCCTTCAGAGGAGTAACCCGAAGGTAAGCCTTCTCATCCAGATTGTAGCTCTCTTGCCTATGATGACGATCATAGTAGCTTTTCTGACGAGACTGGGCTGCTTTCAATTGATCATGAACAATGCGAACTTGCTCTTCTGCTTCCTTGATCATATCCGGTCCAAAGAATTGTCTTTCACCGGTTTCAGACCAGTTTAAAGGTGTTCGACATCGTCGTCCATAAAGGAGTTCAAAAGGAGCCATGTTCAGACTAGATTGTAAACTATTGTTATAAGCAAATTCGGCAAATGGAAGAGAATTCTCCCAATTCTTCCCGAATGAGATAACACAAGCTCTGAGCATGTCTTCAAGAATCTGGTTAACCCTTTCGACTTGACCGCTAGATTGAGGATGGAAAGCCGTACTAAAGGAGAGATGAGTTCCCAAAGCACGTTGGAAGCTTCCCCAAAATCTAGAGGTGAAAAGGCTACCGCGATCAGAATTGATTTCCAAAGGAACGCCGTGAAGGGATACAATTCTGGAGATGTACAAGTCCGCTAACTGGCTAGCAGTTATAGACTCGCGAACCGGAAGGAAGTGAGCAACTTTGGAGAGCCTATCTATGACAACGAAGATGGCATTGTTTCCTTTCTGGGTTTTTGGAAAGCCGGTGATGAAGTCCATACCGACTTTGTCCCATTTCCACTCGGGAATAGACAAAGGTTGAAGTGTACCAGCAGGTCTTTGATGTTCTGCCTTAATGCAACGACAAACATCACATTCGGCAACAAACTGAGCAATGTCTCTCTTCATCCTAGTCCACCAAAATCTCTGGCGTAGATCTCGGTACATTTTCGTGCTACCGGGATGAATTGAGAGGGGTGTGTCATGGGCTTCTTTGAGGATGAGTTGCCTTAGTTCCTTATTCTTAGGTACTACTAAACGATTTTCAAAGAATACCGTTCCTTTACTATCTGTGGAGAAACATTTAGCAACTCCGCTAGCAATGTTCTCCTTGATCCGACGAACACCTCGTGCACGCCTTTGGGCAACTATGATTTGATCCTCAAGAGTTGGTTTCGCCACCAAGGTAGAAAGATAGCCATGAGGAACAATTTCAAGGTTGAGCTTGCGAAAGTCCTCATGAAGAAGTGGTTGATACTGCTGTAACATGAGGTTGTTACAGTACGACTTACGACTTAGTGCATCAGCCATGACATTGGCTTTGCCTGGGGTGTAAGAAATTGCTACGTCGTAATCTTTTATCAACTCAATCCAGCGTCTTTGCCTGAGATTAAGATCCGGCTGGGTGAAAATATATTTGAGGCTTTGGTGGTCGGAATAAATCTCACAACGATTACCAAGGAGGTAATGTCGCCAAGTTGTTAGAGCATGAACTACGGCAGCGAGTTCAAGGTCATGGGTAGGATAATTCTCTTCATGTGGCCGCAACTGGCGTGAAGCATAAGCTACCACATGTCGATCTTGCAGAAGTATGCATCCTAACCCTTGCCGTGAGGCATCACAATAGATCTCGAAATCCCTTTTTGTGTCTGGAGGTGCAAGCACGGGTGCAGAAGTTAATCTTCTTTTTAGCTCTTGAAAGCTTTCCTCGCACTTGGGAGTCCATAAGAATTTCTTATCTTTCTTGAGGAGTTCAGTTAGAGGCTTTGCAACTTTAGAAAAGTTCTCGACGAAGCGTCGGCAATAGCTGGCTAGGCCAACAAAACTTCTAACTTGCTTAACCGATTCAGGTGGAGTCCAGTCAAGGACGGCCTGAACTCTCTCGGGATTCACAGCAATGCCTTTTGCAGAAATCACGTGGCCTAAGTAGGTCACTTTTGGTAGCCAGAATTCACACTTGGAGAATTTAGCGTACAGGCGATGCTCTCTAAGTTTCATCAATACCAGCCTTAAGTGTTCGGCATGATCTTTTTCGTTCTTCGAGTAGATGAGAATATCATCAAGATAAACCACAACAAATGTATCTAGGTACTCCATGAAGATCGAATTCATCAAGCGTGAGAATGTGGCGGGGGCATTGGTTAAACCAAAGGACATGACGGTATACTCGTAAAGACCATAACGAGTAGTAAAAGCCGTTTTGGGAATGTCCTCGTTTCGGATTCTGATCTGATGATAACCTAATCTTAAATCCATCTTGGAGAAGACGGCGGATCCTGCAAGTTGATCATAAAGATCATTGATCCTGGGCAGTGGGTATTTGTTCTTTATCGTCGCTAAATTTAGCGGGCGATAGTCTACGCACATCCTTTCTGTTCCATCTTTCTTCTTTACGAACAGAACGGGGCAACCCCATGGCGATGAGCTAGGGCGGATGAAGCCTTTTGCCAACGAAGCATCAAGTTGGGTTTTTAGCTCAGCTAACTCATGTGGGGCCATTTTGTATGGGCGTTTGGAAATTGGTGCGGTTCCTGGAACAAGATCCACTATAAACTCTACACACCTGTCGGGTGGCATGCCCGGCAGCTCTTCAGGAAAGACATCCGGGAAGTCACGAACCACCGGAATATCTTCAAGTTCGGGAAGGGGAAGTACATTCAAGGAATGCACTTGGGTTCTTGTTCTGGGTGAGGTATAGCTAATGGTTTTGCCTGAAGGGTGGGTGAGTTTCACGGATTTGCCTTTGCAATCCAGATAGGCATTTTGTCTTGATAGCCAATCCATGCCAAGGATGACATCAATGTCTGAAGACTTGAGGGCTATGAGTGAAGCAAGGAATACTAAACCCTCAATTGCTATTTGATTACCATGGCTCACTCTATTAGTTTGCCATCTTGACCCTGGAGTTTGAATAACCATCGGGGTGGACAATTCAACAAAGGGTAACTCATGACGAAGTGCATAACTTTCCGACATGAATGAATGAGATGCTCCTGGGTCGAAAAGAACGGAAGTAGGAACACAATTGACTGGGAGCGTACCAAGAATGACGTCAGTGGTGTCGTCAGTCTCTTCAGCTGCAATCTGATTCAGACGTCCACGATTGGCGGGAGGAGCGGGTTTGGCGGTGAAGACCTTCTGGGGTGGCTTGCCATGACCATTGTTGTTGTTGTTGCCTCCGGCACGTGGTGGAGCGTTCTGGTGCTGGACTTGGTTCTGGGGGCACTCGCAAGAGTAGTGACCTGCCTGACCACACTTGTAACAAGCTCCGAAAATAGTGCGGGGAGCTGGGTTGTTTTGTGGAGCTGGGTGGAACTGGGTGGGTGGACGAGGCGCCGTATAGGATGGCCTCGGTGGGTTGTTCTGGCGGAACATGCTATTGGGAATCCAGATCTTGCGCTTCTGGGAACCAGAGCTGGATGAACCTTCCTCTCTAGGGTGTTTGCGAAAGTCATTGGGGGTGTTCATGTCCTCTGCCTTGATGGCCTTGTTGACAAGGACCTGGAAGGTGGCAAAGTCATGAAGGTTGAGCTCGCGACGGAGTCCACTGTTGAGGCCACGACGGAACCTCTCTTGTTTCTTGGAGTCGGTGGAGACTTCTTTAGTAGCATAACGAGAAAGTCGGTTGAACTCACGACTGAACTCGTCAACTGTTCTTCTGCCTTGAGTGAGGTTACAGAATTCCTCACGTTTACGGTCCATGAGACCTTTGGGGATGTGGTGCTCGCGGAAAGAGGTACAGAACTCCTCCCAAGATGCTGGTGGTCCAACGGAACGCATAGTCAGAAAATTCTCCCACCAAGAGCTTGCTGCACCTTCAAGGTGATAGGTGGCATAATTGACCTTGTCGCCATCTGCAACATGACCGGCTTGGAGCTTCCTCTCGATGCTGCGAAGCCAGTCATCGGCGTCAAGGGGCTCGGTGGAGTAACTGAAAACCGGGGGATGAAGCCGGATGAAGTCGTTCAGAGACACCAGCTCATTGCGCTGTTGAGTGGTGTTGCGTGCAATGACTTCCAGCAGGTGGTGAGAGTCACGGCGGTTCCTCTCGACCTCCATCAGAACTTGGGCCATCGTGGGTGGGGGTGGGAGGTTGCCTTCCTCCTGGTCGTTCCCACGACCTTGGTTACGACCAACCTGGCCACGGGTTCCTTGAGACATCCTGAAGGTGAAAAACCAAAGTCAAACAGAGTTGATTTGAAGAGTCTAATCAAGGTATTGAAGTACTGGAAGGATTACAGAGCAAAGGAAGTAATCATCTTGACAACATGGTGATAAAAGCATACAAGCCATATATTCACAAGCTGTCATACAAACCATACATCGTTTTAGTACAAGCACCAAGCTAATACAAACGTGATGAAGATGATACATCCTTCAGAGGCACTCTGACTTCCTATGCATTATTTATCTAAGCCTCTGGAACTTAGACACCTTGCTTACAATAAACCAGGATACTACTACATCCTCACTAAGTAAGACCACAGGCGGTCTCACTCATCTCCATCTCCATAGTAGTCCTCATAAAAGTTACCCGCGTATCCCGGTAGCTGGAGGTGACCATCGGAAAACACGGAGGCTTGTGGACCCTGATATCCATTTGGGCAAGGATGGGGCCTAGGTCCAGTGTAGGGTGGAAGCAAAGGACCACGGGGTGGAAAAACTCCTCCAATCTCGGGCCAAGCAACTCGAGAAGGCATCTGGGTCCTCACTGGATAGATCGCATCGTACTCAACTGATCCCACGCTCACAAAGGGTACCAAGAGCGTCAGTGCTCGGTACAGACGAACACGGGTGGCGTGGAGCTCAAAACGGAGAGCACGTGCATCACGATCTCTGTCACTAGCAAACCTAGCAGTCACCTGGAGTGCTGGATCCTCTGCAGAGTGATCTGAGTAGAGTCCGGTGTAATATCCCTCTTCTCCTGGAAGTGCAGCTGGGATATAGCGGAAAGAAGTCTCTCTCAGTATGGTGTGCTCCTCTCTCAGCAGTGTGATACATGAGTATGCAGCATCCTGCACAGCCATGTTCTCGGTAACGCCGATGCCATGTCCAAAGTGGATAGGCTGGGTGACTCCAACGTGGTGTGCGTAGATCCGGACAATGCAGTGAAACTGCGTCTGGTTGAAGTCGTGAAACTGCTCCTCGATGGTGTACTCAGGATACCATCGATATCCCACGTAGGACATCATCTCGATCAACGTGGCGGGATGGCCACGCACACCGAGGCACCTGGTCAAACGAACAATCTGCCGAGGGGGAAGATTTGCCATCTGAAACAGAAAGCAAGAGTTTGCAAATGCACCAGATTATATGATAAACTTGGAATGACTCGGACAGCATAACGGCTTTAATTGTAAGAAATGACAATTTCTTTCAATCATGCAAAACAGCACTTACATAATACGATGTAAGAAATCAGCATTATCAAAATGCTAGGAAAACCTGGACACAACTTTCCTACGGCTATAAGGAAGCAATCAACGAGATATGCTAATCAGACAGAGGAGAGCCTAGTCCTATCTTCCCGTAGAGTAAGATGAGGGTGACTCAGAACTCAGAACGAAGGGGGTAAGGAGAAAAATGAAGCCTTAAGTTGTTCCCTTATATACCCAGAGTAACTATATAACTATAGCAAGCTAGACTCAACTTCGGCCAAGGCTACTAGTCCTACAGTCAGTCCTGCTCTGATACCAAGTCTGTCGGGACCCGGGGTTAGCATATGCAAGTACAGTTAAGACATAGTCATATGGAGAGCCGAGAACCGCACCCACTTGTCTAAGCAGACAAGGCCAAGCACTGAACATTCTCGGAAAGCATCGTACGTGAGGGGCATCCCATCCAGGCCGGATGATCAACTGTAATGGGTCCTCATCGTACGCACACAAGTCTACTGATATGGGTGGTGAACTCCCACATTCAAAGACAAGTCGCCTCAACCATACTATCGACTATCTCGAAACTCTTACATAGACTTACTCCATCCCGATCACTTAGTCGGGGTCTAGGGCGGGCTCGATCATACCACAAAGTGTGCACGAGACGGGGTCTCGAGCAATCGCATCGCGATGCCCCAAGCTGCGCACATTTAAGGGCCACTTGGTGTATGAAAGACCGCCAGCCAGAACACAACTAAGGTCTCGAAAACCCATACAAAGACATGTATGTTATAAACATACACGCAGCACACATGCCTTGTATGAACAGCAGGTACCATTGCAATTCTCTACAAAGTTTACAACTTTATTTATATAACTCTTATAGAGTACACACAGAGATCACATACATGTGATCCAACATTACATCACGAAGCGGAAGCAAATTATGTCTGGGTACAGACAAGTTTAACAAATTGGCTTAAGAAGCCTTATTCAAACATAAAGCCCTCCACGAGGGAACCAGTCTGCTGACTGGGACTAGACTAGCTTAACTTCAGTCGTCCAGCTCGATGAAGAAGCCACCTTCTGGGTCAGTGGCGTCATCTAAAACATATATTAAGAAAACGTGAGTACAAAGGCGTACTCAGCAAGACTTACATAGGAGCTATACTACTCATGCACATGTATCAAGGTAAAGGAAGGTGGGGTTCACTTGCAGAAGTGCCAGCTTTGACTTGGCTAGTCCTGAACTACGAGTACCAGACTTGGGGTAAGAAGCGTACACGAGTCCACTACTTTCACCAACCAATACACCACTATGGTGCCTTCCTCGACTTCCCCACGAGAAAGCATGCCATAGCACTCACACTTATCTTGGCATGTTTTAGAAGTATCCGGTTCAAGTTATCTAATAATCAAGCTAAGCTTTCCAAGTAGTCCATAACCGCGGACGCGGCTATTCGAATAGTTTTGTTAAACTTGCAAGGGTGTACCGCTACACACACATGACCATCATTTACCGCCTTTGATCTCGACACCATTCAAGGGGTGCCAGCGAGGATGCTCACCACAACCGTTACCTCATAGCCTATCTAGTCCAAGAAAGCCGCCTACTTGGGTGGCTACCACTATCGTGAACCCGGCCGGTTTACCGAAGTGGACCCAAGCGATGTGTGCGTGATGCATAAGCCGGTCTCGGATGAGCCGTTCTCTCACTTAGCATTCAGGCCACAAGCCTACCAGAACTCCGAACTACTGCGACATCTGGACATCGAAAGGGATGAGTTAATAAGTCGAGAGGGGTCAGTGAGCCCAATGTGTGGTTGTACTCTTCATCTTGGATCACCACACAAGAACTCGGACTTAGGGCGGTGTTCAACAAGACAACCCACCGTGTACTCCTACACAGCCTCTCATCGTTCACCTTGTATTAGGGTCGATTCACCAACACTTTTCTACCATCAACACATGATCACTACCATCCCGACTCACATCACAGTAACAACATGGTATCATACTAAGCATGCAATAAGCGATAACAATTGCAGGGGCCACATGATATCATTCAACTCCTATAGTTGCTAGGATTGTGGTTTGCTTACTACTGTGACAAAAGATAGGTCATGCAAAGGAATGGGTTCATCTATGCGGTAGAATCGTAACATGGTGATCATCCTAAACAATGCATAAGCGAGACATGAGAGGGAAGTGGGATTTTATCGACATGATCAAAGGGGTTTTGCTTGCCTTGCTGACGAGGTTCGGGCTCTGGATCTTCAGCGAAGGGGGAGACCTCTTGCTCCGGTTCAACCTCTACTCGACAAGCAAGTACAAGTAGCAATCAATATGAATGCAATGCTCAAGCACATGATAGAATGTTTTAATCTTGAAGTACAAGTTTGATGTGTGAGGCAATTCCATTTAAGTGGAATATATTGCATTTTTAAAATGTAAATTCAAATTCCACATTTGAATTCAACCTTCACCAAGTTATACATGATATAGTTTGATCATTTTGAATTATCTTCAAATGTGTATGATATGCCTCTGATGTGTAGGTAAAATGTAGCATGTTGCCATGGTTCAAGTTGCCAAAATATTTGAATTAAATTTGATTTAATTCCATTTAAATCAAATAGCAAATGCTACTGATCACATTTTAAATTCAACTCAAACAGAGTTGAAAGTTGCATATTTGGAAAGATAATTTTCTCCTGATCATTTTTCATATATTATTTGTCCAATTTGGAGTTAATATGAATTTTCTATGAATTTCCAAAGTTTGGGGTATTTTCTGGAATTTCTGGATTTATTAATCTATTTTTCTTTTCTGGAAAATCCTTTACTGCGTCACTGTGACATCAGCATGACGTCAGGGGGTTTGACCCGAGTCAAACTGACAAGGGGCCCCACTGGTCAGCCTCTCCGGGTTAAAACCCCTGTTAGTTTAAACTAACAGTGGTTAGTTAGTGGCCTGGGCCCACTGTCAGTGGCCCAGGGTTAGGATTAGTGGGGGGGGGGGGGTTAGCTGGTCCGGCCGGCGGTTAGCCGCCGGCGACCACGACCACGGCGGAGGGGCTCGCCGGAGTAGTTTCCGGCCACGGTTGGGCACGGGATTAGCACAGGCATGTGCCCCGTGCTCATCCGCATCCAAAGGTGCAGGCCAGGGCACCCGAGGAGGCTCGAGGCCACGGCGGCGACGAATCCCGCGGCGGCTGGAGTGCTGGCCTCGACGAGATGGCGACAGAGGCCATGGGAAGAGGAGCTGAGGGCACCGTTCGGCTCCCCGTGGCCTCGCGCAGACGATGGACTAGCCCATCGTCGCCGGGGAGGACCACGGCGCCGACGGCTTCAACTTCCGCGGCGGCCGGAGCCACTTGAAGAAGACGACGACGGTTGGGGGCACGGGGGGAAGCCGGGGATAGGGGGACCGAACCGTGAGCTCACCGTGATCACGCCTGGGCAGTCGGTGAGGTCAGGGGGAAGATGGTGGTGGCGAATCTCTCGCCGGAGCTCGTTGCGGCCGACGACCAGGAGCTCGATGCGGGCGTCGTCTTCAGTGGGCCTTGGCGCGAATTGAAGTGGGGAGACGACGAAGACGAGGGTGGCGGTCCTTCCGGGCACGGTGGCACAGCGAGAGGGGTCCGGTGGCCACGTCGGGAACGGCGGCGCGCTCCGCTGACTTCACTGCCGACGACGAAATCGAGCGGTGCGAAGAGGGAAAATGGCTGCGAGGAGAGGGAAAGGAAGCATGACGTCCAGGAGGTCTCTACGGCGGGAGGATAAGCCTCGGGCTCGCCTGGAAGGTCTCCGGCGTCGAGGTGGCGTCCGCGACGCGCCCTGGCTCGCCACGGAGCTGCTTGGGGAAGAAGACAGAGGACTCGGCGGGCTGGGCCAGGCTGGTGGGCCGCTGGGCGATGAGTTGGGCCACTTCGGCCAGGTAAGTCTCTTTTCTATTCTTTCCTGTTTCCTTTTCTATAATTTGTTCTGTTTAGCTAAAATAAATAGCTAAACATTTTATTAAATGTTGAAAACTTTTATGTGGCCTCATAATAATATAGACTAGCCACTCATAAACTTTCAACATTTTTAAAATTCAAATGATTTGAATTTTAAATCAAATAGGGGGATTTCTTTATTTCCAAGGTACTGTTTGAATATTTGAAAAATCTATGAGCATGGGGTGGGTCCCACATCACTTGATATGTGATCACACTCATTTATAAGACTTTTCAAAACTCTAACATGAATTTTTGGAAAATATTTTTATCTGGACTTTTGAATTAATTCATCTGGGGGGTGTTCCTTCTCCCATTTGGATTTTGAATTGATTTTTGAGGTTTCTTTTTGAAATTTTTGCATTATGCAAAGGTACTAGCTAACCCTAGCACATACCTAACAGAGGGATCTGACAATGGCCGCCGGCAACGCCAAGACGATTCGCGCCACCCCGCCTTCCTTCTACTCCACCGGGATGTCCTCGAGCTCGCTGTGAGCTTTCCCCCTCGATTCCCCCCTTCCCTTCCCGAATTAGCCGTCGTAGCCCCCTCCTCGTTCAGTGTTGTTTGTCTCCGCCGTCCGGGCTCACTGGAGCTTTGCTCCCCGCCCCGTGGCTGCGCCCACGGGCTCCCTTAAACGCTCTCCGCGCGAGCCCCGGCACGCTGGCCGCGCTCTGGCCACGCCAGCAGCGCCCGCTTGGCTTCGCCCCTGGCCGTGGCCTCTTACCCACTGCCGGTCGGCCTCGCTGCCCTCTGGCCAAGGGCCATGGCTACGCTACCCCCCCCCACTCGCCCCCCGCTGTTGCTGCTGGTACTTACAGGTGCGGCTCCACGTGCGCTCCCGTGCCCCCTACGCCCTCTCCCGCAGAGCCCCACCGCCGTTATCCCCCCCCTCGCCGGCGAGTCCTCGCCGTCGTGCGCATAGCTCGCCTCCGGCGCCCTCTGTCCAACCAGTGGGCTAATGACCATTAACAGTTAACCCCCCCCCTAAATAGCCTATGACAGTGGGCCCCCACTCTCACTAATAACCATTGTTAAGTTAAATGGAATTAAAAAATTGAGTCTATGACATGTGGGTCCAGGCACTTAAATAAACCCCTGAAGTTAATTAACTGGTTAAAATAGACATGTGCCATTGACACCTGGGCCCCACCTGTCAGATTAATATTAAAAAGGATTTTAGATAAATTGCAGAGTATGACATGTGGGACCCCCTTTGTTATTTAAATTTAATAAACTATTTTAATTACTGTGAGGCTGACCAGTGGGACCCACTAGTCAGGTTTGACCAGTCAACTCTCTGTGGATAATGTTGCATTTTATTAATAAATTAAATTCAGAAAATCTTTTAAAATGATTAAAACGTTGAATTTGAATATCTTTTAAACCGTAAGTCAGATTCAAAAACTTTATACATCAAAATTGATCAGAAAAATATAACGAATACGGATACGCTATCCATATACCAACCACACCCCTCTAACACAACGAACATCGACATCCCCCCTTCGGACCGTCTGTCCGATGATTTGTCTGGTACTGTCAAAGTATCCGGATGAATTTATTCTGAACACGAAAGTTGTTCAGAATAGTTCAACTAACACGGATACACCCCTCTTATGTTTGTCGGATGTCCATGACACCTCCGGCATGATCCCTTCCCCCTCTGGATACCCTGTCCGGTAATCACCCGGAGCTGGCAGTTCATCCCCGGATGAATTCCCGCTCCGAGCAACGTGCATTGCACTGCTTTAGAACCCCGTTAGCATTTCATCTGTCATGTCATTCATCTGTTTGCTATGTTTGCTTTATATTTACTTTTTCTCCCCCCTTTATTCTCCGGTAGACCCCACTGCTACCGCCGACTACACTGCTGCCGGGTACGACTACTTCGTCGACGACCTTGCCCCTACCGTCGAGCTACCAGGCAAGCAGAGCCATTCTCTTCCCCAGATATCGCCTATCTTTCCGTACTTTCTTGCACTAGGCATTGTTACTGCTGCTGCTACGACTACAATCCTATTCAATTGCATAGCTTTTTTTTGGTCGCCCCTTGATGTACCTCCTTTATCCTATGCTGCCTATTATAATTATGCATTATATTCAGCAGTGAGCCCTGCGCATTGTTAGCTAGGATTAGATAGCGGTCCGTGATCACTCAGGAGAGTGAACGCGGATACGATAATTATAAACTGCACAGGTACGGTACAATGCAGACACCGCCTAAGACCCCCTAGCTCGGCTCTGCCGAGCCACCTTCAAGTGGAGCTACCGAGGAGTAATCCTCGTACCTTCACTCTTTGTTGACTCTGTATAGCCGCTCTAGGTACCTGAGCAACGGTTGTCCTTAAAGGTAAGAAAGTCGGGTGACCCAACGGTGCCCGCGAGAGGTATATTGTCGGGAACAATAGGGAGGGTTCGACCGACGTTACTGGCGTACTTGGCCCCTACTCGTATCTCGCGAGAGTTACCAAACTACGAAAAGTCGAGCTCTACCAAGAGCAAACGCGAGACAAGGTAAGGAGACGGTTCACCTTGTTGGTAACCGCAGTGACTTGGTGGGACGACAGGGCAGGTAGCGATGTACTGGTGGTCCTGACTGCTGTCGTTGACCGCGGGTCGGTTAAGTCGAGGCAACGATAACGGTTGTCACGCAAGTTAATTAAAATGCTAAATGGTTCGGCGGATGTCTGGAGTAGCCTTTTTGGCTTGTACGCACTACCTACACGTGGGACGAGGAGTGTGGGCTCCCCTGCATCGTAGTCTTGTTCGAGGGTCTTCAGACGTCAGCAGTACCGCGGTCTGATTGCCGGGAAGTGGTGTTGTCTTCTCTTGCTCGAGCGGTGTATTTGTATTTGCTTTGATTTTGCTTCACCGGCCAGTCACGCACCGTGCAGGAGTACGTTCGGGTTAGGGTCCAAAGCCCGGTGTACATAGGATATAGTCCGGCGGATGACCTCACTGTTGATTGCCGAAGGATGGGCTACTTTGTGTCGGATAGCTTTGGTGGAGCGTTCCCTAACAAGGTTCCCGCCACCCTGGAGATCCGAGCGTCGTAGCGTCACGCCAGTGCACCCCTGCAAGGAAGATTAATCTATTCGAATAACCGTGTCCACGGTAACAGGACGCTTTATGCTGAAGCTGGATCTTACCACTACAAACTATTATTATTAAACTGTATGGTTCCGGGTTTTCTTCCTCGCGGGGATGTCGAGGAGGTGAACTCGGAGGCATTGTTAATTATTACAACTTATTATTACACAATGCTGCAGCAACTTCTGCTGCATTGTTACTTTCATTACTGTTATATTAACTGTTGGCTGATTCTTACCTCATGCTGCAAGACATCGTCGGAAGATGCTAGTCTTCAATAGGCGTAGCTTCTTACCCTTATTCTGATTTCTATCTTGCAGTCCACTATATACAGCCTCCCTTTCCATTTGATACAATGCATAATGCTTAGTAGCGGACGTAAGACTCGCGGGTATACTAGATACTCACCTGCTTTATTTCCTTTACTGTTTTGCCTGATCGGCCGCTGCAGTCGATGTTGGAGTCCAGGAGCAGGAGATCCCCGATGCCGACCACCGCAACATGAAGATCCCCGATGCCTTCTACGACGTCGAGTTCCCCGTTGACCAGGAGTAGTTTGGAGGTTCCCAGGCAGGAGGCCTCGCCTTTTCGATCTGTTGTTATATGTTCTAGCCTTCTTAAGGCAACCATGTATTCTTGTGTCTGTACTCAGATACTTTTGCTTCCGCTAACTTTGTGCTCTTGAGCTGTTGTATTCGAGCCCTCGTGGCCCCTGGCTTGTATTAAACAGTTTGTATTATTTTATTTGTAGAGTTGTGTTGTGATATCTCCCCTTGAGTCCCTGATCTCGATCGTGTACCTTGCGTGTATGATTACTGTACACGGTCTGATTTTGGGGGCGTCACAACAAGGATAGGATAGGTGTTATGTTTGCGTATGTAGGTGGATAGCAGACTTGTTGGAGGCGATTCCTCATCGAATGCTTGGCTTCTTATCTTACTCTCTAGATCGTTAGCCACTTCATAATTGCTAGTGCGGCAGCAACCTCACCACTTACCCCTTCCTTACCGTAAACTACTAGTTGTCCTAGAATGACGAGTGATGAAGTCCTTGCTGGGTCAGATGACCACTGCAGTTGGATGCTGAGTACCTCTGTACTCATGATACTACCCCCAAACTCTTTTCAGGGTTCTTGGTCGACAAAAGGTATGGTGATCGACGTTTCACGTGGAGACTCGACGACGACTAGTTAGGCGGATCCCGGCGGAGGGCCTAGACCCGTGTGGTTATGGGATCGATGTTTTTCTATTTGCCACTAGGAATTTGCTTGTAGTCTGTACTCAGACATATATCTTCCGCTGTTGTATTGTATTTGAGGCAGTTCTATGCCGATTGTATGAGATGTTGTATCCTGCATATGTAATGTTGTGATATCATGTTGGAAATCCGGGGCATATGGCTTTGTCATATGTCGCGGTGGGACCGATTTGTGCTTCGTCCCCGGACCTGGGTGGAAACACCTAGATCTGGAACAGTACCACATATCAGCCCTTACATGACGATGGCTCAAGCTCAGATCAAAGCACCCCTGCGGACTGGGAAATACAAGAGGTCGGACGATGAGACCCAGTTTCAAGTGGTCAAGGACAGCAAGAGGATTGCTCTAGATCCCTCTGACCCAGCCAAGTGCGTAGTCGTCGGAGCCGGACTGAGCAGCAAATAGGAAACATAGCTCGTTGAGTTCCCCCGTGAGAACCGGCACATGCCTGGAGTGTCGAGGGAACTCGCCAAGCATAAGCTTCATATCCGTCCTGGCTCCAAGCCGGTCAAGCAACCTCTTTGACGCTTTTCCGAAGACAAGAGAAGAGCAATCGACGAAGAGATCGCCAAGCTGCTCGCAACTGGTTTCATCATGGAAGTGTTCTATCCGGACTGGTTAGCAAACCCAATTCTGGTTATGAAGAAGAATGGGACCTGGCGCATGTGTATAAATTACACTTGCTTGAATAAGGCATGCCCCAAGGATCCTTTTGTTCTGCCCCGTATCGACCAAGTCATTGACTCTATGGCTGGCTGTCAGCTTTTATCTTTTCTGTATGCCACTGCTGGCTATCACCAGATCAAACTTGTTGTGGCAGATCAAATAAAAACTTCATTTATCACCCCTTTTTGGGCTTACTGCTATATCACCATGCCTTTTGGTTTGAAAAATGGCGGCACAACTTATCGTCGCACCATGCAGCGATGTTTCCGACCTCAGCTCGGCCGGAACATTCACGTTTATGTGGATGATCTGGTCGTCAAGATAGTTCATCCGCAAACTCTGTTGGCCGATCTGAAGGAGACATTTGCCAATCTGCGAAACTACAAGATCAAGATCAATCCAGAGAGGTGTGCGTCCGGCGTTCCAGCTGGCAAGCTGCTCGGATTCCTTGTGTCCGAGCGGGGCATCAAGTGCAACCCTGAGAAAATTGCAGCAATCGAGCGGATGTGCAAGCCAAGAAACCTCAAGGATGTCTAGAAGTTCACCGGAACCTGGCATCGCTCAGCCGATTCCTCAGTCGGGTGGGAGAAAAGGAAATCCGTCTGTACCACCTGGACGCCGCAGGCGGATGAAGCTTTCAAGGAACTGAAGTGCATGCTCTCCACTCCTCTAGTGTTGGCTGCACCGATTGAGAAAGAGCCAATGATGTTATACATTGCGGCCACCACTCGGGTGATCAGTATTGTGATGGTGGTTGAGCATCCTGAAAAGGACAAAGCGCAATCGGTCGAGAGGCCATTTTACTATGTTAGTGAAGTGCTAGCAACCTCCAAGAAAAACTATCCCCGCTATCAAAAGATGTGCTATGGTGAGTACATGGCGACAAAGAGGCTGAAGCCATATTTCCAGGCGCATCCGATCACAGTAATCAGCTCGACACCAATGGCAGAGATCATAGGCAATCGGGATGCATCTGGTCGAGTTGGAAAATGGGCTATTGAGATTGCAAACCATGGCATTAAGTATGAGCCTCATACTTCAATCAAGTCCTAGGCACTAGTAGATTTCCTCATGGATTGGGATGAAACTCAGTACGTGCCACCTTGTCCGGACTCAAATTTCTGGCAAATGCACTTTGATGGTTCCAAGATGAAATCCGGACTAGGGGCTGGCATTGTCCACACCTCTCCAAGAGGCGACCAGCTCAGATATGTGCTGCAAATCCACTTTGCCGCATCCAACAATGTGGCTGGATATGAAGCACTAGTCCATGGCGTCCGATTGGAAAAGGAAATTGGCATCCAGCGAATTCTGTGCTATGGTGACTCCGATATAGTGGTGCAGCAATGCACTGGAAGATGGGACGCAAAGGATGCAAACATGGCAAGCTACAGGTTCCTGGTCCAGCAACTGTGTGGTTTCTTTGAGGGTTGTGAATTTCATCACGTGCCCCGAGCTGATAATGATGCAACAGACACACTCTGCAAGTTGGGATCCAATAGAAAGCCCATACCAGCAGGAATTTCCCTAGAAAACATCAAGAAGCCATCCATCAAGCCTTCACCAGAATCAGAGTCCATCTTCATTCTGGACGACTTGAAGGTGGCAGAGGCAGAAGCAGCATCAGCGAAGAAGCCGATTCCAGCGGAGCACTCGGCCACACCAGGGCCTGCCGATTGCTCACCAGGGGCTGATGTCGTCAGCTCGGGGACTGATGTGGTCATGCAAGAGGCAATCGACTCTGATTCCTCCGAGCTGCTAGCAGTCGAATCTGAAACACTGGTACCAGTGGTAGCAGTCGTGCTGGTGGTAGTAACTGCTCCTTCTTGGGCGCAACCTTTTCATGATTTCTTGGTTGATGCCACTCTACCCCTAGATGAAGGAGAAGCTCGACAAATCCAACGCCGATCTGGTGCATATACCATCATCAACAACGAGCTAGTGCATCGCAGTGTTACTGGAGTTCTCCAGCGCTGCGTTGAGGTTGAACCTGCTGCAGGATATTCATCAAGGCGAATGTGGTCATCACGCATCAGCCACAACAATAGTTGCCAAGTCTTTTCTCCATGGTTTCTATTGGCCGACTGCACAAGCAACGGCAGAAAACCTAGTGAAGCATTGCAACGGCTGCCAGCGTTTCAAAGCCAAGAGCCATCAACCAGCATCAACACTCAAAAACATCCCAATCACATGGCCCTTTGCAGTTTTGGGATTGGATATGGTGGAACTGTTCAAGACAGCTAGAGGTTGCATGACACACCTTCTGGTCGCAGTTGACAAGTTTACCAAGTGGATCGAGGCAAGGCCGATCAAAAAAATTGAATGGGCCGACTGCAGTCAAGTTTACGACAGACATTACAAGCAGATATGGGCTGCCGCACAATATCATCACTGATAATGGCACATATTTTGCAAAAGGGGCACTGGCGTGGTATGCATCCCATCAAGGCATTCGGCTGTATGTGGCATCCGTTTCTCACCCGTAATCAAATGGACAAGCTGAGTGAGCAAACAACCTCATTTTGTCAGACATCAAGCGTCGATTGGTCGAGCCACTTGAGCGAGCACTAGGAGCATGGATTGACGAGCTTCCAGCTGTGCTCTAGAGTTTGCGCATCACACCAAACCGTTCAAATGGATTTACTCCCTTCTTCCTCGTATATGGCGCAGAGGCAATTGTCCCTTCTGTTATTGAGTTTGACTCACCTCGCCACACCATGTACACGGAGGCAGAAGCCAAGGAAGCTCGAGTGAACGGCGTCGATATGAAAGAAGAAGCATGTCTGCTGGCCTTGTCCAGGTCGGAAATATACCAACAGAAGCTGCGCCACTACCACATCAAGAAGATCCACCCCCTCACTTTTCGTGAGGATGACTTGGTGCTCCGCCGAATCCAGCAATCAGTGGGCCAGCACAAGTTTTCCTTCCTTGGGAAGGTACGTTTATCGTCAGTCGGGAACTGAAGAACAATGCATACTACCTCATCGACTTCACCAAGCCGACCAGATATGCGGATACTTCAGGAGTCGAAATGGATCGTCCCTGGAACGCTGAGAAGTTATGCCCGTTTTACAGTTGAACGGTACAAATGTATCTTTTCCTTTGAAATATTATCAGTAAAAATCATCATGCGTCCATGAGACTGCATTTGATCGATTCTAAAGAGAGAGAATTTTTTTATCTTGCATCCATCTCAGTCCCATGGTTGGCAAAAGCAGACTCGGGGACTGGTCGGTTACTCCGAGCAAATTACCTTAGAAAAATAAGATGAGCGATGAGTTTTTTTTGTTACTATTTCGAACCGAATACAAACCGCAGGTCGGCTGTATTGTTGGGGGAAGTATGGCCAAAACAAAATCATCGATTATAATTTTTTTCTCTAATGTAAAACTAAGATCGGAGTGGCCGATAGCAGACGCAGCCGACTGCGACCAAGCCGACTGGCCAACAATCGGCAGGTAGAAATTGGCTGGTTTCGCGCCCTCACCATTGTGATAAGAACCCCAAGGCCTAGAAGTATTTGTCCGATTCCCTCGAAATATATTCCTTGATCTAACTACAAGTATTTGTCTGATTCCCTCGAAATATATTCCTTGATCTAACTACAGAACGCAGTTCGGCTCTATGGTTGGCAAGAATATTTGATTAAGGGAGGAAAAAGTCAAATACAAAGGCAATCGGTCAGAAAACACAAGGGCAAGCTGTCATTCATGTAGATAATAAGCACATGTTCACAAGCAGAGCTGGACGATTGGCTGAATGTTATTTATTACCTAAAAGTTACCCCCAGTGGGTGCACTCAAAGTTTTGACCAAGGTTGTGCAAAAAGTAAACTTGCAACAGGAGTAGCATGGCTCAAGCTGTCAGAGCACCGGAGGGAGTCTCTTCACCGGAGGGCGGAACGCTTGCTTCCGGTGGAGTGGCTGTCGGAGCGCCCGACGCAGCACCGTCCGGAGCAGAGGTAGCGGTAGCTTCGGGCTGCGGAGCAATCAGCGGGTCATGTGTCGCAGTCGAAGCATCCTGCTCGGTGGTTGGCTCGGTATGGCTGGCAGCAGGAACTTCCGATTGGTCGCTAGATGAAGCTTCGCTCTCCGAGTTGTCAGTGTATTGCCCAGAGGTCGAGGTACAGGCCCTTCCGTGAGTGCTAGGATCGGCCTCGGGAATTCCCATGGTAAGGTACTGTAACACCCCGGGTGTCACGCTACAGTAATCACCTTGTGCTAATGCCAAGTCACCTTGATTAACTTGTGATGATCACCTTGATCAAAGCTTGTTCAAATTCAAACCAAATAAAAATTCCAGATACAAGTGGAAATAAAAACTTAATCCAAAAATATTGCAACCACTTTTATTAAATGTCTAAAAATCAGTAGGTCACAATAAAATAGCAGTGGTATTTTATTACTTGGTTTAAATATTGCCAACAAAACAAACAGTGTCTAAAGCAACCACTTTTAATCTTTTTAAATAAAAAAAAACCCAAATGAATTTATTTGGGCACTAACATTTTGTGGCGCCTTAGTAATATGCAACAATAATATTAGGACCATATCCACATATTTCAAAAAGGTAAAAGCTAATAGAAAAATTGCAAACAAAAAGACAGAAAAGAAAAATAAAACAAAAAGAAACAAAAAGAAAAAAGACTAACTTGCGCGTGGGAAAGACCAATCGGGCCCAGCTCACCTCTGCCCCCTAGCGCCCTTGACCAGCCTTTATCCACTCCTCTCCCTCTCGAACCCAACCTCTCTCCCGATCCCCTTACTCGCATCGGGCCTCCTCTCCTGGCGATGCGGCCACCGCCGATTCCTGCGACCCTGGCCGCCGGCCTGCACCACCCTGGAACCCCCCGGTGGCGCTGCTCCACCTCCGCCCCACCGGTTCTTCGCTAGCCTCCTCCTGGAGCCGCCCCCGGCGAACCCTAGCCGTGGCTTGAGGCCGGCTCACGGTGCCGCCATGGCTACCGCCGTGGCCCCGGCTTCCTCCCGAGGCCATCACCTCGCCCTGGTGGCCATGCCGCCTCCCCCACGCCTGGCCCTCGGCCCCAGCCGCCCCTCCTCTACATCAGGCGCCTTCTTGCCGGCGTGCCACAACCGGCGCCTCCCTGGGCCTCCCTCGAGCTCCGATGTGATCTCTCCCTCGTGCTCCCCCTCTCTTGTGGGTGAATTAGCCGCCAAAGATTCTCTCCGTTCGCAATCTATGGCGCCCGCTCGCGCATGCTGCTGCCGGTGACCGTGGGCGCATGCGACTGCCGGTGGCTGCGCGCTAGCCGTCCTCTGGCTGCACCCGCGCCCAGCCTACGCCGGATGCGCCCTGCGCTTGCGCACGCCCGTTTTGCACGTGGTCACGCCCCGCTCGCCACTGCTGGCTGCCTCATCAGTTGCTGCAGCTAATTGATGCTGCATTTGGTACCTTTGACAGCCCCTAAAACCCCATCAAACAAAATTGAAACATGGAAAATTTGATAGATCCAAAGAGTAGGTGTACCAATGTTTAGTTTGTTACATTGGAACAAATTCAAAAGAGGCATACATTGCTCACCATAAATTTTGCAAAAAGCTATTGGGTGTTAAAACAAAGGTCACCAAGACTTAGTAAATTTCTGCCAAGTCTAAAACGTTTTCTTAATCACTTCATAAGCCCAAAACATTGTGTTATGGACTTTCATTAATAATAAAAATGACATGGACATGTTATACACATAATCAACTTTTGTTTACACCCTTGGACCAACTCCATTTGATGCATGAATTAATTCCTATGAAAATCATAAAGTGTTATGTTCTGTTAACTTTACCAGTTTCTGGATTTATCAGCAGATGACACTTTTCAAATAAAGTATTAATTAAGAAAATGAAATCTAACAATCATGAAATTTGTACCAGATTGTAGACCATAGAAAAATGCTTCGATTTGATATAGGGCACTAATTTTTTGGATGTGTAAAACCCAAAAGCATAGGTTTTTTAAGATGGCTAATTGCTGTTTAAACACAGAATTCCCAGACTTTGCCAATTTCATAGATTTTCAGAAATAGACAATGATAGGCGGGACCCACTGGTTAGTTGACCAGTCAAAGGACTAGCCTATGACCTATAGGCCCCACCTGTCAGTATGACTGGTCAACGGTCACTGTTTTGAATAATGTTGAAATTAAATAATAAAAAGAAATTCAGAAAATTCTATTAATGATTTTAAAATATAAAATTAAATATCTTTTAAGCCGTAACTCATATCGAAAAATTTTATACCTCAAAATTGATCAGAAAAATTTAACGAATACGGATACGCTATCCGTTTACCAACCACACCCCTCTAACACAATGAACATCGACATACCCCCTCCGGGCCGTGTATCGATAATCACCCGGAGCCGGAATTTCATCCCCGGATGAATTCCCGCTCCGAGTAACATGCATTGCATTGCGTTAGAACACCGTTTACATTGCATACGTCATGACTTTCATCTGTTTGCTATGATTGCTTTATATTTACTGTTCCCCCTTTATTCTCCGGTAGACCTCGCTGCTGTCGTTGACTACACCGCTGTTGGGTACGACTATTTCGTCGACGACACTACCCCTACCGTCCAGCTTCCAGGTAAGCAGAGCCATTCTCTTCCCCAGATATCACCTATCTTTCCGTACATTTCTTGCACTAGGCATTGTTACTGTTGTTGCTACGTTACAATCCTATTCAATTGCATAGCCTATTTTTCTCGCCCATTTGATGTACCTTCCTTTGTCCTATGCTGCCCATTATAATTATATATTATATTCAGCAGTGAGACCTTCACATTGTTAGCTAGGATTAGATAGCGGGTCGTGATCACTCTGGTGAGTGAACACGGATAAAATATTATAACTGCAACAGGTAAGGTACAATGCAGACACCGCCTAAGGCCCCCTAGCTCGGCTCTGCGGAGCCACCATCAAGTGTGAGCTATCAAGGAGTAATCCTTGTACTCCACTCGTTGCTGGCTCTGTATATCCACTCTAAGTACATGTGCCCCGGTTGTCCTTAAGGTAAGAAGTCGGGCAACCCAACAGTGCCCGCGAGCCGTATTGCGTCGGGAACGACAGGGAGGGTACTACAAGAAATATGCTCATACATGTGTTGGGATACGGGGCAGAAAATACAAATTTTTCATACCTACGGTACCCGAACCCAAGATCTATGCTATGGCGATGTAAAGTAACGAAGGGAATCGGTGTTCATACCTTTGAAGACCGAAAGAGGGAAACGTTCTTGCGAACGTGGCTGGAGTAGACTCGGAACTACGACCTCCCTGTCGTGTAGAAGACCACCACCGGCGAGGATGACTCCCGGTAAACCTCCAGCGACGAAGTAGCACCACAGGTGTAGTGCCTCGAAGAGATTATACACGTACGGTACAATCGATGTTTCTCCCGGGCCCCGAACCAGGCGAGCAGCAGAAGAAAGACGGCTACGGATCCCGACTCGAGCAGAACGAAGGCCTGCCTTATGGTGGAGAACTCCAATCCTGGTGCAGACTCCAAACAAGGGGAGTCCACTTCCGGGAAGGAGAAGGAGGAAGAAGGAGATATTGGTGTGTTGGAAAAAGGGGGGGGTCTACCCCTCCTTATATAGGCCAAGGGGGGGTGCCATCCTCCTCCCCTCCCCCATGTGGGACAAAACTCCCAAGGGGCGGGGAGTGCGCCGGCCAAGGGGGTGGTGGGCCCCACCCTTGGCGCCAAGCCCAAGGGGGGAGACCCCCTCCTCCCTTAATGGGCCCCATTGGCCCATTTAGCCTTTTTCCCATTTTTTTAATTTATTTAATATGTGTTAAATATTTAATTCAGATAATTAAATAATAAAACATTATTAAAACAATTAAACTTTATTTTGAACTACTCGAAATGTCCGGAAACCATTCCATCCTCCTCCGGAACTATTCCGGTGATTCCTCCTATTTCACCGATTGATCCCGTAACTGTCCTTTGCATCGATTGCCCTTAAGTGTAACACCCTAACGGTCAGGGAAACAGCAGACATGGTCGAGACTCTTCTCATTGACCAATGACTAGTCAGTTGGACCTGGTTACAATCCTTGACAGCCCCTGCGCTTCCATCGAATGAACTTCGATCGCTTTTGGAAACCGTTAACGATACGACGTAATCCCTTTGTGTTGCGGTACTTTGTATGTCCAAGGTTTGATCGTCGGTATCCTACATACCGTGTTCACATCTCATTCACAATAAACAACTTCCCTCGTCCATGATCATTGCATCTCTTGTGACCTAGTCACGTCCTTGCAAGGTGTTGATGAAATATCATCGAGTGGGCCCAAAGTACCTGTCCTATCACAAGGACTGACAAATCCCGCTCTGATCTATTAACATACTCATCAACCATCTATTTCGGAATACCCAAAGTGCACCGTTATATCCAGCATATTTCAGTCAGGCGGTGGGATACAAATCAAAGTCTCCTCATAGATGACAATTACGTATGATCATTACGGTCTAAGGACTAAGCCATACGTTACAAAGTCATAGCAACGCTGAACTATGTGACTCGATCACATTGCAATACTTTAGGTGGGTGTACGTCCATCACATCATTCCCCTTAACGATATGACCTCATTGTCAATGGACTTAAGTGTCGCCATGATCAGGAAAGCTTGATCAATCAATTGCCCAATGAGATAGTTTACCCGAGTTAAACTACGGACCATGTTTTATACTACACCTGTATTAGTATTTCCAAGTAATACAGTTATAGCACAGTATAAAACGTATTATGAACAAAACGGATATGTGACAAATATCTTTATTAATTTGTCTCTAGGGCACATATCCTACAGTCTTCCACTTGCACTAGAGTACAAATTACACTAGTTTACATCAGGTATGTATCTAAGACCAATGGTCTCTCGGTGTTCTTCAAACTTGCCCTGTGGAAGAGGTTTAGTCATTGGGTCTGCTGCGTTCAGATCCGTATGTATCTTGTGAATCCTAGTGTGTCCATCCCTGACGTAGTCTCGCGTCACATGGAACTTTCGGAGGATGTGCTTGGCTGTAGAGTGAGTTCTTGGCTCCTTCTCGTTAGCAATGTCACCCGTGTTGTCGCAGAAGATTCCCACGGGGTCAGTGCAGCTGGGAAAGACGCCAAGCTCGATCACGAACTTCTTCTGCCACAGCGCCTCGTTTGACGCTTCGCAAGCGGCAATATACTCCGACTCCATTGTAGATTGGGCGACGACTGACTGTTTTCCGCTCCTCCAGCTAATTGCGCCACCGTTCAACATGAAAACATATCCCGTCTGGGATTTCGAGTCATCTAGATCTGAGCCGAGGCTTGCGCCAACGTAACCCTTTACGGTGAGCTCCTCATCAACTCCTCCATAAACGAGAAAGAGATCCTTGGTTCTTCTCAAGTACTTAAGGATGTTCTTTACTGCTGTCCAGTGAGCCATTCCCGGGTTACTCTGGTAGCGATTAGTCATACTAATGGCCAGCGCTAAATCCGGTCTGGTACATAACATAGCATACATGAGAGAACCTTGGCTAAGGCATAGGGCTTTGAGGACATCTCCTCCTTCTCTTTTGCTGTGGTTGGGCATTGAGTCACGCTTAATTTGACACCTTTTATAACTGGCAAGAGGCCTCTCTTGGAGTTACCCATACTAAACCTTTTCAATATCTTGTCAATATAAGTGCTCTGACTCAAGGCCAACCGTTGATTAGGTCTATCTCCATAGATCTTAATCCCCAATATGTACGCAGCTTCACCTAGGTCCTTCATGGAAAATTGTCCATTCAGATATTTCTTCACTTCCTCTAAGAATTTCTTATCGTTCCCTATTAGTAATATGTCATCTACAGAGCTCCCACTCAGTTTCTTATAGACGCAGAACTCTTCGACGTTTTGGACAAATCCAAAAGCTTTAATGACCTCATCAAATCGAAGATTCCAGCTCCGAGATGCTTGCTTCAACCCATAGATGGACCGTTGAAGCTTGCACACCTTACCAGCGTTCCTTGGATCGACAACCCCCTCTGGATGCATCATATACAACTCTTCCTCAATGTTGCCATTTAGGAATGCAGTTTTCAAATCCATCTGCCATATGTCGTAATCATGATATGCAGCTATTGCTAGTAGGATCCGAATAGACTTTATCATCGCTACAGGAGAGAACGTCTCCTCGTAGTCAACTCCTTGAATTTGTCGGAACCCCTTTGCGACAAGTCGAGCTTTGTAGAAAGATACGTTTCCGTCTGCGTCGGTCTTTTTCTTGAAAATCCATTTATTCTCGACGGCCTTGCGGTCCTCGGGAATATCCACCAAAGTCCATACTTTGTTGGTGTACATGGAGTCTATTTCGGATTTCATGGATTCAAGCCATTTCTCGGACTCGGGTCCCTCCATTGCTTCTTTGTAGCTTGTAGGTTCATTCGACTCATCAGCCGAGATTGCATTGACAAGCTGTCTGTAAAACTCAGAAGGTTGACGGACTCTTGATGACCTATGGGGCATAAAAGGTTCCTCTTCATTCTCATCATGATCATCATCAATGTCATGATCGTTATGAATGTCGTTCTGGCCATTCTCTTCAGCTCCCACTGTGGAAGATGGTTCCAGAACAATTTCCGTAGTCGTTTCTTCCAATTGGAGTGATTGGTCAGTCACTTCATCGAGGTCTATTTTCCTCGCACTCAACTCTTTCGCGAGAAACTCCTTCTCAAGAAAGTGTCCCGTCTTGGCAACAAACGTTTTGCTGTCAGGCTTGTTGTAGAAGGTGTATCCACAAGTTTCCTTGGGATAGCCCACAAAGATGCACTTATCTGCCTTGGATTCAAGTTTGTCAGGCTTTAGTTTCCTAACATACGCCTCACAACCCTAAATCTTCAGGTGAGACAACTTAGGTTTCGTGCCATGCCATTCTTCAAATGGTGTTGTCTTTACGGATTTGGATGGTGCCTATTAAGAATATGAGCGGCAGTTTCTAATGCATACCCCCAGAATGACACAGGCAAATCAGTATGAGACATCATCGATCGTACGCTATCCAATAGGGTTCGATTACGTCGCTCAGCCACACCGTTTCTCTGAGGTGTGCCTGCCGGCGTAAGCTGTGGTACTATGCCACAAGACTTCAGATGATTGCCAAACTCGTGACTCAAATACTCGCCACCTCGATCCGATCGAAGGTGCTTGATTTTCTTTCCGAGTTGATTTTCGACCTCATTCTGAAATTCCTTGAACTTTTCAAAGGTTTCAGACTTGTGCTTCATCAAGTAAATATACCCATATCTACTCAAGTCATCAGTAAAGGTCACGAAGTAACGAAGACCATTGCGAGTGGGGACGTTCATGGGTCCACACACATCCGTGTGTATGATCCCCAATATTTCATCCGCACGCTCCATTATCCCAATGAATGGAGTCCTTGTCATTTCATTTCGCCCATGAGGCATGGTTCACATGTATCAAGGGATCCAAAATCCAATGACTCAAGAAGTCCATCCTTATGGAGCTTCTCCATGCGCTTTACACCAATATGACCAAGTCGGCAATGCCACATCTTCATGTGATCTTCATTATTCTTCAATCTTTTGGCCTCAATATTGTTAATGTGACACACGTCACCATCGAGATCAAGTACGAATAAACCATGCAACTCCGGTGCGTGAACATAAAACATTTCATCCTTATAAATCGAACAACCAATTGTATCAGACTTAAAAGAATAGCGGTCTCGCTTCAAGCAAGAGCCACTAACGATGTTCACACTCAACGCAGGTACATAGTAGCAATTATTCAGAACTAAAACCAATCCCGAAGGGAGACTAAGATGCTTCGTGCCGACTGCCAAGACTTCAATTTGACAGCCATTCCCCACGCGCATCATCACTTCATCCTTGAGAAAGCGTCTCCTATTCCTTAGTCCCTGAATGGAATTAGAAATATGAGCGACAGATCCGGTATCAAGTATCCAGGATGTGTTCCCGGCGCTTGTCAAGAGAAGATCAACAATATGTATATCAAATATACCTTCGTCTCTCTTGGCGACCTTGCCAGCCTTTTCGTCCTTTAGGTACTTGGGGCAGTTGCGTTTCCAGTGACCTTCACCCTTGCAGTAGAAGCACTCCACTCCGGGTTTAGGCTTGGGTGCCTTGGGAGGAGCGGCAACTGACTTTCCATCCCTCTTGGGGCCACCTCTCTTGGCCTTCTCCCGCCTGCTTGACTTCTTGAAGTCAGTGGAATTGTTGACCATGAAGACGGCGTGCTCCTTCTTGATCTCAACCTCGACGCTCTTCAGCATGGCGAACAACTCAGAAGGGGTTTTGGTCATCCCCTGCATGTTGTAGTTCAGCACAAAGCCTTTGTAGCTAGGGGAAGCGACTGCAACACCCTATCAACAGCAAGTTCATCTGGAATCTGGCATTCCAGAGCATTCAAGCGCTGAACGTAGCCAGACATTTTGACTACGTTCTCACTCACGCTGCCGTGCTTGTCCATCTTTGCTGAGAAAAAGGCTTCAGAAGCCTCGTACCGTTCAGCCCTGGCTTGAGGTGCGAAGACTGCCTTGAGGTCGGTGATAATCTCATATGCACCCATCCTCTCAAAGCGTTTCTGCAGCTCAGCCTCCATGGAGTAGAGCATGCCACTCTGTACAAGGTTGTAATCATCAGTCCTGGAGAAATAGACATTCTTCTCGTCCTGACTGGCATCATCTGCTGGTGCGTCACCTAACGCGCCCTCTAGTACGTATGCCATCTTGAGGGGAACGAGGAGAATCCTCAGGGTGCGGAACCAGTTGGTGAAGTTTGTCCCATCTGTTTTTAGCTTATCTTTCTCTAGGAATGATCCTAAGTTGAACGAGGGGCGAGGTGCTGCCATCTACAAGGTTGATTCATAAGGATACATATTTAGACTTTTGTTCATAATGTGGAGTTTCAATTTAATCTCAAAATTCTAGAAAGCTCCCACTTAGATAAACACCTCTCAATTTAACTAAGTGATTACACAATCCCAGACCCCATACCTCCCCCGATCGTCATGGCCATCAATATAAGAACCAGGTAGGCCTCTAAGCCAATCACATCAGGCATGTGACTCGTGCTCGACCTTTCGGTCTCCTGTGTTCCAGGCCCGCATCTACATACGTCAAGCCTGCCAATCGAACCTTGATGTTAGCTGTTCAGCAAGGCCATATCTGCATATGCCAGGCTTGCCGAACCCAACCTCATGCGAACTCCGTCGAATATGTAGGACAACTCCGGTATGTACGGAGCATCAAGCCATATGGGAGAACCTTCCAGGCGGTGCCCACCAAGGGAGAACACAATGTTGGTATTGTGAGAGATGGTCCTGTTTCGTGCTACCGTCGATATATCTAGCATACTAGCATAAAACAGAAAATAAAACTGTAAATCATACAACCTATGATCCCTCTTCATGCAAAGCAAAGTTAAACGCCTTTCTACTTTAGCTTGTGCAAGTTTTACGTGGCTGCTAGGGGTTTCGAGAGAGAGAGAACCGTTTCTATCCTACGAAAAACATGCCACAACACTGTCTCCCATCCGTCTCTATTACACCCCTATCGGGTCCCTCCGAAGCAAACATCTTCGCATCGCTAATGCAGAGAGACAGACACCCCCAACCACTTTATATGGTACAAGCCATATGTCAAGCGTGGAACCAGTCTCGCGTAAACACGTAAGGTCGGTCGGGGGCCGCTTCATCAAACATTGCCGCAATGCTAAATGAGTACACGTGGGAGGGTAACGAATGAAGATTCGATGCCCACATCCTAGATGTGTTCTACCCGTACAATACATCTACGCATAGCTAGCTCTGATACCACTGTTGGGATACGGGGCAGAAAACACAAATTCTTCATACCTACGGTAACCGAACCCAAGATCTATGCTATGGCGAAGTAAAGTAACGGAGCGAATCGGTGTTCATACCTTTGAAGACCGAAAGAGGGAAACGCTCTTGCGAAAGTGGCTGGCGTAGACTCAGAACTACGACCTCCCTGTCGTGTAGAAGACCACCACCGGCGAGGATGACTCACGGTAAACCTCCAGCGACGAAGTAGCACCACAGGTGTAGTGCCTCGAAGAGATTATACACGTACGGTACAATCGATGTCCTCCCGGGCCCACGACGGCCTGCCTTATGGTGGAGAACTCCAATCCTGGTGCAGACTCCAAACAAGGGGAGTCCACTTCCGGGAAGGAGAAGGAGGAAGAAAGAGATATTGGTGCGTTGGAAAAAGGGGGGGTCTACCCCTCCTTATATAGGACAAGGGGGGGGGTGCCATCCTCCTCCCCTCCCCCATGTGGGACTAAACTCCCAAGGGGGGGGAGTGCGCCGGCCAAGGGGGGTGGTGGGCCCCACCCTTGGCGCCAAGCCCAAGGGGGGGAAACCCCCTCCTACCTTAATGGGCCCCATGGGCCCATTTAGCCTTTTTCCCATTTTTTAATTTATTTAATATGTTTTAAATATTTAATTCAGATAATTAAATAATAAAACATTATTAAACCAATTAAACTTTATTTTGAACTATTCAAAATGTCCGGAAACCATTCCGTCCTCCTCCGGAACTATTCCGGTGATTCCTCCTATTTCACCGATTGATCCCGTAACTATCCTATGCATCGATTGCCCTTAAGTGTAACACCCTAACGGTTCGGGAAACAGCAGACATGGTCGAGACTCTTCTCATTGACCAATGACTAGTCAGTTGGACCTGGTTACAATCCTTGACAGCCCCTGCGCTTCCGTCGAATGAACTTCGATCACTTTTGGAAACCGTTAACGATACGACGTAATCCCTTTGTGCTGCGGTACTTTGTTTGTCCAAGGTTTGATCGTCGGTATCCTACATACTGTGTTCACATCTCGTTCACAACAAACAACTTCTCTCGTCCATGATCATTGCATCTCTTGTGACCTAGTCATGTCCTTGCAAGTTGTTGATACAATATCACCGAGTGGGCCCAAAGTACCTGTCCTGACACAAGGACTGACACATCCCGCTTTGATCTATTAACATACTCATCAACCATCTATTTCGGAATACCCAAAGTGCACCATTATAGCCAGCATATTTCAGTCAGGCGGTGGGATACAAATCAAAGTCTCCTCATAGATGACAATTACGTATGATCATTACGGTCTAAGGACTAAGTCATACGTTACAAAGTCATAGCAACGCTGAACTATGTGACTCGATCACATTGCAATACTTTAGGTGGGTGTACGTCCATCACATCATTCCCCTTAACGATATGACCTCATTGTCAATGGACTTAAGTGTCGCCATGATCAGGAAAGCTTGATCAATCAATTGCCCAATGAGATAGTTTACCCGAGTTAAACTACGGACCATGTTTTATACTACACCTGTATTAGTATTTCTAAGTAATACAGTTATAGCACAGTATAAAACGTATTATGAACAAAATGGATATGTGACAAATATCTTTATTAATTTTTTTCTAGGGCACATATCCAACAGCATGACATTCTTTAAAAGATCGTGGCTGAATTCGTCATAAATCTATGACGATTTCACCTGAGATGGTGGTAAACCGTTTGAGGGGATCAAATCCATATATAAATTACGACGATGTGAGTCAAAAAGGTCATAACTGCATAAGATGAGATCGTCATAAACTGAGCCACACAGCTTACCGAGTTATTTTTAGTAGATTAGGACCTTTTTAGATGGTCATAACATTTACAACGATTATAATAGCATCGTAACCTGTTCTAACTATGCTTACATGTTACTCGTGGGGTCAATCCGGTCCCACCTCATCCATCTATTGGGTGTTCGTAGCTAGGTGTTTATTCTTGATAAATTTTGATGGATCTATGATGAAATAACTACTTATTTTCCAAAAATAACTTTAAAAAAATAAAGAGCAAATTACCTAGCACTTTTAGTTTAAATTTGACCCAGTTCGAGCTGAATCGATGAATTTTTTTTATTTCTATGAGAGGTGCATGGAAACCATTTTGCATGCAACTATTTGATCAATTATACATAAAATATGGTCTAATACTTTTGTAAAATTGTTTGGTACAATGTTGTAACAAATATTTGGTAGGTTCTTCATAAAAATAGCCAATAATGATCACCACTAAAACTTAGGATTAATTAAACAAAATCTAAATGAATTATTGCTTATGGATTTAATGATTATGTAAGGAAATAAAAATACATGTATAGCAGAAGGTATTTATTTAAAATATTAAAAATAAGAAAGATAATTAATTGCTATTAAGATAATATTAATAACAATATTAACCTAAATAAAAGTTGAATAAAAAACCCAAACAAATTATTATAATAATGATTTAATATTTTAAATTAGTTATGAGGTTTAAGGTTGAATTTCTAATTCAAATATAAACTAAAATAGAAAATATTATTAAGAAATAACTAAAAATAGAAGAAAAAGGAAAACTTAGCACTATCTCTACTGGGCGGAAGCCCATTATTCTCTCTCCCTCTAAGTCCTCCTGCCCTCTCTCTTTCGCAGAAGCCCATGTGTACGCCCAAATATGTGGCTGGCTAATCCCAAAAATGTAATAAACTTAAAAATTGAATATCTTTTAAATCATAATTCATATGAAAACGATTTATATATGAAAAATCATTAGAAAAATATGTTTTATCCAACTATGATATTTTTATAGATGGAAAACAGCTTGCTTTCAACAAACAGTAGGAAATGCAATATGGACGAATTTGGAAATAGTTTTTAAATTAGAATTTTAATCTTTCTTTCAAATAAACTTTAATTAAAATGATACCGAATGAATATAGCTCGCATAAGTACCATGCCATGTCATGTAGTATATTTTGGTCCAATTTTCCAACCAATATTTGGTATTTTTTTTAATTCCTGTTTTCGGCACTCAAAAAATAAAAAATTATATTTTAATGCAAAGAAAAGGAAAAAAATTATGTAGTATATTTTGGTCCAATTTTACCACATATATTTGATAGTTTGTTCACAGAAAAAAACCATTTTTGATACTTGTAAAATAAATTTTTGTGCAAAGAAAATAAAAGTTTCTTAGATGCAAATATTTTGTCAATTGTATTTTAAATTTATTTAAAAAGTGGTTTACTATTTTTGAAAAATTGTTTGGTTCCATTTTGCAACAAATATTTGGTAGGTTCTTTACAAAAATTCCCTATTTTTGGAACTCAAAAAATGAAAAATGATTTTGTCGAGCAAAAAAATGGAAAAGTTCTTACAACAACATTGTTTTTCATTCCAATATATACACTTTTGCAAGAGATCACTTTAACAAACTACTACACGAATGTATCCATAATATTGGTTATATGGCTTGAAAACCATGCATCTCCATACAAGATAGCTCGTTTTTGAGAACTCTTTTTTAAGATGTTCACCGTATTCCAAGTATGTTAATTTTTCTGATCACAAGGACACAAATAATGAAGCAACGCGAATGTTTTACATTTTTATTTTATGTTCTATTTTATTTTTGGAATTTTACATGCGAGTTTCAAAATGTGATCAAGACGGCGGGCATGACCGTTCATTGATGTAGGTAGAATCTTGTAAACATTATGTAATATCTCTGATGAAATAGGTACTTTAGTACATAGAAATCATTTTTGGAAAAAAATAATCAGGTTCCAGCTAAATCGGTACTATTAAGCACCTACAGCTCAGATTTGACAAGGTTTCAACTGAATCGGTACAAATTTGTCAATTTATCGAGAGGTGGATGTAAAGTTTTTTACATGCAAATAATTTGTCAATTGTTCTTAAAATGTGGTTTGCCGGATGAAAAAATAACGAGCAAACGATGAACTCACGACGCTGGAGGCTTGCCGGAAGCGCGATACATTGTGGCTTTCGAGTAACGAGTAACTCGATACATTGTTTCCGAGTAACAGATAACTCGATACACTGTGACTTCCGAGTAAGAGATAACTCGATACACTGTGGCTTCCGAGTAACATATAAATAATTTTTACATGCACTGTTTTGTAAATATAAGATATGTCATGTACATGCATTTTTTTAACCTAATTTGATAAATGTTAGTACGGATTATGAAAAATATGTGAACATCAAGTGTCAATAATTTTGATGGATCTACCTTCAATTATCTACATCTAGATTTTAACGCCTTAGTATGTAAAACAATATTAATAAAAAAAAATATGGCTCGGACATTTAAATTTCGTTCAAATTTTCTCACAAAAGAATTTTCGTCCAAATTTACTAACATGTAAGGTATAAATGCAGTGTCCAATATGAAAATATATTAAAGCACATCATACGAGAGTATACGCAACATATGTGGCAAAAAAAGACACACAATGTATGTCTAGAATTCTCAAAATCTTTCGTTTTTTCCACTAAGGTGGTAAACTGTTTAAGTGATTTATTTTAATTATATTTTGTTGGCAATACTATTGTGATTACTGTAAGAATGCACCTCTATTTAACACATGCAATTTTATTTAGAGATAAAATAAATATTAGCACTTCCGTTTTTTCCATGTACTATATATGAATCCCATTATAGATAATCCAAAAATAAATACTATGTGAAAATTAGCAATTAGATCATATATGAATTTAACCTAAAATATAACTATAAAAATATGTTAAAAATACTAGATCTTTGATTTCCATTTGGTACAACCTAAATACTAAATGCCGAACAATACACAATGTCTTCCACGCCACATATATCAAGATTCTAATTGGAAGGCTTAGGTTTCTCAACGTAATTTTCTGTGATAGCTTAACTATAAATAATCAAGAAAGAGATGATAAAAACACCAATGTAGGAGCCAATGGCCAAGGAGAGGAATACAGGAAGTTGGAGATTTGTATGCAACTTTATGAAGTCACATGGAGGCCAACTCAATGACATAGATATTTAGTTATGGCGATTCAACGTTATTATAACCATTAAAGTAATCACATAACCATGAATTTTTTTTAAAGTATTAGTGTATAAAAAGTAACTGACTAAATAGACCATCTAAACAAGTAGCAATACATAAAAATCTAGCCGCGCAAATGCGCGGGTCTCACAACTAGTTTGATTAATTGTACATAAAATATTTTACCCGCCTTCACCCCGAGCTCCGGCGATCGGCACCAACCTCTGACACTCCGCCTCCATCCCGAGATCCGGTGGCAAGCGCCATCCTCCTGCGCCACGCCTCCAACCCGAGCGCCGACGACCGATGCGCATGTGCCCCACCTCCACCCCGAGCTCCGGAAATCGGCGGCACCCTGCCGTGCGCCGCCTCTACACCGAGCTTCGACGGCCGGTGCCACCCTCCCGCACCCCGCCTCCATTTTTTTCTGTCCAACGTTCCGCGTAAGTTTGTTGATCTCCCCGCAAAGTCTCATACAACTAAATTTCTAACTTTGACTATCCAAACATCACTAGGCATTCAATCTCAATATCAAGTTTGTGCTATGAATACCTATACATCCAATCAGAATTATTGGCATTCAATTTCAATACCATATACTGTGATATTGGTATTCAACCCAATGCAATGCCAAGGCTTTCCAATGCAAACATCCAAATGGAGTTTTTTTGAGCCATACATCCAAATGGAGTGGAATTGAAAAGAGAAAAGGAAAAAAAAGGAAAAAAAACAACTGGGCTAGGCCCACTACTCCCCTCTACGTATATAAAGACTACCTAACCATAACCGGTCGCACCACACCCCCTCCCCACACTCCTCCACTCCCCCACCCTGGCGGCGCCCTTCTCCACTCCTCCGACTGGCTCGCCTCCCCCGTATCTCCGTCGACGCGGGTGTATGCACAATTGCACAGCTCTTACCGCTGTCGCACGGACATGGAAAGATCACGGCGATGGACTCCAATCAAACGCCGCCGGCGCTGTCAGGTCTGTCGTCTCTCTCAACCCCGCTTGTTTCCCCAATCCGATTTGATTGCTGATGACGCCAATCCTTTCCAGGACCAGCAGCACCGGCAGCTTATGCCGTAGGCGGTGGAGAGAAGAGCTGGCCTTCGAGGCGCCGCCGCAGCCGGTGAGGTAGGACTACGTCCAAAACGCCATCAAGTTCCTTGCACACCCCAAGGTTAGGGGATCCGCCGCCGCTACTTCCTCCAGAACAAGGGACTCATGTCCGACGAGATGGACGAGGCCTCCCGACGAGTCCCCGTACGCATGCACACAAATCATCTTTGCCCTTTCCAATCCCCCAACCTCATATCTACTTGTTCTAGCTTGACTTGATCTGCTCTGCTCTTCTATGATGTGCTGCAGGATCCACCAACAACCACCACCTCCCCTTCGACCCAGACCCAATCCCCTGCTCCCGCCGCCGCCCCTCCGCAAGCTTACGCTCCAGCAGCAGGGCCTATCATCGCCACACCGTAGCCACGGCTCACCTGGTACCGTGTCTTTGTCGCAGCGGGCTCCTGCAAGGCTTCGGAGCCAGCGCCGCTGTCTTCATCAAGGTATATCTCCACTCCTGGCTTCTCTGCAGATTTCCAAGCTTTGCAACCTAGCTCACCAGTACCCAATCATGTCCTTGCGATATACAGATCCGCCTCCCTGGCCGGCGACTTCCAGATCCTCCTGCCTGGACGACCAGTTCCAGATCCACCACCTCCCTCGCCGTGTAGAGATGACTCTCTCAATATGTAGTGCCCCTCCCAAATCTGGTTGTTGTGTCAAATAGTTTACATGTGCTGCAGAGATAGACTACTGCGATTTCTTGCTTGCTATTATTATGTTCATTGTTTATTGAGAGTGACCTCAGATATTGTTTCATTAATTTAGTATGAAGTATGTTAATCTTGGCATCTATATTTTCATGGCATTGTAAGCATTTTAGTTCATGCTAAAGATTCTCATGCATTCTTTGGTATCAAATGACCCATTGTTCTGAATCTGCTATAAAAAAATTCATTTGTACTGTCATGCATATATGTCATGTAAAAACAAGAGATTACCTGTTTCATTCTTGTGCACAGTGTACTCTCGGTTATTTAGAAGAAACTGAACACGTTATGTTCTCAGTTTTTCATTGTCCACACCATAATGTGCACATATGGTTCGAGAGGATGCAATCACAAACATTAGTGTTCTACTATATATTGTCTCTAAAATATATAGCCTGAGGTCAAGGAGGACGGGACTCCGGCGGCGAAGCCAGAAGCACCGGCGACAGCTGAGTTTCAGTGAAGGCGTCCTGAGCTCGTGATCTGTCGTCATCATGTACCTTGAAGTCATGTTGCGAGGTCTTATCAGCCTATAGATTTTTTGCTTTGTCCTTCTGTTTGGCGCTTAGTTGGGACATGGTTATTGCCTGAGCGATTTCGCATTGTAAGAGCCATTCTAGTTGTGTGGATCTTCAGCCGGTTTCTACTGCTGTCATTGCCGTCATTTGCAGTGCGTTTTGATGATAGCTATTTTCCATCATCTAAGATAAACCATGGAGTGTTTTACTTCTTTTTGTTTATTTAAGATTTTGTTTTGTATTAACAAGGGCTTGACTCTTCTAAAAATATATATATGGCTTGCAGTGCTGCATTATTACCTACCGGTTTATATAATGCACTCGGTAGTTCTGTAGGAACAGGTCTAGTTCTATTTTATCTCCTGGTGGAATTGTTGCTTGCCTTTGATAGAGTTGGTTGAATGCTATAAATTTTGGGCAATGGCATGAAGCCATATTTTCAGTTCACTATTATACACTATGATAATATAAACTATAATTTTTATTCTGTTGACTTAAGGTTCTGTGGCATGGACAACTATCCCGTTCCTCAGCAGTACTGCTAATTTCATAATCTATCTATGTTACTGAAGTTTTATTTCCTCATGGTGTAGAAGGTGAAGACTAGCATTCAGAACAAAAATGTCAATCCTGTATGGAATGACACACTGCTGCTCCCTATCACAAATCCTACGAAGCCAATGAAACTTGTAAGTTTGCTGTTTGAGTTGATCGTGTATCCATAAAAGTACAAGGTATTTATTGTCTTCTTCCCAGGAACCCAAGTGTCTCTTATCTGATCCTAGTTTATCATGTTAAGTTTTCTGTTCCATTTCCTCAACCTAGTAATACTTATCACTGTCTAAATGTTGAGTGCTAGTTTTAGTTTATCATCCTTGTTGTATACAAACTTTAATCATGAATACTCGTATAAAAGCTTGAACAATCATCTTGTTTAATTTGGCAATGTACCTCCATGCTAAGATTTAATCTGCAGTTTTAGTCTGCCAGTTCCGTGGTAGTTTTCATTTGAAGTTGTACCTCCAATGTACCTTAATGTATTTGTTTTCTGATTGGTTTCATCATCTTTCCTAAAGTAAATCTGAACCTGTCATGTATGTCTTGGCCTGAAGATTCACGTTTCACTTGTTCTTTCTTCGTAGCCTGCACACCCATGAATCTGGCCAAGACGTGCACCCTTAAATCTGAAGAAGTCGTATGCGTAAGTTGCAGCCATAATTTTTCCAGGGGTAGTTAAGAGGAAGCATTGTGTTATGATCTCTGAATAATTAGCAAAGAACATACATTGTGTTATGGATCATATGCTAATTAACAGGAGTAGTGAGATCTGCACCCTCATAGTGCATGTGATCCGATCTGTTATTATGGGCTTGTGGGTGTTTCCTCCAATTGTGAATAAATTTTCTTTACTTTCCAAAAATAGCATGGTAAATTTCTTTGCTGTCTAGATTGTTTTGTCATATCATTTGTATGCCTTTTTTCTTTGTAGAAACTAGCTATCTTGTTCTAAATTGCTGGAACAGATATATCATTGGCCTGTGTAGTACACAATAAGGTTATGACATTACTGTGATAGTTGTTAAATGAGAACTATATATGCGCTTTATTCTGATAGTTAGTATATGAGAACTATGTGGTTATTCTAATTGATTTATTCAACCTGCAGGACTACATAGGCTACAACCAGCTCCTCACGCCCGTTCCAGGACAACTTCTAACCAAACAGGAGCGAGTCGAGCAAGAGTTGCTGGGTGTGGCGAGCTGCTGGATTATAATTGATTGTAAAGATGTGATGGGTGTGGCAAGCAGCTAGGTTTTAATATGTTATAAAGATTGCAATAGGCTAATTTACTGTTATTTTGGATGAACTTCTTGAAATATCGATTGTATGTGATTTAGAAACCTTATTAGTTGGCTTGTTTATAAATTTATCTTGAAAATATGAATCTTTTTTATATGTGGGACAACTTTATCGAACTAACTTGATAAGTGAACTCATCTCACTGGTGCGACTCGTATCAAAAGATATTTTTGACAAAACAAATTTATTGGCTGAATTCAAAAATGAAAAAAGTCGAAAACTGAACTGGCCCAAATGTATTTGGGCACTAAAAGGCCAGGGCCCAAATTATAAAGATCAAAAGAAATTCGAAAATAATAATCTAGAAGAGCTATAAATAGGCTAAGGCCCCAAAAGAAGCCCAATAGGAAAAGCCCAAAAACTCAAAACCAACCCATGTGATCAATTGAAATGGGTTGGGCTGATTTCAGCCACGACGTTTTAATTTCGTCGTAATTTTTCCACGTAGGACAGCCACTTAGAATTGGGTTAAACTGCCAACGACGATTTAGGATCGTCGTAACGGTAACGACGATCCAGAAATCGTCGTGAAAGTTACGACGAGTTCGACCAAAACGTTGTTGCTTTCAGTTTTTGACGTCTCGTTTTCGACGCTTGTTTTTTCGTCATAAGATCGTCATGAATTAAAAACCATGACGATGTAGCGACGAAAATATAGCGTCGTGTATTAGCATATTTCTTGTGGCAGTACGACCGACATTACTAGTGTGCTTGGCCCCTGCTCGTATCTCGCGAGAGTTACCAAACCACGAAAAGTCGAGCTCTACCAAGAGCACACGCGAGACATGGTAAGGAGACGGTTCACCTTGTTGGTAACCGCGTGCTTTGATGGGACGACCGGGTAGCCCTCGACGTTACTGGTGGTCCTTGTCGCTGTTCGTTGTCCGTTGTGTTGTTAGTCAGACAACGATAACGGTTGTCTGCGAGATAATATTAAAATGCTAAATGGTTCGGTGGATGACTTGAGAGGCCTCAAAGGCATGTACGCACTACCTTCACGTGGGATTACGGTGTGGGCCCTCCGCGTCGTAGTTTGTATGAAAGCTCTTCAGACGTCAGCAGTACTGCGGCCTAATCGCCGGGAAGCGGTGTTGTCTTATTTGCTGTAGAAGGTGTGTTTGGATTTGCTTTTGCTTCATCAGCCAGACTCGCACTTTGCAGGAGCGTGCAAGGGTGAGGGACCTAGACCCCTTGGCGCATAGGATATAGTCCGGCGGATGGCCTCTATGCTGAGCCTAGGATGGGCTGCGATGTGTCAGATAGCCTAGGTGGGGTATTCCCTCACAAGGTGTACGCCACCCTGGAGATCCGAGCGTGCAGGCTGAACAGTAGTGCACCCCTGCAGGGAGTTTAATCTATTCGAATAGCCGTGTCCACGGTAACAGGACGCTTTATGCTGAAGCCGAATCTTACCACTACAAACTACTACTATTAATCTGCTGGTTCCGGGTTTTCTTCCTCGCAGGGAAGTCGAGGAGGGGAACTCGGAGGCATATATTATTATTAATCATTACAACTTATTATTATAGAATGCTGCAGCAACTTCTGCTTCATTGTTACTTTATGCTTTATATAAATTGTTGGTTGTTCTCTTCTTGTGCTGCAAGACTCGTCAGAAGATGCTTCTTACCCTTATTCTGCTTTCTATCTTGTAGTCCACTATATAGAACATCCTCTTTCCATTTGATACCAATGCATAAATGCTTAGTAGCGGACGTAAGACTCGCGGGTATGCTAGATACTCACCCTTGCTTTATTTCCCCCTTTTGTTTTGCCTGATCAGCCGCTGCAGTCGATGTTGGAGCCCAGGAGCAGGAGATCCCCGATGCCGACCACCGAAACACGGAGATCATCAACGCCTTCTATGACGTCGAGTTCCCCATTGACCAGGAGTAGTTTGGAGGTTCCCAGGCAGGAGGCCTCGCCTTTTTGATCATTGTTGATATTTGTGCTAGCCTTCTTAAGGCAGATCTTGTGTATCTTGTGTCTGTACTCAAATACTATTGCTTCCGCTAACTTTGTGCTTTTGAGCTATTGTATTCGAGCCCTCGTGGCCCCTGGCTTGTATTAAACAGCTTGTATTATTTTATTTGTAGAGTTGTGTTGTGATATCTTACCGTGAGTCCCTGATCTGGATCGTGTACCTTGCGTGTATGATTACTGTACACGGTCTGATTTTGTGGGCGTCACAAGTTGGTATCAGAGCCGACTGCCTGTGGGACACCCCCTTCCAACTCCTTGGTCAAAGTCGAGTCTAGTCCTTGCAAAACTACTTTACTAACAGTGTCATGTGGCTTATCGGCCCACGTCACAAAATGAGTGGTATTAGGATCCTTTTCTTCGTACCTTTACTCTGGGACTCTACTCTCTCTTCCTTTCGGGATAAAGCTTTTTGCTAACTCTGACCTTAGGATCTTGTGACTACTTCCTCCCGGAGAGCCCTCATTCCAGATGATCGCTTGCTTCACGAGAAGATTTCGAAGATCACTCTCGGATAAAATTCCCGAGACCATATGTGCCGATCACCTTTACAATTCACTGCCGCCGATAAGTCCGTATGTATAACCACATACACGATTCATTCATCCATTCAATCTCAGTTGCTCTTGTGTTCACAAGATGCATCAAAATACTTTCCGTTGTTTCTGGAATCCTTTGAGCCTACTGCCTTGCAGCTTCTTTTCACCCTGCGGATAATTCCTCACATTTATCGAGGATCCATTCATCCTAAGTTGTTCCTATCATTCCCATAATACTTTGAAATACTAGCTGATCTCGCGCCAATCCTCGGCAGCCTGCTACTTTGGAGATTCTTCTTGCCTGATTGCAGTATGATTAATCCCGTTTGTATGGTGATCTTCGATGCCCTCCCTTGGCATTGCCATTCCGATCTGTTGAATCATCGTGTGCACGATTGCACGCAGCCATTGGTTAACCCTATGAATTCATTCTTTCGGCTCAGACATCATTCCATACATGAGCTGGATATTGGTAAATCAAACCTTGGTTGATTGTCCGTATAAGTCCGTTCAACTTATATACCCATGGGAAGAACATCTGCTTCTGATATCCCCTATTGGAAATCATAATTCCTTTGTACTTAAGCATTGAATTATTCTTATGCTTTTATCATCCGATGCTTTTGCATCCTTTCTTCTTATGGTTGAGTACCAATACTCTCCCCAGACTCTTTGTACGCTGCCTGACCTTTTTGGTGGATTACTACCTGCCGTCCCCTTGTGTCCTAAATCATTTACGAGCTTCCCCTGATACGAAATGCCTTTGGCGAACGGTATCATATGGTCCGTGTCATCAGCCTTCTGCTTTCAAACTTGTTTTTTTCTTGTTCCTGATTGATTGTCGTATAGATTCGTAAAATGTCCCTTTGGGTTGTATCTATGCTTCATCCATCTGTGTGAACCCACAAACTTCTACGGGTCATACCCTACTGGTGTTATGCCAGTTAAATTTTTGAACGCTACAAATTCATCGACAGCGAGAAGTGAATGAAAGGCTATGCATTGAAGAAGTGGGAGTCGACCCTGAACCTTTGTGTTCATGCCCATGGATACTATGTATAACTTATCATGAGAGCTTCTTGTAAAGGTAATTATCCCCCTTGGTATAAGTTCTTCTACACCTATGATCCACCACTCTACCTTCGAGTATTACCCCTGGTATCTCAAGGATATCATGCCTTTGCACTACATCTTATGAATTGTGATGAAACAATGCCTATCCCTGTAATAGACATTTCATGGTTCTGGGTTGTCGTCAACCGAGAACACCGCTCAACTTTTGCCACCCCTTTTGTTTGGTGATGTTGCTATTCGATTGCATTCTCTTGAAACCTCTCGACATAAAGTTTCGTGGTCATCATCATCATTTTGCCTTCTTCCAAGTGTTAATTGAATTCATGGTGAGAAATACCATCCTTTCCCCTCGATGGTTTGTGTTATCATCGACCACTTCCTCTTTCTCCCTGCCAATACAAACTTGCTCCTGTATATCGTGCTCTGCTTTCCCTTGGGAAAGAGATAAACGTGATACTTGTGTATCATTATATTTTCCCTTCCATTGGTCTGATTAATCAGATAATCACATCTTCCCTTTCATTGTCCTATTTAACTTTTCTTTTAATGTATCTTATCTGAGCAGTGATAATTCTCTGCTTATGTAAACACTTCAGTGTACTAACTTGTCCGTACAACCTGTTACGATTGTTGATGACTTTTCGGTGACCACCGATGGACAAGAACTTTGCCAATTGGTCCGCCTAGTCTTAACGAGCAGGAAAATGGTTCTCTTTGTCCCTCGCCCTTGGTATCGACGTTGTTGCCGACATAGCTAACAAGATGTTCTCTGACTTACCTTGCAATTTTATCGCATTGTTTGTCACCACCCTTCGTATTCAATGTGGGCCCATAACCCATAGTTCCACAGGATCAAAACCTGACTCTCTTGTACCTTTCTGTTCTCGAGGTTATTCCTCTTTCTTGACCTCGTATGCAATTCACGAGTCCTCTACCTTGTGATATTCAGTCCGATATCAGACTCAGTGCTTATGCCTGATGCTCTGGACCCCTTTTCATTGTCTTTCATTGGCATCGACTACTTGCCTATCCGCTTGAAACTTCTCATACCTTCTTTTGCTTCTTTCGATGTATTTCCACGAGTCTAAACTCGAGAGATACTTGTACCCCATTTTCTCAGCCAGCCTCGGATTATTAACCTTGTACCGGTCCAACCCCTTGAGTTTTCCTCCGAGCCTATTCGTAGGTACGATGCAGCCCTGAAAGAAGGATGACAACACGTCGAGATGCACTGATGCAGAGAAAGGAAGACATCAACGTAAAGGATTAACTTCTTCCAGAAGGACAACAAGCACCAGAAGAATCGTTAGAATACGAAACCGAAACCTTACCCCCTACACTACTTTTAATTCTCGGGACGAGAATTCTTTGTAGTGGTGGAGATTTGTAACACCCCGGATGTCACGCTATAGTGATCACCTTGTTAATTGCCAAGTCATCGTGATTATTGTAATAATAATCACCCTTGATCAAGTCGAGTTCAAATTCAAACTCGTTTGGAAATTCAAAGCATTGTGGGAAAATAAAGTTGTTCCAAAAATTGTGCAAACCATTTTATAAAATGCACAAAAACCAGTAGACCAAGATGCCATGGTGATTGATATTTATTATGGAATTTAAATATTTAAAACAATTCAGAACAGTAGCAAAACAACCCCCTTTAATCATTTCTTAATTAGATAAAAATCCAAAAGATTTTTATTAATTCTCAAACTTTTTGTAGCAGTGTATTATATTGCAACATAAATATGGGAGAAAGTTTCATATTTTACAAAACCATTTGGTGGCTAAGAATAATAGAATAAGAGAACAAATACAGAGAAGAAAAGAAAGAAAAGGAGAAAAGGAGAGAAGCCCACCCTTTGGTCCTTCAAGTGCATAATGTGTCCCATACAGCCCACCTAGCCCACCGCAGCCTCCTTCCTCGCGCTACTCACCCCGAGCTCGTTGTCATCATGGCAGAGGTGTTCGAGTTGATCGACCGTGCGATGGGTGACAACACACAACTACAGTGCCTCCTCAGGGATAAGTATTCCCTCCCGCACCTGTCGGCGAAACCCTAGCCCTCCCAGGTCCCGCTTTTCCCCCCACCCTCTCTCAGTTGAGCTCGACCATGGCGAAGCCGTGGACGCGCCGCCGTGCTGCCGTGGCCACCGGCCACCCTAAGGCGCGCCACCATGTCCAATCGAACCGTCGGAGTCTTGTTCATCTTCACGTGGGTGGAATTGCACCGGTACTGACCACATCGAGCACATCGACGACTGCATCGCCGCTGGCCCCGACATGGTCGACGAGCAATTCGCCGCCACAACCCACCATCGAACAAATTGCCCTCCTCTACGTTACTCTGGTGAGCAGGGCCGCCACCGTAACCCTTCCCTTGGGCCTCCCTTGCCGTAGGATGTCATCCCCGCATCCGCCGTACTCCGGACGCCGCCATGGACGGCAAGCACGTGCTCCCATGCCGCTCCGCTTGCGCCAATGGCACCTGGATGCTCCTGGTGTGCTGCAGGTCAGGCCTGGCTAGCTCACGCTCGAGGAAACGCACGGGAGCAACGATCCCGTCTACAACCGAACATAACCCACGCTCGCCGTTGACGCCACTCCGGTGCAACCCCGGCGCCCCCGCGACCAACAAACGATGTGCGGCCTTCCCCTCTGTCGATTGAGCCCATCCCCGTCCTTCCCCGTGGCCGGAACCATGCACACGCACGCCGCCGATGAGTTCCTCGTCACCGGCGTGGACATGGTCCGTTGACAGGTGTCCCCCCCTTTGTTAGTGGTTTGGTTAGCCGCTAATGACCCTCACTGTGTCAATGACAGTGGGCCAGGGCACCACTAATTAACCTGTGATTATAACAGATAACATAACCCTTCAAGTGTATGACATGTGGGGCCTTGTAAACAGTTACCTACTGATTAGATTAAGAAAATTAGTTAGGTCCCTGTTAGAATGACATGTGGGACCGAACTGTTATTAGATTAAATTAAAAATGGATTATAAATACCTTGTGTATGACATGTGGGCCAGTGGATATTAAATTTTAATTAAAAGATTTATTAACACTGTGAGGCTGACCAGTGGGACCCACTGGTCAGGTTTGACCAGTCAACCCCTCTGCGGATAATGTTAGGATTTATTAATAAAAGAAAATCCAGAAATTGATTTAAACTTTGAATTTAAATATCTTTTAAACCGTAAGTCAGATTCAAAAACTTTATACATCAAAATTGATAGGAAAAATACAACAAATACCGATATGCTACCCATACCCCCACCACACCCCTCTAACATACCACACACTGGACATTCCCCCTCCGATCGCACTGTCCGGTAATTTCCCGGTACCGGTAAAACTTTTCGGATGGAAATGTTCTGAACATAAGAGTTGTTCAGAATGCATCAACGATCACGGATACACTTTCCACATGTCTGTCAGATATTCACGACACTACAGACATGGAACCTTCCCCCTCCGGGCCGTCTGTCGATAATCACCCGGAGCCGGAATTTCATCCCCGTATGAATTCCCGCTCCGAGCATAACCCTTTGCATTGCGTTAGAACACCGTTAACAGTGCGTTTGCCATGTCTTGTAATTTTATTGCTATTATTGTTGTGTATTTATTGTTTCTCCCCCTCTCTTATTGTCTGGTAGTTCCGACGACCGCTGCCGATGCCCCTGTGATCGACTACGTCGTCGACAACCGTACCCCTCCCGCGAGCTTCCAGGCAATCAGAGCTATTCTCTTCCCCAGATATCACCTATCTATTCTGTACTTTTCTTGCACTAGGCATTGTTACTACTGCTGCTATGTTACAATCCTATTCAATTGCATAGCCTGTTTTGGTCGCCCCTTGATGTACCTTCCTTTATCCTATGCTGCCCATTATAAATATATATTATGTTTAGCAGTGAGCCCTGCGCATTGTTAACTAGGATTAGATAGCGGGCCGTGACCACTCTGGGGAGTGACACAGATACGTTATATTAACTGTAATTGGTACGGTACAATGCAGACAACGCCTAAGGCCCCCTAGATCGGTTCTTCCTGTAATAGGATACGTTATCCGTATACCAACCACACCCATCTAACACAATGAACATCGACATCCCCCCTCCGGGCCGTCTATCGATAATTACCCGAAGCCGAATTTCATCCCCGGATGAATTCCCGCACCGAGCAACGTGCATTGCACTGCGTGAGAACATCGTTAACATTGCATACGTCATGCCTTTCATCTTTTTTTTTATGATTGCTTTATATTTACTATCCCCCCTTTTATTCTCCGGTTGACCCCGCTGCTTTCGCTGACTACACTGCTGTTGGGTATGACTACTTCGTTGACGACCCTACCCCTACCGTCGAGCTTCCAGGAAAGCAGAGCCATTATCTTTTCCAGACATCGCCTATATTTCCGTACATTTCTTGCACTAGGCATTGTTACTGCTGTTGCTACGTTAAAATCATATTCAATTGCATAGCCTATTTTTGTCGCCCCTTGATGTACCTTCCTTTGTCCTATGCTTCCCATTATAATTATATATTATATTCAGCAGTGAGACCTGCGCATTGTTAACTAGGATTACGTAGCGGGCCGTGATCACTCTGGTGAGTGAACACGGATACAATATTATAACTGCAACATGTACGGTACAATGCAGACACCGCATAAGGTCCCCTAGCTCGGCTCTGCCGAGCCACCATCAAGTGTGAGCTATCAAGGAGTAATCCTTGTACTCCACTCGTTGTTGGCTCTGTATAGCCGCTCTAGGTACCTGAGCCCCGGTTGTCCTTAAGGTAAGAAGTCGGGCAACCGAACGATGCCCGCGAGTGGTATTGGGTCGGGAACGATAGGGAGGGTACGACCAACATTACAGGTGTGCTTGGCCCCTGCTCGTATCTCGCGAGAGTTACCAAACCACGAAAAGTCAAGCTCTACCAAGAGCATACGTGAGACAAGGTAAGGAGACGGTTCACCTTGTTGGTAACCGCGTGCTTTGACGGGACGACAGGGCAGGCCCCGACGTTACTGGTGGTCCTTGTCGCTGTTCGTTGTCTGTTGTGTTGTTAGTCAGACAACGATAACGGTTGTCTGCGAGATAATATTAAAATGCTAAATGGTTCGGTGGATGACTTGAGAAGCCTCAAAGGCATGTCCGCACTACCTTCACGTGGGATAAGGAGTTATGGGCTCCCCTGCGTCGTAGTTTGTTTGAAAGCTCTTCAGACGTTAGCAGTACCACAGGCTGATTGCTGGGAAGCGGTGTTGTCTTCTTTGCTGCAGCAGGTGTATTTGGATTTGCTTTTGCTTCACTGTCCAGTCTCGTACCGTGCAGGAGCGTGGAAGGGTGAGGGACCTAGACCCCTTAGCGCATAGGATATAGTCCGGCGGATGGCCTCTCTGCTGAGCCTAGGATGGGCTGCGCCGTGTCGGATAGCTTTGGTGGAGCGTTCCCTAGCATGGTTCCCACCACCCTGGAGATCCGAGCGTGCAGGCTGAATAGTAGTGCACCCCTACAGGGAGTTTAATCTATTCTAGTAGCCGTGTCCACGGTAAAGGACGCTTTATGCTGAAGCCGGATCTTATCACTACAAACTACTACTATTAATCTGTTGATTCCGGGTTTTCTTCCTCGCAAGGAAGTCGAGGAGTGGAACTCGGAGGCATATATTATTATTAATTATTACAACTTACTATTATACAATGCTGCAGCAACTTCTGCTTCATTGTTACTTTATGCTTTATATAAACTGTTGGTTGTTCTCTTCTTGTGCTGCAAGATATCGTCGGAAGATGCTAGTCTTCGATAGGCCTAGCTTCTTATCCTTATTCTGATTTCTATCTTGCAGTCCACTATATACAACCTCCCCTTTCCATTTGATACAAATGCATAAATTCTTAGTAGCGGACGTAAGACTCGCGGGTATGCTAGATACTCACCCTTGCTTTATTTCCCCCTTTATGTTTTGCCTGATCGGCCACTGCAGTCGACGTTGGAGCCCAGGAGCAGGAGTACCTATGAGGCGGATACTACTACGTCGAGACCCCCGCTGACCAGGACCAGGAGTAGTTCGGAGGCTCCAGGAAGGAGGCCTTTCCTTTTAGATCTGTATCTCTGATGTTATTTGTGCTAGCCTTATTAAGGAAAAACTTGACTAACTATGTCTGTACTCAGATATTATGTCTTGTTTAACTTATGTATTCCGGTCCGTGCGACCCCCTTATCTTGTAACATATTGGTTTATCCTTTTGTGTTTAGTGTTGTGTTGTGATATTCTCACCGTGGCACCCTAATCTCAGCCGTGTACCTTGTGTGTATGATTAGTGTACACAGATTGATTTTGGGGGCGTCACAGGTACCCTGGGTTTAGATCGTAGAGGAAGGTGCAGGTTGGCGATGCTCGTCGGCTAACAGGAGCAGGGATTTACCCAGGTTCAGGGCCCTCGATCGGTGAAACCCCTACTTACTGCTCTTTTGTATTATGATGGAGGCGATAACAGTAGTGGTCAAGGCGAGATCGCTCGGGACCGGAGGTGATGGTATGAGATTGGATGCCTTTGAAGTCCCCTCTCCCAGCCTTTATATACTAGGCTGGTTTGCAAGGAGTCCATCTATGTTTACAGATACATTTGCCTATCATAGCTTTAGTCTTGGATGCCAATTCTTGGTTTCCATAACGGCAAGGACTCCCACGTCGATGCTTCGAGTGGGCCAATCCACTACTAGGAAAATGCCTTATGGTGGCGTCCTTTTTTGCCTTTAGTGGCGCATATCAAATGCGCCACTAAGGACAAGCCACTAATAAGGCCTTAATAGTGGCACATTTCAAATGCGCCACCCCTAAGACTTATGCGTGGCGCATTTTGCAATGCGCCATCCATAAGCCCTTATGGGTGGCGCATTTTCACCCATAAGAGTCTTAGGGGTGGCGCACTCTAAAAATGCGCCACTATTAAATTTTTTAAAATTTTGAATTTTGAATCTGGATCTGGATAACGATTTTTTTATTTTTTTCTTAATCTCAGGTTAGTATGCTTAATGCTCGGTCACTATGGTTTATCTCAGGTCAAACTGACCTCCGTGGTCAAACTTCCCAGAGGGTCACCCACCTAGCACTACTCCAGCCCCAGCACGCTTCTCGGTTCTATTCAACTCCCACTCCAACTCACTTAGCAAGCAATTGTAGATATATCTATCATATAAATCTTATTAAACCATGTTGATATCTAGGACCTAGTTAATGTTCATGGGTGTGCTAAAATTTTAAAAAAAAATTGAAACTTTCTCGATGGGTCCTCTAGCATATTTTGAACTTTTTAAAAAAAATTGATTTTTTTGAATTTTAAATTTTTAAAATTTTTCAATGTTTCTAGCTAAAATTTTCAACTTTTTTTTGAAACTTCCCGGTCGGTCCTCTAGCCTATTTTGATTTTTTTTTTTAAATAAAAATATTTATAATTTTTGTTCTATTACTAGTGGCGCATTTCATACAAAATGTGCCACTACTAAGTTCAATTTTTTTCATTTTTTGTCTCTAGATCTTGAAATGCCCGTAACTTTTTTTCTCTTAGGTTTTTGGAGGATTCTAAAAATTTCAACTGAACCCCGATGAATTCAGATGTAAGTTTTCGAGTAGATGATTTTTCATATAAAAAACTTTTTCATCGGAGGTCGTATGCAAAAGTTATGCCCATTTTAAAAAATTCACAAGAGATTTTGCAAAAAAAGTCAAAATTCATATTTGTAAATTTTGCTAACAACTAGACCACATATCACACGGGAAACTTATTTTCTTTATTTTTTTTGACATTTCTATCATTTTCTCTTAATTTTTTTCAAACTGAAAAGGCGGTCCACTAGTGGGGGGGGGGTGTGTATTTGTGTGTTGGGAATTTTCCCTCACATTTTTTGCTTAGTAGTAGCGGATATGCAAGATGCGCCACCCCTAAGAGCTTATGGGTGGCGGATTCTGAATGCGCCAGTAATAATTCCTTAGGGGTGGCGCATTTCCAGAATGCGCCGCCCATAAGCTCTTAGGGGTGACGCATTTCCAAAATGCGCCACCTATAAGGTTCTCAGGGGTGACGCATTTCTCCAAATGCGCCACGTATATGTCGGGACCCGGGGTAGCGTATGCAAGACTCGTTACAAAAAAATCGTATGGAGAGTCGAGAACCGTACCCACTTGTCTAAGCAGACAAGGCCAAGCACAGAACGTTCTCGGAAAGCATCGAACATGAGGCGCATCCCATCCAGGCCGGATGTTCAACTGATATGGGTCCTCATCGTCCGCACACAAGTCTAAATGATATAGGTGGTGAACTCCCATACTCATAGACAAGTCGCCTCAACCGTACTATCGATTGTATTATAACCCTTACATAGAGTTACTCCAGCCCGATCACTTAGTCGGGGTCTAGGGCGGGCTCGATCATACCACAAAGTGTGCACGTGACAGAGTCACGAGAAACCGCATCGCGATGCCCCAAGATGCGCACATCTAAGGGCCACTTGGTGTATAAAAGACCGCTAGCCAGATCACAACTAAGGTCTCGAAAAGCCATACTAAGACATGCATGTTATAATCATACACGCAGCACACATGTCTAGTATGAACAGCAGGTATCATTGCAATTCTCTACAAAGTGTACAACTTTATTGATAACTCTTACAGAGTGCACACAGAGATCACGAGACCGTGATCCAACATTACATCAAACATGCGGAACCAAAGTAGGTCTGAGTACAGACAAGTTTAACAAATGGCTTAGAGAAGCCTTATCTATAAACAAGCCCTTACACGAGGGAACAGTCGTCTGACTGGGACTACACTAGCTTGATCAGTCGTCGAGCCCCAGGAAGAATCTACCTTCGGGGTCAGTGGGTTCATCTAAAACATAGAATAAGAAAACGTGATTACAAAGTCGTACTCAGCAAGACTTACGTAGGAACTATAGTACTCATGCACATGTATAGAGGCAAAGGCAGGTGGGGTTCATAAGCAGAAGTGCCAGCTTTGACTAGGCTAGTCCTGAACAACGAGTACCAGACTTGAGGTAAGAAGCGTACACGAGTCCACTACCTGTCTCCAACCAATTACTCCACTATGTTGCCTTCCTCGACTTCCCACGAGAAAGCACGCCATAGCACTCACGCTTATCTTGGCAAGTTTTATAAGTATCCAGTTCAAGTTGTCTAATAATCAAGCTAAGCTTTCCAAGAAGTCTCTTACCGCGGACGCGGCTATTCGAATAGTTTTGTTAACCCTGCAGGGGTGTACCGCTACACACACATGACCATCAGTTACCGCCTTTGTACTCGACACCGTTCAAGAGGTGTCGGCGAGGATGCTCACCACAACTGTTACCTCATAGCCGATCTAGTCCAAAAAATCCGCCTACTTGGGTTGGCTACCACTATCGTGAACCCGGCCGGTTTACCGAAGTGGACCCAGATGATGTGTGCGTGGTGCGTAAGCCGGTCTCGGTTGAGCCGTTCTCTCACTTAGCAGCCAGGCCAAAAACCTACCAGAACTCCGAACTACTGCGACATCTGGACTTCGAAAGGGATGAGTTAGTAGGCTGAGAGGGGTCAGTGAGCCCAATGTGTGGTTGTACTCTTCATCTTGGATCACCACACAAGAACTCGGACATAGGGCGGTGTTCAATGAGACAACCCACCGTGTACTCCTACACAGCCTCTCATCGTTCACCTTGTATTAGGGTAGATTCACCAACACATTTCCACCATCATCAACATGATTTCTACCATCCCGACTCACATAACAGTATCATCATTGTAACACTCTAAGCATGCAATAAGCAGTAACAGTTGCAGGGGCCAAATGATATCAATCAACTCCTAAATTTTCTAGGATTGTGGTTTGCTTACTACTGTGACAAATGATAGGTCATGCAATGGAATGGGTTCATCTATGCGGTAGAAACGTAGCATGGTAATCATCCTAATCAATGCATAAGCGAGACTGAGAGGGAAGTGGGATTTTATCGACATGATCAATGGGGTTTGCTTGCCTTGCTGAGGATGTTCAGGTTCAGGGTCTTCAACGAAGGGGGCAGCCTCCTGTTCCGGTTCCACTTCTACTCGACAAACAACAAACAAGGAAGCAAAGTAAATACAATGCACAAGCACATGGTTGAAGGTTGAAACTTGATGTATATGCTTCTGATGTATGAGGGTTTCCATTTAAATGAAGTGTATTGCAAAGGTTTTGCAAATTCAAACTCCATTTTGAATTTAAAAGGAATCCATATGCATTGTTCTCTCTGTTCCCCCATTTTAAAATGGGCAGACATGAAAACAAAGTGCATATTCAGAATACTTGCATTTTTCTGATAATTTTACATACATTATATGTTTAATTTGGAGTTAAAATGAATTAGTTATGAATTTACAAAGTTTAATTTATTTTTTGGAATTTCTGGAATATTTTTAAATAGAAAAGCTTTTACTGCATCAACATGACCTCATGCTGGCGTCAGGGGGCCTCTGACCAGTGGGTCCCACATGTAAGTGACTGTTTAATTACTTGAAACGTGTTAATTAAGCTTAAGCTTAACACAGGGGGTTAAGTAGGCCTAGGGCCCACATGTCAGTGTCTTTCTGTTAATTAAACAAGTTTAATTTCGATTTAGATTAACCCAGGGGTTAATTAGGGCCTAGGACCCACATGTAAGTCTCACTGGGGGTGGGGCCAAGGTGACTAATCACCTTGCCACGTCGGTAGGGTCGCCGGTGATGTGCGAGGTGATGATAGTGATTTCTCGCCCTTCGTTGGTAAACCCCAAGTGGAAGGCGTGGTGTATCACAGCAGCAAATTTCCCTCAGTAAATATACCAAGGTTTTTCTCCAGTAGGACTCCGGAGATGATAAATAGGTGTCAGCGGCGCAACTGATGCGGACCTGCACACAGACACACATAACATTGTTCCCAACGAAGTTCAGAGAGGTTGTCAATCTCTCCGGTCTTGTTGTTCACAAAGGATCAAACACAAGGGATAATGATAGCAACTGAAAGTAAAAGCACAAAAGTAAATGAGCGTGGAAACAGTGATGAAGATATGGACCGGGATACGCGATGTTCACTAGTGATGTCTCTCTCCCAAAAGACGATAAAACTGCTATGCGAGGTGAACAAATTACAGAAGGGCAATTGACAGGATTATGAACGCACCGCAATGCTAACTATGCTACAAAAGAAAGGAAGAGGCTCAAAAGCATGGGCAGAACGCCAAAATAAGTAGACCGAAATCCAACTGCATCTACTACTAATCATCCACCTTGAGATATCTATCCAGAACATCTCGCTGGTATTAAGTTGCGAGTCCCACCCAAAGTGTAAACCCAAAGCAATAGACAACTGCATTAAAAAGCACTTTGCGTAAAGTAAACAATCCTTGTAACCGCGGTTACAAGCACCGTTGTTTTCCCCCTTGTGGCAACATCACATCCCCTAGACTCATGTTTCTGTCACTCAAGCGTGTCATCAGGGGGCATGAACCCACAATCGAGCATAACGTTCTCTCTTGGGGTTACTAAATACTACTTGGCCAAAGCAATAAACAAGTACGGAGAACATGCAAGAATTACTTAAGAACAAAAATATAAGAGATAAGAACCAAATATATTACTCAATCACAATCTGAACATAATCTCATAATCCATCAGATCCCATCAAAATCAGCATAGCAACAGCAGAAAGATTACAAAAGTGCCTCGATCATGTAGGGCAGCTCACGAGGTCTAAACCATGAAGAACAAAGAGGGGAGGAGAAAATCACATAGCTACTGATCACGGACCCATGGTCCAAAGGAAACTACTCACGACATATCCGGGAAGCATTCATGGTGGAGAGGAGACTCCCGAAGGTCGGCCCTCCCTCAGGCAGGGTGCCGGAAAGAGGTCTGCTGGTGCTCCCGATCTCGGAAGCGCGGCGGCGGCAGAACAGAGGCGAGATCGCGAAAAAGGGTTATTCTTTCGAGGGTTTCTCGTCAGGGAGAATATATAGGCGAAGGGGTGCAGCCAGGGGGGCCACCAGGGGTCCAGGCGCCCCGCTGCCGCGGCCAGCCCCTGGGGCGCGCCACCAGGGCGCCTGGGCCCCTGGTGGTGGCCCTCTGGCCCCACCTAGGTTCATCTGGAAGGTTCTTCTGCGCTGATTTTTATCATATTTTCCCGAATTTTTGGAGCACTTTTTATATGGGGGAAAACTGAGATAGAAAAACAGCAGAAAACAGGAACTGGCACTGTGGTGCACTGAGTTAATATGTTAGTCCAAATATGATCAAAAGTGTATGAAAGTGTATCTAGATAATAGCAATATCACACAAAACATGCATGGAGCAAGCAGAAATTATAGATACGTTTTGGACGTACCAACATCCCCAAGCTTAATTCCAGCTCGTCCTCGAGTAGGTAAATGATAAAACATAATTTCTGTGGTGACATGCTAGCAACCATATAAGAACTTTGAAAAGTAAAGCAATCAAGGTTAGAGATTCAATTCAAGTCATAACATGCAAGAGTCTATATTAGCATTGAAACAAGTAACAAAAGAACATTAGGTGCAAGAGCTCTCGCTGTCCGTGACTCGAATGTCTCAAAATGGTGTTTGCGTGCAAGAAGGGGATAGGGAATACGAGAAAAATATTTGTTTGTTGAGAACTCAATCTACTAAAGTATCACACTTGGTCTTTTTCTGGAATCTTATCTTGACTCGTCCCCAGACCACTAGCCAGGTACAAGTCAATTTGATCCACTCCTTTTTAATTATTTTGAGCACTCATGCAATGGATGAGCGTAAGCACGAGAGTTGACACTTAGGATAGCAAAGAGAGAAGTACGGAGGAGGAGGAAGACAAAAAAGAATGAGAAAGGCTCACATCAATGAGGACAATCATAGGCAAGAGATGCCAAATGATAGGTATGATGTGAGGAATAGGGATTGCCATGCAACGGATGCACATATGAGCTAGGAAGCTCTCCAATGGAACTAGTGGGGGTGCATCTAACTTGCTCACTCATGAAGGCCTAGAGCTCGTTTGAGGAGGCTCATCCTTTGAATATGCAAGCCAAGTTCTATAGTGTGAAGGTCCCCACATAGCTATATGCATAATGATCATCTCTATGGAGTAGAAGGATATAAAGGGAGTACTAGTGTGGATCTCTCAAAAGGATAGTAGTGTTGCCCCTTTCTCTCTTTTTATTTCTTTTTCTCTTTTTTCTATTTTTTTGTATTTTTTGTGGCCTCAATGGCTCTTTCTATTTAACTCTCATTTGTCCTCTTTGGGATCTTTTATTGTGTCCACTTTGGGATCTTTTCCTCACTTAAGGGCAACACTCTATTTTACAAGAAGGTAAAGGAGATCTTTCACACTTTACAAGGTACTCAAAATCATAAAGAAGATGTAGCTATCATGATGTATGCAATGTATGTCGCTGCCAGTGTAGCAGGAACATGTATGACATGAAGATCAAGTCATGAAGAGGTGGATGTTACATGGCAATATATCTCGGAAAGGCTATGTAAATGCCTTGATAGGTAGGTATGGTGGCTGTTTTGAGGAAAGATATAAGGAGGCTTATGATGACAGAGCGTATCGTGCCAAGGATTTGGATGTACCGGCGAAGGTGGACACCAAATCTCGGAGTGAGAAGAAGGCAATGCACGGCACGGGAGAGGCTAGCAAAATATGGGAAGGTGGAAGTGTCAACTTTCAATACTTACATTAGTCCGAAGAACTCATGCACTTATTATCGGTAACTCTCAATCTAATAAGGAGGTTCACAAAGAGACAAGTACCCCGAGGAGGAGTGTATGGGGGTTTGGTTATCCTTGCGCATCCTCGACTCATGGTACGTGAGTGTACTCTAATATTCGATCCCTCCAAAGATTAGTGATCCATCTAGTAGTTAGAGTTCTCAACTAGTTTTTGTAGGTTTTGAAAATACACACGGATTGCCCAAAATACGACACCTATCACTAATAGGCTAGAGCTCTTGACACCAAAAGTTCAGACATTACTCACATCAATACCTCAAAACTATTGCAAGTTACTACTAGAATTAATAGCAACATCAATTACCTACTTCCAAGACAAAACACAACTCAATGCAACAACCAACTCTCTTAACAAGATAAACATGAAAACTAAAGAGAGTTCCAACAACAAACTAAACAAAAGCTAAGGCTCTTGCTAAAGACAAACTAAGACTAAAACTAAACATGGCAGCAGCTACGAAAAGATAAAGAACACACAACAACAAAAAGATAAGCAGGAAAAATCCTATGATGTGTTCTAGATTGGAGTGGAGCGTGTTTCTCTCCCACACAAAGTAAGATGGGGTCTAACTTGTTATGAACAGCAAGCAAAACTAAAGAAAACTAAAAATAAAACCTAAGAGCGAGACGCTCCAAGCATAGCACATAACGCAAGAAGTGATAAAAATATAGTGAGACGAAGGACGAACTGATGATTGTTGATGGAGAAAGGGATGCACGGGGGCATCCCCAAGCTTAGACTCTTGAGTCTCCTTGAATATTTATTGGGGATGCATGGGGGCATCCCCAAGTTTGAGCGCTTGACACTCCTGGATCTTTTTTCATCATCTTCCATCACACACTTGAAAACTCCCTTCATACATAACTCATCATAAGCTGATTAGAGAGGTAGTACCCTTAATAAAATAATTTTTCCCTACTGTATATAAAGATATTCTTGAAGAGCTAATGTTTCTCAAGAGTGCCAAAAAGTTTTTGCAAAGAAAAAGCAAGCTTAAGGTTTGCAAAAGTGAAGAGAGGAAAAACGTGGCAGAATCTGTGAAAAACAGAACAACAGGTAGTAGAGAATTTTTTCGGGGCACTTCTGCAACTCAAATCAAAAAACTCAGAACATACGAAAGTTTCACAATTGTATAGAGCATGCTTTCAAAAAAATTCAGATAAAAAGATGATCTGGTGATTTTGTTCGAATTTTTCTGTCAAGGGACAGAATCTGTTTTCTGGACAGCATGTCACAACTTTTGCTTCCCTTATCATAAGAGGCTATAACTTGGCACAAAGCTGAAAAATAAAGATACAATGATGTTGCTACAGTAGTAACAAACATCAAGACACAACAAAATAAAAAAGAAACCTAATTCGTTGTGGGCTGCCTCCCAAAAGCGCTTTCTTTTATGCCTTTAAGCTAGGCATGATGCAAACGAAGAATTAAGTTTTATCAAGAGAAAGAGAATAACTAGCCCGAGTAACGGACTCAAATGGTAACTTGATTTTCTTTCTGGGGAAGTGTTCCATCCCTTTCTTGAGAGGGAATTGGAATTTTATATTCCCCTCTTTCATGTCAATAACCGCACCAACGGTGCGAAGAAAAGGACGTCCCAAAATAATTGGACACAAAGGTTCACACTCTATATCCATAACAATAAAATCAACGGGAACATAGTTGTCATTGACAATGATAAGAACATAATCGATCCTCCCCAAAGGTTTCTTTATGGAAGAATCAACAAGATGAACACCAAAAGAACAAGGCTCAAAGGGCTTCAATTCAAACATATCATATATTCTTTTGGGCATAACAGAGGTACTAGCTTCAACATCACATAAAGCATAGAAAGAGAAGTTATTTAATTTAATTTTGATCATAGGGTCCCAACCATCATCTATCTTCCTAGGTATGGAGGCTTCTACTCTAAGCTTCTCCTCCCTAGATTTGATTAGAGCATTTGTGATATGCTCCGTGAAGGCAAGATTAAGTGTGCTAGTGTGGGGGTCTCTAGACATTTTGTGTAGCAAGCTAATAACTTCTGAGAGGGTGCAACTATCAAAATCAATATCACTACTATCAAAGGTGGTAGTAGTGTCGTCTAGGATCACTTCTTTGAAACCCTCTATGTTCATAGGAGTTTCTTCATCTTCGGTTGAGGTATTAGCATCACCATTAATAGGTCCAACGGGACTAGGAGTGCATTGGGTGCTAATAGTTTGGGTGTCCTCAACAATTTGGATAGTGGCAACTGTGTGGTGTGTAGGAAGGCTCTTAATTCTATCCTCTTCCTCTTTTTCTCTAGCCCACCTTTCTTTAAGTTTAGCCATCATCCTAATATTTTCATTAATTTGCAATTGGATAGCATTAATAGGAGTGGCCTTATTCTCCTCAAGGGGAGAGGTTCTAATTTTAAGCATCTCAATATCAAGGGCTAAGCTTTCTACCTTCAAAGAGAGATTATCTAATTTAGCTAATTTCTCCTCTACATTTTTATTGAAGGCTTTTTAGGTGGTGATAAAGTATGTAAGCATGCTTTCTAATTCAGAAGAGGGGTTCTTGTTGCTAGGGTAGGTGTTGTTGTTCCCATAGTTGGATGGAAACGGTCTAGGATTGCTAGCAAAATTACCCCTATAAGCATTGTTGTTGAAGTTGTTTCTAGCAATAAAGTTCACATCTACTTGTTCTTGGGCAACCAAAGAATTTAAAGGGACATCACGAGGATCAATAGAGGGTTGCTTGGTAAGTAGAGACATAATTAAGTCAACTTTTTCATTGAGCGAGGTAATTTCCTCAACAGAGTTTACCTTCCTACCTGTTGGAGCGCGTTCGGTGTGCCATTAGAAATAATTGGTCATCATCTCATCGAGAAGCTTCGTGGCAGCACCAAGTGTAGTTGACATAAAGGTTCCTCCCGCGGCCGAATCTAACAGGTTCCGCGAGGTAAAGTTCAAGCCTGCATAAAAAGTCTGGATAACCATCCAGGTAGTCAAACCATGTGTAGGGCATTTCTTAACAAGAGATTTCATTCGTTCCCAAGCTTGGGCAACGTGTTCATTATCCAATTGCTTAAAATTCATAATGTTACTCCTTAATTGGATAATTTTAGCAGGTGGGTAGTACTTCCCTATAAAAGCATCTTTGCACTTATCCCAAGAATCTATGCTATTCCTAGGCAAAGATTGAAACCAGATTTTAGCTTCTCCCCTTAAAGAGAAAGGAAAGAGCTTGAGCTTAACAATATCACCTTCTACTTCTTTATACTTTTGCATATCACATAATTCAACAAAATTGTTCAAGTGTAAAGCAACATCATCTCCAGCACCAGAGAATTGATCTCTCATAACAAGATTTAGCAAGGCAGGTTTAATTTCATAAGATTTAGCTAAAGTGGCAGGTGTGGCAATGGGGGTGCAGATAAAGTCTTGGTTGTTGTGACTAGTGAAGTCACACAACTTGGTGTTTTCAGTGTAACCCATAGAAGCAGCAAGTGTGGCAGATTTTTTTTGTGATTTTTGATATAGGACACAAAGATATAAACTGAAAGGTAAACTAACAAGACTAAAAAACAAAGGTATAGGGTAGTGTGCAACTCCCCTATCTTAGCACTCGTAGTCCCCGGCAACGGCGCCAGAAATTTTTCTTGATGTGCGAGGTGATGATAGTGATCTCTCGCCCTTCGTTGGTAAACCCCAAGTGGAAGGTGTGATGTAGCACAACAGCAAATTTCCCTCAATAAAGATACCAAGGTTTGCCTCCAGTAGGACTCTGGAGATGAAAAGTAGGTGTCAGCGGCGCAACTGACGCGGACCTTCACACAGACACAAATAACTTTATTCCCAATGAAGTTCAGAGAGGTTGTCAATCACTCCGGTCTTGTTGTTCACAAAGGATCAAACACAAGGGATAATGATAGCAACTGAAAGTAAAATCAGAAAAGTAAATGAGCGTGGAAACAGTGATGAAGATATGGATCGGGATACGTGATGTTCACTAGTGATGTCTCTCTCCCAAAAGACGATAAAACTGCTATGCGAGGTGAACAAATTACAGAAGGGCAATTGACAGGATTATGAACGCACCGCAATGCTAACTATGCTACAAAAGAAAGGAAGAGGCTCAAAAGCATGGGCAGAACGCCAAAATAAGTAGACCGAAATCCAACTGCATCTACTAGTAATCATCCACCTTGAGATATCAATCCAGAACATCTCGCTGGTATTAAGTTGCGAGTCCCACCCAAAGTGTAAACCCAAAGCAATAGACAACTGCATTAAAAAGCACTTTGCGTAAAGTAAACAATCCTTGTAACCGCGGTTACAAGCATCGTTGTTTTCCCCCTTGTGGCAACAACACATCCCCTAGACTCATGTTTCTGTCACTCAAGCGTGTCATCAGGGGGCATGAACCCACAATCGACCATAACGTTCCCTCTTGGGGTTACTACCTACTACTTGGCCAAAGCAATAAACAACAATGGAGAACATGCAAGAATTGCTTAAGAACAAAAATATAAGAGATAAGAACCAAATATATTACTCAATCACAATCTGAACATAATCTCATAATCCATCAGATCCCATCAAACACAGCATAGCAATAGAAGAAAGATTACAAAAGTGCCTCGATCATGTAGGGCAGCTCACGAGGTCTAAACCATGAAGAACAAAGAGGGGAGGAGTCAAAAGGAAACTACTCACGAAACATCCGGGAAGCATCCATGGTGGAGAGGAGACTCCCGGAGGTCGGCCCTCCCTCCGGCAGGGTGCCGGGAAGATGTCTGCTGGTGCTCCCGATCTCGGAAGCGCGGCGGCGGCGGAACAGAGGCGAGATCGCGCCTGGGCCCCTGGTTGTGGCCCTATGGCGCCACCTAGGTTCATCTAGAAGGTTCTTCTGCGCTGATTTTTTATCTGTTTTTTCCCGAATTTTTGGATCACTTTTTATATGGGGGAAAACTGAAATAGAAAAACAGCAGAAAACAGGAACTGGCACTGTGGTGCACTGAGTTAATAGGTTAGTCCAAATATGATCAGAAGTGTATGAAAGTGTATCTAGATAAGAGCAATACCAGACAAAACATGCATGGAGCAAGCAGAAATTATAGATACATTTTGGACGTATCAGCAGGCAGCTGCCTGGCGCGCCCACGGCGACGCCGGCGACCTGCGTGCCTGCCTGGCGCGCCCACGGCGACGCCGGCAACCTGCGTGCCTGCCTGGCCCGTGTTGAAGACGCATGTGCCCCTGTGGGCTAGGCTAGGCTGGGCCAGGCTGGGTGATGAGTTGGGCCACTTTGCAGGTGAGCCCTCTCCTTTTTTTTATTTCTTTTCTGTTTTTCTTTTCTGTTAATTTGTTTTGCTGTGCTAAATAAATATCTAGACATTTTATTAATTGCTGAAACTTTTATATGGCCTCATAATATATTAGGCTAGCCACTTGTAAAGTTTGAACATTTTTAAAATTCAACCTACTTGAACTTTAATTCAAATAGGGGTTTAAATTTAAATCCATGCTCCTGTTTGAATATTTGAAAAATCCATGAACATGGGGTTGGTCCCACATCACTTGATATGTGATCACACTCATTTATGAGACTTTTCAAAAATGCAAAAGGAATTTTTGAAGCAACTTTGATTCTGGCCATTTGAATTAAATTCATCTGGGGGTGTTCTCTCTCCCATTTCAATTTCTTTTTGAAATTTTTAACATGATGCAAATTGAGTCTTGATCCTAGAACATACCTAACAGAGGGTTCTGACAACTCGCCCCCACTCAAAAGAATCTCGTCCCGAGATTCAGAAGACTGCAGGAGGAAGGAGGGGTACTCGGCACTGAGACGGTCTTCTCTTTCCCACGTGGCTTCTCTCTCAGAGTGGTGTGACCATTGCACTTTACGAAACTTAATCTTCTGACGACGAGTGACACGCTCTGCTGAATCAAGAATACGAACGGGGTATTCTCGATAAGGAAGGTCATCTTGGAGATCAAGCGTTTCATGGTCGACTTCGCGGATGGGGTCCTTGAAGCAACGCCTGAGTTGTGACACATGGAATACATCATGTACTCGGGAAAGGTGTGGGGGTAGTTTAAGTTGGTAGGCAACTTCTCCACGTTTAGCAAGAATGCGGAAAGGTCCAATGTAACGTGGGGCCAACTTGCCTTTGATACCGAATCGTTGGGTTCCGTTCAGAGGAGTAACCCGAAGGTAAGCCTTCTCATCAAGATTGTAGCTCTCTTGCCTATGATGACGATCATAGTAGCTTTTCTGACGAGACTGGGCTGCTTTCAATTGATCACGAACAATGCGAACTTGCTCTTCTGCTTCCTTGATCATATCCGGTCCAAAGAATTGTCTTTCACCGAATTCTGACCAGTTCAAGGGTGTTCGACATCTCCGTCCATAGAGGAGTTCAAAAGGAGCCGTGTTCAGACTAGATTGGAAACTATTGTTATAAGCAAATTCTGCGAATGGAAGAGACTTCTCCCAATTCTTTCCAAATGAGATAACACAAGCTCTGAGCATGTCTTCGAGAATTTGGTTAACCCTTTCGACTTGACCACTAGACTGAGGATGGAAAGCTGGACTAAAGGAGAGATGAGTTCCCATAGCATTCTGAAAGCTTCCCCAAAATCTAGAGGTGAAAATGCTACCACGATCAGAATTGATTTCCAAAGGAACACCATGAAGAGACACAATTCTAGAGACATACAAGTCCGCTAACTGGCTAGCAGTTATAGACTCGCGAAGTGGAAGGAAGTGTGAAACTTTGGACAGTCTATCCACCACAACGAAGATGGCATCATTTCCTTTCTGGGTTTTTGGAAAGCCAGTGATGAAATCCATACTGACTTTGTCCCATTTCCACTATGGAATAGGCAAAGGTTGAAGTGTACCAGCAGGTCTTTGATGTTCTGCCTTAATGCGACGACAAACATCACATTCGGCAACAAATCGAGCAATGTCTCTCTTCATCCTAGTCCACCAAAATCTCTGGCATAGATCTCGGTACATTTTCGTGCTACCGGGATGAATCGAGAGGGGTGTGTCATGGGCTTCTTTGAGGATGAGTTGCCTTAGTTCCCTATTCTTAGGTACTACCAAACGATTTCCAAAGAATACGGTTCCTTTGCTATCTGTGGAGAAACATTTAGCAATTCTGCTAGCAATGTTCTCCTTGATCCGGCGAACACCTCGTGCACGCCTTTGGGCAACTATGACTTGATCCTCAAGAGTTGGTTTCGCCACCACGGTAGAAAGATAGCCATGAGGAACAATCTCAAGATTGAGCTTGTGAAATTCCTCATGAAGAAGTGGTTGACACTGTTGTAACATGAGGTTGTTACAATATGACTTACGACTTAGTGCATCAGCCATGACATTGGCTTTGCCTGGGGTGTAAGAAATTGCTACGTCGTAATATTTTATCAACTCAATCCAGCGTCTTTTCCTGAGATTAAGATCTGGCTGGGTGAATATATATTTGAGGCTTTGGTGGTCGGAATAGATCTCACAACAATTACCAAGGAGGAAATGTCGCCAAGTTGTCAGGGCATGAACTACGACAGTGAGTTCAAGATCATGGGTAGGATAGTTCTCTTCATGTGGACGCAACTGGCGTGAAGCATAAGCTACCACATGTCTATCTTGCATAAGTATGCATCCTAACCCTTGCCGTGAGGCGTCACAAAAGATCTCGAAATCCTTTTTGGTGTCTGGAGGCGCAAGTACGGGTGCAGAAGTCAATCTTCTTTTTAGCTCTTGAAAGCTTTCCTCGCACTTGGGAGTACATGGGAATTTCTTATCTTTCTTGAGGAGTTCAGTTAGAGGCTTTGCAACTTTTGAGAAGTTCTCAACGAAGCGGCGACAATAGCTGGCTAGGCCAAGAAAACTCCTAACTTTCTTAACCGATTCAGGTGGAGTCCAGTCAAGGACGGCCTGAACTCTCTCAGGATTCACAGCAATGCCTTTTGCAGAAATCACGTGGCCTAAGTAGGTCACTTCTGCTAGCCAAAATTCACACTTGGAGAATTTAGCATACAGGCGATGCTCTCTAAGTTTCATCAATACCAGCCTTAGATGTTCGGCATGTTCTTCTTCGTTCTTCGAGTAGATGAGAATGTCATCAAGATTAACTACAACAAATTTATCTAGGTAATCCATGAAGATCAAATTCATCATGTGCGAGAAAGTGGCGGGGGCATTGGTTAAACCGAAGGACATGACAGTGTACTCGTAAAGACCATAACGAGTAGTGAAAGCCGTTTTGGGACTGTCCTCGTTTCGGATTTTGATTTGATGATAACCTAATCTCAAATCCATCTTGGAGAAGACAGAGGATCCATCAAGTTGATCATAAAGATCATTGATCCTGGGCAGTGGGTACTTGTTCTTTATCGTCGCTAGATTTAGCGGGCGATAGTCTACGCACATCCTTTCTGTTCCATCTTTCTTTGTTATGAACAGAACGGGGCAACCCCATGGCGATGAGCTTGGGTGGATGAAGCCTTTTGCCAACAAAGCTTCAAGTTGGATTTTAAGCTCAGCTAACTCACGTGGGGCCATTTTGTATGGGCGTCTAGAAATTGGTGCGGTTCCTGGCATAAGATCCACTATGAACTCGGGTGGCTAGATTTAAGGAGTTGGGTTACTGGATAGTTTTCCTAGGGATGACCACAACTTACTAGGGGCTAGAACAGATATTTCAGAGTAGCAAAGTACCCCAACACGATGGTTAGTGTGGTTCTTCTTGCTAGAAGACATCTAAAGTGGGAGGAAGAGATGCAAATGAATCACTATAGGTTTCTAGAACAAAACCTACAACAAAGTCTATGGAACTGTCAGGCATGCCACCTAATAATTCTTCTAGAAGGACACCGAAATGGAGGGAAGGATTTTGCAAATGCATCAGATTACGAAGAAACTTGATATGACTCGGACAGTATAACGGCTGTAATTGTAAGAAATGTCTTTTCTTGCAATGTTGAAACAACACTTACATAAGATGTAAGAAATTAGGAAGCACAACAACTCTAGCAAACCGAACACAACTTTCCTATGGCTACAAGGAAGCAAACAACGAGATGTTCTAGTAAGACATAGATGAGCCTAGTCCTATCTTCCTGTAGAACAAGATGAGGGTAAGGAGAAAAAAAGAAGCCTTATGTTGTTCCCTTATATACCAGAGTAACTATATAACTCTAGCAATCTAGACTCGACTTCGGCCAAGGCTGATAATCCTACAGCCAGTCCTGCTCTGATACCAAGTCTTTTGGGACCCGGGGTTAGCGTATGCAAGACTCGCTACAATACAATCATATGGAGAGCCGAGAACCGTACCCACTTGTCAAAGCAGACAAGGCCAAGCACAGAACGTTCTCGGAAAGCATCGAACATGAGGGGCATCCCATCCAGGCCGGATGATCAACTGATATGGGTCCTCATCGTCCGCACACAAGTCTAAATGATATGGGTGGTGAACTCCCATACTCATAGACAAGTCGCCTCAACCATACTATCGATTGTATTATAACCCTTACATAGACTTACTCCATCCCGATCACTTAGTCGGGGTCTAGGGCGGGCTCGATCATACTACAAAGTGTGCACGTGACAGAGTCACGAGCAATCGCATCGCGATGCCCCAAGCTGCGCACATCTAAGGGCCACTTGGTGTATAAAAGACCGCTAGCCAGATCACAACTAAGGTCTCGAAAACCCATACTAAGACATGCATGTTATAATCATACATGCAACACACATGTCTAGTATGAACAGCAGGTATCATTGCAATTCTCTACAAAGTGTACAACTTTATTGATAACTCTTACAGAGTGCACACAGAGATCACACATTACATCAAACATGCGGAACCAAAGTAGGTCTGAGTACAGACAAGTTTAACAAATGGCTTAGAGAAGCCTTATCTATAAACAAGCCCTTCCACGAGGGAACAGTCGTCTGACTGGGACTACACTAGCTTGATCAGTCGACGAGCTCCAGAAAGAATCCACCTTCGGGGTCAGTGGGTTCATCTAAAACATAGAATAAGCAAACGTGAGTACAAAGTCGTACTCAGCAAGACTTACGTAGGAACTATGCTACTCATGCACATGTATCAAGGCAAAGGGAGGTGGGGTTAATAAGCAGAAGTGCCAGCTTTGAATTGGCTAGTCCTGAACTACAAGTACCAGACTTGAGGTAAGAAGCGTACACGAGTCCACGACCTGTCTCCAACCAATTACACCACTATGTTGCCTTCCTCGACTTCCCACGAGAAAGCACGCCATAGCACTCACGCTTATCTTGGCAAGTTTTATAAGCATCCAGTTCAAGTTGTCTAATAATCAAGCTAAGCTTTCCAAGCAGTATCTTACCGCAGACGCGGCTATTCTAATAGTTTTGTTAACCCTGCAGGGGTGTACCGCGACACACACATGACCATCAGTTACCGCCTTTGTACTCGACACCGTTCAAGAGGTGTCGGCGAGGATGCTCACCACAACTGTTACCTCATAGCCGATCTAGTCCAAAAAATCCGCCTACCTGGGTTGGCTACCACTATCGTGAACCCGGCCGGTTTACCGAAGTGGACCCGGATGATGTGTGCGTGGTTCATAAGCCGGTCTCGGTTGAGCCGTTCTCTCACTTAGCAGGCAGGCCACAAACCTACCAGAACTCCGAACTACTGTGACATCTGGACTTCGAAAGGGATGAGTGAGTAGGCTGAGAGGGGTCAGTGAGCCCAATGTGTGGTTGTACTCTTCATCTTGGATCACCACACAAGAACTCGGACTTAGGGCGGTGTTCAACGAGACAACCCACCATGTACTCCTACACAGCCTCTCATCGTTCACCTTGTATTAGGGTAGATTCACCAACACATTTCCACCATCATCAACATGATTTCTACCATCCCGACTCACATAACAGTATCATCATTGTAACACTCTAAGCATGCAATAAGCAGTAACAGTTGTAGGGGCCAAATGATATCAATCAACTCCTACATTTTCTAGGATTGTGGTTTGCTTACTACTGTGACAAATGATAGGTCATGCAACGGAATGGGTTCATCTGTGCGGTAGAAACGTAGTGGGATTTTATCGACATGATCAATGGGGTTTGCTTGCCTTGCTGAGGAGGTTCAGGTTCGGGGTCTTCAACGAAGGGGGCAGCCTCCTGTTCCGGTTCCACTTCTACTCGACAAACAACAAACAAGGAAGCAAAGTAAATACAATGCACAAGCACATGGTTGAAGGTTGAAACTTGATGTATATGCTTCTGATGTCTGAGGTTTTCCATTTAAATGAAGTGTATTGCAAAGGTTTCGCAAATTCAAACTCCATTTTGAATTTAAAAGGAATCCATATGCATTGTTCTCTCTGTTCCCCCATTTTAAAATGGTCAAACATGAAAACAAAGTGCATATTCAGAATCTTTGCATTTTTGTGATAATTTTACATATATTATATGTTTAATTTGGAGTTAAAATGAATTAGTTATGAATTTCCAAAGTTTAATTCATTTTCTAGATTTTTTGGAATATTTTTAAATAGAAAAGCTTTTACTGCATCAGCATGACCTCATGCTGGCGTCAGGGGGCCTCTGACCAGTGGGTCCCACATGTAAGTGACTGTTTAATTAATTGAAATGTGTTAATTAAGCTTAAGCTTAACAGAGGGGGTTAAGTAGGCCTAGGGCCCACATGTCAGTGTCTGTTCTGTTAATTAAAAAGGTTTAATTTAGATTTTGATTAACCCAGGGGTTAATTAGGGTCTAGGGACCACATGTAAGTCTCACTGGGGGTGGGGCCAAGGTGACTAATCACCTTGCTACGTCGGTAGGGTCGCCGGCGATGAGCTCCGGCGAGCCAGAGCACGCCGGCGTGTGCGGGATCACGCTCTGGACGTGCGTTTGGCCCGCCAGAGGCACCGTTCGGAAGTTGGGAGGTTGCTGCATTGAACTGGACGGTTTGGGGAGGCTGGGGTGCTCCCGTGGCTTGCCGGCGACAAGTTTGGCGGCGATGATGGCACGGCTGCGAGCTGGATCTTTCTAGGAGGCGCGACTTGGAGCGGGGCTAGGTGGATTCGAAGCAGTGGAGCACGGCGAAGGTGAAGGACATGGCCCCGAGCTCGATTGCTTCACGGGTGCTCGCCGATGAGCACCACGGCGGAGCTGAGCTACGGCTCCCATGGCAGATCGTGACCGAGGAAGCAATAGGGGGCGGAAAAAGAGGGGTTTGAACCGCCTGCTCACCAGGAGTTCAACGGCGGTGGCGGGGTGTGCTTAGGTGGCTGGACGGCAGCGCAATCGTCGTCGATCTCCTCCTGCTCCGGCGATGATGTGGGCTCGAATTTGGCGGCTATGGAGGCTCCGGCCACGCCATCTTCTGCAGATTGACGAAGCGGATGACGCTGGACACGGGGGACAGCTTGGTTGGCTCCTCGACGTCGATGGCCACGCGGGGGCGCTTCGGTGCTCCGGCGATCTCTCATGTCGACGACGAACACGGCGAGAGAGGAGGGGGAAACTGCGCTGGAGGGGGAGGAATGGATGGGGACGTCTCCCAGACGTCTCCAGGCGAGGGGATAACCCCTGGGCAAGCAGGCAGCTTCCTGGCGCGCCCACGGCGACGCCGGCGACCTGCGTGCCTGCCTGGCCGGGGTTGAAGACGCATGTGCCCCTGTGGGCTGGGCTGGGCCAGGCTGAGGGATGAGTTGGGTCACTTTGCAGGTGAGCCCTCTCCTTTTTTATTTCTTTTCTATTTTTCTTTTCGGTTAATTTGTTTTGCTGTGCTAAATAAATAGCTAGGCATTTTATTAAATGCTGAAACTTTTTATATGGCCTCATAATATATTAGGCTAGCCACTTGTAAAGTTTGAACATTTTTAAAATTCAACTTATTTGAACTTTAATTCAAATAGGGGTTTAAATTTAAATCCATGCTCCTGTTTGAATATTTGAAAATCCATGAGCATGGGGTTGGTCCCACATCACTTGATATGTGATCACACTCATTTATGAGACTTTTAAAAAATGCAAAAGGAATTTTTGGAGCAACTTTTATTCTGGCCATTTGAATTAAATTCATCTGGGGGTGTTCTCTCTCCCATTTCAATTTCTTTTTGAAATTTTTAAGATGATGCAAATTGATTCTTGATGCTAGCACATACCTAACAGAGGGTTCTGGCAGTATAAGAGGATCCAGGGCTGGCCCACTCATAGGGGTGGCGCATTTTAAAAAATATGCCACCTATAAGAGCTTATAGGTGGCGCATTTTTTACCAGTGCGCCACCCCTTACAACATAGTGGCGCATTACATATAAAATACGCCACTAATAAGGTTTCAATGTATAGCTATTTCTCTAGTAGTGGTTGTGGGCCGGTCGCGGCTCCTAGCGGGCCTTCTGTCTTGACACGCACCAGGTACCCTCATCCGTAGGAGTTGTGGGGACACCCCCTCGTCAGTAGCCCCTGAGTGCCCGGGGGACTCGAAGAGTCATGCAAGGACTCAAACCTGTAATCAACCATAGTAGTGTGTGTAGCATTGTTGCAAGCAGTCGCCTGTTCGTTCATGAAAGATAACCTTTCAAGGGATGATAAGCTGAAAAGGCCCAAGGTACTCGACTGGTCGAGTAGCCTAATGAAGCTCGCATCCCTTGACACAACTTGGATATGACTGGTGTCAAGAAAGGTCCAGGCCGATGCAGGGCTTACAGGATCGATGCCGCCAGTTTCAGCAAATATGACCCTAACACGTCCGTTAGTGGTTAACTTTCATCATGCATCGCGCATGGAACCTGTAACACCCCGGGTGTCATGCTACAGTAATCACTTACAGTAATCAGGATTACTGTTGCTAATCACTGTTGATAATCTTTGTGGCTCAAACTGGCCTTAATCAAAATTTTGGTTTTTTGTTAATCTTCAGATCATGATGGGGGTATTGAATCCAATGTACCCATCATGCCTTGATCAAACTTTACAGTTGATCATGTTCTGTATCATAATGGTTGACATCAATAAACCATGTGCCAAGGGATCATAAATATAAAGTGGAAAATAAACTTTGCCCAAAAATTATGAAACCTCTATATAAATTCACTAATATTCAGTGGACCATCTTGCACCAACTTGGATATTTCTTGTGAGCTATAGATTAATTCAAACCATTAAAATAGTAGCTTGATTTGACTTTGAGGAATATTAAAAAAAATAGGTGACAATAAAACCTTGTCCAAAAATTGTGCTTCCACTTTTATTAAATCACAAATATTCAGTGGAGCATGTCACATCAATTTGGGGATTTTATTAATCTCTAGATTAAATCAATTAAATCAAAACAGTGATCAAAAACCCTAAATAAATCATTTAATATTTAATCCAAATATTAAACGACTTTTAAAATTTCCCAAATCTTTTGTGGCAGTAACCTAGGGTGATTACTAAATTATGGTACACTTACAACATTTTACAAAAATGCCTAGATGAATAAAATTATTACAAAAAGAAATAAACAGAAAAGAATAAAAACAAAAACAGAAAAATGGGAAAACCCTATACTAAGCCTGGGGCAAACCCAGTCCACCAGGCCCACCTCTCCCTTCTCCTACCTCCCGCGACAGTGGCCATGGCGCCAGTGGCCACGGTCGGTGTCGCACTCGCACCGGCTCGACGCCTCGGTCGCTACAGGCCCCTGGGGGGGGATAAGATCAACCCCCGATGCCCCCCTGCGAACCCTAGATCGTTTCCCCCCTCCCCCACGCCTTCTTCCCCGCGTTCCCGAGCCGCCACGGGCGCGCACCGGCGAGCTCGCCCTGCAATCTTCGTTCCCCAGCCAAGCCAAGGTGTCCTGGCGATGTGCCATCGACGTCTTCATCACCCGCTGCGAGGAATCGAGCTAGGGAGCGCCACGCGCTATGCCCCCTTCTTCCTCTTCAACCACGGCCGCCGGCAACGCCACCCTGATTCGCGCCACCCCGACTTCCTTCTGCTCCACCGAGATGCCATCGAGCTCCACTGTGAGCTACTCCTCCAATTCCCTTCCTTTCCCCTTTCGATCCGTCGCTGTAGTCACCTGCACGAACCGGCTGTCGCCATGGCCGGAGTTCTCTGCTCCGGTGCGTGCCCGTACTGCTTCTGCTCTCGTATCGCTGCTGTTCGCATACTACTTGTTGTTGCTTGTTGCAGCTCGCCGGCAGCTGCTGATGCGCGCGTCGGGCGTGCGTGCCAAGCCCGCATGGCCGCGTCCCTCCACCCCGCTTGCCCCCTCCGATCTGTCGTTGTTGTTGGCCGTGCTGTGTGTTGAATATGGCCACGACCAGGGCATGTCCAAGTGTGTGTGCGTGCTGACTGCTGAGTGTACGTGTCTGGTGTGTGTGTACGTGGTGTGTGCAGGCGTGTGTGCAGCACAGCCAGCCGGCTGGTCCGGCCGCCGCCGGCGGCCGCGCCCAGCGAGCCTGCCCGCCCGTGGCCGCTGCTGCTTTGCTGGCTGCACTGCTCGCTGTTGCCGCCGCTGCCTGTTGGTGCTACTGCTACTGATTGTGTATTACGCATACTGAACTTTGCTGTTTTTGCTAGCTGCTCTACCCGTTTTGACAACAAGAAATTAGAAATGAAACAAATTCAAAAATGTCTAAAAATGATATGAATGGAAATTAGAGACAACCAACTTTGATTTGTTCCATGGTACCGACTTCAGAAAATATACCGTTTAATTCGTAGAAAAATGGCAAAGGAGCAAAAATCTGTGATGAGCTAGTACAGTTACGCCTGATGCTTGCAAATAAAAGTTCGCAGATAACTTCCTAAGTTTCTGGAATTTGCAAATAGGTCCTCTACCATTAATTAGAGTTTAGATTAAATACATCTGCTAAATAAATAGCCTATGACATATGGGACCCATCCTCTAATAATCCCTATTTTAGTTGAATTAAAATAAACTCTCCATGACATGTGGGCCCCCTTGTCAGATTACTATTCAGGATAATCTTGTGGATAAAGTTGCTTTTAATAAAAAAATAATTTCAGAAATGTTTAAAATGATTTTAAACTTTGAAAATCAATATCTTTTAAACCATTACTCAGATGAAAAAACTTTATACATGAAAATTGATCAGAAAAATATAACGAATACGAATACGCTATCTGTATGTCTACCCCACCCCCTAACACACCGATCATCGACATTCCCCCCTTCGGGCTGTTTGTCGATAATTCCCGGTGCCGGTAAAAACCTGCCGGATGAATTTATTCCGAACACGAAAGTTGTCCGGAACGGTTCAACTAACACGAATACACCTCTCTTATGTTTGTCGGATGTCCACGACACCTCCGGCCTGATCCCTTCCCCCTCCGGACATCCTGTCCGGTAATCACCCGGAGCTGGCAGTTCATCCCCGGATGAATTCCCGCTCCGAGCAACGTGCATTGCACTGCGTTAAAACACCGTTAACATTGCATACGTCATGCTATTTATTTGTATTGCTATTATTTCTGTGTATTTATTGTTTCTTCCCCCCCTCTTTTATTGTCCGGTAGTCTCGACGTCCGCTGCTGATGCCCCCGTGATCGACTACTTCGTCGATGACCGTACCCCTACCATCGAGCTTCCAGGCAAGCAGAGCCATTCTCTTCCCCAGATATGGCCTACCTTTCTGTACTTTCTTGCACTAGGCATTTTTACTGCTGCTGCTACGTTACAATCCTATTCAATTGCATAGCCTGATTTTGTTGCCCCTTGATGTACCTTTCTTATCCTATGCTGCCTGCTATATATATATATTATATTCAGCAGTGAGCCCTGCGCATTGTTAGCTAGGATTAGATAGCGGGCCGTGATCACTCTGGGAGTGATCACGGGAACGATATATTACAACTGCAACAGGTACGGACCAATGCAGATGTCCTAGGGAACCTACAACGGCGAGACTCTGCCGAGTCGCTTCGAGTTTGACTTACGAGTGGAATGGATTCGTATTTCACTCTCGTCGGCTCAGTAGCGTAGCTTCACCGGAATGATACGAGGTTTACCTCTTTAGTTCATTCCGCTGATGTCTCTGTCAAACCTCTTTAAGTGTGCCATCGAGGGTGATTCCTCCTGGGTTCACTTAATGGTAGGCACTCGAATCAACTGGTGTCCTTAAAGGTAAGAGTCGGGCGACCCAACGGTGCCCGCGAGCGGTATATTGTCGGGAGCGACAGGGAGGGTACGACCGACGTTACTGGCGTGCTGGGCCCCTGCTCGTATCTCGAGAGAGTTACCAAACCACGAAAAAGTCGAGCTCTACCAAGAGCACACGCGAGACAAGGTAAGGAGACGGTTCACCTTGTTGGTAACCACAGTGACTTGGTGGGACGACAGGGCAGGCACCGATGTACTGGTGGTCCTGACTGCTGTCGTTGACCGCGGGTCGGTTAACCCGAGGCAACGATAACGGTTTTCACGCAGGTTAATTAAAAATGCTAAATGGTTCGGCGGATGTCTTGAGTAGCCTTTTGGCTTGTACGCACTACCTATACATGGGATAAGGAGTGTGGGCTCCCCTGCATCGTAGTCTCGTTCGAGGGTCTTCAGACGTCAGCAGTACCGCGGGATGATTGCCGGGAAGTGGTGTTGTCTTCTCTTTGATGCAGCAGGTGTGTTTGTATTTGCTTTGATTTTGCTTCACCGGCCTGTCACGCACCGTGCAGGAGTACGTTCGGGTTAGGGTCCAAAGCCCGGCGTACATAGGATATAGTCCGACGGATGACCTCTCTGTTGATTGCCGAAGGATGGGCTACTTTGTGTCGGACAGCTTTGGGTGGAGCGTTCCCTAACAAGGTTCCCGCCACCCTGGAGATCCGAGCGTCGTAGAGTCACGCCAGTGCACCCCTGCATAGAAGATTAATCTATTCGAATAGCCGTGTCCACGGTAACAGGACGCTTTATGCTGAAGCTGGATCTTACCACTAGAAACTATTATTATTAAACTGTATGGTTCCGGGTTTTCTTCCTCGTGGGGAAGTCGAGGAGGGGAACTCGGAGGCATTATTATTATTAATCATTACAACTTATACTATACAATGTTGCAGCAACTTCTGCTTCGTTGTTACTTTATGCTTTATATGAACTGTTGGCTGATTCTTACCTCATGCTGCAAGACATCGTCGGAAGATGCTAGTCTTCGATAGGCCTAGCTTCTTACCCTTGCTCTGGATTTCTGTCTTTCAGTCCACTATATACAACCTCTTCTTTCCGTTGATACAAATGTATAATGCTTAGTAGTGGACGTAAGACTCGCGGGTATACTAGATACTCACCTGCTTTATTTCCTTTACTGTTTTGCCTGATCGGCCGCTGCAGTCGACGTTGGGGCCCAGGAGCAGGAGTTCCCGAGGCCGACCACCGCAACGTGAAGATCCCCGATGCCTTCTACGACGTCGAGTTCCCCTTTGACCAGGAGTAGTTTGGAGGTTCCCAGGCAGGAGGCTTTGCCTTTTCGATCGTTGTTGATATTTGTGCTAGCCTTCTTAAGGCAACCTTGTATTCTTGTGTCTGTACTCAGATACTATTTCTTCCGCTAACTTTGTGATCTCGAGCTGTTGTATTCGAGCCCTCGTGGCCCCTGGCTTGTATTAAATAGCTTGTATTATTTTATTTGTAGAGCTGTGTTGTGATATCTCACCGTGAGTCCCTGATCTCGATCGTGTACCTTGCGTGTATGATTACTATACACGGTCTGATTTTGGGGGCGTCACAAGTTGGTATCAGAGCCGACTGCCTGTAAGAAGCCACCCCACCACTACCTGGTCGAAGTTGAGTCTAGACTTTGCAAAACTATTTTGCTAACTTAATGTTTCGCTTACGGGCCCACATCGATGTTACTACGTGTGATATCTTTGGTATTAGGATCTTTTTCTCCGTACCTATGCTCTGGGACTCTGCTCTCTTATCCTTGCTGGTATGTTTTATTAATCCTAACTTTAGGTTCTCGTACCTCCTTCCTTCCGGAGAGCACTGCATTCCAGATGATCGCCTGCTTCACCTGAAGATTTCAGAGGTTAAACTCTGATAAATTCTCGAGAACCTGCGTGTTCATCACCTTTGCAATCCCATGCCACCGATAAGTCCGTGTGGATAATTGCATCCACCTCCCGATCTGGAAATCACAATTTCCTTGTACTTAAGCATCAAGTTATTCCGGAGCTTCTGTCACCCGATGCCTTGGCATCCGTTCCCTTTCTGGTTGAGTGACCATACTCACATCGGATCCTTTGCGAACCATCCGACCTTTTTGTGGATTACTATCCGACTATTCTTACATGGCTTATTCCATGTGTCAATTGGATTCATCGTGTGAAATACCCTCCATGCCCCTCGATGATTTGTGTTATCGTCGACAACCTCCCTTGCCTCCGTGCCAATACAACTTGATCATATATATCGTTCTTTGCTTTCCCTTGGGGAGGTTATACACGTGATACTTATGTATCATCACTTTTTCCCATCCATTGGTCTGTTGATCAGACAATGACATTTACCTTTCCGTTGGTCTGTTTGATCAGACAACCATGTTTTACCTTCCATTGGTCTGTTTAATCTTTCTTGTGATATAAATTATCTGAGTAGCGATGATTCCCTGCTTATGTAAACACCTAGGAGTACTACCTCGTCAGTAACCCTTGTTGCCATTGTTGATGACATTTCGGTAGCCACCGGGACGAGAACTTTGCCCATTGGTCCGCCTCGTATTAACGAGCAGGAAAATGGTTCTCAATGTCCACTGCTCCTGGTACCGATGTTGTTGCTGACATAGCTAACAAACTATTCTCTGACAACCTTGCGTCGTGATCGCATAGCATGTCGCCACCCTCCCTATTCTTGGTGGGCCCATAACCCACAGTTCCACAGGATCGAAACCTAACTCTCTTGTTCTTTTCTGTTCTTGAGGTTATTGCTCTTTCTTGATCTCGTATGCAACTCACGAGTCCTCTACCTTGTGGTATTCAGTCCAATACCAGACACCTTGCTTATGCTTGATGCTCTGGACCCCTTTTCATAATCCGTCATCGAGGTCGAATGCTTGCGTATCCTCTTGAAAACTTCGCACACCTTCTTTTGTTTATCTCGATGTATTCCCTGAGTTTAACCTCAGAAGATACCTTGTACCCCATTCCCTTGGACAATCTCTATCGATTAACCGGGTGCCGATCCGATCCCCCTTAAGTTTTTACTCCCTAGCCTATTCGTAAGTACGATGAAGACCCTGAAAGAAGGATGACAACTTGTCAAGATGCGCTGATGCAGAGAAATGAATACTTCAACGAGAAGGATTAACTTCTTCGAGAAGGACAACAAGCACCCGAAGACTCGTTAGAATACGAAACCAAAACCTTACCCCTTGCCCTACTTTTAATTCTCGGGACGAGAATTCTTTGTAGTGGTGGGGATTTGTAACACCCCAGGTGTCATGCTACAGTAATCACCTACAGTAATCAGGATTACTGTTGCTAATCACTGTTGATAATCTTTGTGGCTCAAACTGGCCTTAATCAAAATTTTTGTTTTTTGTTAATCTTCGGATCATGATGGGGGTATTGAATCCAATGTACCCATCATGCCTAGATCAAACTTTACAGTTGATCATCTTCTGTATCATAATGGTTGACATCAATAAACCATGTGCCAAGTGTGCCTTGATCATCATCTTCCAAATCAAAGTCCAACCCCTTCTTGATCTAGATCATAAATATAAAGTGGCAAATAAACTTTGCCCAAAAATTATGAAACCACTTATATAAATTCACTAATATTCAGTGGACCATGTTGCACCAACTTGGATATTTCTTGTGAGCTATAGATTAATTCAAACCATTAAAATAGTAGCTTGATTCGACTTTGAGGAATATTAAAAAAAATAGGTGACAATAAAACCTTGTCCAAAAATTGTGCTTCCACTTTTATTAAATCACAAATATTCAGTGGAGCATGTCACATCAATTTGGGGATTTTATTAATCTCTAGATTAAATCAATTAAATCAAAACAGTGATCAAAAATCCTAAATAAATCATTTAATATTTAATCCAAATATTAAACGACTTTTAAAATTTCCCAAATCTTTTGTGGCACTAACCTAGGGTGATTACTAAATTATGGTACACTTACAACATTTTACAAAAATGCCTAGATGAATAAAATTATTACAAAAATAAATAAACAGAAAGGAATAAAAACAAAAACAGAAAAATGGGAAAACCCTATACTACGCCTGGGGCAAACCCAGCCCACCAGGCCCACCTCTCCCTTCTCCTACCTCCCGCTAAAGTGGCCATGGCGCCAGTGGCCACGGTCGGTGTCACACTCGCACCGGCTCGACGCCTCGGTCGCTACAGGCCCCTGGGGGGGATAAGATCAACCCCCGCTGCCCCCCTGCGAACCCTAGATCGTTTCCCCCCTCCCCCACGCCTTCTTCCCCGCGTTCCCGAGCCGCCACGGGCGCGCACCGGCGAGCTCGCCCTGCAATCTTCGTTCCCCAGCCAAGCCAAGGTGTCCTGGCGATGTGCCATCGACGTCTTCATCACCCGCTGCGAGGAATCGAGCTAGGGAGCGCCACGCGCCATGCCCCCTTCTTCCTCTTCAACCACGGCCGCCGGCAACGCCACCCTGATTCGCGCCACCCCGACTTCCTTCTGCTCCACCGAGATGCCATCGAGCTCCACTGTGAGCTACTCCTCCAATTCCCTTCCTTTCCCCTTTCGATCCGTCGCTGTAGTCACCTGCACGAACCGGCTGTCGCCATGGCCGGAGTTCTCTGCTCTGGTGCGTGCCCGTACTGCTTCTGCTCTCGTATCGCTGTTGTTCGCATACTACTTGTTGTTGCTTGTTGCAGCTCGCCGGCAGCTGCTGACGCGCGCGTCGGGCGTGCGTGCCAAGCCCGCATGGCCGCGTCCCTCCACCCCGCTTGCCCCCTCCGATCTATCGTTGTTGTTGGCCGTGCTGTGTGCTGAATATGGCCACGACCAGGGCATGTCCAAGTGTGTGTGCGTGCTGACTGCTGAGTGTACGTGTGTGGTGTGTGTGTACGTGGTGTGTGCAGGCGTGTGTGCAGCACAGCCAGCCGGCTGGTCCGGCCGCCGCCGGCGGCCGCGCCCAGCGAGCCTGCCCGCCCGTGGCCGCTGCTGCTTTGCTGGCTGCACTGCTCGCTGTTGCCGCCGCTGCCTGTTGGTGCTACTGCTACTGAATGTGTATTACGCATACTGAACTTTGCTGTTTTTGCTAGCTGCTGTACCCGTTTTGACAACAAGAAATTAGAAATGAAACAAATTCAAAAATGTCTAAAAATGATATGAATGGAAATTAGAGACAACCAGCTTTGATTTGTTCCATGGTACCGACTTCAGAAAATGTACCGTTTAATTCGTAGAAAAATGGCAAAGGAGCAAAAATCTATGATGAGCTAGTACAGTTACGCCTGATGCTTGCAAATAAAAGTTCGCAGATAACTTCCTAAGTTTCTGGAATTTGCAAATAGGTCCTCTACCATTAATTAGAGTTTAGATTAAATACATCTGCTAAATAAATAGCCTATGACATATGGGACCCATCCTCTAATAATCCCTATTTTAGTTGAATTAAAATAAACTCTCCATGACATGTGGGCCCCCTTGTCAGATTACTATTCAGGATAATCTTGTGGATAAAGTTGCTTTTAATAAAAAAATAATTTCAGAAATGTTTAAAATGATTTTAAACTTTGAAAATCAATATCTTTTAAACCATTACTCAGATGAAAAAACTTTATACATGAAAATTGATCAGAAAAATATAACGAATACGAATACGCTATCTGTATGTCTACCCCACCCCCCTAACACACCGATCATCGACATTCCCCCCTTCGGGCTGTTTGTCGATAATTCCCGGTGCCGGTAAAAACCTGCCGGATGAATTTATTCCGAACACGAAAGTTTTCCGGAACGGTTCAACTAACACGAATACACCTCTCTTATGTTTGTCGGATGTCCACGACACCTCCGGCCTGATCCCTTCCCCCTCCGGACATCCTGTCCGGTAATCACCCGGAGCTGGCAGTTCATCCCCGGATGAATTCCCGCTCCGAGCAACGTGCATTGCACTGCGTTAGAACACCGTTAACATTGCATACGTCATGCTATTTATTTGTATTGCTATTATTGCTGTGTATTTATTGTTTCTTCCCCCCTCTCTTATTGTTCGGTAGTCTCGACGTCCGCTGCTGATGCCCCCGTGATCGACTACTTCGTCGACGACCGTACCCCTACCGTCGAGCTTCCAGGCAAGCAGAGCCATTCTCTTCCCCAGATATCGCCTACCTTTTTGTACTTTCTTGCACTAGGCATTGTTACTGCTGCTGCTACGTTACAATCCTATTCAATTGCATAGCCTGATTTTGTTGCCCCTTGATGTACCTTTCTTATCCTATGCTGCCTGCTATATCTATATATTATATTCAGCAGTGAGCCCTGCGCATTGTTAGCTAGGATTAGATAGCGGGCCGTGATCCCTCTGGGAGTGATCGCGGGAACGATATATTACAACTGCAACAGGTACGGACCAATGCAGACGCCCTAGGGAACCTACAACGGCGAGACTCTGCCGAGTCGCTTCGAGTTTGACTTACGAGTGGAATGGACTCGTATTTCACTCTCGTCGGCTCAGTAGCGTAGCATCACCGGAATGATACGAGGTTTATCTCTTTAGTTCATTCCGCTGATGTCTCTGTCAAACCTCTTTAAGTGTGCTATCGAGGGTGGTTCCTCCTGGGTTCACTTAATGGTAGGCACTCGAATCAACTGGTGTCCTTAAAGGTAAGAGTCGGGCGACCCAACGGTGCCCACGAGCGGTATATTGTCGGGTGCGACAGGGAGGTACGACCGACGTTACTGGCGTGCTTGGCCCCTGCTCGTATCTCGAGAGAGTTACCAAACCACGAAAAAGTCGAGCTCTACCAAGAGCACACGCGAGACAAGGTAAGGAGACGGTTCACCTTGTTGGTAACCACAGTGACTTGGTGGGACGACAGGGCAGGCACCGATGTACTGGTGGTCCTGACTGCTGTCGTTGACCGCGGGTCGGTTAAGTCGAGGCAACGATAACGGTTGTCACACAGGTTAATTAAAAATGCTAAATGGTTCGGCGGATGTCTTGAGTAGCCTTTTGGCTTGTACGCACTACCTACACGTGGGATAAGGAGTGTGGGCTCCCCTGCATTGTAGTCTCGTTCGAGGGTCTTCAGACGTCAGCAGTACCGCGGGCTGATTGCCGGGAAGTGGTGTTGTCTTCTCTTTGCTGCAGCAGGTGTGTTTGTATTTGCTTTGATTTTGCTTCACCGGACAGTCACGCACCGTGCAGGAGTACGTTCGGGTTAGGGTCCAAAGCCCGGCGTACATAGGATATAGTCCGGCGGATGACCTCTCTGTTGATTGCCGAAGGATGGGCTACTTTGTGTCGGATAGCTTTGGGTGGAGCGTTCCCTAACAAGGTTCCCGCAACCCTGGAGATCCGAGCGTCGTAGAGTCACGCCAGTGCACCCCTGCAGGGAAGATTAATCTATTCGAATAGCCGTGTCCACGGTAACAGGACGCTTTATGCTGAAGTTGGATCTTACCACTAGAAACTATTATTATTAAACTGTATGGTTCCGGGTTTTCTTCCTCGCGGGGAAGTCGAGGAGGGGAACTCGGAGGCATTATTATTATTAATCATTACAACTTATACTATACAATGTTGCAGCAACTTCTGCTTCGTTGTTACTTTATGCTTTATATGAACTGTTGGCTGATTCTTACCTCATGCTGCAAGACATCGTCGGAAGATGCTAGTCTTCGATAGGCCTAGCTTCTTAACCTTGCTCTGGATTTCTGTCTTTCAGTCCACTATATACAACCTCTTCTTTCCGTTGATACAAATGTATAATGCTTAGTAGCGGACGTAAGACTCGCTGGTATACTAGATACTCACCTGCTTTATTTCCTTTACTGTTTTGCCTGATCGGCCGCTGCAGTCGACGTTGGAGCCCAGGAGCAGGAGTTCCCGAGGCCGACCACCACAACGTGAAGATCCCCGATGCCTTCTACGACGTCGAGTTCCCCTTTGACCAGGAGTAGTTTGGAGGTTCCCAGGCAGGAGGCTTTGCCTTTTCAATCGTTGTTGATATTTGTGCTAGCCTTCTTAAGGCAACCTTGTATTCTTGTGTCTGTACTCAGATACTATTGCTTCCGCTAACTTTGTGCTCTCGAGCTGTTGTATTCGAGCCCTCGTGGCCCCTGGCTTGTATTAAACAGCTTGTATTATTTTATTTGTAGAGTTGTGTTGTGATATCTCACCGTGACTCCCTGATCTCGATCGTGTACCTTGCGTGTATGATTACTGTACACGGTCTGATTTTGGGGGCGTCACAGAACCGTAGATAGTGAAGTCGCGGTGTGGCAAGTCCCGGCCTAGCCGTCTGTGCAGCGGGGTCTTACCTACGCGCGAGCTTGCACGTCATCTGGGGTGCAGTGTATCGCAGCCCAAACATTGTTTGTAGGGACGTGTGCCAATATAGAGTGCACTCACTCAGAAAATGATCTAGTGGACTAATAGCGGTCACTCGCGGCGCGTTCGAGTGCTCAGGCGAGGAAATAGTATAGGATGCACCCACTTAGAAAGTCATCGAGTGAGCTAATAGTGTGAACACCCGTGGAGCATCCGAGTGCTTGAGTGGGGAAATTCGCCTACTTCGATTGTCGAATCCTGTGTATCAGTGCGATTAGTCACTCGCCCATGTGACAAGGTGCTCGAGTAGATGTATTTGTTCTTGTTGGAGGGGAGTAGCCACTCGCACCCTCGGAGTTTAGCCCGTGCTGTCTTGTGCTTTGTTTTAGCAGTAACAGGGCGCTCCCGATGGGAGTAAATTTTTTATGTAGTCAAAAATTGAGAGAAGGGCAATTTTTCAAAAGAACCCGGTCGCTTGGTCCACCAATAAAGTGGGGTCCATAGTCAGAGATCCTTTGCGCTTACTCAGCACGTCCTGCTTGGATGCAACACCACGAGAAGGTTTCACAGCTGTGGACGGCTGCGCGTTGTGGGAAGGTGTGATTTCATGCATCGTGTCGTGGTAATTTTGTATTTCATAATGATGGATCCTTGTTTTTTGTGCAAAATGGGTGGCATAATTACTGCGCCGGTTGAGATTTCCATGCCGCATGGATATCGTGGGATTGTGCCACGTCGAGTTGGTTCCGAAATCAACGGTGGATGGATAGCCCATCTCAGCTGGTTATATAAGTTGGGCTCAGGGTAGTTTTAGGTTTTACGCTGCTCTTGCCTTCCGCTTCTTCTTCTTCTTCCTCTGCTTCTTGCCTCCACCTTCCTCTGCTTCACCCAGCTGTTGCGGAGACCATGTCCATGCGTTCGGTGGGGACAATTGTGGCCAAGGGCACGACGCAGAGCAGTCGGCAGCGAGGATGACCAGACGGTGGGAGTGGTCTTTGTTTGAAGTTTCTTATCTTGATGCACTGGTGGAAGATGGGATCATTGCTGAAGGTGCTGCTCGGATCCTAGGGGAGGAAGAGGTGACGCGCCTCGCGGCGATGAACGGGTATGCTTTCAAAGATTTTTCCTGCGTGGATTTTCTCTTCCCGTTCATCCGTTCGTCCGTGGGATGCTCTTTGCGTACTAGCTTCAGTTGCATGATCTGACGCCCAACGGGATACTGCACATAGCGTGTTTCATCATGCTATGTGAGTGTTTCTTGGGGATCTATCCCCACTGGGGGCTCTGGAAACGCCTCTTCAATGTCAAGAGGACCAATTATGAATATGCCATTGGAGGCGTTGGCATTTCCATTAAGGATAAAAATTCCTATTTTGATCTGGAGAAACTGGATTCCATCCATACATGGTGGAAAAGTTGGATCTATCTGAAGGACCAAACTGTTGTTGGTCAAGTGTATGGTGTTGCACCGTTTGATTTAGTTGCTCGAGTGACTAAGAAATCATCTTGGGGCACATTTTGTCTGCTACTGAAGTGGCGACAGTGGAGCCCTTGGTGCGGGCACTCGCAGATCTGAAGGGGAAATCACCGGTGGGCAGCTTATTGCTGTCTTTATGAGGAGGCACATCCAGCCTTTACTAGTGGCCCAATCCTTTTGACCAAAGGATAAGCCTGAAAACTGAACTTATAAAGGCTAAAGTGTTCTTCAGGACACATAGGAGAGATAGTCACGTGCTTTCGCCATACTCCGTATCAATACTATGTGTTGTGTTGATAAGTGTTGAGTGGGTGGATCTATGCTAGCACACCTTCTAGACTAAGATAATTGCACTCTTATGATTAAACATCTTGCAAGCATCCGCAAATAAAAGATAGTAATTAAGGCAAAAGCCTAACCATAGCAATATGATCGATGATCCATTGTTCCCTTGTGCAAAAGTGTGCGAACTGGGGTTCAGGTTTCTGTCACTCCGGCAACCCACCGTAAGCATTATTTATACACAATGCATTCCCCTAGGTCCTTAATAAGGCGAAGTGTTGAGTGTTCGACTCACACAACACCACTAGGACAATAACAACACAACTTAAATATCAAACAACACATATTACTTTGACATCATATGACTACTAGAAACTAGACTTCTCCCATGTCCTCAAGAACTAAAGTAACTACTCACAGGACATAAAGGAGATCATGATCAGTGCGGATAAATAAATGATAAACAATATGGACACAATGATATTTTTCCAACAAAACTCAATAGAATTCATCACAAGGTAGTAATCAACACCGATATAGTAGAGAGGATAGGTAGTACAGATTACAACACGAGTTGCAATTGTGAGATGAGATAAGATGGTGGTGGAGATGGTGCTGTTGTTGGGGATGATGTTGATGATGATCTCGATGATGCCCGTGACGATGGTGATGACGATGGCGATGATCTCCCCTTCCGGGAGGTGTTCTTCCCGGCGGAATCTTCCCGCCGGAGATGTCTTTTCTTCTCTGTATGTTTCTGCCATGGAGCGGCGGCGGAACTCGTGAAACTCCTTAGGGTTTTTGGGTGACGAGTTATATATAGGCCAGAGGGGGGGAGCCGGGAGTGGCTCCAGGTATCCAGGCGCCCTCCAAGCGCGCCCAGGTGGGGGCCGCGCCGGGTGGCCGCCTGTGTACCCTGTGGCCCCCCTCTAGCTCTTGCCTTGCGGGTCTTCGTCATCCTTTTGGAAAATGGCCTCCGTCGATTTTCAGGTAATTTGGAGGTCATCTGCTTCAGCAACTCAGCATCCACTTTTTACCGCTGAATCCTGCGTCTGCTGCTTCGGCACCGGAAAGTTGCAAACTGTGTAAAACAAGCCAAAACAACATAAGAATAGCATCATAACATGAAATATATCAATGAATATGAAAGAATTACTATATAAAATAGTGATGCATTTTGGACGCATCAACTCCCCCAAGCTTAGACCTCGCTTGTCCCCAAGCGAATACTGAGCTCGGTAAACCTGTCCACAACTTTAGAGAGTGAAGTGTCGATAAGTAGAATACGGACAAGAAGCATCATGATTTCTTCACCAAACTCAAGCATCCTCAGTAGCAACCTCAACTCATAAGGCCCTTATGAGAAAGTAGTAACAATTATAATCAAAAGTAGGGCTGAGAAAACTCATCAAATTATGGCAAACATATCCTTGGTCAAAGGACAACTAATAACTTTTACTTTTGCTCTTTCTCTTTATAATGAAACAATTTGAAGATTTTGAAAGAACATGTTGTTAGTCATGAAGTGATAATGCTAACACAAAGGAAGATGCTTGCTTGGCAAAAGCTTTCGCAAACAACTTACTTATCAAATAATAATGACAACAAGGATGAGGCATGGCAAAAATTAATGCAGCGTTATATGAATGAATCCTCATCAACATCAAGTGTTTGTTCTCTTTAAGGAAAGAAGGAAGAAGTGGAAAAAACCGACTCAACATAAAAGTAAAGGAAATGCCTTGTTGTAGGCAAGCAGGGAAAACTTATGTGCTATCCTTAAATCAAACAGAATGAAAACAGATTTTGGGAGGTGCATAGTTTGTCAACGAATGCTAATAGATAGCTCAATTAATTCTTAAGCTGGACACGTTTCGAGGAATGGCTCCCAAGCGAGGACGTTCACATCCCCTTAATCTCCTTTGTTTATCACTACCAAAGTTATTGATTTCTCATAGAACAAGCGTGAAGGAGGGCTTGTTTTTTGTATTATCTTACGAGCTGGGCGACTCATGCTAGTTCCTCCTCATATTATGGGTTTGCAAATTAGACATGCGATCCCGGGGTAAAACTTGTCCAACTTAAGAAGATCATGAATTACCTAGTACTTCCTCATGAGCTAAACAAGAGGCACAAAACAGAGAATTTTGAACATTTAAGGATAACACATAAATTCTATACTTTCAAGAGTGGTAGGGAAATACCACGAATAGGAAGATATGGTGGACTCATATGGAAGATAATGGTTTCAGGGTATGGATGCACAAGCAGAAATCTTCTCGGCAAAGAGTTTGGCTAGCAAAGGCTTTGAGAGAGCATACAATTGAAGATGACTTAGATGCAAAGCATATAACGCATAAACATTAAGGTAAGAATAACACATCAAGTTGTCTTCCTTGTCCACATAACACTTCAAGCATAATAACATAAAGGTTTTGGCTATGTCGCTACTTGAGAAAACATGCGTATTTTCATGACCAAAGCTATGTTTGCCAAGATTAAATAAATTTTTCAGAGCCATACCTGATATAAGGTCAATACTCCTCATATGAATCATCATATAAGGTCGATTGCGTGAAGAGAATACCGAGTGCAGCGAAGGAACCAATATACTTCTCAATAATATTCCATCATAGACGACTCCACACTCACGGATACAACCTCTCCACAAAGGAGTGATAGACCTAAATGCAAACACCTATTTCATATAATAACTTCCCTAGACATGATACGACTCTACTTGAATCTAAAAGACTAAGATAAAGATACCGGGCACTCCCCCAAGCTTGGAACAAGCTGAAGGGATGCCATTACCCGAGGAGATTTTACTCCTCATTCCTGTTCCTGTTGATCACGTAGTCCTTGGAGAAGCGCTTCCATGGAAGAGGTTCTCCCGTCTCATAAGAAGTTTCAGTCACCAAGATCCTGCTTTCAGCACCTAAACCCATGCGCAGAAACTTTAGTTCATACTCACAGTTCTGGTTGTGCACCTAAACCCATGCCTGGTCTTGATGCTCCCCTCCTTGACAGGTTCCTTTAGATCTTCTTGGTGGGGAACACCATCCTCCAACCAGACGGTTTGAGGATGCTTCTTCACCTCAGCGAGGTAAGGGTTGATGACGTTAAGGACGAACTTGTCCTTGGGGGAACTTGGGGAAGCCATGGCACCTAGGTCTAGCTAAAAGATTTCCTGGCAGAAACAGCTCGAGAAGAAAATAGACGAAATCGCGAGATACAGTGCCGGGGCTATCCGGGCAAATATATAGCAAACATTTCTACAACAGAAGGAAGGCAACGAGCCAAAGCAGAGAAGGAGGCGGACTCCAGGGTGTCCAGGCGGACTCCCGACGTGGCCAGGAGGTAGGCCGTGCCAGGGGGGGGCGCCTGGACCCCCTGGAACTCCTCTCCCGCTCCAATCAGGCTTCGAATTTTCCTAATTTTGCAGAAACTCGTAATATGGATCTTTTGTGGCGGTTCGCGATGTTTCCTTATCGTAATACATACCTTTTATTATTCTTCTTTTGCTGGTGTCTTAAACCGGGCTGCAACATATTCTTCATGAGTTGTGTGTATTAAATTTACATCAACATTGACGGGGTCTCCCACCATGTAATGCTTGAGTCTTTACCGATTCACAACTTGAGGTTTGGTGCCATCAAAATTGTTAATCTTGATTTAGAGCGGTAAACTTCTTTGCTATGAAATGAACCTTCCCATCTGGAAAGTAATTTACCTGGAGAAAACCTGAAACGAGATCTAAACAACAAAACTTTATCACCAACATTAAATTCACGTTTCAAAATCCTTCTATCATGCCACTTCTTTACCCTTTCCTTAAACATTTTAGCACTCTCGTAAGCTTCACTTCTCCACTCATCTAGAGAAGTGAAGTTCATGACTTTTCACCAGCTAACTTTGGGTCAACATTAAGCTCTCTAATAGCCCAGAAAGCTTTGTGTTCCAACTCGAATGGCAGATGGCAAGCCTTGCCATAGACAATCTTATAGGTAGACATGCCCATGGGGTTCTTGTAAGCAGTTCTATACGCCCACAAAGCATCTCCTAACATCCATGGAATTAATTCCAGTGATAAACATCTTGCTGTTCGTAATGCCATAGAACTTTGCGGTTGCTCTGTCATCTGTCTTCAGGAAACCAAACGGGAGTCTTTTGACTTAAATTTCGTTAAACAGTGCTGCCCCAATTTTTTTGACAAGTTTACCTTTATTCCCTCAATTGGTAACTCTGGTGGTTTATGTGTTATCTGGATGAGCTCTATGTTTTCTGGCACTTTGGTTATCTTTGAATCTTATGTTGTGGCAGTACATTTTATTTCCGCACAATCTGGCGATGTGTGGACGCTTGTTAATGTGTACGGTCCTTGCTCTGGTCCTAACAGAGACTTATTTACTAAATGGCTTTTTGATCTTATTATACCAGGTGGGGAAGATTGGTTGATTGTCGGGGATTTCAACTACTATCGAGCCCCTGATAACAGAAACCGTGGTCAAGGTAGTGCGTCGGATATGCTGGTTTTCAGTGACTTCATACGCGCCCAATCTCTTGTTGAGCTCCCGATCAAAGGTCGTACGTTTACCTGGAGTAACATGCAGATCGACCCCCTCCTCGTCCAACTTCATTGCCATTTTACCTCTTTTAATTGGGCTGCCAAATTCCCCAACACTGTGGTAATGCCGCTTGGCAAACCGGTCTCAGATCATGCACCCTGTTATGTAGGTATTCAGACTCACATACCTAAATCTAATATATTTCGGTTTGAGGATTTCTGGACCACGATTCCTGGGTTCTTCGATGTTGTTGAGAGAGTGTGGCTTAGTCATCACTACGCTCCTAATTCTTCTGCCTTGTTGTGTAAGAAGTTTAAATGTCTCAGATACGAATTGAAAAAGTGGAGTCGTGGGGTTTCTAGACTCACCACTCTCATTACCAATTCAAATCGGATTCTATCTGAAATTGACATGCTCGAAGAGAGGCGGTCCCTCTCAGTCCCTGAGGGTAACATGCTCTTGATACTGAAAAAGCACCTCTTAAATCTTCTCGAGAGGAAGAAATCTTACTGGAAGAAGCGGTGCACTATTTGGTTTTTCAAATTTGGTGACGGAAACACTAAATTCTTTCATAGAATTGCCACTGAACGATACCGAAGGAATTCAGTTGCTACTCTTAGTCTTCCTTATGGCTCCGTTGTTTCCGATCACATTAGGAAAGAAGCAATCTTGTTTCACACGTACAAAGATAGACTAGGGCAATCAGAGCCCACGAATATTGTGCTGAACCTACAGGAGCTTATCCGCAGAGTTGAGGGTTGGGAGGTTTTGTCTGTCCCCTTCACTCATGATGAAATAGATGCGGTTTTCAAGAAGATGCCCTCCGATCGTGCTCCCGGTCCGGATGGCTTCAGTGGGGGGTTCTTGAAGTCTTGCTGGCAGTTGATCAAGCATGATTTTTACAAATTGTGCTCGGATTTCTATGATGGTAATCTGAACCTTGAGAGTCTAAGCACTGGGTTTATAACGTTGATACCAAAAATACAGTCGCCTAAATCTGCGAATGATTATCGCCCGATCACTTTGTTTAACTGTTTCCTCAAAATCATCACTAAATTACTACCTGACCGGCTGCAAAAGGTTATCCTCAGCATCATTCACAAGAACCAATATGGATTTTTGAAAGGCAAATCGATTCAAGACTGCCTTGCATGGGCGTTCGAATTTTTGCACCAATGTCAGAGCTTTGGTAAATAAATTGTTGTTCTGAAAATGGATTTCGCTAAAGCTTTCGATACGATCGAACACCAACCCATGATTGAAATCATGAAATTCATGGGCTTCGATGCCCGTTGGTTATGGTGGATGGAATCCATTTTCTCCTCGGCCAAGTCGTCTATTCTTCTTAACGGGATCCCAGGTCGTCAGTTTAAATGCAAGAGAGGTGTGCGCCAAGGGGACCCTTTTTCCCCGTTACTTTTCGTTCTTGTGGCTGACTTGCTGCAAGCGGCAGTTAATGATCAGTTTAGGTATGGTGGGATCAGCCTACCGATCCCAGTGGCAGGTGATTACCCAATCATACAGTACGCGGACGATACAATCATGGTGTTGCCGGCTGATCCTGCGCAAGTTCTTCTTGTTAAATAGACGCTACATAATTATGCTGCACGGTTGGGCTGAGGATGAACTTTGAAAAATCCACTCTTGTGCCGATCAATACCCCGGTCGATACAACTGCTGCTTTGGCTGCTCTATTAGGATGTTCTGTGGGCACCCTCCCGTTCACGTACTTGGGGCTGCCGATGGGGACTACTAAGCCCTCGGTTAGTGAATTTATGCCGATGATTGCATCTGTTGAGAGAAGACTCTCTTCGGCTGCGTCTCTTTTGGATTATGGCTCTAAATTGATGTTGGTGAATTCAGTCATCACATCTTTGTCTATATACGCCATGTGCTCTATGAAACTGCCGCCAAAACTCATCGACCACCTCGACAAATTGCGTAGACACTGCCTTTGGTCCAAGCAGGATGATGCTGCGGCAAAAACCTGCTCTCCAGCCGCCTGGGACCTGGTCTGCAGACCGAAATCGAAGGGGGGCCTTGGGGTCGTTGATCTCAAGGTTCAAAATCAGGGGCTTCTTCTCAAAAAATTGCACAAGTTCTATAATAAATTTAATGTGCCGTGGGTGGATCTTATTTGGCGAACTTACTATTCGACCGGTGTAACCCACGCGATGGATGCGTGTGGATCGTTCTGGTGGCGGGATGTGATGCAGCTGTCTCCTATATATAGAGCTATTACGTTTGTTAAAATTGGTGATGGATCGACTGTTCTTTTCTTGAAAGACCTATGGCTACATGATGTTCTGTCTCATGAATTTCCACGTCTACACTCCTTCGCCAGGAAGGAAGATGTCTCTGTGCAGCGATTACTGACCTCGTCCTCACTTGGGGAGAATTTATGTCTCCCTTTGTCTGTGCAAGCCAGACAGGAATTACTTTATCTGCTGGAAGGCACTAAGGATGTGGTGATGATGGCTGAGGCTAATGACATCTGGTGTACCATTTGGGGTAGTAAAAAATTCACGTCCAGCAAATACTATCTTCACTGCTTCAGGGATGTGGCTGTTGACGAGGCGTTTAAGTGGATTTGGTGCTCAAGTTGTACTAACAAATGGAAGGTGTTCACCTGGTTACTGCTGACCGATAGATTGAACACTCGTAATATCCTTAGGAGAAGAAAATTTGCACTTCGGGACAATGATTACGGATGCGTTCTGTGCCATAACCCACCTGAAGAAACTTTTGAACACCTCTTCTTCACATGCTCTTTCAGTTCGGCCTGTTGGGCTAAGTTTGGAATCTCTTGGCCTGTGCAAGGGAACAGGCTGGACCTAGTGCATGAAGGGAAAAGAATGTGGAATAAGCCTATGTTTATCGAGGTATTTAATGTTGGAGCTTGGAGCTTGTGGAAAGAGAGAAATAACAAACACTTCAGAGGTGCTCAGCAATCTGTTGACTCTTGGGCTCAGAGGTTTAAGCTAGACTTTGATATGCTTAGACATAGAAATAAGGAAGGACTAGAGCCTTTCATCACTCAACTTGTACTTTCTATTTGAACTTCTTTTCTCCCCCCTCTCCCCCTCCACACCCCCATGTGTATATACCATGTAACCTTCTCTGTTACTCTCTATAAAAGTCAGTAGGGGATGCCCCTACTGTCCTTAAAAACTCAAAAAAAAAATTCTTTGACCAGTCCTTCCTAGAACCGTTGACTGTCTTTTGCAAGATCAACTTGATCTCTCTATTGGTTAGCTCAACTTTCCCACTAGTTTGAGGATGGTACGGTGAAGAAATTCTATGATTGACATCGTACTTGGCTATATCTTTTCTAAAAGCTCCATGCGTGAGGTGTGATCCTCCATCAGTCATGAGGTACCTAGGTACACCAAACCTAGGGAAAATTACATCTTTGAGCATTTTCAAAGATGTCTTGTGATCAGCACTCTCAGTGGGGATTGCTTCAACCCACTTGGTTACATAATCAATAGCCACTGAAATTTGAGTGTACTTGTGTGAGGGAGGAAAAGGACCGATAAAGTCAAAACCCTAGCAATCAAAAGGCTCAATCACTAGAGAGTAATTCATAGGCGTCTCATTCCTCCTACTAATATTACCAACTCTCTGACACTTATCAAAAGATAAAACATAATTTCTAGCATCTTTAAAGAGAGCAGGCCAATAAAAACCTGATTGGAGAACTTTATGTGCGGTCCTCTCACCGACATGATGTCCTCCATAGGGACTATCGTGACATTGTTTGAGAATATCTTTCTGCTCGTGTTCCAGTATGCATCTTCTCATGATCCCGTCCGGACTTTCTTTGAAAAGATGAGGGTCATCCAAAAAGTAATGCCTCAAATCATGTAAGAACTTCTTCCTTTGCTGAAATGTGAAACCTGGAGGAAAATACTTTGCAACGATAAATTTTTCATAATCTACAAACCAAGGATCAGAAAGAGATTGTACTTTTACAACGACAAGTTGTTCGTCTGGAAAAATGTCGTTTACTGGGATGGGGTCATGCGATATATCTTCCATTCTTGAAAGATTGTCCGCCACCAGATTATCTGCTCCTTTCCTATCAATAATCTATAAATCAAACTCTTGAAGAAGGAGTACCCACCGGATGAGTCTTGGTTTGGCATCCTTCTTCGCCATAAGGTACTTAAGAGCAAAATTGTCAGTATGAATAATAACCTTAGAATCAATAATATAAGGTCTAAAATTATCACAAGAAAACACTACTGCTAAGAATTCCTTCTCAGTAGTAGCATAATTCTTTTGATCACTATCAAGGGTTTTGCTAGCATAATGTATAACATTCAATTTCTTATCAAACCTTTGTCCTAAAACAGCTCCAACAGAAAAATCACTAGCATGACACATAATTTCAAAGGGCAATTTCCAATCAGGTGGTTGTACTATAGGAGCGGTTATTAAAGCTTTCTTAAGAACTTCGAAAGCCTCCTTACAATCTTCATCAAATACAAAAGGAACATCCTTCTGGAGAAGATTAGTGAGGGGTATCGAGGTCTTAGAAAAGTATTTAATAAATCTTCTATAGAAACCAGCATGACTGAGAAAACTACGAATACCTTTAATGCCCCTTGGATAGGGCATCCTTTCAATAGCTTCAATCTTCGCCTTGTCCACTTCAATTCCCCTCTCAGAAATCTTGTGACCAAGAACGATCCCTTCGTTAACCATGAAGTGGCGCTTCTCCCAGTTTAAAACTAAATTTGCGTCCTTGCATCTCTGCAAAACTTTATTAACATTGTGGAGACAGTGATCAATGGAAGTTCCATAGACGGAGAAATCGTCCATGAAGACTTCCACAATCTCCTCACAGAAACCATGAAAATAGCAGACATACCAATCTGAAAAGTAGCAGGTGCATTGCATAAACCAAAAGGCATACGCCTGTAAGCATAGGTACCGTAAGGACATGTGAAAGTGGTCTTCTCTTGATCGGCAGTGTTAACATGAATTTGAGAGAAGCCAGAGTACCCGTCAAGATAGCAAAAGGGGGTGTTTTTGGACAACCTCTCAAGCATCTGGTCAATAAAGGGAAGCGGGTAGTGGTCCTTCCTGGTTGCCTTGTTCTACTTCCTGTAATCAATACACATTCTATATCCAATAACAACTCTTTGAGGCAGTTTTTCTTGTGAATATTTTGTCTAACTCATTTCTCTCTTTCATATGCATATCATTCTCATGGTCTTCCATATATTGCCGCAAAGGATCATTAGGAGGAATAGCAATGGAAGCAATATCTTCAATAATCTTATCATCACTAGGTAAATTAGTACCACGAGGCTGCTTAGAGAACATAGAAAAGTTAAATTCATATGGCTCACCATTGAATTCCGCAGAAACTTTAACTTTTTTGCAGTCTATTATATCACCACAAGTGCTGAGGAAAGGCCTCCAAAAGATAATAGGGCAAAAACTATCTTGTACTGAACCAAGTACTAGAAAGTCGGTAGGATATTTTACCTTTCCACATAGGACTTCAACATCTCTCACAATCCCAATGGGAGAGATAGTTTCTTTGTTTGCTAGATAAATAGTAACATCAATCTCTTCAAGTTCACAGGGTGAAATATCACCCATGATCTCCTGATAGAGTGAATAAGGAATAGCGCTAGCACTCGATCCCAAATCGTAATTGTGATCTCTGATTTTAATAGATACAACTGGTGTACTTTTATCGATTTCCCAGTCTTCAGTGTTCTTCTGGATCCTCTCAATGAGATCCCATCTCTCTTCAACGCTTCTTTTTTGGAATACCCCACTAGAGGAGGCATCCAACATCTCCTTATTCTGATGAGAGAGCCTGGCATAAAAAATTGTAAGTATAATTTCTTTGGAGAGTTCATGGATAGGGCATTTGAACGTTAGGGACTTCAGTCTCCCCAAGATTGAGCGATGCTCTCTCTGTCATGAGGCCAAAAGTTATATATGGTGTTCCTGTCTCGATGAATTTCGTGAAGAGGATAAAACTTTGTATAAAAGAGAGACATAAGCTCTTGCAAATTAAGCAAATGTGAGTTATCAAGGAGCTTATACCAATCTGAAGCTTTATCTGCAAGTGATACGGAGAATAATTTCTTCATAACGAACTCCCTTGACACACCTGCAAGCTTGAATAATGAACATAAATGTGATAAATATAGCAGGTGTTCACTGGGATGTCTGTCTCCTGCATAACGATTAGCCAAGACATAATCGATAATACCAGTTGGTATTTTATAAGCCACAATTTCAGTAGGGGTGGGAGTGACCACCAGAGTAGCGGGGTATTTCCCCATAAACAACGAACCAAGACTAGAGGTGTCCACAAGGACAAAAAGTAGCAACGGCAAAATAAATACAGAAATATAAAAGCTTCCTTACCAACTTCACTTACTAATAGCGCTACGCTCCCCGGCAACGGCGCCAGAAAACAGTACTTGATGACCCTCAACTATAGGGGATCGATTGTAGCGTTTTCGATAAATAAGAGTGTCGAACCCAACGAGGAGCAGAAGGTATTGTTAAGTGACTTTGGTAAAGTAATAACTGCTGGAACTGAAAGATAACTTTTTAGGGGGTTTTCGTATAAGCAACAAGAAGGTAAAAGCAAGCAAAGTAAAAAGGTACTGAGGAGTAACAAGTGGCGCAATCCTTTTGAGCAAAGGATAAGCCTGACAACTGAACTTATTAAGGCTAAAGTGTTCTTGAGGACACACGGGAGAGATAGTCACGTGCTTTCTCCATACTCCGTATCGATACTATGTGCTGTGTTGATAAGTTTTGAGTGGGTGGATCTATGCTAGCACACCTTCTAGACTAAGATAAGTGGACTTTTATGATTAAACATCTTGCAAGCATCCACAAATACAAGATAGTAATTAAGGTAAAATCCTAACCATAGCAATACGATCGATGATCCATTGTTCCCTTGTGCAAAAGTGTGCAAACTGGGCTTCAGGTTTCTGTCACTCCGGCAACCCACCGTAAGCTTTCTTTATACACAATGCATTCTCCTAGGTCCTTAATAAGGCGAAGTGTTGAGTGCTCGACTCACACAACACCACTAGGAAAATAACAACACAACTTAAATATCAAACAACACATATTACTTCAACATCATATGACTACTAGCAACTAGACTTCTCCCATGTCCTCTAGAACTAAAGTAACTACTCACAAGACATAAATGAGATCCTGATCAGTGGGGATAAATAAATGATAAACAATCTGGAAACAATGATATTTTCCAACAAAACTCAATAGCATTCATCACAAGGTAGTAATCAACGCCGATAGAGTAGAGAGGATCGGTAGTACAGATTACAACACGAGTTGCAATTGTGAGATGAGATAGGCTGGTGGTGGAGATGGTGCTGATGTTGGGGATGATGTTGATGATGATCTCGATGATGCTCGTGACGATGGAAATGATCTCCCCATCCTGGAGGTGTTCTCCCCGACGGAATCTTCCCGCGGGAGATATCTTTTCTTCTCTGTAGGTTTCCTCCACGGATCGGCGGCGGAACTCGCGAAACTTCTTCTCTTTTAGGGTTTTTGGGTGATGAGTGATATATAGGCCAGAGGGGGGAGCCGGGAGTGGCCTCAGGTGTCCATACGCCCTCCCGGCGCGCCCCAGGTGGGGCCTGCGCCAGGTGGCCACCTGGGCACCTTGTGGCCCCCCTCTGGCTCCTGTCTTGTGGGTCCTCCTCATCCTTCTGGAAAATGACCTCCATCGATTTTCAGGTAATTTGGAGGTCTTCTGCTTCAGCAACTCAGCATCCACTTTTTACCGCTGAATCCTGCGTCTGCTGTTTCGGCATCGAAAAGTTACAAACTGTGTAAAACAAGCCAAAACAACATAAGAATATCATCATAACATGAAATATATCATTGAATAGGAAAAAATTACTATATAAAATAGTGATGAATTTTGGACGTATCAGTGACCTCGTCGGCAGCACCAGATGTTGCACCTCGCCCACCTCCAGTTGCTCAAAAAAGCGGAAGTTTGGGATGCTTCTTCGTCCGGGTGTTGCACCTGTTGGGTTTGTACTTCACCCCACTTCAGTTTTTTTCCTTGATTTTGTTTTAATTCTCCTATTGAAGAACTGGTATGCTACAACACTCAGCCTGCCCCGTCTGCTTCTTCGACGAGTGCTTCTGCTACTGACCTTCAAACGATCTATTCTAGCACTGCTGCTGAGGAGTTGGGTCCTACGTCTACTCCTGCAGTCCCGGGTGCGGGTACGACTCCTGCGACCGCTCCTTCGGGTGGTTCTGGAACTATAAAAGAGGGAAATTCCTCTCCGGATGTGAAGCCTGCTGTTGGCAGAGGGTACACCTTGGAGAAAAGGGGCATTTCCATTGAGAAAAGAGCGGCATTCTTCGATCAGATGGCTGAACAAGTGACAATCCTTGCTTTCTAGATTTCATTGGGTGCGCGGAAGCGCTCCTGATGGGAGTAGCCCTTGAGGCTGCGTACAAACACTTGTGGTTGGACACAGTCTTTTACTGTTTTCCTTTGTGTGACCTTGTCCTTGGATCTTCTGTTGTTTTAGCCTCTTTTCCGAATGTGCGAGCGCGTGCTGACTGATGTCGATCGGTCCAGAAGTGCCCATGATTCTGTCCAGGGGAAGCTTAGTGTCATGAGGCGTGAGTTCCTGCGTTGCTTTCTGCGCCCTTGTTGCTTGTTTTTTTTATTGTTGCATGGTTTATGATGCCTCTGGTGTAGGTCGGAAGAATGAAGCCGTAAAGCGAGATGCTGAAGTGGATAAGGAGCTCGCCTTGCTTCAGGGTACTTTGGAGTCGAAGGAGAAAGAGCTCCAAGTGCATCTTGGTGAGGCTGAGCGGCTCCGACATGCCAAAATGGCTGAGGGTGACCGCCTGTGCGCCCTGGCGGGTGCTCTAACAGGTAAATAATTTACTTCTGTATCTTTGCTTGGGTTGCGACCTTTTGCTTGATTTCTGATCGCCATTTTTCTGGTGTGCAGACTCCGTAGGTGTTGAGATTTCTACAGCTGCCTCTGTGGAGTCGAGCACTCTTTGTGGTGATGTCGATTCCTTGTCGAGTGCTACAGACTCCGCCAAGGCCATGGGTGATCGAGCTACTACTCTCCTCAAGCTTCTGCATGAAGACATGTTTCCAGAAGAGGAGGATCAGCCCGAAGGTCTTGATCTTTTGGTTTCTGCATTTGACTCGGGTGGTGGAATCCTAGAGAGCTTCGTCCGTGAGACTGTGGTGAGTGGGCTTGCGACATCCTTTGTTGTTCTCTTTGGGCGCGGTGTGCCAATTGAGGATGACATGGTTGATACCGTGCCTGATTATACGGACGAGCAGAGCATGCGAGCCGCTGAGCTTGCCTGCCGACTGCAATTGGTTGTAGAAGCCGACATCTGCAAGTCTGAGGGTGCTAAGTAGATGTGGAAATCTTGCTTCCTTGGTGCTTGTTTCTTCTAGTGACTCTTTGAATTTGTAATAAACCTCCTCCGGAGAAAAAAACTTTGGATGATGCTGGCGATGTTGCTCTGCCCTTGTGGCTTTGCTTTTCTTCTTGCGGTAGGCCGTTGATGGCGTGGAAGTGGTAATGGATTCTCGCCCTTCGTTGGTTACCCCAAGTGGAAGGTGAGATGTAGGATAGCAGTAAAGTTCCCCTATGTAGAGGATAGGGTTTGTCTCCCGTAGGACTCCGGCGATGATAAGTAGGTGTCAGCGGCGCACCTGACGCGGACCTGCAGACGATACAATTAACTTTGCTCCCAACGAAGTTCAGAGAGGTTTTCAATCTCTTCGGTCTTGTTGTTTACAAAGGGTCAAACACACAAGGGATAATGATAATGATAGCAACTGAAAGTAAATACTGAAAAGTAAAAAGGCTTGTAAACAATGATGAGAATATGGACTGGGCTCCCGTGATGTTCACTAGTGATGTCTCTCTCCCAAAAGACGATAAAACTGCTATGCGAGGTAAACAAATTACAGATGGGCAATTAACAAGATTATAAACGCACGACAATGCTAACTATGCTACAAAAGAAAGGAAGAGGCTAAAAAAATGGGCAGTATGCCAAAATAAGTAGACCGAAATCCATCTACATCTACTACTAATCATCCACGTTGAGATATCTATCCAGAACATCTCGCTGGTAATAAGTTGCGAGTCCCACCCAAAAGTGTAAACCCAAAGCAACGGATAACTACATTAAAAGAACTTTGCGTAAAGTAAACAATCCTTGGAACCGCGGTTATAAGCACCGTTGTTTTCCACCTTCTGGCCACAACACATCCCCTAGACTCATGTTTCTGTCACTCAAGCGTGTCATCAGGGCGCATGTACCCACAATCCAGCATAACGTTCCCTCTTGGAGTTAATATCCACCACTTGGCCAAAGCAATAAACAACAACGAAGAACATGCAAGAATTACTTAGGAACAAAAATATAAGAGATCAACACCAAATATATTACTCTATCACGATCTGAACATAATCTCATAAATCCATCGGATCCCATCAAACTCAACATAGCAAAAGTAGAAGAATTACATATGTGCCTCGATCATATGGGCGGCTCACGAGGTCTAAACCATGAAGAACAAAGAGGGGAGGAGAACATCACATAGCTACTGATCACGGACCCATGGTCCAAGGTACACTACTCACGGCACATCCGGGAAGCGTCCATGGTGGAGGAGAAGCTCTTGGAGGTCAATCGTCCCTCTGGCATGGTGCCGGGAAGGGTCCTGACGGTGCTCCCGATCTTGGAAGCACGGCGGCGGCGGAATAGAGGTGAGATTGCGAAATAGGGTTTTGTCTTCAGAAGTTTCCCATGACGGAGAATAAATAGGCGAAGGGGGGCAGCCAGGGGGGCCACCAGGGGTCCACGCGCCAGGCCCCTGGCCGCCTGGGCCCCTGGTGGTGTCCCTCTGGCCCCACTTGGGTGCTTCTGGAAGACTCCGTTACGCTGATTTTTTATCCGATTTTTCCCGAATTTTTGGAACACTTTTAATATGGGGGAAACATGGAATAGAAAAACAACAGAAAACAGAAACTGGAACTGGGGTGCACTGAGTTAGTAGGTTAGTCCAAATATGATCAAAAGTATATGAAAGTGTATCTAGATCATAGCAATATCACACAAAACATGCATGGAGCGAGCATAAGTTATCAATACGTTTGGGACGTATCAACATCCCCAAGCTTAATTCCTGCTCGTCCTCGAGTAGGTAAATGATAATAGGAATAATTTCTTTGGTTAAATTGTAGCAACCATATAAGGACTTTGAAAAGTAAAGTAATCAAGGTATGTAATTCAATTCAAGTCATAACATGCAAGAGTCTATATTAGCATTGAAACAAGCAACGAAAGAACATTAGGTGCAAGAGCTCTCGCTGTTCGTGACTAGAATGTCTCCAGATGGTGGTTGCGTCCAAGAAGGGGGATAGGGAATACGGGAAAAATGTATTTTTGTGTTGAGAACTCAATCTACTAAAGTGTCACACTTGGTCTTCTTTGGAATCTTATCTTGACTCGTCCCCAGACCACTATCCAGGTACAAGTCAATTTTATCCACTCCTTTTTTGATATTTTGAGCACTCATGCAATGGATGAGCATAAGCACAAGAGTTGACACTTAGGATGGCAAAGAGAGAAATATGGTGGAGGAGGAAGAAAAAAAGGATGAGAAAGGCTCACATCAATGAGGACAATCATAAGCGAGAAGGCCAAATGATAGATATGATGTGAGGAATAGGGATTGCCATGCAACGGATGCACATATGAGCTGAAAAGCTCTCCAATGGAACTAGGGGGGGTGCATCTAACTTGCTCGCTCATGAAGACCTAGAGCTCTTTTGAGGAGGCTCATCCTTTGAATATGCAAGCCAAGTTCTATAGTGTGAAGGTCCCCACATAGCTATATGCATGATCATCTCTATGGAGTACAAGGATAAGAGGGAGTACTGGTGTGGATCTTTGAAAAGGATAGTAGTTTTGATCCTTTATCTCTTTTTATTTCTTTTTCTCTTTTTCTATTTTTTGTATTTTTGGTGGCCTCAATGGCTCTTTCTATTTAAATCTCATTTGTCCTCTTTGGGATCTTTTATTTTGTCCACTTTGGGATCTTTTCCTCACTTAAGGGAAACACTCTAATTTACAAAAGGGTATAGAAGATCTTTCACACTTTACAAGATACTCAGATCATAAAGAAGATGTAGCTATCATGATGTATGCAATGTATGTCGCTGCCAGTGTAGCAGGAACATGTATGACATGAAGATCAGGTCATGAAGAGGTGGATGTTGCATGGAAATATATCTCGAAAAGGCTATGGAAATACCTTGATAGGTAGGTATGGTGGCTGTTTTGAGGAAAGATATAAGGAGGTTTATGATGACAGAGCATATCATGCCAAGGGTTTGGATGTACCGGCGAAGGTGGACGCCAACTCTCGGAGTGAGAAGGAGGCAATGCACGACACAGGAAAGGCTAGCAAATATGAGGTGGTGGAATGTCAACTTTCAATAATCACATTAGTCCGAAGAACTCATGCACTTATTATCGGTAACTCTCAAGCTAATAAGGAGGTTCACAAAGAGACAAGTGCCCCGAGGAGGAGTGTATGGGGGTTTGGTTATCCTTGTGCATCCTCGACTGATGGTACGTGAGTGTTCTCTAATATTCGACCCCTCAGAATAGTAGTGATCCATCTAGTAGCTAGAGTTCTCAACTAGTTTTGTAGGTTTTTGAAAATAACACACGGATTGACCAAAATACGACACCTATCACTAATAGGCTAGATCTCTTGACACCAAAAGTTCAAACATTACTCACATCAATACCTCATAACTATTGCAAGTTACTACTGAAATTAAATAGCAACCTCAATTACCTACTTCTCAAAAACAAGACATAACTCAGTGCAACAACCAACTCTCTTAACACGATAAAAATGAAAACTAAAGAGAGTTCAAATGACAAACTAAACAAAATCCAAGGCTCTTGCTAACGACAAACTAAACTAAAACTAAACAGGGCAGTAGCTACGAAAAGATAAAGAACACACAACAGCAAAAAAGATAGGCATGAAGAATCCTATGATGTGTTCTAGATTTTGAAAGTGGAGCGTGTTTCTGTCCCACACAAAGTAAGACGGGATCTAACTTGTTATGAACAGCAAGCAAATATAAAGAAAACTAAAAATAAAACCTAAGAGCGAGACGCTCCAAGCATAGCACATAATGCATGAAGTGATAAAAATATAGTGAGACAAAAGACGAACTGATGATTGTTGATGGAGAAGGGGATGCACAAGGCATTCCCAAGCTTAGACGCTTGAGTCTCCTTGAATAATTGTTGGGTATGCATGGGGGCATCCCCAAGCTTGAGTGCTTGACACTCCCGAATCTTCTTTCATCATCTTCTATCGCACACTTGAAAACTCCCTTCATATATAACTCATCATAAGCTGATTAGAGAGGTTAGTACCCTTAATAAATAAATTTTTCCCACTGGATATAAAGATATTATTGAAGATCTACTATTTATCAAGATTTCCAAAATGTTTTTCCAAAGAAAAAGCAAGCTTAAGGTTGGAAAAAGTTAGGAGAGACAAAACGTGGCAGAATCTGTGAAAAACAGAACAACAGGTAGTAAAGAATTTTTTAGGTATACTTATGCAACTTGAATGAAAAAACTCAGAACATACGAAAGTTCCGTGATTGTATAGAGAATGCTGTGTAAAAAAATCAGCTTAAAAAGATGAACTGCTGATTTATTCTGATTTTCCCGTCACGAGGACAAAATCTGTTTTCTGGACAGCATGTCACAACTTTCACTTCCCTTGTCATATGAGGCTATAACTTGGCACAAAGCTTGAAAAATAAAGATAAAATGATGTTGCTACAGTAGTAACAATCATCGAGACCACTAAAAACAGAAGTAAAAACATCTTGGGTTGCCTCCTAACAAGCGCTTTATTTTACGCCTTTAAGCTAGGCATAAAGCTTTTAAAAGGTGCTCTCGTAAGAATAAGAATTTTGAAGCAAAAGACAGCATTAAGAAGAAAATATGAAACACATTTAAGCCTAACCCACTTTCTATGCCTAGGAAACTTGTAAGAAAATAAATCAAAGAAGCACAAAGTGACATGCATAGGAAGGTGGAACAAGAACAACTTCAAAACTTTCATAAAGAGAGGTGTTTTTGTAACATGAAAGTTTCTACAACCAAAATTTTCCTCTCTCAAGTAATTTTCAGTAGTATCATGAACAACATCAAGAATATAACTATCACATAAATCATGTTGTTTATGATCTACAAGCACACGTGTGTAGTTTTCAACACGGTCTTGAGGAAAATAAGATAAATGCAACCCATCACATTGAGCCTTAATAAGAGCACAATTCTCCGGAATATGAGTTGGAGATTTCAAAAGGATAATAGGACAATCAAGTGTGGGTGAAGTAGCAACAATTTCATTCTTAACATAAGGAACTATAGCAAGTTCATCTTCGTAATCATCATCCATAGTGGCATCATTACCATCAACAAAGCAAATATCAAGATCATCAGAGAGGGATATTTCAAGTGAGTCCTCGGAATCATGGGATTCCTCCTCAAAGCAATCATTGGCCTCTTCTAGGGAAGCAAACATTTTATTTTTTAAATCCTCAATATAATAATTGGAAGTATAATTCTCGAAGCAATAAGCAAGAACTGCAAAGTTTTCGGACTTGTGAATAGTATCATAATACTTTTCAATCAAAGAAGCAGTCTCATAAGCACCTTTAAAAGCAACAAACTCTTCAATATTTTCAACATCAAAGTAATCATAAACACCTTTAGCATAAGAAGATAAAATCTCATTTTCATTAAAGGTAGGTGTTTATGATCTATCTTAGAGCAGCAAGTAAAATCCTAAATGTGGCATAAACACTCAGCATAGCAATAAGAAGTTTGTATTTGGTCCCATAAGTGTTTCCCTTTCTGAGATAAGCGGTGCAGCGTATAATGAGCGTGCTCATCCAATGATCTTCCCTCAACCAAGTCGGTTGGGTTTTTAGCGCGGGCACAAATTGATCGAAGACAACCCAAGTGAAAAATGTCCATCCTACCATATTTGGGTGGTTCCACACCCATGATAACGATAGCATAACTAGGCAAAGCAAGACAAAGGAAAAAGGTAGAAACTATTTTTTTTGGTTTTTCATAACGACACAAAAGCAAAAAAAAAACTGGAAAGGTAAACTAACAAGACTAAAAAGCAAAGGTAAAAGGTAGTGGGCAACTCCCCTATCTTAGCACTCGGAGTCCCCGGCAACGGCACCAGAAATTTGCTTGATGGCGTGGAAGTGGTAATGGCTTCTCGCCCTTCGTTGGTTACCCCAAGTGGAAGGTGAGATGTAGGATAGCAGAAAATTTCCCCTATGTAGAGGATAGGGTTTGTCTCCCATAGGACTCCGACGATGATAAGTAGGTGTCAGCGGCATACCTGACGCGGACCTGCACACGATACAATTAACTTTGCTCCCAATGAAGTTCAGAGAGGTTGCCAATCTCTCCGGTCTTGTTGTTTACAAAGGGTAAAACACACAAGGGATAATGATAATGATAGCAACTGAAAGTAAATACTGAAAAGTAAATAGGCTTGTAAACAATGATGAGGATATGGACCGGGGTCCCGTGATGTTCACTAGTGATGTCTCTCTCCCAAAAGACGATAAAACTGTTATGCGAGGTAAACAAATTACAGATGGGCAATTGACAGGATTATAAACGCACCGCAATGCTAACTATGCTACAGAAGAAAGGAAGAGGCTTAAAAGCATGGGCAGTACGCCAAAATAAGTAGACCGAAATCCATCTACATCTACTACTAATCATCCACGTTGAGATATCTATCCAGAACATCTCGCCAGTATTAAGTTGCGAGTCCCACCTAAACTGTAAACCCAAAGTAACAGACAATTGCATTAAAAGAACTTTGCGTAAAGTACACAATCCTTGCAACCGCGGTTACAAGCACCGTTGTTTTTCCCCTTGTGGCCACAACCCATCGCCTAGAATCATGTTTCTGTCACTCAAGCGTGTCATCAGGGGGCATGTACCCACAATTGAGCATAACGTTCTGACGAGGGGGTGACCCCACGACTCCTACGGAAGAGCCTACCCGGTGTCCATGAAGGTAGAAGGCCCATGAAGATACGGCCTCAGCCCGCTAGATGGCACCGACGTAGGAGTCCTTGACTCACAAGGAAGGTGCAAAGACCTGCCGTACGGAGCAAGCTAGGGTTAGGAAAGTTTACCTGTACACGTAGATGAACTCCCCGAGACCTAGCCCGGTATATAAGGGCTAGGAGGGGTGACGCCAAAGACATCGAATCTCACCTGTAAACCTAGCCCCGAGCGCTCCAGCCTTGGCTTCCACTGTAATCGCATCTCCCCAATAAATAATATCGAGCAGGAGCGATCCTCCCTGTTTGCCGACGAGCTATCGTCCAACCTGTGCCTCTCATGACTAACCTAGGGTCCCTGACCATGGGATTTGCCGGGGTTGATCCCCGTCAATTGGCGCTGTCTGTGGGAACTACGCAGGTTGGTATCACAATCTCGGTGGTCCCATCTTCAGCAAGCCACAACTCGAGGGCAAGAACCCGACCTAGCCCACTCGAAGGATTCAAGATCACAGCGGACATCTTCGCCACCCCATCAAGACCACTCGAGCTGCAGTCACGCCAGGACCGATACTACGGCAACGGCCAAGTACAGCGCCAGCACCGAAGGAGTCGACGACCCAGAAGAACGGCTAGGGGCCTTTACGACGGAATTCCACTCGACGCACTGCGACGCGCAGCGGAGGACTCACAAATCTTCCGGCAACCCTCCACCGCCCGGGCACCCGCCGCGCATCAAGACAATGACTACGAGATTGAATCTAACGATCAGCAGAACCACCGCCAAGGCAGAAGGAATTGACGACCCAAAAGGCGCGCTCGGGCACCCGCCGCCAACCAAGACAGCGACTCCGAGACACCTGTTGGCGAATACTACGACCCAGATTGAAGGCCGGATGAATTTGCCAACCTCATCAAGAACAAAGACATGAGTCGAGGAATCGAAACCGATCCTCGCTTCCACGAGCACTCGGAGGATCACGAGGAGATCTTCAGAATCTCAAGGAGGAAGAGGCACGCCGGATCTAGCAAACTCACGGCCAGAGAACAGCTAGCAGGACCCTGCACGATCCACATCTTCGAGGATGACTAGGGACGCGTCAGGTCAAGTCACACTTTGAGAGACTTCCGTCTGCTCAAAGAGCTAGCCGACGACCTCAAGAAGGAGAAACAGAAAGAAGACAGACGCAACCAACGACCCGAGCAAGCGCCGACCTCAAGCCTGGGAGAACGTCACAGCCCATTGCGAGCTCAGGTGCTCATGATCCAAGAAGGGAGGATGCCGGAAACACAACGCGACGCCCAAACCCTGCAGGACAGAGCAGCTGAGAGCGTAAACACAGTCGACGTCTACCTGCTACATGGAACGGAGACCAGCATCACGTTATCACAGGACGACCATCCACCCGCAGTCCCAAGACCGGGGCATGCACCCTTAGTGCTAGATGCACAAATCGGTGGATACGACATGGACCGAATCTTCATGGACGGAGGCAGCAGCATGAACATCATCTTCGCCAGCACCCTGCAAAAGATGTTGATCCCACGATCAGTATGGAGAAAATCAAGCACCGAGTTGCACGGGGTAGTCCCAGGAGAAGCAGCCACATCTCTCGGAGTCATCGAACTCGAAGTCGTCTTTGGCAACCGTCGTAACTTCGCAAAGCACGTCCTCGAGTTCGTGGTACTCGACTGGAAATCACAGTATCACGCCATATTGGGACGGCCAGCATTCGCGCAATTCATGGCGGTTCCACACTACGCCTACCTCAAGCTCAAGATGCTAGGATCATCGGGAGTCCTCATGATCAACGGAAGCTTCATCAAATCAGACCAATGTGATCGTAACTTCCACAGGATCTCCGACACATTCGGAGCCAAACAAGAACTCAGAGAAATAGCCATGGTGACGGATAAGAGTACCTTCCCATTGGTGAACAGAAGCGAATCCAGGGAGTACGGACGCGACTTCAGCATCGACAGCGACACAGTCACTTACCAAGTGCACCCGACGGACCCGGACAAAACAGTCCGCGTGTACGCCCACCTACCAGAGGAGCAGGCAGCAGCTCTCGTCGCCTTCCTCCGAGACGAGTGGGAAATATTCGCCTGGTGCCCAGCCGACATGCCTGGGATACCACGCGAATTCGCGGAACACGCCCTACGCATCAAGCCAAACACGAGGCCAGTGAAGCAAGCGCTAAGACGATTCTCAGAACCCAAGCGCAGAGCAATCGGAGACGAAGTCAATCGGTTACTCGACGCTCAGTTCATCCGAGAAACGAAGAAGGCCACCTGGATAGCAAACGCAGTGTTGGTGCCAAAGAAAGACACGACCGTGCTGTGCATGTGCGTCGACTACGGACCAGTCAACAAACATTGCCAGAAGGATCATTTCCCCCTGCCTAGAATCGATCAGATAATCGACTCAACAGCAGGGTGCGACCTAGTCTCCTTTCTGGAGACTTACTCAGGATACAACCAGATCAGGATGAAGGAAAAAGACGAAGAGCACACATCGTTCATCACCCCCTATGGAGTATTTTGCTCTAGGACCATGCCCTTCGCGCTAAAAACCGCAGGCGCCACTTACCAACGAATGATGCAGGCCTGCCTAAAGGAGCAAATAGGAAGAAACATACAAGTCTACGTGGACGACATTGTCATCAAGACCTAAAAAGCAGCCACACTACTCGACGACCTGCGCGAAACCTTCGCAGCGCTCAACAAATACAGAATCAAACTCAACCCAAAGAAGTGCACATTCGGCGTACCGGCGGGAAAACTGCTGGGATACATGGTCTCTGCCCACGGAATCGAGGAAAATCCCGAGAAAGTCCAAGCCATCACCCACATGCAAGAACCAACCGACGTCAAAGGAGTGCAGCAGCTCACTGGAAAACTCGCAGCTCTCAGCCGCTTCATCAGCAGGCTTGGACAACGCACGCTGCCTTTCTATCAACTGCTCAGGAAAGGAAAGAAATTCGAGTGGACAGAGGAAGCCCGCCAAGCATTCGCGGACCTGAAAAAGACACTCTCAACTCCACCAATCCTGGCGGTACCCAAGGAACGAGAGAAGCTATACCTCTACGTGGCAGCACGCAGTAGTGTAGTAAGCACGACGCTCGTTGTCGAACGCGCAGAAGAAGGCAAGGTCCAGAGAATTCAGAGACCAATCTACTACCTCAGCATGCTCCTGACAAAATCCCAGCAGCAGTACCCGCACTATCAGAAGCTACTACTAGCCATTGTCATGACTTCAAGAAAGGTGTCCCAATACTTCGACGAGCACCCTATCACAATCGTGAGCAGCGCACCACTCGCTGACATATTAAACAACCTGGAGCAACCGGGCGAGTCGCCGAGTGGAACATTGAGCTCATCCCACGAGACCTGCAGTACAAGAACCCAACAACCATCAAAGCCCAAGTACTCCCAGATTTTCTGGTCGAGTGGACGGAGGTTCAAACACCAGGCCCCCCAGACCTATCAAGTTCATGGTCAATGTTCTTCGATGGGTCCAAGAGACAACAAGGAGCTGGAGCAGGAGTTGTACTCATTTCCCCCAAAGGAACAAAACTGAAATACGTCCTCCAGATTAATTTCAGTCACGCCTCCAACAACGAAGCAGAATACGAGGCACTCCTACATGGCATGCGCATGGCCAAAACATTCGCAGCCACTCGCCTCATAATTTATGGGGACTCCAATCTCGTCGTCCAGCAGACGATGAGAAACTGCAACGCAATAGCCGACAACATGGTAGCCTACCAAAAGCTCTACAACGAACTCGAAGGAAATTCCGACGGTTGCGAGCTCAACTACATCACCAGGGACAACAACACAGAAGCTGACGAGATCGCGAACATCGGTTCGACCCGGGCGCCTGTCCCACCTGGCGTTTTTCTCGAAAGCATCAACCGGAGATCCATCAAGGCGCAGGCAACAACACCCGAAGCGGTAGTGGACGGCGAAGACGCACCAGAAATAACACAGGTGGCAGCAGCAACACCATCAGAAGAAACAAGCACCAGTGCATCCAACAGCACAACCCCGACGGAGTTCGAAGGACCTGTCTGGACTAAACCGTTCCTCCAATTCCTAATCGAAGGCACGCTACCACAAGACATGGCCGAAGCACGACGCATCAGCCGACGATCCAAGGCATTCACTATGATCAACAGACAACTATACAAGCGCAGTATCACCCAGATACTCCAAAGGTGCATTGACGAAGAGGACGGCAAAGCCCTATTGCTAGAAATCAACGAAGGCACCTGCGGGCACCACGCGAGCAGTCGAGTGCTCGTGTCCAAAGCATTCCGAGCTGGATTCTACTGGCCCACAGCCATGAAAAACGCAGAGGAAATCGTACGACGTTGCGTCGCTTGTCAAAAATTCGCCAACAGGCCACACACTCCCGCATCAGAGCTGAACACCATACCACTATCCTGGCCGTTCGCCACCTGGGGACTCGACAGGGTGGGCCCACTAAAGAAATCATCAAAAGGCAAAAGAACACACCTGCTCGTCGCAGTCGACAAGTTCACTAAGTGGATCGAAGCAGTGCCCATCACCATCTCTACAGCTCTCACGGCTGTCAACTTCATCAAATCGATCATCTTCAGATTCGGAGTCCCACACAACATCATCACGGACAACGGCACGAACTTCACAGCCGCAGAATTTCAGAACTTCTGCGAAGAACTGGGCATCAAAATCAATTATGCATCAGTCGCGCACCCGCAGTCCAACGGCCAGGTGGAAAAACCAAACGGCCTTGTCTGTGGAGGAATCAAGAAACGACTCCTTCTTAGCGGCTTCGCGCCCTTCGTTGGTGAGCCCCAAGTGGAAGGCGTGATGCAGTGCAGCAGTGAGTTTCCCTTAGTGAGGATACCAAGGTTTGTCTCCCGTAGGACTCCGGATATGATAAGTAGGTGTCAGCGGCGCGACTGACGTGGACCTGCACACAGACACAGATAACTTTGTTCCCAACGAAGTTCAGAGAGGTTGTCAATCTCTCCGGTCTTGTTGTTCACAAAGGGTAAAACACAAGTGATAATGATAGCAAGTACAAGCAGAAAAATAAAGATAGCTTGGAAACAGTAATAAGGATATGGACCGGGATACGTGATGTTCGCTAGTGATGTCTCTCTCCCAAAAGACGATAAAACTTCTATGCGAGGTAAACAAATTACAGAAAGGCAATTGACAGGATTATGAACGCACCGCAATGCTAACTATACTACAAAAGAAAGGAAGAGGTTCAAAAGCACGGGCAGTATGCCAAAATAAGTAGACCGAAATCCATCTGCATCTACTACTAATCATCCACCTTGAGATATCTATCCAGAACATCTCGCTGGTATTAGTTGCGAGCCCCACCCAAAGTGTAAACCCAAAGCAACAGCCAACTGCAAAAAAAGAACTTTGCGTAAAGTAAACAATCCTTGTGACCGCGGTCACAAGACCCGTTGTTTTCCCCCTTGTGGCAACATCACATCCCCTAGACTCATGTTTCTGTCACTCAAGGGTGTCATAAGGGAGGCATGAACCCACAATCTAGCACAACGCTCCCTCTTGGAGTCACTACCTACTACTTGGCCAAAGCAATAAACAGCAACGGAGAACATGCAAGAATTACTTAGGAACAAAAATATAAAAGATAGAAACCAAATATATTACTCTATCACAATCTGAACATAATCTCATAATCCATCAGATCCGATCAAACTCAACATAGCAATTGCAGAAATATTACCAAGGTGCCTCGATCATGTAGGGCAGCTCACGAGGTCTAAACAATGAAGATCAAAGAGGGGAGCAGAACATCACATAGCTACTGATCATGGACCCAAGGTCCAAGGAAAACTACTCACGAGACATCCGGGGAGCATCCAAGGTGGAGAGGAGACTCCCGGAGGTCAATCCTCCCTCCGGCAGGGTGCCGGGAAGAGGTCTTCTGGTGCTCCCGATCTTGGAAGCGCGGCGGCGGCGAAACAGAGGCGAGTTCGCGGAATAGGGTTCTCGTTCTGGAGTTTTCCCATGACGGGGGATAAATAGGCGAAGGGGGGCAGCCAGAGGTGGGCCAGGGGCCCAGGCGCCCCCCTGGCGCGACCAGGGGTGGGGCCGTGCCAGGTGGCCGCCTGGCCCCCCCTTGGCCCCCTCTGGCCCCTCCCGGGCTTTTCTGGAAGCTTCCTCCACGCTGATTTTTATCTGAATTTTCCCGAATTTTTCTGGCACTTTTTATATGGGGGAAAACTGAAATAGAAAAACAGCAGAAAACAGGAACTGGCACTGGGGTGCACTGAGTTAATAGGTTAGTCCAAATATGATCAAAAGTGTATGAAAGTGTATCTAGATCATAGCAATATCACACAAAACATGCATGGAGCAAGAAGAAATGATAGATACGTTTTGGACGTATCAACATCCCCAAGCTTAATTCCTGCTCGTCCTCGAGTAGGTAAATGATAACAAGCATAATTTCTATGGTGACATGCTAACAACCATAAAAGAACTTTGAAAAGTAAAGCAAGAAAGGTTAGAGATTCAATTCCAGTCATAACATGCAAGAGTCTATATTAGCATTGAAACAAGTAACAAAAGAACAAAGGGTGCAAGAGCTCTCGCTGTCCGTAACTCGAATGTCTCCAAATGGTGTTTGCGTGCAAGAAAGGGGATAGGGAATACGAGAAAAAGTATTTTTGTGTTGAGAACTCAATCTACTAAAGTTTCACACTTGGTCCTCTTTGGAATCTTATCTTGACTCGTCCCCAGACCACTAGCCAGGTACAAGTCAATTTGATCCACTCCTTTTCGATATTTTGAGCACTCATGCAATGGATGAGCGTAAGCACGAGAGCTGACACTTAGGATGACAAATAGAGAAATATGGTGGAGGAGGAAGACAAAAGGATGAGAAAGGCTCGCATCAATGAGGAAAATCATAGGGAAGAGACGCCAAATGAAAGATATGATGTGAGGAGTAGGGATTGCCATGCAACGGGTGCACATACGAGCTAAGAAGATCTCCAAGCTATATGTAAAAAGATCATCCCTATGGAGTACAAGGATATAGAGGGAGTACTAGTGTGGATCTCTCAAAAGGATAGTAGTGTTGCCCCTTTCTCTCTTTTTATTTATTTTTCTCTTTTTTCTATTTTTTTGTATTTTTTGGTGGCCTCAATGGCTCTTTCTATTCAACTCTCATTTGTCCTCTTTGGGATCTTTTAATGTGTCCTCTTCGGGATCTTTTCCTCACTTAAGGGCAACACTCTATTTTACAAGAAGGTAAAGGAGATCATTCACACTTTACAAGGTACTCAAATTCATAAAGAATATGTAACTATCATGATGTATGCAATGTATGCCTCTGCCAGTGTAGCAGGAACATGTACGACATGAAGATCAAGTCATGAAGAGGTGGAAGTTGCATGGCAATGTAACTCGGAAAGGATATGGAAATGCCTTGATAGGTAGGTATGGTGGCTGTTTTGAGGAAAGATAAAGGGAGACTTATGATGACAGAGCGTATCATGCCAAGGGTTTGGATGTACCGGCGAAGGTGGACACCAACTCTCGGAGTGAGAAGAAGGCAATGCACGACACGGGAAAGGCTAGCGAAATATGGGAAGGTGGAAGTGTCAACTCTCAATACTTACATTAGTCCGAAGAACTCATGCAATTATTATCGGTAACTCTCAATCTAATGAGGAGGTTCACAAAGAGACAAGTACCCCGAGGAGGAGTGTATGGACGTTTGGTTATCCTTGCGCATCCTCGACTCATGGTACGTGAGTGTTCTCTAATATTCGACTCCTCAGAAGAGTAGTTATCCATCTAGTAGCTAGAGTTCTCAACTCGTTTTTTAGGTTTTGAAAATAAACACGGATTGCCCAAAATACGACACCTATCACTAATAGGCTAGAGCTCTTGACACCAAAAGTCCAAACATTACTCACAACAATACCTCAAAACTATTGCAAGCTACTACTAAAATCAAATAGCAACCTTAAGTACCTACTTCTCAAAACAAGACACAACTCAGTGCAACAACCAACTCTCTTTAACAAGATAGACATGAAAACTAAAAAGAGTTCCAACAACAAACTAAACAAAAGCCAAGGCTCTTGCTAAAGACAAACTAAGACTAAAACTAAACATGGCAGTAGCTATGAAAAGATAGAGAAATAACAACAGCAAAAAGATAGGCATGAAGAATCCCATGATGTGTTCTAGATTTTGAAAGTGGAGCGTGTCTCTCTCCCACACAAAGTAAGAAGGGATATAACTTGTTATGAACAGAAAACAAGGCTAAAGAAAACTAAAAACAAAACCTAAGAGCGAGACGCTCCAAGCATAGCACATAACACATGAAGTGATAAAAATATAGTGAGACGAAGGACGAACTGATGATTTGTTGATGGAGAAGGGGATGCACGGGGGCATCCCCAAGCTTAGACGCTTGAGTCTTCTTGAATATTTGTTGGGGATGCATGGGGGCATCCCCAAGCTTGAGCGCTTGACACTCCTGGATCTTTTTTCATCATCTTCCACCGCACACTTGAAAACTCCCTTCATACATAACTCGTCATAAACTGATTAGAGAGGTTAGTACCCTTAATAAATAATTTTTCTCCACTGGATATAAATATAATTTTGAAGAGCTACTGTTTCTCAAGAGTGCCAAAAAGTTTTTTCAAAGAAAAAGCAAGCTTAAGGTTTGCAAAAGTAAGGAGAGAAAACATGTGGCAGAATCTGTGAAAAACAGAACAACAGATAGTAAAGATTTTTTTAGGGGAACTTCTGCAACTCAAATCAAAAAAACTCAGAACATACGGAAGTTTTGTAATTGTATAGAGCATACTGTGTAAAAAATTCAGCTCAAAAAGATGAACTGGGATTTTTCTGGAATTTTTCTGGTCACGAGGACAGAATCTGTTTTCTGGACAGCATGTCACAACTTTTACTTCCCTTGCCGTAAGAGGCTATAACTTGGCACAAAGCTGAAAAATAAAGATACAATGATGTTGCTACAGTAGTAAAAAACATCAAGACACAACAAAAGCAAAAATAAACCTAATTCGTTGTGGTCTGCCTCCCAAAAGCACTTCTTTAGAGCCATTAGCTAGGCATAAAGACAATAGAAGACGCTCTCGCAAGAATAAGAATTTTGAAGCAAAAGAGAGCATCAAGAAGCAAATATGAAACACATTTAAGCCTAACCCACTTCCTATGCATAGGCATCTTGTAAGAAAATAAATCAAAGAAGCACAAAGTGACATGCATAGGAAGGAGAACAAGAACAACTTCAAAACATTCAACATGAAGAGAGGTGTTTTTGTAACATGGAAGTTTCTACAACCAAACTTTCCTCTCTCAAAGTAATTTTCAGTAGCATCATGAACAACATCAAGAATATAACTATCACATAAATCATGTTGTTCATGACCGACAAGCACACGTGTATTGTTTTCAACACGGTTTTTAGGATGATAAGATAGATGCAACCCATCACATTGAGCCTTGATAAGAGCAACATTCTCCGGAATATGAGTTGGAGATTTCAAAAGGATAATAGGACAATCAAGTGTGGGTGCAATAGCAACAATTTCATGCTTAACATAAGGAACTATAGAGAGTTCATCTTTGTAAGCATCATCCATAGTGGCATCTTGGCCAAAAGTATAGAAGGCATCAACTTCATCAAAAAGGGATATTTCAAAAGAATCCATAGGATCATAATACTCATATAAGGTAAGAGTCAAAGAGTTACTCTCATTAGAAGGTAGACATGGATGGCTCCATTCTTCCTCCTTTTGTTCGTCACTCTCCTCCTCTTCTTCATCCAAGGAGCTTTCAGGTTCAGTAATTTCTTCTTCCATAGAGTCCTGCAAAACATTAGTCTCTTCCTTTGGAGGAGAGATTCTCTCAAGATGATCAGTAATATAATAATTTGCATCATAATTTTCCAAACAATATTTAAGTATAGCAAGACTCTCAGATTTGTAAGGGGCATCATTAATATTTTTAAGAAGAGAAGTAATTTCATAGGCACACTTATAAGCAACAAATTCTTCTATTTGTTCTGCATCATAAAAATCATAATTTCCCTTAGCATAAGAAGCTAAGGTTTCATCCTCATTGTACTCACATTGGAAAGCAAGGTGTTTGTGCCTCACAAAGCAACAAGATTCATCCCTGCAGAAAGATATATTATATATTGAGCACAAGTTTTTAGCATACTCATACGATTGATGTATGAGTCTCCATAAGTGTATCCCTTTTTGAGACAAGCGGTATTCCTTGTAATATTCTTGTTGATCCTCGGTGAATCCTCCATGCCAATAAGATCTAGTTTCAAAGAAGTTAGACATTGATTGGCAAGTAAGGAACTAGACATACTAAATTTTTTTCTGATTTTTGATAAAGGACACAAAAGTAAAAAACTGAAAGGTAAACTAACAGGACTAAAAAAAACAAATGTAAAGGGTAGTGTGCTGCTCACCTATCTTAGCACTCGGAGTCCCCGGCAACGGCGCCAGAAATTCTCTTGCTTAGCGGCTTCGCGCCCTTCGTTGGTGAGCCCCAAGTGGAAGGCGTGATGCAGTGCAGCAGTGAGTTTCCCTCGGTGAGGATACCAAGGTTTGTCTCCCGTAGGACTCCGGATATGATAAGTAGGTGTCAGCGGCGCGACTGACGTGGACCTGCACACAGACACAGATAAATTTGTTCCCAACGAAGTTCAGAGAGGTTGTCAATCTCTCCGGTCTTGTTGTTCACAAAGGGTAAAACACAAGTAATAATGATAGCAAGTAAAAGCAGAAAAGTAAAGATAGCTTGGAAACAGTAATAAGGATATGGACCGGGATACGTGATGTTCGCTAGTGATGTCTCTCTCCCAAAAGACGATAAAACTGCTATGCGAGGTAAATAAATTACAGAAAGGCAATTGACAGGATTATGAACGCACTGCAATGCTAACTATGCTACAAAAGAAAGGAAGAGGTTCAAAAGCACGGGCAGTACGCCAAAATAAGTAGACCGAAATCCATCTGCATTTACTACTAATCATCCACCTTGAGATATCTATCCAGAACATCTCGCTGGTATTAAGTTGCGAGCCCCACCCAAAGTGTAAACCCAAAGCAACAGACAAGTGCAATAAAAGAACTTTGCGTAAAGTAAACAATCCTTGTGACCGCGGTCACAAGCACCGTTGTTTTCCCCCTTGTGGCAATAGCACATCCCCAAGACTCATGTTTCTGTCACTCAAGCGTGTCATCAGGGAGGCATGAACCCACAATCTAGCATAATGCTCCCTCTTGGAGTCACTACCTACTACTTGGCCAAAGAAATAAAAAGCAACGGAGAACATGCAATAATTACTTAGGAACAAAAATATAAAAGATAGAAACCAAATATATCACTCTATTACAATCTGCACATAATCTCATAATCCATCAGATCCGATCAAACTCAACATAGAAATTGCAGAAATATTACAAAGGTGCCTTGATCATGTAGGGCAGCTCACGAGGTCTAAACAATGAAGATCAAAGAGGGGAGGAGAACATCATATAGCTACTGATCACGGACCCATGGTCCAAGGAAAACTACTCACGAGACATTCGGGGAGCATCCATGGTGGAGAGGAGACTCCCGGAGGTCAATCCTCCCTCCGGCAGGGTGCCGGGAAGAGGTCTTCTTGCGCTCCCGATGTTGGAAGCACGGCTGCGGCGGAACAGAGGCGAGTTCGCGGAATAGGGTTCTCGTTCTGGAGTTTTCCCGTGACGGGGGATAAATAGGCGAAGGGGGGCAGCCAGAGGTGGGCCAGGTGCCCCAGGCGCCCCCCTGGCGCGGACAGGGGTGGGGCCGCGCCAGGTGGCCGCCTGGCCCCCCCTTGGCCCCCCTCTGGCCCCTCCCGGGCTTTTCTGGAAGCTTCCACCACGCTGATTTTTTATCTGAATTTTCCCGAATTTTTCTGGCACTTTTTATATGGGGGAAAACTGAAATAGAAAAACAGCAGAAAACAGGAACTGGCACTGGGGTGCACTGAGTTAATAGGTTAGTCCAAATATGATCAAAAGTGTATGAAAGTGTATCTAGATCATAGCAATATCACACAAAACAAGCATGAAGCAAGCAGAAATTATAGATACGTTTTGGACGTATCAGTTCCTCGCACCACTCGAGCAAGCCTCCGGTAACTGGTTAGAAGAACTCCCTGCGGTGCTATGGAGCTTACGAACCACGCCAAACACTGCGAACCAATACACACCCTTCTTCATGGTGTACGGGGCAGAGGCAGTCCTACCGCATGACCTCAAGTTCGGAGCACCCCGGGTCACCGGATACGAGGAAGAAGAAGCAGAAGAAGCATTACAAGACGACAAAGATATGGCTGACGAAGCAAGAGACACAACCCTGGCAAAATCAGAAGGGTACCAAGTCAAATTGCGTACGTACCAAAGCAGTCGACTGCGCACCAGAACCTTCAACAAAGGTGACCTAGTCCTACGACTAATTCAAGAGAAGGTCCACAAACTTGCCCCTCAATGGGAAGGACCATTCATAATCTCAGAAGTCATCGGAGGCGGCGCCTACAAACTGAAGAACCCAAAGACAGACGAGGACGTGGGCAACCCATGGAACGTAGCAAACTTGCGACTATTCTATCCATAGCCCCTATCGGTCGGACATGAATGACAACTCATGTAAATCGTTTGACAGCAATAAAATAAGTGTTTCCCAAATACCGCCATCTCAAAACACTCGGGGACTGAAGAGGAAACTCCCCCCCCCCCCGAGAAACTGCTATCGCACCCGCGATCTTACTCAAAGCACTTGGGGGCTGAAGAGGAAACTCCCCCCCCCCGAGCAACCGCTATCGCACCCGCGATCTTACTCAAAACACTCGGGGGCTGAAGAGGAAACTCCCCCCCGAGCAACTGCTATCGCACTCGCGATCTTAATCAAAAGAAAAACTCGGGGGATGAAGAGGAAACTCCCCCCCCCCCGAGCAACTGCTATCGCACTCGCGATCTTAATCAAAAAACTCGGGGGCTGAAGTGGAACCCCCCCCCCCCCCCGAGCAACTGCTATCGCACTCGCGATCTTAATCAAAAAACTCGGGGGCTGAAGAGGAAACTCCCCCCCGACCAACTGCTATCGCACTCGCGATCTTAATCAAAAGACTCGGGGGATGAAGAGGAAACTCCCCCCCCCCCCGAGGAACTTTATCGCTTGTGCGATCTTAATCGAAGCACTCGGGGGCTTAAGAGCAAAAATCCCCCCAAGCAACACTACCGCCTACGCGATATTCTCCATGAAGCACTCGAGGCCACGAGTACAAACCACACCCGAGAGACGACTATCAACACTCCAATGGCATCCAAACACTTTTGAATAGACTTTGGAGGAAGCACAAGTTCTTTTAGTCTTCACCCGATCGCCAACGATCACCTAAAGACTCGGGGGCTACTCCCATCGGGAGCGCTGCCGCGCACCCGATAAAAGACAACAAAGAAAACAAAATCTAGCCTACGCTTGACCCTTCAACTCAAGCGTAGCCTCGGGGACTACTCCCATCGGGAGCGCTGTCGCGCACCCGATAGAATCCACAGTTCAAAGTATCGGACGGACTTTAAGACAGTTCTTGGCCGCAAAAAACTCAAACACAACTCTGAGTTCGAAAGGAAATCAAGGACAGCTCCTAATCATCAAGGACTTGAACACGGATTTTTTTTCGATGGCAAAGAGGCTCAAACATAAACTCCATTGCAAAAGATAAATCGCAGTTTACATCACAAGGATCATCTTCAGTACAAAAGGACTCAACTACATTTGGATAGAAGGCAGCTCCTGTTACAAGAGGAAATCACCCAAGGAACTATGAGTTCTACATGTGTTCCCATGAGGGGTAATCTACTCTAGTACAAGAGCATCATCACAGACAAAGTAGGAGTCGAAGCAGCAGGCTCATGATGTCAATGACATAACAAAGGGTGAAGCTCGACTCATTTGCAGGAGTCATTGGAGACTCTGCTCCACCAGCTTCTCCTCCAGCTCCACCCAAGCTGCCGGCAAAGATGAAGCTGGTGCCTCCAGTTCTACAAGGTCGCCTGCCGCGCTCATTTAACCAGTGGCTTGACATCAAGGTCTTCTTCAGAGGCAGAGGAGGAAGCAGTTGAAGACGGCTCACCACCACCACCACCAGACGAGTCCCTGGAGGAAGAAGCAGTTGAAGACGCAGGCGAAGGACTCCTCGACTTCATGGAGCTGTCGCTGCTCGACTCCTGCCCATGCGGGTCCATGCTATTGCCACTCGGATCGAACGCGCGGACAAATACATTGATCTCACCGTCAAAGTGACAGCTAATCATATCACCATCTCGCAAATTCAACCGCCGAGCAAACAAACCCCAACCAGAGCCAAGAAAAATCAAGCGAGAGCTATCAACCTCCAACTCAACATAAGAAGGAGATCGACAGCTCCCCTGAAGGTGCAGAAGCAGGCCATCCAAGCCACGTTCAGAGACAATGCCAGAAAAAGCAGAGGGAAGAAGGATGCGATTGGCACTTTGGCCACGAACGCGCAAAATAAAATCATAGCGCCAGAATCCCTCCTCCACGGGAGAGGAAGAAGGCACTGGCACCGCACCATGACGACCTTCACGACATGAGCGTGGTGTGCGGCCACGATGACCACGGCCACGGCCAACGCCTCTCCTAGGAACCATGAGCAGAAGGAGAGATGAAGAAAGAGGTGAAGCAACGAGTTGGATAGAAGCGTAGAAGAGAAAGGCCTATTTATAGAACAAAAATCCTCGAAGTACAGAGAAGCCAAGACGACAGCAGCAATTAATTCAAAGACCAAACGACCCAGCCGTCTCGAACTCCAAGACGAAGATGCTTTCCCACGGGAAGCACTATACGCAGGGCGCGTCAATTCGCGCGCGTTTCCAACGCACGCATGGGAAACCCAACAGGCGCCTGCCGCACGCCACAAACGGCCATAATTATGACCGGTCCATGAGATGTGACGGTCCACTGGGAGCGCATCACTGACAGCCATCAAAACAGAGGCATCACTATCCCTGAGAAATGGCGAAGAAAACCAAATAGCAAGGCGCACTTAGTACGCCATCAAGGCCCAGAGATTCCATCTTTTCAGATCTTTTCCCCAAGGAAGAAAAACATCTTACTCCCATCGGGAGCCTACATCATAAGAGTCCCGGGTGCTCCCTCACCTAAAGGCCAACCACGTGCTCGAGTGAACACTCGCACCAATGAGAGTCTCGGGTGCTCCCTCAACCCGACGCAAGACAAACAAATCACTCGCCAGGACCTTATGGCGCTACGAGTCTCGGGTGCTCCCTCGCCTCAAGAGCCGAAAATGGCATTCGAGTGATTACTCGCAAAAAACCCCCCGACTGAGCACTCGAAATAAAGCTCCTCGTGAGAATGAGTGAACAGCTCGCTTAAATGTTTTGTTCCAAGCGGGTGCAATGCTACAAGGCTCCGCGCCTCAGAAAAACGCATTCCAGGAACACGATACACTGTGCCCAGAAGCCACGCAAGATTAGCGTGTAGGTAAGACCCCGCTGCGAAGTACGGCCGGGCTGGGACTTGCCGAAGAGCGATTTCATTCCCAACCTTTCCCATGCGCAGAGCATGATAGATAAGTCGGGCGGATGCGCCTTAGGCTACACACATTACTGGCGGCAAATGAACACCGTAAGACCTGAAGCGGCCGGACTTTTGCTCGACACCAGTGTTCCAAGCTCACGTTGAGGAACGTGGGTTTGATTGGGCTACTGTGGTATTTTCCCTAGTGCAATTCACCAAGGCTCGACCCGTCGACCCCTTGGGCCCTTTCATGTTAGCATCCCTCGAAACAGGTTTTGTCATGGCCACCAGACTGCCAGCGACCCACGGATGAACCGTGCATATCAATAAACGACAAATGAATGTACTCGAGTTCCTGCGCGACTCTTCGAGTCCCCTAGGAACTCGGGGGCTACTGACGAGGGGGTGACCCCACGACTCCTACGGATGAGCCTACCCGGTGTCCATGAAGGTAGAAGGCCCATGAAGATACGGCCTCAGCCCGCTAGATGGCACCGACGTAGGAGTCCTCGACTCACAAGGAAGGTGCGAAGACCTGCCGTACGGAGCAAGCTAGGGTTAGGAAAGTTTACCTGTACACGTAGAAGAACTCCCGAGACCTAGCCCGGTATATAAGGGCTAGGAGGGGTGACGCCAAAGACATCGAATCTCACCTATAACCCTAGCCCTGAGCGCTCCAGCCTTGGCTTCCACTGTAATCGCATCTCCCCAATCAATAATATCGAGCAGGAGCGAGCCTCCCTATTTGCCGACGATCTATCGTCCAACCTGTTCCTCTCATGACTAACCCAGGGTCCCTGACCATGGGATTTGCCAGGGTTGATCCGCGTCACGTTCCCTCTTGGAGTTACTATCCACCACTTGGCCAAAGCAATAAACAACAACGGAGAACATGCAAGAATTACTTAGGAACAAAAATATAAGAGATCAAAACCAAATATATTACTCTATCACGATCTGAACATAATCTCATAATCCTTCGGTTCCCATCAAACTCAACATAGCAAAAGCAGAAGAATTACATATGTTCCTCAATCATGTAGGGCAGCTCACGAGGTCTAAACCATGAAAACAAAGAGGGGAGGAGAACATCACATAGCTACTGATCACGGACCCATGGTTCAAGGCAGACTACTCACGGCAAATTCGGGAAGCGTCCATGGTGGAGGAGAAGCTCCCGGAGGTCGATCCTCCCTCCGGCAGGGTGCCGGGAAGGGTCCTGATGGTGCTCCCGATCTTGGAAGCGTGGCGGCGGCGGAACAGAGGCTGTCTTCGGAAGTTTCCCGTGACGAAGAATAAATAGGCGAAGGGGAGCAGCCAGGGGGCCACAAGGGGTCCAGGCGCCCCCTTGCGCGGCCAGGCCCCTGGCCGCGCCAGGTGGCGGCCTGACCCCCCGGTGGTGGCCCTCTAGCCCCACTTGGGTGCTTCAGGAAGTCTCCGTTACGCTGATTTTTTATCCGATTTTCCCGAATTTTTCGAGCACTTTTAATATGGGGGAAACCTGGAATAGAAAAATAGCAGAAAACAGAAACAGGCACTGGGGTGCACTGAGTTAGTAGGTTAGTCCAAATATGATCAAAAGTATATGAAAGTGTATCTAGATCATAGCAATATCACACAAAACATGCATGGAGCGAGCATAAACTTTTGATACATTTGAGACGTATCATCCGTCCCAGGCGTCTCTCAGGCTTGGAATTCGTTGAAGGAGGATGCCCGCAAGGGTGCGTACGAGTCCCTCTGCCTGCAACTTAGATATGCGGATCACGAGATTAGACGTCTCAAAGGTGCTGTTGCTATCCATCCCTCGAAGCACGAACGTGCTGAGGCCTGCTTAGCGGCTTCCCGCCCTTCGTTGGTGAGCCCCAAGGGGAAGGCGTGATGAAGTGCAGCAGCGAGTTTCCCTTGGTGAAGATACCAAGGTTTGTCTCCCGTAGGACTCCGGATATGATAAGTAGGTGTCAGCGGCGCGACTGACGTGGACCTGCACACAGACACAGATAACTTTGTTCCCAACGAAGTTCAGAGAGGTTGGCAATCTCTCCGGTCTTGTTGTTCACAAAGGGTAAAACACAAGTGATAATGATAGCAAGTAAAAAGCAGAAAAGTAAAGATAGCTTGGAAACAGTAATGAGGATATGGACCGGGATACGTGATGTTCGCTAGTGATGTCTCTCTCCCAAAAGACGATAAAACTGCTATGCGAGGTAAACAAATTACAGAAGGGAAATTGACAGGATTATGAACGCACCACAATGCTAACTATGCTACAAAAGAAAGGAAGAGGTTCAAAAGCACGGGCAGTACGCCAAAATAAGTAGACCGAAATCCATCTGCATCTACTACTAATCACCCACCTTGAGATATCTATCCAGAACATCTCGCTGGTATTAAGTTGTGAGCCCCACCCAAAGTGTAAACCCAAAGTAACAGACAACTTCAATAAAAGAACTTTGCGTAAAGTAAACAATCCTTGTGACCGTGTTCACAAGCACAGTTGTTTTCCCCCTTGTGGCAACAACACACCCCCTAGACTCATGTTTCTGTCACTCAAGCATGTCATCGGGGTGGCATGAACCCACAATCTAGCACAACGCTCCCTCTTGGAGTCACTACCTACTACTTGGCCAAAGCAATAAACAGCAACGGAGAACATGCAAGAATTACTTAGGAACAACAATATAAAAGATAGAAACCAAATATATTACTCTATCACAATCTGAACATAATCTCATAATCCATCAGATCCGATCAAACTCAACATAGCAATTGCAGAAATATTACAAAGGTGCCTCGATCATGTAGGGCAGCTCACGAGGTCTAAACTATGAAGATCAAAGAGGGGAGGAGAACATCACATAGCTACTGATCACGGACCCATGGTCTAAGGAAAACTACTCACAAGACATCCGGGGAGCATCCATGGTGGAGAGGAGACTCCCGGAGGTCAATCCTCCCTCCGGCAGGGTGCCGGGAAGAGGTCTTTTGGTGCTCCCGATCTTGGAAGCGAGGCGGCGGCGGAACAGAAGCGAGTTCGCGGAATAGGGTTCTCTTTCTGGAGTTTTCCTGTGACGGGGGATAAATAGGCGAAGGGGGCAGCCAGAGGTGGGCCAAGGGCTCTTCTCGAAGCTTCCGTCACGCTGATTTTTTATCTGAATTTTCCCGAATTTTTCTCGCACTTTTTATATGGGGGAAAACTGAAATAGAAAAACAGCAGAAAACAGGAACTGGCACTCGGGTGCACTGAGTTAATAGGTTAGTCCAAATATGATCAAAAGTGTATGAAAGTGTATCTAGATCATATCAATATCACACAAAACATGCATGGAGCAAGCAGAAATTATAGATACGTTTTGGACGTATCAACATCCCCAAGCTTAATTCCTGCTCGTCCTCGAGTAGGTAAATGATAACAAGCATAATTTCTATGGTGACATGCTAGAAACCATAAAAGAACTTTGAAAAGTAAATCAATCAAGGTTAGAGATTCAATTCCAGTCATAACATGCAAGAGTCTATATGAGCATTGAAACAAGTAACAAAAGAACAATACGTGCAAGAGCTCAAGCTGTCCGTGTCTCGAATATCTCCAAATGGTGTTTGCGTGCAAGAAGGGGGATATGAAATACGAGAAAAAGGTATTTTTTTTGAGAACTCAATCTACTAATGTTTCACACTTGGTCTTCTTTTGAATCTTATCTTGACTCGTCCCCAGACCACTAGCCAGGTACATTTCAATTTGATCCACTCCTTTTCGATATTTTGAGCACTCATGCAATGGATGAGCGTAAGCACGAAAGTTGACACTTAGGATGACAAAGAGAGAAATATGGTGGAGGAAGACAAAAAGGATGAGAAAGGCTCACATCAATGAGGACAATCATAGGAAAGAGATGCCAAATGATATATATGATGTGAGGAGTAGGGATTGCCATGCAACGGGTGCACATACGAGCTAGGAAGCTCTCCAAATTATAGGCAAAAAAAACCATCTCTATGGAGTACAAGGATATAAAGGGAGTACTAGTGTGGATCTCTCAAAAGGATAGTAGTGTTGCCCCTTTCTCTCTTTTTATTTCTTTTTCTCTTTTTTCTATTTTTTTGTATTTTTTTGGTGGCCTCAATGGCTCTTTCTATTTAACTCTCATTTGTCCTCTTTGGGATCTTTTAATTTGTCCACTTCGGGATCTTTTCCTCACTTAAGGGCAACACTTTATTTTACAAGAAGGTAAAGGAGATCTTTCACACTTTACAAGGTACTCAAAATCATAAAGAAGATGTAACTATCATGATGTATGCAATGTATGTCGCTGCCAGTGTAGCAGGAACATGTATGACATGAAGATCAAGTCATGAAGAGGTGGATGTTGCATGGCAATATAACTCGGAAAGGCTATGGAAATGCCTTGATAGGTAGGTATGGTGGCTGTTTTGAGGAAAGATAAAGGGAGGCTTATGATGACAGAGCGTATCATGCCAAGGGTTTGGATGTACCGGCAAAGGTGGACACCAACTCTCGGAGTGAGAAGAAGGTAATGCACGGCACGGGAAAGGCTAGCAAAATATGGGAAGGTGGAAGTGTCGACTCTTAATACTTACATTAGTCCGAAGAACTCATGCACTTATTATCGGTAACTCTCAATCTAATGAGGAGGTTCACAAAGAGACAAGCACCCCGAGGAGGAGTGTATGGGGGTTTGGTTATCCTTGCGCATCCTCGACTCATGGTACGTGAGTGTACTCTAATATTCGACCCCTCAGAAGAGTAGTGATCCATCTAGTAGCTAGAGTTCTCAACTAGTTTTGTAGGTTTTGAAAATAAACACGGATTGCCCAAAATACGATACCTATCACTAATAGGCTAGAGCTCTTGACACCAAAAGTCCAAACATTACTCATAACGATACCTCAAAACTATTGCAAGCTACTACTAAAATTAAATAGCAACCTTAATCACCTACTTTCAAGACAAAACACAACTCAGTGCAACAACCAACTCTCTTTCACAAGATAAACATGAAAACTAAAAAGAGTTCCAGCAACAAACTAAACAAAAGCCAAGGCTCTTGCTAAAGACAAACTAAAACTAAAACTAAACATGGCAGTAGCTATGAAAAGATAAAGAACACAAAACAACAAAAAGATAGGCATGAAGAATCCTATGATGTGTTCTAGATTTTGAAAGTGGAGCGTGTTTCTCTCCCACACAAAGTAAGAAGGGATCTAACTTGTTATGAACAGCAAGCAAAGCTAAAGAAAACTAAAAACAAAACCTAAGAGCGAGACGCTCCAAGCATAGCACATAACACATGAAGTGATAAAAATATAGTGAGACGAAGGACTAACTGATGATTTGTTGATGGATAAGGGGATGCACGGGGGCATCCCCAAGCTTAGAAACTTGAGTCTTCTTGAATATTTGTTGGGGATGCATGGGGGCATCCCCAAGCTTGAGCGCTTGAAACTCCTGGATCTTCTTCCATCATCTTCCATCGCACACTTGAAAACTCCCTTCATACATAAATCATCATAAGCTGATTAGAGAGGTTAGTACCCTTAATAAATAATTTTTCTCCACTGGAGATAAATATATTATTGAATAGCTACTATTTATCAAGAGTGCAAAAAGGTTTTTGCAAATAAAAAGCAAGCTTAAGGTTTGCAAAAGTTAGGAGAGACAAAACGTGGCAGAATCTATGAAAAACAGAACAGCAGATAGTAAAGAATTTTTTAGGGGCACTTGTGCAACTCAAATAAAAAAACTCAGAACATACGGAAGTTTCTTAATTGTATAGAGCCTATTGTGTAAAAATTTCAGCTAAAAAAGATGAACTGGGATTTTTCTGTAATTTTTCTGGTCACGAGGACAGAATCTGTTTTCTGGACAGCATGTCACAACTTTTACTTCCCTTGACGTAAGAGGCTATAACTTGGCACAAAGTTGAAAAATAAAGATACAATGATGTTGCTACAGTAGTAGCAATCATCAAGACACAACAAAAGAAAAAAAAACCTAAATTCGTTGCGGGCTGCCTCCCGAAAGCGCTTCTTTAAAGCCATTAGCTAGGCATGATACAAAAAAGAAGAATCAAGTTTTATAAAGAGAAAGAGAATAACTAGCCCGAGTAACGGACTCAAAAGGTAACTTGATTTTGTTTCTAGGGAAGTGTTCCATCCCCTTTTTGAATGAGAATTGGAATTTTATATTCCCCTCTTTCATGTCAATAACCGCACCAACGGTGCGAAGAAAAGGACGTCCCAAAATAATTGGACATAAAGGTTCACACTCTATATCCATAACAATAAAATCAACGGGAACATAGTTGTCATTGACAATGATAAGAACATCGTCGATCTTCCCCAAAGGTTTCTCTATGGAAGAATCAACAAGACGAACACCAAAAGAACAAGGCTCAAGAGGCTTCAATTCAAACATATCAAATATTCTTTTGGGCATAACAGAGGTACTAGCTCCAACATCACATAAATCATAGCAAGAGAAGTTATTTAATTTAACTTTGATCATAGGATCCCAACCATCATATAGCTTCCTAGGTATGGAGGCTTCTACTCTAAGCTTCTCCTCCCTAGCTTTGATAAGAGCATTTTTGATATGCTCCGTGAAGGCAAGATTAAGTGTGCTAGTGTGGGGGTCTCTAGACATTTTGTGTAACAAGCTAATAACTTCTGAGAGGGTGCAACTATCAAAATCAATATCACTACTATCAAAGGTGGTAGTAGTGTCATCTAGGCTCACTTGTTTGAAACCCTCTATGTTCATAGGAGTTTCTTTATCTACGGTTGAGGTATTAGCATCACCATTAATAGGTCCAACAGGACTAGGAGTGCATTGGGTGCTAATAGTTTGAGTGTCCTCAACAATTTGGATAGTGGAAACTGTGTGGTGTGTAGGAAGGCTCTTAATTCTATCCTCTTCCTCTTTTTCTCTAGCCCATCATTCTTTGAGTTTAGCCATCATCCTAATGTTTTGATTGATTTATAACTGGATAGCATTAATAGGAGTGGCCTTATTCTCCTCAAGGGGGGAGGTTCTAATTTTAAGCATCACAATATCAAGGGCTAAGCTTTCTACCTTCAAAGAGAGATTATCTATTTTAGCTAGTTTCTCCTCTACATTTTTGTTGAAGGCTTTTTGGGTAGTGATAAAGTCTCTAAGCATGCTTTCTAATTCAGAAGAGGGGTTCTTGTTGCTAGGGTAAGTGTTGTTGTTCCCATAATTGGATGGAAACGGTCTAGGATTGCTAGCAAAATTTCCCCTATAAGCATTGTTGTTGAAGTTGTTTCTAGCAATAAAGTTCACATCTATTTTTTCTTGAGCAACCAAATAATTTAAAGGAACATCATGAGGATCAATATAGGGTTGCTTGGTAAGTAGAGACATAATTAAGTCAACTTTTTCATTGAGGGAGGTAATTTCCTCGACAGAATTTACCTTCCTACCTGTTGGAGCGCGTTCGGTGTGCCATTGGGAATAATTGTTCATCATCTCATCGAGAAGCTTTGTGGCAGCACCAAGTGTAGTTGACATAAAGGTTCCTCCCGCAGCCGAATCTAACAGGTTCCGCGAGGTAAATTTCAAGCCTGCATAAAAAGTCTGGATAACCATCCAAGTAGTCAAACCATGTGTAGGGCATTTCTTAACAAGAGATTTAATTCGTTCCCAAGCTTGGGAAACGTGTTCATTTTCCAATTTCTTAAAATTCATAATATTACTCCTCAATTGGATAATCTTAGCAGGAGGGTAGTACTTCCCTATAAAAGCATCTTTGCACTTATCCCAAGAATCTATGCTATTTCTAGGCAAAGATTGAAACCAGATTTTAGCATCTCCCCTTAAAGAGAAAGGAAAGAGCTTGAGCTTAACAACATCACCTTCTACTTCTTTATACTATTGCATATCACATAATTCAACCTAATTATTCAAGTGTAAAGCAGCATCATCTCCAGCACCAGAGAATTGATCTCTCATAACAAGGTTTAGCAAAGCAGGTTTAATTTCATAAGAGGTAGCTGAAGTGGCAGGTGTGGCAATGGGAGTGCAGATAAAGTCCTGGTTGTTATGACTAGTTGTCGGGACCCGAGGTTAGCGTATGCAAGTACAGCTAAGACATAGTCATATGGAGAGCCGAGAACCGTACCCACTTGTCTAAGCAGACAAGGCCAAGCACAGAACGTTCTCGGAAAGCATCGTACGTGAGGGGCATCCCATCCAGGCCGGATGATCAACTGAGATGGGTCCTCATCGTCCGCACACAATTCTAATGATATGGGTGGTGAACTCCCATATTCAAAGACAAGTCTCCTCAACCATACTAACGACTATCTCATAACTCTTACATAGACTTACTCCAGCCCGATCACTTAGTCGGGGTCTAGGGCGGGCTCGATCGTACCACAAAGTGTGCACGAGACGGAGTCTCGAACAATCGCATCGCAATGCCCCAAGTTGCACACATCTAAGGGCCACTTGGTGTATGAAAGACCGCCAGCCAGAACACAACTAAGGTCTCGAAAACCCATACAAAGAAATGCATGTTAGAAACATACACGCAGCACACATGCCTTGTATGAACAGCAGGTACCATTGCAATTCTCTACAAAGTGTACATTTTTATTGATAACTCTTATAGAGTGCAAACAGAGATCACAAACATGTGATCCAACATTACAACACACACGGAAGCAAATTATGTCTGAGTACAGACAAGTTTAACAAATGGCTTAAGAAGCCTTATTTAAACACAAGCCCTCCACGAGGGAAAACTAGTCGTCTGACTGGGACTAGACTAGTTGGTCTTCAGTCGTCCAGCTCGATGAAGAAGCCACATTCGGGGTCAGTGGCATCATCTAAAACATAGATTAAGAAAACGTGAGTACAAAATCGTACTCAGCAAGACTTACATAGGAGCTATACTACTCATGCACATGTATCAAGGTAAAGGGAGGTGGGGTTCACTTGCAGAAGTGCCAGCTTTGACTTGGCTAATCCTGAACTACGAGTACCAGACTTTGAGGTAAGAAGCGTACACGAGTCCACTACATTATCCAACCAAAAACACCACTATGGTGCCTTCCTCGACTTCCCCACGAGAAAGCACGCCATAGCACTCACACTTATCTTGGTGTGTTTTAGAAGTATCCAGTTCAAGTTATCTAATAATCAAGCTAAGCTTTCCAAGCAGTCCATAACCCCGGACGCGGCTATTCGAATAGTTTTGTTAACCTTGCAAGGGTGTACCGCTACACACACATGATCATCATTTACCGCCTTTGATCTCGACACCATTCAAGGGGTGCCAGCGAGGATGCTCACCACAACTGTTACCTCATAGCCGATCTAGTCCGAGAAAGCCGCCTACTTGGGTTGGTTACCACTATCGTGAACCCGGCCGGTTTACCGAAGTTGACCCAAGTGATGTGTGCGTGGTGCATAAGCCGGTCTCGGATGAGCCGTTCTCTCACTTAGCATCCAGGCCACAGACCTACCAGAAATCCGAACTATTGCGACATCTGGACATCGAAAGGGATGAGTTAGTAAGTTGAGAGGGGTCAGTGAGCCCAATGTGTGGTTGTACTCTTCATCTTGGATCACCACACAAGAACTCGTACTAGGGCGGTGTTCAACAAGACAACCCACCGTGTAATCCTACACAGCCTCTCATCGTTCACCTTGTATTAGGGTCGATTCACCAACACTTTTCCACCATCATCAACATGATCATTCCCATCCCGACCCACATCACAGTAACAACATGGTATCATACTAAGCATGCGATAAGCAGTAACATTGCAGGGGCCACATGATATCAAACAACTCCTACATTTGCTAGGATTGTGGTTTGCTTACTACTGTGACAAAATGATAGGTCATGCAAAGGAATGGGTTCATCTATGCGGTAGAAACGAATCATGGTGATCATCCTAAACAATGCATAAGCGAGACATGAGAGGGAAGTGGGATTTTATCGACATGATCCATGGGGGTTTGCTTGCCTTGCTGACGAGGTTCGGGTTCTGGGTCTTCAACGTAGGGGGTGACCTCGGGTTCCGGCTCCACGTCTATCAGCAACATGACAATCATAGGATCAACATAATGTACAATGCACAATCACATGAATAAGATTGAAAGGGTGATGTTCATGGTACTGATGTGTTGAGCATTCCATTTAAATGGAGTATATTGCAAATTGAATTGCAAATTCAAACTCCACATTTGAATTCAACATTTACCAAGTTACATGTGACATGGTTTGATCATTTTGAATCATCTTCAAATGTGTATGATATGCCTCTGATGTGATGTTGAATTGTAGCATAATTCCATGGTCCAAGTTGCAAAATCATTTGAATTGAATTTGAATTAATTCCAAATAATTCAAATGACATATGCTACTGGTCCCATTTTAAAATCAACTCCAACATAGTTTAAAGTTGCATATTGGGAAAGATAATTTTCTCCTGATCATTTTTCATATATTATTTGTCCAATTTGGAGTTAATATGAATTTTCTATGAATTTCCAAAGTTTGGGGTATTTCCTGGAATTTCTGGAATTCTTTTAATTCAAATAATCTCTGGAAATTCATTTAAATCGATTTACTGCGTCAGGCTGACGTCAAGCTGGCGTCAGGGGGGGGGCTGACATGGGGGTCCCACCTGTCAGTGGCTGGATTTAATTAACCCGTGGGTTAAATTAATCCAGTGGTTTAATTAAGCCACTGGGCCCACTGGTCAGTGACCCAGGGGTCATTAGCTGGGTGATTAAAGGGGGAGTTTTGGCTGACACGCCGGCGGCTAAACGCCGGTGACTGGAGACGCGGCGGCGACTCGCCGGAATGGCCTAGGGACCACAAGAGAGGAAACGGAGGGCATCGGCGTGCTCCTGGAGGTCTTCCGCGTTGTCTGGAAGTAACAGGGGTTCACGGGGAGGTCGGGAGCGACGACGGCGATGACTCCGGCGGAAACAGAGAACCGGCGAGGTCGTAGTCGAGGCTAGGGGGCACGGATTTAGCTGGGACTTGGTGCAATCGAACGCTAGTGCACGTAGGATCCAAACGCGCGCACTAGGGCATCAACAGAGGCACGAGAGCGAGTTCTAGCTCGACCATGGCGGCGAGCTTGCTCGGTTCCCATGGTGGATCCGGCTAGAGGGAGCAATCCAGGGGGAGAAGAGAGGGGTTTTGCTTGTGAGATCACCCTGAGTCTAACTGGAACGGCGGCTTGCTCGGGGAGGCTCTGGTGTTGCCGGAATTCCAAGTCGATCCGCGGCAGCCGGCGATGAAGACGACGAAGCTAGCGAGCTCGTGGAGGCGTCCGGCTCCGATTCCTTCTGCAGGTCGATGAAGACGACGACGACGAACTCCCTGGACACCTTGGTTTGGCTCCTCGACGTCGATGGCCGCGAGTTCTTGCGACGGCGAGCGGCGGCGCTCTCGGGTGGAGGAAGAAATCGGCGAAGGAGGAGGAAGGAGTCGCGCTGGAGGGGAGGAATGAACTGGGGCGGCTGCGAGACGTCTCCAGGACGCGAGAAGAGGCCACGGGGAGGCCTGGAAGCTCTCGGCGACGACGTGGCGCCCACGGCTGGCTCGGTGGCATTCCACCGAGCAGCTTGGAGGCGCGGGACGGGGAAGAAGGCCCCGCTGCCCCTGTGGGCCGGGTGGGCTAGATGGGCCGGCTCCGCCTAGGCGCCAGGTAAGGATTTTCTGATTTCTTTTCTATTTTTCTTTTCTGACATTTGTTCTTTTTAGCCAAATAAAATAGCTAAACATTTTATTAAATGCTGAAAACTTTTATGTGGTCTCATAATAATATAGACTAGCCACTTATAAACTTTCAACATTTTTAAAATTCAAATAATTTGAATCTTAAATCAAATAGGGGTATTTCTTTAATTCCAAGGCACTGTTTGAATATTTTAAAAATCTATGGGCATGGGGTGGGTCCCACATCACTTGATATGTGATCACACTCATTTATAAGATTTTTCAAAAATCTAACATGAATTTTTGGAAAAGATTTTTATCTGGCCTTTTGAATTAATTCATCTGGGGGGGTTCCTTCTCCCATTTGCTTTTGATTTTGAATTTCCTTTGATTTCTTTCATGAATGCAAAGTGAAAAAGACCCTAGCACATTACCTAACAGAGGGTTCTGACAACTCGCCCCCACTCAAAAGAATCTCGTCCCGAGATTCAGAAGTCTGCGGGAGGAAGGAGGGGTACTCGGCACTGAGACGGTCTTCTCTTTCCCACGTAGCTTCTCTTTCAGAGTGTTGTGACCATTGCACTTTCAGAAACCTAATCTTCCGACGACGAGTGACACGCTCTGCGGAATCAAGAATACGAACGGGGTATTCTCGATAAGAAAGGTCATCTTGGAGATCAAGCGTTTCATGGTCGACTTCGCGGATGGGGTCCTTGAAGCAACGCCTGAGTTGGGACACATGGAATACATCGTGTACTCGGGAAAGGTGCGGGGTTAGTTCAAGTTGGTAGGCAACTTCTCCACGTTTAGAAATAATGCGGAAAGGTCCGATGTAACGTGGGGCCAACTTGCCTTTGATACCGAAACGTTGGGTTCCCTTCAGAGGAGTAACTCGAAGGTAAGCCTTCTCATCCAGATTGTAGCTCTCTTGCCTATGATGACGATCATAGTAGCTTTTCTGACGAGACTGGGCTGCTTTCAATTGATCACGAACAATGCGAACTTGCTCTTCTGCTTCCTTGATCACATCCGGTCCAAAGAATTTTCTTTCACCGGTTTCTGACCAGTTTAGTGGTGTTCGACATCGTCGTCCATAAAGGAGTTCAAAAGGAGCCATGTTCAGACTAGATTGAAAACTATTGTTATAAGAAAATTCGGCAAATGGAAGAGACTTCTCCCAATTCTTTCCGAATGAGATAACACAAGCTCTGAGCATGTCTTCAAGAATTTGGTTAACCCTTTCGACTTGACCGCTAGACTGAGGATGGAAAGCTGTACTAAAGGAGAGATGAGTTCCCATAGCATTCTGAAAGCTTCCCCAAAACCTAGAGGTGAAAAGGCTACCGCGATCAGAATTGATTTCCAAAGGAACACCATGAAGGGATACAATTCTAGAGACGTACAAGTCCGCTAACTGGCTAGCAGTTATAGACTCGCGAACCGGAAGGAAGTGAGTAACTTTGGAAAACCTATCTATGACAACGAAGATGGCATTGTTTCCTTTCTGGGTTTTTGGAAAGCCGGTGATGAAGTCCATACCGACTTTGTCCCATTTCCACTCGGGAATAGACAAAGGTTGAAGTGTACCAGCAGGTCTTTGATGTTCTGCCTTAATGCGACGACAAACATCACATTCGGCAACAAATTGAGAAATTTCTCTCTTCATCCTAGTCCACCAAAATCTCTGGCGTAGATCTCGGTACATTTTTGTGCTACCGGGATGAATTGAGAGGGGTGTGTCATGGGCTTCCTTGAGGATGAGTTGCCTTAATTCCCTATTCTTAGGTACTACCAAACGATTTTCAAAGAATACCGTTCCTTTGCTATCTGTGGAGAAACATTTAGCAACTCTGCTAGCAATGTTCTCCTTGATCCGGCGAACACCTCGTGCACGCCTTTGGGCAACTATGATTTGATCCTCAAGAGTTGGTTTCGCCACCAAGGTAGAAAGATAGCCATGAGGAACAATCTCAAGATTGAGCTTGCGAAAGTCCTCTTGAAGAAGTGGTTGATACTGTTGTAACATGAGGTTGTTACAATACGACTTACGACTTAGTGCATCAGCCATGACATTGGCTTTGCCTGGGGTGTAAGAAATTACTACGTCGTAATCTTTTATCAACTCAATCCAGCGTCTTTGCCTGAGATTAAGATCCGGCTGGGTGAAAATATACTTGAGGCTTTGGTGGTCGGAATAAATCTCGCAACGATTACCAAGGAGGTAATGTCGCCAAGTTGTTAGGGCATGAACTACGGCAGCGAGTTCAAGGTCATGGGTAGGATAGTTCTCTTCATGTGGCCGCAACTGGCGTGAAGCATAAGCTACCACATGTCGATCTTGCAGAAGTATGCATCCTAACCCTTGCCGTGATGCGTCACAATAGATCTCGAAATCCTTTTTGGTGTCTGGAGGTGCAAGTACGGGTGCAGAAGTCAATCTTATTTTTAGCTCATGAAAGCTTTCCTCGCACTTGGAAGTCCATAGGAATTTCTTATCTTTCTTGAGGAGTTCAGTTAGAGGCTTTGCAACTTTAGAAAAGTTCTCGACGAAGCAACGGCAATAGCTGGCTAGGCCAAGAAAACTCCTAACTTGCTTAACCGATTCAGGTGGAGTCCAGTCAAGGACGGCCTGAACTCTCTCGGGATTCACAGCAATTCCTTTTGCAGAAATTACGTGGCCTAAGTAGGTCACTTCTGGTAGCCAAAATTCACACTTGGAGAATTTAGCATACAAGCGATGCTCTCTAAGTTTCATCAATACCAGCCTTAGGTGTTCGGCATGTTCTTCTTCGTTCTTCGAGTATATAAGGATGTCATCGAGGTAAACCACGACGAACTGGTCCAAATACTCCATGAAGATTGAGTTCATCATGCGTGAGAAAGTGGCGGGGGCATTGGTTAAACCAAAGGAGATGACGGTGTACTCGTAAAGACCGTAACGTGTAGTAAAAGCCATTTTGGGAATGTCCTCGTTTCGGATCTTGATTTGATGATAACCTAATCTCAAATCCATCTTTGAGAAAACAGAGGATCCTGCAAGTTGATCATAAAGATCATTGATCCTGGGCAGTGGGTACTTGTTCTTTATCGTCGCTAAATTTAGCGGGCGATAGTCTACGCACATCCTTTCTGTTCCATCTTTCTTCGTTACGAACAGAACGGGGCAACCCCATGGCGATGAGCTAGGGCAGATGAAGCCTTTCTCCAACAAAGCTTCCAGTTGGGTTTTAAGCTCAGCTAACTCACGTGGAGCCATTTTGTAGGGACGTCTAGAAATTGGTGCGGTTCCTGGGGCAAGATCCACTATAAACTCTACACATCTATCGGGTGGCATGCCCGGTAGCTCTTCAGGAAAGACATCCGGGAAGTCACGAACCACCGGAATATCTTCAAGTTCGGGAAGGGGAAGTACATTCAAGGAATGCATTTGGGTTCTTGTTCTGGGTGCGGTGTAGTTGACTGTTTTGCCTGAAGGGTGGGTGAGTTTCACGGATTTGCCTTTGCAATCCAAGTAGGCATTCTGTCTTGATAGCCAATCCATGCCAAGGATGACATCAATGTCTGAAGACTTGAGGGCTATGAGTGAAGCAAGGAATACTAAACCCTCAATTGCAATTTGATTACCATGGCTTACTCTATTAGTTTGCCATCTTGACCCTGGAGTTTGAATAATCATTGGGGTGGACAATTCAACCAAGGTTAACTCATGACGAAGTGCATAACTTTCCGACATGAATGAATGAGATGCTCCTGGGTCGAAAAGAACGGAAGTAGGAACATAATTGACTGGGAGCATACCAAGAATGACGTCAGTGGTGTCGTCAGTCTCTTCGGCGGCGATCTGGTTCACACGTCCACGAGTGGCGGGAGGAGCGGGTTTGGCGGTGTAGACCTTCTGGGGTGGCTTGCCACGACCATTGTTGTTGTTGTTGCCTCCGACACGTGGTGAAGCATTCTGATGCTGGATCTGGTTCTGGGGACACTCGCAAGAGTAGTGGCCTGCCTGACCACACTTGTAACAGGCTTCGAAAACATTGCGTGGAGCTGGGTTGTTTGGTGGAGCTGGGTGGAACTGGGTTGGTGGACGAGGCGCCACATAGGATGGCCTCGGTGGGTTGTTCTGGCGGAACATACTGTTTGGGATCCAGATCTTGCGCTTCTGAGAGCCGGAACTGGATGAACTGTCATCTCTAGGGTGTTTGCGGAAGTCGTTGGGGGTGTTCATGTCCTCGGCCTTGATGGCCTTGTTGTCAAGGACCTGGAAGGTGGCAAAGTCATGAAGGTTGAGCTCACGACGAAGTCCAGTGTTGAGGCCACGACAGAACCTCTCTTGCTTCTTTGCGTCGGTGGAGACTTCTTCGGTAGCATAACGAGCAAGTCGGTTGAACTCACGACTAAACTCGTCAACAGTCCTTCTGCCTTGAGTGAGGTTGCAGAACTCCTCACGCTTGCGGTCCATAAGACCTTTGGGAATGTGGTGCTCACGGAAGGACGTACAGAATTCCTCCCAAGATGCAGGTGGTCCATCGGGACGCATATTCAGAAAGTTCTCCCACCAAGAACTAGCTGCACCTTCGAGGTGATAGGTGGCATAGCTGACCTTGTCACCAGTTGCAACACGGCCTGCTTGGAGCTTCCTCTCGATGCTGCGAAGCCAGTCATCGGCGTCAAGGGGCTCGGTGGAGTAACTAAAAACCGGGGGATGAAGTCGTTCAGGGACACCAACTCATTTCGCTGTTGAGTGGTGTTGCGAGCAATGACTTCCAACAGATGGTGAGAGTCTCGGCGGTTCCTCTCGACTTCCATCAGAACCTGAGCCATCGTGGGTGGGGGTGGAAGGTTGCCTTCCTCCTGGTCATTCCCACGACCTTGGTTACGACCAACCTGGCCACGGGTTCCTTGAGACATCCTGAAGGTGAAAAACCAAAGTCAAACAGAGTTGATTTGAAGAGTCTAAACAAGGTATTGAAGTACTGGAAGGATTACAGAGCAAAGGAAGTAATCATCTTGACAACATGGTGATAAAGCATACAAGCCATATATTCACAAGCTGTCATACAAACCATACATCGTTTTAGTACAAGCATCAAGCTAATACAAACGTGATGAAGATGATACATCCTTCAGAGGCACTCTGGCTTCCTATACATTATTTATCTAAGCCTCTGGAATCTTAGACACCTTGCACACAATATACTAAGATACTACTACATCATCACTAAGTAAGACCACAGGCGGTCTCACTCATCTCCATCTCCATAGTAGTCCTCATAAAAGTTACCCGCGTATCCCGGTAGCTGGAGGTGACCATCGGAAAACACGGAGGCTTGTGGACCCTGATATCCATTTGGGCAAGGATGGGGCCTAGGTCCAGCGTAGGGTGGAAGCAAAGGACCACGGGGTGGAAAAATGCCTCCAATCTCGGGCCAAGCAACTCGAGAAGGCATCTGAGTCCTCACTGGGTAGATCGCATCAAACTCAACTGATCCCACGCTCACAAAGGGTGCCAAAAGTGTCAGTGCTCGATACAGACGAACACGGGTGGCGTGGAGCTCGAAACGGAGAGTGCGTGCATCACGATCTCTGTCACTAGCAAACCTAGCAGTCATCTGAAGTGCTGGATCTTCTGCAGAGTGATCTGAGTAGAGTCCGGTGTAATATCCCTCTTCCCCTGGAAGTGCAGCAGGGATATAGCGGAAAGAAGTCTCTCTCAGCCAAGTGTGCTCCTCTCTCAGCAGTGTCATACATGAGTATGCAGCATCCTGCACATCCATGTTCTCGGTAACTCCAATGCCATGTCCAAAGTGGATAGGCTGAGTGACTCCAACGTGGTGCGGGTAGATCCGAACAATGCAGTGGAACTGCGTCTGGTTGAAGTCGTGGAACTGCTCCTCGACGGTGTACTCAGGGTACCATCGATATCCCACATAGGACATCATCTCGATCAACGTGGCGGGATGGCCACGCACACCGAGGCACCTGGTCAAACGAACAATCTGCCGAGGGGGAAGATCTGCCATCTGAAACAGAAAGGAGTCTGCAAATGTATCAGATTATGAGATAAACCTGGAATGACTCGGACAGCATAACGGCTGTAATTGCAAGAAAAAGACAATTTCTTACAACATGGAAACAGCACTTACATACGATGTAATAAAACAGGGAACATAACCACTCTAACAAACCGATCACAACTTTCCTACGGCTATGAGGAAGCAAACAACGAGATGTTCTAATCAGACAGAGGAGAGCCTGGTCCTATCTTCCCGTAGAATAAGATGAGGGTGACTCAGAACTCAGAACGAAGGGGTAAGGAGAAAAAAAGAAGCCTTACGTTGTTCCCTTATATACCCAGAGTAACTATATAACTATAGCAAGCTAGACTCGACTCAGGCCAAGGCTACTAGTCCTACAGTCAGTCCTGCTCTGATACCAAGTCTGTCGGGACCCGGGGTTAGCGTATGCAAGTACAGCTAAGACATAGTCATATGGAGAGCCGAGAACCGTACCCACTTGTCTAAGCAGACAAGGCCAAGCACAGAACGTTCTCGGAAAGCATCGTACATGAGGGGCATCCCATCCAGGCCGGATGATCAACTGAGATGGGTCCTCATCGTCCGCACACAAGTCTAATGATATGGGTGGTGAACTCCCATATTCAAAGACAAGTCGCCTCAACCATACTAACGACTATCTCATAACTCTTACATAGACTTACTCCAGCCCGATCACTTAGTCGGGGTATAGGGCGGGCTCGATCATACCACAAAGTGTGCACGAGACGGAGTCTCGAACAATCGCATCGCGATGCCCCAAGCTGCGCACATCTAAGGGCCACTTGGTGTATGAAAGACCGCCAGCCAGAACACAACTAAGGTCTCGAAAACCCATACAAAGACATGCATGTTATAAACATACACGCAGCACACATGCCTTGTATGAACAGCAGGTACCATTGCAATTCTCTACAAAGTGTACGTTTTTATTGATAACTCTTATAGAGTGCAAACAGAGATCACAAACATGTGATCCAACATTACAAAACACACGGAAGCAAATTATGTCTGAGTACAGACAAGTTTAACAAATGGCTTAAGAAGCCTTATTTAAACACAAGCCCTCCACGAGGGAAAACCAGTCGTCTGACTGGGACTAGACTAGTTGGTCTTCAGTCGTCCAGCTCGATGAAGAAGCCACCTTCGGGGTCAGTGGCATCATCTAAAACATAGATTAAGAAAACGTGAGTACAAAATCGTACTCAGCAAGACTTACATAGGAGCTATACTACTCATGCACATGTATCAAGGTAAAGGGAGGTGGGGTTCACTTGCAGAAGTGCCAGCTTTGACTTGGCTAATCCTGAACTACGAGTACCAGACTTTGAGGTAAGAAGCGTACACGAGTCCACTACATTATCCAACCAAAAACACCACTATGGTGCCTTCCTCGACTTCACCACGAGAAAGCACGCCATAGCACTCACACTTACCTTGGTGTGTTTTAGAAGTATCCAGTTCAAGTTATCTAATAATCATGCTAAGCTTTCCAAGCAGTCCATAACCGCAGACGCGGCTATTCGAATAGTTTTGTTAACCTTGCAAGGGTGTACCGTTACACACACATGATCATCATTTACCGCCTTTGATCTCGACACCATTCAAGGGGTGCCAGCGAGGATGCTCACCACAACTGTTACCTCATAGCCGATCTAGTCCGAGAAAGCCGCCTACTTGGGTTGGTTACCACTATCGTGAACTCGGCCGGTTTACCGAAGTGGACCCAAGTGATGTGTGCGTGGTGCATAAGCCGGTCTCGGATGAGCCGTTCTCTCACTTAGCATCCAGGCCACAGACCTACCAGAACTCCGAACTATTGCGACATCTGGACATCGAAAGGGATGAGTTAGTAAGTTGAGAGGGGTCAGTGAGCCCAATGTGTGGTTGTACTCTTCATCTTGGATCACCACACAAGAACTCGTACCAGGGCGGTGTTCAACGAGACAACCCACCGTGTACTCCTACACAGCCTCTCATCGTTCACCTTGTATTAGGGTCGATTCACCAACACTTTTCCACCATCATCAACATGATCATTCCCATCCCGACCCACATCACAGTAACAACATGGTATCATACTAAGCATGCGATAAGCAGTAACATTGCAGGGGCCACATGATATCAAACAACTCCTACATTTGCTAGGATTGTGGTTTGCTTACTACTGTGACAAAAAGATAGGTCATGCAAAGGAATGGGTTCATCTATTCGGTAGAAACGAATCATGGTGATCATCCTAAACAATGCATAAGCGAGACATGAGAGGGAAGTGGGATTTTATCGACATGATCCAAGGGGGTTTTCTTGCCTTGCTGACGAAGTTCGGGTTCGGGGTCTTCAACGTAGGGGGTGACCTTGGGTTTCGGCTCCACGTCTATCAGCAACATGACAATCATAGGATCAACAGAATGTACAATGCACAATCACATGAATAAGATTGAAAGGGTGATGTTCATGGTACTGATGTGTTGAGCATTCCATTTAAATGGAGTATATTGCAAATTGAATTGCAAATTCAAACTCCACATTTGAATTCAATATTTACCAAGTTACATGTGACATGGTTTGATCATTTTGAATCATCTTCAAATGTGTATGATATGCCTCTGATGTGTGGTTGAATTGTAGCATAATTCCATGGTCCAAGTTGCAAAATCATTTGAATTGAATTTGAATTAATTCCAAATAATTCAAATGACATATGCTACTGGTCCCATTTTAAAATCAACTCCAACATAGTTTAAAGTTGCATATTTGGAAAGATAATTTTCTCCTGATCATTTTTCATATATTATTTGTCCAATTTGGAGTTAATATGAATTTTCCATGAATTTCCAAAGTTTGGGGTATTTCCTGGAATTTCTGGAATTCTTTTAATTCAAATAATCTCTGGAAATTCATTTAAATCGATTTACTGCGTCAGGCTGACGTGAAGCTGGCGTCAGGGGGGGGGGATGACATGGGGGTCCCACCTGTCAGTGGCTGGATTTAATTAACCCGTGGGTTAAATTAATCCAGTGGTTTAATTAAGCCACTGGGCCCACTAGTCAGTGACCCAGGGGTCATTAGCTGGGTGATTAAGGGGGGAGATTTGGCTGACACGCCGGCGGCTAAACGCCGGTGACTGGAGACGCGGCGGCGACTCGCCGGAATGGCCTAGGGGCCACGAGAGAGGAAACGGAGGGCATCGGCGTGCTCCTGGAGGTAACAGGGATTCACGGGGAGGTCGGGAGCGACGACGGCGACGACTCCGGCGGAAACAGAGAACCGGCGAGGTCGTAGTCGAGGCTAGGGGGCACGGATTTAGCTGGGACTTGGTGCAATCGAACGCTAGTGCACGTAGGATCCAAACGCGCGCACTAGGGCATCAACAGAGGCACGAGAGCGAGTTCTAGCTCGACCATGGCGGCGAGCTTGCTCGGTTCCCATGGTGGATCCGGCTAGAGGGAGAAATCCAGGGGGAGAAGAGAGGGGTTTTGCTTGCGATCTCACCCTGAGTCTAACTGGAACGGCGGTTTGCTCGGGGAGGCTCTGCTGTTGCCGGAATTCCAAGTCGATCCGCGGCGGCCGGCGATGAAGACGACGAAGCTAGCGAGCTCGTGGAGGCGTCCGGCTCCGATTCCTTCTGCAGGTCGATGAAGACGACGACGACGAACTCCCTGGACACCTTGGTTTGGCTCCTCGACGTCGATGGCCGTGAGTTCTTGCGACGGCGAGCGGCGGCGCTCTCGGGTGGAGGAAGAAATCGGCGAAGGAGGAGGAAGGAGTCGCGCTGGAGGGGAGGAATGAACTGGGGCGGCTGCGAGATGTCTCCAGGACGCGAGAAGAGGCCGCGGGGAGGCCTGGAAGCTCTCGGCGGCGACGTGGCGCCCACGGCTGGCTCGGTGGCATTCCACCGAGCAGCTTGGAGGCGCGGGACGGGGAAGAAGACCCCGCTGCCCCTGTGGGCCGGGTGGGCTGGATGGGCCGGCTCCGCCTAGGCGCCAGGTAAGGATTTTCTGATTTCTTTTCTATTTTTCTTTTATGACATTTGTTCTGTTTAGCCAAATAAAATAGCTAAACATTTTATTAAATGCTGAAAACTTTTATGTGCTCTCATAATAATATAGACTAGCCACTTATAAAGTTTCAACATTTTTAAAATTCAAATAATTTGAATCTTAAATCAAATAGGGGTATTTCTTTAATTCCAAGGCACTGTTTGAATATTTGAAAAATCTATGGGCATGGGGTGGGTCCCACATCACTTGATATGTGATCACACTCATTTATAAGATTTTTCAAAAATCTAACATGAATTTTTGGAAAAGATTTTTATCTGGCCTTTTGAATTAATTCATCTGGGGGGGTTCCTTGTCCCATTTGCTTTTGATTTTGAATTTCCTTTGATTTCTTTCATGAATGCAAAGTGAAAAAGACCCTAGCACATTACCTAACAGAGGGTCCTGACACTAGTGAAGTCACACAACTTGGTGTGTTCAGTGGAACCCATAGTGGCAGCAAGTTTGGCAGATTTTTTGTAAATTTTGATAAAAAAACACAAAGATAAAAACTGAAAGATAAAATAAAAAGACTAAAAAACAAAGGTAAAGGGTAGTGGGCAACTCCCCTATCTTAGCACTAGGAGTCCCCGGCAACGGCGCCAGAAATTCTCTTGCTTAGCGGCTTCCCGCCCTTCGTTGGTGAGCCCCAAGTGGACGGCGTGATGCAGTGCAGCAGCGAGTTTCCCTCGGTAAAGATATCAAGGTTTGTCTCCCGTAGAACTCCGGATATGATAAGTAGGTGTCAGCGGCGCGACTGACGTGGACCTGCACACAGACACAGATAACTTTGTTCCCAACGAAGTTCAGAGAGGTTGTCAATCTCTCCGGTCTTGTTGTTCACAAAGGGTAAAACACAAGTGATAATGATAGCAAGTAAAAAGCAGAAAAGTAAAGATAGCTTGGAAATAGTAATGAGGATATGGACCGGGATACGTGATGTTCGCTAGTGATGTCTCTCTCCCAAAAGACGATAAAACTGCTATGAGAGGTAAACAAATTACAGAAGGGCAATTGACAGGATTATGAACGCACCGCAATGCTAACTATGCTACAAAAGAAAGGAAGAGGTTCAAAAGCACGGGCAGTACGCCGAAATAAGTAGAACGAAATCCATCTGCATCTACTACTAATCATCCACCTTGAGATATCTATCCAGAACATCTCACTGGTATTAAGTTGCGAGCCCCACCCAAAGTGTAAACCCAAAGCAATAGACAACTGCAATAAAAGAAATTTGCGTAAAGTAAAAAATCCTTGTGACCGTGGTCACAAGAACCGTTGTGTTCCCCCTTGTGGCAAAAGCACACCCCCTAGACTCATGTTTCTGTCACTCAAGCATGTCATCGGGGGGGGGGGGGCATGAACCCACAATCTAGCACAACGCTCCCTCTTGGAGTCACTACCTACTACTTGGCCAAAGCAATAAACAGCAACGGAGAACATGCAAGAATTACTTAGGAACAACAATATAAAAGATAGAAACCAAATATATTACTCTATCACAATCTGAACATAATATCATAATCCATCAGATCCGATCAAACTCAACATAGCAATTGCAGAAATAGTACAAAGGTGCCTCGATCATGTAGGGAAGCTCACGAGGGCTAAACAATAAAGATCAAAGAGGGGAGGAGAACATCACATAGATACTGATCACGGACCCATGGTCCAAGGAAAACTACTCACAAGATATCCGAGGAGCATCCATGGTGGAGAGGAGACTCCCGGAGGTCAATCCTCCCTCCTGCAGGGTGCCGGGAAGAGGTCTTCTGGTGCTCCCGATATTGGAAGCGCGGCGGCGGCGGAACAGAAGCGAGTTCGCGGAATAGGGTTCTCTTTCTGGAGTTTTCCCGTGACGGGGGATAAATAGGCGAAGGGGGGGCAGCCAGAGGTGGGCCAGGGGCCCCAGACGCCCCCCTGGCGCGACCAGGGGTGGGGCCACGCCGGGTGGCCGCCTGGCCCCCTGGCTCCCCTCTGGCCATTCCCGGGCTCTTCTCGAAGCTTCCGTCATGCTGACTTTTTATCTGAATTTTCCCGAATATTTCTGGCACTTTTTATATGGGGGAAAACTGAAATAGAAAAATAGCAGAAAACAGGAACTGGCACTGGGGTGCACTGAGTTAATAGGTTAGTCCAAATATGATCAAAAGTGTATGAAAGTGTATCTAGATCATAGCAATATCACACAAAACATGCATGGAGCAAGCAAAAATTATAGATACATTTTGGACGTATCAAGGCCGCGCTGGACAATTTGGTGGCTTGGATAGCAAAACTGTCTGATCTGTTGAAGGGTGAGTGTCGATGTGCGACTGCTCGTGTGCTTCTTCTCTTGCTCTGGCTGAACTTTTTCCCTTTGTTTTCTTTGCTTTGAAGTGTTGTCTGGCCAGTCCCGCGAGGAAGAGGAAGCGATGCAGTCTCAGTTGTCGCTACTAGACGACCCGGCCGTGCAGGGTGAAAATCCAGTTTGGATGGATAGGGTTCGCGCACGGGCGTTTGTTGTTGTTCGTCTGCAGGTCAACAGGGTTCCGAAGGCCCTTGAGTACTGCTGCAGGGTGATTTGTGGTATTTTCTCCGAGTTTTATCCCTTTGATCCTGTTCCAATGACTCTCGAGAAAATTCGCCGAGTGTTTTCTCGTCCCTTAGAGCCGCGTCTTGTTGCGTATCATCAAATTCATGCGGGGGCGCGTTGTGCCTTAGCCTTTGTGCATAGCCGCTGGTCCAGGATAGATCTTATGCTAGCGTCTCATGGTCCTCCTGGTGGTCAAGATGAGCCGATGGGGGAGCACTATGAGGTGGTGGATGCGCCCTCGCACTTGATTGTGAAGAAAGTTTGCGAGGAGAATGACCGCATACTCGGGGTACTTTGTAAAGTTACAACAGAGTAGGGTGCCTAGGACTTCTTGTAGCTTGTAGATGCTGCTTCTTTTTGCTGGTGACTTGTAAATAGGGAACTTGACCTTTGGTCATGCAATGTATGAGAGAATGCCTCGAGGGTGGTTTTTTTCTTCTCGTATTGGTGGGTGCTGTGGTTGGGTTGCGCAAACGCGTAACACCTCGGGGGGTGGCTGCTGCGAGCGAGCCCCCGAGTGCCGATTTCGAGTCGCTCAAGCAAAGTAACGCCTCGGGGGGTGGCTGCTGCGAGCGAGCCCCCGATTGCACATTTTGAGTCGCGTAAACGAATAACACCTCGGAGGGTGGCTGCTGCGAGCGAGCCCCTGAGTGCCAATTTTGATTCACGTAAGAGAATAACGCCTCGGAGGGTGGCTGCTGCGAGCGAGCCCCCGAGTGCCAATTTTGAGTCGCGTAAGCGAATAACGCCTGGAGGGTGGTTGCTTCGAGTGAGCCCCCGAGTGCCAATTTTGAGTCGCGTAAGCGAATAACTCTTCGGAGGGTGGCTGCTACGAGCGAGCCCCTGGATGCTAATTTTGAGTCGCGTAAGAGAATAACGCCTCGGAGGGTGGCTGTTGCGAGCGAGCCCCCGAGTGCCAATTTTCAGTCGCGTAAGCGAATAACACCTAAGAGGGTGGCTGCTGCGAGCGAACCCCCGAGTGTCAATTTTGAGTCGCGTAAGAAAATAACGCCTCGAAGGGTGACTGCTGCGAGCGAGCCCCCGAGTGTCAATTTTGAGACGCGTAAGCGATTAACGCCTCGGAGGGTGGCTGCTGCGAGCGAGCCCCCGAGTGCCAATTTTGAGTTGCATAAGCATGCTTGGGAAAAAACTTGCTTGTTCTTACACAAAATGGCTGAAAATAGCCTTTATTTGGGTCGATGGCTTGGTAGACCTAGGAATGGAAATTTGCTGCTAAGATAAAGAGTAGAGGGGGAGTGAAGCGCTGCCTTTCTACTTTGTTGTCTTTGTGCTGGTGGAGTCTCGTGGATCTGCATGCCTTTCCCTTGGTGCTATTGTAGCCTTGCTGCCTGGTCCGTTGCGTCGCTGCTTTGGTGAGTGATACGTCCAAAATGCATCACTATTTGACATCATAATTTACCTCTATTCATTGATATATTTCATGTTATGATGATGTTCTTGTAGTTTTTTGGCTTGTTTTACACAGTTTACAACTTTCCGATGCCTAAACAGCAGACGCAAGAATCAACGGGGAAAAGTGCACATCAAGTGGCCATACCATTACATCTCTAAATGTCCTGAAATTGATGGGGTACAACTTTCTAAAGAATTGACGAAGACCAGCCGAAGGGGACCCGGAGGGGGGCCACCAGGCTCCTAGGCGCCCTGGTGGCGCGCCCCCCTCAGGCCGCGCCAGATGGCCTCCTGGGAGGTGGGCCCAAATACAGGAGCCCCCCTTTGGCCTATATCATCGTTGTGACCTAAAAACTCCAGAGGAGGAAGAGTTTCCGGAGTTCCGCCGCCGCTCCGTGGCGGAAACCTACTGAGAAGAAAAGACCTTTCCGGTGGGCATCATCGAGATCATCATCACCATCATCCTCACCATCAACACCATCTCCATCTTTATCCCATCTCATCTCACCATTGGAATCCAAGTTGTAACTTGTACTATCCATCCCCTCTACTCTATCGGTGTTGATTACTCTTTTGTGGTGAATGCTATTGAGTTTTGTTGGAGAATTATTGTTATGACCAGATTGTTTATCATATATTTATCACCTCTGATCATGATCTCTTTTATGTCTTGCGAGTAGTCCCTTTAGTTCTTGAGGACATGGGAGAAGTGTAGTTGTTAGTACTCATATGATTTTGAAGTAATATGTGTTGTTTGATATTTAAGTTGTGGTGTTATTCTTCAAGTGGTGTTGTGTGAACGTCGACTACACAAGACTTCGCCTTTTTAAGGACCTAGGGGAATACATTGTGTAAAAGTATGCTCATGGTGGGTTGCCGGAGTGACCAAAACCTGAACCCCAGTTCGTACACTTTTGCACGAGGGAATGTTGGATCCTAAAGTTTATTGCTATGGTTACGCTTTGCCTTAATTTCTCTCTTGTATTTGCGGATGCTTGCAAGAGGTTTAATCATAAGAGTGTACTTATCTTAGTCTAGAAAGTGCACTAGCATAGGTTCACCCACACAACTCTTATCAACACAAAACATAGTACCAAGACGGAATATGGGGAAAGCACATGACTATTTCTCCCGTGTGTCCTCAACAATGTTTATACTTTATAAGTTTAATCCTTTGGCTTATCCTTTGCACAAAAGGATCGGGACCTTGCTGCACCTTAGAACCATTTACTTTACTAGTCGACAACCCGTGCATTCGCACGGGCTAGCATATTGAAAATACCAAATGAACTATCTCTTCATTTCCTGTGTAGCTTCATTTGTTGCTCTTCTAATGATGCCTGATTGACCATTATTATATTCTAGTATCACAAGTTGGGAGCTTGGTTGCTCAGTTAGCAATATTTTCCTCTTTCCCTTCATGGTTTTTATACATTTATATTGTTTGATCACTATATTATATTTTTCTATCATTTGAATAATTCCAGTTGATTAACTGCTATATGATTAGTTCATTCAAGTGTGGTATCAGATACGTTATGTTTCTTTTATTTGGCTCACTATGAGTTCGATAGGAATTGAATACAGATAGTGAGCAATAGGGGTGCCCAAGATTTAAAACCTAACATCTACTCTCGATTAAGAGGCATTTTCATAATTTGATGACTAAAGTATATATGTACAGAGATGTTTCTGTACGTTCTATTACACCCAAATGTTACTAAATATTGATCAATATGAGACTTCTCTTTTGAGTTCCTTTCCCTGATACACCATGTATATGTATATCATATAACCCCATTACAGATTGTCCCGGGCCTTGAAACTTTATGCGCCTCAATACCTTCATTTCTTGATTATAGATCGTCAATGTTGTCTTTTTTGTTGTCTTATTAATACTAACACATTGTTTATTTCTGAAATTGCTTCCTCGTAGAGTTTTATTCCATGAAGTTTGATTCATTTATTTCTTGACTTCCCTTAATTTTTTATTATTCATCAAGATGAAGAACATGCACTTCGCTCCTTGTCCTAAACCATTTAGTCTGGTTTACAATGACTTTATCGTTAATCAGTTCTTTCTTTATAGTTTTCAAAACAGACAACTCTTTTCACTTTCTGCTGCAAAAACATAACAAAAAGGTATTAGTCAATAGTCTATTATAATTAGAGAGTTCTGAATTTTATATTATCAACATTAAAATACACCAAGAAAGCTTAAATAGTTGCATTTTGAATTCCTTTTCATATGCCATTACTTCCATTGATCGTTTAACTATCTCAGTTCCTTTGATTTTCGAATGTCCAACATCATTATTGTATTCTGGTATTATGTCAGCGCCGCCACATATGCAAGTTATTTTACAGTTTCTCTTAGGTCTTGATTCCTTGGGTATGAATTCATCTTTGTCCTGACTACCCATAGTTTCCAATTCTTCATTAAAATACAACACAACATGCGTTCCTTTCCTAGTATTTTTAGGTTCCTGCGCAATTAATTTATTTTTAGTAGCATGCTTCTGCAAAACATAAAATATTTGTGTTAATTACTGTAAAATAAGAATTATATATAGTGTTGATGTATTAGATAATGAACAATATATCATGTCATGTAGTAGAAAATGCCCCTGTTCAACATTTGCATTCAATACATGCATTTTTCAGAATCTATCAAAATGATTTTTTTACATAATGATCTTGGTAGCTACACTTAGTCATCTAATCTGAACTGAAATAGTAATTGATATACACATAGTGATTTGGACTTGTTTTTTAATGTCACAATCATATATGTCTATCTAGAATCATGTTGATTGCTTAATCAATTTTTTCCGTATGCCTAAAACATGGTGCAAGTTGTTGTTGCACTCAAATCACATATATCTCTAGCTTATATTAGTACATACAAATAATATGGCATGTATAGGTCAGTACATGATAAATTATTACCTTAATAATGAGATATGCATGCCTTCAATATGTCCGCTCAGGTTCCTTTTCACAGTTGGGACAGTAGATGTGGTTGCCTTGATTTTATACTTTCTTGCTCCATTTCAATATTACTGTTGCTTCCATAGTATATAGCTTTCCCTATCCATTATAGTTAAATTATCACATAATAAATTGTAACAAAGGGAATCTAAAACAAAATGATAAGAAATACAGAAATACCTGTTTTACACATTCATAAGTAATATCGTTTATCTCATGTAGTGTTCTAATGTTACAGAGCATTTCTTCTTGAATTGTGCAAGTGGGCTTCCTTCGTTTCCTCCACAATGTCGTTTTGGGAGAAATATTTTATTTGCATGTACAAAAGTATTGGTAGGCAAGATAGAAAAATATTTCTTTATATAATTTTGCAGGAGAGCTAGTGCACCTCATTTGAAACTCACTAATCTCATGGATATTCTAATCGAAATAAACTCAGGTTGGTCCTCTAAATGACAGTGAGTAGTCTGCAACTCTGCATGCACTTGACATTAACTTCTATATACAATAAATATACACACAACAATACTTACATCCCAATAATACAAATATAAACCTTTCAATTTTCTGGCAGTTGTTGATATTTCTTAGACAATAGCCCCCAAATAATCCACATAAATCTGGTTGACCTTATCACCCCGTAGTGTGTAACATCAATTTTTCGGTATTTGTATATTCCAAGAGTCATAAATATTAGTGAGCATGGTAGGCTGACCAATTTAGCTCCTTTCAGTATACTCATCCAATTCTAACCTCTTGATCTTTCAAACCCCATGAGTTGTCTGTGTTTCTTCAATATATCCGATGCAAGTTAAGATGCCAATGACAACTGCTAAATAAAACGATGTTAATATGCAGAAGAGAAAGAAAATGATATTTTCAACAAATATAGTTGTAATGGGTAAGTAAATTTTTTGGCGTCTCTGCTCGAATGTACAATGCTAGAAATTTGAAGCTTTATTCTGATATTTTTATTCTTTTTTCTTGAAATCTCACCATGTGAAAAACAATTAGTATCTTGGTGCGTTCAACTGGATGGAAATTCCGAAAAGATGTAACCTTCAGATTTGATATCATGTAGATTGAACCTTCCTGTATCAATGGCCTTAAGCTGTCAACCATATGTTTCATTACCTTGCCTTATATCACAGTGCACTGAAACAGTTAATATGCATTATGAAGAAGCCCAAATTTTTTTAATAACTTCTACAAATCATAGTTCCTGAAAATATAAACAGGGAGATTATTGAAGGCGCAAACTGATAAGAAAGGATATGAAAGTTTGATTAACTCTTGGTAGCCATGTAGTATGTAAGCAACATGAACCGTATAATATAATATTGTGATTGAAAAAGCTATATAAAAAATCGCTAGAAAAATATATTTGTTAGCTCTTTGATGGACGGGAGATCTTATAAGTTTATGGTGTCCGCATAGTCAGCATGTTTAATTTATAAGACCACATTATAGGCTCTGACCCGATCTCCATGAGCTATCACAAAAATGTACGTAAGAATAACTAATTAGGGAGAAATGCAACACAACATGATTCAAGGATACATATATAACCAATTGAATTAGGATCCAACAGAAAAGTTATGATAAACTGGCAAGAAAAAAATATGAACAAAATAGTTTGAGAAACAAACATGATTTAGATTATGAAAGAAAATTTGGGGCAATAATCTCCTTGACCACACCAGATCCATGCCCTAACTTGTTTGCATCACTTTGAGAGAGGTCGTGGCATTGCTTTCCATGGTGAAGCGGGATCTCTATGAGCTATCAAACAATTGTACGTGAGAAGAATCCTGATTCAATCTGATATAGATAAAGCATACGTACATTGGAGATCTAAAGGAAAAAATAATAAGGGAGCAAACCACTGACTGACAATCATATGAATTTGCTTCAGAATTTCATTTGCTCCTTCGCCTCGGCGAGATGCCGGAGGGGTCCTACTATCTCTTTGCAGATCGCCTGATTTCTTGAGCCCTCACCTCACTGTTATTATGATTGTTGCAGAGATTGTGATGGTAGTTCTGAGCATGCGTCATCCCTTGTGTTGCTTCCACACACCCATATGCTTCCACGGTTCAGACATGTGAGAGACAACGATGAGCTGATCCTGCCAGGCCAAGCAGCAGCTGCTCCAGAGTTTCAGATAGCGATTTAGGAATATGCGCAAAAAAGAACTTTAGTATTGAATATGAGAGATTAGATGGATATTAAGTCATGTCAAATTTGTACTCTCCGGAATTGGTAAGGGATTTATCTTTCCTTTAACCACCTCATAGAGTTATTTCCACTTACATTTAGAAAAGTTTCAACCAAAAATATTTCCTACAAACATTGCATACCTCATGAATCGGGAAGAGACTTATGCAAGATTTCTTTGTACTACTCACTTGAGGATGATTGGAAAACTATTCATGAAGATTTGATTTCTTGAGCCCTCGCCTCACTGTTATGATTGTTGTACAGATTATGATGGTAGTTCTCAGCATGTGTCATCCCTCGTGCTGCTGCCACGCATCCATACATGCTTCGACGATTTCAGACATGTGAGAGACGACGATGAACTCCTCCTGCCAGGCCACGCAGCAGCCATTCCAGAGTTTTAGATAGCGATTCAGGAATCTGCGCAAAAAAGAACTTTAGTATTGGAGATGAGAGATTATATAGATATTAACAATGCAACCCAGAAGTTCCACACTGATTTTTTGTTTTCCTAGCTATCAACAATTTGGCTTATAAATTACCAATATAGTTGACACGTTTTCAGATTAACAGGCAATTATCCACAATTCACATCCTCAAAGAGTATAACTATTCATGCCTACTACTCCTTTGGTGGGCAAGCAGGAGATGAAATAGAAACTAATATAGAGACACCGTAGTTGACTTTGTGCAGCAGACCTATATAACACGACATCGATGCTAATCTCCACCAAAAAATCCTTGTTCGCCGCCGCCCTTGGTATAAGATGCAGGTCCCATGGTGCCTGCGCTTGACCGCGGTAGTGACCACCGGCGTCCTGCTTGAGTCTGGCGTTTGTTGTTCATCCGTGGGGGTAGGATGGGGGCTGGCAGCAGATCGTGAGGCCGCCGGAATAACGATGGTAAGCCACGATAATAAAAACCCTAGAATCTGAGAAACTCAACAGGCCATCCAATGGAATTGAATGTCTCAAATAAGGTCCGACGCATAATATTTGGTTTTGTCCTAGGATTGATCTACATCGTCATATTAAGTTGACCCCATCAGATTAGCGGTTCCTATTTTCTAATTAACGTGGGAATTTTTAGGGAGTCTCTAATTAGTATAGGTGTAGATAGATTTTATTTTATCTCCTTGTTGCTTATACCAGAAACGCCATAAAAAGTTACCTTTCAGCACTTGCAGGTATTCCTAGCTCAAGATCACTTGTCAATACCTTCTGCTCCTCGTTGGGTTCGACACTCTTACTTATCGAAAAGGCTACGGTAGATCCGCTACACTTGTGGGTCATCAAGACCATTTTATGGCGCTGTTGCCGAGGAGCGTAGCGCTATTGGTAAGTGAAATTGGTAAGGAAACATTTATACTGTACGTGCTGATGTTATTTTGCCGTTGTTAATTTTAGTACCTATGGACCACTCTGCTCTTGGTTCTTTGCTTGCGGGGAACCGCCCCACTATTACTGTGGTGGAGAAGGCTCCCCCACCTACTGAAATTGTGCCCTTCAAGATACCAACCGGTATTGTTGATTATGTTTTGGCTAATCAATATGCAGGAGATAGACATCCAGGTGAACACCTGCTATATCTTTCACAACTATGCTCCTTATTTAAGCTTGCAGGTATATCGATGGAATTTTTTATGAGAAAACTATTCTCTCTATCAGTAAAATATAAGGCTTTGGATTGGCATAGGCTTCTTGGTAACTCTCATTTACTAAATTGGCAAGAACTTATGCCTCTCTTTTATGGAAAGTTTTATCCTCTTCATGAAAAACATCGAGACATGAACTATATTTATAACTTTTGGTCTCGTGAAGGAGAAAGCATCGCTCAAGCTTGGGTGAGGTTGAAGTCCCTAATGCTCAAATGCCCCAATCATGAGCTCCCCAAGGAAATTATTCTTACAAACTTTTATGCAAGACTTTCTCTTCAAGATAAAGAGATGCTTGATGCATCCTCTAGTGGGTATTTCCAAATAGAAGCGTTGAGGAAAGGTGGGATCTTATTGAAAGGATCCAAAAGAACACTGAAGATTGGGAGATCGATAAAGGTATTGAACCCGTTATAAATTATGAGCATGATTACATTGACAGTTACATGAAAATTGATTACTTCAATACCTTTTGTGCTAAGATTGGTCTTGATTCCCAACTTCTGATTGATTTTTTCAAAGACTTTGCCTCTCATATTGATTCCCCTAAAAAGAAGGAGGATCAGCATCATAAGCCCTTTAAGGAATTACTTGTTGATATTCATGTTGCTGACCCTGTTTTGCCTGCAGTTATATATAAAAAGCCCCCTTTTCGCGCAAGGATGAGGGACATTCTTTTGTGACTGGTATATTAAATAAAAGTGAGAGAAGAGTTGATGAGCCTGAGGACCAGATCAAGGTCGATCCTCAAGTTGCATTGGTTAAAGATCTTGTTACTAGTGATATTATAGGTTCCAATATAAGTTTTTGTGCTGTTTCTACTAACCTTGTCACAGCCAAGAATAAAGGCCCAATTTCAGGTACTCCAATAGTATCTGTTAAAATAGGGGATCACAATTATTATGGGCTCTGCGATTTGGCATCCAGGGCTAGTGCTATTCCTTATTCCCTCTATCAAGAGAATATGAGTAAGATTTCACCTAGTGAACTTGAAGAAGTTGATGTTACTATTCATCTTGCAAACAGAGAAACTATCTCTCCTATTGGAATTGTGAGAGATGTTGAAGTCTTATGCGGAAAGATAAAATATCCTACTGTCAGATCCCTCTGTTAGGTATGTGCTAGGGTTAGTTAGTACCTTTGCATCATGTCAAAATTTCAAAAAGAAATCGTGGAAATCAAATTCAAAATCCAAATGGGAGAAGGAACACCCCCCAGATGAATTAATTCAAAAGGCCAGATAAAAATCTTTTCCAAAAATTCCTGTTAGAGTTTTGAAAAGTCTTATAAATGAGTGTGATCACATATCAAGTGATGTGGGACCCACCCCATGCTCATAGATTTTTCAAATATTCAAACAGTACTTTGGAATTAAAGAAATACCCCTTTTTGATTTAAAATTCAAATCATTTGAATTTTAAAAATGTTGAAAGTTTATGAGTGGCTTGTCCATATTATTATGAGGCCATGTAAAAAATTTCAGCATTTAATAAAATGGTTTGGTATTTTTATCAGAGCCAAAACAAATTACAGAAAAAGAAAGGAAAGATTAAACAGAGAGAAAAAGAAAAAGGCTTACCTCTCGCCTGGGGCGAGGCCCACCTCTCCAGCCGGCCCAGCCCACCCGAACTCCCCTGTCGTCTTCCACCCCGCGCTGCCAAGCAGCTCGGTGGCGCGGCGCCGACGCCGTGGACGCCACCTCGACGCCCAGGACGTTCCAGGCCGCCCCAAGCCTCCAAAGTGCGCCACGGAGACGGCCTCGGCTCCCTCTCTCACTTTCCCCCATCGCCGCTTCGTCTCGCGCCTCCTCCTCGCTTTCCCCTTTTCCTCCGAGAGCAGCCGCCGTTCGTCGACGCAAGAACCCGTAGCCAACGCCGGAGATAGGCGAGGAGAACCTGTCCATCGTGCGCAGCGTCGCCGTTTACCCTGATCTGGAGAAGATGGCGTCCTAATCGAGCCCGAGGACGACGCACGCTTCACCGAGAGCTCGCCGGACCCGCAAGCCTCCGTCGCGATTACTCCGGCCACAGAGCTTCTCCGACCACACCACCGCCTCCACTGCAACCGTGGTGAGCTTCTGCTTCACCCCATCTACTACACGGCCACCCTCTTGTTCCGTACCGTGTTTTGCCATTAAGGCCGGAGCTTCTCGCCGCCGGGATCGTTGGAGCCGTTCAACTGCTAAGCAATCGTACTCACCGTCTTGTCCTTCACCTCCGCCTTGGTCTTCTGCTTCGAACGCGCCCTACGGTGGCTTCAATGGTGCTCTTCTGCGAGTTTCACCCCAAGCCCGTGCCACGGCCGCCGCGGAAGGACGTCGCCGTCGTCGTTTTGGTCACCCCCGAGGTCGCCCGCGTGCACCAGACGACGCACGAGAGCATGGGCTACGCTCCCGTGGTCTCAGCGCATCGAATGATGCACGGGAACGTGTTTCCGAGCAGCGCCGCCGCGCTCCAGTCGCCGGCGTCAAGCCACCGACGAGTCAGTGCTAACCCCCCCCCCCCCCTGTTTCACCTAATTAGTGACCCCTGGGTCACTGACCAGTGGGCCTAGTGGCTTAATTAAGCCACTGGATTAACTTAACCCACGGGTTAAGTGAACCCAGTCACTGACAGGTGAGACCCCCTTGTCAGCCCCCCCCTGACGCCAGCTTGACGTCAGCCTGACGCAGTAAATCGATTAAATGAATTTCCAGAAAAGAAAAATGGTTTATTAATTCCAGAAATTCCAGAAAATACCCCAAACTTTGGAAATTCATAGAAAATTCATATTAACTCCAAATTGGACAAATAATATATGAAAAATGATCAGGAGAAAATTATCTTTCCAAATATGCAACTTTCAACTCTGTTTGAGTTGAATTTAAAATGTGATCAGTAGCATTTGCTATTTGATTTAAATGGAATTAAATCAAATTCAATTCAAATAATTTTGCAACTTGAACCATGGCAACATGCTACATTTCACTTACACATCAGAGGCATATCATACACATTTGAAGATAATTCAAAATGATGAAACTATATCACATATAACTTGGTTAATGTTGAATTCAAATGTGGAATTTGAATTTGCATTCTAAATGCAATATATTCCACTTAAATGGAATTGCCTCACACATCCAAACTTATACTTCAAGCTTTAACATTCAATCATGTGCTTGAGCATTGCATTCATATTGATTGCTACTTCGTGCTTTTTTTGTCGAGTAGAGGTGGAACTGGAGCAAGAGGTCACCCCCTTCGCTGAAGATCCAGAACCCAAACCTCGTCAGCAAGGCAAGCAAAAACCCCATTGATCATGTCGATAAAATCCCACTTCCCTCTCATGTCTCGCTTATGCATTGTATAGGATGATCACCATGTTACGATTCTACCGCATAGATGAACCCATTCCTTTGCATGACCTATCTTTTTTCACAGTAGTAACCAAACCACAATCCTAGCAAATGTAGGAGTTGAATGATATCATGTGGCCCCTGCAATGTTACTGCTTATTGCATGCTTAGTATGATACCATGTTGTTACTATGATGTGAGTCGGGATGGTAGTGATCATGTGGTTGATGGTAGAAAAGTGTTGGTGAATCGACCCTAATACAAGGTGAACGATGAGAGGCTGTGTAGGAGTACACGGTGGGTTGTCTCGTTGAACACCGCCCTAAGTCCGAGTTCTTGTGTGGTGATCCAAGATGAAGAGTACAACCACACATTGGGCTCACTGACCCCTCTCAACTTATTAACTCATCCCTTTCGATCTCCAGATGTCGCAGTAGTTCAAAGTTCTGGTAGGCTTGTGGCCTGGATGCTAAGTGAGAGAACGGCTCACCCGAGACCGGCTTATGCACCACGCACACATCGCTTGGGTCCACTTCGGTAAACCGGCCGGGTTCACGATTGTGGTAGCCAACCCAAGTAGGCGGCTTTCTTGGACTAGATAGGCTATGAGGTAACAGTTGTGGTGAGCATCCTCGCTGGCACCCCTTGAATGGTGTCGAGATCAAAGGCGGTAAATGATGATCATGTGTGTGTAGCGGTACACCCTTGCAAGGTTAACAAAACTATTCGAATAGCCGCGTCCACGGTTATGGACTACTTGGAAAGCTTAGCTTGATTATTAGATAACTTGAACCGGATACTTCTAAAACACACCAAGATAAGTGTGAGTGCTATGGCTTGCTTTCTCGTGGGGAAGTCGAGGAAGGCACCATAGTGGTGTAATTGGTTGGTGAAAGTAGTGGACTCGTGTACGCTTCTTACCTCAAGTCTGGTACTCGTAGTTCAGGATTAGCCAAGTCAAAGCTGGCATTTTCTGCAAGTGAACCCCACCTCCTTTTACCTTGACACCTATGCATGAGTAGTATAGCTCCTATGTAAGTCTTGCTGAGTACGCCTTTGTACTGACGTTTGCTTAATCTATGTTTTAGATGACGCCACTAACCCCGAAGGTGGCTTCTTCATCGAGCTGGACGACTGAAGTTAAGCTAGTCTAGTCCCAGTCAGCAGACTGGTTCCCTCGTGGAGGGCTTTATTTTTGAATAAGGCTTCTTAAGCCAATTTGTTAAACTTGTCTGTACTCAGACATAATTTGCTTCCGCTTTATGTTGTAATGTTGGATCACATGTATGTGATCTCTGTGTGTACTCTATAAGAGTTATAAATAAAATGTACACTTTGTAGAGAATTGCAATGGTACCTGCTGTTCATACAAGGCATGTGTGCTGCGTGTATGTGTATAACATGCATGTCTTCGTATGGGTTTTCGAGACCTTAGTTGTGTTCTGGCTGGCGGTCTTTCATACACCAAGTGGCCCTTAGATGTGCGCAGCTTGGGGCATCGCGATGCGATTGGCCGAGACTCCGTCTCGTGCACACTTTGTGGTATGATCGAGCCCGCCCTAGACCCCGACTAAGTGATCGGGCTGGAGTAAGTCTATGTAAGAGTTTTGAGATAGTCGATAGTATGGTTGAGGCGACTTGTCTTTGAATATGGGAGTTCACCACCCATATCATTAGACTTGTGTGCGTACGATGAGGACCCATCACAGTTGATCATCCGGCCTGGATGGGATGCCCCTCACGTACGATGCTTTCCGAGAATGTTCAGTGCTTGGCCTTGTCTGCTTAGACAAGTGGGTGCGGTTCTCGGCTCTCCATATGACTATGTCTTAACTGTACTTGCATACGCTAACCCCGGGTCCCGACACCTACCGACTTTTTAGTACTTGGTTCAGTACAGGATAATTTCTCTCCTATTATATTTGGTAGACCTTTTCTCAAGACTTGTGGAGTTATTATAGGTTGCAGGAAAGGAAAAGTATCTGTTGAATTCAACGGTGAGACATATGAATTTAATTTTTCTAAATTCTCCAAAAAAACTCGTGGTACTGATTTTCCTAGTAATGATAAAATTATTTAAGATATGTAACACCCTCACTGTCAGTGAACAGTAATCACTGTTACTGTTCATCGGTACTGTTCAAAACTTTTGTTTCATCAACTGGTTCAGTTCAAATTCAAATTCTCCTTTGATATTGTTGCAAGCAAATATGAACCATGGAGCTTGATCATCATTGGCCAACTAAAGTCCCAGCCATTTGAAATAAAGTTCAAACAAACCCTAAATTGCCTTTTAGTGAATATTAAAAATATGGTGACAATAAATCTTTTCCAAAAATCTTGGAACCACTTTTATAAAATCCCAAATAATCATGGGACCATGGAAATGTGGTCATGGGTATTTATTGTGCTATAAAATAAATCAAACAATTCAAACAGTAGCCAAAAACCTCATATTAATCATTTAATATTATAATAAAATATTAAATGACTTTTATAAGTGCCCAAACCTTTTGTGGCACTAGCCCAGGGTATAACAATAAATATGGGACACATCCCATATTTTACAAAATTTCCTAGGTATATAAAATAATTACTAAAAGGTAATAACAGAAAGCAGGAAAGAATTAATTGAATAAAAGGCTCCAGCCCAGTACAGCAAGTGCACAGTGCGGCCCAGCCACCCAAACCGGCCCACTTGGCCCACCCGGGGTCATCCCCTTCCTACTGCTCACCCGACGCCCTCGTGTCGCCATGGCAGGGAGTGTTCGACGGCGATTGCCGCCGTGTCGCACATCCGCAGCCCCTAGGGTTTGTGGGCAGGGTTAAGTGCTCGCCCCCGAGCCGCCAGGACAAACCCTAGCTCCATCTCGCTCCCTCCTCGCCTCGCCATCGTCGCCGCCTTTTTCTCCCGAGCACCACCGTCGCCATGGCCATGAACCCGTGCGGCCACTGACCACCCCGAGTGAGCCCGGCGTGTCCGTTGCAGCCGCCATCGACGACCTCGTCTCGCCCAGGAAGGAATCGGCCCGGGGAGCTTCACAGCGTGCGCATCTCCACCGCCCCCCTTTTTTGCATCGCGCCGCCGTCGTCGTCGATTCCGGCCGCCACAACTCGCCATCACGCACGCTAAGCTCACCTACAGGATCACAGTGAGCGCGCCCGTCGTCCCCATCCTCTCTCACCCCCTCCCTTGCACCGTAGGCCACCCCGCGATGGATGCCGAGCTCAGTCTCTGCCGTGGATGACCGCGGGCTCGACCCAGTGCTCCCCAGCTCAGGCAAATGGCAACAACGTGCTCCACCTCGAACGTTAGATCGATTCCACCCCGTAGGTTGCCCGCTCGCGTCCCGTTTCGCCTCTTGCCATCTGACCGGAACGACAGCCGCCGCCGACGTCGTCCTGGAGCCCGTCTTCGGCCACCTCCGACCACCCCCACGTGTGCAGATTGATGCGGCTCGGTCTCCTCTATCGATTGGAACCCACAACGCCCCCTCCCCTGGCCCGTGGCGAGCGCACGGTCGCCGCCGGCGCCCACGGCCTCGCCGGCGTGCCCCCGTGTGGCTGTCGGGTGGGGCCCGTCCGTTAGGGGGTTAGTTAGAGACTAATCCCCCTCTGGTTGACTTACATGTGGGCCCTGCCCGTTAATTAATCCAAATGGTTTTGTTAAATTGAAAATACCCCCCTGTGTCAATGACAGGTGGGCCCAACTGTTAAGTTAATTCACGGATTAATAAAAATGCTAATTAAGCATATGAGTCTATGACAGGTAGACCCCACTGCCTTTTATTAATAAAAACAATTTCAGATTTATTCTAGTGTATGACATATGGGCCCTTGCTCTATTTTAATTAATAAAATAAATAAGTAAAACATGTGAGGCTGACCAGTGGGTCCCACTAGTCAGGTTTGACCAGTCAAACTGCACTGTTCTGGATAATGTTGATTTTAATAATAAAAGAAATTCCAGAAATTCCAAAAATTATTTAAATATTAGAAATTCAATATCTTTTAAACCGTAACTCGGATCGAAAAAGTTTATACATGAAAATTGATCAGAAAAATATAACGAGTACGGATACGCTATCCGTATACCAACCACACCCCTCTAACACACCGATCATCGACATTCCCCCCTCCGGGCTGTCTGTCGATAATTCTCGGTACCGATAAAAAGTACCCGGATGAATTTATTTCGAACACGAAATTTGTTCGGAATAGATCAACTAACACGTATACACCCCCGTTATCTTTTTCGGATGTCCACAACACCTCCGGCATGATACTTTCCCCCTCCGGACACCCTGTCCGGTAATCACCCGGAGCCGTAGTTCATCCCCGGATGAATTCTCGCTCCGAGCAAAGTACATTGCACTGCGTTAGAACCCCGTTAACTTTGCATACGCCATGCTATTCATTTGTTTGTATATTATTGCTGTGTATTTACTGTTTCCTCCCCCCCTTAATCTCCGGTAGACCCCGCTGCTACCGCCGACTACACTGCTGTCGGGTACGACTACTTCATCGACGACCCTACCCCTACCGTCGAGCTTCCAGGCAAGCAGAGCCATTCTCTTCCCCAGATATCGCCTATCTTTCCGTACTTTCTTGCACTAGGCATGGTTACTGCTGCTTCTACGATTACAATCCTATTCAATTGCATAGCCTGATTTTGTCGCCCCTTGATGTACCTTTCTTATCCTATGCTGCCTGTTATAATTATGCATATATTCAGCAGTGAACCCTGCGCATTGTTAGCTAGGACTAGATAGCGGGCCTTGATCACTCATGGGGTGAACACGGATACAATATATACAACTTCACAGGTACGGTACAAAGCAGACACCGCCAAAGGCCCCTATCTGGGTTATGCCTAGTCACCTCAAGTGTGAGCTATCAAGGAGTAATCCTTGTACTCCACTCGAGGCTGACTTTGTCTTGCCGTTGCCGACATAGGGTCCTGAATAGCGGTTGTCCTTAAAGGTAAGAAGTCGGGCGACCCAACGGTGCCCGCGAGAGGTATATCGTCGGGAACGACAGGGAGGGTACGACCGACGTTACTGGCGTGCTTGGCCCCTGCTCGTATCTCGCGAGAGTTACCAAACCACGAAAGTAGAGCTCTACCAAGAGCACACGCGAGACAAGGTAAGGAGACGAATCACCTTGTTGGTAACCGCAATGACTTGGTGGGACGACAGGGCAGGCACCGATGTATTGGTGGTCCTGACTGCTGTCGTTGACCGCGGGTCGGTTAAGTCGAGGCAACGATAACGGTTGTCACGCAGGTAATTAAAATGCTAAATGGTTCGGCGGATGACTTGAGAGGCCCGTTGGTCTGTACGCACTACCTACACGTGGGATTACGGTGTGGGCCCTTCATAGGATATAGTCCGGCGGATGGCCTCTCTGTTGAGCCTAGGATGGGTTGCGTCGTGTCGGATAGCCTCGGTGGGGCGTTCCTTAACAAGGTTCACGCCACCCTGGAGATCCGAGCGTGCAGGCTGAACAGTAGTGCACCCCTGCAGGGAGTTTAATCTATTCGAATAGCCGTGTCCACGGTAACAGGACGCTTTATGCTGAAGCTGGATCTTACCACTAGAAACTATTACTATTAAACTGTATGGTTCCGGGTCTTCTTCCTCGCAGGGAGTCGAGGAAGGGAACTCGGAGGCATTATTATTATGGTTAATCATTACAACTTATATTATACAATGTTGCAGCAACTTCTGCTTCGTTGTTACTTTATTGCTTTATATAAACTGTTTGCTGATTCTTACCTCATGCTGCAAGACATCGTCAGAAGATGCTAGTCTTCGATAGGCCTAGCTTCTTACCCTTATTCTGATTTCTATCTTGCAGTCCACTATATATACAGCCTTCCCTTTCCGTTGATACAAATGCATAATGCTTAGTAGCGGAAGTAAGACTCGCGGGTATACTAGATACTCACCTGCTTTATTTCCTTTACTGTTTTGCCTGATCGGCCGCTGCAGTCGACGTTGGAGCCCAGGAGCAGGAGTACCCCGGAGGCGGATACTACTACGTCGAGACCCCCGCTGACCAGGACCAGGAGTAGTTTCGGAGGCTCCCAGGCAGGAGGCCTTTGCCTTTTCGATCTGTATCTCTGATGTTATTTGTGCTAGCCTTCTTAAGGCAAAACTTGACTAACTATGTCTGTACTCAGATATTATGGCTTGTATAACTTATGTATTCGGGTCCGCGTGACCCCCTTTATTGTAACATATTGGTTTATCCTTTTGTGTTTAGTGTTGTGCTGTGATATTCTCACCGTGGCACCCTAATCTCAGCCGTTTACCCTGCGTGTATGATTACTGTACATGGATTGATTTTGGGGGCGTTACAAGATATTTCCTCTATTGCTATTCGTCCTGATGATCCTTTGCAGCAATACATGGAGGACCACGAGAATGATATTCATATGCAGGAAAGAAATGAACTCGATGAAGACTTCTTGAGACAACCTGCTATCCTGAAGCACAAGCTTCTGGTTGAACCTTTAGGAATTTTATCGCAACCCAAAGAAGACCCGGTGTTCGATCTCAAGACTCTTCCTGATACGCTCAAGTATGCTTATTTAGATGAAAATAAAGTATATCCTGTTATTATCATGTCGGGACCTGGGGTTAGCATATGTAATTCCAGTCATGATACAATCACATGGAGAGCCGAGAACCGTACCCACTTGTCTAAGCAGACAAGGCCAAGCACAAAACATTCTCGGTAAGCATCGAACGTGAGGGGCATCCCATTCAGGCCGGATGATCATCTGAGATGGGTCCTCATCGTCCGCTCACAAGTCTAAATGCTTATGGGTGGTGAATCCCATACTCATAGACAAGTCGCCTCAACCATGTTATCGATTGGATCCTAACTCTTACATAGACTTACTCCAGCCCGATCACTTAGTCGGGGTCTAGGGCGGGCTCGATCATACAACAAAGTGTGCACGTGACAGAGTCACGAGCAATCGCATCGCGAAGCCCCAAGCTGCGCACATCTAAGAGCCACTTTGTCGGGACCCGGGGTTAGCGTATGTAATTCCAGTCACGATACAATCACATGGAGAGCCGAGAACCGTACCCACTTGTCTAAGCTGTCGGGACCCGGGGTTAGCGTATGCAAGTCCAGTTAAGGCATAGTCATATGGAGAGCCTAGAACCGTACCCACTTGTCTAAGCAGACAAGGCCAAGCATAGAACGTTCTCGGAAAGCATCGTACGTGAGGGGCATCCCATCCAGGCCGGATGATCAACTGAGATGGGTCCTCATCGTCCGCACACAAGTCTAATGATATGGGAGGTGAACTCCCATATTCAAAGACAAGTCGCCTCAACCATACTATCGACTATCTCATAACTCTTACATAGACTTACTCCAGCCCGATCACTTAGTCGGGGTCTAGGGCGGGCTCGATCATACCACAAAGTGTGCACGAGACAGAGTCTCGAACAATAGCATCGCGATGCCCCAAGCTGCGCACATCTAAGGGCCACTTGGTGTATGAAAGACCGCCAGCCAGAACACAACTAAGGTCTCGAAAACCCATACAAAGACATGCATGTTATAAACATACACGCAGCACACATGCCTTGTATGAACAACAGGTACCATTGCAATTCTCTACAAAGTGTACAATTTTATTGATAACTCTTATAGAGTGCAAACAGAGATCACAAACATGTGATCCAACATTACAACACACACGGAAGCAAATTATGTCTGAGTACAGACAAGTTTAACAAATGGCTTAAGAAGCCTTATTTAAACACAAGCCCTCCACGAGGGAACCAGTCGTCTGACTGGGACTAGACTAGTTGGTCTTCAGTCGTCCAGCTCGATGAAGAAGCCACCTTCGGGGTCAGTGGCATCATCTAAAACATGGATTAAGCAAACGTGAGTACAAAATCGTACTCAGCAAGACTTACATAGGAGCTATACCACTCATGCACATGTACCAAGGTAAAGGGAGGTGGGGTTCACTTGCAGAAATGCCAGCTTTGACTTGGCTAATCCTGAACTACGAGTACCAGACTTTGAGGTAAGAAGCGTATACGAGTCCACTACATTCTCTAACCAATTACACCACTAGGTTGCCCGCTCGCGTCCCGTTTCGCCTCTTGCCATCTGACCGGAACGACAGCCGCCGCCGACGTCGTCCTGGAGCCCGTCTTCGGCCACCTCCGACCACCCCCACGTGTGCAGATTGATGCGGCTCGGTCTCCTCTATCGATTGGAACCCACAACGCCCCCTCCCCTGGCCCGTGGCGAGCGCACGGTCGCCGCCGGCACCCACGGCCTCGCCGGCGTGCCCCCGTGTGGCTGTCGGGTGGGGCCCGTCCGTCAGGGGGTTAGTTAGAGACTAATCCCCCTCTGGTTGACTTACATGTGGGCCCTGCCCGTTAATTAATCCCAATGGTTTTGTTAAATTGAAAATACCCCCCTGTGTCAATGACAGGTGGGCCCAACTGTTAAGTTAATTCACGGATTAATAAAAATGCTAATTAAGCATATGAGTCTATGACAGGTAGACCCCACTGCCTTTTATTAATAAAAACAATTTCAGATTTATTCTAGTGTATGACATATGGGCCCTGGCTCTATTTTAATTAATAAAATAAATAAGTAAAACATGTGAGGCTGACCAGTGGGTCCCACTGGTCAGGTTTGACCAGTCAAACTGCACTGTTCTGGATAATGTTGATTTTAATAATAAAAGAAATTCCAAAAATTTCAAAAATCATTTAAATATTAGAAATTCAATATCTTTTAAACCGTAACTCGGATCGAAAAAGTTTATACGTGAAAATTGATCAGAAAAATATAACGAGTACGGATACGCTATCTGTATACCAACCACACCCCTCTAACACACCGATCATCGACATTCCCCCCTCCGGGCTATCTGTCGATAATTCCCGGTACCGATAAAAAGTACCCGGATGAATTTATTTCGAACACGAAATTTGTTCGGAATAGATCAACTAACACGTATACACCCCCGTTATCTTTGTCGGATGTCCACGACACCTCCGGCATGATACTTTCCCCCTCCGGACACCCTGTCCGGTAATCACCCGGAGCCGTAGTTCATCCCCGGATGAATTCTCGCTCCGAGCAAAGTACATTGCACTGCGTTAGAACCCCGTTAACTTTGCATACGCCATGCTATTCATTTGTTTGTATATTATTGCTGCGTATTTACTGTTTCCTGCCCCCTTAATCTCCGGTAGACCCCGCTGCTACCGCCGACTACACTGCTGCCGGGTACGACTACTTCGTCGACGACCCTACCCCTACCGTCGAGCTTCCAGGCAAGCAGAGCCATTCTCTTCCCCAGATATCGCCTATCTTTCCGTACTTTCTTGCACTAGGCATGGTTACTGCTGCTTCTACGATTACAATCTTATTCAATTGCATAGCCTGATTTTGTCACCCCTTGATGTACCTTTCTTATCCTATGCTGCCTGTTATAATTATGCATATATTCAGCAGTGAACCCTGCGCATTGTTAGCTAGGACTAGATAGCGGGCCTTGATCACTCAGGGGGTGAACACGGATACAATATATACAACTGCACAGGTATGGTACAAAGCAGACACCGCCAAAGGCCCCTATCTGGGTTATGCCTAGTCACCTCAAGTGTGAGCTATCAAGGAGTAATCCTTGTACTCCACTCGAGGCTGACTTTGTCTTGCCGTTGCCGCCATAGGGTCCTGAACAGCGGTTGTCCTTAAAGGTAAGAAGTCAGGCGACCCAACGGTGCCCGCGAGAGGTATATCATCGGGAACGACAGGGAGGGTACGACCGACGTTGCTGGCGTGCTTGGCCCCTGCTCGTATCTCGCGAGAGTTACCAAACCACGAAAGTCGAGCTCTACCAAGAGCACACGCGAGACAAGGTAAGGAGACGGTTCACCTTGTTGGTAACCGCAGTGACTTGGTGGGCCGACAGGGCAAGCACCGATGTATTGGTGGTCCTGACTGCTGTCGTTGACTGCGCGTCGTAGTTCGTCCGAGAGCTCTTCAGACGTCGGCAGTACTGCGGCCTGATCGCCGGGAAGTGGTCTTGTCTTTTGCTGCAGCAGGTGTGTTTGGATTTTCTTTTGCTTCACCGGCCAGACTCGCACCGTGCAGGAGCGTGCAAGGGTGAGGGACCTAGACCCCTTGGCGCATAGGATATAGTCCGGCGGATGGCCTCTCTGTTGAGCCCAGGATGGGCTGCGTCGTTTCGGATAGCCTCGGTGGGGCGTTCCCTAACAAGGTTCACGCCACCCTGGAGATCCGAGCATGCAGGCTGAACAGTAGTGCACCCCTGCAGGGAGTTTAATCTATTCGAATAGCCGTGTCCACGGTAACAGGACGCTTTATGCTGAAGCTGGATCTTACCACTAGAAACTATTATTATTAAACTGTATGGTTCCGGGTCTTCTTCCTCGCAGGGAGTCGAGGAAGGGAACTCGGAGGCACTTTGTCGGGACCCGGGGTTAGCGTATGTAATTCCAGTCACGATACAATCACATGGAGAGCCGAGAACCGTACCCACTTGTCTAAGCTGTCGGGACCCGGGGTTAGCGTATGCAAGTCCAGTTAAGGCATAGTCATATGGAGAGCCGAGAACCGTACCCACTTGTCTAAGCAGACAAGGCCAAGCATAAAACGTTCTCGGAAAGCATCGTACGTGAGGGGCATCCCATCCAGGCCGGATGATCAACTAAGATGGGTCCTCATCGTCCGCACACAAGTCTAATGATATGGGTGGCGAACTCCCATATTCAAAGACAAGTCGCCTCAACAATACTATCGACTATCTCATAACTCTTACATAGACTTACTCCAGCCCGATCACTTAGTCAGGGTCTAGGGCGGGCTCGATCATACCACAAATTGTGCAAGAGACAGAGTCTCAAACAATCGCATCGCGATGCCCCAAGCTGCGCACATCTAAGGGCCAATTGGTGTATGAAAGACCGCCAGCCAGAACACAACTAAGGTCTCGAAAACCCATACAAAGACATGCATGTTATAAACATACACGCAGCACACATGCCTTGTATGAACAGCAGGTACCATTGCAATTCTCTACAAAGTGTACAATTTTATTGATAACTCTTATAGAGTGCAAACAGAGATCACAAACATGTGATCCAACATTACAACACACACGGAAGCAAATTATGTCTGAGTACAGACAAGTTTAACAAATGGCTTAAGAAGCCTTATTTAAACACAAGCCCTCCACGAGGGAACCAGTCGTCTGACTGGGACTAGACTAGTTGGTCTTCAGTCGTCCAGCTCGATGAAGAAGCCACCTTTGGGGTCAGTGGCATCATCTAAAACATAGATTAAGCAAACGTGAGTACAAAATCGTACTCAGCAAGACTTACATAGGAGCTATACCACTCATGCACATGTACCAAGGTAAAGGGAGGTGGGGTTCACTTGCAGAAATGCCAGCTTTGACTTGGCTAATCCTGAACTACGAGTACCAGACTTTTAGGTAAGAAGCGTACACGAGTCCACTACATTCTCTAACCAATTACACCACTATGGTGCCTTCCTCGACTTCCCCACGAGAAAACACGCCATAGCACTCACACTTATCTTGGTCTGTTTTAGAAGTATCCAGTGCAAGTTATCTAATAATCAAGCTAAGCTTTCCAAGAAGTCCATAACCGCGGACACGGCTATTCGAATAGTTTTGTTAACCTTGCAAGGGTGTACCGCTACACACACATGATCATCATTTACCTCCTTTGATCTCGACACCATTCAAGGGGTGCCAGCGAGGATGCTCACCACAACTGTTACCTCATAGCCGATCTAGTCCGAGAAAGCCGCCTACTTGGGTTGGTTACCACAATCGTGAACCCAGCCGGTTTACCGAAGTGGACCCAAGTGAAGTGTGTGTGGTGCATAAGCCGGTCTCGGATGAGCCGTTCTCTCACTTAGCATCCAGGCCACAAACCTACCAGAACTCCGAACTATTGCGACATCTGGACATCGAAAGGGATGAGTTAGTAAGTTGAGAGGGGTCAGTGAGCCCAATGTGTGGTTGTACTCTTCATCTTGGATCACCACACAAGAACTCGTACTAGGGCGGTGTTCAACGAGACAACCCACCGTGTACTCCTACACAGCCTCTCATCGTTCACCTTGTATTAGGGTCGATTCACCAACACTTTTCTACCATCATCAACATGATCATTCCCATCCCGACTCACATCACAGTAACAACATGGTATCATACTAAGCATGCAATAAGCAGTAACATTGCAGGGGCCACATGATATCAAACAACTCCTACATTTGCTAGGATTGTGGTTTGCTTACTACTGTGACAAAATGATAGGTCATGCAAAGGAATGGGTTCATCTATGCGGTAGAATCGTAACATGGTGATCATCCTAAACAATGCATAAGCGAGACATGAGAGGTAAGTGGGATTTTATCGACATGATCAACGGGGGTTTGCTTGCCTTGCTGACGAGGTTCGGGTTCGGGGTCTTCAACGAAGGTTGCAACCTCTTGCTCCGGTTCCACCTCTACTTGACAAACAACAAGCAAAGTAGCAAAGTAAATACGATGCACAAACACATGATGGAAGTTTGAATCTTGATGTACATGCCTTGATGTGTGAAGCAATTCCATTTAAATGGAGTATATTGCAAATTGAATTGCAAATTCAAACTCCACATTTGAATTCAACTTAACCAAGTTGCATGTGATATAGTTTGATCATTTTGAAACAATTTCAAATGTGTATGATATGCCTCTGATGTGTGGTTGAATTATAACACAAATCCATGGTCCAAGTTGCAAGATCATTTGATTTGAATTTGAATTAAATTCAAATAAACCAAATGACATATGCTACTGGTCCCAATTTAAATTCAACTCAAACATAGTTGAAAGTTGCATATTTGGAAAGATAATTTTCTCCTGATCATTTTTCATATATTATTTGTCCAATTTGGAGTTAATATGAATTTTCTATGAATTTCCAAAGTTTGGGGTATTTTTTGGAATTTCTAGAATTTCTTTAATTCAAATAATCTCTGGAAATTCATTTAATTGATTTATTGCGTCAGCTGACATGTGGGTCCAGGGTGTCAGTGACTGGATTTAATTAACCCGTGGGTTAAATTAATCCAGTGGCTTAATTAAGCCACTAGGCCCACTGGTCAGTGACCTAGGGGGTCATTAGGCGGGTGATTAGTGGCTAACCCACCGGCGGCTAAACGTCGGCGGCCTAGCCACGGCGGCGACTCGCCGGAATCTCCTAGAGGCCACGGGAGGGGAAGAGGAGACCACCAAAGGGTGCAGCGTCGTCGTCCGCGTCGTCTGGAAGCAACAGGGGGTCACGGGGAGCTCGGAGTCGACGGCGGCGACGTCTCCGGCGGCAACAGAAAGGCAGCGAGGTCGCAGATGTTGCTGTAGTGCACGGTTTGAGTCGATTCGGGGCGCGTTCGAATGCTAGCACACGCAGGAGTCAAACGCGTGCACTGGAGCTTCACGACGAGCACTGGAGCGAGGAGGGCGACGAGCACTGGAGCGAGGAGGGCGACGACCATGGCGGCGAGGTGCTCGGGTTCCCATGGCGGATCCGGCTAGAGGAAGCAATCGAGAGGGGAGAAAGAGGGGTTTTGATCGTGAGCTCACCCTGAGTATAACTGGAGCGGCGGCTTGCTCGGGGAGGCTCTGGTGCGGCCGGAATTCGAGGTCGATCCACGGAGGCCGGCGACGAAGACGACGAAGCTAGCGAGCTCGTGGAAGCGTCTGGCTCCGATTCCTTCTGCAGGCTGATGAAGACGACGTCTGCGGTTCCTCTGGACAGCTCGAGGCGTCGCGGGGAGCACGGTGGCCACGCGGCGGCTCGACGGCGCTCCGGCGTTCTTCTCGGGCGACGACGAATCGGGCGAGACAGGAGAGGAGGGAGCTCGTGGAGGGGGAGAATGGAGGGGGAAAGCTTCAGGGCGTCTCCAGGCGCGAGAAGAGGGCACGGGGCGGCCTGGAAGGTCTTCGACGTCGACGTGTCGTCCCCGGCTGACTCGGTGGCATTCCACCGAGCAGCTTGGAGGCGCGGGACGGGGAAGAAGACCCCGCTGCCCCTGTGGGCCGGCTGGGCTGGGTGGGCCGCTCTCGCCTGGGCGCCAGATAAGCGTTTCTTCTTTCTTTTCTGTTTTTCTTTTCTGACATTTGTTTTGCTGAGCTAAAATAAATAGCTAGGCATTTTATTAAATGTTGAAATTTTTTATGTGGCTTCATAATAATATAGACTAGCCACTTATAAAGTTTCAACATTTTTAAAATTCAAATAATTTGAATCTTAAATCAAATAGGGGTATTTCTTTAATTCCAAGGCACTGTTTGAATATTTGAAAAATCTATGAGCATGGGGTGGGTCCCACATCACTTGATATGTGATCACACTCATTTATAAGACTTCTCAAAAATCTAACATGAAATTTTGGAAAAGATTTTTATCTGGCCGTTTGAATTAATTCATCTGGGGGGTGTTCCTTCTCCCATTTGCTCTTAATTTTTGATTTCAAAGATTTCTTTTGAAATTTTGACATGATGCAAGGTTACTTTGATCCTAGCACATTACCTAACAGAGGGTTCTGACATAAGCAGACAAGGCCAAGCACAGAACGTTCTCGGTAAGCATCGAACATGAGGGGCATCCCATTCAGGCCGGATGATCAACTGAGATGGGTTCTCAACGTCCGCTCACAACTCTAAATGCTTATGGGTGGTGAATCCCATACTCATAGACAAGTTGCCTCAACCATATTATCGATTGGATCCTAACTCTTACATAAACTTACTCCAGCCCGATCACTTAGTCGGGGTCTAGGGCAGGCTCGATCATACAACAAGGTGTGCACGTGACAGAGTCACGAGCAATCGCGTCGCGATGCCCCAAGCTGCGCACATCTAAGGGCCACTTGGTGTATAAAAGACCGCCAGCCAGATCACAACTAAGGTCTCGAAAACCCAAACTAAGACATGCATGTTATAAACATACAGGCAGCACACATGCCTAGTATGAATAGCAGATATCATCACATAACTCTACAAAGTACTCTTTATTGATATACACATAGAGCATACAAAGATCACATGTCTGTGATCAACATTACATCAATACAACGGAAGCAAATTAGGTCTGAGTACAGACAAGTTTAACAAATGGCTTAGAGAAGCCTTGTAAAACAAACATGCCCTTCCACGAGGGACCAAACCGTTGTCTGGGACTATGCTAACTTAGTCAACGTCGAGCTTCAGGTCGGTGACTCCATCGGGGTCCGATTCTTATCTAAAACATAGAATAAGCAAACGTGAGTACAAACTCGTACTCAGCAAGACTTAATTCAGGACTACACTACTCATGCTCAAGTATCAAGGTAAAGGGGGTGGGGTTTCATCAAGCAGAAGTGCCAGCTTTGACTTGGCTAATCCTGAACTACGAGTACCAGACTTGAGATAAGAAACATACACGAGTCCACTACATCTCCAACCAATACACCACTATGGTGCCTTCCTCGACTTCCCCACGAGAAAGCACGCCATAGCACTCACACTTATCTTGGTGTATTTTAGAAGTATCCAGTTCAAGTTGTCTAATAATCAGGTACAGGTTCCAAGTAGTCCATAACCGCGGACGTGGCTATTCGAATAGTTTTGTTAACCTTGCAAGGATGTAAGCTACACACACATGACCATCGGTTACCACCAGGTCTCTCCACCGTTCAAGAGGTGACAGCGAGGATGTTCACCACGACACTTAGCTCACAACCGGTCTATTCCAGGAGTCGACTATCTGAGTTTGCCTCCGCTCGAGAGCCCGGCCGGATCAACGAAACGGACTCAAACAATGCAGGTGACCGAGACGCCACCTCTGGCAGATGGTTTTCCTGCCTCACAGGTGCACCCACATATCTATATGATGCAACCATTTCTTCATTCTTTTTCTATGCAGATGCCAAATGGAAAGCCCGAACTAATGTGACTCCTGGACGTCGACACGGATCAAGGTACTAGGCCGAGAGGGGTCAGTGAGCCCAATATGTGGTTGTACTCTTTGTCTTCAATTACCATACAAGAACTCGATGCTTAAGGCGGTGTTCAACGAGACAACCCACTGTGTACTCCTACACAACCTCTCATCGTTCACCTTGTATTAGGGTGGATTCACCGACACAGTTTCACTTTCATCAACACCATGTTCACCATCATCCCGACTCACATCAAAAGCAACCTCACTGTAACACTAAGCATGCAATAATCTGTAACAGTTGCAGGGGCCACATGATATCAAACAACTCCTATGTCAGCTAGGATTGTGGTTTGCTTACTACTGTGACAAGATGATAGGTCATGCATCGGATATGGGTTCAACTATGCGGTAGAATCGATACAAGATGATCTCCTAAACATGCATAAGCGAGACTGAGAGGGAATTGGGATTTTATAGACATGATCAATGGGGGTTTGCTTGCCTTGCTGACGATACACGGGTCCTAACGGTGGTCTTCTTCTTCGGGGGTGATCACCGTCTCGGAAAAGCTGGTACCGGAAACAATCATCAACAAGGGGGGGGGGGAGGCAACAATGTAATAGAATGCACAAGAACATGTTTAGGTTGTCACATGATGTGAAAGGTATTGGTGTGATCTAGGTTCAAATTGCCACATGTTAATTGAAGTTGATTTGAAAAGTTAATTCAAATTCAAACTCCAAATGTTATTCAAATTATGTCATCTTGGATTTGCTAATGTTTGGTCATTGTAAACCATATGATCATGTGTGCGATATACTTCTGAAGTTCAGGTGATCATGTTTGCATTGCAATGGTTAAAATTTGAATTGTATTTGAATTAAATTTTAAATAATTCCCATTAAGCCAAATAGCAAAAGCTACTGGTCCCATTTTAAAATCAACTCAAACATGGTTGAAAATTTCATATTTGGATAGAGAATTTTATGCTGATCATTTTTCATATATTATTTGTCCAATTTGGAGTTCATATGAATTTTCTATGAATTTCTAAAGTTTTACCTATTTTCTGTAATTTCTGTAATTTCTTTAATGCATTTCTAATTTCCTGGAAAAGATTTATTGCGTCATGCTGAGGTGGGGGTGATGTCACAGGGGGGGCTGACAGGTGGGGTCGGGGTGTCAGTGGCAGTGGGTTTAATTCCCTGTTAGATTAAACTAACAGAGGTTAATTAGCATAAGGGGGGCCACTGGTCAGTGAGGTTAGGGTTAAGATTAGGGTGGATTAGGGTCTAAGTGCCCGGTGGCTCGGGCAAGGCGGCGCACTCGCCGGACTTTGCCGGAATGCGATTCCGGGCACGGGAAGGGAAAAGGAGGGCACGGGAGGGTGTCTCGTCGTCGTCCGCATCTCTTGGTGCCAGCAGGGGGTCACGGGGAGCTTCAGGGCCATGGCTACGACGACGTCTGCGGCGGCCGGAGCTCGGCTCCAAGGGGGAATCGGCTACGGGGAGCGGGATGAGGCGTGCATAGGAGCAAACTGCGCGCGAGCTCACCAGAAAAACGTTGGTGGAGGCGCCGGAGTCGAAGGAGCTTTGTTGGGGACGAATTCGCCGGAGAGATGCCTCGGCGGCCGGCGGCAAATCGGCGACGCGTGCGTCGTCTACTAGGCTCCCGCGCTCGGGATCTTCATCAAGGCGGTGCTTCTCGTCATCGCGCACCTTCCAGACATGGCGGCTAGGGAAGAGGAGCACGGCGGCCACGTCTTCTCGCAGTGGTGGCCGGCGGTGAGCTGCGGGTCGCGTGGGGAACGACGGGATTCAGAGGGGAATGGCCTGGGAGAGAGAGGGAAAATGGGAGAGGGTGTCCAGAGGCTCCTCGTGGCGACGTTTTGAGGCCAGGGGAGGCCCGTGGCAAGCAGGAGGTGGCAGCCCCGGCCGGCATGCCCGCCACGCCTCTGCCAGAAGGCAGAGGTTGAAGACAACCCTGCCCCTGGCGGGCTGGGCTGCCTTCTGAGGCATATGGGCCAGGTGGGCCGAGAGGTAAGGGAGGTAGGCCTCTTTTCTTATTCCATTTTTCTTTCTGTTTTGATTTTCTGTTATTTGTTTTGCTGTGCTAAAAAAATTAGCTAGGCATTTTATAAAATCATGAAAACTTTTATGTGGGCTTATAACATAATTAGCTAGCCACTCATAAGTTTTGGTGACTTTTGAAAATCAAACAATTTAAATTTATATTCAAATTGGAGTTAAATTTAATTTCCAATGCACCTTTTGAATTTTTGAATATTCCATGGGCATGGGAAAATCCCCAAACCACTTTTGCAATGATCAGCAACAATTCTAGGAATTTTCCAAACATTCAAATGATTTTTGGAAAAAGATTTTTATTTGGCCATTTGATTTAATTTCTCAGGGCTTTTCTTTTACCCAATTTTGAATTTCTTTTGAAATTTTTGCATGATTCAAAGGTGAATTCAAACCCTAGAACTTACCCTAGTTGGGGTTCTGACAACTCGCCCCTACACAAAAGAATCTCGTCCCGAGATTCAGAAGTCGTCGGGAGGAAGGTGGGGTACTCGGCACGGAGGCGGTCTTCTCTTTCCCAGGTTGCTTCTTTCTCGGAGTGATGCGACCATTGCACTTTGAGGAACTTGATCGACTGACGACGCGTGACACGCTCTGCGGAATCAAGAATACGAACAGGGTACTCTCGATAAGAAAGGTCATCTTGGAGATCAAGCGTTTCATGGTCGACTTCGCGGTTGGGGTCCTTGAAGCAACCCTTGAGTTGTGACACATGGAATACATCATGTACTCGGGAAAGGTGAGGGGGTAGTTCAAGTTGGTAGGCAACTTCTCCACGTTTAGCTAGAATGCGGAAAGGTCCGATGTAACGTGGGGCCAACTTGCCTTTGATACCGAATCTTTGGGTTCCCTTTAGAGGAGTAACCCGAAGGTAAGCCTTCTCATCCAGATTGTAGCTCTCCTTTCTATGATGACGATCATAGTAGCTTTTCTGACGAGATTGAGCAGATTTCAAACGATCACGAACAATGCGAACTTGTTCTTCTGCTTCCTTGATCATATCCGGTCCAAAGAGTTGTCTCTCACCGGTTTCTGACCAGTTAAGGGGTGTTCGACATCGTCGTCCATATAGGAGTTCAAAAGGAGCCATGTTCAGACTAGATTGAAAACTATTGTTATAAGAAAATTCGGCGAATGGAAGAGACTTCTCCCAATTCTTTCTGAAAGAGATAACACAAGCTCTGAGCATGTCTTCCAAGATTTGATTAACCCTTTCAACTTGACCACTAGACTGAGGATGGAAAGCTGTACTAAAGGATAGATGAGTTCCCATAGCATTCTGAAAGCTTCCACAGAATCTAGAGGTGAAAAGGCTACCACGATCAGAATTGATCACCAAAGGAACACCGTGAAGAGACACAATTCTAGAGATGTACAAGTCTGCTAACTGGCTAGCAGTTATAGACTCGCGAACTGGAAGGAAGTGAGCAACTTTGGAAAGTCTATCAATGACCACGAAGATGGCATCGTTTCCTTTCTGGGTTTTTGGAAAGCCGGTAATGAAGTCCATACCGACTTTGTCCCATTTCCACTCGGGAATAGGCAAAGGTTGAAGTGTACCAGCAGGTCTTTGGTGTTCTGCCTTAATGCGACGACAAACATCACATTCGGCAACAAATCGAGCAATGTCTCTCTTCATCCGGGTCCACCAAAATCTCTGGTCGGTACATTTTTGTGCTACCGGGATGAATCGAGAGGGGTGTGTCATGGGCTTCTTTGAGGATGAGTTGCCGTAGATCCCTATTCTTAGGTACTACCCAATGATTTTCAAAGAATACCGTTCCTTTACTATCTCTGGAGAAACATTTAGCAACTCCGCTAGCAATGTTCTCCTTGATCCGGCATACACCTCGTGCACGTCTTTGGGCAACTCTGATTTGATCCTCAAGGGTTGGTTTTGCCACCAAGTTGAAAAGAGATCCACGAGGAACAATCTCGAGATTGAGCTTTCGAAATTCCTCATGAAGAAGTGGTTGATACTGTTGTAACATGAGGTTGTTACAATACGACTTACGACTTAGTGCATCAGCCATGACGTTGTCCTTGCCTGGGGTGTAAGAAATTCCTAAGTCATAATCTTTTATCAACTCAATCCAGCGTCTTTGCCTGAGATTAAGATCTGGCTGGGTGAAAATATATTTGAGGCTCTGGTGGTCGGAATAGATCTCACAACGGTTACCAAGGAGGTAATGTCGCCAAGTCTTCAGGGCATGAACTACGGCAGCGAGTTCAAGATCATGGGTTCATAGTTCTCTTCATGTGGCTGCAACTGGCGTGAAGCATAAGCTACCACATGTCGATCTTGCATAAGTATGCATCCTAACCCTTGCCGTGAAGCATCACAATAGATCTCGAAATCCCTTTTGGTGTTTGGAGGTGCAAGTACGGGTGGAGAAGTCAATCTTCTTTTTAGCTCTTGAAAGCTTTCCTCGCACTTGGAAGTCCCTTGGAATTTCTTATCTTTCTTGAGGAGTTCAGTAAGAGGCTTTGCAACTTTAGAAAAGTTCTCGACGAAGCGACGGCAATAGCTTGCTAAGCCAAGAAAACTTCTAACTTGTTTAACCGATTCAGGTGGAGTCCAGTCAAGGACGGCCTGAACTCTCTCGGGATTGACTGCAACACCTTTCGCAGAAACCACGTGGCCTAAGTAGGTCACTTCTGGTAGCCAAAATTCACACTTGGAGAACTTGGCATAAAGGCGATGCTATCTAAGTTTCACCAATACCAACCTAAGATGTTCTGCGTGCTCTTCTTCGGTCTTCGAGTAGATGAGAATATCATCAAGATAAACCACAACAAATTTATCTAAGTACTCCATGAAGATCGAATTCATCAAGCGCGAGAATGTGGCGGGGGCATTGGTTAAACCGAAGGACATGACGGTATACTCGTAAAGACCATCACGAGTAGTGAAAGCCGTTTTGGGAATGTCCTCATTTCGGATTTTGATTTGATGATAGCCTAATCTCAAATCCATCTTGGAGAAGACAGTGATCCTGCAAGTTGATCATAAAGATCATTGATCCTGGGCAGTGGGTACTTGTTCTTTATCGTCGCTAGATTTAGCGGACGATAATCTACGCACATCCTTTCTGTTCCATCTTTCTTCGTTATGAACAGAACGGGGCAACCCCATGGCGATGAGCTAGGGCGGATGAAGCCTTTTGCCAAAGAAGCATCAAGTTGGGTTTTTAGCTCAGCTAACTCATGTGGGGCCATTCTATATGGGCATCTGGAAATTGGGGTTGTGCCTGGTATAAGATCCACTATGAACTCTACACATCTGTCGGGTGGCTAGGTTTAAAGAGTTGGATTACTGGATGGTTTTCCTAGAGCATGACCAAGGTTTACTAGGGGCTACAACAGATATGTCAGAGTAACAAAGTACCCCAACACGATGGTTAGTGTGGTTCTTCTGGCTAGAAGACATCTAAAGTGGGAGCAAGAGCTGCAATTGAAACTCTATAGGTTTCTAGAAGAAAACCTACATCAAACACCATGGAACTGTCGGGAATGCCACCTAGAAGTTCTTCTAAAAGGACAACCGAAAAGGAGGGAAGAATTTTGCAAATGCATCAGATTTTGAAGAAACCTGGAATGATTTGGACAGCATAACGGCTGTAATTGCAAGAAAACAATTTTCTTTCAATGTAGATACAGCACTTACATAATACGATGTAAGAAATTAGCATTAAAACAATGCTAGGAAACCGGACACAACTTTCCTACGGCTACAAGGGAGCAAACAACGAGATGTTCTAGTAAGACATAGATGAGCCTAGTCCTATCATCCCGTAGAAAAGATAAGGGTGACCCAGAACTCAGATCGATGAGGGTAAGGAGAAAAAGAAGCCTTACGTTGTTCCCTTATACCCAGAGTAACTATATAACTATAGAATGTTAGACTCCACTTCGACCAAGGGTTTGATAAGCCTACAGACAGTCCTGCTCTGATACCAAGTCTGTCGGGACCCGGGGTTAGCGTATGTAATTCCAGTCACGATACAATCACATGGAGAGCCGAGAACCGTACCCACTTGTCTAAGCAGACAAGGCCAAGCACAGAACGTTCTCGGTAAGCATCGAACGTGAGGGGCATCCCATTCAGGCCGGATGATCAGCTGAGATGGGTCCTCAACATCCGCTCACAAGTCTAAATGCTTATGGGTGGTGAATCCCATACTCATAGACAAGTCGCCTCAACCATATTATCGATTGGATCCTAACTCTTACATAAACTTACTCCAGCCCGATCACTTAGTCGGGGTCTAGGGCAGGCTCGATCATACAACAAGGTGTGCACGTGACAGAGTCACGAGCAATCGCGTCGCGATGCCCCAAGCTGCGCACATCTAAGGGCCACTTGGTGTATAAAAGACCGCCAGCCAGATCACAACTAAGGTCTCTAAAACCCATACTAAGACATGCATGTTATAAACATACACGCAGCACACATGCCTAGTATGAACAGCAGGTATCATCACATAACTCTACAAAGTACTCTTTATTGATATACACATAGAGCATACAAAGATCACATGTCTGTGATCAACATTACATCAATACAACGGAAGAAAATTAGGTCTGAGTACAGACAAGTTTAACAAATGGCTTAGAGAAGCCTTGTAAAACAAACATGCCCTTCCACGAGGGACCAGACTGCTGTCTGGGACTATGCTAACTTAGTCAACGTCGAGCTTCAGGTCGGTGACTCCATCGGGGTCCGATTCTTATCTAAAACATAGAATAAGCAAACGTGAGTACAAAGTCGTACTCAGCAAGACTTACATCAGGACTACACTACTCATGCTCAAGTATCAAGGTAAAGGGGGTGGGGTTTCATCATGCAGAAGTGCCAGCTTTGACCTGGCTAATCCTGAACTACGAGTACCAGACTTGAGATAAGAAACGTACACGAGTCCACTACATCTCCAACCAATACACCACTATGGTGCCTTCCTCGACTTCCCCACGAGAAAGCACGCCATAGCACTCACACTTATCTTGGTGTATTTTAGAAGTATCCAGTTCAAGTTGTCTAATAATCAAGTACAGGTTCCAAGTAGTCCATAACCGCGGACGCGGCTATTCGAATAGTTTTGTTAACCTTGCAAGGATGTAAGCTACACACACATGACCATCGGTTACCGCCAGGTCTCGCCACCGTTCAAGAGGTGACAGCGAGGATGTTCACCACGACACTTCGCTCACAACCGGTCTATTCCATGAGTCGACTATCTGAGTTTGCCTCCGCTCGAGAGCCCGGCCGGATCAACGAAACGGACTCAAACAATGCAGGTGACCGAGACGCCACCTCTGGCAGATGGTTTTCCTGCCTCACAGGTGCACCCACATATCTATATGATGCAACCATTTCTTCATTCTTTTTCTATGTAGATGCCAAATGGAAAGCCCGAACTAATGTGACTCCTGAACGTGGACACGGATCAAGGTACTAGGCCGAGAGGGGTCAGTAATCCCAATGTGTGGTTGTACTCTTTGTCTTGGATTACCATACAAGAACTCGATGCTTAAGGCGGTTTTCAACGAGACAACCCACTGTGTACTCCTACACAGCCTCTCATCGTTCACCTTGTATTAGGGTGGATTCGCCGACACAGTTTCACTTTCATCAACACCATGTTCACCATCATCCCGACTCACATCAAAAGCAACCTCACTGTAACACTAAGCATGCAATAAGCTGTAACAGTTGCAGGGGCCACATGATATCAAACAACTCCTATGTCAGCTAGGATTGTGGTTTTATTACTACTGTGACAAGATGATAGGTCATGCATCGGATATGGGTTCAACTATGCGGTAGAATCGATACAAGATGATCTCCTAAACACGCATAAGCGAGACTGAGAGGGAATTGGGATTTTATAGACATGATCAATGGGGTTTTTCTTGACTTGCTGATGATATATACACGGGTCCTAAGGGTGGTCTTCTTCTTCGGGGGTGATCATCGTCTCGGAAAAGCTGGTACCGGAAACAATCATCAACAAGGGGGGGGGAGGCAACAATGTAATAGAATGCACAAGCACATGTTTAGGTTGTCACATGATGTGAAAGGTATTGGTGTGATCTAGGTTCAAATTGCCACATGTTAATTGAAGTTGATTTGAAAAGTTAATTCAAATTCAAACTCCAAATGTTATTCAAATTATGTCATCTTGCATTTGCTAATGTTTGGTCATTGTAAACCATATGATCATGTGTGTGATATGCTTCTGAAGTTCAGGTGATCATGTTTGCATTGCAATGGTTAAAATTTGAATTGTATTTGAATTAAATTTGAAATAATTCCCATTAAGCCAAATAGCAAAAGCTACTGGTCCCATTTTAAAATCAACTCAAACATGGTTGAAAATTTCATATTTGGATAGAGAATTTTATGCTGATCATTTTTCATACATTATTTGTCCAATTTGGTGTTCATATGAATTTTCTATGAATTTCTAAAGTTTTACCTATTTTCTGTAATTTCTGTAATTTCTTTAATCCATTTCTAATTTCCTCGAAAAGATTTATTGCGTCATGCTGAGGTGGGGGTGATGTCACAGGGGGGGGGCTGACAGGTGGGGTTGGGGTGTCAGTGGCAGTGGGTTTAATTCCCTGTTAGATTAAACTAACAGAGGTTAATTAGCATAAGGGGGGCCACTGGTCAGTGAGGTTAGGGTTAGGATTAGGGTGGATAAGGGGCTAAGTGCCCGGCGGCTTGACGCCGGCGGCTCGGGCACGGCGGCGCACTCGCCGGACTTTGCCGGAATGCGATTCCGGGCACGGGAAGGGAAAAGGAGGGCACGGGAGGGTGTCTCCTCGTCGTCCACATCTCTTGGTGCCAGCAGGGGGCCACGGGGAGCTTCAGGGCCACGGCTACGACGACGTCTACGGCGGCCGGAGCTCGCCTCCAAGGGGAAATCGGCTACGGGGAGCGGGACGAGGCGTGCATAGGAGCAAACTGCGCGCGAGCTCACCAGAAAAACGTTGGTGGAGGCGCCGGAGTCGAAGGAGCTTTGTTGGGGACGAATTCGCCGGAGAGATGCCTCGGCGGCCGGCGGCAAATCGGCGACGTGTGCGTCGTCTACTAGGCTCCCGCGCTCGGGATCTTCATCAAGGCGGTCCTTCTCGTCATCGCGCACCTTCCAGACATGGCGGCTAGGGCAGAGGAGCACGGCGACCACGTCTTCACGCAGTGGTGGCCGGCGGTGAGCTGCGGGTCGCGCGGGGAACGACGGGATTCAAAGGGGAATGGCCTCGGACAGAGAGGGAAAATGGGAGAGGGCGTCCAGAGGCTCCTCGTGGCGACGTGTTGAGGCCAGGGGAGGCCCGTGGCAAGCAGGAGGTGGCAGCCCCGGCCGGCATGCCCGCCACGCCTCTGCCAGAAGGCAGAGGTTGAAGACAACCCTGCCCCTGGCGGGCTGGGCTGCCTTCTGAGGCATATGGGCCAGGTGGGCCGAGATGTAAGGGAGGTAGGCCTCTTTTCTTATTCCATTTTTCTTTCTGTTTTGTTTTTCTGTTATTTGTTTTGCTGTGCTAAAAAAATTAGCTAGGCATTTTATAAAATCATGAAAACTTTTATGTGGGCTTATAACATAATTAGCTAGCCACTCATAAGTTTTGGTGACTTTTGAAAATAAAACAATTTAAATTTAAATTCAAATTGGAGTTAAATTTAATTTCCAATGCACCTTTTGAATTTTTGAATATTCCATGGGCATGGGAACATCCCAAACCACTTTTGCAATGATCAGCAACAATTCTAGGAATTTTCCAAACATTCAAATGATTTTTGGAAAAAGATTTTTATTTGGCCATTTGATTTAATTTCTCAGGGCTTTTCTTTTCCCCAATTTTGAATTTCTTTTGAAATTTTTGCATGATGCAAAGGTGAATTCAAACCCTAGAACTTACCCTAGTTGGGGTTCTGACACCTCGCCCCCACTCAAAAGAATCTCGTCCCGAGATTCAGAAGTCGTCGGGAGGAAGGTGGGGTACTCGGCACGGAGGCGGTCTTCTCTTTCCCAGGTTGCTTCTTTCTCGGAGTGATGCGACCATTGCACTTTGAGGAACTTGATCGACTGACGACGCGTGACACGCTCTGCGGAATCAAGAATACGAACAGGGTACTCTCGATAAGAAAGGTCATCTTGGAGATCAAGCGTTTCATGGTCGACTTCGCGGATGGGGTCCTTGAAGCAACCCTTGAGTTGTGACACATGGAATACATCATGTACTCGGGAAAGGTGAGGGGGTAGTTCAAGTTGGTAGGCAACTTCTCCACGTTTAGCTAGAATGCGGAAAGGTGCGATGTAACGTGGGGCCAACTTGCCTTTGATACCGAATCTTTGGGTTCCCTTCAGAGGAGTAACCCGAAGGTAAGCCTTCTCATCCAGATTGTAGCTCTCCTTTCTATGATGACGATCATAGTAGCTTTTCTGACGAGATTGAGCAGCTTTCAAACGATCACGAACAATGCGAACTTGTTCTTCTGCTTCCTTGATCATATCCGGTCCAAAGAGTTGTCTCTCACCGGTTTCTGACCAGTTAAGGGGTGTTCGACATCGTCGTCCATATAGGAGTTCAAAAGGAGCCATGTTCAGACTAGATTGAAAACTATTGTTATAAGCAAATTCGGCGAATGGAAGAGACTTCTCCCAATTCTTTCCGAAAGAGATAACACAAGCTCTGAGCATGTCTTCCAAGATTTGATTAACCCTTTCAACTTGACCACTAGACTGAGGATGGAAAGCTGTACTAAAGGATAGATGAGTTCCCATAGCATTCTGAAAGCTTCCACAGAATCTAGAGGTGAAAAGGCTACCACGATCAGAATTGATCACCAAAGGAACACCGTGAAGAGACACAATTCTAGAGATGTACAAGTCTGCTAACTGGCTAGCAGTTATAGACTCGCGAACTGGAAGAAAGTGAGCAACTTTGGAAAGTCTATCAATGACCACGAAGATGGCATCGTTTCCTTTCTGGGTTTTGGAAAGACGGTAATGAAGTCCATACCGACTTTGTCCCATTTCCACTCGGGAATAGGCAAAGGTTGAAGTGTACCAGCAGGTCTTTGGTGTTCTGCCTTAATGCGACGACAAACATCACATTCGGCAACAAATCGAGCAATGTCTCTCTTCATCCGGGTCCACCAAAATCTCTGGTCGGTACATTTTTGTGCTACCGGGATGAATCGAGAGGTGTGTGTCATGGGCTTCTTTGAGGATGAGTTGCCGTAGATCCCTATTCTTAGGTACTACCAAATGATTTTCAAAGAATACCGTTCCTTTACTATCTCTGGAGAAACATTTAGCAACTCCGCTAGCAATGTTCTCCTTGATCCGGCATACACCTCGTGCACGTCTTTGGGCAACTCTGATTTGATCCTCAAGGGTTGGTTTTGCCACCAAGTTGAAAAGAGATCCACGAGGAACAATCTCGAGATTGAGCTTTCGAAATTCCTCATGAAGAAGTGGTTGATACTGTTGTAACATGAGGTTGTTACAATACGACTTACGACTTAGTGCATCAACCATGACGTTGGCCTTGCCTGGGGTGTAAGAAATTCCTAAGTCATAATCTTTTATCAACTCAATCCAGCGTCTTTGCCTGAGATTAAGATCTGGCTGGGTGAAAATATATTTGAGGCTCTGGTGGTCGGAATAGATCTCACAACGATTACCAAGGAGGTAATCTCGCGCGGGGAACGACGGGATTCAGAGGGGAATGGCCTGGGAGAGAGAGGGAAAATGGGAGAGGGCGTCCAGAGGCTCCTCGTGGCGACGTGTTGAGGCCAGGGGAGGCCCGTGGCAAGCAGGAGGTGGCAGCCCCCGGCCGGCATGCCCGCCACGCCTCTGCCAGAAGGCAGAGGTTGAAGACAACCCTGCCCCTGGCGGGCTGGGCTGCCTTCTGAGGCATATGGGCCAGGTGGGCCGAGAGGTAAGGGAGGTAGGCCTCTTTTCTTATTCCATTTCTCTTTCTGTTTTGTTTTTCTGTTATTTGTTTTGCTGTGCTAAAAAATTTAGCTAGGCATTTTATAAAATCATGAAAACTTTTATGTGGGCTTATAACATAATTAGCTAGCCACTCATAAGTTTTGGTGACTTTTGAAAATCAAACAATTTGAATTTAAATTCAAATTGGAGTTAAATTTAATTTCCAATGCACCTTTTGAATTTTTGAATATTCCATGGGCATGGGAAAATCCCCAAACCACTTTTGCAATGATCAGCAACAATTCTAGGAATTTTCCAAACATTCAAATGATTTTTGGAAAAAGATTTTTATTTGGCCATTTGATTTAATTTCTCAGGGCTTTTCTTTTCCCCAATTTTGAATTTCTTTTGAAATTTTTGCATGATGCAAAGGTGAATTCAAACCCTAGCACTTACCCTAGTTGGGGTTCTGACACACTTGGTGTATAAAAGACCGCCAGCCAGATCACAACTAACGTCTCAAAAACCCATACTAAGACATGCATGTTATAAACATACACGCAACACACATGCCTAGTATGAACAGCAGGTATCATCACATAACTCTACAAAGTACTCTTTATTGATATACACATAGAGCATACAAAGATCACATGTCTGTGATCAACCTTACATCATACAACAGAAGAAAATTAGGTCTGAGTACAGACAAGTTTAACAAATGGCTTAGAGAAGCCTTGTAAACAAACATGCCCTTCCACGAGGGACCAGACTGCTGTCTGGGACTATGCTAACTTAGTCAACGTCGAGCTTCAGGTCGGTGACTCCATCGGGGTCCGGGTTCTCATATAAAACATAGAATAAGCAAACGTGAGTACAAAGTCGTACTCAGCAAGACTTACATCAGATCTATACTACTAATGCTCAAGTATCAAGGTAAAGGGAGGTGGGGTTTCACATGCAGAAGTGCCAGCTTTGACTTGGCTAGTCCTGAACTACGAGTACCAGACTTGAGATAAGAAGCGTACACGAGTCCACTACATCTCCAACCAATACACCACTATGGTTACTTCCTCGACTTCCCCACGAGGAAGCACACCATAGAACTCACGCTTATCTTGCGAGTTTTATAAGTATCCATTCAAGTTGTCTCATAATCAGGTACATGTTCCAAGTAGTCCTTAACCGCGGACGCGGCTATTCAAATAGTTTTGTTAACCTTGCAAGGGTGTAAGCTACACACACATGACCATCGGTTACCGCCAGGTCTCGCCACCGTTCAATAGGTGACAGCGAGGATATTCACCACGACACTTCGCTCACAACCGGTCTATTCCAGGAGTCGACTATCTGAGTTTGCCTCCGCTCGAGAGCCCGGCCGGATCAACGAAACGGACTCAAACAATGTAGGTGACCGAGACGCCACCTCTGGCAGATGGTTTTCCTGCCTCACAGGTGCACCCACATATCTATATGATGCAACCGTTCCTTCATTCTTTTTCTATGCACATGTCAAATGGAAAGCCCGAACTAATGTGACTCCTGGACGTCGACACGGATCAAGGTACTAGGCCGAGAGGGGTCAGTGAGCCCAATGTGTGGTTGTACTCTTCGTCTTGGATTACCATACAAGAACTCGATGCTTAAGGCGGTATTCAACGAGACAACCCACTGTGTACTCCTACACAGCCTCTCATCGTTCACCTTGTATTAGTGTGGATTCACCGACACAGTGTCACTTTCATCAACACCATGTTCACTATCATCCCGACTCACATCAAAAGCAACCTCACTGTAACACTAAGCATGCAATAAGATGTAACAGTTGCAGGGGCCACATGATATCAAACAACTCCTATGTCAGCTAGGATTGTGGTTTGCTTACTACTGTGACAAGATGATAGGTCATGCATCGGATATGGGTTCAACTATGCGGTAGAATCGATACAAGATGATCTCCTAACATGCATAAGCGAGACTGAGAGGGAAATGGGATTTTATAGACATGATCAATGGGGTTTGCTTTCCTTGCTGATGATACACGGGTCTTAACGGTGGTCTTCTTCTTCGGGGGTGATCACCGTCTCGGAAAAGCTGGTACCGGAAACAATCATCAACAAGGGGGGACAACTTCGGAAGTAAAATGCACAAGCACATGATATTGTTGTCCATGAGGTGAATGGTGCTGGTTTGTGGTACATTTGATTTAACTGAAGTGTATTGCATTTGAAATGCAAATTCAAACTCCACATATGAATTTCAATTTAACCAAATTGTATTTGAAAATGTTTGATCATTTGAAACCATGTGAACATATGTGTGATATGCTTCTGAAGTTCAAGTGATCATGTTTGCATTGTAATGGTTAAAATTTGAATTGCATTTGAATTAAATTTGAAATAATTCCAATTAAGACAAATAGCAAAAGATACTGGTCCCATTTTAAAATCAACTCAAACATGGTTGAAAGTTGCAAATTTGGATAGAGAATTTTATGCTGATCATATTTCATATATTATTTGTCCAATTTGGAGTTCATATGAATTTTCTATGAATTATTGAAGTTTTGGGTAATTTCTGGAATTTCTGTAATTTCTTTAATTCGTTTAATTTCTGGAAATTCTTTTATTGCATCAGCATGATGTAATGCTGACATCAGTGGGGGGGGCTGACATGTGGGTCCACCCTGTCAGTGGCCCACTGCTTGATCTCTGTTTAATTAAAAGAAACAGAGGATTAGGGGGGGGGGGTTGGCCCCACTTGTCATTGGGCTAGGGGGGATTAGTGGGTCATTAGCTTAGGTTTAGGGGGGGCTAATGGCGGTGCTCGCCGGAGGGTTCCGGAGCTTCGCCGGAGTGGAGTTTTAGGGCACGGGGGGGGGGGGGGGGGGTGGGGGGGGGGGTTAGCTGGGGGCACTGGGAGGAAGCCCTCGACGCCGCGCGTCTTCTGCGACTACTGGGGTTTCACGGGGGGGCTCGAGGCCATGGCTAGGACGAAGAGGTGGCGGCCGGAGCTGCTGGAAAGGCGAGCTCGGCGTCCAGTACGCGAGAACAAGCAAGGGGTGGGGGAAAACGTTCGTGAGCTCACCGTGAACTTGACAGAAGACACGGCGTGGTCGGGGATGGGCTGGCCGGTGAGGAATTCCTCGCCGGAGGTCCGCGGCGGCCGAAGCTTCTCGGAGAAACTCGCATCGTCTGCGGCCGGCTTGAGCTCGAATCCAAGGCGTCACTCGACGGAGGCTTCAGCTGCGGTTCTTCTGGACATGAAGGTGCTGCATGGAACGGCCGGTGGCCACGCAAACAGACGACGGCGGCGACGGGGTGCGCTCGGGTGCGGCGAGATTCGAGAGATAGAGAGGCCGATAGGGAGCCCGAGGAGGGGGAAAGGGGTAGGAAGCTCGTGGGCGTCGCCGTGGCACGAGGAGCTGGCCTGGGGAGGTCTAGGCTCGCCTCGGTGGCGTCCGCGGTGACCAGCGCTCCACGTAGCTGCTTGGAGGCGTGGGGAAGAAGAAGACAAACGAGAAGACTGCTGGGCTGGGCCGGCCTAGGTGGGTTGGGCTGCTTTTCGCCTTTTCCTTTTTTCTGTGTTTTTGCTTCTGTTTTCCTTTTCTGTTGTTTGTTTTTCCCCAAAATAAAAAATAGCAGAGCATTTTTAAAAATCATGAAAACTTTTATGTGACTTTTGAAATTCAAACAATTTGAATTTAAATTCAAATTGAAGTTAAATTTAATTTCCAATGCACCTTTTGAATTTTTGAATATTCCATGGGCATGGGAAAATCCCCAAACCTGTCAGATCCCTCTGTTAGGTATGTGCTAGGGTTAGCTAGTACCTTTGCATCATGCAAAAATTTCAAAAAGAAACCTCAAAAATGAATTCAAAATCCAAATGGGAGAAGGAACACCCCCCAGATGAATTAATTCAAAAGGCCAGATAAAAATATTTTCCAAAAATTCATGTTAGAGTTTTGAAAAGTCTTATAAATGAGTGTGATCACATATCAAGTGATGTGGGACCCACCCCATGCTCATAGATTTTTCAAATATTCAAACAGTACCTTGGAAATAAAGAAATCCCCCTATTTGATTTAAAATTCAAATCATTTGAATTATTAAAAATGTTGAAAGTTTATGAGTGGCTAGTCTATATTATTATGAGGCCACATAAAAGTTTTCAACATTTAATAAAATGTTTAGCTATTTATTTTAGCTAAACAGAACAAATTACAGAAAAGGAAACAGGAAAGAATAGAAAAGAGACTTACCTAGCCGAAGTGGCCCAACTCATCGCCCAGCGGCCCACCAGCCTGGCCCAGCCCGCCGAGTCCTCTGTCTTCTTCCCCAAGCAGCTCCGTGGCGAGCCAGGGCGCGTCGCGGGCGCCACCTCGACGCCGGAGACCTTCCAGGAGAGCCCGAGGCTTATCCTCCCGCCGTAGAGACCTCCTGGACGTCGTGCTTCCTTTCCCTCTCCTCGCAGCCATTTTCCCTCTTCGCACCGCTCGATTTCGTCGTCGGCAGTGAAGTCAGCGGAGCGCGCCGCCGTTCCCGACGTGGCCACCGGACCCCTCTCGCTGTGCCACCGTGCCCGGAAGGACCTCCACCCTCGTCTTCGTCGTCTCCCCACTTCAATTCGCGCCAAGGCCCACTGAAGACGACGCCCGCATCGAGCTCCTAGTCGTCGGCCGCAACGAGCTCCGACGAGAGATTCGCCACCACCATCTTCCCCCTGACCTCACCGACTGCCCAGGCGTGATCACGGTGAGCTCACGGTTCGGTCCCCCTATCCCCGGCTTCCCCCCGTGCCCCCAACCGTCGTCGTCTTCTTCCAGTGGCTCCGGCCGCCGCGGAAGTTGAAGCCGTCGGCGCCGTGGTCCTCCCCAGCGACGATGGGCTAGTCCATCGTCTGCGCGAGGCCACGGGGAGCCGAACGGTGCCCTCAGCTCCTCTTCCCATGGCCTCTGTCGCCATCTCGTCGAGGCCAGCACTCCGGCCGCCGCGGGATTCGTCGCCGCCGTGGCCTCGAGCCTCCTCGGGTGCCCTGGCCTGCACCTTTGGATGCGGATGAGCACGGGGCACATGCCTGTGCTAATCCCGTGCCCAACCGTGGCCGGAAACTACTCCGGCGAGCCCCTCCGCCGTGGTCGTGGTCGCCGGCGGCTAACCGCCGGCCGGACCAGCTAACCCCCCCCCCACTAATCCTAACCCTGGGCCACTGACAGTGGGCCCAGGCCACTAACTAACCACTGTTAGTTTAAACTAACAGGGGTTTTAACCCGGAGAGGCTGACCAGTGGGGCCCCTTGTCAGTTTGACTCGGGTCAAACCCCCTGACGTCATGCTGATGTCACAGTGACGCAGTAAAGGATTTTCCAGAAAAGAAAAATAGATTAATAAATCCAAAAATTCCAGAAAATACCCCAAACTTTGGAAATTCATAGAAAATTCATATTAACTACAAATTGGACAAATAATATATGAAAAATGATCAGGAGAAAATTATCTTTCCAAATATGCAACTTTCAACTCTGTTTGAGTTGAATTTAAAATGTGATCAGTAGCATTTGCTATTTGATTTAAATGGAATTAAATCAAATTTAATTCAAATATTTTGGCAACTTGAACCATGGCAACATGCTACATTTTACCTACACATCAGAGGCATATCATACACATTTGAAGATAATTCAAAATGATCAAACTATATCATGTATAACTTGGTTAAGGTTGAATTCAAATGTGGAATTTGAATTTGCATTTTAAAAATGCAATATATTCCACTTAAATGGAATTGCCTCACACATCAAACTTGTACTTCAAGATTAAAACATTCTATCATGTGCTTGAGCATTGCATTCATATTGATTGCTACTTGTACTTGCTTGTCGAGTAGAGGTTGAACCGGAGCAAGAGGTCTCCCCCTTCGCTGAAGATCCAGAGCCCGAACCTCGTCAGCAAGGCAAGCAAAACCCCTTTGATCATGTCGATAAAATCCCACTTCCCTCTCATGTCTCGCTTATGCATTGTTTAGGATGATCACCATGTTACGATTCTACCGCATAGATGAACCCATTCCTTTGCATGACCTATCTTTTGTCACAGTAGTAAGCAAACCACAATCCTAGCAACTGTAGGAGTTGAATGATATCATGTGGCCCCTGCAATTGTTATCGCTTATTGCATGCTTAGTATGATACCATGTTGTTACTGTGATGTGAGTCGGGATGGTAGTGATCATGTGTTGATGGTAGAAAAGTGTTGGTGAATCGACCCTAATACAAGGTGAACGATGAGAGGCTGTGTAGGAGTACACGGTGGGTTGTCTCGTTGAACACCGCCCTAAGTCCGAGTTCTTGTGTGGTGATCCAAGATGAAGAGTACAACCACACATTGGGCTCACTGACCCCTCTCGACTTATTAACTCATCCCTTTCGATGTCCAGATGTCGCAGTAGTTCGGAGTTCTGGTAGGCTTGTGGCCTGAATGCTAAGTGAGAGAACGGCTCATCCGAGACCGGCTTATGCATCACGCACACATCGCTTGGGTCCACTTTGGTAAACCGGCCGGGTTCACGATAGTGGTAGCCACCCAAGTAGGCGGCTTTCTTGGACTAGATAGGCTATGAGGTAACGGTTGTGGTGAGCATCCTCGCTGGCACCCCTTGAATGGTGTCGAGATCAAAGGCGGTAAATGATGGTCATGTGTGTGTAGCGGTACACCCTTGCAAGGTTAACAAAACTATTCGAATAGCCGCGTCCGCGGTTATGGACTACTTGGAAAGCTTAGCTTGATTATTAGATAACTTGAACCAGATACTTCTAAAACATACCAAGATAAGTGTGAGTGCTATGGCGTGCTTTCTCGTGGGGAAGTCGAGGAAGGCACCATAGTGGTGTATTGGTTGGTGAAAGTAGTGGACTCGTGTACGCTTCTTACCCCAAGTCTGGTACTCGTAGTTCAGGACTAGCCAAGTCAAAGCTGGCACTTCTGCAAGTGAACCCCACCTTCCTTTACCTTGATACATGTGCATGAGTAGTATAGCTCCTATGTAAGTCTTGCTGAGTACGCCTTTGTACTCACGTTTGCTTAATATATGTTTTAGATGACGCCATTGACCCAGAAGGTGGCTTCTTCATCGAGCTGGACGACTGAAGTTAAGCTAGTCTAGTACCAGTCAGCAGACTGGTTCCCTCGTGGAGGGCTTTATGTTTGAATAAGGCTTCTTAAGCCAATTTGTTAAACTTGTCTGTACCCAGACATAATTTGCTTCCGCTTCGTGATGTAATGTTGGATCACATGTATGTGATCTCTGTGTGTACTCTATAAGAGTTATATAAATAAAGTTGTAAACTTTGTAGAGAATTGCAATGGTACCTGCTGTTCATACAAGGCATGTGTGCTGCGTGTATGTTTATAACATACATGTATTTGTATGGGTTTTCGAGACCTTAGTTGTGTTCTGGCTGGCGGTCTTTCATACACCAAGTGGCCCTTAAATGTGCGCAGCTTGGGGCATCGCGATGCGATTGCTCGAGACCCCGTCTCGTGCACACTTTGTGGTATGATCGAGCCCGCCCTAGACCCCGACTAAGTGATCGGGCTGGAGTAAGTCTATGTAAGAGTTTCGAGATAGTCGATAGTATGGTTGAGGCGACTTGTCTTTGAATGTGGGAGTTCACCACCCATATCAGTAAACTTGTGTGCGTACGATGAGGACCCATTACAGTTGATCATCCGGCCTGGATGGGATGCCCCTCACGTACGATGCTTTCCGAGAATGTTCAGTGCTTGGCCTTGTCTGCTTAGACAAGTGGGTGCGGTTCTCGGCTCTCCATATGACTATGTCTTAACTGTACTTGCATACGCTAACCCCGGGTCCCGACAAAACCACTTTTGCAATGATCAGCAACAATTCTAGGAATTTTCCAAACATTCAAATGATTTTTGGAAAAAGATTTTTATCTGGCGATTTGATTTAATTTCTCAGGGGTTTTCTTTTCCCCATTTTTGAATTTCTTTTGGAATTTTTGCATGATGCAAAGGGATCAAACAAACCCTAGCACTTACCCTAGTTGGGGTTCTGACAACTCGCCCCCACTCAAAAGAATCTCGTCCCGAGATTCAGAAGTCGTCGGAAGGAAGGTGGGGTACTCGGCACGGAGGCGGTCTTCTCTTTCCCAGGTTGCTTCTTTCTCGGAGTGATGCGACTATTGCACTTTGAGGAACTTGATCGTCTGACGACGCGTGACACGCTCTGTGGAATCAAGAATACGAATAGGGTACTCTGGATAAGAAAGGTCTTGGAGATCAAGCGTTTCATGGTCGACTTCGCGGATGGGGTCCTTGAAGCAACGCCTGAGTGGTGACACATGGAATACATCATGTACTCGGGAAAGGTGAGGGGGTAGTTCAAGTTGGTAGGAAACTTCTCCATGTTTAGCTAGAATGCGGAAAGGTCCGATGTAACGTGGGGCCAACTTGCCTTTGATACCGAATCTTTGGGTTCCCTTCAGAGGAGTAACCCGAAGGTAAGCCTTCTCATCTAGATTGTAGCTCTCCTTTCTATGATGACGATCATAGTAGCTTTTCTGACGAGACTGGGCGGCTTTCAAACGATCACGAACAATGCGAACTTGCTCTTCTGCTTCCTTGATCATATCCGGTCCAAAGAGTTGTCTTTCACCGGTTTCTGACCAGTTTAGGGGTGTTCGACATCGTCGTCCGTAGAGGAGTTCAAAAGGAGCCATGTTCAGACTAGATTGATAGCTATTGTTATAAGAAAATTCGGCGAAGGGAAGAGATTTCTCCCAATTCTTTCCGAAAGAGATAACACAAGCTCTGAGCATGTCTTCCAAGATTTGATTAACCCTTTCGACTTGACCGCTAGACTGAGGATGGAAAGCTGTACTAAAGGATAGATGAGTTCCCATAGCACTCTGAAAGCTTCCCCAGAATCTAGAGGTGAAAAGGCTACCACGATCAGAATTGATCACCAAAGGAATACCGTGAAGAGACACAATTCTAGAGACGTACAAGTCCGCCAACTGACTAGCAGTTATAGACTCGCGAACGGGAAGGAAGTGAGCAACTTTGGAAAGTCGGTCAATGACCACGAAGATGGCATCATTTCCTTTCTGGGTTTTTGGAAAGCCGGTGATGAAGTCCATACTGACTTTGTCCCATTTCCACTCGGGAATAGGCAAAGGTTGAAGTGTACCAGCAGGTCTTTGGTGTTCTTCCTTAATGCGACGACAAACATCACATTCAGCAACAAATCGAGCAATGTCTCTCTTCATCCTGGTCCACCAAAATCTCTGGCGTAGATCTCGGTACATTTTTGTGCTACCGGGATGAATTGAGAGGGGTGTGTCATGGGCTTCTTTGAGGATGAGTTGTCGTAGATCCTTATTCTTAGGTACTACCAAACGATTTTCAAAGAATACCGTTCCTTTACTATCTGTGGAGAAACATTTAGCAACTCCGCTAGTAATGTTCTCCTTGATCTGGCGAACACCTCGTGCACGCCTTTGGGCAACTCTGATTTGATCCTCAAGTGTTGGTTTCGCCACCAAGTTGAAAAGAGATCCACGAGGAACAATCTCGAGGTTGAGCTTTCGAAATTCCTCATGAAGAAGTGGTTGATACTGTTGTAACATGAGGTTGTTACAATACGACTTACGACTTAGTGCATCGGCCATGACGTTGGCCTTGCCTGGGGTGTAAGAAATTCCTAAGTCATAATCTTTTATCAACTCAATCCAGCGTCTTTGCCTGAGATTAAGATCTGGCTGGGTGAAAATGTATTTGAGGCTTTGGTGGTCGGAATAGATCTCACAACGATTACCAAGGAGATAATGTCGCCAAGTCTTCAGGGCATGAACTACGGCAGCGAGTTCAAGATAATGGGTAGGATAATTCTCTTCATGTGGCCGCAACTGGCGTGAAGCATAAGCTACCACATGTCGATCTTGCATAAGTATGCATCCTAACCCTTTCCGTGAAGCATCACAATAGATCTTGAAATCCCTTTTGGCGTCTGGAGGTGCAAGTACGGGTGCAGAAGTCAATCTTCTTTTTAGCTCTTGAAAGCTTTCCTCGCACTTGGAAGTCCATTGGAATTTCTTATCTTTCTTGAGGAGTTCAGTAAGAGGCTTTGCAACTTTAGAAAAGTTCTCGACGAAGCGACGGCAATAGCTGGCTAGGCCAAGAAAACTCCTAACTTGCTTAACCGATTCAGGTGGAGTCCAGTCAAGGACGGCCTGAACTCTCTCGGGATTGACTGCAACACCTTTCGCAGAAATCACGTGGCCTAAGTAGGTCACTTCTGGTAGCCAAAATTCACACTTGGAGAACTTGGCATAAAGGCGGCGCTCTCTAAGTTTCATCAATACCAACCTAAGATGTTCTGCGTGCTCTTCTTCGTTCTTCGAGTAGATGAGAATGTCATCAAGATAAACCACAACAAATTTATCTAGGTACTCCATGAAGATCGAATTCATTAAGCGCGAGAATGTGGCGGGGGCATTGGTTAAACTGAAAGACACGACGGTGTACCCGTAAAGACCATAACGAGTAGTAAAAGCCGTTTTTGGAATGTCCTCATTTCGGATTTTGATTTGATGATAACCTAATCTCAAATCCATCTTGGAGAAGATAGAGGATCCAGCAAGTTGATCATAAACATCATTGATCCTGGGCAGTGGGTACTTGTTCTTTATCGTCGCTAAATTTAGCGGGCGATAGTCTACGCACATCCTTTCTGTCCCATCTTTCTTCGTTACGAACAGAACGGGGCAACCCCATGGCGATGAGCTAGGGCGGATGAAGCCTTTTTCCAATGAAGCATCAAGTTGGGTTTTTAGCTCAGCTAACTCATGTGGGGCCATTCTATATGGACGTCTCGAGATTGGGGCTGTGCCTGGTATAAGATCCACTATGAATTCTACACACCTGTCGGGTGGCATTCCCTGCAGCTCTTCAGGAAAGACATCCGGGAAGTCACGAACCACCGTAACATCTTCAAGGTCTGGAAGGGGAAGCACATTCAAAGTATGCATCTGGATTCTAGAGTTGGGTGATGTGTAGTCAATGGTCTGGCCTGAAGGATGGGTGAGTTTGACTGATTTGGCTTTACAATCAAGGAAAGCATTCTGCCTTGATAACCAATCCATTCCTAGGATAACATCAATGTCCGAAGATTTGAGGGCTATAAGAGAAGCAAGGAATACTAAACCCTCAATTTCAATTTGATTGCCATGGCCTACTCTATTAGGTTGCCACTTTGAACCAGGAGTTTGAATGATCATTGGGGAAAACATTTCTTCAAAAGGGAATTCATGACGAAGTGCATAACTCTCCGACATGAATGAATGAGAAGCTCCTGGATCGAAAAGAACGGAGGCGGGGACATGATTGACTGGGAGTGTGCCAAGAATGACGTCAGAAGCATCAGTGGTGTCCTCAACTGAGATTTGGTTCACACAACCACTACTAGTGGATAAATGCTTTGCTAGAAAGGCTTTGGTGGTTGATTTCTTTGGAGGCTTAGGTCGAGAATGACGTGGTGCCATCAAGACCCGAGGGAATTGACGATAGTAATGGCCTGGAAGACCACACTTAAAGCATACCCTGTCTGAATTGCTAGGAGTGGGATTACTTGGCTGCACACCATCATTCCGGGGTGGAATAATGTGTTGGGGTGGATGGCATATATTTGGTGGTGGCCTCTAAAGAAGGTTTTGAGGTATGACACTGGTTGGAATCCAAATTCTGCGTTTCTGAGGGGCTGAACTTGAAGAAGGGGCAAGCTCAAGAGCATGCTTGCGGGACTCCTCGAAAATTTCATTGCCATGCTCAGCTCTGAAGGATCTGTTGACTAAATCCTCAAAGGTGGCAAATTCGATGAGGTTGAGATCATGAAGAAGGATGGGGCTAAGTCTCTTGCGGAACCTTGCCTACTTTCTGGCATCGGTGGTGATCTCATCTTGGGCATAACGAGCAAGACGGTTGAACTCTCTCACATACTCATGCATGGAAATCTCTCCTTGAGTCAGGTTGCAGAACTCTTCTTTCTTGCGCTCCATCAACTCATCTAGAAGGTGGTACCCTCGAAAGGCAACACAGAACTCTTGCCAAGTCACTAGGTGACTATCTGGCTGCATAGCAACATAGTTCTCCCACCATTCAGCAGCAACACCTTCCAGAAAGTATGCCGCGAATATAACTCGGTCATCGGGAGCAACATGTGCAGTATCAAGCTTACGCTCGATGGAACGGAGCCAATCATCAGCTTCAAGGGGCTCAGAAGAACATCGGAATACCGGTGGCTTGAGGAAGATGAAATCCTGAATGCTCACAACCACATTGCAATGACGGGCGGTATTCTTCTCGATGAGCTCCAGAAGGCGTGTTTGGTCACGTCGATTCTTCTCAGCTTCCATCATGATTTCCGCCGCAGAAGGCGATGGTAGAGGTTCATCATCATTTCGATTCCGAACACGGTCTCGATTCCGAAGAACAGCACTACGAGTTCCACCTGACATCCTGTGTGATAAAAATCAACAATCAGAACAGGTTGTACGATGGAATCAAAGACAAGAAGGACATGATGAAGGCGGAAAGATTGTAATGCAAAGGCAAAGATCCACATAAACTCGGAATAAATCGGGCAGCATAACGGCTACACCGGGATGGAAAATGAAACAACCTCGAAGAAATTGGACAGAACTTCTTCAAGGAACTCAACAGAACGATGAGTCTGGACGACCACAACTGTCCTACGGCTACAAGGAGGCAAACAACGAGATGTTCTAGTCAGACATAGATGAGCCTAGTCCTATCATCCCGTAGAAAAGATAAGGGTGACCCAGAACTCAGATCGATGAGGATAAGGAGAAAAAGAAGCCTTACGTTGTTCCCTTATACCCAGAGTAACTATATAACTATAGAATGCTCGACTCGACTTCGACCAAGGGTTTGATAGTCCTCAGACAGTCCTGCTCTGATACCAAGTCTGTCGGGACCCGGGGTTAGCATATGTAATTCCAGTCATGATACAATCACATGGAGAGCCGAGAACCGTACCCACTTGTCTAAGTAGACAAGGCCAAGCACATAACATTCTCTGTAAGCATCGAACGTGAGGGGCATCCCATTCAGGCCGGATGATCATCTGAGATGGTTCCTCATCGTCCACCCACAAGTCTAAATGCTTATGGGTGGTGAATCCCATACTCATAGACAAGTCGCCTCAACCATGTTATCGATTGGATCCTAACTCTTACATACACTTACTCCAGCCCGATCACTTAGTCGGGGTCTAGGGCGGGCTCGATCATACAACAAAGTGTGCACGTGACAGAGTCACGAGCAATCGAATCGCGATGCCCCAAGCTGGGCACATCTAAGGGCCACTTGGTGTATAAAAGACCGCCAGCCAGATCACAACTAAGGTCTCGAAAACCCATACTAAGACATGCATGTTATAAACATACAAGCAGCACACATGCCTAGTATGAACAGCAGGTATCATCACATAACTCTACAAAGTACTCTTTATTGATATACACATAGAGCATACAAAGATCACATGTCTGTGATCAACATTACATCATACAACGGAAGCAAATTAGGTCTGAGTACAGACAAGTTTAACAAATGGCTTAGAGAAGCCTTGTAAACAAACATGCCCTTCCACGAGGGACCAGACTGCTGTCTAGGACTATGCTAACTTAGTCAACGTCGAGCTTCAGGTAGGTGACTCCATCGGGGTCCGGGTTCTCATCTAAAACATAGAATAAGCAAACGTGAGTACAAAGTCGTACTCAGCAAGACTTACATCAGATCTACACTACTCATGCTCAAGTATCAAGGTAAAGGGAGGTGGGGTTTCACATGCAGAAGTGCCAGCTTTGACTTGGCTAGTCCTGAACTACGAGTACCAGACTTGAGATAAGAAGCGTACACGAGTCCACTACATCTCCAACCAATACACCACTATGGTTACTTCCTCGACTTCCCCACGAGGAAGCACACCATAGCACTCACGCTTATCTTGCGAGTTTTATAAGTATCCATTCAAGTTGTCTAATAATCAGGTACAGGTTCCAAGTAGTCCTTAACCGAGGACGCGGCTGTTCGAATAGTTTTGTTAAACTTGCAAGGGTGTAAGCTACACACACATGACCATCGGTTACCGCCAGGTCTCGCCACCGTTCAAGAGGTGACAGCGAGGATGTTCACCACGACACTTCGCTCACAACCGATCAATTCCAGGAGTCGACTATCTGAGTTTGCCTCCGCTCGAGAGCCCGGCCGGATCAACGAAACAGACTCAAACAATGTAGGTGACCGAGACGCCACCTCTGGCAGATGGTTTTCCTGCCTCACAGGTGCACCCACATATCTATATGATGCAACCATTCCTTCATTCTTTTTCTATGCACATGTCAAATGGAAAGCCCGAACTAATGTGACTCCTGGACGTCGACACGGAACAAGGTACTAGGCCGAGAGGGGTCAGTGAGCCCAATGTGTGGTTGTACTCTTCGTCTTGGATTACCATACAAGAACTCGATGCTTAAGGCGGTGTTCAACGAGACAACCCACTGTGTACTCCTACACAGCCTCTCATCGTTCACCTTGTATTAGTGTGGATTCACCGACACAGTTTCACTTTCATCAACACCATGTTCACTATCATCCCGACTCACATCAAAAGCAACCTCACTGTAACACTAAGCATGCAATAAGTTGTAATAGTTGCAGGGGCCACATGATATCAAACAACTCCTATGTCAGCTAGGATTGTGGTTTGCTTACTACTGTGACAAGATGATAGGTCATGCATCGGATATGGGTTCAACTATGCGGTAGAATCGATACAAGATGATCTCCTAACATGCATAAGCGAGACTGAGAGGGAAATGGGATTTTATAGACATGATCAATGGGGTTTGCTTGCCTTGCTGACGATACACGGGTCTTAACAGTGGTCTTCTTCTTCGGGGGTGATCATCGTCTCGGAAAAGCTGGTACCGGAAACAATCATCAACAAGGGGGGACAACTTCGGAAGTAAAATTCACAAGCACATGATATTGTTGTGCATGAGGTGAATGGTGCTGGTTTGTGGTACATTTGATTTAACTGAAGTGTATTGCATTTGAAATGCAAATTCAAACTCCACATATGAATTTCAATTTAACCAAATTGTTTTTGAAAATGTTTGATCATTTGAAACCATGTGAACATATGTGTGATATGCTTCTGAAGTTCAAGTGATCATGTTTGCATTGTAATGGTTAAAATTTGAATTGCATTTGAATTAAATTTGAAATAATTCCAATTAAGCCAAATAGCAAAAGCTACTGGTCCCATTTTAAAATCAACTCAAACATGGTTGAAAGTTGCAAATTTGGATAGAGAATTTTATGCTGATCATTTTTCATATATTATTTGTCCAATTTGGAGTTCATATGAATTTTCTATGAATTATTGAAGTTTTGGGTAATTTCTGGAATTTCTGTAATTTCTTTAATTCATTTAATTTCTGGAAATTCTTTTATTGCATCAGCATGATGCAATGCTGACATCAGTGGGGGGGGGGCTGACATGTGGGTCCACCCTGTCAGTGGCCCACTGCTTGATCTCTGTTTAATTAAAAGAAACAGAGGATTAGGGAGGGGGGGTTGGCCCCACTTGTCATTGGGCTAGGGGGGATTAGTGGGACGAAGAGGGCGGTGGCCGGAGCTGCTGGAAAGGCAAGCTCGGCGTCCAGTACGCGAGAACAAGCAAGGGGTGGGGGAAAACGTTCGTGAGCTCACCGTGAACTTGACAGAAGACACGGCGTGGTCGGGGATGGGCTGGCCGGTGAGGAATTCCTCGCCGGAGGTCCGCGGCGGCCGAAGCTTCTCGGAGAAGCTCGCATCGTCTACGGCCGGCTTGAGCTCGAATCCAAGGCGTCACTCGATGGAGGCTTCAGCTGCGGTTCTTCTGGGCATGAAGGTGCTGCATGGAACGGCCGGTGGCCACGCAAACAGACGACGGCGGTGACGGGGTGCGCTCGGGTGTGGCGAGATTCGAGAGATAGAGAGGCCGAGAGGGAGTCCGAGGAGGGGGAAAGGGGTAGGAAGCTCGTGGGCGTCACTGTGGCATGAGGAGCTGGCCTGGGGATGTCTAGGCTCGCCTCGGTGGCGTCCGCGGTGACCAGCGCTCCACGGAGCTGCTTGGAGGCGTGGGGAAGAAGAAGACAAACGAGAAGGCTGCTGGGCTGGGCCGGCCTAGGTGGGTTGGGCTGCTTTTCTCCTTTTCCTTTTTTTTGTGTTTTTGCTTCTGTTTTCCTTTTCTGTTGTTTGTTTTGCCCCAAAATAAAAAATAGCAGAGAATTTTTAAAAATCATGAAAACTTTTATGTGGGCTTATAACATATATAGCTAGCCACTCATAAGTTTTGGTGACTTTTGAAATTCAAACAATTTGAATTTAAATTCAAATTGAAGTTAAATTTAATTTCCAATGCACCTTTTGAATTTTTGAATATTCCATGGGCATGGGAAAATCCCCAAACCACTTTTGCAATGATCAGCAACAATTCTAGGAATTTTCCAAACATTCAAATGATTTTTGGAAAAAGATTTTTATCTGGCCATTTGATTTAATTTCTCAGGGCTTTTCTTTTCCCCATTTTTGAATTTCTTTTGGAATTTTTGCATGATGCAAAGGGATCAAACAAACCCTAGCACTTACCCTAGTTGGGGTTCTGACATATCAATTCTAACCTTTCAGGATATGAAGAAGAGCGGTTATTGGAAACTCTTCGTAGACACCGAGGTTCTATTGGATATACTCTTGATGATCTCATGGGAATAAGTCCACCTATTTGTCAATATACTATCAATCTTGAGCTCGATGCTAAACTGGTTGTTGATCATCAACGACGGTTGAACCCGAAGATGAAGGATGTTGTGAGGACCGAGATCCTCAAGCTTCTAGCCGCAGGTATTATCTACCCTATAGCTCATAGTAAGTGGGTAAGTCCAGTACATTGTGTCCCTAAGAAGGGAGGCTCAAGTGTTGTTCCTAATGATAAGAATGAACTAATCCCTGAGAGAATTATTATTGGATATAGAATTTGTATTGATTATAAGAAGTTGAACTAGGCGACGAGGAAGGATCATTATCCGTTGCCGTTCATCAACCAAATTCTGAATAGGTTATCCAAAAACACTCACTTTTGCTATCTTGATGGATATTCTGGCTTCTCTCAAATTCATGTTAACACTGCCGATCAAGAGAAGATCACTTTTACTTGTCCTTTTGGTACTTATGCTTATACACGTATGCCTTTCGGTTTATGCAATGACCTTGCTAGTTTTCAAAGGTGTATGTCTGCTATCTTTCATGGTTTTTTTTTAAGAAATTGTTGAGGTATTCATGGACGATTTCTCCGTCTATGGAACCTCTTTTGACCATTGTCTCCACAACCTTAATAAAGTTTTGTAGATATTTCAGGAGACAAATTTGGTACTCAATTGGGAGAAGTGCCACTTCATGGTCAATGAGGGAATTGTTCTTGGCCACAAGATTTCCGAAAGGGGAATCGAGGTGGACAGGGCCAAGATCGAAGCTATTGAGAGGATGCCTTATCATAGGGACATTAAAGGTATTCGTAGTTTTCTCGGTCATTCTGGTTTCTATAGAATATTTATTAAAGACTTTTCTAAGACTTCGAGACCCCTCACTAATCTTCTTCATAAGGATATCCCTTTTGTGTTTGATGAAGATTGTAAGGAAGCCTTTGAATTTCTTAAGAAAGCTTTGATAACCGCTCCTATAGTCCAACCGCCTAATTGGAATTTACCTTTCGAAATTATGTGTGATGCTAATGACTTTGCTGTTGGAGCCGTGTTAGGACAAAGGGTTGATAAGAAATTGAATGTTATACATTATGCTAGAAAAACCCTTGATAGTGCTCAAAAGAATTATGCTACCACTGAAAAGGAATTTTTAGCAGTAGTGTTTGGTTGTGATAAATTTAGACCTTATATTGTTGATTCAAAAGTTATTATTCATACTGACCATGCTTCTATTAAGTATCTTATGGATAAGAAGGATGTGAAACCAAGGCTTATCAGATGGGTTCTTCTTCTTCAAGAATTTGTTTAGCAGATTGTTTACAGGAAAGGAGCGGATAATCCTGTGGCAAACAACCTCTCCATGATAGAGAACATACCACATGATCCTATTCCTGTTAATGATAGCTTTCGTGATGAACAGTTAGCTGTTTTGAGAATACAATCTATTTCTGATCCCTGGTTTGCAGATTATGCTAACTTTATTGTTACTAAGTTTTTACCTCCAGGTTTAACATTTCAACAAAGGAAGAATTCTTCCACGATTTGAGGTATTACTTTTGGGATGACCCACACCTTTTCAGAGAATGTGCAGACGAGATCGTTAGAAGATGCATACCGGAGCATGAGCAGAAGGATATATTAAGGGACTGCCACGATAGTCCCTATGGAGGACATCATGCCGGTGAGAGGACCGCACACAATGTTCTCCAATCAGGTTTTTATTAGCCTATTCTTTTTAAAGATGCTAGAAAATATGTTTTATCTTGTGATAAGTGTCAGAGAGTTGGTAACATTAGTAGGAGAAATGAGATGCATATGAATTAATCTCTAGTTATTGAGCCTTTTGATTGCTGGGGTTCTGATTTTATGGGACCTTTTCCTCCTTCGCACAAATACACTCACATATTAGTAGCTGTTGACTATGTAACCAATTGGGTTGAGACAATCCCACTGAGAGCGCTGATCATAAGACTTCTTTGAAAATGCTTAAAGATGTAATCTTATCTAGGTTTGGTGTACCAAGGTACCTCATGACCGACGGAGGATCACATTTTACACATGGTGCTTTTAGAAAAGCTTTAGCAAAGCATGATGTTAACCATAGGATTGCTTCACCTTACCACCCTGAAACGAGTGGGAAAGTTAAGCTCACAAAAAGGGAGATCAAGTTGATATTACAAAAGACAGTGAACAGTTCTAGAAAGGACTGGTGCAAGAAGTTAGGATATGCTTTGTGGGTGTATAGAACTGCTTACAAAAATCCCATGGGCATGACTCCCTATAAGATGGTATATGGCAAAGCTTGCCATTTGCCTTTAGAATTAGAGCACAAAGCTTTCTGGGATGTTAGAGAGCTTAATGCTGACCCAAAACTTGCTCGTGAAAAGCGTCTCATGAACTTGACTTCTCTAGATGAGTGGAGAAGTGAAGCTTACGAGAACACAAAAATGTTTAAGGAAAAGGTAAAGAAGTGGCATGATAGGAGAATTTTGAAACGTGAATTTAATGTTGGTGGTAAAGTTTTGTTGTTTAGATCTCGTTTCAGGTTTTCTCTAGGTAAATTACTTTCCAGATGGGAAGGACCTTTCCACATTGAAGAAGTCTACCGTTCCGGTGCAATCAAGATTAACAATTTTGAAGGCACTAAATCTCAAGTTGTGAATGGGCAAAGATTGAAGCATTACCTGGCAGGAGACCCTGTCAATGTTGATGTTGATACAATACGCACAACCACTCAAGAAGAACATGTTGCAGCCCGGATTTAGACACCAGGAGAAGAAGAATAAGAATAGGTATGTAATACGGTAAGAAAACTTCACGAACATCCATAAAAGTTCCGTATTATGTGTTTTTGGAAAATTCAGAGCCGAAGTGGAGCCGGAGAGGATCTCCAGGGGCTCCAGGCACCCTGTTGGCGCGGCGCGCCTGGGCCACCCGGAGTCCATCTCCGAACCCACTTTTTCTTGTTACCTTCCTTTTTTTGCAGAAATTTTTGCTATATATTTTCCCGGATCGTCCTGGCTCTGTATCTTGCAATTTCGTGCATTCTCTTTTCGATTTGTGGTTGCCAGGAAAACTTTCAGCAAAACCTAGGTGCCATGGTTTCCCCATGTTCCCCCAAGGACAAGTTCCTCGCCAACGTAACCAACCCTTACCTCGCAAAGGTGAAGAGGCATCCTCAAACACTTTGGGTGGAGGATGGTGCCCTTAAAAAAGAAGATCTGAAGGGATCATTCAAGGAGGGGATCACCAAGGCCAGGCTGGAAGAAGTGGAGCAAGAAGTCTTCAAGTACAAATTGATGATCGAGCGTGGTGTTGAGGCCAACATCAGCATCATCACCGAGCTGAAGAAACAACATGAGGAGGAGATAAAGGAAGTGCATTCTAGAATATCTGTGCTGGATACCAATGTTAGAGCTCCAAGGACACATCTATGACCTCCAAAACAAGAACTGTGAGTATGAACTAACGTTTCTGCGCATGGGATTATCAGCCGAAAGCAGGATCCTGGAGACTGGAGAATCTTGTGTGGAGAGAGGACCTCTGCCATGGAAACTTTTCTCCAAGGATTACCTGAGGAACAAGAAAAGGATGATGAATGAAATCTTCATGGGTAATGGCATCCCCCTAGCTTGTTCCAAGCTTGGGGGAGTGCCCGGTATCTTTATCTTTGTTTTTTTTGTCATGTTTAGTGTCGTATCATGTCTAGGGAAGTTATCTTATAAAATAGGTGTTTGCATTGAGGTCTATCACTCCTATATGGAGAGTCTTGTATCAGTGAGTGTGCAGTGTCTATGATGGAATAATAATGAGAAGTCTATTGGTTTCTTCGCTGCAATCGGTATTCTCTTCACGCAATCGACCTTATATGTTGATTCTTATGGGAGTATTGATCTTATATATCAGGTATGGCTTTGAAAACGTTATTTAAGCTTGGCAAACATAGCTTTGGTCATAACAACAAGCATGCGTTTATCTAGTAGCGACATAGCCAAAACCTTTATGTTCTTGTGCTTGAAGTGTTGTGCTGACAAGGAAGACAACTTGATGTTTCATGCCAATTCTTAATGTAGACTTTATATTGTTTTGCATCCAAGTCAACATCATTTTTCTGCTTTTATAAGCCGTTGCTAGCCAAACCTTGTACTAAGCGGGAATACTGCTTGTGCACCCATAACTTGAAACCTCAACCTTCCAAAGAGTCCACCATATCTTTCCTATTCGTGGTATTTCACCGCCACTTCTAAAGTATATTATTCATGTGCTATCATTAAACCTTCAAAATAGTAAATTCCTTGTTTTGTGCCTCTATTTTAGCTCATGAGGAAGTAGTAGGTAATTCATGATCTTCTTATGCTGGAGAGTTTTATCTTGGGATTGCATGTCTAATCTGCAAACCCCTAATACGAGGAGGGACTCGCATGAGTGCGCCCAGATCAAAAAAGATAATAGATACAAACAAACCCTCCTTCACACTTTGTTCATGAGAAATCAGAAAACTTTGGCAGTGATAAACAAAGAAGACTAAGGAGATGTGATCGTCCCCACCTTGGGAGCCGTTCCTCGTAACTTGTCCAGTTTGAGAAGTAATTGGGTTATCTACTAGCATTCATTCACGAATTACGCACCTCCCAAAATCATACTTTATAATCTTATTGATTTCAAAACCTCTAAAAGCTCTAGCACATGAGTTTTCCCTACTTCCCTCTGCGAAGGGCTAAGCCTTTACTTTTATGTTGAGTCAGTAAACCCACTTCTTTCTATCCCATCAAGAGCAGACACCTTACGTTGACAAAGATGCATGCTTTTATATTGTCTCATTGAGAATTGCCATATTACATATTTGTTGACATTATCATTAAGATAAACAAGTTGTTTGTTGAGCCTAGCTACATCAAACATCTTCCTTTGTGTTAGCATTTTCACTTCTTGACTAATAACATGTTCTTTCAAAAGCTTCAAATGATCTCATCAAAATATAAAGGAAAGAGCAAAAGTTAAAAGTTATTAGTTGTTCCTTGACCAAAGGACATGTTTGCCATGATTTGATGAGTTTTCTCGGTCCTACTTTTGATTGTAATTGATATTACTCTTTCATAAGGGCCATATAAGTTGAGGTTGTTGTTGAGGCTGCTTGAGTTTAGTAGGAGGAATTATGATGCTTCTTGTCTGTATTCTCATTATCGACACTTCACTCACTAAACTTGTGGACATGTTTACCGAGCTCAGTATTCGCTTGCGGACAAGCGAGGTCTAAGCTTGGGGGAGTTGATACGTCCAAAATTCATCACTATTTTACATCATAATTTACCTTTATTCATTGATATATTTCATGTTATGATGATGTTCATATAGTGTTTTGACTTGTTTTACACAGTTTACAACTTTCCGGTGCCGAAACAGCATACGCAGGAATCAACGGGGAAAAGTGCACATCAAGTGGCACTCCAAATGACCTCAAATTCACGGGGTACAACTTTCTGAAGAATTGATGAAGACCAGCCGAAGGGGACCCTGAGGGGGGCCAACGGGCTCCGAGGCGCCCTGGTGGCGTTGCCCCCCTCAAGCCGCGCCAGGTGGCCGCCTGGGAGGTGGGCCCCACTCCAAGAGCCCCCCTTTGGCCTATATCATCGTTGTGACCTAAAAACCACAGAGGAGGAAGAGTTTCCGGAGTTCCATCGCTGCTCCGTGGCGGAAACCTACAGAGAAGAAAATACCTTTCCGGCGGGCAGATTCCATCGGGGAGAACTCCTCCCAGACGGGGAGATCGTCATCACCATCGTCACGGGCATCATCGAGATCATCATCACCATCATCCTCACCATCAGCACCATCTCCATCTTCATCCCATCTCATCTCACCATTGCAATCCAAGTTGTTGATTACTATCCATCCACTCTACTCTACCGGTGTTGATTACTCTTTTGTGGTGAATGCTATTGAGTTTTTTTGGAGAATTATTGTTACTAGTCGTCAACCTGTGCATTCGCACGGGCTAGTGTTTTCGAATTATGGGCACAAAATTCTATTTTTTCACTATAATATGTGTAACCTCTTATCACCTAATTCTTGGCTCTTGTCACCTGAAACCACACTATAATGGTGCGAGGGATGAGAAAAATGAATTAAGGAGTTTAGAAGTGAAAATGTTTAGTTATAGAATTAAATATATAAAAACTAAGTAAAAAAACAGTAGAGGAAGGTAAATTGCACTATTTGCTATTTTGAGTCATGCTAACGATTTCCTTTTTCGTTTACAATATGGAAAAGAATAATAAAAAAGAGAATGCAGTCATCTAATATATATATCGTTTTTTTTGCATATTCCTTTCTTAATTTTATTACTTATGGTTTCATTTTCATGAGATATAATTTTATTCATAATATCATGCATAAAATAATGGTCCAATATGCATGTTTAGGATGATATGAGTTTCTAAAATGTCATATTTTTTGGCATACATATTCTATCTCCAATCAACCATGTTGAGTCATGTAGAATATCTAAAATTGGTGAGTTAAGCTCCAATGAAAATTGGTAATGATACTATATATGGCTATAAGAAGACCACCATATGTCAAATTATTCATCGGTAAGCATTACCTTATGCATGTAGCAGCCAGGTATTGCTTTGCATTATTGTCTATTCACATCAAGGTTGAAGACCATGTGCAGATTGGCTCCATCTGGTAGTTCCTTGTTACAATGTTACACATACATTGTCAACCATGAGGGGAAGAGCAGCGTGCATATGCTGGGTTTCATGGATCACTTTTCAATTCCATATACCATGCTCTGTGTCCCGGGTCTATTTATAATTGAGCTTCTACCAATCGTTGCCTTGCACACGCATTGCGCTTATACTGAATGATGTTTCTCAATAAAACACATTACATGTCGAGTAATAATGGAACCTACAAAATCATCAATATCTCACCCATGTCCTCGAATGGCAGTGCAATAGTATCATTAGTAATGCCATAAATATGTAAGATCATATGTCAAAATTTGAACATTATATATTTTACGTCTGATGCCCTGCATAGTGACAGTTAAGTTTGCTCTTATTTTTCAGAATTAATTATATTATTTTCGCAGAACCAAATATCAAAACACTTATTGACAACATAAACTATTTCTTCCATTGTTATTCATGCAAAACAAAAGCAAGATGATAATTAAATAGGTCTCATGAAGATGTCCAATGCAATAGATGTTGCAAATTTCAGGGATAAGCAATGACTAATAAGAAAACATATTATCATTTTAAACAGAAAGGGGGACATCCTGGCAACTTATTTAAATTAGGATCTGCAAGATGGAAATCGAATACCATGTTATGCAACTTACCCTTGCCAATTATATGACGGCGTGGCATGCATCAAATCCAGTCAAACATGAATCAAGCCAATGCAAGAAATAAACCATCTCTCCTCGTTAAACCTTAGAAGACATGTATTCACCTGAAAGAAAAAATAAAATTTTAAATATGATTATGAAAATCTTGTGTGTATTCACCTTCCAAAATATCAAGAATAAACCTGTAGGATAAAATGCAAACTAACTAATATTTCTCACTATGTTGAAGTAATTAAACGTAGAGTAACAAATCTATGTACGTCCATACACATCAATTATATGCATGTAATTTTAACTATGAGCAAGAATATATATCCCACACTTGAAAGAATCATTTTCTGAACCCATGCAACAACTCATGCATTTATAATGCAAAACATAGTAACTGAAGAGGGCTTACTAAGATTCAATGACAACAATAGAGACGCACGATTCTGGCTGGTTTAGCATGAATGTAAAGCAAACAAAGAGTTTGATCATTGCTAGCTAGTTTACCTTTTAAAAAAATATTCGTGTAACACTGTAATTGATAACTCAGATTAAAATAAGAAAGAATAGGAAGGAGAACTACGGTGGCAATCCAGTCTTGTTTCGCCTGAAGCCATGGAGAAACCATCAAGCTAGCTTTGTGCACTTTCAAATCTTGCGGGAAGATCGATCTAGTTCTGGTGTGTCTCGGCCGAATGTGTTTGGAAATAACATCAGGTGAACGGTAAACGGCGTGCGACGGATTGAGCGTGGAGATGGAGAGGATCATTCAGAGATGGTGATATTAAGAAGTCTTTTCCTTTCCGTAGGATTAGGAATGTTTAAAAAAGCATGTTTTCCTTAATGATAAAAATGGTTACTAACACAAACTATCTTATTCTAGTAAATATTTAATCATAAAATTCTGAGATAATTGATATTTTTTACATTTCATGTATCCTACAAACTAAAGTACAAAAAAAATTCAAGGAAAATAATCATGACTCACTTTATTGGTCATCAAGTAACAGTGGGAAAAAAAGTTGGTAACTAAAGAACGCACATTGTTAGATTTAGTTAATAAACCAAGAAATCATAAAACAAATAAGTTGGAATTCAGAAACCTACACAACTTAATACATTTGGATTTGAAGAATGCCTTGACTTCAAGAGAGCTTTTCTTTACAATCATAGCAAATAATCTTAATAATAGATTTGTATTAGATGCAGTTGAATGGTCGAACTACATATTAGAATATGTATATAAATATAAATTTAGATGGTAGTTTGTATATATGTACAACGTCCATGCATGATGGTCTTAGGTGGCAAATTTACTATTGTGTTTACAGTGCTGACTGCATCACTTCATGACACTATTTTGCATTTTATTGAAAAAAAAGGCCTGTATGAAAGCTCTGTACTATTCCTATTATCTCATCATATTGCGCATTCACCTCTGGCACAAAATAACTCAAATACTAACATCATTTTTGTGCCATCACACGTATATCCTGAAAAAATGGGGGTTGAGAAATTAAGTAGATAGTGAAAATACAAAATTTTCTTGCTTTAAGCGGATTAAGAGTAATATGTTGTTACTAGAAACTACAGCAAAGCATCAGGTTTTTTTGTCTTAGATTGCAAACCATAAATCAGAATCAAACAAAATTGGTACCACCGGAAAGCTTACAACGTATCCCACAACTTTTGCCATCTGTCATAATTTCATATTATGCACTGTTTAATCACAGTTTTCAACTTAATTTTACAGGCTCAGACAACCAATGCCTAGATAAATACTTAGCATCAATCTCTCCAGTCCATCTTTCTACTTTGCAGCTAATGACTAATTAGGGTTTACCTTCTCTGTGTGGAATCTCTCTTCCAGTTTTGTGGCAAGCTCACAAATTTTTGACAAACCCCACGGATTCTCCTTCCTCCAGAGTCTTCTTCTCCCCTCTGATTGGCTACTGCCTTACTCTTTTGATTATCTCTATTCCCATCTCTCTTCTGATTAAATTCTCCCTGATGCAATCTGTGCAGTATACTTCTTTGAACTGCTCCTTGGCATGGCTTGTCTCCACTCCAGATTTCTTGCTCTGATTGGTGGCTGGATCACATGCAACCCACCCAGTGGTAGTAAGCACACCATAAGTGGCTTAAAAAAATGCAAGGAGCAGTGCGTAAAAGTAACAGAAGGCCGATGACTGAAAAGGGAAACACCATCCTACAGAAGTGGAGCTCACGACCATAGGTAGAACAGCGAACAGTAGCAGCTTCCGGCGGCAGGGAGCAGTTCATCCATGTGCTTGATGGCTGGGCATATTGTCAACGATAGAGTCGTCAATTCTGACCAATGGTAGTCTCAAGCTGATTCTCTACTACCAAATAGGCATGTCCGGTGGTGGGCAGCGTGACTGCATGTTGGGTGATTGATCTATGACACGGTCGATTGAATTATACACCCCGAAAAACAACAAATTCAAAGCAAATCAGTGTGAGAAAGGAACCTTGTCTAGATGAGGAACAAAATTCTAATGTGATAAGCTCTGCGAGCGCATGGGATCCATGCCCCCACTTCCTTGCTCCAATCTGAGAAAGATACCGATCTGTTTTTCATGTGGAGTAAGAGACATGAGAGAGGAAGAGATATATGAGAGTTTGAGAGAGGGAGAGACGTGATAGCTAGATTGAGAGAGACCACGGTTGAGAGAGGAAGAGAAATATGAGAGTTTGAAAGAGAAGAGACGTGAGAGGCTGAGAGAGACTAACCATTGAGACAGAAGAGAGATATAAGAATTTGAGAGAGAGACGTGAGAGATCACAATTTCTTCAGGGGTTTTTTGCTTGGTTTGTGGGACTTTCAATTGTTCTATGAAAGTTAATCTACACCATAATAATTGGGTCCTCCAGATGTACGGCTCCTATTTTCTGATTAACGTGGGAATTTTTAGGGAGTGCCTAATTAGTATAGGTATAGACTACCAGATTGTTTATCATATATTTATCACCTCTGATCATGATCTCTTTTATGTCTTGCGAGTAGTTCCTTTAGTTCTTGAGGACATGGGAGAAGTCTAGTGGGGGACGGCCATGAATCATGCGAAGGCTGGTCGACCAAGAATGGCGTGGTATTGCGATCTCTAGTCGACCACTTCGAAGTCCAGAGTCTCTTTTCTGAAGTTGCTTGCATTACCGAAGACTACCTATAGGCTTATTTTGCCGAGGGGATAGACAACTTTGCCTGGTACGATTCCGTGGAAGGTCGTGCCCGAGGTTTTGAGTGCCGATGTTGGGAAAAACATCTCCTCTAGGGTTTTGTTGAATATGACGTTGATGTGGCAGCCTCCGTCCATGAACACACATGCCATGTCGTAATTTCCGATTCTTGCTTCGAGCACCAGGGCGGCGTATCCTGGTCGCGGGATGGCTGGTGGGTGATCGTCCCAAGAAAAGGTGATGTCAGTCTCTGACCCACAAAGGTATTCCGGGATGGGTGGGTACGAGGAGGCTTCGAGGAAAACTTGTCTGGATACTTGCTTCTGCTATCTGTTTGATGGCCTTCCTTACTGGATCATGCAGATTCGTCCGTGCGCCGTTGGATATTGATGCACGAGATAACTTCTCGCCCCTCGTTGGTTACCCCAAGTGGAAGGTTGAGATGTAGATAGCGGCAAATTGCCCTTAGCGAAGATGCTAAGGTTGAAGTGTCGAACCAATAGGACTCCAACAGATACAAGAAGGTGGTGAAGTGAACAATGGCGCCGTTTATAACCGAGGTTGCTAACTTCACCTGGACCTGCACACACAACAGATAGCTTTGCTTCCCAACGAGTACAGAGGAGTTGACAATTCCTCCGGCCTTGTTGTTTACAAACGATAAAACACACGCGATAATAATGATAGTGATAGCTACGGAAAAGAAAATAAAGCAGTAAATTGATAGCGAGTGTAAACACTGTTGGAAGTATGGACCGGGGTCCTATGATGTTCACTAGTGATGTCTCTCTCCCAAAAGACGATAAAATAGCCATGCGAGGTAAACAAATTACAGCTGGGAAATTGACAGGATTATGTGCGCAAACCAATGATAATTATGCTATAAAGAAAGGAAGAGGCTCAAAAGCATGGGCGGTACGCCAAGATAAGTGGACCGAAATCCATATGCATCTACCTACTAATCATCCACCTTGAGATATCTATCAAGAACATCTCGCTGGTATTAAGTTGCGAATCCCACCCAAAGTGTAAACTCAAAGCAACAGACAACTGTATTAAATAACTTTGCGTAAAGTAAACAATCCTTGCACCCGCAAGTACAAGCATCGTTGTTTTCCCCCTTGTGGCAACAACACATCCCCTAGACTCATGTTTCTGTCACTCAAGCTAGTCATCGGGGGGCATGAACCCACAATCATGCATAACGCTCCCTCTTGGAGTCATTACCTACTACTTAGCCAAAGCAATAAACAACAACGAAGAACATGCAAGAATTACTCTAGAACATAAATATAAAAGAGGAGAATAAAATACATTACTCAAACACAATCTGAACATAATCTCATAATCCATCGGATCTTAGCAAACTCAGCATAGCAACAGCAGAAATATTACATATGTGCCTCAATCATGTAGGGCAGCTCACGAGGTCTAATCCATGAAGAACAAAGAGGGGAGGAGAACATCACATTGCTACTGATCATAGACCCATGGTCCAAGGTGGACTACTCACGGTTCATCCGGGAAGCATCCATGGTGGTGGAGAAGCTCCCGGAGGTGGTTCCTCACTCCGGCAGGGTGCCGGGAAGAGGTCTTCTGGTGCTCCCGATCTTGGAAGCGCGGCGGAACAGAGGAGAGATCGCGAAAAAGTGTTCCCGTCACGGGGGTTTCTCTTCACGAGGAATAAATAGGCGAAGGGGGCAGCCAGGGGGGCCAGCAGGGGTCCAAGCGGCCCCCTGGCGCGGCCCCACCCTAGGGCGTGCTGGGAGGGCGCCTGGGTCCCTGGTGGGTCCCCTCTGGCTCCCCCTCGGTGATTCTCGAAGCTTCTTCTACGCTGATTTTTATTGGATTTTTCCCGAATTTTTGAGCACTTTTAATATGGGGGAAACCTGAAATAAAAAAACAGCAGAAAACAGGAACTGGCACTGGGGTGCACTGAGTTAATAGGTTAGTCCAAATATGATCAAAAGTGTATGGAAGTTCATCAATATCATAGCTACGGAAAAGAAAATAAAGCAGTAAATTGATAGCGAGTGTAAAAAGTGTTGGAAGTATGGACCGGGGTACTATGTTGTTCACTAGTGATGTCTCTCTCCCAAAAGACGATAAAATAGCCATGCGAGGTAAACAAATTACAACTGGGCAATTGACAGGATTATGTGCGCAAACCAATGATAATTATGCTATAAAGAAAGGAAGAGGCTCAAAAGCATGGGTGGTACGCCAAGACAAGTAGACCGAAATCCATCTGCATCTACCTACTAATCATCCACCTTGAGATATCTATCCAGAACATCTCGCTGGTATTAAGTTGGGAATCCCACCCAAAGTGTAAACTCAAAGCAACAGACAACTGCATTAAAGAACTTTGCGTAAAGTAAACAATCCTTGCACCCGCAAGTACAAGAATCATTGTTTTCCCCCTTTTGGCAATAGCAAATCCCCTAGACTCATGTTTCTGTCACTCAAGATATTCATCGGGGGACATGAACCCACAGTCATGCATAACGCTCCCTCTTGGAGTCACTACCTACTACTTGGCCAAAGCAATAAACAACAACGTAGAACATGCAAGAATTACTCAAGAACATAAATATAAAAGAGGAGAATCAAATATATAACTCAATGACAATCTGAGCATAATATCATAATCCATCGGATCCCAGCAAACTCAGCATAGCAACATCAGAAAGATTACATAAGTGCCTCGATCATGTAGGGTAGCTCACGAGGTCTAATCCATGAAGAACAAAGAGGGGATGATAACATCACATAGCTACTGATCATAGACCCATGGTCCAAGGTCGACTACTCACGGTTCATCCGGGAAGCATCCATGGTGGTGGAGAAGCTCCCAGAGGTGATTCCTCCATCCGGCAGGGTGCCGGGAAGAGGTCTTCTGGTGCTCCCGATCTTGGAAGCGCAGCGGCGTAGGAACAGAGGAGAGATCGCGAAAAAGGGTTCCGTCCCCGAGGGTTTCTCGTCACGGAGAATAAATAGGCGAAGGGGGGAAGCCAGAGGAGGGCCAGGGGCTCCAGGCGCCCCCCTGGCGCGGCCTAAGGGGTGGCCGCGCCGGGTGGCCGCCTGGGCCCCCCTGCCCCCCCGGCCCCCACTTTGGCTCTTCTGGAAGGTTCCCGTACGCTTATTTTTCCTATATTTTTCCCGGAATTTTTCTGGCACTTTTAATATGGGGGAAACCTCAAATAGAAAAACAACAGAAAACAGGAACTGGCACTTGGGTGCACTGAGTTAATAGGTTAGTCCAAATATGGTCAAAAGTGTATGGATGTTCATCAATATCATAGAAATATCACACAAAAGAAGCATGGAGCAAGCAGAAATTATAGATACGTTTTGGACGTATCAACATCCCCAAGCTTAATTCCTGCTCGTCCTCGAGTAGGTAAATGATAACAAGCATAATTTCTGTGGTGACATGCTAACAACCATATAATAACTTTTAAGTAAAGCAATCAAGGCATGTAATTCAATTCAAGTCATAACATGCAAGAGTCTATATTTGGCATTGAAACACACAACATAAGAACATAAAGGTGCAAGAGCTCTCGCTGTCCTTGACTCGAATGTCTCCAAATGGTGTTTGCGTGCAAGAAAAGGGATAGGGATATACGAGAAATAGTATTTTTGTGTTGAGAACTCAATCTATTAAAGTTTATCACTTGGTCTTCTTTGGAATCCTATCTTGACTCATCCCCAGACCACTAGCCAGGTACAAGTAAAAATGATCCACTCCTTTTTGACATTTTGAGCACTCATGCAATGGATGAGCGTAAGTAAGAAAGTTGACACTTAGGATGGCAAAGAGAGAATATGGTGGAGGAGGAAGACAAAAAGGGTGTGAAAGGCTCACATCAATGAGATCAATCATAGGCGAGAAGCCAAATGATAGATATGATGTGAGGAGTAGGGATAGCCATGCAACGGATGCACATGTCAGCTAAGGTAAGCTCTCCAATGGAACTAGTGGGGGTGCATCCAACTTGCTTTCTCAAGAAGACCTAGAGCTCATTTGAGGAGGCTCATCATTGGAATATACAAGCCAAGTTCTATAGTGTGAAGGTCCCCACATAGCTATATGCATGAATGATAATCTCTATGGAGTACAAGATATAAGAGGGAGTACGAGTGTGGATCTCTCAAAAGGAATAGTAGTGTGCCCCCTTCTCTCTTTTTATTTCTTTTTCTCTTTTTTCTCTTTTTTGTATTTTTTGGTGGCCTCAATGGCTCTTTCTATTTCTCTCTCATTTGTCCTCTTTGGGATCTTTTAATTTTTCCTCTTTGGGATCTTTTAATTTCTCCACTTTGGGATCTTTTCCTCACTTTAGGGGGCAACACTCTATATATTACAAGAAATATAGAAGATCTTTCACACTTTACAAAGGACTCAAATCATAAAGAAGATGTAACTATAATGATGTATGCAAATGTATGCCTCTGCCAGTGTAGCAGGATATGCAGTGATACTAGCGCGTCATGTAGCAATGAATAGGGCAAGGCCCAACTAGCATGCGGCTCATCGATCAAGCAAGTAGCATGTATGACATGAAGATCAAGTCATGAGAAGATGGATGTTGCATGGCAATATATCTCGGAAAGGCTATGGAAATGCCTTGATAGGTAGGTATGGTGGCTGTTTTGAGGAAGGATATAAGGAGGTTTATGATGACAGAGCGTATCGTGCCAAGGGTTTGGATGTACCGGCGAAGGTGGATGCTAACTCTCGGACTGAGAAGAAAGCAATGCACGGCACAGGAAAGGCTAGCAAAATATGGGAAGGTGGAAGTGTCAACTTTCGATTACTCACATTAGTCCGAAGAACTCATGCACTTATTATCGGTAACACTCAATCTAATAAGGAGGTTCACAAAAAGACAAGTACCCCGAGGAGGAGTGTATGGGGGTTTGGTTATCCTTGCGCATCCTCGACTCATGGTACGTGAGTGTACTCTAATATTCGACCCCTCAGAAGAGTAGTGATCCATCTAGTAGCTAGAGTTCTCAACTAATTTTGTAGGTTTTGAAAATAAACACGGATTGCCCAAAATACGACATATATCACTAATAGGCTAAAGCTCTTGATGTTGGAAATATGTCCTAGAGGCAATAATAAAATGTTATTATATATATTTCCATGTTCGTAATTAATGTTTATATTTCTGTGCTATAATTGCAATGATCCTGACTATGAGATTCAGAAGAAAACTCACTTGCATGTGTGGAAATGTAAACACCAAGAGTTCCTGGTTTAGCCTCTAAGACCAGCTCATGTGCTAACTGATGATTACGTTTTCTTAATCATGGACATTGTTCTTGTAACAAGGATGTCAGTAGCAATGGGAACATATTGTTAGCAGAACAATGATGTTGAACCGACCCCAGTATTGAATGATATACTTAGAGATCACATCGTAACAACGTTATAAGTCATATCATGAAATGTTATCATATACGTAATTCCTTAGACCATGAGAGTATCAAGTTGCTTCACACAGGAAGATGTGCTTTGGTTCTTAGATGAATCTTCCCGTTACTGGGAAGTAGTAAAATAAGTTCTGGGTACATTGGATAGTGTGTCTAGTAACTGTGATAGTTCAAAATTGGGATTTTCTCCTTCACGATGAAGAAGATATTCACTTCGGGCCCACTCGGTATGAAGGTATCCATTATAGTCTGGCCAGACGCATTGTGATTCAGTCACGGGGATACCGGAATACGATAACGAGAAAAGGGACAAACGAGCAAAGAGGATAACGAGTGGCTTGTGTTCAAGAAGTTGTTACACATGGGTGCCAAACTTCTCTCCTCTAACTTCGTCATATATCGCGTAGCAAAGGGAATGGTACATGACTAAACATAATGGTTCACTCGAAGTTTCTTCGTGTATGTGCGGGAGTCAACATGGGTGTCCATGGCTCCGCTGTTGATTATTGGCTATTGACAAAAGGCTGTTGACCTATGTCCGGAAGATGTTCTGAGTCATGTCCGCATTATACCGAACCAATTGGGTCACACACTTAACGAGAAGTAGTCTGTTAGAATGCTGGAATGGTAGAAGGTTTAGTGGAAGCAAAGCAGAATAGTTCATACGGGGTACCGGAAGTAGTTCCGGGGATTTATGGAATAGTTCATAAGGGCATCAGAAGTAGTTCTGGGTATTTAAGGATATGTCTGAATCACTCTGGAGTAGTCCCAGGTGGTTCCGGAACATATGAGAATGGTACTGGGGAAGTCCTGGATCAACCGGAATAGGTTCCGGATAATCGCTGGGCGTCCCGACAACCTTCACGGTCATCGGGTGGCTTAAACTATAACTCGGATGGTCTTGGAAACTATCTAGATGGTTCCGGAACGTCCGAGAACGGTCCCAGAAGGTCCTGGTAGTGCTCCAGAAGGTTTCGAAATGTCCCGAAAAGATCCCGGAAGGTCCTGGAAGGTCCTGGAAGCTTCTGGAAGGTTCCGAAAGTTTCCGGGCAGTACCACTCACTACCCCACGCCCCTAGCCTTCGGGGGAAAGCCACCTACGCTTCCCAAGTCGGCCATGGGGTGGGGGGGCGCCATAAGGGAGCAATCCTACTCCAAGTAGGATTGCAATCCACTTTGGAGTAGGATTCCCCGGTGGGAAGGACTCCCTTTGGGAGTAGGAGTCCCATAGGGACTCCACACCTCCCTTGGCCGGCCAAGGGGCCTCTTGGCCACCTATATAATGAGGGGAGGGATTTGGGGGCGCAGCACAACTTGTACCCAAGGCCTATGCGCCACCCTCCCTCCTCAAAACCCCGTTGCTCCACTTTTAGACTCCGGTTTAGACGTTGTTCTAGATCGGAATCCGTTAGGGTTTTCTCCCTCTAGTTTTCTCGGTGGCATTCTTCTCTGGACGGTGGAGCGCTGCTGGATTTCTGCTATGGAACGTGTGGATACTAATAGAGGGATCATATCTTTGGTCCTTCTTCGAGGAGCTTCTTCTTCTTCTCGGAGATCTGTTCGAGGGACTTGTTCGTGGGATAGATCGAGGGACTGTTCGTGGGAGATCTGCTTCGACTACTTCCACTACGTCCACACCGCTTCACCAACTCTTCTTCCGCTGCAACCGTTGGTGAGAAAAGGCCTAAACCTTGTATGCCATCTTTCTTGGATGATCTTGGGTTCTTGATTCGTAGGCCGAAATTTTTTGTTTTCTACTACGTTTCCCAACAGTGGTATCATGAGCGATCCTTGATTAGATGCATGTTTAGGTCTAGATCATATGTGTGATATGAGGCATTGATTTTCTTGTTGCTTCCCTATCATGAGATTTTTTCTATGCTTGATGGCAAGTTGAGGTTTTGCTACAAGGATTGAGTTTTCCATCGATCCCTCTATGCTACTTTCAGTATGCTGGTTGCCTTGATCATGGTCTACATCAAACTCCTTGGATCTCATCTTCATCTCGCAATAGAAGATTTAACATGGAGGGGCTTGTGGATTTTATGAACTCAAATCCACACGGGGGTCACGCGTTGAACGAAGTTTGGCTTGTGGCATTAGTTATTGCACGCACCCCGAACGTTAAACTAGAAACAATGAAGTATCGTGTTTGGTTTGTATAGGGAAAAACGTTTGCATGTAACCTCCTAATCAACCACGATAAAAGTTGCAACAACCCGTGTAGATGGCGATCTAACTCGTTTTTGCAGAATGTGCATGTGATGTGGTATAGCCTTCAAGATTTGCAATATGTTTGTATGAGATGCTATATGTTACGTAATATTTATTCGCAACCTGCGTGTCGTGGTACGGCATGATGACTGGATTCATATGATTGTCACTTAATTATGGCCTGTGTGCCAGAACTGTTTTTTAGCTCAAGGCAAAGCAATAGATAGATGCAAGGTGATGATCTACGATGCGGAGGTGGACCCCGACGCACATGCCGAAAGCCGTTGTGAAGTTCCCGGCGCCAAGGACAAAGTTGGTGGACACGGTGACTTCAACCACGACGACGAGGCAAAGGGCTATACTATATCACATAATTTTATGAACTGCCTGTGATGTTTATCCCTTTGATGCACCCTTGTTTGATGCCCGGTAGTCGTATTTTATTAGGGTGATCTCTCACAAAACAATATCAACTTGATAGTGTTCTTCCAACTGTAGCACCATCTATACTATGTTTCACATCGGAGCAGGTCATGTCACATGGGTGCACACGGTGTGACGCATAAAAGGCGGGTGTGTTAAGAACACACTGCAATTACACTTGGTTGTCTTGACGGTTTGGATAAAAGTTTGATACCGGAACACGCCCATTGAAAGATGAACAAGAATCACCTTTGTTGTGATTGGCAAGTTGGCCTACCGGTCCAGTCTAAGTCATCAGTGATGTCACATCAATGGCGGACGATTGGGTTGGATCTTGAATCACTCCAGCATCAATTAACGAGAGATATTGATCTGAGTGGGAGCGCACTCAGTAATTAAATTGATTAATCACAAGTGCAACTTAATTATGAAAAAAGTCTTAGTATTTGCATTATCGTTGTAGAATAATGGCTCGCGTTACCACCTTCCCAATTGATTTTGATTAACTGTATTATCTGTTAAAACTTTACGATTGGTACCGTATTGTGAGGAAAATCCTCAATAGTGCCGAGAAGGACCATGTCCTATCACAAATTTTTGATGCTCTCCCGCTGATGCTATGGATGATGTGACTTACGTCCATAATCCAAAATGCTAGAATTCCACCACATCTAAGTGCATTGTCTTCACCACCATGAAACCCTAACTTCGAAACGTTTGGGATAGTTATGTTATATTCATGGAACTGAAAAATTGTTTTCAGTAGTAAGACAATTAATGTTGGATATAAGATATCTAGTACAATGTATGATTGTAAGCATTAGTGAAAATGTTCACTGTGCTCTAAAAATAACTGATAAGTGTGGGATCCAGAAGAACACCGATCATATGATGATGAGAATTAAGGGAAAGGAAGTCCAAAGGATGTTAGTAAGACTTACACGCCGGAAATTCCATGGCCTGCGCCATCTTTAATCATGTGTGAGCTTTTGTGAGTAGGAGTGACATTGGAAATAGAACAATGATACGTATAAAGGAAAAACGAAAGAAGACTGGAATAACCATCTCAGAAATGAAAGTCGTACGAAGTTATAGATGAATTCATTGCTGGTCAAAAGATGTAATTCTTGGGAATCATGATTAAGCGGTTAATCTTAATTCTTGTATATTGTGATTAAACTGTTGATCACTAGAATATCACTACAATTGCATATCGTTGCAAGTTGATGCAAGAAATACTATGGCCTTTATGACTAGCTAATGATGAGTTTTGACACGCTCGGGAACACGGTAAAAGGTTTACTATACCGTGTGTTGACTCTATGATTATCTTCATAATTCATTTTAGAGTTGAGTAAATTGTTACTACACTTTAGCCTTGTTGCAAAACATCATTTTGAATCATGTTTGTTGCAAGAGAGTTGTTCAAAGCTATGAATAATGTAAAGGCCATACTTCCATTATGAATAGGTTGTATGTTATGAATCTTGATAATAATACTAAACATCCATAACACTGACACTAAATGTCGCAAGACTGACAGAAATACCACATAGATGTGGCACTGCCGTTTATCACAAGTGACATAACATGCATGAAGAATTTCCATAAGTGATGGACTTTCGAGTCATATGATTATGAATCACTTGACGCTTGCGATCTTTGTCTCGAAGTAATGTGACTAAAACACCGTTGATGGGCCATACATGAACGGGCAACTGAACCATTGGTAATCATACATGATGATGTGTGTAGTCCAATAAGTGTGGTTGTGTGCAGTGGATTCCCTATCTTCACTCATGGGTTGAAGTAGATATGTTGATATCTGTTCAATAGAGACATACGTCTGAAATCTTTGAAATGTTCAAGGAATTTTAGAGTGAAATAGAAATTCATTGTAACGAGAAAAATAAAGCTTCTGCAAATTAGATTGTAGAAAGTAATATTTTAGTTACAAGTTTAGCGAACGTCTGAGGACTTGTGAAGAAGTGTCATAACTTGCGTCTCCTGGAACACCACTATGAGTAAAGTGTTCGAGAGATGTAATCAAGCCATGTATGACACGGTAAGATCAAATATGACGTTTATCAATTTGCCATTATACTTATTAAAGTTATGCGTTAGTGACTACGGCTTTTACATTGAAAAGAGCACCATCAAATCTGTTGAAATGACACCATATTAGATGTGGTATGAACTGTTAAAACCATGTTGTCTTTTCTTAAAATTTGGGTATATGAGGCATATGTTTGACATACTCAAAACCCCAAATCAGATAAGTGCTACTTTGTTAAGGTTATGCCAAAAAATTTGGTATTCCTCTATCACTACACAAAAGCAAAACTGTTTGTTGTTAAGAACGTTGTGTTTTGAAGAAAAATAGTTTCTTACAAAAGAGTGAGTGGGAGGACAGTGAAACTTGTCAAAGATTGTTGAATTTTTAGAGAAGTACGCAGCTGTACCACACAGGTTAGACAAAACTCGTACAAACATTTTTATGTAAACGAGATATTGTTGTTCGACAACGTTAAACCTGTGATATACAAAGAAGCGTTGATGGGCCCTGACTCCGGGATTTGGCTAAATGCCAAATAATCTGAGATAGTATCCATGGAAGTAAGTCAAGTTTTGAACTTGGTAGACCCTCTGAAAGACTAAGAGTCTGAAGAATGTATAAATGGATCTATAACTGATTCAGATGAAATTGTTTTATCCATAAAGCTCAACTAGTTGGAAATATGTTTTCTAGCAAAGTTCAAAGGTTGAATATGGTGAAGTAATGTCGACCGTAGAGATGCTTTAGTCAGTCCAAGTTATAATAGCAATTACTACATATCTCATTTATAGGATATGGTAGAATGAACGTCAAAACAAAGTTCCTACACGGGAATATAACAAAGCACGTATATCTGATACGACCGGAATGTTTTGATGATTCAAAGGATGCTGGAATAGATGCAAGCCTCGAATATCCAGTAATGGACTGAAGGTAAGCATAATAGAGTTGGAATTTTCGTTGTGATGAAATTGCCAAAAGAGTTTGTTTTCATCAGGAATAACGAAGATGCTTGAATATTCAAGAAAGTAAGTGGGAGCTGAATGATATTTCTAAAAACTTATGTAGATGACATATTGTTGACTAGAAATGATATAAATTTCTTGACACGAATAAGGACCTCATTGGAAATATTTTTCAACTGAAGTACTTGGGCTAATATAGCATTAGTATTGAGCATAATGATCTATGTAGATAGTAAGTGCCTGATCATGCTAAAGCCAACATTACATGTTGACATGATACTAAAGTAGTTTAGTATGAATACGCCAAGAAAGATGTTCTTGTCGAGGTCATGGTGAAAAGTTGTTTGCAAAAATCAGTGTTCATGAACACAGATAAAGCAAAACACATGAATTGAATTCACTCACCTATGTGTTTGGATTAATCATGTGCACCATAATATGTAAAACGACCAAATATGTCCAATGCTCTAAAAGGTTGTGAGCAAGATACCAAAGTGATCAATATGTTGATCATTGGACAAACAGTGAAAAGTTAAACTTATGACAGATAAAATATGTTTCTCGGAAAATGGAGAGAATGAAGAGCTCGTTGTAATGAGTTACACCAGCTGAATTTTTGATGTAAATAGTTACACCAATTCAGTCTTCATACTTACTCCAACCGAATTTCGATTTTAATTGGGATTATGTGTTTCACACGTAAGGGTGGCACAGTATGGAGGAACTTTGTCAAGTTAGATACTGTGGCGAATTCTATAACAGAGGCTAAGTATATAGTTACTTAAAGAAGTAACAAGGAGGGTAATTTGAATCATAACTTCATTCATGAACGTGGTATGGTTTTCTTAGATACTTGAAGCTCATGGAACATTGATGAATGATGTCATGACTTATTCTGAGGAACCAAGGTCCTACCAAATGATTCAAACATATAAAAAGGTAAACTAATAAAATTAGTGAATTTTATGATAGCGTGAAAACGCGAAGATATGCAAGATACGAACGGGCCTGAGACCTCAGATCCGAAGATGAAGTTTATACCACAAATGAAGCATGTATTACACCGGTATGCCATAGGTGTAAAGTGCTCAAGCACTGATAATATTATTGACTCTAGTGCAAGTGGGAGACTGTTGGAAATATGCCCTAGAGGCAATAATAAAATGTTATTATATATATTTCCATGTTCGTAATTAATGTTTATATTTCTGTGCTATAATTGCAATGACCCTGACTATGAGATTCAGAAGAAAACTCACTTGCATGTGTGGAAATGTAAACACCAAGAGTTCCTGGTTTAGCCTCTAAGACCAGCTCATGTGCTAACTGATGATTATGTTTTCTTAATCATGGACATTGTTCTTGTAACAATGATGACAGTAGCAATGGGAACATATTGTTAGCAGAACAATGATGTTGAACCGACCCCAGTATTGAATTATATACTTAGAGATCACATCATAACAACGTTATAAGTCATATCATGAAATGTTATCATATACGTAATTCCTTAGACCATGAGAGTATCAAGGTGCTTCACACAGGAAGATGTCCTTTGGTTCTTAGATGAATCTTCCCGTTACTGGGAAGTAGTAAAATAAGTTCTGGGTACATTGGATAGTGTGTCTAGTAACTGTGATAGTTCAAAATTGGGATTTGCTCCTTCACGATGAAGAAGATATTCACTTCGGGCCCACTCGGTATGAAGGTATCCATTATAGTCTGGCTAGACGCATTGTGATTCAGTCACGGGGATACCGGAATACGATAATGAGAAAAGGGACAAACGAGCAAAGAGGATAATGAGTGGCTTGTGTTCAAGAAGTTGTTACACATGGGTGCCAAACTTATCTCCTCTAACTTTGTCATATATCGCGTAGCAAAGGGTGACAGTGGGAGACTGTTGGAAATATGACTAAACATAATGGTTCACTCGAAGTTTCTTCGTGTATGTGCGGGAGTCAACATGGGTGTCCATGGCTCCCTTGTTGATTATTGGCTATTGACAAAAGGCTATTGACCTATGTCCGGAAGATGTTCCGAGTCATGTCCGCATTATACCGAACCTATTGGGTCACACACTTAACGAGCAGTAGTTTGTTAGAATGCTGGAATGGTAGAAGGTTTAGTGGAAGCAAAGCAGAATAGTTCATACGGGGTACCGGAAGTTGTTCCGGGGATTTATGGAATAGTTCATAAGGGCACCAGAAGTAGTTCTGGGTATTTAAGGATATGTCCGCATCACTCTGGAGTAGTCCCAGGTGGTTCCGGAACATATGAGAATGGTACTGGGGAAGTCTTGGATCAACCGGAATAGGTTCCGGATAATTGTTGGGCGTCCCGACAACCTTCGCGGTCATCGGGTGGCTTAAACTGTAACTCGGATGGTCTTGGAAACTATCTAGATGGTTTCGGAACGTCCGATAACGGCCCCAGAACGTCCTGGAAGTACTCCAGAAGGTTCCGGAATGTCCCGAAACGATCCCGAAAGGTGCCGGAAAGTCCTGGAAGCTTCTGGAAGGTTCCGGAAGTTTCCGGGCAGTACCACTCACTACCCCACGCCCCTAGCCTTGGGGGGCAAGCCACCTAGGCTGCCCAAGTCGGCCATGGGGTGGGGGGGCGCCATAAGGGAGCAATCCTACTGCAAGTAGGATTGCAATCCACTTTGGAGTAGGATTCCCCAGTGGGAAGGACTCCCTTTGGGAGTGGGACTCCACACCTTCCTTGGCAGGCCAAGGGGCCTCTAGGCTACCTATATAATGAGGGGAGGGGGTGGGGGGCGTAGCACAACTTGTCCCCAAGGCCTATGCGCCACCCTCCCTCCTCAAAACCCCGTTGCTCCACTTTTAGACCCCGGTTTAGACGCTGTTCTAGATTGGAATCCGTTAGGGTTTTCTCCCTCTAGTTTTCTCGGTGGCGTTCTTTTCTGGACGGCGGAGCGCTGCTGGATTGCTTCTACGGAACGTGTGGAAACTAATAGAGGGATCATATCTTTGGTACTTCTTCGAGGAGCTTCTTCTTCTTCTCGGAGATCTGTTCGAGGTACTTGTTCATGGGATAGATCGAGGGACTGTTCGTGGGAGATCTGCTTCGACTACTTCCACTACGTCCACACCGCTTCACCAACTCTTCTTCCGCTGCAACCGTTGGTGAGAAAAGGCCTAAACCTTGTATGCCATCTTTCTTGGATGATCTTGGGTTCTTGATTCGTAGGCCGAATTTTTTTGTTTTCTACTACGTTTCCCAACACTTGACACCAAAAGTCCAAACATTACTCAAAACAATACCTCAAAACTATTGCAAGTTACTACTACAGAATTATAGCAACCTCAATTACCTACTTCAAGTCAAGACACAAAACTCAGTGCAACAGGCAAACTCTCTAAACAAGATAAACATAAAAACTCAAGAGAATTCCAGCAACAAACTAAACAAAAGCTCTTTAAAAAGATAAGCATGAAAACTAAGAGCTAAACATGACAACAGCTACGAAAAACACACACAACAAAAATAAGCATCAAAAGTCCTATGTTGTGTTCTAAATTTTGGAAGTGGAACGTGTTTCTATCCCACACAAAGAAAGCTGGGTTCTAAATTGTTAGGAACAGCAAGCAAAGCTAAAGAAAAATAAAAACAAAACCTAAGAGCGAGACGCTCCAAGCATAGCACATAACACATGAAGTGATACAAATATAGTGAGACGAGAGACGAACTGATAATTGTTGATGAAGAAGGGGATGCACGGGGGCATCCCCAAGCTTAGACGCTTGAGTCTCCTTGAATATTTCTTGGGGATGCATGGGTAATCCCCAAGCTTGAGCGCTTGACACTCCTGAATCTTCTTTCATCATCTTCCCTCGCACACTTGAAAACTCCCTTCATACATAACTCATCATAATCTGATTAGCGAGGTTAGTGCCCATAATAAAATATTTTTTTCTCTACTGGAAATAAAGATAACCTTGAATACCTACTGTGTCTCAAGATTTCCAAAAAGTTTTTTCAAAGAAAAAGCAAGCTTAAGGTTTGCAAAATGAACAAAAGTCAAAGCAGGACAAAATCTGTGAAAAACAGACCAGCAGGTAGTAAAGAATTTTTTAGGGATACTTATGCAACTCAAATCAAAAAACTCAAAACATACGAAATTTTCGTAATTGTATAGAGCACTCTGTGTAAACAATTCAGCTCAAAAAGATGAACTGGGATTTTTCTCTGATTTTTCTAGTCACGAGGACAGAATCTGTTTTCTGGACAGCATGTCACAACTTTCACTTCCCTTGTCGTATGAGGCTATAAAACGCACAAAGCTTAAAAAGTGAAGATACAATGATGTTGCTACAGTAGTAACAATCATCAGGACCACTAAAAACAGAAGAAAAACAAAAAGGAAATCCTAAATTCATTGCGGGCTGCCTCCCGAAAGCGCTTCTTTAAAGCCATTAGCTAGGCTTAATGCAAATAGATCAAGTCTTTTCAAGAAAATAACTAGCCCGTGTAACAGACTCAAAATGCAACTTAATCTTTTTCCTAGGGAAGTTTTCCATCCCTTTCTTGAGAGGTAATTGGAATTCTATAATTCCTTCTTTCATATCAATAACAGCAGCCACGGTGCGAAGAAAAGGACGTCCCAAAATAATTGGACAAGAAGGTTCACATTCAATGTCCATAATAATAAAATGAACGGGAACATAATTTTCATTGACAATGATAAGAACATCATCTATCTTCCCCAAAGGTTTCTTTACGGAAGAATCGACAAGACGAACACCAAAAGAACAAGCATCAAAAGGTTTCAATTCAAATATAGCATACATTCTTTTGGGAATAACAGAGGTACGAGCTCCAACATTACATAAAGCATAACAAGAAAAGTTATTCAACTTAATTTTAATCATAGGATCCCAACCATCTTCTAGTTTTCTAGGTATGGAGGTTTCTACCCTAAGCTTCTCCTCGCTAGCTTTGATGAGAGCATTAGTGATATGCTCCGTGAAGGCAAGATTAAGTGTGCTAGTGTGGGGGTCTCTAGACATCTTGTGAAGGAAACGAATAACTTCAGAAAGGGTGCAATTATCAAAATCAAGGTCACTACTATCAAGTAAAGTGGTAGTGGTGTCCTTTAGGCTCACTTGTTTGGTAGCTTCTATAGTCATAGGAATTCCTTCTTCTATGGTTGAGGTCATAGCATTGCCATTAATAGGTCCTATGGGACTAGGGGTGCATTGGGTGCTAAGAGTTTGGATATCCTCAACCAATTGGATAGTAGCAACAGTATGGTGTGTAGGAAGGCTCTTAATCCTATCTTCTTCCTCCTTTTCTCTAGGCCATCTCTCTTTGAGTTTAGCCATCATCCTAATGTTTTCATTGATTTTTAATTGGATAGTATTCATAGGAGTGACCTTCCTCTGCTCAAGGGGAGAAGTTCTAATTTTAAGAAATTCTACTTCATGGGCTAAATTGTCTACCTTCGATGAGAGGTTATCTAGTTTGTCTAGTTTTTCCTCTACACTCTTGTTGAAGGCTTTTTGGGTAGTTACAAAGTCTTTAAGCATACTCTCTAATTCAGAAGTGGAGTTTTTGGTGCTAGGATAAGTGTTGTTGTTCCCATAGTTGTTGGAGGGGAACGGTCTAGGATTGCTACCAAAATTACTCCTATAAGCATTGTTATTGAAGTTGTTTCTAGAGATAAAGTTCACATCTACTTGATCCTGAGCAATCAAAGAATTTAAAGGAACATCATGAGGATCAATAGGAGATTGCTTGGTAAGTAGAGACATAATCAAGTCAACTTTTTCATTTAGGGAGGAGATCTCCTCGACAGAGTTTACCTTCCTACCTGTTGGAGATCTTTTGGTGTGCCATTGGGAATAGTTGGTCATCATCTCATCGAGAAGTTTTGTGGCAGCACCGAGTGTAGTTGACATAAAGGTTCCTCCCGCGGCCGAATCTAGCAAGTTCCGCGAGGTAAAGTTCAAGCCTGCATAAAAAGTTTGGATAACCATCCAAGTAGTCAAACCATGCGTAGGGCAATTCTTAACAAGAGATTTCATGCGTTCCCAAGCTTGGGCAACGTGTTCATTATCCAATTGCTTAAAATTCATAATAAAGCCCCTCAATTGGATAATCTTAGCAGGGGGATAGTACTTCCTGATAAAAGCATCCTTGAACTTATCCCAAGAATCTATGCTATTCTTAGGCAAAGATTGAAACCAGATTTTAGCTTCATCTCTCAAGGAGAAAGGAAAAAGCTTAAGCTTAAAAATATCACCATCTACTTCCTTGTACTTTTGCATATCACAAAGCTCAATAAAATTATTTATGAGCAAAGAAGCATCATCTCTAGCACCAGAGAATTGGTCTTTCATAACAAGGTTCAGAAAAGCAGGTTTAATATCATAAGAAGGTGCTGAAGTAGCAGGTGTAGCAATAGGAGTGCAGATAAAGTCACTGTTGTTGTGACTAGTAAAGCCACACAACTTAGTGTTCTCAGAGGAACCCATAGCAGCAGCAAGCAAGATAACTATTTTTTTTTATTTTTGATAAAGTACAATAAAGCAAAAACTGAAAGGTAAACAAACAAGACTAAAAAGCAAAGATAAAAGATAGTGTGCAACTCCCCTATCTTGAAGAGTGGAGTCCCCGGCAACGGCGCCAGAAATTTTCTTGATGCACGAGTTAACTTCTCGCCCCTCGTTGGTTACCCCAAGTGGAAGGTTGAGATGTAGATAGCACAAAATTTCCCTTAGCGAAGATGTTAAGGTTGAAGTGTCGAACCAATAGGACTCCAACAGATACAAGAAGGTTGTGAAGTGAACAATGGCGCCGTTTACAACCGAGGTTGCTAACTTCACCTGGACCTGCACACACAACAGATAGCTTTGCTTCCCAACGAGTACAGAGGAGTTGACAATTCCTCCGGCCTTGTTGTTTACAAACGATAAAACACACGCGATAATAATGATAGTTATAGCTACGGAAAAGAAAATAAAGCAGTAAATTGATAGCGAGTGTAAACAGTGTTGGAAGTATGGACCGGGGTCCTATGATGTTCACTAGTGATGTCTCTCTCCCAAAAGACGATAAAATAGCCATGCGAGGTAAAAAAATTACAGCTGGGAAATTGACAGGATTATGTGCGCAAACCAATGATAATTATGCTATCAAGAAAGGAAGAGGCTCAAAAGCATGGGCGGTACGCCAAGATAAGTAGACCGAAATCCATCTGCATCTTCCTACTAATCATCCACCTTGAGATATCTATCCAGAACATCTCGCTGGTATTAAGTTGCGAATCCCACCCAAAGTGTAAACTCAAAGCAACAGACAACTGTATTAAATAACTTTGTGTAAAGTAAACAATCCTTGCACCCGCAAGTACAAGCACCGTTGTTTTCCCCCTTATGGCAACAACGCATCCCCTAGACTCTTGTTTCTGTCACTCAAGCTAGTCATCGGGGGGCATGAACCCACAATCATGCATAACGCTCCCTCTTGGAGTCACTACCTACTACTTGGCCAAAGCAATAAACAACAACGAAGAACATGCAAGAATTACTCTAGAACATAAATATAAAAGAGGAGAATAAAATATATTACTCAAACACAATCTGAACACAATTTCATAATCCATCGTATCCTAGCAAACTCAGCATAGCAATAGAAGAAATATTACATATGTGCCTCAATCATGTAAGGCAGCTCACGAGGTCTAATCCATGAAGAACAAAGAGGGGAGGAGAACATCACATAGCTACTGATCATAGACCCATGGTCCAAGGTGGACTACTCACGGTTCATCCGGGAAGCATCCATGGTAGTGGAGAAGCTCCCGGAGGTGGTTCCTCACTCCGGCAGGGTGCCGGGAAGAGGTCTTCTGGTGCTCCCGATCTTGGAAGCGCGGCGGAACAGAGGAGAGATCGCGAAAAAGTGTTCCCGTCACGGGGGTTTCTCGTCACAAGGAATAAATAGGCGAAGGGGGCAGCCAGGGGGCCCAGCAGGGGTCCAGGCGGCCCCCTGCTGCGGCCCCACCCTAGGGCGTGCTGGGAGGGCGCCTGGGGCCCTGGTGGGTCCCCTCTGCCCCCCCCCCCCTCGGTGATTCTCGAAGATTCTTCTACGCTGATTTTTTATTGGATTTTTCCCGAATTTTTGAGCACTTTTAATATGGGGGAAACCCCAAATAAAAAAACAGCAGAAAACAGGAACTGGCACTGGGGTGCACTGAGTTAATAGGTTAGTCGAAATATGATCAAAAGTGTATGGAAGTTCATCAATATCATAGCAATACCACTCAAAAGAGGCATGGAGCAAGCAGAAATTATAGATACGTTTTGGACGTATCAACAACTCTTTGGACTTGAAACTTGAGCATATTTTCTTTCCTTGCTCAAGTAGACCATGATTCCCTAGCCCTTTCCAATGATCACCCCTTGATCCACCCCATCCAAGCCCCATTTTTATTCAAGCCATATATTCCTTTTCCAATAAAAGGAATATTCCTTGTTATTTGAGGATTGTGAAGCAACCCCTATTTATATTGCTCCATAAATCCCCAAATAATTCCACATATCCTTGACACCATTTCTAGCCAAAATATCCAAAAAAATTGCATGGCACAAGTGGATTTTTTCTCTAGAAGAATTCATTTGTCTGTGGGGGGCAGAATAGCACTTTGTGAAGCAAGTGTTATATATCCTTATCCATTCCTAGTGAAACTTTTTGTGCATACTCTTGTGATCATATAAAGAGCCTATGCCAAGTTTTAGATCTAGGGGACAAGCCAAACTCCATACCAAAATTCCCAAAGTTGGTATGCAGCAAGGGGGCATTGTAAAGAAAGTTCATGATAGGGGAACCCAATTGCCTTGAAACTTTTTGTGACTATTCCCACACCCAAATAACTCCAGTAATCCAAGTTTGAGCCGAAACCCATCATCCATGTGAGAAGAGTACCAAGATTAAGTTTCTGGACAGTTCAATACCTTGTGAAGCAAGTACTAGCTAGACGCTTCCCCTAGGCTTGAAATTTTGCACACATATGCACACCACCAAATAACCCCACCACACCAAATTTAAGCCCAATCCAATTACCCAATTGATGCCTAGCTTCAACACAAGTTTCTGGTCAGTTTAAGCATTTACAAAGGAAGTGAAATATTTCTTTAGCCAAATGACCTCAAACTTTCCAGACAGCTAGTCCTTCCAACCCTGAAGCCAGTTGACAACACCACATGCACCCACTGTTCACCCTTTGACCACCGCTTCCTCTCCAAGCTTGCCGCTGCAAACTTTACAATGAAGCAAAGACCACCACAGTGCTTCATTTGACTATCTGAGGGTACCACAGTAGTCACAGTAGACATGAGCACCTTCTAGACACGCTTGGCCACGAGAGATCTTATCGCTTGCACCAGTGCGCTTGGGGAGCATGCATATGGCGTGCATAGGGCACGCTCTGGCCACCTATATCTTTTTAACCACAAGTCCAATGAGGTTGATTCTTTTTGCACTATTTTTCTCTTGAGCCCCTCTTCTTTTTGGCATAGGTTGTATGCCATGTTTATCTGTTGGTTTTTGATGATCAAAATAAAACACTTATGTGATAATTTCCTTTTGCTATTTTAAATATAATTGCAGGATATTTATTGTGCTGAAGACCAGGAGTGTTTCCCACTCCTCTGATGAAAGGCAAGCCACAACTTTATTTTGCACCCTCGTAAAGCTTTGGCATAATTTATATCATGCTTTAGTTTCAGATAATATGACTAATTTCGTGATATGCTTTGAAGTGTTGTGTTCATGCTATTGCCATGTTTGCTTGCATCATACCCTAGGCATGTTTATAATCTTGCTATGTTGCATGATAATATCTTGAGCATTTTGACATGGATAAGTTAATCATATGGTTATGCATTGGATGATGATGTGACCATAGCCGTACCTTGGATTGTTCTGCATGCATTGCTTGGACTGTAGATTGTTATGTTGCACCTGATCTTTGTGTTTATGCATTTGGATACATGCTTGTGCCAAGTTGATCAGGTTCCACCGAACCAAAATCATCAGTGCAGCCACACTCGCCTTTATGGGAAGGCCTTGGCTCGGTCTATCGGTTCGCTTTCTTATTTGTATCACCCAAAGAGGGGAGGCTATGCGCGTGCGGTTACCCTGATCAGGTAAGCGGAGATAGCCTTGAGAGCCGGTCTGGTTATATTGGGATCCCGTCCCCGTTTGGGACAGTGTTGTTTGCCACGACGGTGGCCGGTCCTCGTTTGGGACAAGTTTTCCACGATGGTCGCCGATGTCTGGAGGACACGAGGCTACCCAAGACGGGATGTCGGGACAAGTTCCAAGGTACTGGATGGAGGAATAACTCCATAGCGTGGGTAAAGTGCACAACCTCTGCAGAGTGTTAAGACTCTATTTGAATAGACGAGTCCACAGTATTGGACAAAGTTTGTAGTAGGTCACACCATGAGTCAACGTGAATCTGGTTTGATGTTTGTGCTAAATGGATGGTCGTGCGACGACCCATATAAGTTGTTGGTCATGCGATGACCGGATTGGTTGGGTGGTAACATGAGGACACCTAACCCGTTGAATGGTCGTGCGACGACTCGTATAAGAGGATGTGTCATGAGAGGACCTGAGGCTTAAGTCTGTGATGACTCCGAGGCAAGCCGTATGATCACGCGATGATCATACGGGGTCCATGTGACCTTAAACGATGGTTGTTCATGCATTGGTTATACTATTGATAATATGCTAGATGCATCATGTTAGCATTGCTTGAACTATTATGCCATGTTTTTTTTTGCCTTGGTGCTTTGGTTGCTGTGAGCTTGCAAGTACATTCAATGTACTGACCTGGTGTGTCATGCTAGACTTGCAGCCAATGTTGTAAATGTGTAGGACGACGTTCCCGGAGTTTGCGAGCTAGGAGGTATCCCAGTGTGTGTCCCTGTGGAATGGAGTTCATCGCCGTTGCCATTATTACACTGCCTTAAGGTTATCCCGCTGCTTGGTGTAGATCTTTGGCTAGCATTAGGAGCAGGATGTCCGCTTCCTCGCTCCGCTGGCATTGTAATAGACCCCTTGTACTCATTTCATCGATAATAAAAGTGGTTCAGTTCTATATCAAGCAGTGTCGTATTCCAGAAGACATGATCTGTGGGTTGGAGCATGGGGCGTTCCGATATTCTGGTCCGGGGTGCCACAACGCTTGGTATCAGAGCAGGATTGACTATAGGACACACTAGTCCGCGCGAACGGTAGAAGGATGTTAGAGTTAGAGTTAGAGTTAGAGTTTATAGCTTGCTTGTGTGCTGCATTTGATTGCTGCATTTGTTTGCTGCATAGCATGCATATAGGTAGCCTTATATTCGCTAACGATCTGTCTAATGACTGTAGATTGCAGAGTACCCAGTGGGATACCCAATGGACCTTTCACTGGTCATCTTTGTCTATCTCCTTGCCGACGTTTGGCATTGTCTCTACCCAAATGGAGGAATGCTGATGTACAGAGTTTCTTCTACACCGCTCGGAGGACAGATACTTGAGTATCGCGCCAATGTAGTTATGACAGTTCACCTCCCCATCGGCATGCGTACCTACAACTTTCAGGGCGCACCCGCCTCTACCCCAGATCGTGCGGCCCAACTGGCTGCTTTGGCCGGCGCCACAGGTCTTCGCCACAAGGAAGCTGCGATGCCTCAGAATCGTGCCTTCCACTTCTATCCCATCTGGGCCGGCACTCCACAACGAGTAAGTTTTCCTTGTCCTCTTGCAAAAACTGACGCAGCAGTGATGGGCATGTCCCGCTACATGATCGCCGAATACGCCCTCATCGTCGAGCTCGTCCGTGATGCAAGGCATGTGAGACGAGATCTTGCTGTAGCTTTGGCTTCGGCAACTCCTCCGCCAGCTCCCTCAGCATCCGGCAACCCGTCGATGGACCGTAGCGTCTAAGTTGCGCGTAATTCATGTTGCATGAGTAGTATTAGTCTTGCATGTTGCTTGTTGCATGTTGTTCTGTGTAACAATAAGTTATGATCTGTTTGTGTGTGATCTCGATGCACTTTTAGTGCTATCGACCTTGGTTTCGTGGAATTTCGTCGTTGATCCTTTATTCGATTCTTTGATATTTAACGAATATGTTTTGCAGGTAGTATGTGACTCTGACGAATCCTTGCTCAATTTATTTTGCATAACGGCACCACACCTGGTTCTGAGCGGATTCGTTTTCGGTCGTCCGGGGTGGATGCCTACTTTCTATTTTCAACAGCCGACTTGTGTTCTGAGCTGCTTTTCGGCCGTCTCGGGTAGTTGTTGAGTTTTTCTTCGCAATGGTGACCCTATGTTATGAGCTGTTTTCTCGGTCATCTTAGGGGACCTCTGCATTATTTTCCTCAACGTTGTCTCTTGATCTGAGCTGATTCTTGGTCGGCCGTCTTGATCAGTGGTTGAGCTATTCTAGTAAACGTCCCAGATCAAAGTTGTTAAAACCGCTCTGGTGGCTACTAGGATATTTGCTGGTTTCTATGCAAGGGATTCAGATCTTCATCGACTACTGCTAAAACTTTTGAAGTGGTTAACCTTCTATCGATTGCTATTGATTTTCGTTCCGTTGGATTTCTTTGTTGTTTTTTATTTTGGATCTTTGGTGTCGCTTGATTTTCACCTTTATGAAAAGTTGCTCGTCAACCCCCGCATACCGCAAAGAAGCAGTGAAAGACCGCAAAGAGATGGGAAGATCAGCAAGTCAAGAAGAATTCACGTTGATTGTGTTGGGAATATTTCGGTCAAAGTATGGATTCTACCAGGATGAATCAGATGAATCAGGTCTGTATCAACCGTTCCAGACGTGAAGAGTCAATCAATGTAGAAGATAAGTCGTGCTCATAATTGTAACAACCCAGTTTTCACAAAAATTAAATTTTTTTGTTTTCGGTGTGAATTGTTTGATTGTCTGATTTGTTTGCGGTGTTTGCATCCCCGATTTATCAATCGCCGATTATTTTTCCTCCTCTTATCACATACCGGACGGAGACCGACCCTTGCCACCCTGACACTCGACCTTTGCGACACCAGGTTACGCCCGATCACCGTCGCGAAAACCGCACGAGACCAGCCATCGCCACCGGAACGAAAACCCCATTTATTTAATAAACGGATTATTTTATTGGGGCGCCGAAAAATGTTGTCGGAATGTCACCGCAGTGAGGTCCGATCTACGGGCTCGACGCGCTGAGCGCGTAGGTCGAAGTTTCGTCCGAATCAGAGTCCGTACGGAGTCTCGGCGGTCACGAACGCGATCACCGGAGACGCGAGAGGGGTACCGAGGGCGTTTGTGTCAACAGGCCAGCCAACCTACCTATATAAAGACCACCAGCCGCCCACACCCAATTAGGGTTTCCCTAAGTGAAATTTGCAGCCACACCCCTGTTTTATCTCAGATCTGCCCAAAAATCCCTCCACCAGCCGAAACCCTAGCCCAAACCCTTGACCTGGACCGTTAGATCCAGATCGGAGCGCTCCCAGTGCGCCACGTATCCCCTCCAGCCTCTCCCAGCAGTTCGGTCCCTGCCGGGCCCTCCTCACGCCACCGTGGCCCTCTAGGACGTCGATCTGGGCCGCGCCGCCCACGGAGCTCCACGGCCGCTGCCCGAGCAGCCGCCGCCGGCGACCACGACAGCCGCCGCTACCCTCCTCTCGCGCTCTTCCCTCTCCTTTGCCTGACCGCCTCCCTCGCCTCTCCTGCAGACGACGACGCCGCCGAACTCAGGCACACCCGCCATGGCCGGCCGGCGAGCCACGACGGCCCGAGCTCGCAGCGCGCCACACCGACGACGCCTTCGACCGGAACCGCCTGGATCCGGCCTAATCTGCGCCGTGCCACCCGCTTCCGGCCTCCGGCGCCCGCCTGGCCCCTCACCGGTGTCCGCCGCCTCTCGGCGGAGGGCGCGGCCGCCGCCACCATCGCGCTCGGCCCCGATCCGGTCTGGATCGGACGAGCCAGGCCGGCCACCGCCCCGTGGGCCTCCCAGGCCCAGCAGCCAACCGCCCAGGCCGCCAGCTGCCTCCAGATGGACCGGCCCAACGTGAGGCCCCGCCCTCTTATTTTTTTCTTTTCTTTGTCTTTTTTTTTCCTGTTAGCTAATTTCTGCTAAGTCTTTATTTTGTGCTGCTGATTCATTTTTGCAACGTAATTTCCCGTTGATCCGTAGCTCCGATGAACGTGCCCCCAAAATGAAAGTTGCTCAGAATTGTGTGTAGTTTGATTCATCTTTTGTGAGCATTTGCATTTGAGGTCATCTTGATTGTGGAATTGTGTGCTAAAGTGGGCATCAGGCCGTTAAATTGCTACTAATTGTTGTTAAGTGCTGCTGTTATAATTTTATTGCAACTTTGCATGATGATTGTGACACATCCATGAGGCCTATTGCATTGATTCTTTTTCCTATGTGTTAAGCATCATGTTTACTTCATTTCCATGCTTTAAATTGTCATGTTTGGGTGCTTTAGCTATATTAAATCTTGCTCCAAAGTAGCTACCCTGATGTTAGTGTGCTGATGTTTATATTTTTGTTGCAATTTCGGTCGACGATTGCGTCACAACCGTTTATCGGAATTGAGTGATTCCAATTGCATATTGTTAAGCATCATATCTACTTCCATTATTTGTATTTTATTGCCATGATATTCTTTCTGGTCATATAGTTATTGAGCTCCAAAGTTGCTATGCTGCTGTTTTTGACAGCCACCTCTGTTTTTCTCTAAGTCTGTAACGTTCCGATGCCATGTTGTTTGCTTAATATCTTTTGATCTATGATGTCTTTTTGCATGATTCCTTTTGCCATGCCTTACCTGTCATGACTATTTTTGTTCCATATCATTTGTGAGCATGTTTGCATTGATTATCCTATTTATGCATTGCTCTAAAGTGTGCTTCGTGATGTTGGCAGATTGTGCCCGTAACTTGTTTTTCTTGTATCTTTTTAACCGTAACTCCGTTTGGGGTGTTCTTTATATGTAACTTGATTATTTTTTCGTGTACTTTGTGTTTATGCTATTTTTTGCTGTTGTTGACCAACCTAAAATATGGTTAGTCATCGTGCGGCACTTAGTGTTATGCCATGTTTAGGTTGTGCCTCACTTAAATTGACTAGCATAGATAGTTTACTTTGTTCTTCACCTCTTGACATGTTTGTTTTCTATGCCATGCTTTCTTGAGTTGCCATGTTAACAACCTTTGTTGATCACCTGTAGCTAAGCAACTTGAAACACTTTAAACGTGCGGTATTCGTCGTGTGTGACCGATACCCCACTTAAACTGTTAGTAACCGTTCTCGACGATAGATCCGTATCGCGTTGTCGTGCTATGTGTTGTCTTCTTGATAATGTGATGCTTTGTAGTAATAGATGCTTACTCGTTGATTGCTTTCCACTATTTACCGTCTTGTGTGCTTCCGCGGGTACCTTCGGAGACGATGCGAGCTCGCGATCCACTGCACCTTTGGAACCCGACTTATCAACAGGCAAGGACTATACATTACTTATGATCCATTCTATTTCAACCAGCGGTTTGCATGCTAGTCTAGGTTAGGCTCGATGTTTGATCCTACCACATGTTTACAGCCTCTTTCAAACCGATACAGCCATGTCCCCTCCCAGCAAACCTTGTACTGCTATGTTACTATGGCTCGTTGCTCAGCCCCTGCTTAGTATGCATGCTTAGGATGCTACGATGTTACCCTGTTACTCCTTGGGTTTGGGATATCATATTATTATATTGTTGTTGATGATATGATTATTATAAATGTTGACTATATTCGACGAAGGATGGAAGGTCTAGGCTATCCCGCCACGACGCTTTGTTCCATTTAAGTCACCTAGGATCCGAGTTCCGGGTATTGGTTTTAAGACTGAGCGTGCCTAACCACGTGTGGGATTTTATGGGGTCCCCTCTTCTTACCTACCTAGCTTCAAACATTTCTAGTGGTGGCCCAAGTTGATTTACCTTTCGAAACGTGTGTGTGACTGGTCCGCGGCCGGCAGATTTCAAACAACTTGGGCCAGCGGAGACATGGTTTCTCTTGTTGGTCCACCCTAGGGAGCTAGGGGGTTGTCCACATCAGTTTGGGCAACTAACCCGACCTCATCCAGACGGTAGAGGCCGATTCGAGAGCGCGGCCGGCTTTTGAGTTGTGTCGGGACCCGGGGTTAGAGTATGTAATTCCAGTCACGATACAATCACATGGAGAGCCGAGAACCGTACCCACTTGTCTAAGCAGACAAGGCCAAGCACAGAACGTTCTCGGTAAGCATCGAACGTGAGGGGCATCCCATCCAGGCCGGATGATCAACTGAGATGGGTCCTCAACATCCGCTCACAAGTCTAAATGCTTATGGGTGGTGAATCCCATACTCATAGACAAGTCGCCTCAACCATGTTATCGATTGGATCCTAACTCTTACATAGACTTACTCCAGCCCGATCACTTAGTCGGGGTCTAGGGCGGGCTCGATCATACAACAAAGTGTGCACGTGACCGAGTCACGAACAATCGCATCGCGATGCCCCAAGCTGCGCACATCTAAGGGCCACTTGGTTTATAAAAGACCGCCAGCCAGATCACAACTAAGGTCTCGAAAACCCATACTACGACATGCATATTATAAACATACACGCAGCACACATGCCTAGTATGAACAGCAGGTATCATCACATAACTCTACAAAGTATTCTTTATTGACTTATACATAGAGCATACAAAGATCACATGTCTGTGATCACATTACATCAATACAACGGAAGCAAATTAGGTCTGAGTACAGACAAGTTTAACAAATGGCTTAGAAAAGCCTTGTACAACAAACATGCCCTTCCACGAGGGACCAGACTGCTGTCTGGGACTATGCTAACTTAGTCAACGTCGAGCTTCGTGAAGGTGACTTCATCGGGGTCCGGTTCTTATCTAAAACATAGAATAAGCAAACGTGAGTACAAAGTCGTACTCAGCAAGACTTACATCAGAACTACACTACTCATGCACATGTATCAAGGTAAAGGAGGTGGGGTTCCACTTGCAGAAATGCCAGCTTTGACTTGGCTAATCCTGTACTACGAGTACCAGACTTGAGGTAAGAAGCGTACACGAGTCCACTACATCTCCAAACAATACACCACTATGGTTACCTCCTCGACTTCCCCACGAGGAGGCACACCACAACACTCACGCTTATCTTGGTGTATTTTAGAAGTATCCAGTTCAAGTTGTCTAATAATCAGGTACAGGTTCCAAGTAGTCCATAACCGCGGACGCGGCTATTCGAATAGTTTTGTTAACCTTGCAAGGGTGTAAACTACACACACATGACCATCGGTTACCGCCAAGTCTCGCCACCGTTCAAGAGGTGACAGCGAGGATGTTCACCACGACACTTCGCCCACAACCGGTCTATTCCAGGAGTCGACTACCTGAGTTGCTACCGCTCGAGAGTCCGGCCGGATCAACGAAACGGACTCAGACAATGTAGGTGACCGAGACGCCACCTTTAGCAGATGGTTTTCCTGCCTCACAGGTGCAACCACATATCTAGGATGATGCAATCATTCCTTCTTTCTTTTTCTATGCATATGCCAAATGGAAAGCCCGAACTAATGTGACTCCTGACGTCGACACGGATCAAGGTACTAGGCCGAGAGGGGTCAGTGAGCCCAATGTGTGGTTGTACTCTTTGTCTTGGATTACCATACAAGAACTCGATGCTTAAGGCAGTGTTCAACGAGACAACCCACTGTGTACTCCTACACAGTCTCTCATCGTTCACCTTGTATTAGGGTGGATTCACCGACACAGTTTCACTTTCATCAACACCATGTTCACCCTCATCCCGACTCACATCAAAAGCAACCTCATGTAACACTAAGCATGCAATAAGCTATAACAGTTGCAGGGGCTTCATGATATCATACAACTTCTATGTCAGCTAGGATTGTGGTTTGCTTAATACTGTGACAAGATGATAGGCCATGCATCGGGTATGGGTTCAACTATGCGATAGAATCGATACAAAGTGATCTCCTAAACATGCATAAGCGAGACTGAGAGGGAATTGGGATTTTATAGACATGATCAATGGGGTTTGCTTGCCTTGCTGACGAAACACGGTTCTTATCGGTGGTCTTCTTCTTCGGGGGTGATCACCGTCTCGAAAAAGCTGTTACCGGCACAAACATCAACAAAGGGGGACAACATTGAAATGAAATGCACAATCACATGTTTATGTTGTCACATGATGTGAAAGGTATTGGTTTGATCTAGGTTCAATTTGCCACATGTTAATTGAAGTTAATTTCCAAAGCCACTGTTTGAATATTTGAAAATTCCATGTGCATGGGATTGATCCCAAACCACTTTTAAAATGATCAGCATCATTTATAGGAATTTTCCAAATGTTCAAAAGATTTTTGGAAAAAGATTTTTCTCTGGCTATTTCAAATAATTTCTCAGGGCTTTCTGCTTCCCCATTTTTGAATTTCAGTTGAATTTTTGCATGATGCAAAAGGGTCAAACAAGCCCTAGCACTTACCCTAGTTGGGGTTCTGACAACTCGCCCCCACTCAAAAGAATCTCGTCCCGAGATTCAGAAGGCCTCGGAAGGAAGGTGGGGTACTCAGCACGGAGGCGGTCTTCTCTTTCCCATGTTGCTTCTTTCTCGGAGTGATGTGACCATTGAACTTTGAGGAACTTGATCTTCTGACGACGAGTGACACGTTCTGCTGAATCAAGAATACGAACAGGGTACTCTCGATAAGAAAGGTCATCTTGGAGATCAAGCGTTTCATGGTCGACTTCGCGGATGGGGTCCTTGAAGCAACGCCTGAGTTGTGACACATGGAATACATCATGTACTCCGGAAAGGTGAGGGGGTAGTTCAAGTTGATAGGCAACTTCTCCACGTTTAGCAAGAATGCGGAAAGGTCCGATGTAACGTGGGGCCAACTTGCCTTTGATACCGAATCTTTGGGTTCCCTTCAAAGGAGTAACCCGAAGGTAAGCCTTCTCATCCAGATTGTAGCTCTCCTTTCTATGATGACGATCATAGTAGCTTTTCTGACGAGATTGAGCGGCTTTCAAACGATCACGAACAATGCGAACTTGCTCTTCTGCTTCCTTGATCATATCCGGTCCAAAGAGTTGTCTTTCACCGGTTTCTGACCAGTTAAGGGGTGTTCGACATCGTCGTCCGTATAGGAGTTCAAAAGGAGCCATGTTCCGACTAGATTGAAAACTATTGTTATAAGCAAATTCGGCGAATGGAAGAGATTTCTCCCAATTCTTTCCGAATGAGATAACACAAGCTCTGAGCATGTCTTCCAAAATTTTATTAACCCTTTCAACTTGACCGCTAGACTGAGGATGGAAAGCTGTACTAAAGGATAGATGAGTTCCCATAGCATTTTGAAAGCTTCCCCAGAATCTAGAGGTGAAAAGGCTACCACGATCAGAATTGATCACCAAAGGAACATCATGAAGAGACACAATTCTAGAGATGTACAAGTCCGCTAACTGGCTAGCAGTTATAGACTCGCGAACGGGAAGGAAGTGAGCAACTTTGGAAAGCCTATCTATGACAACGAAGATGGCATCATTTCCTTTCTGAGTTTTTGGAAAGCCGGTGATGAAGTCCATACCGACTTTGTCCCATTTACACTCTGGAATAGGCAAAGGTTGAAGTGTACCAGCAGGTCTTTGGTGTTCTGCCTTAATGCGACGACAAACATCACATTCAGCAACAAATTGAGCAATGTCTCTCTTCATCCTGGTCCACCAAAATCTCTGGCGTAGATCTCGGTACATTTTTGTGCTACCGGGATGAATGGAGAGGGGTGTATCATGGGCTTCTTTGAGGATGAGTTGCCTTAGATCCCTATTCTTAGGTACTACAAAACGATTTTCAAAGATTACCGTTCCTTTACTATCTGTGGAGAAACATTTAGCAACTTCGCTAGCAATGTTCTCCTTGATCCGGCGAACACCTCGTGCACGCCTTTGGGAAACTCTGATTTGATCCTCAAGGGTTGGTTTCGCCACCAAGTTGAAAAGAGATCCACGAGGAACAATCTCGAGATTGAGCTTTCGAAATTCCTCATGAAGAATTGGTTGATACTGTTGTAACATGAGGTTGTTACAATACGACTTACGACTTAGTGCATCAGCCATGACATTGGCCTTGCCTGGGGTGTAAGAAATTCCTAAGTCATAATCTTTTATCAACTCTATCCAGCGTCTTTGCCTGAGATTAAGATCTGGCTGGGTGAAAATATATTTGAGGCTTTGGTGGTCGGAAAAAATCTCACAACGATTACCAAGGAGGTAATGTCGCCAAGTCTTCAGGGCATGAACTACGGCAGTGAGTTCAAGATCATGGGTTGGATAGTTCTCTTCATGTGGCCGCAACTGGCGTGAAGCATAAGCTACCACATGTCTATCTTGCATAAGTATGCATCCTAACCCTTGCCGTGAAGCATCACAATAGATCTCGAAATCCCTTTTGGTGTCTGGAGGTGCAAGTACGGGTGCAGAAGTCAATCTTCTTTTTAGCTCTTGAAAGCTTTCTTCGCACTTGGGAGTCCATTGGAATTTCTTATCTTTCTTGAGGAGTTCAGTAAGAGGCTTTGCAACTTTAGAAAAGTTCTCGACGAAGCGACGGCAATAGCTCGCTAGGCCAAGAAAACTCCTAACTTGCTTAACCGATTCAGGTGGAGTCCAGTCAAGGACGGCTTGAACTCTCTCGGGATTGACTGCAACACCTTTCGCAGACATCACGTGGCCTAAGTAGGTCACTTCTGGTTGCCAAAATTCACACTTGGAGAACTTGGCATAAAGGCGATGCTCTCTAAGTTTCATCAGTACCAACCTTAGGTGTTGGGCATGATCTTCTTCGTTCTTCGAGTAGATGAGAATATCATCGAGATAAACCACAACAAATTTATCTAGGTACAACATGAAGATCGAATTCATCAAGCGTGATAAAGTGCCGGGGGCATTGGTTAAACCGAAGGACATGACGGTATACTCGTAAAGACCATAACGAGTAGTGAAAGCCGTTTTGGGAATGTCCTCGTCTCGGATTTTGATTTGATGATAGCCTAATCTCAAATCCATCTTGGAGAAGACATAGGATCCTGCAAGTTGATCATAAAGATCATTGATCTTGGGCAGTGGGTACTTGTTCTTTATCGTCGCTAGATTTAGCGGGCGATAGTCTACGCACATCCTTTCTGTTCCATCTTTCTTCGTTACGAACAGAACGGGGCAACCCCATGGCGATGAGCTAGGGCGGATGAAGCCTTTTGCCAACGAAGCATCAAGTTGGGTTTTTAGTTCAGCTAACTCATGTGGGGCCATCCTATATGGGCGTCTCGAAATTGGGGTTGTGCCTGGTATAAGATCCACTATGAATTCTACGCACCTGTCGGGTGGCATTCCCGGCAGCTCTTCAGGAAAGACATCCGGGAAGTCACGAACCACCGGAACATCTTCAAGGTCTGGAAGGGGAAGCACATTCAAAGTCTGCACCTGGATTCTAGAGCTGGGTGATGTGTAGTCAATGGTCTGGCCTGAAGGGTGGGTGAGTTTGACTGATTTGGTTTTACAATCAAGGAAAGCATTCTGCCTTGATAACCAATCCATTCCTAGGATGACATCAATGTCCGAAGACTTGAGGGCTATAAGTGAAGCAAGGAATACTAAACCCTCAATTACAATTTGATTGCCATGGCTTACTCTATTAGTTTGCCACTTTGAACCAGGAGTTTGAATGATCATTGGAGAAAACATTTCTTCAAAAGGAAACTCATGACGAAGTGCATAACTCTCCGACATGAATGAATGAGAAGCTCCTGGATCGAAAAGAACGGAGGCGGTGACATGATTGACTGGGAGTGTGCCAAGAATAACGTCAGAAGCATCAGTGGTTTCCTCAACTGAGATTTGGTTCACACAACCACTACTTGTGGCTGAAAGCTTTGCTGGGATGGCTTTGGTGACTGATTTCTTTGGAGGTTTTGGTCGAGAATGACGTGGTGCCATCAAGACCTGAGGGCATTGACGATAGTAATGGCCCGGAAGACCACATTTAAAGCATACCCTATCTGAAATGTTAGGAGTGGGATTACTTGGCTGCAAACCATCATTCCGGGGTGGAATAATGTGTTGGGGTGGATGGCATATATTTGGTGGTGGTCTCTGGAGAAAGTTTTGAGGTATGGCTCTGGTTGGAATCCAAATTCGGCGTTTCTGAGGGGCTGAACTTGAAGAAGAAGCAAGCTCAAGAGCATGCTTACGGGACTCCTCGAAAACTTCATTGCCATGCTCAGCTCTGAAGGATCTGTTGACTAAATACTCAAAGGTGGCAAATTCGATGAGGTTGAGATCATGACGAAGGATGGGGCTAAGTCCCTTACGGAATCTTGCCTGCTTTCTGGCATCGGTGGTGATCTCATCTTGGGCATACCAGGCAAGACGGTTGAACTCTCTCACATACTCATGCATGGACATCTTTCCTTGAGTGAGATTGCAGAATTCTTCCTTCTTGCGCTCCATCAACTGATCCAGAATGTGGTACCCTCGAAAGGCAACACAGAACTCCTGCCAAGTCACTAGGTGACCATCTTGCTGCATAGCAACATAGTTCTCCCACCATTCAGCAGCAGCACCTTCCAGAAAGTATGCCGCGAATATAACTCGATCATCGGGAGCAACATGTGCAGTATCAAGCTTACGCTCGATGGAACGGAGCCAATCATCAGCTTCAAGGGGCTCAGAAGAACATCGGAATACCGGTGGCTTGAGGAGGATGAAGTCCTAGATGCTCACAACCACATTGCAATGACGTGAGGTATTCTGCTCGATGAGCTCCAGAAGGCGTGTTTGATCACGTTGATTCTTCTCAGCTTCCATCATGATTTCCGCCGCAGAAGGCGGTGGTAGAGGTTCATCATCATTTCGATTCCGAACACGGTCTCGATTCCGACGAACAGCACTACGAGTTCCACCTGACATCCTGTATGATAAAAATCAACAATTAGAACAGGTTGAATGATGGATTCAAGGATAACAAGACATGACGAAGGCGGAAAGATTATAATGCGAAGGCAATGATTCATAGAAACTTGGAACAAATCCGGCAGCATAACTGCTATACCGGGATGGAAAATGAAACAACCTCGAAGAATTTGGACAGAACTTCTTCAAGGAACTCAACAGAACGATGAGTCTGGACGACCACAACTGTCCTACGGCTACAAGGAGGCAAACAACGAGATGTTCTAGTAAGACATAGATGAGCCTAGTCCTATCATCCCGTAGAAAAGATAAGGTGACTCAGAACTCAGATCGATGAGGGTAAGGAGAAAAAGAAGCCTTACGTTGTTCCCTTATATACCCAAGTAACTATATAACTATAGAATGCTAGACTCGACTTCGACCAAGGGTTGCTAATCCTACAGACAGTCCTGCTCTGATACCAAGTCTGTCGGGACCCGGGGTTAGCGTATGTAATTCCAGTCACGATACAATCACATGGAGAGCCGAGAACCGTACCCTCTTGTCTAAGCAGACAAGGCCAAGCACAGAACGTTCTCGGTAAGCATCGAACGTGAGGGGCATCCCATCCAGGCCGGATGATCAACTGAGATGGGTCCTCAACATCCGCTCACAAGTCTAAATGCTTATGGGTGGTGAATCCCATACTCATAGACAAGTCGCCTCAACCATGTTATCGATTGGATCCTAACTCTTACATAGACTTACTCCAGCCCGATCACTTAGTCGGGGTCTAGGGCGGGCTCGATCATACAACAAAGTGTGCACGTGACCGAGTCACGAACAATCGCATCGCGATGCCCCAAGCTGCGCACATCTAAGGGCCACTTGGTGTATAAAAGACCGCCAGCCAGATCACAACTAAGGTCTCGAAAACCCATACTACGACATGCATGTTATAAACATACACGCAGCACACATGCCTAGTATGAACAATAGGTATCATCACATAACTCTACAAAGTATTCTTTATTGACTTATACATAGAGCATATAAAGATCACATGTCTGTGATCACATTACATCAATACAACGGAAGCAAATTAGGTCTGAGTACAGACAAGTTTAACAAATGGCTTAGAGAAGCCTTGTACAACAAACATGCCCTTCCACGAGGGACCAGACTACTGTCTGGGACTATGCTAACTTAGTCAACGTCGAGCTTCGTGAAGGTGACTTCATCGGGGTCCGGTTCTTATCTAAAACATAGAATAAGCAAACGTGAGTACAAAGTCGTACTCAGCAAGACTTACATCAGAACTACACTACTCATGCACATGTATCAAGGTAAAGGAGGTGGGGTTCCACTTGCAGAAATGCCAGCTTTGACTTGGCTAATCCTGTACTACGAGTACCAGACTTGAGGTAAGAAGCGTACACGAGTCCACTACATCTCCAAACAATACACCACTATGGTTACTTCCTCGACTTCCCCACGAGGAGGCACACCACAACACTCACGCTTATCTTGGTGTATTTTAGAAGTATCCAGTTCAAGTTTTGTTAACCTTGCAAGGGTGTAAACTAAACACACATGACCATCGGTTACCGCCAAGTCTCGCCACCGTTCAAGAGGTGACAGCGAGGATGTTCACCACGACACTTCTCCCACAACCGGTCTATTCCAGGAGTCGACTACCTGAGTTGCTACCGCTCGAGAGTCCGGCCGGATCAACGAAACGGACTCAGACAATGTAGGTGACCGAGACGCCACCTTTAGCAGATGGTTTTCCTGCCTCACAGGTGCAACCACATATCTAGGATGATGCAATCATTCCTTCTTTCTTTTTCTATGCATATGCCAAATGGAAAGCCCGAACTAATGTGACTCCTGACGTCGACACGGATCAAGGTACTAGGCCGAGAGGGGTCAGTGAGCCCAATGTGTGGTTGTACTCTTTGTCTTGGATTACCATACAAGAACTCGATGCTTAAGGCAGTGTTCAACGAGACAACCCACTGTGTACTCCTACACAGCCTCTCATCGTTCACCTTGTATTAGGGTGGATTCACCGACACAGTTTCACTTTCATCAACACCATGTTCACCCTCATCCCGACTCACATCAAAAGCAACCTCATGTAACACTAAGCATGCAATAAGCTATAACAGTTGCAGGGGCTTCATGATATCATATAACTCCTATGTCAGCTAGGATTGTGGTTTGCTTAATACTGTGACAAGATGATAGGCCATGCATCGGGTATGGGTTCAACTATGCGATAGAATCAATACAAAGTGATCTCCTAAACATGCATAAGCGAGACTGAGAGGGAATTGGGATTTTATAGACATGATCAATGGGGTTTGCTTGCCTTGCTGACGAAACACGGTTCTTATCGGTGGTCTTCTTCTTCGGGGGTGATCACCGTCTCGGAAAAGCTGTTACCGGCACAAACATCAACAAAGGGGGACAACATTGAAATGAAATGCACAATCACATGTTTATGTTGTCACATGATGTGAAAGGTATTGGTTTGATCTAGGTTCAATTTGCCACATGTTAATTGAAGTTGATTTGAAAAGTTAATTCAAAATCAAACTCCAAATATTATTCAAATTAGGTCATCTTGCATTTGCTAATGTTTGATCATTGTAAACCATGTCATCATGTGTGGGATAAGCTTCTGAAGTACAAGTGATCATATGTGCATTGCAATGGTTAAAATTTGAATTGGATTTGAATTAAATTTGAATTAATTCCAATTAAACCAAATAGCAAAAGCTACTGGTCCCCTTTTAAAATCAACTCAAACAAGGTTGAAATTTGCATATATGGATAGAGAATTTTATGCTGATCATTTTTCATATATTATTTGTCCAATTTGGAGTTAAAATGAATTAGTTATGAATTTCCCAAGTTTAAACATTTTTCTGGAATTTTCTGGATTAATTTAATTCATTTCTATTTTCTGGAAAAATCTTTACTGCGTCATGCTGACATCAGCATGACGTGGGGGTTGTCTGACCAGTGGGCCACCCATGTCAGTCTCACAGGGGGTTAACCCCTCTCTGTTTAAACTAAACAGAGGGGTTAGGGCCATGGGGACCCACCTGTCTATGGCAGAGGGGGTTGATTAGTGGGTGATTAAGGAGGGGGTTAAGCATAACTCGGCCGGCGGTTAGCCGCTGGCAGCACGGGCACGGCGGTGCTCTCCTAGACGGCGGTGCAGGGCACCAAATCGAGCGCCGCGACTACCAATCGACAGCCCACGACCTTCCGCGTCTGGCGAGCTGAGCATGGGTCGCTGGGGTGCCCTGAAGCATCGACGGCTTCAACAATGGCGGCGGCCGTGGCTCTGCTCCGGCGAGATGAGTGGCTAGGGCACGGGGAGGAGAAGGGAGTATGGCAAAATGGCGAGAGGCTCACCCTGAGCTCGAAGAGGAACTCGGGGAAGCCGGAGGAGGGCTGACGGAGGAGAATTTCTCGCCGGCGTCCACTGTGCCCGGCGGTGGCTCGATGAAGAGGACGTCTCCGCTGGGGCCTCCGGGCTCGATTCGCTCCACGGGAAGACGAAGACGACGTCGGACGACTTGATAGACACGGCGGTGGCGTTTCTCGACGCCGATGGCCACGCGGGCGCACGGGGCGCACTCCGGCGAGAGCTCGGGTTCGCGCAGAAACGAGAGAGAGAGGGTGTGGGGATAGAGCCAGAGGAGGGGGAAGACTGCGGGGCGGCTCTGGGCGTTGCGTGGCGACTTGGGAGAGAAGAGGGGGCTCCAGAGAGGCCTCGGTGGCGTCCACGGTGCTCGACTCGCCACCGAGCTGCTTCGGGCGCCGGGGAGGAAGAAGACAAGGTGGCGCTGGTGGGCTGGGCTGGAAAGGTAAGTTGGGCCGGGGGGGCCCGGTTGGGTGGGCTCCTTTTCCCCCTTTTCTTTTTCTCTGTATTTTGTTTCTGTTTCCTTTTCTGTAATTGGTTTTGCCCCAAAAAAAAATAGCAGAGCAATTTTGTAAAATGCCCAAACATTTTTATAAATCCTAGGTGACCAGTAGCAAGTCACTTGTAGAGTTTGAGCATTTTTTTAATTCAATATATTTTGAATTTCAATTCAAATAGGGTTATTTTAATTTCCAAAGCCACTATTTGAATATTTGAAAATTCCATGTGCATGGGATTGATCCCAAACCACTTTTAAAATGATCAGCATCATTTATAGGAATTTTCCAAATGTTCAAAAGATTTTTGGAAAAAGATTTTTCTCTGGCTATTTCAAATAATTTCTCAGGGCTTTCTGCTTCCCCATTTTTGAATTTCAGTTGAATTTTTGCATGATGCAAAAGGGTCAAACAAGCCCTAGCACTTACCCTAGTTGGGGTTCTGACAAGTTGGGTGTCGACTCACCGGGGGGCACCCGGATTTGTTCGTTGTTAGTTAGAGGGACCTGTCATTTCGGATCTCTTGGAACTAAATCATAAAATGGTTGCCTCTGATGGGTAGCAACTGAGAGAGATGGACGTGCGTGCAGAGCCTTGTAATGGGCAGTTGGTACACCCCTGCAGGGTTAAATCTTTTCGAGAAGCCGTGTCCACGGTTATGGACGACATGAGACCTACTCCTTGTTCATAGACAACAACAACTGAGATAATCTTAATAAACTTGATCAACGTGTGTGTGCCTTGACTGCTTCTTCTTCGTCGGGATGCGAAGAGGAGGACAAGGATAGGATAGGTGTTATGTTTGCGTCAGTAGTTGATAGCAAGACTTTTTGGAGGCGATTCCTCATCGTATGCTTGGCTTCTTATCTCGCTCTCTAGATCGTTAGCCACTTCATAAATGCTAGTGCGGCAGAAACCTCACCACTTACCCCATCCTTACCGTAAACTACTAGTTGTCCTAGAATGACGAGTGATGAAGTCCTTGCTGGGTCAGATGACCACCACAGTTGGATGCTGAGTACCTCTGTACTCATGATACTACCCCAAACTCTTTTCAGGGTTCTTGATCGACAACAGGTATGGTGATCGACGTTTCACGTGGAGACTCGACGACGACTAGTTAGGCGGATCCCGGCGGAGGGCCTGGACCCGTGTGGTTATGGGATCGATGATTTTCTTTTGCCACTAGGCATTTGATTGTAGTCTGTACTCAGACACGTATCTTCCGCTGTTGTATTGTATTAAGGAAGTTGTATGCCGATTGTATGAGATGTTGTATCCATGTATCTGTAATGTTGTGATATCATGTTGGAAATCCGGGGCATATGGCTTTGTCATATGTCGCGGCGGGACCGATATGTGCTTCATACCCAGATCTGGATGGAAACATCTAGATCTAGAACAGTACCGCATATCGGGCCTTACAATAACCCAGAGCAACCGCAACCAAATGTATGGCATACACAAGTTGCAATCTTGTCATACACAAGTGGTTGGATTATGGTGTACTCCGGATGGAAGTTAGGATGGGCCATGAGATCAGTACCCAACAAGGAGATGATTGAAACAATGTTTCCCCCAGACAAGTCAGCAGTCAGTAAGTTGGTAAATTACCAGGCAGAGTGTTCAGTTTTTCCACCCATTCTTGTGGGAAAGCTTCAGACATTAAAAAACCCCGCCTTCCTTGGTAAGATACCGGACCCGACCGACTGGTACAGTGCATCCGCCTTCCTCAGCAAGCTATCTGGTTAGCTTCTCGGCCAAGACATCCAGTCTTCTACTACAAGCCGCTAAGAGAAGCTTACAGTATAAGGAACCCAATCGTGCTTAGTACGCCATATGGGTGGATTCCAGCACAAGCTACCCCAACCGTCTACAGTGAACTACCACAAAAACTTCCAGCACACGGAACCAGCACATCCACAGTACCAAGGGAAAACTTCCGAGGCAAGGCACCCAGTCTTCTTCAGTAAGTTATCGGGGAAGCTTCCCACGTACGACATCCAACCTTCTTCATTACGCCACCGGAGGAAGCTTCTAAGACACGGTACCCACTTTTCTTCAGAACGGTACCCCGGCAAGGCTTAAAGTGTAAGCTGCCCAGTCTTCGCCGATACGCCACCAGGCCCGCAACAGTATTGTCAGAAACCCTACTGTTCAAAAGCAGGGAGGATTTAAACATAGTCAGTTGCTTATGGATCTGCACCGTTCACGGAAACACTCCCTAAGCTGCACGAGCTACTCCCGTACGGATACAACCATGCTCGTACTCCAGTGAGTTATACGCATGGAAAGTGGTAAGGACCGAAACTTCTGTGAGGACAGTAAGCAGAAGAAGAAAATCCGCATCTCAGCTTGATATAAAGACTGACAAGTCAAGAAGGAACACCCAAAGGAAAGGAAACAAGGAAGCCTTTGGTCTCGACCACAGCCATGAGATTCATCTTTTCACGTCCGACAAGGACCTGAAGAATAATAACCTGGAGGACCAATGTATTGCAACCAAAAATCATCATGATTCACCAAGAGACAACAAATGAAGGAAGCCCAGCTATCTCAGGGAAAGGCTGCGACAAAAGAAAGCCAGTACACGGAAGTACCTAAAAGGACGATTGTTGCATTCGCAAGGACCAAGGCAGACAGGCATGGCGTACATCGAATCTTGCTACGGTATATGCGACAAAATATAGAGCCACACCTATAAGCCGCCAAAACCATGCAACCCATACAAGCCTGGCAAGTACGGTGAAGACCCTACGGCATGGGATCCATGGGAAAATGCACCTCGACCAGTCGATACCATGTTTCCATACAAGACACCATGGATACCCAAACCTAAGGAACCTTATCTCTTATGGGAACGGATCGAGTACCCATCCGGTCAGCGGGTACAATTTCACCTGGTTGAACTTGTCAGTAATTGTTGGGATACCCAAGTCTGCCCCGTTAAGATTCCCTACCCAGCTCAGCGTTTTGATAGAAAACACCGCATTGAAGCATAACACGGCCGATTGCCACCCACGGATATGACAGCTTGTCGAGTAAATCTCAGCGTGAGTAAAGGTTCAGCCTTTGTGCCCGGTCAGAAATAATGCTCAAGATGGACAACCAAAAGCAATGTGATGTAACCCCAGGTGCAGTAAGTCAAAATTCCGCACGGTGGGGCATCCGGATGATGAGCATCTTGATCCACAACCCCCATGAAATCCCGGTCTATCCTCCAAAGGGGCCGGTACAAACGATTCAAGAATATGCTACAGATAAGGCCTGAGATACCACGAGGATAGTACAAATAGCGTCAACATTCAACCATGGCCGCATACCCCTCTGTCATACAAGTCAGCCGTATGAGGATGGAAGTAATCAAGAAGGTATCTGATTAATAAATAAAGTTATCAAGTCAGAAATATGGATAGGGTGAAGTAAACCCCCGGAGCCAAAATGTCTTGGATGCTGCCAAGGGAACACTATGCGGTAAAAAGGAAACTCAAAGCAATCAGTTTCCTTAAGACGGTATGTTTTCAATGGTTTCCTGAGTAACGAAATCTCGAGGATGATCTTTTTTTAAGGGGGGTAGGTTTGTGACACACTGGATTTTGGATCTTTCTTTTTCCAAAAACTTTTCTGATTTATTTCTAGATTTTCCATTTGGTTGGATTTTGAACAACTCTTTGGACTTGAAACTTGAGCATATTTTCTTTCCTTGCTCAAGTAGCCCATGATTCCCTAGCCCTTTCCAATGATCACTCCTTAATCCACCCCATCCAAGCCCCATTTTTATACAATCCATATATTCCTTTTCCAATAAAAGGACTATTCCTTATTATTTGAGGATTGTGAAGCAACCCCTATTTATATTGCTCCATAAATCCCCAAATAATTCCCACATATCCTTTACACCATTTCTAGCCAAAATCTCCAAAAAAATTGCATGGAACAAGTGGATTTTCCCTCTAGAAGAACTCATTTGTCTGTGGGGGGCAAAATAACACATTGTGAAGCAAGTGTTATTTATCCTTATCCATTGCTGGTGAAACTTTTTGTGCATACTCTTGTGATCATATCAAGATCCTATGCCAAGTTTCATATCTAGGGGACAAGCCAAACTCCATACCACAATTCCCAAAGTTGGTATGCAGCAAGGGGGCATTGTAAAGCAAGTGCATGATAGGGGAACCCATTTGCCTTGAAACTTTTTGTGCCTATTACCACACCGAAATAACTCCACTAAATAAGGTTTGAGACAAAACCCATCATCCATGTGAGAGGAGCACCACGATAAAGTTTCTGGCCAGTTCAATACCTTGTGAAGCAAGTACTAGCTAGGAGCTTCCCCTAGACTTGAAATTTTTCACACATATGCACACCACCAAATAACCCCACCACACAAAATTTCAGCCCAATCCCATTACCTAATTGATGGCTAGCTTCAACAGAAGTTTCTGGCCAGTTTGGGCATTTACAAAGGAAGTGAAATATTTCTTTGGCCAAATGACCTCAAACTTTCCAGACAGCTAGTCCTTCCAACCACGAAGCCAGTTGACAACACCCCATGCAACCACTGTTCACCCTTTGACCACTGCTTCCTCTCCAAGCTTGCTGCTGCAAACTTTGCAGTGAAGCAAAGACCACCAAAGTGCTCCATTTGATTATCTGAGGGTATGATACGTCCTAAACGTATCTATAATTTCTGCTTGCTCCATGCATGTTTTGTGTGACTTTGCCATGTTTTTCTTGAACTTTCATACACTTTTGAGCATATTTGGACTAATCTATTAACCCAGTGCACCCAGCTGCCAGTTGCTGTTTTCTGCTGTTTTTGTATTTCAGGTTTTCCGGCCATTAAAAGTGCTCCAAAAAATACGGAAAAATCAGATAAAAAATCAGCGACCCGGAAGCTTCCGGAATCACCCAGGTAGCGGAGGGGGGCCACCACCAGGAGACCAGGCGGGTCCCTGGCGCGGCCCCACCCTAGGCCGCGCCAGGAGGCCTCCTGGCTGCCTGGTGGGTCCCCTCGACACCCCCTCCGCCTATATTTAGCCCTCGGGGTAGAAACCCCTAATATCGATCTCTTTTCCGTGATCTCGCCTCTGTAACGCCGCCGCCGCCGTTTCTAGATCGGGGCTGCCTGGAGAAGCTGCCCCAGCACCGTGCCGGGAGGAGGAACCCCCTCCGGGAGACCATCCATGGCCATGGACGCCTCCCGTATGTATCTTGAGTAGTTTCCCTTGGACCATGGGTCCGTGACCAGTAGCTATGTGATGTACTTCTCTCCCCTCTTTGTGCTTCCACTTTCGAGACCTCGTGAGCTGCCTCACATGATCGAGGCACTATTGTAATTTCTGTTGTTGCTATGCTGAGTTTTCTGGGATCTGATGGATTATGAGACTATGTTCAGATTGTGATGAGTAATATATTTGGTTCTTCTCTTTTATATTTTGTTCTTGAGTAAATTCTTGCATGTTCTCCGTTGCCATATTTTACTTTGGCCAAGTGATTTGTTGCAACTCCAAGAGGGAGCGTTATGCTTGATTGTGGGTTCAACCCCTTGATGTCCAGCTTGAGTGACAGAAACATGAGACTAGGGGATGTGCTGTTGCCACCAGGGATAAAACAACGGTGCTTGTATCCGCGGGTGCAAGGATTGTTTACTTTACGCAAAGTTCTTTTAATGCAGTTGTCTGTTGCTTTGAGTTTACACTTTGGGTGGGATTCGCAACTTAATACCAGCGAGATGTTCTGGATAGATATCTCAAGGTGGATGATTCGTAGTAGATGCAGTTGGATTTCGGTCTACTTACCTTGGCGTACTTCCCATTGCTTTTGAGCCCTTCCTTTCTTTGCAGCATAGTTAGCATTGCGGTGCCTTCATAATTCTGTCAATTGCCCAGCTGTGATTTGTTTACTTCGCTAGCACTTTTATCGTCTTTTGGGAGAGAGACATCACTAGTAAAAATCACGGGACTCCGGTCCATCTTCACATTACTGTTTACATCCTTAGTTTACTTTCAGTTGCCACTATTATTATCTCTTGCGTTGATCCTTTGTAAACAGCAAGGCCGGAGGAATTGACAACTCCTCTGTACTCGTTGGGAGCAAAGTTATTTGTTGCTCTGTGCAGGTCCACATCAATCGCCGTGACATCTTCTTGTATCTCTGCGAGTCCTACGGGAGACAAACCCTATCCTCCACATAGGGGAAATTTGCTGCTATGCTACATCTCACCTTCCAGTTGGGGTAACCAACGAGGATGAGAGATCCTCACCGTATCAAGCCAATTTCTGGCGCCGTCGCCGGGGACTCCAGTCTACAAGATAGGGGAGTTGCACAGTATCTTTTATCTTTGCTTTTTAGTCTTGTTACTTTACCTTTCAATTTTTACTTTTGTGTCCCTTATCAAAAATACATGTTACCTTGTCAGTAGTTACCACTATGGCTGGTCCTTTTGCCTTTGGTGAGGCAGAAGTACTTACTTTACTCAAATGGGTGGTGAAAGTTTGAAAGATTCTTGGTATAGAATTAATGATTCTCAAAAAAGAGCCACCAAGAAGCAATCCACTACTATCTTTCTTAGAATTTTTTATGTTGGGATCACTTCTTGTAATAGGTTTCTTTTAGACACTGCTATCAATGGGAACTTCATAGAGGCCCCAGTTTGGGAAGCCCTTAATGTTATTGAAAATATTGTTGGAAGTCTCCCAGTTGTTAGTATTAAGGACGACATTACGTTAGCTCACATTATGAGAAAACTTGAAAAAATAGAGCTAGAGATGCCAAGTATCGATAGGGTGAATGAGTTGGATCGTAAGATTCAAGGGAATTTGAATAGGCTAGATAACTCCATGCAGAAAATTGTCAAAACGTTGGAGACTATTAAATCCCTTGATGAGAAGTCTTCTAGGATAGAAAAGATTGAGGAAGTTATTGAAACTCTAGGAACTACGTTTTTTTACGTCCCCAAGGTTCCGACAAAGAAGGAACCTAAGTTTGTTTACGTCCCCAAGGTTCCTCGAGCTAAAGCAAACACACCCATTTCCAAGAGAGTTGAAACGGTGAAAACTTTGGAGGAGACACCTATCTTTAACTTTAATGAAACTCCAATTGATTTCCCTCCTTTTGATTTTATTCCAAGAAGCATTTTGATTCGTCCTTTATTTGAGAAACCTATTAAGACTAGTTGTACTATTGAAAAGTTTTTTGATGATCGTGATTGACGAGGGGGTGACCCCACGACTCCTACGGATGAGCCTACCCGGTGTCCATGAAGGTAGAAGGCCCATGAAGATACGACCTCAGCCCGCTAGATGGCACCGACGTAGGAGTCCTCGACTCACAAGGAAGGTGCGAAGACCTGCCATACGGAGCAAGCTAGGATTAGGAAAGTTTACCTGTACACGTAGATGAACTTCCCGAGACCTAGCCCGGTATATAAGGGCTAGGAGGGGTGACACCAAAGATATCGAATCTCACCTGTAACCCTAGCCCCGAGCGCTTCAGCCTTGGCTTCCACTGTAATCGCATCTCCCCAATCAATAATATCGAGCAGGAGCGAGCCTCCCTGTTTGCCGACGAGCTATCGTCCAACCTGTGCCTCTCATGACTAACCCAGGGTTCCTGACCATGGGATTTGCCGGGGTTGATCCCCGTCAATTGGCGCCGTCTGTGGGAACTGCGCAGGTTGGGATCATGATCTCGGCAGTCCCGTGTTCAGCAAGCCACAACTCGAGGGCAAGAACCCGACCTAGCCCACTCGAAGGATTCAAGATCACGGCGGACATATTCGCCACCCCTTAAAGACCACTCGAGTTGCAGTCACGCCAGGACCGATACTACGGTAACAGCCAAGTACAGCGCCAGCGCCGAAGGAGTCGAAGACCCAGCAGAATGGCGAGGGGCCTTTACGAAGGAATCCCACTCGAAGAACTGCGACGCGCAGCGGAGGACTCGCAAATCTTCCGGCAACCCTCCACCGCCCGGGCACCCGCCGCACATCAAGACGATGACTACGAGATTTAATCTAACGATCAGCAGAACCACGGCCATGGTAGAAGGAATCGACGACCCAAAAGGCGCGCTCGGGCACCCACCGCCAACCAAGACAACGACTCCGAGACACCTGTTGGTGAATACTACGACCCAGATCGAAGGCCAGATGAATTTGCCAACCTCATCAAGAACCATGACATGAGTCGAGGAATCGAACCCGATCCTCGCTTCCACGAGCACCCGGAGGATCAAGAGCAGATCTTCAGAATCTCAAGGAGGAAGAGGCACGCCGGATCTAGCAAACTCACGGCTAGAGAACAGCTAGCAGGACCCTGCACGATCCACAGGTTCGAGGATGACTGGGGATGCGTCAGGTCAAGTCACACTTTGAGAGACTGACGTCTGTTCAACGAGCTAGCCGACGACCTCAAGAAGGAGAAACAGAAAGAAGACAGACGCAACCAACGACCCGAGCAAGCGCCGACCTCAAGCCCGGGAGAACGTCACAACCCATCGCGAGCACAGGTGCTCATGATCCAAGAAGGAAGGATACTGGAAACACAACGCGACGCCCAAACCCTGCAGGCCAGAGCAGCTGAGAGCATAAACACAGTCGACGTCTACCTGCTACATGGAACGGAGACCAGCATCACGTTCTCACAGGACGACCATCCACCCGCGGTCCCAAGACCGGGGCATGCACCCTTAGTGCTAGATGCACAAATCAGAGGATACGACATGGACCGGATCTTCATGGACGGAGGCAGCAGCATGAACATCATCTTTGCCAGCACCCTACAAAAGATGCTGATCCCATGATCAGTATGGAGAAAATCAAGCACCGAGTTGCACGGGGTAGTCCTAGGAGAAGCAGTGTGACGCCCCCAAAATCAATCCGTGTATAGTAATCATACACGCAGGGTACACGGCTGAGATTAGGGTGCCACGGTGAGAATATCACAGCACAACACTAAACACAAAAGGATAAACAAATATATTACAATAGAGGGGGGTCACGCGGACCCGAATACATAAGTCATACAAGCCATAATATCTGAGTACAGACATAGTTAGTCAAGTTTTGCCTTAAGAAGGCTAGCACAAATCACATCAGAGATACAGATCGAAAAGGCGAGGCCTCCTGCCTGGGATCCATCGAACTACTCCTGGTCAACGGGGAACTCGACGTCGTAGTAGTCGCCTCCGGGGTACTCCTGCTCCTGGGCTCCAACGTCGACTGCAGCGGACGATCAGGCAAAGCGAAAAAGGGGAAATAAAGCAAAGGTGAGTATCTAGCATACCCGCGAGTCTTACGTCCGCTACTAAGCATTATGCATTGTATGAACAGAAATAAGAGGATGTATATAGTGGACTGAAAGGCAGAAATCCAGAGCAAGGGTAAGGAGCTAGGCCTATCGAAGACTAGCATCTTCCGACGATATCTTGCAGCATGAGGTAAGAATCAGCCAACAGTTATATAAAGCATAAAGTAACAATGCAGCAGAAGTTGCTGCAGCATTGTATAATAATAAGTTGTAATAATAAGAAATGCCTCCGAGATCCCCTCCTCGACATCCCCGCGAGGAAGAAAACCCGGAAACATACAGTTTAATAATAATAGTTTCTAGTGGTAAGATCCAGCTTCAGCATAAAGCGTCCTGTTACCGTGGACACGGCTATCCGAATAGATTAATCTTCCCTGCAGGGGTGCACTTGTGTTACGCTACACGCACGGATCTCCAGGGTGGCGGGAACCTTGTTAGGGAACGCTCCACCGAGGCTATCCGACAGTTCATAGCCCATCTTTCAAACTCAACAGAGAGGCCATCCGCCGGTCTAAATCCTAAGTATGCTGGGCCTTGGACCCCAACCCGAACGTACTCCTGCACGGTGCGTGGCTGGCCGGTGAAGTTAAAGCAAATCCAAAAAAGACACCACCGCGCGAGGAAATAAGACAACACCACTTCCCAGTGCAGGCCGCGGTACTGCTGACGTCTGAAGAGTCCTCGGACGACACTACGAAGCAGAGGAGCCCATAAACTCGTAATTCCCACGGGTAGGTAGTGCGTACATGGCATATAGCCAACTCAAGACATTCACTGAACCATTTAGCATTAATTAACCTGCGTGACAACCGTTATCGTTGCCTCGACTTAACTGACCCGCGGACAACGACATCAGCCAGGACCACCAGTACATCGGTGTCTGCCCCGTCGCCCCACCAAGTCACTGCGGTTACCAACAAGGTGAACCGTCTCCTTACCTTGTCTCGCGTGTGCTCCTGGAGGAGCTCGACTTTCGTAGTTTGGTAACTCTCGCGGCCAACGATCAGGGGCCAAGCACACCGGTACACTGGTCGTGCCCTCCCTGTCGTCCCGTCGCAATACCTCTCGCGGGCACCGTTGGGTCGCCCGACTTCTGACCTGAAGGACAACCGTTGGTCAGGTACCTAGAGCGGCTATACAGAGTCAGCAACCAGTGGAGTACAAGGATTACTCCTTGATAGCTCACACTTGATGGTGGCTCGGCAGAGCCGAGCTAGGGGGCCTGAGGCGGTGTCTGCATTGTACCGTACCTGTGCAGTTATAATATTTGTATCCAGGTTCACTCCCCTGAGTGATCACGGCCCTCTATCTAATCCTAGCTAACAATGCGCAGGGCTCACTGCTGAATAATGCATAATAATAATAATAGGCAGCATAGGATAAAGGAGGTACATCAAGGGGCGACAAAACAGGCTATGCAATTGAATAGGATTGTAACATAGCAGCCGCAGTAACAATGCCTAGTGCAAGAAATGTACGGAAAGATAGGCGATATCTGGGGAAGAGAATGGCTCTGCTTGCCTGGAAGCTCGACGGTAGTAGTAGGGTCGTCGACGAAGTAGTCGTACTCAGCAGCGGTGTAGTCGACGGCAGCAGCGGGGTCTACCGGAGATTAAGGGGGGAAGAAATAGTAAATACACAGCAAGCATATACAAACAGATGCATGACAAGATAGTTGAAATGTTAACGGTGTTCTAATGCAGTGCAATGCACATTGCTCGGAACGGAAATTCATCTGAGGATGAACTACCGGCTCCGGGTGATTACCGGACAGGGTATCCGGAGGAGGAAAGATCAAGCTGGAGGTGTCGTGGGTACCGGAAAAACATAAGGGGGTGTATCCGTGCTAGTTGATCTATTCTGAGAAACATTCGTGTTCGAAATAAATTCATCCGGGTAATTTAGCAGTACTGGACAATTTATCGGACAGTCGGTCCGGAGGGGGGACGGTTCAATGTTCGTTGTGTTAGAGGGGTGTTATAGACATATGGATAGCGTATTCGTATTCGTTATATTTTTCTGATCAATTTTCATGTATAAAGTTTTTGAATCCGAGTTACGGTTTAAAAGTTATTGAATTTCAAAGTTTTAAATCATTTAAATGATTTTCTGAATTTCTTTTATTATTTATTCAACATTATCCAGAACATTATCCAAAACAGTGCCTGACATGTGGGACCCACATGTCAGCCTCTGTTTATTTATAAAACATTTTAATTAAAATCAATTACAGTGGGGGCCCACATGTCATACTAACAGAAATAATTTAACAGTTATTTAATTAACTTAATGGCCTAGGGCCCACCTGTCATAGACAGTAGTTAATCCAAATGGATTTAATTTAACCAACCGTTTTAATTAGCAGGCGGACCCACATGTAAGTGACCCATAGGGGTTAATTAACCCCTAATCGTTTTTCTGACGAAGGGGCCCTCATGGCAGTGGCACGGGCAGCTCGCCGGCGGCGAGGGCAGCCACGGCCGACGAGCTTGCGCTGGATTCCGGTGGCCGTTCGCGATGAGGTTTGTTGCTGCGTGTCCCTGGGTACGAGCCGCATCCATTCCAGCAAGCAGCTCGAGACGAGATGGCTGGAGGTGAGCTCTACGTCGCCAATGGCGGCGGCGGTCTTTGGAGGTGCACGAAATCGCGGCTACGGCACCATCCAGGGGACGCGAACTAGTCAGCGCGAAGCTATGGTTCATCAGACACACGGTGGGCATGGCTATGACCTCCACGGCGGTGGGCAGTGCAAGACGAAGAGGGGAACGCAACTGGAGGTTATCAGGCGGCTGAGAGCACTTGGGGATTGTTTCGGTGCTCACCGCGGTCGGGTCGGGGCTAGCAGTGAGCTTGATTGTGGCGCGGGGCGGTGGCAATTCCTCTGCGATCTCCGGCGGCTCGAGGTTGAAGACGACCCGATGCGCGCGAGGTGGAGGCTCCGGGATCGATTCCTTTAATGAGGTGGCGTGGACATCGACGGCGGGGCTCGGGGACAGTCTGGATGGGGCTGGGGGGCAGTGTGGCCGCGGGTGTTCATGAGACCGTGGCCAAGGCTGCCCCGGCCAGTTTTTCCCCGACGAGTGCGAGATGCAGGAGAAGGGGAAAAAGGGGAAGGTGATATCCACGCATCGTGGGGGGCATCCTTATCGCCTCCAGGCCGGCTAGGGGACAGGGGAGCAGGTGAGGAGGGCGGGGCCAGCTTGGCAGCGGCGGCCACGGCGGCGGCATGGCGCCAGTGCGGGAGGAGGAAGGAGAGAGAGGAGTGGGCCGGGGTGGGCCATTGCCCAGGGCGACATTTAGTGCTATTCCAATTTGTTTAGTTTTTCTGTATTTCTTTTGTTTACTGCTGCAATTAAAATAAATGCCTCTGCATTTTATTTAAATGTGTTGGGGGTTTGTAAAATAGGTGTATGTCACATGTAGGTGACACAAAAGGTTTGGTGCATTTTAAAACTTAGTGGATATTTCTTTTAAATATTTTATGATTAAAAAGGACCTTATAAGCTACCGTTATAATTGTTTGAGATTTTTCATAACTCCAAAAATTACCAAAGTTGGTCCAACATGATTATAATGATTTTAGGCAATTTACAAAAATGGTTTCAGGATTTATGGAACAACTTTATTTGAACACTTTTGTTTTAATTTTTATTCAAAGCAGTTTCAACTAGGGTTTAGTTTCTTGATGAGGAAGATGCATTGGGATTTGGGTTTTGATTACCAACCAGCATGGTTTGAAAAGAGCAGAAGCAAAGTTTGATTAAGGATAGGGGATAACAGTGATTAACAAACAGTGATGGTCAACAGTGATGGTCAACAGTGATGATGATTACTGTTACAGAAACTAAGGGTGTTAAAAATCTCCCCCACTACAAGAATTCTCGTCCCGAGAATTTAAGTGGTAGCGAGGAAAAGTTCGGGGTATTCCTTGCGAAGGCGATCTTCATGTTCCCAATTGGCTTCATCTTCAGAATGATTCGACCACTGAACCTTGAGAAACTTGACGGTCTTGTTGCGGGTTCGACGTTCAGACTGATCGAGAATGCGGCTCGGATGTTCCCGATAAGTCAAGTCTTGTTGCAGCTCGATCATATCATGCTCCACTTCGCGGATAGGATCCTTGAAGCAGCGACGGAGTTGCGACACGTGGAAGACATCGTGGACTTGGGAGAGTTTCGGCGGCAATTCCAAACGGTATGCCACGGGTCCACTCCTGGAAAGGATACGGAACGGCCCAATGTAGCGAGGAGCCAACTTTCCCTTGATACCGAAGCGATGAGTGCCCCTCATGGGAGTGACACGGAGGTAAGCGTATTCGCCAGGTTGATAGACCATTTCCTTGTGCTTGGGATCATAGTTTCTCTTCTGACGGGACTGAGCAGCTTTCAGGTGTTCACGGATAACGCGAACCTGATCTTCGGCATGCTGAATAACGTCCGGACCAATGAGAGTTCGTTCTCCAGTTTCTGACCAATTCATAGCGGTTCGACACTTACGTCCATAGAGGACTTCAAAGGGTGCCATCTTGAGACTAGCTTGATAGCTATTGTTGTATGAGAATTCAGCAAATGGAAGAGATTCCTCCCATTTCTTACCGAATGAGATGACACAAGATCGAAGCATATCTTCAAGCACTTGGTTGACTCGTTCGACCTGTCCTTGCGACTGGGGGTGATAAGCGGTGCTGAAATTTGGATGAGTTCCCATAGCTTCTGGGAAACTATCCCAGAATCTTGAGGTGAAAATGCTGCCACGGTCAGAACTGATCTCCAGCGGAATACCATGGAGGGACACAATTCTGGAAACATACAAGTATGCTAACTGACTAGCAGAGATCGTCTCCTTGACTGGCAGAAAGTGGGCAACCTTGGAGAATCGGTCGATGACGACAAAGATGGCATCATGACCCTTCTGTGATCGGGGAAAACCGGTGACGAAGTCCATCTCGATCTTGTCCCACTTCCATTCAGGAATAGAGAGTGGTTTTAGAGTTCCAGCAGGTCTTTGATGTTCTGCCTTGACGCGACAGCAAACGTCACATTCAGAAACATACCGGGCAATGTCTTGCTTCATGTTAGGCCACCAGAATTGCTGACGAATGTCTTGGTACATCTTGGTGCTTCCAGGAAGAATGGACAAGGGGTATCGTGAGCCGCTCTCATGACATTCGGGGTCATATCCAGGTTCTCATGCCTGCCCTTGCTGTGAGTAACCACTAAACGGTTCTGGTAGAACACCGCACCTTTGCCATCAATGGTGAAGGGTGAGGGTCTCCCATTGTCGATATCACGCTTAATCTTGTGTACGAAATCATCATAAAACTGTATACCCTTGACGGATTTGACGAGATCCGGTTCGATAACCAGGTTATTTGCATAACCTTGAGGAACAATCTCGAGGTTTAACTTTTGAAAATCTTCATACAGAGGTGGTTGGTCTAGTTGCACCTCAAGTTCACTACAGTAAGCTTTACGGCTCAAAGCATCGGCCATCACATTAGCCTTGACAGGGGTGTAATGAATATCCATGTTGAAATCGGCTATTGTCTCGAGCCATCTTTGTTGGCGGAGATTCAGGTCGGGCTGAGTAAACAAGTACTTCAGGCTTTGGTGGTCGGTGTAGATCTCGCAATGGTTACCAACGAGGTAATGTCGCCACAGTTTCAATGCATAAATTACTGCTGCCAATTCGAGATCATGTGTTGGATATTTACCTTCGTGAGCACGCAACTGACGAGAGCCATAAGCAATCACTTTGCGCTCTTGCATTAGGACACAGCCTAATCCTTGACGAGACGCGTCGCAATATATCACGAAGTCCTTCTGAGTATCAGGGGGAGCGAGCACCGGGGGAGAAGTTAGCTTGTCCTTGAGCGCTTGGAAACTTTCTTGACATTTATCTGTCCGCTCAAACTTGACGCCTTTGTGAAACAGATTAGTCAGAGGCCTGGCAATCTTGGAGAAATTCTCGACGAAACGGCGGCAATAGCTAGTGAGTCCGAGGAAACTGTGGACTTGCTTGACGGTCTTGGGAGGAGTCCAGTCAAGAATATCCTGGATACGTTCTGGGGTGACGGCAATGCCATCCTTGGAAATCACATGTCCAAGGTAGGTTACTTCGGGAAGCCAGAACTCACACTTAGAATACTTAGCGTAGAGTTTGTGTTCTCGAAGCTTCTTCAGTATAAGACGAAGATGTTCTGCATGTTCTTCTTCATTCTTGGAATATATCAATATATCATCCAGATAAACCACGACGAACTGGTTGAGGTACTCCATGAAAATATAATTCATCAATCTGGAGAAGGTGGCTGGAGCATTGGTTAAGCCAAAGGACATGACAATGTACTCGTATGAACCATAGCGAGTAATGAAGGAAGTCTTCGGAATGTCCTCATCACGGACTCGGATTTGGTGATAACCCAACCTCAAGTCGAGTTTAGAAAACACCTTGGATCCGGCAAGTTGATCATACAGATCGTTGATCCGAGGGTGTGGGTATTTGTTCTGGATGGTGGCTTGGTTAATGGGCCGATAATCTTAGACCAATCGGTTTGTCCCATCGCTCTTCTTGACAAAAATCGAAGGTGCTCCCCAAGCTGAGGAACTGGGGCGAATGAATACTTTCTAAAGTGCCTTGTCGATTTCCTCCTTAAGTTCAAGGAGTTCATGTGGCGGCATCTTGTAAGGACGCTTGGCAATAGGGGTGGTGCCGGGCTTCAAGTCGATGACAAATTCGACTTCTCTGATCGGGGGTATTCCCGGCAGTTCTTCTGGGAAGACGTCGGGAAAATCGCGAACGACTGGAACGTTCTCGATGCCTTCGAGGGGGGCGGAATTCAAAGCATTCATCATAAATATCTGTGTTTCAGCATTACGGGTAACTCGGGTGGTGTGGTTAACAATCTCGCCGGAGGGGTGAAAAAGTTGGACAGACTTGGTGCCACAATAGAGTGCGGCATCATGAAATTTCAACCAATCCATTCGCAGAATGAGGTCTATGGTGGAAGACGTTAGGATTATGGGGGAAGCATGGAATTCAATTCCTTCAATTTCAACGATGGTTTCGGGCACTATCTTGGTGGTTCGGCATTGGCCTACGGGGTGCGAACAACCATCAGTTGGTTCATCTTTTCCAATGCGAATTTATGCGACAATGCAAATGCTTCCGGCATGAATGAATGCGATGCTCCTGTATCAAATAAAATAGTAGCAGGTATGGAATTAACGAGAAGGGTACCCATCACGGTGGCGGGTTGTTGCTGAGCTTCTTCAACATTGACGTTGTTAGCATGTCCATGAGCATAAACGGCAGACCCAGTATTATAGTTGGGGGTCCTGTTGTTGCCACGACCATTTCCGCGGCCAGCGGGGTGAACTACCAGTTGCTTCTGTTTCTAGGGGCACTCTCTGGAAAAATGCCCAGGTTGGCGGCACGTGAAGCATAATCCATCCTGAGGACGAAGGGGGGTAGCATTGGGTGGTGCTGGCAGAGCTCTTGGCATGTGCGGTGGCGGAGGCAGACGGGGTGCAGCATAAGACGGCATTGGAGCAGGGACAGGTGAATGGGTCACACTGGTAGGGCGCCAGATACGACGCTTCTGCGTTGCGCCCGAAGATGAGCCAACATCACGATAACGCTTCAGAGAGTTCTTGTGCTCCACCTGGGCAGTCTCGACGGTGATAGCCTTGTTCACCATGGTGGCGAAGTTGGAGAAATCATGAACGGCAAGAGCGAGCCTGAGGTCTGGGTTGAGGCCACGACGGAACTTCTGCTGCCTGCGAGCATCAGTGGTGATCTCCTCTTCCGCATAGTGAGAGAGGTTGAGGAACTCGCGCTGATAGGCTTCAACAGTCATGTCGCCCTGAGTGAGGTTGCAGAATTCTTCCGCCTTACGATCCATGATCCCCAGAGGAATGTAGCGGGCGCGAAAGGCAGACTGAAATTCATCCCAAGTGATGAATTCTTCAACTTGTAGGGAACGCTTCTGGGTGCTCCACCACTGAGTAGCGGTGCCTTTCAGATGTTAAGACGCAAAGTTCACATAGTCGGCTGGATCGACATTAGCAGACTCCAGCTCGTGAGTGATGTCGCGAAGCCAGTCATCAGCATCCAACGACTGAACAGTGTTGCGGAACATAGTGGGGTTGAGGCGGGTGAAGTCGTGCAGAGTCACGGTGGCATGCTGATGGTGGTGCCCATTCTGATTCGGCTGGGGGAACTGAGCCATGACATTCTCCATGAACTGACGGTTCAGCTCGAACTGCTGCATCATCGCGGCCATGTAATCCGGCGGCGGAGGTGGGTCGTTGGCACCACGACCACGACCACGACCATCCATCCTGCTAGAATTTAACAGGGGTAGTTCAGCGATGAAAATTTAACGAGATACCGGAATCAAGCCTGAAGTAAAAACGACAGCGAAGAGGAGGCGCGGATATATAGGGGTAGTCATATAAGACATACACATTTACACACAGAGTCAATCGAAAATCGGGCAGCGTAACGTCGTAGAAATTAAGGAAAAAGGACTCACTAGGCGGCGCGCAGACCGCGGTTAGGATTACACGACGCGACATAGATTCCACTATGTCAATCACGCCGCAAGAAAACTGTTGGCCACAGGAGTTAATGCCAGAGAATGCGCGGCCTGTCCAGAATGAGAATGGGATCCGCGGTCCGGGACCTGGGGTATGACTCCTGCGACACGACTCAATCAATGGGGGAAGCACCAAAAACGCCGGGTGGAATCAAGAGAACGTGATCCTAATGTCCGATTTTGTAAAACTTACCAGCAAGGATAAGAGAGCAGATTCCCAGAGCATAGGTAAGGAGAAAAGGATCCTAATACCATAGATATCACACGTAGTGACATCGATGTGGGCCCGTAAGCCAAATATTAAGTTAGCAAAATAGTTTTTCAAAGTCTAGACTCAACTTCGACCAAGTAGTGGTGGGGTGGCTTCCTACAGGCAGTCAGCTCTGATACCAACTTGTGACGCCCCCAAAATCAATCCGTGTACAGTAATCATACACGCAGGGTACACGGCTGAGATTAGGGTGCCACGGTGAGAATATCACAGCACAACACTAAACACAAAAGGGTAAAAAAAATATTACAATAGAGGGGGGTCAAGCGGACATAGTTAGTCAAGTTTTGCCATAATATCTGAGTACAGAAATAGTAGTCGTATCTAGGGAAGAGAATGGCTCTGCTTGCCTGGAAGCTCGACGGTAGTAGTACGGTCGTCGACGAAGTAGTCGTACTCCGCAGCGGTGTAGTCGACGGCAGCAGCGGGGTCTACCGGAGATTAAGGGGGGTAGAAACAGTAAATACATAGCAAGCATATACAAACAGATGCATGACAAGACAGTTGAAATGTTAACGGTGTTCTAACGCAGTGCAATGCACGTTGCTCGGAACGGAAATTCATCTGAGGATGAACTACCGGCTCCGGGTGATTACCGGACAGGGTGTCCGGAGGAGGAAAGATCAAGCCGGAGGTGTCGTGGGTACTGGAAAAACATAAGGGGGGTGTATCCGTGCTAGTTGATCTATTCTGAGAAACATTCGTGTTCGAAATAAATACATCCGGATAATTTAGCAATACCGGTCAATTTATCGGACAGTCGGTCCGGAGGGGGGACGGATCGATGTTCGTTGTGTTAGAGGGTTGTGATAGACATACGGATAGCGTATTCGTATTCGTTATATTTTTCTGATCAATTTTCATGTATTAAGTTTTTGAATCCGAGTTACGGTTTAAAAGTTATTGAATTTCAAAGTTTTAAATCATTTAAATGATTTTCTGAATTTCTTTTATTATTTATTCAACATTATCCAGAACATTATCCAAAAAAGGGCCTCACATGTGGGACCCACATGTCAGCCTCTGTTTATTTATAAAACATTTTAATGAAAACCAATTACAGTGGGGGCCCACATGTCATACTAACAAAAATAATTTAACAGTTATTTAATTAACTTAATGGCCTAGGGCCCACCTGTCATAGAGAGTAGTTAATCCAAATGGATTTAATTAACCCCTAATTGTTTTTCTGACGAAGGGGCCCTCATGGCAGTGGCACGGGCAGCTCGCCGGTGGCGAGGGCAGCCACGGCCGACGAGCTTGCGCTGGATTCCGGTGGCCGTTCGCGACGAGGTTTGTTGCTGCGCGTCCCTGGGTACGAGCCGCATCCATTCCAGCAAGCAGCTCGAGACGAGATGGCCGGAGGTGAGCTCTATGTCGCCAATGGCGGCGGCGGTCTCTGGAGGTGCACGAAATCGCGGCTACGGCACCATCTAGGGGACGCGAACTAGTTAGCGCGAAGCTACGGTTCATCAGACACGCAAGGGTGCCAAAAGCACGCGCTGGAACCCACGGTGGGCACGGCTATGACCTCCACGGCGGCGGGCAGTGCAAGACGAAGAGGGGAACGCAACTGGAGGTTATCAGGCGGCTGAGAGCACTTGGGGATTGTTTCGGTGCTCACCGCGGTCGGGTCGGGGCTGGCAGTGAGCTCGATTGTGGCGCGAGGCGGTGGCAATTCCTCTGCGATCTCCGGCGGCTCGAGGTTGAAGACGACCCGATGCGCGCGAGGTGGAGGCTCCGGGATCGATTCCTTTGGTGAGGTGGCGTGGACGTCGACGGCGGGGCTCGGGGACAGACTGGTTGGTGCTGGGGGGCAATGTGGCCGTGGGTGTTCACGAGCCCGTGGCCATGGCTGCGCCGGCCAGTTTTGCCCCGACGAGTGCGAGATGCAGGAGAAGGGGAAAAAGGGGCAGGTGAGATCCACGCATCGCGGGGGGCGTCCTTATCGCCTCCAGGCCGGCTAGGGGACAGGGGAGCAGGTGAGGAGGGCGGGGCCAGCTTGGCAGCGGCGGCCACGGCGGCGGCATGGCGCCAGTGCGGGAGGAGGAAGGAGAGAGAGGAGTGGGCCGGGGTGGACCATTGCCCAGGGCGACATTCAGTGCTATTCCAATTTGTTTAGTTTTTCTGTATTTCTTTTGTTTACTGCTGCAATTAAAATAAATGCCTCTGCATTTTATTTAAATGTGTTGGGGTTTGTAAAATAGGTGTATGTCACATGTAGGTGACACAAAAGGTTTGGTGCATTTTAAAACTCAGTGGATATTTCTTTTAAATATTTTATGATTAAAAGGACCTTATAAGCTACTGTTATAATTGTTTGAGATTTTTCATAACTCCAAAAATTACCAAAGTTGGTCCAACATGATTATAATGATTTTAGGCAATTTACAAAAATGTTTCAGGATTTATGGAACAACTTTATTTGAACACTTTTGTTTTAATTTTTATTCAAAGCAGTTTCAACTAGGGTTTAGTTTCTTGATGAGGAAGATGCATTGGGATTTGGGTTTTGATTACCAACCAGCATGGTTTGAAAAGAGCAGAAGCAAAGTTTGATTAAGGACAGGGGATAACAGTGATTAACAAACAGTGATGGTCAACAGTGATGATGATTACTGTTACAGAAACTGAGGGTGTTACAAGCAGCCACATCTCTCGGAGTCATCGAACTCGAAGTCGTCCTTGGCAACCGTCGTAACTTCGCAAAGCACGTCCTCGAGTTCGAGGTACTCGACTAGCAATCACAGTATCACGCCATATTGGGACGGCCAGCATTCGCGCAATTCATGGTGGTTCCACACTACGCCTACCTCAAGCTCAAGATGCCAGGATCATCGGGAGTCCTCACGATCAACGGAAGCTTCATCACATCAGACCAATGTGATCGTGACTTCCACGGGATCTCCGACACATTCAGAGCCAAACAAGAACTCAGAGAAATAGCCATGGTGACAAAAAAAAGTACCTTCCCATTGGTGAACCGAAGCGAATCCAAGGAGTACGGACGCGACTTCAGCATCGGCAGCGACACAGTCACTTACCAAGTCCACCCGACGGACCCGGAAAAAACAGTCCGCGTGTACGCCCACCTACCAGAGGAGCAGGCAACAGCTCTCGTCGCCTTCCTCCGAGACGAGTGGGAAATATTCGCCTGGTGCCCAGCCGACATGCCTGGAATACCACGCGAATTCGCGGAACACGCCCTACGCATCAAGCCAAACACGAGGCCAGTGAAGCAAGCGCTGAGACGATTCTCAGAGCCCAAGCGCAGAGAAATCGGAGAGGAAGTCAACCGGTTACTCGACGCTCAGTTCATCCGAGAAAAGAAGAAGGCCACCTGGATAGCAAACCCAGTGTTGGTGCCAAAGAAAGACACGACCGTGCTGCGCATGTGCGTCGACTACGGACCAGTCAACAAACATTGCCCGAAGGATCACTTCCCCTGCCTAGAATCGATCACATAATCGACTCAACAGCAGGGTGCGACCTAATCTCCTTTCTGGACAGTTACTCAGGATACAACCAGATCAGGATGAAGGAAGAAGACGAAGAGAACACATCGTTCATCACCCCCTATGGAGTATTTTGCTACAGGACCATGCCCTTCGGGCTCTAAAACGCAGGCGCCACTTACCAACGAATGATGCAGGCCTGCCTAAAGGAGAAAATAGGAAGAAACGTACAAGTCTACGTGGAAGACATCATCATCAAGACCTACAAAGAAGCCACACTACTCGATGACCTGCGCGAAACCTTCGCAGCGCTCAACAAATACAGAATAAAGCTCAACCCAAAGAAGTGCGCATTCGGCGTACCGACGGGAAAACTGCTGGGCTACATGGTTTCTGCCCGCGGAATCGAGGCAAACCCCGAGAAAGTCCAAGAAATCACCCGCATGCAAGAACCAACCGACGTCAAAGGAGTGCAGCAACTCACTGGAAAACTTGCAGCTCTCAGCTGCTTCATCAGCAGGCTTGGAGAACGCACGCTGCCTTTCTATCAACTTCTCAGGAAAGGAAAGAAATTCGAGTGGACGGAGGAAGCCTGCCAAGCATTCGCGGACCTGAAAAAGACACTCTCAACTCCACCAATCCTGGCGGTACCCAAGGAACGAGAAAAGCTATACCTCTACGTGGCAGCACGCAGCAGTGTAGTAAGCACAGCGCTCGTTGTCGAACACGCAGAAGAAGGCAAGGTCCAGAGCATTCAGAGACCAATCTACTACCTTAGCATGCTCCTGACAAAATCACAGCAGCGGTACCCGCACTATCAGAAGCTACTACTAGCCATCGTCATGACTTTAAGAAAGGTGTCCCAATACTTCGACGAGCACCCTATCACAATCGTGAGAAGCGCACCACTTGCTGACATACTAAACAACCCTGGAGAAACCGGGCGAGTCGCCGAGTGGAACATCGAGCTCAGCCCACGAGACCTGCAATACAAGCACCCAACAGCCATCAAAGCCCAAGTACTCCCAGTTTTTCTGGTCGAGTGGACAGAGGTTCAAACACCAGGCCCCCCAGACCTATCAAGTTCATGGTCATTGTTCTTCGATGGGTCCAAGGGACAACAAGGAGCTGGAGCAGGAGTTATACTCATTTCCCCCAAAGGAACAAAACTGAAATACGTCCTCTAGATTAATTTCAGTCACGCCTCCAACAACGAAGCAGATTACGAGGCACTCCTACATGGCATGCGCATGGCCAAAACATGCGGAGCCACTCGCCTCATAATTTATGGGGACTCCAATCTCTTCATCCAGCAGACGATGAGAAACTGCAACACAATAGTTGACAACATGGCAGCCTACCAAAATCTCTACAAAGAACTCGAAGGAAATTTCGACGGTTGCGAGCTCAACTACATCACCAGGGACAACAACACAGAAGCTGACCAGCTCGCGAACATCGTTTCGACCCGGGCGCCTGTCCCACCTAGCGTTTTTCTCGAAATCATCAACAGGAGATCCATCAAGGCGCAGGAAGCAACACCCGAAGCGGTAGTGGACGGCGAAGACGCACCAGAAATAACACAGGTGGCAGCAGCAACACCATCAAAAGAAACAACCACCAGTGCATCCAACAGCACAGCCCCGACGGAGTTCGAAGGACCTGTCTGGACTAAACCGTTCCTCCGATTCCTAATCGAAGGCACGCTACCACAAGACATGGCCGAAGCACGACGCATCAGCCGACGATCCAAGGCATTCACTGTGATCAACAGACAACTATACAAGCGCAGTATCACCCAGATACTCCAAAGGTGCATTGACGAAGAGGACGACAAAGCCCTATTGCTAGAAATCCACGAAGGCACCTGCGGGCACCACGCGAGCAGTCGAGTGCTCGTGTCCAAAGCATTCCGAGCTGGATTCTACTGGCCCACAACCATGAAAAACGCAGAGGAAATCGTGCGACCTTGCGTCGCCTGTCAAAAATTCTCCAACAGGCCACACGCTCCTGCATCTGAGCTGAAGACCATACCACTATCCTTGCCGTTCGCCACCTGGGGACTCGACATGGTGGGCCCACTAAAGAAATCAACAAAGGGCGGAAGAACACACCTGCTCGTTGCAGTCGACAAGTTCACTAAGTGGATCGAAGCAGTGCCCATCACCAACTCTATAGCTCTCACGGCTGTCAACTTCATCAAATCGATCATCTTCAGATTCGGAGTGCCACACAACATCATCACGAACAACGGCACGAACTTCACAGCCGCAGAATTTCAGAACTTCTGCGAAGAACTGGGCATCAAAATTAATTATTCATCAGTCGCGCACCCGGAGTCCAACGGCCAGGTGGAAAAAGCAAACGGCCTTGTCTGTGGAGGAATCAAGAAACGGCTCCTCGCACCACTCGAGCAAGCCGCCGGTAACTGGGTAGAAGAACTCCCCGCGGTGCTATGAAGCTTACGAACCACGCCAAATACTGCGACCCAATACACACCCTTCTTCATGGTGTACGGGGCAGAGGCAGTCCTACCGCATGACCTCAAGTTCGGAGCACCCCGGGTCACCGGATACGAGGAAGAAGAAGCAGAAGATGTATTACAAGACGACAAAGATACGGCTGACGAAGCAAGAGACACAGCCCTGGATAAATCAGAAGGGTACCAAGACAAATTGCGTACCTACCAAAGCAGTCGAATGCGCACCAGAACCTTCAACAAAGGTGACCTAGTCCTACAATTAATACAAGAGAAGGTGACCAAGCAAGAGACACAGCCCCCACCGAGCAACTTCTATCGCACTCGCGATCTTAATCAAAAAAACTCGGGGGCTGAAGAGGAAACTCCCCCCCCCCCGAGCAACTGTTATCGCACTCGCGATCTTAATCAAAAAAACTCGGGGTATGAAGAGGAAACTCCCCCCCGAGCAACTGCTATCGCACTCGCGATCTTAATCAAAAAACTCGGGGGCTGAAGAGGAAACTCCCCCCCGAGCAACTGCTATCGCACTCGCGATTTTAATCAAAAGACTCGGGGGCTGAAGAGGAAACTCCCCCCTCGAACGACTGCTATCGCACTCGCAATCTTAATCAATACACTCGGGGGTTGAAGAGGAAACTCCCCCCCCCCCCCCCCCGAGAAAATTTATCGCCTGCGCGATCTTAATCGAAGCAGTCGGGGGCTTAAGAGCAAAAATCCCCCCCAAGCAACACTACCGCCTACGCGATATTCTGCATGAAGCACTCGAGGCCTCGAGTACAAACCACACCCGAGAGACGACCATCAACACTCCAATGGCATCCAAGCACTTTTTAAGAGACTTTGGAGGAAGCACAAGTTCTTTTAGTATTCACCCGATCGCCAACGATCACCTAAAGACTCGGGGGCTACTCCCATCGGGAGCGCTGCCGCGCACCAGATAAAAGACAACAAAGAAAACAAAATCCAGCCTACGCTTGACCCTTCGACTCAAGCGTAGCCTCGGGGACTACTCCCATCGGGAGCGCTGTCGCGCACCCGATAGAATCCACTGTTCAAAGTATCGGACGGACTTGAAGACAGTTCTCGGCCGCAAAAAACTCAAACACAACTCTCATTTCCAAAGGAAATCAAGGACAGCTCCTAATCATCAAGGACTTGAACACAATTTTTTTTCGATGGCAAAGAGGCTCAAACTTAAAATCCATTGCAAAGGATAAAGCACAGTTTACATCATAAAATCATCTTCAGTACAAAAGGACTCAACTACATTTGGATAGAAGGCAACTCCTGTTACAAGAGGAAATCACCCAAGGAATTATGACTTCTACATGTGTGCCCATGAGGGGTAATCTACTCTAGTACAAGAGCATCATCACAGACAAAGTAGGAGTCGAAGCAGCAGGCTCATGATGTCAATGACATAACAAAAGGTGAAGCTCGACTTATTTGCAGGAGTCATTGGAGACGCTGCTCCACCAGCTTCATCTCCTGCTCCTCTAGCTTCTTCTCCAGCTCCACCCAAGCTGCCGGCGAAGATGACGCTGGTGCCTTCAGTTCTACAAGGTCGCCTGCCGCTCTCGTTTAACAAGTGGCTTGACATCGAGGTCTTCTTCAGAGGCAAAGGAGGAAGCAGTTGAAGACGGCTCACCACCACCACCAGACCAGTCCCTGGAGGAAGAAGCAGTTGAAGACGCAGACGCAGGACTCCTCGACTTCATGGAGCTGTCGCTGCTCGACTCCTGCCCATGCGGGTCCATGCTATTGCCACTCGGATCGAACGCATGGACAATGATAGTTCTCTCACCGTCAAAGCAACAGCTAAGCATATCACCATCTCGCAAATTCAACCGCCGAGCAAACAAACCCCAACCAGAGCCAAGAAAAATCAAGCGAGAGCTATCAACCTCCAACTCAACATAAGAAGGAAATCGACAACTCCCCTGAAGGTGCAGAAGCGGGCCATCCAAGCCACGTTCAGAGACAATAGCAGAAAAAGCAGAGGGAAGAAGGATGCGTTTGGCACTTTGGCCACGAACGTGCAAAATAAAATCATAGCGCCAGAATCCCTCCTCCAAGGGAGAGGAAGAAGGCACTGGCACTGCAGCATGACGACCTCCACAACATGAGCGTGGTGTGTGGCCACCACGGCCACGACGACCACGGCCACGGCCAGCGCCTCGCCTAGGAACCATGAGTGGAAGGAGAGATGAAGAAAAAGGTGAAGCAGCGAGTTGGATAGAAGCGTAGAAGAGAAAGGCCTATTTATAGAACAAAAATCCTCGAAGCACAGAAAAGCCAAGACAACAGCAGCAATTAATTCAAAGACCAAATGACCCAACCGTCTCGAACTCCAAGAAGAAGATGCTTTCCCACGGGAAGCACTGTACGCAGGGCGCATCAATTCGCTCGCGTTTCCAACGCACGCATGGAAAACCCAACCGGCGCCTGCCGCACGCCACAAACGGCCATAATTGTGACCGGTCCACGAGATGTGACGGTTCACTGGCAGCGCATCACTGACAGCCATCAAAACAGAGGCATCACTATCCCTGAGAAATGGCGAAGAAAACCAAATAGCAGGGCGCACTTAGTACGCCATCAAGGCCCAGAGATTCCATCTTTTCAGATCTTTTTCCCAAGGAAGAAAAACATCTTACTACCATCGGGAGCGTACATCATATGAGTCCCGGGTGCTCCCTCACCTAAAGGCCAACCATGTGCTCGAGTGAACACTCGCACCAATCAGAGTCTCGGGTGCTCCCTCAACCCGACGCAAGACAAACAAATCACTCGCCAGGACCTTACGGCGCTATGAGTCTCGGTTGCTCCCTCACCTCAAGAGCCGAAAATGGCATTCGAGTGATTACTCGCAAAAAACCCCCCGACTAAGCACTCGAAAAAAGCTCCTCGGGTGAATGAGTGAACAACTCGCTTGATGTTTTGTTCCAAGCGGGTGCAATGCTACAAGGCTCCGCGCCTCAGAAACACGCGTTCCTGGAACACGATACACTGTGCCCAGAAGCCACGGAAGTACGGGCGGGCTGGGACTTGCCGAAGAGAGATTTCACTCCCAACCTTTCCCAAGCGCAGAGCATGATAGATAAGTCGGGCGGACGCGCCTTAGGCTACACACGTTACTGGCGGCAAATGAACACCGTAAGACCTGAAGCGGCCGGACTTTTTCTCGACACCAGTGTTCCAAGCTCACGTCGAGGGACATGGGTTTGATTGGGCTACTGTGGTATTTTCCCTAGTGCAATTCACCAAGGCTCGACCCGTCAACCCCTTGGGCCCTTTCAGCTTAGCATCCCTCGAAACAGGTTTTGTCATGGCCACCAGACTGCCAGCGATCCACGGATGAACCGTGCATATCAATAAACGACAAATGAATGTACTCGAGTCCCTGCGCGACTCTTCGAGTCCCCCAGGCACTCGGGGGCTACTGACGAGGGGGTGACGCCACGACTCCTACGGATGAGCCTACCCGGTGTCCATGAAGGTAGAAGGCCCATGAAGATACGGCCTCAGCCCGCTAGATGGCACCGACGTAGGAGTCCTCGACTCACAAGGAAGGTGCGAAGACCTGCCGTACGGAGCAAGCTAGGGTTAGGAAAGTTTACCTGTACACGTAGATGAACTCCCCGAGACCTAGCCCGGTATATAAGGGCTAGGAGGGGTGATGCCAAAGATATCGAATCTCACCTGTAACCCTAGCCCTGAGCGCTCCAGCCTTGGATTCCACTGTAATCGCATCTCCCCAATCAATAATATCGAGCAGGAGCGAGCCTCCCTGTTTGCCGACGAGCTATCGTCCAACCTGTGCCTCTCATGACTAACCCAGGGTCCCTGACCATGGGATTTTCTGGGGTTGATCCCCGTCAGTGATGATGGTTCAATGGATACAACTTGATCTTCTACTTTAAGCCTAGCTAATGGCTCTAAAGAAGCGCTTTTGGGAGGCAGCCCGCAATGAATTTAGGTTTTTCTTTTTTCTTTTCTTCTATTTTTAGTGGTCTTGATGATTTTTACTACTTTAGCAACATCATTGTATCTTTACTTTTCAACCTTTGTGCCTTTTATAGCCTCATACGACAAGGGAAGTGAAAGTTGTGACATGCTGTCCAGAAAACAGATTCTGTCCTCGTGACTAGAAAAATCATGAAAACATCCCAGTTCATCTTTTTGAGCTGAATTTTTTACACAGTGTGATCTATACAATTACGAAACTTGCGTATGTTCTGAGTTTTTTTATTTGAGCTGTATAAGTATCCCTAAAAAATTCGTTTCTACCTGCTGGTCTGTTTTTCACAGATTCTGTCCTGTTTTGCCTTTTCTTCACTTTGCAAACCTTAAGCTTGCTTTTTATTTGCAAAAGCTTTTTGGCAATCTTGAGAAACAGTAGCTCTTCAAGTTTATGTTTATTTCCAGTAGATAAAAATTTATTTTAGTTGGGTACTAACCTCTGTAATCAGTCTACAATGAGTTATGTATGAAGGGAGTTTTCAAGTGTGCGATGGAAGATGATGAAAGAAGATCTTGGAGTGTCAAACGCTCAAGCTTGGGGATGCCCATGTGCACACCAAGAAATATTCAAGGATACTCAAGCGTCTAAGCTTGGGGATGCTCCCGTGCATCCCCTTCTTCATCAACAATTATCAGTTCGTCTCTCGTTGCACTATATTTTTATCACTTCATGCATTCTGTGCTATACTTGGAGCGTCTTGCTCTTTACTTTTCTAGGTTTGTTTTTGCTTTGTTTGCTGTAGTAACAAGTTAGACCCAAGCTTAATCTTTTGTGTGGGAGAGATACACGCTCGCTTGAACTAGAACTCCTCATAGGATTTTCATGCTTATTCTTTTAGTTGTGAGTTGTTCTTTTTCTTTTCTTAGCTGCTGCTCTGTTTAGTTGTAGTGCTTTAGTTTTTCTAGAGCTTTTCTTTTGTTTTAGGTTGAACTTTCTATAGGTTGCATGTTTTATCTTGTTAGAGAGTTTGCCTGTTTCACTGAGTTTTGTGTCTTGACTAGAAGTAGGTAGTTGAAGTTGCTATTCTATTTGTAGTATTAACTTGCAATAGTTTTGAGGTATTGACTAGAGTAATGTTTGAACTTTTGGTGTCAAGAGCTCGAGCCTATTAGTGATAGAAGTCGTATTTTGGGCAATCCGTGTGTTTTTTGAAAACCAAAAACCCTTGTTGAGAACTCTAGCTACTAGATGGATCACTAACCTCTGGAGGGTTCGAATATTAGAGTACACTCACGTACCATGAGTCGAGGATGCGCAAGGATGACCAAACCCCCATACACTCCTCCTCGGGGTACTTGTCTCTTTGTGAACCTCCTGATTAGATTGAGAGTTACCGATAATAAGTGCATGAGTTCTTCGGACTAATGTGAGTATTCGAAAGTTGACACTTCCACCCACCTATACTTTTTCTAGCCTCTTCGGTACCATGCATTGCCCTTTCTCACCTTGAGAGTTGGCGCATACTTCGCCGGTGCATCCAAACCCTTGGCACGATACGCTCTGTCATCATAAGCCTCCTTATATCTTTCCTCAAAACAGCCACCATACCTACCTACAAGGCATTTCCATAGCCTTTCCGAGATACATTGCCATGCAACATCCACCTTCTCATGACTTGATCCTCATGTCATACATGCTACTTGCTTGATCGATGAGCCGCATGCTAGTTGGGCCTTGCCCTAATCATTGCTACATGACGCGCTAGTATTATTGCATATCCTGCTATCCTGGCAGAGGCATACATTTGCATCATGATAGTTATATCTTCTTTATGTGAGTACCTTTGTAAAGTGTGAAAGATCTCCTATATTCTTGTAAAATATAGAGTGTTGCCCCTAAAGTGAGGAAAAGATCCCAAAGAGGACAGAATCAAAAGATCCCAAAGAGGACAAATGAGAGTTAAATAGAAAGAGCCATTGAGGCCACCAAGAAAAATACAAAAAAATAGAAAAAAGAGAAAAAGGAAAATAAAAAGAGAGAAGGGGGCACACTACTATTCCTTTTGAGAGATCCTTGTACTCCATAGAGATCATCATCATGCATATAGCTATGTGGGGACCTTCACACTATAGAACTTGGCTTGTATATTCTAATGATGAGCCTCCTCAAACGAGCTCTAGGTCTTTTTGAGCAAGCAAGTCAGATGCACCCCCACTAGTTCCCTTGGAGAGATTTTAGCTCACATGTGCATCCGTTGCATGGCAATCCCTACTCCTCACATCATATTTATCATATGGCCTTCTCTCGCCTATGATTGTTCTCATTGATGTGAGTCTTTCACACCTTTTTTGTCTTCCTCCTCCACCTTCTTTCTGTTTCTCCTTTTAGGTGTCAACTTTCTTGCTCACGCTCATCCATTGCATGAGTGCTCAAAATATCGAAAGGGAGTGGATCAGTTTGACTTGTACCTGGCTAGTGGTCTGGGGACGAGTCAAGATAAGAATCCAAAGGAGACCAAGTGTGAAACTTTAGTAGATAGTGGTTCTCAACAAACTTTTTCTCTCCTTTTCCCAGTCCCCTGCTTGCACGCAAACACCAGCTGGAGACATTCGAGTCACGGACAGCGAAAGCTCTTGCACCTTTTGTTCTTTTGTTGCTTGTTTCAATGCTAATATAGACTCTTGCTTGTTAAGACTTGAATTGAATTGCATGCTTTGATTGCTTTACTTAAACACTACTAGGGAATAGCCTTATAGTGGCGCACTGTTTTTGCGTTTAGTGGCGCATTTCAAATGCGCCACTAACGACAAGCCACTAATAACGCCTTAATAGTGGCGCATTTCAAATGCGCCACCCCTAAGAATCTTATGCGTGGCGCATTTCGAAATGCGCCACCCATAAGAGTCTTAGGGGTGGCGCATTCTGAGAATGCGCCACTATTAAATTTTGAATTTTGAATCTGGATCTGGATCTGGAAAACAATTTTTTTTTCTTAATCTCAGGTTAGTATGCTTAATGCCCGATCACTATGCTTAATCTCTGGTCAAACTAACCTCCGTGGTCAAACTTCCCCGAGGGTCACCCATCCTAGCACTACTCCAGCCCCAGCACGCTTAACTTCTCGGTTCTATTCAACTCTCACTCCAGCTCACCTAGCAGGCACTTGTTGATATATCTAACATATAAATCCTATTAAACCATGTTGATGTCTAGGACCTTGTTAATGTTCATGGGTGTGCTAAAATTTGCAAAAAAAATTTGGAACTTTCTCGATGGGACCATTAGCATATTTTGAACTTTTTTAAAAATTTTGATTTTTTTTAAAATGTTTTTTTAAATTTTTTTAATGTTACTATCTAAAATTTTCAACTTTTTTTAACTTCCCGATTTGTCCTCTAGCCTATTTTGAATTTCTAAAAAAATAAAAAAATTAATTTTTAAAAAATTTCAAAAAAAAAATCTTAGTAGTGGCGCATTTCATACAGAATGCGCCACTACTAAGTTCAAAATTTTTTTCAAATTTTTTTTTTGGGCCTCCAGATCTTCAAACGCCCGTAACTTTTTTTCTGTTAGGTTTTTGAGGATTCTAAAAATGTTCAACAGGAAATGCGCCACCCCTAAGAGCTTATGGGAGGCGCATTCTGGATGCGCCACTAATAATTCCTTAGGGGTGGCGCATTTCCAGAATGCGCCACCCCTAAGCTCTTAGGGGTGGCGCATTTCCAAAATGCGCCACCTATAAGGTTCTTAGGGGTGGCGCATTTCTCCTAATGCGCCACGTATAAGGGGTTCCAGGGCTGGCCCACTCTTAGGGGTGGCGCATTTTGGAAAATGCGCCACCTATAAGGGCTTATAGGTGGCGCATTTTTTACCAGTGCGCCACCCCTTACAACATAGTGGCGCATTACATATAAAATGCGCCACTAATAAGCTTTCCATGTATAGCTATTTCCCTAGTAGTGAAAAGTCCTTATATGGTTGTGTGGCATGTCACCACAGAAATTATGCTTGTTATCATTTACCTACTCGACAACGAGCAGGAATTAAGCTTGGGGATGTTGATACGTCCCAAACGTATCTATAATTTCTGCTTGCTCCATGCATGTTTTGTGTGACTTTGCCATGTTTTGCTTGAACTTTCATACACTTTTGAGCATATTTGGACTAATCTATTAACCCAGTGCACCCAGCTGCCAGTTGCTGTTTTCTGTTGTTTTTGTATTTCAGGTTTTCTGACCATTAAAAGTGCTCCAAAAACCCGGAAAAATCAGATAAAAACTCAGCGACCCGGAAGCTTCCGGAATCACCAAGGTAGCGGAGGGGGGCCACCACTAGGAGGTTCCCTGGTGCGGCCCCACCCTAGGCCGCGCTAGTAGGCCTCTTGGCTTCCTGGTGGGTCCCCTCGACACCCCCCTCCGCCTATATTTAGCCCTCGGGGTGGAAACCCCTAATATCGATCTCTTTTCCGCGATCTCGCATCTGTACCGCCGCCACCGCCGTTTCTATATTGGGGCTGCCTGGAGAAGCTTGCCCGGCACCCTGCCGAGAGGAGGAACCCCCTCCGGGAGACCATCCATGGCCATGGACGTCTCCCGTATGTACCGTGAGTAGTTTCCCCTGGACCATGGGTCCGTGACCAGTAGCTATCTGATGTAATTCTCTCCCCTCTTTGTGCTTCCACTTTCGAGACCTCATGAGCTGCCTCACATGATCGAGGCAGTATTGTATATTCTGTTGTTGCTATGCTGAGTTTTCTGGGATCTGATGGATTATGAGACTATGTTCAGATTGTGATGAGTAATATATTTGGTTCTTCTCTTTTATATTTTGTTCTTGAGTAAATTCTTGCAAGTTCTCCGTTGCCGTATTTTACTTTGGCCAAGTGATTTGTTGCAACTCCAAGAGGGAGCGTTATGCTTGATTGTGGGTTCAGCCCCTTGATGTCTAGCTTGAGTGACAGAAACATGAGACTAGGGGATGTGTTGTTGCCACCAGGGATAAAACAATGGTGCTTGTATCCACGGGTGCAAGGATTGTTTACTTTACGCAAAGTTCTTTTAATGCAGTTGTCTATTGCTTTGAGTTTACCCATTGGGTGGGATTCGCAACTTAATACCAGCGAGATGTTTTGGATAGATGTCTCAAGGTGGATGATTCGTAGTAGATGCATTTCGATTTCGGTCTACTTACCTTGGCGAACTGCCCATTGCTTTTGAGCCCTTCCTTTCTTTGCAGCATAGTTAGCATTGCGGTGCCTTCATAATTTTGTCAATTGCCTAGCTGTGATTTGTTTACCTCGCTAGCACTTTTATCGTCTTTTGGGAGAGAGACATCACTAGTGAAAATCATGGGACCCCGGTCCATCTTCACATTACTGTTTACATCCTTAGTTTACTTTCAGTTGCCACTATTATTATCTCTTGCGTTGATCCTTTGTAAACAGCAAGGCCGGAGGAATTGACAACTCCTCTGTACTTGTTGGGAGCAAAGTTATTTGTTGCTCTGTGCAGGTCCACGTCAAGCGCCGTGACACCTTCTTGTATCTCTGCGAGTCCTACGGGAGACATACCCTATCCTCTACATAGGGGAAATTTTCTGCTACGCTACATCTCACCTTCCACTTGGGGTAACCAACGAGGAGTGAGAGATCCTCACCGTATCCGGGTATCATAGTAGTCACAGTAGACAGGAGCACCTTCTAGACACGCTTGGCCACGAGAGATCTTATTGCTTTCGCCAGTGTGCTTGGGGAGCACGCATATGGCGTGGACTGGGCGCACTCTGGCCATGCCTGACGCCGCCAGACGTGTGCAGCATGCACTACTATGCCCTCTCGTCGGTTTCTTTGTGTCCATCTGCGCCGCACGGCTTTGGCCATCACGCGTGCCCCCTCTGCACCCCCTAGCCTCGCCAGAATCCCACTGCCGCCTTCCGCCATGCGCATCCCGACGAGCACAACACCGTCGTCCCATCGCTGTCACCATGGCTGATCCCCCTCTGCTCCTTGCGCCGCAAGACACCCCACATGAGCCCTTGAACACTCCAGAACACCCTCGAGCACCCCGAGCCCCGCCACCTCACTTCAGCACCATGGCCGCACTCGCTTGGCGGCGTCCGATACCGGATTCCCCCTCCCCCCAATAAAAGGAGACCGCCCCCGGCCGTTCTCGGCACCAGCCCACTCCTCCTCTTCTCAATCGTCCTCCAGCACTTGAAATCGGCGTCGGCGAGCCTTTCTTCTCCAACTCCAGCCGTGCGCTCCGCTGCCTGTTGCAGTCGAATTACGGCCGCTCCAATGACCCCCTGGCCAAACCAACCACTCCAGCGCACTCCCCTAGCCCCACATGACCTTCCTGCATCGCCGCCCAAGTGGATTGTTGCCGGAATCGGCCACGACGACGAGCTCGTCGGAGCCCGTGGCCCTTGAACCGCCTCGAGGACCCGTACCTCATCATCCGGCCACCTCCCGGTGAGCCATGGGTACGGGCAGGCTCGCCTCTGACCTCCCGTTCCAGACACGCCATCCCCAAGCCCAGCCGTGGCATCCTTGCCGGCGTAGCATCGCCAGTGAGCTCGCCGCCCCTGCACCCCTCTATTTCTCTCTCTCTCTCTCATATGACAGCCAGGGCCCACTTTCAACCACCCAAGCCCCACCCGAAGCGTTTTCAAGTGATAGCGCATTCGCAAAACCTGCCATCGACGTCACCCCCATGTTTTTCCAGAAATTTATTTAAATCAATTTAAATTAATTTTTGTTGACCAACTTTGACCACCTATATCTTTTTAACCACAAGTCCAATGAGGTTGATTCTTTTTGCACTATTTTTCTCTTGAGCCCCTCTTCATTTTGTCATAGGTTGTATGCCATGTTTCTCTGTTGGTTCTTTCTAATAAAAAGAAAACCCTTATGTGATAAGTTCCTTTTTCTTTTGCACCCTTGTAAAGATTTGACATGATTTATATCATGCTTTAGTTTCAGATAATATGACTACTTTCATGATATGCTTTGGAGTGTTGTGATCATGCTATTACCATGTTTGCTTGCATCATACCCCTAGGCATGTTTATGGTCTTGCTATGTTGTATGATAATATATTGAGCATTTTGACATGGATAAGTTAATCATACGGTTATGCACTGGATGATGATGTGACCATAGCCGTACCTTGGATTGTTCTACATGAATTTCTTGGACTGTAGATTGTTATGTCGCACCTGATCTTTGTGTTTATGCATTTAAATACATAGTTTTGCCAAGTTGATCAGGTGCCACCGAACCGAACTCATCAGTGCGGCCACACTCGCCTTTATGGGAATGCCTTGGCTCGGTCTATCGGTGTGCTCTCTTATTTGTGTCATCCTAAGAGGAGAGGCTATGCGCGCGCGGTTACCCTGATCAGGTAAGCGGCGATAGCCTTGAGAGCCGGTTTGGTTATATTGGGATCACGTCCCCGTTTGGGACAGTGTTGTTTGCCACGACGGTGGACGGTCCCTGTTTGGGACAGTGTTGTTTGCCACGACGGTGGACGGTCCCCGTTTGGGACATGTTTTCCACGATGGCGGCTGGCGTCTGGAGGGCACGAGGCTACCCAAGAAGGGATGTCGGGTGATACGGCAAGGGAGGCACGCGGTAGAACGGTCTTGTTGGAGAGTCCAAGTCCACTCCTATGGTAAGAGTTCCGTGGTTCCTGTGGGAAAAGTTCCAAGGTACTGGATGGAGTAAGAACTCCATAGCATGGGTAAAGTGCACAACCTCTATAGAGTGTTAAGAATCTATTCGAATATCCGATTCCACAGTATTGGACAAAGTTCGTACTAGGTCACACCATGCGTCAACGTGAATCTGGTTTGATGTTTGTGCTAAGTGGATGTTCGTGCGACGGCCCGTATAAGTTGTTGGTCATGCGATGACCCATTTGGTCATGCGATGACCTGATTGGTTGGGTGGTAACATGAGGACACCAAACCCATTGAATGGTCGTGCGACGACCCGTATAAGTGGATGCGTCATGAGATGACCTGAGGCTTAAGTCTGTGATGACTCCGAGGCAAGCCGTATGGTCACGCGATGATCATACGGGGTCCATGTGACCTTAAACGATGGTTGTTCATGCATTGGTTATACTCCTGATAATATGCTAGATGCATCATGTTAGCATTGCTTGAACTATTATGCCATATTATTGTTTTGCCTTGGTGCTTTGGTTGTTGTGAGCTTGCAAGTACATTCAATGTACTGACCTGACGTGTCATGCCAGACTTGCAGGCAATGATGTGATTGCGTAGGACGACATTCCCGGAGTTTGCGAGCTAGGAGGTGTCCCAGTTAGTGTCCCTCTGGAATGGAGTTCATCGCCGTCGCTGTTATCCTGCTGCCTAAGGGTGATCCCGCTGCTTGGTGTAGATCTGCGGCTAGCATTAGGAGCAGGATGTCCGCTGCCTTGCTCCGCTGGCATTGTAATAGACCCCTTGTACTCATTTCATCGGTAATAAAAGTGGTTCAGTTCTATATCAAGCTGTTCCGTATTCCAGAAGACATGATCTCTGGGCTGGAGCACAGGGCGTTCCAGTATTTTGAGCCGGGGTGCCACACGGTCAAGGCGAGATTGCTCGGGACAGGAGGTTTTGCTATAAGATTGGATGCCCTAGATGTCCCCTCTCCCAGCCTTTATATACTAGGCTGGGTCGCAAGGAGTCCAACTAGGTTTACAGAGGCAGTTTCCCAATCTAGCTTTAGTCTTGGACGCCTAGTCTTGGTTTCCATAACGCCAAGGACTCCCACGTCGGTGCTTCGAGTGGGTCAGACGTGGTACGATCACATCTGCTAGCGGGCCTTCTGTCTCGACACGCACCAGGTACCCTCATCCATAGGAGTTGTGGGGACACCCCCTCATCAATCGCGCTCTTTGACGGCAGCGTCGAGCTGAGCGGTTTTCTCACCGAGCTGATCCTCCAGCTCGGCTACCCTCTTCTTCGTCGCCTCCAGCTCGGGCAGGTTGGCAGCAGCAGCTAGGGATGGAGCACAGCATAAGTTAGAATCAAGATATCGGAAGCAGTCGGAAGCAAAGAAATCGGCGAAGTTTTACCTGTTAGCTCAGTGATCTTTGTAGCCTATGCGTCAGGTCGTTTCTTCATGGCCACGAGGGTTTTCTGGTCGGCTGAGTAGGCGGCCAACATCTCGTCAAAAACGGCCTAAAAAGGGAGCAAATCGGAAAAACAAGGAAAAAAAAGGAACAAGTAAAGATCCGAGATGATTGCACGAAATCGGCCTGAATCTCGGGGACTACACCTAGTGGGTGCGCTGACGCGCCCTGATACGTCCCAAACGTATCTATAATTTCTGCTTGCTCCATGCATGATTTGTGTGACTTGGCCATGTTTTGCTTGAACTTTCATACACTTTTGATCATATTTAGACTAACCTATTAACTCAGTGCACCTCAGTGCTAGTTGCTGTTTTCTGCTGTTTTTGTATTTCAGGTTTTCCGGCCATTGAAAGTGCTCCAAAAATTGAGGAAAAATTATATAAAAAATCAGCGTCCCGGAAGCTTCCGGAATAACCAAGACATGGCAGGAGGGCCACAACCAGGGGCCCAGGAAGGTCCCTGGCACGACCCAGCCCCTGACCGCACCACACACCCTCCTGGCTGCCCTGTGGCCCCCCTCGGTGCCCCCTTTGGCTCCTATTTATTCTCCCGTCGCGAAAACCCAGATTCCGGACCCCTTTTCTCCAGAAGAAATTCCGATCTCCTCCGCCATCGCCAACAAGCTTCGGGGGACCAGAATTCCTGTGCTGGCCCCCTGCCGGGACGGGGAAGTGCCCCTGGATTCATCTCCGTCGATGTTGCTTCCTCCCTCCGTGAAGCGGGAGTAGTTCTTCCTCGGGGCTATGTTTTCTACCAGTAGCTATGTTTTCTTCTCTCTCTCCCATGATGTGATCTTCGTTGTTATCATAGGCTATGTTAATCTAGGGTGATCCCATGATATTTTCCCTTCCTCTATGTATTGGATTGATGTACTCAATTGATCCTATCTAGTATAATCTCCGACACCAAGGTGACAGCGGTCTATTGGACATGGATTAGAAGAATATTTTCATGAGTGATTTCCTCTTTTGTGTGTTGATTGAAGATTGAGAGTCTCTTGGTGCTTGTCTTTGACTATACTTGAGATATGTTGTGGTGATTGTGGTACTCTCTTTGGATGTACGTGGTGACATTGGGAAATCCATAGATTGAGAACTACGAACTCTTAGGTGTGCTTTTGTAGCCCTACATAATTCTCGTCATCTCTTGACCACAAAGGGATGACCTCCGAGTGCGTCTCCATTGCATGTTTTATGGGAAATATCATGTGATTAGACTGTGTTAATGTTGTTCAGATTTGCCACTAGTGAAAGCATGAAGCCTAGGCCTTGTTTCCACCATTGTTACACTGTTTGTGCTCACTTTTGTCACATGTTTTCTTGCTGCACTTTTTATTACAGATTTATATTACTTTGTTTTGCCGCACCTATCACCCATATTTTACCATCTCTTCGCCGAAGTAATACACCTATACAACTCCTAGTGGTATTAGGTGTGTTGGGGACACTAGAGACTTCTTGTATCTTAATTGCAGGGTTGCTTGAGAGAGACCATCTTCAACCTCTACTTCTCTGAGTTCGATAAACCTTAGGTCATCCACTTGAGGGAAATTGCTGCTGTCCTACAAACCCCTGCGCTTGGAGGCCCAACATAGTCTACAAGAATAGAAGCGTGCGTAGACATCAAGCTATTTCTGGCGCCATTGCCGGGGAGGTAAGGTTTGAAGGTATATGTTTAGATCTTGCAATTAAATCTTTTCGTTTCTTGTTTTTATTTTCACTAGTTAGGCTTATGGAAAACAACAAAAATATTATGAGAGAGCTTTATGAGCTCTATCTTGAGTTGGGACATGAAGTGTTTGAAGAGAAAATCAAAAATCCTATGGAGCTTTATTATTTTCGCAACACTCATGATAGTAGCAATGTTATTAGTATGTCTTCTTTGAATACCTTTGATGTTAATGATATGCAAATTTATAAGCTTGGGGATGCTACGTTTTATGAAGATGATCTTTTTGGCCCCCAAGTTTTGATGAGGAAATTTTTTTTTATGATACTTTGCCTCCTATCTATGATGATTATTGTGATGACACTTATGCTATAAAGAATAAATGTTTGGAAGTGTATCATGATATAAATGATTCATGTGATAGCTATTTTCTTGAGTTTGCTCCCACTATTACTAATTAGAAGGATTTTGCTTCTGTGGAGAGTAATAAATTTTCTATGCTTGTGGATCATGATAATAATTTTTTATGTGATACTTATATTGTTGAGTTTATTCATGAACCCACTAAAAATTATTATGAGAGGGGAACATATGCTTATAGATATTTCAATAATATCAAGTTCGCTCTCTTTATGTTCAAGGTTTTGAAGTCGCACTTGTTTTTCCTTCCTATGGTTGCTTTGTGCTACAATGAATTATTCTATTTGAATATTCCTATGCATAGGAAGCATGCTAGACTTAAATATGTTTGGTATTTTCTTCTTGATGCTTTCTTTTGTTCTTCAACTCTTATTCCTACGAGAGCATCATTAAAATCTTAAGCCTATCTGTATGGCTATAAAGAAAGAGCTCTAGGGAGACAACCCTTGTTATCTTTATTTTTAGTTTTTTACTTTTAGTTTTTAGTGGTATTGATTATGGTTACTACTGTAGCAACATCATTGTATCTTTATTTTCAAGCTTCGTGCCAAGTCTAGCCTCCGATTGCGAGAAAGTTCAAAAGTTGTGACATGCTTTCCAGAAAACAGATTCTGTCCTTGGACGGAAAAATTAGCCTAAAATCACCAGATCATCTTTTTGATCTGAATTTTTTTGACAGAGTGCTTGATACGTCCAAAACGTATCTATAATTTCTGCTCGCTCCATGCATGTTTTGTGTGATATTGCTATGATCTAGATACACTTTTGATCATATTTGGACTAACCTATTAGCTCAGTGCACCACAGTGCCAGTTCCTGTTTTCTGCTGTTTTTCTACTTCAGTTTTCCCCCATATAAAAAGTGCTCCAAAAATTCGGGAAAAATCAGATAAATAATCAGCGCAGAAGAACCTTCCGGAATGAGGGCCCCCCTGGCTGCCCCCCTTCGCCTATATATTCTCCGTGACGAGAAACCCTCAAGGACAGAACCCTTTTTCGCGTTCTCGCCTCTGTTCCGCCGCCGTCGCGCTTCCGAGATCGGGAGCACCAGCAGACCTCTTCCCGGCACCCTGCCGGAGGGAGGGCCGACCTCCGGGAGTCTCCTCTCCACCATGGATGCTTCCCGGATGTATCATGAGTAGTTTCCTTTGGACCATGGGTCCGTGATCAGTAGCTATGTGATGTTCTCCTCCCCTCTTTGTTCTTCATGGTTTAGACCTCGTGAGCTGCCCTACATGATCGAGGCACTTTTGTAATCTTTCTGCTGTTGCTATGCTGAGTTTGATGGGATCTGATGGATTATGAGATTATGTTCAGATTGTGATAGAGTAATATATTGGGTTCTTATCTTTTATATTTTTTTTCTTAAATAATTCTTGCATGTTCTCCGTTGCTGTTTATTGCTTTGGCCAAGTAGTAGGTAGTAACCCCAAGAGGGAACGTTATGCTCGATTGTCGGTTCATGCCCCCTGATGACACGCTTGAGTGACAGAAACATGAATCTAGGGGATGTGCCGTTGCCACAAGGGGGAAAACAACGGTGCTTGTAACCGCGGTTGCAAGGATTGTTTACTTTAAGCAAAGTGCTTTTTAATGCAGTTGTCTGTTGCTTTGGGTTTACAATTTGGGTGGGGCTCGCAACTTAATACCAGCGAGATGTTCTGGATAGATATCTCAAGTTGGATGATTAGTAGTAGATGAAGTTGGATTTCGGTCTACTTATTTCGGCGTTCTGCCCATGCTTTCGAGCCTCTTCCTTTCTTTTGTAGCATAGTTAGCATTGCGGTGCGTTCATAATCCTGTCAATTTCCCTTCTGTAATTTGTTCACCTCGCATAGCAGTTTTATCGTCTTTTGGGAGAGAGACATCACTAGTGAACATCACGTATCCCGGTCCATATCCTCATTACTGTTTCCACGCTCATTTACTTTTCTGCTTTTACTTTCAGTTGCTATCATTATCCCTTGTATTTGATCCTTTGTGAACTACAAGACCAGAGAGATTGACAACGTCTCTGAACTTCGTTGGGAAAAAAGTTATTTGTGTCCGTGTGCAGGTCCGCGTCAGTTGCGCCGCTGACACCTACTTATCATCTCTGGAGTCCTACTGGAGACAAACCTTGGTATCTTACTGAGGGAAATTTGCTTCTGTGCTACATCACACCTTCCACTTGGGGTTTACCAACGAAAGGCGAGAAATCACTATCATCACCTCGCATATCAAGCGAAATTTCTGGCGCCGTTGCCGGGGACTCCGAGTGCTAAGATAGGGGAGTTGCACACTACCCTTTACCTTTGTTTTTTAGTCTTGTTAGTTTACCTTTCAATTTTTATCTTTGAGTCTTATATCAAAAATCACAAAAAAATATGCCACACTTGCTGCTGCTATGGGTTCCACTGAAAACACCAAGTTGTGTGACTTCACTAGTCACAACAACCAAGACTTTATCTGCACCCCCATTGCCACACCTGCCGCTTCAGATACCTCTTATGAAATTAAACCTGCCTTGCTAAACCTTGTTATGAGAGATCAATTCTCTGGTGCTGGAGATGATGCTGCTTTACACTTGAACAATTTTGTTGAATTATGTGATGTGCAAAAGTATAAAGAAGTAGAAGGTGATGTTGTTAAGCTCAAGCTTTTTCCTTTCTCTTTAAGGGGAGAAGCTAAAATCTGGTTTCAATCTTTTCCCAGGAATAGCATAGATTCTTGGGATAAGTGCAAAGATGCTTTTATAGGCAAGTACTACCCACCTGCTAAAATTATCCAATTAAGGAGTAACATTATGAATTTTAAGCAATTGGATAATGAACACGTTGCCCAAGCTTGGGAAAGAATGAAATTTCTTGTTAAGAAATGCCCTACACATGGTTTGACTACCTGGATGGTAATCCAGACTTTTTATGCAGGCTTGAACTTTACCTCGCGGAACCTGTTAGATTAGGCCGCAGGAGGAACCTTTATGTCAACTACACTTGGTGCTTCCACGAAGCTTCTCGATGAGATGATGACCAATTATTCCCAATGGCACACCGAACGCGCTCGAATAGGTTGGAAGGTAAACTCTGTCGAGGACTCCCTCAATGAAAAAGTTGACTTAATTATGTCTCTACTTACCAAGCAAACCTCTATTGATCCTCGTGATGTCCCTTTAAATTCTTTGGTTGCCCAAGAACAACTAGATGTGAACTTTATTGCTAGAAATAACTTCAACAACAATGCTTATAGGGGTAATTTTGCTAGCAATCCTAGACCGTTTCCATCCAACTATGGGAACAACAACACCTACCCTAGCAACAAGAACCCCTCTTCTGAATTGGAAAACATGCTTAGAGATTTTATCACTACCCAAAAAGCCTTCAATAAGAATGTAGAGGAGAAATTAGCTAAATTAGATAACCTCTCTTTGAAGGTAGAAAGCTTAGCCCTTGATATTGAGATGCTTAAAATTAGAACCTCTCCCCTTGAGGAGAATAAGGCCACTCCTATTAATGCTATCCAATTGCAAATTAATGAAAATATTAGGATGATGGCTAAACTTAAAGAAAGGTGGGCAAGAGAAAAGAGGAAGAGGATAGAATTAAGAGCCTTCCTACACACCACACAGTTGCCACTATCCAAATTGTTGAGGACACCCAAACTATTAGCACCCAATGCACTCCTAGTCCCGTTGGACCTATTCATGGTGATGCTAATACCTCAACCGAAGATGAAGAAACTCCTATGAACATAGTGTTGGGAAACGTAGTAGAAAACAAAATTTTCGTGCCTACGAATCAAGAACCTAAGATCATCCAAGAAGATTGCATACAAGGTTTTAGGTCATGGCTCACCAACCGATGTATCGGAAGTAGAGTTGGTGTAGCTCGTTGAAGTAGATCTCGCGGATAGTCCCACAAACAGTCCTTCGATCAAGATCACCGAGGAAGAAGAAGCACCTCGATCCGTCCCACGCACAAGTCCCTCGAGCAAGTCCCTCGAACAAGATCTCCGAGGAAGAAGAAGCTCCTCGGAGAAGGACCAAAGATATGATCCCTCTATTAGTATCCACACGTTCCGTAGCAGCAATCCAGCAGCGCTCCGCCATCCAGAGATGAATGCCACCGAGAAAACTAGAGGGAGAAAACCCTAACGGATTCCGATCTAGAACAGCGTCTAAACCGGGGTCTAAATGCGGAGCAACGGGGTTTAGAGGAGGGAAGGTGGCGCATAGGCCTTGGGGACAAGTTGTGCTGCGCCCCCCCACCCCTCCCCCACATTATATAGGTGGCCAAGAGGCCCCTTGGCCGGCCAAGGGAGGTCTGGAGTCCCTATGGGACTCCTACTCCAAAAGGGAGTCCTTCCCAGCGGGGAATCCTACTCCAAAGTGGATTGTAATCCTACTTGGAGTAGGATTGCTACCTTATGGGCCCCCCCACCCCATGGCCGACTTGGGCAGCCTAGGTGACTTGCCCCCCAAGGCTAGGGGCATGGGGTAGTGAGTGGTACTGCCCGGAAACTTCCAGAACCTTCCAGAAGCTTCCAGGACCTTCCAGGACCTTCCGGGGTCATTTCGGGACATTCCGGAACCTTCTGGAGCACTTCCAGGACCTTCCGGGACCGTTCTCGGACGTTCCGGAACCATCTAGATAGTTTCCAAGACCATCGGAGTTACAATTTAAGCCACCCGATGACCGCGAAGGTTGTCGGGACGCCCATCGATTATCCGGAAACTATTTCGGTTGATCCAAGACATCCCTAGTACCATTCTCATATGTTCCTGAACCACCTGGGACTATTCCAGAGTGATCCAGACATATCCTTAAATACCCAGAACTACTTCTGGTGCCCTTATGAACAATTCCATAAATCTCCGAAACTACTTCCGGTACCCGTATGAACTATTCTGCTTTGCTTCCACTATACCTTCTACCATACTAGTATTCTAACAGAGTACTGCTCGTTAAGTGTGTGACCCAATAGGTTCGGTATAATGCGGACATGACTCAGAACGTCTTCCGGACATAGGTCAACAGCCCTTTTGTCAATAGCCAATAATCAACAGCGGAGCCATGGACACCCATGATGACTCCCGAACATACACGAAGAAACTTCGAGTGAACCATTATGTTTAGTCATGTACCATTCCCTTTGCTTCGTGATATATGACAAAGTTAGAGGAGAGAAGTTTGGCACCCATGTGTAACAACTTTTTGAAGACAAGACACTCGTTATCCTCTTTGCTCGTTTGTCCCTTTTCTCGTTATCGTATTCCGGTATCCCCGTGACTGAATCACAATGCGTCTGGCCAGACTATAATGGATACCGTCATACCGAGTGGGCCCGAAGTGAATATCTTCTTCATGGTGAAGGAGCAAATCCCAATCTTGAACTATCACAGTTACTATACACACTATCCAATGTACCCAGAACTTATTTTATTACTTCCCATTTACGGGAGGATTCATCTAAGAACCAAAGCACATCTTCCTGTGTGAAGCTACTCGATACTCTCATGGTCTAAGGAATTACGTATATGATAACATTTCATGATATGACTTATAACGTTGTTACGATGTGATGTCTAAGTATATCATTCCATACTGGGGTTGGTTCAACATCATTGTTCTGCTAACAATATGTTCCCATTGCTAGTGACATCCTTGTTACAAGAACAATGTCCATGATTAAGAAAACGTAATCATCAGTTAGCACATGAGCTGGTCTTAGAGGCTAAACCAGGAACTCTTGCTGTTTACATTTCCACACATGCAAGTGAGTTTTCTTCTGAATCTCACAGTCAGGGTCATTGCAATTATAGCACAGAAATAAAAACATTAATTACGAACGTTGAAATATATATAATAACATTTTATTATTGCCTCTAGGGCATATTTCCAACAGTCTCCTACTTGCACTAGAGTCAATAATATTATCAGTGCTTGAGCACTTTACACCTATGGCATACCGGTGTAATACATGCTTCATTTGTGGTATAGAATTCATCATCGGATCTGACGTTTCAGGCCCGTATGTATCTTGCATATCTTCGCATTTTCACGCTATCATAAAATTCACTAATTTTATCAGTTTAGCTTTGTATATGTTTGAATCATTTGGCAGGACCTTGGTTCCTTTAGAATAAGTCATGAAATCTTTCAGCAATGTTCCATGAGCTTCAAGCATCTAGGAAACCATACCATGTTCATAAATGAACTGATGATTCAAAATACCCCCCCTTGTTACTTCTTTAAGCAACAATATACTTAGCCTCTGTTATAGAATTCGCCACAGTATCTAACTTCACAAAGTTCCTCCATACCGCGCCACCCTTACGTGTCAAACACATAATCCCAATTAAAATCGAAAATCGGTCGGAGTAAGTATGAAGACTGAATTGGTGTAACTGGTTACATCAAAATCCAGCTGGTGTATCTTATTACAACGAGCTCTTCATTATCTCCATTTTCCGAGAAACATATCTTATCTTTCATAAGTTTAACTTTTCACTGTTTGTCCCATGATCAACATCTTGATCACTTTGGTATTTTGCTCAAAACCTTTTGGAGCATTGGACATATCTGGTTGTTTTACATATTATGGTGTACATGATTTGTCCAAACACACAGGTGAGTGGAATTCAATTCACGTGCTTTTGCTTATCTGTGTTCATGAACACAGATTTCTGCAAACAGCTTTTCACCATGACCTCGGCAAGAACATCCTTCTTGGCGTTTCATACTAAACTACTTTAGTATCATATCAATATGTAGTGTTGGCTTTAGTATGATCAGGCACTTACTATCTTCATAGATCACTTTGCTCAATACTAATTCTATATTAACCCGAGTTCTTCAATTGAAAACTATTTCCAATGAAGTCCTTATTCGTGTCAAGAAATTTACATCATTTCTAATCAACAATATGTCATCTACATAAGGTTTTAGAAATATCATTCAGCTCCCACTTACTTTCTTGAACATTCAAGCATCTTCGTTATTCCTAATGAAAACAAACTCTTTTGGCAATTTCATCATAGCAAAAATTCCAACTCCATTGTGCTAGCTTCAGTCCATCACTGGATATCCAAGGCCTGCATCTATTTGAGCATCCTTTGAATCGACAAAACATTCTGGTCGGATCACATATACGTCCTTTGTTATATTTCCGTGTAGGAACTTTGTTTTGACGTTCATTCTACCATATCCTATAAATGAGATATGTAGTAATTGCTAATATAACCCGAACTGACTAAAGAATCTCTACGTTCAAAACTATTTCTCCGTAGTCAACCTTTGAACTTGCTAGAAAAAATTTTTCCAACGAGTTGAGCTTTATGGATAAAACAATTTCATCTGAATCAGTTATAAATCCATTTATATATTCTTCAGACTTTTAGTCTTTCAGAGGGTCTACCAAGTTCAAAACTTGACTTACTTCCATGGATACTATCTCGGATTATTTGGCATTTAGCCAAATCCCGGAGTCAGGGCCCATCAACGCTTCTTTGTATATCACAGGTTTATCATTGTCCAACAACAATATCTCGTTTAAATAAAAATGTTTCTACGAGTTTTGTCTAACCTGTGTGGTTCAGCTACGCACTTTTCTGAAGATTCAACAATCTTTGACAAGTTGCACTCTCCTCCCACTCACTCTTTTGTAAGAAACTATTTTTCTTCAAAACACACCGTTCTTAACAACAAACAGTTTTGCTTTTGTGTAGTGATAGAGGAATACCAAAACTTTTGGCATAACCTTAACAAAATAACACTTATCTGATTTGGGGTTTTGAGTCTGTCAAACATATGTCTCATGTACCCAAATTTTAAGAAAAGACAACATGGTTTTAACATTCCATTCCACATCTAATATGGTGTTATTTCAACAGATTTGATGGTGCTCTTTTCAGTGTAAAAGTCGTAGTCACTAACGCATAACTTTAATAAATATAATGGCAAATTGATAAACGTCATATTTGATCTTACCGTGTCATACATGGCTTGATTACATCTCACGAACACTTTACTCATAGTGGTGTTCCGGGAGACGCAAGTTATGACACTTCTTCACAACTCATCAGACGTTCGCTAAACTTGTAACTCAAATATTACTTTCTACAATCTAATTTGCAAAAGCTTTATTTTCTCGTTACAATGAATTTCTATTTCACTCTAAAATTCCTTGAACATTTCAAAGATTTCAGACGTATGTCTCTATTGAACATATATCCACATATTTACTTCAACTCATGAGTGAAGATAGGGAATCCACTTCACACAACTACACTTATTGGACTACACACATCATCATGTATGATTACCAATGGTTTAGTTGCCCGTTCATGTATGGCCTATCAACGGTGTTTTAGTCACATTACTTCGAGACAAAGATCGCAAGCGTCAAGTGATTCATAATCATATGACTCGAAAGTCCATCACTTATAGAAATTCTTCATGCATGTTATGTCACTTGTGATAAACGGCAGTGCCACATCTATGTGGTATTTCTGTCAGTCTTGCGACGTTTAGCGTCAGTGTTATGGATGTTTATTATTATTATCAAGATTCATAACATACAACCTATTTATAATAGAAGTATGGCCTTTACGTTATTCATAGCTTTAAACAACTCTCTTGCAACAAACATGATTCAAAATGATGTTTTGCAACAAGGCTAAAGTGTAGTAACCATTTACTCAACTCTAAAAGTAATTATGAAGATAATCATAGAGTCAACACACGGTATAGTAAACCTTTTACCGTGTTCCCGACCGTATCAAAACTTATCATTAGCTAGTTATAAAGGCCATAGTATTTCTTGCATCGAGTTGCAACAATATGCAATCGATGTGATATTCCGGTGATCAATAGTTTAATCATAATATACAGAATCCACAATTAACTTCTTAATCATGATTCCCAAGAATTACATCTCTTGACCAGCAATGAATTCATCTATAACTCTGTATGACTTTCATTTCTGAGCTGGTTATTCCAGTCTTCTTTCGTTTTTCCTTTATACGTATCATAGTTCTATTTCCAATGTCACGCCTACTCACAAAAGCTCACACATGATTAAGGATGGCACAGGCCATGGAATTTCTGGCGTGTAAGTCTTACTAACATCCTTTGGACTTCTTTCCCTTAATTCTCATCATCATATGATCGGTGTTCTTCTGGATCCCACACTTATCAGTTTTGTTTAGAGCATATTGAACATTTTCACTAATGCTTACAATCATACATTGTACTAGATATCTTATATCCAACATTAATTGTCTTACTACTGAAAACAATTTTTCAGTTCCATGAATATAACATAACTATCCCAAACGTTTCGAAGTTCGGGTTTCATGGTGGTGAAGACAATGCACTTAGCTGTGGTGGAATTCTAGCATTTTGGATTATGGACATAAGTCACATAATCCATAGCATTAGCGGGACAGCACCAAAAAATTAGCGATAGGACATGGTCCTTCTCGGCACTAATGAGGATAGTCCTCACAATACGGTACCAATCGTAAATTTGTTACCAGATAATACAGTGAATCAAAATCAATTGGGAAGGTGGTAATGCGAGCCATTTATTCTATAACGATAATGAAAATACTAAGACTTTGTTCATAATTAAGTTGCACTTGTGATTAATCAATTTAATTACTAAGTGTGCTCCCACTCAGATCAATATCTCTCGTAATTGATGCTGGAGTGATTCAAGATCCGACCCAATCGTCCGCCATTGATGTGACATCACTGATGACTTAGACTGGACCGGTAGGCCAACTTGCCAATCACGCCAAAGGTGATTCTTGTTCATCTTTCGATGGGCGTGTTCCGGTAGCAAACTTTTATCCAAACCGTCAAGACAACCAAGTGTAATTGCAGTGTGTTATTAACACACCCGCCTTTTATGCGTCACACCGTGTGCACCCATCTGACATGACCTGCTCCGGTGTGAAACATAGTATAGACGGTGCTACAGTTGGAAGAACACTATCAACTTGATATTGTTTTGCAAGAGATCACCCTAATAAAATACGACTATCGCACATCAAACAAGGGTGCATCAAAGGGATAAACATCACAGGCAGTTCATAAAATTATGTGATATAGTATAGCCCTTTGCTTCGTGAAGTCTTTGTTGTCTTCACGTCGTCGTGGTAGAAGTCACCGTCTCCACCAACTTTCTCCTTGGCGCCGGGACCAACACCACGGCTTCCGGCATGTGCGTCCGGGTCCACCTCCGCATCGTAGATCATCACCTTGCATCTATCTATTGCTTTGCCTCGAGCTAATAAACAGTTCTGGCACGCAGGCCATAATTAAGTGACAATCATATGACTCCAGTCATCATGCCGTACCATGACACGCAGGTCGCGAATAAATACTAGATCATATAGCTCCTCATACAAACACATTGCAAATCTTGAAGGCTATACCACATCCCATGCATACTCTGCAAAAACAAGTTAGATCGCTATCTACACGGGTTGTTGCAAATTTTATCGTGGTTGATTAGCAGGTTACATGCAAACGTTGTTCCCTAAACAAACCAAACACGATACTTCAATGTTGCTAGTTTAACGTTCGGGGTGCGTGTAGCAACTAATGCCACAAGCCAAACTTCGTTCAACGCGTGACCCCCGTGTGGATTTGAGTTCATAAAATCCACAAGCCCCTCCATGTTAAATATTCTATTGCGAGATTAAGATGAGATCCAAGGAGTTTGATGTAGACCATGATCAAGGCAACTAGCATACTGAAAGCAGCATAGAGGGATCGATGGAAAACTCAATCCTTGTAGCAAAACCTCAACTTGCCATCAAGCATAGAAAAAATCACATGACAGGGAAGCAACAAGAAAATCAATGCCTCATATCACACATATGATCTAGACCTAAACATGCACCTAATCAAGGATCGCTTTGATACTACTGTTGGGAAACGTAGTAGAAAACAAAATTTTCGTGCCTACGAATCAAGAACCCAAGATCATCCAAGAAGATTGCATACAAGGTTTTAGGTCATGGCTCACCAACCGATGTAGCGGAAGTAGAGTTGGTGTAGCTCGTTGAAGTAGATCTCGCGGATCGTCCCACAAACAGTCCCTCGATCAAGATCACCGAGGAAGAAGAAGCACCTTGATCCGTCCCACGCACAAGTCCCTCGAGCAAGTCCCTCGAACAAGATCTCAGAGGAAGAAGAAGCTCCTCGGACAAGGACCAAAGAAATGATCCCTCTATTAGTATCCACACGTTCCATAGCAGCAATCCAGCAGCGCTCCGCCGTCCAGATATGAACGCCACCGAGAAAACTAGAGGGAGAAAACCCTAACGGATTCTGATCTATAACAGCGTCTAAACCGGGGTCTAATTGTGGAGCAACGGGGTTTAGAGGAGCGAGGGTGGCGCATAGGACTTGGGGACAAGTTGTGCTACGCCCCCCACCCCTCCACCACATTATGTAGGTGCCAAGAGGCCCCTTGGCCGCCCAAGGGAGGTGTGGAGTCCCTATGGGACTCCTACTCCCAAAGGGAGTCCTTCCCACCGGGGAATCCTACTCCAAAGTGGATTGCAATCCTACTTGGAGTAGGATTGCTCCCTTATGGGTCCCCCCCACCCCATGGCCGACTTGGGAAGCCTAGGTGGCTTTCCCCCCAAGGCTAGGGGTGTGGGGTAGTGAGTGGTACTTCCTGGAAACTTCCGGAACCTTCCAGAAGCTTCCAGGACCTTCTGGGACCTTCCTGGATCGTTTTGGGACATTCCGGAACCTTCTGGAGCACTTCCAAACCATTCTCGGACGTTCCGGAACCATCTAGATAGTTTCCAAGACCATCTGAGTTACAGTTTAGGCCACCCGATGCCAGCGAAGGTTGTCGGGACGCCCAGCGATTATCCGGAAACTATTCCGGTTGATCCAGGACTTCCCTAGTACCATTCTCATATGTTCCTGAACCACCTGGGACTATTCTAGAGTGATCAAGACATATCCTTAAATACCCAGAACTACTTCTGGTGCCCTTATGAACAATTCCATAAATCTCTGAAACTACTTCCGGTACCCGTATGAACTATTTTTCCTTGCTTCCACTAAACCTTCTACCATACTAGTATTCTAACAGACTACTGCTCGTTAAGTGTGTGACCCAATAGGTTCGGTATAATGCGGACATGACTCAGAACATCTTCCGGACATAGGTCAACAGCCCTTTTGTCAATAGCCAATAATCAACAGCGGAGCCATGGACACCCATGTTGACTCCCGCACATACACGAAGAAACTTCGAGTGAACCATTATGTTTAGTCATGTACCATTACCTTTGCTTCGCGATATATGACAAAGTTAGAGGAGAAATGTTTGGCACCCATGTGTAAAAACTTTTTGAACACAAGCCACTCGTTATCCTCTTTGCTCGTTTGTCCCTTTTCTTGTTATCGTATTCCGGTATCACCGTGACTGAATCACAATGCGTCTGGCCAGACTATAATGGATACCGTCATACCGAGTGGGCCCGAAGTGAATATCTTCTTCATCGTGAAGGAGCAAATCACAATCTTGAACTATCACAGTTACTATACACACTATCCAATGTACCCAGAACTTATTTTACTACTTCCCATTTACGGGAGGATTCATCTAAGAACCAAAGCACATCTTCCTGTGTGAAGGAACTCGATACTCTCATGGTCTAAGGAATTACGTATATGATAACATTTCATGATATGACTTATAACGTTGTTACGATGTGATCTCTAAGTATATCTTTCAATATTGGGGTCGGTTCAACATCATTGTTCTGCTAACAATATGTTCCCATTGCTAGTGACATCCTTGTTACAAGAACAATGTCCATGATTAAGAAAACGTAATCATCAGTTAGCACATGAGCTGTTCTTAGAGGCTAAACTAGGAACTCTTGGTGTTTACATTTCCACACATGCAAGTGAGTTTTCTTCTGAATCTCACAGTCATGGTCATTGCAATTATAGCACAGAAATATAAACATTAATTACGAACGTTGAAATATATATAATAACATTTTATTATTGCCTCTAGGGCATATTTCCAACACATAGAGGGTTTCAAACAAGTGAGCCTAGACGACACTACTACCACCTGTGATAGTAGTGATATTGATTTTGATAGTTGCATCCTCTGAGAAGTTATTATCTTGCTACACAAAATGTCTCGAGACCCTCACCCTAGCACACTTAATCTTGCCTTCACGGAGCATATCACAAATTCTCTCATCAAAGCTAGGGAGGAGAAGCTTAGAGTACAAGCCTCCATACCTAGGAAGCTGATGATGGTTGGGACCCTATGATCAAAATGAAATTAAATAACTTCTCTTGCTATGCTTTATGTGATGTTGGAGCTAGTACCTCCGTTATGCCCAAAAGAATATATGATATGTTTGAATTGAAGCCCTTTGAGCCTTGTTCTTTTGGTGTTCGTCTTGTTGATTCTTCCGTAAAGAAACCTTTGGGGAAAATCGACGATGTTCTTATCATTGTCAATGACAACTATGTTCTCGTTGATTTTATTGTTATGGATATAGAGTGTGAACCTTTGTGTCCAATTATTTCGGGACGTCCTTTTCTTCGCACCGTTGGTGCGGTTATTGACATGAAAGAAGGGAATATAAAATTCCAATTCCCTCTCAAGAAAGGGATGGAACACTTCCCTAGAAAGAAAATCAAGTTACCTTTTGAGTCCGTTACTCGGGCTAGCTATTCTCTTTCTCTTGATAAAACTTGATTCTTCTTTTGCGTCATGCCTAGCTTAAAGGCATAAAAGAAAGCGCTTTCGGGAGGCAGCCCACAACGAATTTAGGATTTTCTTTTTTATTTTGTTGTGTCTTGATGTTTGTTACTACTGTAGCAACATCATTGTATCTTTATTTTTCAGCTTTGTGCCAAGTTATAGCCTCTTATGATAAGGGAAGCAAAAGTTGTGACATGCTGTCTAGAAAACAGATTTTGTCCCTTGACAGAAAAATTCGAATAAAATCACTAGCTCATCTTTTTGATCTGAATTGTTTTTAAAGCATGCTCTATACAATTGTGAAACTTTCGTATGTTCTGAGTTTTTTGATTTGAGTTGCAGAAGTGCCCCGAAAAAATTCTCTACTACCTGTTGTTCTGTTTTTCACAGATTCTGCCACGTTTTGCCTCTCTTCACTTTTGCAAACCTTAAGATGTCTTTTTCTTTGCAAAAAGTGTTTGGCACTCTTGAGAAACAGTAGCTCTTCAAGAATATCTTTATATCCAGTGGGGAAAAATTATTTTATTAAGGGTACTAACCTCTCTAATCAGCTTATGATGAGTTATGTATGAAGGGAGTTTTCAAGTGTGCGATGGAAGATGATGAAAGAAGATCAAGGAGACTCAAGCGTCTAAGCTTGGGGATGCCCCCGTGCGTCCCCTTCTCCATCAACAATCATCAGTTCGTCCTTCGTCTCACTATATTTTTATCACTTCATGCGTTATTTGCTATGCTTGGAGCGTCTCGTTCTTAGGTTTTATTTTTGGTTTTCTTTAGTTTTGCTTGTTGGTCATAAAAAGTTAGACCCCATCTTACTTTGTGTGGGAGAGAAACACGCTCCACTCCAATCTAGAACACATCATAGGATTTTTCCTTCTTATCTTTTTGCTGTTGTGTGTTCTTTATCTTTTCGTAGCTGCTGCGATGTTTAGTTTTAGTCTTAGTTTGTCTTTGGCAAAAGCTTTGGCTTTTGTTTAGTCTATTGTTGGAACTCTTTTTAGTTTTCATGTTTATCTTGTTAAAGAGAGTTGGTTGTTGCACTGAGTAGTGTCTTGTCTTGTAAGTAGGTAATTGAGGTTGCTATTTAATTCTAGTAGTAACTTGCAATGGTTTTGAAGTATTGATTTGAGTAATGTCTGAACTTTTGGTGTCAAGAGCTTTAGCCTATTAGTGATAGGTGTCGTATTTTGGGCAATCTGTGTGTATTTTAAAAACCTACAAAACTAGTTGAGAACTCTAGCTACTAGATGGATCACTAATCTTTGGAGGGATCGAATATTAGAGTACACTCACGTACCATGAGTCGAGGATGCGCAAGGATAACCAAACCCCCACACACTCCTCCTCGGGGTACTTGTCTCTTTGTGAACCTCCTTATTAGATTGAGAGTTACCGATAATAAGTGCATGAATTCTTCGGACTAATGTAAGTATTGAAAGTGACACTTCCACCTCCTCATATTTGCCAGCCTCTTCCGTGCCGTGCATTGCCTTCTTCTCACTCCGGGAGTTGGTGTCCACCTTCGCCGGTACATCCAAACCCTTGGCATGATACGCTCTGTCATCATAAGCCTCCTTATATCTTTCCTCAAAACAGCCACCATACCTACCTATCAAGGCATTTGCATAGCGTTTCTGAGATATATTGCCATGCAACATCCACCTCTTCATGACTTGATCTTGAAAGTGCAATATATCGACCAGAGGGGGGGTGAATGGCAGATTTTCAATTTTGCTAACAGATTTTGATTTTCTTCAGGACTGAAGCAATCCTAAAGCTGAAGAAGTAACCAAAATCATGAAGAAATAAAACTTCACAGAATGTAATCATCAGGGCAGCTCATCATAATGCAACAGAAATAAATCAATTCAGATAAGCAGAAGTGCTTCAGATGCATAGTATGAAGACTAATAGCAGAGGGAGAGCTGAAGCACAAGCAGTCAACATAGATACTGAAGACATAATACTAAGGCTTAAGAGATTGAAGAGATATCACCAGAAATTGAAGACAATGGTTTGGTAGACCAGTTCAAGTTGTTGTGACAAATCTACGTCTGGTTGGAGAGGCTGAGATTCAACTCAGAAGACATAGTCTTCACCTTGTTCTCCTTGAACTAAAGTCCTCAGACTCCGTCCAATAACTCAGGTGAGTCCTCAAGGTAGACTCCCGAAACCTTTACAGACTCAGTCACTCTGGGAAGTCACAATTGCATCTTGACTTCCTCAGACTGAAGACTTCTACACCGGCTGGAAGATCACAGTCTTCAAGAGTAAAAAGCTTCTGATCACTCAAACCGACTTCCTCAGAAATGCTCAACTACTCAGGCTGGTAGTTTTCCTCACATAGGTTCTTCAGTTTCCTCAGAGGTGGGTTGCTCTCGGAGCAGCCAACCCACAAATGGGGCTGGGGGTGGCTATTTATAGCCGCGGAGCAACCCGAGGCGAAAGGACATAAATGCCCATGCATGCAATTACTCTCATGCCCTCGGAAATGACTGTTGCTAGACAAGTTCTAGCCTCTCACCACGCAACACGTGGCACGGTCAAAGTATTCTCTCTCCAGACTCCTCAACCGAAGTTAGTTACCTTAGTGTCCTGAAGAACAACGTCTCAGACACATGAGGACTGAACTTCTACTGCAGGAGATTTCTCTCTCTTCAGGAGAACTGCACTCGCAGTCTCCAGACTCCTCAACCGAAGACAGATTCCTCAGTGTCCTGAAGAACAAGGTCTCAGACACCCGAGGAACTGAACTTCTACTGCAGGAGATTTCTCTCTCTTCAGGAGAACTGCACTCGCAGTCTCCAGACTCCTCAACCGAAGACAGATTCCTCAGTGTCCTGAAGTACAAGGTCTCAGACACCCGAGGAACTGAACTTCTACTGCAGGAGATTTCTTCAGGGTTTTTCTTCAGGATTCCTAACTAAGCACTTCCTCAGACCTTCGGAACTCGTTTTCTTCAACCCCTCCAACAGTGCGGTGTTTACTCATCAGGGACTGTTCTCCTGTGTATACTCACAAACACTGTCCCTTAACCGTTTTGTCATCAAACTCCAAAACCTCAAGCGGAGGGCACTTGATGCACTTACAGATCTTCATGTCATACATGTTCCTGCTACACTGGCAGCGACATACATTGTAAAGTGTGAAAGATCTCCTTTACCTTCTTGTAAAATAGAGTGTTTCCCTTAAGTGGGGAAAAGATCCCAAATTGGACAAAATAAAAGATCCCAAAGAGGACAAATAAGAGTTAAATAGAAAGAGCCATTGAGGCCACAAAAATACAAAAAAATAGAAAAAAGAGAAAAAAAAATAAAAAGAGAGAAAGGGGCAACACTACTATTCTTTTAAGAGATCCACACTAGTACTCCCTTTATATCCTTGTACTCCATAGAGATGATCATTATGCATATAGCTATGTGGGGACCTTCACACTATAGAACTTGGCTTGCATATTCCAAGGATGAGCCTCCTCAAACGAGCTCTAGGTCTTCATGAGCGAGCAAGTTAGATGCACCCCCACTAGTTCCATTGGAGATCTTCCTAGCTCATATGTGCATCTGTTGCATGGCAATCCTACTCCTCACATCATATCTATCATTTGGCATCTCTTGCCTATGATTGTCCTCATTGATGTGAGCCTTTCTCCTTCTTTTTTGTCTTCCTCCTCCTTCTCTCTTTGCCATCCTAAGTGTCAACTCTCGTGCTTACGCTCATGAATTGCATGAGTGCTCAAAATATTGAAAAAGGAGTGGATCAAATTGACTTGTACCTGGCTAGTGGTCTGGGGACGAGTCAAGATAAGATTCCAGAAAAATACCAAGTGTGAAACTTTAGTAGATTGAGTTCTCAACAAATAAATATTTTTCTCGTATTCCCTATCCCCCTTCTTGCACGCAAACACCATTTGGAGACATTCGAGTCACGGACAGCGAGAGCTCTTGCACCTAATGTTCTTTTGTTACTTGTTTCAATGCTAATATAGACTCTTGCATGTTATGACTTGAATTGAATCTCTAACCTCGATTGCTTTACTTTTCAAAGTTCTTATATGGTTGCTAGCATGTCACCACAGAAATTATGCTGTTATCATTTACCTACTCGAGGAAGAGAAGGAATTAAGCTTGGGGATGTTGATACGTCCAAAACGTATCTATAATTTCTGATCGCTCCATGCATGTTTTGTGTGATATTGCTATGATCTAGATACACTTTCATACACTTTTGATCATATTTGGACTAACCTATTAACTCAGTACACCACAGTGCCAGTTCCTGTTTTATGCTGTTTTTCTATTTCAGTTTTCCCCCATATAAAAAGTGCTCCAAAAATTCGGGAAAAATCAGATAAAAAATCAGCGCAGAAGAACCTTCCGGAAGGACCTGAGTGGGGCCAGAGAGCCACCACCAGGGGCCCAGGCGCCCTGGTGGCGCGCCGTAGGGTCTGGCCGCGCCAAGGGGCCGCCTGGACCCCTGGTGGCCCCCCTGGCTGCCCCCCTTCGCCTATATATTCTCCGTGACGAGAAACCCTCGAGGACAGAACCCTTTTTCACGATCTCGCCTCTGTTCCGCCGCCGCCGCGCTTCTGAGATCGGGAGCACCAGCAGACCTCTTCCCGGCACCGTGCCGGAGGGAGGGCTGACCTCCGGGAGTCTCCTCTCCACCATGGATGCTTCCCGGATGTATCGTGAGTAGTTTCCTTTGGACCATGGGTCCGTGATCAATAGCTATGTGATGTTCTCCTCCCCTCTTTGTTCTTCATTGTTTAGACCTCGTGAGCTGCCCTACATGATCGAGGCACTTTTGTAATCTTTCTGTTGTTGCTATGCTGAGTTTGATGGGATCTGATGGATCATGAGATTATGTTCAGATTGTGATAGAGTAATATATTTGGTTCTTATCTTTTATATTTTTGTTCTTAAATAATTCTTGCATGTTCTCCGTTGCTGTTTATTTCTTTGGCCAAGTAGTAGGTAGTAACACCAAGAGGGAACGTTATGCTCGATTGTGGGTTCATCCCCCTGATGACACGCTTGAGTGAAAGAAACATGAGTCTAGGGGATGTGATGTTGCTACAAGGGGGAAAACAACGATGCTTGTAACCGCGGTTGCAAGGATCATTTACTTTACGCAAAGTTCTTTTTAATGAAGTTGTTTGTTGCTTTGGGTTTACACTTTGGGTGGGGCTCGCAACTTAATACCAGCGAGATGTTCTGGATAGATATCTCAAGGTGGATGATTAGTAGTAGATGCAGTTGGATTTCGGTCTACTTATTTTGGCGTTCTGCCCATGCTTTTGAGCCTCTTCCTTTCTTTTGTAGCATAGTTAGCATTGCGGTGCGTTCATAATCCTGTCAATTGCCCTTCTGTAATTTGTTCACCTCGCATAGCAGTTTTATCGTCTTTTGGGAGAGAGACATCACTAGTGAACATCACGTATCCCGGTCCATATCCTAATTACTGTTTCCACGTTCATTTACTTTTCTGCTTTTAGTTTCAGTTGCTATCATTATCCCTTGTGTTTGATCCTTTGTGAACAACAAGACCAGAGAGATTGACAACCCATCTGAACTTCGTTGGGAACAAAGTTATTTGTGTCTGTGTGCAGGTCTGCGTCAGTTGCGCCGCTGACACCTACTTATCATCTCCGGAGTCCTACTGGAGACAAACCTTGGTATCTTTACTGAGGGAAATTTGCTTCTTTGCTACATCACACCTTCCGCTTGGGGTTTACCAACGAAGGGCGAGAAATCACTATCATCACCTCGCACATCAGTGCTCCATACAATTTACTTGCGAGCGTCTGTTCTGAGTTTTTTTATTTGAGTTGCAGAAGTACCCCTAAAAAATTCTTTGCTACCTGCTGTTCTGTTTTTCACAGATTCTGCCACGTTTTGTCTCTCCTAACTTTTGCAAACCTTAAGCTTGCTTTTTCTTTGCAAAAACCTTTTGGAAATCTTGAGAAACAGTAGATATTAAAGAATATCTTAATATCCAGTGGGGAATTTTTTTATTTATTAAGGTTACTAACCTCTCTAATCAACATATGATGAGTTATGTATGAAGGGAGTTTTCAAGTGTGCGATGGAAGATGATGAAAGAAGATTCGGGAGTGTCAAGAGGTCAGGCTTGGGGATGACCCCATGAATCCCCAAAAAAAATTCAAGGAGACTGAAGCGTCTAATCTTGGGGATGCCCCCATGCATCCCCTTCCCCATCAACAATCATCAGTTCGTCCTTCATCTCACGATATTTTTATCACTTCATGCGTTATGTGCTATGCTTGGAGCGTCTCGCTCTTAGGTTTTATTTTTAGTTTTATTTAGCTTTGCTTGCTGTTCATAAAAAGTTAGATCCCGTCTTCCTTTGTGTGGGAGAGAAACACGCTCCACTTTCAAAATATAGAACACATCATAGGATTCTTCATGCCTATCTTTTTGCTGTTGTGTGTTCTTTATCTTTTCGTAGCTACTGCCATGTTTAGTTTTAGTCTTAGTTTGTCTTTAGCAAGAGCCTTGGATTTTGTTTAGTTTGTTGCTGGAACTCTCTTTAGTTTTCATTTTTATCTTGTTAAGAGAGTTGGTTGTTGCACTAAGTTGTGTCCTGTCTTGAAAGTAGGTGATTAAGGTTGCTATTTAATTTTAGTAGTAACTTGCAATAGTTTTGAGGTATTGATGTGAGTAATGTTTGAACTTTTGGTGTCAAGAGCTATAGCCTATTAGTGATACGTGTTGTATTTTGGGCAATCCGTGTTTATTTTCAAAAACCTACAAAACTAGTTGATAACTCTAGATACTAGATGGATCACTACACTTTGGAGGGATCGAATATTAGAGTACACTCACGTACCATGAGTCGAGGATGCGCAAGGATAATCAAACCCCCATACACTCCTCCTCGGGGTACTTGTCTCTGTGTGAACCTCCTTATTAGATTGAGAGTTACCGATAATAAGTGCATGAGTTCTTCGGACTAATGTATGTATTGAAAGTTGACACTTCCTCCTCCTCATATTTGCTAGCCTCTCCTGTGCCGTACATTGCCTCCTTCTAACTCCGAGAGTTGGCGTCCACCTTGGCCGGTACATCCAAACCCTTGGCATGATACGCTCTGTCATCATATACCTCCATATATCCTTCCTCAAAACATCCACCATACCTACCTATCAAGGCATTTCCATAGCCTTTCCGAGATATATTTCCATGCAACATCCACCTCTTCATGACTTGATCTTCATGTCATACATGTTCCTGCTACACTGGCAGAGGCATACATTGCATACATCATGATAGTTACATCTTCTTTATTTTTTGAGTACCTTGTAAAGTGTGAAAGATCTTCTATACCCTCTTGTAAATTAGGGTGTTTCCCTTAAGTGAGGAAAAGATCCCAAAGTGGACAAAATAAAAGATTCCAAAGAGGAAAAATGAGAGTTAAATAGAAAGAGCCATTGAGGCCACTAAAAAATAAAGAAAGAGAAAAAGGGAAAAAATTAATTAAAAGAGAGAAAGGGGAAACACTACTATTCCTTTTGAAAGATCCACACTCGTACTCCCTCTTATCTTTATACTCCATAGAGATGATCATTTATGCATATAGCTATGTGGGGACCTTCACACTATAGAACTTGGCTTGCATATTCCAAGTATGAGCCTCCTCAAACGAGCTCTAGGTCTTCATGAGCGGGCAAGTTAGATGCACCCCCACTAGTTCCTTTGGAGAGATTTTCTTAGTTCATATGTGCATCTGTTGCATGGCAATCCCTACTCCTCACATCATATCTATCATTTGGCTTTCTCTTGCCTATGATTGTCCTCATTGATGTGAGCCTTTCACACCCTTTTTGTCTTCCTCCTCCATCATATTTCTCTCTTTGCCATCCTAAGTGTCAACTTTCGTCCTTACGCTCATCCATTGCATGAGTGCTCAAAATATCGAAAGGGAGTGGATCAAATTGACTTGTACCTGGCTAGTGGTCTGGGGACGAGTCAAGATAAGATTCCAAAGAAGACCAAGTGTGAAACTTTAGCAGATTGAGTTCTCAACAAAAATACTTTTTTTCTCGTATTCCCTATCCCCCTTCTTGCACGCAAACACCTTTTGGAGACATTCGAGTCATGGACAGCAAGAGCTCTTGCACCCTTTGTTCTTTTGTTGCTTGTGTCAATGCTAATATAGACTCTTGCTTGTTAAGACTTGGATTGAATTGCATGCATTGATTGTTTTACTTAAAATTCCTTATATGGTTGTGTGGCATGTCGCCACATAAATTATGCTTGTTATCATTTTCCTACTCGAGGACGAGCAGGAATTAAGCTTGGGGATGTTGATACGTCCCAAACGTATCTATAGTTTCTGATTGCTCCCTGCATGATTTGTGTGACTTTGCCATGTTTTGCTTGAACTTTCATACACATTTGATCATATTTGAACTAACCTATTAACTCAGTGCACCTCAGTGCCAGTTCCTGTTTTCTGTTGTTTTTGTATTTCAGGTTTTCCGGCCATTAAAAGTGCTCCAAAAATTCCAGAAAAATTATATAAAAAATCAGCATCCTCGAAGCTTCCGGAATAACCAAGACATGGCAGGAGGGCCACCACCAGGGGCCCAGGAGGGTCCCTGGCGCGAACCAGCCCCTAGCCGCGCCACACACCCTCCTGGTTGCCCTATGGCCCCCCTCGGTGTCCCCTTTGGCTCCTATTTATTCCCCCGTCGCGAAAACCCTGATTCGAGACCTCTTTTCTCCAGAAGAAATTCCGATCTCCACCGCCATCGCCAACAAGCTTCAGGGGACCAGAATTCTTGTGCCGGTACCCTGCCGGGACGGGGAAGTGCCCCCGGATTCATCTCCATCGACGTTGCTTCCTCCCTCCATGAAGCGGGAGTAGTTCTTCCTCGGGCCTGAGGTTTCTACCAGTAGCTATGTGTTCTTCTCTCTCTCCCATGACGTGATCTTCGATGTGATCATAGGCTATGTTAATCTAGGGTGATCCCATGATATTTCCCCTTCCTCTATGTATTGGATTGATGTACTCAATTGATCTTATCTAGTATAATCTCCGAGACCAAGGAGACAACGGTCTATTGGACATGGATTTGAAGAATATTTTCATGAGTTATTTCCTCTTTTTTGTGTTGATTGAAGATTGAGAGTCTCTTGGTGCTTGTCTTTGACTATCCTTGAGATATGTTGTGCTGATTGTGGTACTCTCTTTGGATGACCGCGGTGACATTGGGAAATCCATAGATTGAGAACTACGAACTCTGAGGTGTGCTTCTGTAGCCCTACACAATTCTCGTCTTCTCTTGAACACAAAGGAATGAGCTCCGAGTGCGTCTCCATTGCATGTTTTATGGGAAATATCATGTGATTAGACTATGTTAATGTTGTTGAGAGTTGCCAGTAGAGAAAGTATGAAGCCTAGTCCTTGTTTCCACCATTGTTACATTGTTTGTTCTCAATTTTGTCACATGTTTGCTTGCTGCACTTTTTATTACAGATTTATATTTCTTTGTTTTGCCGCACCCATATTTTACCATCTCTTCACCGAACTAGTACACCTATACAACTCCTAGTTGTATTAGGTGTGTTGGGGACACAAGAGACTTCTTGTATCTTAATTGCAGGGTTGCTTGAGAGAGACCATCTTCAACCTCTACTTCCCTGAGTTCGATAAACCTTAGGTCATCCACTTGAGGGAAATTGCTGTTGTCCTACAAACCTCTGCGCTTGGAGGCCCAACATAGTCTACAATAATAGATGCGTGCGTAGACATCACGCCCCCCACAAGAAAAAGAACTTATCACAGTTGAGTGCTCGGAGGCAAGAACTACGGAAAGGGCCCCCGCCAGAAAGTTTTTGATGCGCTCAGCCAGGCTGCCTAGACGGCGTTGAGTGGCGGCGGGGACTTGATCCAGAGATCCAGCAGGAGCGGGGTCGGAGCCAGAGGTCGGCTCGATAGTACGAGTTCCAAGGTACTCGAGGCGAAACTTGTCGGCCCGAGAAACCCTGCAGACGGGAGCAGTCAGTTTTGGCACGACAACATGGCTCGGTCCTTCGGGCTCGTGGGGTGGCAGAGGAGCACCAACGACGACCTGATCGGTGACCGTGGGAGTAGTCGGAGGGGTGGTCTTCTGGTCCATAGGAGCAGCGGAAGGATCAGCGGTGGCATTAGCATCAGACCCCAAGCTACCTGTGGGAGGCACTTCTTGGCCACCGGTGGGCCGAGCATGGGAGGTCCGGACTAGAACGGCAGAAGGAAATATCGGGCCGACAGCTGATGCATTTGGATGCACGGTGCTGGATATTGAATCACAATGGGGGCAGTGGCAGTGGCAGGTATGACTGGTGTGGCCGATTGCGGGCCGACAGTTGCACCAGTCGCACCTGTGGAGCTCAAAGGGGGAGAAGTTTTCTTGGTCTGCCGTGCTGCCCCCGTCCGAGCCTTCTTGGCGCGCTCGACCTTGTTGGTGTCTTTGGAAGACACGGGCCGTTTTAGAGTCTGCTCGGCCCTGGAGGTGCCAGCCGACGCAACCGGGTGGGCAGTCGAAGAGGCGCCAAACTTTGTGGCGTTGGCATCAAGAGCAAGCCTGCAGAATCAAGAGGCAAAGGTTAGGATAGCAATCGACCAGAGCAAAAAAGAAAAAATAAAGCAAGTAAGTCACCCTTAAGCTTGGGGCAAGTTGGCCGCAAAGGAAGACATGGCGAAGCGCAGGGGAAAAATGTCCAGAGCCGCATCCTCCAGAATGGGACCAATCGGCGTAGGCGCGACCGGTTTTGATCCCTCACCAATCAAACCTTTCGAAATTTTCTTTTTGGTCGTTTTGGTCGACTGGGCAGGTGGGCAGGTGGAGCATCTACTCGGGGGCGTTTGCATTGGGCCACCGTCTGGGGAGTTGGATGGGACTCTGTGCCACGCTCGCCAAGCGATAAGTCATCAACATCGTCATCACTCCATTCTTCCATGAAGCATTTGATGGAGGAATCAGACATACCCGGCTCCTTTTAGCCGGCTCTCAGTGAAGCATTTTCGGTGTCAGTCTCAGATTTCGTGTCCATGATGAGATCTAGATCCTCAGCGTCCTCCTTGGCGCGGACCGGATGAAAGCCAGAGGCGGCTTGTCCATCATGTATCACGTTTGACCCAATAAAGCGCTGGAGAGGCGGCCGACCAGGATTGGAAAACGGAACATGATAAAGTGAAATGGAGATCAAGGATCGGAAAGTACCTTGGCCGGGGGATGTTTCGGGTTGTAGGGCCCCATGCCAAACTGCTACTACTCTAGGCATGGGGCGTCAGTCAGCTCGCGCAATCACGTGCGCAATTCCTCGTCGGTCAGCATATGAGTGGTGATCCAAGTCGGATCCTTGCGAAACTGTGTGTCACACATCCGGGGGCACCGACGCTGAAGTAGGAGCACTCGGAGGCATATCCACGAACTAACCAGGTCAGCAGCGTGCACTCCATCCGAGACCAGCTTGATAATCCGTTTGAACTGATCGTCCAGATCGGTATCGCCGTAGCCGGGTTTCTCGCCCAGTGATGTTTGGTAGTCGATGGCGGCATCACAAACTCGGGAAAATTGTGGCAATCGACCTCATTGTCCGGTGTCTTGACATAAACAAAGATGGTTTGCCACTCATTCATCGACTGCGGCGTATTGGGAATTTGATAGGCAGTCTTGTTGTTGGTGTAGATGATGGTCGCGCCGCACTCGGTCATCACCTTCTCCTTGATGGTCAGCGGATCGGGGCCCTTTGGATTCAGAATCATCACTCCGTTTCCGACCATTTGGGACTTGAACTGGAAAATCGGCTTCCACAGTCCTATGCTCAGCCTCACGCCGAGGTAGCCCTTGCACAGAGTCACGAAGGCGGAGAGGAGCATCACGGCGTTGGCGCCGAGATGGTGGGGTTGCAATCGACAGAAGTCCAAAAATTCACGGAAGAAGGTGCTCATCGGGAACCCGAATCCGCGCTTGAAGTGGGCGACGAAGACTATGCCCTCACCGGTCAGCGGCTCTGGCGTGATCCAGCCCCTGGAAACACGAAACTCGATGTTTGCCGGGATCTTGCGGGCGAGGCGGAGGTTGACGATCTCCAGTTCGTTCACTTCAGAGCACTTCCAGGTACTTCGGGAGGCGGCGGCATCCATGTCGGACTCCAGTGCAGCGGCGGAGGAGACCTTGGGTGGCTGTGGTCGCGAGCCGTGAGCACCAATGGCGACGGTGGCGGTGGCAAGAAGCGGTAGAGAGAGAGAGCGGTGGTGGCGTCGAGCTTTTCCCCACGACAGAAGCAGTGGCGTCGAGCTTTTGGTCATAGCAGCGACGGAAGCAAGAGAGGCAAATGGCAAGAGGAGGTGTGAGGAAGACAAAGGCAGTGGGGAACGCAGGGGCGACCCAATCCCCTCCCCCTCGGCTATTTATTGGGGTGGAGGGTGGGAGTGGGATCAGGCTATGCATCTCTGTGGTTCCGTGTATCTCCAAGCTTCGCCAACCCATTATGCAAAGGATCCAGCGGAGGAGACAGGACGTGCGCGCATGGCCTGAGTCCGGCCTGCAGTTATGTCTCATCATGTGTGGCCCATTAGCCCGTAACCACACCACGCGGAGAATTCGGAACGACGTGGTTCGGTCAAGATTTGGTCAAGGTAACTGTTGGGATAGATCAGGCGAGCTGAGGACCAGTTGGCAGATCAGACTAGTGCAATTGCCGATTGAGGTGCAATCGTCCGATTGAGAAGCCGTTGAACAGAACCAGTGCAATTGGCACACTGAGGAGCAGTCGGGCAATTAATAGCAACCACACAGTTGATGAACAATTGATTGTGCAGCACCAGCAAGACTCAAGCTAAGTTATGAGAGGAACCTGTGCAGGCCCCACTCTCGATTCTCACCGGGACCTCCGCAGCTTCAGGGGCTACTGTCGTGGGACTCACTACAGGAAACAGGAGTTTTGGAAACGTATGGCAAACATTTTGTCAGTTGTTTAGTCGGCAGCGGGCGGCTTTGCCATCAGCCGAAAATCGACGGATGACAAGTCATTATTGACCTTAATAAGTTTATAAAATCAAATTTCATATTTATAAGCTTATAAAGCCAAGTTTAAGCTAAATATATCTCATTTTAGATCTAACAGAGATAGTATGCGAAGTATAAGTCATTTTTGTGGTTTATAGGCTATTAAAGTCATTTTTATCTAACTAATCTAGTAAATTCATTTTTGAGCTTTTATAAGGCAAGTACAAGTCATTGTTGACCTTAATAAGCTACTAAATTAAGTTTTCAGCTTTATAAGCTTATAAAGCCAATTTTAAGCTTTATAAGCCTATAAAGTCATTTCTATGAGGTAACTACACCTTAATTATCTAACTAAGCATTGTATGAGCTAACTATGCAATTTTTAATGTAATGAAGCTAAATAGTAGATAAGTAACATATCGGAGGCCACCTCAAGGCTGAGAAGCACCGCCACATGGGTTGCTCGGGGATTCATTAGAAGATTCTTGTGGGTCGTGAGATGCAGCTCCGGAAGGACGCTGCAGCAAAGGATGAGTTGCAATGTCTTAAGCACGACGACAATCAATGGTATAAGACCAGGCTATATTGATCATTGAAAGAAACTCACCGTTCCGGAAGGAGAAATGACAAGCGTCAGCATCGATGGAGGGGTAAGACCTTGCTTCTTCCACATACTTTGTGAGTTAGTTTTTGAAGAGTCAAGCATATTAGCAAGTGAACCAAACATGCATATGCATTCTTGGCGGATATATATGCAAAAGTAGTAACTTATGGAGAAGAGGTCGTAGATGGCCTTCGTTTGGGCATTATTGCGTGCCCTCTCCTCCTCCAATATCAGTTGTAACATCTACTCCACCAACCTCTGGGTCCTCTCCTCCGCCAGACAGTCCCTCTTCGCCAACTGACAGTCCCTCTCCGCCAACTGCTCTGCCTACATCTCTTGTGTCATCTGTCTCTCCCTCTGAAAGGCGTACTGCAAGCACTTTGCAGTATGGAAATTAAATCATCATCGCTACGCAATCTAAATAACGAAAGGAAGAATTTAGACATAGTTATACCTGGATAGCAAGATCAACTGGCCGCGGGCGAGGTCGTACAATAGGAGCGGAGCTCGTTTGCCTCGCCTTGATCTGAGGTAGAGTCTCCGGGCAATGTATGAAGCCATTGTACATGGAGGTACTGCCATGATGCTTACCGCCACTAGAAATCATCAAGGCCTCCGGATCAATATCCTCCTCGCTCGGGTCAAACTCAGGACCGTGCAACTCTTTCGCCAGCTCAGAATAGGCCATCATCTTGTGGTAGGCTGGAACGCTGGTGTACGCCTCAACCCCGTCGCCCTCGAAATATGCTTTCACATCTTTGTAATTTCCTTATGGGCCATGGAAAATGAGTGAAATCTCTTAGGAGGACACTGATTATGGTATTTGGCCTACAATGAAAGAGAAATATCTAATCAGTACAAGAAAAATTATGAACAAATCAATTGATTAATGATGAAAGGACATAAAACTAAAAACAAGGCACATACCTATTTTTTTGGCGTACTCATGGACGTTGAAATTGCCTTGGTCGTGTGCCACACCAACCATTTCTGCACACCTAGCCTTGGCACTTTTTTGGATGGCCACCCAAGCATCACTGGCCCATTTGTCCACTATGGCCTCAAAGCAATCCATCTTATTTGCACACCATCTCGGGGACACCTATGAATTAACAAGCTTATAAAGTCAGTTTTGAGCTTTATAAGCTAAGTATAAGTCAAGTTTTATTTAAATAAGCTATTATTATTATCTTTTTTGAGTTTTACAAGCTTATAAAGCCAAGTTTAACCTTTATAAGCTTATAAAGTCAGTTTTGAGCTTTTGTAAGCGAAGTACATGCCTTTTTTGAGATTTATAAGCTTATAAAGCCAAGTTTGAGCTTCATAAGCTTATAAATCAAAGTTTGATCTAACTAGGCCTTACTTATAAGTGTAGGAATTTGAATTAATTAGTAATTTACCTCCAAGTATTCATCCTTCTTAAGGAAAACTTTTCTACACTTCTTCTTGGCCTTCTTCATGCCCTTGTTGGCGTACCAATCTCGAACACACTGAACACGCATCTCGTGCCTCATGTTCGAGAATAACCTCACTATCTCCTTCTCAAAATTCTTCTCGGACGCCGGCTCCATCCCATCGACAACCCAATAGTAGCACTGGTATTGCATCGAACACATGCTTAGATGAGTGAAATGATTCCAATGCTAATAAATGATTCCAATGCTTAGAATACTTACCCAAAAAGTATCCACCACCATGTCGGCTCTGGTATGGCATTCAACGATGTTTATGCGTTCATCTGGCGGGGCCGAGGCGGCTTTGTAGTGCTGCCAAGTGAGGCTGGGCTCAGGAACCCTACCCTCACAAGGCAACTGGACTATCCCTGGGAAGTGCTCCTTAAGCACGGCACCAAGGAGGCAGTTCGTATTTCGAGCACCTTCTGTGTAAGTCCACGCCATGCAAAATAAGAACACAAAGACATTTGTTGTAGTTGGAACATATATATGATACATAGAAGGAACACCAAAATTCATCAACTTACTTCTCCCAATGGGGCGCAATTAACGACCTCTGCGTGGGGTCCAGTCGTGGTGGGAGTTGTGTAATACCACGCGGGTACATCGGCTTCTTGGAAGAGGAGCTCCCCTCAGCCCCGCCATCACCCTCAACCTCGTCATCGCTAACATCATCGCTATCCTCATGGTCACCATCAACATCATGAGTGTGACCATCATAAGTTATATGGGGTGGCCCGGTCTTCTCAGTAAGCATACGGTGAATATGAGGGTGATATGAGATAACTTGTATGTAGCCTATGAACTATCATCGCTAGATCCCTGTTGCCAATGCGACTACTTTCTACCCTTTGGATGTTCACAACTTCACACACTTGCGTAACGTAGCCTTCGACCACGAGACGGTACTTTGCAATCTACTAATTCCCAGTGGAACAAAAAATCAAACAGAACTTGCAGTAGCCAAACTTCAGATCGATACGAATTGAAGTGGATGATTCAAGATGAATTCTTCGAAGAAAATCTCTGAACTAGGGTTTATCTAAAACGTGGTCTAACCCTAAAACTCGTAGGGGGTCCTGTATTTATCTAGGGCGTCCAAACGGGGATGCAAGGGCTGCAGCCCTGTTTCTGTGCGCAGGCAGTCGGGTAGGTCGGACGTCCGGCCCATAAGTCAGACGGTCCCGGATGGGGTCGGACGGTCCGGCTTAGGGTCCGGACGGTCTGATTAATTATCGTCCCGAGGGGGTCCTCGGTTTGTACTTATCCGGACGGTCCGGGGTGCACCCCGGACGGTCCGGCTTGAGGTCGGACGGTCCGACTTGGCCGTCAGGTCTTCGGGTCTTCGGGAACATAATTGTTCGGACGGTCCGGTTAATTGCCCGGTCGTCCGGCTTGGGTCCCGCACGGTCTGGCTTGAAGCCCGGACGTCCGACTCCTGGAGTTGGTTGTCCCTTGCCTTCGTCTTCTCGCGAACCGTCTCCTCGTGCAACTTGCCCTTGTCCCATGTCTCCTTCTTGCATGACTCCTTGGTACTTGATAACACATATGCACAAAGACTTAGGAAGTATAAAATCCTCACTAAATAAAACATCAGGTTCTATGAGGAATAAGTTCACTTGTTGTTCTAATAACTTTGCACGGGCTCTTGTAGTAGGTCCGATTCTGATTTCACTGGACTTATCCAGTATTGGTTTTTCAGAAGGTGTTGTAGGTCCTAAATTAGAAGGGATGTCCTCATTATCCCCCCTTCAAAAGGCGTCGACCTCGACGCTCCAAGGTCGTCTCTATCATAGGGTGACAAATCAGCAACGTTGAAGTTGTTGCTAGCACCTCCAAACTCGGAAATAGGAATATCAATCGAGTAGGCATTGTCATTGATCTTGGCTAACACCTTGTAAGGACCAGCACCACACGGCTTCAACTTGGAATCCCGCAACCCTGGAAATCTGTCCTTGCACAAATGCACCCAAACCATATCTCCAGGCTGAAATAGCACTTTCTTCCGTGACTGGTTCCTTGATGCAGCAACATTCTTGCCTTTCTTCTCAATAGCCTCTCGTGTCTTCTCATGAATCTTCTTCACATAATCTGCTCGTTTGGATGCCTCCATATGAACTCGTTCCTGCAATGGAAGAGGCAGCAAATCAAGAGGTGTAATAGGCTTGAAATCATATACCACCTCAAAAGGACAAAGCTGGGTAGTTGTGTGTACTGCCCTGGTATAAGCAAACTCCACATGTGGCAAACACTCCTCCCATTCGTGCAGATTTCTCTTGATCATAGCTCGCAGCAACATTGACAATGTTCAATTGACCACCTCCGTTTGACCATCAGTTTGGGGATGACATGTAGTGCTGAACATCAACTTTGTCCCCAACTTTCCCCAAAGTGTCTTCAAGAATTAGCTCACAAACTTCATGTCCCTGTCATAAACAATTGTCTTGGGTACTCCATGCAAGCGTACAATCTCCCTGAAAAACAGATTGGCAACATGCGACGCATCGTCGCTCTTGTGGCATGCAATAAAATGTGCCATCTTGGAAAATCTATCCACTACCACAAATATGCTATCATGACCATGTTCAGTGCGTGGCAATCCTAATACAAAATCCATAATAATATCTTCCTGAGGTGTGGTAGGAGCCGATAGTGGAGTATATAAACTGTGAGGCTTCAGCTTGGACTTGGATGTGTTCCATACAATGCAGCGCCGAACAAACCTTTCCACATCACGCCTCATCCTAGGCCAATAAAAATTATCAACAACCATGAGTAGCTTCTTCTCACGCCCAAAGTGACCCATAAATCCTCCTGCACGTGATTCCTGCAACATTAGCAGACACACAGACGATTTTGTAACATAAAGTTTGTTAGATCAAAATAAAAATCTATCGCGGATGTGGAACTTGTCCCATGCGTTACGAAGCAAACACGAACGATATGGTTCAGCAAAATCATGATCAGTTGCATATAAATCACACAAACTCTCTAAACCAGGAATTTTAACATCAAGATGTGTCAATAACATGTTCTTCCTAGATAGAGCATCAAACAACATTGTCTTTCCCTTTCATATGTTTAATGATTTAGGGAAAAGACTCAATGAACTCAACCCACTTACACTACTAGGGAATACCCTTTTAGTGGCGTCCTTTTTAGGGATTTAGTGGCGCATTAGGGATGCGCCACTAAAGTCAAGCCACTAATAAGGTCTTAGAGGTGGCGCATTCTGGATGCGCCACCCCTAAGGCCCTTAGGCATGGCGCATTTCAAAATGCGCCGCCTATAAGCTCTTAGGGGTGGAGCATTCTGAAATGCGCCACGCCTAAGGGTCCTTAGGGGTGGCGCATTCTTAGTGCGCCACTAAAGCCAGACATAATGCACCACTAAATGGGTTACAGAAAACAAAATAAAAAGAATTACAGAAAAGAGTAAAACAGTACAGAATTACAAACATTACTGATATTTTTATCATATTACAGGAATTCAAAATACAATATTACAATGATCCCAACAATTATTGATACAAAAGAATTGCATTATAATTCTTATTACAAAGATTTACAAGATTACATCCATCATCGTCTAAGGTTTAGAGGCCAAGAAGATTCACAAGATTACATCCATCGCAATATTACAATGAGCTCAACAATTATTGAAAACAGAAAGCTACTTTCTTCAACATCTCTTGTTTCCTCTTCAACCTGCACAAAACAAAGAGTTAGAGGTCACATCCATATGAATTCATAGCAAAGCACAACAAAATAATATAGCATCTATTCTTATCAACAACATAAAGCAAGTCGATCAATGGCCAGGAGCATGCACATATGCATAAAAATGCATATGCAGTGACCTTTATACACAAAGAGCACCAAGAGTATTTGACACTACCATCTACTACACAAAGAGTACATGCAAATTACATGTCGTGCACGCATTCATCAAATGACTGCCATATATAAAATAAATTGGTCACTTGTTCTGACTCGGCTCGGGGAATGGGCGGCATCCTTCTTTTGTCATGAAAGGCCTTGTGTCACGCAAGGCCTTTAGGCGGACTTTTATCTCCCCATTTGATGGTGCAATGTTGCAATGGAAGCTCGACCCCCTCATTTGTACTTCATGACGGATGATAGTCGCCATGTGCGCTTGGATGTGAAAGAACTCCTCCTTAAGATTTGCAACGGTGATTTCCGCCTTCCTTTCGGCCCACGCTTTTAGATGACTTGGCAGCGTAAGGTTGCGTTGTTCCTGTACAATCGTCCAAATGTGATGGAGGGCGTAGTACGTGTAACATCCAAATTTTTTTTAAATTTGGAATGTTAATAAATTAATTATAATAATGATTGTTTGCTTGATATGTTTGATTTTTAGTAGGATTTAAAACTTTTGGAGTTTAAATGAATATTAAAATGAGAGGGAATAAAAGGACTTTCCCTAATATTCATTGTTGGGTTTCAAAATTTAATATTTAAAATAAATCCAAAAAAATGAGAGAAGGTAATATGTCTCCTTCAATATAAAAGAAAATTGGAAATGTTTTAAATATTTATTTTTATTTTTATTGTAGTTAGTTAAATAATTTTCCATTCAAAATAATTATAACACGAGAGAAGATAAAATGACTTCTTCAGAAAAATTGAGTGAAAACTATTGAAATAATTATTCGAGATTTTTATGAATTTCTAACATATTTTATAATTAAATAAAGTCATTGAAAAATGTATTTATTTTTATTTACCTTTTTGGAAAATATGTACATTGCATAATTTTCTCTGGATTATTAGATGAATTTAGAAATTTACTTCATATTTTTCTGATGAGTATTTATTTCCGTAAAATTGTTTGAAGTTTCGGTTTTAAATAAAAAGAAAAACTTGTAGCTAGCCGGCCCAACAGCTTTTTCCGCCCGCGAGCGCATTTGGAGCCCAAGTCGGACCCGATTTTTTTCCTGAGCCTATATATAGTTTTCGTTTTCTTTTTTTTCTGGAAACCCTATTTTTCGCCCCATGGGTCCCGCATCGCCGCCATCGGGCCCGTGTTGCCGCTGCCGGCCACCACGCCGCCCGCGCCACCCCGGCAACCGCCTCCGCCCGACGACGCCACCTGCGGGCCTCGCCGCCGCCGCCGGGACCGGCTTGGCCAGAGCGCCCTGCGCCGCCTCCACCCCGGGCCCCGCCGCCGGCCCGTGCCGCGCCGCCACCGCGGGCCGCCGCCTTGCCCCGCGCTGTGCGCCGCCATCGCCGCACCCCGCCGCCCTCAGCCGATGCCACCTCGCCGGACCTTGTCGCCGGGGCTGCGCCACCTCGCCGGAGCCGCTCGCAGTTCACCGAATTTTTGCCCTCGAAAGTCAACTCTGGCCAGATCTGCTGCCTGGGACCCGATTGCTTTTTCGGGAAAATCTTTATTCGCGGATCAGTCCTTTTCGCAGAAAACACCCTGGCACCATACTCGCAATATATCCTCCACCGTAAGTCGGATTTCGGTGATTCTTGTTTCTACACGCTCGTGTTGTTCTGTACTTTAGCATAGAATCAACTTTTCAAACTTTTGCACACTTTTGAATTTGAATTTATTTCAAATTCAAATTCTGGAGGTCGTATCTTTTCAACCATTGATCCAAATCGAGTGATTATTTTTGCGTTGGATCACTCGTGTCATGTAATTTCTGTCTATATCATGTGTACACAAATTTTCAAAAGTTTCTTGATCTGTTTAAAGTCAAATTCAATTCAAATTTGAACTTGACATGACCTGTGTTGTAGTATTCCGTTTCACGTGATTCTTTTTGCATATCGGATCAATTGAGACATGTTATCGGTAAGATTCACACACTTTTCATGTGGGCATGATATTCACCTTGGATTCATAAATTTCCATGGTCAGAACTACTTATCGATGAATCTTTATCTGTTGACTCTCTCGAGTTCACTTCCACCGATCACCTTCGAGCACATCGCCACCTTTACCTTTCGAAGCCTGTTTGTTTGTTGCTAAACCTTGTTGTGTTTGTTTTGTTGATCTTTTGTTTTCTTTTGGCGTGATTTCTTATGTGGTATCTTTCCTTTACGATAGATTGCTCGCAGTGTGACGAGTAGAGTTATCTGGATCGCGAGAGCGAAGAACTTCATCGAATGTACAAGGGAAGTCATACTTTGACCATTTAACAATCTATATTTTTCTTATGCATGTAGCAAGTATCACCCTGTGGATGTGTAGGTGTATATTATATTATTATGCTGCAAACCTGGTAGGATAGTCATATGATCTGATCCTGTATTCTTTGTCACCCTAGCTCGTGTTTGTTATACATATTTCTAAGCTTGTAGACGGGGATTGGTTGAGATTACATTGAGTTATGTGAGGATTGATTAACTTGATTAGGAAACATTAAATAGAATTCACCTCTGGACAGGCAGGGAGAGCATCCTGGGGCTCGTGCCTTATCTAAGGTGGGACCAGGGTTAAATGCTTCCCGAATGGTATGGTTTTGGTGGTCGACAGAACGTCATGGTATCTAACCTCTGAACGTAAGTGGGCGCCGTCGAGGCTCAAAAAGATCAGACATACTTGGTGACTAGGAGGTTCCATGTACAGCCGCTGGCCATAATGGCTCTGGCTTAGCTGAGCACGATGCAGGAAGCCTCTCCCATGCAAAGCTAGCAGATGTAGATGTGATAGGTGGTACCGGCTTGCCGTTGGGTGTAGGTGATCTCTTCTGAAAGACTTTGTCTCAATCTTCGGGTTGAGTCCAGCGGGGAGAGTGTACTAACCTCTGCAGAGTAAAAACTAATCATGATTAGCCGTGTTCCCGGTTATGGACATCCTTGAGCTACTAGATATTACTGTTACTGGAGGATCTTGACATATGAATCACCATAATAACTTGAGTGGGAAAAATTTAATAAAGGGTGTGGATTGGAACTGGTGTGCCCAGTTCAATCTTAAGTAGTAAGTTAAACTAAAATTTTGACTAGGTAGATTGGGAAAAATCAGCTTTCTGCAAAATAAAACCATCAGCCTTTCCTTTGAATTACCCTGCATGTAGCGATAGGTCTGTTATATCCTTTTTCGTGTGACTTTCCGTACAAATCAGATGTACTGACCCGTTGTCGGGCTGTAACCTTCGGTGTTGCAGGATTTTATACGATGAGTAAGTGATGCAATGTAGGGTTACGATGTCTATACTAAACTATGCCGATGGAGTTGATGGACGCCACGAAGCTCTTTATTATTTTTCCGCTGTATTCTATTTGTAAGCTAGCCTTGAGCTATGCAGGTATGATTTATTGTAATACTGGATCTTCGATGTAATATATATGACATGTGGTTTATTCTTGATATTACATCATGTACTGTGTGTGCTATCTATTGATCCACGTACTAGCACGGGATGCACAGAGACTTGGATTCTTAGTGAATCGGGTCGTTACAGATGGTATCAGAGCCCATGTTGACTGTAGGTCGTGACCCTAGAAAATGGATAGGAAAAGCCATAGGAACAAAAATATTTTATCACTCTTTGATTACTTACTCTCTCCACTAGTATCTCTCATCTATTATTCATCTTCTAAACTTCTTATTTTGTTTTAATGTAAATACCCCTCCGAGTTGCTTATGCCCCTGAAGACATGACTTTTGAGAAGTACATCATCAACATCGTGGATGAAGTGAGGTTACCACTACCGGAACTGGAGTACCCTATGGTCTTCAAGATCATCTTAGCTGAGAAGGATGAAGCATTAGATTCAGACCACCAATTTTAGGTGAAGTTAGTTAAACTAATTGCGCGTAGTATGATGAGATCGTATGTCTTTCACATATGACCTTACTCTAGGAGTTGTTTGTGTGGTTTGATTTTTGCGTCTTGAGTGATTGTTGTTATGTGTTTTTTTTTGCGTGTAGGTGTTTTTCCTTATTCTTGTTTGTGTGCTTATGCTTGGTGCTACCTTCAGGTTTGTTTTCCTGTCTGTATCCTAGTTGCCCCTAACCCTTGTCGTTTAGGCTCAATAGATGGAGTATGAAGTAGGACTCGCCTTTTCCGAAGCGATGACAAGATTGAAGGTGGAGCAATGGAGGAGCACATGGAGAATAACAAGGTTGGAAGTGAGGACATGGTCCACTATGCTGTCAAGTACTTTGTAGAAGAGGCTGCTACTTGGTGGACAATGCACCAGGCGATTAACGAATCAAGAAAGAAGATTACTTGGAAGGAATTTACCAAATGTTTTGTTGGGATCTCGCCTCGTCACCCCGATGCAAAGGACGGTAACCCATAAGAGGCCTCATGCCTGCACAATTTGGGTTGAAGAAGGACACTCCTATGAAGGACACCAAGATGGATGTCCCTATTGTGAGGAAATGCACAGGGGTGAAGAATGTCCCACTGCACAAGTCACATGTTTCGTGTGTGAAGGAAATAATCATTACCCTGCTCAGTGTCAATTTTTCCTCATGACACAACAAGTACTTCAACAACAAAAGGAAGGAATGAAAAAGATTATCCTGGAGTTCAAGGAAGCATCCATGAAGGAGAAAAAGAAGGACCTTAGCCAAGTTGAGTGTTATCGGTGCAGGAACATGGGACACTACGCCCACATGTGTCCAGGATTGAAGAGAAAGATGAAGATCTGAACATCGGAGCAAAGACGACAACACATTGAAGCTTATGTTGGGAAACTAGAAGATATACATTCGTACGTGTGCACTAAGTTTACGATATTACCTTTTAATGTTAGTTGGAGATGTGGATCGATGCATGTTTTCGTTGTGGATGAACTAGATGTTTTATGGCATGTTTGTTTTGTTAGCTTTTTCTTGTGTCCTTGACCCTGATATGTCCTTGATTGATGTTGTGTGTTGTGCCTTGGGTTTCTTGTACGTGAGTAGAATAAGTTTACGTTTCATTAGACCCACATCTATTTAGTATGCTTCAAGACTGAAGAAGACACAACCACAAGAAGAATAAGTTGGCAAGTAACTCAGTGATATGAAGATTGCTTCGACATTGAAAAACTGAAGCTGCCGTCATTGAAGACTTGAAGACCTGGAAGATTCAAGTTTCTACCATTACATCATTTTCGTGAGCTGTCATTTCTTGTTTTACCGACAGCTACACACCAAAACTTATTTTCAAACTAGTGTGATGTTTGTATGCGTATCTCTCCCTATCTCTCTCTCTCTACCTCGCTATGTACACTCTATTCCCCCTCATCCTCATCCCTAAACTGAAGAAACTACTACAATGGCTGCTAATGTTAAGGTTGGAATAAAGGTGGATGCAACCAATGTCGCGTTCAAAGTAAACCCCGTGTGCCAGGATCTTACAACAAGAAAGCACAATCTTGCTGAAGATAGAACCCAGGAGGAAGTTGTAGTTCACGAGTGCACGTTTCTTAGTAGTCTATGTAAAGCAGATAGTTGTGAAGAAACGATAGATGTTTGTTTGGCTTGCAGAACCATGGATTTATCTGAACCCAGTTCGTGAACAAGAAGAATTTCTGCAATGCTTGTGAGGATGCCCGAGTGTTAGATTGCGAGATTCTCTAATACATATACAAGGTAATGATTTGGGTGCGGAATGGATTGGCCCCCATGACGACTACCCTTATTATTCGCTCTTGCTATGAGGGATAGTAAATCTTGAGTGACTTACCTATAGTAGAGATACGACGACGTTAAGCCTGAACCTTAGAATGGTACGATGTTTGACCCTTGTAGAAGATTATAGTTAATAATAGTAAGTTATACGCTGAGTATAGGCCAAGACCATTTCCTGCAGGTATCCCGTAATAGTATTCTTGATGACCACCATGACGGAATCGATATTTTCTTAGTATTGGCGCCTGACTTGTCAGCCATGTAGGTTCAGTACTTGGAGGACTCGTCTTTTGGATATAGGATTCAAGACAACAAAGGAATGTATGATATATTCGAAGGATGAAATCGAAGGTGCAACTCTCTTGAATACCAACGTATCTGGAAGACCACTCTTTCGCTAAGGATTCAGGACCTCCAAGGAGTATGACGAATGTACGAACTATGTCATCAACGGGTTAAGATTTTGAACACCACGTTGCATTCATTTTAAGGGTGGTACAACCCTAGCTCATCGGAGGATCGATGGACTGGCATGAAGACCCAAACCCTAACATTTCTGTCTAGCCTTTTCGAATCTCGGGGCGAGATTCATTTTAAGGGTGGTAGTGTGTAACATCCCAAAATTTTCTAAATTTTGGAATGTTAATGAATTAATTATAATAATGATTGTTTGCTTGATATGTTTCATTTTCAGTAGGATTTAAAAGTTTTGGAGTTTAAATGAATATTAAAATGAGAGGGAATAAAAGGACTTTCCCTAATATTCATTGTTGGGTTTCAAAATTTAATATTTAAAATAAATCCAACAAAATGAGAGAAGGTAATATGACTCCTTCAATATAAAATAAAATTGGAAATGTTTTAAATATTTATTTTTATTTTTATTGGAGTTATTTAAATAGTTTTCCATTCAAAATAATTATAACACTAGAGAAGATAAAATGAATATTCGAGATTTTTATGAATTTCTAAAATATTTTATAATTAAATAAATTCATTGAAAAATGTATTTAATTTTATTTACCTTTTTGGAAAACATGTACATTGCATAATTTTCTTTGGATTATTAGATGAATTTAGAAATTTATTTAATATTTTTCTGATGAGTATTTATTTCCGTAAAATTGTTTGAAGTTTCGGTTTTCAATAAAAAGAAAAACTTTAGCCAGCCGGCCCAACAGCTTTTTCCGCCCGCGAGCGCATTTGGAGCCCAAGTCGGACCCGATTTGGTTTTTTTCCTCAGCCTATATATAGTTTTTGTTTTATTTTTTTTATTTTTTTTGGGAACCCTATTGCCTCTAGTGCCGCCCGCGCCACCCCGGCAACCGCCTCCGCCCGACGACACCACCTGCGGGCCTCGCCGCCGGGACCGGCTTGGCCGGAGCGCCCCGCGCCGCCTCCACCGCAGGCGCCGCCGCCGGCCCGTGTCGCGCCGCCACCGCGGGCCGCCGCCTCGCCCCGTGCCGTGCGCCGCCATCGGCCGCACCCCGTCGCCCTCACCTGACGCCACCTCGCCGGAACCGCTCGGAGTTCGCCGGATTTTTGCCCACGAAAATCAACTCTGGCCAGATCCGCCGCCAGGGACCCGATTGCTTTCGGGAAAATCTTTATTCACGGATAAATTGTTTTGGCAGAAAACACCCCGGCACCGTACTCGCAATATCTCCTCCACCGTAAGTCGGATTTTGATGATTCTTGTTTCTACACGCTCGTGTTTTTCTGTACTTTAGTACAAAATCAACTTTTCAAATGTTTGCACACTTTTGAATTTGAATTTATTTCAAATTCAAATTCAAATTTCGGAGGTCGTATCTTTTCAACCGTTGATCCAAATCGAGTGATTATTTTTGCGTTGGATCACTCGTGTCATGTAATTTCTGTCTATATCATGTGTACACAAATTTTCACAAGTTTCTTGATCTATTTAAAGTCAAATTCAATTAAAATTTGAACTTGCTATGACCTGTGTTGTAGTATTCCGTTTCACGTGATTCTTTTTGCATATCGGATCACTTTAGACATGTTATCGGTAAGATTCACACACTTTTCATGTGGGCATGATATTAACCTTGGATTCATAAATTTCCATGGTCACAACTACTTACCGATGAATCTTTATCTGTTGACTCTCACGAGTTCACTTCCACCGATCACCTTCGAGCACATCGCCACCTTTACCTTTCGAAGCCTATTTGTTTGTTGCTAAACCTTGCTGTGTTTGTTTTGTTGATTTTTTTTTTCTTTTGGCGTGATTGCATATGTGGTATCTTTCCTTTACGATAGATTGCTCGGAGTATGACGAGTAGAGTTATCTGGATCGCGAGAGCGAAGAACTTCATCGAATGTACAAGGCAAGTCATACTTTGACCATTTCACAATCTATATTTTTCTTATGCATGTAGCAAGTATCACCCTATGCATGTGTAGGTGTATATTATATTATTATGCTGAAAACCTGGTAGGATAGCCATATGATCAAATCCTGTATTCTTTGTCGCCCTAGCTCGTGTTTGTTATACATATTGCTAAGCTTGTAGACGGAGATTGGTTGAGATTACATTGAGTTATGTGATGATTTATTAACTTGATTAGCAAACATTAAATAAAATTCACCTCTGGACGGGCAGGGAGAGCATCCTGGGGCTCGTGCCTTATCTAAGGCGGGACCAGGGTTAAATGCTTCCCTAATGGTATGGTTTTGGTGGTCGACAGAACGTCATGGTATCTACCCTCTGAACGTAAGTGGGCGCCGTCCAGGATAAAAAAGATCAGACATACTTTGTGACTAGGAGATTCCATGTACAGCCGCTAGCCATATGGGCTCTGGCTTAGTTGAGTATGATGCAGGAAGCCTCTCCCGTGCAAAGCTAGCATATGTAGATGTGATAGGTGGTACCGGCTTGCCGTTGGGTGTAGGTGACCTCTTCTAAAAGACTTCGTCTCAATCTTCGGGTTGAGTCCAGCGGGGAAAGTGTACTAACCTCTGCAGAGTAAAAACTAATCATGATTAGCCGTGTTCCTGGTTATGGACATCCTTGAGCTACTAGACATTACTGTTACTGGCGGATCTTGACATATGAATTACCATAATAACTTGAGTGGGAAAAATTTAATAAAGGGTGTGGATTGGAACTGGTGTGCCCAGTTCAATGTTAAGTAGTAAGTTAAACTAAAATTTTGACTAGGTAGATTGGGAAAAATCAGCTTTCTGCAAAATAAAACCATAAGCCTTTCCTTTGACTTACCCTGCATGTAGCGATAGGTTTGTTATATCCTTTTTCGTGTGACTTGCCGTTCAAATCAGATGTACTGACCCGTTGTCGGGCTGTAACCTTCAGTGTTGCAGGAGTTTATACGAAGAGTAAGTGATGCGATGTTGGGTTACGATGTCTATACTCAACTATGCCAGTGGAGTTGATGGACGCCACGAAGCTCTTTATTGTTTTTCCGCTGTATTCTTTTTATAAGCTAGCCTTGAGCTATGCAGGTATGAGTTATTGTAATACTGGATCTTTGATGTACTCCCTCCGATCCATAATAAGTGTCGCTCATCTAGTACAAAGTTTGTACTATCTTAGTACAAAATGTGCGACACTTATTATGGATCGGAGGGAGTAATATATATGAGATGTGGTTTATTCTTGATATTACATCATGTACTGTGTGTGCTAGCTATTGATCCAGGGACTAGCATAGGATGCACAGAGACTTGGATTCTTAGTGAATCGGGTTGTTACAGTACGCATCCCTCACACTGCCAGTCAGCTGCTTGACGAACGGGAACTGCGTTACGTGGCTTAACACACTCACGCCAGGATGATTCTTCTTGAACTTGTGCTTGACGATCTTGCCTCCGGCTTTTTTGTAGCCGGTGAGAGCATCATCCAAAACTCTCATGATATATTGTAATCTTTCTTCTTCACACTCCCCGAGTCTAAATACACGACATGCGAGTGTTGCTGTGAAAAGCAGATGAGCACGCAGTCTTGATTCTCACTTCATAATTAAAACAATCCTAAAGGAATGTTGGAAGAGGACAATGGAAAGCTCAGAAAGCATATATGCTACAGCGGCGAGCGAATGACTTACTTGGGAGAGTAGGTCATAAGAAATGAATCCTGGTCGGTGTTCTCTAGCATGAAGTCTCTGATGTACCCCGCCGCGAGAGAGACGCTTCCCCGTCGTCCATCAAGATGCTTTCACGCATGTAGAAGGGGTCCAGTATCGCGACGCTCGGGGTCTTATCTCTCCTGATACTCATAGAAAGGTTGAGCGAGAACAGACGGATAAGGCTATGGTCCAGCCGCTTGAGAGGGTACAAATTGAAGATCTCCGAAAACCGTAGGATTATCATATCCGGGGGATAGTGTTGATGAAGCCCATGTTGAGTGGCACCTTGGCCATGAAAACCGGGTACGAGGGGTTCTGTTCTCGAAGAATAATCTTCTCTAATGCCATAATACTGTGATGCACACTCTACATATCCGAAATTGCAAGGTCGAGCATGTCCTTAGGTAGCATCGCCCTACCCGCCACATGGATTTCAAACAAAAGATCCTTGGGTCTTGGTGGCCCGTCCTGAGCCCGGATCGGTATCGAAGGTTGGCTGCTCGAAGTGATGCTCTTCTTTCTTTTCCGTCCCTTCTTTTCTGATTTCGAGCAGTCACCGGCCTTTATCTGATCAGTGGCCGCCTTATGGAGTGTGGATGGGCTGAGAATAGATCTCCTTATGGCATCTTTTGCTAGCTGGTGGTACGTTGTATTACCGATGCACCTAACGCATGCACAGAATCCTTGGACCACCTGCTCTGAGAAATATCAGTATCCGAGATAGTCGTGCACCGTCGTGATCACCGTGACTTTCATTGAGAAATATTCTTTTGCGGCGGCGTCCCACGTATTGACTCCGTCTTCCATAACATTTCTAGCTCCTCTTTCAACAGCCGGAGATACAGATTGAGGTCCGTACCTGGTTGTTTCGGCCCTTGAACTAGCAGACATATTGTTATGTACTTTTTCTTCATGCACTTCCGGGGAGGAAGGTTTTATATGCATAAAAACATGGGCCAGGTACTATGTGTGATCCTCTGGCCACCAAACGGATTGACTCCATCGGCGCTCACACCATTCCTGAGGTTCCTTGGTTCTTCCCTAAAATCTGGGTATTCGAGGTCCAACGCAGTCCATTGGCTACCATCTGAAGGGTGCCTCAGCATGTCCTCCTTTTCCGGATCCGGGTTCGGGTCATCCTCTTTTAGCTTCTTTCTATCTACATGTCAGGTCATGAGCTTTGCTTCCTCGGGATCTACGAAATACCTCTGCAGGAGAGGAGTGATCGGAAAGTACCATACCACTTTTCTAGGAACTTTCTTCCCTCTCTTGTATCGACTAACACCGCACACCGAGCATGTGGTTTTCTCTTCGTCCTCACCCCGATAGATCATGCAATTATTTACGCAGACGTGGTATTTAACGTGCGGAAGATCGAGAGGGCACAAGACTTTCTTGGCCTCAGCGATACTAGTTGGGCACGTGTTGCCCTTCGGAAGACGATCGTGTCAGAATGCCATCTTATCATCGAAGCTTTCGTCGGTCCATTTTTGTTTTGACTTCATCTCCATAGCCCAAAGTGTTACATTCAAGCGGGTATCCCCGTCGTTGCATCCTTCATACAACTTTGTAACCGCGTCTTTCTCGAGTTGCGCCATCTTGGCTTTCTCTCTAGCTGCACCTCTTGCGTTCAACGCCTCTTTGACAAGCAGCTCTTGAACATGAGGGTCACGCACCCAGCTTGAATCCTCATGTTCGGCATCTTGATCTTCAAGTCCGGCATCTTGATCTACATGATTAGCTTCGGCATCTTCTTCATGATCATGTACGGGATTCTTTTTGTCTTGTCGCCAGCCGTTGTTGTCTGGTTGCCCTTCCTCATTTACTGGCGCCCCACCATTGACGTCCTCCTCCTCACCAGTTTCATCACTTATCCACCGTGTGTAGCCATTGTGACGCCCCCAAAATCAAGCCGTGTACAGTAATCATACACGCAAGGTACACGATCGAGATTAGGGACTCACGATGAGATATCACAACACAACTCTACAAATAAAATAATACCAGCTGTTTAATACAAGCCAGGGGCCACGAGGGCTCGAATACACCAGCTCGAGAGCACAAAGTCAGCGGAAGCAAAATTATCTGAGTACAGACACAAGGATACAAGGTTGCCTTAAGAAGGCTAGCACAAATAACAACAGATCGAAAAGGGCGAGGCCTCCTGCCTGGGAACCTACAAGCTACTCCTGGTCAACGGGGAACTCGACGTCGTAGAAGGCATCGGGGATCTTCACGTTGCGGTGGTCGACATCGGGGATCTCCTACTCCTGGACTCCAACGTCGACTGCAGCAGCCGATCAGGCAAAACAATATAGGGCGAAAAATAAAGCAGGTGAGTATCTAGTATACCCGCGAGTCTTACGTCCGCTACTAAGCATTATGCATTGTATCAACGGAAATAAGAGGCTATGTATAGTGGACTGAAAGACAGAAATCGAGATCAAGGGTAAGAAGCTAGGCCTAACGAAGACTAGCATCTTCCGACGATGTCTTGCAGCATGAGGTAAGAATCAGCCAACAGTTTATATAAAGCATAAAGTAACAATGCAGCAGAAGTTGCTGCAGCATTGTATAATAATAAGTTGTAATAATTAACAATGCCTCCGAGTTCACCTCCTCGACATCCCCGGGAGGAAGAAAACCCTGAACCATACAGTTTAATAATAATAGTTTCTAGTGGTAAGATCCAGCTTCAGCATAAAGCGTCCTGTTACTATGGACACGGCTATTCGAATAGATTAATCTTCCCTGCAAGGGTGCACTTGTGTTACACTACACGCACGGATCTCCAGGGTGGCGGGAAGCTTGTTAGGGAACGCTCCACCAAGGCTATCCGACACTTCATAGCCCATCTTTCAAACTCAACAAAGAGGCCATCCGCCGGTCTAAATCCTAAGTACGCCGGGCCTTGGAACCCAAGCCGAACGTACTCCTGCACGGTGCGTGACTGGCCGGTGAAGTTGAAGCAGATCCAAATAAGACACCACCGCGCGAGCAAATAAGACAACACCACTTCCCGGCAATCAGCCCGCGGTACTGCTGACGTCTGAAGAGTCCTCGGACGACACTACGAAGCAGAGGAGCCCATAACTCGTAGTTCGAACGGGTAGGTAGTGCGTACATGGCATATAGCCAACTCAAGACATTCACTGAACCATTTAGCATTTTAATTAACCTGTGTGACAACCGTTATCGTTGCCTCGACTTAACCGACCCGCGGACAACGACAGCAGCCAGGACCACCAGTACATCGGTGCCTGCCCCGTCGTCCCACCAAGTCACTGCGGTTACCAACAAGGTGAACCTTCTCCTTACCTTGTCTCGCGTTTGCTCCTGGAGGAGCTCGACTTTCATGGTTTTGGTAACTCTCGCGGCCAACGATCAGGGGCCAAGCACACCGATACACTGGTCGTACCCTCCCTGTCGTCCCGTCGCAATACCTCTCGCGGGCACCGTTGGGTCGTCTGACTTCTTACCTTTAAGGACACCAGTTGGTTCGAGTCCCTACCGTTAAGTGAAACCAGGAGGAATCACCCTCGATGGCACACTTAAAAAGGTTTGATAGAGACATCAGCGGAATGAACTAAAGAGGTAAACCTCGTATCATCCCGGTGATGCTACGCTACTGAGCCGACGAGAGTGAAATACGAGTCCATTCCACTCGTAAGTCAAACTCGAAGCGACTCGGCAGAGTCTCGCCGTTGTAGGTTCCCTCGGGTGTCTGCATTGATCCGTACCTGTTGCAGTTGTAATATATCGTTTCCGCGATCACTCCCAAAGTGATCACGACCCTCTATTCTAAACCTAGCTAACAATGCGCAGGGTTTACTGCTGAATAATGCATAAGTAATAATAGGCAGCATAGGATAAAGGAAGGTACATCAAGGGGCGACAAAATCAGGCTATGCAATTGAATAGGATTGTAATCGTAGAAGCAGCAGTAACCATGCCTAGTGCAAGAAATGTATGGAAAGATAGGCGATATCTGGGGAAGAGAATGGCTCTGCTTGCCTGGTAGCTCGACGGTAGGGGTAGGGTCGTCGACGACGTAGTCGTACTCAACATCGGTGTAGTCGACGGCAGCAGCGGGGTCTACCGGAGATTAAGGGGGGGGAGAAACAATAAATACACAACAATACTAGCAATACAAAAGCAAGACATAACAGATGAATTGTAAACGGGGTTCTAACGCAGTACGATGCACGTTGCTCGGAGCGGGAATTCATCCGGGGATGAAATACCGGCTCCGGGTGATTATCGGACAAGTGTCCGGAAGGGGGGAGATATCATGCCGAAGGTGTCGTGGACATCCGACACATGTGTGGGTGGTGTATCCGAGTTAGTTGAACTATTCAGAACAACTTTCGTGTTCGAAATAAATTAATCCGGAGGGTTTATTGGTATCGGGCAATTATCGGACTGACGGTACCGGAGGGGGACGGTTCGATGTTCGGCATGTTAGAGGGGTGTGGTGGGAGTATGAGTAACGTATTCATAATCGTGGATCCGTTCTGAGCAACTTTCGTATACAAAAGTTTTTCATCCGGGCAACGTATATCGGTACCGGAAATTATCGACAGATGGCCCGAAGGGGGAAATGTCGATGTTCGGTACGTTAGAGGGGGGTGGTAGACATCCGAATAGCATATCCGTATTCGTTATTTTTTTCAGATCAATTTTCATGTATAAAGTTTTTGAATCCGAGTTACGGTTTAAAAGTTATTGAATTTCAAAGTTTTAAATCATTTAAAAAGGATTTTCTGATTTTCTTATCCAGAACCTTATCTACAACAGTGTTGACATGTGGGCTCCACATGTCAGCCTCACATTTCAATAATTCCTTTTATTAAATCCAAATAATCAGTGGGACCTACATGTCATTCAGAGAAGTAATTTAAATCAATTTAATTATTAAAAAGTCAGTGGGGTCCACCTGTCATACACTGGAATAATACTAAACCAATTTTATTTATTTAGATACAAGTGGGACCCAGTTGTCATACTCAAAGTGACTTAATCAATTGTTTTAAATTAACCACAGGGTTAAGTGGTACTGGACCCACATGTAAGTGAGACATGGTTTTTATTTTATTAATCTAACAATTCAATTAGGGGGGGGGGGGTAATTAGGGACACCTGGGCCACAAGGCAGTGAGGGGGGTGGGGTGGTTGCCCACGTTTGGCAACAACCGTGGCCACCGGCAACAGAGCCCGACGGCGAGGGCAATCCGGCGAGGCGAGGGGGAGGTCGCGGTGGAGGTGCGGGGGCAGCCCAAAAAGGGGGATGGGTTGCGCGGCGGCGGGCAGGCACGCGCGCGGGGGACGACGAGCAGCGGCATGACGCGCGGGGTAGGGGAAGCAGAGCCCCATCCATGGCGGTCGAATCACGCACATCACGGGAACGGCGAGCAGCGCACGGAATTGGACACGACGAGGGTCAAAACGAAAGATCTCACATTGGACCGTGTAGGGGCTGGCAGCAGGTCCGGGGATGCTCGGGGAGGCACGAATCGCGACAATGGACGGCGGCGGCCGCCGGCGAGAACGGTGACGATGGCGAGGGTGTGGCGGCTTCCCGACCCGAACCGTTGTGTGCAGGCGACGAAGATGAACGCTGCGGTCCTCCAGGACATCTCAGAGCGATGCGGGGTGGCTGGTGGCCGCGTGCACGGCGGAGACGCGCCCACGGACGGTTTCTCGGGCAGACAGAGAGCGGAGAGGGAGGAGATGGGATCTGCGGGGGAGGGGGCTGAGCAAGGGGGGCGACCGACAGGGGGGTTCGGCCTTATCTTCAAGGGGGGGGGCAGGTGAAGTGAGGGAGGGATCAGGTAGGGGAGGGGGCCGGCGGCGTGGCCACAGTGGCCATGGCCATGTCCCTGGCGTCGTGGGGTGGGGGGGCAGGTGGGGGAAGGGACAGGGGAAGGAGAGAGGGGGTTGGGCCTTGGGTGGGCCTCGGCCCAGGCGAGGCTTAGGGTTTTTTTTTTTCTTTGTTTATCTTTATTTATTCTTTTATGTTTCTATTTTAGTTGTTCAACAAATGGTTTTTTGTTACATATGAGACTTGCTCCATAATTTCATTTGAAATTTAATATACTGCTATAAAAAGTTTGGGACTCATATAAAATCATTTGCATTTTTGTTATATTTAAAATGGATTAAATGCCACTGATTTGACACTGTTTTTATTTGTTTAACATTTTTACACATGGTAATAAAATCCCATTTCATTTTTAATATGACCTATTGATTATTATGCATTTTACAAAATTGCTTTCACAATTTTTAGTTTAATTAAAATTCCCACTTGTTTATTTAATTTACCATAGCCATTTAATAATTCCCAAACATTTATTTTATTTCATATTACTATACCATTTTAATAAAACAACCACTGCTATATTATCATGGCTTAAGATTGCTAGGCATTTTATAAATAGATTCCATTATTTTGGTTCAACTAAGATTTCCATTTTTATATTAACTTTCAAAATAATTTTTGATGACACCACAAGATTGGTTTCACAATCAACATAGACTTGTGATTATTCTAATGACTAAGGGTGACTTGGTTTAAGTTTTTGCATGATGGTTATCAATCACCCATAAATTCTTGGAGCAATTCAATAGTCCACACAAATTTCAAAATTTTATCAGGGTTGGAATTTGACGGAGCTATGATCAAAGGTGATCATGGCTTGATCATCAACAGTAATGATCACTAACAGTGGAATCACTGTAGTGATTACTGTTACTGATTCTGAGGGTGTTACAAATCTCCACCACTACAAAGAATTCTCGTCCCGAGAATTAAAAGTGGTGTAAGGGGTAAAGTTTCGGTTTCTCCTCCTAACAAATCTTCTGGTTCCTGTTGTCCTACTCGAAGAAATTAATCCTGCACGTTGAGGCCTTCATCTCTTTGCATCCGTGCATCTCGATGGATTTTCATCCTTTCCTCGGGGCTCCATCGCACTCACGAACAGGTTAAGAGGTAAAGCTTAAGGGGGTCGGATCGATACAAGATCAATTAAATGGGGTTGCTCAAGGTTATGGGGTACAAAGTCCTTCCGAGTTTAACATCAGGGAAGTACATCGTGAGAAGTTTCAAGCGGTTGAGCACGTATTCGATGCTGATGACGGAAGATGGGAAAGGGGCCCCGATCATCAGACACAAGCACTGAGTCTGATATCAGACGAAATATCACAAGGTAGAGGACAAGAGCCAGGTTTCGGTCCTGTGGAACTGTGGGTTATGGGTCCCATTGAACCAGGGTGGTGACATTCAATGCGATCAAGTTGGAAGGGTATGACGGAGATCAACTTGTAAACTATGTCGGCAACAACATCAGTGCCAAGGGCGAGGGACGAAGAGAACCATTTTCCTGCTCGTTAAGACGAGGCGGACCAATTGGCAAAGTTCTCGTCCGTCGGTGGTCACCGAAAAGTCATCAACAATCGTAACTAGTTGTACAGACAATGTAGAACACCAAAGTGTTTACATAAGCAGGGAATTTCACTGCTTAGATAAGATACATTACAAGAAAGATTAAACAGACACTTGGAAAGGAAAAGGTGATGATACACAAGTATGAGGTGTATATCTTTCCCAAGGGAAAGCAGAGCACGGTGTACACGACCAAGTTGTATTGGCAGAGAGTCAAGGGGGTTGTCGATGATAACACAAAGCATCGAGGGGCAAGGATGGTATTTCACACAATGAATTCAATCGACACATGGAAGAAGCCACATAAGCTTTGTCGGATAATAATCCACGAAAAGGTCGGATGGGTCGCAAAGGATACGATGTGAGTATCGGCACTCAATCGGGAGGGGAAATAATGCAAAGGCATCGAGTGATAGACGCATCGGAATAATGCGATGCTTGAGTACAAGGGAATCGTGTTTTCCAGATCGGGAGGTGGATGCAATCATCCATACGGACTTATCGGTGGTAGGGGATTGCAAAGGCGATGAACACGCAGGTTCTTGGGAATTTATCAGAGAGTAATCGTCGGGATCTTCAGGTGAATCAGGCGATCATCGGGAAGGCAGTGCTCTCCGGAAGGAAGGAGGTACGAGAACCTAAAGTCAGCGTTAATAAAACCTTACCAGCAAGGATAAGAGAGCAGAGGCCCAGAGCATAGGTACGGAGAAAAAGATCATAATACCAAAGATATCACACGTAGTGACATCGATGTGGGCCCGTAAGCCAAACATTAAGTTAGCAAGTAGTTTTGCAAATACTAGACTCGACTTCGACCGAGGAGTGGTTAGGGGCTTCCTACAGGCATGTAAGGCCCGATATGCGGTACTGTTCCAGATCTAGGTGTTTCCACCCAGATCCAGGGACGAAGCACATATCGGTCCCACCGCGACATATGACAAAGCCATATGCCCCGGATTTCCAACATGATATCACAACATTACAGATACAGGATACAACATCTCATACAATCGGCATACAACTGCCTTAAATAAAATACAACAACGGAAGATACATGTCTGAGTACAGACTACAAGCAAGTGCCTACTGGCAAAGAGAAAACATCGATCCCATAACCACACGGGTCCAGGCCCTCCGCCGGGATCCATCTAACTAGTCGTCGTCGAGTCTCCACGTGAAACGTCGATCACCATAACTGTTGTCGATCAGAACCCTGAAAAGAGTTTGGGGGTAGTATCATGAGTACAGAGGTACTCAGCATCCAACTGTAGTGGTCATCTGACCCAGCAAGGACTTCATCACTCGTCATTCTAGGACAACTAGTACTTTACGGTAAGGAAGGGGTAAGTGGTGAGGTTGCTGCCGCACTAGAATTTATGAAGTGGCTAACGATCTAGAGAGTAAGATAAGAAGCCAACCATTCGATGAGGAATCGCCTCCAACAAGTCTTCTATAACCTACTTACGCAAACATAACACCTACCATATCCTTGTCCTCCTCTTCGCATCCCGACGAAGAAGAAGCAGTCAAGGCACACGCACACGTTGATCAAGTTGTTATAAGATTATCTCAGTTGTTGTTGTCTATGAACAGGACGTAGGTCTCAAGTCGTCCATAACCGTGGACACGGCTTCTCGAAAAGATTTAACCCTGCAGGGGTGTACCAACTGCCCATTACGAGGCTCCGCACGCACGTCCATCACTCTCAGTTGCTACCCATCACAGGCAACCATTTTATGATTTATTTCCAAGAGATCCGAAACGACAAGTCCCTCTAACTAACAACGAACAAATCCGGGTGGCCCCCGGTGAGTCGACGTCCATCTCAGGAGCCGGCCGCTCTCTCGATCTGGTCTCTACCGTCTGTCTCGGGTTTGGATAGCCGGTTAATCACACATGGGAAACCGGGTCCTCAGCCGGACAAAGTGGGCCAACAAGGGAACTATGTCCTCACTGGTCCGGGTTATTTTAAATAATATCTGCCAGGAGCGACCCAACAGACACACACATGGTTTTCAAATGGTAAATCAGCTTGGGCCACCACTAAAAATGTTTGAAGCTAGGTAGGTAAGAAAAAGGGACCCCATAAAATCCCACACGCGGTTAGGCACGCTCAGTCTTAAAACCAATACCCGGAACTCGGATCCTAGGTGACTCGAATGGAACAAGGCGTCGGGGCGGGATAGCCTAGACCTTCCATCCTTCGTCGAATATAGTCAACATTATAATAATCATATCATCATCAACAATAATAATAATGTGATATCCCAAACCCAGGAGTAACAGGGTAACAACGTAGCATCCTAAGCATGCATACTAAGCAGGGGCTGAGCAACGAGCAATAGTAACATAGCAGTACAAGGTTTGCTGGGAAGGGACATGGCTGTATGGGTTTGAAAGAGGCTGTAAACATGTAGTAGGATCGAACATCGAACCTAAACTAGACTAGCATGCAAATTGCTGGTTGAAATAGAATGGATCATAAGTAATGTATAGTCCTTGCATGTTGATAAGTCGGGTTCCGAAGGTGTAGCCGATCTCAAGCTCGCAACGTCTCCGAGAGGTACCCGCGGGAGCACACAAGAAGTAAACACTGGAAAGCAATTAACGGTGCACCACTATTACTATGGAGCAATACAAGAACAAAGAGACAACACAAGGCACGACAACGCGATACGGATCTATCGTCGAGAACGGTTGCTAGAAGTTTAAGTGGGGTATCGGTCACACACAACGAATACCACACGTTTACGGTGGTTCAAGTTGTTTAGCTACAGGTGACCAAACAACGGTTATTAACATGGAAACTCAACAAAGCATGGCATAGCACACAAACAGGTCAAGAGGTGAAGCAAAAATTAAACTATCTATGCTAGTCAATTTAAGTGAGGCACAATCCTAAACATGGCATAACACTAAGTGCCGCACGACAATTAAAAGATTTTGTACTAATCTGCCCTAAACCATATTTTAGGTTGGTTAACAACAGCAAACAATAGCATAAACACAAAGTACACGAAAAACTAATCAAGTTACATATAAAGAACACCCCAAACGGAGTTGTGGCTAAAAAGATACAAGCAAAACAATTTATGCACACATGCTGTATAAACAGGGGTAAATCTATATGCTAAAGTGCAGCAACATGACATAGCAATACATGGGATGAAAGTAGACATGATGCTTAACAATATGCAATTGGAATCACTCAATTCCGATAAACGGTCGCGACACACTCGTCGACCGAAGTTGCAACAAAATAACAGTTTCAGCAACAGCAGCACAATAATATCAGGATAGCTACTTTGGAGCAAGATATAAACATGATGCAGCAAGCAAATATGGAATGTGAATGCAAGAAACTGGAGTAGAAACATTGCTTAACGCAACGCAAAAGGAATCAATGCAATAGGCCTCATGGATTTGTTACAATCATCATGCAAAGGTACAACAAAATATTAACAGCAGCACTTAACAGGAAAAAGTAGCAGTTTAACGGCCTGATGCCCTGTTCAGCACACAATTACACAATCTAGATGACCTCTGATGCAAAAGCTCACAAAAGATGAACTAAAGTACACGCAATTCTAAACAATTCGTCTTTTGGGCGCGAATTCATCCGGGCTACGGATCGCTTGTAAACTACATCGCGAAAACGATTACAGCAAGAATTACACAGGACTTAGCAAAAAAAATAACAGACAGAGAAAAAAAAACAACAAAAATAAAAAAAACTACCGTGGGCTGGCCCAACAGGCCTGGAGAGGAGGCTGGCCAGCCTGGGCCAGATCTGGCCGACTGGGCCTCGGATCGGGGCCATCTCGGCGCTAGGAACGGGCCGCTGGATTGGGCCGGCCCACGTGGCCACGGTGGCCGGTACGGGCGCGCTGGAGGCTTCGTCTCGTTCGTCCCGACGAGGAGTGCAGGCGGCGGCGGCGTCCGCTGGCAGGATCCGGGTGGCGGGATCGAGGGCGTGGCGGCCGGAGGAGGTCGAGGTGGGCGCGGCGGTTCCATGGGGTGGTGGAGCGAGCTTCCAACGGGCATCAATGGCGGCTCCGCGGGCGAGCTCCGGCTCGGGACCTGCGCGGGAGAGAGGAAGAGAGGGGTGAGGAGAGAGGCCATGGGGAGAAGAGGAGAGGAGGGAAGGGAGCCGACGTTGGAGGGGAGTGGCCGGCGGCTAGGCCCTCCACGGCGGCGTCGGCGGATTCCCCACGGGCAGGAGGTTGGAGCTAGGAGGGAGAGGAGGTGGGCTTGGGGGCGACGTGGCGCAACGTGAGCCATCCGATCCCGCGATCGAACAGTCCAAAAAAACTGAGATCTAGGGTTGTGCGAAAATGGGGTTAAAATATCTCAGATTTGGGGGCTGGTGGCTGCCTAGGTGCTTAGGGGAAACCCTAAGTGGTGGGAGTGTGGTGGTCTTTATATAGCCCCGGTGGCTGGCAGTTTGCAAAAACATCATCGGTTTTTCTCTCGCGTGTCCGGTGGTCACGTTTCTGACCGCCGGGCGTCCGCAGTACCTCCGATTCGGGTAAAACTTCGAACTGCGCGATCAGTGCGTCGAGCCGGAGGCGTTCACCTCGCTCTGGAACCGTTCCGAAAACACTTTTCGGCGCGCTATAAAAATATCCCGTTTAATTATTAAACGGGGTTTTTCGTTCCGTTGGCTGCGGCTGGTCTCGTGCGGTTTTCGCGACGGTGATCGGGCGAAACCCGGTGTCGCAAAGGTCGAGTGTCAGAGTGGCAAGGGTCGGTCTCCGTCCGATACGAGATAAGAGGGGGGGAAATAATCGTTGATCGATAGATCAGAGATGCAAACACCGCAAACAAATCAGACAATCAAACAGTTCACACCGAAAACAAAATTTTAAATTTTTGCAAAAACTGGGCTGTTACAATACAACACCACCAACAAGGGATCTCGTCCCGAGATCCTGGACGATCCGGGGAGACGAAAGAGTCGACGATCTTCAACACCACCAACAAGGGACTCTGCTCCATGTCGACGTCGAACTTCGGTCGAGAAACTTTCCGCAGAGAGACGACATCGTCGGAAAATGCGAACTCGTCGGTGTCAAGAGGAGGAACGACAACAATAACCGGATCAAAGGATAGTGTTTTCGACGCAAGTCATGAAAACACCGGCTAAAGGATGGATGGCAATGGATGACCCCGACGATATCCAGAATCGGAGAAGCTAAAGGTACTACAGGAATTCCCACCTGAGCTCGGAATCGAGACAATACGCTGCAAGCAAGGCATTGTAACGGTTCCGAAACTCCACACACTCGAGATCCTAAAGCTTGAAAGGGGATAATTCGAGAATAAAACACTTACGACACTTGTCCTGACCAGAGCAAGGATAAGGAGTAAAAAGATCCTACTCTCCGATAACGAACTTAGTAACTACAAAATAGTTTTGTCTAGACTCGACTTCGGCCAGAGAGGGGATCCTACGGTCGGTAAGGCTCTGATACGAAGTTGTAAGGCCCGATATGCGGTACTGTTCCAGATCTAGGTGTTTCCACCCAGATCCAGGGACGAAGCACATATCGGTCCCACCGCGACATATGACAAAGCCATATTCCCCGGATTTCCAACATGATATCACAACATTACAGATACAGGATACAACATCTCATACAATCGGCATACAACTGCCTTAAATACAATACAACAGCGGAAGATACATGTCTGAGTACAGACTACAAGCAAGTGCCTACTGGCAAAGAGAAAACATCGATCCCATAACCACACGGGTCCAGGCCCTCCGCCGGGATCCGTCTAACTAGTCGTCGTCGAGTCTCCACGTGAAATGTCGATCACCATACCTGTTGTCGATCAAAACTCTGAAAAGAGTTTGGGGGTAGTATCATGAGTACAGAGGTACTCAGCATCCAACTGTAGTGGTCATCTGACCCAGCAAGGACTTCATCACTCGTCATTCTAGGACAACTAGTAGTTTACGATAAGGAAGGGGTAAGTGGTGAGGTTGCTGCCGCACTAGCATTTATGAAGTGGCTAACGATCTAGAGAGTAAGGTAAGAAGCCAAGCATTCGATGAGGAATCACCTCCAACAAGTCTGCTATCAACTACTTACGCAAACATAACGCCTACCATATCCTTGTCCTCCTCTTCGCATCCCGACGAAGAAGAAGCAGTCAAGGCACACGCACACGTTGATCAAGTTGTTATAAGATTATCTCAGTTGTTTTTGTCTATGAACAGGACGTAGGTCTCAAGTCGTCCATAACCGTGGACACGACTTCTCGAAAAGATTTAACCCTGCAGGGGTGTACCAACTGCCCATTACGAGGCTCCGCACGCACGTCCATCACTCTCAGTTGCTACCCATCACAGGGAACCATTTTATGATTTAGTTCCAAGAGATCCGAAACGACAAGTCCCTCTAACTAACAACGAACAAATCCGGGTGGCCCCCGGTGAGTCGACGTCCATCTCAGGAGCCGGTCGCTCTCTCGATCTAGTCTCTACCGTCTGTCTCGGGTTTGGATAGCCGGTTAATCACACATGGGAAACTGGGTCCTCAGCCGGACAAAGTGGGCCAGCAAGGGAACTATGTCCTCACTGGTCCGGGTTATTTTAAATAATATCTGCCAGGAGCGACCCAATAGACACACACACGGTTTTCAAATGGTAAATCAGCTTGGGCCACCACTAGAAATGTTTGAAGCTAGGTAGGTAAGAAAAGGGGACCGCATAAAATCCCACACGCGGTTAGGCACGCTCAGTCTTAAAACCAATACCCGGAACTCGGATCCTAGGTGACTCGAATGGAACAAGGCGTCGGGGCGGGATAGCCTAGACCTTCCATCCTTCGTCGAATATAGTCGACATTATAATAATCATATCATCATCAACAATAACAATAATGTGATATCCCAAACCCAGGAGTAACAGGGTAACAACGTAGCATCCTAAGCACGCATACTAAGCAGGGGCTGAGCAACGAGCAATAGTAACATAGCAGTACAAGGTTTGCTGGGAAGGGACATGGCTGTATGGGTTTGAAAGAGGCTATAAACATGTAGTAGGATCGAACATCGAACTGTCCTAGACTAGCATGCAAACCGCTGGTTGAAATAGAATGGATCATAAGTAATGTATAGTCCTTGCCTGTTGATAAGTCGGGTTCCGAAGGTGTAGCCGATCGCAAGCTCGCAACGTCTCCAAGAGGTACCCGCGGGAACACACAAGAAGTAAACACTGGAAAGCAATCAACGGTGCACCACTATTACTACGGAGCAATGCAAGAACAAAGAGACAACACAAGGCACGGCAACGCGATACAGATCTATCGTCGAGAACGGTTGCTAGCAGTTTAAGTGGGGTATCAGTCACACGACGAATACCGCACGTTTACGGTGGTTCAAGTTGTTTAGCTATAGGTGACCAAACAACGGTTATTAACATGGCAACTCAAGCAAGCATGGCATAGCACACAAATAGGTCAAGAGGTGAAGCAAAAATTACACTATCTATGCTAGTCAATTTAAGTGAGGCACAATCCTAAACATGGCATAACACTAAGTGTCGCACGACAATTAAAGGATTTGGTACTGATCTGCCCTAAACCATATTTTAGGTTGGTTAACAACAGAAAACAATAGCATAAACACAAAGTACACGAAAAACTAATCAAGTTACATATAAAGAACACCCCAAACGGAGTTACGGCTAAAAAGATACAAGCAAAACAATTTATGCACACATGCTGTTTAAACAGGGGTAAATCTATATGAAAAAGTGCAGAAACATGACATATCAATACATGGGATGAAATTATACATGATTCTTAACAATATGCAATTGGAATCACTCAATTCCGATAAACGGTCGCGACACACTCGTCGACCGAAGTTGCAACAAAATAACAGTTTCAGCAACAGCAGCACAATAACATCAGGATAGCTACTTTGGAGCAAGATATAAACATGATGCAACAAGAAAATATGGAATGTGAATGCAAGAAACTGGAGTAGAAACATTTCTTAACGCAACGCAAAAGGAATCAATGCAATAGGCCTCATGGATTTGTTACAATCATCATGCAAAGTTGGAACAAAATATTAACAGCAGCACTTAACAGGAAAAAGTAGCAGTTTAACGGCCTGATGCCCTGTTCAGCACACAATTACACAGTCTAGATGACCTCTGATGCAAAAGCTCACAAAAGATGAACTAAAGTACACGCAATTCTAAACAATTCGTCTTTTGGGCGCGAATTCATCCGGTCTACGGATCGCTTGTAAACTACATCGCGAAAACGATTACAGCAAGCAGTACACCGCATCTGGGCCGGCCCAGCCAGGCCTCCAGCCGACCAGCGGCCCAAGCCGGCCCTCCTCCACAGCCGAGCCTCCAGCGGCCAGATGGGCCGAGGCCCATGGGTGAGGCCCAGGCCGCCTTTTTTTTTTTTTTTTTCCTTCTCTGCTGTTATTTTTTTATTCATCCGTAGCTCCGATGAACGTGCCTCCAAAACGAAAGTTGCTCAGTTTTGCGTGCTCTAGCGTTCGTATGTAGAAAGTTTTTTCATTTGAGCTCATCTTGATTGTGTAATTGTGTGCTAAAGTGGGCATCAGGCCGTTAAACTGCTACTTTTTCCTGTTAAGTGCTAGTGTTTATATTTTGTTGCAATTTTGCATGATGATTGTAACAAATCCATGAGTCCTATTGCATTGATTCTTTCTCCTATGTGTTAAGCATCATGTGTACTTCATTTTCATGCTTTAAGTTCCCATGTTTGGGTGCTCTAGCTTTATTAAATCTTGCTCCAAAGTGGTTATCCTGATGTTATTGTGCTGTTGTTGCTGAAACTGTTATTTTGTTGCAACTTCGGTCGAAGAGTGTGTCGCGACCGTCTATCGAAATTGAGTGATTCCAATTGAATATTGTTAAGCATCATGTCTACTTTCATCCCATGTATTGCATTTCCATGGTATGCTTGCTGGTCATATAGTTATTGAGCTCCAAAGTTGCTATGCTGCTGTTTTTGACAGCCACCTCTGTTTTTCTCTAAGTGTGTAACGTTCCGATGCTATGTTGTTTGCTTAATATCTTTTGATCTGTGATGCCTTTTTGCATGATTCCTTTTTCCATGCCTCCCATGTCATGTATAATTTAGTTCAATATCATTTGTGATCATGTTTGCATTGATTAACCTGTTTATGCTTTGCTCTAAAGTGTGCTTCGTGATGTTGGCAGTTTGTGCCCGTAACTTGTTTTGCTTGTATCTTTTTAACCGTAACTCCGTTTGGATTGTTCTTTATATGTAACTTGATTAGTTTTTTGTGTACTTTGTGTTTCTGATATTTCTTGATGTTTTTAACCAACCTAAAATATGGTTTAGGACAGAACAGTACCAAATCCTTTAATTGTTGTGCGGCACTTAGTGTTATGCCATGTTTAGCTTGTGCCTCACTTAAATTGACTAGCATAGATAGTTTACCTTGTGCTTCACCTTTTGCCATGATTCTATGCTATGCCATGCTTGCTTGAGTTGCCATGTTAACAACCTTGGTTGATCACCTGTAGCTAAACAACTTGAACCACCGTAAACGTGCGGTATTTGACGTGTGTGACCGATACCCCACTTAAACCGTTAGTAACCGTTCTCAACGATAGATCCGTATCGCATTGTCGTGCCTTGTGTTGTCTCCTTGATCTTTTGTTTGCTCCGTAGTAATAGTGGCGCAGCGTTGATTGCTTTCCAGTGTTTCCTTCTTGTGTGCTTCGCGGGTACCTCTCGGAGATGATGCGAGCTTGCGATCGACTACACCTTTGGAATCCGACTTATCAACAGGCAAGGACTATACATTACTTATGATCCATTCTATTTCAACCAGCGGTTTGCATGCTAGTATAGGTTAGGTTCGATGTTTGATCCTACCACATGTTTACAACCTCTTTCAAACCGATACAGCCATGTCCCCACCCAGCAAACCTTGTCTACTATGTTACTATTGCTCGTTGCTCAGCCCCTGCTTAGTATGCATGCTTAGGATGCTACAATGTTACCCTGTTACTCCTAGGTTTGGGATATCACATTATTATTATATTGTTGTTGATGATATGATTATTATAATGTTGACTATATTCAACGAAGGTGGAAGGTCTAGGCTATCCCGCCCCGACGCTTTGTTCCATTCGAGTCACCTAGGATCCGAGTTCCGGGTATTGGTTTTAAGACTGAGCGTGCCTGACCGCGTGTGGGATTTTATGGGGTCCCCTTTTCTTACCTACCTAGCTTCAAACATTTCTAGTGGTGGCCCAAGCTGATTTACCATTTGAAACCGTGTGTGTGCTGGTCAGCTGCCAGTAGTTTTCAAACCAACCTGGACCAGTGAGGACATAGTTCCCTTGCTGGCAGTAGTTTTCAAACCAACCTGGACCAGTGAGGACATAGTTCCCTTGCTGCCAGTAGTTTTCAAACCAACCTGGACCAGTGAGGACATAGTTCCCATGTGTGATTACCCGGCTATCCAAATCCGAGACAGACGGTAGAGACCAGATCAAGAGAGCGGCCGGCTCCTGAGTTGGATGTCGACTCATCGGGGACCACCCGGATTTGTTCGTGGTTACTTAGAGGGACCTGTCGTTTCGGATCTCTTGGAACTAAATCATAAAATGGTTGCCTGTGATGGGTAGCAACTGAGAGAGATGGGTGTGCGTGCGGAGCCTCGTAATGGTCAGTTGGTACACCCCTGCAGGATTAAATCTTTTCGAGAAGACGTGTCCATGGTTATGGACGACTTGAGACCTACTCCTTGTTCATAGACAACAACAATTGAGACAATCTTAATATAACTTGATCAACGTGTGTGTGTGCCTTGACTGCTTCTTCTTCGTGGGGATGCGAAGAGGAGGACAAGGATAGGTTAGGTGTTATTTTTGCGTAAGTAGTTGATAGCAAGACTTGTTGGAGGCGATTCCTCATCGAATGCTTGGCTTCTTACCTTACTCTCTAGATCGTTAGCCACTTCATAAATGCTAGTGCGGCAGCAACCTCACCACTTACCCCTTCCTTACCGTAAACTACTAGTTGTCCTAGAATGACGAGTGATGAAGTCCTTGATGGGTCAGATGACCACTACAGTTGGATGCTGAGTACCTCTGTACTCATGATACTACCCCCAAACTCTTTTCAGGGTTCTTGATCGACAACAGGTACGGTGATCGACGTTTCACGTGCAGACTCGACGACGACTAGTTAGGCGGATCCCGGCGGAGGGCCTGGACCCGTGTGGTTATGGGGATCGATATTTTCTCTTTGCCACTAGGCATTTGATTGTAGAATGTACTCAGACATGTACCTTCCGTTGTTGTATTGTATTTGAGGCAGTTGTATGCCGATTGTATGAGATGTTGTATCCTTGTATCTGTAATGTTGTGATATCATGTTTGAAATCCGGGGCATATGGCTTTGTCATATGTCGCGGTGGGACCGATATGTGTTTCGTCCCCGGATCTGGGTGGAAACACCTAGATCTGGAACAGTACCGCATATCGGGCCTTACAACTTGGTATCAGAACCTTACCGACTGTAGGATCCCTTCTCTGGCCGAAATCGAGTCTAGACAAAAATTATTTTGTAGTTACTAAGTTAGTTATCGGAGAGTAGAAATCTTTTTACTCCTTACCCTTACTCTAGTCAGGACATGTGTCGTAAGTGTTTTAACTCTCGTCTTATCCCCTTCAAATATTTAGGATCTCAAGTGTGTGGAGTATCGGAACCGTTACAATGCCTTGCTTGCAGCGTATTGTCTCGATTCCGATCTCAGGTTTGGGAATTCCTGTAGTACCTTTAGTTTCTCCGGTTTCGGATATCATCTGGGTCATCCATTGCAATCCATCCTTTTGCTCGTGTTTTCACGACTTGCGTCGAAAACACTATCATTTGATCCCGTTAACATTGTCGTTCCTCCTCTTGACACCGACGACTTCGTATTTTCGACGATGTCGTATCCCTGCGGAAAATTTATCTAGACAGAAGTTCGACGTCGACATGGAACAGAGATCCCTTGTTGGTGGTGTTGTATTGTAAGAGCCTAGTTTTCACAAAAATTAAAAAATTTGTTTTCGGTGTGAATTGATTGATTTCCTGATTTGTTTGCGGAGTTTGCATCCCCGATTTATCGATCGGCGATTATTTTTCCCCTCTTATCTCGTATCGGACGGAGATCGACCCTTGCCACCCTGACACTCGACCTTTGCAACACCGGGTTTCACCCGATCACCGTCGCGAAAACCGCACGAGACCAGCCGCAGCCAACGGAACGAAAAACCCCGTTTAATAATTAAACGGGATATTTTTATAGCGCGCCGGAAAGTGTTTTCGAAACGGTTCCAGCGCGAGGTGAACGCCTTCGGCTCGACGCGCCGATCGCGCAGTTTGAAGTTTTACCCGAATCGGAGGTACTGCGGACCCTCGGCGGTCAGAAACGTGAGCACCGTGCGCGCGAGATAAAAACTGCAGATGTTTTCGCAAACTGCCAGCCACCGGGACTATATAAAGACCACCACACTCCCACCACTTTCTAGGGTTTCCCTAGCCTAAATTTTGCAACCACACCCCTGTTTTTGCCCCAAAATTTTCCCAATACCCCAATTTTTTGCAGCAGTTCCAGCCCAGCAGATCTGGACCGTCAGATCGCCCGATCTGACGGCCGAGATCTCCTCCCAACCTCCTCTCTCTTCCTCCTCCAACCAAGCCACTGCCCACGCCCGTGGAGGCGCCGCCCGCGCCGCCTCCTCCCTCCGGACGCCGCCGGCGAGCAGGCCGACGAGCAGGCCGATGAGCCAACCGAGCCGCGCCCCTTCTCCTTCCTCCCGCGCTCCCTTCCTCTTCTCCTCCCTCTCACCCCGCCTCCTCTCCCTTGCGCAGGAGCTCGCCATGGAAGCCATGGCCTTGAAGCCCGTCCGCCGAGCTCGAAGCTCCCTCACCGCCAGCCACCACCGGATCTGGCCCCCACCGCCGCCTGCCGCCGCGGTCCCGTCCCAGCCACCTCGCCCCGCTGCCTCTCGTCGCCGGTGGCCGGCGCGCCATCGCTAGCAGCCGCCGCCGCTCGTCATTCCTGACAGGGACGAAGCCCCTGCCCGATCCACCGCAGCTGGGCCGGCCCAGCTAGGCCTCCAGCCAGCCAGCGGCCCAAGCCGCCCCCCCTCCACAGCCGAGCCTCCAGCGGCCAGATGGGCCGAGGCCCATGGGTGAGGCCCAGGCCGCTTTTTTTTATTTTTTTTTTATTTTTTTTCTTCTCTTCTGTTATTTTTTTTGCTCAGTCTGATAAAAAACTATGTGTTGATCTGTTTTTGCGAGTAGTATTGCGAGTAATCCGTAGCTCCGATGAAAGTGCCCCCAAAACAAAAGTTGCTCAGTTTTGCGTGCTCTAGCGTTCGTATGTAGAAAGTTTTTGCATTTGAGCTCATCTTGATTGTGTAATTGTGTGCTAAAGTGGGCATCAGACCGTTAAACTGCAACTTTTTCCTGTTAAGTGCTATTGTTTATATTTTGTTGCAACTTTGCATCATGATTGTAAAAAATCCATGAGGCCTATTGCATTTATTCTTTCTCCTATGTGTTAAGCATCATGTGTACTTCATTTCCATGCTTTAACTTGCCATGTTTGGGTGCTCTAGCTATATTAAATCTTGCTCCAAAGTGGTGATCCTGATGTTATTGTGCTGCTGTTGCTGAAACTGTTATTTTGTTGCAACTTCGGTCGAAGAGTGTGTCGCGACCATCTATCGGAATTGAGTGATTCCAATTGCATATTGTTAAGCATCATGTCTACTTTCATCCCATGTATTTCATTGCCATGATATGCTTGCTGGTCATTAAGTTATTGAGCTCCAAAGTTGCTATGCTTCTGTTTTTGACAGCCACCTCTGTTTTTCTAAGTGTGTAACGTTCCGATGCCATGTTGTTTGGTTAATATCTTTTGATCTGTGATGCCTTTTTGCATGATTCTTTTTGCCATGCCTCCCATGTCATGTATACTTTAGTTCAATATCATTTGTGATCATTTTTGCATTGACTAACCTGTTTATGCTTTGCTCTAAAGTGTGCTTCGTGATGTTGGCAGTTTGTGCCCGTAACTTGTTTTGCTTGTATCTTTTTAACCGTAACTCCGTTTGGAGTGTTCTTTATATTTAACTTGATTTTTTTTTCGTGTACTTTGTGTTTATGCTATTGCTTGCTGTTGTTAACCAACCTAAAATATGGTTTAGGACAGAACAGTACCAAATCCTTTAATTGTTGTGCGGCATTTAGTGGTATGCCATGTTTAGGTTGTGCCTCACTTAAATTGACTAGCATAGATAGTTTACCTTGTGCTTCACCTTTTTCCATGATTGTGTGCTATGCATGCTACCTTGAGTTGCCATGTTAACAACCTTGGTTGATCACCTGTAGCTAAACAACTTGAACCACCGTAAACGTGCGGTATTCGTCGTGTGTGACCGATACCCCACTTAAACCGTTAGTAACCGTTCTCAACGATAGATCCGTATCGCGTTGTCGTGCCTTGTGTTGTCTCCTTGATATTGTGTTTGCTCCGTAGTAATAGTGGCGCAACGTTGATTGCTTTCCAGTGTTTCCTTCTTGTGTGCTTCGCGGGTACCTCTCGGAGATGATGCGAGCTTGCGATCGACTACACCTTCGGAATCTGACTTATCAACAGGCAAGGACTATACATTACTTATGATCCATTCTATTTCAACCAGCGGTTTGCATGCTAGTATAGGTTAGGTTCGATGTTTGATCCTACCACATGTTTACAGCCTCTTTCAACCGATACAGCCATGTCCCCACCCAGCAAACCTTGTACTACTATGTTACTATTGCTCGTTGCTCAGCCCCTGCTTAGTATATATGCATGCTTAGGATGCTACGATGTTACCCTGTTACTCCTGGGTTTGGGATATCACATTATTATTATATTGTTGTTGATGATATGATTATTATAATGTTGACTATATTCGACGAAGGATGGATGGTCTAGGCTATCCCGCCCCGACGCTTTGTTCCATTCGAGTCACCTAGGATCCGAGTTCAGGGTATTTCTTTTTAGACTGAGCGTGCCTAACCGCGTGTGGGATTTTATGGGGTCCCCTTTTCTTACCTACCTAGCATCAAACATTTCTAGTGGTGGCCCAAGCTGATTTACCATTTGAAACCTTGTGTGTGCTGGTCAGCTCCCAGTAGTTTTCAAACCAACCTGGACCAGTGGGGACATAGTTCCCTTGCTGGCCCACCTTGTTCGGCTGAGGACCCGGTTTCCCATGTGTGATTAACCGGCTATCCAAACCCGAGACAGACGGTAGAGACCAGATCGAGAGAGCGAACGGCTCCTGAGATGGATGTCGACTCACCGGGGGCCACCCGGATTTGTTCGTTGTTAGTTAGAGGGAACTGTCGTTTCGGATCTCTTTGAACTAAATCATAAAATGGTTGCCTGTGATGGGTAGCAACTGAGAGAGATGGGCGTGCCTGCGGAGCCTCGTAATGGGCAGTTGGTACACCCCACGGTTATGGACGACTTGAGACCTACTCCTTGTTCATAGACAACAACAATTGAGACAATCTTAATATAACTTGATCAACGTGTGTGTGTGCCTTGACTGCTTCTTCTTCGTCGGGATGCGAAGAGGAGGACAAGGATAGTGTAGGTGTTATGTTTGCGTAAGTAGTTGATAGCAAGACTTGTTGGAGGTGATTCCTCATCGAATGCTTGGCTTCTTACCTTACTCTCTAGATCGTTAGCCACTTCATAAATGCTAGTGCGGCAGCAACCTCACCACTTACCCCTTCCTTACCGTAAACTATTAGTTGTCCTAGAATGACGAGTGATGAAGTCCTTGCTGGGTCAGATGACCACTACAGTTGGATGTTGAGTACCTCTGTACTCATGATACTACCCCCAAACTCTTTTCAGGGTTCTTGATCGACAACAGGTACGGTGATCGACGTTTCACGTGGAGACTCGACGACGACTAGTTAGTCGGATCCCGGTGGAGGACCTGGACCCGTGTGGTTATGGGGATCGATGTTTTTCTCTTTTGCCACTAGGCATTTGATTGTAGTCTGTACTCAGACATGTACATTCCGCTGTTGTATTGTATTTGAGGCAGTTGTATGCCGATTGTATGAGATGTTGTATCCTTGTATCTGTAATGTTGTGATATCATGTTGGAAATCCGGGGCATATGGCTTTGTCATATGTCGCGGTGGGACCGATATGTGCTTCGTCCCCGGATCTAGGTGGAAACACCTAGATCTGGAATAGTACCGCATATCGGGCCTTACAACAACGAAACAACAAACTAAAACAATGACTTCGATGCAATCTAAGCTATGGAAAAACTAGAAACCATAATATTTTTGTATGGCTTTTTCTGGATAGGACGAAAGAAAAAACAATCTAAAGGATGGATTGTGTGGATTCTTACCGAGGTAACACTGGGAATCTGATACCAAGATGATATGGGGTGGCCCGATCTTCTTAGTAAGCGTACGGTGAATATGAGGGCGATATGAGATAACTTGTATGTAGCCGATGAACTGTCCTCGCTAGATCCCTGTTGCCAATGCGACAACTCTCGACACTTTGGATATTCAAAACTTCAGACACTTGCGCAACGTAGCCGTCGACCACGAGACGGTAATTTGCAATCTACTAATTCCCAGTGGAACAACAGATCACACAGAACTTGCTGTAGCCAAACTTCAGATAAATACGAATTGAAGTTGATGATTAAACATGAATGCTTAGAAGCAAATCTCTGAACTAGGGTTTATCTAAAACGTGGTCTAACCCTAAAACTCGTAGGGGGTCTTGTATTTATAAGCTAGGGGGGTCCAAACGGGGATACAAGGACCGCAACTCTGTTTCTGCGCGCAGGCAGTCGGGTAGGTCGGATGTCCGGCCCATCAGTCGGACGGTCCGGATTGGGGTCGGATGGTCCGGCTTAGGGTCCGGACGGTCCGATTAATTATCGTCCCGAATGGTCCTCAGGTTGTACTTATCCGGACGGTCCGGGTGCATTCAGACGGTCCGGGGTGCATCCCGGACGGTCCGGCTTGAGGCCGGACGGTCCGACGTGGCCGTCAGGTCTTCGTGTCTTCGGGAACGTAATTGTTCGGACGGTCCGGTTAATTGCCCGGACGTCCGGCTTGGGGCCCGGACGGTCCGGCTTGAAGCCCGGACGTCCGACTCCAGGAGTTGGTTGTCCCTTCCCTTCGTCTTCTCACGAACTGTCTCCTCGTGCAACTTTCCCTTGTCCCATGTCTCCTTCTTGCATGACTACTTGGTACGTGATCACATATGCACAAAGACTGAGGCAGTATAAAATCCTCACTAAATAAAACATCAGATTCTATCAGGAATAAGTTCACCTGTTGTTCTAATAACTTTGCACGGGCTCTTTTAATAGGTCTGATTCTGATTTCACTGGATTTATCCAATATTGGTTCTTCAAAAGGTGTTGTAGGTACTAACGTATTAGGGATGTCCTCATCAGTAAGGATCATCCCAACGAGGCTCCGGTGCCTCCTTCTTCGATGCCTCCTGCTCTGGTGCCTATGTCCTTTGATTGGGTGAGTTAGTGATAACCCACAACTGTAGGGGATCGATATAGTCTTTGCGGATAAGAATAACCCAATTTATAGATTTGACACAAGGGGAGCCAAAGAATATTTTTAAGCTTCAACAGTTGAGTTGTCAATTCAACCGCACCTGAAATACACTTGCTTGCAACAAAGTATTAGTAGAAATGGTGATATGGAATTGATGGTGGCAACAGAAATAGTGACGGTGAAACCGTGAAAGTAAAACAGCAAAAGCAAATAACTAGTAACCAGCAGGATTGAAACACTGTAGGCTAGGGAGATGGATGGTTGGGCGCTGCTTGGATGAGAGTGAACATGTAATAAATTCTAACACGGGGCAAGGCACACAGAAAAGAAAGGATCATCTAGGCAATATGAAACATTAGGCATGCATCCCAAGGTAGTTGTACGTGCTTGCAATAAGAACTTGCACAACATCTTTTGTCCTACCAGCCCGCTACGAACGGGGCCAAAAGGAACTTATGGAGATTAAGGTGCTCTTGTCAAAGAGCACCGGAAAAAAGCATTAACACTCAATGAATACATGAAATCCTCAAATTATAGTCCATCCCCTTTATTGTCCCAAGCTGTCACCTTTGGGATCGCCGGTTCCAGGCCATAATAGGTGCATACAACTCATAGATAGGATCAAGAACACAGATAAACTCATGAAAACAAAAGTGTTTCAGTCTGAAATCATGGCACTCGGGCCCAAAGTGACAAGCATTAAGAGCAACAAGTTATAGCAAAGATGATAAACACCAAAGTAGATGATAGGCAACATGCCCCCAACAATCAGACGAACTATTACATGATCTAACTCATCCAATCCCCACCATCCCCTTTGCCTACAGCAGGGAATTACTCACACATGAAAGGAGAAGTAATGGAGGGATGATGGAGTGGCGATGATGATGACGATGGCGATGATCTCCCCTCACCGAAGGCCAAAACAGCCTCCAGATTAGCCCTCCCAGAGAAGAACAGAGGGTGGCGGCGGCTCCGCCACGAGAACTGGGAAAATGACTTCTCTTGTGGGGTTTCCTTGCGACGGGTAAAAATAGGGGCCAAGGTAGGTCACCAGAGGGGGTGGGGCCCACCCAGGCGGCCTCCAGCGCGACCAAGGGGGTGGCCGGGCCAGCAGGGCGCCTGGGGGCCCCTGGCCCACCTTCTGGTCCTGGGTCCCTCCGGGTGCGTGGATTTTCTGTGATTTTTCTAGGAATTTCCTGAAGTACCTAAAAATCTGTATTCGTGCACACAATAAAACCATACAGTCAAGTCTGTTGAAAACATCGTCAGTCCAGGTTAGTTTAGTTCAAATCATGCAAGAATGAGGCCAAAACAATAGCCAAAGTGTTTGCAAAAGTAGATACGTTTGAGACGTATCAATCCCCCAAGCGTAGCATATTGCTTGTCCTCAAGCAATTTAGTTCAACGAACTGGACGTGACAAAGAAAATTTGACAAACTCTTTTGTTTCATTAGATGTATATAAGCATGCACTACGAAAAGAGTTTAGCAAGTATTGAATGAATGCTACAAGGACAATGCACGAAGCAATCCTTGTTTCATGTGATCAATCACGAACAACCAAAAGTAAATAATATGTTGCTGAAAATCAAGACAGGATCACAATGCACATATCTCGAACATACTAGAGTGGTATCTCGTTAGCCTCCATGTGTGAAGCAAAACATAAACACTGAATCTCCTCTAGAGTTTTAAAGGAGACTAGAACTAAGAATTTCAGAACAAGTAATATCACAATCATGCAGAAGACTATGTGGTACTTTGGGACAATGCACATTACACTCAGAATGACAATTATGCTCTCAATAGTTGGTGCTTTGAAGAAAGAGGGGGGAAACTCTCGAACAGTGGCTTTTGATGGCAAGGTTGAAAACCCGTGGCTGGAAGCAAAGACTAAACATGTAGCAGAGCTCGTGGTTTTTGAAAATAGAGATAAAATTCTTTTGGGAAGTGCAACTTTCCAGTCAACGGTAGACGGTAAAGGTTTCTCAATATCTCCCATACCAACCATATTAATGGCGGTTCCCATGCTTTTTGCTTACACTTATGTTCCCTTATCCATCTATCATTTGACGGTCTATGGTTCCTATTATTTTGCCTCAATTATGGAAGGAAAGTTCTCGTTCCGTCTATCATTAGCAGCATTTGACCCATTTCATTCCATCATCAAGTATGGGGGAAGTGTAATTTTTTATAAATTGTGAAACAAGTGAGAACTGGGCATTCTCCAAACGGGCCTCTGCCTCATAAATTTGACCAGTTAAAACTTTGTCAAGGAGTAAATTTTTTTGGCATGGAAGATACTGATTTTCCCTCACCGCACCATGAGCTTGTACGGTTACAAAAAGGAAGCATTTGAATGAATTTTGAGATGGTACAAGAATGTCTTCGTTAAGGATGGCAGGTAAATACCATATATAGGAAGGTATGGCGGACTCATGTGGAATAACTGGCTTGAAAGGATTTTGGATGCACAAGAAGAATTCCGCTTAGTGCAAGAGAAGGCTAGCAAAAGACTGGGAAGTGACCAACTAGAGAGCAATAACGGTCATAATCATGCAGAGCGACAAAGCAACATTGAATCGGGCATGGAAGTGATATAACTATTCTGAAATAAAAATATCATCAAGGCATGATAGACTTTTTAGTCATAAACATGTGTGAACATGTGCCAAGTCAATCCAAGAATTCTCCGAAGGGAAATACCACTTCAATACGCCAAACCATGAACAATGAAATGCATGTAAATCATTTCAACAACACATTATACACTCTAGATTTTTGAGATTAGCCACAAAGAAAGCATGAACCACTGGGAAAGCATCGTAAACATAGCACTATGTCGCTACAAGCTGGTCTCTAGATCATAAGTACGTCCATATGCACAAAAGTAGAAACAAAAAGAGTTCATGCCGATTTTCCTTGTTGCATCCCTTTCGTCGATCTTCGTCATTACTGCCTTGTCACTTGCACGATCGAACATAGGAAGACATAATCAAGTGCAAATGCCATCACAGACTCGAGATGAACTCTGGAAACTAAGCAAACTAAAGAGAGAAAGTAAATCTTTTTGGGGTTTTCAAAGGTTTAACGAAAGCAAAAGAATGGGGAAATCTTTTTGTTGTTTTTGCAAATTAAAAGAGAACATAAAAGAACAGGCAAAAACTTCAAAAAGATCAAAGCGAACAACAAAAGACAGATAGTACAGTGGAAAGGGGAGAAGGGAACGTACTCCCCCAAGCTTAGGCTTTGTCCTAAGTTGGTATCGGCTACTAAGGTCCCCAGGAACCTCCAGCTCCGGGGTAGTACTGGTGAGTCCAAGGGTCATACGAGGCTTCAGGTGCATACACCAAAGTCCTGGGATCCTCCCATGAGGAAGGCTCCGCGATCCAAGCAGAATAAGACCCTTCACCCCCACTGAACCGCCTCCCCATGGGGTTATGAAACTGCTGCTGGGCCACACACTCATCGAACTGGATAACATTGAAGGACCATCCGTTCCTGCAAGTATAATCAAACAAAATATGTGCAGGTAGATGAATCTCCCGAATAGTAGTCAGTCCAAACCTCATAATATAATTAAGGTTACAAAACTCGTAAGTCCTGGTAACAAACTCATGCCTCTTCATGGAAGCAAGGTGAAATCTTATAAAAGAAAAAGGCTCATCATCAGGATGTGCAGTGCGCTCAAGAGACTCAAGAATAAGCGCGGCGTAAATGCCACCAAAGAGATTTCCCTTGTTGCCATTAGCAGCAAGGCGGTGAGCAATCAAGGGACCCACATTATACTTACTCTCACCTGAGAGGGCGTTTGCTAGGATAGCACCATCAGGCGCAGAACTGTTGCTCGTGTTGTCACGAGCTAACACACCTCTAGCAAGAAAATACGTGAAATACCTAAGATGGGGAAACAAGATGCTGGAAATCTTCGAACTTTGGATATCCTTCGTCTCCTGGCTATAAAGAGAGTTGAAGAGATTCCTCAGCTCGGTTGGCTGAGAGTTCATCTTTGTCCCCTTTCCAGCGTTCGGCACACCTATTATTTCAAAAAATCTTGCCAAAGGCATGGTAAAAAAATCATCATAAATTCTAAACTCAACAATACTATCATCATGATTATATCTGAAAATATTAATAACATAGGAGGTGAGTTTGCGATACTGAGAAACACGGCATCTTGCAAGCCGTTGCAAACCTGCATTAGCACAAATTTTTTTAAACTCCTCTTTGATACCTGCAGCTTCAACGAAAACTTCACATGGATACTTCATCGCACGTGCCGGACATGTCTCTTCTAACAACTCTTGGGGCACATGATCTTCATTGTAGCTCACCCTAGTAGTTGAAGATGAAGCTGAAGATCTAGTAAATCGGTCGGTCCGCTCGTGCTTCTTCTTCCCAAGCCATTTTCCTAGCAAACTCATTTCTGAAATTTTTGACAAATCACAAAAACAAGGATTTAAGAAAAATGAGTTGAGGCAAACTACTCTACTCACTTACCCAAGGCATAAACATGCATTAAAAACTTGGAAAATAAATTTCTACGCATGCATACAAGATCATATGAACATCACCAAGGGCTACTAAATAATCACAAACGAAGCCACCAATCAAAAATCTAATTGGAGGGTTGGAGGAGTCACATACCAGAGAGTATTTGCTCAAAATTTCAGCTCAAACAATGGGATGTAGAGAGAGATCGAAATTCTGGGTCGAGAGCATCAAGAACTCGGGTTCCAGCTGAAAAACTTATGTTTTTGGGGAGAAAGAGAGGAGGGGAAGAATACTTACCTGAGTGGATGACCTGGGGGGCCCAGGCGCCCTGTGGGCGCGGCCAGGGGGCCAGGCCGTACCACCTAGCCGCCTGGACCAGGGGTGGCCCCCTGGTCAGCCCCAGGTTCCTCTGGGTCACTTTTTCTATGGAAAATTTGATTTTTATTTTTGCGGAATTTTTCTGACAACTTCACTGTTGGATTTTTTTCGAAGTTCCAAAAGCTGCTCAACTTCCTGAAAACTTGAAACAGTTGTTAGAAATGTGAAGATTCAAAAACATAAAACTCTGGTACAACGAATAGACAAAAGCTAAAGGAAATGGAAACATAACAAGCTCCACTTTTTACCTATATAAAACATGCTAGCTAGCAAGCTTGATCAAGTCTTACCAACAAACCGGCGATATATAGAGCAGAAATTATCACCTCTTATAAAGTGATCATGGTACCTTTACTTTAATGGACATTGTCCCCACCATAATGATTTTATATTTGTGGTGCACATGTAGTGGACAATCCCAATCTCCAACACTACTAGAGAAATAGCTATACATGGAAACCTTATTAGTGGCACATTTTATATGTAATGCGTCACTATGTTGTAAGGGGTGGCCCACTGGTAAAAAATGCGCCACCCATAAGCTCTTATAGGTGGCGCATTTTCCAAAATGCGCCACCCCTAAGAGTGGGCCAGCCCTGGATCCCCTTATACGCGGCGTATTTGGAGAAATGCGCCACCCCTAAGAACCTTATAGGTGGCGCATTTTGGAAATGCGCCACCCTAAGAGCTTACGGTGGCGCATTCTGAAAATGCGCCACCCCTAAGGAATTATTAGTGGCGCATCCAGAATGCGCCACCCATAAGCTCTTAGGGGTGGCGCATTTCCCATATGCGCCACTACTAAGAAAAAACTATGCGGGAAAATTCCCAAATACACCCCCCCTGTAGACCGCCTTTTCAATGTCAAAAAAATAAAAGAAAATAAGTTTCCCAAATGATATGTGGTCTAGTTGTTAGGAAAATTTACAAATATGAATTTCGACTTTTTTTGCAAAATCTCCCGAGAATTTTGTAAAATGGGCTTAACTTTTGCATACGACCTCCGATGAAAAAGTTTTTTATATGAAAAATCATCTACTCGAAAAGTTATGTCCAAATTCAATCGTGTGTAACCCGTTGAACATTTTTAGAATCCTCAAAAACCTAACAGAAAAAAAGTTACGGGCGTTTGAAGATCTGGAGGCCAAAAAATGAAAAAAATTGAATTTTTTTTGAACTTAGTAGTGGCGTATTTTGTGTGAAATGCGCCACTAGTAACAGAATTTTTTTAAAAAAATTTAAAAATACATTTTTTATTTTTTTGAAAAATTCAAAATAGGCTAGAGGATCGATCGGGAAGTTTCAAAAAATGGTTAAAAAAATTAGCTAGTAACATTAAAAAAAATAAAAAATAAATAAAAAATAAATTTTTTTTATTTTCAAATTTTTTGAAAAAGTTCAAAATATGCTAATGGTCCCATCGTGAAAGTTTCAAAAAAATATTGAAAATTGTAGCACAACCATGAACATCAACAAGGTCCTAGACATCAACATGGTTCAATAGGATTTATATGATAGATATATCAACAAGTGCTTGCTAGGTGAGCTGGAGTGGGAGTTGAATAGAACCGAGAAGTTAAGCGTGCTGGGGCTGGAGTAGTGCTAGGATGGGTGACCCTCGGGGAAGTTTGACCATGAAGTTTAGTTTGACCTGAGATTAAGCATAGTAACCGAGCATTAAGCATACTAACTTGAGATTAGGAAAAAAATAAAAAAATAAAAATCGTTTTCCAGATCCAGATTCAAAATTCAAAATTAAAAAAATTATAATAGTGGCGCATTTTTAGAATGCGCCACCCCTAAGACTCTTATGGGTGGCGCATTTTGAAATGCGCCACGCATAAGAGTTTTAGGGGTGGCGCATTTGAAATGTGCCACTATTAAGGCCTTATTAGTGGCTTGTCCTTAGTGGCGCATTTGAAATGCGCCACTAAAGGCCAAAAAAGGACGCCACTATAAGGCCTTTTCCTAGTAGTGCAACCCTCATAGTCGAGATATTATCTATAGAGTTAAGGCCATGCCCTTTGTCGATCTTCTTCGGAAAATACACCGTGTGTTCCTTATCATCCACGTCGAAGGTAACCTTTCCTTTATTGCAATCAATGATAGCACCTGCGGTGTTAATAAAAGGTCTACCGAGAATAATAGACATGCTCCCACCAACGGGCATGTCAAGCACAACAAAATCAGTAAGGATTAAGCAATTAGCAACTTTAACAGGAACATCCTCACAAATACCAATCGGGACGGCTGTTGACTTGTCAGCCATCTGAAGAGAGATATCTGTAGGGATTAGTTTATCTAAACAAAGCCTCTTGTAAAGAGAAAAATGCATAACACTCACTCCACACCAAGATCACATAAAGAAATTTTGACATAATTATTCTTTATGGAGCAAGGAATGGTGGGTATACCTAGATCACCAAGCTTCTCAGGAACCTTGCCACTGAAAGAGTATTTAGCAAGCATAGTAGATATTGCCTCACTAGGGACTTTTCTTTTGTTAGTAACAATATCTTTCATATATCTCGAATAAGTAGGCAACTTAATAGCATCACTCAAAGGAATTTGAAGAAAAAGAGGTTTCGTCCTGATACGCGAGAGATGATAATTGCTTCTCGCCCTTCGTTGGTTAGCACAAGTGGAAGGTGAGATGCAACATAGCGGCAAGTTTCCCTTGATGAATACCAAGGTTGAGTATCGAACCCGTAGGACTCCGGTAATGATAAGTAGGTGGTGAAGTGAACAATGGCGTCGTTCACTACTCAAGGTTGCTTACTTCACCTGGACCTGCACACAGACACAAATAACTTTTCTCCCAACGAAGTTCAGAGAGCTTGTCAATCTCTCCGGTCTTGTTATTTACAAAGGATCAAAACACAAGGGATAATGATAATGATAGCAACTGAAAGTAAAAGCTTGTAAACAAAGATGAGAATATGGACCGGGGTCCTGTGATGTTCACTAGTAATGTCTCTCTCCCAAAAGAAGATAAAACTGCTATGCGAGGTAAACAAATTACAGATGGGCAATTGACAGGATTATAAACGCACCACAATACTAACTATGCTACAAAGAAAGGAAGGGGCACAAAAGGATGGGCAGTACGCCAAAATAAGTAGAAAGAAATCCAACTGCATATACTACTAATCATCCACCTTGAGATATCTATCCAGAACATCTCGCTGGTATTAAGTTGCGAGCCCCACCCAAAGTGTAAACCCAAAGCAACAGAAAACTGCATTAAAAAGCACTTTGTGTAAAGTAAAAAATCCTTGCAACCACGGTTACAAGCACCGTTGCTTTCCCCCTTGTGGCAACAGCACATCCCCTAGACTCATGTTTCTGTCACTCAAGCGTTTCATCAGGGGGCATGAACCCACAATCGAGCATAACGTTCCCTCTTGGAGTTACTACCTACTACTTGGCCAAAGCAATAAACAGCAACGGAGAACATGCAATAATTACTCAAGAACAAAACTATAAAATATAAGAACCAAATATATTACTCTATCACAATCTGAACATAATATCATAATCCATCAGATCCCATCAAACTCAGCATAGCAACAGCAGAAAGATTACATATGTGCCTCGATAATGTAAGGCAGCTCACCAGGTCTAAACCATGAAGAACAAAGAGGGGAGGAGAACATCACATAGCTACTGATCACGGACCCATGGTCCAAAGGAAACTACTCACGGCACATCCGGGAAGCGTCAATTGTGAAGGGGAAGCTTCCGGAGGTCGATCCTCCCTCCGCCAGGGTGTCGGGAAGAAGTCTGCTGGCGCTCCCGATCTTGGAAGCGCGGCAGCGGCGGAACAGAGGTGATATCGCGAAAAAGGGTTCTGTCTTGGGGGTTTCGCGTCACGGGGAATAAATAGGCGAAGGGGGGCAGCCAGGGGGCCACCAGGAGTCCAGGCGCCCCCTGTCACGGCGAGGCCATAGGCCTCGCCAGGTGGCCACCTGGGTCCCTGGTGGTGCCCCCGGCCCTCCTTCGGGGTTCCGGAAGCTTCCGTTGCACTGATTTTGTATCTGATTTTCCCGAATTTTTGGAGCACTTTTAATATGGGGGGAAACCTGGAATAGAAAAACAGCAAAAAAAGGAACTGGCACTGTGGTGCACTGACTTAATAAGTTAGTCCAAATATGATCAAAAGTGTATGGAAGTGTATCTAAATCATAGCAATATCACACAAAACATGCATGGAGCAAGTAGAAATTATCGATACGTTTGGGACGTATCACATCCACTCACAAATCTTATTGTACTGCTCTTCTTCTTTGGTTTTGAGAGACTTACCTGGAAAGGGCATGGGTTTCCGTGCCCATGGTTCTCTTTCCATCCCATGTATTCTTGCGATGAAGTCCTCTCTAGTGTATTCCTTGCATTTATCGGGTGCTTCTCCTTCTCGCACCTCGGGAGGATCATTCTTATCTTTATATTTATCGGGCTCAGCACCGTCTTCAGTCTCAACATCGGAGATAGATATACTTTTCGGATCAACAACAGGTTCTTCTTCAACTATGGGATCATTTGAATTGTCTGATTCCTTGTGTTTCTTCTTCTTCTTCTTCTTCGGAAAGCTTACAATTTCTTCTTCCTGCATTTGAGAATCTTGCTCGATCCTCTTCGGATGCCCCTCTAGATAGAGAGGATCTTGAGTGCTGGTGCCACCTCGAGTTTTAATCCCGAAGGCCTGTATATCCTGTTTGGCATTGTTATCAAGCAAATCTTTTTGCACATCAGAAATTTGTTCAAGCTAAGTTTGAACCATATGAAAATGCTTAACAAGGCCGTAACATCATTAACAGTTCTACCTAGAACATCAAGCAAACTTTTTATAGCAATGGTATTATCATGCAACTGACTTAGAATCCTCATATTAAAGTGATTTTGCTTCATAATAAAATTAGCAAGCTCATCTAAACATTGATAAGGAGGCTTACCTTGAGTGGTGTCACTTGCATTGAAATCTATAAGAGAGTGTACCTCTACCATAGGAGGGTGAGTAGTGGGCTCACACAACTTCTAACTAGGAGGTAGATTCTTCATGTCTTCAGCGTTAATACCTTTTTCGTTTATAGATTTCTTCGCTTCTTACATATCTTCGGGGCTTAGGACAAGCATGCCCCTCTTCTTTGGTGGTGGAGGTGGTTCAGGGACGGACCAATCTTCGTGGTTCTTGAAAATATTTCCCATTAGTTCTTCAACATTGTCCAATGTTCTTTCCCTGAATACACAACCAGCACAACTATCCAAATATGATCTAGATTCATCGGTTAGACCAACATAAAATATATCAAGTAATTAATTCTTAGGAACTCCATGTCCCGGTCTAGCCTTGATCGAACTGGAATACCTCCCCCAAGCTTTAGGGAGGTGCTCATCCTACACCTATTTAAAGTTATAAATTCTTTGTAAAGCAGCATGTTGCATGTAAGCAGGAAAGTACTTATCAACAAAAGATTGAGACAAGTCTTGAGGACTCTTAATGGAACCATATGGTAGTGCATCATACCATGCTTTAGCACCTTCCTTCAAAGGGAAAGGAAGAAGCTTAGTCACATAAAAGTTTCGTATCTTTTCATCGGTAGTAAACAAGCCACCCAACTCAGTGAGTTTGGTCAGGTGTGCAATAGCATCGTCAATTTATCTGCCATAAAATGGGTTAGCTTCAACTGTAGATATAAGTGAAAGATCAACAGAGAAATCAAAATCAGGATCATTGATGCATATAGGAGATGTAGCAAATTCAGGATCAGGAGTAATCTTGTTCTTCATGGAGTGTTTCAAGCAGCTTCATGTCGGGACCCGGGGTTAGCGTATGTAATTCCAGTCACGATACAATCACATGGAGAGCCGAGAACCGTACCCACTTGTCTAAGCAGACAAGGCCAAGCACATAACGTTCTCGGTAAGCATCGAACGTGAGGGGCATCCCATCCAGGACGGATGATCAACTGAGATGGGTCCTCAACATCCGCTCACAAGTCTAAATGCTTATGGGTGGTGAATCCCATACTCATAGACAAGTCGCCTCAACCATGTTATCGATTGGATCCTAACTCTTACATAGACTTACTCCAGCCCGATCACTTAGTCGGGGTCTAGGGCGGGCTCGATCATACAACAAAGTGTGCACGTGACAGAGTCACGAACAATGGCATCGCGATGCCCCAAGCTGCGCACATCTAAGGGCCACTTGGTGTATAAAAGACCGCCAGCCAGATCACAACTAAGGTCTCGAAAACCCATACTACGACATGCATGTTATAAACATACACGCATCACACATGCCTAGTATGAACAGCAGGTATCATCACATAACTCTACAAAGTATTCTTTATTGACTTATACATAGAGCATACAAAGATCACATGTCTGTGATCAACATTACATCATACAACGGAAGCAAATTAGGTCTGAGTACAGACAAGTTTAACAAATGGCTTAGAGAAGCCTTGTACAACAAACATGCCCTTCCACGAGGGACCAGACTGCTGTCTGGGACTATGCTTACTTAGTCAACGTCGAGCTTCATGAAGGTGACTCCATCGGGGTCCGGGTTCTCATCTAAAACATAGAATAAGCAAACGTGAGTACAAAGTCGTACTCAGCAAGACTTACATCAGAACTACACTACTCATGCTCAAGTATCAAGGTAAAGGAGGTGGGGTTCAACATGCAGAAGTGCCAGCTTTGACTTGGCTAATCATGTACTACGAGTACCAGACTTGAGGTAAGAAGTGTACACGAGTCCACTACATCTCCAAACAATACACCACTATGGTTACTTCCTCGACTTCCCCACGAGGAGGCACACCACATCACTCACTCTTATCTTGGTGTATTTTAGAAGTATCCAGTTCAAGTTGTCTAATAATCAGGTACAGGTTCCAAGTAGTCCATAACCGCGGACGCGGCTATTCGAATAGTTTTGTTAACCTTGCAAGGGTGTAAACTACAAACACCTGACCATCGGTTACCGCCAGGTCTCGCCACCGTTCAAGAGGTGACAGCGAGGATGTTCACCACGACACTTCGCTCACAACCGGTCTATTCCAGGAGTCGATTACCTGAGTTCCTACCGCTCGAGAGCCCGGCCGGATCAACGAAACGGACTCAGACAATGTAGGTGACCGAGACGCCACCTTTAGCAGATGGTTTTCCTGCCTCACAAGTGCACCCACATATCTAGGATGATGCAATCATTCCTTCTTTCTTTTTCTATGCATATGCCAAATGGAAAGCCCGAACTAATGTGACTCGTGGACGTCGACACGGATCAAGGTACTAGGCCGAGAGGGGTCAGTGAGCCCAATGTGTGGTTGTACTCTTTGTCTTGGATTACCATACAAGAACTCGATGCTTAAGGCAGTGTTCAACGAGACAACCCACTGTGTAATCCTACACAGCCTCTCATCGTTCACCTTGTATTAGGGTGGATTCACCGACACAGTTTCACTTTCATCAACACCATGTTCACCATCATCCCGACTCACATCAAAAGCAACCTCATGCAACACTAAGCATGCAGTAAGCTATAACAGTTGCAGGGGCTTCATGATATCATACAACTCCTATGTCAGCTAGGATTGTGGTTTTCTTAATACTGTGACAAGATGATAGGCCATGCATCGGGTATGGGTTCAACTATGCGATAGAATCGATACAAAGTGATCTCCTAAACATGCATAAGCGAGACTGAGAGGGAATTGGGATTTTATAGACATGATCAAAGGGGTTTGCTTGCCTTGGTGACGAAATTCGAAATCGGGGCCTTCAACGAAGGGGGTGGCCTCCGGTTCCGGTTGCACGTCTATCGAGCAAACAATCAAACAGGGTAAAAATTTAATTGCAATGCATCAAACACATGATCAATATTGAAATGGTGATGTGCTTGGTCACAATGTGGTTACAATTCCATTTAAAAGAAGTCATATGCAAAGTCATTTGCAAATGTGCGTCAAATTTGAATTTGAAATAAGGCCATATGGGTGTTTTGCACTGTTCACCCATTTTAAAATGGTCAAACATGAAAACAGAGCCCATATTCATAATCCTTGGATTTTTCTGATATTTTTAGACATATTATTTGCTATATTTGGAGTTAATATGAATTAGTTATGAATTTCCAAAGTTTAAATGATTTTCTGGATTATTTTAAATCTCTGGAAAAGGCTATTCTGCATCAGCATTGTGTCATGCTGATGCCAGGGCTGTTGACTGGTCAACCTGACGAGTGGGACCCGCAGGTCAGTGAGACTGGGTTAAAAATCCGTTTAATTAGAGTTAACAGGGGGTGTTAGGGGGGTCTGGGTCCATATGTCATAGGGTTAGGGTTAAGATTAGCTAGGTGATTAAGGTTAATGGCCTGGGGCCCACTGGTCAGAGAGAGAGGAGAGAGGTTTAGGGCTCGGGTTAGCCGGCGAGTCGCCGGAGTTCTCGCCGGAGTAGCGAGTTTGGCACGGGAGGGGGCTTGGAGGGGATGGGCGTGTAGCCCGTGAGCTGGCGCACCCATTCGTGCCACTGGAGCGTCAAGGGGAGGCTCTGGAGCTCGGCTGCTACGACAATGGAGAAGGCCGACGACTGGAAACGACGAAGTCGGGCACGAGGCCACGGGAGGGAGCGGGAGATGGGGGAAGCCAGCGAGCTACTCACATTGAAGACGATGGCGCGCTCGGGGAAGCCGGAGGGAGGCCGGAGACGGTGAATTTAACGGCGAGGAGCTCACGGCCGTCGGTGGAATCGGCGAAGATGGCGTCACCTCGGGGGGTTGCTGGGCTCAATTGAACGTGCAGCTCGATGAAGAAGAACACGGCGATGCTCCTGGACAAGGTGTCTGGTCTCGTAGAGCTCAATGAGCGGGAGATGGGGGAAGCTAGCGAGCTACTCACATTGAAGATGATGGCGCGCTCGGGGAAGCCGGAGGGAGGCCGGAGACGGTGAATTTAACGGCGAGGAGCTCACGACCGTCGGTGGAATCGGCGAAGATGGCGTCACCTCGGGGGGTTGCTGGGCTCAATTGAACGTGCAGCTCGATGAAGAAGAACACGGCGATGCTCCTGGACAAGGTGTCTGGTCTCGTAGAGCTCAATGGCCACGGGTTCTCCTCGGCTGCGAGCCACGGCGGTCCTCGGGCGGCGTTGATTCCGAGCGGGAGAGAGAGGGATAGAGACAGAGAGAGGGGGAAGAAGATTGGAGGTGACCAGGGCGTCTCCACGGCGGGTTCAGGGGGAAGGGGAAGGCCTAGACGGCTCTGGCCGTCGCGGTGGCGCTCGCGGCGTTCCCAGCTCGCCACCGAGCTGCTTCGGGCTGAGGGGAGGAAGACGACAACGCTCGGGCTGGGCTGGGCCAGGCCATTGGAGTTGGGCCGACGCCTGTGGGCGCCAGGTAAGCTCCTTCTCACTGTTTTTCTTTTATTTCTTCTGACATTTGTTCTGTTTTGATAAAACAATTATCAAAACATTTTATAAAAATGCCCAAACAATTTTATAAATCCTAGGTGACCAGTAGCTAGTCACATAAATAATTTGGACATTTTTTAAATTCAAAACATTTGAATTTCAATTCAAATAGGGGTAAACTTTAATTTCCAGAGCACCTTTTGAATATTAGAAAATTCCATGTGCATGGGATTGATCCCAAACCACTTTTAAAATGATCAGCAACATTTCTAGGAATTTTCCAAGCATTCAAATGATTTTTGGAAAAATATTTTTATCTGGCCATTTGATTTAATTTCTCAGGGCTTTTCTTTTCCCCATTTTAGAATTTCTTTTTGAAATTATGACATGATGCAAAGCACAAACAAACCCTAGCACTTACCCTAGTTGGGGTTCTGACAACTCGCCCCCACTCAAAAGAATCTCGTCCCGAGATTCAGAAGTCGTACTGAGCACGGAGGCGGTCTTCTCTTTCCCATGTTGCTTCTTTCTCTGAGTGATGTGACCATTGCACTTTGAGGAGCTTGATCTTCTGATGGCGAGTGACACGCTCTGCTGAATCAAGAATACTAACAGGGTACTCTCGATAAGAAAGGTCATCTTGGAGATCAAGCGTTTCGTGGTCGACTTCGCGGATGGGGTCCTTGAAGCAACGCCTGAGTTGTGACACATGGAATATATCATGTACTCGGGAAAGGTGAGGGGGTAGTTCAAGTTGGTAGGCAACTTCTCCACGTTTAGCTAGAATGCGGAAAGGTCCGATGTAACGTGGGGCCAACTTGCCTTTGATACCGAATCTTTGGGTTCCCTTCAGAGGAGTAACCCGAAGGTAAGCCTTCTCATCAATATTGTAGCTCTCCTTTCTATGATGACGATCATAGTAGCTCTTTTGACGAGACTGAGCGGCTTTCAAACGATCACGAACAATGCGAACTTGCTCTTCTGCTTCCTTGATCATATCCGGTCCAAAGAGTTGTCTTTCACCGGTTTCTGACCAGTTTAGGGGTGTTCGACATTGTCGTCCGTATAGGAGTTCAAAAGGAGCCATATTCAGACTAGATTGATAGCTATTGTTATAAGAAAATTCGGCGAATGGAAGAGATTTCTCCCAATTCTTTCCGAATGAGATAACACAAGCTCTGAGCATGTCTTCCAAGATTTGATTAACCCTTTCAACTTGACCGCTAGACTGAGGATGAAAAGCTGTACTAAAGGAGAGATGAATTCCCATAGCACTCTGAAAGCTTCCCCAGAATCTAGAGGTGAAAAGGCTACCACGATCAGAATTGATCACCAAAGGAACACCGTGAAGAGACACAATTCTAGAGACATACAAGTCCGCCAACTGACTAGCAGTTATAGACTCGCGAACAGGAAGGAAGTGAGCAACTTTGGAAAGTCTATCAATGACCACGAAGATGGCATCGTTCCCTTTCTGGGTTTTTGGAAAGCCGGTGATGAAATCCATACCGACTTTGTCCCATTTCCACTCTGGAATAGGCAAAGGTTGAAGTGTACCAGCAGGTCTTTGGTGTTCGGCCTTAATGCGATGAAAAACATCACATTCAGCAACAAATCAAGCAATGTCTCTCTTCATCCTGGTCCACCAAAATCTCTGGCGTACATCTCGGTACATTTTTGTGCTACCGGGATGAATGGAGAGGGGTGTATCATGGGCTTGTTTGAGGATGAGTTGCCTTAGATCCCTATTCTTAGGTACTACCAAACGATTTTCAAAGAATACCGTTCCTTTACTATCTGTGGAGAAACATTTAGCAACTCCGCTAGCAACGTTCTCCTTGATCCGGCGAACACCTCGTGCACGCCTTTGGGCAACTCTGATTTGATCCTCAAGGGTTGGTTTCGCCACCAAGTTGAAAAGAGATCCACGAGGAACAATCTCGAGATTGAGCTTTCGAAATTCCTCATGAAGAAGTGGTTGATACTGTTGTAACATGAGGTTGTTACAATACGACTTACGACTTAGTGCATCAGCCATGACATTGGCCTTGCCTGGTGTGTAAGAAATTCCTAAGTCATAATCTTTTATCAACTCTATCCAGCGTCTTTGCCTGAGAATAAGATCTGGCTGGGTGAAAATATATTTGAGGCTTTGGTGGTCGGAATAAATCTCAGAACGATTACCAAGGAGGTAATGTCGCCAAGTCTACAGGGCATGAACTACGGCAGCGAGTTCAAGATCATGGGTAGGATAGTTCTCTTCATGTGGCCGCAACTGGCGTGAAGCATAAGCTACCACATGTCGATCTTGCATAAGTATGCATCCTAACCCTTGCCGTGAAGCATCACAATAGATCTCGAAATCCCTTTTGGTGTCTGGAGGTGCAAGCATGGGTGCAGAAGTTAATCTTCTTTTTAGCTCTTGAAAGCTTTCCTCGCACTTGGGAGTCCATAAGAATTTCTTATCTTTCTTGAGGAGTTCAGTAAGAGGCTTTGCAACTTTAGAAAAGTTCTCGACGAAGCGGCGGCAATAGCTGGCTAGGCCAAGAAAACTCCTAACTTGCTTAACCGATTCAGGTGGAGTCCAGTCAAGGACGGCCTGAACTCTCTCGGGATTGACTGCAACACCTTTCGCACAAATCATGTGGCCTAAGTAGGTCACTTCTGGTAGCCAAAATTCACACTTGGAGAACTTGGCATAAAGGTGGTGCTCTCTAAGCTTCATCAATACCAGCCTTAGGTGTTCTGCGTGCTCTTCTTCGTTCTTTGAGTAGATGAGAATGTCATAAAGATAAACCACAACAAATTTATCTAGGTACTCCATGAAGATCGAATTCATGAAGCGCGAGAATGTGGCGGGGGCATTGGTTAAACCGAAGGACATGACGGTATACTCGTAAAGACCATAACGAGTAGTGAAAGCCGTTTTTGGAATGTCCTCATTTCGGATTTTGATTTGATGATAGCCTAATCTCAAATCCATCTTGGAGAAGAAAGAGGATCCTGCAAGTTGATCATAAAGATCATTGATCCTGGGTAGTGGGTACTTGTTCTTTATCGTCGCTAGATTTAGCGGGCGATAGTCTACGCACATCCTTTCTGTTCCATCTTTCTTCGTTACGAACAGAACGGGGCAACCCCATGGTGATGAGCTAGGGCGGATGAAGCCTTTTGCCAACGAAGCATCAAGTTGGGTTTTTAGCTCAGCTAACTCATGTGGGGCCATCCTATATGGGCGTCTCGAAATTGGGGCTGTGCCTGGTATAAGATCCACTATGAATTCTACGCACCTGTTGGGTGGCATTCCCGGCAGCTCTTCAGGAAAGACATCCGGGAAGTCACGAACCACCGGAACATCTTCGAGGTCTGGAAGGGGAAGCACATTCAAAGTATGCATCTGGATTCTAGAGCTGGGTGATGTGTAGTCAATGGTCTGGCCTGAAGGATAGGTGAGTTTGACTGATTTGGCTTTACAATCAAGGAAAGCATTTTGCCTTGATAACCAATCCATTCCTAGGATGACATCATTGTCCGAAGATTTGAGGGATATAAGAGAAGCAAGGAATACTAAACCCCCAATTGCAACTTGATTGCCATGGCTTACTCTATTAGTTTGCCACTTTGAACCAGGAGTTTGAATGATCATTGGAGAAAACATTTCTTCAAAGGGGAACTCATGACGAAGTGCATAACTCTCCGACATGAATGAATGAGAAGCTCCTGGATCGAAAAGAACGGAGGCGGGGACATGATTGACTGGGAGTTTGCCAAGAATGACATCAGAAGCATCAGTGGTGTCCTCAACTGAGATTTGGTTCACACAACCACTACTTGTGACTGAAAGCTTTGCTGGGATGGTCTTGGTGGTTGCTTTCTTTGGAGGCTTAGGTCGAGAATGACGTGGTGCCATCAAGACCTGAGGGCATTGACGATAGTAATGGCCTGGAAGACCACACTTAAAGCATACTCTGTCTGAAATGTTGGGAGTGGGATTACTTGGTTGCACACCATCATTCCGGGGTGGAATAATGTGTTGGGGTGGATGGCATATATTGGATGTTGGTCTCTGCAGAAAGTTTTGAGGTATGACACTGGTTGGAATCCAAATTCGGCGTTTCTGAGGGGCTGAACTTGAAGAAGGAGCAAGCTCAAGAGCATGCTTACGGGACTCCTCGAAAATTTCATTGCCATGCTCAGCTCTGAAGGATCTGTTGACTAAATCCTCAAAGGTGACAAATTCGATGAGGTTGAGATCATGACGAAGGATGGGGCTAAGTCCCTTGCGGAACCTTGCCTGCTTTCTGGCATCGGTGGTGATCTCATCTTGTGCATACCGAGCAAGATGGTTGAACTCTCTCACATACTCATGGATGGACATCTCTCCTTGAGTGAGATTGCAGAACTCTTCCTTCTTGCGTTCCATCAACTCATCTAGAAGGTGGTACCCTCGAAAGGCATCACGGAACTCCTGCCAAGTCACTAGGTGACCATTAGGCTGCATAGCAACATAGTTCTCCCACCATTCAGTAGCACTACCTTGCAGAAAGTATGCCGCGAATATAACTCGATCATCGGGAGCAACATGTGCAGTATCAAGCTTACGCTCGATGGAACGGAGCCAATCATCAGCTTCAAGGGGCTCAGAAGAACATCAGAATACCGGTGGCTTGAGGAGGATGAAGTCCTGGATGCTCACAACCAAATTGCAGTGACGTGAGGTATTCTGCTCGATGAGCTCTAGAAGACGTGTTTGATCACGTTGATTCTTCTCAGCTTCCATCATGATTTCCGCCGCAGAAGGCGGTGGTAGAGGTTCATCATCATTTCGATTCCGAACACGGTCTCGATTCCGACGAAGAGCACTACGAGTTCCACCTGACATCCTGTGTGATAAAAATCAACAATCAGAACAGGTTGAATGATGGATTCAAGGATAACAAGACATGATGAAGGCGGAAAGGATTATAATGCGAAGGCAATGATCCACAGAAACACGGGATAAATCCGGCAGCATAACGGCTACACCGGGATGGAAAATGAAACAACCTTGAAGAGATTGGACAGAACTTCCTCAAGGAACTCAAAACACGGAGACTCTGGACGACCACAACAATCCTACGGCTAAAAGGAAGCACTCAGCGAGATGTTCTAGTAAGACATAGATGAGCCTAGTCCTATCATCCCGTAGAAAAGATAAGGTTGACCCAGAACTCAGATCGATGATGGTAAGGAGAAATAGAAGCCTTACGTTGTTCCCTTATATACCCAAGTAACTATATAACTATAGAATGCTAGACTCGACTTCGACCAAGGTTTGCTAATCCTACAGACAGTCCTGCTCTGATACCAAGTCTGTCGGGACCCGGGGTTAGCGTATGTAATTCCAGTCACGATACAATCACATGGAGAGCCGAGAACCGTACCCACTTGTCTAAGCAGACAAGGCCAAGCACATAACGTTCTCGGTAAGCATCGAACGTGAGGGGCATCCCATCCAGGCCGGATGATCAACTGAGATGGATCCTCAACATCCGCTCACATGTCTAAATGCTTATGGGTGGTGAATCCCATACTCATAGACAAGTCGCCTCAACCATGTTATCGATTGGATCCTAACTCTTACATAGACTTACTCCAGCCCGATCACTTAGTCGGGGTCTAGGGAGGGCTCGATCATACAACAAAGTGTGCACGTGACAGAGTCACGAACAATCGCATCTCGATGCCCCAAGCTGCGCACATCTAAGGGCCACTTGGTGTATAAAAGACCGCCAGCCAGATCACAACTAAGGTCTCGAAAACCCATACTACGACATGCATGTTATAAACATACACGCAGCACACATGCCTAGTATGAACAGCAGGTATCATCACATAACTCTACAAAGTATTCTTTATTGACTTATACATAGAGCATACAAAGATCACATGTCTGTGATCAACATTACATCATACAACGGAAGCAAATTAGGTCTGAGTACAGACAAGTTTAACAAATGGCTTAGAGAAGCCTTGTACAACAAACATGCCCTTCCACGAGGGACCAGACTGCTGTCTGGGACTATGCTAACTTAGTCAACGTCGAGCTTCATGAAGGTGACTCCATCGGGGTCCGGGTTCTCATCTAAAACATAGAATAAGCAAACGTGAGTACAAAGTCGTACTCAGCAAGACTTAGATCAGAACTACACTACTCATGCTCAAGTATCAAGGTAAAGGAGGTGGGGTTCAACATGCAGAAGTGCCAGCTTTGACTTGGCTAATCCTGTACTACGAGTACCAGACTTGAGGTAAGAAGCGTACACGAGTCCAGTACATCTCCAAACAATACACCACTATGGTTACTTCCTCGACTTCCCCACGAGGAGGCACACCACAGCACTCACTCTTATCTTGGTGTATTTTAGAAGTATCCAGTTCAAGTTGTCTAATAATCAGGTACAGGTTCCAAGTAGTCCATAACCGCGGACGCGGCTATTCGAATAGTTTTGTTAACCTTGCAAGGGTGTAAACTACACACACATGACCATCGGTTACCACCAGGTCTCGCAACCGTTCAAGAGGTGACAACGAGGATGTTCACCACGACACTTCGCTCACAACCGGTCTATTCCAGGAGTCGATTACCTGAGTTGCTACCGCTCGAGAGCCCGGGTGGATCAACGAAACGGACTCAGACAATGTAGGTGACCGAGACGCCACATTTAGCAGATGGTTTTCCTGCCTCACAGGTGCACCCACATATCTAGGATGATGCAATCATTCCTTCTTTCTTTTTCTATGCATATGCCAAATGGAAAGCCCGAACTAATGTGACTCCTGGACGTCGACACGGATCAAGGTACTAGGCCGAGAGGGGTCAGTGAGTCCAATGTGTGGTTGTACTCTTTGTCTTGGATTACCATACAAGAACTCGATGCTTAAGGCAGTGTTCAACGAGACAACCCACTGTGTACTTCGACACAGCCTCTCATCGTTCACCTTGTATTAGGGTGGATTCACCGACACAGTTTCACTTTCATCAACACCATGTTCACCATCATCCCGACTCACATCAAAAGCAACCTCATGCAACACTAAGCATGCAATAAGCTATAACAGTTGTAGGGGCTTCATGATATCATACAACTCCTATGTCAGCTAGGATTGTGGTTTGCTTAATACTGTGACAAGATGATAGGCCATGCATCGGGTATGGGTTCAACTATGCGATAGAATCGATACAAAGTGATCTCCTAAACATGCATAAGCGAGACTGATAGGGAATTGGGATTTTATAGACATGATCAAAGGGGTTTGCTTGCCTTGCTGAAGAAATTCGAAATCGGGGTCTTCAACGAAGGGGGTGGCCTCCGGTTCCGGTTCCACGTCTATCGAGCAAACAATCAAACAGGGTATAAATTTAATTGCAATGCATCAAACACATGATAAATATTGAAATGGTGATGTGCTTGGTCACAATGTGGTTACAATTCCATTTAAAAGAAGTCATATGCAAAGTCATTTGCAAATGTGCTTCAAATTTGAATTTGAAATAAGGCCATATGGGTGTTTTGCACTGTTCACCCATTTTAAAATGGTCAAACATGAAAACAGAGCCCATATTAATAATCCTTGGATTTTTCTGATATTTTTAGACATATTATTTGCTATATTTGGAGTTAATATGAATTAGTTATGAATTTCCAAAGTTTAAATGATTTTCTGGATTATTTTAAATCTCTGGAAAAGGCTATTCTGCATCAGCATTGTGTCATGCTGACGCCAGGGCTGTTGACTGGTCAACCTGACGAGTGGGACCCGCAGGTCAGTGAGACTGGGTTAAAAATCCGTTTAATTAGAGTTAATAGGGGGTGTTAGGGGGGTCTGGGTCCATATGTCATAGGGTTAGGGTTAAGATTAGCTAGGTGATTAAGGTTAATGGCCTGGGGCCCACTGGTCAGAGAGAGAGGAGAGAGGTTTAGGGCTCGGGTTAGCCGGCGAGTCGCCGGAGTTCTCGTCGGAGTAGCGAGTTTGGCACGGGAGGGGGCTTGGAGGGGATGGGCGTGTAGCCCGTGAGCTGGCGCACCCATTCGTGCCACTCGAGCGTCAAGGGGAGGCTCTGGAGCTCGGCTGCTACGACAATGGAGAAGGCCGACGACTGGAAACGACGAAGTCGGGCACGAGGCCACGGGAGGGAGCGGGAGATGGGGGAATCCAGCGAGCTACTCACATTGAAGACGATGGCGCGCTCGGGGAAGCCGGAGGGAGGCCGGAGACGGTGAATTTAACGGCGAGGAGCTCACGGCCGTCGGTGGAATTGGCGAAGATGGCGTCACCTCGGGGGGTTGCTGGGCTCAATTGAACGTGCAGCTCGATGAAGAAGAACACGGCGATGCTCCTGGACGAGGTGTCTGGTCTCGTAGAGCTCAATGGCCACGGGTTCTCCTCGGCCGCGAGCCACGGCGGTCCTCGGGCGGCGTTGATTCCGAGCGGGAGAGGGAGGGAAGAAGATTGGAGGTGACCAGGGCGTCTCCACGGCGGGTTCAGGGGGAAGGGGAAGGCCTAGACGGCTCTGGCCGTCGCGGTGGCGCTCGCGGCGTTCCCAGCTCGCCACCGAGCTGCTTCGGGCTGAGGGGAGGAAGACGACAACGCTCGGGCTGGGCTGGGCCAGGCCATTGGAGTTGGGCCGACGCCTGTGGGCGCCAGGTAAGCTCCTTCTCACTGTTTTTCTTTTATTTCTTCTGAAATTTGTTCTGTTTTGATAAAACAATTATCAAAACATTTTATAAAAATGCCCAAACAATTTTATAAATCCTAGGTGACCAGTAGCTAGTCACATAAATAATTTGGACCTTTTTTAAATTCAAAACATTTGACTTTCAATTCAAATAGGGGTAACCTTTAATTTCCAGAGCACCTTTTGAATATTAGAAAATTCCATGTGTATGGGATTGATCCCAAACCACTTTTAAAATGATCAGCAAAATTTCTAGGAATTTTCCAAGCATTCAAATGATTTTTGGAAAAATATTTTTATCTGGCCATTTGATTTAATTTCTCAGGGCTTTTCTTTTCCCCATTTTAGAATTTCTTTTTGAAATTATGACATGATGCAAAGCACAAACAAACCCTAGCACTTACCCTAGTTGGGGTTCTGACACTTCTTAACAGCACCAGGGTCCGATTCAAGCAATTATATGTATGCACTAGCTAGTGGACTTGTACATTTGTGGGATGGAGATGACTTGTGCATTTATATCATATTGGCACTTTTTGTATGACTTGTACATTTATATCATGTTGGCACTTTTTGTATTACTTGTGGGATGGAGATGACTATAATATATCATGTTGGCTATAATATATCTGTATATATATATATTATTGTTTAAATGCAGGGAATTAAAGAAAACAAATTAAAAAGATAGATACAGAGAGCTTTGCCGTCAGCTTGCTCTCTGGGCTGACGGCAAAGCGGACACGTGGCGGCAGCCTGTGCAATCTGGGCTGTGGCAGTGACCATTTGGTCACGGCTTTGCCGTCGGCCTTCAACCGGCTGACGGCAAAGAGTAGGTTGACTGACGGCAAACTGATGACATGTGGGCCCAGGCAAGGGCTTTGCCGTCAGCCAGACGGCTAGCTGACGGCAATGCACGCCGTTAACTCAGCCCACGGGGGTTAAGTCAGAGCTGGCCGTACGAGAGGCTTTGCCGTCAGCCAGTACAAAAAGGCTGACGCCAAAGGCTTTGCCGTCGGTCGATCTTGAGCTAACGGCAAAGCAGCTCACTGCCGACTGACGAGCTGACAAAAGGTTTGCCGTCGTGGAGCTGACGGCAAAGCCTTTGCCGTCAGCTTTTCATAAGTTTGCCGTCAGCTTTGGCTGAAGGCAAAACTCCTGTTTCCTGTAGTGAATCATCATCAAGCATAATATAATCATCCTCAAGGAGTCTCTCCTTGATTTCGTTCAAGTCTGAGTAACCAAAGGATTTGCAAGTGGGGTAATGTGTAGCAGGAGTTTCAGTCTCGGACTGTTTTGCAACTTTAGCAATTTGAGATTCAAGATAGCGACAAAGAAAACCAATATCATCAAGAGTATTGGAAGAATCATCAAAACTATCGGACATAGTAACAGAATCTATAGAAGCAACATGTGGAGGTGGTTAAGCAAACTTACTTACAACTGAAGGTGAATCAAGTGTAGCAGTAGTTCTTAGAACAATACCTTTTCTTGTAGTGGATGGTAAGATCGGAACCTTTGGGTCTCCTTTATTACCCATAGTGGATAAAGTGCAGCAGGCAGAATACTTCAAGTAGACTTGTAAATAAAGCTATGCTCCCCGGCAACGGCGCCAGAAAACAGTACTTGATAACCCACAACTGTAGGGGATCGAGATAGTCTTCGCGGGTAAGAATAACCCAATTTATAGATTCGACACAAGGGGAGCCAAAGAATATTTATAAGCTTTAACAGTTGTGTTGTAAATTCAACCGCACCTGAAATACACTTGCTTGCAATGAAGTATTAGTAGCAACGGTGATATGGAAGTGATGGTGGCAACGTAAATAGTGACGGTGAAACAGCAAAAGTAAAACAACAAAAGTAAATAACTAGTAACCATCAGGATTGAAACACTGTAGGCTAGGGAGATGGATGGTTGGGCGCTTCTTGGATAAGAGTGAACATTTAATAAATTCTAACACGGGGCAAGGCACACAGAAAAGCAAGGATCATCTAGGCAATATCAAACATTAGGAATGCATCCCAAGGTAGCTGTACGTGCTTGCAATAAGGACTTGCACAACATCTTTTGTCCTACCATCCCGCTACGAACGGGGCCAAAAGGAACTTATGGAGATTAAGGTTCTCCTGTTAAAGAGCACCGGATCAAAGCATTAACACTCAATGAATACGTGAAATCCTCAAATTATAGTCCATCCCCTTTGGTGTATACAACTCATAGATAGGATCAAGAACACAAATAAACTCATGAAAACACAAGTGGTTCAGAGCAGAAATCATGGCACTCTGGCCCAAAGTGACAAGAATTAAGAGAAACAAGTTGTAGCAAAGATGATAAACACCAAAGTAGATGATAGGAAACATGCCCCCAACAATCTGACGAACTATTACATGATCTAACTCATCCAATCCCTACCATCCCCTTAGCCTACAGCAGGGAATTACTCACACATGAAAGGAGAAGTCATGGAGGGATGATGGAGCCGCGATGATGATGACGATGGCGATGATCTCCCCTCACCGGAGGCCAAAACAGCCTCCAGATTAGCCCTCCCGGAGAAGAACAAAGGGTGGTGGCGGCTCTATGACGAGAACTGGGAAAACAACTTCTGTTCTGGAGTTTCCTCGCGACGGGTAAAAATAGGGGCCAAGGTAGGTCACCAGAGGGGGTGGGGCCCACCCAGGCGGCCTCTTGGAGCGGCCAGGGTGTTCGCCGTGCCATCAGGGCGCCTGGGCCCCTTGGATCCCCTATGGCCCACCTTTTGGTCCTGGGTTCATCTGGGTGCGTGGATTTTCCGTGATTTTTCTGGAAATTGTCTGAAGTACCTAAAAATCCATATTCCTGCACATAAGAAAACCATATAGGCAGCTCTGCTGAAAACAACGTCAGTCCGGGTTAGTTTAGTTCAAATCATGCAAGAATGAGGCCAAAACAATAGAAAAAGTGTTTGCAAAACTAGATACGTTTGAGATGCATCAGTCAGCTAGGGGTGGTGGTGAGAGGCTCCTCTCAGCCAACCGGGTAGCTCGACCACCTGCTCGACCACCGAATCTAGCTATCTTTCCTCCCCGGCCTCTCCCACGGGGCTGATCAACATGCGTGGTGTGCTCGGTGGATACTATATCCGCCAGCAACTCTCTATGTAGAGGGAGATGTGGTCGAGACTCCACTGAAGGGTCACTCGCCCGACTCTGGCCCGCCACGTGTCACCTATTACAAGAAAGAGTGAAGACTAATTAGTACAGTGAAGAAATAAATAATACAAATTCATATATACAAAAAACAATAATATATGCAACAACAAAATAAAGTTGGGATACATACAACTAATGATAGTCGGGATCGTTTGTATCTTCTCCGGGATCAATAAAAACATCATCGTCACTATCACGCGTGTCGTCATGAATGATCTCTTCTCCGGGATCGGGTTCAGCGGCAACCACATTTTGAAAGCCTTTTCGTAACCGGTCAAGCAATGATAGGTCATCTGCATCGGTAACCTCTTCGTGTCCCACTTCTTCCTCCTCATCATCATCGGTAACCTCTTCGTGTTCCACTTCTTCCTCCTCATCGTCATCAGTTTCATTGTCATTCTCTACTTCCATGTTTGGACCAAACGTAGAGGTGTTTCCGAAATGTTATTTCTCCACACGTGTTTCTTGGTAGAATTCTCCTTCATATGTGTTTGGGTCTATGTGAGGTTGATAATCCTCTTCATTGGGGGCAGGTAATTTAAATGTGGCGGCACGTCGTACACGACATACCAATCTTCGAGATTCTTTACACTTTGTCAGACCCATGGAAGATAGAAACTTGTGTAGCCTGTTGAGCCACAATATAAACATCGGCAACATTTGAACGGTTCTTCTGTTTAATTTCAACTAGACCAACATGCTCATGAGTTCATCTAGTGTCCTTCGGGTCGAACCAATGACATTTAAAGACAACGACGTTCGGAGGATTTTCACCATAATATAGCAGTTCGTATATTTCTTCATCTATTCCATAATACTAGACACCTCTATCTATAGTGGACACACCGGAATTTGTTGTTTTACGATCGGGCATAGTTTGCTCTTTCCTACCAGTACGAAAGAGATACCCATTGATGTCATATTTTTCATATGTATGGACCTTAAAGTCAAAACCATTTGCGATTTGTCTCAATTCAGCGTCCATCGACTCTGAATTTTCCTACAAGTTGAAATGGAAAGGCTTGTTGTATTAGTCAGAACTGAGATGACGAAGAAATGAAACCAGGATTGCAGCCTCCCCGCTTCTCAAGAAAATTAATCTCTTCAATGGTGACTTTTTCGATCGCCACTCCATTCGAGAATTGCGCAACGAATCAACTGTATTAAATAATTAAGAGAAGTTAGACACAAAACTCGTCAAGAAGTTGCGGAATAATTAATATGTACCGAGCACTTACTCATTGTACGGCCGCACTTCTATCAAGTTGGTCAAGATATACAATGTAATGATGTCCCATTCCTCGAAGGTCAACGTCTTTGTTTGCGTAACCCGGCAAGGTGCAAGGCTCCCTTTAAAGAGTTTGAACTTGGATTCACGTCGGTCGGGGTCGCCAGTATTGTATCGAGGCTTTGGATTATGCAAACTGTGATTAGTGGAAGCATAGTGTGTTGTCACGAAGTTTGTTGCTTCCTCGACAACAAATGCCTCAACCATTGATGCTTCAATTCTCCATTTATTTTTACATTTTGGTCGAAGAGTCTTCTACATTCTCTCAGTTGCATATCACCAACGGTTTTGCACAGGGCCACCTAATCTTGCCTCCATTGGTAGATGAAAAATCATATGCTGCATCGGATTAAAGAAACCCTATGGAAAAGATCTTCTCTAACTTGCATATCTACTCCAGGTCCATGTTTTCCATCTCTTCTATCACAATAGGCGATAGTTCTGTAGCACAAAGAACACAGAAGAAATAGCTCAGCTCTACCATTACTAGCCATTCATTCTCGGGGATGTAGCCGCGCAACATCACTGGCATTATCTGCTCAAGTCATATGTGCCAATCGTGACTCTTCAGCCCAAGGATTTTTCAACTTTTCAAGACTTGCTCCCCTTGCTAGATTTTCTACATACCCATCGGGGAACATCAACTTTTTTTCACCCACATGAGGATTTCCCTCATGTGTTCCCTTTTAAGATTGAACCAGGCCTTTGTCTTCTCCCAATTCTTCTTCCCTTTCGGTTGTCGCATGTTTATTGACTTCCTATTACACAACCTCTCCTGATCAACTCTACCCTTAACATTATCCTTCCCCTTATCAGTGCCGAACAATGTACCAAAAAGGGCCTCACCCATATTTTTTTCAGTATGCATCACGTCAATGTTGTCTAGAAGAGCAAGGTCTTTGAAATAGGGGAGATCCCAGAAGCATGGCTTGTGGGTCCAGTCGTGTTACGTATTATATCCCAAGAAATACCCTGGCCGATTCAGATCAGGCTCCAGTGAGTTCAACTGATAAAGAATTTGTGCGTCCATCATCAAGGTGGTGCCTCGTGCTCGACAACTTTACCTTTGGTGAAATGCTTCTTGTCATTGCTGAATTCATGGTCCAAAGGCAGGTATTGTCTATGGAAGTCAAAGCAAGAATACTTGCGACCCTCCTGCAGCCAAGGAAACTTAAGAGAAACCTTGCATTGCGGGCATGGGAACCTTCCGTGCACACACCATCCAATGGAAAGTACAAACGTCGACAGGTCATGCATCGAGTACATCAAAGAAGCATGCATTCAGAAGTTTGTTTTACTAGCTACATTGTATGTCCAGATCCCATTATCCCAAGTTTATTTCAAGTCATCCATCAGCGGTTGCAAGTACACATTCATATTTTTGCCGGGATAGTTGGGCCCCGGAACTATCAACGTCAAGAAGATGTGCTTTCTTTGCATAAGGACTGCAGGGGGAAGATTGAGGGGCATGATGAATACGGGTGAACAACTATACTGGGTTGCCGTCATACCGAAAGGATTGAACCCATCGAGGCTAATGTCGAGTGCCACATTCCTTGGGTCTTTAGCTTTACCTTCTTTATGTATTTCATTGAACGTCTTCCACGCTTCACCATCAGAGGGGTGGGTCAACATCAAATTCTCGTATTCATTTGTAGCACTTCTAATTCCATCTCTGTGCCATGTCATCCGTTTTAGTGTTTCGTCAAGCATGTAAAGCCGTTGAAGTCTTGGTAAGATCGGTAGGTAAGGAAGATTCTTTACGGGTATTTTTCTCTGCGTCTTCTCACCAAGACCGTTGTTTACGACAATATACCTAGATGACTTGTAGCGTGGACAATAATTATAATCCTCATACTCATGCCTAAATAAGACGGATCCTTTCTCACAAGCATGTATCCGCTTGATGGGCATATTCAGTGCACCGAGTATTTTGTCTGAGTGGTATAGGTTTGTAAGCATATGTGGCACCCCGGCTCAGAATACCGGAACACCTCGTGCTCTAGCCCAGAGATCATGTCTTCTGGAACAGGGCACTGCTTGATATAGAACTAAACCACCTTTATTAACGAGAATATAGGCATAAGGGGTCTATTACAAGGCCAGGGGAGCAAGATAGCGGACATCCTGCTCCTAATGCTAGCCGAAGCTCTACACCAAGCAGCGAGATAACTCTAAAGCAGCGGAATGCTCTTAGAAGTGGAACAACGATGACGGTGATGAACTCCATTCCACAGGGACACTGACTGGGCACCTTCTAGCTCGCTAACTCCGGGAACGTCGTCCTACGCAATCACGACATCGTCTACAAGTCTGGCATGACACACCAGGTCAGTGCATTGAATGTACTTGCAAGCTCACAATATCCAAGGCACCAAGGAAAAAGAATACAGGACATAACAGTTCAAGAAATTCTAACATGATGCATCTAGCATATTATCAAACTTGTAACTGATGCATGACAATCATCGTTTAAGGTCACATGGACCCTGTATGGTCATTGCCTGATCATACGGCTTACCTCGGAGTCATTACCAACTCAAGCATCGAGTCATCGCATGACCGCTCAACTTGCATGGGTTGTCGCACGACCATCAATGGATTAGGTATCCTTATGTTACCACCCAATCAATCCGGTCATCGCATGACCATTCAATGGGTATAGTCATCATGACTACCCAACTTATACAGGTCGTCGCACGACCATCCACTTAGCACGATCACCAAACCACACTCACGTTGACTCATGGTATGACCTAGTACGAACTGTCCATAACCGTGAACGCGGCTATTCGAATAGATTTTTACTCTGCAGAGTTTGTGCACTTTACCCACGCTATGGAGCTCTTCCTCCATCCAGTACCTTGGAAATTGTCCCACAAGAACCTTGGAACTCGTACCATAGAAATGGACTAGGACTCTCCAACGAGACCGTTCTACCGCGTGTCTCCCTTACTATATCACCGACATGCTTCGCAATCCATGCCTTGGGTAGCCCCGTGTCCTCCAAACACACCTTCCATCGCATGGCAAACAACGTTGTCCCAACTGGGGTACAACTGTCCCAATCGAGGACTCAACATTTTTCCCAATCGGGGACGTGCCCAATAAACAAACCGGCTCTCAAGACTATCGCCTCCTACCAGGCCAGGGTACCGCACACGCATAGCCTTCCCTCTTTGGTGATACGCATAAGAGAGCCCACCGATAGACCGAATCAAGGCCGTCCCATATAGGCAAGGGTGGCTGCACTGATATGTTTGGTTCAGTGGCACCTGACCAACTTGACACCAAGCATATATTCTAATGCATAATCAAGCATGAGGTGCAACATGACGATCGATAGGTCATAATCTTATCAATGCATGCAGAACAATCCAAAGTACAGTTACGATCATATCATAATGCACATTATCATTGGTTAATTAACTTAGTCATGTCAAGATGATTAACATGCAACTAGGCAAGATCATAAACCTACCTAGAATATGATGCACACAAGCATAACATAACCATGGCATGATCATAATGATTCAAAACAACATCATCATCTTATCCGAAAGTACAACACGATGATAAACCAGTCAAAGTTTTACGAGGGTGAAAAAGAAGTGTGGCTTGCCTTTCACCAGAGGAGTGGAAAACACTCCTGTCCTTCAATATAACTCATGCCCTGAAAATATATTTAAATAGAAAAAAGGAATTTGTCACATAAATGTTTTCTTTTGATCAGCAAAAATTAACAGAACACCATGGCATGAAACCTATGCCAAAATGAAGAGGAATTCAAGACAAAACCAATGCAAAAAAGTTCCAACTCAATTGGAGTTGTGGGTAAAAAGATATCACTGGTCAAAGGTTTGATCAAAATAAATGATTTAAAATGGATTTAAATCATTTTTGGAATATCCTGGAGGGGGGAGTGACTTCGAAGGCGGCTTTTGCGAATGTGCCTTCACTCAAAATGGTTCGGGATGGGGCTGGGGTCACTGGCAGGAGGGGTCGGGGCGTCAGGCTTGGAGAGAGAGATGAGACAGGGGACAACGAGGCTCACCGGCGGGAGAGCTTCGGCGAGAGGGCACGGCCGGGGGTGGTGAGCGCGCAGGGAGATCGGGAGCACAGTGGCGACCACGCCCGTACCAGTGGCTCACCAGGAGGTGGCAGGACGACGAGCTATGGGTCTTCTCCGTGGCGGTTTGTCATGGCTCCGACGGGGTCATCGACGCCGACGTCGATTCCGACGAGGATTTGCTCGGGGACAAGCTTGAGAAGGTGGATGGGGACTAGGGGATCCTACTGGTGCGGTCAATTTGGCCGTAGGGGAAAAGGGGAGGGGGAGAGTGGGCTGCAACTAAGCGGCAGTGCAGGTGGCAGGAGTTGGGGAAGATGGACCCCACGGGTCGATTCCTTCTGCAGGGGTGCGCTAGGGAGGAGGGGGAGGTGACTGGTGCAGCTGGGAGAGGCTGTTCCTGGCTATTTATAGCCAGGCGACGATGCTAGGGTCCAGGCAGTGACAAGAAGATGCGGCCAACGCCGGCGAGATGCTGGGGCGAGCTGGCGTGTTCGATAGGGTTCTAGGGCGTGTTGGGAGGTCACGGGCCTATCATGCGGCGCAAGGAGCAGAGGGGAAAGTCAAGGCGACAGCGACGGGACGGCGGATCTATTCCCTTCGCGTTCTATGTGGCGGTAGGCTGTCGGCGGGATTCCTTCGAGGCTGCGAGGGGCAGAGGGGGCATGCTTGGCCTGGAAAGCCTTGCGTGCAGTTTGACACGGAGAAGGGGACAAATGCGCACTGCAGGGCGAGGGCGACGCGTCGGGCAGCCTCAGGGCGCGCCCAGAGCACACCAGCTGCATGCCATGGGCGGGGCCACCCTGCGAGCTGGCAAACCAGAGGATTTTCTTCGCGGCCAAGTTTGTCTAGAGGCTTCTACTCTCAACACTGAGCATCAGTGTGGGCTTGGGTGGTCAAATGGGGTACTGTGGTGGTCATGGCTTGACTGCAAAGATTGCAGCAACAAACATGGAGAAGAAGCCATGGTCAAAAGGTGAACATGAGGGGTGTGTGGTGTTGTCACATGGTCACAGGGTACAAAGTACTAGCATCCTGTGCAATCTGAGCTCAAATGGACAAGGAAATAATGCACTTCCTTTGTAAGTGTCCAAATGGACCAGAAATACATTTTTGAAGCTGGCATCTCCATGTCTTGCTGGAATTGGCTGAAATTTGGTGTGGTGGGGTTATTTGGTGATGTTCAAAGGTGTACAAAGTTTCATGGCTAGGAGAAGTACCTAGATAGTAGTTGCTTCACAAGGTACCCCATTGGCCAGAAACTTGATCTAGATTGTGTGCTCACATGGGTGATTTCCTTTGGCTCAAACTTGGTTAGGTGGAGTATTTTGGGTGTGGGAATAGTCACAAAAAGTTTCAAGGCAAATGGGCTCCCCTATCATGCACTTCCTTCACAATGCCCCCTTGCTTCATACCAACTTTGGGAATTTTGGTATGGAGCTTGGTTTGTCTCCTAAGGTTGAAACTTGGCATATCCTCATGATATGATCACAAGAGTGTGCACAAAAAGTTTCACCAGCAACGGATAAGGATAAATAACACTTCCTTCACAAAGTTTCATTCTTCCCCCATAGACAAATGAATTTCTCTAGGTGAAAAGTCCACTTGGGCCATGCAATGCTCTTGGAGATTTTGTCTAGAAATGGTATCAAGGGTATGGGGGGATTATTTGGGTCTTTATGGAGCAATATAAATTGGGCTTGCTTCACAATCCTCAAATAATGGGAATATTCCTTTTATTGAAAAAGGAATATAGGGCTTCAATAAAAATGGGGCTTGGAGTGGTTGGATCAAGGGATGATCCTTGGTCAGGGCTAGGGAATCACGGGGCACTTGAGCATGTGATGACCCTCAACTGTAGGGGATCGTTTTTAGCATTTTCGATAAATAAGAGTGTCGAACCCAACGAGGAGCAGAAGGTATTGGTAAGTGACCTTGGTAAAGAAATAGCTGCAGGAACTGAAAGATAACTTTTTAGGGGTTTTCGATATAAGCAACGGAAAGGTAAAAGCGAGCGAAGTAAAGAGCACTGAGGAGTAACAAGTGGCCCGATCCTTTTGTCAGAAGGATAGGCCTAGCAACTGAACTTATAAAGGCTAAGGCGTTCTTGAAGACACACGAGAGAAATAGTCATGTGCTTTCGTCATATTCCGTATCGGCGATATGTGCTGTGCTGATAAGTGTTGAGTGGGTGGATCTATGATAGTGCACCCTCTAGACTAAGATAAGTGCACTCTTATGATTAAACACCTTGCAAGCATCTGCAAATACAAGATAGTAATTAAGGCAAAAGCCTAACCATAAAAATACGATCGGTGATCCATTATTCCCTTGTGCAAAAGCGTGCGAACTAGGGCTCAGGTTTCTGTCACTCCGTCAACCCACCGTAAGCATTCTTTGTACACAATGTATTCCCCTAGGTCCTTAATTAGGCGAAGTGTTGAGTGTTCGACTCACACAACACCACTAGGAAAATATCAACACAACTTAAATATCAAAATACATATTACTTCAACATCATATGACTACTAACAACTAGACTCCCATGTCCTCAAGAACTAAAGTAACTACTCACAAGACATCAAAGAGATCATGATCAGAGGGGATAAATATATGATAAACAATCTGGACACAATGATAATTCTCCAACAAAACTCAATAGCATTCATCACACGGTAGTAATCAACAGCGGTAGAGTAGAGAGGATAGATAGTACAGATTACAACACAAGTTGAACTTGTGAGGTGAGATTGGATGGTGGTGAAGATGGTGCTGATGTTGGGGATGATGTTGATGATGATCTCGATGATGCCCGTGACGATGGTGATGACAATGGCGACGATCTCCCCTTCCGGGAGGTGTTCTCCCCGACGGAATCTGCCTGCTGGAGATGTCATTTCTTCTCTATAGGTTTCCGCCACGGAGCGGCGGCGGAACTCCGGAAACTCTCTCTGTTTTAGGGTTTTTGATATGTCTGCGATATATAGGCCAAAGGGGGGAGCCAGGATTGTCCCCAGGGGTCCAGGCGCCCTCCCGGCACGGCCGGGTGGCCGCCTGGGCACCCTGTGGCCCCCTCTGGCACCTCTTTGGCATGTCTTCGTTAATCTTCCGAGAAATGCCCTCCATTGATTTTCAGGCAATTTGGAGGTATTCTTCTTCAGCAAATCAGCGTCCACTTTTTACCGCTGATTCCTGTGTCTGCTGCTTTGACATCGGAAAGTTGCAAACTGTGTAAAATAAACCAAAACAACATAAGAGCAACATCATAACATGAAATATATCAATGAATAAGAAAGAATTACTATATAAAATGGTGATGCATTTTGGAAGTATCAACTCCCCCAAGCTTAGACCTGGCTTGTCCCCAAGCGAATACTGAGCTCGGCAAACCTGTCCACAAGTTTAGAGAGTGAAGTGTCGATAAATAGAATACGAACAAGAAGCATCAAGGTTTTCTCACCAAACACAAACATCCTCAATAGCAACCTCAACTCATATGGTCCTTATGAGAAAGTAATAACAATTATAATCAAAAGTAGGGCTGAGAAAACTCATCAAATTATGGAAAAAAATCCTTGGTCAAAGGACAACTAAATAACTTTTACTTTTGCTCTTTCTAAATATAATGAAACAATTTGAAACTTTTGAAAGAACATGTTATTAGTCATGAAGTGCAAATGCTAACACAAAGGAAGATGTTTGCTTGGAAAAAGCTTTTGCAAACAACTCACTTATCAAAAGATAATGTCAACGATGATATGGCATGGCAAAACTTAATGCAGCATTATATGGATGAATCCTCATCAGCATCAAGTGTCTTATCTCTTTGGGAAAAGAAAGAAGTGGGAAAACTGAGTCAACATAAAAGTAAAGGAAAGGCGTTGTTAAAGTCAAGCAGGGAAAACTCATGTGCCATCCTTAAATCAAACAGAATGAAAATAGATTTTGGGAGGTGCATAGTTTGTCAACGAATTCTAATAGATAGCTCAATTACTTCTCAAGATGGACAAGTTTCGAGGAACGGCTCCCAAGTAGGGACGGTCACATCCCCTTAGTCTCCTTTGTTTATCACTGCCAAAGTTTCTGATTTCTCATAGACCGGGCGTGAAGGAGGGTTTGTTTGTTATATTATCTTTTGAGCTGGGCGCACTCATGATAGTTCCTCCTCGTATTATGGGTTTGCAGATTAGACATGCAATCCGGGGTAAAACTTGTCCAACTTAAGAAGATCATGAATTACCTACTACTTCCTCATGAGCGAAACAAGAGGCACAAAACAGAAGATTTTGAACATTTAAGGATAACACATAAATTATATACTTCTAGGAGTGGTAGGGGAATACCACGAATAGGAAGGTACGGTGGACTCATATGGAAGATATTGGTTTCAGGGTATGGATGCACAAGCAGAAACCTTCTAGGCAAAGAGTTTGGCTAACAAAGGCTTTGAGAGAACAGACCATTGATGCTAACTTAGATGCAAAACATCTAAAGCATAAACATTAAGGTAAGCATACCACATCAAGTTGTCTTCCTTGTCAACATAACACTTCAAGCATAATGACATAAAGGTTTTGGCTATGTCACTACTTGAGAAAACATGGATGTTGTCAAGACCAAAGCTATGTTTGCCAAAATTAAATAAAGTTTTCAAAGCCATACCTGATATAAGGTCAATACTCCCCATCAGAATCATCATATAAGGTCGATTGCGCGAAGAGAATACTGAGTGCAGCGAAGGAACCAATAGACTTCTCATTAATATTCCATCATAGACGACTGCACACTCACGGATACAAACTCTCCACAGAAGGAGTGATAGACCTCAATGCAAACACCTATTTCATATAATAACTTCCCTAGACATGATACGACTCTACTTGACTCTAAAATAATAAGATAAAGATAAAGATACCGGGCACTCCCCCAAGCTTAGAACAAGCTTAGGGGGTGCCATTACCCAAGGAGATTTACTCCTCATTCTTGTCGTGGTTGCTTCTTCAGATCCCTGATGACACGGCGAAGGGTTCGGTTTTCTGACTCCAAGACTTCCACTTGTACTTTTAGTACATGGAAATCTTCACAGAGTTGGTTGGTGATGCGGTAGACCTCGGAGATGGTGGTAAGCGTCCGTTGATCTTCAAGTGAAGTGGAGGGCCCTGAAAGGTTAAGAGAAAGATCATATTGAGGTTACATAGATCCCACAATGATGAGATTGCTTGTACCTCCTTGTTGTTGGCCGGTGATAGTCTTGACTTCCTCTCTCATGGAGCGCTCCATCTCCTCTTGTCTTGCAGCAATTTCTTCTTCGGTAGCCCAATCAATGTGCTTCCCTTGATTGAGATCCTTCTGGACTTGACGTAGACGCCATCCCAAGAAGTCCTCTCCACTAGAGCCACAAGAAGACATCTCTAATGATCAACTTTTAGTCCTAGCAGAAATAGCTCGAGAAGAAAACACGCGAAATCGAGAGATACGGTGCCAGGGCTATCCGGGCAAATATATAGCAAAATTTTCTGCAACATAAGGAAGGAAACAAGCCAAAGTGGAGTCGGAGATGGGCTCCGGGGTGCCCAGGCAGCCTCCCGGCGCGGCCAGGAGGTAGGCCGCGCCAGGGGGCGCCTGGGCCCCCTACAGTTCCTCTCTGGCTCCAATTAGGCTATGATTTTTCTATATTTTGCAAAAACGAGTAATCTGGAACTTTTATGGCTGTTCACGATGTTTCCTTACTGTAATACACACCTTTTCTTATTTTGCTTCTGCTGGAGTCTGAAATGGGGCTGCAACGTAATATTCATGAGTTGTTGTGTGTATAATATTTACATCAACGTTGACGGGATCTCCCGCCATGTAATTCTTGAGTCTTTGCCCATTCACAACTTGAGGTTTGGTGCCATCGAAATTGTTAATCTTAATCGCACCTGATCGGTAGACTTCTTCGATATGAAATGGCCCTTCCCATCTGGAAAATAATTTACCTGGAGAGAACCTGAAACGGGATCTAAACAATAAAACTTTATCACCAACATTAAATTCACGTTTCGGAATCCTTCTATCATGCCACTTCTTTACCTTTTCCTTGAAAATTTTAGCACTCTCGTAATCTTCACTTCTCCACTCATCTAGAGAAGTCAAGTTCATGAGACGCTTTTCACCAGCTAACCTTGGGTCAGCATTAAGCTCTCTAACAGCCCAGAAAGCTTTATGCTCTAATTCTAATGGTAAATGGCAAGCCTTGCCATAGACCATCTTATACGGGGACATGCCCATGGGGTTTTTGTATGAAGTTCTATACACCCACAGAGCATCTCCTAACTTCTTTGACCAGTCCTTCCTAGAACTGTTAACTGTCTTTTGCAAGATCAACTTGATCTCTCTATTGGTGAGCTCAACTTGCCTACTAGTTTGAGGATGGTACGGTGAAGCAATTATATGATTGACATTGTACTTTGCTAGAGCTTTTCTAAAAGCTCCATGCGTGAAGTGTGATCGTCCATTAGTCATAAGATACCTAGGTACACCAAACCTAGGGAAAATTAAATCTTTGAGCATCGATATGGTGAGGATAGTTCTCTCACTCCTCGTTGGTTAACCCAAGTGGAAGGTGAGATGTAGCGTAGCAGCAAATTTCCCCTATGTAGAGGATAGGGTTTTTATCTCGTAGGACTCGCAGAAATATAAGAAGGTGGTAAAGTGACCAGTGGCGCCGAGGTTGCTAACTTCACCTGGACCTGCACACACATCAAATAACTTTGCTCCCAACAAGTATAGAGGAGTTGTCAATTCCTTCGGCCTTGATTTTTACAAAGGATCAACACAAGAGATAATAATAATGGCAACTGAAAGTAAGAACTGAAAGTAAACTGAAGGTGTAAACAATGATGTGAATATGGACCGGGGTCCCGTGATGTTCACTAGTGATGTCTCTCTCCCAAAAGACGATAAAAGTGATAGCGAGGTAAACAAATCACAGCTGGGCAATTGACATGATTATAAACGCACCGCAATGCTAACTATTCTACAAAAGAAAGGAAGAGGCTCAAAAGCAATGTGCAGTACGCCAAAGTAAGTAGACCGAAATCCATCTGCATCTACTACGAATCATCCACCTTGAGATATCTATCCAGAACATCTCGCTGGTATTAAGTTGCAAATCCCACCCAAAGTGGAAAATCAAAGAAACAGACAACTTCATTAAAAGAACTATGCGTAAAGTAAAAAATCTTCCACCTGCAAGTACAAGCACCGTTGTTTTATCCCTGGTGGCAACAACACATCCCCTAGTCTCATGTTTCTGTCACTCAAGCTAGACATCAAGGGGCTGAACCCACAATCAAGCGTAACGCTCCCTCTTGGAGTTGCAACAAATCACTTGGCCAAAGTAAAATAGGGCAACGGAGAACATGCAAGAATTTACTAAAGAATACAAATATAAAAGAGAAGCAAATATATTACTCATCACAATCTGAACATAATCTCATAATCCATTAGATCACAGCAAACTCAGCATAACAACTCAGAGATTTACAAAAGTGCCTCGATCATTTGAGGCAGCTCACGAGGTCTCGAAAGTGGAAGCACAAAGAGGGGAGACTACATCGCATAGCTACTGGTCACGGACCCATGGTCCAAGTGGGACTACTCACGGCACATCCGGGAGGCGTCCATGGCGATGGATGGTCTTCTGGAGGGGATTCCTCCTTCCGGTAGGGTGCTGGGGCAGCTTCTCCTGGCAGCCCCGATCTTGAAACGGCAGCGGCAGCGGAACAGAGAGGAGAACGGGAATATCAGATCGATATTAGGGGTTTCCATCACGGGGGGTAAATATAGGCCAAAGGGAGGGCTCCTGGCGCGGCCTAGGGTGGGGCCATGCCAGGGACCCACCTGGGGCCCTGGTGGGTCCACCCCCTTCCATCTTTAGCTCTTCGGGAAGCTTCTGGGTCGATGATTTTTTATATAATTTTTTCCGGGATTTATTTGGCACTTTTAATAGCCGGAGAACCTGAAACACAAAAACATCAGAAAAATAGGAACTGGCAACTGGGTGCACTGAGTTAATAGGTTAGTTCAAATATGATAAAAAGTGTATGAAAGTTCAAGCAAAACATGGCAAAGTCACACAAATCATGCATGGAGCATGCAGAAATTATAGATACGTTTGGGACGTATCAACATCCCCAAGCTTAATTCCTGCTCGTCCTCGCGTAGGTAAATGATAACAAGCATAATTTCTGTTGCGACTTGCCACACAACCATATAAGGTCTAATAGGTAAAGCAATCAAAGCATGCAATGCAATTCAAGTCTTAACAAGAAAGAGTCTATATTAGCATTGACACAAGTAACAAAAGAACAAAGGGTGCAAGAGCTCTCGCCGTCCGTGACTCGAATGTCTCCAGATGGTGTTTCCGTGCAAGAAAGGGGATAGGGAATACGAGATAAAAAATAGTTGTTGAGAACTACCATATACTAAAGTTTCACACTTAGTCTCCTTTGGATTCTTATCTTGACTCGTCCCTAGACCACTAGTCAGGTACAAGTCAAACTGATCCGATCCCTTTCGATATTTTGAGCACTCATGCAATGGATGAGCGTGAGCAAGAAAGTTGACACCTAAAAGGCGAAACAGAAAGAAGGTGGAGGAGGAAGACAAAAAAGGTGTGAAAGGCTCACATCAATGAGGACAATCATAGGCGAGAGAAGGCCATATGATAGATATGATATGAGGAGTAGGGATTGCCATGCAACGGATGCACATGTGAGATAAATTCTCTCCAAGGGAACTAGTGGGGGTGCAACCAACTTGCTTTCTCAAGAAGACCTAGAGCTCTTTTGAGGAGGCTCATCATTGGAATATACAAGCCAAGTTCTATAGTGTGAAGGGTCCCCACATAGCTATATGCATGTATGATGATCTCTATGGAGTACAAGGGATAGAGGATGAAGTACTAGTGTGGATCTCTCAAAAGGAATAGTAGTGTGCCCCCTTCTCTATTTTTATTTTCTTTTTTTCTTTTTTCTATTTTTTTATTTTTTTGGTGGACTCAATGGCTCTTTCTATTTCTCTCATGTTTCCTCTTTGGAATCTTTTTATTTTGTCCTCTTTGGGATCTTTTCCTCACTTTAGGGGCAACACTCTATATTATACAAGAATATAGGAGATCTTTCACACTTTACAAAGGTACTTACATAAAGAAAATGTAACTATCATGATGAAAATGTTACTACTATAATTTTTCCTTTACTGGAAATAAAGATATTCTTGAAGAGCTACTGTTTCTAAAGATTGCCAAAAAGTTTTTGCAAAGAAAAAGCAAGCTTAAGGTTTGCAAAAGTTAGGAGAGACAAAACGTGGCAGAATCTGTGACAAACATAACAGCAGGTAGTAAAGATTTTTTTGGGGATACTTCTGCAACTCAAGTAAAAAAACTCAAAACATAAGAAAGTTCCATGATTGTATAGAGCATGATGTGTAAAAACTTCAGCTCAAAAAGATGAACTGGTAATTTGCCATGATTTTTTTCGTCACGAGGACAGAATCTGTTTTCTGGACAACATGTCACAACTTTCACTTCGCTTGTCATATGAGGCTATAATTGGCACAAAGCTTGAAAAGTAAAGATACAATGATGTTGCTATAGTAGTAACAATCATCAAGACCACTGAGAACAGAAGAAAAACAAAAATGAAAACCTAAATTCGTTGCGGGCTGCCTCCCGAAAACGCTTCTTTAAAGCCATTAGCTAGGCTTAAAGCAAAAGATCAAGTTGTATCAATTGATCCATCATCAATATCATCAAAAAGCTCTTCAATAGTACAACTAGTTTTAAGAGGTTTCTCAAATAAAGTCTAAATAAAAATGCTTCTAGGGATAAAATCGAAAGGATGAAAATCAATTGGAGTTTCAAAATTAAAGATAGGTATCTACTCCAAAGTCTTTGCTGTTTCAACTCTTTTGGCAATAGGTGTGTTAGCTTTAGCTTGAGGAACCTTAGGGACGTAAATGAACTTGGGTTGGTTTCTTGCCATAGTTTCATCCTTTTTGGTTTTGATTGAGGAAAAGGTAGTTCCTAGAGTTTCAATCACTTCCTCAATCTTTTCTATCCTAGAAGACTTCTCATCAAGGGATTTGATAGTCTCCAAAGTTTTGACAATTTTTTGCATGGAGTTATCTAGCCTATTCAAATTCCCTTGAATCTTACGATCCAATTCATTTACTTTATCGATACTTGGCATCTCTAACTCTATTTTTTTAAGTTTTCTCATAATGTGAGCTAGAGTAATGTCCTCCTTAATGCTAGCAACGGGGAGACTTCCAACAAGATTTTCAATAATATTAAGGGCTTCCCAAACTGGAGCCTCTATAAAGTTCCCATTGATAGAAGTGTCTAAGACAAACCTATTCCAAGAAGTAATCCCAACATAAAAATTTCTAAGCAGGATAGTAGTGGATTGATTTTTGGTGGCCCCCTTTTGAGAATCATTAATTCTTTAACAAGCATCTTTCAGACTTTCACCAGCTCTCTGAGTAAAGGTAAGTACTTTTGCCTCACCAAAGGCAAAAGGACCAGCCATAGTGGTAACTACTAACAAGGTAACACGTATTTTTGGTATTTTTGATAAGGGACACAAAAGTAAAGACTGAAAGGTAAACTAACAAGACTAAAAAGCAAAGATAGAAGATAGTGTGCAACTCCCCTATCTTGTAGACTGGAGTCCCCGGCAACGGAACGAGAAATTGGCTTGATACGGTGAGGATAGTTCTCTCACTCCTTGTTGGTTACCCCAAGTGGAAGGTGAGATGTAGCGTAGCAGAAAATTTCCCCTATGTAGAGGATAAGGTTTGTCTCCCGTAGGACTCGCATAAATTCAAGAAGGTGGTAAAGTGAATAGTGGCGCCGAGGTTGCTAATTTCGCCTGGACCTGCACACACAGCAAATAACTTTGCTCCCAACGAGTACAGATGTGGAACCCCGGCTCAGAGGACCGGAACGCCCCGTGCACCAGCCCAGAGATCAAGTCTTCTGGAACACGGCACTGCTTTATATAGAACTAAACAACTTTCTATTACCGAAGATAGGGGTACACGAGGTCTATTACAATGCTAGCGGAGACACAACTTGCTCCTCAGGTTAGCCTCAGCTCTACACCAAGCAGCAGTATAACTCTCTAGCAGCGGAATAACGACGGCAACAGAACAATAACGGCGGTGATGAACTCCACTCCACAGGGACACTGGCTAGGACACCTCCTAGCTCGCAAACACCGGGAACGTCGTCCTACGCGTCCAAAGCACGGCCTGCAAATCTGGCATAACACGCCAGGTCAGTACATTGAATGTACTTGCAAGCTCACAACAACCATGCAACAAGGCAAAACAATAACATGGCAACCGATTAAAGTATATTAGTGAATTAAACAGGTGAGAAACCATATCATGCAAACAAATATTTATCAAGCATATTATCAGCATTAAGACTAATGCACACACAATGGACCCCACATGATCGTCGCATGATCACGTGGCTTACCTTGGAGTCCTTACAGACTCAAGCACCGGGTCACCTCGTGACCAATCACTTCCACGGGTCGTCGCACGACCAAACGGGTCATCGCATGACCATTCAACGGGTTAGGTGTCCTTCGTTACCACCCAACCAATCCGGTCATCGCATGACAATCCACTTACCACAAACATACCACCGAACTCATGTTGATCATATGGTGTGACCTAGTACGAACTGTGTCCATTACCGTGGACGCGGCTATTCGAATAGATTTGTGTGACTCTGCAGAGTTTCTGCACGTTACCCACACTATGGAGTTCTTCCTCCATCTAGCACCCCGGTACTTGTCCCACAGGATCCTTGGAACTCGCACTGCAGGAGTGAACTAGGACTTCTCCAACGAGACCGAGCTACCACGTGTCTCCCTTACCGTATCACCGACACAATGTCTTGGGTAGCCCCTGTGTCCTCTTGACACCGGCCAAACTCTTGGCAAACGGCCACCATTTGGCAAATACTGTCCCGAACAGGGACTGAGCTCATATCAACACTGGCTGTCAAGACTACCGCCGCCTTCCTGATCAAGGCAGCCGCGCGCGCATAGCCTCCCCTACTTTGGTGATACGTGTAAGAGAACCCACCGGCAGACCGAATCAAGGCCCGCCCATACAAGAAAATGTGGCTTCCCGGATAAGTCCGGTTCGGTGGCACCTTATCAACTTGTCATGAAGCATGTCTCCAAAAGCAAACACAAGTATCAGGTGCAACATGAGTAGCAGATCATAACAATGCATAGCATATTAACATGACAGTTTCAGATATGATCAAACACATTTTATATGGTGAACTTATCCGTGTTACAAAGATTAAGTTATTAACATGGCAACATTATGAATGCAGTTGAGCATAACTCAGGCATAGCATGAACTAGCATAGAGATAACATGAGCAACTTAACATGGTGTTGGTATGTTGTGGTTACGATGATTCGTGACATACTTGCAAATGATATAATCAAAGCATAGCATGGATGTAACATGGCGAAACATAGTGTAACAACCCAGATTTCAAAAAAATTAAAAAATTTGTTTTCGGTGTGAATTGTTTGATTGCCTGATTTGTTTGTGGTGTTTGCATCCCCGATTTCTCGATCGGCGATTATTTTCCCCCCTCTTATCTCGTACCGGATGGAGACTGACCCTTGCCACCCTAACACTCAACCTTGCGACACCGGGTTTCACCCGATCACCGTCGCGGAAACCGGCACAAGACCAGCCGTAGCCAATGGAACAAAAACCCTATTTAATAATAAAATGGGTTATTTTTATTGGGCGTCGGAAAATGTTCTCGGAACGCCATCGAAGTGAGGTACTATTGACGGGCTCGACGCGCAGAGCGCGTGGTTCGAGATTTCGCCCGAATGGGCGGTCGTATGCATTCGCGGCGGTCAGAAACGTGGAGTACCTGACGCGAGAGGGAAAACCCTAGGGCTTTTGCACAACCTTGCCAGCAGACCACCTATATAAAGACCACCACTCTCTCCTAGCCTTCTAGGGTTCCCCCTAGTCCAATTTTGCAGCCACCCCCTAGTAAAATCCCCAGATTTGCCATCTAGCCCCCACAGCCACCGAAACCCTAAATCCGGGCGACCCAGGGCCGTCAGATCTCGATCCGGTGGCTCCTGAAGCCGCCACGTCGCCTCTCAGCCGCTCCAGACCGATCCAGGCGCCGCCGGGGCCTGCAGGGCCCCGATCTGGGCCTGGCTGGAAAGCCGCCAGCTCGTGGACGTCGGCTGCCTCCGCTGCCGTGCCGCCCGCGTCTCCGGCGAGCACCGCGCCGCCGCTACGGTGACCCTGTTCCTGCCGCAGCCTTCTCCTCCTTCCCTGGCCTCATCCCTCTCCCTCCCTTGCAGACCGAAGGGCGCCGGAGGCCGCCCAAGCCGCCACCACCATTTTTTTTCGACGAGGTCACCGCCCAGCCTCCCGAACTCTTGCAACCACCGGATCCGGCCACCACGCCACCCCGGACCTCGCCAACCCGCCGGTACGCCCTGTCCGGAACCCCTCCGCTGCTCAACGACGTTTGAAGCCGCGCCGCCGCCTGCGTCCGGCCGGAATCGGCCCCGACCTGCGTCGGCTGCTCGCCCGTGCGTGGATCGCCACCGTGGGACGTCGGAGCCCTAGCGGCCCAGCCACGGCTCCCCCTGCGCGGCCCAGCTCCCTCGTCAGGACGGCCTCCTCTCCTCTCCACGCCAGATGGGCCTCGGCCCAGAGGTGAGGCACCTGTATTTTTCTTTTTTTTATTAATTATTGCTGCTGCACCTTGTTGGGCCGGTCCGTTTGCTGTGTAATGCCCTGGGCGACGATTTGTTAAGCCGCGCTTCTGTTTAGGCCCAGTAGTACTGTTTTTTTTCAGAGAACGTTTAGAAATTTTCTGTTCATTAAATAAATACAGAAAAATATAGGATTTTGCGGTGCCCGTATCTTTTTAATGGTAGCTCGGATCGCGACGCGTTAAACATGTAACTTGCTTAGAATTTTGTGTAGATTAATAAAATGTGCTCTTTTTCCATGTTTGACTTTGTTTACATGCTGTTTGACTGGTAATTACAACTGCTTGCCACTGAAACTGTAACTGCCATAACTTTTTAACCGTTGCTCTTTTTAAAATGTTCTTTATATGTAACTTGGCTAGAATTGCATGTAGAATGTGTTTATGCTGCTCTTGCATGCTAATAAAAATAATCAAATATGTTTAGGGGGAAAACAGTACCAAATGCAATAAATATCGTGGGGTCCGCAATAGTTTGTCATGTATAGATTTTACCCCCCACTTAAAGTGACTAGATTAGATAGTTTATTTATGCTACACCTCTTGCCATGTTTGTGTGCTATGCCATGCTTGGGTGATATGCCATATTAATAATCTTTGCTCACCTTGTGTAGCTAAACAACTCGAACCATCGTAAAACGTGCGGTATCGTCGTGTGTGACGAGTACTCCACTTAACCTGTTAGTAACCGCTCTCGACGGTAGGTGCGATGTCTCGAGTTGCCTTCTTGTTGATGCTTGCTCGTGTTTGCTTCGTAGTAATAGATGCTTGCTCGTTGATTGCTTTCCAGTGTTTACCGTCTTGTGTGCTTCCGCGGGTACCTTCGGAGATGATGTGAGCTTGCGATCAACTACACCTTCGGAACCCGACTTATCAACAGGCAAGGACTATACATTACTTATGATCCATTCTATTTCAACCAGCGGTTTGCATGCTAGTCTAGGATAGGTTCGATGTTTGATCCTACCACATGTTTACAGCATCTTTCAAACCGATACAGCTATGTCCCTTCCCAGCAAACCATGTACTGCTATGTTACTATTGCTCGTTGCTCAGCCGCTGCTTAGTATGCATGCTTAGGATGCTACGATGTTACCCTGTTACCCCTTGGTTTGGGCTATCACATTATTATATTGCTGTTGATGATATGGTTATTATAATGTTGACTATATTCGACGAAGGATGGAAGGTCTAGGCTATCCCGCCCGACGCATTGTTCCATTCGAGTCACTTATGATCCGAGTTCCGGGTATTGGTTTTAAGACTGAGCGTGCCTAAGCGTGTGTGGGATTTTATGGGGTCCCCTTTTCTTACCTATCTAGCTTCAAACATTTCTAGTGGTGGCCCAAGCTGGTTTTACCTTTTGCAAAACGTGTGTGTGCGAGTGTCGACCTCGCAAATTTTCAAACAACTCGGGCCAGCGGAGACATAGTTCCTTTGTTGGTCCACACCTGGAAGCTAGGGGGCTGCCCACATCTGTTTGGGTAGCTAACCCGACCTCGTCCAGACGGTAGAGGCCGACTCGAGAGCGCGGCCGGATTTTGAGTTGGATGTCGACTCACAGGGGGCCACCCAGATTTGTGCGTTGTTAGTTAGAGGGACCTGTCGTTCCGGATCTCTTGGGACTAAATCATAAAATGGTTGCCTATCATGGGTAGCAACTCTATCAAGGAGGACAAGGATAGGATAGGTGTTATGTTTGCGTAAGTAGCTGATAGAAAGACTTGTTGGAGGCGATTCCTCATCGAATTCTTGGCTTCTTATCTTATTCTCTAGATCGTTAGCCACTTCATAAATGCTAGTGCGGCAGCAACCTCACCGCTTACCCCATCCTTACCGTAAACTACTAGTTGTCCTAGAATGACGAGTGATGAAGTCCTTGCTGGGCCAGTTGACCACTACAGTTGGATGTTGAGTACTTCTGTACTCATGATACTACCCCCAAACTCTTTTCAGGGTTCTTGATCGACAACAGGTACGGTGATCGAAGTTTCATGTGAAGACTCGACGACGACTAGTTAGACGGATCCCGGAGGAGGGCCTGGACCCGTGTGGTTATGGGAATCGATTTTTTTCTCTTTGCCAGTAGGCATTTGATTGTATTCTGTACTCAGACATGTATCTTCCGCTGTTGTATTGTATTTAAGGCAGTTGTATGCCGATTGTATGAGATGTTGTATACTTGTATCTGTAATGTTGTGATATCATGTTGGAAATCCGGGGCATATGACTTCGTCATATGTCGCGGTGGGACCGATATGTGCTTCGTCCCTGGATCTGGATGGAAAAATCTAGATCTGGAACAGTGTCGCATATCGGGCCTTACACATAGCATAGCAATAGCATATTCAAGGATAGCATGACAATGATAACATCAAACATAAAACGGCACATGATCATGATCACTAATATAATCATATCACTGTAAAGCAATTTTAAAGAAACGTCAAAGCTTTGCAAAGGTGCAAAGGGTATTGTGGCTTGCCTTCACCAACAAGGTGTGAAACATCCTCGGTCTTGGACACCGACACACCCTGCAAAATATTTCGAAACAAAGAAACGGAGAAAAAGTCAAACACCATCTTTTGTTTGACCAGCAAATAACAAGATCACAACATGGCATGAAACCTATGCCAAAACTGAGAGGAGCTCGATACGAGAAAAACGCAAAAAGAATCACCGCGTTTGGACTTACGGTTGCGGAGATATGGACGTGGGAAGTTCGGGGGTTGATTTTGGGATGGAATACGCTTTCGGAGCAGTGAAACCGTATTTCTTGACGAGGAAGGTCAAAGTACGCTTTCCGCATAGGAAAACGTATTTTTTCCCGAGAAGGGACAAAGTACGCTTTCCAGAAGGGAAAGCGCACTCCCCGGGATACGCTTCCACTTAAGCTGATACACGGGTCCAGTGGTCAGTCAGGCCGGCCACTTACAGGCGGGACCCACGCGTAGGCTGTCTCCTCTCTCCTCCCCTGTTTCCTTCCCCTGCTTCCCTGTGTCGAGTCAGAGGAGGCCGGCCAGTCGTCGCCTTCACCACGCCTGGTGTGGGAAGGGGCCGCTGGTGGGCTGGGCGGCCGCGGGGTTCCGGGGCGCCTCCTCCTATGGCGTCGGGTCCGGGCAAGGCGGCATGCGACTCCGTGCCACCACGGCTGGGAGGGGCGGCCACGGGAGCCTGCGGCCGGGCAGCGGGGATGGGGTGGTTCCGGAAAGGGGAGGTGAGGGCGGCGAGGCTTCGGGCTAGGGGGGGGGGGTTCTGGTGGCGGCTAGGGGAAGGGGACGGGCTCGGGCTGCCCGAATTTGAAGACGAGGCCGGCGGCGGCCATGGCGGCCATGGGAAGAAATTCGAGCTCAAGGGCTCGATTCACTGGGCAAGGAGAGGGCTAGGAGGGGTTGGGAAGCTGTTGGATGCTCTTGGAGTGCTCGGGGCCATGGATTTTATAGGGGGAGCGCGGAATCTGAGCTCGGGCCGCGACAACGGGACAGCGGCCATGGCGTGCGGCGAGCTGGCGTCTTGGGAGGCTTCGAGACGGGGACGTGGCGCAGGCGTGCTCAGAAAAGCCGGGCGGCGCGGCTGGACAACAGGGAAACGACGAGGACCCGCAGTGGTGGGATGGAGACGCGACCAACACGTGGGGAGAGCAAGCGTGCACCCACAGTGCGTGCTCCCAGCATGCCATATGCGTGGCCACCACGCCCACCGTGGTTTTGGATAGACTTTCGTGTGGTCAAATGTGTCTAGCATGAAGTCCTTTGAGAGTAGATCATTGTGGTATGCTTGGTTGGCAAGATGGTGCTCTGGATTGATCTCTATCTCAAGGAATAGTTGGATACAGCAAACTTGGAGCAGAAGCACAGCTCACATGGTGGGGTTTGGGGTGATGCCAGGTTGTCTTCCGGGCAGGATAGGAAGAACTATGTTTTTGGAAAGTTTGGGGTCAAATGGTTAAATGCACATTGCACTTCCTTTGCAAATGTAGCAATGCTGCAGAAGGTGTTTGTGCTATGGTGTGGCTTGTACATTGCTCCCCTAGGCATGATCTTTTGCATAGCTCAATCATACACTAGGATGAGTATGTACACCAAGTTGTAGCTCAAATGGATCAAGCTAGCTAGCACTTCCTTTGCAAATGTCCAATTAGGGCAGAATGCAAAGTTGAAGCTAGCATCTCATAGGTTTTGTGGAATTGGCTGAAACTTCGTGTACTGCGTTTATTTGGCATGGTGCACATGTGTATAAAATTGCATAGCCATTGGACACACATAGCTAGCACTTGCTTCACAATGTGGCCCACTGACCAGAAATTTAAACTTGATGGTGCACTCACATGGTTAATGGGATTTTGCTCAAATCTGGATTGGTGTAGTTATCTGGTGGTAGGATCATGCTCAAAAAGTTTTAAGGCAAATGTGATCACCTATCATGCACTTGCTTCACAATGCTTCCTTGCTGCATCCAAACTTTGGGAATTTATTGTGGGAGTTTGGCTAAGCAAATGGTGGTGGAATTTTGTGGATATCAATGATATGATCATATGAGATTGCACAAAAAGTTTCACTAGCAATGGATCAAGAGAACTAGCACTCCCTTCACAAAGCTCCATTCTGCCCCCACAGACAAATTAATTTTTCTAGAGGAAAAATCCACTTGGTCCATGCAATGTTTTTGGATAAATTAGCAAGATATGATGTCAATAACATGTGGGAATTATTTGGGGATTTATGGAGCAATATAAATAGGGGTTTCTTCACAAACCTCAAACAATAGGAATATTCCTTTTATTGGAAAAAGGAATATATGGCTCGAATAAAATGGTGGCTTGGATGAGATGGGTCCAAGGAATGACATGGGAAAGTCTTGTATTCAAGGTCCACTTGAGCATGGAAAAAATATGCTCAAGCTTCAAGTCCAACGGTGCTCAAAATCAAATCCAATAGCAAATCCAGAAATAAATCATAAAAGTTTTTGGAAAAAGAAAGTTCCAAAATCCAGGGTGTCACAACAGAGGAGTTGTCACTTCCTCTGGCCTTGCTTTTTACAAAGGATCAACACAAGATATAATAATAATGGAAACTGAAAGTAAGAACTGAAAGTAAATTGAAGGTGTAAACAATGATGTGAATATGGACCGGGGTCCCGTGATGTTCACTAGTGATGTCTCTCTCCCAAAAGACGATAAAAGTGCTAGGGAGGTAAACAAATCATAGCTAGGAAATTGACAGGATTATAAACGCACCGCAATGCTAAGTATGCTACAAAAGAAAGGAAGAGGCTCAAAAGCAATGGGCAGTACGCCAAAGTAAGTAGACCGAAATCCATCTACATCTACTACGAATCATCCACCTTGAGATATCTATCCAGAACATCTCGCTGGTATTAAGTTGCGAATCTCACCCAAAGTGTAAACTCCAAGCAACAGACAACTGCATTAAAAGAATTATGCGTAAAGTAAACAATCCTTGCACCCGCAAGTATAAGCACCGTTGTTTTATCACTGGTGGCAACAACACATACCCTAATCTCATGTTTCTGTCACTCAAGCTAGACATCAAGGGGCTGAACCCACAATCAAGCATAACGCTCCCTCTTGGACTTGCAACAAATCACTTGGCCAATGTAAAATACGACATCGGAGAACATGCAAGAATTTACTAAAGAACACAAATATAAAAGAGAACCAAATATATTACTCATCACAATCGGAATATAATCTCATGATCCATCAGATCCCAGTAAACTCAGCATAGCAACACAGAAAATTACAAAAGTGCCTCGATCATGTGAGGCAGGTCACGAGGTCTCGAAAGTGGAAGCACAAAGAGGGCAGGAGTACATCACATAGCTACTGGTCATGGACCCATGGTCCAAGGGGGACTACTCACGGCACATCCGGGAGGCGTCCATGGCGATGGATGGTCTTCCGAAGGGGATTCCTCCTTCCGGCAGGGTGCCGGGGCAGCTTCTCCTGGCAGCCCCGATCTTGAAACGGAGACGGCGTCGGAACAGAGAGGAGAACGGAAATAGCAGATCGATATTAGGGGTTTCCGTCACGGGGGGTAAATATAGGCCAAAAGGGGGACCGAGAGGGGCCACAGGGCAGCCAGGAGGCCTCCTGGCGCGGCCTAGGGTGGGGCCGCGCCAGGGACTGATACGTCCAAAACGTATCTATAATTTCTTCTTGCTCCATGCATGTTTTGTGTGATATTGCTATGATCTAGATACACTTTCATACACTTTTGATCATATTTGGACTAACCTATTAACTCAGTGCACCCCAGTGCCAGTTCCTGTTTTCTGCTGTTTTTCTATTTCAGTTTTCCCCCATATAAAAAATGCCAGAAAAAATCAGCGTACAGGAAGCTTCCAGAAGAGCCCGGGAGGGGCCAGAGGGGGCCATGTCGGGACCCGGGGTTAGCGTATGTAATTCCAGTCACGATACAATCACATGGAGAGCCGAGAACCGTACCCACTTGTCTAAGCAGACAAGGCCAAGCACAGAACGTTCTCGGTAAGCATCAAACGTGAGGGGCATCCCATCCAGGCCGAATGATCAACTTAGATGGGTCCTCAACATCCGCTCACAAGTCTAAATGCTTATGGGTGGTGAATCCCATACTCATACACAAGTCGCCTCAACCATGTTATCGATTGGATCCTAACTCTTACATAGACTTACTCCAGCCCGATCACTTAGTCGGGGTCTAGGGCGGGCTCGATCATACAACAAAGTGTGCACGTGACAGAGTCACGAACAATCGCATCGCGATGCCCCAAGCTGCGCACATCTAAGGGCCACTTGGTGTATAAAAGACCGCCAGCCAGATCACAACTAAGGTCTCGAAAACCCATAATACGACATGCATGTTATAAACATACACGCAGCACACATGCCTACTATGAACAGCAGGTATCATCACATAACTCTACAAAGTATTCTTTATTGACTTATACATAGAGCATACAAAGATCACATGTCTGTGATCACATTACATCAATACAACGGAAGAAAATTAGGTCTGAGTACAGACAAGTTTAACAAATGGCTTAGAGAAGCCTTGTACAACAAAGATGCCCTTCCACGAGGGACCAGACTGCTGTCTGGGACTATGCTAACTTAGTCAACGTCGAGCTTCGTGAAGGTGATTTCATCGGGGTCCGGTTCATATCTAAAACATAGAATAAGCAAACGTGAGTACAAAGTCGTACTCAGCAAGACTTACATCAGAACTACACTACTCATGCACATGTATCAAGGTAAAGGAGGTGGGGTTCCACTTGCAGAAATGCCAGCTTTGACTTGGCTAATCCTGTACTACGAGTACCAGACTTGAGGTAAGAAGCGTACACGAGTCCACTACATCTCGAAACAATACACCACTATGGTTACTTCCTCGACTTCCCCACGAGGAGGCACACCACAACACTCACGCTTATCTTGGTGTATTTTAGAAGTATCCAGTTCAAGTTGTCTAATAATCAGGTACAGGTTCCAAGTACTCCATAACCGCGGACGCGGCTATTCGAATAGTTTTTTTAACCTTGCAAGGGTGTAAACTACACACACATGACCATCGGTTACCGCCAAGTCTCGCCACCGTTCAAGAGGTGACAGCGAGGATGTTCACCACGACACTTCGCCCACAACCGGTCTATTCCAGGAGTCGACTACCTGAGTTGCTACCGCTCGAGAGTCCGGCCGGATCAACGAAACGGACTCAGACAATGTAGGTAACCGAGACGCCACCTTTAGCAGATGGTTTTCCTGCCTCACAGGTGCAACCACATATCTAGGATGATGCAATCATTCCTTCTTTCTTTTTCTATGCATATGCCAAATGGAAAGCCCGAACTAATGTGACTCCTGGACGTCGACACGGATCAAGGTACTAGGCCGAGAGGGGTCAGTGAGCCCAATGTGTGGTTGTACTTTTTGTCTTGGATTACCATACAAGAACTCGATTCTTAAGGCAGTGTTCAACGAGACAACCGACTGTGTACTCCTACACAGCCTCTCATCGTTCACCTTGTATTAGGGTGGATTCACCGACACAGTTTCACTTTCATCAACACCATGTTCACCCTCATCCCGACTCACATCAAAAGCAACCTCATGTAACACTAAGCATGCAATAAGCTATAACAGTTGCAGGGGCTTCATGATATCATACAACTCCTATGTCAGCTAGGATTGTGGTTTGCTTAATACTGTGACAAGATGATAGGCCATGCATCGGGTATGGGTTCAACTATGCGATAGAATCGATACAAAGTGATCTCCTAAACATGCATAAGCGAGACTGAGAGGGAATTTGGATTTTATAGACATGATCAATGGGGTTTGCTTGCCTTGCTGACGAAACACGGTTCTTATCGGTGGTCTTCTTCTTCGGGGGTGATCACCGTCTCGGAAAAGCTGTTACCGGCACAAATATCAACAAAGGGGGACAACATTGAAATGAAATGCACAATCACATGTTTATGTTGTCACATGATGTGAAAGGTATTGGTTTGATCTAGGTTCAATTTGCCACATGTTAATTGAAGTTGATTTGAAAAGTTAATTCAAAATCAAACTCCAAATATTATTCAAATTAAGTCATCTTGCATTTGCTAATGTTTGATCATTGTAAACCATGTCATCATGTGTGGGATAAGCTTCTGAAGTACAAGTGATCATATGTGCATTGCAATGGTTAAAATTTGAATTGGATTTGAATTAAATTTGAATTAATTCCAATTAAACCAAATAGCAAAAGCTACTGGTCCCCTTTTAAAATCAACTCAAACAAGGTTGAAAGTTGCATATTTGGATAGAGAATTTTATGCTGATCATTTTCATATATTATTTGTCCAATTTGGAGTTAAAATGAATTAGTTATGAATTTCCCAAGTTTAAACAATTTTCTGGAATTTACTGGATTAATTTAATTCATTTCTATTTTCTGGAAAAATCTTTACTGCGTCATGCTGACATCAGCATGACGTGGGGTTGTCTGACCAGTGGGCCACCCATGTCAGTCTCACAGGGGGTTAACCCCTCTCTGTTTAAACTAAACAGAGGGGTTAGGGCCATGGGTACCCACCTGTCTGTGGCAGAGGGGGTTGATTAGTGGGTGATTAAGGAGGGGGTTAAGCCTAACCCGGCCGGCGATTAGCCGCCGGCAGCACGGGCACGGCGGTGCTCTCCTGGACGGCGGTGCAGGGCACCAAATCGAGCGCCACGACTACCAATCGACAGCCCACGACCTTCCACGTCTGGCGAGCTGAGCATGGGTCGCCGGGGTGCTCTGAAGCATCGACGGCTTCAACAATGGCGGCGGCCGTGGCTCTGCTCCGGCGAGATGAGTGGTTAGGGCACGGGGAGGAGAAGGGATAGGGAAAAATGGCGAGAGGCTCACCCAGAGCTCGAAGAGGAACTCGGGGAAGCCGGAGGAGGGCTGACAGAGGAGAATTTCTCGCCGGCGTCCACTGTGCCCGGCGGTGGCTGGATGAAGAGGACGTCTCCGCTGGGGCCTCCGGGCTCGATTCGCTCCACGGGAAGACGAAGACGACGTCGGACAACTTGATAGACACGGCGGTGGCGTTTCTCGACGCCGATGGCCACGCGGGAGCATGGGGCGCACTCCGGCGAGAGCTCGGGTTCGGGCAGAAACGAGAGAGAGAGGGTGTGGGGAGAGAGCCAGAGGAGGGGGAAGACTGCGAGGCGGCTCTGGGCGTTGCGTGGCGACTTGGGAGAGAAGAGGGGGCTCCAGAGAGGCCTCGGTGGCGTCCACGGCGCTCGGCTCGCCACCGAGCTGCTTCGGGCGCCGGGGAGGAAGAAGACAAGGTGGCGCTGGTGGGCTGGGCTGGAAAGGTAAGTTGGGCCAGGGGGGCCCGGTTGGGTGGGCTCCTTTTCCCCCTTTTCTTTTTCTCTGTATTTTGTTTCTGTTTCCTTTTCTGTAATTGGTTTTGCCCCAAAAAAAAAATAGCAGAGCAATTTTGTAAAATGCCAAAACATTTTTATAAATCCTAGGTGACCAGTAGCAAGTCACTTGTAGAGTTTGAGCATTTTTGAAATTCAATATATTTTGAATTTCAATTCAAATAGGGTTATTTTAATTTACAAATCCACTCTTTGAATATTTGAAAATTCCATGTGCATGGGATTGATCCCAAACCACTTTTAAAATGATCAGCATCATTTATAGGAATTTTCCAAATGTTCAAAAGATTTTTGGAAAAAGATTTTTCTCTGGCTATTTCAAATAATTTCTCAGGGCTTTCTGCTTCCCCATTTTTGAATTTCAGTTGAATTTTTGCATGATGCAAAAGGGTCAAACAAGCCCTAGCACTTACCCTAGTTGGGGTTCTGACAACTAAGGGGGGGGCCAGGCGGCCACCCGGCGCGTCCCCGCCCCTGGCCGCGCCAGGGGGGCACCTCGGGACCCTGGCCCACCTCTGGCTGCCCCCTTTCGCCTATTTATCCCCCGTCACGGGAAAACTCCAGAAGCAGAACCCTATTCCGCGAACTCGCCTCTGTTCCTCCGCCGCCGCGCTTACAAGATCGGGAGCGCCAGAAGACCTCTTCCCGGCACCCTGCCGGAGGAGGATTGACCTCCGGGAGTCTCCTCTCCACCATGGATGCTACCCGGATGTCCCGTGAGTAGTTTTCCTTCCACGATGGGTCCATGATCAGTAGCTATGTGATGTTCTCCTCCTCTCTTTGATCTTCATTGTTTAGACCTCGTGAGCTTCCCTACATGATCGAGGCACCTTTGTAATATTTCTGCTATTGCTATGTTGAGTTTGATCGGATCTGATGGATTATGAGATTATGTTCAGATTGTGATAGAGTAATATATTTGGTTTCTATCTTTTATATTTTTGTTTCTAAGTAATTCTTGCATGTTCTCCGTTGCTGTTTATTGCTTTGGCCAAGTAGTAGGTAGTGAGTCCAAGAGGGAGCGTTGTGCTATATTGTGGGTTCATGCCTCCCCGATGACATGCTTGAGTGACAGAAGCATGAGTCTAGGGGATGTGCTGTTGCCACAAGGGGGAAAACAACGGTGCTTGTAACCATGGTTACAAGGATTGTTTACTTTACGCAGAGTTCTTTTTAATGCAGTTGTCTGTTGCTTTGGGTTTACACTTTGGGTGGGACTCGCAACTTAATACCAGCGAGATGTTCTGGATAGATATCTCAAGGTGGATGATTAGTAGTAGATGCAGATGGATTTCGGTCTACTTACTTTGGCGTACTGCCTGTGCTTTTGAACCTCTTCCTTTCTTTTGTAGCATAGTTAGCATTGCGGTGCGTTCTTAATCCTGTCAATTGCCTTTCTGTAATTTGTTTACCTCGCATAGCAATTTTATCGTATTTTAGGAGATAGACATCACTAGCGAACATTACGTATCCCAGTCCATATCCTTATCATTGTTTCCACGCTGCATTTAATTTATCGCTTTTATTTGCTATCATTATCCCTTGCATTTTATCCTTTGTAAACAACAAGACCGGAGAGATTGACAACCTCTCTGAACTTCGTTGGGAACAAAGTTATCTGTGTCTGTGTGCAGGTCCGCGTCAGTTGCGCCGCTGACTCCTACTTATCATCTCTGGAGTCCTGCTGGAGACAAACCTTGGTATCTTCACCGAGGGAAAACTGCTGCTGCACTACATCTCAACCTTACACTTGGGGAAACCAACGAATGGGCGAGAAGCCATCAAGGAAGTTTTCTGGCGCCGTTGCCGGGGACTCCGAGTGCTAAGATAGGTGAGTTGCACACTACCCTTTACCTTTGTTTTTAAGTCTTGTTAGTTTACCCTTCAGTTTTTATCTTTGTGACTTATATCAAAAATACCAAAAATACCTGTTACCTTGCTTGCTGATGCTATCTTTACCATGGGTGTTGAGTTGAACCACCCAAATATGGAAGCATGGACATGTTTCACTTGGATCGTCTTCGATCAATTTGTGCTCGTGCTAAAAACCCAACCGACTTGGTTGAGGGAAAATCATTGGATGAGCATGCTCATTATACGCGGCACCGCCTATCTCAGAAAGGGAAACACTTATGGGATCAAATACATGTTTCTTATTGCCATGCTAAACTTTTGTGCCACATTTATGATTTTACTTGCTGTTCTAATATAGATCATAAACACCTTCCTTTCCAATGTGAGTTTAATGAAAATGAGATCTTATCTTCTTATGCTAAAGGTGTTTATGATTACTTTGATGTTGAAAAGATTGAAGAGTTTGTTTCTTTTAAAGGTGCCTATGAGATTGCTTCTTTGATTGAAAAGTATCACGATACTATTTTCGAGTCTGAAAACTTTTCAGTTCTTGCTTATTGCTTCGAGAATTATATTTCCAATTCCTATATTGAGGATTTTAAAAATAAAATGTTTGCTTCGCCAGAAGAGGCCAATGATTGCTTTGAGGAGGAATCCCATGATTCCGAGGACTCACTTGAAATATCCCTTTCTGAAAATTTTGATATTTGCTTTGTTGATGGCCAAGATGCCACTATGGATGATGCTAAAAAAAATGAACTCTCTATAGTTCCTTATGTTAAGCATGAAATTTTTGCTATTGCACCCACACTTGATTGTCCTATTATCCATTTGAAATGTACAACTCCGGAGAATTTTCCTCTTATCAAAGCTCAATGTGATGGGTTGCATTTATCTTATGATCCTAAAAACCGTGTTGAAAACAATACACGTGTTCTTGTAGGTCATGAACAACATGATTTATGTGATAGTTATATTCTTGATGTTGTTCATGATACTACTGAAAATTATTTTGAGAGAGGGAAGTTTGGTTGTAGAAACTTCCATATTACTAAAACTCCTCTCTTTATGTTGAAAGTTTTGAAGTTGTTCTTGTTCCACCTTCCTATGCATGTCACTTTTTGCTTATTTGATTTATTTTCTTACAAGATGCCAATGCATAGTAAGTGGGTTCGGCTTAAATGTGTTTCATATTTGCTTCTTGATGCTCTCTTTTGCTTCAAATCCTTATTCTTCTGAGAGCACCTTTTAAAATCTTTATGCCTAGCTAATGGCTTTAAAGAAGCGCTTTCGGGAGGCAGCCCGCAACAAATTTAGGTTTTTCTTTTTGCTTTTGTTGTGTCTTTATGTTTGTTACTACTGTAGCAACATCATTGTATCTTTATTTTTCAACTTTGTGCCAAGTTATAGCCTCTTACGGCAAGGGAAGTAAAAGTTGTGACATGCTGTCCAGAAAACAGATTCTGTCCTCGTGACCAAAACAATTCCAGAAAAATCCCAGTTCATATATTTGAACTGAAATTTTTACACAGTATGCTCTATACAATTACGAAACTTCCTTATGTTCTGAGTTTTTTGATTTGAGTTGCAGAAGTGCCCCTAAAAAAATCTTTACTATCTGTTGTTCTGTTTTTCACAGATTCTGCCACGTTTTGTCTCTCCTAACTTTTGCAAACCTTAAGCTTGCTTTTTCTTTGCAAAAACTTTTTGGCACTCTTGAGAAACAGTAGATCTTCAAGAATATCTTTATATCCAGTGGAGAAAAATTATTTATTAAGGGTACTAACCTCTCTAATCAGCTTATGATGAGTTATGTATTAAGGGAGTTTTTAAGTGTGCGATTGAAGATGGTGAAAGAAGATCCAAGAGTGTCAAGCGCTCAAGCTTGGGGATGCCCCCATGCATCCCGAATAAAATATTCAAGGAGACTCAAGCGTCTAAGCTTGGGGATGCCCCCGTGCATCCCCTTCTTCATCAAAAAATCATCAGTTCGTCCTTCGTCTCACTATATTTTTATCACTTCATGTGTTATGTGCTATGCTTGGAGCGTCTCGCTCTTAGGTTTGTTTTTAGTTTTCTTTAGCTTTGCTTGCTGTTCATAACAAGTTAGATCCTTTCTTACTTTGTGTGGGAGAGAAACACGCTCCACTTTCAAAATTTAGAACACATCATAGGATTTTTCCTGCTTACCTTTTTGCTGTTGTGTGTTCTTTATCTTTTCATAGCTACTGCCATGTTTAGTTTTAGTCTTAGTTTGTCTTTAGCAAGAGCCTTGGATTTTGCTTAGTTTGTTGCTGGAACTCTTTTTAGTTTTCATGTTTATCTTGTTAAAGAGAGTTGGTTGTTGCACTGAGTTGCGTCTTGTTTTGAGAAGTAGGTGATTGAGGTTGCTATTTAATTCTAGTAGTAGCTTGCAATAGTTTTGAGGTATTGATGTGAGTAATGTTTGAACTTTTGGTGTCAAGATCTCTAGCCTATTAGTGATAGGTGTCGTATTTTGGGCAATCCGTGTTTATTTTCAAAAAACTACAAAACTAGTTGAGAACTCTAGCTACTAGATGGATCACTACTCTTCTGAGGGGTCGAATATTAGAGTACACTCACGTACCATGAGTCGAGGATGCGCAAGGATAACCAAACCCCCATACACTCCTCCTCGGGGTACTTGTCTCTTTGTGAACCTCCTTATTAGATTGAGAGTTACCGATAATAAGTGCATGAGTTCTTCGGACTAATGTAAGTATTGAAAGTTGACACTTCCACCTTCCCATATTTTGCTAGCCTCTCCCGTGCCGTGCATTGCCTTCTTCTCACTCCGAGAGTTGGTGTCCACCTTCGCTGGTACATCCAAACCCTTGGCATGATACGCTCTGTCATCATAAACCTCCTTATATCTTTCCTCAAAACAGCCACCATACCTACCTATCAAGGCATTTCCATAGCCTTTCCGAGATATATTGCCATGCAACATCCACCTCTTCATGACTTGATCTTCATGTCATACATGTTCCTGCTACACTGGAAGCTACATACATTGCATACATCATGATAGTTATATCTTCTTTATGTTTTTGAGTACCTTGTAAAGTATGAAAGATCTCCTTTACCTTCTTATAAATTAGAGTGTTGCCCTTAAGTGAGGAAAAGATCCCAAAGTGGACACATTAAAAGATCCCAAAGAGGACAAATGAGAGTTAAATAGAAAGAGCCATAGAGGCCACAAAAAAGTACAAACAAATAGAAAAAGAGAAAAGGAAATAAAAAGAGAGAAAGGGGAAACCCTACTATCCTTTTGAGAGATCCAAACTAGTACTCCCTCTATATCCTTGTACTCCATAGAGATGATCATTATACATATAGCTATATTGGAGAGCTTCTTAGCTCGTATGTGCATCCGTTGCATGGCAATCCCTACTCCTCACATCATATCTATCATTTGGCATCTCTTGCCTATGATTGTCCTCATTGATGTGAGCCTTTCTCATCCTTTTTGTCTTCCTCCTCCACCATATTTCTCTCTTTGCCATCCTAAGTGTCAACTCTCGTGCCTACGCTCATCCATTGCATGAGTGCTCGAAATATCGAAAAGGAGTGGATCAAATTGACTTGTACCTGGCTAGTGGTCTGGGGACGAGTCAAGATAAGATTCCAAAGAAGACCAAGTATGACACTTTAGTAGATTGAGTTGTCAACACAAAAATACTTTTTCTCGTATTCCCTATCCCCTTTCTTGCACGCAAACACCATTTGGAGACATTCGAGTCACCGACAGCGAGAGCTCTTGCACCTAATGTTCTTTTGTTACTTGTTTCAATGCTAATATAGACTCTTCCATGTTATGACTTCATTTGAATCTCTAACCTTGATTTCTTTACTTTTCAAAGTTCTTTTATGGTTGCTAGCATGTCACCACAGAAATTATGTTGTTATCATTTACCTACTCAAGGACGAGCAGGAATTAAGCTTAGGGATGTTGATACGTCCAAAACGTATCTATAAATTCTGCTTGCTCCATGCATGTTTTGTGTGATATTGCTATGATCTAGATACACTTTCATACACTTTTGATCATATTTGGACTAACCTATTAACTCAGTGCACCTCATTGCCAGTTCCTGTTTTCTGCTGTTTTTCTATTTCAGTTTTCCCCCATATAAAAAATGCCAGAAAAATTCCGAGAAAAATACAGAAAAAATCAGCGTACAGGAAGCTTCCAAAAGAGCCTAGGAGGGGCCAGAGGGGGGCCAAGGGGGGGCCAGGCGGCCACCCGGCGCGGCCCCACCCCTGGCCGCGCCGGGGGGGCGCCTGGGGCCCCTGGCCCACCTCTGGCTGCCCCCTTTCGCCTATTTATCCCCCGTCACGGGAAAACTCCAGAAGGAGACCCCTATTCCGTGAACTCTCCTCTGTTCCGCCGCCGCCGCGCTTCCAAGGTCGGGAGCACCAGAAGACCTCTTCCCGGCACCCTGCCATAGGGAGGATTGACCTTCGGGAGTCTCCTCTCCACCATGGATGCTCCCCGGATGTCCCGTGAGTAGTTTTCCTTGGACCATGGGTCCGTGATCAGTAGCAATGTGATGTTCTCCTCCCCTCTTTGATCTTCATTTTTTAGACCTCGTGAGCTGCCCTACATGATCGAGGCACCTTTGTAATATTTTCTGCTATTGCTATGTTGAGTTTGATCGGATCTGATGGATTATGAGATTATGTTCAGATTGTGATAGAGTAATATATTTGGTTTCTATCTTTTATATTTTTGTTCCAAAGTAATTCTTGCATGTTCTCCGTTGCTGTTTATTGCTTTGGCCAAGTAGTAGGTAGTGAGTCCAAGAGGGAGCGTTGTGCTACCTTATGGGTTCATGCCTCCCCGATGACATGCTTGAGTGACAGAAGCATGAGTCTAGGGGATGTGTTGTTGCCACAAGGGGGAAAACAACGGTGCTTGTAACCACGGTTACAAGGATTGTTTACTTTACACAAAGTTCTTTTTAATGCAGTTGTCTGTTGCTTTGGGTTTACACTTTGGGTGGGGCTCGCAACTTAATACAAGCGAGATGTTCTGGATAGATATCTCAAGGTGGATGATTAGTAGTAGATGCAGATGGATTTCGGTCTACTTACTTTGGCATACTGCCGTGCTTTTGAACCTCTTCCTTTCTTTTGTAGCATAGTTAGCATTGCGGTGTGTTCTTAATCCTGTCAATTGCCTTTCTGTAATTTGTTTACCTCGCATAGCAATTTTATCGTCTTTTGGGAGAGAGACATCACTAGCGAACATCACGTATCCCGGTCCATATCCTTATCATTGTTTCCACGCTGCATTTACTTTACCGCTTTTATTTGCTATCATTATCCCTTCCATTTTATCCTTTGTAAACAACAAGACCGGAGAGATTCACAACCTCTCTGAACTTCGTTGGGAACAAAGTTATCTGTGTCTGTGTGCAGGTCCGCGTCAGTTGCGCCGCTGAAACCTACTTATCATCTCTGGAGTCCTGCTGGAGACAAACCTTGGTATCTTCACCGAGGGAAAACTGTTGCTGCAGTACATCTCAACCTTACACTTGGGGAAACGAACGAAGAGGCGATAAGCCATCAGGGACCCTCCTGGGGCCCTGGTGGGTCCACCCACTTCCATCTTTAGCTCTTCGGGAAAATTCCGGGTCGCTGATTTTTTCTATAATTTTTCCGGTATTTATTTGGCAATTTTAAAAGCCGGAAAACCTGAAATACAAAAACAACAGAAAACAGGAACTGGCAATTGGGTGCACCGAGTTAATAGGTTAGTTCAAATATGATAAAAAGTGTATGAAAGTTCAAGCAAAACATGGCAAAGTCACACAAATCATGCGACGTATCAAGCATTTTCAAAGATGTCTTGTGGTCAACACTCTCAGTGGGGACTGATTCAACCCACTTGGTCACATAATCAACAGCTACTAAAATGTGAGTGTACTTGTTTGAAGGAGGAAAAGGCCCTATAAAATCAAAACCCTAGCAATCAAAAGGCTCAATCACTAGTGAGTAATTCATAGGCATCTCATTCCTTCTACTAATATTACCAACTCTCTACACTTATCACAAGATAAAACATAATTTCTAGCATCTTTAAAGAGAGTAGGCCAATAAAAACCTAATTGGAGAACCTTATGTGCAGTCCTCTCACCGGTGTGATGTCCTCCATAGGGACTATCGTGACATTGCTTGATAATGTCCTTCTGCTCATGTTCCGGTATGCATCTTCTCACGATCCCGTTTGGACCTTCTTTGAAAAGATGAGGGTCATCCCAAAAGTAGTGCCTCAAATCATGGAAGAATTTCTTCCTTTGCTAAAATGTTAAACCTGGAGGCAAATACTTTGCAACGATAAAATTAGCGTAATCTGAAAACCACGGATCGGAGAGAGATTGTACTTTTACAACGGCAAGTTGTTAATCTGGAAAACTGTCATTGACTGGGACGGGGTCATGCGGTATAATCTTCCATCCTTGAAAGATTGTCCGCCATCGGATTGTCTGCTCCTTTTCTATCAACAATCTGTAAGTCAAATTCTTGAAGGAGTACCCACCTAATGAATCTTGGTTTGGCATCCTTCTTCGCCATAAGGTACTTAAGAGCAGCATGGTCAGTATGAATAATAACTTTGGAATCAACAATGTAAGGTCTAAATTTATCACAAGCAAACACTACTGCTAAGAATTCCTTCTCAGTAGTAGCATAATTCTTTTGAGAACTATCAAGGGTCTTGCTAGCATAATGTATAACATTCAATTTCTTATCAACAATTTGTCCTAATACAAATCCAACAGCAAAATCACTAGCATCACACATAATTTCAAAGGGCAATTTCCAGTCAGCTGGTTGTACTATAGGAGCGGTTATCAAAGCTTTCTTAAGAACTTCGAAAGCCTCCTTACAATCTTCATCGAATACAAAAGTAACATCCTTCTGGAGAAGATTAGTGAGGGGTCTCGAGGTTTTAGAAAAGTCTTTGATAAACCTTCTATATAAACCAGCATGACCGAGAAAAGTACGAATACCTTTAATGTCCCTTGGATAGGCCATCCTTTCAATAGATTCAATCTTCTCCTTGTCCACTTCAATTCCCCTCTCGGAAATCTTGTGACCAAGCACGATCCCTTCGTTAACCATGAAGTGGAATTTTTCCAAGTTTAGAACTAAGTTTTTATCCTCGCATCTCTGCAAAACTTTATTAAGATTGTGGACACAGTGGTCAAAGGAAGTTCCATAGACGGAAAAATCGTCCATGAAGACTTCCACAATCTCCTCACAGAAACCATGAAAAATTGCAAACATGCATCTCTGAAAAGTAGCAGGCGCATTGCATAAACCAAAAGGCATACGCCTGTAAGCATAAGTACCGTAGGGACACGTGAAGGTGGTCTTCTCTTGATCGGCGGTGTTGACATGAATTTGAGAGAAGCCAGAGTACCCATCAAGATTGCAAAAGTGGGTGTTTTTAGACAACCTCTCTAGCATCTGATCAATAAAGGGTAGTGGGTAGTGATCCTTCCTGGTCGCCTTGTTCAACTTCCTGTAATCAATAAACATTCTATATCCAATAACAACTCTTTGAGGTATTAGTTTATTTTTATCATTAGGAACAACAGTCATACCTCCTTTCTTAGGAACACAATGAACTGGACTTACCCACTGATACGGTGAGGATAGTTCTCTCACTCCTCGTTGGTTACCCTAAGTGGAAGGTGAGATGTAGCGTAGCAGCAAATTTCCCTCGGTGAAGATACCAAGGTTTGTCTCTATTAGGACTCGCATAAATACAAGAAGGTGACAACGGCGCCAGAAATTGCTTCGGCTAACGAGATCAGAAATTGGGCAGTCGTCAGAACCGGCACACAAAAACAAATAACTTCGCTCCCAACGAGTACAGAGGAGTTGTCAATTCCTCCAGCCTTGCTGTTTACAAAGGATCAACGCAAGAGATAATAATAATGGCAATGGAAAGTAAGAACGGAAAGTAAATTGAAGGTGTAAACAATGATGGAAATATGGACTGGGGTCCCGTGATGTTCACTAGTGATGTCTCTCTCCCAAAAGATGATAAAAGTGCTAGCGAGGTAAACAAATCACAACTGGGCAATTGACAGGATTATAAACGCACCGCAATGCTAACTATGCTACAAAATAAAGGAAGAGGCTCAAAAGCAATGGGCATCATGCCAAGGTAAGTAGACCAAAATCCATATGGATCTACTAGGAATCATCCACCTTGAGATATCCATCTACAACATCTAGTTGGTATTAAGTTGCGAGTCCCACCCAAAGTGTAAACTCAAAGCAACAGACAACTGCATTAAAAGAACTATGCGTAAAGTAAACAATCCGTGCGCCCGCAAGTACAAGCACCGTTGTTTTATCCCTGGTGGCAACAACACATCCCCTAGTCTCATGTTTCTGTCACTCAAGTTAGACATCAAGGGGTTGAACCCACAATCAAGCATAACACTCCCTCTTGGAGTTGCAAAAAATCACTTGGCCAAATTAAATACGGCAACGGAGAACATGCAAGAATTTACTAAAGAACGCAAATATAAAAGAAAACCAAATATAGTACTCATCACAATCTGAACATAATCTCATAATCCATCAGATCCCAGCAAACTCAGCATAGCAACACAGAAAATTACAAAAGTTCCTCGATCATGTGAGGCAGCTCACGAGGTCTCGAAAGTGAAAGCACAAAGAAGGGGAGGAGTACATCACATAGCTACTGGTCACGGACCCATGGTCCAAGGGGGACTACTCACGGCACATCCGGGAGGCGTCCATGGCGATGGATGGTCTCCCGGAGGGGATTCCTCCTTCTGGCATGGTGCCGGGGCAGCTTCTCCTGGAAGCCCCGATCTTGAAACGGTGGCAGCGGCAGAACAGAGAGGAGAACGGGAATAGAAGATCGATATTAGAGGTTTCCGTCACGGGTGGTAAATATAGGCCAAAGGGGGCACCGAGAGGGGACACAGGGCAGCCAGGAGTCCTTCTGGCGCGGCCTAGGTTGGGGCCTTGCCAGGGACCCTCCTGGGGTCCTGGTGGGTCCACCACATTCCTTCCTTGGTGATTAGGGAAGCTTCCGGGTCGCTGATTTTTTATATAATTTTTCCGGGATTTATTTGGCACTTTTAATGGCCGGAAAACCTGAACTACAAAACCACAGAAAAAAGGAACTGGCAACTGGGTGCACTGAGTTAATAGGTTAGTCCAAATATTCTCAAAAGTGTATGAAAGTTCAAGCAAAACAATGCAAAATCACACAAAACATGCATGGAGCATGCAGAAATTATAAATACGTTTGGGACGTATCAACATCCCCAAGCTTAAATCCTGCTCGTCCTTGAGTAGGGAAATGATAACAAGCATAATTTCTGTGGTTACATGCCACACAACCTGTAAGAGCAAAGTTTTGCCCCCATGTGTTTTGGATATTGTTGGACAAGACAATAGAGGAACTAACAATGCTTTCTAGTATAAAAAGTTGAATAGGTTCCTAAAGTACAAGCTAGGTGATAAAGCTTCAGGGAAGGTTTTCAAGTTATCGAAGCATTACCCCTTGATCGAAGCTTAATCACGGAGGATGAACCCCCAAAATGAAGGTGTCCTGAAGCTCAACTCATTGAAGGAAATGAAGAAGACGACGCAAGACTTATATGTTTTTGTGCAGTTCTTTTTCTGTTCTTTGAGTCTTAGGACAAACCGTACTATCAAGAGGGGTCTTTAGTTTGTGGACACCGAAGTTATTGAGAAAAATGCTCAGATCAAAATCCAAACCAAGTGAGAAGCCAGAGTGAAGAAATCTCATGTGCACTGAGTTAAGCTTCAGTAGCAAAGACTTCGTTCTTTGGCTTCTGAAGCAGAACTAAGTTCGTGAGTCAGCTTTACTTGTTCCGCAAGTAAAGTTGCGCAGTAATGACAAATCTGACCGTTGTGGACACGTGTCAAGATGTCACTTCGGGTCAATCTGGTCATTTCGCACCTCGGGATCACCAACAATAAATACGCCGCCCCTCCTCCATTTGCGGGTGGTTTCTCTAAGAACATTCCTGAAAGAGACGGAAGAGAGCACTCCCTACACTCTGTGTGTTTTGGATTAACCTCCTGGAGTGCTTTCAATTATTTCTATCGCAGCTATTCACTCCGGCGAACCTATTCCTGTTTACAATGGGAAGGACTACGCATACTGGAAGGACAAAATGAAGAGAAATATCATGGCTATCAATTCTGTTGTCTGGAAAGTTGTCTTATATGGAGTCACAGTCGCGGATGTGAATGCCATCACTCCTACTGAAGCAAAATTGATTGATCTTGATTCTGAAGTCTGGGTATTCATCACCAATCATCTGACACCAGAGAAGTATCATGAAGTGAAGAATATCCCAACTGCCAAAGGTGTCTGGGACTATCTGGAAAAGATTGGAGAAGGTGTATCTACCCAGAAGAATGCCAGAATAGACACACTCCGAAGAAAATTCTATCGATTCAAGAGAAACGAGGGCCAAAAAGTCAGCTCCATTTACAGCAGACTCACTGCTCTTGCAAATGAGTTGATTTCCTTCGGTGCTGATGACATTACTCCTCACTTAGTTGTAAGAACTTTTCTTCGCTCATTGGATGATTCGTTTGATCACATGGTGCTGATGATCAAGGAAAGAATTGATTTCAGACATGTTGTTGCCGCTGATATTCTTGAGAGACTCAACACTTTTGAAATGGAATAAGATGAGAAATGTGACATTAATGGCTCTCGAAGAAGATCACATGCTTTGAAAGCAAAAGCTTCGCATCATTCTTCACCCGAAGTTAGTTCTGCTTCAAGTGTCGAATCTGATGATCCTGCAAGCATTGGGAAGGATTTAGCATTGGTCATGAGACGCTTCAACCGCTTCCAAAGAAAAGGTTTTTCTTCACCCAAGAAGAATTACTCTTCAAGGAACTCAAGTCACTCATCTCACCGTTCATCCTCAAGAAGCTCTCCATCGAAGGACAACTACTGCTACAAGTGCAAGAAACTAGGTCATTACATTGCTGATTGCCATCTGTGGGAAGCTGAAAATAAATAGAAGCATTCTCTCAGAGACTCTTCCACCAAGTCCCACAGATCCTCCAGAAGCTATGAGTCCAAGAGACATGATTCCAGTTCAAGAAGAGAAAAGAAGAAAAATTCAGATGATGACAAGAGAAAGAAGTATCACAAGAAGCGTGAGAGTTCTTCTTCGAAGACTCATAGTTCTCGACGAAGCAATTCTCATCGTTCCAAGGCCTATCTGGGAAAGGAAATGAAATCTGAAGATGAATCATCTGGGTCCAAAGCTGAATCAGGATCAAGGTCTGGGTCTGGATCCGAATCAGATGGTGTTGCTGGTTTGGCATTCACTTCAGAGATGTTTCAGCCAAAACTTCGAGCTCATTCTTCACCAACAACAGCAGTGAAGATGAAACTCCTGCATATTTCTTCATGGCCAAAGCGATGGTATCTTCATCCAAAGTTACCTATGATACTTCTGATTGTTCCTCATATGATAGTTATTCAAAGATAAGCTATGCTAAACTTGCTAAAATTGCTTCAGTTCAATAAGATGAACTTGATTCGCTAAGAAAAACCATTAAGAAATCAGAGACACTGTTGATCGATGAGATAGAGAAATGTCAAACTTTAACTAATGAGCATGCTGCTCTGAAAGAAAAGTTTGAAGAATTATCCTCTCGGCATGACCTTCTTTCAGTTGATTATGAGAAGCTCACCTATGAATTTCTTCAGAGGAAAATGGCTCTCGAAAGACTGAAAGAGGCTCATGAAGAGTTGGAAAATGTCAATCTCTCTCTCATGGCTCAACAAGGTTCTGAAAAAAATCATAAAACTGATTCACCTTGCTTAACTTGTCTGGAATGAAGCGAAACTGATTCCAAAGGCAAAGCTCCTATTGTTATTGATGATACTAATGCCTCAGATGAGGAAAACTCTGCTGTTACCGAGGAACTCCTCAGGTTAAAAAACTTATTTGAAACAGGCATGTTCAAAAGTGTGCTAGGTCACCAGTATCTGTGTGACATCCTGAGGAAGGCTCTACTTCACAGGAATCCCAGGAATGAGGGTGTTTGTATCGTGACGAAGCTAAACCCTGATGGTACCTATTGGGAACCTGAGAAGTATCCTAAGACTGTTTGGGTCCTAGCAAAGGAGAAACCCATTGATATTGCTAACCTTTCAGGTTTTGACTGAAAAATGAATAAAGCAATTGTAGACGAATCACTTGATTCAGACTACAAGCTCATTAAAGATGAACACGGAAAGGTTACAGCTGAGTATGTTGGTACTCCTCCTAAGAATTGCTTCTACAAGAGGCAGATATGGGTACAGAAATCACTTGCGGAAAAACTTCCTGCTAACCAAACTATGCAGGGAAAGTCTTCGGTACCACCGAATCACTTCTATTCTCTGGAAGAGAGAAATGCTTCAATGGTTCCCGAATCAAATGTTCCTCAGAAGCAATACTATCGCACTGGTCGCTATACTTATCGTCCTCACGATAACCATAATAAGATTGCATATGCTCATTCTTATCCTAACCATTCGCATAGGACTTACATTTATGGTGTACTTGATGGTCCCCCTAGGAAATATAATCCTGTTCGTTTTAATATTGCTTCAACAAGTGCTCCCACCTCTTCTCAGTCACCTGCTCGTTTGTGGGTGGTTAAGAAGAACTAATTCTTCTGCAGGGCTATGTCTCCGGTGGATCTGAATGGGTCATGCATAGTGGTTGCACAAATCATATGACCGGAGACAAGGAGTTATTCACCGAAGAACAACTATCTCAATCTTCTCAGAAGTACATTACCTTCGGCGATAACAACAAGGGTAATGTTTTAGGTTTGGGTAAGGTTGCCATATCGAAAGATAAGCACATTGACAAGGTTATGCTAGTCCAATCACTTGGATATAATCTTATGTCTATTTCGAAGTTATGCGATATGGGTATGCTTGTTCTATTTTCTGCTTCTCGCTGCGTTGTCTTTTCACAGGATGACTATACGTTTGTCTTCGAGGGTTACCGAAAAGGAGATTTATACATTGTTGATTTTTCTTCGGGCCCTGCTGTATCCACATGCCTAATGGCAAAAGCTTCATCTGGTTGGTTATGGCATCGAAGACTTGCTCACACAGGGATGAGAAATCTTCAATATCTAGTGAAGAAGAAGCATGTTATTGGCATTAGCGAAGTGAAATTCGATAAGGATCGTCTCTGCAGTGCTTGTGAAGCTGGTAAAATTACGAAGAAACATCATTCAGCGAAGACTATCATGACTACTACTCGTCCTCTTGAATTCCTTCATATGGATCTTTTTGGTCCTCAAAATTTTGCAAGTCTGGGAGGAAACAAATATGGTCTTGTTATTGTTGATGATTTTTCTCGTTATACTTGGGTTTTCTTTCTAGATGACAAGAACAAAGTTGTTGAAATCTTCAAGTCATTCGCTAAGATAGCTCAAACAGATTATGAATTATCTCAGAAACATATACAAAGTGATAATGGAACTGAATTCAAATATACTTTTATTAAAGAATTTCTTGATGATCATGGCTTTACTCATGAGTTATCTGCTGCTTATACACCTCAACAGAATGGTGTTGTTGAGAGGAAGAATAGAACTCTCATTGAAATGGCCAGAACTATGCTTGCTGAATACAAGACTCCTATCAGGTTCTGGGCCGAAGCAATTAACACTGCATGTCATATCATCAACAAGGTTTACCTTCACAAATTTCTGAAGAAAACTTCACATGAGCTTATCATTGGTAACAAGCCAAACGTTTTGTATCTTAGGTATTTGGTGCTCCTTGCTTTATTAGATATATGAATCATAGCTCCAAATTTTACCCTAGGGCACATGAAGGTTTTATTTTAGGTTATGGCTCATAATCTCACACCTACAGAGTGTATAACTCCCACTTTGGGAAGGTTATGGAAACTGTAAATGTGAGGTTTGATGAAACTAATGGCTCTCAAAAAGAGCATTTGCCTCATCATCTAGATGAACCTCCTCTTGATGAAGTGACCATGTCCATGGCTATTGGAGAAATTCGCCCTATTGAAGCAAATCCTCGCCAAGATAATAGAGATGATGATGATCCAATGTTCCCACACCTAGCCCGGGGCGCTGGAGATCAACATTCTGAAGCTAATGATGAACAGGACGAAGAAGAGCAAGGGGACGAAGGAAATTCTAAAGCTGAAGGTGAAGCCGATCCTGAAGCTGAAGCGGATCCTGAAGCAGAAGCTGAGCCTCAAGCAAACGATTCTACTTTATCACGAGTTCGAAGAAGAGTTGATGTTGATTCGATCCTTGAAGAGATTCAACAACCAGGTCGTCCCACAACTCGTTCTCATTCTCGTTTAGCTAACTTCTGTGGAAACTTTTCGTTTGTCTCCATGCTAGAACCTTGAAAGTTTGATGAAGCCATGAAGGATCAAGATTTGTTAACCGCTATGGTCGAAGAACTTAACCAGTTCGAGCGAAACAAAGTCTGGTCCTTAGTTGATAGGCCTGATCCCACGAAGCACAACATCATTGGTACAAAGTGGATTTTTCGCAACAAGCAAGATGAAGATGGTATTGTGGTAAGAAACAAAGCTCGACTGGTAGCACAAGGATACACCCAAATCGAAGGTATCGATTTTGGCGAAACTTATGCTCCAGTTGCTCGTCTCGAATCCATTTGTGTTATGCTTGCTTTTGCGAATTTCAATGGTATTCTACTTTATCAAATGGATGTGAAAAGTTCTTGTCTTAACAGATAAATCGAAGAAGTGTATGTTATGCAGCCTCCAGGTTTTGAAGACCCAAAGAAACCCGACATGGTGTACAGGTTGCACAAGGCTCTCTATGGGTTGAAACAAGCACGTCGTGCTTGGTATGACACATTGAAGGACTTCCATCTGAAGAAAGGCTTCAAACAAGGAACAACTGATCCAACACTTTTCACTCGATCTTATAATGGTGATCTGTTTGTTTGTCAAATATATGTAGATGATATTATTTTTTGCTGCACTAACACTGAAATCAGCGAAGAATTTGCCAAAATGATGTCGAAGAAATATGAGATGTCAATGATGGGTTAATTTAAGTTTTTCCTTGGACTTCAAATCCGTCAACAGAAGAATGGCACCTTTATTTCTCAAGAAAAATATCTCAAGGATTGCCTGAAGAAGTTTGGAATTACTGATTGCAAAACTATTAAGACTCCAATGCCTACCAATGGCTTCCTAGATGCAAATGAGAAGGGCAAAGCCTTCGATCAGAAGAAATATCGGTCTATGATTGGATCTCTTTTATATCTTTGTGCATCTAGACCTGACATTATGATTTGAGTATGTATCTGTGCTCGTTTTCAGGCTAATCCCAAGGAATCACATCATACTGCTGTAAAGAGAATTCTTCGGTATCTTGCTCACACACCAAACTTGGGCTTGTGGTATCCCAAGGGAGCCCAGTTTGATCTCATTGGCTATTCTGATTCAGACTGGGCTGGTGATCGTGTGGATAGGAAATCAACTTCAGGGACTTATCATTTTCTTGGAAGATCACTTGTGTGTTGAGCTTCCAAGAAGCAAAACTGTGTCTCAATATCTACTACTGAAGCTGAATACATTGCTGCTGGATCATGTTGTACTCAGATACTTTGGCTAAAGTAAACGCTGAAGGATTATGGTATTCATGTGAAGAAAATTCCCCTTCTATGTGATAATGAGAGTGCAATCAAAATTGCTCACAATCCGGTGCAACACTCTCGCATGAAGCATATTGACATTCGCCATCATTTTCTTCGTGATCATGTTCAGCGTGAAGATATTGTGATAAGTCATGTCAGAACTGAAGATCAATTCGCTGACATATTCACGAAACCATTGGATGAGAAAAGGTTCTGTGCGTTAAGGTGTGAGCTCAATATATTGGACTCACGCAATGTACTGTAAGACCGAACCTTTACCTCCTTGTATATTTGTTCACCTACTTAGTTGTTTTCTTTTGGTTTCGTTATTTGTTTATGTTTCATTTAAAAAAAAATTCGCTTGGATTTAGTCCTCAATGCTTATCACCTTTTGCTTCATTTGGTTTTTCTTCGAGGTGATAAGTTTCGGACCCTACCCTCTTCTGTTCTTCTTCCCTCTTATTCTATCTGTCCAAAATGGTTATGCACAATTGAAACGAAAAGTATTTTGCTTCGAACATCATTGTGTTCCGAATCAAATACTTCCAACTTTTATCGAAGTTTTACTCAAGTCGAAGACATATTCTTCGGTCGTTGAGATACCGTCTTATCCGGGTCGTTGAGATTCCCTCACGAAATGCCACGCAATCCTAGCCATAGAATCCGGAGGGACGGTCGCTGGGAGCCGTCCGATCTGATCTGACAACTCCTGTCAGACCAGCCCTATATAAGGCTTCCACGCCAGCGTACCAACTCATCTCTTCGCCCCCAGCCGCTCCGGAACCCTATCCTATCTCTCGCACGCCGTCGTGTTCATCGTATCCGTCGCCGTTCACGCCGCTTCCCTGCCGGACGAACGCCACCGTCGAGCTCCTCCTCTGCTCGTCGTTGCCGTAGCTGCTCGTCGACACCAAGCTAGGGTACGCCGAGCCCTCGATCCAATCTCTATCTCTCTTTTCATCCTCTTCTGGATTGGATCCGAGTTCTTAGACTTGTTTTTGGGTTGATTTTATTAGGTTTCTTTGATCCGTTGGATCCTTGCTCCTTTGGGAAACTTGTTTCAGCGAGCAAAAGCTTTCCATCTCGATTCAGGTTAGAAGTTAGGGTATGATGCCATCTTCTCTGTGTTAGGGTTGCAGTTCATCTTTGATGTGGCTGAGTCTAGCTCAGAACAGACCAGCAACATCACCCATATTCAACACTGAATCTCTTGTCAAAACCATTTGTTTTGGGTCGAAACTTTTGCTGGTGCTCATACCATACTTGCCTTTTTTCTCGCTACCTTGTGCTTTTTCACAGGATGTTTGTGGATTTAGGCTTCGGGAATGAGTCCCCTGTTCTTGATCACCTCAACGAAGCAGAACAAGCTGCTTCCAAGTGGAAAGGAGGCAGAACCAAGGAAACCAACAATGCTAGAGGCATTCCCGAGTCCATTCGCATCGAGCTTGGATATGATACGCCTCCAGAAGAAACCAAAGATCAGCGCAAGATTCGTCTGCAAAACATTCGCTGCTACTGGGCTATTAGATGGTACAAGTACAAGAGCATTCCTGATTGGAAGTGGGCTATGCAGTTTTCCTTCAGCCCACCATACCAATACACTTCTGCAATGTGTGGTCAGTACACCGAAGAAAATCGTCATATGTACTATCCTGTTCCACCAAAGTACCCTCACCCCAACACCCTTAAAACTCCTGATGACTACCCTGAAGAGCAAGAGAGATTGAGAATCGCTGCAGAGAAAAAGAGACTCAAGGAAGCAAAGAAAGCTGCCAAACAAGCTGAATCTGAAGCTCATGAAGTTGGGCCTAGCTCGAAGAAGAAGGGAAAACGTAAGAAGAAATCTGCTTCTCCTCCTCATGCTTCCACAGATGATGAAGAGAAAGCCAGACTGGAACAAGCTGCTTTGGAAGACTCGATTCTGGACGAATCAAATGCTGCAGCTGATGACGAATCTGAATCAGAAGCTGATGATGAATCAGATCATGCTCCCCCCAAGAAGCAAAGGATTCGGCTTCCATTGAAGAAGAAGCCAGGAGAAAAACCTGCTGCTAAGGGGATAAAGATTCAAGATCCCAAGGATAAGACCTCAGTTCGCCCCACCATTGACTTATCAAATTTGGTGGTTGCGAAGCCCTTGGCCTCCAAGCCACCGGCTGATGCTCTCAACACTTAGAGGCGTTCGAAGCAGAGGCATGACCCTGCTAAACAGCAATCTGCAAAGGCTGCTGCACCAGCGAAGCCCTAGCAGTCTGCTCCTCCAAACCCTTTAGGAAAACGAAAGCTCACTGAAGCTGAATTAAAGCAGAAAGACCTTGAGGAGGCACTTGAACGAAATATTCTTGCAAGAAATTCTGCAGAGAAGCAAAAGGCTGAGACGAAGCGCAAGCTCGCCGAAGCCGAAAATAATGAAGAAAAAGCTGCAGCTGAAGTCAAACTGTTGGTTGAGCACGAAGCTAAAGGCAAGGCCTCTTTAGAAGGCCTCAGAACAAAGAAAGCTGAGAAAGTTTCTAGGGCTGTCCAGAAGAAATCGGTAGTCGATATGACTCCCTCCACTGAAGTTTTTCCACCGAAGCAGAAAGGCATCTCTATGCCTGAAGCTCAAACTGAAGTTGATCGCCATAGTGAACATCAGTTCCCTGATGCTCGTGAAGGCGAACTATGGGATCAATTGGGCATTACTGAAGCCCTTTGGAAGAAGTGTGCAACAGTAGAGTCTGAAGCTTTTGATCTACTATGATCATTCAGCTGAAGGACTTGCATTCTAGAGATAGATCTGAAGTTGCAAAGATTCACAACTATCAGAACCGCGCTGAAGATGAAACAGATGAAGAATTCAAACAACATGCTTTGAAATTGCCCCAGAAAGTGACAGACGTCAACACCAAAACCAAGGAAAACATCAAAATCTTCAGGGGCAAGATTAAAGCCGTTGTTGATGAAATGGTGAAGACACATAATGCATCCATTATGGATAGTGATTCACGGAAGCGCAAGGCCCCACAAGAAGTTGAACCAGTTGTCGCACAACCTGTTGTTGCCAACTCTTCTGATCCTTCACCAAAGAAGAAAACTACCAAGAAGCGGAAGGTCACTTTGGCCTCAGCTACTGACATGGATACAAGTGATGAGCAGCCGAAGGAAATTCCTGAAGCAGTTCCCACTCCTGCTCCGAAGCCAAAGCCTTCCCAGCCTAAACCAAAAGCTTTAGCTCCAACCACCAAAACTCCCACACCTCCTCCTACCAAATCCACTCCCAAACAAACTCCAGCCCCAACAGCTGCTACCCCCAAGCGAACTCCAACCCCAACCCCAAGACCTTCTCCAACCCCCACACCCATTCCACCTCGTGCGCCCACACCAACTCGTGCTCCATCCTCCGCACCGCAAAGGACTCCCACTCCACCTGCTGCTCCCGCACCACCTCCATCACCTCACCATGAAGCAAATGAACCCTCTCTATCCCACTCAAGAACCAGTGGCACCCGAGACTTTTCCCCCGCCAGAACCGCTCAAGAATTTGTATCAAATGTGCCTCGCGCCGAAGCACATGAAGATGAAGATGAGCAAGTGCAGATTTTGAATCTCTCGCAAGAGCAAGCGCTTATAGTCGCTCAAACTGCTGGCCCATCAAAAGCAAATTAAATAGCTCCTCTGCAAAGGTTTCACGCTCATTCGAGCCCCTGCCAAGACACCCATCTTGAATCCAATTACCCTTGTGAAACATTTCCCATCTTCAATGGCGCTGGCTGTTCTTCAAGGCACGGTCCAGAATTCAGTTTAGAACAACATCAGAGGTGTCGTCGTTTCTTTGGTGTCAGTCCTTATGCTTCAGACCGAACAGCAGATGATCTTCGTTTCTGGACTGCAGAGCAACAAATTCTATACACCAAAGTCTTCTGTCAGCAAGGTGTTTTGTTTAGGCACCGATATCTGGATATGCGAACTCTTTCAACTGCCACTTGCTTCCAGAACATCACCGAAACCATTGAGAATCCAAATGTGACTCGGCTGTTTGCTTTGAGCACTCCCTTCAATTCTGAACTCATCAAGCAATTCTATGCCACACTATATGTTTCTGGTGATGCAAATGAACCTAGCTCATGGACGCTGGAATGGATGATCCAAGGTGAAATCTTCAGAATGTCTTCAGCCGAATTCATGGAGATAATCAACATTCCAAGGCATTCTGGCGATCAAGAAAAGATTCACTTAGAGCCAGATCTGACTGAAGAACAATTTTCTACCTTGTTGGATACTGAAGTCACTTCAAACTATATTCCTGAAAACATTTTCCCGAAGCATTTGAACTTCATCTCCAAGACTTGGTTCTACATCTTGTCCAACTCTTTGATTCCATTGAGTACTGCTTCGGAAGAATCAAATATTTATCCAGAGAAAAGGCATGCCATTATGAAGCTCACTCATGGTCTCATATTTGACTTCGAAGAGTGCTTCCTGAGGAATTTGGTCCATGCAGCAGAATTGCCATTCACACTGAATCCTTCCACCAGTGCTTGACACTTTGGAATTGCTGAGGATGCCCAATGATATTTTTTCGACATATGTTGGGGTACGCCATGAAGTTAATGAGCGCAACCTATCAAAGAAATTCCAGAAAGACTGCCACCACTTTGAAGTTATCTTTGGTCGCAGCAAATGCTCGAAAACTTCATTGAAGCAAATCAGCGCCAAATGCAATTTATTGCTGCTGAAATCAACCGCGTTGGCAACATTGCGCTCAACAACAATCAGTATCTGCGTGTATTCAAACGACATTCCTGGAAGGGACTCCGAAAATTCAACTCTTTTAAAGGCCTTCATAAAGATCACATGTACAAAGAGTATGAGCACCTCCAGCGAAACTTTTCCCGTGACGATACTGTGGATCGCCAGAATCAAAAGATCCCTCCCCTGCACAAGATTGATGAAGTCCTCTTCTTCAACGAGCCAGAACCCATTAGGCCAGACACCGTCTCCGAAAATGACTCCATCACATCTAAGGAGGACGACGGACTCGAGGAAAGCGACCTCGACATCAACCCCATAACTCAGACGTGTGTCAGATCCCTCTGTTAGGTATGTGCTAGGGTTAGCTAGTGTCTTTGCATCATGTCAAATTTTCAAAAAGAAATCTTGGAAATCAAATTCAAAATCAAAATGGGAGAAGGAACACCCCCCAGATGAGTTAATTCAAAAGGCCAGATAAAAATATTTTCCAAAAATTCATGTTAGAGTTTTGAAAAGTCTTATAAATGAGTGTGATCACATATCAAGTGATGTGGGACCCACCCCATGCTCATAGATTTTTCAAATATTCAAACAGTACCTTGGAATTAATGAAATACACCTATTTGATTTAAAATTCAAATCATTTGAATTTTAAAAATGTTGAAAGTTTATGAGTGGCTAGTCTATTTTATTATGAGGCCACATAAAAGTTTTCAGCATTTAATAAAATGGTTTGGTATTTTTTTATCAGAGCCAAAACAAATTACAGAAAAAGAAAGGAAAGATTAAACAGAGAGAAAAAGAAAAGGCTTACCTGTTGCCCAGGGCGAAGGCCCACCTGGCCCAGCCCAACTCCTTCCTTGGCGTCTTCCTCCCTGGCGCCCCAAGCAGCTCGGTGGCGAGCTCACCGCCGAGAACGCCACCGAGGCCGCCTAGACCTCTCCCGAGCTCTCTCCTGACGCCACGCACTCGCCACAACCCCCGCACACCTCTCCCTGGCTCCCGTTTCTCCTCTATCCTCTCCGGTGAAGCGTCCCGCGAAGCAGCCGTGACCGAGCCGGTGCACCGACGAACCCCAACGCGGCGACAGAAGTCCTCAAGCTCCGCCACCGTGTCCAATCGAACCAGCGTCGACGACTTCGTCTTTCCCCGATGACGCTCCGGTGATCCCCGTGGCCCCCTGATGCCACCACTCGATGCGGACGACCCCAAGGAGCAAGTCCATGCCCTCCAGGTTCCTCCCCGCGCCCTAGAACCCAACTCCGGCGAGTCTCCGGCAGGATTCCGGCGGCTCCCCGGCGAGCCCACCATTAGCCCCCCCCTAATGACCCTTTTTAACCTAACCCAGTGGCTGACAAGTGGGACCAGCCACTAATTAACCCTCGGGTTAATTTTTAAACAGGGAATTAACCCCCACTGTGGATGACAGGTGGGACCCCTTGTCAGTTTGACTCGGGTCAACCCCCTGACGCCAGCATGACATCACAGTGACGCAGTAATGAATTTCCAGAGATTTTTGATTTAAAAATAATTCCAGAAATTCCAGAAAATACCCCAAACTTTGGAAATTCATAGAAAATTCATTTTAACTCCAAATTGGACAAATAATATATGAAAAATGATCAGGAGAAAATTATCTTTCCAAATATGCAACTTTCAACTCTGTTTGAGTTGAATTTAAAATGTGATCAGTGGCATTTGTTATTTGATTTAAATGAAATTAAATCAAATTCAATTCAAATAATTTTGCAACTTGAACCATGGCAACATGCTACATTTCACTTACACATCAGAGGCATATCATACACATTTGAAGATGATTCGAAATGATCAAACTATATCACATATAACTTGTTTAATGTTGAATTCAAATGTGGAGTTTGAATTTGCATTTTAAATGCAATATATTCCACTTAAATGGAATTGCCTCACACATCAAAACTTATACTCAAGCTTTAACATTCAATCATGTGATTGAGCATTGCATTCATATTGATTGCTACTTCGTGCTTTGTTTGTCGAGTAGAGGTGGAACCGGAGCAAGAGGTCACCCCCTTCGCTGAAGATCCAGAGCCTGAACCTCGTCAGCAAGGCAAGCAAACCCCCATTGATCATGTCGATAAAATCCCACTTCCCTCTCACGTCTCGCTTATGCATTGTATAGGATGATCACCATGTTACGATTCTACCGCATAGATGAACCCATTCCTTTGCATGACCTATCTTTTTTCACAGTAGTAAGCAAACCACAATCCTAGCAAATGTAGGAGTTGGTTGATATCATGTGGCCCCTGCAATGTTACTGCTTATTGCATGCTTAGTATGATACCATGTTGTTACTGTGATGTGAGTCGGGATGGGAATAATCATGTTGATGATGGTAGAAAAGTGTTGGTGAATCGACCCTAATACAAGGTGAACGATGAGAGGCTGTGTAGGAGTACACGGTGGGTTGTCTCGTTGAACACCGCCCTAAGTCCGAGTTCTTGTGTGGTGATCCAAGATGAAGAGTACAACCACACATTGGGCTCACTGACCCCTCTCAACCTATTAACTCATCCCTTTCGATGTCCAGATGTCGCAGTAGTTCGGAGTTCTGGTAGGCTTGTGGCCTGGATGCTAAGTGAGAGAACGGCTCACCCGAGACCGGCTTATGCACCACGCACACATCGCTTGGGTCCACTTCGGTAAACCGGCCGGGTTCACGATAGTGGTAGCCAACCCAAGTAGGCGGCTTTCTCGGACTAGATAGGCTATGAGGTAACAGTTGTGGTGAGCATCCTCGCTGGCACTCCTTGAATGGTGTCGAGATCAAAGGCGGTAAATGATGGTCATGTGTGTGTAGCGGTACACCCTTGCAAGGTTAACAAAACTATTCGAATAGCCGCATCCGCGGTTATGGACTACTTGGAAAGCTTAGCTTGATTATTAGATAACTTGAACCGGATACTTCTAAAACACACCAAGATAAGTGTGAGTGCTATGGCGTGCTTTCTCGTGGGGAAGTCGAGGAAGGCACCATAGTAGTGTAATTGGTTGGTGAAGGTAGTGGACTCGTGTACGCTTCTTACCTCAAAGTCTGGTACTCGTAGTTCAGGATTATCCAAGTCAAAGCTGGCACTTCTGCAAGTGAACCCCACCGCCCTTTACCTTGATACATGTGCATGAGTAGCATAGCTCCTATGTAAGTCTTGTTGAGTACGACTTTGTACTCACGTTTGCTTAATCTATGTTTTAGATAATGCCACTGACCCCGATGGTGGCTTCTTCATCGAGCTGGACGACTGAAGTTAAGCTAGTCTAGTCCCAGTCAGCAGACTGGTTCCCTCATGGAGGGCTTTGTGTTTAAATAAGGCTTCTTAAGCCATTTGTTAAACTTGTCTGTACTCAGACATAATTTGCTTCCGCTTGTGTTGTAATGTTGGATCACATGTATGTGATCTCTGTTTGTACTCTATAAGAGTTATAAATAAAATGTACACTTGTAGAGAATTGCAATGGTACCTATTGTTCATACAAGGCATGTGTGCTGCGTGTATGTTTATAACATGCATGTCTTTGTATGGGTTTTCGAGACCTTAGTTGTGTTCTGGCTGGCGGTCTTTCATACACCAAGTGGCCCTTAGATGTGCGCAGCTTGGGGCATCGCGATGCGATTGCTCGAGACTCCGTCTCGTACACACTTTGTGGTATGATCGAGCCCGCCCTAGACCCCGACTAAGTGACCAGGCTGGAGTAAGCCTATGTAAGAGTTTTGAGATAGTCGATAGTATGGTTGAGGCGACTTGTCTTTGAATACGGGAGTTCACCACCCATATCAGTAGACTTGTGTGCGTACGATGAGGACCCATTTCAGTTGATCATCCGGCCTGGATGGGATGCCCCTCACGTACGATGCTTTCCGAGAATGTTCAGTGCTTGGCCTTGTCTTCTTAGACAAGTGGGTGCGGTTCTCGGCTCTCCATATGACTATGTCTTAACTGTACTTGCATACGCTAACCCCGGGTCCCGACAGACTTGGTATCAGAGCAGGACTGACTGTAGGACTAGTAGCCTTGGCCGAAGTCGAGACTAGCTTGCTATAGTTATATAGTTACTCTGGGTACATAAGGGAACAACGTAAGGCTTCTTTTTTCTCCTTACCCCTTCGTTCTGAGTTCTGAGTCACCCTCATCTTGTTCTACGGGAAGATAGGACTAGGCTCTCCTCTGTCTGTTTAGCACATCTCGTTGTTTGCTTCCTTATAGCCGTAGGAAACTTGTGTCCAGGTGTTCCTAGCATTGTTGTAATGATGATTTCTTACATCGTATTATGTAAGTGTTGTTTTCATGATTGAAAGAAATTGTCATTTCTTACAATTACAGCCGTTATGCTGTCCGAGTCATTCCAGGTTTATCTCATAATCTGATGCATTTGCAAATTCCTTTCCGTTTCAGATGGCAGATCTTCCCCCTCGGCAGATTGTTCGTTTGACCAGGTGCCTCGGTGTGCGTGGCCACCCCGCCACGTTGATCGAGATGATGTCCTATGTGGGATATCGATGGTACCCCGAGTACACCATCGAGGAGCAGTTCCACGACTTCAACCAGACGCAGTTTCACTGCATTGTCCGGATCTACCCGCACCACGTTGGAGTCACCCAGCCTATCCACTTTGGACATGGCATCGGCGTCACCGAGAACATGGCTGTGCAGGATGTTGCATACTCATGTATCACACTGCTGAGAGAGGAGCACACTTTGCTGAGAGAGACTTCATTCCGCTATATCCCAGCGGCACTTCCAGGAGAAGAGGGATATTACACCGGACTCTACTCAGATCACTCTGCAGAGGATCCAGCACTCCATGTGACTGCTAGGTTTGCTAGTGACAGAGATCGTGATGCACGCGCTCTCCGTTTTGAGCTCCACGCCACTCGAGTTCGTCTGTACCGAGCACTGACACTTTTGGCACCCTTTGTGTGCGTGGGATCAGTTGAGTTTGATGCGATCTATCCAGTGAGGACCCAGATGCCTTCTCGAGTTGCTTGGCCCGAGATTGGAGGAATTTTTCCACCCCGTGGTCCTTTGCTTCCACCCTACACTGGACCTAGGCCCCATCCTTGCCCAAATGAATATCAGGGTCCACAAGCCTCCGTGTTTTCCGATGGTCACCTCCAGCTACCGGGATATGCGGGTAACTTTTACGAGGATTACTGTGGAGATGGAGATGAGTGAGACCACCTGTGGTCTTACTTAGTGAGGATGTAGTAGTATCCTAGTATATTGTAAGCAAGGTGTCTAAGTTCCAGAGGCTTAGATAAATAATGTATAGGAGGTCAGAGTGCCTCTGAAGGATGTATCATCTTCATCACGTTTGTATTAGCTTAGTGCTTGTACTTAAACGATGTATGGTTTGTATGACAGCTTGTGAATATATGGCTTGTATGCTTTTATCACCATGTTGTCAAGATGATTACTTCCTTTACTCTGTAATCCTTCCAGTACTTCAATACCTTGATTAGACTCTTCAATCAACTCTGTTTGACTTTGGTTTTTCACCTTCAGGATGTCTCAAGGAACACGTGGCCAGATTGGTCGTAACCAAGGTCGAGCGAATGACCAGGAGGAAGGCAACCTTCCACCCCCACCCACGATGGCCCAAGTTCTGATGGAGGTCGAGAGGAACCGCCGTGACTCTCACCACCTGTTGGAAGTCATCGCACGCAACACCACTCAACAGCGCAATGAGCTAGTGTCCCTGAAAGACTTCATCCGGCTTCATCCCCCGGTTTTCAGTTACTCCACCGAGCCCCTTGACGCCGATGACTGGCTCCGCAGCATCGAGAGGAAGCTCCAAGCCGGCCATGTTGCAGATGGCGACAAGGTCAATTATGCCACCTATCACCTTGAAGGTGCAGCAAGCTCTTGGTGGGAGAATTTTCTGAATATGCGCCCAGTTGGACCACCTGCATCTTGGGAGGAGTTCTGCACGTCCTTCCGCGAGCACCACATTCCCAAGGGTCTCATGGACCGCAAGCGTGAGGAGTTCTGTAACCTCACTCAAGGCAGAAGAACCGTGGACGAGTTTAGTCGTGAGTTCAACCGACTTTCTCGTTATGCAACTGAAGAAGTCTCCACCGACTCCAAGAAACAAGAGAGGTTCCGTCGTGGCCTCAACAGTGGACTCCGTCGCGAGCTCAACCTTCATGACTTTGCCACCTTCCAGGTCCTTGTCAACAAGGCCATCAAAGCCGAGGACATGAACACCCCCAACGATTTTCGCAAACACCCTAGAGATGATAGTTCATCCAGCTCTGGCTCCCAGAAGCGCAAGATCTGGATCCCAAATAGCATTTTCCGCCAGAACAACCCACCGAGGCCATCCTATGTGGCGCCTCGTCCACCCACCCAGTTCCACCCAGCTCCACCAAACAACCCAGCTCCACGCACTGTTTTCGGAGCTTGCTACAAGTGTGGTCAGGCAGGCCACTACTCTCGCGAGTGTCCCCAGAACCAGCTCCAACACCAAAATGTTCCACCCCGTGCCAGAGGCAACAACAACAACAATGGCCGTGGCAAGCCACCCCAGAAGGTCTTCACCGCCAAACCCGCTCCTCCCGCCACTCGTGGACGTCTGAACCAGATTGCCGCCGAAGAGACTGACGACACCACTGACGTCATTCTTGGTACGCTCCCAGTCAATTTTGTTCCTACTTCCGTTCTTTTCGAGCCAGGAGAATCTCATTCATTCATGTCGGAAAGTTATGCACTTCGTCATGAGTTACCCTTTGTTGAATTGTCCACCCCAATGGTTATTCAAACTCCAGGGTCAAGATGGCAAACTAATAGAGTGAGCCATGGTAATCAAATAGCAATTGAGGGTTTAGTATTCCTTGCTTCACTCATAGCCCTCAAGTCTTCAGACATTGATGTCATCCTTGGCATGGATTGGCTATCAAGACAGAATGACTATCTGGATTGCAAAGGCAAATCCGTGAAACTCACCCACCCTTCGGGCAAAGCCATCAAATATACCTCACCCAGAACAAGAACCCAAGTGCATTCCGTAAATGTACTTCCCCTTCCCGAACTTGAAGATATTCCGGTGGTTCGTGACTTCCCGGATGTCTTTCCTGAAGAGCTGCCGGGCATGCCACCCGACAGATGTGTAGAGTTTATAGTGGATCTTGTTCCAGGAACCGCACCAATTTCCAAACGCCCATACAAAATGGCCCCACATGAGTTAGCTAAGCTAAAAACCCAACTTGATGCTTCGTTGGCAAAAGGCTTCATCCGCCCTAGCTCATCGCCATGGGGTTGCCCCGTTCTGTTCGTGAAGAAGAAAGATGGAACAGAAAGGATGTTGGTAGACTATCGCCCGCTAAATTTAGCGACGATAAAGAACAAATACCCACTGCCCAGGATCAATGATCTTTATGATCAACTTGCAGGATCTGCTGTCTTCTCCAAGATGGATTTGAGATTAGGTTATCATCAGATCAGAATCCGAAATGAGGACATTCCCAAAACGGCTTTTACTACTCGTTATGGTCTTTACGAGTACACCGTCATGTCCTTTGGTTTAACCAATGCCCCCGCCACATTCTCACGCTTGATGAATTCGATCTTCATGGAGTACCTAGATAAATTTTTTGTAGTTTATCTCGATGATATTCTCAGCTACTCGAAGAATGAAGGAGATCATGTCGGACACTTAAGGCTGGTATTGATGAAACTTAGAGAGAATCGCCTGTACGCTAAATTCTCCAAGTGTGAATTCTGGCTACCAGCAGTGACCTACTTAGGCCACGTGATTTCTGCAAAAGGCATTGTTGTGAATCCCGAGAGAGTTCAGGCCGTCCTTGACTGGACTCCACCTGAATCGGTTAAGCAAGTTAGAAGTTTTCTTGGCCTAGCCAGCTATTGCCGTCGCTTCGTCGAGAACTTTTCTAAAGTTGCAAAGCCTCTAACTGAACTCCTCAAGAAAGATAAGAAATTCTTATGGACTCCCAAGTGCGAGGAAAGCTTTCAAGAGCTAAAAAGAAGATTAACTTCTGCACCCGTGCTTGCACCTCCAGACACTAAAAAGGATTTCGAGATCTATTGTGATGCCGCACGGCAAGGGTTAGGATGCATACTTCTGCAAGATCGACATGTGGTAGCTTATGCTTCACGCCAGTTGCGGCCACATGAAGAGAATTATCCTACCCATGACCTCGAACTCGCTGCCGTAGTTCATGCCCTAACAACTTGGCGACATTACCTCCTTGGTAATCGTTGTGAGATTTATTCCGACCACCAAAGCCTCAAATATATTTTCACCCAGCCAGATCTTAATCTCAGGCAAAGACGCTGGATTGAGTTGATAAAAGATTACGACGTAGCAATTTCTTACACCCCAGGCAAGGCCAATGTCATGGCTCATGAACTAAGTCGTAAGTCGTACTGTAACAACCTCATGTTACATCAGTATCAACCACTTCTTCATGAGGACTTTCGCAAGCTCAACCTTGAAATTGTTCCTCATGGCTCTCTTTCTACCTTGGTGGCGAAACCAACTCTTGAGGATCAAATTATAGTTGCCCAAAGGCGTGCACGAGGTGTTCGCCGGATCAAGGAGAACATTGCTAGCGGAGTTGCTAAATGTTTCTCCACAGATAGCAAAGGAACGGTATTCTTTGAAAATCGTTTGGTAGTACCTAAGAATAAGGAACTAAGGCAACTCATCCTCAAAGAAGCCCATGACACACCCCTCTCAATTCATCCCGGTAGCACGAAAATGTACCGAGATCTACGCCAGAGATTTTGGTGGACTAGGATGAAGAGAGACATTGCTCAATTTGTTGCCGAATGTGATGTTTGCCGTCGCATTAAGGCAGAACATCAAAGACCTGCTGGTACACTTCAACCTTTGTCTATTCCCGAGTGGAAATGGGACAAAGTCGGTATGGATTTCATCACCGGCTTTCCAAGAACACAGAAAGGAAACAATGCCATCTTCGTTGTCATAGATAGGCTTTCCAAAGTTGATCATTTCGTTCCAGTTCGCGAGTCTATAACTGCTAGTCAGTTAGCGGACTTGTACATCTCCAGAATTGTATCCCTTCACGGTGTTCCGTTGGAAATCAATTCTGATCGCGGTAGCCTTTTCACCTCTAGATTTTGGGGAAGCTTCCAACGTGCTTTGGGAACTCATCTCTCCTTTAGTATGGCTTTCCATCCTCAGTCTAGCGGTCAAGTCGAAAGGGTTAACCAAATTCTTGAAGACATGCTCAGAGCTTGTGTTATCTCATTCGGAAAGAATTGGGAGAATTCTCTTCCATATGCCGAATTTTCTTATAACAATAGTTTTCAATCTAGTCTGAACATGGCTCCTTTTGAACTCCTGTATGGACGACGATGTCGAACACCACTAAACTGGTCTGAAACTGGTGAAAGACAATTCTTTGGACCGGATATGATCAAGGAAGCAGAAGAGCAAGTTCGCATTGTTCGTGATCAATTGAAAGCAGCCCAGTCTCGTCAGAAAAGCTACTATGATCGTCATCATAGGCAAGAGAGCTACAATCTGGATGAGAAGGCTTACCTTCGGGTTACTCCTCTGAAGGGAACCCAACGTTTCGGTATCAAAGGCAAGTTGGCCCCATGTTACATCGGACCTTTCCGCATTCTAGCTAAATGTGGAGAAGTTGCCTACCAACTTGAACTACCCCCGCACCTTTCCCGAGTACACGATGTATTCCATGTGTCCCAACTCAGGGGTTGCTTCAAGGACCCCATCCGCGAAGTCGACCATGAAACGCTTGATCTCCAAGATGACCTTTCTTATCGAGAATACCCCGTTCGTATTCTTGATTCCGCAGAGCGTGTCACTCGTCGTCAGAAGATTAGGTTTCTAAAAGTGCAATGGTCGCAACACTCTGAAAGAGAAGCCACGTGGGAAAGAAAAGACCGTCTCCTTACCGAGTACCCCTCCTTCCTCCCGCAGACTTCTGAATCTCGGGACGAGATTCTTTTGAGTGGGGGCGAGTTGTCAGATCCCTCTGTTAGGTATGTGCTAGGGTTAGCTAGTGTCTTTGCATCATGTCAAATTTTCAAAAAGAAATCTTGGAAATCAAATTCAAAATCAAAATGGGAGAAGGAACACCCCCCAGATGAGTTAATTCAAAAGGCCAGATAAAAATATTTTCCAAAAATTCATGTTAGAGTTTTGAAAAGTCTTATAAATGAGTGTGATCACATATCAAGTGATGTGGGACCCACCCCATGCTCATAGTTTGTTCAAATATTCAAACAGTACCTTGGAATTAATGAAATACCCCTATTTGATTTAAAATTCAAATCATTTGAATTTTAAAAATGTTGAAAGTTTATGAGTGGCTAGTCTATTTTATTATGAGGCCACATAAAAGTTTTCAGCATTTAATAAAATGGTTTGGTATTTTTTTATCAGAGCCAAAACAAATTACAGAAAAAGAAAGGAAAGATTAAACAGAGAGAAAAAGAAAAGGCTTACCTGTTGCCCAGGGCGAAGGCCCACCTGCGCACATTTAAGGGCCACTTGGTGTATGAAAGACCGCCAGCCAGAACACAACTAAGGTCTCGAAAACCCATACAAAGACATGTATGTTATAAACATACACGCAGCACACATGCCTTGTATGAACAGCAGGTACCATTGCAATTCTCTACAAAGTTTACAACTTTATTTATATAACTCTTATAGAGTACACACAGAGATCACATACATGTGATCCAACATTACATCACGAAGCGGAAGCAAATTATGTCTGGGTACAGACAAGTTTAACAAATTGGCTTAAGAAGCCTTATTCAAACATAAAGCCCTCCACGAGGGAACCAGTCTGCTGACTGGGACTAGCCTAGCTTAACTTCAGTCGTCCAGCTCGATGAAGAAGCCACCTTCTGGGTCAGTGGCGTCATCTAAAACATATATTAAGCAAACGTGAGTACAAAGGCGTACTCAGCAAGACTTACATAGGAGCTATACTACTCATGCACATGTATCAAGGTAAAGGAAGGTGGGGTTCACTTGCCGAAGTGCCAGCTTTGACTTGGCTAGTCCTGAACTACGAGTACCAGACTTGGGGTAAGAAGCGTACACGAGTCCACTACTTTCACCAACCAATACACCACTATGGTGCCTTCCTCGACTTCCCCACGAGAAAGCACGCCATAGCACTCACACTTATCTTGGTGTGTTTTAGAAGTATCCGGTTCAAGTTATCTAATAATCAAGCTAAGCTTTCCAAGTATTCCATAACCGCGGACGCGGCTATTCGAATAGTTTTGTTAACCTTGCAAGGGTGTACCGCTACACACACATGACCATCATTTACCGCCTTTGATCTCGACACCATTCAAGGGGTGCCAGCGAGGATGCTCACCACAACCGTTACCTCATAGCCTATCTAGTCCAAGAAAGCCGCCTACTTGGGTGGCTACCACTATCGTGAACCCGGCCGGTTTACCGAAGTGGACCCAAGCGATGTGTGCGTGATGCATAAGCCGGTCTCGGATGAGCCGTTCTCTCACTTAGCATTCAGGCCACAAGCCTACCAGAACTCCGAACTACTGCGACATCTGGACATCGAAAGGGATGAGTTAATAAGTCGAGAGGGGTCAGTGAGCCCAATGTGTGGTTGTACTCTTCATCTTGGATCACCACACAAGAACTCGGACTTAGGGCGGTGTTCAACGAGACAACCCACCGTGTACTCCTACACAGCCTCTCATCGTTCACCTTGTATTAGGGTCGATTCACCAACACTTTTCTACCATCAACACATGATCACTACCATCCCGACTCACATCACAGTAACAACATGGTATCATACTAAGCATGCAATAAGCGATAACAATTGCAGGGGCCACATGATATCATTCAACTCCTACAGTTGCTAGGATTGTGGTTTGCTTACTACTGTGACAAAAGATAGGTCATGCAAAGGAATGGGTTCATCTATGCGGTAGAATCGTAACATGGTGATCATCCTAAACAATGCATAAGCGAGACATGAGAGGGAAGTGGGATTTTATCGACATGATCAAAGGGGTTTTGCTTGCCTTGCTGACGAGGTTCGGGCTCTGGATCTTCAGCGAAGGGGGAGACCTCTTGCTCCGGTTCAACCTCTACTCGACAAGCAAGTACAAGTAGCAATCAATATGAATGCAATGCTCAAGCACATGATAGAATGTTTTAATCTTGAAGTACAAGTTTGATGTGTGAGGCAATTCCATTTAAGTGGAATATATTGCATTTTTAAAATGCAAATTCAAATTCCACATTTGAATTCAACCTTAACCAAGTTATACATGATATAGTTTGATCATTTTGAATTATCTTCAAATGTGTATGATATGCCTCTGATGTGTAGGTAAAATGTAGCATGTTGCCATGGTTCAAGTTGCCAAAATATTTGAATTAAATTTGATTTAATTCCATTTAAATCAAATAGCAAATGCTACTGATCACATTTTAAATTCAACTCAAACAGAGTTGAAAGTTGCATATTTGGAAAGATAATTTTCTCCTAATCATTTTTCATATATTATTTGTCCAATTTGGAGTTAATATGAATTTTCTATGAATTTCCAAAGTTTGGGGTATTTTCTGGAATTTCTGGATTTATTAATCTATTTTTCTTTTCTGGAAAATCCTTTACTGCGTCACTGTGACATCAGCATGACGTCAGGGGGTTTGACCCGAGTCAAACTGACAAGGGGCCCCACTGGTCAGCATCTCCGGGTTAAAACCCCTGTTAGTTTAAACTAACAGTGGTTAGTTAGTGGCCTGGGCCCACTCTCAGTGGCCCAGGGTTAGGATTAGTGGGGGGGGGGGGGGTTAGCTGGTCCGGCCGGCGGTTAGCCGCCGGCGACCACGACCACGGCGGAGGGGCTCGCCGGAGTAGTTTCCGGCCACGGTTGGGCACGGGATTAGCACAGGCATGTGCCCCGTGCTCATCCGCATCCAAAGGTGCAGGCCAGGGCACCCGAGGAGGCTCGAGGCCACGGCGGCGACGAATCCCGCGGCGGCCGGAGTGCTGGCCTCGACGAGATGGCGACAGAGGCCATGGGAAGAGGAGCTGAGGGCACCGTTCGGCTCCCCGTGGCCTCGCGCAGACGATGGACTAGCCCATCGTCGCCGGGGAGGACCACGGCGCCGACGGCTTCAACTTCCGCGGCGGCCGGAGCCACTGGAAGAAGACGACGACGGTTGGGGGCACGGGGGTAAGCCGGGGATAGGGGGACCGAACCGTCAGCTCACCGTGATCACGCCTGGGCAGTCGGTGAGGTCAGGGGGAAGATGGTGGTGGCGAATCTCTCGCCGGAGCTCGTTGCGGCCGACGACCAGGCGTCGTCTTCAGTGGGCCTTGGCGCGAATTGAAGTGGGGAGACGACGAAGACGAGGGTGGCGGTCCTTCCGGGCACGGTGGCACAGCGAGAGGGGTCCGGTGGCCACGTCGGTAACGGCGGCGCGCTCCGCTAACTTCACTTCCGACGACGAAATCGAGCAGTGCGAAGAGGGAAAATGGCTGCGAGGAGAGGGAAAGGAAGCACGACGTCCAGGAGGTCTCTACGGCGGGAGGATAAGCCTCAGGCTCGCCTGGAAGGTCTCCGGCGTCGAGGTGGCGTCCGCGACGCGCCCTGGCTCGCCACGGAGCTGCTTGGGGAAGAAGACAGAGGACTCGGCGGGCTGGGCCAGGCTGGTGGGCCGCTGGGCGATGAGTTGGGCCACTTCGGCCAGCTAAGTCTCTTTTCTATTCTTTCCTGTTTCCTTTTCTGTAATTTGTTCTGTTTAGCTAAAATAAATAGCTAAACATTTTATTAAATGTTGAAAACTTTTATGTGGCCTCATAATAATATAGACTAGCCACTCATAAACTTTCAACATTTTTAAAATTCAAATGATTGGAATTTTAAATCAAATAGGGGGATTTCTTTATTTCCAAGGTACTGTTTGAATATTTGAAAAATCTATGAGCATGGGGTGGGTCCCACATCACTTGATATGTGATCACACTCATTTATAAGACTTTTCAAAACTCTAACATGAATTTTTGGAAAATATTTTTATCTGGCCTTTTGAATTAATTCATCTGGGGGGTGTTCCTTCTCCCATTTGGATTTTGAATAGATTTTTGAGGTTTCTTTTTGAAATTTTTGCATGATGCAAAGGTACTAGCTAACCCTAGCACATACCTAACAGAGGGATCTGACAACTCGCCCCCACTCAAAAGAATCTCGTCCCGAGATTCAGAAGTCTGTGGGAGGAAAGTGGGGTACTCGGCACTGAGACGGTCTTCTCTCTCCCACGTAGCTTCTCTTTCGGAGTGGTGTGACCATTGCACTTTCAGAAACCTAATCTTCTGACGACGAGTGACACGCTCTGCTGAATCAAGAATACGAATGGGGTATTCTCGATAAGAAAGGTCATCTTGGAGATCAAGCGTTTCATGGTCGACTTCGCGGATGGTGTCCTTGAAGCAACGCCTGAGTTGGGACACATGGAATACATCGTGTACTTGGGAAAGGTGCGGGGGTAGTTCAAGTTGGTAGGCAACTTCTCCACGGTTAGCTAGAATGCGGAAAGGTCCGATGTAACGTGGGGCCAACTTGCCTTTGATACCGAAACATTGGGTTCCCTTCAGAGGAGTAACCCGAAGGTAAGCCTTCTCATCCAGATTGTAGCTCTCTTGCCTATGATGACGATCATAGTAGCTTTTCTGACGAGACTGGGCTGCTTTCAATTGATCATGAACAATGCGAACTTGCTCTTCTGCTTCCTTGATCATATCCGGTCCAAAGAATTGTCTTTCACCGGTTTCAGACCAGTTTAAAGGTGTTCGACATCGTCGTCCATAAAGGAGTTCAAAAGGATCCATGTTCAGACTAGATTGAAAACTATTGTTATAAGCAAATTCGGCAAATGGAAGAGAATTCTCCCAATTCTTCCCGAACGAGATAACACAAGCTCTGAGCATGTCTTCAAGAATCTGGTTAACCCTTTCGACTTGACCGCTAGATTGAGGATGGAAAGCCGTACTAAAGGAGAGATGAGTTCCCAAAGCACGTTGGAAGCTTCCCCAAAATCTAGAGGTGAAAAGGCTACCGCGATCAGAATTGATTTCCAAAGGAACGCCGTGAAGGGATACAATTCTGGAGATGTACAAGTCCGCTAACTGGCTAGCAGTTATAGACTCGCGAACCGGAAGGAAGTGAGCAACTTTGGAGAGCCTATCTATGACAACGAAGATGGCATTGTTTCCTTTCTGGGTTTTTGGAAAGCCGGTGATGAAGTCCATACCGACTTTGTCCCATTTCCACTCGGGAATAGACAAAGGTTGAAGTGTACCAGCAGGTCTTTGATGTTCTGCCTTAATGCGACGACAAACATCACATTCGGCAACAAACTGAGCAATGTCTCTCTTCATCCTAGTCCACCAAAATCTCTGGCGTAGATCTCGGTAAATTTTCGTGCTACCGGGATGAATTGAGAGGGGTGTGTCATGGGCTTCTTTGAGGATGAGTTGCCTTAGTTCCTTATTCTTAGGTACTACTAAACGATTTTCAAAGAATACCGTTCCTTTACTATCTGTGGAGAAACATTTAGCAACTCCGCTAGCAATGTTCTCCTTGATCCGACGAACACCTCGTGCACGCCTTTGGGCAACTATGATTTGATCCTCAAGAGTTGGTTTCGCCACCAAGGTAGAAAGATAGCCATGAGGAACAATTTCAAGGTTGAGCTTGCGAAAGTCCTCATGAAGAAGTGGTTGATACTGCTGTAACATGAGGTTGTTACAGTACGACTTACGACTTAGTGCATCAGCCATGACATTGGCTTTGCCTGGGGTGTAAGAAATTGCTACGTCGTAATCTTTTATCAACTCAATCCAGCGTCTTTGCCTGAGATTAAGATCTGGCTGGGTGAAAATATATTTGAGGCTTTGGTGGTCGGAATAAATCTCACAACGATTACCAAGGAGGTAATGTCGCCAAGTTGTTAGAGCATGAACTACGGCAGCGAGTTCAAGGTCATGGGTAGGATAATTCTCTTCATGTGGCCGCAACTGGCGTGAAGCATAAGCTACCACATGTCGATCTTGCAGAAGTATGCATCCTAACCCTTGCCGTGAGGCATCACAATAGATCTCGAAATCCCTTTTTGTGTCTGGAGGTGCAAGCACGGGTGCAGAAGTTAATCTTCTTTTTAGCTCTTGAAAGCTTTCCTCGCACTTGGGAGTCCATAAGAATTTCTTATCTTTCTTGAGGAGTTCAGTTAGAGGCTTTGCAACTTTAGAAAAGTTCTCGACGAAGCGTCGGCAATAGCTGGCTAGGCCAAGAAAACTTCTAACTTGCTTAACCGATTCAGGTGGAGTCCAGTCAAGGACGACCTGAACTCTCTCGGGATTCACAGCAATGCCTTTTGCAGAAATCACGTGGCCTAAGTAGGTCACTTTTGGTAGCCAGAATTCACACTTGGAGAATTTAGCGTACAGGCGATGCTCTCTAAGTTTCATCAATACCAGCCTTAAGTGTTCGGCATGATCTTTTTCGTTCTTCGAGTAGATGAGAATATCATCAAGATAAACCACAACAAATTTATCTAGGTACTCCATGAAGATCGAATTCATCAAGCGTGAGAATGTGGCGGGGGCATTGGTTAAACCAAAGGACATGACGGTATACTCGTAAAGACCATAACGAGTAGTAAAAGCCGTTTTGGGAATGTCCTCGTTTCGGATTTTCATCTGATGATAACCTAATCTTAAATCCATCTTGGAGAAGACGGCGGATCATAAAGATGATAACCTAAGGAATGCACTTGGGTTCTTGTTCTGGGTGAGGTATAGCTAATGGTTTTGCCTGAAGGGTGGGTGAGTTTCACGGATTTGCCTTTGCAATCCAGATAGGCATTTTGTCTTGATAGCCAATCCATGCCAAGGATGACATCAATGTCTGAAGACTTGAGGGCTATGAGTGAAGCAAGGAATACTAAACCCTCAATTGCTATTTGATTACCATGGCTCACTCTATTAGTTTGCCATCTTGACCCTGGAGTTTGAATAACCATCGGGGTGGACAATTCAACAAAGGGTAACTCATGACGAAGTGCATAACTTTCCGACATGAATGAATGAGATGCTCCTGGGTCGAAAAGAACGGAAGTAGGAACAAAATTGACTGGGAGCGTACCAAGAATGACGTCAGTGGTGTCGTCAGTCTCTTCAGCTGCAATCTGATTCAGACGTCCACGATTGGCGGGAGGAGCGGGTTTGGCGGTGAAGACCTTCTGGGGTGGCTTGCCACGACCATTGTTGTTGTTGTTGCCTCCGGCACGTGGTGGAGCGTTCTGGTGCTGGACTTGGTTCTGGGGGCACTCGCGAGAGTAGTGACCTGCCTGACCACACTTGTAACAAGCTCCGAAAACAGTGCGGGGAGCTGGGTTGTTTGGTGGAGCTGGGTGGAACTGGGTGGGTGGACGAGGCGCCGTATAGGATGGCCTCGGTGGGTTGTTCTGGCGGAACATGCTATTGGGAATCCAGATCTTGCGCTTCTGGGAACCAGAGCTGGATGAACCTTCCTCTCTAGGGTGTTTGCGAAAGTCATTGGGGGTGTTCATGTCCTCTGCCTTGATGGCCTTGTTGACAAGGACCTGGAAGGTGGCAAAGTCATGAAGGTTGAGCTCGCGACGGAGTCCACTGTTGAGGCCACGACGGAACCTCACTTGTTTCTTGGAGTCGGTGGAGACTTCTTTAGTAGCATAACGAGCAAGTCGGTTGAACTCACGACTGAACTCGTCAACTGTTCTTCTGCCTTGAGTGAGGTTACAGAATTCCTCACGTTTACGGTCCATGAGACCTTTGGGGATGTGGTGCTCGCGGAAAGAGGTACAGAACTCCTCCCAAGATGCTGGTGGTCCAACGGAACGCATAATCAGAAAATTCTCCCACCAAGAGCTTGCTGCACCTTCAAGGTGATAGGTGGCATAATTGACCTTGTCGCCATCTGCAACATGACCGGCTTGGAGCTTCCTCTCGATGCTGCGAAGCCAGTCATCGGCGTCAAGGGGCTCGGTGGAGTAACTGAAAACCGGGGGATGAAGCCGGATGAAGTCGTTCAGAGACACCAGCTCATTGCGCTGTTGAGTGGTGTTGCGTGCAATGACTTCCAGCAGGTGGTGAGAGTCACGGTGGTTCCTCTCGACCTCCATCAGAACTTGGGCCATCGTGGGTGGGGGTGGGAGGTTGCCTTCCTCCTGGTCGTTCCCACGACCTTGGTTACGACCAACCTGGCCACGGGTTCCTTGAGACATCCTGAAGGTGAAAAACCAAAGTCAAACAGAGTTGATTTGAAGAGTCTAATCAAGGTATTGAAGTACTGGAAGGATTACAGAGCAAAGGAAGTAATCATCTTGACAACTTGGTGATAAAAGCATACAAGCCATATATTCACAAGCTGTCATACAAACCATACATCGTTTTAGTACAAGCACCAAGCTAATACAAACGTGATGAAGATGATACATCCTTCAGAGGCACTCTGACTTCCTATGCATTATTTATCTAAGCCTCTGGAACTTAGACACCTTTCTTACAATAAACCAGGATACTACTACATCCTCACTAAGTAAGACCACAGGCGGTCTCACTCATCTCCATCTCCATAGTAGTCCTCCTAAAAGTTACCCGCGTATCCCGGTAGCTGGAGGTGACCATCGGAAAACACGGAGGCTTGTGGACCCTGATATCCATTTGGGCAAGGATGGGGCCTAGGTCCAGTGTAGGGTGGAAGCAAAGGACCACGGGGTGGAAAAACTCCTCCAATCTCGGGCCAAGAAACTCGAGAAGGCATCTGGGTCCTCACTCGATAGATCGCATCGTACTCAACTGATCCCACGCTCACAAAGGGTGCCAAGAGCGTCAGTGCTCGGTACAGACGAACACGGGTGGCGTGGGGCTCAAAACGGAGAGCACGTGCATCACGATCTCTGTCACTAGCAAACCTAGCAGTCACCTGGAGTGCTGGATCCTCTGCAGAGTGATCTGAGTAGAGTCCGGTGTAATATCCCTCTTCTCCTGGAAGTGCAGCTGGGATATAGCGGAAAGAAGTCTCTCTCAGTAGGGTGTGCTCCTCTCTCAGCAGTGTGATACATGAGTATGCAGCATCCTGCACAGCCATGTTCTCGGTAACGCCGATGCCATGTCCAAAGTGGATAGGCTAGGTGACTCCAACGTGGTGTGGGTAGATCCGGACAATGCAGTGAAACTGCGTCTGGTTGAAGTCGTGAAACTGCTCCTCGATGGTGTACTCAGGATACCATCGATATCCCACGTAGGACATCATCTCGATCAACGTGGCGGGATGGCCACGCACACCGAGGCACCTGGTCAAACGAACAATCTGCCGAGGGGGAAGATTTGCCATCTGAAACAGAAAGCAAGAGTTTGCAAATGCATCAGATTATATGATAAACTTGGAATGACTCGGACAGCATAACGGCTGTAATTGTAAGAAATGACAATTTCTTTCAATCATGCAAAACAGCACTTACATAATACGATGTAAGAAATTAGCATTATCAAAATGCTAGGAAAACCTGGACACAACTTTCCTACGGCTATAAGGAAGCAATCAACGAGATATGCTAATCAGACAGAGGAGAGCCTAGTCCTATCTTCCCGTAGAGTAAGATGAGGGTGACTCAGAACTCAGAACGAAGGGGGTAAGGAGAAAAATGAAGCCTTACGTTGTTCCCTTATATACCCAGAGGAACTATATAACTATAGCAAGCTAGACTCAACTTCGGCCAAGGCTACTAGTCCTACAGTCAGTCCTGCTCTGATACCAAGTCTGTCGGGACCCGGGGTTAGCGTATGCAAGTACAGTTAAGACATAGTCATATGGAGAGCCGAGAACCGCACCCACTTGTCTAAGCAGACAAGGCCAAGCACTGAACATTCTCGGAAAGCATCGTACGTGAGGGGCATCCCATCCAGGCCGGATGATCAACTGTAATGGGTCCTCATCGTACGCACACAAGTCTACTGATATGGGTGGTGAACTCCCACATTCAAAGACAAGTCGCCTCAACCATACTATCGACTATCTCGAAACTCTTACATAGACTTACTCCAGCCCGATCACTTAGTCGGGGTCTAGGGCGGGCTCGATCATACCACAAAGTGTGCACGAGACGGGGTCTCGAGCAATCGCATCGCGATGCCCCAAGCTGCGCACATTTAAGGGCCACTTGGTGTATGAAAGACCGCCAGCCAGAACACAACTAAGGTCTCGAAAACCCATACAAAGACATGTATGTTATAAACATACACGCAGCACACATGCCTTGTATGAACAGCAGGTACCATTGCAATTCTCTACAAAGTTTACAACTTTATTTATATAACTCTTATAGAGTACACACAGAGATCACATACATGTGATCCAACATTACATCACGAAGCGGAAGCAAATTATGTCTGGGTACAGACAAGTTTAACAAATTGGCTTAAGAAGCCTTATTCAAACATAAAGCCCTCCACGAGGGAACCAGTCTGCTGACTGGGACTAGCCTAGCTTAACTTCAGTCGTCCAGCTCGATGAAGAAGCCACCTTCTGGGTCAGTGGCGTCATCTAAAACATATATTAAGCAAACGTGAGTACAAAGGCGTACTCAGCAAGACTTACATAGGAGCTATACTACTCATGCACATGTATCAAGGTAAAGGAAGGTGGGGTTCACTTGCCGAAGTGCCAGCTTTGACTTGGCTAGTCCTGAACTACGAGTACCAGACTTGGGGTAAGAAGCGTACACGAGTCCACTACTTTCACCAACCAATACACCACTATGGTGCCTTCCTCGACTTCCCCACGAGAAAGCACGCCATAGCACTCACACTTATCTTGGTGTGTTTTAGAAGTATCCGGTTCAAGTTATCTAATAATCAAGCTAAGCTTTCCAAGTATTCCATAACCGCGGACGCGGCTATTCGAATAGTTTTGTTAACCTTGCAAGGGTGTACCGCTACACACACATGACCATCATTTACCGCCTTTGATCTCGACACCATTCAAGGGGTGCCAGCGAGGATGCTCACCACAACCGTTACCTCATAGCCTATCTAGTCCAAGAAAGCCGCCTACTTGGGTGGCTACCACTATCGTGAACCCGGCCGGTTTACCGAAGTGGACCCAAGCGATGTGTGCGTGATGCATAAGCCGGTCTCGGATGAGCCGTTCTCTCACTTAGCATTCAGGCCACAAGCCTACCAGAACTCTGAACTACTGCGACATCTGGACATCGAAAGGGATGAGTTAATAAGTCGAGAGGGGTCAGTGAGCCCAATGTGTGGTTGTACTCTTCATCTTGGATCACCACACAAGAACTCGGACTTAGGGCGGTGTTCAACGAGACAACCCACCGTGTACTCCTACACAGCCTCTCATCGTTCACCTTGTATTAGGGTCGATTCACCAACACTTTTCTACCATCAACACATGATCACTACCATCCCGACTCACATCACAGTAACAACATGGTATCATACTAAGCATGCAATAAGCGATAACAATTGCAGGGGCCACATGATATCATTCAACTCCTACAGTTGCTAGGATTGTGGTTTGCTTACTACTGTGACAAAAGATAGGTCATGCAAAGGAATGGGTTCATCTATGCGGTAGAATCGTAACATGGTGATCATCCTAAACAATGCATAAGCGAGACATGAGAGGGAAGTGGGATTTTATCGACATGATCAAAGGGGTTTTGCTTGCCTTGCTGACGAGGTTCGGGCTCTGGATCTTCAGCGAAGGGGGAGACCTCTTGCTCCGGTTCAACCTCTACTCGACAAGCAAGTACAAGTAGCAATCAATATGAATGCAATGCTCAAGCACATGATAGAATGTTTTAATCTTGAAGTACAAGTTTGATGTGTGAGGCAATTCCATTTAAGTGGAATATATTGCATTTTTAAAATGCAAATTCAAATTCCACATTTGAATTCAACCTTAACCAAGTTATACATGATATAGTTTGATCATTTTGAATTATCTTCAAATGTGTATGATATGCCTCTGATGTGTAGGTAAAATGTAGCATGTTGCCATGGTTCAAGTTGCCAAAATATTTGAATTAAATTTGATTTAATTCCATTTAAATCAAATAGCAAATGCTACTGATCACATTTTAAATTCAACTCAAACAGAGTTGAAAGTTGCATATTTGGAAAGATAATTTTCTCCTGATCATTTTTCATATATTATTTGTCCAATTTGGAGTTAATATGAATTTTCTATGAATTTCCAAAGTTTGGGGTATTTTCTGGAATTTCTGGATTTATTAATCTATTTTTCTTTTCTGGAAAATCCTTTACTGCGTCACTGTGACATCAGCATGACGTCAGGGGGTTTGACCCGAGTCAAACTGACAAGGGGCCCCACTGGTCAGCCTCTCTGGGTTAAAACCCCTGTTAGTTTAAACTAACAGTGGTTAGTTAGTGGCCTGGGCCCACTGTCAGTGGCCCAGGGTTAGGATTAGTGGGGGGGGGTTAGCTGGTCCGGCCGGCGGTTAGCCGCCGGCGACCACGACCACGGCGGAGGGGCTCGCCGGAGTAGTTTCCGGCCACGGTTGGGCACGGGATTAGCACAGGCATGTGCCCCGTGCTCATCCGCATCCAAAGGTGCAGGCCAGGGCACCCGAGGAGGCTCGAGGCCACGGCGGCGACGAATCCCGCGGCGGCCGGAGTGCTGGCCTCGACGAGATGGCGACAGAGGCCATGGGAAGAGGAGCTGAGGGCACCGTTCGGCTCCCCGTGGCCTCGCGCAGACGATGGACTAGCACATCGTCGCCGGGGAGGACCACGGCGCCGACGGCTTCAACTTCCGCGGCGGCCGGAGCCACTGGAAGAAGACGACGACGGTTGGGGGCACGGGGGGAAGCCGGGGATAGGGGGACCGAACCGTGAGCTCACCGTGATCACGCCTGGGCAGTCGGTGAGGTCAGGGGGAAGATGGTGGTGGCGAATCTCTCGCCAGAGCTCGTTGCGGCCGACGACCAGGAGCTCGATGCGGGCGTCGTCTTCAGTGGGCCTTGGCGCGAATTGAAGTGGGGAGACGACGAAGACGAGGGTGGCGGTCCTTCCGGGCACGGTGGCACAACGAGAGGGGTCCGGTGGCCACGTCGGGAACGGCGGCGCGCTCCCCTGACTTCACTGCCGACGACGAAATCGAGCGGTGCGAAGAGGGAAAATGGCTGCGAGGAGAGGGAAAGGAAGCACGACGTCCAGGAGGTCTCTACGGCGGGAGGATAAGCCTCGGGCTCGCCTAGAAGGTCTCCGGCGTCGAGGTGGCGTCCGCGACGCGCCCTGGCTCGCCACGGAGCTGCTTGGGGAAGAAGACAGAGGACTCGGCGGGCTGGGCCAGGCTGGTGGGCCGCTGGGCGATGAGTTGGGCCACTTCGGCCAGGTAAGTCTCTTTTCTATTCTTTCATGTTTCCTTTTCTGTAATTCGTTCTGTTTAGCTAAAATAAATAGCTAAACATTTTATTAAATGTTGAAAACTTTTATGTGGCCTCATAATAATATAGACTAGCCACTCATAAACTTTCAACATTTTTAAAATTCAAATGATTTGAATTTTAAATCAAATAGGGGGATTTCTTTATTTCCAAGGTACTGTTTGAATATTTGAAAAATCTATGAGCATGGGGTGGGTCCCACATCACTTGATATGTGATCACACTCATTTATAAGACTTTTCAAAACTCTAACACGAATTTTTGGAAAATATTTTTATCTGGCCTTTTGAATTAATTCATCTGGGGGGTGTTCCTTCTCCCATTTGGATTTTGAATTGATTTTTGAGGTTTCTTTTTGAAATTTTTGCATGATGCAAAGGTACTAGCTAACCCTAGCACATACCTAACAGAGGGATCTGACATTCAGTGTGTTTTGATTTACTGAATTTAGTTTCGGCTCCAGTTTTACCTAGTTGTTCCGCTTTACTTAGGCTTCACTTCCGAGTTTCAGTCAAAAATTTGAAGTGATCATTCACCCCCTCCCCCTCTGGTCACATACTTGGACTTTCACAACCATATAAGGACTTTTAACTAAAGCAATCAAAGCATGCAATTCAATTCAAGTCTGAACAAGCAAGTGTCTATATTAGCATTGATACAAGTAACAAAAGAACAAAGGGTGCAAGAGCTCTCGTTGTCCGTGACTCGAATGTCTCTAGATGGTGTTTGCGTGCAAGAAGGGGGATATGGGAATACGAGATAAAAATATATATTGTTGAGAACTACTATCTACTAAAGTTTCACACTTAGTCTCCTTTGGATTATTATCTGGACTCGTCCCCATACCACTTGTCAGGTACAAGTCAAACTGATCCAATCCCTTTCGATATTTTGAGCACTCATGCAATGGATGAGCGTGAGCAAGAAAGTTTACACCTAAAAGGAGAAACAGTAAGAAGGTGGAGGAGGAAGACAAAAAGGTGTGAAAGGCTCACATCAATGAGAACAATCATAGGCGAGAAAAGGCCATATGATAGATATGATGTGAGTAGTAGGGATTGCCATGCAACGGATGCACATGTGAGCTAAAAGCTCTCCAAGGGAACTAGTGGGGGTCCATCCAAATTGCTTGCTCAAGAAGACCGAGAGCTCTTTTGAGGAGGCTCATCATTGGAATATACAAGCCAAGTTCTATAGTGTGAAGGGACCCACATAGCTATATGCATGTATGATGATCTCTATGGATTACAAGGGATAGAGGATGAAGTACTAGTGTGGATCTCTCAAAAGGAATAGTAGTGTGCCCCCTTCTCTCTTTTCATTTTTCTTTTTCTCTTTTTTCTATTTTTTTGTATTTTTTGGTGTCCACAATGGCTCTTTCTATTTCTCTTATTTGTCCTCTTTGGGATCTTTTGATTTTGTCCTCTTTGGGATCTTTTCCTCACTTTAGGGGCAAAACTCTATATTTTACAAGAATGTAGGAGATATTTCACACTTTACAAAGGTACTCACATAAAGAAGATGTAACTATCATGATGCAAATGTATGCCTCTGTCAGGGTAGCAGGATATGCAATGATACTAGCGCGTCATGTAGCAATGATTAGGGAAAGTCCCAACTAACATGCGACTCATCGATCAAGCAAGTAGCATGTATGACATGAAAATCAAGTCATGAGAAGGTGGATGTTGCATGGCAATGTATCTCGGAAATGCTATGGAAATGCCTTGTAGGTAGGTATGGTGGCTGTTTTGAGGAAGGATATAAGGAGGCTTATGATGAAAGAGCGTATCATGCCAAGGGTTTGGATGCACCGGCGAAGGTGGACGCCAACTCTCGGAGTGAGAAGAAGGCAATGCACGACACAGGAGAGGCTAGAAAAATATTGGAAGGCAGAAGTGTCAACTTTCAAATACTCACATTAGTCCGAAGAACTCATGCACTTATTATCGGTAACTCTCAATCTAATTAGGAGGTTCACAAAGAGACAAGTACCCAGAGGAGGAGTGTATGGGGGTTTGGTTATCCTTGCGCATCATCGACTCATGGTACGTGAGTGTACTCCAATATTCGAACCCTCCAGAGGTTAATGATCCATCTAGTAGCTAGAGTTCTCAACAGGGGTTTTGCTTTTCGAAAATCACACGGATTGCCCAAAATACGATATCTATGACTAATAGGCTCGAGCTCTTGACACCAAAAGTTCAAACATTACTCTAGTCAATACCTCAAAACTATTGCGAGTTACTACTACAAAGAGAATAGCAACTTCAACTACCTACTTTCTAGTCAAGACACAAAACTCAGTGCAACAGGCAAACTCTCTAAATAAGATAAAAATGCAACCTATAGAAAGTTTAACCTAAGACAAAACAAAAGCTCTAGAAGAAAACTAAAGCACAACAACTAAACAGGGCAGCAGCTAAGAAAAGAAAAAGAACAACTCACAGCTAAGAGAATAAGCATGCAAATCATATGAGGTGTTCTAATTCAAGCGGAGCGTGTTTATCTCCCACACAAAAGAAAGCTGGGTCTAACTTGTTATAACAGAAACAAAAGAAAAAACAAACCTAAGAAAAGTAAAGAGCGAGACGCTCCAAGCATAGCACATAACGCATGAAGTGATAAAAATATAGTGCAACGAGGGACGAACTGATAATTGTTGATGGAGAAGGGGATGCACGGGGGCATCCCCAAGCTTAGACGCTTGAGTCTCCTTGGATATTTAATGGGGTGCACATGGGCATCCCAAAGCTTGAGCGTTTGACACTCCAGGATCTTCTTTCATCATCTTTCATCGCACACTTGAAAACTCCCTTCATACATAACTCATTGTAAACTGATTAGAGAGGTTAGTACCCTATTAATCTTATTTTCCTCTACTGAAAATAATGATATTCTTGAAGATCTAATGTTTCTCAAGATTGCCAAAAAGTTTTTGCAAAGAAAAAACAAGCTTCAGGTTTGCAAAAGTCAGGAGAGACAAAACGTGGCAAAATCTTTGAAAAACAGAACAGCAGGTAGTAAAGAATTTTTTAGGGGTACTTGTGCAACTCAAATCAAAAAACTCAGAACATATAAAAGTTCCATGATTGTATATAGCACGCTGTGTAAACAATTCAGCTAAAAAATATGAAATGGTAATTTTCTACAATTTTTTTCGTCTTGAGGACATAATCTGTTTTCTGGACAGCATGTCACAACTTTCACTTCCCTTGTCATATGAGGCAATAATTGGCACAAAGCTTGAAAAGTAAAGATAAAATGATGTTTTTAGAGTAGTAACAATCATCAATACCACTAAGAACAGAAAAAAACAAAAAGAAAAACCTAAATTCGTTGCGGGCTGCCTCCCGAAAGCGCTTCTTTAAAGCCATTAGCTAGGCTTAAAGCAGAAGATCAAGTCCTATCAAGAAAATAACTAGCCGTGTGACGGACTCAAAGGGAAACTTAATCTTTTTCCAAGGGAAATGTTCCAGCCATTTCTCGAGACGGAATTGGAATTTGATATTCCCCTCTTTGATGTCAATGACAACACCCACGGTGCGAAGAAAAGAACGTCCCAAAATAATCGACAAGACGAACACCAAAAGAACAAGGATCAACAGGTTTCAATTAAAGCATATCATACATTCTTTTGGGCATAACGGAGGTACTAGCTCCAACATCACAAAGAGCAAAGCAAGAGAAGTTATTCAATTTGATTTTTATCATAAGATCCCAACCATCTTCTAGCTTCCTAGGTATGGAGGCCTCTAGTCTAAGCTTCTCCTCCCTAACTTTGATTAGAGCATTGATGATATGCTCTATGAAGGAAAGATTAAGTGTGTTAGTGTGGGGGTCTCTAGACATTTTGTGTAGGAAACCAATAACTTCAGGTAAGGTGCAGTTGTCAAAGTCTAGATCACTACTATCTATCAAGGAGGTAGTGATATCATTTAGGCTTACTTGTTTGAAAGCCTCTATGTTCATAGAGGTTTCTTCATCTATGGTTGAGGTGGTAGCATCACCATTGATAGGTCCAGTGGGACTAGGGGTGTGATGGGTGCTAACAGTTTGGACATCCTCGACAACTTGGATAGTAGCTACTGTGTGGTAGGTAGGAAGGCTCTTAACTCTCTCTTCTTCCTCCTTTTCTCTAGGCCATCTCTCTTTAATTTTGCCCAACATCCTAATATTTTCATTAATTTGCACTTGGATAGCATTCATAGGATTGGTCTTCCTCTCTTCGGGGGGATAAGTTCTAATTTTAAGCATCTGAACATCATGGGCTATGTTGTCTACCTTCGAAGAGAGAATATCTATTTTGTCTCATTTATCTTCTACACTCTTGTTGAAGGCCTTTTGGGTAGTGATAAAGTCTTTGAGCAAGGTCTCTAGTTCAGAGGTGGAGTTTTTGGTGCTAGATAAGTGTTGTTGTTCCCATAGTTGTTGGATGGGAAAGGTCTAGGATTGTTGCTACCAAAATTACTCCTATAAGCATTATTGTTGAAGTTGTTTTTAGAGATAAAGTTTAGATCTACTTGTTCTTGAGCAACCGACGAATTTAAAGGAACATCTTGAGGATTAATAGGAGCTTTCTTGGTAAGTAGAGACATGATCAATTCAACCTTTTCATTAAGAGAGGAGATCTCCTCGACGGAATTTACCTTCTTACCACTTGGAATTTTCATTCAGTCAACCATGTGTAGGGCAGTTCTTACCAAGAGATTTCGTTCATTCCCAAGCTTGGGCAACGTGTTCATTATCCAATTGCCTAAAATTCATAATGTTACTTCTGAACTGGATAATTTTAGCCGGGGGATAGTACTTCCCAATAAAAGCATCCTTACACTTGTCCCAACAATCGATACTATTCTTAGGTAAGGATTGCAGCCACTCCTTGACTCTTTCTCTCAAGGAGAAAGGAAAAACCTTCAGCTTGACGATGTCTCCATCTACTTCCTTGTACTTTTGCATATCACCAAGCTCAACAAAATTATTTAAGTGCAAGGGAGCAGCCTCTCCAGCACCTGAGAATTGATCTTTCATAACAAGATTAAGCAAAGCAGGTTTAATTTCATAAGAAGGTGCTGAAGTGGCAGGTGGAGCAATAGGAGTGCAGATAAATTCACTGTTGTTGTGACTAGTGAAGTCACACAACTTGGTGTTTTCATTGGAACCCATAGTAGTAGAAGGTATTTTTGGTATTTTTGAGAAGGGACATAAAAGTAAAGACTGAAAGGTAAACTAACAAGACTAAAAAGCTAAGACAAAAGATAGTGTGCAACTCCCCTATCTTGTATACTGGAGTCCCCGGCAACGGCGCCAGAAATTAGCTTGATACGGTGAGGATAGTTCTCTCACTCCTCGTTGGTTACCCCAAGTGGAAGGTGAGATGTAGCTGATACATCCCAAATGTATCTATAATTTCTGCTTGCTCCATGCATGTTTTGTGTGACTTTGCCATGCTTTGCTTGAACTTTCATACACTTTTGAGCATATTTGGACTAATCTATTAACCAAGTGCACCCAGCTGCTAGTTGCTGTTTTCTGCTTTTTTTGTATTTCAGGTTTTTCGGGCATTAAAAGTGCTCCGAAAAATCCAGAAAATCAGATAAAAAATCAGCGACCCGGAAGCTTCCGGAATCACCAAGGTAGTGGAGGGGGGCCACCACCAGGAGACCAGGAGAGTCCCTAGCGCGGCCCCACCCTAGGCCGCGCCAGGAGGCCTCCTGGCTGCCTGGTGGGTCCCCTCAACACCCCCCTCCGCTTAAATTTAGCCCTCGGGGTGGAAACCCTAATATCAATCTCTTTTCCATGATCTCGCCTCTGTACTGCCGCCGTCGCCGTTTCTAGATCGGGGCTGCCTGGAGAGGCTGGCGGGAACCCTGCCGGGAGGAGGAACCCCCTCCGGGAGACCATCGATGGCCATGGACGCCTCCCGTATGTACCGTGAGTAGTTTCCCTTGGACCATGGGTCCGTGACCACTAGCTATGTGATGTACTTCTCTCCCCTCTTTGTGCTTCCACTTTCGAGACCTCGTGAGGTGCCTCACATGATCGAGCCACTATTGTAATTTCTGTTGTTGCTATGTTGAGTTTTCTGGGATCTGATGGATTATGAGACTATGTTCAGATTGTGATGAGTAATATATTTGGTTCTTCTCTTTTATATTTTGTTCTTGAGTAAATTCTTTCATGTTCTCCGTTGCTGTAATTTACTTTGGCCAAGTGATTTGTTGCAACTCCAAGAGGAAGCGTTATGCTTGATTGTGGGATCAGCCCCTTGATGTCTAGCTTGAGTGACAGAAACATGAGACTAGGGGATGTTCTGTTGCCACCAGGGATAAAACAACGGTGCTTGTATCCGCGGGTGCAAGGATTGTTTACTTTACGCAAAGTTATTTTAATGCAGTTGTCTGTTGCTTTGAGTTCACACTTTGGGTGGGATTCGCAACTTAATACCAGTGAGATGTTCTGGATAGATATCTTAAGGTGGATGATTCGTAGTAGATGCAGTTAGATTTCGGTCTACTTACCTTGGCGTACTGCCCATTGCTTTTGAGCCCTTCCTTTCTTTGCAGCATAGTTAGCATTGTGGTTCCTTCATAATTCTGATAATTGGCCGGCTGTGATTTGTTTACCTCGCTAGCACTTTTATCGTATTTTGGGAGAGAGACGTCACTAGTGAAAATCACGGGACCCCGGTCCATCTATACATTACTGTTTACATCCTTAGTTTACTTTCAGTTGCCACTATTATTATCTCTTGCGTTGATCCTTTGGAAATAGCAAGGCCGGAGGAATTGACAACTCCTCTGTACTCGTTGGGAGCAAAGTTATTTGTTGCTGTGTGCAGGTCCACGTCAAGCGCCGTGACACCTTCTAGTATCTCTGAGAGTCCTACGGGAGACAAACCTTGTCCTCTACATAGGGGAAATTTGCTGCTACGCTCATCTCACCTTCCACTTGGGGTAACCAACGAGGAGTGAGAGATCCTCACCGTATGAAGCCAATTTCTGGCGCCGTTGCCGGGGACTCCAGTCTACAAGATAGGGGAGTTTCACACTATCTTTTATCTTTCCTTTTTAGTCTTGTTAGTTTACCTTTCAGTTTTACTTCTGTGTCCCTTGTCAAAACTACCAAAAATACCTGCTGCTACTATGGGTTCCAATGAAAACACCAAGTTGTGTGACTTCACCAGACACAACAACAGTGACTTTATCTGCACTCCTATTGCCACACCTGCCACTTCAGCTACCTCTTATGAAATTAAACCTTCTTTTCTAAACCTTGTTATGAGAGATCAATTCTCTGGTGCTGGAGATGATGCTGCTTTACACTTGAATAATTTTGTTGAATTATGTGATATGCAAAAGTATAAAGAAGTAGAAGGTGATGTTGTTATGCTCAAGCTTTTTCCTTTCTCCTTGAGGGACGGAGCTAAAATCTGGTTTCAATCTTTGCCTAGGAATGGCATAGATTCTTGGGATAAGTGCAAAGATTCTTTTATTGGGAAGTACTACCCACCTGCTAAGATTATCCAATTGAGGAGTAACATTATGAATTTCAGGCAATTGGATAATGAACACGTCGCCCAGGCATGGGAACGTATGAAGACGATTGTCAAGAACTGCCCCACACATGGATTGACTACCTGGATGGTTATCCAGACTTTTTATGCAGGCTTGAACTTTACCTCGCGGAACCTGTTAGATTCGGCCGCGGGAGGAACTTTTATGTCAACCACACTTGGTGCTGCCACAAAGCTACTTGATGAGATGATGCTGAACTACTCTCAGTGGCACACCGAAAGATCTCCAACTGGTAAGAAGGTAAATTCTGTCGAGGAGATCTCCTCTCTAAATGAAAAGGTTGACCTTATCATGTCTATACTTACCAAGCAAGCTCCTATTGATCCTCAGGATAATCCTTTAAATTCTTTGGTTGCTCAGGAACAAGTAGATGTGAACTTTATCTCTAGAAACAACTTCAACAATAATGCTTATAGGAGTAATTTTGGTAGCAACAATCCTAGGCCTTTCCCATCCAACAACTATGGGAACGGTAATAGCAACTCCTACAGCCAGAATTATAGGGAAAGAGACCTACCCAGCTATGAGAAACTCATAGAAATAGAATAAGCCACCAATAGCTATATGCACACACAGTTTGAACAAAATAAGGCCTTTTCCAGATAGTTAGATGAGCACTCCTCCATCCTGCAAAACATTAGCAAACAACTTGAGAGCCTGAATAGTGATATTTCCAGCCTCCAAACTAGACTCAGTGCCATTGAGACCTATGTTTCAAATATGTCTCACACCCAATCTACCTTGATAAACCAGACGGCAGTCAAACCAGAATTCATTCCCAAGGAAGAGGATAGAATTAAGAGCCTTCCTACCTACCACATAGTAGCCACTATCCAAGTAGTTGAGGATGTCCAAACAATTAGCACCCATCACACCCCTAGTCCCACTGGACCTATCAATGGTGATGCTACCACCTCAACCATAGATGAAGAAATCTCTATGAACATAGAGGCTTTCAAACAAGTGAGCCTAAATAATATCACTACCTCCTTGATAGATAGTAGTGACCTAGACTTTGACAACTGCACTTTACCTGAAGTTATTGGTTTCCTACACAAGATGTCTAGAGACCCCCACACTAGCACACTTAATCTTGCCTTCACAGAGCATATCACCAATGCTCTAATAAAATTTAGGGAGGAGAAGCTTAGACTAGAAGCCTCCATACCTAGTAAGCTAGAAGATGGTTGGGATCCTATGATAAAAATCAAATTGAATAACTTCTCTTGTTATGCTCTTTGTGATGTTGGAGCAAGTACCTCTATTATGCCCAAAAGAATGTATGATATTCTTGAATTGAACCTTTTGATCCCTGTTCTTTTGGTGTTCGTCTTGTTGATTCTTCCGTAAAGAAACCTTTGGGGAAGATCGACAATGTTCTTATCATTGTCAATGACAATTATGTTCCCGTTGATTTCACTATTATGGGACGCCCTTTTCTTCGCACCGTTGGTGCTGTTATTGATATGAAAGAAGGGATTATAAAATTTCAATTCCCTCTCAATAAAGGGATGGAACACTTCCCTAGGAAAAAGATTCAGTTACATTTTGAGTCCGTCACACGGGCTAGTTATTCTCTTGAAAAGACTTATCTTCTACTTTAAGCCGAGCTAATGGCTCTAAAGAAGCGCTTTCGGGAGGCAGCCCGCAACGAATTTAGGTTTTTCTTTTTTCTTTTCTTCTATTTTTAGTGGTCTTGATGATTTTTACTACTGTAGCAACATCATTGTATCTTTAATTTTCAAGCTTTGTGCCTTTTATAGCCTCATACGACAAGGGAAGTGAAAGTTGTGACATGCTGTCCAGAAAACAGATTCTGTCCTCGTTACTAGAAAAATCATGGAAAAATCCCAGTTCATGTTTTGAGCTGAAGTTTTTAAACAGCGTGCTCTGTATAATTAAAAAACTTGTGTATGTTCTGAGTTTTTTTATTTGAGTTGCAGAAGTATCCCTAAAAAATTCCTTTCTACCAGCTGGTCTGTTTTCCACAGATTATGTCCTTTTTTGCCTTTTCTTCACTTTGCAAACCTTAAGCTTGTTCTTTGTTTGCAAAAACTTTTTCGCAATCTTGAGAAACAGTAGCTCTTCAAGTTTATCTTTATTTCCAATAGAGGAAAAATTATTTTAGTTGGGTACTAACCTCTCTAATCAGTCTACAATGAGTTATGTCTGAAGGGAGTTTTCAAGTGTGCGATGGAAGATGATGAAAGAAGATCTTGGAGTGTTAAACGCTCAAGCTTGGGTATGCCCATGCACCCCCAAGAAATATTCAAGGAGACTCAAGCGTCTAAGATTGGGAATGCCCCCGTGCATTCCCTTCTTCATCAACAATTATCAGTTAGTCTCTCGTTGCGCTATATTTTTATCACTTCATGCGTTATGTGCTATACTTGGAGCGTCTTGCTCTTTACTTTTCTTAGGTTTGTTTTTTCTTTGTTTGCTATAGTAACAAGTTATACCCCAGCATACTCTTTTGTGTGGGAGAGATGCACGCTCCGCTTGAACTAGAACTCCTCATAGGATTTGCATGCTTATTCTTTTAGCTGTGAGTTGTTCTTTTTCTTTTCTTAGCTTCTGCTCTGTTTAGTTGTGGTGCTTTAGTTTTTTAGATCTTTTCTTTTGTTTTAGGTTGAACTTTCTATAGGTTGGATGTTTTATCTTGTTAGAGAGTTTGCCTGTTGATCTGAGATTTGTTTCTTGAGTAGAAGTAGGTAGTTGAAGTTGCTATTCTCTTTGTAGTAGTAACCTGCAATAGTTTTGAGGTATTGACTAGAGTAATGTTTGAACTTTTGGTGTCAAGAGCTTGAGCCTATTAGTGATAGATGTCGTATTTTGGGCAATCCGTGTGTTTTTCGAAAACCAAAAATCCCTGTTGAGAACTCTAGCTACTAGATGGATCACTAACTTCTGGAGGGTTCGAATATTAGAGTACACTCACGTACCATGTGTTGAGGATGCGCAAGGATAACCAAACCCCCATACACTCCTCCTCGGGGTACTTGTCTCTTTGTGAACCTCCTGATTAGATTGAGAGTTACCGATAATAAGTGCATGAGTTCTTCGGACTAATGTGAGTATTCGAAAGTTGAAACTTCCACACACCTATACTTTTTCTAGCCTCTTCGGTACCGTGCATTGCCCTTTCTCACCTTGAGACTGGGCGCATACTTCGCCGGTGCATCCGAACCCTTGGCACGATACGCTCTGTCATCATAAGCCTCCTTATATCTTTGCTCAAAACAGCCACCATACCTCCCTACAAGGCATTTCCATAGCCTTTCCGAGATACATTGTCATGCAACATCCACCTTCTCATGACTTGATCTTCATGTCATACATACTACTTGCTTGATCGATGAGCCGCATGCTAGTTGGGCCTTTCCCTAATAATTGCTACATGACGCTCTAGTATCATTGCATATTCTACTATCCTGGTAGAGGCATACATTTGCATCACGATAGTTATATCTTCTTTATGTGAGTACCTTTGTAAAGTGTGAAAGATCTCCTATATTCTTGTAATTTATAGAGTGTTGCCCCTATAGTAAGGAAAAGATCCCAAAGAGGACAAAATCAAAAGATCCCAAAGAGGACAAATGAGAGTTAAATAGAAAGAGCCATTGAGGCCACCAAAAAAATACAAAAAAGAGAAAAAAGAGAAAAAGAAAAATAAAAAGAGAGAAGGGGGCACACTACTATTCCTTTTGAGATATCCACACTAGTACTTCATCCTCTATCCCTTGTACTCCATAGAGATCATCATCATGCATATAGCTATGTGGGGACCTTCACACAATAGAACTTGGCTTGTATATTCCAATGATGAGCCTCCTCAAACGAGCTCTAGGTCTTCTTGAGCAAGCAAGTTAGATGCACCCCCACTAGTTCCCTTGGAGAGCTTTTAGCTCACATGTGCATCCGTTGCATGGCAATCCCTACTCCTCACATCATATCTATCATATGGCCTTCTCTCGCCTATGATTGTCCTCATTTATGTGAGCCTTTCACACCTTTTTGTCTTTCTCCTCCACCTTCTTTTTGTTTCACCTTTTAGGTGTCAACTTTCTTGCTCACGCTCATCCATTGCATGAGTGCTCAAAATATCGAAAGGGAGTGGACCAGTTTGACTTGTACCTGGCTAGTGGTCTAGGGACGAATCAAGATAAGAATCCAAAGGAGACCAAGTGTGAAACTTTAGTAGATAGTTGTTCTCAGCAACCTTTTTCTCTATTTTTCCCAGTCCCCTGATTGCAAGCAAACACCATCTGGAGACATTCGAGTCACGGACAACGAGAGCTCTTTCACCTTTTGTTCTTTTGTTGCTTGTGTCAATGCTAATATAGACTCTTGCTTGTTAAGACTTGAATTGATTTGAATGCTTTTATTGCTTTACTTAAAAGTCCTTATATGGTTGTGTGGCATGTCACCACAGAAATTATGCTTGTTATCATTTACCTACTCGAGGACGAACAGGAATTAAGCTTGGGGATGTTGATACGATCCAAACGTATCTATAATTTCTTCTTGCTCCATGCATGTTTTGTGTGACTTTTCCATGTTTTGCTTGAACTTTCATACAATTTTGAGCATATTTGAACTAAGCAATTAACCCAGTGCACCCAGCTGCCAGTTGCTGTTTTCTGCTGTTTTTGTATTTCAGGTTTTCCGGCCATTAAAAGTGCTCCAAAAAATCCGGAAAAATCAGATAAAAAATTAGCGACCCGGAAGCTTCCGGAATCACCAAGGTAGAGGAGGGGGGCCACCACGAGGAGACCAGGAGGGTACCTGGCGTGGCCCCACCCTAGGCCGTGCCAGGAGGCCTCCTGGCTTCCTGGTGGGTCCCCTCGACACCCCCCTCCGCCTATATTTAACCCTTGGGGTGGAAACCCCTAATATCGATCTCTTTTCCGCGATCTCTCCTCTGTACCGCCGTCGCCGCCGTTTCTAGATCGGGGCCGCCTAGAGAAGCTGGCCGGCACCCTGCCGGGAGGAGGAACCCCCTCCGGGAGACCATCCATGGCCATGGACGCCTCCCGTATGTAACTTGAGTAGTTTCCCTTGGACCATGGGTCCGTGACCAGTAGCTATGTGATGCACTTCTCTCCCCTCTTTGTGCTTCCACTTTCGAGACCTCGTGAGCTGCCTCACATGATCGAGGCACTATTGTAATTTCTGCTGTTGCTATGCTGAGCTTTCTGGGATCTGATGGATTATGAGACTATGTTCAGATTGTCATGAGTAATATATTTGGTTCTTCTCTGTTATATTTTGTTCTTGAGTAAATTCTTGCATGTTCTCCGTTGCTGTATTTTACTTTGGCCAAGTGACTTGTTGCAACACCAAGAGGGAGCGTTATGCTTGATTGTGGGTTCAGCCCCTTGATGTCTAGCTTGAGTGACAGAAACATGAGACTAGGGGATGTGCTGTTGCCACCAGGGATAAAATAACGGTGCTTGTATCCGCGGGTGCAAGGATTGTTTACTTTACGCAAAGTTCTTTTAATGCAGTTGTCTGTTGCTTTGGTTTACACTTCGGGTGGGATTCTCAACTTAATACCAACGAGATGTTCTGGATAGATATCTCAAGGTGGATGATTCGTAGTAGATGCAGATGGATTTCGGTCTACTTACCTTGGCGTACTGCCCATTGCTTTTGAGCCCTTCCTTTCTTTGCAGCATAGTTAGCATTGCGGTGCCTTCATAATTCTGTCAATTGCCCAACTATGATTTGTTTACCTCGCTAGCACTTTTATCGTCTTTTGGGAGAGAGACATCACTAGTGAAAATCACGGGACCCCGGTCCATCTTTACATTACTGTTTACATCCTTAGTTTACTTTCAGTTGCCACTATTATTATCTCTTGCGTTGATCCTTTGTAAACAGCAAGTCCGGAGGAATTGACAACTCCTCTGTACTCGTTGGGAGCAAACTTTTTTGTTGTTGTGTGCAGGTCCACGTCAAGCATCGTGGCACCTTCTTGAATCTCTGTGAGTCCTACGGGAGACAAACCCTATCCTCTAAATAGGGGAAATTTGCTGCTACGCTACATCTCACCTTCCACTTGGGGTAACCAACGAGGAGTGAGAGATCCTCACTTTATCAAGCCAATTTCTGGCGCTGTTGCCGGGGACTCCAGTCTACAAGATAGGGGAGTTGCACACTATCTTTTATCTTTTCTTTTTAGTCTTGTTAGTTTACCTTTCAGTTTTTACTTTTGCGTCCCTTATCAAAAATACCAAAAATACCTGCTGCTACTATGGGTTCCAATAAAAACACCAAGTTGTGTGACTTCATCAGTCACAACAACAGTGAATTTATCTGCACTCCTATTGCCACACCTGCCACTTCAGCTACCTCTTATGAAATTAAACCTGCTTTGCTAAACCTTGTTATGAGAGATCAATTCTCTGGTGCTGGAGATGATGCTGCTTTACACTTGAATAATTTTGTTGAATTATGTGATATGCAAAAGTATAAAGAAGTAGAAGGTGATGTTGTTAAGCTCAAATTTTTTCCTTTTCCTTGAGGGACGGAGCTAAAATCTGGTTTCAATATTTGCCTAGGAATAACATAGATTCTTGGGATAAGTGCAAAGATGCTTTTATGGGAAGTACTACCCACCTGCTAAGATTATCCAATTGAGGAGTAACATTATGAATTTCAGGCAATTGGATAATGAACACGTTGCCCAGGCATGGGAACGTATGAAGACGCTTGTCAAGAACTTCCCCACACATGGACTGACTACCTGGATGGTTATCCAGACTTTTTATGCAGGTTTAAACTTTACCTCACGGAACCTGTTAGATTCAGCCGCGGGAGGAACTTCTATGTCAACCACACTTGGTGCTACCACAAAGCTACTTGATGAGATGACGTTGAACTACTCTCAGTGGCACATCGAAAGATCTCCAACTAGTAAGAAGGTAAATTCAGTCGAGGAGATCTCCTCTCTAAATGAAAAGGTTGACCTTATCATGTCTCTACTTACCAAGCAAGCTCCTATTGATCCTCAGGATGTTCCTTTAAATTCTTTGGTTGCTCAGGAACAAGTAGATGTGAACTTTATCTCTAGCAACAACTTCACCAATAATGCTTATAGGAGTAATTTTGGTAGCAACAATCCTAGGCCTTTCCCATCCAAAAACTATGGGAACAGTAATAGCAACTCCTACAACCAGAATTATAGGGAAAGAGACCATCCCAGCTATGAGAAACTTATAGAAATAGAAAAAGGCTCCAAAAGCTATATGCACACACAGTTTGAACAAAACAAGGCCTTTTCCAGACAGTTAGATGAGCACTCCTATATCCTGCAAAACATTAGCAAACAACTTGAGAGCCTGAATAGTGATATTTCCAGCCTCCAAACTAGACTCACTGCCATTGAGACCTATGTTTCAAACATGTCTCACACCCAATCTACCTTGATAAACCAGATTGCAGCCAAACCAGAAGTCATTCCCAAGGAAGAGGATGGAATTAAGAGTCTTCCTACCTACCACACAGTAGCCACTATCCAAGTAGTTGAGGATGTCCAAACAGTTAGCACCCATCACACCCCTAGTCCCACTGGACCTATCAATGGTGATGCTACCACCTGAACCATAGATGAAGAAACCTCTATGAACATAGAGGCTTTCAAACAAGTGAGCCTAAATAATATCACTACCTCCTTGATAGATAGTAGTGACCTAGACTTTGAAAACTGCACTTTACCTGAAGTTATTGGTTTCCTACACAAGATGTCTAGAGAACCCCACACTAGCACACTTAATCTTGCCTTCACAGAGCATATAACCAATGCTCTAATCAAACTTAGGGAGGAGAAGCTTAGACCAGAAGCCTCCATACCTAGGAAGCTAGAAGATGGTTGGGATCCTATGATAAAAATCAAATTGAATAACTTCTCTTGTTATGCTCTTTGTGATGTTGGAGAAAGTACCTTTGGTATGGCCAAAAGAATGTATGATATTCTTGAATTGAAACCTTTTGATCCCTGTTCTTTTGGTGTTTATCTTGTTGATTCTTCCGTAAAGAAACATTTCGGGAAGATCGACGATGTTCTTATCATTGTCAATGACAATTATGTTCCCGTTGATTTCACTATTATGGACATTGAATGTGAACCTTCTTGTCCAATTATTTTGGGACGCTCTTTTCTTCGCACCGTTGGTTCTGTTATTGATATGAAAGAAGGGATTATAAAATTCCAATTCCCTCTCAAGAAAGGGATGGAACACTTCCCTAGGAAAAAGATTAAGTTACCTTTTGAGTCCGTGACACGGGCTAGTTATTCTGTTGAAAAGACTCTATCTTCTTCTTTAAGCCTAGCTAATGGCTCTAAAGAAGCGCTTTCGGGAGGCAGCCCACAACGAATTAAGTTTTTTCTCTTTGCTTTTCTTCTGTTTTTAGTGGTCTTGATGATTTTTAATACTGTAGCAACATCATTGTATCTGTACTTTTCAAGCTTTGTGCCTTTTATAGCCTCATACGACAAGGGAAGTGAAAGTTGTGACATGTTGTCCAGAAAACAAATTATGTCCTCGTGACTAGAAAAATCATGGAAAAATCCCAGTTTATCTTTTTGAGCTGAATTTTTATACAGCGTGCTCTATACAATTACAAAACTTGCGTATGTTCTGAGCTTTTTTATTTGAGTTGCAGAAGTATCCCTAAAAAAATCGTTTCTTCCTGCTGGTCTGTTTTTCATAGATTCTGTCCTGTTTTGCCTTTTCTTCACTTTGCAAACCTTAAGCTTGCTTTTTCTTTGCAAAAACTTTTTGGCAATCTTGAGAAACAGTAGCTCTTCAAGTTTACCTTTATTTCCAGTAGAGGAAAAATTAATTTAGTTGGGTACTAACCTCTCTAATCAGTCTACAATGAGTTATGTATGAAGGGAGGTTTCAAGTGTGCGATGGAAGATGATGAAAGAAGATCTTGGACTGTTAAACGCTCAAGCTTGGGGATGCCCATGCACCCCCAAGAAATATTCAAGGAGACTCAAGCGTCTAAGCTTGGGGATGCCCCCGTGCATCCCCTTCTGCATCAACAATTATCAGTTCGTCTCTCGTTGCACTATATTTTTATCACTTCATGCGTTATGTGCTATACTTGGAGCATCTTGCTCTTTACTTTTCTTAGGTTTGTTTTTGCTTTGTTTTCTGTAGTAACAAGTTAGACCCCAGCTTACTCTTTTGTGTGTGAGATATACAAACTCCGCTTGAACTAGAACTCCTCATAGGATTTGCATGCTTATTCTTTTAGCTGTGAGTTGTTCTATTTCTTTTCTTAGCTGCTGCTCTGTTTAGTTGTAGTGCTTTAGTTTTTCTAGATCTTTTCTTTTGTTTTAGGTTGAACTTTCTATAGGTTGCATGTTTTATCTTGTTAGAGAGTTTGCCTGTTGCACTGAGTTTTGCGTCTTGACTAGAAGTAGGTAGTTGAAGTTGCTATTCTCTTTGTAGTAGTAACTTGCAATAGTTTTGACGTATTGACTAGAGTAATCTTTGAACTTTTGGTGTCAAGAGCTCGAGCCTATTAGTGATAGATGTCGTATTTTGGGCAATCCGTGTGTTTTTCAAAAACCAAAAACCCCTGGTGAGAACTCTAGCTACTAGATGGATCACTAACCTCTGGAGGGTTCGAATATTAGAGTACACTCACGTACCATGAGTCGAGGATGCGCAAGGATAACCAAACCCCCATACACTCCTCCTCGGGGTACTTGTCTCTTTGTGAACCTCCTGATTAGATTGAGAGTTACTGATAATAAGTGCATGAGTTCTTCGGACTAATGTGAGTATTCGAAAGTTGACACTTCCACCCACCTATACTTTTTCTAGTCTCTTCGGTACCGTGCATTGCCCTTTCTCACCTTGAGAGTTGGCGCATACTTCGCCGGTGCATCCGAACCCTTGGCACGATACGCTCTGTCATCATAAGCCTCCTTATATCTTTGCTCAAAACAGACACCATACCTACCTACATGGCATATCCATAGCCTTTCCGAGATACATTGCCATGCAACATCCACCTTCTCATGACTTGATCTTCATGTCATACATGCTACTTGCTTGATCGATGAGCCGCATGCTAGTTGGGCCTTGCCCAAATCATTGCTACATGACGCACTAGTATTATTGCATATCTTGCTATCCTGGCAGAGGCATACATTTTCATCATGATAGTTATATCTTCTTTATGTGAGTACCTTTGTAAAGTGTGAAAGATCTCCTATATTCTTGTAATTTCATGCTTTGTGCCAATTATTACCTCATATGACAAGGGAAGTGAAATTTGTGACATATTGTCCAGAAAATAGATTTTGTCCTCGTGACTAGAAAAATCACTTCGGCTAAGGCTCGCAGAAATACAAGAAGGTGACAACGCGCCAACAATTACTTCGGCTAACGGCACCAGAAATTTGGCAGTCATCAGGACCTGCACACAGAAACAAATAACTTCGCTCCCAATGAGTGATACGTCCCAAACGTATCTATAATTTCTTCTTGCTCCATGCATGTTTTGTGTGACTTTGCCATGTTTTGCTTGAACTTTCATACAGTTTTGAACCTATTTGGACTAACTTATTAACTCAGTGCACCCAGTTGCCAGTTTCTGTTTTCTGCTGTTTTTGTATTTCAGGTTTTCCGTCCATTATAAGTGCTCCAAAAATTCGGGAAAAATATATAAAAAATCAGCACAACAGAAGCTTCCGGAATCACCAAGAGAGGGAAGGGGGTCACCAGCAGGCAGCCAGAAGGGCAGGTGGCGCGGCCCCACCCTGGGCCGCGCCAGGGACCCTCCTGACTGCCTCGTGGGTCCCCTCGATGCCCCCTTCGCCTATATTTACCCCTCGGGGTGGAAACCCCTAATACGGACTCCTCTTCCGCGATCTCGCCTCTGTTCCGCCGCCGCCACCGTTTCAAGATCGGGGCTTCCTGGAGAAGCTGCTCCGGCACCCTACCGGGAGAAGCTACCCCCTCCGGAAGACCCTCCATAGCCATGGATGCCTCCCGTATGTACCGTGAGTAGTTTCCCTTGGACCATGGGTCCGTGACCAGTAGCTATGTGATCTATCTCTCCCCTTTTGTGCTTCCACTTTCGAGTCCTCGTGAGCTGCCTCACATGATCGAGGCATCTATGTGCTGTTGCTATGCTGAGTTTGTTGGGATCTGATGGATTATGAGACTATGTTCAGATTGTGATGAGTAATATATTTGGTTATTCTCTTTTATATTTTGTTCTTGAGTAAATTCTTCCATGTTCTCCATTGCGGTATTTTTTTTGGCCAAGTATTTTATTTGCAACTCCAAGAGAGAGCGTTATGCTCGATTGTGGGTTCAGCCCCTTGATGTCTAGCTTGAGTGACAGAAACATGAGACTAGGGGATGTGTTGTTTCCACCAGGGATAAAACAACGGTGCTTGTATCTGCGGGTGCAAGGATTGTTTACTTTACGCAAAGTTCTTTTAATGCAGTTGTTTGTTGGTTTGAGTTTACACTTTGGGTGGGATTCGCAACTAAATACCAGCGAGATGTTCTGGATAGATATCTCAAGGTGGATGATTCGTACTATATGCAGATGGATTTCGGTCTACTTACCTTGGCGTACTGCCCATTTCTTTTGAGCCCTTCCTTTCTTTGCAGCATAGTTAGCATTGCTGTCGGGACCCGGGGTTAGCGTATGCAAGTACAGCTAAGACATAGTCATATGGAGAGCCAAGAACCGCACCCACTTGTCTAAGCAGACAAGGCCAAGCACTGAACATTCTCGGAAAGCATCGTACGTGAGGGGCATCCCATCCAGGCCGGATGATCAACTGAGATGGGTCCTCATCGTCTGCACACAAGTCTAAAGATATGGGTGGTGAACTCCCATATTCGAAGACAAGTCGCCTCAACCATATTATCGACTATCTCTAAACTCTTACATAGACTTACTCCAGCCCGATCACTTAGAAGGGGTCTAGGGCGGGCTCGATCATACCACAAAGTGTGCACGAGACGGAGTCTCGAACAATCGCATCGCGATGCCCCAAGCTGGGCACATCTAAGGGCCACTTGGTGTATGAAAGACCGCCAGCCAGAACACAACTAAGTTCTCGAAAACCCATACAAAGACATGCATGTTATAAACATACACGCAGCACACATGCCTTGTATGAACAGCAGGTACCATTGCAATTCTACAAAGTGTACATTTTATTTATAACTCTTATAGAGTACACACAGAGATCACATACATGTGATCCAACATTACAACACAGAACGGAAGAAAATTATGTCTGAGTACAGACAAGTTTAACAAATGGCTTAAGAAGCCTTATTTAAACACAAATCCCTCCACGAGGGAACCAGTCGTCTGATTGGGACTAGACTAGTTGGTCTTCAGTCGTCCAGCTCGATGAAGAAGCCACCTTCGGGGTCAGTGGCGTCATCTAAAACATAGATTAAGCAAACGTGAGTACAAAGGCGTACTCAGCAAGACTTACGTAGGAGCTATACTACTCATGCACATGTATCAAGGTAAAGGGAGGTTGGGTTCACTTGCAGAAATGCCAGCTTTGACTTGGCTAGTCCTGAACTACGAGTACCAGACTTGAGGTAAGAAGCGTACACGAGTCCACTACTTTCTCCAACCAATACACCACTATGGTGCCTTCCTCGACTTCCCCACGAGAAAGCACGCCATAGCACTCACACTTATCTTGGTGTGTTTTAGAAGTATCCGGTTCAAGTTATCTAATAATCAAGCTAAGCTTTCCAAGTAGTCCATAACCGCGGACGCGGCTATTCGAATAGTTTTATTAACCTTGCAAGGGTGTACCGCTACACACACATGACCATCATTTACCGCCTTTGTACTCGACACCATTCAAGGGGTGCCGGTGAGGATGCTCACCACAACTGTTACCTCATAGCCCATCTAGTCCGAGAAAGCCGCCTACTTGGGTTGGTTACCACTATCGTGAACCCGGCCGGTTTACCGAAGTGGACCCAAGCGATGTGTGCGTGGTGCATAAGCCGGTCTCGGGTGAGCCGTTCTCTCACTTAGCATCTAGGCCACAAGCCTACCAGAACTCCGAACTACTGCGACATCTGGACATCGAAAGGGATGAGTTAGTAAGTTGAGAGGGGTCAGTGAGCCCAATGTATGGTTGTACTCTTCATCTTGGATCACCACACAAGAACTCGTACTAGGGCGGTGTTCAACGAGACAACCCACTGTGTACTCCTACACAGCCTCTCATCGTTCACCTTGTATTAGGGTCGATTCACCAACACTTTTCTACCATCATCAACATGAATATTCCCATCCCGACTCACATCACAGTAACAACATGGTATCATACTAAGCATGCAATAAGCAGTAACATTGCAGGGGCCACATGATATCAAACAACTCCTACAGTTGCTAGGATTGTGGTTTGCTTACTACTGTGACAAAAAGATAGGTCATGCAAAGGAATGGGTTCATCTATGCGGTAGAATCGTAACATGGTGATCATCCTAAACAATGCATAAGCGAGACATGAGAGGGAAGTGGGATTTTATCGACATGATCAATGGGGTTTGCTTGCCTTGCTGACGAGGTTCGGGTTCTGGATCTTCAGCGAAGGGGGTGACCTCTTGCTCCGGTTCCACCTCTACTCGACAAACAAAGCACGAAGTAGCAATCAATATGAATGTAATGCTCAAGCACATGATTGAATGTTAAAGCTTGAAGTATAAGTTTTGTTGTGTGAGGCAATTCCATTTAAGTGAAATATATTGCATTTAAAATGCAAATTCAAACTCCACATTTGAATTAAAATTAACCAAGTTGTATATGACATTGTTTGATCATTTTGAATTATCTTCAAATGTGTATGATATCCTCTGAAGTGTGACTGAAATGTAGCATGTTGCCATGGTTCAAGTTGCAAAAATATTTGATTTGAATTTGATTTAATTCCAGTTAAATCAAATAGCAAAAGCTACTGATCACATTTTAAATTCAACTCAAACAGAGTTGAAAGTTGCATATTTGGAAAGATAATTTTCTCCTGATCATTTTTCATATATTATTTGTCCAATTTGGAGTTAATATGAATTTTCTATGAATTTCCAAAGTTTGGGGTATTTTCTGGAATTCTTTTAATTCAAATAATCTCTGGAAATTCATTTAATTGATTTACTGCGTCAGGCTGACGTCAAGCTGGCGTCAGGGGGGGGCTGACATGTGGGGCCACCCTGTCAGTGGCTGGTTAACTTAACCCGTGGTTAAGTTAATCCAATGGATTAATTAAGCCACTGGGCCCACTGGTCAGTGACCCAGGGGGTCACTAACTAGGTGATTAGTGGGAGGGCTTGGGCTAACACGCCGGCGGCTAAACGCCGGCGATTGGAGTCGCGGCGGCGCTGCACGGGTTCGCGCCCTCGTCGCGCGTTTGGCACGCCAGAGGCACCAAACGGCTGCTGGAAGGACGCCGCGTCGAATGGAGCCAGCCAGGGGGGCTGGAACTCACCGGAGCGTCGTCGGCGTCAAGCCCTAGCGGCGGCCGTGGCTCGGGCTTGGGGCAAAGCTTGCTGTGGTGCTCCATTTGAACCGGGGATGCTCGCAATCGAAGCAGAGGAGCAAGGTGAAGACGAAGGACATGCCCCCGAGCTCGTTTGCCTCACGGACGCTCGACTACGATGACCGTGGCGGCGAGGAGCTTCGGCGTCCATGGAGGAACCAACTAGGGAGGAGGAGGGAGACGAAGGAATGGCTCGGTCGAACCGCGAGCTCACTGTGATGCTAGCAGAGGGGTCAGGGAGGTCGGGGAGGTCGTGGTGGCGGCGAATTCGACGACGGCGACTTGCGGGTCCGGCGGCAGCTCGAGCTCGATTCTGGCGGCTTGAGTCCAGATCACAGCTTCGCCTGCTGCGTGAAGAGGAAGTCGACGATGGCGTGCACGATGGACATGGCCTTCAGGCTTCTCTCCGGCGCTGGCTGCGGTTCTCGTCGACGACGAACGGCGGACGCTCTCGGGGAAGAAGGGGAAAACTAGGGGAGGGCTCTGGACGAAGCGGTGATGGGGGAAAGTGAGAGAGGGACTCGAGGGCGTCTCCGTGGCGCACTTTGGAGTCCTGGGGCGGCCTGGAAGCTCCTGGGCGTCGAGGTGGCGTCCACGGCGTCGGCGCCGCGCAACCGTGCTACTTGGCAGCGCGGGGTAGAAGACGACAAGGGGGGCTTCGCGGGCTGGGCCGGCTGGAGAGGTGGGCCTCGCCCCTGGCGAGAGGTAAGTCTTTTTCCTTTTTCTGTTTAATCTTTCCTTTCTGTTTTTCTGTATATTTGTTTTGACTTTGGTAAAAAATACCAAATCATTTTATCAAATGCTGAAAACTTTTATGTGGCTTCATAATAATATAAACTAGCCACTCATAAACTTTCAACATTTTTAAAATTCAAATAATTTGAATTTTAAATCAAATAGGGGTATTTCTTTAATTCCAAGGTACTGTTTGAATATTTGAAAAATCTAGGAGCATGGGGTGGGTCCCACATCACTTGATATGTGATCACACTCATTTATAAGACTTTTCAAAACTCTAACATGAATTTTTGGAAAAGATTTTTATCTGGCCTTTTGAATTAATTCATTTGGGGGGTGTTCCTTCTCCCATTTGGATTTTGAATGTGATTTCCAAGATTTCTTTTTGAAATTTTGACATGATGCAAAGGCACTAGCTAACCCTAGCACATTACCTAACAGAGGGTTCTGACAATTGCGGTGCATTCATAATCCTGTTAATTGCCCAACTGTGATTTGTTTACCTCGCTAGCACTTTTATCGTCTTTTGGGAGAGAGACATCACTAGTTAAAATCACGGGACCCTTGTCCATCTTCACATTATTGTTCACACCCTCAATTTACTTTCAGCTTTTACTTTCCTTTGCACCTTTTATCTCTTGCGTTGATCCTTTGTAAAACGACAAGGCCTGAGGAATTGACAACTCCTATGTACTCGTTGGGAGAAAATTTATTTGTTGCTGTGTGCAGGTCCACGACAACACGCTAGTCAGGAAGAAATTTCTGGCGACGTTGCCACCTACTTGTATCTCCTGAGTCCTACTGGTTCGATAACCTTTGTATCTTCACCGAGGGAAACTTGCTGCTGCACTGCATCTCAAACCTTCTACATGGGGTAACCAACGAGGGGCGAGAAGCCATCAACGAGTACAGAGGAGTTGTCAATTCCTCCGGCCTTGCTGTTTACAAAGGATGAACGCAAGAGATAATAATAGTGGCAATGGAAAGTAAGAACTGAAAGTAAATTGAAGGTGTAAACAATGTTGGAAATATGGACTGGGGTCCCGTGATGTTCACTAGTGATGTCTCTCTCCCAAAAGACGATAAAAGTGCTCGCGAGGTAAACAGATCACATCTGGGAAATTGACAGGATTAGAAACGCACCGCAATGCTAACTATGCTACAAATGAAAGGAAGAGGCTGAAAAGCAATGGGAAGTACACCAAGGTATGTAGAACAAAATCCATCTGCATCTACTACGAATCATCCACCTTGAGATATCTATCCAGAACATCTCGCTGGTATTAAGTTGCGAATCCCACCCAAACTGTAAACTCAAAACAACAGACAACTGCATTAAAAGAGCTATGCGTAAAGTAAACAATCCTTGCACCCGCAAGTACAAGCACCATTGTTTTATCCCTGGTGGCAACAACACATACCCTAGTCTCATGTTTCTGTCACTCAAGCTAGACATCAAGGGGCTGAACCCACAATCAAGCATAATGCTCCCTCTTGGAGTTGCAACAAATCACCTGGCCAAAGTAAAATACGGCAACGGAGAACATGCAAGAATTTACTAAATAACACAAATATAAAAGAAAACCAAATATACTACTCATCACAATCTGAACATAATCTCATAATCCATCAGATCCCAACAATTTCAGCATAGCAACACAGAAAATTACAAAAGTGCCTCGATCATGTGAGGCAGCTCACGAGGTCTCGAAAGTGAAAGCACAAAGAGGGGAGGATTACATCACATAGCTACTGGTCACGGACCCATGGTCCAAGGGGGACTACTCACGGCACATCCGGGAGGCGTCCATGGCGATGGATGGTCTCCCGGAGGGGATTCCTCCTTCCGCCAGGCTGTCGGGGCAGCTTCTCTTGGCAGCCCCGATCTTGAAACAGCGGCGGCGGCGGAACAGAGAGGAGAACGGGAATAGAAGATCGATATTAGGGGTTTCCGTCATGGGGTGTAAATATAGGCCAAAGGGGGCACGGAGAGGGGCCACAGGGCAGCCAGGAGGCCTCCTGGAGCGGCCTAGGGTGGGGTCGCGCCAGGGACCCTCCTGGGGCCCTGATGGGTCCACCCCCTTCCTTCCTTGGTGATTCGGGAAGCTTACGGGTCGCTGATTTTTTATATATTTTTTACGGGATTTATTTGGCACTTTTAATGGCCGGAAAACCTGAAATACAAAAATAGCAGAAAACATGAACTGGCAACTGGGTGCACTGAGTTAATAGGTTAGTCCAAATATACTCAAAAGTGTATGAAACTTCAAGCAAAACATGGCGAAGTCACACAAAATATGTATGGAGCAAGCAGAAATTATGGATACGTTTGGGACGTATCACCCACCTACTATCATCTATAGGATAGATGATAACTGCGGCTTGAAGCTTGAGAATCTCCGTCCTAACCACGTCCTTCATCTTTGGGTTCAGCCATCGTTGGTGATCAACAACTAGCTTATCATCGGGCTCGAGATTGATAGTGTGTTGGCAAATCGATGGACTGATCCTCTTAAGTTCATCAAGGGTATAGCTCAAGGCACCATGGTGTCTGCGAAGTGTCTCCACAAATCGATTTGAGTGTATCGGGAAGTGGTTTGAGGTCAAACACCGGGTCTTCTTTTGGTGGTGCTAGGATTCCTAAAGGCTCAGCTGGAAGGTTGTGCTTCAGGATAGCAGTTTGTCTTTCGAGTATTTGGTCTAACTCATTTCTTTCCTGCATATGCATGTCATTCTCGTGGTCTTCCATATATTACTGCAAAGGATCATTAGGAGGAATAGAAATAGAAGCAATATTTTCAATAATTTTATAATCACTAAGTAAATCAGTAACACGAGGTTGCTTGGAAAATTTAGAAAAGTTAAATTCATATGGCTCACCATTGAATTTAACAGAGACTTTTCCTTTTTTACAATCTATAACAGCACCACAATTGTTGAGGAAAGGTCTACCAAAGATAATAGGGAAAAAACTATCTTGCACTGAACCAAGTACATGAAAGTCGGTAGGATGCTTTACCTTTCCACATAGGACTTCAACATCTCTCACAATTCCGATGGGAGAGATAGTTTCTTTGTTCGCTAGATAAATAGTAACATCGATCTCTTCAAGTTCATAGGGGGAAATCTCACACATGATCTCCTGATAGAGTGAATAAGGATTAGCGATAGCACTGGATCCTAGATCGCAAAGCTTGTAATAGTTGTGATCTCCTATTTTGACAGATACAACTGGTGTACCTGAAATTGGACTCTTATTCTTGGCTGTGAAAAGGTTAGTTGAAACGGCACAAAAATTTATCTTGGAATCTGAAATATCATTAGTGACTAAATCCTTAATCACCGCAAGTTGAGGATCGACCTTGATCAGGTCCTCAGGTTTGTCAGTTCTTCTCTCACTCTTATTCATTATGCCTGTCACAAAAGAGTGCTCCCTCATGCTTGTAGGAAAAGAGGGGCTTTTCAAAGAAAACTGCAGGCAGAATAGGGTCAGCAACATTTATATCAACAAGTAATTCTTTAAAGGGCTTATGTTACTGAGCCTTCTCTTCTTTCGAAGAATCAATGTGAGAGGCAAAGTTCTTACAAAAATCAATCATGAGCTGGGAAGCAAGACCAATCTTAGAACAAAAGGTATTAAAGTAATCAGTTTTCACATAGCTTTCAATGTAATCATGCTCATAATTTATAGCGGGTTCAATACCTTTGTCGATTTCCCAGTCTTATGTATTCTTCTGGATCCTCTCGATGAGATCCCACTTTTCTTCAACACTTCTTGTTTGGAATACCCCGCTAGAGGAGGCATCCAACGTCTCCTTATCCCGACGAGAGATCCTGGCATAAAAATTTGTAATTATAATTTCTTTGGGGAGTTCATGAAAGGAAATTTGAACATTAGGGATTTAAGTCTCCCCCAAGCTTGAGCGATGCTTTCTCCGTCGCGAGACCAAAAGTTGTTGATGTAGTTCCTGTCTCGATGAATTTCATGAAGAGGGTAAAACTTTGTATAAAAGAGAGACATAAGCTCTTACCAATTAAGTTGATGTTAGTTATCAAGGAGCTTATACCAATCTGAAGCTTTACCTATAAGTGATACTGCGAATAATTTCTTCATGAAGAACTCTAGTGACACACCTGCAAGCTTGAATAATGAACATAGTTGTGATAAATATAACAAGTGTTCACCTGGGTGTCTATCTCCTGCATAACAATTAGCTAAGACATGATCGGTAATACTATATGGTATTTTGTAAGGCAAAATTTCAGTAGAGGTAGGAGTGACCACCACAGTTGTGGGGCGTTTCCCCATAAACAACGATCCAAGAGTAAAGGTGTCCATAAGGACAAAAGCAGCAACGGAAAAATAAAAAAAGGAATATAAGGACTTCGTTACTAGCTTCACTTACTAATAGCGCTACGCTCCCCGGCAACGGCGCCATAAGACAATACTTGATGACACTCAACTGTAGGGGATCATTTGTAGCGTTTTCGATAAATAAGAGTGTCGAACCCAACGAGGAGCAGAAGGTATTCGTAAGTGACCTTGGTAAAGAAATAGCTGCAGGAACTGAAAGATAACTTTTTAGGGGTTTTCGATATAAGCAACGCAAAGGTAAAAGCGAGCAAAGTAAAGAGCACTGAGGAGTAACAAGTGGCCCGATCCTTTTGTCAGAAGGATAGGCCTAGCAACTGAACTTATAAAGGCTAAGGCGTTCTTGAGGACACACGGGAGAAATAGTCATGTTCTTTCTCCATATTCCGTATCGGCGATATGTGCTTTGTTGATAAGTGTTGAGTGGCTGGATCTATGCTAGTGCACCCTCTAGACCAGGATAAGTGCACTCTTATGATTAAACACCTTGCAAGCATCCGCAAATACAAGATAGTAATTAAGGCAAAAGCCTAACCATAGCAATACGATCGGTGATCCATTGTTCCCTTGTGCAAAAGCGTGCTAACTGGGGTTCAGGTTTCTGTCACTCCGGCAACCCACCGTAATCATTCTTTGTACACAAAGTATTCCCCTAGGTCCTTAATAAGGCGAAGTGTTGAGTGTTCGACTCACACAACACCACTAGGAAAATATCAACACAACTTAAATATCAAACAATACATATTACTTCAACATCATATGACTACTAACAACTAGACTTCTCCCATGTCCTCAAGAACTAATGTAACTACTCACAAGACATAAAAGAGATCATGATCAGAGGGGATAAATATATGATAAAAAATCTAGACACAATGATAATTCTCCAAAAACACTTAATAGAATTCATCACACGATAGTAATCAACACCGGTAGAGTAGAGAGGATAGATAGTACGGATTACAACACAAGTTGAACTTGTGAGGTGAGATTGGATGGTGGTGAAGATGTTGCTGATGTTGGGGATGATGTTGATTATGATCTCGATGATGCCCGTGACGATGGTGATGACGATGGCGACGATCTCCCCTTCCGGGAGGTGTTCTCCCCGGCGGAATCTTCCCGCCGGATATGTCTTTTCTTCTCTGTAGGTTTCCGCCACGGAGCGGCGACGGAACTCCGGAAACACTCTCTGTTTTAGGGTTTTTGATATGTGTGTGATATATAGGCAGAAGGGGTGAGCCGGGAGTGGCCCCAGGGGTCTAGGCGCCCTCCCGGCGCGGCCAAGGGTGGGGCCGCGCAGGGTGGCCGCCTGGGCACCCTGTGGCCCCCTCTCTGGCCCCTCTTCGGCGTGTCTTCATTAATCTTCCGAAAAATGCCCTCCGTCGATTTTCAGGTAATTTGGAGGTATTCTTCTTCAGCAACTCAGCGTCCACTTTTTACCGCTAATTCCTTCATCTGCTGCTTCGGCATCGGAAAGTTGCAAACTGTGTAAAATAAGCCAAAACAACATAAGAGCAGCATCATAACATGAAATGTATCAATGAATAAGAAAGAATTGCTATATAAAATAGTGACGCATTTTGGACGTATCAAATTCCACAAGCTTAGACCTCGCTTGTCCCCAAGCGAATACTGAGCTCGGCAAACCTGTCCACAGGTTTAGAGAGTGCAGTGTCGATAAATAGAATACCGACAAGAAGCATTAAGGTTTTCTCACCAAAATCATACATCCTCAACATCAACCTCAACTCATAAGGTCCTTATGAGAAAGTAATAATAATTATAATCAAAAGTAGGGCTGAGAAAACTCATCAAATTATGGCAAACAAATCCTTTGTCAAAGGACAACTAAATAACTTTTAGTTTTGCTCTTTCTAAATATAATGAAACAATTTTAAACTTTTGAAAGAACATGTTATTAGTCATGAAGTGCAAATGCTAACACAAAGGAAGATGTTTTCTCGGCAAAAGCTTTTGCAAACAACTCACTTATCAAAAGATAATGTCAACGATGATATGGCATGGCAAAACTTAATGCAGCATTAAATGGATGAATCCTCATCACCATCAAGTGTCTGTTCTCTTTGGGAAAAGAAAGAAGTGGGGAAACTGACTCAAGATAAAAGTAAAGGAAAGGCCTTGTTAAAGGCAAGAAGGGAAAACTCATGTGCCATCCTTAAATCAAACAGAATGAAAATATATTTTGGGAGGTGCATAGTTTGTCAACGAATGCTAATAGATAGCTCAATTACTTCTCAAGATGGACAAGTTTCGAGGAACGGCTCCCAAGTGGGGATGATCACATCCCCTTAGTCTCCTTTGTTTATCACTTCCAAAGTTTCTGATTTCTCATAGACCGAGCATGAAGGAGGGTTTGTGTGTTATATTATCTTTCGAGTTGGGCGCACTCATGCCAGTTCCTCCTAGTAATATGGGTTTGCAGATTAGACATGCAATCCGGGGTAAAACTTGTCCAACTTAAGAAGATCATGAATTACCTAGTACTTCCTCATGAGCTAAACAAGAGGCACAAAACAGAAGATTTTGAACATTTAAGGATAACACATAAATTCTATACTTCTAGGAGTGGTAGGGGAATACCACGAATAGGAAGGTATGGTGGACTCATATGAAGTGAGATCCCTTATGTTTGGGTATCCCTGGGTTTCGTATGGATACCTGGTTTCAAGTGTTCGGTGAGAATTTGACAATCACTACTGGAAAAATAGCTATAGATAATATGAACACTAATGGCTCACCACATGTGCAGTGCGCCATTACTAAATAGCAATGGCGCACCATGTCCTGGTGCGCCATTAGTTCCCCTGTTACTAATGGCGCACTTACCAGAAGGTGCGCCACCGCCCACTCACTCCTGGACAAGCCCCCCTCCCCTGACTTAGCAATGGCACACTATTTGGACGTGCGCCATGTAAGGCCCGATATGCGGTACTGTTCTAGATCTAGATGTTTCCTTCCAGATCCGGGAACGAAGCACATATCGGTCCCACCGCGACATATGACAAAGCCATATGCCCCGGATTTCCAACATGATATCACAACATTACAGATACAAGGATACAACATCTCATACAATCGGCATACAACTGCCTCAAATACAATACAACAGCGGAAGATATATGTCTGAGTACAGACTACAATCAAATGCCTACTGGCAAAGAGAAAAACATCGATTCCCATGACCACACGCGTCCAGGCCCTCCGCCAGGATCCGGCTAACTAGTCGTCGTCGAGTCTCCACGTGAAATGTCGGTCACCATACCTGTTGGCGATCAAGAACCCTGAAAAGAGTTTGGGGGTAGTATCATGAGTACAGAAGTAGTCAGCATCCAACTGTAGTGGTCAACTGACCCAGCAAGGACTTCATCACTCGTCATTCTAGGAAAACTAGTAGTTTAAGGTAAGGAAGGGGTAAGTGGTGAGGTTGCTTCCGCAATATCATTTATGAAGTGGCTACCGATCTAGAGAGTAAGATAAGAAGCCAAGCATTCGATGAGGAATCTCCTCCAAGAAGTCTTGCTATCAACTACTCACGCAAGCGTAACACCTATCCTATCCTTGTCCTCCTCTTCGCATCCCGACGAAGAAGAAGCAGTCAAGGCACACACACATTGATCAAATTATATTAAGATTATCTCAGTTGTTGTTGTCTATGAACAAGGAGTAGGTCTCAAGTCGTCCATAACCGTGGAGACGGCTTCTCGAAAAGATTTAACCCTGCAGGGGTGTACCAACTGCCCATTACAAGGCTCCACACGCACGTCCATCTCTCTCAGTTTCTACCCATCACAGGCAACCATTTTATGATTTAGTTCCAAGAGATCTAAAACGACAGGTCCCTCTAGCTAACAACGAACAAATCCAGGTGGCCCCCGGGGAGTCGGCACCCAATCCAAAAGCTGGCCACTCTCTCGGATCAGACTCTTCCGTCTCAACAGGGTTTAAGTTACCGAGATGCCTCACGTGAGGCCTCGGGCCCTCACCGGTCAAAGGTGGACCAACAGGGAAACAAAGTCCTCACTGGTCCGGGTTGGTTTAAAAACTACTGGCAGCTGACCAGCACACACACGGTTTCAAATGGTAAATCAGCTTGGGCCACCACTAGAAATGCCTGAAGCTAGGTAGGTAAGAAAAGGGGACACCATAAAATCCCACACGCGGTTAGGCACGCTCAGTCTTAAAACCAATACCCGGAACTTGGGTCCTAGGTGACTCGAATGGAACAAAGCGTCGGGGCGGGATAGCCTAGACCTTCCATCCTTCGTCGAATATAGTCAACATTATAATAATCATATCATCAACAACAATACAATAATGTGATAGCCCAAACCAAGGAGTAACAGGGTAACATTGTAGCATCCTAAGCATGCATACTAAGAAGGGGCTGAGCAACGAGCAATAGTAACATAGCAGTACAAGGTTTGCTGGGAAGGGACATGGCTGTATCGGTTTGAAAGAGGTTGTAAACATGTGGTAGGATCAAACATCGAACCTAACCTAGACTAGCATGCAAACCTCTGTTTGAAATAGAATGGATCATAAGTAATGTATAGTCCTTGCCTGTTGATAAGTCGGGTTCCGAAGGTGTAGTGGATCGCAAGCTCGCATCGTCTCCGAGAGGTACCCGCGGAAGCACACAAGAGGGTAAACACTGGAAAGCAATCAATGAGCAAGCATCTATTACTCCGAAGCAAACACGAGCAAGCATCAACAAGAAAGGAACATGAGACATGGCACCTACCATCGAGAGCGTTTACTAACAGGTTAAGTGGAGTACTCGTCACACACGACGATACCGCACATTTAGAAAGGTTCAAGGTGTTTAGCTACAGGTGATCAACAAAGGTTGTTAACATGGCAACTCAAGCAAGCATGGCATAGCACACAAAAATGTCAAGAGGTGAAGCAAAAAAGTAAACTATCTATGCTAGTCAATTTAAGTGAGGCACAACCTAAACATGGCATTCCACTAAGTACCCCACGACAATTAAAAGATTTGGTACTGTTCTGTCCTAAACCATATTTTAGGTTGGTTAACAACAGAAAACAATAGCATAAACACAAAGTACACGAAAAACTAATCAAGTTACATATAAAGAACACCCCAAACGGAGTTACGGTTAAAAAGATACAAGCAAAACAAGTTACGGGCACAATCTTCCAACATCACAAAGCACACTTTAGAGCAATGCATAAACAGGATAATCAATGTAAACATGCTCACAAATGATATGGAACTAAAGTAGACATGACCGGGAAGGCATGGCAAAAAGAATCATGCAAATAGGCATCATAGATCAAAAGATATTAAGCATGCAACATGGCATCGAAACGTTAAAGACAGAGAAAAACAGAGGTGGCTGTCAAAAACAGCAGCATAGCAACTTTGGAGCTCAAGAACTATATGACCAGAAAGAATATCATGGTAATACAATACATGGGATGAAAGTAGACATGATGCTTAGCAATATGCAAGTGGAATCACTCAATTCCGATAAACGGTCGCGACACACTCGTCGACCGAAGTTGCAACAAAATAGAAACAGCAGCACACTAACAGCAGGGTAGCTACTTTAGAGCAAGATACAATCATCATGCAGCAGGCAATTTTGGTATGTGAATGCATGAAACTGAAGTAGAAACAATGCTTAACACAACGCAAAATGAATCACTCAATTCCGACGCACGGTTGCGAAGCAACCGTCGCCCGAAGATTCAATCAAGCAAGAGTTTTCAGACAGTTTAACAGCAGCAGTTGAAATTAACGACCTGATGCCCTGTTTAGCACACAATTACACAATCAAGATGACCTCAAATGCAAAATCTCACTAAAGATAAATTGAAGTGCACACAATTCTGAGCAACTTTCATTTTGGGCGCAACGCAATCCGAGCTACAGATTTACCGCAAACGACAACGGAAAAACAGATCAGCACACAGTTTTATCCAGGACTTAGAAAAAAAATAGAGGGGCAAGGAAAAAAAAGGACCTCACTGGGCCGAGGCCCAATGGCGGCCTGCAGGCGGACTGGGCTGCGCGGCCTGGCGTTGGCTTGGGCTGGAGGCCTGGCTGGGCCGACCCATAGGACGTGGTGGCGTTGGCGGTTGGAGGGAGCCGCTCGGGGCTCTCCCGAGCCAGCCATCGGGCGGCGGCGGCGCTGGTGCTCCAGCCGGTGGCAGGAGGCGAGGAGGACGGGCGGCTGGAGGCGCGTGGGACCGGGGTCGCGGCGGCGGCCGGTGCAGGCGAGGTGGCGGTGTGAGGAGGCGAGGTCCTCCCGTGGCGGCGTGGCTCGGGATCCCTCCCTGGTGGCGGCCGAGCTCCATGGCGGGGGCGCTCTGGCGGTTCCTACAGGGAGCTAGAGGGGACCGGGTGAGGAGCGAGGGGAGGAGAGGAGACGGCGGTGCAGGGGCGGCTCACCGGCGGCTTGCCGGCATCGGGCGGCGCGACGGCCGTCGGGAGGCGCGGCGGCTCGGCTGGATGCACGGGAGAGAGAGAAGAGGGAGAGAGAAGGCTGGAGCACAGGGCCGATCTGGGCCGTCGGATCTCCTTATCTGATGGTCCAGATCAGAGGATGGCTAGGGATGCGAAAAATGAGGGCTATTGGGCATATCTGAGCAAACTCAGGGGGGCTGGCTGCAATATTAGGCTAGGGAAACCCTAGAAAGAGGTGGGAGTGTGGTGGTCTTTATATAGCCCAGGTGGCTAGCAGTTTGCAAAAACATCCCCGGTTTTTCTCTCGCGCGTGCGGTGCTCACGTTTCTGACCGCCGGGGGTCCGCAGTACCTCCGAATCGGGTAAAACTTCGAACTGCGCGATCAGCTTGTCGAGCCGGCGGCATTCACCTCGCGCTGGAACCGTTCTGAGAACACATTCCAGCGCGCTATAAAAATATCCCGTTTAATTATTAAACGTGGTTTTTCGTTCCGTTGGCTGCGGCTGGTCCCGTGCGGTTTTTGCGACGGTGATCGGGTGAAACACGGTGTCGCAAAGGTCGAGTGTCAGGGTGGCAAGGGTCGGTCTCCGTCCGATACGAGATAAGAGGGGGAAAAATAATCGCCGATCAATAAATCGGGGATGTAAACACCGCAAACAAATCAGACAATCAAACAATTCACACCGAAAACACATTTTTTAATTTTTGTGAAATCTGGGCTGTTACAATACAACACCACCAACAAGGGATCTCGTCCCGAGATCCAGGACGATCCAGGGGAGAGGGGGGAGAGAAAAGAGAGACGATGATCTCCAACACCACCAATAAGGGAATCTGCTACATGTCGGCGTCGAACTTCTGTCGAGATAAATTTCCGCAGAGAGACGGCAACGTCGGAAAACGAAACCGTCAGTGACAAGAGGAAGAACGATCGCGAAAACCAGATCAAGGGATAGTGATTTTTGACGCAAGTCGTAAAAACACCGGTAAAAGGAGGGACGGCAATGGATGACACAGATGTACACCAAAGTTGGAAGTCTAAAGGTACTACAGGATTTCCCAACCTGAGATCGGAATCGAGACAATACGCTGCAAGCAAGGCATTGTAACTATTCCGATACTCCACTCTCTCGAGATCCTAAAGTTTGAAAGGGATAAGGCGAGAGTAAAACACTTACGACACTTGTCCTGACCAGAGCAAGGGTAAGGAGTAAAAAGATTCCTACTCTCCGATAACTAACTTAGTAACTACAAAATAGTTTTTGTCTAGACTCGACTTCGACCAGAGAAGTGATCCTACGGTCGGTAAGGCTCTGATACCAAGTTGTAAGGCCCGATATACGGTACTATTCCAGATATAGATGTTTCCTTCCAGATCCGAGGACGAAGCACATATCGGTCCCACCGCGACATATGAGAAATCCATATGCCTCGGATTTCCAACATGATATCACAACATTACAGATACAAGGATAAAACATCTCATACAATCGGCATACAACTGCCTCAAAAACAATACAACAACGGAAGATATATGTCTGAGTATAGACTACAATCAAATGCCTACTGGCAAAGAGAAAAACATCGATTCCCATAGCCACACCAGTCCAGGCCCTCCGCCGGGATCTTCCTAACTAGTCGTCGTCGAGTCTTCACGTGAAACGTCGGTCACCATACCTGTTGTCGATCACGAACCCTGAAAAGAGTTTGGGGGTAGTATCATGAGTACAGAATTACTCAGCATCCAACTGTAGTGGTCAACTGACCCAGCAAGGACTTCATCAGTCGTCATTCTAGGACAACTAGTAGTTTACGGTAAGGAAGGGGTAAGTGGTGAGGTTGCTGCCGCACTAGCATTTATGAAGTGGCTACCGATCTAGAGAGTAAGATAAGAAGCCAAGCATTCGATGAGGAATCGCCTCACAGAAGTCTTGCTATCAACTACTTACGCAAGCATAACACCTATCCTATCCTTGTCCTCCTCTTCGCATCCCGAAGAAGAAAAGCAGTCAAGGCACACACACATTGATCAAATTATATTAAGATTATCTCAATTGTTGTTGTCTATGAACAAGGAGTAGGTCTCAAGTCATCCATAACCGTGGACACGGCTTCTCAAAAAGATTTCACCCTGTAGGGGTGTACCAACTGCCCATTACAAGGCTCCGCACGCACGTCCATCTCTCTCAGTTGCTACCCATCACAGGCAACCATTTTATGATTTAGTTTCAAGAGATCCGAAATGACAGGTCCCTCTAGCTAACAACGAAAAATCCGGGTGGCCCCCGAGGAGTCGACATCCAATCCAAAAGCTGGCCACGCTCTCGGATCGGACTCTTGCGTCTCAACATGGTTTGGGTTACCGAGACGCCTCACGTGAGGCCTCGGGCCCTCGCCGGTCAAAGGTAGACCAACAGGGAAACAAAGTACTCACTGGTCTGGGTTGGTTTAAAAACTACTGGCAGCTGACCAGCACACACATGGTTTCAAATGGTAAATCAGCTTGGGCCAACACAAGAAATGCCTGAATCTAGGTAGGTAAGAAAAGGGGACCCCATAAAATCCCACACGCGGTTAGGCACGCTCAGTCCTAAAACCAATACCCGGAACTCGGGTCCTAGGTGACTCGAATGGAACAAAGCGTCGGGGCGGGATAGCCTAGACCTTCCATCCTTCGTCGAATATAGTCAACATTATAATAATCATATCATCAACAAAAATACAATAATGTGATAGCCCAAACCAAGGAGTAACAGGGTAACATCGTAGCATTCTAAGCATGCATACTAAGCAGGGGCTGAGCAACGAGCAATAGTAACATAGCAGTACAAGGTTTGCTCGGAAGGGACATGGCTGTATCGGTTTGAAAGAGGCTGTAAACATGTGGTAGGATCAAACATCGAACCTAACCTAGACTAGCATGCAAACCGCTAGTTGAAATAGAATGGATCATAAGTAATGTATAGTCCTTGCCTGTTGATAAGTCAGGTTCCGAAGGTGTAGTGGATCGCAAGCTCGCATCGCCTCTGAGAGGTACAGGCGGAAGCACACAAGAGGGTAAACACTGGAAAGCAATCAACGAGCAAGAATCTATTACTACGAAGCAAACACGAGAAAGCATCAACAAGAAGGCAACACGAGACATGTCACCTACCGTCGAGAGCGGTTACTAACAGGTTAAGTCGAGTACTCGTCACACACGACGATACCACACATTTAGAAAGGGTCAAGTTGTTTAGCTACAGGTGATCAACAAAGGTTGTTAACATCGCAACTCAAGCAAGCATGGCATAGCACAAAAACATGTCAAGAGGTGAAGCACAAAGTAAACTATCTATGCTAGTGAATTTAAGTGAGGCACAACCTAAACATGGCATTCCACTAAGTACCACACGACAATTAAAAGATTTGGTACTGTTCTGTCCTAAACCATATTTTAGGTTAGTTAACAACAGCAAACAATAGCATAAACACAAAGTACACGAGAAACTAATCAAGTTACATATAAAGAACACCCCAAACGGAGTTACGGTTAAAAAGATACAAGCAAAACAAGTTACGGGCACAATCTGCCAACATCACGAAGCACACTTTAGAGCAATGCATAAATAGGATAATCAATGTAAGCATGCTCACAAATGATATGGAACTAAAGTAGACATGACAGGGAAGGCATGGCAAAAAGAATCAAGCAAATAGGCATCATAGATCAAAAGATATTAAGCATGCAACATGGCATCGAAACGTTACAGACACAGAAAAACAGAGGTGGCTGTCAAAAACAGCAGCATAGCAACTTTGGAGCTCAATAACTATATGACCAGCAAGCATATCATGGTAATACAATACATGGGATGAAAGTAGACATGATGCTTAGCAATATGCAATTGGAATCACTCAAATCCGATAAACGGTCGCGACACACTCGTCGACCGAAGTTGCAACAAAATATAAACAGCAGCACACTAACAGCAGGGTAGCTACTTTAGAGCAAGATACAATCATCATGCAGCAGGCAATTATGGTATGTGAATGCATGAAACTGAAGTAGAAACAATTCTTAACACAACGCAAAAGGAATCACTCAATTCCGGCGCACGTTGCGAAGCAACCGTCGCCCGAAGTTTCAATCAAGCAACAGTTTTCAGACAGTTTAACAGCAGCAGTTGCAATTAACGACCTGATGTCCTGTTTAGCACACAATTACACAATCAAGATGACCGCAAATGCAAAAGCTCACAAAAGATAAATTGAAGTGCACACAATTCTGAGCAACTTTCATTTTGGGCGCAACGCAATACGAGCTACAGATTTACCGCAAACGATAACGGAAAAACAGATCAGCACATAGTTTGATCCAGGACATAGAAAAAAAATAGGGGGGCAAGGAAAAAAAAAGGACCTCCTTGGGCCGAGGCCCACTGGCGGCCTGCAGGCGGACTGGGGTGCGCGGCCTGGCGCTGGCTTGGGCTGGAGGCCTGGCTGGGCCGGCCCATAGGCCGCGGTGGCATTGGCGGTTGGAGGGAGCCGCTTGGGACTCTCCCGAGCCAGCCATCGGGCGTCGGCGGCGCTGGTGCTCCGGCCGGCGGCAGGAGGCGAGGAGGACGGGCGGCTGGAGGCGCGTGGGACCGGGGTCGCGGTGTCGGCTGGTGCAGGCGAGGTGGTGGCGCGAGGAGGCGAGGTCCTCCCGTGGCGGCGCAGCTCGGGCTCCCTCCTTGGTGGCGGCCGAGGTCCATGGCGGGGGCGCTCCGGCGGTTCCGGAGTGAGCTAGAGGGGACCGGGTGAGGAGCGAGGGGAGGAGAGGAGACGGCGGTGCAGGGGCGGCTCACCGGCGGCTTGCCGGCATCGGGCGGCGCGGCGGCCGACAGGAGGCGCGGCGGCTCGGCTGGATGCACGAGAGAGAGAGAAGAGGGAGAGAGAAGGCTGGAGCACAGGGCCGATCTGGGCCGTCGGATCTCCGGATCAGACGGTCCAGATCAGAGGATGGCTAGGGCTGCGAAAAATGAGCGCTATTGGGCAGATCTGAGCAAACTCAGGGGGGTGGCTGCAATATTTGGCTAGGGAAATCATAGAAAGAGGTGGGAGTGTGGTGGTCTTTATATAGCCCAGGTGGCTGGCAGTTTGCAAAAACATCCCCGGTTCTTTTCTCGCGCGCGCGGTGCTCACGTTTCTGACCGCCGGGGGTCCGCAGTACCTCCGATTCGGGTAAAACTTCGAACTGCGCGATCAGCACGTCGAGCCGGCAGCGTTCACCTCGCGCTGGAACCGTTCTGAGAACACTTTCCGGCGTGCTATAAAATTATCCCGTTTAATTATTAAACAGGGTTTTTCTTTCCGTTGGCTACGGCTGGTCCCGTGCGGTTTTCGCGACGGTGATCGGGTGAAACCCGGTGTCACAAAGGTCGAGTGTCTGGGTGGCAAGGGTCGGTCTCCGTCCGATACGAGATAAGAGGGGGAAAAATAATCGCCGATCAATAAATCGGGGATGCAAACACCGCAAACAAATCAGACAATCAAAGAATTCACACCGAAAACAAATTTTTTATTTTTTGTGAAATCTAGGCTGTTACACGCCATAAGGCACGAGGGATGCTAATGGCGCACTTCTGTGAAGTGCGCCATTGCTGAGTCAGGGGAGGGGTGGGCCGAGGCCTGATGACGTAGCAATAGCGCACTTCCAAGAAGTGCGCCATTACTAAGTATATAAATTGAATGGCTTACTTCTTGGATGTGCGCCATTGCTATCCTGGTCCCCCCTCTGGCCAGCTGGGACCACCTGTACTAGAGTTAGTAATGGCGCATATTGTCTGAGGTGCGCCATTGATAACTCTGGGAGCAGCTAGATATTTTTGCAGCACAGCACACTCACTTTCCCCACCTCCAACGAGCTTCTCTCGGTTCTTTCCTTCTCCTCACCTTATTTGCACCATAGATCTACCCAAAATAAGTAGTTGTATCTCCTTTTTTCATTGGTAAGTAAGGTATCTCTCTTTATTGTTGTGTAGATCTAGTTTGTTCTCTCTCGAACACACTTTTTGTCGGTGTATATGTGTGGTGTGATGTGATCATCATGGGGTATATATGTATGTGTGTTGTGATAATGGATGTCTGATGATCATGGGATATGTATGTACATGTTTGTTTGCAGGTACCTCACATATGCGATAGTTTCCAATATTTTGCCGGAATGTTGATTCATTTCCATTTCGGCGAAAATTTGGCACACTTTGCATTCTTTTTTGTCCTAATAATTAGGCAAGGTCATGCAAAAAAAATTTGGTTCTAAAATATCATTTTGCTCTATGCCCCGCAGGCGACCATGGTTCGCAAGATGAACGGAGGCATCGTGGATAGGTTTTTGAGCTCCACGAAGGCCGAGATGATTCAAAAGAACGAGACGGAGATAAGATGTCCGTGTCGAAGATGCAAGCTGAAGTGCCTTTTGGACCCGGATTCAAAAACCATAAAGGGGCACCTGCTCACGCGTGGTTTCATGGATGGCTATCGGTGGCAAGGTGATGAAGAAGATTATGAATTCGTCCAAGCTGGCCTGGCAACAGTAAGCAGAAATAGAGCCGAGGTCGGACGAGAAGATGAAGAATCTCCCGGACATGATCAAGATGCAGCACACAATCATCATGTAGAAGATGCCGGACATGATCATGAGGAAGATCAAGACGAAGGGCATGATCATCATGAAGATGAAGATGCCGGAGAAGACGGTGATGATGGACCATCGTCGATGGACTGGGTGCAGGATCCTCATCTTCAAGAGTTTCTTCTGAAGCAGGTGAGTAATAAAGCAAGAGCTGCCGCCCGAGAGAAAGCCAAGCTGAATCAACTTAGATGGACGCAGTTACTCCATTGTATGAAGGATGCAATCCCGAGGATACCCGCCTGAAAGTAGCGCTCATGGCTCTGGAGATGAAAGTAAAACATAAAATGACCGACACATGCTTCGAAGAAAACATGTCATTCTGGCAAGACCGTCTTCCCAAGGGGAACACGTGCCCGACCAGTTTCAATGAGGCGAAGAAAATCGTGTGTCCTCTGGATTTACTGCATGTTAGATACCATGTCTGCGTTAACGATTGCATCATTTATCGGCATGAGTACGCGGAGTCTACCGTATGTCCGAAGTGCGGCGCCAGTCGATACAAGAAGAAGAAGAAAGCTCCTAAAAACGGTGTGGTACTTTCCGATCATTCCTCGTCTGCAGCGTTATTTCGCGGACCCTAAGCAAGCTAAGCTCATGCGCTGGCATGCGGAAAGGAAGCAGCAAAAGGAAGAATCTGAAAAAAATGATCCAGAAAAAGACAGGATGTTGAGTCACCCTTCTGATGGGACCCAGTGGGAGGCATTGAACTTCGAGGAGTACTTTGGGAAGGATCCAAGGAACGTATTGTTGGTCGCGAGCACCGATGGATTCAATCCTTTCGGCAACCAAAGCAACACACATAGCACCTGGCCAGTGTTTGTTGGCATGTACAACATCCCCCATGGGAGTGCATGAAGAGGAATTACATGCACATGATTGTGCTAATTGAAGGGTCGAAACAACCAGGAAACGACCTCAATCTGTATCTAGGGCTCCTAAAGAGGAGCTAGATACACTATGGAGAACGCCAGTCAATACGTGGGACGCTCTAGAAGAAACATATTTCCCTATGAAAGACGCACTGCTCACGACGGTGCACGACTATCTCGGTTTAGGATATGTCGCGGGGCAGGTGGTTCACGTACACTGTGGATGCGCTAGGTGCATGGACGACACAACGTATCACCAGCTACCTAAGGATCCCGGGTCTTCAAAAACCGTGTTCATGGGACATCGAAGATGGCTTCCTCACAATGACCCATGGAGAAAACGCAAGGATCTGTTCGATGGAACAGCCGAACCCCGAAAGGCCCCACGTAGGAGGATCGACACCGAAATAGACATGATGTTGAAAAATTGGAAAGAGTGCCCACCGCCAGGAAAGATCAATTCTAAGCGAAAGGCGCCAGAGCCGCTGTTGAAGGTATGGAAAACGAGGTCTGTTTTTTGGGACTTGTCGTACTAGAACATTCTCGGTGTGCCAAACAGCCTTGATTTCATGCATATCATGAAGAATGTGTGTGAGAGTCTGCTTGCTACCCTGCTCAACATGCCAGAAAAGACCAAAGATGGGCCGAAAGCAAGGGCAGACTTGCTATCAATGGGCATCAGGGAGGAGCTTCACGCAAACCGCCCTAATGATGATGATGATGATGACGACGATGATGATGATGATGAGCCTCCGGAGGACACGGAAAGTCGTCGCAAAGGAAAAAAAGGCCAAGAAGCAGAGCGAGCATTATTACTTCCCCCCCCCCACCGCGTGCTTCACTGTAAGTCAGAAGGAGATCCAGCAGTTTATCAATTGCCTCCTAGGAATAAAACTTCCTTACGGTTTCGCTGGGAAGATCAGGAGATACCTAGACTCAGCGAAGCAGAGGTTCAGCGAGATGAATTCTCACGATGACTTCTACTTTCCTGTGTCGATGAATTCTACGAGGAACACGGTGGGTGCGACATGGACGACCTTTTCCCGCCTTCTTCTCAAGAACCAAACCTTGGTGCAAAAGACTCCTCCCACCCATCTCGTAGCGTGGAGATGAATTCCAACAATAAGCGTCAAATGTTAAGTTCTCAGGAGATGCCTCCAGCTGCCGCCTTCACCGAGGATGAGACGGCCGAGGCGCAAAATGTTATCAGCCCCAACACACTCAGGAAGGCGGTCTCCGAGCAAGTAAAGGTCCCATTACATGAGAAGCCGAAGAAGAAGGGACGGACAAGAAGGAGGAAGGGTCCCACTACTGCGAGCCAGCCGGCACCGACGATCCGTGCTCAAGACGGGCCACCAAGACATGATGGAATCATGTTGAGGGTGCATGTGGCGGGTAGGCCGATGCTATCTGCTGCAATGCTCGATGCTGCAACCGATGCTATGAAGAGTCTGCATGACATTGTTCTGAATACAGAGACGCGGCGTCTCAGAGAGAATGATGTGGCATACCCGGTTTTCATTGCCAAGGTGCCAGAGGGAAAGGGCTTTGTTTCCTGCGACATCGGACGTGTGATCTTTCTGCGGTTTGATGACATCTTCGCTATGTTTCACCTTCTTCCGCTGCACTACACATTCGTTCGGCTATTTGCGGATCATTAGAGACAAGAACCCAGACATCGTTATATTGGACCCCTTCTACATGCGTGCCAAGATCTTGTGCAGCTCCGGGGACCGGCGACTCGCTAGTGATTACCTCGAAGGCATCATTCTGGCGAACAAGGATAAGGACAACTTCCTCCTGCCTTACTTTCCCGAGTAATTCCTCCCCTCAAGTCCCCGTAACATACATTAGCTTGCTTAGATTTCGGTCGTTCTTTTGCTCCTAACATCCGTGTTGTGTGCAGTGATGAAACAAAGTGCACACTCATCGCTCTAAACCCGAAATGGTCCATGGCCACGTATTTGGACCCGGACTGTGAGTCGAACAAAGACTACACAAATATCAACAAATTTCTCGATGAGGCTCTCTCGCGCTACTCCAAATCTGGCGTCACCTTCAAAAAGGAAGTTGTTAGGTACAACGCGCATGTGTTCACTCACGTAACCAAGTTCGCCTGCGTCAAGCAGCCGCCTGGCGGTCAGAAGGATGCCTACTACACCATCCATCACATGCGTGCGTTCGTACAGGACCAGCAACAGCTTACGCTCCCAGCTCAACTCAAGCACTAGGCCGAACGCTTGTCGGTAATCCAAGACGCCGACCACAGACAAGAATTCTTTCGCATCCAGTCAGAGTTGGCAGGAATCATCTTTGAAGAAGTCTTTCGTAATACAAGGGAGTTCTACCTCAACAATCAACTGTCCAACCGTGAAATAGATACAATGCTAAGATTGCAGGCCGACGGCAATCTCTCATTCATGACCATCATGAAAGACGGCGGCTTCACCCACGCTCCGGCCCGTGAGCGGAGTCAAAATTCTTGATGCCCATGCGCCTAGCTATCTAGTTCTGGACTATCGACGAGACCTCGTGTGTGTTTTATAAACTTTGATGAACTTGTATGTACATATGTCTCCTTAGTTTAAACAGTCATCATTCAACTTATATGTAATCGATGCTATTTATTACTAGGACCATGAACCGTGTGCTATTAATGTGTGTTGCTTTTCTCTTCCTTTGGTCCTTAATTTTGTTGTATACGTATGTACTTCTTAAATATTATCTGTAAGTTTCTCTTAATGTTTTGTTTGTCCAGTGCATAAAGCAGATGCCGTCGTATGTCGTCTACATTGTTATGATTCCCGAAGTCTGCGACGACTGGGAGGATTGTCGGAGACAGGTTCACCGTTTAGCGGTAACAGTTACAAAGGGTACCCCACAAGGGCGGAGGCGCAAGCTAGATACGCGCGCTATCTAGCGGGGGAGAGGAGGGAGCGGAGGAGGAACCGGATGAAGATCACATTGGTCATGATGATGCTCATCGTGACCGCCACCCTCTTCTTCAATGTCATGGTAGTTTAGATATATCGACTTGTAATGTGATCAAACTCGCTACTCGAGACTTGTAATGTTCTAACTTTGTTCGGTATTTTGAATTCGGAGACTAATATGATGATTTGTAATCGGAGACTAATCTTCTACTGTGCTGTTTATAAATCTGCTATTTATATATGTGTTGTTTATAAATCTGCTGTTTATATCTGTGCAAATACAGAAAAGAAAAAGAAAAAAAACATAATACTCATAGTAATGGCGCACATAGTGTGCGTCAGTGGCGCATGTGGAGAAACACAACAATGGCGCACTTCCTGAAAGTGTGCCATTAGTAACCCAGAGCAGAAGACACACATGTGGTGGGACCAGTAACATCATTGGCGCATGAATGGCCTTAGTAATGGCGCACTTCTGGTGCGCCATTAGTATACAGGATAGTAATGGCGCACTAAATGTGCGCCATTACTATCACTTACTAATGGCGTGCTAGTAATGGCGCACCTAAAGTGCGCCATTGATGTCAAAATATAGTGCGCCTTTAAAGATCTTTTTCCAGTAGTGCATGAAGTCCATGCCGATACCCTTTTGCCTTACATGTCCGGGTCGCAAGGGTTGCATACTTTTGGCAGCTTATGGGGTAGTGCTAACTCTTGTCGCATATATCGCAGTGATACGTCTAAAACGTATCTATAATTTCTTCTTCCTACATGCCTCTTTTGTGTGATATTGCTATGATATTGATGAACTTCCATACACTTTTGATCATATTTGGACTAACCTATTAACTCAGTGCACCCCAGTGCCAGTTCCTTCTTTCTACTGTTTTTCTATTTCAGGTTTCCCCGATATAAAAAGTGCTCCAAAAATTCGGGAAAAATCCAATAAAAATCAGCGATCAGGAAGCTTCCGGAATCACTTAGGGGGGCCAGAGGGGACCCACCAGGGCCCTAGGTGCCCTCCCGGCGCGCCCCAGGGTGGGGCCGCGCCAGGGGGCCGCCTGGACCCCTGGTGGACCCCCTGGCTACCCCCCCCCCTTCGCCTATTTATTCCCCGTGACGTGAAAACCCCGAAAGTGGAACCCTAATTCGCGATCTCTCCTCTATTCCGCCGCCGTCGCGCTTCCAAGATCGGGAGCACCAGAAGACCTCTTCCCGGCACCCTGCTGGAGGGAGGAATCACCTCCGGGAGCTTCTCCACCACCATGGATGCTTCCCGGATGAACCATGAGTAGTCCACCTTGGACCATGGGTCAATGATCAGTAGTTATGTGATGTTCTCCTCCCCTCTTTGTTCTTCATGGATTAGACCTCGTGAGCTGCCCTACATGATCGCGGCACTTATGTAATATTTCTTATGTTGCTATGCTAAGTTTGCAGGGATCCGATGGATTATGAGATTATGTTCATCTTGTGTTTGAGTAATATATTTGATTCTCCTCTTTTATATTTATGTTCTTGAGTAATTCTTGCATGTTCTCCGTTGCTGTTTATTGCTTTGGTCAAGTAGTAGGTAGTGACTCCAAGAGGGAGCGTTATGCATGATTGCGGGTTCATGCCCCCGATGACTAGCTTGAGTGACAGAAACATGAGTCTAGAGGATGTGTTGTTGCCACAAGGGGGAAAACAATGGTGCTTGTACTTGCGGGTGCAAGGATTGTTTACTTTACGCAAAGTTCTTTAATGCAGTTGTCTGTTGCTTTGAGTTTACACTTTGGGTGGGATTCGCAACTTAATACTAGCGAGATGTTCTGGATAGATAACTCAAGTGTGACGCCCCCAAAATCTAGCCGTGTACAGTAATCATACAAGCAAGGTACACGATCGAGATTAGGGACTCACGATGAGATATCACAACACAACTCTACAAATAAAATAATACAAGCTGTTTAATACAAGCCAGGGGCCACAAGGGCTCGAATACAACAGCTCGAGAGCACAAAGTCAGCGGAAGCAATAGTATCTGAGTACAGACACAAGGATAAAATGTTGCCTTAAGAAGGCTAGCACAAATATCAACAACGATCGACAAGGCGAGGCCTCCTGCCTGGGAACCTCCAAGATACTCCTGGTCAACGGGGAACTCGACGTCGTAGAAGGCATCGGGGATCTTCACGTTGTGGTGGTCGACATCGGGGATCTCCTGCTCCTGGACTCCAACGTCGACTGCAGCGGCCGATCAGGCAAAACAGTAAAGGAAATAAAGCAGGTGAGTATCTAGTATACCCGCGAGTCTTACGTCCGCTACTAAGCATTATGCATTGTATCAACGGAAATAAGAGGCTTTATATAGTGGACTGAAAGACAGGAATCCAGAGCAAGGGTAAGAAGCTAGGCCTATCGAAGACTAGCAACTTCCGACGATGTCGTGCAGCATGAGGTAAGAATTAGCCAACAGTTTATATAAAGCATAAAGTAACAATGCAGCAGAAGTTGCTGCAACATTGTATAATAATAAGTTGTAATAATCAACAATGCCTCCGAGTTCACCTCCTCGACATCCCCGCGAGGAAGAAAACCCGGAACCATACAGTTTAATAATAGTTTCTAGTGGTAAGATCCAGCTTCAGCATAAAGCGTCCTGTTACCGTGGACACGGCTATTCGAATAAATTAATCTTCCCTGCAGGGGTGCACTTGTGTTACGCTACACGCACGGATCTCCAGGGTGGAGGGAACCTTGTCAGGGAACGCTCCAACGAGGCTATCCGTCACTTCATAGCCCATCTTTCAAATTCAACAGAGAGGTCATCCGCCGGACTATATCCTATGTACGCGGGGCTTTGGACCCTAACCCCGCCGTACTCCTGCACGGTGCGAGGCTGGCCGGTGAAGTTAAATGAAAGCAAATACAAATCACACTGCCGCGGCAAATAAGACAACACCACTTCCCGGCGCAGGCCGCGGTACTGCTGACGTCTGAAGAGTCCTCGGACGACACTACGAAGCAGAGGAGCCCATAACTCGTAGTTCCCACGGGTAGGTAGTGCGTACATGGCATATAGCCATCTCAAGACATTCACTGAACCATTTAGCATCTTAATTAACCTGCGTGACAACTGTTATCGTTGCCTCGACTTAACTGACCCGCGGACAATGACAGCAGCCAGGACCACCAGTACATCGGTGCCTGCCCTGTCGTCCCACCAAGTCACTGCGGTTACCAACAAGGTGAACCGTCTCCTTACCTTGTCTCGCGTGTGCTCCTGGAGGAGCTCGACTTTCGTGGTTTGGTAACTCTCGTGGCCAACGATCAGGGGCCAAGCACACCGGTACACTGGTCGTACCCTCCTTGTTGTCCCGTCACAATACCACTCGCGGGCACCGTTGGGTCGCCCGACTTCTTACCTTTAAGGACACCAGTTGGTTCGAGTCCCTACCATTAAGTGAAACCAGGAGGAATCACCCTCGATGGTACACTTGAACTGGCTCGACTGAGACATCAGCGGAATGAACTAAAGAGGTAAACCTCGTATCATCCCGGTGATGCTACGCTACTGAGCCTACGAGAGTGAAATACAAGTCCATTCCACTCATAAGTCAAACTCGAAGCGACTCGGAAGAGTCTCGCCGTTGTAGGTTCCCTATGGCGTCTGCATTGATCCGTACCTGTTGCAGTTGTAATATATATCATTTCCTCGATCACTCCCAGAGTGATCACAGCTCGCTATCTAATCCTAGCTAACAATGCGCAGGGTTTACTGCTGAATAATTCATAAGTAATAATAGGCAGCATGGGATAAAGGAAGGTACATCAAGGGGCGACAAAAACAGGCTATGCAATTGAGTAGGATTGTAACGTAGCAGCAGCAGTAACAATGCCTAGTGCAAGAAATGTACGGAAAGATAGGCGATATCTGGGGAAGAGAATGGCTCTGCTTTCCTGGAAGCTCGGTAGTAGCGGTACGGTCGTCGACGAAGTAGTCGTACTCGATGGTTTCATCAGCGGCAGCAACGGGGTCTACCGGAGAATAAGGGGGGGGGGAGAAACAGTAAATACAGAACAATAATAGCAATACAAATGTATGACAGAGCGGATACAAAGCAACGGGGCTCTAACGCAGTGTTAGGTGATTGCTCGGAGCGGAAATTCATCCGGGGATGAAATACCGGCTCCGGGTGATCACCGGACAGGGTGTCTGGAGGGGGAAAGATCAAGCCGGGGGTGTCGTGGACATCCGAAACGCGTGTGGGTTGTGTATCCGGGTTAGTTGATCTATTCCGAACAACTTTCGTGTTCGAAATAAATTCATCCGGGTACTTTAACAGTACCGGACAAATCATCGGACAAACGGTCCGGAGGGGGACGGTTCGATGTTCGTTGTGTTAGAGGGGTGTGGTAGGTATACGGATAGTGTATCCGTATTTGTTATATTTTTCTGATCAATTTTCATGTATAAAGTTTTTGAATATGAGTTACGGTTTAAAAGTTATTGAATTTCAAAGTTTTAAATCAATTTAAATGATTTTCTGAATTTCTTTTATTATTAAATTAAACATTATCCACAACCTTATCCATAACAGTGTCTGACAGGTGGGACCTACATGTCATAGACAGTAGAATGTTAATACAAATTTATTTAATAGATTAATCCAGAGGACCCACCTGTCATACACTGGATTTTAATAAATTCGTTTTAATTAATTAAACAGGGGGTGTGGTCCATCTGTCATTGACACGTGTTTTAATCATTTGATTTAATTAGCTATTAACTACTGGGCCCATATGTAAGTGTATCAAAGGGGGGGTTATTCTTTATATCTTTTATTAAGGGGGGTTAGGAGCTTCATAGTGGGCTTAACCCAGGGGTTACCCCGTGGTAAACCACCCGCCCGCCGGTGGCAACCACATAGCCCGGCGGCGACCGGCGACCAGAGTGGGCGCGGCCACAAGGTGCACTGGGTGCGCGCGTGTGGGGGCGGGGGCGGGGGCTGGGAAGGCCTGGCCGGGGCACGGCTAGCGCGCTGCCGGCGCACGACCAGAGGGTGGTCCGTCCATGGCGAGCGGAAGCGGCGACAGGGGAACACGGCTTGGCCATTCCGGCCAACTACTGCGACCAATACGACTGGGGGAGAGTGAACCCGAGCGAGGCCAACGCTACACGTTCTCTGGTGCACTCGTAGTTCAAAGGGGGCGACTAAAACGACGACGACGAGCATAACGGCGGTGGCCGGAGCGCGCACGGCTCGGGACGGCGAACTACGGCACGAAACCGAAGGGGAAACATGGGGAATCTGCAGAGGAGCTCACCAGAAGTCCATGTCTGTCGACGGCGAGCCCGGGGGAGGTGTGTAGCGGCCGAATTTTCCCGGCACGTCCAGCGGCCAGAGGAAGAAAAAGACCATGATTTGCGGACGGTGGTGGCTCCCGACGATGACCGGATGCACTGGGAGACGAGGTCTACTGCGTCTAGCCTCCAGGACGTCTTGGCTTGAGCTGTGAGGCAAGGTGGCCGCGGGTGTACAAGGAGTTGCGCCCACGGCATCGACAGGATAAGGAGAGGGAGAGTGAGGCGCGTAGTGATAAGGGAAGGGGCGGCTAGGGTTTCGAGAGGGGGGATGCAGTGGCCTCGGGGGCTTTAACCCCGCCGGCGAGGCTGTGGATGGCCGACACGGGGCACCGGCGGCCACGGACGGCCATGGGGATGACAGCGAGCTCGGGTACAAGGGTGAACAGAGGAGGGAGATGAGTGGGAGGGGGAGATGGGCTGGGCTGGGCCCAATGGGGGTGTTTTCGCCCTAGGCGCCTTTTAGTATTTTTGCTATTTCTGTTTTCTACCAATATCTAGACTCCTGTTTTATTTAGTTTAGCACTCAAATGAATTTTGTTAATGGTGAAACTTGTTGCTAAATTAGGGTTGCACTTTAAAGCAATACCACAAAAAGTTTGGTACAAAAATAAAATCATCTATATTCTATTTATTTATTTAAAGTACTAAAGGGTGTTGTTTAGCTACTGTTTTTATTTATTTATTATATTAAATCATTATAATAATTTCCCAATGTTAGTTTAACAAGGTCCACTGATTTTTAGTCATTTAACAAAATTGGTTGCACAATTTATTAGTTCAATTATAATTTCCACTTGTTTATAAAAAATACAGAGAAATTTAATAACTCCTAAATAATGATTTAAATTCTATAATTGCTTAGGGGTTATTTGCAAGGTTATGGACATTTCTGTTTAACCATTTTTTTAAAGTTTATCTTGACTGGCATTTGAAATTTATAAATTGGAGTTGAATTATCTCCTGATGCAAGTTTTAACGAGGACGGTTATGATGACAAGGCAATCAATTAGCTTAATGACAGGGTTAAGTTCTGAGGGTGTTAAAAATCTCCACCACTACAAAGAATTCTCGTCCCGAGAATTAAAAGTAGTGTAAGGGGTAAGGTTTCAGTTTCGTATTCTAACGAATCTTCTGAGTCTTGTTGTCCTCCTGGAAGAAGTTAATCCTTCTCGTTGACGTCTTCACTTCTATGTATCGGTGCATCCCGATGTGTGGCCATCCTTCCTTCAGGGTCTTCATCATACCTACGGATAGGCTAGGAGGAAACACTTAAGGGGGTCGGATCGGTACCCGGTTAATCAACCGAGGTTGTCCAAGGTAATGGGGTACCAAGTATCTTACGAGTTAAGCTCAGGGAGATACATCGAGAGAAAAAAAAGAAGGCATGAGAAGTTTTCAAGCGGATATGCAAGCATTCGACGATGATAACGGAGGATAATAGGGGTCCAGAGCATCAAGCATAAGCACTGAGTCTGATATCGAACTGAATATTGCAAGGTAGGTGACCCGTGAATTGCATACGAGGTCAAACAAGAGGAATAACCTCGCGAATAGAAGGGTACAAGAGAGTCAGGTTTCGATCCTATGGAACTGTGGGTTATGGGACCACAGAAGGTAAGAAGGGTGGCGAAATTCCACGCGAGCATGATGCAAGGTTTGTCAGAGAACAATTTGTCAACTATGTCGGCAACATCATCAGTGCCAAGGGCGAGGAACGAAGAGAACCATTTTCCTGCTCGTTAAGACAAGGCGGACCAATTGGCAAAGTTCTCGTCCATCGGTGGTCACCGAAAAGTCATCAACAATCGTAACTGGTTGTACAGACAATGTAGCACACCAAAATGTTTACATAAGCAGGGAATTTCACTGCTTAGATAAGATACATTACAAGAAAGGTTAAACAGACCAATGGAAAGGAAAACGTGATGATACACAAGTATGAGGTGTATATCTTTCCCAAGGGAAAGCAGAGCACGATGTACACGACCAAGTTGTATTGGCACGGAGTCGAGGGAGGTTGTCGACGATAAGAAAAATCATCGAAGGTCATGGGTGGTATTTCACACGGTGAATCCAATTGACACATGGAATAAGCCATTTAAGAATAGTTGGATAGATAATCCACAAAATGGTCGGATGGTTCGCAAAGGATCCGATGTGAGTATGGGCACTCAACCAGAAGGGGAGAGAATGCCAAGGCATCGGGTGACAGAAGCACCGAAATAACTTGATGCTTAAGTAAAAGGAAATCGTGATTTCCAGATCGGGAGGTGGATGCAATTATCCACATGGACTTATCGGTGGCAGGGGATTGCAAAGGCGATGAACACGCAGGTTCTCGGGAATTTATCAGAGAGTAATCGTCGGGATCTTCAGGTGAATCAGGCGATCATCGGGAATGCAGTGCTCTCCGGAAGGAAGGAGGTACGAGAACCTAAAGTTAGGGTTAATAAAAACTTACCAGCAAGGATAAGAGAGCAGAGTCCCAGAGCATAGGTAAGGAGAAAAAGATCCTAATACCATAGATATCACACGTAGTGACATCGATGTGGGCCCGTAAGCCAAACATTAAGTTACCAAAGTAGTTTTGCAAAGTCTAGACTCAACTTCGACCGAGGAGTGGTTAGGGGCTTCCTACAGGCAGTCAGCTCCAATACCAACTTGTGACGCCCCCAAAATCAAGCCGTGTATAGTAATCATACACGCAAGGTACACGATCGAGATTAGGGACTCACGATGAGATAACACAACACAACTCTACAAATAAAATAATACAAGCTGTTTAATACAAGCCAGGGGCCACGAGGGCTCGAATACAATAGCTCGAGACCACAAAGTCAGCGGAAGCAATAGTATCTGAGTACAGACACAAGGATACAAGGTTGCCTTAAGAAGGCTAGCACAAATATCAACAACGATCGAAAAGGCGAGGCCTCCTGCTTGGGAACCTCCAAGATACTCCTGGTCAACGGGGAACTCAACGTCGTAGAAGGCATCGGGGATCTTCACGTTGCGGTGGTCGACATCGGGGATCTCCTGCTCCTGGACTCCAACGTCGACTGCAGCGGCCGATCAGGCAAAACAGTAAAGGAAATAAAGCAGGTGAGTATCTAGTATACTCGCGAGTCTTACGTCTGCTACTAAGCATTATGCATTGTATCAACGGAAATAAGAGGCTGTATATAGTGGACTGAAAGACAGAAATCCAGATCAAGGGTAAGAAGCTAGGCCTATCGAAGACTAGCAACTTCCGACGATGTCTTGCAACATGAGGTAAGAATCAGCCAACAGTTTATATAAAGCATAAAGTAACAATGCAGCAGAAGTTGCTGCGGCATTGTATAATAATAAGTTGTAATAATCAACAATGCCTCCGAGTTCACCTCCTCGACATCCCCGCGTGGAAGAAAACCCGGAACCATACAGTTTAATAATAGTTTCTAGTGGTAAGATCCAGCTTCAGCATAAAGCGTCCTGTTACCGTGGACACGGCTATTCGAATAGATTAATCTTCCCTGCAGGGGTGCACTAGTGTTACGCTACACGCACGGATCTCCAGGGTGGCGGGAACCTTGTCAAGGAACGCTCCACTGAGGCTATCCGACACTTCATAGCCCATCTTTCAAACTCAACAGAGAGGTCATCCGCCGGACTATATCCTATGTACGTGGGGCTTTGGACCCTAACCCCGACGTACTCCTGCACGGTGCGAGGCTGGCCGATGAAGTTAAATCAAAGAAAATACAAATCACACTGCCGCGGCAAATAATACAACACCACTTCCCGGCGCAGGCCGCGGTACTGCTGACGTCTGAAGAGTCCTCGGACGACACTACGAAGCAGAGGAGCCCATAACTCGTAGTTCCCACGGGTAGGTAGTGCGTACATGGCATATAGCCAACTCAAGACATTCACTGAACCATTTAGCATTTTAATTAACCTGCGTGACAACCGTTATCGTTGCCTCGACTTAACTGACACGCGGATAACGACAGCAGCCAGGACCACCAATACATCGGTGCCTGCCCCGTCGTCCCACCAAGTCACTGCGGTTACCGACAAGGTGAACCGTCTCCTTACCTTTTCTCGCGTGTGCTCCTGGTGGAGCTTGACTTTCGTGGTTTGGTAACTCTCGCGGCCAACGATCAGGGGCCAAGCACACCGGTACACTGGTCGTACCCTCCCTGTCGTCCCATCGCAATACCACTCGCGGGCACCGTTGGGTCGCCCGACTTCTTACCTTTAAGGACACCAGTTGGTTCGAGTCCCTACCATTAAGTGAAACCAGGAGGAATCACCCTCGATGGTACACTCTAGCTGGCTCGACTGAGACATCAGCGGAATGAACTCAAGAGGTAAACCTTGTATCATCCCGGTGATGCTACGCTAATGAGCCGACGAGAGTGAAATATGAGTCCATTCCACTCATAAGTCAAACTCGAAGCGACTCGGAAGAGTCTCGCCGTTGTAGGTTCCCTATGGCGTCTGCATTGATCCGTACCTGTTGCAGTTGTAATATATATCATTTCCGCGATCACTCCCAGAGTGATCATAGCCCGCTATCTAATCCTAACTAACAATGTGCAGGGTTTACTGCTTAATAATGCATAAGTAATAATAGGCAGCATGGGATAAAGGAAGGTACATCAAGGGACGACAAAAAAAGGCTATGCAATTGAGTAGGATTGTAACGTAGCAGCAGCAGTAACAATGCCTAGTGCAAGAAATGTACGGAAAGATAGGCGATATCTGGGGAAGAGAATGGCTCTGCTTGCCTGGAAGCTCGGTAGTAGCGGTACAGTCGTCGACGAAGTAGTCGTACTCGATGGTGTCATCAGCGGCAGCAACGGGGTCTACCGGAGAATAAGGGGGGGGGAAGAAACAGTAAATACAGAACAATAATAGCAATACAAATGTATGACACAGCGGATACAAAGCAACGGGGCTCTAACGCAGTGTTAGGTGATTTCTCGGAGCGGAAATTCATCCGGGGATGAAATACCGGCTACGGGTGATCACCGGACAGGGTGACCGGAGGGGGAAAGATCAAGCCGGGGGTGTCGTGGACATCCGACACGCGTGTGGGTTGTGTATCCGGGTTAGTTGATCTATTCCGAACAACTTTCGTGTTCGAAATAAATTCATCCGGGTACTTTAACAGTACCGGACAAATCATCGGACAAACGGTCCGGAGGGGAACGGTTCGATGTTCGTTGTGTTAGAGGGGTGTGGTTGGTATACAAATAGCGTATCCGTATTCGTTATATTTTTTTGATCAATTTTCATGTATAAAGTTTTTGAATCTGAGTTACGGTTTAAAAGTTATTGAATTTCAACGTTTTAAATCAATTTAAATGATTTTCTGAATTTCTTTTATTATTAAATTAAACATTATCCACAACCTTATCCATAACAGTGTCTGACAGGTGGGACCTACATGTCATAGACAGTAGAATGTAAATACAAATTTATTTAATAGATTAATCTAGAGGACCCACCTGTCATACACTGGATTTTAATAAATTCGTTTTAATTAATTAAACAGGGGTTGTGGTCCATCTGTCATTGACACGTATTTTAATCATTTGATTTAATTAGCTATTAACTACTGGGCCCATATGTAAGTGTATCAAAGGGGAGGGGGTTATTCTTTATCTCGTTTATTAAGGGGGGTTAGGAGCTTCATAGTGGGCTTAACCCAGGGGTTACCCCGTGGTAAACCAGCCGCCCGCCGGTGGCAACCACACAGCCCGGCGGCGACCGGCGACCAGAGTGGGCGCGGCCACAAGGTGCACTGGGTGCGCGCGTGTGGGGGCGAGGGCGGGGAAGGCCTGGCCGGGGCACGGCTAGTGCGCAGCCGGCGCACGACCAGAGGGTGGCCCGTCCATGGCGAGCGGCAGCGGCGACAGGGGAACACGGCGAGGCCATTCCGTCCAACTACTGCGACCAATACGACTGGGGGAGAGTGAACCCGAGCTAGGCCAACGCAACACGTACTCTGGTGCACTCGTAGTTCAAAGGGGGCGACTAAAACGACGACGACGAGCATAACGGCGGCGGCCGGAGCGCGCACGGTTAGGGACGGCGAACTACGCCACGAAACCGAAGGGGAAACATGGGGAATCCGCAGAGGATCTCACCAGAAGTCCATGGCTGTGGACGGCGAGCCGGGGGGAGGTGTGTAGCGGCCGAATTTTCCCGGCACGTCCGGCGGCCAGAGGAAGAAAAAGACCATGATTTGCGGACGGTGGTGGCTCCCGACGATGACAGGATGCACTGGGAGACGAGGTCTACTGCGTCTAGGCTCCAGGACGTCTTGGCTTGAGCTGTGAGGCAAGGTGGCCGCGGGTGTACAAGGAGTTGCGCCCACGGCGTCGACAGGATAAGGAGAGGGTGAGTGAGGCGCGTGGTGATAAGGGAAGGGGCGGCTAGGATTTCGAGAGGGGGGATGCAGTGGCCTCGGGGGCTTTAACCCCACCGGCGAGGCTGTGGATGGCCGACACGGGGCACCGGCGGCCACGGACGGCCATGGGGATGACAGCGAGCTCGGGTACAAGGGTGAACAGAGGAGGGAGATGAGTGGGAGGGGGAGATGGGCTGGGCTGGGCCCAATGGGGGGGTTTTCGCCCTAGGCGCCTTTTAGTGTTTTTGCTATTTCTGTTTTCTACCAATATCTAGACTCATGTTTTATTTAGTTTAGCACTCAAATGAATTTTGTTAATGGTGAAACTTGTTGCTAAATTAGGGTTGCACTTTAAAGCAATACCACAAAAAGTTTGGTACAAAAATAAAATCATCTATATTCTATTTATTTATTTAAAGTACTAAAGGGTGTTGTTTAGCTACTGTTTTTTTTATTTATTATATTAAATCATTGTAATAATTTCCCAATGTTAGTTTAACAAGGTCCACTGATTTTTAGTCATTTAACAAAATTCGTTGCACAATTTATTAGTTCAATTATAATTTCCACTTGTTTATAAAAAATACAGAGCAATTTAATAACTCCTAAATAATGATTTAAATTCTATAATTGCTTAGGGGTTATTTGCAATGTTATGGACATTTCTGTTTAACCATTTTTTTAAAGTTCATCTTGACTGGCATTTGCAATTTATTAATTGGAGTTGAATTATCTCCTAATGCAAGTTTTAACGAGGACGGTTATGATGACAAGGAAATCAATTAGCTTAATGATAGGGTTAAGTTCTGAGGGTGTTACATCAAAGCTATTTCTGGCGCCGTTGCCGGGGACTCCACTCTTCAAGATAGGGGAGTTGCACACTATCTTTTATCTTTGCTTTTTAGTCTTGTTTGTATACCTTTCAGTTTTTGCTTTAGTGTCCTTTATCAAAAATCAAAAAATTAGTTATCTTGCGTGCTGCTGCTATGGGTTCCTCTGAGAACACCAAGTTGTGTGGCTTTACTAGTCACAACAACAGTGAATTTATCTGCACTCCTATTGCTACATCTGCTATTTCAGCACCTTCTTATGAGATTAAACCTGCTTTGCTGAACCTTGTTATGAAAGATCAATTCTCTGGTGCTAGAGATGATGCTTCTTTGCACTTAAATAATTTTATTGAGCTTTGTGATATGCAAAAGTACAAAGAACTAGATGGTGATATTGTTAAGATTAAGCTTTTTCCTTTCTCCTTGAGAGATGAAGCTAAAATATGGTTTCAATTCTTGCCTAAGAATAGCATAGACTCTTGGGATAAGTGCAAGGATGCTTTTATTGGGAAGTACTACCCCCCTGCTAAGATTATCAAATTGAGGAGCTTTATTATGAATTTTAAGCAATTGGATAATGAACACGTTGCCCAAGCTTAGGAACGCATGAAATCTCTTGTTAAGAATTGCCCTACGCATGGTTTGACTACTTGGATGGTTATCCAAACTTTTTATGCACGCTTGAACTTTACCTCGCGGAACTTGCTAGATTAGGCCGCGGGAGGAACCTTTATGTCAACTACACTTGGTGCTGCCACAAAACTTCTCGATGAGATGATGACCAACTATTCCCAATGGCACACCGAAAGAGCTCCAACAGGTAGGAAGGTAAACTCTGTCGAGGAGATCTCCTCACTAAATGAAAAAGTTGACTTGATTATGTCTCTATTTACCAAGCAATCTCCTATTGATCCTCAAGATGTTCCTTTAAATTATTTGATTGCTCAAGATCAAGTAGATGTGAATTTTATCTCTCGAAAAAACTTCAACAACAATGCTTATAGGAGTAATTTTTGTAGCAATCCTAGACCGTTCCCCTCCAACAACTATGTGAACAACAACACTTATCCTAGCACCAAAAACTCCACCTCTGAATTAGAGAGTATGCTTAAAGACTTTATCACTACCCAAAAATCCTTCAACAAGAGTGTAGAGGAAAAACTAGACAAATTAGATAACCTCACGTTGAAGGTAGACAATTTATCCCATGAAGTAGAATTGCTTAAAATTAGAACTTCTCCCCTTGAGGAGAGGAAGGCCATTCCTATGAATGCTATCCAAGTGCAAATTAATGAAAACATTAGGATGAAGGCTAAACTTAAAGAGAGATTGGCTAGAGAAAAGGAGGAAGAAGATAGAATTAAGAGCCTTCCTACACACCATACTGTTGCTACTATCCAAGTGGTTGAGGATATCCAAACTCTTAGCAACCAATGCACCCCTAGTCCCATAGGACCTATTAATGGTGATGCTATGACCTCAACCGTAGAAGAAGAAACTCCAATGACTATAGAAGCTACCAAACAAGTGAGCCTAAAGGACACCACTACCACTTTACTTGATAGTAGTGACCTTGATTTTCATAATTGCACCCTTTCTGAAGCTATCCGTTTCCTTCACAAGATGTCTAGAGACCCCCACACTAGCACACTTAATCTTGCCTTCACGGAGCATATCACTAATGCTCTCATCAAAGCTAGGGCGGAGAAGCTTAGGGTAGAAGCCTCCATACCTAGAAATCTAGAAGTTGGTTAGTATCCTATGATTAAAATTAAGTTGACTAACTTTTCTTGCTATGCTTTATGTGATGTTGGAGCTAGTACCTCTGTTATGCCCAAAAGAATGTATGATATATTTGAATTGAAACCTTTTGATCCTTGTTCTTTTGGTGTTCGTCTTGTCGATTCTTCCGTAAATAAACCTATGGGGAAGATCGATGATGTTCTTATCATTGTCAATGACAATTATGTTCCTGTTGATTTTACTATTATGGACATTGAATGTGAACCTTCTTGTCCAATTATTTTGGGACGTCCTTTTCTTCGCACCGTGGGTGCTATTATTGATATGAAAGAAGGGATTATAAAATTCCAATTCCCTCTCAAGAAAGGGATGGAACACTTCCCTAGGAAAAAGATTAAGTTTCCTTTTGAGTCCGTCACACGGGCTAGTTATTTTCTTGAAAAGACTTGATCTATTTGCATTAAGCCTAGCTAATGGCTTTAAAGAAGCGCTTTCGGGAGGCAGCCCGCAACGAATTTAGGATTTCCTTTATGTTTTTCTTCTGTTTTTAGTGGTCTTGATGATTGGTACTACTGTAGCAACATCATTGTATCTTTACTTTTCAAGCTTTGTGCCATTTATAGCCTCATATGACAAGGGAAGTGAAAGTTGTGACATGCTGTTGAGAAAACAGATTCTGTCCTCGTGACTAGAAAAATCATGAAAAAATCCCAGTTCATCTTTTTGAGCGGAAATTATTACACAGCATGCTCTATACAATTAAGGAACTTTCGTATGTTCTGAGTTTTTTATTTGAGTTGCAGAAGTAACCCTAAAAAATTCTTTACTACCTGCTGGTCTGTTTTTCACAGATTCTGTCCTGTTTTGCCTTTTCTTCGTTTTGCAAACCTTAAGCTTGCTTTTTCTTTGCAAAAACTTTTTGGAATTCTTGAGAAAAAGTAGCTCTTCAAGAATATCCTTATTTACAGTAGAGAAAAAATTATTTTAATATGGGTACTAACCTCGCTAATCAGATTATGATGAGTTATGTATGAACGGAGTTTTCAAGTGTGTGAGGGAAGATGATGAAAGAAGATTCAGGAGTGTCAAGCGCTCAAGCTTGGGGATGCCCCCATGCATACCCAAGAAATATTCAAGGAGACTCAAGCATCGAAGCTTGGGGATGCCCCCGTGCATCCCTTTCTTCATCAACAATTATCAGTTCATCTCTCGTCTCACTATATTTTTATCACTTCATGTGTTATGTGCTATGCTTGGAGCGTCTCGCTCTTAGGTTTTGACTTTAGTTTTCTTTATCTTTGCTTGCTGTTCATAACAAGTTAGAACCCAAATTTCTTTGTGTGGGAGAGAAACACGCTCCACTTTCAAAATCTTGAACACAACATAGGACTTTTTCATGTTTATCTTTGCTGTGTGTGTTCTTTATCTTTTTCATAGCTACTGTCATGTTTAGCTCTTAGCTTTCATGCTTATCTTTTCAAAGAGCTTTCGTTTAGTTTGTTGCTGGAACTCTCTTGAGTTTTCATGTTTATCTTGTCTAGACAGTTTGCCTGTTGCAATGAGTTTTGTGTCTTGACTTGAAGTAGGTAATTGAGGTTGCTATTTTTTTTGTAGTAGTAACTTGCAATAGTTTTGAGGTATTTTTTTTGAGTAATGTTTGGAATTTCGGTGTCAAGAGCTTTAGCCTATTAGTGATAGATGTCGTATTTTGGGAAATCCGTGTTTATTTTCAAAGCTTACAAAATTAGTTGAGAACTTTAGCTACTAGATGGATCACTACTCTTGTGAGGGTTCGAATATTAGAGTACACTCACGTACCATAAGTCGAGGATGCGCAAGGATAACCGAACCCCCATACACTCCTCCTCGGGGTACTTGTCTCTTTGTGAATCTACTTATTAGATTGAGAGTTACCAATAATAAGTGCATGAGTTCTTCGGACTAATGTTAGTATTCGAAAGTTGACACTTCCACCTTCCCATATTTTTCTGGCCTTTCTTGTGCCGTGCATTGCTTTCTTCTCACTCCGAGAGTTAGCGTCCACCTTCGCCGGTACATCCAAACCCTTGGCATGATACACTCTGTCATCATAAACCTCCTTATATCCTTCCTCAAATCAGCCACCATACCTACCTATCAAGTCATTTCCATAGCCTTTCCGAGATATATTTCCATGCAACATCCATCTTCTCCTGACTTGATCTTCATGTCATACATGCTACTTGCTTGATTGATGAGCCGCATGCTAGTTGGGCCTTGCCCTTATCATTGCTACATGACGCGCTAGTATCATTGCATATCCTGGTACACTGGCAGAGGCATACATTTGCATACATCATGAGAGTTGCATCTTCTTTATGGTTTGAGTACTTTCGTAAAGTGTGAAAGATCTTCTATACTTTTTGTAATATATATAGTGTTGCCCCTAAAGTGAGGAAAAGATCCCAAAGTGGAAAACTTAAAAGATCCCAAAGAGGACAAACTAAAAGATCCCAAAGAGGAAAAATGAGAGAAATAGAAAGAGCCATTAAGGCCACCAAAAAATACCAAAAAAAATACCCAAAAAATAGAAAAAATAGAAAAAGAAATAAAAAAAGAGAAGGGGCACACTACTATTCCTTTTGAGAGATCCACACTCGTACTCCCTCTTATATCTTGTACTCCATAGAGATTATCATTCATGCATATAGCTATGTGGGGACCTTCAGACTATAGAACTTGGCTGGTATATTCCAATGATGAGCCTCCTCAAATGAGCTCTAGGTCTTCTTGAGAAAGCAAGTTGGATGCACCCCCACTAGTTCCATTGGAGAGCTTACCTTAGCTCATATGTGCATCCGTTGCATGGAAATCCCTACTCACATCATATCTATCATTTGGCCTTCTCTCGCCTATGATTGTCCTCATTAATGTGAGCCTTTCACACCTTTTTGTCTTCATCCTCCACCATGTTCTCTCTTTGCTATCCTAAGTATAAACTTTCTTACTTACGCTCATCCATTGCATGAGTGCTCAAAATGTCGAAAAGGAGTGGATCATTTTGACTTGTACCTGGCTAGTGTTCTGGGGATGATTCAGGATAAGATTCCAAAGAAGACCAACTGTGAAACATTAGTAGATTAAGTTCTCAACAAAAAAATACATTTTTCTCGTATATCCCTATCCCCTTTCTTGCACGCAAACACCATTTGGAGACATTCAAGTCACGGACAGCGAGAGCTCTTGCACCTTTATGTTCTTATGTTGCTTGTTTCAATGCTAAATATAGACTCTTGCCTGTTATGACTTGAATTGAATTACATGTCTTGATTTCTTTACTTAAAAGTTCTTATATGGTTGTTAGCGTGTCACCACAGAAATTATGCTTGTTATCATTTACCTACTCGAGGACGAGCAGGAATTAAGCTGGGGTTGTTGATACGTCCAAAACGTATCTATAATTTATGCTTGCTCCATTCCTCTTTTGTGTGATATTGCTATGATATTGATGAACTGCCATACACTTTTGATCATATTTGTACTAAGTATTAACTCAGTGCACCCCAGTGCCAGTTCCTGTTTTCTGCTGTTTTTCTATTTCAGGTTTCCCCCATATAAAAAGTGCTCCAAAAATTCGGGAAAAATCCAATAAAAATTCAGCGATGAGGAAGCTTCTGGAATCACCGAGGGGGTGGGGGGCAGAGGGGACCCACCAGGGCCCCAGGCGCCCTCCCGGCGCGCCCCAGGGTGGGACCGCGCCAGGGGGGCGCCTGGACCCCTGGTGGACCCCCTGGCTACCCCCCTTCGCCTATTTACTCCCCGTGACGTGAAAACCCCGAAAGAGGAACCCTAATTCGTGATCTCTCCTCTGTTCCGCCGCCGTCGCGCTTCCAAGATCGGGAGCACCAGAAGATCTCTTCCCGGCACCCTGCCGGAGGGAGGAATCACCTCCGGGAGCTTCTCCACCACCACGGATGCTTCCCGGATGAACCGTGAGTAATCCACCTTGGACCATGGGTCTATGATCAGTAGCTATGTGATGTTCTCCTCCCCTCTTTGTTCTTCATGGATTAGACCTCGTGAGCTGCCCTACATGATCGAGGGACTTATGTAATATTTCTGCTGTTGCTATTCTGAGTTTGCTGGGATCCGACGGATTATGAGATTATGTTAAGATTGTGTTTGATTAATATATTTGATTCTCCTCTTTTATATTTATGTTCTTGAGTAATTCTTGCATGTTCTCTGTTGCTCTTTATTGCTTTGGCCAAGTAGTAGGTAGTGACTCCAAGAGGGAGCGTTATGCATGATTGTGGGTTCATGCCCCCTGATAACTAGCTTGAGTGACAGAAACATGAGTCTAGGGGATGTGTTGTTTCCACAAGGGGGAAAACAACGATGCTTGTACTTTTGGGTGCAAGGATTGTTTAATTTATGCAGAGTTCTGTAATGCAGTTGTCTGTTGCTTTGAGTTTACACTTTGGGTGGGATTCGCAACTTAATACCAGCGAGATGTTCTGGATAGATATCTCAAGGTGGATGATTAGTAGGTAGATGCAGATGGATTTCGGTCTACTTGTTTTGGCGTACCTCCCAAGCTTTTGAGCCTCTTCCTTTCTTTATAGCATAATTAGCATTGGTTTGCGCACATAATCCTGTCAATTGCCCAGCTGTAATTTGTTTACCTCACATGGTTCTTTTATCGTCTTTTGGGAGAGAGACATCACTAGTGAACATCATAGGACCCCGGTGCATATTTCCAACACTGTTTACACCCTCTATCAATTTACTTTCAATATTTACTTTTCTGTTGATATCACTATCATTATTATCCCGTGCGTTTTATCCTTTGTAAACAACAAGGCCGGAGGAATTGACAACTCCTCTGTACTCGTTGGGAAGCAAAGTTATTTGTTGTGTGTGTAGGTCCAGGTGAAGTAAGCTACCTTGGGTTGTGAACGGCGCCATTGTTCACTTTACCACCTTCTTGTATCTGCTGGAGTCCTATTGGTTCGACATTCAACCTTAGCATCTTCGCTAAGGGAAATTTGCAGCTACGCTATATCTAACCTTCCACTTTAGGTAACCAACGAGGGGCGAGAAGTAAACTCTCGTGACATCACGCAGCATGGTTCAACATATACCATACCTGTCTGCATGGGTCCTTCCTATTGTGACAATCACCTTTCCTTTTAGGGGCTTCTCATATATTGACTTTTTTTATCGGAGTTCTTTCTCTGAGCTAGCTGGGTTGTCTTCGTACTTCGTCTCTTAGCAAATCATGATGATTCTCGGTTGCAAAGAACTGGGCCTCAAGGTTATACTCCTCCGAGGCTTTGTCGGACTTGAGGAGCTAAGTCTTCGGGCTGTGGTCGAGACCAACGGCTTCATGATTTTCCTTTCCTGCGGGTGTTCCTCCAAGACTTGGCATTCTTTATACCCAGCGGAGATGCAGATTTGCTTATGCTGCTTGCTTTCCACGCAGAAGTTGTGGTCCTACCGCTTCCCATGTGTACCGATCACTTGAGTACGAGCATGCTTGTATCCATACGAGCATGGCTCGTATAAGCTGGAAAGTGTGTCCATGACATGTGCAGATCCATCTGCGACTGACTAGGTTGAAATCTTCCTTTCTGTTGAATAGTTGAGTTTCCGACACTCACTGCTGCTAGCACGATGGCGTATCGGAGAAGACTTGGTAGCTTACGGTCGAAGATCTTCTGGGGTAGCGTGCTGGAGAAGGATGGGTATCGTACGCGGGAAGCTTCTCCGATAGCTTACTGATGAAGGTTGGGTGTCTTGCCTCGGAAGTTTTCCCTGGGTACTATGGATGTACTGGTCCCTTGTGCTAGAAGTTTCTGCGGCAATCTACTGTGGATCATGGGATAGTTTGTGCTGGAATCCATCCTAGTGGCATACTGAGCACAATTGGGTGCCTTCCACCATAAGCTTCTCGGTGGCTTAGGGTAGAAGACTGGATGTCTTGGCCGAGAAGCTATCTTGATAGCGTACCGGGGAAGGTTGATGCACTGTACATGTCGGGTGTGTCCGGTATCCTGCCAAGGACGGCTGAGGTTCCTTCTGTCTGAAGCTTCTCCACTATAGCGTATGGAAAAACTGGATGCCGGGCATGGAAATTTTTCTGACTTACTAGCCGTTGTCTTGTCAGAGGCGATCATAGTTCCAATCATTTCATTGTTGGGTTCTGATTTCCTGGTACCCCCTGACTTTCTTCCAGAGTATACCCTGATCTAGTAGCTTGCGTATGGCACGAGTACAACCTGTATGTTTCATACCCTTGATGCAGATGTTCATGGGTCACAACTTATCTTTTCCCCTGATTGGATCTACGTGACTGTCACGGCCGAATGAATGATGCAGACTTCATCTGAATAATTCGTACCGGCAGGGTTCATACTTTAGCCAGATATTCTTTACATAATCATGGGTGACTCTTTCTTGACTTGCTGATCTTCACACTCATTGTAGTATTTCACTGATTCTTCCCGGTATGCGGTGGGTTCATGAGAAAATTTCCATAAGGGGGAATTTAAGGCGACACCAAAGAATCCAAAGGAAAAAACAACGAAGAGATTCCACAGAGTGAAGATCAATATTAATCGATAAATAGTTCATCACTTCAAAAGTGTTAGTGGTAGTCGATGACTATCTGAATCCTTTGCATAAAACCAACAAATAAACCAGTAGCCACCAGAACGATTTTTACAACTCTGATCTGGGACATTTACTGGAATAGCTCAAGCACTGCTCAAGACGGCCGACCAAACATCAGCTTAGAGCATGAGACAACGTGGATAAAAAGAATGCAGAGGTCCCCTAAGACGCTCGAGAAAACAACTCAGACATAGGGTCTCCAATCCGAAGATAAACTCAACAGCTGCCCGAGACGGTCGAAAAGCAGCTCAGAACACGGTCGAATGTTGAAAAGCGAAATAAAAAGTAGGCACCCACCCCGGACAGCCAAAAACGAATCAGCTCAGAATCAGGCGTGGTCCACATTCCAAACTAAAGCGAGCAAGGGTTCATCAGAGTCGCGTGCTACCTGCAAACAGATGTTCGTTAAGCATGGAGGAACCAAATAAAGAATTGATGAAGCAATCCAACAAAGCAAAGATCGATAGCATTGACAGTGCATCAATATCACGTGCACACATATCATATCTTATTGGTAGCCCAACATCAAAAAACATGCAACAGGCAACATGCGGGACCTACTATTACTCATGCAACACGAACTATGTGTACTTAAACGCTACGGTCCATCGATGGGTTGCCGGATGCAGAGGAATCTGGCGGAGGAGTTGCCGAAGCCAAGGGTGCAACAAGAGACCTTCTTGCTTTGCCCCCAACGAGGGAAATATTGCAAGGGACCAAAAACATATTTTTATAATTTGTTTATCTATTGTGGTTTGCCCCCAACAATTCTTGGATTTCTTCTATTTTAAATAAATGGAAAAGTCCCCAATTCTTTATTTCTGCGGAGACAGACCACCTAGGCCCAGCCCAGCTGGCCTGCCTCCACTTGGACTCGAGCCCGCCCCCGAACCGGTAAGTGGGAGTGTCCCCCATCCGTAGATCTTGATCGGACGGCCCCGGTGCGTCGCCTTTCTAGCGTGGCCGGGGGGGCGGGGGGGACCTCGCCGTCTACTCTCACACCGGCGGGCCACGGAGGCATTCCGGCCGTCGACGTGGCCGGAGGAGATCTCCTATATAAACAGGGCTCGCCCCGAGCTCGGGCAACCCTAGGATTCGTTTCCCCCCTCTAGATCTCGTCGCCGCCTCCCCGTTCGCAGCCATGCGCCTCCCTTGTTCCGCCTAACCAGTGAGCTCCGATGGGAAATTTCGCCGCCGCCTCTCCGTGCCGACGAGCGTGCGCTCGTGTCCACGCACATGGAGCTCATCCGTTTCGTTTCACCCCGCGCTGGTTGCAGCAGACGACCCGTGTCCTCTTCGCGACGACGCCCTCCGTTGCGGGATCTTCTTCCCCGACGTCGGCCTAATCATCTACCTCCTCCACGGCCCGTTCTTCCTCATCAACGACCACCCCTAGATGAGCATCGACGGGTTCCCCTTCCTCGTAGAGCGCTAGCGTGTAGCCGAGCCAATGCATGCCTCTGTTTCCCGCCGAGAGCGTCGCCGTCGTGCAGACCCTGGACGCCATGCTCGTGGCGTGTCCAGATCGCGTGCGCGCGTGTCCTAGGCACGTCCAGAGCGTGCCCACGGCTGCCAAGGTGCCGCCTTTGCGCCACCAACGGTCGCCGTGACCGTTCTCTGAATCGCGTACACTACTGGAATTCCACAATTTGCCGTCTGCCATGGCTGTCGGCAAACATATACAAAACGGACGGCAAAGTGCTTTGCCGTCTGCTGGCGGATGGCAAAGCACTCATCAGCCATTTATCCGGCAAAGACGTGCTTTGCCGTCTACATATAATCGACGGACGGCAAAGCTCTTTGCCGTCCGCTTTTGTTCTGGCTGTCGGCAAGCTAAGCATGCTCTTTGCCATGGGTAAGAGATACACAGACGGCAAAGAGATTGATAAAAAATATAAAAAATGCAGCTATTAGCTGCACCTCGCTGGAGCAACACGACCGCTGCAATGGCCTGCTTCTGTTTAAGGAGGACGTCGTCCCCTGCTGCTAGTGCTGCTGTTCATGGATGACGCTGGCTATTCGAGGCTCAACGCGAGTAGGACGACGATCATGTTCATGGTGACCGGCCGTTCGAGGCTCGGGCGAGGTGAACGCCGATGACGTCCATGGCGACCAACTTTTCGAAGCGTGGGGCGCGGAAGACGCCGACGACGTCCATGGCGAAGTCCACGCTGGAGGTCGCGCCAAGCCAGTGGCCGCGCCTCACCACTGGACGCTCCACTGGGCGTCTCGCTGGAGGTCGCGTCGCGCCGGTGGCGGCGCCTCACCGCTGGCCGTGCCTCTGGGCTTCTTGCTGGTGGCCGCGCCACACCGGAGTCCACTCGGCGCTCCGCTGACCGCGCCACCGCGCCATGCTGGAGAACGCACCGGAGGCCGCGCTGCGACGGAGGTCGCACCACGTCGGAGTTCCTGACGCCCAACCGCGCCTCATCACCGTGGAAAAGAGCACGTCTGTGGTTGCGGCCGCCTCGAACCGGAGCTTGACTAGCAGGCGCCGGACTTGACGAGCAGGGCGACGCATGTGGCGGAAGCACGGGAGGATGGGCGCGTTGGCCTTGACCGGGGCGGCGCTGGACATTGTTGTCCTTGAGCCCTTCACTGAAGCTAGCTGCGGTCCTGGACATGCATATGTGTCCTGGCTATGCATGTGCGGTTGGTGAGGATGAGACTTGGTGGAGAGAGAGAAGATAAGGCAGAACGTGGAGGCGTGGTGGGGTTAGGAGGTGGGGTCCGCACGGTTGGTGAGGGTTGTTTTCCTTCGCCACGTCAGCGATCCGTGGGAACTAGTCCTTAGCCAATAGAAAACGAGTAAATATATTTGTGTTTCTTTATCTAGTGTATTCTGCTAAAAAACTATAATAATAAACAGAAAAAAGATTCAATTTTTTTCACTTCTTCTAGGAATTATATACCAACATCATGCCAAATTTTATACCATTTCAAACTTGTTTGCATTTTCAAAAAAAATAAAGAATGATACAACTGCTTTGACAAAGAGCACTCTTTGCTTTCAGCTAAAATAAAACGGTTGGCAAAGAGTTGTCTTTGCCATGTGTCAAATAAAAAACAGACGGCAAAGCACTCTTTGCCATGGGTCAAACTGAAAGCAGACGGCAAAGCATTCTTTGCCATGGGTCAAATTAAAAGCAGACGGCAAAGCATTATTTGTCGTCAGCCATTCTTTACCGTCGGCAGCTGATGGCAAAACACCTCTTTCCCGTCCGCCCCGACAATATGCAGACGGCAAAGCACTTGGTACATGGCAAACTGGTGAATAATAGTAGTGGTAGAAGTTTGCCGCCCCAGTATTCTGGTGACGGGCGCGTCGCAGTCGATGAGCCCCTGGGGCAACTTAGGGAAAAAATGGGAACTTGAGTGTTCCCTTTACACGTCGCGCTTCTCCGTTTGGCTTGGGGTGCTCCACAGCCAATGCCGGCGACGTTGCCGTTCGTCTCCACGGCCGGCATGTCAGTGTTCGTGGTTCGTCAGGTTTTCAAAGTTCAGAGAGGAGGGGGCTATCTTGACAGGCTGGGCTCTCGTTCTCTTTCAAAGTTGCAGCAGTAGGACAGTGGTTTGGGCCCAGCTCGCCGTTAGGGAGGTCGTGGGCTCGAACCCCGCCGGAGCCAATTTTCCCCTTTTCCTTGTTCAAATTTGATTTGAAATTTAATTCAAATCTGTTTTAAATGGCTAGGGTTTGTCTACCTCAAACATGTCATCCCATATATGTTCTTAGGGTAGCTAAATTCAGTGAGCATCATGGTTAGGTTGGTTTTTCCATTGGGAATTTCCAAATAAAGAGATGGTGGCATTTTTCCACATAAGCCCTCCATCTGTTTGATTTTTCCAACTTCCTTTTGCTTTTTCGAAAGGGGGGCATGCCATCTATGCTTTTGGGGCAGCAAAGTGCAAGGAGTTGAATGGTGACCTTCATTTTGTGTTTGGAGCAAACCCCAATATGGATGTAGTGCACTCCATCATTTGTAATCCCATTCCTTTTCTTTCTTGTTCAAATGCTTGAGTCCCACAAGTTGGCACACTCAATGCATCCGTTTTCCTTGCATCTTCTTGTCACGTGATAATCACATCTTGAGTTTCCATGTGAGCTTTCCTTTTGGTACTCCCTTGGTGTCAACTTCATCGACACTTCTCCGTCTCCGGAATCGATAGATTAATTTCACGATGCATTTCGTATTTTTAACTTGCTATTGTTGATCATTCCATGTCACTTACATCAAAGATAAGGCTATGACCAAAGCCATAAAAATATTAATAATTGCATATGGAGTTTGTTGATGTGTCATCAACACCTTCATCTAAACTTGACTAGATAGGGCCACACCATGTCTAAATTAAACTTGACCATCCTATCCATGCTTGTGCATTTGACCTCGATGCTTACTTGTGGTGTTTTTCTTGTACGGTACCGTAAGTTACAGCCTGAGCTTTCCGAGGAAACTTACGTGGAGCTGTCCGACACCGAGCCCGAGGACCCTGTTACGTCTTCTCCGTCGACTACTTACCCAGGCAAGGGGGTTTATATATCATTCTTTATAGCTTTCAACTCGCTTTCCTAGCTATATTTAGAACGGTTGTTTGATCCTACAACCATACACTTGTGCCTCTCAATTAAACCCAAACAGACATGACCCCACATCCTAGCAAAACCTTGTTTGGCTATGTACCTTGCTTTCTTAACCATTGCTTAGTATGTGTAGGCCATTTACCTGCTGCTTATACCCATTGGTACTTGGTGGTTTATCATGTTATTATCTGAAACTGATTGATATTATTTAATATGATGTTAACTTATATTTGACGAAGGATGGGAGACCGGGCTGTTCCCGCCAGGTGTTTTGTTCCATTCGAGTCACTTAGGTCCCGAGTTCCGGGTATTGTGTTTCTTGACGAGCGTGCCTAATCGTGTGTGGGATTCTATGGGGTCCCCTTGTCTTACCTACCTAGCTTCAAACAGTTCTAGTGGTGTCCCAAGCTGATTTACTATTAGCAAACGTGTGTGTGCTTGGTTGGTACCCCAGCAGTTTTTGAAACAACCCGGACCAGCGAAGACATGGTTTCTCTTGTTGGTCCACACTGGTGAGCTATGGATGTCCCCTGCTGTTTAGGTGAGACTAAACCCAACCATAGCCATACGGTAGAGACCGATTCGAGAGCGCGGCCGGCTTTTGAGACGGATGTCGACTCACCGGGGGCCACCCGGAATTGTGCATTGTTAGTTAGAGGGACTCTGACGTACCGGAGTTTCAGGCGTTTACCCAGCCAAGTGGATACCGAGCGTACATGCGAAGCCTATGATGCGCAGTTGGTACACCCCTCCAGGGTTAAATCTTTTCGAAAATCCGTGTCCGCGGTTATGGATGACTTGAAACCTACTGCTTGTTCATAGAATAACATCAATTTAATCATGCTTTAAAAGTTTCCAACGTGTGAGTTGCCTTGATTTCTCTTCTTCGTTCGGAGCGACAAAGAGGGAACAAGGTTGTGTTATGTTTGACGTAAGTAGGTGGATAGATACCTATTGATGCGATCATCAACGACTTCTTGGATCTTCCCATAATCTAACTAGATCGATAGCCACTCATATATGCTAGTGCGGCTGCAACTTCAAACACTATCCTTTCCCTACCGTGATAAGTTAGTTATACTGTATTGATATATACTCACCACTTGCATTTTCTATCACGCTATGTAAACGCTTGGGCCCTCATGTTCGGAAACGTAGTAGAAAACAAAAATTTCGTGCCTACGAGTCAAGAACCCAAGATCATCCATGATAGATTGCATACAAGGTTTAGGATAATGGTCACCAACAATTGCAGCGGAAGAAGAGTTGGTGATGCGGGTTGAAGAAGATCTCACGATCCGTCCCACAATCTCTCCCACGAACGGATCTCCTCGCCAATTCCCTCGAACAGTTCTCCGAGGAAGAAGAAGATGATCCTCAAAGCAAGATCAAAGCTATGATCTCTCCATCGGTATCCACACATCCGGCACAGCAATCCGGCAGTGCTCCGCCGTCCAGAGAAGAATGCCTCCGAGAAAACAAGAGAGAGAAAACCCTAGCGAGTTCCGATCTAGATTAGAATCTAAACTAGGGTCTAAAAGTGGAGCGACTAGCAACTAGGGCAAGGGGCGGGCGCAGGGGCTTGCGTATATCCTCCCCCCCCTTGGCTCACCTTATAAAGATGGCCAAGGGGCTTGGTGCATGCCTAGGGGGTGGGGAGTCCAACTTGGACTCCAAACCTCCTAGGACTTTCACACTAGGAATCCTTCCAAAATAGGATTGGGGAATCCTACTCCAAATAGGATTACCCCCCCCTTGTGGCGGCCCCCACCTCCTGGCCGGCCAGGGCAGCCTATGTGGCTTGCCCCCCAAGATAGGGGTTGGGGACAGTGGGTGGTACTGCCCGGAACCTTCCGTGACCTTCTAGAAGCTTCCAGGACTTTTCGGGACCTACTGGGATGGTTTCGGGTCATTCCGGACACTTCTGGAGCACTTCAAAGACCTTCCGGAACCTCTAATGAATGTTCCGGAGCTATCTAAATAGGTTTCGGAACAATCCGTGTTATGGTTAACATGTCTAGTGAACACAACATATTGTTAAGTTGTCCACCGATCACCGAAACTATTTCAGTTGACTGCAAACTATCCCAACACCATTTTCATATGAACTAAAGTTATCTGAAACAATTCCAAAGTGTCTTAGCCATATTCTTTGCTCTTTACTTGATTCCACTAAACCGTCAATCATCCTAGTATTCTAACAGATTACTGCACTTTAAGTGTGTGACCCAACAGGTTCGGTATTATGTGGACATGACTCGGAACGCTTTCCAGACTTACAGTCATTCATCAATAATCAACAGCAGAGCCATGGACACCCATGTTGACTCCCACACATACACGAAAAGACTTCGAGTAAACCTCTATGTTTATCGTATACTATTCCCTTTGCTTCGCGATATATGACAAAGTTAGAGGAGAGAAGTTTGGCACCCATGTGAAACAACTTCTTGATCACAAGCCATGATTTATCCTCATTGCTCGTTTGTCTTCATTCCTCGTTACATATACCGGTATCACCGTGATTGAATCACAAAGTATCTGGCCAGACGAGAATGGATACCGTTATACCGAGTGGGCCCTGAGTCTATATCTCTTCATCGTGAAGGAGAAAATCCCAGTCTCGAACTATCACTGTTACTAGACACACTGTCCAATGTACCCAGAACTTATTTTACTACTTCCCATTTACGGGAAGATTCATCTAAGAACCAAAGCACATCTTCTGGTGTGAAGCAACTTTACATTCTCATGGTCTAAGGAACTATGTATATAATAACATTTTATGATATGACTTATAACGTTGTTTACGATGAGTTCTCTAAGTATATCATTTAACACTGGGGTCGGTTCAACATCATTGTTTCTGCTAACAATATGTTCTCATTGCTATTGACATCATTTTTACAAGAACAATGTCCATGATTAAGAAAACATAATCATCAATAAGCACATGAGCTGGTCTTAGAGGCAAAACCAGGAACTCTTGTTGTTTTACATTTCCACACATGCATATGAGTTTTCTTATGAATCTCATAGTCAGGATCATTGAAATTATAGCACAGAAATATAAACATTAATTATGAACATGAATATATAAATAATAACATACTTTATTATTGCCTCTAGGGCATATATCCAACAGTCTCCCACTTGCACTAGATACAATAATACTAGTTACATAAGTTCTCTCACACCACTGGCTGTTCGGTGTTGCTCATGCTTTGCTCGTGGAAGAGGCTTCGTCATCGGATCTGACACGTTCAGGTCTGTGTGAATCTTGCATACTTTCACATATCCTTTGTCAACGAACTCTCGGATTTTGTGATAACGGCGTTCAATGTGTTTGGATTTCTGGTGGGACCTTGGTTCTCAAGCTTGCGCCATGGCTCCAGTATTGTCACAATAGATCTCCATGGGGTCTTCAGCACTAGGTACCACACTGAGCTCAGTGATGAATTTCTTAATCCAATATCCCTCCTTCGTAGCTTCTGAAGCTGCGATGTACTCCGCCTCCGTTGTAGAATCCGCGACCGTATTCTGCTTAGAACTTTTCCAGCTCACGGCACCCCCATTGAGTGTGAAAGATTTTTGAATCAGTGTAACCCTTTACAACAAGTTCTTCATCACCTCCGAATACCAAGAACATATTCTTAGTTCTGCTTAGATACTTCAAAATATTTTTGACCGCTACCCAGTGTGCATTACCTAGGTTAATCTGGTATTTTCTACATATACTCAGAGCATAGGAAACATCTGGTCTTGTACATATCATGGCATACATAACAGATCCAATTGCCGAAGCATATGGAATTATGCTCATCTCTACCTGCTACTCATTGTTCTTAGGACACTGACTCTTGCAGAGTACCACACCATGTGACATTGGAAGGAATCCTTTCTTATATTTATACATTCTGAACCTATTCAGAACCTTGTCTATATACGTGCTCTGGCTCAGCCCTATCAGGCGCCGGGATCTATCTCTATAGATCTTAATACCCAATATGTAAGCGGCTTCACCTAAGTCTTTCATCGAAAAACTACTTTTCAATGACTCCTTTATAGTGTTAAGAAATTCTTTATCATTTCCAATCAACAATATCTCGTCTACATACAGTATTAGAAAATATATTGCACTCCCACTTACTTTCTTGTGAACACAAGCTTCTTCGGCATTCTGGATGAAGCCAAAACCTTTGACCACTTCATCAAAACGAAGATTCCAACTCCGTGATGCTTGCTTTAGTCCATAGATGGATCTTTTAAGCTTGCACACCTTTCCAGCATCCTTTGGTGCGACAAAACCCTTAGGTTGTATCATGTACACATTCCTCGAGATTCCCATTCAGGAAAGCGTATTTGACGTCCATCTGCCATATCTCATAGTCGAAATATGCAGCAATTGCTAGTAAAATCCGCACAGACTTAAGCATTGCTACTGGTGAGAAAGTCTCGTCTTAGTCAACCCCTTGAACTTGTCGGACCCCTTTCGCAACAAGTCTAGCTTTATGAATGGTGACATTACCATCCGCGTCTGTCTTTCTCTTGAAAATCCATTTACATTCAATTGGTTTCACACCCTCTGGAGGGATCACCAAGTCCCATACTTGGTTTTCGTACATGGATTCCATTTCGGATTTCATGGCTTGTAGCCATTCAGTGGAGTTGGGGCTCATCATCGCTTCTTTGTAGTTCAAAGGCTCATCATCTTCCAATATGAATACTTTGTTAGCATACCACTCGGGTAGCTGACGTACTCTTCCTGATCTCCTTGGTTCAGTCACTAGCTTCTTAGAAGTTCCTGCATCACTTGCAGGAGCTTACCGTTCCTTCATCAGAATGACTGCTGGAACACCTTCCATCGTTTCATTCCTTGGTTCCGAAGGTTCACTAACCTCATCAAGCTGTACTTTCCTCCCACTCACCTCTTTGCTAAGACCCTCTTTCTCAACAAAAGTTCCTCCTTTAGCAATAAAGACTTTGCCATCGGAGGGGTGGTAAAAGGAATAGCCTACGGTGTCTTTGGCATAACCTACAAAGTAGCACTTATCTGCTTTAGGGTCGAGTTTGTTTGGTTGTAAACGTTTCACATAAACATCACAACCCCAAATTTCCATGAACAAAATGTTGGGTTTGTTCCCATTCCATAACTCGTACGGTGTCGTTTCCGCAGACTTTGACGGCGCCCTATTTAAAGTAAAAGCAGCAGTCTCTAACGCATAACCCCAAAAAGAAAGTGGCAGATCAGTTAATGACATCATGGACCTCACCATGTCTAACAAAGTTCGGTTACGCCTCTCAGACACTCCATTTCTCTGTGGAGTTCTAGGTGGCGTCAGCTGTGACACGATTCCACGCTCCATGAGGTGTTCTCTAAACTCATGACTAAGATATTCACCACCACGATCAGATCGTAGAAATTTGATTTTCTTGTCACGATGATTCTCAACTTCGTGCTGAAATTCTTTGAACTTTTCAAAAGTTTCGGATTTTTGCTTCATTAAGTAAATATAACCATATCTAATCAAATCGTCAGTAAAAGTTATGAAGTAAAGATATCCTCCGCGCGCCAGTACACTCATCGGTCCACACACATCACTATGTATTATTTCCAATAAGTCTGTCGCCCGTTCAACATGACCTATGAACGGCGTCCGGGTCGGTTTGCCCATCAGACAAGCCTCACACTTATCAAATGATTCAAAATAAAAAGATTGCAAAATCTCATCTTTATGAAGTTTCTGCATGCGTTTCTTTCCGATGTGACCCAGACGGTAGTTCCACATGTAAGTGGTATTTTCATCCTTCTTAAGTCATTTAGAGCTTATGTTTAAGATGTTGTTACTACATTCAAGCTCTAAATAAAACAGCCCATTCTTAATAGGTGCAAAACCATAGAACATATTCTTCAAGTAAATAGAGCAACCATTGTTCTCAGACTTCAAATTATAACCGTCATGGATTAAACATGATCCGGACATAATGTTCTTACAAATAGCAGGAACGAAATAAAAATTATCTAATTCTATGGTAAATCATGAAGGTAGATGTAGAGTGTAGATGCCCACGGCTTTAGCAGAGATCGTAGCTCCATTTCCGACACGCATCGTCACTTCATTCCTTTCCAGCTTCCTTATTCTCCTTAGTCCCTGTAATGAATTACAGATATGAGCAACAGCTCCAGTATCAAATACCCACGACTTAGAGTGCGGGCCGAAAAGAAAAACATCTATGGCATATATAACTTTTATACCTTCGCTGGTAAAACCAGGCTTCTTTCTATCTGCCAAATACTTCTTGCAGTTCCTCTTCCAGTGACCTTTAGCTTTGCAGTAGAAGCACTAAGTATCTTTGTTAGGGCCAGTACCAGAGGGTTTCTTGGTCTTGGCGCCAGGCCTGCCGGCGCCCTTGCCCTTGGACTTGCCTTTCTTCTTGAAACTGGTGGTCTTGCTAACCGCCAACGTATAGTTAGGGTCAGCCTGCATGGTAGTCTCCGCATTTTTCAGAATTGCAAGCAGTTCATTAACTGACTTATCTATCCCGTTCATGCGATAGTTCTGAACAAAGCCTTTGAAACTTGGCGGGAGTGACATGAGGACAATATCTGTACCCAGTGATTCCGGGACCGAAAATCCCATCTCAGTCAACCTTTGCCCAAGGCGCATGATCTTTATCACGTGCTCATTGACAGGTGTTCCTTCCTTCATCTTGCAATTCCACATGGCATGAGTTACCTCATACCGTTCAGTTCTAGCGTGTTTGGCATACAGAGCATCTAACTCCTTAAAAATTAAGTGGGGATCGGTGTTCTCAAACCTCCCCTGTAACTCTGATTCCATACACGCAGTCATAAGACACTGAACTGCGGTGCTATCATCAAGCTTAGTCTGATGCACATTCTGCTCAGCAACCGTGGCTTCAGGCCCCGGTGCTCCTGGGAGAGGTGTCGTCAGGACATAGTCCTTCTTAGCACTCCTGAGTACAATTCTCAGGTCACGAACCGAGTCCGCATAGTTGCTTCCATCATCTTTCAATTTTTTCTTTCTCAATCAACGAACCTAAGTTAAACTGGGGATTGACACGGGCCATTTCAATCTACAACATAAACACAGGTTTCACTTTAGACAATGTTCATAATTAAGTTGCACTAATTAATCATACTATTAATTTAATAAGTGCTCCCACTCAGACCAACATCTCTCGTAGTTGATTCTAAGTGATTCAAGATCCAAGTTCAGTCGTCCACCATTGATGTGACATCACTGATGACTTAGACTGAATTGGTAGGCCAACTTTCCAATCACGCAAGGGTAACTCTTGTTCATCTTTCGATGGGCGTGTTCCGGTAGCAAACTTTTATCCAAACCGTCAAGACAACCAAGTGCAAATGCAGTGTGTTCTTAACACACCCGCCTTTTATGCGTCACACCGTATGCGCCCATGTGACATGACCTGCTCCGGTGTGAAACATAGTATAGACGGTGCTACAGTTGGGAGAACACTATCTAAATGATATTATTTTGCGAGAGATCACTATAATGAAACACGACTACCGCGCATCAAATAAGGGTGCATCAAAAGGATTAACATCACAGGCAATTCATCAAATATGTGACATGGTATAGCCCTTTGTGTCGTGAAGTTTTCGTTGCCTTCATGACTCCTTGGTTGAAGTCTCCACCCACCACCTTTTGTCCTTGGCGCCAGGACCTCCTCTCGGCTTCGGCATGTGTGTTGGGGTCCACCTTCACATCATTGATTATCACCTCGTCTTCATCTATAGCCTTGCCTAAAGCTACTAAACAGTTCTGGCACGCAGGCCGTAATTAAGTGACAATCATATGACTCCAGTCATCATGCCGTACCACGGCTCGCAGGCCGCGAAAAAATATTACATCATATAGCATCTCATACAAACACATTGCAAATCTTGAAGGATATACCACATCACATACATTCTCTGCAAAAACGAGTTAGATCGCTATCTACACGGGTTGTTGCAAATTTTATCGTGGTTGTTAAGCAGGTTTACATGGCAAACAAGAAACCCTAGACAAAACAAAACACGATACTTCTTTTGTTCCTAGTTTAACATACGGGGTGCGTGTAGCAACTAATGCCACAAGCCAAACTTCGTTAAACGCGTGACCCCCATGTGGATTTGAGTTCATAAAATGCCACAAGCCCGTTCATGTAAAAAGTTATATAGCAAGACTAGGATGAGATCCAAGGAATCTGATGTAGTCCATGATCAAGGCTACCAGCATACTAAGAGCAGCATAGAGGGATCATGGAAAAACTCAAACCTTGTAGCAAAATCACATCATGTCGTCGAGCAAAGAAAAGATCACATGACAGTGAAGCAAACAAGAAAATCAATGCCTCATATCAACATATGATCTACCTAAACATGCATCTAATCAAGGATCGCTCATGATACCATTGTTGGGAAACGTAGTAGAAAACAAAAATTTCGTGCCTACGAGTCAAGAACCCAAGATCATCCATGATAGATTGCATACAAGGTTTAGGATAATGCTCACCAACAATTGCAGCGGAAGAAGAGTTGGTGATGCGGGTTGAAGAAGATCTCACAATCCATCCCACGATCTCTCCCATGAACGGATCTCCTCGTCAATTCCCTCGAACAGTTCTCCGAGGAAGAAGAAGATGATCTTCGAAGCAAGATAAAAGCTATGATCTCTCCACCGGTATCTACACGTCCGACAAAGAAATCCGGCAGCGCTCCGCCGTCTAGAGAAGAACGCCTCCGAGAAAACTAGAGAGAGAAAACCCTAGCGAGTTCCGATCTAGATTAGAATCTAAACCGGGGTCTAAAAGTGGAGCAACTAGAAATTAGGGCAAGGGGGGGGGGGCGCAGGGGCTTGTGTGTATCCTCCCCCCCCCCTTGTCTCACGTTATATAGGTGGCAAAGGGGCTTGGTGCACCGGCCTAGTGGGTGGGGAGTCCAACTTGGACTCCAAACCTCCTAGGACTTTCACACTAGGACTCCTTCCAAAATAGGATTGGGGAATCCTACTCCAAATAGGATTCCCCCCCCCTTGTGGCGGCCCCACCTCCTGGCCGGCCAGGGAAGCCTAGGTGGCTTGCCCCCCAAGCTAGGGGTTGGGGACAGTGGGTGGTACTGCCCGGAACCTTCCGTGACCTTCTAGAAGCTTCCAGGACCTTCCGGGACCTACCGGGTTGGTTTCTGGACATTCCGGACACTTCTGGAGCACTTCCAAGACCTTCCGGAACCTCTAACGAATGTTCCGGAGCTATCTAAATAGGTTTCAGAACAATCCGGGTTATGGTTAACATGTCTGGTGAACACAACATATTGTTAAGTTGTCCACCGATCACCGAAACTATTTCAGTTGACTGCAAACTATCCCAACACCATTTTCATATGAACTAAAGTTATCTGAAACAATTCCAAAGTGTCTTAGCCATATTCTTTGCTCTTTACTTGCTTTCACTAAACCTTCAATCATCCTTGTATTCTAACAGATTACTGCACTTTAAGTGTGTGACCCAATAGGTTCAGTATTATGTGGACATGACTCGGAACGCTTTCCAGACTTACAGTCATTCGTCAATAATCAACAGCGGAGCCATGGACACCCAAGTTGACTCCAACACATACACGAAAAGGCTTCTAGTGAACCTCTATGTTTATCGTATACTATTCCCTTTGCTTCGCGATATATGACAATGTTAGAGGAGAGAAGTTTGGCACCCATGTGAAACAACTTCTTGATCACAAGCCATCAGTTATCCTCATTGCTCATTTGTCTTCATTCCTCGTTACGTATACCGGTATCCCCGTGATTGAATCACAAAGTGTTTGGCCAGACGAGAATGGATACCATTATACCGAGTGGGCCCTGAGTCTATATCTCTTCATCGTGAAGGAGCAAATCCCAGTCTCGAACTATCACCGTTACTAGACACACTGTCCGATATACCCAGAACTTATTTTACTACTTCCCATTTACGGGAAGATTCATCTAAGAACCAAAGCACATCTTATTGTGTGAAGCAACTTGACATTCTCATGGTCTAAGGAACTATGTATATAATAACATTTTATGATATGACTTATAACATTGTTTACGATGAGTTCTCTAAGTATATCATTTAACACTGGGGTATGTTCAACATCATTGTTTCTGCTAACAATATGTTCTCATTGCTATTGACATCTTTGTCACAAGAACAATGTCCATGATTAAGAAAACATAATCATCAATAAGCACATGAGCTGTTCTTAGAGGCAAAACCAGGAACTCTTGTTGTTTTACATTTCCACACATGCATATGAGTTTTCTTCTGAATCTCATAGTCAGGACCATTGCAATTATAGCACAGAAATATAAACATTAATTATGAACATGAATATATAAATAATAACATACTTTATTATTGCCTCTAGGGCATATATCCAACACCTCAGACTACTACTTCGACACGAGCACCGGCAAGTACTTCGTGGAGGTTTCGACGGAGGAGGAGGACGACAACGACTTCGCTCAATAGACCTTCGGTTGGGTTTCGTCGATCCACGGGTGGACGACATGTTTTGTGTGCAGCCCTCTCTAGGGCCATTTGGATCTCGACCGTACCCGGTCGTGTATGTCTTCTTCATGATGTTATGATGTACTGTTGGATCTTATGATCTCTGAGATGATTTAATAAATACCATAGGAGAGTGTATTCCCTGGATTTATATATTTTGTGTCTTAGTTGTTCATTCTTCATTTACCTGTTGTCGAGAATCCGATAGCCATACGAGTGCGAGTATCGTGCATCGGTGGCCACTTATGCGCTTCTATCTCAGGTCGGACGCGAAAGCGACTAACTCGAGATAGTACCGCATCGGGGGCCTTACAAGCTAGCTGGACGACACGATCTGGGGTAGAGGAGTATCCACCCTGGAAGTTGTAGGCGCGCATTCCGATGGGGAGGTTGACTGCTATGAAGACGTTGGGACGGTACTCCAGCATCGATCCTCCGATTGACGTCTCGAGCACTTGGTACCGCGGAACCTCTCCATTGGGATAGAGACTCCACCAGACTTCGGCAAGCAGATAGGCAAAGCTGGTTGGTGAGGGGGGATGATAGGTGGTCAACTGGATATCTGCCATCTCCACTCATCAAACCAGATCGTTAGAGAAAATAATGCTCCTATATGCATGTTATGCAGCAAAAAAATGCAACAATCAACACAAGCAGGCTATAAATTCCAACCCTAACGTTAACCTAACGTCCTTCTATTGTTCGCGCGGGCTAGCATGTCCTACAGTCAACCATGATCTTATAACAAGCATTGTGGCACCCTGGCTCAGAACACCGGAACACCCCATGCTCCAGCCCAGAGATCATGTCTTCTGGAACACGGCACTGCTTGATATAGAACTGAACCACCTTTATTAATGAGAATATAGGCACAAGGGGTCTATTACAAGGCAAGTGGAGCGAGATAGGGGACATCCTTCTCCTAATGCTAGACGAAGCTCTACACCAAGTAGCGAGATAAATCTAAAGCAGCGGAATACTCTTAGCAGCGGAACAACGGCGACGGTGATGAACTCCATTCCACAGGGACACTGACTGGGCACCTTCTAGCTCGCTAACTCCGGGAACGTCGTCCTACGCAATCACGGCATCGTCTGCAAGTCTGGCATGACACGCGAGGCCAGTACATTGAATGTATGTAGCGACCAGATCCGAAGGGACCAAGTCTCTGTGCTTAACGTGCTAGTCCCTGGATCAGTTTGCTAGCACACACAGTACTCGATGAAATAACAGAAGTAAAACATGTCTTTATTACATCTAATGAAGTAAATATTACAATAATAACATGGCTTAAGGCCATCTAATCAAATACTTGCGGAAGCTATAATAGTAGTAGTAGCGAGTCCATCCGACTCCACGGCAAAAGTTGAGTATAAGACAGCGACCTATTCGCACCTTACTCCTCGTCAGAACAATCTGCAACATGAATAAGTTACAGCCCCAAAAGGGGTCAGTACTTTTATCGTACGGCAAGCCATATCACAGAAAGAAGTAAAAGCCCTGTAATACATGCAATTTGGCTGGTGTAGCTTCTACATTTATTTTTGCAAAAAGCTAATTTTCCCTATAGAATAATAACAACTAAGTTCTACAATAGCATACGATTGAGATGGGAAACCCCACTCAATCTATCCCAAAGTGATTAACCCAATAAATTAATTAAAGATGATGAGACAAATCAATATTTCCACAACTAGTTGCTCAAATTGTCCATAACCGGGGACACGGCTAATCGATTAGTTTTACACTCTGCAGAGGTTTGTGCACTTTTCCCCACAAGACTCGATCGCCTCCTTTGTAGTTCGTCACACTGCACGATGTATGACAACTGGAAGATCGAGACATGGTCTTTCAGAAGAGTTTCCCTTACTCCGGTAGCACCCATCCCACCTATTCACATCTACTTTAGTAGCGCTACCTAGTAAGAGTCCCTACAACTGATCAACCCAGCCAGAGCCCATAGTAGCTTGTGGCTGCACACATAAGCTTCTAGGTATGTCAATACAATCAGTCCCTTTGAGCCTGGGTGGCTTTCCGCAGTCATCACTGGCCACCTCCAGGATGCTCGCAACCATCCCACCCAGGTAGTTCATTAACTTTATCTTGGTCCTAATTACTACATTATCACTCATACCTCATAATGATTCACTTCCCAATCCACGTCTACTTAGCATAGCAATATTCTAACATACGATGGTGACAATGATGTAAGGATCAGACCTACCTCAATGAACTACTGGGTGTAATAGCATAGCATAACCTATCATGCAATCTAAAGAAGAAGAACTAATGCATTGAAAACATAGGTAATAGGGAGTATGGTCAAAGATATGACTTGCCTTGCTGTTGATTGCAGAACTCTACAGATTGGTGGTACTCTGCTTCGCACTCCGGACAATCTATCGTGAGCAAACAAAGATACACACAATCAATACACAACCAAAAGCAAAACAATGTTCAAGAACTCCAAAATAAAATCCGAATAAAAGATTTTGCAAAACAGATCAAGATTGATTTTCAAAGTGGGTTGCAAAGTGTCTAAAATATAGGGTTTAGCTAGAGTTTTAGTTCGCAAAAAGAATTATTCAAATCCGAGTTGTAAAACAAAAGTTACGATCAACTAAAGTTGAAAATAGAATCTGATCAGATCTGAATATTTTTGAAAATACCAAAACAAACTTTATGGTTGAACTGAAAAGAGGGCTTCGAAAGAAAACCGTGAACTTTGGAATCATGCACAACGGATCTACGAGTAAAAAGATATTACTAGAACAGTTTTGCATAGGATCTAGGAAAAAAAAATTTGATCGAACGGAAAAAAAATAATTTTCTCAAAACTTGAATCTACAGTACACAATATTTAGAGGGTTTTAGAACAACGATTTGGCCGCTTGTTTCATCTAAAACGGAGCAACGGATAAAAATTTACGGCGTTTTTACTAACCGCGACGTGTAGAATAGACGCGACGAAGACGACAACTCCGGCGATCTTCGGCGTCAACGAGGACGTCTAGTATGTAGGGCTTGATTAGAAGATCACAATGGTGGTGGTGATGATCTCCAACGTCGTCCGTATGGGCGTGGCAACGCGGTGAACCGAGCGCGCTCCGATGAACTCCCGCGGTACGCGTACAATTTGGGGATCAATCTTGCGCAAGAAAAGAAGAGGGAAAAAATGTCAATTAGATGCACAATGAAGAGAGGAGTCGGTCTGCAGAATTTGGGGTCAAGGGAAGGCTCACCGGCGACGGGATCTACCGGCAAAGTCGAAATTTTTCGTCGAGATCTATCTCGAAATTGGCTCGATTTGGGACGGTTTGGGGCGAAATTTTGTGGGGAATCGGTGGAGGGGGTCATGGGGTATTTAAGGGACAAGATTTCGTGGGCAGGGGGCAATCGGAGTGGAGTCCCAAGCGGAGACGGTCCCCGGCGTTGCGCGTTATAGAGTCCGTTGTTGACTCTGCTTGTGTTCGTGTTGCAGAAGAAACCAGCATAGGCACGCACGTGCCGGCTGGCTCGGCCGCTGGCCGCTCGGCCTGGCCTGGCCCGGCTGGCTAGCTCGGCCGGCCCGTTCAGTTTTTTTTTTTTCGCGAAATTTTTTTTAAAAAAAATATAGAGGTATTTTTAATATAATAAAAATAGCCCCAAAAAAATAACATCTTATTTTTTTAAAATAATAAAAATACGTAAAACGTAAGTACGTTTATATAAATATATACGTACTTTTTTTTAGCTTCAAAGAGTTTTATAAAATAAAATACAAGTCGGAAAAATACGAAATAAATTTCTAAAATCTTAGAAAAACATAAATAATATTTTCAATAAGTTATTTATACAAAATAAAATACTAAAGAAAAACTTTATTCAATAAATTCAAATAAGCTTCTCAAATAAGATCCAAAATGCACACAAAAAAAATGATATGCATATGCTCTCTAGTAACTCATCCAAAAAATAAATTTGGGATGTTACAAAACCTACCCCCCTTAAGGTGAATCTCGCCCTCGAGATTCGGGTTGGTCAGCAAAAAGGTGTGGGTGATCCTGCTTGAGATCCTCTTCTCGCTCCCAAGTAGCTTCTTCCTCGGTGTGGTGACTCCACTGAACTTTGCAAAATTTAATAACCTTGGTACGAGTGACTCTGTCTGCTGTATCGAGAATCTTCACAGGCTTCTCCTCATATGTCAAATCACCCTCCAGCTAAATTGCCTCCAATGGCACGGTGTCTCTCAGCGGAATATTTGCCATCTCTGCATAACACTTCTTCAACTGGGACACATGGAACACATCGTGAACTCCAGACAAACCTTCAGGCAATTCTAACTTGTAAGCAACCTCTCCTTTGCGTTCCAAGACTTTATATGGCCCCACAAATCGTGGTGCTAACTTTCCTTTAACTCCAAATCTCTTAATGCCACGAAGCGGAGACACTCGAAGGTATGCTCTATCTCCCACTTCATACTTTACTTCCTTTCGTTTAGCATCGGCATAACTTTTCTGTCTAGACTGAGATATCTTCAGCCTATCACGGATCAACTTGACCTTCTCTTCTGAATCCTTGATCAAATCTGGTCCGAATAGCTTGCGGTCTCCAACTTCATCCCACATTAACGGTGTTCTACACCTTCTTCCATACAATGCTTCAAACAGGGCCATCTTTAAACTGGCTTGATAACTGTTGTTGTACGAGAACTCCGCATAAGGCAAATTATCATCCCAACTGGATCCATAATCCAATGCACAAGCTCTCAACATGTCCTCCAGAATTTGATTCACTCTCTCAGTCTGACCATCTGTCTGTGGATGAAAAGCTGTGCTAAACTCCAGCCTAGTTCCCAAGGTTTCATGTAACTGATGCCAAAACTTTGAGGTAAACTGCGTGCCTCTATCTGATACAATCTTCTTCGGAACTCCATGCAGACATACGATCCTGGTCATGTATATCTTAGCCAACTTAGCACTAGTATAGGTGGTTTTCACCGGGATGAAGTGAGCCACTTTGGTCAAACGGTCAGCCACTACCCAAATAGAGTCATAGCCTGCTCGTGTCCTGGGTAATCCTGTGATAAAATCCATACCAAGTTTGTCCCATTTCCAATCAGGTATCGGCAAAGGTTGAAGTAATCCGGCCGGTTTCTGATGCTCCGCCTTCACTCTCTGACATACATCACATATAGCCACATACTCAGCAATATCCTTTTTCAACCCTGTCCACCAAAAACTTTCCTTCAAGTCCAAATACATCTTGGTGTTTCCCGGGTGTATTGAGTAAGGAGAATCATGAGCTTCTTGGAGAATCAACTTCCTGATCTCCGGGTCATTGGGCACGTAAATACGCTTCTCAAACCATAATGTTCCGTACTCATCTTCATGAAATCCTTTTGCTTTTCCTTTCTCCATTCTCTCCTTGATATCTGCAATACCCTTGTCCAACTTCTGAGCTTCTCGGATCTTTCCCAATAACGTGGACTGAATTTCTAGTGTGGCGACATATCCTCGTGGAACAATCTCCATGCGAAGATCTCTGAGATCGTCACACAACTCCTGAGGTAAACCTCCTTCTATAAGGGTATTGACATAACTTTTCCGACTCAGGGCATCTGCCACTACATTGGCCTTTCCTGGGTGGTAATGCAATCTCATATCATAATCCTTGATAAGCTCCAGCCACCTCCTCTGCCTGAGGTTCAACTCCTTTTGCGTAAAAATATACTTTAAACTCTTATGATCCGTGTATACGTCACACTTGTTCCCAATAAGAAAATGCCTCCAAGTCTTGAGTGCGTGTACTACGGCTGCTAACTCCAAATCATGGGTGGCATAGTTCAACTCATGAGGTCGAAGCTGACGCGAGGTGTAACATACAACCTTTCCATCTTGCATGAGAACGCCTCCGAGTCTTTGCCGCGAGGCATCACAATACACTTGAAAATCCTTGCGCACATCGGGCAGAATCAGCACTGGGGCTGTAACCAAACGCTTCTTCAATTCCTAAAAACTGGCCTCACATTCCTCCGTCCAGACGAACTTGGTGTCCTTCTTCAACAATTCTGTCATAGGTTTGGCAATCTTGGAAAAACTCTCGATGAATCTCCTATAATAACCCGCAAGTCCAAGAAAACTACGGATTTCACCAACGGATGTGGGAGCCTGCCATTCTGTGACTGCTTCAACCTTGGATGGGTCCACTGCGATTCCTTCGCCTGACACAACATGTCCAAGAAATCCCACTTCCTTCAACCAAAACTCACACTTACTAAACTTGGCATAAAGTTGATGTTCCCTAAGTTTCTCCAAGACTAAGCGTAGGTGTTCTTCATGCTCCTCTTCATTCTTGGAATAAATCAAAATATCATCAATGAACACCACAACAAATTTGTCCAAAAACTCCATGAAGACCTTGTTCATCATGTTCATAAAGTATGCAGGGGCATTGGTTAGACCGAAAGACATGACTGTGTACTCATAGAGTCCATATCTCGTGGTGAAGGCGGTCTTGGGTATATCCTTCTCACGGATCTTCAACTGGTGATATCCCGATCGGAGATCGATCTTGGAAAACACACTAGCTCCTTCCAACTGGTCAAACAAATCATTGATCATCGGTAGTGGATACTTGTTCTTGATAGTCACCTCGTTCAACGAGCGATAATCCACGACCATCCTTAGAGATCCATCCTTCTTCTCCACTAAAAGTACTGGGGCTCCCCAAGGTGATGAACTCGGGCGAATATACCCTTTCTCCAATAACTCTTTAATTTGCTTCTTAATTTCCTCTAAGTCATTTGCGGGCATTCTATACGGCCTTTTGGATATAGGTCCAGTGCCTGGCAATAACTCGATCAAAAACTCAATATCCCGGTCCGGTGGCATTCCGGGAAACTCCTCCGGGAATACGTCAGGGTACTCCTTGACTATCGGCACTTCCTCCAGGCTAACCCCCTTAAGAGAATATACCTGGGTCCTTCTAAACATGTGCTTGGTCACATACTTGATCTTCTTCCCCTCGGGTGTGGTGAGAGAGATTGATCTTCCCTCACAGTCAATGTTGCCTTTATACTTCGACATCCAATCCATACCTAGGATTACATCCAAACCTTGGGACTTCAAAATTATCAGGTCTGTGGGGAAATCATGATTGCCAATGGCGAGGCTCAACTGGGGACAACCTAAACCTGCCATCATCTCGGCTCCCGGGGAACTTACTAAAATTGGTACACTAAGGGTCTTGGTAGAAAATCCATACTTATCCACAACTACCCTTGATATGAATGAATGTGATGCACCAGTGTCAAAAAGAACTAGTACTGGTCGAGAGTTTAGCAAAAACTTACCAAACACTGCATCGGGTTGTTCGTAGGCTTCCTCCACGTTGACATGGTTCACTTGTCCCTTAGCAAAAGGGTTAGGCTTCTTATTTCCAGAACTCCCATTGCCATTCTTCAGCTCAGGACATTCATTGGAGTAATGCCCTTTGTTGTTGCATTTGAAACAGGTGAGGTGACTTAGGTCCTTCTTCATGGGCGTAGATGGGTTGGACCGTTGCTGATTTCCATTTCCTCCATTGCCATTCCTCTGGTTTCCATGGTTGTGTCCATTGCCTCCATGCTGAGAATGACCTCCATGATTATGATGGTTGTGCCCTCCAAATTTATTGGGTCCTGTTCCACCATATCCTGAGAATGGTGCGGAACGGGGCTTCTGTTGAGTGCCAGATTGATACTTGCCCTGTCCGTACTTCGTCTTGCGATTCTCCATTATCTGATGCTTGCCTTCAAGAATGATAGCCTTATCCACCATCTCCTGGTAGTTAGCAAAGGTTGCCACCGTCAACTGAACTCCAAGCTCATCATTTAGTCCCTCCAGAAATTTCTCCTGCTTGGCAGCATCTGTGGCCACATCTCCTGGAGCATAACGGGACAACTTGTTGAATTCCTCCACATACTCTGCCACTGAACGGCCTCCCTGGCGTAAGTTGCGAAACTCCCTCTTCTTGAGACTCATAGCTCCAGCTGAAACATGAGCAGTGCGGAACGCCTGCTGGAACTGGTCCCAAGTCACATTCGCCATGGGGTATGTGGTGGTGTAATTATCCCACCATGCGGCTGCAGGTCCATCTAGCTGGTGCGAGGCAAATCTCACTTTCTCCTCATCAGTGCATCCAGCGGTTGCTAGCTTCCTTCCCATATTGCGGAGCCAGTCATCTGCAACAATCGGCTCTGGGCTGCTAGAGAACAAAGGTGGGTTCAACCTTAGGAAACGGTTGAGGCTGTCTCCCAAAGGTGGTGGCGGTGGTGGGGCATTGTTGTTGTTCATGTTCTGCATCAAAAGTTGCATCATCTGATTCTGGGTCTGAAGCAACTGCTCTAAGCCGGGTGGAATTCCATTCCCTGATCCACTAGCAGAAGGGGCACGTCTTGGTGGCATCTGTCGGGTTAGAATAGATGAGGTTATAGAGAGAAAATAGGCATAAGGGGGATAACACTACCCATATGCAACATGATAGCAAGAAATTTCAACCAATCACTCATTCAAATCAAGATTCACACAATTAACTAAGATAGGCCATGTCACAAGAGTCGACATGGTAACTCTAAGAAAACTCTCAGATCGAAACTCTAAACGTTTAACTAAAAGAAAAAAAATCTATAATGGTGGTCTATGATTAGTTTGAGTCGGAAGAAGAATCGATAATCAAGACATCATTTGCATTTTCCTCTTCCTCTGACTGGTAATCCTCATCTTGGCCGACGAGGCATCCATCGGAGTGATCCTCCTGAATGTTTTCTCCTTGGTCAAGTTGTTCTTCTGCTTCCTCCAGCATGAGCTTCAACTCTTCATTCCTTTCTTGTAGTGTGTCGATTTGCTCCTCATACACTTCACGAACTCTCTTAGCTTCCTCCTCCAAACCGTCAATAACGTCCATGAAATGAAGCATTTCTTCCTCCACACGTTGAATATATTCCCCCAAGTCTTGAATGTGTGCCATTGATGTATCCTCAACAGTGCGTACTAATTCTCCAGTATGATCTTGGCGTCCATACATCTCGAAGCGGGTTCCTTGAAGATCTGCGTGGTACTCCTGTCGAATGCGTCCTAAGGTCATCAATGCGGCACGACTTCTTCCCACGCTCCAGTTTGGTGCTTTCACCGAGAAGTTAATTGGCTTGATTTTCCTTCCAAAGGTACGTCCTGGAATGTGAACTTGGACCTTCCAGCTCTTTGCTCCTGGTCCTGTAGTCATGAGTGTCCCGGTGAACCTAGGCAAGGCGATCTTCAAAAACTTCACAATCTCCATCAGGCTTTGTCCAAAAGGTGTGGTGTCATCAGGCTGAGCGAACTTGGTGATCGACATCTATATTTGTAAGGAGAGAAGAGATTAGAAGTGAATAGGAAAGAGTATGAGAATCATTAGAACTGTAGAGGGTTTTTAAAATAAAGTTTTCATCCTATGGCTTTTCCATTCCTAAGTTCACGTCCTACAGTCAACATGTGCTCTGATACCATCTTGTAGCGTCCAGATCCGAAGGGACCAAGTCTCTGTGCTTAACGTGCTAGTCCCTGGATCAGTTTGCTAGCACACACAGTACTCGATGAAATAACAGAAGTAAAACATGTCTTTATTACATCGAATGAAGTAAATATTACAATAATAACATGGCTTAAGGCCATCTAATCAAATACTTGCGGAAGCTATAATAGTAGTAGTAGCGAGTCCATCCGACTCCACGGCAAAAGTTGAGTATAAGACAGCGACCTATTCGCACCTTACTCCTCGTCAGAACAATCTGCAACATGAATAAGTTACAGCCCCAAAAGGGGTCAGTACTTTTATCGTACGGCAAGCCATATCACAGAAAGAAGTAAAAGCCCTGTAATACATGCAATTTGGCTGGTGTAGCTTCTACATTTATTTTTGCAAAAAGCTAATTTTCCCTATAGAATAATAACAACTAAGTTCTACAATAGCATACGATTGAGATGGGAAACCCCACTCAATCTATCCCAAAGTGATTAACCCAATAAATTAATTAAATATGATGAGACAAATCAATATTTCCACAACTAGTTGCTCAAATTGTCCATAACCGGGGACACGGCTAATCGATTAGTTTTACACTCTGCAGAGGTTTGTGCACTTTTCCCCACAAGACTCGATCGCCTCCTTTGTAGTTCGTCACACTGCACGATGTATGACAACTGGAAGATCGAGACATGGTCTTTCAGAAGAGTTTCCCTTACTTCGGTAGCACCCATCCCACCTATTCACATCTACTTTCGTAGCGCTACCTAGTAAGAGTCCCTACAACTGATCAACCCAGCCAGAGCCCATAGTAGCTTGTGACTGCACACGTAAGCTTCTAGGTATGTCAATACAATCAGTCCCTTTGAGCCTGGGTGGCTTTCCGCAGTCATCACTGGCCACCTCCAGGATGCTCGCAACCATCCCACCCAGGTAGTTCATTAACTTTATCTTGGTCCTAATTACTACATTATCACTCATACCTCATAATGATTCACTTCCCAATCCACGTCTACTTAGCATAGCAATATTCTAACATACGATGGTGACAATGATGTAAGGATCAGACCTACCTCAATAAACTACTGGGTGTAATAGCATAGCATAACCTATCATGCAATCTAAAGAAGAAGAACTAATGCATTGAAAACATAGGTAATAGGGAGTATGGTCAAAGATATGACTTGCCTTGCTGTTGATTGCAGAACTCTAAAGATTGGTGGTACTCTGCTTCGCACTCCGGACAATCTATCGTGAGCAAACAAAGATACACACAATCAATACACAACCAAAAGCAAAACAATGTTCAAGAACTCCAAAATAAAATCCGAATAAAAGATTTTGCAAAACAGATCAAGATTGATTTTAAAAGTGGGTTGCAAAGTGTCTAAAATATAGGGTTTAGCTAGGGTTTTAGTTCGCAAAAAGAATTAATCAAATCCGAGTTGTAAAACAAAAGTTACGATCAACTAAAGTTGAAAATAGAATCTGATCAGATCTGAATATTTTTGAAAATACCAAAACAAACTTTATGGTTGAACTGAAAAGAGGGCTTCGAAAGAAAACCGTGGGCTTTGGAATCACGCAAAACGGATCTACGAGTAAAAAGATATTACTAGAACAGTTTTGCATAGGATCTAGGAAAAAAACATTTGATCGAACGGAAAAAAAATAATTTTCTCAAAACTTGAATCTACAGTACACAATATTTAGAGGGTTTCAAAGCAACGATTTGGCCGCTTGTTTCATCTAAAACGGAGCAACGGATAAAAAGTTACGGCGTTTTTACTAACCGCGACGTGTAGAATAGACGCGACGAAAACGACAACTCCGGCGATCTTCGGCGTCAACGAGGACGTCTAGTATGTAGGGCTTGATTAGAAGATCACAATGGTGGTGGTGATGATCTCCAACGTCGTCCGTACGGGCGTGGCAACGCGGTGAACCGAGCGCGCTCCGATGAACTCCCGCGGTACGCGTACAATTTGGGGATCAATCTTGCGCAAGAAAAGAAGAGGGAAAAATGTCAATTAGATGCACAATGAAGAGAGGAGTCGGTCTGCAGAATTTGGGGTCAAGTGAAGGCTCACCGGCGACGGGATCTACCGGCAAAGTCGAAATTTTTCGTCGAGATCTATCTCGAAATTGGCTCGATTTGGGACAGTTTGGGGCGAAATTTTGTGGGGAATCGGTGGAGGGGGTCATGGGGTATTTAAGGGACAAGATTTCGTGGGTAGGGGGCAATCGGAGTGGAGTCCCAAGCGGAGACGGTCGCCGGCGTTGCGCGTTACAGAGTCCGTTGTTGACTCTGCTTGTGTTCGTGTTGGAGAAGAAACCAGCACAGGCACGCATGTGCCGGCTGGCTCAGCCGCTGGCCGCTCGGCCTGGCATGGCCCGGCTGGCTAGCTCGGCCGGCCGGCCGGCCCGTTCAGTTTTTTTTTTTCGCGATTTTTTTTTAAAGAAAAATATAGAGGTATTTTTAATATAATAAAAATAGCCCCAAAAAAATAACATCTTATTTTTTTTAAATAATAAAAATACGTAAAACGTAAGTACGTTTATATAAATATATACGTAGTTTTTTTTTAGCTTCAAAGAGTTTTATAAAATAAAATACAAGTCGGAAAAATACGAAATAAATTTCTAAAATCTTAGAAAAACATAAATAATATTTTCAATAAGTTATTTATACAAAATAAAATACTAAAGAAAAACTTTATTCAATAAATTCAAATAAGCTTCTCAAATAAGATCCAAACTGCACAAAAAAAATGATATGCATATGCTCTCTAGTAACTCATCCAAAAAATAAATTTGGGATGTTACAATGTACTTGCAGGCTCACAATATCCAAGGCACCAAGGCAAAACAATACAGGACATAACAGTTCAGGCAATGCTAACAGGATGCATCTAGCATATTATCAAACTTGTAACTGATGCATGAAAATCATCGTTTAAGGTCACATGGACCATATATGGTCATCGCGGCTTACCTCGGAGTCATTACCAACTCAAGCACCAGGTCATCGCATGATACTCTCTCCTCGCTGGTTACCCCAAGTGGAAGGTGAGATGTAGGATAGCGGAAAATTTCCCTCGGTGAAGATACCAAGGTTTGTCTCCAGTAGGACTCCGGAGATGATAAGTAGGTGTCAACGGCGCAATTGATGTTGACCTGCACACAACACAAATAACTTTGCTTCCAACAAGTACAGAGAGGTTGTCAATCTCTTCGGCCTTGTTGTTTACCAAGGATCAAACGCAAGGGATAATGATGATGATAGAAGCTAGAAAGTAAAATCAGGAAAATAAAAGATCGTGTAAACAGTGATGAGAATATGGACCGGGGTCCTGTGATGTTCACTAGTGATGTCTCTCTCCCAAAAGACGATAAAACTGCTATGCGAGGTAAACAAATTACAGCTGGGCAATTGACAGGATTAAAAACGCAGCGCAATGCTAACTATGATACAAAGAAAGGACGAGGCTCAAAAGCATGGGCGGTACGCCAAAATAAATAGACCGAAATCCAACTGCATCTACTACTAATCATCCACCTTGAGATATCTATCCAGAACATCTCGCTGGTATTAAGTTGCGATCCCCACCCAAAGTGTAAACCCAAAGCAACAGAAAACTGCATTAAAAAGCACTTTGTGTAAAGTAAACAATCCTTGCAACCGTGGTTACAAGCACCGTTGTTTTGCCCCTTGTGGCAACAACACATCCCCTAGACTCATGTTTCTGTCACTCAAGCGTGTCATCGGGGGGCATGAACCCACAATCGAGCACAACGTTCCCTCTTGGAGTCACTACCTAGTACTTGGCCAAAGAAATAAACAGCAACGGAGAACATGCAAGAATTACTTAGGAACAAAAACATAAAAGATAAGAACCAAATATATTACTCAATCAAAATCTGAACGTAATCTCATAATCCATCAGATCCCAGCAAACTCAGCATAGCAACAGCAGAAAATTACATATGTGTCTAGATCATGTAGGGAAGCTCACAAGGTCTAAACCGTGAAGAACAAAGAGGGGAGGAGAACATCACATAGCTAGTGATCACGGACCCAAGTTCCAAGGAAAACTACTCATGGCACATCCGGGAAGCGTCCATGGTGGAGGGAAGCTCCCGGAGGTTTATCCTCCCTCCGGAAGGGTGCCGGGAAGAAGTCTGCTGGCGCTCCCGATCTTGGAAGCGCGGCGGCGGCGGAACAGAGGCGATTTTGCGAAAACGGGTTCTGTCTTCGGAGGTTTCGCGTCATGGGGAATAAATAGGCGAAGGGGGGCAACCAGGTGGGCCACCAGGTGTCCAGGCGCCCCCCGGCGTGGCCAGACCCTAGGTATATGCATGTATGATCATCTCTATGGAGTACAAGGATAAGAGGGAGTACTAGTGTGAATCTTTAAAAAGGATAGTAGTGTTGCCCCTTTCTATCTTTTTAATTCTTTTTCTCTTTATTTTTATTTTTTTGTATTTTTCGGTGGCCTCAATGGCTCTTTCTATTTATCTCTCATTTGTCCTCTTTGGGATCTTTTATTTTGTCCACTTTGGGATCTTTTCCTCACTTAAGGGCAACACTCTATTTTACAAGAAGGTATTAAAGATCTGCACACTTTACAAGGTACTCAAACATATAGAAGATGTAGCTATCATGATGTATGCAATGTATGACTCTGCCAGTGTAGCAGGAACATGTATGACATGAAGAACAAGTCATGAAGAGGTGGAGGTTGCATGGCAATATATCTCGGAAAGGCTATGGAAATGCCTTGATAGGTACGTATGGTGGCTGTTTTGAGGAAAGATATAGGGAGGTTTATGATGACAGAGCGTATCATGCCAATAGTTTGGATGCACCGGCGAAGTGGACGCCAACTCTCGGAGTGAGAAGAGGGCAATGCGTGGTACCGAAGAGGCTAGCAAATATGAGGAGGTGGAAGTGTCAACTTTCAATACTTACATTAGTCCGAAGAACTCATGCACTTATTATCGGTAACTCTCAATCTAATAAGGAGGTTCACAAAGAGACAAGTACCCCGAGGAGGAGTGTATGGGGGTTTGGTTATCCTTGCGCATCCTCGACTCATGGTACGTGAGTGTATTCTAATATCCGACCCCTCCAAATATTAGTGATCCATCTAGTAGCTAGAGTTCTCAACTAGTTTTGTAGGTTTTGAAACTAAACACGGATTGCCCAAAATACGATACCTATAACTAATAGGCTAGAGCTCTTGACACCAAAAGTTCAAACATTACTCACAACAATACCTCAAAACTATTGCAAGTTTCTACTAAAATTAAATAGCAACCTCAATTACCTACTTTCAAGACAAGACACAACTCAGTGCAACAACCAACTCTCTTAACAAGATAAACATGAAAACTAAAGAGAGTTCCAGCAACAAACTAAACAAAATCCAAGGCTCTTGCTAAAGACAAACTAAAACTAAAACTAAACATGGCAGTAGCTACGAAAAGATAAAGAACACAACAGTAAAAAGATAGGAATGAAAAATCCTATGATGTGTTCTAGATTAAAGTGGAGCGTGTTCATCTCCCACAAAAAATAAGATGGGGTCTAACTTGTTATGAACAGCAAGCAAAGCTAAAGAAAACAAAAAAATTAAACCTAAGAGCAAGACGCTCAAAGGATAGCACAAAACGCATGAAGTGATAAAAATATAGTGAGACGAAGGACGAACTGATGATTGTTGATGGAGAAGAGGATGCACGGGGGCATCCCCAATCTTAGACGCTTGAGTCTCCTTGAATATTTATTGGGGATGCATCGGGGCATCCCCAAGCTTGAGCGTTTGACACTCCCGGATCTTCTTTCTTCATCTTCCCTCGCACACTTGAAAACTCCCTTCATACATAACTCATCATAAGCTGATTAGAGAGGTTAGTAATCTTAATGAAATAATTTTTCCCCACTGGATATAAAGATATTGTTGAATATCTAATGTTTCTCAAGATTCCCAAAAGGTTTTTGCAAAGAAAAAGCAAGCTTAAGGTTCGCAAAAGTAAGGAAAGGTAAAACGTGGCAGAATCTTTGAAAAACAGAACAGCATGTAGTAGAGAATTTTTTCGGGGAACTTCTGCAACTCAAATAAAAAAACTCATAACATACTAAAGTTTCAAAATTGTGTAGAGCACGCTGTGTGAAAAATTCAGCTCAAAAAGATGAACTGGTGATTTTATCTGATTTTTTCCGTCACGAGGACAAAATCTGTTTTCTGGACAACATGTCACAACTGTTGCTTCCCTTATCGAGGCTATAACTTGGCACAAAGCTTGAAAATAAAGATACAATGATGTTTCTACAGTAGTAAAAATCATCAAGACCAATAAAAACATAAGTGAAAACATCTTCGGTTGCCTCCCAACAAGCGCTTTCTTTTACGCCTTTAAGCTAGGCATAAAGCAAAAGAAGAATCAAGTTTTATCAAGAGAAAGAGAATAGCTAGCCCGTGTAAAGGACTCAAAATGTAACTTGATTTTATTTCTAGGGAAGTGTTCCATCCCCTTTTTAGAGGGAATTGAAATTTTATATTCCCCTCTTTCATGTCAATAATAGCACCGACGGTTTAAAGAAAAGGACGTCCCAAAATAATTCGATATAGAGGTTCACACTCTATATCCATAATAATAAAATCAACGGGAACATAGTTTTCATTGACAATGATAAGAACATCGTTGATCTTCCCCAAAGGTTTCTTTATGGAAGAATCAATGAGATGAACATCAAATGAACAAGAATCAAAAGGCTTCAATTCAAACATGTCAAACATTCTTTTGGGCATGACGGAGATACTAGCCCCAACGTCACATAAATCATAGCAAGAGAAGTTATTCAATTTAATTTTTATCATAGGGTCCCAACCATCATCTAGCTTCCTAGGTATGGAGGCTTCTATTCTAAGCTTCTCCTCCCTAGCTTTGATGAGAGAATTAGTGATATGCTCCTTGAAGGCAATATTAAATGTGCTAGTGTGGGGATATCCAGACATTTTGTGTATCAAGCTAATAACTTCTGAGAGAGTACAACTATCAAAATCAATATCACTACTATCAAAGGTGGTAGTAGTGTCATCAAGGCTCACTTGTTTGAAACCATCTATGTTCATAGGAGTTTCTTCTTCTACGGTTGAGGTATTAGCATCTCCATTAATAGGTCCAATGGGACTAGGAGTGTGTTGGGTTCTAATAGTTTGAGTGTCCTCAACAATTTGGATAGTAGAAACTTTGTGGTGTGTAGGAAGGCTCTTAATTCTATCATCTTCCTCTTTTTCTCTAGCCCATCTTTCTTTAAGTTTAGCCATCATCCTAATGTTTTCATTGATTTGTAATTGGATAGCATTAATAGGAGTGGCCTTCCTGTCCTCAAGGGGAAAGGTTCTAATTTTTAGCATCTCAACATCAAGGGCTAAGCTATCTACCTTCAAACAGAGATTATCTAACTTAGCTAATTTCTCTTCTACATTCTTGTTGAAGGATTTTTGAGTAGTGATAAAGTCTCTGAGCATGCTTTCTAGTTCAGACGTGGGGTTCTTGTTGCTAGGATAAGTGTTGTTGTTCCCCTAGTTGGATGGAAACGGTCTAGGATTGATAGAAAAATTGCCCCTATTAGCATTGTTGTTGTAGTTGTTTCTAGCAAGAAATTTCACATCTACTTGTTCCTGAGAAACCAAAAGTAAGTAGAGACATAATTAAGTCAACTTTTTCATTTAGGGAGGTAATCTCCTCGGTAGAGTTTACCTTCCTACCTGTTGGAGCGCGTTCGGTGTGCCATTGGGAATAGTTGGTGATCATATCATCTAGGAGTTTTGTGGCAGCACCAACTGTAGTTGACATAAAGGTTCCTCCCGCGGCCGAATCTAATAGGTTCCGCGAGGTAAAGTTCAAGCCTGCATAAAAAGTCTGGATAACCATCCAAGTAGTCAAACCATGTGTAGGGCATTTCTTAACAAGAGATTTCATATGTTCCCAAGCTCGGGCAACGTGTTCATTATCCAATTGCTTAAAATTCATAATGTTACTCCTCAATTGGATACTTTTAGTAGGTGGGTAGTACTTCCCAATTAAAGCATCTTTGCACTTATCCCAAGAATCTATGCTATTCCTAGGCAAAGATTGAAAGCAAATTTTAGCTCCTTCCCTTAAAGAGAAAGGAAAAAGCTTGAGCTTAACAACATCACCCTCTACTTCTTTATACTTTTGCATATCACATAACTCAACAAAATTATTTAAGTGTAAAGCAGCATAATCTCCAGCACCAGAGAATTGATCTTTCATAACAAGGTTTAGAAAATCAGGTTTTATTTCCTAAGAGGTAGCAGGTGTGGCAATAGGAGTGCAGATAAAGTCTTTGTTGTTGTGACTAGTGAAGTCACACAACTTGGTGTTTTCAGTGGAATCCATAGTAGCAGCAAGTGTGGCAGATTGTTTTTGTAATTTTTTATATAAGACACAAAGATAAAAACTTAACGGTACATTAACAAGACTAAAAAGAAAAGGTAAAAGATAGTGTGAAACTCCCCTATCTTAGCAATCGGAGTCCCAAGAAATGGCGCCAGAAATTTGCTTGATACTCTCTCCTCGTTGCTTACCCCAAGTGGAAGGTGAGATGTAGGATAGCGGCAAATTTCCTCGGTGAAGATACCAAGATTTGTCTCCAGTAGGACTCCGGAGATGATAAGTAGGTGTCAACGGCGCAATTGACGTGTACCTACACACAACACAAATAACTTTGCTCCCAACGAGTATAGAGAGGTTGTCAACCTCTCCGGCCTTGTTGTTTACGAAGGATCAAACGCAAGGGATAATGATAATGATAGCAGGTAGAAAGTGAAAGCAGGAAAGTAAAAGAGCGTGTAAACAGTGATGAGAATATGGACAGGGGTCCCGTAATGTTCACTAGTGATGTCTCTCTCCCAAAAGACGATAAAACTGCTATGCGAGGTAAAAAAATTACTGGTGGGCAATTGATAGGATTAAAAACGCACCGCAATGCTAACTATGCTAGAAAGAAAGGACGAGGCTCAAAAGCATGGGTAGTACGCCAAAATAAGTAGCCCGAAATCCAACTTCATCTACTACTAATCATACACCTTGAGATATCTATCCTGAACATCTCGCTGGTATTAAGTTGCGAGCCCCACCCAAAGTGTAAACCCAAAGCAACATAGAACAGCATTAAAAATCACTTTGCGTGAAGTAAATAATCCTTGCAACCGCGGTTACAAGCACCGTTGTTTTCCCCCTTGTGGCAACAACACATCCCCTAGAGTCATGTTTTTGTCACTCAAGCGTGTCATCGGGGGGCATGAACCCATAATCGAGCATAACGTTCCCTCTTGGAGTCACTACCTACTACTTGGCCAAATCAATAAACAGCAACGGAGAACATGCAAGAATTATTTAGGAACAAAAATATAAAAGATAAGAACCAAATATATTACTCAATCACAATCTGAACATAATCGCATAATCCATCAGATCCCAGCAAAATCATCATAGCCACAGCAAAAAATTTCATATGTGCCTCGATCATGTAGGGCAGCTCACGAGGTCTAAACCATGAAGGAAAAAGAGGGGAGGAGAACATCATATACCTACTGATCACGGACCCATGGTCCACTGCACATCCGGGAAGCGTCCATGGTGGAGGGGAAGCTCCCGGAGGTCGATCCTGCCTCCGGCAGGGTGCCGGGAAGTAGTCTGCTGGCGCTCCCGATCTTGGAAGCGCGGTGGCGGCGGAACAAAGGCGAGATCGTGAAAAAGGGTTCCGTCTTCAGAGGTTTCGCGTCACGGGGAATAAATAGGCGAAGGGGGCAGTCAGGGGGCCACCAGGGGTCCAGAAGCCACCCCCCCCGGCGCGGTCAAACCCTAGGCCGCGACAGGTGTCTGCCTTGGTCCCTGGTGGTGGCCCTCTTGCCCCACCGAGGTGATTCTGGAAGGTTCCCTCACGCTGATTTTTTATCTGATTTTTTCCCGAATGTTTGGAGAACTTTTAATATGCGGTAACCTGAAATAGAAAAACAGCAGAAAACAGGAACTGACACTGTGGTGCACCGAGTTAATATGTTAGTCCAAATATGATCAAAAGTGTATGAAAGTGTATCTAGATCATAGAAATATCACACAAAACATGCATGGAGCAAGAAGAAATTATAGATACGTTTGGGACGTATCATCTCATGACCACTCAACTTGCATGGGTCGTCGCACGACCATCAACGGATTAGATGTCCTTATGTTACCACCCAATCAATCCTGTCATTACATGACCATTCAACGGGTATAGTCATTGCATGACTACTCAACTTATACAGGTCGTCGCACGAACATCCACTTAGCATGATCACCAGACCAGACTCACGTTGACTCATGGTGTGACCTAGTACGAACTGTCCATAACCGTGGATGCGGCTATTCGAATAGATTTTTACTCTGCAGAGTTTGTTCACTTTACCCACGCTATGGAGCTCTTCCTCCATCCAGTACCTTGGAACTTTTCCCACAGGAACCTTGGAACTCGTACCATAGGAATGGATTAGGACTCTCCAACGAGACCGTTCTACCGCATGTCTCCCTTACCGTAACACCGATATTCTTCGCAAGCCATGCCTTGGGTATCCCCGTGTCCTCCAGACACACCTGCCATCACATGGAAAACAACGTTGTACCAACTGGGGTACAACAGTCCCTATCGGGGACTCAACATTTGTCCCAATCGGGGACGGGCCTAATAAACAAACCATCTCTCAAGACTATCGCCGCCTACCGGTCCAGGGTACCGCGCGCGGATAGCCTTCCCTCTTTGGTGATACGCATAAGAGAGCCCACCGATAGACCGAATCTAGGCCTTCCCATATAGGCAAGGGTGGCTGCACTGATAAGTTTGGTTCGATGGCACCTGACCAACTTGACACCAAGCATATATTCTAATGCATAATCAAGCATTCTAATGCATAATCAAGCATCAGGTGCAACATGACAATCGATAGGTCATAATATTATCTATTCATGCAGAACAATCCAAAGTACGGTTACGATAAAATCATAATACACATTATCATTGGTTAGTTAACTTAGTCATGTCAAGTTAATTAACATGCAAACAGGCAAGATCATAAACCTAACTAAGATATGATGCAAACAAGCATAACATAACCATGGCATGATCATAATGATTCACAACATCATCATCTTATCTGAAAGTACATCACGATGATAAACCATTCAAAATTTTACGAGGGTGCAAAAGAAGATTTGGCTTTACTTTCACCAAAGGAGTGGAAAATACTCCTGGACTTCAATATAACTCAAGCCCTGAAAATATATTTAAATAGCAAAAATTAATTTGTCACATAAAGTTTTTCTTTTGATCAGCAAAAATTAATAGAACGTAATGGCATGAAACCTATGCCAAAATGAAGAGGAGTTCAAGACAAAACCAATGCAAAAAGTTTCAACTCAATTGGACTTGTGGATAAAAAGATATCACTGGTCAAAGGTTTGATCAAAATGAATGATTTAAAATGGATTTAAATCATTTTTGTAATATCCTGGAGGGGGTGACGTCGAAGGTGACTTTTGATTATGCGCATTCACTCAAAATGGTCCGGGATGGGGCTGGGGTCTCTGGTAGGTGGGGTCAGGGTGTCAGGCTTGCAGAGAGAGAGATGAGACATGGGACGACGAGGCTCACCGGCGGTAGAGCTCCGGCGAGAGGGCACGTCCAGGGGTGGAGAGAGCGCAGGGAGATCAGGAGCACGGTGGCGACCACGCCCGTACCAGTGGATCACTGGGAGGCGGGCGGACGACGAGGTACGGGTCTTCTCCGCGGCGGCTGGTCATGGCTCCGACGGGGTTATCGACGCCGGCGTCGATTCCAACAAGGATTTTCTCGGGGACAAGCTGGTGAAGGTGCAGGGGGACTAGGGGACCCTACTGGTGCAGTCAATTTGGTCGGAGGGGCAAAGGGGAGAGGGGGGAGCGGGCTGCAACTGAGCGGCGGCACAGGTGGCCGGAGTTGAGGAAGATGGCCCCCATGGGTCGTAGGGAGGAGGGGGAAGTGACTGGTGCAGCTAGGAGAGGTTGGGCCTGGCTATTTATAGCAAGGAGACGATGCTAGGTTCCAGGCGGCGACAAGCAGACGCGGCCAACGTCGGCGAGATGCTGGGGCGAACTGGCGTGTTCGAGAGGGTTCTAGGGAGTGTGTCGGGGGGATGGATCAGGCCCATAGACCTGACATTAGAAACCTCTGGGCCAACTTACATGTGAAGGCCCACAAAGAAGACCCGGCCAGGAGTCTGACGTGCGAAGCGTGAAGATTGAAGCCCTAGAAGGAATTCGACTTACCTTGTATAGCACGTAGCAAACTTGTAAAATAGAATAGAACTCCACATCGTGTAGGTGTCGGACTCTCAGAATCCGAGGATCCGGAACCTTTATAAGACGAGGTCCACGGGAGCCGGGGCAAGAACTTACCTCAAGCCAGGACTAGACAACTCGCGCGATAACCTAGATCTCCACGAGACTAAGGTTGCGAAACATCATCACTGTAATCAATAATATCGACTCTTCCTATTGGAGAGTCGGTCCCACAATTGTCAAGAAGCAGGAGTAGGTCTTTACCGCATCGACGGGGCCGAACCTGGGTAAACCGCCGAGTCCCGTGTCTATGTCGACTCTCTCCCTAAATTCGCCTCGCAGAAAATGTCCCATGATAAGTCCGACTCTACGAACATCTATCGTGACTTTCCCACGACAGTTGGCACCCACCATGGGTCCTGCGCTCACAGGTGTTGAAATTCTAGGGGGAGCTCTGTAAGGTATGGAAGGATTCGTCGTTGGGCGAATCACCCGAAACCGGAGCGGGATGCTCTCCATCGACGACGCCACCTGGGGTCCGGAAGCTGACTTCATCGAGTCTGGTTATCAGATCCCAGTCAGCTCCATCCACCTCTTCATCAGTGGATTAAAAGGATCGGAGCTGGAACCAGATCACTATGCCCCTACTGGAGCAGCAAGCCGGCTACTTTCTGACTCTGGTCGCGCCTTTATCGGGTTCATTAACGAACCCCCTAAGTTGGCACACTCTGTCGAGACCATGACGGATGATGACTCGGCGGAACTCCCCGAACAAGACGAAGTCCGTGTGGAAACGCCAAGACAGTCATCAATTAGGCCATACGGCCTGAAAAACGCAGGAGCCACCTACCATCGGGTAGGGAAGAGCTACTTCAAAAAGCAAATAAGTCGAAACGTGCATACTTGTGCGGATGACATGTTCGGATCCCAGTTAACCGACTCACTTATAAGTAACCTACAAGTTTCTCTTGAAGAGAAGATTCTGCCTGATATTGCCCCCCATCACGCCTTCATCGGGTTTATTGGTGAATTCCCAGAACAGGAGCGTTCTGACAGAACCCCAAACCACGATAAGGATGGATTCTCCGACGCCGACTCATACCAAGAAGAAAACAAATACTCAGACAACGGATTAATTTGATCCATCGGGGAAGGCAGACTCGGATCCGATCCAGAAGAATACGACCCAGATGCTCCCTACTTTAACAATTCGGCTCATAAGACACATGGCAATGCCGACACCACCCAAAATCCATCAAAAAACGAAAACGTCTCAGAACTATGAACCACCAATGTGTGGCAGTGACTGAGCCGGAACAGAGCTGACTCTGACGAGGAATTAGAAGAAAACCAGAAAAAGGCCATGATGCTACAAGAAGAGATAGCATGGGAACATAAAAGTCTCACCGAGGCACAAGATCGACTTCCACATGAGATACGGCATGACAAGGTTCAGGAGCCGATAGGCATTCGGCTTACACCTATAACCAACGCGCTAAAACGCATAAAGGAGGTAGCCGAGGACCTAAAGGAACTCGTGGATGCTGTCGCCAGATATGCCGAGTCTAGTGAAGCCAAATATTAGGTGTCCCAACTTCAATCTCGGACCCACCACAGAAAACGCATGTACAACCTGACCTCACAGGAATATGGTAACAACCACTCCCAGAGACACGGACGACCAAAGGAAGGAAAAAAGGCACCGGGATTGTGACAGAGCTATGAAAGAATCTTGCCAAAGCATTCCGGACCGGGTCGCCTCGCTAACCACACCTAGGATCAGTGCTACTTCATACATCAGTACAGATGCCAAATCGAGAAAAACATTCTAGAGGCAAGTAAGTACGATGACGGCCCAACCGGCTCACACAGCCACAAGAGGTCAAGAACATGGACTCGTGCACAATAGAGAGTCGATTCGGGTTATCAAAACCCAGGAAACACACCAAGGGATGAGAAACCCCAAAAACTCATTACAGTAAAGTATAAATACTGCTCGTTAAAGCCTACTGACTCATGAAGCAAACGAAGAAGCCGTCAACCCATGTACTTATCACCAAGTGAAAGAACACGGGATATCATCCAGCTCCGTCCCTACTACATCTAGAGTCGTCAAAAAAAATTCGACACTCATCGCATCGGCTCTTGCCATATAAACATAAGTCGACACTCGTCGCACCGGCTCTCGCCATATAAACATAAGTTGACATTCGTCGCACCGGCTCTCGCCATATAAACATAAGTCGACCGTCATCGCACCGGCTCTCGCCATATAAAACTAAGTCGACACTCGTCGCACCGGCTCTCGCCATATAAACATAACTTGACATTCGTCGCATCGGCTATCGCCGCACTTCAAAAAATCCGACTCACGTCGCAATAGGCCATCGTCATTTACAACATAAGTCAACTCTCATCATACCGGCTCTCGCCACATACAATGAATAAGTTGATTGTAGGTTGCATCGTCTCTCGCTATAGAAATCCTCGTTGTTGACTGCGGTCTCAATGACTCCTGCATGCATTACATCCTATACTTTGCATGCAATGACTTTCTCATCATCTTTGCATCATACATACTTTGCATTATTACATCTCAGAGACCTGGGCCTTGATCAACCCTTCTATTGGTACTGAGCATGTATATCGCTTATTCAGAGGAATCGGAGAGCTCGATGACATTCGTCAACTCTAATCTGAGAACTTGGCATGGCTTATTCAGGGGAAGTATGGGAGATCGATGGCACCCTCGACTCTTATCCGAAAGAAATCCCGGCATATACATGAACTGGATAAACACGCCTTAACTGTGGCCTGTATAGCTCAAGCACATACAACCTACGTGTACCCGGCTTAGTCTAAATACCTTGGGGGCTTACAGCAACGCCTACTGAGTTTAGTCTCAAGTACAGGGAACGCTAGTCATATGTTGCTGGCTTACACAGAAGTACCGACTCACAGATAACCCAGTAATCTATCTTTACGAGAAGATAAGGCGTGATAAAAGTGGAGTCGACTTCTATATGAGCCTTTGCACTTTATTTTTTCATGCATCATAGCATCCTTTCTTTTGCTATTATTTTTTGTTGCAATCTTCTGACATACACACCGACTTGAAAAAAAAGCATATGACTCGGTTGTACCCATGGTAAGCTAGCACGAATACTAGCCTTCTGTCAGAACCCCAACTAGGGTAAGTACTAGGTGTATTTGAGACCTTTGCATCATGCAAAAATTTCAAAAGGAAATTCAAAATGGGGAAAGAAAAGCCCTAGAAATTTTAAATGAAATGGCCAGATAAAAATATTTTTCCAAAAATCTTTTGAATGATTGGAAAATTCCTAGAAATGTTGCTGATCATTTTAAAAATGATTTGGGATCAATCCCATGCACATGGATTTTTCTAATATTCAAACAGTGGCTTTGGAAATTAAAATAACCCTATTTGAATTGAAATTCAAAATATATTGAATTTCAAAAATGTCCAAATTATTTATGTGACTTGCTTCTGGTCACCTAGGATTTATAAAAATGTTTGGGCATTTTACAAAATTGCTCTGCTATTTTTTTTGGGGCAAAACAAATAACAGGAAAACAAAAACAGAAAAGAATTAGAAAAAGAGAAGAGAGCCCACCCACCCACTTACCTGGCCCAGCCTGGCCAGAAGCCGGCCCAGCCCACCAGGGGCAGGGTCGTCTTCCTCCCAGCGCCAGGCAGGCAGGCAGCTCGGTGGCGAGCATGCACCCACCGCCGGCCACCTCCTGCTTGCTTCCCTCCCTTCTACTCGTCGCCGTGGACGACCAGAAGCCGCCCGCATCTTTTCCCTCTCCCCCTGGCTCGCCTCCCTCCCTCTCTCGCAAGTTCTAACGCAAGCCCGAGAGCACGCCTCGCCGCCGTCGTGCCCACACGCGGCCACTGGCCTCCCCGAGCTACGTCTTCATGTCCAGAAGCTTCGCCAGCTTCGACTCCCTCGAGCCGCGCCATCGAATCGAGCCCGAGGACGCCAGAGAGGACGCCCCCTTCACCGAGAAGCTACGGCCGCCGCGGACCTCCGGCGAGGAATTCCTCACCGGCCAGCTCATCCCCGGCCACGCCGTGTCCTCCGTCGAGTTCAGGGTGAGCTCCTCACCATCTTCCCACATTCCGCGCTCTCTTCCGTGCACCGCAGCGCGGGTTCGTCTTCAACCGACGCCGGCCGCCGCCATTGTCGTCGTGGACGAGCTCCACAGCCCTCCCCGAGACCCCCCAGTAGCACCGTTGGGTGCGGGAGCCCACGAGGAGCACAACCGTGCCAGCCAAACCCCAAGCCGAGCCCATTTTGCAACTCCGGCGAAACTCCGGCCACACTCCGGCGACGGTGCCATTAACCTAACCTAATCCACAGCTTAACCCTCCCCCTGAGTCCATGACATGTGGGCCAGCCCCCCCCTAAACCCCTCTGTTAAGCTAATTCAAACCGGGAGATTAACCCCTGAGGCTGACAGAAGGGACCCACAGGTCAGGAGCCCCCACACGTCATGCTGAGGTCAGCATGACGCAATAAACCAATTTCCAGTTTTTAAAAGAATTATTTAAAACAGAGAAAAATCCAGAAAATGAGTTAAACTTGGGAAATTCATAACTAATTCATATGAACTCCAAATATAGCAAATAATATGTCTAAAAATATCAGAAAAATCCAAGGATTATGAATATGGGCTCTGTTTTCATGTTTGACCAATTAAAATTGGGTGAACAGTGCAAAACATCCATATGGCTTTAATTCAAATTCAAATTTGAGGCACGTTTGCAAATGACTTTGCATGTGACTTCTTTTAAATGGAATTGTACACACTTTGTGACCAAGAACATCACCATTTCAATATTGATCATGTGTTTGATGCATTGCAAATAATTTTATACCATTGTTTGATTGTTTGCTCGATAGACGTGCAACTGGAACCGGAGGCCACCCCCTTCGTTGAAGACACCGTTATCGAACCTTGTCAGCAAGGCAAGCAAAACCCCATTGATCATGTCTATAAAATCCTATTTCCCTCTCAGTCTCGCTTATGCATGTTTAGGAAATCACCGAGACACGTTCTTTCGCATAGTTGAACCCATTCCGATGCATGACCTATCATTCTGTCACCGTATTAAGCAAACCACAATCCTAGCAGATTTAGGAGTTGAATGATGAGCATGTGGCCCCTGCAACTGTTACTGCTTTTGCTGCTTAGTGGTACAATGAGGATGTTTTGATTGGAAGTCGGGATGGAATGAACACAGTGATGTTGATGAAAGTGAAACGTGTTGGTGAATCCACCCTAAGCAAAGGTGAACGATGAGAGGCTGTGTAGGAGTACACAGTGGGTTGTCTCGTTGAACACTGCCCTAGGCCTCGAGTTCCTGTTTTGTGATCCAAGACAAAGAGTATGACCACATGTAGGGTTTTATGGGAGCCCCGTTTGGCCTCTTTACATACCGATCCGGTCCAGGAGTCACAATAAATTCGGGTTTTCCATTTGGCATATGCATAGAAAAAAAGAATGAAGAAAAGGTTGCATCATCCTAGATATGTGGTGGACTTGTGAGGCAGTAAAACCATCTGGCAGAGGTGGCGTCTCGGTCCCTTACATTATCTGAGTCCGTTTCGTGGAACCGGCCGGACTCTCGAGCGGTGCCAAACTCAGGTAGTCGACTCCTGGATTAGAGAAGGTGATGTGAGGTTAGTGCCTTGGTTTCATCCTCTACTTGATCATAGATAACTCGAATGGATACTTATAAAACTCGCAAGATAAGCGTGAGTGCTATGGTGTGCTCCTCGTGGGGAAGTCGAGGAAGTAACCATAGTGGTGTATTGTTTGGAGATGTAGTGGACTCGTGTACGCTTCTTACCTCAAGTCTGGTATTCGTAGTTCAGGAATAGCCAAGTCAAAACTGGCACTTCTGCAGTTTGAACCCCACCTCCTTTACCTTGATACATGTGCATGAGTAGTGTAGTTCTGATGTAAGTCTTGCTGAGTACGACTTTGTACTCACGTTTGCTTATTCTATGTTTTAGATAAGAACCGGACCCCGATGGAGTCACCTTCGTGGAGCTCGACGTTGACTAAGTTAGCATAGTCCCAGACAGCAGTCTGGTCCCTCGTGGAAGGGCATGTTTGTTGTACAAGGCTTCTCTAAGCCATTTGTTAAACTTGTCTATACTCAGACCTAATTTGCTTCCGTTGTATGATGTAATGTTGATCACAGACATGTGATATTTGTATGCTCTAAGTGTATATCAATAAAGAGTACTTTGTAGAGTTATGTGATGATACCTGCTGTTCATACTAGGCATGTGTGCTTCGTGTATGTTTATAACATGCATGTCTTAGTATGGGTTTTCGAAACCTTAGTTGTGATCTGGCTGGCGGTCTTTTATACACCAAGTGGCCCTTAGATGTGCGCAGCTTGGGGCATCGCGATGCGATTGTTCGTGACTCTGTCACGTGCACACTTTGTTGTATGATCGAGCCCGCCCTAGACCCCGACTAAGTGATCGGGCTGGAGTAAGTTTATGTAAGAGTTAGGATCCAATCGATAACATGGTTGAGGCGACTTGTCTATGAGTATGGGATTCACCACCCATAAGCATTTAGACTTGTGAGCGGACGTTGAGGACCCATCTCAGTTGATCATCCGGCCTGAATGGGATGCCCCTCACGTTCGATGCTTACCGAGAACGTTCTGTGCTTGGCCTTGTCTGCTTAGACAAGTGGGTACGGTTCTCGGCTCTCCAGATGATTGTATCGTGACTGGAATTACATACGCTAACCCCGGGTCCCGACAGACTTGGTATCAGAGCAGGACTGTCTGTAGGCTTAGCAACCCTTGGTCGAAGTCGAGTCTAGCATTCTATAGTTATATAGTTACTTGGGTATATAAGGAAACAACGTAAGGCTTCTTTTTCTCCTTACCCTCATCGATCTGAGTTCTGGGTCACCCTTATCTTTTCTACGGGATGATAGGACTAGGCTCATCTATGTCTTATTAGAACATCTCGTTGAGTGCTTCCTTATAGCCTTAGGATTGTTGTGGTCGTCCAGACTCATCGAGTTTGAGTTCCTTGAGGAAGTTCTGTCAAATCTCCTCAAGGTTGTTTCATTTTCCATCCCGGTGTAGCCGTTATGCTTCCGGATTTATTCCGAGTTTCTGTGGGTCATTGCCTTCGCATTATACTCTTTCCGTCTTCATCATATCCTTCTTGTCTTTGATTCCATCATACAACCTGTTCTGATTGTTGATTTTTTATCAAACAGGATGTCAGGTGGAACTCGTAGTGCTGTTCGTCGGAATCAAGACCGTGTTGGGAATCGAAGTGATGATGAACCTCTACCACCGCCTTCTGCGACGGAAATCATGATGGAAGCTGAGAAGAATCAACGTGATCAAACACGTCTTCTGGAGCTCATCGAGCAGAATACCTCACATCATTGCAATGTGGTTGTGAGCATTCAGGACTTCATCCTCCTCAAGCCACCGGTATTCCGATGTTCTTCTGAGCCCCTTGAAGCTGATGATTGGCTCCGTTCCATCGAGCGTAAGCTTGATACTGCACATGTTGCTCCCGATGACCGAGTTGTTTTCGCGGTATACTTCTTGGAAGGTGCTGCTCTTCAATGGTGGGAGAACTATGTTGCTATGCAGCCAGATAGTCACATAGTGACTTGGCAGGAGTTCTGTGTTGCCTTTCGAGGGTACCACATCCTGGATGAGTTGATGGAGCGCAAGAAGGAAGAGTTCTGCAATCTCACTCAAGGAGAGATGTCCATGCATGAGTATGTGAGAGAGTTCAACCGTCTTGCTCGGTATGCACAAGATGAGATCACCACCGATGCCAGAAAGCAGGCAAGGTTCCGCAAGGGACTTAGCCCCATCCTTCGTCATGATCTCAACCTCATCGAATTTGCCACCTTTGAGGATTTAGTCAACAGATCCTTCAGAGCTGAGCATGGCAATGAAATTTTCGAGGAGTCCCGTAAGCATGCTCTTGAGCTTGCTCCTTCTTCAAGTTCAGCCCCTCAGAAACGCCGAATTTGGATTCCAACCCGTCCCATACCACAAAATTTTCTGCAGAGACCAACCTCCAATATATTCCATCCACCCCAACACATTATTCCACCCCGGAATGATGGTGTGCAGTCAAACAATCCCACTTCCAACAATCCAGACAGGGTATGCTTTAAGTGTGGTCTTCCAGGCCATTACTATCGTCAATGCCCTCAGGTCTTGATGGCACCACGTCATTCTCGACCCAAGCCTCCAAAGAAACCAACCACCAAAGCTTTTCCAGCAAAGCCTTCATCCACTAGTAGTGGTTGTGTGAACCAAATCTCAGTGGAGGAAACCACTGATGCTTCTGACGTCATTCTTGGCACACTCCCAGTCAATCATGTCCCCGCCTCCGTTCTTTTCGATCCAGGAGCTTCTCATTCATTCATGTCGGAGAGTTGTGCACTTCCTCATGAATTTCATTTTGAAGAAATGTTTTCTCCAATGATCATTCAAACTCCTGGTTCAAAGTGGCAAACTAATAGAGTAAGCCATGGCAATAAAATTGCAATTGAGGGTTTAGTATTCCTTGCTTCTCTTATAGCCCTCAAGTCTTCGGACATTGATGTCATCCTAGGAATGGATTGGTTATCAAGGCAAAATGCTTTCCTTGATTGTAAAGCCAAATCAGTGAAACTAACCCATCCTTCAGGCCAGACCGTTGACTACACATCACCAAGCTCTAGAATCCAGGTGCAGACTTTGAACGTGCTTCCACTTCCAGACCTTGAAGATGTTCCGGTGGTTCGTGACTTTCCGGATGTATTTCCCGAAGAGCTGTCGGGAATGCCACCCGACAGGTCTATGGAATTCATAGTGGACCTTATACCAGGCACAGCCCCAATTTCCAGACGCCCATATAGGATGGCCCCACATGAGTTAGCTGAGCTAAAAACCCAACTTGATGCTTCGTTGGCAAAAGGCTTCATCCGCCCTAGCTCATCGCCATGGGGTTGCCCCGTTCTGTTCGTAACGAAGAAAGATGGAACAGAAAGGATGTGAGTAGACTATCGCCCGCTAAATCTAGCAACGATAAAGAACAAGTACCCACTGCCCAGGATCAATGATCTTTATGATCAACTTGAAGGATCCTCTGTCTTCTCCAAGATGGATCTGAGATTAGGCTATCATCAGATCAAAATCCGAAACGAGGACATTCCAAAAACGGCTTTTACTACTCGTTATGGTCTTTACGAGTATACCGTCATGTCCTTTGGTTTAACCAATGCCCCCGCCACATTTTCACGCTTGATGAATTCGATCTTCATGGAGTACCTAGATAAATTTGTTGTGGTTTATCTTGATGACATTCTCATCTACTCGAAGAACGAAGAAGAGCACGCAGAACATCTTAGGTTGGTATTGATGAAACTTAGAGAGCACCGCCTTTATGCCAAGTTCTCCAAGTGTGAATTTTGGTTACCAGAAGTGACCTACTTAGGCCACGTGATTTCTGCGAAAGGTGTGGCAGTCAATCCCGAGAGAGTTCGGGCCGTCCTTGACTGGACTCCACCTGAATCGGTTAAGCAAGTTAGGAGTTTTCTTGGCTTAGCAAGCTATTGCCGCCGCTTCGTCGAGAACTTTTCTAAAGTTGCAAAGCCTCTGACTGAACTCCTCAAGAAAGATAAGAAATACCAATGGACTCCCAAGTGCGAGGAAAGCTTTCAAGAGCTAAAAAGAAGATTGACTTCTGCACCCGTACTTGCACCTCCAGACACCAAAAGGGATTTCGAGATCTATTGTGATGCTTCACGGCAAGGGTTAGGATGCATACTTATGCAAGATAGACATGTGGTAGCTTATGCTTCACGCCAGTTGCGGCCACATGAAGAGAACTATCCTACCCATGATCTTGAACTCGCTGCCGTAGTTCATGCCCTGAAGACTTGGCGACATTACCTCCTTGGTAATCGTTGTGAGATCTATTCCGACCACCAAAGCCTCAAATATATATTCACCCAGCCAGATCTTAATCTCAGGCAAAGACGCTGGATAGAGTTGATAAAAGATTATGACTTAGGGATTTCTTACACCCCAGGCAAAGCCAATGTCATGGCTGATGCACTAAGTCGTAAGTCATATTGTAACAACCTCATGTTACAACAGTATCAACCACTTCTTCATGAGGAATTTCGCAAGCTTAATCTTGAGATTGTCCCTCGTGGATCTCTTTTCAACTTGGTGTCGAAACCAACCCTTGAGGATCAAATCATAGCCGCCCAGAAACAAGATAGTAGTATTCAAGAGATCAAGCAGAACATTGTTAGCGGAGTTGCTAAATGTTTCTCTGCAAATGACCAAGGAACGATATTCTTTGAAAATCGTTTAGTAGTTCCTGAAAATGAAGACCTAAAGCAGCTGATCCTTAAGGAATCTCATGACACTCCCCTCTCAATTCATCCCGGTAGCACAAAAATGTACCGAGATCTACGCCAGAGATTTTGGTGGAACCGGATGAAGAGAGACATTGCACAATTTGTTGCCGAATGTGATGTTTGTCGTCGCATTAAGGCAGAACACCAAAGACCTGCTGGTACTCTTCAGCCATTGTCTATTCCCAAGTGGAAATGGGACAAGGTCGGTATGGACTTCATCACCGGCTTTCCAAAAACCTAGAAAGGAAATGATGCCATCTTCGTTGTCATTGATCGACTTTCCAAAGTTGCTCACTTTCTTCCTGTTCGCGAGTCTATAACTGCTAGCCAGTTAGCGGACTTGTATGTCTCTAGAATCGTGTCTCTTCATGGTGTTCCTTTGGTGATCAATTCTGATCGTGGTAGCCTTTTCACCTCTAGATTTTGGGAAAGTTTTCAAAATGCTATGGGAAATCATCTATCCTTTAGTACAGCTTTCCATCCTCAGTCTAGCGGTCAAGTTGAAAGGGTTAATCAAATTTTGGAAGACATGCTCAGAGCTTGTGTTATCTCATTCGGAAAGAATTGGGAGAAATCTCTTCCATTCGCCGAATTTGCTTATAACAATAGCTATCAATCTAGTCTGAACATGGCTCCCTTTGAATTCCTCTACGGACGACGATGTCGAACACCCCTTAACTGGTCAGAAACCGGTGAAAGACAACTCTTTGGACCGGATATGATCAAGGAAGCAGAAGAGCAAGTTCGCATTGTTCGTGATCGTTTGAAAGCCGCTCAGTCTCGTCAAAAGAGCTACTATGATCGTCATCATAGAGAGGAGAGCTACAATATTGATGAGAAGGCTTACCTCCGGGTTACTCCTCTGAAGGGAACCCAAAGATTCGGTATCAAAGGCAAGTTGGCCCCATGTTACATTGGACCTTTCCGCATTCTCGCTAAACGTGGAGAAGTTGCCTACCAACTTGAACTACCCCCTGACCTTTCCCGAGTACATGATGTATTCCATGTGTCACAACTCAGGCGTTGCTTCAAGGACCCCATCCGCGAAGTCGACCATGAAACGCTTGATCTCCAAGATGACCTTTCTTATCGGGAGTACCCTGTTCGTATTCTTCATTCAGCAGAGCGTGTCACTCGCCGAAAGAAGATCAAGTTTCTGAAAGTTCAATGGTCACATCACTCCGAGAAAGAAGCAACCTGGGAAAGAGAAGACCGCCTCCGTGCCGAGTACCCCACCTTCCTCCCGACGACTTCTGAATCTCGGGACGAGATTCTTTTGAGTGGGGGCGAGTTGTCAGAACCCCAACTAGGGTAAGTACTAGGTTTATTTGAGCCCTTTGCATCATGCAAAAATTTCAAAAGGAAATTCAAAATGGGGAAAGAAAATCCCTAGAAATTTCAAATGAAATGGCCAGATAAAAATATTTTTCCAAAAATCTTTTGAAGGATTGGAAAATTCCTAGAAATGTTGTCGATCATTTTAAAAATGATTTGGGATCAATCCCATGCACATGGATTTTTCTAATATTCAAACAGTGGCTTTGGAAATTAAAATAACCCTATTTGAATTGAAATTCAAAATATATTGAATTTCAAAAATGTCCAAATTATTTATGTGACTTGCTTCTGGTCACCTAGGATTTATAAAAATGTTTGGGCATTTTACAAAATTGCTCTGCTATTTTTTTTGGGGCAAAACAAATAACAGGAAAACAAAAACAGAAAAGAATTAGAAAAAGAGAAGAGAGCCCACCCACCCACTTACCTGGCCAAGCCTGGCCAGAAGCCGGCCCAGCCCACCAGGGGCAGGGTCGTCTTCCTCCCAGCGCCAGGCAGGCAGGCAGCTCGGTGGCGAGCATGCACCCACCGCCGGCCACCTCCTGCTTGCTTCCCTCCCTTCTACTCGTCGCCGTGGACGACCAGAAGCCGCCCGCATCTTTTCCCTCTCCCCCTGGCTCGCCTCCCTCCCTCTCTCGCAAGTTCTAACGCAAGCCCGAGAGCACGCCTCGCCGCCGTCGTGCCCACACGCGGCCACTGGCCTCCCCGAGATGCGTCTTCATGTCCAGAAGCTTCGCCAGCTTCGACTCCCTCGAGCCGCGCCATCGAATCGAGCCCGAGGACGCCAGAGAGGACGCCCCCTTCACCGAGAAGCTACGGCCGCCGCGGACCTCCGGCGAGGAATTCCTCACCGGCCAGCTCATCCCCGGCCACGCCGTGTCCTCCGTCGAGTTCAGGGTGAGCACCTCACCATCTTCCCCCATTCCGCGCTCTCTTCCGTGCACCGCAGCGCGGGTTCGTCTTCAACCGACGTCGGCCGCCGCCATTGTCGTCGTGGCGAGCTCCACAGCCCTCCCCGAGACCCCCCAGTAGCACCGTTGGGTGCGGGAGCCCACGAGGAGCACAACCGTGCCAGCCAAACCCCAAGCCGAGCCCATTTTGCAACTCCGGCGAAACTCCGGCCACACTCCGGCGACGGTGCCATTAACCTAACCTAATCCACAACTTAACCCTCCCCGTGAGTCCATGACATGTGGGCCAGCCCCCCCCTAAACCCCTCTGTTAAGCTAATTCAAACCGGGAGATTAACGCCTGAGGCTGACAGAAGGGACCCACAGGTCAGGAGCCCCCACACGTCATGCTGAGGTCAGCATGACGCAATAAACCAATTTCCAGTTTTTAAAAGAATTATTTAAAACAGAGAAAAATCCAGAAAATGAGTTAAACTTGGGAAATTCATAACTAATTCATATGAACTCCAAATATAGCAAATAATATGTCTAAAAATATCAGAAAAATCCAAGGATTATGAATATGGGCTCTGTTTTCATGTTTGACCAATTAAAATTGGGTGAACAGTGCAAAACATCCATATGGCTTTAATTCAAATTCAAATTTGAGGCACGTTTGAATATTGATCATGTGTTTGATGCATTGCAAATAATTTTATACCATTGTTTGATTGTTTGCTCGATAGACGTGCAACTGGAACCGGAGGCCACCCCCTTCGTTGAAGACACCGTTATCGAACCTCGTCAGCAAGGCAAGCAAAACCCCATTGATCATGTCTATAAAATCCTATTTCCCTCTCAGTCTCGCTTATGCATGTTTAGGAAATCACCGAGACACGTTCTTTCGCATAGTTGAACCCATTCCGATGCATGACCTATCATTCTGTCACCGTATTAAGCAAACCACAATCCTAGCAGATTTAGGAGTTGAATGATGAGCATGTGGCTCCTGCAACTGTTACTGCTTTTGCTGCTTAGTGGTACAATGAGGATGTTTTGCTTGGGAGTCGAGATGGAATGAACACAGTGATGTTGATGAAAGTGAAACGTGTTGGTGAATCCACCCTAAGCAAAGGTGAACGATGAGAGGCTGTGTAGGAGTACACAGTGGGTTGTCTCGTTGAACACTGCCCTAGGCCTCGAGTTCCTGTTTTGTGATCCAAGACAAAGAGTATGACCACATGTAGGGTTTTATGGGAGCCCCGTTTGGCCTCTTTACATACCGATCCGGTCCAGGAGTCACAATAAATTCGGGTTTTCCATTTGGCATATGCATAGAAAAAAAGAATGAAGAAAAGGTTGCATCATCCTAGATATGTGGTGGACTTGTGAGGCAGTAAAACCATCTGGCAGAGGTGGCGTCTCGGTCCCTTACATTATCTGAGTCCGTTTCGTGGAACCGGCCGGACTCTCGAGCGGTGCCAAACTTAGGTAGTCGACTCCTGGATTAGAGAAGGTGATGTGAGGTTAGTGCCTTGGTTTCATCCACGTCCGACATCCGCTTGAAGGATGCCAAGAACGAGGCGATAAGGGATGACACGCGTGTGAAGATGTACACCCCTGCAGGGTAAATGAACTATTCGAATAGCCGTGTCCGCGGTTATGGACTACTTGGAAACCTCTACTTGATCATAGATAACTCGAATGGATACTTATAAAACTCGCAAGATAAGCGTGAGTGCTATGGTGTGCTCCTCATGGGGAAGTCGAGGAAGTAACCATAGTGGTGTATTGTTTGGAGATGTAGTGGACTCGTGTACGCTTCTTACCTCAAGTCTGATATTCGTAGTTCAGGAATAGCCAAGTCAAAACTGGCACTTCTGCAGTTTGAACCCCACCTCCTTTACCTTGATACATGTGCATGAGTAGTGTAGTTCTGATGCAAGTCTTGCTGAGTACGACTTTGTACTCACGTTTGCTTATTCTATGTTTTAGATAAGAACCGGACCCCGATGGAGTCACCTTCGTGGAGCTCGACGTTGACTAAGTTAGCATAGTCCCAGACAGCAGTCTGGTCCCTCGTGGAAGGGCATGTTTGTTGTACAAGGCTTCTCTAAGCCATTTGTTAAACTTGTCTGTACTCAGACCTAATTTTCTTCCGTTGTATGATGTAATGTTGATCACAGACATGTGATCTTTGTATGCTCTAAGTGTAGATCAATAAAGAGTACTTTGTAGAGTTATGTGATGGTACCTGCTGTTCATACTAGCCATGTGTGCTTCGTGTATGCTTATAACATGCATGTCTTAGTATGGGTTTTCGAAACCTTAGTTGTGATCTGGCTGGCGGTCTTTTATACACCAAGTGGCCCTTAGATGTGCGCAGCTTGGGGCATCGCGATGCGATTGTTCGTGACTCTGTCACGTGCACACTTTGTTGTATGATCGAGCCCGCCCTAGACCCCGACTAAGTGATCGGGCTGGAGTAAGTTTATGTAAGAGTTAGGATCCAATCGATAACATGGTTGAGGCGACTTTTCTATGAGTATGGGATTCACCACCCATAAGCATTTAGACTTGTGAGCGGACGTTGAGGACCCATCTCAGTTGATCATCCGGCCTGAATGGGATGCCCCTCATGTTCGATGCTTACCGAGAACGTTCTGTGCTTGGCCTTGTCTGCTCAGACAAGTGGGTACGGTTCTCGGCTCTCCAGGTGATTGTATCGTGACTGGAATTACATACGCTAACCCCGGGTCCCGACACCTTCTTCAAAAAGTGTCTTTTAAAAACACTAGCTTTGCCACTGGAAACATCGACATATTGCAACATGAGCGTTAACCTGTGTGACTCGGTATAACACAAAGATGTTCCTACCGACTCACAGGGACTACAGTTCAAACTATCTCTGTAAGTTGGCATGACGCAATAACGATCATACAGAATCATGAGGATTATACTTTGAAACTATCTATGATTCGGAAAAAACTTGTCGATTCACATATAACAAAGGTGGTCAGAATATTCATAAAGTCAGCCTCTGAAAACCTTCCTCTAGGAAGCTAGCCGACTCTCAGGAGTTACACCAATTGGTGAACAGGGTAAAGCCGGAACACGGCTCTCTTCTACAACTCATGTCAGAAGGAAAAGCTTCTTCAAGCAAGCAACAAATAAGTCAAAGGAAAAGTCAGATGGCATCACGAAGGTTAGCATTCAAAAATCCAAAAGGAAAATTTCAGATGAAACGCCATAAAAGTATCAGACCACATGCTGGTCACAAGTCACGGGACATGTTTCCCAATATTACAAATTCGGCACTACGGCCGCACAAATATTACGAAAGTTTTTCTCCCTCCAATAGGTTTACGATGGGACGTTGGCTTGGCTCTGAGATGAGGACCCGGCAACATTCGCCGGAGGCAAGATTGCGTTGAAACTTTCCACTAAGTCCACATCAGCAATATCATCCATCATCAAGTCATCCTCTTCTCCTCCTGGAAACGGCTCCACAGGATTCGCCGGCTTCGAAACCTTCTTTGGAGGAGGAAGAAGAGAGAATTCGACGGGACTCAGAAGATTGATCCGACGCCTCTTGTTGCTCTCATCATACCCAGTATCTAAACGTCTTATCTCGATGTCATCAACAATCTTGGTGGCAAAAGGACGAGTCTCTTTATGCACCTTGACGAAATCTTCCTTGAAAAAATTGGACTCATCTGCCTTAAGCTCCGGGAAGCCGGCAGCCAGACGATCCAGCTTCAACCCAGGATGATATGCCTTGGCAAGCTCTAAGCCACGCATCACCCCCATACAAAAAGTCGATCACTTCCCCAGCCTTACCCACTCAGGTACAACTAAGAAAGGACCCATTATATCAGTTATCCTCTTCATGCTTGGGGGCTTGGGCTGAGTCGCACATATTGCTTTACACGCACCCTCAAAAAATTGTTTGACCAGGGCAAACATGCAAGTGAGCTTCATAGCAGGCGTCTCACCTAGAATATCATGATCCTTGCCTATTTCAAAGACAAAACAAAGATAAAAAGTCAGCAAGTAACAAAGAAAATTGGAACACCCATATTCAAAAAACACCTTTGCCGACTCACCAAAGATGGCCGATACATGTCGGTAAATACTATCCTTGAGTGTCTCCAGCTTCTTTTGTGCCGACTTTAATTTTCGTACGGTTGTATCACGCTCGGCCGCTGCATCATTTACAGCTTTGGTCAGCACATTTGTGGCCTCAGACATTTCAGCTTTGACGGCTTCCAGTTCTTTTTCCTTTTTCACCAACTCATCACGGAGTCGGCCAATTTCTTCATCAGCTCATTTCAGCTTTGCCGACTCCGCAGTGAGTCATTCCTCCATTTGACGCCTGGACTGCCCAACATCCATGGCAACATGTAACGACCCAATTCACATAGAACTGGAGTCTCTGTGATCAAGTGCCAGTCCCTGGATCGAACTCGCTGGCACACACAGTATCATAGATGTATATCAAAGTACAAGTGCATCATTATTACAAATTATGATCCAGAATAATATAAATAACAAGTTGCATATCTCAAGGCTATCTTATTCAACATAAATATAGCGGAAGCAAAAGAAAAATAACGAGGAGTCCAATCAACTTCCACAAGCGAACATGCTGAGTGAAGACCCGCGACCATAAACGCACCTTACTGGTCGTCTGAAAAACCTGCAACACCGAAGGTTACAGCCCGACAATGGGTCAGTACATCGGATTTGTACGGCAAGTCACACGGAAAAGGATATAACAAACTTATCGCTACATGCAAGGATAATTCAAAGGAAAGGCTTATGGTTTTATTTTGCAGAAAGTTGATTTTTTCCAATCTACGTAGTCAAAATTTTAGTTTAACTTACTACTTAAGATCGAACTGGGCACACCAGTTCCAATCCACACCCTTTATTAAATATTGCCCACTCAAGTTATTATGGTGATTCATATGTCAAGATCCTCTAGTAACAGTAATGTCTAGTAGCTCAAGGATGTCCATAACCGGGGACACGGCTAATCATGATTAGTTTTTACTCTGCAGAGGTTAGTACACTTTCTCCGCTGGACTCAACCTGAAGATTGAGACGAAGTCTTTCAGAAGAGGTCACCTACACCCAACGGCAAGCCGGTACCACCTATCACATCTACATCTGCTAGCTTTGCACGGGAGAGGCTTCCTACATCGTACTCAACTAAGCCAGAGCCCATATGGCCAGCGGCTGTACATGGAAGCTCCTAGTCACCAAGTATGTCTGATCTTTTTGAGACTGGACGGTGCCCACTTACGTTCAGAGGGTAGATACCATGACGTTCTGTCGACCACCAAACCAACCATTAGGGATACAACCTGTTCTCGCTTAGATAAGGCACGAGACCCCAGGAGGCACTCCCTGCCCGTCTAGAAGTGTATTCTAATTAAAAGTTTGCTAGTCAAGTCATTAAATCCTCACATAGCTCGATGTAATCTCAAACCAATCCACGTCTACAAGCATAGAAAATATATAGCAAGCACGTGCTAGGTTGGCTAAGCAAACAGGATAAGATCATATGGCTACCCTACCAGGTTTGCAGCAATAATAATATAAAACTTTCTACACATGCAGAGGGTGAGATTTTCTACATGCATAAGTAAAAGTATAGGTTGTGAAATGGTCAAAGTATGACTTGCCTTGATCCTGTTCCTGACGATCACACTCTTCACAGAACGAAGCGTTGCACTCCGGACAGTCTACACGATCAAACAATATAGCATTCAATACACCATATAACACATAAACAATGCAACAGTAAAAAAACCAAATGAACAGCAAGAAAATCAACTAAACATTAGCTAAATGATAACTATAAGCCACCACGATCCCAACGCAACTAGAATCGGCGACAACGGATACACCGTATAAAAGATACGGTCACAGGAAGTTTGAATTTAAATCTGTACAAATTCAAATTTTAAAACTGAAAACATTTGAAAACTTAGGTCTACTGGATAGGATTTTTGTAACGGTCGCAACGCAAAAAGAATTAACTAAAACGGAGCTACAGTTTAAAAGATATAGCGAAAACGGTTCTAGGGTGAAATCTGTGAAAAAGGGCCTAATCGCAAATAAAAATAACTTCTTTGTCGCAAAAAGATCCTCGGCTAATGAGCGAGCGGCGTCCACTCCGACGAACGGTCAGGCGAGCGTTCACTGTTTAACAAAACCGCGGTTAACCGGATTAAAATCCTAACCCTAAAAAAATCGATCCGATCTAATACGGACCGTCGGATGCGAATCCAACGGCCGAGAGGCGGCGGCGGCGCCCGGCCCGAACCGGCCTGGCGGCCGGCGGCGGCGGAGCGGAGCGGTTTCGGGCGAAACCATAGCGCCCGCGGGTCCGCGGGTATTTATGGACCCGCGCCCGGTACGTTTTTTTTAATCCGATTCGAAATCGGCTAGGCGTAAAATAAAATAAAAATAAAACAAAAACAGAACAGGGCCTAGCAGGCCCAAAACAATTTTATAAAATAAACGGATAATTATTTTTAATTTCCGTTTTCACCAAAACTTTTAAAATAATAAAATTTAATTTTTGGCATTGCCAAAATATTCAATAAAAATAAAAACTTTTTCAACTTATTTTTAAATACTTTTAAATACTTTTTCGAAAATTTAAAAATACCTAAAAACTCCAAAAAGGATTTTAAAATTTCCCGGAGCATAAATAAGTTCCCAAATATTTTTAGAAATTATTTATAACCCCAAAGTGAATTTAAAAAGTCTCCAGAAAATATTTTAAACTATTTTTCAACATTTCAAAAATGGGGATAAGTCATATTATATCCTCTTCAATAAATTGCCTTAAGTTGAAAAATGTTTAAAATATTCATAAAATCCAAATAATGAAAAACTCCAGCATGACATGCATATGATGATCTATTAACATCCGAATTGAGAAAATTGGGATGTTACACAACATCCTACAACAACGAAATATCACAAATTATTTACTTAGACCTAAAATGCCTAACCAGTCACTTGGGGGCTACACTTTCCAAACATACACCTAACCCGGCAGAATGTGATCACATCCAGCTGGCTCATGCGGACTACAGCTCAAAAAACTATGATGACTCAGCATACCACAAGAATGGTATATTGATTCATGGTGGCTACAGTTCAAACTTATCATAACTCGGCATACCACAAGATAGGTATACCGACTCATGGCAGACAAAGTTTGTTCTTTATAACCTAGTATGGCAATCTATCACCAAGTCGGCTCATGGGGGCTACAGATATATGTCATCAAGGACAGTGTAGGCAAATAAAAATACATACCTCATAACGCCCCCGAAGTTGGAGGAATATGTCATGCTGTTCCGAAGAACAAGCTAGTTACCGCTTGAATAATTCCTCAAGAAATGTCTTCTCAGATATCGACTCATCAGGACGACCCACCACCTGACTCTTATCGTCTAAAACCTTCATCACGGTTGTACAAGCAGGTGGGTCACACTTCTGAGTCCCGGTGATCCAAACATCATCTTCAACAATTGCCTTTTCCTTGGAAGGAATCGGCACAGAGCTTGGAGCGACTTCCACCTTTTCAGAATGAGTTGTCGGCTTGATAAAGCCGGCTTCAGGAGAATTATCCTTGTATATATCTGATGGGCTTGATTCATTCAAACCAGCCCTCTTCAAAGTCTCAGAAACCGAAGTTTCTGGCAATTTTTCAGATAAAATAGCCGACTCCTTAGCAAAAGAAGAGTCGGCCAGATCCTTGGGATCAATTCGAGCACTGCTAAAAGACAACAATAGGATTTATCAAAAATCATGCATCTAAAAGATAAGTTACCATGCTAAGAAAGGAATACTCACCCACGGTTGATTGGGAAAGGCGATATCTTGACAGAAGATCCCTCTGAAGAAGGGGTACCGGCTCCGGAGTCACCAGCCGACTGATGATAAGGAGTCGCGACTAAAGTCGGCTTCTGTGGATCTTTCGACGTTCATCACCCAAAACCAGAAGAGGGTCCGCCGAGTCGGAACTACGGGTATGCCTCTTGCGAATTTGTGCCTATAAACAAAAACATGAGACACGAGCTTGTCTCAAATCATCATGATGAGCCGGAAAAGACATTACCTGTGGATTGGTGACTTGGCTCTCTTTACGAGAGCCGGTCCTAACAGGGAGAACTTCCTCTTTTTCTTCTTCGTCTTCATCATCATCTTCCTCTGAGTCATCCTACAGGACCAAAAAGGGTAAGAAGAAGATATCACAAAAGAAGCAATCAAGTGAGAAGTAAGAAGTAAGAAGTCAAGGAAGAAGATATCCCACCATGGGTCATTTTCCTGGAAGTAAGAAGTCGGAAGATCAAAATCTTTTAACAAATATTGCGCCAAGGAAGAATAACCTAACAAACATACCGGAAGAGCCGGATTGGCTTTACAAAACGGGAGAAGGCCGACTTTCTTGATGTCTTCTATGCGCTCAGCAAGAAATTTCTTGCAAGTCATCACTAGAACTCCTCCAGAAATCTCCTTCTTCGCGAAACACATGGATTCGTCTGGCCCCGAGTACTCACACATGAGTCAATCCTTCAAGCTAAGAGGCTGGATTTGCCAACCTATCCAACATTTGATCAGGTCTATTCCGGCAAGACCATCAGCTAACAAGGCCTTTATCCGAGCCATAATCGGCTCATGCTTTTTCTTATGAGCGTTCGAAGGAAACAGGTTCAAGCCATCATGAAATTCAAGCCGACTCTCATGAAAGCCGGGCAGAGGATGTTCCTTCTTCGAATTCACAACGGTGCAGTAAAAGAAGGATTTTTGCCATGTTTTCACATGAGAGCTCAGTTTGAGTGATGGGTAAATTGACTTGGCATGCTTCTGGATAGTAACTCCACCACATTCCAGAGCCGGACCTCCACTATAATCAGTCTCCCTATTGCAATAATAGAACTCGGCAAACAGATCCAGAGTCGGCTTAATCTGCAGATAAGCCTCGTAGAATACTTGAAAGTGACAGATATTGAGCATCGAGTTAGCAATTAGATCCTGAAGATGCAATTTATAGCAGTGCAGCGCACTCCTAAAAAACTTAGAGCCGGGAGGACGGAAGCCCCTGGTAATATGATCAGCAAAGACGACGACCTCGCCTGTTTGAGGCTAAGGCCGAGTCTCCTTTCCAGGAGCCCGCCACTCAATTTCAGATTGGGGAGGCAAAATTCCCTCTGTCTCCATCTCTTTCAAAAAAGCTTCAGTAAACCAGCTCTTTGACCAGTTGGCCTCTAAAGTCGGCCTATGAACTTGAGGTCTAGCCTTGCCGGCTGTCTTTTTGCTTTTGTCTGCAACGACTTCTTTCTTGCCTTTATCGGCAGCGGTTTTCCGATCCATGGTGCAGAAGTTAGATCTAGAAAAAGGAAAACTAGAGCCGGTCATAAACCGACTTACAAGAAACTACACAAACAGTTTTCACAAAATACAGCGGGACGGTTGGATCTAACAAGCCTCAGAAATAGGCGAAAAATGATGAACAGGTCTACGGCTTGCAAAAAACTGGGGACAGATGCAAGATGAAAACGGATCTATAAATACGATTGTTCGACGAGTAATCACTTTCGGAGTTATCCATCACTGATCCTTGCCTATCTACCAACATGCATGGTGCATCTCCAATGGGTTGTATCGATCTACTAATACAGTAGAGCTTGAAGCTCGCGACAATGGCGATGAGTAAAAGACTGCAACACAATGGAGCCGATGAGAAGCTTGCCTTAATGGCGTACGGAAATGACACGGTCCCAGGCCGTCTTGCACGAACGATGAAGGAGGAACGGCTCGGAACGGAGACGAAGGAAAAAGTTTCTTATTCTCCAGTGCGCGAGGAAGGAGAAGAGAAGATGTGAATGGTACGATGTGAATGGATGGGGACGGGGCACTATTTATAAAAGGACCTCTGCTCGAAACCCGAGGCGTCGCCAACCGCCAACTAAACGGCAGGAAATCCCTCGATTTTCGTGAATAACCTAGGCAGCATTAATTGGGCCGCCGAAATCGAGGCAGATCATTCGAATTCCCTCAAAGAAACATTAGGAGGTCAGATTCATTACTGTCTACGTCGACTGTGGAAATATTGGTCAACTCAACAAGAAGAGTCGACTTCATGGAGGTAAAGGAACCAAAGCAAGATTGAAGAGAGACGACTCCGACTCCCAATCAACGCCAAGCATAAAGTCGGCCCTTGATCCATGAAGAACCGGCGGCAATGAAGAAAATAAAGAAGATTTCTATGAAGACTGAAGCATCATAATAATCCTGGGGGCTAATGTCGGGGGGATGGATCAGGCCCATAGACCCGACATTAGAAACCTTTGGACCGACTTACATGTGAAGGCCCACAAAGAAGACCCGGCCAGGAGTCTGACGTGCCAGGCGTGAAGATTGAAGCCCTAGAAGGAATTCGACTTACCTTGTATAGCACGTAGCAAACTTGTAAAATAGAATAGAACTCCACATAGTGTAGGATTCGGACTCTCGGAATCCCGGGACCTGGCACCTTTATAAGCCGAGGTCCACGGGAGCTGGGGCCAGAACTTACCTCAAGCCAGGACTAGACAACTCGTGCGATAGCCTAGATATCCATGAGACAAAGGTTGCGAAACATCATCACTGTAATCGATAGATCGGCTCTTCCTACTGGGGAGTCGATCCCACAATAGTCAAGAAGCAGGAGTAGGTCTTTACCGCATCGACGGGGCCGAACCTGGGTAAACCACCGAGTCCCGTGTCTATGTCGACTCTCTCCTCGAATTCGCCTCGCAGCAAAGGTCCCATGATAAGTCCGACTCTACGAACATCTGCCATGACTTTCCCATGACAGAGTGCTGGGAGGTCACGAACATATCGTGCGGAATAAGGAGCAGAGGGGAAAGTCATGGCGACAGCGACGAGATGGAGACTCTGTTCCCGTCGAGTTTTGTGTGGCGATAGGCTGCCGGCAGGATTCTGGCGAGGCTGCGAGGGGCAGAGGGGGGGCACGCGTGGCCTGGAAAGCCTTGCTGCGCGGTTTGACACGGAGAAGGGGCCAAATGCATACTGCAGGGCGAGGGCTACGCGTCGGACGGCCTTGGGGCGCGCCCAGAGCACACCGGCTGCATGCTAGGGGCGTGGCCACCCTGTGAGCTGGCACACCAGAGGATTTTCTTCGTGTCCAAGTTTGTCTAGAGGCTTCTCCTCTCAACACTAAGGATAAGTGTGGGCTTGGGTGGTCAAATGGGGTATTGTGGTGGTCATGGCTTGACTGCAAAGATTGCAGCAAAAAATTTGGAGCAGAAGCCATGGCCAAAAGGTGAATAGGAGGGGTGTGTGGTGTTGTCACATGGTCACAGGGTACAAAGGACTAGCATACTGTGCAATCTGGGCTCAAATGGACAATGAAATAATGATATTCCTTTGTAAGTTTCCAAATGGACCAGAAATGCATTTTTGAAGATGGAATCTCCATGGCTTGGTGGAATTGGCTGAAATTTGGCGTGGTGGGTTTATTTGGTGGTCTGCAAAGGTGTACAAAGTTTCATGTCTAGGAGAAGTACCTAGCTAGTACTTTCTTCACAAGGTACCCCACTGGCCAGAAATTTGATCTAGATGGTGTGCTCACATGGGTGATTTACTTTGGCTCAAACTTGGTTTGGTGAGGTATTTTGGGTGTGGGAATAGGAAAAAAAAGTTTCAAGGAAAATGGGATCCCCTATCACGCACTTTCTTCACAATGCCCCCTTGCTGCATACCAACTTTTGGAATTTTGGTATGGATCTTGGCTTGTCCCGTAAGGTTGAAACTTGGCATAGCGTCATGATATGATCACAAGAATATGCACAAAAAGTTTCACAATCAATGGATAAGTATAAGTAACACTTCCTTCACAAAGTGTCATTCTGACCCCATAGACAAATGAATTTCTCTAGGTGAAAATTCCACTTGGACCATGCAATGCTCTTGGATACTTTGGCTAGAAATGGTGTCAAGGGTATGGGGGATTATTTGGGGATTTATGGAGCAATATAAATTGGGGTTGCTTCAAAATCCTCAAATAATAGGAATATTCCTTTTATCGAAAAAGGAATATAGGGCTTGAATAAAAATGGGGCTTGGATCAAGCGACGATCCTTGGCCAGGGCTAGGGAATCAAGGGGAACTTGAACATGGAATGAAAATATGCCCAAGTTTCAAGTCCAAAGAGTTTCTTGAAAACCAACCCAGTGGCAAATCCAGAAATAAATCAGAAAAGTTTTTGGAAAAAGAAAGTTCCAAAATCCAGGGTGTCACAGCATAATATGACCTCGGGTAAAAAGCGCCCGAATAAGGTCATCATCGCATCATAGCACTCTCTGCCCAAGTTGAACTGGGCCTTTAGAGCAATTGTTTGTGCGATGGCATCTAGCTGACAAAGCTTGGTTTGCGCATGTAGTGGGAGTTTTGAAGACTCCAGCATGGTATAAAAGGCCTTGGCAGTTTCCTCCGGTTCTTCGTCCTCATGAAGAGCATCATTTTGGTCATTGACCATTTCTTCGATCCCTGTACCACAATCCTCGATGCGCTGATGCACGACCTCCTGTGTGTCACGTTGGGCCGACTCACCATGAAATGAACACAATGTATAATCATGCATGAAATCACACATCTGCAGGTCTTTACCCATTACATCCTTTGTCTGCCGTGAATAGTTCTTACATCTAGTGCAGGGGCACCATGTTCTTGGTTGGCCAACACTAAATGCAACCTATAGGAACTCCTCAGTCTTGGTCATCCATTCCTCAGTCTTATCTTTCTGACTAGGGTGACCAGTGTACATCCACGCACGATCATTCATTCTGGCTAGCTAGCTAGTACAAACACATGAAGTCATATAATTAATTACGGTGATACGACATATGCACCTACCAGCTAATAGGTAAAGATAGTTCCTAATCCCACCCGAGTATGTGAAGATTGGGTTCATTTCCCCATGCTCTCCCTTGACCCGACGCAAAATTTCGACAGCACCTCCCCGTTATTCTCCTGATACACGTCTCGGCATAAACCGAGAGGATGTGTACCCGGAGAAAAACAAGGTGGCGCTGATGAAATCCTGCGTCCAATCGAGAGGAGAGCATATATGGGGAAATGAACCCAATATACACATACTCGGGTTGTCCATGAATAACGTTGGACAATTCGAAAGAATCCAATTATAAATATGCAAATGAATGTATATTTATAAATGGAATATTTTGAACGGGAGACGGATATGGGTTATGCAATGATAATTCCTGGCTCGAGGGGGGCGACTCTAAATCATTAACTTGGCAAGTCATGCAAGGGATGGAAGGAAATAAGTGTGGCTTTCTCTATTTGGTGGACCAGATCACCTAGTTGATTAAACCTTCTACAATTAGTATGAAGGGTAATTTTTTCCATCCATCCTCTAATTTTATAGTGCCTTCCTCATTGAGCTAGAAATAATTCCCCTTACAAAATGGAACGGAGGGAGTAGTTCTTAGGAGTTTTGTTCTATATGGAAAAAATCTACTATATATATTTCCCAACATTCACCCAATGAAATCCTTCTTAATGGCACATGCTAAAGCCCCCTATTTAAATCTTCTTCCATGAGATGTTTTTATGAAAAAAATGTTGTAAAGCCTAGCATGATTGCATTTAATAGAATTGTCTCCAACTCATAAATATGACCATCTAAGTTTTGAATGGCAACTATAATGTGAGTAGATTTGATATAACTAATTAATGTTTTGGTAATTTGGCAACTCATAAATCTACCTAAACAAGGACTTTCTAAAAAAATCATAAGTGCATGTTGGTACCATGCAATCTGAAAAAGGGAAAAACACCTAATATTGTTTATCTCTAAAATAATTAAATAAATGATATAACTTTCATTAATCATAAATGTCATAAATCTACCTAATCATTTTCAGTAATCATGGTACCATGCATAGGATTTTCTAATATTGTTGAACTATAAAATAATTAAATAAATGATATAGAATTCATTAATCATAAATATCATAAATCTATCTAACCATTTTTAGTAATCATTTTCACCTAATATTGGTACCATGCATAGGATTGTCTCCAACTCATAAATCTACCAAATCATTTGAAGTAATCATTTGCAGAAATATGACATGCAGTGTCCAAATTGACAAAAAGATAGAAAATTTCTCACCGGAAGGGGCCTGAAGAGGAGGTGGTGGCGGGCGTCGGAGAGGAGGGGAGCCACCGGAGCCGAGGAGGAGCGGGCGGCGGTCGCACAGCTCACCGGCGGCGTGGTCGACGAGTTGCAGGGGGCGACACGGTCGACGGGGTCCTGCAGAGAGGCGGCGGCGCGTGAGAAGATATGGAGAAGTATAGGTAGAGGAGGGAGGAAAGAAGGGAAGGGAGGAGGGGGCGGCGATGGCACAGCTCACCGGTGGCGTGGTCGACGGGGAGCAGGGGCGACGGAGTCGACGGGATCATGCAGAGAGGCGGCGGCGCGTGAGAAGAGATGGAGAAGGATAGGGAGAGGAGAGAGGAGAGAAGGGAAGGGAGAGGGTGGCGGCCGCTCAACAGCAGCGGCGACAGGGTGATGACCGGGGTGATGGTAGTGGTGGCGGCGGCGTGCTGGGTCAGGGGTAGAAGTGGGCGAGTGAGAGAGTGAGACAGGGTTGGGTTAGGTCTAGCCGCGGGCGTGGGTTAAGGCCCCGCTTTGCCGTCAACCGGCTGATGGCAACGTTGGCCATTGGTCTTTGCCGTCAGCTGGCTGACGGCAAAGCCTGGCGCCATTACCCCATGCCAGTAAGAGGCACATGGGGAAAGGGAGGCCATCACACCCACTTTGCCGTCAGCCTTTCGACATGTTGACGTCAGCTAGTGGACGGCTTAGACAGGGCTGACGACAAATCTAACATAGGCCATCTTCCCATTCTTTGTTGTCAGCCTTAACACTGACCGACGGCATAGGATGCTTTGCCGTCAGCCCCGAAAGAAAGCTGACGGGAAAGCCATAAGATGACGGCAAAACTCTTGTTTCCAGTAGTGAATGACCCCCGGGTAGGGTCACCCTGGCGAAACAACCTTTCAAGATAAAGCTCGTCGATCTGAGGACCGCCGATCTTAAGAAGGCGAGCTAAAAAAGACCGTTCTGAAGATCGTTGATCTGAGGACCGCCGATCTAAAAAAGAACAAGCCGAACAAGATCAATCTCCAGAAATCCGAGTTTATCAGGTCAGATGCCGTTGGCACCCGGAGGGAGGAATCGGCCCCACCTAAGTTCAATCATCCCAAGTTGCTGTGAGATCAACCAAGCTAACCCATGAAGAGTTGACCCTGGGCCGGATGGGCGCACCTGGCCCGAGGTCATCAATGGGTGATCCCGAGAGATCCGCATGGCAGACAGACAAGGTACCACGCCGGCCTGTCGAGCGCATGATGTTATCTCGATACATCAGCTGACAAGGAGGCGAATGCGACAAGGCTCCGAGGAATCCGCAAGTCTACTCGTAGGGCCCTCTAGACCTAAGATACAAGATTCCCAAGACAAGGTAGAGCTATAGCTTTCCGCCGCCTGGCACCCGAAAAGTACATAGTTGCGGGCCCTAGTGAATTCCCAGAGGCTTACAGCTGGGCCCTAGTCCAACCGGAAGTTATTGTAATACCCTGGGCTTGGCCTATAAGATCCCCGGGTATCCCTCCTGTGTGAGGGGCGTTCCACATTTACTACACTTCACCCACCTCACAGGGATGCAGTAGAGAGTAGTGCTTAGAGCTTTCCTCTCCTTCCTCTAACAAAGCTTAAGGAGCATTCATTCTATCCCGAGTAATTTCTCATAGTTAGCTCGGAAGAAGTAGGGGTGTTATCTCTACGGAGAGCCCCAAACCTAGGTACATTGCGCTCTCTCACTGTGCTTTTCGCCATTCTCGATTCCGGCACCATCACAGTCACCTTGGTTTGTCCCCCTCTTTAGCCATCCCCGTGGCATCTGCCCTTACAATACGACGACAATCTTGGAGTCGTTCTTCATTAATATCCCCAGCATCAACGACAAGTTAGAAATCATCATCCTCTCCATCTGGACCCTCACAATAAGTCATATTCCTAGTAATGTCAGGCAGGGCCCAAGACATGAGCTTCACCACATTCAATTCCTCCACCTTGCCCTTAGAATCCAAAGACGAGTTTAAATAAATCACAGGCTTATGCTTTTGACCGACTGTCTTCTTGCGAGGATGACTGCATACAAAGTATGTACATATGAGGAAATTACGGTTCTACAAGAAAAGCAAAGTCTAGATAAATAGCATTACTTGGAACTTCTGTTGGGGCCCAACCCTCCAACATTCGGGCGTGGAGACCTCCGAATAGGATAAATGGGAATCTTCTGAACGGACAAGTCCATCCCTGCTCCCGGACCATTTGGCCTCTTGATACGTCCCTAACGTATCTATAATTTCTAATTGTTCCATGCTTGTATGGGTGACTTTGCTATGTGTTTTGCTACACTTTCATAGCTTTTTCAACATAGTTGGACTAACCTACTGATACTCTCTCCTCGTTGGTTACCCCAAGTGGAAGGTGAGATGTAGGATAGCAGCAAATTTCCCTCGGTGAAGATACCAAGGTTTGTCTTCAGTAGGACTCCGGAGATGATAAGTAGGTGTCAACGGCGCAATTGACATGGACCTGCACACAACAAAAATAACTTTGCTCCCAACGAGTATAGAGAGGTTGTCAATCTCTCCGGCCTTGTTCTTTAGAAAGGATCAAACGCATGGGATAATGATAATGATAGCAGCTAGAAATTAAAAGCAGGAAAGTAAAAGAGCGTGTAAACACTGATGAGAATATGGACTGGGGTCCCGTGATGTTCACTAGTGATGTCTCTCTCCCAAAAGACGATAAAACTACTATGCGAGGTAAACAAATTACAGCTGGGCAATTGACAGGATTGAAAATGCACCGCAATGCTAACTATGCTACAAAGAAAGGACGAGGCTCAAAAGCTTGGGTGGTACGCCAAAATAAGTAGACCAAAATTCACCGTTGCTTTCCACCTTGTGGCAATAGCACATCCCCTAGACACATGTTTCTGTCACTCAAGCATATCATCGGCCGGCATGAACCCACAATTGAGCATAATGTTCTCTCTTAGAGTCACTACCTACTACTTGGCCAAAGCAATAAATAGCAATAGAGAACATGCAAGAATTACTTAGGAACAAAAATATAAAAGATAAGAACCAAATATATTACTCAATCACAATCTGAACATAATCTCATAATCCATCAAATCTCAGCAAACTCAGCATAGCAACAGCAGAAAATTACATATGTGCCTCGATCATGTAGGGCAGCTCACGAGGACTAAACCATGAAGAACAAAGAGGGGAGGAGAACATGACATAGCTAATGATGACGGACCCATGGTCCAAGGGAAACAACTCACGGAACATCCGGGAAGCGTCCATGGCAGAGGGGAAGCTCCCGGAGGTCGATCCTCCATCCGACAGGGTCCCGGGAAGAAGTCTGCTGGCGCTCCCGATCTTGGAAGCGCGGCGGCGGCGGAACAGAGGCAGGATCCCGAAAAAGGGTTCTGTCTTCAGAGGTTTCCCCTAACGGGGAATAAATAGGCGAAGGGGGGCAGCTAGGGGGCCACCAGCGGTCCAGGCCCCCCCGGCGCGGCCAGACCCTAGGTCGGGTGTAACAGCCCAGTTTTCACAAAAATTAAAAATTTTGTTTTCGGTGTGAATTGTTTGATTGTCTGATTTGTTTCCGGTGTTTCCATCCACGATTTATCGATCGACGATTATTTTTCCCCCTCTTATCTCGTATCGGACGGAGACCGCCCCTTGCCACCCTGACACTCGACCTTTGCGACACCGGGTTTCACCCGATCACCGTCGCGAAAACCGCACGAGACCAGCCGGAGCCAACGGAACGAAAAACCCCGTTTAATAATTAAACGTTGTATTTTTATAGCGCGCCGGAAAGTGTTCTCGGAACGGTTCCAGCGCAAGGTGAACGCCTTCGGCTCGGCGCGCTGATCGTGTAGTTCGAAGTTTTACCCGAATCGGAGGTACTGCGGACCCCCGGCAGTCAGAAACGTGAGCACCGCGCGCGCGAGAGAAAAACCTGGGATGTTTTTGCAAACTGCCAGCCGCCGGGGCTATATAAAGACCACCACACTCCCACCCATTAATAGGGTTTCCCTAGCCACAAATTTGCAGCCACACCCCCAAATTTGCCCCAATTTTCGCAATTTAGCCAATTTTCGCAGCAACCCTAGCCCTCTCAGATCTGGACCGTCAGATCTCTCGATACGACGGCCCAGATGCGCCCCTAGCCATCTCCCACCTCCAACCTTCTCTCTCTCCTGGATGCAGCCACCGACCGTGGAGGCCGAAGCCGCCGTCACCTCGCTCCGGCCGGCGAGCCGCCACTGGTCCCACTGCGCGCCCGACCACCTCTCCCTTCTCTTCCTCTCTCTTTTCCCTCACCCCTGTTCTCCTCTCCTGCCGCAGGTCGCTGCCGAAGGAGCCGCGCCACCGGGCGCCATGGCAGCCAGCCGGCCGTCGGCCCGAGGTCCCGCTCCGGCCGCCCACCCCACCTAGCGACGCCGGATCCCCGCCGCCAGACGCCCCCTCCACCGCCTCTCCGCCGCGTGGCAGCCGCGCCGCCCGTCGCCGGTGGCCAGCCGGCAAGCCACCCGCTGCCGCGCCCCTCCATGGCTCGGGACGAGCAGCCAGCCGGCTGCCTCCCCTCCAGCCAGGCCGGCCGGCCAGATCCAGGCCCACCAGGCCTCCAAGGCCCAGCCAGGAAAGCCGCCTCTAGGCCGCAAGTGGGCCTCGGCCCGATGCGGTCCATCCCTTTTTTTTCTAACTCCCTGCCTGGAATTTTTGCTAAGTCCCAGGAATTTTGCAGCTGATTCATTTTTGTACTGCGATATCCCGTTGATCCGTAGTTCCGATGAACGTGCCGCCAAAATGAAAACTGTTTAGAATTGCGTGTAATTTAATTCATCTTTTGTGAGCATTTGCATTTCAGGTCATATTGATTGTGTAACTATGTGTTGAAGTGGGCATCAGGCCGTTAAACTGCTACAAATTCCGTTTAAGTGCTGCTGTTTATATTTTGTTTCAACTTTGCGTGATGATTGTGATTCATCCATGAGGCCTATTGCATTTATTATTTCTCCTATGTGTTAAGCATCATGTGTAATTAATTTCCATGCTTTAACTTGTCATGTTTGGGTGCTCTAGCTATATTAAATCTTGCTCCAAAGTCGTGATCCTGATGTTAATGTGCTGCTGTTGCTGAAACTGTTATTTTATTGCAACTTCGGTCGACGAGTGTGTCGCGACCGTTTATCGGAATTGAGTGATTCCAATTGCATATTGTTAAGCATCATGCCTACTTTCATTACATGTATTGCATATTCATGTTAGCATTACTGGTCATATAGATATTTCTGCTCTAAAGTTGCTATGCTGCTGTTTTTGACAGCCACCTCAGTTTTTCACTAAGTCTGTTACTTTGCGATGCCATCTTGTTTGCTTAATATCTTTTGATCTATGATGCCTATTTGCATGATTATTTTTGCCATGCCTTCCCTGTCATGTCTACTTTATTTCATATCATTTTTGAGCATGTTTGCATTGGTTAACCTATTTATGTATTGCTCTGAAGTGTGCTTCGTGATGTTGGCAGATTGTGCCCGTAACTTGTTTTGCTTGTATCTTTTTAACCGTAACTCCGTTTGGAGTGTTCTTTATATGTAACTTGATTAGTTTTTCGTGTACTTTGTTTTTATGCTATTGTTTGCTGTTGTTAACCAACCTAAAATATGGTTTAGGGCAGAACAGTACCAAATCTTTTAATCATCGTGCGACACTTAGTGATGTGCCATGTTTAGGGTGTGCCTCACTTAATTTGACTAGCATAGATAGTTTACTTTGTGCTTCACCTCTTGCCATGTTTGTGTGCTATGCCATGCTTGCTTGAGTTTCCATGTTAATAACCGTTGGTTGCTCACCTGTAGCTAAACAACTTGAACCACCGTAAACGTGCGGTATCGTCGTGTGAGACGAGTACTCCACTTAAATTGTTAGTTACCGCTCTCGACGGTAGGTGCGATGTCTCGTGTTTCCTTTTTGTTGATGCTTGCTCGTGTTTTCCTCGTTGTAATAGAGTGCTTGCTCGTTGGTTGCTTTCCAGTGTTTCTCGTCTTGTGTGCTTCCGCGGGTACCTTCGGAGAAGATGCGAGCCTGGGATCAACTACACCTTCGGAACCCGACTTATCAACAGGCAAGGACTATACATTACTTATGATCCATTCTATTTCAACCAGCGGTTTGCACGCTAGTATAGGTTAGGTTCGATGTTTGATCCTAACACATGTTTACAGCCTCTTTCAAACCGATACAGCCTTGTCCCCTCCCAGCAAACCTTGTACTGCTATGTTACGATTGCTCGTTGCTCAGCCCCTGCTTAGTATGCATGCTTAGGATGCTACGATGTTACCCTGTTACTACTTGGTTTGGGATATCACATTATTGTATTGTTGTTGATGATATGATTATTATAATGTTGACTATATTCGACGAAGGATGGAAGGTCTAGGCTATCCCGCCCCGACGCTTTGTTCCATTCGAGTCACCTAGGATCCGAGTTCCGGGTATTGGTTTTAAGACTGAGCGTGCCTAACCGCTTGTGGGATTTTATGGGGTACCCTTTTCTTACCTACCTAGATTCAAGCATTTCTAGTGGTGGCCCAACCTGATTTTACCTTTTGAAACCGTGTGTGTGCTGGTCGTACGCCAGTAGTTTTCCAACCAACCCGGACCAGTGGGGACTTGGTTTCCCTGTTGGTCCACCTTTGACCGGCGAGGGCCCGAGGCCTCACGTGAGGCGTCTCGGTAGCCCAAACCCTGTTGAGACGGAAGAGTCTGATCCGAGAGTGTGGCCAGCTTATTGATTGGTTGTCGACTCCCCGAGGGCCACCCGGATTTGTTCGTTGTTAGTTAGAGGGACCTGTCGTTTCGGATCTCTTGAAACTAAATCATAAAATGGTTGCCTGTGATGGGTAGCAACTGAGAGAGATGGGCGTGCGTGCGGAGCCTTGTAATGGGCGGTTGGTACACCCCTGCAGGGTTAAATCTTTTCGAGAAGCCGTGTCCACGGTTATGGACGACTTGAGACCTACTCCTTGTTCATAGACAACAACAACTGAGATAATCTTAATATAACTTGATCAACGCCTATGTGTGCCTTGACTGCTTCTTCTTCGTTGGGATGCGAAGAGGAGGACAAGGATAGGATAGGTGTTATGTTTGCGTAGTAGTTGATAGCAAGACTTGTTGGAGGCGATTCCTCATCGAATGCTTGGCTTCTTATCTTACTCTCTAGATCGTTAGCCACTTCATAAATGCTAGTGCGGCAGCAACCTCACCACTTACCCCTTCCTTACCGTAAACTACTAGTTGTCCTAGAATGATGAGTGATGAAGTCCTTGTTGGGTCAGATGACCACTACAGTTGGATGCTAAGTACCTCTGTACTCATGATACTACCCCTTAACTCTTTTCAGGGATCTTGATCGACAACAGGTATGGTGATCGACGTTTCGCGTGGAGAATCGACGACGACTAGTTAGGCGGATCCCGGCGGAGGGCCTGGACCCGTGTGGTTATGGGATCGATGTTTCTCTCTTTGCCACTAGGAATTTGCTTGTAGTCTGTACTCAGACATGTATCTTCCGCTGTTATATTGTATTTAAGGTATTTGTATGCCGATTGTATGAGATGTTGTATCCTTGTATCTGTAATGTTGTGATATCATGTTGGAAATCCGGGGCATATGGCTTTGTCATATGTCGCGGTGGGACCGATATGTGCTTCATCCCCGGATCTAGGTGGAAACACCTAGATCTGGAACAGTACCGCATATCGGGCCTTACAACTTGGTATCAGAGCCTTACCGACCGTAGGATCCCTTCTCTGGCCGAAGTCGAGTCTAGACAAAAAACTATTTTGTAGTTACTAAGTTAGTTATCGGAGAGTAGGATTCTTTTTACTCCTTACCTTTGCTCTGGTCAGGACAAGTGTCGTAATTTTTTTACTCTCGCCTTATCCCCTCCAAAACTCTAGGATCTCGAGTGTGTGGAGTTTCGGAACCGTTACAATGCCTTGCTTGCAGCGTATTGTATCGATTCCTAGCTCAGGCGGGAATTCCTGTAGTACCATTAGTTTCTCCGATTCTGTACAGCATCTCGGTTGTCCTTTGCCCTCCCTCCTTTTACCGGTGTTTTCACGACTTGCGTCAAAAACACTATCCTTTGATCCGGTTATCGTTGTCATTCCTCCTCTTGACACCGACGGTTTCGTATTTTCGACGATGTCGTCTCTCTACGGAAATTTATCTCGACCGAAGTTCGACGTCGACATGGAGCAGAGTCCCTTGTTGGTGGTGTTGAAGATCGTCGACTCTCTTCTTTCCCCCTTCCCCTCTCCCCCGGATCATCCTGGATCTCGGGACAAGATCCCTTGTTGGTGGTGTTGTATTGTAACAGCCCAATTTTCACAAAAATTAAAAATTTTGTTTTCGGTGTGAATTGTTTGATTGTCTGATTTGTTTGCGGTGTTTCCATCCCCGATTTATCGATCGGCGATTATTTTTCCCCCTCTTATCTCGTATCGTACGGAGACCGCCCCTTGCCACCCTGACACTCTACCTTTGCGACACCGGTTTGCACCCGATCACCGTCGCGAAAACCGCACGAGACCAGCCGCAGCCAACGGAACAAAAAACCTCGTTTAATAATTAAATGATGTATTTTTATAGCGCGCCGGAAAGTGTTCTCGGAACGGTTCCAGCGCAATGTGAACGCCTCCGGCTCGACGCGTTGATCGTGCAGTTCAAAGTTTTACCAGAATCGGAGGTACTACGGACCCCCGGCAGTCAGAAACATGAGCACCGCGCGCGCGAGAGAAAAACCGGGGATGTTTTTGCAAAATGCCAGCCACCGGGGCTATATAAAGACCACCACACTCCCACCCGTTTATAGGGTTTCCCTAGCCACAAATTTGCAGCCACACCCCCAGTTTTGCCCCAATTTTCGCAATTTAGCCAATTTTCGCAGCAACCCTAGCCCTCTCAGATCTGGACCGTCAGATCTCTCGATCCGACGGCCCAGATGCGCCCCTAGACATCTCCCACCTCCAGCCTTCTCTCTCTCCTGGACGCAGCCACCGCCCGTGGATGCCGAAGCCGCCGCCACTTCGCTCCGGCCGGCGAGCCGCCGCCGGTCCCACTACGCGCCCCGGCCACCTCCTCCTTTCCTCTCCCTTCTCTTCCTCTCTCTCCTCCCTCACCCCCGTTCTCCTCTCCTGCCGCAGGTCGCTGCCGAAGGAGCCGCACCACCGGGCGCCATGGCAGCCAGCCGGCCGTCGGCCCGAGCTCCCGCTCCGGCCGCCCACCCCACCTAGCGACGTTGGATCCCCGCCGCCAGACGCCCCCTCCGCCGCCTCTCCGCCGCGTGGCAGCCGCGCCTCCCGTCGCCGGTGGTCGGCCGACAAGCCACCTGCCGCCGCGCCCCTCCATGGCTCGGGACGAGCAGCTAATCGGCTGCCTCCCCTCCAGCCAGGCCGGCCGGCCAGATCCAGGCCCACTAGGCCTCCAAGGCCCAGCCAGCCAAGCCGCCTCCAGGCCGCAAGTGGGCCTCGGCCCGATGAGGTCCATCCCTTTTTTTTTCTAACTCCCTGCCTGGAATTTTGCTGCTGATTCATTTTTGTACTGCAATTTCCCGTTGATCTGTAGCTCCGATGAACGTGCCACCAAAACGAAAACGGTTTAGAATTGCGTGTACTTTAATTCATCTTTTTTGAGCATTTGCATTTGAGGTCATCTTGATTGTGTAATTGCGTGTTGAAGTGGGCATCAGGCCGTTAAACTGCTACAAATTCCTGTTAAGTGCTGCTGTTTATATTTTGTTGCAACTTTGCGTGATGATTGTGACTCATCCATGAGGCCTATTGCATTGATTCTTTCTCCTATGTGTTAAGCATCATGTGTACTTCATTTCCATGCTTTAACTTGTCATTTTTGGGTGCTCTAGCTATATTAAATCTTGCTCCAAAGTGGTGATCCTGATGTTAATGTGCTGTTGTTGCTGAAACTGTTATTTTATTGCAACTTCGGTCGACGAGTGTGTCGCGACCGTTTATCGGAATTGAGTGATTCCAATTGCATATTGTTAAGCATCATGCCTACTTTCATTACATGTATTGCATATTCATGTTAGAATTCCTGGTCATATAGATATTTCTGCTCTAAAGTTGCTATGCTGCTGTTTTTGACAGCCACCTCAGTTTTTCACTAAGTCTGTTACTTTGCGATGCCATCTTGTTTGCTTAATATCTTTTGATCTATGATGCCTATTTGCATGATTATTTTTGCCATGCCTTCCCTGTCATGTCTACTTTATTTCATATCATTTTTGAGCATGTTTGCATTGGTTAACCTGTTTATGTATTGCTCTGAAGTGTGCTTCGTGATGTTGGCAGATTGTGCCCGTAACTTGTTTTGCTTGTATCTTTTTAACCGTAACTCCGTTTGGAGTGTTCTTTATATGTAACTTGATTAGTTTTTCGTGTACTTTGTGTTTATGCTATTGTTTGCTGTTGTTAACCAACCTAAAATATGGTTTAGGGCAGAACAGTACCAAATCTTTTAATCATCGTGCGACACTTAGTGATGTGCCATGTTTAGGGTGTGCCTCACTTAATTTGACTAGCATAGATAGTTTACTTTGTGCTTCACCTCTTGCCATGTTTGTGTGCTATTCCATGCTTGCTTGAGTTTCCATGTTAATAACCGTTGGTTGCTCACCTGTAGCTAAACAACTTGAACGACCGTAAACGTGCGGTATCGTCGTGTGAGACGAGTACTCCACTTAAATTGTTAGTAACCGCTCTCGACGGTAGGTGCGATGTCTCGTGTTTCCTTTTTGTTGATGCTTGCTCGTGTTTTCCTCGTTGTAATAGAGTGCTTGCTCGTTGGTTGCTTTCCAGTGTTTGTCGTCTTGTGTGCTTCCGCGGGTACCTTCGGAGACGATGCGAGCTTGCGATCAACTACACCTTCGGAACCCGACTTATCAACAGGCAAGGACTATACATTACTTATGATCCATTCTATTTCAACCAGCAGTTTTCATGCTAGTATAGGTTATGTTTGATGTTTGATCCTACCACATGTTTACATCGTCTTTCAAACCGATACAGCCATGTCCCCTCCCAGCAAACCTTGTACTGCTATGTTACTATTGCTCGTTGCTCAGCCCCTGCTTAGTATGCATGCATAGGATGCTACGATGTTACGCTGTTACTACTTGGTTTGGATATCACATTATTATACTATTGTTGATGATATGATTATTATAATGTTGACTATATTCGACAAAGGATGGAAGGTCTAGGCTTTCCCGCCCCGACGCTTTGTTCCATTCGAGTCACCTAGGATCCGAGTTCCGGGTATTGGTTTTAGACTGAGCGTGCCTAACCATGTGTGGGATTTTATGGGGTCCCCTTTTCTTACCTAACTAGCTTCAAGCATTTCTAGTGGTGTCCCAAGCTGATTTTACCTTTTGAAACCGTGTGTGTGCTGGTCGTACGCCAGTAGTTTTCCAACCAACCCGAACCAGTGGGGACTTGGTTTCCCTGTTGGTCCACCTTTGACCAGCGAGGGCCCGAGGCCTCACGTGAGGCGTCTCGGTAACCCAAACCCTGTTGAGACGGAAGAGTCCGATCCGAGAGCGTGGCCAGCTTTTGGATTGGTTGTCGACTCCCCGTGGGCCACCTGAATTTTTTCGTTGTTAGTTAGAGGGACCTGTCGTTTCGGATCTCTTGGAACTAAATCATAAAATGGTGGCCTGTGATGGGTAGCAACTTAGAGAGATGGGCGTGCGTGCGGAGCCTTGTAATGGGCAGTTGGTACACCCCTGCAGGGTTAAATCTTTTCGAGAAGCCGTGTCCACGGCTATGGACGACTTGAGACCTACTCCTTGTTCATAGACAACAACAATTGAGATAATATTAATATAACTTGATCAACGCGTGTGTGTGCCTTGACTGCTTCTTCTTCGTTGGGATGCGAAGAGGAGGACAAGGATAGGATAGGTGTTATGTTTGCGTAGTAGTTGATAGCAAGACTTGTTGGAGGTGATTCCTCATCGAATGCTTGGCTTCTTATCTTACTATCCAGATCGTTAGCCACTTCATAAATGCTAGTGCGGCAGCAACCTCACCACTTACCCCTTCCTTACCGTAAACTACTAGTTGTCCTAGAATGACGAGTGATGAAGTCCTTGCTGGGTCAGGTGACCACTACAGTTGGATGCTGAGTACCTCTGTACTCATGATACTACGCCCAAACTCTTTTCAGGGTTCTTGATCGACAACAGGTATGGTGATCGAAGTTTCGCGTGGAGACTCGACGACGACTAGTTAGGCGGATCCCGGCGGAGGGCCTGGACCCGTGTGGTTATGGGATCGATGTTTCTCTCTTTGCCACTAGGCATTTGCTTGTAGTCTGTACTCAGACATTTATCTTCCGCTGTAATATTGTATTTAAGGCAATTGTATGCCGATTGTACGAGATGTTGTATCCTTGTATCTGTAATGTTGTGATATCATGTTGGAAATCCGGGGCATCTGGGTTTGTCATATGTCGCGGTGGGACCGATATGTGCTTCGTCCCCGGATCTGGGTGGAAACACCTAGATCTGGAGCAGTACCGCATATCGGGCCGTACATCGGGCCAGGTGGCCGCCTGGGTCCCTGGTGGTGGCCCTCAGGACCCACCCAGGTGATTCCGGAAGGTTCCTTCATGCTGATTTTTTATCTGATTTTTCCCAAAAATTTTGAGCAGTTTTAATATGGGGGAAACGTGAAATAGAAAAACAGCAGAAAACAGGAACTGGCACTGTGGTGCACTGAGTGAATAAGTTAGTACAAATATGATCAAAAGTGTATGAAAGTGTATCTAGATCATAGCAATATCACACAAAACGTGCATGGAGCAAGCAGAAATTATAGATACGTTTGGGACGTATCAACATCCCCAAGCTTAATTCCTGCTCGTCCTCGAGTAGGTAAATGATAACAAGCATAATTTCTGTAGTGACATGCGAGCAACCATAAAAGAACTTTGAAAACTAAAGCAATCAAGGTATGTGATTCAATTCAAGACATAACATGCAAGAGTCTATATTAGCATTGAAATAATCAATGAAAGAACATTAGGTGCAAGAGCTCTCGCTGTCCGTGTGACTCGAATGTCTCCAAATGGTGTTTTCATGCAAGAAGGGGGATATGGGAATACGAGAGAAAAAATATTTTTGTTGAGAACTCAATCTACTAAAGTTTCACACATGGTCTTCTTTGGAATCTTATCTTGACTCGTCCCCAGACCACTAGCTAGGTACAAGTCAATTTGATCCACTCCTTTTCGATATGTTGAGCACTCATGCAATGGATGAGTGTAAGCACGAAAGTTGACACTTAGGATGGAAAAGAGAGAAATATGGTGGAGGAGGAACACAAAAAGGTGAGAAAACCTCACATCAATGAGGACAATCATAGGCGAGAAGGCCATATGATAGATATGATGTGAGGAGTAGGGATTTCCATGCAATGGATGCACATATGAGCTAAGAAAAGCTCTCCAATGGAACTAGTGGGTGTGCATCAAACTTGCTCGCTCATGAAGACCTAGAGCTCGTTTGAGGAGGCTCATCATTGGAATATGCAAGCCTAGTTCTATAGTGTGAAGGTCCCCACATAGCTATATGCATGTATGATCATCTCTATGGAGTATACAAGGATAAGAGGGAGTACTAGTGTGGGTCTTTCGAAAGGATAGTAGTGTTGACCCTTTCTCTCTTTTTAATTCTATTTCTCTTTTTTCTATTTTTTCTATTTTTTTGGTGGCCTCAATGGCTCTTTCTATTTAACTCTCATTTTTCCTCTTTGGGATCTTCTATTTTGTCCACTTTGGGATCTTTTCCTCACTTAAGGGAAACACTCTATTTTACAAGAGGGTATAGAAGATCTTCACACTTTATAAGGTACTCAAACATAAAGAAGATGTAGCTATCATGATGTGTGCAATGTATGCCTCTGCGAGTGTAGCAGGAACATGTATGCCATGAAGTGTTGGATATATGCTCTAGAGGCAAATAATATATGATTATTCCAATATATCTAAGCAAGTTCATAACCAGTTTCATACTGTGCTAGAACTGTGTCAGTGAAACAATGATGCAGGTGTGGTATAGAAACCCCCAGAGTTCCTAGTTAGCCTCTACATCGATAACTAGTTCATGGTCAAGATGATGATCGTGGTTTTGCGATCATGGACAATTAAGTCTCTTGACTATGAGGTCACCTCACTGGTTAAGTGACGTGATGAACATTACCCAAAGTAAGCATTACAACATGATCAAATCTTATGAAGGTTCAGTGTTGTAATTACAGAACGTGGTAGACCGTTCCTTTGACCTCGAGTACGTGCATAATTACTATCTTCCCGGATGCTTTGACTTACATCCCACCACCTGACTGAAATATGCGGGTCATAACGGTTGTATCTTAGGTATTCCGTGGAGATATGTTGAGGAGTATTGTTACAAGAGCGGGTCATAACGGTTGTATCTTAGGTATTCCGTGGAGATATGTTGAACCGAAACAAGTTCGGAGTGAACCGGAAGGTGTTCCGGAGCACCGGGAGATGGAATATTATGTCTTAGTTATTAATTAATTGAATTAATAATTAAAATCATTTTATTTCTAATTAATATGTGCAATGGGCCTTAGTGGAGAAAAAGGCCCATTAGGGGAAATAAAAGGGAAAAAGAAAAAGAAAAAAGAAGGGGGAGGCGCCATGGGCCCTAGGGCCCATGAGGGGTGCGCCCCCTCCCCCCCTTGGCCAGCCAACCCCCTTAGGAAAGGGACTTTAGTCCCACATTGCTAAGGGAGAGAGGTTGACTCCCTCCCCTCTGCCTATATATAGAAGGGCAGGGTGCACATATTTAATAGACAGAAATTCGTGAGAAAATAAATATTACTCTGAATTGAGATCGGTTTTCTCCGGTCTTCTGCCCTCCCTTGTCTCTTTCACGGTGGGCTCCCTAGTGTGAGCCTATAGTGGAATTGAGGCTTCTCTGCTAGAATCGGAGGACGTCGTGCTGCCGAAGCTCCGTCCGGAGGTCTGCTTCTGCCACCTCCGCTGGATCGGAGAACGGAGGTCGTCATCGAGTCTCGTATGTGTGCGAGTACTACGAGGTGCTACACGTGTGGCACTACGCCCATCCGGGTGATCAACACAGCCAGGGGGCTGTGAAACTTGATCGGCTACATCAACCACGTTTGCGGGAACGTTTCCCGCTCAATGGACTACACCCCGAGGTATGTTATTTCCGCACTACTTTCCGTTACGGTAATACGGCTAGCTAGATCTTGGGTTATGGGAACGCTAGTTAGAAAAATTTGTGTTTTCTGCTGCGAACCCCAACAGTGGTATCATGAGCTAGGTCTATGCTTAGTATTACTGTACGGATAGAACACATCGGGGATGTGGGCGTTGATTGTATGATTGTTACCCTCCCACGTGTACTTGTTCACATCTGCGGCATTGTTTGATGATGCGGCCCCCGACCGACTTTACGCATACACTTACGCGAGACTGGTTCCACGCTTGACATACGGCTTGTAACGTATAAAGTGGCTGGGGGGTGTCTGTCTCTCTACTTTAGCGGATGTGGCATTTGCAACGGAGGGCCCCGTGCGGGGTGTAATAGAGACAATCATATGGTTGACGTTGTGGTTGACTCGTAGGTTAAAAACTGTTTAACTATGAAAGCCCTAGCAGCCACGTAAAACTTGCAATATACAACTAGACCGTCTAAACCTTGTATTGCTAAGTGGGGGCTATCGTTCGTTTGTTTGTGATGTAGTGATAGCTTTGCTATGTGTTACTAGTAAGTAGTAATCGTCATCATAAAACAAAATAAAATGGAGACACTGTAGACTTGGTGTTGCCATAGCTCAGACATCTTAAAACTTTCTAGTATAGGATACACGACGGTAGCATGTGATAAGATTATCCCTTAACAAAGCCAAATACAAGTATTCTACCGAAGTGTGCACCTCCTGGAAGGTTCTCCCATATGGCTTGATGCTCCGTACAAACCGGAGTTGTCCTACATATTAAATGGAGTTCACATGAGGTTGGGTTCGGTAAGCCTGGCATATGCAGATATGGCCTTGCTGAGCAACATATAACATGGAGGTTAATTTGGTGAGCCTAGCATATGCAGATATGGCCTCGGAATACTAGAGATCGAAAGATCGAGCATGAGTCACAGTACATATAAGATAATGTGATCGCACAAGTTGTTGTCTACCTTTGAAACTGACCCGTCGGCCGTTTGATATTCGAGGTCGGGCAGTGAATCTGGATCATGTAATCACTAAAGCTTCCTAGGGATGAATTGTTTTAGTGCGAGCTCATTTATAATATGATTATATGAACTCATTGTTGTGAACTAGTCTTAATTGTGTTCCTTGCAATTATGTTTGTAGAAAATGAATGCACTAGAGCAACGTGAACTATCTTTCTTCATGGAAGGTGAAAGACTTAGAGAAAATGGGTCAAACTTTGCTGATTGGTACTCACGCCTTAGGACGTCGCTCGAGGGAGCAGACATCTTGTTTACAATAGAAGTGCATGTGGAAGAACATCCGGACGATCATGTTGGCGATCAAGAGATACTTGATCATTATGCTCGCCGACAGAAATGCTTCGTAGTTAGGAATGTCATGATCTTCAGCATGTCAGAGGTTTTGGGCATACAGTTTCAGGACACTGGCTCATATGACATGATGGACACGCTAAAGACAATGTTCGTACGTGAGTTTAGATGCCATATTTCAGTTAGAAAGCAAGTTTCTATCTACAAAGATGGAAGAACACACAAGCCTTGGTGATCACTTGATCAGAATGCATGAGATGTACCTGACCCCGGTGGAGGACTATGAATATTGGACAATGAACGAAAGCACCACGGAAGAGTTTGCAATAAATACGTTATTGCACTCACTCCCTCCGAGTTATGGTGATTATGTTCATAGCTATGTCGGAAGAGGAGCTAATATGACTCTCCAGAACTTCATGAGTGATCTCTTGGCCGCGGACATTGCTCCTATCGAGGATGCAGAAGTCGTGGATGGAGAAGGTATATATTTGATATACTTTATAAATGTTTATTCCCTTATACAACATTCGCAGTAAATGAGTATCTGATACTTATTTTGTTTTATGAAAACAGGACCTGTCGTTGCATGCACGGGAAGAGGTGAAATCGAGGATTGATGGATATCAAGTTAGTTGATGGCCAGCATGGATTCAGCCGAGACATCTATCATAGGAGATACTTAGAGTATTAGATAAATTTTATGTAATCATTATAGTATGAACACTTAGTTGTGTGTCTTGCATCTCGCGAGACAAAGTTATTCATGTAATGAGACAAGTCAGTTGTACCATCTTCATGAATAAAAGAGTGATTATACTTTGATTACGTCTTGATTTATGATATGATAGAAAGAATTTATAATACTACTATTATTGTCAAGAAATATGCAATATTTAATGATAAATTTGTCTTGATTATAACAAGTCAAAGATTTGATTGCATGAGGTGACTTCAGAACTGATGAATTCATTAAATGTATGATCTATTAACTTGTGAGTTCATTATCGAATGAAAATCATAACTTGATTGCATGAGATGGGTTAGATACACGATCTATGAACCTCTGCAATAAATATAACCATGACAAGGTTCTAGCAAGTAGAACTTGTGCCAATCATTATACATAAATGATGTACTAAATGGGCATGTGAGCTATCATTAAAGACTTCATATGATTAATTAAAAGTTGTATTCAATTGAGATCATAAAACTGAGATTCAAGAATCACAGTGAGAAGTGAGAATACAAGGATACATATCACTACGCTACGATCCGAAGTGATAAGTATTGATATTGACATAATGGGAGACTTGTGGAAGTTGTACCACAAACTACGATGGAAGTTGAAAGTGCTAGACTACTTAAACCATTCGTAGTCATACTAAACCGTAGTATGGTCTAAACGTTCTTTCCCCTAGCACTATAGTTATTGTCGAATAAGATTGTTTAATTCATTAAGTTAAAACACCCACTTCATGAATAGGAAACCATCCTGAATCTAACGAGACATGATAGCTCCATAACTGATGGTGTTATAAGGTTTCTTAAAAGAAAGAATTTCTTTGTAATAAAACTACCAGCAATTGAAATTACATATTCTCCCCGAATAGCAAAATTTGTGTTGCTTAATTGGTAATACGAGAAAAGTCTCTCGACACGGATCCAATGGGAGATAATGGAAACTTTGACCGGGGTATTGGACCTTGCCTTCAGAATATCAGAGTATTGCAACGGAAGCATGTTCCGCTGTAATGACGCTATATAAGGAAGGATATGCCAAAGATGATTGATCTTGGTATATGAGTTGAAGCCATTGTTGAATTTAGAAGGTTGTCATGAATACGTTCTGTATAGAACAATAATCATGAGTCTTCTTAATAAAACAATAAAGAATAACATTGCTTGAAGACACAAAGGAATGATGGTAGCCTAGAACACGAGGAGAAATGAAATAATATTGAGTTACATATAGGATGGCTCACGTCCTGTGAAATAAATCAGTTATTTCATATTCTCGACAAACTGGAGAGTTATTGAGAATAATGTAATGGGAATAAGGCATTATTTGGTGATGACCAAAGTTCAATGGTGATTGACTACGGAAATGTAGGAATGCTTTAATCAATAAAATATTTCATTTACACTACGATGGGCCATAGCCTGAAATTGCATCTCAGTCAAATTTGGGATTTGAAAAAGAATTGCAATAGGCATGATGAAGGTTATTTCGTTAAAAGGATGGACTATAGTACCTCAAGACAGGAACCCTCAACCTTGATTTCATCAAATGATTTTGTGATGAACAAAATATTGAGTGGGCCCGCAGTTTCATGAAACTGAGTGGGAACTTTGAAGACTTCCCGGAAACTTGGAATGCAGAGGGCAATTTCTGAGTGGGAGCTTTGGAATCTTTGTCATTATGTGAGACATAGTGAACAATAAAATGACTTGATGAAAGATGAACCACAAATATATGAGTATATGATGGATATATTTGAGTGGGAGCATGATCATTGTCTCAAACATATATGCATTGATATGTGTGAAGAATGATCTCATATGTATATATATGGATATGCATTGATTGTGTATATAGAGAATCGTCTTATATACATATGTGCATTATGATATATATATAGAGCATAAGGCAAATAAAATACAAGATTGCAAGAATCTTCTTTTATATGAAATAGCAACACATTACACGTTGAAATCTATATGAGTAGATTAAGATACGGATAATGAAACGAAGTGAAGGTTGGAATAATATTCTAGACAAGAAACAGGTTCTTGTGGCTAGAAATTATATAATGGATGAAATCCAAATATCACAAGCAATGTCTTGATGGAAGAATAAAGATGCACCATGTATTGGACATGTGATCTTATATGTTCTTGACATATGATTCTACCATATAACATGCATTGTGAATCCAACAACAGAATGACTCAAAAGTTCTTGGAAGAAGAACAGATTCCGATGTGCTTTAGGAGTAAAACACAGAATCTGAATAAAGTCCATGATTTCAGTATATGAGGAATACTGAGGACTGTACTCTAAAATATAGAGAGGATAATAGACTTGAATATAATGCAAGTTTACGAGTGCAAGCCATATTATGGGTCTATATGGAATTAGAGACATCACCAAAGACATGAAAGAAATGTGAGAAAAATTCACGGCACTACAAACATAATACTACTTAAGAAAGTAGACGTATGGATAAAATTTTAGCGTTAGAAGTATTGGACTTCTGGTTGAGTGTATTTCCCAGTATATATGACTAAGGATGAGTCTTCTAAAGACTGAACCAAGAGATCATTGGAGGATACTGTGAAATAATAGTCTCACTCTACCGTGAAACTTATATCCAACCATTATATGATAATGAGTGGTATGTCAAAAGAGGTTTTTTGACCTATACCAGTTGCAAAGGAAACATACGAATCTGAATTGGTGCAGTTCGTTGACGAACCCTCTTCCATGAGCATGCATGATCAATGAAACACTTATGTGATAAGATGATTATGATCGGGAAAAAATGCGGCTAGATTATTAGCACTCTAGTGCAAGTGGGAGACTGTTGGATATATGCTCTAGAGGCAAATAATATATGATTATTCCAATATATCTAAGCAAGTTCATAACCAGTTTCATACCGTGCTAGAACTGTGTCAGTGAAACAATGATGCAGGTGTGGTATAGAAACCCCCAGAGTTCCTAGTTAGCCTCTACATCGATAACTAGTTCATGGTCAACATGATGATCGTGGTTTCGCGATCATGGACAATTAAGTCTCTTGACTATGAGGTCACCTCACTGATTAAGTGACGTGATTAACATTACCCAAAGTAAGCATTACAGCATGATCAAATCTTATGAAGGTTCAGTGTTGTAATTACAGAACGTGGTAGACCGTTCCTTTGACCGTGAGTACGTGCATAATTACTATCTTCCCGGATGCTTTGACTTACATCCCACAACCTGACTGAAATATGCGGGTCATAACGGTTGTATCTTAGGTATTCCGTGGAGATATGTTGAGGAGTATTGTTACAAGAGCGGGATTTGTCAATCCATATAATGGATAGATACTCGGGGCCCACTCGGTGAGATTCCATCCATAAAGATGCAGCGTGTGACTAGGTCACGGGGATGAATATCACGGGAACGAGTGAATGAGGATTAGTTCGGAACGAGGTTGAACCAGACATAGGATGACATTGATCGAATCTCAGAACAATCCAGTATCGCTGACAAAGGGAATGCTATACGGCGTAAGATCCAATCGGTGTTTGATATCCGGAATGCACAGGGGTCATTATGGGCATCCAGGTCCCACTGATGATCATTGACCGTAGCCTCATCTCGGTCATTACTGGAGTGTTCTCGGACCGTAGGGTAACACACTTAAGGGCTCGATGAAATCGGAGACCTTTTCGAAACCATCGGAGTAACCAGAGAATAAAGGAAACAATATCGGAGAAGTACTGTGTTGAACCGAAACAAGTTCGGAGTGAACCGGAAGGTGTTCCGGAGCACCGGGAGATGGAATATTATGTCTTAGTTATTAATTAATTGAATTAATAATTAAAATCATTTCATTTCTAATTAATATGTGCAATGGGCCTTAGTGGAGAAAAAGGCCCATTAGGGGAAATAAAAGGGAAAAAGAAAAAGAAAAAAGAAGGGGGAGGCGCCATGGGCCCTAGGGCCCATGAGGGGTGCGCCCCTCCCCCCCTTGACCGGCCAACCCCCTTAGCAAAGGGACTTTAGCCCCACATTGCTAAGGGAGACGGGTTGACTGCCTCCCCTCTGCCTATATATAGATGGGCAGGGTGCACATATTTAATAGACAGAAATTCGAGAGAAAATAAATATTACTCCGAATTGAGATTGGTTTTCTCCGGTTTTCTCCCCTCCCTTGTCTCTTTCACGGTGGGCTACCTAGTGTGAGCCTATAGAGGAATTGAGGCTTCTCTGCTAGAATCGGAGGCCGTCGTGCTGCCGAAGCTCCGTCCGGAGGTCTGCTTCCGCCACCTCCGCTGGATCGGAGAACGGAGGTTGTCATCGAGTCTCGTATGTGTGCGAGTACTACGAGGTGCTACACGTGTGGCACTACACCCATCAGGGTGCTCAACACAGCCAGGGGGCTGTGAAACTTGATCGGCTACATCAACCACGTTTGCGGGAACGTTTCCCGCACAACGGACTACACCCCGAGGTATGTTATTTCCGCACTACTTTCCGTCACGGTAATACGGCTATGGGAACGCTAGTTAGAAAATTTTGTGTTTTCTGCTGCGAACCCCAACATGAAGATCAAGTTATGAAGAGGTGTGTGTTGCATGGCAATATATCTCGTAAAGGCTATGGAAATTCCTTGATAGGTAGGTATGGTGGCTGTTTTGAGGAAATATATAGGGAGGTTTATGATGACAGAGGGTATCATGCCAAAGGTTTGGATGCACCGGCAGGTAGACGCCAACTCTCGGAATGAGAAGAGGGAAATGCACGGTACGAAAGAGGCTAGCAAATATGAGGAGGTGGAAGTGTCAACTTTCAATACTTACATTAGTACGACGAACTCGTGCACTTATTATCGGTAACTCTCAATCTAATGAGGAGGTTCACAAAAAGACAAGTACCCCAAGGAGGGGTGTATGGGGGTTTGGTTATCCTTGCGCATCCTCGACTCATGGTACGTGAGTGTACTCTAATATCTGATCCCTCAAAAGATTAGTGATCCACCTAGTAGCTAGAGTTCTCAACTAGTTTTGTACGTTTCGAAAATAAACACGGATTGCCCAAAATTCGACACCTATAACTAATAGGCTAGATCTCTTGACACCAAAATTTCAAACATTACTCACAACAATACCTCAAAACTATTGCAAATTACTACTAAAATAAAATAGCAACCTCAATTACCTACTTTCAAGACAAGACACAACTTAGTGCAACAACCAACACTCTTAAAAAGATAAACATGAAAACTAAAGAGAGTTCCAGCAACAAACTAAACAAAAGCCAAGGCTCTTGCTAAAGAGACACTAAAACTAAAACTAAACATAGCAGTAGCTACGAAAAGATAAAGAACACACAACAGTAAAAATATTGGAATGAAAAATCCTATGATGTCTTCTAGATTGGAGTGGAGCGTGTTTATCTCCCACACAAAGTAAGTTGGGGTCTAACTTGTTATGAACAGCTAGCAAAGCTAAAGAAAACAAAAAAGTAAACCTAAGAGCGAGACGTTCAAAGCATAGCACAAAACGCATGAAGTGATAAAAATATAGTGACACGAAGGACCAACTGATGATTATTGATGGAGAAGGGGATGCACGGGGGCATCCCCAAGCTTAGGCGCTTGAGTCCCCTTGAATATTTATTGGGGATGCATGGGAGAATCCCCAAGATTGAGCGTTTGACACTCCCGGATCTTCTTTCTTCATCTTCCCTCGCACACTTGAAAACTTACTTCATACATAACTCATCATAAGCTGACTAGAGAGGTTAGTACCCTTAATAAAATATTTTTCCCCACTGGATATAAAGATATTCTTTAAGAGCTACTGTTTATCAAGATTGCCAAAAGGTTTTTTCAAACAAAAAGAAAGCTTAAGGTTCGCAAAAGTAAGGAAAGGCAAAACGTGGAAGAATCTATGAAAAACAGAACAGCAGGTAGTAGAGAATTTTTCGGGGCACTTTTGCAATTCAAATAGAAAAATTCAGAACATACGAAAGTTTCACAATTGTATAGAGCACGTTGTGTAAAAAATTCAGCTCAAAACGATGAACTGGTGATTTTTTTTGATTTTTTCCGTCAAGCAGACAGAATCTGTTTTCTGGACAGCATGTCACAACTTTTGCTTCCCTTATCATAAGATGCTATAACTTGGCACAAAGCTTGAAAATAAAGATACAATGATGTTACTATAGTAGTAAAAATAATCAAGACCACTAAAAACATAAGTAAAAAACATCTTGGGTTGCCTCCCAACAAGCGCTTTCTTTTACGCCTTTAAGCTAGGCATAAAGCAAGAGAAGAATCAAAGGTCTCCGAGATCATCGGAGTCATAAAAACATTCAAATTGATTTTCAATAAGCTCATTCTTCTGCTTACAAGGAAAAAGGTACTTACCTTTCGCCTTACCGCGTAAGCGTATGTGCCCGTTACCAATATCAATGAAGCCTTTCATAGCTCGGAGGAATTCCCGCCCAAGCACGATGTTGCTTTGGTTTGGCTCCATGATGAAGAAATCCATCGGTGCAACCCTATGGAGGAATGCAACTTGGACTTCTTTTACCTTTCCTTTAACCTCTGAAATATCTCCATTAGCATGTTCATGATAAGATGACAATTTATCCATATCTAGTTTCAAAGAATCATAGACTATTTTTGGCATGGTAGAAACTATGGATCCAAGATGACAAAAAGCAAGGAAGTCTTGGTTAGAGATGCTAATCCTAAAAAAGGTCTCCCAATCATCATATATCTCCAACATTTCTTTCTTGTTGGACTTAAGTACCTCTACCTTTCTCAAGTCTAGAGCATCCATCCTCTTTTCAATAGTGGCAAGTCTATCTATAACAGTATCAATACTACGATCATAAAAAAACTAACTAGTTAGACCATGCAAAATATCAAGAGCTCTAGCTTCGTCACACTCTAAAAAGTCTCCTTCAGCTATAATATCAAGAGAGTGTTTAAACCACTTAAAAAGACCAGGGTAAAAATTTGTAAGCACAATTTTTATAGGTATCCAAGGCATAATTCTTTTATGTGCTTCAGAAATTCTGTCCCATGCCTTATTCATATTTTCTCCATCCCTTTGACGGAAATCGAGAACTTCCGATTCCCGCAAAGAACCAAGTCCTAACAGGTTCATCTAAACAAGGAGGACTACTAAAAGCAAGATAAATTTATTTTTGTGATTTTGATATAAGACACAAAGATAAAAACTGAAAGGTAAACTAACAAGACTAAAAAGCAAAGGTAAAAGATAGTGTGCAACTCCCCTACCTTAGCACTCGGAGACCCCAGCAATGCCGCCAGAAATTTTCTTGATACTCTCTCCACGTTGGTTACCCCAAGTGGAAGGTGAGATGTAGGATAGCGGTAAATTTCCCTCGGTGATGTCTCTAGTAGGACTCCGGAGATGATAAGTAGGTGTCATAGGCGCAATTGACGTGGAACTGCACACAACGCAAATAACTTTGCTCCCAACGAGTACAGAGAGGTTTACAATCTCTCTGGCCTTGTTGTTTACAAAGGATCAAATGAAAAGGATAATGATAATGATAGCAGCTAGAAAGTAAAAGAAGGAAAGTAAAAGAGCGTGTAAACAGTGATAAGAGTATGTACCGGGGTCCCATGATGTTCACTAGTGATTTCTCTCTCCCAAAAGACGATGAAACTGCTATGCGAGGTAAACAAATTACAGGTGGGCAATTCACAGGATTAAAAACGCCTCGCAATGCTAACTATGCTACAAAGAAAGGACGGGGCTCAAAAGCATGGGAGGTACGCCAAAATAAGTAGACCGAAATCCAACTCCATCTACTACTAATCATCCACCTTGAGATATCTATCCAGAACATCTCGCTGGTATGAAGTTGCGAGCCCCACCCAAAGTGTAAACCAAAAGCAACACACAACTGCATTAAAAAGCAATTTGCGTAAAGTAAAGACTCCTTGCAACCGCGGTTACAAGCACCGTTGCTTTCCCCCTTGTGGCAACAGCACATCCCCTATACTCATGTTTCTGTCACTCAAGCGTGTCATCGGGGGGCTTGAACCCACAATCGAGCATAACGTTCCCTCTTGGAGTCACTACCTACTACTTGGCCAAAGCAATAAACAACAACGGAGAACATGCTAGAATTACTTAGGAACAAAAATATAAAACATAAGAACCAAATATATTACTCAATCACAATCTAAACATAATCTCATAATCCATCAGATCCCAGCAAACTCAGCATAGCAACATCATAACATTACATATGTGCCTCAATCATGTAGGGAAGCTCACGAGAACTAAACCATGAAGAACAAAGAGGGGAGGAGAACATCACATAGCTACTGATCACGGACCCATGGTCCAAGGGAAACTACTGATGGCACATCCGGGAAGCGTCCATGGTGGAGGGGAAGCTCCTGGAGGTCGATCCTCCCTCCGGCAGGGTGCTGGGAAGAAGTCTGTTGGCGCTCCTGATCTTGGAAGCGCGGCGGCGGAGGAATAGAGGCGAGATCACGAAAAAGGGTTATGTCTTCAGAGGTTTCGCGTCACGGGGAATAAATAGGCAAAGGGGGCAGCCAGGGGGCCACTAGGGGTCCAGGCGCCCCCCCAGCGCGGCCAGACCCTAGGCCACGCGAGGTGGCCGCCTAGGTCCCTGGTGGTGGCCCTCTGGCCCCACCCAGGTGATTCCGGAAGGTTCCTTCACGCTGATTTTTTATCTGATTTTTCCTGAATTTTTTGAGCACTTTTAATATGGGGGAAACATGAAATAGAAAAACAGCAGAAAACAGGAACTGGCACTGTGGTGCACTGAGTTAATAAGTTAGACCAAATATGATCAAAAGTGTATGAAAGTGTATCTAGATCATAGCAATATCACACAAAACATGCATGGAGCAAGCAGAAATTATAGATACGTTTGGGATGTATCACCTACTAACTCAGTGTCCCAGTGCCAGTTTCACTTTGTTGTTGTCCATGCATTGCAGGAAAATACCAATATTTAAAGTGCTTGGAAAAATCGGGAAAATTATATAAAAAATCAGTATACGGGAAGACTCCAGAAGCCCGAAGGGGAGCCGGAGGGGCCACCCCATGCACCAGGCGGGTGCCTGGGCCGCCAGGGGTGTGGCCGCGCCACCTGTCCGCCTGGTTAGGTGGGGGACCCTGGTGCCCCCCTTTCGCCTATATTTATCCATCGGGGTGAAAACCCTAGGGGAGAGCCTCGTTACATGATTTTCACCATTATTCTGCTGCCGCCGCGATCCCGAGATCGGGATCGCGAGAAGACCCTGTCCCGGCACCCTGCCGGAGGGAGGATTGATCTCCTGGAGCTTCTCCACCACCATGAGCACTTCCCGGATGTGCCGTGAGTACTCCCCCTTAGACTATGGGTCCATGACCAGTAGCTATGTGATGTTTTCTCTCCAATCTTGTGCCTCAATTCTTAGCCCTTGTGAGATGCCCTACATGATCAAGGCACATATGTAATAGTTTCTGTGTTGATGGGTTGTGTTTGCTGGGATCCAGTGGATTATGAGATTATGTTCAGATTGCGTTGAGTAATATATTTGGTTCACCTTTTATGTTTTAGTTCTTGAGTAATTCTTGCATGTTCTCCGTTCCTTTTTATTGCTTTGTCCAAGTAGTAGATAGTGACTCCAAGAGGGAGAGTTATGCTTGATTGTGGATTCATGCCCCCCTATGTCTAGCTTGAGTGACAGAAACATGGGACTAAGGGATGTGCTGTTGCAACCAGGGATAAAACAACGGTTCTTGTAACGCCGGTTGTATGGATTGTTTACCTTACGCAAAGTTTGTTAATGCAGTTGTCTGTTGCTTTGATCCAACAGTTTGCCTAGGGTTCGCAACTTAATACCAGCGAGATGTTCCAGATAGATATCTAAAGGTGGATTATTAGTGAGTAAATGTTGATGAATAAACGGCCTGCTCGTCTTGGCGTGCTGCCCATATGATTGAGCCTCTAGATTTCTTGTAGCATCATTAGAATTGCAGTGCATTTGTAATTCTGTCAATTTCCCAGCAGTAATTTATCGTCTTTTGGGAGAGAGGCATCACTAGTGAAGATCATGGGATCCCGGTCCATATTTTAGTTTGCACTGCTCCAATTTACTGCTTTTATTTCCTTTTCGTTGCAATCACCACTACTATTTCCACTTCTGTTTTGATCCGTTGTAAACAACAAGACCGAAGAGATTGACAACCTCCATGTACTCGTTGAGAGCAAAGTTATTTGCTTTTTCGTGCAGGTCTAGGTCAAGTGAGTAACTTATCTCAAATGATGCCTTGCTCGTTTTCCACCTACTCGTAGCTCTTGGAGTCCTACTGGTTGATAACCTTGGTATCTTCAATGAGGGAAATTTGTTGTTGTCTAATTCTCAACCTTCCACTTGGGGTAGCCAACACGGAGCACTACCGGTGCCATCACCTCTCCGCCGATCTCGGTACAGTTTGGGCCTCCTTCCCAAAAGGAGGTGGAAGATTGGTTAGGATCATATCAAGAGAGGATAATTTTCTTGATTCATAAGTAACTCAACCAGCTCCGAGCTGTCTGGGGTCATCAACGGCCGAGAGGCATGTAGGCTAAGCTCTCCGGGCTCTATGCCACGTGATAGATCCCCAACTCTCTTCCTGTAAGAAGATCCTTCACCGAATTCTACTAACGAATAGCTGAGCACTCAAAAAGGAGATCGCCTCAATGAAAGATGGGACAATGGCATCGGGCTAATCATAGGGTCTCTTGGAGCTCTCATCAAAGCCACAAGCCCATCTCTAGAGTGTTCTAGGAAGAGGTGGCATGGATTCAAAGCCGACAAATTCCTACAAATAGATAAAGGAAAAATCATGAAAACAGAAAAACAAGGCCAGAGTGGTAGCACAAAGCAAATGTATAGGAGAAAGGAATACCTTACTTCAGGTTTCTCCTCGCGTAAGGGCTCAACGACAACTTACAAGGTGATCTCGTTCAAAGGGATATGTGATACAAAGTGGGTCCATGCTGAGATCTTCTCTTCACTAAGCTCTCTGCCAATATACCTTCAGAGTCTATCAGCCCAGTTGAAAGGACTGAGTTGTCTCCTAGAGGCGATGGGGTGAATAGGCATTTTGAAACTTTTACGGGTTTGGCTTTATCCTAATGTGGAACTAAACTTAACGGATACTTTTCAAGTTCAAATCCTAAATATGTTAGGCTCAACTAAGTGCACCAACAACCTATTCTAAACATTATAAGCACTTAAAGGAATCTAGCAAGCACAATATATATCACAAGGTATATAAATGAAATATACAACTAAGGAATTCAATATAGGTACCCAAAGACAACCCAATGTAAGAAACTGAAACATGCATAAATTTATCATACGAACTCCGATTTTGATGATCTTGGTCTTGTTTTAAAGCTATGGACAAGCCCAATATCCTTGCATACGGAACCACCCAAGATCAACAAGAAAGTATTATGTAAACATGCAAAGGTTTGAGCACTCCATGTACGACGTTATCAAGCTACTCGCCTGATAGTCCCTCTTGATAGTACGACTATCAAACCTTCAATCTAGTCTCCCACCAAGCACCATGAGATAAGCAAAACTAGGAAAACCTAGAAAAGTTATACCTTTCCCTTGTGCATTCCACTTGATCTTGATGATGATGTAACCACTTGCCGCAAGATGGAATCCTTTTGTTGACCACATTCACTTGGTGAAGATTCTCAAATTGCTTCCTCATATTGCAACAAGGAAGCCTTCACTTAAGAACATCTTCACATGTACATTATCACACTATGGAACACAAGATTCAAAGCATATAACCTCCATCTTCTCATATTGCACTTGGACTCCTCAAACTCTATGACAATCACCACTTGATGTCATCCACACATAGGCTACTTGAAATCTTTCCTTTTGATGCAAGCCCATGAGAAACACCTAACACTCATAGACATTACAAACACATAACATGGGTTAGGTACCAAAGCACACTTCACAATTACTTACCATACCACTAGTTCACTTGATCCCATGTGGTACAATGATTGCGCTTTGAGAGTTGGCCATCTAGATATAATTTTCGAGCTTCATATTGGTCAACCAACATTTTTACTCCATGCTCCATCTTGGTTTCTTGAAATTAATTATGAACTCTTCGTCTTACTTGATTGCTTCAATACTAGATCACCAAAGATTCTCTGATGACCATATCAAGTTTCACCATTAACATTATATTGGTCATCACTTGCTCTTTTAGATGCTGCATCACAATCACTTGAGAGGCATAATAAATTCTTTATTCTAGTTGCTTGCTTCAAGACATAATAAACCAAAAGCCAACATAGGATCACTATGATGTTGTCTTCAAACCATGACTTGAATTCTTTTATTCAACTATTCTCCCAAATCCTTGATCCTTATGATCCCAACTATGTCAACCTTTGAGATTATCCAATGGACTCCACCTTGATCATACTTGGTTTAGACAGTGAACTCACTATTGATGGCTTCAAAATATATCTCCAAACGTCAACTAGAAACCTCACTAACCATGAGACAACAAGATCCAACTTTAGGCCGCGTGTGCATGGGGGTCAAAGACCTCGTGCCCATAGGCTATCTAGAGAGTTAACGTCTGACGCCATGCACACGGGGGTCAAGAGGCCCATGTACACAGGGTGTCCAGAGAGATTTACTAGACCCCTTGGGAAAAACCCTTGGACCCCATAGACACGAGGTAACCATCGAGGGATACCATGAGGAATTCTTCGCGAATCTTTGATGGAATTCTTCCCAAATCAACCCAATATGCTTCTTGTATCACTATGGAACATTTCTTCATATAATATACAATGCACTTGGTGCTCCATAGATATTTGTCATTCAATGCCAAAGATTAGAGCAAATCTTCACCACTATGGCATTCATCATTGAATCCATCCAATATCCTTAATGCGCCACCCATGTACTATTCATGTAAATATATCTCAATGAAAGTATTAGTCGATTGCTATTAATTACCAAAGCCACACTTAGGGGCCACATGCACTTCGAGTGGTGTAGTCAAACATGAGGTAATTTCTGCTAGCCAAGGGCTGCACACACCTGTCCAACCAAGGTCTTAATATTTCGTGGGCCACCTAGTCCTTCCTTCATCAGGTTGAAGGTTTTCTCAAGAAAATCACCGACTCTCTTGGGCGACATCGATCTTAAAGGCCCAAGATCGCCACAGCACGGGAAAACGATATTCAAATGGAGTAGCCTGCAAGGAAAATTAATTCCTCACCTAAGTGTCTGAACTTATCAACCTGGGTACTAATCAGTGGGATTCCCAGATGGTCCGGCAAACCTTTGACCAAGTGGAAACCTCGTATATCTTGAGCATTTTATAGGGCATGGCACTTTGAGGCACATATTCTTTGTGTGCTCAACTTATAGGGTCCATGTAAAACCGTAGATGCAAACAACGAGTGAGACTGATAGGAGAGCGCTCGACTAGGCAACCGGAAGTGGTGACGTTTTGGCAGAGTTTGTGGAGTATATGGTGTTCAACAAGAGTTCACCATTTCATGTGGAGGTTTGCATATAAAAACCACCCCTTACTCCGGAATGTGGAACCTATTGGAGTGGAATCGGAAACATATGTGTGCGTTGTCACTGAGTACCGAAAGATGCGCTCATCTTTTCATGCGATGTAAGGAGGTCAAGAAGGTATGGAGGACCTATGCACTTGATTCAACCCATCAACAACTGCTGATTTGCCAAACGCACAGGGAGGCGCTCACCGCAATTTTCAAACTAACGGAGGGAGCAAAACTTAGAATGATACGCCTGTTATGGTCTTGGTGGGATGACAGGAAAAGGAGAACCACACAAAAGGAGGGCTTTCTATTGATGCATTCTATACTTGTATTGAACATGTTGTTGTTGAATGGATGAAGTTTTCGGGTCTTAAGGATAAATGTTGTTAGAAGCAGGAGCCAAAGTGGGTGTCGCCACCAATAGACACAATAAAAATCCACATCGATCCTCTATCCATAGGGATTGTGAAGTTGAAGGATGGGGCGCTATTACTCCTGATGGGCAGGGCGACATTATAATAAATGTTGTTGGAAAGCTACAGAACCAAGGTTCTGCTCTTCAATCGGAAGCGAAAATCCTTCTAATGGCTATGTAATTGGTTGTAATGCATGGTATGGGCAAAGTCCACTTCATGTTGTATGAATTTACATTCTCATCAACCACCATGCATGTATCGCCGCTGGTTGTGCTCTTCCGTCAGGCAATTTTTTCCTACAACTAGGTTTCATATAGATGAGGGGCGGGAGTCAGGACGGCCTAAGTGCCTTCCTTCGCTTGTTGTTTTTTCTTCTTATTTCCGTTTTCATTTTTTAGATTTGTTTTCCCTTTCCTTTTTCTTTTTTGAACATTTTTCGTCGTATAGCTTACAGAAATATATGACAAACATTTTTAATATATGGTTGTTTTAAAAAAAATGTAAATCAATTTTTTATGGAACACAATGGTTTTTTTAATATATATTGAATTCTTTGTTATATACGTTGAACATTTTAGTAACTATTTTAATTATAAGATTTTTTTTGCATATGTTCAACATTTTTAAGTACACGATGACTAACTTTTTAATATAGATCAAACATTTTCGAATATAGAGTGATTTTGTTTCAAATATGCTGAACTGTTTTTATAAAAACACGCTTACCAAAAAAATTAATAATTTTATTTATATATCTGACTGCTAAAAAATAAGAACTTGTTGCTTCACAAAACCGACAAAAAAGCGAAAGAACAATATATATGAAAAGATGCTTCGAGGAAGAGTGCGGCAGCCATTTGCGTCTACATTCAGGAATTGTACCTCTATTTGACACCGATAGGCGGCATACAGGTGGTCTGAGTGCCCGAATCACCCACACAAAGCTGAATGGGCCGTGGTCGTGTGTTGCATTAAATTAGATCATTTTTTCTTGTTCTTTCTTAAAAAAGGGACACATATTTAGGGGGATTTTTGTACTCATAGTAAAAAATCATACATTACTTAAACTATTAGAACATGTATATTAAAATAACTTGTGTACTCTCATGTATCATACAAGATATGGTCAAGCAAATAAAAAACTAAAACTTCATGTTTTATAGAAAATACCAACACATATAAAATACCAGCACATATGTATTAAAATAATGTGTGTACTTTCCAAGGAATTCATGTATCTTTTAGAGAGAATGTGGTTCTTAGGGATCCCACTTCTTTTCCTGGGTGAATAAACCATGATCGAAATCAGCCCTGGGGGACCTCTCGTGCCATTTAGTTGCCGACGAAGGGGAGGGATCCCCTCCCTTTCCTCGGCCCTTTTCTGGGGAACTCATCCCCGTCTTGCTCGCTCACTCCATTGTGATGGACTGGTCCGATCTCCCTCTGTCACCAAATGAAAACTGAAAATCTACCCTCTGTCCAGGGGAAGGGATCCCAACTGCTAAGATATTTCACTTGATGGAGATTTTCTCCCCTGGGTTTGCTGCCCTCATGACCAAACGAGTCCTGAGAGAATGTTGATATAATGTTATAAAATGTACACTTGATTTACACAAAACACATATTTGGTAAAGAAAATAATGAAAAAGTAAAAATAGAGTGAAAATGGGAAAATAAAAAGAAAACATAACATAAAACATGTGTGAACAAGTTTGGATGGGCTATGAAACTGGATCAGGACATAGGGCCACAATAAATTATTTGATGCCAACAACTTTTGTAGTATATGACGAGGGCATCAATTGGTGTTGGTCTCATGTCCTCGTCGCTTGGCTCGCATCGCCGTAGGCATCTACTTATTATTGCAGCTTTCGTCTTTGACTTTTCATGGGTTAAAGAGCAGCATGAGAGGATCGTACTACTAATATTTTAAAATGAAAATATATACAAGGCCAAAGGCCCACATGTACAACAAAGATGTCTCAAAAAGATCTTAGGGAATTGAGAGAATGAGAAAAGTTATGTAAACAGTAGGCAAGCTTAGAGTTAACTCTAAGCTTCAGAATGTCCAAATCGGCTCTAAATAATCTTAACCACTCAACCTTGAAAGGAATTTTATTCTCAAATAATTTCTTATTTCTGACCTTCCAAATATTCCAGGCAGCAAGAATAATAACTTCAAAAAATAACTAATGAGTCAAAAGTGTACCAACCTTATAGATCATCTCCTGGGAAGGCAAGCTGGTATTGCAATGAATGTAAAAAAGGTTCCAACAAACAACACTGAAGCTACATGTGAAAAGAGAGGCTAGGATCTTGTCTTAAGATCCTCAACATTGCAGAGCAAGCAAGAAAATCCTCACCAATATTAAAGTGCCTTCTTGCAAGCATAACCCTGCTGTTGACTCTATCCACCAACATAAGCCTAACAAACACCTTATCTCTCATTAACCATTTTGATTTGAAGATGGAAGGAAAATAGCTTGGAGTGTTAATAAGATGTCTGAAGTAGAATTAATAGTATTCTCTTGCTTTGAATTTTGTATCTACCCAACAAAGAATCTAGTCATCAAGAACAAGATGGTCTAGGTGAATATCCTCCAATAACTGAAGTGGAATTTGTACCTCTTCTCTCGCAATCACATAAAGTGGCATGCGAAACTTTTGGGAAGGGACATGATCCTAAAAAAATTGGGCAATGGAAATGTTCTTAGTAAAATCAAAGGAAAACAGATGAGGCAACTTATCATGCATGGACATCTCCATTTTCCAAATGTATTTCCATAATGGAACAATATCACTAGAGTTGGGGAGACAAGTAATGAACCCCCTATAAATTCCAATCATATAGAACATGTCTTTCCACCAAAAGGACACAAACAATTGTGCATCGTGAGATGGAATATAAAATAAGGTTTGAACCAAATAATTTGCACCCAAGGGGTATATATCTATGCATGAATTTTGTATTAATTTCATCAGCGAAGCTTGATTTTTAATCTTCAAATTTAACATGCCTAGGCCACCTTTGGCTTGTGACCGGCAAACCAAATCCCAGAATGCAAGGGAAGTGGTGTAAGCATCTATATCATTGACCATTCCCAAAAGGTAAGGTCTTTTGGCTCTATATAAGTAGCCAATAGTCTTTGACATCTAGCTTGTTAAGGCAAGGCTCTCTTAACTCTTGTCCTATGGACTAACCTAGGGTCTCTAGTACTTGATGTGCGAGAGATGATAATGGCTTCTCACCCTTCGTTGGTTACCCCAAATGGAAGGTGAGATGTAGGATAGCAACAAATTTCCCTTGGTGAAGATGCCAAGGTTGAGTATCGAAATAGTAGGACTCCGATAGTGATAAGTAGGTGGCAAGGAAACAATGGGACCGTTTTAGACAAAAGTTTCTTCCTTGACCTAGACCTACACACAACACAAATAACTTTGCTCCCAACGAAATTCAGAGAGGTTGTCAATCTCTCCGGCCTTATTTTTTACAAAGGATCAAACACAAGGGATAATGATAATGGTGATAGCAACTAGAAAGTAAAAAGGAGGAAATAAATTGAATGTGTAAACAGTGATGGGAATATGGACCGGGGTCCCGTGATGTTCACTAGTGATGTCTCTTTCACAAAAGAAGATAAAACTGCTATGCGAGCTAAACAAATCACAGCTGGGCAATTGACAGGATTAAAAACGCACATCAATGCTAACTATGCTACAAAGAAAGGACGAGGATCAAAAGCATGGCCAGTACGCCAAAATAAATAGACTCAAATCCAACTTCATATACTACTAATCATCTACCTTGAGATATCTATCCAGAACATCTCGCTGGTATTAAGTTGTGAGCCCCACCCAAAGTGTAAACCCAAAGCAATAGACAACTGCATTAAAATAACTTTGCATACAGTAAACAATCCTTGCCACCGTAGTTACAAGCACCGTTGTTTTCCCCATTGTGGCAACAACACATCCCCTAGACTCATGTTTCGGTCACTCAAGCTAGTCATCAGGGGGCATGAACCCACAATCGAGCATAGCGTTCCCTCTTGGAGTCACTACCTACTACTTGGCCAAAGCAATAAACAACAACGGAGAACATGCAAGAATTACTCAAGAACATAAATATAAAAGATAAGAAACAAATATATTACTCAATCACAAACTAAACATAGTCTAATAATCCATCAGATCCTAGCAAACTCAACATAGCAACAGCAGAAAATTACATATGTGCCTCGATCATGTAGGGCAGCTTACGAGGTCTAATCCATGAAGAACAAAGAGGGGAGGAGAACATCACATAGCTACTGATCAGGGACCCATGGTCCAAGGTAGACTACTCACGGATCATACGGGAAGCGTCCATGGTGGAGGATAGGCTCCCGGAGGTCAATCCTCCCTCCGGTAGGGTGCCAGGAAGAGGTCTGCTGGCGCTCCCGATCTTAGAAGCGCGGCGGCGGCGGAACAAAGGCGAGATCATGAAAAAGTGTTCTCTCTTCGGAAGAACCCCTCACGGAGATTAAATAGGCGACGGGGGGCAGCCAGGGGAGCCCACCAGGTGTCCAGGCGCCCCCTGGCACGGCCAAGCCCTAGGCCGCGCCACAAGGGCGCCTGGACCCCTGGTGGTGGCCCTCTGGCCCCACCCAGGTGATTCCGGAAGGTTCTTCTGCGCTTATTTTCCCGAATTTTTGGAGCACTTTTAATATGGGGGAAACCTGAAATAGAAGAACATAAAAAAACAGGAACTGGCACTGTGGTGCACTGAGTTAATAAGTTAGTCCAAATATGATCAGAAGTGTATGAAAGTGTATCTAGATCATAGCAATATCACACAAAACAAGCATGGAGCAAGCAAAAATTATAGATACGTTTGGGATGTATTAGTACTCACATTAAAAAAAATTAGAATTCAGTTTCCCCTCCCAATCGTGCTCAGTGAATTCTTTTCCTCCTCGGTGGTGTTAATGAGGCGATTGTACTTGACGTGGGGGTTGCTGGTTCCGATGAGCACCATGTGTTGGAATTTTCATGGCATGGCCAACACCGCTACAGTTCGCGTGCTTCACGATCATGTCATACAAAAGGGCTCAGATATCCCATGGGTAGTGGAGACTCAAGCATCAAAGGAAGGTACATATTCTTTGAAGTACAATTTAAGCTTTGATAGTGATAAAAGGTCATGGAATAAGTAGCAGAGATGTGGGTGATTTTTGAAAGAGCATTTTGACAATGTCTTTAATACGTTTCTCTCAATATTATATCTCTCTCCACCTACTTAAAAAGATCTAAGGTTAGGTTAAGACAAAGATATTGTTGGCTATTCTTTCGACCACCATATGATGGCAAAGTATTTATTGCTAAAGGATGAACGTTTCTCTAGAAGGAGTTTCTTGTGACAGAGGTGAGTGGGAGGATGATACAACTTTATGAGGTTAGTGAACCTTCGGAATAGAGGATTGAAACAAGAAAGTTGTTCCGACAGTCATTCCGATGAAGGAACCGGTTGCTCCTGCAACTGATGTAGGAACTTTTGAACAACTAGTGACTGAACCACAAAAATCAAGCATATTATGTCAAAGACCCGAGTGGTATACCGTCAAAGTATTCATCTTAGAAAATGCCTCGTTTGTGAACTACAAGGAAGCGATGGCGGGTCCGAACTCCACTGAAAAGCTGAATGCCATGAAATTTTCAATGTAATCCATGTATGATAACCAACTATGGGATTTGATAACCCCTCTAGACGTGTGAAACTAATAGAATAAATGGATATGAAAATGAAAGACAAACACATATGGTAATTTCAGTGTCCATAAAGCTCGAATTTTTACGAAATTGTTCCAACAAGTGCAAGTAGTTGACTACAAATAGACTTTCTCATCCTTGTGAGGGGTGACACCTTCTTCAACTTTCTCCAGATAGTCCCAAACACCTTTTGCCGAAGGGATATTCTTCACTTGATCATATTTCCCACTAGTTATATGATTTTTGACAAACACCCAGACTTGACTGTCGAGAGCTTGCGACTTCTATTGGGCATCAGTGGGAGCAGTGAGATCGAGAACATTGACTCCGTCCTTGACAATAACCCAAGCTTAAACAACAATAGAGATTATGTTCCACATCATTTTGTCCTCCAGTATGGGTAGTTAGTTCCATTGTACACAGGAATCGGTTCGCGGGAGCTAATAGTTACAAAGGACATTCTTGACAACACTCCAGGAGGTTAGTCAAAAATACGCAGAGTGTAGGGAATTCCTAGCTCTGATACTAATTGAATGCACAAGAATGTGATCATAGGGGGATTTGGTGAATGATCACTTCAAAATTTGTTCGAAATCTCAAAGTGAAACAAAGTAACCATGGAAAACTAATAGCAGTTCGAAGGAGAAGCAACAAAGAACATGACATCGAAGCTAAACAGATCAATACTAAAGATGTTGAGGTAAAACATCAAAGTTAAATTTGTATGAATGTAAGTACATAAGTAAATGCAAGAAGGAAAACGAGCCTTTGACGAAGAAATATTTGGTAAACCAGCTCACACTATGCAATGTGCTATATCTGGTTGGAACGACGTGTGATTGAACACGTGGAGCAAATCTCTCTCCGTCCTATTCTCCACTGAAACAAGCTCCTCGAGTCTGTCCAGTTCTTACTCGCGGTAGATGATTCACGTCGTCTCTGAAACCTTCACAGACTTTCTCTTGGCAGTGACAATTAATCATTGACTGTTGAAGGAGACCTCTAACCGTCTAGGAGACTTGCAGATCTTCAAGATAAAAAGATCAACTAATATCAACCTAAGTCTCAACGAATTTATCAACTCAAAGATTGGGGCTTAGGTTTTCTCTCAAGATCTTTCTTCGGATGCTCAACGAAACTAGTGTCTGAGAATATTCAGTGGACCAGCCAACCGCAAATGGCGGGCGGGTGCGGGCTATTTATAGGTGGCGATCCCAATAGCGAAATTACTGATGTGACTATGACCCGATGTGACAGCTTGACGCGTGTCCATAACAGTCGAATTTCAAAGAAAAGCACAACGTTACTTGAGGAACAAGAAAGCTGACTCACCGAATGAGTTCTCTCTCGGAGGCACAAAGTGTGATGACTTTGCGTTCAAGCCATAACTCAATTCAATGAGATTTCTCTTGATAGGATGTCAATCTGGGTTTTATATTGATCTGAGAAAATTCACTTCAACCTAGATCTCAACTAACTAACCCCTCTTGATAGTACGGTTTTTCCTACGACTCAAGAATATAAAAGAAACTAGGAAAAAGACTACATCTTCATCCAACTCAAGCTTTCCCTTCGTTGAGTTTCTCCTCGTGAACTCCTTCTTCACAAAGATATTTTTGGGGTCGTCCTTCTTCAAAAGATTCGGTATTGTGACGCCCCCGATTTACGATCATGTGCAGTAATCATACACGCAAGGTACACGATCAAGATCAAGGACTCACAGTAAGATATCACAACACAACTCTACAAATAAAATAATACAAGCCAAGGGCCACGAGGGCTCGAATATAACAGTTCGAGAGCACAAAGTTAGCATAAGCAATAGTATCTGAGTATAGACACGAATAACGTGGTTTCCTTAAGAAGGCTAGCATAAATAACAACCGATCGAAAAGGCGAGGCCTCCTTCCTGGGAACCTCCGAACTACTCCTAGTCAACGGGGAACTCGACGTCGTAGTAGGCACCTCTGGGGTACTCCTGCTCCTAGGCGCCAGCGTCTGGTTGCAGCAATCCGGGTATACAAAACAAAGGGGGGGATAAAGCAAGGGTGAGTATCTAGCATACTCAGTGAGACTTAAACCCAGGCTACTAAGAATTTATGCATTTGTATCAAAATAGAAGGGGAGGCTATATAGTGGACTGCAAGACAGAAATACCAGGGTAAGGGGGAATATGCTAGGCCTATCGAAGACTAGCATCTTCCGACGATTCTTGCAGCACAAGAAGAGGATAGCCAACAGTTATACATAAATCATAAAGTAACAATGCATCAGAAGTTGCTGCAGAATTGTATAATAGTAAGTTGTAATAATTATCAATGCCTCCGAGATCACTTCCTCGACTTCCCTGCGAGGAAGAAAAGCCGGAACCAACAGTTTAGTAATGTAGTAGTTTATAGTAGTAGGACCTGGCTTCAGCATAAAGCGTCATGTTACCGTGGACACGGCTATTCGAATAGATTAAACTCCCTGCAGGGGTGCACTACTGTTAAGCCTGCACGCTTGGATCTCTAGGGTGGATTACACATTGTTAGGGAATGCCCCACCGAGGCTATCCAACACGCCGCAGCCCATCCTTCAAACTCAACAAAGAGTCCATCCGCCTGTCTAAATCCTAAGTACGCATGGCTTTGGACCCTAACCCCAACGTACTCCTGCACGGTGTGTGACTGGTCGGTGAAGCAAAAGAAAATACCACCGCTCGAGCGAAAAAGACACACCACTTCCAGGCAATCAGCCCGCGGTACTGCTGACATCTGAAGAGTTATCGAACGAGACTACGATGCATGGGAGCCCATAACTCCTTGTCCCACGTGAAGGTAGTGCGTATTCTCTCGCGGCCTCTCAAGTCATCCACCGAACCATTAGTCATTTTATTATCTCGCGGACAACCGTTATCGTTGCCCGACTAATTCACACAACGGACAACGAACAGCAGTCGGGACCACCAATACATCTGTGCCTGCCCTGTCGTCCCGTCAAAGCACGTGGTTACCAATAAGGTGAACCGTCTCCTTACCTTGTCTCGCGTGTGCTTCTGGAGGAGCTCGACTTTCGTGGTCTTGTATCTCATGGCCAACGAGCTAGGACCATGCCCATGATGGTATCTAATGGCACTGAATAGTGCTCCTTGTTGGCTACCCCAAGTGTAAGGTTGGGATGTAGCATAGCGGTAATTTCCCTTGGCAAAGATACCAAGGTTGAGATCGAACCAGTAGGACTCCAACAACAACCAGTAGGTGGTAAAGTGAACAATGGCGCCGTTCACAACCGAGGGTTGCTTACTTTACTTGGACCTGCACACACAACAAGTAACTTTGCTCCCAACGAGTACAGAGGGGTTGTCAATCCCTCCGGCCTTGCTATTTACAAAGGATCAAACACAAGAGATAATGATAGTGGTAATGATAATTGCAAAGTAAAGTAAATGCGATAAATAAAGTAGAGGTGTAAACAATGGTGGAAATATGGACCGGGGTCCCGTGATGTTCACTAGTGATGTCTCTCTCCCAAAAGACGATAAATAGCTAAGCTGGGTGAACAAATTACAACTGCGCAATTGACCGAATTATAAACACACCTCAATGCTAATTATTCTACTTGAAAGTAAGAGTGCTCAAAAGTATGGGCAGTACGCTAAGACAAGTAGACCGAAATCCATCTGCATCTACTCACTAATTATCCACCTTGAGATATCTATCCAGAACATCTCGCTGGTATTAATTTGCGAGCTCCACCCAAAGTGTACACCCAAAGCAATAGACAATTGCATTAAAAATCTATGCGTAAGGTAAACAATCCTGGAAACCGCGGTTACAAGCACCATTGTTTTCTCCCTAGTGGCAATAGCACATCCCCTAGACTCATGTTTTTGTCGGTCAAACTAGTCATCGGGGGGCATGAACCCACAATTATGCATAACGCTCTGATGGCGTGGAAGTGGTAATGGCTTCTCGCCCTTCGTTGGTTACCCCAAGTGGAAGGTGAGATGTAGGATAGCAGCAAATTTCCTCTATGTAGAGGATAGGGTTTGTCTCCCGTAGGACTCCGGCGATGATAAGTAGGTGTCAGTGGCGCACCTGACGCGGACCTGCACACGATACAATTAACTTTGCTCCCAACGAAGTTCAGAGAGGTTGTCAATCTCTCCGGTCTTATTGTTTACAAAGGGTCAAACACACAAGGGATAATGATAATGATAGAAACTGAAAGTAAATACTGAAAAGTAAATAGGCTTGTAAACAATGATGAGGATATGCACCGGGGTCCCGTGATGTTCACTAGTGATATCTCTCTCCCAATAGACGATAAAACTGCTATGCGAGGTAAACAAATTACAGATGGGTAATTGACAGGATTATAAACGCACCACAATGCTAACTATGCTACAAAATAAAGGAAGAGGCTCAAAAGCATGGGCAGTTCGCCAAAAAAAGTAGACCGAAATCCATCTACATCTACTACTAATCATCCACCTTGAGATATCTATCCAGAACATCTCGCTGGTATTAAGTTGCGAGTCCCACCCAAAGTGTAAACCCAAAGCAACAGACAACTGCATTAAAAGAACTTTGCATAAAGTAAACAATCCTTCCAACCGCGGTTACAAGCACTGTTGTTTTCCCCCGTGTGGCCACAGCACATCCCCTAGACTCATGTCTCTGTCACTCAAGCGTGTCATCAGCGGGCATGTACCCACAATCGAGCATAACGTTCCCTCTTGTAGTTACTATCCACCACTTGGCCAAAGCAATAAACAGCAATGAAGAACATGCAAGAATTACTTAATCTCATAAGAGATCAAAACCAAATATATTACTCTATCACGATATGAACATAATCTCATAATCCATCGGATCCCATCAAACTCAACATAGCAAAAGCAGAAGAATTACATATGTGCCTCGATCATGTAGGGAAGCTCACGAGGTCTAAACCATGAAGAACAAAGAGGGGAGGAGAACATCACATAGCTACTGATCACGGACCCATGGTCCAAGGTAGACTACTCACGTCACATCCGGGAAGCGTCCATGGTGGAGGAGAAGCTCCCGGAGGTAGATCCTCCATCCGGCAGGGTGCTGGGAAGGGTCCTGACGGGGATCCCGATCTTGGAAGCGCGGCGACGGCGAAACAGAGGAGAGATTGCAAAATAGGGTTCTGTCTTCGGAAGTTTCCCATGACGGAGAATAAATAGGCGAAGGGGGGCCGCCAGGGGTCCACCAGGGGTCCAGGAATCCCCCCGGCGCGGCGACGCCTTTGGCCGCGCCAGGTTGCCGCCTAGGCCCCCGGTGGTGGCCCTCTGGCCCCACTTGGGTGCTTCTGGAGGCTTCCGACACGCTGATTTTTTATCCGATTTTTCCCGAATTTTTGGAGCACTTTTAATATGGGGGAAACCTGGAATAGAAAAACAGCAGAAAACATAAACTGGCACTTGGGTGCACTGAGTTAGCAGGTTAGTCCAAATATGATCAAAAGTATATGAAAGTGCATCTAGATCATAGCAATATCACACAAAACATGCATGGAGCGAGCAGAAATTATCGATACGTTTGAGACGTATCAACATCCCCAAGCTTAATTCCGGCTCGTCCTCGAGTAGGTAAATGATAACAAGCATAATTTATGTGGTGACATGCTAGAAACCATATAAGGAATTTGAAAAGTAAAGCAATCAAGGTATGTTATTCAATTCAAGTCATAACATGCAAGAGTCTATATTAGCATTGAAACAAGCAACGAAAGAACATTAGGTGCAAGAGCTCTCGTTTTCCGTGACTCGAATGTCTCCAGATGGTGTTTGCGTGCAAGAAGGGGGATTGGGAATACGAGAAAAAAGTATTTTTGTGTTGAGAACTCAATCTACTAAAGTTTCACACTTGGTCTTCTTTGGAATCTTATCTTGACTCGTCCCAGACCACTAGCCAGGTACAAGTCAATTTGATCCACTCCTTTTTCAATATTTTGAGCACTCATGCAATGGATGAGTGACGGGGATCAACCCCGGAAAATCCCATGGTCAGGGACCCTGGGTTAGTCATAGAGATAGGCACAGGTTGGACGATAATCGTCGGCTAACAGGAGAAGCACTTCCTGCTCGATATTATTTTGAGCACTCATGCAATGGATGAGCGTAAGCACGAGAGTTGACACTTAGGATGGAAAAGAGAGAATATGATGGAGGAGGAAGACAAAAATGTGAGAAAGGCTCACATCAATGAGGACAATCATAGGCGAGAAGGCCAAATGATAGATATGTTGTGAGCAGTAGGGTTTGCCATGCAACGGATGCACATATGAGCTGAAAAGCTCTGCAATGGAACTAGTGGGGGTGCATCTAACTTGCTCGCTCATGAATAACTAAAGTTATTTTGAGTAGGCTCATCCTTGGAATATGCAAGCCAAGTTCTATAGTGTGAAGGTCCCCACATAGCTATATGCATGATCATCTCTATGGAGTACAAGGATAAGAGGGAGTACTAGTGTGGATCTTTCAAAAGGATAGTAGTGTTTCCCGTTTCTCTCTTTTTATTTCTTTTTCTATTATTATTTTTGGTGGCCTCTATGGCTCTTTCTATTTAACTCTAATTTGTCCTCTTGGGGATCTTTTATTTTGTCCACTTTGGGATCTTTTCCTCACTTAAGGGCAACACTCTAATTTACAAAAGGGTATAGAAGATCTTTCACACTTTACAAGGTACTCAAATCATAAAGAAGATGTAGCTATCATGATGTATGCAATGTATGTCGCTTCTAGTGTAGCAGGAACATGTATGACATGAAGATCAAGTCATGAAGAGGTGGATGTTGCATGGCAATATATCTCGGAAAGGCTATGGAAATGCCTTGATAGGTAGGTATGGTGGCTGTTTTGAGGAAAGATATAGGGAGGTTTATGATGACAGAGCGTATCATGCCAAGGATTTTGATGTACCGGCAAAGGTCGACGCCAACTCTCGCAGTGAGAAGGAGGCAATGCACGGCACATGAAAGGCTAGCAAATATGAGGAGGTGGAAGTGTCAAGTTTCAATACTCACATTAGTCCAAAGAACTCATGCACTTATTATCAGTAACTCTCAATCTAGTAAGGAGGTTAACAAAGATAAAAGTACCCCGAGGAGGAGTGTATGGGGGTTTGGTTCTCCTTGCGCATCCTCGACTCATGGTACATGAGTGTTTTCTAATATTCGACCCCTCAGAAGAGTAGTGATCCATCTAGTAGCTAGAGTTCTCAACTAGTTTTTAAGGTTTTTGAAAATAACACACGGATTTCCCAAAATATGACACCTATCACTAATAGGCTAGAGCCTTGACACCAAAAGTTCAAACATTACTCACATCAATACCTCAAAACTATTGCAAGTTACTACTGAAATTAAATAGCAACCTCAATTACCTACTTCTCAAAAACAAGACATGACTCAGTGCAACAACCAACTCTCTTAACAAGATAAACATGAAACTAAAGAGAGTTCCAGAGACAAACTTAACAAAATCCAAGGCTCTTGCTAATGGCAAACTAAAACTAAAACTAAACAGGGTAGTAGCTACGAAAAGATAAAGAACACACAACAACAAAAAGATAGGCATGAAGAATCCTATGATGTGTTCTAGATTTTGAAAGTGGAACGTGTTTCTCTCCCACACAAAGTAAGACGGGATCTAACTTGTTATGAACAGCAAGAAAATCTAAAGAAAACTAAAAGTAAAACCTAAGAGCGAGACGCTCCAAGTATAGCACATAATGCATGAAGTGATAAAAATATAGTGAGACGAAGGACGAACTGATGATTGTTGATGGAGAAGGGGATGCACGGGGGCATCCCCAAGCTTAGACGCTTGAGTCTCCTTGAATATTTGTTGGGGATGCATGGGGGCATCCCCAAGCTAGAGCGCTTGACACTCCTGAATCTTCTTTCATCATCTGCCATCGCACACTTGAAAACTCCCTTCATACATAACACATCATAAGCTGATTAGAGAGGTTAGTACCCTTAATAAATAAATAAATTCCCACTGGATATAAATATATTCTTGAAGATCTACTGTTTCTCAAGATTTCCAAAAGGTTTTTGCAAAGAAAAAGCAAGCTTAAGGTTTGCAAAAGTTAGGAGACAAAACGTGGAAGAATCTGTGAAAACAGAACAGCAGGTAGTAAAGAATTTTTTAGGGGTACTTCTGCAACTCGAATCAAAAAACCCAGACCATACGAAAGTTCCGTGAATGTATAGAGCACTCTTTATAAAAAATTCAGCTCAAAATAATGAATTGGTGATTTACTATGATTTTTCCCGTCACGAGTACATAATTTGTTTTCTGGACAGCATGTCATAACTTTCACTTCCTTTGTCATATGAGGCTATACTTGGCACAAAGCTTGAAAAATAAAGATACAATGATGTTGCTACAGTAGTAACAATCATCAAGACCACTAAAAACAGAAGTAAAAACATCTTGGGTTGCCTCCCAACAAGCGCTTTCTTTTACGCCTTTAAGCTAGGCATAAGGCAAAAGAGAATCAAGTTTTATCAAGAGAAAGAGAATAGATAGCCCGTGTAACGGACTCAAAAGGTAGCTTGGCTTTATTTCTAGGGAAGTGATCCATCCCCTTTTTGACAGGGAATTGAAATTTTATATTCCCCTCTTTCACGTCAGTGATAGCACCAACGGTGCGGAGAAAAGGGCGTCGCAAAATAATTGGACATAAAGGTTCACACTCTATATCCATAATAATAAGATCAACGGGGACATAATTGTCATTGACAATGATAAGAACATCGTCGATCTTCCCCAAAGGTTTCTTGACGGAAGAGTCGACAAGACGAACACCAAAATAACATGAATCAAAAGGTTTCAATTCAAACATATCATACATTCTTTTGGGCATGACGGAGGTACTAGCTCCCACATCACATAAAGCATAGCAAGAGAACTTATTTAATTTAATTTTGATCATAGGGTCCCAACCATCATCTAGCTTCCTAGGTATGGAGGCTTCTATCCTAAGATTGTCCTCCCTATTTTTGATAAGAGCATTTGTGATATGCTCTGCGAAGGCAAGATTAAATGTGCTAGTGTGGGGGTCTCTAGACATTTTTTGTAATAAGCTGATAACTTCTGGGAGAGTGCAACTATCAAAATCAATATCACTACTATCACAGGTGGTAGTAGTGTCAACTAGGCTCACTTGTTTGAAACCCTCTATGTTCATAGGGGTCTCTTCTTCTACGGTTGAGGTATTAGCATCACCATTAGTAGGTCCAATGGGACCAGGAATGCATTGGGTGCTAATAGTTTCAGTGTCCTCAGCTGTAAGGCCCGATATGCGGTACTGTTCCAGATCTAGATGTTTCCATCCAGATCCGTGGACGAAGCACATATCGGTCCCACCGTGACATATGACGAAGTCATATGCCCCGGATTTCCAACATGATATCACAACATTACAGATAGAAGGATACAACATCTCATAAAATTGGCATTCAACTTCCTTAAATACAATACATCAGCGGAAGGTATATGTCTGAGTACAGACTACATTCAAATTCCTAGTGTCAAAGAGAAAACCATCGATCCCCATAACCACACGGGTCCAGGCCCTCCGCCGGGATCCTCCTATCTAGTCCTCGTCGAGTCTCCACATGAAACGTCGATCACCAACCTGTTGTTGATCAAGAACCCTGAAAAGAGTTTGGGGTAGTATCATGAGTAAAGACGTACTCATCATCCAACTGTAGTGGTCATCTGACCCAGCAAGGACTTCATCACTCGTCATTCTAGGACAACTAGTAGTTTACGGTAAGGATGGGGTAAGTGGTGAGGTTGCTGCTGCACTAGCATTTATGAAGTTGCTAACGTTCTAGAGAGTAAGATAAGAAGCCAAGCATTCAATGAGGAATCGCCTCCAACAAGTCTTGCTATCAACTACTACACAAACATAAAACCTATCCTATCCTTGTCCTCCTCTTCGCATCCCAACGAAGAAGAAGTAGTCAAGGCACACACACGTTGATCAAGTTATATTAAGATTATCTCAGTTATTGTTGTCTATGAACAAGGAGTAGGTCTCAAGTCATCCATAACCGTGGACACGGCTTCTCGAAAAGATTTAACCCTGCAGGGGTGTACCAACTGCCCATTACAAGGCTCCGCACGCACACCCTTCTCTCTCAGTTGCTACCCATCACAGGCAACCATTTTATGATTTAGTTCCGAGAGATCCGAAACGACAGGTCCCTCTATCTAACAACGAACAAATTCGGGTGGCCCCCGGGGAGTCGACACCAATTCCAAAAGCCGGCCATGCTCTCGGATCGGACTCTTCCGTATGGCTAAGGTCGGGTTAGCCTCACCTATATAACAGGGGACTTCCCTAAAGGAACTCTGTCTCTGCTGGCCCGGGTTGTTTTAAATCCGCTGGCTGCAGACCAGTTATGCATGCGGGTTTCAAATGGTAAATCATCTTGGGCCACCACTAGAAATGTTTGAAGCTAGGTAGGTAAGAAGAGGGGACCCCATAGTATCCACCATGCGGTTAGGCACGCTCAGTCTTAAAACCAATACCCGGAACTCGGGTCCTAGGTGACTCGAATGGAACAAAGTGTCGGGGCGGGATAGCCTAGACCTTCCATCATTCGTCGAATATAGTCAACATTATAATAATCATATCATCAACAACAATAATAATAATGCGATATCCCAAACCAAAGAGTAACAGGATAACATCGTAGCATCCTAAGCATGCATACTAAGCAGGGGCTGAGCAACGAGCAATAGTAACGTACCAGTACAAGGTTTGCTGGGAGGGGACATGGCTATATCGGTTTGAAATAGGCTGTAAACATGTAGTAGGATCAAACATCGAACCTATCCTAGACTAGCATGCAAACCGCTGGTTGAAATAGAATGGATCATAAGTAATGTATAGTCCTTGCCTGTTGATAAGTCGGGTTCCGAAGGTGTAGTTGATCGCAAGCTCGCATCATCTCCGAGAGGTACCCGCGGAAGCACACAAGAGGATACACACTGGAAAGCAATCAACGAGCAAGCATCTATTACTACAAAGCAAACACGAGCAAGCATCAACAAAAAGGCATCACGAGACATCTCACATATGGATTAAAGGATTTGGTACTGATCTGACCTAAACCATATTTTAGGTTGGTTAACAGCAGCCAACAACAGCATAAACACAAATTACACGAAAAACTAATCAAGTTACATATAAAGAACACCCCAAACGGAGTTACGGTTAAAAAGATACAAGCAAAACAAGTTACGGGCACAATCTGCCAACATCAGGAAGCACACTTTAGAGCATTGCGTAAACAGGGTAATGAGTGCAAACATGCTCACAAATGATATTCCATTAAAGTAGACATGGCAGGGAAGGCATGGCAAAAATAATCATGCAATTAGGCATGATGAACAACTAGTTATAGCCCATGCAAAATGCAATACAACATTACTGGTCTAGGACTTAGTGAAAATCACGTAAACATGGCAGAAACTATTATTTTTATGTTGTATAAACAGGGGCATAACAATATGAAAAAGTGCAGAAACATGAAATAGCAATATATGGGCATGAAGTAGACATGATGATGATTAGGTATAAACAAGAATCAAGGTCATAGGCATCATAGATCAAAAGATATTAAGAAAACAACATGGCATCGGAACGTTACAGACTTGGAGAAAAACAGATGTGGCTGTCAAAAACAATGGTATAGCAAATTTGGAGCTCAATAACTATATGACCAGCAAGCATATCATGACAATGCAATACATATAATGGAAGTAGACATTATGCTTAACAATATGCATTTGGAATCACTCAATTCCGATAAACGATCGCGACACACTCGTCGACCGAAGTTGCAACAAAATATAAACAACAGCACACTAACAGCAGGGTAGCTACTTTGGAGCAAGATACAATCATCATGCATCAAGAAAATATGGCATGTGAATGCATGGAACTGAATTATAAACAATGCTTAACAAGATGCAAAAGGATTCACTCCATTCCGACGTACGATTGCGGCAACCGTCGCCCGAAGTTTCAATAAGACAACCGTTTCAGACAGACTTAACATTAGTTTAGCAGATTAACGATCTGGTGCCCTTTTTTACCAACAATTACACAAGCAAGATGGCCTCGGATCAAGATTCTCACAAAATATGGATTAAAGAGCACAGAGAGCACAACAATACAAAAAAAGATTCACTTCGTTCCGACCTACGAGTCAACGGGAAATCGCTTTGCAAAACAGATACAACAGACAAAAATTCTGGGACTTAGAGAACATTATAGGGGTGGACGAGCTCGGGGCTGTCAGATCCATGGCGGGCTGGCCATGGCCGGAATGGCGATGGCGAGGGCACGGGAGGCCCGGAGAAGCGCAGGAAAGGCCGGTGATGTGTGGGTCCGGCGGAGGGCGGTCGGATCTCGTCGGATCCGGGGCGGATCGGGCGGCACGGGCGCGAGCTCGAGCTCGGGCGCCATGGTGTCCATGGCGGATTGGGCCTGCACATAGAGAGGAATAAGAGGGTGAGGGAGGAGGAGGAGGAGAGGGAGGACGCGGGGAGAGGAGGAGGAGGCCGGGGCGGCGCGGCGGCTCGCCGGAGTTGGCCAGCGGCGGAGACCTTGGCGTGGAGCTTCGGGTGGCCGCCCATGGCGCGGCGCGGAGGAAACCACGGCCCGGATCGGACCCGGACGGCGGCGTCGGCGGGCCCGCGGGGCCCGGACAGGACCCGGCGGCGGCTGGAGCTGGCTGTAGGGCAGTTGGGGAAACGTGGCGCGATCTGGACCGTAGATCGCCGGATCTGACGACCAGAAACACCTGGGAGCTAGGGTTTCGGGATTGGGAGGATTTGGGTCAGAATTTGAGGGGATTTTGAGGGGGTGGCTGAAATTTTGTGGCTAGGGAAACCCTAGAAAGGGGTGGGAGTGTGGTGGTCTTTATATAGCCCAGGTGGCTGGCAGTTTGCAAAAACATCCCCGCTTTTTCTCTCGCGTGCTCGGTGTTTACGTTTCTGATCGCCGGGGGTCCGCAGAACCTGCGATTCGGGTAAAACCTCGAACTACGCGAGCAGCGCGTCGAGCCGGAGGCGTTCACCTCGCGCTGGAACCGTTCTGAGAACAATCTGGCGCACTATAAAAATAACTCGTTTAATTATTAAACGGGGTTTCCATTCCGTTGGCTGCGGCTGGTCTCGTGCGGTTTTCGCGACGATGATCGGGTGAAACCCGTTCTCGCAAAGGTCGAGTGTCAGGGTGGAAAGGGTCGGTCTCCATCCGGTACGAGATAAGAGGGGGGGAAAATAATCGCCGATCGATAAATCGGGGATGCAAACACCGCAAACAAATCAGACAATTAGACAATTCACACCGAAAACAATTTTTTTAATTTTTGTGAAATCTGGGTTGTTACATCAACAATTTGGATAGTGGCAACTGTGTGGTCTGTAGGAAGCCTCTTAATTCTATCCTCTTCCTCTTTTTCTCTAGCCCATCTTTCTTTAAGTTTACCCTCATCCTAATATTTTCATTGATTTGTAACTGGATAGCATTAATAGGAGTGGCCTTGCTCTCCTCAAGGCGAGAGGTTCTAATTTTTAACATCTGAACATCAAGGGCTAAGCTGTTGTAACAGCCCGGATTTCACAAAAATTAAAAAAAATGTTAAGTGTGATTTGGTTGATTGTCTGATTTGTTTGCGGTGTTTGCATCCCCGATTTATCGATCGGCGATTATTTTTCCCCCTCTTATCTCGTACCGTACGGAGACCGACCCTTTCCACCCTGACACTCGACCTTTGCGACACCGGATTTCACCCGATCACCGTCGCGAACACCGCACGAGATCAGCCGAAGCCAACGGAATGAAAACCCCGTTTAATAATTAAACGGGTTATTTTTATAGCACGCCGGAAAGTGTTTTCGGAACGGTTACAGCGCGAGGTGAACGCCGCCGGCTCGACGCGTTGATCGCACAGTTTGATGTTTTACCCGAATCGGAGGTCCTGCGGACCCCCGGCGGTCAGAAACGTGAGCACCGCGCGCGAGAGAGAAAAACCGGGGATGTTTTTGTAAACTGCCAGCCACCGGGGCTATATAAAGACCACCACACTCCCACCCATTTCTAGGGTTTCCCTAGCCACGAATTTTCAGACACCCCCCTCAGATCTTCCCCAATTTTCGCAGCTATTCTCCCCCAAATCAGAAAACCCTAGATCCCAAGCGTTCTCAGCCGTCTGATCTCGCGATCGGAGGGCCGAGGTCGTGCCACGTTGCTCCCAACCTCCTTTCTCCTCCACGCATCCCCCACCCATGGAGCAGTCGTCGCCGCCCGCAGCACGCCGGCGAGCCGCCACCCCCGCCGGCCATCTCCTTCCCTCTCCTCCTCCTCTCACCTTCCCTCTCCTCAACCTCTCACCTTCCCTCTCCTCCTCCTCGCAGGTACACCGGCGCCGCCACGCCCGCCATGAAAGCCGAGCCGAGCTCGTACCCCGCCCCTGCAGACCTCGACGCCGCCGGGCCCCACGTTGGCTCCGATGCCCGCCGGCTTCCCTCCGCCGTCCCGCGCAAGCCCCCTCGCCGCCGGTGGCCGGCAGCCGCCGCCCCTGCTCGATCCCGATCGGATCCGTGCGCGGTGAGCAGGCCGTCGCCATTGACCGCCAGGTGGGCCGGCCTGGCAGGCCACCGCGGCCAACCACGCCAGCCAAGCCCAGTCGGCTCCCTCTCCAGCGCCTGGGCCGAGCCCATTGGTGAGAGGCCCAAAGCTTTTTTTTCTTTTTCCCTGTTGTAATTTTCACTAAGTGTTGAAAAAAAACTGCTGCTGGTTCCATTTTGCGATGATCATAGCGATTAAACCGTAGCTCCGATGAACGTGCCGCCAAAATGAAAATTGTTTAGAATTGTGTGTACTTTAATTCATCTTTTGTGAGCTTTTGAATTTGAGGCCATCTTGATGGTGCTAATCTGTGTTGAAGTGGGCATCAGGCCGTTAAACTGCTACTATTTCTTGTTAAGTGCTGCTGTTATTAATTTATTGCAACTTTGCATGATGATTGTGACAAATCCATGAGGCCTGTTGCATTGATTCTTTTTCCTATGTGTTAAGCATCATGTGTACTTAATTTCCATGCCTTAACTTGTCTTGTTTGGGTGCTTTAGCTATATTAAATCTTGCTCCAAAGTGGTGATCCTGATGTTAATGTGCTGCTGTGCTGAAAACTGTTATTTTGTTGCAACTTCAGTCGACGAGTGTGTCGCGACCGTTTATCGGAATTAAGTGATTCCAATTGCATATTGTTAAGCATCATGTCTACTTTCATTATATGTATTGCATTGTCATGATATTCTTGCTGGTCATATAGTTATTGAGCTCCAAAGTTTCTATGCTGCTGTTTTTGATAGCCACCTCAGTTTTTCACTAAGTCTGTTACTTTGCGATGCCATGTTGCATGCATAATATCTTTTGATCTATGATGGCTGTTTGCATGATTCTTTTTGCCATGCATTCTTTGTCATGTCTACTTTAGTTCCATATCATGTGCGAGCATGTTTGCATTCATTATGTTGTTTATGCATTGATCTAAAGTTTGCTACCTGATGTTAGCAGATTATGCCCGTAACTTGTTTTGCTTTTATCTTTTTAACCGTAACTCTGTTTGGAGTGTTCTTTATGTGTAACTTGATCAGTTTTTCGTGTACTTTGTGTTTATGCTATTTTTTGTTGTTGTTAACCACCCTAAAATATGGTTTAGGGCAGAACAGTACCAAATCTTTTAATCATCGTGCGACACTTAGTGTTATGCCATGCTTAGGTTGTGCCTCACTTAAATTGAGTAGCATAGATAGTTTACTTTGTGCTTCACCTCTTGCCATGTTTGTGTGTTATTCCATGCTTGCTTGAGTTGCCATGTTAATAACCGTTGGTTCATCACCTGTAGCTAAGCAACTTGAACCACCATAAACATGCGGTATTCGTCGTGTGTGACCGATACCCCACTTAAATTGTTAGTAACCGTTCTCGACGATAGATCCGTGCCGCGTTGCCGTGTCGTGTGATGTCTTCTTGATCTTGTGTTGCCTCGTAGTAATAGATGTTTGTTCGTTGATTGCTTTCCAGTGTTTATCGTCTTGTGTGCTTCCGCGGGTACCTCTCGGAGACGATGCAAGCTTGCGATCAACTACACCCTTGGAACCCGATTTATCAACAGGCAAGGACTATACATTACTTATGATCCATTCTATTTCAACCAGCGGTTTGCATGCTAGTCTAGGTTAGGTTCGATGTTTGATCCTACCACATGTTTACATCCTCTTTCAAACCGATACAGCCATGTCCCTTCCCAGCAAACCTTGTACTGCTATGTTACTATTGCTCGTTGCTCAACCCCTGCTTAGTATGCATGCTTAGGATGCTACGATGTTACCCTGTTACTCCTTGGTTTGGGATATCACATTATTATTATATTGTTGTTGATGATATGATTATTATTAATGTTGACTATATTCGACAGAGGATGGAAGGTCTAGGCTATCCCGCCCAGACGCTTTGTTCCATTTGAGTCACCTAGGATCTGAGTTCCGGGTATTGGTTTTAAGACTGAGCGTGCCTAACCGCGTGTGGGATTTTATGGGGTCCCCTTTTCTTACCTACCTAGCTTCAAGCATTTCTAGTGGTGGCCCAAGCTGATTTTACCATTTGAAACCGTGTGTGTGCTGGTCGTACGCCAGTAGTTTTTAAACCAACCCGGACCAGTGAGGACATAGTTCCCTTGCTGGCCCATCATGACCGGCTGAGGACCCGGTGATGGGTAGCAACTGAGAGAGATGGGTGTGCGTGCGGAGCCTTGTAATGGGAAGTTGGTACACCCCTGCAGGGTTAAATCTTTTCGAGAAGCCGTGTCCACGGTTATGGACGACTTGAGACCTACTCCTTGTTCATAGACAACGACAACTGAGATAATTGTATATAACTTGATCAACGTGTGTGTGTGCCTTGACTGCTTCTTCTTCGTCCGGATGCGAAGAGGAGGACAAGGATAGGATAGGTGTTATGTTTGCGTAAGTAGTTGATAGCGAGACTTGTTGGAGGCGATTCCTCATCGAATGCTTGGCTTCTTACCTTACTCTCTAGATCGTTAGCCACTTCATAAATGCTAGTGCGGCAGAAACCCCATCCTTACCGTAAACTACTAGTTGTCCTAGAATGACGAGTGATGAAGTCCTTGCTGGGTCAGATGACCACTATAGTTGGATGCTGAGTACCTCTGTACTCATGATACTACCCCCAAACTCTTTTCAGGGTTCTTGATCGACAACAGGTATGGTGATCTACGTTTCACGTGGGGACTCGACGACGACTAATTAGGCGGATCCCGGCGGAGGGCCCGGACCCGTGTGGTTATGGGGATCGATATTTTTCTCTTTGCCAGTAGGCATTTGATTGTAGTCTGTACCCAGACATGTATCTTCCGCTTTTGTATTGTATTAAGGCAGTTGTATGCCGATTGTATGAGATGTTGTATCATTGTATCTGTAATGTTGTGATATCATGTTGTAAATCCGGGGCATATGACTTCGTCATATGTCGCGGTGGGACCGATATGTGCTTCGTCCCCGGATCTGGATGGAAACATCTAGATCTGGAATAGTACCGCATATCGGGCCTTACAGCTGTCTACCTTCAAACAAAGATTATCTAATTTAGCTATTTTTTTCTTCCACATTCTTGTTGAAGGCTTTTTGGGTCGTGATGGAGTCTCTAAGCATACTCTCTAGTTTAGAAGTGGGGTTCTTGTTGCTAGGGTAAGTGTTGTTGTTCCCATAAGTGGATGGAAACGGTCTAGGATTACTAGCAAAGTTGCCCCTATAAGCATTATTATTAAAGTTGTTTCTAGCAATGAAGTTCACATCTACTTGTTCCTGAGCAACCAAATAATTTAAAGGAACATCATGAGGATCAATAGAGGGTTGCTTGGTAAGTAGAGACATAACTAAATCAACTTTATCATTGAGAGAGGTAATTTCCTCGACAAAATTTACCTTCCTACCTATTGGAGCGCGTTCGGTGTGCCATTTGGAATAATTGGTCATCATCTCATCAAGGAGTTTGGTGGCAGCACCGAGGGTACTTGACATAAAGGTTCCTCCCGCGGTCGAATCTAACAGGTTCCGCGAGGTAAAGTTCAAGCCTGCATAAAATGTCTGGAAACCATCCAGGTAGTCAAACCATGTGTAGGGCATTTATTAACAAGAGATTTCATACGTTCCCAAGCTTGGGCAACGTGTTCGTTATCCAATTTCCTAAAATTCATAATGTTACTCCTCAATTGGATAATTTTAGCAAGTGGGTAGTACTTCCCACTAAAAGCATCTTTGCACTTATCCCAAGAATCTATGTTATTCCTAGGCAAAGATTGAAACCAAATTTTAGCTCCGTCCCTCAAAGAGAAAGGAAAAAAGCTTGAGCTTGACAACATCACCATCTACTTCTTTATACTTCTGCATATCACATAATTCAACAGAATTATTCAAGTGTAAAGCAGCATCATCTCCAACACCCGAGAATTTATCTCTCATAACAAGGTTTAGCAAAGCAGGTTTAATTTCATAAGAGGTAGCTAAAGTGGCTGGTGTGGCAATAGGAGTGCAGATAAAGTCTTTGTTGTTGTGACTAGTAAAGTCACACAACTTTGTGTCTTCAGAGGAACCCATAGTAGCAGCAGGTGTGACAGATTTTTTTGTAATTTTCGATATAAGACACAAAGATAAAAACAGAAAGGTAAACAAACAAGACTGAAAATTAAGGGTAAAGGATAGTGGGCAACTCCCCTATCTTATCACTCGGAGTCCCCGGCAACGGCGCCAGAAATTTTCTTGATGCGTGGAAGTCGTAATGGCTTCTCGCCCTTTGTTGGTTACCCCAAGTGGAAGGTGAGATGTAGGATAGAAGAAAATTTCCCTATCTAGAGGATAGGGTTTTTCTCCCATAGGACACCGGCGATGATAAGTAGGTGTCAGCGGCGCACCTGACGCGGACCTGCACACGATACAATTAACTTTTCTCCCAACGAAGTTCAGAGAGGTTGTCAATCCCTCCGGTCTTGTTGTTTACAAAGGGTCAAACACACAAGGGATAATGATAATGATAGCAACTGAAAGTAAATACTGAAAAGTAAATAGGCTTGTAAACAATGACGAGGATATGGACCGGGGTCCCGTGATGTTCACTAGTGATGTCTCTCTCCCAAAATACAATAAAAACTGCTATGCGAGGTATACAAATTACAGATGGGCAATTGACAGGATTATAAACGCACCGCAATGCTAACTATGCTAAAAAAGAAAGGAACAGGCTCAAAAGCATGGGAAGTATGCCAAAATAAGTAGACCGAAATCCATCTACATCTACTACTAATCATCCACCTTGAGATATCTATCTAGAACATCTCGCTGGTATTAAGTTGCGAGTCCCACCCAAAGTGTAAACCCAAAGCAACAGACAACTGCATTAAAAGAACTTTGCGTAAAGTAGACAATTGATGACCCTCAACGTAAAGGGATCTATTGCAGAGTTTTCGATAAGTAAGAGTGTCGAACCCAACGAGGAGCGAAAGGTATTGATAGGTGATTTTGGACAAGGAATAACTGCAAGCATTGAAAGATGACTTTTTAGGGGTTTTCGATATAAGCAACAATAAGATAAAAGCAAGCAAAGTAAATAGTACTGAGGAGAAGCAAGTGGCCCAATCCTGTTGAGCAAAGGATAAGTCTGACAACTGAACTTATAAAGACTAAAGCGTTCTTGAGGACACATGGAGAGGAAGTCACGTGCTTTCGCCATACTCCGTATTGATAACAAGTGTTGAGTGGATAGATCAATGCTAGCATACCTTCTAGACTAAGATAAGTGCACTCTTATGATTAAACATCTTGCAAGCATCCGCAAATACAAGATAGAAATTAAGGCAAAGACTAACCACAGCAATAAGATCAAGGATCCATTATTCCTTTGTGCGACAGTGTGCAAACTGGGGTTCAGGTTTCTGTCACTCCGGCAACCCACCGTAGGCATTCTTAATAAACAATGTATTCCCTTAGGTCCTTAATAAGGCGAAGTGTTGAGTGTTCAACTGACACAACACCACTAGGAAAATAACAACACAACTTAAATATCAAACAACACAAATTACTTCAACATCATATGACTACTAACAACAATACTTCTCCCATGTCCTCAAGAACTAAAGTAACTACTCACAAGACATAAAAGAGATCATGATCAGAGGTGATAAATATATGATAAAAAATCTGGACATAATGATCTTTCTCCAAAAAAACTCAATAGTATTCACCACAAAGTAGTAATCAACACCGGTAGAGTAGAGAGGATAGATAGTACGGATTACAACACAAGATAAACTTGTGAGGTAAGATTGGATGGTGGTGGAGATGGTGCTGATGTTGGGGATGATGTTGATGATGATCTCGATGATGCCCATGACGATGGTGATGACGATGGCGATGATCACCCCTTCCGGGAGGTGATCTCCTTGGCGGAATCTGCCCGCCGGAGAGCCCTTTTCTTCTCTGTAGGTTTCCGCCACGGAGCGGCGGCGGAACTCCGTGAAAGATTCTATTTTTAGGGTTTTCGCGTAAAGAGGAGTATATAGGCCAGAGGGGGGGCCGGGAGTGGCCCCAGGGCTCCAGGCGCCCTCCTGGCGCGGCCAGGGGTGGGGCCGCGCCGGTGGCCGCCTGGGGCTCCTGTGGCCCCCCTTTGGCCCCTCTTCGGCGAGTCTTCGTTAATCTTCTGGAAAATATCCCCCGTCGATTTTCAGGTAATTTGGAGGTATTCTTCTTCAGCAACTCAGCGTCCACTTTTTACCGCTGAATCCTGCGTCTGCTTCTTCGGCACCGGAAAGTTGCAAACTGTGTAAAATAAGCCAAAACAACATAAGAACATCATCGTAATATGAAATATATCAATGAATAAGGATGAATTTTGATATAAAATAGTGATGCAATTTGGACGTATCAACTCCCCCAAGCTTAGACCTCGGTTGTCCCCAAGTGAAAACTGAGCTCTGTAAATTTGTCCACAAGTTTAGAGAGTGAAGTGTCGATAAATAAAATACGGACAAGAAGCATCATGATCTTTTAACTAAACTCAAACATCCTAAACAGCAATCTCCACTCATAAGGCCCTTATGAAAGAGTAATAACAATTATAATCAAAAGTAGGGCTAAGGAAACTGATCAAATCATGGCAAACAAGTCCTTCGGTCAAGTGACAACTAATATCCTTTACCTTCGCTCTTTCTCTTTATATTTTGAAGAGACAATTTGGGACTTTTTGAAAGAACAAGATATTAGTCATGAAGTGCAAATGCTAACACAAAGGAAGATGTTTGCTTGGTAAATGCTTTTGCAAACAACTTAATTATCAAGAGATAATGTCAACAATGATATGGCATGGCAAAACTTTACTGTAGCATTATATGGATGAATATTCATCAGCAACAAGTGTCTTATCTCTTTGGGAAAGGAGGAAGTAGGGAAAACTGACTCAACATAAAAGTAAAGGAAAAAGCCTTGTTAAAGGCAAGCAGGGAAAACTCAAAGACTATCCTTAAATCAAACAGAATGAAAACAAGTTTTGAGAGGTGCATGATTTGTCAACGAATGCTAATAGATAACTCAATTGCTTCTCAGATTGGACAAGTTTCGAGGAACGGCTCCCAAACGGGGATGATCACATCCCCGCAATCTCCTTTGTTTATCACTGCCAAAGTTTTCTGATTTCTCATGAACAAAGCGTGAAGGAGGGTTTGTTTGTTGTATTATCTTTTGTGAGCTGGGCGCACTCATGCCAGTTCCTCCTCGTATTAGGGGTTTGCAGATTAGACATGCAATCCCGGGGTAAAACTTGTCCAACTTAAGAAGATCATGAGTTAACTACTACTTCCTCATGAGCTAAAACAGGGGCACAAAATAGAAGATTTTGAACATCTAAGGATAACACAAAAATTATATGCTTTAGGAGTGGTAGTGGAATACCACGAATAGGAAGGTATGGTGGACTCATAAGGAAGATACTGGTTTCAGGGTATGGATGCACAAGAAGAATTGATGATGACCTGCTTGCAAAGCAATATAAAGCATAAACATGAAAATAAGCATAGCACATCAAGGTGTCTTCCTTGTCAACATAACACTACAAGCATAATAACAAAGAGGGTTTGTCTATGTCGCTACATTGAGAAAAATCATTCTTGTTGTTATGACCAAAGCTATGTTTTCCAAGATTAAATAAAGTTTTCAAATCCATACCTGATATAAGGTCAATACTCCCCATAAGAATCATCATAAGGTCGATTGCGTGAAGAGAATACCGAGTGCAGCGAAGGGATCAATAGACTTCTCATTAATATTCCATCATAGACGACTCCACACTCACGGATACATAACTCTCCAAAAAGGAGTGATAGACCTCAAAGCAAACACTTATTTTTTAAGATAACTTCCCTAGACATGATACGACTCTAGTTGACTCTAAAAGACATAGATAAAGATAAAAATACCGGGCACTCCCCCAAGCTTGGAACAAGCGAAGGGGATGCCATTACCCAAGGAGATTTACTCCTCATCCTTGTTCTTGTCGGTCACATACTCCTTGGCGAAGCGCTTCCATGGAAGTTGTTCTCCAGTCTCAAAGAACATTCCCGTCTCCAGGATCCTGCACTCAGCACCCAAACCCATGCGCAGAAACTTTAGTTCATACTCACAGTTCTGGTTCTGCAGATCATAGATCTGTGCTTAGAGCCCATAAACTTTTTCTTCTAGTGCGGCCAAACTTGACCACATCTCCTTCATATCCTTCTTTGTGGGAAGCCTCTATCTTGTTCATGATGTCGAAGTTAGCTTCAACACCACGCTCCACTATCTTCTTGAGCTTGAAGACCTCATGTTCCACCTCCTTCAGCCACTCCTCGGTGCTCCCCTCCTTGACTGGTCCCTTCAGATCCTCCTTGTGGAGGTCACCATCCTCCACACGAAGGATCTGGGGGTGCTTCTTCACCTCAGCGAGGTAAGGGTTAATGACGTTGATGACGAACTTGTCCTTCTGGGAACTTGGGGAAGCCATGTCACCTAGGTCTAGCTGAAAGTTTTCCTGGAAGAAACAGATTGAAAAGAAAACACACGAAATCGCGAGATACGTTGTCGGAACGATCCGGGCAAATATATAGCAAAAATTTCTGCACGGAAAGGAAGGTAACGAGCCAAAGTGGGGTCGAAGACGGACTCCGGGGTGCCCAGGAGGCCTCCTGGCGCGGCCAGGGGTGGGGCCATGCCAGGGGGCGCCTGGGCCCCCTGGAGCTGGTCTCCGGATCCACTTCGGCCTCAAATTTTCTATATTTTGCAAAAACTCGTAATCAGGAACTTTTATGGCGGTTTCGCGATGTTTCCCTACCGTAATACATACCTTTCCTTATTCTGCTCCTGCTGGTGTCTGGAACAGGGCTGCAACATGTTCTTCATGAGTTGTTGTGTATATCAAATCCACATCAACATTGACAGGATCTCCTGCTATGTAATTCTTAAGTCTTTTCCCATTCACCACTTGATGTTTGGTGCCTTCAAAATTGTTAATCTTGATTGCACCTGAGAGGTAGACTTCCTCAATATGAAATGGCCCATCCCACCTGGAAAGTAGTTTACCTGGAGAAAACCTGAAACGGGATCTAAACAACAAAACTTTAACACCAACATTAAATTCACGTTTCAGAATCCTCCTATCGTGCCACTTCTTTACCTTTTCCTTGAACATTTTAGCGCTCTCATAAGCTTCACTTCTCCACTCATCTAGAGAAGTCAAGTTCATGAGACGCTTTTCACCAGCTAATTTCGGGTCAGTATTAAGCTCTCTAATAGCCCAGAAAGCTTTGTGTTCTAATTCTAATGGCAGATGGCAAGCCTTGCCATAGACCATCTTATAAGGAGACATGCCCATGGGGTTTTTGTAAGCAGTTCAATACGCCCACAAAGCATCTCCTAACTTATTTGACCAATCTTTTCTATTTCTATTGACTGTCTTCTATAAGATCAACTTGATCTCTCTATTGGTGAGCTCAACTTGCCCACTAGTTTGAGGTGGTACAGTGAAGCAATTCTATGATTGACATCGTACTTGGCTAAAGCTTTTCTAAAATCTCCATGCGTAAAATGCAAACCCCCATCAGTCATGAGGTACCTGGGTACTCCAAACCTAGGAAAAATTACATCCTTGAGCATTTTCAAAGATGTTTGTGATCAGCACTTTTAGTGGGGATTGCTTCTACCCACTTGGTTACATAATCAACAGCAACTAAAATGTGAGTGTACTTGTGTGAGGAAGGAAAAGGACCCATAAAATCAAAACCCCAGCAATCAAAAGGCTCAATCACTAGAGAGTAATTCATAGGCATCTCATTCCTTCTACTAATATTACCAACTCTCTGACACTTATCACAAGATAAAACATAATTTCTAGCATCCTTAAAGAGAGTAGGCCAATAAAAACCTGATTGTAGAACCTTATGTGTGGTCCTCTCACCAGCATGATGTCCTCCATATGGACTATCGTGACATTGTTTGAGAATGTCCTTCTGCTCGTGTTAGGGTATGCATCTTCTCACGATCCCATCTAAACCTTATTTGAAAAGATGTGGGTCATCCCAAAAGTAATGCCTCAAATAATGAAAGAACTTCTTCCTTTGCTGAAATGTTAAACCTGGAGGCAAAAACTTTGCAACGATAAAGTTAGCATAATCTGCAAACCAAGGATCGGAGAGAGATTGTACTTTAACAACAGCTAGTTGTTCATCTGTAAAACTGTCGTTGACTGGAATGGGATCATGCGGTATATCTTCCATCCTTAAAAGATTATCCGCCACCGGATTGTCTGCTCCTTTCCTATCGATAATCTGCAAATCAAATTCTTGAAGAAGGAGTACCCATCGGATGAGTCTTGGTTTGGCATCCTTCTTCTCCATAAGATCCTTAATGGCAGCATGCTCAGTATGAACAATAATTTTAGAATCAACAATGTACTGCCTAAACTTATGTAAGGCCCGATATGCGGTACTGTTCCAAATCTAGATGTTTCCATCCAGATCCGGGGACGAAGAACATATCGGTCCCACCGCGACATATGACATAGCCATATGCCCCGGATTTCCAACATGATATCACAACATTACAGATACAAGGATACAGTATCTCATACAATCGGCATACAACTTCCTTAAATACAATACATCAGAAGAAGGTACATGTCTGAGTAAAGACTACAATAAAATGCCTACTGGCAAAGAGAAAAACATCGATCCCCATAACCACACGGGTCCAGGCCCTCCGCCGGGATCCACCTAACTAGTCGTCGTCGAGTCTCCACGTGAAACGTCGATCACCATACCTGTTGTCGATCAGAACCCTGAAAAGAGTTTGGGGGCAGTATCATGAGTACAGAAGTACTCAGCATCCAACTGTAGTGGTCAACTGACCCAGCAAGGACTTCATCACTCGTCATTCTAGGAAAATTAGTAGTTTACGGTAAGGATGGGGTAAGTGGTGAGGTTGGTGCCGCGCTAGCATTTATGAGGTGGCTAACAATCTAGAGAGTAAGATAAGAAGCCAAGCATTCGATGAGGAATCGCCTCCAACAAGTCTGCTATCCACCTACTTATGCAAGCATAACACCTATCCTATCCTTGTCCTCCTCTTCGCATCCCGACGAAGAAGAATCAGTCAAGGCACACACACTTTGATCAAATTATATTAAGATTATCTCAGTTGTTGTTGTCTATGAACAAGGAGTAGGTCTCAAGTCGTCCATAACTGTGGACACGGCTTCTCGAAAAGATTAAACCTGCAGGGGTGTACCAACTGCCCATTACAAGGCTCCGCACGCACACCCATCTCTCTCAGTTTCTACCCATGATAGGCAACCATTTTATGATTTAGTCCCAAGAGATCCGGTACGACAGGTCCCTCTAACTAACAACGCAGAAATCCGGGTGGCCCCCGGTGAGTCGACATCCAATTCAAAAGCCGGCCGCTCTCTCGAATCGGCCTCTACCGTTTGGACGAGGTCGGGATAACCTACCCTCGCCTGGGCAGGCTCCCTAGCTTCCAGGTGTGGACCAAGAGGATATACCATTCCACTGGCCCGGTTTATTTTAAATCCACTAGCTGTAGAGCAGTTACGCACATGGTTTCTCAAATGGTAAAATTAGCTTGGGCCACCACTAGAAATGTTTGAAGCTAGGTAGGTAAGAAGAGGCGACCCCATAGAATCCCACACGCGATTAGGCACGCTCAGTCTTAAAACCAATACCCGGAACTCGGGTCCTAGGTGACTCGAATGGAACAAAGCGTCGGGGCGGGATAGCCTAGACCTTCCATCCTTTGCCGAATAAAGAAAACATTTATAATAATCATATCATCAACAACAATATAATAATGTGATAGCCCAAACCAAGGAGTAACAGGATAACATCGTAGCATCCTAAGCATGCATACTAAGCAGGGGCTGAGCAACGAGCAATAGTAACATAGCTGTACATGGATTGCTGGGAGGGGACATGGATGTATCGGCTTGTAAGAGGCTGTAAACATGTGGTAGGATCAAACATCGAACCTAACCTAGACTATCATGCAAACCGCTGGTTGAAATAGAATGGATCATAAGTAATGTATAGTTCTTGCCTGTTGATAAGTCGGGTTCCGAAGGTGTAGTTGATCGCAAGCTCGCATCGTCTCCGAAGGTACCCGAAGGAGCACACAAGAGGGTAAACACTAGAAAGCAATCAACAAGCAAGCATCTATTACTACGAAGCAAACACGAGCAAGCATCAACAAGAAGGCAACACGAGACATCGCACCTACCGTCGAGAGCAGTTACTAACAGGTTAAGTGGAGTACTCGTCACACATGACGATACCGGACATTTCTATTGATTAAAGTTGTTTGGCTACACAAGATGAGCAAAAGTTGTTAACATGGAATATCACTCAAGCATTGCATATCACACAATCATGGCAAGAGATGAAGCATAAATAAACTATCTAATCTAGTCACTTTAAGTGGGGGTAAAACCTATACATGGCAACTATTACGGACCCCACGATAATTATTTCATTTGGTACTATTTTGCCCTAAACAATATTTTATTATTTTTATTAGCAAGAAAGAGCAGCATAAACACAATCTACATGCAATTCTAGTCAAGTTACATATAAGAAACATTTTAATCCGAGCAACGGTTAAAAAGTTATGAAATTAACAACTTTACGGTGGCATGCGATGTAATTAGCAGGTAAAAACATGTAAACAAAGTCAAACATAACAAATAAGCACATTTTATTAATCTACACAGAAAACTAAGCAACTTTCATGTTTTACGCGTCGCGATCCGAGCTATAGGTGAAAAGATACGGGCACCGCAAAATATAACAATAATCTGCAAATTTTATTGAACCAGAGAAAAAAAAGACTACACGGGCCAAAACAGAGCTGGGCCGAGCCAAACTAGCAGGAAAATAAATAAAAATAAAACAAAGAAGGGCTCACCTTAGTGGGTCGAGGCCCACGAGGCCGGCGGGGCTAGCTGGGCCAACCAGGCCGCGGCTGGCCGGGCCGCTGAGGCGCTCGCTGGGCCACGCGAGCGGGCACGCGCAGACAAGCGAGGCGAGCAGGCGTGCTCGTCGTTCCCGACGGGATCTGGTGGCGCCGGCGGCTTCCACGCCGAGGACAGGGTGGCCGACGGAGGAGGGGAACGGGCGCGGGAGCAGGGGATCTGGCGGCTCATCGCCGGATCTGGCCGGAGGAGGCTCCGAGGCGGCACAATGACGAGGTCCTCGGGGCGGAGTCCATGGTGGCCGGCACGAGATCCGGCTGGGAAACAAAGGGAGAGAGGAGGTCAGGCGAGGGAGAGGAGAAGGAGGTGCGAGGGGGAGGGGGCGACCTGCAGGGGCGGCGGCAGCATGGTCGGGGTCTCGCTGGCGTGCTGCAGCCGGAGGAAGCGGCTCGGGCGGGTGAGGAGCTCCATGGGAGAGGAGCGGGAGGCAGCTCGGACTGGGAGGCCTGATCTGATGACGTGGCGCAATCCGGTTCGTCCGATCCAGATCCAACGGATCAGACTGGGAGGCCAGATATGGCAATTTTTCAGGGGGGTGGCTGCAAATTGGTGGCTAGGGAAACCCTAGAAAGGGGTGGGAGTGTGGTGGTCTTTATATAGCCCAGGTGGTTGACAGTTTGAAAAAACATCCCCGGTTTTTCTCTCGCGCGCGCGGTGTTTACGTTTCTGACCGCCGGGGGTCTGCAGGACCTCCGATTCGGGTAAAACTTCAAACTACGCAATCAGCGCGTCGAGCCGGTGGCGTTCACCTCGCGCTGGAACCGTTCCGAGAAAACTTTCCGGTGCGCTATAAAAATAACCCATTTAATTATTAAACGGGGTTTTCTTCCGTTGGCTGCGGCTGGTCTCGTGCGGTTTTCGCGATGGTGCTCGGGTGAAACCCGGTGTCGCAAAGGTCGAGTGTCAGGGTGGCAAGGTTCAGTCTTTGTCCGATACGAGATAAGAGGGGGGGAAATAATCGCCGATCAATAAATCGGGGATGCAAACACCGCAAGAAAAGCAGGCAATCAAACAATTCACACCGAAAACTAAAAAAATTAATTTTTGTGAAATCTGGGCTCAAGCAAACACTACTGCTAAGAATTCCTTCTCAGTGGTAGCATAATTCTTTTGAGCACTATCAAGGGTCTTGCTAGCATAATATATAACATTCAACTTATTATCAACCCTTTGTCCTAAAACAGCTCCAACTGCAAAATCACTAGCATCACACATAATTTCAAAAGGTAAATTCCAATCAGGTGGTTGTACCATAGGAGCAGTTATTAAAGCTTTCTTAAGAACTTCGAAGGCTTCCTTACAACCTTCATCGCAAACAAAAGGAACGTCCTTCTGGAGAAAATTAGTGAGGGGTCTCAAAGTCTTAGAAAATTCTTTAATAAATCTTCTAAAGAAACCAGCATGACCGAGAAAACTACGAATACCTTTGATGTCCCTTGGATAGGGCATCCTTTCAATTGCTCCGATCTTGGCCCTGTCCACCTCAATTCCTCTCTTGGAAATCTTGTGGCCAAGAACAATTCCCTCCTTGACCATAAAGTGGCACTTCTCCCAGTTAAGCACCAGATTTGTCTCCTCACATCTCTGCACAACTTTATTAAGGTTGTGGAGACAATGGTGAAAAGAGGTTCCATAAACGGATAAATCGTCCAGGAATACCTCCACAATTTCTTCACAAAAACCATGAAAGATAGCAGACATGCACCTTTCAAAAGTAGCAGGGGCATTACATAAACAAAAAGGCATACGTCTGTAAGCATAATTACCATAGGGACAGGTAAAAGTGGTCTTCTCTTGATCAATAGTGTTAACATGAATTTGAGAGAAGCCAGAATAACCATCAAGATAACAAAAGTGAGTATTTTTGGATAACCTTTCAAGCATTTGGTCGATGAACGGCAACGGGTAGTGGTCCTTCCTGGTTGCCTTGTTCGGCTTCCTATAATCAATACACATTCTATATCCAATAATAATTCTATGAGGTATTAGTTCATTCTTATCATTAGGAACTACAGTCGTTCCTCCTTTCTTTGGAACACAATGAACCGGGCTTACCCACTTACTATCAGCTATAGGGTAGATAATACCTGCGGCTAGAAGCTTGAGAATCTCAGTCCTTACAACATCCATCATTTTCGGATTCAGCCATCGTTGATGATCAACAACTGGTTTAGCATCAGGCTCAAGGTTGATGGTATGTTGACAAATAGACGGACTAATCCCCTTAAGGTCATCAAGGTTATAGCCAATTGCACCTCAATGTTTGCGAAGTACTTCCAATAGTCTCTCTTCTTCATACCCTGAAAGGTTAGAATTGACAATAACAGGGTATACTTTCTTTTCATCTAAATAAGCATATTTGAGCGAATCGGGAAGAGGTTTAAGATCAAACACTGGATCTTCTTTTGGTTGCGATAAAATTCCCAAAGGCTCAACTAGAAGGTTGTGCTTTAGGATAGCAGGTTGTCTTAAGAATATTTCGTCCAGCTCATTCATCTCCTGCATAAGCAAATCATTCTCGTGGTCCTGCATATATTGCTGCAAAGGATCATTAGGAGGAATAGCACGAGACTGCTTAGAGAACTTAGAAAAATTAAATTCATTACTAGGCAAATCAGTACCACGAGACTGCTTAGAGAACTTAGAAAAATTAAATTCATATGGCTCACCATTGAATTCAACAGAAACTTTACCTTTCTTGCAATCTATTATAGCTCCACAGGTTCTGAGAAAAGGTCTACCGAAAATAATAGGACAAAAAGTATCCCTTACTGAACCAAGTATTAGAAAGTTGGTAGGATATTTTACCTTTCCGCATAAAACTTCAACGTCTCTCACAATTCCGATAGGAGAGATAGTTTCTCTGTTTGCAAGATGAATAGTAACATCAACTTCTTCAAGTTCACAAGGTGAAATTTCACCCATGATCTCTTGATAAAGTGAATACGGGATAGCACTAGCACTTGATCCCAAATCGCATAGACCTAATAATTGTGATCTCCTATTTTGACAGATACTATTGGCGTACCTGAAATTGGGCCCTTATTCTTGGCTGTGACAAGGTTAGTGTAAACAGCACAAAAATTTATATTGGAATCTAAAGCATCATTAGTAATAAGATCATGAACCAATGCAACTCGAGGATCGACCTTAATCTGGTCCTCAGGCTCATCAATTCTTCTCTCACTCTTATTCATTATGCCTGTAACAAAAGAGTGCTCCCTTATTCTTACGGCAAGAGGACGCTTTTCATACATAACTGCAGGCACAATAGGGTCAGCAACATGAATATCAATAGGTAATTCTTTGAAGGGTTTATGATGTTGATTCCTCTTCTTCGTTGAAGAGTCGATATGAGAGGCAAAGTCCTTACAAAAATCAACCATTAGATGGGAATCAAGACCAATCTTAAAGATATCAGTTTTCACATAGCTCTCTATATAATCATGGTCATAATTTATTGTGGGTTCAATACCTTTATCTATTTCCCAATCTTCGGTATTCTTCTGGATCCTTTCAAGGAAATCCCATCTTTCTTCAACGCTTTTCGTCTGAAATACCCCACTAGAGGAGGCATCCAACATCTCCTTATCCTGACGAGAAATTCTAGCATAAAAATTTGTAAGTATAGTTTTCTTGGGGAGCTCATGAATAGGACATTTGAGCATTAGAGATTTCATCTCCCCCAAGCTTGAGCGATGCTTTCTCCGTCACGAGACCTAAAGGCATAGATATAATTCATGTCTTGATGAGTTTCATGAAGAGGATAAAACTTGGTATAAAGGAGAGACATAAGCTCATGCCAATCAAGCAAATGAGAGTTATCGAGAAGCTTATACCAATCTGAAGCTTTATCTATAAGCGATACGGAGAACAATTTCTTCATGACAAACTCCTTTGATACACCTGCAAGCTTAAATAGTGAACATATTAGTGATAAATATAGCAACTGTTCACTGGAATGTCTATCTCCTGCATAACAATTAGCCAAAACACAATTGATAATACCAGCTGGTATTTTATAAGGCACAATTTCAGTAGGGGGAGGAATAACCCCCACAGTTGTGGGGTGTTTATGTTTCCCCATAAGCAACGATCCAATAGCTAGGTTGTCCATACGGACAAAGAACAGCAACAGCAAAATAAAAACAACAATATAAAAATCCCTTACCAGCTTCACTTACCAATAGCGCTATGCTCCCCGGCAACGGGCTGGAAAACGTTACTTGGTGACCCTCAACGTAAAGGGACCTATTGCAGCGTTTTCGATAAGTAAGAGTGTCGAACCCACCGAGGAGCGAAAGGTATTGATAGGTCATTTTGGACAAGGAATAACTGGAAGCACTGAAAGATAACTTTTAGGGGTTTTCGATATAAGCAACAATAAGATAAAAGCAAGCAAAGTAAATAGTACTAAGGAGCAGCAAGTGGCGCAATCCTTTTGAGCAAAGGTTAAGCCTGACAACTGAAGTATAAAGACTAAAGCGTTCTTGAGGACACATCGAGAGTTAGTCATGTGCTTTTTCCATACTCCGTATCGATAACAAGTGTTGAGCTGATAAGTGTTGAGTGGGTGGATCTATGCTAGCACACCTTCTAGACTAAGATAAGTGCACTCTTATGATTAAACATCTTGCAAGAATCCGCAAATACAAGATAGAAATTAACGCAAAATCCTAACCACAGCAATAAGATCAAGGATCCATTATTCCCTTGTGCAAAAGTGTGCAAACTGTGCTTCAGGTTTCTGTCACTCCGGCAACCCACAGTAAGCATTCTTAATACACAATTTATTCCCCTAGGTCCTTAATAAGGCGAAGTGTTGAGTGTTCGACTCACACAACACCACTAGGAAAATAAAAACACAACTTAAATATCAAACAACACAAATTACTTCAACATCATATCACTACTAACAACAAGACTTCTCGCATGTCCTCAAGAACTAAAGTAACAACTCACAAGAAATAAAAGAGATCATGATCAGATGTGATAAATAAATGATAAACAATCTGGACATAATGATATTTCTCCAACAAAACTCAATAGTATTCACCACAAAGTAGTAATCAACACCGGTAGAGTAGAGAGGATAGATAGTACGGATTACAACGCAAGATAAACTTGTGAGGTAAGATTGGATGGTGGTGGAGATGGTGCTGATGTTGGGGATGATGTTGATGATGATGCCCGTGACGATGGTGATGACGATGGCGATGATATCCCCTTCCGGGAGGTGGTCTCCTCGGTGGAATCTTCCCGCCGGAGAACCCTTTTCTTCTCTGTAGGTTTCCGGCACGGAGCGGCGGCGGAACTCATAATCCAAATATATTACTCTATGACGATCTGAACATTATCTCATAATCCATCGGATCCCATCAAACTCAACATAGCAAAATCAAAAGAATTACATATGTGCCTCGATCATGTAGGGAAGCTCACGAGGTCTAAACCATGAAGAACAAAGAGGGGAGGAGAACATCACATAGGTACTGATCACGGACCCATGGTCCAAGGTAGACTACTCATGGCACATCCGAGAATCTTCAATGGTGGAGGAGAAGCTCCCGGAGGTCGATCCTTCCTCCGATAGGGTGTCGGGAAGGGTCCTGACGGTGCTACCGATCTTGGAAGCGCGGCGTCACCGGAACAGATGCCAGATTGCGAATTAGGGTTTTGTCTTCGGAAGTTTCCCGTGACAAAGGATAAATAGGCGAAGGGGGGCAGCCAGGGGGGCACCAGGGGTCCAGGCGCCCCCCCCCCTTGCGCGGCCAGGCCCCTGGCCGCGCCAGGTGGCCTCCTGGGCCCCCGGTGGTGGCCCTCTGGCCCCACTTGGGTGCTTCTGGAAGACTTCGTTACGCTGATTTTTTATCCGATTTTTCCCGAATTTTTGGAGCACTTTTAATATGGGGGAAACCTGGAATAGAAAAACAATAGAAAAAAGAAACTAGCACTGGGGTGCACTGAGTTAGTAGGTTAGTCCAAATATGATCAAAAGTATATGAAAGTGCATCTACATCATAGCAGTATCACAAAAAACATGCATGGAGCGAGCAGAAATTACCGATACGTTTGAGACGTATCAGTCGTCCTAGGCGTCTCTCAGGCTTGGACTTCGTTGAAGGAGGATGCCCTCAAGGGTGCGTACGAGTCCCTCTGCCTGCAACTTAGAGACGCGGAGAGCGAGATTAGACGGCTCAAAGGTGTTGTTGCTATCCATCCCTCAAAGCACGAACGTGTTGAGGCCGCGCTGGACAATTTGGTGGCTTGGATAGCAAAACTGTCCGATCTGTTGAAGGGTGAGTGTCGATGTGCGACTGCTCGTGTGCTTCTGCTCTTGCTCTCGCTGAACTTTTTCCCTTTGTTTGCTTTTCTTTGAAGTGTTGTCTGGCCATTCCCGACGAAGAGGAAGCGATGCAGTCTGATTTGTCGCTACTAGAGGACCCGACCATGCAGGCTGAAAATCCACTTTGGATGAATAGGGTTCGCGCACGGGCGTCTGTTGTTCTTCGTCTGCGGGTCAACAGGGTTTCGAAGGCCCTTGAGTACTGCTGCAGGGTGCTTGGTGATATTTTCTCCGAGTTTTATCCCTTGGATCCTGTTCCAACGACTCTCGAGAAACTTCGCCGAGTGTTTTCTCATCCCTTAGAGCCACGTCGCGTTGTGAATCATCAAATTCATGCGGGGGCGCGTTGTGCCTTAGCCTTTGTGCATAGCCACTGGTCCGGGATAGATCTTATCCTACCGGCTCATGGTCCTCCTAGTGGTCGAGATGAGCCGATGGGGGAGCACTATGAGGCGGTGGATGCCCAAAAGTTGTTTGAAACCTTTTGATAATTTGAAACCTTTTGATACTTGTTCTTTTGGAGTTCACGGAATAATCAACAAGGAGAACTCCAAAAGAACAAGTATGAAAAGGTTTCAAATTAAGCATATCATACATTCTTTTGGGCATAACGGAGGCACTAGCTCCAACATCACATAAAGCATAGCAAGAGAAGTTATTTAACTTAATTTTGACTATGGGATCCCAACCATCTTCTAGATTCCTAGGGATGGAACTCTCAAGCTAGAGCTTCTCCTCCCTAGCTTTGATAAGACCATTGGTAATATGCTCGGCAAAAGCAACGTTAAGTGTGCTAGTGTGGCGGTCTTTAGCCATTCTTTGCAAAAAGGTGATAACTTCTGAGAGACTACAATATCAAAATCAATTTCATTGCTATTAAGCAAAATTGTAGTGTCATCTTCTATGTTTGACTTGCTTTCTACTAGAAGAGTTTGGTCGTCTTCCCAAGTTTGGGGACGTCTAGGAGCAACTTCAAACAAAGGTTCATACTTCTTTCCTGGGAGACCATGCATGGGCATAATTCTCCATCATAACTAACATACTCACATGGTAATTGGAGCAATAGAAGAGGGGGTGTACTCACCCCACTTAGTGTCTTTTGTAGAACCCATAATAGTAGCAGCAAGCAAGAACAAGACAAGCAATTTTTTGTGACTTTGATAAAGGACACTAAGATAAAAACGATAAGTTAAACTGTCAGAACCCTCTGTTAGGTAATGTGCTAGGATCAAAGTCACCTTGAATTCATCAAATAAAATCAAATGGAATTCAAATTCAAACTCAAATGGGAGAAGGAACACCCCCAGATGAATTTAATTCAAATGGCCAGAATAAAAGTTGCTCCAAAAATCCATTTTGCATTTTTTAAAAGTCTCATAAATGAGTGTGATCACATATCAAGTGATGTGGGACCAACCCCATGCTCATGGATTTTTCAAATATTCAAACAGGAGCATGGATTTAAATTTAAACCCCTATTTGAATTAAAGTTCAAATAAGTTGAATTTTAAAAATGTTCAAACTTTACAAGTGGCTAGCCTAATATATTATGAGGCCATATAAAAAGTTTCAGCATTTAATAAAATGCCTAGCTATTTATTTAGCACAGCAAAACAAATTAACAGAAAAGAAAAACGGAAAAGAAATAAAAAAAGGAGAGGGCTCACCTGCAAAGTGGCCCAACTCATCCCCCAGCCCAGCCCACAGGGGCACATGCGTCTTCAACCCCGGCCAGGCAGGCACGCAGGTCGCCGGCGTCGCCGTGGGCGCGCCAGGCAGCTGCCTGCCTGCCCAGGGGTTATCCCCTCGCCTAGAGACGTCTGGGAGACGTCCCCATCCATTCCTCCCCCTCCAGCGCAGTTTCCCCCTCCTCCCTCTCCGTGTTCGTCGTCGACAGGAGAGATCGCCGGAGCACCGGAGCGCCCCCGCGTGGCCATCGACGTCGAGGAGCCCAGCCAAGCTGTCCCCCGTTTCCAGCGTCATCCGCTTCGTCAATCTGCAAAATATGGCGTGGCCAGAGCCTCCGTAGCCGCTGAATTTGAGCCCACATCGTCGCCGGAGCAGGAGGAGATCGACGACGGTTGTGCCGCCGTCCAGCCACCTAAGCACACGCCGCCACCGTCGTTGAACTCCTGGTGAGCAGGTGGTACAAACCCCTCTTTTTCCGCCCCCTATTGCTGCCTCTGTCACGATCTTCCATGGGAGCCGTAGGTCAGCTCCGTCGTGGTGCTCATCGGCGAGCACCCGTGAAGCAATCGAGCTCGGGGCCATGTCCTTCACCTTCGCCATGCTCCACTGCTTCGAATCCACCTAGCCCCGCTCCAAGTCGCGCCTCCTAGCAAGATCCAGCTCGCAGCCGTGCTATCACCGCCGCCAAACTTGAGCACCCCCAGCCTCCCCAAACCGTCCATTTCAACACGGAAACCTCCCAGCTACCGAACGGTGCCTCTGGCGTGCCAAACGCATGTCCAGAGCGTGATCCCGCACACGCCGGCGTGCTCTGGCTCACCGGAGCTCGTCGCCGGCGACCCTACCGACATGGCAAGGTGATTAGTCACCTTGGCCCCACCACCAGTGAGACTTACATGTGGGCCCTAGGCCCTAATTAACCCCTGGGTTAATCTAAATCTAAATTAAACTTGTTTAATTAACAGAACATACACTGACATGTGGGCCCTAGGCCTACTTAACCCCCTCTGTTAAGCTTAAGCTTAATTAACACGGTTCTATTAATTAAACAGTCACTTACATGTGGGACCCACTGGTCAGAGGCCCCTTGACGCCAGCATGATGTCATGCTGATGCAGTAAAATCTTTTCTATTTAAAAATATTCCAGAAATTCCAGAAAATGAATTAATCTTTGGAAATTCATAACTAATTCTTTTTAACTCCAAATTAAACATATAATATATGTAAAATTATCAGAAAAATGCAAGGATTCTGAATATGCACTTTGTTTTCATGTTTGACCATTTTAAAATAGGGGAACAGAGAGAACAATGCATATGGATTCCTTTTAAATTCAAAATGTAGTTTGAATTTGCAAAACCTTTGCAATACACTTCATTTAAATGGAAACCCTCACACATCAGAAGCATATACATCAAGTTTCAACCTTCAACCATGTGCTTGTGCATTGTATTTACTTTGCTTCCTTGTTTGTTGTTTGTCGAGTAGAAGTGGAACCGGAACAGGAGGCTGCCCCCTTCGTTGAAGACCCTGAACCTGAACCTCGTCAGTAAGGCAAGAAAACCCCATTGATCATGTCGATAAAATCCCACTTCCCTCTCAGTCTCGCTTATGCATTGATTAGGATGATTACCATGCTACGTTTCTACCGCATAGATGAACCCATTCCGTTGCATGACCTATCATTTGTCAAAGTAGTAAGCAAATCACAATCCTAGAAAATGTAGGAGTTGATTGATATCATGTGGCCCCAGCAACTGTTACTGCTTATTGCATGCTTAGAGTGTTACAATGATGATACTGTTATGTGAGTCGGGATGGTAGCAATCATGTTGATGATGGTAGCCAAATAATTCGAGATAGTATCCATGGAAGTAAGTCAAGTTTTGAACTTGGTAGACCCTCTGAAAGACTAAAAGTCTGAAGAATATATATATGGATCTATAATTGATTCGGATGAAATTGTTTTATCCATAAAGCTCAACTCGTTGGAAAATTATTTTCTAGCAAGTTCAAACGTTGACTACGGCGAAATAGTTTCGACCGTAGAGATGCTTTAGTCCGTTCGGGTTATATTAGCAATTACTACATATCTCATTTATAGGATATGGTAGAATGAACGTCAAAACAAAGTTCCTACACGGAAATATAACAAAGGACGTATATGTGATACGACCAGAATGTTTTGTCGATTCAAAGGATGCTAAAATAGATGCAAGCCTTGGATGTCCAGTGATGGACTGAAGCTGGCATAATGGAGTTGGAATTTTCGTTGTGATGAAATTGCCAAAAGAGTTTGTTTTCATCAGGAATAACGAAGATGCTTGAATGTTCAAGAAAGTAAGTGGAAGATGAATGATATTTCTAAAACCTTATGTAGATGACATATTGTTGATTGGAAATGATATAAATTTCTTGACACGAATAAGGACTTCATTGGAAATAGTTTTCAGTTGAAGAACTTGGGCTAATATAGCATTGGTATTGAGCACAGTGATCTATGTAGATAGTAAGTGCCTGATCATGCTAAAGCCAACATTACATGTTGACATGATACTAAAGTAGTTTAGTATGAATACGCCAAGAAGGATGTTCTTGCCGAGGTCACGGTGAAAAGTTGTTTGCAGAAATCGGTGTTCATGAACACAGATAAGCAAAACACCTGAATTGAATTTCACTCACATGTGTGTTTGGATTAATCATGTACACCATAATATGTAAAACGACCAGATATGTCCAGTGCTCCAAAAGGTTGTGAGCAAGATACCAAAGTGATCAAAATGTTGATCATTGGACAAACAGTGAAAAGTTAAACTTATGAAAGATAAGATATGTTTCTCGGAAAAATGGAGAGAATGAAGAGCTCGTTGTAATGAGTTACACCAGCTGAATCTTTGATGTAAACAGTTACACCAATTCATTCTTCATACTTACTCCGACCGATTTTCGATTTTAATTGGGATTATGTGTTTCACACATAAGGGTGGCACAGTATGGAGGAACTGTGTTAAGTTAGATACTGTGGCGAATTCTATAACAGAGGCTAAGTATATTGTTGCTTAAAGAAGTAACAAGGGAGGGTATTTTGAATCATCAGTTCATGAACATGGTATGGTTTCCAAGATGCTTGAAGCTCATGGAACATTGATGAATGATTTCATGACTTATTCTAAAGGAACCAAGGTCCCGCCAAATGATTCGAACATATACAAAGCTAAAGTGATAAAATTAGTGAATTTTATGATAGCGTGAAAACGCGAAGATATGCAAGATAAAAACGGGCCTGAAACGTCAGATCCGATGATGATGTCTATACCACAAATGAAGCATGTATTACACCGGTATGCCATAGGTGTAAAGTGCTCAAGCACTGATAATATTATTGACTCTAGTGCAAGTGGGAGACTGTTGGAAATATGCCCTAGAGGCAATAATAAAATGTTATTATATATATTTCCACGTTCATAATTAATGTTTATATTTCTGTGCTATAATTGCAATGACCCTGACTATGAGATTCAGAAGAAAACTCACTTGCATGTGTGGAAATGTAAACACCAAGAGTTCCTGGTTTAGCCTCTAAGACCAGCTCATGTGCTAACTGATGATTACGTTTTCTTAATCATGGACATTGTTCTTGTAACAAGGATGTCAGTAGCAATGGGAACATATTGTTTGCAGAACAATGATGTTGAACCGACCCCAGTATTGAATGATATACTTAGAGATCACATCGTAACTACGTTATAAGTCATATCATGAAATGTTATCATATACGTAATTCCTTAGACCATGAGAGTATCGAGTTGCTTCACACAGGAAGACATGCTTTGGTTCTTAGATGAATCCTCCCGTAAATGGGAAGTAGTAAAATAAGTTCTGGGTATGTCAGATGGTGTGGCTAGTGACTGTGATAGTTCAAGAATGGGATTTGCTCCTTCACGATGAAGAGATATTGACTTTGGGCCCACTCGGTATGACGGTATCCATTCTAGTCTGGCCAGACGCATGGTGATTTAATCACGGGGATACCGGAATACAATAAACGAGAAATAGAGACAAACGAGCAAAGAGGATAACAAGTGGCTTGTGTTCAAGAAGTTGTTACACATGGGTTCCAAACATCTCTCCTCTAACTTTGTCATATATCACGAAGAAAAGGGAATGGTACATGACTAAACATAAAGGTTCACTCGAAGTTTATTCGTGTATGTGTGGGAGTCAACATGGGTGTCCATGGCTCCGCTGTTGATTATTGGCTATTGACAAAAGGCTGTTGACCTATGTCCAGAAGATGTTCTGAGTCATGTATGCATTATACCGAACCTATTGGGTCACACAGTTAACGAGTAGTAATCTGTTAGAGAACTAGGAGATGAAAAGAGAAAGGGTACCGAAATTGTTTCGGGTGGAACCGGAAGTGTTTCCGGGTAGCACTAGAAGTGTTCTAGGTTGTGCCGAATGGTTTCAGAATATTCGTGAACGGTCTCGGATGATTCCGGAACATTCAACAAGAGTCTTGAAGTAGTAAACAAGACATCCGTAATAGTCTCGGAAGGTTTTGCAACATTCGGTAATAGTTGTGGAAAGGTTACGGAACATCGGGAAAATTGTTCTGGGACTTCCGGAAATGTTCCGGGAGGTTTCGGAAGGTTCCCGGGAGCTTATGGAAGTATCCGGAGTGTTAAGGAACTCTCCAAACGGCGGAAACCGACGTTAGACCAAGTAGGAAGGTCCACAAGGTCGTAACTTGGAAGGAAAAGGAATTTCCTTGAGTCCAAGGCCCAGACGCCAGGGTCCCTAGCGTTTTGGACCAGGACGCCGGGGTCCGCGGCGTTTCGGCGGGGAATCCGTGTTGGAATCCTCCTGGTGGCCAAAACCGACTTTGGGGAGGACCCTCGCTCAAGTTGCGACCCCAGGCTTCCACCTATATATACAGGAGCAGGGGCAACCCCAGAACTACACCAGAAAAGCCCCAAGGCTGCCCCAGCTAAATCCCACGCGCCTCTAATTCTCTTCGGGCTAGATCGTTCTAGTCCAGATGCCGCTAGGCTCTTCTCCCTCTAGTTTATCTCGGTGGCGTTCTTCTCTGGACGGCGGAGCACTGCTGGATTGCTACATCGGGATGTGTGGATACCGGTAGAGGGACGATACCTTTGATCCTTCTTCTTCCTCGGAGATCTAGTTCGAGGGACTTGTTCGTGGGACTTGATCGGGACGGATCGCGGGACGGCTCGCGGGACAGATCGCGCAACGGATCGTGGGACGGTACGCGGGATCGATATCCTCGCGGTTGGGTGGTCATTTGTGACATCCTGGCTTAATAGGAATGATAGACTACTCATATCAACAAGGTGCACCTTCTTTTCCGGGAGCCCAGATCCAAAGAACTCCAAAGTTAAGCGTGCTTGGCTTGGAGCGATTTGAGGATGGGTGACCGATCGGGAAGTTGTTCCCGGTTGCGCACGAGTGAGGACAAAGTGCGCAGGAAAGACTAGTGTTGGTCTGTGAGGTCAGTCTATATCCCGCCAGGCGTACGCCGGGAACCGGTGGGTGTGGCCGGGGCGTTACATCATTGAAATTCCTAGCTGCGGGGATCTGCACCAACGGTCTTCACCAACTCTACTTCCGCTACATCGGTTGGTGAGCCATGACCTAAAACCTTGTATGCAATCTTCTTGGATGATCTTGGGTTCTTGATTCATAGGCACGAAATTTTTTGTTTTCTACTACGTTTCCCAACAGGTACACCCCTGCAGGGTTAAAAAAACTATTCGAATAGCCGCGTCCGTGGTAAGGGACTGCTTGGAAAGCTTAGCTTGATTATTAGACAACTTGAACTGGATACTTATAAAACTTGCCAAGATAAGCGTGAGTGCTATGGCGTTCTTTCTCGCGGGGAAGTCGAGGAAGGCACCATAGTGGTGTAATTGGTTGGACACATGTAGTGAACACGTGTACGCTTCTTACCTCAAGTCTGGTACTCGTAGTTCAGGACTAGCTAAGTCAAAGATGGCACTTCTGCTTTTGAAACCCCACCTCCCTTTGCCTTGATACATGCGCATGAGTAGTATAGCTCCTACGTAAGTTTTGCTGAGTACGACTTTGTACTCACGTTTGCTTATTCTATGTTTTAGATGAACCCACTGACCCCGAAGGTGGATTCTTCCTCGAGCTCGACGACTGAAGACCAAGCTAGTGTAGTCCCAGTCAGCAGACTAGTTCCCTCGTGGAGGGCTTGTGTTTAAATAAGGATTCTTAAGCCATTTGTTAAACTTGTCCGTACCCAGACATAATTTTCTTCCGCATGTTTGACATAATGTTGGATCACAGTCTCGTGATCTCTGTGTGCACTCTGTAAGAGTTATCAATAAAGTTGTATACTTTGTAGAGAATTGAAATGATACCTGCTGTTCATACAAGGCATGTGTGCTGCGTGTATGACTATAACATGCATGTCTTAGTATGGGTTTTCGAGACCTTAGTTGTGATCTGGCTGGCGGTCTTTTATACACCAAGTGGCCCTTAGATGTGCACAGCTTGGGGCATCGCGATGCGATTGCTCGTGACTCCGTCACGTGCACACTTTAATGTATGATCGAGCCCGCCCTAGACCCCGACTAAGTGATCGGGCTGGAGTAAGTCTATGTAAGTGTTATGAGATAGTCGATAGTATGGTTGAGGCGACTTGTTTGTGAATATGGGAGTTCACCACCCATATCATAGACTTGTGTGCGGACGATGAGGACCCATCTCAGTTGATCATTCGGCCTGGATGGGATGCCCTTCACGTTCGATGCTTTTCGAGAATGTTCTGTGCTTGGCCTTGTCTGCCTAGACAAGTGGGTACGGTTCTCAGCTCTCCATATGAATATGTCATAGCGGGACTTGCATACGCTAACCCCGGGTCCCGTCAGACTTGGTATCAGAGCAGGCCTGACTGTAGGATTACCAGCCTTGGCCGAAGTCGAGTCTAGCTTGCTATAGTTATATAGTTACTCTGGGTATATAAGGGAACAACGTAAGATTCTTTTTTCTCCTTACCTTCATCGTTCTGAGTTCTGTGTCACCCTCATCTTTTCTACAGGAAGATAGGACTAGGCTCATCTATGTCTTACTAGAACATCTCGTTGTTTGCTTCCTTGTAGCCGTAGGAAAGTTGTATTCGGTTTACTAGCGTTGTTGTGCTTCCTGATTCCTTAGATCGTATATAATTGTTGTTTTCATGTTGTAAGAAATTGTCTTTTCTTGCAATTGCAGCCGTTATGCTGCCCGAGTTATTCCAAGTTTCTTCATAATCTGATGCATTTGCAAACTCCTTCTTTCTGTTTCAGATGGCGGATCTTCCCCCTCGGTAGATTGTTCGTTTGCCTAGGTGCCTCAATGTGCGTGGGCATCCAGCCATGCTCACCGAGATGATGTCCTTCATTGGCTATCGATGGTATCCTGAGTACACCGTTGAGGTTCAGTTCCTTGATTTCAACCAGACTCGGTTCCACTGCACTGTCAGGATCTACCCGCACCACATTGGAGTCTCTCAGCATGTCCTCTTTGGACATGGCATTGGTGTGACTGAGAACATGGTTGTGTAGGATGTTGCATACTCATGTATTACCCTACTAAGAGAGGAGCATGCCCTGCTTGCAGGATCACCTTTCCGCTATATCCCTGTCGCACTTCCAGGAGAAGAGGGATATTACACCGGATTGTACACAGATAACTCCCTGGAGGATACTTTGCTTCAGATCACTGCTCGGAACGCTTGTGATAGAGATCGTGATGCACGTGCCCTTCGTTTTGAGCTTCACGCCACCCGTGTCCGTCTGTATCGAGCACTTACACTCCTGGATCCTTTTGTGAGCGTTGGATCAGTGGAGTATGATGCTATCTACCCAGCCAGGACACAGATGCCTTCTCGAGTTACTTGGCCCGAGATTGGAGGCATTTTCCACCCCATGGTCCTCTGCTTCCACCCTACGCTGGACCTAGGACCCATCCTTGCCCAAATGGATATCAGGGTCCACAGGCCTCCGTGTTTTCCGATGGTCACCTTCAGCTACCGGGTTACGCGGGTAACTTTTACGAGGATTACTATGGAGATGGAGATGAGTGAGACCGCCTGTGCTCTTACTTTAGTGAGGATGTAGTAGTATCTTAGTATATTGTACGCAAGGTGTTCTAAGTTCCAGAGGCTTAGATAAATAATGTATAGGAAGTCAGAGTGCCTCTGAAGTATGTATCATCTTCATCACGTTTGTATTAGCTTGGCGCTTGTACTAAAACGATGTATGGTTTTTATGACAGCTTGTGAATATATGGCTTGTATGCTTTTATCACCATGTTGTCAAGATGATTACTTCATTTGCTCTGTGATTCTTCCAGTACCTTCAATACCTTGTTTAGACTCTTCCAATCAACTCTGTTTGACTTTGGTTTTCCCCTTCAGGATGTCTCAAGGAACCTGTGGCCAGCTTGGTCGTGCCCATGGTCGTGGGAATGATCCGGAGGAAGGCAATCTCCCCCCCCCCCCCACCCACGATGGCTCAGGTTCTGATGGAGGTTGAGAGGAACCGCCGAGACACTCACCAGTTGCTGGAGGTCATTGCCCGCAACACCACTCAGCAGCGCAACGAGTTGGTGTCTTTGAATGACTTCATCCGGTTTCATCCCCCGGGTTTCAGCTACTCCACCGAGCCCCTTGACGCCGATGAATGGCTTCGCAGCATCGAGAGGAAGCTCCAGGCACGCCATGTTGCAGATGGTGACAGGGTCAGCTATGCCACTTACCACCTCGAGGGTGCAGCTAGCTCTTGGTGGGAGAATTTCCTAAGCATGCGTCCCGTTGGGCCGCCCACAACTTGGGATGAGTTCTGCAATTCATTCCGTGAGCACCACATTCCAAAGGGTCTTATGGACCGCAAGCGTGAGGAGTTCCACAACCTCACCCAAGGAAGAAGGACTGTTGACGAGTTTAGTCGTGAGTTCAACCGACTGGCTTGTTATGCTACTGAAGAGGTCTCCACCAATGCCAAGAAGCAAGAGAGGTTCCGTCGTGGACTTAATTCTGGACTCCGTCGTGAGCTCAACCTGCATGACTTCGCCACCTTCCAGGTCCTTGTCAACAAGGCCATCAAGGCGGAGGACATGAACACCCCCAATGACTTCCGCAAGCACCCTAGAGATGATGGTTCATCCAGTTACTGCTCTCATAAGTGCAAGATCTGGATCCCCAACAGCATGTTTCGCCAGAACAACCCATCGAGGGCATTCTATGTGGCGCCTCGTCCACCAGCTTTGTTCCACCCAGCTCCACCAAACAACCCAGCTCCCCGCACTGTCTTTGGAGCCTGTTACAAGTGTGGTCAGGCAGGCCACTACTCCCGCGAGTGTCCCCAGAACCAGATCCAGAATCAGAATGCACCACCCCGTGCCGGAGGTAACAACAATGGTCGTGGCCAGCCACCCCCGAAGGTCTACACCACCAAACCCGCTCCTCCCGCCAATCGTGGACGTGTGAACCAGATATCAGCTGAAGAAACTGACGACACTTCTGACGTCATTCTTGGTATGCTCCCAGTCAATTATGTTCCTACTTCCGTTCTTTTTGACCCAGGGGCATCTCATTCATTCATGTCAGAAAGTTATGCACTTCATCATGAGTTATCCTTTGTCGAATTTTCCACCCCAATGATTATTCAAACTCCAGGTTCAAGATGGCAGACTAATAGAGTAAGCCATGGCAGTCAAATTGCAATTGAGGGTTTAGTATTCCTTGCTTCACTCATAGCCCTCAAGTCTTCAAACATCGATGTAATCCTTGGCATGGATTAGCTATCAAGGAAGAATGCCTACCTTGATTGCAAAGGAAAATCAGTGAAACTAACCCACCCTTCAGGCAAAACAGTCAACTACACCTCACCCAAAACGAGAACCCAGGTGCATTTTTGAATGTACTTCCCCTTCCCGACCTTGAAGATATTCCGGTGGTTCGTGACTTCCCGGATGTCTTTCCTGAAGAATTGCCAGGTATGCCACCCGACAGATATGTAGAGTTCATAGTGGATCTTATGCTAGGAACCGCACCAATTTCCAGACGCCCATACAAAATGGCCCCACGTGAGTTAGCTGAGCTTAAAATCCAACTTTAAGCTTTGTTGGAAAAAGGCTTCATCCGCCCTAGCTCATCGCCATGGGGTTGCCCCGTTCTGTTCATAACGAAGAAAGATGGAACAGAAAGGATGTGCGTAGATTATCGCCCGCTAAATCTAGCGACGATAAAGAACAAGTACCCACTGCCCAGGATCAATGATCTTTATGATCAACTTGCTGGATCCTCTGTCTTCTCCAAGATGGATTTGAGATTAGGTTATCATCAAATCAAAATCCGAAACGAGGATATTCCCAAAACAGCTTTCACTACTCGTTATGGTCTTTACGAGTACACCGTCATGTCCTTTGGTTTAACGAATGCCCCCGCCACTTTCTCGTGCATGATGAATTCGATCTTCATGGAGTACCTAGATAAATTTGTGGTAGTTTATCTTGATGACATTCTCATCTACTCGAAGAACAAATAAGAACATGCCGAACATCTTCGGCTGGTATTGATGAAACTTCGAGAGCATCGCCTATATGCTAAATTCTCCAAGTGTGAATTTTGGCTACCAGAAGTGACCTACTTAGGCCACGTGATTTCTGCAACAGGCATTGTTGTGAATCCCGAGAGAGTTCAGGCCGTCCTTGACTGGACTCCACCTGAATCGGTTAAGCAAGTTATGAGTTTTCTTGGCCTAGCCAGCTATTGTCGCCGATTCGTCGAGAACTTTTCTAAAGTTGCAAAGCCTCTAACTGAACTCCTCAAGAAAGATAAGAAATTCCAATGGACTCCCAAGTGCGAGGAAAGCTTTCAAGAGCTAAAAATAAGATTGACTTCTACACCCATACTTGCGCCTCCAGACACCAAAAAGGATTTCGAGATCTTTTGTGACGCCTCACGTCAAGGGTTAGGATGCATACTTATGCAAGATAGACATGTGGTAGCTTATGCTTCACGCCCGTTGCATCCACATGAAGAGAACTATCCTACCCATGATCTTGACCTCGCTGCCGTAGTTCATGCCCTGACAACTTGGCGACATTACCTCCTTGGTAATCGTTGTGAGATCTATTTCGACCACCGAAGCCTCAAATATATATTCACCCAGCCAGATCTTAATCTCAGGCAAAGACGCTGGATTGAGTTGATAAAATATTACGACGTAGGAATTTCTTACACCCTAGGCAAATCCAATGTCATGGCTGATGAAGTAAGTCGTAAGTCGTATTGTAACAACCTCATGTTACAACAGTGTCAACCACTTCTTCATGAGGAATTTCACAAGTTCAATCTTGAGATTGTTCCTCATGGCTACCTTTCTACCTTGGTGGCGAAACCAACTCTTGAGGATCAAATCATAGTTTCCCAAAGGCGTGCACGAGGTGTTCGCCGGATCAAGGAGAACATTGCTAGCGGAGTTGCTAAATGTTTCTCCGCAGATAGCAAAGGAACGGTATTCTTTGGAAATCTTTTGGTAGTACCTAAGAATAGGGAACTAAGGCAACTCATCCTCAAAGAATCCCATGACACACCCCTCTCGATTCATCCCGGTAGCACGAAAATGTACCGAGATCAATGCCAGAGATTTTGGTGGACTAGGATGAAGAGAGACATTGCTCGATTTGTTGCCGAATGTGATGTTTGTCGTCGCATTAAGGCAGAACATCAAAGACCTGCTGGTACACTTCAACCTTTGCCTATTCCAGAGTGGAAATGGGACAAAGTCAGTATGGATTTCATCACTGGCTTTCCAAAAACCCAGAAAGGAAATGATTCCATCTTCGTTGTGGTGGATAGACTGTACAAAGTTGCACACTTCCTTCCAGTTCGCGAGTCTATAACTGCTAGCCAGTTAGCGGACTTGTATGTCTCTAGAATTGTGTCTCTTCACGGTGTTCCTTTGGAAATCAATTCTGATCGTGGTAGCCTTTTCACCTCTAGATTTTGGGGAAGCTTTCAGAATGCTATGGGAACTCATCTCTCCTTTAGTACAGCTTTCCATCCTCAGTCTAGTGGTCGAGTCGAAAGGGTTAACCAAATTCTCGAGGACATGCTCAGAGCTTGTGTTATCTCATTCGGAAAGAATTGTGAGAAGTCTCTTCCATTCGCCGAATTTGCTTATAAAAATAGTTTCCAATCTAGTCTGAACATGGCTCCTTTTGAACTCCTCTATGGACGGAGATGTCGAACACCCTTGAACTGGTCAGAAACCGGTGAAAGACAATTATTTGGATCGGATATGATCAAGGAAGCAGAAGAGCAATTTCGCATTGTTCGTGATCAATTGAAAGCAGCCCAGTCTCGTCAGAAAAGCTACTATGATCATCATCATAGGAAAGAGAGCTACAATCTGGATGAGAAGGCTTACCTTCAGGTTACTCCTCTGAAGGGGACCCAACGATTCGGTATCAAAGGCAAGTTGGCCCCACGTTACATCGGACCTTTCCGCATTCTTGCTAAACGTGGAGAAGTTGCCTACCAACTTGAACTACCCCCGCACCTTTCCCGAGTACATGATGTATTACATGTGTAACAACTCAGGCGTTGCTTCAAGGACCCCATCCGCGAAGTCGACCATGAAACGCTTGATCTCCAAGATGACCTTTCTTATCGAGAATACCCCGTTCATATTCTTGATTCGGCAGAGTGTGTCACTCGTCGTCAAAAGATTAAGTTTCTGAAAGTGCAATGGTCACACCACTCCGAGAAAGAAGCCATGTGGGAAAGAGAAGACTGTCTCCGTGCCGAGTACCCCACCTTCCTCCCGCAGACTTCTGAATCTCGGGACGAGATTCTGTTGAGTGGGGGCGAGTTGTCAAAACCCTCTGTTAGGTAATGTGCTAGGATCAAAGTCACCTTGCATTCATCAAAGAAAATCAAATGGAATTCAAATTCAAACTCAAATGGGAGAAGGAACACCCCCCCGGATGAATTTAATTCAAATGGCCAGAATAAAAGTTGCTCCAAAAATCCCTTTTGCATTTTTGAAAAGTCTCATAAATGAGTGTGATCACGTATCAAGTGATGTGGGACCAACCCCATGCTCATGGATTTTTCAAATATTCAAACAGGAGCATGGATTTAAATTGAAACCCCTATTTTAATTAGAGTTCAAATAAGTTGAATTTTAAAAATGTTCAAACTTTACAAGTGGCTAGCCTAATTTATTATGAGGCCATATAAAAAGTTTCACCATTTAATAAAATGCCTAGCTATTTATTTAGCATAGCAAAACAAATTAACAGAAAAGAAATAAAAAAAGGAGAGGGCTCACTTGCAAAGTGGCCCAACTCATCCCCCAGCCTAGCCCAGCCCAGCCCACAGGGGCACATGCGTCTTCAACCCCGGCCAGGCAGGCACGCAGGTCGCCGGCGTCGCCGTGGGCACGCCAGGCAGCTGCCTGCCTGCCCAGGGGTTATCCCCTCGCCTGGAGACGTCTGGGAGATGTCCCCATCCATTCCTCCCCCTCCAGCGCAGTTTCCCCCTCCTCCCTCGCCGTGTTCGTCGTCGACAGGAGAGATCGCCGGAGCACCGAAGTGCCCCCGCGTGGCCATCGAGGTCGAGGAGCCCAGCCAAGTTGTCCCCTGTGTCCAGCGTCATCCGCTTCGTCAATCTGCAGAGATGGCGTGGCCGGAGCCTCCGTAGCCGCCGAATTCGAGCCCACATCGTCACCGGAGCAGGAGGAGATCGACGACGATTGCGCCACCGTACAGCCACCTAAGCACATGCCGCCACCACCGTTGAACTCCTGGTGAGCAGGCGGTTCAAACCCCTCTTTTTCCGCCCCCTATTGCTACCTCTTCACGATCTGCCATGGGAGTCGTAGCTGAGCTCCGCCGTGGTGCTCGTCGGCGAGCACCCGTGAAGAAATCAAGCTCGGGACCATGTCCTTCACCTTCGCCGTGCTCCACTGCTTCGAATCCACCTAGCCCCGCTCCAAGTCGCGCCTCCTAGCAAGATCCAGCTTGCACCCGTGCCATCACTGCCGCCAAACTTGTCACCAGCAAGCCACCGGAGCACCCCATCCTCCCCAAATCGTCCAGTTCAACGCGGCAACCTCCCAGCTTCTGAACGGTGCCTCTGGCGTGCCAAACGCACGTCTAGAGCGTGATCGCACACACGCCAGCGTGCTCTGGCTCACCGGAGCTCGTCGCCGGCGACCCAACCGACGTGGCAAGGTGATTAGTCAGCTTGGCCCCACCCCAAGTGAGACTTATATGTGGGACCTAGTCCCTAATTAACCCCTGAGTTAATCTAAATCTAAATTAAACTTGTTTAATTAATAGAACAGACACTGACATGTGGGCCCTAGGCCTACTTAACCGCCTCTGTTAAGCTTAAGCTTAATTAACATGTTTCATTTAATTAAACCGTCACTTACATGTGAGAGCCACTAGTCAGAGGCCCCCTGACGCCAGCATGAGGTCATGCTGATGCAGTAAAAGCTTTTCTATTTAAAAATATTCCAGAAATTCCAGAAAATGAATTAAACTTTGGAAATTCATAACTAATTCTTTTTAACTCCAAATTAAACATATAATATATGTAAAATTATCAGAAAAATGCAAGGATTCTTAATGTGCACTTTGTTTTCATGTTTGACCATTTTAAAATGGGGGAACAGAGAGAACAATGCATATGGATTCCTTTTAAATTCAAAATGTAGTTTGAATTTGCAAAACCTTTGCAATACACTTCATTTAAATGGAAACCCTCACACATCAGAAGCATATACATCAAGTTTCAACCTTCAACGATGTTCTTGTGCATTGTATTTACTTTGCTTCCTTGTTTGTTGTTTGTCGAGTAGAAGTGGAACCGGAACAGGAGGCTGCCCCCTTCGCTGAAGACCCTGAACCTGAACCTCGTCAGCAAGGCAAGCAAACCCCATTGATCATGTCGATAAAATCCCACTTCCCTCTCAGTCTCGCTTATGCATTGATTAGGATGATTACCATGCTACGTTTCTACCGCATAGATTAACCCATTCCGTTGCATGACCTATCATTTGTCACAGTAGTAAGCAAACCACAATCCTACCAAATGTAGGAGTTGATTGATATCATGTGGCCCCAGCAACTGTTACTGCTTATTGCATGCTTAGAGTGTTACAATGATGATACTGTTATGTGAGTCGGGATGGTAGCAATCATGTTGATGATGGTAGAAATGTGTTGGTGAATCTACCCTAATACAAGGTGAACGATGAGAGGCTGTGTAGGAGTACACGGTGGGTTGCCTCGTTGAACACCGCCCTAAGTCTGAGTTCTTGTGTGGTGATCCAACATGAAGAGTACAACCACACATTGGGCTCACTGACCCCTCTCAGCCTACTAACTCATCCCTTTCGATGTCCAGATGTCGCAGTAGTTCGGAGTTCTGGTAGGTTTGTGGCCTGGCTGCTAAGTGAGAGAACGGCTCAGCCGAGACCGGCTTATGCACCACGCACACATCATCTGGGTCCACTTCGGTAATATGGCCGGGTTCACGATAGTGGTAGCCAACCCAGGTAGGCGGCTTTCTTGGACTAGATCGGCTATGAGGTAACAGTTGTGGTGCGCATCCTCGCTGACACCCCTTGAATGGTGTCAAGATCAAAGGTGGTAACTGATTGTCATGTGTGTGTAGAGGTACACCCCTGCAGGGTTACCAAAACTATTCAAATAGCCGCGTTCGCGGTAAGGGGCTTCTTGGAAAGCTTAGCTTGATTATTAGACAACTTGAACTGGATACTTATAAAACTTGCCAAGATAAGCGTGAGTGCTATGGCGTGCTTTCTCGTGGGGAAGTCGAGGACGGAACCATAGTGGTGTAATTGGTTGGAGACATGTAGTGGACTCGTGTACGCTTCTTACCTTAAGTCTGGTACTCTTAGTTCAGGACTAGCTAAGTCAAAGCTGGCACTTCTGCTTTCGAAACCCCACCTCCCTTTACCTTGATACATGTGCATGAGTAGTATAGCTCCTACGTAAGTCTTGCTGAGTACGACTTTGTACTCATGTTTGCTTATTCTATGTTTTAGATGAACCCACTGACCCCGAAGGTGGATTCTTCCTCGAGCTCGACGACTGAAGACCAAGCTAGTGTAGTCCCAGTCAGCAGACTGGTTCCCTCGTGGAGGGCTTGTGTTTAAATAAGGCTTCTCAAGCCATTTGTTAAACTTGTCTGTACCCAGACATAATTTTCTTCTTCATGTTTGATGTAATGTTGGATCACAGTCTCGTGGTCTCTGTGTGCACTCTGTTAGAGTTATCAATAAAGTTGTATACTTTGTAGAGAATTGCAATGATACCTGCTGTTCATACAAGGCATGTGTGCTGCGTGTTAGATTATAACATGCATGTATTAGTATGGGTTTTCGAGACCTTAGTTGTGATCTGGCTGGCGGTATTTTATTCACCAAGTGGCCCTTAGATGTGCGCAGCTTGGACATCGCGATGCGATTTCTCGTGACTCTGTCACGTGCACACTTTGATGTATGATCGAGCCCGCCCTAGACCCCGACTAAGTGATCGGGCTGGAGTAAGTCTATGTAAGTGTTATGAGATAGTCGATAGTATGGTTGAGGCGACTTGTTTGTGAATATGGGAGTTCACCACCCATATCATAGACTTGTGTGCGGATGTTGAGGACCCATCTCAATTGATCATCCGGTCTGGATGGGATGCCCTTCGCGTTCGATGCTTTTCGAGAACGTTATGTTCTTGGCCTTGTGTGCTTAGACAAGTGGGTACGGTTCTCGGCTCTCCATATGACTATGTCGTAGCGGGACTTGCATACACTAACCCTGGGTCCCGACATAAACTAAAAAGACTAAAAAGCAAAGGTAAAAGATAGTGTGCAACTCCCTTATCTTGAAGAGTGGAGTCCCCGGCAATGGCGCCAGAAGTTATGCTTGATGGCACTGAAGTAGTGATCCTCGTTGGATACCCCATGTGGAAGGTTGAGATGTACCGTAGCGGTAATTTCCCTTGGCAAAGATACCAAGGTTGAGATCGAACTAGTAGGACTCCAACGAAGACAAGTAGGTGGTAATGTGAACAAAGGCATCGTTCAAAACCGAGGGTTGCTTACTTTACCTGGACCTACACACACAACAAGTAAGAGAATCTCCAGCCGCGCCCCCAAGAGGCCCCCAAGCCGGCGCTATTTGCGCCGGACGGACGAAATTCGCCCAGTCGCGCCCCCAAGGGCCCAAATAGCGCCGGATTGGGCCGATTTTGACTCCGGCGATCCCAAGCTGACCCGTCGCGCCGGTGGTCGCTTGGCGCGCCGGACGAAACAAAATAGCGCGAAAGAGAAAAAACGAGTGTGTCGCTTCGCGCGCGTTGCGCGCCAGCCCTACATTTCAGCGTGTAGACACATGTCGTCCTCATCCTCCCGCCTCGGCTTCCCCGCGCCTGCCGCCACCGCAGAGAACCAATGCGGCGCCGATGACCAGTCCAATCTCCGGCCGCAAGGAATCAATGCGGCGCGTTGAGTAGCCCAACGGTCCGACGATCGCGCCTTCGCGTGTCCCGCCCCGGTGAGGCCTCCTCCCTCTATAAAAGTGGGCTCGTCGTGAGAGACGCTGCACACTGCACTCTCCTCCACCTCTCTCCGCGTTCTTCTCCTCATGGCCAACCGCCGCACCCTCGCCGTCTTTGAGGCGTTCCTCCTCGCTAGGGCGGACTAACCCTACCCACCGGACACGCGCCCGCCACGCGACTGGGTGCTTAGTGCCGACAGCATGCCGGTAGCGCCTGTGCCTCGTGGGTCCCCATTCGACCGGCGGGTCCAAGCCATCCGCGCCTTCATGACGGAGGTCGAGCGCGCCGACCCGGCGAACGCGCCGGGCAACGTCGCCCGCTGGGCGGCGCACTTCGAGGAGAGCCACGACCAGGAGATAATCTCCACAACGGCCTGGAACCGGTGTCGGGCGGGCTGAACCTACATGGTCGGCGGCTGTGGTGGAGTGGGGAGGGACGCACCCTCCCCGCCGTCCTTCACTACATCGAGGGCGGCAACGAGCCGCGACTCGAGTATCCGGGAAGACGACGGGGACGCAGGAGGAGGCATACCCGTGAAGACGACAGCGACAACGGTGGGACGACAATGGCCTAGTAGTTTTTCATTTCCTACTTATGTAAATTAAGACCAAATATTATGAAATTCGCTGGATCTCACTAAATTCCGTTCAAATTTTCCTAAATTTAGTTGAATTTGGCCAAACATGGGGGCCGCTATGGGGCCGCGGCTGGGGGTCGGCCGCCCCCAAGCCACTTTCGCTGCCGAGGCACCCCCAAGTGGCGCTAAAATAGCACCGAAAAACGGCTTGGGGGGTCGAAAGGTTGGAGATGCTCTAACTTTGCTCCCAACGGGTACAAAGGGATTCTCAATCCCTCCGGCCTTTCCGTTTACAAAGGATCAAACGCAAGAGATAATGATAGTGGTAATGATAATTGCAAAGAAAAGTAAATACGATAAATAATGTGGAGGTGTAAACAATGATGGAAATATGGACCGGGGTCCCGTGATGTTCACTAGTGATGTCTCTCTCCCAAAAGACGATAAATAGCTAAGCTGGGTGAAAAAATAACAGTTGGTCAATTGACAGAATTATAAACGCACCGCAATACTAATTATGCTACTTGAAAGTAAGAGTGCTCAAAAGTATAAGAAGTACGCCAAGACAAGTAGACCGAAATCCATCTGCATCTACTCACTAATCATCCACCTTGAGATATCTATCCAGAACATCTCGCTGGTATTAAGTTGCGAGCCCCACCCAGAGTGTAAACTCAAAGCAATAGACAATTGCATTAACAATCTATGCGTAAGGTAAACAATCCTTGCAACCGCGGTTACAAGCACCGTTGTTTTCTCCCTAGTGGCAACAACACATCCCCTAGACTCATGTTTCTGTCAGTCACGCTAGTCATCAGGGGGGCATGAACCCACAATCATGCATAACGGTCCATCTTGGAGTTACTATCTACTACTTGGCTAAAGCAATAAAAAGCAAGGGAGAACATGCAAGAATTACTAACAACAAAATATAAAAGGTAAACCAAATATATAACTCATCACGATCTGAACATAATATCATAATCCATCGGATCCCAGCAAACACAGCATAGCAACAGCAGGAAAATTACATAGGTGCCTTGATCATGTAGGACAGCTCACAAGGTCTAAACATTGAAGAACAAAGGTGGAGAGAAGACATCACATAGCTACTGATCACGAACGCATGGTCCAAGGGAGACTACTCACGGCTGATACGTCTCAAAAGTATCAATAATTTCTGCTCGCTCCATGCATATTTTGTGTGATATTGTTATGATCTAGATACACTTTCATACACTTTTGATCATATTTGGACTAACCTACTAACTCAGTGAAACCCAGTGTCATTTCCTGTTTTTCTGCTGTTTTTCTATTTCAGTTTTTCCCCATATAAAAAGTGCTCCAAAAATCCGGGAAAAATCAGATAAAAAATCAGCATGTAGGAAGCCTCCAAAAGCCCGAAGTGGGGCCAGAGGGCCACCACCAGGGGCCCAGGAGGCCACCTGGCGCGGCCAGGGGCCTGGCCGCGCCAAGGGGCGTCTGGACCCCAGGTGGCCACCCTGGCTGCCCCCCTTCGCCTATTTATTCTCCGTCACGGGGAAACTCCAAAGACAGAACCCTATTTCGCAAATTCTCCTATGTTCCGCCGCCGCTGCGCTTCCAAGATCGGGAGCACCGTCAGGACCCTTCCCGGCACCCTGCCGGAGGGAGGATCGACCTCCGGGAGCTTCTCCTCCACCACGGATGCTTACTGGATGTGTCGTGAGTAGTCTACCTTGGACAATGGGTCCGTGATCAGTAGCTATGTGATGTTCTCCTCCTCTATTTGTTCTTCATGGTTTAGACCCCGTGAGCTGCCCTACATGATCGAGGCACATATGTAATTCTTTCTGTTTTTGCTATGCTGAGTTTGATGGGATCTGATGGATTATGAGATTATGTTCAGATTGTGATAGAGTAATATAATTGCTTCTTATCTTTTGTATTTTTGTTCCGAAGTAATTCTTTCATGTTCTCCGCTGCTATTTATTGCTTTGGCCAAGTGGTAGGTAGTAACTCCAAGAGGGAACGTTACGCTCAATTGTGGGTACATGCGCCCTGATGACACGCTTGAGTAACAGAAACATGAGTCTAGGAGATGTGTTGTGGCCACAAGGGGGAAAACAACGGTGCTTGTAACCGCGGTTATAAGGATTGTTTACTTTATGCAAAGTTCTTTTTAATGCAGTTGTCTGTTGCTTTGGGTTTACACTTTGGGTCGGGCTCGCAACTTAATACCAGCGAGATGTTTTGGATAGATATCTCAAGGTGGATGATTAGTAGTACATGCAGATGGATTTCGGTGTACTTATTTTGGCGTACTGCCCATGCTTTTGAGCCTCTTCCTTTATTTTGTAGCATAGTTAGTATTGCGGTGCGTTTATAATCCTGTCAATTTCCCTTCTGTAATTTGTTTACCTCGCATAGCAGTCTTATTGTCTTTTGGGAAAGAGACATCACTAGTGAACATCACGGGACCCCGGTCCATATTCTCATCACTGTTTACATGCTCATTTATTTTCTTGTTTTTTACTTTCAGTTGCTATCATTATCATTTTCCTATGTTTTTTATCCTTTGTAAACAACAAGACCGGAGAGATTGACAACCTCTCTGAATTTCGTTGGGAGCAAAGTTAAATGTGTTATGTGCAGGTCCGCGTCAGGTGCGCCGCTGACACCTACTTATCATCGTCGGAGTCCTACTGGTCGATACTCAACCTCGGTATCTTCACCGAGGGAAACTTGCTGCTACTCTGCATCTTACCTTCCACTTGGGGTAACCAACGAAGGGAGAGAAGAAATCCTCTCTCGCGTATCCAGCGAATTTCTGGCGCCGTTGCCAGGGACTCCGAGTGATAAGATAGGGGAGTTGCCCACTACCTTTTACCTTTACTTTTTAGTCTTGTTAGTTTACCTTTCTATTTTTATCTTTGTGTCTTATATCTAAATTTAAAAAAAATCTGTGTCACAACCCAAAGTTAGGTATGTGCTAGAATAGCAAGTCACATTGCATCATGATATAAAAATTTCAAAAGAAATTGAAATGGGAGAGAGAACCTCGCCCCCCCCAGATGAATTTCATTCAAATGGCCAGATAAAAAGTTGCTCCAAAAATTCCTTTTGCATTTTTTAAAAGTCTCATAAATGAGTGTGATCACATATAAAGTGATTTGGATTCAAACCCATGCCCATAGATTTTTCAAATATTCGAACAGGAACTTGGTATTAAATATAAACCCCTATTTGAATTAAAGTTCAAATTACTTGAATTTTAAAAATGTCCAACCTTTATAAGTGGCTAGCTATATATATTTTGAGGCCATATAAAAATTTGGGGCATTTTAGAAAATGCCTAGCTATTTTACTTAGCAGGGCAAACAAATTAACAGAAAAGAAACAGAAAAGAAATAAGAAAAGGGAGCAAACCTAGAAAGGAGCCCAACTTAACCCCCCCCCCCCGCGGCCCAAGCCCACCTAGCGCGTTGTCGTCTTCCTCCCCGCAAGCCGAAGCAGCTCGCTGTCGAGCATGCCCCGGCCGGCGACCGCCACCGCGACGCCCTCGACGTTCCAGGCGTCCCTGAGCCCCCTCTTCTCGCCACAGAGACGAGAAGAACACGTCTCGTCACTTCCCCTTTCTCCCTGGAGCTCTCCTGCCCTCTCCACGATTCCCCCTTTCCACCCGAGTGCCGCGGCCGTTCGCCGCCGTGAGAAACCGCAGCCAACGCCGGAGAGAAGCCCGAAGACCGTGTCCCCCTCACGCTACGTCGACGTCCACGCCAAGCCCTCGAGGATTTTGACCTAATCGCTCCAGGAGCCTTCGCAATCGTCGATTTCTTCTCGCCGGAGCCGCCGCACGATTTCTTCGATTCCGGTCAACCCGAGCAACTTCGACCATGCCACTGCCTCCGTTGGATTCATGGTGAGCTCACGGTCCGCCCGAGATATTCCGTCGTCCCCCTCCTCAACTCTAGCCGGATCCGCCATGAACGCAGGAGCTCCTTGTAATAGCCCAGTTTTTGAAAAAATTAAAAATTTTGTTTTCGGTGTGAATTGTTTGATTGTCTGATTTGTTAGCGGTGTTTGTATCCCCGATTTATCGATCCACGATTATTTTTCCCCCTCTTATCTCGTATCGGACGAAGACCGACCCTTGCCACCCTGACACTCGACCTTTGGGACATCGGGTTTCGCCCGATCACCGCCGCGAAAACCGCACGAGACCAGCCGTAGCCAACGGAACGAAAAACCCCGTTTAATAAGTAATCGGGATATTTTTATAGCGCGTCGGAAAATGTTCTCGGAACGGTTCCAGCGCGAGGTGAACGCCTCCGGCTTGACGCGCTGCTCGCGCAGTTTGATGTTTTACCCGAATCGGAGGTACTGCGGACCCCTGGCGGTCAGAAACGTGAGCACCGCGCGCGCGAGAGAAAAACCGGGGATGTTTTTGCAAACTTCCAGCCACCTGGGCTATATAAAGACCACCACACTCCCACCCCATTTCTAGGGTTTACCCTAGCACAAATTTTCAGCCACACCCCCAGTTTCGCCCCAATTTTCGTCCTTTTGCTAGCCCATCAGATATGGACCGTTAGATCGCTCGATCTGATGGCCAGGGAGATGCCACGTCACCCCATCTCTCCCACCTAGCCATCTCTCCTCTCTCCTCTCACCACCCTCCCGTGGAACCGCCGACGCATCCACGGCCGGCCGCGCCGGCGACCAGCTCCGGTGAGCCGCTCCTCCCCTCGCGCCATCCTCTCTCCTCTGCTGCCTCACCTCCTCCCTCTTCCTCTCTGCACGCAGGGGCCGATGGGAAGCCAGCCGCCATGGCCATGGAAGCCGGCCAAGAGCTCGCGCCCGCCGCCACGGGAGCTCTACCGCGAGACCCTTCACCGCGCACCCGGATCCGGCCGCCTACCTCCGCCTGCGCCCCCCTCCGGCCTCCTCTGCCCTCGCTGGAGCCGGGAACCCGTCCGCCGCGGCAAGCCTCCTGCGCAGGAACGGGGAGGAGCACGAAGGCCACGCTCCTCCGCTCGGCCGCCCGCTCGAGCCGCTGCTGGGCCGGCCCGCCCACAGGCGGCCCATCTCCACCGCAGCCAGCCTGCCCGCCAGCCTCCTCTGCCTCATGGGCTCGGCCCAGATGGGGTGAGACAGCCCGGCCGCCCTCTTTTTTTTTCCCTTGTGAGCATGTTTGCATTGATTAACCTGCTTATGCATTGCTCTAAAGTGTGCTTCGTGATGTTGGAAGTTTGTGCCCGTAACTTGTTTTGCTTATATCTTTTTAACCGTAACTCTGTTTGGAGTGTTCTTTATATGCAACTTGATTAGTTTTTCGTGTACTTTGTGTTTATGCTATTGTTTGATGTTGTTAACCAACCTAAAATATGGTTTAGGACAGAACAGTACCAAATGTTTTAATCATCGTGCGGCACTTAGTGTTATGCCATGTTTAGGTTGTGCCTCACTTAAATTGACTAGCATAGATAGTTTACTTTGTGCTTCACGTTTTGCCATGATTGGGTGCCTTGCCATGTTAACAACCGTTGGTTGATCACTTGTAGCTAAACAACTTGAACCTCTCTAAACGTGCGGTATCGTCGTGTGTGACGAGTACTCCACTTAACCTGTTAGTAACCGCTCTCGACGGTAGGTGCGATGTCTCGTGTTGCCTTCTTGTTGGTGCTTGCTCGTGTTTTCCGCGTAGTAATAGATGTTTGCATGCTAGTCTATTTCAACAGGCAAGGACTATACATTACTTATGATCCATTCTATTTCAACCAGCGGTTTGCATGCTAGTCTAGGATAGGTTCGATGTTTGATCCTACCACATGTTTATAGCCTCTTTCAAACTGATACAGCCATGTCCCCTCCCAGCAAACCTTGTACTGCTATGTTACTATTGCTCATTGCTCAGCCCCTGCTTAGTATGCATGCTTAGGATGCTATGATGTTACCCTGTTACTCCTTGGTTTGGGCTATCACATTATTATATTGTTGTTGATGATATGATTATTATAATGTCGACTATACTCGACGAAGGATGGAAGGTCTAGGCTATCCCGCCCCGACGCTTTGTTCCATTCGAGTCACGTAGGATCCGAGTTCCGGGTATTGGTTTTAAGACTGAGCGTGCCTAATCGCGTGTGGGATTTTATGGGGTCCCCTCTTCTTTCCTACCTAGCTTCAAACATTTCTAGAGGTGGCCCAGGATGATTTACCATTTGAAACCGTGTGCGTAACTGATCTGCAGCCAGTGGTTTTAAAACAACTCGGGCCAGCGGAGACAGAGTTCCTTTGTTGGTCCACACTGGTGAGCTAGGGAAGTCCCCTGTTATATAGGCGAGACTAAACCCGACCTTGGCCATACGGAAGAGTCCGATCCGAGAGCGTGGCCAGCTTTTGGATTGGGTGTCGACTCCCCGGGGGCCACCTGGATTTGTTCGTTGTTAGTTAGAGGGACATGTCGTTTCGGATCTCTTGGAACTAAATCATAAAATGGTTGCCTATAATGGGTAGCAACTGAGAGAGATGGGCGAGCATGCGACGCCTCGTAATGGGCAGTTGGTACACCCCTGCAGGGTTAAATCTTTTTGAGAAGCCGTGTCCACGGTTATGGACGACTCGAGACCTACTCCTTGTTCATAGACAACAACAACTGAGATAATCTTAATATAACTTGATCAACGTGTGTGTGTGCCTTGACTGCTCCTTCTTCATCGGGATTCGAAGAGGAGGACAAGGATAGGATATGTGTTATGTTTGCGTAAGTAGTTGATAGCAAGACTTGTTGGAGGCGATTCCTCATCGAATGCTTGGATTCTTATCTTACTCTCTAGATCGTTAGCCACTTCATAAATGCTAGTGAGGCAGCAACCTCACCACTTACCCCTTCCTTACCGTAAACTACTTGTTGTCCTAGAATAACGAGTGATGAAGTCCTTGCTGGGTCAGATGACCACTACAGTTGGATGTTGAGTACCTCTGTACTCATGATACTACCCCCAAACTCTTTTCAGGGTTCTTGATCGACAACAGGTATGGTGATCGACGTTTCACGTGGAGACTCGACGACGACTAGTTAGGCGGATCCTGGCGGAAGGCCTGGACCCGTGTGGTTATGGGATCGATGTTTTCTCTTTTCCACTAGGCATTTGCTTGTAGTCTCTACTCAGACATGTATCTTCCGCTGTTGTATTGTATTAACGCAGTTGTATGCCGATTGTATGAGATGTTGTATACTGTATATGTAATGTTGTGATATCATGTTGGAAATCCGGGGCATATGGCTATGTCATATGTCGCGGTGCGACCGATATGTGCTTCGTCCCCGGATCTAGATGGAAACATCTATATCTGGAACAGTACCGCATATTGGGCCTTACACTCCTCGCCGCCGGGATGCTCGTCGTCGTGCATCCTTGAACCCTAGAACCCCGAGACCATGTCCATCGTACTCCACGCGCTCTGCTGCTTCGTTTGCAACCATGGTTGTTTCACTTGATGCGCCGCAGCGAGTTCCACCCCGAGCCCGTGCCACGGCCTCCACGGAAGGTCGTCGCCGACGTCGCTCCGGTGGCCCCCTTGGTCACCTGGACCGCCCCCGAGACGCACAACTCCACGGGCGTCCCTCCGGTGCAACTGGCGCGTCAAATGGTGCACGGGAGCACCTCCTCGTGCAGCGCCGCCGCGTCGGATTGTCGCCGGCGGCTCGGCGCCGATGAGCCCACGTGTCCGGCGGGGTTAACCCCTAATTAACCCAGCCCTGGGCCACTAACATGTGGGCCTAGGCTGTTAATTAACCCTGGGTTAATTTAAACAGAGGCTAATTAACCCCCCTCTCACTGACTAGTGGACCCCAGCTGTCAGTCCCCCCCCCACATAACTGTGACGTCATGCCTACGCAGTAATTCAATTAAACTGAATAAATCTATCTATTTAATCCAGCAAAGGTAAAAAAATGAATTAGACTTCAATAAATCATAGAAAATTCATATTAACTCCAAATTTGACATATAATATATGAAAAATGATCAGGACAAAATAATCTATCCAAATATAAAACTTTAAACTATGTTTGAGTTGAATTTAAAATGGGACCAGTAGCATTTGCTATTTGGTTTAATTGGAATTTAATCAAATTAAATTCAAATGCTTTTGCAATTTGAACCTTAGCAACATACCCCAATTCACTTGAACATCAGAGGTATATAATAGACATGTCAAGATGAATTACATTGATCAAACAATAGCATTTGTAACTTGGCTAAATTGAATCCAAATTGGAGTTTTAATTTGCAATTTCATTTGCAATATACTCCATTTAAATGGAATTGCCTCACACATCAGAAGCATATACATCAAGTTTCAACCTTCAACCATGTGATTGTGCATTGTATTTATATTGCTTCCTTGTTTGTTGTTTGTCGAGTAGAAGTGGAACCGGAATAGGAGGCTGCCCCCTTCGTTGAAGACCCCGATAACGAACCTCGTTACCAAGGCAAGCAAACCCCCATTGATCATGTCGATAAAAACTCATTTCCCTCTCAGTCTCGCTTATGCATGAAATAGGATGATCACCATGATAAATTTTCTACCGCATAGTTGAACCCAATCCTTTGCATGACCTATCATTTTTTCACAGTAGTAAGCAAACCACAATCCTAGCAAATGTAGGAGTTGGTTGATATCATGTGGCCCCTGCAACTGTTAAAGCTTATTGCATGCTTAGAGTTTACAGTGAGGTTACTTTGATCTGTGAGTCGGGATGGTAGTGATCATGTTGATGATGGTGGAAATGTGTTGGTGAATCTACCCTAATACAAGGTGGACGATGAGAGGCTGTGTAGGAGTACACAGTGGGTTGTCTCGTTGAACACCGCCTTAAGTCTGAGTTCTTGTGTGGTGATCCAAGAAGAAGAGTACAACCACACATTGGGCTCACTGACCCCTCTCATCCTAGTACCTCACTCCGTTCGAACCCCAAAAGTCGCAGTAGTTCGGACTTCTAGTAGGGTTGTGGCACGGTCTGCGAAGTGGATGAACGGCTTTTCAAGACCGGGTTGGGACCCTGCACACATCGTTTGAGGCTGTACTGGAACCTCGGCCGGACTTCCATACGGATCCTCCTCAGATAGGCGACTCTCTGGACTAGAACGGAGCTGTGGGCAAAGTGTTGTGGTGGCATCCTCGTTGTCACCTCTTGAACGGTGACACGCAAAAGGCAGTAACTGATGACACGTGTGTGTAGCGGTACACCCCAGCAGGGTTAAAAAAACTATTCGATTAGCCGCGTCTGCGGTTAAGGACTGCTTGGAAAGCTTAGCTTGATTATTAGACAACTTGAAGTGGATACTTAGAAAACTTGGGAAGATAAGTGTGAGTGCCATGGCGTGCTTTCTCGTGGGGAAGTCAAGGAAGGCACCATAGTGGTGTAATTGGTTGGAGACATGTAGTGGACTCGTGTACGCTTCTTACCTCAAGTCTGGTACTCGTAGTTCAGGACTAGCCAAGTCAAAGCTGGCACTTCTGCAATTGAACCCCACCTCCCTTTGCCTTGATACATGTGCATGATTAGTATAGTTCCTACGTAAGTCTTGCTGAGTACTACTTTGTACTCACGTTTGCTTATTCTATGTTTTAGATGAACCCACTGACCCCGAAGGTGGATTCTTCCTCGAGCTGGACGAATGAAGACCAAGCTAGTGTAGTCCCAGTCAGACGAATGGTCCCTCGTGGAAGGGCTTGTTTATAGATAAGGCTTCTCTAAGCCATTTGTTAAACTTGTCTGTACTCAGACCTACTTTGCTTCCGCATGTTTGATGTAATGTTAGATCACAGACTTGTGATCTCTGTGTGCACTCTGTAAGAGTTATCAATAAAGTTGTAAACTTTGTAGAGAATTGCAATGATACCTGTTGTTCATACTGGACATGTGTGCTGCGTGTATGTTTATAACATGCATGTCTTAGTATGGGTTTTCGAGACCTTAGTTGTGATCTGGCTGGCGGTCTTTTATACACAAAGTGGCCCTTAAATGTGCGCAGCTTGGGGCATCGCGATGCGATTGCTCGTGACTCTGTCACATGCACACTTTGATGTATGATCGAGCCCGCCCTAGACCCCGACTAAGTGATCGGGCTGGAGTAAGTCTATGTAAGGGTTATAATACAATCGATCGTATGGTTGAGGCAACTTGTCTATGAGTATGGGAGTTCACCACCCATATCATTTAGACTTGTGTGCGGACGATGAGGACCCATTTCAGATGATCATCCGGCCTGGATGGGATGCTCCTCACGTTCGATGCTTTCCAAGAACGTTCTGTGCTTGGCCTTGTCTGCTTAGACAAGTGGGTACGGTTCTCGGCTCTCCATATGATTGTGTTGTAGCGAGTCTTGCATACGCTAACCCCGGGTCCCGACAGACTTGGTATCAGAGCAGGACTGACTGTAGGATTATCAGCCTTGGCCGAAGTCGAGTCTAGCTTGTTATAGTTATATAGTTACTCTGGGTGTATAAGGGAACAACATAAGGCTTCTTTTTTCTCCTTACCTTCATTGTTCTAAGTTTTGAGTCACCCTCATCTTGTTCTATGGGAAGATAGGACTAGGCTCATCTCTGTCTGATTAGAACATCTCGTTGTTTGCTTCATTATAGCCGTAGGAAAGTTGTGTTCGGTTTGATAGGATTGTTGTGCTTCCTGATTTCTTACATCGTATGTAAGTGTTGTTTCTACATTGCAAGAAAAGACATTTCTTACAATTACAGCCGTTATGCTGTCCGAGTCATTCCATTTATCTCCATAATATGATGCATTTGAAAACTCATTCAACTCTGATTGACATTGATCTTATCCTTCAGGATGTCTCAAGGAACCCGTGGCCACCTTGGTCGTGCCCAAGCTCGTGGGGATGATCCAGAGAAAGGCAATCTTCCACCCTCACCCACGATGGCTCAAGTTCTCATGGAGGTTGAAAGAAACCGAAGGGACTCTCATGAGTTGTTGGGAGTCATTGCCCGGAACACTTCCCAGCAGCGGAATGAGCTTGTGTCGTTGAATGACTTCATCCAGCTTCATCCCCCAGTTTTCACCTATTCCACTGAGCCCCTTGACGCCGATGACTGGCTTCGCAGCATCGAGAGAAAGCTCCATTCTGGACATGTTGCAGATGGTGACAGAGTCAACTATGCCACCTACCACCTCGAGGGTGCAGCTAGCTCTTGGTGGGAGAACTTTCTAAACATGCGTCCAGCTGACAGTTGACTTCGTGGAATGAGTTCTGTGACGCTTTCCGTGAGCACCACTTTCCAAAGGGTCTTAAGGACCGCAAGCGTGAGGAGTTCTGCAACCTCACCCACGGCAGAAGGACTTTTGACGAGTTTAGTCGTGAGTTCAACCGACTGGCTCGTTATGCTACTAAAGAGGTCTCCACCGACGCTAAGAAGCAAGAGAGGTTCCACCGTGGACTCAATTCTGGACTCCGTCGTGAGCTCAACCTGCATGACTTCGCCACCTTCCAGGTCCTTGTCAACAAGGCCATCAAGGCGGAGGACATGAACACCCCGAATGACTTCCGCAAGCACCATAGAGATGATGGTTCATCCAGTTCAGGCCCTCAGAAGCGCAAGATCTGGATCCCCAATAGCATGTTCCGCCAGAACAACCCACCGAGGCCATCCTTTGTGGCACCTCGTCCACCAGCTCCGTTCCATCCAGCTCCACCTAACAACCCAGCTCCCCGCACAGTCTTTGGAGCCTTCTTCAGATGTGGCCAGCCTGGTCACTATTCTCGTGAGTGCCCCATAAATCAGAATGCTCCACCTCATGCCAAAGGGAACCCCAATGTTCGTGCCAAGCCACCCCCGAAGATCTCCACCGTGTAAGGCCCGATATGCGGTACTGTTCCAGATCTAGGTGTTTCCACCCAGATCCGGGGACGAAGCACATATTGGTCCCACCGCGACATATGACAAAGCCATATGCCCCGGATTTCCAACATGATATCACAACATTACAGATACAAGGATACAACATCTCATACAATCGGCATACAGCTGGCTTAATACAATACAACAGCGGAAGATATATGTCTGAGTACAGACTACAAGCAAATGCCTAGTGGCAAAGAGAAAAACATTGATCCCATAACCACACGGGTCCAGGCCCTCCGCCGGGATCCGCCTAACTAGTAGTCGTCGAGTCTCCACGTGAAACGTCGATCACCATACCTGTTGTCGATCGAGAACCCTGAAAAGAGTTTGGGGGTAGTATCATGAGTACAGAGGTACTCAGCATCCAACTGTACTGGTCATCTGACCCAGCAAGGACTTCATCACTCGTCATTCTAGGACAACTAGTAGTTTACGGTAAGGAAGGGGTAAGTGGTGAGGTTGCTGCCACACTAGCATTTATGAAGTGGTTAACGATCTAGAGAGTAAGGTAAGAAGCCAAGCATTCGATGAGGAATCGCCTCCAACAAGTCTTGCTATCAACTACTTGCGCAAACATAACACCTATCCTATCCTTGTCCTCCTCTTCGCATCAAGTTATTTTAAGATTATCTCAGTTGTTGTTGTCTATGAACAAGGAGTAGGTCTCAAGTCGTCCATAATCGTGCACACGGCTACTCGAAAAGATTTAACCCTGCAGGGGTGTACAAACTGCCCATTACGAGGCTTCACACGCTCGTCCATCACTCTCAGTTGCTACCCATCACAGGCAACCATTTTATGATTTAGTTCCAAGAGATCCGAAATGACAGGTCCCTCTAGCTAACATCGAACAAATCCGCGTGGCCCCCGATGAGTCGACATCCATCTCAGGAGCCGGTCGCGCTCTCGATCTAGTCTCAACCGTCTGTCGCGGGTTTGGATAGCCGTTTAATCACACATGGGACACCGGGTCCTCAGCCGGACAAGGTGGGCCAGCAAGGGAACTAAGTCCTCACTGGTCCAGGTTGGTTTGTAAACAACTGGCGGCCGACCAGCACACACACGGTTTCAAATGGTAAATCATCTTGGGCCACCACTAGAAATGTTTGAAGCTAGGTAGGTAAGAAAAGGGGACCCCATAAAATCCCACACGCGGTTAGGCACGCTCAGTCTTAAAACCAATACCCGGAACTCGGGTCCTAGGTGACTCGAATGGAACAAAGCGTCAGGGCGGGATAGCCTAGACCTTCCATCCTTCGTCGAATATAGTCAACATTATAATAATCATATCATCAACAACAATAATAATAATAATGTGATATCCCAAACCAAGGAGTAACAGGGTAACATCGTAGCATCCTAAGGATGCATACTAAGCAGGGGCTGAGCAACGAGCAATAGTAACATAGCAGTACAAGGTTTGCTGGGAGGGGACATGGCTGTATAGGTTTGGAAGAGGCTGTAAACATGTGGTAGGATCAAACATCGAGCCTAACCTAGACTAGCATGCAAACCGTTGGTTGAAATAGAATGGATCATAAGTAATGTATAGTCCTTTCCTGTTGATAAGTCGGGTTCCGAAGGTGTAGTTGATCGCAAGCTCGCAACGTCTACGAGAAGTACCCGCGGAAGCACACAAGACGGTAAACACTGGAAAGCAATCAACGAGCAAGCATCTATTACTATGAAGCAAACACGATCAAGCATCAACAAGAAGGCAACACGAGACATCGCACCTACCGTCGAGAGCGGTTATATCACAACCCCAATTTAGGCAAGTGCTAGGGTTGCTTGTGCCTTTGCATCTTGTGAAAAATTCAAAAAGAAATTCAAAAATGGGGAAAAGAAAAGCCCTGAGAATTTAAATCAAATGGCCAGATAAAAATCTTTTTCCAAAAATCATTTGAATATTTGGAAAATTCCTATAAATGATGTTGATCATTTTAAAAGTGGTTTGGGTTCATTACCATGCCCATGGAATATTCAAAAATTCAAAATGTGCCTTGGAAAATTAAAGAACCCCTATTTGATTTGAAATTCAAATTGTTTGAATTTAAAAAAATGCCCAAATCCTATATGTGGCTAGCTACTGGTCACCTAGGATTTATAAAATTATTTGGGAATTTTTATAAAATGTTTTGGTATTTATTTATCAGAGCAAACAATTGAAAGAAAAAGAAAAACAGAAAGAAAACAGAAAGAAAAAGGAAAAAAAAAGGCAAAGCAGCCCACCCCTACAGGCCAGCAGCCCAACTAGCAGATCCCCAGCCCAAGCCCACGTGGGGCTTGTCGTCTACCCCAAGCAGCTCGCTGTTGAGCATGCCGGGGGCGACGATTGCCACCACGACGGCGGCGGCCCTCTAGACCACCCCCTGCCCCTCCTACGTGTCGCGGAGACCACCTCACCCCCGCTCAGCCCTTTCCCCCTTCCCTGTGGCTCGTCCCCTTCGTCTCCGGCGAGATCCCATGGGGGCCCGAGCGCACCAGAGATCACCGACGAGGGCGAGCGCGGCCAACGACGCCTTCTAGCCGAACCATCTTGTCCAGAAGCTCTGCAAGCATCCTCTCCTTCGAGCTTCTCAATCAATTGAGCTCCGTAAGCCCAAGAACCGACGCCATCTTCTCCAATTTCCGCCGGCCGCCGTGGACCTCGTCGCTAAATTTGTCGTCCTCGAGCTCTCCTCGGCCCCCTCGACTGCTCCATCAACTTTGGGGTGAGAATACGCTCGATTTCCCCCTTCTCCTGCCTTGTTCCGAGCCCTAGGTCGACCTTCCACCTGAGCAGAGCCACGGTCGCCGCCCGCGTTGACGCCGACGTTGCTGCGGTGCCTCTGAGGTCCCCCGATGACGAAGATGGACGCGGGGGAGCGCGGGGCACGTTTTGGAGCAAGAGCCCTTCCCTCCCGTGGCCATTTGGCCAAGTCCGGCGAGCTCCCCGGCCGGCAACAGTAAAGTCCGGCGAGCCCGCCATTAGGCCCCCCCTAAACCTAAGCTAATCACCCACTAACCCCCTTCCAGAGTCCATGACAAGTGGGGCCAGCCCCCCTTAACCCCTGTTTGTTCTAAATCCAAACAGAATTTAATAGTGAGCCACTGACAGGCATGGCCCACATGATAGCCCTGCTGATGTCATGCTGAGGTCATGCTGATGCAATAAAAGAATTTCCAAAAATAAACCAATTTCCAGAGAATTAAAGAAATCCAGAAATTCCAAAAAATAGCTGAAACTTTAGAAATTCATAGAAAATTCATATTAACTCCAAATTAGACAAATAATATATGAAAAATGATCAGCAGAAAATTCTCTATCCAAATATGCCACTTTAAACCATGTTTGAGTTGATTTTAAAATGGGACCAGTATCTTTTGCTATTTGGCTTAAATGGAATTAATTCAAATTTAATTCAAATGCTAATTCAATTCGAACCATTTCAATACACTACATCTTACTTGAACATCAGAAGCATATCAAACACTTGAACACATGCTTTACAATGATCGAACAATAGCAAATGCACTTTGATTAAATTGAAATTCATATGTGGAGTTTGAATTTGCATTTCAAATGCAATACACTTCATTTAAATTGAATTTTCTACAAACCAGCACCATACACATCATGTGAAAACATAAACATGTGCTTGTGCATTCTATTACAATGTTGCCCCCCCCTTTTGTTGATGATTGTTTCCGGTACCAGCTTTTCCGAGACGGTGATCACCCCCGAAGGAGAAGACCACCGATAAGACCGGTGTATCGTCAGCAAGGCAAGCAAACCCCATTGATCATGTCTATAAAATCCTATTTCCCTCTCAGTCTCGCTTATGCATGTTTAGGAGATCACCGAGACGCGTTCTTTCGCATAGTTGAACCCATTCTGATGCATGACCTATCATTTTGTCACCGTATTAAGCAAACCACAATCCTAGCAGATTTAGGAGATGAATGATGAGCATGTGGCCCCTGCAACTGTTACTGCTTATTGCTGCTTAGTGATACAATGAGGATGTTATGTTTGTGAGTTGGGATGGAATGAACACAGTGATGCTGGTGTTAACGTGTTGGTGAATCCACCCTAAGCAAAGGTGAACGATGAGAGGCTGTGTAGGAGTACACAGTGGGTTGTCTCGTTGAACACTGCCCTAGGCCCCGAGTTCCTGTTTTGTGATCCAAGACAAAGAGTATGACCACATGTAGGGTTTTATGGGAACCCCGTTTGGCCTCTTTACATATCCGATCCGGTCCAGGGGTCACAATAGATTCGGGCTTTCCATTTGGCATGTGCATAGAAAAAGAATGAAGAAAAGGTTGCATCATATAGATATGTGGGTGGACTTGTGAGGCAGTGAAACCATCTGGCAGAGGTGGCGTCCCGGTCCCTTACATTATCTGAGTCCGTTTCGTGGAACCGGCCGGACTCTCGAGCGGTGCCAAACTCAGGTAGTCGACTCCTGGATTAGAGAAGGTGATGTGAGGTTAATGCCTTGGTTTCATCCACGTCCGACACCCGCTTGAAGGGTGACGAGAACGAGGCGATAAGTGATGACACGCGTGTGAAGATGTACACCCCTGCAGGGTTAATGAACTATTCGAATAGCCGTGTCCGCGGTTATGGACTACTTGGAGACCTCTACTTGATCATTATATAACTTGAATGGATACTTATAAAACTCGCAAGATAAGCGTGATTGCTATGGTGGGCTTCCTTGTGGGGAAGTCGAGGAAGTAACCATAGTGGTGTATTGTTTGGAGACTTGTAGTGGACTCGTGTACGCTTCTTACCTCAAGTCTGGTACTCGTAGTTCAGGACTAGCCAAGTCAAAGCTGGCACTTCTGCATGATGAAACCCCACCTCCCTTTACCTTGAAAGTTGAGCATGAGTAGTGTAGTTCTGATGTAAGTCTTGCTGAGTACGACTTTGTACTCATGTTTGCTTATTCTATGTTTTAGATGAGAACCCGGACCCCGATGGAGTCACCTTCGTGAAGCTCGACGTTGACCTTGGTAGTATAGTTCCAGACAGTAGTCTGGTCCCTCGTGGATGGGCATGTATGTTTACAAGGCTTCTCTAAGCCATTTGTTAAACTTGTCTGTACTCAGACCTAATTTGCTTCCGTTGTATGATGTAATGTTGATCACAGATATGTGATCTTTGTATGCTCTATGTGTAAATCAATAAAGAGTACTTTGTAGAGTTATGTGATGATACCTGCTGCTCATACTAGGCATGTGTGCTGCGTGTATGTTTATAACATGCATGTCTTAGTATGGGTTTTCGAGACCTTAGTTGTGATCTGGCTGGCGGTCCTTTATACACCAAGTGGCCCTTAGATGTGCGCATCTTGGGGCATCGCGATGCGATTGCTCGTGGCTCTGCCACGTGCACACTTTGTTGTATGATCGAGCCCGCCCTAGACCCCGACTAAGTGATCGGGCTAGAGTTTGTTTATGTAAGGGTTATGATTCAATCGATCACATGGTTGAGGCGACTTGTCTATGAGTATGGGATTCATCACCCATAAGCATTTAGACTTGTGAGCGGACGATGAGGACCCATCTCAGTTGATCATCCGGCCTGGATGGGATGCCCCTCACGTTCGATGCTTTCCGAGAGTGTTCTGTGCTTGGCCTTGTCTGCTTAGACAAGTGGGTACGGCTCTCGGCTCTCCATGTGATTGCATCGTGACTGCAATTACATATGCATATTCCGGGTCCCGACAGGTTACTAACAGGTTAAGTGGAGTACTCGTCACACACGACGATACCGCACATTTACGGTGGTTCAAGTTGCTTAGCTACAGATGATCAACAAAGGTTGTTAACATGGAAACTCACTCAAGCATGGCATAGCACACAAACATGGCAAGAGTTGAAGCACAAAGTAAACTACCTAAGCTAGTCAATTTAAGTGGGGTGATATCCTAGACATGGCAAACTATTGCGGACCCCACGATATTTATTGCATTTGGTACTGTTCTTCCCTAAACAATATTTTATTATTTTTATTAGCAAGCAAGAGCAGCATAAACACAATCTACATGCAATTCTAGTCAAGTTACATATAAAGAACATTTTAAATAGAGCAACGGTTAAAAAGTTATTGCAGTTACAGTTTACAGTGGCAAGCAGTGTAATTAGCAGTCAAACAACAAGTAAACAAATTCAAACATGGCAACAAACAACATTTTAATAATCTACGCGCAAAACGGAGCAACTTTCATGTAGAAAGCGTCTCCATCGGAGCTACCGGTGAAAAGATACTCGCGCCGCAAAATCTAACAATAATTTGCAATTTTGTTAATAAACCAGAAAAAAAACAAGTCTGCTGGGCCGAAACTGCCACTACTGGGCCTAAGCAGAGGGCCTCAGCCCACTGCGCAAGGAAAGAAAAAAAAAGAAAAAAAAAACAGAAGGGAGGGTGCTCACTGTTGGGCCGTGGCCCAGGCCGGCCTGGGAGGCTGAGGCGCCTGTTGGGCCGAGGGAGGGGAGGCCGGCCCAGTGCGGTTCGCGAGCAGGGAGGCGGCCGGCTCCCGTCGTCTCCATGACGAGGCGGCGGCGCAGGATCTCGCCGGCTGGCGAGAGAGGCGCGCAAGGGCGCGGCTGGAGACGGATCCGGGGCAGGGGGCGGCGGAGGAGGTCATGGGGTCGCCGGCGTCGAGGTCCGAGACCGTGGCTCCATGGAGGCTCGGGGATCCCACGGCCATGGCGGGCTGGCTGCACACAGAGAGAGAGAAGAGAGGAAATTAGAGAGAGGAGGAAGAAGAAGGGGAAGGAGAGAAAGGGGAGGGTGAGGAGGCGCGGGAGAGGGTGAGGAGAGCGACCACGACGGAGGAGGCTTGCCGGCGTCGAGCCGGAGGGAGGCGGCGGCGGCCTCTGGTCCGCGGGCTGGAGGTAGGAGAGAGGTTGGAGGAGGCTTCTCGGGTGGCTAGATCCGATCTGGGCCGTCGGATCTCCGGATCTGACGGTCCAGAACTCATTGGGCAGAAAACTGAGCAAAATTGGGGGTGTGGCTGCAAATTTTGTGCTAGGAAACCCTAGAAATGGGTGGGAGTGTGGTGGTCTTTATATAGCCCAGGTGGCTGGCAGTTTGCAAAAACATCCCCGGTTTTTCTCCCGCACGCGCGGTGCTCACGTTTCTGACCGCCGGGGGTCCGCAGGACCTCCGATTCGGGTAAAACTTTGAACTGCGCGATCAGCGAGTCGAGCCGGTGGCGATCACCTCGCGCTGGAACCGTTCCAAAAACACTTTCCAGCGCCCTATAAAAATAACCCATTTAATTATTAAACGGGGGTTTTGTTCCGTTGGCTGCGGTTGGTCCCGTGCGGATTTCGCGACGGTGATCGGGTGAAACCCGGTGTCGCAAGGTCGAGTGTCAGGGTGGCAAGGGTCGGTCTCCGTCCGATACGAGATAAGAGGGGGGGAAAATAATCGCCGATCGATAAATCGGGGATGCAAACACCGCAAACAAATCAAACAATCAAACAATTCACACCGAAAAAAATATTAATTTTTGTGAAAACTAGGCTGTTACACACCGTCAAGCCATCTACTTCCGCAAATCTTGGACGTGTGATCCAAATCTCAGCTGAGGAAACTGATGGTACTTCTGACGTCATTCTTGGTACGCTCCCAGTCAATTATGTTCCCACCTCTGTCTTTTTCGATCCAGGAGCATCTCACTCATTCATGTCGGAGAGTTATGCACTTCGGCATGAGATATCTTTTGATGAAATGTTCACCCCAATGATTATTTAAACTCCTGGTTCCAAGTGGCAAACTAATAGAGTAAGCCATGGCAATCAAATTGCAATTGAGGGTTTAGTATTCCTTGCTTCACTCATAGCCCTCAAGTCTTCAGACATTGATTTCATCCTAGGAATGGATTGGTTATCAAGACAAAATGATTTTCTTGATTGTAAATCCAAGTCAGTTAGACTTACACATCCTTCAGGCCAAACAATAGATTATTCCTCACCAAGAACAAGAACCCAGATGCATTCTTTGAATGTGCTTCCCCTTCCCGACCTTGAAGATATTCCGGTGGTTCGTGACTTCTTGGATGTCTTTCCTGAAGAGATGCCAGGAATGCCTCCTGATAGATGTGTAGAATTCATTGTAGATCTTGCCCCAGGAACCGCCCCAATTTTCAGACGCCCATACAAAATGGCCCCACGTGAGTTAGCTGAGCTTAAAATCCAACTTGAAGCTTTGTTGGCAAGAGGCTTCATCCGCCCGAGCTCATCGCCATGGGGTTGCCCCGTTTTGTTCGTAACGAAGAAAGATGGAACAGAAAGGATGTGCGTAGACTATCGCCCGCTAAATCTAGCGACGATAAAGAACAAGTACCCACTGCCCAGGATCAATGATCTTTATGATCAACTTGCTGGATCCACTGTCTTCTCCAAGATGGATTTGAGATTAGGTTATCATAATATCAAAATCCGAAACGAGGACATTCCAAAAACGGCTTTCACTACTCGTTATGGTCTTTACGAGTACACTGTCATGTCCTTTGGTTTAACCAATGCCCCCGCCACTTTCTCGCGCATGATGAATTCGATCTTCATGGAGTACTTGGATAAATTTGTTGTAGTTTATCTTGATGACATTCTCATCTACTCGAAGAACGAAGAAGAACATGTCGAACATCTTACGCTGGTATTGATGAAACTTAGAGAGCACCGCCTGTATGCTAAATTCTCCAAGTGTGAATTTTGGCTACCAGAAGTGACCTACTTAGGCCACGTGATTTCTGCAAAAGGCATTGCTTTAAATCCCGAGAGAGTTCAGGCCGTCCTTAACTGGACTCCACCTGAATCGGTTAAGCAAGTTAGGAGTTTTCTTGGCTTAGCAAGCTATTGTCGCCGCTTCATCGAGAACTTTTCTAACGTTTCAAAGCCTCTAACTGAACTCCTCAAGAAAGATAAGAAATTCCAATGGACTCCCAAATGCGAGGAAAGCTTTCAAGAGCTAAAAAGAAGATTGACTTTTGCACCCGTACTTGTGCCTCCAAACACCAAAAATGATTTCGAGATCTTTTGTGACGCCTCACGGCAAGGGTTAGGATGCATACTTATGCAAGATAGACATGTGGTAGCTTATGGTTCACGCCAGTTGCGTCCACATGAAGAGAACTATCCTACCCATGATCTTGAACTTGTTGTCGTAGTTCATGCCCTAACAACTTGGCGACATTACCTCCTTAATAATCGTTGCGAGATCTATTCCGACCACCAAAGCCTCAAATACATATTCACCTAGACAGATCTTAATCTCAGGCAAAGACGCTGGATTGAGTTGATAAAAGATTATGACTTAGGAATTTCTTACACCCCAGGCAAAGCCAATGTCATGGCTGATGCACTAAGTCGTAAGTCTTATTGTAACAACCTCATGTTACAACAGTATCAACCAATTCTTCATGAGGAATTTCGAAAGCTCAATCTCGAGATTGTTCCTCGTGGATCTCTTTTCAACTTGGTGGTGAAACCAACCCTTGAGGATCAAAGAATAGTTGCACATAGGCGTGCACGAGGTGTTCGCCGGATCAAGGAGAACATTGCTAGCGGAGTTGCTATATGTTTCTCCATAAATAGTAAAGGAACGGTATTCTTTGGAAATCGTTTTGTAGTACCTAAGAATAAGGAACTAAGGAAACTCATCCTCAAAGAAGCCCATGACACACCCCTCTCCATTCATCCCGGTAGCACAAAAATGTACCGAGATCAACGCCAGAGATTTTGGTGGACTAGGATGAAGAGAGACATTGCTCGATTTGTTGCCGAATGTGATGTTTGTCGTCGCATTAAGGCCGAACACCAAATACCTGCTGGTACACTTCAACCTTTGCCTATTCTAGAGTTGAAATGGGACAAAGTCAGTATGGATTTCATCACCGGCTTTCCAAAAACCCAGAAAGGAAATGATGCCATCTTTGTTGTGGTGGATAGACTTTCCAAAGTTGCTCACTTCCTTCCAGTTCACGGGTCTATAACTGCTAGCCAGTTAGCGGACTTGTATGTCTCTAGAATTGTGCCTCTTCACGGTGTTCCTTTGGAAATAAATTCTAATTGTGGTAGCCTTTTCACCTCTAGATTCTAGGGAAGCTTTCAGAATGCTATGGGAACTCATCTCTCCTTTAGTACAACTTTCCATCCTCAGTCTATTGGTCAAGTCGAAAGGGTTAACCAAATTCATGAAGACATGCTTAGAGCTTGTGTTATCTCATTCGGAAAGAATATGGAGAAGTCTCTTCCATTCGCCGAATTTGCTTATAACAATAGTTTCCAATCTAGTCTGAACATGGCTCCTTTTGAACTCCTCTATGGACGACGATGTTGAACACCCCTAAACTGGTTAGAAACCGGTGAAAGATAATTCTTTGGACCGGACATGATCATGGAAGTAGAAGAGAAAGTTCGCATTTTTCGTGATCAATTGAAAGCAGCCCAGTCTCGTCAGAAAAGCTACTATGATCGTCATCATAGGGAAGAGAGCTACAATCTGGATGAGAAGGCTTACCTTCGGGTTACTCCTCTGAAGGGAAACCAACGATTCGGTATCAAAGGCAAGTTGGCCCCACGTTACATCGGACCTTTCCGCATTCTTTCTAAACGTGGAGAAGTTTCCTACCAACTTGAACTACCCCCGCACCTTTCCCGAGTACATGATGTATTCCATGTGTCACAACTCAGGCGTTGCTTCAAGGAACCCATCCGCGAAGTCGACCATGAAACACTTGATCTCCAAGATGACCTTTCTTCTCGAGAATACCTCGTTCGTATTCTTGATTCAGTAGAGCATGTCACTCGTCGTCAGAAGATCAAGTTTCTGAAAGTGCAATGGTCACACCACTCTGAGAGAGAAGCCCCGTGGGAAAGAGAAGACCGTCTCAGTGCCGAGTACCCCTCCTTCCTCCCGATGATTTCTGAATCTCGGGACGATATTCTTTTGAGTGGGGGCGAGTTATCACAACCCCAAGTTAGGTATGTGCCCCCGAGGATGGTGACCTAATCCCTCGAGGACCCGCCGCAATCGTCGATTTCTTCTCGCCGGAGCCGCCGCACGATTTCTTCGATTCCGGCCAACCCCGAGCAGCTTCGACCACGCCACTGCCTCCGTTGGATTCACGGTGAGCTCACAGTCCGCCCGAGATATTCCATCGCCCCCCTCCTCAACTCTAGCCGGATCCGCCATGAACGCACGAGCTCCTCGCCGCCGGGATGCTCGTCGTCGTGCATCGTTGAACCCTAGAACCCCGAGACCATGTCCATCGTACTCCACGCGCTCTGCTGCTTCGTTTGCAACCACGGCTGTTTCATTTGATGCGCCGCAGCGAGTTCCACCCCGTGCCCGTGCCACGTCCGCCGCGGAAGGTCATTGCCGGCGTCGCTCCGGTGGCCCCCTTGGCCACCTGGACCGCCCCCGAGACGCACTACTCCACGGGCGTCCCTCTGGTGCAACTGGCGCGTCGAATGGTGCACGGGAGCACCTCCTCGTGCAGCTCCGCCAAGTCGGGTTGTCGCCTGCGGCTCGTCGCCGCTGAGCCCACGTGTCCGGCGAGGTTAACCCCAAATTAACCTAGTCCTGGTCCACTAACATGTGGGCCCAGGCTGTTAATTAACCCTGGGTTAATTTAAACAGAGGCTAATTAACCCCCCTCTCACTGACTAGTGGACCCCAGCTATCAGCCCCCCCACGTCACTGTGACGTCATGCCTACGCAGTATTTCAATTAAACTGATTAAATCAATTTATTTAATCCAGAAAAGGGCAGAAAATGATTTAAACTTCAATAAATCATAGAAAATTCATATTAAATCCAAATTTGACATATAATATATGAAAAATTATCAGGAGAAAATAATCTATCCAAATATACAACTTTCAACTATGTTTGAGATGAATTTAAAATGGTACTAGTAGCATTTTCTATTTGGTTTAATTGGAATTTAATCAAATTAAATTCAAATTCTTTTGCAATTTGAACCTTAGCAACATACCCCAATTCACTTGAACATCAGAGGCATATCACACACATGTCAAGATGAATTCCATTGATCAAACAATAGCATTTGTAACTTGGCTAAATTGAATCCAAATTGGAGTTTGAATTTTCAATTTCATTTGCAATATACTCCATTTAAATGGAATTGCCTCACACATCAGAAGCATATACATCAAGTTTCAACCTTCAACCATGTGATTGTGCATTGTATTTATATTGCTTCCTTGTTTGTTGTTTGTCGAGTAGAAGTGGAACCGGAACAGCAGGCTGCCCCCTTCGTTGAAGACACCGATACCGAACCTCGTTAGCAAGGCAAGCAAACCCCCATTGATCATGTCGATAAAAACCCATTACCCTCTCAGTCTCGCTTATGCATGAAATAGGATGATCACCATGATAACGTTTCTACCGCATAGTTGAACCCAATCCTTTGCATGACCTATCATTTTGTCACAATAGTAAGCAAACCACAATCCTAGCAAATGTAGGAGTTGGTTGATATCATGTGGCCCCTGCAACTGTTAAAGCTTATTGTATGCTTAGAGTTTACAATGAGGTTACTTTGATCTGTTAGTCGGGATGGTAGTCATCAAGTTGATGATGGTGGAAATGTGTTGGTGAATCTACCCTAATACAAGGTGGACAATGAGAGGCTGTGTAGGAGTACACAGTGGGTTGTCTCGTTGAACACCGCCTTAAGTCCGAGTTCTTGTGTGGTGATCCAAGAAGAAGAGTACAACCACACATTGGGCTCACTGACCCCTCTCATCCTAGTACCTCACCCCGTTCGAACACCGGAAGTCGCAGTACTTCGGAGTTCTGGTAGGGCTGTGGCACGGTCTGCGAAGTGGATGAATGGCTTTTCAAGACCGGCTTGGGACCCTGCACACATTGTTTGAGGCTGTACTGGAACCTCGGCCGGACTTCCATACAGATCCCCCTCAGATAGGCGACTCTCTGGACTAGAACGGAGCTATGGGCGAAGTGTTGTGGTGGCATCCTCGTTGTCACCTCTTGAACGGTGACACGCAAAAGGCGGTAACTGATGACACATGTGTGTAGAGGTACACCCCTGCAGGGTTGACAAAACTATTCGAATAGCCGCGTCCCTGGTTAAGGACTGCTTGGAAAGCTTAGCTTGATTATTAGACAACTTGAACTGGATACTTATAAAACTTGCCAAGATAAGTGTGAGTGCTATGGCGTGCTTTCTCGTGGGCAAGTCGAGGAAGGCACCATAGTGGTGTAATTGGTTGGAGACATGTAGTGGACTCGTGTACGCTTCTTACCTCAAGTCTGGTACTCGTAGTTCAGGACTAGCCAAGTCAAAGTTGGCACTTCTGCAATTGAACCCCACCTCCCTTTGCCTTGATACATGTGCATGAGTAGTATAGTTCCTACGTAAGTCTTGCTGCGTACGACTTTGTACTCACGTTTTCTTATTCTATGATTTAGATGAACCCACTGACCCCGAAGGTGGATTCTTCCTCGAGCTCGACGACTGAGTACCAAGCTAGTGTAGTCCCAGTCAGACGACTGGTCCCTCGTGGAAGGGCTTGTTTATAGATACGGCTTCTCTAAGCCATTTGTTAAACTTGTCTGTACTCAGACCTACTTTGCTTCCGCATGTTTGATGTAATGTTGGATCACAGACTTGTGATCTCTGTGTGCACTCTGTAAGAGTTATCAATAAAGTTGTAAACTTTGTAGAGAATTGCAATGATACATGTTGTTCATACTGGACATGTGTGCTGCGTGTATGTTTATAACATGCATGTCTTAGTATGGGTTTTTGATGTGCGAGCTAATGATAGTGATTTCTCGCCCTTCGTTGGTAAACCCCAAGTGGAAGGCGTGATGTAGCACATCAGCAAATTTCCCTCAGTAAAGATACCAAGGTTTGTCTCCAGTAGGACTCCAGTGATGATAACTAGGTGTCAGCGGCGCAACTGACGCGGACCTGCACACAGACACATATAACTTTTTTCCCAACGAAGTTCAGAGAGGTTGTCAATCTCTCCGGTCTTGTTGCTCACAAAGGATCAAACACAAGGGATAATGATAGCAACTGAAAGTAAAAGAAGAAAAGTAAATGAGCGTGGAAACAGTAATGAGGATATGGACCAGGATACGTGATGTTCACTAGTGATGTCTCTCTCCCAAAAGACGATAAAACTGCTATGCGAGGTGAACAAATTACAGAAGGGAAATTGACAGGATTATGAACGCACCGCAATGCTAACTATGCTACAAAAGAAAGGAAGAGGCTCAAAAGCACGGGCAGTACGCCAAAATAACTAGACCGAAATCCAACTACATCTACTACAAATCATCCACCTTGAGATATCTATCCAGAACATCTTGCTGGTATTAAGTTGCGAGCCCCACCCAAAGTGTAAACCCAAAGCTACAGACAACTGCATTAAAAAGCACTTTGCGTAAAGTAAACAATCCTTGTAACCGCGGTTACAAGCACCGTTGTTTTCCCCCTTGTGGCAACAACACATCCCCTAGACTCATGTTTCTGTCACTCAAGCTAGTCATCAGGGGGCGTGAACCCACAATCGAGCATAACGTTCCCTCTTGGGGTAACTACCTACTACTTGGCCAAAGCAATAAACAGCAACGGAGAACATGCAAGAATTACTTAGGAACAAAAATATAAGATATAAGAACCAAATATATTACTCAATCACAATCTGAAAATAATCTCATAATCCATCAGATCCCATCAAACTCAGCATAGCAACAGCAGAAAGATTACAAAAGTGCCTCGATCATGTAGGGAAGCTCACGAGGTCTAAACCATGAAGAACAAAGAGGGGAGGAGAACATCACATAGCTACTGATCACGGACCCATGGTCCAAGGAAAACTACTCACGAGACATCCAGGAAGCATCCATGGTGGAGAGTAGACTCCCAGAGGTCTACCCTCCCTCCGGCAGGGTGCCGGGAAGAGGTCTTCTGGTGCTCCTGATCTCGGAAGCGCGGCGGCGGCGGAACAGAGGAGAGACCGCGAAAAAGGGTTCTATTCTCGGAAGTTTCCCGTGACGGAGAATATATAGGCGAAGGGGGGCAGCCAGGGGGGCCACCAGGGGTCCAGGAGGCCCCCTGGCGCGGCCAAGCCCTAGGGCGCGCCACCAGGGTGCCTGGGCCCCTGGTGGTGGCCCTCTGGCCCCACCCAGGTTCTTCCGGAAGGTTCCTTGACGCTGATTTTTTATCTGATTTTTCCCAAATTTTTGGAGCACTTTTTATATGGGGGAAAACTGAAATAGAAAAACAGCAGAAAACAGGAACTGGCACTGTGGTGCACTGAGTTAATAGGTTAGTCCAAATATGATCAAAAGTGTATGAAAGTGTATCTAGATCATAGCAATATCACACAAAACATGCATGGAGCAAGCAGAAATTATAGATACGTTTTGGATGTATCAACATCCCCAAGCTTAATTCCTGCTCGTCCTCGAGTAGGTAAATGATAACGGCATAATTTCTGTGGTGACATGCTAGCAACCATATAAGAACTTTGAAAAGTAAAGCAATCAAGGTTAGAAATTCAATTCAAGCCATAACATGCAAGAGTCTATATTAGCATTGAAACAAGTAACAAAAGAACATTAGGTGCAAGAGCTCTCGCTGTTCGTGACTCGAATGTCTTCAAATGGTGTTTGCGTGCAAGAAGGGGGATAGGGAATACGAGAAAAACATTTATTTGTTGAGAACTCAATCTACTGAAGTTTCACACTTGGTCTCTTTCTGGAATCTTATCTTGACTCGTCCCCAGACCACTAGCCAGGTACAAGTCAATTTGATCCACTCCTTTTTCAATATTTTGAGCACTCATGCAATGGATGAGCGTAAGCACGAGAGTTGACACTTGGGATGGCAAAGAGAGGAATACGGAGGAGGAAGACAAAAAGGGATGAGAAAGGCTCACATCAATGAGGACAATCATAGGCAGGAGATGCCAAATGATAGATATGATGTGAGGAGTAGGGATTTCCATGCACCGGATGCACATACGAGCTAAGAAGCTCTCCAACGGAACTAGTGGGGGTGCATCTAACTTGCTCGCTCATGAAGACCTAGAGCTCTTTTGAGGAGGCTCATCCTTGGAATATGCAAGCCAAGTTCTATAGTGTGAAGGTCCCCACATAGCTATATGCATAATGATCATCTCTATGGAGTACAAGGATATAAAGGGAGTACTAGTGTGGATCTCTCAAAAGGATAGTAGTGTTGCCCATTTCTCTCTTTTTATTTCTTTTTCTCTTTTTTCTATTTTTTTGTATTTTTTTGTGGCCTCAATGGCTCTTTCTATTTAACTCTCATTTGTCCTCTTTGGGATCTTTTATTATTTCCACTTTGGGATCTTTTCCTCACTTAAGGGAAACACTCTATTTTACAAGAAGGTAAAGGAGATCTTTCACACTTTACAAGGTACTCAAAATCATAAAGAAGATGTAACTATCATGATATATGCAATGTATGTCGCTGCCAGTGTAGCAGGAACATTTATGACATGAAGATCAAGTCATGAAGAGGTGGATGTTGCATGGCAATATATCTCGGAAAGGCTATGGAAATGCCTTGATAGGTAGGTATGGTGGCTGTTTTGAGGAAAGATATAAGGAGGTTTATGATGACACAGCGTATCATGCCAAGGGTTTGGATGTACCGGCGAAGGTGGACACCAACTCTCGGAGTGAGAAGAAGGCAATGCACGGCACGGGAGAGGCTAGCAAAATATGGGAAGGTGGAAGTGTCAACTTTCAATACTTACATTAGTCCGAAGAACTCATGCACTTATTATCGGTAACTCTCAATCTAATAAGGAGGTTCACAAAGAGACAAGTACCCCGTGGAGGAGTGTATGGGGGTTTGGTTATCCTTGCGCATCCTCGACTCATGGTACGTGATTGTACTCTAATATTCGATCCCTCCAAATATTAGTGATCCATCTAGTAGCTAGAGTTCTCAACTAGTTTTGTAGGTGTTTGAAAATACACACGGATTGCCCAAAATACGACACCTATCACTAATAGGCTAGAGCTCTTGACACCAAAAGTTCAAACATTACTCACATCAATACCTTAAAACTATTGCAAGTAACTACTAGAATAAAATAGCAACCTCAATTACCTACTTTCAAGACAAGACACTACTCAGTGCAACAACCAACTCTCTTTAACAAGATAAACATGAAAACTAAAAAGAGTTCCAGCAACAGACTAAACAAAATCCAAGGCTCTTGCTAAAGACAAACTAAGACTAAAACTAAACATGGCAGCAGCTATGAAAAGATAAAGAACACACAACAGCAAAAAGATAAGCAGGAAAAATCCTATGATGTATTCTAGATTTTGAAAGTGGAGCGTGTTTCTCTCCCACACAAAGTAAGACGGGGTCTAACTTGTGATGAACCGCAAGGAAAGCTAAAGAAAACTAAAAATAAAACCTAAGAGCGAGACGCTCCAAGCATATCACATAACGCATGAAGTGATAAAAATATAGTGAGACGAAGGATGAACTGATGATTGTTCATGGAGAAGGGGATGCACGGGAGCATCCCCAAGCTTAGACACTTCAGTCTCCTTGAATATTTGTTGGGGATGCATGGGGGCATCCCCAAGCTTGAGCGCTTGACACTCCCGAATCTTCTTTCATCATCTTCCATCGCACACTTGAAAACTCCCTTCATACATAACTCATCATAAGCTGATTAGAGAGGTTAGTACCCTTAATAAATAAAAAAATTCCACTGGATATAAAGATATTATTGAAGAGCTACTGTTTCTCAAGAGTGACAAAAAAAATTTGCAAACAAAAAGCAAGGTTAAGGTTTGCAAAAGTTAGGAGAGACAAAACGTGGCAGAATCTGTGAAAAACAGACCAGCAGGTAGTAAAGAATTTCTTAGGGACACTTCTTCAACTCAAATCAAAAAACTCAGAACATACGAAAGTTTCACAATTGTATAGAGTACACTGTCAAAAAAATTCAGATCAAAAAGATGATCTGGTGATTTGATTAAAAAATTTCTGTCAAGGGACAGAATCTGTTTTCTGGACAGCACGTCACAACTTTTGCTTCCCTTACCATAAGAGGCTATAACTTGGCACAAAGATGAAAAATAAAGATACAATGATGTTTCTACAGTAGTAACAATCATCAAGACACAACAAAAATAAAAAAGAAACCTAAATTCGTTGCGGGCTGCCTCCCGAAAGCGCTTTATTTTATGCCTTTAAGCTAGGCATGATGCAAAAGAAGAATCAAGTTTTATCAAGACAAAGAGAATAACTAGCCCGAGTAACGGACTCAAAAGGTAACTTGATTTTATTTCTAGGGAAGTGTTCCATCCCCTTTTTGAGTGGGAATTGGAATTTTATATTCCCCTCTTTCATGTCAATAACCGCACCAACGGTGTGAAGAAAATGACGTCCCAAAATAATTGGACACAAAGGTTCACACTCTATATCCATAACAATAAAATCAACGGGAACATAGTTGTCATTGACAATGATAAGAACATCGTCGATCTTCCCCAAAGGTTTCTTTACGGAAGAATCAACAAGACGAACACCAAAAGAACAAGGCTCAAAGGGCTTCAATTCAAACATATCAAATATTCTTTTGGGCATAACGGAGGTACTAGCTCCAACATCACATAAAGCATAACAAGAGAAGTTATTTAATTTAATTTTGATCATCGGGTCCCAACCATCATCTAGCTTCCTAGGTATGGAGGCTTCTACTCTAAGCTTCTCCTCCCTAGTTTTGATGAGAGCATTTTTGATATGCTCTGTGAAGGCAAGATTAAGTGTGCTAGTCTGGGGGTCTCTAGACATTTTGTGTAGCAAGCTAATAACTTCTGAGAGGGTGCAACTATCAAAATCAATATCACTACTATCAAAGGTGGTAGTAATGTCGTCTAGGCTCACTGGTCTGAAACCCTCTATGTTCATAGGAGTTTCTTCATCTTTAGTTGACGTATTAGCATCACCATTAATAGGTCCCACGGGACTAGGAGTGCATTCGGTGCTGATTGTTTGGGTGTCCTGAACAATTTGGATAGTGGCAACTGTGTAGTGTGTAGGAAGGCTCTTAATTCTATCCTCTTCCTCTTTTTCTCTAGCCCACCTTTCTTTAAGTTTAGCCATCATCCTAATATTTTCATTAATTTGCAATTGGATAGCATTAATAGGAGTGGCCTTATTCTCCTCAAGGGAAGAGGTTCTAATTTTAAGCATCTCAACATCAAGGGCTAAGCTTTCTACCTTCAAAGAGATATTATCTAATTTAGCTAATTTCTCCTCTACATTTCTGTTGAAGGATTTTTGGGTAGTGATAAAGTCTCTAAGCATGTTTTCCAATTCAGAAGAGGGGTTCTTGTTGCTAGGGTAGGTGTTGTTGTTCCCATAGTTGGATGGAAACGGTCTAGGATTGCTAGCAAAATTACCCCTATAAGCATTGTTGTTGAAGTTGTTTCTAGCAATAAAGTTCACATCTACTTATTCTTGGGCAACCAAAGAATTTAAAGGGACATGACGAGGATCAATAGAGGGTTCCTTGGTAAGTAGAGACATAATTAAGTCAACTTTTTCATTGAGGGAGGTAATTTCCTCGACAGAGTTTACCTTCCTACCTGTTGGAGCGCGTTCGGTGTGCCATTGGGAATAATTGGTCATCATCTCATCGAGAAGCTTCGTGGCAGCACCAAGTGTAGTTGACATAAAGGTTCCTTCCACGGCCGAATCTAACAGGTTCCGCGAGGTAAAGTTCAAGCCTGCATAAAAAGTCTGGATAACCATCCAGGTAGTCAAACCATGTGTAGGGCATTTCTTAACAAGAGATTTCATTCGTTCCCAAGCTTGGGCAACGTGTTCATTATACAATTCCTTAAAATTCATAATGTTACTCCTTAATTGGATAATTTTAGCAGGTGGGTAGTACTTCCCTATAAAAGCATCTTTGTACTTATCCCAAGAATCTATGCTATTCCTAGGCATAGATTGAAACCAGACTTTAGCGTCTCCCCTTAAAGAGAAAGGAAAGAGCTTGAGCTTAACAATATCACCTTCTACTTCTTTATACTTTTGCATATCACATAATTCAACAAAATTGTTCAAGTGTAAAGCAGCATCATCTCCAGCACCAGAGAATTGATCTCTCATAACAAGGTTTAGCAAGGCAGGTTTAATTTCATAAGAGGTAGCTGAAGTGACAGGTGTGGCAATGGGAGTGCAGATAAAGTCTTGGTTGTTGTGACTAGTGAAGTCACAAACCTTAGTGTTTTCAGTGGAATCCATAGCAGCAGCAAGTGTGGCAGATTTTTTTGTGATTTTTGATAAAAGACTCAAAGATAAAACATGAAAGGTAAACTAACAAGACTAAAAAACAAAGGTAAAGGGTAGTGTGCAACTCCCCTACCTTAGCACTCGGAGTCCCCGGCAATGGCGCCAGAAATTTGGCTTGATGTGCGAGGTAATGATATTGATTTCTCGCCCTTCGTTGGTAAACCCCAAGTGGAAGGCGTGATGTAGCACAGCAGCAAATTTCCCTCAGTAAAGATACCAAGGTTTGTCTCCAGTAGGACTCCAAAGATGATAAGTAGGTGTCAGCGGCGCAACTGACGCGGACCTGCACACAGATACAAATAACTTTGTTCCCAACGTGTCAGAAACCCAAATTTAGGTTTGTGCTTTTCCAAGCTTGCATTTTTGCATCTTGAAAAAAATTGCAAAAGAAAAGGAAATGGGGAAAAGAAAAGCCCTAAATGATTTAAATAAAAGGCCAGAAATAAATCTTTTTCCAAAATTCTTTTGGATGTATTGAAAAATCCTAAAAATGAGTCTGATCATTTTAAAAGTGATTTGGGATTAAACCCATGCTCATATATTTTTCAATAATTCAAATAGTGGCTTGGAAATTAAATCAAATGCATATTTGAATTGGAATTCAAATAATTTTAATTTCAAAAATTCCCAAAACTTGGGGTTGACTTCTATATAGTCACCTAGGTTTTATAAAAATGTTTGGGGATTTTTATAAATGCCCTAGCTATTTTTTTTTAAAGGGCAACGCAAACAACAGAAAGAAAAATAAGAAAAATAGAAGGCAAAGCCTTACCTTTCGCCCACGGGCGAAGGCCCACTTACCTGGCCGGCACAGCCCACCAGGGGGGCCTCCCTGTCGTCTTCTTCCCCTGACCCCGATGCTGCTCGCTGGAGCGCATGCGGTGGCCATGGCCGCCACGCCACCTCCCTGCCTGGTCTTCCCCCCCCCCTCTCTCCTTCGCGCTGGACGACGCCCTGAAGGCCCCAGGCCACTCTCCCTCCCCTCATGACCTCCCTCCTCTCCTCTGCCGCCTTTTCCCGAGACCTAGCCAGAGCGCCGCCGTGCTCCGACGCGGCCAACGTCGACGAGCAACCTCCACGTCGTGTCCATCAGCTCCGCAGTGGACGTCTTCATCATCCCGTGGAGTCAATCGAGCTGCGGCTCTCTGAAGACGACGGACGCTTCAACATTCGCGCCGCCGGCCGCCATGAATCCCAGCGACAAATTCACCGCCTGCTGAACCTCCCCGGCGAAGCCGACGCCGTCTTCAAGCTCCTGGTGAGCACGCGCATCTGCTGCACTCTCTCTAGCTTACTCCCGTGGCCGGCTTCGCCGTTCCCCTCTTCACCAGTGGCGGCCGCCGCCACTGCCGTCGTAGCCGTGCTCCAGCGCCTCCCCATGACACCCCTTTAGCACCACTCGAAGCGGACGAGCACGGGCTTCGCCCCAGTGCCCCTTGCCCCCTCCCCCGTGCCCTCCAGCCAACTCCGGCGAGGTCTCCGACCAGCCTCCGGCCAGCCCGCGCCTAACCACGTCCCCTCTCTCTCTGACCAGTGGGCCCAAGGCCATTAGCCTAATTAACCTGCTAACCCACCCCCTCCTCTCACTGACATGTGGAACCAAGCCTCTAATTAAATTAGTTTAAGTTAAATAACCCCTGGCTTAATCCACTGACACTGACTGGTGGGCCCCTTTTGACAGTTTGACCAGTCAAACCCCTGACGCTAGCATGATGCAGTGCTGACGCAGTAAATCTTAAATCAATTTAATTTATTCAGTAAATTCCAGAAAATGGCTGAAACTTTGAAAAATCATAGAATATTCATTTTAACTCCAAATTTAACTTATAATATATGAAAAATGATCAGGAGAAAATCCTCTATCCAAATATCCAACTTTCAACTATGTTGGAGTTGATCTTAAAAAGGGATCAGTAGCTTTTGATATTTGATTTAATTGGATTTAATTCAAAATCAATTCAATTGCTATTCCAACTTCAAACTTTGAAATGCACCACACATCACTTGTACTTCAGGAGCATTTCACACATATGATCTTTTGGTTTAAAATGAACAAACTTTAGCAAACGCAAGTTGACCAAATTTGAATACATTTGGAGTTGAATTTGAATTTCCTTTTCAAATCAACTTCAATTAAAATGTGGAAATTCAAACATAGGTCACATCAGCACCTTGCCATGCTTTGTTTTACATATTGAATGTGCATTGTATTATCTTGATTGTGCTTTATTTCCAATGCTTCGGTGATTGCATCTTCTCGGTAGATTTGATCTCGGAGACGAGTTCAACCTCACGTCAGAACAGTGTTACATCGTGATCGTCAGCAAGGCAAGCAGCCCCCTCTTTGATCATGTCTATAAAATCCCAGTTCCCTCTCATTCTCACAAATGCATGTTTAGGATGTCACCATGATACGTTCTACCGCTAGTTGAACCTATTCCTTTGCATGGCCTATCATTTTGTCACAGTAGTAAGCAGACCACAATCCTAGCAGATGTAGGAGTTGGTTGATATCATGTGGCCCCTGCAACTGTTACAGCTTATTGCATGCTTAGAGTTGTTACCTGAGGCTACTTTGATGTGAGTCGGGATGGTAGTGATCATGTGAATGATGGTGGTAACGTGTTGGTGAATCTACCCTAAACAAAGGTGAACGATGAGAGGTTGTGTAGGAGTACACAGTGGGTTGTCTCGTTGAACACTGCCTTAAGCCCGAGTTCTTGTGTTGTTATCCAAGACAAAGAGTACGATCACACATTGGGCTCACTGACCCCTCTCGGCCTAGTACCTCACCCCGGACCAGTCCAGGAGTCGCAAGTAGTTCTCCCTTTAACGATCTCAAGCAGGTGGAACCAAGGTAAGTGGTTGGCGTAGGTTGTGGGCACGTTGAATCAAGTGATCATGATCGAGTTGAGCTTGATGGCGGTCACACAACGTTTGAGTCCGCATCGGAACAATCGGCCGGATTCCGACTGTGGTCCCAACTCAAATAGGCGACTCCCTAGGACTAGAGATGGTGCCGTGAGTGAAGTGTCGTGGCAGCATCCTCGCCGGTACTCATTTGAAGGGTCCATCCCCAGGCGGTAAATGATGAGGCGTGTGTGTAGCAGTACACCCCTGCAGGGTTAATGAACTATTCGAATAGCCGTGTCCGCGGTTATGGACTACTTGGAGACCTTTACTTGATCATAGATAACTTGAACCGGATACTTCTAAACCACACCAAGATAAGTGTGAGTGCTATGGCGTGCTTCCTCGTGGGGAAGTCGAGGAAGGCACCATAGTGGAGTATTGGTTGGAGACTGTTACTTGGACTCGTGTACGTTCTTACCTCTCTCTGGTACTCGTAGTTCAGGATTAGCCAAGTCAAAGCTGGCATTTCTGCAAGTGAAACCCCACCTCCCTTTGCCTTGATACATGTGCATGAGTAGTATAGTTCCTATGTAAGTCTTGCTGAGTACGACTTTGTACTCACGTTTGCTTATTCTATGTTTTAGAGACGAGACCACTGACCCTGATGGTGGCCTCTACCTCGAGCTCGACGTGGACCAATGTCGTATAGTTCCAGGCAGCAACCTGTGCCCTTTGGAGGGTCGTTGTACTTTTCTTTCAGGCTTCTTAAGACATTTGTTAAACTTGTCTTTACTAAGACATAATTTTCTTCCGTTGATGTTTGATGTAATGTTGGATCACATTCATGTGATCTCTGCTTGTAATACAACTATTATGTCTGCTCTGTTTAGCAGAAGTTATAAAGACTATGAGTTTGTAGAGTTCATGTTGTGATTACCTGCTGTTTACACTGGACATGTATGCTGCGTGTATGATTATAACATGCAAGTCTTAGTGTGGGGTTCGATAGCTTAGTTGTGTTCTTGCCGGCGGTCTTTTATACACCAAGTGGCCCTTAGATGTGCGCAGCTTGGGGCATCGCGATGCGATTGCTCGTGACTCTGTCACGTGGCACATTTTGTTGTATGATCGAGCCCGCCCGAGATCCCGACTAAGTGATCGGACTGGAGTAAGTCTATGTAAGGGTTATGATCCAATCGATAACATGGTTGAGGCGACTTATCTGTGAATATGGGATTGACCACCCATATCATTAGACTTGTTTGCGGACGATGAGGACCCATCTCAGTTGATCATCCGACCTGGATGGGATGCCCCTCACGTTCGATGCTTACCGAGAGTGATCTGTGCTTGGCCTTGTCTGCTTAGACAAGTGGGTACGGCTCTCGGCTCTCCATGTGATTGTATTATGATCGGAATTACATACGCTAACCCCGGGTCCCGACAGACTTGGTATCAGAGAAGGACTGCCTGTAGGATTATCAACCCATTGGCCGATGTCGAGTCTAGCATTCTATAGTTATATAGTTACTATGGGTACAAGGGAACAACGTAAGACTTCTTTTTCTCCTTATCCTCATCGATCTGAGTTCTGAGTCAACCTCATCTTATTCTACGGGAAGATAGGACTAGGCTCATCTATGTCTTTACTAGGACATCTCGTTGATTGCTTCTTTGTAGCTGTAGGAGTGTTGTGGTCTTTTCTGAGCCATCATTCCATAGTGTTTCTGTGGAAGTGATGTCTGTTATCCTATAGGTTGTCTCAATTTCCATCCCGGTACAGCCGTTATGCTGTCCATTTGTGGCTTTGATGCTATTGCATTATAGTCTTCTATCTTAGCATAAAATTGTGTCCTAAATCCTTTTCTGATTGTTGATTCTTATCACACAGAATGTCAGGTGCAAATCAAGGTGTTGATCCCAGTTCTAGTTACGTGGACGATGAAGAACCTCCACCACCAACCTCAACGGCAGAAATCATGATGGAGGCTGAACAGAATCGTCGTGATCAGACACGCCTTCTCGAGCGTATTGAGCAGAACACTTCTCGTCAGCATCTTAGTGTTGTCACCATCCAGGACTTCATTCTCCTCAACCCGCCAGTATTCCGATGTCCTTCCGAGCCCCTTGATGCCGATGATTGGCTTCGTTCCCTCGAGCGTAAGCTTGAGACAGCCCATGTTGCTCCAGGTGATCGTGTGCTATTCGCGGCATATTTTCTGGAAGGTGCTGCTCTTCAATGGTGGGAAAACTTCGTGGCAATGCAACCAGTTGATCACATGGTGACTTGGCAAGAGTTATGTGATGAATTCCGAGGATATCATATTCCGGATCAGCTGATGGAGCGCAAGAGAGAAGAATTTTGCAATCTGACCCAAGGAAAGATGACTGTTCATGAGTATAGGACTGAGTTCACTCGTCTAGCACGTTATGCCCAAGAAGAAGTATCCACCGACGCCAAGAAACAAGAAAGGTTCCGCAAGGGACTTAGCCCCGTCCTTCGTCATGACCTGAATCTTCACGAGTTCGTCAACTTCAGGGACTTGGTCGACAAATCCTTCAAGGCCGAGTATGGAAATGAGTTGTATGAAGAGTCTCGCAAGCGTGATCGTGAGTTTGCACAATCTTCTGGCCCAGTTTCTCGCAAATGCTGTGTATGGATTCCCTTCAATGACGTCAGTCGTGCTGTAAGTGCTTCTAGACCACCCACCACCATATATCGTCCACCTCCACCCAATCTTCCTCCTTGGAATTTTGTTGGACAATCAAGTGCTCAAGTTCCTTTCATTCCACGTGGTGTTTGTTTCCAATGTGGACAATCAGGTCACAATGTTTGAGAGTGTCCCCAAAATCATGTAGCCACCACACCTAAACCAAAGCAAACCTTTCGTCGTGGCAAGCCACTACCCAAGACTTCCAATGTCAAGCCTCCTGTTTATGAACATGGTTATGTGAATCATGTATCCATTCTAGATTCCCACAAGTCAACCGATGTTGTACTCGGAAACCTCCCTGTCAATTCCACCCCACCTTCGGTTCTTTTTGACCCAGGAGCATCTCACTCATTCATATCCCAGGACTATGCACTGTCACATGACATTTCTTTTTTGATGTTATCCACCCCCTTAGTTTTGCAAGCCCCTGGATCCAGATGGCACACCACCATGGTGAGTCATGAGAATGAAATTGCAATTGAGGGTTTAGTATTCCTTGCCTCACTTATAGCCCTCAAGTCTTCAGACATTGATGTCATCTTAGGTATGGATTGGTTATCAAGACAGAATGCTGTCCTTGATTGTAAAGCCAAGTCAGTGAAACTAACCCATCCATCAGGCCAGACAATCAAGTACACCTCACCAAGCTCTAAAACCCAGGTAAATTCTTTAAATGTGCTTCCTCTTCCAGACCTTGAAGATATTCCGGTGGTTCATGACTTCCCGGATGTCTTTCCAGAAGAGCTGCCAGGAATACCACCTGACAGATCTGTAGAGTTTGTGGTAGATCTTATCCCAGGAACCGCACCAATATCCAGACGCCCATATAGAATAGCCCCACGTGAGTTAGCTGACCTCAAAATCCAACTTGAAGCTTCGTTGGCAAAAGGCTTCATCCGCCCTAGCTCATCGCCATGGGGTTGCCCCGTTCTGTTCGTAACGAAGAAAGCTGGAACAGAAAGGATGTGCGTAGACTATTGCCCGCTAAATCTAGCGATGATAAAGAACAAGTACCCATTGCCCAGGATCAATGATCTTTATGATCAACTTGCTGGATCCTTTGTCTTCTCCAAGATGGATTTGAGATTAGGCTATCATCAGATCCAAATCAGAAACGAGGACATCCCCAAAACGGCTTTTACTACTCGTTATGGTCTTTATGAGTACACCGTTATGTCCTTTGGTTTAACCAATGCCCCCGCCACATTCTCGCGCTTGATGAATTCGATCTTCATGGAGTACTTAGATAAATTTGTTGTAGTTTCTCTTGATGACATTCTCATCTACTCGAAGAACGAAGAAGATCACGCAGAACATCTTAGGCTGGTATTGATGAAACTTAGAGAGCATCGCCTGTATGCTAAATTCTCCAAGTGTGAATTCTGGCTACCAGAAGTGACCTACTTAGGCCACGTGATTTCTGCAAAATGCATTGCTGTCAATCCCGAGAGAGTTCAGGCCGTCCTTGACTGGACTCCACCTGAATCGGTTAAGCAAGTTAGGAGTTTTCTTGGCTTAGCAAGCTATTGTCGCCGCTTCGTCGAGAACTTTTCTAAATTTGCAAGGCCTCTGACTGAACTCCTCAAGAAAGAGAAGAAATTCGAATGGACTCCCAAGTGCGAGGAAAGCTTCCAAGAGCTAAAAAGAAGATTTACTTCTGCACCCGTACTTGCGCCTCCAGACACCAAAAAGGATTTCGAGATCTATTGTGATGCTTCACGGCAAGGGTTAGGATGCATATTTCTGCAAGATCGACATGTGGTAGCTTATGCTTCACGCCAGTTGCGGCCACATGAAGAGAACTATCCTATCCATGATCTTGAACTCGCTGCCGTAGTTCATGCCCTAACAACTTGGCGACATTACCTCCTTGGTAATCGTTGTGAGATCTATTCCGACCACCAAAGCCTCAAATACATTTTCACCCAGCCAGATCTTAATCTCAGGCAAAGACGCTGGATTGAGTTGATAAAAGATTATGACTTAGGAATTTCTTACACCCCAGGCCAAGCCAATGTCATGGCTGATGCACTAAGTCGTATGTCGTATTGTAACAACCTCATGTTACAACAGTATCAACCACTTCTTCATGAGGAATTTCGAAAGCTCAACCTCGAGATTGTTCTTCGTGGATCTCTTTTCAACTTGGTGGCGAAACCAACCCTTGAGGATCAAATCATAGTTGCCCAAAGACGTGCACGAGGTGTACGCCGGATCAAGGAGAACATTGCTAGCGGAGTTGCTAAATGTTTTTCCACAGATAGTAAAGGAACGGTATTCTTTGGAAATCGTTTGGTAGTACCTAAGAATAAGGAACTAAGGCAACTCATCCTCAAAGAAGCCCATGACACACCCCTCTCCATTCATCCCGGTAGCACAAAAATGTACCGAGATCTACGCCAGAGATTTTGGTGGACTAGGATGAAGAGAGAAATTGCTCAGTTCATTGCTGAATGTGATGTTTGTCGTCGCATTAAGGCAGAACATCAAAGACCTGCTGGTACTCTTAGACCTTTGCCTATCCCCGAGTGGAAGTGGAATAAAGTCAGTATGGATTTCATCACTGGCTTTCCAAAAACCCAGAAAGGAAATGATGCCTTCTTCGTTGTCATAGATAGACTTTCCAAAGTTGCTCACTTCCTTCCAGTTCGAGAGTCTATAACTGCTAGCCAGTTAGCGGACTTGTATGTCTCCCGAATCGTTTCACTTCACGGTGTTCCTTTGGAAATCAATTCAGACCGTGGTAGTCTTTTCACTTCTCGATTTTGGGAAAGTTTCCAGAATGCTATGGGAACCCACCTCTCCTTTAGCACCGCTTATCATCCACAGTCCAGTGGTCAAGTAGAAAGGGTCAATCAAATTCTCGAAGACATGCTCAGGGCTTGTGTTATCTCTTTCGGAAAGAAATGGGAGAATTCTCTTCCTTTTGCCGAATTTGCGTATAACAATAGTTTCCAATCTAGTTTGGGCATGGCTCCTTTTGAATTTCTCTATGGACGGAAATGTCGAACACCCCTAAACTGGTCAGAAACCGGTGAAAGACAATTCTTTGGACCGGATTTGATTCAGGATGCAGAAGAGCAAGTTCGCATTGTTCGTGAGAAGTTGAAAACAGCCTAGTCTCGTCAGAAAAGCTATTATGATCGTCATCATAGGGAAGAAAGCTACAATCTGGATGAGAAGGCTTACCTTCGGGTTACTCCTCTGAAGGGTACCCATCGCTTCGGTATCAAAGGCAAGTTGGCCCCACGTTATATCGGTCCCTTTCGCATTCTCGCTAAACGTGGAGAAGTTGCCTACCAATTGGAACTACCCCCTCACCTCTCCCAGGTTCATGATGTCTTCCACGTCTCTCAACTCAGGCGTTGCTTCAAGGACCCCATCCGCGAAGTAGACCACGAAACGCTTGATCTCCAAGATAACCTTTCATATCGAGAGTACCCTGTTCGTATTCTTGATGAAGCCGAGCGTAGCACCAGACGTCAGAAGATCAGATTCCTCAAAGTGCAGTGGTCTCATCATTCAGAGCAAGAAGCCACCTGGGAACGAGAGGATCGTCTACGTGCTGAGTACCCCACCCTCTTCCCGACGACTTCTGAATCTCGGGACGAGATTCTTTTGAGTGGGGGCGAGTTGTCAGAAACCCAAATTTAGGTTTGTGCTTTTCCAAGCTTGCATTTTTGCACCTTGAAAAAAATTGCAAAAGAAAAGGAAATGGGGAAAAGAAAAGCCCTAAATGATTTAAATAAAAAGGCCAGAAATAAATCTTTTTCCAAAATTCTTTTGGATGTAGTGAAAAATCCTAAAAATGAGTCTGATCATTTTAAAAGTGATTTCGGATTAAACCCATGCTCATAGATTTTTCAATAATTCAAATAGTGGCTTCGAAATTAAATCAAATGCCTATTTGAATTGGAATTCAAATAATTTGAATTTCAAAAATTCCCAAAACTTGGGGTTGACTTCTATATAGTCACCTAGGTTTTATAAAAATGTTTGGGGATTTTTATAAATGCCCTAGCTATTTTTTTTAAAAGGGCAACACAAACAACAGAAAGAAAAATAAGAAAAACAGAAGGCAAAGCCTTACCTTTCGCCCACGGGCGAAGGCCCACTTACCTGGCCGGCACAGCCCACCAGGGGGGCCTCCCTGTCGCCTTCTTCCCCTGGCCCCGATGCTGCTCGCTGGAGCGCATGCGGTGGCCATGGCCGCCACGCCACCTCCCTGCCTGGTCTCCCCCCCCCCCCTCTCTCTCCTTCGCGTTGGACGACGCCCTGAAGGCCCCAGGACACTCTCCCTCCCCTCGCGACCTCCCTCCTCTCCTCTGCCGCCTTTTCCTGAGACCTAGCCAAAGCGCCGCCGTGCTCCGACGCGGCCAACGTCGACGAGCAACCTCCACGTCGTGTCCATCAGCTCCGAAGTGGACGTCTTCATCATCCCGTGGAGTCAATCGAGCTGCGGCTCTCTGAAGACGACGGAAGCTTCAACATTCGCGCCGCCGGCCGCCATGAATCCCAGCGACAAATTCACCGCCTGCTGAACCTCCCCGGCGAAGCCGACGCCGTCTTCAAGCTCCTGGTGAGCACGCGCATCTGCTGCACTCTCTCTAGCTTACTCCCGTGGCCGGATTCGCTGTTCCCCTCTTCACCAGTGGCGGCCGCCGCCATTGCCATCGTAGCCGTGCTCCAGCGCCTCCCCGTGACACCCCTTTAGCACCACTCGAAGCGGACGAGCACGGGCTTCGCCCCAGTGCCCCTTGCCCCCTCCCCCGTGCCCTCCAGCCATCTCCGGCGAGGTCTCCGACCAGCCGCCGGCCAGCCCGCGCCTAACCACGTCCCCTCTCTCTCTGACCAGTGGGCCCAAGGCCATTAGCCTAATTAACCTGCTAACCCACCCCCTCCTCTCACTGACATGTGGGACCAAGCCTCTAATTAAATGTGTTTACGTTAAATAACCCCTGGCTTAATCCACTGACACTGACTGGTGGGCCACTTTTGACAGTTTGACCAGTCAAACCCCTGACGCCAGCATGATGCAGTGCTGACGCAGTAAATCTTAAATCAATTTAATTTAGTCAGTAAATTCCAGAAAATGGCTAAAACTTTGAAAAATCATAGAAAATTCATTTTAACTCCAAATTTAACTTATAATATATGAAAAATGATGAGGAGAAAATCCTCTATCCAAATATCCAACTTTGAGCTATGTTGGAGTTGATCTTAAAAAGGGATCAGTAGCTTTTGATATTTTCTTTAATAGGATTTAATTCAAAATCAATTCAATTGCTATTCCAACTTCAAACTTTGAAATGCACCACACATCACTTGTACTTCAGGAGCATTTCACACATATGATCTTTTGGTTTAAAATGAACAAACTTTAGCAAACGCAAGTTGACCAAATTTGAATACATTTGGAGTTGAATTTGAATTTCCTTTTCAAATCAACTTCAATTAAAATGTGGAAATTCAAACATAGGTCACATCAGCACCTTGCCATGCTTTGTTTTACATATTGAATGTGCATTGTATTATCTTGATTGTGCTTTATTTCCAGTGCTTCGGTGATTGCATCTTCTCGGTAGAGTTGATCTCGGAGACGAGTTCAACCTCACGTCAGAACAGTGTTACATCGTGATCGTCAGCAAGGCAAGCAGCCCCCTCTTTGATCATGTCTATAAAATCCCAGTTCCCTCTCATTCTCGCAAATGCATGTTTAGGATGTCACCATGATACGTTCTACCGCTAGTTGAACCTATTCCTTTGCATGGCCTATCATTTTGTCACAGTAGTAAGCAAACCACAATCCTAGCAGATGTAGGAGTTGGTTGATATCATGTGGCCCCTGCAACTGTTACAGCTTATTGCATGCTTAGAGTTGTTACCTGAGGCTACTTTGATGTGAGTCGGGATGGTAGTGATCATGTGAATGATGGTGGTAACGTGTTGGTGAATCTACCCTAAACAAAGGTGAACGATGAGAGGCTGTGTAGGAGTACACAGTGGGTTGTCTCGTTGAACACTGCCTTAAGCCCGAGTTCTTGTGTTGTTATCCAAGACAAAGAGTACGATCACACATTGGGCTCACTGACCCCTCTCGGCCTAGTACCTCACCCCGGACCAGTCCAGGAGTCGCAAGTAGTTCGCCCTTTAACGATCTCAAGCAGGTGGAACCAAGGTAAGTGGTTGGCGTAGGTTGTGGGCACGTTGAATCAAGTGATCATGATCGAGTTGAGCTTGATGGCGGTCACACAACGTTCGAGTCCGCATCGGAACAATCGGCCGGATTCCGACTATGGTCCCAACTCAAATAGGCGACTCACTAGGACTAGAGATGGTGCCGTGAGTGAAGTGTCGTGGCAGCATCCTCGCCGGTACTCATTTGAAGGGTCCATCCCCAGACGGTAAATGATGAGGCGTGTGTGTAGCAGTACACCCCTGCAGGGTTAATGAGCTATTCGAATAGGCGTGTCCGCGGTTATGGACTACTTGGAGACCTTTACTTGATCATAGATAACTTGAACCGGATACTTCTAAAACACACCAAGATAAGTGTGAGTGCTATGGCGTGCTTCCTCATGGGGAAGTCGAGGAAGGCACCATAGTGGAGTATTGGTTGGAGACTGTTACTTGGACTCGTGTACGTTCTTACCTCTCTCTGGTACTCGTAGTTCAGGATTAGCCAAGTCAAAGCTGGCATTTCTGCAAGTGAAACCCCACCTCCCTTTGCCTTGATACATGTGCATGAGTAGTATAGTTCCTATGTAAGTCTTGCTGAGTACGACTTTGTACTCACGTTTGCTTATTCTATGTTTTAGAGACGTGACCACTGACCCTGATGGTGGCCTCTACCTCGAGCTCGACGTGGACCAATGTCGTATAGTTCCAGGCAGCAGCCTGTGCCCTTTGGAGGGTCGTTGTACTTTTCCTTCAGGCTTCTTAAGCCATTTGTTAAACTTGTCTTTACTAAGACATAATTTGCTTCCGTTGATGTTTGATGTAATGTTGGATCACATTCATGTGATCTCTGCTTGTAATACAACTATTATGTCTGCTCTGTTTAGCAGAAGTTATAAAGACTATGAGTTTGTAGAGTTCATGTTGTGATTACCTGATGTTTACACTGGACATGTATGCTGCGTGTATGATTATAACATGCATGTCTTAGTGTGGGGTTCGATAGCTTAGTTGTGTTCTTGCCGGCGGTCTTTTATACACCAAGTGGCCCTTAGATGTGCGCAGCTTGGGGCATCGCGATGCGATTGCTCGTGACTCTGTCACGTGGCACATTTTGTTGTATGATCAAGCCCGCCCGAGATCCCGACTAAGTGATCGGGCTGGAGTAAGTCTATGTAAGGGTTATGATCCAATCGATAACATGGTTGAGGCGACTTGTCTGTGAATATGGGATTCACCACCCATATAATTAGACTTGTGTGCGGACGATGAGGACCCATCTCAGTTGATCATCCGGCCTGGATGGGATGCCCCTCACGTTCGATGCTTACCGAGAGTGATCTGTGCTTGGCCTTGTCTGCTTAGACAAGTGGGTACGGCTCTCGGCTCTCCATGTGATTGTATTATGATCGGAATGACATACGCTAACCCCGGGTCCCGACACAACGAAGTTCAGAGAGGTTGTCAATCTCTCCGGTCTTGTTGTTCACAAAGGATCAAACACAAGGGATAATGATAGCAACTGAAAGTAAAAGAAGAAAAGTAAATGAGCGTGGAAACAGTAATGAGGATATGGACTGGGATACGTGATGTTCACTAGTGATGTCTCTCTCCCAAAAGACGATAAAATTACTATGCGAGGTGAATAAATTACAGAAGGGCAATTGACAGGATTATGAACGCACCGCAATGCTAACTATGCTACAAAAGAAAGGAAGAGTCTCAAAAGCACGGGCAGTATGCCAAAATAAGTAGACCGAAATCCAACTGCATCTACTACTAATAATTCACCTTGAGATATCTATCCAGAACATCTCGCTGGTATTAAGTTGCGAGCCCCACCCAAAGTGTAAACCCAAAGCAACAGACAACTGCATTAAAAAGCACTTTGCGTAAAGTAAACAATCCTTGTAACCGCGGTTACAAGCACCGTTGTTTTCCCCCTTGTGGCAACAGCACATCCCCTAGAATCATGTTTCTGTCACTCAAGCTAGTCATCAGGGGGCATGAACCCACAATCGAGCATAACATTCCCTCTTGGGGTTACTACCTACTACTTGGCCAAAGCAATAAACAGCAACGGAGAACATGCAAGAATTACTTAGGAACAAAAATATAAGAGATAAGAACCAAATATATTACTCAATCACAATCTGAACATAATCTCATAATCCATCAGATCCCATCAAACTCAGCATAGCAACAGCAGAAAGATTACAAAAGTTCCTCAATCATGTAGGGCAGCTCACGAGGTCTAAACCATGAAGAACAAAGAGGGGAGGAGAACATCACATAGCTACTGATCACGGACCCATGGTCCAAGGAAAACTACTCACGAGACATCCGGGAAGCATCCATGGTGGAGAGGAGACTCCCGGAGGTCGGCCCTCCCTCCGTCAGGGTGCCGGGAAGAGGTCTTCTGGTGCTCCCGATCTCGGAAGTGCGGCGGCGGCGGAACAGAGGAGAGATCGCGAAAAAAGGTTATGTTCTCGGAAGTTTCCCGTGATGGAGAATATATAGGCGAAGGGGGGCAGCCAGGGGGGCCACCAGGGGTCCAGGCGGCCCCCTAGCGCGGCCAAGCCCTAGGGCGCGCCACCAGGGCGCTTGGGCCCCTGGTGGTGGCCCTCTGGCCCCACCCAGGTTCTTCCGGAAGGTTCCTTCACGCTGATTTTTTATCTGATTTTTCCCGAATTTTTGGACCACTTTTTATATGGGGGAAAACTGAAATAGAAAAACAGCAGAAAATAGGAACTGGCACTGTGGTGCACTGAGTTAATAGGTTAGTCCAAATATGATCAAAAGTGTATGAAAGTGTATCTAGATCATAGCAATATCACACAAAACATGCATGGAGCAAGCAGAAATTATAGATACGTTTTGGACGTATCAGTTTTCGAGACCTTAGTTGTGATCTGGCTGGCGGTCTTTTATACACCAAGTGCCCCTTAGATGTGCGCAGCTTGGGGCATCGCGATGCGATTACTCGTGACTCTGTCACGTGAACACTTTGATGTATGATCGAGCCCGCACTAGACCCCGACTAAGTGATCGACTATGTAAGGGTTATAATACAATCGATAGGATGGTTGAGGCGACTTGTCTATGAGTATGGGAGTTCACCACCCATATCATTTAGACTTGTGTGCGGACGATGAGGACCCATTTCAGATGATCATCCGGCCTGGATGGGATGCTCCTCACGTTCGATGCTTTCCGAGAACGTTTCTGCTTAGACAAGTGGGTACGGTTCTCGGCTCTCCATATGATTGTGTTGTAGCGAGTCTTGCATACGCTAACCCCGGGTCCTGATAATCTGCCACACCTGCTGCTACTATGGGTTCCTCTAAAAACACAAAGTTGTGTGACTTCACCAGTCACAACAACAAAGACTTTATCTGCACTCCTATTGCCACACCTGCCACTTCAGCTACCTCTTATGAAATTAAACCTGCTTTACTAAACCTTGTTATGAGAGATCAATTCTCGGGTGCTGGAGATGATGCTGCTTTACAGTTGAATAATCTTGTTGAATTATGTGATATGCAAAAGTATAAAGAAGTAGAATGTGATGTTGTTACGCTCAATCTCGTTCCTTTCTCTTTCAGGGACGGAACTTAAATCTGGTTTCAATCTTTGCCTAGGAATAGCATAGATTCTTGGGATAAGTGCAAAGATGCTTTTATTGGGAAGTACTAACCACCTGCTAAAATTATCAAATTGAGGAGTAATATTATGAATTTTAGGCAATTGGATAATGAACACGTTGCCCAAGCTTGAGAACGTATGATATCTCTTGTTAAGAAATGCCCTACACATGGTTTGACTACCTGGATGGTTATCCAGACTTTTTATGTAGGCTTGAAATTTACCTCGCGGAACCTGTTATATTTGGTCGCGGGAGGAACCTTTATGTCAACTACACTTGGTGCTGCCACAAAACTTCTCGATGAGATGATGACCAATTATTCCCAATGGCACACCGAACGCGCTCCAACAGGTAGGAAGGTAAATTCTGTCGAGGAAATTACCTCTCTCAATGATAAAGTTGATTTAATTATGTCTCTACTTACCAAGCAACCCTCTATTGATCCTCATGATGTTCCTTTAAATTCTTTGGTTGCTCAGGAACAAGTAGATGTGAACTTCATTGCTAGAAACAACTTTAATAATAATGCTTATAGGGGCAACTTTGCAAGTAATCCTAGACCGTTTCCATCCACCTATGGGAACAACAACACCTACCCTAGCAACAAGAACCCCACTCCTGAACTAGAAAATATGCTTAGAGACTTTATCACTACCCAAAAAGACTTCAACAAGAATGTGGAAGAAATCCTAGGTAAACTAGATAATCTTTGTTTGAAGGTAGACAGCTTAGCCCTTGATGTTGAGATGTTAAAAATTAGAACATCTCCCCTTGAGGAGAGTAAGGCCACTCCTATCAATGCTATCCAGTTACAAAACAATGAAAATATTAGGATGATGGCTAAACTTAAAGAAATATGGGCTAGAGAAAAAGAGGAAGAGGATAGAATTAAGAGCCTTCCTACACACCACATTGTTGCCACTATCCAAATTGTTGAGGACACTGAAACTATTAGCACCCAATGCACTCCTGGTCCCATTGGACCTAGTAATGGTGATGCTAATACCTCAACCGTAGAAGAAGAAACTCCTATGAACATAGAGGGTTTCAAAAGAGTGAGCTTAGATGACACTACTACCACCTTTGATAGTAGTGATATTGATTTTGACAGTTGCACCCTCTCAGAAGTTATCAGCTTATTACACAAAATGTCTAGAGACCCCCACACTAGCACACTTAATCTTGCCTTCACGGAGCATATCACAAATGCTCTTATCAAAACTAGGGAGGAGAAGCTTAGGATAGAATCCTCCATACCTAGGAAGCTAGATGATGGTTGGGACCCTATGATAAAAATTAAATTAAATAACTTCTCTTGCTATGCTTTATGTGACGTTGGAGCTAGTACCTCCGCCATGGCCAAGAGAAAGTATGATATGTTTGAATTGAAACCTTTTGATTCATGTTCTTTTGGTGTTCGCCTTGTCGACTATTCTGTAAAGAAATCTTTGGGGAAGATCGACGATGTTATTATCATTGTCAATGACAACTATGTTCCCGTTGATTTTATTATTATGGATATAGAGTGTGAACCCTTATGTCCAATTATTTTGGGACGTCCTTTTCATCGCACCGTTGCTGCAATCATTGACATGAAAGAGGGGACTATAAAATTTCAATTCCCTCTCAAAAATGGGATGGAACACTTCCCTAGAAAGAAAGTTGAGTTACCTTTTGAGTCCGTTACACGGGCAAGCTATTCTCTTTCTCTTGATAAAACTTGATTCTTCTTTTTCCTTATGCCTAGCTTAAAGGCGTAAAAGAAAGCGCTTGTTGGGAGGCAACCAAGATGTTTTATTTCTGTTTTTAGTGGTCTTCATGATTTTTACAACTATAGCAACATCATCGTATCTTTACTTTCAAGCTTTGTGCCAAGTTATAGAATCATATGACAAGGGAAGTGAAAGTTGTGACATGTTGTCCAAAAAACAGATTCTGTCCTCATGACGGGAAAATCAGAATAAATCACCAGTTCATCTTTTTGAGCTGAATTATTTACACAGAATGCTCTATACAATCATGGAACTTTCGTATGTTCTGAGTTTTTTGATTTGAGTTGCAGACGTACCCCTAGAAAATTATTTACTACCTGTTGTTCTGTTTTTCAAAGATTCTGCCACGTTTTGTCTCTCCTAACTTTTGCAAACCTTAAGCTTGCTTTTTATTTGCAAAAACCTTTTGGCAATCTTGAGAAACAGTAGCTCTTCAATAATATCTTTATGTCCAGTTGGGAAAAGTTATTTATTAAGGGTACTAACCTCTCTAATCAGCTTATGATGAGTTGTGTATGAAGGGAGTTTTTAAGTGTGCGATGGAAGATGATGAAAGAAGATTCGAGAGTGTCAAGCGCTCAAGCTTGGGGATTCCCCCATGCATCCCCAATAAATATTCAAGGATACTCAAGCGTCTAAGCTTGGGGATGCCCCCGTGCATCCCCTTCTCCATCAACAATCATCAGTTCGTCCTTCGTCTCACTATATTTTTATCACTTCATGTGTTATATGCTATGCTTGGAGCGTCTCGCTCTTAGGTTTGTTTTTAGTTTTCTTTAGCTTTGCTTGCTTTTCATAAAAAGTTAGACACCGTCTTACTTTGTGTGGGAGAGAAACACGCTCCACTCCAATCTAGAACACATCATAGGATTCTTCATGCCTATCTTTTTACTGTTGTGTGGTCTTTATCTTTTCGTAGCTACTGCCATGTTTAGTTTTAGTTTTAGTTTGTCGTTAGAAAGAGCCTTAGCTTTTGTTTAGTTTGTTGCTGGAACTCTCTTTAGTTTTCAAGTTTATCTTGTTAAGAGAGTTGGTTGTTGCACTGAGTTGTGTCTTGGTTTGAGAGTAGGTAATTGAGGTTGCTATTTAATTTTAGTAGTAACTTGCAATAGTTTTGAGGTATTGATGTGAGTAATGTTTGAACTTTTGGTGTCAAGAGCTCTAGCCTATTAGTGATAGGTGTCGTATTTTAGGCAATCCGTGTTTATTTTCATAACGTACAAAACTAGTTGAGAACTCTAGCTACTAGATGGATCACTACTCTGCTGAGCGGTCGGATATTAGAGTACACTCACGTACCATGAGTCGAGGATGCGCAAGGATAACCAAACCCCCATACACTCCTCCTCGGTGTACTTGTCTTTTTGTGAACCTCCTCATTAGATTGAGAGTGACCGATAATAAGTGCATGAGTTCTTCGGACAAATGTAAGTATTGAAAGTTGACACTTCCACCTCCTCATATTTGCTGGCCTCTTCTGTGCCGTGCATTGCCTCCTTCTCACTCCGAGAGTTGGCGTCCACCTTCGCCGGTACATCCAAACCCTTGGCACGATACGCTCTGTAATCATAAACCACCTTACATCCTTCCTCAAAACAGCCACCTTACCTACCTATCAAGGCATTTCCATAGCCTTTCCGAGATACATTGCCATGCAACATCCACCTCTTCATGACTTGATCTTCATGTCATACATGTTCCTGCTACACTGGCAGCGGCATACATTGCATACATCATGATAGCTACATCTTCTTTATGATTTGAGTACCTTGTAAAGTGTGAAAGATCTTCTACACCCTCTTGTAAATTAGAGTGTTTCCCTTAAGTGAGGAAAAGATCCGAAAGTGGACGAGATAAAAGATCCCAAAGAGGACAAATGAGAGTTAAATAGAAAGCGCCATTGAGGCCACCAAAAAATACAAAAAAATAGAAAAAAGAGAAAAATAAATAAAAAGAGAGAAAGGGGCAACATTACTATCCTTTTGAAATATCCACACTAGTACTCCCTCTTATCCTTGTACTCCATAGAGATAATTATGCATATAGCTATGTGGGGACCTTCACACTATAGAACTTGGCTTGCATATTCCAAGGATGAGCCTCCTCAAAAGAGCTCTAGGTCTTCATGAGCGAGCAAGTTAGATGCACCCCCACTAGTTCCATTGGAGAGCTTTTCAGCTCATATGTGCATCCGTTGCATGGCAATCCCTACTCCTCACATCATATCTACCATTTGGCCTTCTCGCCTATGATTGTCCTCATTGATGTGAGCCTTTCCCACCTTTTTTACTATCTCCTCCACCATATTCTCTCTTTGCCATCCTAAGTGTCAACTCTCGTGCTTACGCTCATCCATTGCATGAGTGCTCAAAATATTGAAAAGGAGTGGATCAAATTGACTTGTACCTGGCTAGTGGTCTAGGGACCAGTCAAGATAAGATTTCAAAGAAGACCAAGTGTGAAACTTTAGTAGATTGAGTTCTCAACAATAATACTTTTTTCCCGTATTCCCTATCCCCCTTCTTGCACGCAAACACCATTTGGAGACATTCGTGTCACAGACAGCGAGAGCTCTTGCACCTAATGTTCTTGCGTTGCTTATTTCAATGCTAATATAGACTCTTGCATGTTATGAATTGAATTGAATTACATACCTTGATTGCTTTACTTTTCAAAAGTTCTTATATGGTTGCTAGCATGTCACCACAGAAATTATGCCTGTTATCAGTTACCTACTCGAGGACGAGCAGGAATTAAGCTTGGGGATGTTGATATTTCTCAAACGTATCGATAATTTCTGCTCGCTCCATGCATGTTTTGTGTGATATTGCTATGATCTAGATACACTTTCATACACTTTTGATCATATTTGGACTAACCTACTAACTTAGTGCACCCCAGTGCCAGTTCATGTTTTCTTCTGTTTTTCTATTTCAGTTTTTCCCCATATAGAAAGTGCTCCAAAAATCCTGGAAAATCAGATAAAAAAATCAGCGTGTCGGAATCCTCCAGAAGCCCGAAGTGGGGCCAAAGGGCCACCACTAGGGGCCTAGGCGGCCAACTGGCGCGGCCAGGGGCCTGCGCCTGGACCCCTGGTGGCCCCCTGGCTGCCCCCCTTCTCCTATTTATTCTCCGTCACGGGGAAACTCCGAAGACATGACCCTATTTCGCAAATTCTCCTCTGTTCCACCGCCACCGCGCTTCCAAGATCGGGAGCACCGTCAGGACCCTTCCCGGCACCCTGCCGGAGGTAGGATCGACCTCCGGTAGCTTCTCCAACACCATGGACGCTTCCCGGATGTGTCGTGAGTAGTCTACCTTGGACCATGGGTCCGTGATCAGTAGCTATGAGATGTTCTCCTCCCCTCTTTGTTATTCATGGGTTAGACCTAATGCTAGCAAGGAAGATACTTCTCTCGCTCCTTGTTGGTTACCCCAAGTAGAAGGTGAGATGTAGCGTAGCAGCAGAATTTCCCCTATGTAGAGGACAGGGTTTGTCTCCCATAGGAGACAGAGATACAAGAAGGTGGTAAAGTGAACAGTGGCGCCGAGGTTGCTAACTTCGCCTGGACCTGCACACACAGCAAATAACTTTTCTCCCAACGAGTACAGAGGAGTTGTCAATTCCTCCGGCCTTGTTGTTTACAAAGGATCAACGCAAGAGATAATAGTAGTGGCAACTGAAAGTAAACACTGAAAGTAAATTGAAGGTGTAAACAATGGTGTGAATATGGACCGGGGTCCCGTGATGTTCACTAGTGATGTCTCTCTCCCAAAAGACGATAAAAGTGCTAGCGAGGTAAACATATCACAGCTGGGCAATTGACAGGATTATAAATGCACCGCAATGCTAACTATGCTACAAAAGAAAGGAAGAGGCTCAAATGCAATGGGCAGTACGCCAAGGTAAGTAGACCGAAATCCATCTACATCTACTATGAATCATCCACCTTGAGATATCTATCCAGAACATCTCGCTGGTATTAAGTTGTGAATCCCACCCAAAGTGTAAACTCAAAGCAACGGACAACTGCATTAAGAGAACTATGCGTATAGTAAACAATCCTTGCACCCGCAAGTACAAGCACCGTGGTTTTATCCCTGGTGGCAACAGCACATCCCCTAGTCTCATGTTTCTTTCACTCAAGCTAGACATCAAGGGGCTGAACCCACAATCAAGCATAACGTTCCCTCTTGGAGTTGCAACAAATCACTTAGCCAAAGTAAAATACGGCAACGGAGAACATGCAAGAATTTACTAAAGAACACAAATATAAAAGAGAACCAAATATATAACTCATCACAATCTGAACATAATCTCATAATCCATCGGATCACAGCAAACTCAGCATAGCAATGCAGAAAACTAAAAAGGTGCCTCGATCATGTGAGGCAGCTCACGAGGTCTCAAAAGTGGAAGCACAAAGAGGGGAGGAGTACATCACATAGCTACTGGTCATGGAGCCATGGTCCAAGGGGGACTACTCACGGCACATCCGGGAGGCGTCCATGGCGATGGATGGTCTCGCGGAGGGGATTCCTCCTTCCGTCAGGGTGCCGGGCAGCTTCTCCTGGCAGCCCCGATCTTGAAACAGCGGCGGAGGCGGAACAGACAGGAGAACAGGAATAGCAGATCGAAATTAGGGGTTTCCGTCGCGGGGGGTAAATATAGGCGAAGGGGGGCACCGAGAGGGTCCACAGGGCAGCCAGGAGGCCTCCTAGCGCGTCTAGGGTGGGGCCGCGCCAGGGACCCTCCTGGGGCCCTGGTGGGACCACCCGCTTCTCTAGTGATGATTCGTGAAGCTTCCGGGTCACTGATTTTTTATTGGATTTTTCCGGAATTTATTTGGCATTTTTAATGGCCGGAAAACCTGAAATAAAAAACAGCAGAAAACAGGAACTGGCAACTGGGTGCACTGAGTTAATAGGTTAGTCCAAATATGATAAAAAGTGTATGAAAGTTGAAGCAAAACATGGCAAAGTCACACAAATCATGCATGGAGCAAGCATAAATTATAGATACGTTTGGGACGTATCAACATCCCCAAGCTTAATTCCTGCTCGTCCTCGAGTAGGTAAATGATAACAAGAATAATTTCTATGGCGACATGCCACACAACCATATAAGGACTTTTTTAAGTAAAGAAATCAAAACATGCAATTCAATTCAAGTCTTAACAAGCAAGAGTCTATATTAGCATTGACACAAGCAAAAAAGAACAAAAGTTGCAAGAGCTCTCGATGTCCGTGACTCGAATGTCTCCAGATGGTGTTTGCGTGAAAGAAAGGGGATAGAGAATACGAGATAAAAAAATAGTTGTTGAGAACCACTATCTACTAAAGTTTCACACTTAGTCTCCTTTGGATTCTTATCTGGACTCGTCCCCAGACCACTAGTCAGGTACAAGTCAAACTGATCCACTCCCTTTCGATATTTTGAGCACTCATGCAATGGATGAGCGTGAATACGAAAGTTGACACCTAAAAGGCGAAACAAAAAGAAGGTGGAGGAGGAAGACAAAAAGGTGTGAAAAGCTCACATCAATGTGGACAATCATAGGCGAGAGAAGGCCATATGATAGATATGATGTGAGGAGTAGGGATTGCCATGCAACGAATGCACATGTGAGCTAAAATCTCTCCAAGGGAACTAGTGGGGGTGCATCTAACTTGCTTGCTCATGAAGTCCTAGAGCTCTTTTGAGGAGGCTCATCATTGGAATATACAAGCCAAGTTTTATAGTGTGAATGGTCCCCACATAGATATATGCATGTATGATGATCTCTATGGAGTAAAAGGGATAGAGGATGAAGTACTAGTGTGGATCTCTCAAAAGGAATAGTAGTGTGCCCCTTCTCTCTTTTAATTTTCTTTTTCTCTTTTTTCTATTTTTTTGGTGGCCTCAATGGCTCTTTCTATTTCTCTCATTTTTCCTCTTTGGAATCTTTTGATTTTGTCCTCTTTGGGATCTTTTCCTCACTTTAGGGGCAACACTCCATATTTTACAAGAATGTAGGAGATCTTTCACACTTTACAAAGGTACTCACATAAAGAAGATGTAACTATCATGATGCAAATGTATGCCTCTGACAGTGTAGCAGGATATGCAATGATACTACTGCGTCATGTAGCAATGATTAGACCAAGGCCCAACTATCATGCGGCTCATCGATCAAGCAAGTAGCATGTATGACATGAAGATCAAGTCATGAGAAGGTGGATGTTGCATGGCAATGTATCTCGGAAAGGCTATAGAAATGCCTTGATAGGTAGGTATGGTGTCTGCTTTGAGGAAAGAAATAAGGAGGTTTATGATGACACAGCGTATCATGCCAAGGTTTTGGATGTACCGGCAAAGGTGGACGCCAACTCTCGGAGTGAGAAGGAGGCAATGCACGGCACAGGAGAGGCTAGCAAAATATGAGGAGGTGGAAGTGTCAACTTTCGAATACTCACATTAGTCCGAAGAACTCATGCACTTATTATCGGTCACTCTCAATCTAACCAGGAGGTTCTCAAAGAGACAAGTACCCCGAGGAGGAGTGTATGGGGGTTTGGTTATCCTTGCGCATCCTCGACTCATGGTACGTGAGTGTACCCTAATATTTGAACCCTCCAGAGGTTAGTGATCCATCTAGTAGCTAGAGTTCTCAACAGGGGTTTTGGTTTTCGAAAATCACACGGGTTGCCGAAAATACGACATCTATCACTAATAGGCTCGAGCTCTTGACACCAAAAGTTCAAACATTACTCTAATCAATACCTCAAAACTATTGCAAGTTACTACTACAAAGAGAATAGCAACTTCAACTACCTACACTCTAGTCAAGACACAAAACTCAGTGCAACAGGCAAACTCTCTAACAAGATAAAACATGCAACCTATAGAAAGTTCAACCTAAGAAAAAAGAAAAGCTCTAGAAGAAAACTAAAGCACAATAACTAAACAGGGAAGCAGCTAAGAAAAGAAAAAGAACAACTCACAGCTAAGAGAATAAGCATGCAAATACTATGATGAGTTCTAGTTCAAGCGGAGCGTGTTTCTCTCCCACACAAAAGAAAGATGGGATCTAACTTATTATAAAAGCAAAAAAAGCAAAAACAAAACTAAGAAAAGTAAAGAGCGAGACACTCCAAGCATAGCACATAACACATGAAGTGATAAAAATATAGTGTAACGAGGGACAAACAGATAATTGTTGATGAAGAAGGGGATGCACGCGGGAATCCCCAAGCTTAGACGCATGAGTCTCCTTGAATATTTATTGGGGGTGCACATGGGAATCCTCAAGCTTGAGAGTTTGACACTCCAGAATCTTCTTTCATCATCTTTAATTGCACACTTGAAAACTCCCTTCATACATAACTAATTGAAACTGATTAGAGAGGTTAGTACCCTATTAAACTAATTTTTCCCTTACTGGAAATAGAGATATTCTTGAAGAGCTACTCTTTCTCAAGATTTTCAAAAAAAATTGCGAAGAGAAAGCAAGCTTAAGGTTTGCAAAAGTTAGGAGAGACAAAACATGGCAGAATCTGTGAAAAAACAGAACAGAAGGTAGTAAAGAATTATTTAGGGACACTTCTGCAACTCAAATCAAAAATCTCAGTACAGACGGAAGTTCCGTGATTGTATAGAGCACGCTGTGTAAACAATTCAGCTCAAAAAGATGAACTGGGATTTTTTCACGATTTTTCCCGTCACGAGGACAGAATCTGTTTTCTGGACAGCATGTCACAACTTTCATTTCCCTTGTCATATGAGGCAATACTTGGCACAAAGCTTGAAAAGTAAAGATACAATGATGTTGCTACAGTAGTAACAATCATCAAGACCACTAAAAACAGAAGAAAAACAAAAAGGAAAACCTAAATTCTTTGCGGGCTGCCTCCCGAAAGCGCTTCTTTAAAGCCATTAGCTAGGCTTAAGGAAAAAGATCAAGTTTTATCAAGAAAATAACTAGCCCGTGTGACGGACTCAAATGTTAACTTGACTTTCTTTCTAGGGAAGTGTTCCATCCCCTTTTTGAGAGGGAATTGGAATTTTATATTCCCCTCCTTCATGTCAATAACAGCACCGACGGTGCGAAGAAAAGGACGTCCCAAAAACCTTTTGATCAAGTTTTGAAAAGGACGTCCCATAATAGTAAAATCAACGGGAACATAATTGTCATTGACAATGATCCGAACATCGTCGATCTTCCCCAAAGGTTTCTTTACGGAAGAATCGACAAGACGAACACCAAAAGAACAAGGATCAAAAGGTTTCAATTCAAGCATATCATACATTCTTTTGGGCATAACGGAGGTAGTAGATCCAATATCACAAAGAGCAAAGCAAGAGAAGTTATTCAATTAGATTTTTATCATAGGATCCCAACCACCTTCTAGCTTCCTAGGTATGGAGGCTTCTAGTCTAAGCTTCTCCTCCCTAACTTTGATTAGAGCATTGGTGATATGCTCTGTGAAGGAAAGATTAAGTGTGCTAGTGTGGGGGTCTCTAGACATTTTGTGTAGGAAACCAATAACTTCAGGTAAGGTGCAGTTGTCAAAGTCTAGATCACTACTATCTATCAAGGAGGTAGTGATATTATTTAGGCTCACTTGTTTGAAAGCCTCTATATTCACAGAGGTTTCTTCATCTATGGTTGAGGTGGTAGCATCACCATTGATAGGTCCAGGTGGACTAGGGGTGTGATGGGTGCTAACAGTTTGGACATCCTCAACAACTTGGATAGTAGCTACTGTGTGGTAGGTAGGAAGGCTCTTAACTCTCTCTTCTTCCTCCTTTTCTCTAGCCCATCTCTCTTTAAGTTTGCCCAACATCCTAATGTTTTCATTAATTTGCACTTGGATAGCATTCATAGGAGTGGTTTGCCTCTCCTCGGGGGTAGAAGTTCTAATCTTAAACATCTCAATATCAGGGGCTATGTTGTCTACCTTCGAAGAGAGGATATCTAATTTGTCTAATTTCTCTTCTACACTCTTGTTGAAGGCTTTTTGGGTAGTGATAAAGTATTTAAGCATACTCTCTAGTTCATAAGTGGAGTTTTTGGTGCTAGGATAAGTGTTTTTGTTCCCATAGTTGTTGGATGGGAAAGGTCTAGGATTATTGGTACCAAAATTACTCCTATAAGCATTATTGTTGAAGTTGTTTCTAGAGAGAAAGTTCACATCTACTTGTTCTTAAGCAACCAAGGAACTTAAAGGAACATCCTGAGGATCAATAGGAGCTTGCTTGGTAAGTAGAGACATGATCAAGTCAACCTTTTCATTAAGAGAGGAGATCTCCTCGATAGAATTTACCTTCTTACCAGTTGGAGATCGTTCGGTGTGCCATTGAGAGTAGTTCAGCATCATCTCATCAAGTAGCTTCGTGGCAGAACCAAGTGTGGTTGACATGAAAGTTCCTCCCGCGGCCGAGTCCAACAGATTCCGCGAGGTAAAGTTTAAGCCTGCATAAAAAGTCTGGATAACCATCCAGGTAGTCAAACCATGTGTAGGGAAGTTCTTAACAAGAGATTTCATTCATTCCCAAGCTTGGGCAACGTGTTCATTATCCAATTGCCTAAAATTCATAATGTTACTTCTCAACTGGATAATTCTAGCAGGGGGATAGTACTTCCCAATAAAAGCATCCTTACACTTGTCCCAAGAATCGATACTATTCTTAGGTAAGGATTGCAGCCACTCCTTGGCTCTTCCTCTCAAGGAGAAAGGAAAAAGCTTCAGCTTGATGATGTTTCCATCTACTTCCTTGTACTTTTGCATATCACAAAGCTCAACAAAATTATTTAAGTGCAAGGCAGCATCCTCTCCAGCACCTGAGAATTGATCTTTCATAACAAGATTAAGTAAAGCAGGTTTAATTTCATAAGAAGGTGCTGAAGTAACAGGTGGAGAAATAGGAGTGCAGATAAAGCCACTATTGTTGTGACTAGTGAAGTCACACAACTTGGTGTTTTCATTGGAACCCATAGTAGTAGCAGGTATTTTTGGTATTTTTGATAAGGGACACAAAAGTAAAAACTGAAAGGTAAACTAACAAGACTAAAAAGCAAAGATAAAAGATATTGTGCAACTCCCCTATCTTGTAGATTGGAGTCCCCGGCAACGGCGCCAGAAATTGCTTGATGCTAGCAAGGAATATACTTCTCTCTCTCCTTGTTGGTTACCCCAAGTGGAAGGTGAGATGTAGCGTAGCAGCAGAATTTCCCCTATGTAGAGGATAGGGTTTGTCTCCCGTAGGACTCACAGAGATCCAAGAAGGTGGTAAAGTAAACAGTGGCGCCTGATGTGCAAGGTGATGATAGTGATTTCTCGCCCTTCGTTGGTAAACCCCAAGTGGAAGGTGTGATGTAGCACAGCGGCAAATTTCCCTCAGTAAAGATACCAAGCTTTGTCTCCAGTAGGACTCCGGAGATGATAAGTAGGTGTCAGCGGCACAACTGACGCGGACCTGCACACAGACACAAATAACTTTGTTCCCAACGAAGTTCAGAGAAGTTGTCAATCTCTCCGGTCTTGTTGTTCACAAAGGATCAAACACAAGGGATAATGATAGAAACTGAAAGTAAAAGCAGAAAAATAAATGAGCGTGGAAATAGTGATGAGGATATGGACCGGGATACGTGATGTTCACTAGTGATGTCTCTCTCCCAAAAGAAGATAAAACTGCTATGCGAGGTGAACAAATTACAGAAGGGCAACTGACAGGATTATGAACGCACCGCAATGCTAACTATGCTACAAAAGAAAGGAAGAGGCTCAAAAGCATGGGAAGAACGCCAAAATAAGTAGACCTAAATCCAACTGCATCTACTACTAATCATCCACCTTGAGATATCTATCTAGAACATCTCGCTGGTATTAAGTTGCGAGCCCCACCCAAAGTGTAAACCCAAAGCAACAGACAACTGCATTAAAAATCACTTTGCGTAAAATAAACAATCCTTGCAACCGAGGTCACAAGCACCGTTGTTTTCCCCCTTGTGGCAACAACACATCCCCTAGACTCATGTTTCTGTCACTCAAGCGAGTCATCAGGGGGCATGAACCCACAATCGAGCATAACGTTCCCTCTTGGGGTTACTACCTACTACTTGGCCAAAGCAATAAACATCAGCGGAGAACATGCAAGAATTACTCAAGAACAAAAATATAAGAGATAAGAACCAAATATATTACTCAATCACAATCTGAACATAATCTCATAATCCATCAGATCCCATCAAACTCAGCATAGCAACAGCAGAAAGATTGCAAAAGTGCCTCGATCATGTAGGGCAGATCACGAGGTCTAAACCATGAAGAACAAAGAGGGGAGGAGAACATCACATAGCTACTGATCACGGACCCATGGTCCAAAGGAAACTACTCACGACACATCCGGGAAGCATCCATGGTGGAGAGGAGACTCCCGGAGGTCGGCCCTCCCTCCGGCAGGGTGCCGGGAAGAGGTCTGCTGGTGCTTCCGATCTCGGAAGCGCGGTGGCGGTGGAACAGAGGCGAGATCGCGAAAAAGGGTTCTTTTTTCGAGGGTTTCTCATCACGGAGAATATATAGGCGAAGGGGGCAGCCAGGGGGGCCACCAGGGGTCCAGGCGCCCCCTGGTGCGGCCAGCCCCTAGGGCGCGCCACCAGGGCGCTTGGGCCCCTGGTGGTGGCCCTCTGGCCCCACTCAGGTCCTTCCGGAAGGTTCTTCTGCGCTGATTTGTTATCTGATTTTTCCCGAATTTTTGGAGCACTTTTTATATGGCGGAAAACTGAAATAGAAAAACAGCAGAAAACAGGAACTGGCACTGTGGTGCACTGAGTTAATAGGTTAGTCCAAAAATGATCAAAAGTGTATGAAAGTGTATCTAGATCATAGCAATATCACACAAAACATGCATGGAGAAAGCAGAAATTATAGATACGTTTTGGACGTATCAACGTCCCCAAGCTTAATTCCTGCTCATCCTCGAGTAGGTAAATGATAACAGCATAATTTCTGTGGTGACATGCTAGCAACCATATAAGAACTTTGAAAAGTAAAGCAATCAAGGTTAGAGATTCAATTCAAGTCATAACATGCAAGAGTCTATATTAGCGTTGAAACAAGTAACAAAAGAACATTAGGTGCAAGAGCACTCGATGTCCGTGACTCGAATGTCTCCAAATGGTGTTTGCGTGCAAGAAGGGGGGTAGGGAATACGAGAAAAATATTTATTTGTTGAGAACTTAATCTACTAAAGTTTCACACTTGGTCTTTTTCTGGAATCTTATCTTGACTCGTCCCCAGACCACTAGCCAGGTACAAGTCAATTTGATCCACTCCTTTTTCAATATTTTGAGCACTCATGCAACGGATGACCATAAGCACGAGAGTTGACACTTAGGATGGCAAAGAGAGAAGTACGGAGGAGGAGGAGGAGGAAGAAAAAAAAGAATGAGAAAGGCTCACATCAATGAGGACAATCATAGGCAAGAGATGCCAAATGATAGATATGATGTGAGGAGTAGGGATTGCCATGCAACGAATGCACATATGAGCTAGGAAGCTCTCCAATGGAACTAGTGGGGGTGCATCTAACTTGCTCGCTCATGAAGACCTAGAGCTCGTTTGAGGAGGCTCATCCTTGGAATATGCAAGTCAAGTTCTATAGTGTGAAGGTCCCCACATAGCTATATGCATAATGATCATCTCTATGGAGTACAAGGATATAAAGGGAGTACTAGTGTGGATCTCTCAAAAGGATAGTAGTGTTGCCCCTTTCTCTCTTTTTATTTCTTTTTCTCTTTTTTCTATTTTTTTGTATTTTTTTGTGGCCTCAATGGCTCTTTCTATTTAACTCTCATTTGTCCTCTTTGGGATCTTTTATTGTGTCCACTTTGGGATCTTTTCCTCACTTAAGGGAAACACTCTATTTTACAACAAGGTAAAGGAGATCTTTCACACTTTACAAGGTACTCGAAATCATAAAGAAGATGTAACTATCATGATGTATGCAATGTATGTGTCTTCCAGTGTAGCAGAATATGCAATGATACTAGCGCGTCATGTAGCAATGATTAGGGCAAGGTCCCTGTCAGAATCCTCTGTTAGGTAATGTGCTAGGATCAAAGTCATCTTGCATCATGTTAACAATTTCAAAAGAAGTAATTGAAATCAAATTCAAAAGCAAAATGGGAGAAGGAACCCCCCCCCCAGATGAATTAATTCAAAAGGCCAGATAAAAATCTTCTCCAAAAATTCATGTTTGAATTTTGAAAAGTCTTATAAATGAGTGTGATCACATATCAAGTGATGTGGGACCCACCCCATGCTCATGGATTTTTCAAATATTCAAACAGTGCCTTGGATTTAATCAAAAACCCCTATTTGAGTTAAGATTCAAATAATTTGAATTTTAAAAATGATCAAACTATACAAGTGGCTAGCCTAGTATATTGTGATGCCACATAAAAAGTTTCATCATTTTATAAAATGGTTTGCTATTTTTTTATCAGAGCCGAAACAAATATACAGAAAAAGAAAGGAAAGATTAACAGAAAATTAAAATAGAAAGACCTACCTGTGAAGGGGCCCAACTTATCGCCCCCGGCCCAAGCCCACCTCACCTTCCTTGTCGTCTTCCTCAAGCAGGGGCACGCACTGCTACGTGCCGGCCATGCCGAGGCCGCCGACGTGCCTGGCCACCTCCTGCTTCCTCCCGTCCACGTAGTCGCGCCTGGAGACGTCCTGGAACCCACCGCATCCATTCCCCCCCTCTCCTGTTCGTCTCTCCCTCTCCCTGCGTGAGTTCGTCATACCCCGAGGAGATCAGCAGCGCACCCTCCATGGAACTCGCGGCCAACGTCACCTAGAGATCGAGCCAGGGTGTCCATCGCGTTCGTCTTCGTCGACTTCATCGCCTCATAGAAGACGGCGCCACGATTTGGTCCAGGGAAGACGTAGGCCTCTTCGATTCGTCGCCGGCGCCGGAGATCGACGTCTTTGATTCGCCGCCACCAGAGCATCCCCGAGCCCGCTGACCGTCTCATCTTCCTCGTGGTGAGCTTCTAAGCTTTTCCCCCAACCTGGCGCATCCCGGTTCGAACTCTAGCCCGTTCTGCCATGGTCGCCGGAGAGCAGTGCCGCCACGGTCGTCGTCGGCGAGCAGCCGCTACGCAATCGAACCCGAGACCATGTCCGTTGCACTCACGGTGCTCCACTACGTCGAACCAATCCGGCCCCGCTCCCATACGCGCCTCCTAGCGAGTTTCACCTCAAGGTCGTGCCACTGTCGCTGCCAAGTTCGTCGCCGGCAACGATACAGTGCACCCCAGCCACCCCAGCTTGGCCCGTTCTATGCACGACGTCCAGAGCTTCAATCCAGTGGTCGCAGCGCTCAAAATGGTGCCCGGAATCGCCCTCCCGTGTGTCGCCGCCGTGCTGGAAGGTCGCCGGTGACTAGCCACCGGCGATATGACGTGGACGTCATTAGCTTAAGCTTAATCCCCCCCCCCCACATTGACTGCCATGTGGGCCCAAGGCCACACTTAACCCCCTGGTCAAGTTTAAATCGAATTAAACAGATTTAATTAACACCCTAGAGGCTGACCAGTGGGTCCCCCTTGTCAGTGGCCCCCCTGACGCCAGCATTGCATCACAGTGACGCAATAAGTCATTTTCCAGTTTAAAAAGAAATCAGAGAAATTCCAGAAAATCCAGAAAAAGGCTGAAACTTTGGAAATTCATAGAAAATTCATATTAACTCCAAATTTAGCAAATAATATATGAAAAATGATCAGGAGAAAATAATCTATCGAAATTTCCAACTTTCAACTATGTTTGAGTTGAATTTAAAATGTGACCAGTAGCATTTTCTATTTGGTTTAAATGGAATTAAATCAAATTCATTTCAAATGCTTTTGCATTTTGAACCATAGCAACATACCACATTATACTTGAACTTCAGAGGCATATCATACACATTGAAAAATGGTTTAACTTGATCAAACAATGTCATATGCGATTTGGCTAAATTGGAAATCATATGTGGAGTTTAAATTTGCAAATTCATTTGTAAATACCCCATTTAAGTGGAATTGCTTCACACATCAAAGCATATACATCAAGTTTCAACCTTCAACCATGTGATTGTGCATTGTATTTACTTTGCTACCTTGCTTGTTGTTTGTCGAGTAGAGGTGGAACCGGAACAGGAGGCTGCCCCTTCGTTGAAGACCCTGAACCCGAACCTCGTTAGCAAGGCAAACAAACCCCCATTGATCATGTCGATAAAATCCCACTTCCCTCTCATGTCTCGCTTATGCATTGTATAGGATGATTACCATGCTACGTTTCTACCGCATAGATGAACCCATTCCTTTGCATGACCTATCATTTATCACAATAGTAGGCAAACCACAATCCTAGAAAATGTAGGAGTTGATTGATATCATGTGGCCCCTGCAATTGTTACTGCTTATTGCATGCTTAGAGTGATACGATGATGTTACTGTTATGTGAGTCGGGATGGTAGTGATCATGTTGATGATGGTGGAAAGGTGTTGGTGAATCTACCCTAATACAAGGTGAACGATGAGAGGCTGTGTAGGAGTACACGGTGGGTTGTCTCGTTGAACACCGCCCTAAGTCCGAGTTCTTGTGTGGTGATCCAAGATGAAGAGTACAACCACACATTGGGCTCACTGACCCCTCTCAACCTATTAACTCATCCCTTTCGATGTCCAGATGTCGCAATAGTTCGGAGTTCTGGTAGGTCGGTGGCCTGGCTGCTAAGTGAGAGAACGGCTTAACCGAGACCGGCTTATGCACCACGCACACATCATCTGGGTCCACTTCGGTAAACCGGCCGGGTTCACGATAATGGTAGCCAACCCAGGTAGGCGGCTTTCTTGGACTAGATCGGCTATGAGGTAACAGTTGTGGTGAGCGTCCTCGCCGACACTTCTTGAACGGTGTCATGTACAAAGGAGGTAACTGATGATCATGTGTGTGTAGCGGTACACCCCTGCAGGGTTAACAAAACTATTCGAATAGCCGCGTCCGCGGTGAAGGACTGCTTGGAAAGCTTAGCTTGATTATTAGACAACTTGAACTGGATACTTCTAAAACACACCAAGATAAGTGTGAGTGCTATGGCGTGCTTTCTCGTGGGGAAGTCGAGGAAGGCACCATAGTGGTGTAATTGGTTGGAGATGTAGTGGACTCGTGTACGCTTCTTACCTCAAGTCTGGTACTCGTAGTTCAGGACTAGCCAAGTCAAAGCTGGCACTTCTGCAATTGAACCCCACCTCCCTTTACCTTGATACATGTGCATGAGTCGTATAGTTCCTATGTAAGTCTTGCTGAGTACGACTTTGTACTCACGTTTGCTTATTCTATGTTTTAGATGAACCCGCTGACCCCGAAGGTGGATTCTTCATCGAGCTCGACGACTGAAGACCAAGCTAGTATAGTCCCAGTCAGACGACTGGTACCCTCGTGGAGGGCTTGTGTTTAAATAAGGCTTCTTAAGCCATTTGTTAAACTTGTCTGTACTCAGACCTACTTTGCTTCCGCTTGTCTGTTGTAATGTTGGATCACATGCTTGTGATCTCTGTGTGCGCTCTGTGAGAGTTATCAATAAAATGTATACTTTGTAGAGAATTGCAATGATACCTGCTGTTCATACAAGGCATGTGTGATGCGTGTATGTTTATAACATGCATGTCTTTGTATGGGTTTTTGAGACCTTAGTTGTGATCTGGCTGGCGGTCTTTCATACACCAAGTGGCCCTTAGATGTGCGCAGCTTGGGGCATCGCGATGTGATTGTTCGAGACTCTGTCTCGTGCACACTTTGTGGTATGATCGAGCCCGCCTTAGACCCCGACTAAGTGATCGGGCTGTAGTAAGTCTATGTAAGAGTTATGAGATAGTCGATAGTATGGTTGAGGCGACTTGTCTGTGAATATGGGAGTTCATCACCCATATCATTTAGACTTGTGTGCGGACGTTGAGGACCCATCTCAGTTGATCATCCGGCCTAGATGGGATGCCCCTCACGTACGATGATTTCCGAGAACGTTTTGTGCTTGGCCATGTCTGCTTAGACAAGTGGGTATGGTTCTCGGCTCTCCATATGACTATGTCGTAGCGGGACTTGCATACGCTAACCCCGGGTCCCGACAGACTTGGTATCAGAGCAGGACTGACTGTAGGACTAGCAGCCTTGTCCGAAGTCGAGTCTAGCTTGCTATAGTTATATAGTTACTCTGGGTATATAAGGGAACAACGTAAGGGTTCTTTTTTCTCCTTACCCCCTTCGTTCTGAGTTCTGAGTCACCCTCATCTTGTTCTACGGGAAGATAGGACTAGGCTCACCTCTGTCTGATTAGAACATCTCGTTGTTTGCTTCCTTATAGCCGTAGGAAGGTTGTGTTCGGTTCGTTAGAGTTGTTGTGCTTCCTGATTTCTTACATCGTATGTAAGTGTTGTTTCCATGTTGTAAGAAATATTCTTTTTCTTGCAATTACAGCCGTTATGTTGTCCGAGTCATTCCAGGTTTATCTCATAATCTGATGCATTTGCGAACTCCTTCTTTCTGTTTCAGATGGCAGATCTTCCCCCTCGGCAGATTGTTCGTTTGACTAGGTGCCTCGGAGTGCGTGGCCATCCCGCCATGCTGATCGAGATGATGTCATACATTGGATATCGATGGTATCCTGAGTACACCGTTGAGGAGCAGTTCCTTGACTTCAACCAGACTCAGTTCCACTGCACTGTCAGGATTTACCCGCACCACATTGGAGTCTCTCAGCCTGTCCTTTTTGCACATGGCATTGGTGTCACTGAGAACATGGCTGTGCAGGATGCTGCATACTCATGTATTACCCTGCTGAGAGAGGAGCATGCACTGCTTGCAGGATCACCTTTCCGCTATATCCCTGCTGCACTTCCAGGAGAAGAGGGATATTACACCGGACTCTACTCAGATCACTTTGCAAAGGATCCAGTACTTCATATGACTGCTAGGTTTGCTTGTGATCGAGATCGTGATGCACGTGCCCTTCGTTTTGAGCTTCACGCCACTCGTGCCCGTCTGTATCGAGCACTTACACTCCTGGCTCCTTTTGTGAGTGTTGGATCAGTGGAGTATGATGCTATCTACCCAGCCAGGACGCAGATGCCTTCTCGAGTTGCTTGGCCCGAGATTGGAGGCATTTTTCCACCCCGTGGTCCTCTGCTTCCACCCTACGCTGGACCTAGGCCCCATCCTTTCCCAAATGGATATCAGGGTCCACAGGCCTCTGTGTTTTCCGATGGTCACCTTCAGCTACCGGGTTACGCGGGTAACTTTTACGAGGACTACTATGGAGATGGAGATGAGTGAGACCGCTTGTGGTCTTACTTAGTGAGGATGTAGTAGTATCTTTAGTATATTGTACGCAAGGTGTCTAAGTTCCAGAGGCTTAGATAAATAATGTATATGAAGTCAGAGTGCCTCTGAAGGATGTATTATCTTCATCACGTTTGTATTAGCTTGGATCTTGTACTAAAACGATGTATGGTTTGTATGACAGCTTGTGAATATATGGCGTGTATGCTTTTATCACCATGTTGTCAAGATGATTACTTCCTTTTCTCTGTAATTCTTCCAGTATCTTCAGTACCTTGTTTAGACTCTTCCAATCAACTCTGTTTGACTTTGAGTTTTTCACCTGCAGGATGTCTCAAGCAACCCGTGGCCAGCTTGGTCGTGCCCAGGGTCGTGGGAATGAACAGGAGGAAGGCAACCTTCCACTCCCACCCACGATGGCTCAGGTTCTGATGGAGGTTGAGAGGAACCGCCGAGACTCTCACCATTTGCTAGAGGTCATTGCCCGCAACACCACTCAGCAGCGCAATGAGTTGGTGTCCTTGAACGACTTCATCCGGCTTCATCCCCCGGTTTTCAGCTACTCCACCGAGCCCCTTGACGCCGATGACTGGCTTCGCAGCATCGAGAGGAAGCTTCAGGCAGGCCATGTTGCAGATGGTGACAGGGTCAGCTATGCCACTTACCACCTCGAGGGTGCAGCTAGCTCTTGGTGGGAGAATTTCCTGAACATGCGTCTTGTTGGACCTCCCACATCTCGGGATGAGTTCTGCACTTCCTTCCGCGAGCGCCACATTCCAAAGAGTCTTATGGACCGCAAGCATGAGGAGTTCTGCAACCTCACCCAAGGCCGAAGGACTGTTGACGAGTTTAGTCGTGAGTTCAACCGACTGGCTCGTTATGCTACTGAAGAAGTCTCCACCGACTCCAAGAAGCAAGAGAGGTTCCGTGGTGAACTCAATTCTGGACTCCGTCGTGAGCTCAACCTACATGACTTTGCCACCTTCCAGGTCCTTGTCAACAAGGCCATCAAGGCAGAGGACATGAACACCCCCAATGACTTCCGCAAACACCCTAGAGACGATGGTTCATCCAGTTCAGGCTCTCAGAAGCGCAAGATCTGGATCCCCAACAGTATGTTTCGCCAGAACAACCCACCGAGGCCATCCTAAGTGGCGCCTCGTCCCCCAGCTTCGTTCCACCCAGCTCCACGCACTGTCTTTGGAGCCTGATACAAGTGTGGTCAGGCAGGCCACTACTCCCGGGAGTGTCCCCAGAACTAGCTCCAGAATCAGAATGCTCCACCCCGTGCCGGAGGCAACAACAATGGTCGTGGAAAGCCACCCCAGAAGGTCTACACCACCAAACCCGCTCCTCCCGCCACTCGTGGACGTGTGAATAAGATTGCCGCCGAAGAGACTGATGACACCACTGACGTCATTCTTGGTACGCTCCCAGTCAATTATGTTCCTACTTCCGTTCTTTTCGACCCAGGAGCATCTCATTCCTTCATGTCGGAAAGTTATGCACTTCGTCATGAGTTATCTTTTGTTGAATTGTCCACCCCAATGATTATTCAAACTCCAGGGTCAAGATGGCAAACTAATAGAGTAAGCCATGGTAATCAAATTGCAATTGAGGGTTTAGTATTCCTTGCTTCACGCATAGCCCTCAAGTCTTCATATATTGATGTCATCCTTGGCATGGATTGGCTATCAATACAGAATGCCTACCTTGATTGCAAAGGCAAATCCGTGAAACTCACCCACCCTTCAGGCAAGACAGTCAACTACACCTCACCCAGAACAAGAACCCAGGTGTATTCCTTGAATGTACTTCCCCTTCCCGACCTTGAAGATGTTCCGGTGGTTCGTGACTTCCCGGATGTCTTTCCTGAAGAGCTGCCGGGCATGCCACCCGACAGATGTGTAGAGTTTATAGTGGATCTTGTGCCAGGAACCGCACCAATTTCTAGACGCCCATACAAAATGGCTCCACGTGAGTTAGCTGAGCTTAAAACCCAACTAGAAGCTTTGTTGGAAAAAGTCTTCATCCGCCCTAGCTCATCGCCATGGGGTTGGCCCGTTCTGTTCGTAACGAAGAAAGATGGAACAGAAAGCATGTGCGTAGACTATCGCCCGCTAAATTTAGCGACGATAAAGAACAAGTACCCACTGCCCCGGATCAATGATCTTTATGATCAACTTGCAGGATCCTCTGTCTTCTCCAAGATGGATTTGAGATTATGTTATCATCAAATCAAAATCCGAAATGAGGACATTCCCAAAATGGCTTTTACTACTCGTTATGGTCTTTACGAGTACACCGTCATGTCCTTTGGTTTAACCAATGCCCCCGCCACTTTCTCGCGCATGATGAATTCGATCTTCATGGAGTACCTAGATAAATTTGTTGTGGTTTATCTCGATGACATTCTCATCTACTCGAAGAACGAAGAATAACATGCCGAACACCTAAGGCTGGTATTGATGAAACTTAGAGAGCATCGCCTGTATGCTAAATTCTCCAAGTGTGAATTTTGGCTACCAGAAGTGACCTACTTAGGCCACGTGATTTTTGCAAAAGGCATTGCTGTGAATACCGAGAGAGTTCAGGCCGTCCTTGACTGGACTCCACCTGAATCGATTAAGCAAGTTAGGAGTTTTCTTGGCCTAGCCAACTATTGCCGCCACTTCGTCGAGAACTTTTCTAAAGTTGCAAAGCCTCTAACTGAACTCCTCAAGAAAGATAAGAAATTCCTATGGACTCCCAAGTGCGAGGAAAGCTTTCAAGAGCTAAAAAGAAGATTGACTTCTGCACCCGTACTTGCACCTCCAGACACCAAAAAGGATTTCGAGATCTTTTGTGACGCCTCACGGCAAGGGTTAGGATGCATACTTCTGCAACATAGACATGTGGTAGCTTATGCTTCATGCCAGTTGCGGCCACATGAAGAGAACTATCCTACCCATGACCTTGAACTCGCTGCCGTTGTTCATGCCCTAACAACTTGCCGACATTACCTCCTTGGTAATCGTTGTAAGATCTATTCCGACCACCAAAGCCTCAAATACATTTTCACCCAGCCGGATCTTAATCTGAGGCAAAGACACTGGATTGAGTTGATAAAAGATTACGACGTAGGAATTTATTACACCCCAGGCAAAGCCAATGTCATGGCTGATGCACTAAGTCGTAAGTCGTATTGTAACAACCTCATGTTACAACAGTATCAACCACTTCTTCATGAAGAATTTTTCAAGCTCAATCTTGAGATTGTTCCTCATGGCTATCTTTCTACCTTGGTGGCGAAACCAACTCTTGAGGATCAAATCATAGTTGCCCAAAGGCGTGCACGAGGTGTTCGCCAGATCAAGGACAACATTGCTAGCGGAGTTGCTAAATGTTTCTCCACAGATAGCAAAGGAACGGTATTCTTTGGAAATCGTTTGGTAGTACCTAAGAATAGGGAACTAAGGCAACTCATCCTCAAGGAAGCCCATGACACACCCCTCTCGATTCATCTCGGTAGCACAAAAATGTACCGAGATCTACGCTAGAGATTTTGGTGGACTAGGATGAAGAGAGACATTGCTCGATTTGTTGCCGAATGTGATGTTTGTCGTCGCATTAAGGAAGAACACCAAAGACCTGCTGGTACACTTTAACCTTTGCCTATTCCAGAGTGGAAATGGGACAAAGTCGGTATGGACTTCATCACCGGCTTTCCAAAAGCCCAGAAAGGAAACGATGCCATCTTCGTTGTCATAGATAGGCTTTCCAAAGTTGTGCACTTCCTTCCAGTTCGCGAGTCTATAACTGCTAGCCAGTTAGCGGACTTGTACGTCTCTAGAATTGTATCCCTTCACGGTGTTCCTTTGGAAATCAATTCTGATCGTGGTATCCTTTTCACCTCTAGATTCTAGGGAAGCTTTCAGAATGCTATGGGAACTCATCTCTCCTTTAGTACAACTTTCCATCCTCAGTCTAGCGGTCAAGTCGAAATGGTTAACCAAATTCTTGAGGACATGCTCAGAGCTTGTGTTATCTCATTCGGAAAGAATTGGGAGAAATCTCTGCCATTCGCCGAATTTGCTTATAACAATAGTTTTCGATCTAGTCTGAACATGGCTCCTTTTGAACTCCTATATGGACGACGATGTCGAACACCACTAAACTGGTCAGAAACCGGTGAAAGACAATTCATTGGACCGGATATGATCAAGGAAGCAGAAGAGCAAGTTCGCATTGTTCGTGATCAATTGAAAGCAGCCCAGTCTCGTCAGAAAAGCTACTATGATCGTCATCATAGGCAAGAGAGCTACAATCTGGATGAGAAGGCTTACCTTCGGGTTACTCCTCTGAAGGGAACCCAACGTTTCGGTATCAAAGGCAAGTTGGCCCCGCGTTACATCGGACATTTCCGCATTCTTGCTAAACATGGAGAAGTTTCCTACCAACTTGAACTACCCCCGCACCTTTCCCGAGTACATGATGTATTCCATGTGTCCCAACTCAGGCGTTTCTTCAAGGACCCCATCCGCGAAGTCGAACATGAAACGCTTGATCCCCAAGATGACCTTTCTTATCGAGAATACCCCGTTCGTATTCTTGATTCCGCAGAGCGTGTCACTCGTCGTCAGAATATTAAGTTTCTGAAAGTGCAATGGTCACACCACTCTGAGAGAGAAGCCACGTGGGAAAGAGAAGACCGTCTCCGTACCGAGTACCCCACCTTCCTCCAGCATACTTCTGAATCTCGGGACGAGATTCTTTTGAGTGCGGGCGAGTTGTCAGAACCCTCTGTTAGGTAATGTGCTAGGATCAAAGTCATCTTGCATCATGTTAAAAATTTCAAAAGAAGTCATTGAACTCAAATTCAAAAGCAAAATGGGAGAAGGAACCCCCCCCAGATGAATTAATTCAAAAGGCCAGATAAAAATCTTCTCCAAAAATTCATGTTTGAATTTTGAAAAGTCTTATAAATGAGTGTGATCACATATCAAGTGATGTGGGACCCACCCCATGCTCATGGATTTTTCAAATATTCAAACAGTGCCTTGGATTTAATCAAAAACTCCTATTTGAGTTAAGATTCAGATAATTTGAATTTTAAAATTGTTCAAACTTTACAAGTGGCTAGCCTAGTATATTGTGATGCCACAGAAAAAGTTTCAGCATTTTATAAAATGGTTTGCTATTTTTTTATCAGAGCCAAAACAAATATACAGAAAAAGAAAGGAAAGATTAAACAGAAAAATAAAACTGAAAGGCCTACCTGTGAAGGGGCCCAACTTATCGCCCCGGGCCCAAGCCACCACACCTTCCCTGTCGTCTTCCTCAAGCAGGGGCACGCACTGCTGCGTGTCGGCCATGCCGAGGCCGCCGACGTGCCTGGCCACCTCCTGCTTCCTCCCGTCCACGTAGTCGCGCCTGGAGACGTCTTGGAACCCACCGCATCCATTCCCCCCCTCTCATGTTCGTCTCTCCCTCTCCCCGCGTGAGTTCTTCGAAACCCGAGGAGATCAGCAGCGCACCCGCCATGGAACTCGCGGCCAACGTCACCTAGAGATCGAGCCAGGGTGTCCATCGCGTTCGTCGTCGTCGACTTCATCGCCTCGCAGAAGACGGCGCCACGATTTGGTCCAGGGAAGACGTAGGCCTCTTCGATTCGTTGCCGGCCGCCGGAGATCGACGTCTTCGATTCGCCGCCACCAGGGCATCCCCGTGCCCGCTGACCGTCTCATCGTCCTCGCGGTGAGCTTCTAAGCTTTTCCCCCAACCTGGCGCATCCCGGTTCGAACTCTAGCCCGTTATGCCATGGTCGCCGGAGAGCAGTGCCGCCACGGTCGTCGTCGGCGAGCAGCCGCTACGCAATCGAACCCGAGACCATGTCGTTGCACTCACGGTGCTCCACTACGTCGAACCAATCCAGCCCCGCTCCCAGACGCACCTCCTAGCGAGTTTCACCTCACGGCTGAGCCACTGTCGCTGCAAAGTTCGTCGCCAGCAACGATACAGTGCACCCCAGCCACCCCAGCTTGGCCCGTTCTACGCACGACGTCGAGAGCTTCAATCCAGTGGTCGTAGCGCTCAAAATGGTGCCCGGAATCGCCCTCCCGTGTGTCGCCGCCGTGCTGGAAGGTCGCCGGCGACTAGCCGCCGGCGAGATGACGTGGACGTCATTAGCTTAAGCTTAATCCCCCCCCCCCACAGTGACTGTCATGTGGGCCCAAGGCCACACTTAACCCCCTGGTTAAGATTAAATCGAATTAAACAGATTTAATTAACACCCCAGAGGCTAACCAGTGGGTCCCCCTTGTCAGTGGCCCCCCTGACGCCCGCATTGCATCACAGTGACGCAATAAGTCATTTTCCAGTTTAAAAAGAAATCAGAGAAATTCCAGAAAATCCAGAAAAAGGCTGAAACTTTGGAAATTCATAGAAAATTCATATTAACTCCAAATTTAACAAATAATGTATGAAAAATGATCAGGAGAAAATAATCTATCCAAATTTCCAACTTTCAACTATGTTTGAGTTGAATTTAAAATGTGACCAGTAGCATTTGCTATTTGGTTTAAATGGAATTAAATCAAATTCATTTCAAATGCTTTTGCATTTTGAACCATAGCAACATACCACATTATACTTGAACTTGAGAGGCATATCTTACACATTGCAAAATGGTTTAACTTGATCAAACAATGTCATATGCAATTTGGCTAAATTGGAAATCATATGTGGAGTTTAAATTTGCAAATTCATTTGCAAATACCCCATTTAAGTGGAATTGCTTCACACATCAAAGCATATACATCAAGTTTCAACCTTCAACCATGTAATTGTGCATTGTATTTACTTTGCTACCTTGCTTGTTGTTTGTCAAGTAGTGGTGGAACCGGAATAGGAGGCTTCCCCCTTCGTTGAAGACCCTGAACCCGAACCTCGTCAGCAAGGCAAGCAAACCCCCATTGATCATGTCGATAAAATCCCACTTCCCTCTCATGTCTCGCTTACGCATTGTATAGGATGATTACCATGCTACGATTCTACCGGATAGATGAACCCATTCCTTTGCATGACCTATCATTTGTCACAGTAGTAGGCAAACCACAATCCTAGCAAATGTAGGAGTTGATTGATATCATGTGGCCCCTGCAATTGTTACTGCTTATTGCATGCTTAGAGTGATACAATGATGTTACTATTATGTGAGTCGGGATGGTAGTGATCATGTTGATGATGGTGGAAAGGTGTTGGTGAATCTACCCTAATACAAGGTGAACGATGAGAGGCTGTGTAGGAGTACACGGTGGGTTGTCTCGTTGAACACCGCCCTAAGTCTGAGTTCTTGTGTGGTGATCCAAGATGAAGAGTACAACCACACATTGGGCTCACTGACCCCTCTCAACCTATTAACTCATCCATTTCGATGTCCAGATGTCGCAATAGTTCGGAGTTCTGGTAGGTCTATGGCCTGGCTGCTAAGTGAGAGAATGGCTCAACTGAGACCGGCTTATGCACCACGCACACATCATCTGGGTCCACTTCGGTAAACCGGTCGGGTTCACGATAGTGGTAGCCAACCCAGGTAGGCGGCTTTCTTGGACTAGATCGGCTCTGAGGTAACAGTTGTGGTGAGCATCCTCGCCGACACTTCTTGAACGGTGTCAAGTACAAAGGCGGTAACTGATGATCATGTCTGTGTAGCGGTACACCCCTGCAGGGTTAACAAAACTATTCGAATAGCTGCGTCCGCGGTGAAGGACTGCTTGGAAAGCTTAGCTTGATTATTAGACAACTTGAACTGGATACTTTTAAAACACACCAAGATAAGTGTGAGTGCTATGGCGTGCTTTCTCGTGGGGAAGTCGAGGAAGGCACCATAGTGGTGTAATTGGTTGGAGATGTAGTGGACTCGTGTACGCTTCTTACCTCAAGTCTGGTACTCGTAGTTCAGGACTAGCCAAGTCAAAGCTGGCACTTCTGCAATTGAACCCCACCTCCCTTTACCTTGATACATGTGCATGAGTAGTATACCTCCTATGTAAGTCTTGCTGAGTACGACTTTGTACTCACGTTTGTTTATTCTATGTTTTAGATGAACCCGCTGACCCCGAAGGTGGCTTCTTCATCGAGCTCGAAGACTGAAGACCAAGCTAGTATAGTCCCAGTCAGACGACTGGTACCCTCGTGGAGGGCTTGTGTTTAAATAAGGCTTCTTAAGCCATTTGTTAAACTTTTCTGTACTCAGACCTACTTTGCTTCGGCTTGTCTGTTGTAATGTTGGATCACATGCTTGTGATCTCTGTGTGCACTCTGTGAGAGTTATCAATAAAATGTATACTTTGTAGAGAATTGCAATGATACCTGCTGTTCATACAAGGCATGTGTGCGGCGTGTATGTTTATAACATGCATGTCTTTGTATGGGTTTTCGAGACCTTAGTTGTGATCTGGCTGGCGGTCTTTCATACACCAAGTGGCCCTTAGATGTGCGCAGCTTGGGGCATCGCGATGCGATTGTTCGAGACTCTGTCTCGTGCACACTTTGTGGTATGATCGAGCCCGCCATAGACCCCGACTAAGTGATCGGGCTGGAGTAAGTCTATGTAAGAGTTATGAGATAGTCGATAGTATGGTTGAGGCGACTTGTCTGTGAATATGTGAGTTCATCACCCATATCATTTAGACTTGTGTGCGGACGTTGAGGACCCATCTCAGTGGATCATCCGTCCTGGATGGGATGCCCCTCACGTACGATGCTTTCCGAGAACGTTCTGTGATTGGCCTTGTCTTCTTAGACAAGTGGGTACGGTGCTCGGCTCTCCATATGACTATGTCGTAGCGGGACTTGCATACGCTAACCCCGGGTCCCGACAGCCGCACTAGCATGTGGCTCATCGATCAAGCAAAAGCATGTATGACATGAAGATCAAGTCATGAATAGGTGGATGTTTCATGGCAATATATCTCAGAAAGGCTATGGAAATGCCTTGATAGGTAGGTATGGTGGTTGTTTTGAGGAAAGATATAAGGAGGCTTATGATGACAGAGCGTATCATGCCAAGGGTTTGGATGTACCGGCGAAGGTGGACACCATCTCTCAGAGTGAGAAGGAGGAAATGCACGGCATGGGAGAGGCTAGCAAAATATGGGAAGGTGGAAGTGTCAACTTTCAATACTTACATTAGTCCGAAGAACTCATGCACTTATTATCGGTAAGTCTCAATCTAATAAGGAGGTTCACAAAGAGACAAGTACCCCGAGGAGGAGTGTATGGGGGTTTGGTTATCCTTGCGCATCCTCGACTCATGGTACGTGAGTGTACTCTAATATTCGATCCCTCCAAGGATTAGTGATCCATCTAGTAGTTAGAGTTCTCAACTAGTTTTTGTAGGTTTTGAAAATACACACGGATTCCCCAAAATACGACATCTATCACTAATAGGCTAGAGCTCTTGACACCAAAATTTCAGACATTACTCACATCAATACCTCAAAATTATTGCAAGTTACTACTAGCATTAAATAGCAACCTCAATTACCTACTTTCAAGACAAAACACAACTCAGTGCAACAACCAACTCTCTTAACAAGATAAACATGAAAATTAAAGAGAGTTCTAGCAACAAACTAAACAAAAGACAAGGCTCTTGCTAAAGATAAACTAAGACTAAAACTAAACATGGCAGCAGCTACGAAAAGATAAAGAACACACAACGGCAAAAAGATAAGCAGGAAAAATCCTATGATGTGTTCTAGATTAGAGTGGAGCGTGTTTCTCTCCCACACAAAGCAAGATGGGGTCGAACTTATTATGACCAGCAAGAAAAACTAAAGAAAACTAAAAATAAAACCTAAGAGCGAGATGCTCCAAGCATAGCACATAACGCATGAAGTGATAAAAATAAAACCTAAGAGCGAGACGCTCCAAGCATAGCACATAACGCATAGCACCTAAGGACGAACTGATGATTGTTGATGGAGAAGGGGATGATCCCCAAGCTTAGACGCTTGAGTCTCCTTGAATATTTATTGGGGATGCATGGGGGCATCCCCAAGCTTGAGCGCTTGACACTCCTGGATCTTCTTTCATCATCTTCCATCGCACACTTGAAAACTCCCTTCATACATAACTCATCATAAGCTGATTAGAGAGGTTAGTGCCTTAATAAAATAATTTTTTCCCATTGGATATATAGATATTCTTGAAGATCTATTGTTTCTCAAGAGTGCCAAAAAGTTTTTGCAAAGAAAAAGCAAGCTTAAGGTTTGCAAAAGTGAAGAGAGGCAAAACGTGGCAGAATCTGTGAAAAACAGAACAACAGGTAGTAGAGAATTTTTTCGGGGCACTTCTGCAACTCAAATCAAAAAACTCAGAACATACGAAAGTTTCACAATTGTATAGAGCATGCTTTCAAAAAAATCAGATCAAAAAGATGATCTGGTGATTTTATTCGAATTTTGTCTGTCAAGGGACAGAATCTGTTTTCTGGACAGCATGTCACAACTTTTTCTTCCCTTATCATAAGAGGCTATAACTTGGCACAAAGCTGAAAAATAAAGATACAATGATGTTGCTAGAGTAGTAGCAAACATCAAGACACAACAAAAGCAAAAAGAAACCTAATTCGTTGCGGGTTGCCTCCCGAAAGCGCTTCTTTAAAGCCATTAGCTAGGCTTAAGGATTATAAAAGGTGCTCTCATAAGAATAAGAATTTGAAGCAAAAGAGAGCATCAAGAAGCAAATATTAAACACATTTAAGCCTAACCCACTTCCTATGCATATGCATCTCATAAGAAAATAAATCGAAGAAGCACAAAGTGACATGCATAGGAAGGTGGAACAAGAACAACTTAAAAACTTTCAACAAAAAGAGAGGTGTTTTTGTAACATGGAGGTTTCTACAATCATACTTTCCTCTCTCAAAGTAATTTTCAGTAGTATCATGAACAACATCAAGAGTGTAACTATCACATAAATCATATTGTTCATGACCTACAAGCACACGTGTATTGTTTTCAACACGGTTTTTAGGATCATAAGATAAATGCAACCCATCACATTGAGCTTTGATAAGAGGAAAATTCTCCGGAGTTGGAGATTTCAAAAGGATAATAGGACAATCAAGTGTGGGTGCAATAGCAACAATTTCATGCTTAACATAAGGAACTATAGAGAGTTCATTTTTGTTAGCATCATCTATAGTGGCATCTTGGCCATCAACAAAGCAAGTATCAAAATTTTCAGAAAGGGATATTTCAAGTGAGTCCTCGGAATCATGGGATTCCTCCTCAAAGCAATCATTGGCCTCTTCTTGGGCAGCAAACATTTTATTTTTAAAATCCTCAATATAAGAATTGGAAGTGTAATTCTCAAAGCAATAAGCAAGAACTTCAAAGTTTTCGGACTGGTGAATAGTATCGTGATACCTTTCAATCAAAGAAGCAATCTCATAAGCACCTTTAAAAGCAACAAACTCTTCAATCTGTTCAACATCAAAGTAATCATAAACACCTTTAGCATAAGAAGATAAGATCTCATTTTCATTGAACTCACATTGGAAAGGGAGGTGTTTATGATCTATATTAGAACAACAAGTAAAATCATAATTGTAGCACAAAAGTTTAGCATGGCAATAAGAAACATGTATTTGATCCCATAAGTGTTTCCCTTTCTGAGATAGGCGGTGCCGCATATAATGAGCATGCTCATCCAATGATTTAACCTCAACCAAGTCGGTTGGGTTTTTAGCGCGGGCAAAAATTGATCGAAGACGAACCAAGTAAAACATGTCAAATATGTCCATCCTACCATATTTGGGTGGTTCAGCACCCATGGTGAGGATAGCATAACTAGGAAAAGCAAGACAAAGGCAAAAGGTAGCAACTAGTTTTTTGGTTTTTCATATAAGACAAAAGAAAAAACAAAAACTGAAAGGTAAACTAACAAGACTAAAAAAACAAAGGTAAAGGGTAGTGTGCAACTCCCCTATCTTAGCACTCGGAGTCCCCGGCAACGGCGCCAGAAATTTTTCTTGATGTGCGAGGTGATGATAGTGATTTCTCGCCCTTCGTTGGTAAACCCCAAGTGGAAGGTGTGATGTAGCAGAGCAGAAAATTTCCCTCAGTAAAGATACCAAGGTTTGTCTCCAGTAGGACTCCGGAGATGATAAGTATGTGCCAGCGGCGCAACTGACGCGGACCTGCACACAGACACAAATAACTTTGTTCCCAACAAAGTTCAGAGAGGTTGTCAATCTCTCCGGACTTGTTGTTCCCAAAGGATCAAACACAAGGGATAATGATAGCAACTGAAAGTAAAAGCAGAAAAATAAATGAGCGTGGAAACAGTGATGAGGATATACCGGGATACGTGATGTTCACTAGTGATGTCTCTCTCCCAAAAGACGATAAAACTGTTGTGCGAGGTGAACAAATTACAGAAGGGCAATTGACAGGATTATGAACGCACTGCAATGCTAACTATGCTACAAAAGAAAGGAAGAGGCTCAAAAGCATGGGCAGAACGCCAAAATAAGTAGACCTAAATCCAACTGCATCTACTACTAATCATCCACCTTGAGATATCTATCCAGAACATCTCGCTGGTATTAAGTTACGAGCCCCACCCAAAGTGTAAACCCAAAGCAACAGACAACTGCATTAAAAAGCACTTTGCGTAAAGTAAACAATCCTTGTAACCGCGGTTACAAGCACGGTTGTTTTCCCCCTTGTGGCAACAGCACATCCCCTAGACTCATGTTTCTGTCACTCAAGCGTGTCATTAGGGGGCATGAACCCACAATCGAGCATAATGTTCCCTCTTGGGGTTACTACCTACTACTTGGCCAAAGCAATAAACAGCAACGGAGAACATGAAAGAATTACTCAAGAACAAAAATATAAGAGATAAGAACCAAATATATTAATCAATCACAATCTGAACATAATCTCATAATCCATCAGATCCCATCAAACTCAGCATAGAAACAGCAGAAAGATTACAAAAGTGCCTCGATCATGTAGGGCAGATCACGAGGTCTAAACCATGAAGAACAAAGAGGGGAGGAGAACATCACATAGCTACTGATCACGGACCCATGGTCCAAAGGAAACTACTCACGACACATCCGGGAAGCATCCATGGTGGAGAGGAGACTCCCGGAGGTCGGCCCTCCCTCCGGCGGGGTGCTGGGAAGAGGTCTGCTGGTGCTCCTGATCTCGGAAGCGCGGCAGCGGCGGAACAGAGGCGAGATCGCGAAAAAGGGTTATTTTTCGAGGGTTTCTCGTCACGGAGAATATATAGGAGAAGGGGGCAGCCAGGGGAGCCACCAGGGGTCCAGGCGCCCCCCTGGCGCGGCCAGCCCCTGGGGCACGCCACCAGGGCGCCTGGGCCCCTTGTGGTGGCCCTCTGGCCCCACTCAGGTCCTTCCGAAAGGTTCTTCTGCGCTGATTTTTTATCTGATTTTCCCGAATTTTTGGAGCACTTTTTATATGGGGGGAAACTGAAATAGAAAAACAGCAGAAAACAGGAACTGGCACTGTGGTGCACTGAGTTAATAGGTTAGTCCAAATATGATCAAAAGTGTATGAAAGTGTATCTAGATCATAGCAATATCACACAAAACATGCATGGAGCAAGCAGAAATTATAGATACGTGTTGGACGTATCAGCGCCGAGGTTGCTAACTTCGCCTGGACCTGCACACACAGCAAATAACTTTGCTCCCAACGAGTACAGAGGAATTGTCAATTCCTCCGGCCTTGCTATTTACAAAGGATCAATGCAAGAGATAATAGTAGTGGCAACTGAAAGTAAAGACTGAAAGTAAATTGAATGTGTAAAAAATGGTGTGAATATGGACCGGGGTCCCGTGATGTTCACTAGTGATGTCTCTCTCCCAAAAGACGATAAAAGTGCTAGCGAGGTAAACAGATCACAGCTGGGCAACTGACAGGATTATAAACGCACCGCAATGCTAACTATGCTACAAAAGAAAGGAAGAGGCTCAAAAGCAATGGGCAGTACGCCAAGGTAAGTAGACCGAAATCCATCTACATCTACTATGAATCATCCGCCTTGAGATATCTATCCAGAACATCTCGCTGGTACTAAGTTGCGAATCCCACCCAAAGTGTAAACTCAAAGCAACGGACAACTGCATTAAGAGAACTATGCATAAAGTAAACAATCCTTGCACCCGCAAGTACAAGCACCGTTGTTTTATCCCTGGTGGCAACAGCACATCCCCTAGTCTCATGTTTATTTCACTCAAGATAGACATCAAGGGGCTGAACCCACGATCAAGCATAACGCTCCCTCTTGGAGTTGCAACAAATCACTTGGCCAAAGTAAAATACGGCAACGGAAAACATGCAAGAATTTACTAAAGAACACAAATATAAAAGAGAACCAAATATATAACTCATCACAATCTGAGCATAATCTCATAATCCATCGGATCCCAGCAAACTCAGCATAGCAATACAGAAAACTACAAAGGTGCCTCGATCATGTGAGGCAGCTCACGAGGTTTCAAAAGTGGAAGCACAAAGAGGGGAGGAGTACATCACAGAGCTCGATTGTGATGAGCTATGGGAACTTGCTCAAGGGGAGTCCTACTGGTCGATACTCAACCTCGGGGAGTCCTACTGGTCGATACTCAACCTCGGTATCTTCACCGAGGGAAACTTGCTGCTACGCTGCATCTTACCTTCCACTTGGGGTAACCAACGAAGGGCAAGAAGCAATCCTCTCTCGCGTATCAATGGCACATCCGGGAGGCGTGCATGGCGGTGGAGAGGCTCCTGGAGGTCAATCATCCCGCCAGAAGGGTGCCGGGAAGGGGTCTTCTGGTTCTCCCGATCTTCGGAGTGCGGAGGCGGCGGAACAGAGATGTAATTCGCGATGCGGGATTCTCCTCGAGGGTTTCCTCGACGAGGGGTAAAAATAGGCCGAAGGGGGGCACCAAAGGTGGGGCCCACCTCCCAGGCGCGCTGGTGGCGCGGCCAGGGGTGGGGCCGCGCCACATGACCGCCTGGGAGGGGGTGGCCCTCCTTCGGCTCTCCTTCGGTGGTTCCGGAAGCTTCCTCCATGCCGATTTTATTCAGATTTTTCCAGAATTTTTCTGGCATTTTAAAATGGCGAAAAATCACTGCAACTAAAGACATCAGCAGATAAGAACTGGCAGTGGGTGCACTGAGTTAGTATGTTAGTCCAAATATGTGTAAAATGATATAAAGTGTAGCAAAACATGTAGCAATGTCACATAAAAGTGCATGGAACAAGCAGAAATTATAGGTATGTTTGGGTATCAGTATTCGCCTGTCCTGCCATTCCGATACAATACCTCTCGCGGGCACCGTTGGGTCACCCGACTACTTACCTTTAAGGACACCAGTTGATTCGGGTGCCTACCATCAAGTGAAACCAGGAGTAATCGCCCTCGATGGTACACTTGAAGTGGTTCGATAGAGACATCAGCGGGAATGTACTAAAGAGGAATATCCTCGTATCACCCCGGTGATGCTACGCTACCGAGCCGGCGACGAGAGTGAAATATGAGTCCATCCACTCATAAGTCAAACCTGAAGCGACTCGGCAGAGTCTCGTCGTTGTAGGTTCCCTTGGGCGTCTGCTCTGTACCGTACCTGTTGCAGTTATAATAATTTATATCCGCGTTCATTCCCAGAGCGATCACGACCCACTATCTAATCCTAGTTGACTAACAATGCGCAGGGCCAACTGCTGAATATTGCATAACTATAATAGGCAGCATAGGATAAAGGAAGATACATCAAGGGTCGACAAAAACAGACTATGCAACAGAATAGGAATTAACGTAATAGCAGCAGCGGCAATGCCTAGTGCAAGAAATGTACTGAAAAGATAGACAATATCTGGGGAAGGAGAATGGATCTGCTTGCCTGTAAGCTCGGCAGCAGGGGTACGGTAGTCGACGACGTAGTCGACGACGTAGTCGTCCTCAGAAGCGGTGTAGTCGGTGGCAGTCTCGGGGTCTATCGGAGAATAAGTGGGGATAGTAAATACATAGCAATCATATGCAAACAGATGCATGGCATGACAGATGCAATGTTAACGGTTTTCTTACGCAATACAAAGTGTTTTTCTCGGAGCGGGAATTCATCCGGGGATGAACTGCCAGCTCCGGGTGATTATCGGCAAATGATCTGGAGGGGGAAGGTTCCATGTTCGGTACGTTGGTTGGTATATGGATAGCGTATTCGTGATCGTCGTATATTTTTGAACAAGTTTCATGTATAAATTATTTTCATCGGCTTTATGGTTTAAAAGATATTGAATTTCAAAGTTCAAATCAATTTAAAAGAATTTCTGGATTTATTTTATTATTAAAATAAAGCATTATCTAGAACAGTGAGGTTTGATCAGTCAACTGACATGTGGGGCCTACAGACCAGTGGGTCCCACATGTCATACACAGTATTAATAAAAATGGTCTAATTAAATCTAAATATTCCAGTGGTCCCACATGTCATACAGAGAGGGAGAGGGGGGGTTAGTGGTTAATTAACCACTAATCACAGCGACACGCCGGCGGTCACCGGAGTTGCTCCGGCGGGACCGTGCGCTCACTATGGTGAGCCATTTGGCGCGCGAAGGCACGCGTTCGAATGGGAAGCTACGCGCGTCTCGACTAGTGGGGACGCCGGACCGTCCGGTCGCCGGAATCGGGACTGCGATGACCGTGGCGGCGACTGGGTACGGGTTAGACGGGGAAACTGGTGCCAGTGCGATTTCGAGTGAGCTAGCTAGCTAGATGGAACCTACGGTACATAAGGAACGCAACGGTGCAAGTGGTGTGAGCTGGGGTGGACCGTGGCCACGACGGCGAGTGATACGCGAGAGAGGATTGCTTCTCTCCCTTCGTTGGTTACCCCAAGTGGAAGGTAAGATGCAGCATAGCAGCAAGTTTCCCTCGGTGAAGATACCGAGGTTGAGTATCGACCAGTAGGACTCCGGCGATGATAAGTAGGTGTCAGCGGTGCACCTGACGCGGTCCTGCGCACAACACAATTAACTTTGCTCCCAACGAAGTTCAAAGAGGTTGTCAGTCTCTCCGGTCTTGTTGTTTACAAAGGATCAAAGACACAGGATAATGATAATGATAGCAACTGAAAGTAAAAAAGAAAGAAAATTAATGAGCGTGTAAACAGTGATGAGAATATGGACCGGGGTCCCGTGATGTTCACTAGTGATGTCTCTCTCCCAAAAGACGATAAGACTGCTATGCGAGGTAAACAAATTACAGAAGGGAAATTGACAAGATTATAAACGCACCGCAATGCTAATTATGCTACAAAAGAAAGGAAGAGGCTCAAAAGCATGGGCAGTACGCCAAAATAAATAGACCGAAATCCATCTGCATCTACTACTAATCATCCACCTAGAGATATCTATCCAGAACATCTCGCTGGTATTAAGTTGCGAGCCCCACCCAAAGTGTAAACCCAAAGCAACAGACAACTGCATTAAAAAGAACTTTGTGTAAAGTAAACAATCCTTGTAACCGCGGCTACAAGCATCGTTGTTTTCCCCCTTGTGGCCACAACACATCCCCAAGACTCATGTTTTTGTCACTCAAGCGTGTCATCAGGGGGCATGTACCCACAATCGAGCATAATGTTCCCTCTTGGAGTTACTACCTACCACTTGGCCAAAGCAATAAATAGCAACGGAGAACATGCAAGAATTACTTCGGAAGAAGAATACAAAAGATAAGAACCAATTATATTACTCTATCACAATCTGAACATAATCTCATAATCCATCAGATCCCATCAAACTCAGCATAGCAAAAGCAAAAAGAATTACATATGTGCCTCGATCATGTAGGGCAGCTCACGAGGTCTAAACCATGAAGAACAAAGAGGGGAGGAGAACATCACATAGCTACTGATCACGGACGCATAGTCCAAGGTAGACTACTCACGGCACATCCGGGAAGCGTCCATGGTGGAGGAGAAGCTCCCGAAGGTCGATCCTCCCTCCGGAAGGGTGCCGGGAAGGGTTCTGACGGTGCTCTCGATCTTGGAAGTGTGGCGGCGGCGGAACAGAGGAGAATTTGTGAAATAGGGTCCTGTCTTTGGAGTTTCCCCGTGACGGAGAATAAATAGGCGAAGGGGGGCAGCCAGGGGGGGCACCAGGGGTCCAGGCGCCTGGGCCCCTGGTGGTGGCCCTCTGGCCCCACTTCGGGCTTCTGGAGGCTTCCGACAGGCTGATTTTTTATCTGATTTTTCCCGGATTTTTGGAGCACTTTTTATATGCGGAAAAACTGAAATAGAAAAATAGTAGAAAACGGGAACTAGCACTGGGGCGCACTGAGTTAGTGTATCTAGATCATAGCAATATCACACAAAACATGCATGGAGCAAGCAAAAATTATTGATACGTTTGAGACGTATCAACATCCCCAAGCTTAATTCCTGCTCATCCTCTAGTAGGTAAATGATAACAGGCATAATTTTTGTGGTGACATGCTAGAAACCATATAATAACTTTTGAAAAGTAAAGAAATCAAGGTATGTAATTCAATTCAAGTCATAACATGCAAGAGTCTATATTAGTATTGAAACAAGCAACGAAAGAACATTAGGTGCAAGAGCTCTCGCTGTACATGACTCGAATGTCTCCAAATGGTGTTTGCGTGCAAGAATGGGGATAGGGAATACGAGAAAAAAAAGTATTATTGTTGAGAACTCAATCTACTAAAGTTTCACACTTGGTCTTCTTTGAAATCGTATCTTGAGTCGTCCCCAGACCACTAGCCAGGTACAAGTCAATTTGATCCACTCCTTTTCAATATTTTGAGCACTCATGCAATGGATGAGCGTAAGCACGAGAGTTGACACTTAGGATGGCAAAGAGAGAATATGGTGGAGGAGGAAGTCGAAAAGGTGAGAAAGGCTCACATCAATGAGGACAATCATAGGCGAGAAGGGCAAATGATAGATATGATGTGAGGAGTAGGGATTGCCATGCAATGGATGCACATATGAGCTGAAAAGCTCTCCAATGGAACTAGTGGGGGTGCATCTAACTTGCTCGCTCATGAAGACCTAGAGCTCTTTTGAGGAAGCTCATCCTTGGAATATGCAAGCCAAGTTCTATAGTGTGAAGGTCCCCACATAGCTATATGCATAATCATCTCTATGGAGTACAAGGATAAGAGGGAGTACTAGTGTGGATATTTCAAAAGGATAGTAATGTTGCCCCTTTCTCTCTTTTTATTTATTTTTCTCTTTTTTCTATTTTTTTGTATTTTTTGGTGGCCTTAATGGCGCTTTCTATTTAACTCTCATTTGTCCTCTTTGGGATTTTTTATCTCGTCCACTTTCGGATCTTTTCCTCACTTAAGGGCAACACTCTAATTTACAAGAGGGTGTAGAAGATCTTTCACACTTTACAAGGTACTCAAATCATAAAGAAGATGTAGCTATCATGATGTATGCAATGTATGCCGCTGCTAGTGTAGAAGGAACATGTATGACATGAAGATCAAGTCATGAAGAGGTGGATGTTGCATGGCAATATATCTCGGAAAGGCTATGGAAATGCCTTGATAGGTAGGTATGGTGGCTATTTTGAGGAAGGATGTAAGGAGGTTTATGATTACAGAGCGTATCATGCCAAGGGTTTGGATGTACCGGCGAAGGTGGACGCCAACTCTCGGAGTGAGAAGGAGGCAATGCACGGCACAGAAGAGGCTAGCAAATATGAGGAGGTGGAAGTGTCAACTTTCAATACTTACATTAGTCCGAAGAACTCATGCACTTATTATCGGTCACTCTCAATCTAATGAGGAGGTTCACAAAAAGACAAGTACACCGAGGAGGAATGTATGGGGGTTTGGTTATCCTTGCGCATCCTCGACTCATGGTACGTGAGTGTACTCTAATATCCGACCCCTCAGCAGAGTAGTGATCCATCTAGTAGCTAGAGTTCTCAACTAGTTTTGTACGTTTTGAAAATAAACACGGATTGCCCAAAATACGACACCTATCACTAATAGGCTAGAGGTCTTGACACCAAAAGTTCAAACATTACTCAAATCAATACCTCAAAACTATTGCAAGTTACTACTAAAATTAAATAGCAACCTCAATTACCTACTCTCAAACCAAGACACAACTTAGTGCAACAACCAACTCTCTTAACAAGATAAACATGAAAACTAAAGAGAGTTCCAGCAACAAACTAAACAAAAGCCAAGGCTCTTGCTAACGACAAACTAAAACTAAAACTAAAAATGGCAGTAGCTACGAAAAGATAAAGAACACACACTAGTAAAAAGATAGGCATGAAGAATCCTATAATGTGTTATAGATTGGAGTGGAGCGTGTTTCTCTCCCACCCAAAGTAAGACGGGATCTAAATTTTTATGAACAACAAGCAAAGCTGAAGAAAACTAAAAACAAACCTAAGAGCGAGACGCTCCAAGCATAGCACATAACGCATGAAGTGATAAAAATATAGTCAGACGAAGGACGAGCTGATGATTGTTGATGGAGAAAGGGATGCATGGGGGCATCCCCAAGCTTAGACGCTTGAGTCTCCTTGAATATTTATTGGGGATGCATGGGGGCATCCCCAAGCTTGAGCGCTTGACACTCCCGAATCTTCTTTCATCATCTTCCATCGCACACTTGAAAACTCCCTTCATACACAACTCATGATAAGCTGATTAGAGAGGTTAGTACCCTTAATAAATAATTTTTCCCCACTGGATATAAAGATATTCTTGAAGAGCTACTGTTTCTCAAGATTGCCAAAAGGTTTTTGCAAATAAAAAGCAAGCTTAAGGTTTGCAAAATTTAGGAGAGATAAAACGTGGCAGAATCTGTGAAAAAACAGAACAATAGGTAGTCAAGAATTTTTTAGGGGTACTTCTGCAGCTCAAATCAAAAAACTCAGAACATATAAAAGTTCCGTGATTGTATAGAGCACGCTGTGTAAACAATTCAGCTCAAAAAGATGAACTGGTGATTTATTCTGATTTTTCCCGTCACGAGGACAGAATCTGTTTTCTGGATAGCATGTCACAACTTTCACTTCTCTTGTCACATGAGGCTATAACTTGGCACAAAGCTTGAAAACAAAGATACAATGATGTTGCTGCAGTAGTAACAATCATCAATACCACTAAAAACAGAATTAAAAACATCTTGGGTTTCCTCCCAACAAGCGCTTTCTTTTACGCCTTTAAGCTAGGCATAAGGCAAAAGAAGAATCAAGTTTTATCAAGAGAAAGAGAATAGCTTGCCCGTGTAACGGACTCAAAAGGTAACTAGACTTTCTTTCTAGGGAAGTGTTCCATCCCATTTTTGAGAGGGAATTGGAATTTTATATTCCCCTCTTTCATGTCAATGGTTGCACCAATGGTTGCAAAGAAAAGGACGTCCCAAAATAATTGGACATAAAGGTTCACACTCTATATCCGAAATGATAAAATCAACAGGAACGCAGTTGTCATTGACAATGATAAGAACATCGTCGATCTTCCCCAAAGGTTTCTTTACGGAAGAGTCGACAAGGCGAACACCAAAAGAACATGAATCAAAAGGTTTCAATTCAAACATATCATACTTTCTCTTGGGCATGGCGGAGGTACTAGCTCCAACGTCACATAAAGCATAGCAAGAGAAGTTATTTAATTTAATTTTTATCATAGGGTCCCAACCATCATCTAGCTTCCTAGGTATGGAGGATTCTATCCTAAGCTTCTCCTCCCTAGTTTTGATAAGAGCATTTGTGATATGCTCCGTGAAGGCAAGATTAAGTGTGCTAGTGTGGGGGTCTCTAGACATTTTGTGTAATAAGCTGATAACTTCTGAGAGGGTGCAACTGTCAAAATCAATATCACTACTATCAAAGGTGGTAGTAGTGTCATCTAAGCTCACTTGTTTGAAACCCTCTATGTTCATATGAGTTTCTTCTTCTACGATTGAGGTATTAGCATCACCATTAATAGGTCCAATGGGACCAGGAGTGCATTGGGTGCTAATAGTTTCAGTGTCCTCAACAATTTGGATAGTTGCAACTGTGTGGTGTGTAGGAAGGCTCTTAATTCTATCATCTTCCTCTTTTTCTCTATCCCATCTTTCTTTAAGTTTAACCATCATCCTAATATTTTCATTGATTTGTAATCGGATAGCATTAATAGGAGTGGCCTTCCTCTCCTCAAGGGGGGAGGTTCTAATTTTTAACATCTCAACATCAAGGGCTAAGCTGTCTACCTTCAAACAAAGATTATCTAGTTTAGCTAGATTTTCTTCCACATTCTTGTTGAAGGCTTTTTGGGTAGTGATAAAGTCTCTAAGCATATTTTCTAGTTCAGAAGTGGGGTTCTTGTTGCTAGGGTAAGTGTTGTTGTTCCCATAAGTGGATGGAAACGGTCTAGGATTACTAGCAAAGTTGCCCCTATAAGCATTATTATTAAAGTTGTTTCTAGCAATGAAGTTCACATCTACTTGTTCCTGAGCAACCAAAGAATTTAAAGGAACATAATGAGGATCAATAGAGGGTTGCTTGGTAAGTAGAGACATAATTAAATCAACTTTATCATTTATGGAGGTAATTTCCTTGATAGAATTTTCCTTCCTACCTGTTGGAGCGCGTTCGGTGTGCTATTGGGAATAGTTGGTCATCATCTCATCGAGGAGTTTTGTGGCAGCACCGAGGGTAGTTGACATAAAGGTTCCTCCCCACGACCGAATCTAACAGGTTTCGCGAGGTAAAGTTCAAGCCTACATAAAAAGTCTGGATAACCATCCAGGTAGTCAAACCATGTGTAGGGCATTACTTAACAAGATATTTCATACGTTACCAAGCTTGGGCAACGTGTTCATTATCCAATTGCCTAAAATTCATAATGTTACTCCTCAACAGGATAATTTCAGAGGGTGGGTAGTACTTCCCAATAAAAGCATCTTTGCACTTATCCCAAGAATCTATGCTATTCCTAGGCAAAGATTGAAACCAGATTTTAGCTCCGTCCCTCAAAGAGAAAGGAAAAAGCTTGAGCTTAACAACATCACCTTCTACTTCTTTATACTTTTGCATATCACACAATTCAACAAAATTATTCAAGTGTAAAGCAGCATCATCTCTAGCACCCGAGAATTGATCTCTCATAACAAGGTCTAGCAAAGCATGTTTAATTTCATAAGAGTTAGCTGAAGTGGCAGGTGTGGCAATAGGAGTGCAGATAAAGACTTTGTTGTTGTGACTAGTGAAGTCACACAACTTTGTGTTTTCAGAGGAACCCATAGTAGCAGCAGGTGTGGAAGATTTTTTTGTAATTTTTCATATAAGACACAAAGATAAAAACAGATAGGTAAACTACCAAGACTAAAAAGTAAAGGTAAAAGGTAGTGGGAAACTCCCCTATCTTATAACTCGGAGTCCCCGGCAATGGCGCCAGAAATTCGCTTGATATGCGATAGAGGATTGCTTCTCGCCCTTCGTTGGTTACCCCAAGTGGAAGGTAAGATGCAGCGTAGCAGAAAGTTTACCTCGGTGAAGATACCGAGGTTGAGTATCGACCAGTAGGACTCCGGCGATGATAAGTAGGTGTCAGCGGCGCACCTGACGCGGACCTACACACAACACAATTAACTTTGCTCCCAACGAAGTTCAGAGAGGTTGTCAGAGTCTCTGGTCTTATTGTTTACATAGGATCAAAGACACAGGATAATGATAATGATAGCAACTGAAAGTAAAAAAGCAAGAAAATAAATGAGCGTGTAAACAGTGATGAGAATATGGACTGGGGTCCCGTGATGTTCACTAGTGATGTCTCTCTCCCAAAAGACGATAAGACTGCTATGCGAGGTAAACAAATTACAGAAGGGAAATTGACAGGATTATAAACACACCACAATGCTAACTATGCTACAAAAGAAAGGAAGAGGCTCAAAAGCATGGGCAGTACGCCAAAATAAGTAGACCGAAATCCATCTGCATCTACTACTAATCATCCACCTTGAGATATCTATCCAGAACATATCGCTGGTATTATGTTGCGAGCCCCACCCAAAGTGTAAACCCAAAGCAACGGACAACTGCATTAAAAAGAACTTTGCGTAAAGTAAACAATCCTTGTAACCGCGGTTACAAGCATCGTTGTTTTCCCCCTTGTGGCCACAGCACATCCCCTAGACTCATGTTTCTGTCACTCAAGCGTGTCATCAGGGGCATGTACCCACAATCGAGCATAACGTTCCCTCTTGGAGTTACTACCTACCACTTGGCCAAAGAAATAAATAGCAACGGAAAACATGTAAGAATTACTTGGAACAAAAATAAAAAAGATAAGAACCAATTATATTACTCTATCACAATCTGAACATAATCTCATAATCCATCAGATCCAATCAAACTCAGCATAGTAAAAGCAGAAAGAATTATATATGTGCCTCGATCATGTAGGGCAGCTCACGAGGTCTAAACCATGAAGAACAAAGAGGAGAGGAGAACATCACATAGCTACTGTTCACGGACCTATGGTCCAAGGTAGAATACTCACGGCACATCCGGGAAGCGTCCATGGTGGAGGAGAAGCTCCCGAAGGTTGATCCTCCCTCCGGCAGGGTGCCGGGAAGGGTCCTGACGGTGCTCCCGATCTTGGAAGCGCGGCGGCGGCGGAACAGAGGAGAATTTGCGACATAAGGTTCTGTCTTCGGAGTTTCCCCCTGACGGAGAATAAATAGGCAAAGGGGGCAGCCAGGGGGGCCACCAAGGGTCCAGGCGCCCCCCTGGGCCCCTGGTGGTGGCCCTCTGGCCCCACTTCAGGCTTCTGGAGGCTTCCGACACGTTGATTTTTTATATGATTTTCCCGGAATTTTGGAGCACTTATTATATGGGGAAAAACTGAAATAGAAAAACAGGAGAAAACAGGAACAGGCACTAGGGTGCACTGAGTTAGTAGGTTAGTCCAAATATGATCAAAAGTGTATGAAAGTGTATCTAGATCATAGCAATATCACACAAAACATGCATGGAGCGAGAAGAAATTATCGATACGTTTGAGACGTATCAGCGAGTGCAGCCGCGGCGGCCGGAGTACGGCCCCAACGAGGACGGCGTTCTAAGCGACCAAAACGAGCGCGGCGCGAGGGGAAATGCAGAGGGGCTCACGACGGTGCGCCTAGGGGAGGCAGCGTGGTCAGAAGGGCCGAGGGCGACGATTTCGTCGACGGCGAGGTGGCGGCCGTGGCAGAGCTCGATGAAGATGGCTTCGCGAGTAGTGCGTCCCGGCTTGATTCCATTCATAGGTAGAGGAAGGAGACCACCGTGCACACGCGAGACACGCTAGATTCTCTCGAGGAGTTCAGTGGCCACGCGAGCTCACTGAAGTGCGTCAGCGGCTCGGGCGTGGTTGGGGGAAGACGCTGGGATGGGGGAAGTGACCTGGGGCTCGATCAAGGGTTCCATGGAGGGGGTTTGGGCCTTATCCCCGCCGGTGAGCCGCCGGATAGCTGCCACGGCGGCACGGCACGTCCTAGCCAGCTTGGATGGCCGCCACGGCTTCCAGGGAACAGTAGGAAGGGGATAGGGGTGGGGGGTTGGGCTGGGCCGAGAGAGATGGGCTAGGCTGCACTTTGCACTTGTTGCACTGGAGGCTGGGCTCGTTTCTTTCCTTTTTATTTCTTTCTTGTTACTTTTTCATTTCTGATTCTATTTTAATTATGACATCAAATGGTTTTTTGTAAAATGTGAAACATGCCCCATTATTTGTGTTACACTCCAATATGCTGCTACAAATAGTTTGAGCCTATTATAAATTCATTTGAATTTTATATAAGGTGCAAATGATTATTGTGGACTGTTAAAGCTACTGTTTGATTTGTTCATGATATTTAAATGTTATCTTCAATATCCATTACCATAGTATGTTGGCCTAGTTACTTTTATTCATTTAATAAAATTGTTTGCACAATTTTTGGTTCAAGTTTATTTTCCACTTTATTTTTGGTCCATGCAATTAAGTTGAATTTGATTTGGGTATGATCAAGGGTGTTTAGGGACTTGCTAATCATAGAGAGTTAACCTTAACAAAAGGATTACTGTTGCTTCACACTGAGAGCATTAAAGGTATCAAGATACAACTTTGTTGTCTTGAGTTGTCCTTCGACCTTCTATGCTTATCGTTCAAGCTTCAGGAACCTAAGTGTCTGTTTATACTCGAATACAACATTAGTTCCTTTACTGCTTTGTCCAACAATCTTCAAAACCTAAGGGGAAAAACTTTGCTCTTACAACTAGCTTCTCATCTTGAGATGTATCAGAAATACGAAACCATAAACTTGTTTCTCAGTCAGAGCTAGTCCTCCCAGCCTTGCCGATAGCGTTTTCGCCTCCTCCGTTTGCTTCCCAGCCTGAGATTCGGTCTGACCTTGCGATGATGAGCCACTTGTCGTCGTGCTCTTCATCGTATATGCCATCCCCATAGCCCCATGGGATGCAAGCACATCCGTAGAGAGGTGAGTTATGCCCTGCTTTCCGGAGAGGATCACACCGTCGTTCATCACTGCTTATTGCACCATCCTCGCCGCTAGAAACCATAGCCTAAGCGCATGCCTGTCGATTGCCTCGCAATCGTCTCCCAATCACCCGCTAGCGAGACTTTCAGACATGATGGACCCTCGCTAAGTTTTAAGAGTATTTCCTCGATTCCAAATTGTTTGGTGTTTAAATTTTGTCTTAAGACAAATCTCTTCTAAGTTTGACCAAGCCTATAGCATAGTTGACTTAATTTTTTTTTGAATATTCATTCAAATAATTTAGAATGGAGGGAGTTGAAGCATTTGTAATGGTTGTCACGTTTCTCTACTATGTAATAAATGCTAATGGTTCCTCACGGCCCCTTTCAAGTGTTTTATCGACAGTTTCGTAAACCGATTTATTTCCTCCCACCACATCATCTCTTCATCGACTTTTCTCATCGGTTGTTTTTTTGTCCCACCACATTTTATTTGATCGCACCTTGACATATGCCGCTCAATCACATTAATACATTTCCATACGTCGTACATTCATATTAATTAAATCTTTCTATATGTCATTCAATCACATTAATTTCACCTTTCTATACGCCATAAATCACGTTAATACCTTTTTAAAATTTGAATTTTCTAAAAGTTTTATCTCATAAACCGTTAACTCAATTAACGATCCGTTTGTAGCAGTAGCTTCTCGCGACAAGATCTTTGAAACAAGATCCTATATTGATATGTTTCGATGAAATCTTTTCATTACCGTTCAGTTGCCAGATTAGATCACCCTAGTCGCCATTTTTATCATGAACTGTTGCCACAAATATTTGTACATAGTTGTCAGGAAATAACTATGTATACTTAAGATTAGTATACAACCCGATAAAATAAAATGACAACTTAAATTGATAAAACTGGCAAGAACAATAAACCATCATGTCAATTGAAGTCGGATTGAGTACTTGCCACATTACTAAGTTCATATAGTTGCCACGTTATCAGGCAAGTAGAACAGTAATGTGGCAAGTATTGATGGAAAAAATGTTTTAACAACTAAGTTGGTATAATCTGGCAACTATATACATAATTATCACGTAAGTAGAACAATAATGTGGCAAGTACTAATAAAAATATATTAACAATCAAGTTGGTATAATCTGGCAACTATATGAATAATTATCAGGTAAGTAGAACAAAAATATGACAAGTTCTGATGAAAAAATATATTAACAATCAAGTTACTATAATCTGACAACTGTATTAATAATTATCATGTAAGTAGAACATTAATGTGGCAAGTACTGATGAAAAAAAAAGTTTTTCAAAACATATTGACATGGGATCTAGTTTTGAAGATCTCATCGTGAGAAAGATAATGGCGAAAACGGATCATCAATCGGATTAACGGTTTGAAAGATAAAACATTTAAAAAATTCAAAAACACAAAAGCTAACACATTGGGTAGTCTATTAGTAGTGGACTGGGATCTGGTGCCCCAACAGAGGTAGGGCACAGCGTGCCCTGAGGCTCTCCATCCAACGTCCCACTGCCATCCAACGCCCAGGAACAAGTTAAGGCCCAGGACACAGTACTACTTGCACAAACACAACGATTCAGTTAACTGCCGATCAGATTTTCAGCTAAACAACAGATCAGTCCAGCTAAACAATATCTTTGTATTTGACACAAATAAAAATAGATGATATGGTAATATGTGAACAAAAAAACATACCAGTTCAACAAAACAGAAGCACAACGGTACTAATTTTGACGATCATTTCCATATAAATGATTAGATACATCATTTTTTCAGCTAAACAAAAATTAGTAGCAATTAACACTCGGAAATATGCAGCAGTAATTTACTCTTACATAATCTTTGAAGTACATATATTGGACCGATCTACTTGTACAATTAGGCCACAAATGACTATAGTTAGCCCCCAAATCCAAAATGCTATAGTCAACCCTGTCCAAAATACTAGCCAACCATGTCCAAAATACTATCTGACGAGCTTGCAATGCTAGAACATATCTTCATCATTAAAACCACAAGGGGGAGCTGTCAAGAGCTCCGTATAACTCATGATCGCGTTGCACTCTTGAAGCTCCGGATTTGTTCCTTTATCGCTGCCATCCTTCTTCACTCCTACTTGAGGCTCCACGCAATCCTTCTCCTATTTTTTTGTGGCTGCAACAAAATTTCTTGTAAGTAGTTTAGAAATGAATGGTATAACATATCTTGTATAGATTGGAACAAACCTTTGCTCCTTTGTTATTGGATCCAACAACTTTAGGTGCCTTGTACTTCCTCTTGAGTAACTTATCAAGCCAGGTGTTTGTTCTCCTCGGTTTTCTTGGTTGGACTTCTTTTTTCTTAAGCTTTGCAGCAGTAAACTTAGCTACTTGTTGCACATTTGGGTGAATATTTTCTTGATCATTACATGGCTTATTCGCAACATTGATGGTTGCATTGAGCATGTCCTCTAGTTGTGGACGAACACCATCAATTGCATTTGCTAAGATCAAACAACACTCTTCATAGTTGGCTATTTTATATGCCAAATTATGAAATTTGTAAGACAAATCCTTGTACCAAAGTTGAGCTTCAAACTTTGGATTCTCTATCACGTTCCTTCCTTATCTATCTTGTATGCTTCCATTGCGTGCTTCTCTTGTCCATCTCTTTAAGATTTAATGTGATGGCAACGTCTTTATATTCATCATATCAAGAATTTTGAGACCATGTGCACACAATATTCCGGTCCTATTGAACATACCACAACTACATGACACCGTTTGGGCCAAAGGATCACCAATCACTATACGCTCCTCCTCATACTTTAAATCACCATGCAACCTCGCAATAGCAACCGCAAATTTGTTATTTCCATCCAATACTCCAGTGCACGCAACCATGGATCTTTCATATTCACCTTGGAAAGATTCAAAAATAATTGGGGTGTACTCTTTGCTTGCTAGCACCGAGATAGGTGTGTGCATCTTGATTCTTGGTATGTTCTTCCTTGACTCAAATTCAGATTGCAATTCCTTTGTTCTTTTTACCTCCACCGTCCTTTCAAAATGCTTCAAGAACCGAACAATATGAAAATATGATTTCAAATGGTTTTTCAATGAATTGTTGAAGCTCTCACTAAGCTGTGTACTTCTCACTCCCAAACTGAATACATCTCTCATATAACACTCGGCCCATTTTTCTATCACCTTGTAGATACTATCTAACCAAGTTTGCTTATGCACTTTAAGTCTCATATTGGCAAATGCTTCTTCAAATTCTGCTTTGTCCTCATAACCATACATGCAATCACCAAAATCGATGAGAATATGAGACTCTTCCTCTTCATCTTCACCTTTCCCGTCATCCTTCCCTTGAATATTCCCTTCCCCTTCATCTTTTTCTTCACCCTTCAATGGACATAAAAGTTTGACAGCATTCTGCATTATATGGAAGGTGCACAATCCATGATATGATTCCGTGAAGACTTTCCCTATAGCTTTCCCCATTGCTGCATCTTGATCCGTATAAATAATTCTAGGCTGCCTTCCATTATGTGTAGCTAGAAACGTCTCAAAAAGCCATTTAAACGAGTCAAATGTTTCATCAAATAGGAGTGCAGCACCAAAAATGGTGGTTTCTCTAAACTGATTGAGCCCAAAAAAACACCAAATGGCCTATATTCTCCGTTGCTGCCAAAAGTAGTGTCAAATGTGACAACATCACCAAAGTGTGCATAGTCAAGAACCATTTTAGCATCAGCCCAGAATATGTTGGTTATTTGCTCCTCACAGTCCAACTGCAGATCATGTTGGAAAGATAGATTTTCAACGATTTTGTCATGGAAATACTTCAACATGCTACCGTCTTTTCCATTGCCAACACTTGTAAATGCACAAAAATAACCAAATCAGGTAATCTGGAACACCTTACGTTGCATAACTCTATAAGAAGGCATTAGATGAATGCAACACAACAAGTAGCATTGCATATGTACATCATGTTTTGTACTAATCTCATGGACTGTCCAATTTCAGATGGGCATAAAGTCTGAATATGCATATCAGTAGTTATAGGCTACCTGCGGGGCAGAGGGAGTCGCCGGCGCGGGGGCGGGTGGAGTCGCCGGCGGGGGGCAGAGGGAGTCGTCGGCGCGGGGCAGAGGGAGTCGCCGGCGCGGGGAGGCGGGCGCTATCACGGCGGGTCGGAGGAGCGATGTTGCAGGGGAGGAGGAGCTCGTCGGAGAGGGGACAGAGGGATTGCCGGCGACGTCTTTCCCTCCCTTCCCTAGGGCGGCACGGCGGCAGCGGCAGCTCCGCCGAAATGCGCGCAAATTTCCTCCAGCCCGCTCAATGTGTGCTGCCAGCGTGGGAAGAAAAGAAAAGTTGGTTGTTTTGCTGTTGATTCGTTCCTGGGCGTTGGATAGCAATGAGAAGATGGATGGGGGCCTCAAGGCCCGCTATGCCCTGCCTCTGTCGGAGCACCGGATCCCAGCCCTTAGTAGTATTACCAGTACGTATACACTGTTTTGATGAGCCGCGGCACGGCAAATACCAAATGCGGCGCCGCCACGGAGTGAGGTCCTTCATTGTTCTAACAGAGTTTTCACCTTTCCAATCCGCAAATGATACGGCGCGGAGCCGCCGAGGTGTCGCCTGAGAGGACGAAGCGAGGGCGGATACGGAGGCGCGGGGGCTGCTGGCACTGGCGCCCGTGGGGATCGATGGTGGCGGCTGCGGCTGCGGCTGCTCATGGGTTCTGACCTACGACCAGGTAGTGGGTGCCCCTGCTCCGCGTAGAGGCCGGCGGCGCCAGAGAGGCTGCTGTTACAGGTGAGGAACAGTCGAACAAAGATTACCCCCACCCCATCTTATTAGTTCCTTCTTTTTAGGTCAACGGCTACTGTCAGGCACTGGTGGATTATTCTTCTGGTTTGGGTGGAATAGCAATCTCTGTTGCAGTTTACAGAGCTCTAGACCAATCTAACATTCTCAGTGCCTTGGAAGGTTTCTTATTTTCCTAAGCATTTTGCTGGTGTTATGATATGGCTAGAGACTATAAGACTGGTATGTTATGATAGTAAATGTGGTTGATTGGAGAAGCCCAAACCGCGTCCAGTGAAGCTCAAAATCTAATTGATGTCGGCGTCGGCATGGGGTTATGGTCCTCATCTCTTGGCACATTGCCTAGCAACTTTTGTCAGCACATTGTCACCTTGCATGATTTGTGTAACGGGTGGTGGTCATGACAAGGATGGGGTTTTCGGAGGCGGAGCAGATAGCTGCACCATCTGTGTCACCATGCATGATTTGTGTAATGGGCTGTGGTCCAAGCTAAACATGTTTGGAATTGATGACATTTCTAATGTTGCCAACCTGTGAATGCAAGCAAATGCCCTGTTCTGACTTCGGGAAACTTGCTCAAATGGCACTTATCTTTTAATGTGCTTCTCTGATCTAGAAGGCAGAAGCTTGTACTTTCTGGTTTAGTTTCCAGCACTGCCCTGTTACATTTATGGAGCTTCTACGGAGTTCCATTTAGGGCCACCACACATTACCAATTTAAATTGTCTAATACACTTTCAAATATTCTGTAAAATCTAATTCATCTAGTGAAAGTGTAAGGTAAATGCCATTGTACATAACTTGATTTTTTTCTGTCAGCACTTTTCTATCTTAGGTTGTAACATTCCCATGGATAAAAATGTGTCCATAGCATATACTCGTCAATTTAATCAAATAACAAATTTAACGAATTCAATCAGGAAGAATTTGTGATAACAATATTTCTGTCCCCTTTATGATTGCTGGAGCTTGAGCCTCAAGGACAGGCTTGCTTCCCAGATGTTTTTTTAACGCTGATGCCATTTTCAAGCATCATCCTGTTTCAATAATTTCTAGCATTGACCAGAACTTACTATATCCAATTCAAATCGCTACTGTTAAATATAAAACTGTCACATTGCGCCATAGAACACTCATTGCTGAACATGATATAGATGACAATACCAAACTTTTGGTCAAATATTATCACAAAAAAAAACTTTTGGTCAAATAGATCCCAGACTGCACCCTGAGCAGTTTTTACCATCTCATTCATTGTTTTTAGTTGGTTGCGTATTCATGTTCTGTAGTTTTATTCTATCTTCCAAGAGTTACTTCTCATTCAATAATTATCTATCTTATTGCTGTACGGGCAACGGCGGACCTTCATGTAATCCACAGTGGCTGGTACAGTACGATAAAATGAAATTGCTTTCAAGTTTCTGCCCTTTTCTTTTGAGGAAGAGTGTTGATGATGCTTTACGTTATGAATTTGGAGAAATAAGGTTAAGTACAGAAAAAAGAGAATAAATGGCCCCACTTTCTTGCTCAACGTCGTCTCTGTGGACTGTTGCTAACACTTTGCCTTATTTGTTCTGTAGCGTATATAAGCCTGCATTAACATGGGGATGCCAGAAGGGCCATTAATGCAGTGGTCACTGGTCAATTACAAGAACGATTATGACACCCTGCCTTGTGGATTTAAGTGGAAGCAATCAAAGCTATACCAGACGTGGATTATTGCTTGGTTTGTACTCTCCAAGATGTTTACAGAAAACCCAGAGCTGGCCAACATTCTGACTTGCCAGTAGGCATTGAGCTGCTTGAAGACTGTACCTACTGCTTCGCAGAGGAATGGCCAAGATACTAATGTCATCCGGCCAATTTTTCACATCAATAGGTAAAACATCGAGCCTTTTCGCATAAAATGCAATCTTAGTACCTGCACCTGTTGTTTATCTATCAGAAAGAGCCACAGCATATAGTAGAGAGAACTTTAGGTGTATGCAGTATTTACTATATGGAAGCCTTCGGGTCTGTTTGGATTTAAGCCAACACCAGCCCAGCCAAAAAGTTGTCATTGACTGTGAGCTGGGCATCTGTTCGAATGGAAGCCAACTATTTGGCTTACCCAGGCTTCATTGGCATCTCTAGTTCATTTGGATGCCAAATCTTTGGCAAAACGCGGGTGGCCAAATGGTTCGTCATTTTTTTGGTGGGCAAACGATTTGGCAGGGCTAGCAGGGGCACAATCCAAACAGGCCCTTACTTTTTTCATATGTTCGAGTTCTTATTTTAAACTGCGCTGTGCTGCCATTCATTGATTGGGCACTCGAGAGGTGTCATGTGCATATAACTACTTGACAGCAGAGGTAAACTGTCAGAGAGAGTCTAGACAGCTATGGCTTGAAGTTGTGTAGTGCAGGTGAAGATGGGTACCTGATAGTGGAGGAATATTTATGAAATAGCTTATTAAAAGGAAAGATGTATAGCATGATTTTGAGAACTATGATACTTAGCTTAATTCATGTCTTAGTTCAAAGAGGAGAAGATGCAATGTAATGTAATCCCCATAATATGGATGAGTTGACTTGACCCTTCCGAATATCTAACATAAACGAAAAAATCTACCAAAGGCATCCAAACTAACAAAATCAAAGCAATGGGCAGTGCTACGGGATCAGCGGGTGTGCTTTTCGATGCCTGTGTCAGTGAAGGATTTCTCCCTGCTCACTCTCTTTCTGTGGTTTCCTGAGGTTTTTGCTTACCTTATGAATGGGGTTTATGGAGTGAAAACGTTGAGTTTCATGACTCTGTTCTTCTTTTAAGCTCTCTGGATTGTAAGCTGGCATCCCTAGCATGGTCCTTGTCATGATGTTTGCTTTCTATAAAGCAGGGCCCTAAGCCTTTTCTCTGTAAAAGCTAACAGACGCAATGTAATCTTCAACAAAGGAAACAGGTCCCGCGAGAATAGTAAGCACTGTGAACACTAGTACTGCACAAACATCTGGTGCTATAGTACCTTGTACTTTACAAGAAGAACAACATCAATTCAGATAGAGTACACTTTGACATAGAAAATTGGATCATCATCTCCTATTGCAATCATGTGTATTTTTTAGTCAAATTCGTACGCTGCTGTATATTTCCAATCAAGTATATCTTTTTACGGACGACACTATCATCTGCATTTGATCGTAGTAAACTCAACATGGCTGCCTCTCTCTGGCTTGGCCTTCTGTTTCTGTGAAATCTGATTTTAGAGTTTAGGTCTCACTTTTGTGGAGAGTTTGATGTAAGGAAAGTCCAATAAGAGAGAGAGAGTGGAAATAGAAGTTGCACGGGAACAACTAATTTGCTGAAGGCAATATAGTACATTCTATCATACAAGCATAACTACTGTACAAAGCTAGCCAGGTCATGGGCACACACACTACACCATCATAATTCTGAGATACCTGGAAATAGCTGTCAGAGAGCCAAAATTTTGGGGACAACTTTTATGTCTAACTAATCCCCACCATACACATTGCATGCAAACCCAGCCACCGTTCCTCTTATTTTCCTTTGATGCCATTGCCGCTTTCATCATCATCAACGTGGAAGAGGTCCAGGCGGCTGTGGCTTAGGCGGAGTGAGTACATAGCCGTCTTGTACTCGGCCCAGGTGAATGAACGGTACCGGCGCGGTGAACCAGCTGTGACCATCTCTGGGAGCGCCAAGATTCGTGCATGCAGTGATGGGGCTGCAAAGTAGATTGTGGACAGCCTTGGCCTGCAGGCACTTGCAATTACTCTGTGCCGGACGCTTACTAACCTCCCATTTGTCAGAGCCTGAAAAGGAGACGGCAGATGAGAAGATAGGACAAAATAATTCATCAAGGATTAGGGTTTTGAGCTGTCAGGCTCACTTACACAGCTGTAGATGCGGACTATTTTGGGTGTCAACTGGTAAGAGGTACTTGAGGAAAGAAAAATACCATGTTGGAGTGTCTTAGGTAAACTAGCTTTCGACATCCGTGTACTTGGAAGGATTAAGTACAGACCATTTTACTCATGTTTTTAGTAGTAACTAATCTGTTCACATGAACCCCTGGAAAGAAATTTTACGAGTACTTATGGTTGTCCCTAGATGAGCCTTTAACCATTTGTTTTAGAACTCATGGTGTTTTCCTTTATTTAACAGTTTATATAAGCATAATTTTTCGTGTAAGCAACATATATCTAATGCTGTTCCTCTTACTCTTAGATTAAATGATGTCACTACCTGAAGGAGATCACCAACATTGACAAAATAGGCCGACGAGTCTGCTGGCACCTGAATCCACGTGTCCTTGCCGTTGATGTCCGGCAGAAGCACCTGCAAGCCATCAACGTCGTTTGCTCGGAGCAAGCTAAGTAGCTGTGGGTCGGAGTGCTCACCGAACCCGATCCGGCCACCTGCCGCCGGATTCCCACCGTTACCAGCCTTGGTCCTTGCAGTCCCCTTGAGCTTGCATTGGTCATCATGGTCAAGCTTGTGAACGGTGCATGATGGAGGGTAGTGGTTGATCCTGAGGAGGGAGTCACTGTCAGCCTCTGTGATGAGCTTGCTGAAGAGTCTGGGGTCCTTTAGCCCTAGTCCCTCTCCTAACAGGTCCAGGATGTCACATGCAAGCCCCTTCACTGCTTCCACATACTCATTCACAACAGAACTGCAAGAGAGTGGGAGGAGGGAATTTCAACATGTGAGTCAAATCAAACTCCTGATTAAATATTTTATCAAAAAAGAGTGATGTCACAAGATCAGCTGCATGTGCCAATGCAAGTAGGAAGAAAGATGGAGAAGATTTTGACCGATTGATGTATGAGCCTGCAGCCACTCAAAAGCTGCATCTACACACATGCTATATTCGTTTCTTGTAGTGCATGGATGGCTCAGAATCAGCAGCCGGGATGCAGCTGGGGGTGGCAAATTTTCCAGTGGGCAAATGGGTTCTTGACAGGATCGGTCATGCCCTTTTTCACTGCTCCACGGAAAGACCCATCGGTGCTTTGGATCATACATATATCACTTCCCTGCCACAACACAACCTCTGGAACATTTCATTTATGTTACCACAAAAAGGACCCTTTGCATCTGTGCCCCCTTTCTTTTGCTTGGCTTTATATGGATAGCATGGATATGCTCTTTATGGGGACTGGGGTCCATTTTTATTCTCATCAGACTTTTGTACTTCAACTGGGCCCCCCTCCCCTTTTGTTCCTGACAAAAAGAGGTTATTCTGTTTTTGACATGAAGCCCTTTACAATTAATAATTTATTTAGGGGGTTAATTACTACTAGTATGGTGGCACAATCAAATATTTCTCAAATGATGTGCATATTATAGGGGTTTGGTGCTTGTCATTGTTCTACTGCTCAAATGGCTGGTTTTCAATATTAATGCTTGGAGATTAGTATGTTTTAATGATTGATGGAGATGACAGAGAGCTAGGAGGAGTTCCAAGAAAATATATAGTGTACACCAAATACACATACATATATATCATTGTCTATATGAAAACTTGATGATGTACTTTGCTAATTAAGCTTACAGAGCTATATGTTAGATATGGATGGTTCAACTTTCAAGTACTCTCATTCTAATGCTGCACCAGTTGGTGGTTGGATATTTCCATTAATTGGAGACCACTGCAGCATATATGCTTCAGATTGGTTGATACACAGATATACACAGTCTGTTGGAGAGGGTCCTTCTAGCTAACTACCCAAGAGAGGGTTTTATTGTCTCTTTCATCTTATTTGCTGCTCTCAACAAACTCTGATTAGGCCACTGGCTGATCTGAGTAGTGAGTGCTGCACTCTCATAGTACTTCATAAATGACCTTTCGTATTCAGCATATATATGCACAAACATAGTTAAGAAGATCTGATCTGTTATGTTCAGTCAGTTGTGGCTTAATTTGTGGGCATTTTCTCCCATAACCAGGGATACATGTATATCTCCCTTGCATAATAAAATTTAAAATGATCGGTGTCATGTCTATAGGGTTAGACAACTATACCTAACTTTCATGGGGAAATCTCTTAAGCCCATCCTGTGGAGCTATCAAGTTTGTTGTGTCACATCAATTGTATGCTTTTATTTTGCTTTAGAAACTAGCTATGTTGATCTTAAATCGCTGGAACCAACTTATCATTGGCCTGCCTTGCACAGCATCAAATATGCCATTATTGAAATAATTATTGTTTTGAAAACTATGTGCTCATGCATTTCTACTATTTAGGTTATGATGGTCCTATCCGAAAATCACGATTATATGTGCATATTGAAGTTAATTCTACCATGAAGTAAAAAAAAATATATATGAAAAGCACACAAAATAACAAAATTAAAATCATATGACCATCATACATGTATGGTATAGCACTACTATAAATTTCATAACATGTACAAGCTGCATCTATTTCGAGTTAAACATCATTTCCATTGATTCAAAAAACAGTGTAGTGATGCATATCTCTCAGTTTGGCATGAGTTGGATTTATATTCATGCATGTAGTGCCAAATTCAAGAACATGCATGTGTGTGCAGTATATGTAACTTGTCCATCCTTGAAAAAATCTGTCTGTAATATGTACTACTACACCACAGCACAGTAAATACAGGAGGCAAACAAGAAGTGTGCATGTGCATGCATGCATGCATGATTCCAACATTGGCTTCTTTTTTGCCTGTCTACACAAGACAGCATTGTACTGAGCAGAAAGTCCTATGTGCATGCACGCCCTTGCTACTTGTGTACACGCAGGTCATGCCCTAGCTAGCTACTCCTGCCTTACATATTAATCGGTCCATGTCTCGTCTGTAGCCCACATCAACTCTCTAGGTCGACCCCACATGTCTGTGGAACACACATAGCTTGACCCCAATGAAAGAAAAAATAGCCCGCTATATAAAATAGCGACATCTTTGAAATGTGCTATTAGCGTGCTATATCACGCTGTAGTATATTAGCAAGACACTGTACATTAATTTGTTTAGTGAAACATTGGTCAGAACGTTATAGCGCGCTATTTTTTTCATAGTTGACTGTTACCATGTCTTCAACATGTTTTCTTCTTTCTCCTCTTTGCATACACACAGAGACCAACTTAATTAAGGGATAGCTAACCAGTAACCAAACCAATATGCAATGGGACATGCGGCGCAGGATTATGATATGCAAACCACACCAACATCAACATAGTCAGTTGGTTAAGTGGCGCCGCTAGCTATATGTAGCTAGCTAGCTAGGAGCTTGGATGTTGATCATGTCAGGCGCGCAGTGCATAGGAGCGTGACGCCTCATGGGGATGCTGATCAACACATGTATGAAGGCCTATCTACACATTAGCTTGTCGACGTCTCAAGCTTTGATGAAACCCTCTGGACCTAATATGATTAAATGGCGGTGGAGCGACGCACTTCAGTGGTGTATAGGAATCTGAAAATGACACTGTCTTCCCCTCTCTCTCTCTCTCTAAGGGCTCGAGCTTTCTTGAGCTGACGAGACTGCTTTCATGTATTCATTTCGATTCATATTTTTTTTAAACGGTTGTATTTAAACGTATTTTAGTGCTAGATACATTTGTTTCAGCGATAACTAATATGGATCCGAGGAAGTAGTAAACTGAGAATATGTCACTGTAGTGTCACCGACAGGTGGGCCTGAAGAACGTATATATGTTTGGAGGTTTTCTTAATGCTTTGCAGAATTAAGAAAAGCTTAGAACGTTAGGCAGATAACGATGCTTCATTGATGTGGGTATGTGCCTTGTACGTAAGCATGTAAGTACAACTGTACAAGGACATATATGTATATAGATACAAGAACATATTTTGTATGTATGTGTACCTGAAGCGTGAGGGGTCTTGGGCGTCGATGGAGCTGGCCCGGTGCTCGACGGCGGCGGGGTTGGCGTGGAGGAGGAGGTACTCCAGCTCGCCCACGTCGCCGTTGAAGCCGATGCTGCGGCAGCCGTAGCCGAGCGGGCTGGGCGGGCCGGCGCGCTGCTTCTCGTGCGCCGCCAGCGAGAAGAAGGCCGAGGTGGCGGCGTCCAGCCGTGCCGCGGGCCCCGACGGAGGCACGCCGTGGTTCACCGCGCGGAAGAAGCCCTGCTCTGCGCACGCCCGCGCCACCTGCCGCGACAGCGCGCCGCGGCCGCGGGGCGCCGACATGTCGACCGTCGGGATGGCGCCAGCGCCACTGCCGGGGGACGACGGTGGGAGCAGCATGGTCGCCGTCTCTTGCCGTGCCGGCGTCGTGGAAGGGACCACCATTGCGTTATCTCGCCGGACGCTCGCTTCACGTGCGCACAATGCGTCGAATCGTGGGCAGAGAGAAGAGTATGTGCGCCTATGTGTGTGTGAGAAAGTTTTTCTAGAGAGAGAGAGTGCTGGGTGGTCACTATGATCGAGCTGGGAGTTGTGTGTGTAGGGGAGAGTGGCTCTGCTATATATGGACATGAAGAGAGAGAATCACTCCTAGACTGCTGGGTTGCTGCCCCCCTCGGCCATCTTTTGACACACTGTGATTACCCCTTTTTTTGGGAGGGAGTTTGGAGGGGGTGGGGAGCTTAATTACGCTTCTCTCAGTGACATATCGCCCCCTCTTTCCTTATATTTCTCTCTCTAATTTGTAGGCCCTTAAATACTCTTGGTTGCCGAAATGTGGTTGTGGTTATGGCTGTAGAAAGAAGATCATTTATGACTAATATCAACACTAATCATAAGATGGATGATCTGATCGGTGTTCAATCATTAAAAGTGATCTAAACGGGTTTCTTATATCGGCTTTATACACTCGGGGTTGACTGGTATCTCTCGTAACCAGGTCAAATCTAAAGTAGGTATGAGGAGGTTCGGACGCACCCGAAAGTGTTTGTCACGTTGGCTTGGCCCATCCCAACCCCACATATAACTCCTTTGGACGAACCCTAAACCAAACACTCCACTCTCTTTTACTCCATCTCCCCCACTCCTTATCCCTCCCCTTCCAATCCATGGCCCGCCACCTTATGTCTTAGGGTTTTCGTTTCCACCCTCGTATGTCGACACTACACCATGACATCGTCGGTGCCTCCCGCACGCGCGCAGCTTCAGCCGCTCTGCATCCGTCCAAGTACGCCACGAACCTATGTAACCTCTCTGGAAGACGTACCCAGCCGCCGTTGGGTCATCGTTCCTACGTCGGTAACGCCGCAACTCAGACATCTGAAATTGGACTCAACGACATCCCATCAAGAGCGACAGCGTGTAAGGTAGAGGGCCGCGGAGGGGGAGGTACTTGTTGCATGGCCGATCACGCGCGCGCTGGCCGGTGGATCTGGAGGATATGCTCCTTACGTCTGTCCTTCACCGCTCCCTAATGACGATGGAGATAGATGTGCGCCAACTCTGCCGCAAAAATGCATAAGCGCTCCGACTCATAATCGAGCAGTCGGAGCGTGATATGTCCCAAACGTATTTATAATTTTTGCGTGTTCCATGCTTGTTTTGGTGACTTTGCCATATGTTTTGATGCACTTTCATATCATTTACAACATATTTTGCACTAACCTATTAACTCAGTGCCCAGTGCCAGCTTTTGTCTGTTTTTGTCCGTGCAATGCAGAAAAACGTGAAAAATCAAAGTTCTCAAAAAATTCTAGAAAAATTCCTAAAAAATATTCATCACGGAAGACTCCAGAGGCCCGAAGGGGAGCCAGAGCCCCCCCCCCCCGTCTAGGTGCCTCCCTGGTGCACACCCTTTGGCCGCCTGGGCCATGGGGCCACCCCTGTCACCCACTTTGGCATATATTTATCCTTCGTCCCGAAAACCCTTAGAACGTATCTATAATTTCTGCTTGCTCCATGCATGATTTGTGTGACTTTGCCATGTTTTTCTTGAACTTTCATACACTTTTGATCATATTTGGAGTAACCTATTAACTCCGTGCACCTAGTTGCCAGTTCCTGTTTTCTGCTGTTTTTATATTTCAGGTTTTTCGGCCATTAAAAGTGCCAAATAAATTTCGGAAAAATTATATAAAAAATCAGCGTCCCGGAAGCTTCCCGAAGAACCAAGGATGGAAGGGAGTGGACCCACCAGGGCCCTAGGAGGGTCCCTAGCGCCCCCCTAGGGCGCGCCGGGCACCCTCCTCGCTGCCCTGTGGCCCCCTCGGTGCCCCCTTGGCCTATATTTAGTGCCCGCGGAGGAAACCCCTAATATCGATCTGCTATTCCCGTTCTCCTCTCTTTACCGCCGCCGCCGTTTCAAGATCGGGGCTGCCAGGAGAAGCTGCCTCGGCACCCTGCCAGAAGGAGGAACCCCCTCCGGGAGACCATTCATCGCCATGGACGCCTCCCGGATGTGCTGTGAGTAGTCCCCCTTGGACCATGGGTCCATGACCAGTAACTATGTGATGTTCTCCTCCCCTCTTTGTGCTTCCACTTTTGAGACCTCGTGAGCTACCTCACATGATCGAGACACCTTTGTAATTTTCTGTGTTGCTATGCTGAGTTTGCTGGGATCTGATGGATTATGAGACTATGTTGAGATTGTGATGAGTAATATATTTGGTTCTCTTTTATATTTGTGTTCTTGAGTTAATTCTTGCATGTTCTCCGTTGCCGTATTTTACTTTGGCCAAGTGATTTCTTGCAACTCCAAGAGGGAGCGTTATGCTTGATTGTGGGTTCAGCCCCCTGATGTCTAGCTTGAGTGACAGAAACATGAGACTAGGGGATGTGTTGTTGCCACCAGGGATAAAACAACGGTGCTTGTACCTGCGGGTGCAAGGATTGTTTACTTTACGCAAAGTTCTTTTAATGCAGTTGTCTGTTGCTTTGAGTTTACATTTTGGGTGGGATTCATAACTTAATACCAGCGAGATGTTCTGGATAGATATCTCAAGGTGGACAATTCGTAGTAGATGCAGATGGATTTTGGTCTACTTACCTTGGCGTACTGCCCATTTCTTTTGAGCCTCTTCCTTTCTTTTGTAGCATAGTTAGCATTGCGGTGCGTTTATAATCCTGTCAATTGCCCAACTGTGATTTGTTTACCTCGCTAGCAATTTTATCGCCTTTTGGGAGAGAGACATCACTAGTGAACGTCATGGGACCCCCGTCCATATTTCCACCATTGCTTACACCCTCAATTTACTTTCAGTTCTTACTTTCAGTTGCACTTTTATCTCTTGCGTTGATCCTTTGTAAACAGCAAGGCCGGATGAATTAACAACTCCTCTGAACTCGTTGGGAGTAAAGTTATTTGCTGTGTGTGCAGGTCCAGGTGAAGTAAGCAATCTTTAGATTGTGAACGTCGCCATTGTTCACTTTACCACCTTCTTGTATCTCTTGGAGTCCTACTAGAGACAATCTAAACCTTAGCATCTTCGCTAAGGGAAATTTGCTGCTACGCTACATCTCACCTTCCACTTGGGGTAACCAACAAGAAGTGAGAGAACTATCTTCCTCACCGTATCAAGCTAATTTCATCTTTTATCTTTGCTTTTTAGCCTTGTTAGTTTATCTTTCATTTTTTTTACTTTTGTGTCCCTTATAAAAAATGCCATAAATACCTGCAGCTACTATGGGTTCCAATGAAAACACCAAGTTGTGTGACTTCACTAGTCACAACAACAGTGACTTTATCTGCACTCCTATTGCTCCACCTGCCACTTCAGCACCTTCTTATGAAATTAAACCTGCATTGCTGAATCTTGTTATGAAAGATCAATTCTCAGGTGCTGGAGAGGATGGTGCCTTGCACTTAAATAACTTTGTTGAGCTTTGTGATATGCAAAAGTACAAGGAAGTAGATGGAGACATCGTCAAGATGAAGCTTTTTCCTTTCTCCTTGAGAGGAAGAGCCAAGGAGTGGCTGCAATCCTTACCTAAGAATAACATTGATTCTTGGGACAAGTGTAATGATGATTTTATTGGGAAGTACTATCCCTTTGCTAAAATTATCCAGTTGAGAAGTAACATTATGAATTTTAGGCAATTGGATAATGAACACGTTGCCCAAGCTTGGGAACGTATAAAATCTGTTGTTAAGAACTGCCCTACACATGGTTTGACTACTTGGATGGTTATCCAGACTTTTTATGCAGGCTTAAACTTTACATCGCGGAATCTGCTAGACTCGGCCGCGGGAGGAACTTTTATGTCAACCACACTTGGTGCTGCCACGAAGCTACTTGATGAGATGATGATGAACTACTCTCAGTGGCACACCGAATGATCTCTAACTGTTAAGAAGGTAAATTATGTCGAGGAGATCTCCTCTCTTAATGAAAAGGTTGGCTTGATCATGTCTCTACTTACCAAGCAAGCTCCTATTGATCCTTATGATGTTCCTTTAAATTCCTTGGTTTCTCAAGAACAAGTAGATGTGAACATTATCTCTAGAAACAACTTCAACAATAATGCTTATAGGAGTAATTTTGGTAGCAAAAATCCTAGACCTTTCCCATCCAACAACTATGGGAACAACAACACTTAACCTAGCACCAAAAACTCCACTTCTGAACTAGAGAGTATGCTTAAAGACTTTATCACTACCCAAAAAGCCTTCAACAAGAGTGTAGAAGAGAAACTGGACAAATTAGATATCCTCTCTTTGAAGGTAGACAACTCAGACCATGATTTTGAGACGATTAAGATTAGAACTTCTCCCCCCGAGGAGAGGAAAACCACTCCTATGAATGCTATCCAAGTGCAAATTAATGAAAACATTATGATGTTGGGCAAACTTAAAGAGAGATGGGCTAGAGAAAAGGAGGAAGAAGAGAGAGTTAAGAGCCTTCCTACCTGCCACACCGTAGCTACTATCCAAGTTGTTGAGGATGTCCAAACTATTAGCACCCATCACACCCCTAGTCCACCCGGACCTATCAATAGTGATGCTACCACCTCAACCTCCTTGATAGATAGTAGTTGTAAGGCCCGATATGCGGTACTGTTCCAGATCTAGATGTTTCCATCCATATCCGGGGACGAAGCACATATCGGTCCCACCGCGACATATGACAATGCCATATGTCCCGGATTTCCAACATTATATCACAACATTACAATTACAAGGATACAACATCTCATACAATCGGCATACAACTGCCTTAAATACAATACAACATCGGAAGATATATGTCTGAGTACAGACTACAAGCAAATGCCTAGTGGAAAAAAGAAAAACATCGATCCCCATAACCACACGGGTCCAGGCCCTCCGCCGGAATCCGCCTAACTAGTCGTCGTCGAGTCTCCACGTGAAACGTCGATCACCATACCTGTTGTCGATCAAGAACCCTGAAAAGAGTTTGGGGGTAGTATGCTGAGTACAGAAGTACTCAGCATCCAACTGTAGTGGTCAACTGACCCAGCAAGGACTTCATCACTCGTCATTCTAGGACAACTAGTAGTTTACGGTAAGGAAGGGGTAAGTGGTGAAGTTGCTGCCGCACTAGAATTTATGAAGTGGCTAACGATCTAGAGAGTAAGATAAGAAGCCAAGCATTCGATGAGGAATCGCCTCCAACAAGTCTTTCTATCAGCTACTTACGCAAACATAACACCTATCCTATCCTTGTCCTCCTCTTTGCATCCCGACGAAGAAGAAGCAGTCAAGGCACACACACGTTGATCAAGTTATATTAAGATTATCTCAGCTGTTGTTGTCTATGAACAAGGAGTAGGTCTCAAGTCGTCCATAACCGTGGACCCGGCTTCTCGAAAAGATTTAACCCTGCAGGGGTGTACCAACTGCCCATTACGAGGCTCCGCACGTGTAACAACCCAGATTCCACAAAAATTAAAAATTTTGTTTTCGGTGTAAATTGTTTGATTGTCTGAATTGTTTGCGGTGTTTGCATCCCCGATTTATCGATCGGAGATTATTTCCCCCCCTCTTATCTCGTATCGGACGGAGACCGACCCTTGCCACCCTGACACTCGACATTTGCGACACCGGGTTTCGCTCGATCACCGTCGTGAAAAACCGCACGAGACCAGCCGCTGCCAACGGAACGAAAAAAAAACCCCGTTTAATAATTAAACGGGATATTTTTATAGCGCGCCGGAAAGTGTTCTCCTTGCCACCCTGATCGCGCAGTTCGAAGTTTTACCCGAATCGGAGGTCCTGCGAACCCCCGGCGGTCAGAAACGTAAGCACCGCGCGCGAGAGAGAAAAACTGGGGATGTTTTTGCAAACTGCCAGCCACCTGGGCTATATAAAGACCACCACACTCCCACCTCTTTCTAGGGTTTTTCTAGCCACAATATTGCAGCCACACCCCCAGGTTTGCTCCAATTTTCGCCCAAAACACCCCCAAAATCCTGAAATCCTAGCCTAGCCACCCCCGGAGCCGTCGGATCTGTGATCCGAGGGCTCCCGTGCAGCCACGTCGCTGTAACACGCTCGGTGTCAGGCATCAGTAAAACTTTTGTTAATGATTAAACCTCTGTGATTAGAAAGTCTCTAATCACCTTGATCATGCCTTGTTCATCTTTGATTCCAAACAAACTCAAATTTCCTTTGGATGAATATTAAAAATAAGTGGAAATAAAACTTGGTCCAAAAATTGTGAAAGCAATTTCGTAAAATGCCTAAAAGTCAGTGGATCACATCCATATAGTTTTGGGAATTTATTTTGCAATAAAATAAATCCAACAAATAAAAATAGTAGCATAAAGTCCACTTTTATCAATGGCAAAATTAAAACAAATACAAAAGGAATTTATAAAAGGTAAAAACTTTTTGTGGCACCTCTGATATGTGCAACACAAATATACCCACAAGTTTCACATGTGGAAAAAATCATTTCAAAGCAAAACAAAAATAGCAAACATAAAAGAAAAGCAGAAAAGAAAAGAAAAGAAAAACCTAATCTACCGCGCGTGGGCAAGCCCACCCCCTACTTCCCCCTGGGCCAGCCGGCCCACCCCAGCCCCGATCCACTTAACCCCCTCACCCCCTACCTACAGTGCGCAGGGGGTGCCGTGGAGGGCATCCCCCCGCTGCACACCATGGCCGGTGCCGTGGAGGGCATCTAGACCCCTCCGGCGGGAATAAGAGCCGCCCCCCACGTGAACCCTAACCCTAACCCGCCACCCGTTCCCCCCCCTCAGTTCCCCTCCCCCAGATCCCCCTCGCGCTCGCCCCTCGTCGTCTCCCTCGCGACGCCCGACCCGCCATGGGCGCGAGCTCGAACTCGCGCGACCACTAAAGCCCCCGGGCCTCGTTGAGCTGTCCGGAGAGACCGGCATCGCCGTCTTCGTCATCCCCTGCGGGCAATCGAGCCGGGGGCCACCACGTTGAGGGCATCGTCGCCTTCTTCAATCTCCAGGCCGCCGGCGAGCTCCTGCAAATTCCGGTCGGCCACCACTTCCCCGAGCCCACGCTAACGGCTACACATCACAGTGAGCCTCCCATTCGTCCCCGTGTGCTCGCCCTCTGGTTTCGCCCGCTAGGACGCCGTCCTCGCGAAGCCGTGCTCCGTCCGCCGTGGCCGCCATGGCTGCGCGCTCTCGCCGCGCCACTGACCCGTGTCCTTTGCTCCCGCGCGCACCCCATGCCGCCCCTGGTCACGCCCTCGTCGCGTCCATCGATGCCTTGCCGTGCCCCGCCGTGGCCCCTGTGCTCGCCGCCGGTGTGCCCAGCGAGGGAAGGACGTGTTCTAAAAACGTGGGGGTGTCCCACTGACAGATGCGCCCCCTTGTGATTAGGCCCTGATTAAAATTAATTAGGGAGATAACCCCCCCCTCTTTTGAGACTTACATGCGGACCCAGTCCATTTAAATAACCTATAGATTAATTAATCTGTTAATAATAAACCGATCCCTATGACACCTGGGCCCCACTGCATTTTATTGATAAAACAATTTTTGAATTAATCAGACTATGACATGTGGGTCCAGGGTAATTTAAATCAATAAAAATTGAATTATTGAAATGTGTAGCTGACATGTGGGACCCCCATGTTAGGTTTGACCAGTCAAAGATCACTGTTGTGGATAATGTTAGGATTTAAATAATAAAAATAATTTAGAAAATGATTTTAAATTGAATAAAATTTAGAAATTCAATATCTTTTAAACCGTAAGTCAGATTCAAAAACTTTATAAATCCAAATTGATCAGAAAAATATAACGAATACGGATATGGTATCCGTATACCCTCCACACCCCTCTTACATACCGAACATCGAACCGCCCCCCCTCCAGACCGTCTGTCCGATGATTTGTCCGGTACTGTTAAAGTATCCGGATGAATTTATTCCGAACACGAAAGTTGTTCGGAATGGTTCAACTAACACGGATAAACCCCCCTTAACTTTGTCGGATGTCCACGACACCTCCGGCGTGATACCTTCCCCCTCCGGTCGCCCTGTCTGGTAATCACCCGGAGCCGATAGTTCATCCCCGGATGAATTCCCGCTCCGAGCAACGTGCTTTGCACTGCGTTAGAACACCATTAACTTTGCATACGTCATGCCCTGTATTTTTTTGCTATGATTGATTTGTATTTACTGTGTTATCCCCCTTATTATCCGGTAGACCCCACTGCCGTCGTCGACTACACTGCCGCCGGGTACGACTACTTTGTCGACGACCCTACCCCTACCGTCGAGCTTCTAGGCAAGCGAAGCCATTCTCTTCCCCAGATATCGCCTACCTTTTCCGTACTTTCTTGCACTAGGCATTTTTACTGCTGCTGCTACGATTACAATCCTATTCAATTGCATAGCCTATTTTTGTCGCCCTTGATGTACCTCCTTTGTCCTATGCTGCCTATTAGAATTATGCATTATTCAGCAGTGCGCCCTGCGCATTGTTAGCTAGGATTAGATAGCGGGCCGTGACCAGTCAGGGGAGTGAACACGGATACAATATATTACAACTGCATAGGTACGATACAATGCAGACACCGCCTAAGGCCCCCTAGCTCGGCTCTGCCGAGCCACCTTCAAGTGTGAGCTATCAAGGAGTAATCCTTGTACTCCACTCGTTGATGACTCAGTATAGCCGCTCTAGGTACCTGAGCACGGTTGTCCTTAAGGTAAGAAGTCGGGCGACCCAACGGTGCCGGCGAGCGGTATTGCGTCGGGAACGACAGGGAGGGTACGACCGACGTTACTGGCGTGCTTGGCCCCTGCTCGTATCTCGCGAGAGTTACCAAACCACGAAAAATTCGAGCTCTACCAAGAGCACACGCGAGACAAGGTAAGGAGACGGTTCACCTTGTTGGTAACGGCGCGCTTTGACGGGATGACAGGGCAGGCCCCGACGTTACCGGTGGGCCTTGTTGCTGTTCGTTGTCCGTTGTGTTGTTAGTCAGACAGCGATAACTGTTGTCTGCGAGATAATATTAAAATGCGAAATGGTTCGGAGGATGACTTGAGAGGCCGCAAAGGCCTGTACGCACTACCTACACGTGGGATTACGGTGTGGGCCCTCCGTGTCGTAGTTCGTTCGAAAGTTCTTCAGACGTCAGCAGTACCACGGGCTGATAGCTGGGAAGCGGTCTTGTCTTATTTGCTGCAGCAGGTGTGTTTTGGATTTGTTTTTGCTTCACCGGCCAGTCTCGTACCGTGCAGGAGCGTGCAAGGGTGAGGGACCTAGACCCCTTGGCGCATAGGATATAGTCCGGCGGATGGCCTCTCTGTTGAGCCTAGGATGGGCTGCGATGTGTCGGATAGCCTCGGTGGGGCGTTCCCTAACAAGGTTCACGCCACCCTGGAGATCCGAGCGTGCAGGCTGAACAGTAGTGCACCCCTGCAGGGAGTTTAAACTATTCGAATAGCCGTGTCCACGGTAACAGGATGCTTTATGCTTGTGACGCCCCCAAAATCAAGCCGTGTACAGTAATCATACACGCAAGGTACACGATCGGGATTAGGGACTCACGATGAGATATCACAACACAACTCTACAAATAAAATAATACAAGCTGTTTAATACAAGCCAGGGGCCACGAGGGCTCGAATACAACAGCTCGAGAGCACAAAGTCAGCGGAAGCAATAGTATCTGAGTACAGACACAAGAATACAAGGTTGCCTTAAGAAGGCTAGCACAAATAACAACAGATCGAAAAGGCGAGGCCTCCTGCCTGGGAACTCCAAGCTACTCCTGGTCAACGGGGAACTCGACGTCGTAGTAGGCATCGGGGATCTTCATGTTGCGTTGGTCGGCACCGGGGATCTCCTGCTCCTGGACTCCAACGTCGACTGCAGCGGCCGATCAGGAAAAAAAATAAAGGAAATAAAGCAGGTGAGTATCTAGTATACCCGCGAGTCTTACGTCCGCTACTAAGCATTATGCATTGTATCAACGGAAGGAAGAGGCTGTATATAGTGGACTGAAAGACAGAAATCCAGAGCAAGGGTAAGAAGCTAGGCCTATCGAAGACTAGCATCTTCCGACGATGTCTTGCAGCATGAGGTAAGAATCAGCCAACAGTTTATATAAAGCAATAAAGTAACAATGCAGCAGAAGTTGCTGCAGCATTGTATAATACTAAGTTGTAATAATTAGCAATGGCTCCGAGGTCACCTCCTCGACATCCCCGCGAGGAAGAGAACCCGGAACCATACAGTTTAATAATAATAGTTTGTAGTGGTAAGATCCAGCTTCAGCATAAAGCGTCCTGTTACCGTGGACACGGCTATTCGAATAGATAAATCTTCCCTGCAGGGGTGCACTTGTGTTACGCTACACGCACGGATCTCCAGGGTGGCGGGAACCTTGTTAGGGAACGCTCCACCGAGGCTATCCGACACTTCATAGCCCATCTTACAAACTCAACAGAGAGGTCATCCGCCGGTCTAAATCCTAAGTACGACGGGCCTTGGACCCCAACCCGAACGTACTCCTGCACGGTGCATGGCTGGCCGGTGAAGTTAAAACAAATACAAATAAGACACCACCGCGCGAGAAAATAAGACAACACCACTTCCCGGCGCAGGCCGCGGTACTGCTGACGTCTGAAGAGTCCTCGGACGACACTAAGAAGCGGAGGAGCCCATAACTCGTAGTTCCCACGGGTAGGTAGTGCGTACATGGCATATAGCCAACTCAAGACATTCACTGAACCATTTAGCATTTTTAATTAACCTGCGTGACAACCATTATCGTTGCCTCGACTTAACCGACCCGCGGACAACGACAGCAGCCAGGACCACCAGTACATCGGTGCCTGCCCCGTCGTCCCACCAAGTCACTGCGGTTACCAACAAGGTGAACCGTCTCCTTACCTTGTCTCGCGTTTGCTTCCGGAGGAGCTCGACTTTCATGGTTTGGTAACTCTCGCGGCCAACGAACAGGGGCCAAGCACACCGGTACACTGGTCGTACCCTCCTTGTCGTCCCGTCGCAATACCTCTCACGGGCACCGTTGGGTCGCCCTACTTCTTACCTTTAAGGACACCAGTTGGTTCGAGTTCCTACCATTAAGTGAAACCAGGAGGAATCACCCTCGATGGTACACTTGAGCTGGCTCGACTGAGACATCAGCGGGACGAACTAAAGAGGTAAACCTCGTATCATCCCGGTGATGCTACGCTACTGAGCCGACAAGTGAAATACGAGTCCATTCCACTCGTAAGTCAAACTCGAAGCGACTCGGCAGAGTCTCGCCGTTGTAGGTTCCCTATGGCGTCTGCATTGATCCGTACCTGTTGCAGTTGTAATATATCATTTCCGCGATCACTCCCAGAGTGATCACAGCCCGCTATCTAATCCTAGCTAACAATGCGCAGGGTTTACTACTGAATAATGCATAATAATAATAATAGGCAGCATAGGATAAAGGAAGGCACATCAAGGGGCGACAATGACATGTTATGCAATTGAATAGGTAAGCAACGTAGCAGCAGCAGTAACAATGCCTAGTGCAATAAATGTACGGAAAGATAGGCGATATCTGGGGAAGAGAATGGCTCTGCTTGCCTGCAAGCTCGACAGTAGCGGTACGGTCGTCGACGAAGTAGTCGTACTCAGCATCGGTGTAGTCGACGGCAGCAGCGAGGTCTACCGGAGATTAACGGGGGGAGGAAAACAATAAATACACAACAATAATAGCAATACAAATGCAAGACATAACAGATGAATTGTAAACGGGGTTCTATCGCAGTACGATGCACGTTGCTCGGACCGGGAATTCATCCGGGGATGAAATACCGGCTCCGGGTGATTATCGGACAAGGTGTCCGGAGGGGGGGGGGAGATATCGTGCCGGAGGTGTCGTGGACATCCGACACAGGTGTGGGTGGTGTATCCGGGTTAGTTGATCTATTCCGAACAACTTTCATGTTCGAAATAAATTCATCCGGGTACTCTAACAGTACCGGACAGTTTAACGGTTATCGGGCAATCTATCGGACAGTGCCATCGGAGGGGGGAAAAGTTCGATGACCGGTATGTTAGAGGGGTGTGGTAAGGATATGGGTATCGTATCTGAAATCGTTGACCCGTTCTGAGTAACTTTCGTATAGAAAAGTTTTTCATCCGGACAACTTTTATCGGTACCGGGAATTTTCGACAGACGGCCCGAAGGGGGGAATGTTGATGTTCGGTAAGTTAGACGGGGGCAGTAGACATACGAATAGCGTATTCGTAGTCATTATATTTTTCTGATCAATTTTCATGTATAAAGTTTTTCGATCCGAGTTACGGTTTAAAAGATATTGAATTTCTAATATTTAAATGATTTTTGGAATTTTCTATTATTAATAAAAGTCCAACATTATCCACAACCTTATCCACAACAGTGCTAACAGGGTGGACCCACATGTCATACACAGAGGCATTTAACTCATTTTATTTAAATCAAAAATATGAGAGGGCCCACATGTCATTCACAGCAATAATTTTAATTCATTCATAAATAAAACCTGACAGGGGGGCCCATGTGTCATACACTCTAGTGATAATTTTTCAGGTTTAATTATTCTCACAGGCCGGGGCCCACTAGTCAGAGACTCAAAGGTTATTTTCCAATTATATTTAAACAACAGATTAATTTAGGGGACATGGCCCACATGTAAGTGACTTAACATGGGGGTTTTATTTCCTAAACAGAATTAGGGGCTAATTCAAGGGGAGGGACCCACGTGTCAGGGGGGGACATTAATCCTAAACCGTTTTTAACAGGGGGGGGGGTTAACCCATGGCTAACTGCACGCCGGCGGCGAGCAGCAGCACGGTGAGGCTCGCCGGTCAGTGCCGCGCCAGGCAGTGGAGTGGGGAGGGGAGGGGAATCATGGCGCGGTGGGGGAGGGTGGCGTGCGCGGGCAGGGGCGCTGTGGTGAGCAGTAGCAGCTCCCTACGGCGAGCAGCGGCGACCGGGAGCAAGGAACACGGAGCGGTGGCCACAGGGGGCAATGGAAAGCAAGGAGAGGGTGGGGAGATGTCGGGGCTCACAGGGATGCTCGCCGTCGCGGTTTGGAGCAGCGAGGGGGGTCCGAGGTGATGTAGCACGGCGGTCGGGGCACGTTGGAGCAGGTGGCGGCCGCGGCGTTCGGGGGATGCAGAGGCAGGGCGGCGTTTGGGGGATGCAGAGGCAGGGCGGCGTGGGGGGGGATCCTCCCTGCTCGCGCCCGCAGGCGCGGCCGCGGTCGGCGGAGGGGCAGACCGGCCCGATGGTGAGGCGTGGTGGGGGGGCCGAGGCCACGGCCGGCGTTGACGGCCTCCTGGCGGCGGGGGAAAGCGAGAGAGGGAGAGGACAGGGGGTAGTGGGGGCTAGGGTACCAGGGGGGGCGCAGGGGTCGGCCTTATCCACCGAGGGGAGGGTGGAAGCAGGTAGGGGCAGGTGGGGTGGGGGCGGCCGAGCAGTGCTCCCCCCTGCCCATGGCGTGGTGAGGCAGAGGAGGGAGGGAGCAGGTGGGAGGAGAGAGAGAGAAGAGGAGGGGTGGGCTGGGCCCGGGGTAGTTGGGTGGGCCTTGCCCATAGCGGTAGTTAGGTGTTCCCTTTTTGTGTTTTCTTTTCTTTTATTTCTCTTCTGTTAGCAATTATTTTAGCTACTTTTGCACTTTTTTATAACATGTAACCTGGTCCATAATCAGTAAGGTATATTACTAGAGTGCTACAAAAAGATTTGGAGTTTTATAAAAACATTTAGTATTTGGTTTTATTTAAAAGGTATTAAATGCTACTGTTTTACCACTGTTATTATTTATTTAACGTTTTTAAACATGGTAATAAAATCCCATTCCACTTTTAATAAAGCCTACTGATTTTTAGGCATTTTATAAAAATGGTTTCATAAATTTTGGATCAACTTTATTTTCCACTTGTTTATTATAATTCCATGGTAATTTTAATCTTTTTCAAGCCATTGTTTTATTCCATTTATTCTTCCCTAACATTACTATACCATTTTAATTAAAATAACCAGTTTCATAGTAACATGGCTTAATGATTGCTAGGCATCCCATCAATAGGTTTCATGATTGTGGTTTATCTAAGACTTCCACTTTATTTTAATTTATAAAACAATTTGATAACCCCACAACATTGGGTTCATAATTATCATTGACTTGTGATTATGCAAATGACTAAGGTGGTTTTGGTTTAACCATGATCAAATGATGGACAGGAATCCACAAGTCTTGGAGAGAATTTATAATTTACCCAATTTGAAATTTTTATCTGGGTTGGAAATTGACAGAGCTATGATCAAAGGTGATCATGGCTGGATCATCAACAGTAATGATCACTAACAGTGGAATCACTGTAGTGATTACTGTTACTGATTCTGAGGGTGTTACAATGCTGAAGCTGGATCTGATCACTACAAACTACTACTATTAAACTGTATGGTTCCGGGTTTTATTCCTCGCAGGGAAGTCGAGGAGGGGAACTCGGAGGCATTATTATTATTACTCATTACAACTTATATTATACAATGTTGCAGCAACTTCTGCTTCATTGTTACTTTATTGCTTTATATGAACTATTGGCTGTTTCTCTTCTCATGCTGCAAGACATCGTCAGAAGATGCTAGTCTTCGATAGGCCTAGCTTCTTACCCTTATTCTGATTTCTATCTTGCAGTCCACTATATACAGCCTCCCCTTTCCTTTGATACAAATGCATAATGCTTAGTAGCGGACGTAAGACTCGCGGGTATGCTAGATACTCACCTTTGCTTTATTTCCCCCTTTATGTTTTGCCTAATCGGCCACTGCAGTCGACGTTGGAGCCCAGGAGCAGGAGTACCCCGGAGGCGGATACTACTACGTCGAGACCCCCGCTGACCAGGACCAGGAGTAGTTTCGGAGGCTCCCATGAAGGAGGCCTTGCCTTTTCGATCTTTTTCTCTGATGTTATTTGTGCTAGCCTTCTTAAGGCAAAACTTGACTAACTATGTCTGTACTCAGATATTATGGCTTGTATAACTTATGTATTCGGGTCCGCGTGACCCCCTTTATTGTAACATATTGGTTTATCCTTTTGTGTTTAGTGTTGTGCTGTGATATTCTCACCGTGGCACCCTAATCTCAGTCATGTACCTTGCGTGTATGATTACTATACACAAATTGATTTTGGGGGCGTCACAATTTGGTATCAGATCCGACTGCCTGTAGGAAGCCACCCCACCACTACCTGGTCGAAGTTGAGTCTAGTCCTTGAAAAACTATTTTGCTAACTTAATATTTGGCTTACGGGCCCACATCGATGTCACTACGTGTGATATCTATGGTATTAGGATCCTTTTCTCCTTACCTATGCTCTGGGAATCTGCTCTCTTATCCTTGCTGGTTAGTTTTACAAACTCTGACATTAGGATCACGTTCTCTTGATTCCACCCGGCGTTTTGGTGCTTCCCCATTGGTTGAGTCGTGTCGCAGGAGCTCTACCCCAGGTCCCGGACCGCGGATCCCATTCTCATTCTGGGCAGGCCGCGCGTCCTCTGGCATTAACTCCTGTGGCCAACAGTTTTCTTGTGGCGTGATTGACATAGTGGAATCTATGTCGCGTCGTGTAATCCTTACCGCGGTCTGCGTGCCGACTAGTGTGTCCTTTTTCCTTAATTTCTACGACGTTACGCTGCCCGATTTTTCGATTGATTCTATGTGTGGATGTGTATGTCTTATATGACTACTCCTATATATCTGCGCCTCCTCTTTGTTGTCACTTTACCTCTTACTCGTTTCCGGCATCTCGTTAAAATGTTCATCGCTGAAATACCCCTGTTAAATTCTAGCAGGATGGCTGGTCGTGGTGGTCGTGGTCGTGGTGCCAACAATCCACCTCCGCCGCCGGACTACATGGCCGCGATGATGCAACAGTTTCAGATGAACCAAGTGTTTATGCAAGGAGTCATAGATCAGCTCCAGAACCAGAATCAGAACCAGAACCAGCACCAGAACCAACCGCCTGTGGTTACTCTGCGGGATTTCATGCGTCTCAATCCCCCTCTCTTCCACCAACCGGAACAGCCGCTGGATGCCGATGATTGGCTTCGTGACATCACTCGTCAGCTGGAGTTCGCTAATGTGAGCGTTGCTGATTACGTCAACTTCGCGTCCTATTTCCTGCGTGGCCCCGCTGCTCAGTGGTGGGACACTTACAAGGGCTCGCTAGCTGAAGGGACTGTCGTCACCTGGAATGACTTCAAGACTGCCTTCCGTGCTCGTTATGTTCCCCAGGCGATTATGAACCGTATGAAGGCCGAGTTCCGCCGCGCCATGGGAAGCTCGCCGCCGCCATGTACCGAGCTCTGCCCGCACCGCCTCTCCATGGGGCCGCCCGAGCTGGCCGTCGTCGCCGTCCTCCTCCAGCGGGGCCGGCCGGCCGTCTTCGGCCGGATCCGCGCCTGTTCCCCCGCCCCACCTCGCCTGCAACCTCGCCGGAGGCCGCCGCTGCACGTGCCGGCGCCGCCAGTTGGCTCCGCTGGAGACGAGGGCGTCCCCGACCGATCTGGCTAAGGTGGGCCGGCCCAGCTCCCTGGTCCAGCCAGCCCATCCCGAGCCAGGCCTGCAGCCGAAGCCAGCCTCACAGGCCGCCATAGTTGGGCCGAGCCCACTAAGGGTGAGGCCCTCTTTTTTTCCGTTTCATGTTTTTTCCTTTTATCTATTTGTTGCTAAGTCTGTTAATTATTGCTGCTGTGATCTGTTTTGCGACATAATTTGCGGTAAATCTGTAGCTCGGATCGCATTGCGCCCAAAATGAAAGTTTCTTAGAATTGCGTGTACTTCAATTCATCTTTTCTGAGCTTTTGCATTTGAGGTCACCTTGATTGTGTAATTGTGTGTTGAAGTGGGCATCAGGCCGTTAAAATGCTACTAATTCCTGTTAAGTGCTGCTGTTGTTATTTTATTGCAACTTTGAGTGATGATTGTGACACATCCATGAGGCCTATTGCATTGATTATTCTTCCTATGTGTTAAGCATCATGTGTGCTTCATTTCCATGCTTTCACTTGTCATGTTTGGGTGCTTTCGCTATATTAAATCTTGCTCCAAAGTGGTGATCCTGATGTTAATGTGCTGCTGTTGCTGAACTGTTAATTTGTTGCAACTTCGGGTGACGGTTGCGTCGCAACGGTTTATCGGAATTGAGTGATTCCATTTGCATATTGTTAAGAATCCTGTCTACTTCCATTACGTGTATTGCATTGTCATGATATGTTTGCTGGTCATATAGTTATTGAGCTCCAAACTTGCTATGCTGCTGTTTTTTGACAGCCACCTCTGTTTTTCTCTATGTCGGTAACGTCCCGATGCCATGTTGCATGCTTAATATCTTTTGATCTATGATGCCTAATTGCATGATTCTTTTTGCCATGCCTTCCCTGTCATGTCTACTTTAGTTCCATATCATTTGTGAGCATGTTTGCATTGATTATCCTGTTTATGCATTGTTCTAAAGTGTGCTTCCCGATGTTGGCAGATTGTGCCCGTAACTTGTTTTGCTTATATCTTTTTAACCGTAAATCCGTTTGGGGTGTTCTTCATATGTAACTTGATTAGTTTTTCGTGTAATTTGTGTTTATGCTATTGTTTGATGTTGTTAACCAACCTAAAATATGGTTTAGGGAAGAACAGTACCAAATCCTTTAATTGTCGTGCGGCACTTAGTGTATGCCATGTTTAGGTTGTGCCTCACTTAAGTTGACTAGCATAGATAGTTTACTTTGTGCTTAACCTTTTTCCATGTTTGTGTGCTATTCCGTGCTTGAGTGAGATGCCATGTTAACAACCTTTGTTGATCACCTGTAGCTAAACAAGTTGAACCTTTCTAAATGTGCGGTATCGTCGTGTGTGACTAGTACTCCACTTAACCTGTTAGTAACCGCTCTCGATGGTAGGTGCGATGTCTCGTGTTGCCTTCTTGTTGATGCTTGCTCGTGTTAGCCTCGTAGTAATAGATGATTGCTCGTTGATTGCTTTCCAGTGTTTATCATCTTGTGTGCTTCCGCGGGTACCTTCGGAGACGATGCGAGCTTGCGATCAACTACACCTTCGGAACCCGACTTATCAACAGGCAAGGACTATGCATTACTTATGATCCATTCTATTTCAACCAGTGGTTTGCATGCTAGTCTAGGTTAGGTTCGATGTTTGCTCCTACCACATGTTTACAGCCTCTTTCAAACCGATACAGCCATGTCCCTTCCCAGCAAACCTTGTACTGCTATGTTACTATTGCTCGTTGCTCAGCCCCTGCTTAGTATGCATGCTTAGGATGATACGATGTTACCCCCTGTTACTCCTTGGTTTGGGCTATCACATTATTATATTGTTGTTGATGATATGATTATTATAATGTTGACTATATATTCGACGAAGGATGGAAGGTCTAGACTATCCCGCCCCGACACTTTGTTCCATTCGAGTCACCTAGGCTCCGAGTTCCGGGTATTGGTTTTAAGACTGAGCGTGCCTAATCGCGTGTGGGATTTTATGGGGTCCCCTCTTCTTACCTACCTAGCTTCAAACATTTCTAGAGGTGGCCCAAGATGATTTACCATTTGAAACCCGTGTGTGTGCTGGTCAGCTGCCAGTAGTTTTCAAACAACTTGGGCCAGCGGAGACATAGTTCCTCTGTTGGTCCACACTTGGTGAGCTAGGGGCCCCCTGATGTCAGGTGTGATTTCCCGACCTTAGCCGTACGGAAGAGTCCGATCCGAGAGCGTGGCCGGCTTTTGGATTGGGTGTCGACTTGTAACAACCCAGTTTTCACAAAAATTAAAATTTTAGTTTTCGGTGTGAATTGTTTGATTGTCTGAATTGTTTGCGGTGTTTGCATCCCCGATTTATCGAGTGGCGATTATTTTTCCCCCTCTTATCTCGTATCGGACGGAGACCGACCCTTGCCACCCTGACACTCGACCTTTGCGACACCGGGTTTCACTCGATCACCGTCGCGAAAACCGCACGAGACCAGCCGCAGTCAACGGAACGAAAAAACCCGTTTAATAATTATATGGGTTATTTTTATAGCGCTTCGGAAAGTGTTCTCGGAACGATTCCAGCACTAGGTGAACGCCGCCGGCTCGACGCGCTGATCGCGCAGTTCAAAGTTTTATCCTAATCGGAGGTACTACGGACCCCCGGCGGTCAGAAACGTGAGCACCGCGCGCGCGATAGAAAAATCGGAGATGTTTTTGCAAACTGCCAGCCACCTGGGCTATAAGTAGACCACCCCACCACTTAGGGTTTCCCCTAAGCACCTAGACAGCCACCAGCCCCCATATTTGAGATATTTTACCCCATTTTCGCACAATTTAGCAGCATTTCCTGCAAACCCTAGATCTAAGATATCCTGGACCATTCGATCTGCGAATCGGAGGGCTCAGGATGTGCCACATCATCGCCTAGCCACCACCACCTCTCTCTCTCCTCCCATCTCTCCACCGCGCCCCAACCGTGAAGCCGCCGCCGCCTCCAACTCCGGAAGCCACGCCGGCAGGCAGGCCGTCGCCGCACCCCTCCTCTCTCCTCTGCTCCTCCTCCCTTCCTATCCTCTCACTCCCTTCCCACTCCCCCTGCAGGAACCAGGCGGGTGCCGCCGCGTCATTTCTGCCATGGACGGCCGAGCCAAGCTCGGGCCGAGCTCGCCGGCCACCCTTCGCTTCGAACCGTGCCTGGAACCGGCGCCGGCGACCCCTCTGACGGCCAGATCTGCCTCGCCCGCGGCCCCCGCGCCCGTCCCCACCTGCTCGAGCCGCCTGGCCGGCAACCTCCAGCCGCCGGCGCCGCCTGGTGTGGCTCCAGCGGGAGCCGACGCCCGCTCGACCGCTCCCCTCGCATGGGCCGGCCTCCCCTCCTTAGCCCAGCCAGCCTGCCCCGCGCAGCCAGCCCGAGCAAGGCCAGCCGCCAGCTGCTTCCAGTTGGTCCGCGGCCCATGAGGTCCTTCTCTTTTTTTTTCTCCCTCTGTCTCTGTTATTTTCTGCGAAGTGTTGTATTTTTGCTGCTGATCCGTTTTTGCGCTGCGTTTTCCCGGTGATCCGTAGCTCCGATGAACGTGCCCCCAAAACGAAAGTTGCTCAGTTTTGCGTGCTCTAGCATTCGTATGTAGAAAGTTTTTGCATTTGATATCATCTTGATTGTGTAATTGTGTGCTGAATAGGGCATCAGGCCGTTAACTGATACGAATTCCTATTAAGTGCTGCTGTTATTATTTTGTTGCAAGTTTGCATGATGATTGTGACTCATCCATGAGGCCTATTGCATTGATTCTTTTTCCTATGTGTTAAGAATCACGTGTACTTCATTTCCATGCTTTAACTTGTCATTTTTGGGTGCTTTAGCTATATTAAATCTTGCTCCAAAGTGGTGACCCTGATGTTATTGTGCTGCTGTTGCTGAAACTGTTATTTTGTTGCAACTTCGGTTGACGAGTGTGTCGCGACCGTTTATCGGAATTGAATGATTCCGATTGCATATTGTTAAGAATCATGTCTACTTTCATCCCATGTATTGCTATGTCATGTTTCTGCACTTTTTCATATAGATTTACCCCTGTTTATACAGCATGTGTGCATGGCTTGTCTTGCTTATATATTTTTAACCGTAACTCCGTTTGGGGTGTTCTGTATATGTAACTTGATTTGTTTTCCGTGTACTTTGTGTTTATGATATTGTTTTCTGTTGTTAACCAACCTAAAATATGGTTTAGGACAGAACAGTACCAAATCCTTTAATTGTTGTGCGACACTTAGTGTTATGCCTTGTTTAGGATGTGCCTCACTTAAATTGACTAGCATAGATAGTTTATATTATGCTTCACCTCTTGTCCTGTTTGTGTGCTATGCCATGCTTGCTTGAGCTTCCATGTTAACAACTTTGTTGATCACCTATAGCTAAGAAATTTGAACCACCGTAAACGTGCGGTATTCGTCGTGTGTGACCGATACCCCATTTAAATTGTTAGTAACCGCTCTCGACGGTAGGTGCAATGTCTCGTGTTGCTTCTTGTTGATGCTTGCTCGTGTTTGCTTCGAAGTAATAGATGTTGCTCGTTGATTGCTTTCCTGTGTTTATCGTCTTGTGTGCTTCCGCAGGTACCCTCTCGGAGACGATGCGAGTTTGCGATCGACTACACCTTCGGAACCCGACTTATCAACAGGCAAGGACTATACATTACTTATGATCCATTCTATTTCAACCAGCGGTTTGCATGATAGTATAGGTTAGGTTCGATGTTTGATCCTACCACATGTTTACAACCTCTTTCAAACCGATACAGCCTTGTCCCCTCCCAGCAAACCATGTACTGCTATGTTACAATTGCTCGTTGCTCAGCCTCTGCTTAGTATGCATGCTTAGGATGCTACGATGTTACCCTGTTACTTCTGGTGGGCTATCACATTATTATTATTGTTATGGATGATATGATTATTATAAATGTTGACTGTATTCGACGAAGGATGGAAGGTCTAGGCTATCCCACCCCGACGCTTTGTTCCATTCGAGTCACCTAGGATCCGAGTTCCGGGTATTGGTTTTAAGACTGAGCGTGCCTAACCGCGTGTGGGATTTTATGGGGTCCCCTTTTCTTACCTACCTAGCTTCAAGCATTTCTAGTGGTGGCCCAAGCTGATTTTACCTTTTGAAACCGTGTGTGTGCTGGTCGTACGCCAGTAGTTTTCCAACCAACCCGGACCAGTGGGGACATGGTTTCCCTGTTGGTCCACCTTTGACCAGCGAGGGCCCGAGACCTCACGTGAGGCGTCTCGGTAACCCAAACCCTATTGAGACGGAAGAGTCCGATCCGAGAGCGTGGCCAACTTTTGGATTGGTTGTCGACTCCCCGGGGGCCACCCGGATTTGTTCGTTGTTAGTTAGAGGGACCTGTCGTTTCGGATCTCTTGGAACTAAATCATAAAATGGTTGGCTGTGATGGGTAGCAACTGAGAGAGATGGGCGAGCGTGCTGTAAGGCCCGATACCGTAAACTACTAGTTCCAAGAGATCCGAAACGACAGGTCCATCTAGCTAACAACGAACAAATCCGGGTGGCCCCCGGGGAGTCGACACCCAATCCAAAAGCTGGCCATGCTCTCGGATCGGACTCTTCCGTCTCAACAGGGTTTGGGTTACCGATACGCCTCACGTGAAGCTTCGGGCCCTCGCCGGTCAAAGGTGGACCAACAGGGAAACCATGTCTCCGCTGGTCCGGGTTGGTTTAAAATTACTGGCAGTTGACCAGCACACACACGGTTTCAAATGGTAAATCAGCTTGGGCCACCACTAGAAATGCTTGAAGCTAGGTAGGTAAGAAAAGGGGACCCCATAAAATCCCACACGCGGTTAGGCACGCTCAGTCTTAAAACCAATACCCAGAACTCGGATCTTAGGTGACTCGAATGGAACAAAGCGTCGGGGAGGGATAGCCTAGACCTTCCATCCTTCATCGAATATAGTCAACATTATAATAATCATATCATTAACAACAATATAATAATGTGATATCCCAAACCAAGGAGTAACAGGGTAACATCGTAGCATCCTAAGCATGCATACTAAGCAGGGGCTGAGCAACGAGCAATAGTAACATAGCAGTACAAGGTTTGCTGGGAAGGGACATGGTTGTATCGGTTTGAAAGAGGCTGTAAACATGTGGTAGGATCAAACATCGAACCTAACCTAGACTAGCATGAAAACCGCTGGTTGAAATAGAATGGATCATAAGTAATGTATAGTCCTTGCCTATTGATAAGTCGGGTTCCGAAGGTGTAGTTGATCGCAAGCTCGCATCGTCTCCGAAGGTACCCGCGGAAGCACACAAGACGATAAAGACTGGAAAGCAATCAACGAGCAAACATATATTACTACGAGGCAAACACGAGCAAGCATCAACAAGAAGGCAACACGAGACATCGCACCTGCCGTCGAGAGCGGTTACTAACAGGTTAAGTGGAGTATTCGTCACACACGACGATACCACACATTTAGATGGGTTCAAGTTGTTTAGCTACAGGTGATAAACAAAGGTTGTTAACATGGAAACTCAAGCAAGCATGGCATAGCACACACACATGGCAAGAGGTGAAGCACAAAGTAAACTATCTATGCTAGTCAATTTAAGTGAGGCACAACCTAAACATGGCATAACACTAAGTGCCGCACGACAATTAAAGGATTTGGTACTGTTCTGCCCTAAACCATATTTTAGGTTGGTTAAAAACAGAAAACAATAGCATAACCACAAAGTACACGAAAAACTAATCAAGTTACATATAAAGAACACCCCAAACGGAGTTACGGTTAAAAAGATATAAGCAAAACAAGTTACGGGCACAATCTGACAACATCACAAAGCACACTTTAGAGCAGTACATAAACAGGATAATCAATGGAAAAATGCTCAAAAATGATATGGAACTAAAGTAGACATGACATGAAGGCATGGCAAAAAGAATCATGCAAATAGGCATCATAGATCAAAAGATATTAAGTATGCAACATGGCATCAGAACGTTACAGACTTAGAGAAAAACAGAGGTGGCTGTCAAAAACAGCAGCATGGCAACTTTGGAGCTAAATATCTATATGACCAGGAATGCTAACATGAAGATGCAATATATGTAATGAAAGTATAAATGATGATTACCAATATGCAATTGGAATCTCTCAATTTCGATAAACGGTCGCGACACACTCGTCGACCGAAGTTGCAACAAAATATAAACAGCAGCACTCTAACAGCAGGGTAGCTACTTTGGAGCAAGATACAATCATGATGCAGCAAGCAATTATGGCATGTGAATGCATGAAACTGAAGTATAAATAATGCTTCACGCAACGCAAAAGGAATCCCTCAATTCTGACGCACGGTTGCGAAGCAACCATCGCCCGAAGTTTCAACAAATTAACAGTTTCAGCAAGTTTAACAGCAGCAGTTGCAATTAACAATCTGATGCCCTATTTAGCACACAATTACAGAATCAAGATGACCTCAAATGCAAATGCTCAAAACAGATGAATTGAAGTGCACACAATTCTGAGCAACTTTCATTTTGAGCGCATCGCGATCCGAGCTACGGATTAATCGTTAATCGCACCACAAAATTGAATCAGCAGCAGATTTACCAGGGACTTAGCAAAAACTGGAATAAGGAAAAACAAACAGAAAAAAAAGAAGCCGGGCCTCACCCAACTGGGCCGGCCCAAGAGGCGGCTGGAGAGGTGGCAGGCTGGGCCTTGTGGCGCCTGGGCCAAGGCGGCCAGGCTGGGCCGCTGCTGGCTGGAAGGCCGGTCCACCCGGCTGAGGAGGTCCAGCCGAGCGGCTGGCTGGCCTCTGGCGTCGTTCCAGTCGGCGAAAGAACGGGCGGCTGCGGCGCCGTCGTCAGGGCTGCGGCCTCCGGCGAGACGGGACGGGGCGGAGGGGGCTAGGAGGGGGCGCATGCGGCGGAGAACGGCGTGGCGGCGCGGATCCCGCCGGATCCGGCGCGTCGTCGGCCGTGGGCTCGCCGGCCTCGTGCTGGACGGCGGCGGCTCCATGGTCGCGCGAGCTCGCCGGCGGCCCTGCAAGGAGGTGAGGCGAGGGAGGTTAGAGGAGGGGAAGGAGAAGGGGCGCGGCAGGGGAAGGAGGAGAGGGGCCCGAGGGTGGCTCGCCGGCTACGGGCCGGTGGCCGGGGCGGCGGCGCGGCGAGGTGCCTCCACGGGCTGGCGGATCGGGAAGGAGAGAGTGGAGGAGGCTGGTGGGAAGGCTAGGGCGCATCTGGGCCGTCGGATCACGAGATCTGACGGTCCAGATCGTAGGGGAGCAAAAATTCGGGATTGGGGTGCTATTGCGCAAATTTGGGGATTTTTGAGGGTGGTGGCAACATTTTTGTGGCTAGGGAAACCCTAGAAAGAGTTGGCAGTGTGGTGGTCTTTATATAGCCCAGGTGGCTGGCAGTTTGCAAAAACATCCCCGGTTTTTCTCTCTCGCGCGCGGTGCTCACGTTTCTGACCGTCGGGGGTCCGCAGGACCTCCGATTCGGGTAAAACTTCGAACTGCGCGATCAGCGCGTCGAGCCGGCGGCGTTCACCTCGCATTGGAACCGTTCCGAGAACACTTTCCGGCGCGCTATAAAATAACCCGTTGAATTATTAAACGGGTTTTTTGTTCCGTTGGCTGCGGCTGGTCTCGTGCGATTTTCGCGACGGTGATCGGGCGAAACCCGGTGTCGCAAGGTCGAGTGTCAGGGTGGCAAGGGTCGTTCTCCGTCCGGTACGAGATAAGAGGGGGAAAAATAATCGCTGATCGATAAATCGGGGATGCAAACACCGCAAACAAATCAGACAATGAAACAATTCACACCGAAAACAAAATTTTTAATTTTTGTGAAAACTGGGCTGTTACAGTAGTGATCTAAAATTTGACAACTGCACCTTACCTGAAGTTATTGGTTTCCTACACAAGATGTCTAGAGACCCCCACACTAGCACACTTAATCTTTTCTTCACAGAGCATATCACCAATGCTCTAATCAAAGTTAGGGAGGAGAAGCTTAGACTAGAAGCCTACATACCTAGGAAGCTATAAGATGGTTGGGATCCTATGATAAAAATCAAATTGAATAACTTCTCTTGCTTTGCTCTTTGTGATGTTGGAGCTAGTACGTCTGTTATGCCCAAAAGAATGTATGATATGCTTGAATTGAAACCTTTTGATCCTTGTTCTTTTGGTGTTCGTCTTGTCGATTCTTCCGTAAAGAAACCTTTGGGGAAGATCGATGATGTTCTTATCATTGTCAATGAAAATTATGTTCCCGTTGATTTTACTATTATGGACATTGAGTGTGAGCCCTCTTGTCCAATTATTTTGGGACGCCCTTTTCTTCGCACCGTTGGTGTTGTTATTGACATGAAAGAGGGGAATATAAAATTCCAATTCCCTCTCAAAAAGGGGATGGAACACTTCCCTAGAAAGAATTCAAGTTAACATTTGAGTCCGTCACACGGGCTAGTTATTTTCTTGATAAAACTTGATCTTTTTCTTTGTGCCTAGCTCAAAGGCGTAAAAGAAAGGAAATATGGTTTGTGCCTAGCTCAAAGGCGTAAAAGAAAGAAAGATAACTGGTAACGGTAATATGATAGTGATAGTGGCAACAACAAAAGTAACAACAAAAGTAACAACTAATGACCAACAGGATTGAAAACACTGTAGCCTAGGAACATGGATGGTTGGGCGCTGCATGGATGAGAGTGAACATATAATAGATTCTAACACGGGGAAAGGCACACAGAAAAGCAATGATCATCTAGGAAAATATCAAACAATAGGCATGTATCCCGTAGGTAGTTGTGCGTGCTTGCAATAAGAACTTGCACAACATCTTTTGTCCTACCATCCCGCTACGAGCGGGGCCAAAAGGAACTTATGGAGATTAAGGTGCTCCTGTCAAAGAGCACCGGAACAAAGCAATAAACTCAATGGATACATGGAATCCTCAAATTATGGACCATCCCCTTTGGTGTCCCAATATGTCACCTTTGGGATCGCCGGTTCCGGACCATAATAGGTGCATACAACTCATAGATAGGATCTAGAACACAAATATATTCATGAAAACACATAGGGTTCAGATCTGAAAACATGGCACTCGGGCCCAAAGTGACAAGCATTAAGATCAATAAGTTGTAGCAAAGATGATAAACACCAAAGTACATGATAGGCAACATGCCCCCAACAATCTAACGAACTATTACATGATCAAACTCATCCAATCCCTACCATCCCCTTTGCCTACAGCAGGGAATTACTCACACATGTGAAGAGAATTCATGGAGGATGGATGGATTGGTGATGGTGATGACGATAGCGACGATCTCCCCTCTCCGGAGGCCAAATCAGCCTCCAGATTAGCCCTCCCGAAGAAGAACAGAGGGTGGCGGCGGCTCCGCGACGGAAACTGTGAAAAGGACTTCTGTTCTGGGGTTTTCTCGGCACGGGGCTAAATAGGAGTCTCGATAGGGCACCAGAGGAGGGAGGATGCGCCAGGCGGCCAGAGGGCGCGGCCCCACCCTTGGCCGCGCCAGGGGGGCGCCTGGGGCCCCCAGGGCTCCCCTCTGGTCCCACTTCTGGCTCCTGGCTCCTTCGGGTGCGTGGATTTTTTGCTAATTTTCTGGGAATTTTCTGGAACGTTTAAAAATCCATTTTCCTGCACACAATAAAACCATACAGGCAGCTCTGCTGAAAACAGCTTTAGTCCGGGTTAGTTTCGTCCAAATCGTGCAAGAATGAGGGCAAAACAATAGCAAAAGTGTTTGGAAAAGTAGATACGTTTGAGACGTATCAACTCCCCCATGCTTAGCATATTGTTTGTCCTCAAGCAATTCAGTTCAACGTACTGGACGCGACAAAGAAAACTTTGACAAACTCTTTTGCTTCATTAGATGTATATAAGCATGTACTACGAAAAGAGTTTAGCAGGTATTGAAACAATGCTATAAGGACAATGCACAAAGCAATTCTTCTTTCATGTGATCAGTCACAAACAACCAAAAGTAAATAATAAGCTACTGAAAATCAAGACAGGATCACAATGCACATAGTTTGAACATACTTGAGTGGCATTTCGCTAGCCTCCATGAGTGAAGCAAAACATAAATGCAGAAACTCCTCCGGAGTTTTAAAGGTGACTAGAACTCAGTATTTCAGACTAGCAATAACACAAGCATGCAGAAGACAATGCAATACTTTGGGACAATGCATGTTACACTAAGAATGACAATTATGCTCTCATAGTTGGTGCTTTGAAGAAAGAAGGGGAGACTCTCGAACCGCGGCTTTTGATGGCAAGGTTGAAAACACGTGAAAGGAAGCAAAGACTAAACATGTGCCAGAGCTCTTGGTTTTGAAAACAGAGATAAAACATTTTTGAGAAGTGCAACTTTCCAGTCAACGGTGAACGGTAAAGGTCTCTCAATATCTCCCATGCCAACCATATCTAATGCCTTTTTTCTTACACATATTCCCTTATCCATAAATCCTTTGATGGTCTAAGGAACCTTTATTTTGCCTCAAGGATGGAAGGAGGGTGTCGTTCCACCTATCATAGGCAGCATTTGGTCCATTTCACTCCATCATCAAGTATGGGGGAGGTGTAACTTTCATATTTTTTTATTTTTCTGTTTGACTAGTTAAAACTTCCGTCAAAATATTTTTGGCATGAAAGATACTGATTTCCCCTCACCGCACCATGAGCTTGTACGGTTACAAAAGGGAAAGTTTTGAATAAATTTCGAGATGGCACAAGAAAGTCTAAGTTAGGAGTGGCCGGTAAATACCAAATATAGGTAGGTATGGTGGACTCAAATGGAACAACTGGGTTTGAAAAGGAGTTTGGAAGCACAAGCATAATTCCGCTTTGTGTGAGCGAAGGCTAGCAAAAGACTAGGAAGCGACCAACTAGAGAGCAATAACTGTCATAATCATGCAGAGAGACAAAGCAACATTGAATCGGGCATGAAAGTGATATAACTATTCTGAAACATAAAGATCATCAAGGAAAAAATAGACTTTTTTAGTCATAAGCATGTTTGAACATGTGCCAAGTCAATCCAAAAATTCTCCGAAGGGAAATACCACTTCAGTATGCCAAACCATGGACAATGAAATGCATGTAAATCATTTCAACAACACATTATGTACTCTAGCTATTTGAGACTAGCCACAAGGAAAGCATGAACACTTGGAAAGCATTGTAAACATAGCACTATGTCGCTACAAGCTGGTCTCTAGGTCATAAGTACAGGCATATGTACAAAAGTAGAAACAAGAAGAGTTCATACCGGTTTTCCTTGTTGCTTCCCTTCCGTCGATGTTCGTCATTACTGCCTTGTCACTTGCACGATCGAACGTAGGAAATATAATCAAATGCCATCACGGACTCGAGCTGAATTCTGAAAACAAAGCAAACTAAAGAGAGAAAGGAAATCTTTTTGGGTTTTTCAAAGGTTAAAAGAAAGCAAAAGAAAAAAGAAAATCTTTTTGTTGTTTTTGCAAAGAAAGAAAGAAGAACGGGCAAAAGCTTCGAAAAGATCAAAGCGAATAAAATGGATAATACAATGGAAAAGTGAGAAGGGCACGTACTCCCCCAAGCTTAGGCTTTTGGCCTAAGTTGGTAGTAGCTAATGTCCCCAGGAGCCTCCTGTTCCACGGTAGTACGGGTGAGTCCAAGGGTTGTATGAGGCTTCCGGTGCGTACACCGAAGTCCTCGGATCATCCCACGAAGAAGGATCCGCGCTCCAAGCAGAGGAAGACCCTTCAATAAACTGGGTAACGGTCTCTCCCTGGAAAGGTGGGAACTCACCATGCTCCTCCTCGTCGGGCACAACCCCCTCCATGGGGTTATGAAACGCAAGATATAATCAAGGTTACCAAACTCGGAAGTCATGGTAACGAACTTATGCCTTTTCATAGCAGCAAGATCAAAACTTAAATAAGTAAAAGGCTTATCTTCGGGGTGTGGGGTGCCATTAAGAGACTCTAGGATAAGTGTGGCGTAAACACCACCAAATAAATCTCCCTTGTTACCGTTCGTAGCAAGGCGTCGAGCAATTAAGGCACCCACATTATAATCAAACCTCCCTAAGAGGGCGGTTGCCAGGATAGCAATATCCGGCGCAGATATGTTGCTCGTGTTGTCACGAGCTAACACCCCTCTAGCAATATAATATGAAAAATACCTGAGGTGTGGGAATAAGATGCTGGAGATCTTTGACCGATGAATATCCCTCGTATCCATGCTACAGAGAGAGTTGAAGACGGTTCTCAGCTCGGAGGGCTGATAGCTCATCTTCGCCGTCAGTCCCACGTTCGGCACACCTATTATTTCTCAAAACTTTTCCAAATGCATGGTCAAAAGATCATTGTAAATTTTAAACTCAACAGAACGAGCATGAAGGATATATCTAAAACTGTTAATGAAACAGGAGATGAGTTTTTGATACTGAGCAACACGGCACGTTGCGAGCCGCGTCAGACCTGCATTAGCACAAAGATTATAGAACTCCTCCTTAATTCCTGCAGCTTCAAGGAATTAATCTCACGGGAAAGTTATTGCACGTGCTTGATTTGTGTCCTCCAACAACTCTAAGGGCACATGATCTTCGTTGTAGCTCACCCTAGCAGTCGAGGGTGAAGCTGAAGCTCTCGTAACTCGATCGGAGCGCTCGGGCCTTTTCTTTCCAAGCCACCCCTTTGCTCTTCCTAGCAAACTCATTTCTGAATTTTTTGTCAAATTACAAAAACAAGGATTTAAACAAAGTGAGTTAAGGAAAACTACTCAACTCACTTACCTAAGGCATAAACTTGCATCAAAACTTGGAAAGTAAAATTCTACACATGCATGCAAGCTCACATAAACAACACCAAGAGCTACTAAATACTCACAAATGAAGCCACCAATCAAAAATCTAATTGGAGGGGTGAAGGAGTTACATACCAGGGAGTATTTGCTCAAAATTTCAGCTCGAATGGTGGGTTGTAGAGAGATATCGAAAATCGCCTCCAAGAACAGCAAGAACGCAAGAACAAAGTGAAGAACTCGTGTTTTCGGAGAGAGAAGAAGGAGGAAGAAGACATACCTGGAAGTGGGGCCTGTGGGCCCCAGGCGCCCTGTGGGCGCGGCCAGGGGGCAGGCGCGCCAGCTGGCCGCCTGGGCCACTGGTGGCCCCCCTTGGTCAGCCCCAGGTGCCTCTTGGTCACTCCCGGCATGGAAATTTTTATTTTTATTTTTCTGGATTTTTTCTGAAAACTTCATTGTTGAAAATTTCTCAGAGTTAAAAAAAAACTGCAAAACTTTTTGAAAACTTGAAGCGGTGATTAGTATTGTGAAGCTTCAAAAACATAAAAGCTTGGTATAGCAAAGAGAATGAAAGCTAAAGCAAATGAAAACATAACAAGCTTAACTTTTTACCTATATAAAACAAGCTCGCTAGTAAGGTTGATCAAGTCTTACCAACAAACTGGCGATATACAGAACAAGAAGTCTCACCCCTTATGAAGTGATCATTGCACCTTTACTTTAATGGACATTGTCCCCACCATAATGGTTTTGTATTTGTGGTGCACATGTAGTGGACATTCCCATTCTCCAATCTTCACGGTCTCGATATTCTCTATAGAGTTAAGGCCATGCCTTTTGTCGATCTTCTTTGGAAAATATACCGTGTGTTCTTTATCATCAACGTTGAAAGTGACCTTTCCTTTATTGCAATCAATGATAGCACCTGTGGTGTTAAGAAAAGGTCTACCAAGAATAATGGACATGCTCCCATCCTCGGGTATGTCAAGCACAACAAAATCTGTAAGGATCAAACAGTTAGCAACTTCAACGGGTACATCCTCACAAATACCTATTGAGACAACTGTTGATTTATCAGCCATCTAAAGGGAGATATCTGTAGGGACCAGTTTCTCTAAACAAAGCCTCTTGTAAAGAGATAAATGCATAACACTCACTCCTGCACCAAGGTCACATAAAGCAGTTCTGACGTAATTATTCTTTATGGAGCAAGGAATGGTGGGTATACCTGGATCACCGAGCTTCTTAGGAATCTTTCCACTGAAAGAGTAGTTAGCAAGCATAGTAGATATTGCCTCATTAGGAACTTTTCTTTTATTAGTAACAATATCTTTCATATATTTCGAATAGGGAGGTAACTTAATAGCATCAGTCAAAGGAATTTGAAGAAAAAGAGGTTTCATCCATTCACAAAATTTATTATAATGCTCTTCTTCTTTAGATTTGAGGGACTTACCTGGAAAGGGCATGGGTTTCTGTATCCATTGTTCTCTTTCCTTCCCATGTCTTCTTGCGATGAAGTCTTTTTGCACATTAGAAATTTGTTCAAACTGAGTTTGAACCATATGAAAATGCTTAACAAGCCATTTAACATCATTAACTGTTCTCTCTAGAACATCACATAAACTTTTGAAAGTAAGAGAATTATCATGCAACTGACTTTGTAACTTCCTATTAAAATGGTCTTTCTTAACAATAAAATTATCAAGCTCATCTAAAGATTGGTCGGGAGGCTTACCTTTAGGGATGTCACTTTCAGTAAAGTCTAATAGAGAGTGTACCTCTACCAAGGGAGGGTGAGTAGTAGGCTCACACAACTTCTCAATAGGCGGTAAATTCTTCACGTCTTCGGCTTTAATACCTTTCTCCTTTATAGACTTCTTTGCTTCTTGCATATATTCGGGGTTCAGAACAAGCATGCCCCTCTTTTTCGGTGGTAGAAGTGGTTCAGGAACGGACCAATCTTCATAATTCTTGGAAATTTTGCACATTAATTCTTCTGCATCGTCTGGTGTTCTTTCCCTGAAAACACAACTAGCACAACTATCCAGATAGGATCTGGATTCATCGGTTAAACCAGCGTAAAATATATCAAGCAGTTCATTCTTGGGGACTCCATGTCCCGGCATAACCTTAAGTAAATCACAAAACCTCCCCCAAGCTTTAGGGAGGTGCTCATCCTGCAATTGTTTAAAGTTATAGATTCTTTGCAAAGCAGCATGTTGCAGATGAGCTGGGAAATATTTATCAACAAAAACTTGGACTAAGTCCTGAGGACTTTTAATGGAACCATAGGGTAGTGCATCGTACCATGATTTAGCATCTTCCTTCAAAGAAAAAGGAAAAATCTTGGCCACATAGAAGTTTCGTATCTTCTCATCAGTAGTGAATAGGTTACCGAGCTCAGCGAGTTTGGTCAAGTGTGCTATAGCATCATCATTTTCTCTGCCATAAAAGGGGTCAGCCTCGACTGTAGATATATGTGAAAGATCAACAGAGAAATCATAATCAGGATCAGTGATGCATATAGGAGACGTGGCAAAATTAGGATCAGGAATAACTTTGTTCTTCATGGAGTGCTTTTTGAGCAGCTCCTTAACAGCACCAGGGTCAGAGTCGACACACTCTATGAGTTCCTAGCAAAAATCATCATCAAGAGTAAAATAATCATCATCAAGGATTCTCTCCTTGAGTTCATCTAAGCTCGGGTAACCAAAGGTTTTGCAGGTAGGAATATAGGTAGCAGGGGTCTCGGTCTTGGATTTTGCTGCAGCCTTAGCAGTCTGAGTTTCAATATAGTGACCAAGAAAAGTAGCATCATCAAGAGTAGTGGAAGCATCATCAAAAGTATTGGACATAGTGACAGACTCAATAGAAGCATCATGTAGTGGTGGTGAAGTAAACTTACTCATAACAGAAGGTGAATCAAGTGTAGCACTAGTGTTCAGAACAGTACCTTTTCTTGTACGGGATGGTAAGATCGGAACCTTGGGGTCTCCTTTCTTACCCATAGAGGATGATGTGCAGCAGGCAGGATACTTCAAGTAGACTTGTAAATATTGCTATGCTCCCCGGCAACGGCGCCAGAAAACGCTTCTTGATGCCTCACAGGCGTAAGCGATCGAGATAGTCTTCGCGGGTAAGTTAACCCAATTTATTGATTCGACACACGGGGAGCCAAAGAGTATTTATAAGCTTTGACAGTTGAGTTGTCAATTCAACCGCACCTGAAATATACTTTCTTGCAATAATAGATAAGTGGTAACGGTAATATGATAGTGATAGTGGCAACAGCAAAAGTAACAACAAAAGTAACAACTAATGACCAACAGGATTGAAAACACTGTAGGCTAGGGAGATGGATGGTTGGGCGCTGCATGGATGAGAGTGAACATATAATAGATTCTAACACGGGGCAAGGCACATAGAAAAGCAATGATCATCTAGGCAAATATCAAACAATAGGCATGTATCCCGTAGGTAGTTGTGCATGCTTGCAATAAGAACTTGCACAACATCTTTTGTCCTACCATCCCGCTACGAACAAGGCCAAAAGGAACTTATGGAGATTAAGGTGCTCCTGTCAAGAGCACCGGAACAAAGCAATAAACTCAATGGATACATGGAATCCTCAAATTATGGACCATCCCCTTTGGTGTCCCAAGCTGTCACCTTTGGGATCGCCGGTTCCGGACCATAATAGGTGCATACATCTCATAGATAGGATCTAGAACACAAATATATTCATGAAAACACATTGGGTTCAGATCTGAAAACATGGCACTCGGGCCCAAAGTGACAAGCATTAAGAGCAACAAGTTGTAGCAATGATGATAAACACCAAAGTAGATGATAGGCAACATGCCCCCAACAATCTGACGAACTATTACATGATCAAAATCATCCAATCCCTACCATCCCCTTTGCCTACAGTAGGGAATTACTCACACATGTGAAGAGAAGTCATGGAGGATGGATGGATTGGTGCTGGTGATGACGATGGCGACGATCTCCCCTCTCTGGAGGCCAAATCAGCCTCCAGATTAGCCCTCCCGAAGAAGAACAGAGGGTGGCGGCGGCTCCACGACGGAAACTGGGAAAACGACTTCTGTTCTGGGGTTTTCTCTTCACGGGGATAAATAGGATTCTCGGTAGGGCACCAGAGGAGGGGGGAGGCGCCCAGGCGGCCAGAGGGCGCGGCCCCACCCCTGGCCGCGCCAGGGGGACTCCTGTGGCCCCCAGGGCTCCCCTCTGTTCCCACTTCTGGCTCCTGGCTCCTTCGGGTGCGTGGATTTTCTGGTAATTTTCTGGAACGTTTAAAAATCCATTTTCCTGCACACAATAAAACCATATAGGCAGCTCTGCTGAAAACAGCGTTAGTCCAAGTTAGTTTCGTCCAAATCGTGCAAGAATGAGGGCAAAACAATAGGAAAAGTGTTTGGAAAAGTAGATACGTTTGAGACGTATCATGTCCTCGTGACGGGAAAAATCATAATAAATCACCAGTTCATCTTTTTGAGCTGATTTTTTTACACATCGTTCTCTATAAAATCACAGAGCTTTCGTATGTTCTGAGTTTTTTTCGAGTTGTAGAAGTACCCCTAAAATATTCTTTACTACCTGCTGTTATGTTTTTCACAGATTCTGCCACGTTTTGTCTCTCCTAAGTTTTGCAAACCTTAAGCTTGCTTTTTCTTTGAAAAAAACTTTTGGCAATCTTGAGAAACAGTAGCTCTTCAAGAATATCCTTATATCCAGTAGGGGAAATTTATTTATTAAGGGTACTAACCTCTCTAATCATCTTATGATGAGTTGTGTATGAAGGGAGTTTTCAAGTGTGCGATGGAAGATCATGAAAGATGATCCTGGAGTGTCAAAAGCTCAAGCTTCGGGATGCCCCCATGCATCCCCAATAAATATTCAAAGAGACTCAAGCGTCTAAGCTTGGGGATTCCCCCGTGCATCCCCTTCTTCATCAATAATTATCAGTTCGTCCCTCGTTGCACTATATTTTTATCACTGCATGCATTATGTGCTATGCTTGGAGTGTCTCGCTCTTTACTTTTTCTTAGGTTTGTTTTTGCTCTGTTTTATGTAGTAACAAGTTAGACCCCAGCTTTATTTTGTGTGGGAGAGAAACACGCTCCGTTTGAACTAGAAATCCACATAGGATTTGCATGCTTATTTCCTTGGCTGTGAGTTGTCCTTTTTATTTTCTTAGCTGTTGCCATGTTTAGTTGTAGTGCTTTAGTTTTCTTCTAGAGCTTTTCTTTTGTCTCAGGTTGAACTTTCTATAGGTTGCATGTTTATCTTGTTTAGAGAGTTTTCCTGTTGCACTGAGTTTTGTGTCTTGACTAGAAAGTAGGTAGTTGAAGTTGCTATTCTCTTTGTAGTAGTAACTTGCAATAGTTTTGAGGTATTGACTAGAGTAATGTTTGAACTTATGGTGTCTAGAGATTTAGCCTATTAGTGATAGATGTCGTATTTTGGGCAATCCGTGTGATTTTCGAAAACCAAAACCCCCTGTTGAGAACTCTAGCTACTAGATGGATCACTAACCTCTGGAGGGTTCGAATATTAGAGTACACTCACGTACCATGAGTCGAGGATGCGCAAGGAACACCAAACCCCCATACACTCCTCCTCCTCGGGTAACTTGTCTCTTTGTGAACCTCCTGATTAGATTGAGAGTTGTAGATAATAAGTGCATGAGTTTTTCGGACTAATGTGAGTATTCAAAAGTTGACACTTCCACCTCCCATATTTTTCTAGCCTCTTCGGTACCGTGCATTGCCCCTTTTCACCTCGAGAGTTGGCGCATACTTCGCCGGTGCATCCAAACCCTTGGCATGATACGCTCTGTCATCATAAGCCTCCTTATATCTTTCCTCAAAACAGCCACCATACCTACCTACAAGGCATTTCCATAGCCTTTCCGAGATACATTTCCATGCAACATCCACCTTCTCATGACTTGATCTTTATGTCATACATGCTACTTGCTTGATCGATGAGCCGCATGCTAGTTAGGCCTTTCCCTAATGATTGCTACATGACGCGCTAGTATCATTGCATATCCTTCTATCCTGGCAGAGGTATACATTTGCATCATGATAGTTACATCTTCTTTATGTGAGTACCCTTGTAAAGTGTGAAAGATCTCCTATATTCTTGTAAAATATAGAGTGTTGCCCCTAAAGTGAGTTAAAGATCCCAAAGGGGACAAAATCAAAAGATCCCAAAGAGGAAAAATGAGAGTTAAATAGAAAGAGCCATTGAGGCCACGAAAAAAATACAAAAAAATAGAAAAAAAAGAAAAAAAAGAGAAAGGTGCACACTACTATTCCTTATGAGAGATCCACACTAGTACTTCATCCTCTATCCCTTGTACTCCATAGAGATCATCATACATGCATATAGCTATTTGGGGACCCTTCACACTGTAGAACTTGGCTTGTATATTCCAATGACGAGCTTCTCGAACGAGCTCTAGGTCTTCTTGAGAAAGCAAGTTGTATGCACCCCCACTATCTCCCTTGGAGAACTTTTTGCTCACATGTGCATCCGTTGCATGGCAATCCCTACTCCTCACATCATATCTATCATATGGCCTTCTCTCACCTATGGTTGTCCTCATTGATGTGAGCCTTTCACACCTTTTTTGTCTTCCTCCTCCACCTTCTTTCTGTTTCGCCTTTTAGATGTCAACTTTCTTGCTCACGCTCATCCATTGCATGAGTGCTCAAAATATCGAAAGGGAGTGGATCAGTTTGACTTGTACCTGGCTAGTGGTCTGGGGACGAGTTAAGATAAGAATCCAAAGGAGACTAAGTGTGAAACTTTAGTAGATAGTAGTTCTCAACAACCTTTTTTCTCTCTTTTTCCGAGTCCTCTGCTTGCACGCAAACACCATCTGGAGACATTCGAGTCACAGATAGCGAGAGATCTTGCACCCTTTGTACTTTTGTTGCTTGTGTCAATGCTAATATAGACTCTTGCTTGTTAAGACTTGAATTGAATTGCATGCTTTGATTGCTTTACTTAAAAGTCCTTATATGGTTGTGTGGCATGTCGCCACAGAAATTATGCTTGTTATTATTTCCCTACTCGAGGACGAGCAGGAATTAAGCTTGGGGATGTTGATACGTCCCAAACGTATCTATAATTTCTGCTTGCTCCAAGCATGATTTGTTTGACTTTGCCATGTTTTTCTTGAACTTTCATACACTTTTGATCATATTTGGACTAACCTATTAACTCAGTGCACCCAGTTGTCAGTTCCTGTTTTCTGCTGTTCTTATATGTAACGACCCGATTCACTAAGAATCCAAGTCTCTGTGCAGTCTGTGCTAGTCCCTGGATCAATAGCTAGCATACACAGTACATGATGTAATATCAAGAATAAACCACATGTCATATATATTACATCGAAGATCCAGTATTACATATAAACATAACTGCATAGCTCAAGGATAGCTTACAAATAAAATACAGCGGAAAACAATAAAAGCTTTGTGGCGTCCATCAACTCCACCGGCATAGTTGAGTATAGACATCGTAACCCTACATCGTACCACTTACTTGTCGTATATAATCCTGCAACACCGAAGGTTACAGCCCGACAACGGGTCAGTACATCTGATTTGTACGGCAAGTCACACGAAAAAGTATATAACAGACCTACATCTACATGCAAGGATAAGTCAAAGGAAAGGCTTATGGTTTTATTTGCAGAAAGCTGATTTTTCCCTCACATACTACAACTAATCAAATTTTAATTTATCTTGCTAGTCCTAAGTATGGTTGAATCGGGCTACACCAATTCCAACCATCCCTTTATTAAAAGTTCCCACTCAAATTCTTATTAAGGTGAAAGATCTGTCAAGACCATCCAACAACAATAATGCCCAGTTGCTCAAAGTTGTCCGTAACCGTGGACACGGCTAATCATGATCAGTTTTTACACTCTGCATAGGTTTGTACACTTTGCCCACTGGACTCAACCCGAAGATTGAGACATAGTCTTTCAGAAGAGGTTGCCTCCACCCTTTGGTAGCCGGTACACCTATCATATCTACATCAACTAGCTACCAGGGCCAGGTTCCCCACAACTTACTCATCCAAGCCAGAGCCCATATAGCCATTGGTTGTACATGGAAGCTACTTGTCACACTTTCTGTCCGATCTTTTTGAGCCTGGACGGCGCCCACTGCATTCAGAGGGTACGTGCCATGACGCACCCGGTTCACCACCAAAACAACCATTCGGGAAACATTTAGCCCTGGTCTCTCCTTATCCAAGGAACGAGCCCCAGGATGCCTTCCCTGCCCGTCCAGAGGTGATTTCTATTTAAGTTTGCTAGTCAAATCATTATTACTCACATAGCTCAATGATAACTCAACCAATCCCCGTCTACAAAGCAATAGCAGTATATAACAACCACGATCCTAGGTCGACAATGAAATACAGGATCATAACATATGGATATCCTACTAGGTTTAAATCATAACTAAAATATAATCCTACACATGCATAGAGTGATAATTTGCTACATGCATAATACAAAATATAGGTTGAGGTATGGTCAAAGTGTAACTGGCCTTTTCCATTCGGTGAAGTTCTTCGCTCTCACGTACCAGTCAACTCTACTCGTCACACTCCGAGCAAATCTATCGCAAATGAATGAACTCGAATAAGCAATCACATCACAAGGACAAAACAAGAGATCAACAAAACAATCACAAAGGTTTTTGAAATAGAACAAAAGCTTTGAAGTGCAGAGGTGTGGATGTGCTCGAAGGGGATCAGTGGAAGTGAATTCGAGAGAGTCAAAAGATAAAGATTCATCGGTAAGGAATCTTGACTATGGGCATTGTGAATTCAAGGTGAATATCACGCCCACATGAAAAGTGTGTGAATACTACCGATAGCATGTCTCAAATGATCCGATGTGCAAAAATAATCACCTGAAACGGAATATTACAACGCAGGTCATATCAATTGCAACATTGAATTGAATTTGAATTTAAATAGATCACTAAACTTGTGAATTTTTGTGTACACATGATATAGACAGAAAGTACATGACACGTGTGATCCAACGCAAAAAGAAACACTCGATTTGGATCAACGGTATAAAAGATACGGCCACCGGAATTTGAATTTGAATTTGAAATAACTTCAAATTCAAAAGTGTGCAAAGTGTGCAAAAATTCATACCATGCTAATGTCGGGACCCGGGGTTAGCGTGTGTAATTCCAGTCACAATGCAATCACATGGAGAGCCGAGAGCCGTACCCACTTGTCTAAGCAGACAGGGCCAAGCACAGAACGCTCTCGGTAAGCATCGAACGTGAGGGGCATCCCATCCAGGCCGGATGATCAACTGATATGGGTCCTCATCGTCCGCTCACAAGTCTAAATGCTTATGGGTGGTGAATCCCATACTCATAGACAAGTCGCCTCAACCATGTTATCGATTGAATCCTAACTCTTACATAGACTTACTCCAACCAGATCACTTAGTCGGGGGTCTAGGGCGGGCTCGATCATACAACAAAGTGTGCACGTGACAGAGTCACGAGCAATCGCATCGCGATGCCCCAAGCTGCGCACATCTAAGGGCCACTTGGTGTATAAAAGACCTCCAGCCAGATCATAACTAAGGTCTCGAAAACCCATACTAAGACGTGCATGTTATAAACATACACGCAGCACACATGTCTAGTATGAACAACAGGTATCATCACATAACTCTACAAAGTAATCTTTATTGACTTACACATAGAGCATACAAAGATCACATGTGTGTGATCAACATTACATCATACAACGGAAGAAAATTAGGTCTGAGTACAGACAAGTTTAACAAATGGCTTAGACAAGCCTTGTACAACAAACATGCCCTTCCACGAGGGACCAGACTGTTGTCTGGGACTATGCTAACTTAGTCAACGTCGAGCTTCAGGAAGGTGACTTCATCGGGTTCCGGGTTCTCATCTAAAACATAGAATAAGAAAACATGAGTACAAAGTCGTACTCAGCAAGACTTACATCAGAACTACACTACTTATGCTCAAGTATCAAGGTAAAGGAGGTGGGGTTCGACATACAGAAGTGCCAGCTTTGACTTGGCTAGTCCTGTACTACGAGTACCAGACTTGAGGTAAGAAGCGTACACGAGTCCACTAGCAAGTCTCCAACCAATACACCACTATGGTTACTTCCTCGACTTCCCCACGAGGAAGAACACCATAGCACTCACGCTTATCTTGCGAGTTTTAGAAGTATCCATTCAAGTTGTCTAAAAATCAAGCACAAATTTCCAAGTATTCCATGACCGCGGACGCGGCTATTCGAATAGTTTTGTTAACCTTGCAAGGGCGTAAACTACACACACATGACCATCGGTTACCGCCAAGTCTCGCCACCGTTCAAGAGGTGACAGCGAGGATGTTCACCACAACACTTCACCCACAACTCCGTTCTAGTCCAAGGAGTCAACTGTCTGAGTTCCAAACCTAACTGGAGTTCCGGCCGAGCTTCCAGCCAGGACTCAAACCATGTAGGCACAACTGACAAGCCCACCTCGAAGGATTGTTCTCCTCTTGACAAGCCATGATCTACAAGCCCTACCATGAATGCCACATTTCATTTCCTTTATCTTTCTATGCCGAATGGAAATCCCGAACTAGTTGTGACTCCTGGACTTGGATCGGGGTGAGTTACTAGGTCGAGAGGGGTCAGTGAGCCCAATGTGTGGTTGTACTCTTTGTCTCGGATTACCATACAAGAACTCGGGCTTAAGGCAGTGTTCAACGAGACAACCCACTGTGTACTCCTACACAGCCTCTCATCGTTCACCTTGTATTAGGGTGGATTCACCAACACAGTTGCACTTTCATCAACACCATGTTCACCATCATCCCGACTCACATCAAAAGCAACCTCATTGTACCACTAAGCATGCAATAAGCAGTAACAGTTGCAGGGGCCACATGATATCAAACAACTCCTATGTTAGCTAGGATTGTGGTTTGCTTACTACTGTGACAAGATGATAGGTCATGCATTGGATATGGGTTCAACTATGCGGTAGAATCGATACAAGGTGATCTCCTAAACATGCATAAGCGAGACTGAGAGGGAATTGGGATTTTATAGACATGATCAATGGGGTTTGCTTGCCTTGCTGACGATACACGTGTCTTAACAGTGGTCTTCTTCTTCGGGGGTGATCACCGTCTCGGAAAAGCTGGTACCGGGAACAATCATCAACAAAGGGGGGGGGGGCAACTTCGGAAGTAAATGCACAAGCACATGATATTGTTGTGACATGAAGTATAGGGTACTGATTTGTGGCAAATTCAATTTAATTGAAGTATATTGCATTTGGAATGCAAATTCAAACTTCAAATTAAAATTCAAATTATGCCATATGCATGTTTTCTACTGTTCACCCATTTTAAAATGGTCAAACATGAAAACAAAATGCATATTCATAATCCTTGCATTTTTCTGATAATTTTTCATATATTATATGTTTAATTTGGAGTTAATATGAATTTTCTATGAATTTCCAAAGTTTATATGATTTTCTGCAATTTCTGTAATTTCTCTGGAATTGTTTTATTTCTGGAAATTCTTTTATTGCATTAGCATGATGCAAGCATGACATCAGCAGGGGGCTGACAGGTGGGTCCACCCTGTCAGTGACCCACTGTTAAATTATGTTTAGATTTAACTCAAACAGAGGATTAGGGGGCTGACCCCACTTGTCATGGACTCGGGAGGAGGGTTAAGTTTGGGATTAGGGCTAATCGGCCGGCGGCTAACCGCCGGTGACCACGGGTCACGGCGGCGCCCACTCGGGGTGGCGTTCCCGGGCACCGTTCGCAGCGCTGAGACCACGAGCGTGTAGGCCGTGCCCGCGTGCAGCTGTTGGAGGGGTCGGACCACCACGGGGAGGCCCAACGTGACGGCGGCGAGCTTCCCGGCGGCGGCCGGAGCACGACACAGGCGGGCTCGGTGATTAGGGGCACGGGAGGAGGCACGGAAAGAGGGGTTCGAGGCGGCGGCTCACCCTGGATCGAATGGTGAGGAAGGCGGAGTCGGGGGAAGCAGTACGACGGCGCAGCTCGATAAAGGGGGCGTCTCCTCTAGGGCCTCCGGGCTTGATTCACTGCACGTGAAGACGAAGACGACGGCGGTCGACCTTTTGGACACGGCGGTGGCGCTTCTCATCGCCGTTGGCCACGCAGGCGCACGGGGCTCACTCCGGCGAGTTCTCGGGTTCGCGCAGAAACGAGAGAGGGAGAGCGTGGGGAGAGACCGCGAGTGGAGGGGAAGGTGAGAGGAGGTTCTGTGCGTCTGCGTGGTGCATTAGGAGAGAAGAGGGGGCTCCAGAGAGGCCTCGGTGGCGTCGGCGCGCCCACGGCTCGCCACCGAGCAGCTTGGAAGCGAGGGGAGGAAGAAGACAAGCCCCAGGTGGGCTTGGGCTGGGATTTGGTTAGTTGGGCCTGTGGCCTGTGGGCTGGGCTGGGGTTTTCTTTTCCCTTTTCTTCTGTTATTTCTTTTCTGTTTTAGGATTTGGGCATTTGGGCATTTTTGAAATTCAATACATTTGAATTTCAAGTCAAATAGGGGTCAAATTTAATTTCCAAGCCCTATTTGGAATTTTTGGCAAATCTTGGTGCATGCAGTGGGACCCACTTCACTTTATATGTGATCATGCATATTTATAAGAATTTTCAAACATACCAGAGGAATTTTTGGAAGAAATTTTTGTCTAGCCATTGGAATTAAATTCTTTAGGGCTTTTCTTTTCCCCATTTTTGAATTTCTTTTGAAATTTTCACATGATGCAAAGGGGCACTCAAACCCTAGCACTTACCCTAGTTGGGGTTCTGACAATTCGCCCCCACTCAAAAGAATCTCGTCCCGAGATTCAGAAGTCCTCGGGAGGAAGGTGGGGTACTCGGCACGGAGGCGGTCTTCTCTTTCCCATGTGGCTTCTTTCTCGGAGTGATGTGACCATTGCACTTTGAGGAACTTGATCTTCTGACGACGCGTGCCACGCTCTGCTGAATCAAGAATACGAACAGGGTACTCTCGATAAGAAAGGTCATCTTGTAGATCAAGCGTTTCATGGTCGACTTCCCGGATGGGGTCCTTGAAGCAACGCCTGAGTTGTGACACATGGAATACATCATGTACTCGGGAAAGGTGCGGGGGTAGTTCAAGTTGGTAGGCAACTTCTCCACGTTTAGCGAGAATGTGGAAAGTTCCGATGTAACGTGGGGCCAACTTGCCTTTGATACCGAATCGTTGGGTTCCCTTCAGAGGAGTAACCCGGAGGTAAGCCTTCTCATCCAGGTTGTAGCTTTCTTGCCCATGATGACGATCATAGTAGCTTTTCTGACGAGACTGAGCGGCTTTCAAACGATCACGAACAATGCGAACTTTCTCTTCTCCTTCCTTGATCATATCCGGTCCAAAGAATTGTCTTTCATCGGTTTCTGACCAGTTAAGGGTTGTTCGACATCGTCGTCCATATAGGAGTTCAAAAGGAGCCATGTTCAGACTAGCTTGGAAACTGTTGTTATAAGAAAATTCGGCAAATGGAAGAGATTTCTCCCAATTCTTTCCGAATGAGATAACACAAGCTCTGAGCCTGTCTTCAAGAATTTGGCTAACCCTTTCAACTTGACCACTAGACTGAGGATGGAAAGCTGTACTAAAGGAGAGATGAGTTCCCATAGCATTCTGAAAGCTCCCCCAGAATATAGAGGTGAAAAGGCTACCACGATCAGAATTGATTACCAAAGGAACACCATGAATAGACACTATTCTAGAGACGTACAAGTCTGCCAACTGACTAGAAGTTATAGACTCGCGAACAGGAAGGAAGTGAGCAACTTTGGAAAGCCTATCTATGACAACGAAGATGGCATCATTTCCTTTCTGGGTTTTTGGAAAGCCGGTGATGAAGTCCATACCGACTTTGTCCCATTTCCACTCGGGAATAGGCAAAGGTTGAAGTGTGCCAGCAGGTCTTTGGTGTTCTGCCTTAATGCGATGACAAACATCACATTCAACAACAAATCGAGCAATGTCTCTCTTCATCCTAGTCCACCAAAATCTCTGGCGTAGATCTCGGTACATTTTTGTGCTACCGGGATGAATTGAGAGGGGTGTATCATGGGCTTCTTTGAGGATGAGTTGCCGTAGATCCCTATTCTTAGGTACTACCAATTTTTTTTCACAGAATACCGTTCCTTTGCTATCTGTGGAGAAACATTTAGCAACTCCGCTAGCAATGTTCTCCTTGATCCGGCGAACACCTCGTGCACGCCTTTGGGCAACTATGATTTGATCCTCAAGGGTTGGTTTCGCCACCAAGTTGAAAAGAGATCCATGAGGAACAATCTCAAGGTTGAGCTTTCAAAATTCCTCATGAAGAAATGGTTGATACTGCTGTAACATGAGGTTGTTACAGTACGACTTACGACTTAGTGCATCAGCCATGACATTGGCCTTGCCTGGGGTGTAAGAAATTCCTAAGTCATAATCTTTTATCAACTCAATCCAGCGTCTTTGCCTGAGATTAAGATCTGGCTGGATGAATATATATTTGATTCTTTGGTGGTCGGAATAGATCTCACAACGACTACCAAGGAGGTAATGTCGCCAAGTTGTCAGGGCATGAACTACGGCAGCGAGTTCAAGGTCATGGGTAGGATAGTTCTCTTCATGTGGTCTCAACTGGCGTGAAGCATAAGCTACCACATGTCTATCTTGCATAAATATGCATCCTAACCCTTGCCGTGAAGCATCACAAAAGATCTCGAAATCCTTTTTGGTGTCTGGAGGCGCAAGTACGGGTGCAGAAGTCAATCTTCTTTTTAGCTCTTGAAAGCTTTCCTCGCACTTGGGAGTCCATTCGAATTTCTTATCTTTCTTGACGAGTTCAGTCAGGGGCTTTGCAACTTTAGAAAAGTTCTCGACGAAGCGGCGGCAATAGCTTGCTAAGCCAAGAAAACTCCTAACTTGCTTAACCGATTCAGGTGGAGTCCATTCAAGGACGGCCTGAACTCTCTCGGGATTGACAGCAATGCCTTTTGCAGAAATCACGTGGCCTAAGTAGGTCACTTCTGGTAGCCAAAATTCACACTTGGAGAATTTAGCATACAGGCGATGCTCTCTAAGTTTCATCAATACCAGCCTTAGATGCTCGGCATGTTCTTCTTCGTTCTTCAAGTATATAAGGATGTCATCGAGGTAAACCACGACGAACTTGTCCAAATACTCGATGAAGATCGAGTTCATCATGCGTGAAAAAGTGGCGGGGGCATTGGTTAGACCGAACATGACGGTGAACTCGTAAAGACCATAACGAGTAGTGAAAGCCGTCTTTGGAATGTCCTCGTTTCGGATCTTTATTTGATGATAGCCTAATCTCAAATCCGTCTTGGAGAAGACAGATGATCCTGCAAGTTGATCATAAAGATCATTGATCCTGGGAAGTGGGTACTTGTTCTTTATCGTCGCTAGATTTAGCGGGCGATAGTCTACACACATCCTTTCTGTTCCATCTTTCTTCGTTACGAACAGAACGGGGCAACCCCATGGCGATGAGCTAGGGCGGAAGAAGCCTTTTGCCAACAAAGCTTCAAGTTGGATTTTTAGCTCAGCTAACTCACGTGAGGCCATTTTGTATGGGTGTCTAGAAATTGGGGCGGTTCCTGGGGCAAGATCTACAATGAATTCTACACATCTGTCGGGTGGCATGCCCGGCAGCTCTTCAGGAAAGACATCCGGGAAGTCACGAACCACCGGAATATCTTCAAGGTCTGGAAGGGGAAGCACATTCAAAGTATGCATCTGGGTTCTAGAACTGGGTGATGTGTAGTCAATGGTCTGGCCTGAAAGATGGGTAAGTCTAACTGACTTGGCTTTACAATCAAGGAAAGCATTCTGCTTTGATAACCAATCCATTCCTCGGATGACATCAATGTCTGAAGACTTGAGGGCTATAAGAGAAGCAAGGAATACTAAACCCTCAATTGCAATTTGATTGCCATGGCTCACTCTATTAGTTTGCCACTTTGAACCAGGAGTTTGGATGATCATTGGAGAAAACATTTCTTCAAAAGGAAACTCATGACGAAGTGCATAACTCTCCGACATGAATGAATGAGAAGCTCCTGGATCGAAAAGAAAGGAGGCGGGAACAAAATTGACTGGGAGCGTACCAAGGATGACGTCAGATGTATCAATAGCTTCCTCAACTGAGATTTGGTTCACACAACCAGCAATAGTGGCTAAGGATTTTGCTTGCAGGGAGTTGGAGGTTGATTTCTGTGAAGACTTAGCTTTGGAAGACTTGGGTGGGATGGCATCATGTCTTGGACGAGGATCAACTTTCACCGACAAGGAACATTTCCGTGCGATGTGGCCAGTATGACCACACTTGTAGCAAACTCTGGTGTCAGGGGGTGGAGCAAGGATGGCAGGCTCACTACCATAGTGGTTGGGATTCATGTTTGGTGGAGAAGGTTGATGCACCATGTAGGATGGCCTTGCAAAAATGTGGGAATGAATGGCACTAGTTGGAATCCAAATCCGGCGTTTCTGAGGGGCCAAACTAGAAGATGGAGTAAACTCACGAGCATGCTTGCGAGACTCTTCGAACACCTCATTTCCATACTCAGCTCTGAAGGATCTATTGAATAAATCCTCAAAGTTGAAAAACTCATGAAGATTGAGATCATGACGAATAACAGGGATAAGTCCCTTGCGGAACCTTGCTTGCTTCCTGGCATCAGTGGATATCTCCTCTTGGGCATAACGAGCAAGATGGTTGAACTCAGTCATATACTCGTGGATGGACCTATCTCCCTGAGTAAGATTGCAAAACTCTTCCTTCTTTCTTTCCATCATCTCATCCATAATGTGGTACCCTCGGAAGGCATCACGAAATTGCTGCCAAGTCACTACGTGACCATCAGGTTTCATTGCAACATAGTTCTCCCACCATTCACCAGCAGCACCTTCCAAGAAGTATACCGCAAACATCACACGATCATTGGGAGCAACATGAGTCGTCTCAAGCTTACGCTCGATGGAACAGAGCCAATCATCAGCTTCAAGGGGCTCGGAGGAACATCAAAAAATCGGTGGCTTGAGGAGGATGAAATCCTAAATGCTGACAACCACATTGCGTTGACGAGCGGTATTCTGCTCGATGAGCTCCAGAAGGCGTGTTTGATCGCGTAGATTCCGTTCAGCTTCCATCATGATTTCCGCCGCAGAAGGCGGTGGTGGAGGTTCATCGTTACTTCGATTCCGATCACGGTATCGATTCTGAAGAACAGCACTACGAGTTCCACCTAACATCCTGTGTGATAAAAATCAACAATCAGAACAGGCTTTACGATGGAAACAAAGATAAGAGGACATGACTAGGAGGAAAGATTGTAATGCAAAGGCAAAGATTCCAAGAAACACAGAATAAATCGGGCAGCATAACGGCTACACCGGGATGGAAAACAAGAAAACCTCGAGAAGATGGGACAGAACTTCCTCAAGGAACTCAAAACACGGAGACTCTGGACGACCACAACAATCCTACGGCGAGAAGGAAGCACTCAACGAGATGTTCTAGTAAGACATAGATGAGCCTAGTCCTATCATCCCGTAGAAAAGATAAGGGTGACTCAGAACTCAGATCGATGAGGGTAAGGAGAAAAAGAAGCCTTACGTTGTTCCCTTTATACCCAAGTAACTATATAACTATAGAATGCTAGACTCGACTTCGACCAAGGGTTTGATAAGCCTACAGACAGTCCTGCTCTGATACCAAGTCTGTCGGGACCCGGGGTTAGCGTATGTAATTCCAGTCACGATGCAATCACATGGAGAGCCGAGAGCCGTACCCACTTGTCTAAGCAGACAAGGCCAAGCACATAACGCTCTCGGTAAGCATCGAACGTGAGGGGCATCCCATCCAGGCCGGATGATCAACTGATATGGGTCCTCATCGTCCGCTCACAAGTCTAAATGCTTATGGGTGGTGAATCCCATACTCATAGACAAGTCGCCTCAACCATGTTATCGATTGAATCCTAACTCTTACATAGACTTACTCCAGCCCGATCACTTAGTCGGGGTCTAGGGCGGGCTCGATCATACAACAAAGTGTGCACGTGACTGTCGGGACCCGGGGTTAGCGTATGCAAGTACAGTTAAGACATAGTCATATGGAGAGCCGAGAACCGCACCCACTTGTCTAAGCAGACAAGGCCAAGCACTGAACATTCTCGGAAAGCATCGTACGTGAGGGCCATCCCATCCAGGCCGGATGATCAACTGTGATGGGTCCTCATCGTCCGTACACAAGTCTAATGATATGGGCGGTGAACTCCCATATTCAAAGACAAGTCGCCTCAACCATACTATCGACTATCTCAAAACTCTTACATAGACTGACTCCAGCCCGATCACTTAGTCAGGGTCTAGGGCGGGCTCGATCATACCACAAAGTGTGCACGAGACGGAGTCTCGGACAATCGCATCGCGATGCCCCAAGCTGCGCACATCTAAGGGCCACTTGGTGTATGAAAGACCGCCAGCCAGAACACAACTAAGGTCTCGAAAACCCATACAAAGACATGCATGTTATAACCATACACGCAGCACACATGCCTTGTATGAACAGTAGGTACCATTGCAATTCTCTACAAAGTGTACATTTTATTTATAACTCTTATAGAGTACACACAGAGATCACATACATGTGATCCAACATTACAACATAAAGCGGAAGCAAATTATGTCTGAGTACAGACAAGTTTAACAAATTGGCTTAAGAAGCCTTATTCAAACACAAAGCCCTCCAGGAGGGAACCAGTCTGCTGACTGGGACTAGACTAGCTTAACTTCAGTCGTCCAGCTCGATGAAGAAGCCACCTTCGGGGTCAGTGGCGTCATCTAAAACATAGATTAAGAAAACGTGAGTACAAAGGCGTACTCAGCAAGACTTACATAGGAGCTATACTACTCATGCACATGTGTCAAGGTAAAAGGAGGTGGGGTTCACTTGCAGAAATGCCAGCTTTGACTTGGCTAATCCTGAACTACGAGTACCAGACTTGAGGTAAGAAGCGTACACGAGTCCAATACTTTCACCAACCAATACACCAATATGGTGCCTTCCTCGACTTCCCCACGAGGAAGCACGCCATAGCACTCACACTTATCTTGGTGTGTTTTAGAAGTATCCGTTCAAGTTATCTAATAATCAAGCTAAGCTTTCCAAGTAGTCCATAACCGCGGACGCGACTATTCGAATAGTTTTGTTAACCTTGCAAGGGTGTACCACTACACACATATGACCATCATTTACCGCCTTTGATCTCGACACCATTTAAGGGGTGCCAGCGAGGATGCTCACCACAACTGTTACCTCATAGCCTATCTAGTCCAAGAAAGCCGCCTACTTGGGTTGGTTACCACAATCGTGAACCCGGCCGGTTTACCGAAGTGGACCCAAGCGATGTGTGCGTGGTGCATAAGCCGGTCTCGGATGAGCCGTTCTCTCACTTAGCATCCAGGCCACAAGCCTACCAGAACTTCGAACTACTGCGACATCTGGACATCGAAAGGGATGAGTTAATAAGTTGAGAGGGGTCAGTGATCCCAATGTGTGGTTGTACTCTTCATCTTGGATCACCACACAAGAACTCGGACTTAGGGCGGTGTTCAACGAGACAACCCACCTTGTACTCCTACACAGCCTCTCATCGTTCACCTTGTATTAGGGTCGATTCACCAACACTTTTCTACCATCATCCACATGATCACTACCATCCCGACTCACATCACAGTAACAACATGGTATCATACTAAGCATGCAAGAAGCAGTAACATTTGCAGGGGCCACATGATATCAGTCAACTCCTACATTTGCTAGGATTGTGGTTTGCTTACTACTGTGACAAAAGATAGGTCATGCAAAGGAATGGGTTCATCTATGCGGTAGAATCGTAACATGGTGATCATCCTATACAATGCATAAGCGAGACATGAGAGGGAATTGGGATTTTATCGACATGATCAATGGGGTTTTGCTTGCCTTGCTGACGAGGTTCGGGCTCTGGATCTTCAGCGAAGGGGGTGACCTCTTGCTCCGGTTCCACCTCTACTCGACAAACAAAGCACGAAGTAGCAATCAATATGAATGCAATGCTCAAGCACATGATTGAATGTTAAAGCTTGAAGTATAAGTTTTGATGTGTGAGGCAATTCCATTTAAGTGGAATATATTGCATTTGAAATGAAAATTCAAACTCCACATTTGAATTCAACATTAACCAAATTATATGTGATATAGTTTCATCATTTTGAATTATCTTCAAATGTGTATGAGCATGGGGTGGGTCCCACATCACTTGATATGTGATCACACTCATTTATAAGACTTTTCAAAACTCTAACATGAATTTTTGGAAAAGATTTTTATCTGGCCTTTTGAATTAATTCATCTGGGGGGTGTTCCTTCTCCCATTTGGATTTTGAATTTGATTTCCAAGATTTCTTTTTGAAATTTTGACATGATGCAAAGGTACTAGGTAACCCTAGCACATACCTAACAGAGGGATCTACAGTGACAGAGTCACGAGCAATCGCATCGCGATGCCCCAAGCTGCGCACATATAAGGGCCACTGTGACGCCCCTAAAATCAATCCGTGTACAGGAATCATACACGCAGGGTACACGTCTGAGATTAGGGTGCCACGGTGAGAATATCACAACACAAAACTAAACACAAAAGGATAAACCAATATGTTACAATAAAGGGGGGGGGGGGGTCACGCGGACCCGAATACATAAGTTATACAAGTCATAATATCTGAGTACAGACATAGTTAGTCAAGTTTTGCCTTAACCCTTTCGACTTGACCACTAGACTGAGGATGGAAATTCGTACTAAAGGAGAGATGAGTTCCCATAGCACGTTGGAAGCTTCCCCAAAATCTAGAGGTGAAAAGCCTACCGCGATCAGAATTGATTTCCAAAGGAACACCGTGAAGTGATACAATTCTGGAGATGTACAAGTCCGCTAACTGACTAGCAGTTATAGACTCGCGAACCGGAAGGAAGTGAGCAACTTTGGAAAGCCTATCTATGACAACGAAGATGGCATTGTTTCCTTTCTGGGTTTTTGGAAAGCCGGTGATGAAATCCATACCGACTTTGTCCCATTTCCACTCAGGAATGGACAAAGGTTGAAGTGTACCAGCAGGTCTTTGATGTTCTGCCTTAATACGACGACAAACATCACATTCGGCAACAAATTGAGCAATGTCTCTCTTCATCCTAGTCCACCAAAATCTCTGGCGTAGATCTCGGTACATTTTCGTGCTACCGGGATGAATTGAGAGGGGTGTGTCATGGGCTTCCTTGAGGATGAGTTGCCTTAGTTCCTTATTCTTAGGTACTACCAAACGATTTCCAAAGAAAACCGTTCCCTTGCTATCTGTGGAGATACATTTAGCAACTCCGCTAGAAATGTTCTCATTGATCCGGCGAACACCTCGTGCACGCCTTTGGGCAACTATGATTTGATCCTCAAGAGTTGGTTTCGCCACCAAGGTAGAAAGATAGCCATGAGGAACAATTTCAAGGTTGAGCTTGCGAAAGTCCTCATGAAGAAGTGGTTGATACTGCTGTAACATGAGGTTGTTACAGTACGACTTACGACTTAGTGCATCAACCATGACATTGGCCTTGCCGGGGGTGTAAGAAATTGCTACGTCGTAATCTTTTATCAACTCAATCCAGCGTCTTTGCCTGAGATTAAGATCTGGCTGGGTGAAAATATATTTGAGGCTTTGGTGGTCGGAATAAATCTCACAACGATTACCAAGGAGGTAATGTCGCCAAGTTGTTAGAGCATGAACTACGGCAGCGAGTTCAAGGTCATGGGTAGGATAATTCTCTTCATGTGGCCGCAACTGGCGTGAAGCATAAGCTACCACATGTCAATCTTGCAGAAGTATGCATCCTAACCCTTGCCGTGATGCATCACAATAGATCTCGAAATCCCTTTTTGTGTCTGGAGGTGCAAGTACGGGTGCAGAAGTCAACCTTCTTTTTAGCTCCTGAAAGCTTTCCTCGCACTTCGAAGTCCATAAGAATTTCTTATCTTTCTTGAGGAGTTTAGTTAGAGGCTTTTCAACTTTAGAAAAGTTCTCGACGAAGCGACGACAATAGCTGGCTAGGCCAAGAAACTTCTAACTTGCTTAACCGATTCAGGTGGAGTCCAGTCAAGGACGGCCTGAACTCTCTCGGGATTCACAGCAATGCCTTTTGCAGAAATCACGTGGCCTAAGTAGGTCACTTCTGGTAGCCAGAATTCACACTTGGAGAATTTAGCGTACAGGCGATGCTCTCTAAGTTTCATCAATACCAGCCTTAAGTGTTCGGCATGATCTCCTTCGTTCTTCGAGTAGATGAGAATATCATCAAGATAAACTACAACAAATTTATCTAGGTACTCCATGAAGATCGAATTCATCAAGCGTGAGAATGTGGCGGGGGCATTGGTTAAACCAAAGGACATGACGGTGTACTCGTAAAGACCATAACGAGTAGTAAAAGCCGTTTTGGGAATGTCCTCATTTCGGATTCGGATCTGATGATAACCTAATCTCAAATCCATCTTGGAAAAGACAGCGGATCCGGCAAGTTGATCATAAAGATCATTGATCCTGGGCAGTGGGTATTTGTTCTTTATCGTCGCTAAATTTAGCGGGCGATAGTCTACGCACATCCTTTCTGTTCCATCTTTCTTCTTTACGAACAGAACGGGGCAACCCCATGGCGATGAGCTAGGGAGGATGAAGCCTTTTGCCAACGAAGCATCAAGTTGGGTTTTTAGCTCAGCTAACTCATGTGGGGCCATTTTATATGGGCGTTTGGAAATTGGTGCGGTTCCTGGAACAAGATCCACTATAAATTCTACACACCTGTCGGGTGGCATGCCCGGCAGCTCTTCAGGAAAGACATCCGGGAAGTCACGAACCACCGGAATATCTTCAAGTTCGGGAAGGGGAAGTACATTCAAAGAATGCACTTGGTTTCTTGTTCTGGGTGAGGTATAGTTAACGGTTGTGCCTGAAGGGTGGGTGAGTTTCACGGATTTGCCTTTGCAATCCAGATAGGCATTCTGTCTTGATAGCCAATCCATGCCAAGGATGACATCAATGTCTGAAGACTTGAGGGCTATGAGTGAAGCAAGGAATACTAAACCCTCAATTGCTATTTGATTACCATGGCTCACTCTATTAGTTTGCCATCTTGACCCTGGAGTTTGAATAACCATCGGGGTGGACAATTCAACAAAGGGTAACTCATGACGAAGTGCATAACTTTCCGACATGAATGAATGAGATGCTCCTGGGTCGAAAAGAACGGAAGTAGGAACAAAATTGACTGGGAGCGTACCAAGAATGACGTCAGTGGTGTCGTCAGTCTCTTCAGCGGCAACCTGGTTCAGACGTCCACGAGTTGCGGAAGGAGCGGGTTTGGCGGTGAAGACCTTCTGGGGTGGCTTGCCACGACCATTGTTGTTGTTGTTGCTGCCTCCGGCACGTGGTGGAGCATTTTGGTTCTGGACCTGGTTCTGGGGGCACTCGCGAGAGTAGTGGCCTGCCTGACCACACTTGTAGCAAGCTCCGAAAACAGTGCGTGGAGCTGGGTGGTTTGGTGGAGCTGGGTGGAACTGGGTGGGTGGACGAGGCGCCACATAGGATGGCCTCGGTGGGTTGTTCTGGCGGAACATACTGTGTGGGATCCAGATCTTGCGCTTCTGGGAGCCAGAACTGGATGATCCGTCATCTCTAGGATGTTTGCGGAAATCATTGGGGGTGTTCATGTCCTCTGCTTTGATGGCCTTGTTGACAAGGACCTGGAATGTGGCAAAATCATGAAGGTTGAGCTCGCGGCGGAGTCCACTGTTGAGGCCACGACGGAACCTCTCTTGTTTCTTGGAGTCGGTGGAGACTTCTTCGGTTGCATAACGAGCAAGTCGGTTGAACTCACGACTAAATTCGTCCACGGTCCTTCTGCCTTGAGTGAGGTTACAGAACTCCTCACGCTTGCGGTCCATGAGACCCTTGGGAATGTGGTGCTCGCGGAAAGACGTGCAGAACTCCTCCCAAGATGCAGGTGGTCCAACGGGGCGCATATTCAGAAAATTCTCCCACCAAGAGCTTGCTGCACCTTCAAGGTGATAGGTGGCATAGTTGACCTTGTCGCCATCTGCAACATGGCCGGCTTGGAGCTTCCTCTCGATGCTGCGAAGCCAGTCATCGGCGTCAAGGGGCTCGGTGGAGTAACTGAAAACCGGGGGATGAAGCCGGATGAAGTCGTTCAGGGACACCAGCTCATTGCGCTGCTGAGTGGTATTGCGTGCGATGACTTCCAACAGGTGGTGAGAGTCACGGCGGTTCCTCTCGACCTCCATCAGAACTTGGGCCATGGTGGGTGGGGGTGGAAGGTTGTCTTCCTCCTGGTTGTTCCCACGACCTTGGTTACGACCAATCTGGCCACGTGTACCTAGAGACATCCTGAAGGTGAAAAAAAAAACCCAAAGTCAAACAGAGTTGATTTCAAGAGTCTAATCAAGGTATTGAAGTACTGGAAGGATTACAGAACAAAGGAAGTAATCATCTTGACAACATGGTGATAAAGCATACAAGCCATATATTCACAAGCTGTCATACAAACCATACATCGTTTTAGTACAAGCACTAAGCTAATACAAACGTGATGAAGATGATACATCCTTCAGAGGCACTCTGACTTCCTATACATTATTTATCTAAGCCTCTGGAACTTAGACACCTTGCTTACAATATACTAGGATACTACTACATCCTCACTAAGTAAGACCACAGGCGGCCTCACTCATCTCCATCTCCATAGTAATCCTCGTAAAAGTTACCCGCGTATCCCGGTAGCTGGAGGTGACCATCGGAAAACACGGAGGCTTGTGGACCCTGATATCCATTTGGGCAAGGATGGGGCCTAGGTCCAGTGTAGGGTGGAAGCAAAGGACCACGGGGTGGAAAAATTCCTCCAATCTCGGGCCAAGCAACTCGAGAAGGCATCTGGGTCCTCACTGGATAGATCGCATCGTACTCCACTGATCCCACGCTCACAAAGGGTGCCAAGAGCGTCAGTGCCCGGTACAGTCGAACACGGGTGGCGTGGAGCTCAAAACGTAGAGCACGTGCATCACGATCTCTGTCACTAGCAAACCTAGCAGTCACCTGGAGTGCTGGATCCTCTGCAGAGTGATCTGAGTAGAGTCCGGTGTAATATCCCTCCTCTCCTGGAAGTGCAGCAGGGATATAGCGGAAAGAAGTCTCTCTCAGCATGGTGTGCTCCTCTCTCAGCAGTGTAATACATGAATATGCAGCATCCTGCACAGCCATGTTCTCGGTAACGCCGATGCCATGTCCAAAGTGGATAGGCTGGGTGACTCCAACGTGGTGTGGGTAGATCCGGACAATGCAGTGGAACTGCGTCTGGTTGAAGTCGTGGAACTGCTCCTCGATGGTGTACTCAGGGTACCATCGATATCCCACATAGGACATCATCTCGATCAACGTGGCGGGATGGCCACGCACACCGAGGCACCTGGTCAAACGAACAATCTGCCGAGGGGGAAGATCTGCCATCTGAAACAGAAAGGAGTTTGCAAATGCATCAGATTATGAGATAAACCTGGAATGACTCGGACAGCATAACGGCTGTAATTGTAAGAAATGACAATTTCTTTCAATCATGAAAACAACACTTACATAATACGATGTAAGAAATCAGCATTATAACAATGCTAGGAAAACCTGACACAACTTTCCTACGACTATAGGGAAGGAAACAAAGAGATGTGCTAAACAGACAGAGGAGAGCCTAGTCCTATCTTCCCGTAGAACAAGATGAGGGTGACTCAGAACTCAGAACGAAGGGGGTAAGGAGAAAAAAAGAAGCCTTACGTTGTTCCCTTATATACCCAGAGTAACTATATAACTATAGCAAGCTAGACTCAACTTCGGCCAAGGCTACTAGTCCTACAGTCAGTCCTGCTCTGATACCAAGTCTGTCGGGACCCGGGGTTAGCGTATGTAAGTACAGTTAAGACATAGTCATATGGAGAGCCGAGAACCGCACCCACTTGTCTAAGCAGACAAGGCCAAGCACTGAACATTCTCGGAAAGCATCGTACGTGAGGGGCATCCCATCCAGGCCGGATGATCAACTGTGATGGGTCCTCATCGTCCGTACACAAGTCTAATGATATGGGTGGTGAACTCCCATATTCAAAGACAAGTCGCCTCAACCATACTATCGACTATCTCAAAACTCTTACATAGACTGACTCCAGCCCGATCACTTAGTCGGGGTCTAGGGCGGGCTCGATCATACCACAAAGTGTGCACGAGACGGAGTCTCGGACAATCGCATCGCGATGCCCCAAGCTGCGCACATCTAAGGGCCACTTGGTGTATGAAAGACCGCCAGCCAGAACACAACTAAGGTCTCGAAAACCCATACAAAGACATGCATGTTATAACCATACACGCAGCACACATGCCTTGTATGAACAGTAGGTACCATTGCAATTCTCTACAAAGTGTACATTTTATTTATAACTCTTATAGAGTACACACAGAGATCACATACATGTGATCCAACATTACAACATAAAGCGGAAGCAAATTATGTCTGAGTACAGACAAGTTTAACAAATTGGCTTAAGAAGCCTTATTCAAACACAAAGCCCTCCAGGAGGGAACCAGTCTGCTGACTGGGACTAGACTAGCTTAACTTCAGTCGTCCAGCTCGATGAAGAAGCCACCTTCGGGGTCAGTGGCGTCATCTAAAACATAGATTAAGAAAACGTGAGTACAAAGGCGTACTCCGCAAGACTTACATAGGAGCTATACTACTCATGCACATGTGTCAAGGTAAAAGGAGGTGGGGTTCACTTGCAGAAATGCCAGCTTTGACTTGGCTAATCCTGAACTACGAGTACCAGACTTGAGGTAAGAAGCGTACATGAGTCCACTACTTTCACCAACCAATACACCACTATGGTGCCTTCCTCGACTTCCCCACGAGGAAGCACGCCATAGCACTCACACTTATCTTGGTGTGTTTTAGAAGTATCCGGTTCAAGTTATCTAATAATCAAGCTAAGCTTTCCAAGTAGTCCATAACCGCGAACGCGGCTATTCGAATAGTTTTGTTAACCTTGCAAGGGTGTACCGCTACACACACATGACCATCATTTACCACCTTTGATCTCGACACCATTTAAGGGGTGCCAGCGAGGATGCTCACCACAACTGTTACCTCATAGCCTATCTAGTCCAAGAAAGCCGCCTACTTGGGTTGGTTACCACAATCGTGAACCCGGCCGGTTTACCGAAGTGGACCCAAGCGATGTGTGCGTGGTGCATAAGCCGGTCTCGGATGAGCCGTTCTCTCACTTAGCATCCAGGCCACAAGCCTACCAGAACTTCGAACTACTGCGACATCTGGACATCGAAAGGGATGAGTTAATAAGTTGAGAGGGGTCAGTGATCCCAATGTGTGGTTGTACTCTTCATCTTGGATCACCACACAAGAACTCGGACTTAGGGCGGTGTTCAACGAGACAACCCACCTTGTACTCCTACACAGCCTCTCATCGTTCACCTTGTATTAGGGTCGATTCACCAACACTTTTCTACCATCATCCACATGATCACTACCATCCCGACTCACATCACAGTAACAACATGGTATCATACTAAGCATGCAAGAAGCAGTAACATTTGCAGGGGCCACATGATATCAGTCAACTCCTACATTTGCTAGGATTGTGGTTTGCTTACTACTGTGACAAAAGATAGGTCATGCAAAGGAATGGGTTCATCTATGCGGTAGAATCGTAACATGGTGATCATCCTATACAATGCATAAGCGAGACATGAGAGGGAATTGGGATTTTATCGACATGATCAATGGGGTTTTGCTTGCCTTGCTGACGAGGTTCGGGCTCTGGATCTTCAGCGAAGGGGGTGACCTCTTGCTCCGGTTCCACCTCTACTCGACAAACAAAGCACGAAGTAGCAATCAATATGAATGCAATGCTCAAGCACATGATTGAATGTTAAAGCTTGAAGTATAAGTTTTGATGTGTGAGGCAATTCCATTTAAGTGGAATATATTGCATTTGAAATGCAAATTCAAACTCCACATTTGAATTCAACATTAACCAAATTATATGTGATATAGTTTCATCATTTTGAATTATCTTCAAATGTGTATGATATGCCTCTGATGTGTAAGTGAAATGTAGCATGTTGCCATGGTTCAAGTTGCCAAAATATTTGAATTAAATTTGATTTAATTCCATTGAAATCAAGTAGCAAATTCTACTGATCACATTTTAAATTCAACTCAAACACAGTTGAAAGTTGCATATTTGGAAAGATAATTTTCTCCTGATCATTTTTCATATATTATTTGTCCAATTTGGAGTTAATATGAATTTTCTATGAATTTCCAAAGTTTGGGGTATTTTCTGGAATTTCTGGAATTATTTAAACCATTTTGCTTTTCTGGAAAATTGGTTTACTGCGTCATGCTGATGCAAGCATGACCTCAGCAGGGGCCTGACTGGTGGGCCAGCCAAGTCAGTGGCAGAGGGATTTAATCCTCTCTGTTTAATTAACAGAGAGGGGTTAGGGTGCTGGGGCCCAGTAGTCAGTGGGTTAGGGGGGGATTAGCTTAGTGGCCTCGGGCCCACGAGTCAGAGAGAGAGAGAGGGGAGGTTAATGGCGATGGCGTCCGTGGACTCGCCGGAGTCTTGCCGGAGTCGGGGTTTTGGGCACGGGGAGGGGTCCGGAGGGCACGAAACTGCTCCTCGTGGGATTCCGCATCGAGTGGCTTCGAAGGGGGCCAAAGACGAGCTCCAGGGCGACGGCTAGCTCAACCGCGGCGGCGGTCCGAGCTCGGACTTCACCGGAACCTCGCGAGAAGGCACGGGAGGGGTCCAGAGATGGGGCAAAAAGGCGAGGAGCTCACCCCGAATCGAGCAGAGGAGACAGCGGGGTCGGAGGAGGTGCGTCGGCGACGAATTTGGAGAAGTCCCGTGCGGCGGCCGGCGGTGATCTCGCGAAGCAGGCGACGTCCAGGGAGCTTATTGGCTCGATTCCTTCGAGTAGGAGACGAAGACGTCGACGACGAGCTTGAGGGACACGACGGTGCGGCGGGAGGGGCACGGTGGCCACGGCGGCGACGGGGGGGGGGGGGTTCTCGGTTCTTCGCTGGAGCGCTCGGGAGAGAGAGAGGAGGTTCCAGGGGAGGGGGAAGTGAGGGAGGAGGATCACGGGGTCTCCGTGGCGAAGAGATGAGGACGGGGGAGGTCTAGAAGGCCATGGAGGCGTCGTGTCGCCGTGGCCTCGCCCTGCCTCCAGCGAGGTGCTTGGAGGGGCGGGGAGGAAGAAGACAGGGGAGTTCGGGTGGGCTGGGCCGGCTGGAGAGGTGGGCCTCGCCCCTGGCGGGAGGTAAGTTTTTCCTTTTTCCTCTGTTTAATCTTTCCTTTCTTTTTCTGTAATTTGTTTTGGCTCTGATAAAAATACCAAACCATTTTATTAAATGCTGAAAACTTTTATGTGGCCTCATAATAATATAGACTAGCCACTCATAAACTTTCAACATTTTTAAAATTCAAATGATTTGAATTTTAAATCAAATAGGGGGATTTCTTTAATTCCAAGGTACTGTTTGAATATTTGAAAAATCTATGAGCATGGGGTGGGTCCCACATCACTTGATATGTGATCACACTCATTTATAAGACTTTTCAAAACTCTAACATGAATTTTTGGAAAAGATTTTTATCTGGCCTTTTGAATTAATTCATCTGGGGGGTGTTCCTTCTCCCATTTGGATTTTGAATTTGATTTCCAAGATTTCTTTTTGAAATTTTGACATGATGCAAAGGTACTAGGTAACCCTAGCACATACCTAACAGAGGGATCTACAGTGACAGAGTCACGAGCAATCGCATCGCGATGCCCCAAGCTGCGCACATCTAAGGGCCACTGTGACGCCCCTAAAATCAATCCGTGTACAGGAATCATACACGCAGGGTACACGTCTGAGATTAGGGTGCCACGGTGAGAATATCACAACACAAAACTAAACACAAAAGGATAAACCAATATGTTACAATAAAGGGGGGGGGGGTCACGCGGACCCGAATACATAAGTTATACAAGTCATAATATCTGAGTACAGACATAGTTAGTCAAGTTTTGCCTTAACCCTTTCGACTTGACCACTAGACTGAGGATGGAAATTCGTACTAAAGGAGAGATGAGTTCCCATAGCACGTTGGAAGCTTCCCCAAAATCTAGAGGTGAAAAGCCTACCGCGATCAGAATTGATTTCCAAAGGAACACCGTGAAGTGATACAATTCTGGAGATGTACAAGTCCGCTAACTGACTAGCAGTTATAGACTCGCGAACCGGAAGGAAGTGAGCAACTTTGGAAAGCCTATCTATGACAACGAAGATGGCATTGTTTCCTTTCTGGGTTTTTGGAAAGCCGGTGATGAAATCCATACCGACTTTGTCCCATTTCCACTCAGGAATGGACAAAGGTTGAAGTGTACCAGCAGGTCTTTGATGTTCTGCCTTAATACGACGACAAACATCACATTCGGCAACAAATTGAGCAATGTCTCTCTTCATCCTAGTCCACCAAAATCTCTGGCGTAGATCTCGGTACATTTTCGTGCTACCGGGATGAATTGAGAGGGGTGTGTCATGGGCTTCCTTGAGGATGAGTTGCCTTAGTTCCTTATTCTTAGGTACTACCAAACGATTTCCAAAGAAAACCGTTCCCTTGCTATCTGTGGAGATACATTTAGCAACTCCGCTAGAAATGTTCTCATTGATCCGGCGAACACCTCGTGCACGCCTTTGGGCAACTATGATTTGATCCTCAAGAGTTGGTTTCGCCACCAAGGTAGAAAGATAGCCATGAGGAACAATTTCAAGGTTGAGCTTGCGAAAGTCCTCATGAAGAAGTGGTTGATACTGCTGTAACATGAGGTTGTTACAGTACGACTTACGACTTAGTGCATCAACCATGACATTGGCCTTGCCGGGGGTGTAAGAAATTGCTACGTCGTAATCTTTTATCAACTCAATCCAGCGTCTTTGCCTGAGATTAAGATCTGGCTGGGTGAAAATATATTTGAGGCTTTGGTGGTCGGAATAAATCTCACAACGATTACCAAGGAGGTAATGTCGCCAAGTTGTTAGAGCATGAACTACGGCAGCGAGTTCAAGGTCATGGGTAGGATAATTCTCTTCATGTGGCCGCAACTGGCGTGAAGCATAAGCTACCACATGTCAATCTTGCAGAAGTATGCATCCTAACCCTTGCCGTGATGCATCACAATAGATCTCGAAATCCCTTTTTGTGTCTGGAGGTGCAAGTACGGGTGCAGAAGTCAACCTTCTTTTTAGCTCCTGAAAGCTTTCCTCGCACTTCGAAGTCCATAAGAATTTCTTATCTTTCTTGAGGAGTTTAGTTAGAGGCTTTTCAACTTTAGAAAAGTTCTCGACGAAGCGACGACAATAGCTGGCTAGGCCAAGAAACTTCTAACTTGCTTAACCGATTCAGGTGGAGTCCAGTCAAGGACGGCCTGAACTCTCTCGGGATTCACAGCAATGCCTTTTGCAGAAATCACGTGGCCTAAGTAGGTCACTTCTGGTAGCCAGAATTCACACTTGGAGAATTTAGCGTACAGGCGATGCTCTCTAAGTTTCATCAATACCAGCCTTAAGTGTTCGGCATGATCTCCTTCGTTCTTCGAGTAGATGAGAATATCATCAAGATAAACTACAACAAATTTATCTAGGTACTCCATGAAGATCGAATTCATCAAGCGTGAGAATGTGGCGGGGGCATTGGTTAAACCAAAGGACATGACGGTGTACTCGTAAAGACCATAACGAGTAGTAAAAGCCGTTTTGGGAATGTCCTCATTTCGGATTCGGATCTGATGATAACCTAATCTCAAATCCATCTTGGAAAAGACAGCGGATCCGGCAAGTTGATCATAAAGATCATTGATCCTGGGCAGTGGGTATTTGTTCTTTATCGTCGCTAAATTTAGCGGGCGATAGTCTACGCACATCCTTTCTGTTCCATCTTTCTTCTTTACGAACAGAACGGGGCAACCCCATGGCGATGAGCTAGGGAGGATGAAGCCTTTTGCCAACGAAGCATCAAGTTGGGTTTTTAGCTCAGCTAACTCATGTGGGGCCATTTTATATGGGCGTTTGGAAATTGGTGCGGTTCCTGGAACAAGATCCACTATAAATTCTACACACCTGTCGGGTGGCATGCCCGGCAGCTCTTCAGGAAAGACATCCGGGAAGTCACGAACCACCGGAATATCTTCAAGTTCGGGAAGGGGAAGTACATTCAAAGAATGCACTTGGTTTCTTGTTCTGGGTGAGGTATAGTTAACGGTTGTGCCTGAAGGGTGGGTGAGTTTCACGGATTTGCCTTTGCAATCCAGATAGGCATTCTGTCTTGATAGCCAATCCATGCCAAGGATGACATCAATGTCTGAAGACTTGAGGGCTATGAGTGAAGCAAGGAATACTAAACCCTCAATTGCTATTTGATTACCATGGCTCACTCTATTAGTTTGCCATCTTGACCCTGGAGTTTGAATAACCATCGGGGTGGACAATTCAACAAAGGGTAACTCATGACGAAGTGCATAACTTTCCGACATGAATGAATGAGATGCTCCTGGGTCGAAAAGAACGGAAGTAGGAACAAAATTGACTGGGAGCGTACCAAGAATGACGTCAGTGGTGTCGTCAGTCTCTTCAGCGGCAACCTGGTTCAGACGTCCACGAGTTGCGGAAGGAGCGGGTTTGGCGGTGAAGACCTTCTGGGGTGGCTTGCCACGACCATTGTTGTTGTTGTTGCTGCCTCCGGCACGTGGTGGAGCATTTTGGTTCTGGACCTGGTTCTGGGGGCACTCGCGAGAGTAGTGGCCTGCCTGACCACACTTGTAGCAAGCTCCGAAAACAGTGCGTGGAGCTGGGTGGTTTGGTGGAGCTGGGTGGAACTGGGTGGGTGGACGAGGCGCCACATAGGATGGCCTCGGTGGGTTGTTCTGGCGGAACATACTGTGTGGGATCCAGATCTTGCGCTTCTGGGAGCCAGAACTGGATGATCCGTCATCTCTAGGATGTTTGCGGAAATCATTGGGGGTGTTCATGTCCTCTGCTTTGATGGCCTTGTTGACAAGGACCTGGAATGTGGCAAAATCATGAAGGTTGAGCTCGCGGCGGAGTCCACTGTTGAGGCCACGACGGAACCTCTCTTGTTTCTTGGAGTCGGTGGAGACTTCTTCGGTTGCATAACGAGCAAGTCGGTTGAACTCACGACTAAATTCGTCCACGGTCCTTCTGCCTTGAGTGAGGTTACAGAACTCCTCACGCTTGCGGTCCATGAGACCCTTGGGAATGTGGTGCTCGCGGAAAGACGTGCAGAACTCCTCCCAAGATGCAGGTGGTCCAACGGGGCGCATATTCAGAAAATTCTCCCACCAAGAGCTTGCTGCACCTTCAAGGTGATAGGTGGCATAGTTGACCTTGTCGCCATCTGCAACATGGCCGGCTTGGAGCTTCCTCTCGATGCTGCGAAGCCAGTCATCGGCGTCAAGGGGCTCGGTGGAGTAACTGAAAACCGGGGGATGAAGCCGGATGAAGTCGTTCAGGGACACCAGCTCATTGCGCTGCTGAGTGGTATTGCGTGCGATGACTTCCAACAGGTGGTGAGAGTCACGGCGGTTCCTCTCGACCTCCATCAGAACTTGGGCCATGGTGGGTGGGGGTGGAAGGTTGTCTTCCTCCTGGTTGTTCCCACGACCTTGGTTACGACCAATCTGGCCACGTGTACCTAGAGACATCCTGAAGGTGAAAAAAAAAACCCAAAGTCAAACAGAGTTGATTTCAAGAGTCTAATCAAGGTATTGAAGTACTGGAAGGATTACAGAACAAAGGAAGTAATCATCTTGACAACATGGTGATAAAGCATACAAGCCATATATTCACAAGCTGTCATACAAACCATACATCGTTTTAGTACAAGCACTAAGCTAATACAAACGTGATGAAGATGATACATCCTTCAGAGGCACTCTGACTTCCTATACATTATTTATCTAAGCCTCTGGAACTTAGACACCTTGCTTACAATATACTAGGATACTACTACATCCTCACTAAGTAAGACCACAGGCGGCCTCACTCATCTCCATCTCCATAGTAATCCTCGTAAAAGTTACCCGCGTATCCCGGTAGCTGGAGGTGACCATCGGAAAACACGGAGGCTTGTGGACCCTGATATCCATTTGGGAAAGGATGGGGCCTAGGTCCAGTGTAGGGTGGAAGCAAAGGACCACGGGGTGGAAAAATTCCTCCAATCTCGGGCCAAGCAACTCGAGAAGGCATCTGGGTCCTCACTGGATAGATCGCATCGTACTCCACTGATCCCACGCTCACAAAGGGTGCCAAGAGCGTCAGTGCCCGGTACAGTCGAACACGGGTGGCGTGGAGCTCAAAACGTAGAGCACGTGCATCACGATCTCTGTCACTAGCAAACCTAGCAGTCACCTGGAGTGCTGGATCCTCTGCAGAGTGATCTGAGTAGAGTCCGGTGTAATATCCCTCCTCTCCTGGAAGTGCAGCAGGGATATAGCGGAAAGAAGTCTCTCTCAGCATGGTGTGCTCCTCTCTCAGCAGTGTAATACATGAATATGCAGCATCCTGCACAGCCATGTTCTCGGTAACGCCGATGCCATGTCCAAAGTGGATAGGCTGGGTGACTCCAACGTGGTGCGGGTAGATCCGGACAATGCAGTGGAACTGCGTCTGGTTGAAGTCGTGGAACTGCTCCTCGATGGTGTACTCAGGGTACCATCGATATCCCACATAGGACATCATCTCGATCAACGTGGCGGGATGGCCACGCACACCGAGGCACCTGGTCAAACGAACAATCTGCCGAGGGGGAAGATCTGCCATCTGAAACAGAAAGGAGTTTGCAAATGCATCAGATTATGAGATAAACCTGGAATGACTCGGACAGCATAACGGCTGTAATTGTAAGAAATGACAATTTCTTTCAATCATGAAAACAACACTTACATAATACGATGTAAGAAATCAGCATTATAACAATGCTAGGAAAACCTGACACAACTTTCCTACGGCTATAGGGAAGCAAACAAAGAGATGTGCTAAACAGACAGAGGAGAGCCTAGTCCTATCTTCCCGTAGAACAAGATGAGGGTGACTCAGAACTCAGAACGAAGGGGGTAAGGAGAAAAAAAGAAGCCTTACGTTGTTCCCTTATATACCCAGAGTAACTATATAACTATAGCAAGCTAGACTCAACTTCGGCCAAGGCTACTAGTCCTACAGTCAGTCCTGCTCTGATACCAAGTCTGTCGGGACCCGGGGTTAGCGTATGTAAGTACAGTTAAGACATAGTCATATGGAGAGCCGAGAACCGCACCCACTTGTCTAAGCAGACAAGGCCAAGCACTGAACATTCTCGGAAAGCATCGTACGTGAGGGGCATCCCATCCAGGCCGGATGATCAACTGTGATGGGTCCTCATCGTCCGTACACAAGTCTAATGATATGGGTGGTGAACTCCCATATTCAAAGACAAGTCGCCTCAACCATACTATCGACTATCTCAAAACTCTTACATAGACTGACTCCAGCCCGATCACTTAGTCGGGGTCTAGGGCGGGCTCGATCATACCACAAAGTGTGCACGAGACGGAGTCTCGGACAATCGCATCGCGATGCCCCAAGCTGCGCACATCTAAGGGCCACTTGGTGTATGAAAGACCGCCAGCCAGAACACAACTAAGGTCTCGAAAACCCATACAAAGACATGCATGTTATAACCATACACGCAGCACACATGCCTTGTATGAACAGTAGGTACCATTGCAATTCTCTACAAAGTGTACATTTTATTTATAACTCTTATAGAGTACACACAGAGATCACATACATGTGATCCAACATTACAACATAAAGCGGAAGCAAATTATGTCTGAGTACAGACAAGTTTAACAAATTGGCTTAAGAAGCCTTATTCAAACACAAAGCCCTCCAGGAGGGAACCAGTCTGCTGACTGGGACTAGACTAGCTTAACTTCAGTCGTCCAGCTCGATGAAGAAGCCACCTTCGGGGTCAGTGGCGTCATCTAAAACATAGATTAAGAAAACGTGAGTACAAAGGCGTACTCCGCAAGACTTACATAGGAGCTATACTACTCATGCACATGTGTCAAGGTAAAAGGAGGTGGGGTTCACTTGCAGAAATGCCAGCTTTGACTTGGCTAATCCTGAACTACGAGTACCAGACTTGAGGTAAGAAGCGTACATGAGTCCACTACTTTCACCAACCAATACACCACTATGGTGCCTTCCTCGACTTCCCCACGAGGAAGCACGCCATAGCACTCACACTTATCTTGGTGTGTTTTAGAAGTATCCGGTTCAAGTTATCTAATAATCAAGCTAAGCTTTCCAAGTAGTCCATAACCGCGAACGCGGCTATTCGAATAGTTTTGTTAACCTTGCAAGGGTGTACCGCTACACACACATGACCATCATTTACCACCTTTGATCTCGACACCATTTAAGGGGTGCCAGCGAGGATGCTCACCACAACTGTTACCTCATAGCCTATCTAGTCCAAGAAAGCCGCCTACTTGGGTTGGTTACCACAATCGTGAACCCGGCCGGTTTACCGAAGTGGACCCAAGCGATGTGTGCGTGGTGCATAAGCCGGTCTCGGATGAGCCGTTCTCTCACTTAGCATCCAGGCCACAAGCCTACCAGAACTTCGAACTACTGCGACATCTGGACATCGAAAGGGATGAGTTAATAAGTTGAGAGGGGTCAGTGATCCCAATGTGTGGTTGTACTCTTCATCTTGGATCACCACACAAGAACTCGGACTTAGGGCGGTGTTCAACGAGACAACCCACCTTGTACTCCTACACAGCCTCTCATCGTTCACCTTGTATTAGGGTCGATTCACCAACACTTTTCTACCATCATCCACATGATCACTACCATCCCGACTCACATCACAGTAACAACATGGTATCATACTAAGCATGCAAGAAGCAGTAACATTTGCAGGGGCCACATGATATCAGTCAACTCCTACATTTGCTAGGATTGTGGTTTGCTTACTACTGTGACAAAAGATAGGTCATGCAAAGGAATGGGTTCATCTATGCGGTAGAATCGTAACATGGTGATCATCCTATACAATGCATAAGCGAGACATGAGAGGGAATTGGGATTTTATCGACATGATCAATGGGGTTTTGCTTGCCTTGCTGACGAGGTTCGGGCTCTGGATCTTCAGCGAAGGGGGTGACCTCTTGCTCCGGTTCCACCTCTACTCGACAAACAAAGCACGAAGTAGCAATCAATATGAATGCAATGCTCAAGCACATGATTGAATGTTAAAGCTTGAAGTATAAGTTTTGATGTGTGAGGCAATTCCATTTAAGTGGAATATATTGCATTTGAAATGAAAATTCAAACTCCACATTTGAATTCAACATTAACCAAATTATATGTGATATAGTTTCATCATTTTGAATTATCTTCAAATGTGTATGATATGCCTCTGATGTGTAAGTGAAATGTAGCATGTTGCCATGGTTCAAGTTGCCAAAATATTTGAATTAAATTTGATTTAATTCCATTGAAATCAAATAGCAAATTCTACTGATCACATTTTAAATTCAACTCAAACAGAGTTGAAAGTTGCATATTTGGAAAGACAATTTTCTCCTGATCATTTTTCATATATTATTTGTCCAATTTGGAGTTAATATGAATATTCTATGAATTTCCAATGTTTGGGGTATTTTCTGGAATTTCTGGAATTATTTAAACCATTTTGCTTTTCTGGAAAATTGGTTTACTACGTCATGCTGATGCAAGCATGACCTCAGCAGGGGCCTGACTGGTGGGCCAGCCAAGTCAGTGGCAGAGGGATTTAATCCTCTCTGTTTAATTAACAGAGAGGGGTTAGGGTGCTGGGGCCCAGTAGTCAGTGGGTTAGGGGGGGGATTAGCTTTGTGGCCTCGGGCCCACGAGTCAGAGAGAGAGAGGGGAGTTTAATGGCGACGGCGTCCGTGGACTCGCCGGAGTCTTGCCGGAGTCGGGGTTTTGGGCACGGGGAGGGGTCCGGAGGGCACGAAACTGCTCCTCGTGGGATTCCGCATCGAGTGGCTTCGAAGGGGGCCAAAGACGAGCTCCAGGGCGACGGCTAGCTCAACCGCGGCGGCGGTCCGAGCTCGGACTTCGCCGGAACCTCGCGAGAAGGCACGGGAGGGGTCCAGAGATGGGGCAAAAAGGCGAGGAGCTCACCCCGAATCGAGCAGAGGAGACGGCGGGGTCGGAGGAGGTGCGTCGGCGACGAATTTGGAGAAGTCCCGTGCGGCGGCCGGCGGTGATCTCGGGAAGCAGGCGACGTCCAGGGAGCTTCTTGGCTCGATTCCTTCGAGTAGGAGACGAAGACGTCGACGACGAGCTTGAGGGACACGACGGTGCGGCGGGAGGGGCACGGTGGCCACGGCTACGCGCACACGGCGGCGACGGGGGGGTTCTCGGTTCTTCGCTGGAGCGCTCGGGAGAGAGAGAGGAGGTTCCAGGGGAGGGGGAAGTGAGGGAGGAGGATCACGGGGTCTCCGTGGCGAAGAGATGAGGACGGGGGAGGTCTAGAAGGCCCTGGAGGCGTCGTGTCGCCGTGGCCTCGCCCTGCCTCCTGCGAGGTGCTTGGAGGGGCGGGGAGGAAGAAGACAGGGGAGTTCGGGTGGGCTGGGCCGGCTGGAGAGGTGGGCCTCGCCCCTGGCGGGAGGTAAGTTTTTCCTTTTTCCTCTGTTTAATCTTTCCTTTCTTTTTCTGTAATTTGTTTTGGCTCTGATAAAAATACCAAACCATTTTATTAAATGCTGAAAACTTTTATGTGGCCTCATAATAATATAGACTAGCCACTCATAAACTTTCAACATTTTTAAAATTCAAATGATTTGAATTTTAAATCAAATAGGGGGATTTCTTTAATTCCAAGGTACTGTTTGAATATTTGAAAAATCTATGAGCATGGGGTGGGTCCCACATCACTTGATATGTGATCACACTCATTTATAAGACTGTTCAAAACTCTAACATGAATTTTTGGAAAAGATTTTTATCTGGCCTTTTGAATTAATTCATCTGGGGGGTGTTCCTTCTCCCATTTGGATTTCGAATTTGATTTCCAAGATTTCTTTTTGAAATTTTGACATGATGCAAAGGTACTAGCTAACCCTAGCACATACCTAACAGAGGGATCTGACAGTGACAAAGTCATGAGCAATCGCATCGCGATGCCCCAAGCTGCGCACATCTAAGGGCCACTGTGACGCCCCTAAAATCAATCCGTGTACAGTAATCATACACGCAGGGTACACGACTGAGATTAGGGTGCCACGGTGAGAATATCACAGCACAACACTAAACACAAAAGGATAAACCAATATGTTACAATAAAGGGGGGTCACGCGGACCCGAATACATAAGTTATACAAGCCATAATATCTGAGTACAGACATAGTTAGTCAAGTTTTGCCTTAAGAAGGCTAGCACAAATAACATCAGAGATACAGATCGAAAAGGCAAGGCCTCCTACCTGGGAGCCTCCGAAACTACTCCTGGTCCTGGTCTGCGGGGGTCTCGACGTAGTAGTATCCGCCTCCGGGGTACTCATGCTCCTGGGCTCCAACGTCGACTGCAGCGGCCGATCAGGCAAAACAGTAAAGGAAATAAAGCAGGTGAGTATCTAGTATACCCGCGAGTCTTACGTCCGCTACTAAGCATTATGCATTGTATCAACGGAAAGAAGAGGCTGTATATAGTGGACTGAAAGACAGAAATCCAGAGCAAGGGTAAGAAGCTAGGCCTATCAAAGACTAGCATCTTCCGACGAGGTCTTGCAGCATGAGGTAAGAATCAGCCAACAGTTCATATAAAGCATAAAGTAACAACGAAGCAGAAGTTGCTGCAACATTGTATAATATAAGTTGTAATGATTAACAATAATAATAATGCCTCCGAGTTCCCTTCCTCGACTCCCTGCGAGGAAGAAGACCCGGAACCATACAGTTTAATAGTAATAGTTTCTAGTGGTAAGATCCAGCTTCAGCATAAAGCGTCCTGTTACCGTGGACACGGCTATTCGAATAGATTAATCTTCCCTGCAGGGGTGCACTGGCGTGACTCTACGACGCTCGGATCTCTAGGGTGGCGGGAACCTTGTCAGGGAACGCTCCACCAAAGCTATCCGACACAAAGTAGCCCATCCTTCGGCAATCAACAGAGAGGTCATCCGCTGGACTATATCCTATGTACGCCGGGCTTTGGACCCTAACCCGAACGTACTCCTGCATGGTGCGTGACTGGCCGGTGAAGCGAAATCAAAGCAAATACAAATACACCGCTCGAGCAAGAGAAGACAACACCACTTCCCGGCAATCAGCCCGCGGTACTGCTGACGTCTGAAGACCCTCGAACGAGACTACGATGCAGGGGAGCCCACACTCCTTATCCCACGTGTAGGTAGTGCGTACAAGCCAAAAGGCTACTCAAGACATCCGCCGAACCATTTAGCATTTTAATTAATCCGCGTGACAATCGTTATCGTTGCCTCGACTTAACCGACCCGCGGTCAACGACAGTAGTCAGGACCACCAGTACATCGGTGCCTGCCCTGTCGTCCCACCAAGTCACTGCGGTTACCAACAAGGTGAACCGTCTCCTTACCTTGTCTCGCGTTTGCTCTTGTTAGAGCTCGACTTTCGTGGTTTGGTAACTCTCGCGAGATACGAGCAGGGGCACAGCACGCCAGTAACGTCGGTCGTACCCTCCCTGTCGTTCCCGACGATATACCTCTCGCGGGCACCGTTGGGTCGCCCGACTCCTTACCTTAAGGACAACCGCTGTTCAGGACCCTATGGCGGCAAGACAAAGTCAGCCTCGAGTGGAGTACAAGGATTACTCCTGGATAGCTCACACTTGAGGTGACTAGGCATAACCCAGATAGGGGCCTTTGGCGGTGTCTGCTTTGTACCGTACCTGTGCAGTTGTATATATGGTATCCGTGTTCACTCCCCTGAGTGATCACGACCCGCTATCTAATCCTAGCTAACAATGTGCAGGGCTCACTGCTGAATAATGCATAAGTAATAATAGGCAGCATAGGATAAAGGAAAGGTACGTCAAGGGGCGACAAAATCAGGCTAAGCAATTGAATAGGAGTATAACGTAGCAGCAGCAGTAACAATGCCTAGTGCAAGAAATGTACGGAAAGATAGACGATATCTGGGGAAGAGAATGGCTCTCCTTGCCTGGAAGCTCGACGGTAGGGGCAGGGTCGTCGACGAAGTAGTCGTACCCGGCAGCGGTGCAGTCGGTGGTAGCAGCGGGGTCTACCGGAGATTAAGGGGGGGATGAAACAGTAAATACAAAGCAATATATACAAACAAATACATGGCATGACGTATGCAAAGTTAACGGTGTTCTATCGCAGTGCAATGCACGTTGCTCGGAGCGGGAATTCATCCGGGGATGAACTGCCAGCTCTGGCTGATTACCGGACAGGGTGTCCGGAGGGGGAAGGGTTCATGCCGGAGGTGTCGTGGACATCCGACAAGCATAAGGGAGGTGTATCCGTGTTAGTTGAACCATTCCGGACAACTTTCGTGTTCGGAATAAATTCATCCGGGTATTTTTTATCGGTACCGGGAATTATCGACAGACAGCCCGGAGGGGGGTAATGTCGATGATTAGTGTGTCAGGGGGGTGGGGTAGACATACGAATAGCTTATCCGTATTCGTTATATTTTTCTAATCAATTTTCATGTATAAAGTTTTTGAATCTGAATTACGGTTTAAAAGATATTGAATTTTAAAGTTTTAATCAATTTAAATCAATTTTCTGGATTTATTTTATTAATAAATCAGTAACATTATCCACAGAGAGGGTTGACCAGGTCAAACTGACAGAGGGGACCCACCTGTAAGGTTGACTGGTCAACTGACCAGAGGGTCCCACATGTCAGCCTCTAGTTATTTAATTAAGTCTTTATTTTTATTCCAAAATCCTCTGGGTCCACATGTCATACACAGTACACTAATAAATCAATTAATTTATTTAATTAACCCAGGGGGGCCACTTGTCATACTCAGTGGGGGGGTTTTATCCCTGCTTATTTCTCTAAGCGATAATCAGGGGGGCCGGGCCCGCCTGTCATGTGGTGAGGGGAGGGGGGGTAGTGGTTAACTAACATGCCTGCCAGGGGGGCCCGCCTGACAGCCCCCAGGCCCTCGCCGGAGCCCCTGCCGGAGACAGACAACGGCGAGGTGGAGCGCACTTGCGCTACAGAGCACGGGAGGGGGTGGCGTTGGGCTCATTCGACGGAGGGGAGAGAGGCGCGTCGCTCGGTGGGCTCGGGGTGGCCAGGGGGTCGTCGGCGCGGCGTCGGCTACTGGCCAGACGGGGAACTTGTCCCCCGGGTGTTTCCGTGAACGCGAGCTAGTCAAACGGAAGCTGCAGCACGCCAGGAGCAAGCCAGTGCAACTGGCGCGCGCTAAGATGGACCATGGCGACGGTGACGTTCACCTCGGCGGCGGCCGGAGTGTGGAAAAAGGGGGCGGCGTCTACGGTCTTATCGGGCGGTTGCGAGCACGTTTGGATGGTTCCGGTGCTCACCGCGGTCGTGTAGAGGAGCAAAGCGGGCTCGGGGAAGGGGCGGTTGGCCGGAATTTGGAGAAGTTTGCCGGCGGGTCCGACGAGGAAGACGGAGACGATGTGCTCGGTGTAGACCTCCCCGCGTTCGATTCGTTGCTCCGGGTGAAGAGGACATCGTCGAGGAAACCCCTGGACACGGTGCGGCAGGCTTCGGTGGCCGGTTGCCGCGCAAGGGCGTGACGGCTGCGACGGCGGCCTCGGTGGAGTTCTTCCCCGACGAGAGCGAGACAATGGGGTAGGGGGGGGATTCGATCCAGTGGTCTAGGGTTAGGGTTGAGGTGCAGGGGGCGCCGTCCGCGACTTGTAGTCGCCGGGGGGGGGGGGGGGGTCGCCGATGCCCGCCACGGCGATGGCCATCGCGCTGGTCTCGGTCGATGGCCGCCACGCCCCTGCTAATCCCCTGTAGCGAGAGGAAGGGGGAAGTTCGGGTGGGGGTGGGCCTTTGGGCTAGATTTGGGCCTCGCAGTAGATTAGGTTTGTTTCTTTGTATTTTGTTTTTCTCTTTTCCCTTTCTGTAATTTCTTTTTGTATTTATCTTAATTCACTTAGGCATTTTAGTTAAATGTGGAAGTTGTACCAAAAATATTGTTATATCTAGGGTTAGTACCACAAAAGATTTGGGCACTTTTAAAAGTCATTTAATATTTACTTTAAATATTAAATGATTTGTTTGGGGTTTTTGGCCTCTGTTTATATTTGTTTAGAATTTTCTATCACTAAATAAATACTCAAACCCATATGTATTTGGTCCACTGAATATTTGTGTTTTTATAAAAGTAGTTTCATAATTTTTGGAAAAGATTTTATTGTCACCATATTTTTAATATTCATCAAAAGGCATTTTTGGGTTTGTTTGAATTTTATTCCAGATGGCTTGGACTTTAGTTGGCCAATGATGATCAAGGTCCATGGTTCATATTTACTTGCAATAATATCAAAGGAGAATTTGAATTTGAACTTAACTAGTTGATCAAACAAAAGTTTTGAACAGTACAGATGAACAGTAACAGTGATTACTGTTCACTGACAGTGAGGGTGTTACAAATCTCCCCCACTACAAGAATTCTCGTCTCGAGAATTTAAGTGGTAGCGGGAAAAAGATCAGGGTATTCTTCACGAAGACGATCTTCGCATTCCCAAGTGGCTTCATCTTCAGAATGATTTGACCACTGAACTTTGAGGAACTTGGTTGTCTTTTTGCGGGTTCGACGTTCAGACTGATCGAGAATGCGGCTCGGATGTTCTTGATATGTCAAGTCTTGCTGCAGCTCAATCATATCATGTTCCACTTCGCGAATAGGGTCCTTGAAGCAGCGTCGGAGTTGCGACACGTGGAATACATCGTGGACTTGAGAGAGGTTTGCCGGAAATTCCAATCGGTATGCCACGGGTCCACTTCTAGAAAGAATACAGAACGGGCCAATGTAGCAAGGAGCTAACTTGCCTTTGATTCCGAAACGACGAGTGCCTCGCATCGGGGTGACACGGAGGTAAGCATATTCGCCAGGTTGATAGACCATCTCCTTATGCTTGCGATCATAGTTGCTCTTCTGACGGGACTGAGCAGCTTTCAGGTGTTCACGAATAACGCGAACCTGATCTTCAGCATGTTGTATGATGTCCGGACCAATGAGAGTTCGTTCTCCAGTTTCTGACCAATTCAGAGGGGTTCGACACTTACGTCCATAAAGAACTTCAAAGGGTGCCATCTTCAAACTAGCCTGATAGCTATTGTTGTACGAGAATTCAGCAAATGGAAGAGATTCCTCCCATTTCTTACCAAATGAGATGACACAAGCTCGCAGCATATCTTCAAGCACTTGATTAACTCGTTCGACTTGTCCTTGCGACTGAGGGTGATAGGCGGTGCTGAAATTCAGATGCGTGCCCATAGCTTCTTGGAAACTATCCCAAAATCTTGAGGTGAAAATACTGCCACGGTCTGAACTGATCTCCAACGGAATGCCATGGAGGGACACAATTCTGGAAACATACAAGTCTGCTAACTGACTAGCAGAGATCGTCTCCTTGACTGGCAGAAAGTGGGCAACCTTGGAGAAGCGGTCGATGACGACAAAGATAGCATCGTGGCCTTTCTGCGATCTGGGAAAACCAGTGACGAAGTCCATCTCGATCTTGTCCCACTTCCATTCAGGAATAGAGAGTGGTTGTAGAGTTCCAGCAGGTCTTTGATGTTCTACCTTGACGCGACGGCAAACGTCACATTCAGAAACATATCGGGCAATGTCTTGCTTCATGTTAGGCCACCAGAATTGCTGACGAATGTCTTGGTACATCTTGGTGCTTCCAGGATGAATGGACAACGGGGTATCGTGAGCCGCTCTCATGACCTTCGGGGTCATATCCAGGTTCTCATGCCTGCCCTTGCTGTGAGTAACCACTAAACGGTTCTGGTAGAACGCCGCACCTTTGCTATCAACGGTGAAGGGTGATGGTCTCCCTTTGGCGATATCGCGCTTAATCTTGTGTACGAAATCATCATAAAACTGTATACCCTTGACGGATTTGACGAGATCCGGTTCGATAACCAGGTTATTTGCATAACCTTGAGGAACAATCTCGAGGTTTAACTTTTGAAAGTCTTCATACAGAAGTGGTTGTTGTACTTGAACTTCAAGTTCACTACAGTAAGATTTACGGCTTAAAGCATCGGCCACCACATTAGCTTTTCCAGGGGTGTAAGAAATTCCCATGTTGTAGTCGGCTATTGTCTCGAGCCATCTCTGCTGGCGGAGATTCAGGTTTGGTTGAGTAAACAAGTACTTCAGGCTTTGGTGGTCGGTGTAGATCTCGCAACGATTACCGACGAGGTAATGCCGCCACAGCTTCAATGCATAAATTACCGCTGCCAATTCGAGATCATGAGTTGGATACTTATCTTCGTGAGCACGCAATTGACGAGAGCCATAAGCAATCACTTTGCGCTCTTGCATTAGGACACAGCCTAATCCTTGACGAGATGCGTCACAATATATCACGAAGTACTTCCGAGTATCAGGGGGAGCTAGCACTGGGGGAGAAGTGAGCTTGTCCTTGAGGGCTTGGAAACTTTCCTGACATTTCTCTGTCCACTCAAACTTGACGCCTTTGTGAAGCAGGTTAGTCAGAGGCCTGGAAATCTTGGAGAAGTTCTCGACGAAACGGCGGCAATAGCTGGCGAGTCCGAGGAAACTCCTGACTTGCTTGACAGTCTTGGGAGGAGTCCAGTCAAGAATAGCCTGGATACGTTCTGGGTTGACGGCAATGCCATCCTTGGAAATCACGTGACCAAGGTAGGTCACTTCAGGAAGCCAGAACTTACACTTAGAGTACTTAGCGTAGAGTTTGTGTTCTCGAAGCTTTTCCAGTATAAGGCGAAGATGTTCAGCATGCTCTTCTTTATTCTTAGAGTATATTAAGATATCATCCAGATAAACCACGACAAACTTGTCGAGGTATTCCATGAATATATAGTTCATCAATCGGGAGAAAGTGGCTGGAGCATTCGTCAAGCCAAAGGACATGACAGTGTACTCGTATGAACCATAGCGCATAATGAAAGCGGTCTTCGCAATGTCCTCTTCACGGACTCGGATCTGATGGTAACCCAACCTCAAGTCGATTTTCGAAAACACCGTGGATCCAGCAAGTTGATCATACAGATCGTTGATCTGGGGAAGCGGATATTTGTTCTGGATCGTGGCCTGGTTGATAGGTCGGTAATCTTGGACCAAACGATTTGTTCCATCGCTCTTCTTGACAAAGAGCGAAGGTGCTCCCCAAGAAGAGGAACTTGGGCGAATGAATCCTTTGTGAAGTGCTTCGTCGATCTCCTTCTTCAGTTCAAGGAGGTGGTGAGGTGGCATCTTAAAGGGACGCTTGGCAATAGGGACGGTGCCGGGTTTCAAGTCGATGACAAATTCAACCTCACGGATCGGGGGTATTCCCGGGAGTTCTTCTGGGAAGACATCAGGAAAATCACGAACGACTGGAACGTTCTCAATCCCGTCAAGAGGTGAGACATTCAGAGCATTCATCATACAGATATGCGTTTCAGCATCACGGGTAATCCGGGTGGTGTGGTTAACAATCTCGCCGGAGGGGTGAAAAAGTTGGACAGAACTGGTGCCACAATAAAGTGCGGCATCGTGGACTTTCAACCAATCCATGCCCAGAATGAGGTCTATAGTGGAAGACTTCAGGAGGATGGGGGAAGCAAGGAACTCAATTCCTTCAATTTCGACGATGGTTTTGGGCACTATCTTGGAGGTGTGGCAATGACCTATCGGAGTGCGGACAACCATCGGTGGATCCATCTTTTCTACCATGAAGTTATGCGACAATGCAAATGCTTCCGACATGAATGAATGCGATGCTCCTGTATCAAATAAAACAGTAGTAGGTACTGAATTAAAAAGAAGGGTACCCATCACGGTGGCAGGTTGCTCCTGAGCTTCTTCGACATTAATGTTGTAAGCATGTCCGCGAGTGTGAGAAGAAGACCCAGTGTTATAGTTGGGGGTCCTGTTGTTTCCACGGCCATTTCCACGGCCAGCAGGGTGAACTACCAGTTGACTCTGTCGCTGGGGGAAGTCTCTGGAAAAGTGACCTGGCTGATGGCACTTGAAGCACAGGCCATCCTGAGGACGGAGGGGTGCAGTCTCAGTCTTCGGCTGTCTCGGAGGGGGCGGAGGCAGACGAGGTGCAACATACGACGGCCTTGGTACAGGGGCATTTGGACGATACACACTGTGTGGAAGCCAAACGCGTTGCTTCTATGCTGTGCCCGAAGATGAGCCAGCATCACGGGGGCGCTTCGCCGAACCACTGAACTTAAGCTGAGCGGTCTCAAGGGTGATAGTCTGATTCACCATGGTGGCGAAGTCGGGGAAGACGTGCAAAGCCAGTGCAAGCTGCAGATCTGCGTTGAGTCCATCACGGAACTTCTCTTGCCTACTTGCATCATTGGGGAGGTCACTTGCAGCATAGCGGGAGAGGCGGAGGAATTCCCTCTGATATGCCTCGAAAGTTTTGTTGCCCTGAACGAGGTTGCGGAACTCGGCCTTCATACGGTTCATAATCGCCTGGGGGACATAACGAGCACGGAAGGTAGCCTTGAAGTCATTCCAGGTGACGACAGTCCCTTCAACTAGCGAGCCCTTGTAAGTGTCCCACCACTAAGCAGCGGGGCCTTGCAGGAAATAGGACGCAAAGTTGACGTAATCAGCAGCGCTCACATTAGCGAACTCCAGCTGTCGAGTGATGTCACGAAGCCAATCATCAGCATCCAGCGGCTGTTCAGGCTGGTGGAAGAGAGGGGGATTGAGACGCATGAAATCCCGCAGAGTAACCACAGGCGGCTGATGCTGGTGCTGGTTCTGGTTCTGATTCTGGATTTGATCTATGACTCCTTGCATAAACACTTGGTTCATCTGAAACTGCTACATCATCGCGGCCATGTAGTCCGGCGGCGGAGGTGGATCGTTGGCACCACGACCACGACCACGACCACCACGACCAGCCATCCTGCTAGAATTTAACAGGGGTATTTCAGCGATGAACATTTTTAACGAGATGCCGGAAACGAGTAAGAGGTAAAGCGACAACAAAGAGGAGGCGCGGATATATAGGAGTAGTCATATAAGACATACACATCCACACATAGAATCAATCGAAAATCGGGCAGCGTAACGTCGTAGAAATTAAGGAAAAAGGACACACTAGGCGGCGCGCAGACCGCGGTAAGGATTACACGACGCGACATAGATTCCACTATGTCAATCACGCCGCAAGAAAACTGTTGGCCACAGGAGTTGATGCCAGAGAACGCGCGGCCTGCCCAGAATGAGAATGGGATCCGCGGTCCGGTGTCTGGGGTACGGCTCCTGCGACACGACTCAATCAATGGGGGAAGCACCATAAACGCCGGGTGGAATCAAGAGAACGTGATCCTAATGTCAGATTTTGTAAAACTTACCAGCAAGGATAAGAGAGCAGAGTCCCAGAGCATAGGTTAGGAGAAAAGGATCCTAATACCATAGATATTACACGTAGTGACATCGATGAGGGCCCGTAAGCCAAATATTAAGTTAGCAAAATAGTTTTTCAAAGTCTAGACTCAACTTCGACCAGGTAGTGGTGGGGTGGCTTCCTACAGGCAGTCGGCTCTGATACCAACTTGTGACGCCCCTAAAATCAATCCGTGTACAGTAATCATACACGTAGGGTACACGACTGAGATTAGGGTGCCACGGTGAGAATAACACAGCACAACACTAAACACAAAAGGATAAACCAATATGTTACAATAAAGGGGGGGTCATGCGGACCCGAATACATAAGTTATACAAGCCATAATATCTGAGTACAGACATAGTTATTCAAGTTTTGCCTTAAGAAGGCTAGCACAAATAACATCAGAGATACAGATCGAAAAGGCAAGGCCTCCTGCCTGGGAGCCTCCGAAACTACTCCTGGTCCTGGTCAGCGGGGGTCTCGACGTAGTAGTATCCGCCTCCGGGGTACTCATGCTCCTAGGCTCCAACGTCGACTGCAGCGGCCGATCAGGCAAAACAGTAAAGGAAATAAAGCAGGTGAGTATCTAGTATACCCGTGAGTCTTACGTCCGCTACTAAGCATTATGCATTGTATCAACGGAAAGAAGAGGCTGTATATAGTGGACTGAAAGACAAAAATCCAGAGCAAGGGTAAGAAGCTAGGCCTATCGAAGACTAGCATCTTCCGACGAGGTCTTGCAGCATGAGGTAAGAATCAGCCAACAGTTCATATAAAGCATAAAGTAACAACGAAGCAGAAGTTGCTGCAACATTGTATAATAGAAGTTGTAATGATTAACAATAATAATAATGCCTCCGAGTTCCCTTCCTCGACTCCCTGCGAGGAAGAAGACCCGGAACCATACAGTTTAATAGTAATAGTTTCTAGTGGTAAGATCCAGCTTCAGCATAAAGCGTCCTGTTACCGTGGACACGGCTATTCGAATAGATTAATCTTCCCTGCAGGGGTGCACTGGCATGACTCTACGACGCTCGGATCTCTAGGGTGGCGGGAACCTTGTCAGGGAATGCTCCACCAAAGCTATCCGACACAAAGTAGCCCATCCTTCGGCAATCAACAGAGAGGTCATCCGCTGGACTATATCCTATGTACGCCAGGCTTTGGACCCTAACCCGAACGTACTCCTACACGGTGCGTGACTGGCCGGTGAAGCAAAACCAAAGCAAATAAAAATACACCGCTCGAGCAAGAGAAGACAACACCACTTCCCGGCAATCAGCAAGACTACGATGCAGGGGAGCCCACACTCCTTATCCCACGTGTAGGTAGTGCGTGCAAGCCAAAAGGCTACTCAAGACATCCGCCGAACCATTTAGTATTTTAATTAACCCGCGTGACAATCGTTATCGTTGCCTCGACTTAACCGACCCGCGGTCAACGACAGTAGTCAGGACCACCAGTACATCGGTGCCTGCCCTGTCGTCCCACCAAGTCACTGCGGTTACCAACAAGGTGAACCGTCTCCTTACTTTGTCTCGCGTTTGCTCTTGGTAGAGCTCGACTTTCGTGGTTTGGTAACTCTCGCGAGATACGAGCAGGGGCCAAGCACGCCAGTAACGTCGGTCGTACCCTCCCTGTCGTTCCCGACGATATACCTCTCGCGGGGACCGTTGGGTCGCCCGACTCCTTACCTTAAGGACAACCGCTGTTCAGGACCCTATGGCGGCAAGACAAAGTCAGCCTCGAGTGGAGTACAAGGATTACTCCTGGATAGCTCACACTTGAGGTGACTAGGCATAACCCAGATAGGGGCCTTTGGCGGTGTCTGCTTTGTACCGTACCTGTGCAGTTGTATATATGGTATCCGTGTTCACTCCCCTGAGTGATCACGACCCGCTATCTAATCCTAGCTAACAATGCGCAGGGCTCACTGCTGAATAATGCATAAGTAATATTAGGCACCATAGGATAAAGGAAAGGTACGTCTGTTGGGAAACGTAGTAGAAAACAAAAAATTTCGGCCTACGAATCAAGAACCCAAGATCATCCAAGAAGATTGCATACAAGGTTTTAGGTCATGGCTCACCAACCTATATAGCGGAAGTAGAGTTGGTGAAGCTCGTGGACGTAGTGGAATTAGATCTCGCAAGTTCTCCCACGAACAGTCCCTTGATCAATCCCACGAACAAGTCCCGCGATCTAGTCCCACGGACAAGTCCCATGAACAAGCTCCTCGAAGAAGGGTCGAAGGTACGACCCCTCCATTAGTATCCACACATCCCGTAGCAGCAATCCAGCAGCGCTCCGCCATCCAGAGATGAACGCCACCGAGAAAACTAGAGGGAGAAAACCCTAACGGATTCCGATCTAGAACAACGTCTAAACCGGGGTCTAAAAGTGGAGCAACGGGGTTTAGAGGAGGGAGGGTGGCGCATAGACCTTGGGGACAAGTTGTCTTGCTCTCCCTCTCCCCCTGGCTCACCTTATATAGGTGGCCAAGAGGCCTAGGGCGCAGCTCAAGGAGGATTGGGAGTCCAACTTGGACTCCCAAGCCTTCCAAACCTTCCCACACCTTCCCACCGGAAACCTGCCATAATGTGATTTGGTAATTCCACCTGGAGGAGGATTCCTTCCCTTTGGTGCGCCCCCCACCCCTTGGCCGGCCAGGGCAGCCTAGGTGGCTTTCCCCCCAAGGCTAGGGGCGCAGGGGAGTGGGTGGTACAGCCCGGAACCTTCCATGACCTTCTAGAAGCTTCCGGGACCTTCCGGGACATACCGGGACCGTTTCGGGACATTCCGGACACTTCTGGAGCACTTCCAGGACCTTCCGAGACCGTTCTTGGACGTTCCGGAGCCATCCGGATAGTTTCCAAGACCATCCGAGTTACAGTTTAAGCCACCCGATGACCGCGAAGGTTGTCGGGACGCCAAGCGATTATCCAGAAACTATTCCGGTTGATCCAGGACTTCCCCAGTACCATTCTCATATGTTCCGGAACCACCTGGGACTACTCCAGAGTGATCCGGACATAACCTTAAATACCCAGAACTACTTCTGGTGCCCTTATGAACAATTCCATAAATCTCCGGAACTACTTCCGGTACCCGTATGAACTATTCTGCTTTGCTTCCACTAAACCTTCTACCATACTAGTATTCTAACAGACTACTGCTCGTTAAGTGTGTGACCCAATAGGTTCGGTATAATGCGGACATGACTCAGAACATCTTCCGGACATAGGTCAACAGCCTTTTGTCAATAGCCAATAATCAACAGCGGAGCCATGGACACCCATGTTGACTCCCGCACATACACGAAGAAACTTCGAGTGAACCATTATGTTTAGTCATGTACCATTCCCTTTGCTTCGCGATATATGACAAAGTTAGAGGAGAGAAGTTTGGCACCCATGTGTAACAACTTTTGAACACAAGCCACTCGTTATCCTCTTTGCTCGTTTGTCCCTTTTCTCGTTATCGTATTCCGGTATCCCCGTGACTGAATCACAATGCGTCTGGCCAGACTATAATGGATACCGTCATACCGAGTGGGCCCGAAGTGAATATCTTCTTCATCGTGAAGGAGCAAATCCCATTCTTGAACTATCACAGTCACTAGCCACACCATCTGACATACCCAGAACTTATTTTACTACTTCCCATTTACGGGAGGATTCATCTAAGAACCAAAGCATGTCTTCCTGTGTGAAGCAACTCGATACTCTCATGGTCTAAGGAATTACGTATATGAAAACATTTCATGATATGACTTATAACGTAGTTACGATGTGATCTCTAAGTATATCATTCAATACTGGGGTCGGTTCAACATCATTGTTCTGCTAACAATATGTTCCCATTGCTACTGACATCCTTGTTACAAGAACAATGTCCATGATTAAGAAAACGTAATCATCAGTTAGCACATGAGCTGGTCTTAGAGGCTAAACCAGGAACTCTTGGTGTTTACATTTCCACACATGCAAATGAGTTTTCTTCTGAATCTCACAGTCAGGGTCATTGCAATTATAGCACAGAAATATAAAAATTAATTATGAACGTGGAAATATATATATAATAACATTTTATTATTGCCTCTAGGGCATATTTCCAACAGTCTCCCACTTGCACTAGAGTCAATAATATTGTCAGTGCTTGAGCACTTTACACCTATGGCATACCGGTGTAATAAATGCTTCATTTGTGGTATAGACCTCATCTTCGGATCTGACGTTTTAGGCCCGTTTGTATCTTGCATATCTTCGCGTTTTCACGCTATCATAAAATTCACTAATTTTATCAGTTTAGCTTTGTATATGTTTGAATCATTTGGTAGGACCTTGGTTCCTTAGAATAAGTCATGAAAATATCCATGAGCTTCAAGCATCTAGGAAACCATACCATGTTCATAAATGAACTGATGATTCAAAATACCCTCCCTTGTTACTTCTTTAAGCAACAATATACTTAGCCTCTGTTATAGAATTCGCCACAGTATCTAACTTTAACACAGTTCCTTCATACTGTGCCACCCTGATGTGTGAAACACATAATCCCAATTAAAATCGAAAATCGATCGGAGTAAGTATGAAGACTGAATTGGTGTAACTGTTTACATCAAAATTCAGCTGGTGTAACTTGTTACAACGAGCTCTTCATTATCTCCCTTTTCTGAGAAACATATCTTATCTATCATAAGTTTAACTTTTCACTGCTTGTCCAATGATAAACATATTGATCACTTTGGTATCTTGCTCACAACCTTTTGGAGCGTTGGACATATCTGGTCGTTTTACATATTATGGTGTACATGATTAATCCAAACACACATGTGAGTGAAATTCAATTCATGTGTTTTGCTTATCTATGTTCATGAACACCGATTTCCGCAAACAACTTTTCACCGTGACCTCGGCAAGAACATGTTTCTTGGCATTTCATACTAAACTACTTTAGTATCATGTCAATATGTAGTGTTGGCTTTAGCATGATCAGGCACTTACTATCTTCATAGATCACTATGCTCAATACTAATGCTATATCAGCCCAAGTTCTTCAACCGAAAACTATTTCCAATGAAGTCCTTATTCGTGTCAAGAAATTTATATCATTTCTAATCAACAATATGTCATCTACATAAGGTTTTAGAAATATTATTCAGCTCCCACTTACTTTCTTGAATAGTCAAGCATCTTCGTTATTCCTGATGAAAACAAACTCTTTTGGAAATTTCATCACAACGAAAATTCCAACTCCATTATGCTAGCACCAGTCCATCACTGGATATCCAAGGCTTGCATCTATTTTAGCATCCTTTGAATCGACAAAACATTCCGGTCGTATCACATATACGTCCTTTGTTATATTTCCGTGTAGGAACTTTTTTTTGACGTTCATTCTACCATATCCTATAAATGAGATATGTAGTAATTGCTAATATAACCCGAACTGACTAAAGCATCTCTACGGTCAAAACTACTTCGCCGTAGTCAACCTTTGAACTTGCTAGAAAACAATTTTCCAACGAGTTGAGCTTTATGGATAAAACAATTTCATCCGAATCAATTATAGATCCACATATATATATTCTTCAGACTTTTAGTCTTTCGGAGGGTCTACCAAGTTCAAAACTTGACTTACTTCCATGGATACTATCTCGGATTATTTGGCATTTAGCCAAATCCCGGAGTCAGGGCCCATCAACGCTTCTTTGTATATCACAGGTTTATCATTGTCGAACAACAATATCTCGTTTTACATATCATGAATGTTTGTACGAGTTTTGTCTAACCTGTGTGGTTCAGCTGCGCACTTCTCTGAAGATTCAACAATCTTTGACAAGTTGCACTGTCCTCCCACTCACTCTTTTGTAAGAAACTATTTTTCTTCAAAATACATTGTTCTTAACCGCAAACAGTTTTGCTTTTGTGTAGTGATAGAGGAATACCAAAACTTTTGGCATAACCTTAACAAAGTAGCACTTATCTGATTTGGGGTTTTGAGTATGTCAAACATATGCCTCATATACCCAAATTTTAAGAAAAGACAACATGGTTTTAACAGTCCATACCAGATCTAATATGGTGTCATTTCAACAGATTTGATGATGCTCTTTTCAGTGTAAAAGCCGTAGTCACTAACGCATAACTTTAATAAGTATAATGGCAAATTGATAAACGTCATATTTGATCTTACCGTGTCATGCATGGCTTGATTACATCTCTCGAACACTTTACTCATAGTGGTGTTCCGGGAGACGCAAGTTATGACACTTCTTCACAACTCATCAGACGTTCGCTAAACTTGTAACTCAAATATTACTTTCTACAATCTAATTTGCAGAAGCTTTATTTTCTTGTTACAATGAATTTCTATTTCACTCTAAAATTCCTTAAACATTTCAAAGATTTCAGAAGTATGTCTCTATTGAACAGATATCCACATATCTACTTCAACTCATGAGTGAAGATAGGGAATCCACTGCACACAACTACACTTATTGGACTACACACATCATCATGTATGATTACCAATGGTTTAGTTGCCCGTTCATGTATGGCCTATCAACGGTGTTTTAGTCACATTACTTCGAGACAAAGATCGCAAGCGTCAAGTGATTCATAATCATATGACTCGAAAGTCCATCACTTATGGAAATTCTTCATGCATGTTATGTCACTTGTGATAAACGGCAGTGCCACATCTATGTGGTATTTCTGTCAGTCTTGCAACGTTTAGCATCAGTGTTATGGATGTTTAGTATTATTATCAAGATTCATAACATACAACCTATTCATAATGGAAGTATGGCCTTTACGTTATTCATAGCTTTGAACAACTCTCTTGCAACAAACATGATTCAAAATGATGTTTTGCAACAAGGCTAAAGTGTAGTAACAATTTACTCAACTCTAAAATGAATTATGAAGATAATCATAGAGTCAACACATGGCATAGTAAACCTTTTACCGTGTTCCCAAGCGTGTCAAAACTCATCATTAGCTGGTCATAAAGGCCATAGTATTTCTTGCATCGAGTTGCAACAATATGCAATCGATGTGATATTCCGGTGATCAACAGTTTAATCACAATATACAGAATCCACAATTAACTGCTTAATCATGATTCCCAAGAATTACATCTCTTGACCAACAATGAATTCATCTATAACTCCGTATGACTTTCATTTCTGAGCTGGTTATTCCAGTCTTCTTTCGTTTTGCCTTTATACGTATCATAGTTCTATTTCCAATGTCACTCCTACTCACAGAAGATCACACATGATCAAGGGTGGCGCATGCCATGGACTTTCCGGCATGTAAGTCTTACTAACACACTATGGAACTTCCTTTCCCTTAATCCTCATCATCATATGACCAGTGTTCTTCTGGATCCCACACTTATCCGTTTCGTTAAGAGCATAGTGAATATTTTCACTAATGCTTACAATCATACATTGTACTAGATATCTTATATCCAACATTAATTGTCTTACCACTGAAAACAATTTTTCAGTTCCATGAATATAACATAACTATCCCAAACTTTTCGAAGTTCGGGTTTCATGGTGGTGAAGACAATGCACTTAGCTGTGGTGGAATTCTAGCATTTTTGGATTATGGACGTAAGTCACATCATCCATAGCATCAGCGGGAGAGCATCAAAAATTTGCGATAGGACATGGTCCTTCTCGGCACTATTGAGGATAGTCCTCACAATACGGTACCAATCGTAAAGTTTTTACCAGATAATACAGTTAATCAAAATCAATTGGGAAGGTGGTAACGCGAGCCATTATTCTACAACGATAATGCAAATACTAAGACTTTGTTCATAATTAAGTTGCACTTGTGATTAATCAATTTAATTACTAAGTGCGCTCCCACTCAGATCAATATCTCTCGTAATTGATGCTGGAGTGATTCAAGATCCAAACCAATCGTCCGCCATTGATGTGACATCACTGATGACTTAGACTGGACCGGTAGGCCAACTTGCCAATCACGCCAAAGGTGATTCTTGTTCATCTTTCGATGGGCGTGTTCCGGTAGCAAACTTTTATCCAAACCGTCAAGATAACCAAGTGTAATGTGTTGTGTGTTCTTTTAACACACCCGCCTTTTATGCGTCACACACGTGTGCACCCATGTGACATGACCTGCTCCGGTGTGAAACATAGTATAGACGGTGCTACAGTTGGGAGAACACTATCAACTTGATATTGTTTTGCGAGAGATCACCCTAATAAAATACGACTACCGCGCATCAAACAAGGGTGCATCAAAGGGATAAACATCACAGGCAGTTCATAAAATTATGTGATATGATATAGCCCTTTGCTTCGTGAAGTCTTCATTATCTTCACGTCGTCGTGGTTGAAGTCACCGTGTCCACCAACTTTGTCCTTGGTGCCGGGACCAACACCACGGCTTCCGGCATGTGCGTCGGGGTCCACCTCCGCATCGTAGATCATCACCTTTGCATCTATCTATTGCTTTGCCTCGAGCTAATAAACAGTTCTGGCAAGCAGGCCATAATTAAGTGACAATCATATGACTCCAGTCATCATGCCGTACCACGACACGCAGGTCGCGAATAAATATTACATGACATATAGCATCTCATACAAACACATTGCAAATCTTGAAGGCTATACCACATCACATGCATACTCTGCAAAAACGAGTTAGATCGCCATCTACATGAGTTGTTGCAACTTTTATCGTGGTTGTTAAGCAGGTTTACAAGGCAAACGAGAAACCCTAGACAAAACAAAAACACAATACTTCTTTTGTTGCTAGTTTAACATACGGGGTGCGTGTAGCAACTAATGCCACAAGCCAAACTTCGTTAAACGCGTGACCCCCGTGTGGATTTGAGTTCATAAAATCCACAAGCCCGTTCATGTAAAATTTTCTATAGCAAGACTAGGATGAGATCCAAGGAATTTGATGTAGTCCATGATGAAGGCAACCAGCATACTAAGAGCAGCATAGAGGGATCATGGCAAAACTCAAACCTTGTAGCAAAATCACATCATGCCGTCGAGCAAAGAAAAGATCACATGATAGGGAAGCAAACAAGAAAATCAATGCCTCATATCAACATATGATCTACCTAAACATGCATCTAATCAAGGATCTCTCATGATACCACTGTTGGGAAACGTAGTAAAAAACAAAAAATTTCGGCCTACGAATCAAGAACCCAAGATCATCCAAGAAGATTGCATACAAGGTTTTAGGTCATGGCTCACCAACCTATGTAGCGGAAGTAGAGTTGGTGAAGCTCGTGGACGTAGTGGAATTAGATCTCGCAAGTTCTCCCACGAACAGTCCCTTGATCAATCCCACGAACAAGTCCCGCGATCTAGTCCCACGGACAAGTCCCATGAACAAGCTCCTCGAAGAAGGGTCGAAGGTACGACCCCTCCATTAGTATCCACACATCCCGTAGCAGCAATCCAGTAGCGCTCCGCCGTCCAGAGATGAACGCCACCGAGAAAACTAGAGGGAGAAAACCCTAACGGATTCCGATCTAGAACAACGTCTAAACCGGGGTCTAAAAGTGGAGCAACGGGGTTTAGAGGAGGGAGGGTGGCGCATAGACCTTGGGGACAAGTTGTCTTGCTCTCCCTCTCCCCCTGGCTCACCTTATATAGGTGGCCAAGAGGCCTAGGGCGCAGCTCAAGGAGGATTGGGAGTCCAACTTGGACTCCCAAGCCTTCCAAACCTTCCCACACCTTCCCACCGGAAACCTGCCATAATGTGATTTGGTAATTCCACCTGGAGGAGGATTCCTTCACTTTGGTGCGCCCCCCACCCCTTGGCCGGCCAGGGCAGCCTAGGTGGCTTTCCCCCCAAGGCTAGGGGCGCAGGGGAGTGGGTGGTATAGCCCGGAACCTTCCATGACCTTCTAGAAGCTTCCGGGACCTTCCGGGACATACCGGGACCGTTTCGGGACATTCCGGACACTTCTGGAGCACTTCCAGGACCTTCCGAGACCGTTCTCGGACGTTCCGGAGCCATCCGGATAGTTTCCAAGACCATCCGAGTTACAGTTTAAGCCACCTGATGACCGCGAAGGTTGTCGGGACGCCCAGCGATTATCCAGAAACTATTCCGGTTGATCCAGGACTTCCCCAGTACCATTCTCATATGTTCCGGAACCACCTGGGACTACTCCAGAGTGATCCGGACATAACCTTAAATACCCAGAACTACTTCTGGTGCCCTTATGAACAATTCCATAAATCTCCGGAACTACTTCCGGTACCCGTATGAACTATTCTGCTTTGCTTCCACTAAACCTTCTACCATACTAGTATTCTAACAGACTACTGCTCGTTAAGTGTGTGACCCAATAGGTTCGGTATAATGCGGACATGACTCAGAACATCTTCAGGACATAGGTCAACAGCCTTTTGTCAATAGCCAATAATCAACAGCGGAGCCATGGACACCCATGTTGACTCCCGCACATACACGAAGAAACTTCGAGTGAACCATTATGTTTAGTCATGTACCATTCCCTTTGCTTCGCGATATATGACAAAGTTAGAGGAGAGAAGTTTGGCACCCATGTGTAACAACTTTTGAACACAAGCCACTCGTTATCCTCTTTGCTCGTTTGTCCCTTTTCTCGTTATCGTATTCCGGTATCCCCGTGACTGAATCACAATGCGTCTGGCCAGACTATAATGGATACCGTCATACCGAGTGGGCCCGAAGTGAATATCTTCTTCATCGTGAAGGAGCAAATCCCATTCTTGAACTATCACAGTCACTAGACACACCATCTGACATACCCAGAACTTATTTTACTACTTCCCATTTACGGGAGGATTCATCTAAGAACCAAAGCATGTCTTCCTGTGTGAAGCAACCCGATACTCTCATGGTCTAAGGAATTACGTATATGAAAACATTTCATGATATGACTTATAACGTAGTTACGACATGATCTCTAAGTATATCATTCAATACTGGGGTCGGTTCAACATCATTGTTCTGCTAACAATATGTTCCCATTGCTACTGACATCCTTGTTACAAGAACAATGTCCATGATTAAGAAAACGTAATCATCAGTTAGCACATGAGCTGGTCTTAGAGGCTAAACCAGGAACTCTTGGTGTTTACATTTCCACACATGCAAATGAGTTTTCTTCTGAATCTCACAGTCAGGGTCATTGCAATTATAGCACAGAAATATAAACATTAATTATGAACGTGGAAATATATATATAATAACATTTTATTATTTCCTCTAGGGCATATTTCCAACAACGTCAAGGGGCGACAAAATCAGGCTATGCAATTGAATAGGAGTATAACGTAGCAGAAGCAGTAACAATGCCTAGTGCAAGAAATGTACGGAAAGATAGGCGATATCTGGGGAAGAGAATGGCTCTGCTTGCCTGGACGCTCGACGGTAGGGGCAGGGTCGTCGACGAAGTAGTCGTACCCGGCAGCGGTGCAATCGGTGGTAGCAGCGGGGTCTACCGGAGATTAAGGGGGGGATGAAACAGTAAATACAAAGCAATATATACAAAAAAAATACATGGCATGACGTATGCAAAGTTAACGGTGTTCTATCGCAGTGCAATGCACGTTGCTCGGAGCGGGAATTCATCCGGGGATGAACTGCCAGCTCCGGCGGATTACCGGACAGGGTGTCCGGAGGGGGAAGGTTTCATGCCGGAGGTGTCGTGGACATCCGACAAGCATAAGGGAGGTGTATCCGTGTTAGTTGAACCATTCCGGACAACTTTCGTGTTCGAAATAAATTCATCCGGGTATTTTTTATCGGTACCGTGAATTATCGACAAACAGCCCGGAGGGGGGAATGTCGATGATCAGTGTGGTAGGGGGGTGGGGTAGACATACGGATAGCATATCCGTATTCGTTATATTTTTCTAATCAATTTTCATGTATAAAGTTTTTGAATCTGAATTACGGTTTAAAAGATATTGAATTTTAAAGTTTTAATCAATTTAAATCAATTTTCTGGATTTATTTTATTAATAAATCAGTAACATTATCCACAGAGAGGGTTGACCAGGTCAAACTGACAGAGGGGACCCACCTGTAAGGTTGACTGGTCAACTGACCAGAGGGTCCCACATGTCAGCCTCTAGTTATTTAATTAAATCTTTATTTTTATTCCAAAATCCTTTTGGTCCACATGTCATACACAGTACACTAATAAATCAATTAATTTATTTAATTAACCCAGGGGGGCCCCTTGTCATACTCAGTGGGGGGGTTTTATCCCTGCTTATTTCTCTAAGAGATAATCAGGGGGGGTCGGGCCCGCCTGTCATGGGGTGAGGGGAGGGGGGTTAGTGGTTAACTAACAGGCCTGCCAGGGGGGGCCCGCCTGACAGCCCCCCAGGCCCTCGCCGGAGCCCCTGCCGGAGACAGACGACGGCGAGGTGGAGCGCACTCGCGCTACAGAGCACGGGAGGGGGTGGCGTTGGGCTCATTCGACGGAGGGGAGAGAGGCGCGTCGATCTGTGGGCTCGGGGTGGCCAGGGGGTCGTCGGAGCCGCGCCGGCTTCGAGCCGCGGCGGCGGGAGCTACTGGCCAGACGGGGAACTTGGCCCCCGGGTGTTTCCGTGAACGCGAGCTAGTCAAACGGAAGCTGCAGCACGCCAGGAGCAAGCCAGTGCCATTGGCGCGCGCTAAGATGGACCACGGCGACGGTGACGTTCACCGCGGCGGCGGCCGGAGCGTGGAAAAAGGGGGCGGCATCTACGGTCTTATCGGGAGGTTGCGAGCACGTTTGGATGGTTCCGGTGCTCACCGTGGTCGTGTAGAGGAGCAAAGCGGGCTCGGGGAAGGGGCGGTTGGCCGGAATTTGGAGAAGTTCGCCGGCGGGTCCGACGAGGAAGACGAAGACGATGTGCTCGGTGTAGACCTCCCCGCGTTCGATTCGTTGCTCCGGGTGAAGAGGACGTCATCGAGTAAACCCCTGGACACGGTGCGGCAGGCTTCGGTGGCCGTTGGCCGCGCGAGGGCGTGACGGCTGCGACGGCGGCCTCGGTGGAGTTCTTCCCCGACGAGAGCGAGACAATGGGGTGGGGGGGGGGATTCGATCCAGTGGTCTAGGGTTAGGGTTGAGGTGCAGGGGGCGCCGTCCGCGACTTGTAGTCGCCGGGGGGGGGGGGGGGGTCACCGATGCCCGCCACGGCGATGGCCATCGCGGTGGCCTTGGTCGATGGTCGCCACGCCCCTGCTTCTCCCCTGTAGCGAGAGGAAGGGGGCAGTTCGGGTGGGGGTGGGCCTTTGGGCTAGATTCAGTCCAGGGGGAAGGGGAGGGGAGTTGGGCCTCGCAGTAGATTAGGTTTGTTTCTTTGTATTTTGTTTTTCTCTTTTCCCTTTCTGTAATTTCTTTTTGTATTTATCTTAATTCACTTAGGCATTTTAGTTAAATGTGGAAGTTATACCACAAATATTGTTATATCTAGGGTTAGTGCCACAAAAGATTTGGGCTCTTTTAAAAGTCATTTAATATTTACTTTAAATATTAAATGATTTTTTTGGGGTTTTTGGCCTCTATTTATATTTGTTTAGAATTTTCTATCACTTAATAAATACTCAAACCCATATGTATTTGGTCCACTGAATATTTGTGTTTTTATAAAAGTAGTTTCATAATTTTTGGAAAATATTTTATTGTCACCATATTTTTAATATTCATCAAAAGGCATTTTTGGGTTTGCTTGAATTTTATTCCAGATGGCTTGGACTTTAGTTGGCCAATGATGATCAAGGTCCATGGTTCATATTTGCTTGCAACAATATCAAAGGAGAATTTGAATTTGAACTGAACCAGTTGATCAAACAAAAGTTTTGAACAGTACAGATGAACAGTAACAGTGATTATTGTTCACTGACAGTGAGGGTGTTACAGCCACTTGGTGTATAAAAGACCGCCAGCCAGATCATAACTAAGGTCTCGAAAACCCATACTAAGACATGCATGTTATAAACATACACGCAGCACACATGTCTAGTATGAACAGCAGGTATCATCACATAACTCTACAAAGTAATATTTATTGACTTACACATAGAGCATACAAAGATCACATGTGTGTGATCAACATTACATCATACAACGGAAGCAAATTAGGTCTGAGTACATACAAGTTTAACAAATGGCTTAGAGAAGCCTTGTACAACAAACATGCCCTTCCACGAGGGACCAGACTGCTGTCTGGGACTATGCTAACTTAGTCAACGTTGAGCTTCAGGAAGGTGACTCCATCGGGTTCCGGGTTCTCATCTAAAACATAGAATAAGCAAACGTGAGTACAAAGTCGTACTCAGCAAGACTTACATCAGAACTACACTACTTATGCTCAAGTATCAAGGTAAAGGAGGTGGGGTTCTACATGCAGAAGTGCCAGCTTTGACTTGGCTAGTCCTGTACTACGAGTACCAGACTTGAGGTAAGAAGCGTACACGAGTCCACTACCAAGTCTCCAACCAATACACCACTATGGTTACTTCCTCGACTTCCCCACGAGGAAGAACACCATAGCACTCACGCTTATCTTGCGAGTTTTAGAAGTATCCATTCAAGTTGTCTAAAAATCAAGCACAACTTTCCAAGTATTCCATGACCGCGGACGCGGCTATTCGAATAATTTTCTTAACCTTGCAAGGGCGTAAACTACACACACATGACCATCGGTTACCGCCAAGTCTCGCCACCGTTCAAGAGGTGACAGCGAGGATGTTCACCACAACACTTCACCCACAACTTCGTTCTAGTCCAAGGAGTCAACTGTCTGAGTTCCAAACCTAACTGGAGTTCCGGCCGAGCTTCCAGCCAGGACTCAAACCATGTAGGCACAACTGACAAGCCCACCTCGAAGGATGGTTCTCCTCTTGACAAGCCATGATCTACAAGCCCTACCATGAATGCCACATTTCACCTCCTTTATCTTTCTATGCCGAATGGAAATCCCGAACTAGTTGTGACTCCTGGACTTGGATCGGGGTGAGTTACTAGGTCGAGAGGGGTCCGTGAGCCCAATGTGTGGTTGTACTCTTTGTCTCGGATTACCATACAAGAACTCGGGCTTAAGGCAGTGTTCAACGAGACAACCCACTGTGTACTCCTACACAGCCTCTCATCGTTCACCTTGTATTAGGGTGGATTCACCAACACAGTTTCACTTTCATCAACACCATGTTCACCATCATCCCGACTCACATCAAAAGCAACCTCATTGTACCACTAAGCATGCAATAAGCAGTAACAGTTGCAGGGGCCACATGATATCAAACAACTCCTATGTTAGCTAGGATTGTGGTTTGCTTACTACTGTGACAAGATGATAGGTCATGCATTGGATATGGGTTCAACTATGCGGTAGAATCGATACAAGGTGATCTCCTAAACATGCATAAGCGAGACTGAGAGGGAATTGGGATTTTATAGACATGATCAATGGGGTTTGCTTGCCTTGCTGACGATACACGTGTCTTAACAGTGGTCTTCTTCTTCGGGGGTGATCACCGTCTCGGAAAAGCTGGTACCGGGAACAATCATCAACAAAGGGGGGGGGGCAACTTCGGAAGTAAATGCACAAGCACATGATATTGTTGTGACATGAAGTATAGGGTACTGATTTGTGGTTAATTCAATTTAATTGAAGTATATTGCATTTGGAATGCAAATTCAAACTTCAAATTATGCCATATGCATGTTTGCTACTGTTCACCCATTTTAAAATGGTCAAACATGAAAACAAAATGCATATTCATAATCCTTGCATTTTTCTGATAATTTTTCATATATTATATGTTTAATTTGGAGTTAATATGAATTTTCTATGAATTTCCAAAGTTTATATGATTTTCTGCAATTTCTGTAATTTCTCTGGAATTGTTTTATTTCTGGAAATTCTCTTATTGCATTAGCATGATGCAAGCATGACATCAGCAGGGGGCTGACAGGTGGGTCCACCCTGTCAGTGACCCACTGTTAAATTATGTTTAGATTTAACTCAAACAGAGGATTAGCGGGCTGACCCCACTTGTCATGGACTCGGGAGGAGGGTTAAGTTTGGGATTAGGGCTAATCGGCCGGCGGCTAACCGCCGGTGACCACGGGTCACGGCGGCGCCCACTCGGGGTGGCGCTCCCGGGCATCGTTCGCAGCGCTGAGACCACGAGCGTGTAGCCCGTTCCCGCGTGTAGCTACTGGAGGGGTCGGGCGACCACGGGGAGGCCCAACGTGATGGCGGGAAGCTTCCCGGCGGCGGCCGGAGCACGGCACAGGCGGGCTCGATGATTAGGGGCACGGGAGGAGGCGCGGAAAGAGTGGTTCGAGGCGGCGGCTCACCCTGGATCGAATGGTGAGGACGGCGGAGTCGGGGGAAGCAGTACGGCGGTGCAATCGTCGACGGGCTCCACTTCGGCCGACGGCAGCTCGATGAAGGGGGCGTCTCCTCTAGGGCCTCCGGGCTCGATTCATTGCACGGGAAGACGAAGACGACGGCGGTCGACCTGTTGGACACAGCGGTGGCACTTCTCGTCGCCGTTGGCCACGCAGGCGCACGGGGCTCACTCCGGCGAGTTCTCGGGTTCGCGCAGAAACGAGAGAGGGAGAGCGTGGGGAGAGACCGCGAGTGGAGGGGAAGGTGAGAGGAGGTTTTGTGCGTCTGCGTGGCGCCTTGGGAGAGAAGAGGGGGCTCCAGAGAGGCCTCGGTGGCGTCGGCGCGCCCACGACTCGCCACCGAGCAGCTTGGAAGCGAGGGGAGGAAGAAGACAAGCCCCAGGTGGGCTTGGGCTGGGATTTGGTTAGTTGGGCCTGTGGCCTGTGGGGTGGGATGGGGTTTTTTTTTCCCTTTTCTTCTGTTATTTCTTTTCTGTTTTCTTTTTCTTCTTTTGTTTTGCTCTGGTAAAAATACCAACGCATTTTATAAAAATGCCCAACTAATTTTATAAATACTAGGTGACCAGTAGATAGTCACTTTTAGGATTTGGGCATTTTTGAAATTCAATACATTTGAATTTCAAGACAAATAGGGGTCAAATTTAATTTCCAAGCCCTATTTGGAATTTTTGGCAAATCTTTGTGCATGCAGTGGGACCCATTTGACTTTATATGTGATCATGCATATTTATAAGACTTTTCAAAAATACCAGAGGAATTTTTGGAAGAAAGTTTTGTCTGGCCATTTGAATTAAATTCTTTAGGGCTTTTCTTTTCCCCATTTTTGAATTTCTTTTGAAATTTTCACATGATGCAAAGGGGAACTCAAACCCTAGCACTTACCCTAGTTGGGGTTCTGACAGCTAAAGTACAGAACAACACGAGTGCGTAGCAAAAAGTTTCACCTCGATCCGGCTTACGGTTGCGGAGATATTGCGAGTACGGCGCCAGGGTGTTTTCCGCCAACAGAGACATGTGCGTAAATAAAGTTTTGTCTGAAAAAGCAATTGGGTCCCTGGTCTGGATCTGGCCGGAGTTGACTCCGGTGAGCTCGAAAAAATTTCCGGCGAACTGTGGGGCGGCTTCCGGCGAGAGGTGGCGGCTCCGGCCGGTGGGGAGGCTGCCGACGAGGGGCGCAAGGGCGCGCGGGGCACGGCGGCAGCGGCGGTCGGCGAGGCGGGGCGTGCGGCGCCGTGGAGGTCCGGCCGGGCGGCGCCGGTGGCCGGCTCGGCTCCTGGTCAGCCCGCTCCGGCGAGTGGCCGTGGCGGCTCACGGCGCGGAGCGATGCTTTGGGCGAGGCGAGGCGGCGGCCGGGTGGTGGTGGCGCGACGCGCGACCGGGCGTCGGTGTTGCCGGCACGGCGGCGGCGGCGGGGCACTTCGGTCGGGGCGGCGCGGCGACGGCAGCTCCGGCGACGCGGGCGGCGGCGCAGTGACGTGGCGGCGGCAGGGGGGTCGGGCGGGGTCCGCTAGGGTATTTTTGGAAAAAAAATTAAAATAAAAAAGAATTTGCTGAAAAACTTATATAGCCAGAGCAAAATAGAAAAGAAAAAAAAACAGTTCGGATCCTACTCGGGCTCAAAATCACTCGTGGGCGGAAAAACGTAATGGGCCGGCTGCAGTCTTTTTCCTTTTTATTTAAAAATCGAGACTTCAAACAATTAAATAAAATTAATCGTAACTCCAAGAAATAATCTAAAGAAAATTATTTAATGAAAACATTTTCCAAAAGGAAAATAAAAATAAAAACATTTTCTAAATACTTTATTTAAATATAAAATACTTTTCATAAATTAAATAACATCCAATAAATTATTAAAAGTATTTTTATTTGGTCAAAAGCATTGACAAAACATTTCTAAATAATAAAATATAAATTTTAAAATTATCATAACAATAAATAATTTGGAAAAATAAAAATATCCCATTGGAATACTTTTTCAACTCTTTTGAAATATTAAATAAATCATTTTAATGAAATAAAAACTCTCTTAGCATTATAAAATCCCTAAAATAATTTTAGAGTTATTTATAATACTCAAAATAAATTTTAAAAACTTTAAAGTAATATTGTAAATATTTTCCAACTCTATTAAAAAGGAGATAAGTCATTTTATATCCTCTCAAATGAATTTCCTTGAGTTGAAAAATGTTTTGAATATTCAGAAGAATTCTAATAATGATTTAAAACATTTTCCAACCTTTTAATATGCTGAAAGAGTCATACTACCTTCTCTCATTTTGTTTTGTTGGTTTTGTTTTAAATAGTAAATTCCAAAAACACCAATTATGAATATTAGGGAAAGTCCTTTTATTCCCTCTTTTTTTAATATTCAATAAACTCCAAAAAGTTTTAAATCCCAGAGAAAATCAAACACATCAAGCAAACAATCATTAATTATTTTATTTTATTCACATTCCAAAATTCGGAGAATTTTGGGTTGTTACACTACCACCCTTAAAAGGAATCTTGTCCTCGAGATTCGAGAAGGCTAGAAAGAAAGGTTAGGGTTCGGGTCTTCATGACAGTCCATCGATCCTCCGATGAGCTTGGGTGCTACCACCCTTAAAAGGAATGCGACGTGGTCTTCGAAAATCTTGATCCATCGATGACGTCCTTCATAGAGATTTCACCAACACCTTTGAGGTCTTGAATCCTTAGTAAAAGAGGAGTCTTCCATACACCGAACCTTCATGGCTGACAGGTCAGGCGCCAATACTAAGCAACTATCGATTTTCTCATGGTGGTCATCAAGAATACTTTGACGGGATACCTGCAGGAAATGGTCTAGGTCTATACTCACCGTATAACACAAATGGTAAAGTTCTACTGGGGTCACACATCATACCATTCTATGGTTCAGGCCTTGACATCGTCGTCTCTCTGCTATAGGTAAGTCACTCAAGATTTACTATCCCGCATAGCAAGAGCGAATAATAAGGGTAGTCGTCATGGGGGCCAATCCATTCCGCACCCATATCATTACCTTGTATATGGTTTAGTGAATCTCGCAATCTAACACTCGGTCATCCTCACGAGCATTGCAGAAGTCCTTCTTATCTTGAACTGGGTTCAGATAAGTCCATGGTTCTGCAAGCCAAGCAAAAGATCTATCGTTTCGTCAACACTCAGGTTTTCTCAAACTGCTATAAACGTGTACTGGTGGACTACAACTTCCTCCAGAGCTCTTCCTTCAGCAAGGTTGTGCTTGCTTGTTGTAAGATCCTGGCACATGGGGTTATCCTTGGAACTCGGCATTAAGTTACATCCATCTTTATTCCAGTCTTGACATTGGCAGCCATTGTAGTAGCTTCTTCAATTTAGGGATGAGGATGAGGGGAATAGAATGTAGATAGCAAGGTAGAGTGAGAGAGATAGGGAGAGATACCCATACAAACATCACACTAGTTTTGAAAATACAAGTTTTGATGTGTAGCTGTCGGTAAAACAAGAAATGACAGCTCACAGAAACGATCTAACGGTAGAAACTTGAATCTTCTAGGTCTTCAAGCTTTCAGGTCTTCAATGACGGTAGCTTCAGTTTCGCGTTGTTGAAGTAATCTTCGTATCATTGAGTCACTTGCCAATTTATTCTTCTTTTGGTTGTGTCTTCTTCAGTCTCGAAGCAAACTAATTAGATAAGGGGTCTAAGGTAATGTAAACTTATTATACTCGCGAAGAAGAACCACAAAGCACAACACATCACATCAAAACAAGACATAACAGGGTAAAGGCCACAAGCAAAACTGAACAAAACAATCATGACATAAAACATCTAGTTAATCAATAGAAAAACATGCATCGTTCCACATCTCCAACTAACATGAAAAGGTAACAACGTACACTTAGTGCACACCTACGTACGTCCTCCAATTGCCCGACATAAGCTTCTCCAAGTCAGCATCCTTGCTTCCACGTTCACAACTTCTTCTTTCCGTTCAACTCTGGACACATGTTGGCGTAATGTCCCATATCCCTGCACCGATAACACTGAATTTCGCTAAGATTTTTCCTTTCCTTCTTCACAGGTGCTTCCTTGAACTCCTGGATAATCTTCTTCATCCATTCCTTTTGTTGTTGAATCACTTGTTGTGTCATGGCGTAAAGGTGACACTGAACGGGTAATGATTATTTCCTTCACACACGAAACACGTGACTTATGCAGTGGGGCATTCTTCACCCGAGAATTTCTTCACAATAGGGACATCCATCTTAGTGTCCTTCATAGGAGTGCCCTGTTTCTCCGCAAATTGTACAGGCACGGATCCTCTTAAGGGTTACCGTCCTTTGCATCGGGGTGACGAGGCGGGATCCCAACAAAATCCTTGTAAATTCTTCCAAGTAATCTTCCTTCGTGTTTCGTCAATTTCTTGGTGCATTCTCCACCAAGTAGTAGCCTCTTCTACCAAGTACTTAACTGCATAGGGGACCATGTCCTCACTTCCAACCTTTTTTATCTTCATATGCTCCTCCATATTACGAATCCATTGCTCCACCTTCAGTCTCGACATCGCCCCGGAAAAGGCGAGTCCTACTTCATACTCCATCTATTAAGCCCATACGACAAGGGTTAGGGCAAAACTATAACACCGACAAGACAACAACTAAAGAATACACCAAACATATGCACTCAAACAAGAAAGAGGCAAAAAAACACCTACGTTCACGGCCACACATAACAACAAACAATACAGTCACAAAAGGCAAAACACACAAACAACACCTAGAGTAAGGTCATATGTGCAAGACATACGATCTGATCATACTACGCGAAATTCGTTCATTTAACTTCACCTAAAAGGTGGTGGTCTGAATCTAAACTTCATCCTTCTCAGCTAAGCTGATCTTAACGATCCTCTCGTAGTGTAAACATTAATCCTTATTAAATCCATAGGATACTCCTCCAATTTTTTTGGCAGTCGTAACTTCAATTGATCCATGAGGTTGATGATGTTCTTCTCAAATTTCTTGTCTTCCGAGGTATAAACATCTCAAGGGGTATTCATAGTGAAACAAGATGAGGAGTTTTAGAAGATGAATAATAGATGAGAAATACTAGTGGAGAGAGTAAGTAATCAAAGAATGATAAAATATTTTTGTTCCTATGGCTTTTCCTATCCATTTTCTAGGGTCACGACCTACAGTCAACATGGGCTCTGATACCATCTGTAACGACCCGATTAACTAAGAATCCAAGTCTCTGTGCATTCTGTGCTAGTCCCTGGATCAATAGCTAGCACACAAAGTACATGATATAATATCAAGAATAAACCACATGTCATATATATTACATCGAAGATCCAGTATTACATATAAACATACCTGCATAGCTCAAGGCTAGCTTACAAATAAAATACAGCGGAAAACAATAAAAGCTTCGTGGCATCCATCAACTCCACCGGCATAGTTGAGTATAGACATCGTAACTCTACATCGTACCACTTACTCGTCGTATATAATCCTGCAACATCGAAGGTTACAGCCCGACAACGGGTCAGTACATCTGATTTGTACGGCAAGTCACACGAAAAAGTATATAACAGACCTACATCTACATGCAAGGATAAGTCAAAGGAAAGGCTTATGGTTTTATTTTGCAGAAAGCTGATTTTTCCCTCACATACTACAACTAATCAAATTTCAATTTATCTTGCTAGTCCTAAGTATGGTTGAATTGGGCTACACCAATTCCAACCATCCCTTTATTAAAAGTTCCCACTCAATGTCAGAACCCCAACTAGGGTAAGTTCTAGGGTTTGAGTGCCCCTTTGCATCATGCAAAATTTTCAAAAAGAAAATCAAAAATAGGGAAAAAGGAAAGCCCTGAGAATTTAAATAAATGGCCAGATAAAAATCTTTTTCCAAAAATCGTTTGAACATTTGGAAAATTCCTATAAATGATGCTGATCATTTTAAAAGTGGTTTGGGATCAATCCCATGCACATGGAATTTTCTAATATTCAAACAGTGGCTTTGGAAATTAAAATAACCCTATTTGGTTTGAAATTCAAAATATATTGAATTTCAAAAATGCTCAAACTCTACAAGTGACTTGCTACTGGTCACCTAGGATTTATAAAAATGTTTGGGCATTTTACAAAAATGCCTTGCTATTTTATTTTGGGGAAAAACCAATTACAGAAAAGGAAACAGAAACAAAACACAGAGAAAAAGAAAAGGGGGAAAAGGAGCCCACCCAACCGCCCCCCCCCGGCCCAACTTACCTTTCCAGCCCAGCCCACCAGCGCCACCTTGTCTTCTTCCTCCCCGGCGCCCGAAGCAGCTCGGTGGCGAGCCGAGCACCGTGGACGCCACCGAGGGCTTCTGGAGCCTCCTCTTCTCTCCGCGGGCGCCACGCAGCTCGCCGAGAACCCCCGCTCTTCTCCCCCTCTCCCGGTTTCCTCTCCCTCTCTCCTCGCGTCGGAATCGCCATAGCCAAGAGCCCGCCGGAGCACCACCGTGGAGAACCGTGGCCACTGAGTGAACCAGCATGCGCCTTCGTGTCCAGTCGACGCGCAGCCGAGGTCTCCTTCGAATCCCCCTCCCAAATTGAGCAAGGGCACGACTCCGGCGACGTGAGCTTCGTCTTCTTCACCGCCGGCCGCCACGACTCCGAGGTAAAATCTCGCGTCCTCTAGCTCCGCTCCGACTCCGACGAGCTCGTCAACAGGTTTGGGGTGAGCTTCCGCTCGTTTTCCCCCATCTCTCCCTCTCCCCCGTGCTCTTTGTCGACGATGGCCACCACGGCAGCTCCGGCCGCCGCAAAAAGTCGTCGTAGCCGTGGCCTCGAAGCTCCCCGTGACCCTCTGATGGCACCACGGGAAGCGGACGACGGCGAGGCACCCTCCCGTGCCCTCCTTTACCCTTCCCGTGCCTGGAATCGTATTCCGACAAATTTCGGCGAGGCGCCGCCGTCTGGAAGGCCACCGGCGTCAAGCCGGCGCCATTAGAGCTAACCAGCCCCGCTAATCCTAGCCCTAGTCTATGACATGTGGGCCAGCCCCCCCCCCTTTAACCCTCTGTTAAGTTAAATTTAAACCGGGTTAAACCCCCCTGAGGCTGACAGCAGGGGCCCACTGGACAGACAACCCCACGTCATGCTAATGTCAGCATGACGCAGTAAAGTTTTTCCAGAAAATAGAAATGAATTATTTTTAATCCAGAAAATTCCAGAAAATCATTTAAACTTGGGAAATTCATAACTAATTCATATGAACTCCAAATAAAGCAAATAATATGTCTAGAAATATCAGAAAAATCCAAGGATTATGAATATGGGCTCTGTTTTCATGTTTGACCATTTTAAAATGGGTGAACAGTGAAAAACATCCATATGGCTATAATTCAAATTCAAATTTGAAGCACTTTTGCAAATGACTTTGCATATGACTTCTTTTAAATGGAATTGTAACCACATTGTGACCAAGCACATCACCATTTAAATATTGATCATGTCTTTGATGCATTGCAATTAAATTTATACCTTGTTTGATTGTTTGCTCGATAGACGTGCAATCGGAACCGGAGGCCACCCCCTTCGTTGAAGACCTCGATATCGAACCTCGTCAGCAAGGCAAGCAAACCCCATTGATCATGTCTATAAAATCCAAATTCCCTCTCAGTCTCGCTTATGCATGTTTAGGAGATCACTTTGTATCGATTCTACCGCATAGTTGAACCCATATCCGATGCATGGCCTATCATCTTGTCACAGTATTAAGCAAACCACAATCCTAGCTGACATAGGAGTTGTATGATATCATGAAGCCCCTGCAACTGTTACAGCTTATTGCATGCTTAGTGTTACATGAGGTTGCTTTTGTTGTGAGTCGGGATAATGGTGAACATGGTGTTCATGAAAGTGAAACTGTGTCGGTGAATCCACCCTAATACAAGGTGAACGATGAGAGGCTATGTAGGAGTACACAGTGGGTTGTCTCGTTGAACACTGCCTTAGGCATCGAGTTCTTGTATGGTAATCCAAGACAAAGAGTACAACCACACATTGGGCTCACTGACCCCTCTCGGCCTAGTACCTTGATCCGTGTCGACGTCCAGGAGTCACATTAGTTCGGGCTTTCCATTTGGCATATGCATAGAAAAAGAATGAAGGAATGGTTGCATCATCCTAGATATGTGGGTGCACCTGTGAGGCAGGAAAACCATCTGCTAAAGGTGGCGTCTCGGTCACTTACATTGTCTGAGTCCGTTTCGTTGATCCGGCCGGACTCTCGAGCGGTAGCAACTCAGGTAGTCGACTCCTGGAATAGACCGGTTGTGAGCGAAGTGTCGTGGTGAACATCCTCGCTGTCACCTCTTGAGCGGTGGCGAGACCTGGCGGTAACCGATGGTCATGTGTGTGTAGCTTACACCCTTGCAAGGTTAACAAAACTATTCGAATAGCCGCGTCCGCGGTTAAGGACTACTTGGAACCTGTACCTGATTATTAGACAACTTGAACTGGATACTTCTAAAACTCGCAAGATAAGTGTGAGTGCTGTGGTGTGCCTCCTCGTGGGGAAGTCGAGGAAGTAACCATAGTGGTGTATTGGTTGGAGATGTAGTGGACTCGTGTACGCTTCTTACCTCAAGTCTGGTACTCGTAGTTCAGGATTAGCCAAGTCAAAGCTGGCACTTCTGCATGTTGAACCCCACCTCCCTTTACCTTGATACTTGAGCATGAGTAGTGTAGTTCTGATGTAAGTCTTGCTGAGTACGACTTTGTACTCACGTTTGCTTATTCTATGTTTTAGATAAGAAACCGGAACCCGATGGAGTCACCTTCGTGAAGCTCGACGTTGACTAAGTTAGCATAGTCCCAGACAGCAGTCTGGTCCCTCGTGGAAGGGCATGTTTGTTGTACAAGGCTTCTCTAAGCCATTTGTTAAACTTGTCTGTACTCAGACCTAAATTGCTTCCGTTGTATGATGTAATGTTGATCACAGACATGTGATCTTTGTATGCTCTATATGTATATCTATAAAGAGTACTTTGTAGAGTTATGTGATGATACCTGCTGTTCATACTAGGCATGTGTGCTGCGTGTATGTTTATAACATGCATGTCTTAGTATGGGTTTTCGAGACCTTAGTTGTGATCTGGCTGGCGGTCTTTTATACACCAAGTGGCCCTTAGATGTGCGCAGCTTGGGGCATCGCGATGCGATTGTTCGTGACTCTGTCACGTGCACACTTTGTTGTATGATCGAGCCCGCCCTAGACCCCGACTAAGTGATCGGGCTGGAGTAAGTCTATGTAAGAGTTAGGATCCAATCGATAACATGGTTGAGGCGACTTGTCTATGAGTATGGGATTCACCACCCATAAGCATTTAGACTTGTGAGCGGACGTTGAGGACCCATCTCAGTTGATCATCCGGCCTGAATGGGATGCCCCTCACGTTCGATGCTTACCGAGAACGTTCTGTGCTTGGCCTTGTCTGCTTAGACAAGTGGGTACGGTTCTCGGCTCTCCATGTGATTGTATCGTGACTGCAATTACATACGCTAACCCCGGGTCCCGACAGACTTGGTATCAGAGCAGGACTGTCTGTAGGCTTATCAAACCCTTGGTCGAAGTCGAGTCTAGCATTCTATAGTTATATAGTTACTCTGGTTATAAGGGAATAATGTAAGGCTTCTTTTTCTCCTTACCCTCATCGATCTGAGTTCTGAGTCACCCTTATCTTTTCTACGGGATGATAAGACTAGGCTCATCTATGTCTTATTAGAACATCTCGTTGAGTGCTTCCCTTTAGCCGTAGGATTGTTGTGGTCGTCCAGACTCATCGAGTTTTGAGTTCCTTGAGGAAGTTCTGTCCAATCTCCTCAAGGTTGTTTCGTTTTCCATCCCGGTACAGCCGTTATGCTGCCGGATTTATTCCGAGTTTCTGTGGATCTTTGTCTTCGCATTATAATCTTTTCTGCCTTCATCATGTCTTGTTGTCCTTGAATCCATCATTCAACCTGTTCTGATTGTTGATTTTTATCACACAGGATGTCAGGTGGAACTCGTAGTGCTGTTCGTCGGAATCGAGACCGTGTTCGGAATCGAAATGATGATGAACCTCTACCACCGTCTTCTGCGGCGGAAATCATGATGGAAGCTGAGAAGAATCAACGTGATCAAACACGCCTTCTGGAGCTCATCGAGCAGAATACCGCCCGTCATTGCAATGTGGTTGTGAGCATTAAGGACTTCATCCTCCTCAAGCCACCGATATTTCGATGTTCTTCTGAGCCCCTTGAAGCTGATGATTGGCTCCGTTCCATCGAGCGTAAGCTTGATTTTGCACATGTTGCTCCCAATGATCGAGTTGTTTTCGCGGTATACTTCTTGGAAGGTGCTGCTTTTCAATGGTCGGAGAACTATGTTGCTATGCAGCCTGATGGTCACCTAGTGACTTGGCAGGAGTTCTGTGTTGCCTTTCGAGGGTACCACATCCTGGATGAGTTGATGGAGCGCAAGAAGGAAGAGTTCTGCAATCTCACTCAAGGAGAGATGTCCATGCATGAGTATGTGAGAGAGTTCATCCGTCTTGCTCGGTATGCCCAAGATGAGATCACCACCGATGCCAGAAAGCAGGCAAGGTTCCGTAAAGGACTTAGCCCCATCCTTCGTCATGATCTCAACCTCATCGAATTTGCCACCTTTGAGGATTTAGTCAACAGATCCTTCAGAGCTGAGCATGGCAATGAAATTTTCGAGGAGTCCCGTAAGCATGCTCTTGAGCTTGCTCCTTCTTCAAGTTCAGCCCCTCAGAAACGCCGAATTTGGATTCCAACCAGAGCCATACCTCAAAACTTTCTGCAGAGACCAACCTCCAATATATGTCATCCACCTCAACACATCGTTCCTCCTCGGAATGATGGTGTGCAACCAAGTAATCCCACTCCCAGCAATTCAGACAGGGTATGTTTTAAGTGTGGTCTTCCAGGCCATTACTATCGCCAATGCCCTCAGGTCTTGATGGCACCACGTCATTCTCGACCCAAACCTCCAAAGAAACCAACCACCAAAGCCATTCCAGCAAAGCTTTCAGTCACAAGTAGTGGTTGTGTGAACCAAATCTCAGTGGAGGAAACCATTGATGCTTCTGACGTCATTATTGGCACACTCCCAGTCAATCATGTCCCCGCCTCCGTTCTTTTCGATCCAGGAGCTTCTCATTCATTCATGTCGGAGAGTTATGCACTTCGTCATGAATTCCCTTTTGAAGAAATGTTTTCTCCAATGATCATTCAAACTCCTGGTTCAAAGTGGCAAACTAATAGAGTAAGCCATGGTAATCAAATTGCAATTGAGGGTTTAGTATTCCTTGCTTCACTTATAGCCCTCAAGTCTTCGGACATTGATGTCATCCTAGGAATGGATTGGTTATCAAGGCAAAATGCTTTCCTTGATTGTAAAGCCAAATCAGTCAAACTCACCCATCCTTTAGGCCAGACCATTGACTACACTTCACCCAGTTCTAGAATCCAGATGCATACTTTGAATGTGCTTCCACTTCCAGACCTTGACGATGTTCCGGTGGTTCGTGACTTCCCGGATGTCTTTCCTGAAGAACTGCCGGGAATGCCACCCGACAGGTGTGTAGAATTCATAGTGGATCTTATACCAGGCACAGCCCCAATTTCCAGACGCCCATATAGGATGGCCCCACATGAGTTAGCTGAGCTAAAAACCCAACTTGATGCTTCGTTGGCAAAAGGCTTCATCCGCCCCAGCTCATCGCCATGGGGTTGGCCCGTTCTGTTCGTAACGAAGAAAGATGGAACAGAAAGGATGTGTGTAGACTATCGCCTGCTAAATCTAGCGACGATAAAGAACAAGTATCCACTGCCCAGGATCAATGATCTTTATGATCAACTTGCAGGATCCTCTATCTTCTCTAAGATGGATTTGAGATTAGGCTATCATCAAATCAAAATCCGAAATGAGGACATTCCAAAAACGGCTTTCACTACTCGTTATGGTCTTTACGAGTATACCGTCATGTCCTTTGGTTTAACCAATGCCCCCGCCACATTCTCACGCTTGATGAATTCGATCTTCATGGAGTACCTAGATAAATTTGTTGTGGTTTATCTCGATGATATTCTCATCTACTCGAAGAACGAAGAAGATCATGCCCAACACCTAAGGCTGGTATTGATGAAACTTAGAGAGCATCGCCTGTACGCTAAATTCTCCAAGTGTGAATTTTGGCTACCAGAAGTGACCTACTTAGGCCACGTGATTTCTGCGAAAGGTGTTGCAGTCAATCCCGAGAGAGTTCAGGCCGTCCTTGACTGGACTCCACCTAAATCGGTTAAGCAAGTTAGGAGTTTTCTTGGCCTAGCCAGCTATTGCCGCCGCTTCGTCGAGAACTTTTCTAAAGTTGCAAAGCCTCTTACTGAACTCCTCAAGAAAGATAAGAAATTCCAATGGACTCCCAAGTGCGAGCAAAGCTTTCAAGAGCTAAAAAGAAGGTTGACTTCTGCACCCGTACTTGCACCTCCAGACACCAAAAGGGATTTCGAGATCTATTGTGATGCTTCACGGCAAGGGTTAGGATGCATACTTATGCAAGATCGACATGTGGTAGCTTATGCTTCACGCCAGTTGCGGCCACATGAAGAGAACTATCCTACCCATGATCTTGAACTCGCTGCCGTAGTTCATGCCCTGAAGACTTGGCGACATTACCTCCTTGGTAATCGTTGTGAGATTTATTCCGACCACCAAAGCCTGAAATATATTTTCACCCAGCCAGATCTTAATCTCAGGCAAATACGCTGGATAGAGTTGATAAAACATTATGACTTAGGAATTTCTTACACACCAGGCAAGGCCAATGTCATGGCTGATGCACTAAGTCGTAAGTCGTATTGTAACAACCTCATGTTACAACAGTATCAACCACTTCTTCATGAGGAATTTCGAAAGCTCAATCTCGAGATTGTTCCTCATGGATCTCTTTTCAATTTTGTGGCGAAACCAACCCTTGAGGATCAAATCAGAGTTGCCCAAAGGCGTGCACGAGGTGTTCGCCGGATCAAGGAGAACATTGCTAGCGGAGTTGCTAAATGTTTCTCCACAGATAGTAAAGGAACGGTATTCTTTGAAAATCGTTTGGTAGTACCTAAGAATAGGGATCTAAGGCAACTCATCCTCAAAGAAGCCCATGATACTGAAGGGTTCGTTGCATAGAAAACAAAATTTTTCCTACGATTGCAACTGCCAAGATCACATCTAGGAGATAACTTGTAACGGTTTGAGAAGGACTCACCCTCGAAGACCAAAAAGCTTTAACGAGAACGATTCTCGTGGGTGATGTAGTCGATCACTTGCCGACCTCAAGGTCGTGATGAAGATGGGCGCCACAAACGGGCAGCGCCTCCGTAATCGGTCACACGTACGGATCAGTGACGACCTCCGCCCCTTGCTCCAGTTGGGCAGCAGAAGTAGTGGAACCTCGGGAACTCCAGCAGCACTACAACATAGTGGTGGTGGTGGTAGAGAAGATCTTGAGCAGGGCTTTGCCTAAGCACCGTACTCGTGAAACTGGATCAGCTAGCAAGGGGAGGAAGATGCCAACCAAAGGGCATATGAGAGATGGAGGAATTTTGTGTGTAGAGGGGTCTCCACCCATCTATATATAGGAGGGGGAGGCAGCCCCCAAGGGGTAGCACGCCCCAAGAGGTGCCCCCACCTCTCCCCTCATCATGTGGGTGGACTCCCCACTCACAAAAACAAAGGGTCACACATTATTCCCATAACTTCCATAATTCTCCACTCAAAATTCCAAGAGTTTATCACATTAAAACACTTTTAATTATCTTGTTTAATGTCACTCAAATTAATGAACACTTCATTCAATGAGTACTTCATTGATGAACACTTCATTCAATGAACACATTAACAATTATCCCCTTGCACTATTTTGATATACCGAAACTATTCCAGCAGTTTTATCAAAACAGTCCATGTGCTGTCCAGTATATTCTCCGGCGTTCCGTATCCACTCAAACGCGTCAACGAATCCTTAAGTGTGTCACCCTACGGTTCGTGAATAAAATGGACATGACAGAGACTCTTCTCCGATCAATAATCATCAGAGGGATCTGGAGATCCATGATGACTCCCACTTACTCAACGATGAACTAGTGATCGTGTGAACCATTACTCCGTAAACAATTCCTTTTGTCTCGCGATATTTTACTTGTCCGAGATCCGATCATTTGGTATCATCCATACCTAGTTCGATCTCGTTACCGACAAGTACTCTTTACTCGTTCCGTGATATAACATCCTCGTGAGCCAGTCACGTGCTTGCAAGCGATGTCAATGTGATATCACCGAGAGGGCCCAGAGTATATCTCTCTGTCATCTGGATGGACAAATCCCACTCTTGATCCACGAGCCTCAACTAACACTTTCCAAGTACCCAACGACACCTTTATAATCACCCTGTTACGGTGTGACGTTTGATGGAATCAAAGTACTCTTCCGGTGTCAGTGATTGACGTGATCTCATGGTCTAAGGATTAGGGTTACTTCGTGAAAGTTTGATACAGCAATAGAAACTTGATAACATGATCGTATTGCTATAACTACTGTGGGTGTATGTTCATCACATCATTCTCCAATGACATGACCTTGTTATTAACAACATCCAATGTTCATGATCAGGAAACCTTGATCATCCGTTAATCAACAAGCTAGTATAAAGAGAGGCATTACTAGGAACCTTTTCTTTGTTTATTAAACACACATGTATTAACGTTTCCGGTTAACACAATTATAGCATGAAAATAAACATTTATCATAAACATGGAATAAGATAATAACCACTTTATTATTGCCTCTCGGGCATATTCCCTTCAGTCTCCCACTTGCACTAGAGTCAATTATCTAGTTTGGTACTTGCGCATCCAACACCTATGGCATTCAGGTGTTATCCATACGCATTGCTAGTGGTAAATCTAATCTCCAGATCTGACACTTCAGGTCCGTGTGTATTTGCATTTCTTTGCGTCTCTACGCATCACTCATTCACTAATGAGATGGCATTGCATAAATTTGGTCCTCCGGTGAGACCTTAGTCCCTTGAGCTCAAAACATGTTGAATCTATTGTCGTACAATAGATCTTCATAGTATTAGCTCGCTTGGAACTACACCTAGTTTGTCAAACAAACTTCTTGACACAAATGCCCTCCTTTGCTGCTGCTAGAGCAGTCATATACTTAGCCTTTCCTTGTAGTATTCGTTATAATGTCTTAACTTTGGAACTCATCCAAATCCATTTGGAACTATTCCAAATCTATCATGGAACTTTCTTCCATTACATTTTGCCACCTTAACATACCGCCAAAATTGAGATAAATTTAGATTGTATCTTGCGACAAAACTAGTATCAATGTAACACTTTACAATGAACTATTGTCCAACATACATAATATATATTCTTAGTCCTTCCAAAGCACGTAAGGATATCTTTACTATTGTCCAATGATCATCTTATGAATCATTCTGGTATATGCTCATAACATTTAGAGCATAGGACATTCTTGGAATTGTACATATCATGGTGTACATGATTGATCAAATCATTCATGTGATTTTACTCACCAAGTGTCAAAACACTTGAATCTCGCTTCAACCTTTTTCATGCGGCAAGAACTTTTCTCGTCGTTTCCATATTGAACTTATTCAATATTTCATATATGTACTTAGGCCCAACCATATTAGCACCTCAATCTATCTATATAGACCATATTACCCCAATATACTGGTTTTGCCCAAATCTTCCATTAAAATCAAATTTTCAATGAAACTTCACCCGTGTCAATAAAATATACATCATTTCCAATCAACAATATGTCTTCTACATAATGTATTAGAAATATGTCTCAGCGCTCCCACTTAATTTCTTGCAAAAGCAAGCATCTTCACCGTCTCTGATGAAACTAAACGTTTTAACAATTTCATCATGATGAAGATTCCAACTCCGCGAATGCTTATTTCAACCATTGAAATTTGCATGCTATTTTAGCATCCTTTGAATTAACAGAACCCTTTGGACCATGTCCTGTACACGTCCTAGGTAACCATTCTATTAGAAGAACGTTGTTCCGTTTGTTCAACTACCATATACCAAAACTAGCATATGTAGTGGTTGCTACAATAATCCGTCCAGACTAAATATCGTTATGAAAGATCAAATCTTGTCATAGCCAACTCGTTGAACATAATCGTAAACCATTTTAACGATATGTCGGATATTTCATAGATGTGAGAACATCCACGTCTGTTTCTTTATAGATCCAAACACGGTATCTAGAGGGTCTTCCAAGTTCAGAAACTTGGTTTCTCGTGTATGGAACTATCACGGATTTTATAGCTTCTAGCCATTTTGACGGAGTCAGGGCCCATCATTGCTTCTTTGCATGTAGTCGGTCCATTATTATCAAATAACAATGATTCAATCTCAAATCTTACTATTTGACCGATTATCCGAACTACGCAGTTCAATTGGAACTTAGATCGCCGTGACCACAACCTTTGGGACACGGGAGCCAAGAGCATTGCGGCCGCTTCCGGGAGACTTTCCGGCGCTGCGCCACTTAGCACATAAAGCTTAGGTTCAACAACCTAATCGAAGTTCTACTGTCCTCCCACTTAACTTTTCGCAAAAAATTCCTTCTCAAGAAACTTGATGCTCTTAGCCACAAAAAAACTTTTGTCTTTAGTGTTCTGGAGGAATACCCAACGGTTACTTTGGGATAACCTACAAAGACGTACTTTATCCGACTTTGGTTGTAAACATTTTACATATGCCTTGCATACCAAAATTTAAGAAAAGACAAATTGGGTTTTATCCCATTCCATAACTTATATGGTGTCATTTCAACGGATCTCGATGGCGCTCTTTTCAGTGAAAAGCGGTAGTCTCTAAAGCTTAATCCTTAAAATATAATGGCAATTTTATAAATAACACCTTTGATCCTTACCATGTCAAACAAGGTTTGATTACATCTCTCGAACACTCAATACTCCTATGGTGTTTCGGGAAATGCAAGTTTTGGAACGATTCCTAAACTCTCAGGCATTTGCTAAACTTTTAACTCAAAAATCTTCTTTTATGATCCAATCATAAACTCTTATTTTCTCGTTACAATGATTTTCACTTCATCTTGAAATTTATTTGAACATTTTCAAACATTTCATACTTCTTCCTTATCAAGTAAATATACACATATATTCACTCAAATCCTCGGTTAAAGTATATGAAGTTATAAGACCCACCACACACGGCTACACATAATGAACTATACACATCAACATGTATAATGTCCAATAAGTTAGTCGTCCGTCCTTCTTTGGCCTATGAACGGAGTTTCAATCATTTCTAGGAAATTCTTACAAGCGTCAGTTGATTCAAAATCAAAAGACTCCAAAATTCCACCAACATGGAGTTTCTTCATGTTATCTTTCCAATATGATTTAAACGGTGTTTCAATCATCTCTAGAAATTTCTCACAACCGTCAATTGATTCAAAATCAAAAGACTCCAAAATTCCATCACCATGGAGTTTCTTCATGTGTTTCTTTCCAATATGATTCAAACGGTGGTGTCACTCATAAGTGATCTTCTAATCATTTGTCTTGCGACATGTTTAGCATCAGTTATTATGGATGTGATTTCTCCAACAAGATTTATAGAGTTCATCCATCTTCTATGAATATGGTGATAATTTGAACAACCATTGTTCGTATAACACCAGAACAGAATAACAATTATTCAAATAAATCTTGAAGGCTAGGTTTAATTCCAACGATAAACACAATAACACTTTATTTTGTTTTTGATGAGAATCATCCCATATTCATTTGCTAGTTACTCAGGCCATTGCAACTCTCGTATTGTGTTGTTCTGTATGACACTTCATACCAACCAATCAGTATCCAATACTCAAGAATCACACTGTTTAACAAGCAATGAATATACCCATAACATGTATATCATCTATATACCCGAGCTGGACATTTCCAGTCTTTTCCATTTTCTTTTCGCCAAAATATTTTTCAGATCCTCTTTCAGCAATTCCTTTCCTTTTTAGAAGAATTTATCAACATCACTTGTGGCACCATTCATATGACACATAATCCAAAGTGTGTTAGTCAAATACTAACACCCTTTGATTCTCACTTTGATGTAGATCACCGTCATCAAATGTTTGGTGTTCTTCCAAATTCCATTCTTTAGTAATCTTATAGTGTAGTAAACATTTTACCTACATCTTCCATTCATCCTATCATGACAACTTTCATGACAGAACTACCATAGCTCATAGGGACAAACTGTGAGTACAATATTAGTTCCCAAAACCTTTTTGGGAGATTAGGACACCTAGTGTCTCCAACCTTCACAAATTCTCATACAATATGAGAACATGTTTCTCACTAAATTTTACTCTATCACATTGCAACTAAACATTGTTTCAGATATCGCTATATCTTCCACACATGATAGTTTCTGAAACAATCATTTCAGCTCCTAGATAACCTTGATAATAACAAACAACATTTGAATATCAAGGATCATGGAGGCAAGTGTGATACTTAGACACTAACACTGGAATTGTTACTCTCGATTTAATACACATTATTAAACTTCATGGAGCAAGCAAGGTTTGCTAAAGTTTGCAATAAGACTTTAAACTTTAGATTGACACTCAAACAATACGGTACCAGTCCGTAAAGTTAAATATCCAGAATTCTATAGTTCTATTATCTCAATTATAGCTAAGCGCAAAGGTAGTAAACAAATGCCAATGACTACAATGAACTATGCAAATTCACTTTGATTTAGTTCATGATAAAATGAGTTCATCTAACTCCCACTCAAAAACAACATCCCTCGAGTCGTCTTTGGTGATTACACGAACCAAATTCACTACACCACGACCGATCATCACGTGAGGCGGTGTAGCTGCAATGGCGAGCATCTCAATATGGTTCATCATATCATCCATATGACTCGTGCTTAACCTTTCGGTCCATGTTCCGAGGCCATGTCTGTACATGCTAGGCTCGCCAAGTAGAACCTTAGTATTTGCATGTGTTTCAAGGCCATGTCTGTACATGCTAGGCTTGAAAACACCCGTTGTATGCGAACGTAGAGTCTATCACACCCGATCATCACGTGGTGTCTCGAAACGACGAACTTTCTTAACGGTGCATACTAAGGAAGAACATATAATTATCTTGATATTAAGTGAGAGGGATCATCTTATAATGCTACCGAAGCGATCATGATCATAACTAAGCAAAATAAGATGCATAAAAGGATAAACATCACATGCATGGATAATGTGATATGATATGGTCCTTCTCGCATTAGATCTCCATCTTGTGCGTCTTGGTATGATCTCCATCATGCCACCGGCGCGGCACCAAGGTCCATGGCGCCACCACCATGGTCGTCCTTCTCCATTACAATATATCTCATGGATATATCTACAGCACGCAGGCCTTAAAAAGGAAAAACACAACCATATGGCTCCTGCCGGTTGTTTACAATAAATCTCATTTCATACAACAATTTTGTAACAATGACCATATCACATCACATGCCCTGCAAAAACAAGTTAGACGCTTCTAAATTATCTGTGCAAATTTTACGTGGTTTTGGGCTTCCTAGGAAAGAACCGATCTTACCTACGGACAAGAACCACAACGTTGATTCGCTAGTTGTTTCTTTTCATCCCTTTCCAGGGCCCTCCGTTGCAAATGCCATATCACTAATGTTAGAGAAACTGACACCCCCAAAGCCACTTTATACGGTACAAGCCGTATGTCAAGCGTGACACGCAATCTGCGCTTAGGGTCGCTTCAATCCAACATTGCCGCAATATGAACAAGTGCACAAAAGAGGGTAACAACTAGAGGATCAACGCCCACATCTCTATGTGTTCTAACCGTACAAAGCATCTACGCATAGACGAGGCTCTGGTACCACTGAAGGGTTCGTTGCATAGAAAACAAAATTTTTCCTACGATTGCAACTGCCAAGATCACATCTAGGAGATAACTTGTAACGGTTTGAGAAGGACTCACCCTCGAAGACCAAAAAGCTTTAACGAGAACGATTCTCATGGGTGATGTAGTCGATCACTTGCCGACCTCAAGGTCGTGATGAAGATGGGCGCCACAAACGGGCAGCGCCTCCGTAATCGGTCACACGTACGGATCAGCGACGACCTCCGCCCCTTGCTCCAGTTGGGCAGCAGAAGTAGTGGATCCTCGGGAACTCCAGCAGCACTACAACATAGTGGTGGTGGTGGTAGAGAAGATCTTGAGCAGGGCTTTGCCTAAGCACCGTACTCGTGAAACTAGATCAGCTAGCAAGGGGAGGAAGATGCCAACCAAAGGGCATATGAGAGATGGAGGAATTTTGTGTGTAGAGGGGTCTCCACCCATCTATATATAGGAGGGGGAGGCAGCCCCCAAGGGGTAGCACGCCCCAAGAGGTGCCCCCACCTCTCCCCTCATCATGTGGGTGGACTCCCCACTCACAAAAACAAAGGGTCACACATTATTCCCATAACTTCCATAATTCTCCACTCAAAATTCCAAGAGTTTATCACATTAAAACACTTTTAATTATCTTGTTTAATGTCACTCAAATTAATGAACACTTCATTCAATGAGTACTTCATTGATGAACACTTCATTCAATGAACACATTAACAATTATCCCCTTGCACTATTTTGATATACCGAAACTATTCCAGCAGTTTTATCAAAACAGTCCATGTGCTGTCCAGTATATTCTCCGGCGTTCCGTATCCACTCAAACGCGTCAACGAATCCTTAAGTGTGTCACCCTACGGTTCGTGAATAAAATGGACATGACAGAGACTCTTCTCCGATCAATAATTATCAGAGGGATCTGGAGATCCATGATGACTCCCACTTACTCAACGATGAACTAGTGATCGTGTGAACCATTACTCCGTAACCAATTCCTTTTGTCTCGCGATATTTTACTTGTCCGAGATCCGATCATTTGGTATCATCCATACCTAGTTCGATCTCGTTACCGACAAGTACTCTTTACTCGTTCCGTGATATAACATCCTCGTGAGCCAGTCACGTGCTTGCAAGCGATGTCAATGTGATATCACCGAGAGGGCCCAGAGTAGATCTCTCCGTCATCTGGATGGACAAATCCCACTCTTGATCCACGAGCCTCAACTAACACTTTCCAAGTACCCAACGACACCTTTATAATCACCCTGTTACGGTGTGACGTTTGATGGAATCAAAGTACTCTTCCGGTGTCAGTGATTGACGTGATCTCATGGTCTAAGGATTAGGGTTACTTCGTGAAAGTTTGATACAGCAATAGAAACTTGATAACATGATCGTATAGCTATAACTACTGTGGGTGTATGTTCATCACATCATTCTCCAATGACATGACCTTGTTATTAACAACATCCAATGTTCATGATCAGGAAACCTTGATCATCCATTAATCAACAAGCTAGTATAAAGAGAGGCATTACTAGGAACCTTTTCTTTGTTTATTAAACACACATGTATTAACGTTTCCGGTTAACACAATTATAGCATGAAAATAAACATTTATCATAAACATGGAATAAGATAATAACCACTTTATTATTGCCTCTCGGGCATATTCCCTTCAGATACACCTCTCTCAATTCATCCCGGTAGCACAAAAATGTACCGAGATGTACGCCAGAGATTTTGGTGGACCAGGATGAAGAGAGACATTGCTCGATTTGTTGCCGAATGTGATGTTTGTCGTCGCATTAAGGCAGAACACCAAAGACCTGCTGGTACACTTCAACCTTTGCCTATTCCAGAGTGGAAATGGGACAAATTCGGTATGGACTTCATCACCGGCTTTCCAAAAACCCAGAAAGGAAATGATGCCATCTTTGTGGTCATTGATAGACTTTCCAAAGTTGCTCACTTCCTTCCCGTTTGCGAATCTATAACTGCTAGCCAGTTAGCGGACTTGTATATCTCTAGAATTGTGTCTCTTCATGGTGTTCCTTTGGTGATCAATTCTGATCGTGGTAGCCTTTTCACCTCTAGATTCTGGGGAAGCTTTCAGAGTGCTATGGGAACTCATCTCTCCTTTAGTACAGCTTTTCATCCTCAGTCTAGCGGTCAAGTTGAAAGGGTTAATCAAATCTTGGAAGACATGCTCAGAGCTTGTGTTATCTCATTCGGAAAGAATTGGGAGAAATCTCTTCCATTCGCCGAACTTGCTTATAACAATAGCTATCAATCTAGTCTGAACATGGCTCCTTTTGAACTCCTAACGGACGACGATGTCGAACACCCCTAAACTGGTCAGAAACCGGTGAAAGACAACTCTTTGGACCGGATATGATCAAGGAAGCAGAAGAGCAAATTCGCATTGTTCGTGATCGTTTGAAAGCCGCTCAGTGTCGTCAAAAGAGCTACTATGATCGTCATCATAGAGAGGAGAGCTACAATATTGATGAGAAGGCTTACCTTCGGGTTACTCCTCTGAAAGGAACCCAAAGATTCGGTATCAAAGGCAAGTTGGCCCCACGTTACATCGGACCTTTCCGCATTCTTGCTAAACGTGGAGAAGTTGCCTACCAACTTGAACTACCTCCGCACCTTTCCCGAGTACATGATGTATTCCATGTGTCACAACTCAGGCGTTGCTTCAAGGACCCCATCCGCGAAGTCGACCATGAAACGCTTGATCTCCAAGATGACCTTTCTTATCGAGAGTACCCTGTTCATATTCTTGATTCAGTAGAGCGTGTCACTCGTCGTCGGAAGATCAAGTTCCTTAAAGTGCAATGGTCACATCACTCCGAGAAAGAAGCAACATGGGAAATAGAAGACCGCCTCCGTGCCGAGTACCCCACCTTCCTCCCGACGACTTCTGAATCTCGGGACGAGATTCTCTTGAGTGGGGGCGAGTTGTCAGAACCCCAACTAGGGTAAGTGCTAGGGTTTGAGTGCCCCTTTGCATCATGCAAAATTTTCAAAAAGAAAATCAAAAATAGGGAAAAAGGAAAGCCCTGAGAATTTAAATAAATGGCCAGATAAAAATCTTTTTCCAAATTTCGTTTGAACATTTGGAAAATTCCTATAAATGATGCTGATCATTTTAAAAGTGGTTTGGGATCAATCCCATGCACATGGAATTTTCTAATATTCAAACAGTGGCTTTGGAAATTAAAATAACCCTATTTGGTTTGAAATTCAAAATATATTGAATTTAAAAAATTCTCAAACTCTACAAGTGACTTGCTACTGGTCACCTAGGATTTATAAAAATGTTTGGGCATTTTACAAAAATGCCTTGCTATTTTATTTTGGGGAAAAACCAATTACATAAAAGGAAACACAAACAAAACACAGAGAAAGAGAAAAGGGGGAAAAGGAGCCCACCCAACCGGGCCCCCCCCGGCCCAACTTACCTTTCCAGCCCAGCCCACCAGCGCCACCTTGTCTTCTTCCTCCCCGGCGCCCGAAGCAGCTCGGTGGCGAGCCGAGCGCCGTGGACGCCACCGAGGGCTTCTGGAGCCTCCTCTTCTCTCCGCGGGCGCCACGCAGCTCGGCCAGAACCCCCGCTCTTCTCCCCCTCTCCCGGTTTCCTCTCCCTCTCTCCTCGCGTCGGAATCGCCATAGCCAAGAGCCCTCCGGAGCACCACTGTGGAGAACCGTGGCCACTGAGTGAACCAGCATGCGCCTTCGTGTCCAGTTGACGCGCAGCCGAGGTCTCCTTCGAATCCCCCTCCCAAATTGAGCAAGGGCACGACTCCGGCGACGTGAGCTTCGTCTTCTTCACCGCCGGCCGCCACGACTCCGAGGTGAAATCCCGCGTCCTCTAGCTCCGCTCCGACTCCGACGAGCTCGTCAACAGGTTTGGGGTGAGCTTCCGCTCGTTTTCCCCCATCTCTCCCTCTCCCCCGTGCTCTTTGTCGACGATGGCCACCACGGCAGCTCCGGCCGCCGCAAAAAGTCGTCGTAGCCGTGGCCTCGAAGCTCCCCGTGACCCCCTGATGGCACCACGAGAAGCGGACGACGGCGAGGCACCCTCCTGTGCCCTCCTTTACCCTTCCCGTGCCTGGAATCGCATTCCGGCGAGGCGCCGCCATCTGGAAGGCCACCAGCGTCAAGCCGGCGCCATTAGAGCTAACCAGCCCCGCTAATCCTAGCCCTAGTCTATGACATGTGGGCCAGCCCCCCCTTTAACCCTCTGTTAAGTTAAATTTAAACCGGGTTAAACCCCCCTGAGGCTGACAGCAGGGGCCCACTGGTCAGACAACCCCACGTTTGTACGTTGTTTGATTGTTTGCTCGATAGACGTGCAACCGGAACCGGAGGCCACCCCCTTCGTTGAAGACCTCGATATCGAACCTCGTCAGCAAGGCAAGCAAACCCCATTGATCATGTCTATAAAATCCCAATTCCCTCTCAGTCTCGCTTATGCATGTTTAGGAGATCACTTTGTATCGATTCTACCGCATAGTTGAACCCATATCCGATGCATGGCCTATCATCTTGTCACAGTATTAAGCAAACCACAATCCTAGCTGACATAGGAGTTGTATGATATCATGAAGCCCCTGCAACTGTTACAGCTTATTGCATGCTTAGTGTTACATGAGGTTGCTTTTGTTGTGAGTCGGGATGATGGTGAACATGGTGTTGATGAAAGTGAAACTGTGTCGGTGAATCCACCCTAATACAAGGTGAACGATGAGAGGCTGTGTAGGAGTACACAGTGGGTTGTCTCGTTGAACACTGCCTTAGGCATCGAGTTCTTGTCTGGTAATCAAAGACAAAGAGTACAACCACACATTGGGCTCACTGACCCCTCTCGGCCTAGTACCTTGATCCGTGTCGACTTCCAGGAGTCACATTAGTTCGGGCTTTCCATTTGGCATATGCATAGAAAAAGAATGAAGGAATGGTTTCATCATCCTAGATATGTGGGTGCACCTGTGAGGCAGGAAAACCATCTGCTAAAGGTGGCGTCTCGGTCACTTACATTGTCTGAGTCCGTTTCGTTGATCCGGCCGGACTCTCGAGCAGTAGCAACTCAGGTAGTCGACTCCTGGAATAGACCGGTTGTGAGCGAAGTGTCGTGGTGAACATCCTCGTTGTCACCTCTTGAGCGGTGGCGAGACCTGGCGGTAACCAATGGTCATGTGTGTGTAGCTTACACCCTTGCAAGGTTAACAAAACTATTCGAATAGCCGCGTCCGCGGTTAAGGACTACTTGGAACCTGTACCTGATTATTAGACAACTTGAACTGGATACTTCTAAAACTCGCAAGATAAGTGTGAGTGCTGTGGTGTGCCTCCTCGTGGGGAAGTCGAGGAAGTAACCATAGTGGTGTATTGGTTGGAGATGTAGTGGACTCGTGTACGCTTCTTACCTCAAGTTTGGTACTCGTAGTTCAGGATTAGCCAAGTCAAAGCTGGCACTTCTGCATGTTGAACCCCACCTCCCTTTACCTTGATACTTGAGCATGAGTAGTGTAGTTCTGATGTAAGTCTTGCTGAGTACGACTTTGTACTCACGTTTGCTTATTCTATGTTTTAGATAAGAAACCGGAACCCGATGGAGTCACCTTCGTGAAGCTCGACGTTGACTAAGTTAGCATAGTCCCAGACAGCAGTCTGGTCCCTCGTGGAAGGGCATGTTTGTTGTACAAGGCTTCTCTAAGCCATTTGTTAAACTTGTCTGTACTCAGACCTAAATTGCTTCCGTTGTATGATGTAATGTTGATCACAGACATGTGATCTTTGTATGCTCTATATGTATATCTATAAAGAGTACTTTGTAGAGTTATGTGATGATACCTGCTGTTCATACTAGGCATGTGTGCTGCGTGTATGTTTATAACATGCATGTCTTAGTATGGGTTTTCGAGACCTTAGTTGTGATCTGGCTGGCGGTCTTTTATACACCAAGTGGCCCTTAGATGTGCGCAGCTTGGGGCATCGCGATGCGATTGTTCGTGACTCTGTCACGTGCACACTTTGTTGTATGATCGAGCCCGCCCTAGACCCCGACTAAGTGATCGGGCTGGAGTAAGTCTATGTAAGAGTTAGGATCCAATCGATAACATGGTTGAGGCGACTTTTCTATGAGTATGGGATTCACCACCCATAAGCATTTAGACTTGTGAGCAGACGTTGAGGACCCATCTCAGTTGATCATCCGGCCTGAATGGGATGCCCCTCACGTTCGATGCTTACCGAGAACGTTCTGTGCTTGGCCTTGTCTGCTTAGACAAGTGGGTACGGTTCTCGGCTCTCCATGTGATTGTATCGTGACTGGAATTACATACGCTAACCCCGGGTCCCGACACTCAAATTCTTATTAAGGTGAAAGATCTGTCAAGACCATCCAACAACAATAATGCCTAGTTGCTGAAAGTTGTCCGTAACCGTGGACACGGCTAATCATGATCAGTTTTTACACTCTGCAGAGGTTTGTACACTTTCCCCACTGGACTCAACCCGAAGATTGAGACATAATCTTTTAGAAGAGGTTTCCTCCACCCTTTGGTAGCCGGTACACCCATCATATCTACATCAGCTAGCTACCAGGGCCAGGTTCCCCACAACTTACTCATCTAAGCAAGAGCCCATATAGCCAGTGGTTGTACATGGAAGCTACTTGTCACATTGTTTGTCTGATCTTTTTGAGCCTGGACGGCGCCCACTGCGTTCAGAGGGTACGCGCCATGACGCACCCGGTTCACCACCAAAACAACCATTCGGTAAACATTTAGCCCTGGTCTCTCCTTATCCAAGGCACGAGCCCCAGGATGCCTTCCCTGCCCGTCCAGAGGTGATTTCTATTTAAGTTTGCTAGTCAAATCATTATTCCTCACATAGCTCAATGATAACTCAACCAATCCCCGTCTACAAAGCAATAGCAGTATATAACAACCACGATCCTAGGTCAACAATGAAATACACGATCAGAACATATGGCTATCCTACTAGGTTTAAATCATAAATAATATATAATCCTACACATGCATAGAGTGATAATTTGCTACATGCATAATACAAAATATAGGTTGAGGTATGGTCAAAGTGTAACTTGCCTTTTCCATTCGGTGAAGTTCTTTGCTCTCACGTACCAGTCAACTCTACTCGTCACACTCCGAGCAAATCTATCACAAACGAATGAACTCGAATAAGCAATCACATCACAAGGACAAAACAAGAGATCAACAAAACAATCACAAAGGTTTTTGAAACAAAACAAAAGCTTTGAAGTGCAGAGGTGTGGATGTGCTCGAAGGGGATCAGTGGAAGTGAACTCGAGAGAGTCAAAAGATAAAGATTCATCGGTAAGGAATTTTGACTATGGGCATTGTGAATTCAAGGTCAATATCACGCCCACGTGAAAAGTGTGTGAATACTACCGATAACAAGTCTCAAAAGATCCGATATGCAAAAAGAATCACGTGAAACGAAATACTACAACGCAGGTCATAGCAATTGCAACATTGAATTGAATTTGAATTTAAACAGATCACTAAACTTCATAATTTTTGTGTACACATGATATAGACATAAAGTACATGACACGTGTGATCCAACGCAAAAAGAATCACTCGATTTGGATCAACGATATAAAAGATACGGCCACCGGAATTTCAATTTGAATTTTAAATAACTTTAAATTCAAAAGTGTGCAAAGTGTGCAAAAATTCATACCATACTAAAGTACAGAACAACACGAGTGCGTAGCAAAATTTTTCACCTCGATCCGACTTACGGTTGCGGAGATATTGCGAGTACGGCGCCAGAGTGTTTTCTGCCAACAGGGACCTGTGCGTAAATAAAGTTTTGTCTGAAAAAGCAATCGGGTCCCTGGTCTGGATCTGGCCGGAGTTGACTCCGGTGAGCTCGAAAATTTCCGGCGAACTGCGGGGCGGCTTCCGGCGAGAGGTGGCGGCTCCGGCCGGTGGGGAGGCTGCCGGCGAGGGGCGCAAGGGCTCACGGGGCATGGCGGCAGCGGCGGTCGGCGAGGCGCGGCGTGCGGCGCCGTGGAGGTACTGCCAAGCGGCGCCGGTGGCCGGCTCGGTTGCTGGTCAGCACGCTCCGACGAGTGGCGTGGCGGCTCACGGCGCGGGGCGGTGCTCCGGGCGAGGCGAGGCGGCGACCGGGTGGTGGCGGCGCGGCGCGCGACCAGGCGACTGTGTTGCCGGCACAACAGCGGCAGCGGGGCACTCCGCCGGGACGACGCGGCGACGGCTGCTCTAGCGATGCGGGCGGCGGCGCGGTGACGTGGCCGCGGCGGCGGGGTCGGGTGGGGTCCGCTAGGGTTTTTATGGAAAAAAAATTAAAATAAAAAAAGAATTTGCTGAAAGACTTATATAGCCAGAGCAAAATAGAAAAGAAAAAAAACAGTTCGGATCCTACTCGGGCTCAAACTCACTCGTGGGCGGAAAAACGTAATGGGCCGGCTGTAGTCTTTTTCCTTTTTATTTAAAAACCGAGACTTCAAACAATTAAATAAAATTAATCGTAACTCCGAAAAATATGAAATAAAATTCTAAATTCATCAAATAATCTAAAGAAAATTATTGAATGAAAACATTTTCCAAAAAGAAAATAAAAATAAAAACATTTTCTAAATACTTTATTTAAATATAAAATACTTTTCATAAATCAAATAACATCCAATAAATTATTAAAAGTATTTTTATTTGGTCAAAAGCATTGATAAAACATTTCTAAATAATAAAATATAAATTTTCAAATTGTCATAACAATAAATAATTTGGAAAAATAAAAATATCCCATTGGAATACTTTTTCAACTCTTTTGAAATATTAAATAAATCATTTTAATGAAATAAAAACTCTCTTAGCATTATAAAATCCCTAAAATAATTTTAGAGTTATTTATAATACTCAAAATAAATTTTAAAAACTTTAAAGTAATATTCTAAATATTTTCCAACTCTATTAAAAAGGGGATAAGTCATTTTATATCCTCTCAAATGAATTTCCTTGAGTTGAATTTTTTTTTGAATATTCAGAAGAATTCTAATAATGATTTTAAACATTTTCCAACCTTTTAATATGCTGAAAGAGTCATATTACCTTCTCTCATTTTGTTTTGTTGGTTTTGTTTTAAATAGTAAATTCCAAAAACACCAATTATGAATATTAGGGAAAGTCCTTTTATTCCCTCTCTTTTTAATATTCAATAAACTCCAAAAAGTTTTAAATCCCAGAGAAAATCAAACACATCAAGCAAACAATCATTAATTATTTTATTTTATTAACATTCCAAAATTCGGAGAATTTTTGGATGTTACATTATATTTCAGGTTTTCTGGCCATTAAAAGTGCCAAATTAATTCCGGAAAAATTACATAAAAAACCAGCTGCCAGGAGAAGCTGCCCCGGCACCCTGCTGGAAGGAGGAACCCCCTCCGGGAGACCATCCATCGCCATGGACACCTCCCGGATGTGCTGTGAGTAATCCCCCCTTGGACCATGGGTCCATGACCAGTAGCTATGTGATGTTCTCCTCCCCTCTTTGTGCTTCCACTTTCGAGACCTCGTGAGCTGCCTCACATGATCGAGGCACCTTTGTAATTTTCTGTGTTTGTATGCTGAGTTTGCTGGGATCTGATGGATTATGAGACTATGTTGAGATTGTGATGAGTAATATATTTGGTTCTCTTTTATATTTGTGTTCTTGAGTTAATTCTTGCATGTTCTCCGTTGCCGTATTTTACTTTGGCCAAGTGATTTGTTGCAACTCCAAGAGGGAGCGTTATGCTTGATTGTGGGTTCAACCCCCTGATGTGTAGCTTGAGTGACAGAAACATGAGACTACGGGATGTGCTGTTGCCACCAGGGATAAAACAACGGTGCTTGTACCTGCGGGTGCAAGGATTGTTTACTTTACGCAAAGTTCTTTTAATGTAGTTGTCTGTTGCTTTGAGTTTACACTTTGGGTGGGATTTGCAACTTAATACCAGCGAGATGTTCTGGATAGATATCTCAAGGTGGATGATTCGTAGTAGATGCAGATGGATTTCAGTCTATTTACCTTGGCGTACTGCCCATTGCTTTTGAGCCTCTTCCTTTCTTTTATAGCATAGTTAGCATTGCAGTGCGTTAATAATCCTGTCAATTGCCCAGCTGTGAGTTGTTTACCTCGCTAGCACTTTTATCGTCTTTTGGGAGAAAGACATCACTAGTGAACATCATGGGACCCCGGTCCATATTTCGACCATTGTTTACACCCTCAATTTACTTTCAGTTATTACTTTCAGTTGCACTTTTATCTCTTGCGTTGATCCTTTGTAAACAGCATGGCCGGAGGAATTGACAACTCCTCTGAACTCGTTGGGAGCAAAGTTATTTGTTGTGTGTGTAGGTACAGATGAAGTAAGCAATCTTTAGATTTTGAATGGCGCCATTGTTCACTTTACCACCTTCTTGTATCTCTTGGAGTCCTACTGGAGACAATCTAAACCTTAACATCTTCGCTAAGGGAAATTTGCTGCTACGCTACATCTCACCTTCCACTTGGGGTAACCAATGAGAAGTGAGAGAACTATCTTCCTCACCGTATCAGGATTGCGTGAAGTTCCTATCCCGACATCGTACCGGAGTGAGGATTGACTTCCGGAGGCTCCTCCATCACCATGATCGCCTCCGGGATGCTCCGTGAGTAGTCCCCCTTGGACCACGGGTCCATGATCTGTAGCTAGTAGATGTCTTCTCTCCAATCTTGTGATTCAATGTATAGTCCTTGTCAGCTGTTGTAAGGCCTGATATGCGGTACTGTTCCAGATCTAGATGTTTCCATCCAGATCCAGGGATGAAGCACATATCTGTCCCACCGCGACATATGAAAACGCCATATGCCCCGGATTTCCAAAATTATATCACAATATTATAGCTACAAGGATACAACATCTCATACAATCGACATACAGCTTCATTAAATACATTACATCAGCAGAAGATACATGTCTGAGTACAGACTACAATCAAATGCCTACTGGCAAAGATAAAACACACCATTCCAGAAATCACATGGGTCCAGGCTCTCCACCGGGATCCGCCTAACTAGTTGTCGTCGAGTCTCCGCGAAGGCGTCCCGAAGAAGGGTCGTCGAGCTCCTCTGAAGTCCAAGATCATTGCATAACGTGCGTAGAAGAGAAAAGAAAGAGGTGAGCTAGATCAAAAGTCTTGTAACTAACTTCTCACGGGTAAGATGGGGGTAGTGGCGAGGTTGCAGACGCACTAGAAATATATGAGTGGCTAACGGTCTATTTTAGAGTAAGATGAGAACCAAGCATTCGATGAGGAATCGCCTCCAACAAGTCTTGCTATGAGCTACTTACGCAAACATAACACCTATCCTATCCTTTTCCTCCTCTTCGCATCCCGACGAAGAATAAGCAGTCAAGGCACACACACATTGATCAAGTTATTAAGATTATCTCAGTTGTTGTTGTCGAAAGATATAAGCGTGGGTCTCAAGTCGTCCATAACCGTGGACATGGCTTCTCGAAAAGATTTAACCCTGCAGGGGTGTACCAACTTCCCATTACAAGGCTCCGCACGCATGCCCATCTCTCTTAGTTGCTACCTATCCACAGGCAACCAATTTATGATTTAGTTCCGAGAGATCCAAAACGACAGGTCCCTCTAGCTAACAACGAAAAAAATCCGGGTGGCCCCCGGTGAGTCGACATCCAACTCAAAAGCCGGTCGCGCTCTCGAATCGGCCTCTACCATCTGCACGAGGTCGGGGTAACTAACTCAAACCATGTGGGCAGCCCCCTATCTTGCAATGTGTGGACTAACAAGAGAAACCATGTCTCCGCTGGCCCAAGTTATTTTAAAGAATATCTCCAAGGAGCGACCCGACAGACACACACATGGTTTTCAAATGGTAAATCAGCTTGGGCCACCACTAGAAATGTTTGAAGCTAGGTAGGTAAGCAAAGGGGACCACATAGCATCCCACACGCAGTTAGGCACGCTCGTCAAGAGACACAATACCCGGAACTCGGGTCCTAGGCGACTGGAATGGAACAAAGCACCGGGGAGGGATAGCCTAGACCTTCCATCCTTCGTCGAATATAGTCAACATTATAATAATCATATCATCCACAACAATATAATAATGTGATAGCCCAATCCAAGGAGTAACAGGATAACAATTGATAGCATCCTTGCATGCATACTAAGGAGTGGCTGAGCAGCGAGCAATAGTAACTGTAAGAGCAAGTTTTGCCCCCGAAGGTTTTGGACATTATTGGACAAAGCAGAAGTGGAACTAATATTGTTTTTGAGTATAAACAGATACTTAGGTTCCGAAAGTATGGAGTTTGCAAGTAGAAGGTCGAAGAACAACTCACTGCAGCAGAGCTGCAGTCATCTACCGAAACCTTTTGAAGGAAGACGACCCCTAAAAATGCTGTTGAAGAAGATGACTCTCTCGAGTAAAAGCGCAACGAGGAGAAAGCTGAAGCTGGTCGAAGACTTAGTCTTTTTACTAGTTTCTCTTTATTTTATTGAGTCGTAGGAAAAAACCGTACTATTTAGAGGGGTTTGCTAGTTGAGATCTTAGTCAAAGTGAATTTTCTCTGCTCAACCTAAACCCACGAAATCCTACCGAGAGAAATCTTACTGATTCGAGTGAATAGCTCGAAGGCAAAGTCATCGCACTTCGTGCCTTCGAGTGAGAACTCGTTCGGTAAGTCAGCTTACTTGTTCCTCAAGTAAAGTTGCGCAGTGATTGGATTCCGACCGTTGTGGACACGCGTCAAGCGGTCGCATCGGGTCACTTCAGTCTTTTTACCCATCGGGATCGCCAACTATAAATACCCCGTACCTACCCGCCATTTCGGGTTGGCTGCTCCACTGAAGATTCTAAGACAGAAGTCTGTGAGCATCCCAAAGAGATCCATCGAGAGAAAACCAAAACCCAAGTCTAAGCTGAGTTGAGCAATTCATAGAGACTTAGGTCGAGATTAGCCGATCTTGTTATCTTGGAGAACTGCAAGTCTCCTAGACGGTTAGGCGTCCTGTCAAGCAGTCGAAGAGTAATTGTCGCTGCTGAAGGAAGTTTGTAAAGGTCTCGGAGATGTCCTGAATCATCTACCTCGAGTGAAAACTGGACAAGCTCGAGGAGTTTGTTGCAGTGGAGAATAGGACGGAGAGAGTTTTGCTCCAGGTGTTCAATCACCGGTCCCTCCAACCAGACGTAGCACTTTGCAGAGTGTGAACTGGTTTACCAAACATCGTCGTGTCAGGCTCATTTTCCTTCTAGCATTTACATTAAGTACTTACTCATTGCCTGTTTTCCTTCGATGTTTTCCTTCGCTCCAAATCCTTTCGAGCCATGCATTACTTTCGATACTGTATTTCCTTCGAGATGTCTTTAGTCCTACGATGTTTGCATGAATTCCTTCTAAGTTCCTTAGAATTTTTAGAAGTGATCATTCACCCCTCCCCCTCTGATCATTCTTGAGCTTTCAATTGGTATCATAGCTAGGCACTCCCTACGCTCTGCGTATTTTGGTCTAACCACCAGGAGTGTTGTCAAGAATGTCATTTGTAGCTGTTCGCTCGGGGGAACCAATTCCCATCTTCAATGGGAAGGACTATCCCTATTGGAAGGACAAAATGAAGAGGAACATCATGTCCATCAACTCTGCCGCTTGGGAAGTTGTCAAGAATGGTGTAAATGTCAAAGACAGAAGTGCGATCACTCCTGAAGAGGCTAAGAAGATGGCCCTCGATGCTGAAGTCTGGGTATTCATCAAAAATCATCTGATTCCAGAAAAATATCACGAGGTCAAGAATATTCCTTCGGCCAAAGGTGTTTGGGATTATCTTGAGAAGATTCGTGAAGGTGTCTCTACTCAGAAAGATGCTCGCATTGACACCCTTCGAAGCAAGTTCTGTCGTTTCAAGAGGCACGAGGGGGAAAAAGTTAGTTCCATATACAGCAGACTCACTGCGCTGCCAAATGAACTGATTTCCCTCGGTGCCGATGACATTACCAATCGGATTATTGTCAGAACTTTGCTCCGTTCCCTTGATGATTCCTTCGACCACATTATGCTGATGATTAAGGAAAGGACTGATTTCAAGGATCTAGTTGCCGCTGATATTCTTGAGAGACTCAATACCTTCGAGATGGAAGAAGATGAAAAACGAGATGTTAATGGGACCCAAAGGAAATCTCATGCACTCAAGGACAGAGCTTCACATCACTCCTCTCCTGAAGCCAGTTCTGAATCTGGAGGTGCCTCTGATGACCCCGAGAACATTGGAAAAGATCTGGCACTGATAATGAGAAGATTCAACCGCTTTCAAAGAAGGAACTCCTCTTCACCGAAGAAAAACTACTCTTCAAGACATTCGAGCAATTCATCACAACATCGATCATCATCCAGAAACTCATCAGCGAAAGATAACTTTTGCTACAAGTGCAAGAAGCCAGGTCACTTCATTGCTGATTGTCCTCTCTGGGAAATTGAACATAAATCAAAGCACTCTCACAGCAGCTCTTCGAGCAAGTCACACAGATCGAGCAAAAATTATGATTCGAAGAGATATGATTCAAAGTCCAGAAAAGGCAAGAAAGATGGTTCTGATGATGACAAGAAGAAGAAGTATCACAAGCATCGAGAGAGTTCTTCCTCAAAATCACATTCCTCTCGACGAAAGAATTCTCACCGTGCCAAAGCCTATCTGGGTAAAGAGATGAACTCTGAAGATGAAGCATCCGGTTCCGAAGCTGAATCAAAGTCAAGATCTGGTTCTGGTTCTGGTTCTGAATCCGATGGTGTTGCTGGTCTAGCCCTCGAACAAGAATTCAAGTTCATTCTTCTCCAACCAAATCAGTGAAGATGAATCTCCAGCTTACTGCTTCATGGCCAAGGCTAAGGTATCCTCATCTAAGAACTCCTACGATACTTCTGATGGATCTTCTTATGAAAGTGACTCTAGGATAAGCTATGCTAAACTTGCTAAAATTTCTTCTATCCAACAAGATGAACTAGATTCTCTAAGTGAAACTATTCAAAAATCTGAGACTTTGTTGATCGATGAGATTGAGAAAGGTCAAACTTTGACAAACGAGCATGCTGCTCTGAAGGAAAAGTATGATGAACTCTCCTCTCATCATGATCTTCTCTCAGTGGACTACGAGAAGCTAACCTATGAATTCCTTCAAAGGAAAATGTCTCTCGAGAAACTGAGAGAGGCTAATGAAGAGTTGGAAAGCGTCAATCTCACTCTCATGGCTCAACAAGGCTCAGAAGCTAAGAATGAATCTACTTCACCTTGCTTAACTTGTTTGGAACGAAGTAAAATTGAGTCTATTTCTGAGAAATCAAAAGGAAAGCAACCTATTGTTATTGATGATGCTAACCCCTAGAACGAGGAAACCATTACCGAGGAACTCCTCAGGTTGAAAAATTTATTTGAAACAGGCATGTTCAAAAGTGTGCAGGGACACCAGTACCTATGTGATATCCTACGAAAAGCTCTCCTTCACAGGAATCCACGAAACGAAGGAGTTGGCTTCGAAAGGAAAATCAACCCTGATGGAACCTACTGGGAACCCGAGAAGTGTCCTAAAACTGTCTGGGTTCTTGCGAAAGAAAATCCCATTGACATTGCTAACCTTTCAGGTTTCAGTTGCAAAATTGATAAGGCTATTGTCGATGAATCACTTGATTCTGACTTCAAGCTTGTCAAAGATCAAGAAGGAAAGGTGTCGGCTGAATTCGTTGGTACTCCTCCAAAGAATGGTTTCTATAAGCGACAGATTTGGGTTCGCAAATCTCTCGTAGAAAAACTGCCCCCTAACCATTCTATGCAGGGAAAATCCTCGGTACCACCGAATCACTACTATTCTCTCGAGGATAGAAATGAACCCTTGGTGCCTACTTCAAATGTTCCCCAGAAGGAATACTATCGTGTCGATAGAAATGTTTATCGTCATCGTGACAATAACACCAAAATTGCTGTTACCCATCGATACTCTAACCCCTCGTCGAGGAATTATATTTATGGTGTGCTTGATGGTCCTGATCGACAATGCAATCTTGTTCGATATAATATTGCTGCCCCATCTAGCTCTACCATGCCTTCTAAGTCACCTGCTCGTTTGTGGGTGGTTAAGAAGAACTAATTCTTCTGCAGGGCTATGTCTCCGGTGGATCCGAATGGGTCATGGATAGTGGATGTACAAATCATATGACCGGAGACAAAGATTTGTTCACCGAAGACAAACTTACTGAATCATCACAGAGATACATTACCTTCGGTGACAACAACAAAGGAAAAGTTCTTGGTTTAGGTAAGGTTGCCATATCGAAAGATAAGCATATCGATAAGGTTATGCTTGTTCAATCTCTAGGATATAATCTTATGTCTATCTCAAAACTTTGTGATATGGGTATGCTTGTACTGTTTTCTGCGTCTCGTTGTGTTGTCTTTTCACAGGATGACTATTCCTTCGTGTTCGAAGGATATCGCAAGGGTGATCTTTATATCGTTGATTTTTCTTCGGGACCTGCAGTGTCCACATGTTTAATGGCCAAAGCCACTTCTGGTTGGTTATGGCACCGAAGACTTGGTCATGCAGGAATGAAATATCTTCAAACTCTTATCTCGAAGAAGAACATTGTTGGAATTGATAATGTGAAATTGGATAAAGATCGTCTATGCAGTGCCTGTGAAGCAGGAAAGATTGCCAAGAAACATCACTCAGCAAAAACCATTATGACTACTACTCGTCCTCTTGAATTACTTCATATGGATTTATTCGGTACTCAAAATTATGCTAGTCTTGGAGGTAATAAGTATGGTCTGGTTATTGTTGATGATTTCTCTCGATATACTTGGGTTTTCTTTCTAGATGACAAGAGCAAGGTTGTTGAAATTTTCAAAACTTTCGCCAAGAGAGCTCAGACTGAATATGAATTATCTCTCAAGCATATCAGAAGTGATAATGGTACAGAATTCAAAAACACTCATATAGAAGAATTTCTTGATGAATATGGCTTTACTCATGAATTCTCGGCTGCTTATACACCGCAACAAAATGGTGTGGTCGAGAGAAAGAATAGAACACTTATTGAAATGGCCAGAACAATGCTTGCTGAATACAAGACCCCTATCAGGTTCTGGGCCGAAGCTATCAATACTGCATGTCATATCATCAACAAGGTTTATCTGCACAATTTTCTGAAGAAAACTTCACATGAACTCATCACTGGTAAAAAGACGAACGTTTCATATCTCAGGGTTTTTGGTGCTCCATGCTATATCAGAGATATGAATCACAGCTCCAAGATTGCCCCAAAGGCTCACGAAGGTTTTCTCCTAGGTTATGGTTCAAATTCTCACACTTACAAAGTTTACAACTCACATCTTGGCAAAGTTGTAGAAACTTTAAATGTTCGATTTGATGAAAATAACGGCTCTCAAAAAGAGCAATTACCTCTTAACCTGGATGAACCACCTTTAGATGAAGTTATCAGGTACATGGCTATTGGAGATATTCGACCTATCGAAAGAAATGCACATCAAGCCAGCAGGGAAGATGATGGTCCAATGTTCCCACACATAGCCCGGGGTGTTGGAGATCAACATCCTGAAACAATTGATGCACAGGTCGAAGGAGAACGCATAAACGAAGAAAATGCTCAACCCGAAGGACAAGCTGAACCCGAAGGAAATGATCCCGAAGGACAAGCTGATCCCGAAGATCAACCGGATCCACAAGATGATGAAGCATTTTTACCTCGTGTCCGAAGAAGAGTGGACGTCGACTCAATTCTCGAAGAGATTCGTTTACCATGTCGTCCCACCACTCGTTCTCGTACTCGATTAGCTAACTTCTGTGGAAATTTTTCGTTTGTATCCATGCTAGAACCATCAAAATTCGATGAAGCCATGAAGGACTCAGACTGGATGACTGCTATGCTCAAAGAAGTTAATCAGTTCGAGAGAAATAAAGTCTGGTCCCTTGTCGATAGACCTGATCCCACGAAGCATAATATAATTGGTACGAAGTGGATCTTTCGCAACAAGCAAGATGAAGATGGCATTGTGGTAAGGAACAAAGCTCGACTGGTAGCGCAAGGCTACACCCAAATTGAAGGTATTGATTTCGGTGAGACTTATGCCCCAGTTGCTCGACTTGAATCCATTCGTGTCATGCTTGCTTTTGCCAATTACAATGGTATATTGCTATATCAAATGGATGTCAAAAGTTCATTTCTTAACGGTGAAATCGAAGAAGAAGTATATGTTATGCAACCACCAGGTTTTGAAGACCCGAAGAATCCTGATAAGGTGTACAGGTTGCACAAGGCCCTATATGGGTTAAAGTAAGCACCTCGTGCTTGGTATGAAACACTGAAGGATTTTCTTCTGAAGAAGGGCTTCAAACCAGGAACAACTGATCCGACTCTTTTTACTCGTGCATACAAAAATGATCTTTTTGTGTGTCAAATTTATGTCGATGATATTATTTTTGGCTGTACTAACCCTGATATTAGCGAAGAATTTGCTTGTATGATGTCGAAGAAATATGAAATGTCTATGATGGGTGAATTGAAGTTCTTTCTCGGGCTTCAAATCCTTCAACAGAAGAATGGGACTTTCATTTCTCAAGAGAGGTATCTCAGAGATTGCCTGAAGAAGTTTGATCTTGTCAGTTGCAAAACTATCAAGACTCCAATGCCTACGAATGTTCATCTAGATGCAGATGAGAAGGGAAAACCCTTTGATCAGAAGAAATATCGCTCGATGATTGGATCGCTCCTTTACCTTTGTGCATCTAGACCTGACATTATGCTATCAGTTTGTATGTGTGCTCGTTTTCAGGCAAACCCGAAAGAATCACATCATATTGCTGTCAAGCGAATTCTTCGATATCTGGCTCACACACCAACTTTGGGACTGTGGTATCCCAAGGGTGCCCAGTTTGATCTCGTTGGATATTCTGATTCTGACTGGGCTGGTGATCGAGTCGACAAGAAATCTACCTCAGGCACATGTCATTTTCTCGGTAGATCTCTTGTTTGTTGGGCTTCGAAGAAACAGAATTGCGTATCTATTTCTACGGCTGAAGCTGAGTACATTGCTGCCGGTTCATGCTGCACTCAGATTCTGTGGCTCAAGCAAACGCTGAAAGATTATGGTATTCTCGTGAAGAAAATTCCATTGCTATGTGATAACGAGAGTGCTATCAAAATTGCCCATAATCCAGTGCAACACTCTCGAATGAAGCATATTGATATACGTCATCATTTTCTTCGAGATCACGTTCAGCGAGAAGATATTGTTATCAGCCATGTTCGTACCGAAGATCAATTGGCTGATATCTTTACGAAGCCCTTGGATGAAAAAAGGTTCTGTGCACTAAGGTGTGAGTTGAACATCTTGGACTCACGCAATATGCAGTAAGACCATAACTATCGGTACTATGTATTATACGTTTTTCTTTCTATGTTGTTTACTTACGTTAATTTTCTATCATGATTCTTTATCGTTTATTTTTTTCCTTTTTGTTTGGTGTTGTCCTATACACTTGTCACTCCGAGTCTTATCGTTGTTTTTCCCTCGGATTGATTAAGCATCGGACCCTGTTTTCCCTCTATTCTATCCATACCCCATCTGTGCTTTTTCTCTCGTGAACATGTATATTTTGTACTCGATCAAGATTCCCTTCGAATGTCATTGATTCCGAAGGAAAATCTATCGAACTTTTATCTACTTTTATACTCGATGTTCGATGAGTTTGGTCTCGGACGTGGAGCAACTTTCTTTCGGTTCGTTGGGATTTCCCGCGATTACCGCCACAATATCCGTCCGTTGAATGTGGAGAGACGCGAAATCTGCGCCGTTGGATCAGATCTGACAGTTATGTCAGACCCCTCCCCTATAAATACTGATCCACCCCACCGGCTCAGCCATCAAAATTTCCTCGACTTCATCTCTCCGCTCCCGAAGTTCTCTCTCGCGCGCCGCCGTGCTGCTCGTCGCCGTCGACTCCCTCGCCGCTTTGCTGCTGGAAGGAAGTCGCCGGAGACCTTCCCGTCGACGAGGAACTTCATCCACGTCGCCGTAGTCGCCGCACATCGCCAAGTTAGGGTATGTGTGGCTCTGGACACGATTCCAATCTCGTCTGTTCATCGTATCCAGATTTGTTCTTGATTTTCCGTGATTTGTTTTAGGTCTGTTTGATCCGTTTGGATCATTGAATCTTGGGAAATCTGTTTCTAGCATTTTCAGTCGATTCCCCATCTGAACTAGGTAAGAAATCCCTCGGATTTACTCACTTAGGCAATTCCTACAGAATCGTATCGATAGATTTACACTTGTGCAATTAATTCATACAAGTTCTTCGTTAGATTTGCACCCGATAGAAATCTAGCCTAGCACTTTCATGTAAACTTGCGTCAAGACAAATCTCTCGATACGTTTGCTGCATTCAAAATGTGTTTCCTCGAAAACCGCTGGTACTTGTTCACAACTTTCCTATATTCCCTCGTACCTATCTATTTCGCAGGAAAATGTCTGGAAACGAAGGAAACGTCAGAGCACCCAAGCGTCTAGGAGGCCGAACAAGAATCACCAACAACTCTGAAGGTTTATCAGAGGATTTGATCATAGAAAAGAAGTTGAGTACGCCTTCAGGTTCTGAGGATGAATGTACGAGAGAAAACCGTCTGCAAGAAATTCGAAGGCTTCAAGCTCTTCGTTGGTATGAGTACAAGTCTCTTATTCCTCGCTGGGAGAGGCTGTTTGCAATGAAAAATCCTTGGTTTGATGTCAAATCTTTAAGGCCCAAGTGGACGAAAGACAATCGACCACCTCCTCCAGCTGATGCTCATCCAACTGCTCTCAAAACACCTGCTGAGTTCCAAGAGCTAGTTGATGCTCGGTTAGCACGAGCACAGAAGAGAAAAGAAGCCAAAGAAAGAAAGGAAGCTATTGCTGCTGCTGCTGCTAAGGATGCCGAGGAAGTTGGCCCAAGTGCCAAATCGAAGGCTGGCAAGAAATCAGCCAAGCGAAAGAAAAAGGTGGTAATTGTCTCGCCACCAGATGCAAGATCCGATGAAGAAGCAAACTCAGATGATCAAGACCCTGGTATAGAGGCTGATGTCGAGGACATTCCTCTGAAGAAGAAACCGAGCGGTACAGGAATTAGGATCCAGGAGCCAGCTGCCTAGGCTCCTCGAGCAACAATTGATATGACCAATTTGGTCACAGATCCACCCATTTCAACTGCTCCTCTTGTTAAAGCTCGCCGGCCCAAACCTTCGGCCACATCGAAGGGAAAGCAAGCTCATGTTGCTGAGGACGAGTGAAACACTTTTCAGCGAAAGGAAAGACTGGCTAAGCAAAAGGAACAAGAAGAAAAAGACTTGATAAATTCCAAGCTCCTGAACTTTCACAGTCAGCCCGAGCATAAAAAGGCTCAGGTTGCTCAACAGCTAGGCATTCTACATTTGGTCAGTGAAAAGTATCGAAGACAGATTTCTGAAGGCACAATTCCTCGTGACCCGAAGGAAAAGGTCGTGTCCCCCAGCGCAACCGAGCAAGTACTGACTCCCACAGTCACGAAGGAAAAGGTTGCAGCCGCTAGTGCTGCGAAGAAAAATGCAGAGGCCCCTAGTGCCTCGAAGGATAAAGCTGCGGCCCCTAGTGCCGTCACAAAACCCATTGCTGCTACCAAGGCCACCAAGGAGGCCGAAACGAAAGCCAAGGAGGCTCGGCAGAAGGCTCAGGATGCTCCAGTTCCTCGAGCTGCTCCAGCTCCTGCCCCTGCCCCTGTTGCGCCAGTTGTTTCCGACCCTCGTGCCGATGAAGAGAGCTCCAACGAAGGAGAGTCTGCTGCCCATGCTTCTTGGGATGCTGGCAATATTTCTCATATCCTTTGGAAGATGGCTACCACACCGAACACAGTCACTGCCGAGGATGATGTTCCTACTGAAATCCAAGAGCAAGTTGCTCGATATATGATTCGCTGGGAAGGATATATCACCCAGGATCGAAAGGATAAGGAACAAGTAAGGTTTTACACCAGGCAACTTCAAGAAGAAACCGAGGACATTGAGTCCCGAAAGTTTTTCAAATCCACGATTGCCACTGCTGAAGCATCCAGAAGGGCGCAGAAGGAAAACTTGACCGCTGTATATGAAAAGGTTCGACAAATTGTGACTGCCGTATGTAAAGAGCACAATGATGCGCTGTACCAAAGACAATCTCGAAAGAGAAAGTCTGCTGCCCCATCCTCTGAGCGTGGGACGCCAGAGATCGAGAAGAATGCTAAGAAATCCAAGCCAACCGAGGTCGTTGCTGCTAAAGCACGACAGGAAACTGCACCAACCCCCACCAAGCAACGCACTCCTCCTCGTGAGAAAACTCCACCCCCTCGCCAAACAACTCCACCCCCTTTCCAAGCCACTCCTCCACCTCGACAACAAACACCTCCACCTAGTAAACCATCACCACCAAAAGCCTCGTCACCACCACCAAACCCACCATCACCACCTCACATCATTCCATCGACCACCCCAGCCATCGAGACCCAAGCTCATGCAGAGACCGAGCAGCCTTCTCAGGTCGAGCAAGAAACTCAAGTCCCCATCTCCTCTTCTCAGAAAGATTATTCCTCTGCACAAACTCTGCATGAAGGAGAAGACGCTGATGTTGATATCACGACAGTTACTTCTCGTCAAGATGCCATCGAAGGAAGTGGTTCTGGCGATGCCAGTTCGAGTGACAGTTCTTCCTCCTCCTCATCAAGTTCCTCAAACGAAGAAATGGTTGATGCTTTAGCACAACTAGACGAAGATTTGGAGGCCATGGAGAATGAAGAGGCCGCTAAAAATGATAAAACTGACGAAGGAGTTGCCGTCGAAGCGCAGGCCGAGGAGAATGCCCCTGCAGCCATCCCAGCTCAGGATATTGTAAATGTTCCATCTTCTATTCCTCGTCCTGCTGAGCCTGTTTTCCAGATGCCTGATAATGCTGCCGAAGTTTTCCCTATTGATGAGCTGCTCCATTCTGCTCATCTGAGAGAAATGCTGCCTCTGTTCCGCTCAGATGTTCCTTGAGGAGGTCCCATCTTCAAAAGGCGTGAACAAAAGCCATTTTTCTTCGGGACCAATCCCTACGAGAAGCCCAGAAGTGCATATTCTCTTCGGTTTTGGACCCAAGAGCAAGCCATATATTATACTCGTGTGCTGTACAACAAGGCAAGAGTTTTCCAACATCAATACCTTGATATGCCTTCGGTGTACTCCACTTCATGTTTCAAAAATGTTTCCGAAAAAATTGATGGTCTTCATGCTCACAAGATGTTTGCTCTCGATTGTGGCTACAATCCCGAGATTATCAAGCAATTTTATGCAACGCTCTATGTCACTAGTGATCCCGAGAACTCAAAGACGTGGAAATTTGATTACATGATTCAAGGCCAACTCTTCCATATGACTGTCGACCAATTTCTGGCCATCATAAATTTACCTCGGTTCGAAGGATTACCACACAAGCTCCATGACTTACCTGCTCCAACTCCTGCTGAATTCTCTACGCTCATGAATCCAGATGTCGTAGGAGATCACTACCTCGCTGAGCCGAAGCCAAGACACTTAGTCTTTGAAGCAAAGGCATGGTTTTATATTCTTTCGAAGACCTTGATGCCAATGCTCGATGTGCACGATGATTTTCCCATTCCCAATGATGTGCAACTTACTCTGTTGAAGTTAGTCCACGGTCTTCCTTTCGATTTTGAAGACTACTTCATCAGAACTTTCGTGTCTTGTGCTGATGATCACAATTCCCACAAGCCGTATGCACCATGGCTGATGGCAATCTGCAATTACTCTCGGGACGTGCCATTCCCCGTGTTAATTTTCCCGAAGATTTTCACTCCACCAGTTAGAGAAGTGTTGCAGATTGTTGCTCGACCCAACCATCAATATGCTGAGCACACTGGCATCCGCGCCCATTTAACTGAGCGGAATGTTCGCTCGAAGTTTATCAAGCCAGTGCATCACATGGAAGTTTCCCTTCGGTCCCAGCAAATGCTTCAACATCACATCGACCAAGATTTCATTAAGAAGCAAGCATTGATGGACGAGATCAATCATTTGCGCAATATTACCATGAAAAACAATCAGATGCTGCGTGAATGCCTTCGGCGTGATTGGAAAGGCCTGCGGAAATTCAATTCCCTCGGTCAACTTCAACGATGCGGTTTCGAAGAATATCCTCCTCATCTGAACAGAAATTGGACTAATGATGATCGAGTAGATCGCCCGGATCCCAATATCCCTCGGCTGCCGAAGAACAGAGATGTGCTCAGTGTCGATGATTATTATCACATCACTGTGAACACCTTCTCCTCCGACTCCGAGCAAGATGAAGCCCCTCAACGTCCAGCGAGAGTTTACTCTCCACTCCCTCGAAGCCCCAGGACCCCGCTATAATCGCAGTTGGAATCTTCTGGAGATCATCACTCCTTCCGCACGAAGATCACTCCTCCTGGCGCTCGCCCAATTCGTCGCGCTCCAATGCTCGCCGAATCTTCTCGTCGCCGCCGGAGCCATCCTCGCAAGTAGGGATTTCTTTCGACCCTATTCTCTCGACTTTTTGTACGTTGTGACAAAAAGGGGGAGATGTAGTGGCATCGAAGAAATTAGTTTTCCTACGGGGTTAAGGGATTTTCTTTTCATTCGATAAACTTTTGATCTTTGAGTTTTTCTTAGTAGTTTCAACAAACATTCGATTCATCTTCGATCTGGTTGTAACTAACTCTAAGTAGGTCTGTGAACTGCTACGCTTTTCGTAAGATATCTTTCTGCTGCGTGCGATACTTAACCTTTTTGCAGGAAGTTATCTTTCATATAAGTTCACAGGTCATTCGAGGAGATTGCATATTTCTCATTGGATATTATCTGGAATGCAATTTCACTCGCTAAGATTATTGATGTTTTCCCCTCGACTCTACTTGTCAAATATGCACTTCACAGGAAATTCTTATCTTCCGTGCATACATCAAGGGGGAGTATTTCATCGATCTTAGCATTGTTTTATCATCGAAAACTCAAACCTTTTTCAAATTATTTATCGATGCCTGTTTTGTCAACAATCGTCCAAAAAGGGGACCCCATAGCATCCCAGACGCAGTTAGGCACGCTCGTCAAGAGACACAATACCCGGAACTCGGGTCCTAGGTGACTCGAATGGAACAAAGCACCGGGGAGGGATAGCCTAGACCTTCCATCCTTCGGCGAATATAGTCAACATTATAATAATCATATCATCCACAACAATATAATAATGTGATAGCCCAATCCAAGGAGTAACAGGATAACAGTTGATAGCATCCTTGCATGCATACTAAGCACTGGCTGAGCAGCGAGCAATAGTAACGGTAAGAGCAAGTTTTTCCCCCGAAGGTTTTGGACATTGTTGGACAAAGCAGAAGTGGAACTAATATTGTTTTCGAGTATAAACAGATACTTAGGTTCCGAAAGTATGGAGTTTGCAAGTAGAAGGTCGAAGAACAACTCACTGCAGCAGAGCTGCAGTCATCTACCGAAACCTTTTGAAGGAAGACGACCCCTAAAAATGCTGTCGAAGAAGATGACTCTCTCGAGTAAAAGCGCAACGAGGAGAAAGCTGAAGTTGGTCGAAGACTTAGTCTTTTTACTAGTTTCTCTTTATTTTATTGAGTCGTAGGAAAAACTGTAATATTAAGAGGGGTTTGCTAGTTGAGATCTTAGTCGAAGTGAATTTGCTCTGCTCAACCTAAACCCACGAAAGCCTACCGAGAGAAATCTTACTGAGTCGAGTGAATAGCTCGAAGGAAAAGTCATCGCACTTCGTGCCTTCGAGAGAGAACTCGTTCGGTAAGTATCGGGACCCGGGGTTAGCGTATGCAAGTCCCGCTACGACATAGTCATATGGAGAGCCGAGAACCATACCCACTTGTCTAAGAAGACAAGGCCTAGCACAGAACGTTCTCGGAAAGCATCGTACGTGAGGGGCATCCCATCCAGGCCGGAGGATCAACTGAGATGGTTCCTCATCGTCCGCACACAAGTCTAAATGATATGGGTGATGAACTCCCATATTCACAGACAAGTCGCCTCAACCATACTATTGACTATCTCATAACTCTTACATAGACTTACTCCAGCCCGATCACTTAGTCGGGGTCTAGGGCGGGCTTGATCATACATCAAAGTGTGCACGAGACAGAGTCTCGAACAATTGCATCGCGATGCCCCAATCTGCGCACATCTAAGGGCCACTTGGTGTATAAAAGACCGCCAGCCAGATCAAAACTAAGGTCTCGAAAACCCATACAAAGACATGCATGTTATAAACATACACGCAGCACACATGCCTTGTATGAACACTAGGTATCATTGCAATTCTCTACAATGTATACATCTTTATTAATAACTCTTACAGAGCGCACACAGAGATCACAAGTCTGTGATCCAACATTACAACAAGCATGCGGAAGCAAAGTAGGTCTGAGTACAGACAAGTTTAACAAATGGCTTAGAGAAGCCTTATCTAAAAACAAGCCCTCCACGAGGGAACCAGTCGTCTGACTGGGACTACACTAGCTTGGTCTTGGTCTGAGTCTTCATTCTTCGAGCTTCAGGTAGAAGACACCATCGGGGTCGATGGGTTCATCTAAAACATAGAATAAGCAAACGTGAGTACAAAGTCGTACTCAGCAAGACTTACATAGGAACTATACTACTCATGCACATGTATCAAGGTAAAGGGAGGTGGGGTTTCACTTGCAGAAATGTCGGCTTTGACTTGGCTAGTTCTGAACTACGAGTACCAGACTTGAGGTAAGAAGCGTACACGAGTCGACTACTTTCTCCAACCAACTACACCACTATGGTGCCTTCCTCGACTTCCCCACAAGAAAGCAGGCCATAGCACTCACACTAATCCTTGTGTATTTTAGAAGTATCCAGTTCAAGTTGTCTAATAATCAAGCTAAGCTTTCCAAGCAGTCCTTAACCGCGGACGCGGCTATTCGAATAGTTTTGTTAACCCTGCAGCGGTGTACCTCTACACACACACACACTCATCAGTTACCGCCTGGGAGTGGGACCATTCAAGCGGGTACCGGCGAGGATGTTGCCACGACACTTCGCCCACAGCTCCGTTCTAGTCCAGAGAGTCGCCTATCTGAGGGGGATCCGTATGGAAGTCCGGCCGAGGTTCCAGTACAGCCTCAAACGGTGTGTGCAGGGTCCCAAGACGGTCTTGAAAAGCCGTTCATCCACTTTGCAGACCGTGCCATAGCCCTACCAGAACTCCGAACTAATGCGACTCCTGGGGTTCGAACGGGGTGAGGTACTAGGTCGAGAGGGGTCAGTGAGCCCAATGTGTGGTTGTACTCTTCTTCTTGGATCACCACACAAGAACTCGGACTTAAGGCGGTGTTCAACGAGACAACCCACTGTGTACTCCTACACAACCTCTCATCGTTCACCTTGTATTAGGATAGATTAACCAACACAGTTCACCTTCATGAACACCATGTTTACCATCATCCCGACTCACATCAAAAGCAATCTCATTGTCCCACTAAGCATGCAATAAGCAGTAACAGTTGCAGGGGCCACATGATATCAACCAACTCCTACATCTTCTAGGATTGTGGTTTGCTTACTACTGTGACAAGATGATAGGTCATGCAAAGGATATGGGTTCAAATATGCGGTAGAAACGTTATCATGGTGATCATCCTAAACAATGCATAAGCGAGACATGAGAGGGAAGTGGGATTTTACCGACATGATCAATGGGGGTTTGCTTGCCTTGCTGACGAGGTTCAGTCACGGGGTCTTCAACGAAGGGGGTGATCTCGGGTTCCGGCTCCACTTCTATCAGCAACATGACAATCATAGGATCAACATAATGTACAATGCACAATCACATGAATAAGATTGTAATGGTGATGTTCATGGTACTGATGTGTTGAGCATTCCATTTAAAAGGAGCATATTGCATTTGAATTTCAAATTCAAACTCCATTTGATTTATCGATGAATTTCAAATGCATTTGAATGCATGAATGTTCATTTGAAAAGGTTGATCATGAAATGATGTTGTATAGTTGACATAAAGCCTCTGATGTGTGGATGAAACTATTTAAAAGAAGTGTGTTGCAAAGTCATTTGCAAATTCACTCCAAATTTGAATTTGAAAAGGAGGCATATGCATGTTTGCTACTGTTCACCAATTTAAAATGATCAAACATAGAAACAAATTGCATATTCATAATCCTTGTATTTTTCTGATAATTTTAGAAATATTATTTGTCCAATTTGGAGTTAAAATGAATTAGTTATTGAATTTTAAAGTTTAAAGCATTTTCTGGAAATTTCTCTCTTTTCTTTACTTCTTTTAATCTCTGGAAATGATTTATTGCATCACTGTGACACAGGGGTGACGTCAGGGGGGGGGGCTGACCTGTGGGCCACCACTATCAGTGTCACAGGGGGTTAACCCCGTTATAATTAAAATTTTGATTTAATTTAGAGGGGGCTGGCCCCACCTGTCAGTGGCCTAAGGCCTAACTAATCAGGGGGTTAGCCCCCTAATTAACCCAGTGGCCGGCGTTTAGCCGCCGGCGACCACTGGAGGCGGCGGCGCCCGCTCTGGACGGCGACTCCGAGCGCTAGAGGCAACGGGGGAGGTGCCGTTCGGCTCCTCTCGAACGCGCGGTTCACATGGACGCCAAGGGGAGGCCAGGGGGACGCCGAGAGCACGCCCACGGACATGGCCGCGGCGGCTGGAGCTCGGGCTCCCGACGAGCTCGGCGAGGAAGGCGCGAGGAGGAGCGGGAGCTAGGTGGGGAGCGTCGCCGGCTCACCTAGATTGCAGAGGAGGGGGTTGGGGACGCCGGAGACGCAACGGTCGTCGGTAATTGCTCGCCGGAGTAGCGAGGCCGCAACGGTCGAGTTCGAAGAGGGCGTCGGCTCGGGAGGTCCTCGGCTCCAATCGACAGGCCGGGGCGATGAAGACGATGGCGGAGCGCGTCTTGGACAACTTGGCTCGGCTAGGGGGGCACGGTGGCCGCGCTGGCGCACGTCGGCGGCGACGGCTTCTCTCGGACGCGGCAGAGAAAAGGCGAGGCGAGAGGGGAGAGGTCCAAGGAGAAGGGGAAAAGGAAGGGGGTTAACCCAGGGCCTCCACGGTGAAGAGATGAGGACGTGGGGGGGGGGGTGAGCAGGCAGCTCCGTGGCCAGGGGAGGTGGCGGCCATGCGTAGTGCACGGCTCGGCCGTCCCTCCTTCTGGCAGAGGAGGAAGACGACACCGACGCCAGCTGGGCTGGGCCGGCTTGGGCCTTGCCTGGTGCGAGAGGTAACCCCCTTTTCCCTCTGTTTTTCTCTTTTCTTTTTATATTTTCTGTAAATTGATTGACCTAGCTATTTAAAATAGCTAGGCATTTTATTAAATGCCAATATTTTTTTATATGGCCTCATTAAAGCTATAGCTAGCCACTTATAAAAATTGGCACTTTTTAAAATTCAAAACATTTGAATTTTAAATCAAATAGGGGTTTATTTAATTTCCAAAGAACATTTTGAATTTTTGAATATTCCATGGGCATGGTAAAGAACCCAAACCACTTTTAAAATGATCAGCATCATTTATAGGAATTTTCCAAATACTCAAATGATTTTTGGAAAAAGATTTTTATCTGGCCATTTGATTTAATTTCTCAGGGCTTTTCTTTTCCCCATTTTTTAATTTTCTTTTGAATTTTTGCATGATGCAAAGGCACAATAAAACCCTAGCACTTACCTAAGTTGGGGTTCTGACAGTAAGTCAGCTTACATGTTCCTCAAGTAAAGTTGCGCAGTGATTGGATTCCGACCGTTGTGGACACGCGTCAAGCGGTCGCATCGGGTCACTTCAGTCATTTTACCCATCGGGATCGCCAACTATAAATACCCCGCACCTACCCGCCATTTCGGGTTGGCTGCTCCACTGAAGATTCTAAGACAGAAGTCTGTGAGCATCCCAAAGAGATCCATCGAGAGAAAACCAAAACCCAAGTCTAAGCTGAGTTGAGCAATTCATAGAGACTTAGGTCGATATTAGCCGATCTTGTTATCTTGGAGAACTGCAAGTCTCCTAGACGGTTAGGCGTCGCCTGTCAAGCAGTGGAAGAGTAATTGTCGCTGCTGAAGGAAGTTTGTAAAGGTCTCGGAGATGTCCTGAATCATCTACCTCGAGTGAAAACTGGACAAGCTCGAGGAGTTTGTTGCAGTGGAGAATAGGACGGAGAGAGTTTTGCTCCAGGTGTTCAATCACCGGTCCCTCCAACCAGACGTAGCACTTTGCAGAGTGTGAACTAGTTTACCAAACATCGTCGTGTCAGGCTCGTTTTCCTTCTAGCATTTACATTAAGTACTTACTCGTGACATGACTGTTTGGGTTTATTTGAGAGGCATGAATATGAAGTGGTAGGATCAAGCAATCGTTCTATGCTACACCTAGGCGCGAGTGAGCTGACAGTTATAAGCATGATATATGCTCCCCCTTACCTGATGAGAAGACGAAGTCGAAGGTGTAGTCGATTGAAAGCTCGCAACGTCTCCGAGAATAACCGCGGGAGCACACAAGAAGGACATACTGGAACGAAGTAATCACGAGAAAGCATCAACAAGAAGACAACACGAGACAACGCACTACGGCATCACATCTATCGTCGAGAGCGGTTACTAATAGGTTAAGTGAAGTATCGGTCACACACAACGATACCGCACATTTATCATCGGTTCAAGTTGGTTAGCTACACAACATGAGCAAGGTTGTTCACATGACATCTCACTCAAACATGGCATATCACAAAATAATGGCCTATCACAAAATCATGGAAAGAGGTGAAGCATAAAGTAAACTATCTAATCTAGTCACTTTAAGTGGGGGTAAAACCTATACATGGCAAACTATTGCGGATCCCACGGTAAAAATGGAATTTGGTACTGTTTGTCCTAAATATATTTTATTATTTGTTATTAGCAAGCAAGATCAGCATAAACACAATCTACATAAAATTCTAGTCAAATTACATGTAAGGAACATTTTTATCGGAGCAACGATTAAAAAGTTACGGCCTATTACATTTACGGTGGAATGCAATGTAAATAGAAGTCAATCAACATGTAAACAAGTTCAAACATGGCAAAGAAGCACATTTTATTATTCTACACGAAAAATGGAGCAAGTTTCATGTTAAGATCGTCGCAATCCGATCTACGGTCTAAAAGATATAAGGGTCGGAAAAATACTAATACAATCTACCATAAAAATAAATACAGAAAAAGCTAATATAGTCGCTGGGCCGAATTTGGACTAAATGGGCCTACACAGGTTAGCGCAGCCTAACTAACTATCGCCCATGAGCGCAACATACCACTGGGCCGAGCCCAACATCTGCAGCAAGAATAAAAAAGGGGCGCTTACCATTGTGGGCCTTGGCCTAGGAAGTAGTGGGCGTGAGATGACTGGACGTCGCCCACGGGCGCGAGGTGGCGCACAGGCCTGGCGTGGGGCTGGGCCGCGCCAGTTGCTGGGCCTGGAGGGAGTTGGGCCGCGCGTGGAGGTCGGACCACGCGCGCTGGGAGGGCCCATCTGGGCGCTGGAAGCAGGGCGCGTCGTTCTTGTCTTCGTCCCGATCCAGCGGACGCTAGCGAGCGGCGGCGCAAGGGGCTTCCGGCGAGCAGGGGCGCGTGGGGGTCCGGGAAGGTGTGTGTCGGCATGGGAACGGAAGGTTCACGCGGCGGCTCGCTGGATCCAGGCGGGAGGAATCTGGCGGGGGCTGTCGGCGGCGAGCTCCGCCTCAGGGAGGCCATGGCCATGGCGGCGCGATTCCCTGTGAGGAGAAGGAAGGACGCGGGCGCGTAGGGTTCCCGGAAGGGCGTGAGAGGGAGAGGAGAGGAGGAGGAAGGACGCGGGCGCGTGACCTGGGGCGGTGTGGCTCGTCGGAGCAGAGCACGACGGCGCGCTGCCGACGACGACGAGGCGGCGGGGTCGGGGCTCGGGCAAGAGCGCGTCCCGGGAGGAGCTGTTGCGGGCCGGATCTTCCAGATCGTGGCCGGACCAGATCGGTCCGATCTTGATCGTACGGACCAGATCGTGGCCGCCAGACCCGAGGTGGGGAAGAGGTTGGTGGAGGCAAGTGGTGGCGGTGGACAGGCTCGGCACGAAATGAAAGGTGGTTGGCTAGGGTTTTTCCTAAAATGGATAGGGTAGGATGCTATATATAGAAAGTGGGTGTTTGGGAGGGGCTTCGGGCCACGAAATGGCCCGTTTCGGGTCCGGTTTTTGGATGGGCTAGAATCCTAAGATAAGAGTGGAATCCGGGGGTCCAGCTATCAGCGCACGCGGCATTTTGTAAATACGCTTCTCAGATTACATCGGCTACTATGCCTGGCACATCCGAACGTTCACCTACCTGACGAAGTCTGAACCGTGCGAAATTCGAAACACATCGTCGCAACACGATAACCACGTCGTCTACAACGTTTAACGCGAAAAGAGAACGTCGAGAACCTCCCGATAAAATAACCCATTTAAATATAAATGGGAGTTTTTCCATACCGTTGGTGAAGGCTGATCTTGTGCCAGTAGTCGCGACGGTGCTCGGGTGAAACCCGGTGTCGCAAGGTCGTGTGCCGTTGGGAAAAAGGTTTGGTCACACATCCGATACGAGAAAGAGGGGGATAATATTCACCAATTATTAAATCGGCGAAGCAAATACTACAAACAATTCTAGAAATCAACAAAATAAAGCAACAATTTTTTTTAATTTGGGTGAAAATCCCGGCTGTTACAGTTGCCTATCATGATCAAGGCATCTATGTATGAATTCCTGATTTCCTATTTGTGTTTGCTGGGATCTGATGGATTATGAGATTATCTGCAGTTTGTGATGTAATTTATTTGGTTTACCTTTATATTTTTGTTCTCGAGTAGTTTTGCATGTTCTTCGTTGTCGTTTATTGCTTTGGCCAAGTAGTAGATTGCAACTCCAAGACGGAGCTTTATGCTAGATGATGGGTTCATGCCTCTCGATGTCTAGCTTGAGTAAAAGAAACATGAGACTAGGCAATGTCTTGCCATTAGGGGTAAAAGAGCGCTGCTTATGACTGCGTGTCATAAGGATTGCTTACATTACACATAGAGTGTTAAGGCAATTGCCGCTTCTTTGCGCTTACAATTTGGTTGGGGTTCGCAACATAATACCAGTGAGATGTTCTGGATAGATATCTCAAGGTGGATGATTGTGAGTAGATGTTGATGAATAAATGATCTACTTGTCTTGGCGTAATGCCCATACAATTGAACCTCTTACTTTCTAGTAGCATAATTAGCATTGCGTTGCATTTATAATTCTGTCAATTGCCCAGCTCTAATTTGTTTACCCTGCATAGTTGTTTACTGTCTTTTGGGAGAGAGAAACTACTATGAATGTAATGGTGTGATGCCCCCGAAATCGTACCGTGTACAGTAATCATACACGCAAGGTACACGGCCGAGATCAAGGACTCACGACATGATATCACAACACAACTCAAATAATAAAAATAATACAAGCTATGTATACAAGCCAGGGGCGACGAGGGCTCGAATACGATAGCTCGAGAGAACAAAGTTAGCGGAAGAAATAGTATCTGAGAATAGACACAAGAATACAAGTTTTCCTTAAGAAGGCTAGCACAAACACTACTCAACAATCGAAAAGGCGAGGTCCCCTGTCTGGGAACCTCCAAACTACTCCTGGTCGAGGGGAAACTCTACGACGAAGCAAGCACCGGGGATCTTCTTCTCCTGGACTCCAAGGCTCCAACGTCTGATTGCACCAACCGGGTATATAAAACAAAGGGGGAAATAAAGCAAAGGTGAGTATCTAGCATACTCAGCGAGACTTAAACCCAGGCTACTAAGCATTTATGCATTGGTATCAAAATGGAAGAAGAGGCTGTATAGTGGATTGTAAGGCAGAAATACCAGGGTAAGAGGAAAGAAGCTAGGCCTATCGAAGACTAGCATCTTCAGCCGGTTCTTGAAGCACAAGAAAAGATTAGTCAACAGTTATATATAAAGCATAAAGTAACAATGCAACATAAGTTGCTGCAGCATTGTATAATAGTAAGTTGTCATATTTATCAATGCCTCCGAGATCCCTTCCTCGACTTCCCTGCGAGGAATAAAACTCGGGACCAACAGTTTGGTAATGTAGTAGTTTGTAGTAGTAGGATTTGGCTTCTGCATAAAGCGTCCTGTTACCGTGGACACGACTATTCGAATAGATTAAACTCCCTGTAGGGGTGCACTACTGTTAAGCCTGCACGCTCGGATCTCTAGGGTGGCGTACACCTTTATAGAGAATGCCCCACCGAGGCTATCCGACATGCCGCAACCCATCCTAGGCTCAGCAAAGAGGCCATCCGCTGGACTAAATCCTATGCGATCGGGGGTCTAGGACGCTCACCCTTCACGCTCCTGCACGGTGCGAGGCTGGCCGGGAAAGCAAAAGCAAATACGACAGCTCGAGCAAAGAAGATACACCGCTTCCCGGCAATCAGACCGTGGTACTTCTGACGTCTGAAGAGCTTTCAGACGAAACTACGATGCAGGGGATCCCATAACTCCTTATCCCACGTGATTGTAGTGCGTATACGGTACGTCGACCCACTCAAGTCATCCACCTGAACCATTTAAGCATTTTATTATCTCGCGGGGCAACCGTTATCGTTTCCTGACTAGTTAACACAACGGACAACGAACAACAGTTAGGGCCACCAGTACATCGGTGCCTACCCTGTCGTCCCATCAAAGTACGCGGTTACCGACAAGGTGTACCGACTCCTTACCTTATCTCATGTGTGCTCTTGGAAGAGCTCGACTTTCGTGGTTTGGTAACTCTCGCGGACGATGATCAAGGTCCAAGCCCACCAGTACATCGGTATTACCTCTCTGTCGTCCTGTCGCAATACCTCTCGAGGGCACTGTTGGGTCACCCGACTTCTTACCTTTAAGGACAACCGTAGTTCGGGACCCTATGGAGGCACTACAGAGTCAGCAATGAGTGGAGTACAAGGATTAATCCTCGATAGCTCACACTTGATGTAGCTCGGCAGGGCCGTGGTAGGGGCCTTTAACGGCGTCTGCTTTGTACCGTACCTGTTGCAGTAGTAATATATTGTATCCGCGTTCACTGCCTAGAGTGATCACGGCCCGCTATCTAATCCTAGTTGACTAACAATGCGCAGGGCTAACAGCTGAATTATATATATATATTTAACAGGCAGCATAGGATAAAGGAAGGTACAACTGGGGGCAACAATGACATGCTAGGAAATTGAATAGGATTGCAATGTAGCTGCAAAAATGCCTATTGCAATAGATAAATATAGACAGATAGTCGATATATGGGAGACGTGATGGGGCACTGCTTTCCTAGAAGCTCGACAGTAGGGGGTTCGGTCGTCGACGACGTAGTCGTTCTTAGCAGCGGTGTAGTCGGCGACAGTCGCGGGGTCACCGGAGAATAAGGGGGCATAAACAGTAAATACAAAGAAATCATATGCAAACAGATGCATGGCATGACAGGCACAATGTTAACGGTGTTCTAACGCAGTACACAGTGTTCTGCTCGGAGCGAGAGTTCATCCGGGGATGAACTGCGAGCTCCAGGTGATTATCGGCAGAAGATCCAGAGGGGGAAGATTTCATGTTTGGTATGTTAGAGGGGGGTGGTGGGCGTATGGATAGCGTACTCTTATTCGTTGTATTTTTCTGATCAACTTTCATGTATAAAGTTTTTCCATCTGAGCTACAAATTAAAAGATATTAATTTGTAATGTTTTAAATCATTTAAATCAATTTCTGGAATTCCTTTTAATAATAAAAGTAACATTACCCACAACAGTATATTTGACTTGTCAAACTCACATAGGGGACCCACCTGTCATAGGCTGAGGCCTGTTTCTGGTCAACTAACACACAGGGCCCATTGTTCATACATAGTGGCTACACAATTCCTTTTATTTATTTAAATTTTAAAGGGGGTCCCACTTGTCATTATCACATGTGTAATATATTTAACTTAATTCATTTAAAAAGCCAGGAGGGTCCAGCTGTCATTGTCACAGGTTCATTAACAGGGGGGTTATCTTCTAAGGGGTTAGTGGGGGGGGCACCAGTCAGTGGGGGATTAACCCATTGGTCAGCCCGATCGTGCACATGCCGGCAAGGCCAACGTCGGCGAGGCCGTTCGGCGAGGGACACAGCGGGGTTTTGGGTGAGGCGCGGGGGAGGCCATGCGCACGTGCGCGTGCATGCCGAGGAGAGCACGCTGGGCAGAGGAAAGGGGCGGCCCAGCCATGGAGGCTCCGACGGTGACTGGAGCATGGGAGAGACAAAACGGTGACCTAATCAGCGAGGAAAATGGGGGAAAATGCGCGACGGGAAGGAGCTTGATTTCGGCGATGTAGTGTCCTCCAGAGACGATGGAGTGCTCAGGTAGAAGGGGACATCCGTGAGGAGGCGCTCGGACAAGGTGGCACGGCGCGACGGGGTCGTTGGCGACGGCGGCGTGGTGGTGCGGCGACGTGGCACCCACAGACCAGCTCGAGGGGAGGGAAAGGGGGTGAGGGGGTGAGATCTGAGGGGGGCTAGGGTTTGTGGGACCGGAGGGCCGCTCGGGGACTTATACCCCGCTGGAAAGCCGTCGATGGCTGCCACGGAATGCCCACAGCGTGGCCAGCCGAGGGATGGCCGCCACGCACACTGATACGCGAGGGAGGATAATTGCTTCTCGCCCTTTGTTGGTTACCCCAAGTGGAAGGTGAGATGCATCGTAGCGGCAAGTTTCCCTTTCTGAAGATACCAAGGTTGAGAGTGTCGACCAGTAGGCCTCCGATAATGATAAGTAGGTGTTGAAGTGAACAATGGCGCCGTTCACAACTCAGGGTTGCTTACTTCACCTGGACCTGCACACAGACACTAAAAACTTTGCTCCCAACAAAGTTCAGAGAGGTTGTCAATCTCTCCGGTCTTGTTGTTTACAAAGGATTGAACGCAAGGGATAGTGATAATGATAGCAACTGAAAGTAAAAGAAGAAAAGTAAATAAGCGTGTAAACAATGATGAGAATATGGACCAGGGCCCCGTGATGTTCACTGGTGATGTCTCTCTCCCAAAAGACGATAAAACTGCTATGCGAGGTAAGAAATTACAGATGGGACATTGACTGGATTATAAATGCACCGCAATGCTAACTATTCTACAAAAGAAAGGAAGCGGCTCAAAAGCATGGGCAGGATGCCAAAATAAGTAGACCGAAATCCAACTGCATCTACTACTAATCATCCACCTTGAGATATCTATCCAGAACATCTCACTGGTATTAAGTTGCGAGCCCCACCCAAAGTGTAAACCCAAAGCAACAGACAACTCTATTAAAAATAACTTTGCGTAAAGTAAACAATCCTTGCAACCGCGGTTACAAGCACCGTTGTTTTCCCTCTTGCGGCAACAACACATCCCCTAGACTCATGTTTCTGTCACTCAAGCGTGTCATCAAGGGCATGAACCCACAATCGAGCATAACGTTCCCTCTTGGAGTTACTACCTACTACTTGGAAAAGCAATAAACATCAACGGAGAACATGCAAGAATTACTTAGGAACAAAAATATAAAAGATAAGAACCGAATATATAACTCTATCAGAATCTGAACATAATCTCATAATCCACTAGATCCCATCAAACTTAGCATAGCAACAACAGAAAGATTACATGTGTGCCTCGATCATGTAGGGAAGCTCACGAGGTCTAAACCATGAAGAACAAAGAGGGGAGGAGAACATCACATCGCTACTGATCACGGACCCATGGTCCAAAGGAAACTACTCACGGCACATCCGGGAAGCGTCCATGGTGGAGGGGAAGCTCCCAGAGGTCGATCCTCCCTCTGGTAGGGTGCCGGGAAGAGGTCTTCTAGTGCTCCCGATCTTGGAAGCGCGGTGGCGGCGGAACAGAGGCGAGATCGCAAAAAAGGGTTCTGTCTTCGGAAGTTTCACGTCATGCGAGATATATAGGCGAAGGGGGGCAGCCAGGGGCCACCAGGGGTCCAGGCGCCCCCTTGGCGCGGCCAAGACCTAGGCCGCGCCAGGTGGCCGCCTGAGACCCTGGTGGGTCCCACCTGGTCCCCCTTCGGGACTCCGGAAGGTTCCTTCACGCTGATTTTTTATCTGATTTTCCCTAATTTTTGGAGCACTTTTAATATGGGGAAAGCTGAAATAGAAAAACAACAATAAATAGAAACTTGCACTAGGGTGCACTAAGTTAATAGGTTAGTCCAAATATGATCAAAACTGTATGAAAGTGTATCTAGATCATAGCAATATCACACGAAACCTGCATGGAGCAAGCAGAAATTAACGATACGTTTGGGACGTATCACACGCCCCCATGAACAGAGGAAGGAGGAGATGGCCAGGTGGGCCGGGCCCTGGTTCCAGTGGGGGTGGGGGGTTTTGCCCATGCGCGGTAGATAGGTTTTTCCTATTTGATTTGTCTTATGTTTTTCCTTTTCCTTTGCTTTTTTTCTTACGTTTGAATTAGTCATCAAAAGGGTTTTTATAAAATGTGGGATGAACTCCAGTATGGTTGTTACACAGTATGTCAGTGCTACCAAAAGTTTGCGCCCCATATAAAATTATTTGAATTTTAAATAAACAACAATTGATTAATATGTAATGTTTTGCCAATAGTTTGAATTGTTTATAATATTTAAATATTATATTAAATTCCCATTGATATAGTAACTTGACCTACAGACTTTTAGGCATTTAAGAAAATTGGTTGCACAATTTTTAATTGGAGTTTAATTTCCACTTTTAATTTTAATTCCATCCATGGGGGATTTGAATGGTGATTTGAATCAAAAATGATTTAGAAATGATTAAGCACAGTGGTTTGTCATTAACAAAAGGCGATAACTGTAGCTTGACACTGAGGGTGTTACAAATCTCCCCTAGTACAAAGAATTCACGTCCCGAGAATTAAAAGGTAGTGAAAGGGTTAAAGTTTTGGTTTCGTATTCTAACGAATCTACTGGTTCTTGTTGCCCTTATCTAAGGAGTTGATCCTTCTTGTTGTTGTCTTTATTTCTCTGCATTAGTGCATCTCGACGAGTTGTCATCCTTCATTCAGGGTCTTCATCGTACTTACGAATAGGCTAGGAGGAAAACATTAAGGGGTCAGATGGGTACAAGGTTAATATATCGAGGTTATCCAAGGGAATGGGGTACAAAGTATCTTCCGAGTTTAAACTCAGGGGAATACATCGAGAGAAAGAAAAGAAGGTATGAGTAGTTTCAAGCGGATAGGCATGCATTCGATGTTGATTGCGGATGATGAAAAGGGGTCCAGAGCATCAGGCATAAGCACTACATATGATACCGGATTGAATACTTGAAGGTAGATAACTCATGAATTGCATACGAGGTAAAGCACGAGGAATAACCTTGGGAACAGGGATGTTCAAAAGAGTCAGGTTTCGGTCCTGTGGAACTGTAGTTAGGGTGGACAAAGAATAGGGAGGGTGGTTACATATTATGCGATCACGATACAAGGTTTGTCAGAGAACAACTTGTCAGCTGTGTTGGCAATAATATTGGTCCTAGGAGTAGTGGACAAAGAGAACCATTTTCCTTATCGTTAATACGAGGTGGACCAATTGGCAAAGTTCTCGTCCCGGTGGTTACTGAAATGTCATCAACAATAGCAACAAGGTGTTACTGACGAGGTTGTACACCGAGGTGTTTACATAAGGAGGGGAATTATCACTTCTCAGATAAGTTATATCACAAGATAGGTTAGACGGACCAATGGAAAGGAAAAATGTGATTATGCACTAGTGTTAGTGTATTTCCTTCCGAAGATAAAGTAGAGAATGATATACCTGACACAACATTAGATACATACCCATTGCGACAAAGGGGCATGAAGGGTATTTCACACCATGAGTTCAATTAACACTTGGAAGAAGCCAAGTAAGATCAGTCGGATAATAATCCATCAAAGGATCTAGTGGACCACAAATCATCCGATGTGAGTATCGGTACTCAACTAGAAGAAGGAAGAATGCAAATGCATCAGATTCTAGGAACATCGGAATAATTCGATGCTTAAGTACAAAGGAATTATGGTTTCCAGATCGGTGTATCAGAATATAATACTCTGATCAAACATGACTAAGTTGGATAGATTTAGGGGAACAATCTGTCAAGGCTTGATCTGCCGAGAACCAGCTCATGTAAGGAATGCCGTCTGAGACGGTAGAACAATTTCCTAGGGATCAACGGATGAATGAAAGGTGTATAGTGGACTGTAAGACAGAAATACCAGGGTAAGAGGAAACAAGCTAGGCCAATCGAAGACTAGCATCTTTAGTCGGTTCTTGAAGCACAAGAAGATATTAGACAACAGTTATATATAAAGCATAAAGTAACAATGCAGCAGAAGTTGCTAGAGCATTGTATAATAGTAAATTGTCAAAATTATCAATGCCTTTGAGATCCCTTCCTCGACTTCCTTGCGACGAAGAAAACCCAGAACCAACAGTTTAGTAATGTAGTAGTTTGTAGTAGTAGGATCTGGCTTCAGCATAAAGCGTCATCTTACCATGGACACGACTAGTCGAATAGATTAAACTCCCTGCTTGGGTGCACTACTATTAAGCCTGCACACTCGTATCTCCAGGGTGGCGTACACCTTTTTAGGGAACGCCCCATAGAGGCTATCCGACACGCGGCAGCCCATCCTAGGCTCGACAGAGAGGCCATCTGCCGGACTAAATCCTATGCGCTAAGGGGCCTAGGACCCTCACCCTTCACGCTCCTCCATGGTGCGAGGCTGGCCGGGAAAGAAAAAGCAAATACCACAGCTCAAGCAAAGAATACACACCGCTTCCCGGCAATCAGACCACGGTACTGCTGACGTCTGAAGAGCTTTCGGACGAAACGATGATGCAGGGGAGCCCATAACTCCTTATCCCATGTGATGGTAGTGCGTATAGGGCACGTCGACCCACCCAAGTCATCCACCTGAACCATTTAATAATTTTATTATCTCGCGGGTCAACCGTTATCGTTGCATGACTAGTTAACACAACGGACATCGAAAATCAGTCAGGGCCACAAGTACATCGGTGCTTTCCCTGTCGTCCGGACAAAGCACGCGGTTACCGACAAGGTGAACCGACTCCTTACCTTATCTCGCGTGTGCTCTTGGAAGAGCTCGACTTTCGTGGTTTGGAAACTCTTGCGGACGACGATCAAGGTCCAATCCCACCAGTACATCGGTATTCCCTCCCTGTCGTCCCGTCGCAATACCTCTCACGGGCACTGTTGGGTCACCCTACTTCTTACCTTTAAGGACAACCATTGTTCAGGACCCTAGGGCGACACTACAGAGTCAGCAACAAGTGGAGTACAAGGATTACTCCTCGATAGCTCACACTTGATGTGGCTCGGCAGGGCCGTGGTAGGGGCCTTTAGCGGTGTCTTCTCTATACCGTACCTGTTGCAGTAGTAATGTATTGTATCAGCGTTCACTCCCCAGAGTGATCAAGACCCGCTATCTAATCCTAGTTGACTAACAATGCGCAGGGCTAACTGCTGAATAATATATATATATATATTTAATAGGCGGCATATGATAAAGGAAGGTACAACAAGGGGTGACAATGACAGGCTATGCAATTGAATATGATTTTAACGTAGCTGCAGCATTGCCTAATGCAATAAATAAATATAGAAATATAGGCGTTATATGGGAGACGTGATGGGGCACTGCTTGGCTGGAAGCTTGACATTAGGTGGTACGGTCGTCGACGACGGAGTCGTTCTCAGCAACGGTGGAAGTCGCGGGGTCTACCGGAGAATAAGGGGGGGGGGAAATAGTAAATACAAAGCAATCATATACAAACATATGCATGGCATGACAGACGCAATGTTAACGGTGTTCTAACGCAGTACAAAGTGTTTTTCTCGGAGCGAGAATTCATCCGGGGATGAACTGCCAGCTCCGGGTGATTATCGGCAGACGATCCAGAGGGGGAATGTTCCATGTTTGGTATGTTCGAGGGGGCTGGTGGGTGTATGGATAGTGTACTCTTAATATTTGTATTTTTCTGATCAACTTTCGTATATAAAGTTTTTCCATCTGAGGTACGGATTAAAAGATATTAATTTCTAACGTTTTAAGTCATTTAAATCAATTTCTGGAATTCCTTTTATTAATAAAAGCAAAATCATCCACAATAGTATAGTCAAACTCACATAGGGGACCCACTTGTCATAGGCTGAGGCCTTTCACTGGTCAATTGACACACAGGGCCCACTGGTCATACATAGTGGCTAAACAATTCATTTTATTTATTTAAATAGTAAAGGGGGTCTCACTTGTCATTAGCACATGTGCAATCTATTTAACTTAATTCATTTAAAAAGCTAGGAGGGCCCAGCTGTCATTGTTACAGGTTCATTAACAAGGGGGGGGGGGTTATCTTCTAATCTCTTTTTGTAAGGGGTTACTTAACTTAATTAGGGATTAGTGGGGGGCACGAGTCAGTGGGGGATTAACCCATTGGCCAGCCCGACCGTTCCCACGCCGGCAAGGCCGACGTCGGCGAGGCCGTTCCGGCGAGGCGCGTGCACGCCGAGGAGCAGTCGGAGCGCGCGGGGCGGAGGCAAGGGGAAGCCTGACCATGGCGGCTCCGGCGGTGACCGGAGCATGGGCGAGGCCAAAAGGCGACCGGATCGGCGAGGAAAATGGGGGAAAAGGCACGGCGTATCACAGTGAAGGCAGGGGAGGGCTAGGGGAGGCCGACGATGCTCGGAGGTGATACGTCTCAAACGTATCTACTTTTCCAAACACTTTTGCTATTGTTTTGCCCTCATTCTTGCATGATTTGGACGAAACTAGCCCGGACTAACGCTGTTTTTAGCAGAGCTACCTGTATGGTTTATTTGTGCGCAGGAAAATGGATTTTCAGACATCCCAGAAAATTCCCAGAAAAATACCAGAAAATCCACGCACCCGGAGGAGCCAAATGCCAAAAGTGGGACCAGAGGGGAGGTCTGAGGGCCCCAGGCGCCCCCTGGCGCGGCCAGGGGTGGGGCCGCGCCCTCAGGCCGCCTAGGCTGCTACCCCCTCCTCTGGTGCCGTACCAATGCTCCTATTTATCCCCGTGACGAGAAAACCCCAGAACAGAAGTCGTTTTCCCAGTTTCCATCGCGGAGCCGCCGCAACCCTTTGTTCTTCTTCGGGAGGGCTAATCTGGAGGCTGATTTGGCCTCCGGAGAGGGGAGATCGTCGCCATCGTCATCACCATCGCCACTCCATCTATCCTCCATGACTTCTCTTCATATGTGTGAGTAATTCCCTGCTGTAGGCAAAGGGGATGGTAGGGATTGGATGAGTTTAATCATGTCATAGTTCGTCAGATTGTTGGGGGCATGTTTCCTATCATCTAGATTGGTGTTTATCTTCTTTGCTACAACTTGTTGTTCTTAATGCTTGTCACTTTGGGCCCGAGTGCCATGTTTTCAGATCTGAACCCTATGTGTTTTCATGAATATATTCGTGTTCTAGATCCTATCTATGAGTTGTATGCACCTATTATGGTCCGGAACCGGCGATCCCAAAGGTGACAGCTTGGGACACCAAAGGGGATGGTCCATAATTTGTGGATTCCATGTATCCATTGAGTTTATTGCTTTGTTCCGGTGCTCTTTGACAGGAGCACCTTAATCTCCATAAGTTCCTTTTGGCCCCGTTCGTAGCGGGATGGTAGGACAAAAGATGTTGTGCAAGTTCTTATTGCAAGCACGCACAACTACCTACGGGATACATGCCTATTGTTTGATATTTTCCTAGATGATCATTGCTTTTCTGTGTGCCTTGCCCCGTGTTAGAATCTATTATATGTTTACTCTCATCCATGCAGCGCCCAACCATTTATCTCCCTAGCCTACAGTGTTTTCAATCCTGCTGGTTATTAGTTGTTACTTTTTTCTATTTACTTTTGTTGTTGCCACTATCACTATCATATTATCGTTACTACTTATCTACCGTTGAAAGCAAGTATATTTCAGGTGTGGTTGAATTGACAACTCAACTGTCAAAGCTTATAAATACTCTTTGGCTCCCCGTGTGTCGAATCAATAAATTGGGTTAACTTACCCGCGAAGACTATCTCGATCCCTTACGCCTGTGGGGCATCAAGCACCGTTTTCTGGCGCCGTTGCCGGGGAGCATAGCAATATTTACAAGTCTACTTGAAGTATCCTGCCGGCTGCACATCATCCGCTATGGGTAAGAAAGGAGACCCCAAGGTTCCGATCTTACCATCCCGTACAAGAAAAGGTACTGTTCTGAAAACTAGTGCTACACTTGATTCACTTTTTGTTCTGAGTAAGTTTACTTCACCACCACTACATGATGCTTCTATTGAGTTTGTTACTATATACGATACTTTTGATGATGCTTCCACTACTCTTGATGATGCTACTTTTCTTGGTCACCATATTGAAACTCAGACTGCTAAGGCTGCAGCAAAATCCAAGACCAAGACCCCTGCTACCTATATTCCTACCTGCAAAACCTTTGGTTACCCGTGCTTAGATGAACTCAAGGGGAGAATCCTTGATGATGATTATGTTACTCTTGATGTTGATTTTTGCAGGGAACTCAGAGAATGTGTCGACTTTGACCCTGGTGCTGATAAAGAGTTACTCAAAAGGCACGCCGTGAAGAACAAAGTTATTCCTGATCCTCAATTTGCCACGTCCCCTATATGCATCACTGATCCTGATTATGATTTCTCTGTTGATCTTTCACTTATATCTACAGTCGAGGCTGACCCCTTTTATGGCAGAGAAAATGATGATGCTATAGCACACTTGACCAAACTCGCTGAGTTAAGCAACCTATTCACTACTGATGAGAAGATACGAAACTTCTATGTGGCCAAGCTTTTTCCTTTTTCTTTGAAGGAGGACGCTAAATCATGGTACGATGCATTATCTTATGGTTCCGTTAAAAGTCCTCAGGACTTAGTCAAATTTTTTGTTGATAAGTATTTCCCAGCTCATCTGCAACATGCTGCTTTGCAAAGAATCTATAACTTTAAACAATTGCAGGATGAGCAACTCCCTAAAGCTTGGGGGAGGTTTTGTGATTTACTTAAGGTTATGCCGGGACATGGAATCCCCAAGAATGAACTGCTTGATATATTATATGTTGGTTTAACCAATGAGTCCAGAACCTATCTGGATAGTTGTGCTAGTTGTGTTTTCAGGGAAAGAACACCGGACGATGCAGAAGAATTAATGTGCAAAATTGCCAAGAACTATGAAGACAGGTCCGTTCCTGAACCACTTCTACCACCGAAAAAGAGGGTCATGCTTGTTCTGAACCCCGAAGATATGCAAGAAGCAAAGAAGTCTATAAAGGAGAAAGGTATTAAAGCCGAGGACGTGAAGAATTTACCGCCTATTGAGAAGTTGTGTGATCCTACTACTCACCCTCCCTTGGTAGAGGTACACTCTCTATTAGACTTTACTGAAAGTGACATCCCTAAAGGTAAGCCTCCCGAGCAATGCTTAGATGAGCTTGATAATTTTAGTGTTAAGCAAGACCATTTTAATAGGAAGTTACAAAGTCAGTTGCATGATAATTCTCTTGCTATCAAAAGTTTATGTGATGTTCTAGAGAGAACAGTTAACGATGTTAATTGTCTTGTTAAGCATTTTCATATGGTTCAAACTCAGCTTGAACAAATTTCTAATGTGAAAAAATATTTGCTTGCTAATAATGCCAAACAGGACAGACAAGCTTATGGAATTAAAACTAGGGGTGGAACACACACCCAGGACCCACTCTATCCTGAGGGGCATCCAAAGAGGATCGAACAAGATTCTCAAGTACAAGAAGAAGACGAGATTGTTGGCTCTCCGAAGAAGAAAAAGAAGAAGAAGAAACACAAGGAGGCTGACAATCCCGATGATCCTATTAGAAGTGAAAAGCCAGCTGTTGATCCTAACAACATATCTAACTCCGATGCTGAAACTGTCGGGACCCGGGGTTAGCGTATGCAAGTACAGTTAAGACATATTCATATGGAGAGCCGAGAACCGCACCCACTTGTCTAAGCAGACAAGGCCAAGCACTGAACATTCTCGGAAAGCATCGTACGTGAGGGGCATCCCATCCAGGCCGGATGATCAACTGAAATGGGTCCTCATCGTACGCACACAAGTCTACTGATATGGGTGGTGAACTCCCATATTCAAAGACAAGTCGCCTCAACCATACTATCGACTATCTCAAAACTCTTACATAGACTTACTCCAGCCCGATCACTTAGTCGGGGTCTAGGGCGGGCTCGATCATACCACAAAGTGTGTACGAGACGGAGTCTCGGAAAATCGCATCGCGATGCCCCAAGCTGCGCACATCTAAGGGCCACTTGGTGTATGAAAGACCGCCAGCCAGAACACAACTAAGGTCTCGAAAACCCATACAAAGACATGCATGTTATAAACATACACGCAGCACACATGCCTTGTATGAACAGTAGGTACCATTGCAATTCTCTACAAGTGTACATTTTATTTATAACTCTTATAGAGTACAAACAGAGATCACATACATGTGATCCAACATTACAACACAGGCAGAAGCAAATTATGTCTGAGTACAGACAAGTTTAACAAATGGCTTAAGAAGCCTTATTTAAACACAAAGCCCTCCACGAGGGAACCAGTCCGCTGACTGGGACTAGACTAGCTTAACTTCAGTCGTCCAGCTCGATGAAGAAGCCACCATCAGGGTCAGTGGCATTATCTAAAACATAGATTAAGCAAACGTGAGTACAAAGTCATACTCAGCAAGACTTACATAGGAGCTATGCTACTCATGCACATGTATCAAGGTAAAGGGAGGTGGGGTTCACTTGCAGAAGTGCCAGCTTTGACTTGGCTAATCCTGAACTACGAGTACCAGACTTTGAGGTAAGAAGCGTACACGAGTCCACTACCTTCACCAACCAATTACACTACTATGGTGCCTTCCTCGACTTCCCCACGAGAAAGCACGCCATAGCACTCACACTTATCTTGGTGTGTTTTAGAAGTATCCGGTTCAGGTTATCTAATAATCACGCTAAGCTTTCCAAGTAGTCCATAACCGCGGACGCGGCTATTCGAATAGTTTTGTTAACCTTGCAAGGGTGTACCGCTACACACACATGACCATCATTTACCGCCTTTGATCTCGACACACTTCAAGGGGTGCCAGCGAGGATGCTCACCACAACTGTTACCTGATAGCCTATCTAGTCCGAGAAAGCCGCCTACTTGGGTTGGCTACCACTATCGTGAACCCGTCCGGTTTACCGAAGTGGACCCAAGCGATGTATGCGTGGTGCATAAGCCGGTCTCTGGTGAGCCGTTCTCTCACTTAGCATCCAGGCCACAAGCCTACCAGAACTCCGAACTACTGCGACATCTGGACATCGAAAGGGATGAGTTAATAGGTTGAGAGGGGTCAGTGAGCCCAATGTGTGGTTGTACTCTTCATCTTGGATCACCACACAAGAACTCGGACTTAGGGCGGTGTTCAACGAGACAACCCACCGTGTACTCCTACACAACCTCTCATCGTTCACCTTGTATTAGGGTCGATTCACCAACACTTTTCTACCATCATCAACATGATTATTCCCATCCCGACTCACATCACAGTAACAACATGGTATCATACTAAGCATGCAATAAGCAGTAACATTGCAGGGGCCACATGATATCAACCAACTCCTACATTTGCTAGGATTGTGGTTTGCTTACTACTGTCACAAAAGATAGGTCATGCAAAGGAATGGGTTCATCTATGCGGTAGAATTGTAACATTGTGATCATCCTATACAATGCATAAGCGAGACATGAGAGGGAAGTGGGATTTTATCGACATGATCAAAGGGGGTTTGCTTGCCTTGCTGACGAGGTTCGGGCTCTGGATCTTCAGCGAAGGGGGTGACCTCTTGCTCCGGTTCCACCTCTACTCGACAAACAAAGCACGAAGTAGCAATCAATATGAATGCAATGCTCAAGCACATGATTGAATGTTAAAGCTTGAGTATAAGTTTTGATGTGTGAGGCAATTCCATTTAAGTGGAATATATTGCATTTAAAATGCAAGTTCAAACTCCACATTTGAATTCAACATTAACCAAGTTATATGTGATATATTTTGATCATTTTGAATTATCTTCAAATGTGTATGATATGCCTCTGATGTGTGATTGAAATGTAGCATGTTGCCATGGTTCAAGTTGCAAAATTATTTGATTTGAATTTGATTTAATTCCATTTAAATCAAATAGCAAATGCTACTGATCACATTTTAAATTCAACTCAAACAGAGTTGAAAGTTGCATATTTGGAAAGATAATTTTCTCATGATCATTTTTCATATATTATTTGTCCAATTTGGAGTTGATATGAATTTTCTATGAATTTCCAAAGTTTGGGGTATTTTCTGGATTTTCTGGAATTATTTAAACCATTTTGCTTTTCTGGAAAATTGGTTTACTGCGTCATGCTGATGCAAGCATGACCTCAGCAGGGGCCTGACTGGTGGGCCAGGTTTGTCAGTGTCACAAGGGTTAAATAAACCGGTTTAAACTTAACCAGGGGGTTAAGTGCCTGGGGGCCCCACCTGTCATTGACCTGGGGTCAATTAGCAGGGGGGTTAACCCCTAATGATAGTGGCTTCACCGGCGGCTAGCCGCCGGTGGCCACCAGTGTGGCGGCGCTGCACGGGGAGGGGGCTGCCGGGGGCCATTTGATGCGCGGGAGGCATCAATCGACAGCCCGTGGACGCCCGCGTCGAATGGAGCCAGCCAGAGGAACTGGAGCTCACCGGAGTGTTGCCGGCTTCAAGCCCTAGCGGCGGCCGTGGCACGGGCTCAAGGTGAACTTGGCTACGCGGCACCATTTGGGGCGGCTTTGGGCTGGATCGAACCGGAGGAGTGCTGCGGTGACAACGGACAGAGTGACAGGGTTGACTGCGTTGCGGTTGCTCGACGACGACGACCGTGGCGCCAAGGAGCTCCGGCGTCCATGGCGTAAACAGCTAGGGAGGAGGAGGAAGACGAAGGAGTGGCTCGTTCGAACCCCGAGCTCACCTTGATGCTAGCAGCGGGGTCAGGGAGGTCGGGGAGGTCGTGGTGGTGGCGAATTCGACGTCGGCGGCTTGCGGGTCCGGCGAGCTCTCGGTGAAGCGTGCGTCGTCCTCGGGCTCGATTAGGACGCCATCTTCTCCAGATCAGGGTAAACGGCGACGCTGCGCATGATGGACAGGTTCTCCTCGCCTAACTCCGGCGTTGGCTACGGGTTCTTGCGTCGACGAACTGCGGCTTCTCTCGGAGGAAAAGGGGAAAGCGAGGAGGAGGCGCGATACGAAGCGGCGATGGGGGAAAGTGAGAGAGGGAGCCGAGGGCGTCTCCGTGGCGCACTTTGGAGGCTTGGGGCGGCCTGGAAGGTCCTTGGGCGTCGAGGTGGCATCCACGGCGTCGACGCCGCGCCACCGAGCTGCTTGGCAGCGCGGGGTGGAAGACGACAGGGGAGTTCGGGGGGGCTGGGCCGGCTGGAGAGGTGGGCCTCGCCCCAGGCGAGAGGTAAGCCTTTTTCTTTTTCTCTCTGTTTAATCTTTCCTTTCTTTTTCTGTAATTTGTTTTGGCTCTGATAAAAATACCAAACCATTTTATTAGATGCTGAAAACTTTTATGTGGCCTCATAATAATATAGACTAGCCACTCATAAACTTTCAACATTTTTAAAATTCAAATGATTTGAATTTTAAATCAAAAAGGGGTATTTCTTTAATTCCAAGGTACTGTTTGAATATTTGAAAAATCTATGAGCATGGTGTGGATCCCACATCACTTGATATGTGATCACACTCATTTATGAGACTTTTCAAAACTCTAACATGAATTTTTGGAAAATATTTTTATCTGGCCTTTTGAATTAATTCATCTGGGGGGTGTTCCTTCTCCCATTTTGATTTTGAATTTGATTTCCAAGATTTCTTTTTGAAATTTTGACATGATGCAATGGCACTAGCTAACCCTAGCACATACCTAACAGAGGGATCTGACAGAAACAGAAGACGGTGCCGAGCCTGAAGAAAAGGGCAAGGAGAAGGGTGATTCTCCCGAGGTAAGAGAAGAAGAAGCACCCGATAATCGAAAAAGGTACTCTAAAGAAGACTTCATCGCAAGGAGCCATGGGAAGGAAAGAGAACCATGGATACAGAAACCCATGTCCTTTCTAGGTAAGTCCCTCAAATCCAAAGAAGAAGAATAATAAATTTTGTGAATGGATGAAACCTCTTTTTCTTCAAATTCCTTTGACTGATGCTATTAAGTTACCTCCTTATTCCAAATATATGAAAGATATTGTTACTAATAAAATAAAATTTCCTAATGAGGCAATATCTACTATGCTTGCTAACTACTCTTTCAGTGGCAAGATTCCCAAGAAGCTCGGTGATCCAGGTATACCCACCATTCCTTGCTCCAAAAAGAATAATTATGTCAGAACTGCTTTATGTGATCTTGGGGCAGGAGTGAGTGTTATGCCTTTCTCTCTTTACAAAAGGCTTTGTTTAGAGAAACTAATCCCTACAGATATCTCCCTTCAGATGGCTGACAAATCAACAGCTGTCCCAATAGGTATTTGTGAGGATGTACCCGTTGAAGTTGCTAATTGTTTAATCCTTACAGATTTTGCTGTGCTTGACATGCCCGAAGATGGGAGCATGTCCATTATTCTTGGTAGACCTTTTCTTAACACCACAGGTGCTATCATTGATTGCAATAAAGGGAAGGTCACTTTCAACGTTGATGATAAAGAACACACGGTGTATTTTCCAAAGAAGATCGACAAGAGGCATGGCCTTAACTCTATAGAGAATATCGAGACCGTGAAGATTGGAGAATGGGACTGTCCACTACATGTGCACCACAAATACAAAACTATTATGGTGGGGACAATGTCCATCAAAGTAAAGGTGCAATGATCACTTCATAAGAGGGGAGAATTCTCGTTCTATATATCGCCGGTTTGTTGGTAAGACTTGATCAACCTTACTAGTGAGCTTGTTTTATATAGGTAAAAAGTTAAGCTTGTTATGTTTTAATTTGCTTTAGCTTTCATTATCTTTGTTGTACCAAGTTTTTATATTTTTGAAGCTTCACAATACTAATCACCGCTTTAAGTTTTCAGAAAGTTTTGCAGCTTTTTGAACTCCGAGAAATTTTCAACAGTGAAGTTTTAAGAAAAATTCTAGAAAAATAAAAATAAAAATTTCCATGCCAGGAGTGACCCAGAGGCACCTGGGGCTGACTAGGGGGCCACCAGTGGCCCAGGCGGCAAGCTGGCGCGGCCTGCCCCCTGGCCGCGCCCACAGGGCGCCTGGGGCCCACAGGCCCCACTTCCAGGTATGTCTTCTTCCTCCTCCTTCCTTTCTCTCCAAAAACACGAGTTCTGCATTTGGTTCATGCGTTCTTGGTGTTCTTGGAGGCGATTTTCGATCTCTCTCTACAACCCACCATTCGAGCTGAAATTTTGAGAAAATACTCCCTGGTATGTAACTCCTTCACCCCTCCAATTAGATTTTTGATTGGTGGCTTTATTTGTGAGTATTTAGTAGCTCTTGGTGCTGTTTATATGAGCTTGCATGCATGTGTAGAATTTTATTTTCCAAGTTTTGATGCAAGTTTATGTCCTAGGGAAGTGAGTTGAGTAGTTTGCCTTAACTCATTTTGTTTAAATCCTTGTTTTTGTAATTTGTCAAAAATTTCAGAAATGAGTTTGCTAGGAAGAGCAAAGGGGTGGCTTGGGAAGAAGAGGCCCGAGCGCTCCGATTGAGTTACAAGAGCTGCAGCTTCACCCTCGACTACTAGGGTGAGCTACAACGAAGATCATGTGCCCTTGGAGTTGTTGGAGGACACAAATCAAGCACGTGCAATGACTTTCCCGTGCGATGCATTCCTTGAAGCTGCAGGAATTAGGGAGGAATTCTATAATCTTTGTGCTAATGCAGGTCTGACGCGGCTTGCTACGTGCCGTGTTGCCCAATATCAAAAACTCACCTCCTATTTTATCAATAGTTTTAGATATAACCTTGATGCTGGTTCTGTTGAGTTTAAAATTTATAATGATCTTTTGACCATGCCTTTGGAAAGGTTTTGTGAAATAATAGGTGTGCCGAACGTGGGACAGACGGCGAAGATGAGCTCTCAGCCCTCCGAGCTGAGAACCGTCTTCAACTCGCTCTGTAGCATGGATACGAGGGATATTCATCGGTCAAAGATCTCCACCATCTTATTTCCACACCTCAGGTATTTTGCGTATTATATTGCTAGAGGGGTGTTAGCTCGTGACAACACGAGCAACATATCTGCTCCGGATATTGCTATCCTGGCAACCGCCCTTTCAGGGAGGTTTGATTATAATGTGGGTGCCTTAATTGCTCGACGCCTTGCTATGAACGGTAACAAGGGAGACTTATTTGGTGGCGTTTACACCACACTTATCTTAGAGTCTATTAATGGCACCCCACACCCCGATGATAAGCCTTTTACTTATTTAAGTTTTGATCTTGCTGCTATGAAAAGGCATAAGTTTGTTACCATGACTTCCGAGTTTGGTAACCTTGATTATATCTTGCGTTTCGGAGCTACCACGGAACGCAAGATCCGTCTAACTGCACCTCTTTTGTTTGATTTTTCTCGCGGGAACGGATGGTCCTTTGATACTACCCAGTTCGATGAGTTCGTGGTCCAGCGTCAGTTTCATAACCCCATGGAGGGGGTTGTGCCCGACGAGGAGGAGCATTGTGAGTTCCCACCTTTCCAGGGAGAGACCGTCACCCAGTTTGGTGAAGGGTCTTCCTCTGCTTGGAGTGCGGATCCTTCTGCGTGGGAGGATCCGGGGACTTAAGTGTACGCACCGGAAGCCTCATACAACCCTTGGACTCACCCGTACTACCCTGGAGCAGGAGGCTCCTAGGGACATTAGCTGCTACCAACTTAGGCCAAAAGCCTATGCTTGGGGGAGTACGTGCCCTTCTCACTTTTCCATTGTATTATCCATCTTATTCGCTTTGATCTTTTAGAAGCTTTTGCCCGTTTTTCCTTCTTTCTTTCTTTGAAAAAACAACAAAAAGATTTTCTCTTTTCGTTTGCTTTCTTTTAACCTTTGAAAAACCCAAAAAGATTTCCTTTCTCTCTTTAGTTTGCTTTGTTTTCAGAGTTCAGCTTAAGTATGTGATGGCATTTGATTATATTTCCTACGTTCCATCGTGCAAGTGACCAGGCAGTAATGACGAAGATCAACGGAAGGGAAGCAACAAGGAAAACCGGTATGAACTCTTCTTGTTTCTACTTTTGTACATATGCCTGTACTTATGATCTAGAGACCATCTTGTAGCGACATAGTGCTATGTTTACAATGCTTTCCCAGTGTTCATGCTTTCCTTGTGGCCAGTCTTAAATAGCTAGAGTACATAATGTGTTGTTGAAATGATTTACATGCATTGCATTGTTCATGGTTTGGCATACTGAAGTGGTATTTCCCTTCGGAGAATTTTTGGATTGACTTGGCACATGTTCACACATGCTTATGACTAAAAAGTCTATTTTTTCCTTGATGATCTTTTTGTTTCAGAATAGTTCTATCACTTTCATGCCCGATTCAATGTTACTTTGTCGCTCTGCATGATTATGACAGTTATTGCTCTCTAGTTGGTCGCTTCCCAGTCTTTTGCTAGCCTTCGCTCACACCAAGCGGAATTCTGCTTGTGCTTCCAAACTCTTTTTCAAACCATACCTACCTATATGTGGTATTTACCGGCCACTCCTAACTTAGACTTTCTTGTGCCATCTCGAAATTTATTCAAAAGTTTCCCTTTTGTAACCGTACAAGCTCATGGTGCGGTGAGGGGAAATCAGTATCTTTCATGCAAAAAATATTTTGACGGAAATTTTAACTAGTCAAAACAGAAAAAAAATGAGAGTTACACCTCCCCCATACTTGATGATGGAGTGAAATGGACCAAACGCTGCTTATGATAGGTGGAACGATACCCTCCTTCCATCCTTGAGGCAAAATAAAAGGTTCCGTAGACCATCGAAGGATTTATGGATAAGGGATTATGTGTAAGCAAAAAGGCATTATATATGGTTGGCATGGGAGATATTGAGAGACCTTTTCCATCCACCGTTGACTGGAAAGTTACACTTGTCAAAAATGTTTTATCTCTGTTTTCAAAACCAAGAGCTCTGGCACATGTTTAGTCTTTGCTTCCTTTCATGGGTTTTCAACCTTGCCATCAAAAGACACGGTTCGAGAGTCTCCCCTTCTTTCTTCAAAGCACCAACTATGAGAGCATAATTGTCATTCTTAGTGTAACATGCATTGTCCCAAAGTATTACATTGTCTTCTGCATGCTTGTGTTATTGCTAGTCTTAAATACTGAGTTCTAGTCACCTTTAAAACTCCGGAGGAGTTTCTGCATTTATGTTTTGCTTCACTCATGTGTCAGAACCCCAACTAGGGTAAGTGCTAGGATTGTTTGATCCCTTTGCATCATGCAAAAATTTCAAATGAAATTCAAAAATGGGGAAGCAGAAAGCCCTGAGAATTTAAATCAAATGGCCAGATAAAAATCTTTTTCCAAAAATCTTTTGAATATTTGGAAAATTCCTATAAATGATGCTGATCATTTTAAAAGTGGTTTGGGTATTTTCCCATACTCATGGAATTTTCTAATATTCAAATAGTGCCCTGGAAATTAAATTTGACCCCTATTTGAATTGAAATTCAAATGTATTGGATTTCAAAAATGCTCAAATCCTAGATGTGACTAGCTACTGGTCACCTAGGGTTTATAAAAATATTTGGGAATTTAATAAAAATGCTCTGCTATTTTTGTTTGGAGCAAAACAAAAGAAAGAAAAAGAAAACCAGAAAGAAAATTAGAAAAGGAAAAGGGCCAAACGCCACTTACCTGGCCCACCTGGCCCAGCTAGCCAGCCCAGCCCGCCAGGGGTACATGCGTCTTCAACCCCTGGCCAGGCAGGCAGGCTGCTCGCCGGCGGCCACGGCATGGGCGCCAGACAGCTGCCTGGCTTCCTTCTACCTCCCTAGCGGCGCCGTGGTGGCCCTGGGCACCTCCCTTGCCTTCTCCCCCTCTCTCTGGACCTCCTCCCCCTCTCCCTCTTCCGTTCCTGCGCGCGACCGAAGCCACGCCGGAGCACCGCCACCGCGTACTCGTGGCCGCCGTGATCCCCTCGCTGCCCTGGCGTGTCCCGTGGACTCCCCATGGTCGAATTCATCGCGCTGCAGATCGAATCGAAGCCGAGGACGACTCCAGGCGACCCCTGCTTCGAATCCTCACCGCAGGCCGCCTCCGACTCCGACGAGCAATTCGCCTGCTCCGACCTCCCTCAAGCCTCGCCGTGCCCGTCGTTGGTTTCTGGTGAGCTCTGCGGTCCTTTTCCCCCTCCCCTTCCTTACTCCCGAGCCGTGCAGCGCCATCTTGGCCAAGGTCAGTGGCCGGCCGCCGCAGACGTCGTCGTAGCCGTGGCCCTGAAGCTCCCCGTGAACCCCTAATGGCACCAAGAGATGTGGACGAGCACGAGGCTTCTTCTCGTGCAAACGGCGCACGATTTGGTGGCCAAAATCGCCACCCAGTGCCGCGCCGCCGTGCTCGACGTCGCCGGCGTTGAGCCGCCGGCGAGTTGGGTTAGGTTAACCCTAAAACCCCCTAACCCCCCCCCCCCTAATCACTCACTGACAGTGGGCCCTGCCCACTAATTAAACCCATTGTTTAGTTTAAACCACGGGTTTAATCACAGAGAGGCTGACAGGGATGGCCCACCAGTCAGACCCCCCCCCCCACGTCATGCTGATGTCAGCATGACGCAATAAATCTTTTTTCTGTTTTAAAACAATTCCAGTGAATTAAAGAAATTGCAGAAAAATCCAGAAAATCATTTAAAATTTGGAAATTCATAACTAATTCATTTTAACTCCAAATTAAACAAATAATATATGAAAAATTATCAAAAAAATACAAGGATTAAGAATATACAATTTGTTTTTATGTTTCACCATTTTAAAATGGGGGAACAGAAGCAAATGTGTATATGACTTAATTTGAAATTGAATTTGGAGTTTGAATTTGCATTTCAAATGCAATATACTTCAATTAAATTGAATTTGCCACAAATCAGTACCATGTACATCATGTTTCCACAACTTATCATGTGCTTTAGCATTGCATTTATATTTATTCTTTGTTTGGTTGTTTGCTCGATAGACGTGCAACGGGAACCGGAGGCCACCCCCTTCGTTGAAGACCCCGATATCGAACCTCGTCAGCAAGGCAAGCAAACCCCATTGATCATGTCTATAAAATCCTATTTCCCTCTCAGTTCCGCTTATGCATGTTTAGGAGATCACCGAGACACGTTCTTTCGCATAGTTGAACCCATTCCGGTGCATGACCTATCATTCTGTCACCGTATTAAGCAAACCACAATCCTAGCAGATTTAGGAGTTGAATGATGAGCATGTGGCCCATACAACTGTTACTGCTTTTGCTTCTTAGTGATACAATGAGGATGTTTTGATTGTGAGTCGGGATGGAATGAACACAGTGGTGTTGATGAAAGTGAAAAGTGTTGGTGAATCCACCTAAGCAAAGGTGAACGATGAGAGGCTGTGTAGGAGTACACAGTGGGTTGTCTCGTTGAACACTACCCTAGGCCCCGAGTTCCAGTTTTGTGATCCAAGACAAAGAGTATGACCACATGTAGGGTTTTATGGGAGCCCCGTTTGGCCTCTTTACATACCCGATCCGGTCCAGGAGTCACAATAGATTCGGGCTTTCCATTTGGCATATGCATAGAAAAAGTTTGAAGAAAAGGTTGCATCATCCTAGATATGTGGGTGGACTTGTGAGGCAGTGAAACCATCTGGCAGAGGTGGCGTCTCGGTCCCTTACATTATCTAAGTCCGTTTCGTGGAACCGGCCGGACTCTCGAGCGGTGCCAAACTCAGGTAGTCGACTCCTGGATTAGAGAAGGTGATGTGAGGTTAGTGCCTTGGTTTCATGCACGTCCGACATCCGCTTGAAGGATGCCAAGAACGAGGCGATAAGTGATGACACGCGTGTGAAGATGTACACCCATGCAGGGTTAATGAACTAGTCGAATAGCCGTGTCCGCGGTTATGGACTACTTGGAAACCTCTACTTGATCATAGACAACTTGAATGGATACTTATAAAACTCGCAAGATAAGTGTGAGTGCTATGGTGTGCCTCCTCGTGGGGAAGTCGAGGAAGTAACCATAGTGGTGTACTGTTTGGAGACATGTAGTGGACTCGTGTACGCTTCTTATCTCAAGTCTGGTACTCGTAGTTCAGGACTAGCCAAGTCAAAGCTGGCTTTTCTGCATGATGAAACCCCACCTCCCTTTACCTTGATACTTGAGCATGAGTAGTATAGATCTGATGTAAGTCTTGCTGAGTACGACTTTGTACTCACGTTTGCTTATTCTATGTTTTAGATAAGAATCGGACCCTGATGGAGTCACCTTCGTGAAGCTCGACGTTGACTAAGTTAGTATAGTCCCAGACAGCAGTCTGGTCCCTCGTGGAAGGGCATGTTTGTTTACAAGGCTTCTCTAAGCCATTTGTTAAACTTGTCTGTACTCAGACCTAATTTGCTTCCGTTGTATGATGTAATATTGATCACAGATATGTGATCTTTGTATGATATATGTGTATATCAATAAAGAGTACTTTGTAGAGTTATGTGATGATACCTGCTGTTCATACTAGGCATGTGTGCTGCGTGTATGTTTATAACATGCATGTCTTAGTATGGGTTTTCGAGACCTTAGTTGTGATCTGGCTGGCGGTCCTTTATACACCAAGTGGCCCTTAGATGTGCGCAGCTTGGGGCATCGCGATGCGATTGTTCGTGACTCTGTCACGTGCACACTTTGTTGTATGATCGAGCCCGCCCTAGACCCCGACTAAGTGATTGGGTTGGAGTAAGTCTATGTAAGAGTTAGGATCCAATCGATAACATGGTTGAGGCGACTTGTCTATGAGTATGGGATTCACCACCCATAAGCATTTAGACTTGTGAGCGGCCGATGAGGACCCATCTCAGATGATCATCCGGCCTGAATGGGATGCCCCTCATGTTTGATGCTTACCGAGAACGTTCTGTGCTTGGCGTTGTCTGCTTAGACAAGTGGGTACGGTTCTCGGCTCTCCATGTGATTGTATCATGACTGGAATTACATATGCTAACCCCGGGTCCCGACAGACTTGAGTTCCTTGAGGAAGTTTTGTCCAATCTCCTCGAGGTTGTCTTGTTTTCCATCCCGGTGTAGCCGTTATGCTGCCGGATTTATTCCGTGTTTCTATGAATCTTTGCCTTCGCATTATAATCCTTTCCGCCTTCATCATCTTGTTATCCTTGAATACATCATTCAACCTATTCTGATTGTTGATTTTTATCACACAGGATGTCAGGTGGAACTCGTAGTGCTGTTCGTCGGAATCGAAATGATGATGAACCTCTACCACCGCCTTCTGCGGCGGAAATCATGATGGAAGCTGACAAAGAATCAACGTGACCAAACACGCTTTCTGGAGCTCATCGAGCAGAATACCTCACGTCATCGCAATGTGGTTGTGAGCATTCAGGACTTCATCCTCCTCAAGCCACCGGTATTCCGATGTTCTTTTGAGCCCCTTGAAACTGTTGATTGGCTCCGTTCCATCGAGCGTAAGCTTGACACTGCACATGTTGCTCCCGATGACCGAGTTGTTTTTGCGGTATACTTCTTGGAAGGTGTTGCTCTTCAATGGTGGGAGAACTATGTTGCTATGCAGCCAGATAGTCACGTAGTGACTTGGCAGGAGTTCTGTGTTGCCTTTCGAGGGTACCACATTCTGGATGAGTTGATGGAGCGCAAGAAGGAAGAGTTCTGCAGTTTGACTCAAGGAAAGATGTCCATCCATGAGTATGTGAGAGAGTTCAACCGTCTTGCCCGGTATGCCCAAGATGAGATCACCACCGATGCCAGAAAGCAGGCAAGGTTCCGTAAGGGACTTAGCCCCATCCTTCGTCATGATCTCAACCTCATCGAATTTGCCACCTTTGAGGATTTAGTCAACAGATCCTTCAGAGCTGAGCACGGCAATGAAATTTTCGAAGAGTCTCGCAAGCATGCTCTCGAGCTTGCTCCTTCTTCAAGTTCAGCCCCTCAGAAACGCCAAATTTGGATTCCAACCAGAGCCATACCTCAAAACCTTCTTCAGAGACCACCACCGAATATATGCCATCCACCCCAACACATTGTTCCTCCCAGGAATGATGGTGTGCAATCAAGTAATCCTGCTCCCAGCAATTCAGACAGGGTTTGTTTCACGTGTGGTCTGGCAGACCATTACTTCCGATAGTGCCCTACAGTGTTGGTGGCACCACGTCGACCTAGTCACAAGCCTCCAAAGAAATCAACCACCAAAGCCATCCCAGCAAAGCTTTTAATCACAAGTAGTGGTTGTGTGAACCAAATCTCAGTTGAGAAAACCACTGCTGCTTCTGACGTCATTATTGGCACACTCCCAGTCAATCATGTTCCCTCCTCCGTTCTTTTCGATCCAGGAGCTTCTCATTCATTCATGTCGGAGAGTTATGCACTTCGTCATGAGTTCCCCTTTGAAGAAATGTTTTCTCCAATGATCATTCAAACTCCTGGTTCAAAGTGGCAAACTAATAGAGTAAGCCATGGCAATCAAATTGCAATTGAGGGTTTAGTATTCCTTGCTTCACTTATATCCCTCAAGTCTTCGGACATTGATGTCATCCTAGGAATGGATTGGTTATCAAGGCAGAATGCTTTCCTTGATTGTAAGGCCAAATCAGTTAAACCTACCCATCCTTCAGGCCAGATCATTGACTACACATCACCCAGCTCTAAAATCCAGATGCATACTTTGAATGTGCTTCCACTTCCAGACCTTGAAGATGTTCCGGTGGTTCGTGACTTTCCGGATGTCTTTCCTGAAGAGCTGCCGGGAATGCCACCCGACAGATGTGTAGAATTCATAGTGGATCTTATACCAGGCACAGCCCCAATTTCTAGACGCCCATATAGAATGGCCCACATGAGTTAGCTGAGCTAAAAACCCAACTTGATGCTTCGTTGGCAAAAGGCTTCATCCGCCCTAGCTCATCGCCATGGGGTTGCCCCGTTCTGTTCGTAACGAAGAAAGATGGAACAGAAAGGATGTGCGTAGACTATCGCCCGCTAAATCTAGCGACGATAAAGAACAAGTACCCACTGCCCAGGATCAATGATCTTTATGATCAACTTGCAGGATCCTCTGTCTTCTCCAAGATGGATTTGAGATTAGGCTATCATCAAATCAAAATCCGAAATGAGGACATTCCCAAGACGGCTTTCACTACTCGTTATGGTCTTTACGAGTATACCGTCATGTCCTTCGGTTTGACCAATGCCCCCGCCACATTCTCGCGCTTGATGAATTCGATCTTCATGGAGTACCTAGATAAATTTGTTGTAGTTTATCTTGATGAAATTCTCATCTACTCGAAGAACGAAGAATAGCACGCAGAACATCTTAGGTTGGTATTGATGAAACTTAGAGAGCACCGCCTTTATGCCAAGTTCTCCAAGTGTGAATTTTGGCTACCAGAAGTGACCTACTTGGGCCACGTGATTTCTGCGGAAGGTGTTGCAGTCAATCCCGAGAGAGTTCAGGCCGTCCTTGACTGGACTCCACCTGAATCGGTTAAGCAAGTTAGGAGTTTTCTTGGCTTAGCAAGCTATTGCCGTCGCTTCGTCGAGAACTTTTCTAAAGTTGCAAAGCCTCTAACTGAACTCCTCAAGAAAGATAAGAAATTCCTATGGACTCCCAAGTGCGAGGAAAGCTTTCAAGAGCTAAAAATAAGATTGACTTCTGCACCCGTACTTGCACCTCCAGACACAAAAAGGGATTTCGAGATCTATTGTGATGCTTCACGGCAAGGGTTAGGATGCATACTTATGCAAGATCGACATGTGGTAGCTTATGCTTCACGCCAGTTGCGGCCACATGAAGAGAACTATCCAACCCATGATCTTGAACTCGTTGCCGTAGTTCATGCCCTGAAGACTTGGCGACATTACCTCCTTGGTAATCGTTGTGAGATCTATTCTGATCACCAAAGCCTCAAATATATTTTCACCCAGCCGGATCTTAATCTCAGGCAAAGACGCTGGATAGAGTTGATAAAAGATTATGACTTAGGAATTTCTTACACCCCAGGCAAAGCCAATGTCATGGCTGATGCACTAAGTCGTAAGTCGTATTGTAACAACCTCATGTTACAACAGTATCAACCACTTCTTCATGAGGAATTTCGAAAGCTCAATCTTGAGATAGTTCCTCGTGGATCTCTTTTCAACTTGGTGGAGAAACCAACCCTTGAGGATCAAATCATAGCCGCCCAGAAACAAGATAGTAGTATTCTAGAGATCAAGCAGAACATTGTTAGCGGAGTTGCTAAATGTTTCTCTGCAAATGATCAAGGAACGATATTCTTTGAAAATCGTTTAGTAGTTCTTGAGAATGAAGACCTAAAGCAGCTGATCCTTAAGGAAGCTCATGACACTCCCCTCTCAATTCATCCCGGTAGCACAAAAATGTACCGAGATCTACGCCAGAGATTTTGGTGGACTAGGATGAAGAGAGACATTTCACAATTTGTTGCCGAATGTGATGTTTGTCGTCGCATTAAGGCAGAACACAAAAGACCTGCTAGTACTCTTCAACCATTGTCTATTACCGAGTGGAAATGGGACAAGGTCGGTATGGACTTCATCACCGGCTTTCCAAAAACCCAGAAAGGAAATGATGCCATCTTCGTGGTCATTGATAGACTTTCCAAAGTTGCTCACTTTCTTCCTGTTCGCGAGTCTATAACTGCTAGTCAGTTGGCGGACTTGTATGTCTCTAGAATCGTGTCTCTTCACGGTGTTCCTTTGGTGATCAATTCTGATCGTGGTAGCCTTTTCACCTCTAGATTTTGGGAAAGTTTTCAAAATGCTATGGGAACTCATCTATCCTTTAGTACAGCTTTCCACCCTCAATCTAGCGGTCAAGTTGAAAGGGTTAATCAAATCTTGGAAGACATGCTCAGAGCTTGTGTTATCTCATTCGGAAAGAATTGGGAGAAATCTCTTCCATTTGCCGAATTTTCTTATAACAATAGCTATCAATCTAGTCTGAACATGGCTCCCTTTGAATTCCTCTACGGACGACGATGTCGAACACCCCTTAACTGGTCAGAAACCGGTGAAAGACAACTCTTTGGACCGGATATGATCAAGGAAGCAGAACAACAAGTTCGCATTGTTCGTGATCGATTGAAAGCCGCTCAATCTCGTCAAAAGAGCTACTATGATCGTCATCATAGAGAGGAGAGCTACAATATTGATGAGAAGGCTTACCTCCGGGTTACTCCTCTAAAGGGAACCCAACGATTCATTATCAAAGGCAAGTTGGCCCCACGTTACATCGGACCTTTCCGCATTCTCGCTAAACGTGGAGAAGTTGCCTACCAACTTGAACTACCTCCGCACCTTTTCCGAGTACATGATGTATTCCATGTGTCACAACTCAGGCGTTGCTTCAAGGACCCCATCCGTGAAGTCGACCATGAAACGCTTGATCTCCAAGATGACCTTTCTTATCGAGAGTACCCTGTTCGTATTCTTGATTCAGCAGAGCGTGTCACTCATCGTCAGAAGATCAAGTTCCTCAAAGTTCAGTGGTCACATAATTCCGAGAAAGAAGCAACATGGGAAAGAGAAGACCATCTCCGTGCCGAGTACCCCACCTTCCTCCCGATGACTTCTGAATCTCCGGACGAGATTCTTTTGAGTGGGGGCGAGTTGTCAGAACCCCAACTAGGGTAAGTGCTAGGATTGTTTGATCCCTTTGCATCATGCAAAAATTTCAAATGAAATTCAAAAATGGGGAAGCAGAAAGCCCTGAGAATTTAAATCAAATGGCCAGATAAAAATCTTTTTCCAAAAATCTTTTGAATATTTGGAAAATTCCTATAAATGATGCTGATCATTTTAAAAGTGGTTTGGGTATTTTCCCATACTCATGGAATTTTCTAATATTCAAATAGTGCCCTGGAAATTAAATTTGACCCCTATTTGAATTGAAATTCAAATGTATTGAATTTAAAAAATGCTCAAATCCTAGATGTGACTAGCTACTGGTCACCTAGGGTTTATAAAAGTATTTGGGCATTTAATAAAAATGCTCTGCTATTTTTTTTTGGAGCAAAACAAAAGAAAGAAAAAAGAAAAACAGAAAGAACATTAGAAAAGGAAAAGGGTTAAAGGCCACTTACCTGGCCCACCTGGCCCAGCTAGCCATCCCAGCCCGACATGGGTACATGCATCTTCAACCCCTGGCCAGGCAGGCAGGCTGCTCGCCGGCGGCCACGGCATGGGCGCCAGGCAGCTGCCTGGCTGCCTTCTGCCTCCTTAGCGGCGCCGTGGCGGCCCTGGGCACCTCCCCTGCCTTCTCCCCCTCTCTCTGGACCTCCTCCCCCTCTCCCTCTTCCGTTCCTGCGCGCGACCGAAGCCACGCCGGAGCACCGCCACTGCGTACTCGTGGCCGCCGTGATCCCCTCGCTGCCCTGCCGTGTCCTGTTGACTCCCCGTGGTCGACTTCATCGCGCTGCAGATCGAATCAAAGCCGAGGACGACTCCAGGCGACCCCTGCTTCGAATCCTCACCGCAGGCCGCCTTCGACTCCGGCGAGCAATTCGCCTGCTCCGAGCTCCCTCAAGCCTCGCCGTGCCCGTCGTTGGTTTCTGGTGAGCTCTGCGGTCCTTTTCCCCCTCCCCTTCCTTCCTCCCGAGCTGTGCAGCGCCATCTCGGCCAAGGTCAATGGCCAGCCGCCGCAGACGTCGACGTAGTCGTGGCCCTGAAGCTCCCCGTGAACCCCTAATGGCACCAAGAGATGCGGACGAGCACGAGGCTTCTTCTCGTGCAAACGGCGCACGATTTGGTGGCCAAAATCGCCACCTAGTGCCGCGCCGCCGTGCTCGACGTCGCCGGCGTTGAGCCGCCGGCGAGTTGGGTTAGGTTAACCCTAAAACCCCCTAACCCCCCCCCCCCCCAATCACTCACTGACAGTGGGCCCTGCCCACTAATTAAACCCACTGTTTAGTTTAAACCACGGGTTTAATCACAGAGAGGCTGACAGGGATGGCCCACCAGTCAGACCCCCCCCACGTCATGCTGATGTCAGCATGACGCAATAAATCTTTTTTTGTTTTAAAACAATTCCAGTGAATTAAAGAAATTCCAGAAAAATCCAGAAAATCATTTAAACTTTGGAAATTCATAACTAATTCATTTTAACTCCAAATTAAACAAATAATATGAGAAAAATTATAAAAATAATACAAGGATTAAGAATATGCAAAAAAAATTTATGTTTGAACATTTTAAAATGGGGGAACAGAAGCAAATGTGTATATGACTTAATTTGAAATTGAATTTGGAGTTTGAATTTGCATTTCAAATGCAATATACTTCAATTAAATTGAATTTGCCACAAATCAGTACCATGTACATCATGTTTCCACAACTTATCATGTTCTTGAGCATTGCATTTATATTTATTCTTTGTTTGGTTGTTTGCTCGATAGACGTGCAACGGGAACCGGAGGCCACCCCCTTCGTTGAAGACCCCGATATCGAACCTCGTCAGCAAGGCAAGCAAACCCCATTGATCATGTCTATAAAATCCTATTTCCCTCTCAGTTCCGCTTATGCATGTTTAGGAGATCACCGAGACACGTTCTTTCGCATAGTTGAACCCATTCCGGTGCATGACCTATCATTCTGTCACCGTATTAAGCAAACCACAATCCTAGCAGATTTAGGAGTTGAATGATGAGCATGTGGCCCCTACAACTATTACTGCTTTTGCTGCTTAGTGATACAATGAGAATGTTTTGATTGTGAGTCGGGATGGAATGAACACAGTGGTGTTGATGAAAGTGAAAAGTGTTGGTGAATCCACCTAAGCAAAGGTGAACGATGAGAGGCTGTGTAGGAGTACACAGTGGGTTGTCTCGTTGAACACTACCCTAGGCCCCGAGTTCCTGTTTTGTGATCCAAGACAAAGAGTATGACCACATGTAGGGTTTTATGGGAGCCCCGTTTGGCCTCTTTACATACCCGATCCTATCCAGGAGTCACAATAGATTCGGGCTTTCCATTTGGCATATGCATAGAAAAAGTATGAAGAAAAGGTTGCATCATCCTAGATATGTGGGTGGACTTGTGAGGCAGTGAAACCATCTGGCAGAGGTGGCGTCTCGGTCCCTTACATTATCTAAGTCCGTTTCGTGGAACCGGCCGAACTCTCGAGCGGTGCCAAACTCAGGTAGTCGACTCCTGGATTAGAGAAGGTGATGTGAGGTTAGTGCCTTGGTTTCATCCACGTCCGACATCCGCTTGAAGGATGCCAAGAACGAGGCGATAAGTGATGACACGCGTGTGAAGATGTACACCCCTGCAGGGTTAATGAACTATTCGAATAGCCGTGTCCGCGGTTATGGACTACTTGGAAACCTCTACTTGATCATAGACAACTTGAATGGATACTTATAAAACTCGCAAGATAAGTGTGAGTGCTATGGTGTGCCTCCTCGTGGGGAAGTCGAGGAAGTAACCATAGTGGTGTACTGTTTGGAGACATGTAGTGGACTCATGTACGCTTCTTATCTCAAGTCTGGTACTCGTAGTTCAGGACTAGCCAAGTCAAAGCTGGCTTTTCTGCATGATGAAACCCCACCTCCCTTTACCTTGATACTTGAGCATGAGTAGTATAGATCTGATGTAAGTCTTGCTGAGTACGACTTTGTACTCACGTTTGCTTATTCTATGTTTTAGATAAGAACCGGACCCTGATGGAGTCACCTTCGTGAAGCTCCACGTTGACTAAGTTAGTATAGTCCCAGACAGCAGTCTGGTCCCTCGTGGAAAGGCATGTTTGTTTACAAGGCTTCTCTAAGCCATTTGTTAAACTTGTCTGTACTCAGACCTAATTTGCTTCCGTTGTATGATGTAATGTTGATCACAGATATGTGATCTTTGTATGATCTATGTGTATATCAATAAAGAGTACTTTGTAGAGTTATGTGATGATACCTGCTGTTCATACTAGGCATGTGTGCTGCGTGTATGTTTATAACATGCATGTCTTAGTATGGGTTTTCGAGACCTTAGTTGTGATTTGGTTGGCGGTCCTTTATACACCAAGTAGCCCTTAGATGTGCGCAGCTTGGGGCATCGCGATGCGATTGTTCGTGACTCTGTCACGTGCACCCTTTGTTGTATGATCGAGCCCGCCCTAGACCCCGACTAAGTGATCGGGCTGGAGTAAGTCTATGTAAGAGTTAGGATCCAATCGATAACATGGTTGAGGCGACTTGTCTATGAGTATGGGATTCACCACCCATAAGCATTTAGACTTGTGAGCGGACGATGAGGACCCATCTCAGATGATCATCCGGCCTGAATGGGATGCCCCTCATGTTTGATGCTTACCGAGAACGTTCTGTGCTTGGCCTTGTCTGCTTAGACAAGTGGGTACGGTTCTCGGCTCTCCATGTGATTGTATCATGACTGGAATTACATATGCTAACCCCGGGTCCCGACATCATGGAGGCTAGCGAAATGCCACTGAAGTATGTCCAAGCTATGTGCATTCGTGATCCTGTCTTGATTTTCAGTACCTTATTATTTACATTTAGTTGTTTGTGACTGATCACATGAAAGAGAATTGCTTCGTGCATTGTCCTTATAGCATTGTTTCAATACCTGCTAAACTCTTTTCGTAGTACATGCTTATATACATCTAATGAAGCAAAAGAGTTTGTCAAAGTTTTCTTTGTCGCGTCTAGTTCATTGAACTGAATTGCTTGAGGACAAGCAATATGCTAAGCTTGGGGGAGTTGATACGTCTCAAACGTATCTACTTTTCCAAACACTTTTGCTATTGTTTTGCCCTCATTCTTGCATGATTTGGACGAAACTAACCCGGACTAACGCTGTTTTCAGTAGAGCTGCCTGTATGGTTTTTTAGACATTCTTGCCTGCAGTGAAACCATTTGTGCGCAGGAAAATGGATTTTTAGACATCCCAGAAAATTCCCAGAAAAATACCAGAAAATCCACGCACCCGGAGGAGCCAAATGCCAGAAGTGGGACCAGAGGGGAGCTCTGGGGGCCCCAGGCGCTCCCCTGGCGCGACCAAGGGTGGGGCCGCGCCCTCAGGCCTCCTGGGCTGCTCCCCCTTCCTCTGGTGCCCTACCGATGCTCCTATTTATCCCCGTGACGAGAAAACCCCAGAACAGAAGTCGTTTTCCCAGTTTCCGTCGCGGAGCCACCGCCACCCTCTGTTCTTCTTCGGGAGGGCTAATCTGGAGGCTGATTTGGCCTCCGGAGAGGGGAGATCGTCGCCATCGTCATCACCATCGCCACTCCATCCATCCTCCATGACTTCTCTTCATATGTGTGAGTAATTCCCTGTTGTAGGCAAAGGGGATGGTAGGGATTGGATGAGTTTAATCATGTAATAGTTCGTCAGATTATTGGGGGCATGTTGCCTATCATCTAGATTGGTGTTTATCTTCTTTGCTACAACTTGTTGTTCTTAATGCTTGTCACTTTCGGCCCGAGTGCCATGTTTTCAGATCTGAACCCTATGTGTTTTCATGAATATATTTGTAAGTGCATCAAGTGCCTTCCCCTTGAGGTGTTGGAGTTTGATGACAAAACGGTTAAGGGACTGATGTGTTTATGAGTATACACAGGAGAACAGTCCCTGATGAGGTGTTTAACCACCAATGTTGACCCCCCAAAATGTTGAGGAACATTGAAGAAAACGGTGCGTCTCCTGAAGAATGAAGTCGCGCAAAATCCTGAGGAAACAGGATCCTGAAGCTTTCGTTTGAAGCTGAAGCTGAAGACGATCCTGAGGACGTTCGCGCTAAAGAAGAAGTTGAAGCGTAGTCTTCGCTAAGACTTTTTATACTTCTTGAGTCATAGGAAAACACCGCACTGTTGGAGGGGTTGAAGAAAACGAGTTCCGAAGGTCTGAGGAAGTGCTCAGTTAGGAATCCTGAAGAAAAACCCTGAGGAAATCTCCTGCAGTAGAAGTTCAGTTCCTCGGGTGTCTGAGACGTTGTTCTTGAGGACACTAAGCAATCTGTCTTCGGTTGAGGAGTCTGGAGACTGCGAGCGCAGTTCTCCTGAAGAGAGAGTTATCTCCTGCAGTAGAAGTTCAGTCCTCATGTGTCTGAGACGTTGTTCTTCAGGACACTGAGGTAACTAACTTCGGTTGAGGAGTCTCGAGAGAGAATACTTTGACCGTGCCACGTGTTGCGTGGTGAGAGGCTAGAACCTGTCTAGCAACGGTCATTTCCGAGGGCATGAGAGTAATTGCATGCATGGGAATTTATGTCCTTTCACCTCGGGTTGCTCCGCGGCTATAAATAGCCACCCCCAGCCCCATTTGTGGGTTGGCTGCTCCGAGAGAAAAACTGACACTTGTCATTTGAGAGCAACCCACTCTGAGGAAACTGAAGAACCTATGTGTGGTAAACCACCAGCCTGAGTAGTTGAGAATTTCTGAGGAAGTCGGTTCGAGTGATCCGAAGCTTTTTACTATTGAAGACTGTGATCTTCCAGCCGGTGTAGAAGTCTTCAGTCTGAGGAAGTCAAGATGCAATTGTGACTTCCCGGAGTGACTGAGTCTGTAAAGGTTTCGGGAGTCTACCTTGAAGACTCACCTGAGTTATTGGACGGAGTCTGAGGACTTTAGTTCAAGGAGAACAAGGTGAAGACTATGTCTTCTGAGTTGAATCTCAGCCTCTCCAACAAGACGTAGAGTTGTCACAACAACTTGAACTGGTCTACCAAACCATTGTCTTCAATCTCTGGTGATATCTCTTCAATCTCTTAAGCCTCAGTATTATGTCTTCTGTACCTATGTTGACTGCTTGTGCTTCAGCTCTCCCTCTGCTATTAGTCTTCATACTATGCATCTGAAGCACTTCTGCTTATCTGAATTGATTCATTTCTGTTGCATTATGATGAGCTGCCCTAATGATTACATTCTGTGAAGTTTTATTTCTTCATGATTTTGGTTACTTCTTCAGCCTCATGATTGCTTCAGTCCTGAAGAAAATCAAAATCTGGTAGCAAAATTGAAAATCTCCCATTCACCCCCCCTCTGGTCGATATATTGCACTTTCAATTGGTATCAGAGCAAGGTACTCCCTTGTTCTGTGTGATTCGGTTTAACCACCTGGAGTTTTAGTTATGTCGACCTCAGGTACAATGAGCGTTGCCTCAAACTGCCCCATCTTCGACGGAACAGACTATCCATACTGGAAGAACAAGATGAGGATGCATCTTGAAGCCATTGGCAAGGATCTGTGGGACATTGTTGATCAAGGCATTCCTGAAGCAAATCTGATGACTGCTGCCGAAGTTGTCAAGAAAAACTGGCAGCTTGATGCAAAAGCTCGAAGCATCATTGGTGGTCATCTCAATAAGGCTTAGTTCAACCGTATTAGTGGTCTGGATACTGCAAAGAAGATATGGACAAGACTGTCTAAAGTTAATGAAGGAGTCTCAGCTCAACGAGACTCACGAGTTGATACACTCCGCAGTCTCTTCAATCGGTTCAAGAGGCTGGATAATGAGCACGTGCAACAAACCTTTGATAGACTCACTGACATATCCAATGAACTTCAAGCTCTTGGTGCTGCTGATATCACAGATCATGAAGTTGTGAAGAAACTGCTGAGGTCACTGGATGACTCATTTGAGTTCCTATCACTGATGATTCAAGAGAGGCCTGACTTCAAGACTCTGGATCCAGCAGACATTCTGGAGCGCCTCAATGCTCATGAACTGAAGCTCTCTGAAAAACGAGACTTATAAAGCCCCACGCCTAAGGTCCGCGCGCTAAAAGCTAGAGCACGAAGAGTGTCCTCTAATGAAGAGTCTGAGGCTGATACTGATAATCCTGAGACTCTCAGTCGTGAACTTGCTCTCCTCACCAGAAAGTTTCAAAGGTTCACGAAGAAGAATCGCTTCGGAAATTCCTCAAGATCGTCCTCAAGAAAAAGCAAAGATGATGATTCTATCGAAGCTAGAAAGAGAGTTTGCCACAAGTGCAAGAAACCTGGGCATTACATCGCTGAGTGTCCTCTATGGGAAAAGGAAGCTAAACTGAAGAAGAAGAAGAAGAAGAAAGGGAAAGATGAAAGTTCTAATGAAAAGAAAAAGAAGAAATCCTCAAGATCCTCAAGGTCTACTGGATACAGGAATAGCAGTTCCCGTAAGGCTCGCGCTTATCTCGGGAAAGAATTGGACTCGGAAGAATCTGGTTCCAACCCTGATGCTGAGGAAGAAGAATCTGAAGAATCTGAGGGTGTGGCTGGTTTGGCTCTTGCCCTGACACTTGTCTCAAATTCAATCTTCAGCACTGAGGAAACTGGTCCATCACATGCTGATGATGAAGCTGAAGACACAACTCCTTCCTTCTGCTTCATGGCCAAGTCCTCCAAGGTATCTTCTTACTCATCATCAGATGAACCCTCTGATGAAGAACCTGATGAAAACTATGCTAAACTTGCATCTAAGCAACAACGTGCACTTGAAAAGACTCAGATCTCATTAAACAAAAGTGATGATATGTTGGTTGAGGAAATGACGAAGACTCAAAAGTTGACTGATGAATCAAAAATTCTTCAGTCAAAGTTTGATGACTTGTTCAATCGGCATGAGGCACTCCTTACTAATCATGAAAAGCTGTCTCATGAGTTCCTCATGAGGAAACAAGAACTTGAACATGTAAGGATGTCTCACGATGATCTGAGGAAAGAAAATGATTCACTCCTCTCCCAACAGATCATCATGCCACAAGACGGATTCAATCCTCCCTGTTTAAGATGCATTGAACGTGATCAAATCATCTCTGTGTCTAGTTCCTCAATGTCTTCAGACTCTGTTATTTCTATTACTTCTGTGGTATCTAACCCCTCATCTGAGGATACCATAGACATTGTTGAAGAAAATGCTAGGTTGAAGAGTCTACTGGAAACAGGCATGTTCAAGAGTCTGAAAGGACATCAGACTCTCTGTGACATTCTCAAGAAACAGATCCTCAACAGAAACCTGAGGAAAGAAGGCATCACATTCACTCAGAGACTCAATCCTGATGGGTCTTACTGGAAACCTGAACAATATCCTGAGACCATTTGGGTTCGAGCAATGATGCCTCCTCCTGATCCCTATACCTTATCTGGTTATGATGCTGTTTCTTCAGACGTGATGACTGAGTCGTTTGACTCAAACTATAAACTGTTTAAGAATGGTAATGGTGAGGTATTTGCCAGATACATCGGAACAAACTGCAGGAACGGTCCTCCAGTCAAACAGATCTGGGTGCCAAAGGACCTCATCACTAACCTTCCTGTGAATGCAGATGCAAATGAGCTGAGGATATCATCTGAGGACGATACCTCAAAAGGAAATGATTATAATCATGTATCTGCTAACCATTTTGTTCACAGGGAAGCTCCTCATAAGAATGCTTACTCATTTGTTTATCCTGATGCTGTCATCTCACACCCCATTAGGTCTCATCATCCTCATCAATCCTCATGTTCCTCAAGTCCACCCATAAAGATGTGGGTGGTTAAGAACTAATCATTCTTACAGGGACATGTCCTGAGGCAATTACAATTTCTGCAGATCATATGCCCAGGACAACAACAAATGAGTCAGTTGAAGGATAATTATATTGTTTGATTTCATAGAATCAATCCTGAGGAACATCCTGAGGAATTAATTCTGAGGAATCTTAAACTCCTCAAACTGAGACTGGCTCATAACTTGCTGTATGAGATACTAATTCATTTGCGGGGAAAGACTGAATGGGTGATGGATAGTGGATGCACAAATCACATGACTGGTGACAGAAGTCTTCTCATGGAATCATCACTAAGTCCTTCTTCAAAGAAAACCATCACCTTCGCTGATAAAGGTAAAAGTAAGGTATTGGGTCTCGGCAGAGTGGCTATCTCTCGAGACCAACACATTGATAAAGTCATGCTTGTTGAATCTCTTGGATACAACTTGATGTCTGTATCTATGCTGTGTGATCTTGATCTCGCTGTTCTCTTCGGAAAACTTGGTTGTATTGTCTTCATGATTAGCGATAAATCCATTGTCTTCAGTGGGGTTTGGAAAAGGTGACTTGTATATTGTAGATTTCTCTGAAGGTCCTCAGGTTGCTACATGCCTCTTGGCACGAGCCTCAGAGTGCTGGCTATGGCATCGAAGACTCGGCCACGCTGGAATGAGAAATCTTCAGAAGCTGGTACTGAAGAAACATGTGCTCAGGATTGAGGAAATCAGATTCTCAAAGGACCGGCTCTGTGGTGCCTGCGAAGCTGGAAATATGACCAAGGCCAACCACCCAGCGAAGACCATCATGACTACCACGAGACCACTGGAATTGCTTCACATGGATCTATTTGGTCCTCCAAAGTATTCGAGCTTTGGGGGTAACCTGTATGGTCTTGTTATTGTTGATGACTTCTCACGATACACTTGGGTGCATTTTCTTCTCTATAAGTCAGAAACTCCAGAAATCCTCAAGCGCTTCGCCCTGCGAGTCATGAACAACTACAACCTGAAGATCAAGCACATTCGAAGCGACAACGGCACTGAGTTCAAGAACTTCGGTGTGGAAGAATTCCTCGATGACTTGGGAATTACTCATGAATTCTCTGCGCCATACACTCCTCAGAAAAATGGCGTTGTTGAGAGGAAGAATCGAACCCTCATCGAGATGGCTCGCACGATGCTGGCTGACTACAATACTGCACTCAAGTGGTGGGCTGAAGCAATCAACACTGCCTGTCACATCGTCAATCGAGTGTATCTTCACAAGTTCTTCAATAAAACATCATACGAGTTAATGGTCGGTAAGAAACCCAATGTAAGTTACTTCAAAGTATTCGGTGCACCTTGCTGGATACGTGATCCTCATCACGAGTCCAAATTTGCACCCAAAGCATGTGAGGGTTTCATGCTTGGTTATGGTATCAACTCGCACACCTACAGAGTCTTCAACATTAGTCATTACAAAATTGTTGAAACTGTAGACGTGCGTTTTGATGAGTCTGATGGCTCCCAAAGAGAGCACCTGCCACATGATTTAGGTGAAGCACCACCTGAAGAACAGATCAAGATGATGGGTGCTGGTGACATCATTCCTGTGGATCATCCTGAAGAAATCCACATACCTCCTGCTCCTGAAGATCACCCAAATCCTGAAGCGAATAATCCTGATGACGATCCTGATCCTGAGGCACCTGATACGCCTGAAGCTCCTGAAGCACCTGAAGCGGATGCAAACGAATCTGACAACAGTGACGAAGATGCGCCTCAAGATCATCCTCCTCGACTTCCTCGTGTGGCGAATGAAGTTCAAGTGGACAAAATCCTCGCTGACATCAACCTACCTGGTCCTCTTACTCGTGCAAGAGCTAATCGCATAGCTAACTTTTGTGGGCATTTCTCGTTTGTATCAATTTCAGAGCCCACCAAAGTCACCGAGGCATTCCGAGAAGCGGAATGGATTCAGGCAATGCAAGACGAACTTCTTCAGTTTAAACTGAATGATGTTTGGGAACTAGTCAAACGTCCTGATCCTCGAGTTCACAATGTCATCGGCACGAAGTGGATCTACCGCAACAAACTTGATGAAGATGGACAAGTCATCAGAAACAAAGCTCGTCTCGTAGCTCAAGGATATACTCAAGTCGAGGGGATCGACTTCGGTGAAACCTTCGCTCCTGTAGCTAGACTTGAGTCCATTCGCATTATGCTTGCATTCGCTAATCATCATAATATCAAGTTATATCAAATGGATGTGAAAAGTGCCTTCCTCAATGGTAATATCGAGGAAGAAGTATATGTTGCTCAACCTCCAGGTTTTGAAGACGCCAAGAAGCCTGATATGGTGTACAGATTGAAGAAAGCCCTCTATGTACTGAAGCAAGCCCCTCGGGCTTGGTATGACACACTAAGGGACTTCCTCATCAGCAAGGGCTTCAAATCTGGTTCCCTCGACCCAACTCTTTTCACAAAACGATATGATGATGCATTATTCATATGTCAAATTTATGTTGATGACATAATATTTGGATGCACTAACAAGAAATACAGTGAAGAATTTGCATTCTTGATGAGTGAACAGTATCAGATGTCGATGATGGGGGAGCTGAAGTTCTTCTTAGGACTCCAAATTCGTCAACAACGCAACGGCATCTTCATCTCTCAGGAGAAGTACCTCAAGGAGTGCCTGAGGAAATTCAGAATGCAAGACTGCAAGGGCATCAAGACACCGATGCCTACAAACGGACAACTTGGCCCCGATGAAAATGGCAAGGACTACGATCAAAAGGTATACCGCTCCATGATAGGTTCTCTGCTATATCTATGTGCATCCAGGCCTGATATAATGTTGAGCGTTTGCATGTGTGCCCGATTCCAAGCGGCACCAAAGGAATCGCATCACCAAGCGGTGAAACGAATTCTTCGATATTTGGCTCACACCCCGTCGCTAGGCTTATGTTATCCAAAAGGCACACAGCTGGATCTCGTTGGGTACTCAGACTCAGATTATGCTGGAGATCGAGTGGATCGGAAGTCTACCTCAGGAACATGTCACTTCCTCGGACGTTCTCTTGTGTGCTAGTCATCGAAGAAGCAGAACTGCGTCTCCCTCTCCACCGCTGAAGCTGAATACATTGGTGCTGGTGCCACTGAAGGACTACGACATGAACCTGAAGAAAGTACCACTCCTATGTGACAATGAGAGCGCCATCAAGATCTCTCAGAATCCGGTACAGCACTCAAGGACGAAGCATATTGAGATACGGTATCACTTTCTTCGGGATCATGTTTTGAAGGAAGATATCGTCATCAGCCACGTGAAGACTGAAGACCAACTTGCTGATATATTCACTAAGCCTTTGGATGAAAAGCGATTTAGCACTCTGAGGTGTGAGCTAAATATCTTAGATTCCTCAAACGTCCAGTGAATGGACACACATCCTAACGCTTAAAAAATATTGAAAAATCCTGATGCACAACACACGATGCGTCGTACTCCTCAAATCATGAGGAACTACCTTGCTAAGGGTGAAGAAATCAACGTCGAAATTGACTCAAGATCCACAAGACAATTGTATGGTATCAAGTGTCTCATTCCCTATAAGGTGGGTAGCGCCACCGCCCAAAACACCTCAGGATTTGGTGTTCCTCAACTTCCTCAGGATTTGATGTTATTGATCTTCCTCAGGATTCGAAGTCTTCATTATTGATGATTATCGTGTTTGTCCTCAACAGCGTTCATCTATAGTTATTGATCTTCAGTTTTTGCTTCTTCAACTAGGTGAACGTGATCGGAACCGTCCCTCTGTGCTCACTTATCTAATCTGTCTATCTCATATGCGTTCATCCGGAAATGATATATTCCTCAGGCTGAGACCTTAAGTCATCATCATCAGCCTGAGACCATTTGTCTTCGTCTTCAGCCCTTGTCCTCAAGGTCCTCAAATCACGGATTTTCTGTTACAACTGTCCTCCATTTGTTGCGATTTTACCACACGTCGTAATTATCCACCATCCCGATATCCATTGAGGATCCCAACAATCAGGGGCTATCTCGTCCACAAATTTCGCAACCTCCTCCGCTTCCACCCCTCTATAAATAGCCCTCTACCCCCCCCCCCCCGGTCATTTACCCCCCAACGCCTCCCTCACTTTCGCGCCGTCGCCCTTGAGCTCCTCAAGCTCGAGCGCTAACATCGCCGGAGTTCGCCGTCGCCGGGGACGAAGACTCATTATTCCTCAGCATACGTCTCAAGGCTGGTATGCTTATTCCTCAGTACTGTTATGTCCTCAAGCCAGTTCATCCTCAACTGTACTGCTAGCTTTCTGAGACCTGTACCTATGCCTCATTCCTTTATTTTCCTCAGCATATTCCTCATGAACGCATATAACCGTACCCACTTCCCTCGCGACTTAATTCTGTCACAGGTACATGTCTGCTGAGGAATCGTATGGTTCTTATAGTCTCACTTCATTTGCAGCTCAGCTCGAACGTACAATTCCTCAGTCTCCTCAGCTGAAGCAAATGGCTCCTCGACGTAAGCTCACTGATACCGCAAAAGACTTGCCCCCGAAACTATATGAGAAGCTGAAGACTCCCGAACGAGAAACCGCTGATGAACGTAAGAAATGGGTACAGAAGATCACGAGGGAATGGGCCAAGCGTTGGGTGGCCTATCAATGGCTTAATCCTCAGCATGAGGAAATGTTTGCAGTAAATCCGCCACTGAAGACCTTGGGTATCAAGGCTAGACCTCCACCAGCTCCTTGAATCATTCCTGATCCCACAACAATGCGCACTCCTGAAGACTTTCCTGCGGCATATGAGCAGTACCTCAAGCGCTCTCGCAGCCGTGTCAAGAATCTGGTCCGTGACTTGACTGCTTCAATACAGATTCCGCCTCAAGATCAGTCTCAACCCAGACAACAACCACCGCCTCAGCACCGCAAAAAGGCTCCTGGCATGAAACCTTCTCAGAAGACCTCAGCTCAACCTCAAGTTGTTGGCTCCTCATGTCAACGCACCGATGGTGCTGCTCCCTTCTCAAGGATACACACTGATGAATCTGGTGCACCTGAGGCCTCCACCACAATGCCTCAGCCTCAGCTGAAGACCAAAACTGTTCTTCAAAGCGGCCCTCGCCCCTCACCAAAGAAAACTGCTATGCGTGGCGCCATTCCTCATACCCCTCAATCCTCTGATGATGAAGATGAATTTCAGGATTTGGCCGGCTTCGTCGCCACTGAAGCTGACAAGATTGAATATGTGCGTGCTGCAGCCAGACGCAAAGCTGAAGCAACGGGTTCAAAAATCCCGCTTCTCCTTGATCCCAAAAAGATCTTGGAGTTTATTGAAATTTGGTCTGTCAAGCCTGACACTCCGCTTGATGATTTGGACATCCCTAAAGACATCAAGTTCTATGTTCAACAGTTCCTCATAAATGAGATTCATCAACGTGATCTTCAGAAACAGTTGAAGGCCAAACTGAAGAAAGTCCACAGTGACTTCAAGAAGAAACCTATCACTGAAGTTACTCCTCAGGAGTTTACTGAGCATCAATGTGAAGTTCAACGTCTCAACATTGAGTTCGCTGCCAATCGTGCTTATATTGGTCAATCCAAGGAACGGATCTCACAACAGATGACCAAGTTGATGAAGCTTCAACAGCCTGCTTCCTCAGTACCCTCTGATGCCTCTGCCAAAAGCCTCAAGCGCATGCCTGAAGCACAACCCTCCACTCCACCTGCTGCAAAGAAGCATGCTGTTGAGGACCCCATTGATGCTACACCCCTTTCCTCAGCTCCTCCTACAACACAGCCCGCTGATACCACCATTCATATCACTGCTGCCTCAACTCCACCTCAAAATCCTCAGCGCAGCTTAATAGTCTTCACTCCACCCCCTGCTGCAACACCCATTGTTCCAACTCCACCGTCCCCACCGCCACCAGTTATCACTGAGGTTGAAGACATGGACGTTGATATTATGGATGATGGAACTCCTCGCATTCATGATGAGGACTATGGGCTGACAAACTCACCCACTCATACTGTCTTCTCACCTGAACCTCACTCCAACACCGTGACCGAGGTGCTTCCTGACACTTCTCTGCAGTATGAAGCCTCTGTTGGTGCATCGTCCTCAGCGTCTGATGCTGATGACCCCGAAGCCTCTAGTGCTCCAACAAATTCTGCTGCTAATACTGATGCTGCAGCAAACACCACCACTGATACTGATGCAGCTGACACTACAACTGCTGATCCTCAGCCAGACCCACCTGTTGCTGAAACTGAAGCTGAAGCCAACCAAAGCACAACTGCCCCTCCTGAAGCAGAAACCAGTACAAATGCTGAAGCCTCAAAGGATGGCTCTGTAGACAAACAGGCCACATCACCTCGTCTCCCCAAGGACATCAACACATATGTGCCTGATGCTTCTTCAGCGACTCCGCCTCAGCCTCAAGCTACTCTTCAGATTGAAGTGCCTCAAGCGCCTTCCCCACCTCAAGGCCCAGTTCAAGCTCGGTCCTTGTGTCCGAAGCAGAAGCGACCATTCTTCCGTGACCTTGAAGCTGATGATACTCCAAGCTTTGATGCTACTGATTTCTTCAACGCCATGAGTTTCTTTCAAGAGGGGATTCAAAATCCGTATCACTCTGCTCCACCTCGAAAGCTGCTGAGGTTCTGGACTGCCACTCAGAAGAACTACTATGCTTCAGTGCTCTACAAGAAAAACAAACTGTTTCCTCACAAGCACATCCCTCTGATGGATATGGAAGCCCTTCCTTGCTTCAACAATGTGCTTCAGGATCTGCATCATGCCAAGCTGCTTTAGTTCTGCTCTGAATGCATACACTGGAATGAAGAGCTTGTGCTTCAGTTTTATGCCACGTTGTATGTTTCAGGAAATCCTCTGGATATCAACACCTGTGTCAGAACCCCAACTAGGGTAAGTGCTAGGGTTTGTTTGATCCCTTTGCATCATGCAAAAATTCAAAAAGAAAATCAAAATTGGGGAAAAGAAAAGCCCTAGAAAATTTCAATCAAATGGCAAGATAAAAATATTTTTCCAAAAATCATTTGAATGCTTGGAAAATTCCTAGAAATGTTGCTGATCATTTTAAAAGTGGTTTGGGATCAATCCCATGCACATGGAATTTTCTAATATTCAAACAGTGGCTTTGGAAATTAAATAAACCCCTATTTGATTTGGAATTCAAATTTATTGAATTTCAAAAATGTCCAAATCCTATGTGTGACTAGCTACTGGTCATCAAGGGTTTATAAAAATATTTGGGCATTTAATAAAAATGTTCTGCTATTTATTTGGAGCAAAACAAAATTACAGAAAGAAATAACAGAAGAAAAAGGAAAAATAAAACCCCAGCCACCCCACAGGCCACAGGCCCAACTAGCCAAATCCCAGCCCAAGCCCACCTGGGGCTTGTCTTCTTCCTCCCCTCGCTTCCAAGCTGCTCGGTGGCGAGCCGTGGGCGCGCCGACGCCACCGAGGCCTCTCTGGAGCCCCCTCTTCTCTTCCATCGTGCCACGCAGCTCGCCCAGAGCCCCGCAGCTCTTTTCCCCCTCTCTCTGTTCCCTCTAGCTTACTCGCCCCGTCGGATTTCTTCGTCGCAGAGAACACGCCGTCGCCGCCGACAAGCAAACGCGTGGCCACCTTGCTCGCCGCGCCGCGAAAAGCTGTCCAGGAGGACCAGCGTCGTCGTCTTCCTCGAACCCCTCTGCGAATCGAGCCCAGTGAGCACTGGAGACGACACCAGCACCATCGAATCGTCGCCAGCCGCCGTGAGCACCTCGCCGGAATTGGTCGCCTCCAGAGCCCCTACGACCCCGCCGTGGCCACCGCTGGAACCGGGTGAGCTCTGTGCTACTTTTGCCCCTCCTAACTCCCCTTACCGTGCCCTCTGCGTCGATTCCGCCATGACCAGGAGCTTCAGCTGCCGCGCCGTCGTCGTAGTCGTGGCCCAGAGCACCCCCGTGACTCCCTGCTGGCTTCGTTGGATGCAGACGACTTCTAGCTACGCGCCCGTGCCGTTAAATCCTCTTCCCGTGGCCTCTATCGCCGTCTCCACCTGAGCCCAAGCCCGGCCGCCGCGCTCCTCGTCGCCGGCATGGCTCCAGGCCTCCCCGAGGTCCCCGGCGTGCTCCACGCGAAGCGCACGAGCGAGAGGCACCCCCTGGTGCCCTCCTCTTTCCTCCCCGTGGCCCGTAGCGCTGTTCCGACAGAGCGCCGCCGCGCACAGGACGCCGGTGGCTAGCCGCCGGCCGATTTGGCCTAATGGCCCAGCCTAATCACCCCGTCCTCTCTCTGACAGTGGGCCCTAGGCCATAAGCTAAACACAGTTTAATTTAACAAAGTTAATTAACCCCTCTGAGACTTACAGGTGGGACCCAGCAGTCAGCCCCCCCCTGATGTCACAATGACATCATGATGATGCAGAAAATCTTTTTAAATCTTTTTAAAAATTTCCAGAAATTACAGAAATTCCAGAAAATTAGCCAAACTTCAATAAATCATAGAAAATTCATATGAACTCCAAATTGGACAAATAATATATGAAAAATGATCAGCATAAAATTCTCTATCCAAATATGCAACTTTCAACCATGTTTGGGTTGATTTTAAAATGGGACCAGTAGCTTTTTCTATTTGGTTTAAATGGAATAAATTCAAATTTAAATCAAATGCTAATTCAATTTGAACCATTGCAATACACCACATCTCACTTGTACTTCAGAAGCATACCACACACATGATCACATGGTCTACAATGACCAAACATTAGCAAATGCAAGATGACCTAATTTGAATAACATTTGGAGTTTGAATTTGAATTAACTTTTCAAATCAACTTCAATTAACATGTGGCAATTTGAAACTAGATAGGGGAGTAGCACACTACCCTTTACATTTGCTTTTTAGTCTTGTTAGTTTACCTCTCAGTATTTACTTTTGTTTGCTTGTCTTTTATGAAAAATCCAAAAAAATTAATTGCTAGCTTTTTTCTTTGTTTGTTTGTGCCTTGTGATGCTATGTTACCATGGGTGTGGAACCACCCAAATATGGTAGGATGGACACTTTTTATTTGGATCATCTCTGATCTATTTGTGCACGTGCAAATAACCCAACCGACTTAGTTGAGGGGAAATCATTAAATGATCATTCTCAATATACGCGACACCGCTTATCTCAAAAAGGGAAACACTTATGGTATCAAATACAAATTTCTGATTGCTATGCTGAGTGTTTGTGCCGCATTTATGATTTTACTTGCTTCTCTAAAATAGACAGGAAGCACCTTCCTTCTAATGTGCGTTTAATACCAATGAGATCTTGTCTTCTTATGCTAAAGGTGTTTATGATTACTTTGATGTTGAAAATATTGAAGATTTTTTTTGGTTTTAAGGGTTCTTATGAGATTGCCTCTTTGATCGAAATGTATTACGAAACTATTCAGAAGTCTGAATTGTTTTCCATGCTTGAATACTGCTTTGAGAATTATGTTTGCAACTCTTATATTGATGATTTTAGAAATAAAATATTTGCTGCCCAAGAAGAGGCTAATGATTGCTATGATGAGGAATCCTATGATTCCAAGGACTCACTTGAAATATCCCTTGCTGATGAACTTGATACTTGCTGTGTTTACGTCCATGATGCCACTACTGATGATGCTTACGAAGATGAACTTGCTATAGTTCCTTATGTTAAGCATCAAATTGTTGCTATTTCACACACACTTGATTGTCCTATTATCCCTTTGAAATATCTAAATCATACCCCGGAGAATTTTGCTCTTATTAAGGCTCATAGTGATGGGTTGCACTTATCTTATGATCCTAATGACTGATTTGGAAATAATATGCATATGCTTGTAGGTAATGAACAACATACTCTATGTGATAGTTATATTGTTTATTTTGTTCATGATGCTACTGAAAATTATTCGGACAGAGGAAAGTTTGGTTGTATAAACTTTCATGTTACTAAAACTCCTCTCAATATTATGAATATTTTGAAGTCGTTCTTGTTTTACCTTCTTATGCTTGTTACTTTGTGCTTTCATGATATATTTCTTTACAAGCTTCCTATGCATAGGAAGTGGGTTAGACTTTAATGTGTTCCATATTTTCCTTTTGATGGCCTCTTTTGCTTCAATTCTTATTATTATGAGAGCATCTTTTATAATCCTTATGCCTAGCTAAAAGGCGTAAGAGGGAGGCAACCCAAAATGTTTTTTCTTTCAGTTTTAGTGGTCTTGATGATTCTTTTTACTACTATAGCAACATCATTGTATCTTTATTTTCAAGTTTTGTGTCAAGTTTTAGCCTCTGTTGATAAGTGAACCAAAATTTGTGACATGTTGTCGAGAAAATAATGCGAGGAAATCCGATAGTATAAGAAGTCTCTAAATGATGGTAATCATATATTGTCCATGTAATAAAAATGTGTCTGGGGTGAATTGTGTTCTACTCCCCCCATGCATGTCGCTATCTTGGGTACGTGAAAACCAAATAAAATCCAACAACAAAAGCAAGGGTGAGTAAAATAATTACTCAACAAGTACAAAAGATCCTTAACAATACACTTGAATTTAACGAGTGAACATCCAATGGCCGCCCAATCCTGTCAAACCGCGGACCTCTCAACACCGAGCAATGAGAAATACAGAGTATTCACACATGACGTTGACTGATCATGCTGTGAAAGTTCTGACCGACCTGGTTCTAGAAAAACGGAGTAGTCCACATGCGACGGAATTCACTGACCGAAACAGAGTAGTGCAAGTGGGACAGTTCTCATCGCACCGGGCTAACAAATATCCAATCATGAAGTTCGAACCACAACAGAATTGAACCATAAGAACAATAAGCAACAAAATAACAAACCCCGCAACGAGAAACCTTCAGAAAGAACGAAGTCCAAGAGTGTCGAAAACGAACAACCATGGGTGACGAACAACAAACCAAGACCGATGAACAACATAAAATAAATACAACAATGGGAAAACCATACAACAGGGTCATGATGCACTTGCCTTATACATGGTGTTAAACCATGAATTTAACCCTCCTTAGGCGCACCTCCAGAACAGGCTCAGGTAGGAGGTCATCACTACCGGCCGCGCTCCTCATCAGGATAGCCGTCACAAGTAGCATGCTCCGTGTTCGCCGATCGATCTTGGCGACAACGGCGGCAACGGAGGAACCCTAGGCATCGACGATTAAGGTGTTGGGGAAAACAAGAACATGTCGTGCATGAGCCACAGGAAATGGGTGGTCTTATTTCTTCTCTTTGCTCAATTAATATCCAAACAAGATTGTTGATTTATTTATTTCTGAAATTATCTGAGGGCTATAATTGACCAACATGTTAGATATTCATCTGGACTCTTGTTTTGAACAATTTAATACTCAATTCGGGGCTACTCGAAGATACAGACACCACCGCGGTCTCAGATATTCTATGACATATGCTTTGGAAAAAAATCAAAGTTTTCTCAACGTCCTTGCCATATCTCAGACTTGAGCTATAGATTTGGGGGTATTACATGTTCCCTTGCCTGCAGAGGACAACCATGACGCAGAGACCCCGCGTCGAGGCAATGGATGGAACCCATCATCATCGTGATTTTCGACGATGAGGAGTAGCTCGGTGTAGTGAATTAATCCATATTTATGGCTTATTCAATAACTATTCTACCTAGTGTCATTGTTCTTGCTAAATTTATGCCATTGTTCTACCTAGTTCTAGCTAACTGTGTTATTTTTATAGAAAATCAAGCGTGCTATTGTTCTAGCTAGTTAAGTGTACCAAGTGATGTTCATTTCTCCACCTAATGTTCATGTTGAATCATGCAATGCTATTATCTTCCGACTATGTACTTTTGTTGTGATGTTGCATTAACTATAAAGCACAAATAAAGCTTGTTTAGTATGTGATGTTATGAATTATGATGTCTGATTTTGTTGTGCAATGTGATATTCGGTGTTGTAATGTTGATGTGAAAATCAAATTTTGCAGTGGGATATCCAATTTATCAATGTGATCCTGAGATATATATGAAATTTGATGCTCAATTAAGTGATGTGATGTTTAATTTTGCATTCAAATAGTGATATGGAAGTTATTGTTGGATTATTAGAGAGATAATTTATTTATGAAACTATTTTGCATTGTTTCCAAATTCTTATTTCTTCTAATTATATCAACTTTATTTAATTGCATGTTGACAATGGAACGTCTTTTTATTTGTGAGCGAGGTTGGCTTCATCATTTATATATCCCTTTTTTCATTGTGCTTTATAAATCTTTAAGTTAACAACATTAACTGTATTTGTGTAGGCCCAGTTGTGAGAGATTTCAACTCACTCTTCTGCCCTTTTTGCATATGAGGAAATGATATATTATTAAGTGCCCCTTCAAGTCAAGTACCTCTACAAAGTAGCTCGGTCAAGGAGAAAATTATTTAAAAACAACAAACTTTTTATACACACTAAAGAAGAGAGCTGCCAACTATACCTCATATTTTACTGTGCACAACGAATACTTACATTCGCTAAATAATTTCCTCTTTGATCAGTGCTTTTCGAGAGAATTCACTCAGGGTTACATCTCAAAACATCTTCGGGATGGCGAGCCAACTAAGATCTTTATGGTGAAAACACTATACCCCCTGGCGATACTAATAAAGTCTACATGAAAAGAGTAAAGGATGGGTGGTCGCCGATCGATAAGAACTGGACTAAAGTTATTCATGACTTGAGCATGGAGAAGGTCACAATGTGGGCATTCTGCTTCTTCAAGATTGTTGTTGAGACAATAGTTCTTTGCTTGGAATGTATACCTCTCTAATGATTGATGAGAGATTGAAATACTATGTAGTGATCGATGTGTGTCATTCAACAATAGTAATTGTATTGTGTATGTTCCTTTTCCCTGATATGAATTGTGTGGTCTTCCTTTGAATTCTGTGTATTAAATATATGTTTTAAATGTATTAAATAAAAATAAAAATAAAAATAAAAATTGACAAATTGATCATCATAGCCCGGTTCAACCAATTCAAGCGTGTGCAATGAAAATAACAATACAAAATATTTAAAAAGTATAAGCATGTGCAGTGTTAGTATTAATACACGTGTCTCTGGTTAAGAGATCGTGGGTGATGTGTGCAGTAATCGCACCCGATATCTGGAAATGTTAGGGATAGATGACTATTACACACAGTTCAAAAATCAGAATTATGGGTGATTAGCTCACCATCGCACATAATATATAGCTTCACAATCATTGGGGCGACCTCGTGATTGTTGATGGTTTTTTGTCCTTTAGTGATGGACCCCCTCATCACCAACCCACCCGAGCATTCAGTTGCAGAAAATATATACGACCTGGGTTTAAAACCATGTGCATATTTTTTAACATTTTTTTACCATACCACAAGATTTTGTGTGGTACGTCATTTATGCTTGAGTGTTGACCATCAAGTATTTTATCTTTCATATCTATCTTGGTCATATTTATTTGTAATCCATGATCAAGTGGCCCCCATTTCAACAAGCACACTCATACATTGCGTCAGTTATTCGGTCCCTAAGATGAACTCAAATGGTGTTCAACAAAAATGTTCTTCGTCTTGTCGAGACCAATGACTTTGTTTTTAAATCATGTTAATCCGAGAACATATACACATTCTATAGCCTGAAAAGGTTGGTCTCACCATGAATAGAAATGTGTTGCATGTACCCAAACTCCTAGACAACCATGTCTCAAATATGATGTCAGTTATTCAGATCTCAAATTACCTCGTATGAGAAAACGTTAAACATTACAAGTCTTCGAATTGTTGAGTTGAGAGACTTTGTTGTTTGAAACATTTCAAATCGAGATCTTATGCATCATATGTGACCAAAACACTGGTCTTTTGGTTCATTGTATTCATCCCAAATTCATTCATTCTTCTAACATTATTCATGGGATAAACATTCAAAAATACTTCATGTCATTATTTCTTTATAGAAACTTTCATTTATTACCAAGACTCAGTGCATATATTTGTGTTGATGACCAATGTTCTTCATTCATTGACTATCTAACTTTCCTTCAAGTATATATGTCAATGCCAATATTAGTCCATAAGGATTATCATTAATTACCAAAACCATATATGGGAATTACATGCACTTTCACTTATCCATTCGTTTGCGATTTTACAATTAAACACATGACCAATGCAATATTAATGTGTAATTCTATCGCAAACAATTCAAATACAACATTTTTGGAGGACATACTTATCATTGAGAGCTAAAATTGAAAAAGTTGTGCATATTATCACAGACGGTTAGAATAAATGAATTGTATGTGATAGATGGAACAATGCACACGAGTTTACAGAAGCAACTGTGTGTACACTATCGCACATGATTTGTCAGGTGCGATGGTCCCTAGCTCCGTCGCACATATTTCAATTTTCTCCACACAGTTTTTTTTATGGAGTGTATGCGATGAACTCATCGGTGATAATTTTTTCTATCATGTACAATAGGGGTTGCTCAATAGTACCGGTATGTACAACTGCATATGTAGTTGTAGCCCTACGTGTAGGCATCAATGGACATAGGGATGTTGTTTAAGAGGAGCTGGAGCCGTCAGAGTCAGAGAAGGGGCACGATTGTCCTGTTCTCTTCCGGAGCAGGCGGTCCTTCTCCTTCGCATGTCGGGTCACCTACGCCTTGGCTACCGCATCCGTCGTAGCCTTACGCTCTTATGGGTGTAGATAACACCTCCTCGTTGGTTAGAACAAGTGGAAGGTTATGATGTAGATAGCAGAAAATTTCTCCTAACTTAAGAGGATAGGGTTTGTCTCTCGTAGGATTCCAAAGAAGACAAGAAGGTGGTAAACCAAGAAATGCGCCATTTGAGATATTACTCTCTTAGCCTGGACCTACACATAAGACAAAAATAAATTCTCTCCCAACGAGTTTAGTGAGGTTGTCAATCTCTCCGGCATTGCGGTTTACAATGGATCAAACACAAGGGGGAATAATAATAGTGCGACTGAAAGGAAAAGTAAACAGTAAATGCGAAGGTGTAAAATATGATGATAATATGGACCGGGGTACCATAATGTTCACTAGTAGTGTCTCTCTCCCAAATGACAGTAAACAACTATGCAGTGTAAACAAACTACAGTTGAGAAATTGACGGAATTATAAATGCACCGCAATGCTAATTATGCTCCTAGAATGTAAGAGGCTCAGTCGTATGGACATTACACCAAGACAAGTGGATTGTTTATTCATTGACATCTACTCGCTAATCATCCACCTTGAGATACCTATCCAGAACATCTCGCAGGTATTAAGTTGTGAACCCCAACAAAATTGTAAGCTCAAAGCAACGGACAATTGCCTTAACACTCTATGTGTAATGTAAGTAATCCTTATGACACACAGTCATAAGCACCGTTTTTTTACCCCTAATGGCAACATCGTATTCCTATTCTCATGTTTCTGTCACTCAAGCTATACATCAGGAGGCATAAACCCATCATCTAGCATAAAGCTCCCTCTTGGAGTTTCAATCTACTACTTGGCCAAAACAATAAACGGCAACGAAGAATAAGGAAGACTACTCAAGAATAAAATATGAAGGTAAACCAAATATATTACTCAGCACAAACTGAACATAATCTCATAATCCATCAGATCCCAGCAAACGCAACATAGAAAATCAGGAATTTATATATAGATGCCTTGATCATTATAGGCATCTCACAAGGACTATACACTGAAGCACAAGATTGGAGAGAAGACATCTACTAGCTACTGATCATGGACCCATGGTCCTAGAGGGAGTACTCACGAAGCATCCCGGAGGCGATCATGGTGATGGTGGAGCCTTCAGAGGTCAATCCTCCCTCCCATAGGGTGCCGGGATAGGAACTTCAGGCAATTCCGCAATCAGAATCGCGGTGGCGGCGGAACAATAGGTACTTTCGCGGAACGGAGACCCCTCTGAGGGTTTTCGGGATGAAGGAGAAATATAGGTTGAAGAGGGGTATCAGTGGTGCCCCTCTAGCCCAGGCGGCAAGCGGGCGCCCCCTGGGCGCGCAAGTTAGGCATCTGGATGCCCCCTCGGGCTCCCCTTCGGGCTTCTGGAGTGTTCCGTGATGAATATTTTTTACGAATTGTTCTGGAATTTTCCGAGAACTTTGATTTTTCACCTTTTTTGCAACGCACGAACAAAAACAGACAAAAACTGGCACTGGGCACTGATTTAATAGGTTAGTCCAAAATATGTTGTAAATGATATGAAAGTGCATCAAAACATATAGGAAAGTCACCAAAACAAACATGGAACAAGCAAAAATTATATCTACGTTTGGGAGGTATCAACATCCCTAAGCTTAATTCCTGCTCATCCTCGAGTAGGTAAATGACAACCAATATAATTTTTGTGGTGATAGGCTATCAACATAAGTTTAAACTTTAAAGTACATCAAGAAAGAGATGCAATTCAAGTCAAGATAATAACAAGCAAGAGTCTATATCTAGAATTGAATCTGGTAAAGTAAGAACATAAAGGTGCAAGAGCTATTGCTATCCGTGACTCGAATGTATCCAATCGGTGTTCCCGTCCAGAAAGTGGAAGATGTGTTTAGATGATAAAATAATTAACAGTTGTTGAGACACACATGGTCTCTTTGGAATCTTATTATGACTCATCCCCAGAATGTTGGACAGGTACAAGTCAATTTTATCCTCTCCCTTTCGATTTCGAGCACTCATGCAATGAATGAGCGCGAGCAAGATTAGTTGACACTTAGGATGGCAAAGATAATAAATGATGGGGAAAGGAAGTCAAAAAGTGTGAAAGCCTCACATCAATGAGGACAACATTAGGTGAGGGTAAGACTAATGGTAGATAACATGTGAGGAGTAGGGATTGCCATGTAATGGATGCACAATGAGCCATGAGTATATGAAAGCTCTCCAATGGAACTAGTGGGGGTGCATCCAACTCGTTTGCTCACAAAGACCTAGAGCTATTTTGAGGAGGCTCATCATTGGAATATACAAGCCAAGTTATATAGTGTAAACGTCCCCACTTAGTTATGCATGAATGATATGAAAACTCTCTATGGAGTACAAGTGATACTTTGAAGCACAAGTGTGGATCTTATTAAAAATTATTTTCTTTTTTCTCCTTATTCTATTTTTTATTTATTTTTGTGTGTCCTCTTTGGCTCTTTCTATTTATCTCTCATTTATCCTCTTTGGTATCTTTTCATGTGTCCTCTTTTGGGATCTTTTATTTGTGTCCTCTTTGGAATATTTTCCTCACTTTAAGGGCAACACTCAATATATTACAAGGATGAAGAAGATCAACACACTTTTACAAGGTACTCATAATAAAAATGAAATTGTATTATGATGCATGCAATGTATGCCTCAGCCAGTGTAACAGGGTATGCAATGATACTAGCGCGTCATGTAACAATTATGTAAGGACAAAGCCCAACTATCATATGGCTCTACGATCAAGCAATAGCATGTATGACAGTGAAAGATCAAGTCATGAAAAGATGGATGTTGCATGACAATATATCTCGGAAAGGCTATGAAAATGCCTTGATAGGTAGGCATGATGGATGTTTTGAAGAAGATATAATGAGGCTTATGTATGACAGGGCGTATCATGCCAAGGATTTGGATGCACCGACGCAGTTTGCATCGACTCTCAATATGAGAAAGGGCAATGCACGGTACCGAAGAGGCTACCAAAATATGGCTGGTGGAAGTGGCAAGAGTTGAATACTCCATTAGTAAAAGGAACTCATCCACTTATTATCGGTAACTCTCTATCTAGTCAGGAGATTCACAAATAAACGAGCACACTAAGAGGAGTGTATGGGGGTGTGGTTATCCTTGCGCATCCTCGACCCATGATAAAGTGAGGGTACTCTTTTACAGTCCCGCAAAGATCAGTGATCTTTTTATTAGCTAGAGTTCTCAACTAATTTTTATAGTTTTCAAAAGTAAGCACGTTGAACAAAAATATGAAACCTATCACTAATAGGCTTGAGCCCATGACACACAAAATTTCAAATATTACTTGAAACAACACCTCAAAACTATTGCAAGTTACTACTGAACTTGAGCATAGCAACCTTGATTACCTAATGAAAGTAAGACACGCACCAAGTGCAACAGGCCAACTCTCTACACAAGATAAAAATGAAACTCAAGAGAGTCCTAAAATTTCTAATTCTCAGCTCTTAGAAAAGAAAATAAACATGAAAACAAAAGCTAAATATGGCAGTAGCTAGTAACAAAGAACGCACACTCAAAAAGATAGAAGTGAAAACTATGAGCATTCTAGGAAAAAGTGGAGTGTGTTTCTCTCCCAAACAAGGCATGCTAGGATCCAACTTGTTATGACCAGCAAACAAAACTAAACTAAACTAAGCAAAAATGAAAAGTAAAGAGAAAGACGCTCCAAGCAAAGCACATGACATATGAAGCAATATAAATATAGTGTTGATAAGGATGAACTGATAATTGTCGATGAAGAAGGGGATGTGTGGGGGCATACCCAAGCTTAGATGCTTGAGTCTCCTTGAATATTTCTTGGGGCTGCCGAGGGCATCCTCAAACATAAGCTTTTGGAAAGAAAACTTTCATCCTCTTCGTTCACACACTTGAAAACTTCCTTCACAAGAAACTCATCATAAGATGATTAGAGCGGTTAGTGCCAATAATGAATTAATCCCACCTATCCTCTGTTAAAAACACTAGTTTTCAATAGTGGCTATTATTTCACGACTTTGTCAAAAAGGTTTTGCAAGGAAAAAACTAGCGCAAGAATTGCAAAACTAAAGAAGCGCAAAGCAGGACAGAAATCTGGGAAAACAGACCAGCAGGTAGTAATTCATTTTTCGGAGGCACTTCTGTAGCTAAAATCAAAAATACTTAGATGGGAAGAAAGTTTTCCAATTGTATACAACATGTTATGTAAAAAAATCAGATAAAAAAGATGATATGGTGATTTTATACGAATTTTTTCGTGGAGCAGACAAAAAGATGAATAAATGAGGTTGGTGCATGATACGTCTCAAACGTATCTACTTTCCCAAACAATTTTGCTATTGTTTTGCCCTTATTATTGCATGATTTGGAGGAAACTAACCCGGACTAACGATGTTTTCATCAGAGCTGTCTGTATGGTTTTATTGTGTGCAGTAAAATGGATTTTTAGGTGTCTCAGAAAATTCCAGGAAAAATCACAGAAAATCCACGCACCCGATGGGCCATTGTTCCAGAAATGGGGCCAGAGGGCAACCAAGGGGGCCCCAGGCGCCCCCCTGGCGCGACCAGGGGTGGGGCCGTGCCCTCTGGTCGCCTGGGGGCCTCCCCCCTCCTCTGGTGCCCTACCGAGGCTCTTATTTTTTCCCGTGACGGAGAAACACCAAAACAGAAGTCGTTTTCCCAATTCTTGTCGCGGAGCCGCCTCCACCCTCTGTTCTTCTCCCGGAGGGCTAATCTGGAGGATGTTTTGGCCTCCGGTGAGGGGAGATCATCGCCATCGTCATCATCATCGCCACTCCATCCTCCCTCCATGACTTCTCCATCCATGTGTGAGTAATTCCCTGCTGTAGGCAAAGGGGATGGTAGGGATTGGATGAGCTAGATCATGTAATAGGTTATCAGATTGTTGGGGGCATGTTGCCTATCATCTAGATTGTTATTTATCATCTTTGCTTCAACTTGTTGCTCTTAATGCTTGTCACTTTGGGCCTGAGTGCCATGATTTCAGATCTGAACCCTATGTGTTTGCATGAATATATTTGTGTTCTTTATCCTATCTATGAGTTGTATGCACCTGTTATAGTCCGGAACCGGCGATCCCAAAGGTGAAAGCTTGGGACACCAAAGGGGATGTACTATAATTTGAGGATTCCATGTATCCATTGATTGATAATGCTTTGTTCCGATGCTCTTTGACAGGAGCACCTTAATCTCCATAAGTTCCTTTTGGCCCCGTTTGTAGCGGGATGGTAGGACAAAAGATGTTGTGCAAGTTCTTATTGCGAGCACGTACAACTACTTTTGGGGTACATGCCTGATGTTTGATTTATGCCTAGATGATTATTTATTTTCTGTGTGCCTTGCCCCAAGTTAAATACATGATGTATCTTATCCATGCAGCGCCCAACAATCCATCTCTCTAGCCTACAGTGTTTTAATTCTGATGGTTAGTAGTTGTTTGTTTTCGCTGTTTTACTGTCGTTGTCTCACCACCACTATTTCCGTTGCCACCATCATCACTTCCATATCGCAGTTACTACTAATATCTTATTGCAAGTAAGTGTATCTCAGGTGCGGTTAAATTGACAACTCCACTGTCAAAGCTTGTGGGTATTCTTTGGCTCCCCTTGAGTCGAATCTATAAATTGGGTTATCTTACCTGCGAAGACTATCTCGACCCCCTGCAGTTGTGGGTTATCAAGCCTGTTTTCTGGCACCGTTGCCGGGGAGCATAGCTTTATTTACAAGTCTACTTGAACTATTTTACCTGCTGCAATTTATCCGGTATGGGTAAGAAAGAAGACCCCAAGGTCCCGATCTTACCATCCCATACAAGAAAAGGTACTGTTCTGAAAACTAGTGCTACACTTGATTCACCTTCAGTTATGAGTAAGTTTTCTTCACCTCCACCACATGATGATTCTACTGAATCTGTTACTATGTCAAATACTTTTGATGATGCTTCTACTACCTTTGCAACTACTGGTTCACTTGGTTCTTTTATCGAAGAACAGATTGCTGTTGCTGCCCGATCCTCGGGAGTTGAAATTCCTATTACCAAAACCCCTATTAGAAAAACTTATGATTTTGCTGGCCTTAAGGAGAGAATCCTTGAGGACGATTATGTTATACTTGATGATGATATATGCAGGGAGCTTAATAAATGTGTCGATTCCAACCCTGCTGCTATAAAGAAGTTGCTAGCAAAACACTCCTTGAAGAACAAATTTACTCCTGATCCTACTTTTTCTATGTCTCCTATATGCATCAATGATCCTGATTATAATTTCTCTGTTGATCTTTCACTTATATCCATGGTTGAAGCTAAACCCTTTTATGGCAGAGAAAATGATGATGCTATTGCACACCTGACCAAACTCACTGAGTTGGGTGACTTGTTTACTACGGATGAAAAGATATGAAACTTCTATGTTACTAAACTTCTACCTTTCTCTTTGAAGGAAGGTGCTAAGGATGGTATGATGCACTACCCTGTGCTTCCATTAGGAGTCCTCAAAACTTAGCTCACTCTTTTGTTGATAAGTACTTTCCTGCTCATATGCAACATGCTGCTTTACAAAGAATTTATAACTTTAAACAGTTGCAGGATGAGAACCTCCCTAAAGCTTGGGGGATGTATTGCAGTCTGATCCATGCTAGACCGGGACATGAAGTCCCTAAGAATGAATTAATTGATATATTTATGCTGGTCTAACTGATGAATCCGGAACCTATTTGGACAGTTGTGCTGGTTGTGTTTTCAGGAAAAGAACGCCGGACGATGCAGAAGAATTAATGGGAAAGATTGCCAAGAACCACGAAGATTGGTCCGTCCCTGAACCACCTCCACCACCAAAAAAGAGAGGCATGCTCGCCTAAGCCCCGAAGATATGCAAAAAGCAAAGAAGTCTATTAAAGAGAAGGGTATTAAAGCTGAAGACGTGAAGAATCTACCCCCTATTGAGAAGTTGTGTGAGCCTACCACTCACCCGCCTATGGTAGAGGTACACTCTCTTTTAGATTTCAATGCAAGTGACATCCCTCATGGTAAGCCTCCTGATCAATGTTTAGATGAGCTTGATAATTTTATAATGAAGCAAAATCACTTTCATGAGAGGATACCAAGTCAGTTGAATGATAATTCCCTTACTATCAAAAGCTTGCTTGATGTTCTAGGTAGAACAGTTAATGATGTTAAATGTATTGTGAAGCATTTTCATATGGTTCAAACTCAGCTTGAACAAATTTCTAATGTGCAAAAATATTTGCTTGCTAACTATGCCAAACAGGATATACAGGCCTTCGGGATTAAAACCCGAGGAGGAACTATGTAAGGCCCGATATGCGGTACTATTCCAGATCTAGATGTTTCCATCTAGATCCGGGGACGAAGCACATATCGGTCCCACCGTGACATATGACATAGCCATATGCCCCGGATTTCCAACATGATATCACAACATTACAGATACAAGAATACAACATCTCCTACAATCAGCATACAACTGCCAGAAATAGAATACATCAGCGGAAGATATACGTGTGAGTACAGATTACAATCAAATGCCTACTGGAAAAGAGAAAAACATCGATCCCCATAACCACACGGGTCCAGGCCCTCCGCCGGGATCCGCCTAACTAGTCGTCGTCGAGTCTCCACGTGAAACGTCGATCACCGTACCTGTTGTCGATCAGAACCCTGAAAAGAGTTTTGGGTAGTATCATGGGTACAGAGGTACTCAGCATCCAACTGTAGTGGTCATCTGACCCAGCAAGGACTTCATCACTTGTCATTCTAGGACAATTAGTAGTTTAAGGTAAGAAGGGGTAAGTGGTGAGGTTGCTGCCGCACTAGCATTTATGGAGTGGCTAACGATCTAGAGAGTAAGATAAGAAGCCAAGCATTCGATGAGGAATCGCCTCCAACAAATCTTGCTATCAACTACTTACGCAGTCATAACACCTATCCTATCCTTGTCCTCCTCTTCGCATCCTACCGAAGAAGAAGCAGTCAAGGCACACACACACACGTTGATCAAGTTGTATTAAGATTATCTCAGTTGTCGTTGTCTATGAACAAGGAGTAGGTCTCAAGTCGTCCATAACCATGGACACGGCTTCTCGAAAAGATTTAACCCTGCAGGGGTGTACCAACTTCCCATTACAAGGCTCCGCACGCACGCCCATCTCTCTCAATTGCTACCCATCACAGGCAACCATTTTATGATTTATTTCCAAGAGATCCGAAACGACAGGTCCCTCTAGCTAACAACGAACAAATCCGGGTGGCCCCCGGTGAGTCGACATCCAGCTCAGGAGCCGGCCGCGCTCTCGATCTGGTCTCTACCGTCTGTCACAGGTTTGGATAGCCGGTTAATCACACATGGGAAACCGGGTCCTCAGCCGGACAAAGTGGGCGAGCAAGGGAACTATGTCCTCACTGGTCCGGGTTGGTTGGAAAACTACTGGCGGCCGACCAGCACACACACAGTTTCAAATGGTAAATCAGCTTGGGCCACCACTAGAAATGTTTGAAGCTAGGTAGGTAAGAAAAGGGGACCCCATAAAATCCCACACGCGGTTAGGCACGCTCATCAAGAGACACAATACCCGGAACTCGGGTCCTAGGTGACTCGAATGGAACAAAGCGTCGGGGCAGGATAGCCTAGACCTTCCATCCTTCGTCGAATATAGTCAACATTATAATAATCAATATCATCAACAAAAATATAATAATGTGATAGCCCAAACCAAGGACTAACAGGGTAACATCGTAGCATCCTAAGCATGCATACTAAGCAGGGGCTGAGCAATGAGCAATAGTAACATAGCAGTACAAGGTTTTCTGGGAGGGGACATGGTTGTATTGGTTTTAAAAGAGGTTGTAAACATGTGGTAGGATCAAACATCGAACCTATCCTAGACTAGCATGCAAACCGCTGGCTGAAATAGAATGGATCATAAGTAATGCATAGTCCTCGCCTGTTGATAAGTCGGGTTCCGAAGGTGTAGTTGATCGCAAGCTCGCAACGTCTCCGAGACGTACCCGCGGAAGCACACAAGAGGGTAAACACTGGAAAGAAATCAATGAGCAAGCATCTGTTACTACGAAGCAAACACGAGCAAGCATCAACAAGAAGGCAACACGAGACATCGCACCTACCGTCGAGAGCGGTTAGTAACAGGTTAAGTGGAGTACTCGTCACACACGACCATACCGCATGTTTGGAAAGGTTCAAGTTGTTTAGCTACATGTGATCAACAAAGTTTGTTAACATGGCATCTCACTCAACATGGCATAGCACACAAACATGAAAAGAGGTGAAGCATAAGTGAGGCACAACCTAAAAATGGCATTCCACTAAGTGCTCCATGATAAATTAAGTAATTGGTACTGTTCTATCCTAAACCATATTTTAGGTTGGTTAACAGCAGAAAAAAATAGCATAAAAACAAAGTACACGAAAAACTAATCAAGTTACATATAAAGAACATTTTTATCGGAGCAACGGTTAAAAAGTTATTAATTAAACAATTTACAGTGGCATGCGACGTAATTACCAGTCAAACATCATGTAAACAAAGTCAAACATGGCAACAAAGCACAATTTATTAAACTACACTCAAAATGGAGCAAGTTTGACGTTTGAACCATCGCAATCCGAGTTACGAGCAAAAAGATATCGCCCTCGCAAAATCCTATGTTTTTCTGTAATTTAATTAATGTGCAGATAATTGCTAAACACTTACTGGGCTGAAACAGCACTGATGGGCCTAACAGAGCAAGAACGAATAAAAAAACGCCCAGGGCGCTACACTACACGGGCCGGCCCAACAACAACAGCAGCAAATAAAAACAAAAAAAAGAAAGAAAAAGGGGTCTCACCACTATGGGCCTCGGCTGGGGCAGGCCGGCCCATGCCCCCTGGCCCACCTGGCCGATCAATGGAGTGGGGCAGCGGATCGGGATCCCCCGGCCCCGACCGCGACGGTGGCTGACGCCGGTGGGCGCTCCGGCGAGCGGGCGCGGGCGGCGCGATGGCACGCGGGCGGCGGAATCCGACTGTGGCTTGGAGGAGGTCGGCGGCAAGGAGCTTGGCGGCGGCATCCGTGGCTTGAGGTCGGGCCGGTGGCGCCATGGCGGGCGACTGCCGTTCCTCCGGCGCGGCGGAGCGGGCTCCTGCAAGAGGGGGCGAAAGGTGAGGCAAGGAGGGAGGATAAAGGGGTGCGGGAGGAGAGGACCGTGGCGGCGCGGCTGGGGCCTTGCCGGCGGCTGGCCGGAGGGAGGAGACGGTGGATTCAGCCTCCACGGGCGGCGGCGTGGTGAGCCCACGGGCATGGCTGTGAGGAGAGAGAAGGTAGGTGGAGGGCTGACGTGGCATGATCTGGGACCTCCGTTCCCAGATCTGACGGCTGGAAATCACTGGTAGGCTAGGGTTTCGGGATGTGGGTGATTTGGGCGAAAATTTTGAGGCAAATCTAGGGGGTGGCTGCAATTTTGGACTAGGGGGAACGCTAGAAGGCTAGGGGAGGGTGGTGGTCTTTATATAGCCCAGGTGGCTAGCAGTTTGCAAAAACATCCCCGGTTTTTCTCTCACGCGCACGGTGTTTACGTTTCTGACCGCCAGGGTTCCGCAGGACCTCCGATTCGGGTAAAACTTCGAACTGCGCGATCAGCACGTCGAGCCGGTGGCGTTCACCTCACGCTGAAACTGTTCCGAGAACACTTTCCAGTGCGCTATAAAAATAACCCGTTTAATTATTAAACGGGGTTTTTCGTTCCGTTGGCTGCGGCTGGTCTCGTGCGGTTTTCGCGACGGTGATCGGGCAAAACCCGGTGTCGCAAATGTCGAGTGTCGGGGTGGCAAGGGTCGGTCTCCGTCCGGTATGAGATAAGAGGGGGGAAAATAATCGCCGATTGATAAATCGGGGATGCAAACAACGCAAACAAATCAGACAATCAAACAATTCACGCCGAAAACAAAAAATTTTATTTTTGTGAAATCTGGGCTGTTACGAACTAGCACTTAAGATCCTCTCTATCCGGAGGGGCATCCGAAGAGGATCGAGCAAGATTCTCAAATGCAGGAAAAAGAAATTGTTAGTTCTCCGAAGAAGAAGAAGAAGAAGCACAAAGAAGCTGACAATTCCAATGATCCAAATAGTATATCTACCTCCGATGCTGAGACTGAAGACGGTGCTGAGCCTGAAAAGGATGGTGAAAAGAATGATCCACCCAAAGTTCGAGAAGAAGAAGCACCCGATAAACGCAAGAAAAACACTAGAGAAGACTTTATCGCAAGAAGACATGGGAAGGAAAGAGAACCATGGGTACAGAAACCCATGCCCTTTCCAGGTAAGTCTCTCAAAACTAAAGAAGAAGAGAATTACAATATGTTTTGTGAGTGGATGAAACCTCTTTTTCTTCAAATTCCTTTGACTGATGCTATTAAGTTACCTCCCTATTCGAGATATATGAAAGATATTGTTACTAATAAAAGAAAAGTTCATAATAAAGCAATATCTACTATGCTTGCTAACTACTCTTTTAGTGGAAAGATTCGTGGGAAGGTTGGTGATCCAGGTATACCCACCATTCCTTGCTCCATAAAGAATAATTATGTCAAGACTGCTTTATGTGATCTTGGAGCAGGAGTGAGTGTTACGCCTTTCTCTCTTTACAAGAGGCTTTGTTTAGAAAAACTAATCCCTACAGATATCTCTCTTCATATGGCTGACAAGTCAACAGCTGTTCCCATTGGTATTTGTGAGGATGTTCCCATTGAAGTGGCTAATTGTTTGATCCTTACTGATTTTGTTGTGCTTGACATGCCCGAAGATGGGAGCATGTCTATTATTCTTGGTAGACCTTTTCTTAACACCGCAGGTGCTATTATTGATTGCAATAAAGGAAAAGTTACTTTTAATATGAATGATAAAGAACACACAGTGTATTTTCCGAAGAAGATTGACAAAAGGCATGGCCTCAACTCTATATAGAATATCGAGACCGTGAATATTGGTGAATGGGATTGTCCTCTACATGTGCACCACAAATACAAAACCATTATGGTGGGGACAATATCCATTAAAGTAAAGGTACCATGAATGCTTCATAATAAGTGAAACTTTTTGCTCTTTGTATTACTAGTTTGGTAGTAGGACTTGGTCAACCTTTCTATTAAATGAGTTTTATATAAGTAAAAAAAGTAGAAGTTCTTATGTTTGCATTTCTTTTAGCTTTATCATTCTTGCTGTACCAAGTTTTATGTTTTTGAAACTTCACAACTCTATTCACTGCTCCAAGTTTTCAGAAAGTTTCGCAGCTTTTTGAACTCCAAATTTATTTCAACGGTGAAGTTGTCAGAAAAATTCCAGAAAAATAAGAATAAAAATTTCCATGCCGGGAGCGACCCAGAGGCACCTGGGGCTGACCAGGGGGCCACCAGTGGCCCAGGAGGCCAGCTGGCGCGACCTTCCCCCTGGCCGCACCCGCAGGGAGCCTGGGGCCCACAGGCCCCACCTCTAGGTAATTCTTCTTCCTCCTCCCTTCTCTCTCTCTCAAAAAACATGAGTTCTGCACCTGGAACTTGCGTTCTTGCTTCTCTCCGTCCAGAATTTCGATCTCTCTCTACGACCCATCATTTGAGCTGAGATTTTGGGCATATACTCCCTGGTATGTAACTCCTTCACCCTCCAATTAGATTTTTGATTGGTGGCTTCACTTGTGTGTATTTAGTAGCTCTTGGTGTTGTTCATATGAGCTTGCATGCATTTGTAGAAATTTATTTTCCAAGTTTTGATGCAAGTTTATGCCTTACGTAAGTGAGTAGAGTAGTTTGCCTCAACTCACTTTGTTTAAATCCTTTTTTTTTGAATGGTCAAAAATTTCAGAAATGAGTTTCTTTGGAAAAGAAAAGGGGTGGCTTGGGAAGAAGAGGCCCGAGCGCTCCGATCGAGTTACTAGAGTTGCAGCTTCAGCCTCAGCAGTTAGGGTGAGCTACAATGAAGATCACGTGCCTCTGGAGTTGTTGGAAGACACAAGTCCAGCATGCGCAATGATGTATCCGTGCGATGATTTTCTTACAGCTGCAGGAATTAAGGAGGAATTTTATGGCCTTTGTGCCAATGCAGGTTTGACACGGCTAGATTTATGCCGTGTAGTACAATACAAGAAGATCACCTCCTGCTTTGTTAACAGTTTTTTTATAACCATGATGCTGGAACCGTCGAGTTCAAAATTTATAATGATCTAATAACCATAACTTTGTCACAGTTCAAAATTCAGACGATGAAGATGACCACGCAACCTTCCGAGTTGAGCACCCTCTTCAACTCCCTTTGTTGCCAGGCGGAGACCGACATTCGGCATACGAAGATTTCCAGCATTCAGTTTCCACACCTCAGGTATTTTGCGTATTTTGTTGCTAGAGGGGTGTTAGCTCGTGACAACATAAGCAATGGTTCTGCACCAGATTTCGCTATCTATGCGAACGCCCTCTCTGATAAGAATGATTATAATGTGGGTGCCTTAATTGCTCGGCGCCTTGTTACGAACAGTAACAAAGGCGATTTATATGGTGGCGTTTAAGCCACACTTATCCTTGAGTCTCTTGAGCGCACCCCGCATCCTGATGATGTTCCATTTTCATACACAAGTCTCGATCTTGCGGCTATGAAGATGCATAAGTTTGTTACCATGACTTCCCAGTTTGGCAACCTTGACTATATTTTGAGGTTTGAAAGGACCATTACTCGTGAGATCCGTCTACCTGCACCACTTTTGTTTGATAACACTCGCAGGAACGGATGGTCCTTCAACGAGATTCAGTTTGATGAGTTCATGGCTCATTACCAGCCGCATAACCCCATGGAGGGGGTTGTGCCCGATGAGGAGGAGCATGGTGAGTTCCCACCTTTCCAGGGAGAGACCTTCACCGAGAATGGCGAGGGGTCTTCTTCCGCTTGGAGCGCAGGTCCTTCCTCATGGGAGGACCCGAGGACTTCGGTGTACGCACCGGAAGGCTCATACGACTCCTGGACTTACCATTACCCCGGTGTCGTGTTAATACTAAAGGCATACCCCTAGGCAAGGGAAACCAAGGGGTATCCTTAAGCCCTTGGTTCTCCAAATACTCCAAAACAAAATAAGACCAGTAAAAAACATGAAGCATCAACAATCTCCGAGTAACATGTTACTCGGAGATCAGAAGCCACTTCAGAATACACGGCTACTCGCAAGTCCAACAAGATTCGAGTAGATCGCCACTCGGAAGCAATCGGCGAGTCCTCCCCTACTCGGAAGACGGGAACGCAACGAACAGGAAGCATTCAATACCGCGGGCGTTTCTTCTCCTTTATTAGTAGTAATGCGCAGACCATTTCTGTATTTAAGTACGCATTCAATCTTGTAATTAAGACCCATTTAAGCCGAGGCATTAAGAGGGCAGGGGCGCACTCTATATAAGCCCCCCTACCCTCCGGCGTGGGCACGCGCAACATTCTCCATTTTCTTAGTTTTTCTGAAGAAAGAACACCCCAGTCAGCCTGGGACAAGACTAAGGTTTTTATCTCTACGGAGAGGCCTAACCTGTATAATCCTCTTGCATCAACCCTCTCTACGTACAGATTCATTTAGCTCCGTTCATACCCCTATATCTATAGTCAGGATTATATCCACGACAGTTGGTGCCCACTGTGGGGCTGAGTTGATCAGCAATCAAAGAGATGGCGTTTTTCTCATCCTCTTCGTCGGTTCGCGGCCCCGAGCTCATCGTCAGAGAGGTTTTCCGTTTCGTCTCGCTAGCTTTCATGGCTGATGATTCGGCCTGGTTGGTGGATTCCCCCCTCCAGGCACAATTGCTGCCTTCAAGAGGCAGCGTCCACTTCCTAGCTGACGAGTCGGGGGCCCTGCGCCTCCAACTGTCAGCCCATCGCAAAGCACTCTCGCCGTTATCTGTCCGCCACAAGAAGAAGCGCTCGAGCCGCCCGCGCGCTCATCATCGTGGAAAATCGGTCAAGATTCAGCAGGTGGCAGTCATTGACTCGGTGGAGTCAGCCCAGAAGGCCCTGGATGAACTGATCGCAAGAGAAGGCTCCACAGCATCTCTCTTCCCTCTGTTCGACTCGGTCGAAGAAGAAGGCATGGCAGCATCTGACCCCGAGCAAGAGGGCAGCAGTGACACCCCAGTCGCGGTTGCAGAAGTGTGCATGGCCGAGACTCCGCCCTCTCAGCCATCGCCAGCTCAGGACAATCACGCCCGAGATGAAGCTAACAGCCCATCCAGGGTTGTTGCTCGGGAGACGACCTGACGTGTATCCTCTTTCCGAAGGTTGGAGCTCGTAGAAACAAGTCTGCAACCCCGCCCCCATACTCGGGAGGAGCGGGAAGAAGCAGAAGCGGCCGAGCGGCTGCTAAACACCCCCATTGACACAAGCACTCCAGAAGGGCGAGGCCTGGAGGCAGCCAGATTAACTAATTTGGCTGAGCGAGAGCGCCTGGCCAAGCTAGAAAATATTTTGGAGCGTCAAGCTCGGGAGGTAGCTCGGCTCAGGCAAAGCAGAACGAGTCGTCAACTGCGGGGCCCAGTCCGAGAACCTTTCTGGGCTATGGGTACCCCAGTGGAAAATCTCATAGCGGCGACTCGGATTGCAAATTCTCTGCAGCCCAGTGGATCGGCGGCAGAAGAAATTCAGCACCTGGCGTTTTTGTTACAAACCACAGTCGATCAAAACTCTGTTGTCAGTCAATCACAGCAGCGAATCCATTCCCAAGTTCCCCCTGCAAGGACTTCACTGTCAGTACATACGCCCTATGGGGAAGCGCGGAGGAACAAGAAAAATTCGCCTCAGCGCAGAGATGAACCCCGAGGAGATGATCGCCAAGAGCAGTATCAACATGAAGATCTCAGGAGGACAGAAGCTCGCGGGACGGGTCGGCCCGCACCGCGGAGAGAGGGTTTCCCTCGGCACCGGGCCGATCGTTATTTTGATATTGAAGACGACGCCCGAAGCCATCTTGTACAGACCCGAGTCGACCGCGCCAGATCACACCGTCATGATCAGGCTGGGCCCTCAATGGCCACAGGGCCGGTTTGCTTTAGTGAAAGGATTCGGTCTACCCCTATTCTGCCCCACTTCAGGATAGCTCAAGGGGTGGATAAGTACCGAGGTGATGCTAAACCCCAGACATGGCTGGATGATTATAGAATAGCCGTGCAAATCGGAGGGGGCGGTGACGAGATAGCCATGATGCACCTACCGTTGATGCTAGAGGGCTCAGCTCGGGCATGGCTAAATCAGCTCCCCCCGTGTAGCATTTGGGTTTGGGAAGACCTCGAGAAAGTGTTCATCAAATTTTTTGAAGGGACCTACAAGAGACCCGGAGGCCTAACCGAGCTGCAATTATGTGTCCAGAGAAACATCGAGTCCACTCGGGACTACATCCAGAGATGGATCACACTCCACAACTCGGTTGAAGGCGTCTCCGAGTTCCAAGCCATTCACGCTTTCAAACAAGGGGTCAAGTACAGGGAGTTAAGTCTCAAGCTGGCCAGATCACCTCACATCACCTCACTCGGGAAGCTGATGGAGATAGCGAACAAGTATGCTAACGGTGAGGAGGGGATCCGACAGAAGAACCAGCAACATAGAGGGGGAGGCAACTCGGCACCGAACCCGAAGCAGAAGACCGCAAGCAACAACAAGAGAAAGGCAGATGACGCCCCAACGGACGCAGAGCTGGTAGACGCAGCAAACGCTTCTGGCCTTCATGGAAAGGGTCAGGCAGAAAAGGAATGGCAACCTCGGCAGAAAAAGCCGTCCAATGATGATGAAGTTCTGGATCAACCTTGTCCTCTCCACACCACCCGAGATGCCGATAGAAAATTGGTTATCCCAAAGCATACAACTCGGCAATGCCGCCTGATCAAGAGAGCGGCCCAGAACGCAAGGACAGGTCCTCAGCGGGATAAGGACACCGGAAAAAAGAAAGTGCCCAGCCCTGAAATGGACAACGAAGGCTTACCAAGAGAAGACGGAGTGATGGTCATCTTCGCAGGACGAGAATCGAAGAGGGTAGAAAAGATACGGTTCATATAAGTCAACTCGGCAGCTCCGGCAGTTCCGAGTTACATGAAGTGGGCCGACGTCCCAATCACTTTCGACCAGTCGGATCACCCTCCTCACATCCCTCACCCAGGAAGGCACGCTCTGATTGTGGATCCTTTGGTGGAAACAGGGAATGGGAACTTCAGGATCAGAAACGTTTTGATGGATGGTGGCAGTGGAATTAACATCCTATATGCAAGCACGCTGAAAAGCATGAACATTCCAATGACCAAGCTCCGCAAAAGCTATTTGGAATTTCATGGGATAATCCCAGGGAAAAAGGCGTATTCACTCGAAATGATCTCCCTCAATGTGGTCTTTGGTACTCCGAGTAACTTCCGGAAAGAAAAGATCACCTTCGAAGTAGTGGACTTCCCGAGTGCATACCATGCCTTACTCGGAAGGCCGGCCTATGAAAAATTCATGGCCATCCCCTGTTACGTTTATCTGAAGCTAAATATGCCTGGCCTGCACGGCGTGATAAGTGTCTCGGGAGACTACAAGCAATCCGAAGAACTGCTGCAGAAGGGGTCCCTGATAGCTGGTCAGCAAATGGCTGAGGTCGAGCTGGCCGAGTACAAAAAAGCTGCTGACCCGTCCGAGTTGCTGCAGCCGAAGAAGACATATTCATTCGAGTCAGCCAGAGAGACCAAGAGGGTACAGATACATCCCACAGATAAGGAAAAATACACCAACATTGCCACCGACTTGGATCCTCAATAGGAACTCGAGCTTGTCAACTTCCTCCGTGAGAATTGGGACATCTTCGCATGGAAGCCTGCCGACATGCCTGGAGTCCCAAGGGAGGTCCGCCGTAGTTCCAAAGGTAGCAGTAGCAAATGATGGAAGCCTGCCGACATGCCTGGAGTCCCGTATGGAGGATGGTGCTCCCCCCCCCCACGTCGCCGCCCCTAAACCCTAGCCATTCCATCGAAGATCCTCGGTGATTGAGCCTCTTCATCAACATTTGGCTCCGATCATTGTCTCCGGCGTCTCCTCCTCTTTGCATACATAGACATTTCATGGCAATTTATGCAGCCCTCCAGATGGGTTTGGATCTGGCTCCCGGCGTGGAGTTCGCTGAGGAGGTTCGACGCACTTGTTTCTCTTCGGTTCATCCGAATCAGCACTCTGGTCACTTCACAATGGTGGTGGCTTTTGGACGCACTTCCTTCAAGTTGATGGAGGACTCGGCGGCGGTAGCACTGGAGTCTATCACTGGTGGCCGATGTGATGCACTTAAAGTGTATATCTTACGTGATCGGGTGTTCATCTTCACGGTGGCGAATAAAAAGGTTGGATTCCTTCTCACTGGTCGACGTAAATTTGTTTCTCGTCAGTTCATTTGCTACTTCTACCTTTGGAACTACGGCGGACCTCAATGGCAATATGAGTTCAAGCGATGGCAGAAGCAATGCAATGAAGAATGGACTCTTGTTAGTCCGAGTAAGAAACGGGCTCAATCGGATTTGAATGCTCTACGTTCATTCCCTAAGAAATCCGCTATGAAGGCTGGGCCTCCTAAGGGTAAATCTCTACGTTTTGCAACTATCATTGATTATGACGCCTACAAGAGCTACAATTTTCGTGTGAAACCTGAGGTACGTAAAGAGATCATTCACACGGGTTATGAGTTGCTTCCTGATGAGTGTCCACCCCCCTCGCCACCTCCGGCGAAGCATTGGACGACGGCGGAGCCGATCATCCAATTTGGGACAGTTCCGCTTTCTATGGGGAGGAATCCCGAATCTTCAGGATCAGATAATGTGCAACGAAATTTGTTGCCTTCCTTGGAGCGCTGTGCTGCACCGGTTTTGGAGGACCAAACCGTAACAAATCTGGCAAAATCTCAACAGGAGCAGCGTCAAGATTCGGTCACGAGGGATGCCTCTTTAATGCAACCACCGGATGCATTTGAAGCCATGGTGGATGACATGGTGGATGACATGTTCCATTTGCAAAGTGCAGGGCCACCTGTCATCGGCGTGCCCAACTACTAGCGTGTGCATGGCATGTAACCGTGTGGGCCACCGCCGAAGGGACTGCGATTTGATTGCACGTCAGGAGGGTCGCGTCTGGAGACCTGTTTCCACGCAGCTTCACATTGAGTCCACACCGGTTCATATTGGGACCTGTGCCCCTTCTCCTTGCCTTGTCGATTCGCACTCCTCCAAAGAAAAAACCCCAGTCGCCTCTTGCGCTCCGCCGCCCAGCTTCGAATCGCCGCTTCCTAGATCGAAGAGCTCGCCAATGGCTGTCTATGAGGTCGATCCCCACCGATTCCTTCTGGCCGGTCATGTCATCGTTGACGGCAGACCAACTCGCCTCCCTCGCACTTTCTTCACGGCGGGAAGAAGACCAGTGAGGTGCCATGAAGAATATGTTGTCGCGGAGGTAATGCCGCCGCCCCTACCTGAACAGATGGGCCAAGTTCGCGAGGAGGTGGAGGAGTTTCTTCAAGCCCGAGGAGTCATGGTACACTCAGTTCAGCCATGGTTCCTTGGGGTGGGTCTGTTCCAGTTGCAGGATGCTGCGGTAAGATACACGCTTACTCAGCATGCTCCTTTCGAGCTTGGGGACGACAGATTCGTCCTTTTCTTCAATCATGACCAGGGCGAGGGTTTCCGCGGCGCGGACGATTTCCGCACTGGATGGATTATGCTCATAGGGGTGCCGCTGGACTACCGCAACACCCAAAACTTGACTGAAGCCATTAACACCTTTGGTAAGTTCCATTCTTGGAACTCTGAGGATCCATATCTGGTGCGTTCGGTGATTCATGCATCTTTCCCCTCTACTTCACTTGTTCCACGGGACATTGTATTTGGAGATTATGCGGAATGGGGTGGGCATAGAGTGAACTGGACTGCGGCATGCTATGTGCTGGGAGCAGATTGGGCAAACCAAATGCCGCAAGATGAGGATCAGATGCCCCTCAATGGCAATCCTCATCCCTTGCCGGGGCAGTTTCAGCCGGACAATCTTCCATGGGTGCTGCCTATGTTTCCTGAGATTGGTTGGAACGATGTGCCTGCTCCTCCTCCTGTGAGTCACAATAACGATCACAATGAGGCGCCTGGCTGGGGACAGGCTGTATGGGGGGACGATGCCCCAAATGTTGAGGTTCAGCAGGAGCAACAAGGTGTACCAGAACAAGACCAGCAGTCTATGGTGCTTGATCATCCTGAATTGTCTGATTCAGTGGAGAAACCCGTGCTAGAAGTGATTCAGATTCCTGACGATGAGGAACAGGCTCATGCCCCTGCTCAGGAGGAGCCCAATCTTGCTCTGGTGGTCTATCAGCCACCACCAATTCCACAACAGCAGATTTTTGTTGGAATGATCAATGTGGTGGCGGGCCCTCCTCTTCCACCTGAGATGATCTGGAGCAGAGCTTTCTCCAGGCTGCTCCCTGAGATAAGTGTCATGCATATCCCTCAGCCACTTTATTTCTCTCTTGTACTGCCTCTGATTTTCTCTAAGCGTACTTGGGCGATGGCTTTTGATGAGGAAAACATGGAGCTTTCCATTTCATATATTGAGGAGGATACTAACCTGGTGGCGCCTTCTTTTGCTCCTGCTCTACCTCTTGAAGATGTGCCGCAAGTCACATGTTTTGCCAGCCCTCCTCTGCCGAAGCCTGCAACAACTCGACGCAAAAAGAAGAGCACTCCAGTGGTAGAGAGGGATGGGTTCAAGGCGGGAAGCTTTGCTGAACTTCCAATGACCCCTAAAAGGAAAAAAGCCCAAGACCAAGCCCATTCAACTAGTGATTGAAGAGCCTGTGGACGAACCAGCCCAAGGCCCAGCACAAGAGGAGATGCCATCTGTGCCACCTACGCCTGTCAGGGTCATCCAGGCCATTGGGGCTGATCTTCAAATTGATCCATCCCTTCTTTCTAAAGAGAAGCTTGTGGCGACCTCTTCTGCGGATGCTACCTCCAGCAATGATGCAAATGTTTAATGCATCTTTCTATATTTGGGTTTGGCAAGCCCCTAAATTGGCCAATTGTTATGAAACCTTGGGGCAATACTTTTCTGGGCGTAGGCCCTGTTTTTGTGGGTGGTTAGCTGTAATGTTTACAGTTAATTTTATCTATTGCTGCTGGGTTTTCTATGGATAGTACATCAACTCGCAATTGGAATGTTCTCTGTTGGAATGTTCGAGGTCTCAATTCTGATGCGCGACAAAGAGCAGTTAGAGCGAAAGTTGAGGAAAGTCAGTGTGCCATTATCTGCTTGCAGGAAACTAAATGCCCCTCTATTGATAGAACGCTTATTCAGGCGCTTTGTCCTCGCCGGTTCGATCAATTTGCTTTTGGTCCATCTAGGGGAGCTTCTGGGGGTATTCTTACAATTTGGAACTCCAGCATGTTTGAGGGGCTACTTGTGGAGTCGCAGGACTTTGGACTGGTGATTAATTTCACTTCCAAACATAATGCAGAGACATGGACTTTGGTCAATGTTTATGGTCCTTGTGAGCAACATAGCAGGGATAATTTTGTGAACTGTCTTTATCATCTATCTATTCCTTTTGATGCTAACTGGATGATACTTTGTGATTTCAACTTCATCAGATCAAGGGAGAACAGGAATCTGCCTAGAGGGGACATGAATGACATGTTCATCTTTAATGAAATCATTGGTCATCTTGGCCTTCTTGAGCTTCCTTTAAAGGGTAGAAGGTTCACTTGGTCTAATATGCAGGATAACCCTGTCTTGGAGCATCTTGATTGGTTTTTTACTTCCTCCAATTGGATTACATGTTATCCTTCATCTCAAGTGCTCCCTTTGGCTAAAAACGCATCGGATCATGTGCCCTGTTTGGTTGTCATCAATACTTACATTCCTAAGGCCAATATTTTCAGATTTGAGAATTACTGGGTGGAGATGACTGGTTTTATGGACTGTGTGAAAAACTCATGGGAGATTCCATCTGCTAAATTCCATGCTGTGGCCATAATTGTGGACAAGTTCAAAAGGCTAAGGAAAGCTTTGAAGTCCTGGCAAAGGGGACTCTCCTCCCTTAAAATGTTGATTTCCAAATGTAATAGAGTGATATTCATTTTGGATTGTTTGGAGGACATTAGACCTTCATTTGTTCATGAAGCCAACTTCAGGAAGATTGTGAAAGTGCATCTAGAGAAAAAAAATCTGGAAACACTTGTACTGGAAAAAAAGATGTACTCAGAGATATGTGAAAGTGGGGGAGGAAAACTCCAAATTCTTCCAAGCAATGGCTTCAGAAAGGCACAGTAGGAATTCCATTGCATCCATGAACTTGTCTGATGGAACTGTTTGTGATCAACATGATGCAATTGGTGCAGCTTTTTGGTCTGCTTTCAAGAACAGGATGGGGGTGGCCAAAGGCATTGTCATGAAATGTGATCTGCCAGCCCTATTGCATCAGGTGGAGGATTTTGACTCCCTTGTGGATCCTTTTGGTAAAAAGGAGATGGATGACACTGTGCATTCCATGCCTACTGATAAATCACCTAGACCTGATGGCTTCAATGGTAATTTCCTTAAAACCTACTGGCCTATCATCTTCAACGAATTCTAGAACTTGGCTGCTGAGTTCCATACTGGCAAGGCTCATTTGGAAGGTGTCAATGGGTCTTACATCACCCTAATCCCAAAGAAAGCTAGTCCTGAAACGGTGAATGATTTCAGACCTATTTCCATCCCTAGTGTTGGTATCAAGTTCATCACTAAGATGGCTGCAAATAGATTGCAAAGGGATATTAGAAAGTGCATTCACAAAAACCAATATGGCTTTATCAAGGACAGATCTATTCAGGACTGCATTGCCTGGACTCTAGAGTATCTACATCAGTGCCATCAATCTAAGAGACCACTATTACTTCTCAAAATTGACTTTGAGAAGGCTTTTGATTCCATTGAGCACTTTGCTATCCTTGAGATTCTCAAATACAAAGGGTTTCCTCAAAAGTGGAGGATTTGGGTGCAGCAGCTTTTGGAGAGTGGGTCTTCATCTGTCCTGCTGAATGGAATTCCAGGGAGGCAGTTTAAATGCAGAAGGGGAGTTAGGCAGGGTGATCCTCTGTCACCACTTCTTTTTGTCCTTGCTGCTGACTTGCTGCAATCAGTGATCAATGACCTTCTCCAAAAGGGCCTCCTCAACCTACCCATTCCATGCCATGATACAGATTTTCCTGTTGTGCAGTATGCTGATGATACCATCCTGGTGCTGCCTGCTGATGTCCAACAAGTTTTGGTGTTGAAGGAGGCTCTTCAGAACTTTTCTGAGACCACTGTACTGGAGATAAACTACAATAAATCATCAATGATCCCCATTAACATTGATGAGGTTACTCTCTCCCAATTGCCTGTTGCTTTTGGGTGTCAAGTGGGGAAATTGCCCTTCACCTATCTGGGGCTTCCAGTTGGAACCACAAGACCTAAAATGGTGGATCTTCTGCCTCTGGTCGACTGCATGGAGAGAAGGCTTACTGCTAGTTCTTGCTTTCTCTCTCAGGGAGGAAAGTTACAGTTATTAAACTCGGTTATCTCCTCTTTTCCCATCTATTTCCTTTGCTCTCTGCATTTACCCATTGGTATAATTAAGCAACTTGAAAGGATACAGAGGCAGTGCCTGTGGAGGAAATATGGTCAGGACTCTGGTAAATCTCTGGCTGCTTGGGATCTGGTTTGCATACCCAAAAACAAAGGGGGACTGGGAATTTTAAATTTGCAGTTGCAGAATCATGCCCTTCTTATGAAGCACCTAAAGAAATTCTATAACAAAGAGGAGGTGCCCTGGGTGACTCTTATCTGGAACTCATATTACCATCAAAGAGTACCCCATGCTACTGAGATCTGTGGTTCTTTCTGGTGGAGGGATGTAACCAAATACATGGATAGTTTTGTGGCGGTATCCAAGATTCTGATTGGCCCTGGGGATTCTGTTCTGTTATGGCAGGATCAATGGATTCAACAGATGAACAGACCTCTAGCTAACAAATTTGCTAGATTGATTTCATATGCTAAATATCCTTTGATCTCTGTCCAGGAGGCTTTGGGTTATACTGAGCTCACTGAACTGTTTAATCTCCCACTCTCTGCTCAAGTATATGAGGAGCTCATGGAAATTACCTTGATTCTTCAGAATCACACTTCACAGTTGGCTACAGATTGCTGGACCTGGAGGCATAGTTCTAAGGATACTTACACTGCAAAGAAAATTTATACCATGGTTCATGCTTCCATACAATCCAACCCTTTGCTAAATTGGATCTGGAAATCTTGTTGCATCCTCAAAACTAAGGTCTTTGCATGGCTAGTGATTATGGATCGTCTGAACACCAAGGACATGATCATTAGAAGACACTGGCATATTGAGGTTGGGCCAGAATGTGTGTTATGCCCCACTCAACATCTGGAGACCCGAGATCACCTGTTCGTCCATTGTAACTTCAGTGCTAGGATATGGACATACCTTCAAATCGATTGGTCTTTGGGGACTGATATGGTGCAGGTAGAAACTCAAGCTAGAAAGGCATTTCAGAAAACTTTCTTTGCTGAGGTTGTGTTCACTGCCTGGTTGAATATTTGGATCGTCAGGAATGCCAAATGCTTTAAACATGAGAGGCCATCCTTTGCAAAGTGGAAAATGGGCTTCACCCATGATCTCACCTTACTTAGTTACAGGATTAAACCTGGGTTTAAAGAGGAGCTCCTTAGATCGATCGACTTTTTACCCCCTTGAGGGAATTTTTTTGAAGCTTTGTTGTAAATTCTGTAAATATTGTGGGCCTTTAATAAAATGTTGGGGGTGTTATACCCTTCAGTATTAAAGCTTTAAAAAAACCCTTTCAGATGTTTTTGTTATATCACGATGCCATTCGGACTAAGAAACGCAGGCGCCACGTACCAACGCATGATGCAGAATTGCTTGATCTGGCAAATCGGCAGAAATGTGGAGGTCTATGTGGATGACATCGTGATGAAGTCGGTTAAAGGAAGTAGTTTACTAGCCGACTTAGCTGAAACTTTTCAGAGCCTCCGAGCCTACGGCCTCAGGCTCAATCCTGAAAAATGCGTTTTTGGTGTGCCAGCAGGGAAGTTACTCGGATTCATGGTCTCCGAGCGAGGGATAGAAGCGAACCCGGAAAAAATCGCGGCAATTCAAAACATGAAGCCTCCCAAGCAGCTCCGAGACGTCCAAAAGTTGACAGTCTGTCTCGCAGCACTCAGTCGGTTCATCTCCAGATTGGGAGAGAAAGCCCTACCTCTCTACCAACTAATGAAAAAATCGCCGAATTTCGTCTGGACGGAGGAAGCTCAAATGGCGTTCGAAGAACTCAAAAAGCAATTGTCAACTTGGCCAGTCCTGGCAGCACCCAAGAAAAAGAGCCACTCTTGTTATACATTGCAGCCACAAGCCGAGTTGTTAGCGTAGCCATAGTGGTGGAAAGAGAAGAAGAAGGAAAATCACAAAAGGTACAAAGACCGGTGTACTACATCTCCGAAGTCCTCAGATCATCCAAGCAGAGATATCCCCACTACCAGAAACTGGCAATGGGAATTTACTTGGCATCACAGAAGCTTGCACATTACTTCCAGGATCATTCCATCACAGTGGTTTCTGAAGCTCCCCTGGCAGAAATTATGAAAAACAGATACTCAACAGGCAGAATAGCAAAATGGAGTTTGGACCTACTACCCTTTGACCTCAATTACCAAGCTAAAAAGCAATCAAGTCACAAGCACTGGTGGATTTCCTGGCCGAGTGGATTGAGGTCCAACACCCCCCACAGCCAACACCAGAGCATTGGACAATGTTCTTTGATGGGTCCAAGATGCTGCAAGGGGAAGGGGCAGGAGTGGTATTGGTTTCACCAAGGAAGGACGAGATGAGATACGTCCTCCAAATCCATTTCCCAGCAACAAATAACGAAGCCGAGTATGAGACCCTCTTGTACGGCATGCGAATGGCCATTTCACTCAGAGTTAGGAGACTTATGATATTCGGAGATTCAGACCTAGTAATCAACCAAGTAATGAAAGAGTGGGACATCAGAAGTCCAGCCATGATAACCTACTGTGTAGCAGTGAGAAAATTGGAGAAATTTTTTGATGGGATGGAGCTCCATCACATTCCAAGAGTTAAAAACCAGGCAGCAGATGAAATAGCCAAGCTGGGTTCTACCCGGGGTCAGATCCCGCCAGGGATTTACTTGGAGCACCTGCATTCCCCAACAGTCAAGGAAGATCCTTTCCTGGAAGCCGACCCAGATATGCTTCCTGACAAGAACATTCCCAACAAAGAAGATATACCTGCAGTTGTTGACATGGTGTTCGATGTAGAGGTCATTCCCCCAGAGTGGACACTTCCAATCCTTGCTTATCTGCAAAAACAGGAGTTTCCTGATGACGAGATAGAAGCCAAGAAGATTGTCCGCAAGTCCAAGTCTTACTCGGTGATCAACAGGGAGCTATACAGAAACAACATCACTCATGTCCCCCAGCGATGCATCTCCGAGGAGGAAGGCCGCTGCATCTTACAAGACATCCATGCGGGAGATTGCAGCCATCATGCCTCAAGTCGGACGTTGGTAGAAAAAGATTTCCGAGCTTGTTTCTTCTGGCCCGACGCCCTCAGCGATGCTCGGTACATCGTGGACCACTGTGAAGGCTATCAGTTTTATGCCAACCAGCCCCGCAAACCAGCTTCCGAATTGAAGACAATCCCCCTAGCCTGGTGATGTGCGAGGTGATGATAGTGATTTCTCGCCCTTCGTTGGTAAACCCCAAGTGGAAGGTGTGATGTAGCACAGAAGCAAATTTCCCTTAGTAAAGATACCATGGTTTGTCTCCAGTAGGACTCCGGAGATGATAAGTAGGTGTCAGCAGCGCAACTGACGCGGACCTGCACACAGACACAAATAACTTTGTTCCCAACGAAGTTCAGAGAGGTTGTCAATCTCTCCGGTCTTGTTGTTCACAAAGGATCAAACAAAAGGGATAATGATAGCAACTGAAAGTAAAAGTAGAAAAGTAAATGAGCATGGAAACAGTAATGAGGATATGGACCGGGATACGTGATGTTCACTAGTGATGTCTCTCTCGCAAAAGACGATAAAACTGCTATGCGAGGTGAACAAATTACAGTAGGGCAATTGACAGGATTATGAACGCACTGCAATGCTAACTATGCTACAAAAGAAAGGAAGAGGCTCAAAAGCATGGGCAGAACGCCAAAATAAGTAGATAGAAATCCAACTGCATCTACTACTAATCATCCACCTTGAGATATCTATCCAGAACATCTCGCTGGTATTAAGTTGCGAGCCCCACCCAAAGTGTAAACCCAAAGCAACAGACAACTGCATTAAAAATCACTTTGCGTAAAGTAAACAATCCTTGCAACCGAGGTCACAAGCACCGTTGTTTTCCCCCTTGTGGCAACAGCACATCCCCTAGACTCATGTTTCTGTCACTCAAGCGTGTCATCAGGGGGCATGAACCCACAATCGAGCATAACGTTCCCTCTTGGGGTTACTACCTACTACTTGGCCAAAGCAATAAACAGCAACGGAGAACATGCAAGAATTACTTAAGAACAAAAATATAAGAGATAAGAACCAAATATATTACTCAATCACAATCTGAACATAATCTCATAATCCATCAGATCCCATCAAACTCAGCATAGCAACAGCAGAAAGATTACAAAAGTGCCTCCATCATGTAGGGCAGCTCACGAGGTCTAAACCATGAAGAACAAAGAGGGGAGGAGAACATCACATAGCTACTGATCATGGACCCATGGTCCAACGGAAACTACTCACGATACATCCGGGAAGCATCCATGGTGGAGAGGAGACTCCCGGAGGTCAGCCCTCCCTCCCGCAGGGTGCCGGGAAGAGGTCTGCTGGTGCTCCCGATCTCGGAAGCGTGGCGGCGGCGGAACAGAGGCAAGATCGCGAAAAAGGGTTCTGTTCTCGACGGTTTCTCGTCACGGAGAATATATAGGCGAAGGGGGACAGCCAGGGGGGGCCACCAGGGGTCCAGGCGCCCCCCTGGCGCGGCCAGACCCTAGGGCGCGCCACCAGGGCGCCTGGGCCCCTGGTGGTGGCCCCCTGGCCCCACTCAGGTTCTTCCAGAAGGTTCTTCTGCGCTGATTATTTATCTGATTTTCCCGAATTTTTTGAGAACTTTTTATATGGGGGAAAACTGAAATAGAAAAAGAGCAGAAAACAGGAACTGACACTGTGGTGCACTGATTTAATAGGTTAGTCCAAATATGATCAAAAGTGTATGAAAGTGTATCTAGATCATAGCAATATCACACAAAACATGCATGGATCGAGCAGAAATTATAGATACGTTTTGGACGGATCAACATCCCCAAGCTTAATTCCTGCTCGTCCTCGAGTAGGTAAATGATAACAGCATAATTTCTGTGATGACATGCTAGCAACCATATAAGAACTTTGAAAAGTAAAGCAATCAAGGTTAGATATTCAATTCAAGTCATAACATGCAAGAGTCTATATTAGCATTGAAACAAGTAACAAAAGAACATTAGGTGCAAGAGCTCTCGCTGTCCGTGACTCGAATGTCTCCAAATGGTGTTTGCGTGCAAGAAGGGGGATAGGGAATACGAGAAAAACATTTATTTGTTGAGAACTCAATCTACTAAAGTTTCACACTTGGTCTTTTTCTGGAATCTTATCTTGACTCGTCCCCAGACCACTAGCCAGGTACAAGTCAATTTTATCCACTCCTTTTTCAATATTTTGAGCACGCATGCAATGGATGAGCGTACGCACGAGAGTTGACACTTAGGATGGAAAAGAGAGAAGGAGGAGGAAGACAAAAAAGAAGGAGAAAGGCTCACATCAATGAGAAGAATCATAGGCAAGAGATGCCAAATGATAGATATGATGTGAGGAGTAGGGATTGCCATGCAACGGATGCACATATGAGCTAGGAAGCTCTCCAATGGAACTAGTGGGGGTGCATCTAACTTGCTCGCTCATGAAGACCTAGAGCTCATTTGAGGAGGCTCATCCTTGGAATATGCAAGCAAAGATCTATAGTGTGAAGGTCCCCACATAGCTATATGCATAATGATCATCTCTATGGAGTAAAAGCCACTTCCGAATACACGGCTACTCAGAAGTCCAGCAAGATCCGAGTAGATCGCCACTCGGAAGCAATCGGCGAGTCCTCCCCTACTCGGAAGACAGGAACGCAAAGGACAAGAAGCATTCAATACCGCGGGCGTTTCTTCTCCTTTATTAGTAGTAATGGCAGACTGTTTCTGTATTTAAGTACGCATTCAATCTTATAATTAAGACCCATTTAAGCCGAGGCATTAAGAGGGCAGGGGCGCACTCTATATAAGCCCCTCCCCCTCCGGCGTGGGCACGCGCAACATTCTCCATTTTCTCAGTTTTTCTGAAGAAAGAACACCCCAGTCAGCCTGGGACAGGACTAAGGTTTTTATCTCTACGGAGAGGCCTAACCTGTATAATCCTCTTGCGTCAACCCTCTCTATGTACAGATTCATTTAGCTCCGTTCATACCCCTATATCTATTGTCAGGATTATATCCACGACACCCGGAGGAGGCTCCTGGGGACAGTAGCTGCTATCAACTTAGGCCAAAAGCCTAAGCTTGGGGGAGTACGTGCCCTTCTCACCTTTCCATTGTATTATCCCTTTTTTATTTTTTCCCTTTGATCTTTTTGAAGTTTTTGCCCGTTCTTCTTTGTTCTATTATTTTGAAAAAACAACAAAAAATTCTATTTTCTTTTGCTTTCGTTTAACCTTTGAAAAATCAAAAAGATTTCTTTTTCTCTCTTTAGTTTGCTTTGTTGTAGAGTTCAGCTCGAGTCCGTGATGGCATTTTCACTTGATTATATATTTCCTACGTTCAACCGTGCAAGTGACAAGGCAGTAATGACGAAGATCGACGAAAGGGATGCAACAAGGAAAACTGGTATGAACTCTTCTTGTTTCTACTTTTGTACATATGCTTGTACTTATGATTTAGAGACCAGCTTGTAGCGACATAGTGCTATGTTTACAATGCTTTCCTAGTGGTTCATGCTTTCCTTGTGGCTAATCTCAAATAGCTAGAGTACATAATGTGTTGTTGAAATGATTTACATGCATTGCATTGTTCATGGTTTGGCATACTGAAGTAGTATTTCCCTTTGGAGAATTCTTGGATTGACTTGGCACATGCTTACACATGTTTATGACTGAAAAGTCTACTATGCCTTGATGATCTGTGAATTTCAGAATAGTTGTATCATTTTCATGCTCAATTCAATGTTACTTTGTCGCTCTGCATTATTATGACTGTTATTGCTCTCTAGTTGGTCGCTTCCCAGTCTTTTGCTAGCCTTCGCTCGCACTAAGCGGATTTCTGCTTGTGCATGCAAAATCCTTGAAACCAGTTTTTCCATATGAGTCCACCATACCTTCCTATGTGGTATTTACCGGCCATCCTAACGAGGACTTTCTTGTACCATCTCGAAATTGTTCAAAAATATACTTCTGTGTTGTGACTCTGTTTTAGCTCATGAGGAAGTAGTAGGTAATTCATGACCTTCTTATGTTAGACATGTTTTATCCCAGGAATGCATGTCTAATCTTCAAACCCCTAATACGAGGAGGGACTGGCAGGAGTGCGCCCAGCTCATAAAAGATAATCACAACCAACAAATCCTCCTTCACGCTTTGTCTATGAGAAATCAGAAAACTTTGGCAGTGATAAACAAAGGAGATTTAGGGGATGTGATCGTCCCCATCTTGGGAGCCGTCCCTCGAAACATGTCTAGCGTAAGAGGTGATTGAGTTGTCTACTAGCATTCGTTGACGAATCATGCACCTCCCAAAAACTTTTTATCTCTGTTTTTCAAAACCAAGAGCTCTGGTACATGTTTAGTCTTTGCTTCCATCCACGGGTTTTCAACCTTGCCATCAAACTCCACGGTTCGAGAGTCTCCACCTTGTTTCTTCAAAGCACCAACTAGGAGAGCATAATTGTCATTCTTAGTATAATGTGCATTGTCCCAAAGTACTACATTGTATTTTGCATGATTGTGGTATTATTTATTCTGAAGTTCTTAGTTCTAGTCTCCTTTGAAACTCCGGAGGAGTTTCTGCATTTATGTTTTGCTTCAGTCATGGAGGCCAGCGAGATACCACTCTATTATGTTCAAGCTATGTGCATCATAATCTTGTCTTGATTTTCAGTAGCATATTATTTACTTTTAGTTGTTTGTGACTGTTCACATGAAAGAAGGATTGCTTTGTGCATTGTCCTTATAGCATTGTTTCAATACCTTCTGTACTCTTTTCGTAGTACATGCTTATATACATCTATTGAAGCAAAAGAGTTTGTCAAAGTTTTCTTTGTCGCGTTCAGTTCGTTGAACTGAATTGCTTGAGGACAAGCAATATGCTAAGCTTGGGGGAGTTGATACGTCTCAAACTTATCTACTTTTCCAAACACTTTTGCTATTGTTTTTCCCTCATTATTGCATGATTTGGACGAAACTAACCCAGACTAACGATGTTTTCAGCAAAGCTGTCTGTATGGTTTTATTGTGTGCAGGAAAATGGATTTTTAGGTGTCTCAGAAAATTCCAGGAAAAATCACAGAAAATCCACGCACCCGATGGGCTATTGTGCCAGAAGTGGGGCCAGAGGGCAACCAAGGGGGCCCCAGGCGCCCCCCTAGCGCGGCCAGGGGTGGGGCCGCGCCCTCTGGCCGCCTGGGGGCCTCCCCCCTCCTCTGGTGCCCTATCGAGGCTCCTATTTATTCCCGTGACGGAGAAACCCCGAAACAGAAGTCGTTTTCCCAATTCTCGCCGCGGAGCCGCCGCCGCCCTCTGTTCTTCTCTGGGAGGGCTAATCTGGAGGTTGTTTTGTCCTCCAGTGAGGGGAGATCATCGCCATCGTCATTCGCTACTCCATCCTCCCTCCATGACTTCTCCATCAATGTGTGAGTAATTCCCTGCTGTAGGTAAAGGGGATGGTAGGGATTGGATGAGCTAGATCATGTAATAGTTTATCAGATTGTTGGGGGCATGTTGCCTATCATCTAGATTGTTGTTTATCATCTTTTCTTCAACTTGTTGCTCTTAATTCTTGTCACTTTGGGCCCAAGTTCCATGATTTCAGATCTGAATCCTATGTGTTTGCATGAATATATTTGTGTTCTTTATCCTATCTATGAGTTGTATGCACCTATTATAGTCGGGAACCGGTGATCCCAAAGGTGATAGCTTGGGACACCAAAGGGGATGGACTATAATTTGAGGATTCCATGTATGCACTGATTGTTAATGCTTTGTTCCGGTGCTCTTTGACAGGAGCACCTTAATCTCCATATGTTCCTTTTGGCCCCGCTCGTAGCGGGATGGTAGGACAAAAGATGTTGTGCAAGTTCTTATTGCAAGCACGTACAACTACCATTGGGGTACATGCCTGATGTTTGATTTATTCCTAGATGATTATTGCTTTTCTGTGTGCCTTGCCCCAATTTAAACACATGATGTATCTTATCCATGCAGAGCCCAACCATCCATCTCCCTAGCCTACAGTGTTTTAATTCTGCTGGTTACTAGTTGTTTGCTTTCGCTGTTTTACTGTCGCTGTCTCACAACCACTATTTCCGTTGCCACCATCATCACTTCCATATCGCAGTTACTACTAATAACTTGTTGCAAGTAAGTGTATCTCAGGTGCGGTGGAATTGACAACTCCACTGTCAAAGCTTGTGGGTATTCTTTGGCTCCCCTTGAGTCGAATCTATAAATTGGGTTATCTTACCCTCGAAGACTATCTCGATCCCCTGCAGTTGTGGGTTATCAGTGCACCAGGTAAAGTTGTCAGGAGAAAAAGGGCAAGGATAGTGAAATTGAACCAGTCATGTGGAACCTGGACAATCATGGTTCTAAAATTGGGGGAAGCAAAGTGTACCTTCCACAGTTCCAGGCTTTCAGGTGATTGGAAATCAGCATGGTGCTATGGCTCCAGTGTTGTATCAGATGAATCATGCAAAAATGATGTGTGAATGTGAGAAAAAAGAGGGATAGGGAAGCCAGGTGGTGCACCAAAAGATCCACCTTCACTAGCGATCTGAGTGGAGGTGGGGATGACAGAGTTGGCTGATGGAAGTCCAGGCTGAGTTGTGTTTTCTGTCTCTGAGTTATGTTGTGCAGCATCTTGAACACTGATATTAGGCTGAGGAACTGAAGTAAGGGTCACTGCTGCATGTGTTTGTGTAGTTCCTGGTAGTAGATTCTCATTGTGATCACTGGGATGGTCTACATGGTTGTTTTGGTGCATAAGTGCATCATCCACTGGTTACTGCAGCATAAGGCTGAGTGCAACAATATCTTTGTTGTTTGCAGCAATCAGGTGAATTTCAAGTGCAACATCATCATTCATGGTTGCATCATGTGTATTAGGTTGCTGCAGTTCAGGGAGAGCTGCGTCAGATCAAGTGCCAAGTGCCAAATCAGTAGCCACTGGATTCAGTTCATTGATGATTTCCAAGACAGGAACATTGAGGTCCAGGGGAATCAGGTTCTGGGGAGATTGTGTAGGCATCTGAGTGTTAATGTCCATGAGACTGATAGCCCCCTGTACTGACTCATTAGAAGTATCCACTTCATTACCAATATCAGTAATTGTCATGTCACTGTCATTTTGAAGTTGTTCTTGCTGGATCATATCTTTCTCTGGTCCTTCTATGGCCACATCATTGACAATGTCTACTACATGTGCATCCAGGTTCTGAATAGGTTCTTCCCATGGTGCCCAGACAGCATTCTTTGGTTCAACTGCATGCTGGGGGATTTGCAAGTGAAAATCCAGAGGCCCAGCAATGATATTCCCCTGGTTCGGATGGTGGAATTCATCTGCGGGGGGGTGGGGGTTATCATCTTCACGTGCCAGGTCCTCCTCTGCAGGTGGCCCACCCAGTAGCTTGTCCTGGAAAATCACAACAGGGCAGGTCCAAGACCGACTGATGAGCTATGATCCCCCTGAGACCACAATGCTAGCAGGGATGTATCGCAGCATATCTACCTTTACTTTAACACATACTGCAGCATCAGAAGATTTAACTCTATCCCAGGTCAAGAGTTTGCCAAAGTTTGAAGTAGCAGAGTGTAGTTCATGGTAATTTCTCAAATCTACAGGGAAACCCACGAGCATCAACCAAACCTCTTTGTTCAGATTGAAATTTCTCTAGTTCATTCCTTCATTATGTTTCTGAAAAACTAGATGAACATCATCTAGCATGTGGGAACTTCTATTGATGTACAAATCCCTATCAGATGTGCTAGTGAACCTTACATAAGCTTGACCAAAGGGGCATCTAGTAATGCTCGTAAATCCAATGCGGCGTGCTTGAAAGAACTCAACAAGGATATCTCTGATGTTTGCGAAATCGACCTCACCGGCGGGCATGGGGACGGTGGTGTCGATGACCAAGTCCTCATTCAGAGCGTCCATTGCTCCATGGATGATACTCATCCGAGCAGGTTGACCTTGAACTTCAATCGACTGGCAACCCGCTGGGAGGAAATGCATTAGATCGAACTCAAAGTTCGCCATGGGAGAGGAGGACGAAGAAGAAGCAGTGCGGGTATTTTCACTTGGGCGTGTCTCTGCAGGAATCGAGGAGACGGATGGAGTAATAGCCCTGTCTGACGATGGGACAAGGCGGGGGCTCCCATTGACAGGTGGGACCAGAGGGGTTGTAGTGGTGGTAGTTGCGACATTAAGAAGATTCCCACCGATTTGTTGCCTGGGATTTGGAACCAAAATTGGAGGTGTCGTTGGTTGATTTCCTTTAAAATAGCAATCTGCGAGAACATGTCCAGTTCTCCTACAGCCACGACAACGGATTCTGTTTTTGGACTTGGGCCTCCAGTGGTCAATAGCCAGGAAGCGTGAGCAGAGAGGGTTTCTAGTGGGCTGGGCCTTGGGCCACGAGACTACCGATGCGGGATTGTTGCGAGAATTTTGATCTTGGGGATTTCCCGCTCCATGTAATGGGACGTTATTAGGTCATGTAATCACCGGTCTATAATAAGTCCCATTAATGACCAGAGGCAGATGAGCCGGCCCTGATGAGAGCCTTGCAAGCACGAAATTTTGAATTGCAGGGTCAGGAGATGTATGATCTTGTGTGATCCTTGGTGTCATCACAACATTAGCATATGATCTAGCACCTTTGGATCTGTCAACTACTGTCCATTCCTTGTCGATCTCTTGCTGGTAACAGCGGAATTCCTCTACATGATTAGGTCCGCCGCTTCCCCAAAACAAGAATCCCATATTGAACAACTCAGTGGAGATATTACCCCCTTTAATAATGGAAAATCCAACTTCTCCTGTTGCAACACTGAATCTAAATGACCAATTCTGAAGACAGCTAACACGGAATCATGCAGCAGTGCCACCAAAGCAAGATTGAAGGATGAGACTAACCGTACCTGCATTGAGACGGATCGAAGATCTGAAGAATTCCACTACCAGAATGAATTCTGATCCCTTCTCCTCGAAGTGGTTGATCGGAGTACCGTGGGTCTTCCAGATGTTCTCTTAAAATTTCAGACCTCGTACGAAACGTAGGTCTCAAAGCGCCATGACCGGGAGGGTGGTGGAGGCGGGATCAGTGTCTTCAGGGTGGAGCTGGACCGATACAAGTGTGGTGGCCGGCGTCTCCGGAGTGGAGATGACCGGATTATGGTGGCCGCCGAGGCCGGAGTGGCCCTCGGCAGAGGAGAGGTGTTGAGTCGCCTAGAGAGCCAGTCGCCTCAGCATCCAACGATCAAGATGCGCAAGGAGAAGGCGCGGCAGTGCGCTTCTTTATTCCATCAAAGTTTGCTAAAAAGTGACCAACAACATTTTGCTCCTGCCTAAAGTGCTTGACTAAGAATTCCTCATGTTCTTGAAGAAGAAGTGATTTAATCTCCTGCACTATTATCATGTATGTTGACCTGTTCTCTCCTTCCTCGGTGATCATCTTGACAACTTCTAAGCAATCTGATTGGATAACCAAGGGGAAGGATGACCACTGGATGTTAGTGTGATGCCTTCCTTGCAAGCTGCGAGTTCAGGCTCCAATGGAAGAACATTAAATTATTGTTAGTCTAATGAAAGAACAAAACAATGTTCTCGTAACTAGCTATCTGTTATTTAGAATACAGTTGTTGTTCTAGTAGTACGTAGTCTATCCACGCACGGACGGCCGATTCCTGCTCATGCATGCACGTTGTTTGTTTAATCTCCATATAATTGCTTTGCAGTTTGTAAAGGTGCCAACTGTCGGTTCAGTGGTCGGCATTAGCCTTGCATCAGCTCCTAATTAAGAAAGTTATAGCAGGCAAAAAGGTTGCAGCTAATTAGCACCTTTTCGTTCCCTCTCTAGATTACCTACAATGGCATCTACATACAATATATATTCATTAGATTCCAAAAACAGTGAAATATAGTAGTCTCTAGTTTGCTAATTAATTGCCTAACAAACATAGTTGATTAGTGTTGAATTGTTCAGGTGCAGTCCTCATCAATAATCACGCATACTTTCCGCTGTGTGTAATGTGATGGTGCATGAATGTGACCAGTTCGACAATGTCGAGGGTAGCTATGTTTTGTTCTCAAAAGGGAAGTGATATACATAAATATAGGTAAGAGCAAAATATTCCAAAACTGAAACTAGTTTATGAAACTGTCTGGATTAAACTATCATTTCAGCAGGCTGCAGATATAAAGTTCGAAAATCCATTTTAATAATTTCCAGAAATTATGCACTACCTAATCCTGGAATCTTACTAGTGGGACCTGAAAGTCTAACACATAATCATAGGTTTCTGCGCAAATGTCAGAATTACATTAGTTTATGGATATGATATTTAGAAGACTCAATTGCATTTGTGGAATAATAAACACGAAACATATCCATAGTAAGACCCCTGGACTAGTTCATGTATGTGTGTTGGTTTAATTATTCCGACCATGAGCATTTTTAATAGAAATAGGATGTCAATAAAAATAAGAGCACATTGTTAGAATAACAATGATGTTGGATAGACCATCTTATGAAACTAGATGATACCCGGAGCGTTGCTGCGGGAACTGTTAAGAAAGAATTTGATGTTTTAAAACATATGAAAATTTATGAAACATAATACAATTTGATTATAAATTCTTATTTGAAATAAATATTGTTTAAAGTAAAAAAATCTAAGAAGTTTTGATGAAAAATAAAAAAATGAGTTTGATTTTTGTTTTGTTAATTTAGATTCTTGACATTATGTTGGCGAGATGATATGAGTCAAAAACAACGTTGAGTAGATTAAGTGAAGACATGTCCACCCTTCGCTAATCTAAAACAATGATAACAACTATGGGTGTGTATTTATAAAAAAAATGTCACATAAAAAATAAAATGCGATGTAACTCATAATTTGATTTTCTATAAAAAAAAGTTGCATATAAATTGTGAGGTTGAGTGCATAAAAAAATTATTATTTAGTTGTGAGAGGTTGCATGCACATGCAAAGTTAATGGGAGCATGTGCATGAAGAGTTAGTGGAAGAGTTTTTGCAAGATGGACCTACTTGATGATGTGGATAGCTTGCATGTCAAGATAAATAGCTTAGTGGGGATGAACTATTTAGGTATTATAGATACTAAAAGATCACATTGTTAATATGTTGATATTTTTTCATAATGTCTTAGCATTTACTTGGATCTTTAGACCATGAGAATATATCATGATCTGGATACCGGACAGTTGATTTGGGGTCATCAAGTGTTACTCACTAGGTGCTAACTATAAAGGTGACATTCAGATAAGTTGGAAAATATGTCGCAATGCCAGATCTATCCAGACTAGGATTTCTTTCCTTCGGTGATGGAGAGATATACTTTGGAACCACTCAATATATATTTCGGTGTCCAACATAACCTGACCAGGTATTGTGATTAAGTAATTAGTGAGGGGATACTGGAATAATGAAATTAGAAAATATTATAAACCATTAACAAGGATAACCAGGTATAAGGATCAAGGAGTTGTTCACAAGGATACCGTCAAAGTCTCGCCTATGGATATGTAGCGTATCACGAGGCAAATGGAATTATATATGGCAATGCAAAGCTTCACACAATAAAGATCTTCTACGATAAATGGGAATCGTTATGGGTGTCCAGCCCACTGACGATTATTGACAAGGTGTTCCAGACATGTTCACATATGATCGAACCTATAGGGGCACATGCTTAAAGATTAGAGATATATAGAAATGCAATGTTGTAAGAGAGATTGAGAGAGAAGGGTTCCAAATGTGTCATCACAAGTGTTCCGAAAGGTCTTTGAGTGTTCGGTGATGTCAGAAAGTGTTTTATATAGTACCGAAAAGTTTTATAATATTGTGGAAGCTTTTGAGAATTATGGAAGATTACTAAACATTCCAAAAGTACCCCAATGTGGAGGAGGGAGCACACTTGTTTAGGAAGCAAGCAAAACCTGTGGGGAAGCGAGGAAACGCCGCCTACGTGGCGGGAAGGGAACCCCACTGGGGAGATGGCTGCATGTGTAAGGAGCGCAGAGATTCACAAGGGAGACATACGTGAGGCTTGCAACCCCTCCTCCTGTTGGAGACCTTTCCCCTACTAGATGGATCTCCCTCTCTTTAGAGATTATATCTAGATTGCCCTTAGTTTTTTTGTGTTATTCCACCAAGTTCTCCGGTGTCACTATTTCGGTATGCATGGATACCTTGGAGGCATTGTAATCTTGAACGCTATATCGGGTGGATCATCGTGAGGAGAAACTATCACGACTGGGAGATATAACCTAGATGTAAGATTCAAAGGATCGCGCCTCGACATCATCAAAATCTTCGTTCTGCTATACCCGCACCTCGATAGTGACCTTGGTTGGTTCATACATTGTAAGAAAAAATGTTTTTCATAGGACGTCCCCTTACAGTGATATCATAAGATTTAGTATGGTAGTTGAGTGTACACTATTATAGCATATGTGATATCACTACTAGGAAACATGCTTATGGTGGCGCCTTTTTTCCCTTTAGTGGCTCATTATTGGTGCGTCACACTAATGACAAGCCACTAATAAGGGCTTAATAGTGGCGCATTCCAAATGCGCCACCCCTAAGACTCTTAGGCGTGGCGCATTTTGAAATATGCCACTGTTAAGCCTTTATTAGTGGCGCATTCTGAAATGCGCCACTACGGGATTCTTATTAGTGCCGCATTTTGTAGATGCGTCACCATTAAAAAAATTGAATTTTGAATCTGGATCTGGATTTTTTTGTCTCGTTTTTGTTTTCCGGATTATTTGTCCCGTTCATCTAGCCAAAAAAAATTCTTGTTTTTATTCTCCAAATTAAATAGATCTTAAAATTGAAGGATGGAGGAGAGGAGAGGAGAGGATGGAGGATAGAGGGCGCCATGGGTGGAGGAGGGGCAATGGAGGAAGGGAGGAGGGGGAGACATGGAGGAAGGGAGGAGGAGGAGTCATGGAGAAAGGGGAGGAGGAGGAGCCTTGTAGTCTTGGAGGAGGGGGGACCTTGGAGGAGGAGAAGGAACCTTGGAGAAGGAGGAGCCATGGAGGAGGAGGGCACCATGGAGAAGGTGGAGAGGAGGAGGAAATGGTGGAGGAGAGGAGGATAAGAATGAAGAGGTAAGGAGGAGAAGGAGGCCGACCAACCATTATATACGGCATAGTAGTGGCGCACCACGAAAAATGCGCCACATTAACTTCTTTTATTTTTTTGGTTTATTTTGCATTTTGAAGGAGGGAAGATCATTACTAGTGGCGCACCTTGCAAAATGTGCCACTACTAAGTTTGTTTTTTCGAATATTTTGGCCTCCAAATCTTAAAAGGATCATAACTTTTTTATGTTTGGTTTTTTAGGATCCTAGAAAATCAATAATAGGCATAGCCAGTTGAATTCGGATGTAACTTTTCAAGTAGATGATTTTTCATATTTTTTTTTCATCGGAGTTGATATGCAAAAGTTATGGCCATTTTACTGAAGCACGGCGACATTTTGCAAATTAAGTCGAAATTCATGTTTTCTAACAACTAGAAGACATAGCACATGGGCATCTCAAAGGATTTTCTTTTTTGGCATTTCTAACATTTTCTTTAATTCTTTTAGGGCTGAAAAGGCAATCCACGGGGACAGGGGGTCGTTGTGTGTTGGGAATCCCTTAGGGATGGCGCATATGCAAAATGCGCCACTAATAACTCCTTAGGGGTGGTGCACTTCTAAAATATGCCACTAATAATTCCTTAGGGGTGGCGCACTAGTGCGCCACCCATAAGCTCTTATTAGTGGTGCATTTTGTAAACTGCACCACCCCTAAGATAATTAATAGTGGCACATTTTGCAAAATATGACACTAATAAAAGGATTCAGGCTGGCCCAGTCTTAGGGGTGGCGCACTGGCAAAATATGCGCCACTAATAAGAGCTTATGGGTGGCGCATTTTTTTACCAGTGCGCCACCCCTCACAAGTAGTGGCGCATTACATACGAAATGCGGCACTAATAAGGAGTCCTCCTATAGCCTTTTCTCTAGTAGTGTATGCGACAGCGAACATATGATGTGCGAAGTGTTAGATGTGATTTATCACCATATTTCCTTACTTTTTCTCTATGATTGCATAATTTTGATTTCGTTGGAATTGTAAGGGAGCAAGCGAACCTATGATCTCAGGATCAAGCGATGCTCAAGATGACTTTGGATTCACATTAGTTCACAAACATAATTTGTGACGATCAGTCTTGTAGATGTGATCTACTCGGTAGGTCACAAACATGACTTAGTTTGAGATTTTGGAGTCTCGTATTACATACACCATTATAGTTAAATAACAACAAGGATAACCATAAAAATATAGGTAGGAAACAATTTCCAACACAAACACAGGTCCATGTAATATAGCAAGAATATTAGAGATGTTCAACTTGTTTTTACATGGTGTATATATGATGTGGTATAACCTATGTAATGCAATGTGATTGTATGTGATGCAAAGTGTTGTAATTTCTTTTATGACCCATGAGTTGTGAGTACAGAAATCAACGAGTGCCAATATTTTTTTGAAATTTAAACCTGTAGGGTAAAGCACCCACAACACTTTATTGAAACTTAGATATTTACAAATTTACAAATGTCACGATAATAAAATCTACTTGGTAGAAATATTATGCAATGTTAGAGATTTCAGGAAGAAAATTTCCACCATGTAAGTGGCTTTTGGCTGCAAATTTTTACTACAAGAGGAAATTCGCTGTAGCACAAAATTATGTCGTCGCTGGAAATTTACTGCAATAGGAAAGTTCTGCCATGATAAATATAAGGCCATGTTGGACACTATGGTGGATTCTACATTGGAAGTCGAGTTTATCACCACTTCAGAAGTGGCGATGGAGGGAATTTGGTTCAAGAATTTTGTCATCGAGCTTGGTGTGGTTTCGAGACCACTAGATTCTATGGAGAAATATTGTGGTAATAGTGGCGCCATAGCCTAGGCCAAGGAGAAAAGGCCCCACCATAATCCCATACATACACAACACCGATTTCACATCATTAAAAAATTAGTGGATGAAGGACTTGTAAAGATATGCAAAGCACACAAGAACCTGAATGTGTCAAATCCATTGACGAAACCCATAGCACAAGTAATGCATGGTCAACACGAAAATGAAATAGGTATTATGAGTTTAAACATTAAATAGATTATCTATTCTAGTGCAAGTAAGAGACTATTGAAAGTATTTTCCGTACAAGAAATAATGAAGTTGTTATATTCTATTTCCATGCTTATGATTGAGTTTTTTGGTAGACTTGAATAGTTCATGAATATGAGATTCTGAGAAAAAAATAATTGAATCCATGGAATATTGAACACCAAACCATTTCTAGTAAGGCCAATGTACAAGCTCATGTATTATTGATGCTCTTTCTTTCTTGGTCATGAGCATTGGTTGTAACAAGGATGCCAACAATGATGTGCTAACATTGTTAGGGTAACATTGTTGTTGGATAGACCTGGATTATGAAATGATGTGAGATCACATCGCTAATATATTGTCGACATTTAATCATAATGCATTTACTTGTGTCCATACTATCATCGATCTGTATACCACATAGTTGATTCGGGGTCATCGTATGTTACTCCATAACCAGGTAGTTATAAATGTGACTTTCCTATAAGTCGTAAAGTATGTTGTGCTGCCACATATATCAAGACTAGAATTTTTCCCATCTGATGATGGAGAGATACCTTCTAGGACTTATAGGTATTATAGTTTCTAGTATCTTTTGGTCAATTATTCTAACTAAGGAATTAGTCACAGAGATACCAAAATAAGGAAATAACGAGAAAAGAGTACAACCTGATAATAGGGATACCTCAGTATAATGATCAAGAAGTTGATCATATGTATATCATTAAAGTCTTGTCTTTGGTTTTGTAAAATACCTCGAGGCAAAGGGAATCATATGCAGTAATGCGAGGAGAAAAAGATATTCGATTATATATGGGAACTGTTATGGGTGTCCAGATCCGGTTGGTGATTATTGATCGAAAGGTTTTCAAAACATGTTTACATATATGCTCAAACCTATAGGTCACACACTTAATAATGAAATGAATATCATTTTATAATGGATATTAAGAGCAAAGTATTACAAAAGTATTTTGGATGATCTCAAAAGTGTTCCAAGAGGTTTCAGAGTGTTCCAATGATCTCCTAATGTTTTTCAGATAATATCGATGAGTTCTAGAATACGGTGAGAGCTTCTGGAATATTTGGAACATTCTTGAAGTACCAAGGGGTTATGCCCCCCCCCCTATTGGGAGGAAATGCAAACCCATGGGGTCACCTATTTAAGGAGTGGAGGGCGCAAGAGGGAGTCACTCCTAAGCCTTGGTGACCCCTCCTTATGGTGGACTCTTTTCCCCTTTGTAGGTAGCATCTTCCTCTCTCTGTATATTAGATTTAGTTTCCCCTCAACCTCTTTGTGCTAGTACCCAAAATTTTGTGGTGGTTCTACTTTGATACACATGGATACCTTTAAGGAATTATAATCTTGGATGCTAGATCAGTTGGATTATTGTGAGGAGAAACTCTCGTAGTTGGTACGTATAACATAGATCCGGAAGTCGGAGAACTACATTCACATAGTCCATGCTAATGGCTCATCGACTATATGATCTTGTTGCTTGCACATAGATAGTGATTTGGCTTGTGTTTGTTTTTTCGCAGCACACTCCCTACCAAGAATCATGGGGCCAGGGATTTCCTAGAGACGCTAGGGGAGGTGATGTCGAGTCGTGGGGGGAGGGGTCTCCTTTTATATTTATCCCACTAAACCTCAAAGAAACCTAAGGAGATCTCCTTCGCTCTAAAATATAACATGTGATTTTTTAAGAAACCCAAACTTATAAATAGGAAGCTAAATTAGCACTAGCGAGGACTGGAATCTAGATGGTGAGGTTTTGTGTATGTACTCCCCCCCCCCCTCAACAAAATGATCTTGCCCCATTTTAAAATAAGTAAAGTTGTTGATGTGTTAGTTTTGTTTAATATATGTGCACTTGCATTTAGACCATCATGCAAACATAGTAACATAATGGTACTTAGAGCATCTCCAACCGATGATGAAAAACCGAGGTTGTGTCCCAAAAACTTTCGATTAGGGCATTTTGACCCAAGAAAACAAGCTCTAACAAATGATTTAGCTCTATTTGTTGAAGAATTTTTTTGGGGTAGCCAAAGATTCTATCTTCAAGTGATGTATATTAGAAACTCCGCTACTTACTGCCCAAAAAAATTGTAGTCGCAGGAATGCCAAACACCATGTGGAAGTTTCCTCATTTCCCTATCCATTCCTAGTCAGTCCGACGACCGCCTCGGCCCTAGCGATCTACGCCAACCGGAATTCACCTTCGTGCCCACTAGATTTCTTACGAAAAGCCTTCAAGTTAAAAAAAATTCATTTTTTATTGCAATATATTAGTGTATTATGATGGGATTGTGATGCAAAGTATTATGTTAATGTAGATGCATTCGGTTTAATCATCTTCATGATTCCTCATTTGAAGGGTAATGCGCGTGGGATGAAGAGAAGAACACTAATTTGATCATGATGGTGCACATGAAGAAGAACAAGTGGTTGAAGCATGATGGTTCTGTTGTTGACCATGAGGTGATTTGTAGAAGGAGGCAAGATGGGTACAATTGACTGATGCTCAATTATTTTTCTAAAATTCGGTGTATCCAGGGTGATACTATTGATGCATGTTCAGCATGGCTCCAAATTTGTTCCACCACATTGCCAATTTTGTGATGCATATTGATTGGTTCATTGAGAAGAGGAGGGATTTCTTCAGAGGTCTTGGGCATACCACTATCCATAAGGTGACTATGACATTGCTCATGAATACATATGGTATTCCTACTAAATTGTCTGATTACCACTTGCAAATGGGAGTGAGCACTTCCATCAAGTTTCAGAAGCAATTTAAAAGACGTTGGCTGAAATTTTTGGGAAAAAGTATTTGAAAGAGCATAATGATTAGGGAGCTCACATGCTTTTGGAGATGAACAAATCACATGGGTTTCTAGGTATGCTCGACTCAATTGATTGTATGCATTTGAAGTGCAAAATATTTCCTACAACATGGCATGGATCGTTCAAAGGACATGAATGATTCCACCTTCATTTTTTGAAGCCCCGGCCGACCAAGAGACATGAGTTTAACATGCATATGTTGTGATGCATGAATCTGGGAATCTCATCAATGTGACTCACCGATCATCACTCTTTGCATGATTAGCCAATAGGAGAAATCATCAACGGTGGAGTTTCAATAAAATTTTCGCACATAAAACATTTGCACTAGCTACTACGTAGAGGAATGAGATATATTCAAAGTGGGCTACTTTTCCAATTTCAAGCCACAAGGTACGAAAGATCTTCCATCCCATGATGCTCAAGCAGCTGCTCAGAAAAATGTGGAGTGGATATTTAAGATTTTGCAAGCCCATTTTATATTATCCGAGGATCGACTAGGTTTTGGAATCAATGAATATTTTTATATATCATGAAAACCGATGTGATCTTGCACAACATAATCATTGAGTATGAGTGTGAGCAAGATTTGGATTACTCCTATGAATTTATGGGAATGGTGGTGCATTCTTGTAGAAGGGAAGGCTGCACCTGAAGCTTTTTTGAGATACGGATACTCATGAAGATCTACAAATAGATCTCATCGAGGAGCGGTGGACGTGGAATGATCAACATGATCACTAGTTCTACCTCCACTTTCATGTCTTGTGTGATGGATTTTGTGTTATATTTGATGAACAAGTGTATTGAATAGAAGGTTTTGGGTTGATGAACTATGTAATGATTAAGTATTAGTTGTGTTTCATTTTTAATATTATTTGACATGAGTTTCTTGTGGGGTTACATGAGCTTGATAGTACTATTTCTTTTAGATAAACTGCTTATAAATATTTGATAGTTGAAGAAGGACAAAAAATTTGGGCATCTGTTTCAACACCAACAGTCATTTTGCCCAAAAACCTTTTCTGTCCTACCCTAAATTATTTTGAGGAAATCAAACTTTTTCATCACGTGTTCAAGATCCTTTTGTAGGAGAATAGAGAGGGTTTGGTGGAATCGATGTTTATTGCTGAGCCTTGGAGGCATATATATAGGAGTACATGACCAACTTGGAGTACAAGACAAGGCAAGAATAAATCCTAGTCTATCTCTTGTTTCCTAATAATCAATATACTCAACATCCCCCCGCAGTCACAACGTAGCGACGCAGACGGTGAGACTGGAAAAGTATCTGAAGGCGGAGCCGACGGACATCCCCACCACAGTCGTAACGGTCGACGCATCGCGGAGTTTGTGGCTGGAGTGAAAGCCAACGAGGTTCCCAAGCAGGCGGTAGCCCTTTGTGTCGTTGTCGAAGTAGCCGAGAGCGTAGGGTGGTGAAGCCGCTGTCCAGGTAGCCGTGCGAGAAATGCCGTGGTCGATGTCGAGTCGGGGTAGCCGGTGTTGAGGTAGTCGCCGAGTAGCTGCGGGAGCCGGGAAGTCAGGAGCGCAGTGCGGCTCGGGAAGAGCAGCACTGGCGGGCGGTCATCAGCCGTAGCGCAGGACGTCGCGAAGAAGATGGTGATGACGTTCGAAAGAAGACGGTGTTGATGAAGCATCGCGCCGGGTTTGCCAGGCCCTGGGACATGTTGTAGACGAAGGCACACGTCGGTGTGGCCAGCACCGGGCATGCGTAGACGGACGAAGACGATGTCAACGAAGCGTCGCACCAGGCTTGCCAGGCCTGGGAACACGTCATAGATGAAGGCACACACCAGTGTTGCCAGTACCGGGCATGCATAGACGGGAACCAGTAGGAGCTATACGCCATGTCGGAGGGACCAGCAGAGAAGAGCTCGACGACAGTTGCGGCGCAACTCGGCGGGGGGTAGAAGGTGCCGAGGGTGGAGTCGCCGCGGTTGCCGGAGCTAGATGAAGTGGTCGAGGAACATGACGGCGACGCTGACGAAGAGGATGGACGGCGATGAAGTCGGAGGAATCAGAGGCAGCCCGTGGGGGAGCGTCGGTCGCCGTTAGAGGCGGCGCGGCTCGGGTGTGCGGCAACGACGAACAGGGTGTCGGCGCGGCTCGGGTGAGCGGCGGCGGCGCAGGTGGCACGGCGACGGCGGTGCTCGAAGTAGGCGAAGATGATCCGACAGCATGACGAAGACTAGGCGCGGACGATGGCGTTCCCGCGCCAAGAGAGGTGTCACGGCGCGTGCCACGAGGGCGTCAACGCGCGCAGACGGCGGAGCGGACCGCGTGCCTCGGCGCTACGGCCCGTGGGGACGACGCAGCGGCGGAGAAGAAATCGGGGCAGCCACCGGGAGAACCACTGGGCGGCGCCGCGGCCCGAAAGGGTGGCGCCACGGCCGTCCTATGCTCGATCCGTGGATAGGTGCTTGTACTCGGAGACGTTCTTCACGGGATCCTGCGGAGGCGCATACGGACGACTGTACGGATCATCTGCGCGGCGCGGATGAGGCCGATCGCGAGCGGGCGGGTGATCAATCCGATCGCCGCGAGGTGGATGGGCGCTGCTCGGCGTGATGATGGCGATGGGGACCGAGCAGAACCGTCCGACGCGGGCTCGACGCGGGCGAGTCGACGCGAGTCAGCCGGCGCGGGGCCAGCCGACGAGACTCCAACCGGCGTGGTACGAGGACGATGATGGTGGAGGAGGACTCCCAATTTGAAGCGAAAGCGGCGACGTTCGGCGAGGGCGACGGGCAGGCTAACGCGCAGAAGGCGACCACGGGTCGCCACGTCGCGCGAAGCCGCCTGGTCGGTGATGAAGCCGGTAGTCACGCCGGTGTCGGAGTAGAGGCGCGTGAGGATCGACGGCGACGGTGGGCGACGCAAACCAATCTTAGATCGGAAAATAAAAAAAGACGCCGATCAAGACGACCGGCGGAAGAGAGAAACCCGGATCAAGAGATCGGGAAAAAGACTCTCTAGGGCAGCCGGTCCACAGAACCGGCGGACGAACCCTAGGTACGGGCGGCGCGGCCCCCGGCGCCGGCGATCATGGATCGGCCCCGGGGGCGGCGCGGGCGGAAGCGATGGCGGCGGCTAGGGTTTAGATCGTGTTTGGGCTGATACCATGTAGGAGAATAGAGAGGGTTTGGTGGAATCGATGTTTATTGCTTGAGCCTTGGAGGCATATATATAAGAGTACATGACCAACTTGAAGTACAAGACAAGACAAGAATAAATCCTAGTCTATCTCTTGTTTCCTAATAATCAATATACTCAACACCTTTAAGGTCTCAGCCGCAAAAAAAAGATCCTTTAAGGTCGAAGTCATACAACATGGAGACTACACAAACTTACTACTAACATGTTATTTTTTTAAACAACACAGTTTAATGGATATATTTTAGCTAAATATAATTTGTGGTGCACACCTTCACCTCACTATGCATATCGGGATATTTTCTGGAACATTCTCGAAACTCGAAGATATGCTATTTTTCTTGTGATATTCAAATGGACCTTGTTCAAAAAAGAAAAGAAAAAATGGACCCACGATCAGTTACGTATGCTATGTTCAAAAAATAAACTCGAAGGTATGCTATGAGTTTTCCAGATACAAAGCTGATTCATTTCTTATGGTCCGGCACGTACAACCTGACCAATAAGCAATTCTCTTCCAAATACATTTCTGAATAATTAATTCTTGAAGATATCATTAACTAGGGCCAACTAGCTTACTGTTGATTGGTGCTATGTTAATTTACATATAGCTCATCTGCTCATCTCACCCGAACTCTATAAACTAGTAGGAGTATTACTTAATTAGACAAATAATCTTCACAAGTTCATTAGCACTTAATTTATATGGCAGACAAGACCCTGTTCTGTTCGGCGCCGTGCATGAGTGATGCTGACGGGAACCATTTAACCACTAATTAGTTAAGTGTTGTTTTGTGAAAGCAGAAGCACTATACTTATCTTAGATTCTCGAAAGACAAATGTCAAACGGCAAGGACGTTTGGTTTGTGGCTATGCTTTATCTTCTCGCACGCATGTGCGTAAGGTATGGAATATTTAGCTTCCCTTTTTGTCTCTCGTCTCCATGAAATTAAGTACTGCCTAGGTACCTAGCTACTACCTTTTTAGAGAAAAGATTAAGCCAAGCCCGAGATATGGCTCGCACCTAATCCGACTTTGAATTAACAAAGCCAACAATCGGCCAGGATTACAATGAGGGATTACAAAAAAAAACTGAAAACGACAAAGATACAAAGTGCTGGAACAACTAACAGCCAATAAGTGAAAGAGGCAAACACAGGATAGGAAAAGAGCCTAGCCTAAACCACCGAGGCCTAACGCCAAGAGGCAGCAGCTACACCGGCAGGAGGGGAACAATCAGCAGACACCAACATCATAAGCTCACAACTCTTCGCCTAATCCCGCAGATCATGCTAAGACCGAATAGTCCTTCGAGATCCCTTCGAAGAGAACCACAATTCTCTCGCGCTGGCTCGAAGGGCGCCGCACCGTCTTAGGGTCGAAAGGACTGGATCGACTTAGCAGCTCGGGCATGAGGGACCAGAGAGCAAAGCCCCTCCGCATAGCACAGACGACCACACCGCCAACCACAGGAGAGCCACACCGCAAGACGCAAGTTGAAGAACACCACTGCAGGATGAAGACCGACATAAACCCTCATAATAGAAGCACCATCATCGCTCCCACGTTGCCCAGACGATGCCTCCAAGAAGGGAAACGGCGTTAAACGTCGTCGCCGTCCACAAGGGAAACTGGACTTTCGCCCACAGCGGAAGACAAGGATGAGGGAGGCGGTAAGGGGCTTCGACCATGCCTTCAAGAAGGGACCGGCCCCAGAACATGGCGCCGGCATCGTCGTGGCCTCCACCGAAGGCCAAGGGTTTCACCCAGTCCCACACACCGCCCGCAACCCGGGACCATGACCATGAGCCAGGTCTGAGCCGCTACTCCAAGAAGGGGAATCTTCAGCCATAGAAGCAGTGGATGCCCGCCGCAACCTCGCCGTTCGCACGTCCAAGGTCATGGTACAGCACTCATCGACATCGCTCGCCGCTGAGACGACGTCGTCCTCTCCCGGGGCCGCCGCCCCGGCTTCCATCCACCACGCGCATCTGAGCCACAGCAGGAGACCGGACATACCACCACCACCAGCACCACCAAAGAGCTTCATCGCGGCCGCCAAACACCCCATCAAAAAAGGCGACGCTTGCAGACATCCTTCTAGCCAGATCCGACCGGACCCATGGCCAGCATCGAGCCAAGCACCAAATCCGGCGACGAGGGGAGGGTGCAGCAGGCCACGGCGGCCAAAGGCCTCAACCCAGGCCGCCCAAGGGCCCGATCCGGCACCCAGCCGCCGCCAAGGCCGGCTCCCGTGGCAGAACAGCAGGAGGGGCTGCAGCTGGGGTACTCCGGCGAGGGGAGGGGATGCCACGGGGGTGAGCATAGGGCAGGGGAGGGCCAGATCCGGCCGGGCTAGGCGCGAGGGGAAGCCCCGCCGCCGCCCACCACCGCGAGGGAGGAGCCCGCCAACGGCCGGCGGCGGTGGCGGCGGGGGAGGAGGGCAGGGAGGCGGGGGGAGTTGGGGGCTAGGTTTTCGCCCCCGAGTCGCCCGAGCGGACGACGCGGGGGGTCAAAAAAATCTCAATCGTAACGTTGTTGTTTCCGTTCCTTGCTACTACCTTCTGGGTTGCGTAAATAAAACCTCTAGAAATCGGTAGTTTTTCTATGCGCGTAGCCTTATCCTCTTTGTATACAACGGAACTGGCTAGGATATGAACTAACCCGATATCCTTGACTGGGATTGGCACGTGAAGGTGTTAGCGGATGTGCTCACAAGGAAGATCAAGGTGACCAGGCCAGCGGGAAGTAGAAAAATTTGTATTCCTCGACTGGGCCGTCAAACCGGCCCACTCGAGTACACCGCATTCCTCAGTGGCTTGCAGGCCAAGACTAGGCCTGTTAAACGGGTGTAACGGTCGCGTGCCTTTATATACTGGTTTTCGATGTACGAGAGAGGTGGATAGGATTTGGGTGGCTTTGGCCGGTTGTAATTCGAATTCTGTAGCTGTGACGGTGCATGGGTGGAGCAGCATAGCAAATTCTCCATTAGTATAGTTTGATCCTAACATATGGTACTCAGAGCTTTTCGATCCTGAAGATCCCTAGCCACATATATGCTACCCGATTCAAAACACAAAGGAGAGTTCTAGCCATGGATAAATTGTCGAGTGAAGGGCGTCAGATCCATGAGATCCTGAGAGAATAATTCTCCAAGGGGCTATATCATAGGCTCAATGTGCAAGGGGACGAGATCGTCCAATCTGTAACCAAATTGCTCAAGCAGACCACAGATGCGTTGGATGGTCTCATCACTGCTCGCATCGATGGAATCCGAGCGGAGTTCAACTTGGATGTCGAGAAAATTCGAGCATACCTAGAGAAGAGCAGCAAGGAGGACCCAGGAACAAGGCAAGCTAGTCCTTCATCAAGCAGCGATGCTGGGAATGGGCGCGGACCATCCGCATCTGAGTCCCTTGGCCAAGACAAATTTTACCGTGGGAAGCCAGATCTATATGTGCCTCCTCCGGTCAGAGGTGTGCATGAATCGAATTCTACCCAAGAAATTTTTTCCTCTCATGTTAATTCTATGGTTGAGCATTCTGACGCGTTTCATCCTAGACCGCGAGTGGAATTACCTCGTTTTGATGGGACCAATCCCAAGCTGTGCAAGTGTGTTGTGAAGATTACTTCAAGTTTTGGGGTACTCCTTCTGGAAGATGGATCTCCTTCGCCACGTCTCACTTTGAAGGTGCTACTGCCCGTTGGTTGGAAGCGGTGCAGTATCCTTCGTCGCATCATAATTGGGATGAATTCTGTCAGTTACTGCAGAGCAGGTTTGGTCGCAATCAACATCAGTCTCTGCTTCGTAAGATGTTCAAAATTGCACAAATTACCACAGTGGTGGATTGTGTGGAACGATTTACAGATTCGTATGATCAGCTTAGTGCATATGATAAAGTGTCTGATGGAATTCAGTATACTACTCGATTCATTGATGGCCTCAAAACAGGTGTGAGAATGGCTACTGCATTGCAGAAACAACAGGACTTGGATAATGTGTATGAGTTAGCCCTGCGGTATGAGGGATTAGAAGAGGGTGCCATACCATAGTATCCAGTCAAGAGAAGTTCATCGCTGAATCAGGGAAGCTAGAACAGATCTCGACAGTCTGATGATAAGAAGTTCTCTGAATCCACTCGCTCTAACACAACTCAAGACAAATGGAATGCACTCAGATTGTACAGGAAGTTGAAGGGGCTTTGTTCCACTTGTGGAGAGAAATGGTCTCGTGATCATCAGTGTAAATCTTCAGTCCAGTTACACATTGTGCAAGAAATGGTGCAACATATGCAGCTTACTGGTGTTTCTTCTTATGATGTTTGTGACAGTGATTCAGATAATCTCATGTTGTTATCAGCAGCTGCTTGCACATCAGAAACTAATTTACTCACTATGAAACTTCCTGTTACAATTCAAGGGGCTTCATTCTTGTTTTTAGTGGACTCAGGAAGCACACATTCATTTCTGAAATTGTTTGTGGCCAAAAATCTTCCAGGTGTCACCAACATTCCTGATGTCTCAGTTACTGTGGCAGGAGGTGTTCTTCTAACTTGTAATCAGCAAGTGCACTGTCAATGGGGCTACCAAAATTCTGAGTTTACCACAGGGTTCAGGATATTGCAGTTAGGAGTTTATGATGGCATCCTGGGATTAGATTGGTTGGCTAATCATATCCCTATGATAGTTGACCGGGAACAGAAGTGGATGTCTTTTCCTGTTCAAGGCAAATGGATTACATTGCAAGGTGATCTACCAAATGAATGTGCATTTACAGTTATGGCTATTAGTGTGGATGGTCTGCCAGATCCTTTTGTTTTACCTCATGAAGTGCAGCAGATCTTGGATGAGTGTAACAGCCCAGATTTCACAAAAAATATAAAATTTTGTTTTCGGTGTGAATTGTTTGATTGTCTGATTGTTTGCGGTGTTTGAATCCCCGATTTATCGATCGGTGATTATTTTCCCCCCTCTTATCTAGTATCGGACGGAGACCGACCCTTGCCACCCTGACACTCAACCTTTGAGACACCGGGTTTCGCCCGATCACCATCGCGAAAACCGCACAAGACCAGCCGCAGCCAACGGAACGAAAACCCCGTTTAATAATTAAATGGGTTATTTTATAGCGCACAGGAAAGTGTTCTCGGAACGGTTCCAGCACGAGGTGAACGCCGCCGGCTCGACGCGCTGATCGCACCTCTTTCTAGGGTTTCCCTAGCCACAAATCTTGCAGCCACCCCCCTGTTTCTTCCCCAAATTTGCCCTCCAGCCCTCCAGATCTGCGAAACCCTAGCACCTCTGAATCTGGACCGTCAGATCCGAAGATCTGAGGCCCAGAGCGTGCCACGTGGCCTCCAGCCACCTCCAGCCGCAGCACGGGGCACCCGGGCCCCGCAGGGCCGCCGCAGCCCGCTTCGGGCCCGTTCCGGGCCGAGGAACCCGCCGTCGCCCGAGCTCCACGGCAGCCGCCCGCCGCAGCGGTGAGCCGCCCCTCCTCCCGCGCTACACCTCCCTCCTCCTCACCCCCCTTCGTCTCCTGTTGCACGTCGCCGGCCTCCATGGCCATGGCGAGGCCGGAGCCGAGCTGAGCTCCTCTGCCGCCGCCCGGCAAACATCATCGCCGACGGGATCCGAAGACGCCACGCGCGGATCCACGCCACCGCGGCTCCCCCACCAGTGCCTGCTCTCTGCGGTCCACCTGCCGTCCTCGCGCCGCCGCCTCGCCGGCGTAGCGCGGCCGCCGACGCCGCTCGGATCGGGAGCGAGCCAGGCCGGCCTCCAACCGCCGTGGGCCCGACGCCCCCGGGCGGCCCACCAGCGCCCACTGCACCGAGCCCAGGCCGCCAGCGTCCCCCAGCCGGGCCTTGGCCCAAGGGTGAGCATCCTTTTTTCTTTTTATTTTTTTTTTATTTTCTGCAGCGGTAGTTGGGACGTCCCAGTAGCTTCGGCCCAGAGATGTTAGTTCTTTTTTTTCTTTCTTTTTCTTTTTTCTGTTTATCTATTTGGCAGATTGTGTAGTAGCTTTGCGAGTGCTATAACTTTTTAACGGTAGCTCGGATCGCGACGCTTTAAACATGAAAGTTGCTTAGTTTTTTTTTAGTTTAATAAAATGTTTCTTGTTGCCATGTTTGAATTTTTTTATATGTTGTTGACCTGCTAATTACAACTGCTTGCCACTATAAACTGTAATTGCCATAACTTTTTAACCGTACCTCTGATTAAAATGTTCTTTATATGTAACTTGACTAGAATTGCATGTAGGTTGTGTTTATGCTTTTCTTGTTTGCTAATAAAAATAATAAAATTATGTTTAGGGAAAACGGTACCAAACATCATAATTATCGTGGGGTCCGTAATAGTTGGCATGTATAGGTTTTACCCCCCATTTTATGTGACGAGATTAGATTGTTTACTTTGTGCTTCACCTGTTGCCATGTTTGTGTGCTATGCCATGCTTGAGTGAGATGCCATGTTAACAACCTTTGTTGATCACCTGTAGCTAAACAACTTGAACCTTTCTAAATGTGCGGTATCGTCGTGTGTGACGAGTACTCCACTTAACCTGTTAGTAACCGCTCTCGACGGTAGGTGCGATGTCTCGTGTTGCCTTCTTGTTGATGCTTGCTCGTTTTTGCCTCGTAGTAATAGATGCTTGCTCGTTGATTGCTTTCCAGTGTTTACCGTCTTGTGTGCTTCCGCGGGTACCTCTCGGTGACGATGCGAGCTTGCGATCAACTACACCTTCGGAACCCAAATTATCAATAGGCAAGGACTATACATTACTTATGATCCATTCTATTTCAACCAGCGGTTTGCATGCTAGTCTAGGGTAGGTTCGATGTTTGATCCTACCACATGTTTACATCCTCTTTCAAACCGATACAGCCATGTCCCCTCCCAGCAAACCATGTACTGCTATGTTACTATTGCTCGTTGCTCAGCCCCTGCTTAGTATGCATGCTTAGGATGCTACGATGTTACCCTGTTACTCCTTGGTTTGGGATATCACATTATTATATTGTTGTTGATGATATTGATTATTATAATGTTGACTATATTCGACGAAGGATGGAAGGTCTAGGCTATCCCGCCTCGACGCTTTGTTCCATTCGAGTCACCTAGGATCCGAGTTCCGGGTATTGGTTTTAATACTGAGCGTGCCTAACCGCGTCTGGGATTTTATGGGGTCCCCTTTTCTTACCTACCTAGCTTCAAACATTTCTAGTGGTGTCCCTAGCTGATTTACCATTTGAAAACCGTGTGTGTGCTTGGTTGGGCCCCCAGCTGTTTTAAAACAACTTGGGCCAGTGGAGACATGGTTTCTCTGTTGGTCCACCCGATCAGCTAGGACCCGGTTTCCCATGTTTGATTAACCGGCTATCCGACCTGCGTCATACGAAAGAGTCCGATCCGAGAGCGTGGCCGGCTTTTGGATTGGGTGTCGACTCCTCGGGGGCCACCCGGATTGGTTCGTTGTTAGTTAGAGGGACCTATCGTTTCGGATCTCTCGGAACTAAATCATAAAATGGTTGCCTATAATGGGTAGCAACTGAGAGAGATGGGCGTGCGTGCGGAGCCTTGTAACGGGCAGTTGGTACACCCCTGCAGGGTTAAATCTTTTTGAGAAGCCTTGTCCACGGTGATGGACGACTTGAGACCTACTCCTTGTTCATAGACAACAAAAACTGAGATAATCTTAATATAACGTGATCAACGTGTGTGTGCCCTGACTGCTTCTTCTTCGTCGGTGTAACGTCCCGATTCGCTAAGAATCCAAGTATCTGTGCATTCTGTGCTAGTCCCTGGATCAATAGCTAGCACACACAGTACACGATGTAATATCAAGAATAAACCACATGTCATTTATATTACATCGAAGATCCAGTATTACAATAAAGCATACTTGCATAGGTCAAGGCTAGCTTACAAATAAAATACAGCGTAAAACAAAATAAGCTTCGTGGCGTCCATCAACTCCACCGGCAAGTTGAGTATAGACATCATAACCCTACATCGTACCACTTACTTGTCGTATACAATCCTGCAACACCGAAGGTTACAGCCCGACAACAGGTCAGTACATCTGATTTGTACGGCAAGTGAAACAAAAAATATATAACAGACCTATCGCTACAGGAAAGGATAAGTCAAAGGAAAGGCTCATGGTTTTGTTTTGCAGGAAGCCAATTTTCTCTTGAACTAAACTAGTCAAAATTTCGAGTTGAATTCTACCTGAAACACACAGTAACCCATGCTAATCTTTCCCACCAAAATTATTATTAAGTGTTCATCTGTCAAGATCATTCATCAACAGTACTGACTAGTTGCTCAAAGTTCGTCTGTAACCGTGGACACGGCTAATCATGATCAGTTTATACGCTCTACAGAGGTTGTACACGTTCCCCACTGGACTCAACCCGAAGATTGATACAAAGACTTTATGAAGAGGTTGCCTCCACCCTTTGGTAGCCGGTACACCTAACACACATCTACATTAGCTAGCTACCAGGGCCAGGTTCCCCACAACGTACTCGTGCTAAGCCAGAGCCCATATAGCCAATGGATGTAGACGGAAGCTACTAGTAATATTGCCTGTTTGATCTTTTTGAGCCTGGACGGCGCCCACTGCGTACAGAGGGTAGACACCATGTCGCACCCGGTTCACCACCAAAACAACCATTGCGTGCATTTAACCCCGGCACTGTCCTTAGACAAGGCACAACTACCGGGATGCAGCCCGCCCGTCCAGAAGTGATTTCTATTTATTATAAAGTTGCTACACAGTTTATTAGAATAGCTCACATGCACTCCATGAAATTCTCACTACCCAACCACGTCTAGAAAGCATAGCTATAAAGTAACAACATGGCTAGGTTGATCTAAAAATACAAGTCAAGACATATGGCTATCCTAACTGGTTTTGCAGCAACAGTAAAGTAAACTACCTATCATGCAATAGGGTGATATACTTAACATAATGCATATAGAAAATATGGGTGTGAATATGATCAAAGTATCACTTGCCTTATACATTCGATGAAGATCTTCGCTCTCACGTTCCAGTCAACTCTATTCGTCACACTCCGAGAATCTATCGCAACAAAGGAACTCAATAAGCAATCACACCAACAACACAAACAAAAGATCAAGAAAACAATCACAAAGGTTTTAGCAACAAAACAAAAATCTTTGAAGTGCGGAGGTGTCGATGTGCTCGAAGGTGATCAATGGAAGTGAACTAGAGAGAGTCAACAGAGAAAGATTCATCGATAAGTAGTTGTGATCATGGAAATTTATGAATTCAAGGTGAATATCATGCCCACATGAAAAGTGTGTGAACCTTACCGATAACATGTCTCAAATGATCCGATATGCAACAAGAATCACGTGAAACGGAATACTACAACACAGGTCATAGCAAGTTCAAATTTGAAATGAATTTGACATTAAACAGAACAATAAACTTGTGAATTTTTGTGTACACATGCTATAGACAGAAAGTACTTGGAACAAGTGATCCAACGCAAAAAGAATCACTCGATTTGGATCAACGGTTTCAAAGATACGGCCACCAGAATTTGAATTTGAATTTGAAATAAACTCAAATTCAAAAGTGTGCAAAAGTTTGAAAACTTGATTCTATGATAAACTACAGAACAACACGAGTGCGTGGGGAAAAGAATTACCGCAATCCGACTTACGGTTTGGGAGATATTGCAGCCGCGAGGTCAGGGGGTTTTCTGTCAACAGGGGCCTGTTCGCAAATAAAAGTTTTTGCAAAAAGTAATCGGGTCCTTGGGCCGTTTGACCAGATCTACCCGGCGGTTGACCTCGTTTTCCGACGAACCCCGGCTTCTCCAGCGAGGGGAGGTGGAGGCTGGACGGTGGGGTGGAGGGAGCGACGAGGGGATGCCGTGGCGGCCGTGGCCATGGCCGTGCAGCGCGGGCTCCGGCGAGGGCGGCCGGGCGGCGCGGGGCTCCGGCGGCGTGGCCGGGGAAGGCGGCCGGCGGCGGTGGGCGGCGCGAGGAGGCGGCGCGGTGGCGGGGAGAGCGGCCGGCGGTGTGGCGCGCACCGGCGAGGTGGCGGCGGCCGAATTCCGGCGAGCAGCCCACGGTGGCGGCGTGCGGGGCCCAGTGGTTGGTCAAGAGATGTAATTCTTGGGAATCATGATTAAGCAGTTAATTGTGGATTCTGTATATTGTGATTAAACTGTTGATCACCGGAATATCACATCGATTGCATATTGTTGCAACTCGATGCAAGAAATACTATGGCCTTTATGACCAGCTAATGATGAGTTTTGACACGCTTGGGAACACGGTAAAAGGTTTACTATGCCGTGTGTTGACTCTATGATTATCTTCATAATTCATTTTAGAGTTGAGTAAATTGTTACTACACTTTAGCCTTGTTGCAAAACATCATTTTGAATCATGTTTGTTGCAAGAGAGTTGTTCAAAGCTATGAATAACGTAAAGGCCATACTTCCATTATGAATAGGTTGTATGTTATGAATCTTGATAATAATACTAAACATCCATAACACTGATGCTAAACGTCGCAAGACTGACAGAAATACCACATAGATGTGGCACTGCCGTTTATCACAAGTGACATAACATGCATGAAGAATTTCCATAAGTGATGGACTTTCGAGTCATATGATTATGAATCACATGACGCTTGCGATCTTTGTCTCGAAGTAATGTGACTAAAACACCGTTGATAGGCCATACATGAACGGGCAACTAAACCATTAGTAATCATACATGATGATGTGTGTAGTCCAATAAGTGTAGTTGTGTGCAGTGGATTCCCTATCTTCACTCATGAGTTGAAGTAGATATGTGGATATCTGTTCAATAGAGACATACGTCTGAAATCTTTGAAATGTTCAAGGAATTTTAGAGTGAAATAGAAATTCATTGTAACAAGAAAATAAAGCTTCTGCAAATTAGATTGTAGAAAGTAATATTTGAGTTACAAGTTTAGCGAACGTCTGATGAGTTGTGAAGAAGTGTCATAACTTGCGTCTCCCGGAACACCACTATAAGTAAAGTGTTCGAAAGATGTAATCAATCCATGTATGACATGGTAAGATCAAATATGACGTTTATCAATTTGCCATTATACTTATTAAAGTTATGCGTTAGTGACTACAGCTTTTACACTGAAAAGAGCACCATCAAATCTGTTGAAATGACACCATATTAGATGTGGTATGGACTGTTAAAACCATGTTGTCTTTTCTTAAAATTTGGGTATATGAGGCATATGTTTGACATACTCAAAACCCCAAATCAGATAAGTGCTACTTTGTTAAGGTTATGCCAAAAGTTTTGGTATTCCTCTATCACTACACAAAAGCAAAACTGTTTGCTGTTAAGAACAATGTGTTTTGAAGAAAAATAGTTTCTTACAAAAGAGTGAGTGGGAGGACAGTGCAACTTGTCAAAGATTGTTGAATCTTCAGAGGAGTGCGCAGCTGAACCACACAGGTTAGACAAAAATCGTACAAACATTCATGATATGTAAAACGAGATATTGTTGTTCGACAATGATAAACCTGTGATATACAAAGAAGCGTTGATGGGCCCTGACTCCGGGATTTGGCTAAATGCCAAATAATCCGAGATAGTATCCATGGAAGTAAGTCAAGTTTTGAACTTGGTAGACCCTCGGAAAGACTAAAAGTCTGAAGAATATATATATGGATCTATAATTGATTCGGATGAAATTGTTTTATCCATAAAGCTCAACTCGTTGGAAAATTGTTTTCTAGCAAGTTCAAAGGTTGACTACGGCGAAATAGTGTCGACCGTAGAAATGCTTTAGTCAGTTCGGGTTATATTAGCAATTACTACATATCTCATTTATAGGATATGGTAGAATGAATGTCAAAACAAAGTTCCTACACGGAAATATAACAAAGGACGTATATGTGATACGACCGGAATGTTTTGTCGATTCAAAGGATGCTAAAATAGATGCAAGCCTTGGATATCCAGTGATGGACTGAAGCTAGCATAATGGAGTTGGAATTTTTTGTTGTGATGAAATTGCCAAAAGAGTTTGTTTTCATCAGGAATAACGAAGATGCTTGAATATTCAAGAAAGTAAGTGGGAGCTGAATAATATTTCTAAAACCTTATGTAGATGACATATTGTTGATTAGAAATGATATAAATTTCTTGACACAAATAAGGACTTCATTGGAAATAGTTTTCAGTTGAAGAACTTGGGCTGATATAGCATTAGTATTGAGCATAGTGATCTATGAAGATAGTAAGTGCCTGATCATGCTAAAGCCAACACTACATATTGACATGATACTAAAGTAGTTTAGTATGAAATGCCAAGAAACATGTTCTTGCCGAAGTCGTGGTGAAAAGTTGTTTGCAGAAATCAGTGTTGATGAACACAGATAAGAAAAAACACGTGAATTGAATTCCACTCACCTGTGTGTTTGGATTAATCATGTACACCATAATATGTAAAACGACCAGATATGTCCAACGCTCCAAAAGGTTGTGAGCAAGATACCAAAGTGATCAATATGTTGATCATTGGACAAATAGTGAAAAGTTAAACTTATGATAGATAAGATATGTTTCTCGGAAAATGGAGAGAATGAAGAGCTCGTTGTAATGAGTTACACCAGCTGAATTTTTGATGTAAATAGTTACACCAATTCAGTCTTCATACTTACTCCGACCGATTTTCGATTTTAATTGGGATTATGTATTCCACACGTAAGGGTGGCGCAGTGTGGAGGAACTTTGTCAAGTTCGATACTGTGGCGAATTCTATAACAGAGGCTAAGTATATTGTTGCTTAAAGAAGTAACAAGGAGGGTATTTTGAATCATGAGTTCTTTTATGAACATGGTATGGTTTCTTAGATACTTGAAGCTCATGGAACATTGATGAATGATTTCATGACTTATTCTAAAGGAACCAAGGTCCTACCAATTGATTCAAACATATACAAAACTAAACTGATAAAATTAGTGAATTTTATGATAGCGTGAAAACGCGAAGATATGCAAGATACAAACGGGTCTGAAACGTCAGATCCGATGATGAAGTCTATACCACAAATGAAGCATGTATTACAGCGGTATGCCATAGGTGTAAAATGCTCAAGCACTGATAATATTATTGACTCTAGTGCAAGTGGGAAACTGTTGGAAATATGTCCTAGAGGCAATAATAAAATGTTATTATATATATATTTCCACGTTCGTAATTAATGTTTATATTTCTGTGCTATAATTGCAATGACCCTAACTGTGAGATTCAGAAGAAAACTCATTTGCATGTGTGGAAATGTAAACACCAAGAGTTCCTGGTTTAGCCTCTAAGACCAGCTCATGTGCTAACTGATGATTACGTTTTCTTAATCATGGACATTGTTCTTGTAACAAGGATGTCAGTAGCAATGGGAACATATTGTTAGCAGAACAATGATGTTGAACCGACCCCAGTATTGAATGACATACTTAGAGATCACATCGTAACTACGTTATAAGTCATATCATGAAATGTTTTCATATATGTAATTCCTTAGACCATGAGAGTATCGAGTTGCTTCACATAGGAAGACATGCTTTGGTTCTTAGATGAATCCTCCCGTAAATGGGAAGTAGTAAAATAAGTTCTGGGTATGTTAGATGGTGTGGCTAGTGACTGTGATAGTTCAAGAATGGGATTTTCTCCTTCACGATGAAGAAGATATTCACTTTGGGCCCACTCGGTATGACGGTATCCATTATAGTCTGGCCAGACGCATTGTGATTCAGTCACGGGGATACCGGAATACGATAACGAGAAAATGGACGAACTAGCAAAGAGGATAACGAGTGGCTTGTGTTCAAGAAGTTGTTACACATGGGTGCCAAACTTCTCTCCTCTAACTTTGTCATATATCGCGAAGCAAAGGGAATGGTACATGAATAAACATAATGGTTCACTCGAAGTTTCTTCGTGTATGTGCGGGAGTCAACATGGGTGTCCAAGGCTCCGCTGTTGATTATTGGCTATTGACAAAAGGCTGTTGACCTATGTCCGGAAGATGTTCTGAGTCATGTCCGCATTATACCGAACCTATTGGGTGACACACTTAACGAGCAGTAGTCTGTTAGAATACTAGTATGGTAGATGGTTTAGTGGAAGCAAAGCAGAATAGTTCATACGGGTACCGGAAGTAGTTCCGGAGATTTATGGAATTGTTCATAAGGGCACCAGAAGTAGTTCTGGGTATTTAAGGTTATGTCCGGATCACTCTGGAGTAGTCCCAGGTGGTTCCGGAACATATGAGAATGGTACTGGGGAAGTCCTGGATCAACCGGAATAGTTTCTGGATAATCGCTGGGCGTCCCGACAACCTTCGCGGTCATCGGGTGGCTTAAACTGTAACTCGGATGGTCTTGGAAACTATCCGGATGGCTCCGGAACGTCCGAGAACGGTCTCGGAAGGTCCTGGAAGTGCTCCAGAAGTGTCCGGAATGTCCCGAAACGGTCCCGGTATGTCCCGGAAGGTCCCGGAAGCTTCTAGAAGGTCATGGAAGGTTCCGGAAGGTTCCGGGCTGTACCACCCACTCCCCTGCGCCCCTAGCCTTGGGGGGAAAGCCACCTAGGCTGCCCTGGCCGGCCAAGGGGTGGGGGCGCACCAAAGGGAAGGAATCCTCCTCCAGGTGGAATTACCAAATCACATTATGGCAGGTTTCCGGTGGGAAGGTGTGGGAAGGTTTGGAAGGCTTGGGAGTCCAAGTTGGACTCCCAATCCTCCTTGAGCTGCGCCCTAGGCCTCTTGGCCACCTATATAAGGTGAGCCAGGGGGAGAGGGAGAGCAAGACAACTTTTCCCCAAGGCCTATGCGCCACCCTCCCTCCTCTAAACCCCGTTGCTCCACAATTAGACCCCGGTTTAGACGTTGTTCTAGATCGGAATCCGTTAGGGTTTTCTCCCTCTAGTTTTCTCGGTGGAGTTCATCTCTGGAAGGCGGAGCGCTGCTGGATTGCTGCTACGGGATGTGTGGATACTAATGGAGGGGTCGTACCTTCGACCCTTCTTCGAGGAGCTTGTTCATGGGACTTGTCCGTGGGACTAGATCGCGGGACATGTTCGTGGGATTGATCGAGGGACTGTTCGTGGTAGAACTTGCGAGATCTACTTCCACTACGTCCACGAGCTTCACCAACTCTACTTCCGCTACATCGGTTGGTGAGCCATGACCTAAAACCTTGTATGCAATCTTCTTGGATGATCTTGGGTTCTTGATTCGTAGGCCGAATTTTTTTTGTTTTCTACTACGTTTCCCAATAATACTTGTAATCTTTCCACTTCACACTCCCCGAGTCTAAATACACGGCATGCGAGTGTTGCGGTGAAAAGCAGATGAGCACGCAGTCTTGATCCTCACTGCATAATTAAAACAATCCAAAAGGAATGTTGGAAGAGGACAATGGAAAGCTAAGAAAGCATATATGCTACAGAGGCGAGCGAATGACTTACTTGGGAGAGTAGGTCATAAGAAATGAATCCTTGTCGGCGTTCTGTAGCATGAAGTTTGTGATGTACCCCGCCGCGAGAGACGCATCCCCATCGTCCATCAAGATGCTTTCACGCATGTAGAAGGGGTCCAATATCGCGATGCTCGGGGTCTTATCTCTCCTGATACTCATAGAAAGGCTGAGCGAGAACAGACGGATAAGGCTATGGTCCAGCCGCTTGAGATGGTACAAATTGAAGATCTCCGAAAATCGCAGGATTATCATATCCGCGGGGATAGTGTTGATGAAGCCCATGTTGAGTGGCACCTTGGCCATGAAAACTGGGTACGAGGGATTCTCTTCTCGAAGAAGAATCTTCTCTAATGCCATAATACTATGATGCACACTCTGCATATCCGAAGTTGCAAGGTCCAGCATGTCCTTAGGTAGCATCTCCCTACCAGCCACATGGATTTAAAACGAGAAATCCTTGGGTCTTGGTGGCCCGTCCTGAGCCCGGATCGGCATCGAAGGTTGGCTACTCGAAGTGATGCTCTTCTTTCTTTTCCGTCCCTTCTTCTTTTCTGATTTTGAGCAGTCACCGGCCTTTATCTGCTCAGTGGCCGCCTTATGGAGTGTGGACGGGCTGAGAATAGATCTCCTTGTGGCATCTGCTTGAGGCTCGGTGAAGGCGCAAGTTGCTGGAGACATGTCCCGAGAATCAGCGAAGAGACGCGTGGAGCAAGCAGGCTTCGCCACAGGATCAGCTGGACCGCGAGCTTCCTCGTCATGCTGATAGGCTCCTTCAGCAGGAGGCATGAATAAGTCATCAGCATCATACAAAGTATTGATGAACTGGTCGGCGCTGATATCATCATCAAGATCATCGTCTTCTTGTTGTGCGCCGATGGGATCATGTGGCGCCGACACGATGACTAGCGGTGTTGTCCTAGGTGTGGTGCCCCTTTCCCCCGTCATTAAACGCATTTGGCTCTTCGGCCATAGGTATATTTGGTTGAAACAGTCACTGAGGATTGCCGGCACGTCCTCATCGTATCCGGGGGGTTGAATGGGAGGTTCAACTCTCTCGTAGCCCGAAATCACAAGAGAGATTTGAACCCTATGCATCTCCGGTGCCATCGGCATATTGTGCATGATTCGATTTTGTGGTTGAATGATTTTACCTTTGGCAACATCCTTCAACTCGCCGTCCACGACTTGTAATAGAATGCATGGAGTGTCCTCCTGCGAAAGAGATATATATATATATATGCATGTACGGCATCAGAGAGATTCCACTAAAAAAGGAAAGGAGATGAAGTCCTCGTTTGAGTTGTAGAGGCTTATAGTTACCTTGAGGGCGTCGAGGTCGGCTAGTGAAGAGACCCCGCCGATGACGGCGGGCATGCAAGAGACTGAGGGCGCGCTGCCTCCCGTGGCGTCGGTCGCCCTATTTGCGCTGCCGCCGGGTGCATTATTGTTATGCCCCGGTTGCTCGATCGTGGATGGAGGAGTTACCATCACGTCCGGCGTCGCCGCCGCGGTGTTGGTGGCGGGAGTCACCAATACGCCGGGAGTCGGTGCGGGAGCCACCACTACGGCGGTAGTCGGGACTGCAGGCGCCGCGGTGCCCGAGTTGCTGCCGACCATGCTGGGGACTGGTATGGGCCCTTGTCCACCACGCGCTTGCCAATTCGCGAGTGACTGCATCATATCTGGAAGGAGAGCGTTCATCGTCTTCGCCACTTCGTCCTGGACAAGCCGCGGAAGCATGTTCACCTTCTCCTCCAGTCCACGAACATAAGCGACATCTTCTTCGGTCCTTCTCACCTTGCGCCCCCTCCAACCGGACTGCTCCACCGATTTTCCATAATATTCGGACCAATTTAGGTCCGCACCAAAGCCGACCACACGGCCGGCAGACGATGGCTTCGCCGTCACGTCGTCAACCTTCTTGACCTTTTTCAACGCCCTGTTAAAGGCGTTGTCCCACGGGCCGGCCGGCTTAACCGACGACTCCTGCGAAGAGGCGATTTTCATTTCCGCTTGCTACAAAAAGAATGTGAAACGTTAAGAAATTGTGAACTTCACTCGAGAATTCAATCAACAAGGTCATGTGGTAAACTACTTACCCCGGCAGTCTTAAACTCCTGAATCTTAGGATCGATAATTATTTTTGAGGTTGCTTTGTCCTTATAGCTCCGGGCCCTCACAAAGAATTCGGTCTGCGGATCATCTTTGTATTGCTGGAAGGGGTTAGGTATGCCCGCATCAGCGTACTCGGCAGCCTCCTTGTCCCATTTAGGATTGGAACTTTTGTAACCACCATCTCCGAGACGGTGGTTACCTATGACCTGCGACCGCATGGCCTTTCCCTTTGCACTCGCGCCCTTGGCTTGCTCGGACTCACACCTAGCCTTGAAAAGGTTGTAGGTAGCTTCGTCGATCAACGACTCTTTCTCCTTGAGCTCCTCCCAGGTTTTGTTCTTTTCAAAAATTGCCCTCTTCACCCGGGTTTTCCAACTGGACAAGGCCTTGCTCATCTTCCTGAGGGCCCATGTGTTTACTTTGTTCCCTCTGAGTTTGGTGTTATCGTACGGCTCCAGAAACTTGTATCATCCGTGCAGCTTGTTGATAAGAAGCTGACAATAATGAATATTCTCACGACTCCTGAGGTTAATCGTGGTGATCGGCATGGTGTTGCGGAGGATCGCCGCGACTTGACGGCCGTACCCTTCCGAAAAACGTTCGGGCTCTTTAGGAATCCCGACGGCGGTCACAACAGTAAACTCTTGCCTGATGACGCCGACCTTGGTCGGTTTCCGATTCCTCTTCTTCGACTGGGTACCATCTGTGTTGGAGCCACCGGTCCCATCATCCTCGCCGATGTTCCTCTCGCCGTCTGTCGTACCGACCTCCTCCTCCAAGTCATCATCCGATGAGTCGGACTCCGACTCTATCTCCTCCTCATACTCCTCCTCGCCCGGAGGTACTTCCTCTTCTCTCTGCTCCTCGACCTCCTCCTGGGAGTATTCCCAAAATTGCTTCCTTTCTTCTCCAGGCTGAGAAGAAGGACCGGCGTCGGCTCCGGTCGACATGTTTGCACTAGTAAAATATTAAGAAATGCAACTACTTAATTAATTAGCAAAATAAATAAATGCAAATACTCTCATGTTAAGAAAAATAGCAAAGGTCATGCACGAATTCACGGAAAAATTCGGCATGACCTTTGCTCTTTTTCTTAACATGAGAGTTCCCCATTCTCAACCGAAACGGAAGTTAATCAACATTTCGGGAGAAAGGGGATAATGATTTGTACCTGCACAACATATAAATAGGCTATACATGAGACAATAACCAGCAACATAGCATTTGTTCTTATCATATCAAATATAAACTGTGGATTGATATATGCTTAACAACATCTATATGACAAGTGCTGGATTTTTATAAGAACAACAGTAAAACTAGTACATAACCCTAGCTACAGGACACACACACACACACATCACACACACAACACACACACACACAGGACACACACACACACACACACAGAGGACACACACACCTCACACACACACACAGGACACACACACACACACCTCTCACACACACACACACAATTGAAATATTTTGAACAGGGGCATACACACACACACATCACACACACACACACAATTGAAATATTTTGAACAAGGGCATACACACACACACATCACACACACAGGGGCATGAACAATTTAACAGGGGCATACACACATACACAGGGGCATACACACACACACACACATCACACATCACACACACACACAGGGGCATGAAGAGGGGCATGAGAAGCAGGGGGAGTGGGGCTGGGGGCGGCGCCATGTCCACCACGACCATCGTTGGAAGCCAGCAAGGGGAGGGAGGGGTACCTGGCGGTGGAGGGCCTCGCCGTGGAGGGGTTGGGGCGGCTCCGGCAGGCGGCTGCGTCAGGGCGGTGGCTAGGGCTCCGTCGTCGAGGGCGGCGGCCGGAGAGGAGGGGCTCCGGTGGCGGGGTAGGGCTCCGGCGGCGGTGGCTAGAGGAGAGTGAGGGGTGGGGGCGAATGGTGGTTACTGTGCGGGGTAGGGGGGTAGTTGGAATAGGCAAGTCTTAGGGGTGGCGCATTTTGCAGAAATGCGCCACCAAGTAAATCCTTATGCGTGGCGCATTTTGCCAAAATGCGCCACGCATAAGGATCTACTTGGTTGCCTATTTTTTGTTTAATATGAGATAATTAACTAGCTCTATTAAAAACTATAAATGAACATGTAAGGGTACTTATTTTTTTTCAAATTCCATTCTGCCATATGCAATTGTACTAGTACTTTCATTTTATAGCATGATATATATGATCTCGTGGGAAACCAAATACTTCGAGAAATTATGAAGTGCATATTAAATCCAAGCATACACAAAGTGATCATAAATTACAAAAGATTTTCTTAAATTTGGAGCTAGCTATCTAGCTATCATTTCCTCAGGATTTTCTTCTTGCCCTTCTTTGTCGTGGTTGAATAATTTAGGCCCGGGACGCCTTCAATTTTCCTCTTGAACGGGAGGAGCCCTTTCTTCGGTAGGGTTGTGGTGTATGTATCCTGAGCGGCGTAGTCATCCTCCATCTTCGGGTCGCCGTACTTGTCAAAGTCTTGCTCGTTGGCGACTCCATCCATTCCGATGATGTTTCTTTTGCCTCTCCTCACTACAACGCGGCTCGGCTTTGATGGGTCGGTAATGAAGAAGCATTGGTCCACTTGGCTAGCCAGTACCCATGGCTCATTTTTCGCGGTGACGTTTGCGCCCGCAGACTTGGATTTGGCTTCGGGTATAACCATGGTGGTGAAGTACCGGTCTTATTTTACGACGCTCTTGGCCCATCTCACACGGAACATCGGCAGCTTCTCTCCACAGTAGTCGAGCTCCCATATGTCCTCGATCCTTCCATAGAATCTTTCCTTGACATCATCGGTGTAGAATATCCCCGTTACCCCTGAGTTCTGGTAATCGCAGTTATTTTCCTTTTCCTCCGTGTAAAATGTGTAGCCGTTGATATCATACGCTTGATAGGTCATCAGGTTGCGTGCGGCACCCTGTGACAAGGTGAATATCATCTTTTCGTCCTCGGAAGCGTTCCTTCGAGGGGGATTAGCACGAAGCTCGTCCCTGAACCAAGTCATGAAACCAGAGTTGTGCTCTTTGATTAGCCGTGGATCTCGGTCCGTTATCTGCAGGCCCTGGTCACTGTACTTCTTCCTGATTAAATCCTTGTGCTTTTCTATCCAAGGATCGACTAGCTGGATGTGTTGTAGCGCGACTAGGCTTGCTCTTTCAAAGTCGATGTCTCGACCGTCAAAGTTGACATGCATTGCGCGGCTTCCCTCGTGGTGACCACACCCATCGGTCCTGCCAAAGTGCTTGTTGACGGCCAGACCAACAGGGTTCTCGGTGTAGAGATAATTCGTGCAAAAAGAGATGCACTCTTCGGTTAGAAGGCCCTTCGCTATGCTTGCATCTGGACGGGACCTGTTACGAACGTATTTTTTGATGTGTCCATTCATCCTTTCGAACGTCATCATGTTGCGCAGAAACACAGGCCCGAGTTGGACGATATCCTCCACGACGTGGATCAGCAGATGCACCATAATGTCGAAGAACGCGGGCGGGAAATAGATCTCAAGCTCGCATAGTATGAGCACGATCTCCTCCTGTAGCCTTTTGAGTTCTGTAGCGCAAATCGACTTCCGGGAGATGACGTAAAAAAATTTGCAAAGGCCAAACAACGTTTTACGGACGTGCTCATCCATTATCCCTCGCATCGCAACCGGGAGAATCTGCGTCATCAGCACGGCACAGTCGTGAGATTTCATCCCGCTAAAACGCTGCTTCGCCTCATCTAGGTATCTGCTTATCTTCCCCGCGTAGCCGTTCGGAAATTTTACTCCTATGAGGCAGTGGATAAACCGCTTGATCTCCTCCTCGCACAGAGTGAAGCATGCCGGGGGGCAGTGATCAATACCGGTCTTCTTATTGGTCGTCCTTTTTCGTTTGCGAGAGTTTTGCGTTTCCGTATCCTCTTCCTCCTCCGGCTCATCATTGTCGTCACTAGGGGGTGAAGTTCCCTCCTGATGCCCATAAATTTCAAGTCATTCCTTTCTTTTGTCCCGTCCTTGGTCTTCTCCGGCATGTTGAGCAGCGTGCCAAACAAGCTCTCGCACACGTTCTTTGTGATATGCATTAGATCAAGGCTATGAGGACTGCGGAGTAGACTCCAGTATTCCAAATCCCAGAAAACAAACCTCGCTTTCCATACCCTCATCAACGGCTGAGTCTTCTTTTTTTTTCTTTCCCGGCGTGGGGCACTCTTTCCATGTTTTCAGCAAGTTGTCGATTTCTTTGCCGCTCCTTCGAGCTGGGGGTGCTCGGAGCTCCTCGCTTCCATCGAACAGATGTCCCTGTTTTCTCCATGCGTGTTTCTTGGGAAGCCACCTCCGAGACCCCTGGAACACGGTTTTTGAAGATCCAGGATCTTTTGGTAGCTGGCCATAACGTTTCTAGCTCCTCTTTCAACAGACGCAGATATAGATTGAGGTCCGTACCTGGTTGTTTCGGCCCTTGAACTAGCATACACATTGTTATGTACTTTTCTTCATGCACTTCCAGGGGGGGAGGTTGTATATGCATACAAACACGGGCCAGGTACTTTGTGTACTGCTCTGGCCGCCAAACGGATTGACTCCATCGGCGCTCACACCAATCCTGAGGTTCCTTGGTTCTTTCCCAAAATCTGGGTATTCGAGGTCTAACGCAGTCCATTGGCTACCATCTGAAGGGTGCCTCAGCATGTCCTCCTTTTCCGGATCCGGGTTCGGGTCATCCTCTTTTAGCTTCTTTCTATCCGCGTGCCAGGTCATGAGCTTTGCTTCCTCGAGATCTATGAAATACCTCTGCAGACGAGGAGTGATCGGAAAGTACCATACCACTTTTCTAGGAACTTTCTTCCCTCTCTTGTATCGACTAACACCGCACACCGAACATGTGGTTTTATCTTCTTCCTCACCCCGATAGATCATGCAATCATTCATGCAGACGTGGTATTTAACATGCAGAAGATCGAGAGGGCAAAGGACTTTCTTGGCCTCAGTGATACTAGTTGGGCACGTGTTGCCCTTCGGAAGACGATCGTGCCAGAATGCCATGTCATCATCGAAGCTTTCGTCGGTCCATTTGTGTTTTGCCTTCATCTCCATAGTCCCAAGTGTTAAATTCAAGCGGGTATCCCCATCGTTGCATCCTTCGTACAACTTCGTAATCGCGTCTTTCACGAGTTGCGCCATCTTGGCTTTCTCTCTGTTGCACCTCTTGCATTCAACGCCTCTTTGACAAGAAGCTCTTGAACATGAGGGTCTCGCACCCAGCTTGAATCCTCATCATGTCCGACATCTTGATCTTCATGTCCGGCATCTTGATCTACATGATCCGCTTCGGCATCTTCTTCATGATCATGTACGGGATGCTCTTCGTCTTCTCGCCCGCTGCTGTTTTCTGGTTGCCCTTCCTCATTTACTGGCGCCCCACCATTGACGTCCTCCTCCTCACCAGCTTCATCACTTATCCACCGTGTGTAGCCATCCATCAAACCATTACACTTCAGGTGTCTTTGCAATATTCCGGAATCAGGCTCGGTCACGCACTGCAGTTTGCATCTCCGACACGGACATCTTATATCCAACCTATTATTCCTTAGCATGTCGTTTGTCGCACATTGCATCCACCTAGCCACGGTGATATCGCTCAGCATCTCGCGGACCATGGTCGATGACCTGCGTGCACGGAGAGAGCAACACAATTATATATCACAGTCGTCGCCGGAAAAATTCGGCATGACCTTCCCTAATAATGCATGGGAGCATGCGGAGTGTGCGCCAGAAATTTGCCGAAACGGAAATGAATCGACATTTCGGCAAAACATTGGCCACTCAAGATACACATATACATCAGACCACCATAAGCTTCACATAGACATCAAACCACCACAAGCTTCACATATACATCAAACCGAAGCTTCACATATACAACAAACCCCAAGCTAATAAAGGCAAGTATATGGGTCATAAATGGAACAAAAGAGTTTGGGAGGAGGTCCACTTACTTCAATATGAAACAAAATAGATGTAATGCCAAGTATCGATGGATAAATGGAAGAAATGAGGTGGGGAGGAGGAGAAAACCAAATAGATCTAGGGTGAGAATAGTGGATCTAGTTTGAGAATTGTGTGGAGTGAATGAGAGGTGGTACGTGGGGTGGAGTAGATAAGGGCAGCTCTAGGCATTTAGTGGCGCATATAGAAAGTAAGTGGTGGCGCATTGGCGAAATGAGCCACCCCTAAGCCCTTATGGGTGGCGCATTAGAGAAATGCGCCACCCTAAGGACCTTATGGGTGGCGCATTTACAAAATGCGCCACCCCTAAGCTCTTAGGGTTGGCGCATTCTGTAAATGCGCCACCCATAAGGTCCTTAGGGGTGGCGCATATTGCTGGATGCGCCATGTATAAGATCATCCAAGCTGGCCCACTCTTAGGGGTGGCGCACTGGAAAATAATGCGCCACCCATAAAGTCCATAGGGGTGGCGCATATTGCTGGATGCGCCACGTATAAGATCATCCAAGCTGGCCCACTCTGAGGGGTGGCGCATTGGAAAATAATGCGCCACCCATAAGGTCTTATGGGTGGCGCATTATTTTCCAGTGCGCTACCCCTAACTGATGGTTGCGCATGGCCTTCTCTATGCGCCACTAATAAGCTTTCCATGTATAGCTATTTCCCTAGTAGTGTCAAGAATTCCTCCTTTGAGGTCTCCATTCCTTAGCAAGAGAGTGGTCTTCCAAATCCACTAATCTCCAAGAATGTTACTTCTCCGACTACATCTTTTAGATATTACACACGCTCCTTTGAGTCCTTGACTCCTTAGCAAAAATAGGGGTCTTGCAAATACATCGGTCTTCGAGGATGATACTTCTTCATAAGGAATTCACCTATTCCCTTGAGTTTTGAATCCTTAGAAAAACGGGGTCCATAGTATTCACTGATCTTCAAGGATGATACTCCTTCGACTACATCCTCTGAATAGTACATATACTCTGTTGTTGTCTTGAATACCGCATCCAAAAGACGGGTCTTCCAAGTACTGAGACTTTATAGCTGACGGGTCAGGCACCAATACTAAACAACTATCGATACACTCTTGGTGGTCATCAATAATACTTCCACGGGATACCTGCAGCAAATGGTCTTGGTCCATACTCACCGTATAACACAAACGGAAACTCCTACAGGGGTCATGCATCGTACCATTCTATGGTTTAGGCTTTGACATCGTCGTCTCTCAAAGATAGGTAAGTCACTCAAGATTTACTATCCCGCATAACAAGAGCAAATAATAAGAGTAATCGTCATGGGGGCCAATCCATTATGCACCCAAATCATTACCTTGTATATGGTTTAGCGAATCTCGCAATCTAACACTCGGTCATCCTCACAAGCATTGCAGAAAGTTCCTCCTGATCATGATGTGGGTTCAGATAAGTCCATTGGTTCTTCAAGCCAAACAAACATCTATCGTCTCCTCACACATTCAGGTTTACGTAGCCTGCTATGAAACGTGTAAAGTAAACAATCACATTCAGGTGATTCCTATTTTCTGTTGTTTTTCTATTTCAGGTTTCCCCCTTATTAAAAGTACCAGAAAAATTCCGGGAAAAATATAGGAAAAATCAGCGTACTGGAAGCTTCGCGAAGAGCCCAGGAGGGGCCAGAGGGGAGCCAGGGGGGCCCAGGCGGCCAGAGGGCGCGGCCAGGCCCCTGTCCGCGCCAGGGGGGCTCCTGGAGCCCCTGGCCCACCTCTGGCTGCCCCCTTTCGCCTATTTATTCCCCGTGACGAGAAACCCTCGGGGACGGAACCTTTTTTCGCGATCTCTCCTCTGTTCCGCCGCCGCCGTGCTTCCAAGATCGGAAGCACCAGAAGACCTCTTCCCGGCACCCTGCCGGACGGAGGAATCACCTTCGGGAGCTTCTCCACCACCATGGATGCTTCCCGGATGAACCGTGAGTAGTCCACCTTGGACCATAGGTCCATGATCAGTAGCTATGTGATGTTCTCCTCCCCTCTTTGTTCTTCATGGATTAGACCTCGTGAGCTGCCCTACATGATCGAGGCACATATGTAATCTTTCTGTTGATGCTATGCTGAGTTTGCTGGGATCCAATGGATTATGAGATTATGTTCAGATTGTGATTGAGTTATATATTTGATTCTCTTCTTTTATATTTATGTTCTTGAGTAACTCTTGCATGTTCTCCGTTGCTGTTTATTGCTTTGAGAAAGTAGTAGGTTGTGACTCCAAGAGGGAGCGTTATGCATGATTGTGGGTTCATGCCCCCCGATGACTAGCTTGAGTGATAGAAACATGAGTCTAGGGGATGTGTTGTTGCCACAAGGGGGAAAACAACGGTGCTTGTACTTGCGGGTGCAAGGATTGTTTACTTTACGGAAAGTTCTTTAATGCAGTTGTCCGTTGCTTTGAGTTTACATTTGGGTGGGATTCGCAACTTAATACGAGCGAGATGTTCTGGATAAATATCTCAAGGTGGATGATTAGTGGGTAGATGCAGATGGATTTCGGTCTACTTGTCTTGGCGTACCGCCCGTGCTTTTGAGCCTCTTCCTTTCTGTTTTGCATAATTAGCATTGGTTTGCGCACATAATCCTGTCAATTGCCCATCTGTAATTTTTTTACCTCACATGGCTATTTTATCGTCTTTTGGGAGAGAGACATCACTAGTGAACATCATGAGATCCCGGTCCATACTTCCACCACTGTTTACATTATCAATTTACTTTCAGTATTTACTTTTCAGTTGCTATCACTATCATTATTATCCCGTGCGTTTTATCCTTTGTAAACAACAAGGCCGGAGGAATTGACAACTCATCTGTACTCGTTGGGAGCAAAGCTATCTGTTGTGTGTGCAGGTCCAGGCAAAGCAAGTGATTATCATAAACAGCGCCTCACTTGCCGAACCACCTACTTGTCGACCTTGGAGTCCTACTGGAGACAATCTAAACCTTAGCATCTTCGCTAAGGGAAATTTGTCACTATATACATCTCACCTTCCACTTGGGGTAACCAACGGGGGCGAGAAGTTATCTACTGTATCAATCCTCGGGCTCAAGAATTGTTGAAACAGTTGTCCTTAAATCAGGATTCCAAGTTGCATTATTCCTTAGTTCAAGATCTTCTTCGTTACAAAAACTGTATTTGGATTGGTCACGATTCAGAGTTGCAACGAAAATTTGCCAAGCCTTCCATGACAGTCCAATGGGTGGACATTCTGGGTTTCCTGTCACTTACAAAAGGATTCATAGCTTGTTTCGTCGGGCTGGCATGAAACAGTTCATTCGTTAGTTTGTGAAGACTTGTGTTATTTGTTAGCAGGAAAAACCTGAGAGGTTTTTTTTTATCTAGGTTTACTTTATCATCTTCCTATCCCACAAGGAGTTTGGGCCACAGTTACTATGGATTTCATTTCAGGTCTGCCATCTTCAGATCATTTTGGTCACTTCATTCCTGTCAGTCATCCATAAACGGCTCTTAAGATTGTTAATTTGTTCTTAGAATATGTCTACAAACACCATGGTATGCCTTAGTTCCTTATCTCAGATCGTGACCCGATGTTCTCTAGCGCCTTTTGGCGGAATTTACTCAAACGCACGGGAAGTCAGGTGAATATGAGTTCGTCCTATCATCCAGAAATAGATGGTCAAACAAAGAGGGTTAATCAGCAAGTCGAGTGTTATTTGAGGTGATTTATTTCTTCACATCCAACGAAATGGGCCAAATGGTTAGCCTTGTGCGAGTTTTGGTATAACACCAACTGGCATTCCTCTTTGAATAAGAGTCCCTTTGAGATTTTGTATGGATACACTCCCAGATACTTTCGTATTTTCTTCTTCTGACACTATCGCTTCAACAGATTTGCAGCAATGGGAGTCTGATAGGGCAGTGATTCAAGCGTCTGTCAGGCAACAATCACTGTGTGCACAATAACGTATGAAATTTCAAGCTGACAACTATCACACTGATGGGAACTTCAATGTTGGGGATTTTGTGTTTCTCAAATTACAATCATACGTGCAATCATCTGTCGCGCACCATGATAATCACAAGCTTTCCTTCCGCTATATCGGCACCTTTCAGATCCTGGAAAAGATTGGTGATGTTACTTATCGCCTACAATTTCCTCCTGGCAGTAAGATTCATCTTGTATTTCACGTATCGCAGCTTAAGCAATTCTTGCTGCCAGCCCACCAGGTGCAAGTATCTTTATCATCGCCTCAAGCTCAATTTCAAGTTCCTCTTCGGGTGTTGCAACATCGCGTTGGTCGGGCTGATAACAGATCCATTGCTCGAGTTCTTGTTGAGTGGAGTGCTGCTTCTTCTGGTGTTCCTACTTGGGAGGACAGAGATGCTCTTTGTCAGTTATTTTCACGAACTCTGCCTTGGGGACAAGCCGGTTTTGAAGGAAGGGGGAATGTCAGCAGCTGTGCTGACGAGGAAGATCAAGGTGACCGGGCGAGTGGGAATAAGAAGAATTTTTATTCCTCGACTGGGCCGTCAAACCGGACCACTCGAGTACGCCACATTCCCTAGTGGCTTCAGGCCAAGACTGGGCCCGTTAAGCGGGTTTAACGGTCGCGTGCCTTTATATACTGGTTTTCGATGTACGAGAGAGGTGGATAGGATTTCAGTGGCTTCGGCCGGTTGTAATTCAAATTATGTAGCTATGGGAGTGGATGGGTGGAACATCATAGTAATAAAATCCAAATTCTCCATTATTATACCTTGATCCTAATAGAAGGCGATCTCATATCTTGTGTTTTCGGAACAAATGATTATCTGGTACTTCACCCGCGGGATGGAGATCACCGTCGCCATCAACAACTTGACGGTCAACATCTCCGCTCCGAAGGTCAATCCAATGGCAGTTGTGGTTCTTCAGTGTGCATGGATTTGGATTTGGGGTCTCCCACCGATTGGCAAGTCAAAGAAGGTGATCCGATCCATGTCCCGTATCTTGGGAAAGGTCGAGGCGGTGGATGAGCTCTCACTTAGAGGTGGTGAGGGCCCGGGTCAAGGATCTCGACGTGGCCAACCTTTATGCCACGGCCCGGATCTTCTTCAACGATCTTTTACAACCTCAATATTGCACTGGAGGCTGTGGTGGATCTTGGTGGTGACAACAACCATCCACCGAACTCATGGGACAACTTGGGTCAGCATGACGAGTCCGGTAGACGTGAAAATTCCAAGGGAAAGCACCACCACCACCGGCACATCTCCCGCACCTCCGATAAGGATTAGGATGATAATGACATCTAGGATCAGGACGTCCCCCTCAATAGTCGGTTCCACAGTAGGCACTCTGTTCGAGCTAAGGGTCGGGATGTCCTTTGGTGCTGGGCTTCGCGATGCAGACATTTTTTTGGCAAAGGAAATGTCCAGGTTTATTCCCCTCGATCGGTGCACATTTTAGTTGCGATATCCCTAGTGCCCCGGAGTCCGATGGTTGTGCCTCGGTCCATATATGTTGTCGTGGTGGAGGTGTCGCCCGGCTGTTCCGATCGTGGAGAGGCTCGTCAGGGGTGGTCGCGCTTCACAACCACTTCAACTGGTTTTTGGGGTTTGATACCTTGGATAGCGTGGGGATGGTAGTTTTTCCATCATCCTCCCAACACATTGCCTCTTTGCGGTCTCCCAGACCCTCTGCGGTGCCGCCCATCGTGGGGAAGGTGCCTGCGAGCTCCAGGCTAGTAGTTTCGGGTGGATCGGCATCCTCCTCTCTCGGTTGTGCGATGTCTCCTCGGGTAATGGAGACCAGTCTGAGGGTGGAGGATGATGCCGAAGTGCCACGCCATGGACCCATGCGCCAACCTAGGTACAAGGGTGGGCGCTCAAGCCGCTCGGCCTCCTCCCGGGTCATTTAGTCCAGGCGGAGCGCTCGTTTGGTGGCTTCCAAGCCGGTAGATGGGACTTCACCTACCAGGGTCTATTTGGTGCAATGCCATGTAGCGATGGGAAACCTGGAGACAGGTACGCCTCCTTCGGTGCCTCTGCTTTCTAGATTTTCTTCTTTGTAGTCTGTTTCTCTTGGGCATCTTGCAAAGGTCGCTCTTCATTCAGCCATTGTGTTTAAGGGGGAAACGCATCTTATACGTCCCAAACGTATCTATAATTTTTGCTTGTTCCATGCTTATTTGGTTGACAATGTTACTTGTTTTCATGCACTTTCATGTATTTTACAACATATTTGGGAACTAACCTCTTAACCCAGTACCCAGTGTCAGTTTTTGTCTGTTTTATCGTCGCATTGTAGAAAAAGTCCAAAAATAAAGTTGCTCAGAAAATTCCTGAAATATTCCCAAAAATATTATTCATCAAAAGAGTCCTCCAGCCGAAGGGTCACATTTGGGGTGGCCCACAGCCCCTAGACGGCTAGGGTGAGGTGGAACCCCCCCTCGGACTCCCCTTTGGCCTATATGTACCCCCGGAGGTGGAAACCCTGAATATCCAGGCGCTTTTTCCGGAAGGGTTTCCGATCTCCGCCGCCATCTCCAGAAGGCTTCGGGGACCAAAAGTTCATGTTTCAGTCCACTGCCGGGACGGGGAAGTTCCCCCGGATCAATCTCCATCGACATTGCTTCCTCCCTCATGATGCGGGAGTAGTTCCTCTTTGGGGCTGAGGTTTTCTATCGGTAGCTATGTGCTTAATTCTCTCTCCCATGATGTGATCATTGGCTATGTTCATCTAGTTGTATCCCATGATGTTCCCCTTCTTCTATGTATTGGATATGATGCGCTCCTTTGGTGATACTTCTGGAGTCCACGGTGATGCGTAAGATGCCATTAGTATGGTGATATTGATCATGGGATTGTTCTTCTTGTTGGATTGAATCATGAATCTGAGATTCTCTTGATGCTTGTGTTGATTATAATTTTCATAGTTCTTCGGTGATAGGATGGGTGCTTTTTCATATTAAAAAGTGACTATTGTTGAGATATGTTGTGGTGAATGTTAGTACTATCTTTGGATCGTCGTGGTGACATTAGGGCATCCAGATATGTGGAATAAAAACTGTAGGGTGTGCTTTTTCAACCCTACACAATTTGCATCCTCTTTTGATCCACGAAAAGAATGATCTCCGAGTTACGTTGACGAGGGGGTGTCCCCACAACTCCTGCGGATGAGGGTACCTGGTGCATGTCAAGGAAGGAGGCCCACTGGAAGCTTCGACCAACCTACGACTGGCCCACTCGAAGCACCGACGTAGGAGTCCTTGGCGTTATGGAAACCACGACTTGGCGTCCAAGACTAAATCTAGATTAGGCAACTGCCCCTGTAAACCTAGACGGACTCCTTGTGACCTAGCCTAGTATATAAAGGCTGGGAGAGGGGACGTCTAGGGCATTCAATCTCATAGCAACACCTCCGGTCCAGAGCGATCTCGCCTCGACCGCCATTGTAATCGCCTCCCTCACAATACAAAAGAGCAAGAAGTAGGGTTTTCACCGATCGAGGGCCCTGAACCTGGGTAAATCCCTGTATCCTGTTAGCCAACGAGTATCGCCAACCTGCACCTCCTCTCTACGATCTAAACCCAGGGTACCTTCCCATGGTATTGCTGAGGCCGATCCTCGTAAATTGGCGCTGACCGTGGGGAAGACGCAGGTTGGAATCACGATCTCGGTGGTTCCGTCATTAGCAATCAACACTTCGACAGTTCGAGCAAGATCCAACCCACTCGAAGAGCTCGAGTTTATCGTGAGCCTCTCTGTCGCGCCACCAAGCACGCTCGGTCAACGACTGGGTCAAGATCAGTTTTTCGGCGACTACCAAAGCCGCACCCGACGACGAAGGACCCGCCGACCCAGAAGACAAACCCAAGTCGCAGTCGCAGAGCCGGCAATGGCGCCAGATCAGGTGCAGGAATTTCAAATTGAAATTTCGCTCGAACAACCACTAACTGCTATGACAGCCCCTGTCACCAGCCGAGCACCCGCAGTGACTCGTAGCCGGGACTCATCCACCCGTCCCGGCGAATACTGAAACCCCGACAATAGGCCAAATGAGTTCGCCAAGATGATCCAGAACTACTGGATCAATGATGGAATCGAGCTCGATCCAAGGTTTCACTCCCTTTCCGAAGACCACTCGCAGACATATCATTTCGCAAGGAAAAGAAGACATGACGGCACGAACAGTCTCACACCCAGAGAGCAGCTGGACGGACCCTTCACAATTCACTATTCGAAGACGACTGGGGACGGCTCAGGGAAGGCCACACTCTCAGGAACTGCCGCATGTTCATCGAACTCTCCGACAGGCTACAAGAAGAGAAGCAGCGTAAAGCCAAACGATCCCGAGAAAATGGCGCAGCCACCAGCGCCTAACATAGAGGAGCAATATCCACCGTCTCACGGATGAGTGTGCATGATCCAAGAAGGACGACCCTCAAAGATGAAGCAAGATGCGAACACTCTACAAGCCCGAACAGCCAAAGACATATTGGCAAAAGAACCCTACTACTTATGCGATTCGTAACTCAGCATCACCTTTTCGCAAGACGATCACCCGCGCTCAATCCCAAGGCCAAGGTACGCGCCCCTCGTCCTCGAGGCACAGATCGGTGGATACAATATGACTCGAGTTTTCAAGGACGGGGGGAAGCAGCCTAAACACCATCTACGCTGATACCATACACAAGATGTTTATCCCACGATCAGTATGGAAGAACTCATGCGTCACACTCTACGGCATAGTACCAGGCGAGGCAGCTTCCTCCCTGGGAACAATCAAGATCGACATGGTTTTTGGCAGCAAGGGCAACTTCGCAAGAGAAACCTTAGAATTTGGAAGTGATCGACTGGCAGTCCCAATACCATGCCATACTCGACCATCCGGCGTTCGCATAGTTCATGGCAGTCCCACACTATGCGTACCTCAATCTCAAGATGCCAGGACCCTCCAGGGTCATCACAATCAGTGGAAACTTCATCAAGTAAGATCAATGCGATCGAGATTCGCACCAAGACTCCGACACATTCGGAGCTCAACAAGAACTCAAAGAAATAGCAATGGTGGTAGACAGGAGCGTTTTCCCACTCGCCAGCAGAAGTGAAATAAAATAAATCACTCACGATTTTAGTGTCGACAATGACACCGTTACCCACCAAGTACACCCGACGGACCCGGACAAGACGGTTCGGATTTACGCTCATCTACCTGAAGAACAAGAAACAAGTCTCTTGGCTTTCCTCCGCGAGGAGTGGAAAATCTTTGCCTGGTGGCCGACCAACATGCCCGAAATACCGCAAGAATTTGCGGAGCACGCACTACAAATCTAGCCAAATACCAAACCAGTAAAGCAAGTGATGCGCAGATTCTCCGAGCCAAAACGCAGAGCCATCGGAGAAGAAGTCAATCGACTACTCTACGCACAATTCACCCGGGAGACAAAGAAGGCCACTTGGGTCGCAAAAGCAGTCCTAGTGCCCAAGAAATACACCGACGTACTGCGCATGTGTGTCGACAAGCACTGCCCAAAGGACCACTTCCCTCTTCCAAGGATCAACCAAATCATCGACTCCATCGCAGGATGTGACCTCATATCCTTCCTCGACGCTTACTCAGGATACAACCAGATCAGGCTGAAGGAGGAAGATGAAGAGCATACCTCGTTCATCACCCCTTATGGCGTATTCTACTACAGGACAATGCCCTTTGGGATGAAAAATGCTGGAACCACATACCAACGGATGATGCAAGCATGCCTAAGGGACCAAATTGGGAGAAACTTCCAAGTCTACGTAGATGACATCGTCATCATAACATACAATGTAGACACACTACTCGACGACCTTCGAGAGACCTTCACAGCACTCAACATATACATGATCAATCTCAACCCCAAAAAGTGTGTGTTTGGCGTCCCAGCTGGAAAACTTCTGTGGTACATGGTCTCTGCCCGAGGAGTCGAAGCCAACCCAGAAAAAGTCCAAGCACTAGCTGATGACCCTCAAGTGTAGGGGATCTATCGTAGCCTCTTCGGTAATTAAGAGTGTCGAACCCAACGAGGAGCAGAAGGTATTGACAAGTGATCTTGAAATAGGAATAACTGCAGGTACTGAATGATAACTTTTTATGGGTTTTCTGGTATAAGCAACAAGGATATAAAAGCAAGGAAATTAAATTGTGCTAAGGTGCACCAAGTGGCCCAATCCTTTTGAACACAAAGGATAAGCCGAAGGATCAAACTTATAAAAGATAAAACGTTCTTGAGGACACACGGGAGAGGTAGTCATGTGCTTTCACCATATTCCGTCTAGTACTATGTTTTGTGTTGATAAGTGTTGTGTGGGTGGACCTATGCTAGTGCACTTTCTAGACTAAGATAAGAACACTCTTATGATTAAACCTCTTGAAAGTGATACATCCCGAAAGTATCTATAATTTCTTCTTGTTCCATGCTCTTTTAGGTGATATTGTTATGTGTTTTTCTACACTTTTATATCTTTTCACATATTTGGACTAACCTACTAACTCAGAGCACCCAGTGCCAGTTTTTCTCTGCTGATGTCTATAAGTTGCAGGTTTTTACCCATATTTACAGAGCTCCAAAAATTCCAAGAAGAACAGAAAAAATCAGCATACAAGAAGCTTCCGGAATCACCGAAGGAGAGCCAGAGGGGGACACTGATGGCGTAGAAGTGATAATGTCTTCTCGCCCTTCGTTTGTTACCCCAAGTGGAAGGTGAGATTCAACGTAACGGAAAATTTCCCTCGGTGAAGATAACGAGGTTGAGATCGACCAGTAGGTCTCCGGCAATGATAAGTAGGTGGTGATGTGAACAATGGCGCCGTTCACAACTGAGGGTTTCTTACTACACCTGGACCTTCACACAATACAATTAACTTTGCTCCCAACGAAGTTCAGAGAGGTTGTCAATCTCTCTGGTCTTGTTGTTTACAAAGGGTCAAACACACAAGGGATAATGATAATGATAATGATAGCAACTGAAAGTAAATGCTGACAGGGAAATAGGCTTGTAAAAATGATGGGAATATGGACCAGGGTCCCGTGATGTTCACTAGTGATGTCTCTCTCCCAAAAGACGATAAAACTGCTATGCGAGGTAAATAAATTACAGATGGGCAATTGACAGCATTATAAACGCACCACAATGCTAACTATTTTACAAAAAAAGGAAGAGGCTCATAAGCATGGGCAGTACGCCAAAATAAGTAGACAGAAATCCATCTACATCTACTACTAATCATCCCCCTTGAGATATATATCCAGAACATCTCGCTCATATTAAGTTGCGAGTCCCACCCAAACCGTAAACCCAAAGCAACAGACAACTTCATTAAAAGAACTTTGCGTAAAGTAAACAATCCTTGCAACCGCGGTCACAAGCACCGTTGTTTTCCCCCTTGTGGACACAGCACATGCCCTACACTCATGTTTCTGTCACTCAAGCATGTCCTCAGGGGGCATGTACCGACAATCGAGCATAACGTTTCCTCTTGGAGTTACTATCCACCATTTGGCCAAAGAAATATACAACAACGGGGAACATGCAAGAATTAGTTAGGAACAAAAATATAAGAGATGAAAACCAAATATATTACTCTATCACGATCTGAACATAATCTCATAATCCATCGGATCCCATCAAACTCAACATAGAAACATCAGAAGAATTACATATGTGCCTCGATCATGTAGGGCAGCTCACAAGGTCTAAACCATGAAGAACAAAGACGGGAGGAGAACATCACATATCTACTGATCATGGACCCAAGGTCCAAGGTAGACTACTCACGGCACAACCGAGGAGCGTCCATGGTGGAGGAGAAGCTCCCGGAGGTAGATCCTCCCTCCGGCAGGGTGGCGGGAAGGGTCCTCATGGTGCTCCCGATCTTGGAAGCACGGCGTCGGCGGAACAGAGGCGAGATTGCGAAATAGGGTTCTGTCCTCGGAGTTTACCCATCATGGAGAATAAATAGGCGAAGGGGGACAGCCAGGGGGGCCACCAGGGGTCCAGGCGCCCCCCTGGCCTCGCCAGGTGGCCACCTGGGCCCCTGGTGGTGGCCCTCTGGCCCCACTTGGGTGTTTCTGGAAGACTCCGTTACGCTAATTTTTTATCCGATGTTTCCCGAATTTTTGGAGCACTTTTAATATGGGGTAAACCTGGAATAGAAAAACAGCAGAAAACAGGAACTGGCACTGGGGTGCACTGAGTTAGTAGGTTATTCCAAATATGATCAAAAGTATATGAAAGTGTATCTAGATCATAGCAATATCACACAAAACAAGCATGGAGTGAGCAGAAATTATCGATACGTTTGAGACGTATCAACATCCCCAAGCTAAATTCCTGCTCGTCCTCGAGTAGGTAAATGATAACAGGCATAATTTCTGTGGTGACATGCTAGCAACCATATAAGAACTTTGAAAAGTAAAGAAATCAAGGTATGTAATTCAATTCAAGTCATAACATGCAAGAGTCTATATTAGCATTGAGACAAGCAACGAAAGAAAATTAGGTGCAAGAGCTCTCGCTGTCCCTGACTCGAATGTCTCCAGATGGTGTTTGCGTGCAAGAAGGGGGGTAGGGAATACGAGAAAAAAAAGTATTTTTGTGTTGAGAACTCAATCTACTAAAGTTTCACACATGGTCTTCTTTGGAATCTTATCTTGACTCGTCCCCACACCACTAGCCAGGTACAAGTCAATTTGATCCACTCCCTTTCAATATTTTGAGCACTCATGCAATGGATGAGCGTAAGCACGAGAGTCGACACTTAGGATGGCAAGGAGAGAATATGGTGGAGGAGGAAGACAAAAAGGATGAGAAAGGCTCACATCAATGAGGAAAATCATAGGCTAGAAGGCCAAATGATAGATATGATGTGAGGAGTAGGGATTGCCATGCAACGGATGCATATATGATCTTAAATGCTCTCCAATGGAACTAGTAGGGGTGCATCTAAGTTGCTCGCTCATGAAGACCTAGAGCTCTTTTGAGGAGGCTCATCCTTGGAATATGCAAGCCAAGTTCTATAGTGTGAAGGTCCCCACATAGCTATATGCTTGATAATCTCTATGGAGTACAAGGATAAGAGGCAGTACTAGTGTGGATCTTTCAAAAGGATAGTAGTGTTGCCCCTTTCTCTCTTTTTATTTCTTTTTATCTTTTTTTCTATTTTTTTGTATTTTTTTGGTGGCCTCAATGGCTCTTTCTATATAACTCTCATTTGTCCTCTTTGGGATCTTTTATTTTGTCCACTTTGGGATCTTTTCCTCACTTAAGGGCAACACTCTAATTTACAAAAGGGTATAGAAGATCTTTCACACTTTACAACTTACTCAAATCTCAAAGAAGATGTAGCTATCATGATGTATGCAATGTACGCCGCTGCCAGTGTAGCAGGAACATGTATGACATGAAGATCAAGTCATGAAGAGGTGGGTGTTGCATGGCAATATATCTCGGAAAGGCTATGGAAATACCTTGATAGGTAGGTATGGTGGCTGTTTTGAGGAAAGTTATAAGGAGGTTTATGATGACAGAGCGTGTCTTGCCAAGGGTTTGGATGTACCGGTGAAGGTGGAAGCCAACTCTCGGAGTGAGAAGGAGGCAATGCACGGCACAGGAAAGGCTAGCAATTGTAAAAGCCCAGATTTCACAAAAATTAAAAAAATTGTTTTCGGTGTGAGTTGTTTGATTGTCTGATTTGTTTGTGGTGTTTGCATCTCCGACTGATCGATCGACAATTATTCTCCCCCCTCCTATCTCGTACCGGACGGAGACTGACCACTGCCACCCTGACACTCGACCTTTGCGACACCGGGTTTCACCCGATCACCGTCGTGAAAACCGCACGAGACCAGCCGCAGCAAACGGAATGAAAAACCCCGTTTAATAATTAAACGAGTTATTTTTATAGCGCGCCGAAAAGTGTTCTCAGCACGGTTCCAACACGAGGTGAACTCCGCCGGCTCGGCGCGCTGATCACACAGTTCGAAGTTTTACCAGAATTGGAGGTCCTGCGGACCCCCGGTGGTCAGAAACGCAAACACCGCGCGCGAGAGAAAAACCGGGGATGTTTTTGCAAACTGCCAGCCAGCTGGGCTATATAAAGACCACCACACTCCCACCCCTTTCTCGGGTTTCCCCTAAGCCAAAATTGCAGCCACCCCCTCCACTTTGCCCCAAAAATTGCCCCATTTTCGCAGCTTTGTCCCCAAAATCCAAACCGTAGCCTCCTAGGGGATCAGGACCGTCGGATTGGCCAATCCAACGGCCCAGATCGGCCCTGGCCTCCAGCCTCCCTCTCTCTCTCCTCTCTCTCCAGCCCGTGGGCACGCCGCCGCGCCCGCCTCCGGCTAGATCGCCGTCGTACGCTCAGGTGAGAACCTCCAGCGCTGCGCCCTTCTCTCTTGTCTTCCCTCTCACCTCGGCGTCCCTCTCCCCTACTAGGTACCCGCGCCGCCAGCCGCCATTGACGCCATGGGCAAGCCGAGCTTGTCGCGCCTCCATGGGAGGCTCGACCCACCTCGCCGTCGTCCCGGAGCACAGCCACCGGCCTCCTCCGCCGGGATCCAGCGACCACCGCCGGCTGGCGAGCCCGACGACAGCCGCCGCCGTCGCGCTGCCCTGTGAGGCACGGGGACGAGTCGGCCTCTCCCGTGACCGCGCCCGGCTAGGATCCTCCAGCTTGTGGGCTGCGCCCTCACGGCCCAGCCAGCCAGCTCGGCCCAGCTCTCCTCCAAGCCCAGATCTGCCGGCCAGATGGGCCTGGCCCATGGGTGAGCCAGGCCGTGCCCTTTTTTTATTATTGTCTCTGTTATTTTTTTAGAATTGTGAGCTCGGATGACGTTGCGCCCAATAGGAAATTTTTTTGGAATTATGTGTACTTCAGTTCATCTTTTGTGAGATTTTTTTATTTGAGGCCATCTTGATGTTGTTAATCACTGTTGAAGTGGGCATCAGGCTGTTAACTGCTATTATTTTCTGCTAGTGTGTTGTTGCTGTTATTTTATTGCAAGTTTGCATGATGATTGTGACACATCCATGAGGCCTATTGCATTGATTCTTTTTGCATACTGTTAAGCATCATGTCTACTTCCATTATATGTATTGCATTGTCATGTTGACATTTCTGGTCATAATTATATTTAGCTCCATAGTTGTTATGCCACTGTTTTTGACAACCACTTCTTTTTTTCTCTAAGTCTGTAACTTTCAGATGCCATGTTGCATGCTTAATATATTTTGATCTGTTATGCCTATGACCATGATTCTTGTTTGTACCTGATCACCATTATGTCTAGTTCATGATCATATATTGCTATGTCATTATGCTGCACTTTTGCATATCGTTTTGCTCCTGTTTATACAGCATGAAAATAACAGTTTCTGCCATGTTTTCCTGATTTTTACTAAGTCCTAGACCAGTAATGTTTTATTGCATTTTGCTTGAGCTATAATTAGTTGTCTACTTTAGTTGCGTATCTTTTTTGAGCATGGTTGCATTCATTATCCTGTTTATGCATTTCTCTAAAGTGTGCTTCCTGATGTTGGCAGATTGTGTTCCAAACTTGTATTGCTTGTATCTTTTAACCATAACTCCGTTTGGAGTGTTCTTTATATGTAACTTGATTAGTTTTTCATGTACTTTGTGTTTATGATATTGTTTGCTTCTGTTAACCAACCTAAAATATGGTTTATGGAAGAACAGTACCAATTACTTAAATTTTCGTGGGGTACTTAGTGTTATGCCATATTTAGGGTGTTGCCTCACTTAAATTGACTAGCATAGATAGTTTATCTTATGCTTCACCTCTTGTCATGTTTGTGTGATATGCCATGCTTGAGTGAGTTGCCAAGTTAACAACCTTTGTTGATCACCTGTAGCTAAACGACTTGAACAGTTTATAAATGTGTGGTATCATCGTGTGTGACGAGTACTCCACTTAACCTGTTAGCAACCGCTCTTGACGGTAGGTGCCATGTCTCGTGTTGCCTTCTTTTTGATGCTTGCTCGTGTTTGCTTCGTAGTAATAGATGCTTTCTCGTTGATTTCTTTCCAGTGTTTACCGTCTTGTGTGCTTCCACGGGTACCTCTCGGAGACGATGCGAGCTTGCGATCAACTATACCTTCGGAACCCGACTTATCAACAGGCAAGGATTATACATTACTTATGATCCATTCTATTTCAACTAGCGGTTTGCATGCTAGTCTAGGTTAGGTTCGATGTTTGATCCTACCACATGTTTACAACCTCTTTCAAGCCGATACAGCCATATCCCCTCCCAGTAAACCATGTACTGCTATGTTACTATTGCTCATTGCTCAGCCCCTCCTTAGTATGCATGCTTAGGATGCTATGATGTTACCCTGTTACTCCTTGGTTTGGTCTATCACATTATTATATTGTTGTTGATGATATGATTATTATAAATGTCGACTATATTCGACGAAGGATGGAAGGTCTAAGCTATCCCGCCCCGAAGCTTTGTTCCATTTGACTCACCTAGGATCCGAGTTCCGAGTATTGGTTTTAAGACTGAGCGTGCCTAACCGCGTGTGGGATTTAATAGTGTCCCCTTTTCTGACCTACCTAGCTTCAAACATTTCTAGAGGTGGCCCAAGCCGATCTACCATTTGAAACCATGCATATATGTTTGTCGGGTCGCTCCTAGCAGATATCCTTTAAAATAACTTGGGCCAGCTGAGACATGGTTTCTCTTGTTGGTCCACACCAGGAAGCTAGGGGGCTTCCCACATGTGAGGGGATCAGTTACCCCGACCTCGTCCAGCCAGAAGAGTCCGATCCGATAGTGCGGACGACTCTTGGATTGGGTGTCGACTCCCTGGGGGCCTCCCAGATTTGTTCGTTATTAGCTAGAGGGACCTGTCGTTTCGGATCTCTTGGAACTAAATCATAAAATGGTTGCCTATGATGGGTAGAAACTGAGAGAGATGGTCGTGCGTGCGGAGCCTTGTAATGGGCTGTTGGTACACCCCTGCAGGGTTAAATCTTTTCGAGAAGCCGTGTCCACGGTTATGGACGACTTGAGACCTACGTCCTGTTCATAGACAACATCAACTGAATCACATTTAATAACTTGATCAACGTGCGTGTGCCTTGACTGCTTATTCTTTGTCGGGATGCGAAGAGGAGGACAAGGATAGGATAGGTGTTATGCTTGCGTAAGTAGGTGTATAGCATACTTGTTGGAGGCGATTCCTCATCGAATGCTTGGCTTCTTACCTTACTCTCTAGATCGTTAGCCACTTCATAAGTGCTAGTGCGGCAGCAACCTCACCACTTACCCCATCCTTACCGTAAACTACTAGTTGTCCTAGAATGACGAGTGATGAAGTCCTTGCTGGGTCAGATGACCACTACAGTTGGATGCTGAGTACCTCTGTACCCATGATACTACCCAAAACTCTTTTCAGGGTTCTTGATCGACAACAGGTATGGTGATCGACGTTCCACGTGGAGACTCGACGACGACTAGTTAGGCGGATCCCGGCGGAGGGCCTGGACCCGTGTGGTTATGGGGATCGATGTTTTTCTCTTTGCCAGTAGGCATTTGATTGTAGTCTGTACTCACACGTATATCTTCCGCTGATGTATTCTATTTCTGGCAGTTGTATGCTGATTGTAGGAGATGTTGTATTCTTGTATCTGTAATGTTGTGATATCATGTTGGAAATCCGGGGCATATGGCTATGTCATATGTCGCGGTGGGACCAATATGTGCTTCGTCCCCGGATCTGGATGGAAACATCTAGATCTAGAACAATACCGCATATCGGGCCTTAAAACTTGGTATCAGATCCTTACCGACCTGTCGGGACCCGGGGTTAGCGTATGTAATTCCAGTCACGATACAATCACATGGAGAGCCGAGAACCGTACCCACTTGTCTAAGCAGACAAGGCGAAGCAGAGAACGTTCTCGGTAAGCATCGAACGTGAGGGGCATCCCATTCAGGCCGTATGATCAACTGAGATGGGTCCTCATCGCCCGCTCACAAGTCTAAATGCTTATGGGTGGTGAATCCCATACTCATAGGCAAGTCGCCTCAACCATGTTGTCGATTGAATCCTAACTCTTACATATACTTACTCCAGCCCGATCACTTAGTCGGGCTCTAGGGCGGGCTCGATCATACAACAAAGTGTGCACGTGATAGAGTCACGAACAATCGCATCGCGATGCCCCAAGCTGCGCACATCTAAGGGCCACTTGGTGTATAAAAGACCGTCAGCCAGATCACAACTAAGGTCTCGAAAACCCATACTAAGACATGCATGTTATAAACATACACGCAGCACACATGCCTAGTATGAACAGCAGGTATCATCACATAACTCTACAAGTACTCTTTATAGATATACACATAGAGCATACAAAGATCACATGTCTGTGATCAACATTACATCATACAACGGAAGCAAATTAGGTCTGAGTACAGACAAGTTTAACAAATGGCTTAGAGAAGCCTTGTACAACAAACATGCCCTTCCACGAGGGACCAGACTGCTGTCTGGGACTATGCTAACTTAGTCAACGTCGAGCTTCAGGTTGATGACTCCATCGGGGTCCCGGTTCTTATCTAAAACATAGAATAAGCAAACGTGAGTACAAAGTCGTACTCAGCAAGACTTACATCAGATCTATACTACTCATGCTCAAGTATCAAGGTAAAGGGAGGTGGGGTTTCATCATGCAGAAGTGCCAGCTTTGACTTGGCTAATCCTGAAGTATGAATACCAGACTTGAGGTAAGAAGCGTACACGAGTCCACTACATCTCCAACCAATTACACCACTATGGTTACTTCATCGACTTCCCCACGAGGAGGCACACCATAGCACTCACGCTTATCTTGCGAGTTTTATAAGTATCCATTTAAGTTGTCTAATAATCAGGTACAGGTTCCAAGTAGTCCATAACCGCGGACGCGGCTATTCGAATAGTTATGTTAACCTTGCAAGGGTGTAAACTACACACACATGACCATCGGTTACCACCTTTTGCTCGCCACCGTTCAAGAGGTGACAGCGAGGATGTTCACCACGACACTTCGCTCACAACCGGTCTATTCCAGGAGTCGACTATCTGAGTTGCTACCGCTCGAGAGTCCGGCCGGATCAACGAAACGGACTCAGAAAATGTAGGTAACCGAGACGCCACCTTTAGCAGATGGTTTTCCTGCCTCACAGGTAGACCCACATATCTAGGATGATGCAACCATTCCTTCATTCTTTTTCTATGCAGATGCCAAATGGAAAGTCCGAACTAATGTGACTCCTGGACGTCGGCACGGATCAAGGTACTAGGCCGAGAGGGGTCAGTGAGCCCAATGTGTGGTTGTACCCTTTGTCTTGGATTACCATACAAGAACTCGATGCCTAAGGCGGTGTTCAACAAGACAACCCACTGTGTACTCCTACACAGCCTCTCATCGTTCACCTTGTATTAGGGTGGATTCACCGACACAGTTTCACTTTCATCAACACCATGTTCATCATCATCCCGACCCACATCATAAGCAACCTCATTGTACCACTAAGCATGCAATAAGCTGTAACAGTGTCATAACCCCAAGTTAGGTATGTGCTAGGATCAGAGGTACCTTGCATTCATGCAAAAAATTCAAATTGCAATTCAAAAATGGGGAAAAGAAAGCCCTGAGAAATTAAATCAAAAGGCCAGATAAAAATCTTCTCCAAAAATTCATGTTAGATTTTTGAAAAGTCTTATAAATGAGTGTGATCACATATCAAGTGATGTGGGAACCACCCCATGCTCATAGATTTTTCAAATATTCAAACAGTGCCTTGGAATAAAAGAAATACCCCTATTTGATTTAAAATTCAAATTATTTGAATTTTAAAAATGTTGAAAGTTTATAAGTGGCTAGTCTATATTACTATGAGCCCATATAAAAGTTTTCAGCATTTAATAAAATGTTTAGCTATTTTATTTAGCTAAACAGAAAAATGTCAGAAGAAAACAGAAAAAGGAAATAAGAAAAAGGAGTAGGAAGCTTACCTCTCGCCCAGGGCGAGGCCCAGTAGATGGCCCAGCAGCCTTCTCCCTTGTCTTCTACCTCCCCGCGCCCCTAAGGTGCTCGGTGGAAGGCCACCGACGCCACCGCGACGCCTCGCGGCTTCCAGAGCCTCCCCCTCCTCGTAAGCGCGCCACGGAGCTTCCCACGACGCCCCCGTTCCTTTCCCCCTCCTTTGGCTCTCTCTCCACCCCTCCCTCGTCGGAAATCCGCAACGCCCGAGCGCTGCCGCGGAGCGCGACGCCGTTCCCACGCGGCCAACGACGTCAGGACGCCGCACCGCCATGTCCCTAGTCTTCGCCGTGGTCGTCTTCATCTCGGAGCGCAAGGAATCGGACCCTTAAGCCTCGAGCACGCCGTCCCCTTCATCTTCTTCACCGCCGGCCGCCGCAGAGTCTTCGCCGGAATTCGTCACCATCAACAATCCTACGACCTCGCCTTCCTCTCCAGTAGCTCCAGGGTGAGCTCCTGCCTCGATTGATCCCTCCTGTGGCTCTCCTCGTGCCTCCCCTCGCAAGTTCACCGTTAACCGAAGCTCCGGCCGCAGCCTCCATCGTCGTAGCCATGGCCACCGGCCTCCCCACGTTGCCCCGATGGCACAAGTGGACGCGTGACGTCTTGCTGAGTCTCCCAGTGCCTGTAGCCCCTCTCCCCGTGCCTTAGCCGCCGTTCTCGTCGAGGCCACCACTCCGGCCACCGCGGGATTCGTCGCCGCCGTGGCCTCGAGCCTCCTCGGGTCCCCAGGCTAGCACCGCTGGATGCGGGCGTGCACGAGGAGTGCCCCCGTGCAAATCCCGTGTTCCCCCAAGCCCCAAATCGCATTCCGGCGTGCCTCCGCCGTGAACCGAGGTCGCCGCCGGTGACACTCCGGCAGGCCCGGATTAATTAAACTTAATCACCCCCTAATGACCCCCCTAGCCTATGACAAGTGGGCCCAGTGGCTTAATTAAGCCACTGGTTAAGTTAACCAGCCGGTTAATTAACCCCTGAGGCTGACACCCTGGACCCACATGTCAGCCCCCCCCCCTGCGTCATGCTGACCTCAGGCTGATGCAATAAATCTTTTCCAGAGAATTAAATCATTTACAGAAATTCTAGAAATTCCAGAAAATACCCCAAACTTTGGAAATTCATAATTAATTCATCCTAACTCCAAATATAGCAAATAATATATGAAAAATGATCAGGAGAAAATTATCTATCCAAATATGCAACTTTCAACTTTGTTTGAGTTGATTTTAAAATGGGACCAGTAGCATATGTCATTTGATTTATTTGAAATTAATTCAAATTTAAACCAAATGCTTTTGCAACTTGGACCATGAAATTATGCTACATTTCACCTACACTTCAGAGGCATATCATACACATTTACAAAAGGTTCAAAATGATCAAACAATGTCACATGTCACTTGGTCAAGTTTGAATTCAAATTGGAGTTTGAATTTGCAATTCAATTTGCAATATACTCCTTTTAAATGGAATGCTCAACACATCAGTACCTTGAACATCACCATTGCAATATTATTCATGTGATTGTGCATTGTACATTATGTTGATCCTATGATTGTCATGCTGCTGATAGAAGTGGAGCCGGAACTCGAGATCACCCCCTTCGCTGAAGACCCCGAGACTGAACCTCGTCAGTAAGGCAAGCAAACCCCCATTGATCATGTCGATAAAATCCCACTTCCCTCTCATGTCTCGCTTATGCATTGTTTAGGATGATCACCATGATAACGTTTCTACCGCATAGTTGAACCCATATCCTTTGCATGACCTATCATCTTGTCACAGTAGTAAGCAAACCACAATCCTAGCAGATGTAGGAGTTGGTTGATATCATGTGGCCCCTGCAACTGTTACTGCTTATTGCATTCTTAGCGGTACAATGAGGTTGCTTATGATGTGAGTCGGGATGATGATAAACATGGTGTTGATGAAAGTGAAACGTGTTGGTGAATCTACCCTAATACAAGGTGAACGATGAGAGGATGTGTAGGAGTACACAGTGGGTTGTCTCGTTGAACACCGCCCTAAGCCCGAGTTCTTGTGTAGTGATACAAGAAGAAGAGTACAACCACACATTGGGCTCACTGACCCCTCTCATCCTAGTACCTCACCCCGTTCGAACCCCAAGAGTCGCAGTAGTTTGGAGTTCTGGTAGGGCTGTGGCACGGTCTGCGAAGTGGATGAACGGCTTTTCAAGACCGGCTTGGGACCCTGCACACATCGTTTGAGGCTGTACTGGAACCTCGGCCGGACTTCCATATGGATCCCCCTCAGATAGGCGACTCTCTGGACTAGAACGGAGCTGTGGGAGAAGTGTTGTGGTGGCATCCTCGTTGTCATCTCTTGAACGGTGACACGCAAAAGGCGGTAACTGATGGCACGTGTGTGTAGCGGTACACCCCTGCAGGGTTAAAAAAACTATTCGAATAGCCGCGTCCGCGGTAAGGGACTACTTGGAGAGCTGTGCTCGATTATTAGACAACTTGAACTGGATACTTCTAAAACTCGCAAGATAAGCGTGAGTGCTATGGTGTGCTTCTCGTGGGGAAGTCGAGGAAGTAACCATAGTGGTGTAATTGGTTGAAGAGATGTAGTGGACTGGTGTACGCTTCTTACCTCAAGTCTGGTACTCGTAGTTCAGGATTAGCCAAGTCAAAGCTGGCACTTCTGCAAGTGAAACCCCACCTCCCTTTATCTTGATACATATGCATGAGTAGTATAGCTCCTATGTAAGTCTTGCTGAGTACGATTTTGTACTCACGTTTGCTTAATCTATGTTTTAGATGAACCCACCAACCCCGATGGTGGCTTCTAACCGATGCTCGAAGAATGAAGACTCAGACCAAGACCAAGCTAGTGTAGTCCCAGTCAGACGACCGGTTCCCTCGTGGAGGGCTTGTTTTTAGATAAGGCTTCTCTAAGCCATTTGTTAAACTTGTCTGTACTCAGACCAACTTGCTTCCGCTTTTTTGTTGTAATGTTGGATCACATGCTTGTGATCTCTGTGTGCACTCTGTAAGAGTTATTAATAAATATGTATACTTTGTAGAGAATTGCAATCATACCTGCTGTTCATACAAGGCATGTGTGCTGCGTGTATGTTTATAACATGCATGTCTTTGTATGGGTTTTCGAGACCTTAGTTGTGATCTGGCTGGCGGTCTTTTATACACCAAGTGGCCCTTAGATGTGCGCAGCTTGGGGCATCGCGATGCGATTGTTCGAGACTCTGTCTCGTGCACACTTTGATGTATGATCGAGCCCGCCCTAGACCCCGACTAAGTGATCGGGCTGGAGTAAGTCTATGTAAGGGTTATAATACAATCGATAGTATGGTTGAGGCGACTTGTCTATGAGTATGGGAGTTCATCACCCATATCATTAGGCTTGTGTGCGGACGATGAGGATCCATTTCAGTTGATCATCCGGCCTGGATGGGATGCCCCTCACGTTCGATGCTTTCCGAGAACGTTCTGTGCTTGGCCTTGTCTTCTTAGACAAGTGGGTACGGTTATCGGCTCTCCATATGATTGTGTTGTAGCGAGGCTTGCATACGCTAACCCCGGGTCCCGACAGACTTGGTATCAGAGCAGGACTGACTGTAGGATTATCAGCCTTGGCCGAAGTCGAGTCTAGCATTCTATAGTTATATAGTTACTATGGGTATATAAGGGAACAACGTAAGGCTTCTTTTTCTCCTTACCCTCATCGATCTGAGTTCTGGGTCACCCTTACCTTTTCTACGGGATGATAGGACTAGGCTCATCTATGTTTGACTAGAACATCTCGTTGTTTGCCTCCTTATAGCCGTAGGATGGTTGTGGTTGTCCAGAGTCTCCGTGTTTTGAGTTCCTTGAAGAAGTTCTGTCCAATTTCTTTGAGATTGTTTAAATTTCCATCCCCGTGTAGCCGTTATGCTGCCGGATTTATCCCGTGTTTCTTTGAATCATTACCTTTGCATTATTATCCTTTCCGCCTAAATCATATCCTTTTATCCTTGCCTCCATCGTACAACCTGTTCTGATTGTTGATTTTTATCACACAAGATGTCAGGTGGAACTCGTAGTGCTGTTCTTCGGAATCGAGACCGTGATCGGAATCGAAATGATGATGAACTTCCACCACCGCCTTCTGCGGCGGAGATCATGATGGAAGCTGAGCGGAATAGATGTGATCAAACACGCCTTCTGGAGCTCATCGAGCAGAATACCGCCCACCATCGTAATGTGGTGGTCAGCATTCAGGACTTCATCCTCCTCAAGCCACCGGTATTCCGATGTTCTTCTGAGCCCCTTGAAGCTGATGATTGGCTCCGTTCCATCGAGCGTAAGCTTGATACAACACATGTTGCTCCCGATGACCGAGTTGTTTTCGCGGTATACTTCCTGGAAGGTGCTGCTCTTTAGTGGTGGGAGAACCATGTTGCAATGCAGCCAGATGGTCACGTAGTGACTTGGTAGGAGTTCTGTGTTGCCTTTCGAGGGTACCACATTCTGGATGAGTTGATGGAGCGCAAGAAGGAAGAGTTCTGCAATCTGAATCAAGGAGAGATGTCCATTCATGAGTATGTGAGAGAATTCAACCGTCTTGCTCGGTATGCCCAAGATGAGATCACCACCGATGCCAGAAAGCAGGCAAGGTTCCGCAAGGGACTTAGCCCCATCCTCCTTCATGATCTCAACCTCATCGATTTTTCCACCTTTGAGGATTTAGTCAACAGATCCTTCAGAGCTGAGCATGGCCATGAAGTTTTCGAGAAGTCTCGCAAGCATGCTCTTGAGCTTGCCCCTTCTTCCAGTTCACACCCTCAGAAGCGTATGATCTAGATTCCTATCAGTTTGATCCACCAAAAAAACGCACCGAGGCCATCACTTGTGCCGCCTCGTCCACCAGCTCCACCAAATAACCCAGCTCCCCGCACTATCTTTGGAGCCTGTTTTAGATGTGGCCAGCCTGGTCACTACTCTCGTGAGTGCCCCGTCGACAAAAATGCTCCACCCCATGACAAAGGAAAACCCATTGTTCGTGCCAGACCACCCCCGAAGGTTTCCACCACTAAGCCATCCACCTCAGAAAATCTTGGACGTGTGAACCAAATCTCAACTGAGGAAACTGATAGTACTTCTGACATCATTCTTGGCACACTCCCCGTCAATTTTGTTCCCAGTTCTATTATTTTTGACCCAGGAGCATCTCACTCATTCATGTCGGAGAGTTATGCACTTCGACATAATGTATCCTTTGAAGAAATGTTCACCCCTATGATCATTCAAACTCCTGGTTCCAAGTGGCAAACTAATAGAGTAAGCCATGGTAATCAAATTGCAATTGAGGGTTTAGTATTCCTTGCTTCACTCATAGCCCTCAAGTCTTCAGACATTGATGTCATCCTTGGTATGGATTGGTTATCAAGACAACGTGCTTTTATTGATTGTAAATCCAAGTCAGTTAGACTTACACACCCTTCAGGCCAGACAATAGTTTACTCCTCACCAAGAACAAGAACCCTGGTGCATTCTTTGAATGTGCTTCCCCTCCCCGACCTTGAAGATGTTCCGGTGGTTCGTGACTTCCCGGATGTCTTTCCTGAAGAGCTGCCGGGAATGCCACCCGATAGATGTGTAGAGTTCATAGTGGATCTTGCCCCAGGAACCGCACCCATTTCTAGACGCCCATACAAAATGGCCCCACGTGAGTTAGCTGATCTTAAAACACAACTGGAAGCTTATTTGGAAAAAGGCTTCATCCGCCCTAGCTCATCGCCATGGGGTTGCCCCGTTTTGTTCGTAACGAAGAAAGATGGAACAGAAGGGATGTGCGTAGACTATCTCCCGCTAAATTTAGCGACGATAAAGAACAAGTATCCACTGCCCAGGATCAATGATCTTTATGATCAACTTGCAGGATCCTCTGTCTTCTCCAAGATGGATTTGAGATTAGGTTATCATCAAATCAAAATCCGAAACGAGGACATTCCCAAAACGGCTTTTACTACTCGTTATGGTCTTTACGAGTATACTGTCATGTCCTTTGGTTTAACCAATGCCCCCGCCACTTTCTCACGCATGATGAATTCGATCTTCATGGAGTATTTGGACCAGTTCGTCATGGTTTACCTCGATGACATCCTTATATACTCGAAGAACGAAGAAGAACATGCCGAACACCTAAGGCTGGTATTGATGAAACTTAGAGAGCATCGCCTGTATGCTAAATTCTCCAAGTGTGAATTTTGGCTACCAGAAGTGACCTACTTAGGCCACGTGATTTCTGCAAAAGGCATTGCTGTGAATCCCGAGAGAGTTCAGGCCGTCCTTGACTGGACTCCACCTGAATCGGTTAATCAAGTTAGGAGTTTTCTTGGCCTATCCAGCTATTGCCGTCGCTTCGTCGAGAACTTCTCTAAAGTTGCAAAGCCTCTGACTGAACTCCTCAAGAAAGATAAGAAATTCCTATGGACTCCCAAGTGCGAGGAAAGCTTTCAAGAGCTAAAAACGAGATTGACTTCTGCACCCGTACTTGCACCTCCAGACACCAAAAAGGATTTCGAGATCTATTGTGACGCCTCACGGCAAGGGTTAGGATGCATACTTCTGCAAGATCGACATGTGGTACCTTATGCTTCACGCCAGTTGCGGCCACATGAAGAGAACTATCCTACCCATGATCTTGAACTCGCTGCCGTAGTTCATGCCCTAACAACTTGGCGACATTACCTCCTTGGTAATCGTTGTGAGATTTATTCCGACCACCAAAGCCTCAAATACATTTTCACCCAGCCAGATCTTAATCTCAGGCAAAGACGCTGGATTGAGTTGATAAAATATTACGACGTAGTAATTTCCTACACCCCAGGCAAAGCCAATGTCATGGCTGATGCACTAAGTCGTAAGTCGTATTGTAACAACCTCATGTTACAACAGTATCAACCACTTCTTCATGAGGAATTTCGAAAGCTTAATCTCGAGATTGTTCCTCGTGGATCTCTTTTCAACTTGGTGGCGAAACCAACCCTTGAGGATCAAATCATAGTTGCCCAAAGACGTGCACGAGGTGTACGCCGGATCAAGGAGAACATTGCTAGCGGAGTTGCTAAATGTTTCTCCACAAATAGTAAAGGAACGGTATTCTTTGGAAATCGTTTGGTAGTACCTAAGAATAGGGAACTAAGGCAACTCATCCTCAAAGAAGCCCATGACACACCCCTCTCAATTCATCCCGGTAGCACAAAAATGTACCGAGATCTACGCCAGAGATTTTGGTGGACTAGGATGAAGAGAGACATTGCTCAATTTTTTGCCGAATGTGATGTTTGTCGTCGCATTAAGGCAGAACATCAAAGACCTGCTGGCACACTTCAACCTTTGCCTATTCCAGAGTGGAAATGGGACAAAGTCGGTATGGACTTCATCACCGGTTTTCCAAAAACCCAGAAAGGAAACGATGCCATCTTCGTTGTCATAGATAGACTTTCCAAAGTTGCTCACTTCCTTCCAGTTCGCGAGTCTATAACTGCTAGCCAGTTAGCGGACTTGTATGTCTCTAGAATTGTATCCCTTCATGGTGTTCCTTTGGAAATCAATTCTGATCGTGGTAGCCTTTTCACCTCTAGATTTTGGGGAAGCTTCCAACGTGCTATGGGAACTCATCTCTCCTTTAGTACAGCTTTCCACCCTCAGTCTAGCGGTCAAGTCGAAAGGGTTAATCAAATCTTGGAAGACATGCTCAGAGCTTGTGTTATCTTATTCGGAAAGAATTGGGAGAAATCTCTTCCATTTGCCGAATTTGCTTATAACAACAGTTTTCAATCTAGTCTGAACATGGCTCCTTTTGAACTCCTATATGGACGACGATGTCGAACACCCCTTAACTGGTCAGAAACCGGTGAAAGACAACTCTTTGGACCGGATATGATCAAGGAAGCAGAAGAGCAAGCTCGCATTGTTCGTGATCGTTTGAAAGCCGCTCAGTCTCGTCAAAAGAGCTACTATGATCGTCATCATAGAGAGGAGAGCTACAATATTGATGAGAAGGCTTACCTTCGGGTTACTCCTCTGAAGGGAACCCAACGATTCGGTATCAAAGGCAAGTTGGCCCCACGTTACATCGGACCTTTCCGCATTCTCGCTAAACGTGGAGAAGTTGCCTACCAACTTGAACTACCCCCTCACCTTTCCCGAGTACATGATGTATTCCATGTGTCACAACTTAGGCGTTGCTTCAAGGACCCCATCCGCGAAGTCGGCCATGAAACGCTTGATCTCCAAGATGACCTTTCTTATCGAGAATAACCTGTTCATATTCTTGATTCAGCAGAGCGTGTCACTCGCCGAAAGAAGATCAAGTTTCTGAAAGTTCAGTGGTCACACCACTCAGAGAAATAAGCCACGTGGGAAAGAGAAGACCGTCTCTGTGCCGAGTACCCTTCCTTCCTCCCGCAGACTTCTGAATCTCGGGACGAGATTCTTTTGAGTGGGGGCGAGTTGTCACAACCCCAAGTTAGGTATGTGCTAGGATCAGAGGTACCTTGCATTCATGCAAAAATTTCAAATTGCAATTCAAAAATGGGGAAAAGAATGCCCTGAGAAATTAAATCAAAAGGCCAGATAAAAATCTTCTCCAAAAATTCATGTTAGATTTTTGAAAAGTCTTATAAATGAGTGTGATCACATATCAAGTGATGTGGGACCCACCCCATGCTCATAGATTTTCCAAATATTCAAACAGTGCCTTGGAATAAAAGAAATACCCCTATTTGATTTAAAATTCAAATTATTTGAATTTTAAAAATGTTGAAAGTTTATAAGTGGCTAGTCTAAATTACTATGAGGCCATATAAAAGTTTTCAGCATTTAATAAAATGTTTAGCTATTTTATTTAGCTAAACAGAACAAATGTCAGAAGAAAACAGAAAAAGGAAATAAGAAAAAGGAGCAGGAAGCTTACCTCTCGCCCAGGGCGAGGACCAGTAGACGGCCCAGCAGCCTTCTCCCTTGTCTTCTACCTCCCCGCGCCCCTAAGGTGCTCGGTGGAAGGCCAACGACGCCACCGCGATGCCTCGCGGCTTCCAGAGCCTCCCCCTCCTCCTAAGCGCGCCACGGAGCTTCCCACGACGCCCCCATTCCTTTCCCCCTCCTCTAGCTCTCTCTCCACCCCTCCCTCGTCGGAAATCCGCAACGCCCGAGCGCTGCCGCGGAGCGCGACGTCGTTCCCACGCGGCCAACGACGTCAGGACGCTGCACCGCCATGTCCCTAGTCTTCGCCGTGGTCGTCTTCATCTCGGAGCGCAAGGAATCGGACCCTTAAGCCTCGAGCACGCCGTCCCCTTCATCTTCTTCACCGCCGGCCGCCGCGGAGTCTTCGCCGGAATTCGTTGTCATCAACAACCCTACGACCTCACCGTCCTCTCCAGTAGCTCTAGGGTGAGCTCCTGCCTCGATTGATCCCTCCCGTGGCTCTCCTCGTGCCTCCCCTCGCAAGTTCACCGTTAACCGAAGCTCCGGCCGCCGCCTCCATCGTCGTAGCCATGGCCACCGGCCTCCCCACGTTGCCCCGATGGCACAAGTGGACGCGTGACGTCTTGCTGAGTCTCCCAGTGCCCGTAGCCGCTCTCCCCGTGCCTTAGCCGCCGTTCTCTTCGAGGCCAGCACTCCGGCCGCCGCGGGATTCGTCGCCGCCGTGGCCTCGAGCCTCCTCGGGTCCCCAGGCTAGCACCGCTGGATGCGGGCGTGCACGAGGAGTGCCCCCGTGCAAATCCCGTGTTCCCCCGAACCCCAAATCGCATTCCGGCGTGCCTCCGCCGTGAACCGAGGTCGCCGCCGGCGACACTCCGGCAGGCCCGGATTAATTAAACTTAATCACCCCCCTAATGATCCCCCTAGCCTATGACAAGTGGGCCCAGTGGCTTAATTAAGCCACTGGTTAAGTTAACCAGCCGGTTAATTAAGCCCACATGTCAGCCCCCCCCTGCGTCATGCTGACCTCAGGCTGGTGCAATAAATCTTTTCCAGAGAATTAAATCATTTGCAGAAATTCCATAAATTCCAGAAAATACCCCAAACTTTGGAAATTCATAATTAATTCATCCTAACTCCAAATATAGCAAATAATATATGAAAAATGATCAGGAGAAAATTATCTATCCAAATATTCAACTTTCAACTTTGTTTGAGTTGATTTTAAAATGGGACCAGTAGCATATGTCATTTGATTTATTTGAAATTAATTCAAATTCAAACCAAATGCTTTTGCAACTTGGACCATGAAATTATGCTACATTTCACCTACACTTCAGAGGCATATCATACACATTTCCAAAAGGTTCAAAATGATCAAACAATGTCACATGTAACTTGGTCAAGTTTGAATTCAAATTGGAGTTTGAATTTGTAATTCAATTTGCAATATACTCCTTTTAAATGGAATGCTCAACACATCAGTACCTTGAACATCACCATTGCAATATTATTCATGTGATTGTGCATTGTACATTATGTTGATCCTATGATTGTCATGTTGCTGATAGAAGTTGAGCCGGAACTCGAGATCACCCCCTTCGCTGAAGACCCCGAGACTGAACCTTGTCAGCAAGGCAAGCAAACCCCCATTGATCATGTCGATAAAATCCCACTTCCCTCTCATGTCTCGCTTATGCATTGTTTAGGATGATCACCATGATAACGTTTCTACCGCATAGTTGAACCCATATCCTTTGCATGACCTATCATCTTGTCACAGTAGTAAGCAAACCACAATCCTAGCAGATGTAGGAGTTGGTTGATATCATGTGGCCCCTGCAACTGTTACTGCTTATTGCATGCTTAGCGGTACAATGAGGTTGCTTATGATGTGAGTCGGGATGATGATAAACATGGTGTTGATGAAAGTGAAACGTGTTGGTGAATCTACCCTAATACAAGGTGAACGATGAGAGGCTGTGTAGGAGTACACAGTGGGTTGTCTCGTTGAACACCTCCCTAAGCCCGAGTTCTTGTGTAGTGATCCAAGAAGAAGAGTACAACCACACATTGGGATCACTGACCCCTCTCATCCTAGTACCTCACCCCGTTCGAACCCCAATAGTCGCAGTAGTTCGGAGTTCTGGTAGGGCTGTGGCACGATCTGCGAAGTGGATGAACGGCTTTTCAAGACCGGCTTGGGACCCTGCACACATCGTTTGAGGCTGTACTGGAACCTCGGCCAGACTTCCATATGGATCCCCCTCAGATAGGCGACTCTCTGGACTAGAACGGAGCTATGGGCGAAGTGTTGTGGTGGCATCCTCGCTGTCATCTCTTGAACGGTGACACGCCAAAGGCGGTAACTGATGGCACGTGTGTGTAGCGGTACACCCCTGCAGGGTTAACAAAACTATTCGAATAGCCGCGTCCGCGGTAAGGGACTACTTGGAGAGCTGTGCTCGATTATTAGACAACTTGAACTGGATACTTCTAAAACTCGCAAGATAAGCGTAAGTGCTATGGTGTGCTTCTCGTGGGGAAGTCGAGGAAGTAACCATAGTGGTGTAATTGGTTGAAGAGATGTAGTGGACTCGTGTACGCTTCTTACCTCAAGTCTGGTACTCGTAGTTCAGGATTAGCCAAGTCAAAGCTGGCACTTCTGCAAGTGAAACCCCACCTCCCTTTATCTTGATACATATGCATGAGTAGTATAGCTCCTATGTAAGTCTTGCTGAGTACGATTTTGTACTCACGTTTGCTTAATCTATGTTTTAGATGAACCCACCGACCCCGATGGTGGCTTCTAACCGAAGCTCAAAGAATGAAGACTCAGACCAAGACCAAGCTAGTGTAGTCCCAGTCAGACGACTGGTTCCCTCGTGGAGGGCTTGTTTTTAGATAAGGCTTCTCTAAGCCATTTGTTAAACTTGTCTGTACTCAGACCTACTTGCTTCCGCTTGTTTGTTGTAATGTTGGATCACATGCTTGTGATCTCTGTGTGCACTCTGTAAGAGTTATTAATAAAGATGTATACTTTGTAGAGAATTGCAATGATACCTGCTGTTCATACAAGGCATGTGTGTTGCGTGTATGTTTATAACATGCATGTCTTTGTATGGGTTTTCGAGACCTTAGTTGTGATCTGGCTGGCGGTCTTTTATACACCAAGTGGCCCTTAGATGTGCGCAGCTTGGGGCATCGCGATGCGATTGTTCGAGACTCTGTCTCGTGCACACTTTGATGTATGATCGAGCCCGCCCTAGACCCCGACTAAGTGATCGGGCTGGAGTAAGTCTATGTAAGGGTTATAATACAATCGATAGTATGGTTGAGGCGACTTGTCTATGAGTATGGGATTCACCACCCATAAGCATTTAGACTTGTGAGCGAACGATGAGGACCCATCTCAGTTGATCATCTGGCCTGAATGGGATGCCCCTCACGTTCGATGCTTTCCGAGAACGTTCTGTGCTTGGCCTTGTCTGCTTAGACAAGTGGGTACGGTTATCGGCTCTCCAGATGATTGTGTTGTAGCGAGGCTTGCATACGCTAACCCCGGGTCCCGACAAACAGTTGCAGGGGCTCCATGATATCAAACAACTCCTATGTCAGCTAGGATTGTGGTTTGCTTACTACTGTGACAAGATGATAGGTCATGCATCGGATATGGGTTCAACTATGCGGTAGAATCGATACAAAGTGGTCTTCTTCTTCGGGGGTGATCACCGTCTCGGAACGTCTGTCATCCGAGGCAATCATCAACAAAGGGGGACAACTTCGAAAGTAAAATGCACATACACATGATAAGGTTGTCCATGAGGTGAATGGTACTGGTTTGTAGCATATTCAATTTAATTGAAGTATATTGCATTTGAAATACAAATTCAAACTCCAAATTCAATTTCAAATCAAGTCATATACACATTTGCTTCTGTTCACCCATTTTAAAATGGTCAAACATAAAAACAAATTGCATATTCTTAATCCTTGTATTTTTCTGATAATTTTTCATATATTATATGTTTAATTTGGAGTTAGTATGAATTTTCTATGATTTTCCAAAGTTTAACTCAATTTCTGGATTTTTCTCTGTTTTATTTAATTCTTTTAAATTCTGGAAAGTGTTTATTGCGTCATGCTGACCTCAGGGTGATGTCACAGGGGGGGACTGACAGTGGGTCCACCCTGTCAGTGACACAGGGGGTTAACCCCTCTGTTAGTTTAACTAACAGTGGGTTAGGGGTGGCCTGGGGCCCACTTGTCATGGAATCGGGGGGCGATTAACTGGGTGATTAGGTTAGGCTAATGGTGGGGTCGCCGGAGTCGTCAAAATGGGCACGGGGTGTGGATTTTAGGCCACGCGCGGGCTCCTCGCAGGATTCCGCACCCAACGGTTCCATTGGGGCATCAAGGGGAGGCCCTGGTGCTCGGCGACGACGGCAAAGGCGGCGGCCGGCGCACTGGAGACGAGGGACTCGGGCACGGTGGCATGGCAAAAAACGGGAGAAGGGGGATTCGAAGCCGGAAGCTCACCGGAGCACGCAGCTGGAGTCTGAGAGGCCGGGGGTGCACGGTTGCAAATAATTCGTCGGAGACGTGCTTGGCGGCCGGCGGCGAGTTCTTGAGGCGGTCGTCGTCTCCGAAGCCGCTACGCTCGAATTGAGGGGCCGAGGTGAAGTGGAGCTCCACGGCGGACGTCAGGGACACGGTGGCGATGCTTGAGTCGGCCGGTGGCCGCGCAAAACGAAGACGGCGGCGAGGTCAGGCACTCGGGCGTGTGCGAAAACTCGGAGGAGAGGGAGCCAGAGGAGTAGAGGAAGGAGGGAAGCGATGAGGGGAAGCTCTGGCGGGTGCGTGGCGTGCGCAGGGGGCTGGGGAAGGCCTAGAAGGCCGGCTCATCGAGGTGGCGTCGCCGTTGCCTCCCTGCCCTCCACCGAGGTTCTTCGGGGGGAGGGGAGGTAGACGACAAGCCTCGGGCTGGGCTGGGCCGCCTGGTGGGCTGGGGGGACTTCAATTGGGCCAGAAGTCACGGGGTCCCTTTTCCTTTTATTTCTTCTGTTTTGTTTTTCTGCCTTTTGTTTTGCCCTGGTAAAAATACCAAAGCATTTTATAAAAATGCCCAAATACTTTTATAAGTTGTCAGATCCCTCTGTTAGGTATGTGCTAGGGTTAGCTAGTACCTTTGCATCATGCAAAAGTTTCAAAAACAAACCTTAAAAATCAAATTCAAAATCCAAATGGGAGAAGGAACACCCCCCAGATGAATTAATTCAAAAGGCCAGATAAAAATATTTTCCAAAAATTCATGTTGGAGTTTTGAAAAGTCTTATAAATGAGTGTGATCACATATCAAGTGATGTGGGACCCACCCCATGCTCATAGATTTTTCAAATATTCAAACAGTACCTTGGAATTAAAGAAATACCCCTTTTTGATTTAAAATTCAAATCATTTGAATTTTAAACATGTTGAAAGTTTATGAGTGGCTAGTCTATTTTATTATGAGGCCACATAAAAGTTTTCAGCATTTAATAAAATGGTTTGGTATTTTTATCAGAGCCAAAACAAATTACAGAAAAAGAAAGGAAAGATTAAACAGAAAATAAAAGAAACAACTTACCTGTCGCCCACCAGCGAGGCCCACTTACCTTGACCGGCCCAGCCCACCAGGACCCTCCCGTGTCGTCTTCCTCCCCGCGGCTCCAAGCAGCTCGCTGGAGCCGGGAGCGCGGCGACGACGCCACGGCGACTCCAGGGCCTTCTAGACCTCCCCCTCCCTCTCTCCTGTGCCACGGAGCCGCACACAACCCCTGCAACCCTTCCTCTCTTCCTGGACGCCCTCTCCCTCTCTCTCCCGCAAGGTTCCGCGCAAGCCCGAGAGCTCGACCTCGCCGCCGTCGTGCCCGCACGCGGCCACCGTGCTCCTCATGCCGCCGCACCTTGTCCAGGAGACTCCCCGGCGTCGACTACGTCTTCACGAGCAGGCAATCGAGCCTAGCTGCACCGAGGACGCCGCCCCCTTCACCAACTCCTCGCCGGAGCCGCCGCGCGATTTCTCCGATTTCGGCCACCACTGAGCCTCTCCGACCCCGCCACCGCCTCCGTTGTAATCACGGTGAGCTTCTGGTTCACCCTAGCTATCGCACGGCCTAACCCTTTCACTCTATCGCTGTCCGCCATCAGAGCAGAGGAAACCCGCCGCCATGAACGTCGTCACTGGAGCTCCAGTGCTTCTATGCCTCTCCCTTGGTGTGCTTCGTCCTCCAAGTGATCCCAGGGTTCGAAAAAGGTAGCGCAGCTCCAAGCTTGCCCCTTGAAGCGAGCTCCTCGCCGAGCCCGTACTCCGGCCGCCGCCTCCGTCGTCGTAACCGTGGCCTCAAGCCTCCCCGTGTTCCCCTGATAGCACCAGCAGACGCGCGGGTTCTTTCCGCACACGCCCGTGCCCCCAGCCCTCTTCCCCGTGCCCGAAAACCACACCTCGGCCGAGCGCCGCCGTGCCCGTGGTCGCCGGCGGCTAACCGCCGGCCACTTAGGCCCTAATCACTCTCCTAACCCCCCCTACTCTCTATGAGAGGTGGGACCCCAGCCCTAATCCCTCTGCTTAGTTAAGTTAAACCACGGGATTAAACCCACAGGGGCTGACCAGTGGGGCCCATTGTCAGTTTGACTCGGGTCAAACCCCCCTGACGCCAGCATGACACCGCAGTGACGCAATAAAGGATTTCCAGAGATTAAAAAGAATTCCAGAAAATCCAGAAAATACCCCAAACTTTGGAAATTCATAGAAAATTCATATTAACTCCAAATTGGACAAATAATATATGAAAAATGATCAGGAGAAAATTATCTTTCCAAATATGCAACTTTCAACTCTGTTTGAGTTGAATTTAAAATGGGACCAGTAGCATATATCATTTGCTTTATTTGAATTTATTTCAAATTCAAACCAAATGATTTTGCCACTTGGACCATGGATTTATGTTACAAATCAACCACACTTCAGAGGCATATCATACACATTTGAATTTAATTCAAATTGATCAAACTATATCACATGTAACTTGATTAATGTTGAATTCAAATGTGGAATTTGAATTTGCATTTTAAAAAAATGCAATATATTCCACTTAAATGGAATTGCCTCACACATCAAACTTGTACTTCAAGCTTAAACATTCCATCATGTGCTTGAGCATTGCATTCATATTGATTGCTACTTCATGCTTTGTTTGTCGAGTAGAGGTGGAACCGGAGCAAGAGGTCACCCCCTTCGCTGAAGATCCAGAACCCGAATCTCGTCAGCAAGGCAAGCAAACCCCCATTGATCATGTCGATAAAATCCCACTTCCCTCTCATGTCTCGCTTATGCATTGTTTAGGATGATCACCATGTTACGATTCTACCGCATAGATGAACCCATTCCTTTGCATGACCTATCTTTTGTCACAGTAGTAAGCAAACCACAATCCTAGCAACTGTAGGAGCTGAATGATATCATGTGGACCCTGCAAATGTTATCTCTTATTGCATGCTTAGTATGATACCAGGTTGTTACTGTGATGTGAGTCGGGATGGGAATGATCATGTTGATGATGGTAGAAAAGTGTTGGTGAATCGACCCTAATACAAGGTGAACGATGAGAGGCTGTGTAGGAGTACACAGTGGGTTGTCTCGTTGAACACCGCCCTAAGTCTGAGTTCTTGTGTGGTGATCCAAGATGAAGAGTACAACCACACATTGGGCTCACTGACCCCTCTCAACTTATTAACTCATCCCTTTCGATGTCCAGATGTCGCAGTAGTTCGGAGTTCTGGTAGGCTTGTGGCCTGGATGCTAAGTGAGAGAACGGCTCACCCGAGACCGGCTTATGCACCACGCACACATCACTTGGGTCCACTTCGGTAAACCGGCCGGGTTCACGATTGTGGTAGCCAAACCAAGTAGGCGGCTTTCTTGGACTAGATAGGCTATGAGGTAACAGTTGTGGTGAGCATCCTCGCTGGCACCCCTTGAATGGTGTCGAGATCAAAGGAGGTAAATGATGATCATGTGTGTGTAGCGGTACACCCTTACAAGGTTAACAAAACTATTCGAATAGCCGCGTCCGCGGTTATGGACTACTTGGAAAGCTTAGCTTGATTATTAGATAACTTGAACCGGATACTTCTAAAACACACCAAGATAAGTGTGAGTGCTATGGCGTGCTTTCTCGTGGGGAAGTTGAGGAAGGCACCATAGTGGTGTAATTGGTTGGTGAAAGTAGTGGACTCGTGTACGCTTCTTACCCCAAGTCTGGTACTCGTAGTTCAAGACTAGCCAAGTCAAAGCTGGCACTTCTGCAAGTGAACCCCACCTCCCTTTACCTTGATACATGTGCATGAGTAGTATAGCTCCTATGTAAGTCTTGCTGAGTACGACTTTGTACTCACGTTTGCTTAATATATGTTTTAGATGACGCCACTGACCCAGAAGGTGGCTTCTTCATCGAGCTGGACGACTGAAGTTAAGCTAGTCTAGTCCCAGTCAGCAGACTGGTTCCCTCGTGGAGGGCTTTGTGTTTGAATAAGGCTTCTTAAGCCATTTGTTAAACTTGTCTGTACTCAGACATAATTTGCTTCCGTTCTGTGTTGTAATGTTGGATCACATGTATGTGATCTCTGTGTGTACTCTATAAGAGTTATAAATAAAATGTACACTTTGTAGAGAATTGCAATGGTACCTGTTGTTCATACAAGGCATGTGTGCTGCGTGTATGTTTATAACATGCATGTCTTTGTATGGGTTTTCGAGACCTTAGTTGTGTTCTGGCTGGCGGTCTTTCATACACCAAGTGGCCCTTAGATGTGCGCAGCTTGGGGCATCGCGATGCGATTGTTCGAGACTCGGTCTCGGGCACACTTTGTGGTATGATCGAGCCCGCCCTAGACCCCGACTAAGTGATCGGGCTGGAGTAAGTCTATGTAAGAGTCTAGAGATAGTCGATAGTATGGTTGAGGCGACTTGTCTTTGAATATGGGAGTTCACCACCCATATCAGTAGACTTGTGTGCGTACGATGAGGACCCATTACAGTTGATCATCCGGCCTGGATGGGATGCCCCTCACGTACGATGCTCTCCGAGAATGTTCAGTGCTTGGCCTTGTCTGCTTAGACAAGTGGGTGCGGTTCTCGGCTCTCCATATGACTATGTCTTAACTGTACTTGCATACGCTAACCCCGGGTCCCGACAGACTTGGTATCAGAGCAGGACTGACTGTAGGACTAGTAGCCTTGGCCGAAGTTGAGTCTAGCTTGCTATAGTTATATAGTTACTCTGGGTATATATGGGAACAACGTAAGGCTTCATTTTTCTTCTTACCCCTTCGTTCTGAGTTCTGAGTCATCCTCATCTTGTTCTACGGGAAGATAGGACTAGGCTCTCCTCTGTCTGACTAGAACATCTCGTTGTTTGCTTCCTCATAGCCGTAGGAAAGTTGTGGTCGGTTTATTAGAGTGGTTTTTCTCCCTGTTTTATTACATCGTATGTAAGTGCTGTTTCCATGTTGGAAGAAATTGTCATTTCTTACAATTACAGCCGTTATGCTGTCCGAGTCATTCCAGGTTTATCTCATAATCTGATGCATTTGCAAACTTCTTTCTGTTTCAGATGGCAGATCTTCCCCCTCGGCAGATTGTTCGTTTGACCAGGTGCCTCGGTGTGCGTGGCCACCCCGCCACGTTGATCGAGATGATGTCCTATGTGGGATATCGATGGTACCCTGAGTACACCATCGAGGAGCAGTTCCACGACTTCAACCAGACGCAGTTCCACTGCATTGTCCGGATCTACCCACACCACGTTGGAGTCACCTAGCCTATCCACTTTGGACATGGCATTGGCGTTACCGAGAACATGGCTGTGCAGGATGCTGCATATTCATGTATTACCCTGCTGAGAGAGGAGCACACCATGCTGAGAGAGACTTCATTCCGCTATATCCCTGCTTCCCTTCCAGGAGAAGAGGGATATTACACCGGACTCTACTCAGATTACTCTGCAGAGGATCCAGCACTTCAGGTGACTGCTAGGTTTGCTAGTGACAGAGACCGTGATGCACGTGCTCTCCGTTTTGAGCTCCACGCCACTCGTGTTCGTCTGTACCGAGCACTGACACTCTTGGCACCCTTTGTGAGCGTGGGATCAGTTGAGTATGATGCGTTCTACCCAGTGAGGACTCAGATGCCTTCTCGAGTTGCTTGGCCCGAGATTGGAGGAGTTTTTCCACCCCGTGGTCCTTTGCTTCCACCCTACACTGGACCTAGGCCCCATCCTTGCCCAAATGGATATCAGGGTCCACAAGCCTCCGTGTTTTCCGATGGTCACCTCCAGCTACCGGGATATGCGGGTAACTTTTACGAGGATTACTATGGAGATGGAGATGAGTGAGACCGCCTGTGGTCTTACTTAGTAAGGATGTAGTAGTATCTTAGTATATTGTAAGCAAGGTGTCTAAGTTCCAGAGGCTTAGATAAATAATGTATAGGAAGTCAGAGTGCCTCTGAAGGATGTATCATCTTCATCACGTTTGTATTAGCTTAGTGCTTGTACTAAAACGATGTATGGCTTGTATGACAGCTTGTGAATATATGGCTTGTATGCTTTTATCACCATGTTGTCAAGATGATTACTTCCTTTGCTCTGTAATCCTTCCAGTACTTAAATACCTTGATTAGACTCTTCAACTCAACTCTGTTTGACTTTGGTTTTTCACCTTCAGGATGTCTCAAGGTACACGTGGCCAGATTGGTCGTAACCAAGGTCGTGGGAAAAACCAGGAGGAAGATAACCTTCCACCCCCACCCACGATGGCCCAAGTTCTGATGGAGGTCGAGAGGAACCGCCGTGACTCTCACCACCTGCTGGAAGTCATCGCACGCAACACCACTCAGCAGCGTAATGAGCTGGTGTCCCTAAATGACTTCATCCGGCTTCATCCCCCGGTTTTCAGTTACTCCACCAAACCCCTTGACGCCGATGACTGGCTTCGCAACATCGAGAGGAAGCTCCAAGCCGGCCATGTTGCAAATGGCGACAAGGTCAACTATGCCACCTATCACCTTCAAGGTGCAGCAAGCTCTTGGTGGGAGAATTTTCTGAATATGCGCCCCGTTGGACCACCAGCATCTTGGGAGGAATTCTGTACCTCTTTCCGCGAGCACCACATCCCCAAAGGTCTCATGGACCGCAAACGTGAGGAATTCTGTAACCTCACTCAAGGCAGAAGAACAGTTGACGAGTTCAGTCGTGAGTTCAACCGACTTGCTCGTTATGCAACTGAAGAAGTCTCCACCGACTCCAAGAAACAAGAGAGGTTCCGTCGTGGCCTCAACAGTGGACTCCGTCGCGAGCTCAACCTTCATGACTTTGCCACCTTCCAGGTCCTTGTCAACAAGGCCATCAAGGCAGAGGACATGAACACCCCCAACGACTTTCGCAAACACCCCAGAGATGATAGTTCATCCAGTTCTGGCTCCCAGAAGCGCAAGATCTGGATCCCCAATAGCATGTTCCGCCAGAACAACCCACCGAGGCCATCCTATGTGGCGCCTCGTCCACCCACCCAGTTCCACCCAGCTCCACCAAACCACCTAGCTCCACGCACTGTTTTCGGAGCTTGCTACAAGTGTGGTCAGGCAAGCCACTACTCTCGTGAGTGCCCCCAGAACCAGGTCCAGAACCAGAATGCTCCACCACGTGCCGGAGGCAACAACAACAACAACAACAATGGTCGTGGCAAGCCACCCCAGAAGGTCTACACCGCCAAACCCGCTCCTTCCGCCACTCATGGACGTCTGAACTAGATTGCCGCCGAAGAGACTGACGACACCACTGACGTCATTCTTGGTACGCTCCCCGTCAATTTTGTTCCTACTTCCGTTCTTTTCGACCCAGGAGCATCTCATTCATTCATGTCGGAAAGTTATGCACTTCGTCATGAGTTACCCTTTGTTGAATTGTCCACCCCGATGGTTATCCAAACTCCAGGGTCAAGATGGCAAACTAATAGAGTAAGCCATGGCAATCAAATTGCAATTGAGGGTTTAGTATTCCTTGCTTCACTCATAGCCCTCAAGTCTTCAGACATTGATGTCATCCTTGGCATGGATTGGCTATCAAGACAAAATGCCTATCTGGATTGCAAAGGCAAATCCGTGAAACTCACCCACCCTTCAGGAAAAACCATTAGCTATACCTCACCCAGAACAAGAACCCAAGTGCATTCCTTGAATGTACTTCCCCTTCCCGAACATGAAGATATTCCGGTGGTTCGTGACTTCCCGGATGTCTTTCCTGAAGAGCTGCCGGGCATGCCACCCGACAGATGTGTAGAGTTTATAGTGGATCTTGTTCCAGGAACCGCACCAATTTCCAAACGCCCATATAAAATGGCCCCACATGAGTTAGCTGAGCTAAAAACCCAACTTGATGCTTCGTTGGCAAAAGGCTTCATACGCCCTAGCTCATCGCCATGGGGTTGCCCCGTTCTGTTCGTAAAGAAGAAAGTTGGAACAGAAAGGATGTGCGTAGATTATCGCCCGCTAAATTTAGCGACGATAAAGAACAAATACCCACTGCCCAGGATCAATGATCTTTATGATCAACTTGCAGGGTCCGCCGTCTTCTCTAAGATGGATTTGAGATTAGGTTATCATCAGATCAGAATCCGAAACGATGACATTCCCAAAACGGCTTTTACTACTCGTTATGGTCTTTACGAGTACACCGTCATGTCCTTTGGTTTAACCAATGCCCCCGCCACATTCTCACGCTTGATGAATTCGATCTTCATGGAGTACCTAGATAAATTTGTTGTAGTTTATCTTGATGATATTCTCATCTACTCGAAGAACGAAGGAGATCATGCCGAACACTTAAGGCTGGTATTGATGAAACTTAGAGAGCATCGCCTGTACGCTAAATTCTCCAAGTGTGAATTCTGGCTACCAGAAGTGACCTACTTAGGTCACGTGATTTCTGCAAAAGGCATTGCTGTGAATCCCGAGAGAGTTCAGGCCTTTCTTGACTGGACTCCACCTGAATCGGTTAAGCAAGTTAGAAGTTTTCTTGGCCTAGCCAGCTATTGCCGTCGCTTCGTCGAGAACTTTTCTAAAGTTACAAAGCCTCTAACTGAACTCCTCAAGAAAGATAAGAAATTCTTATGGACTCCCAAGTGCGAGGAAAGCTTCCAGGAGCTAAAAAGAAGATTGACTTCCGCACCCGTACTTGCACCTCCAGACACCAAAAGGGATTTCGAGATCTATTGTGATGCATCACGGCAAGGGTTAGGATGCATACTTCTGCAAGATCGACATGTGGTAGCTTATGCTTCACGCCAGTTGCGGCCACATGAAGAGAATTATCCTACCCATGACCTTGAACTCGCTGCAGTAGTTCATGCCCTAACAACTTGGCGACATTACCTCCTTGGTAATCGTTGTGAGATTTATTCCGACCACCAAAGCCTCAAATATATTTTCACCCAGCCAGATCTTAATCTCAGGCAAAGACGCTGGATTGAATTGATAAAAGATTACGACGTAGCAATTTCTTACACCCCAGGCAAGGCCAATGTCATGGCTGATGCACTAAGTCGTAAGTCGTACTGTAACAACCTCATGTTACAGCAGTATCAACCCCTTCTTCATGAGGACTTTCGCAAGCTCAACCTTGAGATTGTTCCTCATGGCTATCTTTCTGCCTTGGTGGCGAAACCAACTCTTGAGGATCAAATTATAGTTGCCCAAAGGCGTGCACGAGGTGTTCACCGGATCAAGGAGAACATTGCTAGCGGAGTTGCTAAATGTTTCTCCACAGATAGCAAGGGAACGGTATTCTTTGGAAATCGTTTGATAGTACCTAAGAATAAGGAACTAAGGCAACTCATCCTCAAAGAAGCCCATGACACACCCCTCTCGATTCATCCCGGTAGCACAAAAATGTACCGAGATCTACGCCAGAGATTTTGGTGGACTAGGATGAAGAGAGACATTGCTCAATTTGTTGCCAAATGTGATGTTTGTCGTCGCATTAAGGCAGAACATCAAAGACCTGCTGGTACACTTCAACCTTTGTCTATTCCCGAGTGGAAATGGGACAAAGTCGGTATGGACTTCATCACAGGATTTCCAAGAACCCAGAAAGGAAACAATGCCATCTTCGTTGTCATAGATAGGCTTTCCAAAGTTGCTCACTTCCTTCCGGTTCGCGAGTCTATAACTGCTAGTCAGTTAGCGGACTTGTACATCTCCAGGATTGTATCACTTCACGGTGTTCCTTTGGAAATCAATTCTGATCGCGGTAGCCTTTTCACCTCTAGATTTTGGGGAAGCTTCCAACGTGCTTTGGGAACTCATCTCTCATTTAGTATGGCTTTCCATCCTCAGTCTAGCGGTCAAGTCAAAAGGGTTAACCAAATTCTTGAAGACATGCTCAGAGCTTGTGTTATCTCATTCGGAAAGAATTGGGAGAATTCTCTTCCATATGCCGAATTTGCTTATAACAACAGTTTTCAATCTAGTCTGAACATGGCTCCTTTTGAACTCCTTTATGGACGACGATGTCGAACACCACTAAACTGGTCTGAAACCGGTGAAAGACAATTCTTTGGACCGGATATGATCAAGGAAGCAGAAGAGCAAGTTCGCATTGTTCGTGATCAATTGAAAGCAGCCCAGTCTCATCAGAAAAGCTACTATGATCGTCATCATAGGCAAGAGAGCTACAATCTGGATGAGAAGACTTACCTTCGGGTTACTCCTCTGAAGGGAACCCAACGTTTCGGTATCAAAGGCAAGTTGGCCCCACGTTACATCGGACCTTTCAGCATTATTGCTAAATGTGGAGAAGTTGCCTACCAACTTGAACTACCTCCGCACCTTTCCCGAGTACATGATGTATTCCATGTATCCCAACTCAGGCGTTGCTTCAAGGACCCCATCCGCGAAGTCGACCATGAAACGCTTGATCTCCAAGATGACCTTTCTTATCGAGAATACCCCGTTCGTATTCTTGATTCAGCAGAGCGTGTCACTCGTCGTCAGAAGATTAGGTTTCTGAAAGTGCAATGGTCACACCACTCTGAAAGAGAAGCCACGTGGGAAAGAGAAGACCGTCTCAGTGCCGAGTACCCCACCTTCCTCCCGCAGACTTCTGAATCTCGGGACGAGATTCTTTTGAGTGGGGGCGAGTTGTCAGATCCCTCTGTTAGGTATGTGCTAGGGTTAGCTAGTACCTTTGCATCATGCAAAAGTTTCAAAAAGAAACCTTAAAAATCAAATTCAAAATCCAAATGGGAGAAGGAACACCCCCAGATGAATTAATTCAAAAGGCCAGATAAAAATATTTTCCAAAAATTCATGTTAGAGTTTTGAAAAGTCTTATAAATGAGTGTGATCACATATCAAGTGATGTGGGACCCACCCCATGCTCATAGATTTTTCAAATATTCAAACAGTACCTTGGAATTAAAGAAATACCCCTTTTTGATTTAAAATTCAAATCATTTGAATTTTAAAAATGTTGAAAGTTTATGAGTGGCTAGTCTATTTTATTATGAGGCCACATAAAAGTTTTCAGCATTTAATAAAATGGTTTGGTATTTTTATCAGAGCCAAAACAAATTACAGAAAAAGAAAGGAAAGATTAAACAGACAATAAAAGGAACAGCTTACCTGTCGCCCACCAGCGAGGCCCACTTACCTTGACCGGCCCAGCCCACCAGGACCCTCCCGTGTCGTCTTCCTCCCCGCGGCTCCAAGCAGCTCGCTGGAGCCGGGAGCGCGGCGACGACGCCACGGCGACTCCAGGGCCTTCTAGACCTCCCCCTCCCTCTCTCCTGTGCCACGGAGCCGCACACAACCCCCGCAACCCTTCCTCTCTTCCTGGACGCCCTCTCCCTCTCTCTCCCGCAAGGTTCCGCGCAAGCCCGAGAGCTTGACCTCGCCGCCGTCGTGCCCGCACGCGGCCACCGTGCTCCTCACGCCGCCGCACCTTGTCCAGGAGACTCCCCGGCGTCGACTACGTCTTCACGAGCAGGCAATCGAGCCTAGCTGCACCGAGGACGCCGCCCCCTTCACCAACTCCTCGCCGGAGCCGCCGCGCGATTTCTCCGATTCCGGCCACCACCGAGCCTCTCCGACCCCGCCACCGCCTCCGTTGTAATCACGGTGAGCTTCTGGTTCACCCTAGCTATCGCACGGCCTAACCCTTTCACTCTATCGCTATCCGCCATGAGAGCAGAGGAAACCCGCCGCCATGAACGTCGTCGCTGGAGCTCCAGTGCTTCTATGCCTCTCCCTTGGTGTCCTTCGTCCTCCTAGTGATCCCAGGGTTCGAAAAAGGTAGCGTAGCTCCAAGCTTGCCCCTTGAAGCGAGCTCCTCACCGAGCCTGTACTCCGGCCGCCGCCTCCGTCGTCGTAACCGTGGCCTCAAGCCTCCCCGTGTTCCCCTGATAGCACCAGCAGACGCGCGGGTTCTTTCCGCACACGCCCGTGCCCCCAGCCCTCTTCCCCGTGCCCGAAAACCACACCTCGGCCGAGCGCCGCCGTGCCCGTGGTCGCCGGCGGCTAACCGCCGGCCACTTAGGCCCTAATCACTCTCCTAACCCCCCCTACTCTCTATGACAGGTGGGACCCCAGCCCTAATCCCTCTGCTTAGTTAAGTTAAACCACGGGATTAAACCCACAGGGGCTGACCAGTGGGGCCCATTGTCAGTTTGACTCGGGTCAAACCCCCCTGACGCCAGCATGACACCGCAGTGACGCAATAAAGGATTTCTAGAGATTAAAAAGAATTCCAGAAAATCCAGAAAATACCCCAAACTTTGGAAATTCATAGAAAATTCATATTAACTCCAAATTGGACAAATAATATATGAAAAATGATCAGGAGAAAATTATCTTTCCAAATATGCAACTTTCAACTCTGTTTGAGTTGAATTTAAAATGGGACCAGTAGCATATATCATTTGCTTTATTTGAATTTATTTCAAATTCAAACCAAATGATTTTGCCACTTGGACCATGGATTTATGTTACAAATCAACCACACTTCAGAGGCATATCATACACATTTGAATTTAATTCAAATTGATCAAACTATATCACATGTAACTTGATTAATGTTGAATTCAAATGTGGAATTTGAATTTGCATTTAAAAAAAATGCAATATATTCCACTTAAATGGAATTGCCTCACACATCAAACTTGTACTTCAAGCTTAAACATTCCATCATGTGCTTGAGCATTGCATTCATATTGATTGCTACTTCATGCTTTGTTTGTCGAGTAGAGGTGGAACCGGAGCAAGAGGTCACCCCCTTCGCTGAAGATCCAGAACCCGAATCTCGTCAGCAAGGCAAGCAAACCCCCATTGATCATGTCGATAAAATCCCACTTCCCTCTCATGTCTCGCTTATGCATTGTTTAGGATGATCACCATGTTACGATTCTACCGCATAGATGAACCCATTCCTTTGCATGACCTATCTTTTGTCACAGTAGTAAGCAAACCACAATCCTAGCAACTGTAGGAGCTGAATGATATCATGTGGCCCCTGCAAATGTTATCGCTTATTGCATGCTTAGTATGATACCAGGTTGTTACTGTGATGTGAGTCGGGATGGGAATGATCATGTTGATGATGGTAGAAAAGTGTTGGTGAATCGACCCTAATACAAGGTGAATGATGAGAGGCTGTGTAGGAGTACACAGTGGGTTGTCTCGTTGAACACCGCCCTAAGTCTGAGTTCTTGTGTGGTGATCCAAGATGAAGAGTACAACCACACATTGGGCTCACTGACCCCTCTCAACTTATTAACTCATCCCTTTCGATGTCCAGATGTCGCAGTAGTTCAGAGTTCTGGTAGGCTTGTGGCCTGGATGCTAAGTGAGAGAACGGCTCACCCGAGACCGGCTTATGCACCACGCACACATCGCTTGGGTCCACTTCGGTAAACCGGCCGGGTTCACGATTGTGGTAGCCAACCCAAGTAGGCGGCTTTCTTGGACTAGATAGGCTATGAGGTAACAGTTGTGGTGAGCATCCTCGCTGGCACCCCTTGAATGGTGTCGAGATCAAAGGCGGTAAATGATGATCATGTGTGTGTAGCGGTACACCCTTGCAAGGTTAACAAAACTATTCGAATAGCCGCGTCCGCGGTTATGGACTACTTGGAAAGCTTAGCTTGATTATTAGATAACTTGAACCGGATACTTCTAAAACACACCAAGATAAGTGTGAGTGCTATGGCGTGCTTTCTCGTGGGGAAGTCGAGGAAGGCACCATAGTGGTGTAATTGGTTGGTGAAAGTAGTGGACTCGTGTACGCTTCTTACCCCAAGTCTGGTACTCGTAGTTCAAGACTAGCCAAGTCAAAGCTGGCACTTCTGCAAGTGAACCCCACCTCCCTTTACCTTGATACATGTGCATGAGTAGTATAGCTCCTATGTAAGTCTTGCTGAGTACGACTTTGTACTCACGTTTGCTTAATATATGTTTTAGATGACGCCACTGACCCAGAAGGTGGCTTCTTCATCGAGCTGGACGACTGAAGTTAAGCTAGTCTAGTCCCAGTCAGCAGACTGGTTCCCTCGTGGAGGGCTTTGTGTTTGAATAAGGCTTCTTAAGCCATTTGTTAAACTTGTCTGTACTCAGACATAATTTGCTTCCGTTCTGTGTTGTAATGTTGGATCACATGTATGTGATCTCTGTGTGTACTCTATAAGAGTTATAAATAAAATGTACACTTTGTAGAGAATTGCAATGGTACCTGTTGTTCATACAAGGCATGTGTGCTGCGTGTATGTTTATAACATGCATGTCTTTGTATGGGTTTTCGAGACCTTAGTTGTGTTCTGGCTGGCGGTCTTTCATACACCAAGTGGCCCTTAGATGTGCGCAGCTTGGGGCATCGCGATGCGATTGTTCGAGACTCGGTCTCGGGCACACTTTGTGGTATGATCGAGCCCGCCCTAGACCCCGACTAAGTGATCGGGCTGGAGTAAGTCTATGTAAGAGTCTAGAGATAGTCGATAGTATGGTTGAGGCGACTTGTCTTTGAATATGGTAGTTCACCACCCATATCAGTAGACTTGTGTGCGTACGATGAGGACCCATTACAGTTGATCATCCGGCCTGGATGGGATGCCCCTCACGTACGATGCTTTCCGAGAATGTTCAGTGTTTGGCCTTGTCTGCTTAGACAAGTGGGTGCGGTTCTCGGCTCTCCATATGACTATGTCTTAACTGTACTTGCATACGCTAACCCCGGGTCCCGACATAAATACTAGGTGACCAGTAGCTAGCCACATATAGAATTTGAGCATTTTTTAAATTCAAAACATTTGAATTTCAATTCAAATAGGGGTCAAATTTAATTTCCAGGGCACTATTTGAATATTAGAAAATTCCATGAGCATGGGAAAATACCCAAACTACTTTTAAAATGATCAGCATCATTTATAGGAATTTTCCAAACATTCAAATGATTTTTGGAAAAAGATTTTTATCTGGCCATTTCAAATAATTTCTCAGGGCTTTCTGCTTCCCCATTTTTGAATTTCATTTGAAATTTTGCATGATGCAAAGGGCACAAACAAACCTAGCACTTACCCTAGTTGGGGTTCTGACAACTCTCCCCCACTCAAAAGAATCTCGTCCCGAGATTCAGAAGTCGTCGGGAGGAAGGTGGGGTACTCGGCACGGAGGTGGTCTTCTCTTTCCCATGTTGCTTCTTTCTCTGAGTGATGTGACCATTGTACCTTGAGGAACTTGATCTTCTGACGATGAGTGACACGCTCTCCAGAATCAAGAATACTAACAGGGTATTCTCGATAAGAAATGTCATCTTGGAGATCAAGCGTTTCATGGTCGACTTCGCGGATGGGGTCCTTGAAGCAACGCCTGAGTACTGACACATGGAATACATCATGTACTCGGGAAAGGTGCGGAGGTTGCTCAAGTTGGTAGGCAACTTCTCCACGTTTAGCAAGAATGCGGAAAGGTCCGATATAACGTGGGGCCAACTTGCCTTTGATACCGAATCGTTGGGTTCCCTTCAGAGGAGTAACCCAAAGGTAAGCCTTCTCATCAATATTGTAGCTCTCCTCTCTATGATGACGATCATAGTAGCTCTTTTGATGAGACTGAGCGGCTTTCAAACGATCACGAACAATGCGAACTTGCTCTTCTGCTTCCTTGATCATATCCGGTCCAAAGAGTTGTCTTTCACCGGTTTCTGACCAGTTAAGGGGTGTTCGACATCGTCGTCCATAGAGGAGTTCAAAAGGAGCCATGTTCAGACTAGATTGATAGCTATTGTTATAAGAAAATTCGGCGAAAGGAAGAGATTTCTCCCAATTCTTTCCGAATAAGATAACACAAGCTCTGAGCATGTCTTCCAAGATTTGATTAACCCTTTCAACTTGACCGCTAGACTGAGGATGGAAAGCTGTACTAAAGGAGAGATGAGTTCCCATAGCACGTTGGAAGCTTCCCCAAAATCTAGAGGTGAAAAGGCTACCACGATCAGAATTGATTTCCAAAGGAACACCATGAAGGGATACAATTCTAGAGACATACAAGTCCGCTAACTGGCTAGCAGTTATAGACTCGCGAACTGGAAGGAAGTGAGCAACTTTGGAAAGGCTATCTATGACAACGAAGATGGCATCATTTCCTTTCTGGGTTTTTGGAAAGCCAGTGATGAAGTCCATACCGACTTTGTCCCATTTCCACTCGGGAATAGGCAAAGGTTGAAGTGTACCAGCAGGTCTTTGGTGTTCTGCCTTAATGCAACGACAAACATCACATTCAGCAACAAATCGAGCAATGTCTCTCTTCATCCTAGTCCACCAAAATCTCTGGCGTAGATCTCGGTACATTTTTGTGCTACCGGGATGAATTGAGAGAGGTGTGTCATGGGCATCTTTGAGGATGAGTTGCCTTAGTTCCCTATTCTTAGGTACTACCAAACGATTTTCAAAGAATACCGTTCCTTTACTATCTGTGGAGAAACATTAAGCAACTCCGCTAGCAATGTTCTCCTTGATCCGGCGTACACCTCGTGCACGTCTTTGGGCAACTATAATCTGATCCTCAAGGGTTGGTTTCGCCACCAAGTTGAAAAGAGATCCACGAGGAACAATCTCGAGATTGAGCTTTCGAAATTCCTCATGAAGAATTGGTTGATACTGTTGTAACATGAGGTTGTTACAATACGACTTACGACTTAGTGCATCAGCCATGACATTGGCCTTGCCTGGGGTGTAAGAAATTCCTAAGTCATAATATTTTATCAACTCTATCCAGCGTCTTTGCCTGAGATTAAGATCTGGCTGGGTGAATATGTATTTGAGGCTTTGGTGATCAGAATAGATCTCACAACGATTACCAAGGACGTAATGTCGCCAAGTCTTCAGGGCATGAACTACGGCAGAGAGTTCAAGATCATGGGTAGGATAGTTCTCTTCATGTGGCCGCAACTGGCGTGAAGCATAAGCTACCACATGTCGATCTTGCATAAGTATGCATCCTAACCCTTGCCGTGAAGCATCACAATAGATCTCGAAATCCCTTTTGGTGTCTGGAGGTGCAAGTACGGGTGCAGAAGTCAATCTTCTTTTTAGCTCTTGAAAGCTTTCCTCGCACTTGGGAGTCCATTGGAATTTCTTATCTTTCTTGAGGAGTTCAGTAAGAGGCTTTGCAACTTTAGAAAAGTTCTCGACGAAGCGACGGCAATAGCTTGCTAAGCCAAGAAAACTCCTAACTTGCTTAACCGATTCAGGTGGAGTCCAGTCAAGGACGGCCTGAACTCTCTCGGGATTGACTGCAACACCTTTCGCAGAAATCACGTGGCCTAAGTAGGTCACTTCTGGTAGCCAAAATTCACACTTGGAGAACTTGGCATAAAGGCGGTGCTCTCTAAGTTTCATCAATACCAACCTAAGGTGTTCTGCGTGCTCGTCTTCGTTCTTCGAGTAGATGAGAATGTCATCAAGATAAACCACAAAACATTTATCTAGGTACTCTATGAAGATCGAATTCATCAAGCGCGAGAATGTGGCGGGGGCATTGGTTAAACCAAAGGACATGACGGTATACTCGTAAAGACCATAACGAGTAGTGAAATCCGTTTTGGGAATGTCCTCATTTCGGATTTTGATTTGATGATAGCCTAATCTCAAATCCATCTTGGAGAAGACAGAGGATCCAGCAAGTTGATCATAAAGATCATTGATCCTGGGCAGTGGGTACTTGTTCTTTATCGTCGCTAGATTTAGCGGGCGATAGTCTACGCACATCCTTTTTGTTCCATCTTTCTTCGTTACGAACAGAACGGGGCAACCCCATGGCGATGAGCTAGGGCGGATGAAGCCTTTTGCCAACGAAGCATCAAGTTGGGTTTTTAGCTCAGCTAACTCATGTGGGGCCATTCTATATGGGCGTCTCGAGATTGGGGTTGTGCCTGGTATAAGATCCACTATGAATTCTACACATCTGTCGGGTGGCATTCCCGGCAGCTCTTCAGGAAAGACATCCGGGAAGTCACGAACCACCGGAACATCTTCAAGGTCTGGAAGTGGAAGCACATTCAAAGTATGCATCTGGATTCTAGAGCTGGGTGATGTGTAGTCAATGGTCTGGCCTGAAGGATGGGTGAGTTTAACTGACTTGGCTTTACAATCAAGGAAAGCATTTTGCCTTGATAACCAATCCATTCCTAGGCTGACATCAATGTCTGAAGACTTGAGGGCTATAAGTGAAGCAAGGAATACTAAACCCTCAATTGCAATTTGATTGCCATGGCTTACTCTATTAGTTTTCCACTTTGAACCAGGAGTTTGAATGATCATTGGAGAAAACATTTCTTCAAAGGCGAACTCATGACGAAGTGCATAACTCTCCGACATGAATGAATGAGAAGCTCCTGGATCGAAAAGAACAGAGGCGGGGACATGATTGACTGGGAGTGTGCCAAGAATGACGTCAGAAGCATCAGTGGTTTCCTCAACTGAGATTTGGTTCACACAACCACTACTTGTGGATGAAGGCTTTGCTGGGAAGGCTTTGGTGGTTGGTTTCTTTGGAGGCTTGGTTCGAGAATGACGTGGTGCCATCAAGACCTGAGGGCATTGACGATAGTAATGGCCTGGAAGACCACACTTAAAGCATACCCTGTCTGAAATGCTGGGAGTGGGATTACTTGGCTGCACACCATCATTCCGGGGTGGAATAAGGTGTTGGGGTGGATGGCATATATTTGGTGGTGGCCTCTGAAGAAGGTTTTGAGGTATGGCTCTGGTTGAAATCCAAATTCGGCGTTTCTGAGGGGCTGAACTTGAAGAAGGAGCAAGCTCAAGAGCATGCTTGCGAGATTCCTCGAAAATTTCATTGCCATTCTCAGCTCTGAAGGATCTGTTGACTAAATCCTCAAAGGTGGCAAATTCGATGAGGTTGAGATCATGACGAAGGATGGGGCTAAGTCCCTTGCGGAACCTTGCCTGCTTTCTGGCATCGGTGGTGATCTCATCTTGGGCATACCGAGCAAGACGGTTGAACTCTCTCACATACTCATGAATGGACATCTCTCCTTGAGTGAGATTGCAGAACTCTTCCTTCTTGCGCTCCATCAATTCATCCAGAAGGTGGTACCCTCGAAAGGCATCACAGAACTCCTGCCAAGTCACTAGGTGACCATCTGGCTGCATAACAACATAGTTCTCCCACCATTCAGCAGCAGCACCTTCCAAAAAGTATGCCGCGAATATAACTCGATCATCGGGAGCGACATGTGCAGTATCAAGCTTACGCTCGATGGAACGGAGCCAATCATCAGCTTCAAGGGGCTCGGAAGAACATCGGAATACCGGTGTCTTGAGGAGCATGAAGTCCTGAATGCTCACAGCCACATTACGATGACGTGAGGTATTCTGCTCGATGAGCTCCAGAAGACGTGTTTGATCGCGTTGATTTTTCTCAGCTTCCATCATGATTTCCGCCGCAGAAGGCGGTGGTAGAGGTTCATCATCATTTCGATTCCGAACACGGTCTCGATTCCGACGAACAGCGCTACGAGTTCCACCTGACATCCTGTGTGATAGAAATCAACAATCAGAACAGGTCGAATGATGGATTCAAGGATAACAAGACATGATGAAGGCGGAAAGGATTATAATGCGAAGGCAATGATCCACAGAAACACGGGATAAATCCGGCAGCATAACGGCTACACCGGGATGGAAAATGAAACAACCTTGAAGAGATTAGACAGAACTTCCTCAAGGAACTCAAACACGAAGACTCTGGACGACCACAACAATCCTACGGCTACAAGGAAGCACTCAGCGAGATGTTCTAGTAAGACATAGATGAGCTAGTCCTATCATCCCGTAGAAAAGATAAGGGTGGCCCAGAACTCAGATCGATGAGGGTAAGGAGAAAAATAAGCCTTACGTTGTTCCCTTTATATACCCAAGTAACTATATAACTATAGAATGCTAGACTCGACTTCGACCAAGGGTTTGATAAGCCTACAGACAGTCCTGCTCTGATACCAAGTCTGTCGGGACCCGGGGTTAGCGTATGTAATTCCAGTGATGATACAATCACATGGAGAGCCGAGAACCGTACCCACTTGTCTAAGCAGAAAAGGCCAAGCACAGAACGTTCTCGGTAAGCATCGAACGTGAGGGGCATCCCATTCAGGCCGGATGATCAACTGAGATGGGTCCTCATCGTTCGCTCACAAGTCTAAATGCTTATGGGTGGTCAATCCCATACTCATAGACAAGTCGCCTCAACCATGTTGTCGATTGAATCCTAACACTTACATATACTTACTCCAGCCCGATCACTTAGTCGGGGTCTAGGGCGGGCTCGATCATACAACAAAGTGTGCACGTGACAGAGTCACGAACAATCGCATCGCGATGCCCCAAGCTGCGCACATCTAAGGGCCACTTGGTGTACAAAAGACCGCCAGCCAGATCACAACTAAGGTCTCGAAAACCCATACTAAGACATTCATGTTATAAACATACACGCAGCACACATGCCTAGTATGAACAGCAGGTATCATCACATAACTCTACAAAGTACTCTTTATTGATATACACATAGAGCATACAAAGATCACATGTCTGTGATCAACATTACATCATACAACGGAAGCAAATTAGGTCTGAGTACAGACAAGTTTAACAAATGGCTTAGAGAAGCCTTGTACAACAAACATGCCCTTCCACGAGGGACCAGACTGCTGTCTGGGACTATGCTAACTTAGTCAACGTCGAGCTTCAGGTTGATGACTCCATCGGGGTCCCGGTTCTTATCTAAAACATAGAATAAGCAAACGTGAGTACAAAGTGGTACTCAGCAAGACTTACATCAGATCTATACTACTCATGCTCAAGTATCAAGGTAAAGGGAGGTGGGGTTTCATCAGGCAGAAGTGCCAGCTTTGACTTGGCTAATCCTGAAGTACGAATACCAGACTTGAGGTAAGAAGCGTACACGAGTCCACTACATCTCCAACCAATTACACCACTATGGTTACTTCCTCGACTTCCCCACGAGGAGGCACACCATAGCACTCACGCTTATCTTGCGAGTTTTATAAGTATCCATTTAAGTTGTCTAATAATCAGGTACAGGTTCCAAGTAGTCCATAACCGCGGACGCGGCTATTCAAATAGTTTTGTTAACCTTGCAAGGGTGTAAACTACACACACATGACCATCGGTTACCGCCTTTTGCTCGCCATCGTTCAAGAGGTGACAGCGAGGATGTTCACCACGACACTTCGCTCACAACCGGTCTATTCCAGGAGTCGACTATCTGAGTTGCTACCGCTCGAGAGTCCGGCCGGATCAACGAAACGGACTCAGACAATGTAGGTAACCGAGACGCCTCCTTTAGCAGATGGTTTTCCTGCCTCACAGGTAGACCCACATATCTAGGATGATGCAACCATTCCTTCATTCTTTTTCTATGCAGATGCCAAATGGAAAGTCCGAACTAATGTGACTCCTGGACGTCGACACGGATCAAGGTACTAGGCCGAGAGGGGTCAGTGAGCCCAATGTGTGGTTGTACTCTTTGTCTTGGATTTCCATACAAGAACTCGATGCCTAAGGCGGTGTTCAACAAGACAACCCACTGTGTACTCCTACACAGCCTCTCATCGTTCACCTTGTATTAGGGTGGATTCACCGACACAGTTTCACTTTCATCAACACCATGTTCATCATCATCCCGACCCACATCATAAGCAACCTCATTGTACCACTAAGTATGCAATAAGCTGTAACAGTTGCAGGGGCTCCATGATATCAAACAACTCCTATGTCAGCTAGGTTTGTGGTTTGCTTACTACTGTGACAAGATGATAGGTCATGCACCGGATATGGGTTCAACTATGCGGTAGAATCGATACAAAGTGATCTCCTAAACATGCATAAGCGAGACTGAGAGGGAATTGGGATTTTATAGACATGATCAATGGGGTTTGCTTGCCTTGCTGACGAAACACGGGTCTTAACGGTGGTCTTCTTCTTCGGGGGTGATCACCGTCTCGGAATGTCTGTCATCGGAGGCAATCATCAACAAAGGGGGACAACTTCGAAAGTAAAATGCACATACACATGATAAGGTTGTCCATGAGGTGAATGGTACTGGTTTGTAGCATATTCAATTTAATTGAAGTATATTTCATTTGAAATGCAAATTCAAACTCCAAATTCAATTTCAAATCAAGTCATATACACATTTGCTTCTGTTCACCCATTTTAAAATGGTCAAACATAAAAACAAATTGCATATTCTTAATCCTTGTATTTTTCTGATAATTTTTCATATATTATATGTTTAATTTGGAGTTAGTATGAATTTTCTATGATTTTCCAAAGTTTAACTCAATTTCTGGATTTTTCTCTGTTTTATTTAATTCTTTTAAATTCTGGAAAGTGTTTATTGCGTCATGCTGACCTCAGGGTGATGTCACAGGGGGGGACTGACAGTGGGTCCACCCTGTCAGTGACACATGGGGTTAACCCCTCTATTAGTTTAACTAACAGTGGGTTAGGGGTGGCCTGGGCCCACTTGTCATGGACTCGGGGGGCGATTAACTGGGTGATTAGGTTAGGCTAATGGTGGGGTCGTCGGAGTGATGTCGGAGTGTCGCCGGAGTCGTCAAAATGGGCACGGGGTGGGGATTTGAGGCCACGGGCGCGCTCCTCGCAGGATTCCGCACCCAACGGTGCCATTGGGGCGTCAAGGGGAGGCCCTGGTGCTCGGCAACGACGGCAAAGGCGGCGGCCGACGCACTAGAGACGAGGGACTCGGGCACGGGGGCATGGAAAAAAAACGGGAGAAGGGGGATTCGAAGCCGGAATCTCACCGGAGCACGCATCTGGAGTCTGAGAGGCCGGGGGTGCGCGGTTGCGACGAATTCGTCGGAGACGTGCTTGGTGGTCGGCGGCGAGTTCTTGAGGCGGCCGTCGTCTCCGAAGCCGCTACGCTCGAATTGAGGGGCCGAGGTGAAGTGGAGCTCCACGGCGGACGTCAGGGACACGGTGGCGATGCTTGAGTCGGCCGGTGGCCGCGCAAAACGAAGACGGCGGCGAGGTCAGGAACTCGGGCGTGTGCGAAAACTCGGAGGAGAGGGAGCCAGAGGAGCAGAGGAAGGAGGGAAGCGATGAGGGGCAGCTCTGGCGGGTGCGTGGCGTGCGCAGGGGGCTGGGGAAGGCCTAGAAGGCCGGCTCGTCGAGGTGGCGTCGCCGTTGCCTCCCTGCCCTCCACCGAGCTGCTTTGGGGGGGAGGGGAGGTAGACGACACGCCTCGGGCTGGGCTGGGCCGCCTGGTGGGCTGGGGGGACTTCAGTTGGGCCAGAAGTCACGGGGTCCCTTTTCATTTTATTTCTTCTGTTTTGTTTTGCCCTGGTAAAAATACCAAAGCATTTTATAAAAATGCCCAAATACTTTTATAAATACTAGGTGACCAGTAGCTAGCCACATATAGAATTTGAGCATTTTTGAAATTCAAAACATTTGAATTTCAATTCAAATAGGGGTCAAATTTAATTTCCAGGGCACTATTTGAATATTAGAAAATTCCATGAGCATGGGAAAATACCCAAACCACTTTTAAAATGATCACCATCATTTATAGGAATTTTCCAAACATTCAAATGATTTTTGGAAAAAGATTTTTATCTGGCCATTTCAAATAATTTCTCAGGGCTTTCTGCTTCCCCATTTTTGAATTTCATTTGAAATTTTGCATGATGCAAAGGGCACAAACAAACCTAGCACTTACCCTAGTTGGGGTTCTGACACGACCGTAGGATCCCTTTTCTGGCCGAAGTCGAGTCTAGACAAAAACTATTTTGTAGTTACTAAGTTAGTTATCGGAGAGTAGGAATCTTTTTACTCCTTACCCTTGATCTTGTCAGGACAAGTGTCGTAAGTGTTTTATTCTCGCCTTATCCCCTTCACACTCTAGGATCTCGAGTGTGTGGAGTATAGAAATCGTTACAATGCTTTGCTTGGGAAGTATTGTCTCGATTCCGAGCTCAGGTGGGAATTCCTGTAGTACCTTTAGCTTCTCCGATTTCGGGTATCATTTGGGTCATCCATTGTCATCCCTCCTTTTGCCCGGTGTTTTCACGACTTGCGTCGAAAAGCACTATCCCTTTGACCAGGTTTTAGCTGTCGTTCTTCCTCTTGACACATGATGGTTTCGATCTTCGACGTCACCATCTCCCTGCGGAAAGTTTCTCGATGAAAATTCATCGTCGGCATGGAGCAGATTCCTTTGTTGGTGGTGTTGAAGATTCTCTACTCTCTTTTCTCTCCCCTCCTCTCCCCGGGATCGTCTTGGATCTCAGGACAAGATCCCTTGTTGGTGGTGTTGTATTGTAACAGCCCAGATTTCACAAAAATTAAAAAAATTGTTTTCGGTGTGAGTTGTTTGATTGTCTGATTTGTTTGTGGTGTTTTCATCGCCGATTTATGGATCGGCAATTATTCTCCCCCCTCCTATATCGTACGGGGCGGAGACTGATCCCTGCCACCCTGACACTCAACCTTTGCGACACCGGGTTTCACCCGATCACCGTCGCGAAAACCACATGAGACCAGCCGCAGCCAACGGAACGAAAAACCTCGTTTAATAATTAAACGGGTTCTTTTGATAGCGCGCCGAAAAGTGTTCTCAGAATGGTTCCAACGCGAGGTGAACGCCACTGGCTCGGTGCGCTGATCACGTAGTTTGAAGTTTTACCGGAATTGGAGGTCGTGCGGACCCCCGGCGGTCAGAAACGTAAACACCTCGCGCGCGAGAGAAAAACCGGGGACGTTTTTGCAAACTGCAAGCCACCTGGGCTATATAAAGACCACCACACTCACACCCCTTTCTAGGGTTTCCCCTAAGCCAAAATTGCATCCACCCCCTCCACTTTGCCCCAAAAATTGCCCCATTTTCGCAGTTTTGTCCCCAAAATCCAAACCCTAGCCTCCCAGCGGATCTGGACCGTCGGATCGGCCGATCCAACGGCCCAGATCGGCCCTGCCCTCCAGCCTCCTCTCTCTCCCTCTCCTCTCTTTCCAGCTCATGGGCACGCCGCCGCGCCCGCCTCCGGCTAGCTCGCCGCCGTCCGCTCCGGTGAGCACCTCCAGCGCTGCGCCCTTCTCTCCTGTCTTCCCTCTCACCTCGGCGTCCCTCTCCCCTGCTAGGTACCCACGCCGCCAGCCGCCATTGACGCCATGGGAAATACGAGCTTGCCGCTCCGCCATGGGAGGCTCGACCCACCTCGCTGTCGTCCCGGAGCACCGCCACCGGCCTCCTCCGCCGGGATCCAGCGACCGCCGCCGACCCAGCCCTCCTCCGCGCGCCCCCGTCGCCTCGCCGGCCGGCGAGCCCGACGACTGCCGCCGCCGTCGCGCTGCCCTGTGAGGCACGGGGACGAGCCGGCCTCTCCCGTGACCGCGCCCGTCTGGGCTCCTCCCGCTTGTGGGCCGCGCCCTCACGGCCCAGCCAGCCAGCTCGGCCCAGCTCGCCTACAAGCCCAGATCTACCGGCCAGATGGTCCTGGCCCATGGGTGAGCGAGGACGCCCCCCTTTTTATTATTATTATTGTCTCTGTTATTTTTTTCCCTATCACCCTGTAATTTTTTTCTAAGTCTGGAAAAATTGTGCTGCTGTTTCAATTTTGCGCTGTAGATTGCGAGTAAACTGTAGCTCGGATAACGTTGCCCCCAAAAGGAAAAAAATTTAGAATTGTGTGTACTTCAGTTCATCTTTTGTGAGCTTTTTGATTTGAGGCCATCTTGATGTTGTTAATCACTGTTGAAGTGGGCATCAGGCTATTAACTGCTATTATTTTCTGCTAGTGTGCTGCTGCTGTTATTTTATTGCAAGTTTGCATGATGATTGTGACACATCCATGAGGCCAATTGCATTGATTCTTTTTGCATACTGTTAAGCATCATGTCTACTTCCATTATATGTATTGCATTGTCATGTTTACATTTCTTCTCATAATTATGTTTAGCTCCAAAGTTGCTATGCCACTGTTTTTGGCAGCCACCTCTGTTTTTCTCTAAGTCTGTAACTTTCCGATGCCATGTTGCCTGCTTAATATCTTTTGATCTGTTATGCCTATGACCATGATTCTTGTTTGTACCTGATCACCATCATGTCTAGTTCATGCTCATATATTTCTATGTCATGTTGCTGCACTTTTGCATATAGTTTTTCTTGTGTTTATACATCATGAAATAACAGTTTCTGCCATGTTTTCCTGATTTTTACCAAGTCCCAGACCAGTCATGTTTTATTGCATTTTGCTTGAGCTATAATTAGTTGTTCATGATGTCTATTTGCATGATTCCTTTTGCCATGCCTTCCCTGCCATGTCTACTTAAGTCGCATATCTTATTTGAGCATGTTTGCATTCATTATCCTATTTATGCATTGCTCTAAAGTGTGCTTCCTGATGTTGGCAGATTGTGTTTCAAACTTGTATTGCTTGTATCTTTTTAACCGTAACTCCGTTTTGAGTGTTCTTTATATGTAACTTGATTAGTTTTTCGTGTACTTTGGGTTTATGCTATTTTTTGATGCTGTTAACCAACCTAAAATATGGTTAAGTCAGAACAATACCAATTACTTAAATTGTCGTGGGGTACTTAGTGTTATGACATGTTTAGGGTGTCGCCTCACTAAAATTGACTAGCATAGATAGTTTATGTTATGCTTCACCTCTTGTCATGTTTGTGTGATATTCCATGCTTGAGTGAGTTGCCATGTTAACAACCTTTGTTGATCACCTGTAGCTAAACAACTTGAACCTTTTCTAAATGTGCGGTACCGTCGTGTGTGACGAGTACTCCACTTAACCTGTTAGCAACCGCTCTTGACGATAGGTGCAATGTCTCGTGTTTCCTTCTTGTTGATGCTTGATCATGTTTGCTTAGTAGTAATAGATGATTTCTCGTTGATTGCTTTCCAGTGTTTACCGTCTTGTGTTCTTCCGCGGGTTCCTCTCGGAGACGATGCGAGCTTGCGATCAACTATACCTTCGGAACCCGACTTATCAACAGGCAAGGACTATACATTACTTATGATCCCTTCTATTTCAAACAGCGGTTTGCATGCTAGTCTAGGTTAGGTTCGATGTTTGATACTACCACATGTTTATAGCCTCTTTAAAGCCGATACAGCCATATCCCCTCCCAACAAACCATGTACTGCTATGTTACTATTCCTCGTTGCTCAGCCCCTGCTTAGTATGCATGCTTAGGATGCTACGATGTTACCCTGTTACTCCTTGGTTTGGGCTATCACATTATTATATTGTTGTTGATGATATGATTATTATAAATGTCGACTATATTCGACGAAGGATGGAAGGTCTAGTCTATCCCGCCCAGACGCTTTGTTCCATTCGAGTCACCTAGGATCCGAGTTCAGGGTATTTTTTTTAAGACTGAGCATGCCTAACCGCATGTGGGATTTTATGGGGTCCCCTTTTCACCTACCTAGCTTCAAACATTTCTAGAGGTGGCCCAAGCCGATTTACCATTTGAAACCATGCATATATGTCTGTCGGGTCGCTCCTAGCAGATATTCTTTAAAATAACTTGGGCCAGCGGAGACATGGTTTCTTTTGTTGGTCCACACCTGGAAGATAGGGGTCTGGACACCTGTGAGGGGATCAGTTACCCCGACCTCGTCCAGCCGGAAGAGTCCCAATCCGAGAGTGCGGACGACTCTTGGATTGGATGTCGACTCTCCGGGGACCACCCGGATTTGTTCTTTGTTAGCTAGAGGGACCTGTCGTTTCGGATCTCTTGGAACTAAATCATAAAATGGTTGCCGGTGATGGGTAGCAACTGAGAGAGATGGGCGTGTGTGCGGAGCCTTGTAATGGGAAGTTGGTACACCCCTGAAGGGTTAAATCTTTTCGAGAAGCCGTGTCCACGGTTATGGATGACCTGAGACCTACGCCTGTTCATAGACAACATCAACTGAATCACATTTAATTACTTGATCAACGTGTGTGTGCCTTGACTGCTTCTTCTTCGTCGGGATGCGAAGAGGAGGACAAGGATAGGATAGGTGTTATGCTTGCATAAGTAGGTGTATAGCAGACTTGCTGGAGGCGATTCCTCATCGAATGCTTGGCTTCTTACCTTACTCTCTAGATCGTTAGCCACTTCATAAATGCTAGTGTGGCAGCAACCTCACCACTTACCCAATCCGTACCGTAAACTACTAGTTTTCCTAGAATGACGAGTGATGAAGTCCTTGCTGGGTCAGATGACCACTATAGTTGGATGCTGAGTACCTCTGTACTCATGATACTACCCCAAACTATTTTCAGGGTTCTTGATCGACAACAGGTATGGTGATCGACGTTTCACGTGGAGACTCGACGACGACTAGTTAGGCGGATCCCGGCGGAGGGCATGGACCCGTGTGGTTATGGGGATCAATGTTTTTCTCTTTGACAGTAGGCATTTGATTGTAGTCTGTACTCAGACATATATCTTCCGCTGATGTATTGTATTTCAGGCAGTTGTATGCCGATTGTATGAGATGTTGTATACTTTTATTTGTAATGTTGTGGTATCATGTTGGAAATCCGGGGCATATGGCTATGTCATATGTCGCGGTGGGACCGATATGTGCTTCGTCCCCGGATCTGGATGGAAACATCTAGATATGCAACAGTACCGCATATCATGCCTTACATCAAATATGAGGTGGAAGTGTCAACTTTCAATACTCACATTAGTCCGAAGAAGTCATGCACTTATTATCGGTAACTCTCAATCTAATAAGGAGGTTCACAAAGATACAAGTACCCCGAGGAGTAGTGTATGGGGGTTTGGTTATCCTTGCGCATCCTCGAGTCCTAGTACGCGAGTGTACTCTAATATTTGACTCCTCAGAAGAGTTATGATCCATATAGTAGCTAGAGTTCTCAACTAGTTTTGTAGGTTTTTGAAAATAACACACGGATTGCCCAAAATACGACACCTATCACTAATAGGCTAGAGCTCTTGGCACCAAAAGTTCAAACATTACTCACATCAATAACTCAAAACTATTGCAAGTTACTACTGAAATTAAATAGCAACCTCAATTACCTACTTCTCAAAAACAAGACATAACTCAGTACAACAACCAACTCTCTTAACAAGATAAACATGAAAACTAAAGAGAGTTCCAGCGACAAACTAAACAAAATCCAAGGCTCTTGCTAAGACAAACTAAGACTAAAACTAGACAGGGCAGTAGCTACGAAAAGATAAAGAACACACAACAGCAAAAAGATAGGCATGAAGAATCCTATGATGTGTTCTAGATTTTGAAATTGGAGCGAGTTTCTCTCCCACACAAAGTAAGACGGGATATAACTTGTTATGAACAGCAAGCAAAGCTAAATAAAACTAAAAATAAAACCTAAGAGCGAGACGCTCCAAGCATAGCACATAACGCATGAAGTGATAAAAATATAGTGAGACGAAGGACGAACTGATGATTATTGATGGAGAAGGGGATGCACGGGGGCATCCCCAAGCTTAGACGCTTGAGTCTCCTTGAATATTTGTTAGGGATGCATGGGGTCATCCCCAAGCTTGAGCGCTTGACACTCCCGAATCTTCTTTCGTCATCTTCCATCGCACACTTGAAAACTCGCTTCATACACAACTCATCATAAGCTGATTAGAGAGGTTAGTACCGTTAATAAATAATTTTTTCCCACTGGATATAAAGATATTCTTGAAGAGCTACTGTTTGTCAAGATTTCAAAAAGATTTTTGCAAATAAAAAGCAAGCTTAAGGTTTGCAAAAGTTAGGAGAGACAAAACGTGGCAGAATCTGTGAAAAACAGAATAGCAGGTAGTAAAAGATTTTTTAGGGGAACTTCTTCAACTCAAATCAAAAAACTCAGAACATACGAAAGTTCCATGATTGTATAGAGCAAGTTGTGTAAAAAATCATCTGAAAAAGATGAACTGGTGATTTATTCTGATTTTTCCCGTCACGAGGACAGAATCTGTTTTCTGGATAGCATGTCACAACTTTCTCTTCCCTTGTCATATGAGGCTATACTTGGCACAAAGCTTGAAAAATAAAGATACAATGATGTTGCTACAGTAGTAACAATCATCAAGACCACTAAAAACAGAAGTAATAACATCTTGGGTTGCCTCCCAACAAGCGCTTTCTTTTGCGCCTTTAAGCTAGGCATAAGGCAAAAGAAGAATCAAAGGTCTCCAAGATCATCGGAATCATATAAACCTTCAAATTGATTTTTGATAAGCTCATTCTTCTTCTGCCTAGGAAATAGGTACTTACCTTTAGTCTTCCCGCATAAGCGTATGAACCCATTACCAATATCAATGAAGCCTCTCATAGCTCGAAGGAAGTTCCTTCCAAGCACAATGTTGCTTTGATTTGGCTCCATGATGAAGAAGTCCATTGGAGCAATCCTATGACGGAATGCAACTTGAACTCCTTTTACCTTTCCTTTGACCTCTGAAATATCTCCATTAGCAGGTTCATGATAAGATGATAATTTATCCATATCTAGTTTCAAAGATTTATAAACTATTTTTGGCATGGTAGAAACTATGGATCCAATATCACAAAAAAGCAAGGAAGTCCTGGTTAGAGATGCTAATCCTAACAAAGGGCTCCCAATCATCATCTATCTCCAACATCTCTTTCTTGTTGGGCTTAAGTTCTTCTACCTTCCTTAAGTCTAGAGCATCCATCCTCTTTTCAATAGTAGAAAGTCTATCTATAACAGTATCGACACTATAGTCATAAACAAAATAACTAGATAGATTATGCAAAATATCAAGAGTTGTAGCTTCATCACACTCTAAAAAGTCTCCTTCAGCTATAATATCAAGAGAGTGTTTACACCACTTAAAAATACCATGGTAAAAATTCCTGAGCACAATTTTTATAGGTATCCAAGGCATAACTCTTTTGTGTGCTTCAGAAATTCTATCCCATGCCTTCTTCATATTTTCTCCATCCCTTTGACAGAAATCGATAACTTCCGATTCCCGCAAAGCATCGAGTCCTAACATGTTCATTTAAACAAGGAGGATTACCAATAGCAAGATAAATAATTTTTTTGTGATTTTTGATATAGGACACAAGGATAAAAACTGAAAGGTAAATTAACAAGACTAAAAAGTAAAGGTAAAGGATAGTGGGCAACTCCCCTATCTTATCACTCGGAGTCCCCGGCAACGGTGCCATAAATTTGCTTGTTGGCGTAGAAGTAATAATGGCCTCTCGCCCTTCGTTGGTTACCCCATGTGGAAGGTGAGATGCAGCGTAGAGGCAAATTTCCCTCGGTGAAGATACCAAGGTTGAGATCGACCAATAGGACTCCAGAAATAATAAGTAGGTGGTGAAGTGAACAATGGCGCCGTTCACAACTCAGGGTTGCTTACTTCACCTGGACCTGTACACAATAAAATTAACTTTTCTCCCAACGAAGTTCAGAGAGGTTGTCAATATCTCCGGTCTTGTTGTTTACAAAGGGTCATACACACAAGGGATAATAATAATGATAATGATAGCACCTGAAAGTAACTGCTGAAAAGGAAATAGGCTTGTAAGCAATGATGGGAATATGGACCGGGGTCCTGTGATGTTCACTAGTGATGTCTTTCTCCCAAAATACGATAAGACTTCTATGCGAGGTAAACAAATTACAGATGGGCAATTGACAGGATTATAAACGTACCGCAATGCTAACTATGTTACAAAAGAAAGGAAGAGGCTCATAAGCATGGGCAGTACGCCAAAATAAGTAGAACGAAATCCATCTACATCTACTACTAATCATCCACCTTGAGATATCTATCCAGAACATCTCGCTGGTATTAAGTTGCGATTCCCACCCAAAGTGTAAACCCAAAGCAACAAACAACTGCATTAAAAGAACTTTGCGTAAAGTAAACAATCCCGGCAACCGCGGTTACAAGCACCGTTGTTTTCCCCCTTGTGGCCACATCACATCCCCTATACTCATGTTTCTGTCACTCAAGCCTGACATCAGGGGTATGTACCCACAATCGAGCATAACGTTCCCTCTTGGAGTTACTATCCACCACTTGGCCAAAGCAATAAAGAACAACGGCGAACATGCAAGAATTACTTAGGAACAAAAATATAAGAGATCAAAACCAAATATATTACTCTATCACGACCTGAACATAATCTCACAATCCATCGGATCCCATCAAACTCAACATACCAACAGCAGAAGAATTACATATGTGCCTCGATCATGTAGGGCACCTCACGAGGTATGAACCGTGAAGAACAAAGAGGGGAGGAGAACATCATATAGCTACTGATCACGGACCCAAGGTAGACTACTCACGGCACATCCGGGAAGCGTCCATGGTGGAGGAGAAGCTCCCGGAGGTCGATCCTCCCTCCGGCAGGGTGCCGGGAAGGGTCCTGATAGTACTCCCGATCTTGGAAGCGTGGCGGCGGCGGACAGAGGCGAGATTGCAAAATAGGGTTCTGTACTCAGAGTTTCCCCGTCACGGAGAATAAATAGGCGAAGGGGGCAGCCAGGGGGGCCACCAGGGGTCCAGGCGCCCCCCTGGGCCCCTAGTGGTGGCCCTCTGGCCCCACTTGGGTGTTTCTGGAAGACTCATTTACGCTGATTTTTTTATCCGTTTTCCCGAATTTTTGGAGCACTTTTAATATGGGGAAACCTGGAATAGAAAACAGCATAAAACAGAACTGGAACTGGGGTGCACTGTGTTAGTAGGTTAGTCCAAATATGATCAAAAGTATATGAAAGTGTATCTATATCATAGAAATGTCACACAAAACATGCATGGAGCGAGCAGAAATTATCGATACATTTGAGACGTATCAGCCACCCCCCTCCCAGGCGACCATGTGGTGTGGCCCCCTCCTGGCCGCGCCACCAGGGTGCCTGGGAGGTGGGGCCACCCTCTAGTGCCCCCCTTCAGCCTATTTTTACCCCTCGCTCCGAAAACCCTCAGAGAGACCCCCGCATCGCAAATTTCCTATTTGTTCCACCGCCGCCGCGCTTCCAAGATCGGGAGTACCAAAAGACCTCTTCCCGTCACCGTGCCGGAGGGAGGATTGACCTCCGGGAGCTTCTCCACTACCATGGATGCTTCCCGGATGTGTTGTGATTAGTCCTCCTTGGACCATGGGTCCATGACCAATAGCTATGTGATGTCTTCTCTCCAATCTTGTGCTTCAATTCTTAGCCCTTGTGAGATGCCCTACATGATCAAGGCATCTATGTAATTTTCCTACTATTCCTATGCTGTGTTTGCTATGATCCGATGGATTATGAGATTATGTTCAGATTGTGATGAGTTATATATTTGGTTTACCTTTTATAGTTTGTTCTTGAGTAATTCTTGCGTGTTCTCCGTTACTTTTTATTTCTTTGGCCAAGTAGTAGATAGTAACTCCAAGAGGGAGCGTTTATGCATGATTGTGGGTTCATGCCCCCCGATGTCTAGGTTGAGTGACAGAAACATGAGACTATGGGATGTGCTTTTGGCACCAGGGAGAAAACAATGGTGCTTGTAATCGCGGTTGCAAGGATTGTTTACTTGACGCAAAGTTTGTTAATGCAGTTGTCTGTTGCTTTGAGTTTATACTTTGGGTGGGGCTTGCAACTTAATACCAGCGAGATGTTCTGGATAGATATCTCAAGGTGGATGATTAGTGAGTAGATGCAGATGGATTTTGATCTACTTGTCTTGGCGTACTGCCCATACTTTTGAGCCTCTAGCTTTCCAGTAGAATAATTAGCATTGTGGTGCATTTATAATTCTGTCAGTTGCTCGGCTGTAAAATTTTTACCCATCTTAGCTATTTTATCGTCTTTTGGGACAGAGACATCACTAGTGAACATGATGCGACCCCGGTCCATATTTCCACCACTGTTTACACCTCCACTTTATTTTTCTGCTTTTACTTTCAGTTGCAATTATCACCACTATCATTATCCTCTTGTGTTTGATCCTTTGTAAATGACAAGGCCGAAGGGATTGAAAACCACTCTATACTCGTTGGGAGAAAAGTTACTTGTTGTGTGTGAAGGTCCAGGTAAAGCAAGTGATTATCTTCAAACGGCGCCTCAGTTGCCGCACCACCTACTTGTCGACGTTGGAGTCCTACTGGAGACATAAACCTTGGTATCTTCACTGAGGGAAATTTGCTGCTAGGCTACATCCACCCTTCCACTTGTTGTAACCAACGAGGAGCGCTATCTTGCGCCAGCAGTAAGCATCTGCAAATACAAGAGAGAAATTAAGGCAAAGCCTAACCATAGCAATAAACTTTAGGATCCAACACTCCCTCGTGCAAAAGTGTGTGAACTGGGGTTTAGGTTTATGTCACTCAGGCAACCCACCATAGGCATACTTTATACACAATGTATGACCCTAGGTCCTTAAAAAGGCGAAGTGTTATGTAGTCGATGTTCACATAACACCACTAGAAGAATAACACCACAACATAAATATCAAACAACACATATTACTTCAACATCATATGACTACTAACATCTAGACTTCTCCCATGTCCTCAAGAACTAAAGGAACTACTCACAAGACATAAAAGAGATCATGATCAGAGGTGATAAATATTTGATAAGCAATCTGGTAATAACGATAATTCTCCACCAACACTTAATAGCATTCACCACAAAAGAGTAATCAACAACGGTAAAGTAGAGGGGATGAATAGTGCAATTTACAAATCGAATTGTAATGGTGAGATGAGATGGGATGAAGATGGAGATGGTGCTAGTGATGGGGATGATGGTGATGATGATCTCGATGATGCCCATGATGATGCTGATGACGATGAGGATGATCCCCCCCCCCCTTCGGGAGGAGTTATCCCCGACGGAATCTGCCCGTCGGATAGGTATTTTCTTCTCTGTAGGTTCCCACCACGGAGCGCCGGAACTACGGAAACTCTTCTTGTTCTACGATTTTTAGGTCACGAGCGAGATATAGGCCAAAGGGGGGCTCCAGAGGTGGAACCCAACCCCCAGGCGGCCAGGTGGCGCGGCCTAAGGCGGCGCGCCCTGGTGGTCCCCCTCCAGCTGCCCTTCGGCCACTCTTCGTTATATCTTCAGAAAAATACACCCCGTGAATTTTAGGTCATTTGGAGATATGCAGATATGGCCACTCTAAGTGCACTTTTCCCTGTTGATTCCTTTGTCTGCTGTTTCGGCACCGAAAAGTTGTAAACTGTGTTAAACAAGCCAAAACACTATAAGAACATCATCATAACATGACATATCTCAATGAATAGAGGTAAATTATGATGTAAAATAGTGATGCATTTTGGACGTATCAACTCCCCCAATCTTAGACTTCACTTGTCCCCAAGCGAATACTGATCTCGGTAAACTTGTCCACAAGTTTAGAGAGTGAAGTGTCGATAATAAGAATACAGACAAGAAGCATCATAATTTCTCTACTAAACTCAAGCATCCTTAGAAGCGACCTCAACTCATATGGCCCTTATGAAAGAGTAATATCAATTACAATCAAAAGTAGGGCTAAGGAAACTCATCAAACCATGGAAAACATGTCCTTGCTCAAAGAACAACTAATAACATTTAACTTTGATCTTTCCTTTATATTTTTATGAGATCATTTGAAGCTTTTGAAAGAACATGTTATTAGTCAAGAAGTAAAAATGCTAACACAAAGGAAGATGTTTGATGTAGCAAGGCTCAACAAATAACTTGTTTATCTTAATGATAATGTCAACAAAGATTTAATATGGCAATTCTCAATGAGACAATGTAAAATGCATGCATCTTTATCAACATAAGTGTCTGCTCTTGGTGGGATAGAAATAAATGGGTTTACTGACTCGACATAAAAGTAAAGGCTTAGCCCTTCGCAGAGGGAAGTGGGGAAAACTCATGTGCTAGATCTCTTAGTGGTTTTGAAAACAATAGGATCATAAAATAAGATTTTGGGAGGTGCATAATTCGTCAACGAATACTAGTAGATAGCCCAATGCTTCTCATGTTGGAAAAGTTTTGAGGAACGGCTCCCAAAGTGGGGATGATCACATCCCCTTAGTCTCCTTTGTTTATCACTACCAAAGTTTTCTTATTTCTCATGTACAAATCATGAAGGAGGGTTTGTTTGTTGCTATTATATTTTGTGAGCTGGCGCACTCATGCCAGTTCCCCCTCGTATTAGGGGTTTGCAGATTAGACATGCAATCCGAAGATAAAGCTTGTCCAACATAAGAAGATCATGACTTATCTATAACTTCCTCATGAGCTAAAGCAGAGGCACAAAACAAGGAGTATAATATTTTTAAGGTTTAAAGATAGCACATGAATAATATACTTTAGGACTGGCGGTGAAATACCATGAATAGGAAAGGTTTGGTGGATTCTTTGGGAGGTTGAGGTCTCAAGGTATGGGTGAAAAAGCAGTATTCCCGCTTAGTACAAAGTTTGGCTAGCAAAGCCTTTCGAGAGCAGACAAATGATCTTGACTTGGATGCAAAACAATATAAATTCTACATTAATAATTGGCATGAAACATCAAGTTGTCTTCCTTGTCAACATAACACTTCAAACATAAGAACATAAAGGTTTTGGCTATGTCACTACTAGAAAAACTCATGCTTCTTGATACGTCTCAAACGTGTCTACTTTTCCAAACACTTTTGTTATTGTTTTTGCCACATTCTTGCATGATTTGAACTAAACTAACTCGGACTGACGTTGTTTTCAGCAGAGCTGCCTGCATGGTTTTCTTATGTGCAGGAATATGGATTTTTTAGGTGTCTCAGAAAATTCTAGGAAAATTGACAGAAAATCCACGCACCCAGAGGAGTCCCAATCCAGAAGTGGGGCCAGAGGGCAGCCAGGGGGGCCCAGGCGCCCTGCTTTCACGACCCCACCCCTGGCCGCGTCGGGAGGCCGCCTGGGTGATTCCTCCCCCTCTGGTGCCCTACAGAAGCCCCTATTTATTCCCGTCGCGAGAAAACCCCAGAAGAGAAGTCGTTTTCCCAGATTCCGTCGTGGATCCACCGCCACCCTCTGTTCTTCTTCGAGAGGGCTAATCTGGAGGCTGTTTTGGCCTCCGGTGAGGGGAGATCGTCGCCATCGTCATCATCATCACCACTCCATCCTACCTCCATGAATTATCCTCTCATGTGTGAGTAATTCCCGGTTGTAGGCAAAGGGGATGGTAGGGATTGGATGAGGTAGATCATGTAATAGTTTGTCAGATTGTTGGGGGCATGTTGCCTATCCTCTACTTTGGTGGTTATCATCTTTGTTACAACTTGTTGCTCTTAATGCTTGTCACTTTGGGCCCGATTTCCATGTTTTTAGATCTGAACCACTTGTGTTTTCATGAGTTTATTTGTGTTCTTGATCCAATCTATGAGTTGTATGCACCTATTATGGTCCGGAACCGGCGATCCCAAAGGTGACAGCTTGGGACACCAAAGGGGAAGTACTTTAATTTGAGTATTTCATGTATCCATTGAGTGTTAATGCTTTGATCCGGTGCTCTTTGGTAGGAGAACCTTAATCACCATAAGTTCCTTTTGGCTCCGTTCATAGCGAGATGGTCGACAAAAGATGGTGTGCAAGTTCTTATTGCAAGCACGTACAACTACCTACGGGTTGCATGCCTAATGTTTGATATTGCCTAGATGATCCTTTCTTTTCGGTGTGCCTTGCCCCGTGTTAGAATCTATTACATGTTCACTCTCATCCAAGAAGCGCCCAACCATCCATATCCCTAGCCTACAGTGTTTTAATCCTGCTGGTTACTATTGTTTACTTTTGCTGTTTTACTTTCTTTTTTGCCACTATCACTTTCATATCACCGTTGCTATTAATATTTTGTTGCAAGCAAGTATATTTCAGGTGCGGTTGAATTGACAACTAAACTGTTAAATCTTATAAATATTATTTGGCTCCCCTTGTGTCGAATCAATAAATTGGGTTATCTTACCCGCGAAGACTATCTCGATCCCCTATAGTTGAGGGTCATCAAGTACTGTTTTCGGGCGCCGTTGGGAGCATAGCTTTATTTACAAGTCTACTTGAAGTATTCTGCCTGCTGCACTTTATCCACTATGGGTAAGAAAGGAGACCCCAAGGTTCCGATCTTACCATCCACTACAAGAAAAGGTATTGTTCTCAGCACTAGTGCTACGCTTGATTCGCCTTCATTCATAAGTAAGTTTGCTTCACCACCACCACATGCTACTTCTACTGAGTCTGTTACTATGTCTGATACTTTTGATGATGCTTCCACTACTTTTGAGGAAATTGGTTTTCTTTGTCGCTATCTTGAATCTCAAATTTCTAAGGTTGCAGCGCAGTCCGAGACTGATACTCCTGCTTCCTATTTTCCCAATTGCAAAGCCTTTGGTTACCCAGACTTGGACAAACTCAAGGAGAGACTCCTTGAGGATGATTATATTATTCTTGATGATGATTTATTCAGGGAACTTACACAGTGTGCCGACTCTGACCCTGGTGTTGTTAAGAAGCTGCTTGAAAAGCACTCTATGAAGAACAAGATTACTCCTGATCCTGAATTTGCTACATCTCCTATATGCATCACTAATCCTGATTATGATTTATCTGTTGATCTTTCACTTATATCTACAGCTGAAGTTGGACCCTTTTATGGCAGAGAAAATTACGATGCTATAGCACACCTGACCATACTCATTGAGTTAGGTGGATTGTTTACTACCAATGAAAGGATACGAATCTTTTATGTGACTAAGATTTTTCCTTTCTCTTTGAAGGAAGACGCTAAAGCATGGTATGATACACTACCCTATGGTTCCATTAAGATTCCTCAGGACTTAGCTCAATCTTTTGTTGATAAGTACTTTCCTGCTCATATGCAACATGCTGCTTTACAAAGAATTTATAACTTTAAACAGTTGCAAGATGAGCACCTCCCTTAAGCTTGGGGGAGGTATTGCAGTTTAATCAAGGCTAGACCGGGACATGGAGTCCCTAAGAATGAATTACTTGATATAGTTTATGTTGGTCTAACCGATGAATCTAGATCCTATTTGGATAGTTGTGTTGGTTGTGTTTTCAGGGAAAGAACACCGGACGATGCTGAAAAACTAATGGGCAAGATTTCCAAGAACCACAAATATTGGTCCGTCCCTGAACCACCTCCACCACCAAAGAAGAGGGGCATGCTTTTCCTAAGCCCCGAAGATATGCAAGAAGCGAAGAAGTCTATAAAAGAGAAAGGTATTAAAGTTGAAGACGTGAAGAATCTACCTCCTATTGAGAAGTTGAGTGAGCCTACTACTCACCCTCCCTTGGTAGAGGTACACTCTCTTTTAGATTTCAATGAAAGTGACATCCCTAAAGGTAAGCCTCCTGATAAATGTTTAGATGAGCTTGATAATTTTATTATGAAGCAAAATCACTTTAATACGAGGATTCAAAGTCAGTTGCATGATAATACTCTTGTTATAAAAAGCTTGCTTGATGTTCTAGGTAGAATAGTTAATGATGTTAAATGTCTTGTTCATCATTTTCATATGGTTCAAACTCAACTTGAACAAATTTCTGATGCACGAAAATATTTGCTTGCTAACAATGCCAAACAAGATAATTTACAGGCTTATGGTATAAAGACTAGGGGTGGAACACACACCCAAGGCCCTCTCTATCCAGAGGTGCATCCAAAGAGAATCGAGCAAGATTCTCAAGTGCAGGAAGAAGAATTTGTTAGCTCTCTGAAAAAGAAAAAGAAGAAGAAGAAACACAAGGAAGATGACAATTCAAATGAGGCAATAGTAGAAGAAGATCATGTCGCTGATCCAAATAGTATATCTACCTCCGATGCTGAGACTGAATATGGTGCGGAGCCTGAAAAGGATAAGGACAATAATGATCCTCCCGAGATGCGAGAGGAAGAAGAACCCGACAAACGCAAGAAATACACTAGAGAAGAATTCATCGCAAGAAGACATGGGAAAGAAAGAGAACCATGGGTGCAGAAGCCCATGCCCTTTCCAAGTAAGTCTCTCAAAACCAAAGAAGAAGAGCACTATAATAAATTTTGTGAGTGCATGAAACCTGTTTTTCTTCAAAGCCCTTTGACTGATGCTATTAAATTACCTCCTTATTCAAAATATATGAAAGATATCGTTACTAATAAAATAAAAGTCCCTAATGGGGGCAATATCTACTATGCTTGCTAACTACTCTTTTAGTGGCAAGATTCCTGAGAAGCTTGGTGATCCTGGTATACCCAGCATTCCTTTCTCCATAAAGAATAATTATGTCAAAACTGCTTTATGTGATCTCAGTGCAGGAGTGAGTGTTATGCCTTTTTCTCTTTATAAGAGGCTTTGTTTAGATAAACTAATCCATACAGATATCTCTCTTCAGATGGCTGACAATTAAACAGCCATCCCGATTGGTATTTGTGAGGATGTTCCTGTTGAAGTTTGCTAATTGCTTAATACTTACTGATTTTGTTGTGCTTGACATGCCCGATGAGGAGGAGCCCGGTGAGTTTCCACTTTTCCAGGGGGAGCCGTCACCCAGTGGGGTGAAGGGTCTTCTTCTGCTTGGAGCGCGGAGCCTTCTTCGTGGGAGGATCTGAGGACTTCGGTGTATGCACCTGAAGCCTCGTACGACCCTTGGACTCACCCGTACCACCCCAGAGCTGGAAGCTCCTGGCGACCGCAGTAGTTGTTACCAACTTAGGCCAAAAGCCTAAGCTTGGGGGAGGATGTGCCCTTCTCCCTTTCCCATTGTATTATCCATTTTATTTTGTTCGCCTTGATCTTTTTGAAATTTTTGCCTGTTCTTCTTTGTTCTATTTTAATTTTCAAAAAAACAAAAAGATTTCTCCTTTCTTCTTCTTTCGTTAAACCTTTGAAAAACACACAAAGATTTTCCTTTCTCTCTTTGGTTTGCGTTGTTTTCAGAGTTTAGCTCGAGTCCGTGATGGCATTTGATTATATTCCCACGTTCGGTCGTGCAAGTGACAAGGCAGTAATGATGAAGATCGACAGAAGGGATGCAACAAGGAAAACTGGTATGAACTCTTTTTGTTTCTACTTTTGTACATATGTCTGTACTTATGATCTAGAGACCAGCTTGTAGCGACATAGTGCTATGTTTACAATGCTTTCCCAGTAGTTCATGCTTTCTTTGTGGCTAATCTAAAATAGCTAGAGTGCATAATGTGTTGTTGAAATGATTTACATGCATTGCATTGTTCATGGTTTGGCATATTGAAGTGGTACTTCCCTTTGAAGAATTCATGGATTACTTGGTACATGTTCACACATGTTTATGACTAAGAAAAGTCTATCATGCCTTGATGATCTTTTTATTTCAGAATAGTTATATCACTTTCATGCCCGATTCAATGTTGCTTTGTCACTCTACATGATTATGACTTTTATTTCTCTCTAGTTGGTCGCTTCCCAGTAGCCTTCGCTCGCACTAAGAGGAATTCTGCTTGTCCATCCAAACTCCTTTTCAAACCAGTTTTTCCACTTGATTCCACCATACCTTCCTATAATATCTACCTGCTGATACGTCCCAAACGTATCTATAATTTCTGCTTGCTCCATGCATGATTTGTGTGACTTTGCCATGTTTTTCTTGAACTTTCATACACTTTTTATCATATTTTGACTAACCTATTAACTCAGTGCACCCAGTTGCCAGTTCCTGCTTTCTGTAGTTTTTGTATTTCAGGTTTTCCGGCCATTAAAAGTGCCAAATAAATCCCGGAAAAATCCAATAAAAAATCAACGACCCGAAAGCTTCTGGAATATTCAAGAGATGAGGGGGTGGACCCACCAGGGCCCCACCCTAGGCCGCGCCAGGAGGCCTCCTGGCTGTCCTGTGGCCCCTCTCGGTGCCCCCCTTCGCCTATATTTACCCCCCGTGACGGAAACCCCTAATATCAATCTGTTATTCCTGTTATCCTCTCTGTTCTGCCGCCGCCGCCGTTTCAAGATCGGGGCTACCAGGAGAAGCTGCCCGGGCACCCTGTCGGAAGGAGGAATCCCCTTCGGGAGACCATCCATCGCCATGGACGCCTCCCGGGTGTGCCATGAGTAGTCCCCCTTGGACCATGGGTCCGTGACCAGTAGCTATGTTATGTACTCCTCCCCTCTTGTGCTTCCACTTTCGAGACCTCATGAGCTGCCTCACATGATCGAGGCACTTTTGTAGTTTTCTATGTTGCTATGCTGAGTTTTCTGGGATCTGATGGATTATGAGATTATGTTCAGATTGTGATGAGTGATATATTTGGTTCTCTTTTATATTTGTGTTCTTTAGTAAATTCTTGCATGTTCTCCGTTGTCGTATTTTACTTTGGCCAAGTGATTTGTTGCAACTCCAAGAGGGAGCTTTATGCTTGATTGTGGGTTCAGCCCCTTGATGTCTAGCTTGAGTGACGGAAACATGAGACTAGGGGATGTGTTGTTGCCACCAGGTATAAAACAACGTAGCTTGTACTTGTGGGTGCAAGGATTGTTTACTTTACGCATAGTTCTTTTAATGCAGTTGTCTGTTGCTTTGAATTTACACTTTGGGTGGGATTCGCAACTTAATACCAGCGAGATTTTCTGGATAGATATCTCAAGGTGGATGATTCGTAGTAGATGCAGATGGATTTCGGTCTACTTACCTTGGCGTACTGCCCATTGCTTTTGAGCCTCTTCCTTTCTTTTGTAGCATAGTTAGCATTGTGGTGCGTTCATAATCCTGTCAATTGCCCAGTTGTGATTTGTTTACCTCGCTAGCACTTTTATCGTATTTTGGGAGAGAGACATCACTAGTGAACATCATGGGACCCCGGTTCATATTCAAACCATTGTTTACACCTTCAATTTACTTTCAGTTCTTACTTTCAGTTTCCATTATTATTATCTCTTGCGTTGATCCTTTGTAAACACCAAGGCCGGAGGAATTGACAACTCCTCTGTACTCGTTGGGAGCAAAGTTATTTTCTGTGTGTGCAGGTCCAGGTGAAGTTAGCAACCTCGGCGCCATTGTTCACTTTACCACCTTCTTGTATCTCTGCGAGTCCTACGGGAGACAAACCCTATCCTCTGCATAGGGGAAATTCTGCTGCTACGCTACATCTCACCTTCCACTTGGTGTAACCAACGAGGAGCGACAGAAGTATCTTCCTTGCTAGCATCACCTGCCATCCCTAACTTAGACTTCCTTGTACCATCTCGAAATTTATTCAAAATCTTACTTTTTGTAACCGTCCAAGCTCACGGTGCGGTGAGGGAAAGTCGGTATCTTCCATGCCAAAAATGTTTTACTCCTTGACAAAGTTTTAACTAGTCAAATTTATGAGGCAGAGGCCGGTTTGGAGAATTCCCAGTTCTCACTTCTTTCACATTTTATAAAAAGTTACACTTCCCCCATACTTGATGATGGAATGAAATGGGCCAAATGCTGCTAAGGATAGATGTAACAAGAATTCCTTCCATACTTGAGGCAAAAAAAAAGGCACCATAGACCGTCAAAGGATAGGTGGATAAGGGAACATAAGTGTAAGCAAAAAGCATGGGAACCGCCATTAATGTGGTTGGTATGGGAGATATTGAGAGACCTTTACCTTCTACTGTTGACTCGAAAGTTGCACTTCTCAAAAAAAAATTATCTCTGTTTTCAAAACCAAGAGCTCTGGTACTTGTTTAGTCCTTGCGTCCATCCACGGGTTTTCAACCTTTCCATCAAAAGCCACGGTTCGAGAGTATCCCCTTCTTTCTTCAAAGCACCAACTATTCAGAGCATAATTGCCATTCTTAGTGTAACATGCATTGTCCCAAAGTACCACATTGTCTTCTGCATGATTGTGATATTGCTTGTTCTGAAATTCTTAGTTCTAGTCTCCTTTAAAACTCTAGAGGAGTTTCTGCATTTATGTTTTGCTTCACTCATGGAGGCTAGCTAGATACCACTCTAGTATGTTCAAGCTATATGCATTGTGATCTTGTCTTGATTTTCAGCAGCATATTATTTACTTTTGGTTGTTTGTGATTGATCACTTGAAAGAAGGATTACTCTGTGCATTGTCCTAATAGCATTGTTTTAATGCTTGCTAAACTCTTTTCGTAGTACATGCTTATATACATCTAATGAAGCAAAAGAGTTTGTCAAAGTTTTCTTTGTCGCGTCCAGTTCGTTGAACTGAATTGCTTGAGGAAAAGCAATATGCTAAGCTTGGGGGAGTTGATACATCTCAAACGAATCTACTTTTCCAAACACTTTTGCTATTGTTTTGGCCTCATTCTTGCATGATTTGAATTAAACTAACCCGGACAAACGTTGTTTTTTAGAAGAGCTGCTTGTATGGTTTTATTATGAGTAGGAATATGGATTTTTAGGTGTCTCAGAAAATTCCAGGAAAATTCACAGAAAATCCACGCACCCGGAGGACCCCGAGCCATAAGTGGGGCCAGAGGGCAGCCAGGGGGGCCAGGCGTCCTGCTGGCGCGGCCCCACCCCTGGTCGCACCGGGAGGCCGCCTGGGTGGGTCCTCCCCCCTCTGGTGCCCTACCGAAGCCCCTATTTATTCCCGTTGCGAGGAAACCCCAGAACAAAAGTTGTTTTCCCAGTTTCCATCGCGGAGCCGCCGCCACCCTATGTTCTTCTCCGAGGGGCTAATTTGGAGACTGTTTTGGCCTCCGGTGAGGGGGGATCGTCGCCATCGTCATCATCATCACCACTCCATCCTCCCTCCATGACTTATCCTCTCATGTGTGAGTAATTCCCTGCTGTAGGCAAAGGGGATGGTAGGGATTGGATGAGTTAGATCATGTAATAGTTCGTCAGATTGTTGGGGCCATGTTGCCTATCCTCTACTTTGGTGGTTATCATCTTTGTTACAACTTGTTGCTCTTAATGCTTGTCACTTTGGGCCCGAGTGCCATGTTTTCAGATCTGAACCACTTGTGTTTTCATGAGTTTATTTGTGTTCTTGATCCTATCTATGAGTTGTATGCACCTATTATGGCCTGGAACGGCGATCCCAAAGGTGATAGCTTGGGACACCAAAGGGGATGGACTATAATTTGAGGATTTCATGTATCCATTGAGTAGTAATGCTTTTTTCAGGTGCTCTTTGACAGGAGCTCCTTAATCTCCATAAGTTCCTTTTGGCCCCGTTCATAGCGGGATGGTAGGACAAAAGATGTTGTGCAAGTTCTTATTGCAAGCACGCCCAACTACCTACAGGATACATGCCTAATGTTTGATATTTGCCTAGATGATCCTTGCTTTTTTTGTGCCTTGCCCCGTGTTAGAATCTATTACATGTTCACTCTCATCCAAGCAGTGCCCAACCATACATCTCCCTAGACTATAGTGTCTCAATCCTGCTGGTTACTAGTTGTTTAGATTTGCTATTTTACTTTCGTTGTTGCCACTATCACTTTCATACCACTGTTGCTATTAATATTTTGTTGCAAGCAAGTATATTTCAGGTGCGGTTGAATTGACAACTCAACTGTTATAGCTTATAAATATTCTTTGGCTCCCCTTGTGTCGAATCAATAAATTGGGTTATCTTACCTGCGAAGACTATCTCGATCCCCTACAGTTGAGGGTCATCACTTGTTGTTATGACCAAAGCTATGTTTGCCAATATTAAATAAATTTTTCAAAGCCATACCTGATATATAAGATCAATACTACCATAAGAATCAGCATATAAGGTCGATTGCGTGAAGAGAATACCAAGTGCAGCAAAGAAACCAATAGAATTCTCATTAATATTCCATCGTAGACAACTGCACACTCACGGATACATGACTCTCCACAAAGGAGTGATAGACCTCAATGCAAACACCTATTTTATAAGATAACTTCCCTAGACATTATACAATACTAAACTTGGCCACAAAAGAGAAAGATAAAGATAAAGATACCGGGAACTCCCCCAAGTATAGAACAAGCTAAGGGGATGCCATTACCCATGAAAATTTCACTCTTGATCTATGTTCTTTTATATCGGGTAAATCTTAGAAAAACGCTTCCATTGCAAAGGTCCTCCATCCACACATGACTCTTCAGTCTCCCGGATCATGCAGTCGGCTGATAAGCCTATGCGCAAAAACTTTAGTTCATACTCACAGTTCTGGTTTTGGAGGTCATAGATGTGTCCTTGGAGCTCGAACACTTTTGTATCTAATGTGGATATGCTTTCCCGCACTTCCTTCATCTCCTCCTCATGCTGATTCTTCATCTTGGTGATGATGCTGATGTTGGCCTCAACACCACGCTCGATCATCAACTTGTACTTGAAGACTTCTTGCTCCACTTCTTCCAGCCTGGCCTTGGTGTTCCCCTCCTTGACCGGTCTCTTCAGATCTTCTTTGTGAAGGGCACCATCCTCCACCCAAAGTGTTTGAGTATGCCTCTTCACCTCTGCGAGGTAAGGGTTGATGACGTTGACGAGGAACTTTTCCTTGGGGGATCTTGGGGAAGCCATGGCACCTAGGTTTTTCTGAAAGTTTTCCTCGCAACAACAGATCAAAAAGAGAACGCACGAAATTGCAAGATACAAAGCCGGGACGATCCGGGCAAATATATAGCAAAAAAATTTGCACCGAAAGGAAACTAGAGGACCAAAGGGGAGTCAGAGACATGCTCCTGGTGGCCCAGGAAGCCACCTGGCGCGGCCAGGAGGCAGGACGCGCCACTAGGGCGCCTGTAACCCCGGGAGCTCTTCTTCGGCTCAGCTTCGGCTCAGAATTTTCCTAATTTTTCAAAAACATGTAATATGGAACTTTTATGGATATTCGCGAAGTTTCTTACCGTATTACATACCTATTCTTATTCTGCTTCTGCTGGCTTACGAATTAGTGTTGCAACATCTTCTTCGTGAGTGGTTGTTCATATTGTATCCACATCAACATTCACAGGGTCTCCCGCCATCTAATGCTTGAGTCTTTGCCCATTCACAACTTGAGGTTTGGTGCCTTCAAAATTATTAATCTTGATTGGACCGGAGCGGTAGACTTCTTCAATGTAGAATGGTCCTTCCCATTTGGGTAAGCATTAAGCTCTCTAATATTCCAGAAATCTTTGTGCTCTAATTCTAAAGGCAAATGGCAAGCCTTTCCATAAACCATCTTATAGGGAGACATGCCCATGGGGTTTTTGTAAGCAGTTTTGTACGCACAAGGCATCTCCTAATTTTTTGGACCAGTCCTTTCTAGAACTGTTCATTGTCGATCAACTTGATCTCCCTATTTGTGAGTTCAACCTGCCCACTTGTTTGAGGGTGGTAAGGTGAAGCAATCCTATGATTGACATCATACTTTTCTAAAGCTTTTCTAAAAGCACCATGTGTAAAATGTGATCCTCCGTCGGTCATGAGGTACCTTGGTACACCAAACCTAGGAAAAATCACATCTTTGAGCATTTTCAAAGATTTCTTGTGATCACCACTTTCAGTGGGGATTGCCTCAACCCACTTGGTTACATAATCAACAACTACTAAAATGTGAGTGTACTTGTGTGAAGGAGGAAAGGGACCCATAAAATTGAAACCCCAGCAATCAAAAGGCCCAATAACTAGAGAGTAATTCATAGGCATCTCATTTCTCCTACTAATATTACCAACTCTATGACACTTATCAGAAGATAAAACATACTTTCTAGCATCTTTAAAGAGAGTAGGCCAACAAAAACCTGATTGGACAACCTCTTGTGTGCGGTCCTCTCAGCGGCATGATGTCCTCCATAGGGACTATCGTGAAAATCCCTCAAGATATCCTTCTGCTCATGCTCTGGTATGCACCTTCTCACGATTCCATCCGCAAATTCTCTTAAAAGGTGTGGGTCATCCCAAAAGTAGTACCTCAAATCGTGGAAGAATTTCTTCCTTTGCTAAAATGTTAAACCTGGAGTTAAAAATTTAGTAACAATAAAGTTAGCATAATCTGCAAACCAAGGATCAGAAATAGATTGTATCCTTAAATAGCTAACTGTTCATCGGGAAAGCTATCATTAACAGGAATAGGATCATGTGGTATGTTCTCTATCCTGGAGAGGTTGTCCTCTACAGGATTGTTCGCTCCTTTCCTGTCAAAAATCTGCATATCAAACTCTTGAAGAAGAAGAACCCATATGATAAGCCTTGGTTTGGCATCCTTCTTCTCCATAAGATATTTAATAGCAGCATGGTCAGTATGAATAATGACTTTGGAATCAACAATATAAGGTCTAAATTTATCAGAAGCAAACACTACTGCTAAAAATTCTTTTTCAGTAGTAGCATAATTCTTTTGAGCACTATCAAGGGTTTTGCTAGCATAATGTATAACATTAAATTTCTTATCAACCCTTTGTCCTAACATAGCTCCAACAGCAAAGTCACTAGCATCACACATGATTTTTAAAGGTAAATTCCAGTCAGGTGGCTGGACTATAGGAGCGGTTATCAAAGCTTTTTTAATAACTTTGAAGGCTTCCTTACAATCCTCATCAGTACAAAAGGAATATCCTTCTGAAGAAGATTAGTGAGGGGTCTCGAAGTATTATAAAAGTATTTAATAAATATTCTATAGAAACCAGCATGACCAAGGAAACTACGAATACCTTTGATGTCCCTTGGATAGGGAATCCTCTCGATTGCTTCAATCTTGGCCCTGTCCACCTCGATTCACCTTTCAAAAATCTTGTGGCCAAGAAAAATTCCCTCGTTGACCATGAAGTGGCACTTCTCCCAGTTGAGCACTAAATTTGTCTCCTCACAACTCTGCAAAACTTTATTAAGTTTGTGGAGACAATGGTCAAAAGAGATTCCATAGACGGAGAAATCGTCCATGAATACCTTAATAATTTCCTCACAAAAACCATGAAAGATAGCAGACATATACCTTTGAAAAGTAGCAGGGGAATTTCATAAACCGAAAGGCATACATCTGTAAGCATAAGTACCAAAAGGGCAAGTAAAAGTGGTCTTCTCTTGATCAGAAGTGTTAACATAAATTTGAGAGAAGCCAGAATATCCATAAAGATAGAAAAAGTGGGTGTTTTTGGATAACCTTTAAAGCATTTGGTCGATGAACGACAACGGATAATGATCCTTCCTCGTCGCCTTCTTCAACTTCCTGCAATCAATACACATTCTATATCCAATAATAATTCTTTGAGGGATTAGTTCATTCTTATCATTAGGCACAACAGTCTTACCTCCTTTCTTAGGAACATGATGTACTGGACTTACCCACTTACTATCAGCTATAGGGTAGATAATACATACGGCTAGAAGCTTGAGGATTTCGGTTCTCACCACATCTTTCATCTTTGGATTCAACCGCCGTTGATGATCAACAACTGGTTTAGCATCGGGCTCAAGACTGATAGTATGTTGAAAAATTTATGGACTAATCCCCTTGAGATCATCAAGAGTATATGCAATAGCACCTCGGTGTCTACGAAGGGTTTCCAATAATCGCTCTTCTTCATATCCTGAAGGGTTAGAATTGATAATAACAGGATATACTTTCTTTTCATCTTAATAAGCATACTTGAGCGTGTCGGGAAGAGGCTTTAGATCGAACGCCGGGTCTTATTTGGGTTGCGATAGAATACCTAAAGGTTCAACTGGAAGGTTCTGCTTCAGGATAGCAGGTTATCTCAAGAAGGTTTCATCTAGTTCATTTCTTTCCTGCATATTAATATCATTATCGTGGTCCTCCATGTATTGCTGCAAAGGATCGTCAGGAGGAATACCAATAGAGGCAATATCTTCAATAATTTTATCATTACTAGGCAAATCAGTACCACGAGTTTGTTTGGAAAATTTAGAAAAGTTAGATTCATATGGCTCTCCATTGAATTCAACAGAAACTTTTACTTTCCTGCAATCTATAATAGCTCCACAAATCTTGAGAAAAGGTCTACCAAATATAATAGGAAAAAAACTATCTTGCACTGAACCAAGTACTAGAAAGTCGGTAGGATATTTTACCTTTCAACATAAGACTTAAATATCTCTCATAATTCCAATAGGAGAGATAGTTTCTCTGTTTGCAAGATGAAGAGTAACATCAACTTCTTCAAGTTCAAATGGTGAAATATCACTCATGACCTCTTGATAGATTGAATAAGGAATAGCACTAGCACTGGATCCCAAATCGCATAGCCCACAATAATTGTGATCTCGTATTTTAACAGATACCTTTGGAGTACCTCAAATTGGGACTTTATTCTTGTCTATGACAAGGTTAGTAGAAACAACACAGAAATTTATACTGGAATCTCTAATATCACTAGTAACAAGATATTTAACCAATGCAACTTGAGGATCGACCTTAATCAGGTCCTCATGCTCATCAGTCCTTCTCTCACTTTTATTTAATATACCTGTCAAAAAAGAATGCTCCCTCATCCTTGCGGGAAAAGAGGGCTTTTCATATATAACTGCAGGCAAAATAGGGTCAGCAACATGAACATCAACGGGTAATTCCTTAAGGGCTTATGATGCTAATCCTCCTTCTTTTTAGAGGAATAAATATGAGAGGCAAAGTTTATGCAAAAATCAATTAGAAGTTGGGAATCAAGACCAATCTTAGCACAAAAGGTATTGAAGTAATCAGTTTCCACATAGCTCTCAATGTAATCGTGCTCATAATTTATAATGGGTTCAATACCTTTATCAATCTCCCAATCTTCATTGTTCTTCTGGATCCTTTCACCACCTTGTTGGGAATGTGCCCTAGAGGGAAATAAAATATGTTTGTTAGCATCTTACATTAGGTCATAATACATTTTATACTCTTCTTTAAATGTACTAAGCGGAAACCTTAATACACGTGTGGTATACAAACAACCAGGTCCCTAGTTAACTCTAGTATACTAGTCCATTGGAGAATCAGATGATCAAGTTTTCCTGATCATGAGGACATAATCTCCTATTGACAATGGGGTCGTATCATTGGCAGAATGATATGATGGACATACACCCACTAGAAGTGTTGCAATGTGATTGAGTCACATAAGTTCAACATTGCGATAACTATAACGTAGTGACTAGATCCTTTGACCGTACTGATCATACGTAATTACTATCTATTAGGATGCCTTGATTTGCATCCACCGCCTGACTGAAATATGCTGGCCATAAAGGTTTACTTCAAGTATTCCGAAGTAGTTACGTTAATGAGTATGCAAATGGACCAAAGCGTGATTTGTCCATCCGAGTGACGGATAGGTACTCTGGGCCCACTCGGTGATATTACATCATAAAGATTGCAATCATGTGACTAGGTCACGACGTTGTAATATCACGGGAACGAGTAAACATGTTTGTCGGTAACGAGTATGAACTAGGTATATTGGATACCGATGATCAAACCTTGGACAAGAAAAGTACCGCAGGACAAAGGAAACATGACTCAACATTAATGGATCCAACAACGATGAAGTTCATTCGATGGAAGCAATGGGCTATCAAGGATTGTAATAAGGTCCAATTGATTAGTCATTGATCAGAGAGTGTCTAATCATGTCTTTTGTTTCCAGGACCGTAGGGTATCACACTTAAGGGTATTCGACGCAATAAGGATTGATTCGGGATCACCGGAGAAATAAGAGAGAACACCGGAATTGTTCCGGTAGAGGCCAGAAATTGTTCTGGGTATTTTGAAAGGTTCAAAATATTATTTAATAATGTTTAAATAAGTTTTATCATCTAATTAATAGAATTAAATATTAAAATTTAATTAAATATAATTAAAATAGAATAAAAAGGCATATGGGCCTAAAGAGGCCTATTAGGGGAGGAGGGAGCCTCCCTCCTTGGCCCATGGCGCCAAGGGAGGTCCCCACCCCCCCTAGGGCGCACTCCCCCCTTCCATTTGGTTTAGTAACACATGGGAAGTTCAGGGAGCTGTGCACACCTCCTTGACCTATGTCAGGAGGGGTAGGGGTGTTCTTTTCTTCATAATTTTTGATTTGAGACAAGTTTCTCTAATATCTCTTTTCCTCCTTTCTCCTTCCTCGAGTGGACTCCCCTTATTTTGAGGCTACACTTGGTTGGGGATTTCTCCACCATACGCACGTCGTCGTGGTGTTGGAATCCGGATCTGAATCCATCTTCTTTTTTCTTCTCGCCTGGTTCGGTGCCCGGAGAGAACGTCGGGTACACCGTATGTGTGTAATCCGGCGAGGCACTACACTTGTGGTGCTCCTTCATCGTCGTGGCCGTATCGCGGCATCTTCACGGACAACGTTCTGATTGGGACGTAATCCCGCCATCGGTCTACAAGGAACGGGTGGCTTCTAGAGTCTTCGAGGATCTCCGCCGCATCGAGGATCGACGGGTACGACTACATCAACCACGTTCACGCGGGAATGTTTCCCGCTTAACGGACTACATACTGGTATGTGACCTATTTCCATCCATTACTTGCATCAGCATAGCATAGGTCTTGGGTATGGGTCTCATAGGTTATGAGAAATTATTGTTTTCTGCCCCGAACCCCAACAGTGGTATCAGAGCCAAGTTATGCATAGATGTATTGTACGGATAGAACACATCTAGTATGTGGCATCAATTCTTCAATTGTTACCCCCCCCACGTGTACTCGTTTAGCATTGCGGTAATGTCCTAATGAAGCGGCCCCGACCGACCTTACGCATTTACGCGAGACTGCTTCCATGCTTGACATACGGCTCGTATCATATAAGTGGCTTTGGGGGTGTCTGTCTCTCTAACATTAGCGATGCAAAGACATTTGCAACGGAGGGCCCCAACAGGGGTGTAATAGAGACAATTGTTGAATTGTTGAGGTTGTTTGTTCGTAGGCATAGAAAGGGTTCTATCTTGAAAGCCCTAGAAGCCACGTGAAACTTGCAAAAGATAAAGTAGAGGCGACTAAACTTTAATTTGTAGGGGGGCATCATAGTTAGTATGATTTATGTTGTTGCATCATGTTTTGCTAATATGTTAGATATACGGCGGTAGCATTATAGGATGATCCCTCACTAATCCTACAAAGTGTCCTTCCTTAGTGAAGCACCATCTGGAAAGTCTGCCATTATGGAGGCATCACGTGTAACACGGGTGTCAAACATATACAAGAGATGGGTGGAGCAAGCCTAGGATGTCCAGAAACATGGCCTTGCATACACGGCATATAATCACTAAGGTTATTGTGGCGAGCCTGGCATATGTCTATGATATGGCCTCGGGACACCATGATCTAAAGATCAAGCATGAGTCACATGGATGATGTGATTGGCATGATGGCCTACCTTGAGAATATATGGATGGTCGTGTCACACGGGGGAAGTATAGTTCTCAAGGATTGTGTAATCACTTAGAATAAATTCTGAGGGATGTTTGTCTGAGTGGGAGTTCAAGAAGTGTTTTAAAACATGAACTCGTATTATGATCTTAATGTTCATGTATTAGAAAATATCATTGTAGATAATGTCATACCCCAAATGTTTAAAACTATGGCTCTTTTAGTGTGATGTAGAACTTAAGGTAAAAGGGTCTTACTTCATTGGTTGTTACCAACACCGTTAGAGATATATTCATTAGTAATGTCTTACTAAACGTAATACGAGAACTGCTAGGAGATACACCTGATAACTCAATGATTAAGGAAGATGATGATGAGTATTGTACTCACCGTCACTTATGAATGACTGTCCAATATACCATACTTCATTCTACGGAATCTGAATTGCAATTACGTGTTAAACGACATCAACACGTATGCCGTGCTAGGTGAACTTAAAATCAATAAGTCACAAATTGGATTAATGGAATATGAGTATATGTACGGGGTTTCTTTCAACCATGGTGGAAGGGAAAACCTTCTAAGAAAGTCACATGGAAACTGTATAAGAAACATGAACACCTTGTGTACAACTTGGACTACTAAATGACTGGTTACTTTGCGATAACTAGGAAGTGGCATCCGCTTCCTCCCAGCTACAAAGACCAGCTCTAGACGATGTCATGAAGGAGAATCGTTCACCTGTCATGAGGTCATGGTTAAAGTTGGTAACTTTAAAGGTAGAACCAACACAGGAATATTCATTGACGAAGAAGGTATATTTGATATACGAGTGATAAATGTCTTTCCCCACAAAATACTAATTGTGGTTGATCAAGTATTCGATGCTTGAACTTACTGCTTATAGAGTGTATTGGAAGGGATGAGGTGACAATGTGTGCTGACGGCAATCAAGATAGTTGATGGTCGACAACACTCTCCCTCTACATCTACCATTTGATTAATATGTGAATAAATTTATGATCGTTTGAATGTGAACTTTATTAGTGTGTCTTGCATCTCGGAAAGACAATTATTCATATTAGTGAGAAACAAGTCAGTTGTTCTCCTTTTATGAATGATATATTTTATGGTCACATTACGGTTATGAATGAGGTAATCTTATATTGGTGATAGTAGTTTGTTCATTTGTAACAAATATTGTAATGCCAAGAATTATACAAATTTAATAATGACACTACCGCTTAAGTCATGATTGGTTTGATGAAGTCTTGAGATACTTGATCTCTTGAAACATGCAAACCATGCCTCTTTAGGTGAGATGAATAAAACCTCGCATTCTGGTAAAACAAAGTTTGCAATGATTGTTGTATATCATACATTGTGATGTATCATATTTCAGCATGTAGTGAATTTCATTATTTTGTGAACTTCATATGTGGACTTAGATGAATATGTGTATTCACTAATGAAACATGAGTCTGAAATAATTTGATGTGATCAAAGGATTTCAGAATGAAGACAAACGTGACTCTGAAATAATTTGATGTGATCAAAGGGATTTCAGAATAAAGAATGATATTAAATTAACAAGAAAAACAAGTCTCTACGATTTGATCAAAGTGACAAATGTTTCGAGTTAGTCTTGGGCATAAAAGACTTGTGAAAGTTGTTTCACAAATTACAATGCTTGGACCACTTCAATATTATTGATGTGCCTAAACATTATAATCATACTCTATTGAATAGTGTATGGTCTAAGTTATCTCTTACCGAGTTACGTTATTATTGTTTAGAGTTGTTGATTTTATATGCAAACACTCACTTCAGTATAGGTAACCATCTGAGTTCGTGGAAACCAACACTATATAAGTTATGGTGTGTTGTAGTTTCTAGGAAGCCTGATTTATATGATAAATGATCTTTGTAGTGTATCCTCGGGCAACTATGGATACACCTTCCACAACTAGAACCGAAAGAGCAAAACTTGTGTTGCTAAGTGTTTTGATGTTTGTCAAGAAATGTTCTTGATAAATGTGTTAATGGAAGAAAAGTGAAAGTTCAACCAAGGTAATTGACCTTGCCTCCAAATGTCAGAGTAGCGCAATGGAATATGTTCCAGAAGCAAAGATCTACAATTAGAGGATAAACTGATGATATTGATCATGAAGTTTTGGTTAAAGCTTTTACTGAACAAACTAAGATTCAAGAATACATATTTTCCCTTGTGCAAAATAGTATTCAAGATTCACTTGTCAAGTTAATGGAACAAGACATATCTACGAACTATGAAGATAGCGATGGTGGACCTAAGTGCGAGATATGACTATGGGTCATGAAATTCTATATTGAGTTAAATTTAAGATTACTTGAATCTTATCAAGTAAGGAGGTTACTTGATATTCTCAATAATTCAAAGTTATAATGAATAAATGTGAACGTCAAAGAACACATCAAGATCGATTTGTCACAAAGAATGTTTCTGACAAATTCAAAAGGTTGACTACAATATGTAGCGATGCTTGAGTCAATGGGATATTCACTACGATTGATCTAAATTTTTATCAATACCGTGACTTCCTCAAATCCTACATTTGAAGAACTGTTGTAATTGGTACAACAAGAAGGTTTTGAAAACATATGGATGCTAGTGTATTGATGGCTTGGAAGTGATAATGGCTTCTCGCCCTTCGTTGGTTACCCCAAGTGGAAGGTGAGATGTAGGATTGCAACAAATTTCCCTTAGTGAAGATACCGAGGTTGAGTATCGATCCAGTAGGACTCCAATAGTGATAAGTAGGTGGTGAAGCGATCCACGCGCCATTTGAGATATTACTCTCTTAACCTGGACCTGCACACACACAAGTAACTTTTCTCCCAACGAAGTTCAGAGAGGTTGTCAATCTCTCCGGTCTTGTTGTTTACAAAGGATCAAATGGAAGGGATAATGGTAATGGTGATAGCAGCTAGAAACTAAAGCAGAAAATGAATTGAGCGTGTAAACAATGATGAGAATATGGACCGGGGTCCCGTGATGTTCACTAGTGATGTCTCTCTCCCAAAATACGATAAACTGCTATGCGAGGTGATATGTCTCAAACGTATCTACTTTTCCAAACACTTTTGCTATTGTTTTGGCTTCATTCTTGCATGATTTGAACGAAACTAACCCGGACTGACGCTGTTTTCAGCAGAGCTACCAGTGTTGTTTTCTTTTGTGCAGGTTTCTGGATATTTAGGTACGCTGGAAAAATCCCAAGAAAATATATTAAAAAATCAGCATTACGGAAGCTTCCGCGAGTCCAAAGGGGGGCCACAGGGCAGCCAGGAGGGTGCCTGGCGCAGCCCCTGGCCACGCCACCTTCCCTCCTGGTTGGGTCCCACACCCCTTAGTGCCCTACTTTGGCCCTATTTATTCTCCCAACGCAGAAACCCAAGAACAGAAGTCGCTTTTCCAATCTACGTCGCGGAGCCGCCGCAACCCTCTGTTCTTCTCCGGGAGAGCTAATCTGGAGGCTTCTTTGGCCTCCGATGAGGGGAAATCATCGTCGTCGTCATCATCATCGCCTCTCCATCACCCCTCCATGACTTCCTCTCTCATGTGTGAGTAATTCCCTGTTGTAGGCAAAGGGGATGGTAGGGATTGGATGAGTTAGATCATGTAATAGTTCAATCAGATTGTTGGGGGCATGTTGCCTATCATCTACTTGGTGTTTATCATCTCTGTTACAACTTGTTGCTCTTAATACTTGCCACTTTGGGCCTGAGTACCATGATTTCAGATCTGATCACCCTTTTGTTTCTTGAGTTTGTGGTGTTCTTGATCCTATCTATGAGTTGTATGCACCTATTATAGTCCGGAACCGGCGATCCCAATGGTGACAGCTTGGGACACCAAAGAGGATGGACTATAATTTGAGGATTCTGTGTATCCATGAAGTTTTAATGCTTTGTTCCGGTGCTCTTTGACAGGAGTACCTTAATCTCCCTAAGTTCCTTTTGGCCCCGTTTGTAGCGGGAGGGTAGGACAAAAGATGTTGTGCAAAGTTCTTATTGCAAGCACGTACAACTACCCTGGGATACACGCCTGATGTTTGATATTTGCCTAGATGATCCTTTCTTTTCTGTGAGCCTTGCCCGTGTTAGAATCTATTACATGTTTGTTCTCACCCAAGCAGCGCCCAACCATTCATCTCCCTAGCCTACAGTGTTTTCTTTCCTGCTGGTTACTAGTTGTTTACTTTTGCTGTTTTACTTTTGCTATTTCACTACCACCATCACCACTATTATCACCACCACTACTATCACCGTATCACAGTTGCTACTAATACCTTTTTTTGAAGCTTTCAAACTGAGGGGTAAGGCACCCCCCAGTTGCTACTAATACCTTTGTGCAAGCAAGTGTTTATTTCAGGTGCGGTTGAATTGACAACTCAATTGTCAAAGCCTGTACGTATTCTTTGTGTCCCTAAGTGTCGAATCAATAAATTGGGTTATCTTGCCCGCGAAGACTATCTCGATCCCCTACAGTTGAGGGTTATCAAGTACTGTTTTCTAGCGCCGTTGCCGGGGATCATAGCTTTATTTACAGGTCTACTTGAAGTATCCCACCTGCTTCACGCTATCCACTATGGGTAAGAAAGGAGACCCCAAGGTTCCGATCTTACCATCCCGTACGAGATGAGGTACTGCTCTTAGCACTAGTGCTAAACTTGATTCACCTTTAGTTCTGAGTCAGTTTGATTCACCTCAGTTACATTCTACTTCTCCTGAGTCTGGCAATATGTCAGATACTTTTGATGATGCTTCTACTACCTTTGAGACTATAGGTTCACTTTGTTCTTTTATTGAAGAACAGATTGCTGTTGCTGCCCGATTCTCGGGTGTTGAAATTCCTGTTACCCAAACACCTATTGGAAAAATTCATAACTTTTCTGGCCTTAAGGAGAAACTCCTTGAGGATGATTATATTACGCTTGATGATGATTTTTGCAGGGAGCTTAATGAATGTGATGATTCCGACCCTGCTACTATAAAGAAGTTGCTAGCAAAGCACTCCCTTAAGAACAAGTTTACTCCTGATCCTACTTTTGCTACGTCTCCTATATGCATCACTGATCCTGATTACGATTTCTCTGTTGATCTTTCACTTATATCCAAAGTTGAAGTTGATCCCTTTTATGGCAGAGAAAATGATTATGCTATTGAGCACCTGACCAAACTCACTGAGTTGGGTGGCTTGTTTACTACTGATGAAAGGATCCGCAACTTTTATGTGACCAAGATTCTTCCTTTTTCCTTGAAAGGAGATGCTAGAGCATGGTACGATGCACTACTGTGATGCCCCCAAAATCAGACCGTGTACAGTAATCATACACGCAAGGTACACGATCAAGATCAGGGACTCACAGTGAGATATCATAACACAACTCTACAAATAAAATAATACAAGCTGTTTAATACAAGCCAGGGGCCACGAGGGCTCGAATACAACAGCTCGAGAGCACAAAGTTAGCGGAAGCAATAGTATCTGAGTACAGACACAAGGATACAAGGTTGCCTTAAGAAGGCTAGCACAAAATCAACACGATCTAAAAGGCGAGGCCTCCTGCCTGGGAACCTCCAAACTACTCCTGGTCAAAGGGGAACTCGACGTCGTAGAAGGCATCGGGGATCTTCATGTTGCGGTGGTCGGCATCGGGGATCTCCTGCTCCTGGGCTCCAAGGCTCCAACGTCGACTGCAGCGGCCGATCAGGCAAAACAAAAAGGGGGAAATAAAGTAGGTGAGTATCTAGCATACCCGCGAGTCTTACGTCCGCTACTAAGCATTTATGCATTGTATCAAACGGAAAAGGGAGGCTGTATATAGTGGACTGCAAGATAGAAATCAGAATAAGGATAAGAAGCTAGGCCTATCGAAGACTAGCATCTTCCGACGAGTCTTGCAGCATGAGGTAAGAATCAGCCAACAGTTTAATATAACAGTAATGAAAGTAACAATGCAGCAGAAGTTGCTGCAGCATTGTATAATAATAAGTTGTAATCATAATTAACAATGCCTCCGAGTTCCCTCCCTCGACATCCCCGCGAGGGAGAAAACCCGGAACCAACAGTTTAATAGTAGTAGTTTGTAGTGGTAGGATCTGGCTTCAGCATAAAGTGTCCTGTTACCGTGGACAAGGCTATCGATAGATTAATCTTCCCTGCAGGGGTGCACTAGTGTGACACTACACGCTCGGATCTCCAGGGTGGCGTACACCTGGTTAGGGAGCACCCCACCGAGGCTATCCGACACAACGCAGTCCATCCTACGACTCATCAGAGAGGTCCCCGCCGGTCTACAGCCCTAAGTGCAAGGGGATCATGGGCCTATCACCCCTCGCTCTCCGGGTCGTTGCGAGGAGGGTGAATTCCAACGCCGCAGCGCGATCCGTCCCTGACGCAATGCTGAACTGGACGTCTTTCAGAGATTTCGAACGAGGCTACATTGCGGAGGCGCCCAAACGCGTAATCCCACGTATAGGTAGTGCGTACAAGCCAAAAGGCTACTCAAGTCATCCGCCGAACCCGTTAAGAATTTTATTAATTTTCTGTCAAGACAACCGTTATCGTTGCCCCTTACTGAATGAGTCGCGGACAACGACAGCAGTCAGGACCACCAGTAACGTCGGTGCCTGCCCTGTCGTCCCACCAACTCGTGCGGTTACCAACAAGGTGAACCGTCTCCTTACCTTGTCTCGTGTTTTCTCCGAAGAGCTCGACTTTCGTACAACAGGAAATCCTTCGGCCACGAACAGTACCAGGCCCGCCGCACACCGGTGGATTACACCTGACCTGTCGTTCCGCTAAGATAACCTGCGCGGGCACCGTTGGGTCACCCGACTCCTTAGCTGTAAGGACACCAGTTGATTCGAGTGCCTACCATCAAGTGAAACCAGGAGGAATCACCCTCGATGGTACACTTGAAGAGGTTCGACAGAGACATCAGTGGAATGAACTAAAGAGGAATATTCTCGTATCACCACGGTGGTGCCGAGACACCAGCGGAATGAACTAAAGAGAAATACCCTCGTATCATCGCAGTGATGCTACGCTATTGAGCCGACGAGAGTGAAATACGAGTCCGTCCACTCGTAAGTCAAACTCGAAGCGACTCGACAGAGTCTCGCCGTTGTAGGTTCCCTAGGGCATCTGCATTGATCCGTACCTGTTGCAGTTATAATATTTTGTAATCCGCGTTCACTCCCCAGAGTGATCACAGCCCGCTATCTAATCCTAGCTAACAATGCGCAGGGTTCACTGCTGAATATTATATATATAATTATAAGGCAGCATAGGACAAGGAAATGTACATCAAGGGGCGACAAAAACAGGCTATGCAATTGAATAGGATTGTAACGTAGCAGCAGCAGTAACAATGCCTAGTGCAAGAAATGTACGGAAAGATAGGCGATATCTGGGGAAGAGAATGGCTCTGCTTGCCTGGAAGCTCGGTAGTAGCGGTACGGTCGTCGACGAAGTAGTCGTACTCGGCAACGATGTCATCGGCGGCAGCAACGAGGTCTATCGGAGAATAAGGGGGGAGAAACAATAAATACACAGCAATAATAACAATACAATTGTATGACATAGCAGATACAAAGTAACGGGGCTCTAATGTAGTGTTCGGTGATTTGATCGGAGCAGGAATTTATCCAGGGATGACTCATCAGTACCGGTTGATTACCGGACCGATGATCCGGAGGGGGAAGGTTCCATGTCTGCAGTGTTAGAGACATCTGACAGACATGTGGATAATGTATCCGTGTTAGTTGATCCATTCCGAGCAACTTTCATGTTCAGAACAAATTCATCCGGATAGTTTTACCGGCACCGGGTGTCTGACAAATAGATGAACCGGAGGGGAAATGTTCCACGTTCGGTATGCCAGAGAGGTGCGGTGGGGGTATGGGTAGCGTATCCGGGTTCGCGATATCTCTCTGAGCAACTTTGATGTATAAAATATTTTGATCTGACCTACGGTTTATTTTATATGATTTTCTAAACTTTAATTGATTTTCAGGAATATTTTAATTCAATTTAATAACGGTAAATACTTTTTATATTCAGACTGAGCTAGCCATAGTCAATGACATATGGGGCCGTTGGGGCGCAGCCACCAGTTGACTAGTCAAGGTTGACCGGTCAACAGGGTCAATGTGGGGCCCAGGTGTCATTGTCTCATTTTGGACCTCTGTGGAATTGGCTAAGTCTAGGAAACACTCAGTTTTAACATCGATTAGACGACATCGGGAGGCTACAGTTTGGGGTTCTGCTCCTCCGATGAAATTGCGCCCAACATCAATTGTCATTTGTTGCTAGTGATCTCGAATCCAGTACGGAGGGCACTTTTTAGTAGAGCATATTTACTTAATTAAAACGTTGCCGGAAAAGTGATGCCCGACCTTAATTCTCGGAATTTTTAAAAGATGCAAGGTTCGGGCGATGAATGTCGTTGATCAGTAGCCCAGATGGAGATGCATCCAACACGGTTTTTGCGCTATAATATGTGCACTATCATGCCATGTCCTCAGAAGGCATGACAGATACCTACAGCAATTTTATCCACAACGCCAAATTGGCCATCGGGTCAACTCCGTTTTGCGGTTTCACATAAATCCTCCTTTTGCGAATTTGGTAGGAATTAATCTGTGCATCGCATGGACTTGGTCCAATGGCGAAAATCGAAGCTCGTTATGTGTACAACAAGCCCATGTCTTTTGCATTAATTATAAAAGTCAGTAACATAAAATTTTGGGGTTGAGGAAGTGGTTAAGGTATTGTTCCTGACTTAGCAAAAATATGTTGAATCTGATAATTTCTGTTTTAACACAGAGTACCCTTTTGCAAAATTTATTGTGGTCAACCTATTCACAATTTGGAGATGGTCCAATAGAATGAAATCATCCTTGCCATGTATAGTTTATGGATCTATCAAATTTTACCATTTTAGAATTGATTTGATCTCGTTTTGGGGGTTGTACAAAGAGCAGATCAGCAGCAATAGTAAGTAGCAGCAGCACATAGCAGCGGCAACAGACAACAGCCAGCAGCGGCATGGCCAGGCGCGGGCTGTGGCGGGGCTCGTCTCGCTGGCGACGAAACGCAGGGGAGGGGGAGGGAGATTCACGGGGGGAGCTCACATGGAGCGTGTGTAGGGCTTGCAGCGGCCGGAGGGAGCTCGGAGGTGCGCGGGCGGTGGTGAACTCGGTGCGGCGGAGAGGCGGCCACGGCCAAGCGGGGGAGAGCACCGGAACCGCACCGGCAACCATGGCTTCCGCGACCATGGCGCCGAGCTCGGGTCATGGAGGCTAGGGTTAGCCGAGGGGCGGGGTCAGGAGGAGGCGAGAAGGGAGTCCGAGGGGCAGAGGTTGGGCGCCGTTTCGAGGGGACTCCAGGGGAGTGCTGGATGGCGGCGGAGGTCGCCGGTGCCAGCCAGAATCGGCGGCGGCCGCGCGGTTCAGAGGAGGAGGGGAACGAGATCGGGAGGGAAGAGAGAGCCGAGCGAGAGAGAAGGGGGGCTCGGGTCGGTTTATCCAGAGCGCCAGGTGGGCCGGGGTGGGGGGCAGTGGGGTTGGGCCGGGTGGGCTGAGGGGAGGGGGAAAGGTTTGCCAGGGCGATTTTTAGTTTAGTTTTCTTTTTATTTTATTTTCTTTATATTATTTTTGTTTGTAAATATTTTAATAGGCTAGGCATTTTTATAAAATACAATGCATGCGCTACAATTAGTACTGCATCATACAAGAGTGCCACAAAAAGAATTGGGCTTTAATAAACTCTTTTAATAATTGTTTGGAATTTGCAAATGGCAATTGGTGCTGTCCTGCTGCCATAAAGAATTGTTTGGATTTTTCAGAGGCATAACAAATAACCACAATCACGTGGACATGGCCCACTGATTATTAGTGATTTTATAAAAGTGGTTTCACAATTTTTGGACAATATTTAATTGTCACCTAGGTTTTAATATTGCACCCAAGGCATTTCAAGATTTGATTTGAATTCAAATGAAAAGGGTTGGACTTTTTATTGATTCATGATGAACAAGGTCCGCGATCACATTGCTTTTGAATATCACCCAACATGATTATTGAAAGGATCAATGCAAAGGTGATCAAAGTGAAATTAGCAACAGTGATTTGACTATAGCAAAAGGATAACTGTTCCAACAACAGTGATTACTGTTGGGTTACTGTAGCGTGACACCCGGGGTGTTACAACTACCATGTGGTTCCATTCAAAGTCCTCAAGATATGGCTATATCTTTCGTTGATAAGTATTTTCCTGCTCATATGCAACATGGTGGTTTGCAAAGAATTTATAACTTTAAAGAGTTGCAGGATGAGCATCTCCCTAAAGCAAGCATGGGGGAGATTTTGCAGTTTGCTGAAGGCTAGACCGGGACATGAGATCCCTAAGAATGAATTACTTGATATATTTTATGTTGGTCTAACCGATGGGTCTAAATCCTATCTAGATAGTTGTGCTGGTTGTGTTTTCACGCAAACAACACCGGACGATGCGGAAGAATTGATGGGCAAGATTGCCAAAAACCATGAAGATTGGTCCGTGCCTGAACCACCTCCACCACCAAAGAAGAGGGGCATGCTTGTCCTAAGCCCCGAAGATATGCAAGAAGCAAATAAGTATATAAAAGAGAAAGGAATTAAGCTAAAGACGTGAAGAATCTACCCCAATTGAGAAGCTGTGTGAGCCTACCACTCACCCACCTATGGTAGAGGTACACTCTCTTTTAGATTTCAATGCAAGTGACATCCCTAAAGGTAAACCTCCTGACCAATGTTTAGATGAGCTTGATAATTGTATTATGAAGCAGAGTCACTTCAATGAGAAGATACAAGGTCAGTTGCATTATAATCTCTTGCTATCAAAAGTTTGCTTGATGTTCTAGGAAGAACAGTTAGTGATGTTAAATGTCTTGTGAAGCATTTTAATATGGTTCAAACTCAGCTTGAACAAATTTCTAATGTGCAAAAATATTTTCTTGCTAATAATGCCAAACAGGACAATTTACATGCTTATGGTATAAAGACCCGGGGTGGGACACACACCCAGGACCCTCTCTACCCAGAAGGGCATCCGAAGAGGATCGAGCAAGATTCTCAAGTGCAGGAAGAAGAAATTGTTAGCTCTCCAAAGAAGAAGAAGAAGAAAAATAAACACAAGGAAGCTGACAATTCCAATGATCCTATAGAGAAGAAGAACAAGATGTTGATCCAAACAGCATATCTACCTCCGATGCTGAGACTGAAGACGGTGCTGAACCTGAAAAAGATGTTGAAAAGAATGATCCACCCGAGGTTCGTGAAGAAGAAGCACCCGATAAGCGCAAGAAGTATACTAGACAAGACTTTCTTGCAAGGATACATGGGAAGGAACGAGAACCATGGGTACAGAAACCCATGCCTTTCCCAAGCAAGTCCATCAAAACCAAAGAAGAAGAGCACTACAACAAGTTTTGTGAGTGGATGAAACCTCTTTTTCTTCAAATCCCTTTGACTGATGCTATTAAGTTACCTCCTTAATCTAAATATATGAATGATATTGTTACTAATAAAAGAAAAGTCCCTAATGAGGCAATATATACTATGCTTGCTAACTACTCTTTCAGTGGCAAGATTCCTGAGAAGCTCGGTGACCCAGGTATACCCACCATTCCTTACTCCATAAAAAATAATTATGTTAGAACTGCTTTATGTGATCTTGGTGCAGGAGTGAGTGTTATGCCCTTTTCTCTCTACAAAAGACTTTGTTAAGAGAAACTAATTCCTACAGATATCTCTCTCCAGATGGCCGACAAGTCCACGGCCATCCCGATCGGTATTTGTGAGGATGTGCCTGTTGAAGTTGCCAATTTCTTAATACTTACTGATTTTGTTGTGCTTGACATGCCCGAGGATGGGAGCATGTCCATTATCCTTGGTAGACCTTTTCTTAACACCGCAGGTGCTGTTATTGATTGCAATAAAGGGAAGGTTACCTTCAACGTGAATGACAAAGAACACACGGTGTATTTTCCGAAGAAGATCGACAAAAGGCATGGCCTTAACTCCATTAAGAATATCGAGACCGTAAAGATTAGAGGATGGGATTGTCCACTACATGTATACCATAAATACAAGACAATTATGGTGGGGACAATGTCCATTAAGGTGAGAGTGCAATGATCACTTCATAAGAGGCGAGATTTTCTACGCTATATACCACAGATTTGTTGGTAAGACTTGATCAACCTTGCTAACTAGCATGTTTTATATAGGTAAAAAGTTGATCTTGTTATGTTTTCATTTCCTTTAGCTTTTATTCTCCTTGATGTACCCAAGTTTTTGTGTTTAAAGCTTCACTTGTTCTAACTTTTGTCTCAAGTTCACGAAAGTTTTTGCAGCTTTTTGAACTTTGAAAAATTCTCTATAGTGAAGTTGCCCAGAAAATTCCAGAAAAATCAAAATCAAAATTTCCAGGTAAAAAGCCATCAGGAGGCACCTGAGGCTGACTAGGGGGGTCCACCCCTAGCCCAGGAGGCCAGGTGGCGCGACCCAGCTCCTGGCCGCGCCACCCACCCTCCTGGGGCCCACAGGCACGCCCTGCTGGCATCTCTTCTTCCACTCTCTCTCTCTTTCAACCCAAAAACTCGTGTTCTTGCTCTGGTTTCGTGTTCTTGCTGTTCTTGAGCACGGAACTTCGATCTCTTTCTACAACCACTCGTGTGAGCTGAAATTTGGAACAAATACTCTCTGGTATGTGACTCCCTCACCCCTCCAATTAGCTTTCTAGTTGGTGGCTTCATTAGTGAGTATTTAGTGGTTCTTGGTGTTGTTTAGTTGAGCTTAAATGTTTGTGTAGAAATTTATTTTTCAAGTTTTGTTGCTAGTTTGAGCCTTGGTAAAGTAAGTAGAATGTTTTGCCCAAACTAGTTTTGATTAAATCTTCGTTTTTGTGAATTGTTAAAAATTTCAGAAATGGAGAGGCTAGGAAAGGGGCTTGGGAAGAAGAAACCCGAGCGCTCTAGCCGTGTTACGCGTTCCGCAGCTTCACCTTCGACCGCTAGGGTGAGCTACAATGAAGATATCGTACCCATAGAGATGTTGGACGCGTCACCCGCGAGAGCCATGGCATTTCCATGCGAAGATTTCATGGAGGATGCCGGCATACGAGAAGAGTTCTATGCTCTGTGTGCCAATGCAGGTTTGACACGGCTTGTTACGAGCCGTGTACCACAGTACGAGACACTCACCGCTATTTTTGTTAACAGTTTCAGGTTTTATCCTGACAATGATACAGTGGTGTTTCGACTTTATGAAAGATTGTTGACCATGCCTATGAGTACATTTTGTGAATCTTTAGGTTTGCCAGGCTTGGTCGAGAAGAAGAAGAGGAAAAATGTCCAAACTGTTACACTCAACACCCTCCTGACTCGTTCTGTAACACTGAAGTGAGGGCATCCAACCGTCAGAAGATTTACAACATTATGTTCCCTCACCTCAGGGATTTTGCATATTATATTTCTAGAGGAGTGTTAGCTCGAGACAACACGAGCAGCACTTCTACGCCTGATACTGCTATCATGGCGAATGCCCTCTCAGGGATGCACGAGTATCATGTGGGTTCGCTTATTGCGAAACGCCTTGCTACTAATAGTAACAAGGGGGACCTCTTTGGTGGCGTCTATGCCACACTTCTTTTGCAGTTTCTCCAAGGAGAACCGCGCCCAGATGATACAGTCTTTCCATTTGTTAGCCTTGACTTGGCTGCCATGAAGAGGCATTTCTTTGTTACTAAGACCTCTGACCGCTATACACTTGATTATATTTTGCGGTTTAAAGACGGTGTGGCAAGCACTGTCCGTCTACCTGCACCACTTGTGTTTGATTTTTCTCGCAGGAACGGATATCGTTTTTCAGTGGCCGAGTTTGATGAGATCACGGGGAGATACCAGTTTCACGACCCCACGGAGGGGGTTGAGCCAGACGAGGAGGAGCGTGTCGTGTATCCGCCCGTTCAGGAGGAGACGGTCATCGCCTGGGTTGAAGGGTCTTCCTCTGGATGGGGGGCGGGACCTTCCTCTTCCACGTGGGAGGATCCGAGGACTTCAGTGTACGCACTGGAGGGCTCATACAACCCTTGGTCTTACCATTATCCCGGAGCAGGAGGCTCCTCGGGACCGCAGTAGAAGAGCCCAACTTAGGCCAAAAGACTAAGCTTGGGGGAGTACGTGCTCTCCTCCCCTTTCAATTGTATCTACCGTTGGTTCGCTTTTATCTTTTTGCAAGTTTTTGCATGTTCTTCTTTGCTCTTTTAGTTTGCAAAAACCCAAAAAGATTTCTCCTTTCTTTGACTTTTGTTAAACATTTAAAAAACCCAAAAAAATATGTTACCTTTGCTCTTTAGTTTGCTTTTTTCAGAGTTCAGCTCGAGTCCGTGATGATTATAATTTCCTACGTTTGATCGTGCAAGTGAAAAGGAAGTAATGATGAAGATCGACGAAAGGGATGCAACAAGGAAAGCCGGTACGAACTCTTTTTGTTTCTACTTTTGTACATATGCCTGTACTTATGATTCGAGACCAGCTTGTAGCGACATAGTGCTATGTTTACAATGCTTTCCCAGTGGTTCATGCTTTCTTTGTCGTTAGTCTCAAATAGCTAGAGTTTATAATGTGATGCTTGAAATGATTGACATGCATTGTATTGTTCATGGTGTGGCATATTGAAGTGGTATTTCCCTCCGGGGGATTCTTGGATTGACTTGGCACATGTTCACGCATGTTAAGATTAAAAAGTCTGTTCTGCCATGATGATCTTTTTACTTCAGAGTGAGCTATATCACTTTCATGCCCGATTCCATGTTGCTTTGTCGCTCTGCATGATTATGACTGTTATGCTCTCTGGTTGGTCCCTTCCCCGTCTTTTGCTAGCCTTCCTCCAGCACCAAGCAGAATTCTGCTTGTGCTTCCACAATCACCTTTCTAAACCCAGCTGTTCCATTTGAGTCCACCATACCTACCTATATGTGGTATTTACTAGCCACTCCTAACTTAGACTTTCTTGTGCCATCTCGAAATTTATTCAAAAGCTTCCCCTTTGTAACCGTACAACCTCATGGTGCGGTGAGGTAAAATCAGTATCTTTCATGCCAAATATATTTTGGCGGAAGTTTTAACTAGTCAATAAAAAAATATGAGAGTTACACCTCCCCCATACTTGATGATGGAGTGAAATGGACCAAATGTTGCTAATGATAGGTGGAACGATACCCTCCTTCCATCCTTGAGGAAAAATAAAAGGTTCCGTAGACCATCAAAGGATTTATGGATAAGGGAACATATGTAAGCAAAATGCATTAATATGGTTGGCATGGGAGATATTGAGAGACCTTTACCGTTCACCATTGACTGGAACGTTGCACTTCTCAAAAGAGTTTTATCTCTGTTTTCAAAACCAAGAGCTCTGGCACATGTTTAGTCTTTGCTTCCTTTCACGGGTTTTCAACCTTGCCATCAAAAGCTACGGTTCGAGAGTCTCCACCTTCCTTTCTCCAAAGCACCAACTATGAGAGCATAATTGTCATTCTTAGTGTAACATGCATTGTCCCAAAGTATCACATTGTCTTCTGCATGCTTGTGATGTTTCTTACTTTGAGTTCTGAGTTCTAGTCTCCTTTAAAACTCCGGAGGAGTTTCTGCATTTATGTTTTGCTTCACTCATGGAGGCTAGCGAGATACCACTTTGATATGTTCATGCTATGTGCATTGTGATCTTAAATTGATTTTTAGCAACATATTATTTACTTTTTGTTTGTTTGTGACTGATTACATGAAAGAAGGATTGCTTCGTGCATTGTTCTTGTAGCATGATGTCAAAACTTGCTAAACTCTTTCGTAGTACATGCTTATATACATCTAATGAAGCAAAAGAGTTTGTCAAAGTTTTCTTTGTCGTGTCCAGTTCGTTGAACTGAATTGCTTGAGGACAAGCAATAGCTAAGCTTGGGGGAGTTGATACGTCTCAAACGTATCTACTTTTCCAAACACTTTTGCTATTGTTTTGGCTTCATTCTTGCATGATTTGAACGAAACTAACCCGGACTGGCGGTGTTTTCAGCGGAGCTAACGGTGTTGTTTTCTTTTGTGCAGGTTTCTGGATATTTAGGTACGCTGGAAAAATCCCAAGAAAATATAAAAAAACTCAGTGTTCCGGAACCTTCCGCAAGTCAAAAGCGGGGCCACAAGGCAGCCAGGAGGGTGCCTGGCGCGGCCCAGCCCCTGGCCGCGCCACCTGCCCTCCTGGCTGGGTCCCACATTCCCTGGTGCCCTACTTTGGCCCTATTTATTCTCCCGGCGCAGAAACCCCAGAACAGAAGTTGCTTTTCCAATCTACGTCGCGGAGCCGCCCTAACCCTCTATTCTTCTCTGGGAGAGCTAATCTGGAGGCTGCTTTGGCCTACGGTGAAGGGAAATCATCGCCATCGTCATCATCATCGCCTCTCCATCACCCCTCCATGACTTCCTCTCTCATGTGTGAGTAATTCCCTGTTGTAGGCAAAGGGGATGGTAGGGATTGGATGAGTTAGATCATGTAATAGTTCAATCAGATTGTTGGGGGCATGTTGCCTATCATCTACTTGGTGTTTATCATCTCTGTTACAACTTGTTGCTCTTAATGCTTGCCACTTTGGGGCCGAGTGCCATGATTTCAGATCTGATCACCCTTTTGTTTCTTGAGTTTGTGGTGTTCTTGATCCTATCTATGAGTTGTATGCACCTATTATAGTCCGGAACCGGCGATCCCAATGGTGATAGCTTGGGATACCAAAGAGGATGGACTATAATTTGAGGATTCCGTGTATCCATGAAGTGTTAATGCTTTTTTCCGGTGCTCTTTGACAGGAGTACCTTAATCTCCCTAAGTTCCTTTTGGCCCCGTTTGTAGCGGGAGGGTAGGACAAAAGATGTTGTGCAAAGTTCTTATTGCACGCACGTACAACTACACTGGGATACACGCCTGATGTTTGATATTTGCCTACATGATCCTTTCATTAATGTGAGCCTTTCCCGTGTTAGAATCTATTACATGTTTGTTCGCATCCAAGCAGCGCCCAACCATCCATCTCCCTAGCCTACAGTGTTTTCTTTCCTATTGGTTACTAGTTGTTTACTTTTTTTGTTTTACTTTTGCCGTTTCACTACCACCATCACCACCACTACTATCACCGTATCATAGTTGCTACTAATACCTTTGTGCAAGAAAGTGTTTATTTCAGGTGCGGTTTAATTGACAACTCAATTGTCAAAGCCTGTACGTATTCTTTGTGTCCCCAAGTGTCGAATCAATAAATTGGGTTATCTTGCCCGCGAAGACTATCTCAATCCCCTACAGTTGAGGGTTATCACGAGGTAAACAAATCACAGCTGGGAAATTGAAAGGATTAAAAACACACCACAATGGTAACTATGCTACAAAGAAAGCACGGGGCTCAAAAGCATGGGCGGTACACAAAAATAAGTAGACCGAAATCCAACTGCATCTACTACTAATCATCCACCTTGAGATATCTATCCAGAACATCCCGCTGGTATTAAGTTGTGAGCCCTACCCAAAGTGTAAACCCAAAGCAACACACAACTGCATTAAAAGAACTTTGCGTAAAGTAAACAATCCTTGCAACCGCGGTTACAAGCACCGTTGTTTTCCCCCTTGTGGCAACGGCACATACCCTAGACTCATGTTTTTGTCACTCAAGCTAGTCATCAGGGGGCATGAACCCACAATTGATCATAACGTTCCCTCTTGGAGACACTATCTACTACTTGGCCAAAGCAAATAAACAGCAACGGAGAACATGCAAGAATTACTCAAGAACATAAATATAAAAGATAAAAACCAAATATATTAATCAATCACAAACTGAACAAAGTCTCATAATCCATCAAATCCTAGCAAATTCAACATAGCAACAGCAGAAAATTACATATGTTCCTCGATCATGCAGGGCACCTCAGGAGGTCTAATCCATGAAGAACAAAGAGGGGAGGAGAACATCACATAGCTACTGATCACGGACCCATGGTCCTAGGTAGACTACTCACAGATTATCTTAGAAGCATCCATGGTGGAGGAGAGGCTCCCAGAGGTCAATCCTCCCTCCGACAGAGTGCCGGGAAGAGGTCTACTGGCGCTCCCGGTCTTGGAAGCGCGGCGGCGGCGGAACAGAGGCGAGATCGCGAAAAAGCGTTATGTCTTTGGAAGAATCCTGTCATAGAGAATAAATAGGCGAAGGGGGCATCCAGGGGGGCCACCAGGTGTCCAGGCCCCCCCCCCTGGCATGGCCAAGCACTAGGTCGCGCCACCAGGGTGTCTAGACCCCTAGTTATGGCCCTCTGGCCCCACCCAGGTGTTTCTGGAAGGTTCTTCTACGCTGATTTTTATATGATTTTTCCCGAATTTTTGGAGCACTTCTAATATGGGAGAAACCATAAATAGAAAAACTGCAGAAAACAGGAACTGGCACTGTGGTGCACTGAGTTAATAAGTTAGTCCAAATATGATCAAAAGTGTATGAAAGTGTATCTAGATCATAGCAATATCACACAAAACATGCATGGAGCAAGAAAAAATTATAGATACGTTTGGGACGTATCAACATCCCCAAGCTTAATTTCTGCTCGTCCTCGAGTAGGTAAATGATAACAAGCATAATTTATGTGGTGACAAGATAAAAACCATATAAGATCTTTGAAATTAAAGCAATCAAGGTATGTAATTCAATTCAAGTCATAACAAGCAAGAGTCTATATTAGCATTGAAACAACCAACATAAGAAAATAAAGGCGCAAGAGCTCTCGCTGTCCGTGACTCGAATGTCTCCAGATGGTGTTTGCGTGCAAGAAGTGGGAGATGGGAATACGAGAGAAAAAAAAATTTGTTGAGAACTCAATCTACTAAAGTTTTTCATACTTAGTCTTCTTTGGAATCTTATCTTGACTCGTCCCCAGACCACTAGCCAGGTACAAGTCAATTGGATCCACTCCTTTTCGATATTTTGAGCACTCATGCAATGGATGAGCGTAAGCACGGGAGTCTACACATAGGATGGTAAAGAGAGAGATATGGTGGAGGAGGAAGACAAAAAGAGTGAAAGCCTCACATAATGAGGACAATCATAGGCGACAAGGCCAAATGATAGATATGATGTGAGAAGTAGGGATTGCCATGCAACGGATGCGCATATGAGCTAAGAAAATCTCTCCAATGGAACTAGTGGGGGTGTATCCAACTTGCTCGCTCATGAAGACCTAGAGCTCGTTTGAGGAGGCTCATCCTTGGAATATGCAAGCCAAGTTCTATAGTGTGAAGGTCCCCACATAGCTATATGCATAAATGATCATCTCTATGGAGCACAAAGATAAGAGGGAGTACTAGTGTGGATCTTTCCAAAGGAATAGTAGTGTTTCCCGACGCTTTCTCTCTTTTTATTTCTTTTTATCTTTTTTCTATTTTTTTTTGGTGGCCTCAATGGCTCTTTCTATTTAACTCTCATATTTCCTCTTTGGGATCTTTTAAATTTGTCCTCTTTGGGATCTTTTCCTCACTTAAGGGCAACACTCTATTTTACAAGAAGTATAGAAGATCTTTCAAACTCTACAAGGTACTTAGCATAAAGAAGATGTAGCTATCATGATGTATGCAAATGTATGCCTCTTCCAGTGTAGCAGGAACATGTATGACATGAAGATCAAGTCATGAAGAGGTGGATGTTGCATGGAAATATATCTCATAAATGCTATGGAAATGCCTTGATAGGTAGGTATGGTGGCTGTTTTAAGGAAAGATATAAGGAGGTTTATGATGACAGAGCGTATCATGCCAAGGGTTTGGATGCACCGGCGAGGTGGACGCCAACTCTCGGAGTGAGAAGAGGGCAATGCACGGTACCGAAGAGGCTAGCAAATATGAGGAGGTGTAAGTGTCAACTTTCAATACTTACATTAGTCCGAAGAACTCATGCACTTATTACCGGTAACTCTCAATCTAATGAGGAGGTTCACAAAGAGAAAAGTACCCCGAGGAGGAGTGTATAGGGGTTTGGTTATCCTTGCGCATCCTCGACTCATGGTACGTGAGTGTGCTATAATATCCGATCCCTCACAAGATTAGTAATCCATCTAGTAACTAGAGTTCTCAACTAATTTTGTAGTTTTTTTTAAATGAACACAGATTGCCCAAAATACGACACCTATCACTAATAGTCTAGAGCTCTTGACATCAAAAGTTCACACATTACTCACAACAATACCTCAAAACTATTGCAAGTTACTACTACAATTGAATAGCAGCCTCAATCACCTACTTTCAAGACAAGACACAACTCAGTGCAACAACCAACTCTCTTAACAAGATAAACATGAAAACTAAAGAGAGTTCCAGCAACGAACTAAACTAAAACTAAATCTCTTGAAAAATATTAACATGAAAACTCAGAGCTAAACATGGTAGTAGCTACGAAAAGATAAAGAACACACAACAGAAGAAAGATCCTATGATGTGTTCTAGTTTAAAGTGGAGCGTGTTTCTCTCCCACACAAAGTAAGTTGGGGCCTAACTTGTTATGAACAGAAAACAAATCTAAAGAAAACTAAAAAAAGTAAACCTAAGAGTGAGACGCTCCAAGCATAGCACATAACGCATGAAGTGATAAAAATATAGTGAGACGGAGGACAAATTGATGATTGTTGATGGAGAAGGGGATGCACGGGGGCACCCCCAAGCTTAGATGCTTGATTATCCTTGAATATCTATTGGGGATGCAAGAGGGCATCCCCAATCTTGAGCGTTTGACACTCCCGGATCTTCTTTCATCATCTTCCCTCGCACACTTGAAAACTCCCTTCATACATAACTCATCATAAGCTGATTAGAGAGGTTAGTACCCTTAATAAAATATATTTTTCTCCACTGGAAATAAAGATATTCTTGAATATCTACTGTTTTAAAGATTTCCAAAAAAAATGCAAAGAAAAATCAAGATTAAGGTTTGCAAAAGTAAGGAAAGGCAGAACGTGGCAGAATCTGTGAAAAACATATCAGCAGGTAGTAAATAATTTTTTCGAGGTACTTCTTCAACTCAAATAAAAAAACTCAGAACATACGAAAGTTTCACAATTGTATAGAGCATTTTGTGTAAAAAATTCAGCTCAAAAAGAAGAACTGATGATTTTTTTTGATTTTTTTCCATCAAGTGGACAGAATCTGTTTTCTGGACAGCATGTCACAACTTTTGCTTCCCTTATCATAAGAGTCTATACTTGGCACAAAAGCTTGAAAATAAAGATACAATGATGTTGCTACAGTAGTAACAATCATCAAGACCACTAAAAACAAAAGTAAAAACATCTTGGGTTGCCTCCCAACAAGCGCTTTCTTTTACGCCTTTAAGCTAGGCATAAAGCAAAAAAGATCAAGTTTTATCAAGAGAGAGAGAATAGCTAGCCCGTGTAACGGACTCAAAAGGTAACTTAATATTTTTCCTAGGGAAGTGTTCCATCCCCTTTTTGAGCGGGAATTGAAATTTTATATTCCCCTCTTTAATGTCAATAACAGCACCAACGGTGCAAAGAAAAAGGACGTCCCAAAATAATTGGACATAAAGGTTCACACTTTATGTCCATAATACTAAAATCAACGGGAACATAATTGTCATTGACAATGATAAGAACATCGTCGATCTTGCCCAAAGGTTTCTTTACGGAAGAATCAAGGAGACGAACGCCAAAAGAACAAGGATTAAAAAGTTTCAATTCAAACATATCATACATTCTTTTGGGAATAACGGAGGTACTAGCTCCAACATCACATAAAGCATAGCAAGAAAAGTTATTCAATTTAATTTTTATCATAGGAACCCAACCATCATCTAGCTTCCTAGGTATGGAGGCTTCTATTCTAAGCTTCTCCTCCCTAGCTTTGTTGAGAGCATTAGTGATATGCTCCGTGAAGGCAAGATTTAGTGTGCTAGTGTGGGGGTCTCTAGACATTTTGTGTAGCAAGCTAATAACTTCTGAAAGGGTGCAACTATCAAAACCAATGTCACTACTATAAAAGGTGGTAGTGGTGTCATCTAGGCTCACTTGTTTGAAACCCTCTATGTTCATAGGAGTTTCTTCTTCTATAGTTGAGGTATTAGCATCACCATTAATATGTCCAATGGGACTAGGAGTGTATTGGGTGCTAATAGTTTGGGTGTCCTCAACAATTTGGATAGTAGCAACAGTGTGGTTTGTAGGAACGCTCTTAATTCTATCTTCTTCCTATTTTTCTCTAGCACATCTTTCTTTAAGTTTATCCATCATCCTAATATTTTCATTGATTTGCAATTGTATAGAATTAATAGGAGTGACCTTCCTCTCCTCAAGGGGGGAGGTTATAATTTCTACATCAAGGGCTAAGATATCTACCTTCAAAGAGAGATTATATAATTTGTATAATCTTTCCTCTACACTCTTGTTGAAGGCTTTTTGGGTAGTGATAAATTATCTAAGCATGCTTTCTAATTCAGAAGTGGGATTCTTGTTGCTAGGATAAGTGTTGTTGTTCCCATAGTTGGATGGAAACAGTCTCGGATTGCTAGCAAAACTACCCATGTAAGCATTATTGTTGAAGTTGTTTCTAGCAATAAATTCCACATCTACTTGTTCATGAGCAACCAAAGAATTTAAAGGAACATCATGAGGATCAATAGAGGATTGCTTGGTAAGTAGAGACATAATTAAGTCAACTTTTTCATTTAGGGAGGAAATCTCCTCGACAGAGTTTACCTTCCTACCTGTTGGAGCGCGTTCGGTGTGCCATTGGGAATAGTTGGTCCTCATATCATCTAAAAGTTTTGTGGCAGCACCAAGTGTTGTTTACATAAAGGTTCCTCCTGCGGCCGAATCTAACAGGTTCCGCGAGGTAAAGTTCAACCCTGCATAAAAAGTCCGATAACCATCCAAGTAGTCAAACCATGGGTAGGGCATTTCTTAACAAGAGATTTCATTCGTTCACAGGCTTGGGCAACGTGTTCATTATCCAATTGCTTAAAATTCATAATGTTACTCCTCAATTGGATAATTTTAGCAGGTGGGTAATACTTCCCAATAAAAGCATCTTTGCACTTATCCGAAGAATCTATGCTATTCCTAGGCAAAGATTGAAACCAGATTTTAGCTCCTTCCCTCAAGGAGAAAGTAAAAAAGCTTAATCTTAACAACATCACCTTCTACTTCTTTTTACTTTTGCATATCACATAGCTCAACAAAATTATTTAAGTGTAAAGCAGCATCTTCTCCAGCACCAGAGAATTGATCTCTCATAACAAGGTTTAGCAAAGCAGGTCTAATTTCGTAAGAGGTAGCTGAAGTGGCAGGTGTGTCAATAGGAGTGCAGATAAAATAATTGTTGTTGTGACTAGTGAAGTTACACAACTTGGTGTTTTCAGTGGAACCCATCGTATCAGCAAGTGTGACAGATAATTTTTTGTGATTTTTGATAAAGGACACTAAGATAAAAATTGAAAAGAAAACTAACAAGACTAAAAAGCAAAGGTAAAAGATAGTGTGCAACTCCCCTATCTTGGCACTCGGAGTCCCCGGCAACGGCGCAGAAATTTTCTTGACGGCGTGGAAGTGATAATGGCTTCTCGCCCTTCGTTGGTTACCCCAAGTGGAAGGTGAGATGTAAGATAGCAGAAAATTTCCCTCAGTGAAGATACCGAGGTTGAGTATCGATCCAGTAGGACTCCGATAGTGATAAGTAGGTGGTGAAGCGAGCAACGCGCCGTTTGAGATATTACTCTCTTAACCTGGACCTGCACACACACAAGTAACTTTGCTCCCAACGAAGTTCAGAGAGGTTGTCAATCTCTCCGGCCTTGTTGTTTACAAAGGATCAAACGCAAGGGATAATGATAATGATGATAGCAGCTAGAAAGTAAAAGCAAAAAATAAATTGAGCAGTTAAACAGTGATGAGAATACGGACCGGGGTCCCATGATGTTCACTAGTGATGTATCTCTCCCAAAAGACGATAAAACTGCTATGCGAGGTAAACAAATCACAGCTGGGCAATTGACAGGATTAAAAACGCACCGCAATGCTAAATATGCTACAAAGAAAGGAAGAGGCTCAAAAGCATGGGCGGTACGCCAAAATAAGTAGATTGAAATACAATTGCATCTACTACTAATCATCCACCTTGAGATATCTATCCAGAACATCTCGCTGGTATTAAGTTGCGAGCCCCACCCAAAGTGTAAACCCTCCTTGCAACCACGGTTACAAGCACCATTGTTTTCCCCCTTGTGGCAACATCACATCCCCTAGACTCATGTTTCTGTCACTCAAGCTAGTCATCAGGGAGCATGAACCCACAATCGAGCATAACGTTCCCTCTTGGAGTTACTACCTAATACTTGGCCAAAGAAATAAATTGCAATGGAGAACATGCAAGAATTACTCAAGAACATAAATATAAAAGATAAGAACCAAATATATTACTCAATCACAAACTGAACATAGTCTCATAATCCATCAGATCCCATTAAACTCAGCATAGCAACAACAGAAAATTACATATGTGCCTCGATCATGTAGGGCAGCTCACGAGGTCTAATCCATGAATAACAAAGAGGGGAGGAGAACATCACATAGCTACTGATCACGGACCCATGGTCCAAGGTAGACTACTCACGGATCATCCGGGAAGCATCCATGGTGGAGGAGAGGCTCCCGGAGGTAATCCTCCCTTCGGCAGGGTGCCGGGAAGAGGTCTGCTGGCGCTCCTGATCTTGGAAGCGAGGCGGCGGCAGAAGAGAGGCGAGATCGCGAAAAAGGGTCTTGTCTTTGAAAGAATCCCGTCACGGAGAATAAATAGGCGAAGGGGGGCAGCGAAGGGGGCCACCATGTGTCCAGGCGCCCCCTTGGCGCGCCCAAGCCATAGGTCGCGCCACCAGGGTGCCTGGACCCGTGGTGGTGGCCCTCTAGCCCCACCCAGGTGTTTCCGGAATGTGCTTCTACGCTGATTTTTTATCTGATTTTTCCTGAATTTTTGGAGCACTTCTAATATGGGAGAAACCTGAAATTGAAAAACAGCAGAAAATAGGAACTGGCACTGTGGTGCACTGAGTTAATAAGTTAGTCCAAATATGATCAAAAGTGTATGAAAGTGTATCCAGATCATAGCAATATCACACAAAACATGCATGGAGCAAGCAGAAATTATAGATACGTTTGGGACGTACATGTATCGTGACAGGTATTCTTGATTTGATGAATGATCAAAGGATTTTGGACTTAGGCAAAATATCGAGGAAACATACATTTGCGTGAAACTGGTTGGGTGCTAAATAGTTTCCTAAACTTAATATGTAGAAGACATATTTTGAGTGGGAGCTATGGGAGTATTATCCTAGTCTTATATGTGAATGACATATTTGAGTGGGAGCATGACAACATTCTCATATATGGGTAACATATTGTGAATGGTGTAGTTGGTATTAATGATTATTTTAATCTTTCATAAATGAATATGAATAAGTATTAAACATTAAAATCTATCAAGATAGATTAATGCATTTAATAACATTGAGTCGAAATACTTTCCTAGATAAGATTCTGAAGGAGTTCAGAATGGACAAGTCAAGAAGTAGTTCTTACTTGTATATCCAAGAGAACTATCGAGTTGATATCAGTACTAGAACAATGGCTAAATAAAAAGAAAGAAATGGATGTGCTACATCCTCTATGCCTTTGTCATAGGTTCTTTCATATAAAACAAGAGTTTTGTAGTCGACGTAATGTGACCCAAGTTCTTAGTAAGAAGAACATGGTGTCGTATGATTTATGAAGTAAATCGTTGAACAAAGAGTTAAGTTTATCCTTCAGTATCTGAAGAGAACTGAGGATACATCTCTAACTTATAAAGGATAGTGAACTTTACCATAAATGTTATGTTGGTTCAAGTTCTCACACTAACCTAGAAAATTGAGATATCATACTAATAAATGTGTAAATTGAAAGAAACATGGTTAGGCATCAAAGTTGCATACAATGCACTAAGGATTAAATCTACATTGATGTGCGATACTTCCAAAATGCATCACTATTTTATATCATAATTTACTTCTATTCATTGATACTTTCCATATTATGATGATGTTCTTATAGTGTTTCGGCTTGTTTTTTACAGTTTGCAACTTTCTGGTGCCGGAACAGCAGACGTAGGAATTAGCAGGGGAAAGTGCTCATCAAGTGGCCATATCAGCACATCTCCAAATGACATGAAATTCATGGGGTATAATTTTCCTAAGAATTGACGCAGACCAGCCGAAGGGCACCCTGAGGGGGGCCACCAGGCTCCCTGGTGGCTTGGGCCCCCTCCAGGTCGTGCTAGGTGGCCGCCTAGGAGGTTGGCCCTTATATGTCCCAAACTTATCTATAATTTCTGCTTGCTCCATGCATGTTTTGTGTGATATTGCTATGATCTATATACACTTTCATACACTTTTGATCATATTTGGACTAACTTGTTAACTCAGTGCACCACAGTGCCAGTTCCTATTTTCTAATGTTTTTCTATTCCAGGTTTCCCCCATATTAAAAATGCTCCAAAAATTCAAGAAAGTTCGGATAAAAATCAGCGTGAAGGAACCTTACGGAATCTCCTGGGTGGGGCCAGAGGGCCATCACCAGGGACCCAGGCGGCCACCTGGCGTGACCTAGGGTCTGGCCGCGCCGAGGGGGCACTTGGACCCCTGGTGGGCCCCCTGGCTTCCCCCCTTCGCCTATTTATTCTCCATGTCGCGAAACCCCCGAAGACAGAACCCTTTTCCATGATATCTCCTCTGTTCCGCCGCCGCCGTGCTTCCAAGATCGGGAGCACCAGCAGACCTCTTCCCGGCACCCTGCCGGAGGGAGGATTGACCTCCGGGAGCTTCCCCTCCACCATGGACGCTTCCCAGATGTGTTGTGAGTAGTTTCCCTTGGACCATGGGTCCGTGATCAGTACCTATGTGATGTTATCCTCCCCTCTTTGTACTTCATGGTTTAGTCCTCGTGAGCTGCCCTACATGATCGAGCCACATATGTAATTTTCTGCTGTTGCTGTGCTGAGTTTGCTGGGATCTGATGGATTATGAGATTATGTTCAAATTGTGATTGAGTAATATATTTGGTTCTTATCTTTTATATTTTTGTTCCTAAGTAATTCTTGCATGTTCTCCATTGATGTTTATTGCTTTGGCCAAGTAGTAGGTAGTGACTCCAAGAGGGAACGTTATGCTCGATTGTGGGTTCATGGCCCCCGATGACACACTTGAGTGACAGAAACATGAGTCTAGGGGGTGTGATGTTGCCACAAGGGGGATAACAACGGTTCTTGTAACCGCGGTTGCAAGGATTGTTTACTTTACACAAAGTGCTTTTTAATGAAGTTGTCTGTTGCTTTGGGGTTACACTTTTTGTGGGGCTCGCAACTTAATACCAGTGAGATGTTCTGGATAGATATCTCAAGGTCGATAATTAGTAGTAGATGCAGTTGGATTTCGGTCTACTTATTTTTGCGTACTGCCCATGCTTTTGAGCCCCGTCCTTTCTTTGTAGCATAGTTAGCATTGTGGTGCATTTTTAATCCTTTCAATTGCCCAGTAGTAATTTGTTTACCTCACATAGTAGTTTTATCATATTTTGGGAGAGAGACATCACTAGGGCCCAGACAACGTCCTAGGCGTAGGGGAGATCAAAACAAGAAGTCACGCCTAGACGACGACGCCCGTCCTGGGCTGCAGTAAGTAGATCGAGAGGTCGTTCCGCCCCTTGTCCCCGAAGATGGGTAATATGTTCTCATACAATGTTGCTCCAACTTTTTTCTAGAGGGCCTAGCTGGCAAGCGATCCCAGTCCGCGGCAGAGAACAAGATAGCAAGAACGTCACGGGACCCCGGTCCATATTCTCATCACTGTTTACACACCCTTTTATTTTCCTTCTTTCACTTTCTAGCTGCTATCATTATCATTATTATCAATTACGTTGATCCTTTGTGAACAGCAAGGCCGGAGAGATTTACAACCTCTCTGTACTCGTTCGGAAGCAAAGTTATTTGTGTCGTGTGAAGGTCCAGGAGAAGCAAGTGATTCTTTTTAGACAGTGCATCACTTGACGAACCACCTACTTATCATTGTTGGAGTCCTACAAGAGACAAACCCTATCCTCTACATAGGGGAAATTTGCCGCTATCCTACGTCTCACCTTCCACTTGGGGTAACCAACAAGGAGAGAGTATCAGGACCCACTCCCAGGACCCCCCCTTTGTCCTATATCCTCATCGTGACCTAAAAACCCTAGAGCAAGAATAGTTTCCAGAGTTCCGCCACCGCTCCGAGGCGGAAACCTACATAGAAGAAAAGACCTTTCCGGCGGGCAGATTCCTCCGAGGATAACTCCTCCCGGAGGGGGACATCGTCCTCATCGTCATCACCATCGTCACGGGCATCATCGAGATCATCATCAACATCATCCTCATCACCAACACCATCTCCATATTCATCCATCTCATCTCACCATTGCAATCCAAGTTGTAACATGCACTATCCATCCCCTCTACTCTACCGGTGTTGATTAATCTTTTGTGGTGAATGCTATTGAATTTTTTTGGAGAATTATTGTTATGACCAGATTGTTTATCATATATTTATCACCTCCAATCATGATCTCTTTTATGTCTTGTGAGTAGTTCCATTAGTTCTTGAGGACATGGGAGAAGTCTAGTTGTTAGTAGTCATATGATGTTGAAGTAATATGTGTTGTTTGATATTTAAGTTGCGGTTTGATTCTTCTAGTGGTGTTGTGTGAACGTCGACTACATAATATTTCGCCTTGTAAGGACCTAGGGGAATGCTTTGTGTATTAAGTATGCTTATGGTGGGTTGCTGGAGTGATAGAAACCTGAACCTCAGTTCGCACACTTTTGCACGTGGGATTGATGGATCCTATAGTTTATTGCTATGGTTAGGATTTTCCTTAATTTCTCTCTTTTATTTACGGATGCTTGCAAGAGGTTTAATCATAAGAGTGTACTTATCTTAGTCTAGAAAGTGAACTAGCATAGGTTCACCCAAACAACACTTATCAACACAAAACATATTACCGAGACGGAATATGGCGAAGGCACGTGTGTCCTCAAGAACATTTTAGCCTTTATAAGTTTAAATCATTTGGCTTATCCTTTGCACAAAAGGACTGGGCCACCTTGCTGCACCTTACCACAATTTACTTTATTTGCTTTTATCTCCTTGTTACATAAACCAGAAAACCCATAAAAAGTTACCTTTTAGCACTTGCAGTTATTCCTATCTAAAGATCACTTGTCAATACCTTCTGCTCCTTGTTGGGTTCGACACTCTTACTTATCGAAAAGGCTACGATAGATCCCCTACACTTGTGGGTCATCAAGACCATTTTCTGGCGCCGTTGCCGGGGAGCGTAGCTCTATTGGTAAGTGAAATTGGTAAGGAAACCATTATATTGTAAGTGCTGATTTTATTTTGCTGTTGTTACTTTTAGTCCCTATGGGTAACTCTGCTCTTGATACTTTTCTTGCGGGGAACTGCCCCACCATTACTGTGGTGGAGAAGGCTTCCCCACCTACTGAAATTGTGCACTTTAATATACCAACTGGTATTGTTGATTGTGTTATGGCTAATCGATATGCAGGAGATAGACATCCAGGTGAACACTTGCTATATCTTTCACAACTATGCTCCTTATTTAAGCTTGCAGGCATATAGATGGATTTTGTTATGAGAAAGCTATTCTCTCTATCATTAAAAGATAGGGCTCGGGATTGGTACAGGATTATTGGTAACTCTTATTTACTAAATTGGCAAGAACTTATGCCTCTCTTTTATGCAAAGTTTTATCCTCTTCATGAAATACATCGAGGCAGGAACTATATTTTAACTTTTGGTCTCGTGACGGAGAAAGCATCGCCCAAGCTTGGGGGAAATTGAAGTCCCTAATGCTCAAATGCCCAAATCATGAGCTCCCCAAGGAAATTATTCTTCCAAATTTTTATGCAAGACTTTATCGTTAGGATACAGAGATGCTCGATGCCTCCTCTAGTAGGGTATTCCGCACCAGAAGCGTTGAAGAAAGGTGGGACCTTATTGAAAGGATCCAGAAGAACATTGAAGATTGGGAGATTGATAAAGGTATTGAACCTGTTATAAATTTTGAGCATGATTACATTAAGAGTTATGTGGAAACTGATTACTTCAATACCTTTTGTGCTAAGATTGGTCTTGATTCCCAACTTCTGATTGCTTTTTGCAAAAACTTTGCCTCTCATATGGATTCCTCTAAAAAGAAAGAGGATCAGCATCATAAGCCCTTTAAAGAATTACCTGTTGATATTTATGTTGCTGACCCTATCTTGCCTGTAGTTATATATGAAAAGGCCCCTTTCCCGCAAGGATGAGGGAGCACTCTTTTGTGACAGGCATATTAAATAAAAATGGGAGAAGAACTGATGAGCCTGAGTACCAGATCAAGGTCGATCCTCAAGTTGCACTGGTCAAAGATCTTGTTACTAGTGATATTATAGATTCCAAAATAAATTTGTTTGCTGTTTCCACTAACCTTGTCACAGCCAAGAATAAAGGCCCAATTTCAGGTACTCGAGTAGTATCTGTTAAAATAGGAGATCATAATTATTATGGGCTATGCGATTTGGGATCGAGTGCTAGTGCTATTCCTTATTGATACGTCCAAATCGTATCTATAACTTATGCTTGCTCCATGCATGTTTTGTGTGATATTGCTATGATCTAGATACACTTTCATACACGTTTGATCATATTTGGACTAACCTATTAACTCAGTGCACCACAATGCCAGTTCCTGTTTTCTGCTGTTTTTCTATTTCAGTTTTCCCCCATATAAAAAGTGCTCCAAAAATTCGGGAAAAATCAGATAAAAAATCAGCGCAGAAGAACCTGGGTGGGGCCAGTGGGCCACCACCAGGGGCCCAGGCGCCCTGGTGGCGCGCCCTAGGGCCTAGCCGCGCCAGGGGGCGCCTGGACCCCTGGTGGCCCCCCTGGCTGCCCCCCTTCGCCTATATATTCTCTGTGACGAGAAACCCTCAAAGACAGAACCCTTTTTCGCGATCTCGCCTCTGTTCCACCGCCGCCGCGCTTCCGAGATCGGGAGCACCAGAAGACCTCTTCCCGGCACCCTGCCGGAGGGAGGGCTGACCTCCGGGAGTCTCCTCTCCACCATGGATGCTTCCCGGATGTCTCGTGAGTAGTTTCCTTTGGACCATGGGTCAGTGATCAGTAGCTATGTGATGTTCTCCTCCCCTCTTTGTTCTTCATGGTTTAGACCTCGTGAGCTGCCCTACATGATCGAGGCACTTTTGTAATCTTTCTGCTATTGCTATGCTGAGTTTGATGGGATCTGATGGGTTATGAGATTATGTTCAGATTGTGATTGAGTAATATATTTGGTTATTATCTCTTATATTTTTGTTCTTAAGTAATTCTTGCATGTTCTCCGTTGCTATTTATTGCTTTGGCCAAGTAGTAGGTAGTAACCCCAAGAGGGAACGTTTTTTCTCGATTGTGGGTTCATGCCCCCCGATGACACGCTTGAGTGACAGAAACATGAGTCTAGGGGATGTGCTGTTGCTACAAGGGGGAAAACAACGGTGCTTGTAACCGCGGTTGCAAGGATTTATTACTTTACGCAAAGTGCTTTTTAATGCAGTTGTTTGTTGCTTTGGGTTTACACTTTGGGTGGGGCTCGCAGCTTAATACCCGCGAGATGTTCTGGATAGATATCTCAAGGTGGATGATTAGTAGTAGATGTAGTTGGATTTCGGTCTACTTATTTTGGCGTACTGCCCATGCTTTTGAGCCTCTTCCTTTCTTTTGTAGCATAGTTAGCATTGCGGTGCGTTCATAATCCTGTTAATTGCCCTTCTGTAATTTTTTCACCTCGCATAGCAGTTTTATCGTCTTTTGGGAGAGACACATCACTAGTGAACATCACGTATCCCGGTCCGTATCCTCATTACTGTTTCCACGCTCATTTACTTTTCTGCTTTTACTTTTAATTGCTATCATTATCCCTTGTGTTTGATCCTTTGTGAACAACAAGACCGAAGAGACTGACAACCTCTCTGAACTTCGTTGGGACCAAAGTTATTTGTGTCTGTGGGCAGGTCTGCGTCAGTTGCGCCGCTGACACCTACTTATCATCTCCGGAGTCCTACTGGAGACAAACCTTGGTATCTTTACTGAGGGAAATTTGCTGCTGTGCTACATCACGCCTTCCACTTGGGGTTACCAACGAAGGGCGAGCAATCACTATCATCACCTCGCACATCACTTATTCACTCTATCAGGAAATTATGAGTGAAATTTCTCCTTGTGAACTTGAAAAAATTGATGTTACTATTTATCTTGCAAACAGAGAAACTATCTCTCCTATTGGAATTGTGAGAGATGTTGAAGTATTATGCGGAAATATTGTAGGAAAGGGAAAGTATCTATTGAATTCAATGGTGAGCCATATAAATTTAACTTTTCTAAATTTTCCAAACAAACTCGTAGTGTTGATTTGCCAAGTAATGATAAAATTATTGAAGATATTGCCTCTTTGCTATTCCTCCTAACCATCCTTTGCAGCAATACATGGAGGACCACGAGAATGATATGCATATGCAGGAAAGAAATGAATTAGATGAAGCCTTCTTGAGACAACCGTCTATCCTGAAGCACAACCTTGCGGTTGAACCTTTAGGAATTTTATCACATCCCAAAGAAGACCCGGTTTTCGATCTCAAGCCTCTTCCCGATACGCTCAAGTATTCTTATTTAGATGAAAAGAAAGTATATCCTGATATTATCAATTCTAACCTTTCAGGATATGAAGAGTGATTATCGGAAAGCCTTCGTAGACACCGAGATGAAGAATGTTGTGAGGACTGAGATCCTCAAGCTCCAAGCCGCGGGTATTATCTACCCTATAGCTAATAGTAAGTGGGTAAGTCCAGTACATTGTGTTCCTAAGAAGGGGGGCACAATTGTTGTTCCTAATGATGAGAATGAACTAATCCCTCAGAGAATTATTATTGGATATAGAATGTGTATTGACTACAGGCAGTTGAACAAGGTGATGAGGAAGGACCACTACCCGTTGCTGTTCATCGACCAAATGCTTGAAAGGTTATCCAAAAACACCCACTTTTTCTATTGATGGATATTCTGGCTTCTCTCAAATCCATGTTAATAATGATGATCAAGAGAAGACCACTTTTACTTGTTCTTTTGGTACTTATGCTTATAGACGTATGCCTTTCACTTTATGCAATGCCCCTGCTACTTTTCAAAGGTGTATGTCTGCTATCTTTCATGGTTTTTGTGAGGAAATTGTTGAGGTCTTCATGGACGATTTCTCTGTCTATGGAACCTCTTTTGACCATTGTCTCCACAACCTTAATAAAGTTTTGCAGAGATGTGAGGAGACAAATTTGGTACTCAATGGGGAGAAGTGCCACTTCATGGTCAACGAGGGAATTGTTCTTGGCCACAAGATTTCCGAGGGGGAATCGAGGTGGACAGGGCCAAGATCGAAGCAATCTAGAAGATGCCCTATCCAAGGGACATCAAAGGTATTCGTAGTTTTCTCGGTCATGCTGGTTTCTATAGAAGATTTATCAAAGACTTTTCCAAGACTTCTAGACCCCTCACTAATCTAATTCAGAAGGATATTCCTTTTGTGTTTGATGAAGATTGTAAGGAAGCCTTCGAAGCTCTTAAGAAAGCATTGATAACTGGTCCTATAGTACAACCGCCTGATTGGAATTTGCCTTTTGAAATTATGTGTGATGCTAGTGACTTTGCTATTGGAGCTGTGTTAGGACAAAGGGTTGATAAGAAATTCAATGTTATACATTATGCTAGCAAGACCCTTGATAGTGCTCAAAAGAATTATGCTACTACTGAAAAGGAATTTTTAGTAGTAGTATTTTCTTGTGATAAATTTAGACCTTATATTGTTGATTCCAAAGTCATTATTGTGACGTCCCCAAAATCAATCCGTGTACAGTAATCATACAGGCAGGGTACACGACTGAGATTAGGGTGCCACGGTGAGAATATCACAGCACAACACTAAACACAAAAGGATAAACCAATATGTTACAATAAAGGGGGTCACGCGGACCTGAATACATAAGTTATACAAGCCATAATATCTGAGTACAGACATAGTTAGTTAAGTTTTGCCTTAAGAAGGCTAGCACAAATAACATCAGAGATACAGATCGAAAAGGCAAGGCCTCCTTCCTGGGAGCCTCCGAAATTACTCCTGGTCCTGGTCAGCGGGGGTCTCGACGTAGTAGTATCCGCCTCCGGGGTACTCCTGCTCCTGGGCTCCAACGTCGACTGCAGCGGCCGATCAGGCAAAACATAAAGGGGGAAATAAAGCAAAGGTGAGTATCTAGTATACCCGCGAGTCTTACGTCCGCTACTAAGCATTATGCATTTGTATCAACGGAAAGGGGAGATTGTATATATAGTGGACTGCAAGATAGAAATCAGAATAAGGGTAAGAAGCTAGGCCTATCGAAGACTAGCATCTTCTGACGATGTCTTGCAGCATGAGGTAAGAATCAGCCAACAGTTTATATAAAGCAATAAAGTAACAACGAAGCAGAAGTTGCTGCAACATTGAATAATATAAGTTGTAATGATTAATAATAACAATGCCTCCGAGTTCCCCTCCTCGACTCCCTGCGAGGAAGAAGACCCAGAACCATACAGTTTAATAGTAATAGTTTCTAGTGGTAAGATCCAGCTTCAGCATAAATGGTCCTGTTACCGTGGACACGGCTATTCGAATAGATTAAACTCCCTGCAAGGGTGCACTACTGTTCAGCCTGCACGCTCGGATGTCCAGGGTGGCGTGAACCTTGTTAGGGAACGCCCCACCGAGGCTCAACAGAGAGGCCATCCGCCGGACTATATCCTATGCGCCAAGGGGTCTAGGTCCCTCACCCTTGCACGCTCCTGCACGGTGCGAGTCTGGCCGGTGAAGCAAAAGCAAATCCAACACACCTGCTGCAGCAAAAGACAAGACCACTTCCCGGCGATCAGGCCGCAGTACTGCTGACGTCTGAAGAGCTTTCGGACGAACTACGACGCGGAGGGCCCACACCGTAATCCCACGTGTAGGTAGTGCGTACAGACCAACGGGCCTCTCAAGTCATCCGCCGAACCATTTAGCATTTTAATTAACCTGCGTGACAACCGTTATCGTTGCCTCGACTTAACCGACCCGCGGTCAACGACAGCAGTCAGGACCACCAATACATCGGTGCCTGCCCTGTCGTCCCACCAAGTCACTGCGGTTACCAACAAGGTGAACCGTCTCCTTACCTTGTCTCGCGTGTGCTCTTGGTAGAGCTCGACTTTCGTGGTTTGGTAACTCTCGCGAGATACGAGCAGGGGCCAAGCACGCCAGTAACGTCGGTCGTACCCTCCCTGTCGTTCCCGACAATATACCTCTCGCAGGCACCGTTGGGTCACCCGACTTTCTTACCTTAAGGACAACCGATGTCCAGGACCCTATGGCGGCAAGACAAAGTCAGCCTCGAGTGGAGTACAAGGATTACTCCCGGATAGCTCACACTTGAGGTGACTAGGCATAACCCAGATAGGGGCCTTTGGCGGTGTCTGCTTTGTACCGTACCTGTGCAGTTGTATATATGGTATCCGTGTTCACTCCCCTGAGTGATCACGACCCGCTATCTAATCCTAGCTAACAATGCGCAGGGCTCACTACTGAAATATGTTTAAGTAATAATAGGCAGCATAGGATAAAGGAAAAGGTACATCAAGGGGCGACAAAATCAGGCTATGCAATTGAATAGGAGTATAACGTAGCAGCAGCAGTAACCATGCCTAGTGCAAGAAAGTACGGAAAAGGTAGGCGATATCTGGGGAAGAGAATGGCTCTGCTTGCCTGGAAGCTCGACGGTAGGGGCAGGGTCGTCGACGAAGTAGTCGTACCCGGCAGCAGTGTAGTCGGCGGTAGTAGCGGGGTCTACCGGAGATTAAGGGTGGGAGGAAACAGTAAATACACATCAATAATAAACAAACATATGCATGACATGACAGATGAAATGTTAACGGTGTTCTAACGCGGTGCAATGCACGTTGCTCGGAGCGGGAATTCATCCGGGGATGAACTACCGGCTCCGGGTGATTACCGGACAGGGTGTCCGGAGGGGGAAGGATCAACCCGGAGGTGTCGTGGACATCCGACAAACATAAGGGGGGTGTATCCGTGTTAGTTGAACCATTCCGGACAACTTTCGTGTTCGGAGTAAATTCATCCGGGTACTTTTTATCGGTACCGGGAATTATCGACAGACAGCCCGGAGGGGGGGAATGTCGATGATCGGTGTGTTAGAGGGGTGGGGTTGGTATACAGATAGCGTATCCGTACTCGTTATATTTTTCTAATCAACTTTCATGTATAAAGTTTTTCGATCCGAGTTACGGTTTAAAAGATATTGAATTTCTAATATTTAAATGATTTTTGGAATTTCTGGAATTTCTTTTATTATTAAAATCAACATTATCCAGAACAGTGCAGTTTGACTGGTCAAACCTGACCAGTGGGACCCACTGGTCAGCCTCACATGCTAATTAAACATTTTAATTAAACCTAATTACAGGGGGGTCCCACATGTCAGGGACTCATTTTAATAATCCATTTAAATTAAACTAATGATCTAGTGGGACCCATCTGTCATTCACAGATGTGCTAATTCAATTAGTTTAATTAAGTTAAGGGCATGGGGCCCATCTGTCATACACAGCAAGTTTAATTAACATCTAATTAAATCTAAAAGGGCATGATGGCCCACTTGTAAGCCAGTGGGGGGGTGGGTTTTCTATTTCATTCTCTGATTAACTTTAACAGACAATTAAGGGGTGCCCTGGCCCACTGTCAGCGAGACAGAGGAGAGCCTCCACGGCGCCCACGCCATGGAAGACGGCGGAGCCAGTGGAACTCCGGCGAGGTCCTTCGCGCAGCCCGGCGGCCAACGAACACGGGGGGTGGGGGAATCGATCAATAGGGTGGCTGCACACCCACTGGTGTTCAAGAGGGAGGCCACGGGCTGCCAGAACGGCAGCACCGCGTTGTACGGCGGCGGCCGGTGCTCGGTTCCGGTGGGGAGGGCTACGCAGTGCACCAATTCGAGCGGGGGAGGAGGCCAGACGAAGCTGCGCTCACCGGGACGCGCGATGGAAGGCTCGGGGAGGCGCGAGGCGTCCTGTGGTGGCGGCAATTCAGCGACGAGGCACCGGGCCGAGGTGGAAGGAAACGGCAACGGGAAGGTCACCCGGCGCGTCTCGGGTCCGATTCGCCGTCGTCGTCGAAGGAGGCGTCCACGCCGGTGGTCCTGGACACGGAGGCGAGCTCTGCAGGGGCCAGGGGCCACGATGACGGCGAGCGACGCCCCGGGGGTCTACGGACGGCGGCGAGAATGGCAAGGGAGACGCTGGGGAGGGGAAGAATGGCGAGATCCAGTCGACGAGGGACTGCGGCTAGGGTTTGCTCAAAAAGGGGGGGGTCCGTGGCCTTATCCTCGCCGGAGGGGCTTGGATGGCCTCCACGGCTCCTAGCCATGGCGTGCAGCCGGGGGATGCCCTCGACGGCACCCCCTGCGCACTGTAGGTAGGAGAAGATGGGGTTAAGTGGATCGGGGCTGGGGTTGGGCTGGTTGTTAGCTGGGCCGTGGAGAAACAGGGGGTAGGGGTGGGCCTCTTTGCCTTTTATCCCTTTCTGTATTTTCTTTTCAGCTTTTGTTCTTTTCTATTTATATTAGTTGCTTTAGCCTTTTTGTAAAATATGTAGTAGGTTCTAAAATTAGTGTAACACCATATATTACTGCCACAAAAAGATTGGGCAATAATAAAAGTCATTTAACATTTGATTTAAATATTAAATGATTTAAATAGGGGTTTTGGCCACTGTTTTGATCTTTCTAGAATTTTCCATAGCACAATAAATACCCAAACCCATATGGATTTGGTCCAGTGATTATTTGGGATTTTATAAAAGTGGTTCCAAGATTTTTGGAAAAGATCTATTGTCACCATATTTTTAATATTCAACAAAAGGCATTTAGGGTTTGCTTGAATTCCAATTCAAATGGCTTGTACTTGTTTTGATTCTAGATGATCAAGGTCCATGATCACCATTCATTCAAGAACATCAAAGTGGAAATTTGAAATTTGAACTGTTCCAAGTTGATCAACAAAAGTTTTGAACAGTACAGATGAACAGTAACAGTGATTATTGTTCACTGACAGTGAGGGTGTCACAAATCTCCCACACTACAAGAATTCACGTCCCGAGAATTTAGGTGGTAGAGGGGAAAAGATCGGGGTATTCTTCACGTAGACGATCTTCGCGTTCCCAAGTGGCTTCATCTTCAGAATGATTCGACCACTGAACTTTGAGGAACTTGGTTGTCTTGTTGCGGGTTTTGCGTTCAGACTGATCGAGAATGCGGCTTGGATGTTCTTGATAAGTCAAGTCCTGTTGCAGCTCGATCATATCATGCTCCACTTCACGAATAGGGTCTTTGAAGCAGCGTCGGAGTTGCGATACGTGGAATACATCGTGGACTTGAGAGAGGTTCGGCGGCAATTCCAATCGGTATGCCACTGGTCCACTCCGGGAAAGAATACGGAACGGGCCAATGTAGCGAGGAGCTAATTTGCCTTTGATTCCGAAGCGGTGAGTGCCTCTCATGGGAGTGACACGAAGGTACGCGTATTCGCCAGGTTGATAGACCATTTCCTTGTGCTTGCGATCATAGTTGCTTTTCTGGCGGGACTGAGCAGCTTTCAGGTGTTCACGAATAACGCGAACCTGATCTTCGGCATGCTGAATAATGTCCGGACCAATGAGAGTTCGTTCTCCAGTTTCTGACCAATTCAGAGGGGTTCGACACTTACGTCCATAGAGAACTTCAAAGGGTGCCATCTTCAGACTAGCTTGATAGCTATTGTTGTACGAGAATTCAGCGAATGGAAGAGATTCCTCCCATTTCTTACCGAATGAAATGACACAAGCTCGAAGCATGTCTTCAAGCACTTGATTGACTCGTTCGACTTGTCCTTGCGACTGGGGGTGATAAGCGGTGCTGAAATTTAGGTGAGTGCCCATAGCTTCTTGGAAACTATCCCAGAACTTTGAGGTGAAAATGCTGCCACGGTCTGAACTGATCTCCAACGGAATACCGTGGAGGGAAACAATTCTGGAAACATATAAGTCTGCTAACTGACTGGCAGAGATCGTCTCCTTGACAGGCAGAAAATGGGAAACCTTGGAGAATCGGTCGATGACGACAAAGATGGCATCATGACCTTTCTGTGATCGGGGAAATCCGGTGACGAAGTCCATTTCAATCTTGTCCCATTTCCATTCAGGAATAGAGAGTGGTTGCAGAGTTCCAGTAGGTCTCTGATGTTCCGCTTTCAAGCGACGGCAAACGTCACACTCATCAACATAACGAGCAATGTCTTGTTTCATGTTGGACCACCAGTACCGCTGACGAATGTCTTGGTACATCTTGGTACTACCAGGGTGAATCGACAAGGGTGTATCATGAGCTTCTTTCATGACATCAGAGGCATAATTCAGGTTGGCCTTGGCTACCGGAACCACTAAACGACCCTTGAAGTACACCGCATTATCATCATTTGCATCAATAGTGAAGAATGAGGGCTCTCCATTGGCGACACGACGCTTAATCTTCCATATGTCAGAGTCATAATGTTGTACCGTCTTGATGCGGGTGTCGAGGTCTGGTTGGACCACCAGGGAGTTCACATATCCCTGTGGAACAATTTTGATGTTCAGCTTGCGGAGTTCTGCATACAGACGTGGCTGTTGCACTTGAACTTCAAGTTCACTACAATAGGCTTTGCGGCTTAAGGCATCGGCCACCACATTAGCTTTGCCAGGGGTGTAAGAAATTCCCATGTCGTAGTCGGCTATTGTCTCGAGCCATCTCTGTTGGCGGAGATTCAGGTCTGGTTGCGTAAACAGGTACTTCAGGCTTTGGTGGTCGGTGAAGATCTCGCAACGATTACCGACGAGGTAATGTCGCCACAGCTTCAATGCATAAATCACCGCTGCCAATTCGAGATCATGAGTTGGATAGTTTTCTTCGTGAGCACGCAACTGACGAGAGCCATAAGCAACCATTTGCGCTCTTGCATTAGGACACAACCTAATCCTTGACGAGACGCGTCGCAATAAATCACGAAGTCCTTCTGAGTATCAGGCGGAGCAAGCACTGGGGGTGAAGTGAGCTTGTCCTTCAGAGCTTGAAAACTTTCTTGACATTTATCAGTCCACTCAAACTTGACGCCTTTGTGAAGCAGATTAGTCAGAGGCTTGGCAATCTTGGAGAAATTCTCAACAAAACGGCGGCAATAGCTGGCAAGGCCGAGGAAACTTCGGACTTGCTTGACAGTCCTGGGCGGAGTCCAGTCAAGAATAGCCTGGATACGTTCGGGGTTGATGGCAACGCCATCCTTGGAAATCACATGACCAAGGTAGGTTACTTCGGGGAGCCAGAACTCACACTTAGAATACTTAGCATAGAGTTTGTGTTCTCGAAGCTTTTCCAGTATAAGACGAAGATGTTCAGCATGTTCTGCATCGGTCTTGGAGTAAATCAATATATCATCCAGATAAACCACGACAAACTTGTCGAGGTATTCCATGAATATAAAGTTCATCAATCTGGAGAAGGTGGCTGGTGCATTCGTCAAGCCAAAGGACATGACAGTGTACTCGTATGAACCATAGCGAGTAATGAATGCAGTCTTCGGGATGTCCTCATCATGGACCCGGATCTGATGGTAACCCAACCTTAAGTCGAGTTTTGAAAATACCGTGGATCCAGCAAGTTGATCATAAAGATCATTGATCCGAGGGAGAGGGTACTTGTTCTGTATCGTGGCCTGGTTGATAGGTCGGTAATCTTGGACCAATCGGTTTGTGCCATCACTCTTCTTGACAAAGAGCGAAGGTGCTCCCCAAGCAGAGGAACTAGGATGGATGAAGCCTTTCTCGAGGGCCGTGTCGATCTCCTTCTTCAATTCAAGGAGGTGGTGAGGTGGCATCTTATACGGGCGCTTGGCAATAGGGACGGTGCCAGGCTTCAAGTCGATGAGGAATTCAACTTCCCTAATCGGGGGTATCCCCGGCAGTTCTTCTGGGAATACGTCGGTAAAATCACAAACGATTGGGACTTTCTCAATCCCTTCGAGAGGTGCGACATTCAAGGCATTTAGAGCATATATACGAGCTTCGGCATTCATCGACACAATGGCAGTGTGACTTAAAATCGCGCCAGAAGGATGAAAAAGTTGGATGACCTTGGTGCCACAGTAAAGTGCGGCATTGTGGGTTTTCAGCCAATCCATGCCAAGGATAAGGTCGATGGTGGAGGTTTTCAGAATGTGTGGAGAAACCATGAACTCAAATCTCTCGATCTCGACAGTGAGGTTAGGTGCAACCATGTCGACACGACACTGGGTACCGGGAGTCCGGACTATTAAGGGGGTACGCATCTTTTCGTGGTAAATGCCATGCTTAGAAGCAAATGCTCCAGACATAAATGAATGTGATGCTCCTGTATCAAATAAAACAGTAGCAGGTATTGAGTTAACGAGGAGTGTACCCATCACAGTAGCGGGCTGTTCCTGAGCTGCCTCAACATCAATGTTGTAAGCATGACCATGAGCATGAGGATTTGACCCAGTATTATAGTTGAGGGTCCCATTGTTGCCACGACCATTTCCGCGGCCTGCAGGGTGAACTACCAGTTGATTCCGTCGCTGAGGGCAGTCTCTGGAAATATGGCCTGGCTGACGGCACTTGAAACACAACCATCTTGCGGACGGAGAGGTGCAGTCTCAGTCTTCGGCTGTCTCGGCGGGGGCGGAGGCAGACGAGGTGCAACATACGACGGCCTTGGTGCAGGGGCAGTTGGACGCATAAGACTGTGTGGAAGCCAAACGCGTTGCTTCTGTGCTGTGCCCGAAGATGAGCCAGCATCACGGGGGCGCTTCGGCGAACCACCGAACTTAAGCTGAGCGGTCTCAAGAGTGATAGTCTGGTTCACCATGGTGGCGAAGTCAAGGAAGACGTGCAAAGCCAGTGCAAGCTGGAGATCTGCGTTGAGTCCATCACGGAACTTCTCTTGCCTACTTGCATCATTGGGGAGGTCACTTGCAGCATAGCGGGAGAGGCGGAGGAATTCCCTCTGGTATGCCTCGACAGTTTTGTTTCCCTGAACGAGGTTGCGGAACTCGGCCTTCATACGGTTCATAATCGCCTGGGGGACATAACGAGCACGGAAGGCAGTCTTGAAGTCATTCCAGGTGACGACAGTCCCTTCAGCTAGCAAGCCCTTGTAAGTGGCCCACCACTGAGCAGCGGGACCACGCAGGAAATAGGACGCGAAGTTGACATAATCAGCAGCGCTCACATTAGCGAACTCCAGCTAACAAGTGATGTCACGAAGCCAATCATCAGCATCCAGCGGCTGTTCCGGTTGGTGGAAGAGAGGGGGATTGAGACGCATGAAATTCCGCAGAGTAACCACAGGCGGGTGGTTCTGGTGCTGGTTCTGGTTCTGATTCTGGTTCTGGAGCTGATCTATGACTCCTTGCATAAACACTTGGTTCATCTGAAACTGCTGCATCATCGCGGCCATATAGTTCGGCGGCGGAGGTGGATCGTTGGCACCACGACCACGACCACGACCACCACGACCAGCCATCCTGCTAGAATTTAACAGGGGTATTTCAGCGATGAACATTTTTAACGAGATGCCGGAAACGAGCAATAGGTAAAGCGACAACAAGAGGAGGCGCGGATATATAGGAGTAGTCATATAAGACATACACATCCACACATAGAATCAATCGAAAATTGGGCAGCGTAACGTCGTAGAAATTAAGGAAAAAGGACACACTAGGCGGCGCGCAGACCGCGGTAAGGATTACACGACGCGACATAGATTCCACTGTGTCAATCACGCCGCAAGAAAACTGTTGGCCACAGGAGTTGATGCCAGAGAACGCGCGGCCCGCCCAGAATGAGAATGGGATCCGCGGTCCGGGATCTGGGGTACGACTCCTGCGACACGACTCAATCAATGGGGGTAGCACCAAAAACGCCGGGTGGAATCAAGAGAACGTGATCCTAATGCCAGATTTTGTAAAACTTACCAGCAAGGATAAGAGAGCAGATTCCCAGAGCATAGGTAAGGAGAAAAGGATCCTAATACCATAGATATCACACGTAGTGACATCGATGTGGGCCCGTAAGCCAAATATTAAGTTAGCAAAATAGTTTTATCAAAGTCTAGACTCAACTTCGACCAGGTAGTGGTGGGGTGGCTTCCTACAGGCAGTCGGCTCTGATACCAACTTGTGACGCCCCCAAAATCAATCTGTGTACAGTAATCATACACGCAGGGTACACGACTGAGATTAGGGTGCCACGGTGAGAATATCACAGCACAACACTAAACACAAAAGGATAAACCAATATGTTACAATAAAGAGGGTCACGCGGACCCGAATACATAAGTTATACAAGGCATAATATCTGAGTACAGACATAGTTAGTCAAGTTTTGCCTTAAGAAGGCTAGCACAAATAACATCAGAGATACAGATCGAAAAGGCAAGGCCTCCTTCCTGGGAGCCTCCGAAACTACTCCTGGTCCTGGTCAGCGGGGGTCTCGACGTAGTAGTATCCGCCTCCGGGGTACTCCTGCTCCTGGGCTCCAACGTCGACTGCAGCGGCCGATCAGGCTAAACAGTAAAGGAAATAAAGCAGGTGAGTATCTAGTATACCCGCGAGTCTTACGTCCGCTACTAAGCATTATGCATTTGTATCAACGGAAAGGGAAGGTTGTATATATAGTGGACTGCAAGATAGAAATCAGAATAAGGGTAAGAAGCTAGGCCTATCGAAGACTAGCATCTTCTGACGATGTCTTGCAGCATGAGGTAAGAATCAGCCAACAGTTTATATAAAGCAATAAAGTAACAACGAAGCAGAAGTTGCTGCAACATTGAATAAAATAAGTTGTAATGATTAATAATAACAATGCCTCCGATTTCCCCTCCTCGACTCCCTGCGAGGAAGAAGACCCGGAACCATACAGTTTAATAGTAATAGTTTCTAGTGGTAAGATCCAGCTTCAGCATAAAGCGTCCTGTTACCGTGGACACGGCTATTCGAATAGATTAAACTCCCTGCAGGGGTGCACTATTGTTCAGCCTGCACGCTCGGATCTCCAGGGTGGCGTGAACCTTGTTAGGGAACGCCCCACCGAGGCTATCCGACACGACGCAGCCCATCCTAGGCTCAACAGAGAGGCCATCCGCCGGACTATATCCTATGCGCCAAGGGGTCTAGATCCCTCACCCTTGCACGCTCCTGCACGGTGCGAGTCTGGCTGGTGAAGCAAAAGCAAATCCAACACACCTGCTGCAGCAAAAGACAAGACCACTTCCCGGCGATCAGGCCGCAGTACTGCTGACGTCTGAAGAGCTTTCGGACGAACTACGACGCGGAGGGCCCACACCGTAATCCCACATGTAGGTAGTGCGTACAGACCAACGGGCCTCTCAAGTCCTCCGCTGAACCATTTAGCATTTTAATTAACCTGCGTGACAACCGTTATCGTTGCCTCGACTTAACCGACCCGCGGTCAACGACAGCAGTCAGGACCACCAATACATCGGTGCCTGCCCTGTCGTCCCACCAAGTCACTGCGTTTACCAACAAGGTGAACCGTCTCCTTACCTTGTCTCGCGTGTGCTCTTGGTAGAGCTCGACTTTCGTGGTTTGGTAACTCTCGCGAGATACGAGCAGGGGCCAAGCACGCCAGTAACGTCGGTCGTACCCTCCCTGTCGTTCCCGACAATATACCTCTCGCAGGCACCGTTGGGTCGCCCGACTTTCTTACCTTAAGGACAACCGATGTCCAGGACCCTATGGCGTCAAGACAAAGTCAGCCTCGAGTGGAGTACAAGGATTACTCCCGGATAGCTCACACTTGAGGTGACTAGGCATAACCCAGATAGGGGCCTTTGGCGGTGTCTGCTTTGTACCGTACCTGTGCAGTTGTATATATGGTATCCGTGTTCACTCCCCTGAGTGATCACGACCCGCTATCTAATCCTAGCTAACAATGCGCAGGGCTCACTGCTGAAATATGTTTAAGTAATAATAGGCAGCATAGGATAAAGGAAAAGGTACATCAAGGGGCGACAAAATCAGGCTATGCAATTGAATAGGAGTATAACGTAGCAGCAGCAGTAACCATGCCTAGTGCAAGAAAGTACGGAAAAGGTAGGCGATATCTGGGGAAGAGAATGGCTCTGCTTGCCTGGAAGCTCGACGGTAGGGGCAGGGTCGTCGACGAAGTAGTCGTACCCGGCAGCAGTGTAGTCGACGGTAGTAGAGGGGTCTACCGGAGATTAAGGGGGGGAGGAAACAGTAAATACACAGCAATAATAAACAAACATATGCATGACATGACAGATGAAATGTTAACGGTGTTCTAACGCGGTGCAATGCACGTTGCTCGGAACGGGAATTAATCCGGGGATGAACTACCGGCTCCGGGTGATTACCGGACAGGGTGTACGGAGGGGGAAGGATCAAGCCGGAGGTGTCTTGGACATCCGACAAACATAAGGGGGGTGTATCCGTGTTAGTTGAACCATTCCGGACAACTTTCGTGTTCGGAGTAAATTCATTCGGGTACTTTTTATCGGTACCGGGAATTATCGACAGACAGCCCGGAGGGGGGGAATGTCGATGATCGGTGTGTTAGAGGGGTGGGGTTGGTATACGGATAGCGTATCCGTACTCTTTATATTTTTTTAATCAACTTTCATGTATAAAGTTTTTCGATCCGAGTTACGGTTTAAAAGATATTGAATTTCTAATATTTAAATGATTTTTGGAATTTCTGGAATTTCTTTTATTATTAAAATCAACATTATCCAGAACAGTGCAGTTTGACTGGTCAAACCTGACCAGTGGGACCCACTGGTCAGCCTCACATGCTAATTAAACATTTTAATTAAACCTAATTACAGTGGGGTCCCACATGTCAGGGACTCATTTTAATAATCCATTTAAATTAAACTAATGATCTAGTGGGACCCATCTGTCATTCACAGATGTGCTAATTCAATTAGTTTAATTAAGTTAAGGGCATGGGGCCCATCTGTCATACACAGCAAGTTTAATTAACATCTAATTAAATCTAAAAGGGCATGATGGCCCACTTGTAAGCCAGTGGGGGGGGTGGGTTTTCTATTTCATTCTCTGATTAACTTTAACAGACAATTAAGGGGTGCCCTGGACCACTGTCAGCGAGACAGAGGAGAGCCTCCACGGCGCCCACGCCATGGAAGACGGCGGAGACAGTGGAACGCCGGCGAGGTCCTTCGCGCAGCCCAGCGGCCAACGAACACGGGGGGCTGGGGGAATCGATCAATAGGGTGGCCGCACACCCACTGGTGTTCAAGAGGGAGGCCACGGGCTGCCAGAACGGCAGCACCGCACTGTACGGCGGCGGCCGGTGCTCGGTTCCGGTGGGGAGGGCTACGCAGTGCACCAATTCGAGCGGGGGAGGAAGCCAGACGAAGCTGCGCTCACCGGGACGCGCGATGGAGGGCTCGGGGAGGCGCGAGGCGTCCTGTGGTGGCGGCAATTCAGCGATGAGGCACCGGGCCGAGGTGGAAGGAAACGGCGAAGGGAAGGTCACCCGGCGCGTCTCGGGTCCGATTCGCCGTCGTCGTCGAAGGAGGCGTCCACGCCGGTGGTCCTGGACACGGAGGCGAGCTCTGCAGGGGCCAGGGGCCACAATGACGGCGAGCGACGCCCCGGGGTCTACGGGCGGCGGCGAGAATGGCAAGGGAGACGCTGGGGAGGGGAAGAATGGCGAGATCCAGTCGACGAGGGACTGCGGCTAGGGTTTGCTCAAAAAGGGGGGGGGGGGTCCGTGGCCTTATCCTCGCCGGAGGGGCTTGGATGGCCTCCACGGCTCCTAGCCATGGCGTGCAGCCGGGGGATGCCCTCCACGGCACCCCCTGCGCACTGTAGGTAGGAGAAGATGGGGTTAAGTGGATCGGTGCTGGGGTTGGGCTGGTTGTTAGCTGGGCCGTGGAGAAACAGGGGGTAGGGGTGGGCCTCTTTGCCTTTTATCCCTTTCTGTATTTTCTTTTCAGCTTTTGTTCTTTTCTATTTATATTAGTTGCTTTAGCCTTTTTGTAAAATATGTAGTAGGTTCTAAAATTAGTGTAACACCATATATTACTGCCACAAAAAGATTGGGCAATAATAAAAGTCATTTAACATTTGATTTAAATATTAAATGATTTAAATAGGGTTTTTGGCCACTGTTTTGATCTGTCTAGAATTTTCCATAGCACAATAAATACCCAAACCCATATGGATTTGGTCCAGTGATTATTTGGGATTTTATAAAAGTGGTTCCAAGATTTTTGGAAAAGATCTATTGTCACCATATTTTTAATATTCAACAAAAGGCATTTAGGATTTGCTTGAATTCCAATTCAAATGGCTTGTACTTGTTTTGATTCCAGATGATCAAGGTCCTTGATCACCATCCATTCAAGAACATCAAAGTGGAAATTTGAAATTTGAACTGTTCCAAGTTGATCAACAAAAGTTTTGAACAGTACAGATGAACAGTAATAGTGGGTAGAGGGGAAAAGATCGGGGTATTCTTCACGTAGACGATCTTCGCGTTCCCAAGTGGCTTCATCTTCAGAATGATTCGACCACTGAACTTTGAGGAACTTGGTTGTCTTGTTGCGGGTTTTGCGTTCAGACTGATCGAGAATGCGGCTTGGATGTTCTTGATAAGTCAAGTCCTGTTGCAGTTCGATCATATCATGCTCCACTTCACGAATAGGGTCTTTGAAGCAGCGTCGGAGTTGCGATACGTGGAATACATCATGGACTTGAGAGAGGTTCGGTGGCAATTCCAATCGGTATGCCACTGGTGCACTCCGGGAAAGAATACGGAATGGGCCAATGTAGCGAGGAGCTAATTTGCCTTTGATTCCGAAGCGGTGAGTGCCTCTCATGGGAGTGACACGAAGGTACGCGTATTCGCCAGGTTGATAGACCATTTCCTTGTGCTTGCGATCATAGTTGCTTTTCTGGCGGGACTGAGCAGCTTTCAGGTGTTCACGAATAACGCGAACCTGATCTTCGGCATGCTGAATAATGTCCGGACCAATGAGAGTTCGTTCTCCAGTTTCTGACCAATTCAGAGGGGTTCGACACTTACGTCCATAGAGAACTTCAAAGGGTGCCATCTTCAGACTAGCTTGATAGCTATTGTTGTACGAGAATTCAGCGAATGGAAGAGATTCCTCCCATTTCTTACCGAATGAAATGACACAAGCTCGAAGCATGTCTTCAAGCACTTGATTGATTCGTTCGACTTGTCCTTGCGACTGGAGAGTCGGTCGATGACGACAAAGATGGCATCATGACCTTTCTGTGATCGGGGAAATCCGGTTACGAAGTCCATTTCAATCTTGTCCCATTTCCATTCAGGAATAGAGAGTGGTTGCAGAGTTCCAGCAGGTCTCTGATGTTTGGCTTTCACGCGACGGCAAACGTCACACTCATCAACATAACGAGCAATGTCTTGTTTCATGTTGGACCACCAGTACCGCTGACGAATGTCTTGGTACATCTTGGTACTACCAGGGTGAATCGACAAGGGTGTATCATGAGCTTCTTTCATGACATCAGAGGCATAATTCAGGTTGGCCTTGGCTACCGGAACCACTAAACGACCCTTGAAGTTGTCAGAACCCCAACTGGGTAAGTGCTAGGGTTTGTTTGTGCTTTGCATCATCAAAAATTCAAATGAAATTCAAAAATGGGGAAGCATGGAATTTAATTCAAATGGCCAGATAAAAATATTTTTCCAAAAATCATTTGAATGATTGGAAAATTCCTAGAAATGTTGCTGATCATTTTAAAAGTGGTTTGGGATCAATCCCATGCACATGGAATTTTCTAATATTCAAACAGTGGCTTTGGAAATTAAATAAACTACTATTTGAATTAAAATTCAAATTTTTTGAATTTTAATAATATCCAAATTTTATGAGTGGCTAGCTATTTGTATCCTAAGCCCACATAAAAGATTTGGGTATTTTATAAAATGCTCTACTATTTTTATTTGGGGCAAAACAAACAACAGAAAAGGAAAACAGAAAGAATTAGAAAAGGGAAAGAACCCCAGGCTTTCAGTGCAACTCATCCCCCCGAGCCCACTAGCCTGGCCCAGCCCGCCGACTCCTCTGTCGTCTTCCTCCACCTGCTCGCTGTCGAGCATACCGAGCCCCACCGAGGACACCGCGACGGCCAGGCCGTCCACGCCTCCTCCCCGAGCCTATCTCCTCGCCAGGGGAACCCCCTCGAAGCTCCGCGCCAGTTTCCCCTCTCTCTGGACCTCCTCCCCCTCTCCCTCTCCCGTTCCTGGTCGGACCCGAAGCCCAGCCGGAGCACGCCGCCGTAGAACTCGCGGCCACCGTGCCCCACTCGCCGCCGTAAGCTGTCCAGAAGCTCCGCCGGCATCGTCTTCGTCAAGACGTGCAGCCAATTGAGCCGAGGAGCTCCTTATTCGTCGCCTTCGTCACCGTTCCTCTCCGGCCGCCGTGAAGTTCCGGCGTGAAATACGCCGCCGTCTCACCTCCTCCGGCTTCCCCGGGTCCCTCTTCACGCTCAGGGTGAGCAGCTAATCATTTTTCCCTACTCCCTTCTCCTCCTCGAGCTCTAGTCACTGACCTCACCGGAGCAGAGCCACAACCGCCGCCGTTCTTGAAGCCGCCGTCGCCACAGCCCCCCTGGAGACCCCCAGACAGCACAGATGGATGCGGGGGCACGTGGGGATCGATTTGGCGCATTCCCCGTGCTCTCCCGTGGCCGTTTGGTCACTCCGGCGACCACTCCGCCGTGCCCAAGGTCACCGGCAGCTAACCGCCGGCGGGCCGAGCTGTTTAGCGCCTAATGACCCAGCTTAACCCCCCGAGTCCATGACAAGTGGGCCCCAGGCCACCCCTAACCCACTGTTAGTTAAACTAACAGAGGGATTAACCCCTGTGAGGCTGACATGGGGACCCCACTGGTCAGCCCCCCCCTGACTTCACCCCCACGCCATGCTGGCGCAATAATTCAATTCCAGAAAATAGAAATGATTTAAATAAAACAGAGAAAATTCCAGAAAATGAGTTAAACTTGGAAAATTCATAACTAATTCATTTTAACTCCAAATATAACAAATAATATGTCTAAAAATATCAGAAAAATCCAAGGATTATGAATATGGGCTCTGTTTTCATGTTTGACCAATTAAAATTGGGTGAACAGTGCAAAACATCCATATGGCTTTATTTCAAATTCAAAATTGAAGCACATTTGCAAATGACTTTGCATTTGACTTCTTTTAAATAGAATTGTACCCACATTGTGACCAAGAACATCACCATTTCAATATTGATCATGTGTTTGATTCATTGCAATTAAATTTATATTTATTCTTTGTTTGGTTGTTTGCTCGATAGACGTGCAACCGGAACCGGAGGCCACCCCCTTCGTTGAAGACCCCGATATCGAACCTCGTCAGCAAGGCAAGCAAGCCCATTGATCATGTATATAAAATCCCAATTCCCTCTCAGTATCGGTTATGCATGTTTAGGAGATCACTTTGTATCGATTCTACCGCATAGTTGAACCCATATCCGATGCATGACCTATCATCTTGTCACAGTAGTAAGCAAATCACAATCCTAGCTGACATAGGAGTTGTTTGATATCATGAAGCCCCTGCAACTGTTATAGCTTATTGCATGCTTAGTGTTACATGAGGTTGCTTTTGATGTGCGTCGGGATGATGGTGAACATGGTGTTGATGAAAGTGAAACTGTGTCGGTGAATCCACCCTAATACAAGGTGAACGATGAGAGGCTGTGTAGGAGTACACAGTGGGTTGTCTCGTTGAACACCGCCTTAGGCATCGAGTTCTTGTATAGTAATCCAAGACAAAGAGTACAACCACACATTGGGCTCACTGACCCCTCTCGGCCTAGTACCTTGATCCATGTCGACGTCCAGGAGTCACATTAGTTCGGGCTTTCCATTTGACATGTGCATAGAAAAAGAACGAAGGAAATGGTTGCATCATATAGATATGTGAGTGCACCTGTGAGGCAGGAAAACCATCTGCCAGAGGTGGCGTCTCGGTCACTTACATTGTTTGAGTCCGTTTCGTTGATCCGGCCGGGCTCTCGAGCGGAGGCAAACTCAGATAGTCGACTCCTGGAATAGACCGGTTGTGAGCGAAGTGTCGTGGTGAACATCCTCGCTGTCACCTCTTGAACGGTGGCGAGACCTGGCGGTAACCGATGGTCATTTGTGTGTAGTTTACACCCTTGCAAGGTTAACAAAACTATTCGAATAGCCGCGTCCGCGGTTAAGGACTACTTGGAACCTGTACCTGATTATTAGACAACTTGAATGGATACTTATAAAACTCGCAAGATAAGCGTGAGTGCTATGGTGTGCCTCCTCGTGGGGAAGTCGAGGAAGTAACCATAGTGGTGTATTGGTTGGAGATGTAGTGGACTCGTGTACGTTTCTTATCTCAAGTCTGGTACTCGTAGTTCAGGACTAGCCAAGTCAAAGCTGGCACTTCTGCATGATGAAACCCCACCTCCCTTACCTTGATACTTGAGCATGAGTAGTATAGATCTGATGTAAGTCTTGCTGAGTACGACTTTGTACTCACGTTTGCTTATTCTATGTTTTAGATGAGAACCCGGACCCCGATGGAGTCACCAACCTGAAGCTCGACGTTGACTAAGTTAGCATAGTCCCAGATAGCAGTCTGGTCCCTCGTGGAAGGGCATGTTTGTTTACAAGGCTTCTCTAATCCATTTGTTAAACTTGTCTGTACTCAGACCTAATTTGCTTTCGTTGTATGATGTAATGTTGATCACAGACATGTGATCTTTGTATGCTCTATGTGTATATCAATAAAGAGTACTTTGTAGAGTTATGTGATGATACCTGCTGTTCATACTAGGCATGTGTGCTGCGTGTATGTTTATAACATGCATGTCTTAGTATGGGTTTTCGAGACCTTAGTTGTGATCTGGCTGGCGGTCTTTTATACACCAAGTGGCCCTTAGATGTGCGCAGCTTGGGGCATCGCGATGCGATTGCTCGTGACTCTGTCACGTAGCACACTTTGTTGTATGATCGAGCCCGCCCTAGACCCCGACTAAGTGATCGGGCTGGAGTAAGTCTATGTAAGAGTTAGGATCCAATCGATAACATGGTTGAGGCGACTTGTCTATGAGTATGGGATTCACCACCCATAAGCATTTAGACTTGTGAGCGGACGTGGAGGACCCATCTCAGTTGATCATCCGGCCTGAATGGGATGCCCCTCATGTTCGATGCTTACCGAGAATGTTCTGTGCTTGGCCTTGTCTGCTTAGACAAGTGGGTACGGTTCTCGGCTCTCCATGTGATTGTATCGTGACTGGAATTACATACGCTAACCCCGGGTCCCGACAGACTTGGTATCAGAGCAGGACTGACTGTAGGATTATCAGCCTTGGCCGAAGTCGAGTCTAGCCTTCTGTAGTTATATAGTTACTCTGGGTATATAAGGGAACAACGTAAGGCTTCTTTTTCTCCTTACCCTCTTCGTTCTGAGTTCTGAGTCACCCTCATCTTATTGTACGGGAAGATAGGACTAGGCTCTCCTCTGTCTGATTAGAACATCTCGTTGTTTGCTTCCTTATAGCCGTAGGAAAGTTGTGTCCGTTTTCCTAGCATTTTTGTAATGCTGATTTCTTACATCGTATTATGTAAGTGTTGTATCTACATTGAAAGAAAATTGTTTTCTTGCAATTACAGCCGTTATGCTGTCCGAGTCATTCCAGGTTTCTTCAAAATCTGATGCATTTTCAAAATTCTTCCCTCCTTTTCGGTTTTCCTTTTAGAAGAACTTCTAGGTGGCATTCCCCACAGTTCCATAGAGTTTGATGTAGGTTTTCTTCTAGAAACCTATAGTGATTCAATTGCAGCTCTTGCTCCCACTTTAGATGTCTTCTAGCCAGAAGAACCACACTAACCATCGTGTTGGGGTACTTTGCTACTCTGACATATCTGTTGTAGCCCCTAGTAAACCTTGGTCATCCTCTAGGAAGCTATCCAGAGATCCAACCCCTTAAACCTAGCCACCCGACAGATGTGTAGAATTAATAGTGGATCTTATACCAGGCACAGCCCCAATCTCGAGACGCCCATATAGAATGGCCCCACATGAGTTAGCTGAGCTAAAAATCCAACTTGATGCTTCGTTGGCAAAAGGCTTCATCCGCCCTAGCTCATCGCCATGGGGTTGCCCCGTTCTGTTCGTAATGAAGAAAGATGGAACAGAAAGGATGTGCGTAGACTATCGTCCGCTAAATCTAGCGACGATAAAGAACAAGTACCCACTGCCCAGGATCAATGATCTTTATGATCAACTTGCAGGATCCTCTGTCTTCTCCAAGATGGATTTGAGATTAGGCTATCATCAAATCAAAATCCGAAATGAGGACATTCCCAAAACGGCTTTCACTACTCGTTATGGTCTTTACGAGTATACCGTCATGTCCTTCGGTTTGACCAATGCCCCCGCCACATTCTCGCGCTTGATGAATTCGATCTTCATGGAGTACTTAGATAAATTTGTTGTGGTTTATCTTGATGACATTCTCATCTACTCGAAGAACGAAGTAGAGCACGCAGAACATCTTAGGTTGGTATTGATGAAACTTAGAGAGCATCGCCTTTATGCCAAGTTCTCCAAGTGTGAATTTTGGCTAACAGAAGTGACCTACTTAGGCCACGTGATTTTTGCGAAAGGTGTTGCCGTCAATCCCGAGAGAGTTCAGGCCGTCCTTGACTGGACTCCACCTGAATCGGTTAAGCAAGTTAGGAGTTTTCCTGGCTTAGCAAGCTATTGCCGTCGCTTCGTCGAGAACTTTTCTAAAGTTTCAAAGCCTCTTACTGAACTCCTCAAGAAAGATAAGAAATTCCAATGGACTCCCAAGTGCGAGGAAAGCTTTCAAGAGCTAAAAAGAAGATTGACTTCTGCACCCGTACTTGCACCTCCAGACACCAAAAGGGATTTCGAGATCTATTGTGATGCTTCACGGCAAGAGTTAGGATGCATACTTATGCAAGATCGACATGTGGTAACTTATGCTTCACGCTAGTTGCGGCCACACGAAGAGAACTATCCTACCCATGATCTTGAACTCGCTGCTGTAGTTCATGCCCTGAAGACTTGGCAACATTACCTCCTTGGTAATCGTTGTGAGATTTATTCTGACCACCAAAGCCAGAAATACATATTCACCCAGCCAGATCTTAATCTCAGGCAAAGACGCTGGATTGAGTTGATAAAAGATTATGACTTAGGAATTTCTTACACCCCAGGAAAGGCCAATGTCATGGCTGATGCACTAAGTCGTAAGTCGTATTGTAACAACCTCATGTTACAACAGTATCAACCAATTCTTCATGAGGAATTTTGAAAGCTCAATCTCGAGATTGTTCCTCGTGGATCTCTTTTCAATTTGGTGGCGAAACCAACCCTTCAGGATCAGATTATAGTTGCCCAAAGACGTGCACGAGGTGTACGTCGGATCAAGGAGAACATTGCTAGCGGAGTTGCTAAATGTTTCTCCACAAATAGTAAAGGAACGGTATTCTTTGAAAATCGTTTGGTAGTACCTAAGAAAAGGGATCTAAGGCAACTCATCCTCAAAGAATCCCATGACACACCCCTCTCCATTCATCCCGGTAGCACAAAAATGTACCGAGATCTACACCAGAGATTTTGGTGGACCAGGATGAAGAGAGACATTGCTCGTTTTGTTGCTGAATGTGATGTTTGTCGTCGCATTAAGGCAGAACACCAAAGACCTGCTGGCACACTTCAACCTTTGCCTATTCCAGAGTGGAAATGGGACAAAGTCGGTATGGACTTCATCACCGGCTTTCCAAAAACCCAGAAATGAAACGATGCCATCTTCGTGGTCATTGATAGACTTTCTAAAGTTGCTCACTTCCTACCCGTTCGCGAGTCTATAACTGCTAGCCAGTTAGCGGACTTGTATATCTCTAGAATTGTGTCTCTTCACGGTGTTCCTTTGGTGATCAATTCTGATCGTGGTAGCCTTTTCACCTCTAGATTCTGGGGAAGCTTTCAGAATGCTATGGGAACTCATCTATCCTTTAGTACAGCTTTCCATCCTCAGTCTAGCGGTCAAGTTGAAAGGGTTAATCAAATCTTGGAAGACATGCTCAGAGCTTGTGTTATCTCATTCGGAAAGAATTGGCAGAAATCTCTTCCTTTCGCCGAATTTGCTTATAACAACAGTTTTCAATCTAGTCTGAACATGGCTCCCTTTGAACTCCTATATGGACGACGATGTCGAACACCCCTAAACTGGTCAGAAACCGGTGAAAGACAACTCTTTGGACCGGATATGATCAAGGAAGCAGAAGAGCAAGTTCGCATTGTTCATGATCGTTTGAAAGCCGCTCAATCTCGTCAGAAAAGCTACTATGATCGTCATCATAGAAAGGAGAGCTACAATTTGGATGAGAAGGCTTACCTCCGGGTTACTCCTCTGAAGGGAACCCAAAGATTCGGTATCAAAGGCAAGTTGGCCCCATGTTACATCGGACCTTTCCGCATTCTTGCTAAATGTGGAGAAGTTGCCTACCAACTTGAACTACCCCCTCACCTTTCCCGAGTACACGATGTATTCCATGTGTCACAACTCAGGCGTTGCTTCAAGGACCCCAACCGCGAAGTCGACCATGAAACGCTTGATCTCCAAGATGACCTTTCTTATCAAGAGTACCCTGTTCGTATTCCTGATTCAGTAGAGCGTGTCACTCGTCGTCAGAAGATCAAGTTCCTCAAAGTGCAATGGTCACATCACTCCGAGAAAGAAGCAACATGGGAAAGAAAAGACCGCCTCCGTGCCGAGTACCCCACCTTCCTCCCGACGACTTCTGAATCTCGGGACGAGATTCTTTTGAGTGGGGGCGAGTTGTCAGAACCCCAACTAGGGTAAGTGCTAGGGTTTTTTTGTGCTTTGCATCATCAAAAATTCAAATGAAATTCAAAAATGGGGAAGCAGAAAGCCCTGAGAATTTAATTCAAATGGCCAGATAAAAATATTTTTCCAAAAATCATTTCAATGATTGGAAAATTCCTAGAAATGTTGCTGATCATTTTAAAAGTGGTTTGGGATCAATCCCATGCACATGGAATTTTCTAATATTCAAACAGTGGCTTTGGAAATTAAATAAACCCCTATTTGAATTAAAATTCAAATGTTTTGAATTTTAATAATATCCAAATTTTACCAGTGGCTAGCTATTTGTATCCTAAGCCCACATAAAAGATTTGGGTATTTTATAAAATGCTCTGCTATTTTTATTTGGGGCAAAACAAACAACAGAAAAGGAAAAACAGAAAGAATTAGAAAAGGGAAAGAACCCCAGGCTTTCAGCCCAACTCATCCCCCCGAGCCCACCAGCCTGGCCCAGCCCGCCGACTCCTCTGTCGTCTTCCTCCACCTGCTCGCTGTCGAGCATGCCGAGCCCCGCCGAGGACACCGCGACGGCCAGGCCGTCCACGCCTCCTCCCCGAGCCTATCTCCTCGGCAGGGGAACCCCCTCGAAGCTCCGCGCCAGTTTCCCCTCTCTCTGGACCTCCTCCCCCTCTCCCTCTCCCGTTCCTGGTCGGACCCGAAGCCCAGCCGGAGCACGCCGCCGTAGAACTCGCGGCCACCGTGCCCCACTCGCCGCCGTAAGCTGTCTAGAAGCTCCGCCGGCATCGTCTTCGTCAAGCCGTGCAGCCAATCGAGCCGAGGAGCTCCTCATTCGACACCTTCGTCACCGTTCCTCTCCGGCCGCCGTGAAGTTCCGGCGTGAAATACGCCGCCGTCTCACCTCCTCCGGCTTCCCCGAGTCCCTCTTCACGCTCAGGGTGAGCAGCTCATCGTTTTTCCCTACTCCCTTCTCCTCCCCGAGCCCTAGTCACTGACCTCACCGGAGCAGAGCCACAGCCGCCGCCGTTCTTGAAGCCGCCGTCGCCACAGCCCCGCTAGAGACCCCCGGATAGCACAGATGGATGCGGGGGAACGTGGGGATCGATTTGGCGCCTTCCCCGTGCTCTCCCGTGGCCGTTTGGTCACTCCGGCGACCACTCCGCCGTGCCCAAGGTCACCGGCAGCTAACCGCCGGCGGGCCGAGCTGTTTAGCGCCTAATGACCCAGCTTAACCCCCCGAGTCCATGACAAGTGGGCCCCAGGCCACCCCTAACCCACTGTTAGTTAAACTAACAGAGGGATTAACCCCTGTGAGGCTGACATGGGGACCCCACTGGTCAGCCCCCCCTGACGTCACCCCCACGCCATGCTGGCGCAATAATTCAATTCCATAAAATAGAAATGATTTAAATAAAACAGAGAAAATTCCAGAAAATGAGTTAAACTTGGAAAATTCATAACTAATTCATTTTAACTCCAAATATAACAAATAATATGTCTAAAAATATCAGAAAAATCCAAGGATTATGAATATGGGCTCTGTTTTCATGTTTGACCAATTAAAATTGGGTGAACAGTGCAAAACATCCCATATGGCTTTATTTCAAATTCAAAATTGAAGCACATTTGCAAATGACTTTGCATTTGACTTCTTTTAAATAGAATTGTACCCACATTGTGACCAAGAACATCACCATTTCAATATTGATCATGTGTTTGATTCATTGCAATTAAATTTATATTTATTCTTTGTTTGGTTGTTTGCTCGATAGACGTGCAACCGGAACCGGAGGCCACCCCCTTCGTTGAAGACCCCGATATCGAACCTCGTCAGCAAGGCAAGCAAGCCCCATTGATCATGTCTATAAAATCCCAATTCCCTCTCAGTCTCGCTTATGCATGTTTAGGAGATCACTTTGTATCGATTCTACCGCATAGTTGAACCCATATCCGATGCATGACCTATCATCTTGTCACAGTAGTAAGCAAACCACAATCCTAGCTGACATAGGAGTTGTTTGATATCATGAAGCCCCTGCAACTGTTATAGCTTATTGCATGCTTAGTGTTACATGAGATTGCTTTTGATGTGAGTCGGGATGATGGTGAACATGGTGTTGATGAAAGTGAAACTGTGTCGGTGAATCCACCCTAATACAAGGTGAACGATGAGAGGCTGTGTAGGAGTACACAGTGGGTTGTCTCGTTGAACACCGCCTTAGGCATCGAGTTCTTGTATAGTAATCCAAGAAAAAGAGTACAACCACACATTGGGCTCACTGACCCCTCTCGGCCTAGTACCTTGATCCGTGTCGACGTCCAGGAGTCACATTAGTTCGGGCTTTCCATTTGACATGTGCATAGAAAAAGAACGAAGGAAATGGTTGCATCATATAGATATGTGAGTGCACCTGTGAGGCAGGAAAACCATCTGCCAGAGGTGGCGTCTCGGTCACTTACATTGTTTGAGTCCGTTTCGTTGATCCGGCCGGGCTCTCGAGCGGAGGCAAACTCAGATAGTCGACTCCTGGAATAGACCGGTTGTGAGCGAAGTGTCGTGGTGACCATCCTCGCTGTCACCTCTTGAACGGTGGCGAGACCTGGCGGTAACCGATGGTCATGTGTGTGTAGTTTACACCCTTGCAAGGTTAACAAAACTATTCGAATAGCCGCGTCCGCGGTTAAGGACTACTTGGAACCTGTACCTGATTATTAGACAACTTGAATGGATACTTATAAAACTCGCATGATAAGCGTGAGTGTTATGGTGTGCCTCCTCGTGGAGAAGTCGAGGAAGTAACCATAGTGGTGTATTGGTTGGAGATGTAGTGGACTCGTGTACGTTTCTTATCTCAAGTCTGGTACTCGTAGTTCAGGACTAGCCAAGTCAAAGCTGGCACTTCTGCATGATGAAACCCCACCTCCCTTACCTTGATACTTGAGCATGAGTAGTATAGATCTGATGTAAGTCTTGCTGAGTACGACTTTGTACTCACGTTTGCTTATTCTATGTTTTAGATGAGAACCCGGACCCCAATGGAGTCACCAACCTGAAGCTCGACGTTGACTAAGTTAGCATAGTCCCAGACAGCAGTCTGGTCCCTCGTGGAAGGGCATGTTTTTTACAAGGCTTCTCTAATCCATTTGTTAAACTTGTCTGTACTCAGACCTAATTTGCTTTCGTTGTATGATGTAATGTTGATCACAGACATGTGATCTTTGTATGCTCTATGTGTATATCAATAAAGAGTACTTTGTAGAGTTATGTGATGATACCTGCTGTTCATACTAGGCATGTGTGCTGCGTGTATGTTTATAACATGCATGTCTTAGTATGGGTTTTCGAGACCTTAGTTGTGATCTGGCTGGCGGTCTTTTATACACCAAGTGGCCCTTAGATGTGCGCAGCTTGGGGCATCGCGATGCGATTGCTCGTGACTCTGTCACGTAGCACACTTTGTTGTATGATCGAGCCCGCCCTAGACCCCGACTAAGTGATCGGGCTGGAGTAAGTCTATGTAAGAGTTAGGATCCAATCGATAACATGGTTGAGGCGACTTGTCTATGAGTATGGGATTCACCACCCATAAGCATTTAGACTTGTGAGCGGACGTGGAGGACCCATCTCAGTTGATCATCCGGCCTGAATGGGATGCCCCTCACGTTCGATGCTTACCGAGAACGTTCTGTGCTTGGCCTTGTCTGCTTAGACAAGTGGGTACGGTTCTCGGCTCTCCATGTGATTGTATCGTGACTGGAATTACATACGCTAACCCCGGGTCCCGACAGAAGTACACCGCATTATCATCATTTGCATCAATAGTGAAGAATGAGGGCTCTCCATTGGCGACACAACGCTTAATCTTCCAGATGTCAGAGTCATAATGTTGTCCCGTCTTGATGCGGGTGTCGAGGTCTGGTTGGACCACCAGGGAGTTCACATATCCCTGCGACACTACAATAGGCTTTGCGGCTTAAGGCATCGGCCACCACATTAGCTTTGCCAGGGGTGTAAGAAATTCCCATGTCGTAGTCGGCTATTGTCTCGAGCCATCTCTGTTGGCGGAGATTCAGGTCTGGTTGCGTAAACAGGTACTTCAGGCTTTGGTGGTCGGTGAAGATCTCGCAACGATTACCGACGAGGTAATGTCGCCACAGCTTCAATGCATAAATCACCGCTGTCAATTCGAGATCATGAGTTGGATAGTTTTCTTCGTGAGCACGCAACTGACGAGAGACATAAGCAACCACTTTGCGCTCTTGCATTAGGACACAACCTAATCCTTGACGAGACGCGTCGCAATAAATCACGAAGTCCTTCTGAGTATCAGGCGGAGCAAGCACTGGGGGTGAAGTGAGCTTGTCCTTCAGAGCTTGAAAACTTTCTTGACATTTATCAGTCCACTCAAACTTGATGCCTTTGTGAAGCAGATTAGTCAGAGGCTTGGCAATCTTGGAGAAATTCTCAACAAAACGGCGGCAATAGCTGGCAAGGCCGAGGAAACTTCGGACTTGCTTGACAGTCCTGGGCGGAGTCCAGTCAAGAATAGCCTGGATACGTTCGGGGTTGACGGCAACGCCATCCTTGGAAATCACATGACCAAGGTAGGTTACTTCGGGGAGCCAGAACTCACACTTAGAATACTTAGCATAGAGTTTGTGTTCTCGAAGCTTTTCCAGTATAAGACGAAGATGTTCAGCATGTTCTGCATCGGTCTTGGAGTAAATCAATATATCATCCAGATAAACCACGACAAACTTGTCGAGGTATTCCATGAATATAAAGTTCATCAATCTGGAGAAGGTGGCTGGTGCATTCGTCAAGCCAAAGGACATGACAGTGTACTCGTATGAACCATAGCGAGTAATGAATGCAGTCTTCGGGATGTCCTCATCACGGACCCGGATCTGATGGTAACCCAACCTTAAGTCGAGTTTTGAAAATACCGTGGATCCAACAAGTTGATCATAAAGATCATTGATCCGAGGGAGAGGGTACTTGTTCTGTATCGTGGCCTGGTTGATAGGTCGGTAATCTTGGACCAATCGGTTTGTGCCATCACTCTTCTTGACAAAGAGCGAAGGTGCTCCCCAAGCAGAGGAACTAGGACGGATGAAGCCTTTCTCGAGGGCCGTGTCGATCTCCTTCTTCAATTCAAGGAGGTGGTGAGGTGGCATCTTATACGGGCGCTTGGCAATAGGGACGGTGCCAGGCTTCAAGTCGATGACGAATTCAACTTCCCTAATCGGGGGTATCCCCGGCAGTTCTTTTGGGAATACGTCGGTAAAATCACAAACGATTGGGACTTTCTCAATCCCTTCGAGAGGTGCGACATTCAAGGCATTCAGAGCATATATACAAGCTTCGGCATTCATCGACACAATGGCAGTGTGACTTAAAATCGCGCCAGAAGGATGAAAAAGTTGGATGACCTTGGTGCCACAGTAAAGTGCGGCATTGTGGGTTTTCAGCCAATCCATGCCAAGGATAAGGTCGATGGTGGAGGTTTTCAGAATGTGTGGAGAAACCATGAACTCAAATCTCTCGATCTCGACAGTGAGGTTAGGTGCAACCATGTCGACACGACACTGGGTACCGGGAGTCCGGACTATTAAGGGGGTATGCATCTTTTCGTGGTAAATGCCATTCTTAGAAGAAAATGCTCCAGACATAAATGAATGCGATGCTCCTATATCAAATAAAACAGTAGCAGGTATTGAGTTAACGAGGAGTATACCCATCATAGTAGCGGGCTGTTCCTGAGCTGCCTCAACATCAATGTTGTAAGCATGACCACGAGCATGAGGATTTGACCCAGTATTATAGTTGAGGGTCCCATTGTTGCCACGACCATTTCCGCGGCCAGCGGGGTGAACTACCAGTTGATTCTGTCGCTGAGGGCAGTCTCTGGAAATATGGCCTGGCTGACGGCACTTGAAACACAGGCCATCTTACGGACGGAGAGGTGCAGTCTCAGTCTTCGGCTGTCTCGGCGGGGGCTGAGGCAGACGAGGTGCAACATACGACGGCCTTGGTGCAGGGGCAGTTGGACGCATAAGACTGTGTGGAAGCCAAACGCGTTGCTTCTGTGTTGTGCCCGAAGATGAGCCAGCATCACGGGGGCGCTTCGGCGAACCACCGAACTTAAGCTGAGCGGTCTCAAGAGTGATAGTCTGGTTCACCATGGTGGCGAAGTCGGGGAAGACGTGCAAAGCCAGTGCAAGCTGGAGATCTGCGTTGAGTCCATCACGGAACTTCTCTTGCCTAATTGCATCATTAGGGAGGTCACTTGCAGCATAGCAGGAGAGGTGGAGGAATTCCCTCTGGTATGCCTCGACAGTTTTGTTGCCCTGAACGAGGTTGCGGAACTCGTCCTTCATACGGTTCATAATCGCCTGGGGGACATAACAAGCACGGAAGGCAGTCTTGAAGTCATTCCAGGTGACGACAGTCCCTTCAGCTAGCGAGCCCTTGTAAGTGTCCCACCACTGAGCAGCGGGACCACGCAGGAAATAGGACGCGAAGTTGACATAATCAGCAGCGCTCACATTAGCGAACTCCAGCTGACGAGTGATGTCACGAAGCCAATCATCAGCATCCAGCGGCTGTTCCGGTTGGTGGAAGAGAGGGGGATTGAAACGCATGAAATCCCGCAGAGTAACCATAGGCGGGTGGTTCTGGTGCTGGTTCTGGTTCTGATTCTGGTTCTGGAGATGATCTATGACTCCTTGCATAAACACTTGGTTCATCTGAAACTGCTGCATCATCGCGGCCATATAGTCCGGCGGCGGAGGTGGATCGTTGGCACCACGACCACGACCACGACCACCACGACCAGCCATCCTGCTAGAATTTAACAGGGGTATTTCAGCGATGAACATTTTTTACGAGATGCCGGAAACGAGAAATAGGTAAAGCGACAACAAGAGGAGGCGCGGATATATAGGAGTAGTCATATAAGACATACACATCCACACATAGAATCAATCGAAAATTGGGCAGCGTAACGTCATAGAAATTATGGAAAAAGGACACACTAGGCGGCGCGCAGACCGCGGTAAGGATTACACGACGCGACATAGATTCCACTATGTCAATCACGCCGCAAGAAAACTGTTTGCCACAGGAGTTGATGCCAGAGAACGCGCGGCCTGCCCAGAATGAGAATGGGATCCGCGGTCCGGGATCTGGGGTACGACTCCTGCGACACGACTCAATCAATGGGGGTAGCACCAAAAACGCCGGGTGGAATCAAGAGAACGTCATCCTAATGTCAGATTTTGTAAAACTTACCAGCAAGGATAAGAGAGCAGATTCCCAGAGCATAGGTAAGGAGAAAAGGATCCTAATACCATAGCTATCACATGTAGTGACATCGATGTGGGCCCGTAAGCCAAATATTAAGTTAGCAAAATAGTTTTTTCAAAGTCCAGACTCAACTTCGACCAGGTAGTGGTGGGGTGGCTTCCTACAGGCAGTCGGCTCTGATACCAACTTGTGACGCCCCCAAAATCAATCCGTGTACATTAATCATACACGCAGGGTACACGACTGAGATTAGGGTGCCACGGTGAGAATATCACAGCACAACACTAAACACAAAAGGATAAACCAATATGTTACAATAAAGGGGGTTACGCGGACCCGAATACATAAGTTATACAAGCCATAATATCTGAGTACAGACATAGTTAGTCAAGTTTTGCCTTAAGAAGGCTAGCACAAATAACATCAGAGATACAGATCGAAAAGGCAAGGCCTCCTTCCTGGGAGCCTCCGAAACTACTCCTGGTCCTGGTCAGCGGGGGTCTCGACGTAGTAGTATCCGCCTCCGGGGTACTCCTGCTCCTGGGCTCCAACGTCGACTGCAGCGGCCGATCAGGCAAAACAGTAAAGGAAATAAAGCAAGTGAGTATCTAGTATACCCGTGAGTCTTACGTCCGCTACTAAGCATTATGCATTTGTATCAACGGAAAGGGAAGGCTGTATATATAGTGGACTGCAAGATAGAAATCAGAATAAGGGTAAGAAGCTAGGCCTATCGAAGACTAGCATCTTCTGACGATGTCTTGCAGCATGAGGTAAGAATCAGCCAACAGTTTATATAAAGCAATAAAGTAACAACGAAGCAGAAGTTGCTGCAACATTGAATAATATAAGTTGTAATGATTAATAATAACAATGCCTCCGAGTTCCCCTCCTCGACTCCCTGCGAGGAAGAAGACCCGGAACCATACAGTTTAATAGTAATAGTTTCTAGTGGTAAGATCCAGCTTCAGCATAAAGCGTCCTGTTTCCGTGGACACGGCTATTCGAATAGATTAAACTCCCTTCAGGGGTGCACTACTGTTCAGCCTGCACGCTCGGATCTCCAGGGTGGCGTGAACTTTGTTAGGGAACGCCCCACCGAGGCTATCCGACACGACGCAGCCCATCCTAGGCTCAACAGAGAGGCCATCCGCCGGACTATATCCTATGCGCCAAGGGGTCTAGGTCCCTCACCCTTGCACGCTCCTGCACGGTGCGAGTCTGGCCGGTGAAGCAAAAGCAAATCCAACACACCTGCTGCAGCAAAAGACAAGACCACTTCCCGGCGATCAGGCCGCAGTACTGCTGACGTCTGAAGAGCTTTCGGACGAACTACGACGCGGAGGGCCCACACCGTAATCCCACGTGTAGGTAGTGCGTACAGACCAACGGGCCTCTCAAGTCATCCGCCGAACCATTTAGCATTTTAATTAACCTGCGTGACAACCGTTATCGTTGCCTCGACTTAACCGACCCGCGGTCAACGACAGCAGTCAGGACCACCAATACATCGGTGCCTGCCCTGTCGTCCCACCAAGTCACTGCGGTTACCAACAAGGTGAACCGTCTCCTTACCTTGTCTCGCGTGTGCTCTTGGTAGAGCTCGACTTTCGTGGTTTGGTAACTCTCGCGAGATACGAGTAGGGGCCAAGCACGCCAGTAACGTCGGTCGTACCCTCCCTGTCGTTCCCGACAATATACCTCTCGCAGGCACCGTTGGGTCGCCCGACTTTCTTACCTTAAGGACAACCGATGTCCAAGACCCTATGGCGGCAAGACAAAGTCAGCCTCGAGTGGAGTACAAGGATTACTCCCGGATAGCTCACACTTGAGGTGACTAGGCATAACCCAGATAGCGGCCTTTGGCAGTGTCTGCTTTGTACCGTACCTGTGCAGTTGTATATATGGTATCCGTGTTCACTCCCCTGAGTGATCACGACCCGCTATCTAATCCTAGCTAACAATGCGCAGGGCTCACTGCTGAAATATGTTTAAGTAATAATAGGCAGCATAGGATAAAGGAAAAGGTACATCAAGGGGCGACAAAATCAGGCTATGCAATTGAATAGGAGTATAACGTAGCAGCAGCAGTAACCATGCCTAGTGCAAGAAAGTACGGAAAAGGTAGGCGATATCTGGGGAAGAGAATGGCTCTGCTTGCCTGGAAGCTCGACGGTAGGGGCAGGGTCGTCGACGAAGTAGTCGTACCCGGCAGCAGTGTAGTCGGCGGTAGTAGCGGGGTCTACCGGAGATTAAGGGGGGGAGGAAACTGTAAATACACAGCAATAATAAACAAACATATGCATGACATGACAGATGAAATGTTAACGGTGTTCTAACGCGGTGCAATGCACGTTGCTCGGAGCGGGAATTCATCCGGGGATGAACTACCGGCTCCGGGTGATTACCGGACAGGGTGTCCGGAGGGGGAAGGATCAAGCCGGAGGTGTCGTGGACATCCGACAAACATAAGGGGGGTGTATCCGTGTTAGTTGAACCATTCCGGACAACTTTCGTGTTTGGAGTAAATTCATCCGGGTACTTTTTATCGGTACCGGGAATTATCGACAGACAGCCCGGAGGGGGGAATGTCGATGATCGGTGTGTTAGAGGGGTGGGGTTCGTATACGGATAGCGTATCCGTACTCGTTATATTTTTTTGATCAACTTTCATGTATAAAGTTTTTCGATCCGAGTTACGGTTTAAAAGATATTGAATTTCTAATATTTAAATGATTTTTGGAATTTCTAGAATTTCTTTTATTATTAAAATCAACATTATCCAGAACAGTGCAGTTTGACTGGTCAAACCTGACCAGTGGGACCCACTGGTCAGCCTCACATGCTAATTAAACATTTTAATTAAACCTAACTACAGTGGGGTCCCACATGTCAGGGACTCATTTTAATAATCCATTTAAATAAAACTAATGACCTAGTGGGACCCATCTGTCATTCACAGATGTGCTAATTCAATTAGTTGAATTAAGTTAAGGGCATGGGGCCCATCTGTCATACACAGCAAGTTTAATTAACATCTAATTAAATCTAAAAGGGCATGATGGCCCACTTGTAAGCCAGTGGGGGGGTGGGTTTTCTATTTCATTCTCTGATTAACTTTAACAGACAATTAAGGGGTGCCCTAGCCCACTGTCAGCGAGACAGAGGAGAGCCTCCACGGCGCCCACGCCATGGAAGACGGCGGAGCCAGTGGAACGCCGGCGAGGTCCTTCACGCAGCCCGGCGGCCAACGAACACGGGGGGGTGGGGGAATCGATCAATAGGGTGGCCGCACACCCACTGGTGTTCAAGAGGGAGGCCACGGGCTGCCAGAACAGCAGCACCGCGCTGTACGGCGGCGGTTGGTGCTCGGTTCCGGTGGGGAGGGCTACGCAGTGCACCAATTCGAGTGGGGGAGGAGGCCAGACGAAGCTGCGCTCACCGGGACGCGCGATGGAGGGCTCGGGGAGGCGCGAGGCGTCCTGTGGTGGCGGCAATTCAGCGACGAGGCACGGGGCCGAGGTGGAAGGAAACGGCGAAGGTAAGGTCACCCGGCGCGTCTCGAGTCCGATTCGCCGTCGTCGTCGAAGGAGGCATCCACGCCGGTGGTCCTGGACACGGAGGCGAGCTCTGCACGGGCCAGGGGCCACGATGACGGCGAGCGACGCCCCGGGGGTCTACGGACGGCGGCGAGAATGGCAAGGGAGACGCTGGGGAGGGGAAGAATGGCGAGATCCAGTCGACGAGGGACTGCGCCTAGGGTTTGCTCAAAAAGGGGGGGTCCGTGGCCTTATCCTCGCCGGAGGGGCTTGGATGGCCTCCACGGCTCCTAGCCATGGCGTGCAGCCGGGGGATGCCCTCCACGGCACCCCCTGCGCACTGTAGGTAGGAGAAGATGGGGTTAAGTGGATCGGGGCTGGGGTTGGGCTGGTTGTTAGCTGGGCCGGGGAGAAACAGGGGGTAGGGGTGGGCCTCTTTGCCTTTTATCCCTTTCTGTATTTTCTTTTCAGCTTTTGTTCTTTTCTATTTATATTAGTTGCTTTAGCCTTTTTGTAAAATATGTAGTAGGTTCTAAAATTAGTGTAACACCATATATTACTGCCACAAAAAGATTGGGCAATAATAAAAGTCATTTAACATTTGATTTAAATATTAAATGATTTAAATAGGGTTTTTGGCCACTGTTTTGATCTGTCTAGAATTTTCCATAGCACAATAAATACCCAAACCCATATGGATTTGGTCCAGTGATTATTTGGGATTTTATAAAAGTGGTTCCAAGATTTTTGGAAAAGATCTATTGTCACCATATTTTTAATATTCAACAAAAGGCATTTAGGGTTTGCTTGAATTCCAATTCAAATGGCTTGTACTTGTTTTGATTCCAGATGATCAAGGTCCATGATCACCATGCATTCAAGAACATCAAAGTGGAAATTTGAAATTTGAACTGTTCCAAGTTGATCAACAAAAGTTTTGAACAGTACAGATGAACAGTAACAGTGATTACTGTTCACTGACAGTGAGGGTGTTACAATTATCCACACTAACCATGTTGCTATTAAGGAGCTTATGGAGAAGAAGGATACCAAACCTAGACTTATCAAATGGGTCTTCTTCTTCAAGAATTTGACTTGCAGATTGTTGACAGGAAAGGAGCGGACAATCCAGTAGAGGACAACCTCTCCAGGATAGAAAACATACCACATGATCCTATTCCTGTTAATGATAGTTTTCCTGATGAACAATTAGATGTTTTAATAATATAATCTATTTCTGATCCTTGGTTTGCATATTATGCTAACTTTATTGTTACCAAGTTTTTACCTCTAGACTTAGCATTCCAACAAAGGAAGAAGTTCTTCCACGATTTGAGGTATTACTTTTGGGATGACCCACATCTTTTCAGAGAATGTGCAGACGGTATCGTGAGAAGATGCATACCGGAGCATGAGAAGAAGGATATCTTGAGGGATTGTCATGATAGTCCCTATGGAGGACATCATGCCGGTGAGAGGACCGCACACAAGGTTCTACAATCAGGTTTTTAGTGACCTACTCTCTTTAAAGATGCTATAAAATATGTTTTATCTCGTGATAAGTGTCAGAGAGTTGGTAACATTAGTAGGAGAAATGAGATGCCTATGAATTACTTTCTAGTTATTGAGCCTTTTGACTATTGGGGTTTTGATTTTATGACTCCTTTTTCCTCCTTCGCACAAGTACACTCACATATTAGTAGATGTTGATTATGTAACCAAGTGGGTTGAAGCAATCCCTATGAGAGTGTTGATTATAAGACATCTTTGAAATGCTTAAATATGTGATCTTTCCTAGGTTTGGTGTACCAAGGTACCTCATGACCGATGGAGGATCACATTTTACACATGGTTCTTTTAGAAAAACTTTAGAAAAGTATGATGTTAACCATAGGATTGCTTCACCTTACCACCCTCCAACGAGTGGGCAAGTTGAGCTCACAAATGGGGAGATCAACTTGATCTTGCAAAAGACAGTGAACAGTTCTTGAAAGGACTGGTCCAAGAAGTTGCGAGGTGCCTTGTGGGCGTATAGAACTTCCTACAAAACCCCCATGTGCATGTCTCCTTATAAGATGGTTTATGGCAAAGCTTGCCATTTGCCTTTAGAATTAGAGCACAAAGTTTTTTGGAATGTTAGAGAGCTTAACGCTGACCCAAAACTTGCTGGTGAAAAGCGCCTCATGAACTTGACTTCTCTAGATGAGTGGAGAAGTGAAGCTTACGAGAGCGCGAGAATGTTGAAGGAAAAGGTAAAGAAGTGGCATGATAGGAAAATCTTGAAACATGGGTGATAAAATTTTGTTGTTTAGATCTCGTTTCAGGTTTTCTTCAGGTAAATTACTTTCTAGATGGGAAGGACCCTTTCACATTGACGAAGTCAACCGCTCCGGTGCAATCAAGATTAACAATTTTGAAGGCACCAAACCTCAAGTTGTGAATGGGGAAAGATTGAAGAATTACCTCGCAGGGGACCCTGTCAATGTTGATGTGGATATATACAATACGCACAACCACTCATGAAGAACATGTTGCAACCCGGATTCAGACGCAAGCAGAAGCAGAATAAGAATAGGTATGTAATACGGTAAGGAAACTTCGCGAACATCCATAAAAGTCCTGTATTACACGTTTTTGAAAAATTATGAAAATTCGGAGCCGAAGTGGAGACGGAGATGAGCTCCAGGGGCCCCAGGAGCCCTGGTGGCGCGGCCTGCTCCCTGGCCGCGCCAGGAGGCCGCATGGGAGCCCCGGAGTCCGTCTCCAACTCCACTTTGGCTTGTTACCTTCCTTATGTTGCAGAAATTTTTGCTATATATTTGCCCGGATCGTCCCGGCTCTGTATCTTGCGATTTCATGCATTCTCTTTTCGATCTATTGTTGCCAGGAAAACTTTCAGCAAAACCTAGGTGCCATGGCCTCCCCAAGTTCCCCCAAGGACAAGTTCCTCGTCAACGTCATCAACCCGTACATCGCAGAGGTGAAGAGGCATCCGCAAACACTTTGGGTGGAGGATGCTGCCCTTCACCAAGAAGATCTGAAGGGTCCGGTCAAGGAGGGGAGCACCAACGCCAGGCTGGAAGAAGTGGAGCAAGAAGTCTTCAAGTACAAGCTGATGATCAAGCGTGGTGTCGAGGCCAACTTCGACATCATCACCGAGCTTAAGAAACAACATGAGGAGGAGGTGAAGGAAGTGCACGCAAGAATATCTGCACTGGATGCCAAAGTGTTCGAGCTTCAAGCACATATCTATGACCTCCAAAACAAGAAGTGTGAGTATGAACTAAAGTTTTTACGCATGGGATTATCAGCAGAAAGCAGGATCTCGAAGACTGAAGAATATTGTGTGGAGGGAGGACCTCTACCATGGATGCTTTTCACTAAGGATTACCTGAGAAACAAGAACAAGGATGATGAATAAAATCTTCATGGGTAATGGCATCCCCTTGGCTTGTTCCAAGCTTGGGGGAGTGCCCGGTATCTTTATCTTTGTCTTTTGTGGTCGAGTTTAATGTTGTATCATGTCTAGGGAAGTTATCTTATAAATTAGGTGTGTGCAGGTCTATCAGTCCTATGTGGAGGGTCATGTATCTGTGAGTGTGCAGTGTCTATGATGGAATATTAATGAGAAGTTTATTGATTTCTTCGCTGCACTTGGTATTCTCTTCACGCAATCGACCTTATATGATGATTCTTATGGGGGTATTGATCTTATATATCAGGTATGGCTTTGATAAATTTATTTAATTTTGGCAAACATAGCTTTGCTAATAACAACACGCATGAGTATTTCTAGTAGCGACATAGCCAAAACCTTTATGTTCTTATGCTTGAAGTGTTATGCTGACAAGGAAGACAACTTGATGTTTCATGCCAAATCTTAATATAGAATTTATAAAGTTTCACATCCACGTCAACATCATTTGTCTGCTTTTAAAAGCCTTTGCTAGCCAAACCTTGTACTAAGAGAGAATACTACTTGTGCACCATACCTTGAAACCTCAACCTTCCAAAGGGTCCACCATACCTTTCCCATTCGTGGTATTTCACCGCCACTCCTAAATTATATTATTCATGTGCTATCTTTAAACCTTCAAAATAGTATACCCCTTGTTTTGTGCGTCTGTTTTAGCTCATGAGGAAGTAGTAGGTAATGCATGATCTTCTTATGCTGGACAAGCTTTATCTTGGGATTGCATGTCTAATCTGCAAACCCCTAATACAAGGAGGAATTGGCATGAGTGCGCCCAGCTCACAAAAGATAATAGCAACAAAAAAACCCTCCTTCACGCTTTGTACATGGGAAATCAGAAAACTTTGGCAGTGATAAACAAAGGAGACTAAGGGTATGTGATCGTCCCCACTTTGGGAGTTGTTCCTCGAAACTTGTCGAACATGAGAAGTATTAGGCTATCTACTAGCATTCGTTGACGAATTATGCACCTCCCAAAATCTTATTTTATGATTCTATTGATTTGAAAACCACTAAAAGATCTAGCACATGAGTTTCCCTACTTCCCTCTGCGAAGGGCTAAGCCTTTACTTTTATGTCGAGTCGGTAAATCCACTTCTTTCTATCCCACAAAGAGCAGACACTTATGTTGATAAAGATGCATGCATTTATATCATCTCATAGAGAATTGCCATATTACATCTTTGTTGACATTATCATTAAGATAAACAAGTTGTTTGTTGAGCCTTGCTACATCAAACATCTTCCTTTGTGTTAGCATTTTCACTTCTTGACTAATAACATGTTTTTTCAAAAGCTTTAAATGATCTCATCAAAATACAACATGAGGAGGAGGTGAAGGAAGTGCACGCAAGAATATCTGCACTGGATGCCAAAGTGTTCGAGCTTCAAGGACATATCTATGACCTCCAAAACCAGAAGTGTGAGTATGAACTAAAGTTTTTACGCATGGGATTATCAGCTGAAAGCAGGATCTCGAAGACTGAAGAATCTTGTGTGGAGGGAGGACCTCTACCATGGACGCTTTTCACTAAGGATTACCTGAGAAACAAGAACAAGGATGATGAATAAAATCTTCATGGGTAATGGCATCCCCTTGGCTTGTTCCAAGCTTGGGGGAGTGCCCGGTATCTTTATCTTTATCTTTGTCTTTTGTGGTCGAGTTTAATGTTGTGTCATGTCTAGGGAAGTTATCTTATAAAATAGGTGTGTGCAGGTCTATCACTCCTATGTGGAGGTTCATGTATCTGTGAGTGTGTAGTGTCTATGATGGAATATTAATGAGAAGTTTATTGATTTCTTCGCTGCACTTGGTATTCTCTTCACTCAATCGACATTATATGATGATTCTTATGAGAGTATTGATCTTATATACCAGGTATGGCTTTGATAACTTTATTTAATTTTGGCAAACATATCTTTGGTAATAACAACAAGGATGAGTTTTTCTAGTAGCGACATAGCCAAAACCTTTATGTTCTTATGCTTGAAGTGTTATGCTGACAAGGAAGACAACTTGATGTTTCATGCCAATTCTTAATATAGACTTTATAAAGTTTTACATCCACGTCAACATCATTTGTCTGCTTTTAAAAGCCTTTGCTAGCCAAACCTTGTACTAAGAGAGAATACTGCTTGTCCACCATACCTTGAAACCTCAACCTTCCAAAGGGTCCACCATACCTTTCCCATTCGTGGTATTTCACCGCCACTCCTAAAGTATATTATTCATGTGCTATCTTTAAACCTTCAAAATAGTATACCCCTTGTTTTGTGCGTCTGTTTTAGCTCATGAGGAAGTAGTAGGTAATTCATGATCTTCTTATGCTGGACAAGCTTTATCTTGGGATTGCATGTCTAATCTGCAAACCCCTAATACAAGGAGGAACTGGCATGAGTGCGCCCAGCTCACAAAATATAATAGCAACAAACAAACCCTCCTTCACGCTTTGTACATGGGAAATCAGAAAACTTTGGCAGTGATAAACAAAGGAGACTAAGGGTATGTGATCGTCCCAACTTTGGGAGCTGTTCCTCGAAACTTGTCGAACATGAGAAGTATTAGGCTATCTACTAGCATTCGTTGACGAATTATGCACCTCCCAAAATCTTATTTTATGATTCTATTGATTTCAAAACCACTAAAATATCTAGCACATGAGTTTCCCTACTTCCCTCTGCGAAGGGCTAAGCCTTTACTTTTATGTCGAGTCAGTAAATCCACTTATTTCTATCCCACAAAGAGCAGACACTTATGTTGATAAAGATGCATGCATTTATATTGTCTCATTGAGAATTGTCATATTACATCTTTGTTGACATTATCATTAAGATGAACAAGTTGTTTGTTGATCCTTGCTACATAAAAAATCTTCCTTTGTGTTAGCATTTTCACTTCTTGACTAATAACATGTTCATTCAAAAGCTTTAAATGATCTCATCAAAATATAAAGGAAAGAGCATAAAGCATAGCAAGAGAAGTTATTCAATTTAATTTTGATCATAGGATCCCAACCATCTTCTAGCTTACTAGGTAAGGAGGCTTCTAACCTAAGCTTATCCTCCCTAGCTTTAATGAGAGCATTGGTGGTATGCTTCATGAAGGCAAGATTTAGTGTGCTAGTGTGGGGGTCTCTAGACATTTTGTGTAGTAGACTAATAACTTCAGAAAGGGTGCATCTATCAAAATCAAGGCCACTACTATCAATTAAGGTGGTAGTGGTGTCATCTAGGCTTACTTGTTTGAAAGCTTATATGTTCATAGGAGTTTCTTCTTCTACGGTTGAGGTAATAGCATCACCATTAATAGGTCCAATGGGACTAGGGATTTGTTGGATGCTATGAGTTTGGATATCCTCAACAACTTGGATAGTAGTAATGGTATGGTGTGTAGGAAGGCTCTTAATTCTATCTTCTTTCTCTAGGGGGATAACTTCAGGTTTGGCTGCCATCTGATTTATCAAAGTAGCTTGGGTGTGGGACATGTTTGAAACATAAGTCTCAGTGGCGGTAAGTCTAGGAGATTACAAATCTCACTGTTCAAGCTCTCAAGTTGCTTGCTAATGTTTTGCAAAATATAGGAATGTTCACCTAATTGTCTAGAGAAGGTTTTGTGTTGTTCAAACTGTGTGTGCATATAATTCTTAGTGGCCTTCTCTATCCCTACCAGTTTCTCATAGCTAGGTAAATCTCTTTCCCTAGAGGTTTGACCATATGAGTTGTTGTTTTTGTTCCCATAGTTGTTGGATGGGAACGGTCTAGGATTGCTACCAAAGTTACTACTATAGGCATTGTTGTTGAAGTTGTTTCTAGAGATAAAGTTCACATCTACTTGTTCTTGAGCAACCAAGCAATTTAAAGGAATATCATGAGGATCAATAGGAGTTTGCTTGGTAAGTAAAGACATGATCAAGTCAACCTTTTCATTTATGGAGGAGATCTCCTCGACAGGGTTTACCTTCCTACCTGTTGGAGCTCTTTCGGTGTGCCATTGGGAATAGTTGGTCATCATCTCATCTAGTAGTTTTGTGGCAGCACCAAGTGTTATTGACATAAAGGTTCCTCCCGTGGCCGAATCTAACAGGTTCCGCGAGGTAAAGTTCAAGCCTGCATAAAAAGTCCGGATAACCATCCAAGTAGTCAAACCATGCGTAGGGCAATTCTTAACAAGAGATTTCATACGTTCCCAAGCTTGGGAAACGTGTTCATTATCCAATTGCTTAAAATTCATAATATTACTCCTCAATTGGATCATCTTAGCAGGTGGGTAGTACTTCCCAATAAAAGCATCCTTGCACTTATCCCAAGAATCTATGCTATTCCTAGGCAAAGATTGTAACAAAATTTTAGCTCCTCCTCTCAAGGAGAAAGGAAAAAATCTTAAGCTTAAAAATATCACCTTCTACTTCTTTATACTTTTTCATATCACAAAATTCAACAAAATTATTCAAGTTTAAAGCATCATCATCTCCAGCACCAGAGAATTGTTCTTTCATAACAAGGGTAAGCAAAGCAAGTTTAATTTCATAAGAAGATGCTGGAGTGGCAAGTGTAGCAATAGGAGTGCAGATAAAATCATAGTTGTTGTGACTAGTGAAGTCACACAACTTAGTGTTTTCAGTGGTACCCATAGTAGCAGTAAGCAGGACAAGCAAAAAATTTGTGTTTTTGATAAAGGACAACTAAGATAAAAACTGAAAGCTAAACTATCAAGACTAAAAAGCAGAGATAAAAGATAGCGTGCAACTCCCCTATCTTGAAGATTGGAGTCCCCGACAACGGCGCCATAAATTGGCTTGATGGCACTGAAGTAGTGCTCCTCATTGGCTACCCCAAGTGTAAGGTTGATATGTAGCACAACAACAAATTTCCCTTGGAAAAGATACCAAGGTTGACATCGAACCAGTAGGAATCCAACGACGACTAGTAGGTGGTAAAGTGAACAATGGCGCCGTTCACAACTTAGGGTTGCTTACTTTACCTGGACCTGCACACACAAAAAATTACTTTGCTCCCAACGATTACAGATAGGTTGTCAATCTCTCCGGCCTTGCCGTTTACAAAGGATCAAACACAACAGATAAAAGATAGTGATAACTGCAATTAGAAAGTATAACACGAAGAAAATTGAGGGTGTAAACAGTGGTGGAAATATGGACCGGGGTCCCATTAAAAGTTCACTAGTGATGTCTCTCTCCCAAAAGACGATAAACAGCTATGTGAGGTGAACAAATTACAGGTGGGAAATTGCCAAGATTAAAAACGCACCGCAATGCTAACTATGCTACAAAAGAAAGAAAGAGGCTCAAAAGCATGGGTAGTATGCCAAAACAAGTAGATCGAAATCCATCTTCATCTACTCACTAATCATCCACCTTGAGATATCTATCCAAAACATCTCACTAGTATTAATTTGTGAGCCCACCCAAAGTGTAAACCCAAAGCAACAGACAACTGCATTAAAAGAACTTTGCGTAAAGTAAACAATCCTTGCAACCGCGGTTACAAGCACCGTTGTTTTCTCCCTTGTGGCAACAACACATCCCCTAGACTCATGTTTCTATCACTCAAGCTAGTCATCAGGGGGCATGAACCCACAATCATGCATAACGCTCCCTCTTGGAGTTACTACCTACTACTTGGCCAAAGCAATAAACAACAACAAAGAACATGCAAGAATTACTCAACAACATAAATATAAAAGGAGAAGAACCAAATATATTACTCATCACAATCTAAACATAATCTCATAATCCATCAGATCCAAGCAAACTCAACATAGCAACAGCAGAAAGAATTACATATGTGCCTTGATCATGTAGGGCAGCTCACAAGGTCTAATCCATGAAGAACAAAGAGGGGGAGAGGAAATCACATATCTACTAATCATGGACCCATGGTCCCAGATGGACTACTCACGGATCAACCGGGAAGTGTCCATGGTGGTGGAGAAGCTCCCAGAGGTCAATCCTCCCTCCGGCAGGGTGCCAGGAAGAGGGTTCCTCGTTCTCCCGATCTTGGAAGAGTGGCGGCGGCAGAACAGATGCGAGATCGCGAAAAAGGGTTCTGTCCTCGGGGGTTTCTAAGCGAGAGAGATATATAGGTGAAGGGGGCCAGCAGGGGGCCACCAGGAGTCCAGGCGGCCTCCCCGCGCGGCCCCACCCTAGGTCGCGCCCCTTGGTCGTCTGGGCAGCAGGTGGGGCCCCTCTGGCCCCCCTTCGAGACTCTGGAAGCTTCCGGTACGCTGATTTTTTATATATTTTTCCCAGAATTTTTCTGGCACTTTAAGTATGGGAAAACCTGAAGTAAAAAGACAGCAGAAAACAGAAACTGGCACTAGGGTGCACTGAGTTAATAGGTTAGTCCAAATATGATCAAAAATGTATGAAAGTGTATCAAAAGCATAGCAATATCTCCCAAAACATGCATGGAGCAAGCAGAAATTATAGATACGTTTGGGACGTATCAGTATCTCTGTATCTGCTTGTTTAGTAGCACCTGACAATGTCCCAAAGCACAGTTAAATATGAAATATGCTTGGAGAACACATTTCAAGATTAACAACTGAAACAATGGCATCAGAATTTGGAGAAGCCCACAAAATGACATTGGTGGAGAAGTTTAGCTTTTAGAATAACTGTTGCAAGTGTAGCATAGTTAGCTACTAATCGTCTAGTTCAGAAATATAGGAGATTGGAAGTATAGAAGATATGAAATTTGCCGCTGAAAAAAAATACAATGTATGGATGAGCTGGACGCCATCAAAATGTGGCAGTTGTTGGACTCTTACAAATATATATGCTCCCTGTCAAAATGATATAAAACTAGAATTCCTTGCTTGGTTGGATGGAGTCCAAATCCATGAGGATGCTGACGTGCTACTGGTGGGTGATTTAAACCTAACTAGAAACATGGAAGACATGAGTAAACCTTGTGGGAATATTAATGAAATGTTACAGTTCAATGCAGTCCTAAGCAATCTGGGTCTAATTGAAATTCCTCTCAAAGGAAGAAACTATACTTGGAGCAACATGCAAGCTAATCCACTTCTTGAGAGATTGGACTGGATTTTTACATCCCCATCTTGGACCGTGTCCTTCCCAAATACTCTGGCTTATCCATTGGCTATGACCACATCATGCCATGTGCCCTATATAGTACAAATTCATACCTCAATGCACAAAAGTAACATCTTCAGATTTGAAAATTGGTGGATGGATCGTGCAGTTTTTAGGGATTTAATTGAATCAGCGTGGAAACAAAGTATACATTATGTAGATGCAGCAAAAAGGATCAATGCCAAAAAGGAAAATTATGAGGAAATGTTTTAAAAAATGGGCCAAGAGTCTATGCAATGTCAACAGAGGATATTAAGGACATTAATTCCTTAACTAAACTTCTGGATTCTGCTGAATACTTTAGACCCTTATATGATTCTGAATCAAAACTTAGGAAGGTCTAAAGTTGCATCTGTACAAACTAGTAAAGCAGGAAAAAGAATACTGGAAGCAAAGGGGTAAGATCAAATGGGTCACTTTCGGAAATGTGAATTCCAATTTCTTCCATGCTATGGCCACTATGCAACATAGGAACCATAATATCTCTTCTCTAACATCTGATGATGGAACTAAATTTTTCTCCCATCAAGCCAAAGCATCTCTATTTTACAGGCTTAAAAAGAGAGACTAGGTACTTCTACTGAATTTGAAATTCCACCTGAACTTCTAGATTTGATCTCTAGTCATCCTGACTGTAGTTTCCTGGCTCAGATGGTAAGAAAAATTTCATCAAAAAGTGTTGGACTATAATTAAACATGATTTCTATGACCTCTATTCACAATTTCAAGAGGGGAACTTTACTTGCGAAGCATTAACAACTCTTTTATTTCACTTATCCCCAAGAAAGCTGTCGCTACTTTTATTAATGATTATAGGCCTATATCACTACTCAGCTACACCATTAAGGTTATCACAAAACTTCTGGTTAATAGGCTTCAGACCATCATTCTTGTACTTGTTCATGTTAACCATTATGGGTTTCTTAAATCAAGATACATTCAAGATTGTATATAGACTGAGCATATGAGTACTTTTTCCAATGTCACAAAAGCAAAAATCCCATTGTGGTGCTCAAACTTGACTTTGAGAAAGCTTTTGACAAGATGGAAGATGGCACGATCTTAGAAATTTTCAAGAAGAAATGTTTGGGTAGTAAATGGTGCTCTTGGATCAAAGAGATCATGTCAACTGGCACATCTATTGTCCTTTTAAATGGTGTACATGCTAATACTTTCAAGTGAAAAAGGGCTTGTTAGAAAAGGGGATCCTTTATCTCCCTTACTCTTTGTCCTTGTTGTAGACTTCCTTCAGACTATCCTAAATTATGCCATGCAAAGGAATATAATACAACCTCCTATATCTTTGGTTTCCTGACCCAATTTTCCAATTATCCAGTATGCTGATGATACTCTAATCGTGTTGCCTGCCTGTCCCACACAGCTCCATCATATCAAAGACTTGGTGCAGCTTTATTCCAAGGCTTCTAGTTAAAAAGTGAATTTTCAAAAATCTTGCATTCTATCTATCAATGCTGATGAAACTATACATCAACTATCAAAGCTTTTGTCTTGCACAATTGGGACTTTCCCTTTCACTTATCTGGGCATGCCTTTAAGAGTTACTAAGCCAAAGATGGAGCATTTCATGTACCACATTGAAAGAATTACACAAAAGGCTGAATGTTTGTTCTCAATATCTTAGTTATGATGGCAGGCTGCTAATGGTAAATGATGTTTTGTCTTCATTACCAACTTTTGTCATGACCTGTTTGATGCTTTATAAAGGAATTATAGAACAAATTGCCAAAAATATAAGGCATTTATTTTGGAGGGGGAAATATTTAGAAAAAAAAGAACCCACCACTTATAGCATGGGAACTCATCTGCAGACCAAAAGACAAAGGTGGACTAGGCATTCTTAATTTGTCCACACAAAACACATGTTTACTTCTAAAAATGGTGAACAATTTCATTAATCATCATAATGTGCCTTGGGTCAACCTCATTTAGGAAGTTTACTACACACAAAGTCTACCCTTTACACTCCCATCTTAGTTTTCCTTCTGGTGGAGGGACTATATGAAGCTTGCTCCTTTGTAAAAAATACTTGGCAAAGTGAAAATTCATAAGGGAATGACTGGGGGGTTTTGGTCAAACAATTGGAATAGTCAAGAAGTTGCTGATAGATGGCCTACCTTTACTTTTTGTCAAGAACCAAAATCTACTTGCGGCAGATGTTCATTCCATTGAGGATTTATCTTCCCTATTTCATCTCCCCCTCTCAGTGAAGGGTTTTGAAGAGTATCACAAAGTCCAAATCTTTACTCGGGACATTGAACTCACCAATGAGGACGATGAATAGCAATTGCCTGAGGGGAGCAAGCAATATCAGGTCAGCAAAGCTTATAAACAAATAGTATCTGACTCTGTGGTTCTACAGGTTATCAAAGATATTTGAAAAACTCGTTTCCAGATCAAGCACAAAATCTTCTTTTGGCTATTTTGTAACAATAGACTCAACACCAGAGGAAATAAAATCTCCCAGATTACAGTTGCATCCTTTGTGATTCTGCAACACTGGAAACAAGAGACCACATGTTTTTCCATTGTGCTTTTGCACAAAATTGTTGCAGGTATATCTGTCCATCTTGGACTCCAACAAGGCTAGGCTTTCAATCATAAATTGATCAAATCAAACAGATGATTCGTAGACCATGGGCCTTGGAATTAATCATCCTAGTTTGTTGGGAAATTTGGCTCTTTTGGAATGATCATATCATTAAACACATTTCCCCAAGGTTGAATACTTGTAGAGAAAAGTTCAAAGAAGAAATCAAATGGATCCTCCTGCGAGCTACAAGGAAGAATTATGTAGGATTTCAAGACTGGGTGGATGCTTTCCTATGAAGTAGTATGTTTATATCTTGTAATGTTTCTAATTTTGGTGCTTGTTGTTGTACTACCTACCTTAGGATTTTCTTCCATTTTTTGTGTATAGTCTTTTTTCTCTTAAAAAAACTCAAACTTTGTATTGTTTATCTGAAAATCAATGAAAGCAACACAACAGAGTCCTGTTGTTTCCCATACAAAATAGCTAGACAACCATAACTCTTTGAAAGGCATCCAAGTTCCAGCGCAAAAGTTAGCTCAAGAAAAAAGACATACCAGAGGCGGGCATGAACTATAGGTGGTTGGATCCCCGCTCAAAGCCTTACCTATCTATGTATTTACACTGGCAAGTATTCCGTTTGTGCAAAGAAGAATTACGCTCATAATTAGTTTGAGATAACTGCAGGAATATCCACTAAAAAAATTACTACCCTTTTTCAGAATGATGATAGGACAAATAGTTCTATTGAGACATTGCAAGATCTGCTAGCACTGAACCCTTTTTCAGAATAGCAAACACCAAACTTTATGCATTAAGATCTAACAAAAAAACATTGGATTAAAAAACTGACTTACATTGATGCACACACACAACATCACCAGCTTAATTACATAAAGTATGGATCACCAGCATGCCCAAAATTGCCAACGATTTAGGGGATGGGTGAAGATTTGAGAAAGAAGGTAGGGAAGAGAAGATCCACCGATTTGGGAAGCACGAGATCCTCCTTCAAGGGCACCAACGATGGAGATCGGAGTAGGGGCACATGTGAATGAGGTGGAGTGTTCCAGTGGAAGAACATCCTCATCGTTACCTGAGCAGGAGCATGTGAAGGCTCCCATCCTTGAGTCACGGTTCTAGAGAAGGAGCCGACCTCGAGCACCTCGCGGCCAGCTCCAAGCCCATCATTGCGAGCTTGGTCTTGGCCATGGCACAGTGCCACTAGGCGAGGCAAAAAACGAATAGTGAAGTGGAATATTCGGACATCGCAGTCGTTAATATGTGTTGGGTCTCGCAGCAAAAAACAATAATTTTTCTAACTAGTGTCGCCCTTAATCCAAGATCTATCTAGTTGTAATGCTGTAACGGAAAGACTTGCGGAAACATACCTCGGGGTGTAGTCCGTTGCGCGGGAAACGTTCCCGCAAACGTGGTTGATGAAGCCGTAAACCTTTCACAGCCCCCTGGCTGTGTTAGCACCCTGTTGGGTGGTAGTGCCGCACGTGCAGCACCTCGTAGTACTCGCACACGTACGGACTCGATGACGACCTCCGTTCTCCGATCCAGCGGAGGTGGCGGAAGTAAACCTCCCGTGTGACGCCCTCAAAATCAAGCCGTGTACAGTAATCATACACGCAAGGTACACGATCGAGATCAGGGTGCCACGGTGAGATATCACAACACAAATCTACAAATAAAATAATACAAGCTGTTTAATACAAGTCAGGGGCCACGAGGGCTCGAATACAAAAGCTCGAGAGCACAAGTTAGCGGAAGCAAATAGTATCTGAGTACAGACACAAGGATACAAGGTTGCCTTAAGAAGGCTAGCACAAATATCAACAACGATCGAAAAGGCAAGGCCTCCTGCCTGGGAACCTCCAAACTACTCCTGGTCAAAGGGAAACTCGACGTCGTAGAAGGCATCGGGGATCTTCACGTTGCGGTGGTCGGCATCGGCGATCTCCTGCTCCTGGACTCCAAGGCTCCAACGTCGACTGCAGCGGCCGATCAGGAAAAACAGTAAAGGAAATAAAGCAGGTGAGTATCTAGTATACCCGCGAGTCTTACGTCCGCTACTAAGCATTATGCATTTGTATCAAATGGAAAGGGGAGGCTGTATATAGTGGACTGCAAGATAGAAATCAGAATAAGGGTAAGAAGCTAGGCCTATCGAAGACTAGCATCTTCCAACGAGTCTTGCAGCATGAGAAGAGAAACAGCCAACAGTTCATATAAAGCAATAAAGTAACAATGAAGCAGAAGTTGCTGCAACATTGTATAATATAAGTTGTAATGATTAATAATAATAATGCCTCCGAGTTCCCCTCCTCGACTTCCCTGCGAGGAAGAAAACCCGGAACCATACAGTTTAATAGTAATAGTTTGTAGTGGTAAGATCCAGCTTCAGCATAAAGCGTCCTGTTACCGTGGACACGGCTATTCGAATAGATTAAACTCCCTGCAGGGGTGCACTACTGTTCAGCCTACACGCTCGGATCTCCAGGGTGGCGTGAACCTTGTTAGGGAACGCCCCACCGAGGCTATCCGACACGACGCAGCCCATCCTAGGCTCAACAGAGAGGCCATCCGCCGGACTATATCCTATGCGCCAAGGGGTCTAGGTCCCTCACCCTTGCACGCTCCTGCACGGTGCGAGTCTGGCCGGTGAAGCAAAAGCAAATCCAAACACACCTGCTGCAACAAAAAGACAACACCACTTCCCGGCGATCAGGTCGCAGTACTGCTGACGTCTGAAGAGCTTTCGGACGAACTACGACGCGGAGGGCCCACACCGTAAACCCACGTGTAGGTAGTGCGTACAGACCAACGGGTCTCTCAAGTCATCCGCCGAACCATTTAGCATTTTAATATTATCTCGCAGACAACCGTTATCGCTGTCTAACTAACAACACAACGGACAACGAACAGCAACAAGGCCCACCGGTAACGTCGGGGCCTGCCCTGGCGTCCCGTCAAAGCGCGCGGTTACCGACAAGGTGAACCGTCTCCTTACCTTGTCTCGCGTGTGCTCTTGGTAGAGCTCGACTTTTTCGTGGTTTGGTAACTCTCGCGAGATACGAGCAGGGGCCAAGCACGCCAGTAACGTCGGCCGTACCCTCCCTGTCGCTCCTGACAATATACCGCTCGCGGGCACCGTTGGGTCGCCCGACTCTTACCTTTAAGGACACCGGTTGATTCGAGTGCCTACCATTAAGTGAAACTAGGAGGAATCACCCTCGATGGCACACTTAAAGAGATTTGACAGAGACATCAGCGGAATGAACTAAAGAGGTAAACCTCGTATCATCCCGGTGATGCTACGCTACTGAGCCGACGAGAGTGAAATACGAGTCCATTCCACTCGCAAGTCAAACTTGAAGCGCCTCGGTAGAGTCTCGCCGTTGTAGGTTCCCTAGGGCGTCTGCATTGATCCGTACCTGTTGCAGTTGTATATATTCTTATATCCGCGTCACTCCCCTGAGTGGCCACGGCCCGCTATCTAATCCTAGCTAACAATGCGCAGGGCTCACTGCTGAATATATTATATAGATATAGCAGGCAACATAGGATAAGGCAGGTACATCAAGGGGCGACAAAATCAGGTTATGCAATTGAATAGGATTGTAACATAGCGGCAGCAGTAACAATGCCTAGTGCAAGAAAGTACGGAAAGGTAGGCGATATCTGGGGAAGAGAATGGCTCTGCTTGCCTGGAAGCTCGACGGTAGGGGCAGAGTCGTCGACGAAGTAGTCGTACAGGGGCATCGGCAGCGGTCGTCGGGACTACCGAACAATAAGAGAGGGGGAAGAAAACAATAATAGCAATACAAATACAAGACATGGCAAACACAACGTTAACGGGGTTCTAACGCAGCGCAACGTGTTTTGCTCGGAGCGGGAATTCATCCGGGGACGGAATACTGGCTCCGGGTGATTATCGACAGACGGCCCGGAGGGGGAAGGTATCATGCCGGAGGTGTCGTGGACATCCGACAAAAATAACGGGGGTGTATCCGTGTTAGTTGAACCATTTCGGACAACTTTCGTGTTCGGAATAAATTCATCCGGATAGTTTTTTCGGTACCGGGTAATTATCGGACAGACGGTCCGGAGGGGGGAAATCTCGGGTTCGGTATGTTAGAGGGGTGCGGTGGGTATGCGGGTAGCGTATTTGCATTCATTATATTTTTCTGAACAATTTTCATGTATAAAGTTTTTTGATCTGAGTTACGGTTTAAAAGATATTCCATTTTAAAGTTTAATCAATTTTAAATCATTTTCTGGATTTCTTTGTATTATTAAAACCCAACATTATCCACAACAGGAACTAACTGGTCAACCCTGACAAGAGGGTCCCACATGTCATAGGCATTTATTTAGCAGTTTTATTTAATCTAAATTCTAATTAATGGTAGAGGACCTATTTGCAAATTCCAAGAACTTAGGGAGGTATCTGCGAACTCAAATCGTTTTATTTGCATAGGCTTAACTCTACTAGCTCATCATATATTCTTGCACATTTCCCATTTTTCTACGAATTAATCGGTGCATCATTTGGAATTGGTCCAATGGAACAAATTGAAGCTGGTTAGACCAACTACTTGCACATATTAATTTTACAAATTTTTGAATTTGCTTTGATCTATTTTTGCTGCTGTTTTGTGGCCAACTAAAGAGGGTTCAGCAACAGTATTTTTTTTGCAGTTAACAGCAGCAGTACACATTCAGAGTAGCAGCGCAACAACTAACAGCAGAGCAGTTAGCCACGGGCGGGCAGGCGCGCTGGACGCGGCCGGAGCCAGCCGGCAGCTGCCGCACACGCACACACAACACACACAGTTCACACACACGTACGAACGCACACACTGAATACCCACACATCACGCACGCACGCACACACACTACGCACAGCCCATGGCCATGGCCAGCACGCAGCACAGCAGCAGCATACGGCGAGCAGCAGGGCACGGGGGCCACGGGGGCTGGGCGGGGCCGCGGCCAGGGGGAGGCGGAGGCGGCCAGGGAAGGGGCAGAGGAGGCCGGGTCAAATGCGGCGCGGGCGGCTCGGGCCATGGTCGGCTTCCTGCATCACGGCGCACGGGCCAGCGCCATGGCGGCCATGAACGTCGGTCGGGTGAGGGGGAAACGGGGAGTGGCAGAGAGGAGGGGGCGCTCACAGGGGGGTCTCGGGGAGGAGTTCGCGGGGAACCGCCGGTTGTCTCAGCGGGCTCGGAGAAGCACGGACGACGGCGGTGCGGCGACGGCGATCTCCGGTGTTCGAGGTTGAGGACGATGAACGCGGGGGCGCGGGGGCGTCCCAGCTGGACCTGGTGGCCGAGGCGGGCGGAGACGAGGACGGCGAGCCTCCTTCACATGCTCCCGCACGCCGAAGACGCTGGTGGCCGCGGGATCGACGAGGTGGCGGCGACCGCGTCGGGTTCGCGCTCGATCTACACTGGAGGGGGGAATGGACACGGGCTAGGGTTCCTGCGAGGGAGAGAGGAAGACTGGGGTGTCTTATCCACGTCGAGGACCGCGGGGATGCCGACACCGCGATGGGCACGACCATGGCCATGGCCGCTAGATGCTTGACACCGGGGCAGTGAGCAGTGTGGAAGAAGAGGAAGAAGGCTGGGGTGGGCTTGGGTCGGCTGGGAGATGCCCTGTGCGAAGTTTAGAGTTTTTCTGCTTTTCTTTTCTCTTTATATTTTGTTTGGAAAACAATTCATTTTACAAAAATGTGCCACTGGTCCTAATATTCATGTTACACTATAAGGTGATGCCACAAAAAGTTTTGGCAAGAAATAAATTCATTTGCATTTTTGTTTTATTTAAATGGGATTAAATGCCACTGATTTGTCACTGTTTCGAATTGTTTGAATATTTATATGCCACAATAAATATCCATGACCATTGCACAATGGTATACTGATTTTTGTGCATTTAATAAAATTGATTACATAAACTTTGGATCAACAAATATTTCCACATTTTATTTAATTACCAAGGTCAATTTAATACCCAACCATTATTGGTTTCTCTATTTAATATTGAATTGGGATCTCTCAAAATTCTAAGAATAACCTCACTTGTTATTTGCAAAGGTTTTAACATGCCTAGCATTTGCATTTTGATAGAAGTCGAGTTATCACTTTGTTTTGGAATTTTCATTTGGGTTGACTTTGGACAAGCCACCATTTGCTTAATATTCAATAAAAGGCAATTGAGCTTAGTAGTGATTTCAATTCACCAGGGGCTTGGACTTTTTTGGATTCTTGATGATCAAGGTCCCATGGACACATTGATTTCAATAACATCTCAAGGGCATTTGGAAATTGAATTGACCCAAATTGATCAACGCAGAAAATTTTGGAACAGTAATGATCAACAGTGATCCTGATTACTGTTCACTGACAGTGAGAGTGTTACATCCCGGAACCGGAGTTTCGGCAGCACGACGGCGTCCGCGTAGAAGAGAAGCCTCAATCCCAGCACAGGTTCCAGACAAGGGGACCCCGTCTTGAGAGACGAGAGAGGGGAGAAGACCAGTGAAAACCGATCTCAATTCGGAGTAATATTGAATTCTCTGTGAATTTTTCTGTATTAAAGAAGTGCACCCCTGCCCATCTTTATATAGGCAGACGGAAGGAGTCAACCCCCCTTCCCTTGGCAATGAGGGACTAATCCCTTGCCAAAGGGGGAGGGTGCGGCTAGGAGGAGGGGGGAAGTGGGGCGCCACCCACATGGGCCCCAAGGCCCATGGCGCCCCCCCTTTTTTTCTTTTCCTTTTTCCCTTTTATTTTCCTCCTTCCCCTAATGGGCTTCTTTCACAAATAAGGCCCATTGCACTTTTTAATCTGAAATAAATTATTATTAATTATTAATTCCCTTAATTAATAAATAATACATATTATTTCATCTCCCGATGATCTGGAACTCCTTCCAGCTCACTCCGAACGTCCTTCAGAACAACACGGAACTTTTCCGGTACGTCTTTCTCTCTTCTCCGGTAACTCCGATAGTTCCGAAAAGGTCTCTGATATTCATTGAGCCCTTAAGTGTGTTACCCTACTGTCCGAGAACACTCCAGTCATGACCGAGACAAAGGCAACGGCCAATGATCAATAGCGGGACCTGGATGCCCATAATGACCCCTGTGCATTCCGGAAGTAACCGATTGAACCGTACACGTTGTATACCATTCCCTTTGTCATGCAATACTAGATTAGTCTAAGATTCGATCAACTGCATCCAATGCATTAGTTCTATCTTGTTACCAACAAATCTTATTCACTCGTACCGTGATATTCATCCTTGTGACCTAGTCACACGCTGCGCAACTTTATGGATCCAATCTCACCGAGTTGGCCATTAAGTATCTTTCCATTATATGGATCGACAAATCCCGCTCTTGAATCAACACTCCTCAACATATCCCATCGGATAGCCCAAGATACACATTTATGGTCACCATGTTTCAGTGTGAGGGTTAATGCACTCAAAGCATCCTCAAAAGATAGCAATTATGCGTGATCTCACGGTCAAAGGAACAGGCTACTACGTTCTGTAATTACAACATTGAACTTTTACGATTTGATCATGTTGCAATGCTTGCATTGGGTAATGTTCATCACGTCATTCATTGAATGAGGTGACCTTACCGTCAATTGACTTGATTGTCCATGATCGTGAAACCACAATCATCAGTTGACAATAAACCAGTCAACATGAGAGGCTGACTAGGAACTCTCGTTGTTTCTATACCACACATGTATCATTGTTTCACTGATACAGTTCCATCACAGTATGAAACTGGTCATGAACTTATTTAGACATATTGGAATAATCATATATTATTTGCCTCTAGAGCATATATCCAACAGTCTCCCACTTGCACTAGATAGCAAATAATCTAGCTGCATATTTTCTCGATCATAATCATCTTATCATATAAGTGTTTATTGATCATGCTTGCTCATGGAAGAGGTTTCGTCAACGATCTGTACCTGTTCAGATTCGTATGTTCCTTTGCAACAGGTATTGGTCAACTTGCTTGATATACCCTTCATTATCTAATAATGCTTGAATTAAATTTGGCGGGAGAGTGAGACTTCTTATTTTACAGTATTCTCTAATGACAAAAAGGTTTTAGTCCCTAGGACTCCCATAGTCAAGTGTACTGAAAAATACACTCAGCCAGAAGTCTAAACTTCTTACGCTAAACTTTATTCAACCTTCTACTTCCTTAAGTAGATATTTATATTTTGTAGAGTTTTGGTTCGTGAAATTATAGCTCACATTTCCTTTCTATTCCTTTTGGTGATATCTCTAATTCATATAGACCCATAATAAGGCTTGCAATCGTAATCCAGTATTACATTCAAGTATATTATCTTTTCTATCATTTAGAGTATTGTCCTCAGTTTCTCTTCAGATACTGAATGCTTGGACTTTGCTCAGGTTCTGTGTTTTGCCAACCAAGCACATCGGAACCTGTTCTTCTTCTAATAACCTTTGAGTCATTCTGTTATTGGATTCACAACTTCCGTTTTATGGTAGAATCATATGTCAAAGGTCATATAGGATCACATGTCTTGAGACAAAGTGCATCCCTATTCTTCCATTAAAACATTATTTTGTGATATTAAGGTTTTACATCCTTTATATAATTCCTAGCCACAAGAACCTTTTCTTGTTTAGGATATCATTCCAATCCTTTTGATGTTCATTACACATGTCCTAATCTATCCTTATAGATTTTAGTGTGTGACACATCTGTATTTCGTTCATATAAGATTCTCGTAATCCTTTCATCTTATTAGCCTTAATCTCCATGTATATCAACGTATATATATATGAGATTGTTTTCACATATATCATCGTATATATATGAAATTGACATTGTGCTCCCACTCAAATATATCTGACATATATCTGTAAGTAAGCTTTTATTAAGTTTCTATTCTAATTATGTCAGACATAATAATATTGCTCCCAAAGCTCCCACTCAGAAAATGCTCTCTGCATTCCAAGTTTTCAGGAAGTCTCCAAAGCTCCCACTCAGTTTCATGAAATTGCGGTCCATCTCAATATTTTAACTACTTCAAAATCACTTGATCAAATCAAGGTTGAGAGTTTCTGCCTTGAGGTACTATGTCCATCTTATCGAAACATTCTTTCGTTATGCCATTTGCTACTTCTCTTCAAATTCCAAATTTGAATGTGATGCAATTTTCTTCAGGCTATGGTCCCAGTATAGTGTTTGTGAATGAAATGCCCATATTGATTTAGCATTGCTACGCTTCTGTAGTCAATCATTATTGAATTTAGCCATAATATCTTTTATGTTCCAAATCAATCTTTATGTGTTGCATCATTCTTAATAACTTCCTGGTTATTCGGAATAACTACTTTATTTCATAGGATGTGAGCCATCCCATATGCAACTCAATATGATTTCATTTCTCCTCGTTTCCTAGGTAACCATCAATCCTTCGTAATTTATGAGCAGTGTCCCTTTTGTTTCACTTAAGAAGACTCATGATTATTGTTCTGTACAGAACGTATTCATGACAATCTTCTTATTTTTAAACTAAGGCTTTAACTAATATACCATGATCATCCAATAGCATATTTCCTCTTCTCATGGAGTCATTTCAGCGGAACATTTTCCATTGCGTTACTCTGTTATCTGGAGGCAGGGTCAATCACCCTGGTCAAAGAATTTACTTTTCTCCCATTGGTTTATTCCTTGAGAACCATCTTTTCATTCACCAATTCAAGCAATACAAGTTTTTCTATTTGGGAAGGTGTGTTTTACAATTGCTCACAACTCTAATACAAAGGAAGTTATATCATATAAAACTTTTAGAAACTTTCTAACACCATCATCATCTAGAGTCATCAGCTTCATTAAATTCAGAATGGTTTCCTTATTTCATGAAGTGGGTGTTTTAACTAAATAAACTATAACAACTTTGTTCATTCAAAATAGCATTAGCGTAAGGGGAATGTATTTAGACCATACTACATTTTAGCATGACTACGAATGGTTTTAGGTGCTTGAGCACTTTAAACTTCCATCGTAATTTGTGGTATTACTTCCACAAGTCTCCCATTTATGTCAACTATAATACTTATCACTTTGATCACATCATGGTGATCCGTTTTCTTATATTTTACTTCACTGTGATTCCGTAATCACAGATTTATGATCTCAATTGAATCCTTGTTCAATTAATCATGCGAAGCATCTTTAATGATTATTCATGCGCTTGGTTAATACATCATTTATGTACAATGTTTGGCGCAAGTTCTACTTTGCTAGAACTCCGTCATTAGTCATCTTGGTTGATAATAAATTCATGAGTTAATAGATCGAGTATCTAATGAGTTCATCATTTATGAATTCATCTCATGCATTTAATCTAACTATGACTTTTGACTTCGTTGTTATTCATAACAACTCAATCATTAAACATTGAATATCACTTGACAATTATGGTGTTATATAAATGCTTCTATCATAATATAAACTCAATCGCAATCATAGTATAAGCACACTTTATTCATCAAACTGGAACAACTAACTTGTCTCAAAACATGAATAACTTCGTCTTGCGAGATGCAAGACATATCACTAAGTGTTCATACTTAATCGATTACAAAAGATTTATCTAATACTCTGAGTATAATTCTATGATAGATGTCTTGGTGAAATCTTGGTGGCCATCAACTGTCTTGGTTGCCATCAATCCTGGATCGCACCTCTTCCCGTCCATGCAACGGCAGGCCCTGTTTTCATAAAACAGAACAAGTATCAAATACTTATTAAACTGCAAATGTTGTATAAGGGAACAAACATTTATCACGAGTATATCAAACATATACCTTCTCCATCAACAATTTCTCCTTCAATGGGTGCAACCTTTGCATCAAGAAGATTAGTCATGAAATCCTGGAGATGCATGTTATCTCCTCTTCCGACATAGCCATGGACATAATCTTGATAACTCGGTGGAAGCGAATGTAGCACCGTGTTTATCGCAAACTCCTATATGGTAGATTCATTTGTTGTCCAATAGTCAAAGTCTTCCACAAGGCTCAGATACATCCTATGCATCTTGTCTAGGTGGGCTCTCAGGCAGGTGTGCTCTTCCATCTTTGTAGAAAGAAACTGTTTTTCTAACTCAAATCTGGCCACTCTAAACTGACGTATAAACAATGACTTTAGCGTGTCTATCATGTCATAAGCACTAGTTTCCCTAAACAGATTGCTCAACTCATTTGACATGGAGTGTTCCATAACATTCTTCACCACAAAGTATTTCTGTCGACGAACATAGTAAGCCATCATTTCTTGTTCATCTCCATTATTATCCAGAGGATCTCCCACATGGCTTTCTATTATGAACAAGATGTTTACTCTCTTGAGTGAAGTCCTAAGGCGTAGATACCAATCAACAAAGTTTGACCCATTTACTTTAAGTCTATCACCACCCATGAAAGAAAGCAATTCACAATGTTCATTTGGATTCATTTTCTACAAAATATTTGCAAGGAAAACAATTAAGACTAGTTCATAACAATGAGTTCATAATAATCATATTATAGATGAGCTCACACTAAAACAATCATCCCTAATAAGTTTTAGTGATTACATGATCCAGATTCACTATCCGTCCTCGAATATCACAACGGCCGACGGATTAGTTTCAAAGGTAGACAACTAGTTTGTGCGATCACATCCTATATGTGACTCATGCTCGATCGTTCGATCTCTAGTATTCCGAGGCCATATCTACATATGTTAGGCTCGCCAAATTGACCTTAGTGTTATATGCTGCTTAGCAAGGCCATATCGACATATGCTAGGCTTGCCAGGCCCAACCTCATGCGAACTCTAATGTATGTATGACACCCGATCGTCACGGCCTGCCTATCATAAAGAGAACCTTCCAGGTGGTGCACACTTCGGTAGAATGCTTATGTTTGATATTTTATAAGGGATCATCTTATTTAATGCTACCGTCGTGTATCCTATACTAGCAAGTTTTAAGATGTATGATCATGGTGGCACTAAGTCTACAGTGTCTCCATTTAAGTTTGTTTCATCTCGATGAACGTTTACTACTTTCTAGTAACACATAGCAAAGCTATCACTACATCAAGATTAAGCAAACAACAATAGCCCCCTCTGCAATATAAAGTTAGACGCCTCTATATTTGTATATTGCATGTTTTACGTGGCTGCTAGGGCTTTTCATAGATCAACCGTTTCTACGAACATTGAACCACAACGCTGATTATAGATTGTCTCTATTACACCCCGTACGGGGTCCTCCGTTGCAAATGCCATATCCGCTAAAGTAAGAGAGACAGACACCCCCCCAGAGCCACTTTATACGGTACAAGCCTTATGTCAAGTGTGGAACCAGTCTCGTGTAAGCGTACGCGTAAGGTCGGTCGGGGGTCGCTTCATCAAACAATGCCACAGATATAACAAGTACACGTGAGAGGGTAACAATCGTAGAATCAACGCCCACATCCCCGATGTGTTCTAACCGTACAACAATACGAAGCATAGATCTAGCTCATGATACCGCTGTTGGGTCTCGCAGCAGAAAACAATAATTTTTCTAACTAGCGTCGCCCTTAACCCAAGATCTATCTAGCTGTAATGCCGTAACGGAAAGACTTGCGCAAACATACCTCAGGGTGTAGTCCGTTGCGCAAGAAACGTTCCCGCAAACGTGGTTGATGAAGCCGTAAACCTTTCACAGCCCCCTGGCTGTGTTAGCACCCTGTTGGATGGTAGTGCCGCACGTGCAGCACCTCGTAGTACTCGCACATGTACGGACTCGATGACGACCTCCGTTCTCCGATCCAGCAGAGGTGGCGGAAGTAGACCTCCCGGAACCGGAGTTTCGGCAGCACGACGGCGTCCGCATAGCAGAGAAGCCTCAATCCCAGCACAGGTTCCAGACAAGGGGACCCCGGCTTGAGAGAGACGAGAGAGGGGAGAAGACCGATGAAAACCGATCTCAATTCGGAGTAATATTCAATTCTATGTGAATTTTTCTGTATTAAAGAAGTGCACCCCTGCCAATCTTTATATAGGCAGACGGAAGGATTCAACCCCCCTTCCCTTGGCAATGTGGGACTAATCCCTTGCCAAAGGGGGAGGGTGCGGCTAGGAGGAGGGGGGAAGTGGGGCGCCACCCACATGGGCCCCAAGGCCCATGGCGCCCCCCCCCTTTTTTCTTTTCCTTTTTCCCTTTTATTTTCCTCCTTCCCCTAATGGGATTCTTTCACAAATAAGTCCCATTGCACTTTTTAATCTGAAATAAATTATTATTAATTATTAATTCACTTAATTAATAAATAATACATATTATTTCATCTCTCGATGATCAGGAACTCCTTCCAGCTCACTCCGAACGTCCTTCGGACCAACACAGCATCAGGCATAAGCACTGAGTCTGATATCGGACTGAATATCACAAGGCAGGTGAATCATGAATTACATACGAGACCAAGCACGAGGAATAACCTCGGGGAACAGGAACGTAAAGAAGAGTCAGGTTTCGGTCCTGTGGAACTGTGGGTTATGGGTCCACCAAAAATAGGGAGGGTGGCGACATGTTATGCGATCACGACGCAAGGTTGTCAGAGAATAGTTTGTCAGCTATGTCAGCAACAATGTCGGTACCAGGGGCAGTGGACATTGAGAACCATTTCATGCTCGTTAATACGAGGCAGACTAATTGGCAAAGTTCTCGTCCCGGTGGTTACCGAAGTGTCAACAACAATGGCAACAAGGTGTTACTTACGAGGTTGCACACCAAGGTGTTTACACAAGCAAGGGAATTATCACTGCTCAGGTAAGTTATATTACCATAAACGTTAAACAGCCCAACGGAAAGGAAAGTGTGATGATACACAGGTATCAGGTGTATATCTTTCCCAAGGGAAAGCAGATCACGATATACTCGACCAAGTTGTATTGGCATGGAGTCAAGGGAGGTTGTCGATGATAACACCAATCATTGAGGGACAAGGGTGGTATTTCACATGATGAATCCGATTTACACATGGAAGAAGCCATGAAAGATTAGGCGGATAATAATTCACCAAATGTCGGGTGGTTCGCAAAGAATCTGATGTGAGTATCGGCACTCAACCAGAAGGAGAAATAAGGCAAAGGCATCGGATGATAGAGGCATCGAAATAATTCGATGCTTGAGTACAAGGAAATTATAATGTCCAGGTCGAGAGGTGGATGTAATTATCCATACGGACTTATCGGTGGCAGGGGATTGCAAGGCGATGAACACGTAGCTTCTCGGGAGTTTATCGGAGAGTAATCTTTGGAATCTTCAGGTGAAGCAAGCGATCACCTTGGGTGAAGGGCTCTCCGGGTAGATGCGACCACGAGATCCTAATGTCAGAGTTAGCAAAATTTTAACCCGAAAGAGATGAGAGATCAGAGTCCCAGAGTAAAGGTACGGAGAAAAAGATCCTAATACCACCAAGTTTGCGACGTGGGCCGATAAGCCACACGACACTGTTAGTAAAGTAGTTTTGCAAAGACTAGACTTGACTTCGACCAAGGATTTGGAAGGGGGTTACCTACAGGCAGTCGGCTCTGATACCAACTTGTGACGCCCCCAAAATTAGACCGTGTACAGTAATCATACACGCAAGGTACACGATCGAGCTCAGGGACTCACGGTGAGATATCACAACACAACTCTACAAATAAAAATAATACAAGCTGTTTAATACAAGCCAGGGGCCACGAGGGCTCGAATACATTAGCTCGAGAGCACAAAGTCAGCGGAAGCAATAGTATCTGAGTACAGACACAAGGATACAAGGTTGCCTTAAGAAGGCTAGCACAAATATCAACAACGATCGAAAAGGCGAGGCCTCCTGCCTGGGAACCTCCAAACAACTCCTGGTCAAAGGGCAACTCGACGTCGTAGAAGGCATCGGGAATCTTCATGTTGCGGTGGTCGGCATCGGGGATCTCCTGCTCCTGGACTCCAACGTCGACTGCAGCGGCCGGTCAGGCAAAGCAAAAAGGGGGGAAATAAAGCAGGTGAGTATCTAGCATACCCGCGAGTCTTACGTCCGCTACTAAGCATTTATGCATTTGTATCAAATGGAAAGGGGAGGCTGTATATAGTGGACTGCAAGGTAGAAAAATAGAATAAGTATAAGAAGCTAGGCCTATCAAAGACTAGCATCTTCCGACGAGTCTTGCAGCATGAGGTAAGAATCAGCCAACAGTAAATATAACAGTAATGAAAGTAACAATGCAGAAGAAGTTGTTGCAGCATTGTATAATAATAAGTTGTAATCATAATTAACAATGCCTCCGAGTTCCCTCCCTCGACATCCCCGCGAGGGAGAAAACCCGGAACCAACAGTTTAATAGTAGTAGTTTGTAGTGGCAGGATCTGGCTTCAGCTTAAAGCATCATGTTACCGTGGACACGGCTATTCGAATAGGTCAATCTTCCCTGCAGGGGTGCACGAGTGTGACACTACACGCTCGGATCTCCAGGATGGCGTACACCTGGTTAGGGAGCACCCCACCGAGGCTATCCGACACAACGCAGTCCATCCTACGGCTCATCAGAGAGGTCCCCACCGGTCTACAGCCCTACGTGCAAGGGGGTCATGGGCCTATCACCCCTCACTCTCCGGGTCGTTGCGAGGAGGGTGAATTCCAACGCCGCAGCGCGATCCGTCCCTGCCGCAATGCTGAACTGGACGTCTTTCAGAGCTTTCGAACGAGGCTACATTGCGGAGGCGCCCAAACGCGTAATCCCACGTATAGGTAGTGCGTACAAGCCAAAAGGCTACTCAAGTCATCCGCCGAACCCGTTAAGCATTTTATTATTTTTCTGACGAGACAACCGTTATCGTTGCCCCTTATTGAATAAGTCGCGGACAACGACAGCAGTCAGGACCACCGGTAACGTCGGTGCCTGCCCTGACGTCCCACCAACTCATGCGGTTACCAACAAGGTGAACTGTCTCCTTACCTTGTCTCGCGTTTGCTCCGAAGAGCTCGACTTTTGTACAACAGGAAATCCTTCGGCCACGAACAGTACCAGGCCCGCCGCACACCGGTGGATTACACCTGACCTGTCGTTCCGCTAAGATAACCTGCGCGGGCACCGGTTGGTCACCCGACTCCTTACCTGTAAGGACACCAGTTGATTCGAGTGCCTACCATCAAGTGAAACCAGGAGGAATCACCCTCGATGGTACACTTGAAGAGGTTCGACAGAGACATCAGCGGAATGAACTAAAGAGGAATATTATCGTATCACCCCGGTGGTGCCGAGACACCAGCGACATGAACTAAAGAGGGATACCCTCGTATCATCCCAGGGATGCTATGCTACTGAGCGGACGAGAGTGAAATACGAGTCCGTCCATTCGTAAGTCAAACTCGAAGCGACTCGGCAGAGTCTCGCCGTTGTAGGTTCCCTAGGGCGTCTGCATTGATCCGTACCTCTTGCAGTTATAATATTAGGTAATCCGCGTTCACTCACCAGAGTGATCACGGCCCGCTATTCTAAACCTAGCTAACAATGCGCAGGGTTTACTGCTGAATAATATATATATTTATAAGGCAGCATAGGATAAAGGAAGGTACATCAATGGGCGACAAAAACATGATATGCAATTGAATAGGATTGTAACGTAGCAGCAGCAGTAACCATGCCTAGTGCAAGAAATGTACGGAAAAGATAGGCGATATCTGGGGAAGAAAATGGCTCTGCTTGCCTGGAAGCTCGGTAGTAGCGGTACGGTCATCGACGAAGTAGTCGTACTCGGCAACGGTGTTGTCGGCGGCAAGGTCGGGGTCTATCGAAGAATAAAAGGGGGAGAAACAATAAATACACAGCAATAATAGCAATACAAATGCAAGACATATCAGATACAAAGCAACGGGGCTCTAACGCAGTGTTAAGTGTTTTTAGGCGGAGCGGGAATTTATCCGGGGATGAGTCATCAGTACCGGTTGATTACCAGACAGATGATCCGGAGGGGGAAGGTTCCCTGTCTGCAGTGTTAGAGACATTTGACAAATATGTGGATTGTGTATCCGTGCTCGTTGATCCATTCTGAACAACTTTCATGTTCAGAACAATTTCATCCGGAAAGTTTTATCGTCTCCGGTCGTCTGACAAACAGATGAGCCGAAGGGGAAATGTTTCGTGTTCAGTATGTTAGAGGGGTGTGGTGGATATACAGGTGGCGTATCCGTATTCGTTATATTTTTCTGAGCAAGTTTCATATATAAAATATTTTAATCAGAGATACGATTTAAAGATATTGAATTTTTTATATTTAAATGTTGTTAGGAATTTCTTTTATTATTAAATCCAACATTATCCAAAACAGTAAAGTTGACTGGTCAACTGACAGGTGGGACCCAACTGTCAGCATGTTGACTGGTCAAACCTGACATGTGGGCCCAATGGGGTCAAGTCAACAAGGTCAAAGTGGGACCCATATGTCAATGACCCACTCTGGGTTTTCTTAAAATTGACTAAGTCTGAGAATATTAACATTTTTAGCAGGTTTCAAATTGTTATAACTAGTGATTTATAAATCATATGAATTAATGCTCTATATCAAAGTTGATTAGTTTTAGGTGGTCTTGAATGTGGTACAAGTTTCAACCCTAAAACATTTCATTTAACAAGTTATAACATTGCCTAAACAGTGTTACAAATTATTAATTACAGATTACTGTTATTTTATTTATTCTTTGCAAGCTAATAGCTATTGATCTATAGCTCAAATTGGGATACTTTTTATAGATGATTTGTCACATATAAGGTATACTAACATTCTATGGGTTCAATTTTCATAAAACATTTCTATAAATTATATATTAACAGTCCTAAAGTAGCTATCAAGTGATTCTTTTTTTTTGTTGTGCTCAATTAGCAATAAGTTCCAATTTGTGATTTTTGTAGGATTAAATCCATCCATCTTATGAATTGGCTCCAATGGAGACATCTCATGTTTGCAACTTGTACTGCACTCCCATATAACTTGTATTCACATTAAATCTTGTTTGGTCATTGTTTTGCTACCGTTTACATGGGTTCATCAGCAATATCAAATGGGTAACAGCAGCACAACACGCAGTGGGCATGGACATGAGAAGCAGGGGCGAGGTGAAGGGGGGCCCATGGGCATGGCCACAGAGGGGCTGCTGGCTTGGCCAGGGGACAGCCGGCGCTTGGTCGCGGGGCGGTGAGGACGTCTACGATGGCGGGTTCGGGCGTGGTCGGGGCGCAACAAGCGCGTGCATAGGGAGAGAGGGGGGTGCTCACAGGGGTAGCAGCGGCGGCGCATAGCGATGGAGCAGGGCCACCAGGGACGGTCGAGGCCGGCGAGCACCTGAGCGGCGTTGGGCGTAAGGCGAACGCGTGGCGCAGAGCAGCAAGACGGCTGGGTCATGCCGGCCACCATGGCAGAGCCGAACGCCGGCGAGCCATGGCGGCTAGGTCGCATGTTCCCGCTGGAGGAGGGGCCGGCGGCCATGGGAGGCGCGGCAGCACCAGAGCGCGGAGGGGACGAGCACTGGGAGGCGCCGTACCATGGCAGTATCCACGGCGGCGCCATGCACTGGGAACCACCGCAGCTAGGGTTGGCCGAAGCCGCGCGACAGGGTGAGGCGGCCATGGATCCAGGCAATGGAGGAGGGGCGTCGTTGCGAGGGGGGAAGGGCGGTGTGGGATGGCGGCCAAGGAGGTCGGCGCTCGCCGGAGTTGGTGGCGGCGCGGGGGTCCAGGAGGGGATCGGGGAGGGAGAGGGATGAGCGAGAGAGAGGGTTGATGAGGGGGCGGCTCGGGCCGGTCTGGCTAGGGCGCTAAGGAAGCCAAGGTGGGCTGTTAGGTCGGCCTGGGCCGGCTGGGCACTAGGCCCAGTTCGCTTGGGCCGCTTTCTTCTTTTTTTTAATTATTTAATTATTTATTAGTTACTTTATTTAATTCTTTTAGTTAGTATTATAATTTTGTAAAATATAGGAGTGGCTCCAATATTTCTATTACCCTTTAATATACTGATACAAAAGGTTTGCGATTCATATAAAATCATTTGCATTCTGCTTTTATTTAAAAAGGGAGAAAGTGGCTATTTTGCTCTAGTTTTTTTATTTGTTTGAATTTATTAAACATTTTAATAAATACCTCTTTCTACATTTTCATGGCCTATTGATTATTTAGCATTTTATAAAATTTGTTGCACAATTTTTAGTTAAAGATTTATTTTTGACTTTGTTTTTTATTCCTATGGGCAATTTAATATTCAACCATTATGGGTTTCACTATTTATTATCGACTTGGGATCTTTCAAAATTCCAAGAATAATCTGTCAAATTATTTGCAAAAGTTTTATCTCGACCTGCCTTTTGAAAAAGACTTGGAGAGGAATTATTTCCTAATGCAATATTTTTTTATGAGGGTGATCATGATGACAATGCATTTAACAAGGTGATCACTCTTGAATTACTGTTGCCTGATTATCGGGGTGTTACAAATCTCCCCCACTACAAGGAATTCTCGTCCCGAGAATTAAAAGGTAGTGGAAGGGGTAAAGCTTTGTTTTCGTATTCTAACGAACTTCTGGTTCTTGTTGTCCTTCGAGAACAAGTCAATCCTTCTCGTTGATGTCTTCAGTTCTCTGCATCAGTGCATTCGACGAGTTGTCATCCTTCATTCAGGGTCTTCATCGTACTTAAGAATAGGCTAGGAGATAAAACAAGGGTGTCGGATCGGTACAGGATTAATCAACCAAGGCTGACCAAGGGGTTGGGAAAACAAAGTACCTACCGAGTTTAAACTCAGGGAAATACAACGAGAGAAACAAACGAAGATATGAGGGTTTCAAGCGGATGGGCATGCAATTTATGCCGATGACGGATGATGAAAGAGGGGTCCACAGCATCCGGCATAAGCACTGAGTCTGATATCGGACTGAATATCACAAGGCAGGTGAATCATGAATTACATACGAGGCCAAGCACGAGGAATAACCTCGGGGAACAGGAACGTAAAGAAGAGTCAGGTTTCGGTCATGTGGAACTATGGGTTATGGGTCCACCAAGAATAGGGAGGGTGGCGACATGTTATGCGATCACGACGCAAGGTTGTCATAGAATAGTTTGTCAGCTATGTCAGCAACAATGTCGGTACCAGGGGCAGTGGACATTGAGAACCATTTCCTGCTCGTTAATACGAGGCGGACCAATTGGCAAAGTTCTCGTCCCGGTGGTTACCGAAATGTCATCAACAATGGCAACAAGGTGTTACTGATGAGGTTGCACACCAAGGTGTTTACACAAGCAGGGGAATTATCACTGCTCAGGTAAGTTATATTACCATAAAGATTAAACAGCCCAACGGAAAGGAAAGTGTGATGATACACAGGTATCAGGTGTATATCTTTCCCAAGGGAAAGCAGATCACGATATACTCGACCAAGTTGTATTTGCATGGAGTCAAGGGAGGTTGTCGATGATAACACCAATCATCGAGGGACAAGGGTGGTATTTCACATGATGAATCCGATTGACACATGGAAGAAGCCATGAAAGATTAGGCGGATAATAATCCACCAAACGTCGGGTGGTTCGCAAAGAATCTGATGTGAGTATCGGCACTCAACCAGAAGGAGAAATAAGGCAAAGGCATCGGATGATAGAGGCATCGAAATAATTCGATGCTTGAGTACAAGGAAATTATAATGTCCAGGTCGGGAGGTGGATGTAATTATCCATACGGACTTATCGGTTTGCAGGGGATTGCAAGGCGATGAACACGTAGCTTCTCGGGAGTTTATCGGAGAGTAATCTTCGGAATCTTCAGGTGAAGCAAGCGATCACCTAGGGTGAAGGGCTCTCCGAGTAGATGCGACCACGAGATCCTAATGTCAGATTTAGCAAAAATTTAACCCGAAAGAGATGAGAGATCAGAGTCCCAGAGTAAAGGTACGGATAAAATGATCCTAATACCACCAAGTTTGCGACGTGGGCCGATAAGCCACACGACACTGTTAGTAAAATAGTTTTGCAAAGACTAGACTCGACTTCGACCAAGGAGTTGGAAGGGGGTTACCTACAGGCAGTCGGCTCTGATACCAACTTGTGACGCCCCCAAAATCAGACCGTGTACAGTAATCATACACGCAAGGTACACGATAGAGATCAGGGACTCACGGTGAGATATCACAACACAACTCTACAAATACAAATAATACAAGCTGTTTAATACAAGCCAGGGGCCACGAGGGCTCGAATACAACAGCTCGAGAGCACAAAGTCAGCAGAAGCAATAGTATCTGAGTACAGACACAAGGATACAAGGTTGCCTTAAGAAGTCTAGCACAAATATCAACAACGATCGAAAAGGCGAGGCCTCCTGCCTGGGAACCTCCAAACTACTCCTGGTCAAAGGGGGACTCGACGTCGTAGAAGGCATCGGGGATCTTCATGTTGCGGTGGTCGGCATCGGGGATCTCCTGCTCCTGGACTCCAACGTCGACTACAGCGGCCGATCAGGCAAAACAAAAAGGGGGAAAATAAAGCAGGTGAGTATCTAGCATACCCGCGAGTCTTACGTCCGCTACTAAGCATTTATGCATTTGTATCAAATGGAAAGGGGAGGCTGTATATAGTGGACTGCAAGGTAGAAAATAAGAATAAGGATAAGAAGCTAGGCCTATCGAAGACTAGCATCTTCCGACGAGTCTTGCATCATGAGGTAAGAATCAGCCAAAAGTAAATATAACAGTAATGAAAGTAACAATGCAGCAGAAGTTGTTGCAGCATTGTATAATAATAAGTTGTAAACATAATTAACAATGCCTCCGAGTTCCCTCCCTCGAAATCCCCGCGAGGGAGAAAACCCGGAACCAACAGTTTAATAGTAGTAGTTTGTAGTGGTAGGATCTGGCTTCAGCATAAAGCGTCCTGTTACCATGGACACGGCTATTCGAATAGATCAATCTTCCCTGCAGGGGTGCAATAGTGTGACACTACACGCTCGGATCTCCAGGGTGGAGTACACCCTGTTAGGAAGCACCCCACCGATGCTATCCGACACAACGCAGTCCATCCTACGGCTCATCAGAGAGGTCCCCGCCGTTCTACAGCCCTAAGTGCAAGGGGGTCATGGGCCTATCACCCCTCGCTCTCCGGGTCGTTGCGAGGAGGGTGAATTCCAACGCCACAGTGCGATCCGTCCCTGCCGCAATGCTGAACTGGACGTCTTTCAGAGCTTTCGAACGAGGCTACATTGCGGAGGCGCCCAAACGCGTAATCCCACGTATAGGTAGTGCGTACAAGCCAAAAGGCTACTCAAGTCATCCGTCGAACCCATTAAGCATTTTATTAGTTTTCTGACGAGACAACCGTTATCGTTGCCCCTTATTGAATGAGTCGCGGACAACGACAGCAGTCAGGACCACCAGTAACGTCGGTGCCTTCCCTGACGTCCCACCAACTCGTCTCCTTACCTTATCTCGCGTTTGCTCCGAAGAGCTCGACTTTCGTACAACAGGAAATCCTTCGGCCACGAACAGTAGCAGGCCCGCCGCACACCGGTGGATTACACCTGACCTGTCGTTCCGCTAAGATAACCTGCGCGGGCACCGTTGGGTCACCCGACTCCTTACCTATAAGGACACTAGTTGATTCGAGTGCCTACCATCAAGTGAAACCAGGAGGAATCACCCTCGATGGTACACTTGAAGAGGTTCGACAGAGACATCAGCGGAATCAACTAAAGAGGAATATTCTCGTATCACCCCGGTGGTGCCGAGACACTAGAGGCATGAACTAAAGAGGGATACCCTCGTATCATCCCAGTGATGCTACGCTACTGAGCGAACGAGAGTGAAATACGAGTCCGTCCACTCGTAAGTCAAACTCGAAGCGACTCGGCAGAGTCTCGCTGTTGTAGGTTCCCTAGGGCGTCTGCATTGATCCGTACCTATTGCAGTTATAATATTAGGTAATCCGTGTTCACTCACCAGAGTGATCACGACCCGCTATTCTAAACCTAGCTAACAATGCGCAGGGTTTACTGCTGAATAATATATATATTAATAAGGCAGCATAGGATAAAGGAAGGTACATCAAGGGGCGACAAAAACATGCTATGCAATTGAATAGGATTGTAACGTAGCAGCAGCAGTAACCATGCCTAGTGCAAGAAATGTACGGAAAAGATAGGCGATATCTGGGGAAGAAAATGGCTCTGCTTGCCTGGAAGCTCGGTATTAGCGATACGATCGTCGACGAAGTAGTCGTACTCGGCAACGGCGTTGTCGGCGGCAGGGTCGGGGTCTATCGGAGAATAAAAGGGGGGAGAAACAATAAATACACAGCAATAATAGCAATAAAAATGCAAGACATATCAGATACAAAGCAACGGGGCTCTAACGCAGTGTTAAGTGTTTTTAGGCGGAGCGGGAATTTATCCGGGGATGAGTCATCAGTACCGGTTGATTACCGGACAGATGATCCGGAGGGGGAAGGTTTCCTGTCTGCAGTGTTAGAGACATTTGACAAATATGTGGATTGTGTATCCGTGCTCGTTGATCCATTCTGAACAACTTTCATGTTCAGAACAATTTCATCCGGAAAGTTTTACCGTCTCCGGTCGTCTGACAAACAGATGAGCCGAAGGGGAAATGTTTCGTGTTCAGTATGTTAGAGGGGTGTGGTGGATACACAGGTGGCGTATCCGTATTCGTTATATTTTTCTGAGCAAGTTTCATATATAAAATATTTTAATCAGAGATACAGTTTAAAAGATGTTGAATTTTTGATATTTAAATGATGTTAGGAATTTCTTTTATTATTAAATTGTCGGGACCCGGGGTTAGCGTATGTAATTCCAGTCACGATGCAATCACATGGAGAGCCGAGAACCGTACCCACTTGTCTAAGCAGACAAGGCCAAGCACAGAACGTTCTCGGTAAGCATCGAACGTGAGGGGCATCCCATTCAGGCCGGATGATCAACTGAGATGGGTCCTCATCGTCCGCTCACAAGTCTAAATGCTTATGGGTGGTGAATCCCATACTCATAGACAAGTCGCCTCAACCATGTTATCGATTGAACCTTAACTCTTACATAGACTTACTCCAGCCCGATCACTTCGTCAGGGTCTAGGAAGGGCTCGATCATACAACAAAGTGTGCACGTGACAGAGTCACGAACAATCGCATCGCGATGCCCCAAGCTGCGCACATCTAAGGGCCACTTAGTCTATAAAGGACCGCCAGCCAGATCACAACTAAGGTCTCGAAAACCCATACTAAGACATGCATGTTATAAACATACACGCAGCACACATGCCTAGTATGAACAGCAGGTATCATCATATAACTCTACAAAGTACTCTTTATTGATATACACATAGAGCATACAAAGATCACATGTCTATGATCGCATTACATCATACAACGGAAGCAAATTAGGTCTGAGTACAGACAAGTTTAACTAATGGCTTAGAGAAGCCTTGTAAACAAACATGCCCTTCCACGAGGGACCAGACTGCTGTCTAGGACTATGCTAACTTAGTCAACGTCGAGCTTCACGAAAGTGACTCCATCGGCGTCCGGGTTCTCATCTAAAACATATAATAAGCAAACGTGAGTACAAAGTCGTACTCAGCAAGACTTACATCAGATCTATACTACTCATGCTCAAGTATCAAGGTAAAGGGAGGTGGGGTTTCATCATGCAGAAGTGCCAGCTTTGACTTGGCTATTCCTGAACTACGAATACCAGACTTGAGGTAAGAAGCATACACGAGTCCACTACATCTCCAACCAATACACCACTATGGTGCCTTCCTCGACTTCCCCACGAGAAAGAACACCATAGCACTCACACTTATCTTGGTGTATTTTAGAAGTATCCAGTTCAAGTTGTCTAATAATCAGGTACAGGTTCCAAGTAGTCCTTAACCGCGGACGCGGCTATTCGAATAGTTTTGTTAACCTTGCAAGGGTGTAAGCTACACACACATGACCATCGGTTACCGCCAGGTCTCGCCACCGTTCAAGAGGTGACAGCGAGGATGTTCACCACGACACTTCGCTCACAACCGGTCTATTCCAGGAGTCGACTATCTGAGTTGCTACCGCTCGAGAGTCCGGCCGGATCAACGAAATGGATTCAGACAATGTAGGTGACCGAGACGCCACCTTTAGCAGATGGTTTTCCTGCCTCACAGGTGCACCCACATATCTAGGATGATGCAACCATTCCTTCATACTTTTTCTATGCAGATGCCAAATGGAAAGCCCGAACTAATGTGACTCCTGGACGTCGACACGGATCAAGGTACTAGGCCGAGAGGGGTCAGTGAGCCCAATGTGTGGTTGTACTCTTTGTCTGGGATTACCATACAAGAACTCGATGCTTAAGGCGGTGTTCAACGAGACAACCCACTGTGTACTCCTACACAGCCTCTCATCGTTCACCTTGTATTAGGGTGGATTCACCGACACAGTTTCACTTTCATCAACACCATGTTCACCATCATCCCGACTCACATCAAAAGCAACCTCATGTAACACTAAGCATGCAATAAGCTATAACAGTTGCAGGGGCATCATGATATCAATCAACTCCTATGTCAGCTAGGATTGTGGTTTGCTTACTACTGTGACAAGATGATAGGTCATGCATCGGATATGGGTTCAACTATGCGGTAGAATCGATACAAGATGATCTCCTAAACATGCATAAGCGAGACTGAGAGGGAATTGGGATTTTATAGACATGATCAATGGGGTTTGCTTGCCTTGCTGACGAGGTTCGATATCGGGGTCTTCAACGAAGGGGGTGGCCTCCGGTTCCGGTTGCACGTCTATCGAGCAAACAATCAAACAAGGTATAAATTTATTTGCAATGCTCAAACACATGATCAATATTGAAATGGTGATGTTCTTGCTCACAATGTGGGTACAATTCCATTTAAAAGAAGTCAAATGCAAAGTCATTTGCAAATGTGCTTCAAATTTGAATTTGAAATAAAGCCATATGGATGTTTTGCACTGTTCACCCATTTTAAAATGGTCAAACATGAAAACAGAGCCCATATTCATAATCCTTGGATTTTTTCTGATATTTTTAGACATATTATTTATTAAATTTGGAGTTAAAATGAATTAGTTATGATTTTCCAAAGTTTATTCAATTTTCTGTAATTTCTGGAATATTTTAATTCTCTGGAAAACCTTTATTGCGTCATGCTGAGGTCAGGGTGACGTGGGGGGGGCTTCTGACTGGTGGGGCCCCCATGTCAGTCTCTCAGAGGTTAATCCCTCTCTGTTTAAACTAAACAGAGGGGTTAGGGGGCCAGGGGGCCCACCTGTCAGTCTCTGTTGGGTTGGTTTAGGGGTGGATTAGGGTTAATTAACCGGGCTGGCCGGAGTGTCTCCGCCGGTGACTGGAGACTCGCCGGAGTGGTGCTGGACGGCACTCCAGTGCCTCAAATCGAACGGGAAGACCACCAGAGGGATCCCCTTGCTCGCGTGCTTCGCCTGGGACAAGCTGCGGGTCTCGGGGACGGCTACTTCGACGTCGGTGACAAGAACAGCGGCTGCCGGAGCTCTGGTGCGACGGCCTCGGTGCTCCAGGCCACGGGATGCGTCGAGTCGAGGGGAGAGGGGAAATGGGCGCGACGTCGATGGAGAACACGGCGGCTCGGGGCCGTCCGAGCTTCGATTGAGGGTGTGGCTAGTCGAAGTCGAGGCCGGGATTCCTCCTGGACATCATGGAGAGGGCGGAGGAGCTCAGTGGCCGCCTCTTCTCGCAGGGGATGGCCAGCGATGAGTTTCGGCTTGCAGGGGAACGGCCCGATTTGGAGGGGGAGACGACCGGGAGGGAGAGGGCAAGGATGAGGCGGCTGCTGCGTGTCTCCGGGGCGAGAGGATGGGGCAGGGGGGCCTAGAAGGCGGCCGGCGTCGCGGTGGCAGTCGGCGCGCCCACGGCTTGCCACCGAGCTGCTTCGGCGTCGGCAGGAATACGACAACGGGCGTGGGCTGGGCCGAGGCCAAGTGGGTCGGGGGGGCTTCAGTTGGGCCAAATGGCCGGGGGTCCCCTTTTCCTTTTCTTCTCTCTTTTGAATTTCTTTTCTGTTAATTTGTTCTGCCCCAAATAAAAAAAGTAGAGCATTTTTAAAAATCATGAAAACTTTTATGTGGGCTTATAACATATATAGCTAGCCACTCATAAAATTTGGACATTATTAAAATTTAAAACATTTGAATTTTAAATCAAATAGGGGTTTATTTTATTTCCAAAGCAACTGTTTGAAAATTAGAAAATTCCATGTACATGGGATTGATCCCAAACCACTTTTAAAATGATCAGCATCATTTATAGGAATTTCCCAAATGTTCAAAAGATTTTTATCTGGCCATTTGATTTAAATTCTCAGGGCTTTTCTTTTCCCAATTTTTGACTTTCTTTTTGAATTTTTGACATGATGCAAAGATGAACTCAAACCCTAACACTTACCCTAGTTGGAGTTCTGACATAAATCCAACATTATCCAAAACTGTAAAGTTGACTGGTCAACTAACAGGTAGGACCAAACTGTCAGCACGTTGACTGGTCAAACCTAACATGTGGGCCCAATGGGGTCAAGTCAACAAGGTCAAAGTGGGACCCATATGTCAATGACCCACTCTGGGTTTTCTGAAAATTGACTAAGTCTGAGAATATTAACATTTTTAGCAGGTTTCAAATTGTTATAACTAGTGATTTATAAATCATATGAATTAATGCTCTATATCAAAGTTGATTAGTTTTAGGTGGTCTTGAATGTGGTACAAGTTTCAACCCTAAAACATTTCATTTAACAAGTTATAACATTGCCTAAACAGTGCTACAAATTATTAATTACAGATTATTGTTATTTTATTTATTCTTTGCAAGCTAATAGCTATTGATCTATAGCTCAAATTGGGATACTTTTTATAGATGATTTGTCACATATAAGGTATACTAACATTCTATGGGTTCAATTTTCATTAAAAATTTCTATAAATTATATATTAACAGTCCTAAAGTAGCTATCAAGTAATTCTTTTTTTGTGTTGTGCTCAATTAGCAATAAGTTCCAATTTGTGATTTTTGTAGGATTAAATCCATCCATCTTATGAATTGACTCCAATGGAGACATCTCATGTTTGCAACTTGTACTGCACTCCCATATAACTTGTATTCACATTAAATCTTGTTTGCTCATTGTTTTTCTACTGTTTACATGTGTTCATCAGCAATATCAAATGGGTAACAGCAGCACAACACGCAGGGGGGCATGGACATGAGAAGCAGGGGAGAGGTGCAGGGGGGCGCAAGGGCATTGCCACGGAGGGGCTGCTGGCTTGGCCAGGGGACAGCCGACGCTTGGTCGTGGGGCGGTGAGGACGTCTACGGTGGCGGGTTCGGGCGTGGTCGGGGCGCAACAAGCACGTGCATAGGGATAGAGGGGGGTGCTCACAGGGGGAGCAGCGGCGGCGCGTCGCGATGGAGCAGGGCCACCAGGGGCGGTCGAGGCCGGTGAGCACCTGAGCCGCGCTGGGCGTAAGGCGAAGGCGTGGCGCAGAGCAGCAAGACGGCCGGGCCATGGCAGCCACCATGGCGGAGCCGAACGCCGGCGAGCCATGGCGGCTAGGTCGCATGTTCCCGCTGGAGGAGGGGCCGGCGGCCATGGGATGCGCGGCAGCACCAGAGCGCGGAGGGGACGAGCACTGGGAGGCGCCGGACCACAGCAGTAGCCACGGCGGCGCCATGCACTGGGAACCACCGCGGCTAGGGTTGGCCGAAGCCGCGCGACAGGGTGAGGCGGCCATGGATCCAGGCAGTGGAGGAGGGGCGCCTTCGCGAGGGGGGAGGGAAGGGCGGTGTGGGATGGCGGCCAAGGAGGTCGGCGCTCGCCGGAGTTGGTGGCGGCGCGTGGGCCCAGGAGGGGATCGGGGAGGGAGAGAGATGAGCGAGAGAGAGGTTTGACGGGGGGGTGGGGGCGGCTCGGGCCGGTCTGGCTAGGGTGCTAAGGAAGCCAAGGTGGGTTGTTAGGTCGGCCTGGGCCGGCTGGGCACTAGGCCCAGTTGGCTTGGGCCGCTTTCTTCGTTTTTTTAATTATTTAATTATTTATTAGTTACTTTATTTAATTCTTTTAGTTAGTATTATAATTTTGTAAAATATAGGAGTGGCTCCAATATTTCTATTACCCTTTAATATACTGATACAAAAGGTTTGGGATTCATATAAAATCATTTGCATTCTGCTTTTATTTAAAAAGGGAGAAAGTGGCTATTTTGCTCTAGTTTTTTTTTATTTGTTTGAATTTATTAAAAATTTTAATAAATACCTCTTTCTACATTTTCATGGCCTATTGATTATTTAGCATTTTATAAAATTGGTTGCACAATTTTTAGTTAAAGATTTATTTTCGACTTTGTTTTTTATTCCTATGGGCAATTTATATTCAACCATTATGGGTTTCACTATTTATTATGGACTTGGGACCTTTCAAAATGCCAAGAATAATCTGTCAAATTATTTGCAAAGGTTTTATCTCGACCTGCCTTTTGAAAAAGACTTGGAGTGGAATTATTTCCTAATGCAATATTTTTTTATGAGGGTGATCATGATGATAATGCATTTAATAAGGTGATCACTGTTGAATTACTGTTGCCTGATTATCGGGGTGTTACAGAAGGTCCGACGGAGCTTAGTCCATCGACATTACGTCCTACAACGCGGGAACGAAGAGAGGGAGAGAGATTAGTGAGAAAGAGAGAGATAAGGGAGGAGGAGGGCGCTGGGTGTGGATGACCGGCGAAGGAGGTCGTCGTCGGGTCATTGGAGCGCGGGCGAAAAGAACGGCGATGGAGGGACAAATTATGTGAGGTGAAAATGAACGGAGGCGAGGTTGACTCGAGGGCGAATCGAGGGGAAGCGTGCAGATGAACTAATGTGATGGCAGAGTTTTCGTGCGCCAATGTTAATGGCTATGATACAATTGGGTATTAGATTATATTAATTCGGACGGTTAAACGTGATTTGATGGGATAATCTAATGGTATTAATCAGGTTGTGTATGATTTGTGGGGTAAACAAAAGAAAGATTATGTTTTCTTGTTTTATAGTATAGTTGAGAATAATGTACTTCTTCTGCTTAAAAATATTAGATATAGTTTTAATTTTAAAAAATTTAATAATAAAGTGAGGTGAGTTTCTCCTTTCGTTTTGTAAGTTTTGCAAAAAAGTCTTTGACTTTGAGGAAATCAACCCGCAACCCCTTGTATCCAGTGGAAAAATGTTTTGCCACACTTTTGTAATAAAGCCCTTCTTTTATCATTAATCAATCCGCAGTTCACTGAGTTTCAGAAAAGAAAAAAAATTCACTGCATTTAATCTTAACATGGGCCTCACCTCATGTACGTCTCCCGTTTGGGCCTCATCGCCTCCGCCATTAACATTGGCAAAAATATGCATTGGTTACCGATTTAACCTTTTTTTATTTTTTATTTTTGCATTACATGCATACTTTTCAATACACTTTTTGTATACACATGAAAACCTTTTTACACATGTTGAAATTGTTTCAAATACATGATGTAAAAAATTTCAATTATATGTTCTGAATTTTTATTACATTTTAAATATTTTTGAAATAATAATTCACTTTAAAATATTTGCGTAGTTAAAAAAAGTGCTTATGTATTAAACTAATGCTTATCTATTTATTAAAATGCTCACCCTCTCAAAATAAATTTCATGTCATTCAAATAAAGTGTTCACATGCTTAAAAATATTCATGCTTTTAACAATAGTCCATATAATTTCAAATGTATTTTGCATTATTATATTTAATTAAAAATAAATGAAATATACCTAAAAAAGGAATATATTGTGGGACTACATATAGGACATGCACTTTCCTCAGTAAAGAAAAAAAATGAATAAACTCCATCCTTCCTCTTAGGAAGAAAATAAATTAAAAGAAGAAGTTAAATTTCGATGTGCCAAAAAGGAAAAATACTAATTATCAAGAAAAAATGGATGCGCCCATACATGTAACCTGATCAATTTTAGTTTTGTTGTGCTTTTTGGATGTTCTAATTTTAAAAATTATTCATTCACTTTAAAATGTTTGCGTAGTTTTAAGAAAAGTGTTCACATATTAAACTAATGTCCATCTAATTTAAAAATGCTTACCCTTTCATAACAAAATTCATGTCATTAATTTTTTTTGTTTCCATGCTTAAAATATTCATGCTCTTTGAATAAAGTCCTTATAATTTAAAATATATTTAATTATTTTTAGGAAGAATGTTGATGCGTCTGTAAAAAAAATACGATTTAGGCACTATGTTCAAATATATAATGTGAATATGTGAAGGGATTTTGAATCGAGCTCATTGTGTTGAAAGAATGTGATTCTTTTCTTTCGTTGCAACGGGCATGTTTTCTAGTTTAACTAAAATCACGGTAAGTATTTTCAAACGGAGGTACTCTAGTAGGAATTATGATGACTAGCGGTCAAAGGCACGGCGACACGCCGTGCCCGTGAAAGAAGGCCGTCCTTTGTTTTCAGACCAAGAGGGTTAGTTGTTTGGAAGCAAAGATTCTCTATGATTTTTGTTTGTTTGTGTACAATCTCACAGGATGTCGTTTTACTGGAATTTTCAAATAGAACTTTTGAAATGTGCATTTTAGGCACAATGTCATATAGAAATACCATTAGATAATGAAAGTACCGGTACCATTGTTTTCTGCATCACATAAGAACTATAGTCAACAAAACAACTAAAAGCAGACAAAGTTGACCTAGTAAAAAGATAAAATCTTTGATGCTACAATACACTGATTGTTGAACACTCTAATATGCATAATAAACATAAAGTGTTCTTACAATAAACAGCCAAAACCTTCCGAACTAAAATTCACAACTGAAATCTTTGTGTAGAACACTGAGAATTAATGAACTACTGGACTATTTTAAGCAAAAACAACATAAAAGGGAGTAGACTTGTAGCCATACTGAATCTGATGTACTCAGATTTTGAAGTCTGCACTCTATTCACACCAGCTTTTCCTGCTACAAATAAGAACCCCCAATTAGATAATAAATCATGATGTGAAAAGGAAAAAGGGAAAGGATATGTAGTACAAAAATGAGAGATTACCTTAGTTCGCCTTGTGTAATGAGATCCTCACTTCAGACAGTATGTCATCGATAAGAGGCTGCAACAAATCATTCATTGCAAATTATACGCAGATAATTAGGTCTATGATATCCTATGTTCGCACAACTTGATTAAACAGCGACAATTTCACCACGGTCTAAACATATGATGGCAAAGAATCATGTTAAAGGGGAAATGGACAATCAGTCCAAAGATAACAATCTTTACATTCTCAATATAAGGAAGAGAGAACAATGGAGTAAACTGGTCCGTGTTGGCCACATGTTCTGTAGTCTGCACTTGTAGATGGTAATAGTCACTATCTAGTGATTTGCTAATTAAAGTGACAATCACGATGTAGTTTTTGCTCAGAAGACGTGCTATTTCATGCAGTATATCTTCACCTCGTTCTCTTGGTAGTACATGAAGTATATTAAAGAGAAAACATAAATGATGTGAAAAACCTGCATTCTACCTTCATGAGACTCATGATATAAATTTCTATTATTGTCCCCTGGTGATGTAAGCTTGGTGCACAACAACATAGTCTAGTCCAGTTTTTGGCAATAGTTAGTGGGCTCAAGCGTGGACACATGGGTCAACTCGGAGACAGTGCGGCCATCAAAATTCTTGCGGACATAGCAGACATTTTAAATTTCATATTTTCCCTCTGTAGTAGCTATACACACACAAAAAAAACTGGAGAACCATTAGGCTGCTAGATTCTAAATAAACCTTTGATACCTCTAGCTTTGTGTGTCTAGCCAAATGAGGCATTACTTCTGAACAGATAAAAAGTAGAAACTTTTGATACCTCTAGCTTTGTGTGTCTAGCCAAATGAGGCATTACTTCTGAACAGATAAAAAGTAGATGCACATACTGAGATAATAAGACAACAACAGCAGCCATCAATCAACATAAGGGCAGAGCTAGGAGCAGTAAGGCCCTTCATATGATCCATTAACATAATGTTCTTGAGAGAAGGGTTGTATCCTTTGGTAAATAAGCAAGCTGATGTTGTATTTCATTTGTTCCCAATTTAGAGCACAATTTTCATAAATAAAACATGCAACTACAGTGAAAACTAAGGAGGGAACAAATAAGAATTTCAATAAATCAATAAACTGTTATGTACAGAATGCATTATACGAATGTGTCCCTCTCCCTCTCACAAAAACAATACCAGGAATACTAAATATATTTGACTATGAAAAACATTTTATAAATATGACCAAAATTATTTGAGGTAAAAATGAGGAAGCACACATGCCTATGCAACAACCTCTAATATTGATAAGATAGAAAATTGATGTTTGTACAATTTTAGTGTGGACGAAAAATCTGAACTATATCTTTCTTGCTAGGTTTGAACAATACAGAGTTAGATCCACAATGAGGAAAATCCCAGTCAAAGACGTTGAATTATGAGGACTCACATTAACATTTTGTTGTACAGAGGTGCTCACCATTTTGAAATATAGGTGGTCGACTGATCGTAGAGGAAGGCATGGTGAGGGTTCTTGGTTGATACAGGCAGACTTCTCATTGGTCACAGTAGCAGGCTGTCCTGATTGGCTTAAGTAAAAAAAACAAAGATGTTTGTTTCCTGTTTCATATTGGGCTTCCTTTCTTCATTTGAGATAAATAAACTTATAAAAAGAGCAGCGACTGGACCTTTCGAAAGAGTAATAAATTGAATAAAGCACACATTAAGATACGTGAAAATTTAAACCTGTGACCAAATGTAAAGAACTTGCTAACAAAGAGGGGATAACTACAGTGACATGACAGTGCTTCTGATAACAAAGAGAATTAACTGCTTGTAATAGTCAATTTTCAGCGCATCTAATATGGAGCAAAGGGAGTAATAGTTAAGGGTAGTACTGTCAACCTCATGTGCTGGTTCGGCATCAACAACCTGCTTTTAAATGCATTGCAAAATCCACAGTTAGTAAACAGATCAAGCCCATTTAAATGCAAGGAAATTTGAAAGATACTGAGTATAGGTAAATAAACTCTATGGTATCTCCATGTTTACACAACCTGACACAATAACAACGCTCTCACCTAAATCATGGTCTGAACATATGGACGCAAAGAATGATGACACGATGGAAAAAGAAACGGGGAAATGTTCAACCAGTCGAAAACCACAAAAAAATCACTATCTGGTAACACGAATTATGGCATGATAGCAAGAAAAGGGGAAAATGGAGAACCAGTCCAAAACCACAAAAATCTTCACTATATGGTAACATGTACGAACTGGTATTCGCTAATGCTTACTTTCTATAGGGTGAAAAAATAGGACACTTGCTCCTAATTTATTAAGACAAATATATCTAAATCTATCTTGTCTATGATCAACAATTCTGCATAACCAAATATGTACCTACAAATTGGCTTAAATATCGGTAGTTCTACATAATCAAATATCTATCCTGTAGAAACGGCTTAAATGTCTATCTACTGAACAGCCTTAAAAATTAAAAACAAACATAATTAGTTCAGCAAGACATGGAAAATTTCAGGCTTATTGATTTTTATTCAGACCAACAATTAAAATGAATAGTTTAAGTGGTCTCAAAGGTGCAAAATGCAAACAACAGTTGTAGGGGATGAAAAGATATAAACTGATCCATGCTCCTACATGGGAAAACCCCTCCCTTCTATGTTCCCCAGTCTACAATACCCAATTCTACCTAACAAAGCAACTATAAATTTCAATCGGGGGTAGACAAATATACCTGGATGAATCAAGGGACATGTCATTATCTCCATGAAGCAACGCATTTAGTTCTTTGTCCTTACCATCTCATCTCACGGCACATGTCCTTTTATCTTAACTGCCGGCACAAATTACAGTGCCATAAGATGCCGAAAAAGCTCCAGCGCTTGGCAGCTATTGAGACATGACGTTAGTATCGTAAACTCTCCATGGCCCGTGTAAGATGCAGCTAAAAAGAGTACCTGGATCAAAATTAGAAATAAAACACACTTGTGAAGAACAGAAGAGATGCATTGCAAGGAGGTGGGAGATTATGATGGGAGAGATAAAAAAGAATGGGAAAGAACAGGACTCACCTGGTTATCCATGGAGGAAGATGAGATCGCGGTTGTGGCAGTGAAGACTGAACCCGGACTGCCGTTGAGGGTTGTGCATCCCCAATCAGATCGGCGCGAAGCGGATGTGCAGCGGCGCCGCCAGAGATGTGCCCATTGGACCACGTGAAGAGCAGCGACAACTGGGGAATCACGTAGCGCAGCCGCCTCGCGGCAGATGCATCGCCGCTGTTGTTTCCGCCGAGACCAACTGGTCTGAAGAACCGGACCTAGGTTTCTGGCTGCAGGCCCGGTGGCCATACCGAGATGGAGGAGAGGAAGGGAGGGGAGGCGGCAGAAGAATAGGAGGCTGCGGCAGCGGCGACAGGGCAAGCAGGCAACCGATGGCATCATGGGTGCGGCGGCGATGGAACGGACCTGTGGAAGCGGCGACGGCCGCTCCTCTTCCTTTCTCTCTGGCCCTTTCTCTTTTGCTGTAGAAGAAAGAAGAAAAATATTGGGCAAAAACCGCTGCAAAACCAGAGTAAACCGGAGATACGCGTCGGGTCGGGTGAGGAGCGGTGCCACGGTGATAATATCACAGCACAACACTAAACACAAAAGTATAAACAAATATATTACAAAAGAGGGATCACACGGACCCGAATATATAAGTCATACAAGCCATAATATCTGAGTACAGACATAGTTAGTCAAGTTTTGCCTTAAGAAGGCTAGCACAAATCACATCGGAGATACATATCGAAAAGGCGAGGCCTCCTGCCTGGGATCCACCGAACTACTCCTGGTCAACGGGGAACTCGACGTCGTAGTAGTCGCCTCCGGGGTACTCCTGCTCCTGAGCTCCAACGTCGGCTGCAGCGGCCGATCAGGCAAAACAGTAAAGGAAATAAAGCAGGTGAGTATCTAATATACCCGCGAGTCTTACGTCCGCTACTAAGCATTATGCATTGTATCAACGGAATGAAGAGGCTGTATACAGTGGACTGAAAGACAGAAATTCAGAGCAAAGGTAAGAAGCTAGGCCTATCGAAGACTAGCATCTTCCGACGATGTCTTGCAGCATGAGGTAAGAATCAGCCAGCAGTTTATATAAAGCATAAAGTAACAATGCAGCAGAAGTTGCTGCAGCATTGTATAATAATAAGTTGTAATAATTAGCAATGTCTCCGAGTCTCCTCGACATCCCCGCGAGGAAGAAAACCCGGAACCATACAGTTTAATAATAATAGTTTCTAGTGGTAAGATCCAGCTTCAGCATAAAGCGTCCTGTTACCGTGGACACGGCTATTCGAATAGATAAATCTTCCCTGCAGGGGTGCACTTGTGTTACGCTACACGCACGGATCTCCAGGGTGGCGGGAATCCTTGTTAGGGAACGCTCCACCGAGGCTATCCGACACTTCATAGCCCATCTTTCAAACTCAACAGAGAGGTCATCCGCCGGTCTAAATCCTAAGTACGCCGAGCCTTGGACCCCAACCCGAACGTACTCCTGCACGGTGCGTGGCTGGCCGGTGAAGTTGAAGCAAATCCAAATAAGACATCACCGCGCGAGCAAATAAGACAACACCACTTCCCGGCAATCAGCCCGCAGTACTGCCGACGTCTGAAGAGTCCTCGGACGACACTAAGAAGCGGAGGAGCCCATAACTCGTAGTTCCCACGGGTAGGTAGTGCGTACATGGCATATAGCCAACTCAAGACATTCACTGAACCATTTAGCATTTTAATTAACCTGCGTGACAACCGTTATCGTTGCCTCGACTTAACCGACCCGCGGACAACGACAGCAGCCAGGACCACCAGTACATCGGTGCCTGCCCCGTCGTCCCACCAAGTCACTGCGGTTACCAACAAGGTGAACCGTCTCCTTACCTTGTCTCGCGTGTGCTCCGGGAGGAGCTCGACTTTCGTAGTTTGGTAACTCTCGCGACCAACGACCAGGGGCCAAGCACACCGGTACACTGGTTGTACCCTCCCTGTCATCCCGTCGCAATACCTCTCACGGGCACCGTTGGGTCGCCCGACTTCTTACCTGAAGGACAATCGTTGTTCAGGACCCTTCGGCAGCAAGACAAAGTCAGCCTCGAGTGGAGTACAAGGATTACTCCTTGATAGCTCACACTTGAGGTGACTAGGCATAACCCAGATAGGGGCCTTAGACGGTGTCTACTTTGTACCGTACCTGTGCAGTTATATTATTTGTATCCGCGTTCACTCCGGAGTGAGCACGGCCCTCTATCTAATCCTAGCTAACAATGCGCAGGGCTCACTGCTGAATATTGCATAATAATAATAGGCAGCATAGGATAAAGGAAGGCACATCAAGGGGCGACAAAATCAGGCTATGCAATTGAATAGGATTGTAATCGTAGCAGCAGTAGTAACAATACCTAGTGCAAGAAAAGTACGGAAAGATAGGCGATATCTGGGGAAGAGAATGGCTCTGCTTGCCTGCAAGCTCGACGGTAGTAGTAGGGTCGTCGACGACGTAGTCGTACTCAGCAGCGGTGTAGTCGACGGCAGCAGCGGGGTCTACCGGAGATTAAGGGGGGGGGGGAAGAAACAGTAAATACACAGAAAGCAAATACAAACAGATGCATGACATGATAGATGAAATGTTAACGGTATTCTAACGCAGTGCAATGCACGTTGCTCGGAACGGAAATTCATCTGAGGATGAACTACCGGCTCCGGATGATTACCGGACAGGGTGTCCGGAGGGGGAAGGATCAAGCCGGAGGTGTCGTGGTTACCGGAACAACATAAGGGGGGGGGTGTATCCGTGCTAGTTGATCTATTCCGAGAAACATTCGTGTTTGGAATAAATTCATCCGGGCACTCTAACAGTACCGGACAATTTATCGGACAGTCGGTCCGGAGGGGAAATGTTCGATGTTCGTTGTGTTAGAGGGGTGTGGTAGACATACGGATAGCGTATTCGTATTAGTCATATTTTTCTGATCAATTTTCATGTATAAAGTTTTTGAATCCGAGTTACGGTTTAAAAGTTATTGAATTTCAAAGTTTTAAATCATTTAAATGATTTTCTGAATTTCCTTTATTATTTATTAAACATTATCCAAAACATTATCCAGAACAGTGCTGACATGTGGGACCCACATGTCAGCCTCTGTTATTTATAAAACATTTAATTAAATCAGAAAAGCCTCTGGACCCACATGTCAGTGACTCAATTTTAATTATTAGATTAACCTAAAACATTAAGTTAATTATTTAGAGGGGGACCCACCTGTCAGTGCCTAAGGGGGGGTTAACTTTTCTGTTAAGTTAAGAAGAGATTAGCCGGGGGGGTTAGCGAGTGGGGCCCGTTGTCAGTGGCCCAGAGGTTGATTAACCCCTAATTAAGCTGGCTGACACGGGGGGCCCGCCTGTCATCCTCACCGGAGGGCTCACCGGAGCCCGTCGCCGGCGAGGTCGACGGGGAGCTCTCCACAGGGTACCGTTGGGCACGCCGCCGGTCGCGTTCGAACCGTAGGAGAACGGCGCTTCGACCTGGACTTGTTTCACGAGCGGGGACGCACCGAGGCGATGGCTAGGTCAACCGCGGCGGAACCGAGCTCGGGCGTCAATGGCGTATCGCGATTCGTGAGGCGAACGAGCAGTCTAACGCGTCAAATTGGAAGTGCAGTCCAGCAGCAACTCGTGCACGCCAAAATCGTGAGCTGGGGCGACCTGTGGGCACGACTGCGACGACAGACCGCGGCGGCCGGAACAAGCAGAAGGGGGCTTTCGCGTTGGGACCCTACGGGCTTCTGTGACGCCCCCAAAATCAATCCGTGTACAGTAATCATACACGCAGGGTACACGGCTGAGATTAGGGTGCCACGGTGAGAATATCACAGCACAACACTAAACACAAAAGGATAAACCAATATGTTACAATAAAGGGGGGTCACTCGGACCCGAATACATAAGTCATACAAACCATAATATCTGAGTACAGACATAGTTAGTCAAGTTTTGCCTTAAGAAGGCTAGCACAAATAACATCAGAGATACAGATCGAAAAGGCAAGGCCTCCTGCCTGGGAGCCTCCGAAACTACTCCTGGTCCTGGTCAGCGGGGGTCTCGACGTAGTAGTATCCTCCTCCGGGGTACTCCTGCTCCTGGGCTCCAACGTCGACTGCAGCGGCCGATCAGGCAAAACAGTAAAGGAAATAAAGCAGGTGAGTATCTAGTATACCCGCGAGTCTTACGTCCGCTACTAAGCATTATGCATTGTATCAACGGAAAGAAGAGGTTGTATATAGTGGACTGCAAGATAGAAATCAGAATAAGGGTAAGAAGCTAGGCCTATCGAAGACTAGCATCTTCCGACGTTGTCTTGCAGCATGAGGTAAGAATCAGCCAACAGTTCATATAAAGCATAAAGTAACAACGAAGCAGAAGTTGCTGCAACATTGTATAATATAAGTTGTAATGAATAACAATAATGATAATGCCTCCGAGTTCACCTCCTCGACATCCCCGCGAGGAAGAGAACCCGGAACCATACAGTTTAATAATAATAGTTTCTAGTGGTAAGATCCAGCTTCAGCATAAAGCGTCCTGTTACCGTGGACACGGCTATTCGAATAGATTAAACTCCCTGCAGGGGTGCACTACTGTTCAGCCTGCACGCTCGGATCTCCAGGGTGGCGTGAACCTTGTCAGGGAACGCCCCACCGAGGCTATCCGACACGACGCAGCCCATCCTAGGCTCAACAGAGAGGCCATCCGTCGGACTATATCCTATGCGCCAAGGGGTCTAGGTCCCTCACCCTTGCACGCTCCTGCACGGTGCGAGTCTGGCCGGTGAAGCAAAAGCAAATCCAAACACACCTGCTGCAGCAAATAAGACAAGACCACTTCCCGGCGATCAGGCCGCTGTACTGCTGACGTCTGAAGAGCTTTCGGACAAACTACGACGCGGAGGGCCCACACCGTAATCCCACGTGTAGGTAGTGCGTACAAACCAACGGGCCTCTCAAGTCATCCGCCGAACCATTTAGCATTTTAATTAACCTGCGTGACAACCGTTATCGTTGCCTCGACTTAACCGACCCGCGGTCAACGACAGCAGTCAGGACCACCAGTACATCGGTGCCTGCCCTGTCGTCCCACCAAGTCACTGCGGTTACCAACAAGGTGAACCGTCTCCTTACCTTGTCTCGCGTGTGCTCTTGGTGGAGCTCGACTTTCGTGGTTTGGTAACTCTCGTGAGATACGAGCAGGGGCCAAGCACGCCAGTAACGTCGGTCGTACCCTCCCTGTCGTTCCCGACGATATACCTCTCGCGGGCACCGTTGGGTCGCCCGACTTCTTACCTTTAAGGACAACTGCTGTTCAGGACCCTATGGCGGCAAGACAAAGTCAGCCTCGAGTGGAGTACAAGGATTACTCCTTGATAGCTCACACTTGAGGTGACTAGGCATAACCCAGATAGGGGCCTTTGGCGGTGTCTGCATTGTACCGTACCTGTGCAGTTGTATATCTTGTAACCGCGTTCACTCCCCTGAGTGGTCACGACCCGCTATCTAACCCTAGCTAACAATGCGCAGGGCTCACTGCTGAAATATGCATAAATAATAATAGGCAGCATAGGATAAAGGAAAGGTACATCAAGGGGCGACAAAATCAGGCTATGCAATTGAATAGGATTGAAATCGTAGCAGCAGCAGTAACAATGCCTAGTGCAAGAAATGTACGGAAAGATAGGCGATATCTGGGGAAGAGAATGGCTCTGCTTGCCTGCAAGCTCGACAGTAGGGGTATGGTCGTCGACGAAGTAGTCGTACCCGGCGGCGGTGTAGTCGGCGGTAGCAGCGGGGTCTACCGAAGATTAAGGGGGGGAGGAAACAGTAAATACACAGCAATAATATACAAACATATGCATGACATGACAGATGAAATGTTAACGATGTTCTAACGCAGTGCAATGCACGTGGCTCGGAGCGGGAATTCATCCGGGGATGAACTACCGGCTCCAGGTGATTACCGGACAGGGTGTCCGGAGGGGGAAGGTTTCATGTCGGAGGTGTCGTGGGTACCGGAAAAACATAAGGGGGGTGTATCCGTGTTAGTTGAACCATTCCGAACAACTTTCGTGTTCGGAATAAATTCATCCGGGTACTTTTTATCGGTACCGGAAATTATCGGCAGACAGCCCGGAGGGGGGAATGTCGATGATCGGTGTGTTAGGGGGGTGGGGTAGACATACGGGTAGCGTATTCTTATTCTTTGTATTTTTCTGATCAATTTTCATGTATTAAGTTTTTCGATCCGAGTTACGGTTTAAAAGATATTCATTTCTGAGGTTTAAATCATTTTTAAAAGAATTTCTGAATTTCTTTTAATATTAAATCCAACATTATCCACAGAGGGGGGTTGACCAGGTCAAACTGACAGAGGGGACCCACTGGTCAGCCTCACATGTTAATAAACAGTTTAATTAAATTTAATTAACAGTGGGGTCCCACATGTCAGTGACTGTTAGCATCTTTATTTAATTTAACATAATTCCTTACAGGTGGGACCCAGTTGTCAGTGAGAGACAACTAACAGTTTTATTAATTTAAGCAAATGGCCTAGGGCCCACATGTCATAGACTTGAAGGGTTATCTTAACAGTTTTCCTTTGTTTTAATCCTTGGATAATTAACAGAGGGGGTGGCCCACTGTCATTGACCCATTAGGGGTTAACCACACCCCTGACAGGTTGGGCCCACCTGTCGGTGGCACACCTCGACGCCGGCGAAGACAGGAAACGGCGAGGTCGCCGTTCCGGCCGTTTTCGGCGACGGTTTGATGCGCAAGGGGGCGCGTTCGAACGGGCACTTCCACGCGCGTCTTCTGGTTGTCTTGGCTGGAGCGGGGGTGACCGAAGTGGACGCCACGGTCGACGGCGGCGGCGAACGGCGCACGGGTCGGATGGCTAGCGACGAAACGTGACACGAGCGAGCGACCTACGGGGTGGAATCGACATAGCGTTCGACGGGGAACATGTTGGTGCCATTTGCGTGAGCTGGGGAGCACTGGGTCGAGCCCACGGTCATCCATGGCGGAGACTGAGCTCGGCCATCAATGGCAGGACGGCCTACGGTTCAAGGGAGCGGGCGAGAGAGCATGGGGACGACGGGCGCGCTCACCGTGATCCTGTAGGTGAGCTTAGCGTGCGTGATGGCGAGTTGTGGTGGCCGGAATCGACGACGACGGCGGCGAGATGCAGAAAAGGGGGCGGTGGCGAAGCGTGCGCTGTGAAGCCCCCCGGTCTGATTCCTTCCTGGGGGAGATGAGGTCGTCGATGGCGGCTGCAACGGACACGCCGGGCTCGATCGGGGTGGTCAGTGGCCGCGCGGGTTCATGGCCATGGCGACGGTGGTGCTCGGGAGAAAAAGCGGCGACGATGGCGAGGCGAGGAGGGAGCGAGATGGAGCTAGGGTTTGTCCTGGCGGCTCGGGGGCGAGCACTTAACCCCGCCCGCAAACCCTAGGGGCTGCGGATGCGCGACACGGCGGCAATCGCCGTCGAACACCCCCTGCCATGGCGACACGAGGGCGTCGGGTGAGCAGTAGGAAGGGGATGACCCCGGGTGGGCCAAGTGGGCCGGTTTGGGTGGCTGGGCCGCACTGTGCACTGGCTGTACTGGGCTGGAGCCTTTTATTCTTTTATTTCTTTTCTGCTTTCTGTTCTTTTCTGTTTATATTTATTTTAGTTGCATACATATTTTTGTAAAATATGTAACATAGTCCATAATTAGGGTAGCACAATATTAAGATGCCACAAAAAGATTTGGAGTTTTATAAATTCTTTTGCATTTTTAATTTATTAAAAAGGTATTAAATGCCACTGTTTTGGCTACTGTTTGAATTGTTTGGAATTTTCCATAGCACTATAAATACCCAAACCCATATGAATTTGGTCCAGTGATTATTTGGGATTTTATAAAAGTAGTTCCAAGATTTTTGGAAAAGATTTATTGTCACCATATTTTATTATTCCACAAAAAGGCATTTAGGGTTTAAATTGATTTCAATGCAAAGGTCATTTGGAATTGAGCTAGGTATTGGTTTGATCCAAGTTGACCAAGGTCATGATCACATTGCATGCAACAATATCAAGGAGAATTTGAATTTGAACTGAACCAGTTGATCAAACAAAAGTTTTGAACAGTACAGATGAACAGTAACAGTGATTAGTGTTCACTGACAGTGAGGGTGTTACAGCTTCAAAGGGAGGTTGGCGACGGGGGAGAAGCTCACCGGGGAGGTGTTGAGGGAGGCAGCGGGCTCGGTGAAGTTCTGGCGTCGCCGGAATCGGACGACAACCTCCGCGGCCAGAGGAAGACGACGATGACGACTGCGTCGTATTGAGGGCGCACGGGTTCGATTGCTCCAGGGGGATGACGAGGACGACACGGGCGCACACTCCGGACAGCTCGGACAGGCGAGAGGGCGTCAGTGGCCACGGTGGTTCACCGGGGTGACCACGGCGGCGTCGGGTGGGTTTTTCCCCGTCGATGGCGAGCTGCAGGGGGGGAAAAGGTGTTGGGCGTGTCCAGGAGGGAGGGGGCGTCGCCCTTATCGCGTCGACGCCGGGAGGGAGCAGGTGGAGGCGGGTCCGGGCTGGCAGCGGCGTGCCCACGGCGGCCACCGTACGGGGCAGGTGGGAGCAGGTGGGGGAGGAAGAAGACAAGGGGGAGGTGGGCTGGGCTGTGACGCCCCCAAAATCAGACCGTGTACAGTAATCATTCACACAGGGTACACGACTGAGATTAGGGTGCCACGGTGATAATATCACAGCACAACACTAAACACAATAGGATAAACCAATATATTACAATAGAGGGGGTCACGCGGACCCGAATATATAAGTCATACAAGCCATAATATCTGAGTACAGACATAGTTAGTCAAGTTTTGCCTTAAGAAGGCTAGCACAAATCACATCAGAGATACAGAACGAAAAGGCGAGGCCTCCTGCCTGGGATCCACAGTACTACTCCTGGTCAACGGGGAACTCGACGTCGTAGTAGGCGCCTCCGGGGTACTCCTGCTCCTGGGCTCCAACGTCGGCTGCAGCGGCCGATCAGGCAAAACAGTAAAGGAAATAAAGCAGGTGAGTATCTAGTATACCCGCGAGTCTTACGTCCGCTACTAAGCATTATGCATTGTATCAACGGAATGAAGAGGCTGTATATAGTGGACTGAAGACAGAAATATAGAGCAAGGGTAAGAAGCTAGGCCTAACGAAGACTAGCATCTTCCGACGATGTCTTGCAGCATGGGGTAAGAATCAGCCAACAGTTTATATAAAACAGTAAGGTAACAATGAAGCAGAAGTTGCTGCAACATTGAATAATAATAAGTTGTAATAATTAACAATGCCTCCGAGTTCACCTCCTCGACATCCCCGCGAGGAAGAGAACCCGGAACCATACATTTTAATAATAGTTTTTAGTGGTAGGATCCAGCTTCAGCATAAAGCGTCCTGTTACCGTGGACACGGCTATCGATAGATCAATTCTTCCCTGCAGGGGTGCACTTGTGTTACGCTACACGCACGGATCTCCAGGGTGACGGGAACCTTGTTAGGGAACGCTCCACCGAGGCTATCCGACACTTCATAGCCCATCTTTCAAACTCAACAGAGAGGTCATCCGCCGGTCTAAATCCTAAGTACGCCGGGCCTTGGACCCCAACCCAAACGTACTCCTGCACGGTACGTGACTGGCCGGTGAAGTTAAATCAAAGCAAATACAAATCACACGCCGCGGCAAATAAGACAACACCACTTCCCGGCAATCAGCCCGCGGTACTGCTGACGTCTGAAGAGTCCTCGGACGACACTAAGAAGCGGAGGAGCCCATAACTCGTAGTTCCCACGGGTAGGTAGTGCGTACATGGCATATAGCCAACTCAAGACATTCACTGAACCATTTAGCATTTTAATTAACCTGCGTGACAACCGTTATCGTTGCCTCGACTTAACCGACCCGCGGACAACGACAGCAGCCAGGACCACCAGTACATCGGTGCCTGCCCCGTCGTCCCACCAAGTCACTGCGGTTACCAACAAGGTGAACCGTCTCCTTACCTTGTCTCGCGTGTGCTCCTGGAGGAGCTCGACTTTCGTGGGTTGGTAACTCTCGCGGCCAACGATCAGGGGCCAAGCACACCGGTACACTGGTCGTGCCCTCCCTGTCGTCCCGTCGCAATACCTCTCGCAGGCACCGTTGGGTCGCCCGACTTCTTACCTGAAGGACAACCGTTTCCAGGACCCTATGGCGGTAAGACAAAGTCAGCCTCGAGTGGAGTACAAGGATTACTCCTTGATAGCTCACACTTGAGGTGACTAGGCATAACCCAGATAGGGGCCTTAGACGGAGTCTGCATTGTACCGTACCTGTGCAGTTATATTATTTATATCCGCGTTCACTCCCCTGAGTGATCACGGCCCTCTATCTAATCCTAGCTAACAATGCGCAGGGCTCACTGCTGAATAAAGCATAATAGTAATGATAGGCAGCATAGGATAAAGGAAGGCACATCAAGGGGCGACAAAAATCAGGCTATGTAGTTGAATAGGATTGTAATCGTAGCAGCAGCAGTATCAATGCCTAGTGCAAGAAATGTACGGAAAGATAGGCGATATCTGGGGAAGAAAATGGCTCTGCTTGCCTGCAAGCTCGACGGTAGTAGTAGGGTCGTCGACGGCGTAGTCGTACTCAGCAGCGGTGTAGTCGACGGCAGCAGCGGGGTCTACCGGAGATTAAAGGGGGAAGAAACAATAAACACACAGCAATAATATACAAACATATGCATGACATGACAGATGAAAAGTTAACGGTGTTCTAACGCAGTGTAATGCAATATGCTCGGAGCGGGAATTCATCTGGGGATGAACTGCCGGCTCCGGGTGATTACTGGACAGGGTGTCCGGAGGGGGAAGGATCAAGCCGGAGGTGTCGTGGTTACCGGAACAACATAAGGGGGGGTGTATCCGTGCTATTTGAACCATTCCGGACAACTTTCGTGTTCGGAATAAATTCATCCGGGCACTCTAACAGTACCGGACAATTTATCGGACAGGCGGTCCGGAGGGGGAATGTTCGATGTTCGTAGTGTTAGAGGGGTGTGGTAGACATACGGATAGCGTATTCGTATTCGTTGTATTTTTCTGATCAACTTTCATGTATAAAGTTTTTGAATCCGAGTTACGGTTTAAAAGTTATTAAATTTCAAAGTTTTAAATCAATTTAAATGATTTTCTGGATTTCTTTTATTATTTATTTAAACATTATCCAAAACATTATCCACAACATTATCCAGAACAGTGCTGACATGTGGGACCCACATGTCAGCCTCTGTTATTTATAAAACATTTTATAAAATTCAGAAATTGCCTCTGGACCCACATGTCAGTGACTAAATTTTAATTAATTGGATTAACCTAAATCATTAAGTTAATTAATTAGAGGGGACCCACCTGTCAGTGACCTAAACTCTTACTAATAGTTTTGTTATTTTTAACCGGTGCTTAAGTGGGATGGGACCCACTGGTCAGTGGGCTATTAGCCCCTAATTAACTAACTGACACCGGGGCCCCACCTGGCAGCCTCACCGGAACCTCACCGGAGGCTCGCCGGCGACGAGGTTGACGGCGACGACGCCACAGGGCACGAGGGGTCTCGTGGTTAGTCCCAATCGAACGGGGAGATGACGGGGCGGCGTTTGGTTGCGGTGGCGGGGGCTGGAAGTGGCCGGAGCGAGCACGGGCTCAACAATGGCGGAGGGGGGGTCTCGGGCTCCAATGGCGAACGCGTCTACGAGCCGAAAACGGGCGGTGCAGTGGGTGGAACTAACCCTACGGAGCACGGGGAGTATAACGGTGCCAAACGCGTGGCCTGGGGCGGCCTGTGTGCTTGACTACGACGACAAACGGCGGCGGGGAGCCTCTGCCCTAATGGCAGATCGACCCACGGGGCACGGGAGGGGGAACGGGGCGTTGCCGGTGGTAGAGGTGCTCACCAGGGACGTGTCGAGGCTGGCAGCTAGCTCGAGGGAGGTGCGAGGTGGCCGAAATTTGTCGCGGATCCCGCCGGAGCCGAAGACGAAGACGACGAAGTAGAGCTCGCCGTGGTGGACTAGGGCTCGATTCCTTGCGGGCCTTGACGAAGACGACGATGGCGCGGCTCCTGGACAACTCGGTGAGGCGGCTGGAGCGCGTTGGCCGTGCTTGGCCACGGTAATGGCGACGGCGGCGCTCGGCTGTCTTTCCCCGAGGCGTGCGAGAAGGAGAGGAGGGGAAGGAGAGGGTGAGCGTGTCCAGGAGAGAGGGAGCCCCGTTCTTATCGCGTCCGCGGCGTCAGGGGGCAGTTGGAGGGCGGGGCCGGGCTGGCGGCGACGCGTCCACGACGGGCGCCGGACGGGAGCAGGTGGGGGGGTGGTTGGAGGAAGAAGACAAGGGGAGTGGGCTGGGCTGGGCTGCGGTGGCTTCGCCCCAGGCGAGGTTTAAGTGTTTTCCCATTTTCTGGTTTTTGTCTACTGTCCTGTGGTTTGTATTTTAATTTAGTGCCTTTTTCATTTTTGTAAAATGGGTTAGGTGTTCCAATATTGGTATTACATTATAAGTCAGTGCCACAAAAAGTTTTGAAGCAAAATAAAATCATTTGATATTTAATTTAAATATTAAATGCCCCAAGTAAGGGTTTTAACCTACTGTTTGAATTGTTTGGAATTTTCTACAACTCCAAAAATTACCAAAGTTGGTCCAACATCATGTTAATGATTTTAGGCAATTTACAAAAATGGTTCCATGATTTTTGGAACAACTTTATTGTAGCACTTTTGTTTTAATTTCCATTTGAGGTAGTTTCAACTAGGGTTGGTTTGTTAGATGAGCAAGGTGCATATGGCTTGGGGACTTTGATCCCAAGGGCTCAAGTAAATGGTGCATGGGGTGTTTGATCATGAGCCTCACAAAGTTTTATCAGGTCCAAGGGAGATCTAACAGTGATAATCCAACAGTGATGATCAACAGTGATGATGATTACTGTTACAAGCATCTGAGGGTGTTACAAATCTCCCCCACTACAAGAATTCTCGTCCCGAGAATTTAAGTGGTAGCGAGGAAAAGATCGGGGTATTCATCGCGAAGGCGATCTTCGCGTTCCCAAGTGGCTTCATCTTCAGAATGATTCGACCACTGAACCTTGAGGAACTTGACGGTCTTGTTGCGGGTTCGACGCTCCGACTGATCGAGAATGCGGCTCGGATGTTCTCGATAAGTTAAGTCTTGTTGCAGCTCGATCATATCATGCTCCACTTCGCGGATAGGATCCTTGAAGCAGCGACGGAGTTGCGACACATGGAAGACATCGTGGACTTGGGAGAGGTTCGGCGGCAATCCCAACCGGTATGCCACGGGTCCACTCCTGGAAAGGATACGGAACGGGCCAATGTAGCGAGGAGCCAACTTGCCCTTGATACCGAAGCGATGAGTGCCCCTCATGGGAGTGACACGGAGGTATGCGTATTCACCAGGTTGATACTCCATTTCACGGTGTTTGCGGTCGTAGTTGCTCTTCTGACGAGACTGTGCGGCCTTGAGATTTTCTTGCACAATGCGAACTTGTTCTTCAGCTTCTTGGACAAGATCCGGTCCGAAGTAGGTTCGTTCCCCAGTTCCTGACCAATTCAGGGGGGTTCGACATTTACGTCCGTATAGAACTTCGAAGGGGGCCATCTTCAAGCTAGCCTGATAGCTATTGTTGTACGAGAATTCCGCGTACGGGAGGGCATCCTCCCATTTCATGCCGAAAGAAAGGACACAAGCGCGAAGCATGTCTTCCAGCACTTGATTAACTCGTTCAACTTGGCCTTGCGACTGGGGGTGATAAGCGGTGCTGAGATTCAGACGAGTCCCGAAAGCTTCCATGAAACTATTCCAGTATCGTGAGGTGAAAATGCTGCCACGATCTGAACTGATCTCCAACGGAATACCGTGGAGTGACACAATTCGACAGATATACAAGTGTGCCAACTGACTAGCAGTGATCGTCTCCTTGACCGGCAGGAAGTGAGCAATCTTGGAGAATCGGTCGATGACGACAAATATGGCATCGTTACCTTTCTGGGACTTAGGAAAACCGGTGACGAAGTCCATTTCGACTTTGTCCCACTTCCAATCAGGAGGAGGGAGTGGTCGCAACCAACCAGCGGGTTTTTGATGTCCGGCTTTGACGCGACTGCAAACGTCACATTGAGAAACATAGCGGGCGATGTCCTGTTTCATGTAAGGCCACCAGTACCGTTGACGAAGGTCTTTATACATCTTGGTACTGCCAGGGTGGATTGACAAGGTAGATTTATGGGCTTCTTCCATGATATCCGGACCACAGTTAATGTGGGGCGGGCTCACGGGAACTACTAAGCGGCCCTTGAAGTACACAGTATCACCATCATTAGCATCAATGGTGAAAGAGGAGGGCTTCCCTTCGGCGATGTCTTGCTTGCTCTTCACAATGTCCGGGGCCAGAGATTGTCTACTCTTGATGAGGGCGTCGAGTCTTGACTCGAGAACCAGGTTATTGACGTAACCTTGAGGAACGATCTCGAGATTCAACTTGCGAAACTCTTCATACAGGAGTGGTTGCCGCACCTGAACCTCAAGTTCAGAGCAGTAAGCTTTGCGGCTCAAGGCATCGGCCATCACATTAGCCTTGCCCGGGGTATACGAAATATCCATGTTGAAGTCGGCTATTGTCTCGAGCCATCGTTGTTGACGAAGATTCAGGTCTGGCTGAGTAAACAGGTACTTCAGACTTTGGTGGTCGGTGTAGACCTCGCAACGATTACCGACGAGGTAATGTCGCCACAGCTTCAATGCATAAATTACTGCTGCCAATTCGAGATCATGGGTTGGATATTTGTCTTCGTGAGTACACAACTGACGAGAGCCATAAGCAATCACCTTGCGTTCTTGCAATAGGACACAGCCTAATCCTTGACGAGACGCGTCGCAATATATCACGAAGTCCTTCTGAGTATCAGGGGGAGCGAGCACCGGGGGAGAAGTTAGCTTGTCCTTGAGTGCTTGAAAACTTTCTTGACATTTATCAGTCCACTCAAACTTGACGCCTTTGTGAAGCAGATTTGTCAGAGGCCTGGCAATCTTGGAAAAATTCTCGACGAAACGGCGGCAATAACTAGCGAGCCCGAGAAAACTGCGGACCTGCTTGACGGTCTTGGGAGGAGTCCAGTCAAGAATAGCCTGGATACGTTCTGGGGTGACGGCAATGCCATCCTTGGAAATCACATGTCCAAGGTAGGTTACTTCGGGAAGCCAGAACTCACACTTAGAAAACTTAGCGTAGAGTTTGTGTTCTCGAAGCTTCTCCAGTATAAGACGAAGATGTTCAGCATGTTCTTCTTCATTCTTGGAATATATCAAAATATCATCCAGATAAACCACGACGAACTGGTCGAGGTACTCCATGAAAATATAATTCATCAATCTGGAGAAGGTGGCTGGAGCATTGGTTAAGCCAAAGGACATGACGGTGTACTCGTATGAACCATAGCGAGTAATGAAGGCAGTCTTCGGAATGTCCTCATCACGGACTCGGATTTGGTGATAACCCAACCTCAAGTCGAGTTTAGAAAACACCTTGGATCCGACAAGTTGATCATACAGATCATTGATCCGGGGAAGTGGGTATTTGTTCTGGATGGTGGCTTGGTTAATGGGCCGATAATCTTGGACCAATCGGTTTGTCCCATCGCTCTTCTTGACAAAGAGCGAAGGTGCTCCCCAAGCTGAGGAGCTGGGGCGAATGAATCCTTTCTGAAGTGCCTTGTCGATTTCCTCCTTAAGTTCAAGGAGTTCATGTGGCGGCATCTTGTAAGGACGCTTGGCAATAGGGACAGTGCCAGGCTTCAAGTCGATGACGAATTCAACTTCTCTGATCGGGGGTATTCCCGGCAGTTCTTCTGGGAAGACGTCGGGAAAATCGCGAACGATTGGAACGTTCTTGATGCCTTCGAGGGGGGCGACATTCAAAGCGTTCATCATAAATATCTGTGTCTCAGCATTACGGGTAACTCGGGCGGTGTGGTTTACAATCCCACCGGAGGGGTGAAAAAGTTGGACAGACTTGGTGCCACAATAAAGTGCGGCATCGTGGAACTTCAACCAGTCCATTCCCAGAATGAGGTCTATGGTGGAAGACTTCAGAACGATGGGGGAAGCAAGGAATTCGATCCCTTCAATTTCAACAATGGTACCGGGCACTATCTTGGAGGTGTGAGCATGACCTATCGGGGTGCGGACAACCATCGGTGTGTTCATATCCTCAAGCGTAAAATTATGCGTCAATGCAAATGCTTCCGACAAGAATGAATGCGATGCTCCTGTATCGAATAAAACAGTAGTAGGTACGGAATTAACGAGAAGGGTACCCATCACGGTAGCGGGTTGTTGCTGAGCTTCATCAACACTGATGTTGTTCGCGTGACCACGAGTATGAGCAGCAGACCCAGTATTATAGTTGGGGGTCCGGTTGTTGCCACGACCATTTCCACGGCCAGCGGGGTGAACTACCAGTTGCTTCTGTTTCAGGGGACACTCCCTGGAAAAATGCCCAGGTTGACGACACGTGAAGCATAATCCATCCTGAGGACGAAGTGGGGTAGCATTGAGTGGTGCCGGCAGAGCTCTTGGCAACTGCGGTGGAGGAGGCAGACGGGGTGCAGCATAAGACGGCCTTGGAGCAGGGACAGCTGCGTGGGTCACACTGGTAGGGAGCCAGATGCGACGCTTCTGCGTTGCGCCCGAAGATGAGCCAACGTCACGGTAGCGCTTCAGAGAGTTCTTGTGCTCCATCTGGGCAGTCTCGACGGTGATAGCCTTGTTCACCATGGTGGCGAAGTTGGCGAAATCATGAACGGCAAGAGCGAGCCTGAGTTCAGGGATGAGGCCACGACGGAACTTCTGCTGCCTGCGAGCATCAGTGGCGATCTCTTCTTCCGCATAGCGAGAGAGGTTAAGGAACTCGCGCTGATAGGCTTCAACAGTCATGTCACCTTGAGTGAGGTTGCGGAATTCTTCCGCCTTACGGTCCATGATCCCCTGAGGAATGTAGAGACCGCGAAAAGCAGACTGAAATTCATCCCAAGTGATGACTTCTCCGACTGGCAGGGAACGCTTGTGGGTGCTCCACCACTGAGCAGCGGCACCTTTCAGATGATAAGACGCAAAGTTCACATAGTCGGCTGGATCGACATTAGCAGACTCCAGCTCGTGAGTGATGTCGCGAAGCCAGTCATCAGCATCCAGCGGCTGAACAGTGTTGCGGAACATAGTGGGGTTGAGGCGGGTGAAGTCGTGCAGAGTCACGGTGGCATGCTGATGGTGGTGCCCATTCTGATTCGGCTGGGGGAACTGAGCCATGATATTCTGCATGAACTGACGATTCATCTCGAACTGCTGCATCATCGCGGCCATGTAATCCGGCGGCGGAGGTGGGTCGTTGGCAGCACGACCACGACCACGACCACCACGACCAGCCATCCTGCTAGAATTTAACAGGGGTATTTCAGCGATGAACAACTTAACGAAAATACCGGAAACGAGTAAGAGGTAAAGCGACAACAAGGAGGAGGCGCGGATATATAGGAGTAGTCATATAAGACATACACATCCACACATAGAATCAACCGAAAATCGGGCAGCGTAACGTCGTAGAAATTAAGGAAAAAGGACTCTCTAGGCGGCGCGCAGACCGCGGTAAGGATTACACGACGCGACATAGATTCCACTATGTCAATCACGCCGCAAGAAAACTGTTGGTCACAGGAGTTGATGCCAGAGAACGCGCGGCCTGCCCAGAATGAGAATGGGATCCGCGGTCTGGGATCTGGCGTACGACGCCTGCAACACGACTCAATCAATGGGGGATGCACCAGAAAAACGCCGGGTGGAATCAAGAGAACGTGATCCTAATGTCAGCTTTTGTAAAACTTACCAGCAAGGATAAGAGAGTAGATTCCCAGAGCATAGGTAAGGAGAAAAGGATCCTAATACCATAGATATCACACGTAGTGACATCGATGTGGGCCCGTAAGCCAAATATTAAGTTAGCAAAATAGTTTTTCAAAGTCTAGACTCAACTTCGACCAGGTAGTGGTGGGGTGACTTCCTACAGGCAGTCGGCTCTGATACCAACTTGTGACGCCCCCAAAATCAGACCGTGTACAATAATCATTCACACAGGGTACACGACTGAGATTAGGGTGCCACGGTGATAATATCACAGCACAACACTAAACACAATAGGATAAACCAATATATTACAATAGAGGGGGTCACGCGGACCCGAATATATAAGTCATACAAGCCATAATATCTGAGTACAGACATAGTTAGTCAAGTTTTGCCTTAAGAAGGCTAGCACAAATCACATCAGAGATACAAAACGAAAAGGCGAGGCCTCCTGCCTGGGATCCACAGTACTACTCCTGGTCAACGGGGAACTCGACGTCGTAGTAGGCGCCTCCGGGGTACTCCTGCTCCTGGGCTCCAACGTCGGCTGCAGCGGCCGATCAGGCAAAACAGTAAAGGAAATAAAGGAGGTGAGTATCTAGTATACCCGCGAGTCTTACGTCCGCTACTAAGCATTATGCATTGTATCAACGGAATGAAGAGGCTGTATATAGTGGACTGAAGACAGAAATATAGAGCAAGGGTAAGAAGCTAGGCCTAACGAAGACTAGCATCTTCCGACGATGTCTTGCAGCATGGGGTAAGAATCAGCCAACAGTTTATATAAAACAGTAAGGTAACAATGAAGCAGAAGTTGCTGCAACATTGAATAATAATAAGTTGTAATAATTAACAATGCCTCCGAGTTCACCTCCTCGACATCCCCGCGAGGAAGAGAACCCGGAACCATACATTTTAATAATAGTTTTTAGTGGTAGGATCCAGCTTCAGCATAAAGCGTCCTGTTACCGTGGACACGGCTATCGATAGATCAATTCTTCCCTGCAGGGGTGCACTTGTGTTACGCTACACGCACGGATCTCCAGGGTGACGGGAACCTTGTTAGGGAACGCTCCACCGAGGCTATCCGACACTTCATAGCCTATCTTTCAAACTCAACAGAGAGGTCATCCGCCGGTCTAAATCCTAAGTACGCCGGGCCTTGGACCCCAACCCAAACGTACTCCTGCACGGTACGTGACTGGCCGGTGAAGTTAAATCAAAGCAAATACAAATCACACGCCGCGGCAAATAAGACAACACCACTTCCCGGCAATCAGCCCGCGGTACTGCTGACGTCTGAAGAGTCCTCGGACGACACTAAGAAGCGGAGGAGCCCATAACTCGTAGTTCCCACGGGTAGGTAGTGCGTACATGGCATATAGCCAACTCAAGACATTCACTGAACCATTTAGCATTTTAATTAACCTGCGTGACAACCGTTATCGTTGCCTCGACTTAACCGACCCGCGGACAACGACAGCAGCCAGGACCACCAGTACATCGGTGCCTGCCCCGTCGTCCCACCAAGTCACTGCGGTTACCAACAAGGTGAACCGTCTCCTTACCTTGTCTCGCGTGTGCTCCTGGAGGAGCTCGACTTTCGTGGGTTGGTAACTCTCGCGGCCAACGATCAGGGGCCAAGCACACCGGTACACTGGTCGTGCCCTCCCTGTCGTCCCGTCGCAATACCTCTCGCAGGCACCGTTGGGTCGCCCGACTTCTTACCTGAAGGACAACCGTTTCCAGGACCCTATGGCGGTAAGACAAAGTCAGCCTCGAGTGGAGTACAAGGATTACTCCTTGATAGCTCACACTTGAGGTGACTAGGCATAACCCAGATAGGGGCCTTAGACGGAGTCTGCATTGTACCGTACCTGTGCAGTTATATTATTTATATCCGCGTTCACTCCCCTGAGTGATCACGGCCCTCTATCTAATCCTAGCTAACAATGCGCAGGGCTCACTGCTGAATAAAGCATAATAGTAATGATAGGCAGCATAGGATAAAGGAAGGCACATCAAGGGGCGACAAAAATCAGGCTATGTAGTTGAATAGGATTGTAATCGTAGCAGCAGCAGTATCAATGCCTAGTGCAAGAAATGTACGGAAAGATAGGCGATATCTGGGGAAGAAAATGGCTCTGCTTGCCTGCAAGCTCGACGGTAGTAGTAGGGTCGTCGACGGCGTAGTCGTACTCAGCAGCGGTGTAGTCGACGGCAGCAGCGGGGTCTACCGAAGATTAAAGGGGGAAGAAACAATAAACACGCAGCAATAATATACAAACATATGCATGACATGACAGATGAAAAGTTAACGGTGTTCTAACGCAGTGTAATGCAATATGCTCGGAGCGGGAATTCTTCTGGGGATGAACTGCCGGCTCCGGGTGATTACCGGACAGGGTGTCCGGAGGGGGAAGGATCAAGCCGGAGGTGTCGTGGTTACCGGAACAACATAAGGGGGGTGTATCCGTGCTATTTGAACCATTCCGGACAACTTTCGTGTTCGGAATAAATTCATCCGGGCACTCTAACAGTACCGGACAATTTATCGGACAGGCGGTCCGGAGGGGGAATGTTCGATGTTCGTAGTGTTAGAGGGGTGTGGTAGACATACGGATAGCGTATTCGTATTCGTTGTATTTTTCTGATCAACTTTCATGTATAAAGTTTTTGAATCCGAGTTACGGTTTAAAAGTTATTAAATTTCAAAGTTTTAAATCAATTTAAATGATTTTCTGGATTTCTTTTATTATTTATTTAAACATTATCCAAAACATTATCCACAACATTATCCAGAACAGTGCTGACATGTGGGACCCACATGTCAGCCTCTGTTATTTATAAAACATTTTATAAAATTCAGAAATTGCCTCTGGACCCACATGTCAGTGACTAAATTTTAATTAATTGGATTAACCTAAATCATTAAGTTAATTAATTAGAGGGGACCCACCTGTCAGTGACCTAAACTCTTACTAATAGTTTTGTTATTTTTAACCGGTGCTTAAGTGGGATGGGACCCACTGGTCAGTGGGCTATTAGCCCCTAATTAACTAACTGACACCGGGGCCCCACCTGGCAGCCTCACCGGAACCTCACCGGAGGCTCGCCGGCGACGAGGTTGACGGCGACGACGCCACAGGGCACGAGGGGTCTCGTGGTTAGTCCCAATCGAACGGGGAGACGACGGGGCGGCGTTTGGTTGCGGTGGCGGGGGCTGGAAGTGGCCGGAGTGAGCACGGGCTCAACAATGGCGGAGGGGGGGGTATCGGGCTCCAATGGCGAACGCGTCTACGAGCCGAAAACGGGCGGTGCAGTGGGTGGAACTAACCCTACGGAGCACGGGGAGTATAACGGTGCCAAACGCGTGGCCTGGGGCGGCCTGTGTGCTTGACTACAACGACAAACGGCGGCGGGGAGCCTCTGCCCTAATGGCAGATCGACCCACGGGGCACGGGAGGGGGAACGGGGCGTTGCCGGTGGTAGAGGTGCTCACCAGGGACGTGTCGAGGCTGGCAGCTAGCTCGAGGGAGGTGCGAGGTGGCCGGAATTTGTCGCGGATCCCGCCGGAGCCGAAGACGAAGACGACGAAGTAGAGCTCGCCGTGGTGGGCTAGGGCTCGATTCCTTGCGGGCCTTGACGAAGACGACGATGGCGCGGCTCCTGGACAACTCGGTGAGGCGGCTGGAGCGCGTTGGCCGCGCTTGGCCACGGTAATGGCGACGGCGGCGCTCGGCTGTCTTTCCCCGAGGCGTGCGAGAAGGAGAGGAGGGGAAGGAGAGGGTGAGCGTGTCCAGGAGAGAGGGAGCCCCGTTCTTATCGCGTCCGCGGCGTCAGGGGGCAGTTGGAGGGCGGGGCCGGGCTGGCGGCGACGCGTCCACGACGGGCGCCGGACGGGAGCAGGTGGGGGGGTGGTTGGAGGAAGAAGACAAGGGGAGTGGGCTGGGCTGGGCTGCGGTGGCTTCGCCCCAGGCGAGGTTTAAGTGTTTTCCCATTTTCTGTTTTTTGTCTACTGTCCTGTGGTTTGTATTTTAATTTAGTGCCTTTTTCATTTTTGTAAAATGGGTTAGGTGTTCCAATATTGGTATTACATTATAAGTCAGTGCCACAAAAAGTTTTGAAGCAAAATAAAATCATTTGATATTTAATTTAAATATTAAATGCCCCAAGTAAGGGTTTTAACCTACTGTTTGAATTGTTTGGAATTTTCTACAACTCCAAAAATTACCAAAGTTGGTCCAACATCATTTTAATGATTTTAGGCAATTTACAAAAATGGTTCCATGATTTTTGGAACAACTTTATTGTAGCACTTTTGTTTTAATTTCCATTTGAGGTAGTTTCAACTAGGGTTGGTTTGTTAGATGAGCAAGGTGCATATGGCTTGGGGACTTTGATCCCAAGGGCTCAAGTAAATGGTGCATGGGGTGTTTGATCATGAGCCTCACAAAGTTTTATCAGGTCCAAGGGAGATCTAACAGTGATAATCCAACAGTGATGATCAACAGTGATGATGATTACTGTTACAAGCATCTGAGTGTGTTACATGGGCTGAGGTGGGCCTCGCCCCAGGCGAGCTTTAAGCCCCTGTTTTATTTTGTTTTGTTTTCTGTTTGGTTAAATTCTTTTCTGTAATTGATTTATTAACCCTAGCATTTTTGTAAAATATTATTGGTGTTTTTAAATTAGGTTTACATATTACTGAGGTGCCACAAAAGTTTTTGCAGCAAAATAAATTCATTAGATATTTCTTTTAATTATTAGATGCCCAAAGTAAGGGTTTTAACCTACTGTTTCAATTGTTTGGAATTTTCTGTAACTTCAAAAATTACCAAAGTTGGTCCAACATGATTATAATGATTTTAGGCAATTTACAAAAATAGTTTCATGATTTTTGGAACAACTTTAATTGAGCACATTTGTTTTAATTTTCATACGAAGTAGTTTCAACTAGGGTATAATTTCTTGACGAGGAAGATGCATTGGGTTTAGGGTTTTGATTACCAACCAGCATGGTTTGAAAAGAACAGAAGTAAAGTTTGATTAAGGACATGGGATAACAGTGATTAACAAACAGGTGATGGTCAACAGTGATGATGATTACTGTTACAACAACTGAGGGTGTTACACGTCGCTGGAGGGGAGCAACGGCGTCGAGCACTGAGATTGCACGTCGTAGCGGATAGCTTAGGCAGTTTGTAATAGTAGTATATTTTATGCTTTTGACTTTGGAAAATGTTGGTGGCCGGCCGACCGGCCAAAGCTTAGGCCGGTCGGGCCAAGGCTCACATGTGTCCATTTTCCTGTTTTTGTTACATATGACGCATGATAAATGTTACAACCGTAGTATAAAATGCTATTATTTATATACTATTATTATACTAATATTATTACGTTGATCTATGTTACTTTTTGCTAAACGGATGTATCTAGTAGTATTTTAGTGCTAAGCGCATTCATTTGGTAGCATGATATAAAAGTGTTACTAATGATTTTTGCTACAACAAAAAAGATGAAATGTGATCGGTGACGATGGGTTTCGAATTTTGTTACAACCGTTATAAAAATAGCTACAAGCGGTGATTAAATTTGTGCCACGAAGTACGTAAATTTTTTATCAGATTTTTTGTTGCAACAGTGAATAAAATCAAAAAATACACAATAAATTTTTGTTGCATCCACGTACCAAAAAAGTTGCAACGGATAGTAAGAAATGCTACCATCAACGATTAAGATTTGGTACCATCATTTTTTTACTGAAAAAAGCACAAAAAATAAAAAATATTACATCCGTATACTATTTTTTTTGCAAATATATTATAAATATTATAAAAATACGGCAAATGTTGCAATCATCTAATTCAAAAGGTATGCGCGAATATCATCCGTTGATCCGGATCACGGGAAACGCGGGTGACCGGAGCGCCGGTCCTTTGACTTTTGACCCCCTCTCTCTCGCCCCCCGCTCTCGTTTCGCTGTGGCCCCACATCTGCTCTGTTCCCCTCGCCCGAGCTCTCACGCTGGTTCCTAACGCCACCGCCCAGCTGCTTCCCCCAGCCCCTGCCGGCCTGCCCTGATGGCAGCGTCCTCCCCGACCTCTTACCCTCACCGCCGGTGTAATTTCTGACTTGACAGCCTCGCCTCCCTGCCTCGACGCAGAGGCTGCCACGGAGTTCGAGCCGAAACCCTAGCCTCGGCGACATCCCATCTCCCCCGCCGCCTCACGCCGGTGAAGAGGAAGCAGCGCCCCCCGTCTTATGCTCTCTGCGACTTCAGAAATCCGGAAGCGGAGGCGGCCTTCGTGGCCTCTCCCCCCGGGGTGAAGGGTTCTATGGGAACTTCCAGGGGGTGCGCCCTCCGGGCAGGCGACGGCACCGTCAGGTTGGTCCCTCTCTTTCTCTCCTTTACCCACTCCTCACGAGGGTCTGATATATGACCCCATGGCTTGGAAGAACCCATATAGCGTTATTTGTGGTGGCTCCTTCGATTTGGGAATTTTATAGCTGGGCGTCTAGCCTTGCATAATCTGTGCTCTTAGGGTTATATGTTAAGGCATCGTGACTTCTGTGTGTTGGCACATGCCTTGCGCTAACTGAGCTCTCTACTCTAGCATTTCTTAGCCTGTTACTTGGATAAGAGAAAAAAAAACAAGCTTTTTGGAGGGAATGCCATTCCGCTAGCTTTATTGATTAACAAACATGGATACATTGCTTACTATCGTGTGCAAAATAAAACTAGGGGCATCAGTATCCTGAAGACATGATAAAGAAGGTTGAAAGCTATTCGTAGCTAGCTCATGAGCAACCTCATTGGCTTCCCTCGGACAGTGTTCAAAAGCAACCCTTGCAAAGGCAAGAATCCTGTACTCATGGAAAATTGTAGCTGTTGCCGTTGCTGAAAAACCTCCATGAAACATAGTATCAATCACCTGGGTGTTGTCTGATTGGATAATGAAATTACTGCAGCTGATGTGTTGAGCTAAACAAAGTATAACTAGCATGACACCCGCACGTTGACACATAATATAACTAGCATGACACCGCCCATGGCAACACATGGATATTATGCTAGTATAACTAACGTGACATGCGCGCGTTGACACATAATATACCTGAAGTTACAAATGTTCATAATTGTTCAATGTTGCTGTAAGCATTAAAATGGTTGATTAACTTAAAATTAAGTATTAATGCAAGGGGGTTCAAAATTTGGTATGGTGCATAGCTACTGTGATGGTTGTTTTGGTGATACTAAAGTGATGCTTGTGCCAATAAATTAAGGGCATCAAATCAGTGGCATGGTTTTTGTTGGTTAAAAAAAAGGAAGTTGCCACAGCTTTCTCAGTTTTATCAATAGCAGAGTGAATGATGATTATATTTACATTGCCTGAATGCAAATCACACTCCCACATGGGTAAACTTCATCTGTATTTGCCCCTTAGAAACAAAATGGCTAAAAAGGAAATATAGTTGAATGGAATGCGGATTTATCCTTTCTAGGAAATTGTCTATTGACTTTGATTATTACTTGGAAATATTTGATGATTATCTTCTCATCAATTTAGTTTTAAAATATTAGCTGGCTATTTGAATGAAGTATGCAAGTGCATGTTACATTTACTGTGTGTACTAGGATGTTATTCCTTCTGTTTTGTTACTAGCTGCATCAGATTATGGAGGCATTTACTCCATGCTTTCATCACACATTTTATCTTCAGATTCAGAGTTCTTTCCTCTTTCCTAAATAAGGAATGTAATAATCACTGATTGTCTGTGTGAGCTGTTGTTATTTTACAAATTTTATTTTTCAGTACTGCCATAATTTTTGTACAGTTAAATAAATATTTCCTAAGTGGATAGTACATGACCAAGTATCATTGTTGTTCATCATATTTTTCCTGTCTGGCCTACTATTTCATCTCACCATGTTAAGAAGCTTCCTCCTGACTGAATATTCTGTCTTCAGCTCTGACTGAGAAGCTGTGCTGTATGTATCATGCGTGCCTATCAGAGAGGGCATCACAAAGTCTGAAGTTATTGGTCATGTGTGAAAACCAGAAAGTAAGAAAGTAAACACAGTGACCATACAAGTCTGTAAGAGGAGGCCAGTTTACATAAAAGCGGTGAGTCGGAAGATTCTGGTACAGATTCAGAGGTTGAGGGAAGTAAACTGTCTCAATAGTCTGGGACGACGTCAAGGCTGAAAGCATGAATGCTAGCAAGGCAAGGGTGTGTAGAAATATTCTGGGGAAGCTCATGGATCACCCAGGTGGCTGGCTTTTCCATAAACCGGTTGATCCAGACATATTTGGCATTCCAGATTACTTTGATGTTATCCGCAAGCCAATGGACTTGGGCACTGTGTAACACCCTCGCTGTCAGTGAACAGTAATTATGGTTACTGTTCATCTCTACTGTTCAAAACTTTTGTTTGATCAACTGGTTCAGTTTAAATTCAAATTCTCTTTTGATATTGTTGCAAGCAAATATGAACCATGGACCTTGATCATCATTGGCCAACTAAAGTCCAAGTCATTTGAAATAAAATTCAAACAAACCCTAAAATGCCTTTTGATGAATATTAAAAATATGATGACAATAAATCTTTTCCAAAAATCTTGGAACCACTTTTATAAAATCCCAAATAATCATTGGACCATGCTCATGTAATCATTGGTATTTATTGGGCTACTAAAAATTGTAAACAATTAATAACAGTAGCAATTTCAGGCCAATTGCTCATTTAATAATAAAATAAATTAGCAAAAGAGTTTAGAAAAACCCTAAACTTTTTGTGGTACTCTAGGAATATGCTCTACTAATTATGGAACCAAAATGGCATTATATAAAAATGCCTAAGCCATTTAAATAAATGCTAACAGAATTTTACAGAAAAAGAAAAGAACAAAATGAGCTCTGATTATTTGTCGCACGGGGCAAAGGCCCACCCATCGGCCCACGCGGGTCCCTTTTTTCCTTTTTCTTTCCCCCACCTCTTCCTGTTCCTCTGGCCGACACGGCCATGGCAACAGTGGCCGTCGCCACCGGACCTCCTCGCCGCCTCGGTCGCTACAGGGGGTGGCGAGAGGATAAGACGACGCCCCCGGGCAGCCTCCCCTCTCGCGCAAACCTTAGCCACCTCCCCCCCCTCGCGTTCCCCTGCTTCTTCCCCCACGAGATCCGAGCTCCGCCATGGCCGCGGTTCCGTGAGCCGCCGTGGCCAACGTGCTCCCCGCACGCAGCCGACTTGTCCTGGAGGTCCCTCAATGTCGTCTACGTCCTCGTGTGCCTTCAATTTGGGCCGGGGAGCTCTGGAGGCGACGCCTTCGTCTTCGATTCGCCGCGGCCGTCGTCATCTTCCTCGCCGGAATTCGCCACCCCGCGCCCTCCTGTGGCTTCCCCGAGCACGACATCGAGCTCCTGGTGAGCTTCACATCCGATTCCCCCTCTTCCTCGGCTCGATTCGTCGCTGTGACCGTCGCCTTGAGCTCGCCATGGACATGGCCGTGGTTCCGGTCCTCGTCACGGACTTTGTCGCGCCCGCGTGCGCCTTCTGGCACCCGTGCGCGCCGCCCGCGCTGCCTGTGCCCTGCGCGAGTCCACGCGCCCACAAGTGCCACCGACGGCCTCGCCGCGTCCTCCTCACCGCGCTCAGGCCACTGCCATGGCCGCCACGGCCGTGCTTGTCCCGCGCCCTTCTCCTCCCTGCTCCTCCCAGCACTGCTCAGCAGCTTCGGCGTGCGCCCGCCATGCCGCGTGTGCCCCCCCCACACCTCGCCGTGCCCCCCCCTTGGCCGGAGGGCCTCGCCGGCATGGGCGCCCCATGTACTTGGCCGTGAGCTAAGCCCCTAACCCCTGCGCCCCTGTAATCAGGCTAACCCCCCTTTTATTAACCCCCATGCTAATTAAAACAGAAAAATAACCCCCCTAGTCTATTACATGTGGGGCCAACCCCCCTTAATTAACTCTCTGGTTTAATTACTGCCTTAACAAAAACTAGAGTCTATGACAGCTGGGTCCCACCTACTGTTTAAATTAATTAAATGATTTTGTTAAAATGTAAGTATGACATGTGGACCCCACTGGTAATTTAATTAAATTAGATGTTTTAAATTGCATTTTAATAATAAAAGAAAATCCAGAAATGATTTAAAATTGATTAAAACTTTGAATTTAAATATCTTTTAATCCGTATATCGGATCGAAAAACTTTATACATCAAAATTGATCAGAAAAATATCACGAATATGAATACGCTATCTGTAGGTCTTCCACCCCCCTCTAACACAACAAACATCGAACCGTCCCCCTCCGGACCGTCTGTCCGATGATTTGTCCGGTACTGTTAAAGTATCCGGATGAATTTATTCCGAACACGAATGTTTCCCAGAATAGATCAACTAGCACGGATACACCCCCCTTATGTTTGTCCGGTACCCACGACACCTCCGGCATGAACCCTTCCCCTCCGGACACCCTGTTCGGTAATCACCCGGAGCCGGTAGTTCATCCCCGGATGAATTCCCGCTCCGAGCAACGTACGTTGCACTGCGTTAGAACACCGTTAACATTGCATACACCATGCTATTCATCTGTTTGTTTATGCTTGCTTTGTATTTACTGTTTCTCCCCCCCTTTATTCTCCGGTAGACCCCGCTGCTACCGCCGACTACACCGTCGCCGGGTACGATTACTTCGTCGACGACCCTACTGCTACCGTCGAGCTTCCGGGCAAGCAGAGCCATTCTCTTCCCCAGATATCTCCTACCTTTTTCGTACCTTCTTGCACTAGGCATTGTTACTGCTGCTGCTACGATTACAATCCTATTCAATTGCATAGCCTTCTTTTGTCGCCCCTTGATGTACCTTCCTTTATCCTACGCTGCTTGTTATAATTATGCATATATTCAGCAGTGAGCCCTGCGCATTGTTAGCTAGGACTAGATAGCGGGACGTGATCACTCAGGGGAGTGGACACGGATACAATATATACAACTGCACAGGTACGGTACAAAGAAGACACCGCCAAAGGCCCCTATCTGGGTTATGCCTAGTCACCTCAAGTGTGAGCTATCCAGGAGTAATCCTTGTACTCCACTCGAGGCTGACTTTGTCTTGCCGCCATAGGGTCCTGGACAGCGGTTGTCCTTAAAGGTAAGGTAAGAAGCCGGGCGACCCAACGGTGCCCGCGAGCGGTATATCGTCGGGAACGACAGGGAGGGTACGACCGATGTTACTGGCGTGCTTGGCCCCTGCTCGTATCTCGCGAGAGTTACCAAACCACGAAAGTCGAACTCTACCAAGAGCACACGCGAGACAAGGTAAGGAGACGGTTCACCTTGTTGGTAACCGCAGTGACTTGGTGGGACGACAGGGCAGGCACCGATGTACTGGTGGTCCTGACTACTGTCGTTGACCGCGGGTCGGTTAAGTTGAGGCAACGATAACGGTTGTCACGCAGGTTAATTAAAATGCTAAATGGTTTGGCGGATGTATTGAGTAGCCTTTTGTCTTGTACGCACTACCTACACGTGGGACGAGGAGTGTGGGATCCCCTGCATCGTAGTCTCGTTCGAGGGTCTTCAGACGTCAGCAGTACCGCGGGTTGATTGCCGGGAAGTGGTGTTGTCTTCTCTTGCTCGAGCGGTGTATTTGATTGTTTATAGAATCAAAATAACTATATAGTCTTTCTTGTTCCACTTGCAAGGTATTTGCTTTGATTTTGCTTCACCGGCCAGTCACGCACCGTGCAGGAGTACGTTCGGGTTAGGGTCCAAAGCCCGGCGTACATAGGATATAGTCCGGCGGATGACCTCTCTGTTGATTGCCGAAGGATGGGCTACTTTGTGTCGGATAGCTTTGGTGGAGCGTTCCCTAACAAGGTTCCCGCCACCCTGGAGATCCGAGCGTCGTAGAGTCACGCCAGTGCACCCCTGCAGGGAAGATTAATCTATTCGAATAGCCGTGTCCACGGTAACATGACGCTTTATGCTGAAGCTGGATCTTACCACTAGGAACTACTACTATTAAACTGTATGGTTCCGGGTCTTCTTCCTCACAGGGAGTGGAGGAAGGGAACTCGGAGGCATTATTATTATTAATCATTACAACTTATTATTATACAAGGTTGCAACAACTTCTGCTTCATTGTTACTTTATCGCTTTATATGAACTGTTGGCTGTTCTCTTCTTGTGCTGCAAGACATCGTCAGAAGATGCTAGTCTTCGATAGGCCTAGCTTCTTACCCTTATTCTGATTTCTATCTTGCAGTCCACTATATATACAACCTCCCCTTTCCGTTGATACAAATGCATAATGCTTAGTAGCGGACGTAAGACTCGCGGGTATACTAGATACTCACCTTTGCTTTATTTCCCCCTTTATGTTTTGCCTAATCGGCCGCTGCAGTCGACGTTGGAGCCCAGGAGCAGGAGTACCCCGGAGGCGGATACTACTACGTCGAGACCCCCGCTGACCAGGACCAGGAGTAGTTTCGGAGGCTCCCAGGCAGGAGGCCTTGCCTTTTCGATCTGTATCTCTGATGTTATTTGTGCTAGCCTTCTTAAGGAAAAACTTGACTAACTATGTCTGTACTCAGATATTATGGCTTGTAAAACTTATGTATTCGGGTCCGCGTGACCCCCTTTATTGTAACATATTGATTTATCTTTTTGTGTTTAGTGTTGTGCTGTGATATTCTCACCGTGGCACCATAATCTCAGCCGTGTACCCAACGTGTATGATTACTGTACACGGATTGATTTTGGGGGCGTCACACACTGTCAAGAAGAAACTCATAAATAAGAGTTATTTAAGCACCGATGAGTTTGTAGCAGATGTGAGACTAACATTTTCAAATGCAAAGAAGTATAATCCTTCCGGAAATCAGGTTCACACAGTAGCTGAACAGCTGAATATAATGTTTGATTCGGAATGGACATCATATGAAAGAAAATGGAGAGACAGAAATCTGAAACCATTGCAGTTGCCGATGAAGGTAATTAAGGCTAGTGCGGCTGTCAATTCAAAGCCAGTAGTTTCTAGAGGGCTAGTGGCATGCTCGAATTCACTTGCAAAGAACACATTGACAAATGCAATATCCTCCAAAGTAAGACAACCTGATACCACCATTCACTTGATTATTAGTATTTTGTCTTTCTAACGGCAATATGATTTCAATGTACTGCTTTATGTTGTATGCACAGGTAAAAATTAAGTTTTGTGTGCGTGGCTCGGGGCAGACAATTTCCAAAGGTGTGAGGGGTGTAACTTTTCATTATGTGCCACAAAGTTTTCTGGACTATACTTGTCATGCTTATTGATACTTTTTTTAAACTCAGAGACACCTTTGCAAGCAGCTGGTAGCAAATTATATCATTCTATACCTTGCACCAAGGTTTTGACGATGAGTTGTCTTATTTCTGTTTGATTATTGATGAAGCACATTCCCAGTTGCCCCACTTAAGCTTTGTATTCTATCTTTAGGAGGGTGCTAACTCAACTAAGGTGCAGTCAAGTGAGCACAGCTTTCAGTCAAATGGTATGCTGATGAATTCCACGTAATTTCATCCCCTGCCATCTGTTGTATTAACACTTCTATTTGCTATCTTAGGAAATGAATCACTATCTCGCAGTGATACTTCAACTTCGCCTCTTGCTTCCTGTGGACAAGGTTCTATCAGCTTATTCTCTTTTATGTATATATGCTTGGTTATTTGTGGCGATAACACAACAAGTTAGGAACTTGGCACAATTTTGTTGCCATATATTGTGTTGCTAATGCAATGCATGTTGTGTGAATTTCAGGAGACGGAAGTTATTTACATGATGAACCTTTGTCACCAACCAAGGCCCTTCGTGTAGCTATCCTTAAGAGACGTTTTGCTCGAGCAATTGTGAAGGCACAGCAGAAGGCACTTCTGGACAATGTAATTTTCTGAAATATACGTACATGCTAGATTTTGAACATTACAATTATGTTATTCAGTGGGCAAGCTTTCTGCTGCACTTGCAGTTCTGGCTGATATGCTGTTTTGATCTCTTAGGGGCAGAAAATAGACCCTGTAAAATTACTGTTGGAAAAGGAGAGGCTGGAAAAGAGGCAGCAAGAAGGTAATAATTAGCCATCTGCCTCTAATCGGCAATTATATATAGACTGGATATGATTTGCTATCTACCAGTTCTGTGAGTTTGGTCGAGTATCTTATATGTGCTCTGAGCTCTCTCGTAGTCATGTGGACTTGTACTTCCCCTTCATTTTAACCCAAAATAAGCTGCACTTGTTTGAATTCTCATGCGCAAAGTAAGGTATATTTAGAATTCTCATGCCCAAATGACATATACCTGTTTTAATTATCAAGCTTTGAGAATTTTCGGTGTTAATAATAGGCCTGGTGGATGTTGAAAAGTGTTGGGAGTTTCAAGAGTTCACTATAGTAGCAAGAGAGGCTAAAATGAGGCTTGATATTTTACCTTGAGAATTTTTTAATTGGTTGGTATGCATGTTCTTTTGGACTAGTTTATTAGTCATCAGAGCAGTTTGTTCCTTTCTTTAATGTGACTTATCTTGATGCTCGTGCACATCAATCAAATGAGTGCCGAAAGTGTTCATCCCCCGGTTTTATTTGGAGACTCCCGTTTTTTTTTCATGCCTTGGCTTGGCTAGCAACTGATAGTTATTGCATGCTATGGAAATGAGTGATATGCCTTAACCCTTTTCCACTTTTAAAATGGTTGTTGATCAACCAAGTATCATCTTTTTCATGCGTGTCGCTCTGAAGTACCTTCTCCTCTTACTCGAAATCATCCATGTGCCAACAAATCTGGAAGAATTCAACTTGGCATGTAGTCTTCTGTGTCCTATTCTGTCATATGTTTCCATTACTAGTGGAGTGCCCATACATTGAAACATTATATTTGTTACTTTTGTTAGTATGATACCGTAATCAACACAAAAGTTGCTAAAAAGAATACTGTTCAAAAGGATGAGGCATATGTATACATTGGTAAGGGTCATCAATGGCTGTACCCATGGCTGTACCCATGATTTAGTTTCCAGGACTATGGCTGTACCCATTTGTTTTTTTATCTTATCTGAAACAAGTTGGCAATCAGTAAAATATAAACTTGTTAGTAAATGGAAGATGTTTACACATTAGCCATTAGCGATAGCTCATTGGTATGAGTTAGCTGTAGACAGTTGTCTTGGTCAGTTAGGCAGTCAATTTGTAGCTTCTGTATTAAAGGAAGTCCTGTTACTTGTAAGCAATCAAGGAAGGAAGAAATTATAACATTGATGGGTAGTTTTCAAAGAGTCCCTGTTTGTTTGATAAGATGGATGAGCTAGTTCTTGGTTCTGGGAGTTTTTTACTGTAGCATTCACTCAAGAAATTAAATTGTGGTTGTGAGTAGACCAGGTACAATGCAAAGTGCTTAGAGTAAGCGTCTGTGCTATACAAATAAGCGCCAGTGCTTAAGAAAAAACGGTTCCTTTTCACAGGTCTTATGATAATTATATTGGGATTATGGGCAACATGAACTCCTTTCTTCAAAATTGAGTATGAAAACTCTTAAGCATAAATCTGTATGGCTTATTTTTAGGCTGTACTCTTCTGTGTGACGTTGACACTTGAGTTGCGCAATTGTGGTTAATGCTGGCTTCCTCCAAATTCGTTTTGTCCTGCAGAGAAAGAAAGGATTGAGGCCCAGGTGAAGGCTGCTGAAGCTGCTGCACAGTTCAAGTTGGAGAAAGAATTGAGGATGAAAAGAAAGCGGGAAAGAGAGGCAGCACGCCTGGCGCTACACATGGTACTAGCTCCTTGCCCTCTTCAGGCCAGCAAGTTTCTAAGCTTGATGTTACACAATGGATATTCAATATCTCCTTTTTTGTAGATGAAGAAGACTGTTGATATTGACAACAGCGGCTTTCTAAAGGACCTGGAAAACATGAGCAAAAAGTGGGAACTGAATCCTCCTGGCAGGTTAATTGTGGATTTTGTCGATGGGATGGAGCTTCCACCTTGCCTGGGAAGCCCGCTGGAGAGGCTTGGTCTTTTCATGAAGAAAGATCTTCATGAGGAGGTCGAACATGTAATGGAGGACAGCATTTCACCCTCCGTGGATGTCGATGTGGAGGAAGGAGAGATCGGCTGCTGTTGGTAGCATCCAGCATAATATCGATTTTTCCTTTTTCTTCGTTCAGCATATTGTGAATCAACATGATTATCGAGGCTATAGGTAATGAAATTACATCGCAAAAGGATAAAATCATATAGCTTCTTGGAGTCAACACAGAAGTGGCTGTAGTTTAGTGGTGAGAATTCCGTTGTGGCCGTGGAGACCTGGGCTCGAATCCCAGCAGCCACATTTTTACTTTATCTTCTTTTACAATTCTCTTACCCGTTTTTCTTCTTTCCATAATTTTTTTATCATGCAATATATGTGATGGTGTTTCAATTTATCTGCAGAAATTAATGGTGTAATTTAGTAAGTCACTATTTTATTTTTTTGTACACTTCTCTTACCCCTTTTTTTGCGGGTAAAAATAATTTATAAATCACTCAGGATTAAAATCATTCTTACATAAATCCATCACCTCTCCAGGCCCTGAACCCAGCCATACTACCGTACTTTTCTTCACTCTGCCCAAAGAAGCTAAGTAATGGCTTGTGCCATTCTGTTCTCTACGGACATGAGTAAGCTCTACTCGTCTTCCACCTCCCATGAGCCTCCTGATCTGATCCACCATCATAGCATGACGCGACCTGTCCAGCTCCACTGCCTCGATCATATTGAGTGCAGCAAGGCAGTCCGTCTCCATCTCTATCGGCTGCTGCGTCCATTGCAAAGCCAGGTTTAGGCCCTCCATACAAGCAACAAGCTCAGCCTCCAGCGCCTCCACACAAGACCTGAGCTCCCTGCATGAGGAGAAAATGATCTTGCCGGCGCTATCCCGCAGAATCATTCCGGCACCGGCCGTTCCGGTCGTGGAGCAGAACGAACCGTCGATATTGAGCTTTCTCCACCCAGCAGCAGGAGGAGTCCAGCGAAGTGGTGGCTCGAGAGTACTTCGAGCCTGTGCGATGGTCACCCGCGGCACATGTGATGATGCCGCCCGCGGCAGAACAGCGTCCACCACCTGCTTCCCTTTCATCGGGTCTGCCCCCGGCTTGTTTTGTATGCCCACGAGTGAGTCGACGTAGCTGAGAAGGAACCTCTTCGACGCCTCGATCGGTGGCGGTTGTTTGTGGTGTGTCATCTCGTTGCGGACGTGCCAACAACGCCACAAGGTCATCATGAGCTCCATCCTCTCCATAGCAGGCAGGTCACAGAAAGTTTGGACGAGCCATTCCGTGCCCGTCCGGCGGAAGGTAGCAGCAGGAATCCTCCATTGCTCAGCCATTGCTTGCCATAGCACCGCCGCTCTCGGGCACCTGCAAAAAGCATGAAACGTGTCCTCCGGCTCCATAGCACAGAGGGGGCATTGGTCAGAAATTTCGAGGACTATTAACCTAGGTGGGCAAACAATCTGTGACCAGCCGCCAAGTAAAGGTGCGAACCTTAGGAGGAGCAGGGCACCTCATGCCCTGCTCGCCACGATTGACGAAGATCGAAGACGAATTTCCAAAGCAAGTCGATAAGCACTCCGCACCGAGAAGTTTCCGTTGCGCTCCGGGCCCCATGCAAGGATGTCGTCACCCAGCCGTGGAGATGTGTAGATCTTAACAATGTCCTCCGCGTCCACGGATAAGAAGGTGTCCCGTACCACTTTTATTCTTCCCATAATATTTTCTTCATGCAATATATGTGATGGTGTTTCGATATCTGCAAACATAAATCGCTTAATTAGTAAGTTATTGTTTTAGTTTTTTTAAACTTCTCTTATTTTTTTTGTCTTCATGCAATATATCTGATGGTGTTTTGACTTACCTATAGAAATAAACCGTGTGAATTAGTAAGTTATTACCCGCAAAAAAAAAGGTTTTGTGACCTCCAGATAAGAAGGCTCGTTCTTAATTAAGAGGGCTTATCACCAAGTTTTACAACATGAGATGAACGCCCCGGGTGTTAATGCAAAAAGTGAGTGCATGTATGGATGAAGACCTCGATGAAAGTTAATTTGACAATGCCCCATTACGTCATAAATTGTTTTTGCTTGGATAATAGTGTCCAATACCTTGTCCACATAGGCGGATAAGAACCGTCGGCATATGAGAACTTTGATTTTTTTTCTCAAATATATAGTACAAAGAATAAAATGCCTCTAATTCCATGCTAATTATACCTTTGTAACTACTATAAGGGAAAAGTTCATGTTCTTCAAGTAAAATACCGTGAGAGCCAACTAACAATTGAATGCAGTGAAAATGGACACGCGATTTTCCTATATAAGTTGTGTCGTGGGAATGACCCCTGGGTAGGATCACCTAGGCGAAATAACCTTTCAAGACGAAGACCGTCAATATGATGACCGCCGATCTAAGCAAGGCCAAGCTAATCCGGGCCGACCTGAAGACCGTCATTCGGAAGAAGGCCGATCTGATCAAGGCCGACCTGAAGACCGTTGATCTGAGGATAGCCGAGCTAAAAGAAGACCAAGCAGCACAAGATCGATCTCAAGAGGGCCGAGCTGATTAGGTCGGAAGCCGACTGCTCTGAAAGAGCGCAATCGGCCTCACCTAAGTTCATTCGTCCCATAAAGACACAAGGCTATCCGAGCTAACCACGAGAGTTGACCTTGGGACGGATGGGCGCACCCGGTCCGAGGTCATCAATAGGTGATCCCAAGAGATCCGCGTGACAGACAGAACAGTACTGTGCTGACCTGTCAGACACATGATGTTCCCTCGACACATCCGCTGACAGGGCGGCGGAGGCGACAAGGCATTGAGGCAGTCGCAAGGCTAGACGTAGAGCACTCGAGACCTATATAGCAAGATTCAACGACAAAGTAGGGCTACATCTTTCCGCCGCATGGCACCAGTAAAGGGAGCAGTCGGCGGGACCTAGCAGCTCTCCAGAGGCTTACAACTGGGCCTCGGAACAACCGGAGATTACTCTAAGTGGGAGTTTTCTAGAATTTTGAGATCAAATTGAAACTCCACATATTATGAACTTAATCTTCATGTCTTAGCAAATATCATTGTAGATAACGTCATACCAATGTTTAGAACTATGGCTCTTTTAGTATGATAGAACTTAAGGTAAATGGGTCTTACTTCATTGATGTGTACCAACACCATTAGAGACATACTCATTAGTAATGACTTACTAAACATAATACGAATAACTGCTAGGAGATACACCTGACAACTCCGTAATCAAGGAAGATGATGATGAGTATCACACTCACCGTCACTTATGAATGACTGTCCAATACACCATAATTCATTCTATGGAATCTGAATTGTGAATGCATGTTAACCAACACGTATGACGTGCTAGGTGAACTTGAAAGCACTTGGTCACAAATCAGAGTAATGGAATATGAGTATATGGACGGGGTTTCTTTCAACTATGGTGGAAGGAACAACCTGCTGAGAAAGTCACTTGGAAAATGTATAAGATACATGGAACACCTTGTGTATAACTTGGACTACTGATTGACTGGTTACTTTGCGATAACTGGGGAGTTGCATCCGCTTCCTCCCAGTTACAAAGACCATATCTGGACTATGTCATGAAGGAGAATCGTTCACCTGTCATGAGGTCATGGTTAAAGTTAAGAACTTTAAGAGTAGAACCAATGCAGGAATGGTCATTGAAGGAGAAGGTATATTTGATATACGAGTTATAAATGTCTTTCCCATGAAACACTAATTGCGGTTGATTAAGTATTCGATGCTTGAACTTACTGCTTGAGAGTGGCTTGGAAGGGATGAGGTGACAATGTGTGCTGACGGCAATCAAGATAGTTGATGGTCGACAACACTCTCCCTCTACATCTATCAATTGATTAATATATGAGTAAATTTTATGATCATTTGAATGAGGACTTTATTAGTGTGTCTTGCATCTCGCGAAGACAATTATTCATATTAGTGAGAAACAAGTCAATTGTTCTCCTTTTATGAATGATATCTCTTATGGTCACATTACGATTATGAATGCGTTATTCTTATATTGATGATAGTTGTTTGATCATTTATAAGAAATATTGTAATGCCAAGAAATATCCAGGCTTAATAATGACACTACAGTTTAAGTCATGAATGGTATGATGATGTCTTAAGATACTTGATCTCTTGCCACATACAAACCATGCCTTTTAGGTGAGATGACTAAAACCTCGCATTCTGGTAAACAGAATGTGTACTGATTGTTGAATATCATACATTGTGATGTATCGTATGTCAGCATGTGGTGAATTTCATTATTTCGTGAACTTCGTATGTGGACTTAGATGAATATTTGTATTCACTAATGAAACATGAGTCTGAAATAATTTGATATGATCAAAAGAGATTTCAGAGTAAAAGATGGATATTAAATTAACAAGAAAGACAAGTCTCTACGATTTGATCAAAGTGACAAATGTTTTGAGTTAGTCTTGGGCATAAAGACTTGTGTGAAAGTTGTTCCACAAATTGCAATGTCTTGAGACACTTCAATATGATTGACGTGCCTGAACATTGTGATCATATTCTATCGAAAAGTGTATGGTCTAAGTTATCTCTTACCAAGTTACGTTATTATTGTTTAGAGTTATTAATTTAATATGCAAACACTCACTTCAGCATAGGGAACCATCTAAGTTGATGGAAACCAACACTATATATGTCATGGTGTGTTGTGGTTTCTAGGAAGCTTGATTTATGTAAGATAAATTATCTTTGTAGTGTATCCTTAGACAACTATGGATGCATCTTCCACAACTAGAACCAAAAGGAGCAAAACTTGTATTGCTATGTTTGGTGTTTGTCAAGAATTGTTCTTGATAAATGTGGTAATGGAAGAAAAGTGAAAGTTCAACCAAGGTAATTGACCTTGCCTCCAAATGTCAGAGTAGTGCAACGGAATATGTTCTGAAAGCAAAGCTCTATAATAAGAGGAGAAACTAATGATAATGATCATGATTTTCTGATAGGAGCTTTTACTAAGAAAGGTAGGATTCAAGAATATATATTTGCCCTGGTGCAAAATGATATTCCTGATTCACTTGTCATGTTAATGGAACAAGACATTCCTACGAACTACAAAGAAGCGATGGTGGACTGTGACGCCCCCAAAATCAGACCGTGTACAGTAATCATACACACAGGGTACACGACTGAGATTAGGGTGCCACGGTGATAATATCACAGCACAACACTAAACACAAAAGGATAAACAAATATGTTACAATAGAGGGGGTCACGCGGACCCGAATACATAAGTCCTACAAGCCATAATATCTGAGTACAGACATAGTTAGTCAAGTTTTGCCTTAAGAAGGCTAGCACAAATCACATCGGAGATACATATCGAAAAGGCGAGGCCTCCTGCCTGGGATCCACCGAACTACTCCTGGTCGACGGGGAACTCGACGTCGTAGTAGGCGCCTCCGGGGTACTCCTTCTCCTGGGCTCCAACGTCGGCTGCAGCGGCCGATCAGGAAAAACAGTAAAGGAAATAAAGCAGGTGAGTATCTAGTATACCCGCGAGTCTTACGTCCGCTACTAAGCATTATGCATTGTATCAACGGAATGAAGAGGCTGTATATAGTGGACTGAAAGACAGAAATCCAGAGCAAGGGTAAGAAGCTAGGCCTATCGAAGACTAGCATCTTCCGACGATGTCTTGCAGCATGAGGTAAGAATCAGCCAACAGTTTATATAAAGCATAAAGTAACAATGCAGCAGAAGTTGCTGCAGCATTGTATAGTAATAAGTTGTAATGATTAACAATGCCTCCGAGTTCACCTCCTCGACATCCCCGCGAGGAAGAAAACCCGGAACCATACGGTTTAATAATAATAGTTTCTAGTGGTAAGATCCAGCTTCAGCATAAAGCGTCCTGTTACCGTGGACACGGCTATTCGAATAGATTAATCTTCCCTGCAGGGGTGCACTTGTGTTACGCTACACGCACGGATCTCCAGGGTGGCGGGAACCTTGTTAGGGAACGCTCCACCGAGGCTATCCGACACTTCATAGCCCATCTTTCGAACTCAACAGAGAGGCCATCCGCTGGTCTAAATCCTAAGTACGCCGGGCCTTGGTCCCCAACCCGAACGTACTCCTGCACGGTGCGTGGCTGGCCGGTGAAGTTAAAGCAAATCCAAATAAGACACCACCGCACGAGCAAATAAGACAACACCACTTCCCGGCGCAGGCCGCGGTACTGCTGACGTCTGAGGAGTCCTCGGACGACACTACGAAGCAGAGGAGCCCATAACTCGTAATTCCCACGGGTAGGTAGTTCGTACATGGCATATAGCCAACTCAAGACATTCACTGAACCATTTAGCATTTTAATTAACCTGCGTGGCAACCGTTATCGTTGCCTCGACTTAACTAACCCGTGGACAACGACAGCAGCCAGGACCACCAGTACATCGGTGCCTGCCCCGTCGTCCCACCAAGTCACTGCGGTTACCAACAAGGTGAACCGTCTCCTTACCTTGTCTCGCGTGTGCTCCTGGAGGAGCTCGACTTTCGTGGTTTGGTAACTCTCGCGACCAACGATCAGGGGCCAAGCACACCGGTACACTGGTCGTACCCTCCCTGTCGTCCCGTCGCAATACCTCTCGCGGGAACCGTTGGGTCGCCCGACTTCTTACCTGAAGGACAACCATTGGTTAGGACCCTAAGGAGGTAAGACAAATTCAGCCTCGAGTGGAGTACAAGGATTACTCCTTGATAGCTCAAACTTGGGGTGACTAGGCATAACCCAGATAGGGGCCTTAGACGGTGTCTGCATTGTACCGTACCTGTGCAGTTATAATATTTGTATCCGCGTTCACCCCCCTGGGTGATCACGACCCTCTATCTAATCCTAGCTAACAATCCGCAGGGCTCACTGCTGAATAATGCATAATAATAATAATAATAGGAAGCATAGGATAAAGGAAGGCACATCAAGGGGCGACAAAAATCAGGCTATGCAGTTGAATAGGATTGTAATCGTAGCAGCAGCAGTAACAATGCCTAGTGCAAGAAAAGTACGGAAAGATAGGCGATATCTGGGGAAGAGAATGGCTCTGCTTGCCTGCAAGCTCGACGGTAGTAGTAGGGTCGTCGACGAAGTAGTCGTACTCAGCAGCGGTGTAGTTGACGGCAGCAGCGGGGTCTATCGAAGATTAAGGGGGGAAGAAACAGTAAATACACAACAAGCATATACAAACATATGCATGGCATGACATATGAAATGTTAACGGTATTCTAACGCAGTGCAATGCACATTGCTCGGAACGGAAATTCATCTGAGGATGAACTACCGGCTCCGGATGATTACCAGACAGGGTGTCCGGAGGGGGAAGGATCAAGCCGGAGGTGTCGTGGGTACCGGACAAACATAAGGGAGGTGTATCCGTGCTAGTTGATCTATTCTGAGAAACATTCGTGTTCGGAATAAATTCATCCGGGCACTCTATCAGTACCGGACAATTTATCGGACCGTCGGTCCGGAGGGGGACAGTTCGATGTTCGTTGTGTTATAGGGGTGTGGTAGACATACGGATAGCGTATTTGTATTCGTTATATTTTTCTGATCAATTTTCATGTATACAGTTTTTGAATCCGAGTTACGGTTTAAAAGTTATTGAATTTCAAAGTTTTAAATCATTTAAATGATTTTCTGAATTTCTTTTATTATTTATTAAACATTATCCAGAACATTATCCAAAACAGTGTCTGACATGTGGGACCCACATGTCAGCCTCTGTTTATTTATAAAACATTTTATTAAATCAGAAATAGCCTCTGGACCCAGATGTCAGTGACTCGATTTTTAATAAACCTTTTTAATAAACAAAATGACAGGTGGGGCCCAGGTGCCATTGACTCCAGTGCTAACTAAGCATGTTTAATTAATTTAATGACCAGGGGACCCACATGTCAGTGACTGTGGGGGGTTTATTATTCAGTTAAACTTCTCAGTTAAACTAACAGAGTAATTAGCCGGGGGGGGGGGGGTCCACTGTCAGTGGCCCATTAGGGGTGGGATTAACCCCTAACGATAGATCTGACGAGGGGGGCCCGTCTGTCATCCTCACCGGAGGGCTCACCGGAGCCCGTCGCCAGCGAGGTCGACGGCGCACGCGCTACAGGCTACAGGAGAGGGCGTGGGGGGCGCAATCGAAAGCTGGGAGAAAGCTGCGTCCAATGGTGGTGAGGTTTGTCCCGGGGGGGCGCCGGAATCGGTGCCGGCATCGAGGTTTGGCGGCGGGCAGAAGCTGCGAAGTCGACGACGACGTTTCTGTGCGAAAACTCGAGCATGCGCTAGCGCGTGAATTAAATGGGAGCGTCCTAAGCCGAACGACACGCTTGGCACGCCATAAGCGTGAGCTAGACCACGGTGGCGACGACAACCGGCGGCGAGGAGCTACGGCTCCAATGGCGCAGGAGGCTACGGCGAACGGGAGGCCACGGGAAGACTAGGAGGGGGTAGAGGAGCTCACGACGAAGGCGTAGGGGAGGGCAGCAAGCTTGGGGGCGGCGCGACGAGGCCGGAATCGACGACGAGATCGCGGCGGCCGGAGCGGGGAACGAAGAAGAGGGCGAGGCGAGGGAGGGCTCCCGGCTCGATTCCTTGCAGGACTTGATGAAGACGACGACGGTGCAGAGGTTGGACACGGTGGCGTAGGCGGTAGTGGCCGTTGGCCGCGTGCGGCCACGGCAACGGCGACGGCGGCGCTCGGGCAATTTTTTCCCGGGCGAGAGAGAGGTGAGGAGGAGGGGAAAATGGAGGGGAGGGGGTGTCTACTGGGCAGGGGCGTCGCCCTTATCGCCTCCACGAGGGAGCAGGTGAGGGGGGGGGGGGGGCGGCAGTGGCCTCCATGGCCATGGCTGTGCCACGGCGAGGGGGCAGGTGGGGAGTTGGTGGAAAGAGGAGGAGGGAGAGAGCTGGGCCCGGGTGGGCCATGGTGTGGGCTTCGCCCAGGGCGACAGGTAAGTCTTTGGTTTGTTTATTCTTTTCCTTTGCTTTTGTTTACTGTTGTAATTAAATTAATCACTTCTGCATTTTATTTAAATGGGTTGGAGGTTTGTAAATTAGTTGTATGTCACCTGTAGGTTACATAAAAGATTTGGTGCATTTGAAAACTCAGTGGGTATTTCTTTTAAATATTTTAGGATTAAAAAGGGCCTTATAAGCTACTGTTATAATTGTTTGGGATTTTCCATAACTTCAAAAATTACCAAAGTTGGTCCAACATGATTATAATGATTTTAGGAAATTTACAAAAATAGTTTCATGATTTTTGGAACAACTTTATTTGAGCACTTTTGTTTTATTTTTCATTCAAAGAAGTTTCAACTAGGGTCTGGTTTCTTGATGAGCAAGATGCATTGGGCTTTGGGTTTTATTACCATGCAGCATGGTTTGAAAAGAGCAGAAGCAAAGTTTGATTAAGGACAGGGGATAACAGTGATTAACAAACAGTGATGGTCAACAGTGATGATGATTACTGTTACAGAAACTGAGGGTGCTACAAATCTCCCCCACTACAAGAATTCTCGTCCCAAGAATTTAAGTGGTAGCGAGGAAAAGATCGGGGTATTCATCGCGAAGGCGATCTTCGCGTTCCCAAGTGGCTTCATCTTCAGAATGGTTCGACCACTGGACTTTGAGGAAGTTGACGGTCTTGTTGCGAGTTTGACGCTCAGACTGATCAAGAATGCGGCTCAGATGTTCCTGATAAGTCAAGTCATGTTGCAGCTCGATCATATCATGCTCCACTTCGCGGATAGGGTCCTTGAAGCAGCGACGGAGTTGCGACACGTGGAAGACATCGTGGACTTGGGAGAGGTTCGGCGGCAATTCCAACATGTATGCCACGGGTCCACTCCTGGAAACGATACGGAATGGGCCAATGTAGCGAGGAGCCAACTTGCCCTTGATACCGAAGCGATGAGTGCCCCTCATGGGAGTGACACGGAGGTATGCGTATTCACCAGGCTGATACTCCATTTCACGGTGTTTGCGGTCATAGTTGCTCTTCTGACGAGACTGTGCGGCCTTGAGATTTTCTTGCACAATGCGAACTTGTTCTTCAGCTTCTTGTACAAGATCCGGTCCGAAGTAGGGTCGTTCCCCAGTTCCCGACCAATTCAGGGGGGTTCTACATTTACGTCCGTATAGAACTTCGAAGGGGCCATCTTCAAGCTAGCTTGATAGCTATTGTTGTACGAGAATTCCGCGTACGGGAGGGCATCCTCCCATTTCATGCCGAAAGAAAGGACACAAGCACGAAGCATGTCTTCCAGCACTTGATTAACTCGTTCAACTTGGCCTTGCGACTGGGGGTGATAAGAGGTGCTGAGATTCAAACGAGTCCCGAAAGCTTCCGTGAAACTATTCCAGTATCGTGAGGTGAAAATGCTGCCACAGTCTGAACTGATCTCCATCGGAATACCGTGGAGTGACACAATTCGGGAGATATACAAGTGTGCTAACTGACTAGCAGTGATCGTCTCCTTGACCGGCAGGAAGTGAGCAATCTTGGAGAATCGGTCGATGACGACAAAGATGGCATCGTTACCCTTCTGTGACTTAGGAAAACCGGTGACGAAGTCCATCTCGACTTTGTCCCACTTCCAATCAGGAGGAGGGAGTGGTCGCAGCCAACCAGCAGGTTTCTGATGTCCGGCCTTGACGCGACTGCAAACGTCACATTGAGAAACATAGCGGGCGATGTCTTGCTTCATGTAAGGCCACCAGTACCGTTGACGAAGGTCTTTATACATCTTGGTACTGCCAGGGTGGATTGACAAGGGAGAATTATGGGCTTCTTCCATGATATCCGGACCACAGTTAATGAGGGCCGGACTCACAGGAACTACTAAGTGACCCTTGAAGTACACAATATCACCATCATTAGTATCAATGGTAAAAGAGGAGGGCTTTCCTTCTGCGATGTCCTGCTTGATCTTCACAATGTCAGGGGCCAGAGATTGTCTACTCTTGATGAGGGCGTCGAGTTTTGACTCGAGAACCAGGTTATTGACGTAACCTTGTGGAACAATCTCGAGGTTCAACTTGCGAAACTCTTCATACAGAAGTGGTTGCTGCACCTGAACCTCAAGTTCAGAACAGTAAGCTTTGCGGCTCAAGGCATCGGCCATTACATTAGACTTGCCCGGGGTATACGAAATATCCATGTTGAAGTCGGCTATTGTCACGAGCCATCGTTGTTGACGAAGATTCAGGTCTGGCTGAGTAAACAGGTACTTCAGACTTTGGTGGTCGGTGTAGACCTCGCAACGATTACTGACGAGGTAATGTCGCCACAGCTTCAATGCATAAATTACTGCTGCCAATTCGAGATCATGTGTTGGGTATTTGTCTTCGTGAGTACGCAACTGACGAGAGCCATAAGCAATCACCTTGCGCTCTTGCAATAGGACACAGCCTAATCCTTGACGAGACGCGTCGCAATATATCACGAAGTCCTTCTGAGTATCAGGGGGAGCGAGCACCGGGGGAGAAGTTAGCTTGTCCTTGAGTGCTTGAAAACTTTCTTGACATTTATCTGTCCACTCAAACTTGACGCCTTTGTGAAGCAGATTAGTCAGAGGCCTGGCAATCTTGGAGAAATTCTCGACGAAACGACGACAATAGCTAGCGAGCCCGAGGAAACTGCGGACTTGCTTGACGGTCTTGGGAGGTGTCCAGTCAAGAATAGCCTGGATACGTTCTGGGGTGACGGCAATGCCATCCTTGGAAATCACATGTCCAAGGTAGGTTACTTCGGGAAGCCAGAACTCACACTTAGAATACTTAGCGTAGAGTTTGTGTTCTCGAAGCTTCTCCAGTATAAGACGAAGATGTTCAACATGTTCTTCTTCATTCTTGGAATATATCAATATATCATCCAGATAAACCACGACGAACTGGTCGAGGTACTCCATGAAAATATAGTTCATCAATCTGGAGAAGGTGGCTGGGGCATTGGTTAAGCCAAAGGACATGACAGTGTACTCGTATGAACCATAGAGAGTAATGAAGGCAGTCTTCGGAATGTCCTCATCACGGACTCGGATTTGGTGATAACCCAACCTCAAGTCGAGTTGAGAAAACACCTTGGATCCGGCAAGTTGATCATACAGATCGTTGATCCGGGGAAGTGGGTATTTATTCTGGATGGTGGCTTGGTTAATGGGCCAATAATTTTGGACCAATCGGTTTGTCCCATCGCTCTTCTTGACAAAAAGCGAAGGTGCTCCCCAAGCTGAGGAACTGGGGCGAATGAATCCTTTCTGAAGTGCCTTGTCGATTTCCTCCTTAAGTTCAAGGAGTTCATGTGGCGGCATCTTGTAAGGACGCTTGCCAATAGGAACAGTGCCTGGCTTCAAGTCGATGACGAATTCAACTTCTCTGATCGGGGGTATTCCCGGCAGTTCTTCGGGGAAGACGTCGGGAAAATCACGAACGACCGGAACGTTCTCGATGCCTTCGAGGGGGGCGGCATTCAAAGCATTCATCATAAATATCTGTGTTTCAGCATTGCGGACCACTCGGGTGGTGTGGTTAACAATCTCGCCGGAGGGGTGAAAAAGTTGGACAGACTTGGTGCCACAATAGAGTGCGGCATCGTGAAATTTCAACCAATCCATTCCCAGAATGAGGTCTATGGTGGAAGACATCAGGATTATGGGGGAAGCATGGAATTCAATTCCTTCAATTTCAACGATGGTTTCGGGCACTACCTTGGTGGTTCGGCATTGGCCTATCGGGGTGCGAACAACCATCGGTGGGTTCATCTTTTCCAATGCGAAGTTATGCGACAATGCAAATGCTTCCGACATGAATGAATGTGATGCTCCCGTATCAAATAAAACAGTAGCAGGTACGGAATTAATGAGAAGGGTACCCATCACGGTAGCGGGTTGTTGCTGAGCTTCTTCAACATTGACGTTATTAGCATGTCCACGAGCATAAGCGGCAGACCCAGTATTATAGTTGGGGGTCATGTTGTTGCCACGACCATTTCCACGGCCAGCGGGGTGAACTACCAGTTGCTTCTGTTTCTGGGGGCACTCTCTGGAAAAATGCCTAGGTTGGCGGCACGCGAAGCATAATCCATCCTGAGGACGGAGGGGTGTAGTATTGGGTGGTGCAGGCAGAGCTCTTGGCATCTGCGGTGGCGGAGGCAGACGGGGTGCAGCATAAGACGGCCTTGGAGCAGGGACAGCTGAATGGGTCACACTGGTAGGGAGCCAGATACGACGCTTCTGCGTTGCGCCCGAAGATGAGCCAACATCACGATAACGCTTCAGAGAGTTCTTGTGCTCCACCTGTGCAGTCTCGACGGTGATAGCCTTGTTCACCATGGTGGCGAAGTTGGCGAAATCATGAACGGCAAGAGCGAGCCTGAGTTCTGGGTTGAGGCCACGATGGAACTTCTGCTGCCTGCGAGCATCAGTGGTGATTTCTCCTTCCGCATAGTGAGAGAGGTTGAGGAACTCGCGCTGATAGGCTTCAACAGTCATGTCGCCCTGAGTGAGGTTACAAAATTCTTCCGCCTTACGATCCATGATCCCCCTGAGGAATATAGCGGGCGCGAAAGGCAGAATGAAATTCATCCCAAGTGATGACTTCTTCAACGGGCAGGGAACGCTTATGGGTGCTCCACCACTGAGCAGCGGCGCCCTTCAGATGATAAGACGCAAAGTTCACATAGTCGGCTGGATCGACATTAGCAGACTCCAGCTCGTGAGTGATGTCGCGAAGCCAGTCATTAGCATCCAACGGCTGAACAGTGTTGCGGAACATAGTGGGGTTGAGGCGGGTGAAGTCGTGTAGGGTCACGGTGGCATGCTGATGGTGGTGCCCATTCTGATTCGGCTGGGGGAACTGAGCCATGATATTCTGCATGAACTGACGGTTCATCTCGAACTGCTGCATCATCGCGACCATGTAATCCGGCGGCGGAGGTGGGTCGTTGGCAGCACGACCACGACCACGGCCACCACGACCATCCATCCTGCTAGAATTTAACAGGGGTATTTCAGCGATGAAAATTTAACGAGATACAGGAATCAAGCCTGAAGTAAAACGACAACGAAAAGGAGGCGCAGATATATAGGAGTAGTCATATATGACATACACACTCACACACAGAGTCAATCGAAAATCGGGCAGCGCAACGTCATAGAAATTAAGGAAAAAGGACTCACTAGGCGGCGCGCAGACCGCGGTAAGGATTACACGACGCGACATAGATTCCACTATGTCAATCATGCCGCAAGAAAACTGTTGGCCATAGGAGTTGATGCCAGAGAACGCGCGGCCTGCCCAGAATGAGAATGGGATCCGCGGTCCGGGACCTGGGGTACGACTCCTGCGACACGACTCAATCAATGGGGGAAGCACCAAAAACGCCGGGTGGAATCAAGAGAACGTGATCCTAATGTCAGATTTTGTAAAACTTACCAGCAAGGATAAGAGAGCAGATTCCCAGAGCATAGGTAAGGAGAAAAGGATCCTAATACCATAGATATCACAAGTAGTGACATCGATGTGGGCCCGTAAGCCAAATATTAAGTTAGCAAAATAGTTTTTCAAAGTCTAGACTCAAGATCGACCAAGTAGTGGTGGGGTGGCTTCCTACAGGCAGTCGGCTCTGATACCAACTTGTGACGCCCCCAAAATCAGACCGTGTACAGTAATCATACACACAGGGTACACGACTGAGATTAGGGTGCCACGGTGATAATATCACAGCACAACACTAAACACAAAAGGATAAACAAATATGTTACAATAGAGGGGGTCACGCGGACCCAAATACATAAGTCATACAAGCCATAATATCTGAGTACAGACATAGTTAGTCAAGTTTTTCCTTAAGAAGGCTAGCACAAATCACATCGGAGATACAGATCGAAAAGGCGAGGCCTCCTGCCTGGGATCCACCAAACTACTCCTGGTCGACGGGGAACTCGACGTCGTAGTAGGCGCCTCCGGGGTACTCCTGCTCCTGGGCTCCAACATCGGCTGCAGCGGCCGATCAGGCAAAACAGTAAAGGAAATAAAGCAGGTGAGTATCTAGTATACCCGCGAGTCTTACGTCCTCTACTAAGAATTATGCATTGTATCAACGGAATGAAGAGGCTGTATATAGTGGACTGAAAGACAGAAATCCAGAGCAAGGGTAAGAAGCTAGGCCTATCGAAGACTAGCATCTTCCGACGATGTCTTGCAGCATGAGGTAAGAATCAGCCAACAGTTTATATAAAGCATAAAGTAACAATGCAGCAGAAGTTGCTGCAGCATTGTATAATAATAAGTTGTAATAATTAACAATGCCTTCGAGTTCACCTCCTCGACATCCCCGCGAGGAAGAAAACTCGGAACCATACGGTTTAATAATAATAGTTTCTAGTGGTAAGATCCAGCTTCAGCATAAAGCGTCCTGTTACCGTGGACACGGCTATTCGAATAGATTAATCTTCCCTGCAGGGGTGCACTTGTGTTACGCTACACGCACGGATCTCCAGGGTGGCGGGAACCTTGTTAGGGAACACTCCACCGAGGCTATCCGACACTTCATAGCCCATCTTTCGAACTCAACAGAGAGGCCATCCGCCGGTCTAAATCCTAAGTACGCCGGGCCTTGGACCCCAACCCGAACGTACTCCTGCACGGTGCGTGGCTGGCCGGTGAAGTTAAAGCAAATCCAAATAAGACACCACCGTGCGAGCAAATAAGATAACACCACTTCCCGGCGCAGGCCGCGGTACTGCTGACGTCTGAAGAGTCCTCGGACGACACTACGAAGCAGAGGAGCCCATAACTCGTAATTCCCATAGGTAGGTAGTGCGTACATGGCATATAGCCAACTCAAGACATTCACTGAACCATTTAGCATTTTAATTAACCTGCGTGGCAACCGTTATCGTTGCCTCGACTTAACTGACCCGCGGACAACGACAGCAGCCAGGACCACCAGTACATCGGTGCCTGCCCCGTCGTCCCACCAAGTCACTGCGGTTACCACCAAGGTGAACTGTCTCCTTACCTTGTCTCGCGTGTGCTCCTGGAGGAGCTCGACTTTCGTGGTTTGGTAACTCTCGCGGCCAACGATCAGGGGCCAAGCACACCGGTACACTGGTCGTACCCTCCCCGTCGTCCCGTCGCAATACCTCTCGCGGGCACCGTTGGGTCGCCCGACTTCTTACCTGAAGGACAACCGTTGGTCAAGACCCTAAGGCGATAAGACAAAGTCAGCCTCGAGTGGAGTACAAGGATTACTCCTTGATAGCTCACACTTGGGGTGACTAGGCATAACCCAGATAGGGGCCTTAGACGGTGTCTGCATTGTACCGTACCTGTGCAGTTATAATATTTGTATCCGCGTTCACCCCCCTGAGTGATCACGGCCCTCTATCTAATCCTAGCTAACAATGCGCAGGGCTCACTTCTGAATAATGCATAATAATAATAATAGGCAGCATAGGATAAAGGAAGGCACATCAAGGGGCGACAAAAATCAGGCTATGCAGTTGAATAGGATTGTAATCGTAGCAGTAGCAGTAACAATGCCTAGTGCAAGAAAAGTACGGAAAGATAGGCGATATCTAGGGAAGAGAATGGCTCTGCTTGCCTGCAATCTCGACGGTAGTAGTAGGGTCGTCGGCGAAGTAGTCGTACTCAGCAGCGGTGTAGTTGACGGCAGCAGCGGGGTCTACCGAAGTTTAAGGGGGGGAAGAAACAGTAAATACACAGCAAGCATATACAAACAGATGCATGACATGACAGATGAAATGTTAACGGTATTCTAACGCAGTGCAATGCACATTGCTCGGAACGGAAATTCATCTGAGGATGAACTACCGGCTCCGGATGATTACCGGACAGGGTGTCCGGAGGGGGAAGGATCAAGACGGAGGTGTCGTGGGTACCGGACAAACATAAGGGAGGTGTATCCGTGCTAGTTGATCTATTCTGAGAAACATTCGTGTTCGGAATAAATTCATCCGGGCACTCTATCAGTACCGAACAATTTATCGAACCGTCGGTCCGAAGGGGGACGGTTCGATGTTCGTTGTGTTAGAGGGGTGTGGTAGACATACAGATAGCGTATTTGTATTCGTTATATTTTTCTGATCAATTTTCATGTATAAAGTTTTTGAATCCGAGTTACGGTTTAAAAGTTATTGAATTTCAAAGTTTTAAATCATTTAAATGATTTTCTGAATTTCTTTTATTATTTATTAAACATTATCCAGAACATTATCCAAAACAGTGCCTGACATGTGGGACCCACATGTCAGCCTCTGTTTATTTATAAAACATTTTATTAAATCAGAAATAGCCTCTGGACCCACATGTCAGTGACTGGATTTTTAATAAACCTTTTTAATAAACAAAATGACAGGTGGGGCCCAGGTGCCATTGACTCCAGTGCTAACTAAGCATGTTTAATTAATTTAATGACCAGGGGACCCACCTGTCAGTGACTGTGGGGGGTTTATTATTCAGTTAAACTTCTCAGTTAAACTAACAGAGTAATTAGCCGGGGGGGGGGGGGGTCCACTGTCAGTGGCCCATTAGGGGTGGGATTAACCCCTAACGATAGATCTGACGAGGGGGCCCGTCTATCATCCTCACCGGAGGGCTCACCGGAGCCCGTCGCCAGCGAGGTCGACGGCGCACGCGCTACAGGCTACGGGAGAGGGCGTGGGGGGGGGGGGGGGGGGCGCAATCGAAAGCTGGGAGAAAGCTGCGTCCAATGGTGGTGAGGTTTGTCCCGGGGGGGCGCCGGAATCGGTGCCGGCATCGAGGTTTGGCGGCTGGCGGAAGCTGCGAAGTCGACGACGACGTTTCTGTGCGAAAACTCGAGCGTGCGCTAGCACGTGAATTAAATGGGAGCGTCCTAAGCCGAACGACACGCTTGGCGCGCCATAAGCGTGAGCTAGACCACGGTGGCGACGACAGCCGGCGGCGAGGAGCTACGGCTCCAATGGCGCGGGAGGCTACGGCGAACGGGAGGCCACAGGAAGACTAGGAGGGGGTAGAGGAGCGCACGACGAAGGCGTAGGGGAGGGCAGCAAGCTTGGGGGAGGCGCGACGAGGCCGGAATCAACGACGAGATCGCGGCGGCCGGAGCGGGGAACGAAGACGAGGGCGAGGCGAGGGAGGGCTCCCGGCTCGATTCCTTGCAGGACTTGATGAAGACGACGACGGTGCAGAGGTTGGACACGGTGGCGTAGGCGGTAGTGGCCGTTGGCCGCGTGCGGCCACGGCAACGGCGACGACGGCGCTCGGGCAATTTTTGCCCGGGCGAGAGAGAGGTGAGGAGGAGGGGAAAATGGAGGGGAGGGGGTGTCTACTGGGCAGGGGCGTCGCCCTTATCGCCTCCACGAGGGAGCAGGTGAGGGGGGTGGGGGCGGCAGCAGTGGCCTCCATGGCCATGGCTGTGCCACGGCGAGGGGGCAGGTGGGGAGTTGGTGGAAAGAGGAGGAGGGAGAGAGCTGGGCCCGGGTGGGCCATGGTGTGGGCTTCGCCCAGGGCGACAGGTAAGTCTTTGGTTTGTTTATTCTTTTCCTTTGCTTTTGTTTACTGTTGTAATTAAATTAATCACTTCTGCATTTTATTTAAATGTGTTGGAGGTTTGTAAATTAGTTGTATGTCACCTGTAGGTTACATAAAAGATTTGGTGCATTTTAAAACTCAGTGGGTATTTCTTTTAAATATTTTAGGATTAAAAAGGGCCTTATAAGCTACTGTTATAATTGTTTGGGATTTTCCATAACTTCAAAAATTACCAAAGTTGGTCCAACATGATTATAATGATTTTAGGCAATTTACAAAAATAGTTTCATGATTTTTGGAACAACTTTATTTGAGCACTTTTGTTTTATTTTACATTCAAAGAAGTTTCAACTAGGGTCTGGTTTCTTGATGAGCAAGATGCATTGGGCTTTGGGTTTTATTACCAACCAGCATGGTTTGAAAAGAGCAGAAGCAAAGTTTGATTAAGGACAGGGGATAACAGTGATTAACAAACAGTGATGGTCAACAGTGATGATGATTACTGTTACAGAAACTGAGGGTGTTACATGGACCTAAGTACGAGATATGACTATGAGTCATGAAATCCTATGTTGAGTTACATTTAAGATTGCTTGAATCTTATCAAGTAAGGAGGTTACTTGATATTCACAATAACTTCAGAGTTATGAGGAATAAATGTGAACATCAAAGGGACGTCAAGATTGGTTTGTCACAAAGATTGTTTCTGACAAATTCAATGGGTTGACTACAATGTGTAGCAATGCTTGAGTCAAAGGGATATTCACTACGATTGATCCAGGATTGTTATCAATACCGTTACTTCCTCAAATCCTGTATTTGAAGAAGTGTTGTAATTGGTACAACAAGAAGGTTTTGGAAAAACATATGGATACTAGTGTCTCGTAAACTGAATTCTCATTTTGATGGATGATGTCGGGACCCGGGGTTAGCGTATGCAAGCCTCGCTACAACACAATCATATGGAGAGCCGAGAACCGTACCCACTTGTCTAAGCAGACAAGGCCAAGCACAGAACATTCTCGGAAAGCATCAAACGTGAGGGGCATCCCATTCAGGCCGGATGATCCACTGAGACGGGTCCTCATCGTCCGCACACAAGTCTAACTGATATGGGGTGAACTCCCATACTCATAGACAAGTCGCCTCAACCATACTATCGATTATATTATAATCCTTACATAGACTTACTCCAGCCCGATCACTTAGTCGGGGTCTAGGGCGGGCTCGATCATACATCAAAGTGTGCACGAGACAGAGTCTCGAACAATCGCATCGTGATGCCCCAAGCTGCGCACATCTAAGGGCCACTTGGTGTATGAAAGAACGCCAGCCAGATCACAACTAAGGTCTCGAAAACCCATACAAAGACATGCATGTTATAAACATACACGCAACACACATGCCTTGTATGAACAGCAGGTATCATTGCAATTCTCTACAAAGTATACATTTTATTGATAACTCTCACAAAGTGCACACAGAGATCACAAGTATGTGATCGAACATTAAAACAACAAGCGGAAGCAAAGTATGTCTGAGTACAGACAAGTTCAACAAATGGCTTAAGAAGCCTTATTTAAACACAATCCCTCCACGAGGGAACCAGTCGTCTGACTGGGACTACACTAGCTTGGTCTTGGTCTGAGTCTTCATTCTTTGAGCTTCGGGTAGAAGCCACCATCGGGGTCGGTGGGTTCATCTAAAACATAGATTAAGCAAACGTGAGTACAAAATCGTACTCAGCAAGACTTACATAGGAGCTATACTACTCATGCACATGTATCAAGGTAAAGGGAGGTGGGGTTTCACTTGCAGAAGTGCCAGCTTTGACTTGGCTAATCCTGAACTACGAGTACCAGACTTGAGGTAAGAAGCGTACACGAGTCCAGTACATCTCTTCAACCAATTACACCACTATGGTTACTTCCTCGACTTCCCCACGAGAAGCACACCATAGCACTCACACTTATCTGGGTGTATTTTAGAAGTATCCAGTTCAAGGGTTCTAATAATCAAGCTAAGCTTTCCAAGCAGTCCTTAACCGCGGACGCGGCTATTCGAATAGTTTTGTTAACCCTGCAGGGGTGTACCGCTACACACACGTGTCATTAGTTACCGCCTTTTGCATGTCACCGTTCAAGAGATGACAGCGAGGATGCCACCACAACCGTTACCTCATAGGCGATCTAGTCCAAGAAAGCCGCCTATCTGGGTTGTCTTCCACTATCGTGAACCCGACCGGTTTACCGAAGTGGACCCAGACGATGTGTGCGTGGTGCGAAAGCCGGTCTCGGATGAGCCGTTCTCTCACTTGGATACCAGGCCACAATACCTACAGAAATCCGAACTATTGCGACATCTGGACATCGAAGGGGATGAGTTAGTAAGCCGAGAGGGGTCAGTGAGCCCAATGTGTGGTTGTACTCTTCATCTTGGATCACCACACAAGAACTCGGTGCTTAAGGCGGTGTTCAACGAGACAACCCACTGTGTACTCCTACACAGCCTCTCATCGTTCACCTTGTATTAGGGTAGATTCACCAACACGTTTCACTTTCATCAACACCATGTTTATCATCATCCCGACTCACATCATAAGCAACCTCATTGTACCACCAAGCATGCAATAAGCAGTAACAGTTGCAGGGGTCACATGATATCAACCAACTCCTACATCTGCTAGGATTGTGGTTTGCTTACTACTGTGACAAGATGATAGGTCATGCAAAGGATATGGGTTCAACTATACGGTAGAAATGTTATCATGGTGATCATCCTAAACAATGCATAAGCGAGACATGAGAGGGAAGTGGGATTTTATCGACATGATCAATGGGGGTTTGCTTGCCTTGCTGACGAGGTTCGGTCACGAGGTCTTCAACGAAGGGGGTGATCTCGGATTCCGGCTCCACTTCTATCAGCAACATGACAATCATAGGATCAACATAATGTACAATGCACAAACACATGAATAAGATTGTAATGGTGATGTTCAAGGTACTGATGTGTTGAGCATTCCATTTAAAAGGAGTATATTGCATTTGAAATGCAAATTCAAACTCCATTTGATTTATCGATGAATTTCAAATGCATTTGAATGCATGAAAGTTCATTTCAAAAATGTTGATCATGAAGTGATGTTGTATAGTTGAAGTAATGTTTCTGATGTGTGGATGAAACCATTCAAAATAAGTGTGTTGCAAAGTCAATTGCAAAATCACCCCAAATTTGAATTTGAAAAGGATCCATATGCATGTTTGCTACTGTTCACCCATTTTAAAATGGTCAAACATGAAATTTTTTTGCATATTCATAATCCTTGTATTTTTTCTGATAATTTTAGACATATTATTTGCTATATTTGGAGTTAGTATGAATTAATTATGAATTTCCAAAGTTTATAGTATTTCCTGGAATTTCTCTGATTTATTATTTAACTGGAAATTCACTTATGGCGTCATGCTGACATCAGCATGACGTGGGGGGGGGGGGGTCTGACGGCTGGGTCCCCCATGTCAGTGGGAGAGGGGTTTAATCCCTGTTAGTTCAAACTAACAGAGAAGGATTAGGGCTGGGGCCCCACCTGTCATTGACCTGGGGTTAACTAACAGGGGGGGTTAACCCCTAATTAACGTGCCTCGCCGGCGGCTAGCCGCCGGTGGCCACGGGGAAGGCGTCCCCGGCCATCAAACGAGGCGCCAAGAGCTCCAGAAGACAGCTCGTGTCCGCGCGCGTCGACAGGTGCTGGAGAGGGTCACCGGGAGCCGCCGGAGCTTGGACGGCGACGAGTTTGGCGGCGTCGGAGCCACGGGCGTGGGCGGCGCGACGACACAACGCGCAAAAAGACGCGGGAGTTAGCTCTTCGTACTCCTGGAGAGCCCAGGAGCACGATGGACAACCGGGGGTGGACGGAAGACGCATGGGGCGAGCGCATGGTCAACCACGGCGGCGACGGAGCTCGGCTCCCATGGCGGTCGACGGATGGAGACAAAATTAAACACGGGGTTGAGGGGTTTTGAAGAGGGGCTCACCCCGAAGCGATTGGTGAAGACGGCGGAGATGGAGGGGGCTTGACTGCGGCGAATTGGAGCTCGATCTCCTCTGCGGCCGGCGGCGACTCGGCGACGAAGGCGTCGGCTCCAGAGCTTCAAGAACTCGGTTGGGTGCGCGGGAAGACGAAGTCGATGATTCCGGTGCTCCTGGACACTTCAGCTCGGCAAGAAGAGGCCGTTGGCCACGACTGGGCGGCGGCGGCGCTCTGCGGGGTGCTCGGTTCTTCACGGGGACCCGCCGGAGAGAGAGAGAGGAGGGGTCAGATCGAGGCAGGTGGTGCGGGGGGGTTGTGGCGACGCAGAGGCGTGAGGAAGGAGGCCGGGGTGGCCTAGAAGCTGCTCGGCGTCGTCGTGGCGTCGTCGCCGCGCTCCCAGCTCCAGCGAGCTGCTTGGAGCCGCGGGGAGGAAGAAGACAACGCTTCGGGGGTGGGCTGGGCCAGGCCAAGGCGAGTTGGGCCTCGCCTGAGGCACCAGGTAAGTTGTCCTCTGCTCTTTTCTTTTTAATATTTCTGTATGTAGGTTGACCTAGCTAATAAAAATAGCTAGGCATTTTATAAAATTCCACAATTTTTTATATGGCCTCATAAAATAGAGAGCTAGCCACTTATAAAATTTGAGCATTTTTAAAATTCAAAACATTTGAATTTTAAATCAAATAGGGTATTTATTTAATTTCCAAGCCATTATTTGAAAATTAGAAAATTCCATGAGCATGGGATTGCTCCCAAACCATTTTTAAAATGATCAGCACCATTTATAGGAATTTTCCAAATGTTCAAATGATTTTTGGAAAAAGTTTTTTATCTGGCCATTTGATTTAATTTCTCAGGGCTTTCTTTTCCCCATTTTTGAATTGCAATTTGAAATTTTTGCATGAATGCAAGATAGCACTTGATCCTAGCAGATACCTAACTTGGGGTTGTGACAGATGATCAAAGGATTTTGGACTTAACGAAAATATCGAGGAAACATGAATTTGCATGAAACTGAGTGGGATCTGAATAGTTTCTTGAAACTTAATATGTAGACGACATATTTTGAGTGGCAGCTATGGGAGTATTATCCTAGACTTATATGTAAATGACATATTTGAGTAGGAACCATGTGGTTAGTATCCTGAACTTAATATGTGTCTGACATATCTAAGTGGGAGCCATGTGGAAGTTATCCTTGTCTTATATGTGGCCGACATATTTGAGTGGGAGCAATATGAGTGTTATCCTATAACTTAATATGTGCATGACATATTTGAGTGGGAGCATGATAACATTCTCATATATGGATAACATATTATGAATGGTGTAGTTGGTGTTAATGATTATTTGAATCTTTCATAAATGAAGATGAATAAGTATTAAGCATTGAAGATCTATTAAGATAGATATGTGTTTAATAACATTGAGTCGTAATACTTTCCTGGATAAGATTCTGAAGGAGTTCAGAATGGGACAAGTCAAGAAGTGGTCCTTACTTGTATATCCAAGAGAAGTGTTGAGTTAATCTCAGTACAAGAACAATGGTTAATGGTTAATGAAAGAAATGGATGTGTTGGATCCTCTATGCCTTTGTCATAGGTTCTTTCATATAAAACCAGAGTTATGTACTCGACGTAATGGGACCCAAGTTTTTAGTAGTAAGAACATGCTGTGATATGATTTATGAGTAAATCATTGAACAAAGAGTTAAGTTTATCCTTCAGTGTCTGAAGAGAACTGATGATACATCTCAAATTTGTAAAGGATAGTGGACTTGACCATAAATGTTATGCTGGTTCAAGTTTTGACACTAACCTAGAAAATTGAGATATCATACTAATGAATGCCTAAGTTGAAAGAAACTTGGTTAGACATCAAAGTTGCATACAATGCACTAAGGATTGAATCTACATTGATGTGGCTTCTTTAGAAGTAGCAGGAGTTATATTATGGCTTAAGAAGTTCGACTTCTGATTGAGTGAGTTTCAAGTGTGCATGACTATGGGAAAGTCCGCGTGACCCACCGGATGTCATTGCTATGACACAGCAAACGAAGTCTCACTTCACCGCCAAATATATATACCTCATCATTATAGTGGATAATGAAGGAATGTCAAATTAGGTGACATTATGATTTTCAAAAGGACATACGGTTCTGAATGGTACCCAGACCGTTGATACAACCTCTTCCACGGGCAAGCATGATCAATAAGGAGTTATGATCCAGAGAAAATGCAACTAGATTATTTGCACTCTAGTGCAAGTGGGAGACTGTTGGGAATGTGCCCTAGAGGCAAATAAAATATGTTTTATCGAGCATATTCCATTAGTTCATAATACGTTTGATACTATGCTATAATTGTATTAAGCGGAAGCATTAATACAGGTGTGGTATACAAACAACCAGGTCCCTAGTTAACCCTAGTATACTAGTCCATTGGGCGATTGATGATCAAGGTTTCCTGATCATGAGACAATGGCGTCTGTTGACAATGGAGTCGTATCATTGGATAATGATATGATGGACATACACCCACCAGAAGTGTTGCGATGTGATCAAGTCACATAGTTCGACATTGCGATAACTATAACATAGTGACCAGATCCTTAGACCGTAATGATCATACGTAATTACTGTCTATTAGGATGCCTTGATTTGCTACCCACCGCCTGACTGAAATATGCTGGCCATAAAGGAGTACTTCAGGTATTCCGAATAGATATGTTAATGAGTATGCAAATAGATCAAAGCGGGATTTGTCCATCCGTGTGACGGATAGGTACTCTGGGCCCACTCGATGATGTTACATCATAAAGTTTGCAAACGTGTGACTAGGTCACGGAGTTGTAATATCACGGGAAAGAGTAAACTTGTTTGTTGAGAACGAGGACGAACTAGGTATATTGGATACCGATGATCAAACCTCGGACAAGCAAAGTACCATAGGACAAAGGGAACAGGCACACGGTTAACGGATCCAACAGCGATTGAAGTTCATTCGATGGAAGCGCAGGGGCTATCAAGGATTGTAACCAGGTCCAATTGATTAGTCATTGATCAATGAGAATTGTCTCAATCATGTCTGCTGTTTCCCGGACCGTAGGGTGTTACACTTAAGGGTATTCGACGCAGTAAGGATTGATTCGGGATCACCGGAGAAATTGGAGAGAACACCGGAATTGTTCCGGTGATGGCTGGAATTGTTCCGATGAAGGCCGGAAGTTGTTCTGGGTATTTTGAAAGGTTCAAAATATATTTAATAATGTTTAATATATGTTTTATTATTTAATTATCTGAAATAAATATTAAAATGTATTTAAATATAACTAAAAATGGAAGAAAAGGCATATGGGCCTCATAGGGCCCATTAGGGGGAGAGGGAGTCCTCCCCCATGGGCCATGGCGCCATGAGGGGGGCCCACCCCCCTAGGGCAGCGCCAAAACCCCCTCCCTTGGGATTAGTCCCACCCCGGAAGTGGATGGGGGTGGCACCCCTCCTTGGCCTATATAAGGAGGGGTAGGGTGCCTTTTTTTTTCTTCATACAAATTGATTTGAGACAAGTTTCTCTCATCTCTCTCCCTCTCCTTTCTCCTTCCTCGAGTGGACTCCCCTTGTTTAGAGTCTACACTTGGTTGGGGATTTCTCCACTATACGCACGCCGTCGTGCTGCTGGAATCGGGATCCGAATCCATCTTCTTTCCGCTGCTCTACTGGTTCGGAGCCCGGAGGGACGTCGGGTATACTGTATGTGTATAATCCCGCGAGGCACTACACTTGTGGTGCTACTTCGTCGTCGTGGCCGTATCGCGAGGTCTTCATCGACAACGTTCCGACGGGGAAGTAATCCCGTCATCGGTCTACAAGGATCGGGTGGGTACAGGAGTCATTGTGGATCTGCGCGGCATCGGGGATTGCCGGTACGACTACACCAACCACGTTCATGCGGGAATGTTTCCCGCTTAACGGACTACATACTGGTATGTGATCTATTTCTGTCCGTTACTTGCATCGCCATAGCATAGGTCTAGGGTATGGGTCTCGTAGGTTATGAAAAATTTGTGTTTTCTGCCCCGAACCCCAACAGAAGTGCCCCGAAAAAATTCTCTACTACCTGTTGTTCTGTTTTTCACATATTCTGCCACGTTTTGCCTCTCCTTACTTTTGAAAACCTTAAGATTTATTTTTCTTTGCAAAAACCTTTTGGCAATCTTGAGAAACAGTAGCTCTTCAAGAATATCTTTATAACCAGTGGGGAAAAATTATTTTATTAAGGGTACTAACCTCTCTAATCAGCTTATGATGAGTTATGTATGAAGGGAGTTTTCAAGTGTGCGATGGAAGATGATGAAAGAAGATCCAGGAGTGTCAAGCGCTCAAGCTTGGGGATGCCCCCATGCATCCCCAATAAATATTCAAGGAGACTCAAGCGTCTAAGCTTGGGGATGCCCCCGTGCATCCCCTTCTCCATCAACAATCATCAGTTCGTCCTTCGTCTCACTATATTTTTATCACTTCATGCGTTATGTGCTATGCTTGGAGCATCTCCCTCTTTGATTCTATTTTTAGTTTTCTTTAGCTTTTCTTGCTGTTCATAACAAGTTAGACCCCATCTTACCTTGTGTGGGAGAGAAACACGCTCCACTTTCAAAATCTAGAACACATCATAGGATTTTTCATGCCTATCTTTTCGCTGTTGTGTGTTCTTTATCTTTTCGTAGCTACTGCCATGTTTAGTTTTAGTCTTAGTTTGGCTTTAGCAAGAGCCTTGGATTTTGTTTAGTTTGTTGCTGGAACTCTCTTTAGTTTTCATGTTTATCTTGTTAGAGAGTTGGTTGTTACACTGAGTTGTGGCTTGTCATGAGAGTAGGTGATTGAGGTTGCTATTTAATTTTAGTAGTAACTTGCAATAGTTTTGAGGTATTGATGTGAGTAATGTTTGAACTTTTGGTGCCAAGAGCTCTAGCCTATTAGTGATAGGTGCCGTATTTTGTGAATTCTGTGTTTATTTTCAAAACCTACAAAACTAGTTGAGAACTCTAGCTACTAGATGGATCACTAATCTTTGGAGGGATCAGATATTAGAGTACACTCTCGTACCATGAGTCGAGGATGCGCAAGGATAACCAAACCCCCATACACTCCTCCTCGGGGTAACTGTCTCTTTGGGAACCTCTTTATTAGATTGAGAGTTACCGATAATAAGTGCATGAGTTCTTCGGACTAATGTAAGTATTGAAAGTTGACACTTCCACCTCCTCATATTTGCTAGCGTCTCCTGTTCTGTGCATTGCCTCCTTCTCACTCCGAGAGTTGGCGTCCACCTTCGCCGGTACATTCCAAACTCTTGGCATGATACGCTCTGTCATCATAAACCTCCCTATATCTTTCCTCAAAACTTCCACCATACCTACCTATCAAGGCATTTCCATAGCCTTTCCGAGATATATTGCCATGCAACATTCACCTCTTCATGACTTGATCTTCATGTCATACACGTTCCTGCTACACTGGAAGCGGCATACATTGCATACATCATGATAGCTACATCTTCTTTATGATTTGAGTACCTTGTAGAGTGTGAAAGATCTTCTATACCCTCTTGTAAAATTAGAGTGTTGCCCTTAAGTGAGGAAAAGATCCCAAAGTGGACAAAATAAAAGATCCCAAAGAGGACAAATGAGAGTTAAATAGAAAGAGCCATTGAGGCCACAAAAAAAACAAAATAATAGAAAAAAGAGAAAAATAAATGAAAAGAGAGAAAGGGGCAACACTACTATCCTTTTGAAAGATCCACACTGGTACTCCCTCTTATCCTTGTACTCCATAGAGATGATCATTCATGCATATAGCTATGTGGGGACCTTCACACTGTAGAACTTGGCTTGCATATTCTAAGGATGAGCCTCCTCAAAAGAGCTCTAGGTATTCATGAGCGAGCAAGTTAGATGCACCCCACTAGTTCCATTGGAGAGCTTTATTAGCTCATATGTGCATCCATTGCATGGCAATCCCTACTCCTCACATCATATCTATTATTTGGCCTTCTCGCCTATGATTGTCCTCATTGATGTGAGCCTTTCTTACCCTCTTTGTCTTACTCCTCCACCATATTTCTCTCTTTGCCATCCTAAGTGTCAACTCTCATACTTACGCTTATCCATTGCATGAGTGCTCAAAATATCGAAAATGAGTGGATCAAATTGGCTTGTACCTGGCAAGTGGTCTGGGGACGAGTCAAGATAAGATTCCAAAGAGGACCAAGTGTGAAACTTTAGTAGATTGAGTTCTCAACATTTTTTTCTCGTACTCCCTATCCCCCTTCTTGCACGCAAACACCATTTGGAGACATTCGAGTCACGGACGGCGAGAGCTCTTGCACCCAATGTTCTTTTGTTACTTGTTTCAATGCTAATATAGACTCTTGCATGTTATGACTTGAATTTAATCACATACCTTGATTGCTTTACTTTTCAAAGTTCTTATATGGTCGCTAGCATGTCACCATAGAAATTATGCTTGTTATCATTTACCTACTCGAGGATGAGCAGGAATTAAGCTTGGGGGTGTTGATACGTCCCAAACGAATCGATAATTTCTGCTTGCTCCATGCATGTTTTGTGTGATATTGCTATGATCTAGATACACTTTCATACAGTTTTGATCATATTTGGACTAACTTATTAACTCAGTGCACCACAGTGCTAGTTCCTGGTTTTTGCTGTTTTTCTATTCCAGGTTTCCCCCATATTAAAAGTTCTCCAAAAATTTGGGAAAAATTGGATAAAAAAATCAGCGCACCAGAAGCTTTCGGATCCCGGAAGGAGGGCCGGGGGGCCACCACCAGGGATCCAGGCGGCCACCTGGCGTGACCTAGGGTCTGGCCGCGCCAGGGGGGCGCCTGGACCCCTGGTGGCCCCCCCTGGCTGCCCCTCTTCGCCTATATATTCTCCGTGATGCGAAAACCCCGAGGACATAACCCTTTTTCGCGATCTCGCCTATGTTTCGCCGCCACGCTTCCAAGATCGGGAGCGCCAACAGACTTCTTCCCGGCACCCTGCCGGAGGGAGGATCGACCTCCGGGAGCTTCCCCTTCACCATGGATGCTTCCCGGATGTGCCATGAGTAGTTTCCTTTGGACCATGGGTCCGTGATCAGTAGCTATGTGATGTTCTCCTCCCCTCTTTGTTCTTCATGGCTTAGACCTCGTGAGCTTCCCTACATGATCGAGGCACATATGTAATCTCTCTGCTGTTGCTATGCTGCGTTTGATGGGATATGATGGATTATGTGATTATGTTTAGATTGTGATAGAGTAATATATTCGGTTTTTATCTTTTATATTTTTGTTCCTAAGTAATTCTTGCATGTTCTCCGTTGCTGTTTCTTGCTTTGGCCAAGTAGTAGGTAGTGACTCCAAGAGGGAACGTTATGCTCGATTGTGGGTTCATGCCCCCCGATGACACGCTTGAGTGACATAAACATGAGTCTAGGGGATGTGCTGTTGTCACAAGGGGGAAAACAACGGTGCTTGTAACCGCGGTTGCAAGGATTGTTTACTTTACGCAAAGTGCTTTTTAGCGCAGTTGTCTGTTGCTTTGGGTTTACAATTTGGGTGGGGCTCGCAACTTAATACCAGCGAGATTTTCTGGATAGATATCTCAAGGTGGATGATTAGTAGTAGATGAAGTTGGATTTCGGTCTACTTATTTTGGCGTACTTCCCATGCTTTGGAGCTCTTCCTTTCTTTGTAGCATAGTTAGCATTGTGGTGCATTTATAATCCTGTCAATTTCCCGTCTGTAATTTGGTTACCTCGCATAGCAGTTTTATCGTCTTTTGGGAGAGAGACATCGCTAGTCAACATCACGGGACCCCGGTCCATATTCTCATCATTGTTTACACGCTTATTTAATTTTCTTCTTTTACTTTCAGTTGCTATCATTATTATTATCCCTTGTGTTTTGATCCTTTGTAAACAACAAGATCGGAGAGATTGAAAACCTCTCTGAACTTCGTTGGGAGCAAAGTTATTTGTGTCTGTGTGCAGGTCCAGGTCAAGGAAGCAACGTTTGTCGTAAACGGTGCCATTGTTTTCTTGCCACCTACTTATCATCTCCGGAGTCCTAAGGGAGATAATCTTAAAACCTCAGTATCTTCACCGAGGGAAACTTGCTGCTACGCTGCATCTCACCTTCCACTTGGGTTAACCAACGAAGGGCGAGAAGCAATTATCATCTGTCACGTATCACACCCCCAGGTCCACCACCAACGAATGTGCGCAACCAGTTCCCGCGCCAAGATGCAGCATACATGATCTTCACCAGCGAATCAGATGACAAGGGCAGTCGGATGGCCCATGACCAGGCAGTCAATGCCACCATCCCACCAGTCCCCCAGTACATGAACTTGTCGGACAGTGTTATGACATGGAGCAGGGAGGGCCACCCTGGCTTGATGCTGATATGTCCAAAATGCATCACTATTTTATATCGTAATTCACCCCTATTCATTGATATATTTCATGCTATGATGCTATTCTTATGTTGTTTTGGATTGTTTTACACATTTTGCAATTTTTCGATGCTGAAGCAGCAGACGCAGGATTCAACGGTAAAACGTGGACACATAGTTGCTTAATCAGAAGACCTCCAAATAACCTGAAAATCGACGGGGGTTATTTTCCATAAAATTAACGGAGGCACGCAAAACGAGAGCCAGAGGGGGCCACCAGGTGCCTAGGCGGCCTGGTGGCACGGCCCCCCTGGTGGCCACGTCGGGTGGCCGCCTGGACACCCGGGGCCACCCCGGCTCCCCCCTTTGGCCTATTTATTCTTCGTCACCAAAAAAACCCTAAAAAGAGAGGAGTTTCACGAGTTCCGCCGCCGCTTCGTGGCGGAAACCTACAGAGAAGAAAATACATCTCCAACGGGTAGATTCTGCCGGGGAGAACACCTCCCGGAAGGGGAGATCATTTCCATCGTCATCACCATCGTCACGGGCATCATCGAGATCATCATCAACATCATCCCCAACATCAGCACCATCTCCACCACCATGCTATCTCATCTCACAAGTGTATCTTCTGTTGTAATCCGTACTATCTATCCTATCTACTCTACCGGTGTTGATTACTCCTTTGTGGTGACTGCTATTGAGTTTTGTTGGTGAAATATTGTTATGTCCAGATTGTTTATCACATATTTATCCCCACTAATCATGATCTCTTTTATGTCTTGTGAGTAGTTACTTTAGTTTTGAGAACATGGGAGAAGTCTAGTTGTTAGTAGTCATACGATGTTGAAGTAATATGTGTTGTTTGATATTTAAGTTGCGTTGTTATTTTCCTAGTGGTGTTGTGTGATTCGAGCACTCAACACTTCGCCTTTCTAAGGACCTAGGGGAATACATTGTGTATAAAGAATGCTTACGGTGGGTTGCCGGAGTGACAGAAACCTAAACCCCAGTTTGCACGCTTTTACACAAGGGAATAATTGATCCTTGATCGTATTGCTGTGGTTAGGCCTATGCCTTAATTTCTATCTTGTATTTGCGGATGCTTGCAAGATGTTTAATCATAAGAGTGCACTTATCTTAGTCTAGAAGGTGTACTAACATAGATCCACTCACTCAACACTTATCAACACAACACATAGTATCGATACGGAGTATGGAGAAAGCACGTGACTATCTCTCCCGTGTGTCCTCAAGAACACTTTAGCCTTTATAAGTTCAGTTGACAGGCTTATCCTTTGCTCAAAAGGATTGGGCCACTTGTTACTCCTCAATACCTTTTACCTTGCTTGTTTTTACCTTCTTGTTGCTTATACCGAAACCCCTAAAAAGTTATCTTTCAGTGCCTGCAGTTATTTCTTTACCAAAGTCACTTACCAATACCTTCTGCTCCTCGTTGGGTTTGACACTCTTATTTATAGAAAATGCTACAATCGATCCCCTACAGTTGAGGGTCATCAGATTCCTAATCCCGGCAGCTATGCGCTAGTGGTAGATGTTGTTTTAGCAGCACCAAAATATTCATGCCGATTCACCAGAACCCTTATTGATGGGGGAAGTGCCATCAAGATTCTCAACCGCGACACCATGATCAAGCTCGGAATCAGCGAGAGTGAGATGCAACCCAGTCGGACAATGTTCCATGGCATTGTACCCGTCCTTTCATGCACTCCGCTAGGCCGCATTCGGCTGGATGTCTTGTTCGGCACGGAGGAAAACTTTCATCGCGAGCCGATCTGGTTCGAGGTGGCCGATTTGAGCAGCCCATATCATCTTTTGATCAGAGTGCATGCAATCACCAAGTTCATGTTGAATATAGTCCAGCCATACCTGAAGATGAAGCTCCTAGGGCCGAATGGCATCATCACTTTGTGCGACGACTACAAGAAGTCCCTTGAGTGCTCATCTTCCGGTTCCAAGCTTGACGATTCCCTGATCATCGATGCAGAGCGGCGCCAGCTCGACAACGTCGTGGAAATGGCTCAAGCTCAAATGAAAGCACCCATGCCGAGTGCGAAGAACAAGAGGTCGGATGATGAGACCACGTTTGAAGCAGCCAAGGGCAGCAAGAGGATTGCTCTGGACCCCTCCGACCAGGCCAAGTGCATGGTCGTTGGAGCTGGACTGAGCATCAAATAGGAAGGAGAGCTCATCGAGTTCCTCCGAGAGAACCAGGACATCCTTGCATGGTTTCCACAAGACATGCCTGGGGTGCCGAGGGAACTCGCCGAGCACAGGCTTCACATCCGACCTGGATCCAAGAAGATCAAGCAGCCACTTCGACGTTTTTCCGAAGACAAGAGAAGAGCAATCGGCGAGGAGATCGCCAAATTGCTCGCAGCTGGTTTTATCATAGAAGTGTTCTATCCGGACTGGTTAGCAAATCCAGTTCTGGTTATGAAGAATAATGGGACCTGTCGCATGTGTATAGATTACACTTTCCTGAACAAGGCATGCCACAAGGATCCTTTTGCTTTGCCCCGTATCGATCAAGTCTTAGACTCTACGGCCTGATGCCATCTTTTATGTTTTCTGGATGCCACTGATGGCTATCACCAGATCAAACTTGCTGGTGAGGATCAAATAAAGATTGCATTCATCACCCCATCTGGGGCGTACTTCTATATCACCATGCCCTTTGGCCTAAAAAACGGTGGTGCAACTTATGAGCGTACTATCCAGCAATATGTCCGACCTCATCTCGGCCGAAACATTCATGTATATGTAGATGACCTTGTGGTCAAGTTAGTCCAAGGGATGACACTGCTGGAAGATCTCCGAGAAATATTTGCAAATCTGCGCACTTACAAGATCAAGCTCAATCTGGAGAAGTGCGCATTCGGCGTTCTAGCCGGCAAGATGCTCGGATTCCTTGTGTCTAGGAGAGGAATCGAGTTCAACCCCGAGAAGATCGAAGCAATCAAGCGAATGAACAAGCCCAGAAACCTCAAGGATTTCTAGAAGTTCACCAGATGCTTGGCATCGCTCAGCCGATTCCTTAGTCGGCTGGGAGAGAAAGCAATCCCTCTGTACCAACTGATGAAGAAGACATACAAGTTCACTTGGACTCCGCAAGCGGATGAAGCATTCAAAGAACACAAGCATATGCTATCCACTGCTCCAGTGCTAATAGCGCCGATTGAGAAAGAGCCAATGATGTTATACATCGCAGCTACCACTCGGGTGATAAGTATTGTGAATGTGGTTGAGCGTCCTGAGAAGGACAGAGCACAGTCGGTCTAGAAGGTTTGCTACGGTGTATACATGGCGGCAAAGAGGCTGAAACCTTACTTCCAGGCGCATCCAATTATAGTCGTCAGCTCGGCACCACTGGCAGAAGTCATAGGCAATCGGGATGCATCTGGTCGAGTGGCAAAATGGGCCATCGAGATTGCAAACCATGACATCAAATATGAGCCGCGCACTTCAATCTAGTCCCAAGCCCTGGCAGATTTCCTCGTCGATTGGGCTGAAACTCAGTATGAGCCTCCCTATCCGGATTCAAATTTCTGGAAAATGCACTTTGATGGATCCAAGATGAAGTCCGGACTAGGGGATGGCATTGTTCTCACTTCTCCAAAGGGCGATCAGCTCCGATATGTGCTGTAGATCCATTTCGCAACATCAAACAATGTGGCCGAATACGAAGCACTGGTGGATGGTGTCCTCTTGGCAAAAGAGATCGGCATTCAGTGGATTTTATGTTATGGTGACTCCGATCTAGTGGTGCAGTAATGCACTAGAAGCTAGGATGCAAAGGATGCAAACATGGCAAGCTACAGATTCTTAGTGCAGCAGCTTTGTGGTTTCTTTGAGGGATCTGAATTCCATCATGTTCTCCGAGCCGAGAATGAAGCAACAGATACACTGTCCAAGTTCGGATCCACCAGAAAGGCCATACCAACGGGAATCTCCTTGGAGCATATCCAGAAGCCATCTATCAATCCTTCCCCAGAATCAGAGTCCATCTTTATTCCGACCGACCTAAAGATGACCGAGATTGAAGCAGCAAAGTCAGCCAAGAAGCCAAGTTCGGCGGAGCATTCGGCCACACCAGGCGCTGCCGATTGCACACCAGGGGCTGCGGTTGTCAGCTCGGGGACTGATGTGGTTATGCAAGATGCAGTCGGATCCACTCTCTCCGACCTGCCAATAGCTGAAGCGGAAGCACTAGCACCAGTGGTAGCAACTGTGATGGTGGTCGTTATCGCGCCTTCATGGGTAGAGCCTTTCCGTGATTTCTTGGTCTATGACATTCTCCCCCAAGACGAAGTCGAAGCTCGGCAAATCCAACACCGATCTGGATCATACACAATCATCAACAACGAGTTAGTGCATCGCAGTGTGAATAGAGTTCTCCAGTGTTGCGTTGAAGAGGACAAGGGGCTGGAGCTGCCGCGGGATATCCATCAAGGTGAATGTGGTCATCACGCATCATCCACAACAATAGTTGCCAAGGCTTTCCGCCATGGTTTCTACTGGCCGACTGCGCGAGCAGAAGTAAAAAAACTTAGTAAAGCATTGCAACGGTTGCCAGCGTTTCAAAGCCAAGAGCCACCAACCATCTTCAGTACTCAAAACCACCCCGATCACATGAAATTTTGCAGTCTGGGGACTGGATTCAAGACAGCCAGAGGTGGCATGACACATTTGCTAGTGGCAGTGGACAAGTTTACCAAGTGGATCAACGCAAGGCCGATCAAGAAACTAGACGGGCCTACTGCGGTCAAGTTCATAGAAGAGATTTCAAGCAGATATGGACTGCCACACATCATCATCACTGACAATGTCACAAACTTTGCAAAAGGGGCATTAGCTCGGTATGCATCCCAACCAGGGCATTCAGCTGGATGTGGCATCCGTAGCTCACTGTAAGGCCCGATATGCGGTACTGTTCCAGATATAGGTGTTTCCACCCAGATCCGGGGACGAAGCACATATCGGTCCCACCTCGACATATGACAAAGCCATATGCCCCAGATTTCCAACATGATATCAAAACATTACAGATACATGATACAACATCTCATACAATTGTCATACAACTGCCTCAAATACAATACATCAACGGAAGATACATGTCTGTGTACAGACTACAAGCAAATGCCTAGTGGCAAAGAGAAAACATCGATCCCATAACCACACGGGTCCAGACCCTCCGTCGGGATCCGCCTAACTATTCGTCATCGAGTCTCCACGTGAAACGTCGATCACGGTACCTGTTGTCGATCAAGAACCCTAAAACGAGTTTGGGGGTAGTATAATGAGTACAGAGGTACTCAGCATCCAGCTGTAGTGGTCATCTGACCCAGGAAGGACTTCATCACTCGTCATTCTAGGACAACTAGTAGTTTACGGTAAGGAAGGGGTAAGTTGTGAGGTTGCTGTCTCACTAGCATTCATGAAGTGGCTAACGATCTAGAGAGTAAGATAGAAGCCAAGCATTCGATGAGGAATCGCCTCCAACAAGTCTTGCTATCAACTACTTGCGCAAACATAACACCTATCCTATCCTTGTCCTCCTCTTCGCATCCAGACGAAGAAGAAGCAGTCAAGGCACACACACACATTGATCAAATTATATTAAGATTATCTCAGTTGTTGTTGTCTATGAACAAGGAGTAGGTCTCAAGTCGTCCATAACCGTGGACACGGCTTCTCGAAAAGATTTAACCCTGCAGGGGTGTACCAACTGCCCATTACGAGGCTCCGCATGCACGTCCATCTCTCTCAGTTGCTACCCATTATAGGCAACCATTTTATGATTTAGTTCCAAGAGATCCGACACGACAGGTCCCTCTAACTAACAACGAACAAATCCGGGTGGCCCCCGATGAGTCGACATCCATCTCAGGAGCCGGCCGCGCTCTCGATCTGGTCTCTACCGTCTGTCGCAGGTTTGGATAGCCGGTTAATCACACATGGGACACCGGGTCCTCAGCCGGACAAGGTGGGCCAGCAAGGGAACTAAGTCCTCACTGGTCCAGGTTTGTTTGTAAACAACTGGCGGCCGACCAACACACACACGGTTTCAAATGGTAAATCAGCTTGGGCCACCACTAGAAATGTTTGAAGCTAGGTAGGTAAGAAAAGGGGACCCCATAAAATCCCACACGCGGTTAGGCACGCTCAGTCTTAAAACCAATACCCGGAACTCGGATCCTAGGTGACTCGAATGGAACAAAGCGTCGGGGCGGGATAGCCTAGACCTTTCATCCTTCGTCGAATATAGTCAACATTATAATGATCATATCATCAACAACAATATAATAATGTGATATCCCAAACCAAGGAGTAACAGGGTAACATCGTAGCATCCTAAGCATGCATACTAAGCAAGGGCTGAGCAACAAGCAATAGTAACATAGCACTACATGGTTTGCTGGGAGGGGACATGGCTGTATCGGTTTGAAAGAGGTTGTAAACATGTGGTAGGATCAAACATCGAGCCTAACCTAGACTAGCATGCAAACCGCTGGTTGAAATAGAATGGATCATAAGTAATATATAGTCCTTGCCTGTTGATAAGTCGGGTCCGAAAGTGTAGTGGATCGCAAGCTCGCATCGTCTCCGAGAGGTACCCGCGGAAGCACACAAGAGGTAAACAGTGGAAAGCAAACAACGAGCAAGCACTCTATTACTACGAGGCAAACACGAGCAAGCATCAACAAAAAGGCAACACAAGACATCGCACCTACCGTCGAGAGCGGTTACTAACAGGTTAAGTGGAGTACTCGTCACACACGACGATACCGCACATTTACAATGGTTCAAGTTGTTTAGCTACAGGTGATCAACAAAGGTTGTTAACATGGCAAAGCACAGAAGCATGGCATAGCACACAAACATGGCAAGCGGTGAAGCATAAATAAACTACCTAAGCTAGTCAATTTAAGTGGGGTGAAATTCTAGACATGGCAAACTATTGCGGACCCCACGATATTTATTGCATTTGGTACTGTTTTGCCCTAAACAATATTTTATTATTTTTATTAGCAAGCAAGAGCAGCATAAACACAATCTACATGCAATTCTAGTCAAGGTACATATAAGAAACATTTTAAACAGAGCAACGGTTAAAAAGATATTGCAATAACAGTTTACAGTGGAAAGCAATTGTAATTAGCAGGTCAACAACAAGTAAACAAGCTCAAACATGGCAACAAGCAACATTTTAATAATCTACGCGCAAAACGGAGCAACTTTCATGTAGAAAGTGTCTCCATCGAAGCTACCGGTGAAAAGATATGCGCAAAACAATAAAAAAAATACAATCTGCCAAAATTAACAAATAAAACCTAGCAAAAAAAACTATACGGGCCGAAACTAGTGCTATTGGGCCCAACAGAAAAAAAACCAGAACTAATAAAAAAAAGGGGGGGGCAGCCTCACCTAGCTGGGCCTGGCCCAAGTCGGCGGGCTAGGAGACGCCTGGCAGGCCGGCTCGGGTGGCCAGCTGGGCCCTCTGGCGCGCTGGGCCGTGGGGTGCAGCAAGCCCAAGCGGTGGCCACACGGTTGGAGCCAGCCAGCCTCGTTCCCGAGCGGAACGGGTGGCAGCGACGGCGGCTGCACTCGCCGACCGGTGGCGCTCCGGCCAGGCGGCGCGTGGAGGCAGGGAGGCCAGGCGGTGGAGAGGAGGTCCGGTGAGGGGGGCGCAGGATCCGGTGGTGCGCGAGCTCCGCGGCGGCTCGGACCAGCCTCCCATGGCTGCAGCGGCTCGGGGAAGGCAGTGGGCTTCCATGGCGCCTTGGCAGAGAGAAAAGAGAGAGAGAGATTAGAGAGAGGAGAGGGACAGGAGAAAGGGGAGGCGTTGGGGCGATCTGCGGAGCTCGCCGGCGGCAGCTCCCTGGCCGGAGACAGGCGGCGGCGGCCTCCACGAGGCGGTGGCGGCTGGTTCCATGGGAGAGAGAGGAGAGAGGTGGAGGCAGAACGCATCTGGGCCGTCGGATCGCGAGATCTGACGGTCCAGAACTCATTGGGCAGAAAATTGAGCTAAATTGGGGGTGTGGCTGCAAATTTTGGCTAGGGAAAGCCTAGAAATGGGTGGGAGTGTGGTGGTCTTTATATAGCCCGGGTGGCTGGCAGTTTGCAAAAACATCCCCGGTTTTTCTCTCGCGCGCGCGATGCTCACGTTTCTGACCGCCGGGGGTCCACAGTACCTCCGATTCGGGTAAAACTTCGAACTGCGCGATCAGCGCGTCGAGGCGGAGGCGTTCACCTCGCGCTGGAACCGTTCCGAGAACAATTTTCGGCGTGCTATAAAAATAACCCATTTAATTATTAAACGAGGTTTTTCGTTCCGTTGGTGGCGGCTGGTCTCGTGCGGTTTTCGCGACGGTGATCGGGTGAAACCCGGTGTCGCAAAGGTCGAGTGTCAGGATGGCAAGGGTCGGTCTCCGTCCGATACGAGATAAGAGGGGGAAATCGATCGGGGATGCAAACACCGCAAACAAATCAGACAATCAAACAATTCACGCAGAAAACAAAATTTTTAATTTTTGTGAAAACTGGGCTGTTACAATACAACACCACCAACAAGTGATCTCGTCCCGAGATCCAGGACGATCCGGGGGAGAGGGGGAGAGAAAAGAGAGACGACTATCTTCAACACCTCCAACAAGGGACTCTGTTCCATGTCGACGTCGAACTTCTGTCGAGAATCTTTCCGCAGAGAGACGACATCGTCGATGATACGAAACCGTCGGTGTCGAGAGGAGGAACGACAACGATAACCGGATCAAATGATAGTGTTTTCGACGCAAGTCGTGAAAACATCGGCAAAAGGATGGATGGCAATGGATGACCCAGATGATTCCCGAATTCGGAGAAGCTAAAGGTACTACAGGAATTCCCACCTGAGATCGGATTCGAGACAATACGCTGCAAGCAAGGCATTTTAACGGTTCCGAAACTCCACACACTCGAGATCCTAGAGTTTGAAAGGGGATAAGTCGAGAATTAAAACACTTACGACACTTGTCCTCTCCAGAGCAAAGGTAAGGAGTAAAAAGATTCCTACTCTCCGATAACTAACTTAATAACTACAAAATAGTTTTTGTCTAGACTCGACTTCGGCCAGAGAGGGGATCCCACGGTCGGTAAGGCTCTGATACGAAGTTGTAAGGCCCGATATGCGGTACTGTTCTAGATCTAGGTGTTTCCACCCAGATCCGGGGACGAAGCACATATCGGTCCCACCGCGACATATGACAAAGCCATATGCCCCAGATTTCCAACATGATATCACAACATTACAGATACATGATAAAACATCTCATACAATTGGCATACAACTGCCTCAAATACAATACAACAGCGGAAGATACATGTCTATGTACAGACTACAAGCAAATGCCTAGTGGCAAAGAGAAAACATGGATCGCATAACCACACGGGTCCAGACCCTCCGCCGGGATCCGCCTAACTAGTCATCGTCGAGTCTCCACGTGAAACGTCGATCACGGTACCTGTTGTCGATCAAGAACCCTGAAAAGAGTTTGGGGGTAGTATCATGAGTACAGAGGTACTCAGCATCCAACTGTAGTGGTCATCTGACCCAGCAAGGACTTCATCACTCGTCATTCTAGGACAACTAGTAGTTTACGGTAAGGAAGGGGTAAGTGGTGAGGTTGCTGCCGCACTAGCATTCATGAAGTGGCTAACGATCTAGAGAGTAAGATAGAAGCCAAGCATTCGATGAGGAATCACCTCCAACAAGTCTTGCTATCAACTACTTGCGCAAACATAACACCTATCATATCCTTGTCCTCCTCTTCGCATCCCGACGAAGAAGAAGAAGTCAAGGCACACACACATTGATCAAATTATATTAAGATTATCTCAGTTGTTGTTGTCTATGAACAAGGAGTAGGTCTCAAGTCGTCCATAACCTTGGACAGGGCTTCTCGAAAAGATTTAACCCTGCAGGGGTGTACCAACTGCCCATTACGAGGCTCCGCACGCACGTCCATCTCTCTCAGTTGCTACCCATTATAGGCAACCATTTTATGATTTAGTTCCAAGAGATCCAAAACGACAGGTCCCTCTAACTAACAACGAACACATCCGGGTGGCCCCCGGTGAGTCGACATCCATCTCAGGAGCCTGCCGCGCTCTCGATCTGGTCTCTACCGTCTGTCGCAGGTTTGGATAGCCGCTTAATCACACATGGGACACCGGGTCCTCAGCCGGACAAGGTGGGCCAGCAAGGGAACTAAGTCCTCACTGGTCCAGGTTGGTTTGTAAAAAACTGGCGGCCGACCAGCACACACACAGTTTCATATGGTAAATCAGCTTGGGCCACCACTAGAAATGTTTGAAGCTAGGTAGGTAAGAGCAGGGGACCCCATAAAATCCCACACGCGGTTAGGCACGCTCAGTCTTAAAACCAATACCCGGAACTCGGATCCTAGGTGACTCGAATGGAACAAAGCGTCGGGGCGAGATAGCCTAGACCTGTTAGTCCAAGTATGTGATCAGAGGGGGAGGGGGTGAATGATCACTTCAAAATTTTGCAGGAAACTATGAAGTGAAGCATAACTCAGTAACCGAAGAGATTCAACAGAAAGGTAAACATTGAAGTAGAACATTATTGAAGCATAACATAGCGAATCAAAAGCATCGTATCAATTGCATTGAAGCATATCACTGAAGCAATTGATGAACTGAATGTGAGTGCGGAAAGTAAAACGAACTCTTGACTCGGCGATGTTTGTTCGACCAGTTCACACTCTGCAAAGTGCTACGTCTGGTTGGAGGGACTTGTGATTGAACACAGGAGCTAACCTCTCTCCGTCCGTATCTCCACTGCACCAATCTCCTTGAGCTTGGTCAGTTCTTCACTCGTGGTTGATTATTGAGGAAATCACCGAAACCTTTGACAAACTGGACTTCGAGGCGACAATAACTCTTCGCTCTCTGAAGAACAACTCTCTAACCGTCTAGGAGAATTGCAGTTCTCCAAGATAAAAAGGCTAGCAAACTTCTTCCTAAGTCATAATGAATCAACTCAGATCAATAGGACTTATGCTTCTGTGGATGGGTTTTTGGTTTGCTTCGGTGGGGTTGCTCTCTCTCTCTCCTCTGTAAGGAATTAATCTCGGAGCAGCCACCGGCCAATGAGGGCGGGGGTGGCGTATTTATAGGTGGCAATCCCTATGTGCGAAATGACTGAAGTGACCCGATGTGACAGCTTGACACCTGTCCCCAACAGTCATATTTCCAATCAAAGCGCAACTTTACTTGCGGTCCAAGTAAAGCTGACTCACGGACTTGGTTCTGCTTCAGGAGCCGAAAGAACTAAGTCTTCGCTGGTGAAGCATTACCTAGCGCACATGAGATTTCTCAACTCTGGTTTCTCACTGGTTTGGATTCGATCTGAGTCTTTTCACCAAAATCTTCGGAGTACATTTACTAAACCCCTCTTGATAGTACGGTTTTTCCTATGACTCAAAGAAGTGAAAAAGAACTACGCAAAAACTACTAAGTCTTGCGCCATCTTCTTCGATGAGACGTGCTTCAGGATTCCTTATCTTTTTAGGGGTCGACATCCGTGATGAGCTTCACTCCAGAGGATATGCTTCAGTAAAAGTGTAAATCTTCGTTGAAGCTTTATCACCAACCTATAACTTCAGGAACCTAACCATCTGTTTTACACTAGAAAACTTGTTAGTTCCTCTACTGTTTTGCCCAACAATATCCAAAACTCATGGGGGTATAACTTTGCTCTTACAATCTCCCCCTTTTTGGACTATTGTTGACAGAACAGGCATCGATAAAAGATATGGAATTTTGAGTTGAGTTGAGAGCAAACTCTAAGATATGAAGCTTATGACTCCCCCTGAATGCAAGCATTGAATATTTATAATCGAAGAGAATGCTTGTTGAAGAAAATCATCAATGGGAAGCCTAACACATATCTTAGTAAATCAATTGCATATGAAGTGAATTTGAATTGAAGAATATGCAATCATCCAATGACCTGTGAACTTAAAGGATAATAACCACCTGCAAGATAAAAGATAGGAGAGCAACTTGCAAGCACAGAGGTTATTAACATATAAGGTGAAGTAGTTCACAACCGAAGTAATACTTAAGTTACAACCCAATCGAAGAGAATGGAATGTTTGTCATAACTTAACACGCAAAAGAATGAATCAAATCCCTAAACCCCGCAGCGAATCTAAACTCAATCGATGCAACATTCTCCCCCTTTTTTTCAATAATTGGACAAAAGGTTGAGAGGTAGATCAAGAGTCATTTACGCGTCAGCTGCAACCCTGGGACCCTGCAGATTGTCTTCGCCTGAAGAAGATGCATCTCCTGAAGTATCTCCTTCGGTCGAAGCAGGTGACTCTTCCTCGTCGAAGTCCATCAGCGCTTGAAGCAAATCAAGGTCGCTGTCGTCGAGAGGATCATCTTCTTGCTTCGAGGTGTGGGAGTCTTCATCCGAGAAGGTATCGGGGCGAATCTGTTCAGCGGGATTAACAAAGAGGACTTCATCAATCTTGTCCAGTGAAGGGATCTTTGGGTTGGGGCGGTCGATCGAATCATTTCTTGAAAAATGACGTTGAAGATGTGGATACTCCTTGAAAATCCGGTCAGCCTCAAGTTTCTTCACAGAGTTGAACTTCCTTAAACCTTTCCAAGACTGGCGCTTCAAAACCTTCAAATACTGGTTGTTGTTTAAAGCAATGTTGCCAACTCTATTGATGTCATCTGAAAGATGTTGCATCTGGCGCTGATTTCCTTCAATGAAGTTTTCAAGCAGTTGCTGGTTACGAATTGGAACTTCAAAGTGGTATACTTCTTTCTGGAACTTCTTCGACATGTTGCGTTCATTTATGTGTTGTCTGACTCCGACATATGTGGCAAATGGATCATTTGGCCTTCTGAAGATATTCATAGAGTCGCGGACAGGAGGGCAGAACAGCTTCGGGTGATGCTTCACAACAAAATCTTCGCTGCGTCCATGGTTGCAAATGGCTTGCAGCCAAGGAGCATATGGCTTCAGTTGATTTACTAATTCAGCAGCTTGTACCATATATCGAAGAAAACAGTCCTCGAAGTCAAACACATGTCCATGAGTAAGCTTCATTAGAGCATGACGTGTATGATAGTGAATGTTGGATTCTTCATTCACAGAGCTGAGAGGCATCAGTGAATTTGACAGGATGTAAAACCAAGTCTTCGAAATGAATACCAGATGCTTCGGGCGAATGTTCTCAGGCATGTGATCTTTAGTGACTTCGGGATCCAAGAGTGAAGCAAATTCGGCTTCAGTGGGATCAGGTAACATATGAACCTTAGCTAGTTCTCCAGTGTGCCTTGGGATGTTCACTATATCCATAAATTCATCAGAATGCATCCGAAACACTTTCCCTTGAATCATCCATTCAAGAATCCATGAGCTTGTATCATCAGGGTTTCCAGAGACATAGAGAGTGGCATAGAATTGCTTCACTAGCTCGGAATTGAATGGAGTCTCCATGGTAAACATGCCAGTCAAATTCTGTGCTTCGATGGTTTCCATGATATTTTAGAAGCACGTTGCAGAAGATAGACTATGCAAGTCTAAGTACTTGTGCCTGAACAGAACACCTTTCTGGCAGTATAGCTTCGTGTATAGGATTTGTTGTTCAGCAGTCCAGAAGCGAAGGTCATCAGCAGTCCTTGGTGAATCATATGGACTTGTGCCAAAGAAGCGAAGCTTCTGGCGATGAACTTCAATATCAAACTCAGGACCATGTCTTGAAGAAGATCCTTCTCCCAGGTATATAGGAAAAGTCTCTCTGGGGTAGATGGAGTCCAGTTGAGTGTCTTGGGCAGGAATGCAGTGCCTTCGAGCATCTGTGACTCGCCTTTGCGGTTGAGTTATTAGGGCCAACTCATTTGCTTCGGCTTCGGCTTTGCTTCTGCTTCGGCATCTGCATCAGCATTGGCTTCAACAACTCGGTCTTCGGCTTCGCCTTCTCGTTCTTCAGACTCCTCAGCAGAGTGAGCTGAAGAATAATCCTTTTCAGGAATGTCTTGAGGAGGAGGAGAAGGTTCTGGCGCAAAGTTGTCTTGAGCGGACGGTTGAGGAGCAGGTTGAGGAGGAGATGGAGTTTGAGCACGGGGTGGAGCAACTTCGGGGGCGGATGGCTTCGTAGAAGGTTTGGAGAGCATAATGATTTTGCATCGAGGGGGCGATGCTTTTCTTGGGGCCTTCTTGGCCGGATGAGAGCTCATCTCATCAGCTTCTTCTGTGTCAGCAAGAAGACGTCTCTTCCTTTGTTGCAGCTTGGGAAGAGGTGAAGCTAATTGCTTGAGCATGGCTTCGCGCTTCTTGGAGTCAAGAGCCATGACTGAAGCATTGTGATTTTTGCAACATTCTTCAATAGCTGACTTTATCTTGCCTTGATATACTTGTATATTTTGCTTCGTTTCCTCATTTACAACAGCAATTTTCTTCGAAGCAACTATGGCTTCGGTCTTGAAATCCTCATCTGATTCATCATCTGCTTTCTTCTTGAATTTCAGAATCTTAGCAGTTTCAGATCTGTCCCTTGCATGCAAATCCCTCAGCTGATAGTATAAAGTTTCAATCATAGCAGAAAGATTTGGTGAAATATAAATATACCCAATATCCACAGCCTTGGGATTAACAGCTTCAGCAAGCTGGCAGTATGCCTGATTAGGCTCAAACAGTCCCAGAGTTCACCTTCTCTTGCATCTGGGAAGTTGTGTTCACTGTGCTCAGCTTCAATATGAGCTTCGGGGACAGGAGCTGCGACTGGCTTCGGAGGAATGTCCTTTGGAGCCATGTCAACCGCAGCTTCCTTCTGAGCGGCTCTAGCAATTTTCTCAGCTTTCTTCGTGCGAAGAACATCAAGTTGAGCTTGTCGTTTGGCTTCAGCTTCACTAAGCTGTTTGGCTTCGGCGGCAGCCTTAGCCTCTTGAGCTTTTGCTTCAGCTAGCTTGCGTTTCGCTTCAGCTTTCTGGTTTGATTCAGCCAGCTCTTTCCTTTGCTTCTCCAACTCTGGAGCTTCTCGATCATCTTTCTCTTTCTCTTTAGCTTCTTTATTAGCCTTAGCTTGGGCTTGTGCTTCAGCATGCAAACGTTCAGCTACTGCACGGTCTCTCTTACGCAGTTCAGCCTCAGACAACTTCTTGGTGCCGACCTGGGCATAAGTCTGGCCAGGCTTGGCAACGGTTGACTTCGGCTTCGAAGCTTTGGCTTGTTCAGGAGCTTTAGCTTCGGGCCTAGCAGCAGGCTTAGCCTTCGGGTCATGCCTTTCCTTGGTTCTTTTCTCAGCAGGAACAAGGCGGCGAGGTGACTTTGTAGCCAGGGGAGCCTCAACCACCAGGTTCGTCAAATCGATGTTTTTCTTGGGAGCAGGAGGATCTGAAGGATCTTGAAACTTAAATCCTTTTGGAGCAGACGGTTTCTCTCCAGCCTTCTTCTTCAGTGGCTTCCGAATCAATTTCCTCTTAGGACTTGGGGGAATGGGAGAGTGTTCAGACTCATCATCTGCTTCGTCAGCAGGATCTTCATCAATCGAATCTTCAAGCTGTGCAGCAGCATCAGCTTCGTCATCAGCTTCGTGATCGGCCTCCTCTTCAGAAGCAGGAGGTGGTGAATCACTCAGCTTGCGAAGCTTTCGCCTCTTCTTAGGCTTCGATGATTCAGCTTCATCAAGCCCTGCAGCAGCTAGTGCTTTTGCCTTCTTTTCTTCTCTTATCCTTTTCTTCTCAGCCAAAATGGCAAGTCTTTCTTGCTCTTCTGGTTAGTCATCCGGAGTCTTGAGGGTATTCGGGTGCGGTACAGCCGGAGGCTTCGGGTAGAATTTCTTCCTGTTAGCAGCTGTGTATTGACCACACATAGCGGTGGTGTACCGATAAGGTGGGCTGAAAGCAAACTGCATTGCCCACTTCCAAGTTGGGATGCTCTTGTACTTGTACCACCTGATAGCCCAATAGCGTCGAATCCTTTGCAATCGCATCTTTCGGTCATGATCTGATTCTTCAGGAGGAGTGTCATAGCCCATCTTGATGCGAATGGCTTCGGGTATGCCTCGGGCATTATTGACTTCCTTCGTTTTTCCTCCTTTGCTTTTTGCTTCGGTGGCTCTGGATAGTTTTCGAGCCCTTCAACAATGGGAGACTCATTCCCCATAGCAGCCTCTTTGTCAGACATCCTGTGACCAGAATTATAGACAAGAGGGGAGCCAAGAGAGGGAATGAATAAGCACAGGCAAAAGTTTCGACAAAAACCAAAAGATTTTGACAGGAGCTCAGATCAATCTAAGATTGGATGCAATTCTGTTAATGGATTTGGCTAGAACCAGTTCGAGAACAAGACCTAACCTAATCCAAACCACAGAATAAATCGAGTCTCAAATACTGACCTGAGAAGATGGGATCACTTTGATTCTAAGAACAGTTTTCCCAGGGAGTAAAGACCAGCACGGATCAAACAGTCCTATAAACAGAAAAAAAACCTAACAACTCTTAGATCCAAACCCTAGATGAAGAACATAGAGAAAAGATTGGATCGAAGAAGCTTAGCGTACCCTAACTTGGTGACGCGAATCTCTACGGCGACGGAGTGCGGAGACAAGCTCTTCGTCGACGGGGAATGTCCACGGCGGCGGCGGTCCGGCAGTGAAGCGGCTACGGCGACGTCGGGGACGGGAGCTCTGCGGAGTGCTCGAGGAGGAAGACGGGGAAAACGTGAGAGAATGAATCGTAGGGAAACCGTTTCGCTGGGGAACGCCTTAAATAGGCCCAATCTGAAACGGTTGCCAGATCGTATCGAACGGTTCTCAGCGAGTGTCTCTTCCGATTCAACGGCTCATATGAAGTGGCGTATCGCGAGCGAATCTCAACAACCCGAAAAAGACGGGGACTCAACGGCCGAAGAATAAGTCTTGACCGAGAGCAAAAACTTTGATAAAGTTGGAAGCATTTGATTCGGAAGTCAATGATGTTCGAAGCAATATGCTTTCCGTTTCAATTGTGCTTAACATTCAAGATAGAGAAGATTGGGAGTGAATCAGAATGGAGAGGTAGGGTCCGAAACTTATCACTTCGAAGAACTACAACGAAGCTAAAAGTGATAAGTATAGGGGACAAAAAGAAACGAACAAAGAAAATTAAAACAAAACACAGAACATAAAGCAAATGGCAAACGAAACTAAACTTAGACGAAAGAAAACTCAAGCGAAACTAAACAAATAAATACACAACGAAGGTGAATATATACAATGAAAAGTTTCGATCTTACTGAACATTGTGTGAGTCTAAGATGTTTAGCTCACATCTCAATGCACAAAACCTTTTCTCGTCCAATGGCTTCGTGAATATATCTGCCAATTGATCTTCAGTTCTTACATGGCTAATCTCAATGTCTTCGCGCTGAACATGATCTCGAAGTAAATGGTGACGAATATCAATATGCTTCGTTCGAGAGTGTTGCACAGGATTGTGAGCAATCTTGATGGCACTCTCATTGTCACAAAGCAGAGGGATTTTCTTCACAAATATACCATAATCTTTCAGCGTCTGCTTAAGCCAAAGTATTTGAGTGCAGCATGAGCCAGCAGCAATGTATTCAGCTTCAGCAGTAGATATTGAGACACAGTTCTGTTTCTTCGAAGCCCAACACACAAGAGATCTACCAAGAAAATGACAAGTGCCTGAGGTAGATTTCCTGTCAACCCTATCACCAGCCCAGTCTGAATCAGAATATCCAATCAAATCAAACTGAGTACCCTTGGGATACCAAAGTCCCAAAGAAGGAGTATGTGCTAGATATCGAAGAATTCGCTTCACAGCAATATGATGCGATTCCTTCGGATTTGCCTGAAAACAAGCACAAATACAAACTGATAACATGATGTGAGGTCTAGATGCACATAAGTATAAGAGTGAACCTATCATAGACCGAAACTTCTTCTGATCGAAGGGTTTCCCTTTCTCATCTGCATCAAGAAAACCATTTGTAGGCATGGGAGTTCTAATGGTCTTGCATTCAGGAAGATCAAACTTCTTCAGGCAATCCTTCAAGTATTTCTCTTGTGAAATAAAGGTGCCATTTTTCTGTTGTCGAATTTGAAGTCCGAGGAAAAACTTCAATTCACCCATCGTAGACATCTCATATTTCTTCGACATCATTCTTGAAAATTCTTCGCTGATTTCAGTGTTAGTACAGCCAAATATAATATCATCTACATATATCTGACACACAAATAGATCATTGTTATATGATCGAGTGAAAAGAGTGGGGTCTATGGTTCCTGGTTTGAAGCCTTTCTTCAGGAGGAAATCCTTCAATGTTTCATACCAAGCACGAGGTGCTTGCTTCAGTCCATACAAAGCTTTGTGAAGCCTGTACACCATATCAGGATTCTTCGAGTCTTCAAAACCTGGAGGCTGCATAACATACACTTCTTCTTCGATTTCACCATTAATAAAAGCACTCTTGACATCCATTTGATATAGCAATATATTTTTGTGGTTAGCAAAAGCAAGCATGACACGAATGGATTCGAGACGGGCTACTGGAGCATAGGTTTCACCAAAGTCAATGCCTTCGATTTGGGTGTAACCTTGTGCTACCAATCTAGCCTTATTTCTTACCACAATACCATCTTCATCTTTCTTGTTGCGAAATATCCACTTTGTGCCAATAACATTGTGCTTCGTGGGATCTGGCCTTTCAACAAGTGACCAGACCTTGTTCCTTTCAAATTGATGAAGTTCTTCCATCATAGCCATTAACCAATCACTACTAGGGAAATAGCTATACATGGAAAGCCTATTAGTGGCGCATATGGAAAGCGATGCGCCACCACCTGTTATGGGTGGCGCACTGGAAAATAATGCGCCACCCATAAGACCTTATGGGTGGCGCATTATATTCCAGTGCGCCACCCCTAAGAGTGGGCCAGCCTGGATGATCTTATACGTGGCGCATCTAGCAGTATGCGCCACCCCTAAGGACCTTATAGGTGGCGCACATACAGAATGCGCCACCCCTAATAGCTTAGGGGTGGCGCATTCTGTATATGCGCCACCCATAAGGTCCTTAGGGGTGGCGCATTGTGGTAATGCGCCACCCATAAGAGCTTAGGGGTGGCGCATTGCACAGATGCGCCACCACTGACTTCCTATATGTGCCACTAAATGCCTAGAGCTTCCCTTATCTACTCCACCCAACCTACCACCTCTCATTCACTCCACACAATTCTCAAACTAGATCCACTCTTCTCACCCTAGATCTATTCGGTTTTCTCCTCCTCCCCACCTCATTTCTTCCATTTATCCATCGATACTTGGCATTACATCTATTTTGTTTCATATTGAAGTAAGTGGACCTCCTCCCAAACTCTTTTGTTCCATTTATGACCCATATACTTGCCTTTAATAGCTTGGGGTTTGTTGTATATGTGAATCTTGGGTTTGATGTATATGTGAAGCTTGTGGTGGTTTGATGTATGTGTGAAGCTTATGGTGGTTTGATGTATATGTGTATCTTGAGTGGCAAATGTTTTGTCGAAATGTCAATTCATTTACGTTTTGGCAAATTTCTAGCGCACTCTCCGCATGCTCCCATGCATTATTAGGGAAGGTCATGCCGAATTTTTCTGGCGACGACTGTGATATATAATTGTGTTGCTCTCTCCGTGTACGCAGGTGATCGACCATGGTCCGCGAGATGCTGAGCGATATCACCGTGGCTAGGTGGATGCAATGTGCGACAAACGACATGATAAGGAATAATAGGTCGGATATAAGATGTCCGTGTCGGAGATGCAAACTGCAGTGCGTGACCGAGCTTGATTCCGGAATATTGCAAAGACACCTGAAGCGTAATGGTTTGATGGATGGCTACACACGATGGATAAGTGATGAAGCTGGTGAGGAGGAGGACGTCAATGGTGGGGCGCCAGTAAATTAGGAAGGGCAACCAGAAAACAGCGGCGGGCGAGATGACGAAGAGCATCCCGTACATGATCATGAAGAAGATGCCGAAGCGGATCATGTAGATCAAGATGCCGGACATGAAGATCAAGATGTCGGACATGATGCTTCAAGCTGGGTGCGGGACCCTCATGTTCAAGAGCTGCTTGTCAAAGAGGTGTTGAACGCAAGAGGTGCAGCTAGAGAGAAAGCCAAGATGGCGCAACTCGAGAAAGACGCGATTACGAAGTTGTACGAAGGATGCAACGACGAGGATACCCGCTTGAATGTAACACTTGGGGCTATGGAGATGAAGGCAAAACACAAATGGACCGACGAAAGCTTCGATGATAACATGGCATTCTGGCACGATCGTCTTCCGAAGGGAAACACGTGCCCAACTAGTATCGCTGAGGCCAAGAAAGTCCTTTGCCCTCTCGATCTTCCGCACGTTAAATACCACGTCTGCATAAATGATTGCATGATCTATCGGGGTGAGGACGAAGATAAAACCACATGTTCGGTGTGCGGTGTTAGTCGATACAAGAGAGGGAAGAAAGTTCCTAGAAAAGTGGTATGGTACTTTCCGATCACTCCTCGTCTACAGAGGTATTTCATAGATCCCGAGGAAGCAAAGCTCATGACCTGGCATGCGGATAGAAAGAAGCTAAATGAGGATGACCCGAACCCGGATCCGGAAAAGGAGGACATGCTGAGGCACCCTTCAGATGGTAGCCAATGGACTGCGTTGGACCTCGAATACCCAGATTTTGGGAAAGAACCAAGGAACCTCAGGATTGGTGTGAGCGCCGATGGAGTCAATCCGTTTGGCGGCCAGAGCAGCACACACAGTACCTGGCCCGTGTTTGTATGCATATACAACCTTCCCCCCTGGAAGTGCATGAAGAAAAAGTACATAACAATGTGTATGCTAGTTCAAGGGCCGAAACAACCAGGTACGGACCTCAATCTATATCTGCAGCTGTTGAAAGAGGAGCTAGAAACATTATGGAAAGACGGAGTCAATACGTGGGACGCCGCGGCAAAAGAATATTTCCTAATGAAAGCCGCGGTGATCACGACGGTGCACGACTATCTCGGATACAGATATTTCTCAGGGCAGGTGGTCCATGGATTCTGTGCATGCGTTAGGTGCATGGATAATACAACGTACCGCCAGCTACCAAAAGATCCTGGATCTTCAAAAACCGTGTTCCAGGGGTCTCGGAGGTGGCTTCCCAAGAAACACGCGTGGAGAAAACAGGGACATCTGTTCGATGGAAGCGAGGAGCTCCGAGCACCCCCAGCTCGAAGGAGCGGCAAAGAAATCGACAACTTGCTGAAAACTTGGAAAGAGTGCCCCGCGCCGGGAAAGAAAAAAAAGAAGACTCAGCCGTTGATGAGGGTATGCAAAGCGAGGTCTGTTTTCTGGGATTTGCAATACTGGAGTCTACTCCGCAGTCCTCATAGCCTTGATCTAATGCATATCACAAAGAACGTGTGCGAGAGCTTGTTTGGCACGCTGCTCAACATGCCGGAGAAGACCAAGGACGGGCCAAAAGCAAGGAATGACTTGAAATTTATGGGCATCAGGAGGGAACTTCACCCCCCTAGTGACGACGATGATGAGCCGGAGGAGGAAGAGGATACGGAAACGCAAAACTCTCGCATACGAAAAAGGACGACCAAGAAGAAGACCGGTATTGATCACTGCCCCCCGGCATGCTTCACTCTGTGCGAGGAGGAGATCAAGCGGTTTATCCACTGCCTCATAGGAGTAAAATTTCCGAACGGCTACGCGGGGAAGATAAGCAGATACCTAGACGAGGCGAAGCAGCGTTTCAGCGGGATGAAATCTCATGACTGTTTCGTGCTGATGACGCAGATTCTCCCGGTTGCGATGCGAGGGATAATGGACGAACACGTCCGTAAAACGTTGTTTGGCCTTTGCAACTTTTTTGACGTCATCTCCCAGAAGTCGATTTGCGCTATGCAACTCAAAAGGCTACAGGAGGAGATCGTGCTCATACTATGCGAGCTTGAGATCTATTTCCCGCCCGCGTTCTTCGACATTATGGTGCATCTGCTGATCCACGTCGTGGAGGATATCGTCCAACTCGGGCCTGCGTTTCTGCGCAGCATGATGCCGTTCGAAAGGATGAATGGGCACATCAAAAAATACGTTCGTAACAGGTCCCGTCCAGATGCAAGCATAGCGAAGGGCTTTCTAACCGAAGAGTGCATCTCTTTTTGCACGAATTATCTCAACACCGAGAACCCTGTTGGTCTGGCCGTCAACAAGCACTTTGGCAGGACCGATGGGTGTGGTCACCACGAGGGAAGCCGCGCAATGCATGTCAACTATGACGGTCGAGACATCGACTTTGAAAGAGCAAGCCTAGTCGCGCTACAACACATCCAGCTGGTCGATCCTTGGATAGTAAAGCACAAGGATTTAATCAGGAAGAAGTATAGTGACCAGGGCCTGCAGATAACGGACCGAGATCCACGGCTAATCAAAGAGCACAACTCCGGTTTCATGACTTGGTTCAGGGACGAGCTTCGTGCTAATCCCCCGCGAAGGAACGCTTCCGAGGACGAAAAGATGATATTCACTTTGTCACAGGGTGCCGCACGCAACCTGATGACCTATCAAGCGTATGATATCAACGTCTACACATTTTACACGGAGGAAAAGGACAGTAACTGCGATTACCAGAACTCAGGGGTAACGGGGATATTCTACACCGATGACGTCAAGGAAAGATTCTATGGAAGGATCGAGGACATATGGGAGCTCGACTACTGTGGAGAGAAAGTGCCGATGTTCCGTGTGAGATGGGCCAAGAGCGTCGTAAAAGAAGACCGGTACTTCACCACCATGGTTATACCCGAAGCCAAATCCAAGTCTACGGGCGCAAACGTCACCGCGAAAAATGAGCCATGGGTACAGGCTAGCCAAGTGGACCAATGCTTCTTCATTACCGACCCATCAAAGCCGAGCCGCGTTGTAGTGAGGAGAGGCAAAAGAAACATCATCGGAATGGATGGAGTCGCCAACGAGCAAGACTTTGACAAGTACGGCGACCCGAAGATGGAGGATGACTACGCCGCTCAGGATACATACACCACAACCCTACCGAAGAAAGGTCTCCTCCCGTTCAAGAGGAAAAGTGAAGGCGTCCCGGGCCTAAATTATTCAACCACGACAAAGAAGGGCAAGAAGAAGATCGTGAGGAAACGATAGCTAGATAGCTAGCTCCAAATTTAAGAAAAATATTTTGTAATTCATGATCACTTTGTGTATGCATGGATTTAATATGCACTTTGCTGTTGTTTGTTGGTTTTGCTGCTTGTGCTTGCTCCCCTCTCACATTACACCTAGTATTTTGTTAAAGATTTTCCTTGTTTGCATCCACTTCATGACTCCACCTACATATTATAACCATCAGGGGTCTGTGTTTTCATCGTAATTGTTACGGCACTAAGTTCATTCATAATGTGACAAGGCATGTGACAAGTAATGTTTAATTAAACATGTCATAATGTGACAAGGCATGTGACAAGGCATGTGACAAGGCATATTATAACCACCTACATATACTCCAAAAAGAAGAATATTCATTCATAATGTGACAAGGCATGTATAATTAAAAAATAATTGAACAAAAAAAAATTAAAAAACGCTTAGGGGTGGCGCATATTTCCCAAATGCGCCACTAAGTTCTCTTATGCGCGGCGCATTTTGCTGATATGCGCCACCCATAAGGTTCCTTATGCGTGGCGCATTTCGCCGAAATGCGCCACGCATAAGAAACCTTATGGGTGGCGCATTTCAGCAAAATGCGCCACGCATAAGAAACCTTATGGGTGGCGCATTTCAGCAAAATGCGCCACCCCTAAGCCTTAACCGCTCCATCACCCCCTCCCCTTGCCCGTGCCCACACCATCTCTCCCAGCGCAATCTCCTCGCCGTCGACCGCCACCGGAGCCGCCCCCCGTCGTTCGAGCCCCCCTCTCCGTCCACCGCCCTCGCCGCCACCGGAGCTGCCGCCCTCGTCGCCCCCTCCCCGATCGAACCACCAGAGTCCGTCCCCAGCGCCTCCCTGGTGGAGCAGCCGCGCCTCCCTCCCTGGAGCTGCCGCTCCCGCCCAGCAACGCCACCGCCCGGAGCTACGCCGGCGAGCAGTCCATAGGCAGGTAGCCACCACTCCTACCTCCTTCCTCCCTCTTCCCTCATCCCCCCTCCCACCTTCCTCTCGCATCCTCTGTTTGTTCAATTTTGTCCTGATCTTTGTATTGGATGAGTACTTGATGTGGATTTCATATTGCGAGAATATAATGACGATTGTTTCTTGATGAGTACCTGCTGCATGATCTTTTCAGTGCATGTTCAAGTTTATATGTGGAAGGATTTTTCTTGATAGGTGCTTGTGTTAATGCTTGTAGGGGCAAATGTTTACAGATTGTAGTTTTCAATCCATTTTCAATCCATTTATATCCATTTATATGATTTTTCAATCCATTTATAAGACCCTGTTCTACATCCTTGCTTTTTCAATCCATTTATATAAAATTAAATTCATAAATCACAAGAAATGCATGGCCTAAATATAGGAAAAGAGAACTGATTTTTTTGAACATGAAACATGTAATGGTGTGCGTTCAATGTTGATAAAGTTTTAAAGTCAACGAATGAATCAACGGTCACTTCAAATGAAAACCTGATTCATTCCTTCTCGAAACCTAGTTTGTTGCTGAATGATGGCCTAGTTTGTAAGAAAACTATGTGAAAACTTTTGAAAAACACTCTCAAAATTAATCACACCTCTAGATGTCATATCATGCCACCTTGTCAGGTTTTGTGCTTCTCTGGCTTATTTAAAAAAAATTAGAATTGAATAACCACTAAGCTTCAAGTTAGTGCCCGTGTCCCGCCCACGTGGTGCTTGATAAAGGTGATGCTTCACCGAGTGTAATAGTTTTGCTGAGAAATTTTCTCTATGCACTCGGCAAAGATCTTGTTTTCCGTGTGCTCAATAAGATGCACACATGATATTCGTTGCGCGTTGCATCATTTCATACTACTGTTATTATTGTGTCATCGTTGGTGTTTGTGGTTCATTTGGGATTATTTTTGTTTTGCCTCATGATGAGAATAAGCCATGTGGTTTTCTGTAGTGCCAGGGTATGAGTATGTATTTATATCTTGGCAACATGAGTAGGGTGATTTACCATCCATCCATCCATCCATCCATCATGCTGGAACTGAATGACTTAGTTATAAGATATTTCAACTGAATATGAAAAAACCCAAGCAAGTGCCAATTTGCAATGCATTGTTTATCATATGAAATTTACCTATATATATGATGTTTGAATATCTATTTTAGTGCATTGTTCTACACTATATATGTGATGGTTGTGCCTACATGTAGGCATTTTTTATGTGCAGGGACTCTCATTATCCCCTTTCTCCCAAAATGTTGATTAACTTCCGTTTCGGTTGAGAATGGGGCACTCTCATGTTAAGAAAAAGAGCAAAGGTCATGCCGAATTTTTCCGTGAATTCGTGCATGACCTTTGCTATTTTTCTTAACATGAGAGTATTTGCATTTATTTATTGTGCTAATTAATTAAGTAGTTGCATTTTTTAATATTGTACTAGTGCAAACATGTCGACCGGAGCCAACGCCGGTCCTTCTTCTCAGCCGGGTACAAAAAGGAAGCAATTTTGGGAATACTCCCAGGAGGAGGTCGAGGAGCAGAGAGAAGAGGAAGTACCTCCGGGCGAGGAGGAGTATGAGGAGGAGATAGAGTCGGAGTCCGACTCATCGGATGATGACTTGGAGGAGGAGGCCGATACGACAGACGGCGAGAGGAACATCGGCGAGGATGATGGGACCGGTGGCTCCAACACAGATGGTACCCAGTCGAAGAAGAGGAATCGGAAACCGACCAAGGTCGGCGTCATCAGGCAAGAGTTTACTGTTGTGACCGCCGTCGGGATTCCTAAAGAGCCCGAACGTTTTTCGGAAGGGTACGGCCGTCAAGTCGCGGCGATCCTCCGCAACACCGTGCCGATCACCACGATTAACCTCAGGAGTCGTGAGAATATTCATTATTGTCAGCTTCTTATCAACAAGCTGCACGGACGATACAAGTTTCCGGAGCCGTACGATAACACCAAACTCAGAGGGAACAAAGTAAACACATGGGCCCTCAGGAAGATGAGAAAGGCCTTGTCCAGTTGGAAAACCCGGGTGAAGAGGGCAATTTTTGAAAAGAACAAAACCTGGGAGGAGCTCAAGGAGAAAGAGCCGTTGATCGACGAAGCTACCTACAACCTTTTCAAGGCTAGGTGTGAGTCCGAGCAAGCCAAGGCCGCGAGTGCAAAGGGCAAGGCCATGCGGTCGCAAGTCATAGGTAACCATCGTCTCGGAGCCGGTGGTTACAAAAGTTCCAAGCCTAAATGGGACAAGGAGGATGCCGAGTACGCCGCTGCGGGCATACCTAACCCCTTCCAGCAATACAAAGATGATCCGCAGACCGAATTCTTTGTGAGGGCCCGGAGCTATAAGGACAAAGCAATCTCGAAAATAATTATCGATCCTAAGGTTCAGGATTTTACGACTGCCGTGGTAAGTAGTTTACCACGCGACCTTGTCGATTGAATTCTCGAGTGAAGTTCACAATTTCTTAATGTTTCACATTCTTTTTGCAGCAAGCGGAAATGAAAATCTCCTCATCGTAGGAGTCGTCGGTTAAGCCGGCCGGCCCGTGGGACAACGCCTTCAACAGGGCGTTGAACAAGGTCAAGAAGGTTGACGACGTGACGGCGAAGCCATCGTCAGCCGGCCGTGTGGTCGGCTTTGGTGCGGACCTAAATTGGTCCGAATATTATGGAAAATCGGCGGAGCAGTCCAGTTCGAGGGGGCGCAAGGCGAGAAGGACCGAAGAAGATGCCGCTTATGTTCGTGGACTGGAGGAGAAGGTGAACATGCTTCCGCAACTTGTCCAGGACGAAGTGGCGAAGACGATGAACGCTCTCCTTCCAAATATGATGTAGTCGCTCGCGAATTGGCAAGCGCGTGGTGGACAAGGGCCCATACCAGTTCCCAGCATGGTCGGCAGCAACTCGGGCCCCGCGGCACCTGCAGTCCCGACTCCTGCCGTAGTGGTGCTCCCGCACCGACTCCCGGCGTATTGGTGACTCCGGCCGCCAACACCGCGGCGGCGACGCCGGACGTGATGGTAACTCCTCCGGCCACGATCGAGCAACCCGGGCATAACAATAATGCACCCGGCGGCAGCACAAATAGGGGGACCGACGCCACGGGAGGCAGCGCGCCCTCCGTCTCTTGCATGCCCGCCGTCATCGGCGGGGTCTCTTCACTAGCCGACCTCGACGCCCTCAAGGTAACTATAAGCGTCTGCAACTCAAACGAGGACTTCATCTCCTTGCCTTTTTTAGTGGAATCTCTCTGATGCCGTACATGCATATATATATATATCTCTTTCGTAGGAGGACACTCCATGCATTCTATTACAAGTCGTGGACGGCAAGTTGAAGGATGTTGCCAAAGGTAAAATCATTCAACCACAAAATCGAATCATGCACAATATTCCGATGGCACCGGAGATGCATAGGGTTCAAATCTCTCTCGTGATTTCGGGCTACGAGAGAGTTGAACCTCCCATTCAACCCCCCGGATACGATGAGGATGAGCCGGCAGTCCTCAGTGACTGTTTCAACCAAATATGCCTATGGCCGAAGAGCCAAATGCGTTTAATGACGGGGGAAAGGGGCACCACACCTAGGACAACACCGCTAGTCATCGTGTCGGCGCCACATGATCCCATCGGAGCACAACAAGAAGACGATGATCTTGATGATGATATCAGCGCCGACCAGTTCATCAATACTTTGTATGATGCTGATGACTTATTCATGCCTCCTGCTGAAGGAGCCTGTCAGCATGACGAGGAAGCTCGCGGTCCAGCTGATCCTGCGGCAAAGCCTGCTTGCTCCACGCGTCTCTTCGCTGCTTCTCAGGACATGTCTCCAGCAGCTTGCGCCTTCACCGAGCCTCAAGCAGATGCCACAAGATCTATTCTCAGCCCGTCCACACTCCATAAGGCGGCCACTGAGCAGATAAAGGCCGGTGACTGCTCAAAATCAGAAAAGAAGAAGGGACGGAAAAGAAAGAAGAGCATCACTTCTAGTAGCCAACCTTCGATGCCGATCCGGGCTCAGGACGGGCCACCAAGACCCAAGGATCTCTCGTTTGAAATTCATGTGGCTGGTAGGGCGATGCTACCTAAGGACATGCTGGACCTTGCAACTTCGGATATGCAGAGTGTGCATCATAGTATTATGGCATTAGAGAAGATTCTTCTTCGAGAAGAGAATCCCTCGTACCCGGTTTTCATGGCCAAGGTGCCACTCAACATGGGCTTCATCAACACTATCCCCGCGGATATGATAATCCTACGGTTTTCGAAGATCTTCAATTTGTACCATCTCAAGCGGCTGGACCATAGCCTTATCCGTCTGTTCTCGCTCAGCCTTTCTATGAGTATCAGGAGAGATAAGACCCCGAGCGTCGCGATATTGGACCCCTTCTACATGCGTGAAAGCATCTTGATGGACTACGGGGACGCGGCTCTCGCGGCGGGGTACATCACAGACTTCATGCTACGGAACGCCGACAAAGATTCATTTCTTATGACCTACTCTCCCAAGTAAGTCATTCGCTCGCCTCCGTAGCATATATGCTTTCTTAGCTTTCCATTGTCCTCTTCCAACATTCCTTTTGGATTGTTTTAATTATGCAGTGAGGATCAAGACTGCGTGCTCATCTGCTTTTCACCGCAACACTCGCATGCCGTGTATTTAGACTCGGGGAGTGTGAACAAAAAAGATTACAACTATATCATGAGAGTTTTGGATGATGCTCTCGTCGGCTACATAAAAGCCGGAGGCAAGATCATGAAGCACAAGTTCAGGAAAAATCAGCCTGGCGTGAACGTGTTCAACCACGTAACGCAGTTCCCGTGCTCAAGCAGCCGGCTGGCAGTGTGAGGGATGCGTACTACGCCCTTCATCACATGAGGGCGATTGTACAGGAACAACGCAACCTTACGCTGCCAAGTCATCTCAGAGCGTGGGCTGAAAGGAAGGCGGAAATCGCCGATGCAAATCTGAAGGAGGAGTTCTTTCACATCCAAGCGCAGATGGCGACTATCATCCGTCATGAAGTACAAATGAGGGGGTCGATCTTCCACTCCAACATTGCACCATCCAATGGGGAGATAGAAGTCCGCCTAAAGGCCCTGCGTGACACAAGGCCTTTCATGACGAAAGAAGGATGCCGCCCATTCCCCGAGCCGAGTCAAAACAATTAATTGAATGTACTCTTTGTGTAATTTGGATGTAATTTGGATGTACTCTTTGTGTACTAGATGGTAGTGTCAAATACTCTTGGTGCTCTTTGTGTATAAAGGTCACTGCATATGCATTTTTAGATGCTAGATTGCTTTGTTCTCCTTTGGTATGATGGATGTGACCTCTAAAGCTTTGTTTTGTGCAGGTTGAAGAGCAAACAAGTAGTGATGACGAAAGTAGCTTTCGGTTTTCAATAATTGTTGGACTCATTGTAATTTTGTGATGGAATGTAATCTTTTGAATCTTGTTGGCCTCTAAACCTTTGTAATAAAAATTATATTGCAATTCTTTTGTATCAATAATTGTTGGCCTCATTGTTATATTGTATTTTGCATTTCTGTAATATAATAAAAATATCTGTAATGCTTTTATTCTTTTATGTAATTCTTTTTTTTTGTTTTCTGTAATTATTTAGTGGCGCATATTGTCAGGACTTAGTGGCGCACTGCGAATGCGCCACCCCTAAGGCCCTTAGGCGTGGCGCATACCAGAATGCGCCACCCCTAAGAGCTTAGAGGTGGCGCATTATGAGATGCGCCACGCCTAAGGGCCTTAGGGGTGGCGCATCCAGAATGCGCCACCTCTAAGCCCTTATTAGTGGCTTGTAGTTAGTGGCGCATCCCTAATGCGCCACTAAACTCAAAAACAGTGCGCCACTATAAGGCTATTCCCTAGTAGTGAATCAGGGTCCTTCATGGCTTCATCATATTTTGAAGGTTCTAGCATGGAGACAAAAGAAAATTTTCCACAGAAGTTAGCCAAGCGAGTACTAGATCGAGTAGTGGGACGACCTGGTTGATTGATATCTTCAAGGATCGAATCCACATCAACTCTTCTTCGAACTCGTGATAACGTAGAATCATTTGCTTCAGGCTCAGCTTCTGCTTCAGGATCTGCATCAGCTTCGGGATCAGCTTCACCTTCAGCTTCAGCATTTCCTTCAGGATTAGCATTTCCTTCGTTCCCTTGACCTTCTTCGTCCTGTTCATCATTAGCTTCAGGATGTTGATCTCCAGCGCCCCGGGCTATGTGTGGGAACATTGGACCATCATCATCCCTAACAGCTTGACGTTGATTGGTTTCAACAGGGCGAATCTCACCAAGAGCCATGGACCTTATTACTTCATCAAGTGGAGGTTCATCTAGATCATGAGGCAAATGCTCCTTTTGAGAGCCATTAGTTTCATCAAACCTTACATTCACAGTTTCCATAACATTCCCAAAGTGAGAGTTATAGACTCTGTAAGTGTGAGAGTTTGAGCCATAACCTAAAAGAAAACCTTCATGTGCCTTAGGGGCAAATTTGAAGCTATGATTCATATCTCTAATAAAGCATGGAGCACCAAACACCCTAAGATATGAGACATTTGGTTTGTTACCAGTGATAAGCTCATGTGAAGTTTTCTTCAAGAATTTGTGAAGGTAAACCTTGTTGATGATGTGACACGCAGTGTTGATTGCTTCGGCCCAGAACCTAATAGGAGTCTTGTATATAGCAAGCATAGTTCTGGCCATTTCAATAAGAGTTCTATTCTTCCTTTCAACTACACCATTCTGTTGAGGTGTATAGGCAGCAGAGAACTCATGAGAAAAACCATGATCATCAAGAAAATCTTCAATATGAGTATTTTTGAACTCAGTTCCATTATCACTTCGGATATGCTTCAGAGATAATTCATATTCTGTTTGAGCTCTCTTTGCGAATGACTTGAAGATTTCAACCACTTTGCTCTTGTCATCCAAAAAGAAAATCCAAGTATAACGAGAAAAGTCATCAACAATAACTAGACCATATTTGTTTCCTCCCAGGCTTGCATAATTTTGAGGACCAAAAAGATCCATGTGAAGCAATTCAAGAGGACAAGTGGTAGTCATGATGGTCTTCGCTGAATGATGTTTCTTCGTAATTTTACTAGCTTCGCAAGCACTGCAGAGACGATCCTTATCGAATTTTACTTCGCTAAGGCCGATAACATGATTCTTCTTCACTAAGTTATGAAGATTTCTCATCCCTGCATGACCAAGTCTTCGATGCCATAACCATCCAGATGAGGCTTTTGCCATTAAGCAAGTGGATACAGCAGGGCCCGAAGAAAAATCAACAATGTATAGATCTCCCTTTCGGTAACCCTCGAAGACAAACGTATAGTCATCCTGTGAAAATACAACACAACGCGAAGCAGAAAACAGAACAAGCATACCCATATCGCATAACTTTGAAATAGACATAAGATTATATCCAAGAGATTGGACTAGCATAACCTTGTCAATGTTCTTATCCTTCGATATGGCAATCTTACCCAAACCTAACACTTTACCTTTGTTGTTATCACCGAAGGTAATGTACTTCAAAGAAGATTGAGATAGTTTTTCTTCCGTGAATAACTCCTTGTCTCCGGTCATATGATTTGTAGAACCACTATCCATGACCCATTCGGATCCACCGGAGACATAGCCCTGCAGAAGAATTAGTTCTTCTTAACCACCCACAAACGAGCAGGTGACTGAGAAGACATTGAAGCACTGGTCGAAGCAATATTAAATCGAACAGGAGTGTATTGCTTCGGTGTACCATCAAGCACACCATAAATGTAAGTCCTCTGAGAATGGTTAGCATAAGAATGAGCATATGCAATCTTAGTATGATTATTATGAGGACGATACGTATGGTGACCAGTACAATAGTATTGCTTCTGCGGAACATTTGATTCGGTCACCAATGGATCATTTCTCGTCTCAAGAGAATAGAAATGATTCGGTGGTACCGAAGACTTTCCCTGCATAGAATGGTTAGCAGGCAGTTTTTCCACAAGTGCTTTCTGCACCCATATCTGCCTCTTATAGAATCCATTCTTTGGTGGAGTACCTACATACTTAGCTGAAACTTTTCCCTGTTCATCTTTCATGAGTTTGTAGTCAGAATCAAGTGATTCATCCACAATGACTTTGTTCATTTTGCAGTCGAAACCTGAAAGGTTAGCAATATCAATGGGTTTCTCCTTCGCTAGAACCCAAACAGTCTTAGGATACTTTTCAGGCTCCCAGTATGTGCCATCAGGATTTATCTTTCTCTTGAAACCAACACCTTCATTCCTGGGATTCCTGTGAAGGAGAGCCTTCCTCAGGATATCACAGAGATATTGGTGTCCTTGCACACTTTTGAACATGCCTGTTTCAAATAAGTTTTTCAACCTGAGGAGTTCCTCGGTAACAGCAGGATTTTCCTCATCGGAGGCATTAGTATCATCAATAATAATAGGAGCTTTCCATTTGGAATCAGTTTTGCTTCGTTCCATACAATCCAAACAAGGTGATTCAGTTTTATGATTTGCTTCAGAACCTTGTTGAGCCATGAGAGAGAGATTGACATTTTCCAATTATTCATGAGCCTCTTTCAGTTTTTCGAGAGCCATTTTCCTCTGAAGAAATTCATAGGTGAGCTTCTCATAATCAACTGAAAGAAGATCATGCCGAGAGGATAATTCTTCAAACTTCTCCTTCAGAGCAGCATGCTCATTAGTTAAAGTTTGACCTTTCTCAATCTCATCGATCAACAACGTTTCTGATTTCTTAATGGTCTTGCTCAGTGAATCAAGTTCATCTTGTTTAATTGAAGCAATTTTAGCAAGTTTAGCATAGCTTATTTTTGAGTCACTTTCATATGAAGAACAATCCGAAGTATCATAGTTTGACTTAGATGAAGATACCTTTGCCTTGGGCATGAAGCAATATGCAGGAGTTTCATCTTCACTACTGTTGTTGGTGAAGAATGAGCTCGAAGCATTGATTGAAGCATCTGCCGAAGCGAAGGCCAAACCAGCAACACCATCTGATTCGGACCCAGACGCAGACCTTGAATCTTGTCCAGCTTCGGAACCAGAGGCTTCGTCTTCAGAGTTCATCTCCTTTCCCAGATAGGCCTTGGCATGGTGAGAGCTGCTTCGACGAGACGAGTGAGTCTTCGATGAAGAACCCTCACGCTTCTTATGATACTTCGTCCTCTTATCATCATCAGAATCTTTCTTATTTTCCCTTCTTGAACTGGAATCATGTCTCTTTGACTCATGACTTCTGGAGGATCTGTGAGACTTCGATGAAGAGTCTCTGAGTGAATGCTTCGATTTGTTCTCAGTTTCCCACAGAGGGCAATCAGCAATGTAGTGACCTGGTTTCTTGCACTTGTAGCAACAGTTGTCTTTTGATGGAGAGCTTCTTGAGGATGAACGGTGAGATGAGTGAGTGGAGCTTCTTGAAGAATAACTCTTTCTTGGTGAAGAAAAACCTTTTCTTTGGAAGCGATTGAAGCGTCTCATGATCAATGCCAAATCCTTTCCAATGCTTGTAGGATCATCTGATTCGACACCTGAAGCAGAACTGACTTCGGGTGAAGAATGACGCGAAGCTTTTGCTTTCAAAGCATGAGATCTTCTTCGAGAACCATTTATGTCACGTTTCTCATCTTCTTCCATTTCAAAGGTAGTGAGTCTCTCAAGAACATCAGCAGCAACAAGACGTCTGAAATCAGTCCTTTCCTTGATCATCAACACAATGTGATCAAACGAGTCATCCAATGAGCGAAGCAAAGTTCTCACAACAGAGTGAGGAGTAATGTCATCAGCACCGAGGGAAATCAATTCATTAGCAAGAGTAGTGAGTCTGCTGTAAATGGAGCTGACTTTTTCACCCTCGTTTCTCTTGAAGCGATAGAATTTGCTTCGGAGAGTGTCAATTCTAGCATCTTTTTGGGTAGAAACACCTTCACCAATCTTTTCAAGATAGTCCCAGACACCTTTGGCAGTTGGAATATTCTTCACTTCATGATACTTTTCAGGTGTCAAGTGATTGGTGATGAAAACCCAAACTACAGAATCAAGATCAATCAGTGTTGCTTCTTTAGGGGTGATGGCCTTCTCATCGGCAACAGTGACTCCATACAAGACAACTTGCCAGACAGTTGAGTTGATAGCCATGATATTTCTTTTCATCTTGTCCTTCCAGTACGGCTAGTCCTTCCCATTGAAAATAGGAATAGGTTCGCCAGAGTGAATAGCTGCAAAAGACATACTAGAAGACATACTTGAAAACACTCCAGGAGGTTAATCCAAATAAAGAGTGCCTAGCTCTAATACCAATTGTTAGTCCAAGTATGTGATCAGAGGGGGAGGGGGTGAATGATCACTTCAAAATTTTGCATGAAACTATGAAGTGAAGCATAACTCAATAACCGAAGAGATTCAACAGAAAGGTAAACATTGAAGTAGAACATGATTGAAGCATAACATAGCGAATCAAAAGCATCGAATCAATTGCATTGAAGCATATCACTGAAGCAATTGATAAACTGAATGTGAGTGCGGAAAGTAAAACGAACTCTTGACTCGGCGATGTTTGTTCGACCAGTTCACACTCTGCAAAGTGCTACGTCTGGTTGGAGGGACTTTTGATTGAACACAGGAGCTAACCTCTCTCCGTCCGTATCTCCACTCAACCAATCTCCTTGAGCTTGGTCAGTTCTTCACTCGTGGTTGATTATTGAGGAAATCACCGAAACCTTTGACAAACTGGACTTCGAGGCGACAATAACTCTTCGCTCTCTGAAGAACAACTCTCTAACCGTCTAGGAGAATTGCAGTTCTCCAAGATAAAAAGGCTAGCAAACTTCTTCCTAAGTCATAATGAATCAACTCAGATCAATAGGACTTATGCTTCTGTGGATGGGTTTTTGGTTTGCTTCGGTGGGGTTGCTCTCTCTCTCTCCTCTGTAAGGAATTAATCTCGGAGCAGCCACCGTCCAATGAGGGCGGGGGTGGCGTATTTATAGGTGGCAATCCCTAGGTGCGAAATGACTGAAGTGACCCGATGTGACAGCTTGACACCTGTCCCCAACGGTCATATTTCCAATCAAAGCGCAACTTTACTTGCGGTCCAAGTAAAGCTGACTCACGGACTTGGTTCTGCTTTAGGAGCCGAAAGAACTAAGTCTTCGCTGGTGAAGTATTACCTAGCGCACATGAGATTTCTCAACTCTGGTTTCTCACTGGTTTGGATTCGATCTGAGTCTTTTCACCAAAACCTTCGGAGTACATTTACTAAACCCCTCTTGATAGTACGGTTTTTCCTACGACTCAAAGAAGTGAAAAAGAACTACGCAAAAACTACTAAGTCTTGCGCCATCTTCTTCGATGAGACGTGCTTCAGGATTCCTTATCTTTTTAGGGGTCGACATCCGTGATGAGATTCACTCCAGAGGATATGCTTCAGTAAAAGTGTAAATCTTCGTTGAAGCTTTATCACCAACCTATAAGTTCAGGAACCTAACCATCTGTTTTACACTAGAAAACTTGTTAGTTCCTCTACTGTTTTGCCCAACAATATCCAAAACTCATGGGGGTATAACTTTGCTCTTACAAGACCTTCCATCCTTCGTCGAATATAGTCAACATTATAATGATCATATCATCAACAACAATATAATAATGTGATATCCCAAACCAAGGAGTAACAGGGTAACATCGTAGCATCCTAAGCATGCATACTAAGCAAGGGCTGAGCAACGAGCAATAGTAACATAGCAGTACATGGTTTGCTGGGAGGGGACATGGCTGTATCGATTTGAATGAGGTTGTAAACATGTGGTAGGATCAAACATCGAGCCTAACCTAGACTAGCATGCAAACCGCTGGTTGAAATAGAATGGATCATAAGTAATGTATAGTCCTTGCCTATTGATAAGTCGGATCCGAAGGTGTAGTGGATCACAAGCTCGCATCGTCTCCGAGAGGTACCCGCGGAAGCACACAAGAGGTAAACACTGGAAAGCAAACAGCGAGCAAGCACTCTATTACTACGAGGCAAACACGAGCAAGCATACACAAAAAGGAAACACGAGACATCGCACCTACCGTTGAGAGCGGTTACTAACAGGTTAAGCGGAGTACTCGTCACACACGACGATAACGCACATTTACAATGGTTCAAGTTGTTTAGATACAGGTGATCAACAAAGGTTGTTAACATGGAAAAGCACAGAAGCATGGCATAGCACACAAACATGGCAAGAGGTGAAGCATAAATAAACTACCTAAGCTAGTCAATTTAAGTGGGGTGAAATCCTAGACATGGCAAACTATTGCGAACCCCACGATATTTATTGCATTTGGTACTGTTTTTCCCTAAACAATATTTTATTATTTTTATTAGCAAGCAAGAGCAGCATAAACACAATCTACATGCAATTCTAGTCAAGTTACATTTAAGAAACATTTTAAACAAAGGACTGGTTAAAAAGATATTGCAATAACAGTTTACAGTGGCAAGCAGTTGTAATTAGCAGGTCAACAACAAGTAAACAAGCTCAAACATGGCAACAAGCAACATTTTAATAATCTACGCGCAAAACGGAGCAACTTTTATGTAGAAAGCGTCTCCATCGGAGCTACCGGTGAAAAGATACGCGCAAAACAATAAAAACAATACAATCTGCCAAAATTAACAAATAAAACCTAGCAAAAAAACTATACGAGCCAAAACTAGTGCTATTGGGCCCAACAGAAAAAAATAGAACTAATAAAAAAAAGGGGGGGGGACGGCCTCACCTAGCTGGGCCTGGCCCAGGTCGGCGGGCTGGGAGGCGCCTGGCAGGCCGGCTCGGGTGGCCAGCTGGGCCCTCTGGCGCGTTGGGCCGTGGGGCGCAGCCATCCCACGCGGTGGCCACGCGGTTGGAGCCAGCCAGCCTCGTTCCCGAGCGGAACGGGTGGCAGCGGCGGCGGCTACACTCGTCGGCGGGTGGCGCTCCGACCAGGCGGCGCGTGGAGGCAGGGAGGCCAGGCGGTGGAGAGGAGGTCCGGTGAGGGGGGCGTAGGATCCGGTGGCGCGCTAGCTCCGCGGCGGCTCGGACCAGCCTCCCATGGCTGCAGCGGCTCGGGGAAGGCAGTGGGCGTCCATGGCGCCTTGGCAGAGAGAAAAGAGAGAGAGATTAGAGAGAGTAGAGGGAAAGGAGAAAGGGGAGGCGCTGGGGCGACCTGCGGAGCTCGCTGGCGGCAGCTCCCTGGCCGGAGACAGGTGGCGGCGGCCTCCACGAGACGGTGGCGGCTGGTTCCATGGGAGAGAGAGGAGAGAGGTGGAGGCAGAACGCATCTGGGCCGTCGAATCACGAGATCTGACGGTCCAGAACTCATTGGGCAGAAAATTGAGCAAAGTTGGGGGTGTGGCTGTAAATTTTGGCTAGGGAAACCCTAGAAATGGGTGGGAGTGTGGTGGTCTTTATATAGCCCGGGTGGCTGGCAGTTTGCAAAAACATCCCCGGTTTTTCTCGCGCGCGCGTGATGCTCACGTTTCTGACCGCCGAGGGTCCGCAGTACCTCCGATTCGGGTAAAACTTCGAACTGCGCGATCAGCGCGTCGAGCCGGAGGTGTTCACCTCGCGCTGGAACCGTTCCGAGAACACTTTTCGGCACGCTATAAAAATAAACCATTTAATTATTAAACGAGGTTTTTTGTTCTGTTGGTTGCGGCTGGTCTCGTGCGGTTTTCGCGACGATGATCGGGTGAAACCCGGTGTCGCAAAGGTCGAGTGTCAGGATGGCAAGGGTCGGTCTCCGTCCGATATGAGATAAGAGGGGGAAAAATAATCGCCGATCGATAAATCGGGGATGCAAACACCGCAAACAAATCAGACAATCAAACAATTCACGCAGAAAACAAAATTTTTATTTTTTGTGAAAACTGGGTTGTTACACTCACCCGCAATCAAATGGTCAAGAAGAGCGAGAAAACGACCTAATTTTTGTCCGGGATCAAGCCAAGATTGGTCGAGCCACTACAGAGAGCACCCGGAGCATGGATTGATGAGCTGCCAGTTGTGCTTTGGAGTTTGCGCACCACACCAAACCGCTCAACTTGATTCACTCCCTTCTTCCTCGTATATGGCGCAGAGGCAATCATTCCCTCTGATATTGAGTTGGACTCACCTCGTCACGCCATGTACACAGAGGCAGAAGCCAAGGTAGCTCAAGAGGACGACGTCGATCTGAAAGAAGAAGCATGCCTCCTGTCCTTGTCCAGGTCGGCAATATACCAGCAGAAGTTGCGCCACTACCACAACAATAAGATCTGTCCCCTAGCTTTTCGTGAGGGTGACTTGGTGCTCCGCCGAATCCAGAAGTAGGCAGGCCAGCACAAGTTGTCTTCCCCTTGGGAAGGTCCATTCATCGTCAGTCGAGCACTCAAGAACAATGCATACTACCTCGTCGATTGCAGAAAGACGACCCGATACGTGGACACTTCAGGAGAAGAAACGGAGCGTCCCTGGAACGCTGAGCTGTTGTGCTTGTTTTACAATTGAGCGGTACAATTGTATCTTCACCTTGAAATACTATCAATGAGAATCACCGTGCTTCCACGCGACTGCATTCGGTTGATGCTAAAAGTGAAAGCTCAAGAATGATCAGAGGGGGAGGGGGTGAATGATAACTTCTAAAAATTCTAAGGAATTTAGAAGGAATTCATGCAAACTGCGAAGGACTAAAGGCATCTAGAAGGAAATACAGTATCGAAAGACATGCATGGCTCGAAAGGATTGGGAGCGAAGGAAAACATCAAAGACAAACAGGCAACGAGTAAATACTTAATGTAAATGCGAGAAGGAAAAACGAGTCTGACACGAAGATGTTTGGTAAACCAGTTCACACTCTGCAAAGTGCTACATCTGGTTGGAGGGACTGGTGATTGAACACCTAGATCAAAACTCTCTCCGTCCTATTCTCCACTACAACAAACTCCTCGAGCTTGTCCAGTTTTCACTCGTGGTAGATTATTCAGGACATCTCCGAGACCTTTACAAACTTCCTTCAGCAGCGACAATTTATCTTCGACTGCTTGACAGGCGACGCCTAACCGTCTAGGAGACTTGCAGTTCTCCAGATAAAAAGATCGGCTAATCTCAACCTAAGTCTCTTTGAATTGCTAACTCAGTTCAGACTTGGATTTTGGTTTTCTCTCGATGGATCTCTCTGGGATGCTCACAGTACTTCTGTCTTAGAATCTTCAGTGGAGCATCCAACCTGAAATGGCGGGTAGGTGCGGGCTATTTATAGGTGGCGATCCCGATGGGTAAAATGAATGAAGTGACCCGATGCAACCGCTTGACGCGTGTCCACAACGGTCGGATTCCAATCACTGCACAACTTTACTTGAGGAATATTAAAATTTGGTCGATCGGCAGGATCATCATTTGTCCAGTTCCTGTTAAGATGGGGAGGATATTCTTCGAAGCTGCAACGCTGAAGTTGACCGAGGGAATTGAATTTGCCCAGCCTTTTCCAATCGCGGCGAAGAAATTCACGCATCATATGATTATTGTTCATGGCAATGTTGCGCAAATTGTTGATCTCATCCATCATCTTCTGCTTCTTAAGAAAATCTTGGTCAATATGATGTTGAAGCATTTGCTGGGATCGAAGAGAAACCTCCATCTGGTGCACGGGTTTGATAAATTTCGAGCGAATATTGCGCTCAGTCATTTGGGCGCGGATGCCAGTGTGCTCTGCAAACTGATCGTTGGGTCGAGTAATAATCTGCAACACTTCCCTTACTGGTGGAGTAAAAATCTTTGGGAAAATTGATACGGGGAATGGAACGTCCCGAGAGTAATTGCAGATTGCCATCATCCAAGGTGCATATGGCTTGTGGGAATTGTGATCATCAGCACAAGACACCAACGTGCGAATGAAGTAGTCTTCAAAATCGAAGGGATGACCGTGGACTAACTTCAATAGAGCAAGTTGCACATCGTGAGCAATTGGAATATCATCGTGCACATCGAGCATTGGCATCAAGGTCTTCGAAAGAATATAGAACCATGCCTTTGCTTCAAAAATTAGATGCCTTGGCTTTGGCTCAGCAGGGTAGTGATCTCCTACGACATCTGGATTCATGAGCGTAGAAAATTCAGCAGGAGTTGGGGCAGGCAGATCATGAATCTTGTGTGGTAATCCTTCGAAACGAGGAAAATTGATGATGGCCAGAAATTGATCGAAAGACATATGGAACACTTGGCCTTGAATCATGTAATCAAATTTCCACGTCTTCGAATTCTCAGGATCACCAGTGACAAACAACATGGCATAAAACTGCTTGATGAGCTCGGGATTGTAGCCACAATCGAGAGCAAACATCCTATGAGCATGCAGACCATCAATTGTTTCGGCAACATTCTCGAAACAAGAAGGCGTACACCGAAGGCATGTCAAGGTACTGATGTTGGAAAACTCTAGCCTTGTTGTACAACACACGTGTGTAATAGATGGCTTGCTCCTGGGTCCAAAAACGAAGAGAATATGCATTTCTGGGCTTCTCGTAGGGATTGGTCCCGAAGAAAAATGGCTTGTGTTCCCGCCTCTTGAATATAGGACCTCCTCGAGGAACATCAGGGCGGAACAATGGCAGCATTTCTCTCGAATGAGCAGAATGAAGCAGCTCATCGACTGGAAAGACTTCAACAACATTACCTGGCATTTGAAATATTGGCTCGGCAGGGCGAGGAATTGAAGATGGAACATTGACAATATCCTGAGTTGGGATGGTTGCAGGAGCATTTTCCTCGGCCTGTTCTTTGACGACATCTCCTTCGTCGGCAGTGGCATGTTTGTCGGTCTCAGCAGTCTCCATGGCCTCCATATCTTCATTTTGTTGGGCAAAAACATCCAACATTTCTTCGTCCGAAGAGTTTGATGAGGAGGAGGAAGAACTTTCACTCGAACTGGAATCGCCAAAACTATTTCCTTCGGCAGCATCTTGACGGGAGGAAACAGTTGTGATATCAACGTCTGCGTCTTCTCCTTCATGCAGGGTCTGGGCAGAGGAATAATCCTTCTGAGTAGATGGAATGGGGGCTTGACGTTCTTGCTCGACCTGAGTAGGTTGCTCGGTCACAACTTGAGCTTGGGGCTCGATGGCTGGGGTGGTCGATGGAATGACATGAGGTGGTGATGGTAGGTTGGGTGGTGGCGACAAAGCTTTTGGTGGAGAGGGTTGACGAGGTGGTGGAGTTTGTTGTCGAGGTGGAGGAGTGGCTTGGCGAGGTGGTGGAGTTTTCTTACGGGGAGGAGTTGGTTTCTTGGCGAGGATTGGGTTAGTTTCTTGTCGTGCTGTTGCAGCAACGACCTCAGTAGACTTTTGCTTCTTGGATTTTTTCTCGATCTCTGGCGTCCCACACGCAGAGGTTGGGCCAGCAGACTTTCTCTTTCGAGATTGTCTCTTGGACATGGCTTCATTGTGCTCCTTGCACATGTCAGCTACTATCTGTCGAACCTTTTCATTGACAGCAGCTATGTTTTCTTTCTGTGCCCTTCTGGATTCACCAAGGGTTGCAATCTTGGTCTTGAAAAACTGTCGGGACACAAGGTCCTCAGTTTCTTCTCGAAGCTGCTGGGTGTAAGACATCTCCTGTTCTTTGTCCTTCCGATCCGGGGTAAGATATTCTTCCCAACGAATCATGTATCGAGAAATTCGCTCTTGTATCTCTGGTGGAACATCATCCTCGGTAGTGACTTTGCTCGGTTGGTGTCCATACGCAAAAGTATGTTGGAAATCTGTGCTGCATCCCATGTAGCATTTGCAGCAGAATCTCCTTCGTTGGAGCTTTCTTCATCGGCACGAGGGCCGGGCACAACTGGTGCAGCACGGGCAGCTCGAGGAACTGGAGCAGCCTGAGCCTTCTGCCGAGCCTCTTTGGCTTTCCTCTCGTCCTCTTTGGTGGCCTTGGCAGCAGCAACGGGTTTTGTTACGGCACTAGGGGCCGTAGCTTTATCCTTCGAGGCACTAGGGGCCTCAGCATTTTTCTTCGCAGCACTAGCGGCTGCATCCTTTTCCTTTGTGACTGTGGGAGTCACCACTTTCTCGGTGGCACTTGGGGCCACGACCTTTTTCCTTCGGAGCACTAGGGAAATTGCCTCCTTCAATCTGTCATCTATATTTCTCGCTAACCAGATGCAAGATGCCCAATTGTTGAGCAACTCTTGCCTTCTTTTCCTTGGGCTGACTGTGAAAGTCGAACAACTTTTCCTTTTCCAAGTCTTGTGCTTCAAGTGCTTGTTGCTTGGCCAGTCTTTCCTTTCGCTGGATCAGGGTCTCATCATCTTCAGCCACTTGGGCTTGCTTTCCCTTCGACCTGACCGAAGGTTTTTGTCTGCGAGTTTGCACTGGGGTAGTAGAGGAAACAGGCGGATCTGTTACCAAATTGGTCATGTCAATTGTTTCTCGAGGAGCCTTAGCAGCTGGCTCCTGGATCCTAATGCCTTTGTTGCTCGACTTTTTCTTCAGAGCAATATCCTCGACGTCAGCCTCTGTGCCAGGGTCTTGACCATCGGAGTTGGCTTCTTCTTCATAAATTGCCTCTGGTGGAGAGACAATGACTTCCTTTTTCTTTCGTTTGGCAGATTTCTTTCCAGCCTTCGGTTTAGCGCTTGGTCCAACTTCCTCGGTGCCCTTAGCAGCAGGAGCTTCCTTTCTGGCTTTAGCTTCCTTACGCTTTGCTGCTCGGGCAGCTCGAGCCTCAACCAACTCTTTAAAATCAGCAGGTGTTTTGAGAGAGGATGGGTGAGCATCGTCTCGAGGAGGTGGTCGATTATCTTTCGTCCACTTGGGCCTTAATGATTTGACATCAGAACAGGGATTTTTCAAAGCAAACAGCCTCTCCCAGCGAGGAATCACTCACTTGTATTCATACCAACGAAGTGCTTGAAGCCTTCGAATCTCTTGCAATCTTTTTTCTCTCGTACGATCATCTTCTGATTCTTTAGGTGTTCTCAAGTTCTTCTCAATGATCAAATCCTCTGACAAGCCTTCAGAGTTGTTGGTGATTCTTGTACGACCTCCCACACGCTTGGGTGCTCTGAAATTTCCTTCGTTCTCAGACATTTTCCTGCGAAATAGATAGGTACGAGGGAATATAGGAAAGTTGTGAACAAGTACCAGCTATTTTCGAGGAAAAACATTTTGAATGCAGTAAACTTATCGAGGAATTTGTCTTGAAGCAAGTTTTCACGAAAGTGCTAGGCTAGATTTTCATCGAGTGCAAATCTAACGAAGAACTTGTATGAAAGAAGTGCACAAGAGTAAATCTATCGATACGCTTCTATGGGATATGCCTAAGTGAGAAAATCCGAGGGATTTCTTACCTAGACCAGATGGGGAATCGACTGAAAACGCTAGAAACAGATTTCCCAAGTTTCAACAATAGAAACGGATCAAATAGACCTAGTAAAATAAGAGAAAATCAAGAACAAATCTAGGGCTCGATGAACAGAAGAGATTGGAATCGAGTCTAGAGCCGTGCATACCCTATCTCGGTGATGTACGGCGGCTACGACGGCGCGGATGAAGATCCTCGTCGACGGGAAGGTCTCCGGTGACTTTCTTCCGACAGAAAAGCGGCGAGAGAGTCGACGACGACGAACAGCACGGCGGCGCACGAGAGAGAGCTTCGGGAGCGGAGAGATGAAGTCGAGGAAATTTCGTGATCTGTGCCGGTGGGTGTGGATCGGTATTTATAGGGGAGGGGGTCTGACATAACTATCAAATCCGATCCAACGGCGCAGATTCTGCGTCTCTCCGAATTCAACAGACAGATTTTTTGGCGGTAATCGCGGGAAAATCCCAACGAACCTAAAGAAAGATGCTCCACGTCCGAGACCAAACTCATTGAACATCGAGTATAAAAGTAGATAAAAGTTCGATAGATTTTCCTTCGGAATCAATGTCATTCGAAGGGAATCTTAATCGAGTACAAATATACATGTTCACGAGAGAAAAGCAAATATGGGGTAGGGATATAATAGAGGGAAAACAGGGTCCGATACTTAATCAATCCGAGGGAAAAACAGTGATAAGAAAACTCGGAGTGATAAGTGTATAGGAGAACACCAAACGAAAAAAACAAACGAAAAAGAAACACGATAGAAAACTATCTAAAAATAAACAAATAATAATAATAATAATACAGAGTACCGATAGTTATGATCTTACTGCACATTGCGTGAGTCCAATATATTTAACTCACACCTTAGTGCACAAAACCTTTTCTCATCCAGGGGATTCGTAAAGATATTAGCCAATTGATCTTCGGTGCGAACATGGCTGATAACAATATCTTCTCGCTAAACGTGATCTCGAAGAGAATGATGACGAATATCAATATGCTTCGTTCGAGAGTGTTGCACAGGATTATGGGCAATTTTGATAGCACTCTCGTTATCACATAGCAATGGAATTTTCTTCACAAGAATACCATAATCTTTCAGCGTTTGCTTGAGCCACATAATTTGAGTGCAGCATGAACTGGCAGTAATATACTCGGCTTCAGCCGTAGAAATGGATACACAATTCTGTTTCTTCGAAGCCCAACAGACAAGAGATCTACCGAGAAAGTGACATGTGCCTGAGGTAGATTTCCTGTCGACTCGATCACCAGGCCAGTCAGAATCAGAATATCCAACGAGATCAAATTGGGCACCCTTGGGATACCATAGTCCCATAGTTGGTGTATGAGCTAGATATCGAAGAATTCGCTTGACAGCAATATGATGTGATTCTTTCGGGTTTTCCTGAAAACGAGCACACATACAAACTGATAGCATAATGTCAGGTCTAGATGCACAAAGGTAAAGAAGCGAACCGATCATCGAGCGATATTTCTTCTGATCGAAAGGTTTGCCCTTCTCATCTGCATCTAGATGAACATTTGTAGGCATTGGAGTCTTGATAGTTTTGCAATTGACAAGATCAAACTTATTCAGGCAATCTCTGAGGTACTTCTCTTGAGATATAAAAGTCCCATTCTTCTGTTGATGGATTTGAAGCCCGAGAAAGAACTTCAATTCACCCATCATAGACATTTCATATTTCTTCGACATCATACGAGTAAATTCTTCGCTGATATCAGGGTTAGGACAGCCAAATATAATATCATCGACATAAATTTGACACACAAAAAGGTAATTTTTGTATGCACATGTAAATAGAGCCGGGTCAGTGGTTCCTGGTTTGAAGCCCTTCTTCAGAAGAAAATCCTTCAGTGTTTCATACCAAGCACGAGGTGCTTGCTTTAAACCATACAGGACCTTGTGTAACCTATACACCTTATCAGGATTCTTTGGGTCCTCAAAACCTGGTGGCTGCATAACATATACTTTTTCTTTGATTTCACCGTGAAGAAATGCACTTTTGACATCCATTTGATATAGCAATATACCATTGTAATTGGCAAAAGGAAGCATGACACGAATGGATTCAAGTAGAGCAACTGGAGCATAAGTCTCACCGAAATCAATACCTTCGATTTGGGTGTAGCCTTGTGTAACAAGTCGAGCTTTATTCCTTATAGCAATGCCATCTTCATCTTGCTTGTTGCGAAAAATCCACTTCGTACCAATGATATTGTGCTTCTTGGGATCAGGTCTATCGACAAGGGACCAGACTTTATTTCTCTCGAACTGGTTAAGTTCTTCGAGCATTGCAGTCATCCAGTCTGAGTCCTTCATGGCTTCATCGAATTTTGATGGTCCTAGCATGGATACAAACAAAACATTTCCACATAAGTTAGCTAAACGAGTACGAGAGCGAGTGGTGGGACGACCTGGTAAACGAATCTCTTCGAGTATTGAGCCGACTTCCACTCTTCTTCGAACACGAGGTAAAGCTTCTTCAACAGCTTGCGGATCCGGTTGTTCTTCGGGATCAGATTGACCTTCAGGATCAGCTTGTCCTTCGGGATCATTTTTTTTGGGTTCAGCTTGACCTTCGAGTTGAGCATTTTCTTCGTTTATGCGTTCTCCTTCGACCTGTACATCATTAGCTTCAGGATGTTGATCTCCAGCGCCCCGGGCCATGTGTGGGAACATTGGACCATCATCATCCTTGTTGGCTTGATGTGCATTTCCTTCGACAGGCCGAATATCTCCAATAGCCATGTACCTGATAACTTCATCCAAAGGTGGTTCATCCAGGTTAAGAGGTAATTGCTCCTTTTGAGAGCCGTTAGTTTCATCAAATCGAACATTTACAGTTTCTACAACTTTGCCAAGATGAGAGTTGTAAACTCTGTAAGTGTGAGAATTTGAACCATAACCTAGGAGAAAACCTTTGTGTGCCTTTGGGGCAAACTTGGAGCCGTGATTCATATCTCTGATATAACATGGAGCACCAAAAACCCTGAGATATGAAACATTTGGATTTTTACCAGTGATAAGCTCATGTGAAGTTTTCTTCATAAATTTGTGCAGATAAACCTTGTTGATGATATGACATGCAGTATTAATTGCTTCGGCCCAGAACCTGATAGGAGTCTTGTATTCAGCAAGCATTTTTCTGGCCATTTCAATAAGTGTTCGATTCATTCTCTCAACCACACCATTCTGTTGCGGTGTATAAGCAGCCGAGAATTCATGAGTAAAGCCATATTCATGAAGAAATTCTTTGATATGAGCGTTTTTGAATTCTGTACCATTATCACTTCTGATATGCTTGAGAGATAATTCATATTCAGTCTGATCTCTCTTTGCGAAAGTTTTGAAAATTTCAACAACCTTGCTCTTGTCATCTAGAAAGAAAACCCAAGTATATCGAGAGAAATCATCAACAATAACCAGACCATACTTGTTACCTCCAAGGCTAGCATAATTTTGAGGACCGAATAAATCCATATGAAGCAATTCAAGAGGACGAGTAGTAGTCATGATAGTCTTTGCTGAGTGATGTTTCTTGGCAATCTTTCCCGCTTCACAGGCACTGCATAGACGATCTTTATCGAATTTCACATTATCAATTCCAACGATATTCTTCTTCGAGATAAGAGTTTGAAGATTTTTCATTCCTACATGACCAAGGCTTCGGTGCCATAACCAACCAGAAGTGGCTTTAGCCATTAAGCATGTGGACACTGCAAGTCCCGAAGAGAAATCAACAATACAGAGATCACCTTTGCGATATCCTTCAAACACGAAGGAATAATCATCCTGTGAAAAGACAACACAACGAGAAGCAGAAAACAGTACAAGCATACCCATATCACAAAGTTTTGAGATAGACATAAGATTATATCCCAGTGATTGAATAAGCATAACCTTGTCAATATGCTTATCCTTCGATATAGCAACCTTACCCAAACCAAGTACTTTTCCTTTGTTGTTGTCACCGAAGGTAATATATCTCTGAGAGGATTCAATAAGTTTGTCTTCGGTGAACAAATCTTTGTCTCCGGTCATATGATTTGTACAACCACTATGCATGACCCATTCGGATCCACCGGAGACATAGCCCTGCAGAAGAATTAGTTCTTATTAACCACCCACAAATGAGCATGTGACTTAGAAGGCATGGAAGTGCTAGATGAAGCAGCGATATTATAGAGAACATGATTATAATGACGAGGGGGACCATCAAGCACACCATAAACATAATTCCTCGATGAGGGGTTAGAGTACTGATAGGTAACGACAATTTTGGTATTATTGTCACGATGACGATAAACACTTCTATCGACTCGATAGTATTCCTTCTGGGGAACATTTGAAGCAGGTACCAAGGGTTCATTTCTATCCTCGAGAGAATAGTAGTGATTCGGTGGTATCGAGGATTTTCCCTACATAGAATAGTTAGGGGGCAGTTTTTCTACGAGAGATTTGTGAACCCAAATCTGTCACTTATAGAAACCATTCTGCGGAGGAGTACCAATGAATTCCGCTGACACCTTTCCTTCCTGATCTTTGACAAGCTTGTAGTCAGAATCAAGTGATTCATCAAAAATAGCCTTATCAATTTTGCAGTTGAAACCTGAAAGGTTAGCAATATCAATGGGCTTTTCCTTCGCCAGAACCCAGACAGTTTTAGGAGACTGCTCGGGTTCCCAGTAGGTTCCATCAAGGCTGAGTTTCCTTACAAAACCAACTCCTTCGTTTTGAGGATTCCTATGAAGTAGAGCCTTCCTTAGGATATCACATAGGTACTGGTGTCCCTGCACACTTTTGAACATGCCTATTTCAAATAGATTTCTCAACCTGGGGAGTTCCTCGGTAATGGTTAGCTCCTTCGAGGGTGTAGCATCATCAATAACAATAGGTTGCTTTCCTTTCGATTTCTCGGAAATAGACTCAATTTTACTTCGTTCCAAACAAGTCAAGCAAGGTGAAGCAGATTCATTTTTAGCTCCTGAGCTCTGTTGAGAAATGAGCGTGAGATTGACACTCTCCAACTCTTTATGAGCCTCTCTCAGTTTCTCGAGAGCCATTTTCCTTTGAAGGAATTCATAGGTTAACTTCTCGTAGTCCACTGAGAGAAGATCATGCCGAGAGGAAAGTTCATCATAATTTTCCTTCAGAGAAGCATGCTCATTCGTGAAAGTTTGACCTTTCTCAATCTCATCGATCAACAAGGTCTCAGATTTTTGAATAGTTTCACTTAGTGAATCTAGTTCATCTTGTTGGATAGAAGCAATTTTGGAAAGTTTGGCATAGCTTATCCTAGAGTTACTTTCATAAGAAGATCCATCAGAAGTATCGTAGGAATTCTTAGAAGAGGATACCTTAGCCTTGGCCATGAAGCAGTAAGCTGGAGATTCATCTTCACTGCTTTGGTTGGTGAAGAATGAACTTGAAGTCTTGTTCGAAGCAAATGCTAGACCAGCAACACCATCAGATTCAGAACCAGAACCAGAACCAGATCTTGAGTTTGATTCAGCTTCGGAACCGGAGGCTTCATCTTCAGAGTTCATCTCTTTACCCAAATAGGCTTTGGCATGGTGAGAATTCTTGCGTCGAGAGGAATGTGATTTCGAGGAAGAACTCTCTCGATGCTTGTGGTACTTCTTTTCTTGTCATCGTCAGAACCATATTTCTTGTCTTTTCTGGACTTTGAATCATATCTCTTCGACTCATAGTTTTTGCTCGATCTGTGTGACTTGCTCGAAGAGTTGATGTGATAATTCTTTGATCTATGTTAAATTTCCCAGAGAGGACAATCATCAATGAAGTGACCTGGCTTCTTGCACTTGTAGCAGCAGTTATCTTTCGCTGAAGAGTTTCTCGATGATGATCGATGCTGTGATGAATTGCTCGAATGTCTGGGAGAGTAGTTTTTCTTCGGTGAAGAGGAATTACTTCTCTAGAAGCGGTTGAATCATTTCATTATCAGTGCCAGATCCTTTCCAATATTCTCGGGGTCATCAGTGGCACCTCCAGATTCAGAACTGGCTTCAGGAGTGGAATGATGTGAAGCTTTGGTCTTGAGTGCATGAGATTTTCTTCGAGTTCCGTTGACATCTCGTTTTTCTTCTTCTTCCATCTCGAAAGTGTTGAGTCTCTCGAGAATATCAGCGGCAACAAGATCCTTGAAATCAGTCCTTTCCTTGATCACCAGCACAATGTGATCGAAGGAATCATCAAGTGAACAGAGCAAAGTTCTGACAACGATCCGATTGGTAATGTCTTCGGCACCGAGAGAAATCAGTTCATTTGACAGAGCAGTGAGTCTGATGTATATGGAGTTAACTTTCTCTCCCTCGTGCCTCTTGAATCGATAGAATTTTCTTCGAAGGGTGTCAATACGAGCATCTTTCTGAGTAGAGACACCTTCACCAATCTTCTCGAGATAGTCCCACACACCTTTGGCCGAAGAAATATTCTTGACTTCATGATATTTTTCTGGAATCAGATGATTTGTGATGAATACCCAGACTTCAGAATCGAGGGCCATCTTCTTTGCCTCTTCAGGAGTGATAGCGCTTTTGTCTTTGACATTTACACCATTCTTGACAACTTCCCAAGCGGCAGAGTTGATGGCCATGATGTTCCTCTTCATTTTGTCCTTCCAATAAGGATAGTCCTTCCCATTGTAAATAGGAATCGGTTCCCCCGAGCGAACAACTGCGAACGACATTCTTGACAACACTCCAGGTGGTTAGACCAAAATACGCAGAGCGTAGGGAGTGCCTAGCTCTGATACCAATTGAAAGCTCAAGAATGATCAGAGGGGGAGGGGGTGAATGATCACTTCTAAAAATTATAAGGAACTTAGAAGGGATTCATGCAAACTGCGAAGGACTAAAGGCATCTCGAAGGAAATACAGTATCGAAAGACATGCGTGGCTCGAAAGGATTGGGAGCGAAGGAAAACATCGAATACAAACAGGCAACGAGTAAATGCTTAATGTAAATGCGAGAATGAAAAACGAGCCCGACACGACGATGTTTGGTAAACTAGTTCACACTCTGCGAAGTGCTACCTCTGGTTGGAGGGACTGGTGATTGAACACCTGGAGCAAAACTCTCTCCGTCCTATTCTCCACTGCAACAAACTCCTCGAGCTTGTCCAGTTTTCACTCGTGGTAGATGATTCAGGACATCTCCGAGACCTTTACAAACTTCCTTCAGCAGCGAAAATTTCTCTTCGACTGCTTGACAGGAGACGCCTAACCGTCTAGGAGACTTGCAGTTCTCCAGATAAAAAGATCGGCTAATCTCGACCTAAGTCTTTGTGAATTGCTCTACTCAGTTCAGACTTGGGTTTTGGTTTTCTCTCGATGGATCTCTCTTGGGATGGTCACAGTACTTCTGTCTTAGAATCTTCAGTGGAGCAGCCAACCCAAAATGGAGGGTAGGTGCGAGGTATTTATAGGTGGCGATCCCGATGGGTAAAATGACTGAAGTGACCGGACGCAACCTCTTGACACGTGTGCACAACGGTCGGATTCCAATCACTACGCAACATTACTTGAGGAACAATTAAGCTGACTTACCGAACAAGTTCTCTCTCGAAGGAACGAAGTGCGATGACTTTGCCTTCGAACTATTCACTCGACTCAGTAAGATTTCTCTCGGTAGGCTTTTGTGGGTTTAGGTTGAGCAGAGCAAATTCACTTCGACTAAGATCTCAACTATCAAACCCCTCTTGATAGTACGGTTTTTCCTACAACTCAAGAAAACAAAGAGAAACTAGTAAAAATACTAAGTCTTCGACGAGCTTCAACTTTCTCCTCGTTGCACTTTTACTCGAGAGAGTCTACTTCTTCAACGACATTTTTGGGGGTCGTCTTCCTTCAAAGGTTTCGGTCCTTTGACCTTCTCATTGCAAACTCCATTCTTTTGGAACCTAAGTATCTGTTTATACTCGAAAACAATATTATTTCCACTTCTGCGTTGTCCAACAATGTCCAAAACCTTCGGGGGCAAAACTTGATCTTAAAAAAAGTTATAATATGTGCAGTCAACAGTCATGTCTAGTCCTGAGGTCGGCAAAAGCGGACCCGGGGACTGATCGGTTACCCCAGATTGGTATACCTTGGAAAAATTAAACGAGCGGTGGGTTTGTTTGTATTCCATCTCGAAACGAATGCAGACCGTTGGTCAGCTATAATATCGGGGGAGTATGGCCGATCAGAACCATCAATTGGAAAGTTTTCAGTCCAAGGTATACTTAGGTTGGGACTGGCCGAGAGCTGACGCGGCCGACTGCGACCAGACCGGTTGGCCAACAGTCGGCAGATAGCAATCGGCTCGTTCGCAAATCCTTACCTTTACGCCAAGAGCTAAAAGTCTAGAAGTACTTGTCCAATTCCTTCGAGGTCTATTCTCTGATCCAACCGCAGACCGCATGTTGGCTGTATGGTTGGCAGGAATATTTGACTAAGGAAGTAAAAAGGCAAAGAAAAAGACACTCGGCCTTAAAACGCAAAGGAAAGAGATCATTCATATAAGCAAATACCATGTTCACAATTAAACCTGGCCGATTGGACGAATGTTAATTATTACATAAAAGTCACCCTTAGTGGGTGCACTTGGAGTTTGACCAAATTTGTTCAAAGATAAACAAGAAATGACATGGGCGCAATTCAAGCAGCCGGAGCATCTGGAGCAGTCGGAGCACCGGAGGGTTGCACGGTCGCCTCTGGTGCAAGAGCAGTGGCTTCAGGCTGAGGAGTAATCGAAGGGTCCTGGGCGACACTCTCCGACTGCTCACTGGATGAACCTTCACCTTCGGAAGTGCAGGCATATTGCCAGGAACTTGATGTAGAGGACCGTCGGCAAGCATGTGGAGCTTGAGTCCCATCATCACTGGTGCTATAGAGGAGTTCACTCAGCGAAGGCGCGGGAATCGGTGTACCATCATCTTCAAGATAAGGAGTGTACTCCAGTGGATTGATGACATTCCCGATCTCTTCGGCGTGGCGAAAGATTCGCGGCCAGACCACACCAACACTTTCTTCTGATCCGGCACACAGCGCACCTAGCAAGCTTAGATCCAAGTTAGGATACCAACTTACCACAATGGAGAGAGCAGCCTGTATCCCAGATCGTACAGCAGAATCAAGAAGAACGCCAATTTGCATGGGGCGCGGCCTTCAGGTTGCGAGCTACCTGTTCAGTGGTTTCACCGGCAGTCGGCGGCACTCGTTTCAGCCAAAGCAGCTGGTTGAGTTTATGGACGCCAGTCTTGAAGGCACGGAGAGCACCTTTCACCAGAGGCAATTGGGCATCCAGAGCTGCAACTAGATCTTCTAGGCCCCAAGATGCAGCAACGTCAGCAACCTCCACACCTCGAGCTTGCCTACTCTCAGCTACAGCTTGAGCAGTAGCGGTCTGAGAGTTGGGCCATGCACCTGCCACGAGAAATCGGACAGGATCAGATCAGAAAGTAGGGGAATCAGATCAAAAATCAAGAGACCGGCCAAAGGTAAGAGCTTACCAACAAGAGTACCATCAAATTTTTGTAAACTCACGAGTGCTAGCTCGGCTTGGCCTTTGGCACACTGGAGCTTTCCATGGTGGAGCTCAATCACCTCTTCGGCGCGCTTTACCGCGGCATACCGCTATTTTTGCAAGTTTTCTTCAGTTTCATCCTGGGCATCCATCAGACTCTGCAGGTCACTGGCATGGGCAACATTCACAGTGCTAAGATCACTCGTCAATTTTTGTACCTTTTCCTGGAGCTCGGTCTCGACAACAAGCAGTCGGTCGCGCTCTTTCTCAGCGTTGCCGAGCTGAGTGGATTTCTCAACGAGTTGATTTTCCAGCTCGGCCACCCTCTTCTGCGCTACCTCTAGCTCGGGCAGATGGGCGGTAGCAGCTAAGGAAAAAGCACAATCAAATTGGAGGCAAGATTATGGCAGCAATTGGAGGCAAGCAAGTAGAGCAATCGTATTAAAGGAAGTTGGCGGATTTTACCTGTCAACTCCTTGATTTGAGCAGTTTGGGCATCAGATTCCTTCTTCAGGCTAGCAAAACTCTTCTGGCCCACTGAATAGGCGGCCAGCATCTCCTCGAAGACACGTTGTCGCCTCTGGCCGATGGCGTGAAAAATGGCACAGTTATTACGAGAGAGCAAAGATAAAGCAAGTAAAGATCTCAGCTGGTTGCAAGAAATCAACACGAATCTCAGGGACTGCACTCAGTGGGTCGGCTAGCACGCCCCCACGAGATAGAAACCTTACCACATTGGAATGCTTGGAGGCAAGGACCTCGGAAAGACCCCCCTTGGAAAAATCTTTGATACGGGTGGCAAGGCCACCCAATCAGCATTGAGTGTGGGAAGGAACCCGATCCAAGGATCCAGCTGGCGGAGCGGGCTCAGAGTCGGAGACCGGCACGGTCGTCACGGTGTCAGGACTTCCAATACAGGCCAGTCGAAATTGATCGGCCCACGAGATCTGGCCGACCAAAGCAGTCGGCTTGGGAATGATGGCACTTGATGATTGAGGAGCATTGGCATTAACTTGAGTGGTGGCCGGGGGAGCATTCGAAGGGACGACCTGTGCGCCCACAGAAGGAGTGGCAGTCAGATTGGCGGTGGCAGTAGCAGCTTCCTCCAATCTGGCTGTAGGAGGCATGTCTTGATCATCATTGGCCCGGGCTGGAGAAGCCCTGAGCGAATTAACATTAGTCAAGTCCACGACTGGCACATTAGAATGCACCACCCCGGATTGATCGATCAAGGTCAGATCAGTAGGAGTGGTAGTCATAGCTGGAGTGGCCGAGTGAAAGGTAGCAGTCGGACCAGTGGTGGCCGCGGAGCTTGAGGGGGGAGCACTCTTATGGGTTTGCCTTGCGGCAGCCGCTTTCTTCTTTTTGAGGTCCAGCCACCGCATCGCTAGCATCACGAGCAGCCTTGCAGTCTAGAGAAGCACCAGTCAACAGGGCAATCGGACAAGAGGATTACAACAAGAATAAGCACAAATAAGTTACCCGTCATCTCGGGGTAAGTTAGCAGCAAAATTCTCCATAGAAAAGCGGAGAGGAATGATGTCCAAGGGCGCCTCATTCAGTGCAGGGCCAGTCGGCCCAGACGCAGTCGGTGGCGGAGCCTGGCCCCTCGGGCCCTTGGAACTTTTGTTCCTGGTAATTTTGGTCAACGGGCCAAGAGCGGGGTCCACTTGGGGACGCTTCCCCTCTGCCACCGTCTGTGTAGTCGGGCGGGACTCTGCGCCATAATCGCCAAGGCCATCATCAGCATCACTATCACTCCACTCTTCCATGAAGCGTTTGATGGAGGAAACGGATGTACCCGGCTGGTTGTAGCCAAGTCCAAGCGTGGCAGTGCGGGTCTCAGTCTCGGGGTCCGGTTCCACCACGAGCTCCAAATCCTCAACATCTTCTTCAGCACGGTCTGGGTGGTAGACAGAGAGAGCCTGCTCATCCTGCATCACGTTGGAGCCAATAAAATGTTGCGAAACCAGCTGGTCAGAATCAACAGAGAAAGAAAAATCAAAAGAGGAAGAGAGCAGAGATCAAGTCATACCGTGGGAGGAATATGTGACCGATCGTAAGTTCTCACGCCAAATTTCCACGGGTTGGTGATGGGGGCATCAGTTTGCATGCGCACCGGTCGGATCAGTTCTACCTCCATCAAGCTATGGGTGGTGATTCGAGTCAGATCCCGCTGATTGCTCATGTCGCAGATCCTATGGCACTGGCGCTGCAGCGGGAGCACTCGGCAGCATATCCATGCCCCAACCAGATCGGCGGGGCGCAGTCCTTTTATGACCAGCTCGGCGACCCGAGCGACCTGGGCATCCAGATTTGTGTCACCATGCCTGGGCTTCTCACGCCAATGATGTTTTTTAGTCGGAGGAGGCAGGGAAAACACAGGAAAATTCAGGAAATCGTCTTGGTCATCTGGCATCCGAACATAAAAGAAGCTAGTCTTCCACTCCTTGATCGACTGCAGCGGCTGAGGATTCAGATAGGGAGTTCTATTTGGGTAGATTATGGCGGAACCGCATTCGGTCATCACTTTCTACTCTATAGTACCGCCTGGCTCACCCTTCGGATCCGAATGAAAGACCCCATTGCCAACCCAGAATGATCGGAAGTGGAAGAACCTCCTCCACAATGTAATGCTTGACCGTACGCCGAGGTAGCTCTCTCACAAGGTGATAAATGCAGAGAGCAGCATCACGGCGTTGGCGCCGAGGTGGTGCGGCTGGAGTCGGAAGAAATCCAAAAAGTTGCGGAAGAACTGGCTCACCGGGAGTCTGAATCAGCGCTCAAAATGTGCGGTGAAGACGAAGCGCTCGTCGGCCTGCGGCTCCGACACGGTCTCTGATCTAGCAACGCGGAACTCGATGTTTCGCGGAATCTTGCGGCCGCATAAGAGTTGAAGTATATCCATCTCCATGACACCCGGAGCCCTTCCAGGCGCTGCGCGTAGTGTAAGAGGGAAGGTCCTGGTCCGCCATGGAATCTTCGGAGGAAGTAGCGGATGACGGTGGTGACGGTGGCGGCGCTCGAGAACCGCGAGCACCAATGGTGACGGCGGTGTAGGCGATGAGAAATGGTGGCGACATCAGCGGTGAAAGGCGAGGGAGGGGAAGCAGAAGCGGCAGATTGATGACCCTCAACTGTAGGGGATCGATTGTAGCATTTTTGATAAATAAGAGTGTTGAACCCCACGAGGAGAGGAAGTTATTGGCAAGTGACTTTGGTAAAGAAATAACTGAAGGCACTGAAAGATATCTTTTTAGGGGGTTTTCGGTATAAGCAACAAGAAGGTAAAAGCAATCAAAGTAAAAGGTACTGAGGAGTAACAAGTGGGCCAATCCTTTTGAGCAAAGGATAAGTCTAGCAACTGAACTTATAAAAGCTAAAATGTTCTTGAGGACACACGGGAGGGATAGTCACATGCTTTCGCCATACTTCGTATCGATACTATGTTTTGTGTTGATTAGTGTTGAGTGGGTGGATCTATGCTATTACACCTTCTAGACTAAGATAAGTGCACTCTTATGATTATACATCTTGCAAGCATCCGCAAATACAAGATAGTAATTAAGGAAAATGCCTAACCACAACAGTACGACCAGGGACACATTATTCCCTTGTGCAAAAGCATGCAAACTGGGGTTCAGGTTTCTGTCACTCCGGCAACCCACCATAAGAATTCTTTATACACAATGCATTCCCCTAGGTCCTTAATAAGGCGAAGTGTTGAGTGTTCGACTCACAAAACACCACTAGGAAAATAACAACACAACTTAAATATCAAACAACACATATTACTTAAACATCATATGACTACTAGCAACTAGACTTCCCCCATGTCCTCAAGAACTAAAGTAACTACTCACAAGATATAAAAGAGATCATGATCAGTGGGGATAAATAGATGACAAACAATCTGGACATAATAATATTTCTCCAACAAAACTCAAAAGCATTCACTACAAAGTAGTAATCAACACCGGTAGAGTAGAGAGGATAGATAGTACGGATTACAACACAAGTTGCAATTGTGAGATGAGATAGGATGGTGGTGGAGATGGTGCTCATGTTGGGGATGATGTTGATGATGATCTCGATGATTCCCGTGACGATGGGGATGAGGATGGCAATGATCTACCCTTTCGGGAGGTGTTCTCTCCGACGGAATCTGCCCGTCGGAGATGTCTTTTATTCTCTGTAGGTTTCCTCCACGGAGCGGCGGCGGAACTCGCGAAACTCCTCTTGTTTAGGGTTTTTGGATGACGAGGGATATATAGGCTAGAGGGGGGATCCGGGAGTGGCCGCAGGGGTCCAGGCGCCCTCCTGGCGCGCCCCTAGTGGGGGACACACCAGTTTGCCACCTAGGCACCTGGTGGCCCCCCTCTGGCTCTCATTTTACGTGGCCCCGTCATTCTTCTGGAAAGCGTCCTTCGTCCATTTTCAGGTAATTTGGAGGTCTTCTGATTCAGCAACCCTGTGTCCACTTTTTACCGCTGAATCCTGCGTCTGCTGCTTCGGCATCGGAAAGTTGCAAACTGTGTAAAACAAGCCAAAACAACATAAGAATAGCATCATAACATGAAATATATCAATGAATAGGAATGAATTACTATATAAAATAGTGATGCATTTTGGACGTATCAACTCCCCAAGCTTAGACCTCGCTTGTCCCCAAGCGAATACTGAGATCGGTAAACCTGTCCACAAGTTTAGAGAGTGAAGTGTCGATAAATAGAATACGGACAAGAAGCATCATGATTTCTTCACCAAACTCAAGCATCCTCAACTTCAACCTCAACTCATAAGGCCCTTAGGAGAAAGTAATACTCCCTGGTCAAAGGGAGTAACAATTATTATAAAAAGTAGGGCTGAGAAAGCTCATCAAATTATGGCAAACATATCCTTGGTCAAAGGGCAACTAATAACTTTTACTTTTGCTCTTTCACTTTATAATGAAACAATTTGAAGATATTTAAAGAACATGTTATTAGTCATGAAGTGAAAATGCTAACACAAAGGAAGATGATTTCTTGGCATAAACTTTCACAAACAACTTACTTATCAAATGATAATGTCAACAAGGATGTGGCATGGCAAAACTTAATGCAGCATTATATGAATAAATCCTCGTCAACATCAAGTGTCTGTTCTCTTTAAGAAAAGAAAGAAGTAGGAAAAACTGACTCAACATAAAAGTAAAAGACATGCCTTGTTATAGGCAAGTAGGGAAAACTCATGTGCTATCATTAAATCAAACAGAATAAAAACAAATTTTGGGAGGTGCATAGTTTGTCAACGAATGCTAATAGATAGCTCAATTACTTCTCAAGCTGGACAAGTTTCGAGGAACGACTCCCAAGTGCGGACGATCAGATCCCCTTAATCTCCTTTGTTTATCACTGCCAAAGTTTCTGATTTCTCATAGACCAAGCGTGAAAGAGGGGTTGTTTGTTGTATTATCTTGCGAGCTGGGCGACTGATACGTCCCAAACGTATCTATAATTTCTGCTTGCTCCACGCATGATTTGTGTGACTTTGCCATGTTTTTCTTGAACTTTCATACACTTTTTATCATATTTGGCCTAACCTATTAACTCAGTGCACCCAGTTGCCAGTTCCTGTTTTCTGCTGTTTTTGTATTTCAGATTTTTCGGCCATTAAAGCTGCCAAATAAATCCCGGAAAAATCCAATAAAAAATCAACGACCCGGAAGCTTCGGGAATATTCAAGAGAGGAGGGGGGGGGGGTGGACCCACCAAGGCCCCAGGAGGGTCCCTGGCGCGACCCCACTCTAGGCTGCACCAGGAGGCCTCCTGGCTGCCCTGTGGCCCCTCTCGGTGCCCCCCTTCGCTTATATTTACCCCCCGTGACGGAAACCCCTAATATCGATCTGCTATTCCCGTTATCCTCTCTGTTCCGCCGCCGTCGCCGTTTCAAGATTGGGGATACCAGGAGAAGCAGCCCCGGCACCCTGCCGGAAGGAGGAATCCCCTCCGGGAGACCATCCATCGCCATGGACGCCTCCCGGATGTGCCGTGAGTAGACCCCCTTGGACCATGGGTCCGTGACCAGTAAATATGTGATGTACTCCTCCCCTCTTTGTGCTTCCACTTTCGAGACCGCGTGAGCTGCCTCACATGATCGAGGCAATTTTGTAGTTTTCTATGTTGCTATGCTGAGTTTGCTGGGATCTGATGGACTATGAGATTATGTTCAGATTGTGATGAGTAATATATTTGGTTCTCTTTTATATGTGTGTTCTTTAGTAAATTCTTGCATGTTCTCCGTTGCCGTATTTTACTTTGGCCAAGTGATTTGTTGCAACTCCAAGAGGGAGCGTTATGCTTGATTGTGGGTTTAGCCCCTTGATGTCTAGCTTGAGTGACAGAAACATGAGACTAGGGGATGTGCTGTTTCCACCAGGGATAAAACAACGGTGCTTTTACTTGCGGGTGCAAGGATTGTTTACTTTACACATAGTTCTTTTAATGCAGTTGTTTTTTGCTTTGAGTTTACACTTTGGGTGGGATTCGCAACTTAATACTAGCGAGATGTTCTGGATAGATATCTCAAGGTGGATGATTCGTAGTAGATGCAGATGGATTTCGGTCTACTTACCTTGGCGTACTGCCCATTGCTTTTGAGCCTCTTCCTTTCTTTTGTAGCATAGTTAGCATTGCGGTGCGTTCATAATCCTGTCAATTGTCCAGCTGTGATTTCTTCACCCCGCTAGCACTTTTATCATCTTTTGGGAGAGAGACATCACTAGTGAACATCACGGGACCCGATCCATATTCACACCATTGTTTACACCTTCAATTTACTTTCAGTTCTTACTTTTAGTTGCCATTATTATTATCTCTTGCGTTGATCCTTTGTAAACAACAAGGCCGGAGGAATTGACAACTCCTTTGTACTCGTTGGGAGCAAAGTTATTTGCTGTGTGTGCAGGTCCAGGCGAAGTTAGCAACCTCGGCGCCATTGTTCACTTTACCACCTTGTTGTATCTCTGCGAGTCCTACGGGAGACAGACCCTATCCTCTGCATAGGGGAAATTCTGCTGCTACGCTACATCTCACCTTCCACTTGGGGTAACCAACGAGGAGCGAGAGAAGTATCTTCCTTGCTAGCACAAGCAATTTCTGGCGCCGTTGCCGGGGACTCCAGTCTACAAGATAGGGGAGTTGCACACTATCTTTTATCTTTTCTTTTTAGTCTTGTTAGTTTACCTTTCAGTTTTTACTTTTGTGTCCCTTATAAAAAATACCAAAAATACCTGCTGCTACTATGGGTTCCAATGAAAACACCAAGTTGTGTGACTTCACTAGTCTCAACAACAGTGACTTTATCTGCACTCCTATTGCTCCACCTGCCACTTCAGCGCCTTCTTATGAAATTAAACCTGCTTTGCTTAATCTTGTTATGAAAGATCAATTCTCAGGTGCTGGAGAGGATGCTGCCTTGCACTTAAATAATTTTTTTGAGCTTTGTGATATGAAAAAGTACAAGGAAGTAGATGGAGACATCGTCAAGCTGAAGCTTTTTCCTTTCTCCTTGAGACGAAGAGCCAAGGAGTGGCTGCAATCCTTACCTAAGAATAGCATTGATTCTTGGGACAAGTGTAAGGATGCTTTTATTGGGAAGTACTATCCCCCTGCTAGAATTATCCAGTTGAGAAGTAAAATTATGAATTTTAGGCAATTGGATAATGAACATGTTGCCCAAGCTTGGGAACGTATGAAATCTCTTGTTAAGAACTGCCCTACACATGGTTTGACTACTTGGATGGTTATCCAGACTTTTTATGCAGGCTTAAACTTTACCTCGCAGAATTAGTTAGACTCGGCCGCGGGATGAACTTTTATGTCAACCACACTAGATGCTGCCACGAAGCTACTTGATGAGATTATGATGAACTACTCTCAATGGCACACCGAACGATTGCCAACTGGTAAGAAGGTAAATTCTGTCGAGGAGATCTCCTGTCTTAATGAAAAGGTTAACCTGATCATGTCTCTACTTACCAAGCAAGCTCCTATTGATCCTCAGGATGTTCATTTAAATTCCTTGGTTGCTCAAGAACAAGTAGATGTGAACTTTATCCCTAGAAACAACTTCAATAATAATGCTTATAGGAGTAATTTTGGTAGCAACAATCCTAGACCTTTCCCATCCAACAACTATGGGAACAACAACACTTATCCTAGCACCAAAAACTCCACCTCTGAACTAGAGACCTTGCGCAAAGACTTTATCACTACCCACAAGGCCTTCAACAAGAGTGTAGAAGAGAAATTAGACAAATTAGATATTCTCTCTTCGAAGGTAGAAAACATAGCCCATGATGTTGAGATGCTTAAGATTAGAACTTCTCCCCCCGAGGAGAGGAAAACCACTCCTATGAATGCTATCCAAGTGCAAATTAATGAAAACATTAGGATGTTGGGAAAACTTAAAGAGAGATGGGCTAGAGAAAAGGAGGAAGAAGAGAGAGTTAAGAGCCTTCCTACCTACCACCCAGTAGCTACTATCCAAGTTGTTGAGGATGTCCAAACTGTTAGAACCCATCACACCCCTAGTCCCACTGGACCTATCAATGGTGATGCTACCACCTCAACCATAGATGAAGAAACCTCTATGAACATAGAGGCTTTCAAACAAGTGAGCCTAAATGATATCACTACCTCCTTGATAGATAGTAGTGACCTAGACTTTGACAACTGCACCTTACCTGCAGTTATTGGTTTCCTACACAAAATTTCTAGAGACCCCCACACTAGCACACTTAATCTTTCCTTCACAGAGCATATCACCAATGCTCTAATCAAAGTTAGGGAGGAGAAGCTTAGACTAGAAACCTCCATACCTAGGAAGCTAGAAGATGGTTGGGATCCTATGATAAAAATCAAATTGAATAACTTCTCTTGCTTTGCTCTTTGTGATGTTGGAGCTAGTACCTCCGTTTTGCCCAAAAGAATGTATGATATGCTTGAATTGAAACCTTTTGATCCTTGTTCTTTGGGTGTTCGTCTTGTCGATTCTTCCGTAAAGAAACCTTTGGGGAAGATCGACGATGTTCTTATCATTGTCAATGAAAATTGTGTTCCCGTTGATTTTACTATTATGGACATTGAGTGTGAGCCCTCTTGTCTGTCGGGACCCAGAATATGCGTATGTAATTCCGATCACAACTCAATCACATGGAGAGCCGAGAGCCGTACCCACTTGTCTAAGCAGACAATGCCAAGCACAGAACACTCTTGGAAAGCATCGTACGTGAGGGGCATCCCATCTAGGCCGGATGATCAACTAAGATGGGTCCTCATCGCCCGCTCAAAAGTCTAAATGATTACGGGTGGTGAAATCCCATACTCATAGACAAGTCGCCTCAACCATGTTATCGATTGAATCATAACCCTTACATAAACAAACTCCAGCCAGATCACTTAGTCGAGGTCTAGGGCGGGCTCGATCATACAACAAAGTGTGCACGTGAAAGAGTCACGAGCAATTGCATCGCGATGCCCCAAGCTGCGCGCATCGAAGGGCCACTTGGTGTATAAAACAGCGCCAGTCAGATCACAACTAAGGTCTCGAAAACCCATACTAAGACATGCATGTTATAATCATACACGCAGCACACATGTCTAGTATGAACAACAGGTATCATCACATAACTCTACAAAGTGTATCTTTATTGACTTACACATAGAGCATACAAAGTTCACATGTCTGTGATCGTCATTACATCATACAATGGAAGAAAATTAGGTCTTAGTACAGACAAGTTTAACAAATGGCTTAGAGAAGCCTTGTAAACATACATGCCCTTCCACGAGGGACCAGACTGCTGTCTGGAACTATACTAGCTTAGTCAACGTCGAGCTTCAGGAAGGTGACTCCATCGGGGGCTGGGTTCTCATCTAAAACATAGAATAAGAAAACGTGAGTACAAAGTCGTACGCAGCAAGACTTACATCAGAACTACACTACTCATGCTCAAGTTTCAAGGTAAAGGAGGTGGGGTTCAACATGCAGAAGTGGCAGCTTTGACTTGGCTAGTCCTGAACTACGAGTACCAGACTTGAGGTAAGAAGCGTACACGAGTCCACTACCAAGTCTCCATCCAATACACCACTATGGTTACTTCCTCGACTTCCCCACGAGGAGCACACCATAGCACTCACGGTTATCTTGCGAGTTTTAGAAGTATCCATTCAAGTTGTCTAATAATCAAGAACAGCTTTCCAAGCAGTCCATTACCGAGGACGCGGCTATTCGAATAGTTTTGTTAACCCTGCAGGGGTGTACCGCTACACACACATGACCATCGGTTACCGCCAGGTCTCGGCACCATTCAAGGGGTATCGGCGAGGATGTTCACCACAACACTTCGCCCACAGCTTCGTTCTAGTCCAAGGAGTCAACTGTCTGAGTTCCAAACCCAACTGGAGTTCCGGCTGAGCTTCCAGCCAGGACTCAAACCATGTAGGAACGACTGACAAGCCCACCTCGACGGATAGTTCTTCGCTTGACAAGCCATGTTCTACAAGCCCTACCATGAATGCCACATTTCATTTCCTTTATCTTTCTATGCATATGTCGAATGGAAAACCCGAACTAGGTGTGACTCCTGGACTTGGATCGGGGTGAGTTACTAGGTCGAGAGGGGTCAGTGAGCCCAATGTGTGGTTGTACTCTTTGTCTCGGATTACCATTCAAGAACTCGGGCTTAAGGCGGTGTTCAACGAGACAACCCACTGTGCACTCCTACACAGCCTCTCATCGTTCACCTTGTATTAGGGTAGATTCACCAACACAATTTCACTTTCATCAACACCATGTTCACTATCATCCCGACTCACATCAAAAGCATCCTCATTGTAAACTCTAAGAATGCAGTAAGCAGTAACAGTTGTAGGGGCCACATGATATCAATCAACTCCTATGTCAGCTAGGATTGTGGGTTGCTTACTACTGTGACAAGATGATAGGTCATGCATCGGATATGGGTTCAACTATGCGGTAGAATCGATACAAGGTGATCTCCTAAACATGCATAAGCGAGACTGAGAGGGAATTGGGATTTTATAGACATGATCAATGGGGTTTGCTTGCCTTGCTGACGATACACGGGTTTAACGGGGGTCTTCTTCTCTAGGGGTGATCACCGTCTCGGAAGCACTGTTACCGGCACAATCATCAACAAAGGGGGGCAACATTGAATTTAAATGCACAATCACATGATAATGTTGTCCATGATGTGAATGGTGCTGGTTTGTGGGACATTTGATTTAAATGAAGTGTATTGCATTTGAAATGCAAATTCAAACTCCACATATGAATTTCAACTTAACCAAATTGCAATTGCTATTATTTGTTCTTTAAAAACCATGAGATCATGTGTGTGATATGCCTCTGATGTACAAGTGATCAGTTTGCATTGCAATGGTTAAAATTGGAATAGTATTTGAATTAAATTTGAATTAATTCCAATTAAGCCAAATAGCAAAAGCTACTGGTCCCAATTTAAGATCAACTCAAACATGGTTGAAAGTTGATTATTTGGATAGAGAACTTTCTGCTGATCATTTTTCATATATTATATGTTAAATTTGGAGTTCATATGAATTTTCTATGAATTTTAGAAGTTTAATTCATTTTCTGAATTTTCTGGAATTGTTTTAATTCACAAATGCCATTACTGCATCAGCATGACGCATGGCTGACGTCATGGGGCTCTGGCCAGTGGGGTCGGCTTGTCAGTGGCTGTCGGATTTAATCCCTGTCTAAATTTAAATAGAGGGGGTTATTTAGGGGGCAGGGCCCACATGTCATCGGCTGGGGGTTAATTAGCACAGGGGTTAGGGGGTAATTAAGGCCCTAATCGTCCAGGGCATCGACGGCTAGCCGCCGGTGGCCTCTGAACACGGCGGCGGGTCACCGGAGCATGGTTCCCGGCCACGGGGAGGGGGACGGAGGGCACTAGAGCGCGTCTCGCGCCCGTGCGCATCTCCCAGTGCACACAGGGGCCGCAGGGAGGCTCTAGGGTGACGACGGCGTCAAGCCTGCGGAGGCCGGAGCCACTGGTCAGGTGGACTTGGCATCCAGGGCACGGATAGGGAAACGTAGAGGGGGGAATCGATCCAACAGCTCACCTAGAACAAGATGAAGAACATGGCGGGGCCGGAGAGGGGCTGGAGGAGGAGGAATCGCTCGCCGGAGTCGATGGAGGCCGGCGGCAAAAACTTGATGCAGTCGTCGTTGTCGGGCATCCTTGGCCTCAATTGGAGCTGCAACTCGATGGAGTCGATGGCGGCGAGGAGGAAGGACACGAAGGCGCGGCGTGGGAGGCACGGTGGCCACGGTGGCGCACGGCCGTGCTCCAGCTAGGGCTACGTGTCCGCTCGGTTTCTCGCCGGGGAGGAAGAAGGAAGGGCCAGAGAGAGGGGGGAATGGAGGAGGAAAGGCACATGGCCTCCAGGGCATGCGTTGGTGAAGAGATAGGGCAGGGGAAGCAACTCGGTGGCCAGGGAAGCAGGAGGTGGCGCCGTGCTCGGCATGCCCTCCACGGCACTGCCTCCTGGCGCCAGGAAGAAGACAACCTTGCCCCTGGTGGGCTGGGCTGGCTTCTGTGGCAGATGGGCCAGGTGGCCAGGAAGGTAAGTGGGGCTTGCCCCTTTATTCTTTTCCCTTTTTTTATTTTTCTGTCTTTTTGTTTTGCTCTGGTAAATAAATAGTAGAGCATTTTATAAAATCTTCAAAACTTTTATGTGGGCTTATAAAATATGTAGCTAGCCACTCACAAGTTTTAGAGATTTTTGAAATTCAAATAATTTGAAATTCAAATAAAATAGGGTATTTAATTAATTTCCAAGCCCTATTTGGAATTTTTGACAAATCTTGGTGCATGCGGTGGGACCCACTTCACTTTATAAGTGATCATGCTTATTTATAAGACTTTTCAAACATAACAGAGGAATTTTTGGAAGCAATTTTTATCTGGCCTTTTGACTTAACTTCTCTAGGGCTTTTCTTTTCCCTATTTTTGAATTTTCTTTTGAATTTTTTCACATGATGCAAAGGGGAACTCAAACCCTAGCACTTATCCTAGTTGGGGTTCTGACAACTCGCCCCCACTCAGAAGAATCTCGTCCCGAGATTCAGAAGTCGTCGGGAGGAAGGTGGGGTACTCGGCACGGAGGCGGTCTTATCTTTCCCATGTTGCTTCGTTCTCGGAGTGATGTGACCACTGCACTTTCAGAAACCTGATCTTCTGACGATGAGTGACACCCTCTGCTGAATCAAGAATCCGAACAGGGTACTCTCGATAAGAAAGGTCATTTTGGAGATCAAGCGTTTCATGGTCGACTTCGCGGATGGGGTCCTTGAAGCAACGCCTGAGTTGTGACACATGGAGTACATCATGTACTCGGTAAGGTGCGGAGGTAGTTCAAGTTGGTAGGCAACTTCTCCACGTTTAGCGAGAATGCGGAAAGGTCCGATGTAACGTGGGGCCAACTTGCCTTTGATACTGAATCTTTGGGTTCGCTTCAGAGGAGTAACCCGGAGGGAAGCCTTCTCATCCAGATTGTAGCTTTCTTGCCTATGATGACGATCATAGTAGCTTTTCTGACAAGACTGGGCGTCTTTCAATCGATCACGAACAATTCGAACTTGCTCTTCTACTTCCTTGATCATATCCGGTCCAAAGAATTGTCTTTCACCGATTTCTGACCAGTTTAGGGGTGTTTGACATCTTCGTCCATAGAGGAGTTCAAAAGGAGCCATGTTCAGACTAGATTGGAAACTGTTGTTATAAGAAAATTCGGCAAATGGAAGAGATATCTCCCAATTCTTTCCGAATGAGATAACACAAGCTCTGAGCATGTCAGGACCCGGGGTTAGCGTATGTAATTCCAGTCACGATACAATCACATGGAGAGCCGAGAGCCGTACCCACTTGTCTAAGCAGACAAGGCCAAGCATAGAACGCTATCGGAAAGCATCAAACGTGAGGGGCATCCCATCCAGGCCGGATGATCAACTGAGATGGGTCCTCATCGCCCGCTCACAAGTTTAAATGATTATGGGTGGTGAATGTTGGAAATATGCCCTAGAGGCAATAATAAAATGTTATTATATATATATTTCCACGTTCGTAATTAATGTTTATATTTCTGTGCTATAATTGCAATGACCCTGACTATGAGATTCAGAAGAAAACTCACTTGCATGTGTGGAAATGTAAACACCAAGAGTTCCTGGTTTAGCCTCTAAGACCAGCTCATGTGCTAACTGATGATTACGTTTTCTTAATCATGGGCATTGTTCTTGTAACAAGGATGTCAGTAGCAATGGGAACATATTGTTAGCAGAACAATGATGTTGAACCGACCCCAGTATTGAATGATATACTTAGAGATCACATCGTAACTACGTTATAAGTCATATCATGAACTGTTATCATATACGTATTTCCTTAGACCATGAGAGTATCGAGTTGCTTCACACAGGAAGACATGCTTTGGTTCTTAGATGAATCCTCCCGTAAATGGGAAGTAGTAAAATAAGTTCTGGGTATGTCAGATGGTGTGGCTAGTGACTGTGATAGTTCAAGAATGGGATTTGCTCCTTCACGATGAAGAAGATATTCACTTCGGGCCCACTCGGTATGACGGTATCCATTATAGTCTGGCCAGACGCATTGTGATTCAGTCACGGGGATACCGGAATACGATAACGAGAAAATGGACAAACGAGCAAAGAGGATAACGAGTGGCTTGTGTTCAAGAAGTTGTTACACATGGGTGCCAAACATCTCTCCTCTAACTTTGTCATATATCACGAAGCAAAGGGAATGGTACATGAATAAACATAATGGTTCACTCGAAGTTTCTTCGTGTATGTGCGGGAGTCAACATGGGTGTCCATGGCTCCGCTGTTGATTATTGGCTATTGACAAAAGGTTGTTGACCTATGTCCGGAAGATGTTCTGAGTCATGTCCGCATTATACCGAACCTATTGGGTCACACACTTAACGAGCAGTAGTCTGTTAGAATACTAGAATGGTAGAAGGTTTAGTGGAAGCAAAGCAGAATAGTTCATACGGGTACCGGAAGTAGTTCCGGGGATTTATGAAATAGTTCATAAGGGCACCAAAAGTAGTTTTGGGTATTTAAGCATATGTCCGGATCACTCTGGAGTAGTCCCAGGTGGTTCCGGAACATATGAAAATGGTAATGGGAAAGTTTACGATCAACCGGAATAGTTTCGGTGATCGGTGGACATCTTAAACAATATGTTGTGTTCACCGGACATATTAACCTAAACCCGGATTGTTCCGAAACCTATTTAGATGGCTCCGGAACATTCGTTAGAGGTCCCGGAAGGTATTGGAAGTGCTCCAAAAGTGTCCGGAATGTCCCGAAACGGTCCCGGTATGTCCCGGAAGGTCCTGGAAGCCTCTAGAAGGTCATGGAAGGTTCCGGAAGGTTCAGGGCATTACCACCCACTCCCCTGCGCCCCTAGCCTTGGGGGGCAAGCCACCTAGGCTGCCCTGGCCGGCCAAGGGGTGGGGGGCGCACCAAGGGGAAGGAATCCCCCTCCAGGTGGGATTTCCAAAACCCATTATGGCAGGTTTCCGGTGGGAAGGTGTGGGAAGGTTTGGAAGGCTTGGGAGTCCAAGTTGGACTCCCAAACCTCCTTGAGCTGCGCCCTAGGCCCCTTGGCCACCTATATAAGGTGAGCCAAGGGTGGGGGAAGACACACACAATCAATCCCCAAGGCCTATGCGCCACCCTCCCTCCTCTAAACCCCGTTGCTCCACTTTTAGACCCCGGTTTAGACGCTGTTCTAGATCGGAATCCGTTAGGGTTTTCTCCCTCTAGTTTTTTCGGTGGCGTTCATCTCTGGACGGCGGAGCGCTGCTGGATTGCTGCTACGGGATGTGTGGATACTAATGGAGGGGTCGTACCTTCGACCCTTCTTCGAGGAGCTTCTTCATGGGACTTGTCCGTGGGACTAGATCGCGGGACTTGTTCGTGGGATTGATCGAGGGACTGTTCGTGGGAGAACTTGCGAGATCTACTTCCACTACGTCCACGAGCTTCACCAACTCTACTTCCGCTACATCGGTTGGTGAGCCATGACCTAAAACCTTATATGCAATCTTCTTGGATGATCTTGGGTTCTTGATTCGTAGGCCGAAAATTTTGTTTTCTACTACGTTTCCCAACAACGGTATCATGAGCGATCCTTGATTAGATGCATGTTTAGGTCTAGATCATATGTGTGATATGAGGAATTAATTTTCTTGTTGCTTCCCTGTCATGTGATTTTTTCTATGCTTGATGGCAAGTTGAGGTTTTGCTACAAGGATTGAGTTTTCCATCGATCCCTCTATGCTGCTTTCAGTATGCTGGTTGCCTTGATCATGGTCTACATCAAACTCCTTGGATCTCATCTTAATCTCGCAATAGAAGATTTAACATGGAGGGGCTTGTGGATTTTATGAACTCAAATCCACACGGGGGTCACGCGTTTAACGAAGTTTGGCTTGTGGCATTAGTTGCTGCACGCACCCCGTATGTTAAACTAGCAACAAAAGAAGTATCGTGTTTTGTTTTTCTAGGGTTTCTCGTTTGCCTTGTAAACCTGCTTAACAACCACGATAAAAGTTGCAACAACCCGTGTAGATGGCGATCTAACTCGTTTTTGCAGAGTATGCATGTGATGTGGTATAGCCTTCAAGATTTGCAATGTGTTTGTATGAGATGCTATATGTAATGTAATATTTATTCGCGACCTGCGTGTCGTGGTACGGCATGATGACTGGAGTCATATGATTGTCACTTAATTATGGCCTGCGTGCCAGAACTGTTTATTAGCTCGAGGCAAAGCAATAGATAGATGCAAGGTGATGATCTACGATGCGGAGGTGGACCCCGACGCACATGCCGGAAGCCGTGGTGATGTTCCCGGCGCCAAGGAGAAAGTTGGTGGACGCGGTGACTTCTACCACGACGGCGTGAAGACTACGAAGACTTCACGAAGCAAAGGGCTATATCATATCACATAATTTTATGAACTGCCTGTGATGTTTATCCCTTTGATGCACCCTTGTTTGATGCGCGGTAGTCGTGTTTTATTAGGGTGATCTCTCGCAAAACAATATCAAGTTGATAGTGTTCTTCCAACTGTAGCACCGTCTATACTATGTTTCACATCGGAGCAGGTCATGTCACATGGGTGCACACGTGTGTGACGCATAAAAGGCGGGTGTGTTAAAAGAACACACAGCGCATTACACTTGGTTGTCTTGACGGTTTGGATAAAAGTTTGCTACCGGAACACGCCCATCGAAAGATGAACAAGAATCACATGTGTTGTGATTGGCAAGTTGGCCTACCGGTCCAATCTAAGTCATCAGTGATGTCACATCAATGGCGGACGATTGGGTCGGATCTTGAATCACTCCAGCATCAATTACGAGAGATATTGATCTGAGTGGGAGCGCACTTAGTAATTAAATTGATTAATCACAAGTGCAACTTAATTATGAACAAAGTCTTAGTATTTGCATTATCGTTGTAGAATAATGGCTCGCGTTACCACCTTCCCAATTGATTTTGATTAACTGTATTATCTGGTAAAAACTTTACGATTGGTACCGTATTGTGAGGACTATCCTCAATAGTGCCAAGAAGGACCATGTCCTATCGCAAATTTTTGATGCTCTCCCGCTGATGCTATGGATGATGTGACTTACGTCCATAATCCAAAATGCTAGAATTCCACCACAGCTAAGTGCATTGTCTTCACCACCATGAAACCCGAACTTCGAAGAGTTTGGGATAGTTATGTTATATTCATGGAACTGAAAAATAAGTTTTCAGTAGTAAGACAATTAATGTTGGATATAAGATATCTAGTACAATGTATGATTGTAAGCATTAGTGAAAATGTTCACTGTGCTCTAAACAAAACTGATAAGTGTGGGATCCAGAAGAACACCGATCATATGATGATGAGAATTAAGGGAAAGAAGTCCAAAGGATGTTAGTAAGACTTACACGCCGGAAATTCCATGGCCTGTGCCATCCTTAATCATGTGTGATCTTTTGTGAGTAGGAGTGACATTGGAAATAGAACTATGATACGTATAAAGGCAAAACAAAAGAAGACTGGAATAACCAGCTCAGAAATGAAAGTCATACGGAGTTATAGATGAATTCATTGTTGGTCAAGAGATGTAATTCTTGGGAATCATGATTAAGCAGTTAATTGTGGATTCTGTATATTGTGATTAAACTGTTGATCATCGGAATATCACATCGATTGCATATTGTTGCAACTCGATGCAAGAAATACTATGGCCTTTATGACCAGCTAATGATGAGTTTTGACACGCTTGGGAACACGGTAAAAGGTTTACTATACCGTGTGTTGACTCTATGATTATCTTCATAATTCATTTTAGAGTTGAGTAAATTGTTACTACACTTTAGCCTTGTTGCAAAACATCATTTTGAATCATGTTTGTTGCAAGAGAGTTGTTCAAAGCTATGAATAACGTAAAGGCCATACTTCCATTATGAATAGGTTGTATGTTATGAATCTTGATAATAATACTAAACATCCATAACACTGATGCTAAACGTCGCAAGACTGACAGAAATACCACATAGATGTGGCACTGCCGTTTATCACAAGTGACATAACATGCATGAAGATTTTCCATAAGTGATGGACTTTCGAGTCATATGATTATGAATCACTTGACGCTTGCGATCTTTGTCTCGAAGTAATGTGACTAAAACACCGTTGATAGGCCATACATGAACGGGCAACTAAACCATTGGTAATCATACATGATGATGTGTGTAGTCCAATAAGTGTAGTTTTGTGCAGTGGATTCCCTATCTACACTCATGAGTTGAAGTAGATATGTGGATATCTGTTCAATAGAGACATACTTCTGAAATCTTTGAAATGTTTAAGGAATTTTAGAGTGAAATAGAAATTCATTGTAACAAGAAAATAAAGCTTCTGCAAATTAGATTGTAGAAAGTAATATTTGAGTTACAAGTTTAGCGAACGTCTGATGAGTTGTGAAGAAGTGTCATAACTTGCGTCTCCCGGAACACCACTATGAGTAAAGTGTTCGAGAGATGTAATCAAGCCATGTATGACACGGTAAAGATCAAATATGACGTTTATCAATTTGCCATTATACTTATTAAAGTTATGCGTTAGTGACTACAGCTTTTACACTGAAAAGAGCACCATCAAATCTGTTGAAATGACACCATATTAGATGTACTATGGACTGTTAAAACCATGTTGTCTTTTCTTAAAATTTGGGTATATGATGCATATGTTTGACATACTCAAAACCCCAAATCAGATAAGTGCTACTTTGTTAAGGTTATGCCAAAAGTTTTGGTATTCCTCTATCACTACACAAAAGCAAAACTGTTTGCTGTTAAGAACAATGTGTTTTAAAGAAAAATAGTTTCTTACAAAAGGGTGAGTGGGAGGACAGTGCAACTTGTCAAAGATTGTTGAATCTTCAGAGAAGTGCGCAGCTGAACCACACAGGTTAGACAAAACTCGTACAAACATTCATGATATGTAAAACGAGATATTGTTGTTCGACAATGATAAACCTGTGATATACAAAGAAGCGTTGATGGGCCCTGACTCCGGGATTTGGCTAAATGCCAAATAATCCGAGATAGTATCCATGGAAGTAAGTCAAGTTTTGAACTTGGTAGACCCTCCGAAAGACTAAAAGTCTGAAGAATATATATATGGATCTATAATTGATTCGGATGAAATTGTTTTATCCATAAAGCTCAACTCGTTGGAAAATTGCTTTCTAGCAAGTTCAAAGGTTGACTACGGCGAAATAGTGTCGACCGTAGAAATGCTTTAGTCAGTTCGGGTTATACTAACAATTACTACATATCTCATTTATAGGATATGGTAGAATGAACGTCAAAAACAAAGTTCCTACACGGAAATATAACAAAGGACGTATACGTGATACGACCGGAATGTTTTGTCGATTCAAAGGATGCTAAAATAGATGCAAGCCTTGGATATCCAGTGATGGACTGAAGCTAGCATAATGGAGTTGGAATTTTCGTTGTGATGAAATTGCGAAAAGAGTTTGTTTTCATCAGGAATAACGAAGATGCTTGAATATTCAAGAAAGTAAGTGGGAGCTGAATAATATTTCTAAAACCTTATGTAGATGACATATTGTTGATTGAAATGATATAAATTTCTTGACATGAATAAGGACTTCGTTGGAAATAGTTTTCAGTTGAAGAATTTGGGCTGATATAGCATTAGGATTGAGCACAATGATCAATGTAGATAGTAAGTGCCTGATCATGCTAAGACCAACATTACATGTTGACATGATACTAAAGTAGTTTAGTATGGAAACGCCAAGAAGAATGTTCTTGCCGAGGTCACGGTGAAAAATTATTTGCAGATATCAGTGTTCATGAACACAGATAAGCAAAAACACGTGAATTGAATTCCACTCACCTGTGTGTTTGGATTAATCATGTACACTATAATATGTAAAACGACCAGATATGTCCAACGCTCCAAAAGGTTGTGAGCAAGATACCAAAGTGATCAATATGTTGATCATTGGACAAACAATGAAAAGTTAAACTTATGATAGATAAGATTTGTTTCTCGGAAAATGGAGAGAATGAAGAGCTCGTTGTAATGGGTTACACCAGCTGAATTTTTGATGTAAATAGTTACACCAATTCAGTCTTCATACTTACTCCGACCGATTTTCGATTTTAATTGGGATTATGTGTTTCACACGTAAGGGTGGCGCAGTATGAAGGAACTTTGTCAAGTTCGATACTGTGGCGAATTCTATAACACTGGCTAAGTATATTGTTGCTTAAAGAAGTAACAAGGGAGGGTATTTTGAATCATCAGTTCATTTATGAACATGGTATGGTTTCCAAGATGCTTAAAGCTCATGGAACATTTATGAATGATTTCATGACTTATTCTAAAGGAACCAAGGTCCTGCCAAATGATTCAAACATATACAAAGCTAAACTGATAAAATTAGTGAATTTTATGATAGCGTGAAAACGCGAAGATATGCAAGATACAAACGGGCCTGAAACATCAGATCCGATGATGAAGTCTATACCACAAAGGAAGCATGTATTACACCGGTATGCCATAGGTGTAAAATGCTCAAGCACTGATAATATTATTGACTCTAGTGCAAGTGGGAGACTGTTGGAAATATGCCCTAGAGGCAATAATAAAATGTTATTATATATATATTTCCACGTTCGTAATTAATGTTTATATTTCTGTGCTATAATTGCAATGACCCTGACTATGAGATTCAGAAGAAAACTCACTTGCATGTGTGGAAATGTAAACACCAAGAGTTCCTGGTTTAGCCTCTAAGACCAGCTCATGTGCTAACTGATGATTACGTTTTCTTAATCATGGGCATTGTTCTTGTAACAAGGATGTCAGTAGCAATGGGAACATATTGCTAGCAGAACAATGATGTTGAACCGACCCCAGTATTGAATGATATACTTAGAGATCACATCGTAACTACGTTATAAGTCATATCATGAACTGTTATCATATACGTATTTCCTTAGACCATGAGAGTATCGAGTTGCTTCACACAGGAAGACATGCTTTGGTTCTTAGATGAATCCTCCCGTAAATGGGAAGTAGTAAAATAAGTTCTGGGTATGTCAGATGGTGTGGCTAGTGACTGTGATAGTTCAAGAATGGGATTTGCTCCTTCACGATGAAGAAGATATTCACTTCGGGCCCACTCGGTATGACGGTATCCATTATAGTCTGGCCAGACGCATTGTGATTCAGTCACGGGGATACCGGAATACGATAACGAGAAAATGGACAAACGAGCAAAGAGGATAACGAGTGGCTTGTGTTCAAGAAGTTGTTACACATGGGTGCCAAACATCTCTCCTCTAACTTTGTCATATATCACGAAGCAAAGGGAATGGTACATGAATAAACATAATGGTTCACTCGAAGTTTCTTCGTGTATGTGCGGGAGTCAACATGGGTGTCCATGGCTCCGCTGTTGATTATTGGCTATTGACAAAAGGTTGTTGACCTATGTCCGGAAGATGTTCTGAGTCATGTCCGCATTATACCGAACCTATTGGGTCACACACTTAACGAGCAGTAGTCTGTTAGAATACTAGAATGGTAGAAGGTTTAGTGGAAGCAAAGCAGAATAGTTCATACGGGTACCGGAAGTAGTTCCGGGGATTTATGAAATAGTTCATAAGGGCACCAAAAGTAGTTTTGGGTATTTAAGCATATGTCCGGATCACTCTGGAGTAGTCCCAGGTGGTTCCGGAACATATGAAAATGGTAATGGGAAAGTTTACGATCAACCGGAATAGTTTCGGTGATCGGTGGACATCTTAAACAATATGTTGTGTTCACCGGACATATTAACCTAAACCCGGATTGTTCCGAAACCTATTTAGATGGCTCCGGAACATTCGTTAGAGGTCCCGGAAGGTATTGGAAGTGCTCCAAAAGTGTCCGGAATGTCCCGAAACGGTCCCGGTATGTCCCGGAAGGTCCTGGAAGCCTCTAGAAGGTCATGGAAGGTTCCGGAAGGTTCAGGGCATTACCACCCACTCCCCTGCGCCCCTAGCCTTGGGGGGCAAGCCACCTAGGCTGCCCTGGCCGGCCAAGGGGTGGGGGGCGCACCAAGGGGAAGGAATCCCCCTCCAGGTGGGATTTCCAAAACCCATTATGGCAGGTTTCCGGTGGGAAGGTGTGGGAAGGTTTGGAAGGCTTGGGAGTCCAAGTTGGACTCCCAAACCTCCTTGAGCTGCGCCCTAGGCCCCTTGGCCACCTATATAAGGTGAGCCAAGGGTGGGGGAAGACACACACAATCAATCCCCAAGGCCTATGCGCCACCCTCCCTCCTCTAAACCCCGTTGCTCCACTTTTAGACCCCGGTTTAGACGCTGTTCTAGATCGGAATCCGTTAGGGTTTTCTCCCTCTAGTTTTTTCGGTGGCGTTCATCTCTGGACGGCGGAGCGCTGCTGGATTGCTGCTACGGGATGTGTGGATACTAATGGAGGGGTCGTACCTTCGACCCTTCTTCGAGGAGCTTCTTCATGGGACTTGTCCGTGGGACTAGATCGCGGGACTTGTTCGTGGGATTGATCGAGGGACTGTTCGTGGGAGAACTTGCGAGATCTACTTCCACTACGTCCACGAGCTTCACCAACTCTACTTCCGCTACATCGGTTGGTGAGCCATGACCTAAAACCTTATATGCAATCTTCTTGGATGATCTTGGGTTCTTGATTCGTAGGCCGAAAATTTTGTTTTCTACTACGTTTCCCAACAGTGAAATCCCATACTCATAGACAAGTCGCCTCAACCATGTTATCGATTGAATCCTAACTCTTACATAGACTTACTCCAGCCCGATCACTTAGTCGGGGTCTAGGGCTCGATCATACAACAAAGTGTGCACGTGACACAGTCACGAGAAATCGCATCGCGATGCCCCAAGCTGCGCACATCTAAGGGCCACTTGGTGTATAAAAGACCACCAGCCAGATCACAACTAAGGTCTCGAAAACCCATAATAAGACATGCATGTTATAAACATACACGTAGCACACATGCCTAGTATGAACAACATGCATCATCACATAACTCTACAAAGTACTTCTTTATTGACTTACACATAGATCATACAAAGATCACATGTCTGTGATCAACATTACATCATACAACGGAAGCAAATTAGGTATGAGTACAAACAAGCTTAACAAATGGCTTAGAGAAGCCTTGTAAACATACATACCCTTCCACGAGGGACCAGACTGCTGTCTGGAACTATGCTACCAAGGTCAACGTCGAGCTTCACGAAGGTGTCTCCATCGGGGTCCGGGTTATCATCTAAAACATAGAATAAGCAAACGTGAGTACAAAGTCGTACTCAGCAAGACTTACATCAGAACTACACTACTCATGCTCAAGTATCAAGGTAAAGGAGGTGGGGTTCAACATGCAGAAGTGCCAGCTTTGACTTGGCTAGTCCTGTACTACGAGTACCAGACTTGAGGTAAGAAGCGTACACGAGTCCACTACCAAGTCTCCAACCAATACACCACTATGGATACTTCCTCGACTTCCCCACGAGGAAGCACGCCATAGCACTCACGCTTATCTTGCGAGTTCTATAAGTATCCATTCAAGTTGTCTATGATCAAGTAAAGGTCTCCAAGTAGTCCATAACCGCGGACACGGCTATTTGAATAGTTTATTAACCCTGCAGGGGTGTACATCTTCACACGCGTGTCATCACTTATCGCCTCGTTCTTGTCACCCTTCAAGCGGGTGTCGGACGTGGATGAAACCAAGGCACTACCCTCACATCACCTTCTCTAATCCAGGAGTCGACTACCTGAGTTTGTCACCGCTCGAGAGTCCGGCCGGTTCCACAAAACGGACTCAGATAATGCAAGGGACCGAGACGCCACCTTTGACAGATGGTTTCACTGCCTCATAGGTCCACCCACTTATCTATTCATAAGTCAAATGGAAAGCCCGAATCTAGTGTGACTCCTGGACCGCATCGGGTACGTAAAGAGGCCAAACGGGGCTCCCATAAACCCTAAATGTGGTCATACTCTTTGTCTTGGAGTACCAAACAGGAACTCGGGGCCTAGGGAAGTGTTCAACGAGACAACCCACTGTGTACTCCTAAACAGGATCTCATCGTTCACCTTAGCTTAGGGTGGATTCACCAACACGTTATCATCAGCATCACTGTGTTCATTCCATCCCGACTCACAATCATAACATCCTCATTGTATCACTAAGCAGCAATAAGAAGTAACAGTTGCAGGGGCCACATGCTCATCTTTCAACTCCTATATCTGCTAGGATTGTGGTTTGCTTAATACGGTGACAAAATGATAGGTCATGCATTGGAGTGGGTTCAACTATGCGAAAGAACGTGTCTCGGTGATCTCCTAAACATGCATAAGCGAGACTGAGAGGGAAGTAAGATTTTATAGACATGATCAATGGGGTTTGCTTGCCTTGCTGACGATACACGGGTCTTAACGGTGGTCTTCTTCTTCGGGGGTGATGACCGTCTTGGAGGCACTGTTACCGAAGCAATCATCAACAAAGGGGGGGCAACAACAAAATAAAATGCACAAGCACATGATATACTTGTCCATGATGTGAATGGTACTGGTTTGTGGAAAATTCAATTTAATTGAAGTGTATTGCAATTGATTTGCAAATTCAAACTCCAAATTCAAATTCAAATTAAGACATATACACATTTGCTACTGTTCACCCATTTTAAAATGGTCAAACATGAAAACAAATTGCATATTTTTAATCCTTGGAGTTAATATGATTTTTCTATGATTTTTTCAAAGTTTAGCTAATTTTCCGCATTTTCTGGATTATTTTAATCCTCTAGAAATAGGTTTATTGCGTCATCATGACGTGGGGGTGATGTCACAGGGGGCTGACCAGTGGGGTCAGTGTGTCAGTGAGAGAGGGTTGATTAATTCGCTGTTTAAACTAACCGTGATTAGTCTAGGGGCCTGGGCCCACTGATCAGTGGCCCAGGGAGGTGGTTAGCGCGGGATTAGGGGGACCTAATGGCTAGTCGTCGCCGGCGACCCCTGTGCTCGCCGGAGCACCGCTGGGCTTGCTAAACAGGGCACGAGGAGGGGCGATGGCGGCACGGGCGAGTTGCTCTTCGCCTCGCGCGTCTGCAGGGGCCATCGAGGGTTCACGGCGGGCTCTGTGGCGACGGTGGCGTCGGCCATGGAGGCGGCCGGACCTCTGGCTTCGACGGTGAGGAGAGAAACAGCGCGGAAGGAGCAAAGGGAAGGGGTAATCGATCCGAAGGCTCACCGTGGACGCAGCGGCGGGGTCGAGGACGCCGGAGGAGCACCGGAGGGAGGGTGATTGCTCGCCGAAGTTCGAGGATAGTGGCGGAAGGATTCAAGGCAGGCGTCGCGCACAGAGCTTCCCCGCTCGAATCGAAGGGCCGGGGTGACGCAGACCTTCACGGCGGTCGTCGTGGACAACGTGGTGCGGTGGGAGCAGGCCGGTGGCCGCGTGGAGGCGTAGGCGGCGAACTCGCAGAGCCGGGGACAGAGGGGAAGTGGTCCAGACGGTGGGGGAAAAGGAAGGGGGGGCTGCACGGTGTCTCTTCAGCAACAAATCGAGCAATGTCTCTCTTCATCCTGGTCCACCAAAATCTCTGGCGTAGATCTCGGTACATTTTTGTGCTACCGGGATGAATCGAGAGGGGTGTGTCATGGGCTTCTTTAAGGATGAGTTGCCTTAGATTCCTATTCTTAGGTACTACCAAACGATTTTCAAAGAATACCGTTCCTTTACTATCTGTGGAGAAACATTTAGCAACTTCGCTAGCAATGTTCTCCTTGATCCGGCGAACACCTCGTGCACGCCTTCGGGCAACTATGATTTTATCCTCAAGGGTTTGTTTCGCCACCAAGTTGAAAAGAGATCCACGAGGAACAATCTCGAGATTGAGATTTCGAAATTCCTCATGAAGAACTGGTTGATATTGTTGTAACATGAGGTTGTTACAATACGACTTACGACTTAGTGCATCAGCCATTACATTGGCTTTTCCTGGGGTGTAAGAAATCCCTACGTCATAATATTTTATCAACTCTATCCAGTGTATTTTCCTGAGATTAAGATCTGGCTGGGTGAATATATATTTGAGGGTTTGGTGGTCGGAATAGATCTCACAACGATTACCAAGGAGGTAATGTCGCCATGTTGTTAGGGCATGGACTACGGCATCGAGTTCAAGATCATGGGTAGGATAGTTCTCTTCATGTGGACGCAACTGGCGTGAAGCATAAGCTACCACATGTCTATCTTGCATAAGTATGCATCCTAACCCTTGCCATGAAGCGTCACAATAGATCTCGAAATCCCTTTTGGTGTCTGGAGGCGCAAGTACGGGGGCAAAAGTCAATCTTCTTTTTAGCTCTTGAAAGCTTTCCTCGCACTTGGGGGTCCATTTGAATTTCTTATCTTTCTTGGGGAGTTCAGTCAGAGGCTTTGAAACTTTGGAGAAGTTCTCAACTAAGCGGCGACAATAGCTTGCTAGGCCTAGAAAACTCCTAACTTGATTAACCGATTCAGGTGGAGTCCAGTCAAGGACGGCCTGAACTCTCTCGGGATTGACAACAATGCCTTTTGCAGAAATCACGTGGCCTAAATAGGTCACTTCTGGTAGCCAAAATTCACACTTGGAGAACTTGGCATAAAGGCGATGATCTCGAAGTTTCATCAATACCAGCCTAAGATGCTCAGCATGTTCTTCTTCGTTCTTCGAGTATATAAGGATGTCATCGAGGTAAACCACGACAAACTTGTCCAAATACTCCATGAAGATCGAGTTCATCATGCGTGAAAAAGTAGAAGGGGCATTGGTTAATCCGAAGGACATGACGGTGAACTCGTAAACACCATAACGAGTAGTGAAAGCCGTTTTTGGAATGTCCTCATTTCTGATTTTGATTTAATGATAGCCTAATCTCAAATCCATCTTGGAGAAGACAGAGGATCCTGCAAGTTGATCATAAAGATCATTGATCCTGGGCAGTGGGTACTTGTTCTTTATCGTCGCTAGATTTAGCGGGCGATAGTCTACGCACATCCTTTCTGTTCCATCTTTCTTCGTTACGAACAGAACGGGGCAACCCCATGGCGATGAGCTAGGGCGGATGAAGCCTTTTGCCAACAACGCTTCAAGTTGGATTTTAAGCTCAGCTAACTCACGTGGGGCCATTTTGTATGGGCGTCTAGAAATTGGGGCGGTTCCTGGGGCAAGATTTACAATGAATTCTACACATCTGTCAGGAGGCATTCCTGGCAGTTCTTCAGGAAAGACATCCGAGAAGTCACGAACCACCAGAATATCTTGAAGGTCAGGAAGGGGAAGCACATTCAAAGTATGCATCTGGATCCTAGAACTGGGTGAGGTGTAGTCAATTGTCTGGCCCGAAGGATGGGTAAGTTTAACTGACTTGGCTCTACAATCAAGGAAAGCATTCTGTCTTGATAACCAATCCATTCCTAGGATGACATCAATGTCTGAAGACTTGAGGGCCATAAGAGAAGCAAGGAATACTAAACCCTCAATTGCAATTTGATTACCATGGCTTACTCTAGTAGTTTGCCACTTTGAACCAGGAGTTTGAATGATCATTGGAGAAAACATTTCTTCAAAGGAGAACTCATGCCGAAGTGCATAACTCTCCGACATGAATGAATGAGAGGCTCCTGGATCGAAAAGAATGGAGGCGGGAACATGATTGACTGGTAGCGTACCAAGGATGACGTCAGAAGTATCAATAGCTTCCTCAACTGAGATTTGGTTCACACAACAACCAACAGTGGCTAAGGACTTTGCTTGCAAGGAGTTGGAGGTGGATTTCTATGAAGACTTAGCTTTGGAAGACTTGGGTGTGGTGGCATCATGTCTTGGACGAGGATCAACTTTCACTGACAAGGAAAATTTCCGTGCAATGTGGCCAGGCTGACCACACTTGTAGCAAACTCTAGTGTCAGGGGGTGGAGCAATGATGGCAGGCTCACTACCATAGTGGTTGGGATTCGTGTTTGGTGGAGGAGGTTGAGGCACCATGTAGGATGGCCTTGCAAAAAGGTGTGAAGGAATGACACTAGTTGTAATCCAGATCCGGCGTTTCTGAGGGGCCGAACTAAAAGATGGAGCAAACTCACGAGCATGCTTGCGAGACTCTTCGAACACCTCATTTCCATACTCAGCTCTGAAGGATCTATTGGCTAAATCCTCAAAGTTGACAAACTCATGAAGATTGAGATCATGAAGAATAACAGGGCTAAGTCCCTTGCGGAACCTTGCTTGCTTCCTGGCATCGGTAGATATATCCTCTTGGGCATAACGAGCAAGATGGTTGAACTCGGTCATATACTCGTGGATGGACCTCTCTCCCTGAGTTAGATTGCAAAGCTCTTCCATATTTCTTTCCATCATCTCATCCAGAATGTGGTACCCTCGGAAGGCATCACGGAATTGCTGCCAAGTCACTACGTGACCATCAGGTTGCATTGCAACATAGTTCTCCCACCATTCACCAGCAGCACCTTCCAGGAAGTATACCGCAAACATCACACGATCATTGGGAGCAACATGCGCCGTCTCAAGCTTACGCTCGATGGAACGGAGCCAATCATCAGCTTCAAGGGGCTCGGAGGAACATCGAAATACCGGTGGCTTGAGGAGGATGAAATCCTGAATGCTGACAACCACATTGCGCTGACGAGCGGTATTCTGCTCAATGAGCTCCAGGAGGCGTGTTTGATCACGTCGATTCCGTTCAGCTTCCATGATGATTTCCTCCGCAGAAGGCGGTGTAGGAGGATCATCATCACTTCGATTCCGATCACGGTCTCGATTGCGACGAACAACACTACGAGTTCCACCTGACATCCTATGTGATAAAAATCAACAATCAGAACAGGTTGTACGATGGAATCAAAGATAAGAGTACATGATTTAGGAAGAAAATAACATAATGCAAAGGAAAAGATTCCAAGAAACACGGAAAAATATCGGGCAGCATAATGGCTACAGCGGGATGGAAAATGAAACAACCTCGAAGAAATTGGACAGAACTTCTTCAAGGAACTCAATAGAACGATGAGTCTGGACGACCACAACTGTCCTACGGCTAAAAGAAGCAATCAACGAGATGTTCTAGTAAGACATAGATGAGCCTAGTCCTATTTTCCCGTAGAAAAGATAAGGGTGACCAAGAACTCAGATCGATGAGGGTAAGGATAAAAAGAAGCCTTACGTTGTTCCTTTAATACCCAAGTAACTATATAACTATAGAATGCTAGACTCGACTTCGACCAAGGGTTGAATAATCCTACAGACAGTCCTGCTCTGATACCAAGTCTGTCGGGACCCAGAATATGCGTATGTAATTCCGATCACAACTCAATCACATGGAGAGACGAGAGCCGTACCCACTTGTCTAAGCAGACAATGCCAAGAACAGAACACTCTCGGAAAGCATCGTACGTGAGGGGCATCCCATCCAGGCCGGATGATCAACTAAGATGGGTCCTCATCGCCCGCTCACAAGTCTAAATGATTACGGGTGGTGAAATCCCATACTCATACACAAGTCCCCTCAACCATGTTATCGATTGAATCATAACCCTTACATAAACAAACTCCAGCCAGATCACTTAGTCGAGGTCTAGGGCGGGCTCGATCATACAACAAAGTGTGCACGTGACACAGTCACGAGAAATCGCATCGCGATGCCCCAAGCTGCGCACATCTAAGGGCCACTTGGTGTATAAAAGACCGCCAGCAAGATCACAACTAAGGTCTCGAAAACCCATAATAAGACATGCATGTTATAAACATACACGCAACACACATGCCTAGTATGAACAACATGCATCATCACATAACTCTACAAAGTACTTCTTTATTGACTTACACATAGATCATACAAAGATCACATGTCTGTGATCAACATTACATCATACAACGGAAGCAAATTAGGTCTGAGTACAAACAAGCTTAACAAATGGCTTAGAGAAGCCTTGTAAACATACATGCCCTTCCACGAGGGACCAGACTGCTGTCTGGAACTATGCTACCAAGGTCAACGTCGAGCTTCACGAAGGTGTCTCCATCGGGGTCCGGGTTATCATCTAAAACATAGAATAAGCAAACGTGAGTACAAAGTCGTACTCAACAAGACTTACATCAGAACTACACTACTCATGCTCAAGTATCAAGGTAAAGGAGGTGGGGTTCAACATGCAGAAGTGCCAGCTTTGACTTGGCTAGTCCTGAACTACGAGTACCAGACTTGAGGTAAGAAGCGTACACGAGTCCACTACCAAGTCTCCATGCAATACACCACTATGGTTACTTCCTCGACTTCCCCACGAGGAGCACACCATAGCACTTACGCTTATCTTACAAGTTTTAGAAGTATCCATTCAAGTTGTCTAATAATCAAGAACAACTTTCCAAGTAGTCCATTACCGCTAACGCGACTATTTGAATAGTTTTGTTAACCCTGCAGGGGTGTACCGCTACACACACATGACCATCGGTTACCGCCAGGTCTCGGCACCATTCAAGGGGTGTCGGCGAGGATGTTCACCACAACACTTCGCCCACAGCTCCGTTCTAGTCCAAGGAGTCAACTATCTGAGTTCCAAACCCAACTGGAGTTCCGGCCGAGCTTCCAGCCAGGAATCAAACCATGTAGGAACGACTGACAAGCCCACCTCGACGGATGGTTCTCTGCTTGACAAGCCATGTTCTACAAGCCCTACCATGAATGCCACATTTCATTTCCTTTATCTTTCTATGCATATGCCGAATGGAAAACCCGAACTAGGTGTGACTCCTGGACTTGGATCGGGGTGAGTTACTAGGTCGAGAGGGGTAAGTGAGCCCAACGTGTGGTTGTACTCTTTGTCTCCGATTACCATACAAGAACTCGGGCTTAAGGCGGTGTTCAACGAGACAACCCACTGTGTACTCCTACACAGCCTCTCATCGATCACCTTGTATTAGGGTAGATTCACCAACACAGTTTCACTTTCATCAACACCATGTTCACTATCATCCCGACTCACATCAAAAGCATCCTCATTGTAAACTCTAAGAATGCAGTAAGCAGTAACAGTTGTAGGGGCCACATGATATCAATCAACTCCTATGTCAGCTAGGATTGTGGTTTTCTTACTACTGTGACAAGATGATAGGTCATGCATCGGATATGGGTTCAACTATGTGGTAGAATCGATACAAGGTGATCTCCTAAACATGCATAAGCGAGACTGAGAGGGAATTGGGATTTTATAGACATGATCAATGGGGTTTTCTTGCCTTGCTGACGATACACAGGTTTAACGGTGGTCTTCTTCTCCGGGGGTGATCACCGTCTCGGAAGCACTGTTACCGGCACAATCATCAACAAAGGGAGGCAACATTGAATTTAAATGCACAATCACATGATAATTTTGTCCATGATGTGAATGGTGCTGGTTTGTGGTACATTTGATTTAAATTAAGTGTATTGCATTTGAAATGCAAATTCAAACTCCACATATGAATTTCAACTTAACCAAATTGCAATTGCTATTGTTTGTTCTTGAAAAACCATGTGATCATGTGTGTGATATGCCTCTGATGTACAAGTGATCATGTCTTCATTGCAATGGTTCAAATTGGAATAGTATTTGAATTAAATTTGAATTAATTCCAATTAAGCCAAATAGCAAAAGCTACTGGTCCCAATTTAAGATCAACTCAAACATGGTTGAAAGTTGATTATTTGGATAGAGCACTTTCTGCTGATCATTTTTCATATATTATATGTTAAATTTGGAGTTCATATGATTTTTCTATGAATTTTAGAAGTTTAATTCATTTTCTGAATTTTCTGGAATTCTTTTAAATCACAAATGCCATTACTGCATCAGCATGACGCATGGCTGACGTCATGGGGCTCTGGCCAGTGGGGTCGGCCTGTCAGTGGCTGTCGGGTTTAATCCCTGTCTAAATTTAAATAGAGGGGGTTATTTAGGGGGCAGGGCCCACATGTCATCGGCTGGGGGTTAATTAGCACAGGGGTTAGGGGGTAATTAAGGCCCTAATCGTCCAGGGCATCGACGGCTAGCCGCCGGTGGCCTCTGAACACGGCGGCGGGTCACCGGAGCATGGTTCCCGGCCACGGGGAGGGGGACGGAGGGCACTAGAGCGCGTCTCGCGCCCGTGCGCATCTCCCAGTGCACACAGGGGCCGCAGGGAGGCTCTAGGGTGACGGCGGCGTCAAGCCTGCGGAGTCCGGAGCCACTGGTCAGGTGGACTTGGCGTCCAGGGCACGGATAGGGAAACGTAGAGGGGGGAATCGATCCAACAGCTCACCTAGAACAAGATGAAGAACACGGCGGGGCCGGAGAGGGGCTGGAGGAGGAGGAATCGCTCGCTGGAGGAGGAGGAATCGCTCGACGGAGTCGATGGAGGCCGGCGGCAAAAACTTGATGCAGTCGTCGTTGTCGGGCATCCTTGGCCTCAATTGGAGCTGCAACTCGATGGAGTCGATGGCGGCGGGGAGGAAGGACACGAAGGCGTGGCGTGGGAGGCACGGTGGCCACGGTGGCGCACGGCCGTGCTCCGGCTAGGGCTACAGGTCCGCTCGGTTTCTCGCCGGGGAGGAAGAAGGAAGGGCCAGAGAGAGGGGGGAATGGAGGAGGAAAGGCACAGGGCCTCCAGGGCGTGCGTTGGCGAAGAGATAGGGCAGGGGAAGCAGCTCGGTGGCCAGGGAAGTAGGAGGTGGCGCCGTGCTCGGCATGCCCTCGACGACACTGCCTCCTGGCGCCGGGAAGAAGACAGCCTTGCCCCTGGTGGGCTGGACTGGCTTCTGTGGCAGATGGGCCAAGTGGCCATGAAGGTAAGCGGGGCTTGCCCCTTTATTCTTTTCCCATTTTTATTTTTCTGTCTTTTTGTTTTGCTCTGGTAAATAAAAAGTAGAGCATTTGATAAAATCTTCAAAACTTTTATGTGGGCTTATAAAATATGTAGCTAGCCACTCACAAGTTTTAGAGATTTTTGAAATTCAAATAATTTGAAATTCAAATAAAATAGGGTATTTAATTAATTTCCAAGCCCTATTTGGAATTTTTGACAAATCTTGGTGCATGCAGTGGGACCCACTTCACTTTATAAGTGATCATGCATCTTTATAAGACTTTTCAAAAATAACAGAGGAATTTTTGGAAGCAATTTTTGTCTGTTCTTTTGAATTAACTTCTCTAGGGCTTTTCTTTTCCCCATTTTTGAATTTTCTTTTGAATTTTTCACATGATGCAAAGGGGAACTCAAACCCTAGCACTTACCGTAGTTGGGGTTCTGACATTGTCCAATTATTTTGGGACGTCCTTTTCTTCGCACCGTTGCTGCTGTTATTGACATGAAAGAGAGGAATATCAAATTCCAATTACCTCTCAAGAAAGGGATGGAACATTTCCCTAGGAAAAATATTAAGTTGCCTTTTGAGTCTGTCACACGGGCTAGTTATTTTCTTGATAAGAGTTGATCTGTTGCTTTAAGCCTAGCTAATGGCTTTAAAGAAGCGCTTTCGGGAGGCAACCCGCAACGAATTTAGGTTTTACTTTTGTTTTTCTTCTATTCTTAGTGGTCTTTATGATTGTTACTACTGTAGCAACATCGTTGTATCTTTACATTTCGAGCTTTGTGCCATTTATAGCCTCATATGACAAGGGAAGTGAAAGTTGTGACATGCTATCCAGAAAACAAATTCTGTCCTCGTGACGGGAAAAATTGTAGGAAAATCTCAGTTCATCTTTTTGAGCTGAATTTTTTACACAGCGTGCTCTATACAATCACGGAACTTTCATATATTCCGAGTTTTTTGATTTGAGTTGCAGAAGTATCCTAAAAAAATTCTTTACTACCTGCTGTTCTGTTTGTTTACAGATTCTGCCACGTTTTGTCTCTCCTAACTTTTGCAAACCTTAAGCTTGCTTTTTCTTTGCAAAAACTTTTAGTAAATCTTGAGAAATAGTAGATCTTCAAAAATATCTTTATTTGCAGTAGGGAAAAATTATTTTAATAGGGTACTAACCTCTCTAATCAGTTTACAATGAGTTATGTATGAAGGGAGTTTTCAAGTGTGCGATGGAAGATGATGAAAGAAGATCCTGGAGTGTCAAACGCTCAAGCTTGGGGATGCCCCCATGCATCCACAATAAATATTCAAGGAGACTCAAGCGTCTAAGCTTGGGGATGCCCCCGTGTATCCCCTTCTTGATCAACAATTATTAGTTCGTCCCTCGTTGCACTATATGTTTATCACTTCATGCGTTATGTGCTATGCTTGGAGCGTCTCGCTCTTTACCTGTTTAGGTTTGTTTTTTCTTTGTTCGCTGTTCATAACAAGTTAGACCCCATCTTTCTTTTGTGTGGGAGAGAAACACGCTCCGCTTGAACTAGAACTCCTCATAGGATTTGCATGCTTATTCTCTTAGCTGTGAGTTGTTCTTTTTCTTTTCTTAGTTGCTGCCCTGTTTAATTATTGTGCTTTAGTTTTCTTCTAGAGCTTTTCTTTTGTCTTAGGTTGAACTTTCTATAGGTTACATGTTTTATCTTGTTAGAGAGTTTTGCCTGTTGCACTGAGCTTTGTGTCTTAACTAGAAAGTACGTAGTTGAAGTTGGTATTCTCTTTGTAGTAGTACTTGCAATAGTTTTGAGGTATTGATTAGAGTAATGTTTGAACTTTTGGTGTGTAACACCCTCACTGTCAGGTGAACAGTAATCACCATTACTGTTCCTCAGTACTATTCAAAATTTTGTCTGATCAATATGGTTCAGTTCAAATTCAAATTACCCTTTGATATTGTTGCAAGCAATGTGAACCATGGGCCTTGATCATCATGGATGAAAACAAAGTCCAAGCCATTTGAAATAAAATTCAAACAAACCCTAAAATGCCTTTTGATGAATATTAAAAATATGGTGACAATAAATCTTTTCCAAAAATCTTGGAACCACTTTTATAAAATCCCAAATAATCACTGGACCAAATTCAAATGGGTTTGGGTATTTATTGTGCTATGGAAAATTCCAAACAATTCAAACAGTAGCCAAAAACCCCATATTAATCATTGAATATTATAATAAAATATTAAATGACTTTTATAAGTGCCCAAACCTTTTGTGGCACTAGCCCAGGGTATAACAATCATTATGGGTCACATGCAACATTTTATAGAAATGCCAAGGTGTATAAAATAAATACAAAAAGGAAATTACAGGAAAGGAAAAGGAAATAAAAACAAACAAAACTAAACCTAATCTAGCGCCGGGGGCAGAACCCCTCTCTCCATCGAGACAAACCCTAGCGCCCTTCCCCTCTGTCTCCTCTCGCCACCGCGTCTGCGTTCCCCTCCCCCCCCCCCCCACCCGCATCCCGCTCGCGCCCGTGACCGTCATGGACGCCGCTGCGTGAGTGCCCGTGGCCACCGGCGTCGGGGGACCTCCCCAGTGTGCCCAGCACGTGCCCCTTGGACGGCAGCGTCGCCCTGAGGTTCCCATCGTCGCCGGGCTCCTCTCCAGGCCACGAATCGAGCTCGTCTTCCCGTCGGCCGTCATCGAGCTTCTCCACCGAATACGTCGCCACCGCGCCTCCTCGAGCCTCGTCGTCGCCTTCGTCGTGCTCCACTGTGAGCCCCGAGTCGAACGCCCCCTTCCCCCTCGTTTAGCCTCCCGGAGCGCCGCCCCGCCTAGCTCCACCTCCGGCCGCCGCCACGGTCGACGTGGCCGTTGCTAGGGGCCGTCCCAGCGCGAGTCTTTGGCCTGTGGCGACGCGCGACGTTCCCCCCGTTCTATTCCGCCCAGCGTCGCTCAAATTGGTCGCCGGAGTGCCCTCCCGGGCGGCGCCACCGTGCTCCGGTCGCCGGCGTGGCCAGGCACGGGTTAAGCCCAGTGGGTGCACCCACTGGCGTGTGGACCCTCTGGCTTAATTAGCCACTAATCGCCGTTAAAATAAATAAATAATAATAACCCCTGTTAGTTAATTCTGTGTATGACATGTGGACCCAGTCTCTAATAACCCTCTGTTTAATTTTAAATAAATGATTAGTTAAGTCACTGTCAATGACACCTAGACCCCACCTGTCATATATTGATTAAAATAATTTAGATAATATTAACAGTCACTGACATGTGGGTCCACTAGATTTTTAGAATTAATAAAACCATTTTATTAACTGTGAGGCTGACCAGTGGGACCCACTGGTCAGTTTGACCTGGTCAACCCCCTCTGTGGATAATGTTGGATTTAATATTAAAAGAAATTCAGAAATTCTTTTAAAAATGATTTAAACTTCAGAAATGAATATCTTTTAAATCGTAACTCGGATTGAAAAACTTTATACATCAAAATTGATCAAAAAATATAACGAATACGGATACGCTATCCGTATACCAACCCCACCCCCTAACACACCGATCATCGACATCCCCCCCCTCCGGGCTGTTTGTCGATAATTCCCGGTGCCGGTAAAAACCTGCCGGATGAATTTATTTCGAACACGGAAGTTTTCCGGAATGGTTCAACTAACACGGATACACCCCCTTATGTTTGTCGGATGTCCACGACACCTCCGGCATGAACCCTTCCCCCTCCAGACACCTTGTCCGGTAATCACCCGGAGTCGGTAGTTCATCCCCGGATGAATTCCCGCTCCGAGCAACGTGCATTGCACTGCGTTAGAACACCGTTAACTTTGCATATGTCATGCCATGTATTTGTTTGCTATGATTTCTTTATATTTACTGTTTCTTCCCCCCTTTATTCTCCGGTAGACCCCGCTGCTACCGCCGACTACACCGCCGCCGGGTACGACTACTTCGTCGATGACCCGACCCATACCGTCGAGCTTCCAGGCAAGCAGAGCCATTCTCTTCCCCAGATATCGCCTACCTTTTCCATACTTTCTTGCACTAGGCATTGTTACTGCTGCTGCTACGATTACAATCCTATTCAATTGCAAAGCCTGATTTTGTCGCCCCTTGATGTACCTTTCTTACCCTATGCTGCCTATTATATTTATGCATTATTCAGCAGTGAACCCTGCGCATTGTTAGCTAGGACTAGATAGCGGGCCGTGATCACTCAGGGGGGTGAACACGGATACAATATATACAACTGCACAGGTACGGTACAAAGCAGACACCGCCAAAGGCCCCTATCTGGGTTATGCCTAGTCACCTCAAGTGTGAGCTATCAAGGAGTAATCCTTGTACTCCATTCAAGGCTGACTTTCTCTTGCCGCCATAGGGTCCTGAACAGCGGTTGTCCTTAAGGTAAGAAGTCGGGCGACCCAACGGTGCCCGCGAGCGGTATATTGTCGGGAACGACCGACGTTACTGGCGTGCTTGGCCCCTGCTCGTATCTCGCGAGAGTTACCAAACCACGAAAAAGTCGAGCTCTACCAAGAGCACACGCGAGACAAGGTAAGGAGACGGTTCACCTTGTGGGTAACCGCAGTGACTTGGTGGGACGACAGGGCAGGCACCGATGTACTGGTGGTCCTGACTGCTGTCGTTGACCGCGGGTCGGTTAAGTCGAGGCAACGATAACGGTTGTCACGTAGGTTAATTAAAATGCTAAATGGTTCGGCAGATGACTTGAGAGAACCGTTGGTCTGTACGCACTACCTACACGTGGGATTACGGTGTGGGCCCTCCGCGTCGTAGTTCGTCCGAAAGCTCTTCAAACGTCAGCAGTACTGCGGCCTGATCGCCGGGAAGTGGTCTTGTCTTTTTGCTGCAGCAGGTGTGTTTGGTTTTGCTTTTGCTTCACCGGCCAGACTTGCACCGTGCAGGAGCGTGCAAGGGTGAGGGACCTAGACCCCTTGGCACATAGGATATAGTCCGACGGATGGCCTCTCTGCTGAGCCTAGGATGGGCTGCGTCGTGTCGGATAGCCTCGGTGGGGCGTTCCCTAACAAGGTTCACGCCACCCTGGAGATCCGAGCGTGCAGGCTGAACAGTAGTGCACCCTTGTAGGGAGTTTAATCTATTCGAATAGCCGTGTCCACGGTAACAGGACGCTTTATGCTGAAGCTGGATCTTGCCACTAGAAACTATTAGTATTAAACTGTTGGTTCCGGGTTTTTCTTCCTCGCAGGGAAGTCGAGGAGGGGAACTCGGAGGCATTATTATTATTACTCATTACAACTTATATTATACAATGTTGCAGCAACTTCTGCTTCATTGTTATTTTATTGCTTTATATGAACCGTTGGCTGTTTCTCTTCTCATGCTGCAAGACAACGTCGGAAGATGCTAGTCTTCGTTAGGCCTAGCTTCTTACCTTTGCTCTGGATTTCTATCTTACAGTCCACTATATACAGCCTCTTCTTTCTGTTGATACAAATGCATAATGCTTAGTAGAGGACGTAAGACTCGCGGGTATACTAGATACTCACCTTCTTTATTTCCTTTACTGTTTTGCCTGATCGGCCGCTGCAGTCGACGTTGGAGCCCAGGAGCAGGAGTACCCCGGAGGCGGATACTACTACGTCGAGACCCCCGCTGACCAGGACCAGGAGTAGTTTCGGAGGCGCCCAGGCAGGAGGCCTTGCCTTTTCGATCTGTATCTCTGATGTTATTTGTGCTAGCCTTCTTAAGGCAAAACTTGACTAACTATGTCTGTACTCAGATATTATGGCTTGTATAACTTATGTATTCGGGTCCGCGTGACCCCCCTTTATTGTAACATATTGGTTTATCCTTTTGTGTTTAGGGTTGTGCTGTGATATTCTCACCGTGGCACCCTAATCTCAGGCGTGTACCCTGCGTGTATGATTACTGTACACGGATTGATTTTGGGGGCATCACAAGTTGGTATCAAAGCCGACTGCCTGTAGGAAGCCACCCCACCACTACCTGGTCGAAGTTGAGTCTAGACTTTGAAAAACTATTTTGCTAACTTAATATTTGGATTACGGGCCCACATCGATGTCACTACGTGTGATATCTATGGTATTAGGATCCTTTTCTCCTTACCTATGCTCTGGGAATCTGCTATCTTATCCTTGCTGGTAAGTTTTACAAAATCTGACATTAGGATCACGTTCTCTTGATTCCATCCGGCGTTTTGGTGCTTCCCCATTGATTGAGTCGTGTTGCAGGAGTTCTACCCCAGGTCCCGGACCGCGGATCCCATTCTCATTCTGGGCAGGCCGCGCGTCCTCTGGCATTAACTCCTGTGGCCAACAGTTTTCCTGCGGCGTGATTGACATAGTGGAATCTATGTCGCGTCATGTAATCCTTACCGCGGTCTGCGCGCCGCCTAGTGTGTCCTTTTTCCTTAATTTCTACGACGTTACGCTGCCCGATTTTTGATTGATTCTATGTGTGGATGTGTATGTCTTATATGACTACTCCTATATATCCGCGCCTCCTCTTTGTTGTCGCTTTACCTCTGTTTCGTTTCCGGCATCTCGTTAAAATGTTCATCGCTGAAATACCCCTGTTAAATTCTAGCAGGATGGCTGGTCGTGGTGGTCGTGGTCGTGGTCGTGGTGCCAACGATCCACCTCCGCCGCCGGACTACATGGTCGCGATGATGCAGCAGTTTCAGATGAACCAAGTGTTTATGCAAGGAGTCATAGATCAGCTCCAGAACCAGAATCAGAACCAGAACCAGCACCAGAACCAACCGCCTGTGGTTACTCTGCGGGATTTCATGCGTCTCAATCCCCCTCTCTTCCACCAACCGGAACAGCCGCTGGATGCTGATGATTGGCTTCGTGACATCACTCGTCAGCTGGAGTTCGCTAATGTGAGCGCTGCTGATTATGTCAACTTTGCGTCCTATTTCCTGCGTGGTCCCGCTGCTCAGTGGTGGGACACTTACAAGGGCTCGCTAGCTGAAGGGATTGTCGTCACCTGGAATGACTTCAAGACTGCCTTCCGTGCTCGTTATGTCCCCCAGGCGATTATGAACCGTATGAAGGCCGAGTTCCGCAACCTCGTTCAGGGCAACAAAACTGTCGAGGCATACCAGAGGGAATTCCTCCGCCTCTCCCGCTATGCTGCAAGTGACCTTCCGAATGATGCAAGTAGGCAAGAGAAGTTCCGTGATGGGCTCAACCCAGATCTCCAGCTTGCACTGGCTTTGCACGCCTTCCCCGACTTCGCCACCATGGTGAACCAGACTATCACTCTTGAGACAGCTCAGCTTAAGTTCGGTGGTTCGCCGAAGCGCCCCCGTGATGCTGGCTCATCTTCGGGCACAGCACAGAAGTAACGCGTTTGGCTTCCACACAGTCTTATGCGTTCAACTGCCCCTGCACCAAGGCCGTCGTATGTTGCACCTCGTCTGCCTCCGCCCCCGCCGAGACAGCCGAAGACTGAGACTGCACCCCTCCGTCCTCAAGATGGCCTGTGTTTCAAGTGCCGTCAGCCAGGCCATATTTCCAAAGACTGCCCTCAGCGACAGAATCAACTGGGAGTTCACCCTGCTGGCCGCGGAAATGGTCGTGGCAACAATGGGACCCTCAACTATAATATTAGGTCAAATCCTTATGCTCGTGGTCATGCTTACAACATTGATGTTGAAGCATCTCAGGAACAGCCCGCTACTGTGATGGGTACACTCCTAGTTAACTCAATACCTGCTACCGTTTTATTTGATACAGGAGCATTGCATTCATTTATGTCTGGAGCATTTTCTTCTAAGCATGGCATTTACCACGAAAAGATACATACCCCCTTCATAGTCCGGACTCCCGGTACCCAGTGTCGTGTCGACATGGTTGCACCTAACCTCACTGTCGAGGTCGAAAGACTTGAGTTCATGGTTTCTCCACACATTCTGAAAACCTCCACCATCGACCTTATCCTTGGCATGGATTGGCTGAAAACCCACAATGCCGCACTTTATTGTGGCACCAAGGTCATCCAACTTTTTCATCCTTCTGGCGCGATTTTGAGTCATACCGCCATTGTGTCGATGAATTCCGAAGCTCATATATATGCTCTGAATGCCTTGAATGTCGCACCTCTCGAAGGGATTGAGAAAGTCCCAATCGTTTGTGATTTTACCGACGTATTCCCAGAAGAACTGCCGGGGATACCCCCGATTAGAGAAGTTCAATTTGTCATCGACTTGAAGCCTGGCACCATCCCTATTGCCAAGCGCCCGTATAAGATGCCACCTCACCACCTCCTTGAATTGAAGAAGGAGATCGACACGGCCCTCGAGAAAGGCTTCATCCGTCCAAGTTCCTCTGCTTGGGGAGCACCTTTGCTCTTTGTCAAGAAGAGTGATGGCACAAACCGTTTGGTCCAAGATTACCGACCTATCAACCAAGCCACGATACAGAACAAGTACCCCCTCCCTCGGATCAATGATCTTTATGATCAACTTGCTGGATCCACGGTGTTTTCAAAACTCGACTTAAGGTTGGGTTACCATCAGATCCGGGTCCGTGATGAGGACATCCCGAAGACCGCATTCATTACTCGCTATGGTTCATACGAGTACACTGTCATGTCCTTTGGCTTGACGAATGCCCCAGCCACTTTCTCTAGATTGATGAACTTTATATTCATGGAATATCTCGACAAGTTTGTCGTGGTTTATCTGGATGATATATTGATTTACTCCAAGACCGATGCAGAACATGCTGAACATCTTCGTCTTATACTGGAAAAGCTTCGAGAACACAAACTCTATGCTAAGTATTCTAAGTGTGAGTTCTGGCTTCCCGAAGTAACCTACCTTGGTCATGTAATTTCCAAGGATGGCGTTGCCGTCAACCCCGAACGTATCCAGGCTATTCTTGATTGGACTCCGCCCAGGACTGTCAAGCAAGTCCGAAGTTTCCTCGGCCTTGCCAGCTATTGCCGCCGTTTTGTTGAGAATTTCTCCAAGATTGCCAAGCCTCTGACTAATCTGCTTCACAAAGGTGTCAAGTTTGAGTGGACTGATAAATGTCAAGAAAGTTTTCAAGCTCTCAAGGACAAACTCACTTCACCCCCGGTGCTTGCTCCTCCTGATACTCAGAAGGACTTCGTGATTTATTGCGACGCGTCTCGTCAAGGATTAGGTTGTGTCCTAATGCAAGAGGGCAAAGTGATTGCTTATGGCTCTCGTCAGTTGCGTGCTCACGAAGAAAACTATCCAACTTATGATCTCGAATTGGCAGCGGTAATTTATGCATTGAAGCTGTGGCGACATTACCTCGTCGGAAATCGTTGCGAGATATTCACCGACCACCAAAGCCTGAAGTACCTGTTTACGCAACCAGACCTGAATCTCCGCCAACAGAGATGGCTCGAGACAATAGCCGACTACAACATGGGAATTTCTTACACCCCTGGCAAAGCTAATGTGGTGGCCGATGCCTTAAGCCGCAAAGCCTATTTTAGTGAACTGGAAGTTCAAGTAGAACAGCCACGTCTGTATGCAGAACTCCGCAAGCTGAACATCGAAATTGTTCCGCAGGGATATGTGAACTCCCTGGTGGTCCAACCAGACCTCGACACCCGCATCAAGACGGTACAACATTATGACTCTGACATTTGGAAGATTAAGCGTCGTGTCGCCAGCGGAGAGCCCTCATTCTTCACTATTGATGCAAATGATGATAATGCGGTGTACTTCAAGGGTCGTTTAGTGGTTCCGGTAGCCAAGGCCAACCTGAATTACACCTCTGATGTCATGAAAGAAGCTCATGATACACCTTTGTCGATTCACCCTGGTAGTACCAAGATGTACCAAGACATTGTCAGCGGTACTGGTGGTCCAACATGAAACAAGACATTGCTCGTTATGTTGATGAGTGTGACGTTTGCCGTCGCGTGAAAGCCGAACATCAAAGACCTGCTGGTACTCTGCAACCATTCTCTATTCCTGAATGGAAGTGGGACAAGATTGAAATGGACTTCGTCACCGGATTTCCCCGATCGCAGAAGGGTCATGATGCCATTTTTGTCGTCATCGACCGATTCTCCAAGGTTGCTCATTTTCTGCCTGTCAAGGAGACGATCTCTGCTAGTCAGTTGGCAGACTTGTATGTTTCCAGACTTGTTTCCCTCCACGGTATTCCGTTGGAGATCAGTTCAGACCGTGGCAGCATTTTCACCTCGAAGTTCTGGGATAGTTTCCAAGAAGCTATGGGCACTCACCTAAGCTTCAGTACTGCTTATCACCCCCAGTCGCAAGGACAAGTCGAACGAGTCAACCAAGTGCTTGAAGATATGCTCCGAGCTTGTGTCATCTCATTCGGTAAAAAATGGGAGGAATCTCTTCCATTTGCTGAATTCTCGTACAACAATAGCTATCAGGCTAGTTTGAAGATGGCACCCTTTGAAGTTCTCTATGGACGTAAGTGTCAAACCCCTCTGAATTGGTCAGAAACTGGAGAAAGAGCTCTCATTGGTCCGGACATTATTCAGCATGCCGAAGATCAGGTTCGCGTTATTCGTGAACACTTGAAAGCTGCTCAGTCCCGTCAGAAGAGCCACTATGATCGCAAGCACAAGGAAATGGTCTATCAACCTGGCGAATACGCTTACCTCCGTGTCACTCTGATGAGAGGCACTCATCGTTTCGGAATCAAAGGAAAATTAGCTCCTCGCTACATTGGTCCGTTCCGTATTCTTTCCCGGAGTGGACCAGTGGCATACCGATTGGAATTGCCGCCGAACCTCTCTCAAGTCCACGACGTATTTCACGTGTCGCAACTCCGACGCTGCTTCAAAGACCCTATTCGTGAAGTGGAGCATGATATGATCGAGCTGCAACAAGACTTGACTTATCAAGAGCACCCGAGTCATATTCTTGATCAGTCTGAACGCAAGACCCGCAACAAGACGACTAAGTTTCTCAAAGTTCAGTGGTCGAATCATTCTGAAGATGAAGCCACCTGGGAACGCGAAGATCGTCTCCGCGATGAATACCCCTATCTATTCCCCTCTACCACCTAAATTCTCGGGACGAGAATTCTTGTAGTGGGGGAGATTTGTAACACCCTCACTGTCAGGTGAACAGTAATCACCATTACTGTTCCTCAGTACTGTTCAAAAAATTTGTCTGATCAATATGGTTCAGTTCAAATTCAAATTACCCTTTGATATTGTTGCAAGCAATGTGAACCATGGGCCTTGATCATCATGGATGAAAACAAAGTCCAAGCCATTTGAAATAAAATTCAAACAAACCCTAAAATGCCTTTTGATGAATATTAAAAATATGGTGACAATAAATATTTTCCAAAAATCTTGGAACCACTTTTATAAAATCCCAAATAATCACTGGACCAAATCCAAATGGGTTTGGGTATTTATTGTGCTATGGAAAATTCCAAACAATTCAAACAGTAGCCAAAAACCCCATATTAATCATTGAATATTATAATAAAATATTAAATGACTTTTATAAGTGCCCAAACCTTTTGTGGCACTAGCCCAGGGTATAACAATCATTATGGGTCACATGCAACATTTTATAGAAATGCCAAGGTGTATAAAATAAATACAAAAAGGAAATTACAGGAAAGGAAAAGGAAATAAAAACAAACAAAACTAAACCTATTCTAGCGCCGGGGGCAGAACCCCCTCCACTCTCTCCATCGGGCCGGCCCACTCGCCCCCAGCCCACCGCGGCTCCTTCTTCCCCCTCGCACTGTTCCCCCCCACCCCGTGGACAGGATCCGGCCGGCCACGGCAGCATGGCCGTGCCGTGGCACGGATCCGGCGGCTGCCGGCGCCTACAAGGAGGCCGACCCCCCCCCCTCGAGACAAACCCTAGCGCCCTTCCCCTCTGTCTCCTCTCGCCACCGCGTCTGCGTTCCCCTCCCCCCCACCCGCATCCCGCTCGCGCCCGTGACCGTCATGGCCGCCGCCGCGTGAGTGCCCGTGGCCACCGCTAGTCGGGCCGCGGCGGTGACAAGCGGGCCCACGGGGCCCGAACGGCTGGAGGGAGCTGGAAGGGGTGACGTGGCAGTCTGAGAGCTCCTCATCTGCAGATCCAATGGCTCTGGTTTCTTCACATATAGGGTTTTACGATTGGGGGGACTTTGGGGCAGATTTGGGGGGAAAACAGGGGGGTGGCTGCAATTTTCCAGGGAGGGAAACCCTAAAAGGGCAAGGTTAGAGAGGTGGTCTATTTATAAGCTGGCCTGGATGGTAGGTTTACGAAAACGCCCTCGGGTTTTCTCTCTCACGTCTAGTACTCCACGTTTCTGACCACCGGGAGTCCATACGACCTACGATTCGGGCGAAATCTCGAACCACTCGCTTAGCGCGGCGAGCCCTTCAGTCCTACCTCACTTTGATACTGTTTCGAGAACATTTTCCCGGTGCCCAGTAAAATAATATGTTTATTAAATAAACGGGGTTTTCATTCCGATGGCGATAGCTGGTCTTGTGACGGAAGTTGCGACGGTGCTCGGGTGAAACCCGATGTTGCAAGGTCGTGTGCCATGTTGGAATGGTTCAGTCACGCATGCCGATACGGGAAAGAGGGGGGGGGGATATTCACCGATTAATAAATCGGCGAAGCAAATACTGCAAACAATTCTAGCAAGCAACAAAATAAAGCAACAAACAATTTTTTTTAATTTGGGTGAAAATCCCGGGCTGTTACAATACAACACCACCAACAAGGGATCTCGTCCCGAGATCCTGGACGATCCGGGGGGAGGGGGAGATAAAAGAGCATCGACCTTCCTCAACACCACCAACAAGGCGCTCTGCTCCATGTCAAACGAAAATCTTCCGTCGAGAATCTTTCGTAGAGAGACGGCGACGTCGAAGAACAAAACCATCGCGAGATCAAGAGGAAGAACGATAGTCCAAAGTGACGATCAAGGGAAGCATTCTCACTCTAATCGTGAGATACTAGGCAAGAGGAATGAAGTGAATAGACGACCAAGATGATATCCGGAGTCGGAGATCTAAAGGTACTACATGATTTCCCAAACCTGAGATCGAAATCTAGACAATACACTGCAATCAAGGCATTGTAACGGTTCTGAAACACCACACACTCGAGATCCTCAAGTTTGAAAGGGGATAAGCCGAGAGAAAAACATTGACGACACTTGTCCTGATCAGATCAAGGGTAAGGAGTAAAAAGATTCTACTCTCCGATAACTAAATTAATAACTACAATATAGTTTTTGTCTAGACTCATATTCGACAAGAAAAGGGATCCTACGGTCTGTAAGGCTCTGATACCAAGTTGTAAGGCCCGATATGCGGTATTGTTCCAGATCTGAACATTTCCATCCAGATTCGGGGACGAAGCACATATCGGTCCCACCGCGACATATGACACTGCTATATGCCCCGTATTTCCAACATGATATCACAACATTACAGCTACAAGTATACACCATCTCATACAATCGGCATACAACTGTCTTAATACAATACATCAGAAGAAAATACATGTCTGAGTATAGACTACAATCAAATGCCTACTAGCAAAGATAAAACACACCATTCCCGTAACCACACGGGTACAGGATCTCCGCAGGGTTCCACCTAACTAGTCGTTTTTGAGTCTCCGTGAAGGTGTCCAGAAGAAGGGTCGTCGAGCTCCTCTGATTTCCAAGATCGTTTGCATAACGTGCGTAAAAGAGAAAAGAAGGGGTGAGCTATATCAAGAAGTCTTGTAACTTACTTCTCATGGTAAGATGGGGTTAGTGGCGAGGTTGCAGCAACACTAGCAATATATGAGGTGGCTAACGATCTATTTTAGTGTAAGATGAGAACCAAGCATACGACGAGGAATCGCCTCCAACAAGTCTTGCTATCAGCTACTTACGCCAACATAACACTATCCTATCCTTGTCCTCCCCTTCATCAACCGACGAATAAGAAGCAGTCAAGGCACACACACGTTGCTCAAGTTATAGTTATGATTCAGTTGATGTTATCTATGAACAAGACATAGGTTCCAAGTCGTTCATAACCGTGGACACGACTTCTCGAAAAGATTTAACCCTGCAGGGGTTTACCAATTGCTCATTACAAGGCTCCGCACGCACGCCCATCTGTCTTAGTTGCTACCCATCACAGACAACCATTTTATGATTTAGTTCCGAGAGATACGAAACGACAGGTCCGTCTAGCTAACAACGAATAAATCCGGGTGGCCCCCGGGGAGTCAACACCCAATCCAAAAGCCATCCGCGCTCTCGGATCAGACTCTTCCGGCTCACGCAGGTCGGATTACCGGGTCACCTCACATGGGGCCGGGTCCTAGCTGATCGGGTGGACCAATAGAGAAACCATGTCTCCACTGGCCCAAGTTGTTTTAAAGGATATCTTCTAGGAGCGACCCGGCAGACATATATGCATGGTTTGCAATTGGTAAATTGTTTGGCCCACCTCTAGAAATGTTTGAAGCTAGGTAGGTAAGAAAAGGGGACCCCATAAAATCCCACACGCGGTAAGGCACGCTCAGTCTTAGATCCAATACCCAGAATTCGGATCCTAGGTGACTCGAATGGAACAAAGCGTCGGGGCGGGATAGCCTAGACCTTCCATCCTTCGTCAAATATAGTCAACATTATAATAATCATATCATCCAAAACAATAAAATAATATGTTAGCCCAATCCAAAGAGTAACACGGTAACAGTTGATAGCATCCTAAGCATGCATACTAAGAAGTGGTTAAGCAAGAAAGGTACATGGCCGAACAAAGGTTTGCTGAGATGTGGAGGAACATGGCTGTTTGGGTTTTAATATGGAGGCTTAAATGTAAGGTGGTGGGATCAAGCAATCGTTCTATCCTATACCTAGGCACAAGTGAGATGAAAGTTATAAGCATGATATATGCTCCCCCTTACCTGATGAGAAGACGAAGCCGAAGGTGTAGTCGATCGCAAGCTCGCAACGTCTTCGAGAGTACCCGCGGAAGCACACAAGAGGGAAACACTGGAAAGACAATCAACAGAGATGCATCTATCGTCGAGAGTGGTTAATAACAAGTTAAGTGAGGTACTCGTCACACACGACGATACCGCACATTTAGAATGGTTCAAGTTGTTTAGCCACACAACATGAGCACAGGTTGTTAACATGGCATCTCACTCAAGCATGGCATGTCACACAATTATGGCAATAGGTGAAGCATCAATAAACTATCTAATCTAGTCACTTTAAGTGGGGGGGGGGGTAAAACCTATGCATGGAAACTATTACGGACCCCACGATAATTATTGAATTTGGTACTGATTTGCCCTAAACCATATTTTAGGTTGGTTAACAACAACAAACAATAGCACAAACACAATCTACATGAAATTCTAGTCAAGTTACATATAAAGAACATTTTAATCGGAGCAACGGTTAAAAAGATACAGCCTATTACATTTACAGTGGCATGCGATGTAAATAGCATTGAAACAGCATGTAGACAAGTTAAAACATGGCAAAGGAGCACATTTTATTAATCTACACAAAATTCTAAGCAAGTTTCATCTAGAACGCGCCTTGATCCGACAAACGGTTAAAAATATACGGGCATCGCCAAAAGCTATTACAATCTGCAAATTAAATAAGCCCAGGAAAGCAAAAAAAACATTACCGGGCCGAAATCTTCTCTAACGGGCCTAACTAGCGAGTACAGGAAAACTAAACTACGCACTGAGCGTCATATAGCAGAAACAGATCTGGGCCTGGCCCAACAATGCAGCAGCAGCAAATACATAAAAGATAAAAAAGAACAAGGGGAGGCGCCTCACCATGGGCCAAGGCCCATCTCGCGGGTGGCGGCGGAGGATAGCGCGAGAGCGCTCGGGGCGAGATGGACATTCCTGGGATGCGGTCGCTTGTGGGCCTCGCGAGCCCATGGCGCTGGGGGAGGCTCGACTGGGGGTCACCGGATCGGAAACCTCCTGTTCCCGACCACGGGACGCGGCGGCGCTGCCGGCTTCCGACGAGGGGGAGGCAAGCTCCAGGGGCGGGACAGGGACGAGCGGATCGGGTGCGGGGTCGCCGGAGTCGGCCGGGGCGAGGTCGTGGGGCGGCGGCGCGCTCGGGCTATGACCTCCCTGGCGGCGCGGCGAGCTCCTCGTCCATGGACTCCCATGGCGAGGCGGCGCTCCTGCCGGCTGCGAGGAAGAGAAGGGGCGAGGAGGTGAGGCGAGGGACGAGAGGAGAGGGAGGTACGCACAAGGAGGGAGCTCACAACGGCGGCGCGCGGCTCGGTGACGGGTGGCGCGACGGCTCAGGCGTGGACCTCCATGGGAATGGCGGCCCCAGATCCGGGATAGGCGGGCCGCGGTGGCGACAAGCAGACCCGCGGGGCCTGAACAGCTGGATGGAGCTGGAAGGGGCGACATGGCAGTCTGAGAGCCCCTCATCTGCAGATCCAATGGCTGTGGTTGCTTCACATCTAGGGTTTCGGGATTGGGAGGACTTTGGGCCAGATTTGGGGGGGAAAATAGGGGGTGGCTGCAATTTTCCAGGGAGGGAAACCCTAGAAGGGCTAGGGGAGAGAGGTGGTCTATTTATAGGCTGGCTTGGATGGTACGTTTACGAAAACACCCTCGGGTTTTCTCTCTCGCTTCTGGTACTCCATGTGTCTGACCGCCGGGAGTCCATACGACCTCCAATTCGGGCGAAATCTCGAACCACGCGCTCAGCGCGGCGAGCCCGTCAGTCCTACCTCACTTTGATACCGTTCTGAGAACATTTTCCAGGTGCCCAGTAAAATAATCCGTTTATGAAATAAACGGGGTTTTTGTTTCGATGGCGATGGCTGGTCTTGTGCCGGAAGCTGCGGTACTCGGGTGAAACCCGATGTTGCAAGGTCGTGTGCCATGGTGGAATGGTTCAGTCACGCATGCCGATACGAGAAAGAGGGGGGGGGGTATTCACCGCTTAATAAAGCGGTGAAGCAAATACTGCAAACAATTCTAGCAATCAAGAAAATAAAGCAACAAACAATTTTTTTTTAATTTGGGTGAAAATCCCGGGCTGTTACAAAGAGGTTCTCCCGTCTCATAAGAAGCTTCAGTCTCCAAGATCCTGCTTTCATCACCTAAACCCATGCGCAGAAACTTTAGTTCATACTCATAGTTCGGGTTGTGCAGATCATAAATCTTCCCTTGGATCTCTTCAATTCTTTCTTCTAATGTGGTGATGCTTGCCCACATCTCCTTCATCTCCTTCTTGTAGAACACCTTCAACTCGTTGATGAGGTCGAAGTTGGCTTAAACACCACGCTCAACCATATTCTTGTACTTGAAGACTTCTTGCTCAACTTCTTCAAGCCTGGCCTTGATCCTCCCCTCCTTGGCAAGTTCCTTTAGATCTTCTTGGTGGAGAACACCATACTCCAACCGGACGGTTTGAGGGTGCTTCTTCAAGGGTTGATGACGTTGATGACGAACTTGTCCTTGGGGGAACTTGGGGAAGCCATGGCACCTAGGTCTAGCTAAAAGATTTCCTGGAAGAAACAGCTCGAGAGGAAAACACACGAAATCACGAGATACGTTGCCGGAACTATCCGGGAAAATATATAGCAAGTATTTCTGCAACAGAAGGAAAGTAACAAGCCAAAGTAGGGTCGGAGATAGACTCCCGGGTGCCCAGGAGGCCTCCCGGCGCGGCCAGGAGGTAGGTCGCACCAGGGGGCGCCTGGGCCCCCTGGAGCTCCTCTCCAGCTCCAATTAGGCTTCGAACTTTCCTGATTTTGCAAAAACCCATAATATGGGCTTTTATGGCGGTTCACGATGTTTCCTTACCGTAATACATACCTTTTCTTATTCTGCTTCTGCCGGTGTCTGAAATCGGGCTGCAACATATTCTTCATGAGTTGTTGTGTGTATTAAATTTACATCAACATTGACGGGGTCTCCCGCCATGTAATGCTTGAGTCTTTGCCCATTCACAACTTGAGGTTTGGTGCCATCAAAATTTTTAATCTTGATCGCACCAGAGTGGTAGACTTCTTCGATATGAAATGTCCCTTCCCATCTGGAAAGTAATTTACCTGGAGAAAACCTGAAACGAGTTCTAAACAACAAAACTTTATCACCAACATTAAATTCACATTTCAGAATCCTTCCATCGTGCCACTTCTTTACCTTTTCCTTAAACATTTTAGCACTCTCGTAAGCTTCACTTCTCCACTCATCTAGAGAAGTCAAGTTCATGAGATGCTTTTCACCGGCTAACTTTGGGTCAGCATTAAGCTCTCTAACAGCCTAGAAAGCTTTGTGTTCTAACTCTAATGGCAAATGGCAAGCCTTGCCATAGAATATCTTATAGGGAGACATGCCCAAGGGGTTTTTGTAAGAAGTTCTATACGCCCACAAGGCATCTCCTAACTTCTTCGACCAGTCCTTCCTAGAACTGTTGACTCTCTTTTGCAAGATCAACTTGATATCTATATTGGTGAGCTCAACTTGCCCACTAGTTTGAGGATGGTACGGCGAAGCAATTCTATAATTGACATCGTACTTGGCTAAAGCTTTTCTAAAAGCTCCATGCGTGAAGTGTGATCCTACATCAGTCATGAGGTACCTGGGTACACCAAACCTAGTGAATATTACATCTTTGAGCATTTTCAAAGATGTCTTGTGATCATCACTCTCAGTGGGGATTGCTTCAACCCACTTGGTTACATAATCAACAACCACTAAAATGTGAGTGTACTTGTGTGAGGGAGGAAAAGGACCCATAAAATCAAAACCCCAGCAATCAAAAGGCTCAATCACTAGAGAGTAATTCATAGGCATCTCATTCCTTCTACTAATATTACCAACTCTCTAACACTTATCACAAGATACAACATAATTTCTAGCATCTTTAAAGAGAGTAGGCCAATAAAAACCTGATTGGAGAACCTTATGTGCGGTCCTCTCACCGGCATGATGTCCTCCATAGGGACTATTGTGACATTGTCTGAGAATGTCCTTCTGCTCGTGTTCCGTTATGCATCTTCTCACGATCCCGTCCGTACCTTCTTTGAAAATATGAGGGTCATCCCAAAAGTAATACCTCAAATCATGGACTAACTTCTTCCTTTGCTGAAATGTTAAACCTGGAGGCAAATACTTTGCAACGATAAAATTAGCATAATCTGCAAACCAAGGATCGGAAAGAGATTGTACTTTTACAATGGCAAGTTGTTCGTCTGGAAAACTGTCGTTGACTGGAATGGGGTCATGCGGTATATCTTCCATTCTTGAAACATTATCCGTTACCAGATTATCTGCTCCTTTCCTATCAAGAATCTGTAAATCAAATTCTTGAAGAAGGAGTACCCACCGGATGAGTCTTGGTTTGGCATCCTTCTACGCCATAAGGTACTTAAGAGCAGCGTGGTCAGTATGGATAATAACTTTAGAAACAACAATATAAGGTCTAAACTTATCACAAGCAAACACTACTGCCAAGAATTCCTTCTCAGTAGTAGCATAATCCTTTTGAGCACTATCAAGGGTTTTGCTAGCATAATGTATAACATCCAATTTCTTATCAACCCTTTGTCCTAAAATAGCTCCAACAACAAAATCACTAGCATCACACATAATTTCAAAGGGAAATTTCCAACCAGGTGGTTGTACTATAGGCGCGGTTATCAAAGCTTTCTTAAGAACTTCGAAGGCTTCCTTACCATTTTCATAAAATACGAAAGGAACATCCTTCTGGAGAAGATTAGTGAGGTGTCTCGAAGTCTTAGAAAAGTCTTTAATAAATCTTCTATTGAAACCAGCATGACCGAGAAAACCACGAATACCTTTAATGTTTCTTGGATAGGGCATCCTTTCAATAGCTTCGATCTTCACCTTGTCCACTTCAATTCCCCTCTCGGAAATCTCGTGACCTAGAACGATCCATTTTTAAGCATGAAGTGGCACTTCTTCCAGTTTAAAACTAAATTTGTGTCCTCTCATCTCTGCAAAACTTTATTGAGATTGTGGAGACAGTGGTCAAAGAAAGTTCCATAGACCGAGAAATCGTCCATGAAGACTTCCACAATCTCCTCACAGAAACCATGAAAAATAGCCGACATGCATCTCTGAAAAGTAGCAGGTGCATTGCATAAACCAAAAGGCATACGCCTATAAGCATAAGTACCGTAAGGACACGTGAAAGTGGTGTTCTCTTGATTGGCAGTGTTAACATGAATTTGGGAGAAGCCAGAGTACCGTCAAGATAGCAAAAGTGGGTGTTTTTGGACAACCTCTCAAGCATTTGGTCGATAAAGGGAAAAGGGTAGTGGTCCTTCCTGGTTGCTGTCTTCAACTTCCTGTATTCAATACACATTCTATATCCAATAACAACTCTTTGAGGTATTAGTTCATTTTTATCATTAGAAACAACAGTCATACCTCCTTTCTTACAAATACAATGAACTGGACTTACCCACCTACTATCAGCTATAGGATAGATGATACCTGCGGGTAGAAGCTTGAGAATTTCAGTCCTAACCACGTCCTTCATCCTTGGGTTCAGCCGTCGTTGATGATCAACAACTGGCTTAGCATCGGGCTCGAGATTGATAGTATGTTGGTAAATCTATGGACTAATCCCCTTAAGGTCATCAAGGGTATAGCCAAGGGCACCATGGTGTCTGCGAAGTGTCTCCAATAGTCGCTCTTCCTTAAATCCTAAAAGGTTAGCATTAATAATAACATGATATATTTTCTTTTCATCTAAATAAGCAAAATTGAGCGTATCGGGAAGTGGTTTGAGGTCAAACACTGGGTCTTCTTTTGGTTGTCCTAGGATTCCTAAAGGTTCAGCCCGAAGGTTGTGCTTCAGGATAGCAGTTTGTCCTGTGAATATCTCGTCTAACTCATCTCTCGCTTGCATATGCATATCATTCTCGTGGTCTTCCATATATTGATGCAAAGGATCATTAGGAGGAATAGCAATGGAAGCATTATCTTCAATAATTTTATCATCACTGCACCCATGGCGGCGGGTGGCGGCGGCTAGCCAGGCTGCGCCCATGGCGAAGGGAGGCTTCGGGCCGGGGGCGCGCGTGGCTAGGCCGTGTGGGCACGCCGTCCCACACGTGCGGCGGCGGGTGTTGCTGCCCGATCCATACCGGATCGGGGCCGAGGTGGCGGCCAGCGGCAACCTGACGCCGACGAGGAGGAGGTGGGCCGGCGCAGGTTGGCCTGACGGAGAAGGTAGGGACGGGGCCGCGGCGAGCAGGGCGGCCAGACCTGGCATGCGGCGAGGTGCGTGGCATGGCCTCCGGCGAGCTCGGGCTTGGCCGGCTCATGGGAATGGCGGCGCGACCTGGGAGACCAGAGAGAGGAAAAGTGAGAGGAGGAGGGAGGTGGAAGAAGAAGGGCGCGGGAGGAGATGAGTGGTTGGCCGGCGACCGTGGCCTCGCCGATGACCGCGGCGGTGGCCGGAGGCGGCGCGGAGGAGCTCGAGCGGCGGCGCGGCCCAGATCCGGCCCGCGGTGGGCTGGCGGCGGCTCCAAGGGCCCTACGGGGCCCACGTCTGGTCTGGTGAGGTTGGGAGGGACGTGGCGCCTCTGGGGCCGTCAGATCTGTGATCTGACGGTCCAGATCAGAGGATGGGCTAGGGTTTCGGGATTAGGAGGACCTGGGGGAAAATCTGGGCAATTTTAGGAGGGGGTGGCTGCAAAATTGTACTAGGGGGAACCCTAGAAGGACTAGGAGAGGGTGGAGATCTTTATATAGGTGGTATGGCTGGCAAGTTTACGCAAAATCCCTCGTGTTTTCTCCCTCGCGTCCAATACTCCACGTCTCCGACCGCCGGGAGTGCATACGACCTCCGATTCGGGCGAAATCTCGAACCACACGCTCAGCGCGTCGAGCCCGTCAATCGTACCCCACTTCTATACGATTCCGAGACTATTTTCCGGCGCCTATTAAAATAACCCATTTAATTATTAAATGGGGTTTTTCGTTGCCGATGGCGATGGCTGGTCTTGTGCCAGTTGCGACGGTGCTCGGGTGAAACCCGGTGTCGCAAAGGTCATGTGCCGTGGGAAAAGTTTTGGTCCCACATCCGATACGAGAAATATGGGGGGGGGGGAATATTCACCGATTAATAATTCGGCGAAGCAAACACTGCAAACAATACAGGCAATCATCACAGCAACGCAACAATATTTTTTTTAATTAGGGTGGAATTTCCGGGTTGTTACAAAACGACACAAAAATTTATATTGAAATCTAAAACATCATTGGTAACTAGATTTTTAAACACCGCAACTTGAGGATCGACCTTGATCTGGTTCTCAGGTTTGTCAGTTCATCTCTCACTTTTGTTTATTATGTCTATCACAAAAGAGTGCTCCCTTATCCTTGTGGGAAAAGGAGGGTTTTCATACATAACTGCATGCAAAATAGGGTCATCAACATTTATATCAACAGGTAATTCTTTAAAGGGTTTATGATACTGATCCTTCTCTTCTTTAGAAGAGTCAATGTGAGAGGCAAAGTTCTTACAAAAATCAATCATAAGCTGGGAATCAAGACCAATCTTAGAGCAAAAGGTATTAAAGTCATCAGTTTTCACATAGCTCTCAATATAATTATGCTCATAATTTATAGCGGGTTCAATACCCTTTATCGATTTTCCAGTCTTCAGTGTTCTTCTGGATCCTCAATGAGATCCCATATTTCTCCATGCTTCTTGTTTGGAATACCCCGCTAGAGGAGGCATCCAACATCTCCTTATCCTGACGAGAAAGCCTGGCATAAAAATTTGTGAGGATAATATCTCTGGGGAGTTCATGAATAGGACATTTGAACATTAGGGACTTGAGTCTCCCCCAAGCTTGAGCGATGCTCTCTCCGTCACGAGACAAAGTTATAGATGTAGTTCCTGTCTCGATGAATTTCATGAAGAGGATAAAACTTTGTATAAAAGAGAGTCATAAGCTCTTGCCAATAAGTAAATGTGAGTTATCGAGGAGCTTATACCAATCTGAAACTTTATCTATAAGTGATACGGAGAATAATTTCTTCATGACAAACTCCATTGACACACCTGCAAGCTTGAATAACGAACATAGTTGTGATAAATATAGCAAGTGTTCACCTAGATGTTTGTCTCCTGCATAACGATTAGCAAAGACATAATCGATAATACCAGTTGGTATTTTGTAAGGCACAATTTCAGTACAGGTGGAAGTGACCACCACAGTAGTGGGGCGTTTCCCGATAAGCAACGAGCCAAGAGTAGAGGCGTCCATCAGGACAAAGAGTAGCAACAGCAAAAGAAAAGAGAAATATAAAAACTTCCCTACCAGCTTCACTTACTAATAGCGCTACGCTCCCCGACAACGGTACCAGAAAACGGTACTTGATGACCCTCAACTGTATGGGATCGATTGTAGCATTTTCGATAAATAAGAGTGTCGAACCCAACGAGGAGCAGAAGATATTGGCAAGTGACTTTGGTAAAGAAATAACTGCAGGCACTGAAAGATAACTTCTAGGGGTATTTCGTTATAAGCAACAAGAAGGTAAAAGAAAGCAAAGTAAAAGGTACTGAGGATAACAAGTGGCCCAATTCTTTTGAGCAAAGGATAAGCCTAGCAACTGAACTTATAAAGGCTAAAACTCTCTTGAGGACACACCGGAGAGATAGTCACGTGCTTCCGCCATACTCCGTATCGATACTATGTTTTGTGTTGATAAGTGTTGAGTGGGTGGATCTATGCTAGTACACCTTCTAGACTAAGATAAGTGCACTCTTCTGATTACACATGTTGCAAGCATCCGAAAATACAAGATACGAATTAAGGCAAAAGCCTAACCACAGATGTACGATCAGGGACCCATTATTCCCTTGTGCAAAAGCATGCGAACTGGGGTTCAGGTTTCTGTCACTCCGGCAACCCACCGTAAGCATTATTTATACACAATGCATTCCCCTAGGTCCTTAATAAGGCGAAGTGTTGAGTGTTTGACTCACACAACACCACTAGGAAAATAACAACACAACTTAAATATCAAACAACACATATTACTTCAACATCATATGACTACTGGCAACTAGACTTCCCCATGTCCTCAAGAAATAAAGTAACTACTCACAAGACATGAAATAGATCATGATCAGTGGGGATAAATAGATGATAAACAATCTAGAGATAATAATATTTCTCCAGCAAAACTCAATATCATTCACCACAAAGTAGTAATCAACACCGGTAGAGTAGAGAGGATAGATAGTACGGATTACAACACAAGTTGCAATTGTGATATGAGATAGGATGGTGGTGGAGATGGTGCTGATGTTGGGGATGATGTTGATGATGATCTCGATGATGCGCGTGACGATGGTGATGACGATGACGATGATCTCCCCTTCTGGGAGGGTTTCTCCCTGGCGGAATCTGCCCGCTGGAGATGTCTTTTCTTCTCTGTAGGTTTCCGCAACGGAGCGGCGGCGGAACTCACGAAACTCCTCTTGTTTTAGGGTTTTTGGATGACGAGGGATATATAGGCCATAGGGGGGAGCCGGGAGTGGCCCCAGGGGTCCAGGCGCCTTCTCGGCGCGCCCCTGGTGGGGGCCGCACCAGGTAGCCGCCTGGGCACCTGGTGGCCCCCCTCTGGCTCTCGTTTTTCGTGTCCCCATCATTCTTTTGGAAAACTTCCTCCGTTGATTTTCAGGTAATTTGGAGGTCTTCTGATTCAGCAACTCTGTGTCCACTTTTTACCGATGAATCTTGCGTCTGCTGCTTCGGCATCGGAAAGTTGCAAACTGTGTAAAACAAGCCAAAACAACATAAGATTAGCATCATAACATGAAATATAAACGAATTGGAAGAAATTACTATATAAAATAGTGTTGCATTTTTTACGTATCACAGATCTAAGCTTGCGGCGGAAGCAGCAGCAGCAGCGGTGGCGAGGTTTCCGACGCTGCAACTGTGAGAGCAAGAGAAGCAAAGGGTGCAAGGAGGAAGAAGGAGAGGCAACAGTGAAGAGGGGGCGAGCCCAATCCCCACCTCCTCGCCTATTTATTGGAATGGATGGCGGTTGTGGGATCGTGCGCCGCAACCGTATGGCCTGTGTGGCCCCCTGTAACCCCAAAGCAACACATATCCACGGCACAAAAGATCCAGCGGAGAGGACGAGACATGCGCACGTGGCCCGAGGCTGCCGTTACGTCTAATCAATCATGGCCCGTTGCCCCGTATTCCGCGGCAAATTCGAAGCGACGTGGGTCGGTCAATATTCTAGTCAAAGAAACCGTTGAGCTGATCGGACGAGCTGAAGAAGCAATCAAAAAATCAGACAAGTGAGGTTGGCTGGTTGAGGTGCAATCGGCTAGCTGAGAAGCGTCCGAGCTGAAGAAGCAATCAGCAAATCAGACAAGCGCGGTTGGTCGATTGAAGTGCAATCGGCTGGCTGAGAAGTGTCTAAGATGAAGAAGCAGTCGGACGGTTGAGAGCAATCGGGAAGTACAAAAGCAAGTCGCGAAGAGGCAAGACAAGTATGGGAAGAACCTGTGCAGTCCCCGCTATCATTTCATTCTGCGGGACCTCCGCAGCTTCAGGGGCTACTGTCGTGGAAATAACCCATGGGTAGTGTCACCCAGGAGAAATAACCTTTCAAGACGAAGATCTCCGATCTGATGACCACCGATCTAAGAAAGACCGAGCTAATCCGGGCCGACCTGAAGACCGTCATTCGGAAGAAGGACGATCTTATCAAGGCCGACCTGAATATCTCCGATCTGAGGATCGCGAAGCTAAAAGAAGACCAAGTAGCACAAGATCGATCTCCTGAGGGCCGAGCTGATTAGGTCGGAAGCCGATTTCTCTGGGATAGAGCAATCAACCTCACCTAAGTTCATTCGTCCCATAAGGACACAACGCTATCCGAGCTAACCACGAGAGTTGACCTTGGGCCAGATGGGCGCACCCGACCAGAGGTCATCAATAGGTGATCCCGAGAGATCCGCGTGGCATACAGAACATTATTGTGCCAACCTGTCAGACGCATGATGTTCCCTCAACACATCAGCTGATAGGGCGGCGGAGGCGACAATGCATTGAGGCAGCCAAAAGGCTAGACGCAGAGCACTCTCGACCTACATAGCAAGATTCAACTATAAAGTAGGGCTACAGCTTTCTGCCGCTTGGCACCCGTAAAGGGCGCAGTCGATGGGACCCAGCAGCTCTCCAGAGGCTTACAACTGGCCCCTAGAACAACCGGAGATTGCTATATTACCCTGGGCTTGGCCTATAAGAGCCCCAGGGATCCCTCCTGCGTGAAGGGACGACCGCATTTACTTCACTTCACCCACCAGAGAGAGAGAGAGCAAGGAGATAGGTGTGCTTAGAGCCCTCTCGCCTTCCTATCATACAGCTCACAGAGCATTCATTGTAGCTCGAGTTATTGCTTATAGCTAGCTCGGCAGGACTAGGGGTGTTATCTCTACGGAGAGCCCCAAACCGGGGTACATCGCGGTGTCTTACTGTGTTTGTCCTCACACTCGATTCCGGCACCGGCGACACTAACCTCGGTATTCCCCCCTCTTTAGCCATCCCCATGGCATCTGCCATCACATATCGACGACAAGTTGATACGCGACACAATTTTTTCATATACTCAATTAAAACACACATGGGTTTGATTTCGGAAATGGCATTTTTTTGAAAACGCAGTACAATGCAGATGTTCACATAAATGAGCATACACTCACCCTATGAACGCACACGCGCACATCATACCTTTATGAGCATCTTCTCAATACTGAGCCGGCACATCATGTTGAAATTAACGAAGTCGTCACCTCATCTTCGATGGAAACGTCTCCTCCCACTGAAAGCGCATTGCCAAAAGGTCTGAAATAAATCCAGGAGAATGCGAGCATCAATGTAAAATCTTGGATTTGAACTCTAGTGGGCTGGGGATAATACTATCCCTCTAACCAATTCAACAATAGGTTGATTCGCAGGAAATGGCATTTGGAAACGTTAAAATCCTTTACTTTTTTAGTTCTCTCGAGCTACCGTATTTTTGACCATCGGATATGCACTTTTAGACATTGCTGGCCACTTGATTAAAATTTGAGCATAATACCCATTGCGACTGGTCTCAGCAGCTGTTCCCGCAACAAAATTGCAGGAATGTGGTTAATTGGGCCCTACCTCTTCCATGAAGCCCGTTTGAAACTCATGAGGGAACAATCAACGAACGAGCGATCCATTTTGATTTCTTTCTCTCTCTCTCTCTCTCTCTCTCTCTCGCAATGCCTTCCGAGCTCTAGAGAAGCTTGGGAGGCAGTGGTGGTGAAGTGCATCCTCCCTTCCAGGTGATAGTTCTAGCATCTCTATCTCTCTTTCTAACCCTAACCATCACATATCAACATCACGATAGGTCGTGTACCCTTTCTCTATATTGGTATCGTGTCCAACCCCACATTGTCACTTCCTCTTATGTGTTCCACTTCCTCCTCACAATATTAGCGGATTTATCCATACTGTTGTTTTATTAAGGAGACAATAGTGCGCACATACATAATACACCTACACAATCCAACATATTCAAGACATGGAAAGTCCAGCTCAGTAACCAGAACGATAGCTATCCAAACGTTTTTTGACCCCTATCGCCTACGGGACTCAAAACCGTCGACTTGCCTTCGATTGCGATAGGGGGCCTATTCCACACGATAACCAGAAACCGTTGCCTATGGATAGTCCGCGCAGACGCACAAGATAACTCTAAATTTTGAGATGACCTTTTTTATCGTAAACACTTATCCACGAATGTCTGTCTGAGATTATTATCCTATGGCATTTTTTTAATACAGAAACTACGTTTGTGTTTAGTTATACTATCCCAAACGCTGTAGTGTCAAGAACTGCGTGGGATACTCAAAGCTATTCCATACAATTTGTATATAGTACATGTTTGTGTGATTGACACCTACACAAACGTTTGTGCACAAATGCTCGTGTGGTTTCAGAATTAAATCCCAAACGTTCTTTTCGTTCAAACTGTGTGTGCTGTACGCTGAACATTACAAACGATTGTGCACAAAATATGGTGTGCAATTATAAATAAATTCCCAACGCTCATTTCTTATCGAATGTGTGCGATGTACATAGCTATCAGGGACGAACTTATATGCAGAACCCTGTGCAATGATCCAATCGCTCGGAGTTTAATTAGCATTGTATTTATCTTAAATATGTTAGGATATTTTTAATTTTTGATATAAGCACATTCATATATATAAAATAGTATCTTTCATATGCTTGTAATGGTCACCAGGATTTTCATAATTACTGAAATCACAGTACATCCAGCAGCTAGTACAGTAGGCCGCATTACATAAAAATGAAATCTATGGTAACAACCAGTAGATAGTACACCATGCCGCAATATAGAAACAAGATTTTCAAAGTACAGCATCATAGTCGGTAGATAGACAGATGAATCTCATCTGGGAAACTATTGAAGTGGAATGCAAAATTGAGTGCGTAGGGGAAAATATGGTTGGAACGTTAATTAGTACCATCCTATAGGAGACTGATGTCTTCTTCATTTTGCAGACAAAGAGTTTGTTGTATTTCGTGGCCAGTTTCTTTATCCTTACAATTTTTCTAAGTTTCTTGACTTGATTTATAGTCCTGGTCACCTCGTTTCCCCAGATGCAAAATGTGTTGAACAATGGATCTAGTCCTCTAAAAAAGGGAGCTACAAGCAAAATGTAAATATTAGAACACGAGCAGTGTCATTTGTCCTTCATTTGTACACTAATGGGATATAAGCCATGTAGACCATGTGCATACCTCGGTTGTAAATCTCAGATTCACCTATTACTACCCTGAAGTTGCATAAAGTACATAATGATTAGGTAATGTAAGAATTGGCATGCATTCAATGATAATCGGTTCGTGCATACATAATACACCATACAATCCAACATATTCAAGACATGGAAAGTCCAGCTAAGTAACTACAACATGCCTAAAAAATATAGGAACTGAATAGGTTTTCATGTGTCAATGATCACTATTTAACTTGGGTATCACATTGCATGATAACATTATACATAGTATGGTTTCAAATACTTGAAGTTGTAGATGCAATCCAAACAAAATAATAATTTTCAGATGCAATCGAAAGAGAATAAAATAGATGCAAGGCATGAGCAACGCATGTGGGAAGGGTGATCTGAATACGATTTAACTCTGTGTCATATCTAACTAAACATATTTATCTAGGCCGCCGCTTGCGGTATACGGAACCTGGCGGGGGGGGGGGGGGGTGTGCCGTGTAGGCCGGTGCGTCTAGTATGCGGAACGGGGGCGGGGTTGCGCCGTGTAGCACTTCGCTGGAGTTGCCTTCGCCGTCTAGGCCGCAGTGCTAGGAGGAGCAGGAGAGGGTTTGGACAAGAAGGGGGGAATGCGGCCTTTGGTGGTGGAATGAAGGAGGGAGGGCTTAGATATTCCCGTTGCTGTCAAAAAATTTGGGTAGGTGGGGAGGATATAGACGGGAGAAGTGGTATCAGAGACGAAACTAAAAATAAATCCGTATGGGAACGTTCGAAATTTGGTGCAAATTATCCTGATTATAGCGAACATCATCCATTGCATTGAATATATTAAGAGCAACTGTTAATTGGAGAAAACAACTGAGTCATTGATGGCACTGAAGTAGTGCTTCTCGTTGGCTACCCCAAGTGGAAGGTTGAGATGTAGCATAGCAGCAAATTTCCCTTGGCAAAGATACCAAGGTTTAAAGATTGTCTCCCGTAGGACTCCAACGACGACAAGTAGGTGGTTCGGAAAGTGATGCGCCGTCTGAATAGAATCACTTACTTCGGTTGGACCTGCACACACAAAAAATAACTTTGCTCCCAACGAGTACAGAGAGGTTGTCAATCTCTCCGGCCTTGTCGTTTAGAAAGGATCAAACACAAGAGATAATGATAATGGTAAAAGCAGTAAAATAAAGTGAGGGTGTAAACAGTAATGGAAATATGGACCGGGGTCCCATGAAGTTCACTACTGATGTCTCTCTCCAAAAAGACGATAAACAACTATGCGAGGTAAACAAATTACAGGAAGTAAATTGCGGGTGTAAACAATGGTGGAAATATGGACCAAGGTCCCATCAAGTTCACTAGTGATGTCTCTCTCCCAAAATATGATAAACAACTATGCAAAGTGAACAAATTACAGCTGGGCAATTGACAGGATTACAAACGCAAACCTATGCTACAAAAGAAAGGAAGAGTCTCAAAAGCATGGGCAGTACGCCAAAACAAGTAGACTCAAATCCGTCTGCATCTACTAACTAATCATCCAGCTTGAGATATCTATCCAGAACATCTCGCTGGTATTAAGTTGCGAACCCCACCCACAGTGTAAACCCAAAACTACAGAAAAATGCATTAAAAGAACTTTGCATAAAGTAAACAATCCTTGCAACCGCGGTTACAAGCACCGTTGTTTTCCCCCCTTGTGGCAACAACACATCCCCTAGACTCATGTTTCTGTCGCTCAAGCTAGTCATCAGGGGGCATGAACCCACAATCATGCATAACGCTCCCTCTTGGAGTTACTACCTACTACTGGGACAAAGCAATAAACAACAACGGAGAACATGCAAGAATTACTCAAGAACACAAATATAAAAGGAGAAGAACCAAATATATTACTCATCAAAATTTGAACATAATCTCATAATCCATCAGATCCTAGCAAACTCAACAGAGAAACAACAGAAAGAGTTAAATATGTTCCTTGATCATGTAGGGCAGCTCACAAGGTCTAATCGATGAAGAACAAAGAGGGGGAGAGGACATCACATAGCTACTAATCATGGACCCATGGTCTAAGATGGACTACTCACGGATCATCCGGGAAGCGTCCATGGTGGTGGAGAAGCTCTCGGATGTCAATCCTCCCTCCGGTAGGGTGCCGGAAAGAGGTCTTCTGGTGCTCCCGATCTTGGAAGCGCAGCGGCGACGTAACAGAGGCGAGATCGCGAAAAAGGGTTCTGTCCTCTGGGATTTTGGGAAGAAGGAAATCTATAGGCGAAGGGGCAGCCAGGGGGGCACCAGGGGTCCAGGCGGCCTCCCAGCGCGACCCCACCCTAGGCCGCGCCCCCTGGCGGGCACCAGGTGGGGCCCCTCTGGCCCCCCTTCGGGCATCTGGAAGCTTCCGATGTGCTAATTTTTTTTATGTTTTTCCCGGAATTTTTCTGGCATTTTACGTAATGGGAAAACCTGAAATAAAAAGACCGCAGAAAACAAAAAATTGCACTAGGGTGCACCGAGTTAATAGGTTAGTCCAAATATGATCAAAAGTGTATGAACATGTATCAAAAGCATAGATTTATCACCAAAAACATGCACGGAGCAAGAAGAAATTATAGATACGTTTGGGACGTATCAACATCCCCAAGCTTAATTCTTGCTCGTCCTCGATTAGGTAAATGATAACAAGGATAATTTCTGTGGTGACATGATACCAACCATATAAGAAATTTTAAATAAGGCAATCAAGGCATGTAATTCAATTCAAGTCGTATCTGTATTAGCATTGAAACTAGCAACATAAGAACATAAAGGAGCAAGAGCCCTCGCTGTCCGTGACTCGAATGTCTCCAAATGGTGTTTGCGTGCAAGAAGTGGGAGATGGGAATACGAGAGAGAAAACATAATATTTTTTTAGTTGAGAACTCAATCTACTAAAGTTTCACACTTAGACTTCTTCGGAATCTTATCTTGACTCGTCCCCAGACCACTAGCCAGGTACAATTCAAACTGATCCATTCCCTTTCGATATTTTGAGCACTCATGCAATGGATGAGTGTAAGCAAGAAAATTGAAACCTAGGATGGCAAAGAGAGAGAGATGGTGGACGAGGAAGACAAAAAAGGGTGTGAAAGGCTCACATCAATGAGGACAATCATAGGCGAGAAAGCCAAATGATATCTATGATGTGAGGAGTAGGAATTTCCATGCAACGGATGCACATGTTAGCTATGGAAATCTCTCCAATGGAACTAGTGGGGGTGCATCCAACTTGCTTGCTCAAGAATACCTATAGCTCATTTGAGGAGGCTCATCATTGGAATATACAAGCCAATTTCTATAGGGTAAAGGTCTCCACATAGCTATATTCATATATGATCATCTCTATGGAGTACAAGATACAAGAGGGAGTACGAGTGTGGATCTTTCAAAAGGAATAGTAGTGTGCCCACTTCTCTCTATTTATTTCCATTTTCTCTTTTTTTATTTTTGTGGACTTAATGGCTCTTTCTATTTCTCTCTCATTTTTTCTCTTTGGGATCTTTTAAAATTTGTCCTCTTTGGGATCTTTTCCTCATTTAGGGGCACACTCTATTTTACAAGAAGTATAGAAGATCTTTCACACTTTACAAAAGTACTCATCATAAAGAAGATGAAGCTATCATGATGTATGAAAATTTATGCCTCTGCCAGTGTAGCAAGATATGAAATGATACTAGCGCATCATGTAGCAATGATTAGGGCAAGGCCCAACTAGCATGCGGCTCATCGATCAAGCAAAAGCATGTATGACATGAAGATCAAGTCATGAGAAGGTGGATGTAGCATGGCAATATCTCTCGGAAAGGCTATGGAAATGCCTGGAGGTTTATGATGACAGAGCATATCATGCCAAGGGTTTGGATGCACCGGCGGGTAGGTGCCAACTCTCGGAGTGAGAAAAGGCAACACACGGTACCGAAGAAGCTATAAAAATATGAGGAGGCAGAAGTGTCAACTTTCGAATACTTACATTAGTCCGAAGAACTCATGCACTTATTATCGACAACTCTCAATCTAACCAGGAGGTTCACAAAGAGACAAGTACCCCGAGGTGGAGTGTATGGGGGTCTGGTTATCCTTGCGCATCCTCGACTCATGGTACATGAGTTTACTCTAATATACGATCCCTCCAAATATTAGTGATCCATCTAGTAGCTAGAGTTCTCAACTAGTTTTTGTAGTTTTTTGAAAATAAACAAGGATTGCCCAAAATACGACATCTATCACTAATTGGCTAGATCTCTTGACACCAAAAGTTCAAACATTACTCACAACAATACTTCAAAAGTATTGCAAGTTACTACTACAATTGAATGGCAACCTCAATTACCTACTTTAAGTCAAGACACACAACTCAGTTCAACAAGCCAACTCTATAAACAAGATAAACATGAAAACTCAAGAGAGTTCCAGAACCAAACTAAAGAAAAGCTCTTAAAAAGATAGGCATGAAAACTAAGAGCTAAACATGACAACAACTAAGAAAAGATAAACAACACACAACAAAAGAAAGATAAGCATGAAAATCCTATGATGTGTTCTTGTTTAAAGTGGAGAGTGTTTCTCTCCCACACACAAAATCTAGGTTCTAACTTGTTTTGTACAGCAAGCAAAGCTAAAGAAAACTAAAAATAAAATAAAGAGCAAGACGCTCCAAGCATAGAACATAACGCATGAAGTGATAAAAATATAGTGGAACGAAGGACGAACTGATGATTGTTGATGGAGAAGGGGATGCACGGGGGCATCCCCAAGCTTAGACGCTTGAGTCTCCTTGGATATTTCTTGGGGGTGCATGGGGGCATCCCCAAGCTTGAGCGTTTGACACTCCCGGATCTTCTTTCATGATCTTCCGTCGCACACTTGAAAACTCCCTTCATACATAACTCATCATAAGTTGATTAGAGAGGTTAGTACCCATAACAAAACAATTTGCCTCCACTGGAAATAATTTTTTTCTTGAAGGCCTACTGTTTCTCAAGACAGCCAAAAACATTTTGCATAGAAAAAGCTAGCGCAAGACTTGCAAAACCGAGGAAAGGAAAAACGTGGCAGAATCAGTGAAAAACAGACCAGCAGGTAGTAAATAATTTTTTGAGGGTACTTCTGCAACTCAAATCAGAAAACTCAGAACAGACGCTCGAAAGCTAATTGTATTGAGAACTCTGTCAAAAAATTCAGATAAAAAAGATGATCTGGTAATTTATCGTGAATTTTTCCGTGCAAGGACGTAATCTGTTTTCTGGACAACATGTCACAACTTTTGAACTTTCTTATAATCGGCGGCTAAAACTTGGCACAAAGCTTGAAAATAAAGATACAATGATGTTGCTACAGTAGTAACAATCATCAAGACCACTAAAAACAGAAGGAAAAACATCTTGGGTTGCCTCCCAACAAGCGATTTCTTTTACGCCTTTGAGCTAGATAAGAAGGAAAAAGATCAAGTTTTATCAAGTGAAAGAGAGTAGCTAGCCCGTGTAACGGACTCAAAAGGTAACTTTACCTTTTTTCTAGGGAAGTGTTCCATCCCCTTTTTGAGAGTGAATTGAAATTTTATATTCCCCTCTTTCATATCAATGACAACACCAATGGTGGGAAGAAAAGGACGTCTCGGACATAAGGGTTCACACTCAATGTCCATAATAGTAAAATCAACGGGAACATAATTATCAGTGACAATGATAAGAACATCGTCAATCTTCCCCAAAGATTTCTTTACGAAAGAATCAACGAGACGAACACCAAAAGAACAAGGATCAAAATGTTTCAATTCAAACATATCATACATTCTTTTGGGCATAACGGAGGTACTAGCTCCAACATCACATAAAGCATAGCAAGAGAAGTTATTCAAATTAATTTTGATCATAGGATCCCACGCATCTTCTAGCTTCCTAGGTATGGAGGTTTATACTCTATGATTCTCCTCCCTAGATTTATTGAGATCATTAGTGGTATGCTCTGTGAAGGTAAGATTTAGTGTGCTTGTGTGGGGGTCTCTAGACATTTTGTGGAGTAAACTAATAACTTCTGAAAGGGTACAACTATCAAAATCAATGTCACTACTGTCAAAGGTGGTAGTGGTGTCATCTAGGCTTACTTGTTTGAAAGATTTTATGTTCATAGGAGTTTCTTCTTCTATGGTTGAGGTAATAGCATCACCATTAATAGGTCCAATGGTACTAGGGGTGTGTTGGGTGCTAAAAGTTTGGGTATCCTCAACAACTTGGATAGTAGCAATGGTGTGGTGTGCAGGAAGGCTCTTAATTTTATCTTCTTCCTCGTTTTCTCTATCCCATCTTTCTTTAAGTTTATCCATCATCCTAATGTTTTCATTAATTTTCACTTGAATAGCATTCATAGGAGTGGGCTTTCTCTCCTCGAGGGGACAAGTTATAATTTTAAGCATCTCAACATCAAGGGCTAAGTTGTCTACCTTCAAAGAGAGATTATCTATTTTTTCTAGCTTTTCTTCTATACTCTTTTTGAAGGCTTTTTGGGTAGTGATAAATTCCTTAAGCATGCTCTCTAATTCAGAAGTGGAGTTCTTGTTACTAGGATAGGTGTTGTTGTTCCCATAGTTGTTGGATGGGAAAGGTTTAGGATTGCTAACAAAGTTACTCCTATAAGAATTGTTGTTGAAGTTGCTTCTAGAGATAAAGTTCACATCTACTTGTTCTTGAGCAACCAAGGAATTTAGAGGAACATACTGAGGATCAATAGGATCTTTCTTGGTAAGTAAAGACATGATCAAGTCAACTTTTTCATTTAGGGAGGGGATCTCCTCGACAGAATTTATCTTCCTACCTGTTGGGGCTCTTTTGGTGTGCCATTGGAAATAGTTGGTCATCATCTCATCTAGTAGTTTTGTGGCAGCATCAAGTGTTGTTGACATAAAGGTTCCTCCTGCGGCCGAATCTAACAGGTTCCGCGAGGTAAAGTTCAAGCCTGCATAAAAAGTCTGGATAACCATCCAAGTAGTCAAAGCATGCGTAGGGCAGTTCTTAACAAGAGATTTCGTACGTTCCCAAGCTTGGGCAACGTGTTCATTATCCAATTGCCTAAAATTCATAAAATTACTCCTCAATTGGATAATCTTAGCAGGTGGGTAGTACTTCCCAATAAAAGCAACCTTGCACTTATCCCAAGAATATATGCTATTCCTAGGCAAGGATTGGAACCAAATTTTAGCTCCTCCTCTCAAGGAGAAAGGAAAAAAGGTTAAGCTTAAAAATATCACCTTCTACTTATTTATACTTATGCATATCACAAAGCTCAACAAAATTATTCATGTCTAAAGCAACATCATCTCCAGCACCGGAGAATTGTTCTTTCATAACAAGATTTAACAAAGCAGGTTCAATTTCATAAGAAGCTGCTGAAGTGGCAGGTGTGGCAATAGGAGTACAGATAAAATCATTGTTGTTGTGACTAGTGAAGTCACACAACTTAGTGTATTCGGTGGTACCCATAGTACCAGCAAGTACGACCAGCAATTTTTTGTGGTTTTTTGATAAAGGATTGAAAGATAAAAACTGAAAGGTAAACTAACAAGACTAAAAAGCAAAGATAAAAGCTAATGTGCAACTCCCCTATCTTGTAGAGTGGAGTCCCCGACAACGGCGCCAGAAATTAGCTTGATGGCATTGAAGTAGTGCTTCTTGTTGGCCACCCCAAGTGGAAGGTTGAGATGTAGCGTAGCAGCAAATTTCCCTTGGCAAAGATACTAAGGTTTAAAAATCGTCTCCCATTGGACTCCGACGACGACAAGTAGGTGGTTCAGAAAGTGATGCATCGTATGAATAGAATCAATTGCTTCGCCTGGACCTGCACAAACAAAAAATAACTTTGCTCCCAATGAGTACAGAGAGGTTTTCAATCTCTCCGGCCTTGTCGTTTACAAAGGATCAACGCAACAGATAATGATAGTGATAACTGCAACTAGAAAGTAAAACAAGAAGTAAATTGCGGGTGTAAACAGTGGTGGAAATATGGAACGGGGTCCCATGAAGTTTACTAGTGATGTCTCTCTCCCAAAAGACGATAAACAACTATGCAAGGTGAACAAATTATAGCTGGGCAATTTACTTGATTACAGACGCAAACCAATGCTAACTATGCTACAAAATAAAGGAAGAGGCTCAAAAGCATGGGCAGTACGCCAAAACAAGTAGACTGAAATCCATCTGCATCTACTCACTGATCATCCACCTTGAGATATCTATCTAGAACATCTCGTTGGTATTATGTTGCGAGTCCCATCCAAAGTTTAAACCCAAAGCAACAGACAACTACATTAAAAGAACTTTGCATAAATTAAACAATCCTTGTAGCCACAGTTAAAAGCACCGTTGTTTTCCCCCTTGTGGCAACAGAAATCCCCAAGACTCATGTTTATGTCACTCAAGCTAGTTATCAGGGGGCTTGAACCCACAATTATGCATAATGCTCCCTCTTGGAGTTACTACCTACTACTTGGCAAAAGCAATAAACAGCAACGGAGAACATGCAAGAATTACTGAAGAACACAAATATAAAAGGAGAAGAACGAAATATATTACTCATCACAATCTGAACATAATCTCATAATCCATCAGATCCCAGCAAACTCAACATTGCAACAGAAGAAATAATTACATATGTGCCTTGATCATGCAGGGCAGCTAACAAGGTCTAATCCATGAAGAACAAAGAGGGGGAGAGGACATCACATAGCTACTGATCATGGACCCATGGTCCAATGTGGAATACTCATTGATCATCCAGGAAGCGTCCATGGTGGTGGAGAAGCTCCCGGAGGTCAATCCTCCCTCCGGCAGGGTGTCAGGAAGAGGTCTTTTGGTGCTCCCGATCTTGGAAGCGCGGCGGCAGCGGAACAGAGGTGAGATGATGAAAAGGGTTCTATCCTTGGGGGTTTCAGAGGACGAGGTAAATGTAGGCGACGGGGGTAGCTAGGGGGCCACCAGGGGTCCAGGCGGCCTCCCGGCGCGGCCCCACCCTAGGTCCCGGCCCCTGGACACTTGGGCACTAGGTGGGGCCCCTCTGGCCCCCCTTCAGGCATCTGGAAGCTTCCGGTACGCAGATTTTTTATATATTTTTCCCGGAATTTTTCTAGCATTTTACGTAATGGGAAAACCCGAAATAAAAAACAGCAGAAAACAGAAACTGACACTGGGGTGCACTGAGTTAATAGGTTAGTCCAAATATGATCAAAAGTGTATGAAAGTGTATCAAATGCATACCAATATCACCCAAAACATGCATGGAGCAAGCAGAAATAATAATATGTTTGGGACGTATCTGTCATCAGCAAACCTCACACTTGCTAAATCGAACCAGCTCAATAGTTAAACAAGGTAGTTGACTTAACATAGATCTTACCCAAGATATACTGGAATTAGAAAAGACCGGCGCCTAATTAAACAAATACTACTAGTCCAGCTGGTCCAGAGAGGGTTCCGAGGCATCGGCGTATGCCGCCGTCCTGTTGGCCTCCTGACCGTCGATGAGTTGCTCGTCCAGAGAGGCCTCCGAGGCATAGGCGTATGCAGTCGCCCTGTTGGCCCGCTGAACTTCTCTGAGCTGCTGGTCCAGAGAAGCCACCGCGGCATCGGCGTATGTCGCCGCCCTGTTGGCCCACTGAACATCGATGGGCTGCTGGTCCAGAGAGGCCATCGTGGCATCGGCGTATTCCGCAGCCCTATTGGCCTCCTTAACGTCGATGAGATGGTGCAGAGAGGCCTTCGCGGCATCGGCGTTTGTCGTCGCCCTTTTGGTGGATTTGTTCTTTCTTCTAGCGGCTACCACCGCCAAGATGGAGACGTAAGCCGCCGTCCTAGCGGCTTCCATCGCCCTGTCTACTTCCGTAGCTGCGCGTTGGACGGATGCGGTCGGGATGGACAAGACGGAGACGGCCGATGTACTGCCGTAAAAAGGGGTTGCCAATCGGGCATGACCGGCCAGCAAGATGGAAATAGCCGGGAAATCGATGATGCTCGAGGCAGTCGGGCTAATGAAGGAATCGGTCACCAAACGATACCTCGCTCCAAAAGCGCGCATGGCCGCGCTCAGGGCAGCATCGTCGGAACCACCGCCTCCAGTAGGCACAGAGGCGACGGCAAAGCCGACCCTACGAGCCCTCTGGTCACGAGTCGACATCCCCATCCTATAGACCTAAACCGATTGCTGGGTTGAGGAATGGATTATGTTCATGAATCAGCGAAGGTGGGGAAATCTAGCTAGATGTGGATTGAGTATGACTTCGGACGGAAGCCACTTTCGTTCTCGCATCCCAAACGCTTCTTCATTCTAAACTGTGTGCATGTACTTTGATAAAAGCCAACCAATCAGGTTGCAGTGAGATCCAACGACTACCATTCGACGCTAATGTTACATCCAACGAACGATGTTGTGCGCTATGGTTACGAGATTTTTTCCGGATAGTTTTTGAGACGGTCAAAGGGGGTTTTCAGTGTTTGACCAGCATTCAACTAATGCAGTTTGTACACTAAGTGCCACCAATTTTTGTCATAATCCTTTCAATTTTTTACCACGTACCATGTTCGTGAAATGGTGACGGCATGCCAAATCCCATCCCGTTTAGAGGTCATTTTAAGCGACTTTCAATTTCATGGTCATTTTGCTAAAAAAATATTAGTGAGAGCACAGTATTTATCAAACGTGGTCCAAACTGCTTGAAATTTTAGGATGTTGTGTGAATGCTTGACGGTGAATACATAAAAAGTTTGGGGTTCAAAACACTTAAAAATAATATGTTGCACTTGTAATGTGGATGTTTCCGGTAGAAACACCGATGCTTCGACGTGAATGGTACAACTTCATACACGAAGTACCATTGGTTTTTATCATAACCACATTTAAATTTAACCACATACATTGTTGGTGAAATCATGACAACACGCCAAGTTTCATCCAATTTAGAGACCATTTGAATTGATTTTCAGTTGCAGGGTTGTTTTGCTCGAAAATGATTCACCTGGTACATTTTATATGTAAATGTAGTCAAAGATGTTTGAAATTTTGGGATACCGGTGTGAGTGCTTAATGCTGAACACACACAAGAAATGGAGGCTAAAGGATTTTATAAAGACATGTTGTCTTTGTGATGTTGTTGTTTCATGTCGAAACTCTGGCATTTCGATGCGAATGGCCCAATTTTGTACACTAAGTTCCATCAGTTTTTGTCATAATCCTCTCAATTTTTTTACCACGTATCATGTTCGTGAAATGATGACAGTGTGTCAAATCTCATCCTAATCGGAGGCCATTTTAATCGACTTTCAATTTTATGGGCGTGTTGCGCAAAAATAAAGAACTAAATGCGTAATATTTATCAAACGAGGTCCAAAATGCTTAAAACTTTAGGATGTTAGTGTGAATGCTTGGTGTTGAACACATTAAAAGGTTGGGGTTCAAATCACTTACAAATAATACGTTGTACTTGTAATGCAGGTGTTGCCTGTAGAGACACTGATGCTTCGAAGTGAATGGTACAACTTCGTTCACGGAGTACCATTGGTTTTCATCATAACCACCTTTAAATTTAACCACATACATTGTTGGTGAAATGATGACAACACGCCAAGTTTCATCCAATTTAGAGACCATTTGAATTGATTTTCATTTGCAGGGTTGTTTTGCTCGAAAATGATTCACCTGGTACACATCATATATGTCAAATGAAGTCAAAGATGTTTCGAATTTTGGGAACCCATTGCGAGTGCCCATTGCTTAACACATAAAAAACTAGGGGTTTAAAGGATGTTAGAATAACATGTTGTCTTTCTAATGTGTTTGTCTCACATAAAAATCCTGATATTTCGATAGGAATGGCCCATTTTTTACACGAAGTACCCCTGGTTTTTACCATGATAATCTCAAATTGACACAACATTCCGGTCTGGTGAAATGATGCAGCATGCAAAGTCTCATACTGATTAGTCATCATTTGAATAGGTTTTTGATTTCAAAGTCCTTTAGGGTTTATACCTGATACGTCCAAAACGTATCTATAATTTCTGCTTGCTCCATTCATGTTTTGTGTGATATTGCTATGATCTAGATACACTTTCATACACTTTTGATCATATTTGGACTAACCTATTAACTCAGTGCACCCCAGTGCCAGTTCCTGTTTTCTGCTATTTTTCTATTTCAGTTTTCCCCCATATAGAAAGTGCCAGAAAAATAAAGGAAAAATCAGCGTACAGGAAGCTTCCAGAAGAGCCCGGGAGGGGCCAGAGGGGAGCCAGGGGGGCCAGGCGGCCACTCGGCGCGGCCCCACCCCTGGCCGCGCCAGGGGGGCACCTGGGGCCCCTGGCCCACCTCTGGCTGCCCCCTTTCGCCTATTTATCCCCCGTCACGGGAAAACTCCAGAACAAGAACCCTATTCCACGAACTCGCCTCTGTTCCGCCGCCGCCGCGCTTCCAAGATTGGGAGCACCAGAAAACCTCTTCCCGGCACCTTGCCAGAGGGAGGATTGACCTCCGGGAGTCTCCTCTCCACCATGGATGCTCCCCGGATGTCTCGTGAGTAGTTTTCCTTGGACCATAGGTCCGTGATCAGTAGCTATGTGATGTTCTCCTCCCCTCTTCGATCTTCATTCTTTAGACCTCGTGAGCTTCCCTACATGATCGAGGCACCTTTGTAATATTTCTGCTATTGCTATGTTGAGTTTGATCGGATCTGATGGATTATGAGATTATGTTCAGATTGTGATAGAGTAATATATTTGGTTTTTATCTCTTATATTTTTGTTCCTAAGTAATTCTTGCATGTTCTCCGTTGCTGTTTATTGCTTTTGCCAAGTAGTAGGTAGTGACTCCAAGAGGCAGCGTTGTGCTAGATTGTGGGTTCATGCCTCCCTGATGACACGCTTGAGTGACAGAAACATGAGTCTAGGGGATGTGTTGTTGCCACAAGGGGGAAAACAACGGTGCTTGTAACCGCGGTTGCAAGGATTGTTTACTTTACGCAAAGTTCCTTTTAATGCAGTTGTATGTTGCTTTGGGTTTACACTTTGGGTGGGGCTCGCAACTTAATACCAGCGAGATTTTCTGGATAGATATCTAAAGGTGGATTATTAGTAGTAGATGCAGATGGATTTCGGTCTACTTATTTTGGCGTACTGCCCGTGCTTTTGAACCTCTTCCTTTCTTTTGTAGCATAGTTAGCATTGCGGTGCGTTCATAATCCTATCAATTGCCTTTCTGTAATTTTTTTACCTCGCATAGCAATTTTATCGTCTTTTGGGAGAGAGACCTCACTAGCGAACATCACGTATCCCGGTCCAAATCCTTATCACTGTTTCCACTCTACATTCACTTTACCGCTTTTATTTGCTATCATTATCCCTTGCGTTTTATCCTTTGTAAACAACAAGACCGGAGAGATTGACAACCTCTCTGAACTTCGTTGGGAACAAAGTTATCTGTGTCTGTGTGCAGGTCCACGTCAGTTGTGCCGCTGACACCTACTTATCATCTCTGGAGTCCTGCTGGAAACAAACCTTGGTATCTTCACCGAGGGAAAACTGCTGCTGCACTACATCCGAACCTTACACTTGGGGAAACCAACGAAGGGGCGAGAAGCCATCAATACCCACCAGCTCTTACAACGCAAAAGATTATATTCATGTATGTGTATATTTTTCCATCTGTACGTATTGCAAAGCAAACCGTGAGAAATTTGGATAGCTTCGAACGGAAGCCTTCGTTAGGAGGCGTGACACTTGCGTTCTTGCATCCCAAACGCTTCTTCGTTGTAAACTGTGTGCCTGTACTTTGATAAAAGCCAGCCAATCATGTTGCAGAACCAGCTCCTCGCGGATCGCGCTGAGATCCAATGACTACCATTCGACGCTAATGTTACATCCAACGACCACTACTAGGAAACTGGTCATCGGTGGCGCACCCATTTTGCCTTTCTGTGGCACATATGTGGTTGCGCCACAGAAAGCCCGCCACTAAAATATTTTTTCTGTGGTGCATGTACTGGTGCGCCACAGAAAGGCAACATTTTGCTGCGCACCAGGGCCCATGCGCCACAGAAATATTATGTTTCTGTGGCGCACCTGGCTCACATGCGCCACAGAACAGGATGCGCCACAGAAAATACTCATGCGCCAAAAAACATATATTTATATGCGCCACAAAAATATATTTCATTTTGAAAGAAAAAAATATGTCACCAGTACCAAACAGCTGATTGACAATTACAAATACAAATAGCAGATTATAACAAATATATTGATCATCAGAAGTTGTCAAAACATACTGATCATCACAAGCTAGTCATCAAACAGATTGATCATCACAACTACTCCAAATCCATCACAAGATATCCAAATCCATCACTAGTTACACAAGACATCGCAAGTCACTTGTCTATGACAGTCCTCCCACTTGTCGTAGACTCCAGGAACCCGTCCATCGAACACCACGTAGCACTTCGTCGTCTGTATAGTCAAGGCATATTAGTATATCATGCAATGGAAATAATTAAATGGTTCAAATGCATATATATATGTCTAAATAAAGCAAAGGATTGACAAACATAATAAAAGATACATACTCATTCTATCTAGGCACACGTCATGATCTAGAGTTTCCCTGACTTGGCACCGGGAATGACTTATAGCCATCTTTCGTCGTCCACGTCCTGATGTCACCCTGCATTTTTAGGCATTCTTCGATCTCGCCCTTATGAAACACTCTGGGATAGTTTAAGGTTGCACCTGTTATCATGACATCATGCTGCATGATTCCCGATATTTGGACTTGGATGTGGAAGAAGTCTTCTTTGAGATTATCATCGTCGATTTGCGCCAACCTCTCGGCCCATCCTCGGATACTAGATGGCAGTGTAAGCATATGGAATTCACGGACGAAGCCCCGCAGGAGATGCAGGATGTAGAAGGCCTCCTTCATGCTACGAGCTGGCTGCTTGACGCAGGGGAACCCCGTTACGTGTTTGAACACGTACTAGCCATTTCGGATACATTCCGCCGTTTTGTTGGCAAAACTGCATCCCTTTGTGGTGTAGCCCTCGCGAGCATCATCTAGAAGACCCCTTATTCGAGTGTAGTCTTTCTTCTTTATAAAACTCCCCGACTCAAAATAGGTGGCTAGCGAAAACCTCAGGGAAATTAGGATAAGCGTGCAGTATATGTTTCTGCGCAACACAAATGAAACTAAAGTTACGTACGACAACGAGGGAGTGGAAGAGAGCAATGGAAGAAATCAAATTAAGGAAGCTAAAGTTACGTACAACGACGAGGGATTGGGTACATACTCGGGAAAGAAAGGAAAAAGAATGACGTTCTTCCTCTTGTTGGCCACAAAGAACTATTGGAGGTATGTCTTCGCCATTTCCCACTCCCCTGATCCTTTGAGTAGCTGGTAGTCACGCATGTAGTATGGATCCACTATCACGATGTTCGGGGTGTTCTCTCTGTTGATCTTCATCGCCAGATGGGGCGCATAAAGGCGGACCAAGTTGTAGTCGAGCCGTATCAAGTGAAACAGATTGAAGATGTCCTCGTAGGCTATGAAGAACAGATCCACGGGGGCTTCATGGACAAAGTGCACGTCATTTGGGACCTTGATCGTGAAAAGCAGGTAACCTGGATTTGTTTCACGAAGGATCTGCTCTAGTACCTTGATACTATCATGCAAACTAACCATAGCTCCACGTGCGAGATTGCGCAGATCCTTGCTCAGTATCGGTTGACTAGCTACATGAACCCGGACCATGCCATCCTTGGTTGCTGGTACCACGTCGTCCTGAGCCCGGATCCTCTTCGTTGACTGCTTCTTGGCCAGCATCTTAGTTCTCTTCCTCTGCTTCTTCTTCATAGGGCCATCCATTGGGGATTTGATATGCTCACTGGCCGTCTGGCGGAGTGTGTTAGGGATGGAAATGATTCCCACGGGTTTGTTTGTTTGATCATCGACCGGAGGCGTATATTGAGACAAACCATAGTCGAGGCGTCGCTTCTTGGAAGGATCAGTTTGATCATCGCGAGCGCGGCCGAAGGATTCTTCTTGATCTAAGGCTGGCATGTACAATCCTTTTTCGTAGCCGGTGTTGATGAACTCATGGACGTCGATATCATGATCATTGTCGTCTTTGGGGCCATGAAGTGGCGCCATGTCCTCTTCATCACGTGTTGGCAGGGCCTGGGGCAGTTTCGATTGTGATTCAATGGGGCCATCGCCAAGGGGCGGTACTGATACGTCCCAAACCTATCTATAATTTCTGCTTGCTCCATGCATGTTTTGTGTGACTTTGCCATGATTTTCTTCAACTTTCATACACTTTTGAGAATATTTGGACCAATCTATTAACCCAGTGCACCCAGCTGCCAGTTGCTGTTTACTGCTGTTTTTTTATTTCAGGTTTTCTGGCCATTAAAAGTGCTCCAAAAAATCCGGAAAAATCAGATAAAAATCTGTGACCCGGAAGCTTCCGGAATCACCAAGGTAGCGGAGGGGGGCCACCACCAGGAGACCAGGAGGGTCCCTGGCGCGGCCCCACCCTAGGCCGCGCCAGGAGGCCTCCTGGATGCCTGGTGGGTCCCCTCGACACCCCCCTCCGCCTATATTTTGCCCTCGGGGTGGAAACCCCTAATATCAAAGTACTTTTTCCAGAAGCGATTCCGATCTCCGCCGCCATCGCCAACAAGCTTCGGGGGACCAGAATTCCTGTGCCGGCACCCTGCCGGGACGGGGAAGTCCCCCCGGATTCATCTCCATCGACGTTGCTTCCTCCCTCCATGAAGCGGGAGTAGTTCTCCCTCGGGACTGAGGTTTCTACCAGTAGCTATGTGTTCTTCTCTCTCCCCCATGATATCATCTTCGTTGTGATCATAGGCTATGATAATCTAGGGTGATCCCATGATATTTCCCCTTCCTCTATGTAATGGATTGATGTACTCAATTGATCTTATCTAGTATAATCCCCGAGACCAAGGTGACATCGGCATGCTCACCGCCACCGGCATGCTCATCATCACTGATACGTCCAAAACGTATCTATAATTTCTGCTTGCTCCATGCATGTTTTGTGTGATATTGCTATGATCTAGATACACTTTCATAAATTTCTGATCATATTTGGACTAACCTATTAACTCAGTGCACACTAGTGCCAGTTCCTATTTTCTGCTGTTTTTCTATTTCATTTTTCCCCATATAAAAAGTGCCAGAAAAATTCCGGGAAAAATATAGGAAAAATCAGCGAACAGGAAGCGTCGCGAAGAGCCCGGGAGGGGCCAAAGGGGAGCCAGGGGCCCAGGCGGCCACCCGGCGCGGCCCCACCCCTGGCCGCGCCAGGGGGGCGCCTGGGGCACCTGTTCCACCTCTAGCTGCCCCCCTTCTCCTATTTATTCTCCGTCACGGGGAAACTCCGAAGACAGAACCCTATTTCGCAAACTCACCTCTGTTCTGCCGCCGCCGCGCTTCCGAGATCGGGAGCACCAGAAGACCTCTTCCCGGCACCCTGCCGGAGGGAGGATTGACCTCCAGGAGTCTCCTCTCCACCATGGATGTTCCCGGGATGTCTCGTGAGTAGTTTCCCTTGGACCATGGGTCCGTGATCAGTAGCTATGTGATGTTCTCCTCCCCTCTTTGATCTTCATTGTTTAGACCTCATGAGCTGCCCTACATGATCGAGGCACTTTTGTAATATTTCTGCTATTTCTATGTTGAGTTTGATAGGATCTGATGGATTATGAGATTATGTTCAGATTGTAATTGAGTAATATATTTGGTTCTTCTCTCTTATATTTTTGTTCCTACGTAATTCTTTCATGTTCTCCGTTGCTGTTTATTGCTTTGGCCAAGTAGTAGGTAGTGACTCCAAGAGGGAATGTTTTGCTCGATTGTGGGTTCATGCCCCCCGATGACACGCTTGAGTGACAGAAACATGAGTCTAGGGGATGTGCTGTTGCCACAAGGGGGAAAACAACGGTGCTTGTAACCGCGGTTACAACGATTTTTACTTTACGCAAAGTTCTTTTTAATGCAGTTGTCTGTTGCTTTGGGTTTACACTTTGGGTGGGGCTCGCAACTTAATACCAGCAAGATGTTCTGGATAGATATCTCAAGGTGGATGATTAGTAGTAGATGCAGTTGGATTTCGGTCTAATTATTTTGGCGTACTGCCCATGCTTTTGAGCCTCGTCCTTTCTTTTGTAGCATAGTTAGCATTGCGGTGCATTCATAATCCTGTCAATTGCCTTTCTGTAATTTTTTTACCTCGCATAGCAATTTTATCGTCTTTTGGGAGAGAGACATCACTAGTGAACATCACGTATCTGTTTGATCCTTTGTGAACAACAAGACCGGAGAGATTGACAACCTCTCTGAACTTCGTTGCGAACAAAGTTATCATGTCTGTGTGCAGGTCCGCATCAGTTGCGCCGCTGACACCTACTTATCATCTCCGGAGTCCTACTGGAGACAAACCTTAGTATCTTCACCGAGGGAAATTTGTTGTTGTGCTACATCACGCCTTCCACTTGGGTTTTACCAACGAAGGGCGAGAAATCACTATCATCATCTCGCACATCAATCACCGCCATCGCCTTCCTCATAATTATCCTCATCCGACATTTGCTGGCATAGCTTCCAAAATGGCACCTCGTCTACGGATGGTTCTTCGTCACTATTAGAAGGTTCAGGACCGTTGTTGGCGCCCGACATGTTTGCACTTCATAAAAAGAGAGGCAAAAAGTTAATACATAAATTCAGCATGACCTTTTCTAAGTTTTGGACCTATGAGTGCCCATTTCTCAACCAAAACGGAAGTGAATCAACACTTTGGGAGAAATGGGCAACTCTCAACATAGCCTACAGGAATAGATAACCAGAGGAATGATCCCATAACAGTAGAAGCATAATCAAACAATATACATGAACGGAAAATTGCAAAAATTGGGCCAGTTGTGTTGCTACCTAATTGAAAAAATTGCAGTGGAGGTACTGATAGTATACCTAGCGAGGCAGGGAGGGAGGAACTGACCGAGGTCGCTGAGGGCCGTTGATGAGGAGGTCGCCGATGAGGCAGTACTCATGCTCGGGGAACGGGCTTGACGATGAGACGGCGTGGAGCGGCGAGATCCAGGCGGTCGGCGGCTCGATTTTCTGCAGAGGAGGGGCGCGGTAGGTGAGGTATATATAGAGAGAGAGGAAGGTAGAGAGAGAGGGATGGAGGGAGGCCACCAGAGAGGTGTCGGTCGAGGGGTGCGTGGCGGCGGTCGTCGTTGTCGTCGCGGGAGTGCGAGTGGAGACCTAGGGTTCGTCGCGTGGAGTGTGTGCTGTCAAGAAGGGAGAACCGTGTATTTGGCTAAGTCACAGAATTCTATGGCGCATGGGGAGACGGGTGTGCCACAGAAAGTGACAATTCTATGGCGCACGGGGAGCCGGGTGCGCCACAGAAAGTTGGGACTTAGTCCAAAACCCGCGCTGCTCTGCTTATGACATGAAACACTCAATAGCCTAGTGATTTGGTTGCTCTACACATTGTGAAATTGGGCAGCCAGGTTCGAGTCCTGGCTCTCCACAATTTTTTTGTTTTTAATTTTTTTTGTAATTATCTTACAGATATATTTAAAGCAACATTCTACACATGTGTGGAAACAAAAAACTACACATACTCCTTCCGAAGTCAAAGTCATATACCTATGATTGTCACACAATTCAATACATGTCATCTTGATCACACGTGTGCATACACACAAAAAGTCACGTCATCTCGACCGATCGGTTACGAGCTAGCTAGCCTCTATTAATCTTCTTTCCTTTCTTCTTCGCGATTGAACACTTTAGCCCGGGCATCTTGGGATTTATTCTAGTGAATGGACAACCGTTAGTAGGTAGGGTGGTCTTCCTTCTTACTTTACTAGTGGTAGGCATGTCTAAGTACTTTTTGAATTCCTCTTCGATCTTCGGATCACCATTTTTTTTAAAGTCTTTCTCGTTGGCGTCTCCGTCCATTTTGATGATGCTCCTTTTGATGCTCCTGACGACAACACGGTTGGGATTTACCGGGTTAGTAATGAAGAAGCATTGGTCAACTTGGCTAGCGAGTACCCATGGCTCATTTTTCGCGGAGGCGTTCTTTGATTTTTCATCAGGTATAACCATGGTGGTGAAATACCGGCCTTCTTTTTCGATGTTCTTGGCCCATCTGAAACGGAACATCGGCACCGTCTCCCCACAGTAGCCGAGATCCCATATCTCCTCAATCCTTCCAAAGAATCTTTCCTTGACAGTGGCCTTGTCATCGGCGAAGGATAGCATAGTAACTCCTGAGTTTTGATATTCAGAACTCTTTTCCTTTTCCTCGGTGTAGAATCAGTAACCGTTGATGTCTTACGACTGATAGGTCCTTAGGTTGTGTGCGGGGCCCTGTGATAAGGAGAATATGAGTTGTTGATCTTCGGTAAAAGGTTCCTGCGGTAGATTGTCGAATAGCCGTTTCTTGAACCAACCCGTGAAGCTGGAGTTGTGCTCTCTGATTACATATCCCATCTTCCTCGGTCGGCCCAGATCGATCTACTTCTGCTCGATTAAGCGTTTGTACTCTTCCATACAAGGGTCGACCAATTCGATGTGTTGTAGCGCGACTCGGTGTGCCCTATCAAAGTCGGCACGTCGATCAGCAATGCCGACATGAAGTGCGCGGTAGCCCTCGCGGTGACCATATCCAGCGAGGCTGCCGAGGTGCTTCTTGGTGGGCAGACCAACATTCTCTTCCTTTGTTAGATAATTCTGGCAGAAGGAGATGCACTCGTAGGTCAGAAATCCTTTGGCTATGCTTCCATATGGACGGGACCTGTTGCGAACGAATCCTTTAATGACACCTTTCATCCTTTCGAATGACATCATGTTGTGAAGGAACTTCGGCCCGAGATGGATGATGGCATCCATGACATGGACTAGCAGGTGCACCATGATGTCGAAGAATGCAGGAGGAAAATAAATCTCGAGCTCGCATAATATCACCACGATGTCTTCCTGGAGCATTTGGAGTTGTTTCACACCGATCGACTTCCTAGAGATGACGTCAAAAAAGTTGCAAAGGCCAAACAACGTATCACAGACGTGCTCGTCCATTATACCTCGGATCGCAACGGGAAGTAACTACGTCATCACCACGTGGCAGTCGTGAGACTTCATCCCGCTGAACCACTTCTTCGCTAAGTCTAGATATCTGCTTATCTTCCCTGAGTAACCGTGAGGAACTTTCACTCCTTGGAGGCACCTGAAAAGCTGCTGCACCTCCTCCTCACTCAAAGTCAAGCAAGCAGCGCGAAGGAGCACCTCATTCTTCTTACAACTTTTGCGGTGACCTTGAGTCCCTTCCTTGGTCATGTCATCATCGGCGTCGTCACCATCACTATCGGGATACCACGGATCTTTCTTGATGCCAAGCAATTTACGGTCGTGTCTTGCTTTCGTCCCATCCTTGGTCTTCTCCGACATGTTGAGAAGTGTGCCGAACAGACTCTCGGTGACGTTTTTCGTGATGTGCATGACATTGAGACTATGGGTCTGTGGAGGATCTTCCAGTACTTCAGGTCCCAGAAAACAGACTTCACTTTCCATACTCCCAACAGAGGGTCTACCCTCAGTCGCTTATTTCCCGGCTTGGGTCACTCTTCCCAGTTTTCCAACAACTCCTGGATTTCTTTCAAGCTCGTGTTTACCGTTGAACAGATCTCCACGTTTTCTCCACGGGTGATCCTTGCGAAGCCACTTCCGAGTCCCTTGGAACACGGTTTTCGAAGACCCGGGATCCTTTGGTAGCTGGAGATGCGGGGTCTTATCCACGCACTTGACACATGTCTTGTGTCCTTTGTTGACCTAGGCCGCTAAATATCCTAAACCAATATAGTCATGCACAGTTGTGAACACCGCGGATCTCATAGGGAAACATTATTTACCGTGGGCGTCCCACGTAAGGGGTGGATTATCCCACAACGTGGCCAAGTCCTCTTTCAACGGCGCGAGATACAGATGCATGTCGATACCTGGTTGTTTCAGCCCCTGAATACGAATACGCAAGTGTATGTACCTTTGCTTCGTGCATAACCAAGGGGGGATGTTGTATGGCCATACAAACACGGGCCATGTGCTATGCGTGCTACTCTGGTTGCTAAACGGATTGTGTCCACCGGAGCTAACACCTAGCTTGAGGTTCCTTGGATCATTCCTGAAACCATCTTCGACGTCCAATGCATCCCACTGGGAACCGTCTGAAGGGTGTGTTAGGATCTCACCCTTCTCCGGATCATCCTCGGGCCTCACCCTATCCGCATGCCATCGCATGAGCTTTGCTTCCTTAGGGTCTAAGAAATAGCGCTGCAGACGGGGAGTGTTAGGAAATTACCATACTAATTTCGAGGAACTTTCTTGTTCCCTCTCTTGTATTGTCCTTGGACGCACACCAGAAATGCGGTGTAATCCTTGTACTCGTCCCGATAGAGTGCGCAATCATTGATGCAGGCGTGGTATTTAATGTGTGGTAGGTCGAGAGGGCACACGATCTTCTTGGCCTCATTGATACTTCTTGGCAAGGTGTTCCCCTGTGGAAGAAGATCGTCGTGCAACAATTCCATCAAAGCGTTGAAGCTCACGTCGGTCCATTTGTGTTTCGCCCTCATCTCTAGAAACCTAAGCATTACATTCAGCCATGTATCCTCGGGCTGACATCCAGGATACAATGGAGTCATCCCATCTATCTCCATTTGCGCCAGCTTAGCTTTCTCTCTAGCTGTAGCTCTAGCGTTGCTCACGTCCTTCATGAGCAATTCTTGAACATGAGGGTCCCACAGGGCCGAAGTTATCAGCGTCTCCGTGTTCACGTCCTCTTCATCACCCTCTACTCCGGCATCATCTCCTTCTTCATGATGATCCTCATGTCCGTCGGCATCTCCTTCTTCATGATGAATATGGACATCGACATCTCCTTCTTCATGATGATGTCCTACGGGATCTCCTTGTTCATGATGATGAAGTCCGCCGGCATCTCCTTGTTGATGATGATGATGTCCATCGGCATCTCCTTGTTGATGATGATGATGTCCTCCGACATCTCCTTGTTCACGCATGAAACCGTGCTTGAGAAGGTGCTTCTCCAATAGTCCGGAATCAAGGTCCATCTAGGTCAGGAGTTTGCATCTTTGGCATGGACATCTTATCCGGGTCCAGTTGTTCAGAATCACGTCGGCTTTCGCCTCTTCCTTGTATCTACGCACTCGACCTCCGGTCATCTTGATGACCATGGTTGCCTACGCGGCACAATTAGAGTTTTTTAATTAGAACCACACAATTAATGTGCATGCACATGGTCGAAGAAAAAATTCGGCATGAATTTCCTACAAATAGGACATATGGGTAGTCCAAAAATTTGCCAAAACGGAAATGAATCAACATTTCGGCAAACATCCATGCACCACGCCGACGTAAGCTAAGTGACAAAAAAATGGCTCACACACACGGCCACACAAAACATACATCTCCATGTCACATATGTACAAAACATCTCATATACACACAGCGCACACCGCCGACCACACAAAACATACATATCCATGTCCTCCAACCACTCACCTAGTAGATTCGATCGGAGACGACACCGCGGTGAGAGAAAGTGGTGTTTGGATAGGATAGTGCAAAAAAGAGATATGGAGAAGACAAACAAAGTGTTGGAGAGGCTTCCCTTTACAAATATATCAACCCAAATAGGTTAAACAACTAAAATTGAATGAAACCATGGGAAAAATGGGGTGGGGTGAGGAGGAGCAATACCTAGGGGGAGCAATGAATGAACTTGGGGTGGTGGTGCTGGAGAGGGTCGGGATTAAATGCTTGTTCCGGAGGCCACTTTCTGTGGCGCACATGTATCCATGCGCCACAGAATGTCTAGTTAATGTGGAACATGTATTAGGGTGCGCCACATAAACTTGACATTCTGTGGCGCATGGGTACAGGTGCACCACAGAAAGTGGCTTCCAGATTCACGTGGTGGTCCCCACCCAAATTTCAGTGGTGCACCACAATACATGCACCACTGAAATGGTCACTTTAGTGGCGCATGCTGCTCCCGTGCGCCACAGAAATGTCTATATTTCTGTGGCGCATGGGGTCACATGCGCCACAAAACTAATTTTGTGGAGAACGCACTTTTTAGGTGCGCCACAGAAAGCATTTCTATCTATAAGCAGTTTCCTAGTAGTGGACCACTGTTGTGCGCTATGGTTACGACAATTTTTTCGGATAGTTTTTGAGACGGTCAACGGGTTTTTTCAGTGTTTGACCAACATTCAACTAATGCAGTTTGTGCACTAAGTGCCACCAGTTTTTGTCATAATCCTCTCAAATTTTTACCGCGGACCATGTTCGTGAAATGGTGACGACATGCCAAAGCCCATCCTGTTTAGAGGTCATTTTAATCGACTTTCAATTTCATGGGCATTTTTCTAAAAAAAATATAAGTGAGTGCACAATATTTATCAAACGAGGTCCAAACTACTTGAAATTTTAAGATGCTAGTGTGAATGCTTGACGGTGAACACATAAATAGTTTGGGGTTCAAAACACTTCAAAATAATATGATGCACTTGTAATGCGGATGTTTCCGGTAGAAACACTGATGCTTCGAAGTGAATGGCACAACTTCGTACACGAAGTACCATTGATTTTTATCATAACCACCTTTAAATTTAACCAAATACATTGTTGGTGAAATGATGACAACACGCCAAGTTTCATCGAATTTAGAGACCGTTTGAATTGATTTTCAATTGCAGGGTTGTTTTGCTCAAAAATGATTCACCTGGTATATTTTACATGTAAAATGTAGTCAAAGATGTTTGAAATTATGGGATACCGGTGTGAGTGCTTAATGCTAAACACACACAAAAAATGGAGGCTAAAGGATTTTAGAAAGACATGTTGTCTTTGTGATGTTGTTGTTTCACGTCGAATCCCTGACATTTTGATGGGAATGGCCCAATTTTTTACACTAAGTGCCATCAGTTTTTGTCATAATCCTCTCAATTTTTTTACCACGTATCATGTTCGTGAAATGATGACAACGTGTCAAATCGCATCCTACTCGGAGGCCATTTTAATCGACTTTCAATTTCATGGACGTGTTTCTCAAAAATAAAGCACTAAACGCGTAATATTTATCAAACGAGGTCCAAAACGCTTGAAATTTTAGGATGTTAGTGTGAATGCTTGGTGTTGAACACATAAAAAGTTTGGGGATCAAATCAGTTACAAATAATATGTTGTACTTGTAATGCAGGTGTTTCCGATAGAAGCACCGATGCTGCGAAGTGAATGGTACAACTTCGTACACGGAGTACCACTGGTTTTTATCATAACCACCTTTAAATTTAACCACATACATTGTTGGTGAAAGATGACAAAACGCAAAGTTTCATCCAATTTAGAGACCATTTGAATTGATTTTCATTTGGAAGGTTGTTTTGCTCGAAAATGATTCACCTAGTACATTATATATGTCAAATGAAGTCAAAGATGTTTGAAATTTTGGGAACCTAGTGTGAGTGCCCATTACTTAACACATAAAAGTTGGGGGATTAAAGGATTTTAGGAATGGCCCATTTTGTACACAAAGTACCCCTATTTTTTATCACGATAATCTCAAATTTACACAACCCTCCGGTCTGGGGAAACGATGACAGCATGCAATGTCTCATACTGATTACTCATCATTTGAATTGGTTTTTTATTTCAAAGTCCTTTAGGGTTTATATATACCCACCAGCTCTTACAACGCAAATGATTATATTCCTATATGTGTATGCTTTTCCATCTGTACTGCAATGCAAATGGTGAGAAATTTGGATACGTGTGCTAGTGAACACTATCCTGTACCCCGCCCGCCCTATATGAACATTGGGTATGGCCTTTTACGGTTCCTGTCCAGGAAAATATCCTCCACCTCGTACACGACCCACTTCCGACCACGACCTTCACCTTCACCACATCTCCCGTTCGTCATCCGGCCATAGATTCCTATCGTATTTTCTAGTCCCCTAAATTCTAGATGCATGTCGGGAGAAGGGGGAGGTGGAGGATGCGGTGGAGGCAAAACCGATGATGTCATTTCGACCGCTCCGCCCTTCGTTGAGCCGTCGCTCCTTGCGGTCGGTGGAGGATGCGACGGGGGAAAAGCTGAAAAAGGTAACTCGATTCCTCCGACCGTCGATGATCCGTCGAGCCTCGTGGTAGGTGGAGGATGCGGCGGAGGCATAGCGGACTAATGCAGCCATATCGTCCCTCCGCCCATCGACAAGCTGTCGAGCACTGTGGGAAGTGGAGGACGGGGTGGAGACATAGCGGAAAATGTCAACAGCAACCAAATCTCTCCTCCTGTCGATGAGCCGTCGAGCCTTCTGGGAGGTGGAGGATGCGGCGGAGGCGACGGCAGCTCGATGCCTCCACCTGCCGTGGATCCGTCGCGCCGGATGAAGAGGCCCGCTATATTGAAGCTGACCGCAAGGGCTGGGTGACCTGCTACCTCGAATAACACATCTATCGGTCATACAAGATGGTGTACAAGGCTCAGATCGAGCTGGACGTCGCGAAGGAAGAGCTATGGGCCATTTCGTAGGGCGTCGTCGCCGATCACTTCGACAAGGAGCTACACGAGTACAGGCTCACCTACACCCTCTACAAGGCGGCGAGCTTGTCCTTCCCCGCAGCATGCAAGACTTGAGTCTGCATTAACCGCCGTCTTCATGAGCCGCCGTCGATCATCGCCTCCAGGCGCCAGTCCTATCTAGTTTAAATTTGGAGTTTTAAGTTTTTATGGTGTTAGTCGAGGAAGAACTCTAGTGTATCGCGGCGATGAACTATGTAGCGGGGAACCTGTAATAAATCTTTTGCATTGTTCGCATGATTTGTTCTCAGCTCCTTCTTTCACATCGCAAGATCGAAGCCTCATGAACAAGTGCAATTCTTTTCCAACCTAGGCTCGCTAGCTCTGCGATGATGAGACGGGAGAGGCGTGGCGTGTGCTCAGGGTTGAGTAGATGGCCGCGTGCCAGGAGCACGCACGACCGCTCCTCGCCGCGATGTGTATTCTTTGACTTCCCCCTCTAACTTTTTCCCTGACTTTGAGTCACTGACGCATGGGACCCATCAGATATGGGGTCCATTTGTCAATGACCCAAAGTTAGGATTACCTAAGTTAGAGAATCCCCACCGTCCTCATCGAGACTAGTAGTTCTATCTCACCAGCTGGTCGGGCCAAAGAAATGCTTGTTTTAATTGAATGTGTATGTCGCTGGTCCCAAGCTTCTCGAGTAGGCCAACTCCTCCAAGCCTTCTACCATAAGGCAACTACTATTACTCCTCGCAAAATGGAGCGAGAAATCTGCAATGAAAATCCTGGACCGTGCGGTCGTGCATTGCCAACATTCTGTTTTAATAGCCCGTGTGTTTTTCTTCATCTGTATCTGAACAAGGCTTTGCATCTGGCAATCAATCAAACAAGAGGAACACACACATAGGATTCACTGACAACAGATTTTCATTGCATAGCATAGATCTCCATTGCATAAAGGAGCATGGTTCCTCTTCTCCAATTAGTTCAACTATAAGAACTAACCCAAAATAAACCCTAAACTAGCGTCAAGTACGTACTGAAATAGCTTTTACCCTCGTATCCAGCTCATTTCAACTATGCTAGCAGTCCATCGATGACATACTGATGAACCCAAAATATTTACTACCAGCTAAAAGCTTCCTGCCGCGCGCTCAGATTAGCTGGAGCCACCGAAGGAGAAACTCCTCCGTCTACGGGCATCCTCCTCCCGCCGCTCCCGATTCCCTTCCGCGAAGCGCTCATTTTCCTCTTCACGCAAGGAACCTCCCACTTCCATAGCCAGCATGTTTCTCTCCTCCTGCGCAAGGAAGGCATTGTAGCGCTCGAGGGTGTTGCCGTTGTCGTCGCCGAAGACCTGGGGACTCTGGGTGGCGCTCTCCGGAGACAGGATGATGCTCTCCGGCACCAGGATGGTGCTCGCCGACGCCTGAATGTGCTCGTCGGCGCCAGAATGTGATGGCAGAGCCTGGATGTGCTCGCCGGCGCTTGGATGGTGCTCGCCGGTGCCTGCATGCCGCTCCCTGCGCCCGGACGTTGTTCCCCTCCTCCTGCATGCCGCCCCTCAGCGCCCGGATGGTGCTCCCCTCCACCTGCCAATCGCACGCCATCGCCCGGATGGTGCGCGCCTCTGCCTCCAATGTGCGCACCTGCACCTGGAGGGTCCGCGCTTGCATGGCAGCGCGGCGGGAGCGCTCGTTGCGCTCGGCGCGCGATGTGCGACCGAAAATGCGGGAGCAAGCGTTCAGGCCTATATACCGTCGGGGGAGTGCGGTTCGCCAACGGTACCACTGGACCTAGCAAGGAGTTGTCCAGCACTGCCGATGGAGTCACTACCTCACGATCTTCTGCTGGGGTCAAGTTGGCTCTAATGCCGCGGACCGAACCCATTGTTGATATGTGGGAAGAAAGGGCAAAAGAAGGGGATGTGAATTCGGATCTTGTGTCCCCGACATTGACGCTCTTTATGGCCCGCATTGGGTTTTTTTGGCTACGAGCGGGAAGGTTGTGCGGTTGCGCGTGGGAGGTTGCGCGGTTGTGCGTGTGACCTAGCACCTGCTCCAGCTGCATCGCGAGCGTACGCTTGACCATCGCAAACGATCAAGCGGTGTTCGGTCTGTTTGACTAGTAGTTGCGGGAGGGTACAATCCGAAACGAGGAAGACGAACGAGCGGCTGACGCGACCATTCGTGTGTGAAGCTTCTATATCGCAAGGTTCTCGTTAATCTCTCCTTCAAATTTTTTTAAAAAGTGCACAAGGTATCACACACGTGGTGTTTGTAAATAGTCTAGAATTATAATCTTTGGTTGCAACGATATCTCAAACGGGTTGCGGTGTGCCTACAAAGCAGACTTTTTCGAAAACTTACTTGTTTGTGTTACACCATATCATCGCACACAATTTTGTACTTCGGAACGTCTCCCAAGAGAAACTAGCAAAATTTTAAATAAATAGAAAATACATTTGAAGCAACTGTCGGTGTTATTTGCTGTCATCAAGCACAGTTGTCGGGACCCGGGGTTAGCGTATGCAAGTACAGCTAAGACATAGTCATATGGAGAGCCGAGAACCATACCCACTTGTCTAAGCAGACAAGGCCAAGCACAGAACGTTCTCGGAAAGCATCGTACGTGAGGGGCATCCCATCCAGGCCGGATGATCAACTGAGATGGGTCCTCATCGTCCGCACACAATTCTAATGATATGGGTGGTGAACTCCCATATTCAAAGACAAGTCGCCTCAACCATACTATCAACTATCTCAAAACTCTTACATAGACTTACTCCAGCCCGATCACTTAGTCGGGGTCTAGGGCGGGCTCGATCATACCACAAAGTGTGCACGAGACGGAGTCTCGAACAATCGCATTGCGATGCCCCAAGCTGCGCACATCTAAGGGCCACTTGGTGTATGAAAGACTGCCAGCCAGAACACAACTAAGGTCTCGAAAACCCATACAAAGACATGCATGTTATAAACATACACGCAGCACACATGCCTTGTATGAACAGCAGGTACCATTGCAATTCTCTACAAAGTGTACATATTTATTGATAATTCTTATAGAGTGCAAACAGAGATCACAAACATGTGATCCAACATTACAACACAAACGAAAGCAAATTATGTCTGAGTACAGACAAGTTTAACAAATGGCTTAAGAAGCCTTATTTAAACACAAGCCCTCCACGAGGGAACCAGTCGTCTGACTGGGACTAGACTAATTGGTCTTCAGTCGTCCAGCTCGATGAAGAAGCCACCTTCAGGGTCAGTGGCATCATCTAAAACATAGATTAAGAAAACGTGAGTACAAAATCGTACTCATCAAGACTTACATAGGAGCTATACTACTCATGCACATGTATCAAGGTAAAGGGAGGTGGGGTTCACTTGCAGAAATGCCAGCTTTGACTTGGCTAATCCTGAACTACGAGTACCAGACTTTGAGGTAAGAAGCGTACACGAGTCCACTACTTTCTCCAACCAATTACACCACTATGGTGCCTCACACTTATCTTGGTGTATTTTAGAAGTATCCGGTTCAAGTTATCTAATAATCAAGCTAAGCTTTCCAAGCAGTCCATAACTGCGGACGCGGCTATTCGAATAGTTTTGTTAACCCTCCAGGGGTGTACCACTACACACACATGATCATCATTTACCGCCTTTGATCTCGACACCATTCAAGGGGTGCCAGCGAGGATGCTCACCACAACTGTTACCTCATAGCCGATCTAGTCCGAGAAAGCCGCCTACTTGGGTTGGTTACCACAATCGTGAACCCGGCCGGTTTACCGAAGTGGACCCAAGTGATGTGTGCGTGGTGCATAAGCCGGTCTCGGATGAGCCGTTCTCTCACTTAGCATCCAGGCCACAAGCCTACCAGAACTCCGAACTATTGCGACATCTGGACATCGAAAGGGATGAGTTAGTAAGCTGAGAGGGGTCAGTGAGCCCGATGTGTGGTTGTACTCTTCATCTTGGATCACCACACAAGAACTCGGACTTAGGGCGGTGTTCAACGAGACAACCCACCGTGTACTCCTACACAGCCTCTCATCGTTCACCTTGTATTAGGGTCGATTCACCAACACTTTTCTACCATCATCAACATGATCATTCCCATCCCGACTCACATCACATTAACAACATGGTATCATACTAAGCATGCAATAAGCGATACACATTTGTAGGGGCCACATGATATCAAACAACTCCTACATTTGCTAGGATTGTGGTTTGCTTACTACTGTGACAAAATGATAGGTCATGCAAAGGAATGGGTTCATCTATGCGGTAGAAACGAATCATGGTGATCATCCTAAACAATGCATAAGCGAGACATGAGAGGGAAGTGGGATTTTATCGACATGATCAATGGGGGTTTGCTTGCCTTGCTGACGAGGTTCGGGTTCTGGGTCTTCAACGAAGGGGGCAGCCTCCTGCTCCGGTTCCACCTCTACTCGACAAACAACAAGCAAAGTAGCAAAGTAAATACAATGCACAATCACATGATGAAAGGTTGGAACTTGATGTATATGCTTTGATTTGTGAAGCAATTCCATTTAAATGGAGTATATTGCAAATTGAATTGCAAATTCAAACTCCAATTTGAATTCAAATTAGCCAAGTTGCATGTGACATTGTTTGATCATTTTGAACCTTCTTCAAATGTGTATGATATGCCTCTGATGTGTGGTTGAATTGTAGCATAATTCCATGGTCCAAGTTGCAAAAGCATTTGATTTGAATTTGAATTAATTTCAAATAAACCAAATGACATATGCTACTGGTCCCATTTTAAAATCAACTCAAACATAGTTGAAAGTTGCATATTTGGAAAGTTAATTTTCTCCTGATCATTTTTCATATATTATTTTTCCAATTTGGAGTTAATATGAATTTTCTATGAATTTCCAAAGTTTGGGGTATTTTCTGGAATTTCTGGAATTTCTTTAATCAATTTGATTTTCTGGAAATTCATTTAAATCGATTTATTGCGTCAGGCTGACATGTGGGTCCAGGGTGTCAATGACTGAGTGAGTTAATCCGTTGGTTTAAGTTAATCCAGTGGCTTAATTAAGCCACTGGGCCCACTGGTCAGTGACCCAGGGGGTCATTAGGCGGGTGATTAACGGGGGGTGGGGGGGGGGGCTAACCCGCCGGCGACCAGACCGCGGCGGCGCTCTGCGTTCTCCCTCTCCTGGCCTCCATTCTCTGCGCCGAGACCACAGGGATGTAGCCCTTGCGCTCTCACGTCACCTGGTGCACGCGGTTGACCTCGGGGGTGACCAAATCGACGACGGCGACGACCCTCCGCGGCGGCCGTGGCACGGGCTCGGGGTGAAACTCGCAGCAGAGCACCATTGAAGCCAATGTTGGGCGCGTTCGAAGCAGAAGACCACGGCAGAGGTGAAGGACAAGACGGCGAAGACGATTGATTAGCAGAAGCTCGCCGACGACGACCGTGGCGGCTCGGTACTCCGGCGACCATGGCAAACGGTGACAGAGGAAGAAATCGAGGGGGAGAGGTTAGGGGTTTCGATCGTGAGCTCACCAGGAACTCAACAGAGGTGGTGGCGATGGCTGGGGTGGTTCAACGGCGACGGAATCGACGAAGTCGTGCGGCGGCCGTAGACGAAGACGACGACACGATTCAGCAGCTCCAGGGGGCTTCAGCTCCTCCTACTCCGCTCGAAGACGAAGACGACTGCGGTGAAGACGATGGACAGGGTCCTGGGGCTTCTCGGCGTCGATGGCTACGCGGGGGCTGGACGGTGCTCCGGCGTTCTTCTCGGGCGGCGACGAATCGGGCGAGAGAGGAGGGGAGGGAGCTCGTGGAGGGGGGAAGTGGAGCGGTGCGTCTCCAGGACGTGTCCAGGTGCGAGAAGAGGCCACGGGGAGGCCTGGAAGCTCGAAGGCGTCGAGGTGGCGTCCACGGCTGGCTCGGTGGCATTCCACCGAGTTGCTTGGAGGCGCGGGGTGGGGAAGAAGACCCCTGTGCCCTTTTGGGCCGGCTGGGCTGGGTGGGCCGGCTTCGCCTGGGCGTCTGATAAGGTTCCTTCTTCTTTTTCTTATTTCCTTTTTCTGTTTTCTTCTGACATTTGTTCTGTTTAGCTAAATAAAATAGCTAAACATTTTATTAAATGCTAAAAACTTTTATATGGCCTCATAATAAAATAGACTAGCCACTTATAAAGTTTCAACATTTTTAAAATTCAAATAATTAGAATCTTAAATCAAATAGGGGTATTTCTTTAATTCCAAGGCCCTGTTTGAATATTTCAAAAATCTATGAGCATGGGGTGGGTCCCACATCACTTGATATGTGATCACACTCATTTATAAGACTTTTCAAAAATCTAACATGAATTTTTGGAGAAGATTTTTATCTGGCCTTTTGAATTAATTCATCTGGGGGTTGTCCTTCTCCCATTTTGATTTTGTTTTTGAATTTCCTTTGATTTCTTTCATGAATGCAAAGTTACTTTGATCCTAGCACATTACCTAACAGAGGGTTCTGACAACTCGCCCCCACTCAACAGAATCTCGTCCCGAGATTCAGAAGTCTGCGGGAGGAAGGTGGGGTACTCGGCACTGAGACGGTCTTCTCTTTCCCACGTAGCTTCTCTTTCAGAGTGGTGTGACCATTGCACTTTCAGAAACCTAATCTTCTGATGACGAGTGACACGCTCTGCGGAATCAAGAATACGAACGGGGTATTCTCGATAAGAAAGGTCATCTTGGAGATCAAGCGTTTCATGGTCGACTTCGCGGATGGGGTCCTTGAAGCAACGCCTGAGTTGGGACACATGGAATACATCATGTACTCGGGAGAGGTGCGAAGGTAGTTCAAGTTGGTAGGCAACTTCTCCACGTTTAGCAATAATGCGGAAAGGTCCGATGTAACGTGGGGCCAACTTGCCTTTGATACCGAAACGTTGGGTTCCCTTCAGAGGAGTAACCCGAAGGTAAGCCTTCTCATCCAGATTGTAGCTCTCTTGCCTATGATGATGATCATAGTAGCTTTTCTGACGAGACTGGGCTGCTTTCAATTGATCACGAACAATGTGAACTTGCTCTTCTGCTTCCTTGATCATATCCGGTCCAAAGAATTGTCTTTCACCGGTTTCTGACCAGTTTAGTGGTGTTCGACATCGTCGTCCATATAGGAGTTCAAAAGGAGCCATGTTCAGACTAGATTGAAAACTATTGTTATAAGAAAATTCGGCGAATGGAAGAGACTCCTCCCAATTCTTTCCGAATGAGATAACACAAGCTCTGAGCATGTCTTCGAGAATTTGGTTAACCCTTTCAACTTGACCGCTAGACTGAGGATGGAAAGCCGTACTAAAGGAGAGATGAGTTCCCATAGCATTCTGAAAGCTTCCCCAAAATCTAGAGGTGAAAAGGCTACCGCGATCAGAATTGATTTCCAAAGGAACACCATGAAGGGATACAATTCTAGAGATGTACAAGTCCGCTAACTGGCTAGCAGTTATAGACTCGCGAACCGGAAGGAAGTGAGCAACTTTGGAAAGCCTATCTATGACAACGAAGATGGCATTGTTTCCTGTCTGGGTTCTTGGAAAGCCGGTGATGAAGTCCATACCGACTTTGTCCCATTTCCACTCGGGAATAGACAAAGGTTGAAGTGTACTAGCAGGTCTTTGATGTTCTGCCTTAATGCGACGACAAACATCACATTCGGCAACAAATTGAGCAATTTCTCTCTTCATCCTAGTCCACCAAAATCTCTGGCGTAGATCTCGGTACATTTTTGTGCTACCGGGATGAATTGAGAGGGGTGTGTCATGGGCTTCCTTGAGGATGAGTTGCCTTAGTTCCTTATTCTTAGGTACTACCAAACGATTTTCAAAGAATACCGTTCCTTTGCTATCTGTGGAGAAACATTTATCAACTCCGCTAGCAATGTTCTCCTTGATCCGGCGAACACTTCGTGCACGCCTTTGGGAAACTATGATTTGATCCTCAAGAGTTGGTTTCGCCACCAAGGTAGAAAGATAGCCATGAGGAACAATCTCAAGATTGAGCTTGCGAAATTCCTCATGAAGAAGTGGTTGATACTGTTGTAACATGAGGTTGTTACAATACGACTTACGACTTAGTGCATCAGCCATTACATTGGCTTTGCCTGGGGTGTAAGAAATTACTACGTCGTAATCTTTTATCAACTCGATCCAGCGTCTTTGCCTGAGATTAAGATCTGGCTGGGTGAAAATATATTTGAGGCTTTGGTGGTCGGAATAAATCTCGCAACGGTTACCAAGGAGGTAATATCGCCAAGTTGTTAGGGCATGAACTACGACAGCGAGTTCAAGGTCATGGGTAGGATAGTTCTCTTCATGTGGCCGCAACTGGCGTGAAGCATAAGCTACCACATGTCGATCTTGCAGAAGTATGCATCCTAACCCTTGCCGTGATGCGTCACAATAGATTTCGAAATCCTTTTTGGTGTCTGGAGGTGCAAGTACGGGTGTAGAATTCAATCTTCTTTTTAGCTCTTGAAATCTTTCCTCGCACTTGGGAGTCCATAGGAATTTCTTATCTTTCTTGAGGAGTTCAGTTAGAGGCTTTGCAACTTTAGAAAAGTTCTTGACGAAGCGACGGCAATAGCTGGCTAGGCCAAGAAAACTCCTAACTTGCTTAACCGATTCAAGTGGAGTCCAGTAAGGATGGCATGAACTCTCTCGGGATATACAACAATGCCTTTTGCAGAAATCACGTGGCCTAAGTAGGTCACTTCTGGTAGCCAGAATTCACACTTGGAGAATTTAGCATACAGGCGATGCTCTCTAAGTTTCATCAATACTAGCCTTAGGTGTTCGGCATGTTCTTCTTCGTTCTTCGAGTATATAAGGATGTCATCGAGGTAAACCACGACGAACTGGTCCAAATACTCCATGAAGATCGAGTTCATCATGCGTGAGAAAGTGGCGGGGGCATTGGTTAAACCAAAGGACATGACGGTGTACTCGTAAAGACCATAACGAGTAGTAAAAGCCGTTTTGGGAATGTCCTCGCTTCGGATCTTGATTTGATGATAACCTAACCTCAAATCCATCTTGGAGAAGACAGAGGATCCTGCAAGTTGATCATAAAGATCATTGATCCTGGGCAATGGGTACTTGTTCTTTATCGTCGCTAAATTTAGCGGGCGATAGTCTACGCACATCCTTTCTGTTCCATCTTTCTTCGTTACGAACAGAACGGGGCAAACCCATGGCGATGAGCTAGGGCGGATGAAGCCTTTCTCCAACAAAGCTTCCAGTTGGGTTTTAAGCTCAGCTAACTCACGTGGGGCCATTTTGTATGGGCGTCTAGAAATTGGTGCGGTTCCTGGGGCAAGATCCACTATAAACTCTACACATCTGTCGGGTGGCATACCCGGCAGCTCTTCAGGAAATACATCCGGGAACTCACAAACCACCGGAATATCTTCAAGTTCGGGATGGGGAAGTACATTCAAAGAATGCACTTGGGTTCTTGTTCTGGGTGAGGTATAGTTGACTGTTTTGCCTGAAGGGTGGGTGAGTTTCACGGATTTGCCTTTGCAATCCAGGTAGGCATTCTGTCTTGATAGCCAATCCATGCCAAGGATGACATCAATGTCTGAAGACTTGAGGGCTATGAGTGAAGCAAGGAATACTAAACCCTCAATCGCAATCTGATTACCATGGCTTACTCTATTAGTTTTCCATCTTGACCCTGGAGTTTGAATAATCATTGGGGTGGACAATTCAACAAAAGATAACTCATGACGAAGTGCATAACTTTCCGACATGAATGAATGAGATGCTCCTGGGTCGAAAAGAACGGAAGTAGGAACATAATTGACTGGGAGCGTACCAAGAATGACGTCAGTGGTGTCGTCAGTCTCTTCGGCGGCGATCTGGTCCACACGTCCACGAGTGGCGGGAGGAGCGGGTTTGGCGGTGTAGACCTTCTGGGGTGGCTTGCCACGACCATTGTTGTTGTTGCCTCCGGCACGGGGTGGAGCATTCTGGTGCTGGATCTGGTTCTGGGGACACTCACGATAATAGTGGCCTGCCTGACCACACTTGTAACAGGCTCCAAACACAGTGCGTGGAGCTGGGTTGTTTGGCGGAGCTGGGTGGAACTGGGTTGGTGGACGAGGCGCCACATAGGATGGCCTCGGTGGGTTGTTCTGGCGGAACATGCTGTTTGGGATCCAGATCTTGCGCTTCTGGGAGCCAGAACTAGATGAACTGTCGTCTCTAGGGTGTTTGCGAAATTCGTTGGGGCTGTTCATGTCCTCTGCCTTGATGGCCTTGTTGACAAGGACCTGGAATATGGCAAAGTCATGAAGATTGAGCTCACGACGGAGTCCAGTGTTGAGGCCACGACGGAACCTCTCTTGTTTCTTGGAGTCGGTGGAGACTTCTTCGGTAGCATAACGAGCCAGTCGGTTGAACTCACGACTAAACTCGTCAACGGTCCTTCTGCCTTGAGTGTGGTTGCAGAACTCCTCACGCTTGCGGTCCATGAGACCTTTGGGAATGTGGTGCTCGCGGAAGGACGTGCAGAATTCCTCCCAAGATGCAGGCGGTCCAACGGGACGCATATTCAGAAAGTTCTCCCACCAAGAGCTAGCTGCACCTTCGAGGTGATAGGTGGCATAGCTGACCTTGTCACCAGTTGCAACACGGCCTGCTTGGAGCTTCCTCTCGATGCTGCGAAGCCAGTCATCGGCGTCAAGGGGCTCGGTGGAGTAACTGAAAACTGGGGGATGAAGCCGGATGAAGTCGTTCAGGGACACCAACTCATTGCGCTGCTGAGTGGTGTTGCGAGCAATGACTTCCAACAGATGGTGAGAGTCTCGGCAGTTCCTCTCGACCTCCATCAGAACCTGAGCCATCGTGGGTGGGGGTGGAAGGTTGCCTTCCTCCTGGTCATTCCCACGACCTTGGTTACGACCAACCTGGCCACGGGTTCCTTGAGACATCCTGAAGGTAAAAACCAAAGTCAAACAGAGTTGATTTGAAGAGTCTAATCAATGTATTGAAGTACTGGAAGGAGTACAGAGCAAAGGAAGTAATCATCTTGACAACATGGTGATAAAGCATACAAGCCATATATTCACAAGCTGTCATACAAACCATACATCGTTTTAGTACAAGCACCAAGCTAATACAAACGTGATGAAGATGATACATCCTTTAGAGGCACTCTGACTTCCTATACATTATTTATCTAAGCCTCTGGAACTTAGACACCTTGCATACAATATACTAAGGTACTACTACATCATCACTAAGTAAGACCACAGGCGGTCTCACTAATCTCCATCTCCATAGTAGTCCTCATAAAAGTTACCCGCGTATCCCGGTAGCTGGAGGTGACCATCGGAAAACACGGAGGCCTGTGGACCCTGATATCCATTTGGGCAAGGATGGGGCCTAGGTCCAGCGTAGGGTGGAAGCAAAGGACCACGGGGTGGAAAAATGCCTCCAATCTCGGGCCAAGCAACTCGAGAAGGCATCTGAGTCCTCACTGGGTAGATAGCATCATGCTCAACTGATCCCACGCTCACAAAGGGTGCCAAAAGTGTCAGTGCTCGATACAAACGAACACGGGTGGCGTGGAGCTCGAAACGGAGAGCGCGTGCATCACGATCTCGATCACTAGCGAACCTAGCAGTCATCTGAAGTGCGGGATCCTCTGCAGAGTGATCTGAGTAGAGTCCAGTGTAATATCCCTCTTCTCCTCGAAGTGCACCAGGGATATAGCGGAAAGAGGTCCCTCTCAGCAAAGTGTGCTCCTCTCTCAGCAGTGTCATACATGAGTATGCAGCATCCTGCACAGCCATGTTCTCGGTAATGCCAATGCCATGTCCAAAGTGGATAGGCTGAGTGACTCCAACGTGGTGCGGGTAGATCCGAACAATGCAGTGGAACTGCGTCTGGTTGAAGTCGTGGAACTGCTCCTCGACGGTGTACTCAGGGTACCATCGATATCCCACATAGGACATCATCTCGATCAACGTGGCGGGATGGCCACGCACACCGAGGCACCTGGTCAAACGAACAATCTGCCGAGGGGGAAGATCTGCCATCTGAAACAGAAAGGAGTTTGCAAATGCATCAGATTATGAGATAAACCTGGGATGACTCGGACAGCATAACGGCTGTAATTGTAAGAAATGACAATTTCTTCCAACATGGAAACAACACTTACATACGATGTAATAAAACAGGGAGCATAACCACTCTAACAAACCGATCACAACTTTCCTACGGCTACAAGGAAGCAAACAACGAGATGTTCTAATCAGACAGAGGAGAGCCTAGTCCTATCTTCCCGTAGAATAAGATGAGGGTGACTCAGAACTCAGAACGAAGGGGTAAGGAGAAAAAAGAAGCCTTACGTTATTCCCTTATATACCCAGAGTAACTATATAACTATAGCAAGCTAGACTCGACTTCGGCCAAGGCTACTAGTCCTACAGTCAGTCCTGCTCTGATACCAAGTCTGTTGGGACCCGGGGTTAGCGTATGCAAGTACAGCTAAGACATAGTCATATGGAGAGCCGAGAACCGTACCCACTTGTCTAAGCAGACAAGTCCAAGCACAGAACGTTCTCGGAAAGCATCGTACGTGAGGGGCATCCCATCCAGGCCGGATGATCAACTGAGATGGGTCCTCATCGTCCGCACACAAGTCTAATGATATGGGTGGTGAACTCCCATATTCAAAGACAATTCGCCTCAACCATACTATTGACTATCTCAAAACTCTTACATAGACTTACTCCAGCCCGATCACTTCTTCGGGGTCTAGGGAGGGCTCGATCATACCACAAAGTGTGCACGAGACGGAGTCTCGAACAATCGCATCGCGATGCCCCAAGCTGCGCACATCTAAGGGCCACTTGGTGTATGAAAGACCGCCAGCCAAAACACAACTAAGGTCTCGAAAACCCATACAAAGACATGCATGTTATAAACATACACGCAGCACACATGCCTTGTATGAACAGCAGGTACCATTGCAATTCTCTACAAAGTGTACATATTTATTGATAACTCTTATAGAGTGCAAACAGAGATCACAAACATGTGATCCAACATTACAACACAAACGGAAGCAAATTATGTCTGAGTACAGACAAGTTTAACAAATGGCTTAAGAAGCCTTATTTAAACACAAGCCCTCCACGAGGGAACCAGTCGTCTGACTGGGACTAGACTAATTGGTCTTCAGTCGTCCAACTCGATGAAGAAGCCACCTTCGGGGTCAGTGGCATCATCTAAAACATAGATTAAGAAAACGTGAGTACAAAATCGTACTCAGCAAGACTTACATAGGAGCTATACTACTCATGCACATGTATCAAGGTAAAGGGAGGTGGGGTTCACTTGCAGAAATGCCAGCTTTGACTTGGATAATCCTGAACTACGAGTACCAGACTTTGAGGTAAGAAGCGTACACGAGTCCACTACTTTCTCCAACCAATTACACCACTATGGTGCCTTCCTCGTCTTCCCCACGAGAAAGCACGCCATAGCACTCACACTTATCTTGGTGTATTTTAGAAGTATCCGGTTCAAGTTATCTAATAATCAAGCTAAGCTTTCCAAGCAGTCCATAACTGCGGACGCGGCTATTCGAATAGTTTTGTTAACCCTGCAGGGGTGTACCGCTACACACACATGATCATCATTTACCGCCTTTGATCTCGACACCATTGAAGGGGTGCCAGCGAGGATGCTCACCACAACTGTTACCTCATAGCCGATCTGGTCCGAGAAAGCCGCCTACTTGGGTTGGTTACCACAATCGTGAACCCGGCCGGTTTACCGAAGTGGACCCAAGTGATGTGTGCGTGGTGCATAAGCCGGTCTCGGATGAGCCGTTCTCTCACTTAGCATCCAGGCCACAAGCCTACCAGAACTCCGAACTATTGCGACATCTGGACATCGAAAGGGATGAGTTAGTAAGCTGAGAGGAGTCAGTGAGCCCAATGTGTGTTTGTACTCTTCATCTTGGATCACCACACAAGAACTCGGACTTAGGGCGGTGTTCAACGAGACAACCCACCGTGTACTCCTACACAGCCTCTCATCGTTCACCTTGTATTAGGGTCGATTCACCAACACTTTTCTACCATCATCAACATGATCATTCGCATCCCGACTCACATCACATTAACAACATGGTATCATACTAAGCATGCAATAAGCGATACACATTTGCAGGGGCCACATGATATCAAACAACTCCTACATTTGCTAGGATTGTGGTTTGCTTACTACTGTGACAAAATGATAGGTCATGCAAAGGAATGGGTTCATCTATGCGGTAGAAACGAATCATGGTGATCATCCTAAACAATGCATAAGCGAGACATGAGAGGGAAGTGGGATTTTATCGACATGATCAATGGGGGTTTGCTTGCCTTGCTGACGAGGTTCGGGTTCTGGGTCTTCAACGAAGGGGGCAGCCTCCTGCTCCGGTTCCACCTCTACTCGACAAACAACAAGCCAAGTAGCAAAGTAAATACAATGCACAATCACATAATGGAAGGTTGGAACTTGATGTATATGCTTTGATGTGTGAAGCAATTCCATTTAAATGGAGTATATTGCAAATTGAATTGCAAATTCAAACTCCAATTTGAATTCAAATTAGCCAAGTTGCATGTGACATTGTTTGATCATTTTGAACCTTCTTCAAATGTGTATGATATGCCTCTGATGTGTGGTTGAATTGTAGCATAATTCCATGGTCCAAGTTGCAAAAGCATTTGATTTGAATTTGAATTAATTTCAAATAAACCAAATGACATATGCTACTGGTCCCATTTTAAAATCAACTCAAACATAGTTGAAAGTTGCATATTTGGAAAAATAATTTTCTCCTGATCATTTTTCATATATTATTTGTCCAATTTGGAGTTAATATGAATTTTCTATGAATTTCCAAAGTTTGGGGTATTTTCTGGAATTTCTGGAATTTCTTTAATCAATTTGATTTTCCGGAAATTCATTTAAATCGTTTTATTGCGTCAGGCTGACATGTGGGTCCAGGGTGTCAGTGACTGAGTGAGTTAATCCGTTGGTTTAAGTTAATCCAGTGGCTTAATTAAGCCACTGGGCCCACTGGTCAGTGACCCAGGGGGTCATTAGGCGGGTGATTAACGGGGGGGGGGGGGGGTTTGGGCTAACCCGCCGGCGGCTAAACGCCGGCGACCAGACCGCGGCGGCGCTCTGTGTTCTCCCTCTCCTGGCCTCCATTCTCTGTGCCGAGACCACAGGGATGTAGCCCTTGCGCTCGCACGTCACCTGGTGCACGCGGTTGACCTCGGGGGTGACCAAATCGACGACGGCGACGACCCTCCGCGGCGGCCGTGGCACGGGCTCGGGGTGAAACTTGCAGCAGAGCACCATTGAAGCCAATGTTGGGCGCGTTCGAAGCAGAAGACCACGGCGGAGGTGAAGGACAAGACGGCGAGGACGATTGATTAGCAGAAGCTCGCCGGCGACAACCGTGGCGGCTCGGTACTTCGGCGACCATGGCAAACGGTGACAGAGGAAGAAATGGGGGGGATAGATTAGGGGTTTCGATCGTGAGCTCACCAGGAACTCAACAGAGGTGGTGGCGATGGCCGGGGTGGTTCAACGGCGACGGAATCGACGAAGTCGTGCGGCGGCCGTAGACGAAGACGACGACACGATTCAGCAGCTCCAGGGGGCTTCAGCTCCTCCTACTCCGCTCGAACACGAAGACGACTGTGGTGAAGACGATGGACAGGGTTCTGGGGCTTCTCGGCGTCGATGGCTACGCGGGGGCTCGACGGTGCTCCGGCGTTCTTCTCGGGCGGCGACGAATCGGGCGAGAGAGGAGGGGAGGGAGCTCGTGGAGGGGGGGAAGTGGAGCGATGCGTCTCCAGGACGTGTCCAGGTGCGAGAAGAGGCCACGGGGAGGCCTGGAAGCTCGAAGGCGTCGAGGTGGCGTCCACGGCTGGCTCGGTGGCATTCCACCGAGCAGCTTGGAGGCGCGGGGTGGGGAAGAAGACCCCTGTGCCCTTTTGGGCCGACTGGGCTGGGTGGGTCGGCTTCGCCTGGGCGTCTGGTAAGGTTCCTTCTTCTTTTTCTTATTTCCTTTTTCTGTTTTCTTCTGACATTTGTTCTGTTTAGCTAAATAAAATAGCTAAACATTTTATTAAATGCTGAAAACTTTTATATGGCCTCATAATAAAATAGACTAGCCACTTATAAAGTTTCAACATTTTTAAAATTCAAATAATTTGAATCTTAAATCAAATAGGGGTATTTCTTTAATTCCAAGGCACTGTTTGAATATTTGAAAAATCTATGAGCATGGGGTGGGTCCCACATCACTTGATATGTGATCACACTCATTTATAAGACTTTTCAAAAATCTAAAATGAATTTTTGGAGAAGATTTTTATCTGGCCTTTTGAATTAATTCATCGGGGTGGTTTCCTTCTCCCATTTTGATTTTGTTTTTGAATTTCCTTTGATTTATTTCATGAATGCAAAGTTACTTTGATCCTAGCACATTACCTAACAGAGGGTTCTGACAAAAGTTGATTGTACGAACTGTGTGCTGTCCAACACCAACACTTATATTTTCAGAAACGTTTTTGATAAAGCACATTTCCCACACATTTCAGTAACCACAACCGATTGGTAACAAGGGCTAGTGGTTCACTGTTCGCGACCGTGGGTTTTTTGAATATATATGCGGATGGTTGCTTGGTCGAATCGTCAGCTTTGTTCCCGCCAATGAAAGGATTCTCAGAAGCGTGCCTGATAGATTAGGTATCCCAAACATTCGAGGAACTATTAACGATTGCGGTGAAGGGCTGGCGGTCCATTGTTTGCAACCGTGGGCTTTCCCTGTAGATATCACAGACGGATTTTCAAAGAACCGTCAGCCTGACATCACCCACGCAATAATTTTTAGAATGGCGGCCGATGGCACACGTTTCCCAGACGGTTCATTTCATTTTTGGGCGGATGGTTTTTTATTTCTACCGTTTGTGTTGATTGCGTCGCAAACAGTTTCGGCCAAGGGATTGGGAAAGGAGTATCGTGATAGCTATCATCTTCACTAGTGAGAAAAGAAGAAACCCTACATGTTCGCATCTTCAATCCAGTGATTCATCTATAAATTTCTAGGACTTACTGTCAGTTGCCACTACTATTTTGACAATTATGGAAGATAGATTAAGAAATAGTATTGTGAGGTTCTCCACCTGATATTCATCTCCCTGAAATTGATATATACATGAGTACTACTTAATTTCTAGGTTGCACAAAGTCACTTACTTGAGAAAGGTTAAAGCCTTGGTTTATCCAAGGTGTAGGATAGTGACTTGCATCATAGTAGTACATTTGCATATGTTCAATCTAAAATCGAGTTGGTTCGTATATTTTCTTGCTACTTGATCTTTGATTAGTGTACTTCCTTCAATATTATATTTGGTAAATATTTTCCCTTTCAGAACCATCATGTTGTTGTCTTGGTTGATGAAAGAAAATGTGGTTCTAAATAATAAGGTTGTTGGATCCAAAAACAAGGAAGGGAAGAATAAGTAGCACTTCATTGTTTACACTATTTTTTCCTTGACTTTGTTCAAGATGTTTCATATCTCATTTAACTTCTTATGGTTGTGAGCTATCTGGAACAGATGGTGAACCGAACGATTAGATTTTTACAAGTCAAGGAGAAACATATGTAAGTCTAGTTGATTAATGTGGCCCCAATTTCTAGCACATTGTCACCCACATGGATGAATTGGTGACCTTTTTGCTAGATTCGTATGTTTGGTGGGTGATCCGACATGAAGAAAAGGGTATTGGCTCCTTCATGTTTTATAGTTGTTGTGGTTCTAATTCTGACAGTAAAAATGAGGTAGGAAGGAGCTTGATTCGTGGCGTAACACATAAAGAAGTATACAAGTTCAGGTTCTCTATGATGAAGTAAAAAACCTTGTCCTATCTCGCGAGGAGTTGTTCTTGCTTTGTCTGTATCTAAATATATAAATTCTAACCTTTGTCCACGTTTTCCTCCTATATATATAGTTTGCTTCGAAGGGGTTTACCCAAGTGAAGCGTTACTCTAAATATGATGTACCCTAGTGCTCCACTAAGGCAAGTAACTGATGTAATAACTACACACTAGATACTCATTAACTAAAGATGAATCATGTGTAGCACTAGTGCTCAGAATAGTACCTTTTCTTGTAGTGGATGGTAAGATGGGAACCTTGGGGTCTCCTTTCTTACCCATAGTGGAGTGCCGCAGGGAGAATAATTTAAGTAGACTTGTAAATAAAGCTATGCTCCCCGGCAATGGCGCCAGAAAACAATACTTGATAACCCACAACTGTAGGGGATCGAGGGGATCGAGATAGTCTTCGCGGGTAAGAATAACCCAATTTATAGATTTGACACAAGGGGAGCCAAAGAATATTCACAAGCTTTAACATTTGAGTTGTCAATTCAACCGCAACTGAAGTACACTTGCTTGCCAAAAACTATCAATAGCAACGGTGATATGGAAGTGATGGTGGCAACGGAAATAGTGGCGGTGAAACAGCGAAAGTAAAACAACAAAAGTAAACAACTAGTAACCAGCAGGATTAAAACACTGTAGGCTAGGGAGATGGATGGTTGGGCGCTAGTTGGATGAGAGTGAACATGTACTAGATTCTAACACGGTGCAAGGCACACAGAAAAGCAAGGATCATCTAGGCAATATCAAACATTACGCATTCATCCCAAGGTAGTTGTATGTGCTTGCAATAATAACTTGCACAACATCTTTTGTCCTACCATCCCGCTACGAACGGGGCCAAAAAGAACTTATGGAGATTAAGGTGCTCCTGTCAAAGAGCACCGGAACAAAGCATTAACACTCAATGGATAAATGAAATCCTCCAATTATAGTCCATCCCCTTTGGTGTCCCAAGTTGTCACCTTTGGGATCGCCGATTCCGGACCATAATAGGTGCATACAACTCATAGATAGGATCAAGAACACAAATAAACTCATGAAAACACTAGTTGTTCAGATATGAAATCATGGCACTCGGGCCCAAAGTGACAAGCATTAAAAGCAAAAAGTTGTAGCAAAGATATAAACACCAAAGTAGATGATAGGAAACATGCCCCCAACAATCTGACGAACTATTACATGATCTAACTCATCCAATCCCTACCATCCCTTTGCCTACAACAAGGAATTACTCACACATGAAAGGAGAAGTCATGGAGGGATGGAGTGGCGATGGTGATGACGATGGTGATGTTGCCCCCTCACTGGAGGCCAAAAAAGCCTCTAGATTAGCCCCCCCCGGAGAAGAATAGAGGGTGGCGGTGGCTCCGCGACGAGAATTGGAAAAGCGACTTCTGTTCTGGGGTTTCCTCGCGACGGGTAAAAATAGGGGCCAAGGTAGGTCACCAGAGGGGGTGGGGCCCACCCAGGCGGCCTCCCAGCGCGGCCAGGGGGGTGGCCGCTCCAGCAGGGCGCTTGGGGCCCCTCTGCCTGCCCTCTGGCCCACCTTATAGTCCTGGGTTCCTCCGGGTGCGTGGATTTTTCGAGATTTTTTTGGGAATTTTCTGAAGTACCTAAAAATCCATATTCCTGCACACAAGAAAACCATACAGGCAGCTCTGTTGAAAAGAGCGCCAGTCCGAGTTAGTTTCGTTCAAATCATGCAAGAATGAGGCCCAAACAATAGAAAAAAGTGTTTGGAAAAGTAGATACATTTGAGATGTATCAGGCGTTAGTGTCTTCAATCAAATTTTCGCTTTCTTGTATTGGTTTGATTCTGGTCCCAAATTCCTCCACGCTTGGCTTCGTCCGACTCGGTGTATCTGGAGATGGCAGTTGAAGGGCCTCTCCTTTCCGTTGTCTACGAGATATTTATCATTTTGCCTAGAATTTAAACAGGAGCACTCTAGTATTGCACAGGATCGTTCCTCGCAGAGAAGAGCAGTCTTGATCCATCCACCTAGGAACCCTGAAAGCTTGCTCCGGCACTAGTCCATCCCAGCAAGAAAAAATATGCGAGTGCTTTAACGCGGCTGGCTTGATAGCTATCAAATCCCTTGCCCAACAGGAATATGATCTCTTGACGGCACCGGCACGAATCGAACTGCGGATCAGGCGTGTGGAAACGAATCTCTTGGTGTTCTCTGAATTCCTCGCGGTGTCCTACTCAGTATTCCTTGGTCGTTCCAATCTTGTCTCCCTTCGGGATTTCCGAGCTGTTGTTGTTTGGGCTTACGATTTTAGCCATGCGTATAGGATCTACGTGATTCCCCTCGTACTGGGGTTCTTCCGAAGGGATAGATTCTCTTACGTTGTTGCCATCCTCTTCGTCTGACAAAGGGACTTTTTCTGGAGATTGTGAAACGTTTTCGTTTTCTGTAGTCCCGATTGAAGGCCTCGGTCCTGGAGATCCTTGGGTGAATCCAATGAAACTATGAGAGGAGCCGGTACGGGAGCTCGCGATGGAATGTTGGAACGTCCCCATGCAGGGATAATCTTGATCGTACTCCTTTGGCGCATGCCTGAGCTGATTATCTCCGATTGGGCAGATGGACTTGGTTTCAAAAAGCTTTTCTTCATCGGGACATGAGTCGGTATCATAGAATTCCGTCGGGTCTAAATATTGCTGGACGACTTCGACGAAAACATGCCGAGAGTCGGTTTTGGGCCGACTTGTTACCTCTGCGGGGAAATCGATCTCCAGGGCTCGTGTGGTTTTGTTGGTGCAGAGCATTCCTTGCCGGCTTCTGGTGATCCGGCCGGCGATGAAATTGTCCGTGCCTTGCTGAGTGCCCTCTAGTATTACGATACATGTGTGCGCAGGCCCAACGGTGGGCGCCAACTGTAGTGGGAAAGTCACGGAAGATGTCCTCATTGGAGAACTTAGTGTGGGACCTTAGCTGCGAGGTGAATACGAGGAGGAAGTCGGCGAGATCACGAGACACGAGATTTACCTAGGTTTCGGCCCCTCAAGAGGTAAATACGTACTCCTGATTTTCTATTATTTGGTGTCGACTTCTTGAATACAAAGATGTGGAATCGCTACCTATGCCTCGAGAAAATCTAAGTTGAGTTGTCCTTTTGATTCCCCGGGGTACCATCTTATATAGATGCCGGGTCCCTAGGGTTACAAGAATCTAACTTTCATACAAGGCGGAGTCCTAATCTAGTTACAAGTTATTTCCTTGTTTACCAAGGTAAGTCCTATTCCTTCTATGATCTTCGGGCTTCATGCTGGGCGCGACCCGGTACAGAATCCGGGTTCCCCTTCTAGGCCTTCCATGGGCTGAGTCGGCCTGGGTCTTCTATATGTCGGGTTATGGTCTTGATCCATCACCCCGACACGCGGACCCACCCCTAGACGCGCCACCAGGGCGCCTGGGAGGTGGGTACACCCCCCTGGTGCCCCCCTTGGCCTATTTCTACCCCTCGTTCCGAAAACCCTCGAGGAGACCCCCGCATCGCGATTTTCCTCTCTGTTCCGCTGCCGCCGCGCTTCCAAGATCGGGAGCACCAAAAGACCTCTTCCTGGCACCCTGCCAAAGGGAGGATTGACCTCCGGGAGCTTCTCCACCACCATGGATGCTTCCCGGATGTGTCGTGAGTAGTCCCCCTTGGACCATGGTTGCATTACTAGTAGCTATGTGATGTCTTCTCTCCAATCTTGTGCTTCAATTCTTATCCCTTGTGAGCTGACCTACATGATCAAGGCATCTATGTAATTCTTTCTGCTGTTGCTATGCTAAGTTTGCCGGGATCCGATGGATTATGAGATTATGTTCAGATTGCGATGAGTTATATATTTGGTTCACCTTCTATATTTTGTTCTATAGTAATTCTTTCATGTTCTCTGTTGCTTTTTATTGCTTTGGTCAACTAGTAGATAGTAACTCTAAGAGGAAGTGTTTATTCTTGATTGTGAGTTCATGCCCCCCTGATGTCTAGCTTGAGTGACAGAAACATGAGACTAGGGGATTTGATGTTGCCACCAGGGAGAAAACAACGGTGCTTGTAACCGTGGTTGCAAGGATTTTTTACCTTACGCAAAGTTTGTTAATACAGTTGTCTCTTGCTTTGAGTATACACTTTGGGTTGGGGCTCACAACTTAATACCAGCGAGATGTTCTGGATAGATATCTCAAGGTGGATGATTAGTGACCAGATGCAGATAGATTTTGATCTACTTGTCTTGGCGTACTGCCCATACTTTTGAGCCTCCATCTTTCTTGCAGCATAATTAGCATTGCGGTGCGTTTATAATTATGTCAATTGCCCAGCTATAATTTGTTTACCTAGCTTAGCTATTTTATCGTCTTTTTTGAGAGAGACATCACTAGTGAACATCATGGGACCCGGTCCATATTTCCACCACTATTTACACCTCCACTTTATTTTCTGCTTTTACTTTTCGTTGCACTTATCACTACTATCTAGCCTTGTGTTTGATCCTTTGTAACAACAAGAGCGGAGAGATTGAAAACCTCTCTGTACTCGTTGGGAGCAAATTTATTTGTTTCTGTGTGCAGGTCCGCGACAACTCCATAGCTAGAAGTAATTTCTAGTGCCGTTGTCACCTACTTGTGGACCTTGGAGTCCTACTGGTTCGATAAACCTTGGTATCTTCACCGAAGGAAATTTGCTGCTATCTAGATCTCAACCTTCCACTTGGGGTAACCAACGAGAGCGAGAAGCAATCACCCGTTTACTCTCTCGTCATCAGCCCCTTCTGGGGCCCCTTTGGGCTTTTGGAGTCTTCCGGACTGCTGATTATTTATATGATTTTTCTGGACTTTTTCGAGCACTTTAATATTTGGCATTTTCCTGCAATGCACGAACAACGGCAAACATAAATTGGCACTGGGGAACTGATTAAGTAGGTTAGTCCAATATGTTGCAAAAGGTATGAAAGTGTAGCAAAACATATAGCAATATCACCAATATAAGCATGAAACAAGCAGAAATTATAGATACGTTTGGAACGTACCATGGAGGCGATTACAATGAAGAAGGCTCCGGCGAGATTGGACAAGCCATAGATATTGCGGTGGATATTGGATGCCCTAGGCGTCCCCTCTCCCAGCCTTTATATACAAGGTAGGTCTCGAGGAGTCCGTTTAGGTTTACATGGAGAGTTTCCTATTCTATCTAATCTTGGTCACCAAGTCTTGGACTCCAAGTCGGTTGGGACTCCATGTCGGCGCAGTCGCCGGTGCTTCGGGTGGGTCGATCTTGGGCCTCCCGAAGCCTTCAGTGGGCCGCCAGCCTTGACACGTACCAGGTACCCTCACCGTGAGGAGTCGTGGGGGTATTGTCGTGGATATAATCCTGACAATAGATATAGGGGTATGAACGGAGCTAAAAGAATATGTACGTAGAGAGGGTTGACGCAAGAGGATTATACAGGTTAGGCCTCTCCGTAGAGATAAAAACCTTAGTCCTGTCCCAGGCTGACTGGGGTGTTCTTTCTTCAGAAATCCTGAGAATGTAAAAATGTTGCACGTGCCCATGCCGGAGGGGAGGGGGGCTTATATAGAGTCCGCCCCTGCCCCCTTAATGCCTCGGCTTAAATGGTTCTTAATTACAAGATTGAATGTGTGCTTAAATACAGAAACGGTCTGTCCATTACTACTAATAAAGGAGAAGAAATGCCCGCGGCATTGAATGCTTCCTGTCCGTTGTGTTCCCGTCTTCCGAGTAAGGGGGGACTCGCCGATTGCTTCCGAGTGTCGATCTACTCGGATCTTGCTGGACTTCTGAGTAGCCGTGTACTCAGAAGCGGCTTCTGATCTCCGAGTAACTTGTTACTCGGAGATTGTTGATGCTCCATGTTTTTTACTGGTCTTATTTTGTTTGGGAGTATTTGGAGAACCAAGGGTTTAAGGATACCCCTTGGTTTCCCCTGCCTAGGGGTATGCCTTTAGTATTACCACGACAGGTATCCCCTCATCACTCTACCTGACAAGACAGCCAGGGGCGCGACCCCACCGCTGGCCGCGCCACCAGGGGGTTCCCCCCTTCCGGATGACCTTCGAGCTTCTGTAGTCTTCCGGTAAATTAGAATTTCTAGAATTTTCTGAGCATACTTATTTTTCACTTTTTCTGCGATGCATAGATAATGAAAACAGAAACTGGCACTGGGCATTGGGTTAATAGGTTAGTCTCAAATATGTTGTTGAACTAGATAGGTTGGCGCGCTCTGCCGCGCCTGGCTACAGGAGCGTAGTTTATTGGTGTTTTTTCCCCGAAACGGATTATTGGTGATTTTGGGTGAGCATAGTCTTTGCAACATTGTTGATGGGTTGAAGTCTCCAACATGCCAAGATCAAACACCCACCTCTAGCTTAACCGTTTGCAATTTGTATATCTTGTTGTCGATCGACTTCCTAGTATCTTGATTTTAGTATGCTCTATGTTATTATACTAATTTGAGTATAAATCAATCCAAGGTTGCGTAGATTATTATATATAATGAAATATATATTTTTCATCAGTTAGCTCTTGAGAAAGTATAGAATTGATCCCTAAACTTCAAAATTAGTAAATTTTAATCCCTTAACTTTTAAAATCGGATAATTTTAATCCCCATGCTCTTTCGGGTGTTTTTTTATCTACGTGAAGTTATCCACGCTTCCCTTCGCCACTTAAGGCGGTCATATGGTGCAACCAGCATGGACAAATATGAGGTGCTACTGCTCTGCTTGTGCATCGGTGAGATGCTGACATATGTGGTGAAGGGGAGCGCGACGTCGATTTTGAAAGTTAAGGAACTAAGAATTATTGCTTTTCAAGTTTAGGAATTACACTTTTTGAAAGAGTTAAGAGATGGAAAATATAATTTCTCCTTATATAGTACGAAATCTTCATTTCTCATTTCTTAAAAGCACAAAATTTAATTGAGGACGTCATTGAACACGTTCAAAATTTATAACTTTATCAATGCTAAAAGTTTGTTTCTTCCAATTGATTATATCAATATGCTCAGGGAATATAGATGTACAGTTTGAGACATTTACAAATATGTTAACTGGACACCATCGACATCAATACATTACCATGTATATCAATAGCAATAGTTAGAAAACAAATCTGTTATTTAGCTATTTAGTCAGCTGAAAAAAATATTGACCTGCATTATTGCAACTGTAGTAGTCCTTAAAAGTGAAATGGACATGTCCATAAGATAATCAAATCTTGATACTTTCTTATTATATTGAAATACACAATGTAACGCCATCGATTTAAGGATGAACTTGAGGCAACCAATAAACCCTTAAACTTGCAAAAGAAATACATACACATATAAACCTAACCCCATTTCTAGGAAAATTTAAAAGAAAAAAATCAATAGAAATACAAACCACGGAAGCCTTGATGACACGTACGCGGCAATAGAATAGAACAGAAATGAAGAAAAAAAAAGCAATAGCTCAAGGCGCCTGCCGATAGCACGCAAACCCACCAAAATACCCACAAATCAGTCATCAACCTTCAGGCGTATGATTTTGTCAATCTTAAGATGATGTATCGATTTAGTATTATAAAAATGCTTATAAGGGTAGAATATGTGTGTGTATAGAGTGTATCTCGCGTATGTGAGCATATGTGTTGTACTGTGTTTAAATAAAACTTTGCTCATGTAAAAAAAGATTCTTATAGAGGTAGGATATGTGTATGTGCGTTCATAGGATGAGTGTATGTTTATATATGTAAGCATTGCGTTATATTGTGTTCTAAACTTTTTTTACCCATGTAAAAAATACTCTGCCCAACAGTCAAACCAGTAGCCACCAAATAGCCAATGGCCGGTGGACCTAACATTATGTTTTTATTTTTTGAGACAACCAAATACCGAGATGACGAAACAAGAATGAGCCTGGCAAGAGAAAAAAAAAAGGCCATGCACGCCCCCACGCGTGAGCTCAAACGGCTGCACCTCACCGGCCAAGGAGTGACCCCTAACACAAAACGGACCCATCTGGCAGTCATAGTAATGGTTGTGATAGCCTGAGAGCTCGCCCAGGCACCTGCGCATAAACTTGTAGGGGATGATATGAAATTGCCTCAAAATATATAGCAAAGGAACAAAAAAAATTATATATTTGAGTCGTAATGCTGTCCAATGGAACTGTAAGTTGTAGCTTAATTGTACTTTGCCACATAATTAATATGTGTATTTATTTACCTTCTAAAAAATAAAGTTATTTGATACTAATGATTTAAAGATGTAAACAAGGTTATCATGTGATTCGCGAATCATGTGATTCTTTTTGCAGGAGACCCATCGATTCTTTTTGCAGGTTAATTGTACAAAAATGATTGCTACATACTACCATGATATAACAAAATCATGTTGGTGCAAATTGTTATAGTATTTGATCCTAAGAAACCGCAAAAAAGATATCACTTGCGTTTCATCTAGAGATGTGTTGGGTTGAATACCGGTAAGAAATGTAAACATAGAAGGGTTACACCGTTATTGTAAACGATATGAGTAAAAAGCAAAATTTATTTGGTTTGCCAATGTAATGTTAATCAACGCCGACATGAAGCATCCCATCTTTAGCTAGCTAGATCAACCCATCTCCTTCCTCCATATTTCACTGTTACTAGCTTGTATCATCCATGCCGATGAAGGCATACCACACAATGCTCTAGGCGATGCCATTGCATAGTCCTCCACCAACTTAGCGATAATGATGAATGGGGACTCGGCACTCTGCTGCCGCCAATAAGAATATAGCGGTGGTGATGTGGTCTTCACATGGTGCCCGACATGGTACACGATCTAGAAGCAGCTGTCGCTGCTCAAGTCGAGAGTCGAGCCTCGTCATCGTCTGTTATTTCCTTTGATCCACATTTTCATCCCTTTTTACCCGTTTATTTTCCTCCACACACGGTTATCTAGTTTCTCGTATGAGTGCTCTATGCTACAAAAGATTTTGAGCATAATCTATTATATAATTAAAACAAGAGACAAACAAGCCACCACATTCGTTCACATATACTAATATTTTTTATACCGTTTGATTAAAAAAGCAATGTCTGCGATTTAAAAATTACTACGTAACATCTTAAGATGTATATAACAAATGTATTGAACCAACATGTTGTCACGTGTCTATACATAAAAAGGATATATAACAATCCAAATATAGTACGACTAGGATATCAATATTTGGTCAAGGACACATAGTCGGTCAAGGAGTTAAGGCAATAGTACAGATCTCAGGAGGAAGTTTCTTTTTCTTTTGAAAGACCCAAGGAAGTTAATTACAACAGGAAATTATGATCGCTTCACATGCGGAAGCTGCTGCTGTTGAGACCTCACGTTTGAAAAAAAAAACAAGGTGGAGAAGATTGCATGCCAAGCTACCGAGACCTCACGTTTGAAAAAAAACAAGGTGGACAAGACTGCATGTGATGATGTCAAGATGGAAACATCGGTGACATACAGCAGAAAAATCGTTGACGTTTTTCTTCAATCTTATTATAGTAAGGGCTAACTACATACAAAAAAAGGAAAAAAAAAAGATAAGAAAATGAGTAACGTAAGGTACACATTCATATATTGTTGCATGGCCGTATTGGATGCATGACATGACATTTGCATTGATGTCATCAATTTTTATGTGTTCTAAAAAATGTCTTCAACTTTATGTGAGTAATTAATCAACATGAATTAGAAAAGGTTTCAGAAAACATGAATTGGGAAACTTAATTTTCATATATGGGACTAAATTTATTTATTTTTGAAGTTGATAAATGTACAAGTATGTTTTAAAGCTAAAATTTATATTTATTAAAAGTCATAGTACATGTATTTTCTTTTGAGTTGGAATACATGTATTTTTAATAGACATATAAAGGGTACAAATAATTACATATGTACAAGGTATATAAAATGGAGGGTTTTCATTTTGCTAAGTGGTTAAACTGCACATGTTAGTTAAATACCTTATGAGAATATGTAGTAAATAAATAGGTTTTGGAAAAAAAATCTTATAACTAACAAAGCAATAGAAAGTTGAAGCAATGTTGAATTAGTTATCATTAGGGAATCAAGTTCGTGGTGGTTGTAAGTGATTGAGAAGTGGTAGATAGTTCAACAATCAGTTTTTGCATGATATATAGAAGACAAACAAAATAGGAAAACCAAACAAGACTACAAGAAAAGAACAAATGAACACATATTTGTTATGATGATTCAAGAAACTAATAGTGTCCAAAAATATGCTGATTAAGAATGATTCACAAAGAATATAAGGTTCACAAATAAAAAATATAGTGTGACAAGTTTTTTAGAAGTAAAAAAAAATGATTTTTGTGTCAATTATGTTATAAGACATCTTAGTAATCCAAGAAAAAATATCAACCAAAAATTTGAGGAGTTAACCAAAATAAATTATGTGACGGGTCTAAGTAAAATAGGGAATAGTTCTTAAACTTTTGATAATATCATAATAATCATATTGCCTTATGTCTGTGGACAGGAAATACTGGGAATTAAAGCAAGACGAGTAGTTGTCGAAGCACCTAAAAAAGGACATTGCAGCTATGGGAGACACCATAAATATGTAAGGATGGAAGGAAAATATAGCAAGATGGTTAGAAAAGAACGCAATAATTATGTATGAGTCATCAATGTTTAGATTTATTCATAATCATAAGATCTCACAAAATGGTTTTGGTGAACATATTGGTGCTAACGTTGCGGTCAATTAAGTTATAGAACGGTTGAACTATAAATAAACAAACAAATTGTGAATCTAGCCGCACGAATGTGCGGGTCACATTGCTAGTTATATTTATATAGAAAAGCATATCATAAGCTTACTTATCAATCAGAACAAACAATATTTAATGACATTTGTTAACGATGTAAGCAAATTGTGTTACAAAATCACAAACAAATATCGTCTTGGTGATTTTAGAATCACATGAATGCATGCAAGATTAAATGCCAGTGGAAAATTGTGACGTTGCTTTAATTTTACGTGATATACATACTTGTATGTAACACCCTCAGTGTTAATCAATAGTAATCCTTTTGTTAATGTCAAATCATTGTGCTTAATCATGCTTTGATCATCACTTATTCAAATCGCATTCAAATCCCTCTTGTATGAAATTGAAAACAAAAAGTGAAAACTAAACTTAAGTCAAAAATTGTGGAGCCAATTTTATCAAATGCCTAAAAGTCAGTAAGTCATGATACTATAGAAATGATATTTTATTACTACGTTTGCATATATTAAAAAAATCAAAATAGTGCCTAAAACAGCCACATATTCCATTAAAACTATAAAATAAATTCAAATGAATTTCAAAAGTCACCAAACTTTTGATGGCACGGCACAAACATGTAACACTAATATTGGAGCAAGTCTCACATTTTTTTTAAATAATTTGGATTGTCAAACAAAATAAAAGAGAGAGAAGTGTGAAACATAAAAGACAAAAAAGAATAAAAGGAATCCAGCCCGACGGCCTGGTCCGGGAAGTGCACAGTGGCCCGAGGCCTAGCCCAACCGCCAGCCCAGCCCGCTGGCACCTTTTCCCCTTCACACTGCTCACCCGAGCTATCGTGGCGCCATGGATGGAGGTGTTCGACGCCTCCAGCCGCGCGATGCGCGACAACGCGCTGCTAAAGGGTTGGCCTCGTCGTTATATACGCCGTGGTTGACCCCAGGACGAACCCTAGATCGAGTTCCGCTTCTCCACTGCTCGCCATCGTCGTCTCGCTCTTCGCCCGAGCCCGCCGTCGCCATGGTTGCGCCCATGCGTGGCCACTGACGTCCTCAAGCCCAACCACTGTGTCCGTCACGTTAGTAGTTGTCGTCCACCTCGCCGTGTAAAAGAATTCGAGCTAGGGAGCACTACAACAAGCGCACGATTGATTTCCCCCATTCTTGATCCGCCACCGTCGTCGTCGAATTGCCTCGCCATCAAGCCTTCCCCGAGCAGTCTTTGCACGGCTACAAACTCGTGGTGAGCGCCTTCACCGTCGCCAAGTCTCCCCTTGGCCTGCCATTCGCCGTAGCCGCCGCTGCCATTAGGGCAGTGAGCTCGCCGTCGCGTTGGAGCTCGCTCTCGTGGCCTGGCTCACACCTTTGGCACGCTGTGCGTGTCATTGCGTTCCATGTGCGTGCAATAGATGAACGCGCCAGTTCACCCCCGAAGAAACGCACTGGAACACCCTCGCCGTCTTTGCAAGCTTTGGGTCGCCGCCTTCCTCGTCGTCGTGGCCACTCCGGTCAACTGCAGCCAATGCCAGCACCATCAATCGAACATGCACAGTCTTAGGGTCACGTAGCAACGAACTAGAGCTCGAACGGTGCTCGGAAACGAGCGCACGGCCAAGCTCGCCGTCGTCGGCCATCGCCGGCGATTGCCGGAGTCACTGACGTGTGGGCCCCTGTGGTCAGAAACGTCATTAGGGCTAAGCTAATCCGGTTGTTGTGTATTACATGTGGGCCCAACTATTAGATAACCCTCTGGTTAAGTTAAAATAACTGTTAGTTATCCATGTCTCAATGACAACTAGGCCCTACTGGCGGGTATAATTAATTAGATGATTTATTAAAATACACAGGATGACATGTGGGCCATCTTTACTGTTTAGTTAAATAAAATAGGTTTAACTAGCCACTTTTTATGACATATATGAAAGTGCAATCTTGCCCTCAGGCATATTTTGTTGTTGATGACAATATACATGTAGGGGACTAACTACGTTTGCTAAGTGATACACGAGGATTGTTAGTCTTCTTGATGTCATCATGTAGGGATCATGTGAGATCATCTAAGTCATACTCAAGAATTCAACAGAAGAACAGAAGATGACGTTAAGTCCTCTTTATCATTTCTTTCTTGAGTCATAGAGATCCCCGCACTATTAAGAGGGGATTATAAGGATGGGTTCTAGACTTTCTCAAGTCATAAACTACTGAAACATATTAAAATACATTTATCTACAACCTGTGAAAATCTGTTAGATGTGTAGGAAATTTACACACGATGATTCTGAGACTTTTGTGTGTATGTCGGCCGTCCGGGCACAGCCCGGACCGTCCAGGCTCTATCCGGGACCGTCCGACCTACAGTGCAAAAATGTCAGTACCATTTCTGTTTTGGGTCTGACCGTCCGGTATGCAGGTCGGACCGTTGGGGCTCTGTCCCGGACCGTCCGACCTTCGGTGCAAAAGGCCAGTGGCTTTATCTCTATGGGTCGGACCGTCCGTCGTATAGGTCGGACCGTCCGGGCCGAGCCCGGACCGTCCGACGTCTACCCCACACCGTCCGACATGGGAGTGCTATGGTGACCTGTTGCTGATCTCATCGGTCGTCCGGACTACAGGTCGGACCGTCGGGGCTTGTCCCGGACCGTCCGACATACAGCCCAGTGTAACATCCCAAAATTTTCAAATTTTTTGGAATGTTAATAAATAATATAATATTGATTGTATTGTTTTGATTTTGGGATAAATGAAAACTTTTCCCTTGAGTTTTTGTTTAAACCTTTACAAACCATTTAATAAAATTGGATAATCATTTATCCAATAATGAAAATTTTGGTTGTGAACTTTATTCAAAATTTCAACGAATGATTTTCTTTCTTTTGTCCTTTTGAAATTTGGTACGAACCACAATTAAATATTTCCGAGTGAGAATAAAATGACTTTCTTAAATTTATTGTGGTCCCATACTCATTCTCGAATTCTTATTTTGGAGTTTATTGGATATTAACGTTTAAGAGATATTTAAATATTTCCAACAATTTAATAAACAAAATGAGAGGAGATAATATGACTTCTCCAAAAGCAGTATTGAATTTTTTTAATAATGTCGTTACTGAGTTTTTTTTATGAAAATCTATTTCTAAAATTGAATAGGTGCGGACCTATCAGAACTCGCCACGTGGCATCCTTTTATTAAACCCGTAATTCATTTTAGCAAAAATATATAAACTTCAAAAATTTATATCTTCTAGCCCGTAAGTCGGATTTCGACAAATTTTATATCCCCGGATTCCTTGGAAAATGTAGTTTATTATTTTCCAGTAATATTCCACTTTTGATAATTTTAAATTTAACTCAAATTTATTTCTATAATTTGAGTATATTTGATATACATCTTATTCTATAATTTATTTGGAATATTTTCTTCATCAAATTTGATCCTTAAAATCAAATCTTTCTGTTTGGACAATTGTCACATTTTTTCCATCATATAAATACACTATTTAGTTATATCTCTTTTTTATATAAATTTGGCTACAAAAATTCAATCTTCTCAACAAGATCATCATGATTTCTATCGGATCTTTTTGAATCCAATCCAAGAATCGATTTCCTATTCAAATATGCATATGGAAAAACCAACTGAGTTTTACATACTCTCCATCCAATTGATTTTATAATCAACCTCCAACATATCCAATTGATTTTACAATCCTCGGATATATGATTTCCATCATATTTCCATTCAATCCAACTTGATCCTATCTCAACCTATCCATGCCATAGTAATTAGTTTATTAATAGTAATAACTAAATATTTATGTTGTAATTGTATCTTATTTGGATCTTCACTTTGGATTGAGTTGTGTGTTGAAGTGTTTCTCTTTTACCGTTAGATATATTGTAACGAGATGGAGAGATGACTACGAGTAGAATATTTCATCGTCAGGATCCAGGCAAGTTACTCTTTTGATCATGCTCCAGTATTACCTATATTTTTTATATGCATTGTAGTCCAACTTAAATATTATGCATTGATAGGATTATATATTATGCTATGCTATTACACCCAGTAGTTCATTGAGGTAGGTCTGAACCTTATATCATTGTTGCCACCGTGTAGAATTATACTGCTTTGCTAAATAGACGTGGATTGGGAAGTGATCCATTATGAGGTATGAGTGACTAATTAGTAAACAGGACCAAGATAATCTTAATGAACCACCTGGGTGGAATGGTTGGGGGCACCCTGGAGGAACCAGTGGATTTGCCTGAGTGACCTGGAGATGGCCAGTAATCACTGCGGAATGCCACCCAGGCTTAAAGGGATCAATCATATTTTTCATAACTAGAAGCTTACGTGTGCAGCCACAAGCTATTATGGGCTCTGGCTTGGTTGATTAGTTGTAGTGACTCTTACTAGGTGGTGCTACGAACGTAGTTATGAGTAGGTGTGATGGGCACCGCCAGAGTGAGGGAAACTCTTCTAAAAGACCATGTCTCGACCTTCCGGTTCTCATACAACATGTAGTGTGACGAACTAAAAAGGAGGTGGTCGAGTCTTGTGGGGCAAAGTGCACAAACCTCTGCAGAGTGTACAAACTGATCATGATTAGCCGTGTCCCCGGTTACAGACAACTTTGAGCATCTAGAATTGGGAATGTTGACGGATCTCATCATATTTAATTAATCAATCGGGTTTAATCAACTTTGGGAATAGATTGACTTGGAGAAACCAATTCAATCATATTATGAGCTTTGTAGTACTGTTATGATAATCTTTGAGTAGGACAAAATCAGCTTTATGCAAACTGAAACTCTTAGAGCTTTTCCACCAGCCAAAATTGCATGTAGAAGATAGGTCTGTTATATTTTTTTTTGGGAGTAACTTGCCGTACATTCAAAGTACTGACCCATTTTGGGCCGTAACCTTCGGTGTTGCAGGATTGTATACGACGAGTAAGTGATGCGATGTAGGGTTACGATGTCTACACTCAACTTTGCCGTTGGTGTTGATGGGACTCCCCTTATGTATTGTTTATTTCCGCGGTGTATTCTAGACCAAAGGCTATAAGGTAATAAATACCATGTATTTACGTTACTTTTTGACATGTGATTCATGGTATTTCATCGAGTACTGTGTGTGCTAGCATACTGATCCAGGGATAGCACAGAAGCACAGTAGACTTGGTTCCTTTTGGGACCGGGTCGTTACAAGATGGTATCAGAGCATATGTTGACTGTAGGTCGTGGCCCTAGAAACTGGAAAGCCATTAGGAAGTATACTCTCTAAAAATATTATTTAAAAAAAATCCATTACTACTCATTTTTTCTAAGTTTTACCAAACACTCCCTCTTATCCCTAACAAGTTAGACTATACCCATGCCACTTTGACCACTGAGAAGGATTGTGTTACGTCTCTTCGGGAAGGACACGATATTGGACAACTCAATACCATTTCGGAGAATAGATGTTTTCAACGTGAATTAGAAGTATGGAAGTATGGAAGACTCGAAGAATTTGAAGACTCTAAAGATCCCAAGATTATTCAAGACCCATAGAAGACCCGGGTACATCCAAGACTAAGATGCTTGTGAAGAAGTTAAGGAATATATTACACAATACCAATAGTATCCAAGCCCACCATGAGAGTTGTGAAATGAACGAAAGAGTGCGAGTAGAGTGGCCGACCATGCGAGCTCATGTGGAGGAAGGTACCATAGGAATTGTTTTTGATTGACTTTATAAGTGATATTTGGAGTTTTCTCGGAGTTCTCGCTATTGATTTAATGATTGGTGTCATTTGAACTGTTAAATTTAAATTTGTATTTTTGGGATACGTATTTCATAGGATTTATTATTAATTGAACCTTGAGAGTTGTGAGCAACGGATGATGTATCAGAAGACCATCACATCGACGAAACTCCTTGTATCGAAGACTTTCAAGAACCGAAGAGAATGAAGACTTCCTGACGAAAACGTAGTAAACGAGTCTATTATGTATGTTAGTTGTTTGATAATTGTTGTGTAGGTATCCATCTCCTCTTCTCTCTAAAATTCTATCTCATCTCTGACCAACCTTGAAACCCATAGATGGACATTAATATTTTGATGAGACCAGTGACCCAGTCAAAGTAGAAGAGTGGATTCAAAATATATAATGGACAAGAATCTCCCATTTGCAAGGAGAACACAATTGTTGAGGACGGAAGTTCCCTATTCTACGGAGGCAAGTTTTGAGCACAAACCATTTAGGATCATCACCACCCAAAATGGTTTTATTAGTTTTGCAGGTGAAGACCTCTTTAAGAGAAGTGAGAAAGATTGATTGTTAGAATACGGGATTCACCTATCTATATATGAAGTAATAATTCGAGTACGGGATGGATTGGCCCCCATACCGAAGACTCTTATTGTATACTTTTGTATGTTAGATTGGTAAATCAGAGAGACAAATAAAAACCGTAGTAGAGTGTCGATGCGACAAGCCTAAACCATAGAATGGTAAGACACATTACCCTTTGTAGATAGGCATCATGCCTAACGTAGGTTGTACGGTGAGTAAGAAACATGAAGATTTTCAAGAAGCTTCATTTGGAAGTTATTTTGACCACCATGAGCGTCTCGATAGTTAGTTTTGGAACCCATATATTTTTTTTGCAAGACTTGTTCCTTGGGGAGATGCAGATTCTTATCTATAGAAGCTTGATGAAGAACCATCATGGAATGAAGGATTTTGAAGACCCCATAAGATTTCTTCTAAGGGTGGTAGTTTCCTAACACCCTGGTGGATAAATGATACGAACCACACCTTGGTTGAGGTTCAGAACTGGTGTCTAAAGCTGTGTGCCCAGGATATGATTTAAGTAACGGAAGCATATGAAATTGTACCGGTGGGAGGCAAGCCTCAGATGAGAAGTGAAGGATAAACCGCAAGCCTCATAATGTTATGCTAAGACCATGGGGAAGTAACCCAAAAATCCTCGAGCCTAACTCATTTCTTTCGAGCCTTTGCAAATCTCGAGGACGAGATTTCTTTTAAGGGTGGTAGTTTGTAACATCCCAAAATTTTCAAAATTTTGGAATGTTAATAAATAATATAATATTGATTGAATTGTTTTGATTTTGGGATAAATGAAAACTTTTCCCTTGAGTTTTTGTTTAAACCTTTACAAACCATTTAATAAAATTGGATAATCATTTATCCAATAATGAAAATTTTGGTTGTGAACTTTATTCAAAATTTCAAAGAATGATTTTCTTTCTTTTGTCCTTTTGAAATTTGGTACGAACCGCAATTAAATATTTCCGAGTGAGAATAAAATGACTTTCTTAAATTTATTGTGGTCTCATACTCATTCTGGAATTCTTATTTTGGAGTTTATTGGATATTGACGTTTAAGAGATATTTAAATATTTCCAATAATTTAATAAACAAAATGAGAGGAGATAATATGACTTCTCCAAAAGCAGTATTGAATTTTTTTAATAATGTCGTTAATGAGTATTTTTTATAAAAATCTATTTCTAAAATGTATTCTGAGAGGGAAATATAGTTTTCCTAGACTCTCTATGTTTTATTTGGCCTATACAATTTTATTTGAGAGTGTTTAACCCAAATAATAAAAATAGGATTGCTAAGTCAATTGGACTGAGGTCGTCTATCTAATTTTTCCCCTATCTCTCTTTCCTTTTTCTTTATCTTGGGCCAAATTTCTACTAAGGCCCATAGCCCGAGCGAGCTGTCTTCTTCCTCTCGTTCGTTCATGTGTACGTGAACACAGAAGCAAATGGCCATGGCAACTGAAGCTCTTCCTCCTTTCCTCCCATATACTCTTTTGACTGATTCACTTCAGAACCTACACAAAAATTGTGGACAAGTTCATGAGGAATCCATTCATGGAAACAAACACGCATTTTAATGCTTTTAATTGTCCATAATTTTCTCCATGAATGCCATTAAATTCATTTCCAAAACCTCGCTTTTAATGCCCATTATTTCTCCATGAATGCCATTAAATTCATTTCCAAAACCTCGCTTTTAATGCCCATTATTTCTCCATAAATGCCATTAAATCTATTTCCAAAACCTCGCTTTTAATGTTTATTATTTCTCCATGAATGCCATTAACTGCATTCCAAAACCTCACCCACTCTCCTTCTATGGACCTCCCATGACCCTATAAATACCGCCCCTAGGACCCCTTTGAACCACACATCCCCACGCATAAAGTCCCTCTCCAAAGCCCTCTCCTTCGTGCGCAATTTCTCTTCGGAGTAAAGATGCATCCACACTTCCGGTGAAGATTTTTGTCGCCATGAAAGGTACCTAGTCCATATTTCTTCCTCTAGTTTCTTCCCCTTGCCGATGCGCACCGTTGTGACATATTTTTCCTCTTGATTACAAGACCGGAGCACGCCGTCCGTGTCATTGTGCTCTTCATGCGTTCTTCTCTACTCCGGCGGAACTTCTCGGCTATCCGAAGGCGAACATGGAGCTATAACCTTGTCCATCGAGTCGCCCAAATCATCCTCTACCCCGTTCGGCTGTTCGTTGACACCGAAGACTTTTTTCCAAAATTCCGGCGATATCTCCGGTAAGATTTTCTCCCCTTTGTTCATCATTTTTTTTTGTAAAAAAATGAATAGGTGCGGACCTATCAGAACTCGCCACGTGGCATCCATGGAGAAATAATAAAATCATCACGATTTCTATCGGATCTTTTGGAATCCAATCCAAGTATCGATTTCCTATTCAAATATGCATATGGAAAAACCAACTGAGTTTGACATACTCTCCATCAAATTGATTTTATAATCCACCTCCAACATATCCAATTGATTTTACAATCCTCGGATATATGATTGCCATCATATTTCCATCCAATCCAACTTGATCCTATCTCAACCTATCCATGCCATAGTAATTAGTTTATTAATGGTAATAACTAAATATTTATGTTGTAATTGTATCTTATTTGGATCTTCACTTCGGATTGAGTTGTGTGTTGAAGTGTTTCTCTTTTACCGTTAGATATATTTTAACGAGATGGAGAGATGACTACGAGTAGAATATTTCATCGTCAGGATCCAGTCAAGTTACTCTTTTGATCATGCTCCAGTATTACCTATATTTTTTATATACATTGTAGTCCAACTTAAATATTATGCATTGGTAGGATTATATATTATGCTATGCTATTACACCCAGTAGTTCATTGAGGTAGGTCTGAACCTTATATCATTGTCGCCACCGTGTAGAATTATACTGCTTTGCTAAGTAGACGTGGATTGGGAAGTGATCCATTATGAGGTATGAGTGACTAAGTAGTAAACAGGACCAAGATAATCTTAATGAACCACCTGGGTGGAATGGTTGGGGGCACCCTGGAGGAACCAGTGGATTTTCCTGAGTGACCTGGAGATGGCCAGTAATCACTGCGGAATGCCACCCAGGCTTAAAGGGATCAATCATATTTTTCATAACTAGAAGCTTACGTGTGCAACCACAAGCTATTATGGGCTCTGGCTTGGTTGATTAGTTGTAGTAACTCTAACTAGGTGGTGCTACGAACGTAGTTATGAGTAGGTGGGATGGGCACCGCCAGAGTGAGGGAAACTCTTCTAAAAGACCATGTCTCGACCTTTCGGTTCTCATACAACATGTAGTGTGACGAACTAAAAAGGAGGTGGTCGAGTCTTGTGGGGAAAACTGCACAAACCTCTGCAGAGTGTACAAACTGATCATGATTAGCCGTGTCCCCGGTTACGGACAACTTTGAGCATCTAGAAGTGGGAATGTTGACAGATCTCATCATATTTAATTAATCAATCGGGTTTAATCAACTTTGGGAATAGATTGACTTGGAGAAACCAATTCAATCATATTATGAGCTTTGTAGTACTGTTATGATAATCTTTGAGTAGGACAAAATCAGCTTTATGCAAACTGAAACTCTTAGAGCTTTTCCACCAGCCAAAATTGCATGTAGAAGATAGGTCTGTTATATATTTTTTTGGGAATAACTTGCCGTACATTCAAAGTACTGACCCATTTTGGGCTGTAACCTTCGGTGTGGCAGGATTGTATACGACGAGTAAGTGATGCGATGTAGGGTTACGATGTCTACACTCAACTTTGCCGTTGGTGTTGATGGGACTCCACTTATGTATTGTTTATTTCCGCGGTGTATTCTAGCCCAAAGGTTATAAGGTAATAAATACCATGTATTTACGTTACTTTTTGACATGTGATTCATGGTATTTCATCGAGTACTGTGTGCGCTAGCATACTGATCCAGGGATAACACAGAAGCACAGTAGACTTGGTTCCTTTTGGGACCGGGTCGTTACACCCAGACCGTTCGACGCCCTTATGACTGCACGAAAACGGCTAGTTCTTGTGCATCTATAAATACCCCCTACCCACTTCGGATTAGGGTTGACCACTTCACTTATCTCACTCAAGAACACCAAGTGCTCCCTCTCTCTGATCTCATACACTCAAACCAAGATTCCGGAGAGATTTGTGAGAGTTCTTGTCGGATCTTTCACCCCGTGATAGATCCGTCCCTTCCCCATCTTTCGACCAAAGAAAATCGTGATTTGAGCAAGTCTTGAGATTTTCCCATTGATCTTGTTACTCTTGGAGGTTGGAGACTCCTAGGCGGGTAGGAGTTCTTCGGAGAGGAATCAACCATTGTGATTACCCCCGTTGAGTTTGTGAGCGTTTGGTGACCACCTTTAAGGTCAACCGGTAGTGGTTGGGAATCGCCTTCGTGGTGATATCTCAAGGGGCATAGAGTGAGCCTTCGTGGTTTCACCCACTCTCTCCGAATGGTGAGTAACTGCACTCCAATGAAGTGAACATCGGGATACATCGTTGTCTTCGCGTCATTTGGTTATCCCTACTCTTTCCCCTTATTACTTGTTCTACCGTATTATTTGCCCCACACTTGCTTTAGTATATTGTGATCTTTGTTTATCTTGTCATAGTTAGGTCAACCTTGCAATTGTTAGGCACACCTTTCTCTTCCGCATTATTGCCTAAAATTGCTAAGTAGTGAGAAAATTTGTAATAAGACCTATTCACCCCCCCTCTAGGATTATCTCGATCCTTTCAATTGGTATCAGAGCCTCATGCTATATTCTTGTGGCTTAACCGCCCTAGAGTGAGATGACCAAGAACGGCATCCCCGAAAGTTCGGGTGCAAATGTGGAGGAGGTCGCAATTGTTGCGGATGCCGCTAGTTCGGAAGCCGAGAGATTGGCTGCCGAACAAAGGGCCGCCTCACAAGCTGCGTTGCCTCCTTCCACGGGGCATGTTAGCTATGAGATTGAGGATCCTAAGTTGTTCACCCCCGGCGATATGGAAAAATCCTTGCAAAAGGCTTTAGACAATTAAAGGAAGGAAATGGAAGCCTCCTTTGCAAGGATGAAGGCTCCTGTGTCGGAGTCACAAACATCAAGTGGCGTGGCCCCTAGGTCCCCACAAGCGATGTTTTTGCACCCCGGTTCCGAAGTTCCCTTGCAAAGAGGTGGTCCCTACCAATGGGACTATATTGCTCCTAAGCTTGTAGAACCTAAGTATAACTTCAATGGAAATCCTCCGGTACTAACCGAGAACACTAACTTTTTGGATTGGAAAAGTCTTATGGCAGATTATCTTCGGTTTGTGTGCGAGCCCATGTGGAACCTCATCGACTCCGGGAAAGGCTATTATCCAGTTGATCCAAACAACCTTACCCCAAGTGAAGTATTTCATAGACATCTCAACCTTGTGGCCATTGGGTTCTTGAAAAGAGGAATGGATGAATTGACACATGGACCTTTTCTCCATATCACCAATGCCAAGGAGATGTGGGACACTCTTCTCATTGCCAAGTCCGGCACCGACTCTCTTCAAATGACAAGATATGAGACCGCAAAGAATGCATTGCACAACCTTCACATGAAGAAAGATGAGACGCCCCAACAACTTCATATGCGTCTCAAAGTTCTCTCCGCTCATGCCCAATCCTTCACATGTGAGAAATTTTTAGATGGATATCAAATCACCAACCGTTACCTTGTGGACAATATGTTGAATGCTCGCATGGTATATTCTCATCAAATGGTGTGGGAATTGAGGTGTATGTCCGACTTCTTGAAGATGACACCGGATGATGTGATTGCCATCTTCTTGCAATATGAAGAGCACCTAAAAGAGTCCAAGAGACTTCTTGCCACATATGGTGGTCCATCCTCAAACCTGGCACTCAAGGCTAGGCTCGAGGAGTTTGATGATGAGGAGGAAGAAGATGAGTTTGAAGATGATGATAACTCCGATGATTCTCCCTCATATGATGATATAGATCTCTTTGTGAAGAGGTTCACCAAAGGGGACTTCAAGGGAAGATTCCAACAGAAGAAGACAACAAACTTCTACAACTGTGAGAAACGAGGACACTTTGCAGAGGATTGTACGTATGAGAACAGAGAGGAAAAGCCTCGATTTCCTCGGAAGGAAGTTGCCAAGAAGCTCCCAAACCCTCTCAACAACAAGTTCAAGAAGAGAGAATTGTTGGATCTAGAAGGATCCGATCCCGAGGATGTTGGTGATGTGGCCGTGACACCTTCTTGTATTTCTGCGAGTCCTACTGGAGACAAACCTTGGTATCTTCACCGAGGGAAATTTGCTGCTACGTTACATCTCACCTTCCACTTGGGGTAACCAGCGAGAAGTGAGAGAACTATCTTCCTTGCTAGCATCAAGACCCCCTATGAGCTTCTAACCGGTCACAAGACAAACGTCAAATACTTCCGAGTATTCGTTTGTAAGTGTTTCTTTCTCAATAAGAAAGACCGGTTAGCTAAGTTTCAGTCCAAAACAATTTAGGGTATATTTGTTGGGTATGCTTCAAACTCCCACACCTATAAGGTCTACAACAAATCCACCGGATGTGTTGTGGAAACTTATGACGTGGAGTTTCATGAATTTAATGGCTCCCATGTGGAGCGAGTTGATCTAAGTGATGTAGGCAATAATGAAGATTAGTCTCAAGACATCTTGGCTATGGGCATTGGAGATCTTGTGCCCATTGCTCAAGTTCGTAGAGATGATGAGGTGGGTGATGAGCCAAGTGTTCCACCACCACAAGCACCTCCTCCTGCCACTCAAGATCCAATTGCTCATGATGATCCCATTATCCAAGAATAAGAACAAGACCCTCCACAATCCGATGTGGTTTCTCAACCACAAGTTGATGATGCGGTTGATCCACGAGATCGGATTGGCCGCATTTGCTTTGGATAAAATGATGCTATTGAAGATGGCTCCAATCTTGATAATAAACCAAATGTGGTTCATGAACCCGAATGGGTGGAGCCTATTGAAACTCCAACTTCCATCATGCCATTGGTGGCTAGACGTGTTGATGTTGACAAAATCCTCACGGGTTTGGGGCAAGGTATAGTTACTCATTGTCAACTTATGAACTTTTGCGCTCACTTCTCTTTTGTGTCTAGCATTGAACCAATTATGGTTGAACAAGCACTTGAGGATGCAGATTGTCTCATTGTAGTGCTAGATGAGCTCATTAGTGTCACCCGGAATTAAGTATGGTCTCTAGTGGAGAGACCTTCCGGTCAAGATCATAACATCATTGGAACCAAGTGGATTTTCAAGAACAAGAAAGATAAATATGGTAATATCATTCGAAACAAGGCAAGGCTAGAGGCTCAAGGGTACTCCCAAGTTGAAGGCTTGGATTTTTATGAGACCTTTGCTCCCGTTGCCCGTCTTGAATCTATACGCATGTTTCTTGCTTATGCCGCATTCAATGGATTCCCATTATTTCAAATGGATGTAAAAAGTGCTTTTCTTAATGGTCCACTGCAAGAGGACGTGTATGTAGCACAACCTCCCGGATTTTGTGACCCTCATCACAAGGACCACGTGTAAAAACTTCATAAGGCATTATATGGTCTTAAGCAAGCCCCTCGGGCTTGGTATGACCATCTTAGGAAGTTTTTACTCGAGGAAGGATTTGTGAAGGGTGTCATTGATGCCACTCTTTTTACCAAGAGAACCAATGGTGAATTTATCATATGCCAAATCTATGTAGATGACATAATATTTGGTTCTTCTAACCCTCCTTGTGCAAGTGGTTCTCTGAAACTATGACCAATAACTTTGAGATGTCCATGATGGGTAGCTTGAAGTATTTCCTTGGATTTCAAATCGAGAAATTTTCCGAAGGAACCTTCATCTCCCAAACAAATTATATTCAAGACATGCTCGTGAAGTATGGTATGAAGGATCCAAGCCATGCAAGACACCCATGCCAACCAAGGGCTATCTAGATCAAGACCTTTCCGGTATTCTGTTTGATGCTACTCTTTATCGTTCTATGATAGGGTCATTGCTTTACCTTTGTGCATCTATACCGGATATTATGCTTAACGTAGGAATGTGTGCAAGATATCAAGCCTCTCCTATGGAGAGTCATCATTTGGCGGTTAAGCGCATTCTTAGATACCTTGTTCATACTCCTTTGTTGGGCATTTGGTACCCCAAGGAAGCCAAGTTTGATCTCTTGGGGTACACCGATGCGGATTGGGCCGGAGACAAGGTGGATTGGAAGTCAACATCCGGTTCATGCCAATTTCTTGGGCGCTCATTGGTAAGTTGGCACTCCAAGAAACAAAACTGTGTCTCCCTCTCCACCGCCGAAGCCGAGTATGTGGCTGCCGCAAGTTGTGTTACTCAAGTTCTATGGATGAGGCAGACTTTGAAGGATTATGGTCTCACCTATCAGAAGTTACCCATCTTATGTGACAATGAAAGTGCTATCAAGATTGCCAACAACCCTTGTCAACATCCTCGCACCAAGCATATTGACATTCGTCATCACTTCATACGGGATCATATTCAAAAGGGTGATATTGTTCTTGCACATGTCGGCACCAACAAGCAACTTGTCGATATCTTCACAAAGCCTTTCGATGAAGCAAGGTTTTTCCAACTAAGGGGTGAACTTGGTATCTTGGAAAGTTATAGCTTTTCTGCCTAGGGGTATCTTGCTCTCATTCATGCACATAGTGAATATCTTATCTAGATGTAGGCATGTATGTACGGGGAGAAACTCAATCCATGAGTTCTCAACTCTCTACATGATGCACAAAAAGAATCCAACATCAACAATCCGCATGCTCACTACGGTGAGACCATGTGTAGCGGTTAAAGATGGAATTGTGATTGCTTGGACCCAAGGTATATCTTCACGGTGTCAACTTCACATATACTCAAACATGGTGGCTGCCGCCACCACCTCACCCGTCATAGGCATATGTTGTTTGAAAACAAAAAAAATGGTCTACCACTGGTGTGCTCGAGGTATTTCATTTATCTCTTACCATGTGTCGTAATACATACTAGCTATTATGCGTGATTATCACCCTTTAGTCACCCAACACTCTGGCCAACGTGCCAAATTTCATCGTGTCGGACGGTCCGAGCATGGTCTCGGACGGTCCGACCTGGCTAAATATTAGCCCAATTGCTACTGGTGTTTGTGCCTCACGCCTCGGACGGTCCGGGCCCAGCCCGGACGGTCCGAACTTCTACTCGGTCATCCGACCTGCTGTTGTAGTCCGCTCACTATCCAGTCATCTCGGTCGTCCGATCTACTGTCCGGACCGTCCGACCTTCTGTCGGACCGTCCGGGCTACTAGTCGGTCGTCCGACCTGCCCGCGGCTACTTAAGTCACCCTGCCCGCTCCATAACCCTAACCGCCGGATTCATTTGGATCTGGATCCCGTTTCGCTGTGGACGCCGCCGCCCCCTTGTCTGACCTCCTCCGGCCGCACCCCTACCAGCCTGGCCCTCCGGTTCGTCTTCCCTTCTTCCCTCCGGACTCCTTTCCCTCTGCCTCCTCTTTTGATCCAAATCTTTTTTGGTATTGGCCCAGATTTGTACGGGATTCATGTCCTCATGCCTCCGAAGGGGATGTCTCGTGGTCCGGCTCGCCGACAGGGCTCCGATGATTCACAAGAGGATCTCCGCCCTCGTCGCCGTCTTCGTGGTGACGGTGCCGGGAGCAGTCATGTCTGCCTTGAGTCGGACTATGAGGAGGACGATATGGGCGAGGAGGAGATGATCCGATCATCTGCACCCAAGCCTAATACTCGCAAGAAGATGCTCCCGAATCGCTAGCGGGAACCAATCTCGCCACCTGCGAGGCATCCGGTCCCTCCCTCGCGGAGGGAACCTCTTCCGGGTGTGGCTATCTCTATGGCTCCTCCAAACAAGCGTCGTCGTGTTCCGGTGGACTACTATCGCATGGATGCAAATGTGTACTCGAAGATGCGATCAGAAGACAATGAGTTCAATCTACCTGGCACTGCTACGGATATCCGTTTTCACACTCTTGTTCAACAAGATATTTATGAGATCGTCTTCCTCGAGATCAATGCCACCACGCCACAGAAGTTCATCAACTTGGAGTACTTTGAGCAGCATCCGACTAAGTTTGGCACTATGATCTGTCTGGTGGATTCCATGGGGCTGCTGATGTGCGAGGTGATGATAGTGATTTCTCGCCCTTCATTGGTAAACCCCAAGTGGAAGGTGTGATGTAGCACAACAGCAAATTTCCCTCAGTAAAGATACCAAGGTTTGTCTCCAGTAGGACTCCGGAGATGATAAGTAGGTGTCAGCGGCGCAACTGACGCGGACCTGCACACAGACACAAATAACATTGTTCCCAACGAAGTTCAGAGAGGTTGTCAATCTCTCCGGTCTTGTTGTTCACAAAGGATCAAACACAAGGGATAATGATAGCAACTGAATGTAAAAGCAGAATCTGTTTTCTGGACAGCATGTCACAACTTTTGCTTCCCTTATCATAACAGGCTATAACTTGGCACAAAGCTGAAAACTAAAGATACAATGATGTTGCTACAGTAGTAACAAACATCAAGACACAACAAAAGCAAAAAGAAACCTAATTCGTTGTGGGCTGCCTCCCAAAAGCGCTTTCTTTTATGCCTTTAAGCTAGGCATGATGCAAAAGAAGAATCAAGGGTCTCCAAGATCAGAATCATAAAAACCTTCAAATTGATTTTCAATAAGCTCATTCTTCTTCTTCCTAGGAAAGAGGTACTTACCTTTCGCCATACCGCGTAAGCGTATGTGCCCGTTACCAATATCAATGAAGCCTTTCATAGCACGGAGGAAGTCTCTTCCAAGCACAATGTTACTTTGGTTTGGATCCATGATGAAGAAATCCATTGGTGCAATCCTATGAAGGAATGCAACTTGGACTTCTTTTACCTTTCCTTTAATCTCTGAAATATCTCCATTAGAATGTTCATGATAAGATGATAATTTATCCATATCTAGCTTCAAAGAATCATAAACTATTTTTGGCATAGTATAAACTGTGGATCCAATATCACAAAGAGCAAGGAAGCCTTGGTTAGAGATGCTAATCCTAACAAAGGGCTCCCAATCATTATCTATCTCCAACATTTCCTTCTTGTTGGACTTAAGTTCCTCTACTTTCCTCAAGTCTAGAGCATCCAATCTTTTTTCAATAGTGGCAAGTCTATCTATGACAGTATCAATACTACGATCATAAACAAAATAACTAGATAGACTATGCAAAATATCAAGAGCTCTAACTTCATCACACTCTAGAAAATCTCCTTCAGCTATAATATCAAGAGAGTGTTTACACCACTTAAAAAGACCATGGTAAAAATTTCTAAGCACAATTTTTATAGGTATCCAAGGCATAATTCTTTTATGTGCTTTGGAAATTCTGTCCCATGTCTTCTTCATATTTTCTCCATCTCTTTGACGGAAATCGAGAACTTTCGATTCCCGCAAAGCACCTAGCCCTAACATGTTCATCTAAACAAGGAGGACTACTAACAGCAAGATAAACAATTTTTATTTTTTTTGTGATTTTTGATAAAGGACACAAAGATAAAAACTGAAAGATAAACTAACAAGACTAAAAAAAAAAGGTAAAGGGTAGTGTGCAACTCCCCTATTTTAGCACTCGGAGTCCCCGGCAACGGCGCCAGAAATCTTGCTTGATGTGCGAGGTGATGATAGTGATTTCTCGCCCTTCGTTGGTAAACCCCAAGTGGAAGGTGTGATGTAGCACAACAGCAAATTTCCCTCAGTAAATATACCAAGGTTTGTCTGCAGTAGGAATCCGGAGATGATAAGTAGGTGTCAGCGGCGCAACTGACGCGGACATGCACACAGACAAAAATAACTTTGTTCCCAACGAAGTTCAGAGAGGTTGTCAATCTCTCCGGTCTTGTTGTTCACAAAGGATCAAACACAAGGGATAATGATAGCAACTGAAAGTAAAAGCAGAAAAATAAATGAGCGTGGAAACAGTGATGAAGATATGGACCGGGATACGTGATGTTCACTAGTGATGTCTCTCTCCCAAAAGACGATAAAACTGCTATGCGAGGTGACCAAATTACAGAAGGGAAATTGATAGGATGATGAACGCACCGCAATGCTAACTATCCTACAAAAGAAAGGAAGAGGCTCAAAATCATGGGCAGAACGCCAAAATAAGTAGACCAAAATCCAACTGCATCTACTACTAATCATCCACCTGAGGATATCTATCCAGAACATCTCGCTGGTATTAAGTTGCGAGCCCCACCCAAAGTGTAAACCCAAAGCAATAGACGACTGCATTAAAAAGCACTTTGCGTAAAGTAAACAATCCTTCTAACCGCGGTTACAAGCACCGTTGTTTTCCCCTTTGTGGCAACAACACATCCCCTCGACTCATGTTTCTTTCACTCAAGCGTTTCATCAGGGGGCATGAACCCACAATCAAGCATAACGTTCCCTCTTGGGGTTACTACCTACTACTTGGCCAAAGCAATAAACAACAACGGAGAACATGCAAGAATTACTTAAGAACAAAAATATAAGAGATAAGAACCAAATATATTACTCAATCACAATCTGAACATAATCTCATAATCCATCAGATCCCATCAAACTCAGCATAGCAACAGCAGAAAGATTACAAAAGTGCCTCGATCATGTAGGGCAGCTCACGAGGTCTAAACCATGAAGAACACAGAGGGGAGGAGAAAATCACATAGCTACTGATCATGGACCCATGGTCCAAAGGAAACTACTTACGACACATCCGGAAAGCATCCATGGTGGAGAGGATACTCCCGGAGGTCGGCCCTCCCTCCGGCAGGGTGCCGGGAAGAGGTCTGCTGGTGCTCCCGATCTCGGAAGCGCGGCAGTGGAACAGAGGCGAGATCGCGAAAAAGGGTTCTCTTTTAGAGGGTTTCTCGTCACGGAGAATGTATAGGCGAAGGGGGGCAGCTAGGGGGGCCACCAGGGGTCCAGGCGCCCCCCTGGCGCGGCCAGCCCCTGGGGCGCGCCACCAGGGCGCCTGGGCCCCTGGTGGTGGCCCTCTGCCCCCAGTCAGGTCCTTCCGGAAGGTTCTTCTGCGCTGATTTTTTATCTGATTTTTCCCGAATTTTTGGAGCACTTTTTATATGGGGGAAAACTGAAATAGAAAAACAGCAGAAAACAGGAACTGGCACTGTGGTGCACTGAGTTAATAGGTTAGTCCAAATATGATCAAAAGTGTATGAAAGTGTATCTAGATCATAGCAATATCACACAAAACATCCATGGAGTAAGCAGAAATTATAGATACGTTTTGGACGTATCAGTTGCGTCATGCCTTGACGCTCAAATGTGATTGGAGTCATGGAGCGATTCTTCAGTTCTATGCCACGTGCACCTTCGGCATCGATGACTTTCTTTCATGGAGGACTCACCAGCAGACCATCTCCATCTCCTATGACCAGTGGTGTGAGGCTCTGCGTATGCCTACCATATCTGATGATCTCTACCGGATTCACAGTCGCTTCAGCGAGTTTGAGTCCATGTCCATTGAGGTGTGTATGGGCTGTATGATGCGCCCTGCTGATATTCCTCCAGGGAGCAATATGGCCATGAACAACTCCACCAACTTTCAGCCACATTTTCTGCAGCTTTATCAGTGTCTCGTGTGCACAATGGTACCTAAGCATGGTGAAAAAGCGATGGTGCGCTCCTTTGCTTTTGATCTTATGGCCTATGCCAAGGGGGCCTTTGACCAATTGGAGTTGGGTCATACGTCTCGTCCCATTGATGTGGATGACTTCCTCTGGCATGAGGTGTGGCTCTTCTCCCTCACGAAGCGCGGCCACTTCCCGTTGGCACCCTACATTCAACGGGTGATTGGCCACTTCTCCACCGTTCCGATTCAGAAGCCAGTGGTTCACCAAGAATGGGTTCCCAAGAAGGGTTCTGCTCTCTATGCCGGGGGCGCCCGTCCCTCAGCTGCTACTACCTCCACCTCACGTGGTTCTCGCCGTTCCAAGCCCATGGTGGAACCCCTCTGTCACATTGCTCGCTTTCTGGGCAAGTCTCAGGGGGAGATTTTCAAGGCCTGCACTACCCAAGCCACTACTACTCACAGGCTTGAAGTTTGTCGTATCTCTCAGGATAATGCCCTTCGGGCCCGTCTTCGTGCCCGCCTGGGGAGCCCTGTGAGTGCTGATGAGGAGCCTCCTTCCGCTCCTCGTCCTGCTGACTTTGGCTTCCCGTCGGTTGCGGACTTCCCCGAGTTCTTCACAGATGAGCTCGACGATCATGATGACGAGGAGTAGCTTTCCAAGCCGTTTCGTGGTTCCTGCCCTTGTTGGTACTTGTTGCCAAAGGGGGAGAAACCTTCTATCGTAGTCATTTGTTTGTTTGCGTGACCTTAGTCGAACCTTGGTGGTGATCTATGCTAGTTAAAACCTATGTATTAAGACCTTGTATTGGTGGTTGGGATCATATAGTATCTTGCTTCGTTATATTTCTAGTGATGATTATATGTATGACCTTGCAATGAGATATTGGTGTATGCTTTATTGTGTCAAGATAACCTTGATTTTTACTCCCACCATGCTCTGAATTGTCTCAATCCATTATGTCACATAATTTAAATTCATGGATTTATGTGTTGAAGAGATCCCCTCACACGTGCCTTGCTTAAAGCCAAGACCACTATGCACATGTTGAGGGGGAGTCCTCAAACAAATGATCACTGCTCTCCAAATCTGAAATGTACATATTATTTTGAGAGCTATATGTGTATTGTCATCAACTACCAAAAAGGGGGAGATTGAAAGTGCAATCTTGCCCTCAAGCATATTTTGTTGTTGATGACACATGGATACACATGGATTGTTAAGTCTTCTTGATGTCCTCATGTAGGGATCATGTGAGATCATCTAAGTCATACTCAAGAAGTCAACACAAGAACAGAAGATGACGTTAAGTCCTCTTTATGATTTCTTTCTTGAGTCATAGAGATCCCCGCACTATTCAGAGGGGATCATAAGGATGGGTTCTAGACTTGCTCAAGTCATAAACTACTGAAACATATTAAAATACATTTATCTACAACCTGAGAAAATCTGTTAGATGTGTAGGAAATTTACACACGATGATTCTGAGACTATTGTGTGTATGTCGGACCGTCTGGTATGAAGGTCGGACCGTCCAGGCTCTGTCCCGGACCGTCCGACCTACAGTGCAAAAAGGTCAGTACCATTTCTGTTTTGGGTCGGACCATCCGGTATGCAGGTCGGACCGTCCGGCACAGCCCGGACCGTCTGACCTTCGGTGCAAAAGGTCAGTGGCTTTATCTCTATGGGTCGGACCGTCTGTCGTATAGGTCGGACCGTTCGGGCCGAGCCCGGACCGTCCGGCGTCTACCCCAGACCGTCCGACATGGGAGTGCTATGGTGACCTGTTGCTGATCTCACCGGTCGTCCGGACTACAGGTCGGACCGTCCGGGCTTGTCCCGGACTGTCCGACATACAGCCCGGACCGTCCGACGCCCTTATGACTGCACCAAAACGGCTATTTCTTGTGCATCTATAAATACCCCCTACCCACTTCAGATTAGGGTTGACCACTTCACTTATTTCACTCAAGAACACCAAGTGCTCCCTCTCTCTTATCTCATACACTCAAACAAAGATCCCGAAGAGATTTGTGAGAGTTCTTGTCGGATCTTTCACCTCGTGATAGATCCGTCCCTTCCCCATCTTCCGACCAAAGCAAATCATGATTTGAGTAAGTCTTGAGCTTTTCCCATTGATCTTGTTACTCTTGGAGGTTGGAGACTCCTAGGCGGGTAGGAGTTCTTCGAAGAGGAATCGACCATTGTGATTACCCCCATTGAGTTTGTGAGGGTTTGGTGACCACCTTTAAGGTCAACCGGTAGTGGTTGGGAATCGCCTTCGTGGTGATATCTCAAGGGGAATAGACTGAGCCTTCGTGGCGTTGTCGTGCCTTCGTGGTTTCACCCACTCTCTCCGAACGGGGAGTAGCTTCCCTCCAAGGAAGCGAACATCGGGATACATCGTTGTCTTCGCGTCATTCGGTTATCCCTACTCTTTCCCCTTATTACTTGTTCTACCGTATTATTTGCCCCTCACTTGCTTTAGTATATTGTGCTCTTTGTTTATCTTGTCATAGTTAGGTCAACCTTGCAATTGTTAGGCACACCTTTGTCTTCCGCATTATTGCCTAAAATTTCTAAGTAGTGAGAATTTTTTTAATAAGACCTATTCACCCCCCCCCTCTAGGTCTATCTCGATCCTTTCAATATAGGTCCCACCAGTCAATGTACTATTCTGGATAACGATATGGATAATGTTGATTTAATAATAATAAATAATTTTTTGAAATTCTAGTGATGATTATAAATTGAATAAATTTTTGACAATCAATATCTTTTAAACCGTAAGTCAGATCAAAATAACTTATACATGAAAGTTGATCAGAAAAATACAACTAAGAAGAATGCACTACCCGTGTATCCACTACCCTCTTCTAACATACCGAATACGAGACCTTTCCTCTCCGGATCGTCTGCCGATAATCACCCGGAGCTGGCAGTTCATCCCCAAATGAATTCTTGCTCCAAGCAAAGCACAATGTACCGCATTAGAACACCACCAACACTGCGTCTGCCATGTCATGCTTTCCTGCTTTGTTATTGTTGTGTATTTACTGTTTCTCCCCCTTATTTTTTCGGTAGACCCCACGACTACCGCTGACGACACCGTTGAGTACGACTACTACGTCGACGATTGTACCCCTACTGTTGAGCTTCCAGGCAAGCAGAGCCCTTCCCCTCTCCCATATATCACCTACCTTTTCTGTATTATTCTTGCATTAGGTATTGCTGCTACAACTTCTATTATTCCTATTCCATTGCATTACCTATCTTTGTCCCCCCTTTACTTTTGTACCCTACCTTATCCTATGTTGCTTAGAATATTTACTCATCAGTTGGCCCTACACCCTTGTCCGTCTGCTATGCTTAGTTATCGGGCCGCGATCACTCTGGGGAATGAACGCGGGACTTTACATTATTGCAACTACATCGGACGCGAGAAAAGGTAAGGAGTCAGGTGACCCAATGGTGCCCGCGAGTGGTATTGCGATGGGACGACAGGGTAGGCGGGGTACGACCGGTGTGCGGCGTGCCTGGACCCTGTTCATTGTCCGTGAGAGTTACCCCTGTACCCCGAAAGTCGAGGGACTCCCAGGTCTCTCGCGAGATATGGTAACAAGACAGACCAACCCTAAGGGTACCCGCGAGATTTGAAGGGGCGAAGGGGCTGGCAGATACTTCCTGGAGAGAGAGGAGGATTTGTCTCCTGTTCGGAGCGACGATCATGGTCATCTCCGTGATGTGTTAATAAAATTCTTAATGGATCGGTGTGAGTGATCTGCGATGGCCACTGTCCTATACGCACTACCTCCATGTGGGATTACGAGTATGGGCTCCTCGGCGGCGTATATTCTATCGACAACTCTGAAAGACGCCCAGTTCAGCATTGTGGTTGGGTCGGATCGTCATTCTGGAACAGTTGGCTGGTATCCACCTGGCGCACGATGACCCAGAGGGCGAGGGGTGATGGCCCAAGACCCCCTTGCACTTAGGACTGTAGACCGGCGGGGACTTCTCTGATGACCCTAGGTAGGACTACGTCGTGTCGGATTTCCTTGGTCGGACATGCTGATATGTCCCAACCTTATCGATAATTTCTTCTTGCTCCATGCATGTTTTGTGTGATATTGCTATGATCTAGATACACTTTCATACACTTTTGATCATATTTGGACTAACCTATTAACTCAGTGCACCCTAGTGCCAGTTTCTGTTTTCTGCTGTTTTTTTATTCCAGGTTTCCCCCATATTAAAAGTGCTCCAAAAATTCGGGAAAAATTGGATAAAAAATCAGCGCAACTGAAGCTTCCGGAACCCCGAAGGAGGGTTGGGGGCCACCACCAGGTGCCCAGGCGGCCACCTGGCGCGGCCTAGGGCTTGGCCGCGCCAGGGGGGCGCCGGGACTCCTGGTGGCCCCCCTGGCTTCCCCCCTTCGCTTATATATTTCCCGTGACGTGAAACTTCTGAAAAGAGAATCCTTTTTCACGATCTCGAAAATTTTCCGCTGCCGCCGCACTTCCAAGATCGGGAGGCCAGCAGACCTCTTCCGGCACCCTGCCGGACGGAGGATCGACCTCCGGGAGCTTCCCCTTCACCATGGACGCTTCCCGGATGTGCCGTGAGTAGTTTCCTTTGGACCATGCGTCCATGATCAGTAGCTATGTGATGTTCTCCTCCCCTGTTTGTTCTTCGTGGTTTAGACCTCGTGAGCTTCCCTACATGATCGAGGCACATATGTAATCTTTCTGTTGTTGCTATGCTGAGTTTTATGGGATATGATGGGTTAGGAGATTATGTTCAGATTGTGATAGAGTAATATATTTGGTTCTTATCTTTTATATTTTTGTTCCTAAGTAATTCTTGCATGTTCTCCGTTGATGTTTATTGCTTTGGCCAAGTAGTAGGTAGTAACTCCAAGAGGGAACGTTATGCTCAAGTGTGGGTTCATGCCCCCCGATGACACGCTTCAGTGAAAGAAACATGAGTCTAGGGGACGCGTTGTTGCCACAAGGGGGAAAACAACGGTTCTTGTAACCGCAGTTGCAAGGATTGTTTACTTTACGCAAAGTGATTTTTAATGCAGTTGTCTGTTGCTTTGGGTTTACACTTTCCGTGGGGCTCGCAGCTTAATACCAGCGAGATGTTCTAGATAGATATCTCAAGGTGGATGATTAGTAGTAGATGCAGTTGGATTTCGATCTACTTATTTTGGCGTACTGCCCATGCTTTTAAGCCTCTTTCTTTCTTTGTAGCATAGTTAGCATTGCGGTGCATTTATAATCCTTTCAATTGCCCGTCTGTAATTTGTTTAACTCGCATAGCAGTTTTATCGTCTTTTGGGAGAGAGGCATCACTAGTGAACATCACGGGACCCCGGTCCATATTCTCATCACTGTTTACACGCTTATTTACTTTTCAGCTTTTACTTTCAGTTACTATTATCATTATCATTATCCCTTGTGTTTTGATCCTTTGTAAACAACAAGACCGGAGAGATTGACAACCTCTCTGAACTTCGTTGGGAGAAAAGTTATTTGTGTTTGTGTGAAGGTCCAGGAGAAGTAATGATTATCTTCAAATGGCGTATCACTTGCCGAACCACCTACTTATCATTATCGAAGTCCTACTGGTCGATACTTGATGACCCACAACGTAAGGGATCTGTTGCAGCATTTTTGATAAGTAAGAGTGTCGAACCCAACGAGGAGTGAAAGGTATTGATAGGTGATTTTGGACAAGGAATAACTGCAAGCACTGAAAGAGAACTTTTTAGGGATTTTCGATATAAGTAACAATAAAGTAAAAGAAATCAAAGTAAATAGTGCTGAGGAGCAGCAAGTGGCCCAATCCTTTTAAGCAAAGGATAAGCATGGAAACTGAACTTATAAAGACTAAAGCGTTCTCGAGGATACATGGGGAGGTAGTCATGTGCTTTCGCCAAACTCCGTATCGATAACAAGTGTTGTGCTGGTAAGTGTTGAGTGGGTGGATCTATGCTAGTACACCTTCTAGACTAAGATAAGTGCACTCTTATGATTAAACATCTTGCAAGCATCCTGATACGTCTCAAACGTATCTACTTTTCCAAACACTGTTGCTATTGTTTTGCCCTCATTCTTGCATTATTTGGATGAAACTAACCCGAACTAACGTTGTTTTCGGCAGAGCTGCCTCTATGGTTTTATTGTGCGTAGGAAAATGGAATTTTGGACGTCTCAGAAAATTCCCAGAAAAAACACAGAAAATCCACGCACCCGCAGGGCCATTGTGCCAGAAGTGGGACCAGAGGGCATCCAAGGGGGCCCTAGGCGCCCCCCTGGCGCGGCCAGGGGTGGGGCCGCGCCCTCTGGCCGTATGGGGGCCTCCCCCCTCCTCTGGTGCCCTACCGAGGCTCCTATTTATTCCCGTGACGGAGAAACCCCGAAATAGAAGTCGGTTTTCCAATTCGCGTCGCGGAGACGCCACCACCCTCTGTTCTTCTCCGGGAGGGCTAATCTGGAGGCTGTTTTGGCCTCTGGTGACGGGAGATCATTTCCATCGTCATCATCATCACCACTCCATCCTCCCTCCATGACTTCTCCATCCATGTGTGAGTAATTCCCTATTGTAGGCAAAGGGGATGGTAGGGATTGGATGAGTTAGATCATGTAATAGTTTATCAGATTGTTGGGGGCATGTTGCCTATCATCTAGATTGTTTTTTATCATCTTTGCTTCAACTTGTTGCTCTTAATGCTTGTCACTTTGGGCCCGAGTGCCATGCTTTCAGATCTGAACCATATGTTTTTTCATGAATATATTTGTGTTCTTGATCATATCTATGAGTTGTATACACTTGTTCTAGTCCGGAACCGGCGATCCCAAAGGTGACATCTTGGGACACCAAAGGGGATGGACTATAATTTGAGGATTCCATGTATCCATTGATTATTAATGCTTTGTTCCGGTGCTCTTTGACAGGAGCACCTTAATCTCCATAAGTTCCTTTTGGCCCCGTTCGTAGCGGGATGGTAGGACAAAAGATGTTGTGCAAGTTCTTATTGCAATCACGTACAAATACCTATGGGGTACATGCCTGATGTTTGATTTATGCCTAGATGATCATTGCTTTTCTGTGTAACTTGCCCCAAGTTAAATACATGATGTGTCTTATCCATGCAGCGCCTGATACGTCCAAAACGTATCTATAATTTCTGCTTGTTCCATGCCTCTTTTGTGTGATATTGCTATGATATTGATGAACTTCCATACACTTTTGATCATATTTGGACTAACCTATTAACTCAGTGCACCCTAGTGCCAGTTCCTGTTTTCTGCTGTTTTTCTATTTCAGGTTTCCCCCTTATTAAAAGTACGAGAAAATTTTCGGGAAAAATATAGGAAAATCAGCGTACCGGAAGCTTCGCGAAGAGCCCAGGAGGGGCCAGGGGGGGCCAGGCGGCCAGAGGGCGCGGGCTCCTGGAGCCCCTGGCCCACCTCTGGCTGCCCCCTTTCGCCTATTTATTCCCCGTGACGAGAAACACTCGGGGACGGAACCCTTTTTCGCGATCTCTCATCTGTTCCGCCACTTCCGCGCTTCAAAGATCGGGAGCACCATAAGACCTCTTCCCGGCACCCTGCCGGAGGGAGGAATCACCTCCGGGAGCTTCTCCACCACCATGGATGCTTCCAGGATGAACCGTGAGTAGTCCACCTTGGACCATGGGTCCATGATCAGTAGCTATGTGATGTTCTCCTCCCCTCTTTGTTCTTCACGGATTAGACCTCGTGAGCTTCCCTACATGATCTAGGCACATATGTAATCTTTCTGCTATTGCTATGCTGATTTTGCTGGGATCCGATGGATTATGAGATTATGTTCAGATTGTGATTGAGTTATATATTTGATTCTCTTTTTTTATATTTATGTTCTTGAGTAACTCTTGCATGTTCTCCGTTGCTGTTTATTGCTTTGGCCAAGTAGTAGGTAGTGACTCCAAGAGGGAGCGTTATGCATGATTGTGGGTTCATGCCCCCCGATGACTAGCTTGAGTGACAGAAACATGAGTCTAGGGGATGTGCTATTGTCTTTAATGCAGTTGTCCATTGCTTTGAGTTTACACTTTGTGTGGGATTCACAACTTAATACCAGCGAGATGTTCTGGATAGATATCTCAAGGTGGATGATTAGTGGGTAGATGCAGATGGATATCGGTCTACTTGTCTTGGCGTACCGCCCGTGCTTTTGAGCCTCTTACTTTCTATTTTGCATAATTAGCATTGGTTTGCGCACATAATCATGCCAATTGCCCAGTTGTAATTTGTTTACCTCGCATGGCTATTTTATCGTCTTTTGGGAGAGAGACATCACTAGTGAAAATCATGAGATCCCGGTCCATACTTCCACCACTGTTTACACTATCAATTTACTTTTATGTTGCTATCACTATCATTATTATCCCGTGCATTTTATCCTTTGTAAACAACAAGGCCGGAGGAATTGACAAATCCTCTGCACTCGTTGGGAGCAAAGCTATCTGTTGTGTGTGCAGGTCCAGGCAAAGCAAGTGATTATCTTAAAACGGCACCTCACTTGCCGAACCACCTACTTGTCGACCTTGGAGTCCTACGAGAGACAATCTTAAAACCTCGGTATCTTCATCGAGGGAAACTTGCCATTTGTCGGGACCCGGGGTTAGCGTATGCAAGTCCCGCTACGACATAGTCATATGGAGAGCCGACAACCGTACCCACTTGTCTAAGCTGACAAGGCCAAGCACAGAACGTTCTCGGAAAGCATCGTACGTGAGGGGCATCCCATCCAGGCCGGATGATCAACTGAGATGGGTCCTCATCGTCCGCACACAAGTCTAATGATATGGGTGATGAACTCCCATATTCACAGACAAGTCGCCTCAACCATACTATCGACTATCTCATAACTCTTACATAGACTTACTCCAGCCCAATCACTTTGTCGGGGTCTAGGGCGGGCTCAATCATACCACAAAGTGTGCACGAGACGGAGTCTCGAGCAATCGCATCGCGATGCCCCAAGCTGCGCACATCTAAGGGCCACTTGGTGTATGAAAGACCGCCAGCCAGATCACAACTAAGGTCTCGAAAACCCATACAAAGACATGCATGTTATAAACATACACGCAGCACACATGCCTTGTATGAACAGCCGGTATCATTGCAATTCTCTACAAAGTATACATTTTATTGATAACTCTCACAGAGTGCACACAGAGATCACAAGTATGTGATCGAACATTAAAACAACAAGCGGAAGCAAAGTATGTCTGAGTACAGACAAGTTCAACAAATGGCTTAAGAAGCCTTATTTAAACAGAAGCCCTCCACGAGGGAACCAGTCGTCTGACTGGGACTAGACTAGCTTGATCTTCAGTCGTCGAGCTCGATGAAGAATCCACCTTTGGGGTCAGTGGTTGCATCTAAAACATAGATTAAGCAAACGTGAGTACAAAGTCGTACTTAGCAAGACTTACATAGGAACTATACTACTCATGCACATGTATCAAGGTAAAAGGAGGTGGGGTTTCACTTGCGGAAGTGCCAGCTTTGACTTGGCTAGTCCTGAACTACGAGTACCAGACTTGAGGTAAGAAGCGTACACGAGTCCACTACTTTCTCCAACCAATTACACCACTATGGTGCCTTCCTCGACTTCCCCACGAGAAAGCATGCCATAACACTCACACTTATCTTGGTGTGTTTTAGAAGTATCCAGTTCAAGTTGTCTAATAATCAAGCTAAGCTTTCCAAGCAGTCCTTAACCGCGGACACGGCTATTCGAATAGTTTTGTTAACCCTACAGGGGTGTACCGCTACACACACGTGTCATCAGTTACCGCCTTTTGCGTGTCACCGTTCAAAAGATGACAGCGAGGATGCCACCACAACTGTTACCTCATAACCGTCCCCAAGAAAGCTGCCTACCTGGGTTGGCTACCACTATCGTGAACCCGGTCGGTTTACCGAAGCGGACCCAGATGATGTGTGCGTGGTGCATAACCCGGTCTCGGCTGAGCCGTTCTCTCACTTAGCAGCCAGGCCACAAACCTACCAGAACTCCGAACTACTGCGACATCTGGACATCGAAAGGGATGAGTTAATAGGTTGAGAGGGGTCAGTGAGCCCAATGTGTGGTTGTACTCCTCATCTTGGATCACCACACAAGAACTCGGACTTAGGGTGGTGTTCAACGAGACAACCCACTGTGTACTCCTACATAGCCTCTCATCGTTCACCTTGTATTAGGGTAGATTCACCAACACATTTCCACCATCATCATGATTGCTACCATCCCGACTCACATAACAGTATCAACATGGTATCACTCTAAGCATGCAATAAGTAGTAACAATTGCAGGGGCCACATGATATCATTCAACTCCTACATTTGCTAGGATTGTGGTTTGCTTACTACTGTGACAAATGATAGGTCATGCAAAGGAATGGGTTCATCTATGTGGTAGAAACATAGCATGGTAATCATCCTATACAATGCATAAGCGATAAATGAGAGGGAAGTGGGATTTTATCGACATGATCAATGGGGGTTTGCTTGCCTTGCTGACGAGGTTCAGTTCCGGGATCTTCAACGAAGGGGGCAGCCTCCTGTTCCGGTTCCACCTCTACTCGATAAACAACACAAACATCGAAACAATAATAAGACAATGCTCAAACACATGAGTTGAAGGTTGAAACTTGATGTATGTGTCACTGATGTGTGAGTTATTCCAGTTAAAAGGAGTATATTGCATTTGAAATGCAAATTCAAACTCCATTTGATTTATCGATGAATTTCAAATGCATTTGAATACATGAATGTTCATTTGAAATGGTTGAGCATGAAGTGATGTTGTAAAGGTGAGGTAAAGTCTCCGATGTGTGGAAGAAATCATATAAAAGAAGTGTGTTGCAAAGTCAATTGCAAAATCACTCCAAATTTGAATTCAAATTAAATGCTTATGGATGTTTTCCACTGTTCACCCAATTGAAATTGGTCAAACATGAAAAAAGTCCATATTCAGAATCCTTGATTTTTTCTGATAATTTTAGACATATTATTTTCTATATTTGGAGTTAGGATGAATTAATTATGAATTTCCAAAGATTTGGCTAATTTCTGGAATTACTGGAATTAAACAAAATGTTTTAATTGCTTTACTGCGTCATCAAGACGTCATTGCTGACGTGGGGGGGGCTGACAGGTAGGGTCGGAATGTCAGTGTCTCTGGGTTAAAACCCGGTTTAGATTAAACTAACCAGGGGTTAGTTAGCCTAGGGGGGCCACTGGACAGTGGGGTTAGGTGGGGATTAGGAGGGGGTTTAGGGCGGTAATGGCGTCGCCGGCACGGGCACGCCGGAGCTTCGCCGGAAAAACGCTAGAGGGCTCGGGGAGGGGGTCTGGGGGCACGGGCGAGTAGCTGGGGCTCGTCCTCATCGGCTAGGGTTAGCTGGGGCTCGCCGGGAGGCCTCTGGCCACGGCAACTTCAAAATCGGCGGCGGCCGGAGCTCGGTGCTCGTCGGAAATGGGCTCCGGGGCACGGGAATGAGAGAGGGGAGCACTGGGAGGTGCCTCTTCGCCTTGCGCATCGTCTGGCGTAGGAGGGGCCAAGGGCACGGCCTGTTGCGACGACAGCGTCAACCGCGGCGACGATACGGCCACTGTCCTTGCCGGAACTACGCGAGAGGGCACGGGAGGAGGTGGGGAAGGGGGAAAACTGACGAGAGGCTCACCCTGGATCAAATGGAGAAGACGGCGGGGTTAGGGGTCTCTCGGCGGCGACGAATTTGGAGCTCCTCTTCTCGGCGGCCGGCGGCGAAAGCTCGAAGCTAGCGTCACTGGCAGGGCGTCCGGGCTCGAATTGGAGCTTCCGCTCGGGGTAGTCGACGCCGCTGAAGAAGATGGACAAGGTGGTGAGGCTTCTCGGCGTCTTTGGCCGCGTCGGGGCGTCGCCGTGCTCCGGCTAGGTTTTCGGGCACGCGCTGATTCCTTCGCCGGAGAGAGGGAGGATGGCCAGAACGACGGGAAAAGGTGTGCGGGGGAAAGGGTCACTCGCGTGGCGCGCTCTGGTGCAGAGAGGATGCCTAGAAGGCAGCCGTCGTCGAGGTGGCGTCGTCGAGCGCTTTGCTGCCTCCAGCGAGCTGCTTGAGGAAGAAGACAAGGAAGGAGGAGGTGGGCTGGGCCATGGGGGAATGACTTGGGCCAGAAGCACAGGTAAGCCTTTTTCTATTTTCTGTTTGTTTTCTTTTCTAATATTTGTTTTGTCTTGCTAAATAAAATAGCAAACCATTTTCTAAAATGCTCTAACTTTTTATGTGGCCTCACAATTTAATTAGCTAGCCACTTATAAAGTTTGGACATTTTTAAAATTCAAATAATTTGAACTTTAATTCAAATAGGGGTTTTTTAATTAATCCAAGGTCCTATTTGAATATTTGAAAAATCCATGAGCATGGGGTGGGTCCCACATCACTTGATATGTGATCACACTCATTTATAAGACTTTTCAAAATTAAAACATGAATTTTTGGAGAAGATTTATTTCTGGCCTTTTAAATTAATTCATCTAGGGGTGTTCCTCCTCCCATTTGAGTTTGAAATTGATTTCAAATGATTTCTTTTGAAATTTTTAACATGATGCAAAGTGACTTGCTAATCCTAGCACATACCTATCTTGGGGTTGTGACAACTCGCCCCCACTCAAAAGAATCTCGTCCCGAGATTCAGAAGTCTGCGGGAGGAAGGTGGGGTACTCGGTACGAAGACGGTCTTCTCTTTCCCACGTGGCTTCTCTCTCAGAGTGGTGTGACCATTGCACTTTGAGAAACCTAATCTTCTAACGACGAGTGACACGCTCTGCTGAATCAAGAATACGAATAGGGTATTCTCGATAAGAAAGTTCATCTTGAAGATCAAGCGTTTCAAGGTCGACTTCGCGGATGGGGTCCTTGAAGCAACGCCTGAGTTGTGACATATGGAATACATCATGTACTCGGGAAAGGTGCGGGGTAGTTCAAGTTGGTAGGCAACTTCTCCACGTTTAGCAAGAATGCGGAAAGGTCCGATGTAACGTGGAACCAACTTGCCTTTGATACCTAATCGTTGGGTTCCCTTCAGAGGAGTAACCCGAAGGTAAGCCTTCTCATCCTGGCCTTTTAAATTAATTCATCTGGGGGTGTTCCTCCTCCCATTTGAGTTTCAAATTGATTTCAAATGATTTCTTTTGAAATTTTTAACATGATGCAAAGTGACTTGCTAATCCTAGCACATACCTAACTTGGGGTTGTGACAACTCGCCCCCACTCAAAAGAATCTCGTCCCGAGATTCAGAAGTCTGCGGGAGGAAGGTGGGGTACTCGGTACGGAGACGGTCTTCTCTTTCCCACGTGGCTTCTCTCTCAGAGTGGTGTGACCATTGCACTTTGAGAAACCTAATCTTCTAACGACGAGTGACACGCTCTGCTGAATCAAGAATACGAATAGGGTATTCTCGATAAGAAAGTTCATCTTGAAGATCAAGCGTTTCAAGGTCGACTTCGCGGATGGGGTCCTTGAAGCAACGCCTGAGTTGTGACATATGGAATACATCATTTACTCGGGAAAGGTGCGGGGTAGTTCAAGTTGGTAGGCAACTTCTCCACGTTTAGCAAGAATGCGGAAAGGTCCGATGTAACATGGAGCCAACTTGCCTTTGATACCTAATCGTTGGGTTCCCTTCAGAGGAGTAACCCGAAGGTAAGCCTTCTCATCCAGATTGTAGCTTTCTTGTCTATGATGACGATCATAGTAGCTTTTCTGACGAGACTGGGCTGCTTTCAATTGATCACGAACAATGCGAACTTGCTCTTCTGCTTCCATGATCATATCCGGTCCAAAGAATTGTCTTTCACCGGTTTCTGACCAGTTTAGGGGTGTTCGACATCGTCGTCCATATAGGAGTTCAAAAGGAGCCATGTTCAGACTAGATTGGAAACTATTGTTATAAGATAATTCGGCGAATGGAAGAGACTTCTTCCAATTCTTTCTGAACGAGATAACACAAGCTCTGAGCTTGTCTTCAAGAATTTGGTTAACCCTTTCGACTTGACCGCTAGACTGAGGATAGAAAGCTGTACTAAAGGAGAGATGAGTTCCCATAGCATTCTGAAAGCTTCCCCAGAATCTAGAGGTGAAAAGGCTACCACGATCAGAATTGATTTCCAAAGGAACACCGTGAAGAGATACAATTCTAGAGACGTACAAGTCCGCTAACTGGCTAGCAGTTATAGACTCGCGAACTGGAAGGAAGTGAGCAACTTTGGAAAGCCTATCTATGACAACGAAGATGGCATCATTTCCTTTCTGGGTTTTTTTTGGTAAGCCGGTGATGAAGTCCATACCGACTTTGTCCCATTTCCACTCTGGAATAGGAAAAGGTTGAAGTGTACCAGCAGGTCTTTGATGTTCTGCCTTAATGCGACGACAAACATCACATTCGGCAACAAATTGAGCAATGTCTCTCTTCATCCTAGTCCACCAAAATCTCTGGCGTAGATCTCGGTACATTTTTGTGCTACCGGGATGAATCGAGAGGGGTGTGTCTTGGGCTTCTTTGAGGATGAGTTGCCTTAGATCTCTATTCTTAGGTACTACCAAACGATTTCCAAAGAATATCGTTCCTTTACTATCTGTGGAGAAACATTTAGCAACTCCGCTAGCAATGTTCTCCTTGATCCGGCGAACACCTCGTGCACGCCTTTGGGCAACTATGATTTGATCCACAAGTGTTGGTTTCAGCACCAAGTTGAAAAGATATCCACGAGGAACAATCTCGAGATTGAGCTTTCGAAATTCCTCATGAAGAAGTGGTTGACACTGTTGTAACATGAGGTTGTTACAATACGACTTACGACTTAGTGCATTAGCCATGACGTTGGCTTTTCCTGGGGTGTAAGAAATTCGTACGTCATAATCTTTTATCAAATCAATCCAGCGTCTTTTCCTGAGATTAAGATCTGGCTGGGAGAAAATGTATTTGAGGCTTTGGTGGTCGGAATTGATCTCACAACGATTACCAAGAAGGTAATGTTGCCAAGTTGTTAGGGCATGAACTACGGCAACGAGTTCAAGGTCATGGGTAGGATATTTTTCTTCATGTGGCCGCAACTGGCGTGAAGCATAAGCTACCACATGTCGATCTTGCAGAAGTATGCATCCTAACCCTTGCCGTGATGCGTCACAATAGATCTCGAAATCCTTTTTGGTGTCTGGAGGTGCAAGTACGGGTGCAGAAGTCAATCTTCTTTTTAGCTCTTGAAAGCTTTCCTCGCACTTGGGAGTCCATAGGAATTTCTTATCTTTCTTGAGGAATTCAGTTAGAGGCTTTGCAACTTTAGAAAAGTTCTCGACGAAGCGGCGGCAATAGCTGGCTAGGCCAAGAAAACTCCTAACTTTCTTAACCGATTCAGGTGGAGTACAGTCAAGGACGGCCTGAACTCTCTCGGGATTCAAAGCAATGCCTTTCGCATAAATCACATGGCCTAAGTAGGTCACTTCTGGTAGCCAAAATTCGCACTTGGAGAATTTAGCATCCATGCGATGCTCTCTAAGTTTCATCAATACCAGCCTTAGATGTTCGGCATGTTCTTCTTCGTTCTTCGAGTAGATGAGAATGTCATTGAGATAAACTACAACAAATTTATCTAAGTACTCCATGAAGATCGAATTCATCATGCGCGAGAAAGTGGCAGTGGCATTGGTTAAACCAAAGGACATGACGGTGTACTCGTAAAGACCATAACGAGTAGTAAAAGCCGTTTTTGTAATGTCCTGATTTCGGATTTTGATTTGATGATAGCCTAATCTCAAATCCATCTTGGAGAAGACAGAGGATCCAGCAAGTTGATCCTAAAGATCATTGATCCTGGGCAGTGGGTACTTGTTCTTTATCGTCGCTAAATTTAGCGGGCGATAGTCTACGCACATCCTTTCTGTTCCATCTTTCTTCGTTACGAACAGAAAGGGGCAACCCCATGGCGATGAGCTAGGGCGGATGAAGCCTTTTTCCAACAAAGCTTCGAGTTGGGTTTTAAGCTCAGCTAACTCACGTGGGGCCATTTTGTATGGGCGTCTGGAAATTGGTGCGGTTCCTGGCATAAGATCCACTATGAACTCTACACACCTGTCGGGTGGCTAGGTTTAAGGAGTTTGGTTACTGGATGGTTTTCCTGAGGATGACCATGGCTTACTAGGGGCTACAACAGATATGTCAGAGTAACAAAGTACCCCAACACGATGGTTCGTGTGGTTCTTCTGGCTAGAAGACATCTAAAGTGGGAGGAAGAACTGCAAATGAATCACTATAGATTTCTAGAAGAAAACCTACATCAAACACTATGGAACTGTCGGGCATGCCACCTAGAAAAACTTCTGGAAGGACATCCGAAATAGAGGGAAAGATTTTGCAAACGCATCAGATTATGAAGAAACCTGGAATGACTCGGACAGCATAACGGCTGTAATTTCAAGAAAAAGACAATTTCTTACAACATGGAAACAACACTTACATACGATGTAAGAAATCAGGAAGCACAACAACTCTAATGAACCGAACACAACCTTCCTACGGCTATAAGGAAGCAAACAGCGAGATGTTCTAATCAGACAGAGGAGAGCCTATTCCTATCTTCCCGTAGAACAAGATGAGGGTGACTGAGAACTCAGAACGAAGGGGGTAAGGAGAAAAAAGAAGCCTTACGTTGTTCCCTTATATACCCAGAGTAACTATATAACTATAGCAAGCTAGATTCGACTTCGGCCAAGGCTACTAGTCCTACAGTCAGTCCTGCTCTGATACCAAGTCTGTCGGGACCCGGGGTTAGCGTATGCAAGTCCCGCTACGACATAGTCATATGGAGAGCCGAGAACCGTACCTACTTGTCTAAGCAGACAAGGCCAAGCACATAACGTTCTCGGAAAGCATCGTACGTGAGGGGCATCCCATCCAGGCCGGATGATCAACTGAGATGGGTCCTCATCGTCCGCACACAAGTCTAATGATATGGGTGATGAACTCCCATATTCACAGACAAGTCGCCTCAACCATACTATCGACTATCTCATAACTCTTACATAGACTTACTCCAGCCCGATCACTTAGTCGGGGTCTAGGGCGGGCTCAATCATACCACAAAGTGTGCACGAGACGGAGTCTCGAGCAATCGCATCGCGATGCCCCAAGCTGCGCACATCTAAGGGCCACTTGGTGTATGAAAGACCGCCAGCCAGATCACAACTAACGTCTCGAAAACCCATACAAAGACATGCATGTTATAAACATACACGCACCACACATGCCTTGTATGAACAGCAGGTATCATTGCAATTCTCTACAAAGTATACATTTTATTGATAACTCTCACAGCGTGCACACAGAGATCACAAGTATGTGATCCAACATTACAACCACAAGCGGAAGCAAAGTATGTCTGAGTACAGACAAGTTTAACAAATGGCTTAAGAAGCCTTATTTAAACACAAGCCCTCCACGAGGGAACCAGTCGTCTGACTGGGACTAGACTAGCTTGATCTTTCAGTCGTCGAGCACGATGAATAAGCCACCTTCGGGGTCAGTGGTTTCGTCTCAAACATAGATTAAGCAAACGTGAGTACAAAGTCGTACTCAGCAAGACTTACATAGGAACTATACTACTCATGCGCATGTATCAAGGTAAAAGGAGGTGGGGTTTCACTTGCGGAAGTGCCAGCTTTGACTTGGCTAGTCCTGAACTACGAGTACCATACTTGAGGTAAGAAGCGTACACGAGTCCACTACTTTCTCCAACCAATTACACCACTATGGTGCCTTCCTCGACTTCCCCACGAGAAAGCACGCCATAGCACTCAAACTTATCTTGGTGTGTTTTAGAAGTATCCATTTCAAGTTGTCTAATAATCAAGCTAAGCTTTCCAAGCAGTCCTTAACCGCGGACGCGGCTATTCGAATAGTTTTGTTAACCCTGAAGGGGTGTACCGCTACACACACGTGTCATTAGTTACCGCCTTTTGCGTGTCACCGTTCAAAAGATGACATCGAGGATGCCACCACAACTGTTACCTCATAGCCGATCTAGTCCAAGAAAGCCGCCTACCTGGGTTGGCTACCACTATCGTGAACCCGGCCGGTTTACCGAAGTGGACCCAGATGATGTGTGCGTGGTGCATAACCCGGTCTCGGCTGAGCCGTTCTCTCACTTAGCAGCCAGGCCACAAACCTACCAGAACTCCGAACTACTGTGACATCTGGACATCGAAAGGGATGAGTTATTAGGTTGAGAGGGGTCAGTGAGCCCAATGTGTGGTTGTACTCTTCATCTTGGATCACCACACAAGAACTCGGACTTAGGGCGGTGTTCAACGAGACAACCCACTTTGTACTCCTACACAGCCTCTCATCGTTCACCTTGTATTAGGGTAGATTAACCAACACATTTCCACCATCATCATGATTGCTACCGTCCCGACTCACATAACAGTATCAACATGGTATCACTCTAAGCATGCAATAAGCAGTAACAATTGCAGGGGCCACATGATATCATTCAACTCCTACATTTGCTAGGATTGTGGTTTGCTTACTACTGTGACAAATGATAGGTCATGCAAAGGAATGGGTTCATCTATGCGGTAGAAACGTAGCATGGTAATCATCCTATACAATGCATAAGCGAGACATGAGAGGGAAGTGGGATTTTATCGACATGATCAATGGGGGTTTGCTTGCCTTGCTGACGAGCTTCAGTTCCGGGATCTTCAACGAAGGGGGCAGCCTCCTGTTCCGGTTCCACCTCTACTCGACAAACAACACAAACATCGAAACAATAATAAGACAATGCTCAAACACATGAGTTGAAGGTTGAAACTTGATGTATGTGTCACTGATGTGTGAGTTATTCCAGTTAAAAGGAGTATATTGCATTTGAAATGCAAATTCAAACTCCATTTGATTTATTGATGAATTTCAAATGCATTTGAATACATGAATGTTCATTTGAAATGGTTGAGCATGAAGTGATGTTGTAAAGGTGAGGTAAAGTCTCTGATGTGTGGAAGAAATCATATAAAAGAAGTGTGTTGCAAAGTCATTTGCAAAATCACTCCAAATTTGAATTCAAACTAAATGCATAAGGATGTTTGCCACTGTTCACCCAATTTAAATTGGTCAAACATGAAAACAAAGTCCATATTCAGAATCCTTGAATTTTTCTGATAATTTTAGACATATTATTTGCTATATTTGGAGTTAGGATGAATTAATTATGAATTTCCAAAGATTTGGCTAATTTCTGGAATTACTAGAATTAAACAAAATGATTTAATTGCTTTACTGCATCATCAAGACGTCATTGCTGACGTGGGGGGGGGCTGACAGGTGGGGTCGGAATGTCAGTGTCTCTGGGTTAAAACCCAGTTTAGATTAAACTAACCAGGGGTTAGTTAGCCTAGGGGGCCCACTGGTCAGTGGGGTTAGGTGGGGATTAGGAGGGGGTTTAGGGCGCTAATGGCGTCGCCGGCACGGGCACGCCGGAGCTTCGCCGGAAAAACGATAGAGGGCTCGGGGAGGGGGTCTGGGGGCACGGGCGAGTAGCTGGGGCTCGTCGGGAGGCCTCTGGCCACGACAACTTCAACATCGGCGGCGGCCGGAGCTCTGTGCTCTTCGGGAATGGGCTCCGGGGCACGGGAATGAGAGCGGGGAGCACTGGGAGGTGCCTCTTTGCCTTGCGCATCGTCTGGCGTAGGAGGGGGCCAAGGGCACGGCCTGTGGCGATGACAGCGTCAACCGCGGCGGCGGTACGGCCACTGTCCTTGCCGGAACTACGCGAGAGGGCACGAGAGGAGGTGGGGAAGGGGGCAAACTGACGAGCGGCTCACCCTGGATCGAATGGAGAAGACGGCGGGGTCAGGGGTCTCTCGACAGCGACAAATTTGGAGCTCCTCTTCTCGGCGGCCGGCGGGGTCAGGGGTCTCTCGACGGCGACGAATTTGGAGCTCCTCTTCTCGGCGGCCGGCGGCGAAAGCTCGAAGCTAGCGTCACTGGCAGGGCGTCCGGGCTCGAATTGGAGCTTCCGCTCGAGGTAGTCGACGCCGCTGAAGAAGATGGACAAGGCGGTGAGGCTTCTCGGCGTCTTTGGCCGCGTCGGGGCGTCGCCGTGCTCCGGCTAGGTTTTCGGGCACGCGCTGATTCCTTCGCCGGAGAGAGGGAGGATGGCCAGGACGACGGGAAAAGGTGTGCGGGGGAAAGGGGCACTCGCGTGGCGCGCTCTGGTGCAGAGAGGAGGCCTAGAAGGCAGTCGTCGTCGAGGTGGCATCGTCGAGCGCTCTGCTGCCTCCAGCGAGCTGCTTGAGGAAGAAGACAAGGAAGGAGGAGGTGGGCTGGGCCATGGGGGAATGAGTTGGGCCAGAAGCACATGTAAGCCTTTTTCTATTTTCTGTTTGTTTTCTTTTCTGACATTTGTTTTGTCTTGCTAAATAAAATAGCAAACCATTTTCTTAAATTCTCTAACTTTTTATGTGGCCTCACAATATAATTAGCTAGTCACTTATAAAGTTTGAACATTTTTAAAATTCAAATAATTTGAACTTTAATTCAAATAGGGGTCTTTGAATTAATCCAAGGTCCTATTTGAATATTTGAAAAATCCATGAGCATGGGGTGGGTCCCACATCACTTGATATGTGATCACACTCATTTATAAGACTTTTCAAAATTCAAACATGAATTTTTGGAGAAGATTTATTTCTGGCCTTTTGAATTAATTCATCTGGGGGTGTTCCTCCTCCCATTTGAGTTTGAAATTGATTTAAAATGATTTCTTTTGAAATTTTTAACATAATGCAAAGTGACTTGCTAATCCTAGCACATACCTAACTTGGGGTTGTGACACCGTTACGCTACATCTCACCTTCCACTTGGGGTAACCAACGGGGGCGAGAAGTTATCTCGTGTATCAAGCAAATTTCTGGCGCCGTTGCCGGGGACTCCACTCTTCAAGATAGGGGAGTTCCACACTATCTTTTATCTTTGCTTTTTAGTCTTGTTAGTTTACCTTTCGGTTTTTACTTTACTGTCTTTTATCAAAAATAAAAAAATAGTTATCTTGCTTGCTGCTACTATGGGTTCCTCTGAAAACACCAAGTTGTGTGACTTCACTAGTCACAACAACAGTGACTTTATCTGCACTCCTATTGCTACACCTGCTACTTCAGCACCTTCTTATGAGATTAAACCTGCTTTGCTGAACCTTGTTATGAAAGATCAATTCTCTGGTGCTAGAGATTATGTTGCTTTGCATTTAAATAATTTTATTGAGCTTTGTGATATGCAAAAGTACAAAGAAGTAGATGGTGATATTGTTAAGCATAAGCTTTTTCCTTTCTCTTTGAGGGATGAAGCTAAAATCTGGTTTCAACCCTTGCCTAAGAATATCATAGATTCTTGGGATAATGGCAAGGATGCTTTTATCGGGAAGTACTACCCCCTGCTAAGATTTTCCAGTTGAGGAGCTTTATTATGAATTTTAAACAATTGGATAATGAACACGTACTTTTTATGCAGGCTTGAACTTTACCTTGCGGAACTTGTTAGATTCGGCCGCGAGAGGAACCTTTATGTCAACTACACTTGGTGCTGCCACAAAACTTCTCGATGAGATGATGACCAATTATTCCCAATGGCACACCGAAAGAGTTCAAACAGGTAGGAAGGTAAACTCTGTCGAGGAGATCTCCTCCCTAAATGAAAAAGTTGACTCGATCATGTCTTTACTTACCAAGAAATCTCCTATTGATCCTCAAAATGTTCCTTTAAATTCTTTGATTGCTCATGATTAAGTAGATGTGAACTTTGTGACGCCCCCAAAATCAGACCGTGTACAGTAATCATACACGCAAGGTACACGATCGAGATCAGGGACTCACGGTGAGATATCACAACACAACTCTACAAATAAAAATAATACAAGATGTTTAATACAAGCCAGGGGCCACGAGGGCTCGAATACAACAGCTCGAGAGCACAAAGTCAGCGGAAGCAATAGTATCTGAGTACAGACACAAGGGTACAAGGTTGCCTTAAGAAGGCTAGCACAAAAATCAACAGTCGATCGAAAAGGCGAGGCATCCTGCCTGGGAACCTCCAAACTACTCCTGGTCAAAGGGGAACTCGACGTCGTAGAAGGCATCAGGGATCTTCATGTTGCGGTGGTCGGCATCAGGGATCTCCTGTTCCTGGGCTCCAACGTCGACTGCAGCGGCCGATCAGGAAAAACAAAAGGGGGGAAATAAAGCAAGGGTGAGTATCTAGCATACCCGCGAGTCTTACGTCCGCTACTAAGCATTTATGCATTTGTATCAAATGGAAAGGGGAGGCTGTATATAGTGTACTGCAAGGTAGAAAGTTCAGAGCAAGGAAGAGAAGATAGGCCTATCGAAGACTAGCATCTTCCGACGAGTCTTGCAGCATGAGGTAAGAATCAGCCAACAGTTTAATATAACAGTAATGAAAGTAACAATGCATCAGAAGTTGCTGCAGCATTGTATAATAATAAGTTGTAATCATAATTAACAATGCCTCCGAGTTCCCTCCCGCGACATCCCCGCGAGGGAGAAAACCCGGAACCAACAGTTTAATAGTAGTAGTTTGTAGTGATAGGATCTGGCTTCAGCATAAAGCGTCCTGTTACCGTGGACACGGCTATCGATAGATTAATCTTCCCTGCAGGGGTGCACTAGTGTGACACTACACGCTCGGATATCCAGGGTGGCGTACACCTTGTTAGGGAATGCCCCACCGAGGCTATCCGACACAACGCAATCCATCCTACGACTCATCAGAGAGGTCCCCGCCGGTCTACAGCCCTAAGTGCAAGGGGGTCATGGGCCTATCACCACTCGCTCTCCGGGTCGTTGCGAGGAGGGTGAATTCCAACGCCGCAGCGCGATCCATCCCTGCCGCAATGCTGAACTGGACGTCTTTCAGAGCTTTCGAACGAGGCTACATTGTGGAGGCGCCCAAACGCGTAATCCCACGTATAGGTAGTGCGTACAAGCCAAAAGGCTACTCAAGTAATCCGCCGAACCCGTTAAGCATTTTATTAATTTTCTGTCAAGACAACCGTTATCGTTGCCCGTTATTGAAGGAGTTGCGGACAACGACAGCAGCCAGGACCACCAGTAACGTCGGTGCCTGCCCTGAGTCCCATGAACTCGTGCGGTTACCAACAAGGTGAACCGTCTCCTTACCTTGTCTCGCGTTTGCTCCGAAGAGCTCGACTTTCGTACAATAGGAAATCCTTCGGCCACGAACAGTACCAGGCCCGCCGCACACCGGTGGATTACACCTGACCTGTCGTTCCGCTAAGGTACCCTGCGCGGGCACCGTTGGGTCACCCGACTCCTTACCTGTAAGGACACCAGTTGATTCGAGTGCCTACCATCAAGTGAAACCAGGAGGAATTACCCTCGATGGTACACTAGAAGAGGTTCGACAGAGACATCAGCGGAATGAACTAAAGAGGAATATTCACGTATCACCCCGGTGGTGCCGAGACACCAGCGGAATGAACTAAAGAGGAATACCCTCGTATCATCCCAGTGATGCTACGCTACTAAGCCGACAAGAGTGAAATACGAGTCCATCCACTCGTAAGTCAAACTCGAAGCGACTCGGCGGAGTCTCGCCGTTGTAAGTTCCCTAGGGCGTCTGCATTGATCCGTACCTGTTGCAGTTATAATATTTTGTAATCCGCGTTCACTCACCAGAGTGATCACGGCCCGCTATTCTAAACCTAGCTAACAATGCGCAGGGTTTACTGCTGAATATTTTATATATTTATAAGGCAGCATAGGACAAGGAAAGGTACATCAAGGGGCGACAAAAACATGCTATGCAATTGAATAGGATTGTAACGTAGCAGCAGCAGTAACCATGACTAGTGCAAGAAAAGTACGGAAAGATAGGCGATATCTGGGGAAGAGAATGGCTCTGCTTGCCTGCAAGCTCGACGGTAGAGGTACAGTCGTCGACGAAGTAGTCGATCACAGGGGCATCGGCAGCGGACGTCGAGACTATCGGACAATAAGAGAGGGGGAAGAAACAATAAATACACGACAATAATATCAATACAAATACAAGACATGGCAAACGTTATGCTAGAGATGAACTAACGCGGTACAACACGTTGCAAGCGAAACGGGAATTTATCCGGGGATGACTCATCAGTACCGGTTGATTACCGGAAAGATGATCCGGAGGGGGAAGGTTCCCTGCCTGTAGTGTTAGAGACATCTGCCAGGCATGTGGATAATGTATCCGTGTTCGTTGATCCATTCTGGACAACTTTCGTATTCGAAACATTATCATCCGGAAAGTTTTACCGGCACCGGGCGTCTGACAGACAGATGAACCGGAGGGGAAATGTTCCACGTTCGGTATGCCAGAGAGGTGCGGTGGGGGTATGGGTAGCGTATCCGGGTTCGCGATATCTTTCTGAGCAACTTTGATGTATAAAATATTTTGATCTGACCTACGGTTTATTTTATATGATTTTCTAAAGTTTTAAAAGATTTTTAAGAATATTTTAATTCAAATTAATAACGGTAAATACTTTTATATTCAGACTGAGCCAGCCACAGTTAATGACATGTGGGGCCGTTGGGGCGCAACCAACAGTTGACTAGTCAAGGTTGACCGGTCAACAGGGTTAATGTGGGGTCCACAGGTAATTGCCCTATTTTGGGATTCTTCTGAAATATTGCTAAGTCCGAGAATCGTTGTTTAAACATCATCTAGCTACCTTCGAGGGGCTACGGTTTAGGGTTCCACTCCTCCGAGGAATATTTTTTTATATACAAATCTTTATCAGTTCTCGGTGATCTCAAATCCGGTACGGATGGAATTTTAAGTAGAGCCCATTTACTTAATTAAAACTCGGTCCGAAAACTGTTACCAATTGTTGATTGCAGGTAACTGTTATTTTATTCAAACTTTGCAAGTTAATAGTTATTAATCTATAGATCAAATTGAGGTACTTCCTATGAATGATTTGCAATATATAAGTCATACTAGCATGCCATGGATTCAATTTGCATAAAACATTGCTATAATATAGTTATTAATAGCTCCAAAGTAGTTATGCAATAATCTGTTTCTGACATTTCTTTTGTTAACAGAAATTTGAATTTTTTGAATTTTGTAGGATTTAATCCAAGCACTATCCGACAATGGTCCAATGGAACAAAACGAAGCTTGTTAAGTGTACTATCAGCCCACATAATTTCTATCATGTTAGATTTCGTTTTATTTCCATTTGGGGATGACTAGTGTGGTACTCAGAGTATTCAGCACTTGGCAGTTTTAGCAGCAGAGCACATTCAGTGGTGTGGCACCACAACTACAAGCGCAGCGACCGTCAGCAACGAGCAGCAGCCACGGTGCTGGCAGGCGTGCGTGCTCGGCGCGGCAAGCGGCAGCGGCCTGGGGCGCGGCACGCAAGCGCAGGACACGGCCCAGGCGTGGAGAACACCGGGGCGGCGCAGTCACAACACCGGGTGTGCGCGGCGATGGCGACGGCCGGCGCAGCGAGGCAGGCCAGGGGGGGGGGGGGAGGGCGTGTGCGCGTGGCCAGAGGGCGGTGAGCACGAGCAGGGCCTAACCGGGCATGACCAAGGCGAACACGACAGGCACGGACGACAAAAATTGACGACAGGCCGAGGGGGGGCGAGCACGGGCATCAGGCGAGGAGCTCACAGGGGGAGCAGGGTCGGTCGGAGCTCGAGGAGACGGCTGGGGAGCTTGCGGTAGAGGGCACCAAGCGGCGGCGCGGTGGCCGCGGGCTTCAGGGGGGTGGCCGAGGCTGATGAGCGTCGGGGTAGCCGGGCGAGGAGGAAGGGCGCCGGATCCAGTAGGGGAGGTGTGCACCACCGCGAGGAGGCCGGCGGGGGCACCGTGCCGGTAGAAATCGGCGCCGAGGTCTCCAGGAGGGAGAAGGGGATCGGGAGGGGGGTCGGGGTGGGGGGGTGAGGGAGACAGATAGATCGAGGGGGGCTCGGGCTAGGTCTAGGGGGAGGCCAGGTGGGCCGGGGTGGGGGGCAGTGGGGTTGGGCCGGGTGGGCTGAGGGGAGGGGGAAGGTTTGCCAGGGCAATTTTTAGTTTAGTTTTTTTTCTTTTTTTTATATTATTTTTGTTTGTAATTATTTTAATAGGCTAGGCATTTTTATAAAATACAATGCATGCCCTACAATTAGTACTACATCATACAAGAGTGCCACAAAAAGAATTGGGCTTTAATAAACTCTTTTAATAATTGTTTGGAATTTGCAAATGGCAATTGGTGCTGTCCTGCTGCCATAAAGAATTGTTTGGATTTTTCAGAGGCATAACAAATAACCACAATCACGTGGACATGGCCCATTGATTATTAGTGATTTTATTAAAGTGGTTTCACAATTTTTGGACAATATTTAATTGTCACCTAGGTTTTAATATTGCACCCAAGGCATTTCAAGATTTGATTTGAATTCAAATGAAAAGGGTTGGACTTTTTATTGATTCATGATGAACAAGGTCCACGATCACATTGCTTTTGAATATCAGCCAACATGATTATTGAAAGGATCAATGCAAAGGTGACCAAAGTGAAATTAGCAACAGTGATTTGACTGTAGCAAAAGGATTACTGTTCCAACAACAGTGATTACTGTTGGGTTACTGTAGCGTGAAACCCGGGGTGTTACAAACTTTATCTCTAGAATCAACTTCAACAACAATGCTTATAGGAGTAACTTTGGTAGAAATCCTAGACCGTTCCCCTCCAACAACTATGGGAACAACAACACTTTCCTAGCACCAAAATCTCCACCTCTGAATTAGAGAGTATGGTTAAAGACTTTATCACTACCCAAAAATCCTTCAACAAGAGTGTAGAGGAAAAACTAGACAAACTAGATACCCTCTCGTCGAAAGTAGACAACTTAGCCCACGAATTAGAATTGCTTAAAATTAAAACTTCTCCCCTTGAGGAGAGGAAGGTCACTCCTATGAATGCTATCCAATTGAAAATTAATGAAAACATTATGGTGATGGCTAAACTCAAAGAGAGATGGGCTAGAGAAAAGGAGAAAGAAGATAGAATTAAGAGCCTTCCTACACACCATACTGTTGCTACTATCCAAGTGGTTGAGGATATCCAAACTCTTAGCACTCAATGCACCCCTAGTCCCATAGGACCTATTAATGGTGATGCTATGACCTCAACCATAGAAGAAGAAATTCCTATGACTATAGAATCTACCAAACAAGTGAGCCTAACGGACACCACTACCACTTTACTTGATAGTAGTGACCTTGATTTTGATAATTTCACTCTTTCCGAAGTTATTCGTTTCCTTCACAAGATGTCTAGAGACCCCCACACTATCACACTTAATCTTGCCTTCACGGAGCATATCACTAATGCTCTCATCAAAGCTAGGGAGGAGAAGCTTAGGTTAGAAGCCTCCATACCTAGAAATCTAGAACATGGTTGGGATCCTATGATTAATATTAAGTTGAATAACTTTTCTTGCTTTGGTTTATGTGATCTTGGAGCTAGTACCTCTGTTATGCCCAAAAGAATGTATGATATATTTGAGTTGAAACCTTTTCATGCTTGTTCTTTAGGTGTTCGTCTCGTCGATTCTTCCGTAAAGAAACCTTTGGCGAAGATAGATGATGTTATTATCATTGTCAATGACAACTATGTCCCCGTTGATTTTACTATTATGGACATTGAATGTGAACCTTCTTGTCCAATTATTTTGGGACGTCATTTTCTTCGCACCGTAGGTGCTGTTATTGATATGAAAGAAGGGATTATAAAATTCCAATTCCCTCTCAAGAAAGTGATGGAACACTTCCCGAGGAAAAATATTAAGTTGCCTTTTGAGTCCCTCACACGGGCTAGTTATTTTCTTGAAAAGACTTGATCTTTTTGCATTAAGCCTAGCTAATGGCTTTAAAGAAGCGCTTTCGGGAGGAAGCCCGCAACGAATTTAGGTTTTCCTTTTTGTTTTTATTCTGTTTTTAGTGGTCTTGACGATTTTTACTACTGTAGAAACATCATTGTATCTTTACTTTTCAAGCTTTGTGCCTTTTATAGCCTCATACGACAAGGGAAGTAAAAGTTGTGACATGCTGTCCAGAAAACAGATTCTGTCCTCGTGACTATAAAAATCAGAGAAAAATCCCAGTTCATCCTTTTGAGCTGAATTTTTTACACAGAGTGCTCTATACAATTACGAAACTTTCGTATGTTCTGAGTTTTTTGATTTGAGTTACAGAAGTACCCCTAAAGAATTCTTTACTACCTGCTGGTCTGTTTTTCACAGATTCTGTCCTGTTTTTCCTTTTCTTCGTTTTGCAAACCTTAAGCTTGATTTTTCTTTGCAAAAACTTTTTGGAATTCTTGAGAAACAGTAGCTCTTCAAGGTTATCATTATTTCCAGTAGAGAAAAAATTATTTTATTATGGGTACTAACCTCGCTAATCAGATTATGATGAGTTATGTATGAAGGGAGTTTTCAAGTGTGCGAGGGAAGATGATGAAAGAAGATTAAGAAGTGTAAAGCGTTCAATCTTGGGGATGCCCCCATGCATCCCCAAGAAATATTCAAGGAGACTCAAGCATCTAAGCTTGGGGATGCCCCCGTGCATCCCCTTCTCCATCGCCAATTATCAGTTCGTCTCTCTTTTCACTATATTTTTATCACTTCATGCGTTATGTGCTATTCTTGGAGCGTCTCGCTCTTAGGTTTTGTTTTTAGTTTTCTTTATCTTTGCTTGCTGTTCATAAGAAGTTAGAACCCAGATTTCTTTGTGTGGGAGAGAAACACGCTCCACTTCCAAAATTTATAACACAACATAGGACTTTTTCCTGCTTATCTTTACTGTGTTTGTTCTTTATCTTTCCGTAGCTGCTGTCATGCTCTGCTGTTATCTTTCATGTTCATCTTTTAAAAGAGCTTTTGTTTAGTTTGTTTCTGGAACTCTCTTGAGTTTTCATGTTTATCTTGTTTAGATAGTTTTCCTGTTGCACTGAGTTTGGTGTCTTGACTTGGAGTAGGTAATTGAGGTTGCTATTCTTTTTGTAGTATTAACTTGCAATAGTTTTGAGATGTTGTCTTGAGTAATGTTTGGACTTTTGGTGTCAAGAGCTTTAGCCTATTAGTGATAGATGTCGTATTTTGGGAAATCCGTGTTTATTTTCAAAAACCTACAAATTAGTTGAGAACTTTAGCTACTAGTTGGATCACTTCTCTTCTGAGGGGTCGAATATTAGAGTACACTCACGTACCATGAGTCGAGGATGCGCAAGGATAACCAAACCCCCATACACTCCTCCTCGGGGTACTTGTCTCTTTGTGAACCTCCTTATTAGATTGAGAGTTATCGATAATAAGTGCATGAGTTCTTCGGACTAATGTGAGTATTCGAAAGTTGACACTTCCACCTTCCCATATTTTGCTAGCCTTCCCTGTGTCGTGCATTGTTTTCTTCTCACTTTCGCCGGTACATCCAAACCCTTGGCACGATACGCTCTGTCATCATAAGCCTCCTTATATCCTTCCTCAAAAAAGCCACCATACCTACCTATCAAGGCATTTCCATAGCCTTTCCGAGATATATTGCCATGCAACATCTATCTTCTCATGACTTGACCTTCATGTCATACATGCTACTTGCTTGATCGATGAGCCGCATGCTAGTTGGGCCTTTCCCTAATCATTGCTACATGCGCGCTAGTATCATTGCATATCCTGCTACACTGGCAGAGGCATACATTTGCATACATCATGATAGTTACATTTTCTTTATGATTCGAGTCCTTTGTAAAGTGTGAAAGTTCTTCTATACTTTTTGTAATATATAGAGTGTTACCCCTAAAGTGAGGAAAAGAGCCCAAAGAGGACAAATTAAAATATCCCAAAGTGGACAAATTAAAAGATCCCAAAGAGGACAAATGAGAGTTAATTAGAAAGAGCCATTGAGGCCACCAAAAAATACAAAAAAATTAAAAAATAGAAAAAGAAAAAAAAGAGAAAGAGAAAAAAAAAGAGAGAAGGGGGCACACTACTATTCCTTTTTAGAAGATCCACACTCGTACTCCATCTTGTATCTTGTACTCCATAGAGATTATAATTCATGCATATAGCTATGTGGGGACCTTCACACTATAGAACTTGGCTTGTATATTCCAATGATGAGCCTCCTCAAATGAGCTCTAGGTCTTCTTGAGCAAGCAAGTTGGATGCACCCCCACTAGTTCCATTGGAGATCTTACATTCGCTCATATGTGCATCCGTTGCATGACAATCCCTACTCCTCACATAATATCTATCATTTGGCTTTCTCTCGCCTATGATTGTCCTCATTGATATGAGCCTTTCACACCTTTTTGTCTTCCTCCTCCACCTTATTATCTCTTTGCCATCCTAAGTGTCAACTTTCTTGCTTACGCTCATCCATTGCATGAGTGCTCAAAATGTCGAAAAAGAGTGGCTCATTTTGTCTTGTACCTGGCTAGTGGTCTGGGGATGAGTCAAGATAAGATTCCAAAGAAGACACTTTAGTAGATTGAGTTCTCAACATAAAAATACTTTTTCTCGTATATCCCTATCCCCTTTCTTGCACGCAAACACCATTTGGAGACATTCGAGTCACGGACAGCGAGAGCTCTTGCACCTTTATGTTCTTATGTTGCTTATTTCAATGCTAGATATAGACTCTTGCCTATTATGACTTGAATTGAATTTCATGCTTTGATTGCTTTACTTACAAAGTTCTTATATGGTTGTTAGCATGTCACCACAGAAATTATGCATGTTATCATTTACCTACTCGAGGACGAGCAGGAATTAAGCTTGGGGATATTGATATGTCCAAAACGTATCTATAATTTCTGCTTGTTCCATGCCTCTTTTGTGTGATATTGCTATGATATTGATGAACTTCCATACACTTTTGATCATATTTGGACTAACCTATTAACTCAGTGCACCCCAGTGCCAGTTCCTGTTTTCTGCTGTTTTTCTATTTCAGGTTTCCCCCTTATTAAAAGTACCAGAAAAATTCTGGGAAAAATATAGGAAAAATCAGCGTACCGGAAGCTTCGCGAAGAGCCAAGGAGGGGCCAGAGGGGAGCCAGGGGGGCCCAGGCGGCCAGAGGGCGCGGCCAGGACCCTGGCCGCGCCAGGGGGCGCCTGGAGCCCCTGGCCCACCTCTGGCTCCCCCCTTTCGCCTATTTATTCCCCGTGACGAGAAACCCTCGGGGACGAAACCCTTTTTCGCGATCTCTCCTTTGTTCCGCCTCCGCTGCGCTTCCAAGATCGGGAGCACCAGAAGACCTCTTCCCGGCACCCTGCCGGAGGGAGGAATCACCTCCGGGAGCTTCTCCACCACCATGGATGCTTCCCGGATGAATCGTGAGTACTCCACCTTTGACCATGGGTCCATGATCAGTAGCTATGTGATGTTCTCCTCCCCTCTTTGTTCTTCATGGATTAGACCTCGTGAGCTGCCTTACATGATCGAGGCACATATGTAATCTTTCTGCTGTTTCTATGCTGAGTTTGTTGGGATCCGATGGATTATGAGATTATGTTCAGATTGTGATTGAGTTATATATTTTATTCACTTCTTTTATATTTATGTTCTTGGGTAACTCTTGCATGTTCTCCGTTGCTGTTTATTGCTTTGGCCAAGTAGTAGGTAGTGACTCCAAGAGGGAGCGTTATGCATGATTGTGGGTTCATGCCCCCGATGACTAGCTTGAGTGACAGAAACATGAGTCTAGGGGATGTGCTGTTGCCACAAGGGGGAAAACAACGGTGCTTGTACTTGCGGGTGCAAGGATTGTTTACTTTACGCAAAGTTCTTTATTGCAGTTGTCCGTTGCTTTGAGTTTACACTTTGGGTGGGATTCGCAACTTAATACCAGTGAGATCTTCTGGATAGATATCTCAAGGTGGATGATTAGTGGGTAGATGCAGATGGATTTCGGTCTACTTGTCTTGGCATACCGACCGTGCTTTTGAGCCTCTTCCTTTCTGTTTTGCATAATTAGCATTGGTTTGCAAACATAATCCTGTCAATTGCCCAGCTGTAATTTGTTTACCTCACATGTCTATTTTATCGTCTTTTGGGAGAGAGACATCACTAGTGAACATCATGAGATCCCGGTCCATACTTCCACCACTGTTTACACTATCAATTTACTTTCTATATTTACTTTTCAGTTGCTATCACTATCATTATTATCCAGTGCGTTTTATCCTTTGTAACCAACAAGGCCGGAGGAATTGACAACTCCTCTGTACTCGTTGGGAGCAAAGCTATCTGTTGTGTTTGCAGGTCCAGGCAAAGCAAGTGATTATCTTAAAACGGCGCCTCACTTGCCGAACCACCTACTTGTCGACCTTGAAGTCCTACGGGAGACAATCTTAAAACCTCGATATCTTCACCGAGGGAAACTTGCCGTTACGCTACATCTCACCTTCCACTTGGGGTAACCAACGGGGGTGAGAAGTTATCTCGTGTATCAGCGCCCAACCATCCATCTCCCTAGCCTACAGTTTTTTTAAGTCTGCTGGTTACTAGTTGTTTACTTTCGCTGTTTTACTATTACTGTTTCACCACCACTATTTCCGTTGCTATCATCACTTCCATATCGCAGTTACTATTAATATCTTGTTGCAAGTAAGTGTATGTCAGGTGCGATGGAATTGACAACTCCACTGTTATAGCTTGTGGATATTCTTTGGCTCCCCTTGAGTCGAATCTATAAATTGGGTTATTCTTACCCACGAAGACTATCTCGATCCCCTGCAGTTGTGGGTTATCAAGCCTGTTTTCTGGCGCCTTTGCCGGGGAGCATAGCTTTATTCACAAGTCTACTTGAAGTATTTTACCTGCAGCAATTTATCCGCTATGGGTAAGAAAGAAGACCCCAAGGTCCCAATCTTACCATCCCGTACAAGAAAAGCTACTGTTCTGAACACTAGTGCTACACTTGATTCACCTTCAGTTATGAGTAAGTTTGCTTCACCTTCAGCACATGATGCCTCTATTGAATCTGCTACTATGTCCGATACTTTTGATGATGCTTCTACTACTCTTGATGATATTGGTTCACTTAGTCACGCTCTTGAGAAATAAATCGCTGCTGCTGCAAAAAAATATGGAATTGAAATTCCTGATACTTGCTATCCTTTTGATGGAACTTACACTTATCCCGATTTGAGTAAACTCAAGGAGAGAGTCCTTGATGATGATTATATTATACTTGATGATGATTTATGCAGGGAGCTAACAGAGTTTGTCGACTTTGACCCTGATGCTATTAAGAAGCTTCTCGAAAAACACTCCCTGAAGAACAAGACCGTTCCGGATCCTAAATTTTCTACGTCTCCTATATGCATCAATGATACTGATTATAATTTCTCTGTTGATCTTTCACTTATATCTATGGTTGAATCTGACCCCTTTTATGGCAGAGAAAATGATGATGCTATTGCACACCTGACCAAACTCACTAAGTTAGGTGGCTTTTTTACTACAGATGAGAAGATACGAAAATTTTATGTTACTAAGCTTTTTCCTTTCTCTTTAAAGGAAGGTGATAAAGCGTGGTACGATGCACTACCATGTGGTTCCATTAGGAGTCCTCAAGACTTAGCTCACTCTTTTGTTGATAAGTACTTTGTAACACCCTTAGTGTCAGGCATCAATAAAACTTTTGTTAATATAATTATCGGTGATTAGCGATATCTCTAATCACAAACCCAAAATACCTTTTTGGTTGCTATTAAAAATAAGTGGAAATAAAACATTGTCCAAAAATTATGAAACCAATTTTGTTAAATCACGAATATTCAGTGGACCAAATCCATATGGTTTTCGGAATTTATTAAGTTATAAAAAACTTCAAACAATTCAAACAGTAGGTTAAAACCCTCACTTTAGGCATTTAATATTTAAAAGAAATATCTAATGAATTTCTTTTGCCTCCAAAACTTTTGTGGCACTACTATATTGTGCTATACTAATTTAGAGGCACCTAACATATTTTACAAAAATGCCTAAGCTAATAAAATAATACAGAAGAGGAAAAGAAATACAGAAAAGATAAATAACAAAGTTGCCCACTGGCTTGGTGCAGTGAGTGCACAGTGCAGCCCAAGTGACCCACCTAGCCCACCCCGGGTCATCTTCTTCACTTTTCCCCCTCCCCCGTGCGTGTCGCCTAGGCAGAGGTGCTCGACGGCGATTGCCGCCGTGTCGCGCATCTGCAGCTCCTAGGGTACGAGCCCCTGGATAACTACTCGCCCCCGAGCCCCCTGGTGAACCCTAGCCCATTTTCTCCCCCTCCTCGCCTCGCACTCGCTTGGGAAAACCCGCGCGGCCACCGCCGTCGCCATTGCCGTGGCCAGTCGTGGCCAACGAGCACGAGCCGCCCCGACGTGGTGTCTAGCGGCTGCGCCTTCGTCGTCTTCCCCTGTCCACCAAAGGAATCGCGCCGGGGAGGTCCACGACGCTCGCATCTCGCTGTTCCCCTTCTCGGCATCGTGTCGTCGTCATCAATTCCGGCCACTCCGAGCCTCCGTCGAGCACGCTGCCCCCTCGACACGTTCACTATGAGCAGGGCCACCTTCTCCACCTCCCCATTTAGCCGTCGTGCCCCGTATCCCGCGTCGCCATTAGAGCCGTGGCTCGAGACTACCGACGAGCTCGCCCCCTTGTCGTGGAGCCCGCGTTTGACGCGCTTTGAGTTCCATCGCGCTTGAACTGCCCCCAGGAGCTCAACGCGCTCGTTCCCGCTACTTCTCGTGCACTTAAACGTCGTCGTCGTCTTCACCTTGTTCTGCCCCGCCGCCGCGCACGTCGTCGTTGTCGTTCCGGTGGGATTCCAGTGAAGCCCACCCCACCAGTGGACGCGGCTTGCCTCCAGCTACCCGTAGGAATCAACGACGCCCCCAATGGTGCTCTGTACCGTGCGTATGCTCGACCTCGTCGGAGCTCTGTCTCCGGCGAGCTTCTGGCGAGCCGCCCGTGCCACTAACGTGTGGACCCCGCCGGACAGAACTGTCATTAGGGGTTAATTAGACCCCTATGGGTCACTTACATGTGGGGCCCGATCCCCTAATTAACTGTTAGTTGTAAATAATCCCCCCCCATACAGCCAATGACACATGGGTCCTACCCCTGTTAAATTAAATCAATTAACTGTTTAGTTAAACATGTGTCACTGACTGGTGGCCCCCACTGTCAGATTATTATTTAATAAGAATTTAGATTTAATTCCAGTCAATGACATGTGGGCCCTGGCTCTGTTTTAATTTAATTAAATGATTTATTAGAAATGTGGGCTGACCAGTGGGACCAGTCCCACTGGTCAGGTTTGACCAGTCAACAAACTGTTCTGGATAATGTTCTGTTTTAATAATAAAAATAAATTAGAAATTGATTTAAAATGATTTAAACTTTGAATTTGAATATATTTTAAACCGTAAGTCAGATTCAAAAACTTTATACATGAAAATTGATCAAAAAAATATAACGAATACGGATACGCTATCCGTATGTCTACCCCACCCCCCTAACACACCGATCATCGACATTCCCCCCTCCGGGCTGTCTGCCGATAATTCCCGGTGCCGATAAAAACCTGACGGATGAATTTATTCTGGACACGAGAGTTGTTCAGAATAGCTCAACTAACACGGATACACCCTCCATACGTTTGTCGGATGTGCACGACACCTCCGGCATGAACCCTTCCCCCCTCCGGACACCCTGTCCGGTAATCACCCGGAGCTGGTAGTCCATCCCCGGATGAATTCCCGCTCCGAGCATCGTGCATTGCACTGCGTTAGAACACCGTTAACTTTGCATACGTCATGCCATGTATCTGTTGGTTATGATTGCTTTGTATTTACTGTTTCTTCCCCCCCTTTATTCTCCGGTAGACCCCGCTGCTACCGCCGACTACACTGCTGCTGGTTACGACTACTTCGTCGACGACCCTGTCCCTACCGTCGAGCTTCCAGGCAAGCAGAGCCATTCTCTTCCCTAGATATCACCTATCTTTTCCGTACTTTCTTGCACTAGGCATTGTTACTACTGCTGCTACGATTTCAATCCTTTTCAATTGCATAGCCTATTTTTGTCGCCCTTGATGTACCTCCTTTGTCCTATGCTGCCTATTATAATTATGCATTATTCAGCAGTGAGCCCAGCGCATTGTTGGCTAGGATTAGATAGCGGGCCGAGACCACTCAGGGGAGTGACGCGGATACAACTTATTACAACTGCAAAGGTATGGTACAATGCATACACCGCCTAAGACCCCCTAGCTCGGCTCTGTCGAGTCACCCTCAAGTGTGAGTTATCAAGGAGTAATCCTTGTACTCCACTCGTTGCTGACCCTGTATAGCCGCTCTAGGTACCTGAGCACGGTTGTCCTTAAGGTAAGAAGTCGGGCGACCCAACGGTGCCCGCGAGCGGTTTTGCGTCGGGAACGATAGGGAGGGTACGACCAACGTTACTGGCGTGCTTGGCCCCTGCTCGTATCTCGCGAGAGTTACCAAACCACGAAAAAGTCGAGCTCTACCAAGAGCACACGCGAGACAAGGTAAGGAGACGGTTCACCTTGTCGGTAACCGCGCGCTTTGACAGGACAACAGCACATGCCCAGACGTTACCGGTGGGCCTTATTGCTGGTCGTTGTCCGTTGTGTTGTTAGTCAGACAGCGATAACGGTTGTCTGCGAGATAATATTAACATGCTAAATGGTTCGGCGGATGACTTGAGAGACCCGTTGGTCTGTACGCACTAACTTCACGTGGGATAAGGAGTTATGGGCTCCCCTGCGTCGTAGTTTTTTCGAAAGCTCTTCAGACGTCAGCAGTACTGCGGACTGATCGCCGGGAAGCCGTGTTGTCTTATTTGCTGCAGCAGGTGTGTTTGGATTTGCTTTTGCTTCACCGGCCAGTCTCGTACCGTGCAGGAGCGTGCAACGGTGAGGGACCTAGACCCCTTGGCGCATAGGATATTGTCCGGTGGATGGCCTCTCTGCTGAGCCTAGGATGGGCTACGATGTGTCGGATAGCCTCGGTGGGGCGTTCCCTAACAAGGTTCACGCTACCCTGGAGATCCGAGAGTGCAGGTTGAACAGTAGTGCACCCCTGCAGGGAGTTTAATCTATTCGAATAGCCGTGTCCACGGTAACAGGACGCTTTATGCTGAAGCTGGATCTTACCACTACAAACTATTACTATTAAACTGTATGGTTCCGGGATTTCTTCCTCGCAGGGAAGTCGAGGAGGGGAACTCGGAGGAATTATTATTATTAATCATTACAACTTATATTATACAATGCTGCAGCAACTTCTGCTTCATTGTTATTTTATGCTTTATATAAACTGTTGGCTCTTTCTCTTCTCATGCTGCAAGACATCGTCAGAAGATGCTAGACTTCGTTAGGCCTAGCTTCTTATCCTTATTCTGATTTCTATCTTGCAGTCCACTATATACAGCCTCCCCTTTCCATTTGATACCATGCATAATGCTTAGTAGCGGACGTAAGACTCGCGGGTATGCTAGATACTCATCTTTGATTTATTTCCCTTTTTTCCTGATCGGCCGCTGTAGTCGACGTTGGAGCCCAGGAGCAGGAGTACCCCGGAGGCGGATACTACTACGTCGAGACCCCCGCTGACCAGGACCAGGAGTAGTTTCGGAGACTCCCAGGCAGGAGGCCTTGCCTTTTCGATCTAGATCTCTGATGTTATTTGTGCTAGTCTTCTTAAGGCAAAACTTGACTAACTATGTCTGTACTCAGATATTATGGCTTTTATAACTTATGTATTCGAGTCCGTGTGACCCCTTATCTTGTAACATATTGGTTTATCCTTTTGTGTTTAGTGTTGTGCTGTGATATTCTCACCGTGGCACCCTAATCTCAGCCGTGTACCCTGTGTGTATGATTACTGTACACGGATTGATTTTGGGGGCGTCACAAGTTGGTATCAGAGCCGACTGCCTATAGGAAGCCACCCAACCTCTACCTGGTCGAAGTTGAGTCTAGACTTTGAAAAACTATTTTGCTAACTTAATGTTTGGCTTACGGGCCCACATCGATGTCACTACGTGTGATATCTATGGTATTAGGATCCTTTTCTCCTTACCTATGCTCTGGGAATCTGCTCTCTTATCCTTGCTGGTAAGTTTTACAAACTCTGACATTAGGATCACATTCTCTAGATTTCATCCGGCGTTTTGGTGCTTCCCCATTGATTGAGTCGTGTCGCAGGAGTTCTACCCCAGGTCCCGGACCGCGGATCCCATTCTCATTCTGGGCAGGCCGCGCGTCCTTTGGCATTAACTCCTGTGGCCAACAGTTTTCTTGCGGCGTGATTGACATAGTGGAATCTATGTCGCGTCGTGTAATCCTTACCGCGGTCTGCTCGCCGCCTAGTGTGTCCTTTTTCCTTAATTTCTACGATGTTACGCTGCCCGATTTTCGATGGATTCTATGTGTGGATGTGTATGTCTTATATGACTACTCATGTATATCCGCGCCTCCTCTTTGTTGTCGCTTTACCTCTTACTCGTTTCCGGCATCTCGTTAAAATGTTCATCGCTGAAATACCCCTGTTAAATTCTAGCAAGATGGCTGGTCGTGGTGGTCGTGGTCATGGTCGTGGTGCCAACGATCCACCTCCGCCGTCGGACTACATGGCCGCGATGATGCAGAAGTTTTAGATGAACCAGGTGTTTATGCAAGGAGTCATAGATTAGCTCCAGAACCAGAATCAGAACCAGAACCAGCACCAGAACCAACCTCCTGTGGTTACTCTGCGGGATTTCATGCGTCTCAATCCACCTCTCTTCCACCAACGTGAACAACCGCGGGATGCCGATGATTGGCTCCATGATATCAACCGTCAGTTGGAGTTCGCTAATGTGAGCGCTGTTGATTATGTCAACTTCGCGTCCTATTTCCTGCGTGGCCCCGCTGCTCAGTGGTGGGACACTTACAAGGGCTCGCTAGCTGAAGGGACATCGTCACCTGGAATGACTTCAAGACTACCTTCCGTGCCCGTTATGTCCCCCAGGCGATTATGAACCGTATGAAGACCGAGTTCCGCAACCTTGTTCAGGGCAACAAAACTGTCGAGGCATACCAGAGGGAATTCCTCCGCCTCTCCCGCTATGCTGCAAGTGACCTCCCCAATGATGCGAGTAGGCAAGAGAAGTTCCGTGATGTACTCAACCCCGATCTCCAGCTTGCACTGGCTTTGCACGTCTTCCCCGACTTCGCCACCATGGTGAACCAGACTATCACTCTCGAGACCGCTCAGCTTAAGTTCGGTGGTTCGCCGAAGCGCCCCCGTGATGCTGGCTCATCTTCGGGCACAACACAGAAGCAACGCGTTTGGCTTCCACACAGTGTTATGCGTCCAACTGCCCCTGCACCAAGGCCGTCGTATGTTGCACCCCGTCTGCCTCCGCCCCCGCCGAGACAGCCGAAGACCGAGACTGCACCCCTCCATCCTCAAGATGGCCTGTGTTTCAAGTGCCGTCAGCCAGGCCATATTTCCAGAGACTGCCCTCAGCGACAGAATCAACCGGTAGTTCACCCTGCTGGCCGTGGAAATGGCCGTGGCAACAATGGGACCCTCAACTATAATACTGGGTTAAATACTCATGCTCGTGGTCATGCTTACAACATTGATGTTGAAGCAGCTCAGGCACATCCTGCTACAGTGATGGGTACTCTCCTCGCTAACTCAATACCTGCTACTCTTTTATTTGATACAGGAGCATTACATTCATTTATGTCTGGAGCATTTGCATCTAAGCATGGCATATACCACGAAAAGATGCGCACCCCCTTGGCCGTTAAAACACCCGGCGACATGTGTCACGTTGACATGCTGGCACCTAACATCACCGTCGAGATCGAAAGGATTGAGTTCCTTGTCTCCCCACATATTCTGAAAACCCCCACGATTGACCTTATCTTGGGTATGGATTGGCTGAAAGCCCACGATGTCGCACTTTATTGTGGCACCAAGGTCATCCAACTCTTCCATCCTTCCGGCGCAATTGTGAGTCACACTTCCATTGTGTCGATGAATGCCGAAGCTCGTATATATGCTCTGAATGCCTTGAATGTCGCACCCCTCGAAGGGATTTAGAAAGTCCCAATCGTTTGTGATTTTACCGACGTATTCCCAGAAGAACTGCCGGGGATACACCCAATTAGAGAGGTTGAATTCGTCATCGCCTTGAAGCCTGGCACCGTCCCTATTGCCAAGTGCCCGTATAAGATGCCACCTCACCACCTCCTTGAATTGAAGAAGGAGATCGACACTGCCCTCGAGAAAGGCTTCATCCGTCCTAGTTCCTCTGCTTAGGGAGCACCTTCACTCTTTGTCAAGAAGAGTGATGGCACGAACCGTTTGGTCCAAGATTACCGACCTATCAACCAGGCCACGATACAGAACAAATACCCCCTCCCTCGGATCAATGATCTTTATGATCAACTTGCTGGATCCACTGTGTTTTCAAAACTCGACTTAAGGTTGGGTTACCATCAAATCCAGGTCCGTGATGAGGACATCCCGAAGACCGCATTCATTACTCGCTATGGTTCATACGAGTACACCGTCATGTCCTTTGGCTTGACCAATGCACCAGCCACCTTCTCCCGATTGATGAACTATATATTCATGGAATACCTCGACAAGTTTGTCGTGGTTTATCTGGAATATATATGTATTTACTCCAAGACCGATGCAGAACATGCTGAACATCTTCGTCTTATACTGGAAAAGCTTCGAGAACACAAACTCTATGCTAAGTAATCTAAGTGTGAGTTTTGGCTTCCCGAAGTAACGTACCTTGGTCATGTGATTTCCAAGGATGGCGTAGCCGTCAACCCCGATCGTATCCAGGCTATTCTTGACTGGACTCCGCCCAGGACTGTCAAGCAAGTCAGAAGTTTCCTCGGCCTTGCCAGCTATTGCCGCCGTTTTGTTGAGAATTTCTCCAAGATTGCCAAGCCTCTCACTAATCTGCTTCACAAGGGCGTCAAGTTTGAGTGGACTAATAAATGTCAAGAAAGTTTTCAAGCCCTGAAGGACAAGATCACTTCTCCCCCAGTGCTTGTTCCGCCTGATACTCAGAAGGACTTCGTGATATATTGCGACGCGTCTCGTCAAGGATTAGTCTGTGTCCTAATGCAAGAGCGCAAACTGATTGCTTATGGCTCTCGTCAGTTGCGTGCTCACGAAGAAAACTATCCAACTCATGATCTCGAATTGGCAGCTGTGATTTATGCATTGAAGCTGTGGCTACATTACCTCGTTGGTAACCGTTGCGATATCTACACCGACCACCAAAGCCTGAAGTACCTATTCACCCAACCAGACCTGAATCTCCGCCAGCAGAGATGGCTCAAGACAATAGCCGACTACAGCATGGGAATTTCTTACACCCCTGGAAAAGCTAATGTGGTGGCCGATGCCTTAAGCCGCAATGCCTACTGTTCTGAACTTGATGTCCAGATAGAGTAGCCATTTCTGTATGAAGAGCTCCGCAAGTTGAACCTTGAAATTGTTCCGTAGGGACATGTGAATAACCTTGTTAGTGAGTCGGACCTCGACAGCACCATCAAGTGGATACAAACATGTGACTCTGATGTCGAGAAGATCAAGAAGTATATCGCTAGAGGAAAGCCATCATGCTTCACTTTAGCTGATGATGGTACGTTGTATTTCAAGAATCGTTTAGTAGTTCCTAGGAGTAAGCCCAATCTAAACCTGACCCCACGCGTCATGAAAGAAGCTCATGATACTCCTTTGTTGATTCACCCTGGTAGTAACAAGATGTAACAAGACCTTCGTCAGTGGTACTGGTGGTCTAACATGAAGCAAGACATCGCTCGATATGTTGACGAGTTTGACGTTTGCCGTCGCGTGAAAGCAGAACATCAAAGACCTGCTGGAACTCTGCAACCACTCTCTATTCCTGAATGGAAATGGGACAAGATTGAAATGCACATCGTCACTGGTTTTCCCAGATCGCAGAAAGGCCACGATGCTATCTTTTTCGTCATCGACCGCTTCTCCAAGGTTGCCCACTTTCTTCCAGTCAAGGAGACGATCTCTGCTAGTCAGTTAGCAGACTTGTATGTTGTCACAACCCTAGTTTTGGTACGTGCTTTTATTACTAGAAATAATTGCATCATGTTTAAATTCTTGGTTTAAGAATTGGGATTTGGAAAAGCCTCAAAAAGAATTTAAATAAAAGGCCAGATAAAAAGTTTTTCCAAAATTCCTCCAAACAATTTTGAAAAGTCCTATAAATGAGTATGATCATTTTAGAAATGATTTGGAGTCAAACCCATGCTCATGGATTTTTCAAATATTCAAACAGAGGCTTGGAAATTAAATTTAAATGCTATTTGAATTGGATTCAAATAATTTGAATTCCAAAAATCTTCAAAACTTGGGAGTGACTAGTACTAGGTCACATATGTCCAAGATAAAAATTTTGGGGATTTTTAAAATTGCTTTGATATTTTTTTCAGAGCAAAACAAATTAAATAGAAGGCATAAAAAGAAAAGTAAACAAAAGGGACAGAGCCACCTACCTGGCCCATCCGGCAGCAGAAGAGGCCCGGCCCAAAGGGGAAGGGTCGTCTTCTTCGTGGAGACAGGCAGGCGAGCACCTGCGTGGCGAGCATGCCGCCGTCGGCAGCCTGCCCACGGTGCCCCCTCGTCCCTATCCCCACGCCGAGGAGCCCCTCGAGGCTCCCCTTCCTTTCCCCCCCTCTGGAACCCTCTTCCCCCTCTCTCCCGTGCGATCCTGCGAGGAACCGAGCGCCACCGTCGCCGCCTTCGAGCATCCACGCGGCCACCGTGCCCTGCTCGTCGTGAGGGCATGTCCAGAAGCTCCACCGAGGTCTTCTATGCCACCTTGAACCCCCAATTGGAGCCGAGAACCCACTCCGGCGACGCCAGCTTCACCGAAGCGCTCCGGCCGCCGTGGGTTTCCTCCGGCGAATTCGTCGCCGCAGCAGCTCCTCCGGCCTCCCCGACCACTCCGGCACGCTCAGGGTGAGCACGCGCTCGTTTTTCCCCAAACCCCGAACCCTCTCGCGGTCCGTTTCGCCGTGGCCTCCGAGCTCCACTCCGGCCGCCGCCTGTGCTCGACGCCGGCAAGGCTACGGTGCCCCCCGTGCCTCCCCGTGGACACCAGAAGACGCGGAAGTGCACGAGGAGCATTCCGGTGGCCTCCCCGTGCCTCCCCGTGGCCGGAGCCGTCTTCCCGAGCGGACGCCGTCGCCTCCAAAGGTCGCCGGCGGCTAAACGCCGGCCGGCATGGCTAATCCCCTCCTAATCCCTCTCTCTCTCACTGACGGGTGGGACCCAGCCCCCCTTAATCCCCTGTTAAGTTTTAATTAAAACAGATTTAACCCAGAGGCAATGACAGGTGGGTCCCAGGCGTCAGTTTGACTGGTCAGCGCCCAGTGATGTCATGCTTGCGCAATAATCCCTTTTCTATTTAACAGAATTTCCAGAAAATGCTTAAATCTTTGAAATTCAATAACTTTTAATCCATAACTCCAAATCAAATAAATTATATATGAAAAATCATCAGAAAAATTCAAGGATTCCAAATATCATACTTTCATGGATGAAAAACACATCTATGATGATGAACCAGTAGCATTTAGCTATATGGCTTATTTGGAATAATTCAAAATAAATGTTTAAATCATTTCAAATTAAATCTTTGCAATGCCAACCTTATCACATGAACATCAGAGGCAATTCATACACATGACCACATGATTTACCATATCCAAACATTAGCAAATGCAACTTTGGCTAAATTGAACCATATTTGGAGTTTGAATTTGAATTTCTTATTCAAATCAACTTCAATTAAATTGTTACAAATTAAACATAGATCACATCAGTACCATGCCATGTTTCATTCTTGAATGTGCATTGCAATGTGATGTTTATACTTTGTTGTCTCGGTGTTTGCTTCTTCTCGATAGATCCATCGCCGGACGTAGTCCCTGTTTTCTCCGAAGAGTGGCAACCCCCGAGTCTCGACAATAAGGCAAGCAAACCCCCTTTGATCATATCTATAAAAACCCAATTTCCCTCTTGTTCTCTTATGCATTATTAGGTGATTCACATGTTACCGTTCTTCCGTTAGTTGAACCCATCCTTTGCATGACCTATCATTTCTACCACAGTATTAAGCAAACCTCAACCTAGCAGATACAAGATTGTTTGTGATCATCATGTGGCCCTTCATCCATGATATGCTATGCCATGCTAGAGTTGTCTGCAATGAAGTTGATCCATCTGGGTGATGTATCGGGATGGTAGTGAACACATGCAACAAGGTGGTAACGTGTTGATGAATTCATCCTAAAATAAGTGAACAATGAGAGGCTGTTTAGGAGTACACAGTGGGTTGTCTCATTTACACTGCCCTAGGCCCCGAGTTCTTGTGTTGTGATCCAAGACACAGATTACTACCACATGTTGGGCTCATTGACCCCTCTCGACCTATTAACTCACCCCGACTAAGGTCCAGGATTCGCATGGGTTAACTTTATTCTATTTGCTTTCCTAACGTAGCACGGTTTTAGGCAAGCGCAGTACCATCCGTCGAGGTGGGCTTGTCGGACCGTCCATACATCGTCTGGGTCCTGAACGGAAACCCCGGCCGGATTCCCGATTGGGTACAACTCAGATAGGCGATTCCCTGGACTAGAGTTGGCGCCGTGAGGTAAGTGTCGTGGTACTATCCTCGCCGACACCGCTTGAAGGTGACGAAGTACACCCCTGCAGGGTTAATGAACTATTTGAATAGCCGTGTCCGCGGTTATGGACTACTTGGAGATCTTTACTTGATTATTAGACAACTCAAATGGATACTCTAAAAATCGCAAGATAAGTGTGAGTGCTTTGGGTTGCTTCCTCGTGGGAAAGTCGAGGAAGGATCCATGGCTGTGTATTGATGTGGTGATCAAGATTAGATGGAATCGTGTGCGCCTCTCATCTCAACTCTATGTAGTCGTAGTACAGGATAGCCAAGTCAAAGCTTTCTGCATTACAACCCCACTTGCCTTTACCTTGATACCTGAGCATGAGTAGTATAGTTCTGACGTAAGTCTTGCTGAGTACGACTTTGTACTCACGTTTGCTTATTCTATGTTTTAGAGACGAGACCACTGACCCTGATGGTGGCCTTTCCCCTTCAAGCTCGACATCGACGAAGTTATGTAGTCCCAGACAGCAGCCTGGTCCCTCTGGAGGGTCGTTGTGTTTTCTTAAAGGCTTCTTAAGCCATTTGTTAACCTTGTCTTTACTAAGACATAATTTGCTTCCGTTGTTGTATGATGTAATGTTGGATCACAGTGATGTGATCTCTGCTTGTAACACTACTATATCTGCTCTGTTTAGCAGATGCAATAAAGCTATGAGTTTGTAGAGTTCATGTTATGTTACCTGCTGTTATACACTTGGCATGCATGCTGCGTGTATGTTTATATCGTGCATGTCATGTGTGGGGTTCGATACCTTAGTTGTGTTCTCGCCGGCGGTCTTTTATACACCAAGTGGCCCTTAGATGTGCGTAGCTTGGGGCATCGCGATGCGATTGCTCGTGACTTTGTCACGTGGCACACTTTGTTGTATGATTGAGCCCGCCCGAGACCCCGACTAAGAGATCGGGCTGGAGTCTGTTTATGTAAGTGTTATGATTCAATTGATAATATGGTTGAGGCGACTTGTCTATGAGTATGGGGTTTCACCACCCATAATCATTTAGACTTGTGAGCGGACGATGAGGACCCATCTCAGTTGATCATCCGGGCCTGGATGGGATGCCCCTCACATTCGAGCTTTCCGAGAGTGTCTTGTACTTGGCCTTGTCTGCTTAGACAAGTGGGTATGGCTCTCGGCTCTCTATATAATTGAATTCCGGGTCCCAACAAACTTGGTATCAGAGCAGGACTTCCTGTAGGATTAGTAAACCTTGGCCGAAGTCGAGTCTAGCACTCTATAGTTATATAGTTACTTTGGGTATAAGGGAACAACGTAAGGCTTCATTTTTCTCCTTACCCTTATCGATCTGAGTTCTGAGTCACCCTCATCTTGTTCTACGGGAAGATAGGACTAGGCTCTTCTATGTCTATACTAGAACATCTCGTTGTTTGACTCTCCTTAGCTGTAGGATTGTTTTGGTTGTCTAGAGTCACCATTCCATCAAGCCTTTTGAGAAGGTTCTGATCATTCTTGCAGATTGATTCATTTTTTCCATCCCGGTACAGCCGTTATGCTGTCCGATTTGTCCCGTGTTTCTAGTGATTTCAATGCTTTTGCATTACAATCTTGTCCACTCTTAAATTGTATCATCTTTGATTTGATCCCATCATAAATCCTACTCTGATTGTTGATTTTTATCACACAGAATGTCAGGTGGAACTAGATGTGTTGAATCTGGTCACAGTAATCAAAGTGGTGATGATGATCCTCCTTCACCGCCTTCTGCAGCGGAAATCATGATGGAGGCTGAGCGAAATCGACGTGATCAAACACGCCTTTTGGAGCTCATTGAGAAGAATACTTCTCTCCAGCGAAATGCGGTAATATCCATCCAGGATTTTATCCTTTTGAACCCGCCGGTATTTCGATGTTCATCTGAGCCCCTTGATGCCGACGATTTGCTCCGTTCCATCGAGCGTAAGCTTGAGACGGCGCATGTTTCTCCAGATGATCGTGTGATGTTTGCGGCATACTTTCTGGAAGGTGCTGCTGGTGAATGGTGGGAAAGTTTTGTTGCAATGCAGCCTGATGGTCACGTAGTGACTTGGCAGGAGTTCCGTGATGCCTTCCAAGGGTACCACATTCTGGATGAGTTGATGGAAAGAAAGAGGGAAGAGTTCTGCACCCTATCTCAGGGAAATAGGACTGGTCATCAGTACAGGACTGAGTTCAATCGTCTTTCTCGTTATGCCCCTGAGAAGATATCAACCGATGCCAAGAAGCAAGCAAGGTGCCGCAAGGGACTTCACCCTGTCCTTCGTCATGATCTCAATCTCCTTGAATTCGTCAACTTCGAGGATTTGGTCAATAGATCATTCAGAGCTGAGCATGGAAATGAGGTCTTTGAAGAGTCTCGCAAGCGTGATCGTGATCTGTCTTCCTCTTCTAGTTTAGGTTCTCAAAAACGTCGATTTTGGATCCCAACTAGTGCCATTCCTTCGCACTTGATTCCAAGACCATCTCCACAAAGCAAGAAAACCCAGAAAGATAGTAGAGAGCTTGCCATACAAACTCCACAACCTAACACCCGTTTGTGTTACAAGTGTGGTAATCCTGGCCACATTGCCCGACAGTGTTCATTGCAAGAGAAGGTTCCTCCTCGTCCAAAACATAAAGCCAAAGCTAAGCCACCAAAGCCTTCCAAAGCCAAGTCCGCAATTGTTGAATACGGACGTGTGAACCACGCCACCATCAAAGAAGCCCAAGAGGATACGAAGGTTGTACTCGGTACACTTCCTGTCAACTCCAAACCTGCTTCTGTTCTATTTGATTCTGGAGCTTCTCATTCCTTTTTGTCTGAAAAGTTCGCACTCCTGCATGACATTTCATTCGAGGAGTTGCCTAACCCTTTCATGATTAAAACTCCAGGATCCACATGGCGTACCAGTAGGGTAAGCCATGACAATGAGATTGCTGTTGAGGATATTGTATTCCTTGCTTCTCTCATAGCCCTCAAATCTTCAGATATCGATATCATTTTAGGTATGGATTGGTTGTCCAAACACCGTGCCAAGATTGATTGTGCCACTAAATCAGTCCAACTCACTCATCCTTCAGCAAGATAGTCCATTTCACATCTCAAGGTTCAGACAACCAGCTTTATTCGTTGAATGAACATCCCCTTCCTAACCTTGAAGATATTCCGATAGTTTGTGACTTTCCGGATGTCTTTCCAGAAGAGCTGCCGGGAATGCCACCCGACAGGTCTGTGGAATTCATAGTGGATCTTATACCAGGCACAGCCCCAATTTCCAGACGCCCATATAGAATGGCCCCACATGAGTTAGCTGAGCTAAAAACCCAACTTGATGCTTCGTTGGCAAAAGGCTTCATCCGCCCTAGTTCATCGCCATGGGGTTGCCCCATTCTGTTCGTAACGAAGAAAGATGGAACAGAAAGGATGTGCGTAGACTATCGCCCGCTAAATCTAGCGACGATAAAGAACAAGTACCCACTTCCCAGGATCAATGATCTTTATGATCAACTTGCTGGATCCTCTGTCTTTTCCAAGATGGATTTATGATTAGGTTATCATCAAATCAAAATCAGAAACGAGGACATTCCCAAGACGGCTTTTACTACTCGTTATGGTCTTTATGAGTACACCGTCATGTCCTTCGGTTTAACCAATGCCCCAGCCACTTTTTCGCGCTTGATGAATTCGATCTTCATGGAGTACTTAGATAAAATTGTTGTGGTTTATCTTGATGATATTCTCATCTACTCGAAGAACGAAGAAGAGCACGCAGAACATCTTAGGCTGGTATTGATGAAACTTAGAGAGCATCGCCTTTATGCTAAATTCTCCAAGTGTGAATTTTGGCTACCAGAAGTGACCTACTTAGGCCACGTGATTTCTGCAAAAGGTGTTGCAGTCAATCCCGAGAGAGTTCAGGCCGTCCTTGACTGGACTCCACCTGAATCGGTTAAGCAAGTTAGGAGTTTTCTTGGCCTAGCAAGCTATTGTCGCCGCTTCGTCGAGAACTTTTCTAAAGTTGCAAAGCCTCTTACTGAACTCCTCAAGAAAGATAAGAAATTCCTATGGACTTCCAAGTGCGAGGAAAGCTTTCAAGAGCTAAAGAGAAGATTGACTTCTGCACCCGTACTTGCACCTCCAGAAACCAAAAGGGATTTCGAGATCTATTGTGATGCTTCACGGCAAGGGTTAGGATGCATACTTATGCAAGATCGACATGTGGTAGCTTATGCTTCATGCCAGTTGTGTCCACACGAAGAGAACTATCCTACCCATGATCTTGAACTCGCTGCCGTAGTTCATGCCCTGAAGACTTGGCGACATTACCTCCTTGGTAATCGTTGTGAAATCTATACCGATCACCAAAGCCTCAAATACATATTCACCCAGCCAGATCTTAATCTCGGGCAAAGATGCTGGATAGAGTTGATAAAAGATTACGACTTGAGTATCTCTTACACCCCAGGAAAAGCCAATGTCATGGCTGATGCACTAAGTCGTAAGTCGTATTGTAACAACCTCATGTTACAACAGTATCAACCACTTCTCTATGAGGAATTTCGACAGATGAATCTCGAGATTGTTCCTCATGGATTCCTTTCCACCTTGATTGTGAAACCAAACCTTGAGGATCAAATCAAAGCTGTTCAACAACGTGCTCGAGGTATCCGACATATCAAACAGAACATTGCTAGAGGCAAGGCAAAATGTTTTACCCTAGACAATGAAGGTACTGTGTACTTCGAGAATAGGATGGTAGTTCCGAAGAATAGAAATCTAAGGCAGCAAATCCTTAAGGAAGCCCATGACACCCCTCTCTCGATTCATCCTGGTAGTACTAAGATGTATCAAGATCTACGCTAGAGATTTTGGTGGACTAGATTGAAGCGAGAAATCGCTCAATTTGTTGCTGAGTGCGATGTTTGTCGTCGTGTGAAAGAAGAGCATCAAAGACCTGCTGGTACTCTTCAACCTTTAGCCATTCCTGAGTGGAAATGGGATAAAGTCAGTATGGATTTCATCACTGGCTTTCCAAAGTCTCAGAAGGGAAACAATGTCATCTTCGTGGTCATTGACCGTCTTTCAAAGTTGCTCATTTCCTTCATGTTCGTGAGATTATAACTGCTAGCCAGTTAGCGGATTTATATGTCTCCCGGATCGTTTCTCTCCATGGTGTTCCTTTGGAAATCAATTCAGACCGTGGAAGTCTTTTCACCTCTCGATTTTGGGAAAGTTTTCAAAATGCTATGGGAACCCATCTCTCCTTTAGCACCGCCTTTCATTCCCAGTCAAGTGGTCAAGTAGAAAGAGTCAATCAAATTCTCGAAGACATGCTCAGAGCCTGTGTTATCTCATTCGGAAAGAGTTGGGAGAAATCTCTTCCATTCGCCGAGTTTGCTTATAACAACAGTTTCCAATCTAGCTTGGGCATGGCACCCTTCGAATTTCTCTATGGACGAAAATGTCGAACACCATTGAACTGGTTAGAAACCGGTGAAAGACAATTCTTTGGACCGGACATGATCCAGGAAGCAGAAGAGAAGGTTCGCATTGTTCGTGAGCAATTGAAAACAGCCCAGTCTCGTCAGAAAAGCTATTATGATCGTCATCATAGGCCAGAGAGCTACGAGCTGGACGAGAAGGCTTACCTCCGGGTTACTCCTCTGAAAGGAACCCATCGCTTCGGTATCAAAGGCAAATTGGCCCCACGTTATATAGGCCCTTTTCGCATTCTAGCTAAGCGTGGAGAAGTTGCCTACCAACTTGAACTACCGCCGCATCTTTCTCAGGTTCACGATGTCTTCCACGTATCTCAACTCAGGCGTTGCTTCAAGGACCCCATCCGCGAAGTAGACCACGAAACGCTTGATCTCCAAGAAAACCTGTCGTATCGAGAGTATCCCGTCCGTATCCTCGATGAAGCTGAACGCACTACCAGACGTCAGAAGATCAAGTTCCTCAAGGTGCAGTGGTCCAACCATTCTGAGAAAGAAGCCACCTGGGAACGAGAAGATCGTCTCCGAGTCGAGTACCCCACCCTCTTCCCGACTACTTCTGAATCTCGGGACGAGATTCTTTTGAGTGGGGGCGGGTTGTCACAACCCTAGTTTTGGTATGTGCTTTTATTACTAGAAATAATTGCATCATGTTTAAATTCTTGGTTTAAGAATTGGGGATTTGGAAAAGCCTCAAAAGGAATTTAAATAAAAGGCCAGATAAAAAGTTTTTCCAAAATTCCTCCAAACAATTTTGAAAAGTCCTATAAATGAGTATGATCATTTTAAAAATGATTTGGAGTCAAACCCATGCTCATGGATTTTTCAAATATTCAAACAGAGGCTTGGAAATTAAATTTAAATGTTATTTGAATTGGATTCAAATAATTTGAATTCCAAAAATCTTCAAAACATGGGAGTGACTAGTACTAGGTCACATATGTCCAAGATTAATTTTTTGGGGATTTTTAAAATTGCTTTGATATTTTTTTCAGAGCAAAACAAATTAAACAGACGGCATAAAAAGAAAAGTAAACAAAAGGGACAGAGCCCACCTACCTGGCCCATCCGGCAGGAGAAGAGGCCCGGCCCAAAGGGGTAGGGTCGTCTTCTTCGCGGGGACAGGCAGGCGAGCACCTGCGTGGCAAGCATGCCGCAGTCGGCAGCCCGCCCACGGTGCCCCCCTCGTCCCTATCCCCACGCCGAGGAGCCCCTCGAGGCTCCCCTTCCTTTACCCCCCTCTGGAACCCTCTTCCCCCTCTCTCCCGTGCGATCCTGCGAGGAACCGAGCGCCACCGTCGCCGCCTTCGAGCATCCACGCGGCCACCGTGCCCTGCTCGCCGTGAGGGCATGTCCAGAAGCTCCACCGGGGTCTTCTACGCCACCTTGAACCCCCAATTGGAGCCGAGAACCCACTCCGGCGACGCCAGCTTCACCGAAGCACTCCGGCTGCCGTGGGTTTCCTCCGGCGAATTCGTCGCCGCAGCAGCTCCTCCGGCCTCCCCGACCACTCCGGCACGCTCAGGGTGAGCACGCGCTCGTTTTGCCCCAAACCCCGAACCCTCTCGTGGTCCGTTTCGCCGTGGCCTCCGAGCTCCACTACGGCCGCCGCCTATGCGCGACGCCGCCAAGGCTACGGTGCCCCCCGTGCCTCCCCGTGGACACCAGAAGACGCGGAAGTGTACGAGGAGCATTCCGGTGGCCTCCCCGTGCCTCCCCGTGGCCGGAGCCGTCTTCCCGAGCGGACGCCGCCGCGTCCAGAGGTCGCCGGCGGCTAAACGCCGGCCGGCATGGCTAATCCCCTCCTAATCCCTCTCTCTCTCTCTCTCACTGACGGGTGGGACCCGGCCCCCCTTAATCCCATGTTAAGTTTTAATTAAAATAGATTTAACCCAGAGGCAATGACAGGTGGGTCCCAGGCGTCAGTTTGACTGGTCAGCGCCCAGTGATGTCATGCTGATGTCATGCTTGCGCAATAATCCCTTTTCTATTTAACAGAATTTCCAGAAAATGCTTAAATCTTTGAAATTCAATAACTTTTAATCCATAACTCCAAATCAAATAAATTATATATGAAAAATCATCAGAAAAATTCAAGGATTCCAAATATCATACTTTCATGGATGAAAAACACATCTATGATGATGAACCAGTAGCATTTAGCTATATGGAGATCTTTACTTGATTATTAGACGACTCAAATGGATACTCTAAAAATCGCATGATAAGTGTGAGTGCTTTGGGTTGCTTCCTCGTGGGAAAGTCGAGGAAGGATCCATGGTTGTGTATTGATGTGGTGATCAAGATTAGATGGACTCGTGTGCGCCTCTCATCTCAACTCTATGTAGTCGTCGTACAGGATAGCCAAGTCAAAGCTTTCTGCATTACAACCCCACTTGCCTTTACCTTGATACCTGAGCATGAGTAGTATAGTTCTGACGTAAGTCTTGCTGAGTACGACTTTGTACTCACGTTTGCTTATTCTATGTTTTAGAGACGAGACCACTGACCCTGATGGTGGCCTTTCCCCTTCAAGCTCGACATCGACGAAGTTATGTAGTCCCAGACAGCAGCCTGGTCCCTCTGGAGGGTCGTTGTGTTTTCTTAAAGGCTTCTTAAGCCATTTGTTAACCTTGTCTTTACTAAGACATAATTTGCTTCCGTTGTTGTATGATGTAATGTTGGATCACAGTGATGTGATCTCTGCTTGTAACACTACTATATCTGCTCTGTTTAGCAGATGCAATAAAGCTATGAGTTTGTAGAGTTCATGTTATGTTACCTGCTGTTATACACTTGGCATGCATGCTGCGTGTATGTTTATATCGTGCATGTCATGTGTGGGGTTCGATACCTTAGTTGTGTTCTCGCCGGAGGTCTTTTATACACAAAGTGGCCCTTAGATGTGCGCAGCTTGGGGCATCGCGATGCGATTTCTCGTGACTTTGTCACGTGGCACACTTTGTTGTATGATTGAGCCCGCCCGAGACCCCGACTAAGAGATCGGGCTGGAGTCTGTTTATGTAACTGTTATGATTCAATTGATAATATGGTTGAGGCGACTTGTCTATGATTATGGGGTTTCACCACCCATAATCATTTAGACTTGTGAGCGGACGATGAGGACCCATCTCAGTTGATCATCCGGGCCTGGATGGGATGCCCCTCACGTTCGAGCTTTCCGAGAGTGTCTTGTACTTGGCCTTGTCTGCTTAGACAAGTGGGTATGGCTCTCGGCTCTCTATATAATTGAATTCCGGGTCCCGACAAACTTGGTATCAGAGCAGGACTTCCTGTAGGATTAGTAAACCTTGGCCGAAGTTGAGTCTAGCACTCTATAGTTATATAGTTACTTTGGGTATAAGGGAACAACGTAAGGCTTCATTTTTCTCCTTACCCTTATCGATCTGAGTTCTGAGTCACCCTCATCTTGTTCTACGGGAAGATAGGACTAGGCTCTTCTATGTCTATACTAGAACATCTCGTTGTTTGACTCTCCTTAGCTGTAGGATTGTTTTGGTTGTCTAGAGTCACCATTCCATCAAGCCTTTTGAGAAGGTTCTGATCATTCTTGCAGATTGATTCATTTTTTCCATCCCGGTACAGCCGTTATGCTGTCCGATTTGTCCCGTGTTTCTAGTGATTTCAATGCTTTTGCATTACAATCTTGTCCACTCTTAAATTGTATCATCTCCTAAGGTTCGAGCCTCTGGATAACTACTCGCCCCGAGCCCCCTGGTGAACCCTAGCCCATTTTCTCCCCCTCCTCGCCTCGCACTCGCTTGGGAAAACCCGCGCGGCCACCGCCGTCGCCATTGCCGTGGCCAGTCATGGCCAACGAGCACGAGCCGCCCCGACGTGGTGTCCAGCGGCTGCGCCTTCGTAGTCTTCCCCTGTCCACGAAAGGAATCGCGCCGGGGAGGTCCACGACGCGCGCATCTCGCCGTTCCCCTTCTCGGCATCACGTCGTCGTCTGTCGGGACCCGGGGTTAGCGTATGCAAGCCTTGATACAACACAATCATATGGAGAGCCGAGAACCGTACCCACTTGTCTAAGCAGACAAGGCCAAGCATAGAATGTTCTCGGAAAGCATCGAACGTGAGCGGCATCCCATCCAGGCCGGATGATCAACTGAAATGGGTCCTCATCGTCCGCACACAAGTCTAAATGATATGGGTGATGAACTCCCATACTCATAGACAAGTCGCCTCAACCATACTATCGATTGTATTATAACCCTTACATAGACTTACTCCAGCCCGATCACTTAGTCGGGGTCTAGGGCGGGCTCGATCATACATCAAAGTGTGCACGAGACAGAGTCTCGAACAATCGCATCGCGATGCCCCAAGCTGCGCACATCTAAGGGCCACTTGGTGTATAAAAGACCGCCAGCCAGATCACCACTAAGGTCTCGAAAACCCATACAAAGGGATGCATGTTATAAACATACACGCAGAACACATGCCTTGTATGAACAGCAGGTATCATTGCAATTCTCTGCAAAGTATACATCTTTATTAATAACTCTTACAGAGTGCACACAGAGATCACAAGCATGTGATCCAACATTACAACAAACATGCGGAAGCAAAGTAGGTCTGAGTACAGACAAGTTTAACAAATGGCTTAGAGAAGCCTTATCTAAAAACAAGCCCTCCACGAGGGAACCAGTCGTCTGACTGGGACTACACTAGCTTGGTCTTGGTCTGAGTCTTCATTCTTCGAACTTCGGTTATAAGCCACCATCGGGGTTGGTGGGTTCATCTAAAACATAGATTAAGCAAACGTGAATACAAAATCGTACTCAGCAAGACTTACATAGGAGCTATACTACTCATGCACATGTATCAAGGTAAAGGGAGGTGGGGTTTCACTTGCAGAAGTGCCATCTTTGACTTGAGGTAAGAAGCGTACACGAGTCCACTACATCTCTTCAACCAATACACCACTATGGTTACTTCCTCGACTTCCCCACGAGAAGCACACCATAGCACTCACACTTATCTTGGTGTATTTTAGGAGTATCCGGTTCAAGTTGTCTAATAATCGAGCACAGCTCTCCAAGCAGTCCTTAACCGCGGACGCGGCTATTCGAATAGTTTTGTTAACCCTGCAGGGGTGTACCGCTACACACACACACTCATCAGTTACCTCCTGGGAGTGGGACCCTTCAAGCGGGTACCGGCGAGGATGTTGCCACGACACTTCGCCCACAGCTCCGTTCTAGTCCAGAGAGTCGCCTATCTGAGGGGGATCCGTATGGAAGTCCAGCCGAGGTTCCAGTACAGCCTCAAACGATGTGTGCAGGGTCCCAAGACTGTCTTGAAAAGCCGTTCATCCACTTCGCAGACCGTGCCACAGCCCTACCAGAACTCCGAACTACTGCGACTTCTGGGTTTCGAACGGGGTGAGGTACTAGGTCGAGAGGGGTCAGTGAGCCCAATGTGTGGTTGTACTCTTCTTCTTGGATCACCACACAAGAACTCAGGCTTAGGGCGGTGTTCAACGAGACAACCCACTGTGTACTCCTACACAGCCTCTCATCATTCACCTTGTATTAGGGTAGATTCACCAACACGTTTCACTTTCATCAACACCATGTTTATCATCCCGACTCACATCATAAGCAACCTCATTGTACCACTAAGCATGCAATAAGCACTAACAGTTGCAGGGGCCACATGATATCAACCAACTCCTACATCTTCTAGGATTGTGGTTTGCTTACTACTGTGACAAGATGATAGGTCATGCAAAGGATATGGGTTCAACTATGCGGTAGAAACGTTACCATGGTGATCATCCTAAACAATGCATAAGAGAGACATGAGAGGGAAGTGGGATTTTATAGACATGATCAATGGGGGTTTGCTTTCCTTGCTTACGAGGTTTCGATAACGGAGTCTTCAACGAAGGGGGTGATCTCGAGCTCCGGATCCATTTCTATCAGCAACATGACAATCATAGGATCAATATAATGTACAATGCACAATCACATGAAGAATATTGTAATGGTGATGTTTATGGTACTGATGTGTTGAGCATTCCATGTAAAAGGAGTATATTGCAAATTGAATTGCAAATTCAAACTCCATTTGATTTATCGACGAATTTCAAATGCATTTGAATGCATGAAAATTCATTTAAATTTTTTGATCATGAAGTGATGTGGTATAGTTGAAGTAATGTTTCTGATGTGTGGATGAAACCATTGGAATTAAGGGTGTTGCAAAATCATTTGCAAAATCATCCCAAATTTGAATTTGAAAAGGATCCATCTGCATGTTTGCTACTGTTCACCCATTTTAAAATGGTCAAACATGAAAAAAATTGCATATTTTTAATCCTTGTATTTTTCTGATAATTTTTGACATATTATTTGCTATATTTGGAGTTAGGATGAATTAATTATGAATTTCCAAAGTTTATAGCATTTTCTGGAATTTCTCTGATTATTTTTAATTCTTTTTGATTTATTGCGTCAGCAGGGGGGCTGACCAGTCAAACTGACTAGGGGGCCCCACCTGTCAGCCAATGTGGGGTTAACCCCGTTTTAATTAAGTTAAACCGAGGGTTAGGGGGGCTGTGGGTCCCACTGTCAGTGGCTGGGTGGCTGATTAGGGCGTGGGTTTAGGGCTAATTGCCCGGCGGTTAGCCGCCGGTGGCACGGGCACGGCGGTGGGTTGCCGGAGTGGCCGTTCCGGCCACGGGAGAAGGAGGGGAGGGCACTGGGAGGAAGCCCTCTCTCTTCCGCGTCGCGTGGAGCCAACTGGGGCTCACGGGGAGGTTGGTAGCCACGGCTACGACGACGGAGGCGGCTGCCGGAGCTCTGACTCCGACGGCAAGGCGAAACCAGGCACGGGGATGGAAACTGGAGGCACTGGGAGGTGGCTACGGGAAGTTCGCTTCTAAAGGCGTGAGCTGGAGCTCAAGGAGAGGCTCGGGGCCACGGCTACTTCAAACTTGCGGCGGCCGGAGCTCCGGTTAACGGTGAACTTGCGAGGGAAGGTACGAGGAGATGAACGGAGGGGATCCGGACGCGGAGCAGCTCACCAGGAGTGCGAAGGGAAGCACGGAGAGGTCGGGGAGGTGCTGTCCGGTGAGGAATCCCTCGCCGGAGTTGCTGCGGCCGGCGAGAAGAAATTGATGCTGGCGTCGCTTCGGGTGGGACTTGGCTCGAATCACTGGCGCAGATCGACGAAGTCGACGATGGGGAGCTTCCCGGACACGGTGGCTCGCCGGGAGAGGCTCGGTGGCCACGTCTGAGCACGACGGCGGGCTCGGGGGCGCTCGGGCTTTCGCGGTTTTCGCACGGGAGAGAGAGGAGGAGGTCCAGGCGAGAGGGAAAAGGAAGGGGGAAGAACACGGGGTCTCCACGACGCTAGAAGGCGGCCGGGGAGCAGCCAGGCAGCTGCCTGGCAGCCAAGCCGCGGCCGGCGGCGAGCTGCCTGCCTGCCTGGCCTGGTGGAGAAGACGACCCTGCCCCTTTGGGCTGGGCCGCCTCTGCTGGGCCAGGTGGGCCAGGTAAGTGGCTTTCAGCCTTTTTCTTTTTCTTTCTATTCTGCTTTCTGTTTTATTTGTTTTGCTCTGAGAAAAAATACCAAAGCATTTTTAATAATCCCCAAATTTTTATCTTGGACCTATGTGACATAAAACTAGTCACTCCCAAGATTTGAAGATTTTTGGAATTCAAATTATTTGAATCCAATTCAAATAGCATTTAAATTTAATTTCCAAGCCTCTGTTTGAATTTTTGAAAAATCCCTGAGCATGGGATTGCTCCCAAACCATTTTCAAAATGATCAGCACCATTTATAGGAATTTTCCAAATGTTCAAATTATTTTTGGAAAAAGATTTTTATCTGGTCATTTGATTTAATTTCTCAGGGCTTTCTTTTCCCCATTTTTGATTTTCTTTTTGAATTTTTGGCATGAATGCAAGGTACCTCTGATCCTAGCACATACCTAACTTGGGGTTGTGACATCGTCGTCAATTCCGGCCACTCCGAGCCTCCGTCGAGCACGCTGCCCCCTCGACACGTTCACTGTGAGCAGGGGCACCGTCTCCACCTCCCCATTTAGTCGTCGTGCCCGTATCCCGCTTCGCCATTAGAGCCGTGGCTCGAGACCGCTGAAGAGCTCGCCCCCTTGTCGTGGAGCCCGCGTTTGACGCGTTCTGAGTTCCATCGCGCTTGAACTGCCCCCAGGAGCTCAACACGCTCGTTCCCGCTACTTCCCGTGCACTTAAACGTCGTCGTCGTCTTCACCTTGTTCTGCCCCGCCGCCGCGCACGTCGTCGTCGTTCCGGTGGGATTCCGGTGAAGCCCACCCCACCAGTGGACGCGGCTCGCCTCCATCTACCCGTAGGACTCAACGACGCCCCCAATGGTGCTCTGTACCGTGCGCATGCTCGACCTCGTCGGAGCTCTGTCTCCGGCGAGCTGCCCGTGCCACTGACGTGTGGACCCTGCCGGTCAGAACTGTCATTAGGGGTTAACTAGACCCCTATGGGTCACTTACATGTGGGGCCCGATCCCCTAATTAACTGTTAGTTGAAAATACCGCCCCCCACATAGCCAATGACACATGGGTCCTACCCCTATTAAATTAAATCAATTAACTGTTTAGTTAAACATGTGTCACTGACTGGTGGCCCCCACTGTCAAATTATTATTTAATAAGAATTTAGATTTAATTCCAGTCAATGACATGTGGGCCCTGGCTCTGTTTTAATTTAATTAAATGATTTATTAGAAATGTGAGGCTTAACAGTGGGACCCACTGGCCAGGCTTGACCAGTCAACAAACTGTTCTGGATAATGTTATGTTTTAATAATAAAAATAAATTAGAAATTGATTTAAAATGATTTAAACTTTTAATTTGAATATCATTTAAACCGTAAGTCAGCTTCTAAAACTTTATACATGAAAATTGATCAGAAAAGTATAACAAATACGGATACGCTATCCGTATGTCTACCCCACCCCCCTAACACACCGATCATCAACATTTCCCCCTCTGGGCTGTTTGCCGATAATTCCCGGTGCCGGTAAAAAGCCGCCGGATGAATTTAATCTGGACACGAGAGTTGTTCAGAATAGCTCAACTAACACGGATACACCCTCCATACGTTTGTCGAATGTCCACGACACCTCCGGCATGAACCCTTCCCCCCTCCGGACACCCTGTCCGGTAATCACCCAGAGCTGGTAGTTCATCCCCGGATGAATTCCCGCTCCGAGCAACGTGCATTGCACTGCGTTAGAACACCGTTAACTTTGCATACGTCATGCCATGTATCTGTTTGTTATGATTGCTTTGTATTTACTATTTCTTCCCCCCTTTATTCTTCGATAGACCCCGCTGCTACCGCCGACTACACTGCTGCTGGGTACGACTACTTCGTCGACGACCCTGTCCCTACCGTCGAGCTTCAAGGCAAGCAGAGCCATTCTCTTCCCCAGATATCGCCTATCTTTTCCGTACTTTCTTGCACTAGGCATTGTTACTGCTTCTGCTATGATTTCAATCCTATTCAATTGCATAGCCTGTTTTTGTCGCCCTTGATGTACCTCCTTTATCCTATGCTGCCTATTATAATTATGCATTATTCAGTAGTGAGCCCTACGCAGTGTTAGATAGGATTAGATAGCGGGCCGTGCCCACTCAGGGGAGTGACGCGGATACAACTTATTACAACTGCACAGGTACGGTACAATGCAGACACCGCCTAAGGCCCCCTAGCTCGGCTCTGCCGAGTCACCCTCAAGTGTGAGCCATCAAGGAGTAATCCTTGTACTCCACTCGTTGTTGACCCTTTATAGCCTCTCTAGGTACCTGAACATGGTTGTCCTTAAGGTAAGAAGTCGGGCGACCCAACGGTGCTCGCGAGCGGTATTGCGTCGGGAACGATAGGGAGGTTACGACCGACGTTACTGGCATGCTTGGCCCCTGCTCTTATCTCGCGAGAGTTACCAAACCACGAAAAAGTCGAGCTCTACCAAGAGCACACGCGAGACAAGGTAAGGAGACGGTTCACTTGTCGGTAACCGCGCGCTTTGATGGGACGACAGGACAGGCCCCGACGTTACCGGTGGGCCTTGTTGCTGGTCGTTGTCCGTTGTGTTGTTAGTCAGACAGCGATAACGGTTGTCTGCGAGATAACATTAACATGCTAAATGGATCGGCGGATGACTTGAGAGACCCGTTGGTTTGTACGCACTACCTTCACGTGGGATAAGGAGTTATGGGCTCCCCTGCGTCGTAGTTTTTCCGAAAGCTCTTCAGACGTCAGCAGTACTGCGGCCTGATCGCCGGGAAGCCGTGTTGTCTTATTTTCTGCAGCAGGTGTGTTTGGATTTGCTTTTGCTTCACCGGCTAGTCTCGTACCGTGCAGGAGCGTGCAAGGGTGAGGGACCTAGACCCCTTGGCGCATAGGATATAGTCCGGCGGATGGCCTCTCTGCTGAGCCTAGGATGGGTTGCCATGTGTCGGATAGCCTCGGTGGGGCGTTCCCTAACAAGGTTCACGCCACCCTGGAGATCCGAGCGTGCAGGCTGAACAGTAGTGCACCCCTGCAGGGAGTTTAATCTATTCGAATAGCCGTGTCCACGGTAACAGGACGCATTATGCTGAAGCTGGATCTTACCACTACAAACTATTACTATTAAACTGTATAGTTCCGGGATTTCTTCCTCACAGGGAAGTCGAGGAGGGGAACTCGGAGGCATTATTATTATTAATCATTACAACTTATATTATACAATGCTGCAACAACTTCTGCTTCATTGTTATTTTATGCTTTATATAAATTGTTGGTCGTTTCTCTTCTCATGCTGCAAGACATTGTCAGAAGATGCTAGTCTTTGTTAGGCCTAGCTTCTTATCCTTATTCTGATTTATATCTTGCAGTCCACTATATACAGCCTCCACTTTCCATTTGATACCATGCATAATGCTTAGTAGTGGACGTAAGACTCGCGGGTATGCTAGATACTCACCTTTGCTTTATTTCCCATTTTTTTTGCATCATCGGCCGCTGCAGTCGACGTTGGAGCCCAGGAGCAGGAGTACCCCGGAGGCGGATACTACTACGTCGAGACCCCCGCTGACCAGGACCAGGAGTAGTTTCGGAGACTCCAAGGCAGGAGGCCTTGCCTTTTCGATTTGTATCTCTGATGTTATTTGTGCTAGCCTTCTCAAGGAAAAACTTGACTAACTATGTCTGTACTCAGATATTATGGCTTGTATAACTTATGTATTCGAGTCCGTGTGACCTCTTATCTTGTAACATATTGGTTTATCCTTTTTTGTTTAGTGTTGTGCTGTGATATTCTCACCGTGCCACCCTAATCTGAGCCATCTACCCTGCGTGTATGATTACTGTACACGGATTGATTTTGGGGGCGTCACATACTTTCCTGCTCATATGCAACATGCTGATTTATGAAGAATTTATAACTTTAAACAGTTGCAGGATGAGAACCTCCCTAAAGCTTGGGGGACTTATTGCAGTCTGATCCCGGCTAGACCGGGACATGGAGTCCCGAAGAATGAATTAATTGATATATTTTATGCTGGCCTAACTGATGAATCTGGATCCTATTTGGACAGTTGTGCTGGGTGTGTTTTCAGGAAAAGAACACCAGATGATGCAGAAGAATTAATGGGCAAGATTGCCAAGCACCACGAAGATTGGTCCGTCCCTGAACCACCTCCACCCCCAAAGAAAAGGGGCATGCTTGTCCTAAGCCCCGAAGATATGCAAGAACCAAAGAAGTCTATTAAAGAGAAGGGTATTAAAACTGAAGACGTGAAGAATCTACCCCCCATTGAGAAGTTGTGTGAGCCGACCACTCACCGTCCAATGGTAGAGGTACACTCTCTTTTAGATTTCAATGCAAATGACATTCCTCATGGTAAGCCTCCTGATCAATGTTTAGATGAGCTTGATAATTTTATTATGAAGCAAAATCACTTTAATGAGAGGATACAAAGTCAGTTGCATGATAATTCCCTTGCTCTCAAAAGTTTGCTTGTTGTTCTAGGTAGAACAGTTGATGATGTTAAATGTCTTGTGAAGCGTTTTCATATGGTTCAAACTCAGCTTCATCAAATTTCTAATGTGCAAAAAGATTTGCTTGCTAATAATGCCAAACAGGATATACAGGCCTTCGGGATTAAAACCTGAGGAGGAACTAGCACTCAGGATCCTCTCTATCCGGAGGGGCATCCTAAGAGGATCGAGCAAGATTCTCAAATACAGGAGGAAGAAATTGTTAACTCTCCGAAGAAGAAGAAGCACAACGAAGCTGAAATTTTTGTTTGAGCAGGTGAGTCCTTTACTGCTTTGACATAATTTTATATAAATTCCATGAGATATTGTGGGCTGTGCACAAATATGTTTACAAAGTCCATTGGCGAAGGTATCATAAGCATGTGCATGCTATTTGCACCTCTTCTTGTCATAGGATCTCCACCATCGGTACAAAGCCTCAACAGTATTTCAACTGTTTCAGCAGGTCTATGTTCCACAAGAATTATACCATATTCTTTTACAGTAAGACCTGCTTGATTTGCCTCAAGGAACTTCTGTATAACATGTGAAGGTTCAAGGTGACCAATGGTGTGGATATATTGGGACATGGCATCATCATATTCCTGTTTTCCATACAGATGGTCACCATACTTCCGTAGAACCTCACCAGTCGAAGCAGGATCAGCCTGCTGACTTTGTACAAGATTTATTCCAACTGTATAAAGATTCTTACTGAACAACATATCAAGCTTACTTTCCATGTATTTCTCTCCAATGCAAAGTATCTTCTTATCGATCATTATGAGAATAATATAGCCCCACTCAGTGAACAAGTGCGAAACATCCCCTACAGGCATGCTATGTGCAATTAACCGATTCTTAAGATCATAAACATTAAGAGTATTCTTCCGGCTTCTCTACAGGCATTCACTTCTCTTCTCTACTTGCAGACCAAAATACCTATACTAGCACAAAATGAATTAGACTATCTTCCTTATACCTTCTCTTTCTATTCTATTTGTATCACGTATTTTGCGCACGTGCAAGGTGCATCAAGCAGCCCTACTTATGAATGATACACATTGATATTCACTATATCATAGCAAGTACCCCTCTTCCTTCATATCAGCAACAATGAAAGGGGTTCAGGGTTGTGATCCGCTCCTTCTGTTGATCGTTAGGATCATTCGTTCTATCTTCCAAATGTAGAGTAGCATCGCTTAGAGCTATTCTTTCTCAATGCGCCGTATCCTTATCATTGATTCTCTTGAAACAAAGAGTTCTCTCAATAGTTGATAGAAGTATCCAGAATCCATATCATCACTTGATTGAAGCATAGAACATCCCTTCTTTTCGCCCCTCACTAAAGAACCTGATACATACAGAAATCACATCCAAGTTGCCGAACACAGGAGCCTCCCTGTTAATGAGTTGCTCTAACACACTAGAGAAATTTTCCTTAGGTATTAGGGCACAGAAATAAATGGACGTCGATCCGGTACTGAAATTGCATATAAAAAAGATAAATATGTTCATATTTATGCCACGAGCTGGGATCGAACCAGCTAGATCCGTTCTAGTCCGGATAGATACCTATCTGATCGCGACTTTTATTTCGCAGTTCAAGAGGAGGGTGGGGGCAACCTCTATACATATGCGGGCCGGTAGGCCAACTAACTCTTCCAATGAAGAACTGATTACTCCGCATCTATGAACCTATCATTCCCCGCCCCGGGATTCCTCTCGAGGTTGATCTGGTTGGTCAAAGGGAGGAGGTTCTCAAAAGGACACCTAAAGTTGATCTGGTGAATATCGTCCAAATAATCCAAGGGTAGATCTTGACCCAGTAATTTATTATACCATTCTTTTCATTTGCGGGCAAAGCCTAAAACATTAAATTTTATCTTTAAATATTATGTAGCATGAGTGGAGCAATATATTTAATAATTTGAGTATTGAGAATTTAAACCTGGAACAGTGATCAACAAATGTATAGAATTTTGTATACCTGATTATAAGGAACTTCCGGAGGCTGAGAAACTCAATTGGAAAAAATATATGGCTAGAGTCAATAAGGCTTACGCCGAGTATAATCGAACCCTATTCGAGGGTGATGGTGTGAGGAAGTGGTTGGATTACCACGAAGGACTCATCGACCTTGAGGGCAGACAAGACTATTGTCTCCACCACTAAAGGAAATCTGTTGAGTTTGGGAAACATAAGTTGTTTCCTGTGTAGTGATCTCTGTTCATGGAGATCACAAGGCCATTGATACCCCGTGTGGTACGGTGGGATAGAAGAGTGGGCATGCGGGCTTCTATCAAAAGATACCGCCACGCTCATATCTCCCTTCTCACCTCTGGGAGGGGGAAACTAGCACTTTCGCACTAGATGGTTAACTGTAAGTTTTTTTTTTGAAGTAGGTTGTTCAATGCTAGTTCAATGATTGAGCCATCTTCCTATCACCAATAACAAATGGATAGCATGCGCTATGCAACCAATCCTATCCTAAGTTGTAGTAAGCTGAGTGTGATCCGCAGAGAGCAAAGTGTGTATCACATGAATTTGATAGCTCAGGCCTTGGAAGGACCTTTTTGGCACTAGACAGACTCTTTAATATCGATGGCAGCAACTATCCATTTTCTCAATCAGATTACTGCGTGTGCTCTTGTGTGCTCCAATCTGTAGTAAATAAAGCAAAGATTTCTGAGCTAGGAATCAGAGGAAATGCTCTGACTCAAATCCAGATACAATTTGATATGTCGGAGACCTGTGTGACTCCCTACATGTATTTGAAGAGTCCCTCGGGATCATATCACAATAAACTAGACTAGTCAGGATGCTCCAACTAACAATCTAGAATCCATACTTGATAGGCTCGAGGATCCAGAATAAAAAACATGATATCAAGAATAGCATATTGAAAGATCCCAATCATTTTTCTTGATAACTTCTTCAACCCACGTATTTTTCGTATAAATTGGATCAGTTATTAATAAAATAAGGAGCAAACATAGGTATCAGATATCAGGAACATAAGCTTACCCGGGACAAATGCACTCTGTGTTAGTCCGATCACTTAGCTTTTGCTTTCGCACTCCCTACTGATGCCTCTTGCATGACTCTCATTCAGTCAAACTAGAAACTGTGTTTACAGCTGGAACGATGAATGTAATCCTACTATTCTTTAAGGGTAGGGTCGTCTGAGTATGGTACTATGGACATCAGGGCATATTGAATATAGTCATATAATTTGGTGTGATGACACACCATTCAAGGTGGAAGGAAGTTGCCGCTCATATGGTTGAGATGTATACTTCTCAGCAGCAACAGCGGGATATGTTTCATCCTTGGACGAGACAGGTTAGTGCGACCTGACACAGTTGAGATCCTGCTTGCACTTATCCCTGGGTTTCCACTTACCGGCGATTTGCGGAGGTAGGGATAACATCCTACGAACTAAACATAGCAACCAATGCCTTTATGGTTTAAGATATACTTTAGTTAGGCAGTCAAGGCATACCAACACTTGACACACCCAGAAAGGTTTCTACCTACGCAAGGAAAATGAAGAAGGCAGCAGGTACCGGTCTAGGGGTTGCCGAGGATACGGATAGTTGAAAAGATAGGATTGCAAAACTGGAAAGACCCGGAAGCAAGGATAAGAAAACAAGGAAGTTGGTTCTCGGTTGGTTGGCAAGAAAAGGGGGAAAGCTGGTTAAACAAAACTAGGGATAGATAGCAGGTATTTTCTAAAGGTTCAAAAAGAAGGTATTTCAGAAGGGCTTTGGCAAAGGAGGTTCACCTTGCCTGCTTTCCCTGTCCTCCGTTCATCGATATCCTATATTGGATACCTTTGCCTTTTCCGAGTGAAGGCAGTAGGCTATTCTCGTTCTTAGCTTTATACGCCGAAACATGCCATTGCGTAGGCTCGTAGGCGTAATTTTTATTCGTATTTGTTATTGGCGTACGTAATTTCCTTACTACGTATATCGCTCGTAGGAATATCTCTAAATAGGAATCGTAGTCCTCATATGTACATCTTTCGTATTGTGATAAAGCACCTATGCCGCTAGAAATAGTAGCGCCTTAAAGAAGGCGTTATTTAGAAGATGGAATAGTGCTACGTCATAAGCAGAAAGACCACAAGCCATAAATGGGTTACTTAGCCACATAATTACAGACAGGGACCCAACTCTTAGGCCAGTCCGAAGGGCATTGATGGAACAAACAAAGGTAGAAGATCTTGATTCTCTGCAATTCGGCTTCAACCCGATGGAGCTCTCTTCAAAAAATATCTTTCAGCGTCAGTCTTTCCTGCCTTACCCTAACCCCGCTTTCGCCTGGCGATTCGGTATGAGGTTTCTCTGATCTGTTGACGGTATTCTTTAAGCTTTCTTTCTTGGTCACCGAACAGAGTGAGAACTGCTCAGCTTGCTTTCTTTCCATCCCTAGCACACAACTTAGTAGATAGTAGGCACACAACTCCGCTAAGAGCTCATCGAACTTGAGTTGTAGAGTAAGACCACAGCTTGATATGGTTCATTTCAGTACTCATTCACTCGGTATGGTTCCCCACATGCCTGTGATCTCTCTCAAGCTAGGTTTGGTATCGGTATCGGAGAAGTACGTCATTGAATTGAAGTGGTAGAGTGATAAGTGGGCGTACGGTCTATGTATTTCCTATTAGTGGCATTAGTTCCTTTTCATTCTCTAGATAGATGGGCAGAACAAGCTTCTCTTTATATTCTATTCTAGAAAGGATCAAGGGCTCTCTCATCTTCTATTGAGCCATTCATTATAGTGGTGGTGCCGGGAAGGGAGCTTAGCACTCTAGTCCTTTTGAGTAAGGAATTGTAGCATGGGCAGGCAATCTCTTCGATTGATTCCCCTCCAGGAATTACTTGAATTAATTAGCCGGCCCACGGAGTGAAATATCAAACTTCACCTAGAATAACTAGTATCTCAAAAATAAAATAAAAGGCTTTCATTTAAGCTTGTTAATGGAATTCCACAGGAGTCAAGCGCTAGCAAAGAAGAATTGGAAATCAGTCGCTTCCCTTCTGGACTCAAGTCAGCAGAAGAGTGAACTTCATATTAATAGGTAAATCCTAAATCAAGCGTAAAGGAGGTACACTTTTTTGGATTCGGCGCTTAATAACTCGTACTTGACGTTGGTTTCGGTTCGATAACCTATCCTTTTTGAAGCGGATAGTTCACAGCGCTCATTCTAAAAAAAAGCGGAAAAACCATGATGTTTCCACTCCATTTTCATTATGAAGATGTATTACGTCAGGATTTGTTGCTCAAACTGAATCACGCCAATGTTATGGAAGTTCCTGGATTGTTTGAAATAAGATAAGATAAGATTAGTACCAAAAGTTCCCTCTGATTTCATAATCCAATTTGGAAAATTGGCTATGGATATTTTGTGCGGTCAGAGATTCATACAGACAAAAAGGGGCCCTTATTTTAAAGCAGGAAAGTCGTTTCGATCCAATCCATTCTTGGGGTCTGAAAAAGACACTGGATATGTCAGTGACTTTGCACGACAAAGCATTCTCCGAGGGCCTGGAATGTACCATTTTTGGTCAGAATCTTTACAGTAATGTCTATGTTAGATTCTCCGGTCGAAATACGGGAAAACTCCATAAAATTATTTATGGAAACAGAGTTTTGCTAATTCTCCCCGGAACTGGAAGATCATTTCGAGATCTTCGAGCATATTCGAGGGTTCAATGTGACTATTGTCACTTCGGCCAATACAAAAGATGAGACTTTACTACTGTGGAGCGGATTTTTGCTAAAAGATGAGGGGGAAACTAAGTAAGATGCCGGAGAAGCAACGAAATATACGAGATCACAAACGTAGATTGCTCGCGGCTAAATATGAATTGAGACAAAAGCTTTCGAATTTTGTAACCCGATCTTCCGTCTGATATGCGGGACAAACATCGTTATAAGTTGTCCAAGTTGCCAAGAAAGAGTTCAATGGCACGAGTAAGAAACCGAGGTCACGGGTCGCCCTCGTTTCGTAGTTGAGTTCTTTCTCATTTCTCGTATCGTTTTTCGTGGATTAGCATCTCGAGGTTCTTTGATGGGCATAAAGAAATCGTCTTGGAAGCAACCACCAAACCAATAGAACAAAGGTTAGCTCTGGAGCTAGTCCACAAGCAAGGGTTGTACGTCCATTACCGTCCGGCTCTCGACCGAAACTAACGGAGTCATCCCAACTCTCGGATCGGAGATGCTAACGGGACACGAATCGAAGTGGGGGACCTCTCTACCGCACCTGTCTCCCCAGACATAGACTACGTACAGGGTAGTACTCTTGGAAAGAGAGAAGATCACCGCGTGAACAAAATCCAAAGTAACGAATGTCACTCCCGAGGGATCGACCACTATCATAAATGTAATTTTTCATTGATTGATTGTTCCTGTTCACGCCGGAGTGCTGAGGTTGTTCCCACCATTGAAGTCAGAGTCTAGGTGTGGGCCCGCTTACTAATACGGAGAGGGTACCGAATGATAACAATAAAAAACTTCTTCGTTTCGTTGGTAGAAAGAACCTACCACGCCAATGTCAAGATCAGTCTCCTTTCCTTTTCGGGAGCAAAGCTTAAAAAGAAGGACAGTACGATGTTATATTTTTTTATGAAGCGCCTCGAGCTCCTTTTTATAAAAATGATAGGCAAAGAAGTTTTTCAGAGTTCGATTTATAACTATGAGGATATGTTTTTCATCCTCATTCTTAGTTTTGTTTTTGTTTCTATTATATGTTACCCCCCGCGTGCGCCTTTTCTCTTTTATACTCTCTTACCGGTAACTCTATTGGTACTCTTTTCTTCGATGGCAGAATGCTACCCTGGTAATGGGGGAGATGATGCTTCGAGTTCAGTAACGGAGGCTCTCACTAAACCTCAGATGGAAGATAAAATCACCGAGTTTTTGAGTCAATATGGTAAAATGCACCCTCAACAAAGAATATTTGAGAGGGTGAAAGATGATTTAAAATTGACATCTGCGACTCCGGCGGATTTGGCCGAAATGGACCGGCTTATAAGTACTCTAAGAAAGCGAGCATTCCACACCCCTTCGGAAGCCGGTTCTAGACTAGCGATTTTATACGATTCATACTACTTGAATAAATACCAGAAGCATTCTATCGACTGAATAACTCTATCTAGTGACTGACGTTTTTTTAGCTATGTGTGTGTGAAGAAATGGTTCTCGTGGCTTGGGGGCGGAAAAGTGAGGAGGCGTGTGGGGCGGCGGCACCTCTTGATCAAAATCGATAAAAAACATTATATGATGGCAAGTCAAGGTGGGGCCCTGTGAAGGCAAGCCTTGTGTATATTGGCGTGATGACGAGAGAAAGGAAATGACCTTGAACAATAGCTGTCCGTAGCACACCCTGCAATGACTTCGACCAGCGGATCAGCCTATCCAATACCCTACGCCATGACCTTAGAAGTTCGTACCCCATGATATTCAATGACACCCATAGACATTTGATCATTCATACCTCACAGTACGCTTTCTTTCTTTTTTTTGACTTTTAATTCCAAGCGAAGGAAGCTCAGTGAAAGATAGAATGGGATTTGACAGCAAGAAGAAAGCAATCATAGTACGCGGCACACACCGCTGACGAATGAGATTGACGTCCCAAACCAACACAGGTTCAAGACTAAGTGCAGAACCAAGAATTCCGTGGATAGAAAAGTGAGTGCTTCCTCAAGCTTCATGAAGGAAGGGTCCAAGGACCTAAGAGAAAACCTCTACGAAAAAGAAAAACCTATATATAGATAGTGGTATGTGTTCGCTGACACTAAATAGACTTGGATCGGGGCAGAACTGAGTGTCTAGGCTTAGTTCCCTAGTCTTCTATTGGCCTACCCACCCCTACGACATGGAGGCTCTTACCCTTCTCCAACAAGCGTTCCACCACGCGGAGATTGATTACCGCTTTCCGTCTCAATATATAGTGGACTGCAAGATAGAAATCAGAATAAGGGTAAGAATCTAGGCCTATCGAAGACTAGCATCTTCTGACGTGTCTTGCAGCATGAGAAGAGAAACAACCAACAGTTCAATAACATGAATGTAATAACAATGCAGCATAAGTTGCTGCAGCATTTTATAATAGTAAGTTGTAATAATTAATAATGATAATGCCTCTGAGTTCCCTTCCTCGACTCCCTGCGAGGAAGAAGACCCGGAACCATACAGTTTAATAGTAGTAGTTTCTAGTGGTAAGATCCAGCTTCAGCATAAAGCGTCCTGTTACCGTGGACACGGCTATTCGAATAGATTAATCTTCCCTGCAGGGGTGCACTGGCGTGACTCTACGACGCTCGGATCTCCAGGGTGGCGGGAACCTTGTTAGGGAACGCTCCACCAAAGCTATCCGACACAAAGTAGCCCATCCTTCGGCAATCAACAGAGAGGTCATCCGCCGGACTATATCCTATGTACGCCGGGCTTTGGACCCTAACCCGACCGGACTCCTGCACGGTGCGTGACTGGCCGGTGAAGCAAAATCAAAGCAAATACAAATACACCGCTCGAGCAAGAGAAGACAACACCACTTCCCGGCAATCAGCCCGCGGTACTGATGACGTCTGAAGACCCTCGAACGAGACTACGATGCAGGGGAGCCCACACTCCTTGTCCCACGTGTAGGTAGTGCGTACAAGCCAAAAGGCTACTCAAGACATCCGCCGAACCATTTAGCATTTTAATTAACCTGCGTTACAACCGTTAACGTTGCCTCGACTTAACCGACCCGCGGTCAACGACAGCAGTCAGGTCCACCAGTACATCGGTGCCTGCCCTGTCGTCCCACCAAGTCACTGCGGTTACCAACAAGGTGAACCGTCTCCTTACCTTGTCTCGCGTGTGCTCTTGGTAGAGCTCGACTTTTCGTAGTTTGGTAACTCTCGCGAGATACGAGCAGGGGCCAAGTACACCAGTAACGTCGGTCGTACCCTCCCTGTCGTTCCCGACAATATACCTCTCGTGGGCACCGTTGGGTCACCCGACTTTCTTACCTTTAAGGACACAAGTTGATTCGAGTGCCTACCATTAAGTGAAACCAGGAGGAATCACCCTCGATAGCACACTTAACGAGGTTCGACAGAGACATCAGCGGAATGAACTAAAGAGGAATATTCTCGTATCACCCCGGTGGTGCCGAGACACCAGCGGAATGAACTAAAGAGGAATGCCCTCCTATCATCCCAGTGATACTACGCTACTGAGCCGACGAGAGTGAATTATGAGTCAGTCCCCTCGTAAGTCAAACTCGAAGCGACTCGGCAGAGTCTCGCCGTTGTAGGTTCCATAGGGCGTCTGCATTGATCCGTACCTGTAGCAGTTGTATATATTTTGTATCCGCGTCACTCCCCCGAGTGGTCACGGACCGCTATCTAATCCTAGCTAACAATGCGCAGGGCTCACTGCTGAATAATGCATAATTATAATTGGCAGCATAGGATAAGGAAGGTACATCAAGGGGCGACAAAAATCAGGTTATGCAATTGAATAGGATGGTAACGTAGCAGCAGCAGTAACAATGCCTAGTGCAAGAAAGTACGGAAAGGTAGGCGATATCTGGGGAAGAGAATGGCTCTGCTTGCCTGGTAGCTCGACGGTAGGGGCACGGTCGTCGACGAAGTAGTCGTACCCGGCGGTGGTGTAGTCGGCGGTAGCAGCGGGCTCTACCGGAGAATAAAGGGGGGAGAAACAGTAAATACAAAGCAAGCATAAAAAAACAGATGAATAGCATGGCGTATGCAATGTTAACGGTGTTCTAACGCAGTGCAATGTACGTTGCTCGGGGCGGGAATTCATCCGGGGATGAACTACTGGCTCCGGGTGATTACCGAACAGGGTGTCCGGAGGGGGAAGGGTTCATGCCGGAGGTGTCGTGGACATCCGAAAAAGATGAGGGGGTGTATCCGTGTTAGTTGAACCATTTCAGACAACTTTCGTGTTCGGAATAAATTCATCCGGATACTTTATCAGTACCGGACAAATCATTGGACAGATGACCCAGAGGGGGGGAATGTCAATGTTCGGTATGTTAGAGGGGGTGGTTGGTATACGAATAGCGTATCCATATTCTTTATATTTTTTTGATCAATTTTCATGTATAAACTTTTTCAATCCGAGTTACGGTTTAAAAGATATTCAATTTTAAAGTTTTAATTCAATTAAAATCCTTTTCTGATTTATTTTTATTAATAAATTCAAACATTATCCACAAAGGGGTTTGAGCAGTCAAACCTGGTCAAACCCCACATGTCATACTAATAAAACATTTTAATTAAATCTAATTAACAGTGGGGTCCCACATGTCATACTAACAGAAATAAATTAAATCAGTTAATTAATTATCTTACAAGTGGGACCCATGTGTCATTGACACAGTGGTTAATTAAGCAAAATAATTAAGTTAAAGGGGCATGGGGCCCACTAGTCATTCACTCTGGGAGGGTTTAAGTTTTATTTTTAACATATGCTTAGCACTAATCCACCGGGCGGCCCACATGTCATAGGCATGGGAGGGGGGGGGGGGGGGGTTAGGCCACGGTTAGCGCGTGCGCGTCGGCGGTGAGCTCAGAGGGAACGCCGGCGAGGCCATCCCGGTCGGGAGCAAGCGGCGAGGAGTGGGGGTCGTGGCCACGCGGGCGCACGCGTGCAGCCTCGACTGCAGGCGAGGCAGCCGGCCTCAACGGCGCAGCATCCGTGGAGGAAGGGGGGGGCGTGGCCATGGCAACGGTGGCGACCGGGGCGTGATGGCGGGGGAAGGCGTTCCGACGACCAACAAGAGCAGCAACCAGAGGGAATCGAATTAGTATGGAATTGCGCATCTACGGGTGCTCGAAACAGGCGAAGTGGGCGTCCAGAACGGCGACCATGGAAAGCACGGCGGCGGACGGAGCACGTCCCGTCGGGGAGAGGCAACGAGGAGAGGATCGAAGGGGTCTTTGAGGGGGATCGATGCGGCTTACCGAGGGGAGGACGATGGAGAGCTCGGGCGAGGTCGGGGATGACCGGAAGCGGCGAATCGAGCCGCGCGGCGGCGACAGCCGCAGGCGAGGTCGAGGACCAGGGCATCGTCGGCACGGCCTCCCAGTTCAATTCCCCCCATGGGGTGTCGTGGAGGATCGTGGCGGAGCCCCTGGACACGTCGGAGTGCCATGGGGTGGTCGGTGGGCGCGCAGGTTCGCCGGCGCGGCCACGGCTGCGGGGCGAGGTCAGTCCAGGGAGAGGGGGAGGGGAAAAATGGAGGGGCGGGGGACCTGCGAGGCTAGGGTTAGGGCTGGGGGTCTCCAGGGTGGTCCTTATCCTCGTCGGGGGCTCTCCGATGACCGCCACGGCGACAGGGCGCGGCCTGGCCGGCGTGGATGGCCGCCACGGTGCCCCTGTGTACGGTTGGGGAAGATGAGTGGAGGTGGGCTGGGGTGGGCCTGATGGGCTGGCCTGGCCCACGGGGAGGGGAGATGGCTGGGCAGGTTGCCCAGTGCGATAGACAGGGTTTTCCCCCCTTTTTTATATTTCTTTTCCTTATTAATTTTTCTTGCATTTATTTTATTAGCTTTGCCAATTTTCTAAACCATGAAAGTTGTTCCATAAATTGTATTGCATATTACTAAAGTGCCAATAAAAGTTTGGGGTTTTTTATAAATAATTTTGCATTTTTTTCTTTTATTAAAAAGGTAATAAATGCCACTGTTTTGCTACCGTTTTGATTGTTGGATTTATTTTATAGCACAATAAATTCCCATTGTTGTTCTAGCATGGTCCAATGATTATTTGGGATTTAACAAAAGTGGTAGCACCAATTCTGGACAAGGTTTTATTTATCACATATTTTTAATATTCATAAAAAGGCATTTTGAGTTTGTGTTGATTCAAAAATGATCAAGGCATGATTAGCAACAGTAATTGAGATCACTGTAGTTGATTACTGTAGCGTGACACCCGGGGTGTTACACTTCGGTATTCTTCTAGATCCTTTCAAGGAGATCCCATATTTCTTCAATGCTTTTCGTCTAAAATACCCCACTAGAGGAGACATCCAGCATCTCCTTATCCTGACGAGAAAGTCTAGCATAAAAGTTTGTAAGTATAGTTTTCTTGGGGAGCTCATGAATAGGACATTTGAGCATTAGATATTTCAATCTCCCCCAAGCTTGAGCGATGCCTTCTCCGTCACGAGACCTAAAGTTATAAATTTAATTCATGTCTCGATGAATTTCATGAAGAGGATAAATCTTGGTATAAAAGAGAGACATAAGCTCTTGCCAATCAAGCAAATGAGAGTTATCGAGAAGCTTATACCAATCTGAAGCTTTATCTGTAAGCGATACGGAGAACAATTTCTTCATGACAAACTCCTTTGATACACCTGCAAGCTTAAATAGTGAACATAGTTGTGATAAATATAGCAAGTGTTCACTGGGATGTCTGTCTCCTGCATAACGATTAGCCAAAACACAATCGATAATACCAGCTGGTATTTTATAAGGCACAATTTCAGTAGGGGGAGAAACAACCACCACAGATGTGGGGTGTTTCCCCATAAGCAACGATCCAATAGCTAGGTTGTCCATACGGACAAAGAGCAGCAACAGCAAAATAAAAAATAACAATATAAAAATTTCCTTACCAGCTTCACTTACCAATAGCACTATGCTCCCCGGCAACGGCGCCAGAAAAAGTTACTTGATGACCCACAACATAAGGGATCTGTTGCAGCGTTTTCGATAAGTAAGAGTGTCGAACCCAACGAGGAGCAAAAGGTATTGATAGGTGATTTTGGACAAGGAATAACTGCAAGCACTAAAAGATAACTTTTTAGGGGTTTTCGATATAAGTAACAATAAAGTAAAAGCAAGAAACGTAAATAGCGCTGAGGAGCAGCAAGTGGCCCAATCCTTTTGAGAAAAGGATAAGCCTGGCAACTAAACTTATAAATACTAAATCGTTCTCGAGGACACATGGGGAGGTAGTCACGTGCTTTCGCCATACTCCGTATCGATAACAAGTGTTGTGCTGATAAGTGTTGAGTGGGTGGATCTATGCTAGTACACCTTCTAGACTAAGATAAGTGCACTCTTATGATTAAACATCTTGCAAGCATCCGCAAATACAAGATAGAAATTAAGGCAAAGCCTAACCACAACAATAAGATCAAGGATCCATTAGTCCCTTGTGCAAAAGTGTGCAAACTGGGGTTCAGGTTTCTGTCACTCCGGCAACCCACCATAAGCATTCTTAATACACAATGTATCCCCCTAGGTCCTTAATAAGGCGAAGTGTTGAGTGTTCGACTCACACAGCACCACTAGGAAAATAACAACACAACTTAAATATCAAACAACAAAAATTACTTCAACATCATATGACTACTAACAACTAGACTTCTCCCATGTCCTCAAGAACTAAAACTAACTACTCACAAGACATAAAATAGATCATGATCAGAGGTGATAAATATATGATAAACAATCTGGACATAATGATAATTCTCCAACAAAACTCAATAGCATTCACCACAAAGTAGTAATCAACACCGATAGAGTAGAGAGGATAGATAGTACGGATTACAACACAAGATAAACATGTGAGGTGAGATTAGATGGTGGTGGAGATGGTGCTGATGTTGGGGATGATGTTGATGATGATCTCCATGATGCCCATGACGATGGTGATGACGATGGCGATGATATCCCCTTCCAGGAGGTGATATCCTCGGTGGAATCTGCCCGCCGGAGAGCCCTTTTCTTCTTTGTAGGTTTCCGCCACGGAGCGGCGGCAGAACTCCATAAAAGCTTCTCTTCTTTAGGGTTTCGCGTAGCGAGGAGTATATAGGCCAGAGGGGGGAGCCGGGAGTGGCCCCGGGGCTCCAGGCGCCGTCTCGGCGCGGCCAGGGGTGGGGTCGCGTCAAATGGCCGCCTGGGGCTTCTGTGGCCCCCTTTGGCCCCTCTTCCGCGTGTCCTCGTTAATCTTCTGGGAAATACACTCCGTCGATATTCAGGTAATTTGGCGGTAATCTTCTTCAGCAATTCAACGTCCACTTTTTACCGCTGACTCCTGCGTCTGCTGCTTCGGCACCGGAAAGTTGCAAACTGTGTAAAATAAGCCAACAACATAAGAACATCAGCGTAATGTGAAATATATCAATAAATAAGGATGAATTACGATATAAAATAGTGATGCAATTTGAACGTATCAATACTCAACCTCGGTATCTTCATCGAGGGAAACTTGCCGCTACGCTGCATCTCACCTTCCACTTGGGGTAACCAACGAAGGGCGAGAAGCAATTATACTCTCTAGCGTATCACATGCCTGAATAAGGTGTACGAGACCCGGGGGTCCGAGTGTGTAGGGTAACAGTAATGCAGCCCCTACAGGGATGAAATCTATTTGAATATCCGTGTACTCGGTAACAGGACGCTCGGTATTGTACGTATTTGTATCCGCAACTACAACTTGAACCACTATTGTTATATTATGAATTTTTTATATGGTTCCCGGGATTGCTTTTTCGCCGGGATGTCGAGAAAGGTTCTCGGAACTTGATGTTATTGTTGCTATATACATATCATTATTATCACAACCTTATAAACTGTTCTTGCTATTCTCATCTACTGCTGCAAGATCGCTTGAAGATGCTAGTTTTCGATAGGCCTAGCTTCTTCCCCATTTACTGTGGCTTTTTATAGTTCAGTCCACTATATAGCCTCCCCTTTTCATTTGATACAATTGCATAAATGCTTAGATGTTGGACGTAAAACTCGTGGATATGCTAGATACTCACCCCCTCTTGATTTTCTAACTTTGTTTTCTATACACAGTTGATGCAATCAGACGTTGGAGCCCAGGAGCAGGAGTACCCCGGAGGTGCCTACTACAACGTGGAGATTCCCGAGGATCAGGAGTAGTTTAGAGGTTCACAGGAAGAGGCCTTGCCTTTTCTATCATTGCGTAGAGATTAGTGCTAGCCTTCTTAAGGCAAACTTGTGTATTTGTGTCTGTACTCAGATACTATTGCTTCCGCTAACTTTGTGTATCTTGAGTTGTTGTATTCGAGCCTATGTGGCCCATGGCTTGTAATAAAATCTTATATTTTTTATTTATAGAGTTGTGATGTGCTTACCTTACCGTGGGTCCCCGCCCTGAATCGGGGGCGCCACATTGTACCACTTATACATTAAGTATGTAATTACCCTAAAAAGAATGTAATTATTGTTTTCCGAAAAAGTATGTAATCACTATTACTAAACAAGTATTTAATCATTATGTATTAACTATGTGCATATCGATTTTCTGCAAAAATAAGCATATATGGAAATTGGAAATGCCATCATGGTATGCCATCAATTACTACCATTGCACCTATAATTCAAGTCAATACAATAACCCGCACGAACAAATTATTAGAAAACACACATGTGAAACAATTGTCAAATATACCATAACGGCATCCAGGACAAGCAAGACGTGGTGTCGTGAATATGATCTTGACAATAAGTATAGGGGTATGAAGGGAGCTATATGAATCTGTACACAAGGAGGTTGACGCAGAGAGAATTATATAGGTTAGGCATCTCCGTGGAGATAACAACCTTAATCTTGTCCCAGAATTACTGGGGTGTTCTTCCTTAGGGCTCTTGGGAATAGTGTGCGCGTAACCCTACCCAGGGCGAGGGGCTAGGCTTATATAGAGTGTGCCCTACCCCTTCAGTACCCTGGCAATGGGTTTTAATTACAAGCCTTAATGGCTAATCTTAATACAAGAAACTTCCTACCCACTACGTCTAATTAAAGGAGGGGTAACACTTTTGTCTTCAATGTCTTTGTGTCTCCTGAACTTATCCTCTTCCGAGTAGCAGGTGGCTCAGCAGTCCCTTCTTCCGAGTGGTGAGTTACTCGGAGATAGCTCATTCCTCCAAGTAGCATTTTACTGTAGCGACCAAATCCAAAGGGACCAAGTCTCTGTGCTTAACGTGCTAGTCCCTGGATCAGTTTGCTAGCACACACAGTACTCGATGAAATAAGAGAAGTAAAACATGTCTTTATTACATCGAATGAAGTAAATATTACAATAATAATATGGCTTAAGGCCATCTAATCAAATACTTGCAAAAACTATAATAGTAGTAGTAGCGAGTCCATCCGACTCCACGACAAAAGTTGAGTATAAGACAGCGACCTATTCGCACCTTACTCCTCGTCAGAACAATCTGCAACATGAATAAGTTACAGCACCAAAAGGGGTCAGTACTTTGATCGTACGACAAGCCATAACACAGAAAGAAGTAAAATCCCTATAATACATGCAATTTGGCTGGTGGAGCTTCTACATTTATTTTTGCAAAAAGCTAAATTTTCCCTATAGAATAATAGTAAGTAAGTTCTACAATAGCATACGATTGAGATGAGAACCCCCACTCAATCTATCCCAAAGTGATTAAACCAATCAGTTAATTAAAGATGATGAGACAAATCAATATTTACACATCTAGTCGCTCAAATTGTCCATAACCGGGGACACGGCTAATCGATTAGTTTTATACTCTGCAGAGGTTTGTGCACTTTTCCCCACAAGACCCGATCGCCTCCTTTGTAGTTTGTCACACTGCATGGTGTATGACAACTGGAAGATCGAGACATGGTCTTTCAGAAGAGTTTCCCTTACTCCGGTAGCACCCATCCCACCTACTCACAACTACTTTCTTAGCGCTACCTAGTAAGAGTCCCTACAACTGATCAACCAAGCCAGAGCCCATAGTAGCTTGTGGCTGCACACGTAAGCTTCTAGGTATGTCAATACAAACAGTCCCTTTGAGCCTTGGGTGGCTTTCCGCAGTCATCACTGGGTACCCCCAGGATACTCGCAACCATCTCACCCAGGTAGTTCATTAACTTTATCTTGGTCCTAATTACTACATCATCACTCATACTTCATAATGATTCACTTCCCAATCCACGTCTACTTAGCATAGCAATATCATAGTATACGATGGTGACAATGATGTAAGGATCAGACCTACCTCAATGAACTACTGGGTGTAATAGAATAGCATAACCTATCATGCAATCTAAAGAAGAAGAACTAATGCATTAAAAACATAGGTAATAGGGAATATGATCAAAGATATGACTTGCCTTGCTGTTGATTGCAGAACTCTAAAGATTGGTGGTACTCTGCTTCGCACTCCCGACAATCTATCGTGAGCAAACAAAGATACACACAATCAATACACAACCAAAAGCAAAACAATGTTCAAGAACTCCAAAATAAAAACCAAATAAAAGATTTTGCAAAACAGATCAAGTTTGATTTCAAAAAGTGGGTTGCAAAGTGTATAGAATATAGGGTTTAGCTAGGGTTTTAGTTTGCAAAAAGAATCAATCAAAACCGAGTTGTAAAACAAAAGATACGATCAACTAAAGTTGAAAATAGAATCTGATCAGATCTGAATATTTTCGAAAATACCAAAACAAACTTTCTGGTTGAAGTGAAAATAGGGCTTCGAAAGAAAACCGTGGGTTTTGGAAGCACGCAAAACGGATCTACGAGTAAAAATATATTACTAGAACGGTTTTGAAAGTGCAATATATCGACCAGAGGGGGGTGAATGGGAGATTTTCAATTTTACTACCAGATTTTAGTTTTCTTCAGGACTGAGGCAATCATGAAGCTGAAGAAGTAACCAAAATGATGAAGAAATAAAACTTCACAGAATGTAATCATTAGGGCAGCTCATCATAATGCAACAGAAATAAATCAATAAGATAAGCAGAAGTGCTTCAGATGCATAGTATGAAGACAAAGAGCGGAGGGAGAGCTGAAGCATAAGAAGTCAACATAGAAAATACTATAGAGGTTGAAGAGATAGCACCACAGATTGAAGACATTGATTTGGTAGACCAGTTCCAGTTGCTGTGACAACTCTACGTCTGGTTGGAGAGGCTGAGATTCAACTCAGAAGACATAGTCTTCACCTTGTTCTCCTTGAACAAAAGTCCTCAGACTCCGTCCAATAACTCAGGTGAGTCTTCAAGGTAGACTCCCGAAACCTTCACAGACTCAGTCACTCCGGGAAGTCACAATGTGATCTTGACTTCCTCAGACTGAAGACTTCTACACCGGCTGGAAGATCACAGTCTTCAAGAGTAAAAAGCTTCGGATCACTCGAACCGACTTCCTCAGAAATGCTCAACTACTCAGGCTGGTGGTTTTCCTCACATAGGTTCTTCAGTTTCCTCAGAGGTGGGTTGCTATCAAATGACAAGTGTCAGTTTTTCTCTCGGAGCATCCAACCCACAAATGGGGCTGGGGGTGGCTATTTATAGCCGCGGAGCAACCTGAGGTGAAAGGACATAAATGCCCATGCATGCAATTACTTTCATGCCCTCGGAAATGACCGTTGCTAGACAGGTTCTAGCCTCTCACCACGCAACACGTGGCACGGTCAAAGTATTCTCTCTCCTCACGATTTTCAGAAGAATCGCACTGGCGATCTTTAGACTCCTCAACCGAAGTTAGTTACCTCAGTGTCCTGAAGAACAACGTCTTAGACACCCGAGGACTGAACTTCTATTGCAGGAGATTTCCTCAGGGTTTTTCTTCAGGATTCCTAGCTGAGCACTTCCTCAGACCTTCGGAACTCATTTTCTTCAACCCCTCCAACAGTGCGGTGTTTTCCTATGACTCAAGAAGTATAAAAAGTCTTAGCGAAGACTACGCTTCAACTTCGTCTTCAGCGCGAACTTCCTCAGGATCGTCTTCAGCTTCAGCTTCAAACGAACGCTTCAGGATCTATTTCCTCAGGATTTCGCGTGACTTCATTCTTCAGGATACGCACCGATTTCTCCAATGTTCCTCAACATTTTGAGGGGTCGACATTGGTGGTTAAACACCTCATCAGGGACTGTTCTCCTGTGTATACTCACAAACACATCAGTCCCTTAACCGTTTTGTCATCAAACTCCAAAACCTCAAGGGGAGGGCACTTGATGCACTTACAATCTCCCCCTTTTTGGTGATTTGATGAAAATCAGGTTATGCTTCAACGGGGATAAAATTATGAGTTTGAAGAATAAAAACTTTGAAGAACATTTCTGTTATTAAGCTGGATATAATGAAGCTCCCCCTGAGGATATGCATATAAGTTGAAGAATGTTTAATATCTAAAGCATTTTGAGGTATATGAGGAGCTCCCCCTATATCTAGGCATTTTTGAAGCAGTGTATGTTATGAAGTGTTTGAGGAATTTAAACAACGCACTGAGAGAGATGTTTGCAGAGATAATCACATGCATATATGATAAACGTGAGGAAATAGCATGAGGTAACAGAGGAATAGTATCAGGCAAACACCAAAATAACAGTTTACAACTCGTTACAAAAAAATGTCTGAAGAACGAGAGTTGTAACTGAAGAACCCCATAACTAAGACCCGCTTGAAGACTAACATATTTCTCCCCCTTTGTCATAAGATGAACAAAAAGGGAAAAACTGAAGCTAACGCCCCTTTGAATATGCTTCAAGGCTGAGGTGAGTCACGCCTGAGGCAGTCCGTTGCAGTGTGAGGGCAGGCGGCAGTGTCTTCAGCTTCTTCAGCAGTCATCTCCTGGTTTGAAGAATAAGAATCCATGGCCGGAGGAGGAGTTGTGCAACGTCTGAATTGCCTCGGGGGTCGGATTGCAGGAATCGGAGGTTGTTGAAGATTCAAATTTGCAAGGTCTTCAGGGGTGAGTACTTCTTTCATCAAGGCATCAAGATGTTGATATGTATGATGAGTATACTGATGCACTTTCTTCACTGAAGAATGCGTCTGAGCCATGTAGCTGAGAATTTGAGAAAATTGACGCTTCACCCAATCATGATTACGATCAACTTTCTGATGAAGACTAATCAGAAGCTCTCGGTCAGTCATCACTCGAGCCTGAGTTGTATCCTCAGTTGAGGCATGAGTTCTGGTTTCATCAGTTGTGCGAGACTGAGGATGACGAATGTTTCCACCGAGGGAATCGGTCGGGAGAACTTCTTCATAGAAGATGCCTTTGCCTTTGTCATTTGAAGCAATAGTATGTTGAAGCACTTCGACAGGCGGCAGATAGGTCCTGTGATTCGGGTGATCAGGTTGGAAATCAATTCCAGTCACAGCTCGGATGAGCTTCATGATCCAAGGCGCATATGGCTTCAGGATATGAGGATTCTGTGCAGCATCAACCATAGTTCTGAAGAAGAAGTCAGGGACGTTGATTGACCCAGACATGCAAAGGTTGTGGAGTATGTTCTTCATGATGCCAATGACTTCTTCAGCAGTGGATTCATAGCCTTTGATGGGGCAGAAGGTCTTCGCCAGAATCCGATACAACGTACTTGGCAGATACAGAAGCTCAGAGACAGGAAACTTTGTGCGAGCAGGGGCTTCAGGGGCCTGAGGTTTCATTAGCATGTTCATCAGGTCATCTCGAAGAATTTGAGCCCCATAGGAGCAAGCAGCTGGGGAAGTGCACTGAGGAAACTCAAGAATATCAATTGCTTCAGGAACAGTGATGGTGTAGTGATGATGCTCAGTCATCCACTCGAGGACCCAGGTGTTGATATCCAGAGGATTTCCTGAAACATACAACGTGGCATAAAACTGAAGCACAAGCTCTTCATTCCAGTGTATGCATTCAGAGAAGAACTGAAACAGCTTGGCATGATGTAGATCCTGAAGCACATTGTTGAAGCAAGGAAGGGCTTCCATATCCATCAGAGGAATGTGCTTGTGAGGGAACAGTTTTTTTTCCTTGTAGAGCACTGAAGCATAGTAGTTCTTCTGAGTGGCAGTCCAGAACCTCAGTAGTTTTCGAGGTGGAGCAGAATGATATGGATTTTGAATCCCCTCTTGGAACAAACTCATGGCATTGAAGAAATCAGTAGCATCAAAGCTTGGGGTATCATCAGCTTCAAGGTCACGGAAGAACGGTTGCTTCTGCTTCGGACACAAGGACCGAGCTTGAACTGGGCCTTGAGGTGGTGAAGGCGCTTGAGGCACTTCAATCTGAAGAGAGGCTTGAGGTTGAGGCGGAGCTGCTGCAGATGCTTCAGGAGGGGCATTTGTGCTTTGCTCGGCTTCAGCTTCAGTTTCAGCGGCTGGTGGGTCTGGCTGAGGATCAGCAGTGGTAGGTTCAGCAGCATCAGTATCAGTAGTCTTTGTTGCTGCAGCATCAGTATCAGCAGCAGAGTTTGTGGGAGCACTTGTGGGTTCTGGGTCATCAGCATCAGACGCTGAGGACGATGCACCAACTGATTCTTCAGACTGTAGAGAAGTATCAGGAAGCACCTCAGTCACAGTGTTGGAGTGAGGCTCAGGTGAGAAGACCGTATGAGTGGGCGAGTTGGTCAGCCCGTAATCCTCATCATGGACACGAGGAGTTCCATCATCCATAATGTCGACGTCCATGTCTTCAATCTCAGTGATAACTGGTGGCGGTGGGGACGGTGGAGTTGGAACAATTGGTGTTGCAGCAGGGGGTGGAGTGAAGACGATTAAACTGCGCAGAGGATTTTGAGGTGGAGTTGAGGCAGCAGTAATAAGAGCGGTGGTATCAGCGGCTTGTTTTGTCGGAGGAGCTGAGGAAAGTGGTGTAGCATCAATGGGGTCCTCAACAGTAGGCTTCTTTGCAGCAGGTGGAGTTGAGGGTTGGGCTACAGTCATGCGCTTGAGGCTTTTGGCAGAGGTATCAGTGGGTACTGAGGAAGTAGGTTGTCGAAGCTTCATCAACTTTGCCATCTGTTGTGAGATCCGTTCCTTGGATTTACCAATATAAGCACGATTGGCAGCGAACTCAACGTTGAGACGTTGAACTTCGCATTGATGCTCTGTAAACTCCTGACGAGTAACGTCAGTGATAGATTTCTTCTTGAAGTCACTGTTGACTTTCTTCAGTTTGGCCTTCAACTGTTTCTGAAGATCACGTTGATGAATCTCATTTATGAGGAACTGTTGAACATAGAACTTGATGTCTTTAGGGATGTCCAAATCATCAAGCGGAGTGTCAGGCTTGACAGACCCAATTTCAATATACTCCAAGATCTTCTTGGGATCAAGGAGAAGCGGGATTTTTGAACCCGTTGCTTCAGCTTTGCGTCTGGCCGCAGCACGCACATATTCAATCGTATCAGCTTCAGTGGCGACGAAGCCGGCCAAATCCTCAAATTCATCTTCATCATCAGAGGATGGAGGAGTATGATGAATGGCGCCCCGCATAGCAGTTTTCTTCGGTGAGGGGCGAGGGCCGCGTTGAAGAAAAGTTTTGGTCTTCAGCTGAGACTGAGGCATTATGGTTGAGGCCTCAGGAGCACCAGATTCATCAGTGCGTATCTTGAGGAGGGGGCAGCCCCATCCGTGCGTTGACATGAGGAGCCAACAACTTGAGGCTCACTTTTGACAGTTATACGATTCCAGAAGATGATCTAGAATTGGGTCAATCACGTTTTTTTTGCAGCTTTCGTAGTTGCTGGAACTATGTGGTATGGGTCAGCAACGACCCCAATCGAATTATTTGGGCCTACTCGTTATCAATGGGATCAGGGATACTTTCAGCAAGAAATATATCGAAGAGTTAGCAATGGTTTAGCCGAAAATCTTAGTTTATCAGAAGCTTGGTCTAAAATTCCCGAAAAATTAGCCTTTTATGATTATATTGGTAATAATCCCGCAAAAGGGGGATTATTCAGAGCAGGCTCAATGGACAATGGGGATGGAATAGCTGTTGGATGGTTAGGGCATCCCGTCTTTAGAGATAAAGAAGGACGTGAGTCTCAATAGAATCTTTTCCTTCTTTTTATCAATAGATAACCTTTTCCTCTGTATGAATCTATATTATTCCATTCCAATTTCTTCCCGAAACTTCCCAAGAAAAATCCCGAATTGGATCCAAAATTGGCTCAGTGGTAGAGCGGTCGGCTGTTAACTGACTGGTCGTAGGTTCGAATCCTACTTGGGGAGATTTGATTCATTCTTTAATGTAAGAATTTTAATGTAAGAATAAAGAATTGAATTAAAGGGCTTGCTTTGACCCTTTTTATTCGGCTCAATCTTTTTTAGAAAAAAAAGATTGAGCCGAGTTTAATTGCAATCAATTAGAAGAATAAAGAAGAATTACTGCATTTAATAACTTATTTTTTCTCTTTTTATTTCGTTTCTTTTTTATTTATACCTTCTTTATCTTTTCTTTCGTTTTATCTAGTTAATCGTTTATCTAGTTAATCGATAGTATCTACCGGCTCGAACTCGAATTTGATCGATCTTCGATTCCTAACGAAATCGATGTAGTAGTGGCTTGATGGAAACCCAGAGTCTTTAGTTGATCCAGTATATGGGATGTATATCCCATTCCGAAATGATCTATTAATCTGCTAATGAGTCGTTTCATACCAGTTCCATCTATCTCTTTATTATGAAAGACCAGATTGGCTCGTTCCGCCATACATAAGTACCCCCTTTTCGGCTGAGTAGGATTCGACAATTGCTGAGTAGGATTCGACAATGGGCCTCGACTTTGGATCTTAGCACCCAATCAGTTGAAACACTTTGGTATTGCTCCTAGATAGATCATAATACAAAAAATCAATCAGAGCATAGGGAGCCATCTCATTATCTTTTCGTAAAGAAAAACTATGGTGGACTAACTGATCTTTAAATCAGTTTATGAAAGAGCCCAATGCAAAAAAATGCATGTTGGGTCTTTGAAACAGTTCGAATCATTTCGATAAAAATCCAGAATCCCAACCTCTTTGGAAGAAGCTAAGCTCCAAATAGATTTTATTTCAGAGCGGGGTAGCTGAGGTCTTCTGGGAGGGTTTCATGCCGGGAGCCTTTTTGCGGTGCTGAGGCGGAGGTTGTTGTCTGGGTTGAGACTGATCCTGAGGCGGAATCTGTATTGATGCAGTCATGTCACGAACCAGATCCCTGACACGGCTCCGACTGCGCTTGAGATATTGAGCATATGCATCAGGAAAGCCTTTAGGAGTGTGCATTGTTGTGGGATCAGGAATGACGCCTGGTGCAGGTGGAGGTCGAGCCTTGATACCCAAGGTCTTCAGTGGCGGATTAACGACAAACATTTCCTCATGTTGAGGATTAAGCCATTGATAGGCCACCCAACGCTTGGCCCATTCTCTTGTGATCTTCTGGACCCTTTTCTTACGATCATCAGCAGTTTCACGTTCTGGAGTCTTCAGTTTCTCATAGAGCTCAGGAGGTAGGTCTCTAGCAGTATCAGTGTGCTTGCGCCGAGGAGCCATTTTCTTCAGCTGAGGAGACTGAGGAATTGTACGTTCGAGCTGAGCTGCAAATGAAGTGAGACTATGAGAACCATACGATTCCTCAGCAGACATGTACCTGTGACAGAATTAAGTTGCGAGGGAAGTGGGGTACGGTTATATGCGTTCATGAGGAATAGGCTGAGGAAAACAAAGGAATGAGGCATATGTATAGGTCTCAGAAAGCTAGCAGTACAGTTGAGGATTTAACTGGCTTGAGGACACAACAGTACTGAGGAATAATACGCTGAGGAATAAGCATACCAGACTTGAGGCGAATGCTGAGGAACAACAAGTCTTCGTCTCCGGCGACGGCGAACTCAGGCGACGTGAGTGCACGAGCTTGAGGAGCTCAAGGGCGGCGGCGCGAGAGTGAGAGAAGCGGTGGGGTAAATGACCCGGGGGGGGGTAGATGGCTATTTATAGAGGGGTGAAAGGCTGAGGGGGTTGCGAAATTTGTGGACGAGATTGCCCCGGATTGTTGGGATCCTCAGTGGCTATCTTAATGGTGGATAATCACGACGTGCGGTAAAATCGCAACAAATTGAAGACAGTTGTAACAGTAAATCCGTCATTTGAGGAACTTGAGGAGAAAGGTTAAGGATGAAGACAACTGGTCTCAGGCTGATGATGAAGACTAATGGTCTAAGCCTGAGGAATACATGATTTCCAGATGAACGCATATGAGATAGACAGATTAGATAAGTGAGCACAGAGGGACGGGTCCGATCACGTTCACCTAGATGAAGAAGCAAAAGCTGAATATTAATAACTATAGGTGAACGCTGTTGAGGACAAAACTCGGTAATCATCAGTAATGAAGACTTCGAATCTTGAGGAAGCTAAATAACATCAAATCCTGAGGAAGTTGAGGAACACAAAATCCTGATGTGTTTAGGCGGTGGCGCTACCCACCTTATAGGGAATGAGACACTTGATACCATAAAATTGTCGTATGGATCATGAGTCAATTCCACGTTAATTTCTTCACACTTAGCAAGGTAGTTCCTCATGATTTGAGGAGTACGACGCATCGTGTGTTGTGCATCAGGATTCTTCAATATTGTTTAAGCGTTAGGATGTGTGTCCATTCACTAGACATTTGAGGAATCTAAGATATTTAGCTCACACCTCAGAGTGCTAAATCTCTTCTCATCCAAAGGCTTAGTGAATATATCAGCAAGTTGATCTTCAGTCTTCACGTGGCTGATGACGATATCTTCCTTCAATACATGATCTCGAAGAAAGTGATACCGAATCTCAATGTGCTTCGTCCTCGAGTGATGTACTGGGTTCTGAGAGATCTTGATGGCACTCTCATTGTCACATAGTAGTGGTACTTTCTTCAGGTTGATGCCGTAGTCCTTCAGAGTTTGCTTCATCCAAAGAAGCTGTGAGCAGCTAGCACCAGCAGCAATGTATTCAGCTTCAGCGGTGGAGAGGGAGACGCAGTTCTGCTTCTTCGATGACCAACACACAAGAGAACATCCGAGGAAGTGACATGTTCCTGAGGTAGACTTCCGATCCACTCGATCTCCAGCATAATCTGAGTCTGAGTACCCGACGAGATCCAGCTGCGTGCCTTTTGGATACCATAAGCCTAGCGACGGGGTGTGAGCCAAATATCGAAGAATTCGTTTCACCGCTTGGTGATGCGATTCCTTTGGTGTCGCTTGGAATCGGGCACATATGCAAACACTCAACATTATATCAGGCCTAGATGCACATAGATATAGCAGAGACCCTATCATGGAGCGATATACCTTTTGATCGTAGTCCTTTCCATTTTCATCAGGGCCAAGTTGTCCATTTGTGGGCATCGGTGTCTTGATGCCCTTGCAGTCTTGCATCCCAAATTTCCTCAGGCACTCCTTGAGGTACTTCTCCTGAGAGATGAAGATGCCGTTGCGTTGTTGACGAATTTAGAGCCCTAAGAAGAACTTCAGTTCGCCCATCATGGACATCTGATACTGTTCACTCATCAAGAATGCAAATTCTTCACTGTATTTCTTGTTAGTGCATCCAAATATTATGTCATCAACATAAATTTGACATATGAATAATGCATCATCATATCGTTTTGTGAAAAGAGTTGGATCAAGGGAACCAGATTTGAAGCCCTTGCTGATGAGGAAGTCCCTTAGTGTGTCATACCAAGCCCGAGGGGCTTGCTTCAGTCCATAGAGGGCTTTCTTCAATCTGTACACCATATCAGGTTTCTTTGCGTCTTCAAAACCTGGAGGTTGAGCAACATATACTTCTTCCTCGATATTACCATTGAGGAAAGCACTTTTCACATCCATTTGATATAACTTGATATTATGATGGTTAGCGAATGCAAGCATAATACGAATGGACTCATGTCTAGCAATAGGAGCGAAGGTTTCACCGAAGTCGATCCCCTCGACTTGAGTATATCCTTGAGCTATGAGACGAGCTTTGTTTCTGATGACTTGTCCATCTTCATCGAGTTTTTTGCGGTAGATCCACTTCGTGCCGATGACATTGTGAACTCGAGGATTAGGACGTTTGACAAGTTCCCAAACATCATTCAGTTTAAACTGAAGAAGTTCGTCTTGCATGGCCTGAATCCATTCCTCTTCTTGGAATGCCTCGGTGACTTTGGTGGGTTCTGAAATTGATACAAACGAGAAATGCCCACAAAAGTTATCTATACGATTCGCTCTTGCACGAGTAAGAGGACCTGGTAGGTTGACATCAGCGAGGATTTTGTCCACTTGAACTTCATTTGCCACACGAGGAAGTCGAGGAGGATGATCTTGAGGCGCATCTTCGTCACTACTGTCAGATTCATTTGCATCAGCTTCAGGTGCTTCAGGAGCTTCAGGGGTGTCAGGAGCCTCAGGATCAGGATCGTCATCAGGATTATTTGCATCAGGATTTGGATGTTCTTCAGGAGCAAGAGGTATATGGATTTCTTCAGGATGATCCACAGGCATGATGTCACCAGCACCCATCTTCTTGATCTGTTCTTCAGGTGGTGCTTCACCTAAATCATGTGGCAGGTGCTCTATTGGGTTTCTTACCGGCCATTAACTCGTATGATGTTTTATTGAAGAACTTATGAAGATACACTCGATTGACGATGTGGAATGCAGTGTTGATTGCTTTAGCCCACCACTTGAGTGGAGTATTGTACTCAGCCGGCATTGTGCGAGCCATCTCGATGAGGGTTCGATTCTTCCTCTCAACAACTCCATTTTGCTGAGGAGTGTAGGGAGCAGAGAATTCATGAGTGATTCCCAAGTCATCGAGGAATTCTTCCACACCGAAGTTCTTGAACTCAGTGCCGTTGTCGCTTCGAATGTGCTTGATCTTCAGGTTGTAGTTGTTCATGACTCGGAGGGCGAAGCGCTTGAGGATTGCTGGGGTTTCTGACTTATAGAGAAGAAAATGCACCCAAGTGTATCGTGAGAAGTCATCAACAATAACAAGACCATACATAGTACCTCCAAAGCTTGAGTACTTTGGAGGACCGAATAGATCCATGTGAAGCAATTACAGTGGTCTCGTAGTAGTCATGATGGTCTTCGCTGGGTGCTTGGCCTTGGTCATCTTTCCAGCTTTGCAAGCACCACAGAGCCGATCCTTTGAGAATCTGGTTTCCTCAATCCCGAGGACATGTTTCTTCAGTACCAGCTTCTGAAGATTTCTCATTCCAGCGTGACCGAGTCTTCGATGCCATAGCCAGCACTCTGAGGCTCTTGCCATGAGGCATGTAGCGACCTGAGGACCTTCAGAGAAATCTACAATATACAGGTCACCTTTCCTAACCCCACTAAAGACAACGGAGTTATCGCAAACCATGAAGACAATACAACCATGTTTTCCGAAGAGAACAGCGAGATCAAGATCACACAACATAGATACAGACATCAAGTTGTATCCAAGGGATTCAACAAGCATGACTTTATCAATGTGTTGGTCTCGAGAGATAGCCACTCTGCCGAGACCCAATACCTTACTTTTACCTTTATCGGCGAAGGTGATGGTTTTCTTTGAAGAAGGACTCAGTGATGATTCCATAAGAAGATTTCTGTCACCAGTCATGTGATTTGTGCATCCACTGTCCATCACCCATTCAGTCTTTCCCTGCAAATGAATTAGTATCTCATACAGCAAGTTATGAGCCAGTCTCAGTTTGAGGAATTTAAGGTTCCTCAGAATTAATTCCTCAGGATGTTCCTCAGGATTGATTCTATGAAACCAAACAATATAATTATCCTTCAACTGACTCAAATGTTGTTGTCCTGGGCATATGATCTGCAGAAATTGTAATTGCCTCAGGAGATGTCCCTGCAAGGATGATTAGTTCTTAACCACCCACATCTTTATGGGTGGTCTTGAGGCACATGAGGATTGATGAGGGTGATGAGACCTAATGGGGTGGGAGATGGTAGCATCAGGATAAACAAATGAATAAGCATTCTTATGTGGAGCTTCCCTGTGAACAAAATGGTTAGCCGATACATGATTATAATCATTTCCTTTTGAGGTATCGTCCTCAGATGATCTCCTCAGCTCATTTGCATCTGCATTCATAGGAAGGTTAGTGATGAGGTCCTTCGGAACCCAGATCTTCTTGACTGGAGGACCGTTCCTGCAGTTAGTTCCGATGTATCTGGCAAATACTTCACCATTACCATTCTTAAACAGTTTATAGTTTGAGTCAAATGACTCAATCGTCACATCTGAAGAAACAGCATCATAACCAGATAAGGTATAGGGATCAGGAGGGGGCATCTTTGCCCGAACCCAAGTGGTTTCTGGATATTGTTCAGGTTTCCAGTAAGACCCATCGGGGTTGAGTTTCCGAGTGAATGCGACACCTTCTTTCCTCGGGTTTCTGTTGAGGATCTGTTTCTTGAGGATGTCACAAAGGGTCTGATGTCCTTTCAGACACTTGAACATGCCTGTTTCCAGTAGACTCTTCAACCTAGCATTTTCTTCAGCAATGTCTATGGTATCCTCAGATTAAGGTTAGATACCACAGAGGCAATAGAAATAACAGAGTCTGAAGACATTGAGGAACTAGACACAGAGATGATACGATCATGTTCAATGCATTTTAAACAGGGAGGATTAAATCCTTCTTGTGGCATGATGATCTGTTGGGAGAGGAGTGAATCATTTTCTTTCCTCAGATCGTCATGAGTCATCCTTACACGTTCAAGTTCTTGTTTCCTCATGAGGAACTCATGAGACAGCTTTTCATGATCGGTAAGGAGTGCCTCATGACGATTGAACAAGTCATCAAACTTTGACTGAAGAGTGTTTGATTCTTCAGTCAACTTTTGAGTCTTCGTCATTTCCTCAACCAACATATCATCACTTTTGTTTAGTGAGATCTGAGTCTTTTCAAGTGCACGTTGTTGCTTAGATGCAAGTTTAGCAAGTTTAGCATAGTTTTCATCAGGTTCTTCATCAGAGGGTTCATCTGATGATGAGTAAGAAGATACCTTGGAGGACTTGGCCATGAAGCAAAAGGCAGGAGTTGTGTCTTCAGCTTCATCATCAACATATGATAGACCAGATTCCTCAGTGCTGAAGATTGACTTTGAGACAAGCGTCGTGGAAAGAGCAAGACCGGCCACACCCTCAGATTCTTCAGATTCTTCTTCCTCAGCATCAGGGTTGGAACCAGATTCTTCCGAGTCCAATTCTTTGCCGAGATATGCGTGAGCCTTACGGGAACTGTTGTTCCTGTATCCAGCAGACTTTGAGGATCTTGAGGATTTCTTCTTTGTCTTTTCATCAGAACTGTCATCTTTCCCTTTCTTCTTCTTCTTCAGTCTAGCTTCCTTTTCCCATAAAGGACACTCAGCGATGTAATGCCCAGGTTTCTTGCACTTGTGGCAGACTCTCTTTCTTGCTTCGAAAGAGTCATCATCTTTGCTTTTTCTTGAGTAATTTCCGAAGCGATTCTTCTTCGTGAATCTCTGGAACTTTCTGTTGAGGAGAGCAAGTTCACGGCTGAGAGTTTCAGGATTATCAGTATCAGCCTCAGACTCATCATCAGAGGACACTCTTCGTGCTCTAGCATTTAGCGCGCGGACTTTAGGCGTGATGCTGTATAAATCTCGTTTTTCAGAGAGCTTCAGTTCATGAGCATTGAGGCGCTCGAGAATGTCCGCTGGATCCAGAGTCTTGAAGCCAGGCCTTTCTTGAATCATCAGCGATAGGAACTCAAATGAGTCATCCAGTGACCTCAGTAGTTTCTTCACAACTTCATGGTCTGGGATATCAGCGGCACCTAATGCTTGAAGTTCATTGGATATGTCAGTGAGTCTGTCAAAGGTTTGTTGCACGTGCTCATTGTCCAGCCTCTTGAACCTGTTGAAGAGACTGCGGAGTGTATCAATCCGTGAGTCTCGTTGAGCAGAGACTCCTTCATTGACTTTAGACAGTCTTGTCCATATCTTCTTTGTAGTATCCAGACCACTGATATGGTTGAACTAGGCCTTGTTGAGATGACCACCAATGATGCTTCGAGCTTTTGCATCAAGCTGCCAGTTCTTCTTGACAACTTCAGGAGCAGTCATCAAATTTGCTTCAGGAATGCCTTGATCAACAATATCCCACAGATCCTTGTCAATGGCTTCAAGATGCATCCTCATCTTGTTCTTCTAGTATGGATAGTCTGCCCCGTCAAAGATAGGGAAGTTTGAGGCAACACTCATTGTACCTGAGGTCGACATAACTAAAACTCCAGGTGGTTAAACCGAATCACACAGAACAAGGGAGTACCTTGCTCTGATACCAATTGAAAGTGCAATATATCGACCAGAGGGGGGGTGAATGGTAGATTTTCAATTTTACTACCAGATTTTAGTTTTCTTCAGGACTGAGGCAATCATGAAGCTGAAGAAGTAACCAAAATGATGAAGAAATAAAACTTGACAGAATGTAATCATTAGGGCAGCTCATCATAATGCAACAGAAATAAATCAATTCAGATAAGCAGAAGTGCTTCAGATGCATAGTATGAAGACAAAGAGCGGAGGGAGAGCTGAAGCATAAGAAGTCAACATAGCAAATACGGAAGCTTAAGAGGTTGAAGAGATAGCACCAGAGATTGAAGACATTGATTTGGTAGAGCAGTTCAAGTTGATGTGACAACTCTACGTCTGGTTGGAGAGGCTGAGATTCAACTCAGAAGACATAGTCTTCACCTTGTTCTCCTTGAACAAAAGTCCTCAGACTCCGTCCAATAACTCAGGTGAGTCTTCAAGGTAGACTCCCGAAACCTTCACAGACTCAGTCACTCCGGGAAGTCACAATGTGATCTTGACTTCCTCAGACTGAAGACTTCTACACCGGCTGGAAGATCACAGTCTTCAAGAGTAAAAAGCTTCGGATCACTCGAACCGACTTCCTCATAAATGCTCAACTACTCAGGCTGGTGGTTTTCCTCACATAGGTTCTTCAGTTTCCTCAGAGGTGGGTTGCTCTCAAATGACAAGTGTCAGTTTTTCTCTCGGAGCAGCCAACCCACAAATGGGGCTGGGGATGTCTATTTATAGCCGCGGAGCAACCCGAGGTGAAAGGACATAAATGCCCATGCATGCAATTACTCTCATGCCCTCGGAAATGACCGTTGCTAGACAGGTTCTAGCCTCTCACCACGCAACACGTGGCACGGTCAAAGTATTCTCTCTCCTCACGATTTTCAGAAGAATTGCACTGGCGATCTTCAGACTCCTCAACCGAAGTTAGTTACCTCAGTGTCCGGAAGAACAACGTCTTAGACACCCGAGGACTGAACTTCTATTGCAGGAGATTTCCTCAGGGTTTTTCTTCAGGATTCCTAGCTGAGCACTTCCTCAGACCTTCGGAACTCATTTTCTTCTACCCCTCCAGCATTGCGGTGTTTTCCTATGACTCAAGAAGTGTAAAAAGTCTTAGCGAAGACTACGCTTCAACTTCTTCTTCAGCGCGAACTTCCTCAGGATCGTCTTCAGCTTCAGCTTCAAACGAACGCTTCAGGATCTGTTTCCTCAGGATTTCGCGCGACTACATTCTTCAGGAAACGCACCGATTTCTCCAATGTTCCTTGACATTTTGAGGGGTCGACATTGGTGGTTAAACACCTCATCAGGGACTGTTTTCCTGTGTATACTCACAAACACATCAGTCCCTTAACCGTTTTTTCATCAAACTCCAAAACCTCAAGGGGAGGGCACTTGATGCGCTGACAGGTTTTGCATAGGATTTAGGAATTTTTTTGATCAAACGGAAAAATAATTTTCTCAAAACATGGATCTACAGTACACAATATTTAGAGGGTTTCAAAACAACGATTTGGCCGCTAGTTTCGTCTAAAACGGAGCAACGGATAAAAAATTACGGCGCTTTTACTAACCGCGGCGTGTAGATTAGACGCGACGAACACGGCAACTCCGGCGATCTTCGGCGTCAACGAGGATGTCTAGGATGTAGGGCTTGATTAGAAGATCACAACGATGGTGGTGATGATCTCCAACGTCGTCCGTACGGGCGTGGCAACGCGGTGAACCGAGCGCGCTCCGATGAACTCCCGCGGTACGCGTACAATTTGGGATCAATCTTGCGCAAGAAAAGAAGAGGGAAAAAGATGTCAATTAGATGCACAACGAAGAGAGGAGTCGGCCTGCAGAATTTGGGGTCAAGGGGAGGCTCGCCGGTGACGAAATTCGTCCAACAATAGAGCTCCGTTGGACCTAGATCTACCCTGAAATTAGCTCGATTTGGAACGGTTTGCTGCGAAATTTTGTGGGGAATCGGTGGAGGGGGTCATGTGGTATTTATGGGACAAGATTTCGTGGCAGGGGGCAACCGGAGACTAGTCCTAGGCTACCACGGCGCCGGCGTTGCGCCCGAGTCCGTTCTGGACTCTGAGTTCGTTTTCGAGCTGGAGCAGGAGAGACGAGGTGCACGTGGCCTCCTGGCTGGCCGCTGCGTCCGCTCGCGTGCGCCTGGGCCACTTCGGCCGTTTGGCCGCTCGCTGGCGGCCTGGCTGGCCGGCTGGGCCAGCCTCGGCCCGTCCTGATTTTTTTTTCACGATTTTTTTTAAGTATAGAGGTATTTTTAATATAATAAAAATATCCTCAAAAAAATAAAATTTATTTTTTTTAAATAATAAAAATATGTAAAACGTAATTACGTTTATATAAATATATACGTACTTTTCTTAAACTTCAAAGAGTTTTATAACAAAAAATATAAGTCGGAAAAATACGAAATAAATTTCTAAAAAATCTTAGAAAAACATAAATAATATTTTCAATAAGTTATTTATACAAAATAAAATACTAAAGAAAAAATTTATTCAATAAATTCAAATAAACTCTCAAATAAGATCCAAAATGCACACACAAAAAAAGATATGCATATGCTCTCTAGTAACTCATCCAAAATAGTAAATTTGGGATGTTACATTTACTCAGAGGCTACTTATTCCTCCAAGTAACAGTTTATTTGGAGGATGTCTTCTTTTCCGAGTAACTTGTAGCTCGGAAGTTATGCGCCTTACACGCTTGTAGTTCTCGAGCTATTTGAAACTTGGTGATTTTATTTATTATTTATTTTCAAATACTTGGCTGTCATGATATTTAGGGTACCCCCTGATATTCAATACTTAAGGGTATACCTTTAGTGTGACCACGAAAGAGTCCCCCAAGGTCTTTCGTGTTCTCGTAATTGGGATAATTGATTTCATCAAAGGAGAGTGCTCTTCCTATTGATGACATATTGATACGTCCCAAACGTATCTATAATTTATGCTTGCTCCATGCATGTTTTGTGTGATATTGATATGTTTTAGATACACTTTCATACACTTTTGATCATATTTGGACTAACCTATTAACTCAGTGCACCCCAGTGCCAGTTTCTGTTTTATGCTGTCTTTTTATTTCAGGCTTTTCTATTACGTAAAATGCCATAAAAATTCTGGAAAATACAATAAAAATCAGCGCAACGGAAGCTTCCGGAGCCCCAAAGGAGAGCCCGGGGGGCACCCTGTGCCTAGGCGGCCAGGTGGCACGACCCCACCCTAGGCCACGCCAGGGGGCGCCTACACCCCTGATGGCCCCCCGACTGCCCCCTTCGCCTATATATTTCCTTTGCCCCTAACCCTCCAAAGACATAACCCGTTTTCGCGATCTCGCCTCTGTTTCTCCACCGCCGCGCTTTCATGGTCGGGAGCACCAGAAGACCTCTTCCCGGCACCCTGCCGGAGGGAGGATCGACCTCCAGGGGCTTCTCCACCACCATGGACGCTTGTCGGATGATCCGTGAGTAGTGCACCTTGGACCATGGGTCCATGATCAGTAGCTATGTGATGTTCTCGTCCCCTCTTTGTTCTTCATGGATTAGACCTTGCGAGTTTCCCTACATGATCAAGGCACATATGTAATTTTTTCTGCTGTTGCTATGTTGAGTTTGCTGGGATCTGATGGATTATGTGACTATGTTCAGATTGTGATTGAGTAATATATTTGGTTCTTCTCTTTTATATTTTTGTTCTCGAGTAATTCTTGCATGTTCTCCATTGCTGTTTATTGCTTTGGCCATGTAGTAGGTAGTGACTGCAAGAGGGAGCGTTATGCTTGATTGTGGGTTCATGCCCCCTGATGACTAGCTTGAGTGATAGAAACATGAGTCTAGGGGATGTGTTGTTGCCACAAGGGGGAAAACAACGGTGCTTGTAACCGCGGTTGCAAGGATTGTTTACTGTACGCAAAGTTCTTTTAATGCAGTTGTCTGTTGCTTTGGGTTTACACTTTGGGTGGGGCTCGCAACTTAATACCGGCAAGATGTTCTAGATAGATATCTCAAGGTGGATGATTAGTAGTAGATGCAGATGGATTTCGGTCAACTTATTTTGGCGTACTTCCCATGCTTTATAACCTCTTCCTTCCTTTGTAGCATAGTTAACATTGGTTTGCAACCGTAATCCTTTCAATTGCCCAGCTATGATTAGTTTACCTCGCATAGCAGTTTTATCTTCTTTTGGGAGAGAGACATCACTAGTGAACATCATGGGACCCCGGTCCATATTTCCACCACTGTTTACACCCTTATCACTACTATTATCTGTTGCGTTGATCCTTTGTAAACAACAAGGCCGGAGAGATTGACAACCTCTCTGAACATCGTTGGGAGCAAAGTTACTTGTTGTGTGTGCAGGTCCAGGCGAAGCAAGTGATACGGCGCCTCACTTGCCAAACCACCTACTTGTTGACCTTGGACTCCGATGGGAGACAAAACCTACCCTCTATGTTAGGGGAAATTTGCTGCTATCCTACATCTCACCTTCCACTTGGGGTAACGAACAAAGGGCGAGAAACCATTATCATCTCTCGCGCATCAAGCAAATTTCTGGCGTCGTTGTCGGGGACTCCAATCTTCAAGATAGGAGAGTTGCACACTATCTTTTATCTTTGCTTTTTAGTCCTGTTAGTTTACCTTTCAGTTCTTGCTTTAGTGTCATTTATCAAAAAACACAAATAAATTTCCTTGCTTTTAGTAGTCCTTCTTGTTTAGTTAAGCATGTTAGGACTTGGTTCTTTGAGGGAATCGGAAGTTCTAGATTTCCATCAAATGGATGGAGAGAATATGAAGAAGGCATGGGACATAATTTCTGAAGCACGTAGACGAATTATTCCTTGGATACCTATAAAAATTGTGCTTAGAAATTTCTACCATGGTCTTTTTAAGTGGTGTAAACACTGTCTTGATATTATAGATGAAGGAGACTTCTTAGAGTGTGATGAAGCTAGAGCTCTTGATATTTTACATGGTCTATCTAGTTATTTTGTTTATGACCGTATTTTTGATACAGTTATAGATAGACTTGCTACTATTGAAAAGAGGATGGATGCTCTAGACTTGAGGAAGGTACAGGAACTTAAGACCAACAAGAAATAAATGTTGGAGATAGATGATGATTCAGAGCCTTTTGTTAGAGTTAGCATCTCTAACCAAGACTTCCTTGCTTTTTGTTATATTGGATCCATGGTTTCTACAATGCCAAAAATAGTTTATGATTCTTTCAAACTAAACATGGATAATTTGTCATCTTATCATGAACATACTAATGGAGATATTTCTGAGATCCAGGGAAAGGTAAAAAAATCCAAGTTACATTCCTGAAAAGGGTTGCAACGGTGGATTTCTTCATCATGAAGCCAAACCAAAGTAACATCGTTCTTGGAAGGGACTTCCTACGAGCTATGAAATGCTTCATTGATATTGGTAAGGGGCACATAATCTTACGTGGTAAAGCGAAAGGTAAGTTCCTCTTCCCTAGGAAAACAAAGGATGAACTTGTTGAAAATCAATTTGAAGGTTTTTATGACTCTGATGATCTCGGAGACCTTTGATTCTTCTTTTTCCTTCTTTCCTAGCTTAAAGGCGTAAAAGAAAACGCTTGTTGGGAGGCAACCCAAGATGTTTTTACTTCTATTTTTAGTGGTCTTGATGATTTTTACTACTATAGAAACATCATTGTATCTTTATTTTCAAGCTTTGTGCCAAGTTTATCCGCCGATTGCAAGAAAGTTTAAGAGTTGTGACATGTTGTCCAGAAAACAGATTCTGTCCTTCGACGGAAAAATTCACGATAAATCACCAGATCATCTTTTTGATCTGAAATGTTTTGAGAGCATGCTCTATACAATTAGCTTTCGGGCGTCTGTTCTGAGTTTTTTGATTTGAGTTGCAGAAGTACACCAGAAAAATTATTTACTACCTGCTGGTCTGTTTTTCACAGATTCTGCCACGTTTTGCCTTTCCTTAATTTTTCAAGTCTTGCGCTAGCTTTTTCTTTGCAAAAACTTTTTGGCGGTGTTGAGAAACAGTATCCCTTCAAGAAAATCTTTATTTCCAGTAGAGGAAAATTGTTATTGTGGGTAGGAACCTCTCTAATCAGATTATGATGAGTTATTTATGAAGGTAGTTTTCAAGTGTGCGAGGGAAGATCCGGTAGTGTCAAACGCTCAAGCTTGGGGATGCCCCCATGCACCCCCAAGAAATATTCAAGGAGACTCAAGCGTCTAAGCTTGGGGATGCCCCCGTGGATCCCCTTCTTCATCAAAATTTATCAGTTCGTCCTTCGTCTCACTATATTTTTATCACTCCATGCGTAATGTGCTATGCTTGGAGCGTCTTACTCTTTAGTTTTCTTTTTAGTTTTCTTTAGCTTTGCTTGATGTTCATAACAATTTAGAACCCAGATTTCTTTGTGTGGGAGAGAAACACGCTCCACTTCAAACTAGAACACATCATAGGATTTTCATGCTTATCTTTCTTTTGGTGTGTGTTCTTTATCTTTTCGCAGGTGCTGTCATGTTTAGCTCTTAATTTTCATGTTTATCTTCTTCAAGAGATTTTGTTTAGTTTTTTTCTGGAACTCTCTTTAATTTTCATGTTTATCTTGTTAAGAGAGTTGGTTGTTCCACTGAGTTGTGTCTTGACTTAAAGTAGGTAATTGAGGTTGCTATTCAATTGTAGTAGTAACTTGCAATAGTTTTGAGGTATTGTTGTGAGTAATGTTTGAACTTTTTTGTCAAGAGCTCTAGACTATTAGTGATAGGTGTCGTATTTTGGGCAATCCGTGTTTATTTTCAGAAATTACAAAAACTAGTTGAGAACTCTAGCTACTAGATGGATCGCTAATCTTTGGAGGGATCAGATATTAGAGTACACTCACGTACCATGTGTCGAGGATGCACAAGGATAACCAAACCCCCATACACCCCTCCGCGGGGTACTTGTCTCTTTGTGAAGCTCCTGATTAGATTGAGAGTTACGGATAATAAGTACATGAGTTCTTCGGACTAATGTAAGTATTGAAAGTTGACACTTCCACCTCCTCATATTTGTTAGCCTGTTTGGTACCGTGCATTGCTTTCTTCTCACTTCGAGAGTTGGCGCCTACCTCGCCGGTACATCCAAACCCTTGGCATGATATGCTCTGTCATCATAAACCTCCTTATGTATTTCCTCAAAACAGCCACCATACCTACCTATCAAGGCATTTCCATAGCCTTTCCGAGATATATTGCCATGCAACATTCACCTTGTCATGACTTGATCTTCATGTCATACATGTTCTTGCTACACCGGCAGAGGCATACATTTGCATACATCATGATAGCTACATCTTCTTTATGTTGAGTACCTTGTACAGTGTGAAATATGTTCTATACATCTTATAAAATAGAGTGTTGCCCTTAAGTGAAGAAAAGATCTCAAAGAGGACAAATTTAAAAGATCCCAAAGAGGACAAATGAGAGTTAAATAGAAAGAGCCATTGAGGCCACCAAAAAAATAGAAAAAAGAGAAAATAAAATAAAAAGAGAGAAGGGGGCAACACTATTCTTCCTTTTGAAAGATCCGCACTCGTACTCCCTCTATATCTTGTACTCCATAGAGATGATCATATATGCATATAGCTATGTGGGGACCTTCAAACTATAGAACTTGGCTTGTATATTCCAATGATGAGCCTCCACAAATGAGCTCTAGGTCTTCTTGACCGAGCAAGTTGGATGCACCCCCACTAGTTCCATTGGAGAGCTTTTCTTAGCTCATATGTGCATCCGTTGCATGGCAATCCCTACTCCTCACATCATATCTATCATTTGGCCTTCTCACCTATGATTGTCCTCATTGATGTGAGACTTTTATACCCTTTTGTATTCCTCCTCCACCAGATCTATCTCTTTGCCATCCTAAGTGTCAACACTCGTGCTTCCGGACATCCATTGCATGAGTGCTCAAAATATCGAAAGGGAGTGGATCAATTTGACTTATACCTAGCTAGTAGTCTGGGGACGAGTCAAGATAGGATTCCAAAGAAGACTAAGTGTGAAACTTTAGTAGATTGAGTTTTCAACAAATAAATATGTTTCTCGTATTCCCATCTCCCACTTCTTGCACGCAAACACCATATGGAGACATTCGAGTCACGGAATGCGAGAGCTCTTGCACCTTAATGTTCTTATGTTGCTTGTTTCAATTTTAATATAGACTCTTTCCTGTTATGACTTGAATTGAATTACATACCTTGATTTCTTTACTTAAAAGTTCTTATATGGTCTATAGCATGTCACCACAGAAATTATGCTTGTTATCATTTACCTACTCGAGGACGAGCAGGAATTAAGCTTGGGGATGTTGATACGTCCTAAACGTATCTATAATTTCTGCTTGCTCCATGCATGTTTTCTGTGATATTGCTATGTTTTAGATACACTTTCATACACTTTTGATCATATTTGGACTAACCTATTAACTAAGTGCACCCCAGTGCCAGTTTCGGTTTTCTGCTGTCTTTTTATTTCAGGTTTTTCCATTACTTAAAATGCCAGAAAAATTCCGTAAAATCCGATAAAAAATCAGCGCAACGGAAGCTTCCGGAGCCCCAAAGGAGAGCCTGGGGGGGCACCTTGTGCCTAGGCGGCCAGGGGGCACGACCCCACCCTAGGTCGCGCCAGGGGGGCGCCTGCACCCCCTGGTGGGCCCCCGGCTGCCCCCTTCGCTTATATTTCCTTCGCCCCAAAACCTCTGAAGACAGAATCCTTTTTCGTGATATCGCCTTAGTTCCACCGCCGCCGCCGCGGTTCCAAGATCGGGAGCACCAGAAGACCTCTTCCCGGCACCCTGCCGAAGGGAGGATCGACCTCCGGGAGCTTCTTCACCACCATGGGCGCTTCCCGGATGATCCGTGAGTAGTCCACCTTGAACCATGGGTAAATGTAACACCCTCAGTGTTTGTAACAGTAATCACTTTGAGTGTTGACTATTAATGTTGCTAATCATTCTTTGATCACCTTGGATCAAATCAAAGTCAAAATGCCCCTTTGGTTATTATTAAAAATCTTGTGAGAAATGTAACATCCCAATTTTCTAAATTTGGATGTTAATAGATCATCTTATGCATGTCATGCTGGAGTTTTGCATTATTTGGATTTTCTAAATATTTCAAACATTTTTCGACTTAAGGCAATTTATTGGAGTGGATATAACATTACTTATCCCCATTTTAAATAAAGTTGAAAAGTGTTGAAAATATTTTTGAGTGTTCTTTAAATGTGTTATGGGAATTATAAATAACTCAAAAATTATATTTGGGATTTTTGTAATGCTCATACGGATTTTATTGCATAAAAGGTATTTATGAAAATTGCATAATAGCAGAAATAGTAATTTCGGCAAAAACCATTATTTTTATTATTTAATTTTATTGCTCTGAAACTATTAAAATTAATATTTTATTATTTAAAAATGTTATGCGTAGTTGGTTGACAAAAATAAAATTTTAAAAAAACAAGTTTTCGTTTTGGGCCTTCCGGTGGCCCAATCTAGGGTTTTTTTCGTTGCAGCGAAATTTGTATACCGGCCGGACTCGTATTAAATTTTTTTTGTTTCAGGCTATATATAGAAATCATTTTTCTATTTTTTGGTTTTTTTGAAAACCCTAAATTTCGTCTCCGTGGTAACCGCCGACTTGGAGCCGCCGCCGCCTCGGACACCCTCCCCGCGCCACCGCCGCGCGTCGCCGAGAGCCGCCACGCCGTGTCGTCCGTCAGATGCAAATCCGACGGCCCGAATCAGATCTAGCCCAAATCAAGATCTGAGATTGGTTTTTAATTAAGGTTTCCGGTTTATTCCGGTTAACCGCGGTTTTCTATTTAGTGAACGCTCGCAGGAAAGTTCGCCAGAGCGAACGTCATTCGCTCCGTAGTCAGGGAGCTAGTCACGACAGAGATTTTATGTTATTCGTGAAGAGGTCCTTTTTCACAGATTTCACCCTAGAACGGTATTAGCTATATCTTTTGAACCGTGTATCAGTTTTAAGTTATTCTTTTGGCGTTGCGACCGTAGTGAAGTATAGTTTACAGTAGGATGCACTTTGCACTGTTACACTTTTTGAATTTGAATTTTGTACAGATTCATGTTCAAACTTCCGGTGGCCGTATCTTTCATACGGTGTATCCGTTTTCATCGATTCCAGTTGAGTTGGGATCGTAGTAACTTGTAGATATCGTTTAGCAATTGTTTAGTGTTTTCCTTTGTAACGCCCCGGTCACACCCACCGGTTCCCGGCGTACGCCTGGCGGGATCTAGACTGTCCCCACAGACCAACACTAATCTTCCCTGCGCACTTTGTCCTCACTCGTGCGTACCCGGGAACAACTTCCCGGTCGGTCACCCATCCTCAAATCGCTCCAAGCCAAGCACGCTTAACTTTGGAGTTCTTTGGATCTGGGCCGTCGGAAAAGAAGGTGCACCTTGTTGATATGAGTAGTCTATCATTCCTATTAAGCCAGGATGTCACATACACCCCCACTCAAAGGAACCGATGTCCTCATCGGCCCACAGGAACGTTCCCTCTTGGCACACGTCTGTGCGTCCAGTGCCGACACATGTCCCACATGTTCGCGCACTGACCCACACACGCCCGTATAACTGCAAGGGTCGGCTCTGATACCATTTGTAACGCCCCGGTCACACCCACCGGTTCCCCGCGTACGCCTGGTGGGATCTAGACTGTCCCCACAGACCAACACTAGTCTTTCCTGCGCACTTTGTCCTCACTCGTGCGCACCCGGGAACAACTTCCCGGTCGGTCACCCATCCTCAAATCGCTCCAAGCCAAGCACGCTTAACTTTGGAGTTCTTTGGATCTGGGCTCTCGGAAAAGAAGGTGCACCTTGTTGATATGAGTAGTCTATCATTCCTATTAAGCCAGGATGTCACATCCTTGCTGTTTATTTTTTTCTTTTACTGTTGCATTGTTTATGTGTTGAGTGTGATACTGAATGCTATTAAGCCAGACTGTCCGGAGTGCACCGCAACTTTCTCTGAAGAGTGTGATCGTCAGGAATAGGAACAAGGAAGGTTAAACATTGACCATATGATACCTATATTTTTCATTATTCATGTAGCAACTATCACCTTATGCATGTGTAGGAATGCTACTATATACTATTGTTGCAAACCTGGTAGGATAGCCATATGATCTGATCATGTATTCTTTGTCGCCCTAGCTCGTGTTCGTTATATATATTGCTATCCTTGTAGACGAGGATTGGCTTGAGATTACATTGAGTTATGTGAGGATTTAATAACTTGACTAGCAAACATCAATTAGAATTCACCTCTGGACGGGCAGAATGCATCCTGGATGTTGCGCCTTCTTTAAGGGCAGGTTCAGGGCTAAATTCTCCAAATGGTTTTGCATGGTATGGAGGGAAGGCATCATGGGGTCGCGCACCTTATCTAAGGACTGTGCCCATGAGAGTGCACCCTAAGTGGGCGCCGTCTGATACGCGAGAGATGATAATTTATTCTCGCCCTTCGTTGGTTACCCCAAGTGGAAGGTGAGATGCAGCGTAGCAACAAGTTTCCCATGGTGAAGATACCAAGGTTTGTCTCCAGTAGGACTCCAGAGATGATAAGTTGGTGTCAGCGGCGCAACTGACGTGGACCTGCACACAAACACAAATAACTTTGCTCCCAACGAAGTTCAGAGAGGTTGTCAATCTCTCCGGTCTTGTTGTTTACAAAGGATCAAAACACAAGGGATAATGATAATGATAGCAACCGAAAGTAAAAGCAGCAAGTAAATAAGCGTGTAAACAATGATGATAATATGGACCGGGGTCCCGTGATCTTCACTGGTGATGTCTCTCTCCCAAAAGAGGATAAAACTGCTATGCGAGGTAAACAAATTACAGATGGGCAATTGACAGGATTATAAACGCACCGCAATGCTAACTATGCTACAGAGGCTCAAAAGCATGGGCAGTACGCCAAAATAAGTAGACCGAAATCCAACTGCATCTACTACTAATCATCAACCTTGAGATATCTATCCAGAACATCTCGCTGGTATTAAGTTGCGAGCCCCACCCAAAGTGTAAACCCAAAGCAACAGACAACTGCATTAAAAAGCACTTTGCGTAAAGTAAATAATCCTTGCAAACACGGTTACAAGCACCGTAGTTTTCCCCCTTTTGGCAACAACACATCCCCTAGACTCGTGTTTCTGTCACTCAAGCATGTCATCAGGGGGCATGAACCCACAATCGAGCATAACATTCCCTCTTGGAGTTACTACCTACTACTTGGGCAAAGCAATAAACAGCAACAGAGAACATGAAAGAATTACTTAGGAACAAAAATATAAAAGATAAGAACCAAATATGTTACTCTCTCACAATCTGAACATAATCTCATAATGCATCAGGTCCCATCAAACTCAGCATAGCAACAGCAGAAAGATTACATATGTGCCTCGATCATGTAGGGCAGCTCACGAGGTCTAAACCATGAAGAACAAAGAGGGGAGGAGAACATCACATAGCTACTGATCACGGACCCATGGTCCAAAGGAAACTACTCACGACACATCCGGGAAGCGTCCATGGTGAAAGGGAAGCTCCCGGAGGTCGATCCTCCCTCCGGCAGGGTGCCGGGAAGAAATCTGCTGGCGCTCCCAATCTTGGAAGCACGGCGGCGGCGGAACAGAGGCGAGATCGCGAAAAAGGGTTCTCTCTTCGGGGGTTTCGCGTCACGGAGAATATATAGGCGAAGGGGGGAAGCCAGGGTGCCACCAGGGGTCCAGGCGCCCCCCCCCCTGGCGCGGCCAGACCCTAGGCCGCACCAGGTGGCCGCCTGGGTCGCTGGTGGTGGCCCCCCGGCACTCCTTCGAGGATCCGGAAGCTTCTAGTGCGCTGATTTTTTATCCGATTTTTCCCGAATTTTTGGAGCACTTAGAAAAACAGCAAAAAACAGGAACTGGCACTGTGGTGCACTGAGTTAATAAGTTAGTCCAAATATGATTAGAAGTGTATGAAAGTGTATCTAGATCATAGCAATATCACACAAAACATGCATGGAGCAAGCAGAAATTATTGATACGTTTGGGACGTATCACCGTCCAGGCTCAAAAAGATCGGACAGACTTAGTGACTAGTAGCTTTCATGTACAACCACTGGCTATATGGGCTCTGGCTTAGTCGAGGAAGTTGTAGGGAGCCTGGCCCTGGTAGCTAGGTGATGTATATATGATAGGTGTACCGGCTACCAAATGGTGGAGGTGTCCTCTTCTGAAGACTTCGTCTCAATCTTCGAGTTGAGTCCAGTGGGTAAAGTGTACAAACCTCTGCAGAGCGTAAAAACTAATCATGATTAGTCGTGTCCCCGGTTATGGACAACTTTGAGCAACTAGGCATTACTATTGTTGGATGGTCTTCACAGATGACTCACCTGAATAAAACTTGAGTGGGAAACTTTAATAAAGGGTATGGGTTGGAGTTGGTGTAGCCTAGTTCAACCTTATGTAGTAAGTTAAACTAAAATTTTGACTTAGGTAGATTGAGGGAAAAAATAGCTTTATGCAAAATAAAACCATAAGCCTTCCTTTGACCTATCTTGCATGTAGCGATAGGTCTGTTATATCATTTTTTGTGTGGCTTATCGTAGAAATCAGATGTACTGACCCGTTGTCGGGTTGTAACCTTCGTGTTGCAGGTTTTTCAGACGACCAGTAAGGTGCGTTTAGGTTCGCGGGTCTTCACTCAACATGTCGCTTGTGGATGTTGATGGGACTCCTTGATATTTACTATTTGCTATTTCCGCTATATTTATATTGAATAAGCTAGCCTTGAGCTATGCAACTTGTTTATTTTATGAATTCTGGATCATACGATGTAATAATGATGCACTTGTACTTTGTTATACATTGTTTACTGTGTGTGCTAGCGAGTTTGATCCAGGGACTAGCACTTGAGCACAGAGACTCCAATTCTATGTGAATTGGGTCATTACAGATGGTATCAGAGCAGTGTGTTGACTGTAGTACGTGACCCTAGAAAATGGATTAGAAAAGCCATAGGAATGAAAATCTTACTTTACGCCACTCTGTCTTGTACTTACTTACCTTCTCTATCTCGTATTCATAACTGTTATAATCTTGCCTTTCCTCTCTTTGATTATAGATGACTACCTTGTCTTATCGCTCTATGGCGTTTGGACCTGAGCTCATGGGAATTTGCAAGCACCTGAACATTTAGACGCCAGTCTTCGAGCTGAAACTAGTGGAGATACGGGGCGATGATTCTTACTGGGAAGTGGAAGCGTTTATTCTCGGAAGCAAGACTTGGGGAGAAAGGTTGATCACTAAGTCATTTGAAGTTCATGCCCCTGAGAAGGAGCAGAGCTTGCGCATATCCTCCCACCTTGCTCTAGGACGCCTTGTTCATCGGTACAACCATAAGCTGGGAGGTACAGTGTACAAGGAGATGGCTCGGTTCCTTTCATCTGGAGTGCTGGTTGAGAAGAATTTTAGGATCACGCCTGGGTCCATTTGGCCAGGTACTACCACCTACTTCATCCAGAGCCTAGAGAAGCACATCCTCAACTTGGGGAAGAGCACCCAATCAGATCTGTACACCATCACCAAGCTTCAGCAGAAGAACCGCAAGCTCAAGAGGGACAACAACAAGCTGAAGATTGAGAAGATGGAGATGCAAGAAGAGATCAAGAAGCTGAAGGAGCAGCTGAAGGACGACGGTGTTGACGTGAAGTAAGAGGAACCAGAAGTTGAGACTTCAGGAGAAGAAGACGAACCTAGTCCCAAGAGGCGCAACCGTACGAGTGGGCGCGAGTACCGTATGTTGTTTAGCAAAAACAACATTCGGAACTACTTCACCGGCAATTAGATTATCATCGCTATCGTGTTAGCATATTTGACCATGTCGACTTATTCGGTATGGCGATACTAGCTTGTTTGAGATACTATTATATCATGGATGTATTGAGGATCTTATATTAGTTATGCAAATCTATATTGAGACTATATGGTGTGATTGTATGTGCTTATTGATATGAGTGCTTTTTCTTGATGATATTGATGATTGATGATTGGTGATATTTCTGTGATGATTGTGTGGTATGATATGATGTATATGTATTGCCTTGATCATAATAAGCATATGGGGTAGGATATATTTCCCTAGCTACTTTCTTTCTATAACTTATTTATTCTTGCCCAAACAGATGCCACCGAGACGTGATCCTACGGGCAGTGGTGCAGGCATCAATGAGGTGCCAACATACATGCAACAGTTGATTCAGGGACAGGCTCAGTTGATCCAGTTGCTCACTCAGAACATGGGCAACAACAACAACCATGCGCCACTACCACCACCGCCGCCACCTGTGGACACACTCACTAGGTTATTGAGGTTGAATCCTCAGAGGTTCTCCAGCACCCCTAAACCCATTGTTGCAGATGATTGGATTCGCTCAGTTAACAGGAACATGGAGACTGTTGGCTACACTGAGGCTAAGAGAGTGAGGTTTGCCTCACATTGCTGGAGGGTCCTGCCGCAACACGGTGGGACAACTATCTAGTGACTTATCCCATTGACACCATCACATGGGCGTAGTTTCAGGATGCCTTTTGCGCCGCACATGTCTCTGCAGGCGCCATGGCCTTGAAGAAGAAGGAATTTTGCAACTTACGCCAGGGGGTTCGCACAGTGGCTAAGTATGCGGAGGAGTTCAACAAGCTTGCACGCTATGCTCCCAATGATGTCAATGTTGATGCAGCCAGGCAGGAGAAGTTCTTAGAGGGTCTCAATGATGAGTTGGGTGTTCAGTTGACTGTGGCTACCTTCAACAATTGCCAGGAACTCATTGATAAGGCTATTGTGCTGGAGGGGAAACATCAGGCTATGGAGTACCGCAAGAGGAAGTACAATAACAACAACAACTAGTACAACTCAAGGCCACAGCACAAGCAGCGTACTTCCTATAATGGGAATGGAGGACATGCTCATGGACATAACCATCATGGTGGAAATGGACATAATCATCATGGTGGGAATGGACACAATCATCATGGAGGGAATGGCCACAAACGTAATGGCCACAATCACGACAATGGGCACAAGAATGGCAATGGCAATGGGAAAGGAAATGGAAATGGAGGGAATAACAGTCAGAACCGCCAGATTGCGCGTGCGCCAAGAGACTTAAGTCAGTTTCAGTGTTACAAGTGAAAGAATATGGGGCATTATGCAACAGATTGCCCGGAGAATAAGATTACTGGAGTCGTCAAGCCCAACCCCTTCAACAAGGGACATGTGAACCATGTTAACGTGGAGGAGGTCTATGATGAGCCTAATGCAGTGATTGGTATATTCCTTATCAATTCAGTACCCGCACTTGTTCTTTTTTATTCTGGTGCATCGCATTCATTCATATAAAGGGTATTTGTGGATAAGCATGAGTTACCTACCGTAGTTCTTAAGTCATCTATCCTTATAAGTTCTCCGAGAGCAGAGATGCCAGCTAGTTTGGGATGCTATGAGATAACCTTAGCCATAGGGAAGCATGATTTTCCTACAGATTTGATTATATTGAAGTCACAAGGTTTGGATGTTATCTTGGGCATGGATTGGCTAGCCAAGTACCAAGGTGTTATTGATTGTGCCAGTCGATCCATCACTCTCCGTACATCGACTGGGCATAAGATCAGATATGTGTCCAGGTACAAGCATCAGCACGCTCAGGTGAATTCTCTTAAGGGGGTAGCCTGGATGATGTGCGTGTTGTGAGGGATTATCCGGATATGTTTCCAGAGGATTTGCCAGGTATGCCACCAGATAGGGAGATTGAGTTCCTTATTGATTTCATACCAGGCATTGGGCCTATTGCTAAGAGGCCATATAAGATGCCCGTTAACGAACTTGCAGAGTTGAAGGAGCAGATTAGAGAATTGCGGGCAAAGGGATTCATTCGCCCAAGCTCGTCACCTTGGGGAGCTCCAGTGTTGTTTGTTGAGAAGAAAGATGGAACCTTGAGGATGTGTGTTGATTACCATTATCTGAATGATGTTACTATCAAGAACAAGTATCCTCTACCTGTGAGTAATGATCTATTTTACCAGTTGGAGGGAGCTTGTGTGTTCTCTAAGATTGATCTTCGTTCTGGCTATCATCCATTGAAGATTCGGGAGAAGGATATTCCGAAGACTGCTTTTACTACAAGGTATGGGTTGTATGATTATACCGTTATGTCATTTGGATTGACTAATGCTCCTGCATACTTCATGAATATGATGAATAAGGTGTTTATGGAGTTCTTGGATAAGTTTGTTGTGGTGTTCATTGATGATATATTGGTGTATTCCAAGAATGAGCAAGAGCATGAAGCACATCTGCGTTTGGTAATGGAAAATCTCAGGGAGCACAAATTGTATGCCAAGTTCAGCAAGTGTGAGTTTTGGTTGAAGGAGGTAGGATTCCTTGGGCATGTTGTGTCAGGAGAAGGAGTAGCTGTGGACCCATCCAAGGTTTCAACAGTTACAGAATGGGAGACACCCAAGACAGTTGGAGACATTCGTAGTTTCTTGGGGCTTGAAGACTATTATAGGAGATTCTTTGAGAATTTCTCCAGGATTGCAAAGCCAATGACTGAGCTATTAAAGAAAGAGAATAAGTTTGATTGGAGCGATGAATGTGAAACCATCTTTCAGGAGTTAAAGAAACGGTTAGTAACTGCACCAGTTTTATGTTTTCCTGATATACATAAAGATTTCCAAGTATATTGTGATGCATCTCGTCGAGGACTTGGTTGTGTTTTGATGCAAGGAGGTAAAGTTGTTTCTTATACTTCACGTCAGCTTAAGAACCATGAGAAGAACTATCCTACACATGATTTGGAGTTAGCCGCAGTTGTTCATGCATTGAAAACATGGAGGCAATATCTTGTTGGTAATCATTGTGATATATTTACTGATCATAAGAGTTTGAAGTATATCTTTACTCAGAAGGAGTTGAATCTCAGATAGAGTAGATGGATAGAGCTTATTAAGGATTATGATTTGAATGTGCAGTATCATCCTGGTAAGGCAAATGTTGTTGCTGATGCATTGAGCCGTAAGAATCATATTAATGTTGCAAATATTGAGGATATGCCATTTGATTTATGTGAGCACTTCGGGAATATCAGGTTGGAGATAGTTCCTAAGGGGTATGTGGCAACATTGGAAGTGAAGCCAAATCTGTTGGAAAGAATCAGAGAAGCTCAGAAGGGTGATGCAGAGATTGATGAAATAAAGGGGAATATGATCAAAGGAAAGCTGAGGGTTTACATGAGGATGAGCATGGAGCCATTTGGTTTGAGAAGCGCATTTGTGTACCACAAAATGCAGATATCAGGAAGTTGATTCTTCAGGAGGCACATGATTCACCTTATTCTATCCATCCCGGGAATACCAAGATGTACTTGGACTTGAGGGAGAGGTTTTTGTGACCTAGCCTGAAGAGAGAGATAGCTAGGTATATTGCATTGTGTGATGTTTGCCAGAGAGTCAAAGCTGAACATCAGAAGCCAGCAGGATTTTTGCAGCCTTTGCCTATACCCGATTGGAAGTGGGATCAGATAGGTATGGACTTTATTACTGGTTTACCCAGGACTCGGTCAGGATATGATTCTATTTGGGTGGTTGTTGATCGTTTGACTAAGGTTGCTCACTTCATTCCGGTAAAGACAACTTATACAAGTGCTAAGCTAGCCAAGATTTATATAACCAGGATTGTTTGTCTGCATGGAGTTCCAAGTAAGGTAGTGCCTGATAGAGGTACTCAGTTTACATCTAAGTTTTGGCGTCAGTTGCATGAGACCTTGGGCACCAGGCTGGAATTCAGTACGACTTTTCATCCACAGATAGATTGGCAGACAGAGAGAGTAAATCAGATTCTGGAGGATATGTTGAGAGCTTGTGCATTAGACTATGGGTATAGTTGGGATGATAATCTACCATATGCCGAATTCTCATAGAACAAAAGTGATCAAGCTAGTTTGTGGATGGCACCATTTGAGTTACTGTATGGCAGGAAGTGCAGAACACCGTTGATGTGGGATGAAGTGGGAGAACGTCAGTTGTTTGGACCAAACCTGATCAAAGATGCTGAGAAGAAGGTCAAGTTGATCCGTGATAGACTGAAAATAGCACAGTCCAGGAAAAAGAGTTATGCAAATGCGAAGCGCAAGGATGTAACCTATGAGGTTTGGGACCGTGCATATCTCAGAGTTTTACCGATTCGTGGAATCAAAAGGTTTGGAATCAAGGGCAAGTTAGCACCACATTTTGCGGGGCCTTAGAAGATCTTGGAGCGCAGGGGACAGGTAGCTTATCAGTTGGAGTTTCCAGAAGCTTTGTCTAGAGTTCATGGTGTGTTTCACGTATCCCAGCTGAAGAAGTGTCATGCAGAGATGGCAGATGTTCCTTTGAGAGACACAGTACCACTTGAGGCAATTCAGTTGGAGAGTGACTTGACTTATGAGGAGGAACCTGAGAAGATTCTGGAGACTGCATAAAGAGTTACCCGTACCAAGACAATCAAGCTATGAAAAGTTCAGTGGGATCATCATAACGAGGAAGAAGCTACTTGGGAGCGAGAAGAGGATTTGAAGCAAGATCATCCACACCTCTTTGCTAACCAATCCGAATCTTCGAGGACGAGATTCATCTTATGGGGGGTAGGTTTGTATCAACCCAATTTTCTAAATTCGGATGTTAATAGATCATCTTATGCATGTCATGCTGGAGTTTTGCATTATTTTGATTTTCTGAATATTTTAAACATTTTTCGACTTAATACAATTTATTAGAGAGGATATAACATGACTTATCCTCATTTTTAATAAAGTTGAAATTTTTGAAAATATTTTTGAGTGTTCTTTAAATGTGTTATGGGAATTATAAATAACTCAAAAAGTATTTTTGTGATTTTTATAATGCTCATACGGATTTTATTGCATAAAAGGTATTTATGAAAATTGCATAATAGCTGAAATAGTAATTTCAGCAAAAACAATTATTTCTAATATTTTATTTTATTGTTGTGACACTTTTAAAATTAATATTTTATTATTTAAAAGTGTTCTACATATTTGGTTGACCAAAACAAAATTTTAAAAAAACGAGTTTTCGTTTTGGGCCTTCCGGTGGCCCAATCTGGTTTTTTTTCGCTGCAGCAAAATTCGTATACGGGCCGGACTCCGATTAAAAAATCGAGGTATATATAGAAATCATTTTTCTATTTTTCTTTTTTTAAACCCTAATTTTGTCTCCGCGGGAACCGCCGACTTGGAGTTGCCGCTGCCTCGGAACGCCGTCGCGCCGCCGCCAGGACGCCGCCCACGCCGCCGCCGGCGAGAGCCGCCACGCCGCCTCGTCCGTCGGATTCGAATCCGACGGCCCGAATGAGATCTAGCCCAGATCGAGATCTAAGATTGGTTTTTAATTAGGGTTTCCGGTTTATTCCGGTTAACTGCGGTTTTCTATTTAGCGAACGCTCGCCGGAAAGTTCGCCGGAGCGGATGTCGTTCGCTTCGTAGTCAGGGACCTAGTCGCGACAGAGATTTTATTTTATTCGTGAAGAGGCTCTTTTTCACAGATTTCACCCTAGAACAGTATTAGCTATATATGTTTAACCGTGTATCCGTTTTAGGTGATTTTTTTTGCGTTGCGATCGTAGTGAAGTCTAGTTTACAGTAGGATAACTTTGCACTTTTACACTTTTTATTTTGAATTTTGTACAGATTCAAGTTCAAACTTCCGGTGTATCCGTTTTCGTCGATTTTAGGTGCGTTGGGATCATAGTAACTTGTAGATATCGTTTAGCTACTTTTTAGTGTGTTTCCTTGCTGTTCATTTGGTTCTTTTACTATTGCATTGTTGATGTGTTGAGTGTGATATTGAATGTTATATTGTTTGATCGTGTAGACTGTCCGGAGTGCACACAACTTTCTGTGAAGAGTGTGATCGTCAGGAACAGGAACGAGGCAAGTTACACATTGACCTGTCATGCCTATATTTTTCATTATGCATGTAGAAATTATCACCTTATGCATGTGTAGGAATGCTACTATATACTATTGTTGCAAACCTGGTAGGATAGCCATATGATCTGATCATGTATTCTTTGTCGCCCTAGCTCGTGTTTGTTATATATATTGCTATGCTTGTAGACGGGGATTGGCGTGAGATTACATTGAGTAATGTGGGGATTTAATAACTTGACTAGCAAACATCAATTAGAATTCACCTCTGGACGGGCAGGATGCATTCTGGATGTCGCGCCTTGTTTAAGGGCAGGTTCAGGGCTAAATGCTCCCAATGGTTTTCCATGGTATGGAGGGAAGGCATCATGAGGTCGTGCACCTTATTTAAGGACTGCGCCCATGAGAGTGCACCTTAAGTGGGCGCCGTCCAGGCTCAAAAAGATCGGACAGACTTAGTGACTAGTAGCTTCCATGTAGGACCACTAGCTATATGGGCTCTGGCTTAGTCGAGGAAGTTGTAGGGAGCCTGGCCCTGGTAGCTAGATGATGTAGATATGATAGGTGTACCGGCTACCAAAGGGTGGAGGTGACCTCTTCTGAAGACTCCGTCTCAATCTTTGGGTTGACTCCAATGGGTAAAGTGTACAAACCTCTGCAGAGCGTACAAACTAATCATGATTAGTCGTGTCCCCGGTTATGGACAACTTTGAGCAACTAGGCATTACTGTTGTTGGATGGTCTTGACAAATGACTCACCTGAATAAAACTTGAGTGGGAAACTTCAATAAAGGGTATGAGTTGGAGTTAGTGTAGCCCAATTCAACCTTATGTAGTAAGTTAAACTAAAATTTTGACTTAGGTAGATTGAGGGAAAACCAGCTTTATGCAAAATAAAACCATAAGCCTTCCTTTGACTTACCTTGCATGTAGCGATAGGTCTGTTATATCCTTTTTCGTGTGGTTTTCCATACAAATCAGATGTACTGGCCCGTTGTCGGGTTGTAACCTTCTTGTTGTAGGTTTTTCAGACGACCAGTAAGGTGCGTTTAGGGTCACGGGTCTTCACTCAGCATGTCGCTTGTGGATGTTGATGGGACTCCTTGATATTTACTACTCCCTCTGATCCATAATAAGTGTCGCTCATCTAGTACAAAATTTGTACTAGCTTAATACAAAATGAGCGACACTTATTATGGATTGGAGGGAGTATTTTCTATTTCCGCTATATTTATATTGAATAAGCTAGCCTTGAGCTATGCAACTTGTTTATTTTATGAAATCTAAATCATACGATGTAATAATGATGCACTTGTACTTTATTATACATTTATTACTGTGTGTGCTAGCGAGTTCGATCCAGGGACTAGCACTTGAGCACAGAGACTCCAACTCTATGTGAATTGGGTCGTTATAAGAAATAAAACCTTGTCCAAAAATTGCTCAAACACTTTTGTAATCAGTAGGCCATAATAAACCAACATTGGTAATTTGTTGAGCTATAAAATAAATCCAACAAATAAAAACAGTAGCATAAAGTCCACTTTCATCAATGGCATAATTAAAAAAATGCTAAATGAATTTATTAATGGCCGAATATTTTTACGGGGCTGTTATATAGTGCAACCCTAATTGTGGTGCATGATCCACATCTTACAAAAATACAAAAGCATCTAAAAGTATTACAAACAGAAAAAGAAAAGAGGAAGAAAAATAAAAGAAAGCAAAGAAAAGAAAATAACTATCCTGCGCACTGGGCAAGGCCCACCCAACTGGTCGGGCCCAGCCCAGCCCCCTCCCCTCACTCATCCCTTCCTCTGTTCACAGGGGGGCGTGGCGTGCATCCTGCAGCCAGCCATGCCGTGGCCACGCCGTGGAGGCTATCCGACGACTAGCCGGTGGGTATAAGACCCTGACCCTCCCGATGGAACCCTAGCCTCCCTCCCCTTTTCCCCATCGCACCCCCTTACTCAGGTCCGGGCTGCACCAAGTCGCCCGTGGGCTCCCCGTCGCCGTCATCGCAAACAGACGCGACCACTGGCCACCTCCGGCCCAGCCAGCACGTCCAGAAGCGCCGCCGTGTACATCTTTGTTTTCCCGCGCGACGAATCGAGCCGAGGACCACGAACAGGCCCGAATGGTGCCCTTCTTCTTCCTCCAGCCGCCGGCAAGCTTCGACGACCCCGGGCACTCCAAGCTCTTCCCCGAGCCCACTGCCTCCCCTACGCGCTTGTGGTGAGCTACTGCTCCGATTCCCTCTCGACGCGCTCGATTTAATCCCATGGAACGCCGTCTCCCGGATCGCCACGCTCCGGCAGCCGCGAACCGTGTGGCCGCCGTCGCGTTTGTCCACCTCCACCCTCGCTAGCTGCACAAATGGATGTGGCTCGTTCGTCTCGTTCGAACGAGCCCTTCCACGCCTCGTTTGGTCGCCGGAGCTAGCCGCGGTGGCCTCGACATCGCCATTGAAGGCCACCGCCGGTGTCTTCTGTCTCACCGGCGAGGAGGCGATGACGTGGCCGAGATTAGTGTTAAGCTAACCCCCCCCTCTCTCTCAATGACCAGTGGGCCATGCGCCCCTAAATACCCCCTAATTAAATTGCTAAATAAATGAACCAGAGAAACCCCCCCCCACTGTCTATTACATGTGGGCCATGCCCTTCAAATTAATCACTCGATTAATTAAACCTGTTAATTTTAATCATGTGTCACTTACACCTAGGCCCCACATGTCAGTGATTAGTTTAATTAGATTAGAAACAAAAATGGCCCACCGAGATGTGGGACCTCTGCTAATTATCTATCTAATTAATATGGTTTAAATGTCACTGCCACTGACATGTGGGTCCCCATGTCAGTGGTACGATTTTGGATAATGTTTCTATTAATAATAAAATAAAATAAAAAATTGATCTAAATTCAATTAAACTTTGAATTTGAATATCTTTTAAACTGTAAGTCAGATTTAGAACCTTTATACATGAAACTTGATCAGAAAAATATATTGATTACGAATGCGATACCCGTATATCAATCACCCTCCTCTAACACAACGAACACGAGACATTCCCCCTCCGGGCCGTCTGTCGATAATCACCCGGAGCCGGTATTTCATCCCCGGATGAATTCCTGCTCCGAGCATAGCACTTTGTATTGCGTAAGAACATCGATAACAATGCATCTGTCATGTCATGCATCTGTTTGCTTTTGTTTTCTTTATATTTACTATTCCCCCCCCCCTTAATCTCTGGTAGACCCCGCGACTATTTTCGACTACACCGCTGTTGAGTATGACTACTTCGTCGACGACCGCACCCCTACCACCGAGCTTCCAGTAAAGCAGAGCCATTTTCCTTCCCCAGATATCACCAATATTTCCGTACATTTCTTGCACTAGGCATTGTCACTGCTGCTGCCACGTTACAATCCTATTGTATTGCATAGCCTGTTTTTGTCGCCCCTTGAAGTACCTTCCTTTATCCTATGCTGCCTATAAATATATATATATTCTATTCAGCAGTGAATCCTGCTCATTGTTAGTTAATTAGGATTAGATAGCGGGCCGTGATCGCTCTGGGGAGTGAACACGGGTATAAATTTTTATAACTGCAACAGGTACGGACAGAGCAGACGCCCAAGGGAACCTACAACGGCGAGACTCTGCTGAGTCGCTTCGAGTTTGACTTACGAGTGGATGGGCTCGTATTTCACTCTCGTTAGCTCAGTACCGTAGAATCACCGGGATGATACGAGGTTTACCTCTTTAGTTCATTCCACTGATGTCTCTGTCGAACCTCTTTGACGAGGGGGTGACCCCACGACTCCTCTACGAGAGGGTACCTGTTGCGTGTCATGGTTGGCGGCCCACCAGGGGCCCTCTCGTGGAAACCGACATAATGGAATAAGACGTGAAGCCGAAGACTTGAGGCGCAAGACAAGGACTCCTACTTGTAGTCGACTAGGACTCTTGTAAACCCTACCTGGCTATCTATATAAAGTGAGGTAGGGGCACCTCTCTAGACAACTCAAGACACAAGCTCTCAACCCCCACGCATAGGACTAGACATATCTCTCTCCACCAAAGCCCCCACGGCACCTCTGTACATCATCATCAATACAAGATCAGACAAGCAGCATGTAGGGTTTTCCCTCCGGGGGCCTGAAGCTGGGTAAATCGTGCCCCATGTGTCGCTTGTCCGCCGCTCGAGGAAGCTAATATCAACTGTAACCCTAGACTTGAGCGCTCCAGCCTTGGCATCCACTGTAATCGCATCTCCCCCATCAATAATATCGAGAACGAGCGAGCCTTCCTGTTTGCCGACGAGCAATCGTCCAACCTGTGCCTCTCATGACTAACCCAGGCTCCCTGACCATGGGATTTGCCGGGGTTGATCCCCGTCAATTGGCGCCATCTGTGGGAACCGCACAGGTTGGAATCGCGATCTCGGCGGCCCCGTCTCCAGCAAGTCACAAATCAAGGGCTTCTTCAACAACTACATCAAGATCTACATCAAGCTCACGGAGAAAACAAGAAAATTTTCGAGCACGCCACTCGAAGATCGACATCAACAAAAGCGCTCTCGCACAGCCTACAGGACAAAAAAACGTCTGTGTTGCGGGCACTCGCGACGGCGTCTCGGAGCTCATCTCAACGATCCCTTCGGTGGAAAGAGGCGAAATCCAATTTTCGAAAATATTTGAAAATTTCAGCAAATTCCAACAGCGGGATCTCCGTCGGCGACCCGCGCACTGAAGCACTCTCGGAATTTGACGGAACTCCACGCGACTCCAGAAAATAAATTCCAGACATTAGCTTAGACATCAACTTGAAGATCCCTCTGGTGAAAAGTTGCGTGTTTTAATCCCCCATCAGCACAAATATTTTGAGAAAATTCCAACGGTTAGATCTCCGTCGGCGGCTCTCCCACTGCAACGCGTTTTTGGATCTACGCAAGATCGCGAATTTTCAATCGCGAATTCGGGTTCAATCTTGATCCGCAAGGCTTCTACTCCAACTCGACATGCCATGGATGACTCGCCAAGTTTTCTACATCGACTAGCGCCACTACAGCGACATCACCCAACGAGCAATCGAAGGATCCCGCCCGACGCATCGAGTCCTTCTCGGTCACTCGCCGCACCGTCAACTCTAAGCACACAAATCATCCTGCGTCGAGCTCCTTTGTACGGGCTCTCCCATACCGAGCTCTATCGCGCAGGAATCACCGCGTCGAGTCCTCTAATCACTCGCCGGATAAATTCATCACGACGACTTCGCTGCGCAACTACGCCACCTCCACACTCGGGGGCTCGCGGACTCGGGGGCTGAACGTCGCAGTCGCCGTCACATCGACTCCGTTCTCGCCTCGTTGACTGATCATCGTCGACTACTCGACTGCTCATCTTCGACATCCTCCACCACGTCGATCCTATAGCTATGTTTTTTTATACTCTCATATGCTATGATTCCAAAACCTTTATACATTCTCGATCAGTCGCCAAAGATGTCTACGCAGTCGCGCACAAACATCTGAAGGCTACAAAATCATTCTTTGGATCATGCTCAGTTTTATATGTGTTTATTCGCGTTTATGGTGAGGCTGGGTACCAAAAGGCCGCTCTTGTCTCCGGGTTCAACAAGTCTGGCACAGCGTCCCTGTTACCCGGCAAGAGTATGCTGCCGGAGGGCCTACTCATGAAAAGACATGCATAAACTTTATATGTCGCTACATTATCCACTCGACAAAAGTGCAACATCTGAAAATCATGCACCTTACACTTCTTTTGTATATCGCGCAAGTACATCTTAATACAGTTGCACATTTATCTCCTTCTCAGCAGATGCTCGGGGGCTGGGCGCCCTCATGACGCGGCGACGCCAACCACCTCGTCCACGACTGGTCTTTACAACAACTCAAGCCTATGGAGCAAGACCCGAGTTGAGCACTTCCTCGGATGAAAATTACTCGACGACAAAGAAGTCTTGAGTCTATGCTCGACTGCAAGCAGTCGAACATAGCCTCGGGGGCTACTCCCATCGGGAGCGCTGACGCGCACCTGAAGAGCACTACTCGCGCATCTGACAAGAATCAAGGGGTTAGCTTAAAAACAACTTGAGCCTATGCGCGACTCTATGAGTCGCACATAGCCTCGGGGGCTACTCCCATCGGGAGCGCTGACGCGCACCCGACGACCACTCGACTGGGCAACTTCTCCCCACCCGACGATGAAACAAGAAGACGAACCGGACTGCAATTTTGATGCTTCATCCAAATACTCCCATCGGGAGCATACTCACGACATCTTCGACTGCTCATCAGCAACTGGTCGACACACACTACGGCGGCTACTGCAGATTCGAGTCCCTGCGTGACTCTTCGAGTCCCCCAGGCACTCGGGGGCTACTGACGAGGGGGTGACCCCACGACTCCTCTACGAGAGGGTACCTGGTGCGTGTCATGGTTGGCGGAACAACAGGGGCCCACTCGTGGACACCAACATAATGGAATAAGACGTGAAGCCGAAGACTTGAGGCGCAAGACAAGGACTCCTACTTGTAGTCGACTAGGACTCTTGTAAACCCTACCTGGCTATCTATATAAAGCGAGGTAGGGGCACCTCTCTAGACAACTCAAGACACAAGCTCTCAACCCCCACACATAGGACTAGACAGATCTCTCTCCACCAAAGCCCTCACGGCACCTCTGTACATCATCATCAATACAAGATTAGACAAGCAGCATGTAGGGTTTTCCCTCCGGGGGCCTGAAGCTGGGTAAATCGTGCCCCATGTGTCGCTTGTCCGCCGCTCGAGGAAGCTAATATCACATGTAACCCTAGCCTTGAGCGCTCCAGCCTTGGCATCCACTGTAATCGCATCTCCCCCATCAATAATATCGAGCAGGAGCGAGCCTTCCTGTTTGCCGACGAGCTATCGTCCAACCTGTGCCTCTCATGACTAACCCAGGGTCCCTGACCATGGGATTTTCCGGGGTTGATCCCCGACACTCTTTAAGTGTACAATCGAGGGTGATACCTCCTGGTTTCACTTAATGGTAGGGACCTGAACCAACTGGTGTCCTTAAAGGTAAGAGATGGGTGACCCAATGGTGCCCGCAAGCGGTATTGCGTCGGGAATGACAGGGAGGGTACGACCGACGTTACTGGCGTGCTTGGCCCTTGCTCATATCTCGCGAGCATTACCAAACCACGAAAAGTCGAGCTCTACCAAGAGCACACGCGAGACAAGGTAAGGAGACGGTTCACCTTGTTGGTAACCGCGCGCTTTGACGGGACAACAGGGTAGGCCCCGACGTTACGGGTGGACCTTGTTGTTGTTCGTTGTCCGTTGTGTTGTTAGTCAAACAACGATAACGGTTGTATGTGAGATAATATTAAAATGCTAAATGTTTCGGTGGATGACTTGAGAGGCCCGTTGGTCTGTACACACTACCTTCACGTGGGATAAAGAGTTATGGGCTCCTCTGCGTTGTGGTTCATTCGAAAGCTCTTCAGATGTCAGCAGTATCGCGGCCTGCCCCGGGAAGTGGTGTCTTCTTCGCTCGAGCGGTGTATTTGGATTTTCTTTAGCTTCACCGGCCAGCCATGCACCATTCAGGAGCGTGAAGGGTGAGAGTCCTAGACCCCTGATCGCATAGGATATAGTCTGGCGGATGGACTCTCTGTTGAGCCTAGGATGGGTAGTAGCGTGTCGGGTAGCTTTGGTGTAGTGTTCCCTAACAAGGTGCCCGCCACCCTGGAGATCCGAGCGTGCAGGTTGAACAGTAGTGCACCCCTGCAGGGAGTTTAATCTATTGGAATAGCCGTGTCCACGGTAACATGACGCTTTATGCTGAAGCTGGATCTTACCACTACAAACTACTACTATTAAACTGTTTGGTTCCGGGTCTTCTTCCTCGCACGGAAGTCGAGGAAGGGAACTCGGAGGCATTGTTAATTGTTATCTAATACAACTTACTGTTATACAATGCTTCATCAACTTATGTTGCATTGTTATTACTTTCATGTTGTTAACTGCTTAAACTATTGGTTGTTCTCTTCTTGTGTTGCAAGACTTGTCAGAAGATGCTCGTCTTCGATAGGCCTAGCTTCTTATCCTTATTTTTATTTCTATCATGCAGTCCACTATATACAGCATCCCCTTTCCATTTGATACAAATTCATAAATGCTTAGTATCGGACGTAAGACTTGCAGGTATGCTAGATACTCACCCTTGCTTTATTTCCCCCTTTTTGTTTTGCCTGATCGGCCCCTGCAGCCGACATTGGAGCCCAGGAGCAGGAGTACCCTGGAGGCGGATACTACTATGTCGAGACCCCCGCTGACCAGGACCAGGAGTAGTTTTGGAGGCTCCCAGGCAGGAGGCCATGACTTTTCGATCTGTATCTCTAATGTGATTTGTGCTAGCCTTCTTAAGGCAAAACTTGACTAACTATATCTGTACTCAGATATTATGGCTTGTATAACTTATGTATTCGGATCCTCGTGATCCATGGTTTGTAACTTAAAAGATTTTTCTTATTTGTGTTTAGTGTTGTGATGTGATATTCTCACCATGGCACCCTGATTTCGGTCGTGTACCCTGCGTGTATCATTACTGTACACGGCTTGATTTTGGGGGCGTCACAAGTTGGTATCAGAGCCGACTGCTTGTAGGAAGCCACCACCCACTCCCTGGTCGAAGTTGAGTCTAGTCTTTGAAAAACTATTTTTCTAACTTAATGTTTGGCTTACGGGCCCACATCGATATCACCCCGTCGTGATATCTATGGTATTAGGATCCTTTTCTCCGTACCTATGCTCTGGGACTTTGCTCTATTATCCTAGCTGGTAAGTTTTACTAACTCTGACATTAGGAATACGAGCTTATTGATTCCACCCGGTGTTCTGCTTCTTACCCCTCTATTGAGTCGTGTCGCAGGAGTTCTGACCCAGGTCCCGAACCGCAGATTGATACGTCCAAAATGCATCACTATTTTATATAGTAATTATTTCCTATTCATTGATATATTTCATGTTATAATGCTACTCTTATGTTGCTTTGGCTTGTTTTACACAGTTTGCAACTTTCTGATGTCAAAGCAACAAACACAGGATTCAGCAGTAAAAAGTGGACGCTGAGTTGCTGAAGCAGAACACCTCCAAATTACCTGAAAATCGACGGAGGCCATTTTCAAGAAGGATTCCTAGGACATGCAAAACAGGAGCCAGAGGGGGGCTACAGGGTGCCCTGGCGGCCACCTGGCGCGGCCCCCACCTAGGGCGCGCCGGGAGGGCGCCTGTACCCTTGGGTCACCCCATGCTCCCCCCTCTGGCCTATTTATCCCTCGTCTTTTGAAAACCCTAGAGGAGTAGGAGTTTCGCGAGTTCCTCCGCCGCTCCGTGCCGGAAACGTACAGAGAAGAAAAGACATCTCCAGCGGGGAGAATCCGCCGGGGAGAACACCTCCTGGAAAGGGAGACCATCACCATCGTCACCACCATCGTCGCGGGAATCATCGAGATCATCATCAACATCATCCCCAACATCAGCACCATCTCAACCACCATCCTATCTCATCTCACAATAGCAACTCGTGTTGTAATCTGTACTATCTATCCTCTCTACTCTATCGGTGTGGATTACCACCTTGTGATGAATGCTATTGAGTTTTGTTGGAGAAATATCATTATGTCCAGATTGTTTATCATCTATTTATCCCCACTGATCATGATCTCTTTTATGTCTTGTGAGTAGTTACTTTATTTCTTGAGGACATGGGAGAAGTCTAGTTGCTAGTAGTCATATGATGTTGAAGTAATATGTGTTGTTTGATATTTAAGTTGTGTTTTTATTTTCCTAGTGGTGTTATGTGAGTCGAACACTGAACACTTCGCCTTGAGTACATGGGAGAAGTCTAATTGGTAGTAGTCATATGATGTTGAAGTAATATGTGTTGTTTGATATTTAAGTTGTGTTGTTATTTTCCTAGTGGTGTGGTGTGAGTCGAACACTCAACACTTCACCTCATTAAGGACCTAGGGGAATACATTGTGTATAAAGAATGCTTACGGTGGGTTGTCGGAGTGACAAAAACCTGAACCCCAGTTTGCACACTTTTGCACAAGGGAACAATGGATCATCGATCGTATTGCTATGGTTAGGCTTTTTCCTTAATTACTATATCGTATTTGCGGATGCTTGCAATAAGTTTAATCATAAGAGTGCACTTATCTTAGTCTAGAAGGTGTACTAGCATAGATCCACCCACTCAACACTTATCAACGCAGCACATAGTATTGATACGGAGTATGGCGAAAGCACGTGACTATCTCTCCCGTGTGTCCTCAAGAACACTTTAGCCTTTATAAGTTCAGTTGCCAGGCTTATCCTTTGCTCAAAAGGATGCTGCCACTTGTTACTCCTCAGTACCCTTTTACTTTGCTTGCTTTTACCTTCTTGTTTCTTATATCGAAAACCCCCTAAAAAGTTATCTTTCATTTCCTGCCGTTATTTCTTTACCAAAGTCACTTACCAATACCTTCTGCTCCTCGTTGGGTTTGACAATCTTATTTATCGAAAACGCTAGAATCGATCCCCTATAGTTTAGGGTCATCAAGTATTGTTTTCTGGCGCCGTTGCCGGGGAGCGTAGCGCTATTAGTAAGTGAAGCTGGTAAGAAAGCTTTTATATTTTTGTTTTTATTTTGCTGTTGCTACTTTTGTCCTTATGGACACCTCTACTCTTGGTCATTGTTTATACGGAAACGCCCCACTACTGTGGTGGTCACTCCCACCCCTACTGAAATTGTGCCTTATAAAATACCAACTGGTATTATCGATTATGTCTTGGCTAATCGTTATGCAGGAGACAGACATCCAGTGAACACCTGCTATATTTATCACAACTATGTTCATTATTCAAGCTTGCAGGTGTGTCAAGGGAGTTCGTTATGAAGAAATTGTTTTCTGTTTCACTTATAGATAAAGCTTAAGATTGGTATAAGCTCCTCGATAACTCACATTTTCTTAATTGGCAAGAGCTTATGTCTCTCTTTTATACAAAGTTTTATCCTCTTCACGAAATTCATCGAGACAGGAACACCATATATAACTTTTGGCCTCGTGACAGAGAGAGCATCGCTCAAGCTTGGGGGAGACTGAAGTCCTTAACATTCAAATGTCCTATCCATGAATTCTCCAAAGAAATTATACTTGCAAATTTTTATGCTAGGATATCTCGTCAGAATAAGGAGATGTTGGATGCCTCCTCTAGTGGGGTATTCCAAAAAAGAAGCGTTGAAGAGAGATGGGATCTCATTGATACGTCCCAAACGTATCTATAATTTCTGCTTGCTCCATGCATGTTTTGTGTGACTTTGCCATGTTTTGCTTGAACTTTCATACACTTTTGAACCTATTTGGACTAACCTATTAACTCAGTGCACCCAGTTGCCAGTTTCTATTTTCTGCTGTTTTTGCATTTCAGGTTTTCCGGCCATTAAAAGTGCTCCAAAAATTCCGGAAAAATATATAAAAAAATTAGTGCAATAGAAGCTTCCGGAATCACCAAGAGAGGGAAGGGGGGCCACCACCAGGAAGCCAGGAGGGCAGGTGGCGCGGCCCCACCCTGGGCCGCGCCAGGGACCCTCCTGACTGCCTCATGGGTCCCCTCGATGCCCCCTTCGCCTATATTTACCCCTCGGGGTGGAAACCCCTAATATCGATCTCTTTCTCGCGAACTCCCCTCTGTACCGCCGCCGCCGCCATTTCAAGATCGGGGCTGCCTGGAGAAGCTGCCCCGGCACCCTGCCGGAAGGAGGAACCCCCTCCGGGAGACCATCCATATCCATGGACGCCTCCCGGATGTACCGTGAGTAGTCCCTCTTGGACCATGGCTCCGTGACTAGTAGCTATGTGATGAATCTCTCCCCTTTTGTGCTTCCACTTTAGAGTCCTCGTGAGCTGCCTCACATGATCGAGGCATCTATGTAATTTCTGATGTTGCTATGCTGAGTTTGTTGGGATCTGATGGATTATGAGACTATGTTCAGATTGTGATGAGTAATATATTTGGTTCTTCTCTTTTATATTTTGTTCTTGAGTAAATTCTTGCATGTTCTCCGTTGCGGTATTTGCTTTGGCCAAGTATTTTATTTCCAACTCCAAGAGAGAGCGTTATGCTCGATTGTGGGTTCAGCCCCTTGATGTCTAGTTTGAGTGAAAGAAACATGAGACTAGGGGATGTGATGTTGCCACCAGGGATAAAACAACGGTGCTTGTACCTGCGGGTGCAAGGATTGTTTACTTTACGCAAAGTTCTTTTAATGCAGTTGTCCGTTGCTTTGAGTTTACACTTTGGGTGGGATTCACAACTTAATACCAGCGAGATGTTCTGGATAGATATCTCAAGGTGGATGATTCGTAGTAGATGCAGATGGATTTCGGTCTACTTACCTTGGCGTACTGCCCATTGCTTTTGAGCCCTTCCTTTCTTTGCAGCATAGTTAGCATTGCGGTGCCTTCATAATCCTGTCAATTTCCCAACTGTGATTTGTTTACCTCGCTAGCACTTTTATCGTCTTTTGGGAGAGAGACATCACTAGTGAAAATCACGGGACCTCGGTCCATCTTCACATTATTGTTCACACCCTCAGTTTACTTTCAGCTTTTACTTTCCTTTGCACCTTTTATCTCTTGCGTTGATCCTTTGTAAACGACAAGGCCGGAGGAATTGACAACTCCTCTGTACTCGTTGGGAGCAGAGTTATTTGTTGATGTGTGCAGGTCCACGACAATACCCTAGTCAGGAAGCAATTTCTGGCGACGTTGCCACCTACTTGTATCTCCTGAGTCCTACTCGTTCGATAACCTTGGTATCTTCACTGAGGGAAACTTGCTGTTGCACTGCATCTCAAACCTTCCACTTGGGGTAACCAACGAGAGGCGAAAAGCCATCAAGCAAATTTCAGGTCAACTAATCAGCCTACTAACCTGATGATTGTTATTAGGGAAATTACTTTTGCAAACCTTAAGCTTGAAGGGAGTTTTCAAGTGCGCGATGGAAGGTGATGAAAGAAGATCTTGGAGTGTCAAACGCTCATGCTTGGGGATGCCCATGTGCACCCCCAATAAATATTCAAGGAGACTCAAGCGTTTAAGCTTGGGGATGCCCCCGATGCATCCCCTTCTTCATCAACAATCATCAGTTTGTCCCTCGTTGCACTATATTTTTATCAATTCATGCGTTATGTGCTTTGCTTGGAGCGTCTCGCTCTTTACTTTTCTAGGTTTGTTTTTCTTTCTTTGATGTAGTACCAAGTTAGACCCCAACTTACTCTTTTGTGTGGGAGATATTCACGCTCCGCTTGAACTAGAAGTCCTCATACGATTTGCATGCCTATTTCTTTTAGCTGTGAGTTGTTCTTTTTCTTTTCTTAGCTGTTGTTCTGTTTAGTTGTAGTGCTTTAGTTTTTCTAGAGTTTTTCTTTTGTTTTAGGTTGAACTTTCTATAGGTTGTCTTGTTAGAGAGTTTGCCTATTGCACTGAATTCTATGTCTTGACTGAAAGTAGGTAATTAAAGTTGCTTTTCTCTTTGTAGTAGTAACTTGCAATAGTTTTGAGGTATTGATTAGAGTAATGTTTGAACTTTTGGTGTCAAGAGCTCTTGCCTATTAGTGATAGATGTCGTATTTTGGGCAATCCGTGTGTTTTTCGAAAACCAAAAAACCCCAATTGAGAACTCTAGCTACTAGATGGATCACTAACCTCTGGAGGGTTCGAATATTAGAGTACACTCACATACCATGAGTCGAGGATGCGCAAGGCTAACCAAACCCCCATACACTCCTCCTCGGGGTACCTGTCTCTTTGTGAACCTCCTGATTAGATTGAGAGTTACCGATAATAAGTGCATGAGTTCTTCGGACTAATGTGAGTATTCGAAAGTTGACACTTCCACCCACCTATACTTTTTCTAGCCTCTTCGGTACCGTGCATTGCCCTTTCTCACCTCGAGAGTTGGCGCATACTTAGCCGGTGCATCCAAACCCTTGGCATGATACGCTCTGTCATCATAAGCCTCCTTATATCTTTCCTCAAAATAGTCACCATACCTACCTACAAGGCATTTCCATAGCCTTTCTGAGATACATTGCCATGCAACATCCACCTTCTCATGACTTGATCTTCATGTCATATATGCTACTTGCTTGATCGATGAGCCGCATGCTAGTTGGGCCTTGCCCTAATCATTGCTACATGACGCGCTAGCATCATTGCATATCCTGCTACCCTGGCAGAGGCATACATTTGCATCATGATAGTTACATTTTATTTATGTGAGTACCTTTGTAAAGTGTGAAAGATCTCCTATATTCTTGTAAAATATAGAGTATTGCCCCTAAAGTGAGGAAAAGATCCCAAAGAGGACAAAATCAAAATATCCCAAAGAGGACAAATAAGAGTTCAATAGAAAGAGCCATTGAGGCCACCAAAAAATAAAAAAAAGAGAAAAAGAAAAAAAAATAGAAGGGGGCATACAACTATTCCTTTTGAGAGATCCACACTAGTACTTAATCTTCTATCCCTTGTACTCCATAGAGATCATCATCATGCATATAGCTATGTGGGGACCCTTCACACTATAGAACTTGGCTTGTATATTCCAATGATGAGCCTCCTCAAACAAGCTCTAGGTCTTCTTGAGCAAGCAAGTTAGATGCACCCCCACTAGTTCCCTTGGAGAGATTTTAGCTCACATGTGCATCCGTTGTATGGAAATCCCTACTCCTCACATCATATCTATCATATGGCCTTCTCTCGCCTATGATTTTCCTCATTGATGTGAGCCTTTCACACCTTTTTGTCTTCCTCCTCCACCTTGTTTCTGTTTCGCCTTTTAGCTGTCAACTTTCTTGCTCACGCTCATCCATTGCATGAGTTCTCAAAATATCGAAAGGGAGTGGATCAGTTTGACTTGTACCTGGCTAGTGGTTTGGGGACGAGTCCAGATAAGAATCCAAAGGAGACCAAGTGTGAAACTTTAGTAGATAGTTGTTCTCAAGAACCTTTTTTCTCTTTCTTCCCAGTCCCTTGCTTGCACGCAAACACCATTTGGAGACATTCGAGTCACGGACAGCGAGAGCTCTTGCACCCCTTGTTCTTTTGTTGCTTGTGTCAATGCTAATATAGACTCTTGCTTGTTAAGACTTGAATTTAATTGCATGCTTTGATTTCTTTACTTAAAAGTCCTTATTTGGTTGTGTGGCATGTCACCACAGAAATTATGCTTGTTATCATTTACCTACTCGAGGACGAGTAGGAATTAAGCTTGGTTGGCCAGCGATTGTGGGTTATTTCCCTAATAACAATGCTTTGGCCAAGTATTTTATTTGCAACTCCAAGAGAGAGCGTTATGCTCGATTGTGGGTTCAGCCCCTTGATGTCTAGCTTGAGTGACAGAAACATGAGACTAGGGGATGTGATGTTGACACCAGGGATGAAACAACGGTGCTTGTACCTGCGGGTGCAAGGATTGTTTACTTTACGCAAAGTTCTTTTAATGCAGTTGTCTGTTGCTTTGAGTTTACACATTGGGTGGGATTCGCAACTTAATACCAGCGAGATGTTCTGGATAGATATCTCAATGTGGATGATTCGTAGTAGATGCAGATGGATTTCGGTCTACTTAGCTTGGCGTACTTCCCATTGCTTTTGAGCCCTTCCTTTCTTTGCATCATAGTTAGCATTGCGGTGCCTTCATAATCCTGTCAATTGCCCAACTGTGATTTGTTTACCTCGCTAGCACTTTTATCGTCTTTTGGGAGAGAGACATCACTAGTGAAAATCACGGGACCTCGGTCCATCTTCACATTATTTTTCACACCCTCAATTTACTTTCAGCTTTTACTTTCCTTTGCACCTTTTATCTCTTGCGTTGATCCTTTGTAAACGACAAGGCCGGAGGAATTGAAAACTCCTCTGTACTCGTTGGGAGTAGAGTTATTTGTTGCTGTGTGCAGGTCCACGACAACACCCTAGTCAGGAAGAAATTTCTGGCGACGTTGCCACCTACTTGTACCTCCTGAGTCCTACTGGTTCGATAACCTTCGTATCTTCACCGAGAGAAACTTGCTGCTGCATTGCATCTCAAACCTTCCACTTGGGGTAACCAACGAGAGGCGAGAAGCTATCACTCATTGAGAGGATCCAGAAGAACACTGAAGACTGGGAAATCGATAAAGCTATTGAACCCGCTATAAATTATGAGCATGATTATATTGAGAGCTATGTAAAAACTGATTAATTTAATATTGCTCTAATATTGGTCTTGATTCCCAGCTTATGATTGATTTTCGCAAGAACTTTGCCTCTCAGATTGACTCTTCTAAAGAAGAGAAGGATCAGTATCATAAAGAATCACCTGTTGATATAAATGTTGCTGACCCTATTCTACCTGCAGTTATGTATGAAACCCCCCCCCTCTCCCACAAGGATAAGGGAGCACTCTTTTGTGACAGGCATAATAAAAAAAAGTGAGAGATGAACCGACGAACCTGAGGACCAGATCAAGGTCGATCCTCAAGTTTCGGTGGTTAAAGATCTAGTTACTAACGATCTTTTAGATTCCAATATAATTTTTTGTGCTCTTTCAACTAACATTGTCACAGCTAAGAATAAAGGCCCAATTTCAGGTACACCAGTTGTATCTGTTAAAATCGGAGATCATAATTATTACTGGCTATGCGACTTGGGATCGAGTGCTAGCGCTATTCCCTACTCACTCTATCAGGAGATCATGGGTGAGATTTCACCTTGTGAACTTGAAGAGGTTGATGTTACTATTTATCTAGCAAACAAAGAAACTATCTCCCCCATAGGGATTGTGATAGATGTTGAAGTTCTTTGTGGAAAGGTAAAATATCCTACCGACTTTCTATTACTTGGTTCATTGCAAGATAGTTTTTGCCCTATTATCTTTGGTAGGACTTTCCTTAGCACTTGTGGAGCTATAATAGATTGCAGAAAGGGTAAAGTTTCTATTGAATTCAATGGTGAGCCATATGAATGTAACTTCTCTAAGTTCTCTAAGCAGCCTCGTGGTACTAATTTACCTAGTGATGATAAAATTATTGAAGATATTGCTTCCATTGCTATTCCTCCTTATAATCCTTTGCAGAAATATATGGAAGACCACGAGAATGATATGTGTATGTAGGAGAGAAATGAGTTAGATGGAATATTCACAAGACAAACTGCTATCCTGAAGCACAACCTTACGGTTGAACCTTTAGGAATCCTAGCACAACCAAAACAATACCCGGTGTTTGACCTCAGACCACTTCCTGATACGCTGAAGTATGCTTATTTAGATGAAACGAAAATATATCATGTTATTATCAATGCTAACCTTTCAGGATTTGAAGAAGAGAGATTATTGGAGACACTTCGCAGACACCATGGTGCCCTGGGCTATACCATTGATGACCTTAAGGGGATTAGTCCATCGATTTTCCAACATACTATCAATCTCAAGCCCGATGCTAAGCTAGTTGTTGATCATCAATGATGGCTGAACCCAAGGATGAAGGACGTGGTTAGGACTGAAATTCTCAAGCTTCTAGCCGCAGGTATCATCTATCCTATAGCTGATAGTAGGTTGGTAGGCCCAGTTCATTGTGTTCCTAAGAAAGGAGGTATGACTGTTGTTCCTAATGATAAAAATGAACTAATACCTCAAATAATTGTTATTGGATATAGAATGTGTATTGATTACAGGAAGTTGAACAAGGCGGCCAGGAAGGACCATTACCCTCTGCCCTTTATCGACCAGATGCTTGAGAGGTTGTCCAAAAACACTCACTTTTGCTATCTTGGCGGGTACTCTGGCTTCTCTCAAATCCACCTTAACACTGCCGACCAAGAGAAGACCACTTTCACATGTCCTTATGGTACCTATGCTTACAGGCGTATGCCTTTTGGTTTATGCAATGCACCTGCTACTTTTCAGAGATGCATGTCTGCTATTTTTCATGGTTTTTGTGAGGAGATTATGGAAGTCTTCATGGACGATTTCTCCGTCTATGGAACTTCCTTTGACCATTGTCTCCACAATCTTAATAAAGTTTTGCAGAGATGCGAGGAAATAAATTTAGTCTTAAACTGGGAGAAGTGCCACTTCATGGTTAACAAAGGGATCGTTCTTGGTCACAAGATTTTCGAGAGGGGAATTGAAGTGGATAAAGCGAAGATTGAAGCTATTGAAAGGATGCCCTATCCAAGGGACATTAAAGGTACTAGTAGTTTTCTCGGTCATGTTGGTTTCTATAGAAGATTTATTAAAGGCTTTTCTAAGACCTTGAGACCCCTCACTAATATTCTCCAGAAGGATGTTCCTTTTGTATTTGATGAAGATTGTAAGGAGGCTTTCGAAGTTCTTAAGAAAGCTTTGATAACCGCTCCTATAGTACAACCACCTGATTGGAAATTTCCCTTCGAAATTATGTGTGATGCTAGTGATTTTTCTGTTGGAGCTGTTTTAGGACAAAGGGTTGATAGAAATTGAATGTTATACATTATGCTAGCAAAACCCTTGATAGTTCTCAAAAGAATTATGCTACTACTGACAAGGAATTCTTAGTAGTAGTGTTTGCTTGTGATAAGTTCAGACCTTATATTGTTGATTCTAAGGTTATTATTCATACTGATCATGTTGCTCTTAAGTACCTTATGGCGAAGAAGGATGACAAACCAAGAATCATTCGGTGGGTACTCCTTCTTCAAGAGTTCGATTTACAGATTGTTGATAGGAAAGGAGAAGATAATCCGGTGGCGGACAATCTTTCAAGAATGGAAGATATACCTCATGACCCCATCCGAGTCAACTACAGTTTTCCATACCAACAACTTGTCATTGTAAAAGAACAATCTCGTTTCGATCCTTGGTTTGTAGATTATGCTAATTTTATCGTTGCAAAGTATTTGCCTCCACGTTTAACATTTCAGAAAAGGAAGAAGTTCTTCCATGATTTGAGGCATTACTTTTGGGATAGGCCTCATCTTTTCAAAGAAGGTCCGGACGGGATCGTGAGAAGATGCATACCAGACCACGAGCAGAAGGACATTCTTAGACAATGTCACGATAGTCCCTATGGAGGACATCATGCCGGTGAGAGGACCGCACATAAGGTTCTCCAATCAGGTTTTTATTGGCCTACTCTCTTTAAAGATGCTAGAAATTATGTTTCATCTTGTGATAAGTGTCAGAGACTTGGTAATATTAGTAGGAGAAATGAGATTCCTATTAATTACTCTCTAGTGATTGAGCCTTTTGATTTCTGGGGTTTTGACTTTATGGGTCCTTTTCCTCCCTCACACAAGTACACTCACATTTTAGTGGTTGTTGATTATGTAACCAAGTGGGTTGAAGCAATCCCCACTGAGAGTGTTGATCACAAGACATCTTTGAAAATTCTCAAATATGTAATTCTCCCTAGGTTTGGTGTACCAAGGTACATCATGACTGATGGAGGATCACACTTCTGATACGCGAGATGATGATAATTGCTTCTCGCCCTTCGTTGGTTACCCCAAGTGGAAGGTGAGATGTAGGATAGCAACAAATTTCCCCTATGTAGAGGATAGGGTTTGTCTCCCGTAGGACTCCAACAATGATAAGTAGGTGGTGAAGCGAACAATGGCGTCGTTCACAACCGAAGTTTCTTACTTCACCATGACCTGCACATGACACAAATAACTTTGCTCCCAACGAAGTTTAGAGAGTTTTTCAATCTCTCCGGTCTTGTTGTTTACAAAGGATCAAAACACAAGGGATAATTATAATGATGATAGCAACTGAAAGTAAAAGCAGAAAAGTAAATGAGCGTGTAAACAATGATGAGAATATGGACCGGGGTCCCGTGATGTTCACTAGTGATGTCTCTTTCCCAAAAGACGATAAAACTGCTATGCGAGGTAAACAAATTACAGATGTGAAATTGACAGGATTATATACGCACCGCAATGCTAACTATGCTACAAAAGAAAGAGGCTCAAAAGCATGGGCAGTATGCCAAAATAATTAGACCGAAATCCAACTGCATCTACTACTAATCATCCACCTTGAGATATCTATCCAGAACATCTCGCTGGTATTAAGTTTCGAGTCCCACCCAAAGTGTAAACCCAAAGCAACAGAAAACTGCATTAAAAAGCACTTTGCGTAAAGTAAACAATCCTAGCAACTGCGGTTACAAGCACCGTTGTTTTCCCCCTTGTGGCAACAACACATCCCCTAGACTCATGTTTCTGTCACTCAAGCGTGTCATCAGGGGGCATGAACCCACAATCGATCATAACGTTCCCTCTTGGAGTCACTACCTACTACTTGGCCAAAGCAATAAACAGCAACGGAGAACATACAAGAATTACTTAGGAACAAAAATATAAAAGATAAGAACCAAATTAGATCCCACCAAACTCAGCATAGCAACAGCAGAAAGATTACATATGTGTCTCGATCATGTAGGGCAGCTCACGAGGTCTAAACCATGAAGAACAAAGAGGGGAGGAGAACATCACATAGCTACTGATCACGAACCCATGGTCCAAAGGAAACTACTCACGGCACATCCGGGAAGCGTCCATGGTGAAGGGGAAGCTCCCGGAGGTCGATCCTCCCTTCGGCAGGGTGCCGGGAAGAGGTCTGCTGGCGCACCCGATCTTGGAAGCGCGGCGGCAGCGGAACAAAGGCGATATCGCGAAAAGGGGTTCTCCTCTCGGAAGTTTCACGTCACGGGGAATATATAGGCGAATGGGAGCACTTTTAATATGGGGGAAACCTAGAATAAAAAAATAGCAGAAAACAGAAACTGGCACTAGGGTGCACTGAGTTAATAGGTTAGTCCAAATATGATCAAAAGTGTATCTAGATCATAGCAATATCACACAAAACATGCATGGAGCAAGCAGAAGTTATCGATACATTTGGGACGTATCAACATCCCCAAGCTTAATTCCTGCTCTTCCTCGAGTAGGTAAATGATAACAAGCATAATTTCTGTGGTGACATGCTAGAAACCATATAAGAACTTTGAAAAGTAAAGGAATCAAGGTACGTGATTCAATTCAAGTCATAACATGCAAGAGTCTATATTAGCATTGAAACAAGTAACAAAAGAACATTAGGTGAAAGAGCTCTCGCTGTCCGTGACTCGAATGTCTCCAAATGGTGTTTGCGTGCAAGAAAGGGGATAGGGAATACGAGAAAAAAAAATTGTTGAGAACTCAATCTACTAAAGTTTCACACTTGGTCTTCTTTGGAATCTTATCTTGACTCGTCCCCAGACCACTAGCCAGGTACAAGTCAATTTGATCCACTCCTTTTCGATATTTTGAGCACTCATGCAATGGATGAGCGTAAGCACGAGAGTTTACACTTAGGATGGCAAAGAGAGAAGTATGGTGGAGGAGGAAGACAAAAAGGGTGAGAAAGGCTCACATCAATGAGCACAATCATAGGCGAGAAGGCCAAATGATAGATATGATGTGAGGAGTAGGGATTTCCATGAAACGGATGCACATAAGATCTAGAAAGCTATCCAATGGAACTAGTGGGGTTCATCTAACTTGCTCTCTCATGAAGACCTAGAGCTCTTTTGAGGAGGCTCATCCTTGGAATACGAAAGCCAAGTTCTATAGTGTGAAGGTCCCCACATAGCTATATGCATGAATGATCATCTCTATGGAGTACAAGGATAAGAGGGAGTACTAGTGTGGATCTTTCAAAAGGATAGTAGTGTTGCCCCTTTCTCTCTTTTTATTTTTCTTTTTCTCTTTTTCTATTTTTTTGTATTTTTTGTTGGCCTCAATGGATCTTTCTATTTAACTGTCATTTTTCCTCTTTGGGATCTTTTATTTTGTCCACTTTGGGATCTTTTCCTCACTTAAGGGCAACACTCTAATTTACAAGAGGGTATAGAAGATCTTTCACACTTTACAAGGTACTCAAATCATAAAGAAGATGTAGCTATCATGATGTATGCAATGTATGCCGCTGCCAGTGTAGCAGGAACATGTATGACATGAAGATCAAGTCATGAAGAGGTCGATGGTGCATGGCAATATATCTCGGACAGGCTATAGAAATGCCTTGATAGGTAGGTATGGTGGCTGTTTTGAGGAAAGATATGAGGAGGTTTATGATGACAGAGCGTATCATGCCAACGGTTTGGATGTACTGGCAAAGGTGGACGCCAACTCTCGGAGGAAGAAGAAGGCAATGCACGGCACGGGAGAGGCTAGCAAATATGAGGAGATGGAAGTGTCAACTTTCAATACTTACATTAGTCCGAAGTACTCTTGCACTTATTATCGGTAACTCTCAATCTAATAAGGAGGTTCACAATGAGACAAGTACCCCGAGGAGGAGTGTATGGGGGTTTGGTTATCCTTGCGCATCCTCGACTCATGGTACGTGAGTGTACTCTAATATCCGATACCTCCAAAGATTAGCGATCCATCAAGTAGCTAGAGTTCTCAACTAGTTTTGTAGGCTTTGAAAATAACCACGGATTGCTCAAAATACAACACCTATCACTAATAAGCTAGAGCTCTTGACACCAAAAGTTCAAACATTACTCACATCAATACCTCAAAACTATTGCAAGTTACTACATAATTTAATAACAACCTCAATCACCTACTCTCAAGACAAGGCACAACTCAGTGCAACAACCAACTCCCTTAACAAGATAAACATGAAAACTAAAGAGAGTTCCAGCAACAAACTAAAAAAACCCAAGGCTCTTGCTAAAGACAAACTAAGACTAAAACTAAACATGGCAGTAGCTACGAAAAGATAAAGAACACACAACAGCAAAAAGATAGGCATGAAAATCCTATGATGTGTTCTAGATTTTGAAAGTGGAGCGTGTTTCTCTCCCACACAAGGTAAGATGGGGTCTAACTTGTTATGAACAGCAAGCAAAGCTAAAGAAAACTAAAAATAAAACCTAAGAGCGAGACGCTCCAAGCATAGCACATAACGCATGAAGTGATAAAAATATAGCGAGACGAAGGACGAACTGATGATTGTTGATGGAGAAGGGGATGCACGGAGGCATCCCCAAGCTTAGACGCTTGAGTCTCCTTGAATATTTATTTGGGATGCTTGGGGGCATCCCCAAGCTTGAGCACTTGACACTCTCGGATCTTGTTTCATCATCTTCCATCGCACACTTGAAAACTCCCTTCATACATAACTCATCATAAGCTGATTAGAGAGGTTAGTACCCTTAATAAAATAAGTTTTCCCCACTGGATATAAACATATTCTTGAAGATCTACTGTTTCTCAAGATTTCCAAAAGGTTTTTGCAAAGAAAAAGCAAGCTTAAGGTTTGCAAAAGTAAGGAGAGACAAAACTTGGCAGAATCCGTGAAAAACAGAACAACAGGTAGTAGAGAATTTTTTTCGGGGCACTTCTGCAATTCAAAACATACGAAAGTTCCGCAATTGTATAGAGCACGTTGTGTAAAAAAATCAGCTCAAAAAGATGAACTGGTGATTTGGTCCGATTTTTTCTGTCACGAAGACATAATCTGTTTTCTGGAAAGCATGTCATAACTTTTGCTTCCCTTATCATAAGAGGCTATAACTTGGCTCAAAGCTTGAAAATAAATATAAAATGATGTTTCTACACTAGTAACAATAAAAAAGACCACTGAAAAGAGAAGTAAAAACATTTTGGGTTGCCTCCCAACAAGCGCTTTCTTTTACGCCTTTAAGCTAGGCATAAGGCAAAAGAAGAATCAAAGGTCTCCAAGATCATCGGAATCATAAAAACCTTCAAATTGATTTTCAATAAGCTCATTCTTCTTCTTCCTAGGAAAGATGTACTTACCTTTCGCCTTACCGCGTAAGCGTATGTTCCTGTTACCAATATCAATGCAGCCTTTCATAGCTCGGAGGAAGTCCCTTCCAAACACGATGTTACTTTGGTTTGGCTCCATGATGAAGAAATCCATAAGTGTAATCCTATGAAGGAATGCAATTTGGACTTATTTTACCTTTCCTTTAACCTCTGAAATATCTCCATTAGCATGTTCGTGATAAGATAACAATTTATCCATATCTAGTTTCAAAGAATCATAAAGTATTTTTGGCATAGTAGAAACCATGGATCCAATATCACAAAAAGCAAGGAAGTCTTGGTTAGAGATGCTAATCCTAACAAAGGGCTCCCAATCATCTTCTATCTCCAACATTTCCTTCTTGTTGGACTTAAGTTCTTCTACCTTTCTTAAGTCTAGAGCATCCATCCTTTTTACAATAGTGGCAACTCTATCTATAACAGTATCAATACTACGATCATAAACAAAATAACTAGATAGAGTATGAAAAATATCAAGAGCTCTAGCTTCATCACACTCTAAAAAGTCTCCTTCAGCTATAATATCAAGAGAGTGTTTACACCACTTAAAAAGACCATGGTATTTTCTCCATCCCTTTGACGGAAATCGAGAACCTCCGATTCCCGCAAAGCACCATGTCCTAACATGTTCATCTAAACGAGGAGGACTACTGAAAGCAAGATAAATATTTTTTTGTGATTTTTGATATAAGACACAAAGGTAAAAACTGAAAGGTAAACTAACAAGACTAAAAGTAAAGGTAAAAGGTAGTGGGCAACTCCCCTATCTTATCACTCGGAGTCCCCGGCAACGGCGCCAAAAATTTGCTTGATACGCGAGATGATGATAATTTCTTCTCGCCCTTCGTTGGTTACCCCAAGTGGAAGGTGAGATGTAGGATAGCAGCAAATTTCCCCTATGTAGAGGATAGGGTTTGTCTCCTGTAGGACTCCGGCAATTGTAAGTAGGTGGTCAAGCGAACAATGACGACTTTCACAACCGAGGATGCTTACTTCACCTGGACCCGCACACGACACAAATAACTTTGCTCCCAACGAAGTTCAGAGAGGTTATCAATCTCTCCGGTCTTGTTGTTTACAAAGAAACAAAACACAAGGGATAATGATAATGATGATAGCAACTGAAAGTAAAAGCGGAAAAGTAAATGAGCGTGTAAACAATGATGAGAATATGGACCGGGGTCCCGTGATGTTCACTAGTGATGCCTCTCTCCCAAAATACGATAAAACTGCAATGCGAGGTAAACAAATTACAGATGGGCAATTGATAGGATTATATACGCACCGCAATGCTAACTATGCTACAAAAGAAAGGAAGAGGCTCAAAATCATGGGCAGTATGCCAAAATAAGTAGACCGAAATCCAACTGCATCTACTACTAATCATCCACCTTGAGATATCTATCCAGAACATCTCATTGGTATTAAGTTGCGAGTCCCACCCAAAGTGTAAACCCAAAGCAACAGACAACTACATTAAAAATCACTTTGTGTAAAGTAAACAATCCTTGCAACCGCATTTACAAGCACCATTGTTTTCCCCCCTTGTGGCAACAGCACATCCCCTAGACTCATGTTTCTGTCACTCAAGCGTGTCATCAGGGGGCATGAACCCACAATCGAGCATAACGTTCCCTCTTGGAGTCACTACCTACTACTTTGCCAAAGCAATAAACAGCAACGGAGAACATGCAAGAATTATTTAGGAACAAAAATATAAAAGATAAGAACCACATATACTACTCTATCATAATCTGAACATAATCTCATAATCCATCAGATCCCACCAAACTCAGCATAGCAACAGCGGAAAGATTACATATGTGCCTCAATCATGTAGGGAAGCTCATGAGGTCTAAATCACGAAGAACAAAGAGGGGAGGAGAACATCATATAGCTTCTGATCACGGACCCATGGTTCAGAGGAAACTACTCACGACACATCCGGGAAGCGTCCATGGTGAAGGGGAAGCTGCCCGAGGTCGATCCTCCCTCCGGCAGGTTGCCTGGAAGAGGTCCGCTGGCGCTCCCGAACTTGGAAGCGCGGCGGCAGCGAAACAGAGGCGAGATCGCGAAAAGGGATTCTCCTCTCAGAATTTTCACGTCACGGGGAATATATAGGAGAAGGGGGGCAGCCAGGGGGGACACCAGGAGTCCAGGCGCCCCGCCTGGAGCGGCCAACCCTAGGCCGCACCAGGTGGCCTCCTAGGCACATGGTGGTGGCCCCTCGGCCCTCCTTCGGGGTTCTGGAGGCTTCCAATGCGCCTATTTTTTATCCGATTTTTCCCGAATTTTTGGAGCACTTTTAATATGGGGGAAACCTGGAATAAAAAACAACAAATAACAGAAATTGGCACTGGGGTGCACTGAGTTAATAGGTCAGTCCAAATATGATCCAAAGTGTACGAAAGTGTATCTAGATCATAGGAATATCACACAGAACATGCATGGAGCAAGCATGATTTATCAATATGTTTGGGACGTAACAACTTCACGCATGGAGCTTTTAGAAAGGCTTTAGCCAAGTACGATGTCAATCATAGAATTGCTTCATCGTACCATCCTCAAACTAGTGGGCAAGTTGAGCTCACCAATACAGAGATCAAGTTGATCTTGCAAAAGACAGTTAAAAGATCTAGAAAGGACTGGTCAAAGAAGTTAGGAGATGCCTTGTGGGCGTATAGAACTGCTTACAAGAACCCCATGGGCATGTCTCCCTATAAGATGGTCTATGGCAAGGCTTTCCATTTGCCATTAGAGTTAGAACACAAAGATTTCTTCGCTGTTAGAGAGTTTAATGTTGACCCAAAGTTAGCCGGTGAAAAGAGTCTCATGAACTTAACTTCTCTAGATGAGTGGAGAAGTGAAGCTTATGAGAGTGCTAACATGTTTAAGGAAAATGTAAAGAAGTGGCATGATAGAAGGATTTTGAAACGTGAATTTAATGTTTGTGATAAATTTTTGTTGTTTAGATCTCGTTTCAGGTTTTCTCCAGGTAAATTACTTTCCAGATGGGAAGGGCCATTTCATATCGAAGAAGTTTACCGCTCCGGTGCAATCAAGATTAACAATTTTGATGGCACCAAACCTCAAGTTGTGAATGGGCAAAGACTCAAGCATTACATGGCGGGAGACCCCGTCAATGTGGATGTAAATCTAATACACACAAAAACTCATGAAGAATATGTTGCAACCCGGTTTCAGACACCAGCAGAAGCAGAATAAGAAAAGGTATATATTACGGTAAGGAAACATCGCGAACCTCCATAAAAGTTCCATATTATGAGTTTTTGCAAAATTAATTAAATCTGAAGCCTGATTGGAGCCGGAGAGGAGCTCCAAGGGTCCAGGCCCCCCCAGGCGCGGCCTACCTCCTGGCCGCGCCGGGAGGCCGCCTGGACACCCTGGAGTCCGTCTCCAGCTCCGCTTTGGCTCGTTGCCTTCCTTCTGTTGCAGAAATTTTTGCTATATATTTGCCCGGATAGCCCCGACACCGTGTCTCGCGATTTTGTGTGTTTTCTTCTCGAGCTGTTTCTGCCAGGAAATCTTTTAGCTAGACCTAGGTGCCATGGCTTCCCCAAGTTCCCCCAAGTACAAGTTCGTCGTCAACGTCATCAACCCTTACCTCGCTGAGGTGAAGAAGCACCCTCAAACCGTCAGCTTGGAGGATGGTGTTCTCCACCAAGAATATCTAAAGGAACATGTCAAGGAGGGGAGCATCAAGGCCAGGCTAGAAGAGGTGGAGCAAGAAGTCTTCAAGTACAAGAAGATGGTTGAGCGTGGTGTTGAAACAAACTTCGACCTCATCAACGATCTGAAGGTGTTATACAAGAAGGAGATGAAGGAGATGTGGGAAAGCATCACCGCATCAGAAGAAAGAATTGAAGAGCTCCAAGGGCAGATTTATGATCTGCACAACCAGAACTGTGAGTATGAACTAAAGTTTCTAAGCATGGGTTTAGGTGTTGAAAGCAGGATCTTGGATACTGAAGCCTCTTATGAGACGGGAGAACCTCTTCCATGGAAGCGCTTCGCCAAGGACTACGTGATCAACAGGAACAGCCATTAGGAGTAAATCTCCTCGGGTAATGGCATCCCCTTAGCTTGTTCCAAGCTTGGGGGAGTGCCCGGTATCTTTATCTTTATCTAAGTATTTTAGAGTCAAGTAGAGTCGTATCATGTCTAGGGAAGTTATTATATGAAATAGGTGTTTGCATTGAGGTCTATCACTCCTTTGTGGAGAGTATGTATCCGTGGTTGTGGAGTCGTCTATGATGGAATATTAATGAGAATTCTATTGGTTCCTTCGCTACACTCGGTATTCTCTTCACGCAATCGACCTTATATGATGATTCTTATGGGTAGTATTGACCTTATATGAGGTATGGCTCTGAAAACTTTATTTAATTTTGGCAAACATAGCTTTGGTCATGACAACATGCTTGTTTTATCAAGTAGTGACATAGCCAAAACTTTTATGTTATTATGCTTGAAGTGTTATGTTGACAAGGAAGACAACTTGATGTGCTATGCTTACCTCAATGTTTATGCTTTATATGCTTTTCATCCAAGTCATCATCAATTGTTTGTTCTCTCAAAGCCTTTGCTAGCCAAACTCTTTGCCAAGAAGATTTCTTCTTGTGCATCCATACCTTGAAACCAATATATTCCATATGAGTCCACCATACCTTCCTATTCGTGGTATCTCACTACCACTCCTAAAAGTATAGAATTTATGTGTTATCCTTAAATGTTCAAAATCTTCTCTTTTGTGCCTCTTGTTTAGCTCATGAGGAAGTAGTAGGTAATTCATCATCTTCTTAAGTTGGAAAAGTTTTACCCTGGGATTGCATGTCTAATCTGCAAACCCATAATACGAGGAGGAGCTGGCATGAGTCATCCAGCTCGTAAGAGAATACAACAAACAAACCCTCCTTCATGCTTGGTCTATGAGAAATCAGAAACTTTGGCAGTGATAAACAAAGGAGATTAAGGGGATGTGATCGTCCCCACTTGGGAGCCGTCCCTCGAAACTTGTCCAGCTTAAGAAGTAATTTAGCTATCTATTAGCATTCATTGACAAACTATGGACCTCCAGAAATTTATTTGCATTCTGTTTGATTTAAGGATAGCACATAAGTTTCCCCTACTTTCCTATAACAAGGCCTTTCTTTTACTTTCATGTTGAGTCAGTTTTCCTACTTCCTTCTTTTCCCAAAGAGAATAGACACTTGATGTTGATGAGCATTCATTCATAAAATGCTGCATTAAGTTTTTCCATGCCTCATCATTGTTGACATTATCTTTTGATAAGTAAGTTGTTTGCGAAAGCTTATGCCAAGCAAGCATCTTCCTTTGTGTTAGCATTTTCACTTCATGACTAATAACATGTTCTGTCAAAGCCCTAAAAATTTCACTATAAAGATAAAAAGAGAAAAAGTAAAAGTTATTAGTTGTCCTTTGACCAAGGATATGTTTCCCATAATTTGATGAGTTTCCTTAGCCCTACTTTTGATTATAATTTTTATTACTTTATCATAAGGGCCTTATGAGTTAAGGTTGATGTTGAAGATGTTTGAGTTTGGTTAAGAAATCATGATGCTTCTTGTTCGTATTCTATTTATCGAAACTTCACTCTCTAAACTTGTGGACGGGTTTACCGAGCTTAGCATTCGCTTGGGTACAAGCGAGGTCTAAGCTTGGGGGAGTTGATACGTCCAAAATGCATCACTATTTTGTATAGAAATTCTTTCCTATTCATTGATATATTTCATGTTATGATGCTACTCTTATGTTGTTTTGTCTTGTTTTACATAGTTTGCAACTTTCCGATGCCGAAGCAGCAGACGTAGGATTCAGCGGTAAAAAGTGGATGTTGAGTTGCTGAAGCAGAAGACCTCCAAATTACCTAAAAAATCGACGAAGGCCATTTTCCAGAAGTATGACGAGGACACGCAAAACAGGAGCCAGAGGGGGGCCACAGGGTGCCTAGGCGGCCAACTGGCGCGGCCCCCACCTGGGGCGCGCCGGGAGGGCGCCTGGACCCCTGGGGCCACCCCAGGCTCCCCCCCTCTGGCCTATTTATCCCTCGTCTTCCGAAAACCCTAGAGGAGGAGGAGTTTCGCGATTTCCGCCGCAGCTCCATGGCGGAAACCTACAGAGAAGAAAAGACATCTCCGGCGGGGAGATTCCGCCGGGGAGAACACCTCCCGGAAGGGGAGATCATCGCCATCCTCACCACCATCGTCACGAGCATCATCAAGATCATCATGAACGTCATGCCCAACATCAGCACCATCTCCACCACCATCCTATCTCATCTCACAATTGCAACTCGTGTTGTAATTCGTACTATCTGTCCTCTCTACTCTATCGGTGTTCATTACTACCTTGTGATGAATAGTATTGAGTTTTGTTGGAGAAATATCATTGTGTCCAGATTGTTTATCATCTATTTGTCCCCACTGATCATGATCTCTTTTAGTCTTGTGAGTAGTTACTTTAGTTCTTGAGGACATGGGAGAAGTCTAGTTGTTAGTAGTCATATGATGTTGAAGTAATATGTGTTGTTTGATATTTAAGTTGCGTTGTTATTTTCCTAGTGGTGTTGTGTGAGTTGAACACTCAACACTTCGCCTTATTAAGGACCTAGGGGAGTACATTGTATGTAAAGAATGCTTACGGTGGGTTGCCGGAGTGACAGAAACCTGAACCCCAGTTTGCACACTTTTGCACAAGGGAACAATGGATCATCGATCGTATTGCTATGGTTAGGCTTTTTCCTTAATTACTATCTTGTATTTGCGGATGCTTGCAAGAAGTTTAATCATAAGAGTGCACTTATCTGAATCTAGAAGGTGTACTAACATAGATCCACCCACTCAACACTTATCAACGCAGCACATAGTATCGATACGGAGTATGGCAAAAGCACGTGACTATCTCTCCCGTGTGTCCTCAAGAACACCTTAGCCTTTATAAGTTCAGTTGTCAGGCTTATCCTTTGCTCAAAAGGATTGGGCCACTTGTTACTCCTCAATACCCTTTTACTTTGCTTGCTTTTACCTTCTTGTTGCTTATATCGAAAACCCCCAAAAAAGTTATCTTCCAATTCCTGTTGTTATTTCTTTACCAAAGTCACTTACCAATACCTTCTACTCCTCGTTGGGTTCGACACTCTTATTTACCGAAAACGCTACAATCGATCCCCTACATTAAAGGGTCATCACGGATCCCCTTTCTCATTCGGGGAAGGTCGCGTGTTCTCTGGCACAAATTCATGTGACCAACAGTTTTCTTGCGGCGCGATTGAGATAGAGTTAGCTATATCGCGTCGTGTATTCCTTACCGCGGTTTGTGCGCCTCCTAGTGTGTCATTTTTCCTTAATTTATACGACATTATGTTGCCCGATTTTTTATTGACTTCGTGCGTGGATGTGGATGTCTTATATGACTACTCCTATATATTCGCGCCTGCTCTTCGTTGTCGCATTACCTCATGCTTGTTTCCGGTATCTCGTTAAATTTCCATCGCTGAAATACCCCTCTTAAATTTTAGCAGGATGGTTGGTCGTGCTGGTCGTGGTCGTGGTCGTGGTGCCAACGATCCACCTCCGCCGCCATACTACATGGCCGCGATTTTTCCACAGCTTCAGATGAACCAAGTGCTTATGCAAGGAGTCATAGATCAGCTCTAGAACCAGAACCAGCACCAGAACCAACCGCCTTTGGTTACTCTACAGGATTGCATGCGTCTCAATCCCCCTACCTTCCACCAACCTGAACAACCGCTGGATGCCGATGATTGGTTTTGTGACATCACTCGTCAGCTGGAGTTCGCTAGGGTGCACGGTGCTGATTACGTCACCTTCACGACTTATTTCATGTGTGGCCCCGCTGCTCAATGGTGGGACACCCACAAGAGCTCGCTAGCTGAAGGGACTGTCGTCCCCTGGAATGAGTTTAAGGCTGCTTTCCGTGCTTGTTACGTCCCCAGGCGGTCATGAATCAAGCTGGCAATGGGGAATTCCCCGCCGGGTATTGCCCTCCCATCCCCGTACCCGTGACAACATCCTAGTTTCATCACCATCCCCATCCCCGCTCGCGGGGAATGAAATGATCCCATCCCCATCCCCATCGGGTTTATCATCCCCATGGGTTCCCCATGGGGAAACCCAAAGCCTCAAGCTATCAAGCAACCATCCTGCTTGACCTCCCAAATGATGCAAGTAGACAAGAGAAGTTTTGTGATGGACTCAACTCAGAACTCCAGCTTTCTCTGGCCCTACACGTGTTCCCCGACTTTGCTACTATGGTGAACCAAACTATCACTCTTGAGACCGCTCAGTCTAAGTTCAAGGGTTCGCACAAGCGCTACCGTGACGCTCGCTCATCTTTGGGCACAGCGCAGAAGCAGTGTGGCTGGATTCCGCACAGCGTGTATCGTCCACCTGCACCTGCACCAAGGCCGTCGTATGTTGCACCCCGTCTGCCTCCGCCCCCGCTGAGACAGCCGAAGGGTAAGACTGTTCCGTCTAACACTGCACCCCTCCATCCTAAGGATGGACTGTGTTTCAAGCGTCACCTCCCAGTCCCTTTTCCAGAGACTGCCCCCAGCGACAGAATCAACTGGTAGTTCACCCTGCTGGCCGCGGAAATGGCCGTGGCAACAACAGGACCCCCAACTATAACACTGGATCTTCTTCTCACACTCGTGGTCATGCCTACCACATTGATGTTGAAGAAACTCGGGCACATCCCGCTACTGTGATGGGTACTCTCTTTGTTAACTCAATACCTGCTACTGTTTATTTGATTCAGGAGCATTGCGTTTATTCATATTGGAAGTATTTGCATTGTCGCATAACTTTACGCTTGGCAAGATGAACCCACCGATGGTTGTTCGCACCCCGATAGGCCAATGTCGAACCACCATGATGGTGCCCAACACCACCATTGAAAATGGAGAAGTTGTATTCCGTGTGTCCCCCATCATCCTGAGGTCTTCCACCATAGACCTCATCCTGGGAATGGATTGGATGAAAGTCCACGATGCCACACTATATTGTGGCACCAAGTTTGTCCAACTTTTTCACCCCTCCGGTGAGGTTGTTAACCACACCACCCGAATTACCCGTGATGCTGAAGCACATATCTATATGATGAATGCTTTGAACGTCTCGCCTCTTGAAGGAATTGAGCAGTTCCAGTCGTTTGTGATTTTCCCGACGTCTTCCAAGAAGAACTGCCGGGAATACCCCCGAATAGAGAGGTTGAATTCGTCATCGACTTGAAGCCCGGCACCGTCCCTATTGCCAAGCATCCCTATAAGATGCCACCTCACCACCTCCTTGAACTGAAGAAGGAGATCAACACAGCACTCGACAAAAGCTTCATCCATCCTAGTTCCTCTGATTGGGGAGCACTTTCGCTCTTTGTCAAGAAGAGTGATGGAATGAACCGCTTGGTACAAGATTACCGACCTATCAACCAGGCCACGATACACAACAAGTACCCGCTTCCTCGATAAATGATATGTATGATCAACTTGCTGGATCCAAGGTGTTTTCTAAACTCGACTTGAGGTTGGGTTATCACCAAATCCGAGTCCGTGAAGAGGACATTCCGAAGACTGCCTTCATTACTCGCTATGGTTCATACGAGTACACCTTCATGTCCTTTGGCTTGACGAATGCCCCATCCACCTTTTCCCGATTGATGAACTATATATTCATGGAATACCTCGACAAGTTTGTCGTGGTTTATCTGTATGATATCTTAATATACTCCAAGAATGAAGAAGAACATGCTGAACACCTTCGTCTTATACTGGAAAAGCTTCGAGAACACAAACTCTATGCTAAGTATTCTAAGTGTGAGTTTTGGCTTCCCGAAGTAACCTACCTTTGTCATGTTATTTCCAAGGATGTCGTTGCCGTCAACCCATAATGTATCCAGGCTATTCTTGACTGGACTCCTCCCAGGACTGTCAAGCAAGTCCGAACTTTCCTCGGCCTTGCCAGCTATTGTCGTTGTTTCGTCGAGAACTTCTCCAAGATTGCCAAGCCTCTGACTAATCTGCTTCACAAGGGAGTCAAGTTTGAGTGGACTGATAAATGCCAAGAAAGTTTTCAAGCTCTCAAGGACAAGCTCACTTCTCCCCCAGTTCTTGCTCCCCCTAATACTCAGAAGGACTTCGTGATATATTGTGACGCGTCTCGTCAAGGATTAGGCTGTGTCCTAATGCAAGAGCACAAAGTGATTTCTTATGGCTCTCGTCAGTTGCGTGCCCACGAAGATAAGTATCCAACTCATAATTTCGAATTGGCAGCGGTAATTTATGCATTGAAGCTGTGGCGACATTACCTTGTCGGTAATCGTTGCGAGATCCACACCGACCACCAAAGCCTGAACTACCTGTTTACTCAGCCCGACCTGAATCTCCGCCAACAGAGATGGCTCGAGACAATAGCCTACTACAACATGGGAATTTCTTACACACCTGGCAAAGTTAATGTGATGGCTCATGCCCTGAGCCGCAAAGCCTACTATAGTGAACTTCAAGTTCAAGTATAGCAACCACTTCTGTATGAAGAGCTTCGAAAGCTGAACCTCGAGATTATTCCTCGGGGATATGTGAATTCCCTTGTTGTTGAAGTAGACCTCGACAAAGACATCAAGTTCATCCAAAAAGTTGACTCGTATGTCGAAAATATTAAGCGATATGTCGCAACAGGAAGGCCCTAAGTCTACATGCTTGCTGATGATCAAGCGTTGTACTTCAAGAATCGTTTAGTGGTTCCTAGCAAGGGTAATCTAAACTTGACTCCGGATGTTATGAAAGAAGCTCATGATACCCCGTTGTAGATCCACCCAGGTAGCACCAAGATGTACCAAGACCTTCGCCAGCGGTACTGGTGGCCTGGCATGAAGAAAGACATTGCTCGTTATGTTGATGAGTGTGACGTTTGCCGTCGCGTCAAAGCCAAACATCAAATACATGATGGAACTCTGCAACCACTCTCTATTCCTGAATGGAAATGGACAAGATTGAAATGGACTTCGTCACCGGTTTTCCGCGATCATAGAAGGGTCATGATGCGATATTTGTCGTCATCGACCGATTATCCAAGGTTGCCCACTTTTTGCCAGTCAAGGAGTCGATCTCTGCTAGTCAGTTAGCAGACTTGTATATTTACACAATTGTATCCCTCCACGGTATTCCGTTGGAGATCAGTTCGGACCGTGACAACATTTTCACCTCGAAGTTCTGGGATAGTTTCCAAGAAGCTATGGGCACTCACCTGAATTTTAGCACCCTCTTATCACCCCCAGTCGCAAGGACAAGTTGAACGAGTCAATCAAGTGCTTGAAGACATGCTTCGAGCTTGTGTCATTTCATTCAGTAAGAAATGGGAGGAATCTTTTCCGTTTGCTGAATTCTCGTACAACAATAGCTATCAAGCTAGTCTGTAGATGGCACCCTTTGAAGTTCTTTTTGGACGTAAGTGACAAACCCCTCTGAATTTGTCAGAAACTGGGGAACGAACTCTCATTGGTCTGGACATTATTCGGCATGCCGAAGATCAGGTTCGCGTTATTCGTGAACATTTGAAGGCTGCTCAGTCCCGCCACAAGAGCAACTATGACCGCAAGCATAAGGAAATGTTCTATCAACCCAACGAACAAGCTTACCTCCGTGTCACTCCCATGAGGGGCACTCATCATTTTGGGATCAAAGGCAAGTTAGCTCCTCGCTACATTGGCCTGTTTCGTATCCTCTCCATAAGTGGACCTGTGGCTTACCGATTGGAGTTGCCGTCAAATCTCTCCCAAGTCCATGATGTCTTCCACGTGTCACAACTTCGTCGCTTCTTCAAGGATCCTATCCGAGCAGTGGATCATGAAATACAGGAATTGCAACAGGATTTGTCTTATCAAGAACATCTGAGCCGTATTCTTGATCAGTCTAAACGTCAAACCCGTAACAAGACAAACAAGTTTCTCAAAGTTCAGTGGTCAAATCATTCTGAAGATGAAGCCACTTGGGAACGCGAAGATCGTCTTCGTGAAGAATACCCCGATCTCTTCCCCTCTACCGCTTAAGATTCACGGGACAAGAATTCCTGTAGCGGGGGAGATATGTAACACCCTCAGTGTTTGTAACAGTAATCACTTTGACTGTTGACTATTACTGTTGCTAATCATGCTTTGATCACCTTGGATCAAATCAAAGTCAAAATGCCCCTTTGGTTGTTATTAAAAATCTTGTGATAAATAAAACCTTGTCCAAAAAATTCTCAAACACTTTTGTAAAATTCCAAATAATCAGTAGGCCATAATAAACCAACATTGGGAATTTCTAGAGTGATAAAATTAATCCAACAAATTAAAATAGTAGACTAAAGTCCACTTTTCTCAATGGCCTAATTAAAACAAATGCTAAATGAATTTATTAATGGCCCAATCTTTTTATGGCTCTGTTATATAGTGCAACCCTAATTGTGGTGCATGATCCACATTTAAAAAAAATACAAAATCATCTAAAAGTATTGCAAACAGAAAAATAAAAGAGGAAGAAAAATAAAAGAAAGCAAACAAAAGAAAAATACCTATCCTACGCACTGGGCAAGGCCCACCCAACTGGCCGGACCCAGTCCAGCCCCCTCCCATCACTCATCCCCTTCCTCTGTTCACAGGGAGGCGTGGTGCGCATCCTGCGGCCAGCCACGCCGTAGCCACACCGTGGAGGCTATCCGGAGGCTAGCCGGCGGGTATAATACCCTGACCCTCCCGGCGGAACCCTAGCCTCCCTCCCCTTTTCCCCATCGCACCCCCTTGCTCAGGTCCGGGCTGCACCGAGTCGCCCATGGGCTCCCCGTCGCCGTCGTCGCGAACAGACGCGGCCACTGGCCACCTCCGGCCCAGCCAGCACGTCCAGGAGTGCCGTTGTGTACATCTTTATTTTCCCGCGCGGCGAATCGAGCCGAGGACCACGAACACGCCCGAATCGCACCCTTCTTCTTACTCCGGCCGCCGGCAAGCTTCGACGACCCCGGCCACTCCAAGCTCTTCCCCGAGCCCACTGCCTCCCCTACGCGCTTGTGGTGATCTACGACTCTGATTCCCTCTTGCCGCGCTCGATTTGATCCCATGGAACGTCGTCTCCCGCGTCGGCACGCTTCGGCCGCCGCGGACCGTGTCGCCGCCGTCACGTTCGGCTACCTCCGCCCGCGCTAGCTACACAAATGGATGTGGCTCATTCGAACGATCCCTTCCACGCCTCGTTTGGTCGTCGGAGCTAGCCGCCGTGGCCTCGCCATCTCCACAGAGGGCCACCGCCGGCGTCTTCTGTCTCACCAGCGAAGAGGCGATGACGTGGCCGAAATTAGTGTTAAGCTAACCCCCCCCCCTCTCTCTCACTGACCAGTGGGCCATGCGCCCCTAAATACCCCCTAATTAAATTGCAAAATAAATTGAACCAAATAAAACCCTCCCATTGTCTATTACATGTGGGCCATGCCCTTCAAATTAATCACTCAATTAATTAAACATGTTAATTATAATCATGTGTCACTTACACCTAGGCCCCACATGTCAATGAATAGTTTAAATAGATTAGAAACTAAAATGGCCCACAGGCATGTGGGCCCTATGCTAATTATCTATTTAATTAATATGGTTTAAATGTCACTGCCACTGACATGTGGGTCCCCCATGTCAGTGGTACTGCTTTGGATAATGTTTCTATTAATAATAAAACGAATCCAGAAATTGATTTAAATTGAGTTAAACTTTGAATTTGAATATCTTTTAAACTGTAAGTAAGATTCAAAATCTTTATACATGAAACTTGATCAGAAAAATATAAAGATTACGAATACTCTACCCGTATATCAACCACCCTCCTCGAACACAATGAACACGAGACATTCCCCCTCCGGGCCGTCTGTCGATAATCAACCGGAAACGGTATTTCATCCCCGTATGAATTCCCGCTCCGAGCATAGCACTTTGTATTGCATAAGAACATCGATAAAAATTCATCTGTCATGTCATGCATCTGTTTGCTTTTGTTTGCTTTGTATTTACTGTTCCTCCCCCTAATCTCTGGTAGACCCTGCGACTGTTGCCGACTACACCGCTGCTGAGTACGACTACTTCGTCGACGACCGCACCCCTACCGCCGAGCTTCCAGGCAAGATGATGAGGACATCCCTACTAATGTTACACCCACATCATCACTAACTACACATATTGGACCAGTTACTAGAGCACGCGCACGTCAACTAAATTATCAGGTACTTTCGTTTCTTGCGAATCCTTCTAATGTTCATGAACATATGATGTTGCCTAAATTAGATACTTTTGTTTTGCTTATGAATGAAAGACCTAGCATGGACAAGAAGGATGGTCATTGGAGCCGGATCAAGCATGGAGAAGAAGGTGCGCGCGCGGGAAAGGACAATGGAGCTTCCAGTGGGGATTTTCGCACTTTGAAGCCACCATAAGGCGTGCATGAAGGCTTGGACGAAATACACGAGATGCCACTTCATTATTTTCTTCCAAGGGCAATTATAGGTGCTGCATCACCTTAATATTGGGTTGGGCCCATGTAATTTCGAAATAATACCTTATAGGTTGTTTTTAGAGTCCGTATGTGTGGGGAAACCGAGTTAGGGTTGTTTTCGGACCCCTCCTCCAAGGGGTCATGAAAATCCCCTCTGTTCCCCCATATATACAACCCTTAGGGCGTCGTTTAGACTTGGGTTTTAATTAGATTTAAGTTAGCCATAGAAGCAACTTCGAGTTCTTCGTTTGTGTCGTCCGACCAGGCCAAGACCGCATTGGAACCCAACCTTTCGTCAATCCTTCATCTTATATTCACAATATCCAGATTGAAATTCTTAGTTCTTGCTTGTTCTTTCGATTGCTTGCAGGAATTAGACCTTCGTGGTCAGGTTGATCGTGCATCCGCGGGATCAATAACCTCTCGGTGTTGGTTTAGCGATCGCTAAGGCGCAACGTCTTCGCACGTTCGTAGTCGGGTCGTGAAAGTCGTCTCCACCATAATCGATCTCCATCATCTCGTCGAAACATCAGGACACCTTCGCCTCTATCAAGTGGTATCAGATTTCCAGGTTGCTCGGTGAGATTTACCAGTTTTTCGTAGTCTAAATTACTTCTATTTTTCATACCTACAGTCCATGAAAAAGCCAAAAAAAATTAGGGTTAGATCATCACGTCCCAAGACAGTCCGAGCCTTTTGTCCAGTTTTCTTTACAGTAGTTTGCTTTGTTGAATTTGCGGTTGCATCGTTGTGTCGAGTTGGTGATCTTAGCGTCTAGTTCCCTTAGAGTTTCGAGTTCTGATCAGAGTTTGTCACGCCGCCGCCGCACAGTTCCATCCATCCGCTGCCACCAATCCGAGTCCAGATACACCACCACGTTCCACCAAGCCGAGTCAATACACACCACCCCGATCTACCGATCCGAGTTGAGTTCCATCACCCGTTCGATTTGTGATATCTCCATAGCCAGATTAGTTTTGAGTTCATTAGAGTCGGATTTCACCAATGTTTTGTCGTACGTAGAAGGGGGTGATTTCCAAAAACAAAAAAACAAAAAAAAGAGTCTGGCACGCTTTCCAGAGCACATGTTAGGCCAAAAAATTCAGGGGTGAAAAAATTTCGTGCCCATACCTTCCTTAGGCCTAGAAACGCATTTTGAGACATTCGCTACCATAGTGGTTTTTTCGCACTTTTTCAGCCATCGCAGTCCCGAATCGCCACCAAAAAAAAGAGAAAAAAATTCAGAGTGTGCTTCTCAGTTGTTTACGTGTCGCGCCGTGCTTTCGTTGGTGTTTAAGCTCGCGTCTCTAGTACGGTCTAGCCTAGGATCAGCACAGTACCGAAGTTGAGTGTTTATTCAGCTTTGCATCTTTGTCTTGATTACTGTTGAGCTTTTGCTACCATACTTGTCATCCTTCCTACAGCTCCACATATATTCTACATCGTGCGTTTTGACACCTCCTGGCCATCGCTCTACCACATCTTTGAGAGTTTTGACCCGTTGGTTGTACATCACCACCTGCTGATGGCTTCTCGCCCCTCGTTGGTTACCCCAAGTGGAAGGTTTGAGATGCAGTGCAGCAGCAAGTTTCCCTCGGTGAAGATACCAAGGTTATCGAACCAGTAGGACTCAGGAGATACAAGTAGGTGGCAACGTCACCAGAAATTGCTTCCTGACTAGGGTGTTGTCGTGGACCTGCACACAGCAACAAATAAGTTTGCTCCCAACGAGTACAGAGGAGTTGTCAATTCCTCCGGCCTTGTTTTTTACAAAGGATCAACGCAAGAGATAAAAGGTGCAAAGGAAAGTAAAAGCTGAAAGTAAATTTAGGGTGTGAACAATAATGTGAAGATGGACCGGGGTCCCGTGATTTTCACTAGTGATGTCTCTCTCCCAAAAGACGATAAAAGTGCTAGCGAGGTAAACAAATCACAGTTGGGCAATTGACAGGATTATGAAGGCACCGCAATGCTAACTATGCTGCAAAGAAAGGAAGGGCTCAAAAGCAATGGGCAGTACGCCAAGGTAAGTAGACCGAAATCCATCTGCATCTACTACGAATCATCCACCTTGAGATATCTATCCAGAACATCTCGCTGGTATTAAGTTGTGAATCCCACCCAAAGTGTAAACTCAAAGCAACAGACAACTGCACTAAAAGAACTTCGCGTAAAGTAAACAATCCTTGCACCCGCAGGTACAAGCACCGTTGTTTTATCCCTGGTGGCAACAGCACATCCCATAATCTCATGTTTCTGTCACTCAAGCTAGACATCAAGGGGCTGAACCCACAATCGAGCATAACGCTCTCTCTTGGAGTTGCAAATAAAATGCTTGGCCAAAGAAAATACCGCAATGGAGAACATGCAAGAATTTACTCAAGAACAAAATATAAAAGAGAAGAACCAACTATAATACTCATCACAATCTGAACATAGTCTCATAATCCTTCGGATCTCAACAAACTCAACATAGCAACATCAGAAATTACATAGATGCCTCGATCATGTGAGGCAGCTCACGAGGACTCGAAAGTGGAAGCACAAAAGGGGGAGAGGTTCATCACATAGCTACTGGTCACGGACCCATGGTCCAAGGGGGACTACTCACGGCATATCCGGGAGGCGTCCATGGATATGGATGGTCTCCCGGAGGGGGTTCCTCCTCCCGGCAGGGTGCCGGGGCAGCTTCTCCAGGCAGCCCCGATCTTGAAACGGTGGCGGCGGCGGTACAGAGGGGAGTTCGCGAGAAAGAGATCGATATTAGGGGTTTGCACCCCGAGGGGTAAATATAGGCGAAGGGGGCATCGAGCGGACCCACGAGGCAGTCAGGAGGGTCCTTGGCGCGGCCCAGGGTGGGGCCGCGCCACCTGCCCTCCTGGCTGCCTGGTGGTGGCCCCCCTTCCCTCTCTTGGTGATTCCGGATGCTTCTGTTGCGCTGATTTTTTATATATTTTTCCCGGAATTTTTGGAGCACTTTTAATGGCCGGAAAACCTGAAATACAAAAACAACAGAAAAAAGAAACTGGCAACTGGGTGCACTGAGTTAATAGGTTAGTCCAAAAAGGTTCAAAAGTGTATGAAATTTCAAGCAAAACATGGCAGAGTCACACAAAACATGCATGGGGCAAGCAGAAATTATAGATACGTTTCGGACGTATCAACATCCCCAAGCTTAATTCCTGCTCGTCCTCGAGTAAGTAAATGATAACAAGCATAATTTCTGTGGTGACATGCCCCACAACCAAATAAGGATCTTTAAGTAAAGCAATCAAAGCATGCAATTATATTCAAGTCTTAACAAGTAAGAGTCTATATTAGCATTGACACAAGCAACAAAAGAACAAAGGGTGCAAGAGCTCTCGCTGGCCGTGACTCGAATGTCTCCAAATGGTGTTTGCGTGCAAGCAAGGGACTGGGAAGAAAGAGAAAAAAGGTTCTTGAGAACAACTATCTACTAAAGTTTCACACTTGGTCTCCTTTGGATTCTTATCTGGACTCGTCCCCAGACCACTAGCCAAGTACAAGTCAAACTGATCCACTCCCTTTCGACATTTTGAGCACTCATGCAATGGATGAGCGTGAGCAAGAAAGTTGACACCTAAAAGGCGAAACAGAAAGAAGGTGGAGGAGGAAGACAAAAAGGTGTGAAAGGCTCACATCAATGAGGACAATCATAGGCGAGAGAAGGGCATATGATAGATATGATGTGAGGAGTAGGGATTTCCATACAACGGATGCACATGTGAGCTAAAATCTCTCCAAGGGAACTAGTGGGGGTGCATCTAACTTGCTTGCTCAAGAAGACCTAGAGCTCATTTGAGGAGGCTCATCATTGGAATATACAAGCCAAGTTCTATAGTGTGAAGGGTCCCCACATAGCTATATGCATGATGATGATATCTATGGAGTACAAGGGATAGAAGATGAAGTACTAGTGTGGATCTATCAAAAGGAATAGTAGTATGCCCCCTTCTCTCTTTTTATTTTATTTTCTCTTTTTCTCTTTTTTATTTTTTTATTTTTTGGTGGCCTCAATGACTCTTTCTATTTAACTCTCATTTGTCTTCTTTGGGATCTTTTGATTTTGTCCTCTTTGGTATCTTTTCCTCACTTTAGGGGCAATACTCTATATTTTACAAGAATATAGGAGTTCTTTCACACTTTACAAAGGTACTCACATAAAGAAAATGTAACTATCATGATGCAAATGTATGCCTCTGCCAGGGTAGCAGGATATACAATGATACTAGCGCGTCATGTAGCAATGATTAGGGCCAGGCCCAACTAGCATGCGACTCATCGATCAAGCAAGTAGCATGTATGACATGAAGATCAAGTCATGAGAAGGTGGATGTTGCATGGCAATGTATCTCGGAAAGGCTATGGAAATTCCTTGTAGGTAGGTATGGTGGCTGTTTTGAGGAAAGATATAAGGAGGCTTATGATGACAGAGCATATCATGCCAAGGGTTTGGATGCACCGGCGAAGTATGCGCCAACTCTCGAGGTGAGAAAGGGCAATGCACGGTACCGAAGAGGCTAGAAAAAGTATAGGTGGGTGGAAGTGTCAACTTTCGAATACTTACATTAGTCCGAAGAACTCATGCACTTATTATCGGTAACTTTCAATCTAATCAGGAGGTTCACAAAGAGACAGGTACCCCGAGGAGGAGTGTATGGGGGTTTGGTTATCCTTGCGCATCCTCGACTCATGGTACGTGAGTGTACTCTAATATTCGAACCCTCCAGAGGTTAGTGATCCATCAAGTAGCTAGAGTTCTCAACAGGGGTTTTTTGGTTTTCGAAAAACACACGGATTTCCCAAATTACGACATCTATCACTAATAGGAAAGAGCTCTTGACACCATAAGTTCGAACATTACTCTAGTCAATACCTCAAAACTATTGCAAGTTACTACTACAAAGGGAATAGCAACTTTAACTACCTACTTTCAGTCAAGACACAGAACTCGGTGCAACAGGCAAACTCTCTAACAAGATAAAACATGCAACCTATAGAAAGTTCAACCTAAGACAAAAGAAAATCTCTAGAAAAATAAAAGCACTACAACTAAACAAAGCAGCAGCTGAGAAAAGAAAAAGAACCACTCACAGCTAAAAGAATAAGCATGCAAATCCTATGAGGAGTTCTAATTCAAGCGGAGCGTGTATCTCTCGCACACAAAAGAGTAAGTAAGCTTGGATCTAAATTGTTACTACAGCAAACAAAGCTAAAGAAAACTAAAAAAAAAACTAAGAGCGAGACGCTCCAAGAATAGCACATAACGCATGAAGTGATAAAAATATAGTGTAACGAGAGACGAACTGATAATTGTTGATGAAGAAGGGGATGCTCGGGGGCATCCACAAGCTTAGACGCTTGAGTCTCCTTGAATATTTATTGGGGGTGCACATGGGCATCCCCAAGCTTGAGCGTTTGACACTCCAAGATCTTCTTTCATCATCATCCATCGCACACTTGAAAACTCCCTTCATACATAACTCATTGTAGACTGATTAGAGAGGTTAGTACCCTATTAAAATAATTTTTCCTATACTGAAAATAAAGATAATCTTGAAGAGCTACTGTTTCTCAAGATTGCAAAAAAGTTTTTGCAAAGAAAAAGCAAGCTTAAGGTTTGCAAAAGTAAGGAGAGACAAAACGTGGTAGAATCTGTGAAAAACAGAACAGCAGATAGAAACGAAATTTTTAGAGGTACTTCTGCAACTCAAATAAAAAAACTCAGAACATATGGAAGTTTCGTAATTGTATAGAGCACGCTGTGTAAAAAAATCAGCCCAAAACGATGAACTGGGATTTTTCTGTGATTTTTCTAGTCACGAGGACAGAATCTATTTTATCCACAGCATGTCACAACTTTCACTTCCCTTGCCGTATGAGGCTAAACTTGGCACAAAGCTTGAAAAGTAAAGATACAATGATGTTGATACAGTAGTAACAATCATCAAGACCACTAAGAATAGAACAAAAGCAAAAAGAAAAACCTAAATTCGTTGCGGGCTGCCTCCCGAAAGCATTTCTTTAGAGCCATTAGCTAGGCTTAAAGATTATAGAAGATGCTCTCACAAGAATAAGAATTTTGAAGCAAAAGAGAGCATCAAGAAGCAAACATGAAACACATTTAAGTCTAACCCACTTCCTATGCATAGGCATCTTGTAAGAAAATAAATCAAAGAAGCACAAAGTGACAAGCATAGGAAGGTGGAACAAGAACAACTTTAAAACTTTCAACATAAAGAGAGGAGTTTTAGTAATATGGAAATTTCTACAACCAAACTTCCCTCTCTCAGAATAATTTTCAGTAGTATCATGAACAACATCAAGAATATAACTATCACATAAATCATGTTGTTCATGACCTACAAGCACACGTGTATTGTTTTCAACACGTTTTTTAGGATCATAAGATAGATGCAACCCATCACATTGAGCCTTGATAAGAGCAAAATTCTCCGCAATAGTTGGAGATTTCAAAAGGATAATAGGGCAATCAAGTGTGGGTGCAATAGCAACAATTTCATGCTTAACATAAGGAACTATAGCAAGTTCATCTTTGTAAGCAGCATCCATAGTGGCATCATGGCCATCAACAAAGCAAGTATCAAAATCATCAGAAAGGAAAGTATCAAGTGAGTCCTCGGAATCATCTGACTCCTCATCATAGCAATCATTAGACTCTTCTCGGGAAGCAAGCATTCTATTTTTAAAATCCTCAATATAAGCATTGGAAGTATAATTCTCAAAGCAATAAGCAAGAACAGCAAAGTTTTCGGACTTGTGAATAGTATCATAATACTTTTCAATCAAAGAAGCAATCTCATAAGCACATTTAAAAGCAACAAACTCTTCAATCTTTTCAACATCAAAGTAATCATAAACACCTTTGGCATAAGAAGATAGGATCTCATTTTCATTAAACTCACATTGGAAAGGAAGGTGTTTACGCTCTATATTAGAGCAGCAAGTAAAATCATAAATGTGGCATAAAGATTCAGCATAGCAACAAGAAACTTGTATTTTATCCCATAAGTGTTTCCCTTTCTGAGATAGGCGGTGCCGCGTATAATGAGCATGCTCATCCAATGATTTTCCCTCAACCAAGTCGGTTGGGTTTTTAGCGCGAGCACAAATTGATTGAAGACGATCCAAGTGAAACATGTCCATCCTACCATATTTGGGTGGTTCCACACCCATGGTGAAGATAGCATAAGTAGGTATTTTTGATATTTTTTATAAGGGACACAAAAGTAAAAACTAAAAGGTAAACTAACAAGACTAAAAAGCAAAGATAAAATATAGTGTGCAACTCCCCTATCTTGTAGACTTGAGTCCCCGGCAACGGCGCCAGAAATTTGGCGGTTGCCGGGACCAGTCTTTTGCTGCGCTTCGGAATCCCCGGCAACGGCGCCAGAAATTTGCTTGATGGCTTCTCGCCCCTCGTTGGTTACCCCAAGTGGAAGGTTTGAGATGCAGCGCAGCAGCAAGTTTCCCTCGGTGAAGATACCAAGGTTATCGAACCAGTAGGACTCAAGAGATACAAGTAGGTGGCAACGTCGCTGGAAATTGCTTCCTGACTAGGGTGTTGTCGTGGACCTGCACACAGCAACAAATAAGTCTGCTCCCAACGAGTACAGAGGAGTTGTCAATTCCTCCGGCCTTGTCGTTTACAAAGGATCAACGCAAGAGATAAAAGGTGCAAAGGAAAGTAAAAGCTGAAAGTAAATTGAGGGTGTGAACAATAATGTGAAGATGGACTGGGGTCCCGTGATTTTCACTAGTGATGTCTCTCTCCCAAAAGACGATAAAAGTTCTAGCAAGGTAAACAAATCACAGTTGGGAAATTGACAGGATTATGAAGGCACCGCAATGCTAACTATGCTGCAAAGAAAGGAAGGGCTCAAAAGCAATGGCCAGTACGCCAAGGTAAGTCGACTGAAATCCATCTGCATCTACTACGAATCATCCAACTTGAGATATCTATCCAGAACATCTCGCTGGTATTAAGTTGTGAATCCCACCCAAAGTGTAAACTCAAAGCAACAGACAACTGCATTAAAAGAACTTTGTGTAAAGTAAACAATCCTTGCACCCGCAGGTACAAGCACCGGTGTTTTATCCCTGGTGGCAACAGCACATCCCCTAGTCTCATGTTTCTGTCACTCGAGCTAGACATCAAGGGGCTAAACCCACAATCGAGCATAGCGCTCTCTCTTGGAGTTGCAAATAAAATACTTGGCCAAAGCAAATACCGCAACGGAGAACATGCAAGAATTTACTCAAGAACAAAATATAAAAGAGAAGAACCAAATATATTACTCATCACAATCTGAACATAGTCTCATAATCCATCAGATCCCAACAAACTCAGCATAGCAACAGCAGAAATTACATAGATGCCTCGATCATGTGAGGCAGCTCACGAGGACTCGAAAGTGGAAACACAAAAGGGGGAGAGATTCATCACATAGCTACTGGTCACGGACCCATGGTCCAAGGGGGACTACTCACGGCATATCCGGGAGGCGTCCATGGCTATGGATGGTCTCCCGGAGGGGGTTCCTCCTCCCGGCAGGGTGTCGGGGCAGCTTCTCTAGGTAGCCCCGATCTTGAAACGGCGGCGGCGGCGGTACAAAGGGGACTTCGCGAAAAAGAGATCGATATTAGGGGTTTCCACCCCGAGGGGTAAATATAGGCGAAGGGGGCATCGAGGGGACCCACGAGGCAGTCAGGAGAGTCCCTGGCGCGGCCCAGGGTGGGGCCGCGCCACCTGCCCTCCTGGAAGCCTGGTGGTGGCCCCCCTTCCCTCTCGTGGTGATTCTGGAAGCTTCTGTTGCGCGGATTTTTATATATTTTTTCCGGAATTTTTGGAGCACTTTTAATGGCCGGAAAACCTGAAATACAAAAACAGCAGAAAACAGAAACTGGCAACTGGGTGCACTGAGTTAATAGGTTAGTCCAAATAGGTTCAAAAGTGTATGAAAGTTCAAGAAAAACATGGCAAAGTCACAAAAAACATGCATGGAGCAAGCAGAAATTATAGATACGTTTGGGACGTATCACCTACTGCTAGGTAAGAATCAGTAAGAACGAAAGAAAATCTTGACGGATTTGTGCTTTCCACCACCCCACATCCCATTAGTAGAAGCAGGATCATATTTCTGTGTGTTTTCTATTTCTTCTAACCATGCCAGGATCACATGATGAAGTGGCGCGGGATGCGCCCGATTGGGAGAACAAGACAAACAAGGAGCTACATGATAAATTTGCACAAAGGATGTGTGAACAGGTGAATGACATCGAGAACAGATTTAAAGAGGCGATTGATGGCATGGAGAAGATGATCGACACCAAGCTCGACGCCAAGTTTACTGAGTTGATCGCATGCCTACCTACACAGCCTGCTGCCGCTCCGGCACAGCCACCGCCACCACGACGTGCACGATGTATTCTGTTTCCGGGCGGACAAGCTGTTGGTATTGGTGCTCCTACCGCTGTAGTTGTTGCTGCTGCTGCTGCTTCTGACGTCGGCCAATATGACGACTACGAGGGTGATTACGAGGATGAGGTGGAACAGGCAGCGCCCTATGAACAACAAGATGGACGCCCACGTCCCAACATTCGACAAGGTCGACACCCGCCACACCCTCAGGTACGCGATGATGAACATGTGCCTAAACTGAAACTGAATCTTAAATCTTTTGAGGGTAGATATATTCCTGATGCTTATCTTACTTGGGAGATAGAAACTGAACAACGCTTTACATGTTTTACAATATCCTGAGAATAGACGTGTTACGGCTGCTGTTTGTGAATTCACGGAGTTTGCGTCTATTTGTTGGTCTGAACATTGTAGATTTCATGCTAATAATATTCCAACTACTTGGGCTGCTTTAAAAGATGCTATGCGTAATCGTTGGGTTCCTCCTTATTATCAACATGAATTGCTACAAAAATTACAACGTTTGAGACAGGAAAAAAATTATGTAGAGGAATATTATCAGGAATTACAAACTGGATTGATTAGATGTGGCCTAGTAGAGGATAATGAAGCTATGCTTGCACGTTTTATGGGTGGCTTAAACAAGGAGATACAAACTATTCTAGAATACAAGGACTATGCTATTATCACTCGTTTGTTTCATCTTGCTTGTAAAGCTGAACGTGAAGTGCAGGATCGACAGGCCGCTCCGAGACCTAACTTTTCTGTAGGACGAACTACATCATGGACATCGCGTGGACCTTCTACATCCACACGTCCTGCTGCACCACCATCTACTTCAGCCGCTCATTCTTATAGGGAGCCACCAAAACAGCCAGCGCCACCATTCAAGGGTGCACAGAGTGGTCCAGCGGCGAGTTCTTCTTCATCCATGGCTTCCACAGGGCAAACACGAGATCGTGATATTAAATGTCACAGGTGCCAAGGTGGAGGTCACTTCGCAAAAGACTGTCCCTCCGAGCATGTGATGACTATTACGGCGGATGGTGGGTATGAGTCAGCGAGTGACTATGATGAGGAGACTTTAGTTCTCATTGCTCATGAGGAACAGGGTGCCCATGATGATGCTCATGGTATAGAGTATATGGATCCTAATGATGCGTATAAATATGCTAGTTTGGTTGCTCAACGTGTGTTAAGTGTGCAGGTCACGAAGGTCGAGCAAAACCAGAGGAATAATTTGTTCCACACAAAGGGAGTGGTGAAAGATCGTTCGGTTCGCATCATTATTGACGGAGGGAGTTGCAACAACTTGGCTAGCATGGAGATGGTGGAGAATCTATCTCTCACCACAAGACCACACCCTCATCCGTACTATATTCAGTGGTTTAACAATAGTGGTAAGATTAAGGTAACGCGTTCTATTCGTGTGCACTTTAGCATTGCTGCATATGCTGATTATGTTGATTCTGATGTGGTACCCATGCAAGCATACTCTGTTTTACTTGGTAGACCATGGCAATTTGATAGGAATGTTGTACACCATGGTAGGACAAATCAGTTTACTCTGGTTCATCAGGATAAAAATATTGCTTTACTTCCTATGTCTCCTGAACAAATTGTGAAAGATGATCTTGCTAGAGCTAGTAAAGCTAAACAGGAGAAAAATATGAGTGAAAATGAGATAGAAGCTAAAGAATTTGAGCAACAACATAAGACTAATAGCAAATCTTCTTCTGCTGTTTCTAATGAAATTAAATTTACTAGTCCAACTTTGCTTGCTACTAAGGTTGATATTTCGGATTTGGATATTAGTCAATATGTGTGCTATGCTTTTGTGTGCAAAGAAGCTTTGTTTTCATTTGAGGAATTGCCTCCTTCTTTGCCTCCTGTTGTCACTGACCTTTTGCAGGAGTTCATAGACGTCTTTCCCCAAGACGTACCACCGGGATTACCACCTATTCGAGGGATTGAGCATCAGATTTACTTAATTCCCGGTGCTTCGCTTCCCAACCGTGCGCCATACAGTACCCCTGAGGATACGAAGGAGATTCAGCTTCAAGTGCAAGAGCTACTCGACAAAGGTTATATACGTGAATCCCTTAGTCCTTGTGTTGTTCCTGTTATATTAGTGCCAAAATAGGATGGAACATGGCGTATGTGTGTTGATTGTCGAGCCATTAATAATATTACTATTCGTTATCGTCATCCTACTCCTAGGTTAGATGATATGCTTGATGAATTAAGTGGCTCTACCATGTTTTCCAAAGTTCATTTGCGTAGTGGATACCATCAAATTCGCATGAAATTAGGATATGAATGGAAAATGGCATTTAAAACTAAGTTTGGATTGTATGAGTGGTTAGTCATGCCTTTTGGGTTAACTAATGCACCTAGCACTTTCATGAGATTAATGAACGAGGTTTTACGTGCTTTCATTGGACGATTTGTGGTAGTCTATTTTGATGATATACTGATTTATAGCAAATCTTTGGAGGATTATTTGGATCATTTACGTGTTGTTTTTATTGCTCTACGTAATGCACGTTTGTTTGGTAACCTTGGGAAGTGCATGTTTTCCACCGACCGAGTATCGTTTCTTGGCTATGTTGTTACTCCGCGGGGAATTGAAGTTGATAAAGCCAAGATCAAGGCAATTGAGAGTTGGCCGCAGCCCAAAACGGTCACACAAGTGAGGAGTTTTCTTGGCCTCGCTGGATTCTATAGGAGTTTTGTGAGAGATTTCAGCACCATTGCTGCACCTCTCAATGAGCTTACACGCAAGGATGTGCCTTTTACTTGGGGTACCGCACAGGAAGAAGCCTTCACAGTATTGAAAGATAAGTTAACACATGCTCCTTTGCTCCAACTTCCTGATTTTAATAAGACTTTTGAGCTTAAATGCTATGCTAGTGGGATTGGTTTGGGAGGTGTGTTATTACAAGATGCTAAACATGTTGCATACTTTTCTGAAAAATTGAGTGGGCCTAGTCTGAACTATTCTACTTATGATAAGGAATTATATGCTCTTCTTCGGACATTAGAAACTTGGCAACATTATTTATGGCCCAAAGAATTTGTTATATATTCTGATAGAGAATCCTTGAAAAAATAAAGAAGTCAAGCAAAACTCAATCGTAGACATGCTAAGTGGGTTGAATTTATTGAGACATTTCCTTATGTGTTTAAACACAAGAAGGGGAAAGATAATATTATTGCTGATGCATTGTCTTGTCGTTATACTATGCTTTCACAACTTGACTTTAAGATATTCGGTTGAGAGACAATCAAAGATCAGTATGTACATGATGCGGAATTTAATGATGTATTGCAGAATTGTAGAGAAGGTAGAACATGGAACAAGTTTGTGCTTAATGATGGATTCGTGTTTCGTTCTAACAGACTATGCATTCCAGCTAGCTCTATTCGTCTTTTGTTGTTGCAGGAGGCGCATGGAGGAGGATTAATGGGACACTTTGGCGTGAAGAAGACGGAGGATGTACTTGCTACACATTTCTTTTGGCCAAAGATGAGACGGGATGTTGAGCGTTTTGTTGCTCGCTGCACTACATGTCAAAAAGCTAAGTCACGACTCAATCCTCATGGTTTATACATGCCTTTACCTGTACCTAGTGTTCCGTGGGAAGACATATCCATGGACTTTGTTTTAGGCTTGCCTCGAACAAAGAAGGGGAGGGATAGCATTTTTGTTGTCGTGGATAGATTTTCTAAGATGGCACACTTTATACCATGTCATAAAAGCGATGATGCTGCTAATGTTGCTGATTTATTCTTTCGTGAGATTATTCGCTTACATGGTGTGCCCAATACTATTGTCTCGGATCGTGATACTAAGTTTCTTAGCCATTTTTGGAGATGTTTATGGGCTAAGTTGGGGACTAAACTACTTTTTAGTACTACATGTCATCCCCAAACGGATGGACAAACTGAAGTAGTCAATAGGACTTTGTCTACTATGCTTAGGGCTGTTTTAAAGAGTAACTTCAAAATGTGGGAAGAATGTTTACCTCATATTGAATTTGCTTATAATCGTTTGTTGCATTCTACCACTAAAATGTGCCCTTTTGAGATTGTTTATGGTTTTCTACCTCGTGCACCTATTGATTTGCTGCCTCTTCCATCTTCGGAGAAGGTTAATTTTGATGCTAAGCAACGTGCTGAATTGATATTAAAAATGCATGAGTTAACTAAAGAAAACATTGAGCGAATGAATGCTAGATACAAGCTTGCTGGTGATAAGGGTAGAAAGCATGTTGTGTTTGAACCCGGAGATCTTGGTTGGTTACATCTACGTAAAGATAGGTTTCCTGATTTGCGCAAGTCTAAGTTAATTCCATGAGCTGATGGTCCCTTTAAGGTTTTGCAGAAAATTAATGATAATGCATATAAACTTGAGCTACCTGCTGATTTTGGGGTTAGTCCTACATTTAATATTGCAGATTTGAAGCCTTATTTGGGAGAAGATGATGAGCTTCCGTCGAGGACGACTTCAATTCAAGAAGGGGAGGATAATGAGGACATCCCTACTAATGTTACACCCACATCCTCACCAACTACACATATTGGACCAGTTACTAGAGCATGCGCACGTCAACTAAATTATCAGGTACCTTCGTTTCTTGCGAATCCTTCTAATGTTCATGAACATATGATGTTGCCTAAATTAGATACTTTTGTTTTTCTTATGAATGAAGGACCTAGCATGGACAAGAAGGATGGTCATTGGAGCAGGATCAAGCATGGAGAAGAAGGTGCGCGCGCGGGAAAGGACAATGAAGCTTCCAGTGGGCATTTTCGCACTTTGAAGCCACCATAAGGCGTGCATGAAGGCTTGGACGAAATACACGAGATGCCACTTCATTATTTTCGTCCAAGGGAAATTATAGGTGCTGCGTCACCTTAATATTGGGCTGGGCCCATGTAATTTCGAAATAATACCTTATAGGTTGTTTTTAGAGTCCGTATGTGTGGGGAAACCGAGTTAGGGTTGTTTTCGGACCCCTCCTCCAAGGGGTCACGAAAATCCCCTCTGTTCCCCCATATATACAGCCCTTAGGGCGTCGTTTAGACTTGGGTTTTAATTAGATTTAAGTTAGCCATAGCAGCAACTTTGAGTTCTTCGTTTGTGTCGTCTGACCAGGCCAAGACCGCATTGGAACCCCAACTTTCATCAATCATTCATCTTATATTCGCAATATCCAGATTGCAATTCTTAGTTCTTGCTTGTTCTTTCGATTGCTTGCAGGAATTAGACCTTCGTGGTCAGGTTGATCGTGCATCTGCGGGATCAATAACCTCTCGGAGTTGGTTTAGCGATCGCTAAGGCGCAACGTCTTCGCACGTTCGTAGTCGGGTCGTGAAAGTCGTCTCCACCATAATCGATCTCCATCATCTCATCGAAACATCGGGACACCTTCGCCTCTATCACAAGCAAAGCCATTTTCCTTCCCCAGATATCACCTATCTTTCCGTACATTTCTTGCACTAGGCATTGTTACTGTTGTTGCTACTTTACAGTCATATTCTATTGCATAGCCTGTTTTTGTCGCCCCATGATGTACCTTCTTTTATCCTGTGCTGCCTATAAATATATATATTCTATTCAGTAGTGAGCCTTGCGCATTGTTAGTCAACTAGGATTAGATAGACGGTCGTGATCGCTCTGGGGAGTGAACGCGGGTATAAATTTTTATAACTGCAACAGATACGGTACAGAGCAGATGCCCAAGGGAATCTAAAACGGCGAGACTCTGCCGAGTCGCTTCTATCTTGACTTACGAGTGGATGGACTCGTATTTCACTCTCGTCGGATCAGTAGAGTAGCATCACCGGGATGATACGAGGTTTACCTCTTTAGTTCATTCGGCTGATATCTCTGTCGAACCTCTTTAAGTGTACCATCGAGGGTGATACCTCCTGGTTTCACTTAATGGTAGGGACCTGAACCAACTGGTGTCCTTAAAGGTAAGAGACGGGCGACCCAACGGTGCCCGCAAGCGGTATTGCGTCGGGAATGACAGGGAGGGTACGACCGACGTTACTGGCGTTCTTGGCCCCTTCTCGTATCTCGTGAGAGTTACCAAACCATGAAAAGTCGAGCTCTACCAAGAGTACACGCGAGACAAGGTAAGGAGATGGTTCACCTTGTTGGTAACCGCGCGCTTTGACGGGATGACAGGGCAAGCTCCGACGTTACTGGTGGACCTTGTTGTTGTTCGTTGTCCGTTGTGTTGTTAGTCAGACAATGATCACGGTTGTCTATGAGATAATATTAAAATGCTAAATGGTTCGGTGGATGACTTGAGAGGCTCGTTGGTGTGTACGCACTACCTTCCCGTGGTATAAGGAGTTTTGGGCTCCCCCGCGTCGTAGTTCATTTGAAAGCTCTTCAGACGTCAGCAGTACCGCGGCCTGCCCCGGGAAGTGGTGTCTTCTTCGCTTGAGCGGTGTATTTGGATTTGCTTTTGCTTCACCGGTCAGCCACGCACCGTTCAGGAGCGTGAAGGGTGAGGGTCCTAGACCCCTGATCACATAGGATATAGTCCGGCGGATGGCCTCTCTGTTGAGCCTAGGATGGGTTGAGGCGTGTCAGATAGCTTTGGTGGCGCATTCCTTAACAAGGTGCCCTCCACCCTGGAGATCCGAGCGTGCAGGCTGGACAGTAGTGCACCCCTGCAGGGAGTTTAATCTATTCAAATAGCCGTGTCCACGGTAACAGAACGCTTTATGCTGAAGCTGGATCTTACCACTACAAACTAATACTATTAAATTGTATGGTTCCGGGTCTTCTTCCTCGCAGGGAAGTCGAGGAAGGGAACTCAGAGGCATTGTTAATTGTTATCTACTACAATATTATAAAATGTTGCATCAACTTTTGATGCATTGTTATTACTTTCATGTTGTTAACTGCTTAAACTTTTGGTTGTTCTCTTCTTGTGTTGCAAGACTCATCGGAAGATGCTAGTCTTCGATAGTCCTAGCTTCTTATCCTTATTCTGATTTCTATCATGCAGTCCACTATATACAGCCTCCCCTTTCAATTTGATACAAATGCATAAATGCTTAGTAGCAGACGTAAGACTTCCAGGTATGCTAGATACTCACCGTTGCTTTATTTCCCCCTTTTTTTGCCTGATCGGCCGCTGCAGTCGACGTTGAAGCCCAGGATCAGGAGTACCCCGGAGGCGGATACTACTACGTCGAGACCCCGCTGATTAGGACCAGGAGTAGTTTCGGGGGCTCCAAGGCAGGAGGGCTTGCCTTTTCGATCTGTATCTCTGATGTGATTTGTGCAAGCCTTTTAAGGCAAAACCTGACTAACTATGTCTGTATTTAGATATTATGGCTTGTATAACTTATGAATTCGGATCCTCGTGATCCCTGGTTTGTAACTTAAAATATTTATCTTATTTGTGTTTAGTGGTGTGATGTGATATTCTCACCGTGGCACCTTGATTTCTTCATGTACTCTGCGTGTATGATTACTGTACAAGGCTTGATTTTGGGGGCGTCATAGTCCATGATCACTAGCTATGTGATGTTCTCCTCCCCTCTTTGTTCTTCATGGATTAGACCTTGTGAGATTCCCTACATGATCAAGGCACATATGTAATTCTTTCTGTTGTTGCTATGCTGCGTTTTCTGGGATCTGATGGATTATGAGACTATGTTCAGATTGTGATTGAATAATATATTTGGTTCTTCTCCTTTCTATTTTTGTTCTTGAGTAATTCTTGCAAGTTCTCCGTTCTTGTTTATTGCTTTGGCCAAGTAGTAGGTAGTGACTCCAAGAGGGAGCGATATGCTTGATTGTGGGTTCATGCCCCCTGATGACTAGCTTGAGTGACAGAAACGTGAGTCTAGGGCATTTGTTGTTGCCACAAGGGAGAAAACAACGGTGCTTGTCACCACGGTTGCAAGGATTGTTTACTTTACGCAAAGTTATTTTAATGCAGTTGTCTGTTGCTTTGGGTTTACACTTTGGGTGGGGCTCGCAACTTAATACCAGCGAGATGTTCTAGATAGATATGTCAAGGTGGATGATTAGTAGTAGATGCAGATGGATTTTAGTCTACTTATTCTGGTGTACTGCCCATGCTTTTGAGCCTCTTCCTTTCTTTGTAGCATAGTTAGCATTGGTTTGTGCCCATAATCCTGTCAATTGCCCAGCTGTGATTTTCTTACCTCGCATAGCAGTTTTATCGTCTTTTGGGAGAGAGACATCACTAGTGCACATCATTGGACCCCGGTCCATATTTCCACCACTGTTTACACCCTCAATTACTTCTTGTTTTACTTTCCAGTTGCAGTTATCACTACTATTATCTGTTGCGTTGATCCTTCGTAAACAACAAGGCCAGAGAGATTGACAACCTCTCTGAACTTCGTTGGGAGTAAAGTTACTTGTTGTGTGTGCAGGTCCAGGCGAAGCAAGTGATACGGCGCCTCACTTGCCAAACCACCTTCTTGTTGACCTTGGAGTCCTATGGGAGACAAACCCTATCCTCTACATTAGGGGGAATTTGCTGCTATCCTACATCTCACCTTCCACTTGGGGTAACCAACGAAGGGTGAAAAACCATTATCATCTCTCATGCATCAAGCAAATTTCTGGCGCCATTGCTGAGGACTCCAATCTTTAAGATAGGGGAGTTGCACACTATCTTTTATCTTTGCTTTTTAGTCTTGTTAGTTTACCTTTCAGTTCTTGCTTTAGTGTCCTTTATCAAAAATCACAAAAAAATTATTTACATTGCTTTTAGTAGTCCTTCTTGTTTAGTTAAGCATGTTAGAACTTGTTGCTTTGAGGGAATAGGAAGTTCTAGATTTCCATCAAAGGGATGGAGAGAATATGAAGAAGGCATGGGACATAATTTCTTAAGCACATAGAAGAATTATGCCTTGGATACCTATAAAAATTGTGCTTAGAAATTTCTACCATGGTCTTTTTAAGTGGTGTAAACACTCTCTTGATATTATAGCTGAAGGAGACTTCTTAGAGTGTGATGAAGCTAGATATCTTGATATAGCTGAAGGATGCTCTAGACTTGAGGAAGGTAGAGGAACTTAAGCCCAACAAGAAAGAAATGTTGGAGATGGCTGATGATTGGGAGCCTTTTGTTAGAGTTAGCATCTCTAACCAAGACTTCCTTGCATTTTTGTGATATTGGATCCATGGTTTCTACAATGCCAAAAATAGTTTATGATTCTTTCAAACTAAACATGGATAATTTGTCATCTTATCATGAACATACTAATGGAGATATTTCTGAGATCCAGGGAAAGGTAAAAAAATCCAAGTTACATTCCTGAAAAGGGTTGCAACGGTGGATTTCTTCATCATGAAGCCAAACCAAAGTAACATCGTTCTTGGAAGGGACTTCCTACAAGCTATGAAAGGCTTCATTGATATTGGTAAGGGGCACATACGCTTACGTGGTAAAGCGAAAGGTAAGTACCTCTTCCCTAGGAAAACGAAGGATGAACTTGTTGAAAATCAATTTGAAGGTTTTTATGACTCCGATGATCTCAGAGACCTTAGATTCTTCTTTTTCCTTCTTGCCTAGCTTAAAGGTGTTAAAGAAAACGCTTATTGGGAGGAAAACCAAGATGTTTTTACTTCTGTTTTAGTGGTCTTGATGATTTTTATTACTATAGAAACATCATTGTATCTTTATTTTCAAGCTTTGTGCCAAGTTTAGCCGCCGATTGCAAGAAAGTTCAAGAGTTGTGACATGTTGTCCAGAACACAGATTTTGTCCTTGGACGGAAAAATTCACGATAAATCACCAAATCATCTTTTTGATCTGAATTTTTTTGACAGCATGCTCTATACAATTATGTTTCGGGCGTTTGTTCTGAGTTTTTTGATTTGAGATGCAGAAGTACACCAAATAAATATTTCCTACCTGCTGGTCTGTTTTTCACAGATTCTGCCATGTTTTGCCTTTCCTCAATTTGCAAGTCATGCGCTAGCTTTTTCTTTGCAAAAACTTTTTGGCGGTCTTGAGAAACAGTATCCCTTCAATAAAATCTTTATTTCCGGTAGAGGAAATTTTTTATTGTGGGTACTAACCTCTCTAATCAGATTATGATGAGTTATGTATGAAGGGAGTTTTCAAGTGTGCGAGGGAAGATGATAAAAAAAGATCTAGGAGTGTCAAACGCTCAAGCTTTGGGATGCCCCCATACACCCCAAGAAATATTCAAGGAGACTCAAGCGTCTAAGCTTGGGGATGCCCCCGTGCATCCCCTTCTTCATCAGCAATTATCAGTCTGTCCTTCGTCTCACTATATTTTTATCACTTCATGCTTTATGTGCTTTGCTTGGAGCGTCTTGCTCTTTAGTTTTATTTAGATTTGCTTGTTGTTCATAAGAAGTTAGAACCCGGCTTTCTTTTTGTGGGAGAGAAACACGCTCCACTTCAAACTAGAACACGTCATAGGATTTTCATGCTTATCTTTTTTTTGTGTTCTTTATCTTTTCGCAGGTGCTGTCATGTTTAGCTCTTAGTTTTCATGTTTATCTTTTTCAAGAGCTTTTGTTTAGTTTTTTTGCTGGAACTCTCTTTAGTTTTCATGTTTATCTTGTTAAAAGAGTTGGTTGTTGCACTGATTTGTGTCTTGACTTAAAGTAGGTAATTGAGGTTGCTATTCAATTGTAGTAGTAACTTGCAATAGTTTTAAGGTATTGTTGTGACTAATGTTTCAACTTTTGGTATCAACAGCTCTAGCCTATTAGTGATAGGTGTCGTATTTTGGGAAATCCGTGTTTATTTTCAAAAACTACAAAAACTAGTTGAGAACTCTAGCTACTAGATGGATCACTAATCTTTGGAGGGATCGGTTATTAGAGTACACTCACGTACCATGAGTCGAGGATGCGCAAGGATAACAAAAAAACCGTACACTCCTCCTAGGGGTACTTGTCTCTTTGTGAACCTCCAGGTTAGATTGAGAGTTACCGATAATAAGTGCATGAGTTCTTCGGACTAATGTAAGTATTGAAAGTTGACACTTCCACCTCCTCATATTTGCTAGCCTCTTCGGTATCGTGCATTTCTTTCTTCTCACTCCGAGAGTTGGCGCCTACCTCGCCGGTGCATCCAAACCCTTGGCATGATACGCTCTGTCATCATAAACCTCCTTATATCTTTCCCTAAAACAGCCACCATACCTACCTATCCAGGCATTTCCATAGCCTTTCCGAGATATATTGTCATGCAACATCCACCTTTTCATGACTTGATCTTCATGTCATACATGTTCCTGCTACACCGGCAGAGGCATACATTTGCATACATCATGATAGCTACATCTTCTTTATGTTGAGTACCTTGTAAAGTGTGGAAGATCTTCTATACTTCTTTTAAAATAGAGTGTTGCCCTTAAGTGAGGAAAAGATCCCAAAGAGGACAAATTTAAAAGATCCCAAAGAGGGAAAATGATAGTTGAATAGAAAGATCCATTGAGGCCACCAAAAAATAGAAAAAAAGATAAAATAAAATAAAAAGAGAGAAGGGGGCAACACTACTATTCCTTTTGAAAGAACCATACTCGTACTCCCTCTATATCTTCTACTCCATAGAGATGATCATATATGCATATAGCTATGTGGGGACCTTCACACTATAGAACTTGGCTTGTATATTCCAATGATGAGCCTCCTCAAATGAGCTCTAGGTCTTCTTGAGCGAGCAAGTTGGATGCACCCCCACTAATTCCATTGGAGAGATTTTCTTAGCTCATATGTGCATCCGTTGCATGGCAATCCCTACTCCTCACATCAAATCTATCATTTGGCCTTCTCGCCTATGATTGTCCTCATTGATGTGAGCCTTTCACACATTTTTTTCTTCCTCCTCCACCATATCTCTCTCTTTGCCATCCTGAGTGTCAATCTCGTGCTTACGCTCATCCATTGCATGAGTGCTCAAAATATCGAAAGGGAGTGGATCAATTTGACTTGTACCTGGCTAGTGGTCTGGGGACGAGTCAAGATAAGATTCCAAAGAAGACTAAGTGTGAAACTTTAGTAGATTGAGTTCTCAACAAATAAATATTTTTCTCGTATTCCCATCTCCCACTTCTTGCATGCAAACACCATCTGGAGACATTTGAGTCACGGACAGCGAGAGCTCTTGCACCTTAATGTTCTTATGTTGCTTGTTTCAATGCTAATATAGACTCTTGCCTGTTATGTATGTAATTGAATTACATACCTTGATTGCTTTACTTAAAAGTTCTTATATGGTTGGTAGCATGTCACCACAGAAATTATGCTTGTTATCATTTACCTACTCGAGGACAAGCAGGAATTAAGCTTGGGGATGTTGATATGTCCCAAACGTATCTATAATTTCTGCTTGCTCCATGCATGTTTTGTGTGATATTGCTATGTTTTACATACACTTTCATACACTTTTGATCGTATTTGGAATAACCTATTAACTTAGTTCACCCCAGTGCCAGTTTCTATTTTATACTGTCTTTTTATTTCAGGTTTTACCATTACATAAAATGCCAGAAAAATTCCGGAAAAATCTGATAAAAATCAGCGCAGCGGAAGCTTCCGGAGCCCCGAAGGAGGCCCGGGGGGGCACCTTGTGCCTAGGCGCCCAGGGGGCGCGGCCCCACCCTAGGTCGCGCCAAGGGGGCGCCTGCACCCCCTGGTGGCCCCTCGGCTTCCCCTTCGCCTATATATTTGCTTCGCCCCGAAACCTCCAAAGACAGAGCCCTTTTTTGCGATCTCTCCTCTGTTCCACCGACGCCGCGCTTCCAAGATCCGGAGCACAGGAAGACCTCTTCCTGGCACCCTGTCGGAGGGAGGATCGACATCCGGGAGCTTCTCCACCACCATGGACGCTTCCCGGATGATCCGTGAGTATTCCACCTTGAACCATGGGTCCATGATCAGTAGTTATGCGATGTTCTCCTCCCCTCTTTTTTCTTCATGGATTAGACCTTGTGAGCTGCCCTACATGATCAAGGCACATATGTAATTCTTTCTGCTGTTGCTATGCTGAGTTTGCTGCGATCTGATGGATTATGAAACTATGTTCATATTGTGATTGAGTAATATATTTGGTTCTTATCTTTTATATTTTTGTTCTTGAGTAATTCTTGCATGTTCTCCGTTGTTGTTTATTGCTTTGGCCAAGTAGTAGGTAGTGACTCCAAGAGGGAGCGTTATGCTTGATTGTGGGTTCATTCCCCCTGATGACTAGCTTGAGTGACAGAAACATGAGTCTAGGGGATGTGATGTTTTCACAAGGGGGAAAACAACGGTGCTTGTAACCACGGTTGCAAGGATTGTTTACTTTACGCAAAGTTCTTTTAATGCAGTTGTCTGTTGCTTTGGGTTTACACTTTGGGTGGGGCTCTCAATTTAGTACCAGTGAGATGTTCTAGATAGATATCTCAAGGTGGATGATTAGTAGTAGATGCATATGGATTTCGGTCTACTTATTTTGGCGTACTTCCCATGCTTTTGAGCCTCTTCCTTTCTTTGTAGGATAGTTAGCATTGGTTTGCGCCCGTAATCCTGTCAATTTCCCAGCTGTGATTTGTTTACCGCGCATAGCAGTTTTATCGTCTTTTGGGAGAGAGACATCACTAGTGAACATCATGGGACCCCGATCCATATTTCCACCACTATTTACACCCTCAATTTAATTCTTGTTTTACTTTCCATTTGCAGTTATCACTACTATTATATGTTGTGTTGATCCTTTGTAGACAACAAGGCCGGAGAGATTGACAACCTCTCAGAACTTCGTTGGGAGCAAAGTTACTTGTTGTGTGTGCAGGTCCAGGAGAAGAAAGTGATACGGCGCCTCACTTCCCAAACTACCTTCTTGTCGACCTTGGATTCCTACGGGAGACAAACCCTATCCTCTACGTTAGGGGAAATTTGGTGCTATCCTACATCTCACCTTCCACTTGGAGTAACCAACGAAGGGCGAGAAACCATTATCATCTCTCACGCATCACATATTCATAAGGTATATGAAGATTAAACTCAATAAGAGGCTCAGAAGGACTTTACTGAAATTTACACTTTTTCCTCGCATATATGTCGGGCAAGTTAAAGGAAAAATCTGGCAACACTCAAGCGTCTCTCGAAAGAGGTGGAATAAAGCCTCGGAAGGCATCTCTTGGAGTAAAAGGCCTTAAACTCTATATAAACCAAATTTGTATAGTTTAATATCCTAAAGCATCAAAAATTTAGCTTTAGGTCATACCACATGGGATATCAATTCTTTACCCCTTGCGCCTTATCATACTAATAATCTGGCAATCTTCGTCAGAAACGGATTATTAGCGAATTAGCTACTCAGAACTTTTCTCGAATAACTAATGAATACAAGATTTTACGTTTTTTGCGCATTTCAAAGTACGGTCTCTTTCAAGCTTGTTACTTAGTTTTGGGTGGTGTCCCATCCCAATACTATTTTGAGCTTTGAGTAATGTCCATTTTTGAAAAATGATCCGAGTGACAACTTACTCGGTTTATGTGGTAAATCTTTTCCGAGTAACGATCTACTCGGAAAGAAAACTGAATATGAAAAAATCTTCCGAATGGAGAAGTTTCTTGCCTTATGAGGCAGATTTCCTGTTCTCTCCAAGTAACCACTCGAAACTTGAGCTTTGCGTCAAATCCTTTCTATCTTGGGAAAAACGGTAGTCTTGTGTCAGAAGAGAATCTAACTGTCAGAGGAAAGTGGGACATTCTTCAGATTTGTCTCCTTGATTCCCACACCGGTCATTTATAAAATCATTAATCGTCTCCTATTAAATGGGCGGGGTCATGAGGAACCGTAACGGCGCCCTCATAATGGCCCGCGGATATGACGCGTGGCAGTTAAGGTCCTGCTAGTATATAAGCTTCCCCACGGTGAAAAGTAGATAGCTCCCATTCATTTTTACCCTGGCTATTATTCTTCTTCCTCCCCCGCTCTTGCTCTCGAAGCACCGCGTGCTAATCATCCGCTCCCGTCATTGTCCTCTAGCGAACTTCCCCGGCGTCCAGTGCATTGTTCGCGGCGGTCCGCTGAAGCCATGTCTACCGGGGAGTGGTTACCGTCTGATACGTCCCAAACGTATCTATAATTTCTGCTTGCTCCATGCATGTTTTGTGTGACTTTGCCATGTTTTGCTTGAACTTTCATACACTTTTGAACCTATTTGGACTAACCTATTAACTAAGTGCACCCAGTTGCCAGTTTCTGTTTTCTGCTATTTTTGTATTTCAGGTTTTCCGGCCATTAAAAGTGCTCCAAAAATTCCGGGAAAATATATAAAAAATCAGCGCAACAGAAGCTTCCGGAATCACCAAGAGAGGGAAGGGGGCCACCACTAGGCAGCCAGGAGGGCAGGTGGCGCGGCCCCACCCTGGGCCACGCCAGGGACCCTCCTAACTGCCTCGTCGGTCCCCTCGATGCCCTCCTTCGCCTATATTTACCCCTCGGGGTGGAAACCCCTAATATCGATCTCTTTCTCGCGAACTCCCCTCTGTATCGCCGCCGCCGTTTCAAGATCGGGGCTGCCTGGAGAAGCTGCACCGGCACCCTGCCGGAAGGAGCAACCCCCTCCGGGAGACCATCCATAGCCATGGACGCCTCCCGGATGTACCGTGAGTAGTCCCCCTTGGACCATGGGTCCGTGACCAGTAGCTATGTGATGAATCTCTCCCCTCTTTGTGCTTCCACTTTCGAGTCCTCGTGAGCTGCCTCACATGATCGAGGCATCTATGTAATTTCTGCTGTTGCTATGCTGAGTTTGTTGGGATCTGATGGATTATGAGACTATGTTCAGATTGTGATGAGTAATATATTTGGTTCTTCTCTTTTATATTTTGTTCTTGAGTAAATTCTTCCATGTTCTCCGTTGCGGTATTTACTTTGGCCAAGTATTTTATTTGCAACTCCAAGAGAGAGCATTATGCTCGATTGTGGGTTCAGCCCCTTGATGTCTAGCTTGAGTAACAGAAACATGAGACTAGGGGATGTGTTGTTGCCACCAGGGATAAAACAACGGTGCTTGTACCTGCGGGTGCAAGGATTGTTTACTTTACGCAAAGTTCTTTTAATGTCGTTGTCTGTTGCTTTGAGTTTACACTTTGGGTGGGATTCGCAACTTAATACCAGCGAGATGTTCTGGATAGATATCTCAAGGTGGATGATTCGTAGTAGATGCAGATGGATTTCGGTCTACTTACCTTGGCGTACTGCCCATTTCTTTTGAGCCCTTCCTTTCTTTGCAGCATAGTTAGCATTGCGGTGCCTTCATAATCCTGTCAATTGCCCAACTGTGATTTGTTTACCCCGCTAGCACTTTTATCGTCTTTTGGGAGAGAGACATCACTAGTGAAAATCACGGGACCTCGGTCCATCTTCACGTTATTGTTCACACCCTCAATTTACTTTCAGCTTTTACTTTCCTTTGCACCTTTTATCTCTTGCGTTGATCCTTTGTAAACGACAAGGCCGGAGGAATTGACAACTCCTCTGTACTCGTTGGGAGCAAAGTTATTTTCACCGAGGGAAACTTGCAACTTGTATCTCCTGAGTCCTACTGGTTCAATAACCTTGGTATCTTCACCGAGGGAAACTTGCTGCTGCACTGCATCTCAAACCTTCCACTTGGGGTAACCAACGAGGGGCGAGAAGCCATCAAGCAAATTTCTGGCGCCGTTGCCGGGGACTCAAGTCTACAAGATAGGGGAGTTGCACACTATCTTTTACCTTTGCTTTTTAGTCTTGTTAGTTTACCTTTCAGTTTTTACTTTTGTGTCCTTAATCAAAAATACCAAAAATACCTGCTGCTACTATGGGTTCCAATGAAAACACTAAGTTGTGTGACTTCACTAGTCACAACAACAGTGACTTTATCTGCACTCCTATTGCTCCACCTGCCACTTCAGCACCTTCTTATGAGATTAAACCTGCTCTTCTTAACCTTGTTATGAAAGATCAATTTTCAGGAGCAGGAGAAGATGCTACCTTGCACCTAAACAACTTTATCGAGCTCTGCGACATCCAGAAGTACAAGGAAGTGGATGGAGACATCATCAAGATGAAGCTTTTTCCTTTCTCTTGAGAGGAAGAGCCAAGGAGTGGCTACAATCTTTTCCCAAGAACAGTATCGATTCCTGGAGCAAATGCAAAGATGCTTTTATAGGGAAGTACTATCCCCCTGCTAAAATTATTCAATTGCGGAGTAACATTATGAATTTCAGGCAATTGGATAATGAACACGTTGCCCAGGCTTGGGAACGTATGAAGACGCTTGTCAAGAATTGCCCCACACATGGACTGACTACTTGGATGGTTATCCAGACTTTTTATGCAGGCTTGAACTTCACCTCGCGGAACCAGTTAGATTCGGCCGCGGGAGGAACTTTTATGTCAACCACGCTTGGTGCTGCCACAAATCTACTAGATGAGATGATGATGAATTACTCGCAATGGCACACCGAGAGATCTCCAACCGGTAAGAAGGTAAACTCTGTCGAGGAGATCTCCTCTTTAAATGAAAAGGTTGACCTTATCATGTCTCTACTTACCAAGCAACCCTCTATTGATCCTCAAGATGTTCCTTTAAATTCTTTGGTTGCTCAGGAGCAAGTAGATGTTAATTTTGTCTCTAGAAACAACTTCAACAATAATGCTTATAGGAGTAACTTTGGTAGCAAAAATCCTAGGCCTTTCCCATCCAACAACTATGGGAACAACACTTATCCTACCACCAGAAACTCCACTTCAGAACTAGAGACCTTGCTCAAAGACTTTATCACTACCCAGAAAGCCTTCAACAAGAGTGTGGAAGAGAAATCAGATAAATTAGATATCCTCTCTTCGAAGGTAGACAACATAGCCCATGATGTAGAGATGTTGAAGATTAGAACCTCTCCCCCCGAGGAGAGGAAGACCACTCCCATGAATGCTATCCAAGTCCAAATTAATGAAAACATTAGGATGTTGGGAAAACTTAAAGAGAGATGGGCTAGAGAAAAGGAGGAAGAAGAGAGAATTAAGATCCTTCCTACCTACCACGCAGTAGCCACTATCCAAGTAGTTGAGGATGTCCAAACTATTAGCACCCATCACACCCCTAGTCCCACTGGACCTATTAATGGTGATGCTACCACCTCAACCTTAGAAGAGGAAACCTCTATGAACATAGAGGCTTTCAAACAAGTGAGCTTAAATGATATCACTACTTCCCTGATAGAAAGAAGTGACTTTGACTTTGACAACTGCACTTTACCAGAAGTTATTGGTTTCCTACACAAGATGTCTAGAGACCCCCACACTAGCACACTCAATCTTGCCTTCACAGATCATATCACCAATGCTCTAATCAAAGTTAGGGAGGAGAATCTTAGACTAGAAGCCTCCATACCTAGGAATCTAGAAGATGGTTGGGATCCTATGATGAAAAATAAATTGAATAACTTCTCTTGTTATGCTCTTTGTGATGTTGGAGCAAGTACCTCTGTTATGCCCAAAAGAATGTATGATATGCTTGAATTGAAACCTTTTGATCATTGTTATTTTGGTGTTCTTCTTGTTGATTCTTCCATAAAGAAACCTTTGGGGAAGATCAACGACGTTCTTATCATTGTCAATGAAAATTATGTTCCCGTTGATTTCACTATTATGGACATTGAGTGTGAGCCCTCTTGTCCAATTATTTTGGGACGTCCTTTTCTTCGCACAGTTGGTGCTATCATTGACATGAAAGAGGGAACTATCAAATTCCAATTCCCTCTCAAGAAAGGGATGGAACATTTCCCTAGGAAAAAGATTAAGTTACCTTTTGAGTCCGTCACACGGGCTAGTTATTCTCTTGAAAAGACTTGATCTTCTGCTTTAAGCCTAGCTAATGACTCTAAAGAAGCGCTTTTGGGAGGCAGCCCGCAACGAATTTAGGTTTTTCTTTTTGCTTTTTTTCTGTTCTTAGTGGTCTTGATGATTGTTACTACTGTATCAACATCACTGTATCTTTATTTTTCAAGCTTTGTGCCAAGTTTAGCCTCATACGGCAAGGGAAGTGAAAGTTGTGACATGCTGTCCAGAAAACAGATTCTGCCCTCGTGACTAGAAAAATCACAGAAAAATTCCAGTTCATCTTTTTGAGCTGAAATTTTTACACAGCATGCTCTATACAATTACGAAACTTCCGTACGTTCTGAGTTTTTTGATTTGAGTTGCAGAAGTACCCCTAAAAATTTTGTTTCTATCTGCTGTTCTGTTTTTCACAGATTCTGCCACGTTTTGTCTCTCCTTACTTTTGCAAACCTTAAGCTTGATTTTTCTTTGCAAAAACTTTTTGGCAATCTTGAGAAACAGTAGCTCTTCAAGATTATATTTATTTGCAGTAGAGGAAAATTATTTTATTAGGGCACTAACCTCTCTAATCAGCCTACAATGAGTTATGTATGAAGGGAGTTTTCAAGTGTGCGATGGAAGGTGATGAAAGAAGATATTGGAGTGTCAAACGCTCAAGCTTGGGGATGCCCATGTGCATCTAAGCTTGGGGATGCCCCCGATGCATCCCCTTCTTCATCAACAATCATCAGTTTGTCCCTCGTTGCACTATATTTTTATCAATTCATGCGTTATGTGCTTTGCTTGGAGCGTCTCGCTCTTTACTTTTCTAGGTTTGTTTTGCTTTCTTTGCTGTAGTAACAAGTTAGACCCCAACTTACTCTTTTGTGTGGGAGAGATTCACGCTCCGCTTGAATTAGAACTCCTCATAGGATTTGCATGCTTATTCTTTTAGCTATGAGTTGTTCTTTTTCTTTTCTTAGTTGTTGTTCTGTTTAGTTGTAGTGCTTTAGTTTTTCTAGAGTTTTTCTTTTTTCTTTTGTCTTAGGTTGAACTTTCTATAGGTTGCATGTTTTATCTTGTTAGAGAGTTTGCCTGTTGCACTGAGTTCTGTGTCTTGACTGAAAGTAGGTAGTTAAAGTTGCTTTTCTCTTTGTAGTAGTAACTTGCAATAGTTTTGAGGTATTGATTAGAGTAATGTTTGAACTTTTGGTGTCAAGAGCTCTTGCCTATTAGTGATAGATTTCTTATTTTGGGAAATCCGTGTGTTTTTCAAAAACCAAAAAACCCCTGTTGAGAGCTCTAGCTACTAGATGGATCACTAACCTCTGGAGGGTTCGAATATTAGAGTACACTAACGTACCATGAGTATAGGATGCGCAAGGATAACCAAACCCCCATACACTCCTCCTCGGGGTACCTGTCTCTTTGTGAACCTCCTGATTAGATTGAGAGTTACCTATAATAAGTGCATGAGTTCTTCGGACTAATGTGATTATTCGAAAGTTGACACTTCCACCCACCTATACTTTTTCTAGCCTCTTCGGTACCGTGCATTGCCCTTTCTCACCTCGAGAGTTGGCGCATACTTCGCCGGTGCATCCAAACCCTTGGCATGATACGCTCTGTCATCATAAGCCTCCTTATATCTTTCCTCAAAACAGCCACCATACCTACCTACAAGGCATTTCCATAGCCTTTCCGAGATACATTGCCATGCAACATCCACCTTCTCATGACTTGATCTTCATGTCATATATGCTACTTGCTTGATCGATGAGCCGCATGCTAGTTGGGCCTTGCCCAATCATTGCTACATGACGCGCTAGTATCATTGCATATCCTGCTACCCTGGCAGAGGCATACATTGGCATCATGATAGTTACATTTTCTTTATGTGAGTACCTTTGTAAAGTGTGAAAGATCTCCTATATTCTTGTAAAATATAGAGTATTGCCCCTAAAGTGGGGAAAAGATCCCAAAGAGGACAAAATCAAAAGATCCCAAAGAGGAAAAATGAGAGTTAAATAGAAAGAGCCATTGAGGCCACCAAAAAATAAAATAATAAAAAAGAGAAAAAGAGAAAAAAAAATAAAAAGAGAGAAGGGGGCATACTACTATTCCTTTTGTGTGACATTGCCATGTTTTTCTTGAACTTTCATACACTTTTGAACCTATTTGGACTAACCTATTAACTCAGTGCACCCAGTTGCCAGTTTCTGTTTTCTGCTGTTTTGTATTTCAGGTTTTCCGGCCATTAAAAGTGCTCCAAAAATTCCGGGAAAAATATATAAAAAATCAGCGCAACAGAAGCTTCCGGAATCACCAAGAGAGGGAAGGGGGCCACCACCAAGCAGCCAGGAGGGCAGGTGGCGCGGCCCCACCCTGGGCCGCGCCAGGGACCCTCCTGACTGCCGCGTGGGTCCCCTCGATGCCCCCCTTCGCCTATATTTACCCCTCGAGGTAGAAACCCCTAATATCGATCTCTTTCTCGCGAACTCCCCTTTGTACCGCCGCCGCCGCCGCCGTTTCAAGATCGGGGCTGCCTGGAGAAGCTGCCCCGGCACCCTGCCGGAAGGAGGAACCCCGTCCGGGAGACCATCCATAGCCATGGACGCCTCCCGGATGTACCGTGAGTAGTCCCCCTTGGATCATGGGTCCGTGACCAGTAGCTATGTGATGAATCTCTCCCCTCTTTGTGCCTCCACTTTCGAGTCCCCATGAGCTGCCTCACATGATCGAGGCATCTATGTAATTTCTGCTGTTGCTATGCGGAGTTTGTTGGGATCTGATGGATTATGAGACTATGTTCAGATTGTGATGAGTAATATATTTGGTTCTTCTCTTTTATATTTTGTTCTTGAGTGAATTCTTGCATGTTCTCCGTTGTGGTATTTGCTTTGGCCAAGTATTTTATTTGCAACTCCAAGAGAGAGCGTTATGCTCGATTGTGGGTTCAACCCTTTGTTGTCTAGCTTGAGTGACAGAAACATGAGACTAGGAGATGTGCTGTTGCCACCAGGGATAAAACAACGGTGCTTGTACCTGCGGGTGCAAGGATTGTTTACTTTACGCAAAGTTCTTTTAATGCAGTTGTCTGTTGCTTTGAGTTTACACTTTGGGTGGGATTCGCAACTTAATACCAGCGAGATGTTCTGGATAGATATCTCAAGGTGGATGATTCGTAGTAGATGCAGATGGATTTTGATCTACTTACCTTGGCGTACTGCCCATTGCTTTTGAGCCCTTCCTTTCTTTGCAGCATAGTTAGCATTGCGGTGCCTTCATAATCCTGTCAATTGCCCAACTGTGATTTGTTTACCTCGCTAGCACTTTTATCGTCTTTTGGGAGAGAGACATCACTAGTGAAAATCACGGGACCTCGGTCCATCTTCACGTTATTGTTCACACCCTCAATTTACTTTCAGCTTTTACTTTCCCTTGCACCTTTTATCTCTTGCGTTGATCCTTTGTAAACGACAAGGCCGGAGGAATTGACAACTCCTCTATACTCGCTGGGAGCAAATTTATTTGTTGCTGTGTGCAGGTCCACGACAACACCCTAGTCAGGAAGCAATTTCTGGCGACGTTGCCGCCTACTTGTATCTCCTGAGTCCTACTAGTTCGATAACCTTGGTATCTTCACCGAGGGAAACTTGTTGCTGCACTGCATCTCAAACCTTCCACTTAGGGTAACCAACGAGGGGCGAGAAGCCATCACCGTCCATCATCACGTCGGAGATGCTCCAAGGCTACCAAGATTACGGTATGATTCCTCGGCATGGTTGTCGTGCTTCATCTCCTTCGAAAGAGGAACCTCTTACCCAGGTGGGTGAGCGAGTTTTGCTTCTCTCTCGTGTGGATCGAGGCTTCTCTCTCCCTCCACATCCATATTTTTTGGATTCCTTGATTTTACCGGTTCCCAACTTCATCACCTTGTCCCAAATGCCATTACTTTATTAGCTAGATTCTTCATTTTATGTGAGACTTTTCTAGGCATAGAGCCCCATTGGCATCTCTTTTGTTCCATTTACACCATTAAGCCCCAAAAACTGAAGAAATCTGGGGAGGGTGGTGGTATGGAGATAAATCACCTCTGCGGAGGCATGTTTCTTGCCAGAAAACAGGGAACCCAATACTTTCCTTCTAGCTTACTGTAAGGCCCGATATGCGGTACTGTTCCAGATCTAGATGTTTCCATCCAGATCCGGGGACGAAGAACATATCGGTCCCACCGCGACATATGACATAGCCATGTGCCCCGGATTTCCAACATGATATCACAACATTACAGATACAGGATACAACATCTCATACAATCGGCATACAACTGCCTTAATACAATACAACAGCGGAAGATACATGTCTGGGTACAGACTACAAGCAAATGCCTACTGGCAAAGAGAAAAACATCGAACCCATAACCACACGGGTCCAGGCCCTCCGCCAGGATCCGCCTAACTAGTCGTCGTCGAGTCTCCACGTGAAACGTCGATCACCATACCTGTTGTCGATCAAGAACCCTGAAAAGAGTTTGGGGGTAGTATCATGAGTACAGAAGTACTCAGCATCCAACTGTAGTGGTCATCTAACCCAGCACGGACTTCATCACTCGTCATTCTAGGACAACTAGTAGTTTACGATAAGGAAGGGGTAAGTGGTGAGGTTGCTGCCGCACTAGCATTTATGAAGTGGCTAACGATCTAGAGAGTAAGATAAGAAGCCAAGCAATCGATGAGGAATCGCCTCCAACAAGTCTGCTATCCACCTACTACGCAAACATAACACCTATCCTATCCTTGTCCTCCTCTTCGCATCCCGACGAAGAAGAAGCAGTCAGGGCACACACACACGTTGATCAAGTTATTTAAGATTATCTCAGTTGTTGTTGTCTATGAATAAGGAGTAGGTCTAAAGTCGTCCATAACCGTGGACACGGCTTCTCGAAAAGATTTTAACCCTGCAAGGGTGTACCAACTGCCCATTACAAGGCTCCGCACGCACGCCCATCTCTCTCAGTTGCTACCCATCACAGGCAACCATTTTATGATTTAGTTCCAAGAGATCCGAAACGACAGGTCCCTCTAACTAACAACGAACAAATCCGGGTGGCCCCCGGGGAGTCGACACCCAATCCAAAAGCTGGCCACGCTCTCGGATCAGACTCTTCCGTATGACGCAGGTCGGATTGCCGGTAATCACACATGGGAAACCGGGTCCTAGCTGATCGGGTGGACCAACAGAGAAACAAAGTCTCCACTGGCCCAAGTTGTTTTAAAACAGTTGGGGGGCCAACCAAGCACACACACGTTTTCAAATGGTAAATCAGCTTGGGCCACCACTAGAAATGCTTGAAGCTAGGTAGGTAAGAAAAGGGGACCCCATAAAATCCCACACGCGGTTAGGCACGCTCAGTCTTAAAACCAATACCCGGAACTCGGATCCTAGGTGACTCGAATGGAACAAAGCGTCGGGGCGGGATAGCCTAGACCTTCCATCCTTCATCGAATATAGTCAACATTAGAATAATCATATCATCAACAACAATATAATAATGTGATATCCCAAACCAAGGATTAACAGGGTAACATCGTAGCATCCTAAGCATGCATACTAAGCAGGGGCTGAGCAATAAGCAATAGTAACATAGCAATACAAGGTTTGCAGGGAGGGGACATGGCTGTATCGGTTTGAAAGAGTTTGTAAACATGTGGTAGGATCAAACATCGAACCTAACCTATACTAGCATGCAAACCGATGGTTGAAATAGAATGGATCATAAGTAATGCATAGTCCTTGCCTGTTGATAAGTCGGGTTCCGAAGGTGTAGTTGATCGCAAGCTCGCATCGTCTCCGAGAGGTATCCACGGAAGCACACAAGTGGGTAAACACTGGAAAGCAATCAACGGTGCACCACTATTACTACAGAGCAATACAAGATCAAAGAGGCAACACAAGGCACGGCAACGCGATACGTATCTATCGTCGAGAACGGTTACTAACAATTTAAGTGGAGTACTCGTCACACACGACGAATACCGCACGTTTACGATGGTTCAAGTTGTTTAGCTACAGGTGATCAACCAACGGTTATTAACATGGCAACTCAAGCAATCATGGCATAGCACACAAACATGTCAAGAGGTTAAGCACAAAGTAAACTATCTATGCTAGTCAATTTAAGTGAGGCACAATCCTAAACATGGCATAACACTAAGTGTCACACGATGATCAAAACATTTGGTACTGATCTGCCCTAAACCATATTTTAGGTTGGTTAACAGCAGCAAACAATAGCATAAACACAAAGTACACAAAAAACTAATCAAGTTACACATAAAGAACACTCCAAACGGAGTTACGGTTAAAAAGATATATAAGGAAAACAAGTTACGGGCACAAACTGCCAACATCACGAAGCACACTTTAGAGCAATGCATAAACAGTATAATGGATGCAAACATGCTCACAAATGACTTGCAATTAAAGTAGACATGACATGGAAGGCATGGCAAAAAGAATCATGCAAATAGGCATCATAGACCAAAAGATATTAAGCAAACAACATGGCATCGCAAAGTAACAGACTTAGAGAAAAACAGAGGTGGCTGTCAAAAACAGCAGCATAGCAACTTTGGAGCCATATAACTATATGACCAGAAAGCATATCATGGAAATGCAATACATGTAATGAAAGTAGACATGATGCTTAACAATATGCAATTGGAATCTCTCAATTCCGATAAACGGTCGCGACACACTCGTCACCGAAGTTGCAACAAAATAACAGTTTCCGCAACAGCAGCACAATAACATCAGGATCACCACTTTGGAGCAAGATTTAATATAGCTAGAGAACCCAAACATGGCAAGTTAAAGCATGGAAATGAAGTACACATGATGCTTAACACATAGGAGAAAGAATCAATGCAATAGGCCTCATGGATTTGTTACAATCATCATGCAAAGTTGCAACAAAATATAAACAGCAGCACTTAACAGGAAAAAGTAGCAGTTTAACGGCCTGATGCCCACTTTAGCACACAATTACACAATCAATATGAGCTCAAATGCAAATGCTCACAAAAGATGAATTGAAGTACACGCAGTTCTGAGCAACTTTCGTTTTGGAGGCACGTTCATCCGGGCTACGGTTTAATCGCAGATCTAATCGCAAAAACGTAACAGCAGAAAAATTTACAGGGACTTAGTCCTTTCAGCAGGTCAAATTCGTAGAAAAAAAAAGGATCGGGCCTCTTCCTCACCATGGGCCTCAGGGCCCATCTGGCCTGGCGCTGCTGGGCTGCGGGTGGCCTGGCCTGGGCCGCTGTGGGCGCGCCGGCTGGAGGCCTGGCCTGGGCCGTGGCCCACGTGGCCGGATCGAGCGGTGAGGAGGCAGGGCTCGGTTCCTCCTCCCGAGCTTGAGCAGGGGCGGCGGCGCAAGGGGCTCCCGGCGATCAGGGGCGCGAGGAGGACGTGGGGCAAGGCTGGGGCGGCGGATCCGGCCAGCCCCGGCCAGATCCGAGTGGCGGGGAGGCCTCCATGGGACAGAGCGTCCACCAGCGGGCGCGGCGGCGTTGGGGCTCTGCCTCCCGTCCATGCTGGCGGCGCCGGACATCCTGCAACAGAGGGGAATGCGAGGGGAGGTGAGGGAGAGACAGCAGGGAAGAGAGAGGAGGGGTCGCGGGAGAAGGAGGGGCGCCGGTGGCGCAGCGGCGCACGCGGCGGCCGGCCGGAGTTGAAGGCGGCTCGGGCAGGTGAGGAGCTCCACGGGCGTGGGCTGGAGGAGAGAGGAGACATCCAGGGGGCGACGTGGCACGACCGGAGCCCTCCGATCTCCCGATCGGACGGCCGGGAGCAACTGGTGCCAGGGTTTCTGGATCTGGGGATCTGGGATGCAAAACTGGGCAAAGTGGAGGGGCGTGGCTGAAAATTTTGTGGCTAGGGAAACCCTAGAAATGGGTGGGAGTGTGGTGGTCTTTATATAGCCCCGGTGGCTAGCAGTTTGCAAAAACATCACCGGTTTTTCTCTCGCGCGTGCGGTGCTCACATTCTGACCGCCGGGGGTCCGCAGTACCTCCGATTCGGGTAAAACTTCGAACTGCGAGATCAGTGCGTCGAGCCGGCGGCGTTCACCTCGCGCTGGAACCGTTTCGAAAACACTTTCCGACGCGCTATAAAAATATCCCATTTAATTATTAAACGGGGTTTTCGTTCCGTTGGCTGCGGCTGGTCTCGTGCGGTTTTCGCGACGGTGATCGGGCGAAACCCGGTGTCGCAAAGGTCGAGTGTCAGGGTGGCAAGGGTCGGTCTCCGTCCGATACGAGATAAGAGGGGGAAAAAATAATCGCCGATCGATAAATTGGGGGTGCAAACACCGCAAACAAATCAGACAATCAAACAATTCACACTGAAAACAAAAATTTTGATTTTTCTGAAAACTGGGCTGTTACAATACAACACCACCAACAAGGGATCTCGTCCCGAGATCCAGGACGATCCGGGGGAGAGAAAAGAGAGTCGACGATCTTCAACACCACCAACAAGGGACTCTGCTCCATGTCGACGTCGAACTTCGGTCGACATAAATTTCCGCAGAGAGACGGCAACGTCGGAAAACGAAACCATCGGGAGTTCAAAAGGAAGATCGATCGCGAAAACCAGATCAAGGGATAGTGATTTTCGACGCAAGTCGTAAAAACACCGATAAAAGGAGGGATGGCAATGGATGACCCAGATGATACCCAAAATCGGAGAAGCTAAAGGTACTACAGGAATTCCCACCCGAGCTCGGAATCGAGACAATACTTCCCAAGCAAAGCATGGTAACGGTTCCGATACTCCACACACTCGAGATCCTAGAGTTTTGAAGGAGATAAGACGAGAATAAAACACTTACGACAGTTGTCCTGACCAGAGCAAAGATAAGGAGTAAAAAGAGTCCTACTCTCCGATAACTAACTTAGTAACTACAAAATAGATTTTGTCTAGACTCGACTTCGGCCAGAGAGGGGGTCCTACGGTCGGTAAGGCTCTGATACCAAGTTGTAAGGCCCGATATGCGGTACTGTTCCAGATCTAGATGTTTCCATCCAGATCCGGGGACGAAGCACATATCGGTCCAACCGCGACATATGACATAGCCATGTGCCCCGGATTTCCAACATGATATCACAACATTACAGATACAGGATACAACATCTCATACAATCGGCATACAACTGCCTTAATACAATACAACAGCGGAAGATACATGTCTGGGTATAGACTACAAGCAAATGCCTACTGGCAAAGAGAAAAACATCGAACCCATAACCACACGGGTCCAGGCCCTCCGCCGGGATCCGCCTAACTAGTCGTCGTCGAGTCTCCACGTGAAACGTCGATCACCATACATGTTGTCGATCAAAAACCCTGAAAAGAGTTTGGGGGTAGTATCATGAGTACAGAAGTACTCAACATCCAACTGTAGTGGTCATCTGACCCAGCAAGGACTTCATCACTCGTCATTCTAGGACAACTAGTAGTTTACGGTAAGGAAGGGGTAAGTGGTGAGGTTGCTGCCGCACTAGCATTTATGAAGTGGCTAACGATCTAGAGAGTAAGATAAGAAGCCAAGCAATCAACGAGGAATCGCCTCCAAAAAGTCTGATATCCACCTACTACGCAAACATAACACCTATCATATCCTTGTCCTCCTCTTCGCATCCCGACGAAGAAGAAGCAGTCAAGGCACACACACACGTTTATCAAGTTATTTAAGATTATCTCAGTTGTTGTTGTTGTTGTAAGTGCATCAAGTGCCCTCCCCTTGAGGTTTTGGAGTTTAATGACAAAACGGTTAAGGGACTGATGTATTTGAGAGTATACACAGGAGAACAGTCCCTGATGAGGTGTTTAACCACCAATGTCGACCCCCCCAAAATGTTGAGGAACATTGGAGAAATCGGTGTGTTTCCTGAAGAATGAAGTTGCGCGAAATCCTTAGGAAGTAGGATCCTGAAGCGTTCGGTTGAAGCTGAAGCTGAAGACGATCCTGAGGAAGTTCGCGCTGAAGACGAAGTTGAAGCGTAGTCTTCGCTAAGACTTTTTATACTTCTTGAGTAATGAAGTTGCGCGAAATCCTGAGGAAGTAGGATCCTGAAGCGTTCGGTTGAAGCTGAAGCTGAAGACGATCCTGAGGAAGTTCGCGCTGAAGACGAAGTTGAAGCGTAGTCTTCGCTAAGACTTTTTATACTTCTTGAGTCATAGGAAAACACCGCACTGTTGGAGGGGTTGAAGAAAACGAGTTCCGAAGGTCTGAGGAAGTGCTCAGTTAGGAATCCTGAAGAAAAACCCTGAGGAAATCTCCTGCAGTAGAAGTTCAGTTCCTCGGGTGTCTGAGACGTTGTTCTTCAGGACACTGAGGAATCTGTCTTCGGTTGAGGAGTCTGGAGACTGCGAGTGCAGTTCTCCTGAAGAGAGAGAAATCTCCTGCAGTAGAAGTTCAGTTCCTCGGGTGTCTGAGACGTTGTTCTTCAGGACACTGAGGAATTTGTCTTCGGTTGAGGAGTCTGGAGACTGCGAGTGCAGTTCTCCTGAAGAGAGTGAGATCTCCTGCAGTAGAAGTTCAGTCCTCATGTGTCTGAGACGTTGTTCTTCAGAACACTGAGGTAACTAACTTCGGTTGAGGAGTCTGGAGAGAGAATACTTTGACCGTGCCACGTGTTGCGTGGTGAGAGGCTAGAACTTGTCTAGCAACGGTCATTTCCGAGGGCATGAGAGTAATTGCATGCATGGGCATTTATGTCCTTTCACCTCGGGTTGCTCCGCGGCTATAAATAGCCACCCCCAGCCCCATTTGTGGGTTGGCTGCTCCGAAAGAAAAACTGACACTTGTCATTTGAGAGCAACCCACCTCTGAGGAGACTGAAGAACCTATGTGAGGAAAACCACTAGCCTGAGTAGTTGAGCATTTCTGAGGAAGTCGGTTCGAGTGATCCGAAGCTTTTTACTCTTGAAGACTGTGATCTTCCAGCCGGTGTAGAAGTCTTCAGTCTGAGGAAGTCAAGATGCAATTGTGACTTCCCGGAGTGACTGAGTCTGTAAAGGTTTCGGGAGTCTACCTTGAAGACTCACCTGAGTTATTGGACGGAGTCTGTGGACTTTAGTTCAAGGAGAACAAGGTGAAGACTATGTCTTCTGAGTTGAATCTCAGCCTCTCCAACCAGACGTAGAGTTGTCACAGCAACTTGAACTGGTCTACCAAACCATTGTCTTCAATCTCTGGTGATATCTCTTCAATCTCTTAAGCCTCAGTATTATGTCTTCAGTATCTATGTTGACTGCTTGTGCTTCAGCTCTCCCTCTCCTATTAGTCTTCATTCTATGCATCTGAAGCACCTCTGCTTATCTGAATTGATTTCTTTCTGTTGCATTATGATGAGCTGCCCTAATGATTACATTCTGTGAAGTTTTATTTCTTCATGATTTTGGTTACTTCTTCAGCTTCATGATTGCTTCAGTCCTGAAGAAAATCAAAATCCGGTAGCAAAATTGAAAATCTCCCATTCACCCCCCTCTGGTCAATATATTGCACTTTCAGTTGTCTATGAACAAGGAGTAGGTCTCAAGTCGTCCATAACCGTGGACACGGCATCTCGAAAAGATTTTAACCCTGCAGGGGTGTACCAACTGCCCATTACAAGGCTCCGCACGCACGCCCATCTCCCTCAGTTGCTACCCATTACAGGCAACCATTTTATGATTTAGTTCCAAGAGATCTGAAACGACAGGTCCCTCTAACTAACAACGAACAAATCCGGGTGGCCCCCGGGGAGTCGACACCCAATCCAAAAGCTGGCCATGCTCTCGGCTCGGACTCTTCCGTATGACGCAGGTCGGATTGCCGGTAATCACACATGGGAAACCGGGTCCTAGCTGATCGGGTGGACCAACAGAGAAACAAAGTCTCCACTGGCCCAAGTTGTTTTAAAACAACTGGGGGCCCAACCAAGCACACACACGTTTTCAAATGGTAAATCAGCTTGGGCCACCACTAGAAATGCTTGAAGCTAGGTAGGTAAGAAAAGGGGACCCCATAAAATCCCACACGCGGTTAGGCACGCTTAGTCTTAAAACCAATACCCGGAACTCGGATCCTAGGTGACTCGAATGGAACAAAGCGTCGGGGCGGGATATCCTAGACCTTCCATCCTTCGTCGAATATAGTCAACATTATAATAATCATATCATCAACAACAATATAATAATGTGATATCCCAAACCAAGGAGTAACAGGGTAACATCGTAGCATCCTAAGCATGCATACTAAGCAGGGGCTGAGCAACGAGCAATAGTAACATAGCAGTACAAGGTTTGCTGGGAGGGGACATGGCTGTATCGGTTTGAAAGAGGCTGTAAACATGTGGTAGGATCAAGCATCGAACCTAACCTATACTAGCATGCAAACCGATGGTTGAAATAGAATGGATCATAAGTAATGCATAGTCCTTGCCTGTTGATAAGTCGGGTTCCGAAGGTGTAGTTGATCGCAAGCTCGCATCGTCTCCGAGAGGTATCCGCGGAAGAACACAAGTGGGTAAACACTAGAAAGCAATCAACGGTGCACCACTATTACTACGGAGCAATACAAGATCAAAGAGGCAACACAAGGCACGGCAACGCGATACGAATCTATCGTCGAGAACGGTTACTAACAATTTAAGTGGAGTACTCGTCACACACGACGAATACCGCACGTTTACGATGGTTCAAGTTGTTTAGCTACAGGTGATCAACCAATGGTTATTAACATGGCAACTCAAGCAAGCATGGCATAGCACACAAACATGTCAAGAGGTGAAGCACAAAGTAAACTATCTATGCTAGTCAATTTAAGTGAGGCACAATCCTAAACATGGCATAACACTAAGTGTCGCACGATGATTAAAACATTTGGTATTGATCTGCCCTAAACCATATTTTAGGTTGGTTAACAGCAGCAAAAAATAGCATAAACACAAAGTACACAAAAAACTAATCAAGTTACACATAAAGAATACTCCAAACGGAGTTACGGTTAAAAAGATATATAAGGAAAACAAGTTACGGGCACAAACTGTCAACATCACAAAGCACACTTTAGAGCAATGCATAAACAGTATAATGGATGCAAACATGCTCAAAAATGACTTGCAATTAAAGTAGACATGACATGGAAGGCATGGCAAAAAGAATCATGCAAATAGGCATCATATACCAAAAGATATTAAGCAAACAACATGGCATCGCAAAGTAACAGACTTGAGAAAAACAGAGGTCGCTGTCAAAAACAGCAGCATAGCAACTTTGGAGCCATATAACTATATGACCAGCAAGCATATCGTGGAAATGCAATACATGTAATGAAAGTAGACATGATGCTTAACAATATGCAATTGGAATCTCTCAATTCCGATAAACGGTCGCGACACACTCGTCGACCGAAGTTGCAACAAAATAACAGTTTCAGCAAAGCAGCACAATAACATCAGGATCACCACTTTGGAGCAAGATTTAATATAGCTAGAGAACCCAAACATGGCAAGTTAAAGCATGGAAATGAAGTACACATGATTCTTAACACATAGGAGAAAGAATCAATGCAATAGGCCTCATGGATTTGTTACAATCATCATGCAAAGTTGCAACAAAATATAAACAGCAGCACTTAACAGGAAAAAGTAGCAGTTTAACGGCCTGATGCCCACTTTAGCACACAATTACACAATCAATATGAGCTCAAATGCAAATGCTCTCAAAAGATGAATTGAAGTACACGCAATTCTGAGCAACTTTCGTTTTGGGGGCACGTTCATCCGGGCTACGGTTTAATCGCAGATCTAATCGCAAAAACGTAACAACAGCAAAATTTACAGGGACTTAATCGTTTCAGCAGGTCAAATTCGCAGAAAAACAAAGGATCGGGCCTCTTCCTCACCATGGGCCTCAGGGCCCATCTGGCTTGGCGCTGGTGGGCTGCGGGTGGCCTGGCCTGGCCCGCTGTGGGCGCGCCGGCTGGAGGCCTGGCCTGGGCCGTGGCCCACGTGGCCGGATCGAGCGGTGAGGAGGCAGGGCTCGGCTCCTCCTCCCGAGCTTGAGCAGGGGCGGCGGCGCTAGCTCCCGCCGGCGGCGCAAGGGGCTCCCGGCGATCAGGGGCGCGAGGAGGACGTGGGGCAAGGCTGGGGCGGCGGATCCGGCTGGCCCCTGCCAGATCCGAGCGGCGGGGAGGCCTCCATGGGACAGAGCGTCCACCAGGGGGCGTGGCAGCGTTGGGGCTCTGCCTCCCGTCCATGCTGGCGGCGCCGGACATCCTGCAACAGAGGGGAATGCGAGGGGAGGTGAGGGAGAGACAGCAGGGAAGAGAGAGGAGGGGTCGCAGGAGAAGGAGGGGCACCGGTGGCGCGGCGGCGCACGCGGCGGCCGGCCGGAGTTTAAGGCGGCTCGGGCAGGTGAGGAGCTCCACGGGCGTGGGCTGGAGGAGAGAGGAGACATCCAGGGGGCGACGTGGCACGACCGGAGCCCTCCGATCGCCCGATCGGACGGCCGGGAGCAACTGGTGCCAGGGTTTCTGGATCTGGGGATCTGGGAGGCAAAACTGGGCAAAGTGGAGGGGGGTGGCTGCAAATTTTGTGGCTAGGGAAACCCTAGAAATGGGTGGGAGTGTGGTGGTCTTTATATAGCCCCGGTGGCTGGCAGTTTGCAAAAACATCACCGGTTTTTCTCTCGCGCGTGCGGTGCTCACGTTCTGACCGTCGGGGGTCCGCAGTACCTCCGATTCGGGTAAAACTTCGAACTGCGAGATCAGTGCGTCGAGCCGGCGGCATTCACCTCGCGCTCGAACCGTTTCGAAAACACTTTCCGGCGCGCTATAAAAATATCCCGTTTAATTATTAAACGGGGTTTTCGTTCCGTTGGCTGCGGCTGGTCTCGTGCGGTTTTCGCGACGGTGATCGGGCCAAACCCGATGTCGCAAAGGTCGAGTGTCAGGGTGGCAAGGGTCGGTCTCCGTCCAATAAGAGATAAGAGGGGGGGAAAATAATCGCCGATCGATAAATTGGGGGTGCAAACACCGCAAACAAATCAGACAATCAAACAATTCACACTGAAAACAAAAATTTTGTTTTTTCTGAAAACTGGGCTGTTAGAATACAACACCACCAACAAGGGATCTCGTCCCGAGATCCAGGACGATCCGGGGGAGAGAAAAGAGATTCGACGATCTTCAACACCACCAACAAGGGACTTTGCTCCATGTCGACGTCGAACTTCGGTCGAGATAAATTTCCGCAGAGAGACGGCAACGTCGGAAAACGAAACCATCGGAAGTTCAAAAGGAAGAACGATCGCGAAAACCAGATCAAGGGATAGTGATTTTCGACGCAAGTCGTAAAAACACCGATAAAAGGAGGGATGGCAATGGATGACCCAGACGATACCCAAAATCGGAGAAGCTAAAGGTACTACAGGAATTCCCACCCGAGCTCGGAATCGAGACAATACTTCCCAAGCAAAGCATGGTAACGGTTCCGATACTCCACACACTCGAGATCCTAGAGTTTTGAAGGGGATAAGACGAGAATAAAACACTTACGACACTTGTCCTGACCAGAGCAAAGATAAGGAGTAAAAAGATTCCTACTCTCCGATAACTAACTTAGTAACTACAAAATAGATTTTTCCTAGACTCGACTTCGGCCAGAGAGGGGGTCCAACGGTCGGTAAGGCTCTGATACCAAGTTGTAAGGCTCGATATGCGGTACTGTTCCAGATCTAGATGTTTCCATCCAGATCCGGGGACGAAGCACATATCGGTCCCACCGCGACATATGACATAGCCATGTGCCCCGGATTTCCAACATGATATCACAACATTACAGATACAGGATACAACATCTCATACAATCGGCATACAACTGCCTTAATACAATACAACAGCGGAAGATACATGTCTGGGTATAGACTACAAGCAAATGCCTACTGGCAAAGAGAAAAACATCAAACCCATAACCACACGGGTCCAGGCCCTCCGCCGGGATCCGCCTAACTAGTCATCGTCGAGTCTCCACGTGAAACGTCGATCACCATACCTGTTGTCGATCAAGAACCCTGAAAAGAGTTTGGGGGTAGTATCATGAGTACAGAAGTACTCAACATCCAACTGTAGTGGTCATCTGACCCAGCAAGGACTTGATCACTCGTCATTCTAGGACAACTAGTAGTTTACGGTAAGGAAGAGGTAAGTGGTGAGGTTGCTGCCGCACTAGCATTTATGAAGTGGCTAACGATCTAGAGAGTAAGATAAGAATCTAAGCAATCGATGAGGAATCGCCTCCAACAAGTCTGCTATCCACCTACTACGAAACATAACACCTATCCTATCCTTGTCCTCCTCTTCGCATCCCGACGAAGAAGAAGCAGTCAAGGCACACACACACGTTGATCAAGTTATTTAAGATTATCTCAGTTGTTGTTGTCTATGAACAAGGAGTAGGTCTCAAGTCATCCATAACCGTGGACACGGCTTCTCGAAAAGATTTTAACCCTGCAGGGGTGTACCAACTGCCCATTACAAGGCTCCGCACGCACGCCCATCTCTCTCAGTTGCTACCCATCACAGGCAACCATTTTATGATTTAGTTCCAAGAGATCCGAAACGAGAGGTCCCTCTAACTAACAACGAACAAATCCGGGTGGCCCCCGGGGAGTCGACACCCAATCCAAAAGCTGGCCACGCTCTCGGGTCGGACTCTTCCGTATGACGCAGGTCAGATTGCCGGTAATCACACATGGGAAACCGGGTCCTAGCTGATCGGGTGGACCAACAGAGAAACAAAGTCTCCACTGGCCCAAGTTGTTTTAAAACAGCTGGGGGGCCAACCAAGCACACACACGTTTACAAATGGTAAATCGGCTTGGGCCACCACTAGAAATGCTTGAAGCTAGGTAGGTAAGAAAAGGGGACCCTATAAAATCCCACACGCGATTAGGCACGCTCAGTCTTAAAATCAATACCCGGAACTCGGATCCTAGGTGACTCGAATGGAACAAAGCGTCGGGGCGGGATAGCCTAGACCTTCCGTCCTTCGTCGAATATAGTCAACATTATAATAATCATATCATCAACAACAATATAATAATGTGATATCCCAAACCAAGGAGTAACAGGGTAACATCGTAGCATCCTAAGCATGCATACTAAGCAGGGGCTGAGCAATGAGCAATAGTAACATAGCAATACAAGGTTTGCTGGGAGGGGACATGGCTGTATCGGTTTGAAAGAGTTTATAAACATGTGGTAGGATCAAACATCGAACCTAACCTATACTAGCATGCAAACCGATGGTTGAAATAGAATGGATCATAAGTAATGCATAGTCCTTGCCTGTTGATAAGTCGGGTTCCGAAGGTGTAGTTGATCGCAAGCTCGCATCGTCTCCGAGAGGAATCCGCGGAAGCACACAAGTGGGTAAACACTAGAAAGCAATCAACGGTGCACCACTATTACTACGGAGCAATACAAGATCAAAGAGGCAACACAAGGCACGGCAACGCGATACGGATCTATCGTCGAGAACGGTTACTAACAATTTAAGTGGAGTACTCGTCACACACGACGAATACCGCACGTTTACGATGGTTCAAGTTGTTTAGCTACAGGTGATCAACCAACGGTTATTAACATGGAAAATCAAGCAAGCATGGCATAGCACACAAACATGTCAAGAGGTGAAGCACAAAGTAAACTATCTATGCTAGTCAATTTAAGTGAGGCACAATCCTAAACATGGCATAACACTAAGTGTCGCACGATGATTAAAACATTTGGTACTGATCTGCCCTAAACCATATTTTAGGTTGGTTAACAGCAGCAAACAATAGCATAAACACAAAGTACACAAAAAACTAATCAAGTTACACATAAAGAACACTCCAAACGGAGTTACGGTTAAAAAGATATATAAGGAAAACAAGTTACGGGCACAAACTGTCAACATCACGAAGCACACTTTAGAGCAATGCATAAACAGTATAATGGATGCAAACATGCTCACAACTGACTTGCAATTACAGTAGACATGACATGGAAGGCATGGCAAAAAGAATCATGCAAATAGGCATCATAGACCAAAAGATATTAAGCAAACAACATGGCATCGCAAAGTAACAGACTTGAGAAAAACAGAGGTGGCTGTCAAAAACAGCAGCATAGCAACTTTGGAGCCATATAACTATATGACCAGCAAGCATATCATGGAAATGCAATACATGTAATGAAAGTATACATGATGCTTAACAATATGCAATTGGAATCTCTCAATTCCGATAAACGGTCGCGACACACTCGTCGACCGAAGTTGCAACAAAATAACAGTTTCAGCAACAGCAGCACAATAACATCAGGATCACCACTTTGGAGCAAGATTTAATATAGCTAGAGAACTCAAACATGGCAAGCTAAAGCACGGAAATGAAGTACACATGATGCTTAACACATAGGAGAAAGAATCAATGCAATAGGCATCATGGATTTGTTACAATCATCATGCAAAGTTGCAACAAAATATAAACAGCAGCACTTAACAGGAAAAAGTAACAGTTTAACGGCCTGATGCCCACTTTAGCACACAATTACACAATCAATATGAGCTCAAATGCAAATGCTCACAAAATATGAATTGAAGTACACACAATTCTGAGCAACTTTCGTTTTGGGGGCACGTTCATCCGGGCTACGGTTTAATCGCAGATCTAATCGCAAAAACGTAACAGCAGCAAAAATTTACAAGGACTTGGTCGTTTCTGCAGGTGAAATTCGCAGAAAAAAAAAGGATCCGGCCTCTTCCTCACCATGGGCCTCAGGGCCCATCTGGCCTGGTGCTGGTGGGCTGCGGGTGGCCTGGCCTGGGCCGCTGTGGGCGCGCCGGCTGGAGGCCTGGCCTGGGCCGTGGCCCACGTGGCCGGATCGAGAGGTGAGGAGGCAGGGCTCGACTCCTCCTCCCGAGCTTGAGCAGGGGCGGCAGCGCTAGCTCCCGCCGGCGGCGCAAGGGGCTCCCGGCGATCAGGGGCGCGAGGAGGACGTGGGGCAAGGCTGGGGCGGCGGATCCGGCCGGCCCCTGCCAGATCCGAGCGGCGGGGAGGCCTCCATGGGACAGAGCGTCCACCAGGGGGCGCGGCGGCGTTGGGGCTCTGCCTCCCGTCCATGCTGGCGGCGCCGGACATCCTGCAATAGAGGGGAATGCGAGGGGAGGTGAGGGAGAGACAGCAGGGAAGAGGGAGGAGGGGTCGCGGGAGAAGGAGGGGCGTCGGTGGCGCGGCGGCGCACGCGGCGGCCAGCCGGAGTTGAAGGCGGCTCAGGCAGGTGAGGAGCTCCACGGGCGTGGGCTGGAGGAGAGAGGATACATCCAGGGGGCGACGTGGCACGACCGGAGCCCTCCGATCGCCCGATCGGACGGCCGGGAGCAACTGGTGCCAGGGTTTCTGGATCTGGGGATCTGGGATGCAAAACTGGGCAAAGTGGAGGGGGTGGCTGCAAATTTTGTGGCTAGGGAAACCCTAGAAATGGGTGGGAGTGTGGTGGTCTTTATATAGCCCCGGTGGTTGGCAGTTTGCAAAAACATCACCGGTTTTTCTCTCGCGCGTGCGGTGCTCACGTTCTGACCGTCGGGGGTCCGCAGTACCTCCGATTCGGGTAAAACTTCGAACTGCGAGATCAGTGCGTCGAGCCGGCGGCGTTCACCTCGCGCTGGAACCGTTTCGAAAACACTTTCCGGCGCGCTATAAAAATATCCCGTTTAATTATTAAACGGGGTTTTCGTTCCGTTGGCTGCGGCTAGTCTCGTGCGGTTTTCGCGACGGTGATCGGGCGAAACCCGGTGTCGCAAAGGTCGAGTGTCAGGGTGGCAAGGGTCGGTCTCCGTCCGATACAAGATAAGAGGGGAAAAAATAATCGCCGATCGATAAATTGGGGGTGCAAACACCGCAAACAAATCAGACAATCAAACAATTCACACTGAAAACAAAAATTTTGATTTTTCTGAAAACTGGGCTGTTACAATACAACACCACCAACAAGGGATCTCGTCCCGAGATCCAGGACGATCCGGGGGAGAGAAAAGAGAGTCGACGATCTTCAACACCACCAACAAGGGACTCTGCTCCATGTCGACGTCGAAGGGGATAAGACGAGAATAAAACACTTACGACACTTGTCCTGACCAGAGCAAAGATAAGGAGTAAAAAGATTCCTACTCTCCGATAACTAACTTAGTAACTACAAAATAGATTTTGTCTAGACTCGACTTCGGCCAGAGAGGGGGTCCTACGGTCGATAAGGCTCTGATACCAAGTTGTAAGACCCGATATGCGGTACTGTTCCAGATCTAGATGTTTCCATCCAGATCCGGGGACGAAGCACATATCGGTCCCACCGCGACATATGACATAGCCATGTGCCCCGGATTTCCAACATGATATCACAACATTACAGATACAGGATACAACATCTCATACAATCGGCATACAACTGCCTTAATACAATACAACAACGGAAGATACATGTCTGGGTATAGACTACAAGCAAATGCCTACTGGCAAAGAGAAAAACATCGAACCCATAACCACACGGGTCCAGGCCCTCCGCCGGGATCCGCCTAACTAGTCGTCGTCGAGTCTCCACGTGAAACGTCGATCACCATACCTGTTGTCGATCAAGAACCCTGAAAAGAGTTTGGGGGTAGTATCATGAGTACAGAAGTACTCAACATCCAACTGTAGTGGTCATCTGACCCAGCAAGGACTTCATCACTCGTCATTCTAGGAAAACTAGTAGTTTACGGTAAGGAAGCGGTAAGTGGTGAGGTTGCTGCCGCACTAGCATTTATGAAGTGGCTAACGATCTAGAGAGTAAGATAAGAATCCAAGCAATCGATGAGGAATCGCCTCCAACAAGTCTTCTATCCACCTACTACGCAAACATAACACCTATCCTATCCTTGTCCTCCTCTTTGCATCCCGACGAAGAAGAAGCAGTCAAGGCACACACACACGTTGATCAAGTTATTTAAGATTATCTCAGTTGTTGTTGTCTATGAACAAGGAGTAGGTCTCAAGTCGTCCATAACCGTGGACACGGCTTCTCGAAAAGATTTTAACCCTGCAGGGGTGTACCAACTGCCCATTACAAGGCTCCGCACGCACGCCCATCTCTCTCAGTTGCTACCCATCACAGGCAACCATTTTATGATTTAGTTCCAAGAGATCCGAAACGAGAGGTCCCTCTAACTAACAACGAAAAATCCGGGTGGCCCCCGGGGAGTCGACACCCAATCCAAAAGCTGGCCACGCTCTCGGATCGGACTCTTCCGTATGACAGAGGTCGGATTGCCGGTAATCACACATGGGAAACCGGTTCCTAGCTGATCGGGTGGACCAACAGAGAAACAAAGTCTCCACTGGCCCTAGTTGTTTTAAAACAGCTGGGGGGCCAACCAAGCACAAACACGTTTTCAAATGGTAAATCAGCTTGGGCCACCACTAGAAATGCTTGAAGCTAGGTAGGTAAGAAAAGGGGACCCCATAAAATCCCACACGCGGTTAGGCATGCTCAGTCTTAAAACCAATACCCGGAACTCGGATCCTAGGTGACTCGAATGGAACAAAGCGTCGGGGCGGGATAGCCTAGACCTTCCATCCTTCGTCGAATATAGTCAACATTATAATAATCATATCATCAACAACAATATAATAATGTGATATCCCAAACCAAGGAGTAACAGGGTAACATCGTAGCATCCTAAGCATGCATACTAAGCAGGGGCTGAGCAACGAGCAATAGTAACATAGCAGTACAAGGTTTGCTGGGAGGGGAGATGGTTGTATCGGTTTGAAAGAGGCTGTAAACATGTGGTAGGATCAAACATCGAACCTAACCTATACTAGCATGCAAACCGATGGTTGAAATAGAATGGATCATAAGTAATGCATAGTCCTTGCCTATTGATAAGTCGGGTTCCGAAGGTGTAGTTGATCGCAAGCTCGCATCGTCTCCGAGAGTATCCGCGGAAGCACACAAGTGGGTAAACACTGGAAAGCAATCAACGGTGCACCACTATTACTACGGAGCAATACAAGATCAAAGAGGCAACACAAGGCACGACAACGCGATACGGATCTATCGTCGAGAACGGTTACTAACAATTTAAGTGGAGTACTCGTCACACACGACGAATACCGCACGTTTACGATGGTTCAAGTTGTTTAGCTACAGGTGATCAACCAACGGTTATTAACATGGCAACTCAAGCAAGCATGGCATAGCACACAAACATGTCAAGAGGTGAAGCACAAAGTAAACTATCTATGCTAGTCAATTTAAGTGAGGCACAATCCTAAACATGGCATAACACTAAGTGCCGCACGATGATTAAAACATTTGTCACTGATCTGCCCTAAACCACATTTTAGGTTGGTTAACAGCAGCAAACAATAGCATAAACACAAATTACACAAAAAACTAATCAAGTTACACATAAAGAACACTCCAAACGGAGTTACGGTTAAAAAGATATAACGAAAACAAGTTACGGGCACAAACTGCCAACATCACGAAGCACACTTTAGAGCAATGCATAAACAGTATAATGGATGCAAACATGCTCACAGATGACTTGCAATTAAAGTAGACATGACATGGAAGGCATGGCAAAACGAATCATGCAAATAGGCATCATAGACCAAAAGATATTAAGCAAACAACATGGCATCACAAAGTAACAGACTTGAGAAAAACAGAGGTGGCTGTCAAAAACAGCAGCATAGCAACTTTGGAGCCATATAACTATATGACCAGCAAGCATATCATGGCAATGCAATACATGTAATGAAAGTATACATTATGCTTAACAATATGCAATTGGAATCTCTCAATTCCGATAAACGGTCGCGACACACTCGTCGACCGAAGTTGCAACAAAATAACAGTTTCAGCAACAGCAGCACAATAACATCAGGATCACCAGTTTGGAGAAAGATTTAATATAGCTAGATCACCCAAACATGGCAAGTTAAAGCATGGAAATGAAGTACACATGATTCTTAACACATAGGAGAAAGAATCAATGCAATAGGCCTCATGGATTTGTTACAATCATCATGCAAAGTTGCAACAAAATATAAACAGCAGCACTTAACAGGAAAAAGTAGCAGTTTAACGGCCTGATGCCCACTTTATCACACAATTACACAATCAAGATGAGCTCAAATGCAAATGATCACAAAATATTAATTGAAGTACACGCAATTCTGAGCAACTTTCGTTTTGGGGGCACGTTCATCCGGGCTACGGTTTAATCGCAGATCTAATCGCAAAAACGTAACAGTAGCAAAATTTACAGGGACTTAGTCGTTTCAGCAGGTCAAATTCGCAAAAAAAAAGGATCGGGCCTCTTCCTCACCATGGGCCTCAGGGCCCATCTGGCCTGGCGCTGGTGGGCTGCGGGTGGCCTGGCCTGGGCCGCTGTGGGCGCGCCGGCTGGAGGCCTGGCCTGGGCCGTGGCCCACGTGGCCGGATCGAGCGGTGAGGAGGCAGGGCTCGGCTCCTCCCGAGCTTGAGCAGGGGCGGCAACGCTAGCTCCCGGCGAGCAGGGGCGCGAGGAGGACGTGGGGCAAGGCTGGGGCGGCGGATCCGGCCGGCCCCTGCCAGATCCGGGCGGCGGGGAGGCCTTCATGGGACAGAGCGTCCACCAGGGGGCGCGGCGGCGTCGGGGCTCTGCCTCCCGTCCATGCTGGCGGCGCCGGACATCCTGCAACAAAGGGGAATGCGAGGGGAGGTGAGGGAGAGACAGCAGGGAAGAGAGAGGAGGGGTCGCGGTTGAAGGAGGGGCGCCGGTGGCGCGGCGGCGCACGCGGCGGCCGGCCGGAGTTGAAGGCGGCTCGGGCAGGTGAGGAGCTCCACGGGCGTGGGCTGGAGGAGAGAGGAGACATCCAGGGGGCGACGTGGCACGACCGGAGCCCTCCGATCGCCCGATCGGACGGCCGGGAGCAAGTGGTGCCAGGGTTTCGGGATCTGGGGATCTGGGAGGCAAAACTGGGCAAAGTGGAGGGGGTGGCTGCAAATTTTGTGGCTAGGGAAACCCTAGAAATGGGTGGGAGTGTGGTGGTCTTTATATAGCCTCGGTGGCTGGCAGTTTGCAAAAACATCACCGGTTTTTCTCTCGCGCGTGCGGTGCTCACGTTCTGACCGCCGGGGGTCCGCAGTACCTCATATTCGGGTAAAAATTTGAACTGCGCGATCAGTGCGTCGAGCCGGCGGCGTTCACCTCGCGCTGGAACCGTTTCAAAACCACTTTCCGGCGCGCTATAAAAATATCCCGTTTAATTATTGAACGGGGTTTTCGTTCCGTTGGCTGCGGCTGGTCTCGTGCGGTTTTCGCGACGGTGATCGGGCGAAACCCGGTGTCGCAAAGGTCGAGTGTCAGGGTGGCAAGGGTCGGTATCCGTCCGATACGAGCTAAGAGGGGGAAAAAATAATCGCCGATCGATAAATCGGGGGTGCAAACACCGCAAACAAATCAGACAATCAAACAATTCACACTGAAAACAAAATTTTTGATTTTTCTGAAAACTGGGTTGTTACACTTACCTGATTCGGTTAGGAATTGGCAGAATAGTTGGTTTTATTTCAAGGTAGAAGAGGGGCCTGGAGTTTGAACTTTGCCTCCTTACTCGGATATGAGGCTAACTGCTTCTCATGGTTGGAACCCTCGTCTGACCAATGCTGACAAGGAGCAGGTGCTTCCTTTGATGCGGGAGATTGTGCGGCTGAAGAAAAATGGTATGGATGATATGGACTTAATTTTCGTGTTTGTGATTCGGAGGATTCAGCCTCTCCAGGCTAGATCTCGAGGAATGTGGACTTACTTGGGGCTTACCGACAACACTCGGTATAGTAACATCGAGATGTTGATCGAAGAATTCGAACAACGAATGAAGGTAATTACCAGTGTGACTCATGGAATACAGGTGGCGGGTCGAGTTCGGCATTTTGATAGTCTTCATCCTCCAACTTTGGTAAGACCATTTGATGTTGCATACGCTATTGTTTTGATCATTTTGATGCATCCTTCCGTAATTTGGAGTTTGGTTGTCTTACAGGCAGATGTTTCTTCTTATCACTCCCCCATTCCCTTGGCTCCCCAACATCCTGTCGAAGAAGATGAAGATAGCAACATAGGGGCGGATGCCAGGGTTGATGTTGAGGACGAGGTGGAGTCTGATGTTGCTCCTTCTCCGGTAGTTTCCGAGTTGCGCTCTAAAAGCAACCAAGACCGGGATTCAGCTTGGGAGGGGCTCAACCGAAGCCGAAAACGCTCTTTACCTCCTAGTAGTGGGGAGAGCAGCAGCAAACTCCCTGCTTTGTCTCCGAGTCATGGAAGAGTTGCTCCTATGATGCCTAGAAAGGTGTTGACCTCGCTTGGAGGAAGGAAGGTGAATCCTTCCGGGAGTGATGGTGATGCTTCTAGATCAAAATTGTTGAGCCAAGAGCTGCAAAGGCTTCAGCTGTGGTTGCTCCGCCAAGACGTGCACTAAAAACTGTTTAGAAGTAATTTTGGTCACTCTTCCCTTTGGATTTCTTCCTCATTCTTTTTATCTTTCTCATGAACTTTCTTTTGTAGTATCCGTCCGAGTGGTTCTGAATCGCTCCCTGGAATGGAAGATCACAATGCTTCTACCTATGAAGATGTTAGCACCTGTGGGGTGGGCGATTTTCCAGTGATGGACTCCATCCCTGAGCATGCTTCTGTTGAAAGTATGTATTACTCTGTGATTCTAGTTGATTGGATGGAATAACATCACTTTGTATTATTTTTCTCATCATTTTCTTTGATCATTTTCCTCAGTGGACGTGGATGTGGACGCCCATGTCGATAATACTGAGACCAACCGTGACCAAGTTGCCTCTGAACTGGCTGTTCCCAAAATGGTTGTTGCTGTTGTTGATGTTTGTCTGCTCCTCCCGCTCCACCGGAGATTCGTCCGCGCAACTGTTCATGAGACTGCTCCAACTTCTTCTTCTCCAATACCACTTGTTACTCCGATTGAGAATGTTGTAGTCAGTGGGTTGAAGGATTCCTTGCTAAAGGCTTCTCAATTTGAGATGCGCTTTCGCGAGTTAGGTTCTGAATCAGAGTCCATGAAGGCGAACATGCACGTAAGTACTTATGTAAGTTTTTCACCCACTGGGGCTTCGAGTGACTTTCTGTCTGGGTCGCTTGAAGTTTTATTGAATTTTGGCTGTTTTGATGAGAGCACTTCTTAGTGCACCCACTGGGTGTAGCCCCCAAGGCTCCGAGTAACTTCTTGAAGTTAATGTTGGATATGTGCCCTAGAGACAAATTAATAAAGATATTTTTCACATATCCGTTTTGTTCATAATACGTTTTATACTATGCTATAATTGTATTACTTGGAAATACTAATACAGGTGTAGTATAAAACATGGTCCGTAGTTTAACTCGGGTAAACTATCTCATTGGGCAATTGATTGATCAAGCTTTCCTGATCATGGCGACACTTAAGTCCATTGACAATGAGGTCATATCGTTAAGGGGAATGATGTGATGGACGTACACCCACCTAAAGTATTGCAATGTGATCGAGTCACATAGTTCAGCGTTGCTATGACTTTGTAACGTATGGCTTAGTCCTTAGACCGTAACGATCATACGTAATTGTGATCTATGACGAGACTTTGATTTGTATCCCACCGGCTGACTGAAATATGTTGGCTATAATGGTGCACTTTGGGTATTCCGAAATAGATGGTTGATGAGTATGTTAATAGATCAGAGCGGTATTTGTCAGTCCTTGTGATAGGACAGGTACTCTGGGCCCACTCGGTGATATTGCATCAACACCTTGCAAGGACGTGACTAGGTCACAAGAGATGCAATGATCATGGACGAGAGAAGTTGTTTGTTGTGAAAGAGATGTGAACACGGTATGTAGGATACCGACGATCAAACCTCGAACAAACAAAGTACCGCAGCACAAAGGGATTACGTCGTATCGTTAACGGTTTCCAAAAGCGATCGAAGTTCATTCGATGGAAGCGCAGGGGCTGTCAAGGATTGTAACCAGGTCCAACTGACTAGTCATTGGTCAATGAGAAGAGTCTCGACCATGTCTATTGTTTCCCGGACCGTTAGGGTGTTACACTTAAGGGCAATCGATGCATAGGACAGTTACGGGGTCAATCGGTGAAATAGGAGGAATCACCGGAATAGTTCCGGAGGAGGACGGATTGGTTTCCGGACATTTTGAATAGTTCACAATAAAGTTTAATTGTTTTAATAATGTTTTATTATTTAATTATCTGAATTAAATATTTAAAACATATTAAATAAATTTTAAAAATGGGAAAAAGGCTAAATGGGCCCATGGGGCCCATTAAGGGAGGAGGGGGTCTCCCCCCTTGGGCTTGGCGCCAAGGGTGGGGCCCACCACCACCCTTGGCCGGCGCACCCCCCCCTTTGGGAGTTTAGTCCCACATGGGGGACGGGAGGAGGATGGCATCCCCCCCCCTTGGCCTATATAAGGAGGGGTAGACCCCCCTTTTTTCCAACACACCAATATCTCCTTCTTCCTCCTTCTCCTTCCCGGAAGTGGACTCCCCTTGTTTGGAGTCTGCACCTGGATTGGAGTTCTCCACCATAAGGCAGGCCGTCGTTCTGCTGGAGTCGGGATACGTAGCCATCTTTCTTCCGCTGCTCGCCTGGTTCGGGGCCCAGGAGGAACATCGATTGTACCGTATGTGTATAATCTCTTCGAGGCCCTACACCTGTGGTGCTACTTCGTCGCTGGAGGTTTACCGGGAGTCATCCTCGCCGGTGGTGGTCTTCTACACGACAGGGAGGTCGTAGTTCCAAGTCTACGCCAGCCACGTTCGCAAGAACGTTTCCCTCTTTCGGTCTTCAAAGGTATGAACACCGATTCCCTCCGTTACTTTACATCGCCATAGCATATATCTTGGGTTCGGGTACCGTAGGTATGAAAAATTTGTGTTTTCTTCCCCGTATCCCAACAGTGGTATCAGAGCCAGGTTATGCGTAGATGTATTGTATGGGTAGAACACATCTAGGATGTGGGCATCGAATCTTCATTCGTTACCCTCCCACGTGTACTCATTTAGCGTTGCGGCAATGTTTGATGAAACGGCCCCCGACCGACCTTACGTGTTTACGCGAGACTGGTTCCACGCTTGACATATGGCTTGTACCATATAAAGTGGATGGGGGGTGTCTGTCTCTCTGCATTAGCGATGCGAAGATGTTTGCAACGGAGGGCCCCGACAGGGGTGTAATAGAGACGGATGGGAGACGGTGTTGTGGCATGTTTTTCGCAGGATAGAAACGGTTCTCTCTCTCGAAACCCCTAGCAGCCACGTAAAACTTGCACAAGCTAAAGTAGAAAGGCGTTTAACTTTGCTTTGCATGAAGGGGGGTCATAGGTTGTATGATTTACAGTTTTACTTCCTGTTTTATGCTAGTATGCTAGATATATCGACGGTAGCACGAAACAGGACCATCTCTCACAATACCAACATTGTGTTCTCCCTTGGTGGGCACCTCCTGGAAGGTTCTCCCATATGGCTTGATGCTCCGTACATACCAGAGTTGTCCTACATATTCAACGGAGTTTGCATGAGGTTGGGTTCGGCAAGCCTGGCATATGCAGATATGGCCTTGCTGAACAGCTAACATCAAGGTTCGATTGGCTGGCTTGACGTATGTAGATGCGGGCCTGGAACACAGGAGACCGAAAGGTCGAGCACGAGTCACATGCCTGATGTGATTGGCTTGGAGGCCTACCTGGTTCGCATACTGATGGCCGTGACGATCGGGGGAGGTATGGGGGCTGGGATTGTGTAATCACTTAGTTAAATTGAGAGGTGTTTATCTAAGTGGGAGCTTTCTAGAATTTGAGATTAAATTGAAACTCCACATTATGAACAAAAGTCTAAATATGTATCCTTGTGAATCAACCTTGTAGATGGCAGCACCTTGCCCCTCGTTCAACTTAGGATCATTCCTAGAGAAAGATAAGCTAAAAACAGATGGGACAAACTTCACCAACTGGTTCTGCACCCTGAGGATTCTCCTCGTTCCCCTCAAGATGGCATACGTACTAGAGGGCGCGTTAGGTGACGCACCAGCAGATGATGCCAGTCAGGACGAGAAGAATGTCTATATCTCCAGGACTGATGATTACAACCTTGTCCAGAGTGGCATGCTCTACTCCATGGAGGCTGAGCTGCAGAAACGCTTTGAGAGGATGGGTGCATATGAGATTATCACCGACCTCCAGGCGGTCTTCGCACCTCAAGCCAGGGCTGAACGGTACGAGGCTTCTGAAGCCTTCTTCTCAGCAAAGATGGATGAGCACGGCAGCGTGAGTGAGCACGTAGTCAAAATGTCTGGCTACGTTCAGCGCTTAAATGCTCTAGAATGCCAGATTCAAGATGAACTTGTTGTTGATAGGGTGTTGCAGTCGCTTCCCCCTAGCTACAAAGGCTTTGTGCTGAACTACAAGATGCAGGGGATGACCAAAACCCCTTCTGAGTTGTTCGCCATGCTGAAGAGCGCCGAGGTTGAGATCAAGAAGGAGCATGCCGTCTTCATGGTCAACAAGACCACTGACTTCAAGAAGTCAAGCAGGAGGGAGAAGGCCAAGAGAGGTGGCCCCAAGAGGGATGGCAAGTCAGTTGTCGCTCCTCCCAAGGCACCCAAGCCTAAACCCGGAGTGGAGTGCTTCTACTGCAAGGTTGAAGGTCACTGGAAACGCAACTGCCCCAAGTACCTAAAGGACAAGAAGGCTGGCAAGGTCGCTAAGAGAGACGAAGGTATATTTGATATACATATTATTGATTTTCTCTTGACAAGCGCCGGGAACACATCCTGGATACTTGATATAGGATCTGTCGCTCATATTTCTAATTCCATTCAGGGACTAAGGAATAGGAGACGCTTGCTCAAGGATGAAGTGACGATGCGCGTGGGGAATGGCTGTCAAATTGAAGTCTTGGCAGTCGGCACGAAGCATCTTAGTCTCCCTTCGGGATTGGTTTTAGTTCTGAATAATTGCTACTATGTACCCACGTTGAGTATGAACATCGTTAGTGGCTCTTTGTAAGGCCTGATATGCGGTACTGTTCCAGATCTTGGTGTTTCCACCCAGATCCGGGGACGAAGCACATATCGGTCCCACCGCGACATATGACAAAGCCATATGCCCCGGATTTCCAACATGATATCACAACATTACAGATACAAGGATACAACATCTCATACAATTGGCATACAACTGCCTCAAATACAATACAACAGCGGAAGATACATGTCTGAGTACAGACTACAAGCAAATGCCTACTGGCAAAGAGAAAAGCATCGATCCCATAACCACACGGGTCCAGGCCCTCCGCCGAGATCCGTCTAACTAGTCGTCGTCGAGTCTCCACATGAAACGTCGATCACCATACCTGTTGTCGATCCGAACCCTGAAAAGAGTTTGGGGGTAGTATCATGAGTACAGAGGTACTCAGCATCCAACTGTAGTGATCATCTGACCCAGCAAGGACTTCATCACTCGTCATTCTAGGACAACTAGTAGTTTACGGTAAGGAAGGGGTAAGTGGTGAGGTTGCTGCCGCACTAGCATTTATGAAGTGGCTAACGATCTAGAGAGTAAGATAATAAGCCAAGCATTCGATGAGGAATCGCCTTCAACAAGTCTGCTATCCACCTACTACGCAAACATAACACCTATCCTATCCTTGTCCTCCTCTTCGCATCCCGACAAAGAAGAAGCAGTCAAGGCACACGCACACGTTGATCAAGTTATATTTAGATTATCTCAGTTGTTGTTGTCTATGAACAAGGAGTAGGTCTCAAGTCGTCCATAACCGTGGACACGGCTTCTCGAAAATATTTAACCCTGCAGGGGTGTACCAACTGCCCATTACGAGGCTCCGCACGCACGTCCATCACTCTCAGTTGCTACCCATCACAGGCAACCATTTTATGATTTAGTTCCAAGAGATCCGAAACGACAGGTCCCTCTAGCTAACAACGAACAAATCCGGGTGGCCCCCGGGGAGTCGACACCCAATCCAAAAGCTGGCCACGCTCTCGGATCGGACTCTTCCGTATGGCCAAGGTCGGTAAGTCACACCTGACTATTCAGGGGACCCCTAGCTCACCAGGTGTGGACCAGCGAGAGAAACTATGTCTCCACTGGCCCGGGTTGTTCTAAAAGATATCTGCTAGGAGCGACCCGACAAGATATATATGCATGTTTTCAAATGGTAAATCAGCTTGGGCCACCTCTAGAAATGTTTGAAGCTAGATAGGTAAGAAAAGGGGACCCCATAAAATCCCACACGCGGTTAGGCACGCTCAGTCTGAAAACCAATAACTGGAACTCGGATCCTAGGTGACTCGAATGGAACAAAGCGTCGGGGCGGGATAGCCTAGACCTTCCATCCTTCGTCGAATATAATCAACATTATAATAATCATATCATCAACAATAATATAATAATCAGGTGATATCCCAAACCCAAGAGTAACAGGGTAACATCGTAGCATCCTAAGCATGCATACTAAGCAGGGGCTGAGCAACGAGCAATAGTAACATAGCAGTACAAGGTTTGCTGGGAAGGGACATGGCTGTATCGGTTTAAAAGAGGCTGTAAACATGTGGTAGGATCAAACATCGAGCCTAACCTAGACTAGCATGCAAACCGCTGGTTGAAATAGAATGGATCATAAGTAATGTATAGTCCTTGCCTGTTGATAAGTCGGGTTCCGAAGGTGTAGTTGATCGCAAGCTCGCATCGTCTCCGAGAGGTACCCGCGGGAGCACACAAGAAGTAAACACTGGAAAGCAATCAACGGTGCACCACTATTACTACGGAGCAAACACGAGCAAGCATCAACAAGAAGTAACACGAGACATCGCACCTACCGTCGAGAGCGGTTACTAACGGTTTAAGTGGAGTACTCGTCACACACGACGATACCGCATGTTTACGGTTGTTCAAGTTGTTTAGCTACAGGTGACCAAACAACGGTTGTTAACATGGCAACTCAAGCAAGCATGGCATAGCACACAAACATGGAAAGAGGTGAAGCATAAATAAACTACCTAAGCTAGTCAATTTAAGTGGGGTGAAATCCTAGACATCCAACTATTGCGGACCCCACAATAATTATTGCATTTGGTACTGTTTTGCCCTAAACAATATTTTATATTTGTTATTAGCAAGCAACAGCAGCAAAAACACAACCTACATGCAATTCTAGTCAAGTTACATATAAAGAACATTTTAAACAGAGCAACAGATAAAAAGTTATAGCAGTTACAGTTTACAGTGGCAAGCAGTGTAATTAGCAGATAAACAACAAGTAAACAAAGTCAAACATGGCAACAAGCAACAAATTATTAAACTAGACACAATTCTAAGCAAGTTTCATATTTAAATCGTCGCAATCGGAGCTATGGTTAAAAAGTTATGGGCACTGCAAAAATCCTAATACAAACTGCCTAAATAAATAAATAAAACTAGCAAAGACAAAAAAAACTAAACGGGCCGAAACTACTGGCCCAACAGGAAAAAAAAGAAATAAAAAAAACAAAAGAGGGGGCATCTCACCCCTTGGGCTGAGGCCCAGGCCTGGCTGGAGGGGGGCTGCGGCCTGGCTCGGGTGGACTGGGCCGCGTGGGCGTTGGGCCGGCTGGGGCGCGCCGGCCCAGGTCGGCTGCAGCGGACGGCTGCAGCGGTCGGGCTCCTCCCGACCCGTCCTGGCGGCGGCCGGTGGCCGGCTTCCGGCGGCGCCTGGCGTGGAGCTCCAGCGAGGAGGGAGGACAGCAGCGGGCGGATCCCGACGCGGGGTCGCCGGATCCGATGAAGGCGGCGGCGCGACGAGGTCCCAAGGCGGCGGCTTGGAATCCTCCAGGGGCAGCGCGCTCCTCGGAGCTTTCCTCATGTCCATGGCGCCAAGCTCGCAGAGAGAGAAGGGGGAGAGAGTTAGAGGAGGAGGAGGCAGGGGAAGGAGAGAGGAGGAGAGCGCGGCGCAGGTGGGGCGGCTCACCGGAGCAGGGGCGCAGGGCGCGGCGGCTGCCGGCGTGCGGCGGCGGCCTCGGGAGCCCACGGGAGGAGACAGCGTGGAGGGAGAGAGAGGGTCCAGGGCGCTGACGTGGCGGCCTCCGGGGCCGTCGGATCTCCGGATCTGACGGTCCAGGGCAAATTGGGCAAAATCCAGATCTGGGAGGCTAGGGTTTGCTGCGAAAATTGGGGTATTTGGGGCCAGATCTGGGGGTGGTGGCTGCCTAAGGAAACCCTAGGTGGGTGTGAGTGTGGTGGTCTTTATATAGCCTCGGTGGCTGGCAGTTTGCAAAAACATCACTGGTTTCTCTCTCGCGCGTCCGGTGCTCACGTTTCTGACCGCCGGGGGTCCGCAGTACCTCCGATTCGGGTAAAACTTCGAACTGCGCGATCAGCGAGTCGACCCGGAGGCGTTCACCTCGCGCTGGAACCGTTCCGAAAACAATTTCCGGCGCGCTATAAAAATATCCCGTTTAATTATTAAACGGGGTTTTTCGTTCCGTTGGCTGCGGCTGGTCTCGTGCGGTTTTCGCGACGGTCATCGGGCGAAACCCGGTGTCGCAAAGGTCGAGTGTCAAGGTGGCAAGGGTCGGTCTCCGTCCGGTATGAGATAAGAGGGGGGGGAAATAATCGCCGATCGATAAATCGGGGATGCAAACACCGCAAACAAATCATACAAGCAAACAATTCACACCGAAAACAAATTTTTTGATTTTTGCAAAAACTGGGCTGTTACACTCTTGCTTGAAGCGAGACCGCTATTATTTTAAGTCTGATACAATTGGTTGTTCGATTTATAAGGATGAAATGTTTTATGTTCACGCACCGGAGTTGCATGGTTTATTCGTACTTGATCTCGATGGTGACGTGTGTCACATTAACAATATTGAGGCCAAAAGATTGAAGAACGATGAAGATCACATGAAGATGTGGCATTGCCGACTTGGTCATATTGGTATAAAGCGCATGGAGAAGCTCCATAAGGATGGACTTCTTGAGTCATTGGATTTTGGATCCCTTGATACATGTGAACCATGCCTCATGGGCAAAATGACAAGGACTCCATTCAATGGGATAATAGAGCGTGCGGATGACTTGTTGGGGATCATACACACGGATGTATGTGGACCCATGAACGTCCCCACTCGCGATGGTCTTCGTTACTTCGTGACCTTTACTGATGACTTGAGTAGATATGGGTATATTTACTTGATGAAGCACAAGTCTGAAACCTTTGAAAAGTTCAAGGAATTTCAGAATGAGGTCGAAAATCAACTCGGAAAGAAAATCAAGCACCTTCGATCGGATCGAGGTGGCGAGTATTTGAGTCACGAGTTTGGCAAACATCTGAAGACTTGTGGTATTGTACCACAGCTTACGCCGGCAGGCACACCTCAGAGAAACGGTGTGGCTGAGCGACGTAATCGAACCCTATTGGATAGCGTACGATCGATGATGTCTCATACTGATTTTCCTGTGTCATTCTGGGGGTATGCATTAGAAACTGTCGCTCATATTCTTAATAGGGCACCATCCAAATCCGTAAAGACAACACCATTTGAAGAATGGCATGGCACGAAACCTAAGTTGTCTCACCTGAAGATTTGGGGTTGTGAGGCTTATGTTAGGAAACTACAGCCTGACAAACTTGAATCCAAGGCGGATAAGTGCATCTTTGTGGGCTATCCCAAGGAAACTTGTGGATACACCTTCTACAACAAGTCTGACAGCAAAACGTTTGTTGCCAAGATGGGACACTTTCTTGAGAAGGAGTTTCTCGCGAAAGAGTTGAGTGGGAGGAAAATAGACCTCGATGAAGTGACTGACCAATCACTCCAATTGGAAGAAATGGCTACGGAAATTGTTCTGGAACCATCTTCCACAGTGGGAGCTGAAGAGAATGGCTAGAACGACATTCATAACGATCATGACATTGATGATGATCATGATGAGAATGAAGAGGAACCTTTTATGCCCCGTAGGTCATCAAGAGTCCGTCAACCTACTGAGTTTTACGGACAGCTTGTGAATGCAATCTCGGCTGATGAGTCGGATGAACCTACAAGTTACAAAGAAGCAATGGAGGGACCCGAGTCCGAGAAATGGCTTGAAGCCATGAAATCCGAAATAGACTCCATGTACACCAACAAAGTATGGACTTTGGTGGATATTCCCGAGGACCGCAAGGCCGTCGAGAATAAATGGATTTTCAAGAAAAAGACTGACGCAGACGGAAACGTATCTGTCTACAAAGCTCGACTTGTCGCGAAGGGGTTCCGACAAATTCAAGGAGTTGACTACGAGGAGACGTTCTCTCATGTAGCGATGATAAAGTCTATTCGGATCCTACTAGCAATAGATGCATATCATGATTACGAGATATGGCAGATGGATGTGAAAACTGCATTCCTAAATGGCAACATTGAGGAAGAGTTGTATATGATGCAACCAGAGGGGTTTGTCGATCCAAGGAACGTTGGTAAGGTGTGCAAGCTTCACGGTCCATCTATGGGTTGAAGCAAGCATCTCGGAGTTGGAATCTTCGATTTGATGAGGTCATTAAAGCTTTTGGATTTGTCCAAAACGTCGAAGAGTTCTGCGTCTATAAGAAACTGAGTGGGAGCTCTGTAGCATTCCTTGTGTTATATGTAGATGACATATTACTAATAGGGAACGATAAGAAATTCTTAGAGGAAGTGAAGGAATATGTGAATGGAAAATTTTCCATGAAGGACCTAGGTGAAGCTGCGTACATATTGGGGATTAAGATCTATAGAGATAGACCTAATCAACGGTTGGCCTTGAGTCAGAGCACTTATATTGACAAGATATTGAAAAGGTTCAGTATGGGTAACTCCAAGAGAGGCCTCTTGCCAGTTATAAAAGGTGTCAAATTAAGCGTGACTCAATGCCCAACCACATCAAAAGAGAAGGAGGAGATGTCCTCAAAGCCCTATGCCTCAGCCATAGGTTCTCTCATGTATGCTATGTTATGTACCAGACCGGATTTAGCGCTGGCCATTAGTATGACTAATCGCTACCAGAGTAACCCGGGAATGGCTCACTGGACAGCAGTAAAGAACATCCTTAAGTACTTGAGAAGAACCAAGGATCTCTTTCTCGTTTATGGAGGAGTTGATGAGGAGCTCACCGTAAAGGGTTACGTTGACGCAAGCCTCGGCTCAGATCTAGATGACTCGAAATCCCAACCGGGATATGTTTTCATGTTGAACGGTGGCGCAATTAGCTGGAGGAGCGGCAAACAGTCAGTCGTCGCCCAATCTACAATGGAGTCGGAGTATATTGCCGCTTCTGAAGCGTCTAACGAGGCGCTCTGGCTGAAGAAGTTCGTGATCGAGCTTGGCGTCTTTCCCAGCTGCACTGACCCTGTGGGACTCTTCTGCGACAACACGGGTGCCATTGCTAACGCGAAGGAGCCAAGAACTCACTCTACAGCCAAGCACATCCTCCGAAAGTTCCATGTGACGCGAGACTACGTCAGGGATGGACACACTAGGATTCACAAGATACATACGGATCTGAACGCAGCAGACCCGATGACTAAACCTCTTCCACAGGGCAAGTTTGAAGAACATCGAGAAACCATTGGTGTTAGATACATACCTGATGTAAACTAGTGTAATTTGTACTCTAGTGCAAGTGGGAGACTGTTGGATATGTGCCCTAGAAACAAATTAATAAAGATATTTGTCACATATCCGTTTTGTTCATAATACGTTTTATACTATGCTATAACTGTATTACTTGGAAATACTAATACAGGTGTAGTATAAAACATGGTCCGTAGTTTAACTCGGGTAAACTATCTCATTGGGCAATTGATTGATCAAGCTTTCCTGATCATGGCGACACTTAAGTCCATTGACAATAAGGTCATATCGTTAAGGGGAATGATGTGATGGACGTACAACCACCTAAATTATTGCAATGTGATCGAGTCACATAGTTCAGCGTTGCTATGACTTTGTAACGTATGGCTTAGTCCTTAGACCGTAACGATTATACGTAATTGTGATCTATGAGGAGACATTAATTTGTATCCCACCGCCTGACTGAAATATGCTGGCTATAACGGTGCACTTTGGGTATTCCAAAATAGATGGTTGATGAGTATGTTAATAGATCAGAGCGGTATTTGTCATTCCTTGTGACAGGACAGGTACTCTGGGCCCACTCGGTGATATTGCATCAACACCTTGCAAGGAAGTGACTAGGTCACAACAGATGCAATGATCATGGACGAGAGAAGTTGTTTGTTGTGAACGAGATGTGAACACGGTATGAAGAATACCGACGATCAAACCTCGGACAAACAAAGTACCGCAGCACAAAGGGATTACGTCGTATCGTTAATGGTTTCCAAAAGCGATCGAAGTTCATTCGATGGAAGCGCAGGGGCTGTCAAGGATTGTAACCAGGTCCAACTGACTAGTCATGAGAAGAGTCTCGACCATGTCTGCTGTTTCCCGGACCGTTAGGGTGTTACACTTAAGGGCAATCGATGCATAGGACAGTTACGGGGTCAATCGGTGAAATAGGAGGAATCACCGAAATAGTTCCGGAGGAGGACGGAATGGTTTCCGGACATTTTGAATAGTTCAAAATAAAGTTTAATTGTTTTAATAATGTTTTATTATTTAATTATCTGAATTAAATATTTAAAACATATTAAATCAATTTTAAAAATGGGAAAAAGGCTAAATGGGCCCATGGGGCCCATTAAGGGAGGAGGGGGTCTCCCCCCTTTGGCTTGGCGCCAAGGATGGGGCCCACCACCCCCCTTGGCCGGCGCACTCCCCCCCCCCCTTGGGAGCTTAGTCCCACATGGGGGAGGGGAGGAGGATGGCACCCCCCCCTTGGCCTATATAAGGAGGGGTAGACCCCCCTTTTTTCCAACACACTAATATCTCCTTCTTCCTCCTTCTCCTTCCCGGAAGTGGACTCCCCTTGTTTGGAGTCAGCACCTGGATTGGAGTTCTCCACCATAAGGCAGGCCGTCGTTCTGCTGGAGTCGGGATCCGTAGCCATCTTTCTTCCGCTGCTCGCCTGGTTCGGGGCCCGGGAGGAACATCGATTGTACCGTACGTGTATAATCTCTTCGAGGCACTACACCTGTGGTGCTACTTTGTCACTGGAGGTTTATCGGGAATCATCCTCGCCGGTGGTGGTCTTCTACACGACAGGGAGGTCGTAGTTCCGAGTCTACGCCAGCCACGTTCGCAAGAACGTTTCCCTCTTTCGGTCTTCAAAGGTATGAACACCGATTCCCTCCGTTACGTTACATCGCCATAGCATAGATCTTGGGTTCGGGTACCGTAGGTATGAAAAATTTGTGTTTTCTGCCCCGTATCCCAACATTTAATAGGAGGCTTTTGATAGGATCTTTTAATTATTTTAATTCTTCTCCTGTATCAGGAGGCTTGCAAAAAGGGCTCTTCCTTTGTGAAGTTACAAGAAGAGAATGCAGCCACGAAGGAAACATACGAGATGCTTCAAGAAGAGCACAACAAGCTGCAGAAGCAACATGTTGAAGATAAAGGTAAGCTAGTTGTCTCAAATTGTTCAAGGGATGAACTGTTGATTCTGTAAAATTCGTTGTCTGATATTATGCACAGGCTGCGAAAAAAGCTTTTGATGCAAAGGTCAAGGAGAATGATGACTTTGTGCAAAATATGAAGAAAGAAATCGATCAGGCCGAGAGGCGCGCCAAGGAAAAAGGGCCTTAGAAAAACAAGTGCATGAATTGCAAGAGGCCAAAAATAAAAAATAAGCCATCATTGCCAAGATCCAGTCTGATGTCAGAACCCCAACTAGGGTAAGTGCTAGGGTTTGTTTGTGCTTTGCATCATCAAAAATTCAAATGAAATTCAAAAATGGGGAAGCAGAAAGCCCTGAGAATTTAATTCAAATGGCCAGATAAAAATATTTTTCCAAAAATCATTTGAATGATTGGAAAATTCCTAGAAATGTTGCTGATCATTTTAAAAGTGGTTTGGGATCAATCCCATGCACATGGAATTTTCTAATATTCAAACAGTGGCTTTGGAAATTAAATAAACCCCTATTTGAATTAAAATTCAAATGTTTTGAATTTTAATAATATCCAAATTTTATGAGTGGCTAGGTATTTGTATCCTAAGCCCACATAAAAGATTTGGGTATTTTATAAAATGCTCTGCTATTTTTATTTGGGGCAAAACAAACAACAGAAAAGGAAAAACAGAAAGAATTAGAAAAGGGAAAGAACCCCAGGCTTTCAGCCCAACTCATCCCCCCGAGCCCACCAGCCTGGCCCAGCCCGCCGACTCCTCTGTCGTCTTCCTCCACCTGCTCGCTGTCGAGCATGCCGAGCCCCGCCGAGGATACCGCGACGGCCAGGCAGTCCACGCCTCCTCCCCGAGCCTATCTCCTCGCCAGGGGAACCCCCTCGAAGCTCCGCGCCAGTTTCCCCTCTCTCTGGACCTCCTCCCCCTCTCCCTCTCCCGTTCCTGGTCGGACCCGAAGCCCAGCCGGAGCACGCCGCCGTAGAACTCGCGGCCACCGTGCCCCACTCGCCGCCGTAAGCTGTCCAGAAGCTCCGCCGGCATCGTCTTCGTCAAGCCATGCAGCCAATCGAGCCGAGGAGCTCCTTATTCGTCGCCTTCGTCACCGTTCCTCTCCGGCCGCCGTGAAGTTCCGGCGTGAAATACGCCGCCGTCTCACCTCCTCCGGCTTCCCCGAGTCCCTCTTCACGCTCAGAGTGAGCAGCTCATCGTTTTGCCCTACTCCCTTCTCCTCCCCGAGCCCTAGTCACCGATCTCACCGGAGCAGAGCCACAGCCGCCGCCGTTCTTGAAGCCGCCGTCGCCACAGCCCCCCTGGAGACCCCCGGATAGCACAGATGGATGCGGGGGCACGTGGGGATCGATTTGGCGCCTTCCCCGTGCTCTCCCGTGGCCGTTTGGTCACTCCGGCGACCACTCCGCCGTGCCCAAGGTCACCGCCGGCTAACCGCTGGCGGGCCGAGCTGTTTAGCGCCTAATGACCCAGCTTAACCCCCCGAGTCCATGACAAGTGGGCCCCAGGCCACCCCTAACCCACTGTTAGTTAAACTAACAGAGGGATTAACCCCTGTGAGGCTGACATGGGGACCCCACTGGTCAGCCCCCCCCCCCTGACGTCACCCCCACGCCATGCTGGCGCAATAATTCAATTCCAGAAAATAGAAATGATTTAAATAAAACAGAGAAAATTCCAAAAAATGAGTTAAACTTGGAAAATTCATAACTAATTCATTTTAACTCCAAATATAACAAATAATATGTCTAAAAATATCAGAAAAATCCAAGGATTATGAATATGGGCTCTGTTTTCATGTTTGGACAATTAAAATTGGGTGAACAGTGCAAAACATCCATATGGATTTATTTCAAATTCAAAATTGAAGCACATTTGCAAATGACTTTGCATTTGACTTCTTTTAAATAGAATTGTACCCACATTGTGACCAAGAACATCACCATTTCAATATTGATCATGTGTTTGATGCATTGCAATTAAATTTATATTTATTCTTTGTTTGGTTGTTTGCTCGATAGACGTGCAACCGGAACCGGAGGCCACCCCCTTCGTTGAAGACCCCGATATCGAACCTTGTCAGCAAGGCAAGCAAGCCCCATTGATCATGTCTATAAAATCCCAATTCCCTCTCAATCTCGCTTATGCATGTTTAGGAGATCACTTTGTATCGATTCTACCGCATAGTTGAACCCATATCCGATGCATGACCTATCATCTTGTCACAGTAGTAAGCAAACCACAATCCTAGCTGACATAGGAGTTGTTTGACATCATGAAGCCCCTGCAACTGTTATAGCTTATTGCATGCTTAGTGTTACATGAGGTTGCTTTTGATGTGAGTCGGGATGATGGTGAACATGGTGTTGATGAAAGTGAAACTGTGTCGGTGAATCCACCCTAATACAAGGTGAACGATGAGAGGCTGTGTAGGAGTACACAGTGGGTTGTCTCGTTGAACACCGCCTTAGGCATCGAGTTCTTGTATAGTAATCCAAGACAAAGAGTACAACCACACATTGGGCTCACTGACCCCTCTCGGCCTAGTACCTTGATCCGTGTCGACGTCCAGGAGTCACATTAGTTCGGGCTTTCCATTTGACATGTGCATAGAAAAAGAACGAAGGAAATGGTTGCATCATATAGATATGTGAGTGCACCTGTGAGGCAGGAAAACAATCTGCCAGAGGTGGCGTCTCGGTCACTTACATTGTTTGAGTCCGTTTAGTTGATCCGGCCGGGCTCTCGAGCGGAGGCAAACTCAGATAGTCGACTCCTGGAATAGACCGGTTGTGAGCGAAGTGTCGTGGTGAACATCCTCGCTGTCACCTCTTGAACGGTGGCGAGACATGGCGGTAACCGATGGTCATGTGTGTGTAGTTTACACCCTTGCAATGTTAACAAAACTATTCGAATAGCCGCGTCCGCGGTTAAGGACTACTTGGAACATGTACCTGATTATTAGACAACTTGAATGGATACTTATAAAACTCGCAAGATAAGCGTGAGTGCTATGGTGTGCCTCCTCGTGGGGAAGTCGAGGAAGTAACCATAGTGGTGTATTGGTTGGAGATGTAGTGGACTCGTGTACGTTTCTTATGTCAAGTCTGGTACTCGTAGTTCAGGACTAGCCAAGTCAAAGCTGGCACTTCTGCATGATGAAACCCCACCTCCCTTACCTTGATACTTGAGCATGAGTAGTATAGATCTGATGTAAGTCTTGCTGAGTACGACTTTGTACTCACGTTTGCTTATTCTATGTTTTAGATGAGAACCCGGACCCCGATGGAGTCACCGACCTGAAGCTCGACGTTGACTAAGTTAGCATAGTCCCAGACAGCAGTCTGGTCCCTCGTGGAAGGGCATGTTTGTTTACAAGGCTTCTCTAAGCCATTTGTTAAACTTGTCTGTACTCAGACCTAATTTGCTTCCGTTGTATGATGTAATGTTGATCACAGACATGTGATCTTTGTATGCTCTATGTGTATATCAATAAAGAGTACTTTGTAGAGTTATGTGATGATACATGCTGTTCATACTAGGCATGTGTGCTGCGTGTATGTTTATAACATGCATGTCTTAGTATGGGTTTTCGAGACCTTAGTTGTGATCTGGCTGGCGGTATTTTATACACCAAGTGGCCCTTAGATGTGCGCAGCTTGGGGCATCGCGATGCGATTGCTCGTGACTCTGTCACGTAGCACACTTTGTTGTATGATCGAGCCCGCCCTAGACCCCGACTAAGTGATCGGGCTGGAGTAAGTCTATGTAAGAGTTAGGATCCAATCGATAACATGGTTGAGGCGACTTATCTATGAGTATGGGGTTCACCACCCATAAGCATTTAGACTTGTGAGCGGACGTTGAGGACCCATCTCAGTTGATCATCCGGCCTGAATGGGATGCCCCTCACGTTCGATGCTTACCGAGAACGTTCTGTGCTTGGCCTTGTCTACTTAGACAAGTGGGTACGGTTCTCGGCTCTCCATGTGATTGTATCGTGACTGGAATTACATACGCTAACCCCGGGTCCCGACATCTGATCTAGAGTAGTTGCCCGAGCTACCATCAAAAGAATAGGAGGCTCACAAGGCAGAGTTGGAGACTACTCGGAAAGCTGTGAGGGTTGCTGAAGAGTATTGTGCTGGAGGTTCGCCGTTTTCAACGAAACACTATCTGGTAAGTTTTAGTCGGTTTCCCAAGATGAGCACTTCATCTCTTGCAAATTGAGTACATGTTGATTTGTCTCTTTGCAGTATATGCTACAACCCCGGAAGAAGAGCAAGCTCGGATGGCTAAGTTTGCCGAGATCATGAAGAAGGACAATTATACGCCAGATACGGTAGAATTTGCTCTAGCTCACGACTTGTTGACTATGCGGACCTCCAAAGCTGCCAAGTTTGCCGAAGAGACTATGGGTTCCACCTTGGAATTAAAGAACAACATGTGTCCTGGTGAAAGTAGTCGTGCCAACCCTTATTCCATTGTTCCCTTCCTTCAGGCAGCTCCTCAACAGTTTGCGCGCTGGAAACGGTCCTCTGCTCGGAGTGGTGCTAATTATGCATTAGCTCTGACCAAATCACACTTCCCCGAGAGGGTTCACAACCTCGAAAGAGTTGGCGGGGGTGAGCCTGAGCAGGGGCCAAGTTGCACCACTTTCCTGAGTCGTTATGCTGAGACCGCCAGTCGAATTGCGTTGATGCCAGATCTTGACTTTTTCGTGGAGTCCACTGGCATCACAAGTGAGTCGGATGAAGCTGGAGAGGGGTAGACAGACGTGGAAGGAAAAAACTATTATTTAAAATTTTCCTCGGGATGTCGAGTGATAATGTAGGAGAAACTCATGAAAATGGTATCGTGTCTTGGGTGTTGAACGTGCCTTGCTTTTGTTTGTGATTGTTATATCCAAAGGTCTGTTGTGTTTATCCTATTATGTCATGCATTAAGCAACCCTTCATAAATTGGAGCGGCACTTAGAAAAATTTGTGCTAAGCGCCAGCTCGGACGAGAAACTTGATTTTTTGATCATTAAGTAGCCCCCAAGTTATTAATAACTTGAAGGGGACACTTAGAAATTTTTTGCTAAGCGCCTCGTCCGAGCTGCGTGAAGCTCGGACGAGAAACTTTATTGTTTGATCATCAAGTAACCCCCAAGTTATGAATAACTTGAAGGGGATACTTAGAAAATTTTTTGCTAAGTGCCTCGTCCGAGTTGCACGCAGCTCGGACAAGAAACTTGATTTTTTGATCATTAAGTAGCCCCCAAGTTATTAATAACTTGAAGGGGACACTTAGAAAAAAAAATTCTAAGTGCCTCGTCCGAGTTGCATGCAGCTCGGATGAGAATCTTGATTTTTTGATCATTAAGTAGCCCCCAAGTTATTAATAACTTGAAGGGGACACTTAGATTTTTTTTTGCTAAGTTCCTCGTCCGAGCTGACTTGATTTTTTTATCATTAACTAGCCCCCAAGTTATTAAAAACTTGAAGGGGGCACTTAGAAAAAAAATTCTAAGCGCCTCGTCCGAACTACACGTAGCTTGGACGAGAAACTTGATTTTTGTAATCATTAAGTAGCCCCCAAGTTATTAATAACTTGAAGGGGACACTTAGAAAAAAAAGTTGCTAAGTGCCTCGTTCGAGCTGCACGCAGCTCCGACGAGAAACTTCATTTTTTGATCATTAAGTATCCCCCAAGTTATTAATAACTTGAAGGGGACACTTAGAAAAAAATTGCTAAGCGCCTCGTCCGAGCTGCACACAGCTCGGACGAGAAATTTGATTTTAGATAAACAGACCATGACATGGAAATTCATACAATTATTCATCCATCCAAGGGCTATATTTTATTAATGACACATGACTGTCTTTATGCATAAAATCGACGTAACAACTGAACATTCCATGCATGTGGTTCTTCTATGTCATTGGTTACATCGTATAGCCGATAAGCGAAATTACGTAGTACTCGAGATATAATAAAGGTACCCCCCATGGGGGTGCCAATTTATGGTTTCCTTTTAAGGACTGCTTCACACGTAGCACCATGTCACCTTCTTGGAATGAGCAAGCTCGGACGTGCCAGTCATGATATCAGCGAAGATCTTGCTGATAAGTGCAGAATGGGTGAGGGCTAAGTTTCGCTCTTCTTCAAGAATGTCCACACCATCTTGTCTTGCTGCCTCGGCTTCTGCTTCAGTATATTGAGTTACTCGGGGGGATATATGCTTTAAATCACTCGGAAGGACGGCCTCTGTACCATATACCAAAAAGAAAGGGGTAGACTGAGTAGAGCGATTTGGTGTTGTCTGCAGTCCCCACAAAACCGAGGGGAGTTCATCTACCCAAGCACCTGCTGCTTCTTTCAATTCTCGAAGGAGACGTGGCTTGATTCCTTTCAATATCAATCCATTGGCACGTTCAACCTGACCATTGGACTGAGGATGTGCCACCGAGGCATAGTTTACATGAATTCCATTGGTCCAACGAAAAGCCTTGAATGCCGCTGAGTTAAAGTTTGAGCCATTATTTGTAATGATATCATGAGGGATACCAAACCGATGTATGATGCCCTGAATGAAACTTATCGATGTTGCTGAGTCTAAAGACTTTATTGGCTTTGCTTCTATCCACCTTGTAAACTTATCAACAGCAACCAAGATGTGAGTGAAACCATACTTGCCTGTTTTGAGTGGTCCGATCATATCAAGGCCCCAAACAGCAAAAGGCCAAGCTAAAGTTATTGTCTTCAACTCGGAAGCAAGTTTATGCGGTTGACTTGCATAAAATTGACATCCTTTGCAATGGTCCACAATATCCTTTGCGTCAGCAAGTGCCTTGGGCCACAAGAAACCAGCTCGTAAAGCTTGTGCGACTAATGTCCGACTTCAAGCACGATGCCCGCAATCGCCTGAGTGGATATCTTGCAATATGAGTCGACCATCAATTTTTGATATGCACCGCTGGGGAAGTTTGATGACACAATTTATGTATAGCTCATTGTTGATTACCGAGTAAGACTTTGATTTGCGGACAAACTACTTGGCTTCTAGCCCGTCTTCTGGCAATTCTTGTTTTTGTAAATAAGCTAAGATGGGTAAGGTCCACTCGGGTTGCGTCACTTCTACATCAAAAACCATATCTATGACCGCAGGTATGTCTTCCTTGTCAGGTATGTTTTTATCTGGTAGCATATCTGGATCAGCTTCCAAAAAAGGATCTTCTTTGACTGTTGGAGAGTGCAGATGCTCCAGAAAAATTCCAGATGCGATCTGACCCCGAGTTGATCCAAGCTTAGCCAAATTGTCAGCTGCTTGATTTTGAGCCCTTGGTATATGATGGAGCTCGAGCCCATCAATTTTTTCTCCAATTTTCGTACAACTACATAGTAAGTTGTCATTGATAGACTCCTAATGTGGCATTGCTTCATCACTTGATTATCACCAAATCTGAATCTCTGAATACCATCAGCCGCCGAATTCCGAGTGAAATTTCCATCTGTAATCCATACAGGAGGGCCTCATACTCGGCTTCGTTGTTTGTTGCTAGAAAATGGATTTGGAGGACATATCTCGTTTCATCCTTTCTTGGTGAGACCAAAACTACCCCTGCTCCTTCTCCATTCAACATCTTTGATCCATCAAAAAACATGGTCCAATGCTCTGGGATTGGCTGGGGAGGATGATGTGTCTTTGTCCACTCGGGCAGGAAATCAACCAGAGCCTATGACTTGATTGCTTTCTTAGGCTGGTAATGGATATCATAAGGCAATAGTTGATGCGTCCAAAACGTATCTACAGTAAACATACACGCAAGGTACACGATCGAGATCAGGGATTCACGGTAAGATATCACAGCACAACTCTATCATTAAATAATACAAGTTGTTTAATACAAGCCAGGGGCCACGAGGGCTCGAATACAACAGCACGAGAACACAAAGTTAGCGAAAGAAATAGTATCTGAGTACAGACACAAGAATACAAGGTTGCCTTAAGAAGGCTAGCACAAATATCAACAGATCGAAAAGGCGAGGCCTCCTGCCTGGGAACCTCCAAACTACTCCTGGTCAACGGGGAACTCGACGTCGTAGAAGACATCGGAGATCTTCACGTTGCGGTGGTCGGCATCGGGGATCTCCTGCTCCAGGACTCCAAGGATCCAACGTCGACTACATCGGCCGATCAGGCAAAACAAAAAGGGGGGGAAAGCAAAGGTGAGTATCTAGCATACCCGCGAGTCTTACATCCGCTACTAAGCATTTATGAATTTGTATCAAACGGAAAAGGGAGGCTGTATATAGTGGACTGCAAGGTAGAAATCAGAATAAGGATAAGAAGCTAGGCCTATCGAAGACTAGCATCTTCTGACGAGTCTTGCAGCACAAGAAGAGAACAGCCAACAGTTTATATAAAGCATAAAGTAACAATGAAGCAGAAGTTGCTGCAGCATTGTATAATAGGAAGTTGTAATGATTAATAATAATAAATGCCTTCGAGTTCCCCTCCTCGACTTCCCTGCGAGGAAGAAGAACCCGAAACCATACAGTTTAATAGTAGTAGTTTGTAATGGTAAGATCCAGCTTCAGCATAAAGCGTCCTGTTACCTTGGACACGGCTATTCGAATAGATTAATCTTCCCTGCAGGGGTGCACTTTTGTTACACTACAACGTACAGATCTCCAGGGTGGCGGGCACCTTGATAGGGAACGCTCAAACGAGGCTATCCGACACTCCATAGCCCATCTTTCAAACTCAACAGAGAGTCCATCCGCCGGTCTAAATCCTAAGTATGCAGGGCCTTGGACCCCAACCCCGATGTACTCCTGCACGGTGCGTGGCTGGCCGGTGAAGCAAAATCAAACCAAATAAGACACCACCGCGCGAGCAAATAATACAACACCACTTCCCGGCGCAGGACGCGGTACTGCTGACGTCTGAAGAGTCCTCGGACGAGACTATGAAGGAGAGGAGCCCATAACTCATTATCCCACGTGTAGGCAGTGCGTACAAGCCAAAAGGCTACTCAAGTCATCAGCCGAACCATTAGTCATTTTATTAACTTGCGGGAGAACCGTTCTCGTTGCCTCGACTTAACTGACCCGCGGACAACAACAGCAGTCAGGACCACCAGTACATCGGTGCCTGCCCTGTCGTCCCACCAATTCTCTGCGGTTACCAACAAGGTGAACCGACTCCTTACCTTATCTCGCGTGTGCTCCTGGAGGAGCTCGACTTTCGTGGCTTGGTAACTCTCGGGGCCGACGATCAGGGTCCAAGCACACGGGTACACTGGTCGTACCCTCCTTGTCAACCCGTCGCAATACCACTCGCGGGCACCGTTGGGTCACCCGACTTCTTACCTTTAAGGACAACTGTTATCGGGACCCTAGGGCGGCTACACAGAGTCAGCAACGAGCGAAGTACGAGGATTACTCCTCGATACCTCCACTTGATGTGGCTCGGAAGAGCCGAGGTAGGGGCCTGAGGTGGTGTCTACATTGTACCGTACATGTGCAGTTATAATCATCGTATCCGCGTTCACTCCCCTGAGTGATCACGACCCGCTATCTAATCCTAGATAACAATGCGCAGGGCTCACTGCTGAATATAATGAATATTTATAGGCAGCATAGGATAAAGGAAGGTACATCAAGGGGCGACAAAAAAAGGCAATGCAATTGAATAGGATTGTAACGTAGCAACAGCAACAATGCCTAGTGCAAGAAAAGTACGGAAAGGTAGGCGATATCTAGGGAAGAGAATGGCTCTTCTTGCCTGGTAGCTCGATGGTAGGGGTAGGGTCGTCGACGAAGTAGTCGTACCCGGCAGCAGTGTAGTCGGCGGTAGCAGCGGGGTCTATCGAAGAATAAAGGGGGGAGAAACAGTAAATATAAAGCAATCATAGAAAACAGGTGAATGGCATGACGTATGCAATGTTAATGGTGTTCTAACGCAGTGCAATGCACGTGGCTCGGAGCGGGAATTCATCCGGGGATGAAATACCGGCTCTGGGTGATTATCGACAAACGGCCCGGAGGGGGGAATGTCGATGTTCGTTGTGTCAGAGGGGGTGGTGGGTATACGAATACCGTATCCGTATTCGTTATATTTTTCTGATCAATTTTCATGTATAAAGTTTTTCCATCTGAGTTACGGTTGAAAAGATATTGATTTTCAAAGTTTAAATCATCATAAACATTTCTGGAATTAATTTTATTATTAAAACCCAACATTATCCACAGAGGGGTTGACTGGTCAAACCTGACCAGTGGGTCCCACTGGTTAGCCTCACAGTAAATAAAATAGTTTATTAAATTTAAATAACAAAGGGGTTCCCACATGTCATTGTAACAGACACATAATTAATTAATCTAATTAATCCAGAGGGTTATTTTTATGGGCTGGACACACATGTAAGTGTCACATATTATTAATAATAGTTTAATTAATTTTAAAAGGCCTAGGGCCCACATGTAAGTCTAATAGGGTTATATTCTAACAGTTATTTATATTAGCTTATAACTAATGGCCTTGGGCCCACTGTCATTCACACGTGGGGGTATTAGCTTTGGCCTAACGGTGGGTTAGCACTAACAGGGGTTAGCTAACCGGGCCGGCCCCACCTGGAAGTGGCACAAATGCCATAACCGCACAGCCCGGCCGTGGCCATGGTCGTGGCTGTGGACGGCGGCAACGAGCCACGGTGAACGTAGGTGGCCCGCAGGGGGGGTTGGGCAGCAGGCACGCGCGGCAGGGTGGTGACGCGACCGCGCGCAGCGAGCAGCAGCCGCGCAAAGGCACAAGGAGCTCGAGCTCCTGGCGATGGCGAGATGCGGGTGCCGGGGGCTTCTACAGCGAGGAAACGGGGAAGGGAGGGGGAAGGATTCTCACGGGGAGGCAGCAAGGGAGCAGTGGGCTCGGGGTGGCCGTGGCGCGGCGAGGCCGGGGGGAGGGGGCGCCTGTGGCTAGTGAGGCCGAGGCGAAGGGGGTGGCGCGGTTCGGCGGGGTGGGGCGCTCCGGCGCCGTTTTAGGACTCGAGGAGAGGTGGCCGAGGTCGGGGAGGCGGCTGGACGGCTCGGCCAGCCGTCACCGTTGGTCGCGGGATCGAAGGAGGGCGTCCATGGCGGGCTCGCAACGGAGGAGAAGACGCAGGGGAGGGAGGGGCAGGGGGGTCAGAGCGAGGGGGCAGTTGGAGGCGGCCTAGGGTTTGGGGGGAGGCTGGGGGATCTTATCCTCCACGCGAGCATGACAGGGGGGAGCAGGTGAGAGAGGGGGTGACATGGCCATGGCGCCCTGTCGCCGTAGCAAGTGGGGGCATGGGGAACAGTAGGAGGGAGAAGGAGAGGGTGGGTGGGTTGGGTCGTTGCCCAGGGCAAGGAATAGGGGTTTTCCCCCCTTCTATAATTTTCCGTTAATATCCTCAGGTTTTTTTTACACTCGCTATCATTTGATTTTTGTAAAATCTTCAATTGGCCTTAATATTCAAGTTACCTTATACTATACTGCTACAAAAAGTGTGGGCCCTAAATAAATTCGAATGAATTTTATTTAATTAAAAAATGATTCAATGGGCTTCTTTTCTATTGTTTTTAATTTATTTTCATTATGTAAATAACTTCATAAATTACCATTCCTATATTTACATGATCAACTCATTATTAGGTATTTAATAAAATTAGTTGCACTGTTTTTGAAACAAATTTAATTTCCACTTGTTTATTAAGAAAAACAGGGAAATTTAATATTGCCAACATATTTTTTTCACTGATTTAGAATAGTTCAATACTTCAATAAATATTGGTGGAAATCTACACCAAGGTCTAATGATTATTACCAAGTTTTATTATAACTAGTTGACCCGTTGCGCCAAATGACGCAGAGACCCGTTAAAAGCATGTTGTCGATGAAAATAGTTTCATGTTGCAAGGATGGTCTATTAAATCGTGTTATTTTTAAGACATGCTTATCACGCTGCGAAATATGAGTTTGGAAAAAAAAAGAAAATATTTGCATAACATGGATATGTTTAGTTTGAAAATATGGCTATCATGATGAGAAACCTAAGTTGGCAAGGTTGTATATTTTTAGCAGTTAGCATGGTTGTATATTTGTATAATCAATAGGAACTTTGAAAACCACTAATGATATTTGATATGTTTTCATCAGGAATGTATATGGCAAACATAACATAGACTTATAGATTTGAAATAAAATGATATCATATTTTTCAAATAGACAACTTGTATCTTTAAAAACCAATCAAGATGAATTAACAATGGAAGGTAGTTGAGGTTCAACACAAGGTATGTTTAATGAAGATGAGTTTAGGATAATATGTCTGTAATTAACATGTCTATCACCTAAAGAAATATGTTCCGCTTATTTTCGAGATGTTGGAGGTAATTAAAATGTGACAATTATGAACCAACGGAACTACAAATATAATATCCTGAAACATATACATACATATATATACTTCATCCCATAATAGACACTTATTTTGGGACAAAGGGAGTATACCATAAGGCTTACATTGTCATACATCACCAGTCAAATATCTATACCAAAAAACATATCTTCATGTCACATACAAGAATATGAAGATAGTACAATATACATTCATGCTTGTAATCCATTTGCTGGAAGACTATAACCAATCTTAAATTTTTTTCAATTCCAGAAGTTAACGGTTATGTCGCATATGCATCGGCACTTTCTTGTCCAGCTAAATATTGATCTATGTTTCCTGAAAATAAAAAGGAAATTAAACATTACCAATGACCGAAGTTCATGAAGTAAAAAATGAATAACACCGGAGAACTCATTTGTGCCTCGGATTAAACTATTTGAACTCCAAGGTATGAATTTGTAACTCGCCAGCCAATTAGTCACATGAAATACTTGTGACACACTGAAATATTGCACTCAGCTGATATCCTATTTAACATATAGTTGAAACAGTTGATATCCTATTTAACATATAGTTGAAAATGGCACACATAGAAATTATACCAAGAAGAAAATGCTGACCAGGCAAAGGATTATGATTTTTTTCATAGAATTAATTCCTTTCATATTCTGCAAGTCTACTCTCACAGACCCAGTGAAAGGGATTCACAGTTTCCTTTTAAGTTCTTTTATATCATAAATCTCCTTACATTATTCCATTCTTACATCAAATTAGCAAACCTATAAACCTGAGTTCAACATATTACATGACAATGTGATATTCAGTCATTTACTTGCTCTTCTTGTATGATTTAGTAAGCATCAACTCAAGCATCCCAAACTGGTAAAAGAAAAAAAATCATAATATATCTAGAAAATTACAGAGTTTAGCAACAGCAAGCGGGGGGAGATTAGGCTGCAAGCATCCAAACAAATCTAAGTACATCAAAATTGGTATATGTTGGATATTTCTACTATTGCTTGAAATTTTAAATTGAGATTAAAAGTTTAGAGATAAAACAATCAGGAGACCCGAACACTCTCCACCGGATCATACCTGAAAGGCTGAAACTAAGATTCAAGTCTAGTGAGGAAAACGATCAGGAGGGCCAGAGCCGGACTGTCGGAAATGATTGAGTGGATCGTACCTGCAAAATCAACCATCACGGGCAACAAATCACATACTTGAATATAAGTACTTGATATATTATATGTGTAATTTATCGGTAGCAAAGAAATTTAAGAATACAGAAAATATGTACTCGCCTGGTGAGTAGGGTAGTTGCAATCAGTGTCAAAGTTCAATGGCGTCGAGGAAGTAAACAGCTGGAGCATGCTAGTTCACCACAATTTCCCCTATCTATACTAAGAAAAATAAACCTGTAACTATCGGAAAAGTAAAATATGCTAGGTGTTACCTACATGCAGATTCATGTTACTGTAAACAGATCAGCAACACAAGGGATGAAAGAAGGAATATTTACTTGAATAGTTATGAGTAGTTGTACTAAACTCACAATGATTCTTAGAATTTGGCACTATGACCAGAGAGCTAGGTCAATAATTAAATAATGCCATAACCGGAAGAACATATGGATTCTTATTAATCTCAGAATCATCTTGTTATGGTTGACTGGAACAAAAACTTAAAGAATAAATCACAGAAAGGGACACGAGAAAAGAAAGGCCAAGGCTAGCGGTGGGTCACCTCAGTTCGATGGTGTGCTAATATCTTGCGGTAGAGGGGGTGGGGGTGTGCTGCCACCGCAGCTCTATCAATGGCCGGATCTAGTGGAGGAGCAACTCGACCAACACCCCAGGGACGCGACCAACCTCCTCCTTCCCTGCACCACCACCGCAGCATGACAGTCCGCTGCTTCATGTCCTCATCCTCCTCCCCTGCTCCTTCACCCCATCACCAGCCTCGCCTAACCTGACAAGCATATATTTATAATGAAATCGGTGTTTCTTGCATAATTCCATAGAAATAAATAGTAGTTCTCATGGAAGCTACTAGCGTGACTATTTTCTCCAAATTAACGGAAAACATGAATGTAATAAATATTATACAGGAGCAGGACAATAGAAGAATTGGTTATATGTGTGACCACTCTTCTTATCTGTCACAAAAGACATATAACTGAGTATTGATTGCATCCTACGGTTATTAATAAATAGATAATGATTTAGTTAGCCCTACAATTATATATGGAACCACATCTGTCTTTCCACACATAAATAAAATTCTACACTTGGAACTATTAATCCAAACAGCACCAAGCAACATGTGCAGCCCATGACCTCAACCAAATCTAAGTGACACCAAAAGAAAGTGTCAAACCGGTGCAAAAATAACAATCAGAAAGTAGGCCAGGTACCTGAACATCCAAGCCAATACTAAGTTATGACTGAAGGAAATTGTGAGGTAACAAATTCACACCGGACAGTACCTGGAACATACAACCACTATCAATGAACGAAGGGAACTAATATGAATAAATAAAGGGGGGAAGTAATAAACTGAAGATCCATGGTGTAGCATTTAAAAATTAATATGGACCATCGGACCTTGGGAGGCAGCTTATTTGTTTTTAACTATATATATATATGCGCATAAAAGGACATCCCAATTAGTCCCCAATAGATAATATAATATTTCAAACAAGTTGAGAGCATTTTCCAGGATTCATATCAACTTACTACAGGGCATAATGGGTCATTGTTTCTGAAATTTAAGAGATGAGTGTATTTGTTATGTTGTTTAGATCTTCCATATCTGCACTAAGAAAACAACAGTTAAGAGATTTGTGTATTTCAGGCCTTCAGCCTAGTTCTTGGCCTTCATAATAATAAATATGAGAAAAATAGTTGATGATGAAAATATAATGGTGATGGATAGTTGCTCCTTCTTTTGCTTGGAATCATATGCAAGCCCAAAAACACAATACACATTTTACTGAATTTAAAAATGCTAGTTGTAAGAGAATTTTACTAATAAGCAATATTACTAATTTTTCCTATAAACCGTAAGAGAGAGCAGAAGAAGAAAAAGAAGAGAATAGGGTGAGGGTTCATACCCTTGTCTAGATCTTGGAGGAGCCCGCCATGGATGAGCAGCGAAGCTTCGCCGACGTACTTTGTTGTCCTCTGTGCTGTCGTCTGAGCCTCGATGTGGCCGGATCTGACGACCACGCGCCTCCTGGAGCTAGTTCCCCAGCCCCCAGACTCCTGATACGTCCAAAACGTATCTATTATTTCTGCTTGCTCCATGCCTCTTTTGTGTGATATTGCTATGATATTGATGAACTTCCATACACTTTTGATCATATTTGTACTAACTTATTAACTCAGTGCACCCCAGTGCCAGTTCCTGTTTTATGTTGTTTTTCTATTTCAGGTTTCCCCCATATTAAAAGTGCTCCAAAAATTCGGGAAAATCCAATAAAAATCAACGCTTCGGAAGCTTCGGGAATCACCGAGGGGGGGCAGAGGGGACCCACCAGGGCCCCAGGCGCCCTCCCGGCGCGCCCTAGGGTGGGGTCGCGCCAGGGGGCCTCCTGGACCCCTGGTGGCCCCCCTGGCTGCCCCCCCTCCGCACATATATTCTCCGTGACGCGAAACCCTCGAAACGAGAACCCTTTTTCACGATCTCTCCTCTGTTCCACCGCCGCCGTGCTTCCAAGATCGGGAGCACCAGGAGACCTCTTCTCGGCACCCTGCCGGAGGGAGGAACCACCTCCGGGAGCTTCTCCACCACCATGGATTCTTTTCGGATGAACCGTGAGTAGTCCACCTTGGACCATGGGTATATGATCAGTAGCTATGTGATGTTCTCCTCCCCTCTTTGTTCCTCATGGATTAGACCTCGTGAGCTGCCCTACATGATCGAGGCACATATGCAATCTTTCTGTTGTTGCTATGCTGAGTTTGCTGGGATCCGATGGATTATGAGATTATGTTCAGATTGTGATTGAGTTATATATTTGATTCTCTTCTTTTATATTTATGTTCTTGAGTAACTTTTGCATGTTCTCCGTTGCTGTTTATTGCTTTGGCCAAGTAGTAGGTAGTGACTCCAAGAGGGAGCGTTATGCATGATTGTGGGTTCATGCCCCCCGATGACTAGCTTGAGTGACAGAAACATGAGTCTAGGGGATGTGTTGTTGCCACAAGGGGGAAAACAACGGTGCTTATACTTGCGGGTGCAAGGATTGTTTACTTTACGCAAAGTTCTTTAATGTAGTTGTCCGTTGCTTTGAGTTTACACTTTGGGTGGGATTCGCAACTTAATACTAGCGAGATGTTCTGGATAGATATCTCAAGGTGGATGATTAGTGGATAGATGCAGATAGATTTCGGGCTACTTGTCTTGGCCTACCGCCCGTGCTTTTGAGCCTCTTCCTTTCTGTTTTGCATAATTAGCATTGGTTTGCGCACATAATCCTGTCAATTGCCCAGCTGTAATTTGTTTACCTCGCATGGCTATTTTATCGTCTTTTGGGAGAGAGACATCACTAGTGAACATCATGAGATCCCGGTCCATATTCCAACACTGTTTACACTATCAATTTACTTTCAGTATTTACTTTTCAGTTGCTATCACTATCATTATTATCCCGTGCGTTTTATCCTTTGTAAACAACAAGGCTGGAGGAATTGAAAACTCCTCTGTATTCGTTGGGAGCAAAGCTATCTGTTGTGTGTGCAGTTCCAGGCAAAGCAAGTGATTATCATAAAACGGCGCCTCACCCTCCGAACCACCTACTTGTCGACCTTGGAGTCCTACGGGAGACAATCTTAAAACCTCGGTATCTTCACCGAGGGAAACTTGTCGCTACGCTACATCTCACCTTACACTTGGGGTAACCAACGGGGGCGAGAAGTTATCTCGTGTATCAGCGGACCAATTGGCAAAGTTCTCGTCCATCAGTGGTTACCAGAAAGTTGTCAACAGTACTAACAGGTTGTACGGACAAAGTAGTACACTGAAGTGTTTACATAAGCAGGGAATTATCACTGCTCAGACGAGTTACCTCAGAAGAAAGATTAAACAGACCAATGGAAAGGAAAAATTAATCATCAGATCAAACATACCAATGGAAAAGAAATTTTTGTTATACACAAGCATTAGGTGTATATCATTCCCAAGGGAAAACAGAGCAAGATATACATGACCAAGGTTGTATTGGCAGGGAGACAAAGGAGGTTGTCGATGATAACACAAATCATCGAGGGACAAGGATGGTATTTCCCACAACGAATTAAATTGACACTTGGAGGAAGTCAAATTGTTGATGATGACCACGACACATCATGTCAAAAGGTTTCAAGAAAATACAATCTAATAGTAACATCACCAAACAAAAGGGGTGGTGCAGCAAAAGGTAAGCGGTGTTCTCGGTTGACGACAACCCAGAACCCATGGAGTGGTTACAACAGGGAAAGGTATTGTTTCATCAAAGTTCTTAAGATGTAGTGCAAAGGTATGATATCCTCGAGATACCAGGGGAAATACTCGAAGGTAGAATGGTGGATCATAGGTGCAGCAGAATTTCCAGCAAGGGGACTATTACTTTTACCAGAAGCTTTCATGATAAGTTCTAGATCGTATCCATGGGCATGAACACAAGTTCAAGGTCGACTCCCACTTCTTCAATGCATAACCTTTCATTTGCTTCCTCGCTTTCGGGGGAGGTGGTAGGATTGCAAGCTCATCTAACGCGAGGCTAGTAGAGTATAACCCGCATAAGTTTGGGTTCATACAGATTAGGGGAAGCATAGGGTTAACCCATCGGGGTATTTTGAAACCCATACAACAAACATCATAAGCGAGGGATACCAGTTCGACAGAATAAGGCTGACGACACCGAGTAGATGATATCATTTGCCAGAGGCATCTGATATCCGGGAAATTCATGAATGACTTAGGGAACAAGGGGACGGTAGGTAGTAATCCACCAGAAAGGTCAGGCGGCGTACAGAGAGTTTGGCGTGAGTATCGGTATTCAACCATAAGAAGAAAAAATACAAAGGCATCGGATGATAGAAGCATCGGAATATTTTGATGCTTAATTTCAAAGGAATTATATTTCCAGAACGAAGGATCGGAAGCACAGGCTCCGATCAAAGGATGAGTAAGTTGAATGGAATTAGTTGGACAATCAATCAAGGTTTTATTTGCCGATATCCAGCTCATGTCCGGAATGACGTCTGAGCCGGAAGAATGAATTCATGTGGATCAACGGATGATTGCGTGCATTAGCACACACGATGATTCAACAGATCATAATGGCAATACCAAGGGAGGTCATCCAAGACTACAAGATAAACGGGATTAATTATCGTGCAAGCAGGTAAGAAGAATCTCCAAAGCAGTAGGATGCCGAGGATTGTCGCGAGATCGGATAGTATTTCAAAGTATTTTGGGAATCACAAGAACCACTTAGAATGAACAGATGCTCGATAAATGTGAGGAATTATCCGCAGGGTGAAAAGGAGTTGTAAGGTGGCAAGCTCAAAGGATTCCCGAAACAACGGAAAGTATTTCGATGCATCTTGTGAACACAAGAGAAATTGGGATTGAATGGATGAACGAAAGGTGTATGTGGTTATACATACGGACTTATCGGTGGCAGGGAATTGTTAAGGAGATGGGCACATAGGGTCCCGGCAATTTATCGGAGAGCATCTTCGGGATCTTCTGGTGAATCCGGTGATCAACTGCGATGAGGGGCACTCCGGAAGGAAAGTAGTCACGAGAACCTAATGTCAGAGTTAGCAAAATCTTTAACCCGATAGAGAAGAGAGATCAGAGTCCCAGAGTAAGGGTACGGAGAAAAAGATCCTAATACCACCCAGTTGGTGACGTGGGCCGATAAGCCACACGACACTGCTAGTAAGGTAGTTTTGCAACGACTAGACTCGACTTCGACCAATGAGTTGGAAGGGGGTGTCCTACAGGCAGTTGGCTCTGATACCAACTTGTGATGCCCCCAAAATCAGACCGTGTACAGTAAACATACACACAAGGTACACGATCGAGATCAGGGACTCACGGTAAGATATCACAGCACAACTCTATCAATAAAATAATACAAGTTTTTTAATACAAGCCAGGGGCCACGAGGGCTCGAATACAACAGCTCGAGAACACAAAGTTAGCGAAAGCAATAGTATCTGAGTACAGACACAAGAATACAAGGTTGCCTTAATAAGGCTAGCACAAATATCAACAGATCGAAAAGGCGAGGTCTCCTGCCTGGGAACCTCCAAACTAGTCATGGTCAACGGGGAACTCGACGTCGTAGAAGGCATCGGGGATCTTCACGCTGCGGTGGTCGGCATCGGAGATCTCATGCTCCTAGACTCCAAGGATCCAACGTCGACTGCAGCGGCCGATCAGGCAAAACAAAAAGGGGGGAAAGCAAAGGTGAGTATCTAGCATACCCATGAGTCTTACGTCCGCTGCTAAGCATTTATGCATTTGTATCAAATGGAAAAGGGAGTCTGTATATAGTGGACTGCAAGGTAGAAATCAGAATAAGGATAAGAAGCTAGGCCTATCGAAGACTAGCATCTTCTGACGAGTCTTGCAGCACAAGAAGAGAACAGCCAACAGTGTATATAAAGCATAAAGTAACAATGAAGCAGAAGTTGCTGCAGCATTGTATAATAGTAAGTTGTAATGATTAATAATAATAAATGCCTCCGAGTTCCCCTCCTCGAATTCCCTGCGAGGAAGAAGAACCTGGAACCATACAGTTTAATAGTAGTAGTTTGTAATGGTAAGATCCAACTTCAGCATAAAGCGTCATGTTACCGTGGACACGGCTATTCGAATAGATTAATCTTCCCTGCAGGGGTGCACTTCTGTTACACTACAACGCACGGATCTCCAGGGTGGCGGGCACCTTGTTAGGGAACGCTCCACCTAGGCTATCCGACACTCCATATCCCATCTTTCAAACTCCACAGAGAGGCCATCCGCTGGTCTAAACCCTAAGTACGCAGGGCCTTGGACCCCAACCCCGACGTACTCCTGCACGGTGCGTGGATGGCCGGTGAAGCAAAATCAAACCAAATAAGACACCACCGCGCGAGAAAATAAGACAACACCAATTCTCGGCGCAGGCCGCGGTACTGCTGGCGTCTGAAGAGTCCTCGGACGAGACTATGAAGCAGAGGAGCCCATAACTCACTATCCCACATGTAGGCAGCGCGTACAAGCCAAAAGGCTACTCAAGTCATCAGCCGAACCATTAGTCATTTTATTAACTTGCGGGACAAACGTTCTCGTTGCCTTGACTTAACTGACCCGCGGACAACGACAGCTGTCAGGACCACCAGTACATCGGTGCCTGCCCTGTCGTCCCACCAAGTCTCTGCGGTTACCAACAAGGTGAACCGACTCCTTACCTTATCTCGCGTGTGCTCCTGGAGGAGCTCGACTTTCGTGGTTTGGTATCTCTCGCGGCCAACAATCAGGGTCCAAGCCCACAGCCGCCACTTGAGGCGGCCCAAAGTGAGCCCCCCCCCTTTTTTAATCTTTTTCCCCTGGTGTGTATTTTTTTAAGTCTGATATATTTGCTGCTGTATTCCGTTTTGCGAGAGAACTGTAGCCCAGATGACTTTGCGCCCAAAATGAAAATTGTTGCCTGTGATGTGTTCTAACTTTCATCTTTAGTGAATTTAATCATTGGAGGTCATCCATATGTTGTTAATCTGTGCTGAAGTGGGCACCAGATCGTTAAGTGCTGCTACTTTCTGTTAATTTGTTGCTGCTGTTATTTTTGTTGCAACTTTGGTTGATGTTTGTGTCACATCCATGAGGCATATTCTCTTGATTCTTTCTTGTATGTGTTAAGCATCATGTGTACTTCAATTTTATGCTTTCCCTTGTCATGTTTGCCTGCTATAGCTATATTAATTCTTGCTCCAAAGTGGTGACCCTGATAACATGTGTTGTTGGGTTATGGTTCCTCCTAATAGAAAACAATCCCCATTATGCATTTTCTAGGAGATTTTTTTAACAACAACTTGAGCGAGCCACCTAGAAACCACCACCACCTAGCCCCCGCCGCCGGCCACCCGGTCGCGGCGGCCACCATACTGCCGTTTGCCATTCTGGCAAACAACGGCCACCTCTTTCTCCCTGTTGTGTGTCACTCCGACCGGCGACATCCACCACAACGACGGTTGAGCTCCCTGATCAAGGTGACCACCATTGCCTAGTAGGCTAGCTTGGTGATGGTGCTCTCTGATCTCAAGTTTGAGGCTGGTATTGCCTTCGAGAATGAGATGTGGTACTCATTCGGGCTACCAGTGAACAGTTTTGAAGGAGACGGTCTCAAGGAATTCATCCTTGCTGCAGAATTGTCAAGATCAAGACTCAGGCTCAACAAAGATTTCGTAGGCTTAATCCGACAGTCATGTTTTGGGGGCAGTGCTAGGAGATACAATGTGCAAGTCCTCCAAAACTGGTATGTCAAGTTCAGTATCTCAGCCAGACAAATTGGGGTTGAGATCATCAAAAGAGGTAACATTGCTAATGACATTTTCAATCTTGCCTTCCTATTCTGGGGACATGGGGGTCCTGATTATAGAAAAGAATACTAACTTTATCTCAAAGAATTGGAAGAGGAATGGACTACGGTTGATAGATCATCATCTCGTAGATCATATGCCAGTGTTGTTCAATCCCCTAGAGTTAATCATCAGTTGGATATTCAAACTAGGATTGCTCGTAGCGCCCCAGGTTCAGTCTTTGCTAGATTATCGTTGCCGGATAATCAGAGAATTAATGGCGCTAATGGCACTAATGCCAGAGTCATTACTTCGCCTAATAATATCCCTTTACCACGAGAGAATAATCAGGGATCAAGGAATAATACCCATGGACCAATTTATGGCCGCAATAAAAAGGGCCCATTTTGTGTCCGCTGTCATGGCACAGATCATTATAGGCTTGATTGCCGGAACCGGATCAGATGCTTTGAATGCAAGAGATTTTGCCACATCAAATCGAACTGCTTCTTTCGGGCCGACAAACAGAAGGAAGCTGCCAATTCTGGTAAACGTATATGGAAGCAAATCGGCCCAAATAAGGATACTAGCCGTGATACTGGGGCTAGATTGCCGGACCCACAAGCCAGTGACCGCCAAACGATTCACCTTCCTACACAATTTATTCCCCCACCGGCTCCAGTCACGTCTCATTACGAGCTCCCCTCTGCTTCACAAAATCGCACTACGTCCAGGGTTCCTGAGCTGCCGCACTGCTCCATGGCGACCTTCCCCTTTGATCGTGCCCCATTCTTGCCGGCAGGATGCCATGCCATAAAAGTGGAAGGTCATCTAGCAAGGGTTCGAGTCATCCATAGGCCGATTGAGCACACCAATGAAGACCTCGCCATTGCTACCATTGTTCTGATGCTAGAAGGTGAGGCTACTTTCATCGATGTCAGAGAGATACTTGGGGATTTCATGCATGAGCGCCCTATTGGTATTTCTGCTATCACTAGATGCCCATTTGGTCAGGCTTATGTGAGATTTCACAGTGTTGCTGATAGAGATAGGCTGGTTAGCAGAGGACCTCTCCCATTTGGAGATGTGCATGTGATTTTTCAAAAGCACAATGAGGGCCTGAACTGGAAAAACTTTAATTTGAATAGAGAGGCATGGATTCTTCTTGTGGGCTTTCCTGCTGATTTGAGGAACATGCATGAGATTACTAATGCTGTAGCTGGTTTTGGTAGACTGTTGGTTTGGGATAAAGTTAAAACAAATGATGTTGTTGTGGTAGTTAAGGTTAGAATTGATTTGCTTAAGGATATCCCACAAAGCATTGTGGTGTCAACTGCTACTAACTATATCAGTCAATCTTGGACATGCCCTGTGGTTATTTTTCAAGATGAAATCATTGGGGGACCACCTGGCGAAGAAGAACCTGTCCCTGTTGATGGAAATCCCCACCCCCAGACCACTTGAAGAATTTCACCACCCAAATCAAGGTAATCACTTTGTAGGACCTGCACCATTACACCTGCTTCAGAACCAACAAATTGATCTTAACAATGCTCCTGATGGAGAGGAACCAAACCAGCATGTGGTTGGACTAGAACCTGTAGAAGGGGTTGCTGCAATGGAAGTAGGAGAAATAAATGCTTGCCTAGATGCTGATGCTGATTGGGGCCAATGGGATGCTCCAGCAATACAACCTCAGGCACATGAACTCCAAGCTGGAGAATTTCTGGAACTAAATGATCTGCTTCGAAATCATTCAGATGACAGTAACATCACTCTCCATTGGCATACCTGGAGACAGTAATAGCACTGGAGCATCAAACTACATTGCTAATCTTATGGATTTTGATGCATTGATGGCACCTCTGAATCCACCAAATTTACCTGTTGAAAATTTGGACCTGAACATTCCAGCTGCCAATGTTGAGATGCGGGATCTTATACAATTCTTGCATGTTCCCAACACTGCAACAACTGCTGCACCACCAGTCACTAATTTGCTGCAAGCTCTGGTACGTCCGAAACGTATCTATAATTTTTGCTTGCTCCATGCATGTTTGTGTGACTTTGCCAAGTTTTGCTTGAACTTTCATACACTTTTGAGCATATTTGGACTAACCTATTAACTCAGTGCACCCAGTTGCAAGTTCATTTTTTCTGCTGTTTTTGTATTTCAGGTTTTTCGGCCATTAAAAGTGCTCCAAAAATTATAGAAAAAATATATAAAAAAATCAGTGTCCCGGAAGCCTCCGGAATCACCAAGGAAGGAAGGGAGGGCCACCACAGGGACTCCAGAAGGGTCCCTAGCGCGGCCCCACCCTAGGTCGCGTCGGGCACCCTCCAGGCTGCCCTGTGGCCCCTCTCGGTGCCCCTTTTGTCCTATATTTACCCCCCCCCCCCCCCCCCCGTGACGGAAACCCCTAAGATAGATCTGCTATTCCCGTTCTCCTCTCTATACCGCCGCCGCCGCCGTTTCAAGATCGAGGCTACCAGGAGAAGCTGCCCCGGCACCCTGCCGGAAGGAGGAATCCCCTCCGGGAGACCATCCATCGCCATGGACGCCTCCCGGATGTGCCGTGAGTAGTCCCCCTTGGACCATGGGTCTGTGACAAGTAGCTATGTGATGTACTCCTCCCCTCTTTGTGCTTTCACTTTCGAGACCTCGTGAGCTGCCTCACATGATCGAGGCACTTTTGTAATTTTCTGTGTTGCTATGCTGAGTTTGCTGGGATCTGATGGATTATGAGATTATGTTCAGATTGTGATGAGTAATATATTTGGTTCTCTTTTATATTTGTGTTCTTTAGTAAATTCTTGCATGTTCTCCGTTGCCGTCTTTTACTTTGGCCAAGTGATTTGTTGCAACTCCAAGAGGGAGCGTTATGCTTGATTGTGGGTTCAGTCCCTTGATGTCTAGCTTGAGGGACAGAAACATGAGACTAGGGGATGTGATGTTGCCACCAGGGATAAAACAACGGTGCTTGTACCTGCGGGTGCAAGGATTGTTTACTTTACGCAAAGTTCTTTTGATGCAGTTGTCTGTTGCTTTGAGTTTACACTTTGGGTGGGATTCGCAACTTAATACCAGCGAGATGTTCTGGATAGATATCTCAAGGTGGATGATTCGTAGTAGATGCAGATGGATTTCGGTCTACTTACCTTGGCGTACTGCCCATTGCTTTTGAGCCTCTTACTTTCTTTTGTAGCATAGTTAGCATTGCGGTGCGTTTATAATCCTGTCAATTGCCCAGCTGTGATTTGTTTACCTCGCTAGCACTCTTATCGTCTTTTGGGAGAGAGACATCACTAGTGAACATCACGGGACCCCGGTCCATATTCACCCCATTCTTTATACCCTCAATTTATTTGCAGTTCTTACTTTCAGTTGCACTATTATCTCTTGCGTTGATCCTTTGTAAACAGCAAGGCCGGAGGAATTGACAACTCCTTTGTACTCGTTGGGAGCAAAGTTATTTGTTTCTGTGTGCAGGTCACGACAACCGCTCAATTTCTGGCGTCGTTAGCCCGAAGTAATTTCTGGCGCCGTTGTCACCTTCTTGTATTTCTGCGAGTCCTACGGGAGACAAACCTTGGTATCTTCACCGAGGGAAATTTTTTGTTGCGCTACATCTCACCTTCCACTTGGGGTGACCAACGAGAAGTGAGAGAACTATCCTCACCGTATCAAGCCAATTTCTGGCGTCGTTACCGGGGACTCTAGTCTACAAGATAGGGGAGTTGCACACTATCTTTTATCTTTACTTTTTAGTCTTGTTAGTTTACCTTTCAGTCTTTACTTTTGTGTCTCTTATAAAAAATACCAAAAATACCTGCTACTATGGGTTCCAATGAAAACACCAAGTTGTGTGACTTCACTAGTCACAACAACAGTGACTTTATCTGCACTCCTATTGATCCACCTGCCACTTCAGCACCTTCTTATGAAATTAAACCTGCTTTTCTTAATCTTGTTATGAAAGATCAATTCTCAGGTGCTGGAGAGGATGCTGCCTTGCACTTAAATAATTTTGTTGAGCTTTGTGATATGCAAAAGTACAAGGAAGTAGATGGAGACATCGTCAAGCTGAAGCTTTTTTCCTTTCTCCTTGAGAGGAAGAGTCAAGGAGAGGTTGCAATCCTTACCTAAGAATAGTATCGATTCTTGCGTCAAGTGTAAGGATGCTTTTATTGGGAAGTACTATCCCCCTGCTAAAATTATCCAGTTGAGAAGTAACATTATGAATTTTAGGCAATTGGATAATGAACATGTTTCCCAAGCTTGGGAACGAATGAAATATCTTGTTAAGAACTGCCCTACACATGGTTTAACTACCTGGATGGTTATCCAGACTTTTTATGCAGGCTTAAACCTTACCTCGCGGAAATTGTTAGACTCGGCCGCGGGAGGAACTTTCATGTCAACCACACTTGGTGCTTCCACGAAGCTACTTGATGAGATAATGTTGAACTACTCTCAATGGCACACCGAACGATCTCCAACTGGTAAGAAGGTAAATTTTGTCGAGGAGATCTCCTCTCTTAATGAAAAGGTTGACTTGATCATGTCTCTACTTACCAAGAAAGCTCCTATTGATCCTCAGGATGTTCCTTTAAATTCCTTGGTTGCTCAAGACCAAGTAGATGTGAACTTTATCTCTAGAAACAACTTCAACAATAATGCTTATAGGAGTAATTTTGGTAGCAACAATGTGACGCCCCCAAAATCAATCCTTGTACAGTAATCATACACGCTGGGTACACGGCTGAGATTAGGGTGCCATGGTGAGAATATCACAGCACAACACTAAACACAAAGGATAAACCAATATGTTACAATAAAGGGGGGTCACTCGGACCCGAATACATAAGTCATACAAACCATAATATCTGAGTACAGACATGGTTAGTCAAGTTTTGCCTTAAGAAGGCTAGCACAAATAACATCAGAGATACAGATCGAAAAGGCAAGGCCTCCTGCCTGGGAGCCTCCGAAACTACTCCTGGTCCTGGTCAGCGGGGGTCTCGACGTAGTAGTATCCGCCTCCGGGGTACTCCTGCTCCTGGGCTCCAACGTCGACTGCAGCGGCCGATCAGGCAAAACAGTAAAGGAAATAAAGCAGGTGAGTATCTAGTATACCCGCGAGTCTTACGTCCGCTACTAAGCATTATGCATTATATCAACGGAAAGAAGAGGCTATATATAGTGGACTGCAAGATAGAAATCAGAATAAGGGTAAGAAGCTAGGCCTATCGAAGACTAGCATCTTCCGACGATGTCTTGCAGCATGAGGTAGGAATCAGCCAACAGTTCATATAAAGCATAAAGTAACAACGAAGCAGAAGTTGCTGCAACATTGTATAATATAAGTTGTAATGATTAACAATAATAATTATGCCTCCGAGTTCACCTCCTCGACATCCCCGCGAGGAAGAAAACCCGGAACCATACAGTTTAATAATAATAGTTTCTAGTGGTAAGATCCAGCTTCAGCATAAAGCGTCCTGTTACCGTGGACACGGCTATTCGAATAGATTAAACTCCCTGCAGGGGTGCACTACTGTTCAGCCTGCACGCTCGGATCTCCAGGGTGGCGTGAACCTTGTTAGGGAACGCCCCACCGAGGCTATCCGACACGACGCAGCCCATCCTAGGCTCAACAGAGAGGCCATCCGCCGGACTATATCCTATGCGCCAAGGGGTCTAGGTCCCTCACCCTTGCACGCTCTTGCACGGTGCGAGTCTGGCCGGTGAAGCAAAAGCAAATCCAAACACACCTGCTGCAGCAAAAGACAAGACCACTTCCCGGCGATCAGGCCGCAGTACTGCTGACGTCTGGAGAGCTTTCGGACGAACTACGACGCGGAGGGCCCACACCGTAATCCCACGTGTAGGTAGTGCGTACAGACCAACGGGCCTCTCAAGTCATCCGCCGAACCATTTAGCATTTTAATTAACCTGCGTGACAACCGTTATCGTTGCCTCGACTTAACCGACCCGCGGTCAACGACAGCAGTCAGGACCACCAGTACATCGGTGCCTGCCCTGTCGTCCCACCAAGTCACTTCGGTTACCAACAAGGTGAACCGTCTCCTTACCTTGTCTCGCGTGTGCTCTTGGTAGAGCTCGACTTTCGCGTGGTTTGGTAACTCTCGCGAGATACGAGCAGGGGCCAAGCACGCCAGTAACGTCGGTCGTACCCTCCCTGTTGTTCCCGACAATATACCTCTCGCGGGCACCGTTGGGTCGCCCGACTTTCTTACCTTTAAGGACAACCGCTGTTCAGGACCCTATGGCGGCAAGACAAAGTCAGCCTCGAGTGGAGTACAAGGATTACTCCTTGATAGCTCACACTTGAGGGTGACTAGGCATAACCCAGATAGGGGCCTTTGGCGGGGTCTGCATAGTACCGTACCTGTGCAGTTGTATATATATTGTATCCGTGTTCACTCCCCTGAGTGATCACGTCCCGCTATCTAGTCCTAGCTAACAATGCGCAGGGCTCACTGCTGAATAATGCATAATAATAATAGGCAGCATAGGATAAAAGAGGTACATCAAGGGGCGACAAAAACAGGCTATGCAATTGAATAGGATTGTAATCGTAGCAGCAGCAGTAACAATGCCTAGTGCAAGAAATGTACGGAAAGATAGGCGATATCTGGGGAAGAGAATGGCTCTGCTTGCCTGCAAGCTCGACGGTAGGGGCAGGGTCGTCGACGAAGTAGTCGTACCCGGCAGCGGTGTAGTCGGCGGTAGCAGCGGGGTCTACCAAAGATTAAGGGGGGGAGGAAACAGTAAATACACAGCAATAATATACAAACATATGCATGACATGACAGACGAAATGTTAACGGTGTTCTAACGCAGTGCAATGCACATTGCTCGGAGCGGGAATTCATCCGGGGATGAAATACCGGCCCCGGGTGATTACCGGACAGGGTGACCGGAGGGGGGAAGGATCAAGCCGGAGGTGTCGTGGGTACCGGAAAAACATAAGGGGGTGTATCCGTGCTAGTTGATCTATTCCGAACAACTTTCGTGTTCGGAATAAATTCATCCGGGTACTTTTTATCGGTACCGGGAATTATCGGCAGACAGGCCGAAGGGGGGGAATGTCGATGATCGGTGTGCTAGGGGGGTGGGGTTGGTATACGGATAGCGTATTCTTATTCATTATATTTTTCTGATCAACTTTCATGTATAAAGTTTTTGAATCTGACTTACGGTTTAAAAGATATTGAATTTCCAAATTTAAATCATTTTATAACATTTTTAGAATTTATTTAATTTAATAAATAAACATTATCCACAACAGTGGAGTTGACTGGTCAAAACTGACCAGTGGGTCCCACTGGTCAGTCTCACATACTGATCAATCATTTTTATTTAATAAAACAGAAGGGTGGCCCACATGTCATACACTGTTATTATTATATATTCATTTTATTGAAATACTTACAAGTGGGACCCAGTTGTCATAGGCTCTAGCTTAACTAATGTTGTAATTAAACCATTTTAATTAATCCAGTAGTTAATTAAGGGGGTGGGCCCACTGTCAGTGGCTGGTTAGCCACTAACAGGGGATTAGCGAGGCGGGGCCCACGGGTCAGTGGCACCCAGGCCACGGCCAGCCCGTCGCGACCACGCCGGCGACGAGGTGGTTCACCGGCGGCGACCTAGCGCCCGAGCCCGGCGACCAAAAGAGGCGTGGGAGGGCTCGTTCGAACGAGCCGAACGAGCCGCACCCATTCACGTAGCTAGCGCGGGCGGAGGAGGCGTGGCACGACGGCGGCGACACGGTCCGCGGCGGCCGGTGCAGGGGGCTCACGGGCACGGCGCCCCGGGCGGCTAAACGAGGGGGGAAGAGGGGCGTTCGACTCAGCAGCTCACCGCGATCACGTAGGCGATGGCAGACTGCTCGATGGAGGGCTGTGGCGGCGTGAATTGCAGCGCGATCTCGTCGGCTGGAGCTTGAAGAAGATGACGAGGAGCTCGCTGTGGTGGCGTCGGGCTCAAATCCTTCCGTCCAGAGACGAAGACGACAACTGCAGACGCATAGGACACGGTGGCTGGGGATCTGGTGGCCGTTGTCCGCGCCGGAGCACGGCGGCGGTGACGACGGGCTCGGGCCGGTTTCTTTCCCGACGTAGGTGAGGCGGGGAGAAAGGGGGCGGAACTAGGGTTAGGGTTCCTGGGGAGGGGCAGCAGGGAGCGGGGGACTTATCCATGCAGGGGGTCGCGGGATAGCCTCCATGGCGCCATGGCCATGGCACGGCCGGTGGATGCCTGCCACGGTCTCCACCGTGAACAGGAGGTAGGGGATGGGGGGTGGGTTAGTTGGGCTGGGCCAGTTGGGTTGCGCGGGTGGATTGGGGGAAAAGGGAGAGGGGTGGGCTTTGCCCACCGGGGTAGTTTAGGTTTGCTGTTTGATCTTATTTTCCTTTTCTTTTCTGTAATCTTCTTTTGTATTAGTTTTTTTTTATATACCTAGGCAATTTTTATAAAATGTGGCATGTGACCCATAATTATTTTATACCCTAGGCTAGTGCCACAAAAGATTTGGGGTCAAAAGAAAATCATTTAATATTTGATTTAAATATTAAATGATTAAATTGGGGTTTTTAGCTACTGTTTCGATTTTTTTGGAATTTTCTATAACACAATAAATACCCAAACCCATATGGAGTTGGTCCACTGAATATTTGTGATTTTATAAAAGTAGTCCCACAATTTTTGGAGAAAGTTTATATTCCACTTTGTTTTTAATATTTCACCAAAGGCATTTTTAGGTTTGAATTGATTTCAAAAGTTTATGGATTGGACTATGTTTTCATCCATGATGATCAAGGCCCATGGTTCACATTGCTTGCAGCAATATCACAGGGTAATTTGAATTTGAACTGACCCAGGTTGATCAAAGCAAAATTTTGATCCAGGCCATTTTGAGCAACAGTGTTTAGCAACAGTGATTAGCAACAGTAATCCTGATTACTGTAGGTGATTACTGTAGCGTGACACCCGGGGTGTTACAAACAATCCTAGACCTTTCCCATCCAACAACTATGGGAACAACAAAACTTATCCTAGCACCAAAAACTCCTCCTCTGAACTAGAGACCTTGCTCAAAGACTTTATCACTACCCAAAAGGCCTTCAACAAGAGTGTAGAAGAGAAATTAGAAAAATTAGATATTCTCTCTTCGAAGATAGACAACATAGCCCATAATGTTGAGATGCTTAAAATTAGAACTTCTCCCCCCGAGGAGAGGAAGACCTCTCCTATGAATGCTATCCAAGTGCAAATTAATGAAAACATTAGGATGTTAGGCAAACTTAAAGAGAGATGGGCTAGAGAAAAGGAGGAAGAAGAGAGAGTTAAGAGCCTTCCTACCTACCACACAGTAGCTACTATCCAAGTTGCGGAGGATGTCCAAACTGTTAGCACCCATCACACCCCTAGTCCCACTGGACCTATCAATGGTGATGCTACCACCTCAACCATAGATGAAGAAACCTCTATGAACATAGAGGCTATCAAACAAGTGAGCCTAAATGATATCACTACCTCCTTGATAGATAGTAGTGATTTAGACTTTAACAACTGCACCTTACCTGAAGTTATTGGTTTCCTACACAAAATGTCTAGAGACCCCCACACTAGCACACTTAATCTTTCCTTCACAGAGCATATCACCAATGCTCTAATCAAAGTTAGGGAGGAGAAGCTTAGACTAGAAGCCTCCATACACTACAAAAAATATGCTAACTTGTGACCTTTTTGTAGTGACCTTGGAAAAATGGTCGCAAATCTACGACCATTCCGAACCAATTGGTCTTAAGCTATTTTTGAGGGTCCAAACCCGAAAACATAATGACCATTCTGGTCCAAAAGGTCGTAATTTCCTTACATGAAATGGTCAATACAAAGAGCAGTGATCTACCGCCTTATTTTAGTCAATTATTAAAATAATTGGTTAGACACCTCACCGATTTTACCTACGTGGCGTGTCCATGTGTCAAACCACCTCATTCTTTCAACTACGTGTCATATTCATGTGTAAATTTATGCTATGTGTACTAGGTTTGAAGTCATATTCATGTGTAAAATTATGCTTATGTGTACTAGGTTTAAATCAGCACTACCATATACAGAGTAAACCCACCCGCCAAGTTAACAAATGGAGCTGACAAGCGGGCCCTAAACCCTCTACACCTTCCTAAATAATGCGGCAAAAAATGCCTGCGTGCAGGACGACTCGAACCCGCAACCTCGCAATACTAAGACCGTGAACAGAACCACCACGACACCAAGTTGATGTTGTCGTATTTCAGCGCCAAACTTTATAACATTGCTCAGAACGTCGATGGGCTGGGCCTCGGTGGGCGAGACAAGCTTTTTTTGGTCCCGAGGTACACAACGGACAAACCGATGGGCTGGGCCTCCGTGGGCGAGACAAGCTCCTCCCAAACGGGCCAACTTAGCTCCTCGATTTTTGCTTTTTTCTCTGTTTTGGTTTCCTTCAGTTTTTACTCTGATTTTTTTATTTCCTTTTTCCTATTTGTATTTCTAATCATTTTCTTATTTTTAAAATAAAAATATATGATAAAAAAAATTAATATATGGTGAAAAATTCTTAATAAATTGGTGACAAAATTTCATGTAATATTTTTTTCAATATACATTAAATAATCTAAATATATAGAGAAAACTTTTAAATACATATAAAACATTTTTATTATATACATTGAACATTCTTAATATAGATGAACTTTTTAATAATACATTGGAGATTTTTATAAATACACATGAAATATATTTTTGTTATATATAATTCTTAAATCTTTGTGAAACTCTGATTAAATAGCTATTTATGTACATAAAATTAATTTTTTATTAAAATAATGAGCAAACTATCAAGCACCCGTAGTTCAGCTAAAAAATAATCACTAAATGCATGAAATCTAGTAAATGAAGTAAAAAAGGTTTGAAATTTTGGGTGGTGGCTTTGATTGCTTCATATTGGATACACAAAAAGATTGGTGTTGAAACAAATTAAAAAATTGAAATGTCTTTGTAACAACGAGTTTTCGTTTAAAACCCTTATACTTCGAAAGAGATGGTCGAGTTTGTACACGAAGTGCATCCAGTTTTTTTCGTAACCCTCTAAACTTTCTAACACATGATATGTGTGTGGAGTGATGATACCATGCCAATTTTCAACCATTTATGAGTTGATCTGTAGTGGTTTCAATTTCAGGAATATTTAGCTCAAAATAAATCATTAAATCCATGAAAACTAGTAAATGAAGTCAAAAAAGGTTTGAAATTTGGGGAGGTGGATTTGATTGGTTCATATTGGATACACAAAAAGATTGGCGTTGAAACAAATTAAAAAATTGAAATATCGTTGTAACAATGAGTTTTCGTTCGAAACCCTTATACTTCGAAAGAGATGGTCAAGTTTGTACACGAAGTGCATCAAGTTTTTTCCGTAACCCTCTCAACTTTCTAAACCATAATATGTGTGTGGAATGATGATATCATCCCAAGTTTCAACCATTTATGATTTGATCTGTAGCGGTTTTCAATTTCAAGAATATTTAGCTCAAAATAAACCACTAAATGCATGAAAACTAGTAAATGATGTCAAAAAAGGTTTGAAATTTGGAAATGTGGCTTTGATTGGTTCATATTGGATACACAAAAAGATTGATGTTGAAATAAATTAAAAAAATTGAAATGTCTTTGTAATAACGAGTTTTCGTTCGAAACCCTTATACTTCGAAAGAGATGGTCGAGTTTGTACACGAAGTGCATCAAGTTTTTTTTGTAACCCTATCAACTTTTTAACACATGATATGTGTGTGAAATGATGCAATTGTAGTTCAAATTTGACCCACTTCCAGCTGAATCAACGGAATTTTTTCTTTTTCACGAGAGGTGGATAAAAACTTTTGACACCCAAGCATTTGGTCAATTGTATATTAAATATGACCTAATATTTTATAAAAATGAGTTGGTCCAATTTTGCAACAAATATATGGTAGGTCTTTCACAAAAAAAAACTCATTTTGGGCACTCGAAAAATGGAAAATGAAATTTTCGTGCAAAGAAAATGAAAACTCCCCTTACCAACATTGATTGCCATTCCAAGATGCACACTTTTGCACAATATGAGATCATTTGAACAAACTATTCCATGGATGTGGCCATAAGATTGATCATTTGGCTTGAAAGCCATGAATCTTCACACATGATAGTTCATTTATAAGAACACTTTTTTAAAATATTTTCCGTATTACAAGTTTATTATTTGCCCTGGTAACTTGGTCACATATAATGACACAATGCGAAGGTTTTCCATTTTTTGATTTTTTTTTGAATTTTTCATGCCCATTTCAAAATGCGGTCAAAACGGCGGGCATGACCGTTCCTAGCTAGTAGTTGACTCTTGGAAAACTTTTGGTGTTTCTCTGATGACATATATACTTTTATACCTAAAAATATTTTTTGGAAAAAATCATGGGCAAAATATGAGGCAGTTGTAATTCAAACTTCACCCACTTCCAACTGAATCGACGGAAATTTGTCTTTTTTACGAGAGGTGGATAAAAGCTTTTGACACCCAACTATTTGGTCAATTGTACATTAAATATGACCTAATATTTTATAAAAATGAGTTGGTCCAATTTTGCAATAAATATATGGTAGGTCCTTCACAAAAAAACTCATTTTGGGCACTCGGAAAATGGAAAATGAAATTTTCGTGCAAAGAAAATGAAAACTCCCCTTACCAACATTGATTGTCATTCCAAGATGCACACTTGTGCACAATATGAGATCATTTGAACAAAATATTCCATGGATGTGGCCATAAGATTGATCATTTGGCTTGAAAACCATGAATCTTCACACATGATAGCTCATTTATAAGAACACTTTTTTAAAATATTTGTCGTATTACAAGTTTATTATTTTCCCTGGTAACTTGGTCACATATAATGACACAATGCGAAGGTTTTCCAATTTTTTTTAAAAAAAATTCATGCCTATTTCAAAATACGGTAAAAACGGTGGGCATGACCGTTCCTAGCTAGTAGTTGAATCTTGGAAAACTTTTGGTGTTTCTCTGATAAAATATATATATTTGTACCTAAAAATATTTTTTGAAAAAAATCATGGGCATAATATGAGGCAACTGTAGTTCAAACTTGACCCACTTCCAGCTGAATCTGCTCAAATTTGTCTTTTTTATGAGAGGTTGATAAAAGCTTTTGACACCCAACCATTTGGTCAATTGTACATTAAATATGGTCTAATATTATTTTAAATATATTGGTCCAATTTTACAACAAATATTTCGTATGTTCTTCACAAAATTACCCTATTTTTGTCACTTAAATTGTTAAAATGTGTATTGCGTTCTAATTGGTCTAGAGGCATGTCACACGGATCAACATCAAACACCGTTGGATATTACCCGATCCAACGGCAGCCCTCACTCCCTCACCTTCTCAGATCCCCACCCGCAGCCCAACTACCCAAACCCTAAGTCAGATCCCATCGTCCCCTCCTCCCATCGCACTCCTCCTCCCTCGTCCCCATCTCCTCGCCGCCGCCACCTTCTCCCCGTCCCCGGCCTCCTTCCACGACGCATCCCACAACAACACCCACCGCGTCGCCTGCCGGCCGCCCTCACAACCAAGGCCGTCTCCGCCACGCACCGCAACCTCATCGCGCTGGTCTGCGCGCACGCCGAGAGCCGGGAGAAGGTGGCCGCGGAGGCCACCGAGGCGGGCGAGGAGCCGCCGCCGCCGGCGGCTGTCACGCTGCTCCCGCTCCCTCTGTTCCACGTCTTCGGCTTCATGATGGTCAGGGAGACGGCCGTGCTCATGGAGCGGTTCGACTTCGGCGCCGCGATGCACGCCATAGAGCGGTACCGCGTCACGCTGTTGCCCGCGGCGCCGCTTGTCCTGGTGGGCATGATCAAGTCCGTGGAAGCGCGCCGCCGCGACCTCTCCTCGCTCTTCGTCATCGGCGTCGGCGGCGTTCCCCTTGCAGGCAAAGATAGTCGATCCGTCCACCAGCGAGGCGCTCGGGCCGGGCGAGCGCGGCGAGCTCTGGATCAAGGGCCCAGTCGTCATGAAAGGTGAGCACTCAGCATGAACTAACTTGGTCACTGTTCTGATAATTAAGCACGTGGTTGACCTTTGTCCCTTGTTAGATTAGATGGTTGCTTGATTTGTTTAGTGCCAGTAGTTGGAGTGCTTAGACTGTTCTCGTGAAATTTTAATATGATTGCCTTGATAACGACGTTGATTGATCCCCTAAAACCTTTTACACATCTATTATTATGCCGTGATTTGATTTTCTCTTTGTGATGTATAGTACCAGCACCTTATCATGCGCGACTACTATGAGTTGTAGACCAAGCTGGCCGCCTACCAGAAGCAAACCATAGATCAGGAGCCTACGGTAATACATTAACTACTAATTGGAGTTACTAGTTAAGAGCGCTAGTTAACCTTCACCAATTACTGGCTAGATATCTTGGCCATTATCCAATTATCTAGTCTAGGCATGGTCTAGCTAGAGCTAGGGCTCGTCTCGTGCATGGCGTTAATTATTCTTCCACGTGACACACCATAATTACCATGTGGAATCTGGGATTGAATATCTACTTGTAACATGTATGTAAGCTTAAGCCAACCTAAGAAAGATGTATGTATTTTTAATAGTGTAGAAAAAGCTTGTTGTCTTTTGGAACTATATGGATGCATCTTGTATGAAAAAGTCCGTCTATGTAAGCTTAAGCCAACCTAAGAAAGATTCATGTATTTTTAATAGTGTAGAGAAAGCTTGTTGTATTTTTGAACTGTATGGATGGATCTAGTATCAAAAAAAGTCTCCTGTTGAGTTTCTCAGCTTTGTATAGTCAGCTTGGCAATGAAATTCTTCTATTACCGGTGTCAAATTTAAATTAATAATAATAATCACAAGGCATTCTGTTTGCTTTCTGCAAAATCCAATCAATTAATCAGTCAAGAGATGCTTAAACCAACCTGACAGAGATGAATGTATATTCAATAGTGAAGAAAAACTTGTTGTAGTTTGGAACTCGATGGATAAATGTATGGATGAAGTATGTAACAGGTCTCTTTTTGTGTGTCCCATCTTTGGTTAGTCAGCTGGTAATCAAACTCTTTTGTTGTTGGTATTGTTATGCAGGTATGACATTTCCTGCTGGAGGGAATTATTGGTAAAACTTTCCTTTAACCCAGGAACCGGAAGCTTCACTTTTTACTCACTCGGGTGCTGCTCCAATTTGACGTCGACTCTGTCCTCGGCGCTGCAACTAAGGTATCCTAAACTGGCAATTTCAGGTCATGCACATACCACAAAAGTTGTGCTAATCTCAAAAGCATCATTATAGGAGCACTAGAAATCTTGATCTAGTCTACTTTAATTAAACCTTGTTGTTACTCTTCTGGATGCTATTTCTATGTAATGAGGGTACTTGTTGTTACCAAATAAACCATCAAATGTACTCCTGGGCGGGATAAACATCTTTTTTTATACATGGGTTGAAGCAGACTGTAATTTCTTACTGAGAATATGAAAACGAAATGTTTTGTTTGCTAATATGAAGATAGCATTATGTGTAATCCGGTACTGATGATTGTTTTCGTTCCCAAATAAACTTGTTAATGATGGTGATTTTGTACTAGCATATAAACTTGTTTTCATTGTCACTTGATACATATTTCGCTTGTACTTGAAGCTGTGGGTTAATGATGGTGATTTTGTTTTACTTGGATGCATTGGTACCCCCATCATCGAGCGCACGGATGCAACAGTGGCAAGAAGATCCTGGCCGTGTGCATCATCAAGCACACCATGACAATCATCCACCTCCTCACAGATACTAACTCAATCCAGATCATCGTCGACGCTATCATCCAGAGGTATCTCTCTCGGTTCCCTTTATTCTCTCCTGCGTTAGTGATGTTAGTATGCGTGCTCTGACTAGTAATGTCAAATCTTACCTTTTGAATGGATGGTTGTGGTAGAATGGTATTGTTGTTTAGGCGCAATGTGTTGCAGTGAAGTTTTTTGCACGACCAGCACTTGTGCAATGAATATTCATATTGTGTCTCTGTTTTCTTGTATGAATGAGTATCTCATTTTAACTAGCTGGAGAACAAAAAGCATGGCTTTTTGAATGTCTGCTCATATTATATTGGTTCCAGTTTTTGTGATTCTTCTTTGTTGATTCATGTAATAGGACGACCGTGGAAGGAATATCACTGTTCTGTTAGCCCAGTCCTGACTATGGTCATCCGGTGTAATAACAGTGTGCCTAGTTTGTGATCGCTGTCGAAGGAGCTTCATGTTGAAGAATATAACGCCCTTAGAGCTTGCAAAGTACTGTATCTTGTAAACTACTGTGGAGCTTGTAAATGTGACTGCCATACTGTTATTACACTTCTAGAGCTTGCAAAGTGTATGTTAGAGCTTATTATGTGTTATTTGTACAACAGGAGCACTGTACTGAATCTGGCTGATAATATTTGAAGTATTTCGTGTGTTTTCTGTGTGCCAATTTAAATACTGGGTATTTATTTACGTTAAATTGAGAAATGAAGAATTTGACCCTGAAAGCTAGGACCCAGTTACTAGAACCTGACAATGGGGACCCACCTGACTAGTGGACCCATTTTATAAATAAAAAAGTAACTGTTGAGACAAAAAGGCCACGGCCCAAAAAAAAGGTTGCAATGTTGGGCTTGGCCCATGAAGCCGACCAAAAATTTACAGGAAAAAGATATAAATAAGCCGAATTGTTGGGCTCGGCCCATGTGAAGCACCGAACTGGACCGGGCTGATTCTACTCCACGTGAGCTTGCCACGTTGGATCTGACGTGGCCTGGCTAATAAGCCATTGACCAAACCAATTGGTCACAACATCTATGACCTTTGGTTTGGTCACAATCATCTATGACCATATCAGAAAAAAAAGGTCACAGTGTCCGCTTTGCGGCCCTCAGCTTTTGACCAACTGATTTTGGTCACATAAAGGTCACAAATGAAGAACAGTGACCTTTCAGTGACCAATATGTAGGGTCACAAGTTAGCATATTTCTTGTAGTGATACCTAGGAAGCTAGAAGATGGTTGGGATCCTATGATAAAAATCGAATTGAATAACTTCTCTTGCTTTGCTCTTTGTGATGTTGGAGCTAGTACCTCCGTTATGCCCAAAAGAATGTATGATATGCTTGAATTGAAACCTTTTGATCCTTGTTATTTTGGTGTTCGTCTTGTCGATTCTTCCGTAAAGAAACCTTTGGGGAAGATCAACGATGTTCTTATCATTGTCAACGAAAATTATGTTCCCGTTGATTTTACTATTATGGACATTGAGTGTGAGCCCTCTTGTCCAATTATTTTGGGACGTCATTTTCTTCGCACCGTGGGTGCTGTTATTGACATGAAAGAGGGCAATATCAAATTCCAATTCCCTCTCAAGAAAGGGATGGAACATTTCCCTAGGAAAAATATTAAGTTGCCCTTTGAGTCTGTCACACGGGCTAGTTATTTTCTTGATAAAACTTGATCTTTTGCTTTAAGCCTAGCTAATGGCTTTAAAGAAGCGCTTTCGGGAGGCAGCCCGCAACGAATTTAGGTTTTCCTTTTTGTTTTTCTTATGTTCTTAGTGGTCTTGATGATTGTTACTACTGTAGCAACATCATTGTATCTTTACTTTTCAAGCTTTGTGCCAATTATAGCCTCATATGACAAGGGAAGTGAAAGTTGTGACAAGTTGTCCAGAAAACAGATTATGTCCTCGTGACGAAAAAAATCGTAGAAAATTACCAGTTCATCTTTTTGAGTTGAATGTTTTACACAGCGTGCTCTATACAATCACGGAACTTTTGTACGTTATGAGTTTTTTTATTTGAGTTGCAGAAGTACCCCTAAAAAATTCTTTACTACCTGTTGTTCTGTTTTTTACAGATTCTGCCACGTTTTGTCGCTCCTAACTTTTACAAACCTTAAGCTTGCTTTTTGTTTGCAAAAACTTGTTGGCAATCTTGAGAAATATTAGCTCTTCAAGCATATATTTATTTACAGTAGAGCAAAATTATTTTAATAGGGTACTAACCTCTCTAATCAGTTTACAATGAGTTATGTATGAAGGGAGTTTTCAAGTGTGCGATGGAAGATGATGAAAGAAGATCCTGGAGTGTCAAACGCTCAAGATTGGGGATGCCCATGTGCACCCCCAATAAATATTCAAGGAGACTCAAGCGTCTAAGCTTGGGGATGCCCCCGTGCATCACCTTCTTCATCAACAATTATCAGTCCGTCCCTCGTTTCACTATATTTTTATCACTTCATGCGTTATGTGTTGTGCTTGGAGCATCTCGCTCTTTACTTTTCTTAGGTATGTTTTTGCTTTGTTTGCTGTAGTAACAAGTTGGATCCCAGCTTTCTTTTGTGTGGGAGAGAAACACGCTCCTCTTGAACTAGAACTCCTCATAGGATTTGCATGCTTATTTCCTTAGCTGTGAGTTGTTCTTTTTCTTTTCTTAGCTGCTGCCCTGTTTAGTTGTTGAGCTTTAGTTTTCTTCTAGAGCTTTTGTTTTGTCTTAGGTTGAACTTTCTATAGGTTGCAAAATTTATCTTGTTAGAGAGTTTGCCTGTTGCACTGAGTTTTGTGTCTCGACTAGAAAGTAGGTAGTTGAAGTTGCTATTCTCTTTGTAGTAGTAACTTGCAATAGTTTTGAGGTATTGACTACAGTAATGTTTGAACTTTTGGTGTCAAGAGCTCGAGCCTATTAGTGATAGATGTATTATTTTGGGCAATCCGTGTGATTTTCGAAAACCAAAAACCCCTTGTTGAGAACTCTAGCTACTAGATGGATCACTAACCTCTGGAGGGTTCGAATATTAGAGTACACTCACGTACCATGAGTCGAGGATGCGCAAGGATAACCAAACCCCCATACACTCCTCCTCGGGGTACTTGTCTCTTTGTGACCCTCCCGATTAGATTGAGAGTTACCGATAATAAGTGCATGAGTTCTTCGGACTAATGTGAGTATTCGAAAGTTGACACTTCCACCCACCTATACTTTTTCTAGCCTCTTCAGTACCATGCATTTCCCTTTCTCATCTCGAGAGTTGGCGCATACTTCGCCGGTGCAATCAAATCCTTGGCACGATACGCTCTGTCATCATAAGCCTCCTTTTATGTTTCCTCAAAACAGCCACCATTCCTACCTACAAGGCATTTCCATAGCCTTTCGGAGATACATTGCCATGCAACATCCACCTTCTCATGACCTAATCTTCATGTCATACATACTACTTGCTTGATCGATGAGCCGCATGCTAGTTGGGCCTTGCCCTAATCATTGCTACATGACGCGCTAGTATCATTGCATATCCTGCTACCCTGGCAGAGGCATACATTTGCATCATGATAGTTACATCTTCTTTATGTGAGTAACTTTGTAAAGTGTGAAAGATCTCCTATATTCTTGTAAAATATAGAGTGTTGCCCCTAAAGTGAGGAAAAGATCCCAAAGAGGACAAAATCAAAAGATCCCAAAGAGGACAAATGAGAGTTAAATAGAAAGAGACATTGAGGCCACCAAAAAATACAAAAAAGAGAAAAAAAGAGAAAAATAAAAATAAAAATAGAGAAGGGGCACACTACTATTCCTTTTGAGAGATCCACACTAGTACTTCATCCTCTATCCCTTGTACTCCATAGAGATCATCATACATGCATATAGCTATGTGGGGACCCTTCACACTATAGAACTTGGCTTCTATATTTCAATGATGAGCCTCCTCAAAAGAGCTCTAGGTCTTCATGAGCAAGAAAGTTAGATGCACCCCCACTAGTTCCCTTGGAGAGCTTTTAGCTCACATGTGCATCCGTTGCATGGCAATCCCTACTCCTCACATCATATCTATCATATGGCCTTCTCTCGCCTATGATTGTCCTCTTTGATGTGAGCCTTTCACACCTTTTTGTCTTCCTCCTCCACCTTATTTCTGTTTCGCCTTTTAGGTGTCAACTTTATTGCTCACGCTCATCATTGCATGAGTGCTCAAAATATCGAAAGCTAGTGGATCAGTTTGACTTGTACCTGACTAGTGGTCTGGGGACGAGTCCAGATAAGAATCCAAAGGACACCAAGTGTGAAAATTTAGTAGATAATAGTTCTCAACAATATATTTTTTATCTCGTATTCCCATATCCCTCTTCTTGCACGCAAACACCATCTGGAGACATTCGAGTCACGGACAGCGAGAGCTCTTGCACCTTTTGTTCTTTTGTTGCTTGTGTCAATACTAATATAGACTCTTGCTTGTTAAGACTTGAATTGAATTGCATGCTTTGATTGCTTTACTTAAAAGTCCTTATATGGTTGTGTGGCATGTCGCCAATGAAATTATGCTTGTTATCATTTCCCTACTCGAGGACGAGCAGGAATTAAGCTTGGGGATGTTGATACGTCCCAAACGTATCTATAATTTCTGCTTGCTCCATGCATGTTTTGTGTGACTTTGCCATGTTTTGCTTGAACTTTCAGACACTTTTGAGCATATTTGGACTAACCTATTAACTCAGTGCACCCAGTTGCCAGTTCCTGTTTTCTGCTGTTTTTGTATTTCAGGTTTTCCGGCCATTAAAAGTGCTCCAAAAATTCCGGAAAAATTATATAAAAAATCAGCCTCCCGGAAGCATCCAGAATCACCAAGGAAGGAAGGTAGGGCCACCACAGGGACTCCAGAAGGGTCCCTGGCCTGGCCCCACCCTAGGCCGCGCCGGGCACCCTCCTGGTTGCCCTGTGGCCCCTCTCGGTGCCCCCTTTGGCCTATATTTACCCCCTGTGAAGAAAACCCCTAAGATAGATCTGTTATTCCCGTTCTCCTCTCTGTACCGCTGCCGTCGCCGTTTCAAGATCGAGGCTACCAGGAGAAGCTGCCCCAGCACCCTGCCGAAAGGAGGAATCCCCTCCGGGAGACCATCCATCGCCATGGACGCCTCTCGGATGTGCCGTGAGTAGTCCCCCTTGGACCATGGGTCCGTGACCAGTAGCTATGTGATGTACTCCTCCCCTCTTTGTGCTTTCACTTTCGAGACCTCGTGAGTTGCCTCACATGATTGAGGCACTTTTGTAATTTACTGTGTTGCTATGATGAGTTTGCTGGGATCTGATGGATTATGAGATTATGTTCAGATTGTCATGAGTAATATATTTGGTTCTCTTTTATATTTGTGTTCTTTAGTAAATTCTTGCATGTTCTCCGTTGCCGTAATTTACTTTGGACAAGTGATTTGTTGCAACTCCAAGAGGGAGTGTTATGCTTGATTGTGGGTTCAACCCCTTGATGTCTAGCTTGAGTGACAGAAACATGAGACTAGGGGATGTGCTTTTTCCACCAGGGATAAAACAACGGTGCTTGTACCTGTGGGTGCAAGGATTGTTTACTTTACGCAAAGTTCTTTTAATGCAGTTGTCTGTTGCTTTGAGTTTACACTTTGGGTGGGATTCGCAACTTAATACCAGCGAGATGTTCTGGATAGATATCTCAAGGTGGATGATCCGTAGTAGATGCAGATGAATTTCGGTCTACTTACCTTGGCGTACTGCCCATTTCTTTTGAGCCTCTTCCTTTCTTTTGTAGCATAGTTAGCATTGCGGTGCGTTTATAATCCTTTCAATTGTCCAGTTGTGATTTGTTTACCTCGCTAGCACTCTTATCGTCTTTTGGGAGAGAGACACCACTAGTGAACATCACGGGACCCCGGTCCATATTCACACCATTGTTTACACCCTCAATTATTTTCTGTTCTTACTTTCAATTGCACTATTATCTTTTGCGTTGATCCTTTTTAAACAGCAAGGCCGGAGGAATTGACAACTCCTCTGTACTCGTTGGGAGCAAAGTTATTTGTTTATGTGTGCAGGTCACGACAACCGCCCAATTTCTGGCGCCGTTAGCCCGAAGTAATTTTTGGCGCCGTTGTCACCTTCTTGTATTTCTGCGAATCCTACTGGAGACAAACCTTGGTATCTTCACCGAGGGAAATTTGCTGCTACGCTGCATCTCACCTTCCACCTGGGGTGACCAACAAGAAGTGAGAGAACTATCCTCACCGTATCAAGCTCCTGATCATTTGCTGCAAACTTTTGAACAGATGTTGCAACCTTCCAGTGATGAATTACCTGTGCAACAGAACTCTGCTTCACCATTTCAGTCTGATCCAGTTCTACCACCTTCAGACACTCATATCACTCTGGGCACTACAACAGGTCAGTTGAACAATGACATCTCTATGATGGCCATGGGGAATTTGGTTCAGATCCCAGATATGACCAGCGAGGTAGCACCAAACAGTGATATAGATATGCAGAGGGCTGAAAAGGTGACAAATCCCAACAATGAGGCTCGCAGTCCGACAGCTTATGTAGCTCCTCAGATTCTTCAAGCTCCTGCAGATAGCAGCGCTCATTTGGACACCAATGTAGCTTCCACTTCTGAAGGTAACTTGTCAGCTCCTTCTGGTTTTCCCCATCCTTTATATAATGGTAGCACCACAGATGTTGTTACCTCAAGCAGAGCCACTCATTCTCATGAAGATGCAGATCTTATGCAGGAAGGAGGGCTCTCCAAGGAAGGGCTGGAGCTTTGGAAGATGCATTTTGCACCCGAAGAGGAAGAAGGGAATCCCATTATTCAGGTGCCAACATCATGGTTTAACTTTGTCACTTTGGCTCTATTATCTCCAGATAATTTTCAATGGTGTAAAAAGCTTTAAAATTCCCAACTTTGGAAATTTATCATTGATGGCACCTCAAATGTTGAACTTATCTCATTTTTTCTCCCACCCAAATTCCCCACTGATTAGGCACCCATGTGCAGCACGACGAACACTGAAGAAATGGGAGATGAGGACCAAAGGTTCAGGACTGGGGAACATGTTGTGATGGAAGAAAATGCTGATGCGGCAACTCCAGGGAGAGATAACCCAACCTCTCTCATTGCCACATCTTTCCACCACTACCAGAGAAAGAGGAAGGACAAAGCACCCATGGTGGACACTGAGGTAAGGAGGAGCTGCAGAATACAAAAGATTAACAATGGCTACAAGATGAAAGCATGTCCTAACAAACATTGCTTATCTTGTCATACTGAACCTCCAGAAATAGCTCCCAAGATTGTTAAAAACCTCTTTGTCTCCTTTTGCAAGGTTGCTGCCAAGGACTGCAATGAGGAGCATCTGAAAGATGCTAAAAAGAAGAAAGCTACTAAGGGCAGCACCAAGGGAGTAGCTAAAAAGAATCCCAAGGAATAGAGTACTATGATTAGGACTGATAATAGACTCTATATTATGTCAGCTTTTGTAAGCACTGCTTGGTCTGTAATAATGTGGAACTGGATCTGTTTTATCTTTCATATGGATTCCTACTTATGCAATTTAGTAGACTTGGTTATGGTTCATGCAGATAAAGGATTATATATTATGTCAATGCTTCCCAGTATTACAGTCCTGAGATTGTACTTGTGTATTCACAATATGCAATGTGTCAGTACTCAACACCGAAAGTTGCATTATGAATAAGAACTGGAATATCCTCAACTGGAATGTTAGAGGCATCAATGATCCTAATAAATGGCTGGCTGTTAAACATAAAATAGATGAAGCTGCAAGTGATATTATATGTTTCCAGGAAACTAAAAGGGATGATATTGATCAGAGGTATCTTCATAATTTCTGCCCCAGGAAGATTAACAAGTTTGATTATATACCATCCATTGGTGCATCAGGTGGCATTATAACTGCATGGAATGATTCAGTTTTTCATGGTGATACTCTCTTCAAGAATAATTTCTCACTGTCCACAAGGTTTACATCTAGAATTTCCAATGAGCACTGGATCCTTACAAATGTTTATGGGCCCTGTCAGGGGGGAGATAGGCAGAACTTCTTAGAATGGTTCAGACAGATTGAAATGCCTGATGACACAAACTGGATTGTGATGGGATATTTTAATTATATCAGACACCCAGAAAATAGAAGCAGAATTGGAGGAAACATCAATGATATGCTCATGTTCAATGAAGCCATTAGCAATTTGGGTATTATAGAAATTCCTATCAAAGGGAGAGCTTTCACTTGGATCAATATGCAGACAACACCACTTCTTCAGAAACTTGACTGGGTATTTACCTCTGAAGCATGGACCTTAAATTATCCAAATACAATGGTATACCCATTGGCTAAACCAGTCTCAGATCACACTCCATGCGTAATACAGATTGGTACATCCATTCCCAAAGCCAAAATTTTCAGATTTGAAAATTACTGGATGAAGCTGGAAGGTTTCAAGGAATTTGTTAAGGAAAATTGGGAGACACCTATCAGGGACAGAGACTCAGCAAAGACTATTGCTGCCAAATTTAAAAGATTGAGATATGGGCTGAAAAATGGGCAAAAAGAACCACCAATATTAAAGAAGCTATCACAACCACTGATCAGGTCATATTCTTGCTGGACACTTTTGAGGAATACAGAACACTCACAAATGCTGAATGGAATGGCAGAGAGATGTTAAAGCAACACCAGACATTTCTCCTAAACTTACAAAAAAATTACTGGGAATAGAGAGCTACTATTAGATGGGTTAAATTTGGAGAAGCCAATTCCAAATACTTCAAGTCCAAGGCAACTATTAAGTACAGAGCTAACTACATTGCACAGTTAAATGATGAGAATGGCAACACTTTCTCTGATCACAATAACAAGGCCAAGATTCTGCATCAAACATTTAAAAATAGGCTGAGTAACTCTATGCCCACATTCAACATGCTCCAAGTTGACACTCTTATTACTACTTGTCAAGATGCAGCTGGACTTGATGCCCCATTTTACAAAGAAGAAATTGACCAAGTGATCAAAGAGCTGCCCATGGATAAGTCACCTGGACCTAATGGATTCACTAATAATTTCATTAAGCACTGCTGGGACATAGTGGCTGAAGATTTTTATAAACTGATTGAGGATTTCTATACAGGGGATATCAACTTAAGAAGCATCAATTCTTCATTCATTGCCCTCATCCTCAAGAAGGACAACCCAATGTGTGCTAATGATTTCAGGCCTATCTCCTTATTAAACTGCTCCCTGAAAATCATTACAAAACTTTTGGCAAACAGACTGCAAAGAATCATCACCAAAATGATACATGCTAATCAATATGGTTTTATTAACAGAAGAACTATCCAAGACTGCCTTGCTTGGGCATATGAATTCATTCATCAGTGCCATGCATCAATATAGGAACTTATACTGCTGAAACTAGATTTTGAAAAAGCATTTGATATCTTGGAACACAGTGCTATAATAAGTATTCTGAAGGCTCATGGATTTGGTCCAAAATGGATCTCTTGGATACAAATGATTTTGGACTCTGGCAGTTCATCTGTTATACTTAATGGTGTGCCTGGGAAACAATTCAATTGCAAGAGAGGGGTGAGGCAAGGAGATCCTTTGTCACCACTATTGTTTGTCCTTGCTGCTGATATTCTGCAAACCATCATGAAGAGGCAAAAGACAACAATCTGATTCATCACCCTCTGCCACAGTACACATGCAGGGATTTCCCAATCATTCGGTATGCAGATGATACTTTACTTATAAAGAAAGCAACTTCAACACAACTCCAACAGCTGCAGTGTATGATGGCATATTTCACTATGTTCACTGGACTCGGAATCAACTATGATAAACCCTCTCTGATCCCTATTAATATAGATTGCAATCAAGCTATGGCATTAGCTAATTTACAGGGGTGCAAAGTTGGGTCCTTTCCTCTTACATACCTTGGACTACCTCTGAATAATTGCAAGCCTAGGATTGAAGAATATACTCCTCTCATGCAAAGAATTGAAAGAAGACTTGTTGGATGCTCTACCATGCTATCTCTAGCTGAGAAACTGATTTTTCTCAAAGCAGTATTTACTAGCTTCCCCACATTTTACATGAGCACTCTCTGTTTTCCTAAAGGAGTGATTGAACAGATCAACAAATTTCTTAGACACTGTATCTGGAGGAAGTATGGTCAGGATAACAAAGGGCCCTCCTTGATATCTTGGCACAAATTTTGCATGCTAAAAGAAAATGGAGGACTAGGTGTCATAAATATACAGACTCACAATGACTGCCTGCTAATGAAATATCTACACAAGTTTTTTAAGCATGAAGATATTCCTTGGGTGAACATGATTTGGCAGACTCGCTATCCTAATGGGATACTTTCAGCAACTCCAACATGATCTTTCTGGTGGAAAAACATCCTCAAGCTCATTCCTCAATTTAATAAATACTCAAGCATCATTGTGGGAAATGGTAGAAGCACTAAAATATGGCAAGAGGATTGGGGGAATGGCATTATCAAAGAAGTTTACCCTGAGTTATACTCATTCAACACTAGACCTCAAGCATATATGTCTCAACTGGCAAATCAAACACCAGAAGAACATTTCCACCTGCCACTAACAGAAATGGCATTTAACCAGTTTCAGAGCCTTAAACAGATATTGGATTATATTCAGTTTCAAGAGACACATGATTCAAGACTATATGCATGGAATAGTGAACAATTTGCTGCATAAAAAATGTACAAGGCCATATGCTTCAAACAACATAAATCAAAAATCTTCAAGAACATCTGGAAGAATGCATCAATGTTGAGATACAAAATCTTTGACTGGCTACTTATTCATGACAAAATAAATACTAGGAATTTGCTGAAAAGGAAAAAATTTCATATGCCATCACACAACTGTGTATTATGCAATGCAAAACCAGAAGAAACATCTCAACATCTATTTTGGGACTGTGATTTTGCACTTGAATGTTGGAATTTAATCACCAGCAGACAAAGAGGTTTCAACACAATGGAAGAGATGGACAATATGATCAACAATCTCCCACATGGTATTGCTTGGGAAATTGTCATCATGGGATGCTGGAATATTTGGATGATCAGAAATAATCTCATCTTCAAGAACATGGATCCACAGCTTCATACATGGAGAACAAACATGAGACAGGATCTACAGCTCATTTTATACAGAATAAAAAGCAAGCATTATGACCTGCTTCAAGCTTGGATAGTTGCCAATTTATCTTAAGCCATGATTTTAGATAGAACGGGTATTGGCTAATTTTTTGAGGTTTTTCTTTTTTTCCCCTGTAACATTGTAAATAATTCATTTTAATAAATGTTGTAGAACGATTGTTCTACAGCCAGAAAAGCCTCAAAAAAAACATGTGCTGCTGTTTGCGAAACATTTACACTTTGCTGCCATGTATCTTTTTAACCGTGCATCCTATTGAGCATTGCAATATGTCATTTTGATTTATGCCATGTCTACTTCCATTATATGTATTGCATTGTCATGTTTACATTCCTGGTCATAGTTATATTCAGCTCCAAAGTTTCTATCCCGCTGTTTTTGACAGCCACCTCTGTCTTTCACCAAGTCTGTAACTTTCCGAAGCCATGTTGCATGCTTAATATCTTTTGATCCATGATGCCTATGACCTTGATTCTTGTTTGTACCTGATCACCGTCATGTCTAACTCATGCCCACATATTGCTATGTCATGTTGCTGCACTTCTGAATATAGGTTTACCCCTGTTTATGCAGCATGAATATAACAGTTTCTGCCATGTTTTCCTGATTTTCACTAAGTCCTTGACCAATAATGTTTTACAGCTTCTTGTGTTGCTCGTCGATTGACTTTTCTAGTGTGTCCCTCTTGTGTGCTTCCGCGGGTACCCCTCAGAGACGATGCGAGCTTGTGATCGACTACACCTTCGGCGTCGTCTTCTCATCAGGTAAGGGGGAGCATATATCAAGCTTATAACTTTCAGCTCACTCACGCCTAGGTGTAGGATAGAACGATTGCTTGATCCTACCACTTCATATTCATGCCTCTCAAATAAACTCAAACATCCATGTCCTCCACATCCCAACAAACCTTATTCAACTATGTTACTATTGCTCGCTGCTCAACCACTGCTTAGTATGCATGCTAGGATGTTATCAACTGTTACCTCCTGTTACTCCTTGGATTGGGCTATCACATTATTATATTGTTGTGGATGATATGATTATTATAATGTTGACTACACCCGACGAAGGATGGAAGGTCTAGGCTATCCCGCCTCGACGCTTTGTTCCATTCGAGTCACCTAGGACCCGAGTTCCGGGTATTGTGTCTCTTGGCGAGCATGCCTAACCGCATGTGGGATACTATGGGGTCCCCTTTTCTTACCTACCTAGCTCCAAACATTTTTAGAGGTGGCCCAATCTGATTTACCATTTGAAACCGTGTGTGTAACTGGTCTGCGGCCAGTGGATTTAAAAACAACCCGGGCCAGCGGAGACATGGTTTCTCTGTTGGTCCACACTGGTGAGCTAGGGAAGTCCCCTGATGTTCAGGTGAGGCTAACCCCGACCTTGGCCATACGGAAGAGTCCGATCCGAGAGCGTGGCCGGCTCTTGGGTTGGGTGTCGACTCGCCGAGGGCCACCCGGATTTGTGTGTTGATAGTTAGAGGGACCTGTCATTTCGGACCTCTCGGGACTAAATCATAAAATGTCTGCCTGTGATGGGTAGAAACTGAGAGAGATGGGCGTGCGTGCTGAGCCTTGTAATGGGAAGTTGGTACACCCCTGCAGTGTTAAATCTTTTTGAGAATCCGTGTCCACGGTTATGGACGACTTGAGACCTACTCCTTGTTCATAGACAACAACAAATGAGATAATCTTAATATAACTTGATCAACGTGTGGGTGCCTTGACTACTTCTTCTTTGTCGGGATGCGAAGAGGAGGACAAGGATATGATAGGTGTTATGCTTGCGTAAGTAGGTGGATAGCAAACTTATTGGAGCCGATTCCTCATCGAATGCTTGGTTCTCATCTTACTCTAAAATAGACCGTTAGCCACTCATATATTTCTAGTGCGTCTGCAACCTCACCACTACCCCCATCTTACCCGTGAGAAGTTAGTTACAAGACTTTTGATATATCTCACCTCCTTCTTTTCTCTTTTACGCAAGTTATGCAAATGACATTGGACTACAGAGGATCTTGACGACCCTTCTTCTGGACGTCTTCGCGAAGACTCGACGACGACTAGTTAGGCGAATCCCGGCGGAGAGCCTGGACCCGTGTGGTTACGGTAATGGTGTGTTTTACCTTTGCCACTAGGCACTTGAATGTAGTGTGTACTCAGACATGTATATTCCACTGATGTATTGTATTAAGGCAGTTGTATGCCGTTTGTATGAGATGTTGTATCCTTGTAGCTGTAATGTTGTGATATCATGTTGAAATCTGGGGCATATGGCATTGTCATATGTCGCGGTGGGACCGATATGTGCTTCGTCCCTGGATCCGGATGGAAACATCTAGATCTGGAACAGTACCGCATATCGGGCCTTACAACTTGGTATCATAGCCTTACCAACCGTAGGATCCCCTCTCTGGACGAAGTCGAGTCTAGACAAAAACTATTTTTTAGTTACTAAGTTAGTTATCGGAGAGTAGGAATCTTTTTACTCCTTACACTTGTTATGGTCAGGACAAGTGACGTAAGTGTTTTAACTCTCCCCTTATCACCTTCAAAACTCCAGGATCTCGAGTGTGTGGAGTTTCGGAACCGTTACAATGCCCTGCTTGCAGCGTATTGTCTCGATTCCGATCTCAGGTTGGGAAATTCGGTAGTACCTTTAGTCTATCCGACTCGGGTTTACATCTTGGTCATCTGTTGACTTCAGTCCTCTTGCCTAGTATCCTCACGATTTGAGTGAGAGTACTTCCCTTGATCGTCGTTTTGGATTGTCGTTCTTCCTCTTGATCTCCTGATGTCTTCGTTCTTCGACGTCGCCATCTCCCTGCGGAAAGTTTCTCGGCGGAAGTTCATTATCGACATGGAGCTGACTCCCTTGTTGGTGGTGTTGAAGGACGTCGACTCTCTTTTCTCTCCCCCCTCTCCCCCGGATCGTCCAGGATATCGAGACGAGATCCCTCGTTGGTGTTGTTGTATTGTAACAGCCCGGGATTTTCAACCAAATTAAAAAATTGTTTGTTGCTTTATTTTTGCTGATTGCTATAATTGTTTGCAGTATTTGTTTCGCCAATTTATAAATTGGTGAATATCCCCCCCCCTCTTTCTCGTATCGGATGCGGGACCAAACATTTTTTCCAACAACACACGACCTTTGCGACACTGGGTTTCACCCGAGCACCATCGCAACTCCCGGCACAGGACCAACCATCGCCATCGGAACGAAAAAAACCCATTTAATAATTAAACAGGTTATTTTATTGGGCGCCGGAAAATGTTCTCGGAACGCTATCGAAATGAGGTACGACTGACGAGCTCGATGCGCTGAGAGCGTGGTTCGAGATTTCGCCCGAATCGGAGGTCGTATGCACTCCTGGCGGTCAGAAACATGGAGCATCGGACGCGCGAGGGAGAAAACCTGAGGGCTTTTGCGTAAACTTGCCATCCAGGCCACCTATATAAAGACCACCACTCTCCCACCCCTTTCTAGGGTTTCCCCTAGCAAAAATTGCAGCCGCCCCCCTCCACTTTGTCTAGATTTGCCTCCCAGATCCACCAAATCCGAAAACCCTAGCTTCCAGGCGACCCAGGGCCGTCAGATCTAGATCTGGCGGCTCCCAGGCCACCACGTCGCCCCCAAGCTAGCCCAGACCAACCGGGCCCCGAAGGGCCCCCCTCCTCCGTCGCGGCCCGTCGCCGGGCCGAATCTGGGCCCCGCGGGCCCGCCTCACCGTCGCCGCGTCTGATGCGCCTCCTCCCGCTTCGTCCCCGAATCCGGATGGAAACATCTAGATCTGGAACAATACCGCATATCGGGCCTTACAACGGAGGACGAACTGCTGATTGTTGATGGAGAAGGGGATGCATACGGGAATCCCCAAGCTTAGACGCTTGAGTCTCCTTGAATATTTATTGGGGATGCATGGGGGCATCCCCAAGCTTAAGCGTTTGACACTCCCAGATCTTCTTTCATCATCTTCCCTCGCACACTTGAAAACTCATTTCATGCATAACTCATCATAAGCTGATTTGAGAGGTTAGTACCCTTAATAAAATAATTTGCCTCTACTGGAAATAAAGATTTTATAGAAGGGTTGTTGTTTCTCAAGACCGCCAAAAAGTTTTTGCAAAGAAAAAGCTAGCGCAAGACTTGGAAAAGTGAGGAAAGGCAAAACGTGGCAGAACCTGTGAAAAAGGACCAGCGGGTAGTAAATAATTTTTTTGTGGTACTTCCACAACTCAAATCAAAAAACTCAGAACAGATGCTCGAAAGCCAATTGTATAGAGCACACTTTCAAAAACAATTCAGATCAAAAAGATGATCTGACGATTTTAGGCAAAAAATTTCGTCCAAGGACATAATCTATTTTCTGGACAACATGTCACAAATTTTGAACTTTCTTGCAATCGGAGGCTAAACTTGGCACAAAGCTTGAAAATAAAGATACAATGATGTTGCTATAGTAGTAACAATCATCAAGACCACTAAAAACAGAAGTAAAAACATCTTGGGTTGCCTCCCAACAAGCGCTTTCTTTTACGCCTTTAAGCTAGGCAAGAAGCAAAAAGAAGAATCACGTTGTATCAATCGAACCACCATCAAGATCATCAAAAGCTCTTCAATTGTACAACTAGTTTTAAGAGGTCTTTCAAATAATGGCCTAATGAAGATACTTCTAGGTATAAAACCAAAAGGAGGAAAATCAATTGGAGTTTCATTTATAAATTTATCTAAGGAGGTATTTCTTCCAAAGTTTTCACGGTTTCAACTCCCTTGGCAATGAGTGGATTATTTTTAGGTCGGGGAACCTTAGGGACATAAGTGAACTTAGGTTCCTTCCTTGCCGGAGTTTCTACCTTTCTTGGTTTGATTGAGAAGAAAGTAGTTCCTAAAGTGTCAATGATTTCCTCAATCTTATCTATCCTAGAAGGATCCAAATCATGGGATTTGATGGTCTCCAAAGTTTTTATAATTTTTTGCATGGAGCTATCAAGTCTATTCAAATTCCCTTGAATCTTAGGACCCAACTCATTTATCTTAATTATGCTTGGTATTTCTAATTCTATCTTTTCAAGTTTTTTCATAATGTGAACTAGAGTGCTATCCACTTGCATGCTAGCAACAGGGAGGTTTCCAACAAGATTTTCAATAACATTAAGATTCCCATATTGGGGCTTCTAGGAAATTCCCATTGATAGCAGTATCTAGAACGAACCTATTCCAACATAAAAATTTCTAAGCAGGATAGTAGTGGATTGCTTCTTGGTGGCTCTTTTCTGAGAATCATTAATTCTATACCAAGCATCTTTCAAACTTTCACCACCTTTTTGTTTAAAGGTGAGAACTTTTGTCTAAAAAAAAGGCAAAAGGACCAGACATGATGACAACTACTAGCAAGGTAAATAATTTTTTGTGGTTTTTGATAAAGGACACTAAGGCAAGAACTGAAAGGTTACCTAACAAGACTAAAAAGCAAAGATAAAAGATATTGTAACACCCCCAGTGCCAGTACAGTAATCACTACAGTGATTCCACTGTTAGTGATCATTACTGTCGATGATCAAGCCTTGATCGCCTTTGATCATAGCTCTTTGGAATTCCAACCCTGATAAAATTTTCAAATAAAGGTGGATTATAAATTCTCTCCAAGACTTGTGGACGCCAGTCAATCAACATGATCATGGTTAAACCAAGTCAAATCCTAGCCATTTGAATATTCCCAAGTCAAGGATAATTATGAGACCAATGTTGATGGGTTATCAAAATAGTCATGGAATATAAAATGAAAATGAAATCATAGTAAACCAAAGTGATGGAATCAAATTATAAAATGCCTAACAATCATTAGGCCATGATTATATAGCAATGGCTATTTTATTAAATTGGTATATTAATATTAATAAATAAAAACAATAGCTTGAAAGTTATTAACTTGCCAGGGTAATAAAATAGGCAAGTGCAATTTTAAATGAACTAAAAATTAGGGAAACAATTTTATAAAATGGCCTATAATCAATGGGTCATTATAAAATGAAAATGAGCTTTTATTATCAAGGTTAAATAATATTAAATGAATAATAACAGTGCTTGGCAGCCCCAATTGATCCTTTAAATATTTAATCAAAATCCAAATGGTTTTATTATTGAAACTTATCTTTTGTGGTGCTGCTTTTAGGTGTAACACAATTTATGATGCAATTTTCAAATTTTAGAAAATTCCCTAACTACACAAATAAATAAAAAGAAAACATAAACAAAAAGAAAAAAATGAAAAAAAAATAAAGAAACCGGCCCAGGCCAACTGGGCCTAGTGCCCAGCCAACCCAGGCCGGCCTAGCCAGCCCACCCCCCCGGGGTCAACTCTCCCTCACGCAACCTCCCCGATCCAGATCGGTCCCGAGCCACCCTCTCCCCCTCGTTTCCTCCTGGGCGCCGACCCCCCCCCCCTCAACGCCGGCGAGCACCGGCGCCCTCCGCCGCGCTCGCCCCCGACGGCCCCTCCTCGTGCTGCGCACCTCCCCGCCCCGGGGACGTCGCCGTGCAACCCTCCTCCTCGCGCCGGCCTCGGTCGCCCCGACTCCTCCACCACGGCTCGCCGCCGGGACCCCAGCTCCGGCTGCCGCCGCCACGGCTTGCCAAGGCCACCGCCCCAGCCGCGACCCGACAGCCCCCTGTGAGCCCGCTCGCCTGAGCCCCCCCCCCCCTCCGTCTCCCGCCGCCTCTGTGGTGTTCTTCCACTGTAGCGCGCCGCCCACGCCTTGCTCTGCCGCCCCTCGCTGCGCCGTACGCACGCTCGCCCATGGCCGCCGCTGCACCCCCCCCCTCATGTGAGCGCCACCCCATCCTCCTCATCCTCCCCCGGTTTGGTCACGCCGATGCACCACCCCACGCCGACCAAGTCCCAGCCGTGGACGTGTCCACCGCGACCTTGCCCCATCCCTGAGCCGCGTCGCGCCCCTGGCCACCCTGGCTGCGCCCTCTCCACGCCCTGGCCACACCCTGTACGCCACGGCGCTGCTAGATGCTGCTGGTTGTTGTTGGCGCTACTGATCTCGTTGCTACGGCTGCTGCTTTGCTTTTGCTGTTGATGATAATTGCTAGTGATGCTGCTACTGGATACCACATTGAGCCTCCCTTTGGCTGCAAGAATAGCAACACAACATTAACAAAATGGAATTCAGTTTGTTTGAAATGATATGGCAGAATGTACACTTACCAACCTCTGTTTTACCACACTGAACCAACTTCATTTGAGGCAGGGGTTAGATGTTATGAAAATTGCAAAACGCAAATTTTTGTTAACAGGAAATTAGCCGTGCCACCACTCGTATTTTGGTGTTGTTGATGTACAAGCTAAAGGGATCTTTCATGTCATCTATGGGCATGGCATGGTTGTACTCCTATTGTACAACAAATCCCCTATAAGAACTATGCCTATTTGAGCTATGGATAAATGGAAATCATCAATCAAAGTTTATACAAATTAACAATTTCCGGAGGTAACATTTTGTAGCACTTATCCAATGATGCTATCATCAAGCCACTAATCCTAACATAGATGAGAGTAACACTATCAGGTAAACCAAAAGAAAATGCTCAAAGATTGATATAAAGAACAAACTAATACGTTGGGCAGAATGTTAGCTATAACCGTTTGAAAACAACAAGGTAATGCTTAAAACAGAACCTTCTGCTAAGGCATAAACGTTTTCTTAACCACTTGTCAAGCCCAAGCCCTTGTGTTGTTGAATTTTATTAATAATACAAATGGCATGTTCATGTTGCACATATAACCAAGATCAAATAATATATTTGCCATATATTTGTTGGTGGCTTAATTAAATAGTTATTAGATTCACAACTGGGTTAAACCATGGCAGATTCTTAGACTTAACCAAATTTCAGAAAATCCGACATGGGTCTATGACAGATAGGGCCCACTAGTCAGTTGACCAGGTCAAAGGCTCCAGCCTATGACATGTGAGTCCCCTTGTCAAGTTGACTTGGTCAACATTTCTATTATGGATAATGTTGAAATAATTAATAAAAGAAATTCTAAAATTGTATAAAATGATTTAAACTTCAGAAAATTATAACAAAATAATCGTAACTCCAATGAAAATAATTTGTATATCAAAATTGATCAGAAAAATATAACGTATACGGATACGCTATCTGTATGTCTGCCACACCCCCCTAACGCATCGAACATCGACACCCCCCTCCTGGGCTGTCTGTCGGTAATTTCCGGTACCGATAAAAGTTGCCCGGATGAAAAACTTTCGTATACGAAAGTTACTCAGAACGGATCAACGATTACTGATACGATACCCATATCCTCACCACACCCCTCTAACATACCGATCATCGAACTGTTCCCCCCTCCGGTGGCACTGTCCGATAGATTGCCCGATAACCGTTAAACTGTCCGGTACTGTTAGAGTACCCGGATGAATTTATTTCGAACACGAAAGTTGTTCGGAATAGATCAACTAACCCGGATACAACACCCACACATGTGTCGGATATCCACGACACCTCCGGCATGATATCTCCCCCCCCTCCAGACACCTTGTCCGATAATCACCCGGAGCCGGTATTTCATCCCCGGATGAATTCCCGCTCCGAGTATCGTGCATCGTACTGCGTTAGAACCCCGTTTACAATTCATTTGTTATGTCTTGCATTTGTATTGCTATTATTGTTGTGTATTTATTGTTTCTCACCCCCCCTTAATCTCTGGTAGACCCCGCTGCTGCCGTCGACTACACCGATGCTGAGTACGACTACTTCGTCGACGACCGTACCGCTACTGTCGAGCTACCAGGCAAGCAGAGCCATTCTCTTCCCCAGATATCGCCTATCTTTCCGTACATTTCTTGCACTAGGCATTGTTACTCCTGCTGCTACGTTGCTTACCTATTCAATTGCATAACCTGTCATTGTCGCCCCTTGATGTACCTTCCTTTAATCCTATGCTGCCTATTATTACTTATGCATTATTCAGCAGTGAGCCCTGCGCATTGTTAGCTAGGATTAGATAGAGGGTCGTGATCACTCAGGGGAGTGAACGCGGGAACATATATTACAACTGCAGCAGGTACAGATCAATGCAGACGCCCTAGGGAACCTACAATGGCGAGACTCTGCCAAGTCGCTTCGAGTTTGACTTACGAGTGGAATGGACTCGTATTTCACTCTCGTCGGCTCAGTAGCGTAGCATCACCGGGATGATACGAGGTTTACCTCTTTAGTTCATTCCGCTGATGTCTTAGTCAAGCCAGCCCAAGTGTACCATCAAGGGTGATTCCTCCTGCTTTCACTTAACGGTAGGGACTCGAACCAACTGGTGTCCTTAAAGGTAAGAAGTCGGGCGACCCAACGGTGCCCGCGAGAGGTATTGTGACGGGACGACAGGGAGGGTACGACCAGTGTACCGGTGTGCTTGGACCCTGATCGTTGGCCGCGAGAGTTGCCAAACCACGAAAGTCGAGCTCCTCCAGGAGCACACGCGAGACAAGGTAAGGAGACGGTTCACCTTGTTGGTAACCGCAGTGACTTGGTGGGACGACGGGGCAGGCACCGATGTACTGGTGGTCCTGGCTGTTGTCGTTGTCCGCGGGTCAGTTAAGTCGAGGCAACGATAACGGTTGTCACACAGGTTAATTAAAATGCTAAATGGTTCAGTGAATGTCTTGAGTTGGCTATATGCCATGTACGCACTACCTACCCGTGGGAATTACGAGTTATGGGCTCCTCTGCTTCGTAGTGTCGTTCGAGGACTCTTCAGACGTCAGCAGTACCGCGGCCTGCGCCGGGAAGTGGTGTTGTCTTATTTGCTCGCGCGGTGGTGTCTTATTTGGATTTGCTTTAACTTCACCGGCCAGCCTCGCACCGTGCAGGAGTACGTCGGGGTTAGGGTCCAAAGCCCCACGTACATAGGATATAGTCCGGCGGATGACCTCTCTGTTGAGTTTGAAAGATGGGATATGAAGTGTCGAATAGCCTCGGTGGAGCGTTCCCTAACAAGGTTCCCGCCACCCTGGAGATCCGTGCGTGTAGCGTAACACAAGTGCACCCCTGCAAGGAAGATTAATCTATTCGAATAGCCGTGTCCACGGTAACAGGACGCTTTATGCTGAAGTTGGATCTTACCACTAGAAACTATTATTACTAAACTGTATGGTTCCGGGTTCTCTTCCTCGCGGGGATGTCGAGGAGGTGAACTCGGAGGCATTGCTAATTATTACAACTTATTATTATACAAGGCTGCAGCAACTTCTGTTGCATTGTTACTTATTGCTTTATATAAACTGTTGGTTGTTTCTTACCTCATGCTGCAAGACATCGTCGGAAGATGCTAGTCTTCGTTAGGCCTAGCTTCTTACCTTTGCTCTGGATTTCTATCTTACAGTCCACTATATACAGCCTCTTCTTTCCGTTGATACCATGCATAATGCTTCGTAGCGGACGTAAGACTCGCGGGTATACTAGATACTCACCTGCTTTATTTCCTTTACTGTTTTGCCTGATCGGCCGCTGCAGTCGACGTTGGAGCCTTGGAGTCCAGGAGCAGGAGATCCCCGATGACGACCACCGCAACGCGAAGTTCCCCGATGCCGTCTACGATGTCGAGTTCCCCGTTGACCAGGAGTACCTTGGTGGTTCCCAGGCAGGAGGCCTCGCCTTTTCGGTCGTGTTGTGTTTGTGCTAGCCTTCTTAAGGCAACCTTGATTCCTTGTGTCTGTACTCAGATACTATTGCTTCCGCTAACTTTGTGCTCTCGAGCTATTGTATTCGAGCCCTCGTGGCCCCTGGCTTGTATTAAACAACTTTTATTATTTTATTTGTAGAGTTGTGTTGTGATATCTCACCGTGAGTCCCTGATCTCGATCGTGTACCTTGCGTGTATGATTACTGTACATGGCTTGATTTTGGAGGCGTCACAATAGTGTGCAACTCCCCTATCTTGAAGATTGGAGTCCCCGGCAATGGCGCTAGAAATTGGCTTGATGACACCGAAGTAGTGCTCCTCATTGGTTACCCCAAGTGGAAGGTTGGATGTATCCTAGTAGCAAATTTCCCCTAACTTAGAGGTTAGGGTTTGTCTCCCGTAGGACTCCGAAAGCGACAAGTAGGTGGTTCGGCAAGTGATGCGTCGTTTGAGAGATATCACTTGCTTTGCCTGGACCTGCACACAGATACAAATAACTTTTCCCCCAACGAGTTCAGAGAGGTTGTCAATCTCTCTGGCCTTGTTGTTTACAAAGGGTCAAACGAAATGGATAATAGGTAGTGATAATTGCAACTGGAAAGTAAAAGCAGGAAGTAAATTGAGGGGGTAAATGCTTAGCGGCTTCGCGCCCTTCGTTGGTGAGCCCCAAGTGGAAGGCGTGATGCGGTGCAGCAGTGAGTTTCCCTCGATGAGGATACCAAGGTTTGTCTCCCTTAGGACTCCGGATATGATAAGTAGGTGTCAGCGGCGCGACTGACGTGGACCTGCACACAGACACAGATAACTTTGTTCCCAACGAAGTTCAGAGAGGTTGTCAATCTCTCCGGTCTTGTTGTTCACAAAGGGTAAAACACAAGTGATAATGATAGCAAGTAAAAGCAGAAAAGTAAAGATAGCTTGGAAACAGTAATAAGGATATGGACCGGGATACGTGATGTTCGCTAGTGATGTCTCTCTCCCAAAAGACGATAAAACTGCTATGCGAGGTAAACAAATTACAGAAAGGCAATTGACAGGATTATGAACGCACCGCAATGCTAACTATGCTACAAAAGAAAGGAAGAGGTTCAAAAGCACGGGCAGTATGCCAAAATAAGTAGAATGAAATCCATCTGCATCTACTACTAATCATCCACCTTGAGATATCTATCCAGAACATCTCGCTGGTATTAAGTTGCGAGCCCCACCCAAAGTGTAAACCCAAAGCAACAGACAACTGCAATAAAAGAACTTTGCGTAAAGTAAACAATCCTTGTGACCGCGGTCACAAGCACCGTTGTTTTCCCCCTTGTGGCAACAGCACATCCCCTAGACTCATGTTTCTGTCACTCAAGCGTGTCATCGGGGAGGCATGAACCCACAATCTAGCACAACGCTCCCTCTTGGAGTCACTACCTACTACTTGGCCAAAGCAATAAACAACAACGGAGAACATGCAAGAATTACTTAGGAACAAAAATATAAAATATAGAAACTAAATATATTACTCTATCACAATCTGAACATAATCTCATAATCCATCAGATCCGATCAAACTCAACATAGCAATTGCAGAAATATTACAAAGGTGCATCGATCATGTAGGGCAGCTCACGAGGTCTAAACAATGAAGATCAAAGAGGGGAGGAGAACATCACATAGCTACTGATCACGGACCCATGGTCCAAGGAAAACTACTCACGAGACATCCGGGGAGCATCCATGATGGAGAGGAGACTCCCGGAGGTCAATCCTCCCTCCGGCAGGGTGCCGGGAAGAGGTCTTCTGGTGCTCCCGATCTTGGAAGCGCGGCGACGGCGGAACAGAGGCGAGTTCGTGGAATAGGGTTCTTCTTCTGGAGTTTTCCCGTGACGGGGGATAAATAGGCGAAGGGAGAGGTGGGCCAGGGGACCCAGGTGGCCGCCTGGCCCCCCCTTGGCCCCCCTCTGACCCCTCCCGGGCTTTTCTGGAAGCTTCCTCCACGCTGATTTTTTATCTGAATTTTCTCGAATTTTTCTGGCACTTTTTATATGGGGAAAAACTTAAATAAAAAAACAGCAGAAAACAGGAACTGGCACTGGGGTGCACTGAGTTAATAGGTTAGTCCAAATATGATCAAAAGTGTATGAAAGTGTATCTAGATCATAGCAATATCACACAAAACATGCATGGAGCAAGCAGAAATTATAGATACGTTTTGGACATATCAACATCCCCAAGCTTAATTCATGCTCGTCCTCGAGTAGGTAAATGATAACAAGCATAATTTCTGTGGTGATATGCTAACAACCATAAAAGAACTATGAAAAGTAAAGCAAGCAAGGTTAGAGATTCAATTCCAGTCATAACATGCAAGAGTCTATATTAGCATTGAAACAAGTAACAAAAGAACAAAGGGTGCAAGAGCTCTCGCTTTCCGTGACTCGAATGTCTCCAAATGGTGTTTGCGTGCAAGAAAGGGGATAGGGAATACGAGAAAAAAGTATTTTTCTGTTGAGAACTCAATCTACTAAAGTTTCACACTTGGTCCTCTTTGGAATCTTATCTTGACTCGTCCCCGGACCACTAGCCAGGTACAAGTCAATTTGATCCACTCCTTTTCGATATTTTGAGCACTCATGCAATGGATGAGCGTAAGCACGAAAGTTGACACTTAGGATGACAAAGAGAGAAATATGGTGGAGGAGGAAGACAAAAAGGATGAGAAAGGCTCACATCAATGAGGACAATCATAGGCAAGAGATGCCAAATGATAGATATGATGTGAGGAGTAGGGATTGTCATGCAACGGGTGCACATACGAGCTAAGAAGCTCTCCAAACTATATGTCAAAAGATCATCTCTATGGAGTACAAGGATATAAAGGGAGTACTAGTGTGGATCTCTCAAAAGGATAGTAGTGTTGCCCCTTTTTCTCTTTTTATTTCTTTTTCTCTTTTTTCTATTTTTTTGTATTTTTTTTGGTGGCCTCAATGGCTCTTTCTATTTAACTCTCATTTGTCCTCTTTGGGATCTTTTAATGTGTCCTCTTCGAGATCTTTTCCTCACTTAAGGGCAACACTCTATTTTACAAGAAGGTAAAGGAGATCTTTCACACTTTACAAGGTACTCAAAATCATAAAGAAGATGTAACTATCATGATGTATGCAATGTATGCCTCTGCCAGTGTAGCAGGAACATGTAAGACATGAAGATCAAGTCATGAAGAGGTGGAAGTTGCACGGCAATGTAACTCGGAAAGGCTATGGAAATGCCTTGATAGGTAGGTATGGTGGCTGTTTTGAGGAAAGATAAAGGGAGGCTTATGATGACAGAGCGTATCATGCCAAGGATTTGGATGTACCGGCGAAGGTGGACACCAACTCTCGAAGTGAGAAGAAGTCAATGCACGGCACGGGAAAGGCTAGCAAAATATGGGAAGGTGGAAGTGTCAACTCTCAATACTTACATTAGTCCGAAGAACTCATGCACTTATTATCGGTAACTCTCAATCTAATGAGGAGGTTCACAAAGAGACAAGTACCCCGAGGAGGAGTGTATGGGGTTTGGTTATCCTTGCGCATCCTCGACTCATGGTACGTAAGTGTTCTCTGATATTCGACTCCTCAGAAGAGTAGTGATCCATCTAGTAGCTAGAGTTCTCAACTAGTTTTGTAGGTTTTGAAAATAAACACGGATTGCCCAAAATACGACACCTATCACTAATAGGCTAGAGCTCTTGACAACAAAAGTCCAAACATTACTCACAACAATACCTCAAAACTATTGCAAGCTACTACTAAAATTAAATAGCAACCTTAAGTACCTACTTCTCAAAACAAGACACAACTCAGTGCAACAACCAACTCTCTTTAACAAGATAAACATGAAAACTAAAAAGAGTTCCAGCAACAAACTAAACAAAAGCCAAGGCTCTTGCTAAAGACAAACTAAGACTAAAACTAAACATGGCAGTAACTATGAAAAGATAGAGAAAACACAACAGCAAAAACATAGGCATGAAGAATCCTATGACGTGTTCTAGATTTTGAAAGTGGAGCGTGTCTCTCTCCCACACAAAGTAAGAAGGGATCTAACTTGTTATGAACAACAAACAAAGCTAAAGAAAACTAAAAAACAAAACCTAAGAGCGAGACGCTCCAAGCATAGCACATAACCCATGAAGTGATAAAAATATAGTGAGACGAAGGACGAACTGATGATTTGTTGATGGAGAAGGGGATGCACGGGGGCATCCCCAAGATTAGACGCTTGAGTCTTCTTGAATATTTGTTGGGGATGCATGGGGGCATCCCCAAGCTTGAGCGCTTGACACTCCTGGATCTTTTTTCATCATCTTCCATCGCACACTTGAAAACTCCCTTCATACATAACTCATCATAAGCTGATTAGAAAGGTTAGTACCCTTAATAAATAATTTTTCTCCACTGGATATAAAGATAATCTTGAAGAGCTACTGTTTCTCAAGAGTGCCAAAAAGTTTTTGCAAAGAAAAAGCAAGCTTAAGGTTTGCAAAAGTTAGGAGAGACAAAACGTGGCAGAATATGTGAAAAACAGAACAGCAGATAGTAAAGATTTTTTTAAGGGCACTTCTGCAACTCAAATGAAAAAACTCAGAACATACGGAAGTTTCGTAATTGTGTAGAGCATACTGTGTAAACAATTCAGCTAAAAAAGATGAACTGGGATTTTTCTGGAATTTTTTTGGTCACGAGGACAGAATCTGTTTTCTGGACACCATGTCACAACTTTTACTTTCCTTGCCGTAATAGGCTATAACTTGGCACAAAGTTGAAAAATAAAGATACAATGATGTTGCTACAGAAGTAACAATCATCAAGACACAACAAAAGCAAAAAGAAAAACCTAAATTCGTAGCGGGCTGCCTCCCGAAAGCGCTTCTTTAAAGCCATTAGCTAGGCATGATGCAAAAAGAAGAATCAAGTTTTATCAAGAGAAAGAGAATAACTAGCCCGAGTAACGGACTCAAAAGGTAACTTGATTTTCTTTCTAGGGAAGTGTTCCATCCCATTTTTGAATGCAAATTGGAATTTTATATTCCCCTCTTTCATGTCAATAACCGCACCAACGGTGCGAAGAAAAGGACGTCCCAAAATAATTGGACATAAAGGTTCACACTCTATATCCATAACAATAAAATCAACGGGAACATAGTTATCATTGACAATGATAAGAACATCGTCGATCTTCCCCAAAGGTTTCTTTATGGAAGAATCAACAAGACGAACACCAAAAGAACAAGGCTCAAAAGGTTTCAATTCAAACATATCAAATATTCTTTTGGGCATAACGGAGGTACTAGCTCCAACATCACATAAAGCATAGCAAGAGAAGTTATTTAATTTAATTTTGATCATAGGATCCCAACCATCATCTAGCTTCCTAGGTATGGAGGCTTATACTCTAAGCTTCTCCTCCCTAGCTTTGATAAGAGCATTTGTGATATGCTCTGTGAAGGCAAGATTAAGTGTGCTAGTGTGGGGGTCTCTAGACATTTTGTGTAGTAAGCTAATAACTTCTGAGAGGGTGCAGCTATCAAAATCAATATCACTACTATCAAAGGTGGTAGTAGTGTCATATAGGCTCACTTGTTTGAAACCCTCTATGTTCATAGGAGTTTCTTTCTCTATGGTTGAGGTATTAGCATCGCCATTAATAGGTCCAATGGGACTAGGAGTGCATTGGGTGCTAATAGTTTGAGTGTCCTCAACAATTTGGATAGTGGCAACTATGTGGTGTGTAGGAAGGCTCTTAATTCTATCCTCTTCCTCTTTTTCTCTAGCCCATCTTTCTTTGAGTTTAGCCATCATCCTAATGTTTTCATTGATTTGTAACTGGATAGCATTTACAGGAGTGGCCTTGTTCTCCTCAAGGGGAGAGGTTTCAATTTTGAGCATCTCAATATCAAGGGCTAATCTTTCTACCTTCAAAGAGAGATTATCTATTTTAGCTAATTTCTCCTCAACATTTTTGTTGAAGGCTTTCTGGGTAGTGATAAAGTCTCTAAGCATACTTTCTAATTCAGAAGAGGGGTTCTTGTTGCTAGGGTAAGTGTTGTTGTTCCCATAATTGGATGGAAACACTCTAGGATTGCTAGAAAAATTTCCCCTATAAGCATTGTTGTTGAAGTTGTTTCTAGCAATAAAGTTCACATCTACTTGGTCTTGAGCAACCAAAGAATTTAAAAGAACATCATGAGGATCAATAGAGGGTTGCTTGGTAAGTAGAGACATAATTAAGTCAACTTTTTCATTGAGGGAGGTAATTTCCTCGACAGAATTTACCTTCCTACCTGTTGGAGCGCGTTCGGTGTGCCATTGGGAATAATTGGTCATCATCTCATCGAGAAGCTTTGTGGCAGCACCAAGTGTAGTTGACATAAAGGTTCCTCCCGCGGCCGAATCTAACAGGTTCCGCGAGGTAAAGTTCAAGCCTGCATAAAAAGTCTGGATAACCATCCAAGTAGTCAAACCATGTGTAGGGCATTTCTTAACAAGAGATTTCATTCGTTCCCAAGCTTGGGCAACGTGTTCATTATCCAATTGCTTAAAATTCATAATATTACTCCTCAATTGGATAATCTTAGCAGGAGGGTAGTACTTCCCTATAAAAGCATCTTTGCACTTATCCCAAGAATCTATGCTATTTCTAGGCAAAGATTGAAACCAGATTTTAGCATCTCCCCTTAAAGAGAAAGGAAAGAGCTTGAGCTTAACAACATCACCTTCTACTTCTTTATACTTTTGCATATCACATAATTCAACAAAATTATTCAAGTGTAAAGCATCATCATCTCCAGCACCAGAGAATTGATCTCTCATAACAAGGTTTAGCAAAGCAGGTTTAATTTCATAAGAGGTAGCTGAAGTGGCAGGTGTGGCAATGGGAGTGCAGATAAAGTCTTGGTTGTTGTGACTAGTGAAGTCACACAACTTGGTATTTTCAGTGGAACCCATAGTAGCAGCAAGTGTGGCAGATTTTTTTTGTAATTTTTGATAAAAGACACAAAGATAAAAACTGAAAGATAAACTAACAAGACTAAAAAACAAAGGTAAAGGGTAGTGTGCAACTCCCCTATCTTAGCACTCGGAGTCCCCGGCAACGGCGCCAGAAATTCTCTTGCTTAGCGGCTTCACGCCCTTCGTTGGTGAGCCCCAAGTGGAAGGCGTGATGCAGTGCATCAGTGAGTTTCCCTCGGTGAGGATACCAAGGTTTGTCTCCCGTAGGACTTCGGATATGATAAGTAGGTGTCAGCGGCGCGACTGACGTGGACCTGCACACAGACACAGATAACTTTGTTCCCAACGAAGTTCAGAGAGGTTGTCAATCTCTCCGGTCTTGTTGTTCACAAAGGGTACGTAAAACACAAGTGATAATGATAGCAAGTAAAAGCAGAAAAGTAAAGATATCTTGGAAACAGTAATAAGGATATGGACCGGGATACGTGATGTTCGCTAGTGATGTCTTTCTCCCAAAAGACGATAAAACTGCTATGCGAGGTAAACAAATTACAGAAAGGCAATTGACATGATTATGAACGCACCGCAATGCTAACTATGCTACAAAAGAAAGGAAGAGGTTCAAAAGCACGGGAAATACGCCAAAATAAATAGACCGAAATCCATCTGCATCTACTACTAATCATCCACCTTGATATATCTATCCAGAACATCTCGCTGGTATTAAGTTGCGAGCCCCACCCAAAGTGTAAACCCAAAGCAACAGAGAACTACATTATAGAAACTTTGCGTAAAGTAAACAATCCTTGCAACCGCGGTTACAAGCATCGTTGTTTTCCCCCTTGTGGCAACAACACATCCCCTAGACTCATGTTTGTGTCACTTAAGCTAGTCATCAGGGGGCTTGAACCCACAATCAAGCATAACGCTCCCTCTTGGAGTCACTACCTACTACTTGGCCAAAGCAATAAACAACAACGGAGAACATGAAAGAATTACTCAAGAACAAAAATATAAAAGGTAAGAACCAAATATATTACTCAATCACAATCTGAACATAGTCCCATAATCCATTAGATCCCAGCAAACTTAGCATAGCAACAGCAGAAAGAATTACATATGTGCCTTGATCATGTGGGGAAACTCACAAGGTCTAATCCATGAAGAACAAAGAGGGGAGGAGAACATCACATAACTACTGATCATGGAACCATGGTCCAAGGTGGACTACTCACGGATCATCCGGGAAGCTTCCATGGTGGTGGAGAAGCTCCCGGAGGTCAATCCTCCCTCCGGCAGGGTGCCCCGAAGAGGTCTTCTGGTGCTCCCCATCTTGGAAGCGCGGCGGCGGCGGAACAGAGGCGAGATCGCGAAAAAGGGTTCTGTCTTCGGCGGTTTTGGGTCGAGAGATAAATATAGGCGAAGGGGGGCAGCCAGGGGGCACCAGGGGTCCAGGCGGCCCCCTGGCGCGGCCCCACCTTAGGGTGCGCCGGGAGGGCGCCTAGGGACCCGGTGGGTCCCCTCTGGCCCCCTTCGGGACTCTGGAAGGTTCCCGTACGCTAATTTTTTATTGGATTTTTCCAGAATTTTTTGAGCATTTTTAATACGGGGGAAACCTGAAATAGAAAAACAACAGAAAACAGAAACTGGCACTGAGGTGCACTGAGTTAATAGGTTAGTCAAAATATGATCAAAAGTGTATGAAAGTGTATCTAAAACATAGCAATAGCACACAAAACATGCATGGAGCAAGCGGAAATTATAGATACGTTTGGTACGTATCAGTAACTGGAGCCGCAAGGCCCTTGAATCGTCAGTCCAAAAGTGAACACTGCCCCTTGATGGCAACAAATGTGCCTGGAGTGGCGAATCTGCTAACCAAGCAGAATCATCGACAATGAAATCCAATGATCCAAAAAGGAACATCTCGCCGTGGACGAGCTCGGAGACGCGTGCTGGCGACGACGATGAGGAGAAAACCATCCTTGCGATTGCTGATCAACTCAACCCCATGGTGGGCGCCAACTGTCGTGAATATGATCTTGACAATAAGTATAGGGGTATGAAGGGAGCTATATGAATCTGTACGCAAGGAGGTTGACGTAAAGAGAATTATACATGTTAGACATCTCCGTGGAGATAACAATCTTAATCCTGTCCCAGACTTACTGGGGTGTTCTTACTTAGGGTTCTTGGGAATAGTGTGCGCGTAACCCTACCCTGGGCGAGGGGCTAGGCTTATATAGAGTGCGCCCTGCCCCTTCAGTACCCTGGTAATGGGTTTAATTACAAGCCTTAATGTCTAATCTTAATACAAGAATTTGCCTACCCACTACGTCTAATTAAAGGAGGGGTAACGCTTCTGTCTTCAATGTCTTCACGTCTCCTGACCTTCTTCTCTTTCGAGTAGCAGGTGGCTCAGCAGTCCCTTCTTCCGAGTGGTGAGTTACTCGGAGATAGCTCATTCCTCCGAGTAGTGTTTTACTCGGAGGCTACTTATTCCTCCGAGTAACGGTTTATTTGGAGGATGTCTTATTTTTAGAGTAACTTGTAGCTCGGAAGTGATGCACTTTACACGCCTGTAGTTCTCGAGCTATTAGAAACTTGGTGATTTTAGTTTTTCCTTTATTTTTAAATACTTGGCTGTCATGACATATTTAGGGTACCCCCTGATATTCAATACTTAAGGGTATACCTTTAGTGTGACCACGACACGTGGTACTTGTCACCATAGTCTGTGGCGGCAAGGTTTGTCATCGTTGCATGTGGCGGCAAGTTGCAGATCACGTGATTTCTCACGCAAGGGTTCGTTGCACCATAAATGATCTATCTATTTTTTTAGGGTAACTAACAGAGCTCAACTAAACAAAGTTTAGGATTTCATTCGCTGCAATACTAATGATGCAGTCTAGTGTGACACAATCACCACACCTCCCTGGTTCCTTCTCCCAATGCTCGTCGCGCCAAGGTGTGAGCCACCTTGTTTGTTGTTCGTCTTCTCCAGGACAACTTGCATTTTCTCATCTGCACCAAGCGCTTAATTTCTTCCACCAACGATCCAACGACCGAGTAGTTCTTCTCCACGTCCATGAGATGACACACGACATCACAACAGTCTAGTTCCAGGTACAACTTTGGGATATTCATCTCGACAACAAGATCCAGCGCACTCCGACAGGTCATGTGCTCCGCTGTCTTCGGGTTCGACGCAACTGTAGTTAAATGAGACAGGCCACCCCGAAAGGCACCTGTGTGATCTCGCAAAACAACTCCATCTCCCTCATGGGATCCCAGCTTAGACATAGCCCCGCCCGTGTTCACCTTCATCCATCCATCCTCTGGTGCATTCTGTCGTTCTCTCACAATTGCGATGGAAGCCGACGCCTCCTTCGAATGTACTGTCCGCCATTCATTCAAGAAATAACAGACCGAGGTTGTTATTTCATGTGGTTATTTGATATTTTTGTTGCCCCGAGCACCATTCCTTGCCAACCAAAGGCCATAAATGCCATTGATTATGATCTCCTTCTCCTCATCACCTGCTAATCCCAGCCATTCCAGCATCCACCGCGAAATGTCACTCTAGGTGTCTTGGTTGAACGATGGGTTCGCACCGTGACACCCATTTTTGAGTTTAAAGGTTTCCAAAATAATTTGGAGTGTGGGCACTCCCAAAACCGGCGATGCATCGTTTCTTCCCTTCCACAGGCTACACAGACCGCCCCAAGCTTGATTTTCCTTTTCTGTAATCCAGCACCGATTGCAAGCCCATTGTGAACCGCTCTCCAACAATGGACTTTAGCTTTGTTCGACACATTACAGCCCTAGAGAGCTAGCCACGCACGATGACTTGCAATAGAGCTGGACGATCCTGGCTGTTCGGTCCTCGCTTTGTTGATCCCATTTTGAGATGATAAACTGAGCGAACAAATATCACATCGTGTTTCACAAATAAATTGTCAGAAAAGACTATTTGCTATGGCGACAAGTGCCATATGCCACCTGATGTGGGTGTCACCATAATAATTTGTGGTCTTTTCTAACAATTTGTTCACATAGGTGGCCTAAAATGCAAAAAAAGCTTGCACCTGTATAAACAGGTACTTAATCATTTATTATAAGCATATGCAAATCAGCTTCTAAAGAAGTACGTACTACTTATAATTTCCAAAAAAAAAGTACTTATACTATACGCGAATCTGAAATGCCACCCGTCACCACCACTACACATGTACAAAATGTTCCTGACTGGATCTCTCGAAAATAAAAAGTTCCTGACTGGACGGCGGGGAGGCCGTCCACGTCAGCTCGCATCACGCGTCCACCCCCACGTCATTGCCTGCGCCGGTTTGTACTGTCGCAGGGGGCAGAACCGTCAGATCAAAATTACCACCCACCCCATTCTCTTCTCCTGGCAAGCCCGAGAGCCGCACCCATCTCGCGTCCTCCTCTTTCCCCTCTCGACTCGCAGCTTTGAAAGTCGGTCGCTGCATCCCCTTCACCCCCCCACCCAAGTCCCCTCCACAAACCCTAGCCCCCCGATCGAGCCCAGCCCTATTCCGGTACGCCCCGATCGGCCTCGCATCCTGTCACATCGCCAATTTGGGCGGATTTTCTGCCGCTTTTTCGTGATTTTTATCTGAGGTGGTGGTGGTGGTGTTGAGCAGAGGCAGGCAGGCGGGCGGGCGCCGCAGGGATGTTCTTCTCCGGCGACGCAACGTCGAGGAAGCGGGTGGACCTGGGCGGGCGGAGCAACAAGGAGCGCGACCGCCAGGTGCTGCTCGAGCAGACGCGCGAGGAGCGGCGCCGCCGCCTCGCACTGCGCCTCCAGAACTCCTCCGCCACCAAGATCCAGGTATGTTTGGAACTACATACCTGCGCTGTCGGTGAATCGTGATTGCGAGGTGCGGGGTCTTCGTTGCGTTTAGGTTGTCCGTCGAGACTCAGGGGAGGGTTTATGCGTTCTGCAGTCCGTTGAGAGTTCATACTTCAGAGTTGAGATCCAGCCCTTTGATCATTTTGGCCTTGGAGGAGTGTTTCGGTTTGTGTGGTCGGAGCGGAGAGCCATCCCGCGTTATGCGTTAGGGCTTAGCTATGTAGCCTGTGGAGTGTGGGCTTCTCGGCATTGTGTCAAGTCTTAGCTTGAAAATCTGTACTGTATGCATCATATCATTGGCGTGTTTTATATTTATGTGTGCGTGATCAGCTTGGTATAGTGGATAAGTTATTGTAGGCTTGTAGCTACAGCTAGCCGGCATACTCTATTTATTAATAGGATTTTTATACGGAGCCAACGTTCGCTCTGAAGCATGGCAAGCGCGAACGTTTTTATGGCAACCGTAGTTCATACGGGATGGCAACTGCAGTACACGTGCATGGCAACTCGCTGCAGTTTGCTTTTTTGATGGCAACCGTGTACCAAATTTGCCATCGCGTGTGCTGCGAGTTGCCAGACAACTCGTTCGCTCTTGCCATATCCAAGAGCACACGTTCGCTCCAAATAATTACCATATTAATATATGTACAAGGCCCACACCAGCCTGACATTTACCAAAGGGACCCATCCATTGAGAGAACACCAAGCTAAGACCAAGTCAAAATGGGGCATCCAATCAAAATCAAAATCCTCAATTGAATGTGAGGCTTCCAATCCTAGGTGATATACAAGATTTATTTTGGCTTGGCGTGTCAAGGACATTTGGGGGAATTCGGGTTGCGCAGACTGTTGAGAAAGTATAGCGGATTGTATTACTTTGCAGGATGTGACGTGGCAAAACAAGCGTGATATGCATGTGTGCTCCTCTTGGGGTCATAATTGAAAGACTTATAAATGATCTCCCTTTTTAGTTGTCGGTCTTTACAAGATGCGTGTGGAAAAAGTTCATGCATGTGTCCGCCTTCGTGGACTATGGATAACAGTTAACCTAACTAATTGTTAAACCACCATCCTGTTTCTAATGACAATCTGTCGCACTGCCTTTTTGGCTTTTCCTATATATGTCCAGAATTTTTTGAGCTTCATGTGTGTTTTCCTATTTACATACATTTTATGTTCCCAAAATGGAACTTGACTAATTATGAGCTGCAGAAATGCTTCAGAGGGAAGAAGGCATTCGAATTGGCACGCTTGGAAGTTCGAAAGAACTTTTGTTCTACTTTTGGGGAACAATGCCAGAGGGTAGATAGGTAAGCGTAACACCAAAGATTGAATTTATCCTTTTTCTTCTCTCTCTCTCTCTCTGACTATCTTGCTACTGAATCAGGAACTGCTTCAGCATTAATTCTGTTTTTCTTCGCCAATTGCTGTTCTTCTTCAATGCTAGTAAAGAAAATGATATTGCTATACTTTCTCAAGTCTGCAGCTTACTTCTACAGTATGTTGAGCATGGTATGTATCATGCTACTGTTTATGAATGTTCGGCTATTCATTGCATTCTATGCCAACTATTCTCCTTCTGTTTCTTAGGACTTATGGTGCCCTTTAGCATATATGCTAGTGCTATTGGGTATTGACCCTCCCTCTCTATATTTTGACCAGAGATGATTTTATTTCAGTCTGTTTAGTGTCTTTTCATCCCTGTATGATATTGCAGTACTGGTATCTTATCCTCAACTTAGAGCCTTATTCCTGACCTAATTAGCATTTCCCATTTTTCTAGCCACAAAGACCTAATATTTGTTTACTATGTTTCCTGAGTAACATTCAACTGATGTCAAGTTAAGTTTCTCTTAACTTTGATGTTATTGATTCATCCGCGAAGTCCCTCCCTTAGTCAGTTATTAGACATGTCTAGATAATACTGCCTCCGTAAACTAATATAAGATGTTTTAGATCACTACTTTAGTTATCTAAAACATCTTATATTATATTACAGAGGGAGTACAATATATTGTCTGATTACTCTACTAGTGTGCAGCCTCATCAGAATTATATTATTCCTGCTCACTGCATTCCTCATAGACATGATACTCCTTTTCACTACTATGGCAGTGGCTATAAATCTTCTTTTGCCTTTTGTTGTAGGGGATGTTGTAAGTCTCTTTGCGGGTGTAGATTACTCATCGGTGGAACCGCTTGTGATTCATAGGGTTAAAAAACTTGCACTCATCTGTGTGCATGCTGTTCATCAAAAGAGGTGGGTTCAAATGTGAAAAGCTGATACTTGAATATTCTTCTTTAGGATGTTCTTGTTTTATGGCATATTGCAAAATTGCATTTATTCATCTTATGTGGAGGATGAATACTCCCTGAAGTACAGTCTGTGTGCGTTACTAACTTCCAACAACAAGGAATGAATTTAATTAACAGAACATGTTCTTACCCTGGTCTTAAATTTCTTCTGAATATACAACTTTTGCTGAATGAACATTCAATTAGGGCTTCCACAATGTATGTCAAATTGGTAATGTGAAATGCCAAAATAGCCTTTTGGCATCAGTTTGGCCCATTGTGGAGGGTGATGCCAAATTGCAAAGAAAGGGCATGGATGCCTCTCCATGCGCCGATGCCAAATTCAGAGAAACACTAAAAAAATGATGCCATGCATGCAACTACCTCTCACTTGGGTTGAAAAGCTGACAATCTTGTGCCCATGAAGAAAAATAATGGGATAGTAGAGAAAGAATGGAAGATTCTTTAATGGCTTTTAATTTTACGGTGGGTTCCATCTATATTTGCAAATTTCTGACTACGTCAGAAATGAAATTTGGCAACAATACGCTGTGGATGCCCTTGGCATCTCATGCAGGGGAAGCCCTAAACCTTCTTAATACGATTGTAAAGTTCACTTTGTGATGTCAGTAAAGGAAAATTGATATATTTGCTTTGTTATATTGGTATTTTGCCTACTCACTTTGTTTCTTATGTCCTGCTTTATTTTTCTATCTATACTTATGTAGCTCATCTCCAGGCTCCGGTAGATGCTATTTTTCTATCACCCAAATGAAATGCACAATACTGCATTTGACTTATTTATTGTATTTTGACAGGTATGAGTGGAATAGTCAACTTTTGATGTCAGTGCAAAGCACATCAATGCCTTTTGTCCAATTACTAGAAGCTGTGGCTTGTTTGATAAATCCTAAACTGCCGTGGAACTGCAAAGTAGTTGGGCATCTTCAGCAGAAAAAGATATATTGCTTATTCCGGGGAATTATTATTGCAGTACCGGTATGTTCTATTCTAGTATTGGCTGATATTTTGTTGTTACCAGAGTTTCTACTTTTTTAGGGAACTTATTAGTCACCTACATATTCATTGAATAAGGCTGTTTTCAGTTGAAGGAATATGCCTGTATCAATACTGTTCTTCTGATCATATATACTGACCCTTTTCATGATCAGTATACTCACATATCGCTCACACCTGTATACATCCTACTACCAGGTGTTGATACTACCATGATGTACGACCTAAACAAATAATATACTCTTTTTTCACATAGGCTATACTCATCTCATAGTTCTAAGCTCCAAAGCAATTACAAGGCAATGAACTACATGATGAAAAGTAAAACTTGAATACAAATAGAATATATTTAGTTTTTATTTAATATTTGCCTTTAAGAACTTGAAGGGTCAAAACTCCTGTTCTCTTGGCAAACAAACATGAAAAAAGCATGGCAACAGCTACTATTAGCTCCCCTTGTAGATGTAAAACTGGTTGAACTACTTTGTGTTGGTCCCTGTTGGATGTCTGTGAACCTTGCTGCTGCTTGGCTTTATATTTTATAAAGTCGGGCTATCGCCTTTCGTCTAAAAACAGCTAGTATTAGCTTGGTTCTGATTTGCATTCGTTAGTGTGTCTAGTGCATTAGCGTTTGACATAGTTATTCTTCGTTGATTTGTTTTGTGATGTATTTGATCGTTATCCAGCAAAATGCAAGAAATGTGGAGCACCACGATACATCTGCACTGGAGCAAGTTCTCATGCTTATTGCTTCACACGTCGGTGATAATCAATGTTGTTGTCCAATTGTGGATCCAAGGTGGAGTTTTTCCTCGCAGCTTCTATCCATTCCTTTTCTCTGGAATCGTTTGCCACACTTCAAGAAGGTGAGCTTTTTACATGATTTCTTGTTCGATATGTCTTTTTTCCTCAAAACAAACTTATGCATTGGGAATATCTAAACTGCGAAGTGTTTGTTTGATGCTGCAAAGTACACAACCGGCATTGCATCTGAATCAGACTGTCTCAGAATATGAAGCTTTATTATAAATTGTTATAATTTCTCCATTAGGAACTGTTTTGACTAGTGATATGCTATAACTAATTATTGCAATGGTTGTATGTTTGATCATTCTTATTGCTTTTTACTCCAGGTTTTCTCTGCTAATGGGCTCAGCAAATATTATATTCATCAGATAGCTTGCTATTTGCCCAGTCGTGCTGCTGTTCTTCCAGATGATATATCAGCTAAACATCCAGGATATGCGTGTGTTCTTGCAAATGTACTCGAAGCTGCAACCTGGATTTTGTCCGAACCAAAGTTTGCTTCTGATAGAGTATGTGTCTACTGCTTCCACCTTTCCAGCTAAACATCATTTTTTTGGTTAGCGGGTATCCGGCGATATTAAAATAGCGAAATGTTTAAAAAGATACTATAATTAGGGGCGGAATCAATTAGGTTCCTGTACATGAAAACATTCTTGCGACTCGCCTGCACTCTTAGACTAGGAGCATTTTGGCGTACTTCCAAAAGCATTATGTAGGTTATGACAGAGGATGCGGGGGTGGTTAGGCCTACCAGTGTTTGCTTTTACACCTTTGTTTATCATTTTCCAATTTTTGAGCCAATGCTGGAAGTTTTGAGTCGGCAGGAAAATTCTTTGGTCCATGGCAATTGCTCTTTGCACAACAAACACACTACTATCCTATCTTCCTTCTGACTTATCATTTATGAGAATGATTATGTTACTTGTTTACACAAAATTATTATGCACTGGGTCTGTCCTTTTTTACATATATTCTTTGCTACCGCTAAATCATCACACAAGTGGGATTGATGTGGATTGGAATAATGCTAGTGAAAATGAAAAAGCTTCGACGTATCTAGTTGTCATACTGTATTTGAGCCCTGAATTTTTTATGCCAAAGCTGTGGCAAGGCTTTTGTAGGTTCCAGCTCTTTTCGTGTCAACTGATAAGTTTGTGTTACACCGCAAATCCTTACTTGACCATATATGATGTTCGTTATTGTTGAGCCGGTATATGGGGCCTGGCCCATCTAGACTTATGCCACTAAGGCCCAGCCAATGTGACTGACCTAGAAGAGGAGAGGGGCTGGCGATGTCTGTATAGAAGTGTGAGATGCACACGAGAACACACAGCCGTCAGGAAGAAAGGAGACGCTGAGGTGAGCTCCTCCCTGATTGCGAGTTAGTCGGCGGCCACCGGCGGTGTCCGGTGAGGAGGCAGTGGGGCTCATCTCAGCGGTGGCAGCAGATCACTTTCCCTCTTCCCCCTCTCTTCCTTTCGTGGCAGAGCGTTTTGGTGGCCTGCTGCTGCATGTGCGGCTGCGGAGAGGAAGGAGGCGGCAGCGCGGGAGAGGCTGCTTCTGGGCGTGTGCTGAAACTTTTGGAGGGCCTCAAAGGTTGCCTCGATGGCAGTAAGGCATCCCTACTACACCAAATTCTCCTGCCTACTATTGATGAGGGTATTGCAGCGATGACTCAAGAGGAGGTGCGGCTATCTCTTGAGCATGCAGATGTGAAGGCTGTGCTTGCTTCGATGTTTGTAGTCATTGAGAAAAGAGATCCTAGGGGTAGGTCACCAGAAGGGAATGTCCAACTCGTTGCAGAGGCAAGGGATATAACAGAGGGGGAAGTGGCAGAGGCAGGACTGCTAAAAAAAGAGGTGGATACTCGAGGAACTCATGGGGTCAGTGCAGGTGCAATATGGTGAAGTGTATATGTGGATTGCCTAGCCCTTTCCATCAGGTCGGACTTTTGGTTGCATTGGTTAGTGCATGAAGCTGGACATGCTATCAAAGTCTAAGGTCTTGAGTTCAAGTCTTGGCTTTCACAATTTATTCAAAAATTGTTGTTGCCCCCTCTTCGTAGGTTTCTTGAGCCATACCTCTCGAGTCGTTTCACGTGTTGACTTCGCGCGTCACACGTGAGAGGGGCTGTTGAAGTGTATAACTGTATATGTGGATTGATAGCCCTTTCCATCAGTTTCAACTTTTTGTTGTGTTGGCTAGTGCATGAAGCTTGACACAATCCGGTGCTCATTTAGTGTTTTAGAGATTGTTGGTCAAAACAGTGAGGGACTAACATTTGCTAGTGCACACTGAGTAAAATAGTCCTTGGAGTTATTGAGAAGTTTGCTATTTGCTAAAACTTCTATGAAGGTTATCTGTGTTGCAAAGAAGGATGATGAGCCTTCGAGGAACATGTTATCTGAGAAAAATGCATGTTGGAGACGACCCCTAAAAATAGCCATAGAAGCAATTGGTTCGGTTATTGCTCAAGGACCGCACCGAAGAAGAATGAAGACGGTGAGAAGACGTGGTTTCATTTCTCTCCTTTGAGTCATAGGGTAAACCGTACTATTAAGGGAGGGGGGGGGCAAGTTAGTCGAGATTTAGGTTGATGTTGCTGCTCAATCATAAACCTATCTTAGTGAGTTTTCGAGAGAAATCTCTTCGTGATATGTGTTTTTACTCATAAGCCAAAGATGAGGTTCTTCTGGGCTTCGAGAGAAAATCACAGACACTTGAGTAAGCTTTGCTTGTGCCTCAATTAAAGTTGCCATCTATTTGGAATTCCGATCGTTAGACACCTATCGCATGACCGTTCAAAGGCACATGCCCCATATTAGTCACTTCACACACGGGATTGCTCCGACTATAAGTAGCCACCCATGCTGTACAAAAACTGTTGGTTGCTCTGTTCGAATCGACAAATGCTGACTGTGCATCCCCCTCTCCAAGAGATTTCATCGAGCGGAATCACCAGATCCCAGAGAGAAAACCCAGAGCTAAAATTCCCAAGTGATTGACCATCACAGAACAGATCTATTACTCTTATGAGCTCCACACTCTACGGTTAGGCGTCCGTTCGAGCAACCGAGAGATTTGTGGTTCGTCGAGGTCTTTGTGTGTGAAGGTTTGGAGAGTGCCTTGAAGAATCTACCCCGAGTAAATTGGCTGAAGTCAAGTAGAACAGGGCGGAGAGAGATTTGCTCCTTTGTTCAATCACAAGTCCCTCCAACCAGGCGTAGCACTTTCAGAAATGTGAATTGGTCGAACAAATACCTTGTCGCCATCGACCACCCATCTTGAGGGCGAGTGTTGAACCGGTTTATGGGGCCTGACCCATCTAGACTTATGCCACTAAGACCCAGCCCATGTGGTTGACCTAGAAGAGGAGAGGGGCTGGGCAATGTCTGTAGAGAAGCACGAGACACATGAGAATACACAGCCGCTAGGTAGAAAGGAGAGGCTGAGGTGAGCTCCTCCCTGATTCTACAGTTATTATGTCTCTTTAGTATTATCTTGTCATTTCTTATGCTGGTTCTTTTGATTTGTATGATGTGTATTTATTCGTGTCAAAAGGTTCCCAACCAAATGTGTTTTTCTGCTTGTTGTGGTGCTGAACATGTATGTATATATCGTTGACATATTTCGTTTTCACATATGCTATGTAATTATCTCGGTTGTGGAGCCGTCCTTTTTTTTCCTTCCAAAATTTCTTGTTGCATGTTTGTTTGTGGATTGTTGAAGATATTGAAGCCACATTAATCATTACGTGTTTTGACTTTTCTGTGTATGTTCTTTCCAAACCAGGCAGCTGACATCATTGCTGTTTCTACATCATTGCTGGACACATTGCCGACGATGACTCCACCTACCGAAAGTAAGTTACATGGCATCAAGAAAACTAGCTTCCATCTTTCATTGGTATACAGTTTGCTAGTGTTTATGTTGTTAAGGAGTATTAGTATAGGTGTAGTAGTCCTTATAGCCTTATGCCCTTATAGGTCTATGTCTATCTCCCTTGTCCCCCAAGTCTTTTATAACTAGAAGAACACCCCGCGCGTTGCAGCGGAAATTTCTATAAGAAGTCTACAATGTATATTGAAAGGGTATAAAATGCATGTAAATAAAGTCAATGACATGGATAAATGGTTGGCTAAAATAGTATGCACAAATGTATCTTAGTGAGGTTTTGTTAGTGGATGACATGGACAAATGATTGGCTATAATAGTTGGTGAGTGGATAGCTTTCATGTTGAGATAGACACTATAAATGCATCTTAGTGGGGTTTTGCTTTATAAGATACTAGAAAAATACCCCACGCGTTGCAGCGGAAATCTCTATAAGAACTCTACAATGTAAATTGAAAGGTATAAGATATATGTAAATGAAAGTGAATGACATGGACAAATGATTGGCTACAATAGTGGATTATGTGGATAGCTTGCATGTTGAGATAGATACCATAAATGCATCTTAGTGATGATTTTTTAGTGGATGAGATGGACAAATGATTGGCTATTATAGTAGGTGATGTGGATAGCTTGCATGTTGAGATAGACACCATAAATTCATCTTAGTGGGATTTTGCTTTATAAGAAATATAGATAAGTTGCATCATAACATATGTAGCATCTTATTGTCATTAATTTTTATTGGAGCTCCTTGTGATAGTGAGTAAATTCTCGTAAACTGCAATTCATTTTACCTGATTTTGTAAAGCACCTTTTCTGTTATAAGCTGTTGCAATGATATGACTTATTGGTTATACAAAACTTGAAAGTAGTACAGTACAAAAGAGTTCATATAAATTGGTCTTTTGGTTTAAGACTTCTTCTTATTGGACACCTCCTTAACTGTAAGTATCTTTCTGTAATGGACTCTTATGTCAGTTGTGTTTTTCTTGGACTATGTACAGGGGCAGATGATGACGATGACATGGCCATGGATATTGATGTTAAAGATAGTCTTGATATTGATTTGCGAAAACAAATAACTGCAACATTTGATTCAAATTCGAAGTTACTTCAAAATTTGGTATGCTGAACAGTGAACACCCCATACCTTCAAAGTTATTGTGCTCCGTATTTTTCTTTCTCCTGTTTGACCCTAGCCTGTATCAATCATAGGTGAATGCTCTGTTCAAAGGCACCTTAAGCACAAACTATTCTGATCCATCTGGGCCATCAGATGCTGAGGTGGAAGCTGTAGGATCTATTTGTGCTTTTCTTCATGTCATGTTCCACACATTGCCTCTGGATGCAACTATGACTGTGCTGGCCTATCGTACTGACATTGTCCCTGCACTATGGAACTTTATAAAGCGATGCCATGAAAACCAAAGATGGCCGTATTTTTCCAAGTATATCTCTCCTTTGCCTGCAGATGCTCCTGGTTGGCTCCTGCCCATGTCTGTATTCTGTCCCATATACAAGTAAGACAGCTTATTTCAATTTGTCATGAACTGTTGCTGGCCAATGCTTAATTTGGTTTTCGTGCTTTTCTTGTCCAGGACACACATTATTAATGCGTTTTTATTTTACCATGGTCCAGGTACATGTTAAAGATCGTCGATAACGAGGAATTCTATGAGCAGGAGAAACCTCTTTCACTTAAAGATTTGAAGGCCCTGGTTCTCATTTTAAAGCAGGTATACACAAGACAATATCATCACTGTCAGTGTTAGCCATCCACTGTGGAATTTGTAATTTTATGACAACAGAGCTGTTGCTGATATATTCTCATGTTTGGCGTTACATTAACACAAAGTCAACTTCATTTTGCAGGCTTTATGGCAACTTCTTTGGATTATTCCTTCACATACCTCTCCTAGTCAGAAAGCATTGCCCAATCCTTTAGGCCTTAAGAAAATGTCCATTGAGAGTCTTAAGAGCCAGGCAAGGATTGGGTTATCTGAATTGCTCACCCAGGTAGATATCTTGCATTGACATACCATGTTATTGCTTCTTATCTTGTTTTTGGCATTGCTTTTCCCGTTTATGTATGACATCTGTTCCCTGTCATGATGCTTTGAACCATAACGCTTATATTGAGGTGCAGAGAAAAATACCTATGATATTGTTGTTACACTACTCGTTATATACTAACATATCTTTGGGCAGTGCACACATGATCAGCGGTTAGGGAAGTGTTCTTGCTTTTTTAAATTTCATATTTCAATCTTTTTGAATGGGTAGCCCATTCCATTGTTTTTAAGCTGCAGGATTGTTGGTGTGAACACACTAATTTTCTTTTAACAAACATAACTCCATTTTTTTAGTTTTACCAAACACAACTACTACCTTATCCTAGATTGTCTGGTTTAAATTCCATGAAGCTGTTTTAAACAAGTGGTTGCTAGTCCAAGTAATTTTTTTGATATACTATATTATCTAAACAAAAAATTGTTTGTAATTGCAGTTGCAAGACTGGAACAGCCGACTCCCATTCACTTCCGAAAGTGATTTCTATTCTCAAGAAGCAACAAGTGAAAATTTTGTTTCTCAGGTAGTGAACCTGTGTGCTGCTTGAATTACTGAAAACATATTTCAGAGGCACATCTCTTTAGCATTGTGTACATATTTTTCAGGCGATACTTGGCAACACTCGAGCATCAGAGATTATAAAGCTTGCTCCCTTTTTGGCACCTTTTACCATTAGAGTTAAAATATTTACTGTAAGTCATTACCAATTTCTGTGTGAACATTGAGTAAGACTGGTGCATCTTTTAGGATAATATCTTAGAAATTTCTTTGTCTGTGAGCAGTCACAATTGGCAAATTCTAAACAATCGTCGGCATCCCATTCCGCCTTGACAAGACATCGGTTTAAAATAAGAAGAAGTCGACTCCTCGAAGATGCTTTTGATCAACTAAGCTTGCTCTCTGCAGATGATCTTAAAGGACCAGTACGTTCATGAGATCTTTCATCTGTGCTCCTGATTGGATTAATTGAGGTTTTGCTAAGACACAGGAAACCATTTTCTCCTTTTTGAATGAAATTTTGATGCTTGTAGATCCGAGTATCATTTGTTAATGAGCACGGTGTTGAAGAAGCTGGAATTGATGGAGGTGGAATTTTCAAAGATTTCATGGAAAATATCACTCGTGCTGCTTTTGATGTGCAGTATGGCCTATTCAAGGTATCTGCTCTTTTATTCTATTTCATTGATCCCATACAAGTTCGCCAGTTATAGAACTCATAAATCATAGTAGTGTCTTTGTAGTGTGCTGGTAGCCTGGTATGAAATAGCTAAAAACTAGCTAGAAAACTATGAGCTAATGTCACACTTTTCAGTTACGAGCCTCACACAATTTCCCTCATGTAGGAAACAGTCGACCATCTTCTGTACCCCAACCCTGGATCAGGATTGATTCATGAACAGCATCTGCAGTATTTCCATTTTCTTGGAAGTCTCCTTGGCAAGGTACTTCAGTGATATATTGTGTTTCTCGATGGAAATGTCTTTTGTGCTTGAAGCTGTTGGTACTCTCAATGTCGCAGTATGGTAGGTAGCAGCAATATAAAATATGGGTCTCATAACTGGTGTAGATGACATTTGGTAGCTTAGCCTAATAGGTTTCTGATCAGATGTCTGTTCCTATAGTATGCCATGTACTCGAGAATTTGACTAATACTCCCTCCGTAAACTAATATAAGATGTTTTAGATCACTAGTTTAGTTATCTAAAACATCTTATATTAATTTACAAAGGGAGTAGATAGAAAATGAATAGTATATCAGATGTAGATATTGTGAGGTTCTGCAATCATGTTGGTGTAAATCACATGCACTGCCCAATATTTTTTTCTTATATTTGCCTGCACATTCTGAATAATCTGCTGATATGGTGCACACGTTGGCCCTAGAGTGATTTGCATGTATTGATCCATTTTAATGTTGGGCAGCACATGGCACTGGGGTTTCTATCATTCTATTCTATGGAACTATTTGGTCTGCATAGTCTTCCACAGTTACATTTGATTTAAGTTATATTTCTTTATAATAATTAATATCGACTTGCTTTTCTGACTTAATGTGTTTTTTTAGTACTTTCTTGGAGTCTGGACACATGTCTATAGCTTGTAAAAGAACACCATAGATATGCAAGTCGATAATACACATCCATCGATGAGAAAATTGGTAATGTAGTCTAGAGTAGCCTTATTTGGTGCTGCAAGCTGTAATCTGATTTTCTATTTCTTTGCGTCAAATTTCTGGAAGGGCAACCCCATTACTTTTGCATCTTCTTTAACAGAATAATAATTGGGGTATCATCTGAGATGTGTTTGATTAATGCCTTTCAGGCAATGTATGAGGGCATACTTGTTGATCTGCCATTTGCAACCTTCTTCTTGAGCAAGCTGAAAGAGAAGTAACTCTATTTCTCTCTCTCCCTCCCTCCCCACTTAAGCAAGTTGCAACAAAAATACTTTGGTTTGTGTTGTTCTGGATTATTGCTTATTTATAATGATATTTTATTTACAACTTGCCAGTGAATGGACACAATTTATTTTAAGGTAACTAATGCAAATATAGGAAGATTTAGTCGTGGACTTTGGCCCTTGACCTGTTGTGGACTTGACACGCACTACAATCTAGTTAAACATGGGATGGTTGGGTAAACTATGGGTCAGTGGAGACAAGTCGAAGCGAGACATGACCCTCTCGCATCGCTCCCGTGAACGACGGGGAGGGAACCCTAGCCGCCGAGTCAACCGCCCCTCCCTCCCCTCCTACGACAGTGGTGGGGCCTTTTCTCCCCTTCCTGACAAGGTGCTGCCGTGGGGCGCAGCGGTGCGGCGCTTTGGTGTCTGCGGCCTGGTCGAAGTGCGGTGGCTACGGTGGATTCGACCCCTGGTGATGGTGAGTTGGTCCCCGACCAGATCCGGTGGGTTTTGGCGTTGGTGCGTGATTTGTGGCTTGCCTGGGCTGCTCCGGTGCGGATCCAGGTGGAGGGTTGATGCAGGTCTGTGGGGGCCTCGGTTGCATGGATGTATCGGCCTAGGTCTGAGAGGCAGCGCAGGGTGGTGGCAGAGCCATCCCTTCTCCGTAGTCCGGATCGTGGATGTCTTGGATCTAGGGCTCACGCTCGGGCGAACCAGATCTGGGATCGAGGCGGGTCGGGGCCTCGCTCCGGGTATGCGATGGTGGGCTTGGTCCGGGTGGTGCCTGTGGGCGTTGCGTTTCTCCGTCTCGCGGATGCGGTGGAAGTTGGTGGTGGCCAGGGCTCCGCTTCTTCGTCGGTCAGATCGGCGTCGTAGACCTCGGACATGGCGTCCTGCACCATGGCAGCGGCCCTGGTTGTGGATCGCATGGTTGGCTCTCCAGTGGGCACCATGGTGGCGGTGTTGGCTCCCATCTTATCTTGTGGGTGGCAAGAGGTGGAGCGGCAGATGGCCCAGGCAAGCTCTCTCAGTAGCTTCGCCCCGATCTGGATCTGGAGTTCTGAACTCGTTACACTTGTCCTTGCGACCTCGTCGTGTCACGGGAGAGCTACTGGGTGAAAGCTTAGTGCTTTTTCGCCGCCTACGATGACACTCGCGGGTGTCACTCTCTTGAAGATGTCACTGTGGTGCTTCTCTCTGTGGCAGGTTCCGGATGAAAGCCTTTGTCAGTTGGACTCGGCAGCGGTGTTGCTTAGCGTTGTTCTCCCTCTTGGGGACGTTGTCGTGGAGCTTAGGTGCATAGGGCGTAGTGTGGCGGTGTTCTTAGTTCTTCCTTTGCCCTATCTCGGTTTCATAGCCGCGTGCATGCTGCGTGTTCCGTGTATCCTGGGATCGGCATTGTATGAGGGTCTTCTCTTCACCTTGTATCGTTCTCTACCGTGTACTCTGTGGTCTGTTGCTTTATATATAAAGCGGGGTGAAAGCCTGTTTTCGTACGGAAACTATGGGTCAATATTTTTTTGATTTTGCTCTTCTGTGAATCTGCCAACAATCATTATGCCGCATTATAATTCCTTCATGATGTTTGTGTTTTGCTTTTAACGAGTTTGACATTAATATCTGATTTTCACCACCTACCAGGTCTAACTTCTTGCACGACCTGCCTTCATTGGATCCAGAGTTGTATCGACATCTTATATTTTTGAAGGTCTGAATCTATTTTCAGTATGTGAAGAAGAAATTGGTTATTGACATGTTTAGAAGTCTAAGATCTATCTAAATGAGTAAATGTTGGATGTGGCCAAGCTGCTGTTTTGAAACACGGCTGCTGAAGTGCTTATCTTTTAGATTAAGTTTTGTTAATGTGGTCTGAAGCTATCATAGTTGTAATATTTTAAGATGAATACAAATTGCTGAGTTAATATATGAACAAATGGTTTTTTCTTCAGTTGTGTGGCTTCAGTCCAAATACTCTTGGGGTAGCTTCATAGGATATGGCCACATGGGGTTCAACTCTAATATAAAGCTCCTTCTCCTGTGCATTTTGCCGTGTTCTGACCCCTCTCCTTTCTATGCTCAGCACTACCAGGGCAACCTCTCAGATTTGGAGTTGTACTTCGTTATTGTGAATAATGAATATGGTGAACAATCTGAAGAAGAGCTCCTTCCTGGTGGGAGAGAGATGCGTGTTACTAATCAGAATGTTATTACATTTATCCACCTTGTTGCCAACCATCGATTAAACTATCAGGTAAAATTATCTTGTCCTGTCCTTTGCTTGTCATATAATGTTTTAATAAACAATTTGTTTTTGTTTTGATCACAGATCCGTGGACAAAGTAGACATTTTTTGAGAGGTTTTCAACAACTTATAACAAAGGAATGGATTGATATGTTCAATGAACATGAAATTCAGGTACTTTGGCTTACCTAGTTGTATTACCATTACAAATAAGAGCAATATAGCTTTACTACATTTTTCTTTCAAACAGCATATGTTTGTTAAGTGAATGCAGTGTGACTTTACATCTACATATCAAATTGCATGTGGCCATAAGGACTTATTTTGTTGTTTCCCTGTAGTCAATAGTATGCAGCTGTATCTTGTGAATTGCATCGTTTTTTGTATATTACTGTATCCAAAAGGGCATTTCTTACTACCATCAGTGTATGTATTCATTTCTTAATTTTCTGGTGTTCTCTTGCGTATTTTGCTCCTGCAGCTTCTCATATCTGGCTCTCTAGAAAGTCTGGACATTGATGACTTGCGCTTAAACACCAACTATTCTGGAGGTTATCATCCGGTATGTTTCCTTTCTTCTGTAAGAAAATCTGTCCTTCCATTACTCAAGAAGCAGCTAGGTATCATTTTGAAACTTGTGACAGTCTATTCTTCAGCTACTCAATAGATGCAAGTTTTATTGCCCACCCCTCAATTTGTTATAATAGTTGGTGGTTTTGACATGAGGATATTCTTTGTTTGCTTTCGGTGTGACAAAAGATTGAAATATGCTGAGTAAGCAGGTGTGCGGAAACCAAACCAATCCACTACTGGCATGTCTTGTGCTTGAAAACAGTTTAGTTTTCGTAATGTATAACAAACTCTTTATGTAGCTGCAGCGCTTTATGAGCTACTCCTGGCAAACCATCTAGAGAATCAGCTGTTTTTTGTGTATTAGAGGGTTCACTATGTTATTTGGTGAAAGTAGATTGTAGTTGCACTTTGGGCCCTTAAAGATTTAATTCAATCTCAACATCCAAACTATAGCTTAGTTGAGGCCATGTCCCAGATTCCAAATTGACAATCTGAATTAATTAATTGCTTTTACTGGATCCATGCTGGTTTCTATGGTAGAGTATTTATTTAAATAATGATTTAGACATCTTCACAGCACAACACAAACATCGGTTCAGAGATGTACTAGTATTGAGTCATGGGATCTTTATGTTCAATTGTTCATGTTATTTTATTTTGAACAGTGAGTTTTTTTTTTGCTTCTTCCTACTTAAGAGAAGGATTAATATACTTTCTTTCAGGACCATGAGATTATTGATATGTTCTGGGAGGTTTTAAAGAGCTTCAGTTCAGATAATCAGAAAAAGTTTCTCAAGTAGGCTACTCTCCCTTCTTTTTCATGGCATGAGCGATTCTTTATTCCGCTTGTGAGCTTTATGCTAGTGTTTATTACTCCCTCCGATCCAAAATAAGTATGGCAGTTTTGAACTAGGATTAGCTCAAAACTGCGACACTTATTATGGATCCGAGGTAGTACTCCCTCCGATCCATAATAAGTGTCGCTCATCTAGTATAAAGTTTGTACTAGCTTAGTACAAAATGAGCGACACTTATTATGGATCGGAGGGAGTAGTTTTTATTGTTGTCGTTAAACCTAGGAATAAAGATATTGCATGTTAAGCTTTGCTGATTGATTTATATTTCCCCCTTTTACTTGAGGAGTTTGAATGTTCGAAATTTTATCTCTTTCCTTTTGGCTTCTCTATCCAAACATGCTCTTTTGTCCTTCATATCATACTTCCTCCGATCCATAAAAAGTGTCACCCACTTAGTACAAAGTTTGTACTAACTTAGTACAAAATGTGTGACACTTTTTATGGATCGGAGGGAGTATCAAATTAATGTTTTTCTTACTCTCTCCACGTGGATGACAATAAATGCACAGGTTTGTGACTGGATGTTCTCGCGGGCCACTCCTTGGATTTGAGTACCTTGACCCTAAATTCTGCATTCAGAGGTTCAGTTCACCTGTATATCTATGTTCTGTATATGTTCTGTTGGAAAATTTGATCTTAAACTCCTTTTTGATTTAGAGCTGGTGTCCCGGGCTTGGAAGAGCATGGAGACCGCTTGCCCACCTCGGCTACTTGCATGAACCTTTTGAAGCTCCCTCCCTACAAAACGTCAGTAAACTATACTAACCACGTCTATACATTTGGAACACTAGTTCCTTACACTATCTCCTCATTGATTTGTTTCAACATGACGAATTCTCTCCCTGGTTGTGTTGAACAGCAAGGAGCAGTTGCAAACCAAACTGATGTATGCAATAAACTCAGAAGCCGGTTTTGATCTGAGTTAATTGCAGTGTGGGTTGGAACATTGTGCACAGTGTAGATAGTTGCTAGATAACAGCTTAAAGGCAACCAAGATGGAAGCACCGACTATTTGGGCCCAATTTGAAGCCCCAGAAAACAAAGGGCGGACATATGAAGTGGCTAGCGGAAACCTGAGGAGGCACCTGCAATAGCTTAGAAGCCATGACAAAGGACGACAGGGCGGCGACAAAGTGGTAATAGGCAAGCAAGCGCATATGCTGTTGTAAGAAGCCGTAAACATGTACATATGTATTAGTCGTTGTGATTGAATGGCCTTTTGTGGAATAATATAAGGGTTGAATGAAATTGATAGTTGCAAGTTGGTTACATTTCAGAGTTGTGATCTGCATGCCTGGATGCTTTAGTTGCTTGGTAGAGTATCAGGGTTACTTACCTTTGTGCGGTGAGGCTGGCACAATGCAGGCCCCTTTTGCTTGGTATGTAGACGCGTTTTAATGTGTTTGTTCACTTATTGTTTCAGCTTGTAATTAGCTCATATCAAAATATACTAAAAGCAGAGATTAAAATTAGAAATAATATGCTAAAAAATATTGCAAAAAATCAGAAACATAACGATTATAGATCTTGAAACAATTATTAAAGTGGAAACTATTACCCGCCTATGCCCTTCACTAATTTTCCTCACACCTCTTTGATGGTTATGTAGCAAAACGGTCAGATATGATTGCATGATTGCATCTCCCTTACCCCTCCACCCCCACAGGCCCTTCATCCTGTTAGTGTTTAATCAGAGATTGAGAATGAATCTGTGTTTGTAATGATGATTGAGTTGGGTATTCCCAACAGATGCATACAAGATTGGTTTACAATGTTCACGCCTTTTCAAAGGGACGCAACAGATCCATGATTTTTTCGCCTCCAATGGTTTTCTCGTTCCCACCTACCACCACAACCATTATATTGGTTTTTTATTCATTGGTTTATTTACTCTTCACTATTTTCTTACAAATCAACACTTTCGTAATGTAAAAAAGATTACGGATTTAGCTTTCCTAACTTATCCAAATCAACAAATCCCTCTCACTAGTTCAATTTGTTTTAGGAAACAAATATCAGATATTTAGGAAAAAAATGGATTTTAAGAAAATCTCTACTCCGGAGTTGATAGGCTGATATCTATGTTTTTTTTTCGCCTCTATGATTTTTTCATCCCCACCAACCCCACAACCACTATGCTGGTTTTTATTCATCGGTTTATTTACTCCTCATTATTTTCTTACAAATCAACATTTTTCTAATGTAACAAAGATCACGGATTTAGCTTTCCTAGCTTATCCAAATCAACAAACCCCTCTCATTTGTTTTAGGAAACAAATATCATATATTCAGGAATAAAACAATTGATTTTAAGGAAATTAGAATGAAATCATGACAAAGAAATCTCATTATGAAAGCATTACCTACTTAATTTGTTATGGAATATTAATATTTTCTACTCCTAAAAGGAAGTACGTACGTTGTTTCGTTTGTACGACTTTAATCTCTATACTCCTAAAGGGGGGAGTTGGTAGCGTGTTATCCATGGTTATTTTCGCCTCCATATGGTTTTTTCCATCCCGACATACAAACCACAAGCTATGCTGGGTTTTTATTCACCAACTTAGTTCCTCTCAACTCTTTTCTTACTAATCACCACTTACTAATGTAAAAAAAAATCACGGCTTTATCTTTCCTAACTTATACAAGTCAAAAAATCCCTCTCATTAGTGCACTTTGTTTTAGGAAACAAATAACAGATTTTAAGAAAATTAGCATGTAAGTCATGACAAGAAAATCTCATTATGAAAGCATTATCTACTTAATTTGTTATGGAATACTATTATTTTCTACTCCTAAGAGAAACTACGTGCGTTGTTTTGTTTGTACGATTTTAACCATATGTTAGTTTTATTTATATATACAATATATGATTATTGTTACATCAAAGTTCAGATGTGGCACCGTGTAAGGATCGATATGGTCAACTAGAGGGGGGGGGGTGAATAGGTGACTAAAAAATTTGAACTTAATTATCAAGTTTTAGGGTTAAACGGATAAATAAGATTCTCTAAATGTGCTCTAGATGGACAACCCTATGTGGCAAGCAAACTTAAACTTAAATGCTAGGCAACAACTACAATAGCAAGCCAACAAGCATAAGAAGCTAGTACAAATAAAGATGCGGGAAAGGATAAACCACAAGTGACAAGGAGACACGGAGATTTGTTCTACCGAAGTTCACACTCTTTTGAGGGAGTGCTAATCTCCATTGGAGCGTTGCTCAATCCTTGAGAGTGCTACCAAATACGTAGCTCACCGTATTCTCCTTTTCGAGTCACCCCCAACAGATGAGTCTCGATTCACTTAGGGTTGGTCTTGAAGGCGACCACCACACCTTTATAAACTTCCCGAAGCACACACAAGCAAGGAAGCTACCGGGATGGACACCTAGCCGCCTAGAAGCCAAAAATCCAAGAGTAACAAAGTCAACGAAGTAGAAATATTGAGGGGAACACAAATCGGTTTGGTGGAAGTGTAGAACGGGCCTTGCTCTCTCAAATCCCAAAATATCAACAAGTTTGGGTGGAGGACTTTAGAGCATTGAGCAAAATAGTGTTCTAGCAATGGAGCTCAAGCAAGGGGAGAAGGATTAGGGTTGGAGGAAGAAGAAGGGGGCTTTTATAGCACTTGGGTCAGGGTAGGTGAGATCTACCCATTGGACCCCGTGTGCACGGGGTCTATAGGCAAAATACTCATGTAACCCCGTGTGCACGGACATTACCGCAGGAAAACCCAAGGGAGGCCAGCGCACTGAACACCCCGCGTGCACGGGGGCCCGTGTGCACGACCCCAAGGCCGTGTACACGGGGGTACCAGCACCTTGAACCCTTGAGATTACCTCGTAATGCTTATACACACATAAAATCACTTTTTCCAGGTTATATTGTGTGTGGCATTTGGCTTAGGAAAATTGTGTTCCCACACATACTCGAACCTCGTTGACCCCTCTTGATAGTGCGGTTTTCCTATGACTCAAATCAAACCGAAATAAATCCTTAGAGCCGCCAGAGAACCACACCTTTTATCTTTTTTGTAGTGGGCCAATCATACTTCAAAATTAATAATCCTCCATGAGAGCAATGACCTGAGATACATCTTTTAACAACCATCATTAGTCCCACTGACCACATTGTCATAATACCAAAACACCATTGAGGAGTAAATGCATTTTCACACCAATAACGACGCGGGCGACACGGGCTAGAGGCAAACTTGATTACAGGTAGCTATTTTGAACTAGATTTCACTAGCTGTTAAGCTCCCTGTTGAGGTCATTATTCTAAGGTATGCTCACGACTCTGCTTTTCAGGTATCTTCTCCAAAAAATATTGCCCTGATATATCGACAGGTTGTTGGTATTATTATTTGATCTGGATTCACCAACTCTTATGCCTTTCCGTGTGATTGTATTAATTTTTAAAATAAGAAATCATGCTTACCCACTCTACTATTGTTGTCAATAATTAGCTAGTAAACTGAGAAAGGAAACATAGGAACAAATAGCTATGCTTGAAATTTCAGTATCCATGCATAATTTTCCACTCCATTAATTCACTAGCGTTCATTCTGTATTCGACAATATTGTGACGCATTGACAACAGTTGGAACTCCAGCAAGACATATTAAGTTATAATAAGTCTCAAGGCCACACATGGGACCGCTCCTAAGTATTATGTTTTAAATTCTCATGCATCTTCTCATCTTGTTTTAATTAATTCATTTTTATTGCAATTTCAATATGCCTTCCAAATTAACTTGGCCATTGTATGATTGAGATGCTAAATATTGCTAATGTTTTGCTCAGTGTATTTACCTTTTGTTCTCTGTCGGATTAACATTTTTTTGGATGATATTTCACAACAATGTCATTGTTAGACTTTGATTTATTATTTGTACTATGGAATCAATTTTGAAAGTTATACGCACACACCAACGATTGCTAATTTTCACTATGGTAAAGTTGTCGATGTTACTTCTTATCAAATAGAGGTTCAGAGTAGAAGGCCTCTTTGGATAGTGAATTTTATAATCGCATTTGTTTCAAAGATATTGGTTGTGGAGGTGAGATTCTGTGTGCAATAAGAACATTTAGATTTCATCAACCATCACATATTCAAAACTAAACACCGTTTTTTTTCTCTCGCATCATTGAAAACTATTGTGAATTGTCAGCTTAGTGACCAGGAATGTTCCATATCACTTGTTCTCCAGTAAATCACTTAGTGCTCTGTATCTTCCTATTTGTATCAAGATTTTGAACTGTTAACTTAGTGTCCTATTGGATATCACTTGGTCATCAGTAAAAAACTTGGCAAAAGAAAAGATCAACACTTTCTCTTGGTTGAGGGATTTGATTACTATTAGGAGTAGGTGCTAGAGCTATACATACTAAACTCACTTGATTTTTTAGTATATGTCTACAGGGAAGTGTTGATAAATTCGAGGCTATACACATACATTATTGAAAGTGTTGACTACTTGGAGGTAGTTGCCTAATGCCACCCAATACCAGGCCTTGATTGAGTTGTTTTTGTTTCAGATTTTAATAGCAGAGCAACGATGCGATGGAAGGTGTGCTAGCAGTAGATCCGAGAAGTAAGAAGCGTAATAGAGGCCATGATATAGTATTTAAAAGTGTCAGATGAGGCCATTTTCTTTTATGTTCGCCTAAGATCAAAATATCAATAATCATATATTAATATCCTTTGATCGTTGATTAATTTTTATATGTTTATCGCCCCATAGAAAAACACGGGTATTATGTTAATAATACAAAAATGACACAACATATAATGATTATTGTCTCCTTGAAACTCAAACAAGAAAAACATTGATAGGAAAAATATGGATCAATAATTATGTATTTTATACTTCCTTTAAAAATCCCGGTGGGGAAAGTAGAAAGTATGAAATATGACAATAAAAATATATTGCCTCATTTAGCACTTTATATGAGAACCTTAAGAGTAAACTCATAAAGTAAAATATGTGCAATATGATGTGCCATGGAAAAATCCTCTAAAAATATAAGGAGAAAAGAAAAACGGCATATCTGAACACTTGTATTTATATGATCTCATTAAAAACCTTTTATGAGAAACCACTAGGGAAAACTCGTTAAGGAAAAAAGAGGACAATATGTATGATTGGAAGATCATCGACGGGTTACGATATGGGAGTTTGCTCCCCTGAACTTTGCAAATCTCAGCAATTTTATTTGCAATATTGTTCTCTATATAACCTATATGCATTTGAGGAATACAAGCAATATTATCTTGATAGAGAATGACACATGATTCTTTGGAATCTTAACCACATGTGTTTGAATGTGGTATCATTATGTGAAGCCATATACATTTTACGATGCTTCATATGACTTGATTATTCTATAATGATTAGTCATATTAGACATTAGAGTCTATTTTTAAGATTCCCATTAACAAGTTGTTGCACTAAATTCAGTCCATGATATGAAATTTTCTGGATCAAACAATTATAGCCAATATATGTATATCACGCAATGGTCAAATCTTGATGTTCTTGATGGAACTAATCAAGATATTTTTTGACTTGGAGATATCAAAGGACATAGGGCTTATACCAACCATTTAGTTGGGTTTAGCATTTCAAATAAATCGACAACAAAAATATTGTCACACATGATGTAGTTTGCAATGATGGTATTAAGATACATAGCTAGAGGTTCCGATACCACTTCATCATTGATACTGCGTTTAAATGAGTTTTCATCCCTAAATAGTATGACTATAGGTGTACTTGATATAATTTATCCATATTCTATGGATATGTGAAGACATATAGGTATGTATTCCTGAGGAAATGTTCTCAAGTTGTAAACTTGATTAAGGTTTAATCCATTTATTGAATACACTTTGACAATAAAATTATCGCGACATATACAAAGGTCATGTAGAATCCAATAAGGGATTTTGTTTATGACTACATGTAAGCAATCATTATAATTCGAGTAATCCTTTTAAAGAAAGAATTTTGTAGTCGATTGTACCACACAATGTTTTCGAATATTTTAAGTCATGTAGTGAATTTTGATATTTTACGCAATATATGTCACAATATGTTCTTGGATTCGTATTTTATGACTCTTAGGGATATTTATGTAGATATCCGAATTGAGTGATCCATATGAGTATGTAATCACCTCAGCTGTCAACTGCATGGATAGATTAATTGTAACTGACAATAATATTAATAGGAATATAGTTCCACTTATACCAAGAGGGTATGTTACACCATAATAGATGTGGGTCTTTGCAATAACCATTTTGTTACAAGCCTCGATTTTTCACCACCTCATTGTTTCCGTGATGGGGGAATAGTCATTTGTCTTCCAAAGGGAAATATACTTATGAGGAGAATATATTAATGTGGTAAATACCTCTCTTTTATTGAACTTGTGCTATTCTTAATAATTGCCTCCTTCCAGTTGAACCAATATATGAGTGCATGAGGCACTCTGCCATGGACTTTGGTTCAGATCCCTAAAGGTTTTAGCATTTAAGAATAAACATTTGTCGACAAATCTATCCTTTATGTTATATGATTCATTAAATCAAAAGAAATTATTCAATAACATTTACATCTTTTAACGTGATTTCCCATAACAACAGAGTAAAGGTGTTTCGATGTCCCAACACTTCAAATTGTGTGCACATTTATGTTGGGTTTGGATGATTGGCATCCCTTGTGTGTCATCCAACTTGGGGTTGAAACCTTTATTAGTCGAGGATATAATTTCCTCTTATTCCGCGGATACATATGATAACTTATTTCTCATGTGACCATGTTTCTCCCCCTTTTGCTCTCATTTGGGGAGAATAGTGGTTGTATGAGATACTTCCACTTTGTATGGAACATTGCATGCATAATGTGATTTCATGACGTATTTTTCATAAGTAAATGTATGTGGCAGATTTGCAATGTGTTGCAAATATATTGAACCTTATGTTCATATTTTAAGTATGTGAATATAAGGATTGAATGTCTATGACATTTCTAATTTATCGGGATTCTTTGTGGTATGAATCTTCCCCTAATGCCGAAAATGTCCTTATTTTGCAATCAACGCACATGCCATAAGAATTCCCCTGGTAGGAGGTTGATATATTTATGATTGATGGATAAATAAATAGTAATACCTCACATAGATCCCAAGTTTAATGTGAGTGCCCATTAATGTACACTTCAGTGGTGATATTGGTATATAACCAAATTATCGAAAATGGGAAATACCTTTTTTGATTTCCACGTACTTATTGCAAGGGGAAGCAATATGCTATGCAATTGGTATGATCTAGAATAGATCTGTGACGTGTAAGACGACATATCTCCAACAAGATGTTGGTATACTAAAATTATGTAGAAGTGGTCATTTGATTAGTTTGATTCTTCTGATAAAGAATTTAGATGCACCATTCTACGTATGTACAAGCGGTACTTAGAAAATAATAAATGCTTGTGAAAATGACATTCAAATGGTTTAAACATAAGTTAGGATAATTTTCTCTTAATTTGATAATTCGAGCAAGTAACTTAGTAAAAATCATGGGTTTGTGGAGATTTGATACCCACATAAGATCATCTATTAGATATCTATCTATACCATGAATTTTTGTCCCGGAAATGGTTGAATAGTCCACATGTATATTCTTGAATGTGTTCAAGAAATTTAAGTGGCTACTTTCTTAATTTTAAGATGTGAGAGTCCTAACAATGAATTTTATCATCACCCATGTGGTGCACATAAATCTGATGGTTTGAGAATTTTACAGCTTTTAAGTTATGACCAACAGAATTTTCAATATTTTTTTGCACCATCCTTATTTTGGGATGATATAGACGATCATGGCAAAAGTCTTAAAGTTATTAAGATCCAGAAAATTAATTTCTACACAACAAAAAAATTGTATAAATTTGGTTAATACATTCAAAATTTTCATGTTTGAGGAACATGATATGATAGACATAATACCTCATGTAGTAGTATGGTTATAGGCTGATGGCATGTTGGGATAGTTATGAGACCAAACGAGGTCTCCATATATTTTGAGAGTTTTATCCAGCAAGCATATTGTTATTGCAAAGGGATATATCTCCCCCCATACTAGACTTATGCACTCTTTCCGATGAACATTTTTAAGTACAATGTGCACCCAAATTATTTTCTGGTACTTATCGACGTGAGCTCAAAATTATCCCATTAAACTCGCATTAATTAATAAATTTGTGGTATAACCCAACCAAATGCCTGAGAGCACTCATAAGTATGATGATTCATACAATAAATTATTTGATAAACATGATATTTATCATATTACTTTTGGTGGGTCCATTATGATTATGTTTGTCATTTTATCTCCACTTTACATTAGTTTCTTGTGGCTCTTTTTACGACCATTGATATTCTTAGTATTTGAGTACCAGTATGAATGTCAAGTAAGGATATATTGCCCGTAGGGTGTACCTTAAATGGAGTAGTTGATAATGTTGTTGCCTTATCATCAAAAAAGGATGTAAAGTAATTTTAAGGTTTTGGATTAGATCTACTTTTTAGCTAGCTAATCACAAATTATTAAATTAGAGTTGATAATATAGAAAACATAATTGTAAGCTGCAATGGACTAGAAGCCCAACAAAATAATTGAGTGAACATTCACATTATGTTTATGCAACATATATCCTCTCGATGGAGGTTGAGGGGATTGAATGTTTATCCAATTATCCCTCATTTAATGCGAGCTCATGAATTTGTGTATGGAAATGCCAGCCATGTTCTACATGAGATTATCATGCAATTCATTTAATGTGATAGTAAAATAAAAAATGCTTTGACTAACCATATTTATGGTCAAGATGATTCCTTGCTTTGACTAACCATATTTATGGTCAAGATGATTCCTTAATGAGCATAGTGTGTAGACATCAATGTTGAGACATTAAATAGTATTTATATCAATGCTTTGGACTTTATTCCAATGGATGAGTGATGTTACATTCACCACCAAAACATATATAAGCAATTGTGACATTGGGTAGTCATGGTGAAGATAATTATCAACATGTAATGTAGTACCTATAGTAATTTGTGAGAAACTTAATTGTTGCGATGTATGATGGACTCTAGATTGATAGATAGACCATGCAACAGTTGTATCACTGATGTAGGTTCCACTATTTTTATGTTCTACCAATGTAATGAACGTAATCACAGGGTATGCAAATATCTCATAATTTTCCATGACATATTCAAGAAAAATGAGGCTTGAATAGTTATACTAGCACTAAATAGCATTTCAACATATAGCGTTGTTGCATGAATAATATTTACCGTGAGAGTAAAATGCTTAAGAGGAGCATAATTTTATAAATGTTGAAGCAAAACGAGGTTTGAATAGTTATATTAGCACAAAATACAATTTCAGCATATAGCGCGCTTGTGCATGAATAATATTTACTGTGAGAGTAAATCACTTTATGAACAATAGCAAATGCTTCATAGGAGTAGACTAGCCTTAGCCCCCGCGGCGCAGCGCCGCGGATTGTTAAATTGTTTGTATAAATATATGAGGAAAGGTAATATGATTAGTTAAACCACGTTGACTGAACGAAGAAGACCAGTAAATGCAGCTAGCATAGATTCATGAGCCTTCGGGCCTTTTAAACCCGCCCGGAAAAAGTACTTCATATTAATGTAACCTAATATAAATAAGAAAATGGTCATAGTAAGGTCCAAAAAAGGAATGATCATACAATACAGTGAAAATATATTGTTATATTGTACTTGAAGCAGGAAATCAAGGTTATCACAACCTCAAGCAAATGGTCTATGAATCCCATGGCCAACTGCGGTTACAAAGTGATGCTCATAGAAGCAACTACACAGTGTCATCGTTTCCATGTTAATGCACACCTGCTCTTCCCGTTATGTGCTTCATCTTTTCTCTTCTGGCCCAATACACGACACCTAAAGACGCTGCGTTACCGCTAATGTCGTTTCGTGGTGCTCATAGAGGAAACTACACAGTTTCATCGTCTCCATGTTCATGCGCACCTGATCTTCCCGTCATGGTGGTTCATCATTCTTATTTTGTCCCAATACACGACACCTAAGAAAATCGTGTTACCGCTAATGTCGTTTCTAGAGCTGCAACCGCCTATGACTGAATGAATGGAGGCAGCTAGCAGGCCAGCCTTGCCATGTGGCTGACCATCGATGCATCAAGAATGTACCAGTCGGAACACAAAAGAATCCAAGCATTTAAAAACAATGTTTATGCTGACATCAAGGATCGACACGTTTACACTACCACATTATGCGCCAAATACAAAAAAAAACAACCTCCGGCCATTAAGAAACCGTTGAAAACCAATAATACATGCATGCACGTAGTCAAGTCACAAATGAAAACCTTTTTCCCCATTGCATGCATGCAACCATAAAAAAATCCAAAATGCCACAACCCACAGAACGCATGGTTGACCCCGAATAGAAATCACAAAGCAAATATTTATGTACACATACGAATTTTATTCATCAAAGTTCTCAGAATTACACATGTTTACATCTGAGAAATCAATCAAATGCTAAATATATCTACAAAGGAAAAAATAATCCTATTAGGCATAGTGTTTTACGGAGGGAGTACTTATTACGTAGTTAGTAGTACATGTCTCTATAGTAAATAGTGCATGTCTCCTTAAGCTAAAGAAATCAAGAACTACCTTACACAAAATGACAAAATGATATATTTTTAATGATAACCATAGCTTAGAAATGCCCAATTATTTTAATGTATTTATTTGCTAGGTCCTAGCTAGGTGAAACATCTACTTTAGTCAACACATATGTATTACTAATAATTACTAAAGATAAGAAATCATATTACCATATGTACTGAGTCCTGAAATGATGTGGACCCTGCCTGTAGCAGAGGCCAAAAGGTAAAAAAAACTTGCCCAACTAAAAATCCCATATAAGCAAATTACATCTCTTTTGGAAGCAACACATATAACAAAGGACAAAAGAAAATCCCTCGGAAGAAATATTCTTTATATCTATGTTGTAAGTATATATGAATATATAAGACATACTTATATTAAATCCAGAAAGGTAAATAGGATTCACAATTCATTATTTATGTAGCTTTTTATCAAATAGATTAATGATTAACAATACAACATCAGTAACCTATCGAATCGGGGCTTTATAAAAATCAACGGACGCTTAACATATCACAATGTTATCAAAGTAGACTAAAAAATAAGAATGGAATAACATATTATGATAGATGTACTGCAACTTGTGCTCCTAATCAGTTGGTAAAAGCTTATTGCTTTGCTATTAGGATATTTAACAGGTAATATGTACATAACAACTATTAAGGGAACCTATCAACAATAGTTTCCATTAGTGAAAAGAAACTAAAATCATACTGTCATATGACTTCTATGACACATCCACTCCAGCACAAATAGAACTGGTTGTCTGTCTTGAAAAAGACCATCTGTTTTTTTTGCGGGTATGGAAAAGAACATCTAGAACATAGATGACTCAAATGTGCAACTTTCACAGTTCCATTTCATTTCAGTTTATGTTAAATCAAAATCATAGTCAATGAATAAATATAGACAACCCGCCACTTCAACAATGAACAAAGGCTTCAGATTAGCACCTACGGATACCATCATATGAGAAATCAGAATACAATTCTGCATACATCTCGTAGGTGGAGAAGTGGCATATCTATTGCAGACTTCCCCTTCAGACTTAGATGTCGCCTCACTCGCCGGTTCATTAGTCTTGGTCTGCAGTCTGCACACTTAAGCATGTAGGATTAAGCAAACAACACTGTACACCAGAAAATGAAATTTTCTCGAAGCAGAATAGACTACGTCGCATTCGATCTAGCCACATGCACGCTCTCCTCCATGGACCGCACGAAGAGCTAGCACTGCATGCAGAAATACAACAACTGTATCAGCCGCCCGACAGCAGAAACACAGACTTTCATCAGCCCGGCGCCGTGCATACCCAGCACCACGTCGAACGCGTTCACCACCCGCGCCTGCTCCACCTCCGCCTTCGGCGTGTCGTCCCCGCCAGTGCCGCCACGCAGCTCCGTCACCACCGTCTCCAACCGCGCTACCTCCACCGCCAGCGCCACCTCCACCGCTAGCGCCACCTCCGACTCGTTTAGGATCCGGCGGTAAGCAGTAGTTCACCTGATGGATCATCAGAAGTCACGACTTCTTGTCCGGCTCCCGGGTCAGGCTGACGAAGCAGCCCCCCGATACCAGCCCGGGGACGGATGCTCAGCTCCTTGTCGAGGCGCAGCCCCACCGTGACGCGTGGGAAGCACTGCACCTGGGTGTCGCGGTCCATGTCCACAGCGTCGTATCTGGATAGCGCGGATGCCAAACTGATGGATATGCGCGCCTCGTCCATTTCCTGTGCCGCCGAGAAATCGAAGAAGACGGCGCCACCGCGACTTGAGTTTCATCCCCGCATGAATGCCGCACCACGACGACGATGCGGAGAAGAGGGCTACGGCGCCAGGCGCCGAGCGCCTAGGTAGATCGCCGGCGGAGCAGGAGCCCTACTCGCGGCATCAGCAGCGTGCAGTGCTGCTCCGTCGTGGTCGTAGACGCTGCCTCGCCTACCCCTTGAACTACGTCATTTCTCCTGTGTGTGCACCACCACTTCAACCGCATAGAACGGAGATGGGGGGCTGACGCGGGAGGTGGGATGGGGCTAGGAGGTGGGAGCCTCGCTGCGGTAAGGTGGAGGTTTGGGAGACGCGGCGTGAGTGAAGGTGAGGCAATGATCAAGGACAAAGAAGATGAGCAAATTTATAGATGCATAAGGTGGTGGAGTGAAGGACACACGTCACATCAAAGAATTAGGAAGAGAAAACCATGAAACTTCCGAAGAGATCTTGAGACATGGAGAAAGGAGATAAGAACGGAAAAAAAAAATCTGGGTCAAAGCGGTCGAACCTATCAACATGCAACAACCTAATTACTGAACGAAACCGGCATGCAAAAAACACCACAAAACCTGATTACCCATATTTAAAAGAAACAATAGTGATACAAAAATAACGCAGCATCCAGATTAATCTAGAAAGGAGCATCACTATCGTGTCCATCATGCACACCTCCACGTACCCCCCATACCAATGCAAACACAGTAAAAAAATAGTGCATATCTAAATAAAAGCCATACTTTTATGTAAAAAAAACCATACATATCCATAGTCAAAGTACAGTCAAAGAAGAAAATCAAGAACGTCTATCTAACCAGAGACTGGCACATATGGATAAAAAAAATCAGCACAAATCTACGTAGAGATTAACACGTAAGGTTCAAACGGCACGTACAAAAAGGAAAGAAAAAGCATACAACTCAATCAGCGTTTAAAAAAGGAGGCACGCAAACAGAAGCATGCAAGCCAATGAATGTGCATGCAGAGGCAAGTCGTACAAACAAATCGTACATGCTCAGCTACCCAGAATTACACGTGTTTACCCCATAATTTTCAACCAATGACTGTAAAAATACTCCAAAAAATCAAAGAAAGATTAAGGCTATGGAATAGTATAGAAATTATAAATATTACAATCCTAGAAAAAAATTGGATTAGTATATCCTAGCACCACGACTCAGATTACTATATATCATGCCTCTAAAACTATAGCAAAAAAAAAGCATATGTACGTTTAATTGCAACAGCAGAATCATGTCTACTGCCATGTTTCTTTGTATGCAAACACCACAGAACTACTCATTTTCAATGTAACTTACAACTATACACTATCTAACAACTACAAATAACAACATATAGATCACCTGCATCAACAAAAATTAGACAAACATTTTTAAGATAATCATGAGGAAAATTATATGATATGCTAAAGCAGACATAACAATCAACTAAAAAATGGCAACATCCAATCTTGGGCAAGCTTCAGAGCTCTTGTAGACAAAGTCATCTAACATTTTTCATTTAACCTGAAAAAGGTATCTTGTGAGTGTGAGACACGTATATGGTCCGTTCATAATTGTAAAAGATGATCCATAGCCTATTTCTTCTCTAGGTCCAATCACACATTGTGAGGGCATGCTTCATAATATGTTCTAGAATTCTGAGTGCAGCATTTTATGGCATATTATACATTGCATTTATATATATACCAGTATATCTCGAGAAAATTATTAAACCTTATGATGCTACTCATATTATAGTTCTTATCGTCAGTTTTCCTACAGTGATGATCATATACTCCTACAGTGATGATCATATACTCTTAGCGCTATTTTCCTGCAAAATTTAGCTCGACATGGGATTACATATTCATATAAAAAGACCATTATCAATTAAATCACCTAGTAAATCAAACACCATTCTCGATTAAAGCACAATTTTTAGCATGATAATTCATGAAAAAATACAACTCAAAATAATATACTTCCTTCGTTTTTATTTAGTTCGCAAATTAGTTTTAGTTAAAGTCAATCTGTGTAAACTTTGACAAAAAATTACAAACAAAAATATTAACAGATACAAATAATAAATCAATACTATTAGATTTATTATTGAATGTACTTTCACATCATATATATTTATTATAGTAAATGTTTATACTTCTTCCTATAACATTGGTTAAACTTTACGAAGTTTGACTTTAGTCAACACTAATATGCAGAATAAATAAAAATGGAGGGAGTATTTGTACAAAAATATTGGCAAGTGCACCTAAAGGTTTCGTGCAAACAAAAGTAGACATTTTCTGAAGTATACATGTCACAGAAGCAAGGGTTAGTACATGTGCACTTTAAAAGCAGCTTATATATATTTATATACAAACCCTTAATGACCTAAAGAACAGTGAAATGACATGGAAAAAGAAATTGTGAATTGACCTCTTGCTTTTGAGCTGTTCTTCGGTACACCCCCTAAATATATAAAGAGTATTATTATCTTTTTACTTTTCATCTAAGTTGATTTTTTTTAAGAAATCGAATCATATGTATCCTATTTCAGGCTGAAGCAAGGTTGGGACGGATTTTATTGCCTTTAGACATTTTATTCTAGGTTTCTAAGGTTTTTCAGGTGAAAAAACCTTAAAATATTGGTCAACGTGATACATTGTGTGAACGATGTTTGAATTCATTCGAATTTTGTGTGGAGTATCATGAACATGCCCAACTATTTATAAAGACTATCCTACCCTTTTTAATGAAGGGATACAGATAGATTTAGTCCATCTATTTGTTTAAGGGAGGTGTACCGAAGAAGAAATACTTTTTTAGAACTAAATTATTAATTGCCTGGAAGATACATAGTGAATCAGACCATCACACACGCCACGGACAGGGAACACACGCTCCCACCAGCGTTATGCATACATGCATGTAGCCCACGCAATACACATGACAGAGCCGAAGAATGCATGGCCAAGAGAGAGCTGGGGGCAGTCGTTGTGCGCTCACCTTTCTGCAGTTGATACGCAGGCAGACTTCTCGCGTTCACTTCAACGTTAGCCAAGCTGAGGCAGCATCCCCTCACGGTACGGCAGGGCATCAGCAGTATAAGGACGCAAATACATAGCATGACGATATGCCGGCGGCCTGGGCAAGCGCGCAGCCGTGCGTGGAAACGGCGAGCACGCGGCTCCTGCAGTTTCCGGCCCAGGACGGCGACGGCGTCCAACTTAGCCCCTTAGACTATGACAGTACTGTACACCAGTAGCTCTTAGCTCCGACCATCACCTGCATGAAAAAAATAGATAATGAGAACAACTGATATGGGCAACAACGGCGAGAAGACCAACAACGGCGATAAGGACGACATGATGCCGCGTCCTTGGTCTTGCTTCGCCGTCTCCGATGACCGAGGAGATTGGGCTCGCATGCAGAATCACAGGCACACCAGGAGAAGGGCGAGAAGATTGGGCTCACCGAGCGCTAGCACCAACGCCTCACACGGCGGCGAAGATTCAACAAAGAGCACTCCCGACTCCTGTGTGCCACGGCGTGCTGCTTCTGTATTTCTTGGACGCGATCAACGCCATGGTGCCGAGGCCGAGTGTCATGAGCCGGCGCAAGCGCCCCACCAACCACGTCGCCTTCGGCGTCAGCACGGCTTCGAGCACATCGCCCGGGCCTGCGCGAAGCACGGCGTGCCGGCCGACCGTGCACTCCGCGCCGTGGCGGAGCTCGCGAACGTCATGGGCACGGACAGGCTCGCGGCGGAGCAGGTCGTGGACCTTGCCAGCGAGGGTGAGGACGTAGGGCTAGCCACGCTGCAGTACATCCATGTCCACACGACGGCGCGGCTCCTGGAGGCCATCGTCGCCGGAGGAACCGCTGAGAAGGTCGAGGGCATATGGGCTGTAAGCTGGGGAAGACGGCGTGCAAGGACGTAGCGGCAGACAAGAGGCGACGTACCCGAAGTTGATGGTTGTGGATGGGGCGCGCGTACTCTGCCGAGCTTGTGGCGATCGCAGAGGCAGAGCTAGACCGCTTCGATGGTACTCTGCATCACTCCGGTGCCTTCTTCCGGTTCACCCCATGCCACCTCGTGCATCGTTGCCTCCGCTCATTGTGCACACCGCGTGAAATTCACGCCCAGCAGCCACACGAATGAGTATCAGAGGAAAGCAACGCAGCGGTTGTAATTGAGGAATCGGAAGCACCAGTTGAGCTTTTATAGGAACGTATGGCGGTGAAGAGAGATATCAAGAGAGTACATGATTATACCAATGATCCACGTAATCACATCACGTGGCAACAACACCAAGCCTGAAGGCATGCATGCATACACATGTTAAAAAGCGGCTGAAAAAATCCACATGCAGTCTAACACGTAATAGCCGGCACAAACCGCCATAACAAAAATTAAAATTAAAAATATGCACACGCAGTCAAAGAAGAAAAATAAGACCTTCCATCTAACAACAACAACCGACCCACAAAAATAAAATAAAAAAATCAGCATGCATGTGAGATGGACTCCTGGATTTGCATGGCTGGTGATTTTTCTATTGTTTTTTGCATGTTGTGCTGCGATGCTATTGGTTGCATGATTGTGGGTCCCGATTTGCATGCATTTTTTTCTTTTTGTGTATGAGTATTGCTTCTCTGCCAAGTATCTCTCAGTCAAATCGATTTATTTATCTTTTCATGTGGACACGCATGCAGAATCAATAAAATACTTCAAAACCATGCATAAGAAGTAAAGCGCTAAACGAACCCCGGCTGCGTACCTAAAATCCTACCCCGAATTACACGTGTCTAGCTCTTATTAACCAGTTGATAGTTCAAAAAAAAGTTTAAAAATTCCTGGTAATAGAAGTCTACATCGTAATAGCATATAGAGTATGCACTTTAAAGGTATCATCATGTTAAAATGACAACATGTAGACCTTACAGTAGTGGTGGATAATTTGCAAATGGTGTAGTACATGCCACCAATCTCTATTTAGTTTATGTGTGGCTACATGCAAGCCTCCTGAGGCCATCTGCCTTTTAGCTCACTGCCATATGGGACCATGCTGGCAGATCTAACAGGCTGGTTCAATGTACGTACTAGCAGACTGTGATTTTAGTTTTTTTTTGGCAAAGTTGAGGCGTTAGATGTATTGCTTAGCTGTCTTCAACTACTTCTGCAGTTTCATGGACACGTTTCTACAAAATGTTGTCAATGCTTTTTATGCAATTTCTCAGGTCATCACTCACTAAAATTGCATACACTAGCATTTGTTGGCCTTCTAATTGAAAATAATCAGATTAAAAAGAAACAAGCTGAGTTGCCCTTTCTGTCAAAACATTTTGCTTGTTTTTTTACTTTCTCTTGATTTTTATTTATTAGTCTTTTACTTATTTTTATACTAGATTTTTTTCCCGTGGTATGTGTGTAGATAGTTTTCTAAAATGTACGCTTTCAAAAATACATTAACTTTAGATCCATAAATATATTTTTTCTATATAAGAACATTTCTCAAATATGACATGAAAAGTTTATTTCATATATGACCATTTCTATCTACACACAAGATTTTTTTTGTCAAAATAATTTTTCCTCTCTTGAAATTTGATTTTGACAACATTTTTGAAACTTCTTTAAACAAAAGAATTTTAAAATATGAAAAAACAAAATCTTAACGAATTGTGCCCATGATCAACGCACCCATGTATGACCACACATGACTATTATTAGCAACTAGAGCGAAGTAGGAGGACTGTCTCTATAGGGCTTCATATGAACATCCGTGCCGGTAACTATTGGGTCGATCGACAAACAACAAATTACATACATAGAGTAAAGTTACGCTATCGAAATTACCTAAACCCTCCCTAAGTTCCTATGTATCCAGACATTGGTACACTATTTATACTAACATTCAATAAAAATATATTAAAATTACATGCATGCCACACAGGTCAATGCGCTAATGTTTACAACAACATGCAAACAACACTTCACATCCATGTGTGCATGCCTACCAGACTGATCCATGATAATTGTCCATGCACTGCTACCATCATGCACAATCTCCCATGTCGTTCATATAAAAAGAGAAAATGTTACTTTTTTCGAGATAAAAAAGAAAATATATGTCACATGAGTCGTTCTACCATGAATACTTTATTCGGCCCAAGCTCACTATGAATACAGTAGTTTATTTATATCCCAAATCCTCTCTAAGTTCATGTGAGGCTAAATATCCGCTACCAAGGCACAATTATATGCAACATTCATCGGCCATCAAATCCTCAATTAAACTATTTAAGTTGTTCAAGATGGTAAGCTGATTTGTTTTTACTACCGTCTGAGTCTCTCCCATCTGTTTGAGGGGCATTTTCCCTCTGAGTTAAGCTAATAGGCGATCGAGTACTCTTGCATGTCGTGTCGGCATGATGGATGTACCTTGGGGTATCTACTACGGGTGTCACTAGGGATATGGAGTTTGCGATCGACATTTCATAATCTATTTTGCGTGGTGGGGTCGTCTGGTTAGAAGTTGGTTATGCATTTGTTTGTTTAGACAGGTGGAGTCACTGGAGTGGGCTATAATATTTGTGTGAAGAGCTTCTTGTGTAATTGTTCCCTGTATCATTTGATTTTTTTTGAGGTGTGTTCATTTGTTGTTGCTTTCTATATCCCTAAGTTGGGGTTTGTTGTTACCGTTATTTCTCCTGGCTGCTGCTTTGACTCATATACCCATGTTAAACTAGCACTAATACTAACTAAAAATAAGTTAGCACCCATACCTTATCGGTTTACATTAACCATCTTCATACGAAGATGCACATCAGGTCACCAACATTGTACTATGTCCCAAGCTCACGTAAACTCACATGCGAAAGATGCGGCTATAGTCGGGCGCAACGGAGTGCGCCGACCCATCTAGTACCTTATGATTCTCAAATAAAATTTGGAGTAGTCATAGTAAGAGCGTGTTTGGTTCTCGTTTGCTCCGCTCCAAAATCTGTTGGCTCCGTCCGCTTCGGGAGTTTTGCAGAGTACTATTTTAGCTGCTCCATAAAAATCAACTACATGCCGCTCCACTCCGCTCCGGCCGCTCCGGAACTAGAGGACATCCGAACATAGCTTAAGTATGACACTTTATACTTCTTATTTGAATTTCATTAGGATTTACCAAAAAATATTAAATTTTACTGCAAACTTGTAGTAGTGGTGCTAAAAAATGCAGTCATAGGAAATGTTTGTGCTAAAGACATAGATGATGTCTTAAATTCCTAAGAAATAGTTTATGGAATATAAGAAAAACATTCATTTGCAATAATGAGGTTATACATTAAAAATGCAAAATATACTTAATTATGTAGTATATGAAGATCCATGAGTGTCATATATCAATTTTTACATGATGTAAAATGGCGCATAATTATATTTTATGGCAGTCTCTTGTCTCAGGCCTATTCATTATGTGATGAGAAGATTTGGAAGCCACATCTGACCGCTCCACACCTTTCAGTCCAGCCTATTCCCGTGCTATAGCAGCAATGGCATCTCTTAGTGACGACATATGAACTTGTTCCATTAAGATAGCCCTTCTATTCTCAATCATGGAGTCCAGTCCCTTTAGAAACTTGAGAACACGCTTATCCTTAACCCAGTTTCTAGATATCACTGCACACTCAGCATGTGCCAACACAGGAGGTGCAAGATAGTGTAAATCAACCCAAAGGTGTTTCAGCTCTTCAACATACATCATCACGGTCTTATCACCTTGAGTGAGATCATGCACATTGTCTTCAATTTTGGAGACCAACATGACATTTCCCTTCCCTGAGTACATACTAGCTAACACACCCCATACCTCAGCAATAGTAGGGAGGTCCTCTACTGAAGCAGCCACAGAAAGGGAAAGAGAAATCAACAACCAACTCAACACCAACCGATCTATGGCATTCCATTTCTTCCATGAAGGTCCCATTTTGTGTTCTAGTTCCTTCACCTGACCAAGAGCATAGTATTACAGCGACTTAGTTCTGAGGATGAGTTTACCTCTCCTCGACCTCCTTAGGTAGTTCTCAACACCTTCTAACTTCACCTCATTTGGAGCCATTTCAATCTTCCACATCATCTCTGCCTGCCCAACACTTGAGCCCACATCAGTAGTTGCCTTCTCACCAGCAGCCACCAGCTTCGCGGCCATGATGTCTGCAAGCTTGTCCATTGCAGCTCCCAGTGCGTCTTCTGCCATTCTTATGTTTCAATCAACATCAGTTCGCCACCTCTTCCCCTAGAAACAGCTCCTTGCAGGAACAAGCTCCAGCAACACAACAATCCAGCTCCTGTTTGTCGCGTTCCAGATCGAGGATGAGAGGACGAACTACATCTCCTCTTCCTCCTGTGCCGCGTAACATAAGCTCCTCCTACTCCTCGCACACATCCCCGCAGCATGCGTGCAAGCATCTCGCACACAACCTCCCTCGCCTGGCACCGCGCAGCCGCCTCTCTCCACCGGACCCCACCGCCTTGCCGACGAGCGACTACGCCACGACCTGGTCTGATAACATGTTGAGTTGGAACCTCACCTCAGTTTCCCCTGGCGGCTGGGTGTGGTGTGATCTGTGTGCTTTTATACACTCCCTGGCTGGCTGCACCACCTCTTCTAGGTAAAGGTATGGGCTGGGCCTTATGGGTTTAAGTGGAGATAAGCTACTTAGCCCATAACGGTTCAGCATGACACAAGGGTCAACAACCCACTTCAACAGGTGCACACGTTGTCCTAGAGTGATTTGCATGTATTGACCAATTTTAATGTTGGGAAGCACATGTCATTGGGGTTTCTATCATTCTATTCTATGGAACTATTTGATCTGCATAGTCTTCCACAATTACATTTGATTTAATTTAGATTTATTTATAATAATTAATATCAACTCGCTTTTGTGACTTAATGTGTTTTTAGTACTTTCTTGGAGTATGGACACACGTCTATAGCTTGTAAAAGAACACCATAAATATGCAAGTCGATGATACACACATTTTAGGAATACATTTGTTCTAAGAACAACGTATTATAATGTGTATGATAACAATGAGAAGGTTAAATCGCTATTAACAATTAGCCAAAGGGCTAAGCTGCAAATTCTAAATAACCTGAAGGCTAGGTTGTACTAAATCACAGTAGGACAGAGGTCTAAACTGAAAGGATTTATACAAGATTAGCATACGGTTCTAGGGTTGTTTTGCATACAAAAACAAGCCTGGGGATTCATTGTGAAATATAGGCCTTTCCCGTTAACAGATAAAATGGAAAGGACCACAATGCAAATGTGCCAAATGATAAGGTTTTCCAATCTTATCTCCCTTGCATTTCTGCTGTGGATACGAATCAATTCAATTCTTCTAATTATTCTTTCTAAAGTTAGTAGGAGAGCTGCTAAAATTTCACTGCCGAAGAAGAAGCCGATGGTTGAAACTGCTCGGATTATTAAAGGAAAGTCAGATGAAAACATGTGGATAGGACACACCACACCTTGCTAATCTAGGTCTAAACCGCAATGCCCATTGATACGTCCAAAATGCATCACTATTTTACATCATAATTTACCTCTATCATTGATATATTTCATGTTATGATGATGTTCTTATAGTGTTTTGGCTTGTTTTACAAAATTTAGAACTTTCCGGTGCCGAAATAGTAGACACAGGAATCAACAAGGAAAAGTGCATGTATTGTGGCCATATCATCACATCTCCAAATGACCTAAAAAACACGGGGAAGAACTTTCTGGAGAAATCACGAAGGCACACCAAAGTGGAGCCGGAGGGGGGCCAGCAGGCTCCCAGGCGGCCTGGTGGCGCGGCCACCCCCTATGCCGCGCCCAGTGGCCGCCTAGGAGGTGGGACCCACCCCGGGGTTCTCCTCTAGCACATATATCTCTCGTGACCTAAAATCTGGAGAACATAAGTTGTTTCCGGAGTTCCGCCACCGCTCCGTGGAGGAAACCTACAGAGAAGAAAAGACCTTTCCGGCGGGCAGATTCCGCCGGGGAGAACTGTGACGCCCCCAAAATCAAGCCCTGTACAGTAATCATACACGCAAGGTACACGATCGAGATTAGGGACTCACGGTGAGATATCACAACACAACTCTACAAATAAAATAATACAAGCTGTTTAATACAAGCCAGGGGCCACGAGGGCTCGAATATAACAGCTCGAGAACACAAGTCAGCGGAAGCAAATAGTATCTGAGTACAGACACAAGGATACAAGGTTGCCTTAAGAAGGCTAGCACAAATAACAACAGATCGAAAAGGCGAGGCCTCCTGCCTGGGAACCTCCAAACTACTCCTGGTCAAAGGGGAACTCGACGTCGTAGAAGGCATCAGGGATCTTCATGTTGCGGTGGTCGGCATCGGGAATCTCCTGCTCCTGGACTCCAACATCGACTGCAGCGGTCGATCAGGAAAAACAGTAAAGGAAATAAAGCAGGTGAGTATCTAGTATACCCGCGAGTCTTACGTCCGCTACTAAGCATTATGCATTGTATCAACGGAAAGAAGAGGCTGTATATAGTGGACTGAAAGATAGAAATCCAGAGCAAGGGTAAGAAGCTAGGCCTAACGAAGACTAGCATCTTCCGACGATGTCTTGCAGCATGAGGTAAGAATCAGCCAACAGTTTATATAAAGCATAAAGTAACAATGCAGCAGAAGTTGCTGCAGCATTGTATAATAATAAGTTGTAATAATTAACAATGCATCCGAGTTCACCTCCTCGAAATCCCCGCGAGGAAGAAAACCCGGAACCATACAGTTTAATAATAATAGTTTCTAGTGGTAAGATCCAGCTTCAGCATAAAGCGTCCTGTTACCGTGGACACGGCTATTCGAATAGATTAATCTTCCCTGCAGGGGTGCACTTGTGTTACGCTACACGCACGGATCTCCAGGGTGGCGGGAACCTTGTTAGGGAACGCTCCACCAAGGCTATCCGACACTTCTTAACCCATCTTTCAAACTCAACAGAGAGGCCATCCGCCGATCTAAATCCTAAGTACGCCGGGCCTTGGACCCCAACCCGAACGTACTCCTGCACGGTGCGTGGCTGGCCGGTGAAGTTGAAGCAAATCCAAATAAGACACCACCGCGCGAGAAAATAAGACAACACCCCTTTCCGGCAATCAGCCCGCAGTACTGCTGACGTCTGAAGAGTCCTCGGACGACACTAAGAAGCAGAGGAGCCCATAACTCGTAGTTCCCACGGGTAGGTAGTGCATACATGGCATATAGCCAACTCAAGACATTCACTGAACCATTTAGCATTTTATTAACCTGCGTGACAACCGTTATCGTTGCCTCGACTTAACTGACCCGCAGACAACGACAGCAGCAAGGACCACCAGTACATCGGTGCCTGCCCTGTCGTCCCACCAAGTCACTGCGGTTACCAACAAGGTGAACCGTCTCCTTACCTTGTCTCGCGTGTGCTCCTGGAGGAGCTCAACTTTCGTGGGTTGGTAACTCTCGCGGCCAACGATCAGGGGCCAAGCACACCGGTACACTGGTCGTACCCTCCCTGTCGTCCCGTCGCAATACCTCTCGCGGGCACCGTTGGGTCGCCCAACTTCTTACCTTTAAGGACACCAGTTGGTTCGAGTCCCTACCATTAAGTGAAACCAGGAGGAATCACCCTCGATGGTACACTTGAGCTGGCTCGACTGAGACATCAGCGGAATGAACTAAAGAGGTAAACCTCATATCATCCCGGTGATCCTACGCTACTGAGCCGACGAGAGTGAAATACGAGTCCATTCCACCCGTAAGTCAAACTCGAAGCGACTCGGCAGAGTCTCGCCGTTGTAGGTTCCGTAGGGTGTCTGCATTGATCCGTACCTGTTGCAGTTGTAATATATCGTTCCCACGATCACTCCCAAAGTGATCACGACCCTCTATCTAATCCTAGCTAACAATGCGCAGGGCTCACTTTTGAATAATGCATAAGGAATAATAGGCAGCATAGGATTAAGGAAGGCACATCAAGGGGCGACAAAAACAGGCTAGGCAATTGAATAGGATTGTAATCGTAGCAGCAGCAGTAACAATGCCTAGTGCAAGAAATGTACGGAAAGATAGGCGATATCTGGGGAAGAGAATGGCTCTGCTTGCCTGCAAGCTCGACGGTAGTAGTAGGGTCGTCGACGAAGTAGTCGTACTCAGCAGCTGTGTAGTCGACGGCAGCAGCGGGGTCTACCGGAGATTAAGGGGGGGGGAAGAAACAATAAATACACAACAATAATAGCAATACAAATGCAAGACATAATAGATGAATTGCAAACGGGGTTCTAACGCAGTGCAATGCACGTTGCTCGGAACGGAAATTCATCTGAGGATGAACTACCGGCTCCGGGTGGTTATCGGATAAGGTGTCCGGAGGGGGGGAGATATCATGCCGGAGGTGTCGTGGACACCCGACACATGTGTGGGTGGCGTAACCGGGTTAGTTGATCTATTCCGAACAACTTTCGTGTTCGGAATAAATTCATCCGGGTACTCTAACAGTACCGGACAGTTTAACGGTTATCGGGCAATCTATCGGACAGTGCCACCGGAGGGGGGAACAGTTCGATGATCGGTATGTTAGAGGGGTGTGGTGAGGATATGGGTATCGTATCTGTAATCGTTGATCCGTTCTGAGTAACTTTCGTATACAAAGTATTTTGATCCGGGCAATTTTGATCGGTACCGGGAATTTTCGACAAACGACCCGAAGGGGGCGAATGTCGATGTCCGGTAAGTTAGGGGGGGGGGGGGGTGGTTGGTATATGGATGGCGTAGTCGTATTCGGTATACTTTTCTGATCAATTTTGATGTATAAAGTTTTTTGATCTGAGTTACGGTTTAAAAGATATTGAATTTCAAAGTTTTAAACATTTTAAACAATTTCTGGAATTTCTTTTATTAATAAATCCAACCTTATCCAGAACCTTATCCACAACAGTGCTGACATGTGGGCTCCACATGTCAGCCTCACAGTATTTAACTCATTTTATTTAATTTGAATAACCACTGGCCCCACATGTAAGTCACTGGAATTTCTAATTTTAATTTAATTTAACTACTGACATGTGGGGCCCAGATGTCATACACAGAGGCATTTAAATCATTTTCATCTAATCAAAAATTGCAGAGGGCCCACATGTCAGTGGGTGAGTTTTATTTAACAATTTTATTAACTAAACCGCTGGCCTGGGGCCCACATGTCATTCGGTCAGGGGGTATTTTTATTTGTGTTAGTTTTAACAGGAGATTTGTATTAGTGACTAATTAAGCGGGCGGGTCCACCGGGCAGTGGGACAACCTACGGTTAAATCACGTCCATGCCGGTGGGAGACAGAGCTCGCCGGCGGCACCTATAGGGCACGGCGGCGTGGAGCGGGGTTCGCCCACGGGAAGCCCCAAACAGAGCGCGCATTGGCGTGTTCGGAAGCCATCGACTTCCCGCGTCACGTGGCACTAGCGGACGGTCACGGGGAGGACCTAAGCTACGACGGCGATAACCACAGCGGCAGCCGGAGCACGGCCATGGCGAGGCAGGGTTCTAGCGAACAAAAACGGGCACAAGAAGATGGGGATCGAAGAGGATCTCACTGGGAACTCGATGGAGCATTCGGGGAAGCCGGAGGGTGGACGGAGACGACGTAATCGTCGCCGGCGGCCGGAGTCTGTGGCGGAGTGGAACGACTCGATTCTCTCGATGCCATGGCCTCCGGCTCAAATTGGAGCACGGGATCTACGTGGGCGTCCATGGGGGTCCTTCCGGGCATCTCAGTGCGGCTCGGTGACGTGCCTGGACGCGTTGACGACGGAGGCGTGGCGACGACCGCGACGGTTCCACGCGGGCAGGAGCCACACAGGGAGGAAGAGGGGCAAAGGGGGGGCTAGGGTTCGTGCTCGGGGTGTCGGGGCGGTCTTATCCCCCACATCGACGGGAGGGGAGCAGGTGAGGAAGGGGGGGGGCAGGTGAGGGGGGCCGGCGGGGCAGTGGCCGTGGCACCACTGTCGCCGGTGTGGGGGGAGGGAACAGGGGGAAGGGGAGAGAGAAGGGGGGCTGGGCCCGGGTGGGCCTCGCCCCTGAGCGTAGTATAGGGTTTTCCTTTTTTTATAGTTTTTTTTTGTTTCTTTTCTGTTTGTAATTATTTTAATTACTTTATCAAATTGTAAAAACATGGGAATGGCCCCAATATTAGTGTTATGTATTATGTAATATTAATAAGAGTTTTTGTGATTTATAAAAATCATTTGATATCTCGTTTTATTTAAAAGGTATTAAAAGCCACTGTTTTGCTACTGTTTTTATTTATCTATATTATTAAAACATTATAATAAAACCCTAATTCACTTTTATTATGGCCTACAGATTATTAGGCATTTTATAAAATTGTTTCCATATTTTTTAGTTCATTTAAAATTCCCACTTGTTTATTTTATTTACCATAGCCATTTAATAAACTATTGTTTTTATTTTAAATATTATTCCTTTATAGTACTATACCATTTTAATAAAATAACCATTGCTATATTATCATGGCCTAAGATTGCTAGGAAATTTATTTAATATGTTTCATTAACTTTGGTTTAACTATGATTTCCATTTGTATATTAATTTTCAAAACAATTGTGATAACCCCACAACATTGGTTCCATCATTAGCATTGACTTGTGGTTATTCACATGGCTAGTTGGATTTGGTTTAACCATGATCAATTGAGGGACAGGAATCCACAAGTCTTGGAGAGAATTTATAATTTACCCAATTTGAAATTTTTATCCGGGTTGGAAATTGACAGAGCTATGATCAAAGGTGATCATGGCTTGATCATCCACAGTAATGATCACTAACAGTGGAATCACTGTAGTGATTACTGTTACTGTTTCTGAGGGTGTTACAATTCTCCACCACTACAAAGAATTCTCGTCCCGAGAATTAAAAGTAGTGTTAGGGGTAGAGTTTCGGTTTCGCCTTCTAACAAATCTTCTGGTTCCTGTTGTCCTACTCGAAGAAATTAATCCTTCACGTTGAGGCCTTCACGGCACGACATCGGTGCACCTCGATGGGTTTTCATCCTTTCTCTCGGGGCTTCATCGCACTTACGAACAGGTTAAGAGATAAAGCTTAAGGGGGTCGGATCGATACAAGATCAATTAAATTGGGTTGCTCAAGGTTATGGGGTACAAAGTCCTTCCGAGTTTAACCTCAGGTAAGTACATCGTGAGAATTTTTAAGCGGATAGGCACGTATTCGATGCCGATGACGGAAGATGGGAAAAGGGCCCCGATCATCAAACACAAGCACTGAGTCTGATATCGGACGGAATATCACAAGGTAGAGGACAAGAGTCAGGTTTCGGTCCTGTGGAACTGTGGGTTATGGGCCCACAGAAGGTAAGAAGGGTGGCGACATTCCATGCGAGCACGAGGCAAGGTTTGTCAGAGAACAACTTGTCAACTAGGTCGGCAACATCATCAGTGCCAAGGGCGAGGAACGAAGAGAACCATTTTCCTGCTCGTTAAGACGAGGCGGACCAATTTGGCAAAGTTCTCGTCCATCGGTGGTCACCGAAAAGTCATCAACAATCGTAACAAGGGGTTACTGACGAGGTTATACACCGAGGTGTTTACATAAGTAGGGGAATTATCACTGCTTAGATAAGATACATTACAAGAAAGGTTAAACAGACCAATGGAAAGGAAAATGTGATGAGACACAAGTATCAGGTGTATATCTTTCCCATGGGAAAGCAGAGCACGATTTACACGACCAAGTTGTACTGGCAGAGAGTCAAGGGGGTGGTCGATGATAACACAAAGCATCGAGGGGCAAGGATGGTATCTCACACGATGAATCCAGTTGACACATGGAGGAAGCCATGTAAGATTATTCGGATAATAATCCACCAAAGGTCGGGTGGTTCGCAAAGAATCTGGTGTGAGTATCGGCACTCAACCAGAAGGAGAAAGAATGCAAAGGCATCAGATGATGGAAGCATCGGAATAATTCGATGCTTAAGTACAAGGGAATTATGACTTTCAGATCGGGAGGTGGATGCAATTATCCACACGGACTTATCGGTGGCAGGGGATTGCAAAGGCGATGAACACGTAGGTTCTTGGGAATTCATCGGAGAGTAATCGTCGAAATCTTCAGGTGGATCAGGCGATCATTGAGAATGCAGAGCTCTCCGGGAGGAAGGAGGTACGTGAACCTAAGTCAGAGTTATTAAAACTTTACCAGCAAGGATAAGAGAGCAGAGTCCCAGAGCATAGGTTCGGAGAAAAAGATCCTAATACCAGAGATATCACACGTAGTGACATCGATGTGGGCCCGTAAGCCAAACATTAAGTTAGCAAGTAGTTTTGCAAATTCTAGACTCGACTTCGACCAAGGAGTGGTTAGGGGCTTCCTACAGGCAGTCGACTCTGATACCAACTTGTGACGCCCCCAAAATCAAGCTGTGTATAGTAATCATACACGCAAGGTACACGATCGAGATTAGGGACTCACGGTGAGATATCACAACACAACTCTACAAATAAAATAATACAAGCTGTTTAATACAAGCCAGGGGCCACGAGGGCTCGAATATAACAGCTCGAGAGCACAAGTCAGCGGAAGCAAATAGTATCTGAGTACAGACACAAGGATACAAGGTTGCCTTAAGAAGGCTAGCACAAATAACAACAGATCGAAAAGGCGAGGCCTCCTGCCTGGGAACCTCCAAACTACTCCTGGTCAAAGGGGAACTCGACGTCGTAGAAGGCATCAGGGATCTTCATATTGCGGTGGTCGGCATCGGGAATCTCCTGCTCCTGGACTCCAACATCGACTGCAGCGGCCGATCAGGCAAAACAGTAAAGGAAATAAAGCAGGTGAGTATCTAGTATACCCGCGAGTCTTACGTCCTCTACTAAGCATTATGCATTGTATCAACGGAAAGAAGAGGCTGTATATAGTGGACTGAAAGACAGAAATCCAGAGCAAGGGTAAGAAGCTAGGCCTAACGAAGACTAGCATCTTCCGACGATGTCTTGCAGCATGAGGTAAGAATCAGCCAACAGTTTATATAAAGCATAAAGTAACAATGCAGCAGAAGTTGCTGCAGCATTGTATAATAATAAGTTGTAATAATTAACAATGCCTCCGAGTTCACCTCCTCGACATCCCCGCGAGGAAGAAAACCCGGAACCATACAGTATAATAATAATAGTTTCTAGTGGTAAGATCCATCTTCAGCATAAAGCGTCCTGTTACCGTGGACACGGCTATTCGAATAGATTAATCTTCCCTGCAGGGGTGCACTTGTGTTACGCTACACGCATGGATCTCCAGGGTGGCGGGAACCTTGTTAGGGAACGCTCCACCAAGGCTATCCGACACTTCTTAGCCCATCTTTCAAACTCAACAGAGAGGCCATCCGCCGGTCTAAATCCTAAGTACGCCGGGCCTTGGACCCCAACCCGAACGTACTCCTGCACGGTGCGTGGCTGGCCGGTGAAGTTGAAGCAAATCCAAATAAGACACCACCGCGCGAGAAAATAAGACAACACCACTTCCCGGCAATCAGCCCGCAATACTGCTGACGTCTGAAGAGTCCTCGGACGACACTAAGAAGCAGAGGAGCCCATAACTCGTAGTTCCCACGGGTAGGTAGTGCGTACATGGCATATAGCCAACTCAAGACATTCACTGAACCATTTAGCATTTTATTAACCTGCGTGACAACCGTTATCGTTGCCTCGACTTAATTGACCCGCGGAAAACGACAGCAGCCAGGACCACCAGTACATCGGTGCCTGCCCTGTCGTCCCACCAAGTCACTGCGGTTACCAACAAGGTGAACCGTCTCCTTACCTTGTCTCGCGTGTGCTCCTGGAGGAGCTCGACTTTCGTGGGTTGGTAACTCTCGCGGCCAATGATCAGGGGCCAAGCACACCGGTACACTGGTCGTACCCTCCCTGTCGTCCCGTCGCAATACCTCTCGCGGGCACCGTTGGGTCGCCCGACTTCTTACCTTTAAGGACACCAGTTGGTTCGAGTCCCTACCATTAAGTGAAACCAGGAGGAATCACCCTCGATGGTACACTTGAGCTGGCTCGACTGAGACATCAGCGGAATGAACTAAAGAGGTAAACCTCATATCATCCCGGTGATCCTACGCTACTGAGCCGACGAGAGTGAAATACGAGTCCATTCCACCCGTAAGTCAAACTCGAAGCGACTCGGCAGAGTCTCGCCGTTGTAGGTTCCCTAGGGTGTCTGCATTGATCCGTACCTGTTGCAGTTGTAATATATCGTTCCCACGATCACTCCCAAAGTGATCACGACCCTCTATCTAATCCTAGCTAACAATACGCAGGGCTCACTGCTGAATAATGCATAAGGAATAATAGGCAGCATAGGATTAAGGAAGGCACATCAAGGGGCGACAAAAACAGGATAGGCAATTGAATAGGATTGTAATCGTAGCAGCAGCAGTAACAATGCCTAGTGCAAGAAATGTTCGGAAAGATAGGCGATATCTGGGGAAGAGAATGGCTCTGCTTGCCTGCAAGCTCGACGGTAGTAGTAGGGTCGTCGACGAAGTAGTCGTACTCAGTAGCTGTGTAGTCGACGGCAGCAGCGGGGTCTACCGGAGATTAAGGGGGGGAAGAAACAATAAATACACAACAATAATAGCAATACAAATGCAAGACATAATAGATGAATTGCAAACGGGGTTCTAACGCAGTGCAATGCACGTTGCTCGGAACGGAAATTCATCTGAGGATGAACTACCGGCTCCGGGTGATTATCGGACAAGGTGTCCGGAGGGGGGGAGATATCATGCCGGAGGTGTCGTGGACACCCGACACACGTGTGGGTGGCGTAACCGGGTTAGTTGATCTATTCCGAACAACTTTCCTGTTCGGAATAAATTCATCCGGGTACTCTAACAGTACCGGACAGTTTAACGGTTATCGGGCAATCTATCGAACAGTGCCACCGGAGGGGGGAACAGTTCGATGATCGGTATGTTAGAGGGGTGTGGTGAGGATATGGGTATCGTATCTGTAATCGTTGATCCGTTCTGAGTAACTTTCGTATACAAAGTATTTTGATCCGGGCAATTTTTATCGGTACCGGGAATTTTCGACAGACGGCCCGAAGGGGGGGAATGTCGATGTCCGGTAAGTTAGGGGGGGGGGTGGTTGGTATATGGATTGCGTATTCGTATTCAGTATATTTTTCTGATCAATTTTGATGTATAAAGTTTTTTGATCTGAGTTACGGTTTAAAAGATATTGAATTTCAAAGTTTTAAACATTTTAAACAATTTCTGGAATTTCTTTTATTAATAAATCCAACCTTATCCAGAACCTTATCCACAACAGTGCTGACATGTGGGCTCCACATGTCAGCCTCACAGTATTTAACTCATTTTATTTAATTTGAATAACCACTGGCCCCACATGTAAGTCACTGGAATTTCTAATTTTAATTTAATTTAACTACTGACATGTGGGGCCCAGATGTCATACACAGAGGCATTTAAATCATTTTCATCTAATCAAAAATTGCAGAGGGCCCACATGTCAGTGGGTGAGTTTTATTTAACAGTTTTATTAACTAAACCGCTGGCCTGGGGCCCACATGTCATTCGGTCAGGGGGTATTTTTATTTGTGTTAGTTTTAACAGGAGATTTGTATTAGTGACTAATTAAGCGGGCGGGTCCACCGGGAAGTGGGAAAACCTACGGTTAAATCACGTCCATGCCGGTGGGAGACAGAGCTCGCCGGCGGCACCTATAGGGCACGGCGGCGCGGAGCGGGGTTCGCCCACGGGAAGCCCCAAAGAAAGCGCGCATTGGCGCGTTCGGAAGCCATCGACTTCCCGCGTCGCGTGGCACTAGCGGACGGTCACGGGGAGGACCTAATCTACGACGGCGATAACCACAGCGGCAGCCGGAGCACGGCCATGGCGGAGGCAGGGTTCTAGCGAACAAAAACGGGCACAAGAAGATGGGGATCGAAGAGGATCTCACTGGGAACTCGATGGAGCATTCGGGGAAGCCGGAGGGTGGACGGAGACGACGTAATCGTCGCCGGCGGCCGGAGTCTGTGGCGGAGGGGAACGGCTCGATTCTCTCGATGCCATGTCCTCTGGCTCGAATTGGAGCACGGGATCGACGTGGGCGTCCATGGGGGGTCCTTCCGGGCATCTCAGTGCGGCTCGGTGACGTGCCTGGACGCGTTGACGACGGAGGCGTGGCGACGACCGCGGCGGTTCCACGTGGGCAGGAGCCACACAGGGAGGAAGAGGGGAAAAGGGGGGGGGCTAGGGTTCGTGCTCGGGGTGTCGGGGCGGTCTTATCCCCCACATCGACGGGAGGGGAGCAGGTGAGGAAGGGGGGGGCAGGTGAGGGGGGCCGGCGGGGCAGTGGCCGTGGCGCCACTGTCGCCGGTGTGGGGGGAGGGAACAGGGGGAAGGGGAGAGAGAAGGGGGTCTGGGCCCGGGTGGGCCTCGCCCCTGAGCGTAGTATAGGGTTTTCTTTTTTTATAGTTTTTTTGTTTCTTTTCTATTTGTAATTATTTTAATTACTTTATCAAATTGTAAAAACATGGGAATGGCCCCAATATTAGTGTTATGTATTATGTAATATTAATAAGAGTTTTTGTGATTTATAAAAATCATTTGATATCTCGTTTTATTTAAAAGGTATTAAAAGCCACTGTTTTGCTACTGTTTTTATTTATCTATATTATTAAAACATTATAATAAAACCCTAATTCACTTTTATTATGGCCTACAGATTATTAGGCATTTTATAAAATTGTTTCCATAATTTTTAGTTCATTTAAAATTCCCACTTGTTTATTTTATTTACCATAGCCATTTAATAATTCCCATTTATTGTTTTTATTTTAAATATTATTCCTTTATAGTACTATACCATTTTAATAAAATAACCATTGCTATATTATCATGGCCTAAGATTGCTAGGCAATTTATTTAATATGTTTCATTAACTTTGGTTTAACTATGATTTCCATTTGTATATTAATTTTCAAAACAATTGTGATAACCCCACAACATTGTTTCCATCATTAGCATTGACTTGTGGTTATTCACATGGCTAGTTGGATTTGGTTTAACCATGATCAATTGAGGGACAGGAATCCACAAGTCTTGGAGAGAATTTATAATTTACCCAATTTGAAAATTTTATCCGGGTTGGAAATTGACAGAGCTATGATCAAAGGTGATCATGGCTTGATCATCAACAGTAATGATCACTAACAGTGGAATCACTGTAGTGATTACTGTTACTGTTTCTGAGAGTGTTACAGAACTCTTCCCGGAGGTTTAGATCGTCCTCATCGTCATCACCATCGTCACGGGCATCATCGAGATCATCATCACCATTATCCTCATCATCAACACCATCTCCATCACCATGCCATCTCATCTCACCATTGCAATCCGAGTTGTAACTTGCACTATTCATCCCCTCTACTTTACCGGTGTTGATTACTCTTTTGTGGTGAATGCTATTAAGTTTTGTTGGATAATTATTGTTATGATCAGATTGTTCATCATATATTAATCACCTTTGATTATGAACTCTTTTATGTCTTGTGAGTAGTTCCCTTAGTTCTTGAGGACATGGGAGAAGTCTAGTTGTTAGTAGTCATATGATGTGAAGTAATATGTGTTGATTGATATTTAAGTTGTGGTATTATTCTTCTAGTGGTGTTATGTGAACGTCGACTACATAACACTTCTCCTTTTTATGGACCTAGGGGAATACATTGTTTATAAATAATGCTTATGGTGGGTTGCCGGAGTGACAAAAACCTGAACCCCAGTTCACATACTTTTGCACGAGGGAGTGTTGGATCCTAAATTTGATTGCTAGGGTTAGGCTTTGCCTTAATTTCTCTCTTGTATTTGCGGATGCTTGCAAGGGGTTTAATCATAAGAGTGTACTTGTCTTAGCCTAGACGGTGCACTAGCATAGGTCCATCCACACAACACTTATCAACAAAAAACATAGTACTAGACGGAATATGGCGAATGCACTTGACTACCTCCCCCGTGTGTCCTCAGGAACGCTTTAGTCTTTATAAGTTTGATCCTTCGACTTATCCTTTGTTAAAAGGGATTGGGAGACTTTCTACACCTCAGCACCATTTACTTTCCTTGCTTTTATTTCCGTGTTGCTTGTACCAGAAAACCCATAAAAAGTTACCTTTCAGTACTTGCAGTTATTCCTTTCTCAAGATTACTTGTCAGTACCTTCAGCTCCTCGTTGGGTTAGACACTCTTACTTATTGAAAAGGATAAGATAGATCCCCTACACTTGTGGGTCATCAAGACCATTTTCTGGCGCTGTTGCCTGGGAGTGTAGCGCTATTGGTAAGTGAAATTGGCAAGGAAACATTTATACTGTGCATGCTGTTTTTATTTTGCTGTTTCTCCTTTTTGTCCTTATGGATAGCTCTGCTCTTGGTTCTTTGCTTGTGGGGCGCCGCCGCACCGCTGTTGTGGTGGAGAAGGACCCCCACCTACTGAAATTGTGCCTTTTAAAATACCAACTGGTATTGTTGATTATGTCTTGGCTAATCGTTATGCAGGAGAAAGACATCCAAGCGACCACTTGCTATATATTTCACAAGTATGTTCCTTATTTAAGCTTGCAGGTGTATCGATGGATTTTTTATGAGAAAACTATTCTCTCTATCATTGAAAGATAAGGCTTTGTTTTGGAATAGGCTTCTCGATAACTCTCATTTACTAATTTGGCAAGAGCTTATGCCTCTCTTTTATGCCTCCAAGGATGAGCCTCCTCAAACGAGCTCTAGGTCTTCATGAGCGAGCAAGTTAGATGCACCCCCACTAGTTCCTTTGGAGAGCTTCTTAGCTCGTATGTGCATCCGTTGCATGGAAATCCCTACTCCTCACATCATATCTTTCATTTGGCATCTCTTGCCTATGATTGTACTCATTGATGTGAGCCTTTCTCATCCTTTTTGTCTTCCTCCTCCACCATATTTCTCTCTTTGCCATCCTAAGTGTCAACTCTCGTGCTTACGCTCATCCATTGCATGAGTGCTCAAAATATCGAAAAAGGAGTGGATCAAATTGACTTGTACCTGGCTAGTGGTCTGGGGACGAGTCAAGATAAGATTCCAAAGAAGACCAAGTGTGAAACTTTAGTAGATTGAGTTCTCAACACAAAAATACTTTTTTCTCGTATTCCCTATCCCCTTCTTGCACGCAAACACCATTTGGAGACATTCGAGTCACGGACAGCGAGAACTCTTGCACCTATTGTTCTTTTGTTACTTGTTTCAATGCTAAAATAGACTCTTGCGTGTTATGCCTTGAATTGAATCTCTAACCTTGATTGCTTTACTTTTCAAAGTTCTTTTATGGTTGCTAGCATGTCACCACAGAAATTGTGCTGTTATCATTTACCTACTCGAGGACGAGCAGGAATTAAGCTTGGGGATGTTGATACGTCCAAAACGTATCTATAATTTCTGCTTGCTCCATGCATGTTTTGTGTGATATTGCTATGATCTAGATACACTTTCATACACTTTTGATCATATTTGGACTAACCTATTAACTCAGTGCACCCCAGTGCCAGTTCCTGTTTTCTGCTGTTTTTCTATTTTTCAGTTTTCCCCCATATAAAAAGTGCCAGAAAAATTCCGGGGAAAATACAGGAAAAATCAGCGTACACGAAGCTTCGCGAAGAGCCCGGGAGGGGCCAGAGGGGAGCCAGGGGGGGCCCAGGCGGCCACCCGGCACGGCCACCACCTCTGGCTGCCCCCCTTCGCCTATTTATTCTCCGTCACGGGGAAACTCTGAAGACAGAACCCTATTTTGCAAACTCGCCTCTGTTCCGCCGCCGCCGCGCTTCCGAGATCGGGAGCACCAGAAGACCTCTTCCCGGCACCCTGCCGGAGGGAGGATTGACCTCCGGGAGTCTCCTCTCCACCATGGATGCTTCCCGGATGTCTCGTGAGTAGTTTTCCTTGGAGCATGGGTCCGTGATCAGTAGCTATGTGATGTTCTCCTCCCCTCTTTGATCTTCATTGTTTAGACCTCGTGAGCTGCCCTACATGATCGAGGCACTTTTGTAATATTTTGCTATTGCTATGTTGATTTTGATAGGATCTGATGGATTATGAGATTATGTTCAGATTGTGATTGAGTAATATATTTGGTTCTTATCTCTTATATTTTTGTTCCTAAGTAATTCTTGCATGTTCTCCGTTGCTGTTTATTGCTTTGGCCAAGTAGTAGGTAGTGACTCCAAGAGGGAACGTTTTGCTCGATTGTGGGTTCATGCCCCCCGATGACATGCTTGAGTGACAGAAACATGAGTCTAGGGGATGTGCTGTTGCCACAAGGGGGAAAACAACGGTGCTTGTAACCGCGGTTGCAAGGATTGTTTACTTTACGCAGAGTGCTTTTTAATGCAGTTGTCTGTTGCTTTGGGTTTACACTTTGGGTGGGGCTCGCAAATTAATACCAGCGAGATGTTCTGGATAGATATCTCAAGGTGGATGATTAGTAGTAGATGCAGTTGGATTTTGGTCTACTTATTTTGGCGTACTGCCCATGCTTTTGAGCCTCGTCCTTTCTTTTGTAGCATAGTTAGCATTGCGGTGCGTTCATAATCCTGTCAATTGCCTTTCTGTAATTTGTTTACCTCGCATAGAAATTTTATCGTCTTTTGGGAGAGAGACATCACTAGTGAACATCACGTATCCCGGTCCATATCCTCATCACTGTTTACATGCTCATTTACTTTTCTGCTTTACTTTCAATTGCTATCATTATCCCTTGTGTTTGATCCTTTGTGAACAACAAGACCGGAGAGATTGAAAACCTCTCTGAACTTTATTGGGACTAAAGTTATCGTGTCTGTGTGCAGGTCCGCGTTAGTTGCGCCGCTGACACCTACTTATCATCTCCGGAGTCCTACTGGAGACAAACCTTGGTATCTTCACCGGGGGAAATTTGCTGCTGTGCTACATCACGCCTTCCACTTGGGGTTTACCAACGAAGGCGATAAATCACTATCATCATCTCGCACATCAAGCCAAATTTCTGGCGCTGTTGCCGGGGACTCCGAGTGCTAAGATAGGGGAGTTGCACACTACCCTTTACCTTTGTTTTTTAGTCTTGTTAGTTTACCTTTTAGTTTTTATCTTTGTGTCTTTGATAAAAAAATACAAAAAAATTATTTATATTGCTAGTTGTCATTATGTCTGTCCCTTTTGCCTTTGTTGAGACAGAGGTTCTCGCCTTTAAACAAAAAGGTGGAGAAAGTTTAAAAGATGCTTGGTATAGAATTAATGATTCTCGAAAAAAAGCCACCAAGAAGCAATCCACTACTATCCCGCTTAGAAATTTTTATGTTAGGATTACTCCTTGGAATAGGTTCATATTAGATACTGCTATCAATGGGAATTTTCTAGAAGCCCCGACTTGGGAGTCTCTTAATTTTATGGAAAATCTTGTTGGAAATCTCCCTATTGCTAGCATGCAAGAAGATATAACTCTATCTCACATTATGAATAAACTCGAAAAGATAGAGTTAGAAATACCAAGTATAACTTGGATAAATGAGTTGGATCGCAAGATTCAAGGGAATTTGAATATGCTTGATAGCTCTATGCTTAAAATTATTAAAACTTTGGAGGTCATCAAATCCCGTGATACGGATCTTTCTAGGATAGATAAGATTGATGAAATCATTAATACTCTAGGAACTACTTTTTCCTCAATCAAACAAAAAAAGGTAGAGACTTCGGCAAGAAGGGAACCTAAGTTCAATTATGTCCCTAAGGTTCCCCGACCTAAAAATAAACCACCTATTGCCAAAGAAGTTGAAACCGTGAAAACTTTGGAAGAAATACCTCTCTTTGATAATTTTATAAATAAATCTTCCATTGATTTTCCGCCTTTTGGTTTTCTCCCTAGAAGTATCTTCATTAGGCCTTTATTTGAAAGACCTCTTAAGACTAGTTGTACAATTGAAGAGCTTTTTGATGATCTTGATAATGATTCGATTGCTACAACTTGTTCTTTTGCATCATGCCTAGCTAAAAGGCATAAAAGAAAGCGCTTTCGGGAGGCAGCCCGCAACGAATTTAGGTTGTTCTTTTTTGCTTTTGTTGTGTCTTGATGATTGTTACTACTGTATCAACATCATTGTATCTTTATTTTTCAACTTTGTGCCAAGTTATAGCCTCTTACAGCAAGGGAAGTAAAAGTTGTGACATGCTGTCCAGAAAACAGATTCTGTCCTCGTGAACAGAAAAATTCCAGAAAAATCCCAGTTCATCTTTTTGAGCTGAAATTTTTACACAGTATGCTCTATACAATTACGAAACTTCCGTATGTTCTGAGTTTTTTGATTTGAGTTGCAGAAGTGCCCCTAAAAAATTCTTTACTATCTGCTGTTCTGTTTTTCACAGATTCTGCCACGTTTTGTATCTCCTAAATTTTGCAAACCTTAAGCTTGCTTTTTATTTGCAAAAACTTTTTGGCCCTCTTGAGAAAGAGTATCTCTTCAAGAATATCTTTATATCCAGTGGGGAAAATTTATTTATTAAGGGTACTAACCTCTCTAATCAGCTTATGATGAGTTATGTATGAAGGGAGTTTTCAAGTGTGCGATGGAAGATGATGAAAGAAGATCCAGGAGTGTCAAGCGCTCAACCTTGGGGATTCCCCCATGCATCCCCAATAAATATTCAAGGAGACTCAAGCGTCTAAGTTTGGGGATGCCCCCGTGCATCCCCTTCTCCATCAACAATCATCAGTTCGTCCTTCGTCTCACTATATTTTTATCACTTCATGCGTTATGTGCTATGCTTGGAGAGTCTCGCTCTTAGGTTTTGTTTTTAGTTTTCTTTAGCTTTTCTTGCTGTTCATAACAAGTTAGATACCGTATTACTTTGTGTGGGAGAGAAACACGCTCCACTTTAAAAATCTAGAACACATCATAGGATTTTTCCTGTTTATCTTTTTGCTGCTGTGTGTTCTTTATCTTTTCATAGCTACTGCCATGTTTAGTTTTAGTCTTAGTTTGTCTTTAGCAAGAGCCTTGGGTTTTGTTTAGTTTGTTGCTGGAACTCTTTTTAGTTTTCATGTTTATCTTGTTAAAGAGAGTTGGTTGTTGCACTGAGTTGTGTCTTGTTTTGAGAGTAGGTAATTGAGGTTGCTATTTAATTCTAGTAGTAACTTGCAATGGTTTTGAGGTATTGATGTGAGTAATGTTTGAACTTTTGGTGTCAAGAGCTCTAGCCTATTAGTGATAGGTGTCGTATTTTGGGAAATCCGTGTGTATTTTCAAAACCTACAAAACTAGTTGAGAACTCTAGCTACTAGATGGATCACTACTCTTCTAAGGAGTCGAATATTAGAGAACACTCACGTACCATGAGTCGAGGATGCGCAAGGATAACCAAACTCCCATACAATCCTCCTCGGGGTATTTGTCTCTTTGTGAACCTCCTTATTAGATTGAGAGTTACCGATAATAAGTGCATGAGTTCTTCGGACTAATGTAAGTATTGAAAGTTGACACTTCCACCTTTCCATATTTTGCTAGCCTCTCCTGTGCCGTGCATTGCCTTCTTCTCACTCCGAGAGTTGGTGTACACCTTCGCCAGTACATTCAAACCCTTGGCATGATACGATCTGTCATCATAAACCTCCATATATCTTTCCTCAAAAAAGCCACCATACGTACCTATCAAGGCATTTCCATAGCCTTTCCGAGTTATATTGCCATGCAACTTCCACCTCTTCATGACTTGATCTTCATGTCATACATGTTCTTGCTACACTGGCAGTGACATACATTGCATACATCATGTTAGTTACATCTTCTTTATGATTTTGAGTACCTTGTAAAGTGTGAAAGATCTTCTTTACCTTCTTGTAAAATAGAGTGTTGCCCTTAAGTGAGGAAAAGATCCCAAAGTGGACACAATAAAAGATCCCAAAGAGGACAAATGAGAGTTAAATAGAAAGAGCCATTGAGGCCACAAAAAAATACAAAAAAATAGAAAAAAGAGAAAAAGAAATAAAAAGAGAGAAGGGGCAACACTACTATCCTTTTGAGAGATCCACACTAGTACTCCCTTTATATCCTTGTACTCCATAGAGATGATCATTATGCATATAGCTATGTGGGGATCTTCACACTATAGAACTTGGCTTGCATATTCCAAGGATGAGCCTCCTCAAACAAGCTCTAGGTCTTCATGAGCGAGAAAGTTAGATGCACCCCCACTAGTTCCTTTGGAGAGCTTCTTAGCGCGTATGTGCATCCGTTGCATGGCAATCCCTACTCCTCACATCATATCTATCATTTGGCATCTCTTTCCTATGATTGTCCTCATTGATGTGAGCCTTTCTCATTCTTTTTGTCTTGCTCCTCCACCATATTTCTCTCTTTGCCATCCTAAGTGTCAACTCTTGTGCTTACGCTCATCCATTGCATGAGTGCTCAAAATATCGAAAAAGGAGTGGATCAAATTGACTTGTACCTGGCTAGTGGTCTGGGGACGAGTCAAGATAAGATTTCAAAGAAGACAAAGTGTGAAACTTTAGTAGATTGAGTTCTCAACACAAAAATACTTTTTTCTCGTATTCCCTATCCCCTTCTTGCACGCAAACACCATTTCGAGACATTCGAGTCACGGACAGCGAGAGCTCTTGCACCTATTGTTCTTTTGTTACTTGTTTCAATGCTAAAATAGACTCTTGCGTGTTATGACTTGAATTGAATCTCTAACCTTGATTGCTTTACTTTTCAAAGTTCTTTTATGGTTGCTAGCATGTCACCACAAAAATTATGCTGTTATAATTTACCTACTCGAGGACGAGCAGGAATTAAGCTTGGGGATGTTGATATGTCCAAAACGTATCTATAATTTCTGCTTGCTCCATGCATGTTTTGTGTGATATTGCTATGATCTAGATACACTTTCATACACTTTTGATCATATTTGGACTAACCTATTAACTCAGTGCACCCCAGTGTCAGTTCCTGTTTTCTGCTATTTTTCTATTTCAGTTTTCCCCCATATAAAAAGTACCAGAAAAATTCCGGGAAAAATACAGGAAAAATCAGCGTACAGGAAGCTTCGCGAAGAGGCCGGGAGGGTCCAGAGGGGAGCCAGGGGGGCCCAGGCGGCCACCCGGCGCGGCCCCACCCCTGGCCGCGCCAGGGGGGCGCCTGGGGCCCCTGGTCCACCTCTGGCTGCCCCCCTTCGCCTATTTATTCTCCGTCACGGGGAAACTCCGAAGACAAAACCCTATTTTGCAAACTCGCCTCTGTTCCGCCGCCGCCGCGCTTTCGAGATCGGGAGCACCAGAAGACCTCTTCCCGGCACCCTGCCGGAGGGAGCATTGACCTCCGGGAGTCTCCTCTCCACCATGGATGATCCCCGGATGTCTCGTGAGTAGTTTTCCTTGGAGCATGGGTCCGTGATCAGTAGCTATGTGATGTTCTCCTCCCCTCTTTGATCTTCATTGTTTAGACCTCGTGAGCTGCCCTACATGATCGAGGCACTTTTGTAATATTTCTGCTATTGCTATGTTGAGTTTGATAGGATCTGATGGATTATGAGATTATGTTCAGATTATGATTGAGTAATATATTTGGTTCTTATCTCTTATATTTTTGTTCCTAAGTAATTCTTGCATGTTCTCCGTTGCTGTTTATTGCTTTGGCCAAGTAGTAGGTAGTGACTCCAAGAGGGAACGTTTTGCTCGATTGTGGGTTCATGCCCCCCGATGACACGCTTGAGTGACAGAAACATGAGTCTAGGGGATGTGCTGTTGCCACAAGGGGGAAAACAACGGTGCGTGTAACCGCGGTTGCAAGGATTGTTTACTTTACGCAGAGTGCTTTTTAATGCAGTTGTCTGTTGCTTTGGGTTTACACTTTGGGTGGGGCTCGTAACTTAATACCAGCGAGATGTTCTGGATAGATATCTCAAGGTGGATGATTAGTAGTAGATGCAGTTGGATTTCGGTCTACTTATTTTGGCGTACTGCCCATGCTTTTGAGCCTCGTCCTTTCTTTTGTAGCATAGTTAGCATTGCGGTGCGTTCATAATCCTGTCAATTGCCTTTCTGTAATTTGTTTACCTCGCATAGCAATTTTATCGTCTTTTGGGAGAGAGACATCACTAGTGAACATCACGTATCCCGGTCCATATCCTCATCACTGTTTACACGCTCATTTACTTTTCTGCTTTACTTTCAATTGCTATCATTATCCCTTGTGTTTGATCCTTTGTGAACAACAAGACCAGAGAGATTGACAACCTCTCTGAACTTCGTTGGGAACAAAGTTATCGTGTCTGTGTGCAGGTCCGCGTCAGTTGCGCTGCTGACACCTACTTATCATCTCCGGAGTCCTACTGGAGAAAAACCTTGGTATCTTCACCGAGGGAAATTTGCTGCTGTGCTACATCACGCCTTCCACTTGGGGTTTACCAACGAAGGGCGAGAAATCACTATCATCATCTCGCACATCACTCGCCATGATAGAGAGATGCTTGATTCCGCCTCTAGTGGGGTATTCCGAACCAGAAGCGTTGAAGATAGATGGGATCTTATTGAAAAGAGCCAGAAGAACACTGAAGATTGAGAGTTTGATAAAGGTATTGAACCCGTTATAAATTATGAGCAGGATTACATTGAAAGTTATGTGAAAACTGATTACTTCAATACCTTTTGTGCTAAGATTGGTCTTGATTCCCAACTTCTAATTGATTTTTGCAAATACTTTGCCTCTCATATTGATTCTTCTAAAAATAAGCAGGATCAACATCATAAGACCCCTGCAGTTTAATATGAAAAGCCCCCTTTTCCCGCAAGGATGAGGGAGCATTTCTTTTGTCACGGGTATATTAAATAAAAGTGAGAGAACAACTGATGAGCATGAGGACCTGATTAAGGTCGATCCTCAAGTTGCATTGGTTAAAGATCTTGTAACTTGTGATATTGGAGATTCCATTATAAATTTTTGTGCTGTTTCTACTAACCTTGTCATAGACAAGAATAAAGGCCCAATTTCAGGTACTCCAGTGGTATCTGTTAAAATATGAGATCATAATTATTATGGGCTATGCGATTTGGGATACAACGGTAGTGCTATTCCTTTTTCACTTTATCAAGAGATCATGAATGAGATTTTACCATGTGAAATTGAAGAAGTTGATGTCATGATTCATCTTGCAAATAAAAAAACTATCTCTCCTATCAGAATTGTGAGAGATGTTGAAGTCTTATGTGGAAAGGTAAAACATCGTACCGACTTTTTAGTACTTGGTTCAGCGCAAGATAGTTTTTGCCCTACTATCTTTGGTAGACCTTTTATCAAGACTTGTGGAGCTATTATAGATTGCAGGAAAGGTAAAGTATCCGTTGAATTCAATGGTGATCCATATGAATTTAACTTTTCTAAATTTTCCAAGCAAACTCGTGGTACTAATTTGCCTAGTAATGATAAAATTATTGAATAAATTGCTTATATTGCTATTCCTCCTAACGGTCCTTTGCAGCAATACATGGAGGACCACGAGAATGACATTCATATGTAGGAAAGGAACGAACTAGATGATATCTTCTTGAGAGAACCTGCTATCCTGAAGCACAACCTTCCGGTCGAACCTTTAGGAATTCTATCACAACCAAAAGAAGACCCGGTGTTAGATTTAAAACCTCTTCTCGATACGTTCAAGTATGCTTATTTAGATGAAAATGAAGTATATCCTGTTATTACCAATGCTAACCTTTCAAGATATGAAGAATAGCGATTATTGGAAACCTTCGTAAACACCGAGGCGCTATCGGCTATCCCCTTGATGATCTCAAGGGAATTAGTCCATCTATTTGACAACATACTATCAATCTTGAACCTGATGCTCAACCGGTTGTTGATCATCAATGACGGTTGAACCCGAAGATGATGGATGTGGTGAGGACCAAGGTCCTCAAGCTTCTAGCCACAGATATTATCTACCCTATAGCTTATAGTAAGTGTGTAAGTCCAGTACATTGTGTTCCTAAGAAAGGAGGTATGACTGTGGTTCCTAATGATAAAAATGAACTAATACCTCAAAGAATTGTTATTGGATATAGAATGTGTATTGATTAAAGGAAGTTGAACAAAGCAACTAGGAAGGATCACTACCCGTTGCCGTTCATCGACCAAATGCTTGAAAGGTTTTCCAAAAACACTCAGTTTTTCTATCTTGGTGGGTATTCTGGCTTCGCTCAAATTCATGTTAACACTGTTGATCAAGAGAAGACCACTTTTACTTGTCCTTTTGGTACTTATGCTTATAGACATATGCCTTTCGGTTTATGCAATGACCTTCTACTTTCCAAAGGTGTATTCCTGCTATCTTTCATGGTTTTTGTGAGGAAATTGTGGAGGTATTCATGGAAGATTTCTCCGTCTATGGAACCTATTTTGACCATTCTCTCCACAATCTTAATAAAGTTTTGCAGAGGTGTGAGGAGACTAACTTGGTGCTTAATTGGGAGAAGTGCCACTTCATGGTCAACGAGGGAATTGTTCTTAGCCACAAGATTTATAAAAGGGGGATCGAGGTGGACAAGGCGAAGATTGAAGCAATCGAGAGAATGCCCTATCCAAGGGACATCAAAGGTATTCGTAGTTTCCTCGGTCATGCTAGTTTCTATAGAAGATTTAATAAAGACTTTTCTAAGACTTTGAGACACCTCACTAATCTTCTCCATAAGGATATTCCTTATGTTTTTGATGAATATTGTAAGGAAGCCTTCGAAGTTCTTAAGAAAGCTTTGATAACCGCTCCTATAGTCCAACCACCTGATTGGAGTTTACCCTTTGAAATCATGTATGATGCTAGTGATTTTGCTGTTGGAGCTGTTTTAGGACAAAGGGTTGATAATAAATTGAATGTCATACATTATGCTAGTAAAACCCTTGATAGTGCTCAGAAGAATTATGCTACTACCGAGAAAGAGTTTTTAGCAGTAGTGTTTTCTTGTGATAAGTTTAGACCTTATATTGTTGATTCCAAAGTAATTATTCATACTGATCATGCTGCTATTAAGTATCTTATGGAGAAGAAGGATGCCAAACCAAGGATTATCAGATGGATTCTTCTTCTTCAAGAATTTGATTTGCAGATTGTTGATAGGAAGGGAGCACACAATCCTGTGGCAGACAACCTCTCCAGGATGTAGAATGATACGTCCCAAACGTATCTATAATTTCTTCTTGCTCCATGCATGTTTTGTGTGATATTGCTATGTTTTAGATACACTTTCATACACTTTTTATCATATTTGGACTAACCTATTAACTCAGTGCACCCCAGTGCCAGCTTCTGTTTTCTGCTGTCTTTTTTATTTCAGGGTTTTCCATTACGTAAAATGCCAGAAAAATTCCGGGAAAATCTAATACAAAATCAGCGCAACGAAAGTTTCCGGAGCCCCTAAGGAGAGCCCCGGGGGGGGGGGCACCCTGGGCCTAGGCGTCCAGGGGGAAGGCCCCACCCTAGGCCGCGCCAGGGGGCGCCTGCACCCCCTGGTGGCCCCCTCGGCTGCCCCCTTCGCCTGTATATTTCCTTCGCCCCGAAACCTCCGAAGACAGAACCCTTTTCATGATCTCGCCTCTGTTCCTCCGCCGCCGTGCTTCCAAGATCAGGAGCACTGGAAGACCTCTTCCCGGCATCCTGCCGGAGGGAGGATTGACCTTCGGGAGCATCTCCACCACCATGGACGCTTCCCGGATGATCCGTGAGTAGTCCACCTTGGACCATGGGTCCATGATCAGTAGCTATGTGATGTTCTCCTCCCCTCTTTGTTCTTCATGGATTAGACCTTGTGAGCTGCCCTACATGATCAAGGCACATATATAATTCTTTCTGCTGTTGCTATGCTGAGTTTGCTGGGATCTGATGGATTATGAGACTATGTTCAGATTGTGATTGAGTAATATATTTGGTTCTTCTCTTTTATATTTTTGTTTTTGAGTAATTCTTTCATGTTCTCCATTGCTGTTTATTGCTTTGGCCAAGTAGTAGGTAGTGACTCCAATAGAGAGCGTTATGCTTGATTGTGGGTTCATGCCCCCTGATGACTAGCTTGAGTGAAAAAACATGAGTCTAGGGGATGTGCTGTTTCCACAAGGGGGAAAACAACGATTGTTGTAACCGCGATTGCAAGGATTGTTTACTTTACACAAAGTTCTTTTAATGTAGTTGTCTGTTGCTTTGGGTTTACACTTTGGGTGGGGCTCACAACTTAATATCAGTGACATGTTTTAGATAGATATCTCAAGGTGGATGATTAGTAGTAGATGCAGATGGATTTCGGTCTACTTATTTTGGCGTACTGTCCATGCTTTTGAGCCTCTTCCTTTCTTTATAGCATAATTAGCATTGGTTCGCGCCCGTAATCCTGCAATTGCCCAGCTGTGATTTGTTTACCTCGCATAGCAGTTTTATCGTCTTTTGGGAGAGAGACATCACTAGTGAACATCATGGGACCCCGGTCCATATTTCCACCACTGTTTACACCCTCAATTTACTTCCTATTTTACTTTCTAGTTGCAGTCACTATTATCCTTTATCCGTTGCGTTGATCCTTTGTAAACAACAAGGCCGGAGAGATTGACAACCTCTCTGAACTTTGGTGGTAGCAGAGTTACTTGTTGTGTGTGCAGGTCCAGGTCAATGGAGCAATATCTCAAAATGGCGCGTTGCTCGCTTCACCACCTACTTGTAGTTATCGGAGTCCTACTGGATACATAAACCTCGGTATCTTCACTGAGGAAAATTTCTGCTATCCTACATCTCACCTTCCACTTGGGGTAACCAACGAAGGGCGAGAAGCCATTATCATCTCTCGCGCATCAAGCAAATTTCTGGCGCCGTTACACGCTATCTTTTACCTTTGCTTTTTTTGGCGCCGTTACACGCTATCTTCCACTTGGGGTAACCAAAGAAGGGACTCCAATCTTCAAGATAGGGAAGTTACACGCTATCTTTTACCTTTGCTTTTTAGTCTTGTTAGTTTACCTATAAGTCTTGCTTTAGTGTCCTTTATCAAAAATCACAATTTTTTTTGTTTATCCCACTTGCTGCTACTATGGGTACCACGGAAACACTAAGTTGTGTGACTTCACCAGTCACAACAACAATGATTTTATCTACACTCCTATTGCTACACCAGCTACTTCAGCTACCTCTTATGAAATTAAACCTTCTTTGATGAACCTTGTTATGAGAGATCAATTCTCCGGTGTTGGAGATGATGCTGCTTTACACTTAAATAATTTTGTTGAACTCTGTGATATTCAAAAGTATAAAGAAGTAGAAGGTGATATTGTTAAGCTTAAGATTTTCCTTTCTCCTTGAGGGAAGGAGCTAAAATCTGGTTTCAATCCTTGCCTAGGAATAACATAGATTCTTGGAAGGATGCTTTTATTGGGAAATATTACCCACCTACTAAAATTATCCAATTGAGGAGTAATGTTATGAATTTTAAGCAATTGGATAATGAACACGTTTCCCAAGCTTGGGAACGCATGAAATCTCTTGTTAAGAAATGCCCTACACATGGTTTGACTACTTGGATGGTTATCCAGAATTTTTATGCAGACTTGAACTTTACCTCACGGAACCTGTTAGATTCGGCCGCGGGAGGAACCTTTATGTCAACAACACTTGGTGCTGCCACAAAACTATTAGATGAGACGATGACCAACTATTCCTTATGGCACACCGAACGATCTCCAACAGGTAGGAAGGTAAACTCTATCGAGGAGATTTCCTCCCTAAATGAAAAAGTTGACTTGATTATGTCTCTACTAACCAAGCAATCTCCTATTGATCCTCATGATGTTCTTGTAAATTCTTTGGTTGCTCAAGAACAAGTAGATGTGAACTTTATCTCTAGAAAGAAGTTCAACAACAATGATTATAGGAGTAATTTTTCTAGAAATCCTAGACCGTTACCATCCAACAACTATGGGAACAACAACACTTATCCTAGCAACAAGAACTCCACTTCTGAATTAGAAAACATACTTAAAGAATTTATCACTACCCAAAAAGCCTTCAACAAGAGTGTAGAGGAAAAATTTAGCAAATTAGATAATCTCTCTTTGAAGGTAGACAACCTAGACCTTGATGTTGAGATGCTTAAAATTAGAAATTCTCCCCTCGAGGAGAGGAAGGCCACTCCTATTAATGCTATCCAAATGCAAATTAATGAAAATATTAGGATGATGGCTAAACTTAAAGAAAGATGGGATAGAGAAAAGGAGGAAGAAGATAGAATTAAGAGCCTTCCCACACACCACACCGTTGCTACTATCCAAGTTGTTGAGGACACCCAAACTTTTAGCACCCAACACACTCCTAGTCCTACTGGACCTATTAATGGTGATGCTATTACCTCAACCATAGAAGAAGAAACCCCATGAACATAGAGGCTTTCAAACAAGAGAGCCTAGATGACACCACTACCACCTTTGATAGTAGTGACATTGATTTTGATAGTTGCACCCTTTCTGAAGTTATTAGCTTACTACACAAAATGTCTAGAGACCCCCACACTAGCCCACTAAATCTTTCCTTCACGGAGCATATCACTAATGCTCTAATTAAAGCTAGGGAGGATAATCTTAGAGTAGAAGCCTCCATACCTAGGAAGCTAGATGATGGTTGGGATCCTATGATCAAAATTAAATTGAATAATTTCTCTTTCTATGCTTTATGCGATGTTGGAGCTAGTACCTCCGTTATGCCCAAAAGAATGTATGATATGTTTGAATTGAAACCTTTTGATCCCTGTTCTTTTGGTGTTTGCCTCGTTGATTCTTCTGTAAAGAAACATTTTGGGGAAGATTGATGATGTTCTTATCAATTTCAATGACAATTATGGTCCCGTTGATTTTACTATTATGGACATAGAGTGTGAACCTTTATATCCAATTATTTTGAGACGTCATTTTCTTCGCACCGTTGGTGCTTTTATTGACATGAAAGAGGGGAATATAAAATTTCAATCCCCTCTAAAAAAGGGGATGGAACTCTTCCCTAGGTATAATATTAAGTTACCTTTTGAGTCCGTTACACGGGCTAGCTATTCTCTTTCTCTTGATAAAACTTGATCTTTTTGCTTCTTGCCTAGCTTAAAGGCATAAAAGAACGCACTTGTTGGGAGGCAACCCAAGATGTTTTTACTTCTGTTTTTAGTGGTCTTGATGATTTTTTCTACCGTAGCAACATCATTGTATCTTTATTTTCTAGCTTTGTGCCAAGTTTAGCCGCCGATTGCAAGAAAGTTCAAGAGTTGCGACATGCTATCCAGAAAACAGATTCTGTCCTTGGACGGAAAAATTCACGATAAATAACCAGATAACCTTTTTGATCTGATTTTTTTGACAGCATGCTCTATACAATTAGCTTTCGGTCGTCTGTTCTGAGTTTTTTTAATTGAGATGCATAAGTACCCCCAATAAATTATTTACTACCTGCTGGTCTGTTTTTCACAGATTTTCCACGTTTTGCCTTTCCTCAATTTTGCAAGTCTTGCGCTAGCTTTTTCTTTGCAAAAACTTTTTGGCGGTATTGAGAAACAGTAGCCCTTCAAGAAAATATTTATTTACAGTAGAGGAAAATTGTTTTATTATGGGTACTAACCTCTCTAATCAGATTATGATGAGTTATGTATGAAGGGAGTTTTCAAGTGTGCGAGGAAAGATGATGAAAGAAGATCCGAGAGTGTCAAACACTCAAGCTTGGGGATGCCCCCATGCACCCCCAAGAATTATTCAAGGAGACTCAAGCGTCTAAGCTTGGGGATGCCCCCGTTCATCCCCTTCTTCATCAACAATTATCATTTCGTGCTTCGTCTCACTATATTTTTATCACTTCACGCGTTATGTGCTATGCTTGGAGCGTCTTGCTCTTTAGTTTTATTTTTAGTTTTTTCCTTAGCTTTGTTTGCTGTTCATAACAAGTTAGAACCCAGCTTTCTTTGTGTGGGAGAGAAACACGCTCCACTTCAAACTAGAACACATCATAGGATTTTCATGCTTATCTTTCTTTTGTTGTGTGTTCTTTATCTTTTCGTAGCTTCTATTATGTTCAGCTCTTAGTTTTCATGTTTTTTTTCTTTTTCAAGAGCTTTTGTTTAGTTTGTTGCTGGAACTCTCTTTAGTCTTCATGTTTATCTTGTTAAGAGAGTTGGTTGTTGCACTGAGTTGTGTCTTGACTTAAAGTAAGTAATTGAGGTTGCTATTCGATTGTAGTAGTAACTTGCAATAGTTTTGAGGCATTGTTGTGAGTAATGTTTGAAATTTTGGTGTCAAGAGCTCTAGCCTATTAGTGATAGGTGTCGTATTTTTGGCAATCCGTGTTTATTTTCGAAAACTACAAAAACTAGTTGAGAACTCTAGCTACTAGATGGATCACTAATCTTTGGAGGGATCGGATATTAGAGTACACTCACGTACCATGAGTCGAGGATGCGGAAGGATAACCAAGCCCCCATACACTCCTCCTGATTAGATTGAGAGTTACCGATAATAAGTGCATGAGTTCTTCGGACTAATGTAAGTATTGAAAGTTGACACTTCCACCTCCTCATATTGGCTAGCCTGTTCGGTACCGTGCATTGCCCTCTTCTCACTCCGTGAGTTGACGCCTACCCGCCGGTGCATCCAAACCCTTGGCATGATACGCTATGTCATCATAAACCTCATATCTTTCCTCAAAAAATCCACCATACCTACGTATCAAGGCATTTCCATAGCCTTTCCGAGATATATTGCCATGCAACATCCATCTTCTCATGACTTGATCTTCATATCATACATTTTCCTGCTACACTGGCAGAGGCATACATTTGCATACATCATGATAGCTACATCTTCTTTATGTTGAGTACCTTGTAAAGTGTGAAAGATCTTCTATACTCCTTGTAAAATAGAGTGTTGGCCTTAAGTGAGAAAAAGATCCCAAAGAGGAAAAACTTAAAAGATCCCAAGGAGGACAAATGAGAGTTAAATAGAAAGAGCCATGGAGGCCACCAAAAAATACAAAAAATAGAAAAAATAGAAAATGAAATAATAAGAGAGAAGGGGGCTACACTACTATTCCTTTTGAAAGATCCACACTCGTACTCCCTCTATATCTTGTACTCCATAGAGATGATCATATATGCATATAGCTATGTGGGGACCTTCACACTATAGAACTTGGCATGCATATTCCAATGCTGAGCCTCCTCAAATGAGCTCTAGGTCTTCTTGAGGGAGCAATTTGGATGCAACCCCACTAGTTCCATTGGAGAGCTTTTCTTAGCTCATATGTGCATCCGTTGCATGGCAATCCCTACTTGTGCCGCCCCCAAAATCAAGACGTGTACAGTAATCATACAGGCAGGGTACACGACCGAAATCAGGGTGCCACGGTGAGAATATCACAACACAACACTAGACAAAAATAAGATAAATATTTAAGTTACAAACCAGGGATCACGAGGATCCGAATACATAAGTTATACAATCATAATATCTGAGTACAGACATAGTTAGTCAAGTTTTGCCTTAAGAAGTCTAACACAAATAACATCAGAGATACATATCGTAAAGGCAAGGCCTCCTGCCTGGGAACCTCCGAAACTACTCCTGGTCATGGTCAGCGGGGGTCTCGACGTAGTAGTATCCGCCTCCGGGGTACTCCTGCACTTGGGCGCTAGCGGCTGATTGCAGTAACCCGGGTATATAAAACAAAGGGGGAAATACAACAAGGGTGAGTATCTAGCATACCCGCGAGTCTTACGTCCGCTACTAAGCATTTATTCATTTGTATCAAATGGAAATGGGAGGCTGTATATAGTGGACTGCATGATAGAAATCAGAATAAGGATGAGAATCTAGGCATATCGAAGACTAGCATCTCCCGACGAGTCTTGCGGCACAAGAAGAGAACAACCAACAATTCATATAAAGCATAAAGTAACAATGAAACAGAAGTTGCTGCAACATTGTATAATAGTAAGTTGTAATAATTAAAAATTATAAATGCCTTCGAGTTCCCTTCCTCGACTCCCTGCAAGGAAGAAAACCCGAAACCAACAGTTTAACAGTAGTAGTTTGTAGTAGTAGGATCCGGCTTCAGCATAAAGCATCCTGTTACCGTGGACATGGCTATTCGAATAGATCAAACTCATTGCAGGGGTGCACTACTGTGCAGCCTGCATGCTCAGATCTCCAGGGTGGCGTACACCTTTTTAGGGAATGCCCCACCGAGGCTATCCGAAACACATCAACCCATCCTAGGCTCAGCAGAGAGGCCATCCGCCGGACTAAATCCTATGCGATCAGGGGTCTAGGACCCTCACTCTTCACGTTCCTGCACGGTTGATGACCATAACCTGTAGTGGATCGATTGTATCGTTTTCGATAAATAAGAGTGTCGAACCCAACAAGGAGCAGAAGATATTGGTAAGTGACTTTGGTAAAGAAATAACCGCAGGCACTGAAAGATAACTTTTTAGGGGTTTTCGGTATAAGCATCAAGAAGGTAAAAACAAGCAAAGTAAAAGGTACTAAGGAGTAACAAGTGGCCCAATCTTTTTGAGCAAAGGATAAGCCTGGCAACTGAACTTATAAAGGCTAACACTTTCTTGAGGACACACGGGAGAGATAGTCACGTGCTTTCGCCATACTCCGTATCGATACTATGTTTTGTGTTGATAAGTGTTGTGTGGGTGGATCTATGCTAGTACACCTTCTAGACTAAGATAAGTGCACTCTTATTATTAAACATCTTGCAAGCATCCGCCAATACAAGATAGTAATTAAGGCAAAAGCCTAACCATAGCAGTACGATCGATGATCCATTGTTCCCTTGTGCAAAAGCGTGCAAACTGGGGTTCAGGTTTCTGTCACTCCGGCAACCCACCGTAAGCATTCTTTATACACAATGCATTCCCCTAGGTCCTTAATAAGGCGAAGTGTTGAGTGTTCGACTCACACAACACCACTAGGAAAAAAACAACACAACTTAAATATCAAACAACACATATTACTTCAACATCATATAACTACTAGCAACTAGACTTCTCCCATGTCCTCAAGAACTCAAGTAACTACTCACAAGACATAAAAGAGATCATGATCAGTGGGGATAAATAGATGATAAACAATCTGGACATAATAATATTTCTCCAACAAAACTCAATAGCATTGACCACAAGGTAGTAATCAACACCGGTAGAGTATAGAGGATAGATAGTACGGATTAGAACACAAGTTGCAATTGTGAGATGAGATAGGAGGGTGGTGGAGATGGTGCTGATGTTGGGGATGATGTTGATGATGAACTCGATGATGCCCGTGAATATAGTGATGACGATGGCGATGATCTCCCCTTCCGGGAGGTGTTCTCTCCGGCGGAATCTTCCCGCCAGAGATGTCTTTTGTTCTCTGTAGGTTTCCTCCATGGAGCGGCGACGGAACTCGCGAAACTCCTCCCTTTTTAGGCTTTTTGGATGACGATGAATATATAGGCCAGGGGGGAGCCGGGATTGGCCACAGGGGTCCAGGCGTCCTCCTGGCGCGCCCTTGGTGGGGGCCGCGCTAGGTGGACGCCTGGGCAGCTGATTGTCCCTTCTAGTCCCCGTTTTGCGTGTCCCCGTCATTCTTCTGGAAATGGGCTCCGTCGATTTTCATGTAATTTGGAGGTCTTCTAATTCAGCAACTCCGCATCCACTTTTTACTGCTGAATCCTGCGCCTGCTGCTTCGGCATCGAAAACTTGCTATGTGTAAAACAAGCCAAAACAACATAAGAATAAGATCATAACATGAAATATATCAATGAATAGGGATGAATTACTATATAAAATAGTGATTCATTTTGGACGTATCAACTCCCCCAAGCTTAGACCTCGCTTATCCCCAAGCGAATACTGAGCTCGGTAAAGCTGTCCACAAGTTTAGAGAGTGAAGTGTCGATAAATAGAATATGGACAAGAAGCATCATGATTTCTTCACCAAACTCAAACATCCTCAACTCATAAGGCCCTTATGAGAAAGTAATAACAATTATAATCAAAAGTAGGGCTGATAAAACTCATCAAATTATGGCAAACATATCCTTGGTCAATGGACAACTAATAACTTTTACTTTTGCTCTTTCTCTTTATAATGAAACAATTTGAAGATTTTGAAAGAACATGTTACTAGTCGTGAAGTGAAAATGCTAACACAAAGGAAGATGCTTGCTTGGCATAAGATGCCGCAAACAACTTACTTATCAAAAGATAAAGTCAACAAGGATGTGGCATGGTAAAACTTAATGTAGCATTATATAAATGAATCCTCAACAACATCAAGTGTCTGTTCTCTTTGGGAAAAGAAATAAGTGGGAAAAACGACTCAACATAAAAGTAAAAGACAGGCCTTGTTATAGGCAAGCAGGGAAAACTCATGTGCTATCCTTAAATCAAACAGAATGAAAACAAATTTTGGTAGGTGCATAGTTTGTCAACAAGTGTTAATAGATAGCTCAATTAATTCTCAAGCTGGACAAGTGATACGTCTAAAACGTATCTATAATTTCTGGTTGCTCCATGCTTCTTTTGTGTTATATTGCTATGATATTGATGAACTTCCATACACTTTTGATCATATTTGGACTAACCTATTAACTCAGTGCACCCCAGCACCAGTTCCTATTTTCTGCTGTTTTTCTATTTCAGGTTTCCCCCATATTAAAAGTGCTCCAAAAATTCGGGAAAAATCCAAAAAAAAATCAGCGACACAGAAGCTTCGAGAATCATCGTGGGGGGCCAGAGGGGACCCACCAGGGCCCCAAGCGCCCTCCCGTCGCGCCCTAGGGTGGGGCCGCGCCAGGGGGCCGCCTGGACCCCTGGTGGCCCCCCTGGCTGCCCCCCTTCGCCTATTTATTCCTCGTGACGTGAAACCCCCGTGACGGGAACCCTTTTTCGCGATCTCTCCTTTGTTCCACCGCCGCCGCGCTTCCAAGATTGAGAGCACCAGAAGACCTCTTCCCGGCACCCTGCCGGAGGAATTGACAACTCCTCTGTACTCATTGGGAAGCAAAGTTATCTGTTGTGTGTGCAGGTCTAGGAGAAGAAAGTGATTATCAAACGGCACATCATTTGCCGAACCACCTACTTGTCGATCTTGGAGTCCTAATGGTTCGATACTCAAACCTTAGCATCTTCGCTAAGGGAAATTGCCGCTGTCTACATCTCAACCTTCCACTTTGGGTAACTAACGAGGGACGAGAATTCGTACCATCAAAAGCAATTTATGGCGCTGTTGCCGGGGACTCCACTCTTCAAGATAGGAGAGTTGCACCCTATCTTTTATCTTTGCTTTTTAGTCTTGTTAGTTTACTTTTCAGTTTTTTCTTTAGTGTCCTTTATCAAAAATCCAAAAATAATAATAATAGTATGTCTAGTTCCTTACTTGCCAACCAATGTCTGACTTCTTTGAAACCAGATCTTATTGGCACGGAGGATTCACCGAGGATCAACAAAAGTGGTACAAGGAACACCGCTTGTCTCAAAAGGGGATACACTTATGGAAACAAATACACCAGTTGTATGAGTATGCTAGAAACTTGTGCTCAATATATAATATATCTTTCTGCAGGGATGAATCTTGTTGCTTTATGTAACACCCTCAGTGTCAACCTACAGTGATCAACTTTTTTCTAATGACAATTTCTGTTGCTAATCATGCCATGATCATATTTGAATCAAAACAACTTCAGAACTCCCTTTCAGCTATTTTTCTATTTCAGGTTTCCCCCATATTAAAAGTGCTCCAAAAATTCGGGAAAAATCCAATAAAAAATCAGCGACACGGAAGCTTCGAGAATCACCGAGGGGGGGGGGCAGAGGGATCCCACCAGGGTCCCAGGCGCCCTCCCGGCACGCACTAGGGTGGGGCCGAGCCAGGGGGCCGCCTGGACCCCTGGTGGTCCCCTGGCTGCCCCCCTTCGCCTATTTATTCCTCGTGACGTGAAACCCCCGTGAAGGGAACCCTTTTTCGCGATCTCTCCTCTGTTCCGCCGCCGCCGCGCTTAGAAGATCGGGAGCACCAGAAGACCTCTTCCCCGCACCCTACCGGAGGAATTGACAACTCTTCTGTACTCGTTGGGAAGCAAAGTTATCTGTTGTGTGTGCAGGTCCAGGAGAAGCAAGTGATTATCAAACGATGTATCATTTGCCGAAGCACCTACTTGTCGATCTTGGAGTCCTACTGGTTCGATACTCAAACCTTAGCATCTTTGCTAAGGGAAATTGCCGCTGTCTACATCTCAACCTTCCACTTTGGGTAACCAACGAGGGACGAGAATTAGTACCATCAGCAAGTTTCGAGGAACGGCTCCCAAGTGGGGACGATCACATCCCCTTAGTCTCCTTTGTTTATCACTGTCAAAGTTTCTTATTTCTCATAGACCAAGCATGAAGGAGGGTTTGTTTGTTGTATTATCTTACGAGCTGGGCGACTCATGCCAGTTCCTCCTCGTATTATGGGTTTGCAGATTAGACATGCAATCCTGGGGTAAAACTTGTCCAACTTAAGAAGATCATGAATTACCTACTACTTCCTCATGAGCTAAACAAGAGGCACAAAACAGAAGATTTTGAACATTTAAGGATAAGAAATAAATTCTATACTTTTAGGAGTGGTAGGGAAATACCACGAATAGGAAGGTATGGTGGACTCATATGGAAGATATTGGTTTCAGGGTATGGATGCATATATAGAAATTTGCTCGGCAAAGAGTTTGGCTAGAAAAGGCTTTGAGAGAACAGACAATTGATGATGACTTAGATGCAAAGCATATAAAGCATAAACATTAAGGTGAGCATAACACATCAAGTTGTCTTCCTTGTCAACATAACACTTTAAGCATAATAACATAAAGGTTTTGGCTATGTCGCTACTTGAGAAAACATGCATGTTTTCATGACCAAACTATGTTTGCCAAAATTAAATAAAGTTTTCAAAGCCATACCTGATATAAGGTTAATACTCCCCATAAGAATCATCATATAAGGTTGATTGCGTGAAGAGAATACTGAGTGTAGCAAAGGAACCAATATACTTCTCATTAATATTCCATCATAGACGACTCCACACTCACGGATACAAACTCTCCACAAAGGAGTGATAGACCTCAATGCAAACACCTATTTCATATAATAACTTCCCTAGACATGATACGAATGTACTCAACTCTAAAAGTCTAAGATAAAGATAAAGATATCGGGCACTCCCCCAAGCTTGGAACAAGCTAAGGGGATACCATTACTCGAGGAGATTTCACTCCTCATTCCTGTTCCTTTTTATCACGTAGTCCTTGGTGAAGCGCTTCAATGGAAGAGGTTCTCCCGTCTCATAAGAAGCTTCAGTCTCCAAGATCCTGCTTTCAACACCTAAACCCACGCGCAGAAACTTTAGTTCATACTCACAGTTCTGGTTGTGCAGAGCATAAATCTGCCCTTGGAGCTCCTCAATTCTTTCTTCTGATGCGGTGATGCTTGCCCACATCTCTTTCATCTCCTTCTTGTAGAACACTTTTATCTCGTTGATGAGGTCGAAGTTGGCTTCAACACCACGCTCAACCATCTTCTTGTACTTGAAGACTTTTTGCTGCACTTCTTCTATCCTGGCCTTGATGCTCCCCTCCTTAACAGGTTCCTTTAGATCTTCTTGGTGGAGAACACCATCCTCCAACCGGACGGTTTGAGGGGTGCTTCTTCATCTCAGCGAGGTAAGGGTTGATGACGTTGACGACAAAATTGTCCTTTGGGGAACTTGGGGAAGCCATGGAACCTAGGTCTAGCTAAAAGATCTCCTGACAGAAACAACTCAAGAAGAAAACACACGAAATCGCGAGATACGGTGCTGGGACTATCCGGGAAAATATATAGCAAATATTTCTGCAACAGAAGGAAAGTAACAAGCAAAAGCGGGGTCGGAGAAGGACTCCGGGGTGCCCAGGCGGCCTTCTGGCGGGGCCAGGAGGTAGGCCGCGCCAGGGGGGGGGGTGCCTGGGCCCCCTGGAGCTCCTCTCCGGCTCCAATTAGGCTTCGAATTTTCCTAATTTTGCAAAAACTCGTAATATGGAACTTTTATGGAGGTTCGTGATGTTTCCTTACCGTAATACATACCTTTTCTTATTCTGCTTCTGCTGGTGTCTGAAATCGGGCTGCTACATATTCTTCATGAGTTGTTGTGTGTATTAAATTTACATCAACACTGACGAGGTCTCCCGCCATGTAATGCTTGAGTCTTTTCCCATTCACAACTTGAGGTTTGGTGCCATCAAAATTGTGAATCTTGATTGCACCAGAGCGGTAGACTTCTTCGATATGAAATGGACCTTCCCATCTGGAAAGTAATTTACATGGATAAAACCTGAAACGAGATCTAAACAACAAAACTTTATCAACAACATTAAATTCACGTTTCAGAATCCTTCTATCATGCCACTTCTTTACCTTTTCCTTAAACATTTTAGCACTCTCGTCAGCTTCACTTCTCCACTCATCTAGAGAAGTCAAGTTCATGAGGCGCTTTTCACCGGCCAACTTTGGGTCAGAATTAAACTCTCTAACAACCCAGAAAGCTTTGTGTTCTAATTCTAATGGCAAATGGCAAGCCTTGCCATAGACCATCTTATAGGGAGACATGCCCATGGGGATTTTGTAAGCAGTTCTATACGCCCACAAGGCATTTCCTAACTTCTTTGACCAGTCCTTCCTAGAACTGTTAACTGTCTTTTACAAGATCAGCTTGATCTCTCTATTGGTGAGCTCAACTTGCCCACTAGTTTGAGGATGGTATGGTGAAGAAATTCTATGATTGAAATCGTACTTGGCTAAAGCTTTTCTAAAAGCTCCATGCGTGAAGTGTGATCCTCCATCAGTCATGAGCTACCTCGGTACACCAAACCTAGGAAAAATTACATCTTTGAGCATTTTCAAAGATGTCTTGTTATCAACACTCTTGGTGGGGATTGCTTCAACCCACTTGGTTACATAGTCAATAGCTACTAAAATGTGAGTGTACTTGTGTGAGGGAGGAAAATGACCCATAAAATCAAAACCCCAACAATCAAAAGGATCAATCACTAGATAGTAATTCATAGGCATCTCATTCCTCCTACTAATATTATCAACTCTCTCACACTTATCACAAGATAAAACATAATTTCTAGCATCTTTAAAGAGAGTAGGCCAATAAAAACCAGATTGGAGAACCTTATGTGCGGTCCTCTCACCGGCATGATGTCCTCCATAGAGACTATCGTGACATTGTCTGGGAATGTACTTCTGCTCGTGTTCCGGTATGCATCTTCTCACGATCCCGTCCGGACCTTCTTTGAAAAGATCAGGGTCATCCCAAAAGTAATGCCTCAAATCATGGAAGAACTTCTTCCATTGCTGAAATGTTAAACCTGGAGGCAAATACTTTGCAACGATAAAATTAGCATAATCTGCAAACAAAGGATCGAAAAGAGATTGTACTTTTACAATGGCAAGTTGTTCGTCTGGAAAACTGTCGTTGACTGGGATGGGATCATGCAGTATATCTTCCATCCTTGAAAGATTATCCGCTACCGTATTATCTGCTCCTTTCCTATCAACAATCTGTAAATCAAACTCTTGAAGAAGGAGTACCCACCGGATGAGTCTTGGTTTGGCATCCTTCTTTTCCATAAGGTACTTAAGAGCATCCTGGTCAGTATGAATAATAACTTTAGAATCAACAATATAAGGTCTAAACTTATCACAAGCAAACACCACTGCCAAGAATTCCTTCTCAGTAGTAGCATAATTCTTTTGAGCACTATCAAGGGTTTTGCTAGCATAATGTATAACATTCAATTTCTTATCAACCCTTTATCCTAAAACAGCTCCAACAACAAAATCACTAGCATCACACATAATTTCAAAGGGAAAATTCCAATCAGGTGGTTGTACTATAGGAGCGGTTATTAAAGCTTTCTTAAGAACTTCGAAGGCTTCCTTACAATCTTCGTCAAATACAAAAGGAAGATCCTTCTAGAGAAGATTAGTGAGGGGTCTCGAAGTCTTAGAAAAGTCTTTAATAAATCTTCGAGAGAAACCAGCATGACCGAGAAAACTATGAATACCTTTGATGTCCCTTGGATAGGGCATCCTTTCAATAGCTTCAATCTTCGCCTTGTCCCCTTCAATTCCCTTCTCGGAAATCTTGTGACCAAGAATGATCCCTACGTTAACCATGAAGTGGTACTTCTCCCATTTTAAAACTAAATTTGTGTCCTCGCATCTCTGCAAAACTTTATTAAGATTGTGGAGACAGTGGTCAAAGGAAGTTCCATAGACGGAGAAATCGTCCATGAAGACTTCCACAATCTCCTCACAGAAACCATGGAAAATAGCAGACACGCATCTCTGAAAAGTAGTAGGTGCATTGCATAAACCAAAAGGCTTACGCCTATAGGCATAAGTACCGTAAGGACACGTGAAAGTGGTCTTCTCTTGATCGGCAGTGTTAACATGAATTTGAGAGAAGCCAGAGTACCCATCAAGATAGCAGAAGTGGGTGTTTTTAGACAACCTCTCAAGCATCTGGTCGACAAAGGGAAGTGGGTAGTGGTCCTTCCTGGTTGCCTTGTCAACTTCCTGTAGTCAATACACATTCTATATCCAATAACAACTCTTTGAGGTATTAGTTCATTTTTATCATTAGGAACAACGGTCATACCTCCTTTTCTAGGAACACAATGAAATGGACTTACCCACCTACTATCATCTATAGGATAGATGATATATGCGGCTAGAAGCTTGAGAATTTCAGTCCTAACCACGTCCTTCATCCTTGGGTTCAACCGTCGTTGATGATCAACAACAGGCTTAGCATCGGGCTCAAGATTGATAGTATGTTGGAAAATCGATGGACTAATCCCCTTAAGGTCATCAAGGGTATAGCCAAGGGCACCACGCTGTCTGCGAAGTGTCTCCAATAATCGCTCTTCCTCAAATCCTGAAATGTTAGCATTGATAATAACATGATATATTTTCTTTTCATCTAAATAACCATACTTGAGCGTATCAGGAAGTTGTTTGAGGTCAAACACGATTCTTATTTTGGTTGTGCTAGGATTCCTAAAGGTTCAACCGGAAGGTTGTGCTTCAGGATAGCAGTTTGTCTTGTGAATATTTCATCCAACTCATTTCTCTCTTGCATATGCATATCATTCTCGTGGTCTTCCATATATTGCTGCACATGATCATTAGGAGGAATAGCAATGGAAGAAATATCTTCAATAATTTTATCATCACTAGGTAAATTCGTACCACGAGGCTGCTTAGAGAACTTAGAAAAGTTAAATTCATATGGCTTACCATTTAATTCAACAAAAACTTTACCTTTTCTGCAATCTATTATATCTCCACAAGTGCCGAGAAAGGCCTACCAAAGATAATAGGGCAAAAGCTATCTTGCACTGAACCAAGTACTAGAAAGTCGGTAGGATACTTCACCTTTCCACATAGGACTTCAACATCTCTCACAATCCCAATGGGAGAGATAGTTTCTTTGTTTGCTAGATAAATAGTAACATCAATCTCTTCAAGTTCACAGGGTGTAATATCACCCATGATCTCCTGATAGAGTGAATAGGGAATAGCGCTAGCACTTGATCCCAAATCGCATAGCCCATAATAATTGTGATCTCCGATTTTAACAGATACAACTGGTGTACCTGAAATGGGGCATTTATTCTTGGCTGTAACAATGTTAGTTGAAACAACACAAAAATTTACATTGGAATCTAGAACATCATTAGTAAGTAGATCTTTAACCACCGCAACTTGAAGATCGACCTTAATCTGGTCCTCAGGTTCGCCAGTTCGTCTCTCACTTTTGTTTATTATGCCTGTCACAATAGAGTGCTCCCTTATCCTTGTGGGAAAAGGGGGCTTTTCATACATAACTGCAGGAAAAATAGGGTCAGCAAATTTATATCGACAGGTAATTCTTTAAAGGGTATATGGTACTGATTCTTCTCTTCTTTAGAAGATTCAATGTGAGAGGAAAAGTTCTTACAAAAATCAATCATAAGCTGGGAATCAAGACCAATCTTAGAGCAAAAGGTATTAAAGTAATCAGTTTTCACATAGCTCTCAATATAATCATGCTCATAATTTATAGCGGGTTCAATACCTTTATCGATTTCCCAGTCTTCAGTGTTCTTCTGGATCCTCTCAATGAGATCCTATCTTTCTTCAACGCTTCTTGTTTGGAATACCCCGCTAGAGGAGGCATCCAACATCTCCTTATCCCGACGAGAAAGCCTAGCATAAAATTTTGTGAGTATAATATCTTTAGGGAGTTCATGAATAGGACATTTGAACATTAGGGACTTCAGTCTCCCCCAAGCTTGAGCAATGCTCTCTCTGTCATGAGACCGAAAGTTATAGATGTAGTTCCTGTCTTGATGAATTTCATGAAGAGGATAAAACTTTGTATAAAAGAGAGTCATAAGCTCTTGCCAATTAAGCAAATGTGAGTTATCGAGGAGATTATACCAATCTGAAGCTTTATCTATAAGTGATACGGAGAATAATTTCTTCATGACAAACTCCATTGACCAATCTGAATAATGAACATAGTTGTGATAAATATAGCAAGTGTTCACTTGGATGTCTGTCTCCTTCATAACGATTAGCCAAGACATAATCAATAATACCAGTTGGTATTTTATAAGGCATAATTTTAGTAGGGGTAGGAGCGACCACCATAGTAGTGGGGCGTTTCCCCATAAGCAATGAACCAAGAGTAGAGGTGTCCATAAGGACAAAAAGTAGCAACAACAAAATAAAAACATAAATATAAAAGCTTTCTTACCAACTTCATTGACTAATAGGGCTACGCTCCCCGGCAATGACGCCAGAAAACAGTACTTGATGACCCTCAACTGTAGGGGATCGATTGTAGCATTTTCGATAAATAAGAGTGTCGAACCCAACGAGGAGCAGAAGGTATTGGTAAGTGACTTTGGTAAAGAAATAACCGCAGGCACTGAAAGATAAATTTTTAGGGGTTTTCGGTATAAGAAACAAGAAGGTAAAAACAAGAAAGTAAAAGGTACTGAGGAGTAACAAGTGGCCCAATCCTTTTGAGCAAAGGATAAGCCTGGAAACTGAACTTATAAAGGCTAAAACGTTCTTGAGGACACACGGGAGAGATAGTCACGTGCTTTTGCCATACTCCGTATCGATACTATGTTTTGTGTTGATAAGTGTTGAGTGGGTGGATCTATTGTAGTACACCTTCTAGACTAAGATAAGTGCACTCTTATGATTAAACATCTTACAAGATAGTAATTAAGGCAAAAGCCTAACCATAGCAATACGATCGATGATCCATTGTTCCCTTGTGCAAAAGCGTGCAAACTAGGGTTCAGGTTTCTGTCACTCCGGCAACCCACCGTAAGCATTCTTTATACACAATGCATTCCCCGAGGTCCTTAATAAGGCGAAGTGTTGAGTGTTCGACTCACACAACACCAGTAGGAAAATAACAACACAACTTAAATATCAAACAACACATATTACTTCAACATCATATGACTCCTAGCAACTAGACTTATCCCATGTCCTCACGAACTACAGTAACTACTCACAAGACATAAAATAGATCATGATCAGTGGGGATAAGTAGATGATAAACAATCTGGACATAATAATATTTCTCCAACAAAACTCAATAGCATTCACCACAAGGTAGTAATCAACACCGGTAGAGTAAAGAGGATAGATGGTACAGATTACAACACAAGTTTCAATTGTGAGATGATATAGGATGGTGGTGGCGATGGTGCTGATGTTGGGGATGATGTTGATGATGATCTCGATGATGCCCGTGACGATGGTGATGACGATGGCGATGATCTCCCCTTCCGGGAGGTGTTCTCCCTGGCGGAATCTGCCCGCCGGAGATGTCTTTCCTTCTCTGTAGGTTTCCTCCACGGAGCGTCCGCAAAACTTGTCGTGGGAAAGTCACGGAAGATGTCCGTAGAGTCGGACTTATCGTGGGACCTTTGCTGCGAGGAGAATTCAGAGAAGGAGTCGACGTTGGCACAAGACTCGGCGAGTTACCCAGGTTCGGCCCCGACGGTGCGGTAAATACCTACTCCTGCTTTATGACTATATGGGGATCGACTCCTCAATAGGAAGAGTCGATCGTATCGATTACAGTGGTGATGTTTCGTCGGCTTAGTCTCGTGGAGATCTAGGCTCTCGAGCGAGTTGTCTAAACCTGGCTTGATGTCAGTTCTGGCTCTGGCTCCCGTGGTCCTCGGCTTATAAAGGTGCCGGGTCCCGAGATTCCTAGAGTCCGACTACTACACGATGTGGAGTTCTATTCTACTTTACAAGTTTTCTACGTGCTATACAAGGTAAGTCAAATTCCTTCTAGGGCTTCAATCTTCACGCTTGGAACGTCAGACTCCTGGTCGGGTCTTCTTTGTGGGCCTTCATATAGAAGCCGACCCAGAGGTTCCTAATGCGGGGTCTACGGGCTTGATCCATCCCCCCGACATTAGCCCCCAGGATTGTTGTGATGCTTTAGTCTTCACAGAAATCTTATTTATTTTCTTCATTGCCTCCGGCTCTTCATGGATGAATGGCCGACTTTTATGCTTAGCATTAATTGGGAGTCGGAGTCATCTCGTTTCAATCTTGCTTCAATTCCTTGATCTCCATGGAGCCGGCTTTTCTGGTTGAGTCGACCAATATTTCCCAGAGCTAACTTTTATTTAGAAGACAACGAATCTGATTCTTCAACGTTTCCTCGAAGGAATTTTAAACGATCTGCCTCGATTTCGGCGGCGCAGTTAATGCCGCCTAGGTTTTACACGAAAATCGAGGAATCTCCTGCCTTTTAGGCTGCGGTTAGCGACGCCTCAAGTCTTGAGCAGAGGTCCTTTCATAAATATACCCCACCCGCACCCATTCTCTTTACCCCATCCACATCTGCCCTTCTTCTTCCTTGCGCACCGGAGAACAAGAAGCTCTTCTCTCCATCTCCGTTCTGCGCTGTTTCTTCCTCGTTGACTATGCAAGACGGCCTGGGACCGTGCCATTCTCGGGCATTGTTGAGGTAAGTTTCCCTTCACCTCTATGGCATTGTAGTTCTTTCTCTCATCTCCATCGTTGTGAGCTTCAAGCTCTACTGTATTTAGTAGATCAATATGTCTTTACCGGAGACACACCGTGCATGTTAGTAGATTGGATAGGATTGATAATGGATAGCTCCAGTAGCATTTCCTTGGTTACTCAACCGTAGTTTACAGATTCATTTTCATCTTGCCTTCGTTCCCAGTTTTTCGCAAGTCGCAGATCTGTTCATCATTTTTCGCCTATTTCTTGGGTTGGTTAGATCCAATGACCCCGCTATTTTTTTGCGAAAACTGTTTGTGTAGTTTCCTTGTAAGTCGGTTTATGACCGACTTTAGTTTTTCTTTTTCTAGAACCGACTTTGGTACCATGGGACGGAAAACTACTGCCGACAAAAGCAAAGTCACCGCAGACAAAAGTAAGAAGACGGCTGGTAGGGCCAAACCTCCAGCTCCGCTGCCGACTTTATAAGCTAACTGGTCGAAGAGTTGGGTTACTGATGCCTTCTTGAAGGAGATGGAGGCAGAGGGGATTTTGCCTAACCAATATGAAATTAAGTGGCGGGCTCCTGGAAAGGAGACCCGGCCTCAGCCTCAGGGAGATGAAGTCGTTGTTTTTGCTGATCATATTACCAGAGGTTTCCGTCCTCTCGGCTCCAAGTTTTTCAGGAATGTGCTGCATTGCTACAAATTGCATCCTCAGGATCTGAGCGCCAATTCGATACTCAATATTTGTCATTTCCAAGTTTTTTGCGAAGTTTATATGCAGATGAGGCCGACTTTGGCTCTGTTTGCCGCTTTCTATTACTGTAATAGACAAACTGAATACAGTGGAGGGCCGTCTCTGGAGTGTGGCGGCATTACTATTCAAAAGCGCGCCAAGTCGATTTACCCTTCACTTTAATTGAGTTCCCATGTGAAAACATGGCAAAAAAAATCTTTCTTTTACTGCACTGTTGTGACTCATGAGAAGGAAAATCCTCTGCCTGGCTTTCGTGAGAGTCGACTTGAATTTCATGACGGCTTGAACTTATTTCCTTCGGATGCTCATGATAAAAAGAATGAGCCAATTATGGCTCAGATAAAGTCCTTGTTAGCTCATGGCCTTGCCGGAACAGATCTGATCAAATGTTGGATAGGTTGGCAAATCCAACCTCTTAGCTTGGGAGACCGACTCATGTGTAAGTACTCGGGACCGGATGAACCTATGTGCTTTGCAAAGAAGGAGATTTCTGGAGGGGCTCTGGTGGCAACTTGTAAGAAATTTCTTGCTGAGCGTATAGAGGACATCAAGAAGGTCGGTCTCCCCCCCGTTCTGTGAAGCCAATCTAGCTCTTTCGGTATGTTTTTCCCTTTTTATTCTTCTCCAGTCATAATATTAGGCTAGAGATCTTATCCTTCCACTTTTTACTTTCCAGGAAGGTGATCCATGGTGGAGTGTGGGGCAAGACCTCCCTTTGGAAGAACTCGATGCTAAAAGTCCGAGTCATTCGGTAAGATTCACTTGATAGCTCCCTTTATGATATCTTTTTTCTTACCCTTTTGGTTCCCGTAGGATGACTCGGAGGAGGATGATGAAGACAAAGAGGAACAAGAGGAAGTTCCTCCAGTTAGGTCCGACTCTCGCAAGGAGAGTAAAGACGCCAACCCAACGGTAATATCTTTTCTGACCTTTTCGATGATTTGAGGCAATCTTGTGTCTTATGTTTTTGTTTATAGGCACAAAATCGCAAGAGGCATAACCGTAGTTCTGACTCAGCGCACCCTCTTGTGGTTTTGGGAGATGAACCTCGAAAAGTTCGACAGAAGTCGACTTTAGTCGTCGCTCCTTCTCGTCAGTCGGTAGGGATTTCTGAGGGACAACATCAAGGTGGCGACTCTGGAACCGGTACTCCTTCTTCTGAGGGCTCCTCTGTCCAGATGTTGGTTTTCCCAGTCAATCGTGGGTAAGTGTTTCTTTCCTTAAGATAATAACTTTGTTCTTTGTGTGTTTTGTTAACACATTCTATTTTTGTTTTGGAGCAGTGCTCAAATTGACCCCAAGGACCTAGCCGACTCTTCTTTTGCTAAAGAGTCGGTTATATCTGAGAAATTGCCAGAGGTTTCTGAAGCTTTGAAGAAAGATGGCTTAGATGAGTCGATCCCATCAGATATATACAAAGATAAATCTCCTGAAGACGGCCTTGATAAGCCAGCGGTTCTTTCTGGAGAAGTTTTGGTTGCACCAAGTTGTGTGCCGGCTCCTTCTAAGGAAAAAGTGATTGCTGATGAAGTATTGATCACTGGGAATCGGAAGGGTGACCCACCTGCTAGCACAACCATAATGAAGGTTTTGGATGACAAGAGTCAGGTGATAAATCAATGTATTGAGTTAGTATCTGAGAAGGCGTTTCTTGAAGATTTATTCAAGCGGTCTTTGGCTTGTTCTTCGGAGCAGCAAAATATATTCCTCCAGTTTCGGGGGCGTTATGAGGTATGTACTTGCTTTCCCTTATCTATAGTTCTATATATCTGTAGCCCCCATAAGCCGGCTTGGTGATTGATTGCCATGCCGGGTTATAATAGATAAGCTGTATGAGCCATGAGTCAGTATGCTGAATTATAGTGAGTTTGAACTGTAGCCCCCATGGATGGATATACCAATTTTTGTGGTATGCCGAGTCATCATAGTTTTTTGAGCTATAGCCCCCATGAGCCGGCAGAATGTGATTACATTTCTACCGGGTCATGTTTTTTATTTGTAACTTTAGCCCCCAAGCAACTTTGTTTTGGGAATAGGTCTAAGTGAACACTTAGTAATATTTTGTTACTTGTAGGCTGTCACCATGGACGCTGGGCAATCCAAGCGTCAAATGGAGGAACGACTCACTGCAGAGTCGGCAAACCTTAAATGGGCCGATGAAGAAATTGGCCGACTCCGTGATGAGTTGGTGAAAAAGGACAAAGAGCTGGAAGCCATCAGAGCCAAGATGTCTGAAGCCACGAGTGTTCTGACCAAAGCTATAAATGATGCAGCGTCTCAGCGTGATACAGCTGAACGGAAATTAAAGTCAACACAAAATAAGCTGGAGACACTCAAGGATAGTATCCACCGGGTTGTATCAACCATCTTTGGTGAGTCGACTAAGCTGTTTTTCTTTTAACTCTGAGTGTTATGATTTCCTTTATTTTTCTTGCTGACTTTTGTTTTTCTTTTGTCTTTTCAATAGGCAAAGATCATGATATTCTGGGTGAGACGCCTGCGATGAAGCCGACTTGCACATTTGCCTTGGTCAAGCAATTGTTTGAAGGTGCATGTAAGGCGGTTTATGCCACTCAGCCCAAGCCCCCAAGCATGAAGAGAATAACTGATATGATGGGCCCTCTCTCAGTTATACCTGAGTGAGTGAAGCTGGGGAAGCGGTCGGCTTGCTGCATGGGAGTGATGCGTGGCTTGGAGCTTGTCAAGGCATATCATTCCGGTTTGAAGCTGGATTGTCTGGCTGCCGGCTTCCCAGAGCTTAAGGCAGATGGGTCAAATTTTTCTAAGGAAGATTTTATAAAGGTACATAAAGAGACTCGCCCGTTTTCCACCAAGATCGCTGATGACGTGGAACAGAGTCAGATAGAGACTGGGTATGATGTTAACAACAAGAGGCGCCGGATCAATCTGCCGAGTCCTATTGAGTTTTTTCTTCTTCCTGCTGCAAAGGTGACTTTGGCTCCGACAAACCATGCGGAGCCGTTTCCAGGAGGAGAAGAGGATGACTTGATGATGGATGACATTGCTGATGTGGATTTAATGAAGATGCATAATGAGGTCTTGCCATCAGAAAATGTTGCCGGGTCTTCGTCTCAAAGTCAGGTCAATGTCCCATCGTAAGCCTCTTGTTGAGGACAAAACTTTAATAATATTTGTACGGCCGTAGCGCCGGGTTTGTAATATTGGGGACCGTGTCCCGTGACTTTGTGACCTGCATGTGGTCTAATAATTTTATGGCGTTTGAATTTTTCCTTCGCCGGCTTTTGAATGCCAATTTTTATCATGTCATCTGATTTTTGTCCTTTGGAGAAGTTTTTCTGTCTAACATGAGGCGAATCATAGATGCTTTCAGGGTGTAATCTCCATGAGTCGTTTATGATCATCATTGTGTCATGCCGACTCATTTAGGATAATTTGAACTATTGCCTTAGAAGTGCTGGGTTTATCTTTTCCCGTAGTAATCTGGTAACTTTCAATTTTCTTTTGAAAGTTTGGCAAATATTTTTATACCAAGTCCTTTTGATAAGGAATCTTTTTTGAAGTTCTTGCTTTGCAAGAGTCGACCGCTTTAGCTAGATGAGAAGACGAGTCTTTATTTGAGAAGGAAATTTGAAGTGTAGTCCCCATGAGTCGGTATGTGCATCTGTGTGCAGTGCCGAGTCACATAGGTTTATTTTACCTGACCACGTAGATATGAGGCGATGGGTTGTGTTCCCCAGCTTCTAAGTAGAGTGGCTCGGTCGGTGTGAGCCAGGTGCGATGAATGTCGATTTGTATGGCGAGAGCCGGCGCGATGTAAAGTCGACTGTATATGTATGGTGCGAGCCATTGCGTCCAAGGTCGACTTTATAGGTATATGGCGAAAGCCGTTGCGACCGAAGTCGACTTTATAGGTATATGGCGAAAGCCTGTTGCCACCGGAGTCGACTTTATATATGGCGAGAGCCGTTGCGACCGAAGTCGACTTTATATATGGCGAGAGCCGTTGCGACTGAAGTCGAATTTATATGTATGTGGCGAAAATGCAATGAAAAAGAGTATGTGATGATGCTAATGTATGCAAACAATATAAAAGCTCATATAGAATTCGACTCTGGATTCATCTTTTCCTTATCTTCTCTTTGTTGAGAAGAATTTTGGGTTATCCATGAGTCGGAACTCCTCTGTATGCCGTCTCACATTGATCAACGTTTTTCCGTTTGCCTTAAAACTTCTTCTTTGAGAGTTTTTTAGCCGGGATTTGCGTATTTGGATCATATGAGCATCGAACATACATGCGAGTATAGGGCGTGTAGTGCCATATGTATTTGCCGGGTTTCCTTGGTTAAGACTCGATGAATGTAATCGAGCTCCCAAGATTTCCCTAAAATAAGCTATATACATGTAATTACACAAATGTGCCGGGTTTTCTCATTTTAAGGGCTTGATGAAATATCATCAAGTCCCCTGAGCTATCCCTGAAATAAACACATAAGTGCTCAGATAACAGTTGAGATTTGATCAAGCCCCCAAGTTTCTGAGGTAATAATAGTGCAAAGTATGACATATTTAATGCAATTGTATGTAAAACAAGTATGGGTTGTAACACATGCAGGAGTCGTTGAAGCTATGGTCAATTGACGATGATTTTTATAATCGACTTATTCATTGTATGTGGCAGGAGCCAATAAATGAGCCAACTATTTATAGAGTGGCGGGAGCCGGTGCGATGAGAATCGGCTTTGTATGGTAGATGGTGATGGCCGACTCTAGGTGTAGTAGGGACGGAGCCGGACGATTTCCCATGTTCTTTCATTTGTTGATGATGACGTGGGCTGCCGGCTTCTTCGTTTGCTTCCTGAGTCGGTAGGCTTCAATGAGCAGTATCTCTCCTTTGGCCTGTTTCCTGGGTTTGTTAACCCGGATCGGCTTTATTGTGATTGAGTCCATGTTCTTATCACCAAGTGTCTTGGCCTCTTGCGGCAGCGTGAGCCGATCGGGCTATCGTCGTGTCAACTCGCCTCTAGAATGTTGTTTTCGATTCAGCGTTTGTACTCCTGTATGAAGTAGCATTGATCCCAAGTGTGGTTAGCGAGGCGGCCCGGCCCGGAATGTTTTGGGAAGGCTTCCTTCATAGCTTTGTCACAATCCCGATGTCTTTTTTCTTTCCTTGACGGTTGCTCGTATCTCTGGGGGTGGTTATACTCTTGTGAGGTCAAGTTGCGTTTGCATTTTCTGTGGTGGGTCCGGCATAGAGGTCGGGTCCCCTCATGATTTGCTTCACTGGACTCGGCATATCTGGTGACGGCATCTGTGAGTCTTTTAAGGTCGTCAGCTACATCTTTTATGCGTCTTAGTGCATTGGCTATAGGAGTAAGCCAGCGGCCTGTCGACTCTTGAACCTCGTCATACCGTATCTCTTGTGAAAGTCGATCTTGTGCTTCATGTTCCCAAGCCTTTCTCTAGTTTTCTAATTCTCCGTCAGAGTCAGTTCTGTTCCGACCCAGTCGCCGCCACGCAGTGGTTGTTCGTAGTGCTAAGTCGTTTTCATCTTCTGACGGATTTTGGGGGGTGTTGGTGTTGCCACGCGTTTCATGAGCTGACCCGTAAAGAACATCCGGTCATATTCTTCTGGATCGGGTCCGAGCCTACTTTCTCCGATGGATCGAATTGATCCGTTGTCTGAGAATTTGTCTTCTTCTTGAAGTGAGTTGGCGTCGAGGAAACCATCCTTATCATGGTTGGGGGTTCCGTCGGGATGCTCTTGTTCTAGGAGCTCGCCAATAAACCCGACGAAAGTGTGATGGGAGGTACTATCAAGCCGACTCATCTCCTTAGAAGGAATTCCTAGGTCACCGTTAAGTGAGTCGGTGTACTGGGATTCAAACACGTCGTCCGCAAAGATGTCCACGTTCTGGCTTATCTTCTTCTCGAAGTAGTTGTGCCCTATCCGCTGATAGGTGGCTGCTGTGTTTTTCAGGCCGTAAATCCTGATTGGTGGCTGCTTTTGCGCCTCCGTATGGGCTTTGTCTTGCCGAAGGATCATTGCCGGCTCATCATCCATCGAGGTGTCGGCAGAATATGTCAACTTTGGGGGTTCACTGATGAATCCGATGAAGGCACGGTCGGAGCCGACAAGTCGCCGGCTTGATGATTCAGTAGGATCGTAATGGTCCGGTTCCGGCTCCGACATGTTCAATCTGCCGATGGAGAGGTGGATGGAGCCGACTGGGACCTGATAACCTGACTCAATGAAATCAGCTTCGGGCCCCCATGTGGTATCGTCGATGCAGAGCATTACGCTCCCTCTTCTTGTGATTCGTCTGGTCACGAATCCTTCCATACCTTGTAGAGCTCCCCTTAGAATCTCAACACCTGCGAGCGCAGGCCCCACGGTGGGCGCCAACTGTCGTGGGAAAGTCATGGCAAATGTTTGTAGAGTCGGACTTATCGTGGGACCTTTGCTGCGAGGCGAATTCAGAGAAGGAGTCGACATTGGCACAAGACTCGGCGAGTTACCCAGGTTCGGCCCCGACGGTGCGGTAAAGACCTGATACGGTGAGGATCTCTCACTCCTCGTTGGTTACCCCAAGTGGAAGGTGAGATGTAGCGTAGCAGCAAATTTCCCCTATGTAGAGGATAGGGTTTGCCTCCCGTAGGACTCGCAGAGATACAGGAAGGTGTCACGACGCTTGACGTGGACCTGCACACAGCAACAAATAACTTTCCTCCCAACGAGTACAGAGGATTTGTCAATTCCTCCGGCCTTGCTGTTTACAAAGGATCAACGCAAGAGATAATAATAGTGGCAACTCAAAGTAAACTAAGGATGTAAACAGTAATGTGAAGATGGACCGGGGTCCCGTGATTTTCACTAGTGATGTCTCTCTCCCAAAAGACGATAAAAGTGCTAGCGAGGTAAACAAATCACAGCTGGGCAATTGACAGAATTATGAAGGCACCGCAATGCTAACTATGCTGCAAAGAAAGGAAGGGCTCAAAAGCAATGGGCAGTACGCCAAGGTAAGTAGACCGAAATCCAACTGCATCTACTACGGATCATCCACCTTGAGATATCTATCCAGAACATCTCGCTGGTATTAAGTTGCGAATCCCACCCAAAGTGTAAACTCAAAGCAACGGACAACTGCATTAAAAGAACTTTGCGTAAAGTAAACAATCCTTGCACCCGCGGATACAAGCACCATTGTTTTATCCCTGGTGGAAACAACACATCCCCTAGTCTCATGTTTCTGTCACTCAAGCTAGACATCAAGGGGCCGAACCCACAATCAAGCATAACGCTCCCTCTTGGAGTTGCAACAAATTACTTGACCAAAGTAAAATACGTCAACGGAGAACATGCAATAATTTACTCAAGAACAAAATATAAAAGAGAAGAACCAAATATATTACTCATCACAATCTGAACATAGTCTCATAATTCATCAGATCCCAGAAAACTCAGCATAGCAACAACAGAAATTACAATAGTGCCTCGATCATGTGAAGCAGCTCACGAGGTCTCGAAAGTGGAAGCACAACGAGGAGAGAGAAGTACATCACATAGCTACTGGTCAGGACCCATGGTCCAAGGGAAACTACTCACGGTACATACGGGAGGCGTCCATGGCCATGGATGGTCTTCCGGAGGGGGTTCCTCCTCCCGGCAGGGTGCCAGGGCAGCTTCTCCAGGCAGCCCCGATCTAGAAACGGCGGCGGCGGTACAGAGGCGAGATCGCGGAAAAGAGATCGATATTAGGGGTTTCCACCCCGAGGGCTAAATATAGGCGGAGGGGGTGTCGAGGGGACCCACCAGGAAGCCAGGAGGCCTCCTGGTCTCCTGGTGGTGTCCCCCCTCCGCTACCTTGGTGATTCCGGAAGCTTCCGGGTCGCTGATTTTTTATCAGATTTTTCCGGATTTTTGGAGCACTTTTAATGGCCGGAAAACCTGAAATACAAAAACAGCAGAAAAAAACAACTGGCAGCTGGGTGCACTGGGTTAATAGATTAGTCCAAATATGCTCAAAAGTGTATGAAAGTTCAAGCAAAACATGGCAAAGTCACACAAAACATGCATGGAGAAAGCAGAAATTATAGATATGTTTGGGACGTATCAACATCCCCAAGCTTAATTACTGCTCGTCCTCGGGTAGGTAAATGATAACAAGCATAATTTCTGTGGTGACATGCCACACAACCATATAAGGACTTTTAAGTAAAGCAATCAAAGAATACAATTCAATTCAAGTCTTAACAAGAAAGAGTCTATATTAGCATTGACACAAGCAACAAAAGAACAAAAGGTGCAAGAGCTCTCGCTGTCCGTGACTCGAGTGTCTCCAGATGGTGTTTGCGTGCAAGCAGGGGACTGGGAAAAAAGAGAGAAAAAAGGTTGTTGAGAACAACTATCTACTAAAGTTTCACACTTGGTCTCCTTTGGATTCTTATCTTGACTCGTCCCCAGACCACTAGCCAGGTACAAGTCAAACTGATCCACTCCCTTTCGATATTTTGAGCACTCATGCAATGGATGAGCGTGAGCTAGAAAGTTGACACCTAAAAGGCGAAACAGAAAGAAGGTGGAGGAGGAAGACAAAAATGTGTGAAAGGCTCACATCAATGAGGACAATCATAGGCGAGAGAAGGCCATATGATAGATATGATGTGAGGAGTAGGGATTGCCATGCAACGGATGCACATGTGAGCTAAAAGCTCTCCAAGGGAACTAGTGGGGGTGCATCTAACTTGCTTTCTCAAGAAGACCTAGAGCTCGTTTGAGGAGGCTCATCATTGGAATATACAAGCCAAGTTCCATAGTGTGAATGTCCCCACATAGCTATATGCATGATGAGGATCTCTATGGAGTAAAAGGGATAGAGGATGAAGTACTAGTGTGGATCTCTCAAAAGGAATAGTAGTGTGCCCCCTTCTCTGTTTTTATTTTTCTTTTTCTCTTTTTTCTATTTTTTCTATTTTTTGGTGGCCTTAATGGCTCTTTCTATTTAACTCTCATTTGTCCTCTTTGGGATCTTTTGATTTTGTCCTCTTTGGGATCTTTTCCTCACTTTAGGGGCAACACTCTATATTTTACAAGAATATAGGAGATCTTTCACACTTTACAAAGGTACTCACATAAAGAAGATATAACTATCATGATGCAACTGTATGCCTCTGCCAGGATAGCAGGATATGCAATGATACTAGCGCGTCATGTAGCAATGTTTAGGCAAGGCCCAACTAGCATGCGGCTCATCGATCAAGCAAGTAGCATGTATGACATGAGGATCAAGTCATGAGAAGGTGGATATTGCATGGCAATGTATCTCGGAAAGGCTATGGAAATGCCTTGTAGGTAGGTATGGTGGCTGTTTTGAGGAAAGATATAAGGAGGCTTATGATGACAGAGCGTATCGTGCCAAGGGTTTGGATGCACCGGTGAAGTATTCGCCAACTCTCAAGGTGAGAAAGGGCAATGCACAGTACCAAAGAGGCTAGAAAAAGTTTAGGTGGGTGGAAGTGTCAACTTTCGAATACTCACTTTAGTCCGAAGAACTCATGCACTTATTATCGGTAACTCTCAATCTAATCAGGAGGTTCACAAAGAGAAAAGTACCCCGAGGAGGAGTGTATGGGGGTTTGGTTATCCTTGCGCATCCTCGACTCATGGTACGTGAGTGTACTCTAATATTCGAACCCTCCAGAGTTTAGTGATCCATCTACTAGCTAGAGTTCTGAACAGGGGTTTTTGGTTTTCGAAAAACACACGGATTGCCCAAAATACGACATCTATCACTAATAGGCTCGAGCTCTTGACACCAAAAGTTCAAACATTACTCTAGTCAATACCTCAAAACTATTGCAAGTTACTACTACAAAGAGAATATCAACTTCAACTACCTACTTCTAGTCAAGACACAAAACTCAGTGCAACAGGCAAACTCTCTAACAAGATAAACCATGCAACCTATAGAAAGTTCAACCTAAAACAAAATAAAAGCTCTAGAAAAACTAAAGCACTACAACTAAACAGAGCAGCAACTAAGAAAAGAAAAAGAACAACTCACAGCTAAAAGAATAAGCATGCAAATCCTATGAGGAGTTCTAGTTCAAGTGGATCGTGTATCTCTCCCACACAAAAGACTAAGCTGGGGTCTAACTTGTTACTACAGAAAAAAAAGCAAAAACAAACCTAGAAAAGTAAAGAGCAAGACGCTCCAATCATAGCACATAACGCATGAAGTGATAAAAATATAGTGCAACGAGAGACAAACTGATAATTGTTGATGAAGAAGGGGATGCACGGGGGCATCCCCAAGCTTAGACGCTTGAGTCTCCTTGAATATTTCTTGGGGGTGCACATGGGCATCCCCAATCGTGAGCGTTTGACACTCCAAGATCTTCTTTCATCATCTTCCATCGCACACTTGAAAACTCCCTTCATACATAACTCATTGTAGACTGATTAGAGAGGTTAGTACCCAACTAAAATAAATTTTCCTATACTGGAAATAAAGATAAACTTGAAGATCTACTGTTTCTCAAGATTGCCAAAAAGTTTTTGCAAATAAAAAGGAAGCTTAAGGTTTGCAAAGTGAAGAAAAGGAAAAACAGGACAGAATCTGTGAAAAACAGACCAGCAGGTAGAAACGAATTTTTTAGGGATACTTCTGCAACTCAAATGAAAAAACTCAGAACATACGCAAGTTTCGTAATTGTATAGAGCACGATATGTAAAAAATTCAGCTAAAAAAATGAACTGGGATTTTTCCACGATTTTTCTAGTCACGAGGACAGAATCTGTTTTCTGGACAGCATGTCACAACTTTCACTTCCCTTGTCGTATGAGGCTATAAAAGGCACAAAGCTTGAAAAGTAAAGATACAATGATGTTGCTACAGTAGTAAAAATCATCAAGACCACTAAAAACATAAGCAAAGCAAAAATAAAAACCTAAATTCATTGCGGGCTGCCTCCCGAAAGCGCTTCTTTAGAGCCATTAGCTAGGCTTAAAGCAGAACATCAGGTATTTTCAAGAGAATAACTAGCCCGTGTGACAGACTCAAAAGGTAACTTAATCTTTTTCCTAGGGAAATTTTCCATCCCTTTCTTGAGAGGGAATTGGAATTTGATATTCCCCTCTTTCATATCAATAACAACACCAACTGTGCGAAGAAAAGGACGTCCCAAAATAATTGGACAAGAAGGTTCACATTCAGTGTCCTTAATAGTTAAATCAACGGGAACATAATTGTCATTGACAATGATAAGAACATCGTCGATCTTCCCCAAAGGCTTCTTTACGGAAGAATCAACAAGACGAACACCAAAGAACAGGGATCAAAAGGTTTCAATTCAAGCATATCATACATTCTTTTGGGCATAACAGAGGTACTTGCTCCAACATCACAAAGAGCATAACACTAGAAGTTATTCAATTTGATTTTTATCATAGGATCCCAACCATCTTCTAGCTTCCTAGGTATGGAGGCTTCTAGTCTAAGCTTCTCCTCCCTAACTTTGATTAGAGCATTGGTGATATGCTCTGTGAAGGCAAGATTAGGTGTGCTAGTGTGGGGGTCTCTAGACATCTTGTGTAGGAAACAAATAACTTCAGGTAAAGTGCAGTTGTCAAAGTCTAGGTCACTACTATCTATCAAGGAGGTAGTGATATCATTTTGGCTCACTTGTTTGAAAGCCTCTATGTTCATAGAGGTTTCTTCATCTATGGTTGAGGTGGTAGCATCACCATTGATAGGTCCAGTGGGACTAGGGGTGTGATGGGTGCTAACTGTTTGGACATCCTCAACTACTTGGATAGTGGCTACTTTGTGGTAAGTACCAAGGCTCTTAATTCTATCCTCTTCCTCTTTTTCTCTAGCCCATCTTTCTTTGAGTTTAGCCATCATCCTAATATTTCCATTGATTTGTAACTGGATAGCATTAATAGGAGTGACCTTACTCTCCTCAAGGGGAGAGGTTCTAAATTTTTAACATCTCAACATCAAGGGCTAAGTTGTCTACCTTCAAACAAAGATTATCTAATTTAGCTAGTGTTTCTTCCACATTCTTGTTGAAAAGGATTTTTGGGTAGTGATAAAGAGTCTAAGCATACTCTCTAGTTCAGAGGTGGGGTTCTTGTTGCTAGGGTAGGTGTTGTTGTTCCCATAAGTGGATGGAAACGGTCTAGGATTACTAGCAAAGTTGCCCCTATAAGCATTATTATTAAAGTTGTTTCTAGCAATGAAGTTCACATCTACTTGTTTTTGAGCAACCAAAGAATTTAAAGGAACATTCTGAGGATCAATAGGAGATTTCTTGGTAAGTAGAGACATGATAAGGTCAACCTTTTCATTTAGAGAGGATATCTCCCTGACAGAATTTACCTTCTTACCAGTTGGAGATCTTTCGGTGTGCCACTGAGAGTAGTTCAACATCATCTCATTAAGTAGCTTTGTGGCAGCATCAAGTGTGGTTGACATAAAAGTTCCTCCCGCGGCCGAATCTAACAGGTTCCGCAAGGTAAAGTTCAAGCCTGCATAAAAAGTCTGGATAACCATCCAGGTAGTCAGTGCATGTGTGGGGCAGTTCTTGACAAGAGATTTCATGCGTTCCCAAGCTTGGGCAACGTGTTCATTATCCAATTGCCTGAAATTCATAATGTTACTCCTCATTTGGACAATCTTAGCAGGTGGGTAGTACTTCCCAATAAAAGCATCTTTGCACTTATCCCAAGAATCTATGCTATTCCTAGGCAAAGATTGAAACCAGATTTTAGCTCCATCCCTCAAGGAGAAAGGAAAAAGCTTGAGCTTAACAACATCACCTTCTACTTCTTTATACTTTTGCATATCACATAATTCAACAAAATTATTCAAGTGTAAAGCAGCATCATCTCTAGCACCAGAGAATTGATCTCTCATAACAAGGTTTAGCAAAGCAGGTTTAATTTCATAAGAGGTAGCTGAAGTGGCAGGTGTGGCAATATGAGTGTAGATAAAGTCACTGTTATTGTGACTGGTGAAGTCACACAACTTGGTGTTTTCATTGGAACCCATAGTAGCAGCAGGTATTTTTGGTATTTTTGATAAGGGACACAAAATTAAAAACTGAAAGGTAAACTAACAAGACTAAAAAGAAAAGACAAAAGATAGTGTGAAACTCCCCTATCTTGTAGACTGGAGTCCCCGGCAACGGCGCCAGAAATTGGCTTGATACGGTGAGGATCTCTCACTCCTCGTTGATTACCCCAAGTGGAAGGTGAGATGTAGCATAGCAGCAAATTTCCCCTATGTAGAGGATAGAGTTTGTCTCCCGTAGGACTCGCATTGATACAAGAAGGTGTCATGGCGCTTGACGTGGACCTACACACAACAACAAATAACTTTGCTCCCAACGAGTACAGAGGAGCTGTCAATTCCTCCAGCCTTGCTGTTTACAAAGGATCAACGCAAGAGATAATAATAGTGGCAACTGAAAGTAAACTAAGGATGTAAACAGTAATGTGAAGATAGACCGGGGTCCCGTGATTTTCACTAGTGATGTCTCTCTCCCAAAAGACGATAAAAGTGCTAGTGAGGTAAACAAATCACAGCTGGGCAATTGACAGAATTATGAAGGCACTGCAATGCTAACTATGCTGCAAAGAAAGGAAGGGCTCAAAAGCAATGGGCAGTACGCCAAGGTAAGTAGACCGAAATCCAACTGCATCTACTACGGATCATCCACCTTGAGATATCTATCCAGAACATCTCGCTGGTATTAAGTTGCGAATCCCACCCAAAGTGTAAACTCAAAGCAACAGACAACTGCATTAAAAGAACTTTGCGTAAAGTAAACAATCCTTGCACCCGCGGATACAAGCACCGTTGTTTTATCCCTGGTGGCAACAACACATCCCCTAGTCTCATGTTTCTGTCACTCAAGCTAGACATCAAGGGGCTGAACCCACAATCAAGCATAACGCTCCCTCTTGGAGTTGCAACAAATCACTTGACCAAAGTAAAATACGTCAACGGAGAACATGCAATAATTTACTCAAGAACAAAATATAAAAGAGAAGAACAAAATATATTACTCATCACAATCTGAACATAGTCTCATAATTCATCAGATCCCAGAAAACTCAGCATAGCAACAATAGAAATTACAATAGTGCCTCGATCATGTGAAGCAGCTCACGAGGTCTCGAAAGTGGAAGCACAACGAGGGGAGAGAAGTACATCACATAGCTACTGTTCAGGACCCATGGTCCAAGGGAAACTACTCACGGTACATACGGGAGGCGTCCATGGCCATGGATGGTCTCCCGGAGGGGGTTCCTCCTCCCGGCAGGGTGCCAGGGCAGCTTCTCCAGGCAGCCCCGATCTAGAAACGGCGGCGGCGGTACAGAGGCGAGATCGCGGAAAAGAGATCGATATTAGGGGTTTCCACACCGAGGGCTAAATATAGGCGGAGGGGGGGGGTGTCGAGGGGACCCACCAGGCAGCCAGGAGGCCTCCTGGCGCGACCTAGGGTGGGGCCACGCTAGGGACCCTCCTGGTCTCCTGGTGGTGGCCCCCCTCCGCTACCTTGGTGATTCCGGAAGCTTCCGGGTCGCTGATTTTTTATCTGATTTTTCCGGATTTTTTGGAGCACTTTTAATGGCCGGAAAACCTGAAATACAAAAACAGCAGAAAACAACAACTGGTAACTGGGTGCACTGGGTTAATAAATTAGTCCAAATATGCTCAAAAGTGTATGAAAGTTCAAGCAAAACATGGCAAAGTCACACAAAACATGCATGGAGCAAGCAGAAATTATAGATACGTTTGGGACGTATCAAGGCCTACTCCATCTTTATGACTATATGGGGATCGACTCCTCAATAGGAAGAGTTGATCGTATTGATTACAGTGGTGATGTTTCGCCGGCTTAGTCTCGTGGAGATCTAGGCTCTCGAGCGAGTTGTCTAAACCTGGCTTGATGTCAGTTCTAGCTCTGGCTCCCGTGGTCCTCGGCTTATAAAGGTGTCGGGTCCCAGGATTCCTAGAGTCCGACTCCTACACGATGTGGAGTTCTATTCTACTTTACAAGTTTTCTACGTGCTATACAAGGTAAGTCGAATTCCTTCTAGGGCTTCAATCTGCATTCTTGGCACGTCAGACTCCAGGTCGGGTCTTCTTTGTGGGCCTTCATATATAAGCCGACCCAGAGGTTCCTAATGCCGGGTCTATGGGCTTGATCCATCCCCCCGACGGAACTCGCGAAACTCCTCCCTTTTTTAGGGTTTTTGGATGACGATGAATATGTAGGCCAGAGGGGGGAGCCGGGTGTGGCCCCAGTGGTCCAGGCGCCCTCCCGGTGCGCCCCTGGTGGGGGCCGCGTCAGGTGGCCGCCTGGGCACCTGGTGGTCCCCCTCTGGTCCCCGTTTTGCGTGTCCCCGTCATTCTTCTGGAAAACGGGCTCCGTCGATTTTCAGGTAATTTGGAGGTCTCTTGATTCCGCAACTCTGCATCCACTTTTTACCACTGAATCCTGCGGCTGCTGCTTCGGCATCGGAAAGTTGATAAATGTGTAAAACAAGCCAAAACAACATAAGAATAACATCATAACATGAAATATATCAATGAATAGGGATAAATTACTATATAAATAGTGATGCATTTTGGACGTATGAACGGTGCGTGGCTGGACGGTGAAGCAAAAGCAAATACCACACGCTCGAGCGAAGAAGACACCACTTCCCCCGCGACGTCTGAAGAGCTTTCGAATGAACTACGACACAGGGGAGCCCATAACTCCTTATCCCACGTGAAGGTAGTGCATACAGGCCTTTGCGTTCTCTCAAGTCATCCACCGAACCATAGTCATTTTATTATTAGCTCGCAGACAACCGTTATCGTTGCCTGACTAATTTACACAACGGACAACGAACAACAGCCAGGACCACCAGTACATCAGTGCCGTCCCTATCGTCCCGTCAAAGCTCTCCGTTTACCAACAAGGTGAACCGAATCCTTACCTTATCTCGCGTGTGCTCCTGGAGGAGCTCGACTTTCGTGGTTTGGTAACTCTCACGGAATAGGAGTAGGGGCCAAGCCCGCCAGTATGTTGGTCCTATCCTCCCTGTCGTTCCCGTCGCAATACCACTCGCGGGCACCGCTGGGTCGTCCAACTTCTTACCTTAAGGACAACTAGGGCTCAGGACCCTAGGGCGGTTATACAGAGTCAGCAATGAGTGGAGTACGAGGATTACTCCTCGATATCTCACACTTGATGTGGCTCGACAGAGCCGAGGTAGGGGCCTTAGGCGGTGTCTTCACTGTACCGTACCTATGACAGTTATAATTATTGTATCCGTGTTCACTCCCAGAGTGATCACGACCCGCTATCTAATCCTAGTTGACTAACAATGCGCAGGGCTCACTTCTAAATAACACATATATATTTATAGGCATCATAGGATAAAGGAAGGTACATCAAGGGGCGACAATGACATGCTATGTAATTGAATAGGTAAGCAACGTAGCAGCAGCAACAATGCCTAGTGCAAGAAAAGTATGGAAAGATAGGCGATATCTAGGGAAGGAAAATGGCTCTGCTTGCCTAGAAGCTCGACGGTAGGGGTACAGTCGTCGATGACATAGTCGAACTCAGTAGCGGTGTAGTCGGCAACATCAGCGGGGTCTACCGGAGAAGAAGGAGGAAGAAACAATAAATATAACGCAAACAATATGCAACACAAATGCATGACATGGCAGATGCATTGTTATCGGTGTTCTTACGCAATACAAAGTGCTATGCTCGGAGCAGGAATTCATCAGGGAATGAAATACCGGCTCCGGGTGATTATCGACAAACGACCCAGAGGGTGAATGTCTCGTGTTCGTTGTGTTAGAGGGGTGTGGTGGGGGAATGGGTACCTTATCCATATTTGTTGTATTTTTCTGTTCAATTTTCAGGTATAAAGTTTTTCCATCTGAGCTACAGTTTTAAATATATTGATTTTCAAAGTTGAAATCAATTTTAAATCATTTTCTAGATTTTCTTTATTATTAAAATGCAACATCATCCAAAACCTTATCCAAAATAGTGCTGACAGGGTGGACCCACATGTCATTCACAGAAGTAATTTAAATCAATTTAATTTATTAAAAAAAACTAGTGGGGTCCACATGTCATACACTGCTAGTTTTAATTAATTTTCTATTTTAATAAACTGATAGTGGGGCCTACATGTCATCGAGAGTAAGTTAATTAAAGCAGTTTAATTAATCCAGTGAGTTAATAAAAACTTTGTCATACACACTTGTTTAATTAAAGCAGTTTAATTTGTCATACACACTTTTTTTATTTGATTTACATTAAACTAACAGGGGGGTTTATTGGCTAATTTGTAGGGTATTAACTTAATAGGGGGGTTAGCCCCAAATTAAATGCAGGCCAGCCCCACTTTCCAGTGGGTCAAACCCACTGTGCCAAGCGGGGGAATGCCGACGTGTGACACCCTGGATTTTGGAACTTTCTTTTTCCAAAAACTTTTCTGGTTTATTCCTGGATTTGCCATTTGGTTTGGATTTTGAGCAACTCTTTGGACTTGAACTTGAGTATAGTTTATTTCCATGCTCAAGTGGCCCTTGATTCAAAGCCTTCCCAATGCCATATCATTGATCCACCTCATCCAAGCCACCATTTTATTCAAGCCATATATTCCTTTTCCAATAAAAGGAATAATCCCTATTATTTGAGGATTGTGAAGCAACCACAATTTATCTTGCTCCATAAATCCCAAAATAATTCCCACCTATCCTTGATGTCATATCTTTCCAAATTCTCCAAAAACATTGCATGGCCCAAGTGAATTTTTCCTCTATAAAAATTCATTTGTCTGTGGGGGCAGAATGGATATTTGTGAAGGAGGTGCCATTTCTCTTGATCTATTGCTGGTGAAATTTTTTGTGCAACCTCTTGTGACCATATCATTAGCCTCCACCAAATTCCACCACCATTTTCTTAGCCAAACACCCACAATAAATTACCAAAGTGTGGATGCAGAGAGGGCCATTGTGAAGGAAATGCATGATAGGGGATCCCATTTGCCTTGAAACTTTTTTGCTTGATACCACCACCATATGACTCCACCAAACCAAATTTGAGCCAAATCCCATCATCCATGTGAGTGCATCATCTTGGGGAAGTTTCTGACCAGTGGGACACTTTGTGAAGCAAGTACCATCTAGGTGTATCCAATTGCCATGAAACTTTACACACTTTGGCAATACTCCAAATAACCCAGCTACACATTCAGTCAAATCTACCAAGACAAAAATATGCTAGCTTCAACAATGCAATTCTGGTCTATTTTTGCTTTTACAAAGGAAGTATATGATTCCTTTGCCCTATTGAACTTAAAATATCTAGATCACTAGTCCTTTGCACCCTGATCACATGTGAAAACATGCCACCCTCCCCCTAATCACCATTTTCCCCAGCTTGTGCTCCAAGTTTGCTGTATCCACCTTCCTCTTGAGATAGAGATCAGCATAGGGCTCCTCTGGACCATCCCAAGCTACCACAGCGATCACCCCAAGAAGGACTAACCCCTAGACAAGGTTGGCCACGAAGGAGCCTCCCCCAGGTGAGCCAGCCTCGGGTGGCCATGCCCCTGGCTGCAACAGGAGTGCTCTGGACACTCCCGCGTGCCCAGACCTTGCCGAGCACGCGCTCCAGTGCGCCCTCGTTTCCATCCCGTTGTCAACCCGCGCCTCATGGGCCCCCTTTTCATGTGTCGCCACCTCGCACCTCACCCCCGCCGGAATCCCGCCGGCACGGCTCGCTGCCACCCAGAACACGGCGGAACAGTGCCTCTGTCCCGTCGCCATCTCCCCTGGTGTTGAAGACCAAGGAGTATCCCCCAGTCCATTGGTGAAGGCAAGCCACAATTTCTTTTGCACTTTTGCAAAGCTTTGACGTGTTTTAACATGTGCTTGAACCTTCGAGAAAATAATGCTTTATGTGATATGCTTTGATCATATTTTTATTATATGCTTGATGATGCTGCATTGCTATGTTATGACTGATTATGTTAATGCCATGCCATGCCTTGACTATGTCATAATCCCGTATGTCTATATGCTTCCATACATGATATGCCATGTTATGAACATGATACGTTTTAATCAGGTTATCACCATATCGTGCTTAACTACATTCTTGGTGTTGCTATGTTGCATGATAAGATCTTGATCACCTTAATATGACTAAGTTAATCAATTAAATTATGATTTGAATCATGATGTAACTATAACCGTATCTTGGTTTGTGCCACTTTTGTTGATATGACATTAACTTAAATAATCATGTTGCACCTGATGCTTGTGTTTGCTGTTGCAGACATGCTTTGTGTCAAGTTGATCAGGTGCCACCGAACCGAACTTCTAAGTGCAGCCTCACTCGCCTTTATGGGAAGGCCTTGGCTCGGTCAATCGGTGGGCTCTTTTACTTGTATCACCCAAAGAGGGGAGGCTACGCGCGCGCGGTTACCCTGGCCCGGTTAGCGGCGGTGGCCTTGAGAGCCGGTTTGTTTATATGGAGCTCCGTCCCCGTTTGGGACTGTTCTGCCACGAGGTGGCCGTTTTTCCACAAGGTGGCCGTTTTCCATGCGATGGCAGGTGTCTCGGGATGACACAGGGATACCCAAGAAGGGATGTCGGGTGATACAGTAAGGGAGACACACGGTAGAATGATCTCGTTGGAGTAGTCCTAGTTCGTTGGACAAGGAGATCCATGGTGTGGGTAAAGTGCACAAACTCTGCAGAGTCACAAAAATCTATTCGAATAGCCGAGTCCACGGTAATGAACACAGTTCGTACTAGGTCACACCATGAGATCAACATGAGTTCGGTGGGATGATTTTGTTAAGTGGTTAGTCTTAATGATGGTAATATGCTTGATGATTATCTTCTTGCATGATATTGATGCTCATATGGTTAATTCACTAATATACCTTAACCTTCTTGTCATGTTATTGTTTTGCCTTGGTGCATTGGTTGTTGTGAGCTTGAAAGTACATCCTATGTACTGACCTGGCGTGTCATGCCAGATTTGCAGGCCGTGCTTTGGATGCGTAGGACGGCGTTCCCGGTGTTTGCGAGCTAGGAGGTGTCCCAACCTGTGTCCCTGTGGAGTGGAGTTCATCACCGTTGCCATTGTTCCGCCGCTGATTTATATTCCGCTGCTAGAGAGTTAGTTTGCTGCTTGATGTAGAGTGGCAAGCTTGAGGAGCAAGCTTGCCCTTCGTCTCGCTTCGCCAGCGTTGTAATAATCCCCTTGTACCCGTATCTTTGATAATATAAAGTTGTTTAGTTCTATATCAAGCAGTGCCATGTTCCAGAAGACTTGATCTCTGGGATGGAGCACGGGGCGTTCCAGCCCTCTGAGCCGGGGTACCACAATGCTTGGTATCAGAGCAGGACTGGTTGTAGGACACGCTAGCCCGCGCAAGCGTTAGAAGGACGTTAGAGGTAGAGTTATAGCCTTCTCATGTCCTGCGTTTGATTGATGCATTTGTTTGATGCATATAGATAGCCTTCTTTTCGCTAACGAGATGTTTGATGAGTTTAGATGGCAGAGTATCCACTCGACCACCTATCCTCCCCCTCACCAACCTGATTTTCCCATTTGCTTGCCGACCTTTGGTGGACTCTCTACCCCAATGGAGAGATTCCCCAGTACCAAGTGACCCCGACGACAATTAGAGGATCGATGCTGGATTACCGTGCCAAGGTTCTCATAGCAGTCAACCTCCCCATCGTCATGCGCACCTACAACTTCCAAGGTGAATTCGCCCCGACCCAGGATCGTGCCGTTCAGCTAGCTGCTTTGGTAGGACTCGCAGGTCTTCGCCAGCGGGAGAGTGCGATGTATCTGGATCGTGCCTTCCATTTATATCCCACCTTGATCTCCAATCCTCAGTAGATAGGATTCCCACGGCCTCTTTCGGAAGGCGACACAGCGGTGACCTGTATGTTTCGCTACATGGTCGCCGAGTATGCCCTCCTCGTCGAGCTGGTCAGTGATGCAAGGGAAGCAAGAAGGTCGCTTGCCGCAGTCTTGGCTTCGGCAACTCCTCTGCCAGACCCCACTGCTTCCGTCAATCCGTTGATGGATCGTAGCACCTAAGTTTCGCGTAGTTCGTGTCGCATGTTGCTTGTTGCATATTGGTTGATGATGTGATAGCGGTAATATCTGATCTATTTACATGTAATCCAGATGCACTTTCAGTGTTATTGATCTTTGTTTCGTTGAATTTCCTCGTTGTTTCATCATTTGGTTCTTCGGTGTTTAACGAGTATGTTTCGCAGGTAGTATGTAACTCGTACGAACCCTTGCTCACTTTCTTTAAAGGCACCACACCTGTTTCTGAGCTGATTCGTTGTCGGCCGTCCGGGGTGGATGCCTATTTTACATTTCTCTTTTCAACAACCGACCCGTGTTCTGGGCTGCTTTTCGGCCATCTCGGGTAGTTGTTGAGTTTCTTCTCGCAGTGGCGACCCTATTTTCTGAGATGTTTTCTCGTCCGTCTTAGGGGACCTCTGCACTCTTTTTATCAACACTGTCACATGCTCTGAGCTGATTCCTGGTCGGCCGTCTTGAGCAGTGCTTGAGTTATTCTAGTAAACGTCCCAGATCAGAATTGTAAAAACCGTTCTGGTGGCTACTTGGTTATTTGCCGGTTTTATGCAAGGGCTTCAGAAGGTCATCGACTACCGCTAAAGCTTTTGAAGCGATTCTTCTATCGATTGCTATTGATTTTCGTTCTGTTGGATTTCTTCGTCAGTTTTCATTCGATCTTCATTTGGTTCTTTGGCGTCACCTTATTCTCCCCGATAGAAGGTTGCTCATAACCCTGCATACCACAAAAACTTAGTGACATATCGCAGAGCATCGTAAAAGTTACAAAGTCAAGAATGGTTCACACAGAATGCATTGAGAACCTTTGATCTAGTATAAGTTCCGCCTGAATGAAGTATTCAGATCAAGTCCGCATCATTTCAGTAACCATTATGACCATCAGTGAAAGGACACCAAGAATTGGGAAATAAGCAAGTCAAAAAGGGACTCATACCCGATTGCACTCGGGGTATGTATCTCACCTATGGATGCTACCATCAAAGTCGAGTCAGCATTAAATACGACAGCCACGAAGATTCAAGCAAAGGAAAATATAAGTTAGACCCATGAACATGGGCATACAAAGACAGGACATACCTCGGCCGCAACCGTGACCGATGAAAGCTATTCTATTTCGGTATATTCTGGAAGACATTCAGAACATATCATGAAGCCCATATCCAGCAAAGGAATAACTGGGAGAATGTTTCCCTCTAACAAGCCAGCAGTCAGTAAATTTTTCAGCTGTGTACACACACTACCACGGGAAAATTTCAGCCACGAGCAATCTCGACCTTCCGTGACAAGATACCGGGCACAGTCGACATGTAAAGAGCATCAGTTGTGACGCCCCCAAAATCAGACCGTGTACAGTAATCATACACGCAAGGTACACGATCAAGATTAGGGACTCACGGTGAGATATCACAACACAACTCTACAAATAAAATAATAAAAGTTGTTTAATACAAGCCAGGGGCCACGAGGGCTCGAATATAACAACTCGAGAGCACAAAGTCAGCGGAAGCAAAAGTATCTGAGTACAGACACAAGGATACAAGGTTGCCTTAAGAAGGCTAGCACATAAACAACAACGATCGAAAAGGCGAGGCCTCCTACCTGGGAACCTCCAAACTACTCCTGGTCAAAGGGGAACTCGACGTCGTAGGAGGCATCGGGGATATTCATGTTGTGGTGGTTGGCATCGGGGATCTCCTGCTCCTGGACTCCAAGGCTCCAACGTCGACTGCAGCGGCCGATCAGGCAAAACAATAAAAGGGGAAAATAAAGCAGGTGAGTATCTAGCATACCCGTGAGTCTTACGTCCGCTACTAAGCATTATGCATTGTATCAACGGAAAGAAGAGGCTGTCTATAGTGGACTGCAAGATAGAAATCAGAATAAGGGTAAGAAGCTAGGCCTAACGAAGACTAGCATCTTCCGACGATGTCTTGCAGCATGAGGTAAGAATCAGCCAACAGTTTATATAAAGCATAAAGTAACAATGCAACAGAAGTTGCTACAGCATTGTATAATAATAAGTTGTAATAATTATCAATGCCTCCGAGTTCCCCTCCTCGACATCCCAGCGAGGAAGAAAACCCGGAACCATACAGTTTAATAATAATAGTTTGTAGTGGTAAGATCCAGCTTCAGCATAAAGCGTCCTGTTACCGTGGACACAGCTATTCGAATAGAGTAATCTTCCCTGCAGGGGTGCACTTGTGTTACACTACACGCACGGATCTCCAGGGTGGCGGAAACCTTGTTAGGGAACGCTCCACCGAGGCTATCCGACACTTTGTAGCCCATCTTTCAAACTCAACAGAGAGGTCATCCGCCGGACTATATCCTATGTACGCGGGGCTTTGGACCCTAACCCCGACGTACTCCTGCACGGTGCGAGGCTGGCTGGTAAAGTTAAAGCAAATACAAATAAGATACCACCGCGCGAGAAAATAAGACAACACCACTTCCGGGCGCAGGCCGCGGTACTGCTGACGTCTGAAGAGTCCTCGGACGACACTACGAAGCAGATGAGCCCATAACTCGTAATTCCCACGGGTAGGTAGTGCGTACATGGCATATAGCCAACTCAAGACATCCACTGAACCATTTAGCATTTTTATTAACCTGCGTGACAACCGTTATCGTTGCCTCGACTTAACTGACCCGCGGACAACGACAGCAGCCAGGACCACCAGTACATCGGTGCCTGCCCTGTCGTCCCACCAAGTCACTGCAGTTACCAACAAGGTGAACCGTCTCCTTACCTTGTCTCGCGTGTGCTCCTGGAGGAGCTCGACTTTCGTGGTTTGGTAACTCTCGCGGCCAACGATCAGGGGCCAAGCACACCGGTACACTGGTCGTACCCTCCCTGTCGTCCCGTCGCAATACCTCTCGCGGGCACCGTTGGGTCGCCCGACTTCTTACCTGAAAGACAACCGTTGCTCAGGTACCTAGAGCGGCTATACAGAGTCAGCAACGAGTGGAGTACAAGGATTACTCCTTGATAGCTCACACTTGATGGTGGCTCGGCAGAGCCGAGCTAGGGGGCCTGAGGCGGTGTCTGCATTGTACCGTACCTATGCAGTTGTAATATTTGTATCCGCTTTCACTCCGCTGAGTGATCACGACCCTCTATCTAATCCTAGCTAACAATGCGCAAGGCTCACTGCTGAATAATGCATAATAATAGGCAGCATAGGATAAAGGAGGTACATCAAGGGGCGACAAAAACAGGCTATGCAATTGAATAGGATTGTAACGTAGCAGCAGCAGTAACAATGCCTAGTGCAATAAATGTACGAAAAGATAGGCGATATCTGGGGAAGAGAATGGCTCTGCTTGCCTGGAAGCTCGACGGTAGGGGTACGGTCGTCGACGAAGTAGTCGTACTCGGCAACGGTGTAGTCGGCGGCAACAGCGGGGTCTATCGGAGATTAAGGGGGGGGGGGGAGAAACAGTAAATACAAAGCACAACAATGCAAACAGATGCATGACATGACAGATGCAATGTTAACGGTGTTCTAACGCAGTGCAATGCACGTTGCTTGGAACGGAAATTCATCTGGGGATGAACTATCGGCTCCGGGTGATTACCAGACAGGGTATTCGGAGGGGGAAAGGTTCATGCCGGAGGTGTCATGGACATCTGACAAGCATATGGAGGGTGTATCCGTGTTAGTTGATCCATTCTGAACAACTTTCATGTTCAGAGCAATTTCATCCGGAAAGTTTTACCGGCTCCAGTCATCTGACGGACAGATGAACCGGAGGAGAAACGTTCGACGTTCGGTATGCCAGAGGGGTGCGGTGGGGGTATGGGCAGCGTATCCGGGTTCGCGACATCTTTCTGAGCAACTTTGATGTATGAAATATTTTGATCTGACCTACGGTATATTTTATATGATTTTCTAAAGTTTTAAAAGATTTTCAAGAATATTTTAATTCAAATTAATAACGTTAAATACTTTTTACATTCAGACTGAGGCAGCCACAGTCAATGACATGTGGGGTCGTTGGGGCGCAGCCAACAGTTGACTAGTCAAGGTTGACCGGTCAACAGGGTCAATGTGGGGTCCACAGGTCATTGCCCTATTTTGGGATTCTTCTGAAATTCTACTAAGTCTAGGAATTCCGGTGTTAATTATCCATCGGCCGCCTTCGGGGGCCTACGGTTTGGGGTTCCACACCTCCGATGAATCTGTGTCGTACATCAACATTCATCAGCTGTCCGAGATCCCGAATCCGGTACGGATGGTAATTAGGCTAGAGTTTAACTGCTTATTTAAAGCTTAGCGGGAAAGGGGCAACCTGACGTTAATTCCAGAAACGGTTAAAACATGCAAAGTTTGCCCGGTCACTGCCGGTGATCTATCGCTCAAATACGGATACCTCCTATAGATGAATTGTACTATAACGATAGTACAACCATGCCATGCCCTCAGATGGCATGAAAAATATCTGCAGAAAGTTCATCCGCAGCGTCAGATTGGCCATCGTGTTAACCCGGTTTTGCGGTTCAACGAAAATCTGCTCTTTGCGATTTTTACCGGAATTAATCCGTGCACCGAATGGACTTGGTCCAATGGCGAAAATCGAAGCTTGTTAAGTGCACAACACGTCTACATAACCTTTAACCATGTTAACCATGTTAGAAAACGTTTGACTGCTGTTTGGGGTTGTTCAAAATCATCCAGTGTAGCAATCTTCTCTGACTTAAAATCTGGAAATTTCTATTTTAACAGAAAGTAGCATTTTGCAAGATTTATTGTGATCAATACATTCATAATCTGAAGTTGGTACAATGGAATGAATTCATCCTTGGCATTTATAGTTTCTGGATCTATACATTTTTCTCATTTTGAATTTGGTTTGATATGTCTTTGGCGGCTGTCAAGAGGGCACCAGAACAAGTAGCAACGAGTAGCAGCAGCCAGCTGCAGCAGTTGGCGGAGGCCGGCAGAGCAGCAGCCGCACCTTGCGGCCATGGGCGGCACGGGCAAGTAGCTACGCACGGGCACGCGCAGAGCGCGGCAGGGCCGCGGTCAGGAGAGGGAGAGCGCGACGAGGGTGGGTACGGGGCGTGCACAGGGCAGTGGAGGAAAGGCGTGGCACGGTTCGCGCGTTCGAGAGCACGCCGGCTCGATCTTCAGGTTGGGGGCAAACGGGAGGACGCCGGGGAAGCTCATGGACATGCGCAGGCGGCTCGGGGTGGCCTCGGGCCGCGCCAATGGCGTACGACGGCGACAGTAGTTCCCCTGGCAACGAGATCTAGCGAGGGGGGGGGAACAGGGAAGGGAAACGGGGGCGTCTAGGGTTCTGGGGGGAGAGGTGGCCTCCTTATCCACCGACGGGGCCAGGTGAAGAGGTGGGGAGGGAGCAGGTGAGGGGGGGCAGGTGAGGGGAGGGCCATGGCGCCCTGCTCCGATGGCGACATTGCAGCGGGGGGAAGAGACAAGGGGGAAACAGGGAGGGAGAGGGGTTGGGCTGGCCGGGGTGGGCCTGGGTGGGGGGAGGAGTGGGCCTCGCCCAATGGCGGGTTTAGGGTTTTTTTTTGTTATTTTTATTTTCTGTTTGTAATTACTTTAATGTCTTTTTTTTTATTTTCCTACAACATAAAATTTGTTCCAAAATTATTGTTGCATCATAGTTAAGTGTCACAAAAAGTTTGGGCATTAATAAAAATCATTTAGTATTTTGTTTTATTTAAAAAAAATTAAATGACACTTTTTGACCGCTGTTATTATTTGTTTTTCATTTTTAATCATGGTAATAAAATCCCATTCCACATTTAATAAAGCCTAATGATATTTAGGAATTTTATAAAATTGGTTCACCAATTTTTAGTACATTTAAAATTCCCACATTTTTATTAAAATCATCATGGCAATTTAATAATTTTCAAGCTATTGTTTTTATTTCATATTACTTTCTAAAACACTTTAATAGAATATCCATGGTTATTTTAATCATGGCCTAATGATTGCTAGGCATTTTATAAATAGATTCCATCATTTTGGTTTAACTATGATTTCATTTTTATATTAACTTTCAAAACAATTTTGATGACCCCACAACATTGGTTTGACAATCATCATAAACTTGTGATTATTCTAATGACTAAGGGTGACTTGGTTTAACCATGATCATGTTGATTGACTGGCATCCACAATTCTTGGAGCAAAGTTTTATAATTTACCCAATTTGAAAATTTTATCCGGGTTGGAAATTGACAGAGCTATGATCAAAGGTGATCTTGGCTTGATCATCAACAGTAATGATCACTAACAGTGAAATCACTGTATTGATAACTGTTACTGATTCTGAGGGTGTTACAAATCTCCACCACTACAAAGAATTCTCGTCCCGAGAATTAAAAGTAGTGTGAGGGGCAAGGTTCCGGTTTCGCCTTCTAACAAATCTTCTGGTCCTGGTTGTCGTACTCGAAGAAATTAATCCTTCACGTTGGGGCCTTCACTGCACTGCATCAGTGCACCTCGTTGGGTTTTTCATCCTTTCCTCGAGGCTTCATCGCACTTACAAAAAGGTTAAGAGGTAAAGCTTAAGGGGGTCGGATTGATACAAGATCAATCGAATGGGGTTGCTCAAGGGTATGGGGTACAAAGTCCTTCCGAGTTTAAACTCAGGGATGTACATCGTGAGAAGTTTTAAGCGGATAGGCACGTATTCGATGCCGATGACGGAAGATGGGAAAGGGGCCCCGATCATTAGACACAATCACTGAGTCTGATATCGGACGAAATATCACAAGGTTGATGAAAAGAGTCAAGTTTAGGTCATGTGGAACTGTGGCTTAGAGTGGTGGCATATTACGCGATCACGATACAAGGATTGCCATAGAACAACTTGTCAGGTATGTCGGCGACAATATCGGTACCAGGAGCAGTGGACATTGAGAACCATTTTCCTGCTCGTTAATACGAGGCGGACCAATTGGCAAAGTTCTCGTCCCAGTGGTCACCGAGATGTCATCAACAATGGCAACAAGGGTTACTGACGAGGTAGTACACCGAGGTGTTTACAACAGCAGGGAATTATCGCTGCTTAGGTTATTCACATCGCAAGAAAGGTTAAACAGACCAATGGAAGGGAAAAGGTGTTTGTCTGATCAAACAGACCAATGGAAGGGAAAAAGTGATGATACACAAGTATCACGTGTATGTCTTTCCCAAGGAAAGACAGAGCATGATATACATGACCAAGTTGTATTGGCACGGAGTCGAGGGAGGTTGTCGACGATAAAAAAAATCATCGAGGGTCAGGGATGGTATTTCACACGGTGAATCCAATTGACACATGGAATAACCCACGTAAGATTAGTCGGATAATAACCCACGAAAAGGTCGAATGGTTCGCAAAGGATCCGGTGTGAGTATCGGCACTCAATCGGGAGGAGAAAGAATGCAAAGCCATCGAGTGATAGAAGCATCAGAATAATGCGATGCTTGAGTACAAGGGAATCGTGTTTTCCAGATCGGGAGGTGGATGCAATCATCCGTACAGACTTATCGGCGGCAGGGGATTGCAAAGGCGATGAACACGCAGGTTCTCGGGAATTTATTAGAGAGTAATCGTCGGGATCTTCAGGTGAATCAGGCGATCATCGGGAAGGCAGTGCTCTCCAGAAGGAAGGAGGTACGAGAACCTAAAGTAAGCGCTAAATAAAACTTACCAGCAAGGATAAGAGATTAGAGTCCCAGAGCATAGGTACGGAGAAAAAGATCCTAATACCATAGATATCACACGTAGTGACATCGATGTGGGCCCGTAAGCCAAACATTAAGTTAGCAAGTAGTTTTCTAAATACTAGACTCGACTTCGACCGAGGAGTGGTTAGGGGCTTCCTACAGGCAGTTAGCTCTGATACCAACTTGTGACGTCCCCAAAATCAGACCGTGTACAGTAATCATACACGCAAGGTACACGATCAAGATTAGGGACTCACGGTGAGATATCACAACACAACTCTACAAATAAAATAATACAAGTTGCTTAATACAAGCCAGGGGCCACGAGGGCTCGAATATAACAACTCGAGAGCACAAAGTCAGCGGAAGAAAAAGTATCTGAGTACAGACACAAGGATACAAGGTTGCCTTAAGAAGGCTAGCACATAAACAACAACGAATGAAAAGGCGAGGCCTCCTGCCTGGGAACCTCCAAACTACTCCTGGTCAAAGGGGAACTCGACGTCGTAGGAGGCATCGGGGATCTTCATGTTGTGGTGGTCGGCATCGGGGATCTCCTGCTCCTGGACTCCAAGGCTCCAACGTCGACTGCAGCGGCCGATCAGGCAAAACAATAAAAGGGGAAAATAAAGCAGGTGAGTATCTAGCATACCCGCGAGTCTTACGTCCGCTACTAAGCATTATGCATTGTATGAACGAAAAGAAGAGGCTGTACATAGTGGACTGCAAGATAGAAATCAGAATAAGGGTAAGAAGCTAGGCCTAACGAAGACTAGCATCTTCCGACGATGTCTTGCAGCATGAGGTAAGAATCAGCCAACTGTTTATATAAAGCATAAAGTAACAATGCAGCAGAAGTTGCTGCAACATTGTATAATAATAAGTTGTAATAATTATCAATGCCTCCGAGTTCCCCTCCTTGACATCCCAGCGATGAAGAAAACCCGGAACCATACAGTTTAATAATAATAGTTTGTAGTGGTAAGATCCAGCTTCAGCATAAAGCGTCCTGTTACCGTGGACACGGCTATTCGAATAGATTAATCTTCCCTGCAGGGGTGCACTTGTGTTACACTACATGCACGGATCTCCAGGGTGGCGGGAACCTTGTTAGGGATCGCTCCATCGAGGCTATCCGACACTTTGTAGCCCATCTTTCAAACTCAACAGAGAGGTCATCCGCCGGACTATATCCTATGTACGCGGGGCTTTGGACCCTAACCCCGACGTACTCCTTCACGGTGCGAGGCTGTCCAGTGAAGTTAAAGCAAATACAAATAAGACACCACCGCGCGAGCAAATAAGACAACACCACTTCTCGGCGCAGGCCGCGGTACTGCTGACGTCTGAAGAGTCCTCGGACGACACTACAAAGCAGAGGAGCCCATAACTCGTAATTCCCACGGGTAGGTAGTGCGTACATGGCATATAGCCAACTCAAGACATCCACCGAACCATTTAGCATTTTTATTAACCTGCGTGACAACCGTTATCGTTGCCTCGACTTAACTGACCCGCGGACAACGACAACAGCCAGGACCACCAGTACATCGGTGCCTGCCCTGTCGTCCCACCAAGTCACTGCGGTTACCAACAAGGTGAACCGTCTCCTTACCTTGTCTCGCGTGTGCTCCTGGAGGAGCTCGACTTTCGTGGTTTGGTAACTCTCGCGGCCAACGATCAGGGGCCAAGCACACCGGTACACTGGTCGTACCCTCCCTGTCGTCCCTTCGCATTACCTCTCGCGGGCACCGTTGGGTCGCCCGACTTCTTACCGGAAGGACAACCGTTGCTCAGGTACCTAGAGCGGCTATACAGAGTGAGCAATGAGTGGAGTACAAGGATTACTCCTTGATAGCTCACACTTGATGGTGGATCGGCAGAGCCGAGCTAGGGGGCCTGAGGCGGTGTCTGCATTGTACCGTACCTGTGCAGTTGTAATATTTGTATCCGCTTTCACTCCCCTGAGTGATCACGGCCCTCTATCTAATCCTAGCTAACAATGCGCAGGGCTCACTGCTGAATAATGCATAATAATAGGCAGCATAGGATAAAGGAGGTACATCAAGGGGCGACAAAAATAGGCTATGCAATTGAATAGGATTGTAACGTAGCAGCAGCAGTAACAATGCCTAGTGCAAGAAATGTACGGAAAGATAGGCGATATCTAGGGAAGAGAATGGCTCTGCTTGCCTGGAAGCTCGACGGTCGTCGACGAAGTAGTCGTACTCGGCAACAGTGTAGTCGGCGGCAACAGCGAGGTCTATCGGAGATTAAGGGGGGGGGGAGAAACAGTAAATACAAAGCACAACAATGCGAACAGATGCAATGTTAACGGTGTTCTAACGCAGTGCAATGCACGTTGCTTGGAACGGAAATTCATCTGGGGATGAACTATCGGCTCCGGGTGATTACCAGACAGGGTATCCGGAGGGGGAAAGGTTCATGCCGGAGGTGTCGTGGACATCTGACAAGCATATGGAGGGTGTATCCGTGTTAGTTGATCCATTCTGAACAACTTTCATGTTCAGAGCAATTTCATCCGGAAAGTTTTACCGGCTCCAGTCATCTGACAGACAGATGAACCGGAGGAGAAACGTTCGACGTTCGGTATGCCAGAGGGGTGCGGTGGGGGTATGGGCAGCGTATCCGGGTTCGCGACATCTTTCTGAGCAACTTTGATGTATGAAATATTTTGATCTGACCTACGGTATACTTTATATGATTTTCTAAAGTTTTAAAAGATTTTCAAGAATATTTTAATTCAAATTAATAACGTTAAATACTTTTTACATTCAGACTGAGGCAGCCACAGTCAATGACATGTGGGGTCGTTGGGGCGCAGCCAACAGTTGACTAGTCAAGGTTGACCGGTCAACAGGGTCAATGTGGGGTCCACAGGTCATTGCCCTATTTTGGGATTCTTCTGAAATTCTACTAAGTCTAGGAATTCCGGTGTTAATTATCCATCGGCCGCCTTCGGGGGCCTACGGTTTGGGGTTCCACACCTCCGATGAATCTGTGTCGTACATCAACATTCATCAGCTGTCCGAGATCCCGAATCCGGTACGGATGGTAATTAGGCTAGAGTTTAACTGCTTATTTAAAGCTTAGCGGGAAAGGGGCAACCTGACGTTAATTCCAGAAACGGTTAAAACATGCAAAGTTTGCCCGGTCACTGCCGGTGATCTATCGCTCAAATGCGGATACCTCCTATAGATGAATTGTACTATAACAATAGTACAACCATGCCATGCCCTCAGATGGCATGAAAAATATCTGCAGAAAGTTCATCCGCAGCGTCAGATTGGCCATCGTGTTAACCCGGTTTTGCGGTTCAACGAAAATCTGCTCTTTGCGATTTTTACCGGAATTAATCCGTGCACCGAATGGACTTGGTCGAATGGCGAAAATCGAAGCTTGTTAAGTGCACAACACGTCTACATAACCTTTAACCATGTTAACCATGTTAGAAAACGTTTGACTGCTGTTTGGGGTTGTTCAAAAGCATCCAGTGTAGCAATCTTCTCTGACTTAAAATCTGGAAATTTCTGTTTTAACAGAAAGTAGCATTTTGCAAGATTTATTGTGATCAATACATTCATAATCTAAAGTTGGTACAATGGAATGAATTCATCCTTGGCATTTATAGTTTCTGGATCTATACATTTTTCTCATTTTGAATTTGGTTTGATATGTCTTTGGGGGCTGTCAAGAGGGCACCAGAACAAGTAGCAACGAGTAGCAGCAGCCAGCTGCAGCAGTTGGCGGAGGCCGGCAGAGCAGCAGCCGCACCTTGCGGCCATGGGCGGCACGGGCAAGCAGCTACGCACGGGCACACGCAGAGCGTGGCCGGGCCGCGGTCAGGAGAGGGGCAGTGCGACGAGGGTGGGTACGGGGCGTGCATAGGGCAGGGCGAGCGCGGACCCTGACGAGGCCGGGCGCAGCGGTGTACGACACCAACGGCGATGGGAACGACGAGGACAGGGGGAAACGGAGAGAGGGGCTCACAGTGAGCGTCGGGTCGAGGTTTGGGAGGCCGAGGTGCGGCGGTGGCGACGTATTGAGCCGGTGACGAACTTGGGCAGTGGAGGAAAGGCGTGGCACGGTTCGCGCGTTCGAGAGCACGCTGGCTCGATCTTCGGGTTGGGGGCGAACGGGAGGATGCCGGGGAAGCTCATGGACATGCGCAGGCGGCTCGGGGTGGCCTCGGGCCGCGCCAATGGCGTACGACGACGACGGCGGTTCCCCTGGCAACGAGATCTAGCGAGGGGGGGGGAACAGGGAAGGGAAACAGGGGCGTCTAGGGTTCGGGGGGGGGGGGGGGGCGAGGTGGCCTCCTTATCCACCGACGGGGGCAGGTGAAGAGGGGGGGAGGGAGCAGGTGAGGGAGGGCAGGTGAGGGGAGGGCCATGGCGCCCTGCTCCCATGGCGACAGTGCAGCGGGGGGAAGAGACAAGGGGGAAACAGGGGAGGGAGAGGGGTTGGGCTGGCCGGGGTGGGCCAGGCTGGGGGGAGGAGTGGGCCTCGCCCAGTGGCGGGGTTTAGGTTTTTTTTTGTTATTTTTATTTTCTGTTTGTTCTGTTTGTAATTAGTTTAATGTCTTTTTTTATTTTCCTACAACATAAAATTTGTTCCAAAATTATGGTTGCATCATAGTTAAGTGCCACAAAAAGTTTGGGCATTAATAAAAATCATTTAGTATTTTGTTTTATTTAAAAGACATTGAATGTCACTTTTTGACCGCTGTTATTATTTGTTTGTCATTTTTAATCATGGTAATAAAATCCCATTCCACATTTAATATAGCCTAATGATATTTAGGCATTTTATAAAATTGGTTCACCAATTTTTAGTACATTTAAAATCCTCATTTTTATTAAAATCATCATGGCAATTTAATAATTTTCAAGCTATTGTTTTTATTTCATATTACTTTCTAAAACACTTTAATAGAATATCCATGGTTATTTTAATCATGGCCTAATGATTTCTAGGCATTTTATAAATAGATTCCATCATTTTGGTTTAACTATGATTTCATTTTTATATTAACTTTAAAAACAATTTTGATGACCCCACAACATTGGTTTCACAATCATCAGAAACTTGTGATTATTCTAATGACTAAGGGTGACTTGGTTTAACCACAATTCTTGGAGCAAAGTTTTATAATTTACCCAATTTGAAAATTTTATCCGGGTTGGAAATTGACAGAGCTATGATCAAAGGTGATCTTGGCTTGATCATCAACAGTAATGATCACTAACAGTGAAATCACTGTATTGATTACTGTTACTAATTCTGAGGGTGTTACATCAGTCCTCCTCAGTACGCCATCCGGATATCTTCTTGGCCAAGACATTCAACCTTCCACCCCAAGCCACCGAGTGAAGCTTAAGATGCAAGACACCCAGTTGTGCTCAGTACGCCCCATAGGTGGATTCCAGCACAAGCCACTCAGCTGTCTACAGGGATCAGCCGCAAAAACTTCCAGTGCAAGGAACCGGTATCTCTACAGTGCAAAGAGGCAAACTTCCAAGGAAAGACACCCAGTCTTCTTCAGCAAGCTACCCCGGCCAAGCTTCGCAGACAAGCTACCCAGTCTTCCTCGACACGTCATCATGCCTGCAACGGTATCATCAGAAATCCAGTTACCCAAGAGCAGTAAAGGGTTCAACATCGTCAGGACCCGCACACTTTATGGGCATTTCTTCTCAAGGATGCGAGCTACCCCGGTGTGGATACCACCATGCTCGTAATCAAGAAAGGGTTATACCCATGAGAAACTGTGAAGAACCGCAACTCTCGAGAGATAAGTCAGCGGAAGAATCAGATACACGCCTCAGCCTGGAAGAAAGACTGACAAAGCCATGAAGAAACACCCTGAGGAAAGGAAGCAATGGATCTTGCCCCAATCACGAGGGTCAACTCCTCACGTTCGACAAGGCCCCTAAGAAGAATAGCCTTGAGACTCCATTTATTGCAACCTATATTATCATGGTAAGCCAAGAAGCAAAAGGTGAGGGTAACCCGTGTGTCTCAGGGGAAGATGCCGACAGAATAATGAGCCGTTATGCAAGAAGTGCAAAGAAAGAATGGTGACGAAAGTGAAGCTAGTACAAGAAGATGAATGCCACAGCAGCAAGACCCAGAACAGACCGACATGGCCCATGTCGAATCTCGCTGCAGTATCCGCTACAAAAGTCAGTGCTACACCCCGTCTGATGCCAAAGGTATGCAACGTTTGCGAGCCCGACGAGTAAGGCAAAAGGATGAATCGTATGGACCTCAGGATCAAAAATTTCCTGGATCAGTTGAAGCCATATGGACCACCATAGACACCTACAACGGAGAAATCTCACTCTATGGGAAAAGGACCGCGTACCCAACCGTCAGCCCAAGCATTTGCTAAAGACCGGGATTGTCCGTCTTGCCGGGAGATCCCACTCTGCTTCGCTGTAGACCACCTACCCTGCTCAGCATTTTGACTATAAGTACCACATCAGAGCGTAACATGGTCTATCGCCACCCATGGATATGGCAGCATGACAAGTGAATCTCAGTATGAGGAAAAATTCAGAAATTGTGCCCCGGCCAAGGTTCATACTCAAGATGGACTGCCGGAAGCAATGTGAGGCAACCCAAGGTGCAAACGTTCCATGTCCCGCACAATGGGCATCACGACGATAAGCATTCTGAGATACCAGCTATCGATGAAGGCCGAGCCTTTTCTCTAAGAAGCCAATGCAAAGGATCCAGGACTGTGCCGCAGATAAAGCCCGAGATACCCCTAGAATAGTATGGGTATCGTCAGCACCTAGACTATGATAAGAAATCTCGTCATCATGCAAGTCAGCAGATACGAGGATGAATGTCATCAGGAAAGGATCTGATATATCAAGGAAGAACATTCAATCAGATATTGGGTGAAGCAAGGCCCCTGAGCCAAAGATATTGGATGTTACTGAGCGAACGATATGCAGTAAAAAGGAAAGTCGAGGAGCAATAAGTTTCCTAAGGATGGTAAATTTTCAATGGTTCCCTGAGCAACTAAATCTCGAGGATGAGATATTTTCTAAGGGGGGTAGGTTTGTGACACCCTGGATTTTGAAACTTTCTTTTTCCAAAAACTTTTCTGGTTTATTTCTGGATTTTCCATTTGGTTTGGATTTTGAGCAACTCTTTGGACTTGAACTTGAGTATAATTTCTTTCCATGCTCAAGTGGCCCTTGATTCCAAGCCTTCCCAATGCCATTCCATTGATCCACCTCATCCAAGCCACCATTTTATTCAAGCCATGTATTCCTTTTCCAATAAAAGGAATAATCCCTATTATTTGAGGATTGTGAAGCAACCACTATTTATCTTGCTCCATAAATCCCCAAATAATTCCCACCTATCCTTGATGTCATATCTTGCCAAATTCTCCAAAAGCATTGCATGGACCAAGTGAATTTTTCCTCTAGAAAAATTCATTTGTCTGTGGGGGCAGAATGGAGCTTTGTGAAGGAGGTACCGTTTTTCTTGATCCATTGCCGGTGAAACTTTTTCTTCATACTCTTGTGACCATATCATTAGCCTCCACAAAATTCCACCACCATTTGCTTAGCCAAACTCCAACAATAAATTCCCAAAGTGTGGATGCAAAGAGGGGAATTGTAAAAGGAAGTGCATGATAGGGGATCCTATTTGCCTTAAAAAATTGTGCTTGATACCACCACCATATGACTCCACCAAACCAAATTTGAGCCAAATCCCATCATCCATGTGAGTGCATCATCTTGTGGAAGTTTCTGACCAGTGGGACACTTTGTGAAGCAAGTACCATCTAGGTGGATCAAATGGCCATGAAACTTTACTCACTTTGGCACCACTCTAAATAACCTAGCTACACCAAAATTCAGCCAAATATACCAAGCCAAAAAGATGCTAGCTTCAACAATGCAATTCTGGTCTATTTTTGCATTTACAAAGGAAGTATATGATTCCTTTGCCCTATTGAGCTTAAACTTTCCAAATCACTAGTACTTTGCACCCTGATCACATGTGACAACATGCCACCCTCCCCCTAATCACCATTTTGCCCCAGCTTGTGCTCTAAGTTTGCTGTATCCAACTTCCACTTGAGATAGAGATCAGCACAGGGCTCCACTGGACCATCCCAAGCTACCACAACAATCACCCCAAGAAGGACTAACCCCTAGACTAGGTTGGCCGCGAAGGAGCCTCCCCCAGGTGAGCCAGCCCCTGGTGGCCACGCCACTGGCTGCAACAGACGTGCTCTGGACACGACCGCGTGCCCCTGACCTCGCCGAGCACGCGCTCTAGTGCGCCCTCGTCACCATACCGTTGTCAACGCGCGCCGCACGGGCCCCCTTCCCACGCGTCGCCACCTCGCCCCCACCGGAATCCCACCGGCACCTAGAACACGGCGGGACAGTTCCCTTGTCCCGTCGCCATCGCCCTTGGTGCCCTCGCTTCCACCTCGCTCCCCGTGCTCACACGCGTGCTCCACGGCCTCCCTAGAATCCTCTCGCGGCGTCCCAAGCATTGCCACCTCACCGCCCCTCCGTGGCCATAGCCATTTGTCGCCGCCCGGCTCAGCATCTCGCCGCCAGCCCATATAAAGGCCATGCCTTACTCACCTAGCCACACCAGCAGCATCCCCTCCTATCCAATAGACATCCTAGCACCAAAAATCAAGGCCGCGAGCCCTCCTTCCCCGTCTCTGGCCGCCACTGCCGCCGTGCGACCTCACTGCCGCCCGGACGTTCCAGAGCCTCCCAGGCCGCGCCTCCTCCTCCATTCATCTCCCCTGCTCCTCCTGGTGCTCCCCGAAACGCCACCGTAATCATCGCCGCGGTCATCGACCTTGTAGGAGCAGTGGTCCGTGCCGTCGCGACCCGTCTACCCCTAGCAAACGGCGACCATTTTGAGCGTCGTGGGTACGGGCTGGTCGGCAGCAAGCTCCTCTGTCAATTCCCTGTGGTCTCGCGCCCCGCTGAGGTCCCTCGCCAAAGTTCTTCCGCCGGTGAGCCCCCTCCCCTGCCTCGGCCTCTCTCCCTCTCAGTCATATGACAGGCCGACCCCACTGTCAGCCACTCTTATCCACCCGAAGGGGTATCAAGTGAAGGCACCCTGCTGTTTTACGGCTTCGACGTCAGCCCCCCTGGTTAATTCAAAAATGATTTAAATTCATTTAAATCATTTATTTTGACCAGAACTTTGACCATCTATAACTTCTAAACCACAAGTCCAAATGAAGTGCTTCTTTTTTGCATTGGATTGCTCTTATTTCCCCCCTTTATTTTGGCATAGGTTTTGTGCCATGATCTTTTGTTGTTATTTGCTGGACAAGTAAAGATGATGTTTGACCCTTGTCTCCGTGCCTTTTTATAAAATGTTTTTCAGGGGTTTGTTGGTGTTGAAGACCAAGGAGTATCCCCCACTCCATTGGTGAAGGATTTCTTTTGCACTTTTGCAAAGCTTTGACGTGTTTTAACATGTGCTTGAACCTTCGACAAAATAATGCTTTGTGTGATATGTTTTGATCATATTGTTATTATATGCTTGATGCTGCTGCATTGCTATGTTATGACTAATTATGTTAATGCCATGCCTTGACTATGTCATAATCCCGTATGTCTATATTCTTCCATACATGATATGCCATGTTATGAACATGATACGTTTTAATCAGGTTATCACCATATCGTGCTTAACTACATTCTTGGTGTTTCTATGTTGCATGGTAAGATCTTGATCACCTTAATATGACTAGGTTAATCAACTAAATTATGATTTGAATCATGATGTGATTATAACCGTATCTTGGTTTGTGCCCCTTATGTCGATATGCCATTAACTTAAATACTCATGTTGCACCTGATGCTTGTGTTTGTTGTTGAAGACATTTTTCATGTCAAGTTGATTAGGTGCCACCGAACCAAACTTCTCAATGCAGCCACGCTCACCTTTATGGGAAGTCCTTGGCTCGGTCTATCGGTGGGCTCTTTTACTCGTATCACCCAAAGAGGGGAGGCTACGCGCGCGCGGTTACCCTGGCCCGGTATGTAGCGGTGGCCTTGAGAGCCGGTTTGTTTATATGGAGCTCCGTCCCCGTTTGGGACTGTTTTGCCACGACGGTGGCCGTTTTGCCACGAGGTGGCCGTTTGCCATGCGATGGCAGGTGTGTCGGGATGACACGGGGCTACCCAAGACGGGATGTCGGTTGATACTGTAAGGGAGAAACGCGGTAGAACGGTCTCGTTGGAGTAGTCCTAGTCTGTTGGACAAGGAGCTCCATGGTGTGGGTAAAGTGCACAAACTCTGCAGAGTCACACAAATCTATTCGAATAGCCGAGTCCACGGTAATGGACACAGTTCGTACTAGGTCACACCATGAGAGCAACATGAGTTCGGTGGGATGATTTTGTTAAGTGGTTGGTCATGCGATGACCGACTTGGTTGGGTGGAAACGCGATCACACCCGACCCGTTGAATGATCAGGTGATGACCCGTTTGGCCATACGATGGCCCGTGAAAGTATTGGTCCTGCGATGGCCTGTTTGGGCATGCAGTGACCCGTGCAGGTTGTTTGGTCATGAGATGACCCGGTGCTTGAGTCGGTAAGGACTCCGAGGTAAGCCACACGATCATGCGATGATCATGTGGGGATTGGTTGTTTGTGCATTAGTCTTAATGATGGTAATATGCTTGATGATTATCTGCTTGCATGATATTGATGCTCATATGGTTAATTCACTAATATACCTTAACCTGCTTGTCTTGTTATTGTTTTGCCTTGGTGCATTGGTTGTTTTGAGCTTGAAAGTACATCCTATGTACTGACCTGGCGTGTCATGCCAGATTTGCAGGATGTGCTTTGGATGCGTAGGACGATGTTCCCCGTGTTTGCGAGCTAGGAGGTGTCCCAGCCAGTGTCCATGTGGACTGGAGTTCATGATCGTCGTCGTTGTTCCGCCGCCGAGTTATATTCCACTTCTAGAGAGTTAGTCTGCTGCTTGATGTAGATCCGTGGCAAGCTTGTCCTTCGTCTCGCTTCGCCAGTGTTGTAATAAACCCCTTGTACCCGTATCTTTGATAATAGAAAGATGTTCAGCTCTATATCAAGAAGTGTCGTGTTCCAGAAGACTTGATCTCTGGGCTGGAGCATGGGGCGTTCCAGTCCTCTGAGCCGGGGTGCCACACGGCGTTGAGCCAAGCACGGCTGTGTATCCGTCGCAGCCAACTCCGGCGAGGGGGCGGGAGCATGGCGAGAGGTTCTCCGCACGGCGAGGGCATGTGCGGGGCGAGTCCAGGGCACACTGGGCGTGGGGCCGAATTGCGGCAAGCGGAGCAGTGGCCGGAGCGAGAGCGGGGCGTCCGGTGGAGGAAGTCCAAGGCGCGGTGGGGGCGTGGCCAGGAGGGGTTGTTGGCGTGGCTCGGGAGCGGCCAGCACGCGGCGAGTGCGCGCATGGGGCGCGGGCCAGAATGGCCAAGAACAATGGCGGCGACGAACCGCGCGGCGGTCGGAGCGCTCACGGCTAGGGACGACGTTCCAGTGCGTTAAAGGGAGCGGGAAGAGGAGGAATCGAGCGCATGCTCATCGGGGAGCACGCAGGCAGAGGCAGTAGGCTCGAGGAGGGGTTGAGGCGGCCGAAATCCGTCTGCAACTCCGGCGATCACGAAGAAAGGGGGGCGGCTTGATGTGCTCGATGCCGCGCTTTGATAACCCACAAGTGTGGGGGGTCGTAACAGTCTTCGCGGCTAGGTATAACCCTAATTTATTGATTCGACACAAGGGGAGCCAAAGAATACTTATAAGCCTTAGCAGTTGAGTTGTCAATTCAACCACACCTGAAAAAGCACTAGACAATATATTTACTAGCAACGGTGTGTTGACGGGTATAGTCTTAGAGACTTCCCCAATCACCAACACAACAAAGTAGTAACAAAATAGTAGAAGTAGTGATGAGAGCAATAGTAACAACGAAGGCAATAAAGATGAAAGATGGACCGGGTTTCAAGGTTTCACTAGTGGTAACTCTCCAAGAAAAAGAACGAGGTGTTGGGTGAAAAAATTACAGTTGGGAAATTGACAAAATTGCACAGACTCTAGCCAAAGAACAAACTAGAGCAATCCTAGTCTAAGAACCAAACGTAGGCATGTGTTCCGTATGTAGTTGTACGTGCTTGCAATAAGAACTTGCACAACATCTATTGTCCTACTGTCCCGCTACGAACGGGGCCAAAGGGAACTTACGGAGATTAAGGTGCTCCTGTCAGCGAGCACCGGAACAAAGCATTAACACTCTATGAACACATGTGATCCTCAAATTATAGCCCATCCCCTTTGGTGTCCCAAGCTGTCACCTTTGGGATCGCCGGTTCCGGACTATAATAGGTGCATACAACCGTAGATAAGATCTAGAACAACAATTATAATCATGCAACCATAACGTGCTAAGATCTGAAATCATGCTACTCGTGCACTAGTAACAAGCATTAAGAACAACAAAATTGCAGCAACAATAATTCATAAACCTCTTAGGACTGAACAAGGTAACAATTCATCGGATCCCAACAAACACAACAAGAATTACATCATATGGATCTCAATCATGTAGGGCAGCTCATGAGAACTTTGTATTGAAGATCAAGGGGGGAGAAGATAACAACAAGCTACTGCCAAGAACCCGTAGTCCAAGGAGGAACTACTCACGATCCATCATGGGGTGAAGAGTTCATGAAGATGGCCCCGGGGGCCAAGGCCCTCTCCGGCATGGTGCCGGAACAGTATCCCGGTGACCCTCGAAGCTAGGTTTCGATGGCGGCGGAGATCGGGATCGCTTCTGGAAAAGACGTCTGGATATCTTTGGTTTTTGCGTCACAGGTGAATTTATAGGCCAAGGAGGAGTCCGAGGCGGTGCCCAGGTCACCCAGGCAACCACCTGGCGCGGGTGGTGATGACCCTCAACGTAGAGGGATCTATTGTAGCGTTTTCGATAAGTAAGAGTGTCGAACCCAACGAGGAGAAGAAGGTAGTAGCAAGTGACTTTGGTAAAGAGATAACTGCAAGCACTGAAAGATAACTTTTTAGGGGTTTTCTCGGTATAAGCGACAGGAAAGTAAAAAACGAGCAAAGTAAAAGATACTGGATAGTAAAGAGTGGCCCAATCCTTTCTGAGAAAAGGAGAGGCCTAGCAACTGAACTTATAAAAGCTAAAGTGTTCTTGAGGACACACGGGAGAGGTAGTCATGTGCTTTCGCCATAATCCGTATCGGTACTATGTGTTGGGTTGATAAGTGTTTGGTGGGTGGATCTATGCTAGTGCACCCTCTAGACTAAGATGAGTGCACTCTTATGATTAAACACCTTGCAAGCATCCGCAAATACAAGATAGTAATTAAGGCAAAAGCCTAACCATAGCAATACGATCGGTGATCCATTGTTCCCTTGTGCAAAAGCGTGCGAATTGGGGTTTAGGTTTCTGTCACTCCGGAAACCCACCGTAAGCATTATTTATAAACAATGCATTCCCCTAGGTCCTTGATAAGGCGAAGTGTTGAGTGTTCGACTCACACAACACCACTAGGAAAATAACAACACAACTTAAATATCAACCAACACATATTACTTCAACATCATATGACTACTAGCAACTAGACTTCTCCCATGTCCTCAAGAACTAAAGTAACTACTCACAACACATAAAAGAGATCATGATCAGTGGAGATAAATAGATGATAAACAATCTGGACACAATAATATTTCTCCAACAAAACTCAATAGCATTCACCACAAAGTAGTAATCAACACCGATAGAGTAGAGGGGATAGATAGTACGGATGACAACATGAGTTGCAATTGTGAGGCAAGATTGGATGGAGGTGGAGATGGTGCTGATGATGGGGATGATGTTGATGATGATCTCGATGATGCCCGTGACGATGGTGATGACGATGGCGACGATCTCCCCTTCCGGGAGGTGATCTCCCCGGCGGAATATGCCCGCCAGAGATGGCTTTTCTTCTCTGTAGGTTTCCGCCACGGAGCGGCGGCGAAACTCCGGAAACTCTTCTCTTTTTAGGGTTTTCGGACGACGAGGGGTATATAGGCCAGAGGGGGGGAGCCGGGAGAGCTCCAGAGGGCCCAGGCGCCCTCCCGGCGCGGCCAGGGGTGGGGCCGCGCCAGGTGGCCGCTTGGGCACCCTGTGGCCCCCCTCTGGTTGCTCTTTTGCGTGCCTTCATTATCCTTCTGGAAAACAGCCTCCGTCGATTTTCAGGTAATTTGGAGGTGTTCTTCTTCAGCAACTCAGCGTCCACTTTTCACCGCTGAATCCTGTGTCTGCTGCTTCGGCACCGGAAAGTTGCAAACTGTGTAAAATAAGCCAAAACAACATAAGAATAGTATCATGAAATATATCAATGAATAAGAAAGAATTATTATATAAAATAGTGATGCATTTTGGACGTATCAGGTGGGCCCTGGCAATGTAATGAAGATACATAGGCCAAAGACAAAGTGATATAAAGCAATAGTCTATAGTTGATATTAAGCATGCAATGAAGAACATATAAACAATTGAGCTCTTGTTGTTCGTGAATCAAATGTGTCAGTCGGAGTCCCCGTGCCAAGAGTGGGGAAGGTTTTAGAGCATAAAAATACTGAATAGTTGTTGAGAACTCAATCTACTAAATTTTCACACATGGTCCCTTTGGAATCTTATTCTGACTCGTCCCCAGACCACTAGTCAGGTACAAGTCAATTTGATCCTCTCCCTTCCGATTTGAGCACTCATGCAATGGATGAGCGCGAGAAAGATACATTGGCACTTAGGATGGAAAAATAGAATAATGATGGGGATAGGAAGTCAAAAAGTGAGAAAGGCTCACACCAATGAGGACAATCATAGGCAAAAATCCAAATGATAGATATGTTATGAGGAGTAGGGATTGCCATGCAACATGCGGATGCACAAGAGCTATAAGTGTATGAAGGCCCTCCAATGGATCTAGTGGGGTGCATCCAACTTTCTTGCTCATGAAGACCTAGAGCTCTTTTGAAGAGGCTCATCCTTGGAATATGCAAGCCAAGTTCTATAGTGTATAGATCCCCACATAGTTATACATGAATGATATGAAAACTCTCTATGAAGCACGAGTGCTACTTTGAAGCACAAGTGTGGAATAAAGGATAGTAGTGCTGCCCCCTCTTTTTTTTCAACTTTTTTGTATTTTTTTGATTTTTGGTGGCCTCCATAGCTCTTTATTCTTTTTTTATTTCATCCACTTTGGGATCTTTTATTCCTTTCCTCACTAGAGGGGCAACACTCTATAAGAACATCAACACACTTTTATTTACTTACAACTCTGAATCAAAAAGTAATGACTCTATATGAATGCCTCTGCCAGTGTAGCAGTAGGCAATATGACAATGAAGGATAAGTCATATGAACATGAAGAACGATGGATGTTGCATGGCAATATATCTCGGAAAGGCTATGGAAATGCCTTGATAGATAGGTATGGTGGCTTTTTTGAGGAAGATATAATGAGGTTTATGTATGACAGAGCGTATCATGCCAAGGGTTTGGATGCACTGGCGAAGTTTGCACAAACTCTCACGATAAGGGCAATGCACAATACCGAAGAGGCTAGCAAAATATGGGAAGGTGGATGTGCCAACAATCGAATACTCGCATTAGTTCAAAGAACTCATGCACTTATTATCACTAACTCTCTATCTAGTCAGGAGATTCACAAAGAGACAAGTACCCCGAGGAGGAGTGTATGGGAGTTTGGTTATCCTTGCGCATCCTCGGCCCATGGTACATTGGGGTACTCTATATATTCCAACCCCGCAGATATTAGTGATCCTTTTAGTACCTAGAGTTCTCAACATTTTTTTTAGTTTTCGAAAATAAGGCACGGTTAGCCAAGATGCGACACCTATCACTAATGGGCGCAAGCTCAATTGCATAAACATTCATCATTACCCAATCAATACCTCAAAACTATTTCAAGATATCCAAAGCTAGACCTAGTGATCTAGATTACCTATAAACCACGTATAAAACATACCATGAGACATATAAACCATTGCAACATAAACAACTCTCTAAACAAATATAAGTGAAGCACGAGAGTTCTAAACTTTCTACAAAATAAATTAAATGCTCTCAAACAAGGTATAAGTGAAGCACAAGAGCTAGAAAAACAGGCAGTAGATAAATTAAACACTCAACAGATATAAGTGAAGCTCTAGAGTGTTCTATGATAAAATGGAGTGTGAATCTCTCCCAATCAAGCATGTAGGGTACGGCATTGTAAAGACCAGCAAACAAAACAAAACAAAACTAAAAGCAAATATACAGACGCTCCAAGAACAGCACATATCATGTGAAGCAATAAAAATATAGTGTGGAGAAGGACGAACTGATGATTGTTGATGAAGAAGGGGATGCATGGGGGCATCCCGAAGCTTAGACGCTTGAGTCTCCTTGAATATTTTGTGGGGGTGCCGAGGGCATCCCCAAGCTTATGATTTTGTCACTCCTAAATCTTCTTGCATCATCTCCCTTTGCACACTTGAAAACTTCCTTCACACAAAATTTCTCATAAACTTATTAGAGCGGTTAGTACACTAATAGATAATCTGCCAAAATAGGACAAATTGTAAATATTGATTTTTAGGGTGCACTTATGCTGCTCAAATAAGAAAACTCAAAACAGATGAAAGTTTCACAATTGTATAGAGCATTCCGTGTAAAAAATTCAGCTAAAAAAGATGAACTGGTGATTTGTTTTGATTTTTTCCGTCAAGCACACATAATCTGTTTTTTGGACAACATGTCACAACTTTTTCTTCCATTATCATAAGAGGCTAGAACTTGGCACAAAAATTGAAAATAAAGATACAATGGTGTTGCTACATTAGTAACAACATAAAAGACACAACAAAAGCAAAATAAACCTAATCCGTTTTGGGCTGCCTCCCAGAAGCGCTTCTTTAAAGCCATTAGCTAGGCATGAGTGTAACGATGCTCACAAAGGAATAAAAAGTTGAAGCACAAAAGAGAGCATCAAAGGAGCAAATATAAACCACATTTAAGTCTAACATGCTTCCTATGAATGGGCATCTTGAAATAAAATAAATAAATGAAGCACAAAGTATAAAGCGTAGGAAGGTAAAACAAGAGCACCTTCAAGATTTTCAGCATGGAGAGAGGTGTTTTCCTAACATGAAAATTTCTACAACCAAATTTTCCTCTCTCATAATTATTTTCAGTAGCATCATGAACAAACTCAATAATATAACCATCACGTAAAGCATGCTTGTCATGATCTACTAATACATCCCGAACGTATCTATAATTTCTGCTTGCTCCATGCATGTTTTGTGTGATATTGCTATGATATTGATACACTTTCATACACTTTTGATCATATTTGGACTAACCTATTAACTCAGTCCACCAAAGTGCCAGTTTCTGTTTTCTGCTATATTTGTATTTCAGGTTTTCCCATTACTTAAAGTGCCAAAAAAATCCCGAAAAATATATATAAAAAATCAGCGTTCCAGAAGCTTCCTTACGCCCGAAGGAGAGCCAGAGGGGCCTCACAAGTCGTCGAGGCGGCCTGTGGGAGCGGCCTAGGGGTAGGCCACGCCGGGTACCCGCCTGCACCCCCTGGGCACCGCCTCGGACTCCCCCTTGGCCCTTATTTTTTCTTGCGTCGCTAAAACCCTGATTCCAGAACCCTTTTCTCCAGAAGAAATTCCGATCTCCGCCACCATAGCCACCAAGTTTCAGGGGATCAGAATTCCTGTGACGGCACCCTGCCGGGACGGCGAAGTGCCCCCGGATTCATCTCCATCGACGTTGCTTCCTCCCTCCATGATGCGGGAGTAGTTCCTCCTCGGGGCTGAGGTTTCTACCAGTAGCTATGTGGTCTTCTCTCTCTCCCATGATGTGATCTTCATTGTGATCATAGGCTATGTTAATCTAGGATGATCCCATGATGTTTCCCCTTCTTCTATGTATTGGATTGGTGTACTCACTTGATCTTATCTAGTATAATCCCCGAGACCATGGTGACAGCGGTCTATTGGACATGGGTTAGAAGAATATTTTCATGAGTGATTTCCTCTTTTGTGTGTGGATTGAAGATGAGAGTCTCTTGGTGCTTTTATTTGACTATCCTTTAGATATGTTGTGGTGATTGTGGTACTCTCTTTGGATGGCCCCGGTGACATTGGGAAATCCATAGATGAGAACTACGAACTCTGAGGTGTGCCTTTGTAGCCCTACACAATTCTCGTCCTCTCTTGACCACAAAGGAATGACCTCCGAGTACGTCGCCATTGCATGTTTTATGGGAAATATCATGTGATTAGACTATGTTAATGTTGTTGGGAGTTGCCACTAGTGAAAGTATGAAGCCTAGGACTTATTTCCACCATTGAATACTGTTTGTGCTCACGTTTACCACTTGTTTCCTTTCTGCACTTTTTATTACAGATTTATATTACTTCGTTTTGCCACACCTATCACCCATATTTTACCATCTCTTCGCCGAACTAGTGCACCTATACAACTCCTAGTTGTATTAGGTGTGTTGGGGACACAAGAGACTTATTGTATCTTAATTGCAGGGTTGCTTGAGAGAGACCATATTCAACCTCTACTTCCCTGAGTTCGATAAACCTTAGGTCATCCACTTGAGGGAAATTGCTGCTGTCCTACAAACCTGTGCGCTTGGAGGCCCAACATAGTCTACAAGAATAGAAGCGTGTGTAGACATCAAGCTAGTTCTGGCGCCGTTGCCGGGGAAGTAAGTGTTTGAAGGTATATCTTTAGATCTTGCAATTAAATATTTTCGTTTCTTGTTTTTAGTTTCACTAGTTAGGCTTATGGAAAACCGCACTCTTAGTTCATTGCTTGGGGAAGGCCGCTTTACCGCACCCGTGGTAGAGAAGTCTCCTCCACCTACTAAATGTATCCTGTTCCAAATACCACTTGGGATAATTGAAATAATTGGGTATGATTTTTATGATGGAACAGTCAATCCTAGTATTCATTTGTTGAAACTTACAGAACTTTGTGAGTTATTTAAGATTTCAGGTTTGACAAGAGATGCAGTCATGAGGAAATTATTTGCCTTTTCACTGAAAGGAAAAGCATTGGAATGGTATAGGATACTAGATGATTCTCACCTACTGGATTGGGAAGAGATACAGTCTCTCTTTTACTCCAAGTTTTATCCTCTTCATGAAGTCCATGAGAACAGGAATTATGTTTATAATTTCTATCCTCATGACGGAGAGAGCATAGCTCAAGCTTGGGGGAGACTGAAAACTTTAATGCTAAAATGTCCTAACCATGGGCTCCCCTAAGATATCATTATTACTAATTTTTATGCAAGGCTCTCTCGACAGGATAAAGACTTGCTCGATGCTTCCTCTATGTGTTCTTTCAGAAACGAAAAGATTGATGCTAAATGGGAACTCCTTGAAAGAATTCAACGCAACACTGAAGATTGGGAGATCGACAAAGGTAAAGATTCAGGTATAATTTATGAGTATGATTGCATTAAGTGCTTTGTTGAAACTGCAAGTTTTAATAAGTTTAGTGCTAAGTTTGGGCTTGATTCTCAACTCCTTGTTGATTTCCTCAAATCTTTTGCTTCACATCTTAATATGCCTAAGGAGGATTGGATCAAACATCATGAAACTTGTAAAGAGATTTGTAAAGAAAATAAAATTGTTCATGATGATTGCAACATGCATGATCTACTTCCTGAAAATGAATTTTATATAAGCATGTTAATTTTTGTGGAGTGGGTAGACCTTGTGAAAGGACTATGATTGAAGAAGAGAAGTATTGTAAGAAACATAAGCATGAAAGAACAATCTCTTGGGTCAAAGATTTAAATGAAATTGCTAGAGAATTGTGTGACCTTTATCCTTTTACTTGTGAACTTTGTGGTATAGAGGGTCACTTTAATTTTCAATGCGTGAACTTTCAAAACATAACTGTTAACTAGTTGTGTGATAACATGATCACCCCTGATCTTTATGATGAACTTATGTTATTTTTGATGTGTGAAGAGTTATCAGAAAAGACTTCTTGGCTAGATGTTAATGCCTTAGGAATAAACAACACTTTGCAAAATGGCCATCTCTATTGTGTTGTTAATTGCCATGAAAATGATTACATAAGTAAGATTAGAAAGGAGGGAACTTTACCAAAGTATAAAAATGTCTCTTATATTTCTACTAATAAAAAGTAGAGTTTCTCCCAAGTTTCCCCTATTGTTTCTAATGATAAACCAGGATATATGGAGAAACTTCATCTCCAACCACTCCCTCCTAAGGTGAAGAAGAAGAAAAAGAAGAGGAGGAGGAAGAGGAGTAAGAAGGAAGAAGAATGGGTATCAACCTGTCCTGAGCATATTCCTCGCATCAATTTTTATCCTAACGGATATAAATTTATGGAGGATGGTGAGCTTGATTGCATTCATTATTATCCTGATGTTAAGTCCGTAGGCACTATTGAAGATGATTTTGATTATGATATGAATGTTACTTATTGTGATTGGGAAGATAATGATAATGCCACTTATGATCTTGAAAATCTTTTTGGTGCCAACTCTGAAAATGATGATATAGAAAGCTCTAAGCTTGGGGATGATAGGATTGCAAGTGCTTTACCCATTAGTGATGTCGTAATTGATAATTCTTTTGCTAGTAAGAATAAAGACAACATGTTTACAAATATAGTTGCTAGCAATGATAATGCTCTTCTCTACTATGATGATGTTATAACTCCTATCTATAGTGATTGTAAAGGTACCTATGACATAAGGAGAAATTATCCTTATGAAACTTGTCATAATAATGGAGGGGATTACTCCCTTCCTGCACACCATCTTCCTAATACACAATTAATCTATAGTGTTCAAGTTGTTTATTATAGTCCTACTCCCACTATTACCAATGAGAAAGATTATGCTTATGTGGAGAGTAAGAGTACCTTTTTGCATGTGGATCATGGTAACAATGCTTTATGTGATACTTATATTGTTGAGTTTATTCATGATCCCACTGGAAATTATTATGAGAAGGGAACACATGCTTATAGATATTTCAATAATATCAAGTTCCCTCTCTTTATGTTGAAGGTTTTGAAGCTGCACTTGTTTTGCCTGCCTATGCTTATTGCTTTGTGCTTCAATGGATTATTCTATTGCAATATTCCTATGCATAGGAAGCATGTTAGGCTTAAATGTGTTTCGTATTTGCTTCTTGATGCTCTCTTTTGTTTTTCAACTCTTATTCCTGCGAGAGCATCATTAAAGTCGTAAGCCTATCTTTATGGCTATAAAGAAAGAGCTCTAGGGAGACAACCCTTGTTATCTTTACTTTCATTTTGTTCTTTTAGTTTTTAGTGGTCTTGATGTTTGTTAATACTGTAGCAACATCATTGTATCTTTATTTTTCAAGCTTTGTGCCAAGTTTAGCCTCTGATTGCAAGAAAGTTCAAAAGTTGTGACATGCTGTCCAGAAAACAGATTCTGTCCTTGGACAGAAAAATTTGAATAAAATCACCAGATCATCTTTTTGACCTGAACTGTTTTGACAGTGTGCTCTATACAATTGGCTTTCGAGCGTCTGTTCTGAGTTTTTTTATTTGAGTTGCAGAAGTGCCCCAAAAAAATTATTTACTACCTGCTGGTATGTTTTTCACAGATTCTGCCCTGTTTTGCCTTTTCTTCATTTTGCAAACCTTAAGCTTGCTTTTTCTTTGAAAAAACTTTCTGGCAATTTTGAAAAACAGTAGCCCTTCAATAATATCTTTGTTTCCAGTAGAGAAAAATTATTTTATTGTGGGTACTAACCTCTCTTATCAGATTATGATGAGTTATGTATGAAGGGAGTTTTCAAGTGTGCGAGGGAAGATGATAAAAGAAGATTCAGGAGTGTCAAACAGTCAAGCTTGGGGATGCCCCCATGCACCCCCAAGAAATATCCAAGGAGACTCAAGCATCTAAGCTTGGGTATGCCCCCGTGTATCCCCTTCTCCATCAACAATTATCAGTTCGTCCTTCGTTCCACTATATTTTTATCACTTCATGCGTTATGTGCTATGCTTGGAGCGTCTTGCTCTTTTCTTTTTAGTTTCTTTACTTTTGCTTGCTGTTATTAACAAGTTGGATCCTAGCCTTCGTTGTTTGGGAGAGAAACACGCTCCACTCCACTGTAGAACACAACATAGGCTTGCATGCTTATCTTCTTGTGTGTGTTCTTTATCTTTTCTTAGCTGCTGTCATGCTTAGCTCTTAGTTTTCATGCTTATCTTTTTAAGAGCTTTTATTTAGGTTGTTGCTTGTGGAACTCTCTTGAGTTTTCATTCTTATCTTGTTAAGAGAGTTGGCTTCTGTGGCACTGGTTGATAAGTCTATGATAAAAATGCTATGTGCATAATGTTGCTTAGTAGTTCATATTTTCTTATGGTTAGTCTCAAATAGCCGGGGGTTCTTAATGTGTTATTGAAATACCAACATGATTTGTTTGCCTATGATGTGGTATGTTTTAGTGATATCTTCCTCCAAGAATTTATTTTGATTGACTTGGCATATGCTCATGCATATTTGAGACTGTAAAGAAAGTCTATCAAGCCTTGATGATCTTTAATTTATGAGTAGTGATATAACTTCCATGCCCGATTCAATGTTGGTTTGTCGCTCTGCATGTTTATGGCCGTCATTGCTCTCTTAGTTGGTCGCTCCCAGTCTTTTGCTAGCCTTCACCTGTACTAAGCGGACTGACTACTTGTGCATCCAAAATCCTCGAAACCAGTTATGCCATATGAGTCCACCATACCTTCCTATATATGGTATTTACTTGCCATTCCTAACGAAGACTTTCATGTGCCATCTCAAAATTATTCAAAAGCACTTCTCTTTTGTGCCTCTGTTTTAGCTCATGAGGAAGTAGTAGGTAATTCATGATATTCTTTTGTTGGACAAGTTTTACCCCGGGATTGCGTGTCTAATATGCAAACCCCTAATACGAGGAGGGATTGGCATGAGTGCGCCCAGCTCACTAAAGATAATAGCAACAAACAAACCCTCCTTCACACTTTGTTCATGAGAAATCAGAAAATTTTGGCAGTGATAAACAAAGGAGATTAAGGGGATGTGATCATCCCCGCGTGGGAGCTGTTCGTCGAAACTTGTCCAGCATAAGAAGTAATTGGGTTATCTACTAGCATTCGTCGACGAATTATGCACCCCCAAAAGCTTTTTATCTCTGTTTTCAAAACCACGAGCTCTGGTACTTGTTTAGTCTTTGCTTCCAGCCACGGGTTTTCAACCTTGCCATCAAAATCCAGGGTTCGAGAGTCTCCACCTTCTGTCTTCAAAGCACCAACTATTGAGAGAATGATTGTCATTCTGAGTGTAATGTGCATTGTCCCAAAGTACCATTGTCTTCTGCATGATTGTGATATTGCTTATTCTGAAATCATTGTATCTAGTCGACACTTAAACTTCGGAGGTGCTCCTGCATTTATGTTTTGCTTCACTAAAGGGGGCAAGCGAGGTATCTCTTTGTCATGTTTGCACACCATGCTCACTACAAATCTATTGGGTGTTTCAGTATCATATTGTAAAATTTTAGTTCTTTGTGATATTCTCATGAGGCAACTTAATTACTAAAGATTCATTATCTCAGTAAGCATTTGTCATGTGATTGTGAAAGACTCTTTGGTAGCATATCACCACAGAAATTATGTTTGTTATCATTTACCTACTCGAGGACGAGCAGGAATTAAGCTTGGGGATGTTGATACGTCCCAAACGTATCTATAATTTCTGCTTTCTCCATGCATGTTTTGTGTGATATTGCTATGATATTGATACACTTTCATACACTTTTGATCATATTTGGACTAACCTATTAACTCAGTTCACCACAGTGCCAGTTTCTGTTTTCTGATGTTTTTGTATTTCAGGTTTTCCCATTACTTAAAGTGCCAGAAAAATCCCGAAAAAAATATATAAAAAATCAGTGTTCCAGAAGATTACTTACGCCCGAAGGAGAGCCAGAAGGGCCCCACTAGTCGTCGAGGCGGCCTGTGGGGGCGAACTAGGGGTAGGCTGCGCCGGGTACCCGCTTGGACCCCCTGGGCACCGCCTCGGACTCCCCCTTGGCCCTTATTTTTACTCGCGTCGTGAAAACCCTGATTCTAGAACCATTTTCTCTAGAAGAAATTCCGGTCTCTGCCACCATCGCCACCAAGTTTCGGGGCACCATAATTCCTGTGCCGGCACCTTGCCGGGACGGGGAAGTGCCCCCGAATTCATCTCCATCGACGTTGCTTCCTCCCTCCATGATGCAGGAGTAGTTCCTCCTCGGGGCTGAGGTTTCTACCAGTAGCTATGTGGTCTTCTCTCTCTCCCATGATGTGATCTTCATTGTGATCATAGGCTATGTTAATCTAGGATGATCCCATGATGTTTCCCCTTCTTCTATGTATTGGATTGGTGTACTCACTTGATCTTATCTAGTATAATCCCCGAGACCATGGTGACAGCGGTCTATTGGACATGGATTAGAAGAATATTTTCATGAGTGATTTCCTCTTTTGTGTGTGGATTGAAGATTGAGAGTCTCTTGGTGCTTGTCTTTGACTATCCTTTAGATATGTTGTGGTGATTGTGGTACTCTCTTTGGATGGCCACGGTGACATTGTGAAATCCATAGATGAGAACTACGAACTCTGAGGTGTGCTTTTGTAGCCCTACACAATTCTCGTCCTCTCTTGACCACAAAGGAATGACCTCCGAGTACGTCTCCATTGCATGTTTTATGAGAAATATCATGTGATTAGACTATGTTAATGTTGTTGGGAGTTGCCACTAGTGAAAGTATGAATCCTGGGCCTTGTTTCCACCATTGCAATACCGTTTGTGCTCACGTTTACCACTTGTTTCCTTTCTGCACGTTTTATTACAGATTTATATTACTTCGTTTTGCCACACCTATCACCCATATTTTACCATCTCTTCGCCGAACTAGTGCACCTATACAACTCCTAGTTGTATTAGGTGTGTTGGGGACACAAGAGATTTCTTGTATCTTAATTGCAGGGTTGCTTGAGAGAGACCATCTTCAACCTCTACTTCCCTGAGTTCGATAAACCTTAGGTCATCCACTTGAGGGAAATTGCTGCTATCCTACAAACCTCTGCGCTTGGAGGCCCAACATAGTCTACAAGAATAGAAGCGTGTGTAGACATCATCTACTAGCACATAATCATATAAACTTTCTAAGAATAACTCCTCATCATTAAGAACATCCATAGTAGGCAAAAATAGAGGGTTATCATAAGACTTATCAAAATAGCAAGGGTTATCGTAAATAACAGTAGAAAAATCATCCTTGCAAGTCTCATTCATAGGGCCATCATGGCCACAGGCACTAATTTCATCAAAAAGGGATATTTCAAAAGATTCAATAGGATCATAGCAATCAATATAGCATTCAGCCTCCTTCGGTGAGCAGGGAGGGCAATCATATAAAGTAAGAGTTAAAGAGTTACTCTCATTAGTTGGTAGAGATGGGTAGCTATTCCATTCTTCCTTCTTTTGTTCGTCACTATCCTCCTCTTTTTCATCCAAGGAGCATTCAGTTTCAGCAATTTCTTCTTCCGTAGAGTCCCGCAAAGCATTAGTCTCTTCCTCTTGTGGAGAGAACCTTTTGAGATAGTTAGTAATATAAGAATTATCATTAAAATTCTCAAATAAATATTTAAGTATATCAAGACTCATATTTATAAGGGGCATCTTCAATATTTTCAACAAAGGAAGCAGTTTCATAGGAACCCTTAAAGACAACAAATTCTTCTATTTGTGCTACATCAAAGAAATCATAATGTCCCTTAGTATAAGATACCAAGGTTTCATTATCATTACACCAACATTGGAAAGGAAGGTGTTTAAACGGCAAGAAGCAACAAGATTCATCAAAGCAATAAGATATATCATAATCAGAGCATAAATTTCTAGCATAGTGATATAATTTTTGTATCAGTTTCCATATAAATATCCATTTTTCAGACAAGCGGTATTCCTTATATTATTTTTGTTGATCCTCAGTGAATCCACCTTGCCAATAAGATCTAGTTTCAAAGAATTTAACCATTGTAAGCAAACAGAGTAATAAGGTAAATTGTACTTATCAAGTGAACTTATAAGTAGAGCTATGGTCCCCGGCAACGGCGCCAGAAAATAGTCTTGATAACCCACAAGTGTAGGGGATCGTAACAGTCTTCGCGGGTAGGTATAATCCTAATTTATTGATTCGACACAAGGGGAGACAAAGAATACTTATAAGCCTTAGCAGTTGAGTTTTCAATTCAACAACACCTGAAAAAGCACTAGACAATATATTTAGTAGCAACAGTGTGTTGACGGGTGTAGTCTTAGAGACTTCCCCAATAACCAACACCACAAAGTAGTAACAAAATAGTAGAAGCAGTGATGAGAGAAATAGTAACAACGAAGGCAATAAAGATGAAAGATGGACCGGGTTTCAAGGTTTCACTAGTGGTAACTCTCCAAGAAAAAGAACGAGGTGTTGGGTGAACAAATTACAGTTGGGCAATTGACAAAATTGCACAAACTCTAGCCAAAGAACAAACTAGAGCAATCCTAGTCTGAGAACCAAACGTAGGCATGTGTTCTGTATGCAGTTGTACGTGCTTGCAATAAGAACTTGCACAACATCTATTGTCCTACCGTCCCTCTACGAACGGGGCGAAAGGGAACTTATGGAGATTAATGTGCTCTTGTGAAAGAGCACCGGAACAAAGCATTAACACTCTATGAACACATGTGATCCTCAAATTATAGCCCATCCCCTTTGGTGTCCCAATCTGTCACCTTTGGGATCGCCGGTTCCGGACTATAATAGGTGCATACAACCGTAGATAAGATCTAGAACAACAATTATCATCATGCAACAATAACGTGCTCAGAACTTAAATCATGCTAATCATGCACTAGTAACAAGCATTAAGAACAACAAAATTGCAGCAACAATAATTCATAAACCACTTAGGACTGAAAAAGGTAACAATTCATCGGATCCCATGTCAGAACCCTAAATTAGGTTTGTGTTTAACCTAGCTTGCATTTTTGCATCTTGAAAAAAAAATTGCAAAAGAAAAAGATTTGGGGAAAAGAAAAGCCCTAAATGATTTAAATAAAAAGGCCAGAAATAAATCTTTTTCCAAAATTCTTTTGGATGTGTTGAAAAATCCTAAAAATGAGTGTGATCATTTTAAAAGTGATTTGGGATTAATCCCGTGCTCATAGATTTTTCAAAAATCCAAATAGTGGCTTGGAAATTAAAACAATTGCCTATTTGAATTGAAATTCAAATAAATTGAATTTCAAAAATTCCCAAAACTTGGGGTTGACTTCTATAGAGTCACCTAGGGTTTATAAAAATAATTGGGAGTTTTTACAAATGCCCTAGCTATTTATTTTAAAGGGCAAAACAAATAACAGAAATAAATAAAAAGAAAACAAAAGGCAGAGCCTTACCTTGCGCTCAGGGCGAAGGCCCATCTGGCCCGGCCCAAACCCCCTTGTCTTCTTCCTCCTTGCCAGAAGGAGCACTGGACGAGTCGTGCGCCCACGGCATGGACGCCACGACGACGCCCCCTGCCTTCTAGGCCTCCCCAGCCCCCCTACGCATGCCACGCACGCCCCCAGAAGCCCCCGTGCTCATCCTATCCTCCACCGGTCGCCAGCCTCCCTCTCCCTCGCGAATCTCGCGCGAGCCGAAGCTCACCGGAGGACGCCACCGCCGCACCCGCGCGGCCACTGTCCAGAGCTTGCGCCACCTTGTCCAACAACACCGCGGCCGTCTACTTCGTCGGACTACGGCCTCAATTCGAACCAGGACGCCTTCCAGCTGTCGCCCGCTTCCCCAACTCGCCGTCGGCCTTCGCGCAACTCCGGCGAGCAATTCGCCAGCTCCGGAGCTCCTCCGCCTTCGTCGACGTCTGCGTCTGCACCAGGGTGAGCAGGGCTCCATTTACCCCCTTCTTCCGTGTCTCCCCGTGGCTCCCTTTGCCGTCTCCGTCGAGACAGTGGGAAGCCGCCGCGTCGGGCTTGTCGTAGCCATGGCCAGGGGCCTCCTCGAGGTCCCCGGCGTGCTCTAGGAGAAGCACACGAGTACGGGGCACGCGCCCGTGCCTCCAGCTCCCTTCCCCGTGGCCGAAATCGCCACTCCGGCGAGCGCCGTCGTGGCCCAAGCCACCGGCGTCTAGCCGCCGGTCGGTTAGGCCCTAACCCACGAGCTAACCCCCCCCCCCCACGTCACTGACCGGTGGGCCCAAGCCCCCTAATGACCCTACTTAACTTAATCTAAACCGGGTTTAACCCCAGAGCCACTGACAAGTTGGCCCTACACGTCAGTCCCCCCCCCCTTGCGTCATGCTGACGTCGTAATCACGCAATAAACAGAAAAACCTTTTAAAAGAATTAAAGAAATCCAGAAATTGCAGAAAAATAGCTAAACTTTGGAAATTCATAGAAAATTCATTTTAACTCCAAATTTAACATATAATATATGAAAAATTATCAGGAGAAAATCCTCTATCCAAATTTCAAACTTTCAGCTATGTTGGAGTTGATCTTAAAAAGGGATCAGTAGCTTTTGCTATTTGATTTAATTGAATTTAATTCAAAATGAATTCAAAAGCTATTCCAACTTCAATCATTGAATTGCACCACACTTCACTTGTACTTCAGAAGCATTTCACACATATGATCACTTGGTTTACAAAGTACCAACATTAGCAAATGCAAGTTGAACTAAATTGAGTAACATTTGGAGTTTGAATTTGAATTTACTTTTCAAATCAACTTCAATTAACATGTGGCAATTCAAACATAGGTCACCTCAGCACATTGCCATGCTTTGTTTTGCATATTGAATGTGCATTGTATTATCTTGATTGTGCTTTACTTCCAGTGCTTCGGTGATTGCATCTTCTCGGTAGAGTTGATCTCGGAGACGAGTTCAACCTCACGTCAGAAGAGTGTTACATCGTGATCGTCAGCAAGGCAAGCACCACCTCTTTTATCATGTCGATAAAATCCCAGTTCCCTCTCATTCTCGCAAATGCATGTTTAGGATGTCACCATGATACGTTCTACCGCTAGTTGAACCCATTCCTTTGCGTGATCTATCATTTTGTCACAGTAGTAAGCAAACCACAATCCTAGCAGATGTAGGAGTTGGTTGATATCATGTGGCCCCTGCAACGGTTATAGCTTATTGCATGCTTAGAGTTGTTACCTGAGGCTACTTTGATGTGAGTCGGGATGGTAGTGATCATGTGAATGATGGTGGTAACGTGTTGGTGAATCTACCCTAAACAAAGGTGAACGATGAGAGGTTGTGTAGGAGTACACAGTGGGTTGTCTCGTTGAACACTGCCTTAAGCCCGAGTTCTTGTGTTGTTATCCAAGACAAAGAGTACGACCACACATTGGGCTCATTGACCGCTCTCGGCCTAGTACCTCACCCGGACCGTCCAGGAGTCGCAAGTAGTTCGCCTTTAACGATCTCAAGCAGGTGGAACCAAGGTAAGTGGTTGGCGTAGGTTGTGGGCACATTGAATCAAGTGATCATGATCGAGTTGAGCTTGATGGCGGTCACACAACGTTTGAGTCCGCATCGGAACAATCGTCCGGATTCCGATTGTGGTCCCAACTCAAATAGGCGACTCCCTAGGACTAGAGATGGTGCCGTGAGTGAAGTGTCTTGGCAGCATCCTCGCCGATACTCACTTGAAGGGTCCATCCCCAGGCGGTAACTGATGAGGCGTGTGTGTAGCAGTACACCCCTGCAGGGTTAATGAACTATTCGAATAGTCGTGTCCGCGGTTATGGACTACTTGGAGACCTTTACTTGATCATAGATAACTTGAACTGGATACTTCTAAAACACACCAAGATAAGTGTGAGTGCTATGGCGTGCTTTCTCGTGGGGAAGTCGAGGAAGGCACCATAGTGAGTATTGGTTGGAGACTGTTACTTGGACTCGTGTACGTCCTTACCTCTCTCTGGTATTCGTAGATCAGGACTAGCCAAGTCAAAGCTGGCACTTCTGCAAGTGAAACCCCACCTCCCTTTGCCTTGATACATGTGCATGAGTAGTATAGTTCCTATGTAAGTCTTGCTGAGTACGATTTTGTACTCACGTTTGCTTATTTTATGTTTTAGAGACGAGACCACTGACCCTGATGGTGTCCTCTACCTCGAGCTCGACGTGGACCAAGTCGTATAGTTCCAGGCAGTAGCCCGTGCCCTCTAGAGGGTCGTTGTACTTTTCTTTCAGGCTTCTTAAGCCATTTGTTAAACTTGTCTTTACTAAGACATAATTTGCTTCCGTTGTTGTTTGATGTAATGTTGGATCACAAACATGTGATCTCTGCTTGTAATACAACTAGTATGTCTGCTCTGTTTAGCATAAGTTATAAAGACTATGAGTTTGTAGAATTCATGTTGTGATTACCTGCTGTTTACACTGGACATGTATGCTGCGTGTATGATTATAACATGCATGTCTTAGTGTGGGGTTCGATAGCTTAGTTGTGTTCTTGCCGGCGGTCTTTTATACACCAAGTGGCCCTTAGATGTGCGCAGCTTGGGGCATCGTGATGCGATTTCTCGTGACTCTGTCACGTGGCACACTTTGTTGTATGATTGAGCCCGCCCGAGATCCCGACTAAGTGATCGGGCTGGAGTAAGTCTATGTAAGGGTTATGATTCAATCGATAACATGGTTGAGGCGACTTGTCTATGAGTATGGGATTCACCACCCATAAGCATTTAGACTTGTGAGCGGACGATGAGTACCCATCTCAGTTGATCATCCGGCCTGGATGGGATGCCCCTCACGTTCGATGCTTACCGAGAGTGATCTGTGCTTGGCCTTGTCTGCTTAGACAAGTGGGTACGGCTCTCGGCTCTCCATGTGATTGCATTATGACCGGAATTACATACGCTAACCCCGGGTCCCGACAGACTTGGTATCAGAGCAGGACTGCCTGTAGGATTATCAAACCTTTGGCCGATGTCGAGTCTAGCATTCTATAGTTATATAGTTACTTTGGGTATAAGGGAACAACGTAAGACTTATTTTTTCTCCTTACCCTCATCGATCTGTGTTCTGAGTCACCCTCATCTTGTTCTACGGGAAGATAGGACTAGGCTCACCTATGTCTTTACTAGGACATCTCGTTGATTGCTTCTTTGTAGATATAGGAGTGTTGTGGTCTTTCTGAACCATCAGTCCATAGTGTTTATGTAGAAGTGATGTCCGTTATCCTGTAGGTTGTCTCAATTTCCATCCCGGTGCAGCCGTTATGCTGTTCGTTTGTGGCTTTGATGCTATTGCATTATAGTCTTCTATCTTAGCATAGAATTGTGTCCTAAATCCTATTCTGATTGTTGATTCTTATCACACAGAATGTCAGGTGCAAATCCAGGTGTTGATCCCAGTTTCGGTAACATAGACGGTGAAGAAGCTCCACCACCAACCTCAACGGCAGAAATCATGATGGAGGCTGAACAGAATCGTCGTGATCAGACACGTCTTCTCGAGCGTATTGAGCAGAACACTTCTCGTCAGCATCATAGTGTTGTCACCATCCAGGACTTCATTCTCCTCAACCCGCCAGTTTTCCAATGTCCTTCCGAGCCCCTTGATGCCGATGATTGGCTTCGTTCCCTCGAGCGTAAGCTTGAGACAACCCATGTTGCTCCAGGTGATCGTGTGCTATTCGCGACATACTTTCTGGAAGGTGCTGCTCTTCAGTGGTGGGAGAATTTTGTAGCAATGCAACCAGTTGGTCACGTGGTGACTTGGCAAGAGTTCTGTGATGACTTCCGAGGTTACCCTATTCCGGATCAGCTGATGGAGCGCAAGAAAGAAGAGTTTTGCAATCTGGCCCAAGGAAAGATGACTGTTCATGAGTATCGAACTGAGTTCACTCGTCTAGCACGTTATGCCCAAGAAGAAGTATCCACCGATGCCAAGAAACAAGCAAGGTTCCACAAGGTACTTAGCCCCGTTCTTCTTCATGACTTGAATCTTCACGAGTTCGTAAACTTCAGGGACTTGGTCGACAAATCCTTCAAGGCCGAGTATGGAAATGAGTTGTATGAATAGTCTCGTAAGCGTGATCGTGAGTTTTCCCAATCTTCTGGCCCAGTTTCTCGGAAACGATGTGTTTGGATTCCCTTCAATGACGTCAGTCGTGCTGTAAGTGCTTCTAAACCACCAACCACCATATATCTTCCACCTCAATCCAATCTTCCTCCTTGGAATTTTGTTGGACAATCAAGTGCTCAAGTTCCTTTCATTCCACGTGGTGTTTGTTTCCAATGTGGACAATCAGGACACAATGTTCGAGAGTGTCCCCGAAATCATGTAGCCACCACACCTAATCCAAAGCAAGCCTTTCGTCGTGGTAAGCCACCACCCAAGACTTCCAATGTCAAGCCTCCTGCCTATGAATATGGTTATGTGAATCATGTATCCATTCTAGATTCCCACAAGTCAACCGATGTTGTACTTGGAACCCTTCCGGTCAATTCCACCCCAGCGTCGGTTCTTTTTGACCCAGGAGCATCTCACTCATTCAAATCCCAGGAATTTGCACTGTCACATGACATCTCCTTTTCGATGTTACCCACCCCCTTAGTTGTTCAAGCCCCTGGATCGAGATGGCACACCACCATGGTGAGTCATGAAAATGAAGTTGCTATTGAGGGTTTAGTATTCCTTGCCTCACTTATAGCCCTCAAGTCTTCAGACATTGATGTGATCCTAGGAATGGATTGGTTATCAAGACAGAATGTTATCCTTGATTGTAAATCCAAGTCAGTGAAACTAACCCATCCATCAGGCCAGACAATCAAGTACACCTCACCAAGCTCTAAAACCCAGGTGCATTCTTTAAATGTGCTTCCTCTTCCAGACCTTGAAGATATTCTGGTGGTTCATGACTTCCCGGACGTCTTTCAAGAAGAACTGCCAGGCATACCACCTGACAGATCTGTAGAGTTTGTGGTAGATCTTATCCCAGGAACCTCCCCAATATCCAGACGCCCATATAGAATGGCCCCACGTGAGTTAGCTGAGCTCAAAATACAACTTGAAGCTTCGTTGGCAAAAGGCTTCATCCGCCCTAGCTCATCGCCATGGGGTTGCCCCGTTCTGTTCGTAACGAAGAAAGATGGAACAGAAAGGATGTGCGTAGACTATTGCCCGCTAAATCTAGCGACGATAAAGAACAAGTACCCACTGCCCAGGATCAATGATCTTTATGATCAACTTGCAGGATCCTCTGTCTTCTCCGAGATGGATTTGAGATTAGGCTATCATCAAATCAAAATCAGAAACGAGGACATTCCCAAGACGGCTTTCACTACTCGTTATGGTCTTTATGAGTACACCGTCATGTCCTTCGGTTTAACCAATGCCCCCGCCACATTCTCGCGCTTGATGAATTCGATCTTCATGGAGTATTTAGATAAATTTGTTGTAGTTTATCTTGATGACATCCTCATCTACTCGAAGAACGAAGAAGAGCACGCAGAACATCTTAGGCTGGTATTGATGAAACTTAGAGAGCATCGCCTGTATGCTAAATTCTCCAAGTGTGAATTCTGGCTACCAGAAGTGACCTACTTAGGCCACGTGATTTCTGCAAAAGGCATTGCTGTCAATCCCGAGAGAGTTCAGGCCGTCCTTGACTAGACTCCACCTGAATCGGTTAAGCAAGTTAGGAGTTTTCTTGGCCTAGCCAGCTATTGCCGTCGCTTCGTCGAGAACTTTTCTAAAGTTGGAAAGCCTCTAACTGAACTCCTCAAGAAAGAGAAGAAATTCGAATGGACTCCCAAGTGTGAGGAAAGCTTTCAAGAGCTAAAAAGAAGATTGACTTCTGCACCCGTACTTGCGCCTCCAGACACCAAAAAGGATTTCGAGATCTATTGTGATGCCTCACGGCAAGGGTTAGGATGCATACTTCTGCAAGATCGACATGTGGTAGCTTATGCTTCACGCCAGTTGCGGCCACATGAACAGAACTATCCTACCCATGATCTTGAACTCGCTGCCGTAGTTCATGCCCTGACAACTTGGCGACATTACCTCCTTGGTAATCGTTGCGAGATCTATTCCGACCACCAAAGCCTCAAATACATATTCACCCAGCCAGATCTTAATCTCAGGAAAAGACGCTGGATTGAGTTGATAAAAGATTATGACTTAGGAATTTCTTACACCCCAGGCAAAGCCAATGTCATGGCTGATGCACTAAGTCGTAAGTCGTATTGTAACAACCTCATGTTACAACAATATCAACCACTTCTTCATGAGGAATTTTGAAAGCTCAAACTCGAGATTGTTCCTCGTGGATCTCTTTTCAACTTGGTGGCGAAACCAACCCTTGAGGATAAAATCATAGTTGCCCAAATACGTGCACGAGGTGTTCGCCGGATCAAGGAGAACATTGCTAGCGGAGTTGCTAAATGTTTCTCCACAGATAGTAAGGGAACAATATTCTTTGAAAATCGTTTGGTAGTACCTAAGAATAGGGAACTAAGGCAACTCATCCTCAAAGAAGCCCATGACACACCCCTCTCCATTCATCCCGGTAGCACAAAAATGTACCGAGATCTACGCCAGAGATTTTGGTGGACTAGGATGAAGAGAGAAATTGCTCAGTTCATTGCTGAATGTGATGTTTGTCGTCGCGTTAAGGAAGAACATCAAAGACCTTCTGGTACTCTTAGACCTTTGCCTATCCCCGAGTGGAAATGGGATAAAGTCAGTATGGACTTCATCACTGGCTTTCCAAAAACCCAGAAAGGAAATGATGCCATCTTCGTTGTCATAGATAGACTTTCCAAAGTTGCCCACTTTCTTCCTGTTCGTGAGTCTATAACTACTAGCCAGTTAGCGGACTTGTATGTCTCCCGAATCGTGTCACTTCATGGTGTTCCTTTGGAAATCAATTCAGACCGTGGTAGTCTTTTCACTTCTCGATTTTGGGAAAGTTTCCAGAATGCTATGGGAACCCACCTCTCCTTTAGCACCGCTTATCACCCGCAGTCCAGTGGTCAAGTAGAAAGGGTAAATCAAATTATCGAAGACATGCTCAGAGCTTGTGTTATCTCTTTCGGAAAGAAATGGGAGAATTCTCTTCCTTTTGCCGAATTTGCGTATAACAATAGCTTCCAATCTAGTTTGGGCATGGCTCCTTTTGAATTTCTCTATGGACGGAAATGTCGAACACCCCTAAACTGGTCAGAAACCGGTGAAAGACAATTCTTTGGGCCGGATATGATTCAGGATGCAGAAGAGCAGGTTCGCATTGTTCGTGAGAAATTGAAAACAGCCCAGTCTCGTCAGAAAAGCTATTATGATCGTCATCATAGGGAAGAAAGCTATAATCTGGATGAGAAGGCTTACCTTCGGGTTACTCCTCTGAAGGGTACCCATCGCTTCGGTATCAAAGGCAAGTTGGCCCCACGTTATATCGGTCCCTTTCGCATTCTAGCTAAACGTGGAGAAGTTGCCTACCAATTGGAACTACCCCCTCACCTCTCCCAGGTTCATGATGTCTTCCACGTCTCTCAACTCAGGCGTTGCTTCAAGGACCCCATCCGCGAAGTAGACCACGAAACGCTTGATCTCCAAGATAACCTTTCATATCGAGAGTACCCTGTTCGTATTCTTGATGAAGCCGAGCGTAGCACCAGACGTCAGAAGATCAGATTCTTCAAAGTGCAGTGGTCACATCATTCAGAGAAAGAAGCTACCTGGGAACGAGAGGATCGTCTAAGAGCTGAGTACCCCACCTTCCTCCTGACGACTTCTGAATCTCGGGACGAGATTCTTTTGAGTGGGGGCGAGTTGTCAGAACCCTAAATTAGGTTTGTGTTTAACCTAGCTTGCATTTTTGCATCTTGAAAAAAAATTGCAAAATAAAAAGATTTGGGGAAAAGAAAAGCCCTAAATGATTTAAATAAAAAGGCCAGAAATAAATCTTTTTCCAAAATTCTTTTGGATGTGTTGAAAAATCCTAAAAATGAGTGTGATCATTTTAAAAGTGATTTGGGATTAATCACATGCTCATAGATTTTTCAAAAATCCAAATAGTGGCTTGGAAATTAAAACAGTTGCCTATTTGAATTAAAATTCAAATAAATTGAATTTCAAAAATTCCCAAAACTTGGGGTTGACTTCTATAGAGTCACCTAGGGTTTATAAAAATAATTGGGAGTTTTTACAAATGCCCTAGCTATTTATTTTAAAGGGCAAAACAAATAACAGAAAGAAATAAAAAGAAAACAAAAGGCAGAGCCTTACCTTGCGCTCAGGGCGAAGGCCCATCTGGCCCGGCCCAAACCCCCCTTGTCTTCTTCCTCCTTGCCAGAAGGAGCGCTGGACGAGCCGTGCGCTCACGGCATGGACGCCACGGCGACGCCCCCTGCCTTCTAGGCCTCCCCAGCCCCCCCTGCGCATGCCACGCACGCCCCCAGAAGCCCCCGTGCTCATCCTATCCTCCACCGGTCGCCAGCCTCCCTCTCCCTCGCGAATCTCGCGCGAGCCGAAGCTCACCGGAGGACGCCACCGCCGCACCCGCGCGGCCACTGTGACCCAGAGCTTGCGCCACCTTGTCCAACAACTCCGCGGCCGTCTACTTCATCGGACTACGGCCTCAATTCGAACCAGGACGCCTTCCAGCTGTCGCCCGCTTCCCCAACTCGCCGTTGGCCTTCGCGCAACTCCGGCGAGCAATTCGCCAGCTCCGGAGCTCCTCCGCCTTCGTCGACGTCTACGTCTGCACTAGGGTGACCAGGGCTCCATTTACCCCCTTCTTCCGTGTCTCCCCGTGGCTCCCTTCGCCGTCTCTTTCGAGACAGTGGGCAGCCGCCGCGTCGGGCTCGTCGCAGCCATGGCCAGGGGCCTCCTCGAGGTCCCCGGCGTGCGCCCGTGCCTCCAGCTCCCTTCCCTGTGGCCGAAATCGCCACTCCTGCGAGTGCCGCCGTGTCCCAAGCCACCGGCGTCTAGCTGCAGGTTGGTTAGGCCCTAACCCACGAGCTAACCCCCCCCCCCCCCACGTCACTGACCGGTGGGCCCAAGCCCCCTAATGACCCTACTTAACTTTATCTAAACTGGGTTTAACCCCAGAGCCACTAACAAGGTGGCCCTACACGTCAGTCCCCCCCTTGTGTCATGCTGGCGTCGTAATGACGCAATAAACAGGAAAAACCTTTTAAAAGAATTAAAGAAATCCAGAAATTGCAGAAAAATAGCTAAACTTTGGAAATTCATAGAAAATTCATTTTAACTCCAAATTTAACATATAATATATGAAAAATTATCAGGAGAAAATCCTCTATCGAAATTTCCATCTTTCAGCTATGTTGGAGTTGATCTTAAAAAGGGATCAGTATCTTTTTCTATTTGATTTAATTGGATTTAATTCAAAATTAATTCAAAAGCTATTCCAACTTCAACCTTTGAATTACACCACACTTCACTTGTACTTCAGAAGCATTTCACACATATGATCACTTGGTTTACAAAGTACCAACATTAGCAAATGCAAGTTGAACTAAATTGAGTGACATTTGGAGTTTGAATTTGAATTTACTTTTCAAATCAACTATGTTATCGATTGAATCAGTAGAGTTGATCTCGGGCACGAGTTCAACCTCACGTCAGAAGAGTGTTACATCGTGATCGCCAGCAAGGAAAGCATCCCCTCTTTGATCATGTCAATAAAATCCCAGTTCCCTCTCATTCTCGCAAATGCATGTTTAGGATGTCACCATGATACGTTCTACCGCTAGTTAAACCCATTCCTTTGCATGACCTATCATTTTGTCACAGTAGTAAGCAAACCACAATCCTAGCAGATGTAGTTGGTTGATATCATGTGGCCCCTGCAACTGTTACTTATTGCATGCTTAGAGTTGTTACCTGAGGCTACTTTGATGTGAGTCGGGATGGTAGTGATCATGTGAATGATGGTGGTAACGTGTTGGTGAATCTACCCTAAACAAAGGTGAACGATGAGAGGCTGTGTAGGAGTACACAGTGGGTTGTCTCGTTGAACACTGCCTTAAACCCGAGTTCTTGTTTTGTTATCCAAGACAAAGAGTACGACCACACATTGGGCTCACTGACCCCTCTCGGCCTAGTACCTCACCCCGGACCGTCCAGGAGTCGCAAGTAGTTCGCCTTTAACGATCTCAAGCAGGTGGAACCAAGGTAAGTGGTTGGCATAGGTCGTGGGCACGTTGAATCAAGTGACCATGATCGAGTTGAGCTTGATGGCGGTCACACAACGTTTGAGTCCGCATCGGAACAATCGGCCGGATTCTGATTGTGGTCCCAACTCAAATAGGCGACTCCCTAGGACTATAGATGGTGTCGTGAGTGAAGTGTCGTGGCAGCATCCTCGCCGGTACTCACTTGTAGGGTCCATCCCCAGGAGGTAACTGATGAGGCGTGTGTGTAGAAGTACACCCCTGCAGGGTTAATGAACTATTCGAATAGCCGTGTCTGCGGTTATGGACTACTTGGAGACCTTTACTTGATCATAGATAACTTGAACTGGATACTTCTAAAACACACCAAGATAAGTGTGAGTGCTATGGCGTGCTTTCTCGTGGGGAATTCGAGGAAGGCACCATAGTGGAGTATTGGTTGGAGACTGTTACTTGGACTCGTGTACGTTCTTACCTCTCTTTGGTATTCGTAGATCAGGACTAGCCAAGTCAAAGCTGGCACTTCTGCAAGTGAAACCCCACCTCCCTTTGCCTTGATACATGTGCATGAGTAGTATAGTTCCTATGTAAGTCTTGCTGAGTACGATTTTGTACTCACGTTTGCTTATTCTATGTTTTAGAGACGAGACCACTGACACTGATGGTGGCCTCTACCTCGAGCTCGACGTGGACCAAGTCATATAGTTCCAGGCAGCAGCCCGTGCCCTCTGGAGGGTCGTTGTACTTTCCTTTCAGGCTTCTTAAGCCATTTGTTAAACTTGTCTTTACTAAGACATAATTTGCTTCCGTTGTTGTTTAATGTAATGTTGGATCACAAACATGTGATCTCTGCTTGTAATACAACTACTATGTCTGCTCTGTTTAGCAGAAGTTATAAAGACTATGAATTTGTAGAGTTCATGTTGTGATTACCTACCGTTTACACTGGACATGTATGCTGCGTGTATGATTATAACATGCATGTCTTCGTGTGGGGTTCGATAGCTTAGTTGTGTTCTTGTCGGAGGTCTTTTATACACCAAGTGGCCCTTAGATGTGCGCAGCTTGGGGCATCACGATGCGATTGCTCGTGACTCTGTCACGTGGCACACTTTGTTGTATGATTGAGCCCTCCCGAGATCCCGACTAAGTGATCGGGCTGGAGTAAGTCTATGTAAGGGTTATGATTCAATCGATAACATAGTTGAGGCGACTTGTCTATGAGTATGGGATTCACCACCCATAAGCATTTAGACTTGTGAGCGGACGATGAGTTCCCATCTCAATTGATCATCCGGCCTGGATGGGATGCCCCTCACGTTCGATGCTTACCGAGAGTGATCTGTGCTTGGCCTTGTCTGCTTAGACAAGTGGGTACGGCTCTCGTCTCTCCATGTGATTGCATTATGACCGGAATTACATACGCTAACCCCGGGTCCCGACATCCCAACAAACACAGCACGAATTACATCATATGGATCTCAGTCATGTAGGGCAGCTCATGAGAACTTTGTATTGAAGATCAAGGGGGAGAAGATACCAAAAGCTACTGCCAAGAACCCGTAGTCCAAGGAGGAACTACTCACGATCCATCATGGGGTGAAGACGAGTTGATGAAGATGGCCCTGGGGGCCAAGGCCCACTCCGGCAGGGTGCCGGAGCAGGATCCTGGTGAACCCCGAAGCTAGGTTTCGATGGCGGCGGAGATCGGGATCGCTTCAGGAAAAGACGTATGGATATCTCGGGTTTTTGCGTCACGGGTGAATTTATAGGCCAAGGGGGAGTCTGAGGCGGTGCCCAGGTCACCCAGGCGACCACCTGGTGCGGGTGGGCCCTGGCCGCGCCGGGAGGGTACCTGGGGGCCTAGGGCCACCTCCTGACTCCCTCCTCCGGCTGGAGGACTCTTCCGGTGTAGATATTTTTTGGTAATTTTTTGGGAATTTTCTGAGCAACTTCATTTTTTGGACTTTTTCTGCATTGCAAAGGCAAAACGGACAGAAACTGGCACTGGGATCTATATTAGTAGGTTCATCCAATAAATGATTCAAAATCATGGCAAAAAGATGTGGCAATGACACAAAAGGGTATTGAACGAGCAAAAATTATAGATACGTTTGAGGCGTATCACGCGTCCCGCGTTTGATTCCCAGCTTGAGACGACGAGGACGACGATTGCACACCTCCAGGACACGACGGCGGCGCGAGGAGAGGTCAGTGGCCACGCGAGCTCACGCGGTGGAGGCCATGGCGGCGCAGACGAGCTACGGTAGAGGGAGAGGGGGCGCACGGGGGGAGAAATGGGAGGGGGCTAGGGTTTCCCGGGGTTGCGTGATCTTTATCCCCGTCGGGGTTCGTCAGATGGCCGCCACGTCGGCACCTCGCAGCTCAGCCGCGGGATGCCCGCCACGCCATGGCCATGAACAGGGGGAGGGAGAAGAAGAGGAGGAGTGGACCGGGCTGGGCCTGGCCAGGAAAACTCCCTAGGCGAGTTTTAGTTCTTTTTCCATTTATTTTGGTTTATTAGCTTTACTTTTATGTTTGTATTTTGTTTGTGCCTCAACTGATTTTTGTTAAATGTGAGACCAATACCAATGTCAGTGCAACACCACTTAGTGATGCCACGAAAAGTGTGGATGCAAAATTAAATCACTTACATTTTATTTTATTTCCAAAGGAGTCAAATGGGATTACTTGGCACTGTTTTTATTTGTTTTAGCTATCAAATGATTTTTATTCAATGTGAAACTTGTTGGTACATTTGTGTTGCACCTTAGGGAGTTTCCACAAAAAGTTTGGTAATTTAATAAAATAATTTGGTATTTGTTGTTGGACTGCAACTGATTAAAGGTGACTTTTGGCTGCTGTTTATATTTGTTTGAATTATTCTATAGCTAAGTAAATACCCAACGTTGGTTTATCATGGTCCAATGATTTTTAGAGATTTAACAAAATCGGTTGCACCATTTTTGGTTGAAATTTTATTTGCCACATTGTTTTTAATATCAATCACAGAGAAATTTTGAAATGATCAATTCAAAGATGATCAAAGTGAGATTAGCAACAGTAATCTTCCTTAACAAAAGTGATTGCTGCTACATGACAGTGAGGGTGTTACAAATCTCCCCCACTATAGGAATTCTCATCCCGAAAATATAAGCGGTAGAGGGGAAAAGATCGAGGTATTGTTCACGAAGACGATCTTTGCGTTCCCAAGTGGCCTCATCTTCAGAATGATTCGACCACTGAACTTTGAGGAACTTGATGTAACACCCTCACTGTCATGAAACAGTAATCACTACATTGATCTTCTTTTTAATGATCATTACTGTTGCTATTCATGCCATGATCATCTTTGCTTGTGATCACATTCAAAATCCCCTTTGGTTGGCATTAAAATTAATGTGACAAATAAAACTTTGTCCAAAAATTGTGCAACCACTTTTGTTAAATCATAAATAATCAGTGGACCATTGTAAACCAACCTTGGGAATTTATTAATCTGTTAAATAAATCAAACAATTCAAACAATAGCTTAATCAGTCCATTTTAATCGATTGTTAATTAAATAAAATATCAAATAAGCTTATAAATACCCCAAACTTTTTATAACACTGGTTTGGGGTACTAGACTAATTTTGCTAAAAGTATATCATTTTAAAAAATTGCAAAAGAAGATGAAACAAAAAAGAAAAAAAGAAAAAAAGAAAAAAGAAGAAAAGCAAAGAAATAGAAAAACCTATCCTACGCTGCGGGCAAAACCCACCCCGGCCCATCTCCCCTCCCCCCACCAGCCCACCCCACCGGGGTCATCCCCCTCCCCTTGTTCACCACGTAGTGCGTGGCACACATCTACCACCGCCATGGTCGGCTGTGCCGCCGTGGCGGCCATCCATGGCATGCCGAGGGGATAAGGTCCCCAGCGCCCCTGGAACCCTAAGCCCCTACATCTCCCCTCGAGCTCCCCCTTCTATTCCCCTTGCGCCACCATCCTTCTCTGCCCCGCCATACCCGACCGGGCTTGTCGCCACGACCTCGTTGATCCCGCGGCCACCGTCCATCTCCTACCTCGCTGCCGCGCTCGTTGACTTCGCCGTCGTCTTCCACGCCGCCTAGTGCCAACCATTGGAGCCAAGGAGCCTCGAGGTGGCCGTTGCGATCTCGTCTTCAACCTCAAGCCGCCGGATGCCCCGGTCAAATTGGGCGCCATTGAGTCCTCTTTGGCCACACCGAGACCTCCATCGTGCTCCCCGGTGAACTCCGCCCCAATTTCGCCAGTTTTCCCCCATCGAATAGCCGTTGTATGCCCTTCCCCTCCGTCGCCGCCGTGGCCACCATGACCCAAGCCCGCGCTTCCCGCGCCCCTGTCCCTTGTGGCCGCGCCCAGTGCACCTCTTGGCCTCCCCCAGGGCACATCCTGGCCACGCACCGCGCGCCCCTGCAGCCGCCCCCTTGCGTCCTCGCCGCGCTTCGCCGTCCCCGGCTCGTCGGGCCCTACTCCGGCCGCGCCATGGCCACACCCCCTCCCCGCACACGCACCTCCCAGACCGCGTGGCCTCGCCCCGCTGGCCGCCATGGGTCCTCCGCCCCAGCTCGCCGGAGTGGCCTACGGCCTCGTCGTGCTCCCTCGCCGGCGTGGGCACGTCGTGGCCTAGCCAGGGTCTGACCCCCCACCGGCTAGTAGAACCCCCCTGGCTAATAACTTTGGTTAGTCAAAACTAACTAACCCCCCTATGGCTGACCAGTGGGCCCAAGGCCATGTAATTAAATCAAAGAAAATGTTAGATTAAAATAACCACTAAGTGGCTTAGAAGTGGACCCAGTAGCTATTTAAATTAATTAAAACGTATTTATTGTATTGTGAGGCTGGCAGTGGGGACCCACCAGTCAGGTTGACCCAGTCCACATTACTATTCTGGATAATGCCAATTTAAATGATTAGATAAATTCTAGAAATGCTATAAAATGATTTAAACTATGAAATTGAATACCTTTTAAACCGTAACTCGGAAAATGATTTAAAATGATTTAAATTCTAGAAAAACTTTATACATGAAAGTTGCTCAGAAAAATATAACGAATATGGTTAGGCAACCCATACCCCCACCACACCCCTATAACATACCGAACGTGGAACATTCCCCCCTCTGGTGAATCCGACCGATAATTCCCGGAGCCGATAAAACTTTCCGGATGAAATTGTTCTGAACATGAAAGTTGTTCAGAACGAATCAACGATCACGGTTACACCATCCACTTGTCTGTCAGATGTATCTCAGACTGCAAACATAGAACCTTCCCCTCCGGATCATCTGTTCGGTAATCAGCCGGTACCGATGAGTCATCCCTGGATAAATTATCGCTCCGCCGAAAATACTTAACACTGTGTTAGAGCCCCGTTGCTTTGTATCTTGTATGACATACATTTATATTGCTATTATTGTTGTGTATTTACGGTTTCTTCCCCCCTTATTCTCTGGTAGACACCGTTGCTGCCGCCGACGACACTGTTGTTGAGTACGACTACTTCGTCGACGACCATACCCCTACTACCGAGCTTCCAGGCAAGCAGAGCCATTCTCTTCCCCAGATATCGCCTATCTTTCCGTACATTTCTTGCACTAGGCATTGTTACTGCTGCTGCTACGTTACAATCCTATTCTATTGCATAGCCTGTTTTTGTCGCCCCTTGATGTACCTTCCTTTATCGTATGCTGCCTATAAATATATATATTCTATTCAGTAGTGAACCCTGCGCATTATTAGCTAGGTTTAGAATAGTGGGCCGTGATCACACTGGTCAGTGAACGCGGATTACAAAATATTTTAACTGCAACAGGTACTGATCAATACAGACACCCTAGGGAACCTACAACGGCAAGACTCTGCCGAGTCGCTTCGAGTTTGACTTATGAGTGGATGGACTCGTATTTCACTCTCGTCGGCTCAGTAGTGTAGCATCACTGGGATGATACAAGTTTTACCTCTTTAGTTCATTCCGCTGATGTCTCTATCGAACCTCTTTAAGTGTGCCATCGAGGGTGATACCTCCTGGTTTCACTTAATGGTAGGGACCTAAACCAATTGGTGTCCTTAAAGGTAAGGAGTCAGGTGACCCAACGGTGACCATAGAGGGATTGTATCGGGACGGCAGGACAGGCGGATACCATCGTTTTCCTGGTCCTTGCTCGTTGGCCATGAGATACCCTGTTGTGCGAAAGTCGGGCTCTTCAAAGAGCACACGCGAGATAAGGTAAGGAGATGGTTCACCTTGTTGGTAACCGCATGAGTTGGTGGGACGACAGGGCAGGCGGCCACCGGCTCTGGTTATGGGGGTGGACCTGGCTACTGTCATTGTTCGCGACTCACCTGGATAGGGGCAACGATAACGGTTGTCCCGATAGATAATAATTAAAATGCTTAATGGGTCAGGTGGATGAATTGAGTGGGTCGACGTGCCTTATACGCACTACCTCCACGTGGGATTACGGTGTGGGCCCTCTGCGGTGTAGCCTCGTTCGATGGCTCTTCAGACGTCAACAGTATTGCGGGCTGATTGCCGGGCTTGGACCGCGTACTCCGGTAGTGGGAGGTGGGTCTGCTTCACCGGCCACGCACGCACCGTGCAGGAGTACAAAGGGCAGGGGTCCAAAGTCCCTTTGTGCTTAGGATTTAGACCGGTGGATGGCCTCTCTGTTGAGCTTAAAGGATGTCTTCGGCGTATTGGATAGCCTCGGTGGGGCATTCCCTAACAAGGTGTACGCCACCCTGGAGATCAGAGCGTGTAGGGTAACAGTAGTGCAACCCCTGCAAGGATGAAAATCTATTCGGATAGCGTGTCCACAGTAACATGACGCTTTATGCTGAAGCCAGACTCTACTACTACAAACTACTACTACTAAACTGATTGGTTCCGAGTTTTCTTCCTCGCAGGGAAGTCGAGGAAGAATTCTCAGAGGCATTGATATTTGTTATCTAATACAACTTATTATTATACAATGCTGCAACAACTTATGCTGCATTGTTACTTTACGCTTTATATGAACTGTTGGCTATTCTCTCCTCATGCTGCAAGACTCGTCGGAAGATGCTAGTCTTCGATAGGCCTAGCTTCTCATCCTTATTCTATTTTTCTACCCTTTAGTCCACTATATATAGACTCCCCTTTCCATTTGATACAAATGCACAATTGCTTAGTAGCGGACGTAAGACTCGCGGGTATGTTAGATACTCACCCTTGCTTGATTTTCCCCCTTTTTGTTTTGCCTGATCGGCCTCTGCAGTCGACTTTGGAGCCTTAGAGTCCAGGAGCAGGAGATCCCCGATGCCGACCACATCAACATGAAGATCCCTGATGCCTTCTACGATGTGGAGTCCCCCCCTCGACCATGAGTAGTTTGGAGGTTCCCAGGCAAGAGGCCTCGCCTTTTCGATCGTGTTGTTTTTCTGCTAGCCTTCTTAAGGAAAGCTTGTATTCCCTATGTCTGTACTCAGATACTATTGCTTCCGCTAACTTTGTGTTCTCGAGCTGTTGTATTCGAGCCCCCGTGGCCCCTGGCTTGTACTAAACAACTTTTATTATTTTTATTATTAGAGTTTTGTTGTGATATCATGCCGTGAGTCCCTGATCACGATCGTGCACCTTGCGTGTATGATTACTGTACACGGTTCAATTTTGGGGGCGTCACACTTGATTGTCTTGTTGCGGGTTCGACATCCAGACTGATCAAGAATACGACTCAGATGTTCTTTATAAGACAAGTCCTGCTGCAATTCCAGCATTCCATGATCCACTGCTCAGATAGGATCCTTGAAGCAGCGACGGAGTTGTGACACGTTAAACACATCGTGAACTTGGGAGAGTTTTGACGGAAACTCCAATTGGTAAGCCACCGGTCCACTTTTGGAGAGGATACGAAACGAGCCGATGTAGCGAGGAGCCAACTTTCCTTTGATCCCGAAACGATGATTGCCCATCATGGGAGTGATACGCAGGTAAGCTTGTTCGCCGGGTTGATAGACCATTTCTTTGTGTTTGCGGTCATAGTTGTTCTTCTGGCGGAACTAAGCAGCCTTCAAGTGTTCACGGATAACGCGAACCTGATCTTCAGCGTTCTGTATAATGTACCAACCAATGAGGGTTCTTCCCCAGTTTCTGACCAATTCAGAGGGGTTCGACAGCGACGTCCATAAAGAACTTCAAAGGGTGCCATCTGCAGACTAGCTTGATAGCTTTTGTGGTACGAGAATTCAGCAAACGGAAGAGATTCCTCCCATTTCTTACCGAATAAAATGACACAAGCTCGAAGCATATCTTCAAGCACTTGATTGACTCGTTCAACTTGTCCTTGTGACTGGGGGTGGTAAGCGGTACTGAAGTTTAGGTGAGTGCCCATAGCTTCTTGGAAACTGTCCCAAAATCTTGAGGTGAAAATGCTACCACGGTCTGAACTGATCTCCAACGGAATACCGTGGAGGGACACAATTCTGGAAGCATACAAGTCTGCTAACTGACTAGCAGAGATCGTCTCCTTGACTGGAAGAAAGTGGCCAACCTTGGAGAACCAGTCGATGACGACAAAGATAGCATCATGAACCTTCTGTGATCTAGGAAAACCAGTGACGAAGTCCATCTCGATCTGGTCCCACTTCCATTCAGGAATAGAGAGTGGTTGCAGAGTTCCAGCAGGTCTTTGATGTTCTGCTTTGACGCGATGGCAAACATCACACTCATCAACATAACGAGCAATGTCTTGTTTCATGTTAGACCACCAGTACCGCTGACGAATGTTTTGGTACATCTTGGTACTGCCAGGGTGGATCGACAAGGGTGTATCATGAGCTTCCTTCATGACATCCGGGGTATAGTTCAGGTTGGGCTTGATTATCGGAACCACTAAGCGACCCTTGAAGTACACCTCATCATCATCATTGGAATCAACAGTGAAGAAAGAGGGCTTTCTGCTGGCGATATGGCGCTTAATCTTCTCAATGTCAGAGTCATAATGTTGTATCGTCTTGATGCGTTCAACGAGGTCTGGTTTGAGAAACAGGGAATTCACATGCCCCTGTGGGACAATCTCCATGTTCAACTTACGAAGCTCTTCATACAAAAGCGGTTGCTGTACTTGAACTTCCACTTCACTACAATAGGCTTTGCGGCTCAGGGCATCAGCCATCACATTAGCTTGGCCAGGGGTGTAAGAAATTCCCATGTTGTAGTCGGCTATTGTCTCGAGCCATATATTCTGGCGGAGATTCAGGTCGGGCTGAGTAAACAGGTACTTCAGGCTTTGGTGGTCGGTGTAGATCTCGCATTGATTACCGATGAGGTAATGTCGCCACACATTCAATGCGTAAATTACCGCTGCTAATTCATGATCATGGGTCGGATAATTATCTTCGTGAGAGCGCAACTGACGAGAGCCATAAGCAATCACTTTGCGCTCTTGCATTAGGACACATCCTAACCCTTGACGATACGCGTCGCAATATATCACAAAGTCCTTTTGAGTATCTAGGGGAGCAAGCACTGGGGGAGAATTGAGCTTGTCCTTGAGAGCTTGAAAAATTTCTTGGCATTTATCAGACCACTCAAACTTGACGCCCTTGTGAAGCAGATTAGTCAGAGGCTTGACAATCTTGGAGAAGTTCTCGACGAAACAACGACAATAGCTGGCAAGGCCGAGGAAACTTCTGACTTGCTTGACAGTCCTGGGCGGAGTCCAGTCAAGAATAGCCAGGATACATTCTAGGTTGACGGCAACACCATCCTTGGAAATCACATGACCTAGGTAGGTTACTTCGGGAAGCCAGAACTCGCACTTAGAATACTTAGAATAGAGTTTATGTTCTCGAAGCTTTTCCAGCACAAGGCGAAGATGTTCAACATGTTCTTCATCATTCTTGGAGTAAAATATATCATCCAGATAAACCACGATAAACTTGTCGAGATATTCCATGAATATATAGTTCATCAATCGGGAGAAGGTGGCTGCTGCATTGGTTAAGCCAATGGACATGACGTGTACTCGTATGAACCATAGCGAGTAATGAAAACGGTCTTCGGGATGTCCTCCTTGTGGACCCGGATCTGATGGTAACCCAACCTTAAGTCGAGTTTAGAGAACACCATGGATCCATCAAGTTGATCGTACAAATCATTGATCCGAGGAAGCGGGTACTTGTTCTGTATCGTGGCCTGGTTGATAGGTCGGTAATCTTGTACCAAACAATTCGTTCCATCACTATTCTTGACAAAGAGCGAAGGTGCTCCCCAAGCAGAGGAACTAGGACGGATGAAGCCTTTGTCGAGTGCCGTGTCAACAAATAAATATTTTTTTCTCTCGTATTCCCATCTCCCACTTCTTGCACGCAGACACCATCTGGATACATTCGAGTCACGGACAACAAGAGCTCTTGCACCTTAATGTTCTTATGTTGCTTGTTTGAATGGTAATATAGACTCTTGCCTGTTATGACTTGAATTGAATTACATACCTTGATTCCTTTACTTAAAATTTCTTATATGGTTGGTAGCATGCCACTATAGAAATTATGCTTGTTATCATTTACTTACTCGAGACGAGTAGGAATTAAGCTTGGGGATGTTGATACGTCCCAAATGTATCTATAATTTCTGCTTGCTCCATGCATGTTTTGTGTGATATTGCTATGTTTTAGATACACTTTCATGCACTTTTGATCATATTTGGACTAACCTATTCACTCAGTGCACCCTAGTGCCAGTTTCTGTTTTCTGATGTCTTTTTATTTCAGGTTTTTTCATTACGTAAAATGCTAGAAAAATTCCGGAAAATCAGATAAGAAACATCAGCGCAACGGAAATTCTGATGTTTGGTACTATTTTTCCCTAAGAAATATTTTAGGTTGGTTAACAACAGTAAAAAATAGCATAAACATGATCTACACGAAATTCTAGTCAAATTGCATATAAGGAACATTTTTAAACGGAGCAACGGTTGAAAAGATACGACCTATTTCATTTACGGTGGCATGCGACTTAAATGATAGAAAAACAACATGTAGACAAGGGCAAACATGAAAAAGGAGCACCTTTTATCAATCTATGCGCAAACCAGAGTAACTTTCATGTAGAAAGTGTCTCCATCAGAGCTACCGGTGAAAAGATACGCGCATCGCCAAGAAAACTATTATAATCTGCCAATTAATCAGCCCAGGGAAAAAAACAGAACAACGAGCCGAATTCTGACTCCACTGAGCCTAACAGGGGGGTGCGGCCTAACTAATAAGTGCTCAGGGGCGCTACACGGCAACTAGGCCGGCCCACATACAAACAGCGAGAAGAAAAAGGAACGCAGGTGCTCACCGAGCTGGGCCTGGCCCAGGTCGACGGATGGGCGGGGGTTATCTACCCCGCGATCGGGGCGGAGGGATGCTCCAGGCTGGGGGAGCTCGACTTGGGACACTCGGGCGGCTGGGCCGCTAGAGCCTAGGCCGTCCCGTGGCGGTCAACGGGGTTGGGGCAAGCGAGCAGCTTGTGCTCGTCCCGAACGAGGAGGGGCGGCGGCGCCGGCCATCCTCCGGCGAGGACGAGGCGAGGTGGGGAGGCTCGTGGACGGCGTTGCGCAGGGCGGGACGCCGTGGATCTGGCTGGGGTTGCGTCCATGGGCGACGAGGAGAGTTTGAGGGTGGCGCGAGCTCCATCTCCTTTGTCCATGGCGCGGCTCGGTCTCTTACAGGGAGATAGAGAGAGAGTTAGGAGCGAAGGGAGAGAGGAGAAAGAAGGAAGAGGAGAAGGAGGAGGAGGGAGGCGCGCGGGGAAAGTCGGCTAACCTGCGGCGGCACGAAGGAGCACGACGGCAGGGGCAGTCCAGGGAGGAGCATGGGGAGAGAGGAGCTCCACTGCGGGGTTCGGGTTACAACATGGGAGAAAACCCAAGCGTCCTCGGCCGTTGGATCTGTCGATCCAACGGTGCATACTAGGGAGAGCTGCTCTCCAGATCTGGGAGGCTGGACATGTGGCAGCGCTAGGTTGGGGGCGTAGAAATCTGGGGAGGCACGGCTAGGGTTTGTCCAGATTTGGTATGAGGGTTGGTCCATTTATAGTAGGTGCTTACGGAGAGCAAAATGGGCTACAAAATGGCCTATTTAGAGAGGTTTTTTGGCCAGATTTTGGGTGGGCTTGGTTTAGAAGATAAGAGGGAAATCTAGGAGGTCAACTAATATCTCGCATGACATTTTGTAAATACGCCCCTCGGATTACGTCGGCTACTATGCCTGGCACATCGGAACGTTCACCTACCCGACGAAGTCAGAAACGCACGAAATTCAGAACACAACATTGCCACACTGTACCGACAACGTCTACAACGTTTCGCGCCTAACTAAGACGATGATCACCTCCCAAAAAAATAACACATATAAATATAAATGGGTTTTTTGCGCTGATGGTGATGGCTGGACTTGTGCCGGAAGTCGCGACGGTACTCGGGTGAAACCCGGTGTCGCAAAAGGTCGGGTTCCATTGGGGAAAAAGTTTGGTCATGCATCCGATACGAGAAAGAGGGGGAGAATATTCACCGATAAATCAGCGAAGCAAAAAATTCTAAAAAGCAACAAAATAATGCATCAATTTTTTTAATTTGGGTGAAAATTCCGGGCTGTCACAATACAACACCAGCAACAAGGGATCTCGTCCCGAGATCCTGGGTGATCCGGGGGAGAGGAGGGGAGAGAAAAGAGAGTCGACATCCTTCAACACCACCAACAAGGGACTCCGCTCCATGTCGATGACGAACTTCTATTTGGAAAACTTTCCGCAGAGATATGGCGACGTCAAAGAATGAAACCATTGGGAGATCGAGAGGAAGAACGATAGCGAGAAACGACGTTCAATGGAAGCATTCTCACTCAATCGTGAGGATACTAGGAAAGAGGGTCGAAGTCAATGGACGACCAAGATGTTATCCGAAGTCGGAGAATCTAAAGGTACTACATGAATCCTCAACCTGAGATCGGAATCGAGACAATACGCTGCAAGAAAGGAATTGTAACGATTTCAAAACTCCACTTACTCGAGATCCTAAAGTTTGAAGGGAATAAGACAAGAATTAAAACACTTACGACACTTGTCCTGACCAGAGCAAGGGTAAGGAGTAAAAAATGATTCCTACTCTCCAATAACTAACTTAGTAACTACAAAATAATTTTACTTCCAGACTCGACTTCGACCAGAAAGGGGATCCTACGATCGGGGAGGCTCTGATACCAAGTTGTAAGGCCCGATATGCGGTACTGTTCCAGATCTAGATGTTTCCATCCAGATCCGAGGACGAAGCACATATCGGTCCCATCGTGACATATGACACTGCCATATGCCCCGGATTTCCAACATGATATCACAACATTACATCTACATGGATACAACATCTCATACAATCGGCATACAATTTTCTTAATACAATACATCAGCGAAAGGTACATGTCTGAGTACAGACTACAATAAAATGCCTAGTGGCAAAGGTAAAACACACCATTCCCGTAACCACACGGGTCCAGGCTCTCCGCCGGGATCCACCTAACTAGTCGTCGTCGAGCTCCTGTGAAGTCCAAGATCGTTTGCATAACGTGTGTAAAAGAGAGAAGATGGGGGAAGTGGTTGAGGTTGCAGCCGCACTAGCAATATATGAGGTGGCTAACGATCTATTTAGAGTAAGATGAGAACCAAGCAGTCAATGAGGAATCGCCTCCAACAAGTCTGCTATCAGCTACTTACGTAATCATAACACCTATCCTATTCTGGCCCTCCCCTTCATCACATGATGAAGAAGAAGCAGTCAAGGCACACACGTTGTTCAAGTTATTAAGATTATCTCAGTTGTTGTTGTCTATGAACAAGGAATAGGTCTCAAGTCGTCCATAACCGTGGACACGGCTTCTCGAAAAGATTTAACCCTGCAGGGGTGTACCAACTGCCCATTACAAGGCTCCGCACGCACGCCCATCTCTCTCAGTTGCTACCCATCAGAGGCAACCATTTTATGATTTAGTTCCGAGAGATCCGAAACGACATGTCCCTCTAGCTAACAACGAACAAATCCGGGTGCCCCCCGGGGAGTTGACACCCAATCCAAAATCCGGCCACGCTCTCGGATCGACATCTTCCGTCTCAACAGGGTTTGGGTTACTGGGACACCTCACATGGGGCCGGGCCCTCGCCGGCCAAGGGTGGAGCAACAAGGAAATCATGTCCCCGCTGGCCCAGGTTGTTTTGAAGGATATCTGCTAGGAGCGACCCGACAGACATATACGCATGGTTTGCAAATGGTAAATCATCTTGGGCCACCTCTAGAAATGTTTGAAGCTAGGTAGGTAAGAAAAGGGGACCCCATAGTATCCCACACGTGGTTAGGCACGCTCGTCAAGAGACACAATACCCAGAACTCGGGTCCTAGGTGACTCAAATGGAACAAAGCATCGGGGTGGGATAGCCTAGACCTTCCATCCTTCGTCGAGTATAATCCACATTATAATAATTCATATCATCTACAAAAATATAATAACGTGATATCCCAATCCAAGGAGTAATAGGGTAACAGTTGATAGCATCCTAAGCATGCATACTAAGAAGTGGTTAAGCAAGCAATGTACATGGCCAAAAATGGTTTGCTGGGATGTGGAGGAACATGGCTTTTTGGGTTTTAATATGGAGGATTAAATGTAAGGTGGTAGGATCAAGCAATTGTCATATTCTATACCTAGGCACAAGTGAGCTGAAAGTTATAAGCATGATATATGCTCCCCCTTACCTGATGAGAAGACGAAACCGAAGGTATAGTCAATCGCAAGCTCGCATCGTCTCCGAGAGTAACCGCGGCAGCACACAAGAAGGAAACACTGGAAAGTCAATCGACGAGCAAGCATCTATTACTACGAAGCAATCACGAGCAAGCGACAACAAAAGGCAACATGAGGCAACACACTTCGATATGGCATCTACCGTTGAGAGCGGTTACTAACAGGTTAAGTGAAGTATATGTCACACACGACGATAGTGCACATTTAGAAATGGTTCAAGTTGCTTAACTACACAATATGAGAAAAATTTGTTAACATGGCATCTCACTCAAGCATGGCATGTCACACAATCATGGCAAGAGGTGGAGCGTAAGAAATCTACCAATACTAGTTGTCGGGGGATTGGTACCCGGGTAGGCTAACCCAAGCAGAAGCATTCTTTCAAGACAAGGAGGGACCGATTGGGCCGCAGCTGGGCTGAGCTGGGCAGATGTACGGCCGATTGCTCCGAGGCAATCAGCCGTATCAAATGCCGGCAGTCGGCCCAGTCGCAATCGGTCCACTCCTTCACAAAGACGATCATCCGATTGGTCCGCAGCTGGGCCGAGGCAGGCACCTGGAAGGCCGATTGCCCAGAGCAATCGACCTTGCCAAGGACCACCAGCCGGCCCAGGCGCAATCGGAATAGCCTACTACCCTTGGAGGAAGTCGACCCCGACGCCAGTCGGGGGTATGATTACGAGGTCATAAATGCACTATCCCGAGATATCTGGGTGGCAGGAAGGCCAAGTCATGTCGAAGATCTGGTGGAGATACGGTGTCGACCTCTCCGCCGATTCCGCGGACAGGGCGACAAGACTGCACCTCCTAGCTCCACTGTTCATCTCCATGCCCTATGGGTCTACAGCATGGGCCGCCGCTCGTAGGATCCGGATCACCCGGAGAGGAGCAGTCGGTGGGCCCAGGCCGATTAGAGGATGACAGCTGGGCCCATTCGGCAGTGAAGTTACCGAAGTACCTTGGGCTCACACTATAAGAGCCCGGGTACCCCTCCTGCGTGGGGGACGACCCGCTCAAGATCATCATTCACTCATTCTCCTCTCTGTTCATTTACTGCTAGTAGTAACTCCTCAGGGAAGCAGGAGAGATCCTTGCCCACGGCGGCGGCGCTCACCTTTCCCTGAGAAGATAGAGAAGCAGTTATTGTAGCCAGAGCATTGATATATAAGAGACAAGCAGGAGTAGGGGTGTTATCTCTCCGGAGAGCCCCGAACCTGGGTACGTCGTGGTGTCCTTTACCGTGCTTGTACCCAACCCGATTCCGGCACCATCGACATCTTCTCCCTCGCGTCTTCCCCTCACTTTAGCCATCCCATGGCATCTGACGTCACATATCGACGACAGTTGGCGCCCACCGTGGGGCAGACCGAGGCGTCGACTGGAGTAAAGATTCGGACGGGATTTTCCTCTGCATCAGGCTGTAGCCACGCCTCTGGCCTGATTCTAAGGCGTGGGGCAATCGATTACATGGTGGACTACTCGGCGCGGTACAGGGCTGGAGCACCCCTGCCGCCCAGTGTGTCGCTGCAGGTCGGCAGCCATCGCCTCTTCATCAGCAACTACCCCGAGGCGTATCCCAGAGAGATTCGCATCTTCTCGTGCGCTACGGACCCGCTCTCGACCAGGGGCTATAGGGCAGCCCCCGGCAGAGAGGAGGGCCGAGTGCACGCCGCCGTCATGATGGCGGGAGCATCCTCATCAACCAACCGCGACCCTGCGAGTACAGCTAGAAAGGCTAAGGAGGTAGCTGACGCTGCAGAGCGAATCGGCACCAGTGCGTTGCGGGATGTGTTATACACACCCGTGAACAGGAATGGTGATCCGGAGCAGGTGCACACGGAGCTGGAAACAGCACGGCTCGCTCTGGCTCGCAGGGCTGAGCAGGTGCTGGCAGAAGAGCGCAGGCTGGGAGCCATCACAAGGGAATACAACGCATCGCATGCAGGACCGCGCCGGCCGATTGAGCCCGCAGTCCTGGAAGATTTGAGAAGCCGAGGTAGGGCAGTCAACCAGCAGCTGTCGGGGGCCGAGCAGCCGGAGCGTCCGAGGAGGCCGGTGCAACCGGAGCAACCGGCGCAGTCAGCATTCATCCAAAGGCCGACGTACAGCACGCCGGACAAGAACTTGAGAGCAGCCGAGCAAATAGCACTTGAGCTAGAAGACCTGGAGGGAGATGAGCGGCGCGAGCAGTCGCGCCGAATGCGTGAGCTGTTGGCAGTCGCAAAGGAGCAGAGGCTCGTTGCAATGGATCATCAAAATGCAGAACCCGGGGCGTCGAGGGGAACTGTGAGGCCGAATGTGGGAGTTAGCCAGCGACCGAATGCATCGCGCCAGAACAGACATCAACCGGCTCCATCTCGGCATGAGAGAAAGGTCAGAAGCAATCGGCCACCCCCAGCGGCAAACAGAAGAATCGAAGAGCCAGCTGTTAACAGCAGGCGCAATGACATGCCACAGCAATCGGCACCAAGACCAGCAATCAGCGCCCGACTTGGCCCTCGCCAAATCGGCTAGAATGATGCAAGGCGTCGCATTGAGCTCCTGGAGAAGGAGGCTCAGGAGGATGAAGAAGGAGAAGCTGGCCCATCATGTTTTGGTCATCGTATTCGGACTGAAAAGTTTCCCAAAGGCTTCACGCTGCCGAGAGACACTCCCAAGTACAATGGTTCTGTGAATCCTGAAGACTGTCTGTCCGATTACCTAACGGCGGTTCGCATTGCAGGAGGCAATCGGCGTGTAGCAGTCCGCTATGCACCTTTGATGCTGCAGGGTTCAGCTCGGACGTGGTTGAACAGTTTGCCCAAGGACAGTGTGAACTGTTGGGAGGACTTCACGAGTGCATTTATCCACAACTTCACAAGCACGTATGAGCGGCCCAACCTCCCGCGGCAGCTAGCTCTTTGTGTGCAAGGCAAAGATGAGCCCCTCCGAGATTAATTATCTCGGTGGATCAAGCTGAAGATTTCATGCGATGGAGTCCATGAGATCCAGGCCATTCAGTACTTCACAGATGGATGCCTGGCTGACTCAATGTTGAAACACAAGCTGCTCCGCAAAGACTTCACATCGCTCGCCGAGCTCATGAAGGTGGCAAATGCGTTTGCTATGTCCGATTCTGCGATGCGCCCTATCCAGCTCGGAGTTGGAGGTGTGATCCAGTCACCAGGGGCTCCGCAGTTGGACAAAGGGAACCAAGGCCTTAGTCGGAAGGAAAGGAGAGAGAACAACCATAACAACAACAACAACAATCACAACCAGCAGAGCAATGGCAAGCGCAAGGACGAGCAGCCCGATACCCAGTATGGCAGTCGGCAGGTGGCCGCTGTCCAGAACGAAGAAGATCCAGCGGCTGCAGGAGGCAGTCGGAAGATGAGACCAAATGTGAGACCCCCGGGACAGATGAAGCCCAAGTACACGTTTGATGATATGCTGGACGCGCCGTGCAAATTGCACAGCACGCCTGGCAGGCCGTCTGCGCACACCACTCGGCAGTGCGACTTTGCGAGAGGGATCGCGAAGGGAGAAGCTTTACCACCTCCACCCCCACCACCAACCCAGAACAGAGGACCACCTCAGCAGCAGAACCAGTTCCCACAGCAAGACGCCGCCTACATGATTTTCACCAGCGAGTCCACAGACAAGGGCAGTCGGAGAGCCCGAGCTCAGGAGGTTCATGCCACTATGCCACCGATTCACCAGTTTATGCGTTGGTCCGAATGTCCTATATCCTGGGACAGAGCAGATCATCCCACCATTTTTCCGAATCCGGGCAACTATCCGCTGGTGGTGGACGCTCTGTTCGCAGGACCAAGGTTTTCATGCAAATTCTCTAGAGTGCTCGTTGATGGAGGAAGCACAATCAACATTCTGTACAGAGATACATTGATCAAGCTAGGGCTCACAGAGAAGGACCTGGAGCGCAGTCGGACGACTTTCCATGGGATTGTTCCTGGATTGTCTTGCACCCCCATGGGTCTCATTCGGCTGGATGTTATATTTGGCACAGAAGAAAACTTCAGGAGAGAGCATATTTGGTTTGAAGTCGCCGACCTCAGTAGTCCTTACCATGCTCTGTTGGGATTGCCGGCGTTTGCCAAGTTCATGATCAACGCACAGCAGACATACCTAAAGATGAAGATCCCAGGGCCAAACGGCGTCATCACTGTCACCGGGGACTTCAGGAAGTCCCTCGAGTGTACATCCGCTGGCAGCAGTTTGGCTGATTCTCAAGTGGTTGAGACGGAGAAGCGTCAGCTCAGCAAGGTGATTGCAATGGCGCAAGCACAGAACAAGAATCCACTTCCAGTCGGCCCAGCAAAGAGAGTAGATGAGGAATCGGCTTTTCAGTCGGCCAAGGACAGCAAGAAGATCGCTCTAGATCCCTCCGACTCAACCAAGTTTGTTGTAGTCGGAGCTGGACTTAGCGATAAATAGGAAAGCGAGCTCGTCGAGTTTCTCCGTGAGAATCGGGACATCTTTGCATGGTCTCCACAAGACATGCCTGGTGTGCCGAGAGAACTCGCCGAGCACAAGCTGCACATTCGGCCAGGCTCGAAGCCGGTCAAGCAACCCCTGAGACGTTTTTCTGAAGACAAGAGAAGGGCAATCGGTGAAGAGATTGCGAAGCTGCAAGTTGCAGGTTTCATCATGGAAGTGTTTTACCCCGAGTGGCTGGAGAATCCAGTCCTCGTCATGAAGAAGAACAAGACCTGGCGCATGTGTATAGATTACACTTGCCTGAACAAGGCATGCCCAAAAGATCCGTTTGCTCTGCCCCGTATTGATCAAGTGATTGATTCTACGGCCGGCTGCGAGCTTTTGTCCTTTCTGGATGCTACTGCTGGCTATCACCAGATCAAACTTGCTGTGGAAGATCAAATAAAAACCGCATTTATAACCCCTTTCGGGGCTTATTGCTATATCACCATGCCATTTGGTCTGAAGAATGGAGGTGCCACTTATCAGCGCACGATTCAGAGATGTACACACTCTCAGCTCGGCAGAAATCTCCACATTTACGTGGACGATTTAGTGGTGAAGTCGGCAAAGGGAGTCACGCTGTTAGATGACCTCAGGGAAACATTTGCAAATTTGAGAACTTATCAGATCAAGCTCAATCCGGAGAAGTGCGTCTTTGGAGTCCAGGCTGGCAAACTCTTGGGGTTTCTCGTTTCCGAGAGAGGAATCGAATGCAATCCCGAGAAGATAGCCGCAATAGAGCACATGGAACAGCCCAAGACCTTGAAGCAGGTACAAAAGTTCACTGGTTGCCTCGCATCACTCCGCCGATTCCTCAGTCGGCTAGGTGAAAAAGCAATCCCGTTGTACCAATTGATGAAGAAGACAGAGAAGTTCACCTGGACCCCACAAGCAAGTGAAGCATTCCGAGAGCTCAAGCGCATGCTCTCCACAGCACTGATTCTGGCTGCCCCGATTGAGAAGGAGCCAATGATGTTATACATTGCGGCAACTAATTGGGGGATCAGCGCAGTTATGGTGGTAGAGCGGCCCGAGAAGGACAAGGCACAGCAAATTCAGAATCTAGTGTATTACATCAGCGAAGTGCTCTCGGCATCCAAGCAGAACTACCCTCACTATCAGAAGATGTGCTATGGAGTGTACATGGCAGCCAAGAGATTGAAGCCATACTTTCAAGCTCACTTGATCACCGTCGTCAGCTCGGCTCCACTGGCCGACATCATGGGAAGCAGAGATGCAACCGGAAGAGTGGAAAAATGGGAAATTGAAGTCGCTAGCCATGGCATCCAATATAAGCCGAGAACGGCAATCAAGTCACAAGCATTAGCCGATTTCCTGGTGGATTGGGCTGAAACTCAGTATATGCCGCAGCTCCCAGGGTCAGATTTCTGGCGAATGCACTTTGATGGCTCCAAAATGAAAAGCGACCTAGGGGCTGGCGTGGTACTTACCTCACCAAGAGGAGATCAACTGCAATATGTGCTCCAGATCCATTTCGCAGCATCAAACAATGTTGCCGAGTACGAAGCCCTTGTGCATGGTATCAAGCTTGCCAAGGAAATCGGTATTCGGAATATTGAATGCTTTGGTGACTCCGACCTGGTTGTACAGCAGTGCACAGACACCTGGGATGCAAAGGATGCAAACATGGCAAGCTATCGCTTCTTGGTGCAGCAGATCAGTGGGTACTTTGAAGGTTGTGATTTCCATCATGTGCCAAGAGCAAACAACGAGGCAGCAGATGCGTTGTCCAAGGTCGGCTCAACAAGGCAGGCTATCCCACCAGGAGTGTCGTTGGAGCACATCAAGAAGCCATCCATCATACCATCCCCAGAGTCCGAGTCCATTTTTATTTCGGAGACCGATCTTGAAGCATTGAAGAAGGCAAAAGAAGCTCAACCGGCAAAACCTGCAACCGTGAAGAAGCAGTCCAGCGCCCAAGGTGTCTCGGCAATAGCACCAGGGGCTGCCGATTGCAAGCCAGGGGCTGCCGATTGCGAGCCAGGGGCCGCCAAGGGATGTGGGAAGAGCAAAGCCAAAGGGAAGCAAGCAGAGGCAATGCCAGGAGGCACAACCTCCGAAGAACCAATGATATCAGAAATTACCGATCGCAATGATGAAGCTCCAGCTCCAGACGAGAAGTCGACACCAGGGACTGCTGAATGCGTGCCAGGCGCCGCAATCGGCAGTTCAGAGGCAGAGGTAGAAATGGCAGATTTCCAAGAGGCCGAGATCCAGGAGGTCAGTGGCCAAGGAACTGAGATCCAAGAAGAAGTCCCACCCCAGCATGCAGTGGTAATGGTAGTTGTCAGCACGCCATCATGGGCACAGCCGATTAGAGATTTCCTAGCAGACGGAGTCCTCCCAGAAGATGAAGCAGAGTCACGGCAAATCAGCCGCCGATCTTGGGCATACACAATAATCAACAATGAGCTAGTGAGCAAGAGTGCAACTGGTGTCTTTCAGAGATGTGTAGAAGAGGACAGAGGCTTGGAGCTGCTCAGAGACATTCATCAAGGTGAATGCGGTCATCATGCATCTGCAAAGGCCATCGCCAGCAAAGCTTTCCGACATGGTTTCTACTGGCCGACTGCGCTTGCATCGGCTGAGAATTTGGTGAAGTACTGCAAGGGTTGTCAACGGTTCAAGGCAAGAAGTCATTAGCCAGCATCGGCACTAAAGACAATCCCAATAGCGTGGCCGTTTGCAGTATGGGGTTTGGACATGGTTGGACCGTTCAAAAGAGCTCGCAGTGGCATGACACATCTTCTAGTCGCAGTGGACAAGTTTACCAAGTGGATTGAGGCCAGACCGATCAAGAAGCTGGATGGTCCGACTGCGGTCAGGTTTGTGGCCGACATCGTGTGCAGATATGGTGTGCCTAACAGCATCATCACCGATAACGGCACAAATTTCTCAAAGGGTGCGCTGGCTCGATATGCATCTCAGCAGGGCATCCGACTTGATCTGGCATCTGTGGCGCATCCGCAGTCAAATGGTCAAGTAGAAAGAGCAAATGGTCTCATCCTCTCGGGTATCAGACCCCGACTGGTGGAGCCACTGGAGAGGGCACCCGGAGCATGGATTGAAGAACTCCCTGCAGTCTTGTTCAGTTTGAGGACTACACCAAAGAAGTCGACTGGATTCACTCCTTTCTTCCTGGTGTACGGCTCAGAAGCAGTTATCCCATCCGACATTGAGTTTGATTCACCTCGGCATGCCCTATATACCGAAGAAGAAGCCAGATTGGCACGAGAAGATGGCATCGACCTCAAAGAAGAAGCTTGTCTGTTGGCTCTGTCCAGGTCAGCAGTCTACCAGCAGAAGTTGCGGCACTACCACAGCAAGAAGATTCGTCCTCTCGCCTTCCGAGAGGGAGACATGGTGTTACGCCGAATTCAGAAGTCAGACGGGCAGCACAAGCTATCCTCACCCTGGGAAGGGCCATTCGTCATCAGCCGAGCGCTCAAGAACAACTCCTATTATCTGATCGACTGCACCAAGGGCACTCGGCACAAGGACACGTCAGGAGCAGAGACGGAGCGGCCGTGGAACGCCGAGTTGTTATGTCCGTTCTATAGTTGAGCGGCAGAAACTTATGTAAGCCATTCGGCAAACATTCAGTAAAAGCTATCATGCCTCTGAAAATGAGCATTCGATTACCTTTGCATAATTTCATTCGAAGAGCTAGCCTCAATCGGCGACGCTCAGTCATACCCGAGACGTGTATAACACACCCGGGGACTGACCGACCACGAGGTCAAGCGAATAGGCCATCGAGGCACGGGGACTACGGGCTGGCACTCAACTCGGCACTTAGCTCAAGCGCAAATCATTAAAAGGTTTGTGGCATTGAGAATGGTCGCGATTGGGGCAGCCGGCAGTACGAGTTCCCGGGAAACAATTCGAAGGGCTCCGCCAAGGGCGTAGTCGATAAGTCAAAAGTTACCGATTGCGCCGCGAACCAAGGCGTCGAGCCCGGTAGCGAGAAATCGGCGCCCACTGTCGCAGAATCCTTTGCGTTAAATCTTGTCGTGTAAAAAAGGAAAAGCTTATCGAACCTTGGCTGGTAATCTACCGTTGATCCGATTGCAGACCGCATGACGGCAGCAAGGCAGACACGGTAGACATCCCCAAGCGCAGACCGATAAAGAAACCGACAAAGACGCAAAGTCGATCGCACAAGTAAAAGCCAGAACTAAGCAATCGGATTGCATCAGAGATAGCAGGCCCAAGGCCGAATAAGTTCATTATATCGAAGTCGCACCCAGTGGGTGTCGACAGAATTAAAATTATGTCTTACAAGCAAAGAGTCGAAAAGACAAAATAAGATAAAACCGATCTAGTGTCGGCAAACTACAGCAAGTGACATAGTCGGGGGCATGGCTCAGGAAGTCGGAGGCACGGAGCTAGAAGTCGGGGCAGTCGGATCAGCATGCGCAGCATCTGGCTCCGATTACGCTTCAGAAGATGTGGCACCAGTCCGCTTGGATCTCGGAGATGTTTGAGAGGAGCCGCTATCAGAAAGCTCCTCGGCCAGGCCAGAGATTGAAGGTGCAGCGAGCGGATTCCCTCCCTCGTCGAGATACGGAGTGTACTCGTATGGAGAGAACCAGTTCACCATAGTGTTGGCTAGCCGATTTACCTCGGTATAGGTCTTCTCAAGCAGGTCGGATGCATTTTCTCGACGGCTGTAGAGTTGGGGGAGATTCACCTGAGGGTACCAGCTCAGCACAGTCTGGAGGGCGGTTTCCGCACCAGTCCGACCTGCAGAGTTCAACAAGACATCGATCCGACGTGGGATGGCCTTCAGGAGAGTCCGAGTCTGTTCAGTGGTAGCATTCGGAGCCTCCCCTTTGTCAGAGTCCTCTTCATCTTGTGCTTCAGCCTCGTGGGTCCCGGCGGAGGAGCCAGCGGCGTTTTTCATTTTTTGAAGTCCGACCTTAAGCTCAGTCGGTGACCACAGTGAATCAGCAATTTTCAGGATGTCGAGCTTGAATGACAAGGCAATTCCCTTGATAACAGGAATGCGGGCTTCGGTGCCAATCAGGTATTCGTGCCGAGTCCAGACGTTATCTTCAAGTTGGCAGGTCCCTCCGGCGGCAACAGTTTCTTCTCGGGATTTGGCTACGGCCGCGTAGGCAGCTGCTTCAGACTCGGGCCAAGCTTCTGCGTCACGAAAGAAAGTATGAGCAACAAGATAAAAGAGGAAAGCAATCGGAAAGTGCACTCGGATGCAGGAAACACTCACCGCTAAGGAGGACGTCCATCTCGGTCATTGTATCACAGAAGCCTTTGGCTCGGCGGCGCAGTCGGGTGGTCTCTTCGTAGCTGCGTTTCTCCAGTTCTTCAAACTTGGCGACGTGTTCGTCACGATCCCGCCAAATGGAATCCCGCGCAGCAACTGCTTCGTCCCTCTCAGCTTGCAAGGCTTCTCGGGCAGCGACGGCAGCATCTCGCTCGGCAAGGAGACCATCACCAGTAGTCGTCAGGGCAGCCAGGTCGGCCAGATGTTTTCTTTCAAGGGCAGCCATCTCAGAACGAAGGTTTTGGATAGTCCGAGTTAGATCAGTTTCTACCCCCTGCAGTCGGGTCATTTCTTCATTGGCTTTGGCAAGTGCTGGGCCGTGCTGGTTGAGTTCTGTAGTCAATTCAGCAATTCGTCCCTGAAGGTCATCTACCATGGGAATAGAAGCTAGAAGAGAGCATGAAGATATGAGTACAAGAGTAATTGTTAATCGGAGAGAAGACATAAATGGTATAGAAGTTACCTTTCAGTTTAGTGATCTCGGCCGATTGATTGTTGACCTGCAGCTGGGCCTGGGCGAGAGTTCGGAGGCTGGCAGTGTAAGCATCAAGAAGCTTTTCGAAGACCTCGCGCCTTTCTTCCATAACAGCCTGAGAGGAATAGCAAGATGGAGTTAGAGTTACAGCAGTCAGCAGAAGATCCGATTCGATTGCTAGCAATCGGCCCGAATCTCAGGGACTACACCCAGTGGGTGCGCTTGCACGCACCCACCGGAAGAAAATTCTCCCGATTGAAGGAAGGGAAAAGATAAAGCAAAGAGTATGAAAGATCCGAACCGATTGCAACCAATCGGCCCGAATCTCGGGGACTACACCCAGTGGGTGCGCTTGCGCGCACCCACCGGAAGAAAAGTCTTCCGATTGAAGGAAGGCAAAGATAAAGCAAAAAGTATGAAAGATCTGAACCGATTGCAACCAATCGGCCCGAATCTCGGGGACTACACCCAGTGGGTGCGCTTGCGCGCACTTACCGGAAGAAAAGCCTCCCGAGTAAAGGAAAAAAATAAAAGGAAAGTCAAGAGTTTACCATGTGATGAGAGGTGAGTTGTTGGAGGTCCCGAGCAAGGGCATCAGCAAATTCATTTACCCGACTGAGAGTGGTCGTCAGAGGGTCTTGAGGGCGGTGCGAAGCGTCAGGTTCGGTGCCGACATGACGGGCGCGAGAATATTCGGCCCGGAACTGGTCCACCGAGCGCATCAGAACTACCGACGCAGAGGAGGTCGGCGCTGGCACTAAAGTTTCAGCGGCGGTGGAAGCAGCAGCGGTGAAGGCTAGTGGCACCGGCTTCACCGGAGGGCCAGAGGTACCCTGTTGTGGTGGCGGCGCAATCGGACGAACTGAAGCGGAGGTGATAACGGTGACTGGCGGCAAGGTCGTCATCGTTGATGGCGCGGACAGTACAACCGAGGGCACAGTTGTGGCAGTCAGCGGCGCTGACACCACGATTGGCGACGGGCTCGTCACCATCGGTGGCTCGGAGGTGGCAGTCGGAGCAGGTGTAGTCACGGCAGTGGAGACCGGGTCGGAGCGGCGTGGCGGAGATGGGGAAATCGGATCGACCGGTTGTGTTCCTCTGCCACCAGGAGCCCCCCGATCAGCTGCGCTCTTGGAAGTCTTGGAAGCAAAGGAAGAGGAAGAAGTCTTCTTAGTCGTCGCAAGGCGGGCCTCTCGGCATCCTTGGAGGAGCGATGAGAAGCAGGCGGCCGTTTGTGGATGGCGGCGGCAGATGCAGCAGGCGAGATGACGACGCTAGCACGGACTGGAATGTCGGCGTCGACGTCGTCAAGCCCAATCGGTTCCCTGAAAGAAGAAAGAGGAGGTGAATCAGTATAAGGAAGGACAGTAAAGTGCAAGGTAGGAAGATAAGAGCATACCCGACTGTTCTTGGTGCGCCAGAGGGCATCCAGCATCTCAGCGGGGCGACATCCAGCGGCGCCTGGGAAGTCGGCCTCCGAAGTGTCGTCACCTAGGGTTGTTTGCCCTTGCTGGCTGTTGGCGTGGCCTTAGCGACCTTGTTGGGAGCAGCACCAGCGAAGGAGCTGGTGGTCGAGGCGCGCTTAACCGGCACCTTCGGAGGTTTGGTACGAGGAGCTGCATCAGAACCATCAGCCTTTGAGACACGATCGTCATCGCTCCATTCGGCCAAAAATTGCTCAAGGGAAGGGTCAGGCGTACCACCTTGAGCTGGCGGTTGGGTGTCGATCCTCGGGGGGGCGGCGGCTTCAGCATCAGCATCGTCGGCATCCATGGAATCGGAGGATTCTCCGGAAGACTCGTCGTCGTCGTCATCATCGTCACCGGACTCGGCGGAAGGGACCTCGCCGTTGTACTCAAAGTCGGCGGGGTCATCTTCTGCACGGTCGGGAGCATACACGCCGGCCACCTGGCCATCTTCCATCAAATCGGACTGGATGAAATGCTGGGAAAGAAGATAAAAGCAATCAGAGAAGCTAAGAAGAAAAAGCAATCGGAAGAAGAAAGCAATCGGAGCATACCACAGGCGGTCTCTGCTGGCGAGTGAGGCAGTCAAGCCCGAAGTGGAAGGGGTCAGGCAAAGGACTAGATGTGATAGCCTTTACTCTGGCGCAGAGGTCTTCTCTCTTCACCCGCCACGTGCAGAGCCGAGTGGGGTCTCGAGGACCTGACATATCGCAGAGGCGGTGCACTCGGCGCTGAAGGGGGAGAACTCGGACTTGAAGCCAAGCGGCTACCAGGTCAGTCGGGAGAAGTCCTTCTTGCTCTAGCTGGGCGATCCTGGCGACCTGGGCATCAACATCGCAATCTCCAACGCCATACTTCAGCGACCACTGGTGTTTTTCAGTCGGCCGGGCGAGGGAGAACTCGGGCAGATTCAGGAGATCGGGACCCTGGTCAGGTGACTTGACATAGAAAAACGAGGTCTGCAAATTCTTGCATGATTGGACGATCTCGGGACTTTTGTACCTCAGATTGCCGGCTGCGACAAGGCAACTGCCGCAGTCGGTCATATCAGTCGGGTACTTCGGTTCGCCGCCTTCAGTGGTAGATGGCACCATAGCTCCTGTCCGAGCATTGTGAGCTCGGAGGTTGAAGAATCGCTTCCAGAGAGCAATGCTTGGGCGGCAGCCGAGATACCCCTCGCAGAGTGTCACGAAGCTGGAAAGGATCATGATGAAGTTGGCTGCAAGGTGGTGTGGTTCCAGTCGGTGGAAGTCGAGGAACCCGCGGAAGAAGGTGCTGGCAGGAAGGCCGAATCCACGCTCGAAGTGAGCAAGGAATACAACCCTCTCACCAGCACGCACGTTGGGCACGACCTCAGCGCCGGGAATACGCCATTCGATCTCCGCGGGCATCTTCCGGGCGCGAATTAGGGACTGGACGGCGCCGGCGGTGGCTGTCGAGCCTTTCCAGCACCCGTGGCTCGCCTGTGAGACGTCTCGCCGTGGCGCCATGGCATTCGCGGGCGGAGAGAAGAAGAGGGACGAGGAGCGCGAGAGCAGCGGTGAGGAGTTACCGCGGAGGCGGCGGAGCGCACGGGTCTGTGGCCGGAGCAGATCCAACGCGCAGAGGTCGAGTCGCAAGAGCAGCAGGGAGCTTCGAGCGGAGCAACAATAGCGCGGGAGAGCAAGAGCTGGAGGAGGAAGATGGCGTCTGGGAGAAGGAAGAGGCAAAGGACCCTCCCCTGTGGCTTATATGGGCGGCGGGGGAGGGGAGTGGGATGCGTTTGCGGCTGTGTGGCTCGGTGTGGCCTAGCACATAGGAAGGCCAACCGGCAGACCAGCGCAAGGAATCCTGGCGCGGGAGGCGAGGCGTGCGACGTGGGGGGTCGAGACCTGCAGTTACGTCAAGTCGCACGTGGGTCGTGGGTCCCGGCTCATTGACCATATCCCGGGAGAATCGGAGGTAACCGTTGAAATGTAATCGGCGAAAGATTTCATTCTCAAAAAAGTGAAGACACGAATTGGAGGCGAACCAAATCCAATCGGACGAAGTTTCGACCAGCCGAGTGCGATCTCCTAGTCGGTCGACGAACTCGAAATGACGCACTCGATGAAGCGATAGCAGTCGGAAGGTGTCGAAGAAAGATTAAAAACTTCAAAGGCCCCACGGTCAAATGACCGTGGAACCTTTAAAGCTTTAGGGGCTACTGTCGGGGGATTGGTACCCGGGTAGGCTAACCCAAGCAGAAGCATTCTTTCAAGACAAGGAGGAACCGATTGGGCCGCAGCTGGGCCGAGCTGGGCAGATGTACGGCCGATTGCTCTGAGGCAATCAGCCGTATCAAATGCCGGCAGTCGGCCCAGGCGCAATCGGTCCACTCCTTCACAAAGACGATCATCCGATTGGTCCGCAGCTGGGCCGAGGCAGGCACCTGGAAGGCCGATTGCCCAGAGCAATCGACCTTGCCAAGGACCACCAGTCGGCCCAGGCGCAATCGGAATAGCCTACTACCCTTGGAGGAAGTCGACCCCGACGCCAGTCGGGGGTATGATTACGAGGTCATAAATGCACTATCCCGAGATATCTGGGTGGCAGGAAGGCCAAGTCATGTCGAAGATCTGGTGGAGATACGGTGTCGACCTCTCCGCCGATTCCGCGGACAGGGCGACAAGACCGCACCTCCTAGCTCCACTGTTCATCTCCATGCCATATGGGTCTACAGCATGGGCCGCCGCTCGTAGGATCCGGATCACCCGGAGAGGAGCAGTCGGTGGGCCCAGGCCGATTAGAGGATGACAGCTGGGCCCATTCGGCAGTGAAGTTACCGAAGTACCCTGGGCTCACACTATAAGAGCTCGGGTACCCCTCCTGCGTGGGGGACGACCCGCTCAAGATCACCATTCACTCATTCTCCTCTCTGTTCATTTACTGCTAGTAGTGACTCCTCAGGGAAGCAGGAGAGAGCCTTGCCCACGGCGGCTGCGCTCACCTTTCCCTGAGAAGATAGAGAAGCAGTTATTGTAGCCAGAGCATTGATATATAAGAGACAAGCAGGAGTAGGGGTGTTATCTCTCCGGAGAACCCCGAACCTCGGTACGTCGTGGTGTCCTTTACCGTGCTTGTACCCAACCCGATTCCGGCACCATCGACATCTTCTCCCTCGCGTCTTCCCCTCACTTTAGCCATCCCATGGCATCTGACGTCACATATCGATGACACTAGTCAAGTTAAGTGGGGTAAACTCCTACACAATGCATATCACTAGTTACCCCACGAAAATTATGATATTTGGTACTGTTTTTCCCTAAACAATATTTTAGGTTGGTTAACAACAGTAAAAAAATAGCATAAACATGATCTACACGAAATTCTAGTCAAGTTGCATATAAGGAACATTTTTAAACGGAGCAACGGTTGAAAAGATACAACCTATTTCATTTACGGTGGCATGCGACGTAAATAACAGAAAAACAACATGTGGACAAGGGAAAACATGGAAAAGGAGCACATTTTATAAATCTACGTGCAAAACGGAGTAACTTTCATGTAGAAAGTGTCTCCATCCGAGCTACCGGTGAAAAGATACGCCCATCGCCAAAAAACTATTATAATCTGCCCAGGAAAAAAAAGAGCAACGGGCCGAATTCTGACTCCACTGAGCCTAACAGGGCGGCGCGGCCTAACTAAACAGTGCTCACGGGCGCTACACGTCAAATAGGCCGGCCCACATACAAACAACGAGAAAAAAAGGAACACATGTGCTCACCGAGCTGGGCCTGGCCCAGGTCGACGGATGGGCGGGGGTTAGCTACCCCGCGCTCAGGGCGGAGGGATGCTCCAGGCTGGGGGATCTCGCCTTGGGCCACTCGGGCGGTTGGGCAGCGGGAGCCTAGGCTGGCCCGTGGCGGTCAACGGGGCTGGGGCGAGCGAGAAGCTCGGGCTCGTCCCGAGCGAGGAGGGGCGGCGGCGCCGGCCAACCTCCGGCGAGGACGAGGCGAGGTGGGGAGGCTCGAGGACGGCGTTGCTGATGGTACGAATTAACGCCCCCTCGTTGGTTACCCAAAGTGGAAGGTTGAGATGTAGATAGCAGCAAGTTTCCCTTATCGAACATGCTAAGGTTTAGTATCGAACCAGTAGGACTCCAAGGTCAACAAGTAGGTGGTTCGGCAAGTGATGCGCCGTTGATAATCACTTGCCTCTCCTGGACCTGCACACACATGAAATAACTTTTCTTCCCAACGAGTACAGATGAGTTGTCAATTCCTCCGGCCTTGTTGTTTACAAAGGATAAAACGCACGGGATAATAATGATAGTGATAGCAACGGAAAAGTAAATAAAGCAGTAAATTGATAGTGGGTGTAAACAGTATTGGAAATATGGACCGGGGTCCTATGATGTTCACTAGTAATGTCTCTCTCCTAAAAGACAATAAAATAACCATGCGAGTTAAACGAATTACAGCTGGGCAATTGACAGGATTATGTGCGCAAACCAATGCTAATTATGCTATGAAGAAAGGAAGAGGCTCAAAAGCATGGGCGGTACGCCTAGACAAGTAGACCGAAATCCATCTGCATCTACCTGCTAATCATCCACCTTGAGATATCTATCCAGAACATCTCGCTTGTATTAAGTTGGGAATCCGACCCAAAGTGTAAACTCAAAGCAACGGACAACTGCATTAAAGAAATTTGCGGAAAGTAAACAATCCTTGCACCCGCAAGTACAAGCACCGTTGTTTTCCCCCTTGTGGCAACAACACATACCCTAGACTCATGTTTCTGTCACTCAAGCTAGTCATCAGGGGTCATGAACCCACAATCATGCATAACGCTCCCTCTTGGAGTCACTGCCTAATACTTGGCCAAAGCAATAAACAGAAACGGAGAACATGCAAGAATTACTCTAGAACATAAATATAAAAGAGGAGAATCAAATATATTACTCAAACACAATCTGAACATAATCTCATAATCCATCGGATCCCAACAAACTCAACATAGCAACAACAGAAATATTACATATGTGCCTCGATCATGTAGGACAGCTTACGAGGTCTAATCCATGAAGAAAAAGAGGGGAGGAGAACATCACGTAGCTACTGATCATAGACCCATGGTCCAAGGTGTACTACTCACGGTTCATCCGGGAAGCATCCATGGTGGTGGAGAAGCTCCCGGAGGCGATTCTTCCCTCCGGCAGGGTGCCGGGAAGAGGTCTTCTGGTGCTCCCGATCTTGGAAGCGCGGCGGCGGCGGAACAGAGGAGAGATCGCGAAAAAGGGTTCCCTTCATGAGGGTTTCACGTCACAAGGATTATATGGGCGAAGGTGGGCAGCCAGGGGGCTACCAGGGGTCTAGGCGGCCCCCTGGCGCGGCCCCACCCTAGGGCGCGCCAGGAGGGCGCCTGGGGCCCTGGTGGGTGTCGGGACCCGGGGTTAGCGTATGCAAGACTCGCTACAACACAATCATATGGAGAGCCGAGAACCGTACCCACTTGTCTAAGCAGACAAGGCCAAGCACAGAACGTTCTCGGAAAGCATCGAACGTGAGGGGCATCCCATCCAGGCCGGATGATCATCTGAAATGGGTCCTCATCGTCCGCACACAAGTCTAAATGATATGGGTGGTGAACTCCCATACTCATAGACAAGTCGCCTCAACCATACTATCGATTGTATTATAACGCTTACATAGACTTACTCCGGCCCGATCACTTAGTCGGGGTCTAGGGCGGGCTCGATCATACATCAAAGTGTGCACGTGACAGAGTCACGAACAATCGCATCGCGATGCCCCAAGCTGCGCACATCTAAGGGCCACTTGGTGTATAAAAGACCGCCAGCCAGATCACAACTAAGGTCTCGAAAACCCATACTAAGACATGCATGTTATAATCATACATGCAGCACACATATCTAGTATGAACAGCAGGTATCATTGCAATTCTCTACAAAGTATACATCTTTATTGATAACTCTTACAGAGTGCACACAGAGATCACGAGACCGTGATTGAACATTACAACAAGCATGCGGAAGCAACGTAGGTCTGAGTACAGACAAGTTTAAAAATGGCTTAGAGAAGCCTTATCTAAAAACAAGCCCTTCCACGAGGGACCAGTCGTCTGACAGGGACTACACTAGCTTGGTCTTCAGTCGTCGAGCTCGATGAAGAAGCCACCTTCGGGGTCAGTGGGTTCATCTAAAACATAGAATAAGAAAACGTGAGTACAAAGTCGTACTCAGCAAGACTTACGTAGGAACTATACTACTCATGCACATGTATCAAGGCAAAGGGAGGTGGGGTTCAAATATAGAAGTGCCAGCTTGGACTTGGCTAGTCCTGAACTACGAGTACCAGACTTGAGGTAAGAAGCGTACACGAGTCCACTACATCTCCAACCAATTACACCACTATGGTGCCTTCCTCGACTTCCCCACGAGAAAGCACGCCATAGCACTCACGCTTATCTTGGCAAGTTTTATAAGTATCCAGTTCAAGTTGTCTAATAATCAAGCTAAGCTTTCCAAGCAGTCCTTAACCGCGGACGTGGCTATTCGAATAGTTTTGTTAAGCCTGCAGGGGTGTACCGCTACACACACGCGTCATCAGTTACCGCCTTTTGCGTGTCACCGTTCAAGAGATGACATCGAGGATGCCACCACAACTGTTACCTCATAGCCGATCTAGTCCAAGAAAGCCGCCTACCTGGGTTGGCTACCACTATCGTGAACCCGGCCGGTTTACCGAAGTGGACCCAGATGATGTGTGCGTGGTGCGTAAGCCGGTCTCGGATGAGCCGTTCTCTCACTTAGCAACCAGGCCACAAACCTACCAGAACTTCGAACTACTGCGACATCTGGACATCGAAAGGGATGAGTTAGTAGGTTGAGAGGGGTCAGTGAGCCCAATGTGTGGTTGTAATCTTCATCTTGGATCACCACACAAGAACTCGGACTTAGGGCGGTGTTCAACGAGACAACCCACTGAGTACTCCTACACAGCCTCTCATCGTTCACCTTGTATTAGGGTAGATTCACCAACACATTTCCACCATCATCCACATGATCACTACCATCCCGACTCACATAACAGTAACAACATTGTAACACTCTAAGCATGCAATAAGCAGTAACATTTGGAGGGGTCACATGATATCAATCAACTCCTACATTTGCTAGGATTGTGCTTTGCTTACTACTGTGACAAAATGATAGGTCATGCAAAGGAATGGGTTCATCTATGCGGTAGAAACGCATCATGGTAATCATCTTAAACAATGCATAAGCGAGACATGAGAGGGAAATGGGATTTTATCGACATGATCAATGGGGATTTGCTTGCCTTGCTGACGAGGTTCAGTATCGGGGTCTTCAACGAAGGGGGTGATCTCGGGTTCCGGCTCCACTTCTATCCGAGAAAACAATACAAACAAAGTGATCAACATAAGGTACAATGCACAAGCACATGATCAATTGTATAAGGTGATGTTCATCGTACTGATGTGTTGAGCATTCCATTTAAAAGGAGTGTATTACCTTTTAAAAGCAAATTCAAACTCCAATTTGAATTCAATTTAGCCAAGTTAGAAAATCTTATTGTTTGATCAAAGTAATTCATCTTGACATGTGTATGATATGCCTCTGATGTGCAAGTGAATTGGGGTATGTTGCTAAGGTTCAAATTGCAAAAGCATTTGAATTTAATTTGATTAAATTCCATTTAAACCAAATAGCAAATGCTACTGGTACCATTTTAAATTCAACTCAAATATAGTTGAAAGTTGTATATTTGGATAGATTATTTTCTCCTGATCATTTTTCATATATTATATGTTAAATTTGGAGTTAATATCAATTTGTTATGAATTTCCAAAGTTTAAACATTTTTCTGGAATTTCTGGAATTTTTCTGAATTAAATAAATCATTTAACAATTTATTGCGTCAGGCTTGCGCAAGGGTGACGTCAGGGGGGGGCTCTGACCAGTGGGGCCAGGGGGTCAGTGGCAGTGGGATTAATCCCTCTCTGTTTAAAAATAACAGAGGGGTTAGGGGCTTGGGGCCCCACCTGGCAGTGGGTTAGGGCTAGGTTTAGTGGTTAATTAAGCTGGGGGTTTAGGGCTAATGGCCTTGGTCCCACTTGACAGAGAGAGAAGGGAGGGGGTTAGGCTCCTAATGGCGACCTCGCCGGGGAACTCGCCGGAGTTCCGCCGGACTTGCGGTTTTGAGCGCGGGAGGGGAAGCTGGGGGCACTGCCGGGCTCTGCGAGACGCCGCACGTCGTTTGGCATAGGAGGGGGTCAAGTGCGTGCGTTGTGGCGACGGCAGCGTCATCCACGGCGGCGGCCGAGGCACTGACCTCGCCGGAAACTCGTTCGAGGGCACGGGAGGAGGCAGGAGACCACTGGCGTGCTCTACGTGGAGCCGTGCGTCTACTGGTGCGAACGGGGGTTCAAGGCGATGCCCCAGGCCATGGCTAGGACGAAGCCCGCGGCGGCCGTGGCCTCTGACCATGGCAAAAGGCGACAGAGGGGTTGAGGAGAGGTGCGGAGAGAGGGGAAACGAGGGAGGGCTCACGTTGAGTGCAGTGGTGAGCTTGGGGCGGCCGGGGAGAAGCTGTGGGCGACGAATTCCTCGCCGGGAACAATGGCAACCGGCGGCGGGATCTTGATGCGGTCGTCTCCTCCGGTGCGGCTTGGGTCCAATTGATGCAAGGGAACGAGGAACTCGACCCCGCTGGAGAGGATGGACAAGGTGGTGCCTCGCGGGGAGCTTGGTCGCCGCGTCGGGGCTCTGCCGTGCTCCGGCTAGGCTACGGTCGTGGCGCGGATTCGCCGCCGGAGAGAGAAGGAAGGGGCCAGAGCGAGGGGAAAGGCATGCAGGGGGGGTTGTGGCGCTCGTGTGGCGTGCTGGGACGCGAGGGGAGGGCCTAGAAGGCGCGGCTCGTCGAGGTGGTGTCGTCGTTGCCTCCCTGCCTCCACCGAGCTGCTTGGAGCTGCGGGGAGGTAGACGACACGCGATGTGGGTGGGCTGGGCCGAGGCCAGGAAAAGTGGGCCTTCGCCTGGGCGTGAGGTAAGGTGGCCCCTTTCTTTTTCTTTTTATTTTTTTCTGCATCTTGGTTGACCTAGCTAATAAAATAGCTAGGTATTTTTATAAATGCCCAAATTATTTTATATGGTCTCATAAAATAGAGAGCTAGCCACTTATAAAATTTGAACATTTTTTAAATTCAAATTATTTGAACTTTAATTCAAATAGGGGTTTAAATTTAAATCCATGCTCCTGTTTGAATATTTTAAAAATCCATGAGCATGGGGTTGGTCCCACATCACTTGATATGTGATCACACTCATTTATAAGACTTTTCAAAAATGCAAAAGGAATTTTTGGAGCAACTTTATTTCTGGCCATTTGAATTAAATTCTTCTGGGGTTTTTTTTTCTCTCCCATTTCAATTTCTTTTGAAAAATTTAACATGATGCAAAGTGACTTGCTAATCCTAGCACATACCTAACTTGGGGTTGTGACAGTGGGTCCCCTCTGGCCCCCGCTCGGTGATTCCCGAAGCTTCTTCTATGCTGATTTTTTATTGGATTTTCCCGAATTTTTGGAGCACTTTTAATATGGGGGAAACCTGAAATAGAAAAACAGCAGAAAACAGGAACTGGCACTGGGGTGCACTGAGTTAATAGGTTAGTCCAAATATGATCAAAAGTGTATGGAAGTTCATCAATATCGTAGCAATATCACACAAAAGAGGCATGGAGCAAGCAGAAATTATAGATACATTTTGGACGTATCAACATCCCCAAGCTTAATTCCTGCTCGTCCTCGAGTATGTAAATGATAAAAGCATAATTTCTGTGGTGACATGCTCACAACCATATAAGAAATTTTAAGTAAAGCAATCAAGGCATGTAATTCAATTCAATTCATAACAGGAAAGAGTCTATATTTAGCATTGAAACAAGCAACATAAGAACATAAAGGTGAAAGAGCTCTCGCTGTCCGTGACTCGAATGTCTCCAAATGGTGTTTGCGTGCAAGAAAGTGGATATGGATGTACGAGAGGAAAAAGTATTTTCGTCTTGAGAACTCAATCTACTAAAGTTTCACACTTGGTCTTCTTTGGAATCTTATCTTGACTCATCCCCAGACCACTAGCCAGGTACAAGTCAAAATGATCCACTCATTTTCGACATTTTGAGCACTCATGCAATGGATGAGCGTAAGCAAGAAAGTTGACACTTAGGATGTCAAAGAGAGAATATGGTGGAGGAGGAATTCAAAAAGGTGAGAAAGGCTCACATCAATGAGGACAATCATAGGCGAGAAAAAGCGAAATGATAGATATGATGTGAGGAGTAGGTATTGCCATGCAACGGATGCACATATGAGCTAAGGTAAGCTCTCCAATGGAACTAGTGGGGGTGCATCCAACTTGCTTGCTCAAGAAGACATATAGCTCATTTGAGGAGTCTCATCATTGGAATATACAAGCCAAGCTCTATAGTGTGAAGGTCCCCACATAGCTATATGCATGAATGCTAATCTCTATGGAGTACAAGATATAAGAGGGAGTACAAGTGTGGATCTCTCAAAAGGAATAGTAGTGTGCCCCCTTGAACAGCCCAGATTTCATAAAAATTAAAAAAAATTGTTTTCGGTGTGAATTGTTTGATTATCTCATTTGTTTGCGGTGTTTGCATCCCCGATTTATCGATCGGCGATTATTTTCCCCCTCTTATCTCGTACCGGACGGAGAGCAACCCTTGCCACCCTGACACTCGACCTTTGCGACACCGGGTTTCACCCGATCACCATCGCGAAAACCGCCTGAGACCAGCCACAGCCAACGGAACAAAAAACCTCGTTTACTAAGTAAACGGGATATTTTTATAGCACGCCGGAAAGTGTTCTCGGAACGGTTCCAGCGCGAGGTGAACGCTGCCGGCTCGACGCGCTGATTGCGCAGTTTGAAGTTTTACCCGAATCGGAGGTCCTGCGGACACCCGACGGTCAGAAACGTAAATATCGCGCTCGCGAGAGAGAAAAACCGGGGATGTTTTTGCAAACTGCAAGCTATCTGGGCTATATAAAGACCACCACTCTCCCACCCCTTTCTAGGGTTTCCCTAGTCCAAAATTTCAGCCACCCTGTCAGATCTGCCTCCAAATTTGCCCCCAAATCCCTCTCCTCTCGAAACCCTAGCCTAAGCCCTCAATCTGGACCGTCAGATCCAGATCGAAGGGCTCATATCGCGCCCCGGAGGCCTCCACCATACCACAGCCGCACCCGAGCTCTAGCCCGAGGGAGCCGCCGCCTGAGCCTCTCCTCCCGTGTCGCCTGCCGCCTCCGACCGAGGGCAACCGCCGGCCGCGCCACCCCACAGGTCCCTCTCCCCGCCGACCCTTCCTCTCTCTGGTCTTCTCCCTCCATCCCCTCATCTCTTTCTTTCTCTCGCAGCAAGGGAGGCCGCCGTCGGTTGCCTCAATTGGAGCCGCCATGGACGCCCCGAAGCTCGCCGCCGCCCCCGGACCTCTCCGCGCCGCCGCCAGAAGCCGTCCCGCGGCCGGATCTGCCTGCCCCGACCACCCTGCCGCCCCTCGCTGTGCCTAGGCCGCCTCCGGCGAGCCGCGGGCGCTCGCGCCGCCAGCCACCCGTGCGGGAACGGAGACGAGGCCGGCTCCTCCAACCACCACCATCCGCCTGGGCCGGCCCACCTCTCCGCGGCCCAAGAGCGCCCCCAGCCCGCGTCTCCTTCTCGCCCTGTGCGGGACCTAGCTAAGCTCTGCCCACCCCCTGCGAGTTGGGCCATGGCCCATTTGGTGTGCCCCTCTTTTTCTTTTTTTCTGATTTCTTGTTGGGCTCGACCCAGTAACTGACTAGCGCCCATAAGCGATTTTTATTATATTGCGCCTGCCCTGTTTAGGCCCATGTGCAGTAGTTTCGGCCCGTAATGTTTTGTTTGTTTGTTTTGTTTTCCTGGGCTTATTTAAATTGCAGATTATTGTTATATTTTTGCGGTGCCCATATCTTTTTAATGGTAGCTCGGATCGCGACGCGTTAAACATGAAACTTGCTTAGAATTTTGTGTAGATTAATAAAATTTGCTTTTTTTGCCTTGTTTGACTTTTTTTACATGCTATTTACCTGCTAATTACAACTGCTTGCCACCGTAAATTGTAATTGCCATAACTTTTTAACTGTTGCTCCGATTAAAATGTTATTTATATGTAACTTGACTAGAATTGCATGTAGATTGTGTTTATGCTGCTCTTGCTTGCTAATAAAAATAATAAAATATGGTTTAGGGAAGAACAGTACCAAATCTTTAATTGTCGTGAGACACTTAGTGTATGCCATGTTTAGGTTGTGCCTCACTTAAATTGACTAGCATAGATAGTTTATCTTATGCTTCACCTCTTGTCATGTTTGTGTGCTATGCCATGCTTGAGTGAGATGCCATGTTAACAACCTTGCTCACCTTGTGTAGCTAAACAACTTTAACCTTTCTAAATGTGAGGTATCGTCGTGTGTGACGAGTACTCCACTTAACCTGTTAATAACCGCTCTCGACGGTAGGTGCGATGTCTCGTGTTGCCTTCTTGTTGATAATTGCTCGTGATTGCTTCGTAGTAATAGATGCTTGCTCGTCGATTGCTTTCCAGTGTTTACCCTCTTGTGTGCTTCCGCGGGTACCTCTCGGAGACGATGCGAGATTGCGATCAACTACACCTTCGGAACCCGACTTATCAACAGGCAAGGACTATACATTACTTATGATCCATTCTATTTCAACCAGGGGTTTGCATGCTAGTATAGGTTAGGTTCGATGTTTGATCCTACCACATTTTTACAACCTCTTTCAAACTGATACAGCCATGTCCTCTCCCAGCAAACCTTGTATTGCTATGTTACTATTTCTCGTTGCTCAGCCCCTGCTTAGTATGCATGCTTAGGATGCTACGATGTTACCTTGTTACTCTTTGGTTTGGGCTATCACATTATTATATCGTTGTGGATGATATGATTATTATAATGTTGACTATATTCGATGAAGGATGGAAGGTCTAGGCTATCCCGCCCCGACGCTTTGTTCCATTCGAGTCACCTAGGATCCGAGTTCCGGGTATTGGTTTTAAGACCGAGCGTGCCTAACCGCATGTGGGATGCTATGGGGTCCCCTCTTCTTACCTATCTAGCTTCAAACATTTCTAGTGGTGGCCCAAGCTGGTTTTACCTTTTGCAAAACGTGTGTGTGCGAGTGTCGACCTCGCAGATTTTCAAACAACTCGGGCCAGCGGAGACATAGTTTCTTTGTTGGTCCACACCTGGAAGCTTGGGGGCTGCCCACATCTGTTTGGGTAGCTAACCCGACCTCGTCCAGACGGTAGAGGCCGATTCGAGAGCGCGGCCATCTTTTGAGTTGGATGTCGACTCACCCAGGGCCACCCGGATTTGTGCGTTCTTAGTTAGAGGGACCTGTCGTTCCGGATTTCTTGGGACTAAATCATAAAATGGTTGCCTATCATGGGTAGCAACTGAGAGAGATGGGCGTGCGTGTGGAGCCTTGTAATGGGCAGTTGGTACACCCCTGCAGGGTTAAATCTTTTCGAGAAGCCATGTCCACGGTTATGGACGACTTGAGACCTACTCCTTGTTCATAGACAGAAACAACTGAGATAATCTTAATATAACTTGATCAACGTGTGTGTGCCTTGACTGCTTCTTCTTCGTCGGGATGCGAAGAGGAGGACAAGGATAGGATAGTTGTTATGTTTGCGTAAGTAGCTGATAGCAAGACTTTTTGGAGGCGATTCCTCATCGAATGCTTGTCTTCTTATCTTACTCCCTAGATCGTTAGCCACTTCATAAATGCTAGTGCGGCAGCAACCTCACCACTTACCCCATCCTTACCGTAAACTACTAGTTGTCCTAGAATGACGAGTTATGAAGTCCTTGCTGGGTCAGATGACCACTATAGTTGGATGTTGAGTACTTCTGTACTCATGATACTACCCCCAAACTCTTTTCAGGGTTCTTGATCGACGACAGGTATGGTGACCGACGTTTCACGTGGAGACTCGACGACGACTAGTTAGGCGGATCCCGGCGGAGGGCCTGGACCCTTGTGGTTATGGGGATCGATGTTTTTCTCTTTGCCACTAGGAATTTGGTTGTAGTCTGTACTCACACATGTATCTTCCGATGTTGTATTGTATTAAGGAAGTTGTATGCCGATTGTATGAGATGTTGTAACCTTGTATCTGTAATGTTGTGATATGATGTTGGAAATCCGGGGCATATGGCTATGTCATATGTCGCGGTGGGACCGATATGTGCTTCGTCCCCGGATCTGGATGGAAACATCTAGATCTGGAATAGTACCGCATATCGGGCCTTACACCCCTTCTCTCTTTTTATTTCTTTTCCTGTTTTTCTATTTTTTTGTATTTTTGGTGGCCTCAATGGCTCTTTCTATTCCTCTCATTTGTCCTCTTTGGGATCTTTTAATTTGTCCTCTTTGGGATCTTTTAATTTGTCCACTTTGGGATCTTTTCCACACTTTAGGGGAAACACTCTATATATTGCAAAAAGTATAGAAGATCTTTCACGCTCTACAAAGTACTCAAATCATAAAGAAGATGTAACTATCATGATGTATGCAAATGTATGCCTCTGCCAGTGTAGAAGGATATGCAATGATACTAGCGCGTCATGTAGCAATGATTAGGGCAAGGCCCAACTAGCATGCGGCTCATCGATCAAGAAAGTAGCATGTATGACATGAAGATCAAGTCATGAGAAGATGGATGTTGCATGGCAATATATCTCGGAAAGGCTATGGAAATTCCTTGATAGGTAGGTATGGTGGCTGTTTTGAGGAAGGATATAAGGAGGTTTATGATGACAGAGCGTATCATGCCAAGGGTTTGGATGCACCGGCGAAGGTGGACGCCAACTCTCGGAGTGAGAAGGAGGCAATGCACGGCACGGGAGAGGCTAGAAAAATATGGGAAGGTGGAAGTGTCAACTTTTGAATACTCACATTAGCCCGAAGAACTCATGCACTTATTATCGGTAACTCTCAATCTAATAAGGAGGTCTCACAAAGAGACAAGTACCCCGAGGAGGAGTATATGGGGGTTTGGTTATCCTTGCGCATCCTCGACTCATGGTACGTGAGTGTACTCTAATTTTTTACCCCTCAGAAGAGTAGTGATCCATCTAGTAGCTAAAGTTCACAACTAATTTTGTAAGTTTTGAAAATAAACACGGATTGCCCAAAATACGACATCTATCACTAATAGGCTAAAGCTCTTGACACAAAAAGTCCAAACATTACTCAACACAATACCTCAAAACTATTGCAAGTTACTACTACTAAAGAATAGCAACCTCAATTACCTACTTCAAGTCAAGACACAAAACTCAGTGCAACAGGCAAACTCTCTAAACAAGATAAACATGAAAACTCAAGAGAGTTCCAGCAAAAAACTAAACAAAATCTCTTTGAAAAGATAAGCATGAATACTAAGAGCAAAACATGGCAGTAGCTATGAAAAAGATAAAGAACACACACAACAAAGATAAGCATGAAAAATCCTATGTTGTGTTCTAGATTTTGGAGTGGAGTGTGTTTCTCTCCCACACAAAGAAAGTTGGGTTATAACTTGTTATGAACAGAAATCAAAGCTAAAGAAAACTAAAAATAAAACCTAAGAGTGAGACGCTCCAAGCATAGGACATAATGCATGAAGTGATAAAAATATAGTGAAACGAGAGACGAACTGACAATTGTTGATGGAGAAGGGGATGCACGGGGGCATCCCCAAGCTTAGACGCTTGAGTCTCCTTGAATATTTCTTGGGGATGCATGGGGGCATCCCCAAGCTTGAGCGCTTGACACTCCTGGATCTTCTTTCATCATCTTCCCTCGCACACTTGAAAACTCCCTTCATACATAACTCATCATAATCTGATTAGCGAGGTTAGTACCCATAATAAAATAATTTTACTCTACTGGAAATAAGGATATTCTTGAAGGGCTAATGTTTCTCAAGATTTTCAAAAAGTTTTTGCAAACAAAAAGCAAGCTTAAAGTTTGCAAAATGAAGGAAAGGCAAAACAGGACAGAATCTGTGAAAAATAGACCAATAGGTAGTAAAGAATTTTTTAGGGATACGTCTGCAACTCAAATCAAAAAACTCAGAACATACGAAATTTCCGTAATTGTATAGAGCACGCTGTGTAACAATTTCAGCTCAAAAAGATGAACTGGGATTTTTCTGTTATTTTTCTAGTCACGAGGACGGAATCTGTTTTCTGGAGAGCATGTCACAACTTTCACTTCCCTTGTCATATGAGGCTATAAATGGCACAAAGCTTGAAAAGTAAAGATACAATGATGTTGCTCCAGTAGTAACAATCATCAAGACCACTAAAAACAGAAGAAAAACAAAAAGGAAATCCTAAATTCGTTGTGGGCTGCCTCCCGAAAGCGCTTCTTTAAAACCACTAGCTAGGCATAAAGATTATAGAAGATGCTCTCATAAGAATAAGAATTTGGAGCAAAAGAGAGCATCAAGAAGCAAATATGAGACACATTTAAGCCTAACCCACTTCCTATGCATAGGCATCTTATAAGAAAATAAATCAAAGAAGCAAAAAGAAACAAGCATAGGAAGTTGGAACAAGAACATCTTCAAAACTTTCAACATAAAGAGAGAAGTTTTAGTAATATGGAAGTTTCTACAACCAAACTTCCCTCTCTCAAAATAATTTTCAGTAGTATCATGAACAACATCAAGAATATAACTATCACATAAATCATGTTGTTCATGACCTACAAGCACACACGTATAGTTTTTAACACGATCTTTAGGAACATAAGATAAATGCATCCCATCACATTGAGCCTTAATAAGAGCACAATTCTCCGGAATATGAGTTGGATATTTAAAAAGGATAATAGGACAATCAAGTGTGGGTGCAATAGAAAAAAATTCATGCTTAACATGAGGAACTATAGCAAGTTCATCTCCGTAAGCATCATCCATAGTGGCATCACGACCATAAGCATATAAGGCATCAACTTCATCAAAAAGGGATATTTCAAAAGAATCCATGGGATCATAACACTCATATAAGGTAGGAGTCAAAGAGTTACTCTCATTAGAAGGTAGACGTGGATGGCTCCATTCTTCCTCCTCTTGGTCGTCACTCTCCTCCTCTTTTCCATCCAAAGAGCTTTCAGGTTCAGCAATTTCTTCTTCCATAGAGTCCTGCAAATCATTAGTCTCTTCCTTTGGGGGAGAGATTCTCTCAAGATGATCAGTAATATAATAATTTGCATCGTAATTTTCCAGACAACAGTTAAGCATAGCAAGACTCTCAGATTTGTAAGGGGCTTCATCAATATTTTTAAGAAGAGAAGTAATTTCATAGGCACCCTTATAAGCAACAAATTCTTCTATTTCCTCAGCATCATAAAAATCATAATTTCTCTTAGCATAAGAAGCTAAGGTTTCATCATCATTGTACTCACATTGGAAAGCAAGGTGTTTGTGCCTCATAAAGCAAAAAGATTCATCCCTGCAGAAAGATATATTATATATTGAGCACAAGTTTCTAGCATACTCATACACCTGATGTATTTGTTTCCATAAGTGTATCCCCTTTTGAGACAAGCGGTGTTCCTTGTACCACTTTTGTTGATCCTTGGTCAATCCTCCATGAAAATAAGAACTGGTTTCAAAGAAGCCAGACATTGATTGGCAAGTAAGGAACTAGCCATACTTTTTTTTGGATTTTTGATAAAGGACACTAAAGCAAAAACTGAAAAGTAAACTAACAAGACTAAAAAGCAAAGATAAAAGATAGTGTGCAACTCCCCTATCTTGAAGAGTGGAGTCCCCGGCAACGGCGCCAGAAATTGCTTTTGATGGTACGAATTAACGCCCCCTCATTGGTTACCCAAAGTGGAAGGTTGAGATGTAGACAATAGCAAGTTTCCCTTAGCGAAGATGCTAAGGTTTAGTATCGAACCAATAGGACTCCAAGGTCGACAAGTAGGTGGTTCGGCAATTGATGCGTCGTTGATAGTAACTTGCCTCTCCTGGACCTGCACACACATGAAATAACCTTGCTTCCCAACGAGTATAGAGGAGTTATCAATTCCTCCGGCCTTGTTGTTTACAAAGGATAAAACGCACGGGATAATAATGATAGTGATAGCAACAGAAAATTAAATAAAGCATTAAATTGATAGTGGGTGTAAACAGTATTGGAAATATGGACCGGGGTCCTATGATGTTCACTAGTGATGTCTCTCTCCCAAAAGACGATAAAATAACCATGCGAGGTAACCAATTGACAGGATTATGTGCACAAACCAATGCTAATTATGCTATGAAGAAATGAAGAGGCTCACAAGCATGGGCGGTACGCCAAGACAAGTAGACCGAAATCCATATGCATCTACCTACTAATCATCCACCTTGAGATATCTATCCAGAACATCTCGCTGGTATTAAGTTGTGAATCCCACCCAAAGTGTAAACTCAAAGCAACGGACAACTGCATTAAAGAACTTTGCGTAAAGTAAACAATCCTTGCACACGCAAGTACAAGCACCGTAGTTTTCCCCCTTGTGGCAACAACACATCCCCTAGACTCATGTTTCTGTCACTCAAGCTAGTCATCAGGGGGCATGAACCCACAATCATGCATAACGCTCCCTCTTGGAGTCACTACCTACTACTTGGCCAAAGCAATAAACAGCAACGGAGAACATGCAAGAATTACTCTAGAACATAAATATAAAAGAGGATAATCAAATATATTACTCAAACACAATCTGAACATAATCTCATAATCCATCGGATCCCAGCAAACTCAACATAGCAATAGCAGAAATATTACATATGTGCCTCGATCATGTAGGGAAGCTCACGAGGTCTAATCCATGAAGAACAAAGAGGGGAGGAGACCATCACATAGCTACTGATCATAGACCCATGGTCCAAGGTGGACTACTCACGGTTCATCAGGGAAGCATCCATGGTGGTGGAGAAGCTTCCGGAGGTGATTCCTCCCTCCGGCAGGGTGCCGGGAAGAGGTCTTCTGGTGGTCCCGGCTTGGAAGCGCGACAGCGGCGGAATAGAGGAGAGATCGCGAAAAAGGGTTCCCCTCACGGGGGTTTCACGTCACGAGGATTATATGGGCGAAGGGGGCCCACCAGGGGTCCAGGAATCCCCCTAGCACGGCCCCACCCTAGGGTGCACCGGGAGGGCGCCTGGGGCCCTGGTGGGTCCCCTCTGCCCCCCCCCCCATCGGTGATTCCCGAAGCTTCTTCTACGCTGATTTTTTTATTGGATTTTTCCCGAATTTTTGGAGCACTTTTAATATGGGGGAAACCTGAAATAGAAAAACAACAGAAAACAGGAACTGGAACTGGGGTGCACTGAGTTAATAGGTTAGTCCAAATATGATCAAAATTGTATGTAAGTTCATCAATATCATAGCAATATCACACAAAAAAGGCATGGAGCAAGCAGAAATTATAGATACGTTTTGGACGTATCAGTTGCACGGGGCGGGCCGCCGCGGATCCGGCCGGGGCTACGTCCATGGGCGAAGAGGCGAGTTCGAGGGTGGCGCGAGCTCCATATCCTATGTCCATGGCGCGGCTTGGTCTCATATAGGGAGATAGAGAGAGTTAGGAGAGAAGGGTGAGAGGAGAAAGAAGGAAGAGGAGAGGGAGGCGGAGGGAGGCGCGCGGGGCAGGAGCACGGCGGCGCGGGCGGTCCAGGGAGGAGCACGGGGAGGGAGGAGCTCCATTAGGGGGTTCGGGCTGCAACACGGGAGAAATCCCATGCGTCCTCGGCCATTGGATCTGTCGATCCAACGGTGCAGATCAGGGGGAGCTGCTCTCCAGATCTGGGAGGCTGGACATGTGGCAGCGCTAGGTTGGGGGCTCATAAATCTAGGGAGGCAGAGCTAGGGTTTGTCCAGATTTGGCATGAGGGCTAGTCCATTTATAATAGGGGCTTAGGGAGAGCAAAATGGGCTACAAAATGGGCTATTTAGAGAGTTTTTTGGGCCAGATTTTGGGTAGGCTTGGTTTAGAAGATAAGAGGGAAATCTGGGAGGTCAACTAATATCTCACGTGACATTTTGTAAATACGCCCCTCGGATTACGTCGGCTACTATGCCTGGCACATCCGAACGTTCAACTACCCGACGAAGTCGGAAACACACGAAATTCGAAACACATCATCGCCTCACTGTACCGACAACGTCTACAACGTTTTGCGCCCAACTGAGACGAAGATGACCTCCCGATAAAATAACCCATTTAAATATAAATGGGGTTTTTGCGCCGATGTTGATGGCTGTACTTGTGTCGGAAGTCGCGACGGTGCTCGGGTGAAACCCGATGTCGCAAAAGGTCGGGTTCCGTTGGGGAAAAAGGTTTGGTCACACATCCGATACGAGAAAGAGGGGTAGAATATTCACCGATTAATAAATCAACGAAGCAAACACTGCAAAAAATTCTAACAAGCAACACAATAATGCATCATTTTTTAAATTTGGGTGAAAATTATGGGCTATTACAGATAGCTTTCTTGATGAACAGTTAGCTATTTTGAGGATGCAATCTACTTCTGATCCATGGTTTGCAGATTATGCTAACTTTATTGTTGCCAAGTTTTTGCCTCCAAGTCTAACATTTCAGCAAAGGAAAAAAAATATTCCACGACTTGAGGTATTACTTTTGGGATGACCCACATCTCTTCAGAGAAGGTGCGGATGGAATCGTGAGGATATTCATACCAGATCATGAGCAGAAGGATATCTTGATAGAATATCATGAAAGTTCCTATGGAGGACATCATGCCGGTGAGAGGACCGCACACAATGTTCTCCAATTAGGTTTTTATTGTCCAACTCTTTTTAAAGATGCTAGAAATTATGTTTTATCTTGTGATAAGTGTGAGAGGGTTGGTAATATTAGTAGGAGAAATGAGATGCCTATGAATAATTCTCTAGTTAGTGAGCCTTTTGATTGCTTGGGTTTTGATTTTATGGGTCCTTTTCCTTCTTCGCACAAGTACACTCACATTTTATTATCTGTTGATTATGTAACCAAGTGGGTTGAGGCAATCCCCACTAAGAGTGTGTTGGGGTTCGGGGCAGAAAACACAAATTTTTCATAACCTACGAGGCCCATACCCAAGACCTATGCTATGGCGATGAAAGTAACAGACACAAATAGATCACATACCAGTATGTAGTCCGTTAGGCGGGAAACGTTCCCGCATGAACTTGGTTGGTGTAGTCGTACCGGCAATCCCCGATGCCGCGCAGATCCACGATGACTCCTGTAGCCACCCGATCCTTGTAGACCGATGACGGAATTACGTCCCCGTCGGAACGTTGCTGATGAAGACCTCGCGATACGGCCACGACGACGAAGTAGCACCACAAGTGTAGTGCCTCGCGGGATTATACACATACAGTATACCCGACGTCCCTCCGGGCTCCGAACCAGTAGAGCAGCGGAAAGAAGATGGATTCGGATCCCGATTCCAGCAGCATGACGGCGTGCCTATAGTGGAGAAATCCCCAACCAAGTGTACACTCCAAACAAGGGGAGTCCACTCGAGGAAGGAGAAAGGAGGGAGAGAGAGGTGAGAACTTATCTCAAAATCTGATGAATAAAAGGGCATCTCTACCCCTCCTTATATAGGCCAAGGAGGGGTGCCACCCCCCCCCCCCTCCACTTCCGGGATGGGACTAATCCCAAGGTGGGTGTGGCGCACCTATTAAGGGGGGTGGGGCCCCTCATGGCGCCATGGCCCATGGGGGAGGACTCCCTCTCCCCCTAATGGGCCCTATGAGGCCCATATGCCTTTTAATTCATTTTTAATTATATTTAAATACATTTTAATATTTAATTCAGATAAATAAATAATAAAACATATATTAAACATTATTAAATATATTTTGAACCTTTCAAAATACCCGGAACAACTTCTGGCCTTCATCGGAACAATTCCGGTGTTCTCTCTAATCTCTCCGGTGATCCCGAATCAATCCTTACTGCGTCGAGTACCCTTAAGTGTAACACCCTACGGTCCGGGAAACAGCAAACATGATCGAGACAATTCTCATTGATCAATGACTAATCAATTGGACCTGGTTACAATCCTTGATAGCCCCTGCGCTTCCATCGAATGAACTTCAATCGTTGTTGGATCCGTTAACCGTGTGCCTGTTCCCTTTGTCCTGGGGTACTTTGCTTGTCCGAGGTTTGATCATCGGTATCCACTATACCTAGTTCGTCCTCGTTCTCAACAAAAAAGTTTACTCGTTCCCGTGATATTACAACTCCGTGACCTAGTCACACGTTTGCAAACTTTATGATGTAACATCACCGAGTGGGCCCAGAGTACCTATCCGTCACACGGATGGACAAATCCCGCTTTGATCTATTTGCATACTCATCAACCATCTATTTCGGAATACCCAAAGTGCACCGTTATGGCCAGCATATTTCAGTCAGGCGGTGGGATACAAATCAAAGTCTCCTTATAGATGACAATTACGTATGATCATTACGGTCTAAGGATCTGGTCACTACGTTATAGTTATCGCAATGTCGAACTATGTGACTTGATCACATTGCAACACTTCTGGTGGGTGTATGTCCATCATATCATTATCCAATGATACGACTCCATTGTCAACAGACGCTATTGTCTCATGATCAGGAAACCTTGATCATCAATCGCCCAATGGACTAGTATACTAGGGTTTACTAGGGACCTGGTTTTTTGTATACCACACCTGTATTAATGTTTCCGCTTAATACAGTTATAGCATAGTATCAAACGTATTATGAACTAATGGAATATGCTCGATAAAACATATTTTATTTGCCTCTAGGGCACATTCCCAACAGTCTCCCACTTGCACTAGAGTACAAATAATCTAGTTGCATTTTCTCTGGATCATAACTCCTTATTGATCATGCTTGCCCGTGGAAGAGGTTGTATCAACGGTCTGGGTACCATTTAGAACCGTATGTCCTTTTGCAAATCATAATGTCACCTAATTTGACATTCCTTCCTTATCCACTATAATGATGAGGTATATATATTTGGCGGTGAAGTGAGACTTCATTTGCTGTGTCATAGCAATGACATCCGGTGGGTCACGCGGACTTTCCCATAGTCATGCACACTTGAAACTCACTCAATCAGAGGTCGAACTTCTTAAGCCATAATATAACTCCTGCTACTTCTCAAGCAGCCACATCAATATAGATTCAATCCTTAGTGCATTGTATGCAACTTTGATGTCTAACCATGTTTGTTTCAACTTAGGCATTCATTAGTATGATATCTCAATTTTCTAGGTTAGTGTCAAAACTTGAACCGGCATAACATTTATGGTCAAGTCCACTATCCTTTACAAATTTGAGATGTATCCTTAGTTCTCTTCAGACACTAAAGGATAAACTTAACTCTTTGTTCAATGATTTACTCATAAATCATATCACAACATGTTCTTACTACTAAGAACGTGGGTCACATTACGTCGAGTACATAACTCTGGTTTTATATGAAAGAACCTATGACAAAGGCATAGAGGATCCAACACATCCATTTCTTTCATTAACCATTAACCATTGTTCTTGTACTGAGATTAACTCAACATTTCTCTTGGATATACAAGTAAGGACCACTTCTTGACTTGTCCCATTATGAACTCCTTCAGAATCTTATCCAGGAAAGTATTATGACTCAATGTTATTAAACACATATCTATCTTAATAGATCTTCAATGCTTAATACTTATTCATCTTCATTTATGAAAGATTCAAATAATCATTAACACCAACTGCACCATTCATAATATGTTATCCATATATGAGAATGTTATCATGCTCCCACTCAAATATGTCATGCACATATTAAGTTATAAGATAACACTCATATTGCTCCCACTCAAATATGTCGGCCACACATAAGACAAGGATAACATCCACATGACTCCCACTTAGATATGTCAGACACATATTAAGTTCAGGATACTAACCACATGGCTCCTACTCAAATATGTCATTTACATATAAGTCCAGGCTAATACTCCCATAGCTCCCACTCAAAATATGTCATCTACATATTAAGTTTCAGGAAACTATTCAGCTCCCACTCAGTTTCATGCAAATGCATGTTTCCTCGATATTTTGATTAAGTCCAAAATCCTTTGATCATCCATCAAAATGAGAATTCAGTTTACGAGACACTAGTATCCATATATTTTTCCAAAACCTTCTTGTTGTACCAATTACAACACTTCTTCAAATATAGGATTTGAGGAAGTCACGGTATTGATAACAATCTTGGATCAATCGTAGTGAATATCCCTTTGACTCAAGCATTGCTACACATTGTAGTCAACCAATTGAATTTTTCAGAAACAATCTTTGTGACAAACCAATCTTGACGTCCCTTTGATGTTCACATTTATTCCTCATAACTCTGAAGTTATTGTGAATATCAAGTAACCTCCTTACATGATAAGATTCAAGCAATCTCAAATGTAAGTCAACATAGGATTTCATGACTCGTAGTCATATCTCGTACTTAGGTCCACCATCGCTTCTTTGTAGTTCGTAGGAATGTCTTGTTCCATTAACATGACAAGTGAATCATGAATATCATTTTGCACCATGGGCAAATATATATTCTTGAATCCTACCTTTCTCAGTAAAAGCTCCCATCAGAAGATTATGATCATCATCATTAGTTTCTCCTCTTATTGTAGAGCTTTGCTTCCAGAACATATTCTGTTGCACTACTCTGACATTTGGAGGCAAGATCAATTACCTTGGCTGAACTTTCACTTTTCTTCCATTACCACATTTATCAAGAACAATTCTTGACAAACACCAAACATAGCAATACAAGTTTTGCTCCTTTTGGTTCTAGTTGTGGAAGATGAATCAATAGTTGTCTAAGGATACACTACAAAGATAATTTATCTTACATAAATCAAGCTTCCTAGAAACCAAAACACACCATGACATATATAGTGTTGGTTTCCACGAACTCAGATGGTTCCCTATGCTGAAGTGAGTGTTTGCATATTAAATTAATAACTCTAAACAATAATAACGTAACTTGGTCAGAGATAACTTAGACCATACACTTTTCGATAGAATATGATCATAATGTTCAGGCACGTCAATCATATTGAAGTGTCTCAAGACATTGCAATTTGTGGAACAACTTTCGCACAAGTCTTTATGCCCAAGACTAACTCAAAACATTTGTCACTTTGATCAAATCGTAGAGACTTGTCTTTCTTGTTAATTTAATATCCATCTTTACTCTGAAATCCCTTTTGATCATATCAAATTATTTCAGACTCATGTTTCATTAGTGAATACAAATATTCATCTAAGTCCACATACAAAGTTCACGAAATAATGAAATTCACCACATGCTGACATATGATACATCACAATGTATGATACTCAACAATCAGTACACATTCCGTTTACCAGAATGCGAGGTTTTAGTCATCTCACCTAAAAGGCATGGTTTGTATGTGTCAAGAGATCAAGTATCTTAAGATATCATCATACCATTCATGACTTAAACTGTAGTGTCATTATTAAGCCTGGATATTTCTTGGCATTACAATATTTCTTACAAATGATCAAACAACTATCATCAATATAAGAATAACTCATTCATAATCGTAATGTGACCATAAGAGATATCATTCATAAAAGGAGAACAACTGACTTGTTTCTCACTAATATGAATAATTGTCTTCGCGAGATGCAAGACACACTAATAAAGTCATCATTCAAACGATCATAAAATTTATTCATGTATTAATCAATTGATAGATGTAGAGGGAGAGTGTTGTCGACCATCAACTATCTTGATTGCCGTCAGCACACATTGTCACCTCATCCCTTCCAAGACACTCTCAAGCAGTAAGTTCAAGCATCGAATACTTAATCAACCGCAATTAGTGTTTCATGGGAAAGACATTTATAACTCGTATATCAAATATACCTTCTCCGTCAATGACCATTCCTGCATTGGTTCTAATCTTAAAGTTCTTAACTTTAACCATGACCTCATGACAGGTGAACGATTCTCCTTCATGACATAGTCCAGACATGGTCTTTGTAACTGGGAGGAAGCGGATGCAACTCCCCAGTTATCGCAAAGTAACCAGTCATTCAGTAGTCCAAGTTATACACAAGGTGTTCCATGTATCTTATACATTTTCCAAGTGACTTTCTCAGCAGGTTGTTCCTTCCACCATAGTTGAAAGAAACCCTGTCCATATACTCATATTCCATTACTCTGATTTGTGACCAAGTGCTTTCAAGTTCACCTAGCACGTCATACGTGTTGGTTAACATGCATTCACAATTCAGATTCCATAGAATGAATTATGGTGTATTGGACACTCATTCATAAGTGACGGTGAGTGTGATACTCATCATCATCTGCCTTGATTACGGAGTTGTCAGGTGTACCTCCTAGAAGTTCTTCGTATTATGTTTAGCAAGTCATTACTAATGAGTATGTCTCTAATGGTGTTGGTACACATCAATGAAGTAAGACCCATTTACCTTAAGTTCTATCATACTAAAAGAGCCATAGTTCTAAACATTGGTATGACGTTGTCTACAATGATATTTTCTAAGACATGAAGATTAAGTTCATAATGTGGAGTTTCAATTTGATCTCAAAGTTCTAGAAATCTTCCACTTAGATAAACACCTCTCAATTTAACTAAGTGATTACACAATCCCAGCCCCCATACCTCCCCCGATCGTCACGGCCATCAGTATGCGAACCAGGTAGGCCTCTAAGCCAATCACATCAGGCATGTGACTCGTGCTCGACCTTTCGGTCTCCTGTGTTCCAGGCCCGCATCTACATACGTCAAGCCTGCCAATCGAACCTTGATGTTAGCTGTTCAGCAAGGCCATATCTGCATATGCAAGGCTTGCCGAACCCAACCTCATGCGAACTCCGTTGAATATGTAGGACAACTCCGGTATGTACGGAGCATCAAGCCATATGGGAGAACCTTCCAGGCGGTGCTCACCAAGGGAGAACACAATGTTGGTATTGTGAGAGATGGTCCTGTTTCGTGCTACCGTCGTTATATCTAGCATACTAGCATAAAACAGGAAGTAAAACTGTAAATCATAAAACCTATGATTCCCCCTTACATGAAAATTAAAGTTAAAAACGCCTTTCTACTTTATCTTTTGCAAGTTTTACGTGGCTGCTAGGGGTTTCGAGAAAAGAACCGTTTCTATCCTACGAAAACAAGCCACAACACCAATCCACAATTTTCTCTATTACACCCCTGTCGGGGCCCTCCGTTGCAAACATCTTCGCATCGCTAATGCAGAGAGACAGACACCCCCCAGCCAATTTATATGGTACAAGCCATATGTCAAGCGTGGAACCAGTCTCGCGTAAACACATAAGGTCGGTCGGGGGCCGCTTCATCAAACATTGCCGCAACGCTAAATGGGTACACGTGAGAGGGTAACAATTGGAGAATTGATGCCCACATACTAGATGTGTTCTATCCGTACAATACATCTACGCATAGCCTTGCTCTGATACCACTGTTGGGGTTCGGGGCAGAAAACACAAAATTTTCATAACCTACGAGACCCATACCCAAGACCTATGCTATGGCGATGCAAGTAACGGACAGAAATAGATCACATACCAGTATGTAGTCCGTTAAGCGGGAAACGTTCCCTCATGAACGTGGTTGGTGTAGTCGTACCGGCAATCCCCGATGCCGCGCAGATCCACGATGACACCTGTAGCCACCCGATCCTTGTAGACCGATGACGGGATTACGTCCCCGTCGGAACATTGCTGATGAAGACCTCGCGATACGACAATGACGACGAAGTAGCACCACAAGTGTAGTGCCTCGCGGGATTATACACATACAGTATACCCGACGTCCCTCCGGGCTCCGATCCAGTAGAGCAGCGGAAAGAAGATGGATTCGGATCCCGATTCCAGCAGCACGACGGCGTGCGTATAGTGGAGAAATCCCCAACCAAGTGTAGACTCCAAACAAGGGTAGTCCACTCGAGGAAGGAGAAAGGAGGGAGAGAGAGATGAGAACTTATCTCAAAATATGATGAATAAAAGGGAACCTCTACCCCTCCTTATATAGGCCAAGGAGGGGTGCCACCCCCCCTCCACTTCCGGGGTGGGACTAATCCCAAGGGGGGGTGGGCCCCCTCATGGCGCCATGGCCCATGGGGGAGGACTCCCTCTCCCCCTAATGGGACCTATGAGGCCCATGTGCCTTTTAATTCATTTTTAATTATACTTAAATACATTTTAATATTTCATTCAGATAATTAAATAATAAAACATATATTAAACATTATTAAATATATTTTGAACATTTCAAAATACCCGGAACAACTTCCGGCCTTCATCGGAACAATTCCGGTGTTCTCTCCAATCTCTCTGGTGATCCCGAATCAATCCTTACTGCGTCGAGTACCCTTAAGTGTAACACCCTACGGTCCGGGAAACAGCAGACATGATCGAGACAATTCTCATTGATCAATGACTAATCAATTGGACCTGGTTACAATCCTTGATAGCCCCTGCGCTTCCATCGAATGAACTTCAATCGCTGTTGGATACGTTAACCGTGTGCCTGTTCCCTTTGTCCTGGGGTACTTTGCTTGTCCGAGGTTTGATCATCGGTATCCACTATACCTAGTTCGTCCTCGTTTTCAACAAACAAGTTTACTCGTTCCCGTGATATTACAACTCCGTGACCTAGTCACACGTTTGCAAACTTTATGATGTAACATCACCGAGTGGGCCCAGAGTACCTATCCGTCACACGGATGGACAAATCCCGCTTTGATCTATTTGCATACTCATCAACCATCTATTTCGGAATACCCAAAGTGCACCGTTATGGCCAGCATATTTCAGTCAGGCGGTGGGATACAAATCAAAGTCTCCTCATAGATGACAATTACGTATGATCATTACGGTCTAAGGATCTGGTCACTACGTTATAATTATCGCAATGTCGAACTATGTGACTTGATCACATCGCAACACTTCTGGTGGGTGTATGTCCATCATATCATTATCCAATGATATGACTCCATTGTCAACAGACGCCATTGTCTCATGATCAGGAAACCTTGATCATCAATCGCCCAATGGACTAGTATACTAGGGTTTACTAGGGACCTTGTTTTTGTATACCACACATGTATTAATGTTTCCGCTTAATACAGTTATAGCATAGTATCAAACGTATTATGAACTAATGGAATATGCTCGATAAAACATATTTTATTTGCCTCTAGGGCACATTCCCAACAGAGTGCTGATCACAAGACATCTTTAAAGATGCTCAAAGATGTAATCTTTCCTAGGTTTGGTGTACCAAGGTACCTCATGACTGACGGAGGATCACATTTTACACATGGTACTTTTATAGAAGCTTTAGCAAAGTTTGATGTCAATCATAGGATTGCTTCACCTTACCATCCTCAAACAAGTGGGCAAGTTGAGCTCACAAATAGGTAGATCAAGTTGATCTTACAAAAGACAGTGACCAGTTCTAGAAAGGACTGGTCCAAAAAAGTTAGGAGATGCTTTGTGGGCGTATAGAACTTCTTACAAAAATCCCATGGGCATGTCTCCTCATAAGATGGTCTATGGAAAGTCTTGCCATTTACCTTTAGAATTAGAGCACAAATCTTTCTGTGCTGTTAGAGAGCTTAATGCTGACCCCAAACCTACTGGTGAAAAGCGTCTCATGAACTTGACTTCTCTAGATGAGTGGAGAAGTGAAGCTTACGAGAGCGCGAAAATGTTTAAAGAAAAGGTAAAGAAGTGACATGACAAGAGAATTTTGAAACATGAATTTAATGTTGGTGATAAAGTTTTGTTATATAGACCTCGTTTCAGGTTTTCTCCAGGTAAATTACTTTCCAAGTGGGAAGGACCGAACCACATTGAAGAAGTCTACCGCTCCGGTGCAATCAAGATTAACAATTTTGAAGGCACCAAACCACAAGTTGTGAATGGGCAAAGGCTCCAACATTACATGGCAGGAGACCCCATCAATGTTGAGGTGGATGTGATACAGATAGCTACTCATGAAGAACATACTGCAACACTGTGTCAGACACCAGCAGCAGCAGAAACCAAATAGGTATGTAATACGGTAAGAAAACTTCGGAAACATCAACAAAAGTTATGTATTATCAGTTTTTCCAAAATTAGGAAAATTCCAAGGCGAAATGGAGCCGGAGAGGAGCTCCCGATGGCCCAGGCGGCCTGGTGGCGCGGGCCACATCCTGTCCGCGCCAGGTGGCCGCCTGGACCACCAGAAGCCCATGTCCGACTCCCCTTTGTCTACCTGGTTTCCTTTCGGTGCGGAATTTTTTTCTATATATTTTCCCAGATCGTCCCGGCTCTGTATCGTGTGATTTCGTGCGTTTTCTTTCCGATTTGTTGTTTCCAGGAAAACTTTCAGCAAAACCTAGGTGCCATGGCTTCCCCAAGTTCCCCCAAGGACATGTTCCTCGTCAACGCCATCAAACCTTACCTCGCAGAGGTGAAGAGGCAACCTAAAACTCTTTGGGTGGAGGATGGTGTCCTCCACCAAGAAGATCTGAAGGGACCAGTCAAGGAGGGGAGTATCAAGGCAAGGCTGGAATAAGTGGAGCAAGAAGTCTTTAAGTACGAGAAGATGATCGAGCGTGGTGTTGAAGCCAACATCAACATCACCGCCGAGCTGAAGGCACAACATGAGAAGGAGACGAAGGAAGTGTGGTCAAGCGTGGCCGCACGGGAGACCAAAGTTTTCGAGCTTTAAGGGCACATCTATGACCTACACAACCATAACTGTGAGTATGAACTAAAGTTTCTGTGTTTGGGCTTAGCTGCCGACTGCAGGATCCTGGAAACTGAAGAATCATGTGTGAAGGGAGGACCTTTGCCATGGAAGCTTTTTGCTAAGAATTACCTGAAGAACAAGAACGAGAATGAAAATTGAAACCTTCATGGGTAATGGCATCCCCTTAGCTTGTTCCAAGCTTGGGGGAGTGTCTGGTATCTTTATCTTCATCTTTTATCTTTCGTAGTCAGTTTGGTGTCGTATCATGTCTAGGGAAGTTATCTTATGAAATAGGTGTTTGCACTGAGGTCTATCACTCCTTTGTGGGAGAGTCTTGTATCCGTGAGTGTGTAGTTGTCTATGATGGAATATTAATGAGAAGTTTATTGGTTTCTTCGCTGCACTTGGTATTCTCTTCACGCAATCGACCTTATATGCTGATTCTTATGGGAGTATTGATCTTATATATCAGGTATTGCTTTGAAAACTTTATTTAATCCTGGCAAACATACACTACAAAATCGGGGATCTTTTTTGACAAAAATTCTCGTGACATTGGGGAAACATCATTGAAGTTTGATTTTCTTTGACGGGTACCGTCACAGGTAAATTACGCCCGATCCAGATCTTTGAGGGAATTTCAGTGACGTCCTAACCAAATTTTAAATGACACATTTGACCTTCACTATTACGTGTATTTTCTACGACGTTGCTTGGTGTCATATGAAATGTTTCGAGCGTCATTTATTCAGTGCATAAAAAAAGTGGTAATTGTTTTTCAGCACGGTCGTTGTGCGCGATCTCTTTTTTCTCTTGGTAGGATTTCTTTTTTATCCATGGCGGGATGTCTTATTTTTCATGGAGAGAACTTGGAATTGGGATCTCCTATAGAAGGAATTTGTAAGGTCGACTTTGGTCCCTACTATACTACTACGTCTCCGGCGAGGCTAAAGGGCGGCACAACGAGGTGAACGCGTCTGGGCAGTACGGCGAGGTGAGGATCCCTGTTGAACGGAGAAGCTAGGCGCCCCTTCTAAATGGAGAAGTGACGTGCAGCGGCGACAGAGTGAAACAGGGGTGATTTCAGGTGCGATCTATTTACTGAAAGACATGAGCGGTACATACAGTACGTGGCCTATTTTTCTCAGTCTTAACCAACAATAAACCAAAAGACATTTTAACATAGGGGGTGGAGTCAGGAGCAACAACAGAATGCAAGGAGCACATTACTTCTTCCTCTTCTTCATAGCGGGAGGAGCACGAGGAAGAGGTCGCAAGACGATGAAGGGAACATGCCTGGCGTACTTGCGGAGGAAGACGACATAGGCTGCGTGCTTGGCCTTGTACTTGGGAGGCTGAGCTGGCGATATGCTCATGTCCTTGGCATGGTGGAGAATGATGTTGAAGTCCTCTTCTACCACCCTCCCACAGAATGGGCATTTTATCGTGCCATACCGCCCGTGGGTGCGGTAGGTGATCTCCCCAGACAGCAGCCTACGGAGGATGTGGCGAGACTTAGCGTCCATGTTCTCCTTGTCCGAGTCGACCTCTTCTGAAGCTTCCTGTTAATTAGTAAACACAAAGTATAAATTAAAACATGCAAATTTTGCACTGATGGAAAGGAGGGTCCAACATTAATAATTGTAGGATTTTTATCTTTATTGCTACACCCATGATGAAACACCATACTCTTGTATAACTAGGCCAATTGCAGCTGATTTATCAACACTCAATTCATAATCAAACTTGGCTAATAAGTCAGATTAATCATCAGTAGGTTCATAATCAAACTAGGGACATAACATCACATTCATCACACTCAATTCATAATCAAACTTGGATAAATAAAGAAGATTCATCATCAGTAGGTTCATAATCAAACTAGGGAGATCACATCACATTCATCATCACTCAATTCATAATAAAACCTGGCTAGATAAAGAAGATTCATGATCAGCAGGTCAGCTAGGGACATGACATCACATTCATCATCATTAAATACATAACAAAAAAGCGATTTAAACCAAATTACTTATCAGTACGTTTAATATTCTAACTACTCTGATTCATCATATGTGTCCTATTTATCACCTTTCAATGAATAACCAAACAGATTCATGCGAACATACATGCATGCATAGAATGAAATCTACTTCCTATGTTAGTCAATGGCAGACGCAAAAATATACATGAGAATATTGAATGAAATCCTGATAATCAATGGTAAGGTACGGAAAATGAATTTTGTATGTGGATGTCCCATGCATGGTACGGCTTACCCATGCATGCTACCCACCAGTTATGCCACTACATATGGGTTTCAGAATTCTGCAACGTCGAACATATTTATTTGTATGAAAACATTTAGGGTTTCCTGATATAGAGTAAACTCTAGACCATATACATTACCCAAATAAAAGAAAGACCTAATCCAGTGCAAGAACATTAGTCCTTATTAGCACAAGATTGCAACATCAATCAAATTTCCCACAGGTACAAACATTTGAATCTCACTAGACGGAGAAAACCCCAATGCGACAAGAAATAGATTAGATTTCGAGATTTACTTCCGGGGCCTCGTCGCTGACCTCTTCGGAGAACTCCACCGACTCCGGTGGCCCGGGGTTGAAGATAGGGTCATAGCGGGCCTCATGGTATGTCGCATCAATCTGCTCGAAGTACTTGTGGCGCTTCTCGTTGACGGCCCGATCTGCTGCCGCCTGCTCCTTCACTTGCTCAACGACGGTGGCGGCCAGTGCGTTGGCGTCCAGAGGAGGTGTAGCGGTGGGATGAGCGTCAACCGTCGCCGGAATCGAAGAGGAGTGTGGCAAAACCGTCTCGGTAGCAGCCACCGCGACTGCCACCTCTGCTTCAGCACTCTCGTGCTTCATGGCATCGTCTTCTCGGCCGCGCTTCATCTTGAGAGGAGGAATGAAGGGGGGTGGTTTCCCGGTATGTGGGAGTGGTGGCGATGGGAGATTGGGGGTTTTCTGCCTGGATTGGGGAAGAAAAGGACGCGAGAGTGGGGACTGCTGCGAGATAGAGACGAGACGACAATTGGGATAAAGATGGATGGGGTCATTACTTACTCCACCACCGGCGCATTTTTCTCTTCTCGACTCGATGCGTGGCGTGGTGGCGTCTTTTCCTGTTCTTCGACGCGGCCTTGGTCTCACATATGACATTTGGGCCCACTTACACCAATATTGTTCCTCTCACAACTTGAGATCTCCTTAATATATATAGACTCAAATTTTATTTGAAGTATAACACATGCACAAATGATATTGGAATCCTTGGAATCATATATCACAACTAGGCCAACATGTATGAAACTTGATTTCCTTATTATAGACTCATATTTGAACTGAAGTACAACATATGCACAAATGATATTGAAATCCTTGGAATCACCTATCACATCTAGGCCAACATGCATCAATCTTGATTTCCTTATTATAGGCTCACAGTTGATTTGAAGGACTCATATAAAGAAATCAATCAAATTCATCTACAGACTTGGAAAACTAGATGATCGAAATGAACCCAGGAAGACTAGAACTTAGGTAAGTCTTACAAAATAATAGGCAGAAGGCTAGGAATAAACTATCATGTCTCGTAGAACCAGAACATAAACAGATCTACCAACAATATCCGGCCCCATGCTCCGGCTCTCACTTATTCTTCAAGGACTTATGTGTAAGGCCCCCGATGCGGTACTATCTCGAGTTAGTCGCTTTCGCGTCCCACCTGAGATAGAGGCGCATAAGTGGCCACCGACGCATGATACTCGCACTCGTATCGATATCGGATTCTCGACAACAGGTAATGAAGCATGAACAACTAACACATAATTATATATAAGTCTAGGGCATACACTCGCCGCTGGTATTTATTACATCATCTCAGAGACCATAAGATCCAACAGTACATCATAACATCATGCGGAAGACACACACGACCAAGTATGGTCAAAATCCAAATGGCCCTAGAGAGGGCTGCTAATAAGCAAGTCCACCCACGGAACGTCGGAACCCAACTATAGGATCTACTGGGCGAAGTCCTCCTCATCGTCCTCCTCCGGTGGCACCTCCACGAAGTAACGTCCAGTGCTCGGGTCGAGGTAGTAACCAACTGCAGCGGCCGATCAGGCAAAACAATAAAAGGAAAAAATAATAGCAAGAGGTGAGAATATATCAATGCAGTATAACTAAGTTCTCACAGAAAGGAAAAGTAGTGGTTGAGATTGCAGCCGCGCTAGCATATATGAGTGGCTAACGAACTATTAGAGTAAGGGAAGATCCAAGAACTCGTTGACAACGTGTCGTAAGTCTGCTATTCACCTACTTACGCAAAACATAACACAACCTTGTCCCCTCTTTGTCGCCCCGGACGAAGAAGAGCAATCAAGGAAACTCACACGTTGTCAACTTTTAAAGCATGATTAAATTGATGTTATTCTATGAACAAGGAGTAGGTCTCAAGTCGTCCATAACCGCGGGCACGACTTTTCGAAAAGATTTAACCCTGCAGGGGTGTACCAACTGCCCATCATAGGCTTCGCATGTACGCCCGATTTCCACTTGGCTGGGTAAACGCCTGAAACTCCGGAACGTCAGAGTCCCTCTAACTAACAACACACAATTCCGGGTGGCCCTCGGTGAGTCGACATCCAACTCAAAAGTCGACCACGCTCTCGAATCGGCCTCTACCGTATGACTCGGGTTTGGATGACCGGTGAATTCTCATATGAGTCCGGGTCCTCAGTCGGCCATGGTGGACCAACAAGGGAACCATGTCTCCGCTGGCCCAAGTTGTTTTAAAACTGCTGGAGCGCTAACCAGACACACACACAGGTTCAACTGGTAAAATCAGCTCGGGCCACCACTAGAACTGTTTGGAGCTAGGTAGGTAAGACAAGGGGACCCCATAGAATCCCACACACGATTAGGCATGCTCATCAAGAAACACAATACCCGGAACTTGGGACCTAGGTGACTCGAATGGAACAAAACACCTGGCGGGAATAGCCCGGTCTCCCATCGTTCGTCAAATATATAAATTAACATCATAATAATATATATCAACCAATTTCTGATAATAGCATGATATTCCACCAAGCAGCAATGGGTATAAGCATTAGGTTAAGGGCCTACACATACTAAGTAAGTGTTAAGCAAGCAAGGTACATAGCCAAACAAAGGTTTTGCTAGGATGTGGGGGCATGGCTGTTTGGGTTTAGTTGAGAGGCAAAAGTATATGGTGGTAGGATCAAGCAACCGTTCTAAATACAGCTAGGCAAGCGAGCTGAAAGCTATAAAGAATGATATATAAACCCCCTTGCCTGGCTAATCAGTCGATGGAGCAGACGTAGCAGGGTCGTCGGGCTCGGTGTCGGAAATCTCCACGAAAGTCTCCTCGGTAGTCTCAGGTGCTAACGTAAGGTACCGGCAAGGAAAAAACACACAAGTAAACATCGAGATCAAATGCACAAGCATGGCTGAGATGATCAAGTATAATTAGGCATGGTGTGACCCTAACTAGTCAAATTTAAATGAAGGTGCTGACGACACGTCAACAAACTCCATATGCAATTATTAATATTTTATGGCTTTGGTCATAGCCTTAACTTTGGTGTAAGTGACATGGCAACATGACATGGCATGAAAAAAAACAACAACAAGTTAACAATAAAACGCATCGTGAAAATAAACTACCGATTCCGAAGACGGAGTTGTGTCGGTGAAATTGACACCAAAGAAGTATAAAAGGAAGGACACATGGGGATGCAAGACATGACTAGCACCCCATGACCAGAGAAGTTCAACATGCTCCAAAAGGTGCAACGCACCAAGACATGGGAAACAGAAGGGAATGAAGCAAGATCAAGTCCCCCATGGAATGATCACATGTGGGTACAACTCCCTCCACTTTTGTCACAATTTTTATGTTGCTCAAACACAAAAATAGAGGTGACCATGCTGACCAGTGGATTTTTCTACCCCATTATGATATATGGCATGTGCCCAAAGCATTTGAAATAAAATAGAAACAAAAATCCAAAAGTATTGGAGTTGAATAAAAAGAAAAAGGGAAACAGAAAAAAAGCAAAGGACAGGCCACTTGGGCCAGCCTCGGGTGCCACTGGACCAGACCAGCTGCTGCTGCTCCCACGCGCGGGAAGGCTCGTTGGGCCAGGCCCACCTCGGCTGCTGCTGGAAAAACAAGAAAAAAGGGGGGCCTTGCCTCTGCGGGGACTCGAACCCATGGCCCCAAGCTGAAGCGCAGGGTCTGAACCACAACGCCACAGACGGCTCTCGAACGGATACATGAAGCAAACAAGATAACACACCCGTGCCCCTGTAACTGAACCTGACGGCCAAACTGAAGAAGAAACGACACCGGCGACAAAGCAAAATGCTGGCGATGATGGAATCCGCCCAGCTGCACCAGGGACTCAACGGCGTGGCGCAGCGCATAGAGGGGACATCAGAGGGTCCATTTTGCCGATCACCCGCAACGGAGTTCTAGCCATGGCGGCCCTGCCTCGCCGGGAACTCCACAGCGGAGCGGCTTCTGTCCCACGCGGACTCGCCGTTCCAACACAGCCGCGCGCGCGCCAGGCTGCTCTTTTTGGGGCACTAAGCGTGCTCTGTCCACGCGCCGACTATGGGAACACGACTGGAGAGCGGTGACTGCGGGCTACGTTACTGACGGCGATGCGCGGCGGCGGAATCGGACACCGCACGGAATCGGAACGCGCAACGCGAAACGGAGGAGAGGGACGGTGCGCATGCTCACCTAGGGGGGTCGGGGACAAACTCGAGCAAGCCAAAGAGGGGGAAGAAGACCACGCCGGCGTCGGGGAAGAAAGGACCCGCGGCTGGCGTCGATGGCTCGAGGACGTCTGGGACCTCCTAGCGCGGACCTGCAAGGGGGGAACGATGAGACATGGCGAGGGGAAGACGTGCCCAAGCGCTCGCTCGAAGCCGAGGCGAGGCGGCGACGAATTCGAGCTTCTCACCCGATTTCATGGCAGAAACGAACGGGCTTGGGGAGCAAGAAGAAGTGGCGGCGGAGGAAAAAATGAGGGGGGAGGATGATGCGCCTAGGGTTCCCGGAGCCGGGGCGAGGCCAGGTTATAAAGGGGGAGCTCCCCGGCGACGTCGGCGGCTCGGTGTCGCTGTGGCCTCTCCGGCGTGAGAGAGAGGTGAGGGGGGACCTCGTCCATGGTGTAAAGAAGAAGGAGGGGAGCCATGCGATCCAAGATCGACGGTGGAGAGGGGTCTCCACTTACCGGTTCGCAGTCGGGCTTGAGCCCAGGAGGGGAGAAGAAGGGCCCAGGTGGGTTGGGCTGAACTAGATGCTGGGAAAAAAAGAAAAAAGGAGCACCCCTCTCTGGCCTTTTCTGTTTAATAAAAACAGAGGTACTTGGGGAATTTTCCAGAAATATTTACAAGGAAATAAATCACCTAAAAATATGCAAAATGATCCTTGCAATATTCTCCAATTTATAAAATTGGTTTGGCCATTTTTAGAGCAACTAAAATGTGGGGCCATTTATGAAATTCAAACCACATTGAACTATGGCCCACATTTTTAGAATTGGCAAAAATGGAGCAAGGCTTTTGAAAAGCTTGGGAAGGGAAAAGAAATGGCTATGCCAAGTTTGGGGTCAAGTGGAGCATGCATGCAACATGGAAAAATAATCCTCAAACACCCTTCTGGAACCACTTTGTTTGAATTCAAAAGCAACCCAAATGAACTCAAAACTTCTTGGCACTTAAAAACATCACATGAATTTGCAACATCTAGCACCATGTCAAGTTTGGAAGTCACATGACAAAGCAAAATTACATGATGATTACAAGAATTTCTCTTGGGCTGTTACAGCACTCCCCCACCAACACAGGATCTCGTCCCGAGATCTAAGCCTGAAACAACTCTGGATACTCGGAACGGAGATGATCTTCACGCTCCCACGTTGCTTCCTTCTCCGAATGATGTGCCCATTGGACCTACATGAACTTGACGGTCTTGTTGCGAGTCATGTGCTGGGACGTCTCAAGAACACGAACTGGACGATCTGAGTAGGAAAGGTCCTCACTCAGCTGGATCTCGCCCAAGTCAACGGCCTGCTCTGGCTGCTTGAAGCACTGCTTTAGCTGGGACACATGGAACACGTCATGCACCATGGACAGACTCTTTGGAAGCTCGAGTCGAAAAGCAAGAGGTCCTCTAGTATCAAGGATGCGGAAAGGTCCGACAAATCTTGGAGCGAGCTTTCCTTTGATGCCAAAGCGGTGAGTTCCCCTTAATGGAGACACTCTTAGGTACGCCCAATCACCAACCTGAAAAGCTACACCACGGTGCCTCTTGTCATAATAGGCCTTCTTCCTTGACTGTGCTGTCTTGAGGTGCTCTCGGACAATCTTCACTTTGTCCTCTGCCTCCTGGATCACATCTAGACCGAATAACTGCCTCTCACATGTCTCGGACCAGTTCAGAGGTGTCCTGCACTTCCGTCCATACAAGACCTCAAACGGTACCGCCTGCAGACTTGCCTGGTAGATGTTGTTGTAAGAAAACTCAGCATACGGCAAGAATTCCTCCCATTTCATGCCAAAGGAAATGACACATGCTCGAAGCATGTCCTCTAGGATTTGGTTCACGCGCTCGACCTGCCCACTTGTCTGAGGGTGATAAGCGGTACTGAACAACACTATCGTACCAATCGCCTTTTGAAAGGCCTGCCAAAACTTAGAGGTGAAAAGGCTGCCTCTATCAGAACTGATCTTCTTGGGAATGCCATGCAAAGATACAACTCTTGCGGTATACAAATCCGCCAACTGAGTTGCTGAAATGGAGTCCTTCACTGGAAAGAAGTGGGCAACTTTGGAAAGATTCTCAATGACGACAAAGATGGCATTGTTCTTCTTCTGAGACAAGAGGAAGCTTGTGATGAAATCCATCTCTATGTGATCTCATTTCCTCTCCGGAATCTCAAGTGGCTTAAGTAGCCCTGTAGGCTTCTGGTGTTGTGCCTTCACTCTCCTGCACACATCACACTGAGAGACGTAACGGGCAACATCCCGCTTCATACGAGTCCACCAAAAGCTTTGCTTCAGATCTTGATACATCTTTGTGCTGCCAGAGTAAATCGACAGCTTGGAATCATGGGCTCCTTCATGATGACCTCTCTGAGATCTCCCTCCTTGGGAACAACAATTCTCCTCAAAGAACACGTTGCCGTCATTATGCACTGAAAAGCAACCGTACTTTGGAACTGAGGTGGCAATACCCTGTTTGATCATTTATATCATTGAGCTGCCAGACTGAGCTTCACGGATCTTCTCATGGACAGTGGGATCTACCACAAGGTTGGCAAGGTATCCTGCTGGATCTAGCTCGAGATTGAACCTGCGAAAGGACTCACACAAGTCAGGGTGGATCTTCTGCACCTGGATATTGTTGCAATCGCCCTTGCGGCTCAGTGCATCAGCTATGACATTTGCCTTCCTAGGCGTGTACTGAATATCAACTGTGTACTCAGTAATGGTTTTAAGCCATCTTCTTTGCCTCAAGTTCAGATTTTGCTGAGTGAACAAGTACTTCAGACTCTTGTGGTCGGTGAACACATCCACCTTCTCCCTAAGAATAGGTGTCGCCAAGTGATAAAGGCGTGCACAACCGCTGCAAGCTCCAAGTCGTGCGTGGGATAATTCCTCTCACTCGTCTTCAACTTGCGTGAGGTATAGGCCACAATGTTTCTGTCTTGCATCAAAACTCCGCCTAGACCTTGCAACGAGGCATCACAAAACACCTGAAAAGGTTGTGACTCATCTGGCGGTGTGAGAATTGGAGCTGTGTTCAACTCCTCGAAGGCTGACTGGCATGCCGGTGACCAAGTGTATTGTTTGCCTTTGCACAACAATTTAGTCATTGGCTTTGCTGTTTTGGAGAAATTCTGCACAAACCTCCTGCAATAGCTGGCGAGGCCGGGAAAACTCCTTAGCTGCTTCACATTCTTCAGCGGAGCCCACTCGTGAATAGTGCGGACTCGCTCTGGGTCAACCGCAATACCCTCAGCGGAAATGACATGGCCAAGAAAATTGACCTTGTCGAGCCAAAATTCACACTTGGAGAACTTGGCATAGTAGCTGATGAGGGGGTGACCCCATGACTCCTATGGATGGGCCTACCCGGTGTACCCGAAGACAGAAGGCCCACAAAGATGTTGCCTGGGTCCAGCCTTGGCCCACTAGTGGCACCGACGCAGGAGTCCATGACTCGTAAGGAAGGTGCAAACCTGCCGTGCGGTACAAGATTAGGGTTAGGAACCCTCATCTGTAATCCAAGACGGGTTCCCCGAGACCTAGCCTAGTATATAAGGGTTGGGAGGGGAGACGTCGAGATCATCCAATACACAATATGTAACCATAGCCTTGTGCGCACTAGCCTTGGCCTTCCATGTAATCGCATCTCCAAGCAATAATATCGAGTAGGAATGTCTCGTCCTGTTAGCCGACGAGCTATCTTCTAACCTGTGCCTCTCGTGACTAACCCAGGGTCCCTGACCATGGAATTTTCCGGGGTTGATCCCCGTCAATTGGCGCCGTCTGTGGGAACTACACAGGTTGGAATTACGATCTCGGCGGTTCCATCTTCAGCAAGCCACAACTCAAGAGCAAGAACCAGATCCAATCCACCCGAAGAATTCAAGATCACGGCAAACATCTCTGCCGCCCCATCAAGGTCTCTCGGCTTGCAGCTGTGCCAAGACCAATGCTATGGCCGCGACCGAGTCCACCGCCAGCGAAGGAAAAATCGACGGCCCGAAAGAAAGGAGCGAGGGTTCTACGCAGAGATCCCGATCGATGAACTATAGCACGAAGCAGAGGACCTGCCGACAACTCGGCGACCCACCGCCACCCAGGCACCCGCCGCATAACAAGACACCGACTCCGAGCTCGAGTTCAGCGATCGTCAAGATCATCGCCAACGAAGAAGAAATCGACGACCTAGAAGACAGGCGCGAGGATTCAACAAAGAGACCCCACTTGACGAGTCGCACTACAAAGCTGCGTGCTCGCAGACCACTCGACGACCCGCCGCCGCGCGGACGGCTGGCGCCCGCCAGGACGGCGACTCTGAGACCCAGACAGGCGAATACTACGACCCAGATCGACGACCAGACGAATTCGCCAACCTTATAAAGAACCAGAATCTGAGCGAGGGGATCGAAATCGATCCGCGAGTCCACGAGCACCAGGCGGATCACGCGTAGATCTTCCAAATCTCAAGGAGGAGACGGCACGCTGGATCCAGCAAACTCACGGTCAAGGAGCAGCTAGAAGGACCCTGCACGATCCACTGCTTCGAAGACGCCTGGGGATACATCAGATCGGGTCACACTCTGGGAGACTGTCGCCTGTTCAACAAACTCGCCGACAACCTCAAGGAGGAAAAACAACGATAAGCCAAGCGCACCCGACGAACCGAGCATTCGCCGATTCCAAGTCTCGAAAGACGCTACCACCCGCCTCAAGGATAGGTGTACACGATCCAAGAAGGCAGGGTACCGCAAGCTCAACAAGACGCCTAGACCCTGCAAGCCAGAGCAGTCGAGAACCTAAACACAGTCGTAGTCTACCTGCTATACAACGCAGAAACTAGCATCACGTTCTCCCAGAACGATCACCAACCTGCAGTCCCAAGGCCGGGGCACGCGCCCCTGGTACTCGATGCTCAAATTGGAGGGTACGACATGGATAGAATCTTCATGGACGGAGGCAGCAGCATGAACATAATCTTCGTCAGCGCCCTACGCAAGATGCTGATCCCACGACCAGGTTGGAAAAAATCAAGCACCCTGTTATACGGAGTAGTCCCAGAAGAAGCGGCTAATTCCCTTGTACTAATCGAGCTCGAAGTTGTCTTTGGCAGCAGACGCAATTTCGCAAGACACACCCTCGAGTTCGAAGTACTCGATTGGCAGTCGCAGTACCACGTCATACTGGGACGTCCAGCATTCGCAAAATTCTTGGCGGTTCCGCACTACGCCTACCTCAAAATCAAGATGCCAGGATCCGCGGGCGTCATTACAGTCAACGGGAGCTTCACCAAATCAGACCAATGTGATCGCGATTTCCACAAAGTTTCCGACACCTTTGGAGCCGAGCAAGAACTCACAAAAATAGCCATGGCGACAGACAAAAGTATCTTTCCGCTAGCAAGTCGAAGCGAGTCAAAAGAGTATGGGCGGGACTTCAGAATCGACAGCGACACGGTCACCCACCAAGTGCACCCGAGGGACCCAGAAAAAATAGTCCGCATGTACGCCCACCTCCCGGAAGAGCAAGCGACTGCCCTCATCGCTTTCCTCTGTGAAGAATGGAAAAACTTTGCCTGGTGCCCAGCCGACATGCCAGGAATACCGCGCGAGTTTGCGGAGCACGCGCTGCGCATCAAGCCAAACACCAAGCCAGTGAAGCAGGCACTACGAAGATTCTCAGAACCCAAGCGCAGAGCAATCGGGGAGGAGGTCAACCGATTACTCGACGCTCAATTCATCCGAGAGATGAAGAAAGCCACTTGGATCGCCAACCCTGTGCTGGTCCCCAAGAAAGACACAGACGTGCTGCGAATGTGCGTCGACTACGGGCCAGTCAACAAACACTGCCCCAAGGATCATTTTCCCCTGCCAAGAATCTATCAGATAATCGACTCGACAGCAGGATGCGACCTGTTATCATTCCTCGACACCTACTCAGGATACAACCAAATCAGGATGAAGGAAGAAGACGAAGAACACACATCACTCATCACTCCCTACGGCGTATTTTACTACAGGACAATGCCCTTTGCACTCAAAAACACCGGCGCCACATACCAGCGGATGATGCAAGCCTGCCTGAAGGAGCAAATCGGAAGGAACGTACAAGTCTACGTGGACGACATCGTCATTAAAACTTACAGCGCAAACACGCTACTCGACGACCTGTGCGAGACCTTCGTAGCACTCAACAAGTACAGAATCAAGCTCAACCCGAAGAAGTGCGCATTTGGCGTCCCGGCCTGAAAGTTGCTCGGGTACATGGTCTCCGCCCGAGGAATCGAAGCGAACCCCGAGAAAGTTCAAGCAATCGCCAGGATGCAGGAGCCAACCGACATCAAAGGTGTGCAGCAGCTCACCGGAAGACTCGCAGCCCTGAGTCGCTTCATCAGTAGATTGGGAGAGCGCACACTGCCATTCTACCAGCTGCATGGGAAAGGGGAGAAATTCGAGTGGACTAAAGAAGCCCGCCAAGCATTCGCGGACCTGAAGAAGACACTCTCGACCCCACCGATCTTGGCGGTACCCAAAGAACGAGAAAAGTTGTACCTCTATGTGGCAGCACGCAATAGCGTGGTAAGCACAACACTCGTCGTCGAGTGCACAGAAGAAGGCAAGGTCCAGAGCATACAAAGGCCGATCTACTACCTCAGCATGCTCTTGAAAAAATCCCAGCAGCGGTACCCGCACTATCAGAAGCTACTACTGGCCATCATCAGCACCTCAAGAAAGGTGTCACAGTACTTCGACGAACATTCTATCACAATCGTGAGCAGCGCACCACTCGCGGACATCCTCCACAACCCCGGAGCGACTGGGCGAGTCGCCGAGTGGAACATTGAGCTTAGCCCGCGGGACCTTCAGTTCAAGCACCCAACAGCAATCAAGGCCCAAGTCCTCCCAGATTTTCTGGTCGAGTGGACCGAGGTCCAAACACCAGGCCCCCCGGACCTGTCGAACTCATGGACAATGTTCTTCGACGGGTCCAAAAGACAGCAAGGAGTCGGAGCAGGAGTCGTTCTGGTCTCCCCCAAAGGAACGAAGCTCAAATATGTCCTCCATATCAACTTCAGTCACGCCTCCAACAACGAAGACAAATACGAGGCACTACTCCATGGCATGCGCATGGCCAAAACAGGCGGCGCTACTCGCCTCGTAATCCACGGAGACTCCAACCTCATCGTCCAGCAGGCGATGAAAGACTGCAATGCAGTAGCCGACAACATGGCGGCCTATCAGAAGCTCTACAACACGCTCGAAGGAAGTTTCGACGGTTGCGAGCTCAATTATATCTCTAGAGCAAACAACACAGAAGCCGACGAACTCGCAAACATCGGCTCGACTCGAGGACCAGTGCCACCCGTCGTCTTCCTCGAAAGCATCAGCCAGAGATCCATCAAAGTAAAAATAGCAGCACCCAAGGCAACTGTAGATGACGACACCACTGAGCCAGCACAGGTGGCATCAGCGAGTCCATCCGAAGGCAACAACAGCCAAGCGATCGAATCTACAGAACCAACAGCACTCGAAGGACCAGCGTGGACAAAACCGTTCCTCCGATTCCTAATCGAAGGCATGCTACCGCAAGACATCACAGAAGCTCGGCGCATCAGTCGTCGATCCAAGGCATTCACAGTGATCAACAGACAGTTATACAAGCGCAGTATCACCCAGATACTCCAAAAGTGGGTCGACGAAGAAGACGGCAAAGGCCTACTGTTAAAAATCCACGAGGGTACCTGCGGGCACCACGCGAGCAGTCGAGTGCTCGTGTCCAAAGCATTCCGAGCAGGGTTTTATTGGCCCACTGCCATGAAAAACACAGAAGACATCGTGCGGCGTTGCATCGCCTGTCAAAAATTCGCTAGCAGACCGCACGCTCCAGCCTCAGAACTCAAGACTATACCACTATCATGGCTGTTCGCCACCTGGGGACTCGACATGGTGGGCCCGCTCAAGAAATCATCAAAGCGGGGAAGAACACACCTGCTAGTAGCAGTCGACAAGTTCACCAAGTGGATCGAAGCAGTGCCCATCACTAGCTCCACAGCCCTCACGACAGTAAATTTTATCAAATCAATCATCTTCAGGTTCGGGGTACCACACAACATCATCACGGACAACGGTACGAACTTTACAGCGGCAGAATTCCAGAACTTCTGCGAAAAACTGGGCATCAAAATCAACTACGCATCAGTCGCACACCCGCAGTCCAACGGCCAGGTGGAAAAAGCAAATGGCCTAGTATGCGGAGGAATCAAAAAACGGCTCCTTGCACCACTCGAACAGGCCGCAGGCAACTGGATAGAAGAACTCCCTGCAGTACTATGGATCCTGCGCACTACCCCAAATACCGCAACCCAGTACACGCCTTTCTTCATGGTGTACGGGGCAGAGGCAGTACTACCACATGACCTCAAATTTGGGGCACCCCGGATCTCGGGGTATGAAGAAGAGGAAGCAGAAGAAGCACTACAAGATGACAAGGACACAACAGACGAAGCAAGAGACAAAACCCTAGCAAGGTCAGAGGGGTACCAGGACAAGCTGCGCACTAACCAAAGCAGCCGCCTGCGCACCAGAACCTTCAACAAAGGAGACCTCGTCCTGCGACTGATACAAGAGAAAGTCCACAAGCTTGCCCCCCAATGGGAAGGACCGTTCATAGTCTTAGAAGTCATAGGAGGAGGCGCCTACAGGCTGAAGAACCCAAAGACGGACGAGGACGTGGGAAACCCATGGAATGTCTCCAACAGTTATGCTCGCCTAGAAACTCATGTAACCGTTCAACGCAATAAAATAGTGTTGCCCAAATGCTATCACTTCAAAGCACTCGGGGGCTCGAGTACAAACTCCCCCCGAGACACTTTATCGTCGCTCAATCTATCCTTATCTGAAGCACTCGGGGGCTTGAGTACAAACTCCCCCCGAGAGACGCTATCACCGCTCACGCGATCTTTACCTAAAGCACTCGGGGGCTCGAGTACAAACTCCCCCCGAGAGACGCTATCGTCGCTCAAGCGATCTTTACTTAAAGCACTCGGAGGCTTGAGTACAAACTCCCCCCGAGATATGCTATCGTTGCTCACGCGATCTTTACCTAAAGCACTCGGGGGCTTGAGTACAAACTCCCCCCGAGAGACGCTATCGTCGCTCACGCGATCTTTACCTAAAGCTCTCGGGGGCTTGAGTACAAACTCCCCCCGAGAGACGCTATCGTCACTCAAGCGATCTTTACCTAAAGCACTCGGGGGCTTGAGTACAAACTCCCCCTGAGAGACGCTAACTTTTCTCACGCGATCTTTACCTAAAGCACTCGGGGGCTCGAGTACAAAATCCCCCCGAGAGACGCTATCGTCGCTCACGCGATCTTTACCTAAAGCACTCGGGGGCTTGAGTACAAACTCCCCCCGAGAGACGCTATCGTCGCTCACGCGATCTTTATCTGAAGCACTCGGGGGCTTGAGTACAAACTCCCCCCGAGAGACGCTATTTTCGCTCACGCGATCTTTACCTAAAGCACTCGGGGACTCGAGCGCACCTCCCCCCGAGAAACGCTATCATCTCCCGTGCAGTCTATAACTTTAAAAATAAGGGTCCAAAAAAAAACCCCACCGGAAGGCGTCCACCTACGGAATTGACAATTTCCCGGAGAAATCAAAGGGAAGCCACGTCAATACACGACCAGCCCAGCAACCTGGAGGAGCACCAAGAACTTTAGAAACAGATATAAATGGAGGCATCAAAACAAAGAAAATCCTTTAGCCTTCACCTGATCACCAACGATCACCTAAAGACTCGGGGGCTACTCCCATCAGGAGCGCTGTCACGCACCCGATATTACCGGCAGCAAACACACAAAAAACGGCAAAGGGAACAAATCTTAGCCTACGTTCGACTCTACAACTCGAACGTAGCCTCGGGGGCTACTCCCATCGGGAGCGCTGTCGCGCACCCGATAGAATCCACAGTACAAGGACTTGATGGACTCGAAGAAAGTTCACATTGCAAAGGACTCGAAGACAGATTCCATTACAAGGACTCAAACACAGTTTGCATTACAAGGACCCGAAGATCATTCTCAGTACAAAAGACTGGAGTACATTGGATAGAAGGCATCTCTGATTGCTCGAAGGCAATCCTCATGGAGAACTAACCTAGTTACAAAAGACACAAGTAGCCGATAAGCCTACAGCACAAATGACCCAAGGAATTACGACTTTTACATGTGTGTCCATGCTGGGGTGATTGGAGCTAATGCGACGAGCATCACAAACAAAGGAGGAGCTGAAGCAGCCAGCTCATGACGTCAATGACATAACAAAAGATGAAGCTCGACTTATTTGCGGAGCACCGAAGCCGATGCTCCACCAGCTTCTTCTCCAGCTCCACCAGCTTCTTCTCCAGCTGCACAGTTTCTCCTCCAAGCTCCACCCGAGCCGCCGACGAAGGTCACGCCGCTGCCTCCAGTTCTACAAGGTCGCCTGGCGTGCCCGCTTGATCGGTGGCTTGACGTCGAGATCCTCTCCAGAGCCGGAGGGCACAGCATCACCACCTGAGGAGTTGCCGGAGGATGAAGTCGTTGAAGACGCAGGCGTAGGACTCCTCGACCTGTCGGAACCGTCGTTGCTTGTCTCCTGCCAGTACGAATCCATGCGATTGCCGCTCGGGTCAAAAGCGCGGACGGTGAGAGTATCTTCGCCATCAAAGCGGGAACAGAGGGTATCACCATCACGCAAGTTCAAACGCCGAGCAAACAACTTCCAGCCAAAGCCAAGAAAAATCAAGAGGGAACTATCGATCTCCAACTCAACATAAGAAGGAGATCGAGTGCACCCCTGAAGACGAAGCAGCAAGCCTTCAAGACTACGCTCAGAAACAAGGGCAGAAAATGCAGGAGGAAGAATAATGTGAGCGGCATTCCGGCCACGGACGCGCAGGAGGAAATCGTAGAGCCAAAAACCCTCCTCCGAGGAAGAGGAGGAAGGCGTCGACGACGCACCACGACGGCCGCCGCGAGAGGAGCGCGGAGTACGACTACCACGGCCACGGCGACCACGGCCGCGGCTAGTCATACCTGCACCTCGCTTGGGCCCCATGAGAAGAGGAAGAGAAAGAGGAAGATGAAGAAGAGGAGCAAGATGGGCAGAGGATGAACACTGCTGCTAGATGAAGAAGAGGGGTCTATTTATAGCACAAACCCAAGAGCACGCAAAGCCCAGACGACGGGAGCAATTAATTCAAAGACCGAGCGTGCTGGGCGATTCGAATTCCGAGACAAAGATGCTTTCACACGGGCGGAACTTTGCGCTGGACGCGTCAAATCTCGCGCGTTCTCAATACGTGCATCGGTAACTCAACAGGCGGTTGCAGCACGCCACAAAGGCCAACATTATGACTGGTCATGAAGACATGACGGTTCGCAGACAAAGCATCTTTGACGGTCCTCCAGCAAGGAGATCGTTATCCTTACCAAGAAGAGGTAAAATAAAGTGGCAGCACAAAAGAAAATGCAGCCTGCAAGCACCGTTTTTACTGACTCAAATACATTTTCAAATATATTTAACTCCCATCGGGAGCATATCCACTCATGAGAGTCTCGGGTGCTCCCTCACCTAGTAGAAAAAGACGTGCTCGAGTGATTACTCGCACCCAAGAGAGTCTCGGGTGCTCCCTCACCTAGAAGAAAAAGACGTGCTCGAGTGATTACTCGCACCCATGAGAGTTTCGGGTGCTCCCTCACCACGACACAAGATAAGCAGACTTACACTCGCCAGATCGTACGGTCCCAGAGTATCAGGTGCTCCCTCACCCCGAGAGCGAAGGTGATACCCGAGTGATTACTCGCAGAAATCTGAGTACCCGAGCACTCGAAGACCTCCCGAGCAAGTACTCCTCCACATTATTCCTCGCCCGAGCGCTCGACAAAGCTCCATGAGTGACCGCTAAAACATCTCACTTGATTGTTTATTCCAAGTGGGTGCATTACTAACTAAGGCTCCGTGCCTCGATAAAAAATACATATTCCTGGAACACGATACACTGTGCCTAGATGCCACGCAAGCTTAGCGTGTAGGTAAGACCCCGCTGCGGAGATCGGCCGGGCTGGGACTTGCCGCAGAGCGATTTCACTCCCAATATTTTCCATGCGCTTTCATGATAGAAAAAGCCGGGCGGACGCGCCTAGGCTACGAACTTTACTGGAGGCAATTGATCACTGTAAGACCTGCAGCGGCATGACTTTTGCTCGACACCAGTGTTCCAAGCTCATGTCGAGGGACGTGAGTTTGATTGTGCTACTGCGGTATTTTCCACTAGCACAATTCACCAAGGCTCGACCAGTCGACTCCTTGGGCCCTTTCAGCTTAGCAATCTCTCGAAACAGGTTTTGTCATGGCCCTAGACTGCCAGCGACCCACGGTTGAACCGTGCATACATTGAAACGACGCAAGAATGGACTCGAGTCCCTGCGCGACTCTTCGAGTCCCCCAGGCACTCGGGGGCTACTGACGAGGGGGTGACCCCACGACTCCTATGGATGGGCCTACCCGGTGTACCCAAAGACAGAAGGCCCACAAAGATGATGCCTAGGCCCAGCCTTGGCCCACTGGTGGCACCGACGCAGGAGTCCACGACTCGTAAGGAAGGTGCAAACCTGCCGTGCGGTACAAGATTAGGGTTAGGAAACCTCATCTGTAATCCAAGACGGGTTCCCCGAGACCTAGCCTAGTATATAAGGGCTGGGAGGGGAGACGTCGAGATCATCCAATACACAATCTGTAACCCTAGCCTTGTGCGCACTAGCCTTGGCCTTCCCTGTAATCGCATCTCCAAGCAATAATATCGGGCAGGAATGTCTCCACCTGTTAGCCGACGAGCTATCGTCCAACCTGTGCCTCTCATGACTAACCCAGGGTCCCTGACCATGGGATTTTCCGGGTTGATCCCCGTCAGTACCGATGCTCTCTCAGCTTCTGCAGCACCAGGCAAAGATGTTCCTCATGTTCAGCCTCTTACTTGGAATACACAAGAATGTCATCGAGGTAGAGGATAACAAACACATCAAACCACTGTTGGAACAAATAGTTCTGTCAGAACCCTCTATTAGGTATGTGCTAGGGTTAGCTAGTGCCTTTGCATCATGTCAAAATTTCAAAGGAAATCAAATTCAAAATCCAAATGGGAGAAGGAACACCCCCCAGATGAATTAATTCAAAAGGCCAGATAAAAATCTTTTCCAAAAATTCATGTTAGAGTTTTGAAAAGTCTTATAAATGAGTGTGATCACATATCAAGTGATGTGGGACCCACCCCATGCTCATAGATTTTTCAAATATTCAAACAGTACCTTGGAATTAAAGAAATACCCCTTTTGATTTAAAATTCAAATCATTTGAATTTTAAAAATGTTGAAAGTTTATAAGTGGCTAGTTTATATTATTATGAGGCCACATAAAAGTTTTCAGCATTTAATAAAAATGGTTTGGTATTTTTATCAGAGCCAAAACAAATTACAAAAAAAGAAAGGAAAGATTAAACAGAAGAAATTAGAAAACGTTACCTGGCGCCCAGGCGAAGCAGGCCCACCCAGCCCAGCCGGCCCACAGGGGCAGGGGAGTCTTCTTCCCCACCCCGCGCCTCCAAGATGCTCGGTGGAATGCCACCGAGCTAGCTGGTGACGCCACGTCGTCGCCGAGGAGCTTCCAGCCCTCCCCGTGGCCCTTCTCGCACCTGGACGCGCCCTGGAGAACGACGCATCCATTCCCCCCCTCCAGAACTTCCTCCTCCTCCTCCCGTGCTCGTTTCCGTCGCCAACCGAGAGCGCCGCCGCTCGCCGTCGCAAGAACTCGTGGCCACTGACGTCGAGGAGCCGAACCAAGGTGTCCAAGCGCTTCGCCGTCGTCGTCTTCATCGACCTGCGAAAGGAATCGAAGCCGAGTGCCTCCACGAGCTCGCTAGCATCATCGTCTTCATCGCCGGCCGCCGCGGATCGACTTCGAATTCCGGCCAGCTCCGAGCTTCCCCGAGCCCACTAGCCATCCCGTCGCGTTCGTGGTGAGCCTCTAACCGTTTTCCCTAACCTAGCACCCTCCCTCTCGTTCTCTATCCGGATCCGCCATGGATGCCGAAGCACGTCGCCGCCATGGATGAGCTCGAGGTCGCCCTTGTGCCCCTTCGACTCAGCCAGCGCGCGCGTTTAGCTCCTGGTCATGCTAGCTTTCGAACGCGAACGAGATCAGCCCGAACCGTGCACGGTAACGTCGACTACGACCTCGCCGCCGTTCTGTTACCGCCGGAGTCGTCGCCGTCGTCGCTCCCGACCTCCCCGTGAACCCCCGATGCCTCCAGAAGATGCGGGAGACCTCCAGGAGAAAGTTGGTGCCCTCCGTTTCCCCTCCCGTGGCCGGAATCGTCCTCCCCGTGCAGCGCCGCCGTGGTCCAGTCGCCGACGTCAAGCCGCCGGCGTGTCAGTGCTAACCCCCCCGGTTAATCACCTAATTTAGTGACCCCTGGGTCACTGACCAGTGGGCCCAGTGGCTTAATTAAGCCACTGGATTAACTTAACCCACGGGTTAAGTGAACCCAGTCACTGACAGGGTGGACCCACACGTCAGACCCCCTGCTGACGCAATAAATCAATTATGAATTTCCAGAAAATCAAAATGTTTAAAAGAATTCCAGAAAATACCCCAAACTTTGGAAATTCATAGAAAATTCATATTAACTCCAAATTGGACAAATAATATATGAAAAATGATCAGGAGAAAATTATCTTTCCAAATATGCAACTTTCAACTATGTTTGAGTTGAATTTAAAATGGGACCAGTAGCATATGTCATTTGGTTTATTTGAATTTAATTCAAATTCAAATCAATTGATTTTGCCACTTGAACCTTGGATTTAAGCTATACTTCAACCACACTTCAGAGGCATATCATACACATTTGAAGTTGATTCAAAATGATCAAACTATGTCACATTCAACTTGGCTAAGTTCAATTCAAATGTGGAGTTTGAATTTGCATTTTAAATGCAATATATTCCACTTAAATGGAATTGCCTCACACATCAAAACTTATACTTCAAGTTTCAACATTCATTCATGTGCTTGAGCATTGCATTCATTTGATTGCTACTTCGTGCTTTGTTTGTCGAGTAGAGGTGGAACCGGAGCAAGAGGTCACCCCCTTCGCTGAAGATCCAGAACCCGAACCTCGTCAGCAAGGCAAGCAAACCCCCATTGATCATGTCGATAAAATCCCACTTCCCTCTCATGTCTCGCTTATGCATTGTATAGGATAATCACCATGTTACGTTTCTACCGCATAGATGAACCCATTCCTTTGCATGACCTATCTTTTGTCACAGTAGTAAGCAAACCATAATCCTAGCAAATGTAGGAGTTGAATGATATCATGTAACCCCTGCAATGCTACTGCTTATTGCATGCTTAGTATGATACCATGTTGTTACTGTGATGTGAGTCGGGATGGTAGTGATCATGTTGATGATGGTAGAAAAGTGTTGGTGAATCGACCCTAATACAAGGTGAACGATGAGAGGCTGTGTAGGAGGTGGGTTGTCTCGTTGAACACCGCCCTAGTACGAGTTCTTGTGTGGTGATCCAAGATGAAGAGTACAACCACACATTGGGCTCACTGACCCCTCTCAACTTACTAACTCATCCCTTTCGATGTCCAGATGTCGCAGTAGTTCGGAGTTCTGGTAGGCTTGTGGCCTGGATGCTAAGTGAGAGAACGGCTCACCCGAGACCGGCTTATGCACCACGCACACATCGCTTGGGTCCACTTCGGTAAACCGGCCGGGTTCACGATAGTGGTAACCAACCCAAGTAGGCGGCTTTCTCGGACTAGATAGGCTATGAGGTAACAGTTGTGGTGAGCATCCTCGCCGGCACCCCTTGAATGGTGTCGAGTACAAAGGCGGTAAATGATGGTCATGTGTGTGTAGCGGTACACCCTTGCAAGGTTAACAAAACTATTCGAATAGCCGCGTCCGCGGTTATGGACTGCTTGGAAAGCTTAGCTTGATTATTAGATAACTTGAACCGGATACTTCTAAAACACACCAAGATAAGTGTGAGTGCTATGGCGTGCTTCCTCGTGGGGAAGTCGAGGAAGGCACCATAGTGGTGTATTGGTTGGTGAAAGTAGTGGACTCGTGTACGCTTCTTACCTCAAAATCTGGTACTCGTAGTTCAGGATTAGCCAAGTCAAAGCTGGCATTTCTGCAAGTGAACCCCACCTGCCTTTACCTTGATACATGTGCATGAGTAGTATAGCTCCTATGTAAGTCTTGCTGAGTACGCCTTTGTAATCACGTTTGCTTAATCTATGTTTTAGATGACGCCACTGACCCCGAAGGTGGCTTCTTCATCGAGCTGGACGACTGAAGTTAAGCTAGTCTAGTCCCAGTCAGCAGACTGGTTCCCTCGTGGAGGGCTTTGTGTTTGAATAAGGCTTCTTAAGCCATTTGTTAAACTTGTATGTACTCAGACATAATTTGCTTCCGCTCTGTGTTGTAATGTTGGATCACATGTATGTGATCTCTGTGTGTACTCTATAAGAGTTATAAATAAAATGTACACTTTGTAGAGAATTGCAATGGTACCTACTGTTCATACAAGGCATGTGTGCTGCGTGTATGTTTATAACATGCATGTCTTTGTATGGGTTTTCGAGACCTTAGTTGTGTTCTGGCTGGCGGTCTTTCATACACCAAGTGGCCCTTAGATGTGCGCAGCTTGGGGCATCGCGATGCGATTGCTCGAGACTCCGTCTCGTGCACACTTTGTGGTATGATCGAGCCCGCCCTAGACCCCGACTAAGTGATCGGGCTGGAGTAAGTCTATGTAAGAGTTTTGAGATAGTCGATAGTATGATTGAGGCGACTTGTCTTTGAATATGGGAGTTCACCACCCATATCATTAGACTTGTGTGCGGACGATGAGGACCCATTTCAGTTGATCATCCGGCCTGGATGGGATGCCCCTCACGTACGATGCTTTCCGAGAATGTTCAGTGCTTGGCCTTGTCTGCTTAGACAAGTGGGTGCGGTTCTCGGCTCTCCATATGACTATGTCTTAGCTGTATTTGCATATGCTAACCCCGGGTCCCGACAGACTTGGTATCAGAGCAGGACTGACTGTAGGACTAGTAGCCTTGGCCGAAGTCGAGTCTAGCATTCTATAGTTATATAGTTACTCTGGGTATATAAGGGAACAACGTAAGGCTTCTTTTTTCTCCTTACCCCTTCGTTCTGAGTTCTGAGTCACCCTCATCTTATTCTACGGGAAGATAGGACTAGGCTCTCCTCTGTCTGATTAGAACATCTCGTTGTTTGCTTCCTTGTAGCCGTAGGAAAGTTGTGTTCGGTTTGTTAGATTGGTTATGCTCCCTGTTTTGTTACATCGTATGTAAGTGTTGTTTCCATGTTGTAAGAAATTGTCTTTTTCTTGCAATTACAGCCGTTATGCTGTCCGAGTCATTCCAGGTTTATCTCATAATCTGATGCATTTGCAAACTCCTTTCTGTTTCAGATGGCAGATCTTCCCCCTCGGCAGATTGTTTGTTTGACCAGGTGCCTCGGTGTGCGTGGCCATCCCGCCACGTTGATCGAGATGATGTCCTATGTGGGATATCGATGGTACCCTGAGTACACCATCAAGGAGCAGTTCCACGACTTCAACCAGACGCAGTTCCACTGCATTGTCCGGATATATCCGCACCACGTTGGAGTCACCCAGCCTATCCACTTTGGACATGGCATTGGCGTTACCGAGAACATGGCTGTGCAGGATGCTGCATATTAATGTATTACACTGCTGAGAGAGGAGCACACCATGCTGAGAGAGACTTCATTCCGCTATATCCCTGCTGCACTTCCAGGAGAAGAGGGATATTACACCGGACTCTACTCAGATCACTCTGCAGAGGATCCAGCACTCCAGGTGACTGCTAGGTTTGCTAGTGACAGAGATCGTGATGCACGCGCTCTCCGTTTTGAGCTCCACGCCAACCGTGTTCGTCTGTACCGAGCACTGACGCTCTTGGCACCCTTTGTGAGCGTGGGATCAGTTGAGTATGATGCGATCTACCCAGTGAGGACTCAGATGCCTTCTCGAGTTGCTTGGCCCGAGATTGGAGGCATTTTTCCACCCCGTGGTCCTTTGCTTCCACCCTACACTGGACCTAGGCCCCATCCTTGCCCAAATGGATATCAGGGTCCACAAGCCTCCGTGTTTTCCGATGGTCACCTCCAGCTATCGGAATACGCGGGTAACTTTTACGAGGACTACTACGGAGATGGAGATGATTGAGACCGCCTTTGGTCTTACTTAGTGAGGATGTAGTAGTATCCTAGTATATTGTAAGCAAGGTGTCTAAGTTCCAGAGGCTTAGAAAAATAATGTATAGGAAGTCAGAGTGCCTCTGAATGATGTATCATCTTCATCACGTTTGTATTGGCTTGGTGCTTGTACTAAAACGATGTATGGTTTGTATGACAGCTTGTGAATATATGGCTTGTATGCTTTTATCACCATGTTGTCAAGATGATTACTTCCTTTGCTCTGTAATCCTTCCAGTACTTCAATACCTTGTTTAGACTCTTCAAATCAACTCTGTTTGACTTTGATTTCACCTTCAGGATGTCTCAAGGAACCCGTGGCCAGGTTGGTCGTAACCAAGGTCGTGGGAATGACCAGGAGGAAGGCAACCTTCCACCCCCACCCACGATGGCACAAGTTCTGATGGAAATGGAGAGGAACCGCCGTGACTCTCACCACCTGCTGGAAGTCATTGCACGCAACACCACTCAGCAGCGCAATGAGTTGGTGTCTCTGAACGACTTCATCCGGCTTCATCCCCCAGTTTTTAGTTACTCCACTGAGCCCCTTGACGCCGATGACTGGCTCCGCAGCATCGAGAGGAAGCTACAAGCAGGCCGTGTTGCAACTGGTGACAAGGTCAGCTATGCCACCTATCACCTCGAAGGTGCAGCTAGTTCTTGGTGGGAGAATTTTCTAAATATGCGACCCGTTGGACCACCAGCATCTTGGGAGGAATTCTGCACGTCTTTCCGCGAGCACCACATTCCCAAGGGTCTTATGGACCGCAAGCGTGAGGAGTTCTGCAACCTCACTCAAGGCAGAAGAACCGTGGACGAGTTTAGTCGTGAGTTCAACCGACTTGCTCGTTATGCAACTGAAGAAGTCTCCACCGACTCCAAGAAACAAGAGAGGTTCCGTCGTGGCCTCAACAGTGGACTCCGTCGTGAGCTCAACCTTCATGACTTTGCCACATTCCAGGTCCTTGTCAACAAGGCCATCAAGGCAGAGGACATGAACACCCCCAACGACTTTCGCAAACACCCTAGAGATGATAGTTCATCCAGTTCTGGCTCCCAGAAGCGCAAGATCTGGATTCCAAACAGCATGTTCCGCCAGAACAACCCACCGAGGCCATCCTATGTGGCGCCTCGTCCACCCACCCAGTTCCACCCAGCTCCACCAAACAACCCAGCTCCACGCACTGTTTTCGGAGCTTGCTACAAGTGTGGTCAGGCAGGCCACTACTCTCGCGAGTGTCCCCAGAACCAGCTCCAGCATCAAAATGCTCCACCACGTGCCGGAGGCAACAACAACAACAATGGTCGTGGAAAGCCACCCCCAAAGGTCTACACCGCCAAACCCGCTCCTCCCGCCACTCGTGGACGTGTGAACCAGATTGCTGCTGAAGAGACTGACGACACCACTGACGTCATTCTTGGTACGCTCCCAGTCAATTTTGTTCCTACTTCCGTTCTTTTCGACCCAGGAGCATCTCATTCATTCATGTCGGAAAGTTATGCACTTCGTCACGAGTTACCCTTTGTTGAATTGTCCACCCCGATGGTTATTCAAACTCCAGGGTCAAGATGGCAAACTAATAGAGTGAGCCATGGTAATCAAATTGCAATTGAGGGTTTAGTATTCCTTGCTTCACTCATAGCCCTCAAGTCTTCAGACATTGATGTCATCCTTGGCATGGATTGGCTATCAAGACAGAATGCCTACCTGGATTGCAGAAGCAAATCCGTGAAACTCACCCACCCTTCAGGCCAAACCGTCAGCTATACCTCACCCAGAACAAGAACCCAAGTGCATTCCTTGAATGTACTTCCCCTTCCCGAACTTGAAGATATTCCGGTGGTTCGTGACTTCCCGGATGTCTTTCCTGAAGAGCTGTCGGGCATGCCACCCGACAGGTGTGTAGAGTTTATAGTGGATCTTGTTCCCGGAACCGCACCAATTTTCAAACGCCCATATAAAATGGCCCCACATGAGTTAGCTGAGCTAAAACCCAACTTGATGCTTCGTTGGCAAAAGGCTTCATCCGCCCTAGCTCATCGCCATGGGGTTGCCCCGTTCTGTTCGTAAAGAAGAAAGATGGAACAGAAAGGATGTGCGTAGACTATCGCCCGCTAAATTTAGCGACGATAAAGAACAAATACCCATTGCCCAGGATCAATGATCTTTATGATCAACTTGTAGGATCCTCCATCTTCTCCAAGATGGATTTGAGATTAGGTTATCATCAGATCAGAATCCGAAACGAGGACATTCCCAAAACGGCTTTTACTACTCGTTATGGTCTTTACGAGTACACCGTCATGTCCTTTGGTTTAACCAATGCCCCCGCCACATTCTCACGCTTGATGAATTCGATCTTCATGGAGTACCTAGATAAATTTGTTGTGGTTTATCTTGATGATATTCTCATCTACTCGAAGAACGAAGGAGATCATGCCGAACACTTAAGGCTGGTATTGAAGAAGCTTAGAGAGCATCGCTTGTACGCTAAATTCTCCAAGTGTGAATTCTGGCTACCAGAAGTGACCTACTTAGGCCACGTGATTTCTGCAAAAGGCATTGCTGTGAATCCCGAGAGAGTTCAGGCCGTCCTTGACTGGACTCCACCTGAATCGGTTAAGCAAGTTAGAAGTTTTCTTGGCCTAGCCAGCTATTGCCGTCGCTTCGTCGAGAACTTTTCTAAAGTTGCAAAGCCTCTAACTGAACTCCTCAAGAAAGATAAGAAATTCTTATGGACTCCCAAGTGCGAGGAAAGCTTTCAAGAGCTAAAAAGAAGATTGACTTCTGCACCCGTACTTGCACCTCCAGACACCAAAAAGGATTTCGAGATCTATTGTGATGCCTCACGGCAAGGGTTAGGATGCATACTGCTGCAAGATCGACATGTGGTAGCTTATGCTTCACGCCAGTTGCGGCCACATGAAGAGAACTATCCTACCCATGACCTTGAACTCGCTGCCGTAGTTCATGCCCTAACAACTTGGCAACATTACCTCCTTGGTAATCGTTGTGAGATTTATTCCGACCACCAAAGCCTCAAATATATTTTCACCCAGCCAGATCTTAATCTCAGGCAAAGACGCTGGATTGAGTTGATAAAAGATTACGACGTAGTAATTTCTTACACCCCAGGCAAAGCCAATGTCATGGCTGATGCACTAAGTCGTAAGTCGTATTGTAACAACCTCATGTTACAACAGTATCAACCACTTCTTCATGAGGACTTTCGCAAGCTCAATCTTGAGATTGTTCCTCATGGCTATCTTTCTAACTTGGTGGCGAAACCAACTCTTGAGGATCAAATTATAGTTGCCCAAAGGCGTGCACGAGGTGTTCGCCGGATCAAGGAGAACATTGCTAGCGGAGTTGCTAAATGTTTCTCCACAGATAGCAAAGGAACGGTATTCTTTGAAAATCGTTTGGTAGTACCTAAGAATAAGGAACTAAGGCAACTCATCCTCAAAGAAGCCCATGACACACCCCTCTCAATTCATCCCGGTAGCACGAAAATGTACCGAGATCTACGCCAAAGATTTTGGTGGACTAGGATGAAGAGAGACATTGCTCAATTTGTTGCCGAATGTGATGTTTGTCGTTGCATTAAGGAAGAACATCAAAGACCTGCTGGTACACTTCAACCTTTGTCTATTCCCGAGTGGAAATGGGACAAAGTCGGTATGGACTTCATCACCGGCTTTCCAAGAACCCAGAAAGGAAACAATGCCATCTTCGTTGTCATAGATAGGCTTTCCAAAGTTGCTCACTTCCTTCCAGTTCGCAAGTCTATAACTGCTAGTCAGTTAGCGGACTTGTACATCTCCAGAATTGTGTCCCTTCACGGTGTTCCTTTGGAAATCAATTCTGATCGCGGTAGCCTTTTCACCTCTAGATTTTGGGGAAGCTTCCAACGTGCTATGGGAACTCATCTCTCCTTTAGTACGGCTTTCCATCCTCAGTCTAGCGGTCAAGTCGAAAGGGTTAACCAAATTCTTGAAGACATGCTCAGAGCTTGTGTTATCTCATTCGGAAAGAATTGGGAGAATTCTCTTCCATTTGCCGAATTTGCTTATAACAATAGTTTTCAATCTAGTCTGAACATGGCTCCTTTTGAACTCCTATATGGACAACGATGTCGAACACCACTAAACTGGTCAGAAACCGGTGAAAGACAATTCTTTGGACCGGATATGATCAAGGAAGCAGAAGAGCAAGTTCGCATTGTTCGTGATCAATTGAAAGCAGCCCAGTCTCGTCAGAAAAGCTACTATGATCGTCATCATAGGCAAGAGAGCTACAATCTGGATGAGAAGGCTTACCTTCGGGTTACTCCTCTGAAGGGAACCCAACGTTTCGGTATCAAAGGCAAGTTGGCCCCACATTACATCGGACCTTTCCGCATTCTAGCTAAACATGGAGAAGTTGCCTACCAACTTGAACTACCCCCGCACCTTTCCCGAGTACACGATGTATTCCATGTGTCCCAACTCAGGCGTTGCTTCAAGGACCCCATCCGCGAAGTCGACCATGAAACGCTTGATCTCCAAGATGACCTTTCTTATCGAGAATACCCCGTTCGTATTCTTGATTCCACAGAGCGTGTCACTCGTCGTCAGAAGATTAGATTTCTGAAAGTGCAATGGTCACACCACTCTGAAAGAGAAGCTACGTGGGAAAGAGAAGACCGTCTCACTGTCGAGTACCCCACCTTCCTCCCGCAGACTTCTGAATCTCGGGACGAGATTCTTTTGAGTGGGGGCGAGTTGTCAGAACCCTCTGTTAGGTATGTGCTAGGGTTAGCTAGTGCCTTTGCATCATGTCAAAATTTCAAAGGAAATCAAATTCAAAATCCAAATGGGAGAAGGTACACCCCCCAGATGAATTAATTCAAAAGGCCAGATAAAAATCTTTTCCAAAAATTCATGTTAGAGTTTTGAAAAGTCTTATAAATGAGTGTGATCACATATCAAGTGATGTGGGACCCACCCCATGCTCATAGATTTTTCAAATATTCAAACAGTACCTTGGAATTAAAGAAATACCCCTTTTTGATTTAAAATTCAAATCAATTGAATTTTAAAAATGTTGAAAGTTTATGAGTGGCTAGTTTATATTATTATGAGGCCACATAAAAGTTTTCAGCATTTAATAAAATGGTTTGGTATTTTTATCAGAGCCAAAACAAATTACAGAAAAAGAAAGGAAAGATTAAACAGAAGAAATTAGAAAACGTTACTTGGCGCCCAGGCGAAGCAGGCCCACCCAGCCCAGCCGGCCCACAGGGGCAGGGGAGTCTTCTTCCCCACCCCGCGCCTCCAAGATGCTCGGTGGAATGCCACCGAGCTAGCTGGTGACGCCACGTCGTCGCCGAGGAGCTTCCAGCCCTCCCCGTGGCCCTTCTCGCACCTGGACGCGCCCTGGAGAACGACGCATCCATTCCCCCCCTCCAGAACTTCCTCCTCCTCCTCCCGTGCTCGTTTCCGTCGCCAACCGAGAGCGCCGCCGCTCGCCGTCGCAAGAACTCGTGGCCACTGACGTCGAGGAGCCGAACCAAGGTGTCCAAGCGCTTCGCCGTCGTCGTCTTCATCGACCTGCGAAAGGAATCGAAGCCGAGTGCCTCCACGAGCTCGCTAGAATCATCGTCTTCATCGCCGGCCGCCGCGGATCGACTTCGAATTCCGGCCAGCTCCGAGCTTCCCCGAGCCCACTAGCCATCCCGTCGCGTTCGTGGTGAGCCTCTAACCGTTTTCCCTAACCTAGCACCCTCCCTCTCGTTCTCTATCCGGATCCGCCATGGATGCCGAAGCACGTCGCCGCCATGGATGAGCTCGAGGTCGCCCTTGTGCCCCTTCGACTCAGCCAGCGCGCGCGTTTAGCTCCTGGTCATGCTAGCTTTCGAACGCGAACGAGATCAGCCCGAACCGTGCACGGTAACGTCGACTACGACCTCGCCGCCGTTCTGTTACCGCCGGAGTCGTCGCCGTCGTCGCTCCCGACCTCCCCGTGAACCCCCGATGCCTCCAGAAGATGCGGGAGACCTCCAGGAGAAAGTTGGTGCCCTCCGTTTCCCCTCCCGTGGCCGGAATCGTCCTCCCCGTGCAGCGCCGCCGTGGTCCAGTCGCCGACGTCAAGCCGCCGGCGTGTCAGTGCTAACCCCCCCGGTTAATCACCTAATTTAGTGACCCCTGGGTCACTGACCAGTGGGCCCAGTGGCTTAATTAAGCCACTGGATTAACTTAACCCACGGGTTAAGTGAACCCAGTCACTGACAGGGTGGACCCACACGTCAGACCCCCTGCTGACGCAATAAATCAATTATGAATTTCCAGAAAATCAAAATGTTTAAAAGAATTCCAGAAAATACCCCAAACTTTGGAAATTCATAGAAAATTCATATTAACTCCAAATTGGACAAATAATATATGAAAAATGATCAGGAGAAAATTATCTTTCCAAATATGCAACTTTCAACTATGTTTGAGTTGAATTTAAAATGGGACCAGTAGCATATGTCATTTGGTTTATTTGAATTTAATTCAAATTCAAATCAATTGATTTTGCCACTTGAACCTTGGATTTAAGCTATACTTCAACCACACTTCAGAGGCATATCATACACATTTGAAGTTGATTCAAAATGATCAAACTATGTCACATTCAACTTGGCTAAGTTCAATTCAAATGTGGAGTTTGAATTTGCATTTTAAATGCAATATATTCCACTTAAATGGAATTGCCTCACACATCAAAACTTATACTTCAAGTTTCAACATTCATTCATGTGCTTGAGCATTGCATTCATTTGATTGCTACTTCGTGCTTTGTTTGTCGAGTAGAGGTGGAACCGGAGCAAGAGGTCACCCCCTTCGCTGAAGATCCAGAACCCGAACCTCGTCAGCAAGGCAAGCAAACCCCCATTGATCATGTCGATAAAATCCCACTTCCCTCTCATGTCTCGCTTATGCATTGTATAGGATAATCACCATGTTACGTTTCTACCGCATAGATGAACCCATTCCTTTGCATGACCTATCTTTTGTCACAGTAGTAAGCAAACCATAATCCTAGCAAATGTAGGAGTTGAATGATATCATGTAACCCCTGCAATGCTACTGCTTATTGCATGCTTAGTATGATACCATGTTGTTACTGTGATGTGAGTCGGGATGGTAGTGATCATGTTGATGATGGTAGAAAAGTGTTGGTGAATCGACCCTAATACAAGGTGAACGATGAGAGGCTGTGTAGGAGGTGGGTTGTCTCGTTGAACACCGCCCTAGTACGAGTTCTTGTGTGGTGATCCAAGATGAAGAGTACAACCACACATTGGGCTCACTGACCCCTCTCAACTTACTAACTCATCCCTTTCGATGTCCAGATGTCGCAGTAGTTCGGAGTTCTGGTAGGCTTGTGGCCTGGATGCTAAGTGAGAGAACGGCTCACCCGAGACCGGCTTATGCACCACGCACACATCGCTTGGGTCCACTTCGGTAAACCGGCCGGGTTCACGATAGTGGTAACCAACCCAAGTAGGCGGCTTTCTCGGACTAGATAGGCTATGAGGTAACAGTTGTGGTGAGCATCCTCGCCGGCACCCCTTGAATGGTGTCGAGTACAAAGGCGGTAAATGATGGTCATGTGTGTGTAGCGGTACACCCTTGCAAGGTTAACAAAACTATTCGAATAGCCGCGTCCGCGGTTATGGACTGCTTGGAAAGCTTAGCTTGATTATTAGATAACTTGAACCGGATACTTCTAAAACACACCAAGATAAGTGTGAGTGCTATGGCGTGCTTCCTCGTGGGGAAGTCGAGGAAGGCACCATAGTGGTGTATTGGTTGGTGAAAGTAGTGGACTCGTGTACGCTTCTTACCTCAAAATCTGGTACTCGTAGTTCAGGATTAGCCAAGTCAAAGCTGGCATTTCTGCAAGTGAACCCCACCTCCCTTTACCTTGATACATGTGCATGAGTAGTATAGCTCCTATGTAAGTCTTGCTGAGTACGCCTTTGTAATCACGTTTGCTTAATCTATGTTTTAGATGACGCCACTGACCCCGAAGGTGGCTTCTTCATCGAGCTGGACGACTGAAGTTAAGCTAGTCTAGTCCCAGTCAGCAGACTGGTTCCCTCGTGGAGGGCTTTGTGTTTGAATAAGGCTTCTTAAGCCATTTGTTAAACTTGTATGTACTCAGACATAATTTGCTTCCGCTCTGTGTTGTAATGTTGGATCACATGTATGTGATCTCTGTGTGTACTCTATAAGAGTTATAAATAAAATGTACACTTTGTAGAGAATTGCAATGGTACCTACTGTTCATACAAGGCATGTGTGCTGCGTGTATGTTTATAACATGCATGTCTTTGTATGGGTTTTCGAGACCTTAGTTGTGTTCTGGCTGGCGGTCTTTCATACACCAAGTGGCCCTTAGATGTGCGCAGCTTGGGGCATCGCGATGCGATTGCTCGAGACTCCGTCTCGTGCACACTTTGTGGTATGATCGAGCCCGCCCTAGACCCCGACTAAGTGATCGGGCTGGAGTAAGTCTATGTAAGAGTTTTGAGATAGTCGATAGTATGATTGAGGCGACTTGTCTTTGAATATGGGAGTTCACCACCCATATCATTAGACTTGTGTGCGGACGATGAGGACCCATTTCAGTTGATCATCCGGCCTGGATGGGATGCCCCTCACGTACGATGCTTTCCGAGAATGTTCAGTGCTTGGCCTTGTCTGCTTAGACAAGTGGGTGCGGTTCTCGGCTCTCCATATGACTATGTCTTAGCTGTACTTGCATACGCTAACCCCGGGTCCCGACAAGTTCATAGCTCTCATGAATGTTGGAGGGGCGTTTGAGAATCCGAAAGTCATTGACTCGAACAGTTGAATGGGGCAAACGTGTGCTGAAGGCGGTCATGGGAATGTCTTCTTCACGAACACGGATTTGGTGGTACCCCATCCTAAAGTCATGCTCGGAAAACACCTTTGCCCCATTCAACTGTTCGAGCAGATCATTGATGCGGGGTAAAGGGTAGTTGTTCTTGATGGTCTTCTTGTTAATACCGCGATAGTCCTGGACCAAGCGGCTAGTCCCATCTTTCTTCTGGACAAAAAAGCGTTGGACATGAAAGAATGGGAAGCTCCGGAATCGAACAACACAGTCGCAGGAATAGAATTAACAAGCAACCTACCAATCACGATCTCTGAAGACTGTTGCGCATCTTTCATCATCACATTGTTCACACGAACTGCACGTGGTTGTGCCCTCACCATCGCAGTGCTAGGAATAGAGCGAGGTGGGGGCGATGGGAGCCGAGCAAAGCGCGGATCGGTGCACTTGGGAGAAGTGTGCCCCAGATCTCCACACTTGTAGCAGATCACGCCTGACCTGGGCTGGGACTGCGGCCTGGGTGGACTCGCGTGTGGTGGTGTAGAGCGAGGGGCCTGCTGAACTGGGACGGGAGGGTGGGAAAAAGTGCGGACAACTGCCCCCCTCTGCTGGAACTGCTGCCTCTGTTGTGGCGCCTCTGTGACCCAACTCTTTGCCTTCTTGTGGACCATCACTGCGGAGCTGTACTCTCTCTGGTGCTTTCTGTCTACGTCCCACTCTGCTCTGGCTGACTCCTGGCGGATAGCTGAATCGACGAACTGAGAGAACAGCGTAGGGTTTCACTGGGTGAGCGCATACTTGATCTCTATGCTGAGACCCCCATGGAACCTGGCAATCCGCTTGGCCTCTGTGGAGACCTCCTCCGGAGCGTACCTGGCGAGCCTGACGAAGGCCAGGTTGTACTCCTGAACTGACCTCTCACCCTGCCTCAGAGCCAAGAACTCCTCTCGCTTCATGTCCATCAAGCCACTCGGAATATGCGCTGCTCTGAAGTGTGTGACGAAGTCCTCCCACGTGATCACAACATCGCCTTTGTTGGCCTGGTAGGTATCGTACCAGCTGGCAGCTGCACCCTGAAGCTGGAAAGAGGCGAAGGTGACGTAGTCTGCTGGCCTGACGGTGTTTGCATTGAAGTGCTTCTTGATCTCAGCTATCCAATCATCTGCTTCCAGCGGGTCTCGAACCTCTGAGAATCTGGGGGGGTTGATAGCAAGGAACTGCTGCAAAGTCGTCTGTTGTGGTCGATCACTCCTCTGGGCAGTCTGGTTCTGGAGCATCTGCAAGATCGCAGCTGTGCCCTGAGCCACTGCGGCCACAGCCTCCTCAAGGATAGGGATCTCCGGCGGCGGCTGATACTTCCAAAACGTATCTATAATTTCTGCTTGCTCCATGCATGTTTTGTGTGATATTGCTATGATCTAGATACACTTTCATACACTTTTGATCATATTTGGACTAACCTATTAACTCAGTGCACCCCAGTGCCAGTTCCTGTTTTCTGCTGTTTTTCTATTTCAGTTTTCCCCCATATAAAAAGTGCCAGAAAAATTCAGGAAAATTCAGATAAAAAATCAGCGTGACGGAAGCTTCCAGAAAAGCCCGGGAGGGGCCAAAGGGGGGCCAAGGGGGGGGCAGGCGGCCACCCGGCGCGGCCCCACCCCTGGCCGCACCAGGGGGGCGCCTGGGGCCCTGGCCCACCTCTGGCTGCCCCCCTTCGCCTATTTATCCCCCGTCACGGGAAAACTCCAAAAAGAGGACCCTATTCCGCGAACTCGCCTTTGTTCCTCTGCCGCCGCGCTTCCAAGATCGGCAGCACCAGAAGACCTCTTCCCGGCACCCTGCCGGAGGGAGGATTGACCTCCGGGAGTCTCCTCTCCACCATGGATGCTCCCCGGATGTCTTGTGAGTAGTTTTCCTTGGACCATGGGTCCGTGATCAGTAGCTATGTGATGTTCTCCTCCCCTCTTTGATCTTCATTGTTTAGACCTCATGAGCTGACCTACATGATCGAGGCACCTTTGTAATATTTCTGCAATTGCTATGTTGAGTTTGATCGGATCTGATGGATTATGAGATTATGTTCAGATTGTGATAGAGTAATATATTTGGTTTCTATCTTTTATATTTTTGTTCCTAAGTAATTCTTGCATGTTCTCCGTTGCTGTTTATTGCTTTGGCCAAGTAGTAGGTAGTGACTCCAAGAGGGAGCGTTGTGCTAGATTGTGGGTTCATGCCTCCCTGATGACACGCTTGAGTGACAGAAACATGAGTCTAGGGGATGTGTTGTTGCCACAAGGGGGAAAACAACGGTACTTGTGACCGCGGTCACAAGGATTGTTTACTTTAGGCAAAGTTCTATTATTGCAGTTTTCTGTTGCTTTGGGTTTACACTTTGGGTGGGGCTCGCAACTTAATACCAGCGAGATGTTCTGGATAGATATCTCAAGGTGGATGATTAGTAGTAGATGCATATAGATTTCGGTCTACTTATTTTGGCGTACTGCCCGTGCTTTTGAACCTCTTCCTTTCTTTTGTAGCATAGTTAGCATTGCGGTGCATTCATAATCCTGTCAATTGCCCTTCTGTAATTTGTTTACCTCGCATAGCAGTTTTATCGTCTTTTGGGAGAGAGACATCGCTAGCGAACATCACGTATCCCGGTCCCTGTCCTCATTACTGTTTCCAAGCTATCTTTACTTTTCTGCTTTTACTTGTTATCATTATCACTTGTGTTTTACCCTTTGTGAACAACAAGACCGGAGAGATTGACAACCTCTCTGAACTTCGTTGGGAACAAAGTTATCTGTGTCAGTGTGCAGATCCACGTCAGTCGCGCCGCTGACACCTACTTATCTTCACCGAGGGAAACTCGCTGCTACACTGCATCACGCCTTCCACTTGGGGCTCACCAACGAAGGGCGGGAAGCCGCTTAGCAAGAGAATTTCTGGCGCCGTTGCCGGGGACTCCGAGTGCTAAGATAGGGGAGTTACACACTACCCTTTACCTTTGGTTTTTTAGTCTTGTTAGTTTATCTTTCAGTTTTTATCTTTGTGTCTTTTATCAAAAATTTACAAAAAGAAATTATTTATCTTGCTGGTTGTTATTATGTCTGGTCCTTCTGCCTTTGTTGAGACAGAGGTTCTCACATTTAAACAAAAAGGTGGTGAAAGTTTAAAAGATGCTTGGTATAGAATCATTGATTCTCATAGAAAAGCCACCAAGAAGCAATCCACTACTATCCTGCTTAGAAATTTTTATGTTGGGATTACTCCTTGGAATAGGTTCATATTAGATACTGCTATCAATGGGAATTTTCTAGAAGCCCCGACTTGGGAGTCTCTTAATGTTATTGAAAATCTTGTTGGAAATCTCCCTATTGCTAGCGTACAAGAAGATATAACTCTATCTCACATTATGAAGAAACTTGAAAAGATAGAGTTAGAAATACCAAGTATAACTACGATGAATGAGTTGGATCGCAAGATTCAAGGGAATTTGAATAGGCTTGATAGCTCCATGCTTAAAATTATTAAAACTTTGGAAGAAATACCTCTCTTTGATAATTTTATAAATAAATCTTCCATTGATTTGCCGCCTTTTGGTTTTCTCCCTAGAAGTATCTTCATTAGGCCTTTATTTGAAATACCTCTTAAGACTAGTAGTACAATTGAAGAGCTTTTTGATGATCTTGATGATGGTTCGATTGATACAACTTGATCTTTTTGCATTATGCCTAGCTAATGGCTTTAAAGAAGCGCTTTCGGGAGGCAGCCCGCAACGAATTTAGGTTTTTCTTTTTGCTTTTGTTGTGTCTTGATGATTGTTACTTCTGTAGCAACACCATTGTATCTTTATTTTTCAACTTTGTGCCAAGTTATAGCCTCTTACGGCAAGGGAAGTAAAAGTTGTGACATGCTGTCGAGAAAACAGATTCTGTCCTCGTGACCAGAAAAATTCCAGAAAAATCCCAGTTCATCCTTTTGAGCTGAAACTTTTACACAGTATGATCTATACAATTACAAAACTTCCGTATGTTCTGAGTTTTTTGATTTGAGTTGCAGAAGTGCCCCTAAAAAAATCTTTACTATCTGCTGTTCTGTTTTTCACAGATTCTGCCACGTTTTGTCTCTCCAAACTTTTGCAAACCTTAAGCTTGATTTTTCTTTGCAAAAACGTTTTGGCACTCTTGAGAAACAGTAGCTCTTCAATAATATCTTTATGTACAGTGGAGAAAAATTATTTATTAAGGGTACTAACCTCTCTAATCAGCTTATGATGAGTTATGTATGAAGGGAGTTTTCAAGTGTGCGATGGAAGATGATGGAAGAAGATCCAGGAGTGTCAAGCGCTCAAGCTTGGGGATGCCCCCATGCATCCCCAATAAATATTCAAGAAGACTCAAGCGTCTAAGCTTGGGGATGCCCCCGTGCATCCCCTTCTCCATCAACAACTCATCAGTTCGTCCTTCGTCTCACTATATTTTTATCACTTCATGTGTTATGTGCTATGCTTGGAGCGTCTCGCTCTTAGGATTTGTTTTTGGTTTTCTTTAGCTTTGCTTGCTGTTCATAACAAGTTAGATCCTTTCTTACTTTGTGTGGGAGAGAAACACGCTCCACTTTCAAAATCTAGAACACGTCATAGGATTCTTCATGCCTATCTTTTTGCTGTTGTGTGTTCTTTATCTTTTCATAGCTACTGCCATGTTTAGTTTTAGTCTTAGTTTGTCTTTAGCAAGAGCCTTGGATTTTCTTTAGTTTGTTGCTAGAACTCTTTTTAGTTTTCATTTTTATCTTGTTAAAGAGAGTTGGTTGTTGCACTGAGTTGTGTTTTGTCTTGAAAGTAGGTGATTGAGGTTGCTATTTAATTTTAGTAGTAGCTTGCAATAGTTTTGAGGTATTGTTATGAGTAATGTTTGGACTTTTGGTGTCAAGAGCTCTAGCCTATTAGTGATAGGTGTCGTATTTTGGGCAATCCGTGTTTATTTTCAAAACCTACAAAACTAGTTGAGAACTCTAGCTACTAGATGGATCACTACTCTTCTGAGGAGTCGAATATCAGAGAACACTCACGTACCATGAGTCGAGGATGCGCAAGGATAACCAAACCCCCATACACTCCTCCTCGGGGTACTTGTCTCTTTGTGAACCTCCTCATTAGATTGAGAGTTACCGATAATAAGTGCATGAGTTCTTCGGACTAATATAAGTATTGAGAGTTGACACTTCCACCTTCCCATATTTTTCTAGCCTTTCCCGTGTCGTGCATTGCCTTCTTCTCACTCCGAGAGTTGGTGTCCACCTTCTCCGGTACATCCAGACCCTTGGCATGATACGCTCTGTCATCATAAGCCTCCCTTTATCTTTCCTCAAAACAGCCACCATACCTACCTATCAAGGCATTTCCATAGCCTTTCCGAGTTACATTGCCATGTAACTTCCACCTATTCATGACTTGATCTTCATGTCATACATGTTCCTGCTACACTGGCAGCGGCATACCTTGCATACATCATGTTAGTTACATCTTCTTTATGATTTTGAGTACCTTGTAAAGTGTGAAAGATCTCCTTTACCTTCTTGAAAAATAGATTGTTGCCCTTAAGTGAGGAAAAGATCCCAAAGTGGACACATTAAAAGATCCCAAAGAGGAAAAATGAGAGTTAAATAGAAAGAGCCATTGAGGCCACCAAAAAAATACAAAAAAATAGAAAAAAGAGAAAAAGAAATAAAAAGAGAAAAAGGGGCAACACTACTATCCTTTTGAGAGATCCACACTAGTACTCCCTTTATATCTTTGTACTCCATAGAGATGATCTTTATACATATAGTTTGGAGAGCTTCCTAGCTCGTATGTGCATCCGTTGCATGGCAATCCCTACTCCTCACATCATATCTATCATTTGGCATCTCTTGCCTATGATTGTCCTCATTGATGTGAGACTTTCTCATCCTTTTTGTCTTCCTCCTCCGTATTTCTCTCTCTTTGCCATCCTAAGTGTCAACTTTCGTGCGTACGCTCATCCATTCCATGAGTGCTCAAAATATCGAAAAGGAGTGGATCAAATTGACTTGTACCTGGCTAGTGGTCTGGGGACGAGTCAAGATAAGATTCCAAAGAAGACCAAGTGTGACACTTTAGTAGATTGAGTTCTCAACACAAAAATACTTTTTTCTCATATTCCCTATCCCCTTTTTTGCACGCAAACACCATTTGGAGACATTCGAGTCACGGAAAGCGAGAGCTCTTGCACCTTTTGTTCTTTTTTTACTTGTTTCAATGCTAATATAGACTCTTGCATGTTATGACTTCAATTGAATCTCTAACCTTGATTGCTTTACTTTTCAAAGTTCTTTTATGGTTGCTAGCATGTCACCACAGAAATTATGCTTGTTATCATTTACCTACTCGAGGACGAGCAGGAATTAAGCTTGGGGATGTTGATACGTCCAAAATGTATCTATAATTTCTGCTTGCTCCATGCATGTTTTGTGTGATATTGCTATGATCTAGATACACTTTTGATCATATTTGGAATAACCTATTAACTCAGTGCACCCCAGTGCCAGTTCCTGTTTTCTGCTGTTTTTCTATTTCAGTTTTCCCCCATATAAAAAGTGCCAGAAAAATTCGGGAAAATTCAGATAAAAAATCAGCGTGACGGAAGCTTCCAGAAAAGCCTGGGAGGGGCCAGGAGGGGGCCAAGGGGGGGCCAGGCGGCCACCCGGCGCGGCCCCACCCCTGGCCGCCCAGTGGGGCGCCTGGGGCCCCTGGCCCACCTCTGGCTGCCCCCCTTCGCATATTTATCCCCCGTCACGGGAAAACTCCAAAAAGAGAACCCTATTCCGTGAACTCGCCTCTGTTCCGCCGCCGCCGCGCTTCCAAGATCGGGAGCACCAGAAGACCTCTTCCCGGCACCCTGCCGGAGGGAGGATTGACCTCCAGGAGTCTCCTCTCCACCATGGATGCTCCCCGGATGTCTTGTGAGTAGTTTTCCTTGGACCATGGGTCCGTGATCAGTAGCTATGTGATGTTCTCCTCCCCTCTTTGATCTTCATTGTTCAGACCTCGTGAGCTGACCTACATGATCGAGGCACCTTTGTAATATTTCTGCAATTGCTATGTTGAGTTTGATCGGATCTGATGGATTATGAGATTATGTTCAGATTGTGATAGAGTAATATATTTGGTTTCTATCTTTTATATTTTTGTTCCTAAGTAATTCTTGCATGTTCTTCGTTGCTGTTTATTGCTTTGGCCAAGTAGTAGGTAGTGACTCTAAGAGGGAACGTTGTGCTAGATTGTGGGTTCATGGCTCCCTGATGACACGCTTGAGTGGCAGAAACATGAGTCTAGGGGATGTGCTGTTGCCACAAGGGGGAAAACAACGGTGCTTGTGACCGCGGTCACAAGGATTGTTTACTTTACGCAAAGTTCTTTTATTGCAGTTGTCTGTTGCTTTGGGTTTACACTTTGGGTGGGGCTCGCAACTTAATACCAGTGAGATGTTCTGGATATATATCTCAAGGTGGATGATTAGTAGTAGATGCAGATGGATTTCGGTCTACCTATTTTGGCGTACTGCCCGTGCTTTTGAACCTCTTCCTTTCTTTTGTAGCATAGTTACCATTGCGGTGCGTTCATAATCCTGTCAATTGCCCTTCTGTAATTTGTTTACCTCGCATAGCAGTTTTATCGTCTTTTGGGAGAGAGACATCACTAGCGAACATCATGTATCCCGGTCCATGTCCTCATTACTGTTTCCAAGCTATCTTTACTTTTTTGCTTTTACTTGTTATCATTATCACTTGTGTTTTACCCTTTGTGAACAACAAGACCGGAGAGATTGACAACCTCTCTGAACTTCATTGGGAACAAAGTTATCTGTGTCGGTGTGCAGGTCCACGTCAGTCGCGCCGCTGACACCTACTTATCATATCCGGAGTCCTACGGGAGACATACTTTGGTATCTTCACCGAGGGAAACTCGCTGCTACACTGCATCACGCCTTCCACTTGGGGCTCACCAACGAAGGGCGGGAAGCCGCTTAGCAGCGGCACGTTCCCTCTTGGCATCCTGTATACAGGAACACTTATGAGAACATGGTAGAAATATTGATGAAACCAGAAGATAAAGCAATATTGGCAACAAAACTTCCTCACGAGGTATGAGGAAGCCGAAGGCTGAATATCCACCAAGGTTAACCCGGAAAGTCGAAAGCTAGGTGCTACTTGAATCCCCTAACTGAGATCATCCGAATCCAAGATAATAATCTGCTAGCGAGCACACAACACTATATACGAGTGGTTGAAGACCTGAACGTTGAGACATCTGCCCTGAGCCCCCGCCGAAGCGGTCTCCTATAGGGGGAGGAACCACATCCGGAGGATGCCAACCATCCCTGTATAGGAGTTTCACCTGAGGTACGCCGTAAGCGAGGTGGAGCTGTCAACCCCAAGTGGCGGCTCAGTGTTCTCAACGTACGCCAACCGTTCTCGTCGCTAGCAAAAGATTATAGAGGAATCGGAGCCTCATGTAAACGAGAACATAGATTTGTTTTGAAAGGATAAATTGCAGAGAGAAAACAATGTTTCACTTCCTCACGGAAAAAGGGTTGGGAGGGTGGGGTAAGGGGTCCTACAGTCAGTCCTGCTCTGATATCAAGTTGTAAGGCCCACGATGCGGTACTACCTCGAGTTAGTCGCTTTCGAGTTAGTCGCTAGCGAGGTGGAGCTATCGTATTCTCAACAACAGGTAATGAAGCATGAACAACTAAGAAATAATTATATATAAGTCCAGGGCATACACTCGCCGCTGGTATTTATTACATCATCTCAGAGATCATAAGATCCAACAGTACATTATAACATCATGCGGAAGGCACACACGACCGAGTACGGTCAAAATCCAAATGGCCCTAGAGAGGGCTGCTAATAAGCAAGCCCACCCACGGAACATCGGAACCCAACTATAGGATCTACTGGGCGAAGTCCTCCTCATCGTCCTCCTCCGGTGGCACCTCCACGAAGTAACGTCCAGTGCTCGGGTCGAGGTAGTAACCAACTGCAGCGGCCGATCAGGAAAAACAATAAAAGGAAAAAAGAAAAACAAGAGGTCAGAATATATCAATGTAGTATAACTAACTTCTCACAGAAAGGAAAAGTAGTGGTTGAGGTTGCAGCCGCGCTAGCATATATGAGTGGCTAACGAACTATTAGAGTAAGGGAAGATCCAAGAACTCGTTGATAATGTGTCGTAAGTCTGCTATTCACGTACTTACGCAAAACATAACACAACCTTGTCCCCTCTTTGTCACCCCGGACGAAGAAGAGCAATCAAGGCAACTCACACGTTGGCAACTTTTAAAGCATGATTAAATTGATGTTATTCTATGAACAAGGAGTAGGTCTCAAGTCGTCCATAACCGCGGACACGGCTTTTCGAAAAGATTTAACCCTGCAGGGGTGTACCAACTGCCCATCATAGGCTTCGCATGTACGCCCGGTCTCCACTTGGCTGGGTAAACGCCTGAAACTCCGGAAAGTCAGATTCCCTCTAACTAACAACGCACAATTCCGGGTGGCCCCCAGTGAGTCGACATCCAACTCAAAAGCCGGCCGCGCTCTCGAATCGGCCTCTACCGTATGACTCGGGTTTGGATGACCGGTGAATTATCACATGAGTTCGGGTCCTCAGCCGGCCATGGTGGACCAACAAGGGAACCATGTTCCCGCTGGCCCAAGTAGTTTTAAAATTGCTGGAGCGCTAACTAGATACACACACGGGTTCAAATGGTAAAATCAGCTCGGGCCACCACTAGAACTGTTTGGAGCTAGGTAGGTAAGACAAGGGGACCCCATATAATCCCACACACGATTAGGCACGCTCGTCAAGAAACACAATACCCGGAACTCGGGACCTAGGTGACTCGAATGGAACAAAACACCTGGCGGGAACAACCCGGTCTCCCATCCTTCGTCAAATATATAAATTAACATCATAATAATAAATATCAACTAATTTCTGATAATAGCATGATATTCCACCAAGCAGCAATGGGTATAAGCAGCAGGTTAAGGGACTACTCATACTATGTAAGGGTTAAGCAAGCAAGGTACATAGCCAATCAAAGGTTTTGCTAGGATGTGGGGGCATGGCTGTTTGGGTTTAGTTGAGAGGCAAAAGTATATGGTGGTAGGATCAAGCAACTGTTCTAAATACAGCTAGGCAAGCGAGCTGAAAGCTATAAAGAATGATATATAAACCCCCTTGCCTGGGTAATCAGTCGACGGAGCAGACATAACAGGGTCCTCGTGCTCGGTGTCGGAAATCACCACGAAAGTCTCCTCGGTATTCTCAGGTGCTAACGTAAGGTACCGGCAAGGAAAAAGCACACAAGTAAACATCGAGATCAAATGCACAAGCATGGCTGAGATGATCAAGTATAATTAGGCATGGTGTGACCCTAACTAGTCAAATTTAAATGAAGGTGTTGACGACACGTCAAAAAACTCCACATGCAATTATTAATATTTTATGGCTTTGGTCATAGCCTTAACTTTGGTGTAAGTGACATGGCAACATGACATGGCATGAAAAAACAACAAAAAGCATCGTGAAAATAAACTACCGATTCCGGAGACGGATTTGTGTCGGTGAAATTGACACCAAAGAAGTATCAAAGGAAGGACACATGGGGATGCAAGACATGACTAGCACCCCATGACCAGAGAAGTTCAACATGCTCCAAAAGGTGCAACGCACCAAGACATGGGCAACAGAAGGGAATGAAGCAAGATCAAGTCCACCATGGCATGATCACATGTGGGTACAACTCCCTCCACTTTTGTCACAATTTTTATGTTGATCAAACACAAAAACAGAGGTGATCATGCTGACCAGTGGATTTTTATACCCCATTTTGATATATGGCATGTGCCCAAAGCATTTGAAATCAAACAGAAACAAAAATCCAAAAGTATTGGAGTTGAATAAAAAGAAAAAGGGAAACCGAAAAAATGCAAAGGACAGGCCACTTGTGCCAGCCTCGGGTGCCACTGGACAAGACTAGCTGCTGCTGCTCCCACGTGCGGGAAGGCTCGCTAGGCCAGGCCCACCTGGGCTGCTGCTGGAAAAACAAGAAAAAAAGGGGGGGCTTGCCTCTGCGGGGACTCGAACCATGCCCCCCAAGCTGAAGCGCAGGGTCTGAACCACTACGCCACAGACGGCTCTCGAACGGATACATGAAGCAAACAAGATAACACACCCGTTCCCCTGTAACTGAACCTGACGGCCAAACTAAAGAAGGAACGACACCGGCGACAGAGCAAAATGCCGGCGATGATGGCATCCTGTGACGCCCCCAAAATCAGAACGTGTACAGTAATCATACACGCAAGGTACACGATCGAGATCAAGGAGTCACGATGAGATATCACAACACAACTCTACAAATAAAATAATACAGGCTGTTTAATACAAGCCAGGGGCCACGAGGGCTCGAATACAACAGCTCGAGAGCACAAGTCAGCGGAAGCAAATAGTATCTGAGTACAGACACAAGGATACAAGGTTGCCTTAAGAAGGCTAGCACAAATATCACCAACGATCGAACAGGCAAGGCCTCCTGCCTGGGAACCTCCAAACTACTCCTGGTCAAAGGGGAACTCGACGTCGTAGAAGGCATCGGGGATCTTCACGTTGTGGAGGTCGGCATCGGGGATCTCCTGCTCCTGGACTCCAACGTCGACTGCAGCGGCGGATCAGGCAAAACATAAAGGGGGAAATAAAGCAAAGGTGAGTATCTAGCATACCCGCGAGTCTTACGTCCGCTACTAAGCATTATGCATTTGTATCAACGGAAAGGGGAGGTTGTATGTAGTGGACTGCAAGATAGAAATCAGAATAAGGGTAAGAAACTAGGCCTATCAAAGACTAGCATCTTCTGACGATGTCTTGCAGCATGAGAAGAGAAACAGCCAACAGTTTAATAGCAGAAATGTAATAACAATGCAGCAGAAGTTGCTGCAGCATTGTATAATAGTAAGTTGTAATAATTAATAATAATAATGCCTCCGAGTTCCCTTCCTCGACTCCCCGCGAGGAAGAAGACCCGGAACCATACAGTTTAATAGCAGTAGTTCGTAGTGGTAAGATCCAGCTTCAGCATAAAGCGTCATGTTACCGTGGACACGGCTATTCGAATATATTAAACTCCCTGCAGGGGTGCACTACTGTTCAGCCTGCACGCTCGGATCTCCAGGGTGGCGTGAACCTTGTTAGGGAACGCCCCACCGAGGCTATCCGACACATCGCAGCCCATCCTAGGCTCAGCAGAGAGGCCATCCGCCGGACTATATCCTATGCGCCAAGGGGTCTAGGTCCCTCACCCTTGCACGCTCCTGCACGGTGCGAGTCTGGCCGGTGAAGCAAAAGAAAATCCAAACACACCTGCTGCAGCAAATAAGACAACACGGCTTCCCGGCGATCAGGCCGTAGTACTGCTGACGTCTGAAGAGCTTTCGGACAAACTACGACGCAGGGGAGCCCATAACTCCTTATCCCACGTGAAGGTAGTGCGTACAGACCAACGGGTCTCTCAAGTAATCCGCCGAACCATTTAGCATTTTAATATTATCTCGCAGACAACCGTTATCGCTGTCTGACTAACAACACAACGAACAATGAACAGCAACAAGGCCCACCGGTAACGTCGGGGCCTGCCATGTCGTCCCGTCAAAGCGCACGGTTACCGACAAGGTGAACTGTCTCCTTACCTTGTCTCGTGTGTGCTCTCGCGAGATACGAGCAGGGGCCAAGCACGCCAGTAACGTCGGTCGTACCCTCCCTGTCATTCCCGACACAATACCGCTCGCGGGCACCGTTGGGTCGCCCGACTTCTTACCTTAAGGACAACCGTTCTCAGGTACCTAGAGCGGCTATACAGAGTCATCAACGAGTGGAGTACAAGGATTACTCCTTGATAGCTCACACTTGAAGGTGGCTCGGCAGAGCCGAGCTAGGGGGCCTTAGGCGGTGTCTGCATTGTACCGTACCTGTGCAGTGGTAATAAGTTGTATCCGCGTCACTCCCCTGAGTGGTCATGACCCACTATCTAATCCTAGCTAACAATGCGCAGGGCTCACTGCTGAATAATGCATAATTATAATAGGCGGCATAGGTCAAAGGAGGTACATCAAGGGCGACAAAAACAGGCTATGCAATTGAATAGGATTGAAATCCTAGCAGCAGCAGTAACAATGCCTAGTGCAAGAAAGTACGGAAAAGGTACGCGATATCTAGGGAAGAGAATGGCTCTTCTTGCCAGGAAGCTCGACGGTAGGGGTAGGGTCGTCGACGAAGTAGTCATACCCGGCGGCGGTGTAGTCCACGACGGCAGTGGGGTCTACCAGAGAATAAAGGGGATAAACACAGTAAATACGAAGCAATCATAGCAAACAAATACATGGCATGATGTATGCAAAGTTAACGGTGTTCTAACGCAGTGCAATGCACGTTGCTCGAAGCGGGAATTCATCCGGGGATGAACTGCCAGCTCCGGGTGATTACCGGACAGGGTGTCCGGAGGGGGAAGGGTTCATGCCGGAGGTGTCGTGGACATCCGACAAAGATAAGGGGGGTGTGTTCGTGTTAGTTGAACCCTCCCGGACAACTTTCGTGTTCGGAATAAATTCATCCGGCAGGTTTTTACCAGCACCGGGAATTATCGACAGACAGCCAGGAGGGGGGAATGTCGATTATCGATGTGTTAGGGGGTGTGGTGGGTATACAGATAGCGTATCCGTATTCGTTATATTTTTCTGATCAATTTTGATGTATAAACTTTTTGAATCTGACTTATGGTTTAAAAGATAATTAAATTCAAAGTTTTCATCATTTTAAAAGATTTTCTGAATTTAATTTATTAATAAAATGCAACATTATCCACAGAGAGTTGACTGGTCAAACCTGGCCATTGGGTCCCACTGGTCAGCCTCACATGTTATACAAATCATTTTATTGAATTAAAATAGAGCCAGGGCCCACATGTCATACACTGGAATAAATCCAAATTCTTTTAAATATTAATCTGACAGTGGGGTCTACCTGTCATAGACTCATATGCTTAATATTTTCTAATTATTTTTAAACAGAGGGTTAAGTGGGAGGGGCCCATATGTCGTAGGTGAGGGGGTGGGTTATTATCCCCTCACTATTAATCAGAGGTGATTAGGGGGCTAATCCCCAGGGGCCCTACCAGGCAGTGACAGGGGGAGGGAGCTTAAGCTCCATGGCGCTATCGCCATTAGAGGTCGACGATGAACAGGGACACAGCGAGGTCGTGGGGGGCGCCTCCGGCGAACACAAGTCGAGCAGGAGGGGAGAATCGACCCGGGGGTTCGCTGCGGGTCGGTTGGGGGCCGGGTATGCTGCAGGGGAGGCCGGGCTCGTCGGAAATGGAGAGCACGGCGACGGAGGGGCACTGGCTATGTGGAGCCGGTGCTCTAACGCGCGAAGCACGGCCCGGCGAGAGGGGAAACAAAGCGGCGCTCACCAGGGAGCGAAGGGGAGTGGTCTCGTGGCCGGAGGAGCTTGAGGCGCGGCAAATTTGACGAAGACGCCGGCGAGGTCAGGATGGAGTCCGGCGACGATTGCGGTGGTTACGGTGGGGCTCGAGGTCGAAGCGCTTCCTTAATCGAAGGAGGCGGCCACGGCGGAACTCTTGGGCGCGTTGGCTGGGCCGGGGGTGGCCGGTGGCCAAGCCGGTGTCGACGGCTTGGCGGCGGCGCGCACGGCTCCGAGCGGGAGATGGAGGAGGGCGAGTGTGAGGGGAGATAAGAGGGGGGCCACTGATTAGGTTTGCATCAGGGGAGGCCTCGGCCGTTCATATCCCGCCGGAGGGGGCTGGATGGTCGCCACGGCGACCTGGCCATGGCGTGGCCGGCTCAGATGGTGACCACGGGGTCACCATGAGCAGTGGTGGAAGAAGACAGGGGGGGCTGCCCAGTTGGGCTTGCTGGGCTGGTGGCCCAGGGGGGGAGGGAGGGGACTGGGCCTCGGGCCAGATTAGGCTACGTTAGTTTAGTTTTTTTTATTTTCTTTTTTTTGTATTTTCTCTTTGTATTTAATTTAGTCACTTAGGCAATTTTGTAAAATGTTGAATGTGTCCATAATTTAGTAATCACCATAGGTTACTTCCACAAAAAGGGTGGGCAATATTAAAAGTCATTTAGTATTTAAATTAAATATTAAATGGTTTATATAGGGTTTTTGGCCACTGTTTTGATTTATTTGAATTAATTTAGAGGCTAATAAAATCCCCAAATTGGTGTATCATGGTCCACAGAATATTAGTGATTTTATAAAAGTAGTTTCACAATTATTGGACAAGTTTCATTTGCAACATTATTTTTAATATTCATCAAAAGGCATTTTGGGTTTGTTTGTATTCAAAGATGAACAAGGCATGATCAAGGGTTATTGGAGACATTGCTAATCACAGATAATTATATTAACAAAAGTTTTATTGATGCCTGACACTGAGGGTGTTACAAATCTCCCCCACTACAAGAATTCTCGTCCCGAGAATCTAAGCGGTAGAGGGGAAAAGATCGGGGTATTCCTCACCAAGACGATCTTTGCATTCCCAAGTGGCTTCATCTTCAGAATGATTTGACCACTGAACTTTGAGGAACTTGGTTGTCTTGTTGCGGGTTTTGCGTTCAGACTGATCGAGAATGCGGCTCGGATGTTCTTGATAAGTCAAGTCCTGTTGCAGCTCGATCATATCATGCTCCACTTCACGAATAGGGTCTTTGAAGCAGCGTCGGAGTTGCGACACGTGGAATACATCGTGGACTTGAGAGAGGTTCGGCGGCAATTCCAACCGGTATGCCACGGGTCCACTCTTGGATAGGATACGGAACGGGCCAATGTAGCGAGGAGCTAATTTGCCTTTGATTCCGAAACGATGAGTGCCTCTCATGGGAGTGACACGAAGGTAAGCTTGTTCGTCGGGTTGATAGACCATTTCCTTGTGCTTGCGGTCATAGTTGCTCTTCTGACGAGACTGGGCAGCTTTCAAGTGTTCACAAATAACGCTTACCTGATCTTCGGCTTGCTGAATAACGTCCGGATCAATGAGGGTTCGTTCCCCAGTTTCTGACCAATTCAGAGGGGTTCGACACTTACGTCCATATAGAAGTTCAAAGGGTGCCATCTTCAGACTAGCTTGATAGCAGTTGTTGTACGAGAATTCCGCAAATGGAAGAGATTCCTCCCATTTCTTACCGAATGAAATGACACAAGCTCGAAGCATATCTTCGAGCACTTGGTTGACTCGTTCGACTTGTCCTTGCGACTGGGGGTGATAAGCGATGCTGAAATTTAGGTGAGTGCCCATAGTTTCTTGGAAACTGTCCCAGAACTTAGAGGTGAAAATGTTGCCTCGGTCGGAACTGATCTCCAACGGAATACCGTGGAGCGACACGATTCTGGAAACATACAAGTCTGCCAACTGACTAGCAGAGATCGTCTCCTTGACAGGCAGAGAATGAGCAACCTTGGAGAATCGGTCGATGATGACAAAGATGGCATCATGACCTTTCTGTGATCGGGGAAATCAGGTGAAGAAGTCCATTTCAATCTTGTCCCATTTCCATTCAGGAATAGAGAGTGGATGTAGAGTTCCAGCAGGTCTTTGATGTTCGGCTTTGACGCGACGGCAAACGTCACACTCATCAACATATCGAGCGATGTCTTTCTTCATGCCAGGCCACCAGTACCGTTGACGAAGGTCCTAGTACATGTTGGTGCTACCTGGGTGGACCGACAACGGGGTATCATGAGCTTCTTTCATAACATCTGGAGTCAAGTTTAGATTGCCCTTGCTAGGAACCACTAAACGATTCTTGAAGTACAACGCTTGATCATCAGCAAGCCTATAGTCTGAGGGCTTTCCTGTGGCGAGATATCGCTTCATCTTTTCGTAATCAGAGTCAGCTCTTTGGATGAACTTGATGTCTTTGTCGAGGTCTACTTCAACAACAAGGGAATTCACATGTCCCTGCGGAACAATTTCAAGGTTCAACTTGCGGAGCTCTTCATACAGAAGTGGCTGCTCTATCTGGACTTCGAGTTCAAAAAAGTAGGCTTTGCGGCTTAAGGCATCTGCCACCACATTATCTTTGCCAGGGGTGTAAGAAATTCCCATGTTGTAGTCGGCTATTGTCTCTAGCCATCTTTGTTGGTGGAGATTCAGGTCGGGTTGCGTAAACAGGTACTTCAGGCTTTGGTGGTCGGTGAAGATCTCGCAACGATTACCGACGAGGTAATGTCGCCACAGCTTCAATGCATAAATCACCGCTGCCAATTCGAGATCATGAGTTGGATAGTTTTCTTCGTGAGCACGCAACTGACGAGATCCATAAGCAATCACTTTGTGCTCTTGCATTAGGACACATCCTAATCCTTGACGAGACGCGTCGCAATATATCACGAAGTCCTTCTGAGTATCAGGGGGAGCAAGCACTGGGGGTGAAGTGAGCTTGTCCTTGAGAGATTGAAAACTTTCTTGACATTTATCAGTCCACTCAAACTTGACGCCTTTCTGAAGCAGATTAGTCAGAGGCTTGGCAATCTTGGAGAAATTCTCAACAAAACGGCGGCAATAGCTGGCAAGGCCGAGGAAACTGCGGACTTTCTTGACAGTCCTGGGCGGAGTCCCGTCAAGAATAGCCTGAATACGTTCGGGGTTGACGGCAACGCCATCCTTGGGAATCACATGACCAAGGTAGGTTACTTCGGGAAGCCAGAATTCACACTTAGAATACTTAGCATAGAGTTTGTGTTCTCGAAGCTTTTCCAGTATAAGACGAAGATGTTCAGCATGTTCTGCATCGGTCTTGGAGTAAATCAATATATCATCCAGATAAACCACGACGAACTTGTCGAGGTATTCCATGAATATATAGTTCATCAATCTGGACAAGGTGGCTGGTGCATTCGTCAAGCCAAAGGACATGACGGTGTACTCGTATGAACCATAGCGAGTAATGAATGCAGTCTTCGGGATGTCCTCATCATGGACCCGGATCTGATGGTAACCCAACCTTTAAGTCGAGTTTTGAAAACACCGTGGATCCAGCAAGTTGATCATAAAGATCATTTATCCGAGGGAGGGGGTACTTGTTCTGTATCGTGGCCTGGTTGATAGGTCGGTAATCTTGGACCAAACGGTTCGTGCCATCACTCTTCTTGACAAACAGCGAAGGTGCTCCCCAAGCAGAGGAACTTGGACGGATGAAGCCTTTCTCGAGGGCCGTGTCGATCTCCTTCTTCAATTCAAGGAGGTGGTGAGGTGGCATCTTATATGGGCGCTTGGCAATAGGGACGGTGCCAGGCTTCAAGTCGATGACGAATTCAACTTTCCTAATCGGGGGTATCCCCGGCAGTTCTTCTGGGAATACGTCGGTAAAATCACAAACGATTGGGACTTTCTCAATCCCTTCGAGAGGTGTGACATTCAAGGCATTCAGAGCATATATACGAGCTTCGGCATTCATCGACACAATGGCAGTATGACTCAAAATCGCGCCAGAAGGATGAAAAAGTTGGATGACCTTGGTGCCACAATAAAGTGCGGCATCGTGGGTTTTCAGCCAATCCATGCCAAGGATAAGGTCGATGGTGGAGGTTTTCAGAATGTGTGGAGAAACCATGAACTCAAATCCTTCGATCTCGACAGTGAGGTTAGGTGCAACCATGTCAACACAACACTGGGTACCGGGAGTCCGGACTATTAAGGGGGTACGCATCTTTTCGTGGTATATGCCATGCTTAGATGCAAATGCTCCAGACATAAATGAATGCGATGCTCCTGTATCAAATAAAACAGCAGCAGGTATTGAGTTAACAAGGAGAGTACCCATCACTGTAGAGGGTTGTGCCTGAGCTGCTTCAACATCAATGTTGTAAGCATGACCACGAGCATGAGTATTGGACCCAGTATTATAGTTGAGGGTTGTAAGGCCCGATATGCGGTACTGTTCCAGATCTAGATGTTTCCATCTAGATCCGGGGACGAAGCATATATCGGTCCCACCGCGACATATGACAAAGCCATATGCCCCGGATTTCCAACATGATATCACAACATTACAGATACAGGATACAACATCTCATACAATCGGCATACAACTGCCTCAGATACAATACAACAGCGGAAGATATATGTCTGGGTACAGACTACAAGCAAATGCCTACTGGCAAAGAGAAAAGCATCGATGCCATAACCACACGGGTCCAGGCCCTCCGCCGGGATCCGCCTAACTAGTCGTCGTCGAGTCTCCACGTGAAACGTCGATCACCATACCTGTTGTCGATCAGAACCCTGAAAATAGTTTGGGGGTAGTATCATGAGTACAGAGGTACTCAGCATCCAACTGTAGTGGTCATCTGACCCAGCAAGGACTTCATCACTCGTCATTCTAGAACAACTAGTAGTTTACGGTAAGGAAGGGGTAAGTGGTGAGGTTGCCGCCGCACTAGCATTTATGAAGTAGCTAACGATCTAGAGAGTAAGGTAAGAAGCCAAGCATTCGATGAGGAATCGCCTCCAACAAGTCTTGCTATCCACCTACTACGCAAACATAACACCTATCCTATCCTTGTCCTCCTCTTCGCATCCCAATGAAGAAGAAGCAGTCAAGGCACACACACGTTGATCAAGTTATATTAAGCTTATCTCAGTTGTTGTTGTCTATGAACAAGGAGTAGGTCTCAAGTCGTCCATAACCGTGGACACGGCTTCTCGAAAAGATTTAACCCTGCAGGGGTGTACCAACTGCCCATTACGAGGCTCCGCACGCACGCTCATCACTCTCAGTTGCTACCCATCACAGGCAACCATTTTATGATTTAGTTCCAAGAGATCCGAAACGACAGGTCCCTCTAACTAACAACGAACAAAACCGGGTGGCCCCCGGTGAGTCGACATCCATCTCAGGAGCCGGCCGCTCTCTCGATCTGGTCTCTACCGTCTGTCGCAGGTTTGGATAGCCGGTTAATCACACATTGGGAAACATGGTCCTCAGCCGGACAAAGTGGGCCAGCAAGGGAATTATGTCCTCACTGGTCCGGGTTATTTTAAAGGATGTCTGCCAGGAGCTACCCGACAGGCATATATGCATGGTTTTCAAATGGTAAATCAGCTTGGGCCACCACTAGAAATGTTTGAAGCTAGATAGGTAAGAAAAGGGGACCCCATAAAATCCCACACGCGGTTAGGCACGCTCAGTCTTAAAACCAATACCCGGAACTCGGATCCTAGGTGACTCGAATGGAACAAAGCGTCGGGGCGGGATAGCCTAGACCTTCCATCCTTCGTCGAATATAGTCAACATTATAATAATCATATCATCAACAATAATATAATAATCAGGTGATATCCCAACCCAAAGAGTAACAGGGTAACATCGTAGCATCCTAAGCATGCATACTAAGCAAGGGCTGAGCAACGAGCAATAGTAACATAGCAGTACAAGGTTTGCTGGGAAGGGACATGGCTGTATCGGTTTGAAAAAGGTTGTAAACATGTGGTAGGATCAAACATCGAACCTAACCTATACTAGCATGCAAACCGCTGGTTGAAATAGAATGGATCATAAGTAATGTATAGTCCTTGCTGTTGATAAGTCAGATTCCGAAGGTGTAGTTGATCGGACGCTCGCGTCGTCTCCGAGAGTATCCGCGGGAGCACACAAGAAGTAAACACTGGAAAGCAATCAACGGTGCACCACTATTACTACGGAGAAACACAAGATCAAATAGACAACACAAGGCACGGCAACACGATACGGATCTATCGTCGAGAACGGTTACTAACGATTTAAGTGGAGTACTCGTCACACACGACGAATACCGCACGTTTACGGTGGTTCAAGTTGCTTAGCTACAGGTGACCAAACAATGGTTATTAACATGACAACTCAAGCAAGCATGGCATAGTGCACAAACATGGCAAGAGGTGAAGCACAATGTAAACTATCTATGCTAGTCAATTTAAGTGAGGCACAACCTAAACATGGCATAACACTAAGTGTCGCACGATGATTAAAACATTTGGTACTGTTCTGTACTAAACCATATTTTAGGTTGGTTAACAGCAGCAAACAATAGCATAAACACAAAGTACACGAAAAATTAATCAAGTTACATATAAAGAACACTCCAAACGGAGTTACGGTTAAAAAGATATAAGCAAGACAAGTTATGCACACATGCTGTATAAACAGGGGTAAATCTATATGCAAAAGTGCAGAAACATGACATACCAATACATGGGATGAAAGTAGACATGATGCTTAACAAAATGCAATTGGAATCACTCAATTCCGATAAACGGTCGCGACACACTCGTCGACCGAAGTTGCAACAAAATAACAGTTTCAGCAATAGCAGCACAATAACATCAGGATAGCTACTTTGGAGCAAGATATAAACATGATGCAGCAAGCAAATATGGCATGTCAATGCATTAAACTGAAGTATAAACATTGCTTAACGCAACGCAAAAGGAATCAATGCAATAGGCCTCATGGATTTGTTACAATCATCATGCAAAGTTGCAACAAAATAATAACAGCAGCATCTAATAGGAAAAGTAGCAGTTTAACGGCCTGATGCCCTGTTCAGCACACAATTACACAATCAAGATGAGCTCAAATGCAAATGCTCACAAAAGATGAATGCTAGAGCACGCAATTCTAAACAATTCGTCTTTTGGGCGCGAAGTCATCCGGGCTACGGATCCTTTGCTATCGTCAACGCGGAATCGAATCAGCAGCAAAAAACTCTCTGACTTGGTGAAATTCGCAAGTACTCTGGGGAAGAAGAAAAAATAATACATGGGCCCTCACCACTGGGCTCAGCCCATCTGGCCTGGAGAGGAGGCTGGCCATGGGCCAGGGCGTGCTGTCGGTGGGCCACGCTGTGGAGAGGCTGGCCAGGCCGGCCCATCTGCAGCGGCTGGGAGGGGGCCGCTCGGATCGGGGTCGATCCCGACCAGCCAGCGGGTGGCGGCGCCGGACTCCAGGGATACGCGACGGCGGCGGGGTGCAGGCGGCTGGGGTGGCCGGGATCTGGGCGCGGGGCGGTGCGGTCGAGGAGGAGGCCACCGGAGGCGTGGTCGGCCGGTTCCGGCGCGGATCCAGTGGGGCGGCGCACGGCGCGGCTTCGGGCGAGCTTCGGCTCGGCCTCCAATGGCGGGCGGCGGCTGCAACAGGAAGAGAGAGAGGTGAGGGAAAGAGAGGAAAGGGAAGAGGAAGGGAGAGGGAGGAGCAGCGCGGGGAGAGAGGGAGGTGGCCGGCTGGCCGGAGGGCACCGGCGGCGGCGGCCTCGTGCTGCCCGCGGGGAGCGGCCGGGTGAGAGGAGAGAGGAGAGATTGGGAGGTGGGGCTGCAGGGGTGACGTGGCGGCTTCCGGGGCCGTCGGATCTGACGATCTGACGGCCCAGAACTCATTGGGCCGATTCCAGATCTGGGAGCTAGGGTTTGCTGCGAAAATTGGGGTATTTGGGGCCAGATCTGGGGCTGGTGGCTGCCAAGGGAAACCCTAGGTGGGTGGGAGTGTGGTGGTCTTTATATAGCCCCGGTGGCTGGCAGTTTGCAAAAACATCATCTGTTTTTCTCTCGGGCGCGCGGTGCTCACGCTTCTGACCGCCGGGGATCCGCAGTACCTCCGATTCGGGTAAAACTTCGAACTGCGCGATCAGTGCGTCGAGCCGGAGGCGTTCACCTCGCGCTGGAACCGTTCCGAAAACACTTTCCGGCGCGCTATAAAAATATCCCGTTTAGTTATTAAACGGGGTTTTTCGTTCTGTTGGCTGCGGCTGGTCTCGTGCGGTTTTCGCGACGGTGATCGGGTGAAACCCGGTGTCGCAAAGGTCGAGTGTCAGGGTGGCAAGGGTCGGTCTCCATCCGGTACGAGATAAGATGGGGGGAAATAATCGCCGATCGATAAATCGGGGATGCAAACATCGCAAACAAATCAGACAAGCAAACAATTCCCACAGAAAACAAAATTTTTGATTTTTGCAAAAACTGGGCTGTTACAAGGGTCCCATTGTTGCCACGACCATTTCCGCGGCTAGCAGGGTGAACTACCAGTTGATTCTGTCGCTGAGGGCAGTCTCTGTAAATATGGCCTGGCTGACGGCACTTGAAACACAGGCCATCTTGAGGACGGAGGGGTGCAGTCTCAGCCTTCGGCTGTCTCGGCGGGGGCGGAGGCAGACGGTGTGCAACATACGACGGCCTTGCTGCAGGGGCAGTTGGAAGAAACACACTGTGTGGAAGCCAAACGCGTTGCTTCTGTGTTGTGCCCGAAGATGAGCCAACATCACGGGGGCGCTTCGGCGAACCACCGAACTTAAGCTGAGCGGTCTCAAGAGTGATAGTCTGGTTCACCATGGTGGCGAAGTCGGGGAAGACGTGCCAAGCCAGTGCAAGCTGGAGATCTGGGTTGAGTCCATCACGGAACTTCTCTTGCCTACTTGCATCATTGGGGAGGTAACTTGCAGCATAGTGGGAGAGGCGGAGGAATTCCCTCTGGTATGCCTCGACAGTTTTGTTGCCCTGAACAAGGTTGCGGAACTCGGCCTTCATACGGTTCATAATCGCCTGGGGGACATAACGAGCACGGAAGACAGTCTTGAAGTCATTCCAGGTGACGACAGTTGATGGCCCTAACCGTAAAGAGATCTATTGCAGCGTTTTCGATAAGTAAGAGTGTCGAACCCAATGAGGAGCAGAAGGTAATAGCAAGTGACTTTGGCAAGGAGATAATTGCAAGCATTGAAAGATAACTTTTTAGGGGTTTTCTTGGTATAAGAAACAGGATAGTAAAAACGAGCAAAGTAAAAGATACTGGAGAGTAAAGAGTGGCCCAATCCTTTCTTAGCAAAGGAGAGGCCTAGCAACTAAACTTATAAAAGCTAAAGTGTTCTTGAGGACACACGGGAGAGGTAGTCATGTGCTTTCGCCATATTCCGTATCGGTACTATGTGCTGTGTTGATAAGTGTTGAGTGGGTGGATCTATGCTAGTACACCCTCTAGACTAAGATAAGTGTACTCTTATGATTAAACACCTTGCAAGCATCCGCAAATACAAGGTAGTAATTAAGGAAAAAGCCTAACCATAGCAATACGATCGGTGATCCATTGTTCCCTTGTGCAAAAGCGTGCGAACTGGGGTTTAGGTTTCTGTCACTCCGGAAACCCACCGTAAGCATTCTTTGTACACAATGTATTCCCCTAGGTCCTTGATAAGGCGAAGTGTTGAGTGTTCGACTCACACAACACCGCTAGGAAAATAACAACACAACTTAAATATCAACCAACACATATTACTTCAACATCATATGACTACTAACAACTACACTTCTCCCATGTCCTCAAGAACTAAAGTAACTACTCACAAGACATAAAAGAGATCATGATCAGTGGGGATAAATAGATGAAAAATAATCTGAACACAATAATATTTCTCCAACAAAACTCAAAAGCATTCACCAAAAAGTAGTAATCAACACCGATAAAGTAGAGAGGATAGATAGTACGGATTACAACACGAGTTGAAATTGTGAGACAAGATTGGATGGAGGTGGAGATGGTGTTGATGATGGGGATGATGTTGATGATGATCTCGATGATGCCCGTGACGATGGTGATGACGATGACGACGATCTCCACTTCCGGGAGGTGATCTCCCCGGCGGAATCTGCCCGCCAGAGATGGCTTTTCTTCTCTGTAGGTTTCCGCCACGGAGCGGCGGCGGAACTCTGGAAACTCTTCTCTTTTCAAGGTTTTTGGATCACGAGGAGTATATAGGCCAGAGGGGGGAGCCGAGAGTGGCCCCGGGGGTCCAGGCGCCCTCCCGGCGCGGCCAGGGGTGGGGCCGCGCCAGGTGGCCACCTGGGCACCCTGTGGCCCCCCTCTGATCGCTCTTTTGCGTGTCTTCGTGATCCTTCTGCAAAACAGCCTCCGTCAATTTTCAGGTAATTTGGAGGTGTTCTTCTTCAGCAACTCAGCGTCCACTTTTTACCGCTGAATCCTGTGTCTGCTACTTCGGCACCGGAAAGTTGCAAGCTGTGTAAAATAAGCCAAAACAACATAAGAATAGCATCATATCATGAAATATATCAATGAATAAGAAAGAATTACTATATAAAATAGTGATGCATTTTGGACGTATAACCTCCCCCAAGCTTAGACCTCGCTTGTCCCCAAGCGAATACTGAGCTCGGTAAACCTGTCCACAAGTTTAGAGAGTGAAGTGTCGATAAATAAAATACGGACAAGAAGCATCAAGGTTCCTTCATCATACTCAAGCATCCTCAACAGCAACCTCAACTCATAAGGCCCTTATGAGAAAGTAATAACAACTATAATCAAAAGTAGGGCTGAGGAAACTCATCAAATTATGGCAAACATAACCTTGGTCAAAGGACAACTAAAAACAATTTGAAGCTTTTGAAGGAACATGTTAATAGTCATGAAGTGCAAATGCTAACACAAAGGAAGATGCTTGCTAGGCAAAAGCTTTCGCAAACAACTTACTTATCAAAAGATAATGTCAACAAGGATATGGCATGGCAAAACTTAATGCAGCTTTATATGGATGAATCCTCATCAACATCAAATGTCTGTTCTCTTAGGGAAAAGAAGGAAGTGGGACAACTGACTCAACAAGAAGGTGGATGAAAGCCTTGTTTAAGGGCAAGCAGGGAAAACTCATGTGCTATCCTTAAATCAAACAGAATAAAAATAGATTTTGGGGTGGTGCATAGTTTGTCAATGAATGCTAATAGATAGCTCAATTACTTCTCAAGATGGACAAGTTTCGAGGAACGGCTCCCAAGTGGGGATGATCACATCCCCTTAATCTCCTTTGTTTATCACTGCCAAAGTTTCTGATTTCTCATAGACCAAGCGTGAAGGAGGGTTTGTTTGTTAAATTATCTTTCGAGCTGGGCGCACCCATGCCAGTTCCTCCTCGTATTATGGGTTTGCAGATTAGACATGCAATCCTGGGGTAAAACTTGTCCAACTTAAGAAGATTATGAATTACCTACTACTTCCTCATAAGCTAAACAAGAGGCACAAAACAGAAGATTTTGAACATTTAAGGATAACACATAAATTCTATACTTATAGGAGTGGTAGGGGAATACCACGAATAGGAAGGTATGGTGGACTCACATGGAAGGTAATGGTTTCAGTGTATGGATACACAAGAAGAAATCTACTTGGCAAAGAGTTTGGCTAGCAAAGGCTTTGAGAGAACAGACAGTTGATGCTAATTTAGATGCAAAACATATAAGGCATAAACATTAAGGTAAGCATAACACATCAAGTTGTCTTCCTTGTCAACATAACACTTAAAGCATAATAACATAAAGGTTTTGGCTATGTCGCTACTTGAGGAAACATGCATGTTGTCAAGACCAAAGCTATGTTTGCCAAAATTAAATAAAGTTTTCAAAGCCATACCTGATATAAGGTCAATACTCCCCATAAGAATCGTCATATGAGGCCGATTGCGTGAAGAGAATACCGAGTGCAGCGAAGGAACCAATAGACTTCTCATTAATATTCCAATAAAGACGACTCCACACTCACGGATACAATCTCTCCACAGACGGAGTGATAGACCTTAATGCAAACACCTATTTCATATAATAAACTCCCTAGACATGATACGACTCTACTTGACTCTAAAAGACTAAGATAAAGATAAAGATACCCGGCACTCCCCCAAGCTTGGGGCAAGCTGAGGGAATGCCATTACCCGAGGAGATTTACTCCTCATTCTTGTTGTTGTTGATCAGGTACTCCTTGGCGAAGTGCTTCCATGGTAGCTCCTCTCCAGTCTTGAAGGGCATTCCCGTCTCCAGGATCCTGCACTCAGCACCTAAACCCATGCGCAGAAACTTTATTTCATACTCACAGTTCTGGTTGTGCAGATCATAGATTTGTGCTTGGAGTTGATAAACTTTTTCTTCTAGTGCGGACAAACTTGACCACATCTCCTCCATCTCTTTCCTATGGGAAGCCTCGATCTCGTTCCTGATGTCGAAGTTGGCTTCAACACCACGCTCCACCATCTTCTTGAACTTGAAGACCTCATGTTCCATCTCCTTCAGTCGCTCCTCGGTGCTCCCCTCCATGACTGGTCCCTTCAGATCTTCCTTGTGGAGAACACCGTCCTCCACACGAAGGACATGGGGGTGCTTGTTCACCTCAGCGAGGTAAGGGTTGATGACGTTGACGACGAACTTGTCCTTGGGGGAACTTGGGGAAGCCATGGCACCTAGGTCTAGCTAAAAGATTTCCTGGCAGAAACAGATTGAAGAGAAAACACACGAAATCGCGAGATACGTTGCCGGAACGATCCGGGTGAATATATAGCAAAATTTTCTGCAAAAAAAGGAAGGTAACGAGCCAAAGTAGGGTCGGAGACGGACTCCCGGGTGCCCAGGCGACCTCCCGGCGCGGCCAGGAGGTAGGGCGCGCCAAGGGGGCGCTTGGGCCCCCTGGAGCTCTTCTCCGGCTCCACTTAGGCCTCGAATTTTCCTAATTTTGCAAAAACTCATAATATGGAACTTTTATGGCGGTTCACGATGTTTCCTTACCGTAATACATACCTTTTCTTATTCTGCTTCTGTCGGTGTCTGAAACAGGGCTGCAATGTGTTCTTCATGAGTTGTTGTGCGTATTATATTTACATCAACATTGACGGGATCTCCCGCCATGTAATGCTTGAGTCTTTGCCCATTCACAACTTGAGGTTTGGTGCCTTCAAAATTGTTAATATTAATTGCACCAGACCGGTAGACTTCTTCGATATGAAATGGACCTTCCCACCTGGAAAGTAGTTTACCTGGAGAAAACCTAAAACGGGATCTAAACAATAAAACTTTATCACCAACATTAAATTCACGTTTCAGAATCCTCCTGTCATCCCACTTCTTTACCTTTTCCTTGAACATTTCAGCGCTCTCGTAAGCTTCACTTCTCCACTCATCTAGAGAAGTCAAGTTCATGAGACGCTTTTCACCAGCTAACTTTGGGTCAGCATTAAGCTCTCTAACGGGCCAGAAAGCTTTGTGCTCTAACTCTAATGGCAAATGGCAAGCCTTGCCATAGACCATTTTATAGGGAGACATGCCCATGGGGTTTTTGTAAGCAGTTCTATACGCCCACAAAGCATCTCCTCACTTATTTGACCAGTCCTTCCTATTTCTGTTAACTGTCTTTTGCAAGATCAACTTGATCTCTCTATTGGTGAGATCAACTTGCCCACTAGTTTGAGGATGGTACGGTGACGCAATTCTATGATTGACATCGTACTTGGCTAGAGTTTTTCTAAAAGCTCCATGCGTGAAGTGTGATCCTCCATCAGTCACGAGATAACTAGGTACACCAAACCTAGGGAAAAATACATCTTTGAGCATTTTCAAAGATGTTTTGTGATCATCACTCCCAGTGGGGATTGCTTCAACCCACTTGGTTACATAATCAACAGCAACTAGAATGTGAGTGTACTTGTGCGAAGAAGGAAAAGGACCCATAAAATCAAAACCCCAGCAATCAAAAGGCTCAATCGCTAGTGAGTAATTCATAGGCATCTCATTCCTTCTACTAATATTACCAACTCTCTGACATTTATCACAGGCTAAAACATAATTTCTAGCATCTTTAAAGAGAGTAGGCCAATAAAAACCTGATTGGAGAACCTTATGTGTGGTTCTCTCACCGGCGTGATGTCCTCCATAGGGACTATCGTGACATTGCTTGAGAATGTCCTTCTGCTCGTGTTCCGGTATGCATCTTCTCACGATCCCATCTGGACCTTCTTTGAAAAGATGTGGGTCATCCCAAAAGTAATGCCTCAAATCATGGAAGAACTTCTTCCTTTGCTGAAATGTTAAACCTGGAGGCAAATACTTCGCAACGATAAAATTAGCATAATCTGCAAACCAAGGATCGGAAAGAGATTGTACTTTAACAACGGCAAGTTGTTCTTCTGGAAAACTGTCGTTGACTGGGATGGGATCATGCGGTATATCTTCCATCCTTGAAAGATTGTCCGCTACAGGGTTGTACGCTCCTTTTCTATCAACAATCTTCAAATCAAAATCTTGAAGAAGGAGTACCCATCTGATGAGCCTTGGTTTGGCATCCTTCTTCGTCATAAGATACTTAATGGCAGCATGGTCAGTATGAATAATAACTTTAGAATCGACAATATACTGCCTAAACTTATCACAAGCAAACACTACTGCTAAGAATTCCTTCTCAGCAGTAGCATATTTCTTTGGAGCACTATCAAGGGTTTTACTAGAATAATACATAACATTCAATTTTTTATCAACCCTTTGTCCTAAAACAGCTCCAACAGCAAAATCACTATCATCACACATAATTTCAAAGGGCAAATTCCAGTCAGGCGGCTGTACTATAGGAGCGGTTATTAAAGCTTTCTTAAGAACTTCGAAAGCCTCCTTACAATCTTCATCAAATACAAAAGGAACATCCTTCTGGAGAAGATTAGTGAGGGGTCTCGAGGTCTTAGAAAAGTCTTTAATAAATCTTCTATAGAAACCGGCATGACCGAGAAAACTACGAATACCTTTAATGTCCCTTGGATAGGGCATCCTTTCGATAGCTTCAATTTTCGCCTTGTCCACTTCAATTCCCCTCTCGGAAATCTTGTGGCCAAGCACGATCCCTTCGTTAACCATGAAGTGGCACTTTTCCCAGTTTAGAACTAAGTTTGTATCCTCGCATCTCTGCAAAACTTTATTAAGATTGTGGAGACAGTGGTCAAAGGAAGTTCCATAGACGGAGAAATCGTCCATGAAGACTTCCACAATCTCCTCACAGAAACCATGAAATATTGCAGACATACATCTCTGAAAAGTAGCAGGGGCATTGCATAAACCAAAAGGCATACGCCTATAAGCATAAGTACCATAAGGACAAGTGAAAGTGGTCTTCTCTTGATCGGCAGTGTTAACATGAATTTGAGACAAGCCTGAATACCCGTCAAGATAACAAAAGTGGGTGTTTTTCGACAGCCTCTCAAGCATCTGATCAATAAAGGGCAGCGGGTAGTGGTCCTTCCTAGTTGCCTTGTTCAACTTCCTGTAATCAATACACATTCTATATCCAATAATAATTCTCTGAGGTATTAGTTCATTCTTATCATTAGGGACTACAGTTGTCCCTCCTTTCTTAGGAACACAATGAACTGGACTTACCCACTTACTATCGGCTATAGGGTAGATAATACCTGCGGCTAGAAGCTTGAGGATTTTGGTCCTCACAACATCCATCATCTTTGGGTTCAACCGTCGTTGATGGTCAACAACAGGTTTAGCATCGGGCTCGAGGTTGATAGTATGTTGACAGATAGATGGACTAATTCCCTTAAGGTCATCAAGGGTATAGCCAATTGCACCATGGTGTTTACGAAGTACTTCCAATAATCGCTCTTCTTCATACCCTGAAAGGTTAGAGTTGATAATGACAGGATATACTTTCTTTTCATCTAAATAAGCATACTTGAGCGTATCGGGAAGAGGTTTGAGATCAAACAACGGGTCTTCTTTTGGCTTGGATAGAATTCCTAAAGGTTCAACCGGAAGGTTGTGCTTCAGGATAGCAGGTTGTCTCAAGAAGATTTCGTCAATTTCATTTCTTTCCTGCATATGAGTATCATTCTCGTGGTCCTACATGTATTGCTGCAAAGGATCATTAGGGGGAATAGCAATAGAAGCAATACTTTCAATAATTTTATCATCACTAGGTAATTCAGTACCACGAGGCTGCTTGGAAATCTTAGAAAAGTTAAATTCATATGGCTCCCCATTGAATTCAACAGACACTTTACCTTTCTTGCAATCTATAATAGCTCCACAAGTTCTGAGAAAAGGTCTACCAAAAATAATAGGACAAAAACTATCTTGTACTAAACCAAGTACAAGAAAGTCGGTAGGATACTTTACCTTTCCACATAGGACTTCAACATCTCTCACAATCCCAATAGGAGAGATAGTAGCTTTGTTTGCAAGATGAATAGTAACATCGATCTCTTCGAGTTCACAGGGTGAAATCTCGCTCATGATCTCTTGATAAAGCGAATAAGGAATCGCGCTAGCACTTGATCCCAGATCGCATAGCCCGTAATAATTGTGATCTCCTATTTTAACAGATACAACTGGTGTACCTGAAATTGGGCTTTTATTCTTGGATGTGACAATGTTAGTTGAAACAGCACACAAATTTATAATAGAATCTGAAACATCATTAGTAACTAAATCTTTAACCATAGCAACTTGAGGATCGACTCTGATCTGGTCCTCAGGTTCGCCTGTTCTTCTCTCACTTTTATTTATGATGCCAGTCACAAAAGAGTGCTCCCTTATTCTTGAAGGAAAAGGGGGCTGCTCATATATAACTGCAGGCAAAACAGGATCAGCAACGTGAATATCAATAGGCACTTCTTTGAAAGGCTTATGGTACTGATCCTTCTTCATCTTAGAAGAATCAACATGAGAGGCAAAGTTCTTACAAAAATCAATCATTAGATGGGAATCCAGACCAATCTTAGAGCAAAAGGTATTAAAATAATCAGTTTTCACATAGCTCTCAATATAATCATGCTCATAATTTATAGCAGGTTCAATACCTTTATCGATTTCTCAATCTTCAGTATTCTTCTGGATCCTTTCGATGAGATCTCATCTTTCTTCAACGCTCTTTGTCTGAAATACCCTGCTAGAGGAGGCATCCAGCATTTCCTTATCCTGACGAGAAAGCATGGCATAAAAATTTGTAAGTATAATATCTTCGGGGAGCTTATGGATAGGTCATTTGAACATTAGGGATTTAAGTCTCCCCCAAGCTTGAGCGATGCTCTCTCCGTCGCGAGACCTAAAGTTATAGATGTAATTTCTGTCTCGATGAACTTCATGAAGAGGGTAAAACTTTGTATAAAAGAGAGACATAAGCTCTTCCCAATTAAGAGAATGTGAGTTATCGAGGAGCTTATACCAATCTGAAGCTTTGTCTGTAAGCGATATGGAGAATAATTTCTTCATAACGAACTCCAGTGACACACCTGCAAGCTTGAATAATGAACATAGTTGTGATAAATATAGCAAGTGTTCACCTGGATGTCTGTCTCCTGCATAGCGATTAGCTAGGACATAATCGATAATACCAGACGGTATCTTATAAGGCACAATTTCAGCAGGGTCAGGAGTAACTACCTTAGTTGTGGGGAGGCTCCCCAAAAACAACGATCCAAGAGTAGGGGTGTTCATAAGGACAAAAACAGCAACAGCAAAACTAAAACAGAAATATAAAAAAAACTTCCTTACCAGCTTCACTTACTAATAGCGCTACACTCCCCGGCAATGGCGCTAGAAAACGTTACTTGATGGCCCTCAACGTAAAGGGATCTATTGCAGCGTTTTCGATAAGTAAGAGTGTCGAACCCAACGAGGAGCAGAAGGTAATAACAAGTGACTTTGGCAAGGAGATAACTGCAAGCACTGAAAGATAAGTTTTTAGGGGTTTTCTTGGTATAAGCAACAGGATAGTAAAAACGAGCAAAGTAAAAGATACTGGAGAGTAAAGAGTGGCCCAATCCTTTCTTAGCAAAGGAGAGGCCTAGCAACTGAACTTATAAAAGCTAAAGTGTTCTTGAGGACACACGGGAGAGGTAGTCATGTGCTTTCGCCATATTCCGTATCGGTACTATGTGCTGTGTTGATAAGTGTTGAGTGGGTGGATCTATGCTAGTACACCCTCTAGACTAAGATAAGTGTACTCTTATGATTAAACACCTTGCAAGAATCCGCAAATACAAGGTAGTAATTAAGGCAAAAGCCTAACCATAGCAATACGATCGGTGATCCATTGTTCCCTTTTGCAAAAGCGTGCGAACTGGAGTTTAGGTTTCTGTCACTCCGGCAACCCACCGTAAGCATTATTTGTACACAATGTATTCCCCTAGGTCCTTGATAAGGCGAAGTGTTGAGTGTTCGACTCACACAACACCGCTAGGAAAATAACAACACAACTTAAATACCAACCAACACATATTACTTCAGCATCATATGACTACTAACAACTAGACTTCTCCCATGTCCTCAAGAACTAAAGTAACTACTCACAAGACATAAAAGAGATCATGATCAGTGGGGATAAATAGATGATAAACAACCTGAACACAATAATATTTCTCCAACAAAACTCAATAGCATTCACCACAAAGTAGTAATCAACGCCAATAAAGTAGAGAGGATAGATAGTACGGATTACAACACGAGTTGCAATTGTGAGACAAGATTGGATGGAGGTGGAGATGGTGCTGATGATGGGGATGATGTTGATGATGATCTCGATGATGCCCGTGACGATGGTGATGACGATGGCGACGATCTCCCCGGCGGAATCTGCCCGCCATAGATGGCTTTTCTTCTCTGTAGGTTTCCGCCACGGAGCGGCGGCGAAACTCCGGAAACTCTTCTCTTTTTAGGGTTTTTGGATCACGGGGAGTATATAGGCCAGAGGGGGGAGCCGGGAGTGGCCCCGGGGGTCCAGGCGCCCTCCCCGCGCGGCCAGGGGTGGGGCCGCGCCAGGTGGCCGCCTGGGCACCCTGTGGCCCCCCTCTGATCGCTCTTTTGCGTGTCTTCGTGATCCTTCTGGAAAACAGCCTCCGTCGATTTTCAGGTAATTTGGAGGTTTTCTTCTTCAGCAACTCAACGTCCACTTTTTACCGCTGAATCCTGTGTCTGCTTCTTCGGCACCGGAAAGTTGCAAACTATGTAAAATAAGCCAAAACAACATAAGAATAGCATCATATCATGAAATATATCAATGAATAATAAAGAATTACTATATAAAATAGTGATGCATTTTGGACGTATCAACAGTCCCTTCAACTAGCGAGCCCTTGTAGGTGTCCCACCACTGAGCAGCGGGGCCACGCAGGAAATAGGACGCAAAGTTGACGTAATCAGCAGCGCTCACATTAGCGAACTCCAGTTGTCAAGTGATGTCACGAAGCCAATCATCGGCATCCAGCGGTTGTTCAGGTTGGTGGAAGAGAGGGGGATTGAGACGCATGAAATCCCACAGAGTAACCACAGGCGGTTGGTTCTGGTGCTGGTTCTGGTTCTGGTCCTGATTCTGGAGCTGATCTATGACTCCTTGCATGAACACTTGGTTCATCTTAAACTGCTGCATCATCGCGGCCATGTAGTCTGGCGGCGGAGGTGGGTCGTTGGCACCACGACCACGACCACGACCACCACGACCAGCCATCCTGCTAGAATTTAACAAGGGTATTTCAGCGATGAGAATTTAACGAGATGCCGGAAACGAGTAATATGTAAAGCGACAACAAATAGGAGTAGTCATATAAGACATACACATCCACACATAGAATCAATCGAAAATCGGGCAGCGTAACATCGTAGAAATTAAGGAAAAAGGACACACTAGGCGGCGCGCAGACCGCGGTAAGGATTACACGACGCGACATAGATTCCACTATGTCAATCACGCCGCAAGAAAACTGTTGGCCACAGGAGTTAATGCAAGAGGACGCGCGGCCTGCCCAGAATGAGAATGGGATCAGCGGTCCGGGACCTGGGGTAGAACTCCTGTGACACGACTTAGTCAATGGGGAACCGCCAAAACGCCGGGTGGAATCAAGAGAACGTGATCCTAATGTCAGAGTTTGTAAAACTTACCAGCAAGGATAAGAGAGCAGAGTCCCAGAGCATAGGTAAGGAGAAAAGGATCCTAATACCATAGATATCACACGTAGTGACATCGATGTGGGCCCGTAAGCCAAAGATTAAGTTAGCAAAAAAATAGTTTTTCAAAGTCTAGACTCAACTTCGACTAGGTAGTGGTTGGGTGGCTTCCTACAGGCAGTCGGCTCTGATACCAACTTGTGACGCCCCCAAAATCAGACTGTGTACAGTAATCATACACGCAAGGTATACGATCGAGATCAAGGACTCACGGTGAGATATCACAACACAACTCTACAAATAAAATAATACAAGTGGTTTAATACAAGCCAGGGGCCACGAGGGCTCGAATACAACAGCTCGAGAGCACAAGTCAGCGGAAGCAAATAGTATCTGAGTACAGACACAAGGATACAAGGTTGCCTTAAGAAGGCTAGCACAAATATCACCAACGATCGAACAGGAAAGGCCTCCTGCCTAGGAACCTCCAAACTACTCCTGGTCAAAGGGGAACTCGACGTCGTAGAAGGCATCGGGGATCTTCACGTTGCGGAGGTCGACATCGGGGATCTCCTGCTCCTGGACTCCAACGTCGACTGCAGCGGCCGATCAGGCAAAACATAAAGGGGGAAATAAAGCAAAGGTGAGTATCTAGCATACCCGCGAGTCTTACGTCCGCTACTAAGCATTATGCATTTGTATCAACGGAAAGGGGAGGCTATATATAGTGGACTGCAAGATAGAAATCAGAATAAGGGTAAGAAACTAGGCCTATCGAAGACTAGCATCTTCTGACGATGTCTTGCAGCATGAGAAGAGAAACAGCCAACCGTTTAATAGCAGAAATGTAATAACAATGCAGCAGAAGTTGTTGCAGCATTGTATAATAGTAAGTTGTAATAATTAATGATAATAATGCCTCCGAGTTCCCTTCCTCGACTCCCCGCGAGGAAGAAGACCCGGAACCATACAGTTTAATAGCAGTAGTTCGTAGTGGTAAGATCCAGCTTCAGCATAAAGCGTCCTGTTACCGTGGACACGGCTATTCGAATATATTAAACTCCCTGCAGGGGTGCACTACTGTTCATCCTGCACGCTCGGATCTCCAGGGTGGCGTGAACCTTGTTAGGGAACGCCCCACCGAGGCTATCCGACACATCGCAGCCCATCCTAGGCTCAGCAGAGAGGCCATCCGCCGGACTATATCCTATGCGCCAAGGGGTCTAGGTCCCTCACCCTTGCACGCTCCTGCACGGTGCGAGTCTGGCCGGTGAAGCAAAAGCAAATCCAAACACACCTGCTGCAGCAAATAAGACAACACGGCTTCCCGGCGATCAGGCCGCAGTACTGCTGACGTCTGAAGAGCTTTCGGACAAACTATGACGCAGGGGAGCCCATAACTCCTTATCCCACATGAAGGTAGTGCGTATAGACCAACGGGTCTCTCAAGTAATCCGCTGAACCATTTGGCATTTTAATATTATCTCGCAGACAACCGTTATCACTGTCTGACTAACAACACAACGAAAAACGAACAGCAACAAGGCCCACCGGTAACGTCGGGGCCTGCCCTGTCGTCCCGTCAAAGCGCGCGGTTACCGACAAGGTGAACCGTCTCCTTACCTTGTCTCGCGTGTGCTCTTGGTAGAGCTCGACTTTTCGTGGTTTGGTAACTCTCGCGAGATACGAGCAGGGGCCAAGCACGCCAGTAACGTCGGTCGTACCCTCCCTGTCGTTCCCGGCACAATACCGCTCGCGGGCACCGTTGGGTCACCCGACTTCTTACCTTAAGGACAACCGTGCTCAGGTACCTAGAGCGGCTATACAGAGTCATCAACGAGTGGAGTACAAGGATTACTCCTTGATTGCTCACACTTGAAGGTGGCTCGACAGAGCCGAGCTAGGGGGCCTTAGGCGGTGTCTGCATTGTACCGTACCTGTGCAGTGGTAATAAGTTGTATCCGCGTCACTCCCCTGAGTGGTCACGACCCGCTATCTAATCCTAGCTAACAATGCGCAGGGCTCACTGCTGAATAATTCATAATTATAATAGGCAGCATAGGACAAAGGAGGTACATCAAGGGCGACAAAAACAGGCTATGCAATTGAATAGGATTGAAATCGTAGCAGCAGCAGTAACAATTCCTAGTGCAAGAAAGTACAGAAAAGGTAGGCGATATCTGGGGAAGAGAATGGCTCTGCTTGCCTGGAAGCTCGACGGTAGGGGTAGGGTCGTCGACAAAGTAGTCGTACCCGGCGGCGGTGTAGTCGACAACGGCAGTGGGGTCTACCATAAAATAAAGTGGATAAACACAGTAAATACGAAGCAATCATAGCAAAAAAATACATGGTATGACGTATGCAAAGTTAACGGTGTTCTAACGCAGTGCAATGCACGTTGCTCAGAGCGGGAATTCATCCGGGGATGAACTGCCAGCTCCGGGTGATTACTGGACAGGGTGTCCGGAGGGGGAAGGGTTCATGACGGAGGTGTCGTGGACATCCGACAAAGATAAGGGGGTGTATCCGTGTTAGTTGAACCCTCCCGGACAACTTTCGTGTTCGGAATAAATTCATCCGGCTGGGTTTTACCGACACCGGGAATTATCGACAGACAGCCCGGGGGGGGAATGTCGATTATCGATTTTTTAGGGGGTGTGGTGGGTATACGGAGAGTGTATCTGTATTCGTTATATTTTTCTGATCAATTTTGATGTATAAACTTTTTGAATCTGACTTACGATTTAAAAGATATTTAAATTCAAATTTTTCATCATTTTAAAAGATTTTTTGAATTTAATTTATTAATAAAATGCAACATTATCCACAGAGAGTTGACTGGTCAAACCTGCCCATTGGGTCCCACTGGTCAGCCTCACATGTTATATAAATCATTTTATTGAATTAAAATAGAGCCTGGGCCCACATGTCATACACTGGAATAAATCTAAATTCTTTTAAATATTAATCTGACAGTGGGGTCTACCTGCCATAGACTCATATGCTTAATATTTTCTAATTACTTTTAAACAGAGGGTTAAGTGGGTGGGGCCCATATGTCATAGGTGAGGGGGTGGGTTATTATCCCCTCACTTTTAATCAGAGGTGATTAGGGGGCTAATCCCCCGGGGCCCTACCAGGCAGTGACAGGGGGAGGGAGCTTAAGCTCCATGGCACTATCGCCATTAGAGGTCGACCACAAACAGGGACACAGCGATGTCGTGGGGGGCGCCTCCGGCGAACACAAGTCGAGCAGGAGGGGGGAATCGATCCGGGGGTTCGCTGCGGGTCGGTTGGGGGCCGGGTATGCTGCAGGGGAGGCCGGGCTCGTCGGCAATGGAGAGCACGGCGACGACGGGGCACTGGCTATGTGGAGCCGGCGCTCTAACGCGCGAAGCACGGCCCGGCGAGAGGGGAAACAAAGTGGCGCTCACCAGGGAGCGAAGGGGAGTGGTCTCGTGGCCGGAGGAGCTTGAGGCGCGGCGAATTTGACGAAGACGCCGGCGAGGTCAGGATGGAGTTCGGCAACGATTAAGGTGGTTACGGTGGGGCTCGAGGTCGAAGCGCTTCCTTAATCGAAGGAGGCGGCCACGGCGGAGCTCCTGGGCGCGTTGGCTGGGCCGGGGGTAGCCGGTGGCCACGCCGGTGTCGACGGCTTGGCGGTGACGCGCACGGCTCTGAGCGGGAGATGGAAGAGGGCGAATGCGAGGGGAGATAAGAGGGGGGGCACTAGTTAGGGTTCCATCAGGGGAGGCCTCGGCCGTTCATATCACGCCGGAGGGGGCTGGATGGTCGCCACGGCGACCTGGCCATGGCGTGGCCGGCTCAGATGGTGACCACGGGGTCACCATGAGCAGTGGTGGAAGAAGACAGGGGGGCTGCCCGGGTGGGCTTGCTGGGCTGGTGGCCCAGGGGGGGAGGGAGGGGACTGGGCCTCGGGCCAGATTAGGCTAGATTAGTTTAGTTTTTTTATTTTCTTTTTTTTTGTATTTTCTCTTTGCATTTAATTTAGTCACTTAGGCAATTTTGTAAAATTTTGAATGTGTCCCATAATTTAGTAATCACCATAGGTTACTTCCACAAAAAGGGTGGGCAATATTAAAAGTCATTTAGTATTTAAATTAAATATTAAATGGTTTATATAGGATTTTTGGCCACTGTTTTGATTTATTTGAATTAATTTAGAGGCTAATAAAATCCCCAAATTGGTGTATCATGGTCCATAGAATATTAGTGATTTTATAAAAGTAGTTTCACAATTATTGGACAAGTTTCATTTTCAACATTATTTTTAATATTCATCAAAAGGCATTTTGCGTTTGTTTGTATTCACAGATGAACAAGGCATGATCAAGGGTGATTAGAGACATTGCTAATCATAGATAATTATATTAACAAAAGTTTTATTGATGCTTGACACTAAGGGTGTTACACATCCGCCCTGCTGCACCAGGGACTCAACGGCGTGGCGCAACGCACAGAGGGGACATCAGAGGGTCCATTTTGCCGATCACCCGCAACAGAGTGCTAGCCATGGCGGCCCTGCCTCGCCGGGAACTCCACAGCGGAGCGGCTTCTGTACCACGCGGACTCGCTGTTCCAACACAGCCGTGCATGCACGAGGCTGCTCCTTTGGGGGCCCTAAGCGTGCTCTGTCCACGCACCGACAATGGGAACACGACTGGAGAGCGGTGACTGCGGGCTACGCTACTGACGGCGACGCGCGGCGGCAGAATCGGACACCGCACGGAATCGGAACGCACGACACGAAACCTGAGGAGAGGGACGGTGCGCATGCTCAACTAGGGGGCCGGGGACGAACTCGAGCAAGCCGCAGAGGGGGAAGAAGACCACGCCGACGTCGGTGAAGAAAGGACACGCGGCTGGCGTCGATGGCTCGAGGACGTCTGGGACCTCCTAGGGCGGACCTACAAGGGGGGAACGATGAGACTTGGCGAGGGGAAGGCGTGCCTAAGCGCTCGCTCGAAGCCGAGGCGAGGCGGCGACGAATTCGAGCTTCTCACCGGAGTTCATGGCAGAAACGAACGGGCTTGGGGAGAAAGAAGATGTGGCGGCGGAGTAAAAAATGAGGGGGGGGGGAACGATGCGCCTAGGGTTCCCAGAGTCGGGGCGAGGCCAGGTTATAAAGGGGAGCTCCCAGGCCACGTCGGCGGCTTGGTGTCGCCGTGGCCTCTCCGACGTGAGATAGAGGTGAGGGGGGACCTCGTCCACGATGTAAAGAATAAGGAGGGGAGCCATGCGATCCAAGATCGACAGTGGAGAGGCGCCTCCACTTATGGTTCGGAGTCGGGCTTGAGCCCAGGAGGGGATAAGAAGGGCCTAGGTGGGCTAGGCTGAACTAGTTGCTGGGAAAAAAAGAAAAAAGGAGCACCCCTCTCTGGCCTTTTCTGTTTAATAAAAACAGAGGCACTTGGGGAATTTTCTAGAAATATTTACAAAGAAATAAATCACACAGAAATATGCAAAATGATCCTTGCAATATTCTCCAATTTATAAAATTGGTTTGGCCATTTTTAGAGCAACTAAAATGTGGGGCCATTTATGAAATTCAAACCACGTTGAACTATGGCCCACATTTTTAGAATTGGCAAAAATGGAGCAAGGCTTTTGAAAAGCTTGGGAAGGGAAAAGAAATGGCTATGCCAAGTTTGGGGTCAAGTGGAGCATGCATGCAACATGAAAAAAAAATCCTCAAACACCCTTCTTGAACCACTTTGTTTGAATTCAAAAGCAACCCAAATGAACTCAAAACTTCTTGGCATTTAAAAACATCACATGAATTTGCAACATCTAGCACCATGTCAAGTTTGGAAGTCACATGACAAAGCAAAATTACATGACGATTACAAGAATTTCTCTTGGGCTGTTAGAACACTCCCCCACCACCACAGGATCTCGTCCCGAGATCTAAGCCTGAAACAACTCTGAATACTCGGAACGGAGATGATCTTCACGCTCCCACGTTGCTTCCTTCTCCGAATGATGTGCCCATTGGAACTTCATGAACTTGACGGTCTTGTTGCGAGTCTTGCGCTTAGATGTCTCGAGAACACAGACTGGACGGTCTGAGTAGGAAAGGTCCGCACTCAGCTGGATCTCGCCCAAGTCAACGGCCTTCTCTGTCTGCTTGAAGCACTGCTTTAGCTGGGACACATGGAACACGTCATGCACCATGGATAGACTCTCTGGAAGCTTGAGTCGAGAAGCAAGAGGTCCTCTAGTCTCAAGGATGCAGAAAAATCCGGCAAATCTTGGAGCGAGCTTTCCTTTGATGCCAAAGCGGTGAGTTCCCCTTAATGGAGACACTCTTAGGTACGCCCAATCACCAACCTGAAAAGCTACACCACGGTGCCTCTTGTCATAATAGGCCATCTGCCTTGACTGTGCTTCCTTGAGGTGCTCTCGGACAATCTACACTTTGTCCTCTGCCTCCTGGATCACATCTGGACCGAACAACTGCCTCTCACCTATCTGGGACCAGTTCAGAGGTGTCCTGCACTTCCGGCTATACGAGACCTCAAATGGTGCCGCCTGCAGACTTGCCTGGTAGCTGTTGTTGTAAGAAAACTCAGCATACGACAAGCATTCCTCCCATTTCATGCCAAAGGAAATGACACATGCTCGAAGCATGTCCTCGAGGATTTGGTTCACGCACTTGACCTGCCCACTTGTCTGAGGGTGATAAGCGGTACTGAACAACACTGTCGTACCAATCGCCTTTTGAAAGGCCTGCCAAAACTTAGAGGTGAAAAGGATGCCTCTATCAGAACTAATCTTCTTGGTAATGCCATCCAAAGATACAACTCTTGCGGTATACAAATCCGCCAACTGAGCTGCTGAAATGGAGTCCTTCACCTTAAAGAAGTGGGCAACTTTGGAAAGATTGTCAATGACGACAAAGATGGCAATGTTCTTCTTCTGCGACAAGGGGAAGCCTGTGATGAAATCCATCTCTATGTGATCCCATTTCCACTCCGGAATCTCAAGTGGCTGAAGTAGCCCTGCAGGCTTCTGGTGTTGTGCCTTCACTCTCCTGCACACATCACACCGAGACACATAACGGGCAACATCCCGCTTCATACGAGTCCACCAAAAGTTTTGCTTGAGATCTTGATACATCTTTGTGCTGCCAGGGTGAATCGATGGCTTGGAATCATGGGCCTCCTTCATGATGACCTCTCTGAGATCTCCCTCCTTGGGAACAAAAACTCTCTCCTCAAAGAACACGGTGCCGTCATTATGCACTGAAAAGCAACCGTACTTTGGAACTGAGGCGGCAATACCCTGTTTGATCTTTTGTATCATTGAGCTGCCAGACTGAGCTTCACGGATCTTCTCATGGACAGTGGGCTCTACCACAAGGTTGGCAAGGTAGCCTGTGGAACTAGCTCGAGATTGAGCCTGCGAAAGGACTCACACAAATCAGGGTGGATCTTCTGCACCTGGATATTGTTGCAATCGCCCTTGCGGCTCAGCGCATCAGCTATGACATTCGCCTTCCCAGGCGTGTATTGAATATCAACTGTGTACTCAGTAATGGTTTCAAGCCATCTTCTTTGCCTCAAGTTCAGATTTGGCTGAGTGAACAAGTACTTCAGACTCTTGTGGTTGGTGAATACATCCACCTTCCTCCCTAAGAGTAGGTGTCGCTAAGTGATAAAGGCGTGCGCAACCGTTGCAAGCTCCAAGTCGTGCGTGGGATAATTCCTCTCACTCGTCTTCAACTGCCGTGAGGTATAGGCCACAATGTTTCTTCCTTGCGTCAAAACTCCACCTAGACCTTGCAACGAGGCATCACAAAACACCTGAAAAGGCCGTGACTCATCTGGCGGTGTGAGAATTGGAGTTGTGGTCAACTTCTTCTTCAACTCCTCGAAGGCTGACTGGCATGCCGGTGACCAAACGTATCGTTTGCCTTTGCACAACAATTCAGTCATTGGCTTTGCTATTTTGGAGAAATTCTGCACAAACCTCCTGCAATAGCTGACGAGGCCGAGAAAACTCCTTAGCTGCTTCACATTCTTCGGCGGAGACCACTCTTGAATATTGCGGACTCGCTCTGGATCTACCGCAATACCCTCAGCGGAAATGACATGGCCAAGAAAATTGACCTTCTTGAGCCAAAATTCACACTTGGAGAACTTGGCATAGTACCGATGCTCTCTCAGCTTCTGCAGCACCAGGCGAAGATGTTCCTCATGTTCAGCCTCTGACTTGGAATACACAAGAATGTCGTCGAGGTAGAGGATAACAAACACATCAAGCCACTCTTGGAACAAATAGTTCATAGCTCTCATGAATGTTGGAGGGGCGTTTTAGAAGCCGAAAGTCATGACTGTAAACTCATACAACCCATAACGTGTGCTGAAGGAGGTCTTGGGAATGTCCTCTTCACGAACACGAATTTGGTGGTACCCCATCCTCAAGTCAAGATCGGAAAACACCTTTGCCCCATTGAACTGTTCGAACAGATCATTGATGCGGGGTAAAGGGTATTTGTTCTTGATGGTCTTCTTGTTAATACCACGATAGTCCTGGACCAAGCGGCTAGTCCCATCTTTCTTCTGGACAAACAAAGCGTTGGACATGAAAGAATGGGAAGCTCCGGAATCGAACAACACCGTCGCAGGAATAGAATTAACAAGAAAGCTACCAATCACGATCTCTGAAGACTGCTGCGCAACTGTCATCATCACATCGTTCACACAAAATGCACGTGGCTGTGCCCTCACCATCACAGTTCTCGGAGTAGAGCGAGGTGGGGGCGGTGGGAGCCGAGCAAAGCGCGGATCGGTGCACTTGTGAGAAGTGTTCCGGCTGTCCACACTTGTAGCAGATCACACCTGACCTGGGCTGGACTGCGGCCTGGGTGGCCTCGCGAGTGGTGGTGTAGATCGAGGGCCTGCTGAACTGGGACGGGAGGGTGGGCAAAAGTGCGGATAACTGCCCCCCTTTGCTGGAACTGCTGCCTCTGTGGGGGCGCCTCTGTGACCCAAGTCTTTTCCTTCTTGTGGACCATCACTGCGGAGTTGTAGTCTCTCTGGCGCTTTCTGTCTGCATCCCACTCCGCTCTGGCTGACTCCTGGCGGATAGCTGAATCGACGAACTACAAGAATAGCGTAGCGTTGCACTGGGTGAGCGCATACTTGATCTCTGTGCTGAGAGCCCCACGGAACCTGGCAATCCGCTTGGCCTCTATGGAGACCTCCTCCGTAGAGTACCTCGCGAGCCTGACGAAGGCCACGTTGTACTCCTGAACTGACCTCTCACCCTGCCTCAGAGCCAAGAACTCCTCTCACTTCCTGTCCATCAAGCCACTCGGAATATGCGCTACTCTGAAGTCTGTGACGAAGTCCTCCCACGTGATCACATCATCGCCTTTGTTGGCCTTGTAGGTATCGTACCAGCTGGCTGCTGCACCCTGAAGCTGGAAAGAGGTGAAGGTGACGTAGTCTGCCGGCCTGACGGTGTTTGCATTGAAGTGCTTCTTGATCTCAGCTATCCAATCATCCGCTTCCAGCGGGTCTGGTCACTCCTCTGGGTAGTATGGTTCTGGAGCATCTGCAAGATAGCAGCTGTGCGCTGAGCCACTACGGCCACAACCTCCCCAAGGATAGGGTTCTCCAACGGCGGCATGTTCCCTGTTGGCATCCTGTATACAGAAACACTTATGAGAACATGGTAGAAATATTGATGAAACCATAAGATCAAGCAATATTGGCAACAAAACTTCCTCACGAGGTATGAGGAAGACGAAGGCTGAATATCCACCAAGGTTAACCCGGAAAGTAGAAAGCTAGGTGCTACTTGAATCCCCAAACCGAGATCATCCGAATCCAAGATAATAATCTGCTAGTGAGCACACAACAATATATACGAGTGGTTGAAGACCTGAACGTTGAGACATCTGCCCTGAGCGGCCCGCCGAAGCGGTATCCTATAAGGGGAGGAACCACATCCGGAGGATGCCAACCATCCCTGTTGTAACACCCCAAAAATCGGGTTATCGATTTTTGTGCTGTTATTCCTTCCGACCTTTCCTTCCCGGAAATTTTCCCCTGGATACTGGTCGACGACCAGATAAATCCAGACAATCTGTGACCTTGCAACATTTCCCCTGCCCTTGTTGCAAGTCAGGATCTTTTTCTCGTGCCATTTTCCCCGGGATATGCGAGAATGTTGCCACGTTCGGTGCGATGTTTGCATATCAGCTTAATTCCATCGGCCGCCGGTTAATGGAATTAAAATCCCGAAAAATACCTAGACCCCTCCAAAGGTTGTGTAAACTTGTGTAGATGATCTTGGTAATCCCTTGACCTCTCCCGGAGATATTGGCTATGTTTGAATAAAGGAAGTTGTGGTTTCTTTTATAAAGCCAATAATTCCCTTTGATCCAATTTGCAAAGGAGCTACCCTTTTGGTTGTCCAATTGGTGCTCAAATTGATTTGTGGAGTTTCTAGTATCCTACCCATGCCCAGTGGTGTAAAAACATGGGGTTCCATAGTTCAAAAATGGAGAATAGCTTCAAGTTGCAAATTCCGGGCAGAATAGCACTTTACAAAGGAAGTGTTATTTTTGGTTGCCCATTGCCTCCCAAACTTTTTGTGCCTTTTCCCTTGCCTATGTCATGGTGCTGTACCCAATTTGAGACACAATGGCCAAGCCAGCAGAGCACAATAAATTCCCAAAGTTTCTGTCCAGCAGATGACTTTGTGAAGGAAGTGCAAGCTAGCCTTGTCCAAATGAGCTGCAAATTTGTGTACAGACTAACACTAGTGTAAGATTAAGCTGTGCCAAGTTTCATACCAAGGGGACCAGTGTGCTGGCCACACCAAAGCACAAACACCTTCTGTCCAATGGGTGCATTTGTAAAGGAGGTGCTATGTACAGTGGCCCATTTTTGCCCAAACTTGGTGGAGATGATCATCATAGTGTTAGATAACTGTGACACAAGTTTGGAGTCATTTCCCCAGGTGTGCTTCCCCCAGACCAGTACAAACACCTTGCTGTGGAAAGGTCATGTCTTTTTCAACTGTTGTGTGCCACCCAGGTCAGACAATGGAGGTCCTGTGGCATCCTGATTAGTCACCTCACACAGTGGACATGGCCACTGGTCATTTTCATGCCCTGGACACGCGGGTGCCTGGGTGACCAAGTCGTGGCCGTGATCTGGAAGGTGCTTGTACTGTGTTCTGCTCACCGTCGTCCTCTTCCTCGCGTTTGGTCATGTCCAGCATGCTCCCCACGTTGGCTCTGTTCACCCCGTGCACTCCCGCCTTGTTTGGTTGCCCATGGACGCCGGTGCCGACACCGTGCCCTCCCTGGCATGGCCACCGCGTGTCCACGCTCTGGACACGTCGAGAGCTTTGAGCTCCCCCTCCCCTGGCTTCATATGGAGAGCACCCGAGCCCCCTGGACAGCAGCCAGCAGCGTAGCCCCCTCCCCCCCCCCCCCCGCGAGCTTTTCCTCACCCAGACCCTGCCATGGCCGCGGTCGCCGCCGGTCGCACCCCGGCCTGGCCTCGGCCACCGCCATAGCCCCGAGCTCGCAGCCCTGGCGCCTCCCCTCCAGCTCCCCCGTCCGCTGCCTCGATGCCTTCCCGCCGCGCGCGCCGCGGACCTCCGCCGCTGCCGTCCCGGTCGGCCGGAGCGGCCACGGCTGCCCCGCCACGGGAGGCAGAGCCGCGCGCAACCCGCTTAGCCCTGCGCCTCCCTGGTGGATCCGCCCTTCGGTGCTCCGGCGGAAGAGCCCGACGAGGCGCGCCGGCAAGCCCCGGCGAGTCGCCCTGGCGTGCTCTGCCCGCGCCGACCGAGCCGTCCCCTGACCTGCACGCAAGCAAACAGAGGAGGAGAGTTGAGGCAGAGGTGGGCTGACGCGCGGGACCCACCCGTCAGCAGCCAACCCCGGGCCCCGCCAGTCAGCCAGTGGCCTCGGGCCCGCGCATGCCAGATGATCGCGCATTTGGGTAATACGCTTTTCGACTAAGGAAACGTACTTCGGCCTTCTTCGGGAGGAAATGCGCTTTCCGCTGAACGAAAGCGTATTTTGTCTTTCTTCGGGCCGAAAGGCGTTTTCATTTAATCAAAGCGTATTTTCCTAAAACGCGCTTTCTCTCTCCAGATCTGAAACTGCTAAGCGGTGGACGTTTACCCGATAAGCCCGTTCTTCCGGCGATCGAACGAACGGCCGTTTCTCCGCGACCGTAAGCCCGATTGCGGTGATTCAAGCGCCCAGGTTCACCATTTTCCGAGCCCGTCGCGTTGGTGCAAATTTCATGATGTTGTAACATTGTGAAATTGACCGTTTTGCCCTCGGTTGTCGTTAGGCTTTGCCGGAGTACCGCCGGTTCCGTCGGATCTTTTCGGAAGGCGATCGTGCGTCCGTCCGGTGGATTCTTCGACCACCCCCCAGGCAAGCAAGCCATCTAATATATGCTTCAAGCATTGTGCCGTGTTGTTCTTGTGTGCTTAACTAACGCATATGATTGTGATGCATCTGTTTGCTTTCATTGTGCGGTGAGTGACCGTGATGAACCTTTGCTTGCCTTGTCTTCGATGATGGCACCACGCCCGGTTCTGAGCTGATTCTTGTGTCGTTCGTCTGGGGTGGCATGCCTGCTTTATATTTCTCTGTTCAACAACCGCCGAGTTCTGAGCTGACCTCTCGGCCGTCTCGGGCAGGTGTTGAGTTCTTTTCGCAGTGGTGACCCCATGCCCTGAGCTGAGCTAATATTCAGCCGTCTTGGGGGACCACCGCATTATTTTTATCGACCCTGCCTCATGCTCCGAGCTGCTTTTCAGCCGTCTTGAGCAGCGGTTGAGTTACTCCGGCAACGTCCCAGAGCTGAGTTGTAAAGACCGTTCTGGTGGCCGCTGGTTTATTTGTTGGTTTCGTGCAAGGGTTCAGATGGTCACCAATCGTTGTTAATACTTGTGAAGATATGAACTTGCCATTTAAATATTGCTTCACTAATGACTTGCATATGCTATGATATGAAGATATGTTGTTACCGTTATGCTTTACAGTTGCTTTCATCGTAGTTGATCATTATTGTTGCTCATGTTATTCATATCATGTTCATACCAGTACCTCGTTCGTATTGACCATATTCATGCTAAAGTGTTGTACCTATGCCTTGCCATGTTCGTATCATATCTTGTTATGTGCTGCACTTACTTGGTAGCGGTATTTCATGTTCATATTATTGTTGATATGATGTGGATCATATGTTATAAGAAAAAAATGTTGATATGCTCATGAACCTAATCTGAACGTTGACCAAGTGCCATCGAACCGAGCTTCACTAGTGCATCCACATTTGCCTGTGCGGGCAGGCCTTGATGCGATATGTCGGTGGGCGTCTCTTATGCGTATTCACCAAAGTGGGAAGGCTACGCGCGGCAGTTACCCTGATCAGGTAACGGCGGTAGTCTTGACAGCTAGTATGTTTTGGGATCCCATCCCCGTTTGGGACAAGTTTTGGGCCACGCAATGGTTGGAGCCATGCGATGGTCAGTGTCGGGATGACACCGGGCTGCCCAGGACATGACTTGTGTAAGTATGTCGGTGATGCGGTAAGGGGGACACGCGGTATATCGGTCTCGTTGGGGATGTCTAGCTCACTACTCACGGGGCTGGTTCCAAGGATCCTGTGGGACAGGTTCCGGGGGTTTTGAGCGGAGGAGGAACTCCATGTGTGGTGAAAGTGCACAAACTCTGTAGAGTAAAAATCTATTCGAATAGCCGAGTCCTCGGTCATGGGACACAGTTCGTACTAGGTCACACGGGGTCAACAAGAAATTGCTAATAATAAACTTGATAATGAAAGATTGGACCATTTGGGTAGTCATGCGATGACTCCAAAGCGGTGAGTGGTCATGAGGTGACCCGGATATCGAGTCAGGAGGACTCGGAGGTAAGCTGCATGGTCATGCGATGACCATGAGTGTTTCATGTGTTGTTTGTTCCTGCATCGGTCTTAATCATGGTAGAAATGTTCATGCTCATTTTGTTGATATTGTTCATTCCATGTGTTGATTGTTATTGCTCAAGCTTTGCTCATGATAACATGCTAGATTCATCATGTTAATATTGCTTATGCCATGATCATGAACGTTGTTTAAGTTGCATTGCCATGATATTAATCTTGCTCTAATAACTTAGTGCATGCTTGAATGCCATGGATTGCTTTGCTTGTTATATATGTTACTTGGTTTGCTTATTTGCGAGTACATTCAAACGTACTCACATGGCTTGTCCCTGGCTATTCGCGTAGCCAGATTTTCAGGTTGCCTAAGGATTTGCTTTCCCTAGGAGGAGTCGAGCGTGTGCGGGCTAGGAAGAGTAACCCAGTCAGATCCCTGTGGATTGGAGCCGCTCCAAGTCCGTGCTGCCATAGAGAGTTGTTATTCCGCTACCCCTATCTCTGTAAAGAACCATCTATGATGGTAATGTATTGATTCAAGCCACCTTGGCTTATGAATCCTTTTACAGTTGTGCCTATGTTCTTGGTACGTGTTGAAGCGCGCGCACCAGAGTGATTCCTGGGCTGGGGTGTGGGCGACACTCGTCTGTGTACAGTGATATTCAGGCGGGGTGTCACAAGACATGGTATCAGAGCAGCCAGGCTGACTGTAGGTTACCCCTAGCTGGAGTCGTTGTCTCTTGCTCAATGGAAAGCCCAGATGGATTTCAGCCGTCTTTGCCAGTTCGGCACGGCTACTATTGATCAAAAGACAATATCATAGGATTTCCCTCTCATCTATGTTCCGACTCTCATGGCATTCGTCTCTGGTGTGAAATTATCACACTGAGCAATGACCGTGAGCCTTTAAACCCCTAGGTAAGCCAGATATCCTTACCCTGCTTGCTAGCCATAGTATATCTCTCCTCAGATCTAGTTTCCTTTGGGAAACGCCAATTACATCTTTCCTAAGCAACCCTAGAGTAGTTGACTAAGCCACCTTGGCTATGGTCATGCGGTGAGTTTGATGTTTTCCCTGAGGAAGTAGTAGAAGCGTTACGCCAATTGCTACCAGGAGCATTGGGTGATTTTGCTTCTAAAACCTTAGAGAAGCATCGAGGGCGCTTAGTTAGCGTTGCTAGTGGATCTGCATCCACGTGTGGTTAGCCCATAGATTTTGAGCTCTGTTTGCTTCTTGGTGTCTGTGTTTGCTGTTTGCTCCGTCTTTGTTGTTTCGGCTGCGAGCCGTCCCTTCGGCAAGGAGACCGATAGTAAGCCCCTAGTGTTGCCCTATCCCGTTAAATCCGGCATGGCCATTGTGTGTTACAGTTGACATCGTCGGATTTGACACCTGCCTAACTAGTGGACCGACCCCCAGCCACCCTCGGTTTTGACCCCAGCCAACCCGGTTGTCTGTCGTGCCAGGCGTATCCTTTTCTTAGTCTGAGAAGGATTTGCCCTGCATGTGTGTCCCAGCCTTGCTGCCTTTAAAACCCCTCCCTTTTGCTTGCTGCAGCATTCCCGCTCAGTAAGCCAGGTCACCCTAAAACCCCAGCCAGTTCTCCCTGAAAGCCATGTCTGGTTTCTTCAGAAACCCCACCTTTCACAGCAAGACCTCGGCGGTTAACCATGCTGGTTTTCCCCATCTCCTTTGGGAAATGCTTTCCCAAGCCCTCAGTTGTGTGGTTAACCCAGACTACCGAGTGTTCCAATCCGAGCCTGTCCCTCACCTCTGCCGATATTGCGCTAAGGTACTCATCCACCTTGGTCCCGACAAGATTGACGAGCCTGTAGTCTTTGAGGGTCGTCCCATGCCCACCCCAGCGTTGGCGATTCCTCTTGAATCAACGGGAATTTGTATTTTTTATGATAGGTGTATGAATAACATTTTACATTTAACCATTTGATTACTTGTACATAAAATGTGATATAATATTTTTTAAAAATATCGTGAACCAATTTCTCAACTAATATTTTGTAGATTCTTCATAATTAACTCATTTTTAACACTCAGAAAATGAAAAATTGTTTTCCCGTTCAAAGAAAAGGAAATCTTCTTTATGCAACATTGTTTGCCATTCAAAAATGAACATTTTTGCAAAATATAAGACCATTTGAGCAAACATTTGTGCAGAAATATAAGATAATTAAAAAAATCATACCATGTATGTGGCTATAACATTTGTTATTTAGCTTGAAACACATGAATCTTCATTCATGATAACTTATTTTTAAGAACACTCTTTTAAGATATTTTCTCTATTCCAAATTTCTTATATTTTGTGTTAACTAGGCCACAAATGATGACAGAACTCGAAGGTCCTAGGTTTTTATGTTTTTTAAATTTGTATGTCAAATTTAAATATTGGTCAAAACGGTGGGCAAGATTGTTCGTGGGTAGCGGTTTAATCTTTTAAAATATGAGTGGATCTCTCATGTAATAACAACTTGTGTATTTAAAAATAACTTTTATGAAAAATAAAAATTAATCTACCAAGCATACATAGTTCAAACTTGATCCAGTTTTTGTAGAACTTGTGAGAATTTTTTAGGTTGATTTTAGAATTTAGTCAAAATGTCGGGCGTAATCTTTCGTAGCTAGAGGTTGATTTTTGCAATTTTTTTGATGGATCTCTCATGAAATAGCTATTTGTGTAGCCATAACATTAGCCATTTGTCTCAAATATAACCTCTTTCCATTTGAATATTTTCAATACCATTAAAATACGCTCCACAACGTCAAAATATATTTTCCCGCTAATAATTTTTAAATGCCACCGAAATATTTCACAGGAACCGGCATAATATTTTCAGTCCCGCCCAGTACTTTTTTTCTCAGAAACGCCCAAATATTTCAGACGCGCGGGCACGCGGCTAAACCGCTCTCAGGCCCAACCCAAGAGACACATTCTATTCCCGGCTCAGAACCCTAATCCCACTCCACCCCAACCCCCCCTCTGCTCCCTCCTCTCCCGATTCCCATCGCGCCGCCGCGCTCGTCTCTCTTCGAGGACCTCGATGTCGCGCTCATCCGCCGCCCTGCACCCACCACCCTCCACCCTCCTTCTGTGCCAGACAGAGCACGTCAGCCGGCGTTCATGGCGCTCCAGATCCGCCACGGACACAACCACCTGTACCTCATCGTCAAGGGCTACGAGCTTGGCGGCGACGGAGGTCGGCTCCTTCTCCACGCTGGCGCGCTGGGAGAGGAGGATTGAGGTCTGCTTCCTCCGTCCATGTGGTCGTACGGTTCCGCGTGAGGAAAGGCTTCTGCGCCGCCGGCCTGAGCTCGTCAAGGTCCCTTCCCTTATCCCGTTCAATCTTCTCCTATCTTCGTTTCGATCTGTTCTTCTTCCCTCACGTGGGTTCCTCTTCGCGCAGATACACAAGATCCAGGCTTGTTGTGTGTCTGCCTGCTCACTCCGACGCCTCACGCCCGTGGAAGCCTATTCTCTCCGGTAAGTTCACGGCCACACGCTCTGTATCGATATATGTAGATCATTGGCAGTTTGCTCGATCGGTGGAAATTGTAAGATTGGCAGATTGACAACGCATTTTTTTGGTTCCGCTGGTCTAAAGTCTGAACCCTCACTGTGTATATTTTTCAGCAACCGGGTACATGGAGTACTACTTCGATTCTGAGTCGGGGAAGGTGTGCAGGTACTCTCCATTAGGTTTTTCCATTAGCATTGTTATCACGTAGTACACGAGATCCATGTGTTTGCGAGCCTGGTTGGTTCTTGACGGATACAGTTTTCGTTGTACTGAATGATGGGTTCCTTTTCTTTTCTGCTGCATTTGTGCAGGATTTAGTGCTTGTACCATGTCAGTGTTGATATAAGGTGTTGGTTTGCCCAAGACCGTCCCCTGCATGTGCTCCTCCCTGGACCTCATCAGCAGGATGTTTGAGGTGAGCAGGAAACCCCTCTCCTCCCCCAATTTTGTGTGTGCAGATGTTAGATTATTCACGTCTTGATGTACTAGCCCGACCAGCATAGTAATTCATCACTTATTTGCATGTTAGCATTGTGGGATCATTAAGATGATAGTGTGATAAGTGATTACAATTTGCTCTTTACATTAGTTGTTGCATGATGCTGTGAGGATGTTGACTGGTGCTAGGACCTTTTTTTAATTATATCATTGTCTAGCTACAGGGGGGTGGATGGGATTATTATTGGAATAAATTAGGTAGTAAAATAATTTAATTGGATGTCATTGTAATTGGAATTGCGCATCAAGATTCACTTGCAAACTTCAGTGCTCACTTCCATGCTTAAGTACTCATATGCTATTCTAGCTGTACTCCTACAATATTATAAAATTACACGAGTACTTCTACTTTAAGATTACAGTAGTACTCGTATTTTAACATCGATATGATGTGCTAGTTGTACTCCTACAATATTTGAAGATTACTGGAGTACTAATATTTTAAGTATGTTGCACTCCTGTTTTAAGTATCCTCACTTCAGGTTGGGAGCATGATAGGAGTGAATGAAACACCGTGTTGTGCCATGTCGAGTACCAGCAATTTCTAAATGGAATAAAAGTTCCACATAGTAACAAGGTTCTAGGTATCGTTTGAATGTAGCAAAAATATTGTTGGTAGCTGCTAAGATACATTGACTGTATTACTTCCAAGAAACGCAAGCTTCGATATGTGGGTTACTCACCTTGCATCATTCCTTGCGTTTTTAACTTTTTATCATCTTAAACTTGAATGTGTTTTAGAAAACTGCCCCATTTGTAACTTTGTTGTTGGATGGATTCAATGTTCGCATCTTTGCTTACCGAATCTGGGAAACATACTGTTCAAAAAAAATCTGGGAAGCATTGACAATGCAAGGAATTGAAGGTGCTTGAGGGGTTAACTACATAATTCTAGATAAGCTCCTTTCAGTAATAAAGGGCATACGGGGCCTATTCCAATATGGAAATACTGTTTGTGCCATGACGGTTTACAATGAACAAATTCATGAGCCGATAACATTGGCCAGTACCTTATTGTTCTTACTATTGTTCACTAGATTTTTATTCACTAGCATTAAGTTGTAGACTGTAAAATCATGCCCTCGCTATTTTTCCGTTCAGTATCCATTGTGTGATGGTCAAAGGAGAAAACTTGATAAATGAAGAGGATACAAACAGTAAATTTGTAGCTAATTGACCTTGCTGGAAGCAAAGTGTATGGTAAAGATACATGCTCAAGGTGAACGGTTTAAATAGGCACAATTTTCTTTTGAAATGAAGAAGCACAGAATAGTAATAAGTGCCTTTTATGCATTTGGAGATGTCATATCTGCTCTTGAAACAAAGAGTCAGCATATACCATTCAGGTTTCCAACTTTCAAACCATGATATATACTTTGCATTTTTGATTATATGATCCGACATGTACTTGCACTGATGGCAAGCGTATGATATTTTTGTCTAGCTTTGGAAGTCCGACTACAGTCGCTAAGAAAGAAGAAAGGAGAACCGGTTTCTTAAGCCTTGCACATTGTTGTATTAGTATTGTTGTATGGTTGGTTGCTTAATATCCCTGATGTTTCATGCTCCTGTAGGTAACTGGAGATCCTGTAGGAGAAGTTAGGGCTATTACTGGAATGGACGGGATCCTGGTATAAGCGTTAGGAATCGAAGATGATATTTAGTTTGTCCTCTTCATTTGTAAATTGCATGTATGTAGATTACACTTTTTTATATCCTTGCATAGTTCATTCACACTTTTGTGTAACCTGCAGGGTGTAGTGTTGCTTATCATCCTGATATCAGGACTCTGCTGCATGATGGGATCGATACTCCGTTAAGGTTTGATCCACCGTAATGGCTGGCTCCTCCCCCTCTCTCCAGCGCGTCTTCCTTTATTATCCAGTGTGGGCCTTCATGTGCTGACCAACCATTTGGTCTATTCTGTGCACAAGTACAACTTGAAGCACATGAAGTAGTGCCACACTAGGCTTGGGTTCTAGATCCTGGTCGTCGACCACATGGGAGTCTGCCACCATGGCTGAAGGGCTATCTGCATTTTGTTTTATGAATGTTTCAGCTTTTATTATGCTATCTACGAAGTGATTACAGGATGTTATGTTATCAATTTGGTCATGTTAAGAGAGGATTGCCAGTACTCTTGTGTACCCATGTTATTACCATGCTGTTGACTGTAAAACCTTAATTCAGTTTCGGTTTGGTTCAGTTCGAAGATATTCGGTGCAAAACCATGCATTGTGTTAGTTCACCATGGATGTATCTAGATGCATTTTAGTGATAGATACATCAATTTTAGGACAAGTAATATGGATCGGAGGAAGTACTTTAGATTTTTGAGTGACTAGGCTTGAAACATGTAACTGTAATTTTGGTTCAATAAAGATGAACGCCTGTTTGTTGGGGATCTTATTTTTCTTATGTCTGGTTGAATGCTTCCTTATAAAGACTTATGTAATGCTTATGTGTAGATGTCATGGTGATGTGTGTCATTTCTTTGTTGCCTTCTTATCAGTAACTGTATACTCTCTCCTAACATTTTTATTACTATTTGTATGCACTTGGCAATGCTGGCACATGCGGTATGCCTCGAGCTCGACCCACAAGCAGCCACCCTCAAGCGTCGCACTGATCGGCTCCTCCCCGCTAGCTTCAGATTCGGTAATCTTTCTCTCATTCTTTTCTCTCTCCCTCTCTCTCATTCTTCTCTCTCACAGGGTCCATCAGGTCTAAGCGTGGCAAAGATGAGGATAAACATCCGGCCATGACTGAAGATGGACACGTTTCTGGTAAAGTGGCCTGCTGGAAGTCACCTTCTTCCACAACTACAGAGGCAAGAAACTTTAGCATGCCCTCATACTTTGCTTGCTAGATAGCCTTGTTGATCTGGGCTTCTGCTGTGTGTCCTTAAGGGGTCAATCTACCTCTGCTGCTGCATTCTCGCATGAGTAAAATGCAGAAAACTGTATTTTAGGATATACTGGAGTGTAGGTCCTTGTGGTACTATGAGATTTATTGGCTTTTAAGAAATGTACTGATATTGTATACGTATGGTCACTTCTGGATGGTTATGTGAGTCCTATTTAGAGTTTGGGTTAGCAAAAATTAATGCTTTTACTTATTCTATTGTTTGTGAAATCACTTATTGTATGTCTCATAGACAAACTCAAATCAAGTTTCTACATCATGCTTCTAGCACCTTGCTGTTTTCGAGCTTCTCCTGAGATGTGTACGTGTGTCGTGCATAAAAGTGCTTGTTCATGTTTGATTTTCTTTAAAATTTGTTTGTATGCTTGAGGGAAAATTGTACGAGTAAATGATCACTAAATTAAGGAGGTTTAACCTGATAACAACATTTCAGTACACTGTCTGCTGATAAAAAATGTAAGAGAAAATAAACAAATATGTAGTTATTGCTGGGTATATTGAGTACTTTGTCTACTTCTTTCGGTGGCTATTTTCTGCTCAGTTCTCTAATGTCATATTGTTTGTTCTTTTTGAATATACAGATTGTATTCTCTGTTGAACCTGGCTGGCATTATTTGAACCTGATGTTTATGTGTTATTGTTGGGATACGGAGCAGAAAACACAAATTTTTCATACCTACGGACCCGAACCCAAGATCTATGCTATGGCGATGTAAAGTAACGGAGGGAATCGGTGTTCATAACTTTGAAGACCGAAAGAGGGAAACGTTCTTGCGAACGTGGCTGACGTAGACTCGGAACTACGACCTTCCTGTCGTGTAAAAGACCACCACCGGCGAGGATGACTCCCGGTAAACCAGCGACGACGTAGCACCACAGATCTACTGCTTCGAAGAGATTATACACGTACGGTACAATCGATGTTTCTCCCGGGCCCCGAACCAGGCGAGCAGCGGAAGAAAGACGGCTACGGATCCCGACTCTAGCAGAACGACGACCTGCCTTATGGTGGTGCAGACTCCAAACAAGGCGAGTCCACTTCCGGGAAGGAGAAGGAGGAAGAATGAGATATCGGTGTGTTGGAAAAAGGGGGGTCTACCCCTCCTTATATAGGCCAAGGGGGTGCTATCCTCCTCCCCTCCCCTATGTGGGACTAAACTCCCAAGTGGGGAGTGCGCCGGCCAAAGGGGGTGGTGGGCCCCAACCTTGGCGCCAAGCCCAAGGGGGGAGACTCCTCCCTTAATGGGCCCCATGGGCCCATTTAGCTTTTTCCCCATTTTTAATTTATTTAATATGTTTTAAATATTTAATTTAGATAATTAAATAATAAAACATTATTAAAACAATTAAACTTTATTTTGAACTATTCAAAATGTCCGGAAACCATTTCGTCCTCCTCCGGAACTATTCCGGTGATTCCTCCTATTTCACCGATTGATCCCGTAACTGTCCTATGCATCGATTGCCCTTAAGTGTAACACCCTAACGGTCTGGAAAACAAGAGACATGGTCGAGACTCTTCTCATTGACCAATGACTAGTCAGTTGGACCTGGTTACAATCCTTGACAGCACCTGCGCTTCCATCGAATGAACTTCGATCGCTTTTGGAAACCGTTAACGATACGACGTAATCCCTTTGTGCTGCGGTACTTTGTTTGTCCGAGGTTTGATCGTCGGTATCCTACATACCGTGGTCACATCTCGTTCACAACAAACAACTTCTCTCGTCCATGATCATTGCATCTCTTGTGACCTAGTCACGTCCTTGCAAGGTGTTGATGCAATATCACCGAGTGGGCCCAGAGTACCTGTCCTGTCATAAGGACTGACAAATCCCGCTCTGATCTATTAACATACTCATCAACCATCTATTTCGGAATACCCAAAGTGCACCGTTATAGCCAGCATATTTCAGTCAGGCGGTGGGATACAAATAAAAGTCTCCTCATAGATGACAATTACGTATGATTGTTACGGTCTAAGGACTAAGCCATACGTTACAAAGTCATAGCAACGCTGAACTATGTGACTCGATCAATTGCAATACTTTAGGTGGGTGTACGTCCATCACATCATTCCCCTTAACTATATGATCTCATTGTCAATGGACTTAAGTGTCGCCATGATCAGGAAAGCTTGATCAATCAATTGCGCAATGAGATAGTTTACCCGAGTTAAACTACGGACCATGTTTTATACTACACCTGTATTAGTATTTCTAAGTAATACAGTTATAGCACAGTATAAAACGTATTATGAACAAAACGGATATTGACAAATATCTTTATTAATTTGTCTTTAGGGCACATATCCAACAGTCTCCCATTTGCACTAGAGTACAAATTACACTAGTTTACATCAGGTATGTATCTAACAGCAATGATCTCTCGGTGTTCTTCAAACTTGCCCTGTGGAAGAGGTTTAGTCATCGGGTCTGCTGCGTTCAGATCCGTATGTATCTTGTGAATCCTAGTGTGTCCATCCCTGACGTAGTCTCGCGTCACATGGAACTTTCGGAGGATGTGCTTGGCTGTAGAGTGAGTTCTTGGCTCCTTCGCGTTAACAATGGCACCCGTGTTGTCGCAGAAGATTTCCACGGGGTCAGTGCAGCTGGGAAAGATGTCAAGCTCGATCACGAACTTCATCAGCCACAACGCCTCGTTTGACGCTTCGCAAGCGGCAATATACTTCGACTCCATTGTAGATTGGGCGACGACTGACTGTTTGCCGCTCCTCCAGCTAATTGCGCCACCGTTCAACGTGAAAACATATCCCGTCTGGGATTTCGATTCATCTAGATCTGATCCGAGGCTTGCGTCAACGTAACCCTTTACGGTGAGCTCCTCATCAACTCCTCAATAAACGGGAAAGAGATCCTTGGTTCTTCTCAAGTACTTAAGGATGTTCTTTACTGCTGTCCAGTGAGCCATTCCCGGGTTACTCTGGTAGCGATTAGTCATACTAATGGCCGACGCTAAATCCGGTCTGGTACATAACATAGCATACATCAGAGAACCTATGGCTGAGGCATAGGGCTTTGAGGACATCTCCTCCTTCTCTTTTGCTGTGGTTGGGCATTGAGTCACGCTTAATTTGACACCTTTTATAACTGGCAAGAGGCCTCTCTTGGAGTTACCCATACTGAACCTTTTCAATATCTTGTCAATATAAGTGTTTTGACTGAAGGCCAACCGTCGATTAGGTCTATCTCTATAGATCTTAATCCCCAATATGTACGCAGCTTCAGCTAGGTCCTTCATGGAAAATTGTCCATTCAGATATTCCTTCACTTCCTCTAAGAATTTCTTATCGTTCCCTATTAGTAATATGTCATCTACATATAACACAAGGAATGCTATAGAGCTCCCACTCAGTTTCTTATAGACGCAGAACTCTTCGACGTTTTGGACAAATCCAAAAGCTTTAATGACCTCATCAAATTGAAGATTCCAGCTCCGAGATGCTTGCTTCAACCCATAGATGGACCGTTGAAGCTTGCACACCTTACCAACGTTCCTTGGATCGACAAACCCCTCTGGTTGCATCATATACAACTCTTCCTCAATGTTGCCATTTAGGAATGCAATTTTCACATCCATCTGCCATATCTTGTAATCATGATATGCAGCTATTGCTAGTAGGACCCGAATAGACTTTATCATCGCTACAGGAGAGAACGTCTCCTCGTAGTCAACTCCTTGAATTTGTCGGAACCCCTTCGCGACAAGTCGAGCTTTGTAGACAGATACGTTTCCGTATGCGTCGGTCTTTTTCTTGAAAATCCATTTATTCTCGACGGCCTTGTGGTCCTCGGGAATATCCACCAAAGTCCATACTTTGTTGGTGTACATGGAGTCTATTTCGGATTTCATGGCTTCAAGCCATTTCTCGGACTCGGGTCCCTCCATTGCTTCTTTGTAACTTGTAGGTTCATCCGACTCATCAGCCGAGATTGCATTCACAAGCTGTCCGTAAAACTCAGTAGGTTGACGGACTTTTGATGACCTACGGGGCATAAAAGGTTCTCTTCATTCTCATCATGATCATCATCAATGTCATGATCGTTATGAATGTCGTTCTGGCCATTCTCTTCAGCTCCCACTGTGGAAGATGGTTCCAGAACAATTTCCGTAGCCGTTTCTTCCAATTGGAGTGATTGGTCAGTCACTTCATCGAGGTCTATTTTCCTCCCACTCAACTCTTTCGCGAGAAACTCCTTCTCAAGAAAGTGTCCCGTCTTGGCAACAAATGTTTTGCTGTCAGACTTGTTGTAGAAGGTGTATCCACAAGTTTCCTTGGGATAGCCCACAAAGATGCACTTATCCGCCTTGGATTCAAGTTTGTCAGGCTGTAGTTTCCTAACATAAGCCTCACAACCCCAAATCTTCAGGTGAGACAACTTAGGTTTCGTGCCATGCCATTCTTCAAATGGTGTTGTCTTTACGGATTTGGATGGTGCCCTATTAAGAATATGAGCGGCAGTTTTTAATGCATACCCCTAGAGTGACACAGGCAAATCAGTATGAGACATCATCGATCGTACGCTATCCAATAGGGTTCAATTACGTCGCTCAGCCACACCGTTTCTCTGAGGTGTGCCTGCCGGCGTAAGCTGTGGTACTATGCCACAAGACTTCAGATGATTGCCAAACTCGTGACTCAAATACTCGCCACCTCGATCCGATCGAAGGTGCTTGATTTTCTTTCCGAGTTGATTTTCGACATCATTCTGAAATTCCTTGAACTTTTCAAAGGTTTCGGACTTGTGCTTCATCAAGTAAATATACCCATATCTGCTCAAGTAATCAGTAAAGGTCACGAAGTAACGAAGACCATTGCGAGTGGGGACGTTCATGGGTCCACATACATCCGTGTGTATGATCCCCAATAAGTCATCCACACGCTCCATTATCCCATTGAATGGAGTCCTTGTCATTTTGCCCATGAGGCATGGTTCACATGTATCAAGGGATCCAAAATCCAATGACTCAAGAAGTCCATCCTTATGGAGCTTCTCCATGAGCTTTATACCAATATGACCAAGTCGGCAATGCCACATCTTCATGTGATCTTCATCATTATTCAATCTTTTGGCCTCAATATTGTTAATGTGACACACGTCACCATCGAGATCAAGTACGAATAAACCATGCAACTTCGGTGCGTGAACATAAAACATTTCATCCTTATAAATCGAACAACCAATTGTATTAGACTTAAAAGAATAGCGGTCTCGCTTCAAGCAAGAGCCACTAACGATGTTCACACTCAACGCGGGTACATAGTAGAAATTATTCAGAACTAAAACCAATACCGAAGGGAGACTAAGATGCTTCGTGCCGACTGCCAAGACTTCAATTTGACAGCCATTCCCACGCGCATCGTCACTTCATCCTTGAGAAAGCGTCTCCTATTCCTTAGTCCCTGAATGGAATTAGAAATATGATCTTTAGATCCTATATCAAGTATCCAGGATGTGTTCCCGGCGCTTGTCAAGAGAAGATCAACAATATGTATATCAAATATACCTTCGTCTCTCTTGGCGACCTTGCCAGCCTTCTTGTCCTTTAGGTACTTGGGGCAGTTGCGTTTCCAGTGACCTTCACCCTTGCAGTAGAAGCACTCCACTCCGGGTTTAGGCTTGGGTGCCTTGGGAGGAGCGGCAACTGACTTGCCATCCCTCTTGGGGCCACCTCTCTTGGCCTTCTCCCGCCTTCTTGACTTCTTGAAGTCAGTGGTCTTGTTGACCATGAAGACGGCGTGCTCCTTCTTGATCTCAACCTCGGCACTCTTCAGCATGGCGAACAACTCAGAAGGGGTTTTGGTCATCCCCTGCATGTTGTAGTTCAGCACAAAGCCTTTGTAGCTAGGGGGAAGCGACTGCAACACCCTATCAACAGCAAGTTCATCTGGAATCTGGCATTCCAGAGCATTCAAGCGCTGAACGTAGCCAGACATTTTGACTACGTGCTCACTCACGCTGCCGTGCTCGTCCATCTTTGCTGAGAAGAAGGCTTCAGAAGCCTCGTACCGTTCAGACCTGGCTTGAGGTGCGAAGACCGCCTTGAGGTCGGTGATAATCTCATATGCGCCCATCCTCTCAAAGCGTTTCTGCAGCTCAGCCTCCATGGAGTAGAGCATGCCACTCTGCACAAGGTTGTAATCATCAGTCCTGGAGAGATAGACATTCTTCTCGTCCTGACTGGCATCATCTGCTGATGCGTCACCTAACGCGCCCTCTAGTACGTATGCCATCTTGAGGGGAACGAGGAGAATCCTTAGGGTGCGGAACCAGTTGGTGAAGTTTGTCCCATCTTTTTTTAGCTTATCTTTCTCTAGGAATGATCCTAAGTTGAACGAGGGGCGAGGTGCTGCCATCTACAAGGTTGATTCACAAGGATACATATTTAGACTTTTGTTCATAATGTGGAGTTTCAATTCAATCTCAAAATCCTAGAAAGCTCCCACTTAGATAAACACCTCTCAATTTAACTAAGTGATTACACAATCCCAGCCCCCATACCTCCCCCGATCGTCACGGCCATCAGTATGCGAACCAGGTAGGCCTCTAAGCCAATCACATCAGGCATGTGACTCGTGCTCGACCTTTCGGTCTCCTGTGTTCCAGGCCCGCATCTACATACGTCAAGCCTGCCAATCGAACCTTGATGTTAGCTGTTCAGCAAGGCCATATCTGCATATGCCAGGCTTGCCGAACCCAACCTCATGCGAACTCCGTTGAATATGTAGGACAACTCCGGTATGTACGGAGCATCAAGCCATATGAGAGAACCTTCCAGGCGGTGCCCACCAAGGGAGAACACAATGTTGGTATTGTGAGAGATGGTCTTGTTTCGTGCTACCGTTGATATATCTAGCATAGTAGCATAAAACAAAAAAATAAAACTGTAAATCATACAACCTATGATCCCCCTTCATGCAAAGCAAAGTTAAACGCCTTTCTACTTTAGCTTGTGCAAGTTTTACGTGGCTGCTAGGGGTTTCGAGAGAGAAAACCGTTTCTATCCTGCGAAAAACATTCCACAACACCGTCTCCCATCCGTCTCTATTACACCTCTGTCGTGGCCCTCCGTTGCAAACATCTTCGCATCGCTAATGCAGAGAGACAGACACCGCCAACCACTTTATATGGTACAAGCCATATGTCAAGCGTGGAACCAGTCTCGCGTAAACGCGTAAGGTCGGTCGGGGCCCGCTTCATCAAACATTGACGCAACGCTAAATCAGTAGCCGTGGGAGGGTAACAAATGAAGATTCGATGCCCACATCCTAGATGTGTTCTACACGTACAATACATCTACGCATAGCTAGCTCATGATACCACTGTTGGGATACGGGGCAGAAAACACAAAATTTTCATACCTACGGTACCCGAACCCAAGATCTATGCTATGGCGATGTAAAGTAACGGAGGGAATCGGTGTTCATACCTTTGAAGACCGAAAGAGGGAAACGTTCTTGCGAACGTGGCTGGCGTAGACTCGGAACTACGACCTCCCTGTCGTGTAGAAGACCACCACCGGCGAGGATGACTCCCGGTAAACCTCCAGCGACGAAGTAGCACCACAGGTGTAGTGCCTCGAAGAGATTATACACGTACGGTACAATCGATGTTCCTCCCGGGCCCCGAACCAGGCGAGCAGCGGAAGAAAGATGGCTACGGATCCCGACTCCAGCAGAACGACGACCTGCCTTATGGTGGAGAACTCCAATCCAGGTGCAGACTCCAAACAAGGGGAGTCCACTTCCGGGAAGGAGAAGGAGGAAGAAGGAGATATTGGTGTGTTGGAAAAGGGGGGGGGTCTACCCCTCCTTATATAGGCCAAGGGGGGGGGTGCTATCCTCGTCCCCTCCCCCATGTGGGACTAAACTCCCAAGGGGGGGGGGAGTGCGCCGGCCAAGGGGGGTGGTGGGCCCCACCCTTGGCGCCAAGCCCAAGGGGGGAGACCCCCTCCTCCCTTAATGGGCCCCATGGGCCCATTTAGCCTTTTTCCCATTTTTTAAATTTATTTAATATGTTTTAAATATTTAATTCAGATAATTAAAGAATAAAACATTATTAAAACAATTAAACTTTATTTTGAACTATTCAAAATGTCCGGAAACCATTCCGTCCTCCTCCGGAACTATTCCGGTGATTCCTCCTATTTCACCGATTGATCCCGTAACTGTCCTATGCATCGATTGCCCTTAAGTGTAACACCCTAACGGTCTGGAAAACAAGAGACATGGTCGAGACTCTTCTCATTGACCAATGACTAGTCAGTTGGACCTGGTTACAATCCTTGACAGCACCTGCGCTTCCATCGAATGAACTTCGATCGCTTTTGGAAACCGTTAACGATACGACGTAATCCCTTTGTGCTGCGGTACTTTGTTTGTCCGAGGTTTGATCGTCGGTATCCTACATACCGTGGTCACATCTCGTTCACAACAAACAACTTCTCTCGTCCATGATCATTGCATCTCTTGTGACCTAGTCACGTCCTTGCAAGGTGTTGATGCAATATCACCGAGTGGGCCCAGAGTACCTGTCCTGTCATAAGGACTGACAAATCCCGCTCTGATCTATTAACATACTCATCAACCATCTATTTCGGAATACCCAAAGTGCACCGTTATAGCCAGCATATTTCAGTCAGGCGGTGGGATACAAATAAAAGTCTCCTCATAGATGACAATTACGTATGATCGTTACGGTCTAAGGACTAAGCCATACGTTACAAAGTCATAGCAACGCTGAACTATGTGACTCGATCACATTGCAATACTTTAGGTGGGTGTACGTCCATCACATCATTCCCCTTAACGATATGATCTCATTGTCAATGGACTTAAGTGTCGCCATGATCAGGAAAGCTTGATCAATCAATTGCGCAATGAGATAGTTTACCCGAGTTAAACTACGGACCATGTTTTATACTACACCTATATTAGTATTTCCAAGTAATACAGTTATAGCACAGTATAAAACGTATTATGAACAAAACGGATATGTGACAAATATCTTTATTAATTTGTCTCTAGGGAACATATCCAACAGTTATGTGGAAGATTGTAAAAAAATTTGTTGTTTCTATGTATGATGTCAGGAAGATGTATGTTTGATATGCTGCTTCGACAGCAAAATTGTATTCCTGTGTACATATTGCTTTTACAACAAAATTGTGAAAAATTATGAACAGTATAATGTGTATTTGTTTTCCAATTTTATGTGCTCAAATGGCAGCGGGCTTGAAAATCCTACAGCCCAAATGTTGGTGTTGTTTTGGAATGGTTTATTTGATTTCAAAATTTGGCAGAAAATGTAAATACCATAATAATAATTTTGTATGAAACGCTAAATGCCCTATTAAAAGGCAATAGGAAAAGGCATAAGAATTTAGAAAATATAGGAAACAAATCTGGAATGGGCTACAAATAGTCTAAGGCCCAAAATAAAAAGGGCCAAGGCCTAATAAAAAAGCCCAAAAATTTAGAATTAGCCCATGTAATCATCTGAAATGGATTGGGATGATTTCTGCCATGACGTTTTAATTTCGTCGTGAATTGTGCCACGTAGGCTTGCCACGTAGGATTGGACTAGACCGGCAGTGATGATTTAGGATCGTCGTAAAGGTCACGACGATCTGGAAATTGTCGTGAAAGTTACGACGATTTAGACCAAAACGTCACACTTTTCAGTTTTTGACGCCTCGTTTTTTACGCTCAGTTTTTCGTCGTAAGATCGTCGTAAATTAGAAACCATGACGATGTAGCGACGAAAATATAGCGTCATGTATTAGCATATTTCTTGTAGTGAGGGAAGATCCAAGAACTCGTTGACAACGTGTCGTAAGTATGCTATTCACCTACTTACGCAAAACATAAAACAACCTTGTCCCCTCTTTGTCGCCCCGGACGAAGAAGAGCAATCAAGGCAACTCACACGTTGGCAACTGTTAAAGCATGATTAAATTGATGTTATTCTATGAACAAGGAGTAGGTCTCAAGTTGTCCATAACCGTGGAAACTCCGGAACGTCAGAGTCCCTCTAACTAACAACGCACAATTCCGGGTAACCCCCGGTGAGTCGACATCCAACTCAAAAGCCGGCCGCGCTCTCGAATCGACCTCTACCATATGACTCGGGTTTGGATGACCGGTGAATTCTCACATGAGTCCGGGTCCTCAGCCGGCCATGGTGGACCAACAAGGGAACCATGTCCCCGCTGGCCCAAGTTGTTTTAAAACCACTAGACCGCTAACCAGACACACACACACGAGTTCAAATGGTCTAATCAGCTCGGGCCACCAGTAGAACTGTTTGGATCTAGGTAGGTAAGACAAGGGGACCCCATAGAATCCCACACATAATTAGTGTAACACCCTCAGTTGTTTGTAACAATTACTATTGCCAATCACTGTTGCTAATCATGCCATGATCAAATTTGAATCAAATCAAATCCAAAATGCCTTTTTGTTGATATTAAAAATAATGTTGCAAATAAAACTTGTCCAAAAATTATACCACCACTTTTATTAAATCACAAATAATCAGTGGGTCTTGCCCATGTGATTATGGTATTTTATTATGCCTCTGGAAAATTCAAACAATTCAAACACCAAGCAAAACAGCACCATTTGACAATTGAATATTATAAAGAAATAGTAAATGGTTTTATTTTAAGCCTAAACTTTTTGTGGCACTCTGGAAATATACACTCCTAATTATGGACCAGGTTACACATTTTACAAAAATGTTAAAGCAATTAAACCCAATACAAAAGGAAAAGAACAGAATGCAAAAAGGAAAACAAATTGAAAAATATTTAAACCTCGCCCAGGGCGACAGGCCCACCCGGGCCCCTTCTTCTCCAATGCCCCCATCCCATCCCCACCTGCCCCCGTCGCCGTGGCAAGCTCGTCGTGGCTGGCATCTCTCTCGGCTGCCCCCACCTCCCCTGTGCACCCGGTGGCGATAATCACGCCCACAGCCACCCCTTGAACAAGCCCCCCTCCATTACCCCTCCTCCTCGCCTCGCACGCCTCAGGGAAAAGTACCCGAGCGCCGCCGTCGCCATGGCCGTGAGCTCACGCGGCCAGTGAGCTCGCGTCGCCACGCCAATGTGTCCTACGTGTTCGCCGACGTCGACTACTCCACCCTGTGCCCGGAATCGAGCCGGGGGCCTCTCCACGCCGAGCACGGCCTCCTTCCCCAAGTCCGGCCGCCGTTGAGTCGCAGAGGAATTCCGCCGGCCTCAAGCTCTCCCCACGCCCGCCGTCACCTCCAACGAGCTTCTGGTGAGCTGCTTCACCTTCCCCAACCCCCCTCTTGGCCTCCCGTGCCCCGTAGGCCGATCTGCCATTAGGGCATTTTATCGCCGCCGCCGGCGAGCTCGTCCGTCGCGTCCCAGCTCGCGCATTTGGCGTTTCGTTCGCGTCATATTACTCGCATCGTTCCCAGGAGCTCAACCGTGTACCGCATGATCAAGAACTCCCTCGAAATCGACGTCTCTGTCGAGGTCCGTAGCGCAGCCACCGCCTACGTCGTCGCCGGCGACCCCCTGCCACCGCATCGACACCAAACTCCTCCCCATAGTCGTCCGCGTCGTTTGGTACCAGCCGCGCCTCCTCCCGTGCACCACAGCGAGGGCAGCGTCGGCCTCGCCGGCGTTCTGTCGCCGGTGAGCCTCCGGCGAGCCTCACGGTCACTGACAGTGGGCCCTTAGCCATTTAAAACAAACTAAACCAGTTAATTTAGCACTTGTGTCACTGACCACTGGGCCCCACTTGTCAGTTTTTTTTAAGAATTTATTAGAAAATCCAGATGCTGACATGTGGGCCAGTGCATGTTTTATTTTTATAAATTTTTTTATAAATAAACAGAGACTGACATGTGGGTCCCACATGTCAGGCACTGTTTTGGATAATGTTTTGGATAATGTTGGAATTTAATAATAAAAGAAATTCAGAAAATTGTTTAAAAATGATTTAAACTTTGAAATTCAATAACTTTTAAACCGTAACTCAGATTCAAAAACTTTATACATCAAAATTGATCAGAAAATATAATGAATACGAATACGCTATTCGTATGCCTATCACACCCCTCTAACACAACAAACATCGAACCGTCCCCCTCCGGACCGATTGTCCGATAAATTGTCCGGTACTGCTAAAGTACCCCGATGAATTTATTTCGAACACGAAAGTTGTTCAAAATGGATCAACTAACACGGATACACATTTCACTTTTTTGTCGGATGTCCACGACACCTCTGGCATGATATCTTCCCCTCCGGATCATCTGTCCGGTAATCACCCGGAGCCGGTAGTTCATCCCCAGATGAATTTCCGTTCCGAGCAACGTGCATTACACTGCGTTAGAATACCGTTAGCATTGCATCTGTCATGTCATGCATCTGTTTGTTTATGATTGCTTGTATTTACTGTTTCTTCCCCCCTTAATCTCCGGTAGACCCCGCTGCTGCCGCCGACTACACTGCTGCTGAGTACGACTACTTCGTCGACGACCCTACCCCTACCGTCGAGCTTCCAGGCAAGCAGAGCCATTCTCTTCCCCAGATATCGCCTATCTTTCCGTACTTTTCTTGCACTAGGCATTGTTACTGCTGCTTCTACGTTACAATCCTATTCAATTGCATAGCCTGTTTTTGTCGCCCCTTGATGTACCTCCTTTATCCTATGTTGCCTATTATTATTATGCATTGTTCAGCAGTGAGCCCTGCGCATTGTTAGCTAGGATTAGATAGCGGGCCGTGATCACTCAGGGGAGTGAACGCGGATACAAATATTATAACTGCACAGGTACGGTACAATGCAGACACCGCCTCAGGCCCCCTAGCTCGGCTCTGCCGAGCCACCATCAAGTGTGAGCTATCAAGGAGTAATCCTTGTACTCCACTCGTTGCTGACTTTGTATAGCCGCTCTAGGTACCTGAGCAACGGTTGTCCTTCAGGTAAGAAGTCGGGCGACCCAACGGTGCCCGCGAGAGGTATTGCGACGGGACGACAGGGAGGGTACGACCAGTGTACCGGTGTGCTTGGCCCCTGATCGTTGGCCGCGAGAGTTACCAAACCCCGAAAGTCGAGCTCCTCTAGGAGCACACGCAAGACAAGGTAAGGAGACGGTTCACCTTGTTGGTAACCGCAAAGACTTGGTGGGACGACAGGGCAGGCACCGGTGTACTGGTGGTCCTGACTGCTGTCGTTGTCCGTGGGTCAGTTAAGTCGAGGCAACGATAACGGTTTTCGCGCAGGTTAATTAAAATTCTAAATGGTTCGGCGGATGTCTTGAGTAGCATTTTGGCTTATAGGCGCTGCCTACACGTGGGAATTACGAATTAAGGGCTCCTCTGCTTCGTAGTGTCGTCCGAGGACTCTTCAGACGTCAGCAGTACTGCGGGCTGATTGCCGGGAAGTGGTGTTGTCTTATTTGCTCGCGTAGTGGTGTCTTATTTGGATTTGCTTTAACTTCACCGGCCAGTCACGCACCATGCAGGAATACGTTCGGGTTGGGGTACAAGGCCCGGCGTACTTAGGATTTAGACCGGCGGATGGCCTCTCTGTTGAGTTTGAAAGATGGGCTACGGAGTGTCGGATAGCCTCGGTGGAGCGTTCCCTAACAAGGTGCCCGCCACCCTGGAGATCCGTGCGTGTAGTGTAACACAAGTGCACCCCTGCAGGGAAGATTAATCTATTCGAATAGCCGTATCCACGGTAACAGGACGCTTTATGCTGAAGCTGGATCTTACCACTACAAACTATTATTATTAAACTGTATGGTTCCGAGTTTTCTTCCTCGCTGGGATGTCAAGGAGGTGAACTCGGAGGCATTGTTAATTATTACAACTTACTATTATACAATGCTGCAGCAACTTCTGTTTCATTGTTACTTTATGCTTTATATGAACTGTTGGCTATTCTTCCCTCATGCTGCAAGACTCGTCGGAAGATGCTAGTCTTCGATTCTTACCCTTATTCTTATTTCTATCTTGCAGTCCACTATATATAGCCTCCCCTTCCATTTGATACAATGCATAAATGCTTAGTAGCGGACGTAAGACTCACGGGTATGCTAGATACTCACCTTTTCTTTATTTCCCCCTTTTCGCTTTGCCTGATCGGCCGCTGCAGCCGACGTTGGAGACCAGGAGCAGGAGTACCCCGGAGGCGACTACTACGACGTCGAGTTCCCCGTCGACCAGGAGTAGTGCGATGGATCCCAGGCAGGAGGCCTCGCCTTTTCGATCTGTATCTCTGATGTCATTTGTGCTAGCCTTCTTAAGGCAAAACTTGACTAACTATGTCTGTACTCAGATATTATGGCTTGTATGACTGATGTATTCGGATCCTCGTGATCCCTGGTATTGTAACATATTTGTTTATCCTTTTGTGTTTAGTGTTGTGCTGTGATATTCTCACCGTGGCACCCTAATCTTAGCCGTGTACCCTGCGTGTATGATTACTGTACACAGATTAATTTTGGGGGCGTCACAAGTTGGTATCAGAGCCGACTGCCTGTAGGAAGCCACCCCACCACTACTTGGTCGAAGTTGAGTCTAGACTTTGAAAAACTATTTTGCTAACTTAATATTTGGCTTACGGGCCCACATCGATGTCACTACGTGTGATATCTATGGTATTAGTATCCTTTTCTCCTTACCTATGCTCCGGGACTCTGCTCTCTTATCCTTGCTGGTAAGTTTTACAAACTCTGACATTAGGATCACGTTCTCTTGATTCCACTCGGCGTTCTGGTGCTTCCCCCATTGATTGAGTCGTATCGCAGGAGTTCTACCCCAGGTCCCGGACCGCGGATCCCATTCTCATTCTGGGCAGGCCGCGCGTCCTCTGGCATTAACTCCTGTGGCCAACAGTTATCTTGTGGCGTGATTGACATAGTGGAATCTATGTCGCGTCGTGTAATCCTTACCGCGGTCTGCGCGCCGCTTAGTGAGTCCTTTTTCCTTAATTTCTACGATGTTACGCTGCCCGATTTTCGATTGACTCCGTGTGTAAATGTGTATGTCTTATATGACTACTCCTATATATATATCCGCGCCTCCTCTTCGTTGTCGCTTTACTTCAGGCTTGATTCCGGTATCTTGTTAAATTTTAATCGCTGAAATACCCCTGTTAAATTCTAGCAGGATGGCTGGTCGTGGTAGTCGTGGTCGTGGTGCCAACGACCCACCTCCGCCGCCAGATTACATGGCCGGAATGATGCAACAGTTCGAGCTGAACCGTCAGTGCATGGAGAATGTCATGGCTCAGTTCCCCGAACCGAATCAGAATTGGCACCACCATCAGCACGCCACCGTGACTCTGCACGACTTCACCCGCCTCAACCCCACTAAGTTCCGCAACACTTCCGTTGGATGCTGATGACTGGCTTCGCGACATCACTCACGAGCCGGAGTCTGCTAATGTCGATCCAGCCGACTGTCACAACCCCAAGTTAGGTATGTGTTAGGATCAAGAGTCACTTTGCATCATGATAAAGATTTCAAAATAAATCAAAATGGGAGAGAGAACACCCCCCAGATCAATTAATTCAAATGGCCAGATAAAAAGTTGCTCCAAAAATTCCTTTTGTGTTTTTGAAAACTCCCATAAATGAGTGTGATCACATATCAAGTGTTGTGGGACCAACCCCATGCTCATGGATTTTTCAAATATTCAAACAGGATCATGGATTTAAATTTAAACCCCTATTTGAATTAAAGTTCAAAGTATTTGAATTTTAAAAGTGTTCAAATTTTATAAGTGGCTAGCTCTCTATTTTATGAGGCCATTTAAAATAATTTGGGCATTTGTAAAAATACCTAGCTATTTTATTTAGCTAGGTCAAACAAAATGCAGAAAAATAAAAAGAGAAAGAAAAGAGCCGGAACTTACCTGTTGCCTAGGGCGAGGCCCACCTCCTCTGGCCCAGCCCAGGCCCAGCCGCCTTTTGCCCTGTCGTCTACCTCCCCGCAGCTCCAAGCTGCTCGGTGATGGCAGAGCGTGGCCACGGCGCCACCTCGACGCCGAGAGGCTTCCAGCCCCCCTGGACCTCATCTCCTCGCCAGGAGACGCGCAACGTTTGCCCGCACCTTTTCCCTCTCCTCGCGCTTGCCCTCCTCCTCTCTTTGCTTCGTTTCCAAACCGCCCCGATAAATCGCCGCCGGCACCGTTGTGCGAGACCGTGGCCAACGACGACGAAGAGCTTCCCCACCTTGTCCTTCAAGCTCCCGTATGTCACCTTCCCCGAGCTGGAGCTTCAATCGGACCCGAGGCACCCTGAAGTCGACGCTCGCCTCGCCAAATCACCGACGGCCGCAGAAGATTCCGGCGAGAAATTGGACGCCGCCGAGCCCCCTCCGGCCTCTCCATGCTCTCCATCGAGCTCCGGTGAGCACCGCGCGTCGTTTTCCTCCTCCCAACGCTCTTCCCGCGGCCGCTGTCGTCGTGTTCGTTTAGGTCAGCAGCCGGCTGCCGCGGGCTTCGTCGAAGTCGCGCACAAGAGCGCCCCCTTGACCCCCCGATTACTCCAGAAGATGCGCGCAAGCCCAAGCTACTCGCCAGTACTCTCCACTCCCTCTCTCGTGGCCGTTAACCCAAGTCCGGTGAGAACAATGCTCCGGCCGTCGCCATGGTCGATGCCACCGTCGCCACAGAGCCCGCCGTGGCACCCCAATGGCACCAGCAGACGCGCGAGTTCACGCCGCGCACGCCCGTGCCCTCCGAGTCCTCCCCTGTGCCCTTTTTCACTACTCTGGCGAGAGCTCCGGCGAGCCCGAGCCGGCGACGCCATTAGCGCCCTAAACCTAAGCTAATCCCCACCTAAACCCCCCTGGGCCACTGACTAGTGGGCCCAGGTCCTTAATTAACCATGGGTTAATTTAAACCGAAGTTTAAATTAACCCCAGCCACTGACCAGTGGGTCCCAGCAGTCAGCCTCCTCTGATGTCATAGTGACGTCATGCCTACGCAGTAATCAGTTAAATTGAATTAATTTAATCCAATAAATTCCAGAAAATAGCTTAAACTTCAATAAATCATAGAAAATTCATTTTAACTCCAAATTGGACAAATAATATGTCTAAATTATCAGAAAAATACAAGGATTCTGAATATGCAACTTGTTTCTATGTTTGACAATTTTAAAATGGGTGAACAGTAGCAAACATGCATATGGATCCTTTTCAAATTCAAATTTGGAGTGAATTTGCAAATGACTTTGCAACACACTTATTTTAAATGGTTTCATCCACACATCAGAGACTTTACCTCAACTATACCACATCACTTCATGCTCAACCTTTTCAAATAAACTTCCATGCATTCAAATGCATTTGAAATTCATCGATAAATCAAACGGAGTTTGAATTTGCAATTCAATTGCAATATACTCCTTTTAAATAGAATTGTCCACACAATGCAACCATGAACATCACCTTTACAATCTTATTCATGTGATTGTGCATTGTACATTATGTTGATCCTATGATTGTCATGTTGCTGATAGATGTGCAACCGGAATCAGAGGCAACCCCCTTCGTTGAAGACCCTGAACCCGAACCTCGTCAGCAAGGCAAGCAAACCCCCATTGATCATGTCAATAAAATCCCACTTCCCTCTCATGTCTCACTTATGCATTGTATAGGATGCTTACCAAGCTACGTTTCTACCACATAGATGAACCCATTCCTTTGCATGACCTATCATTTGTCACAGTAGTAAGCAAACCACAATCCTAGCAAATGTAGGAGTTGATTGATATCATGTGGCCCCTGCAATTGTTACTGATTATTGAATGCTTAGAGTGATACCATGTTGATGCTGTTATGTGACTCAGGATGGTAGCAATCATGATGATGGTGGGAATGTGTTGGTGAATCTACCCTAATACAAGGTGAACGATGAGAGGCTGTGTAGGAGTACACAGTGGGTTGTCTCGTTGAACACCACCCTAAGTCCAGTTCTTGTGTGGTGATCCAAGATGAAGAGTACAACCACACATTGGGCTCACTGACCCCTCTCAACCTATTAACTCATCCCTTTCGATGTCCAGATATCGCAGTAGTTCGGAGTTCTGGTAGGTTTGTGGCCTGGCTGCTAAGTGAGAGAACGGCTCAGCCGAGACCGGCTTATGCACCACGCACACATCATCTGGGTCCACTTCGGTAAACCGGTCGGGTTCACGATAGTGGTAGACCACCCAGGTAGGCGGCTTTCTTGGACTAGATCGGCTATGAGATAACAGTTGTGGTTGCATCCTCGCTGTCATCTCTTGAACGATGACACGCAAAAGGCGGTAACTGATGACACGTGTGTGTAGCGGTACACCCCTGCAGGGTTAACAAAACTATTCGAATAGCCGCGTCCGCGGTTAAGGACTGCTTGGAAAGCTTAGCTTGATTATTAGACAACTTGAACTGGATACTTCTAAAATACACCAAGATAAGTGTGAGTGCTATGGCGTGCTTCTCGTGGGGAAGTCGAGGAAGGCACTATAGTGGTGTAATTGGTTGGAGAAAGTAGTGGACTCGTGTACGCTTCTTACCTCAAGTCTGGTACTCGTAGTTCAGGACTAGCCAAGTCAAAGCTGGCATTTCTGCAATTGAACCCCACCTCCCTTTACCTTGATACATGTGCATGAGTAGTATAGCTCCTATGTAAGTCTTGCTGAGTACGACTTTGTACTCACGTTTGCTTATTCTATGTTTTACATGAACCCCCTGACCCCGAAGGTGGAATCTTCCTGGAGCTCGACGACTGATCAAGCTAGTGTAGTCCCAGTCAGACGACTGGTCTCTCGTGGACGGGCTTGTTTTGGATAAGGCTTCTCTAAGCCATTTGTTAAACTTGTCTGTACTCAGACCTACTTTGTTTCCGCATGTTTGATGTAATGTTGGATCACAAACTTGTGATCTCTGTGTGCACTCTGTAAGAGTTATTAATAAAGTATATACTTTGTAGAGAATTGCAATGATACCTGCTGTTCATACTAGACATGTGTGCTGCGTGTATGTTTATAACATGCATGTCTTAGTATGGGTTTTCGAGACCTTAGTTGTGATCTGGCTGGTGGTCTTTCATACACCAAGTGGCCCTTGGATGTGCGCAGCTTGGGGCATCGCGATGCGATTGCTCGAGACTCCGTCTCGTGCACACTTTGTGGTACGATTGAGCCCGCCCTAGACCCCGACTAAGTGATCGGGCTGGAGTAAGTCTATGTAAGAGTTATGAGATAGTCGATAGTATGGTTGAGGCGACTTGTCTGTGAATATGGGAGTTCATCACCCATATCATTAGACTTGTGTGCGGACGATGAGGACCCATCTCAGTTGATCATCCGGCCTGGATGGGATGCCCCTCACGTATGATGCTTTCCGAGAACGTTCTGTGCTTGGCCTTGTGTGCTTAGACAAGTGGGTACGGTTCTCGGCTCTCCATATGACTATGTCGTAGCGGGACTTGCATACGCTAACCCCGGGTCCCGACAGACTTGGTATCAGAGCAGGACTGACTGTAGGATTGTCAGCCTTGGCCGAAGTCGAGTCTAGCCTTCTATAGTTATATAGTTACTCTGAGTATATAAGGGAACAACGTAAGGCTTCTTTTTCTCTTTACCCTCATCGTTCTGAGTTCTGAGTCACCCTCATCTTATTCTACGGGAAGATAGGACTAGGCTCACCTCTGTCTTACTAGAACATCTCGTTGATTGCTTCCTTGTAGCCGTAGGAAAGCTGTGTCCGGTTTCCTAGCATTGTTGTAATGCTGATTTATTACATCGTATTATGTAAGTGCTCTATCTACATTGAAAGAAAATTGTTTCTTGCAATTACAGCCGTTATGCTGTCCGAGTCATTCCAGGTTTCTTCATAATCTGATGCATTTGCAAAATCCTTCCCTCCTTTTCGGTTGTCTTTTTTGAAGGACTTCTAGGTGGCATGCCCGACAGTTCCATAGAGTTTGATGTAGGTTTTCTTCTAGAAACCTATAGTGATTCTTTTGCAGCTCTCCCTCCCACTTTAGATGTCTTCTAGCGAGAAGAACCACACTAAACATCGTGTTGGGGTACTTTGCTACTCTAACATATATGTTGTAGCCCCTAGTAAGCCATGGTCACCCTCTAGGAAACTACCGAGTAACCCAACTCCTTAAACCTAGCCACCCGACAGATGTGTAGAGTTTATAGTGGATCTTGTGCCAGGAACCGCACCAATTTCTAGACGCCCATACAAAATGGCCCCACGTGAGTTAGCTGAGCTAAAAACCCAACTGGAAGCTTTGTTGGAAAAAGGCTTCATCCGCCCTAGCTCATCGCCATGGGGTTGCCCCGTTCTGTTCGTAACGAAGAAAGATGGAAAAGAAAGGATGTGCGTAGACTATTTCCCGCTAAATTTAGCGACGATAAAGAACAAGTACCCACTGCCCAGGAACAATGATCTTTATGATCAACTTGCAGGATCCTCTGTCTTCTCGAAGATGGATTTGAGATTAGGCTATCATCAAATCAAAATCCGAAACGAGGACGTTCCCAAGACGGCTTTCACTACTCGTTATGGTCTTTACGAGTTCACCGTCATGTCCTTCGGTTTAACCAATGCCCCCGCCACTTTCTCACGCATGATGAATTCGATCTTCATGGAGTACCTAGATAAATTTTTTGTGGTTCATCTTGATGACATTCTCATCTACTCGAAGAACGAAGAAGAACATGCCGAACACCTAAGGCTGGTATTGATGAAATTTAGAGAGCATCGCCTGTATGCTAAATTCTCCAAGTGTCAATTTTGGCTACCAGAAGTGACCTACTTAGGCCACGTGATTTCTGCAAAAGGCATTGCTGTGAATCCCGAGAGAGTTCAGGCCGTCCTTGACTGGACTCCACCTGAATCGGTTAAGCAAGTTAGGAGTTTTCTTGGCCTAGCCAGCTATTGCCGTTGCTTCATCGAGAACTTTTCTAGAGTTGCAAAGCCTCTAACTGAACTCCTCAAGAAAGATAAGAAATTCCTATGGACTCCCAAGTGCGAGGAAAGCTTTCAAGAGCTAAAAAGGAGATTGACTTCTGCACCCGTACTTGCGCCTCCAGACGCCAAAAAGGATTTCGAGATCTTTTGTGACGCCTCACGGCAAGGGTTAGGATGCATACTTATGCAAGATAGACATATGGTAGCTTATGCTTCACGCAAGTTGCGTCCACATGAAGAGAACTATCCTACCCATGACCTTGAACTCACTGCCGTAGTTCATTCCCTAACAACTTGGCGACATTACCTCCTTGGTAATCGTTGTGAGATCTATTCCGACCACCAAAGCCTCAAATACATATTCACCCAGCCAGATCTTAATCTCAGGAAAAGACGCTGGATTGAGTTGATAAAAGATTATGACTTAGGAATTTCTTACACCCCAGGCAAAGCCAATGTCATGGCTGATGCACTAAGTCGTAAGTCTTATTGTAACAACCTCATGTTACAATAGTATCAACCACTTCTTCATGAGGAATTTCGAAAGCTCAATCTCGAGATTGTTCCTCGTGGATCTCTTTTCAACTTGGTGGCGAAACCAACCCTTGAGGATCAAATCATAGTTGCCCAAAGGCGTGCACGAGGTGTTCGCCGGATCAAGGAGAACATTGCTAGCGGAGTTGCTAAATGTTTCTCCACAGATAGCAAAGGAACGGTATTCTTTGGAAATCGTTTGGTAGTACCTAAGAATAGGGATCTAAGGCAACTCATCCTCAAAGAAGCCCATGACACACCCCTCTCGATTCATCCCGGTAGCACAAAAATGTATCGAGATCTACGCCAGAGATTTTGGTGGACTAGGATGAAGAGAGACATTGCTTGATTTGTTGCCGAATGTGATGTTTGTCGTCGCATTAAGGCAGAACATCAAAGACCTGCTGGTACACTTCAACCTTTGCCTGTTCCAGAGTGGAAATGGGACAAAGTCGGTATGGACTTCATCACCGGCTTTCCAAAAACCCAGAAAGGAAACGATGCCATTTTCGTTGTCATAGATAGGCTTTCCAAAGTTGCATACTTCCTTCCAGTTCGCGAGTCTATAACTGCTAGCCAGTTAGCGGACTTGTATGTCTCTACAATTGTGTCTCTTCACGGTGTTCCTTTGGAAATCAATTCAAATCGTGGTAGCCTTTTCACCTCTAGATTTTGGGGAAGCTTCCAACATGCTATGGGAACTCATCTCTCCTTTAGTACAGCTTTCCATCCTCAGTCTAGCGGTCAAGTAGAAAGGTTTAACCAAATTCTTGAAGACATGCTCAGAGCTTGTGTTATGTCATTCGAAAAGAATTGGGAGAAGTCTCTTCCATTCGCCGAATTTGCTTATAACAATAGTTTCCAATCTAGTCTGAACATGGCTCCTTTTGAATTCCTTTATGGACGACGATGTCTAACACCCCTTAACTGGTCAGAAACCGGTGAAAGACAATTATTTGGACCGGATATGATCATGGAAGCAAAAGAGCAAGTTCGCATTGTTCATGATCAATTGAAAGCCGCCCAGTCTCGTCAGAAAAGCTACTATGATCGTCATCATAGGCAAGAGAGCTACAATCTGGATGAGAAGGCTTAACTTCGGGTTACTCCCCTGAAGAGAACCCAAAGATTCGGTATCAAAGGCAAGTTGGCCCCATGTTACATCGAACCTTTCCGCATTCTTTCTAAACGTGGAGAAGTTGCCTACCAACTTGAACTACCCCCGCACCTTTCCCGAGTACATGATGTATTCCATGTGTCCCAACTAAGGCGTTGCTTCAAGGACCCCATCCGCGAAGTCGACCATGAAACGCTTGATCTCCAAGATGACCTTTCTTATCGAGAGTACCCCGTTCGTATTCTTGATTCCGCAGAGCGTGTCACTCGTCGTCAGAAGATTAGGTTTCTGAAAGTGCAATGGTCACACCACTCTGAGAGAGAAGCCACGTGGGAAAGAGAAGACCGTCTCCGTGCCGAGTACCCCTCCTTCCTCCCGCAGACTTCTGAATCTCGGGACGAGATTCTGTTGAGTGGGGGCGAGTTGTCACAACCCCAAGTTAGGTATGTGTTAGGATCAAGAGTCACTTTGCATCATGATAAAAATTTCAAAAGAAATCAAAATGGGAGAGAGAACACCCCCTAGATGAATTAATTCAAATGGCTAGATAAAAAGTTGCTCCAAAAAATCCTTTTGTATTTTTGAAAACTCCCATAAATGAGTGTGATCACATATCAAGTGATGTGGGACCAACCCCATGCTCAAGGATTTTTCAAATATTCAAACAGGATCATGGATTTAAATTTAAACCCCTATTTGAATTAAAGTTCAAAGTATTTGAATTTTAAAAGTGTTCAAATTTTATAAGTGGCTAGCTCTCTGTTTTATGAGGCCATTTAAAATAATTTGGGCATTTGTAAAAATACCTAGCTATTTTATTTAGCTAGGTCAAACAAAATGCAGAAAAATAAAAAGAGAAAGAAAAGAGCCGGAACTTACCTGTTGCCTAGGGCGAGGCCCACCTCCTCTGGCCCAGCCCAGGCCCAGCCGCCTTTTGCCCTGTCGTCTACCTCCCCGCAGCTCCAAGCTGCTCGGTGATGGCAGAGCGTGGCCACGGCGCCACCTCGACGCCGAGAGGCTTCCAGCCCCCCTGGACCTCATCTCCTCGCCAGGAGACGCGCAACGTTTGCCCGCACCTTTCCCCTCTCCTCGCGCTTGCCCTCCTCCTCTCTCTGCTTCGTTTCCAAACCGCCCCGAGAAATCGCCGCCGGCCACCGTTGTGTGAGACCGTGGCCAACGACGACGAAGAGCTTACCCACCTTTTCCTTCAAGCTCCCGTACGTCGTCTTCCCCGAGCTGGAGCTTCAATCGGACCCGAGGCACCCTGAAGTCGACGCTCGCCTCGCCAAATCACCGCCGGCCGTAGAAGATTCCGGCGAGAAATTGGACGCCGCCGAGCCCCCTCCGGCCTCTCCATGCTCGCCATCGAGCTCTGGTGAGCACCGCGCGTCGTTTTCCTCCTCCCAATGCTCTTCCCGCGGCCGCTGTAGTCGTGTTCGTCTAGGTCAGCAGCCGGCTGCCGCGGGCTTCGTCGAAGTCGCGCACCAGAGCGCCCCCTTGACCCCCTGATTACTCCAGAAGACGTGCGCAAGCCCAAGCAACTCGCCAGTGCTCTCCACTCCCTCTATCGTGGCCGTTAACCCAAGTCCGGCGAGAACAGTGCTCCGGCCGTCGCCATGGTCGATGCCACCGTCGCCACAGAGCCCGCCGTGGCACCCCAATGGCACCAGCAGACGCGCGAGTTCACGCCGCGCACGCCCATGCCCTCCGAGTCCTCCCCCGTGCCCTTTTTCACTACTCCGGCGAGAGCTCCGGCGAGCCCGAGCCAGCGACGCCATTAGCGCCCTAAACCTAAGCTAATCCCCACCTAAACCCCCCCTGGGCTACTGACCAGTGGGCCTAGGTCCTTAATTAACCCCAGCCACTGACCAGTGGGTCCCAGCAGTCAGCCCCCTTTGATGTCATAGTGACGTCATGCCTACGCAGTAATCAGTTAAATTGAATTAATTAAATCTAGAAAATTCCAGAAAATAGCTTAAACTTCAATAAATCATAGAAAATTCATTTTAACTCCAATTTGGACAAATAATATTTCCAAAATTATCAGAAAAATACAAGGATTCTGAATATGAAACTTGTTTCTATGTTTGACCATTTTAAAATGGGTGAACAGTAGCAAACATGCATATGGATCCTTTTCAAATTCAAATTTGGAGTGAATTTGCAAATGACTTTGCAACACACTTATTTTAAATGGTTTCATCCACACATCAGAGACTTTACCTCAACTATACCACATCACTTCATGCTCAACCTTTTCAAATAAACTTCCATGCATTCAAATGCATTTGAAATTCATCGATAAATCAAATGGAGTTTGAATTTGCAATTCAATTGCAATATACTCCTTTTAAATAGAATTGTCCACACAATGCAACCATGAACATCACCTTTACAATCTTATTCATGTGATTGTGCATTGTACATTATGTTGATCCTATGATTGTCATGTTGCTGATAGACGTGCAACCGGAATCGGAGGCAACCCCCTTCGTTGAAGACCCTGAACCCGAACCTCGTCAGCAAGGCAAGAAAACCCCCATTGATCACGTCGATAAAATCCCACTTCCCTCTCATGTCTCGCTTATGCATTGTATAGGTTGATTACCATGCTACGTTTGTACCGCATAGATGAACCCATTCCTTTGCATGACCTATCATTTGTCACAGTAGTAAGCAAACCACAATCCTAGCAAATGTAGGAGTTGATTGATATCATGTGGCCCCTGCAATTGTTACTGCTTATTGCACTCTTAGAGTGATACCATGTTGATGCTGTTATGTGAGTCGGGATGGTAGCAATCATGATGATGGTGGGAATGTGTTGGTGAATCTACCCTAATACAAGGTGAACGATGAGAGGCTGTGTAGGAGTACACAGTGGGTTGTCTCGTTGAACACCGCCCTAAGTCCGAGTTCTTGTGTGGTGATCCAAGATGAAGAGTACAACCACACATTGGGCTCACTAACCCCTCTCAACCTATTAACTCATCCCTTTCGATTAGATGTCGCAGTAGTTTAGAGTTCTGGTAGGTTTGTGGCCTGGCTGCTAAGTGAGAGAACGGCTCAGCCAAGACCGGCTTATGCACCACGCACACATCATCTGGGTCCACTTCGGTAAACCGGCCGGGTTCACGATAGTGGTAGCCCACCCAGGTAGGCGGATTTCTTGGACTAGATCGGCTATGAGGTAATAGTTGTGGTGGCATCCTCGCTGTCATCTCTTGAACGGTGACACGCAAAAGGCGGTAACTGATGACACATGTGTGTAGCGGTACACCCCTGCAGGGTTAACAAAACTATTCGAATAGCCGCGTCCGCGGTTAAGGACTGCTTGGAAAGCTTAGCTTGATTATTAGACAACTTGAACTGGATACTTCTAAAATACACCAAGATAAGTGTGAGTGCTATGGCGTGCTTCTCGTGGGGAAGTCGAGGAAGGCACCATAGTGGTGTAATTGGTTGGAGAAAGTAGTGGAATCGTGTACGCTTCTTACCTCAAGTCTGGTACTCGTAGTTCAGGACTAGCCAAGTCAAAGCTGGCACTTCTGCAATTGAACCCCAGCTCCCTTTACCTTGATACATGTGCATGAGTAGTATAGCTCCTACGTAAGTCTTGCTGAGTACGACTTTGTACTCACGTTTTCTTATTCTATGTTTTAGATGAACCCCCTGACCCCGAAGGTGGAATCTTCCTGGAGCTCGACGACTGATCAAGCTAGTGTAGTCCCAGTCAGATGACTGGTCCCTCGTGGACGGGCTTGTTTCGGATAAGGCTTCTCTAAGCCATTTGTTAAACTTGTCTGTACTCAGACCTACTTTGCTTCCGCATGTTTGATGTAATGTTGGATCACAAACTTGTGATCTCTGTGTGCACTCTGTAAGAGTTATTAATAAAGTATATACTTTGTAGAGAATTGCAATGATACCTGTTGTTCATACTAGACATGTGTGTTGCGTGTATGTTTATAACATGCATGTCTTAGTATGGGTTTTCGAGACCTTAGTTGTGATCTAGCTGGCGGTCTTTCATACACCAAGTGGCCCTTAGATGTGCGCATCTTGGGGCATCGCGATGCGATTGCTCGAGACTCCGTCTCGTGCACACTTTGTGGTACGATTTAGCCCGCCCTAGACCCCGACTAAGTGATCGGGCTGGAGTAAGTCTATGTAAGAGTTATGAGATAGTCGATAGTATGGTTGAGGCGACTTGTCTGTGAATATGGGAGTTTATCACCCACATCATTAGACTTGTGTGCGGACGATGAGGACCCATCTCAGTTGATCATCCGGCCTGAATGGGATGCCCCTCACGTACGATGCTTTCCGAGAACGTTCTGTGCTTGGCCTTGTCTGCTTAGACAAGTGGGTACGGTTCTCGGCTCTCCATATGACTATGTCGTAGCGGGACTTGCATACGCTAACCCCTGGTCCCGACACCGACTATGTGAACTTTGCGTCTTATCATCTGAAAGGCGCCGCTGCTCAGTGGTGGAGCATCCACAAGCGTTCACTGCCAGTCGGAGAAGTCATCACTTGTGATGAATTTCAGTCTGCCTTTCACGCCCGCTACATTCCTCAGGGGATCATGGATCGTAAGGCGGAAGAATTCCGCAACCTCGCTCAGGGCAACATGACTGTTGAAGCCTATCAGCGCGAGTTCCTCAACCTCTCTCGCTATGCGGAAGAGGAGATCACCACTGATGCTCGCAGGCAGCAGAAGTTCCGTCGTGGCCTCAATCCAGACCTCAGGCTTGCTCTTGCCGTTCATGATTTTGCCAACTTCGCCACCATGGTGAACAAGGCTATCACCGTCGAGACTTCGTAGATGGAGCACAAGAACTCTCTGAAGCGTTATCATGATGTTGGCTCATCTTCGGGCCCAACGCAGAAGCGTCGTATCTGGCTCCCTACCAGTGTGACCCATTCACCCGTACCTGCTCCAAGGCCGTCTTATGCTGCACCCCGTCTACCTCCGCCACCGCAGATGCCAAGAGCTCTTCCTGCACCACCCAATGCTACCCCCTTCGTCCTCAGGATGGATTATGCTTCACGTGCCGCCAAACTGGGCATTTTTCCATAGAGTGCCCCCAGAAACAGAAGCAACCGGTAGTTCACCCTGCTGGCCGCGGAAATGGTCGTGGCAACAACATGACCCCCAACTATAATACTGGGTCTGCTGCTCATGCTCGTGGACATGCTAACAACATCAATGTTGAAGAAGCTCTGCAACAACCCGCTACCGTGATGGGTACCCTTCTCGTTAATTCCGTACCTTCTACTGTTTTATTTGATACAGGAGCATCGCATTCATTCATGTCGGAAGCATTTGCATTTTCGCATAACTTCACGCTAGAAAAGATGTACCCACCGATGGTTGTCCGCACCCCGATAGGACATTGCCACACCTCCAAGATCGTGCCCGAAACCACCGTTCAAATTGAAGGAATTGAATTCCGTGCTTCCCCCATCATTCTGAAGTCTTCCACCATAGACCTCATTCTGGGAATGGATTGGTTGAAATTTCACGATGTCGCACTGTATTGTGGCACCAAGTCTGTCCAACTTTTTCACCCCTCCGGCGAGATTGTTAACCACACCACCCGAGTTACCCGTAATGCTGAAACCCAGATATTTATGATGAATGATTTGAATATCTCACCTTTGGAAGGAATTGAGAACGTTCTGGTAGTTCGCGATTTTCCCGACGTCTTCCCAGAAGAGCTGCCAGGAATACCCCCGATCAGAGAAGTTGAATTCGTCATCGACTTGAAGCCAGGCACTATTCCTATTGCCAAGCGTCCTTACAAGATTTCGCCACATGAACTCCTTGAACTTAAGGAGGAAATCGACAAGGCACTTCAGAAAGGATTCATTCGCCCCAGTTCCTCAGCTTGGGGAGCACCTTCGCTTTTTGTTAAGAAGAGCGATGGGGCAAACCGATTGGTCCAAGAATATCGGCCCATTAACCAAGCCACCATCCAGAACAAATACCCACTTCCCCGGATCAACGATCTGTATGATCAACTTGTCAGATCCAAGGTAACTTCCACCAGCAGCGCGGGGTCCCCGCCCTGTAGATAATTTGTATTTAGCAGCGCATCTTACTTGGCCCGCGCTGTGGGTGTGTTTTCCATTTGAAGCGCGGCTGTTGAGCCCGCGCTGTAAGAGCTGATTTTTAGCTCATGGTGGCCTCGCTGCTACTGGTCGCAGGACCCGCGCTGCTGATATTTTCATTTTTTATTATGTCCTGCTTATTTTCTTTGTATTTATACAGTTTTTTATAATTTTCCAGCATATAAAGTAACATCACAGAAGTAGCATCACACACATTGCTTGTGATTCAACATATTACAATTATCACCATAGTGACCAACACATCATCATGAAATATACAAGTCTCCAATACAATTCATATATGCATGTTTCACCATGGATAGAAACTAAAATATTTTGCTATACAATAAAAGAGCCATCACGATAAGAAAGGAAGCAAGTAGGAGGTAGTTTTTGAGCCCGTTTTTATTCCTCTCTACATCTAGTACCGTGAACCTCAAGTAGCTAGCTTCGGCCTTGCTTTTGCTTTGGAACCCTTTGTAGCTGCTACCTCGGAAGCGGTTGACTTGGGCGTGACACTGTGGCCACTCATCGTATACTACCGGACGCCTCCCAATGTACACGACGTACCACTTCTTCTTCATCGATCTATATGTCAGAAAAAAAACTCAAAATATATCGATGATATAATATAACAAAGCAACATGAAGAAAAGAGTTAAAATGTTATCAAATACAAGCGACCACATAGTAAAACATAACAGAGTTCACCGTACCCAAACTAGAGCGCTACACAAGTTTAAAATAACCGATTACATCACAAAGTTTCGCTCTACACAAAACAGACAATCTCGTCATCGTCAATCATCACTTTCGAATATCCGGAAGGACGCAACCCAGCTTGGTGAAAGGCTTTGGGTCTTGACCCTGCCAATATCGGCGAGTGTCGACGGAATCACGTGACTGTGGCCCCGCGTAGAACATGTCGTCCTTCTCGACGACATCTTTCATGATGATCGTCGCGAGCGAATTTTAGATGCGGTAGAATTCAAATATGGGAGCATCATCTTTCGTGCTTGCTAGGCTATTGGCCCAGTCGATGAGATGTGTATCGGATCCAGTTTTCATTCTAAGAAGTTGTTGATCCCTTTTGAACTCATTCATATGATGGATGACGTAGAATTCATCCTTCTCACTTGTTGTCGGTTGCTGGAGGCAGCAGAAGTTAGTATTATGGCCGAAACATGCAACACCTTGTCTCTTTTTGTGGACTCTGATGTAGTCACCCTTGTTTCCGAAGGTGAAGAGAGCTCTATCGAGAACTTTTTTGATGTGGGTATAGTCTTTCTTCTCCTTGTTCTTGGTTGAGTCCATATAGAGTGCGTGGGATACTTGCGGGAATAATACGATAAGGATGCAATGCTCACTGCGTAAAAATAAGTTAACAGCAAATTAACCTCCATCTGCGTACGTGTGAAGTAACGGTTGGATGCGTTAATAAAGTGCCCTACGAATCACTTACGTGGGATGATACGACAGAAGAATAATCTCCGTGTCCTTATTGGCCAGCATGAAATTTGTGATGTAGTTCTCAGCTCCCTTGCGTTCTTCATCCCCCATATTCAAGAATCTCTCAGACATGTAGTATGGGTCCGCTACCGCGATTTGCGAGAGTTCCTCCTTCTTCACCAGGTAGTTCAGATGTAGCGCATAAAGGCGGACGAAGGTAAAATCGAGTCGTCTCATGTGTAACATCTCGAAGATGTAATCAAACCGAAGAAAGATAATGTCAGCGGGGAAAATATGGTTGAAGTCTAAGCCCGGGGGCACCTTAGCCACGTAAAGCGGGTATCCTGCTGTGCCAGCAGGGGCTCGAAGAAGACTGTGCTCCGTAGACAAGACATGGTCATGCAGTTACCTAAGCTCCAGTGTTAAGCCCTTGAGCGCATTCGCCGGTAGCATTGGCCTACCCGCTATATGGAGCACCGGCGCATCACGAACCGGTACACTGTTGTGAACCCGGATCACCGGTGGCGGCTGGCTCATGGAAGAAACATTAGCGCCTTTCTTCCCTCTCTTCCTATGCTTCGGCTTCTTCTTTGTCCCAGGCCCAGGTTGTGTTTCAGCAAAACCCGCACGGATGCCCGTTAGCATTGTGTTCGGGCTTAGTATGTTTGGTGGCTGCTGGGCTGCTTTGTCCTGGGTGTAGGCATCAGGAGGCGTGTCCTCTAGGGAGCATTTTCTGAACAAGGACTTCTTGCACTAAAGGCTAGCATGTTCCGTTTGGGTTTGGTCGGGCATTTCATGATCCATATCCTCAAGGTTGAGCTCAAAATCATCATCAGGTTGAGCGTCATCATAGGTATGGTTGAGGTTGAGGTATTGGTCAGGGTTCACATCCTCCATGTTATCAGGTGATGGATCCACGGGGGCGGCATGATGAGCCACCGGGACTGTTGGACCTCCTTCACGTCCCCTGCTATGATCACCCAAGCCAAATGATGGGAACTGCACAGGTGGAGTAAAAGTGGCGTTACCTTGGGTCGGCGTCGCACCGACAGGCTCCACGCGGATAAGCACCTTCGGCCACATTATCATCCAACCCTTGGATCTTCCAAGATCTGTCGGTTGTTCTTCTCCCCCACTAGGAACGGGAAGAGGCAACTTAGAGTACTCGTTTGATACCAAACGAGACAAGGTAACTTTGAAGACGTTGTCGGGCATGCGAACGTGGTGCAACTCCCGGTCCAATGGATTCGTGAGCACTGCCTTCGCAACATGCACTACCTGGCCGCCAATGTTCAATAGGAGGGTGCATGGAGTCTCGTCGCCCTGTGAAGACATGTGCGGCGTTAGAGATTCGAAATGTCAAAGAAATGGAAGATTGAATATGTTTGACACTGGCGGGTGCGACGAGTTCGTGCCCTGTTGCATGTGCGGGTGCGATGCCGGTGTTCACCGAGTTGCTCACGATGAAGCTAGGAAGGGGAAAATGATCCGCGTTGGGATTTTCTTTCGTCCACTTATGCATAGCCGGCACCAAGGCAGAAAAGGTAGATTTAAGCTCTTCCCTGGCCGCAGCTTTGGCTGCCGCGACCAGCTCAGCCTTGTTTTGTTCCGCCTCAGCCAGGACCTCTTCTTTGGCCTTCCGCGTGGCTTCCTCGACCGCCCTGTGCACATCGTCAAGGGTTACTGTGTTGAGACTTATTCTCTGCTTACGTGTCTCCTTATTCTCCTTGTAGTAGTAGTTCCAGGAGGCCCCGACTCCGGCGCCGGCTACACGTCCATACTCCGGCGGCTCGTGCAAGGGCTTTCCCTTCACTTTGTTCAACGCCCGGTTGAAAGGGGTGCCCCACACGTACTTAGACATCTGAGACGACGACTCGCTTTCTGATGCAAGCCGTAGTTTCTCCTTCTACAAAAAGATCGACGTGAACCGTTACCGACTTGATCATTAGATGCTAATTAAGGTGGTAAATTAAAAAAATACCAGTTCTCTTATGACATTCCTCGTCGGGGTGTCCGTGGTCCATTCCCCGGTTATCAGGTGTTTTGTGTATCGGGCCCTAATGTAGTCACGTGCCAGCGGATCCTCGAACTCCTCCCAGGGGTCTGGCTCCCGCGGACCATCCGGACGTGCCGCGTCCTCCTTATCCCACACTCGCCTCTTCCCCGTGTAACCACGGCTTCCGAGGCGTGGGATCCCGACGTTCTTATTCTGAAGACCCTTGAAATATTCCGACCTCGCATGGGTTCGAGGGTCTTCCAAATGAGCCTTGAATTTTTCGTAGTCTTCTTACTTTATAGACGGAAAGTGACTCTTGATCTTCTCGTACGATGAACCTTATTTAGCAATCTCTACTTTCATCATATGTTTCCAGTTGCTCAAGGCTTTGCTACACTTTTTGAGGGCTTTTTCATTTATCCCTTGCTTATTATCATCTAGCCACGGAAGGACTTCTTCATTCCGGCCGGGGAACTTGAATCTCGCATGAATCTTTTCTAGGAGGTGGTTCTCCAAAGCTCCTCCGGGTACTTCTCAAATGTTTGGCTGGTTGATATTGACGGTCTCGCGAAGGATGCACGCCACGTCGTTGCCGTAGCATCCCGACACCTCCAGCGGACTTACAATGTCGAAGGTGCCAGGGTGCACCGCGTGGACATCAAGTCCTCCGACGCGGAGCTTGTTTGGAGGCCGGGGTTTCTGCTTCCTCTTGGTCCTAGTCCCATGGCTAGCACCATCCGTGGTCTGGTTGCCACCATCCGTGGCCTGGTTGCCACCATCCGTGGCCTGGTTGCCACCATCCGTGTCGGTGGTCTCGGTGTTGCCCGCCTCTGTGCTGTCGCTGTCAGCAGCACGCTCCGTGATGCGAAGGGGTTGTTGGGGCTGAGACCCGGAGCCCTGACTAGTTATATAGTCGAAGAATTCTTGAGGCTCTTCGGGTTGTTGGGGTTGCTCAATAGGTTCGGCTTCATCGTTATTAGCCATGTTTCCTATAGGATTCAATTTGGTGGTTTAATTGTAGAACAAAATGAAAGGAATAATAACATTTAAAAAATTGCCTATGTTTTGCCGGAAGGTCGTTTAATTCCTGTTGCGGCAAATCCCGGGCACTCGATATGTCCTAATTTTGTAGCACAAGTCATGCCGGAATCCACGAAAAATTTCGGCATGACCTTTGCTAAAAATTGGACATATCGAGCGCCTGAAATTTGCCGAAACGGAAATGAATCAACATTCCGGAAAAACATAGGCCACTCGGATACCTGCAAACATAATTTTTGTAAAGGCAATGGCCACAACACAATGGATTCAATTTTCCAAAACATAGGCCACCTTTGCTAAAAATTGGACATATTATGTTTTCTATGGACATATGCTATATATGTTTGAACTTTGATCTTTGCCCTAATTTGCTTAATTAAAATGCTAAGTACAGATCCACCATTGTCACATTGTAACTAGCCCTAGCCCCTAGGGTTGGAGGCGACGATGGTAGGGGGGGGGGTCACCTGGCACGGAGGAGGCAGAGGGCGAGGTGGGCCGGCGGCAAGGTGGCGAGCAGGGGACGCCCTAGCCCCCAGGGTTGGAGGCGGCGACGCGCCCTAGGGTTGCTGGCGCGCGGCCGACGTCGAGGGAAAGGGGCGACGTCGAGGGGACGATAGCGAGCAGGAGCGGCGTCGAGGGCGACGGCGAGGAGGAGCGGCGTCGAGGAGGCGACGTTGACGACGACGACGACGGTGGTGTGAGTGAGAGTGTGGTGTGAGTGAGTACTGCGGCCACGGGCAGGGTGACCCCTGCTTGTAACGGTTCAACATCATTTACAGCGCGGGTACGCAACACCGCGCTGTAGATGATTGTCATCTGAAGCGCGCATTTAGTTAACCCGCGGTGTAGATGTTATACCATCTGAAGCGCGGGGATATATATACCGCGCTGTACATGTACCATCTGAAGCGCGGGCTAGAGTAACCCGCGCTGTAGATGCTTTTTTATTTATTTATGCTTTTTTTGTTGTAATTAAGGTTATGGATAAGTTTTAGTGTTATTAGGGTTAGGGGTTGGATTAGGAGTTTAGTGTTGTTAGGATTAAGTGCTTATTATACAACGCGGTACAACATATATAAAGCGGTACATATAATTAAGTGCTTATTATACAACGCGGTACAATTAATATTACATCATATAATAATAAGCGCTTATACAAAAAACTTCTTGGGTGATAGTTTCTCCCGATGATCAGCGTTGACGACGTTTCTTTGCAGTGATCTTCTTTCCTTTCTTGTTCGGTGCCGAATAATTTAGCCCCTCATCGTGACTTTTCCTTTTCCAAGGATTATGATCTTTCTTAGGTAGTGTAATTTTGCTTCTTCTTTTGACGTATGCTTCATCGTCATCGTCATCTTCCCTCATCGGCTCACCGTACTGGTTATAGTCCTCCTCATTTGCAACTCCATCAATTCCGATGATGTTCCTTTTGCCTCTCCTCACGACAACACGACTGGGTTGTTTGGGTCGGTTATGAAGAAGCATTGGGTCACGTGCTTAGCATGTACCCATGGCCCATTTTTTGCGGTGACATTCACGGTACCGCTCTTGGCGTCAAGTATACACATGGTGGTGAAATAACGGTTCTCTCTTTCGACGCTTCTAGCCCATCGGACACGGAACATCGTCACGTTGTACTTTCCAGAGTACTCAAGCTCCCAGATCTCTTCTAGCCTTCCGTAGAATCTTTATAACATCCCAAAATTCTCCGAATTTTGGAATGTTAATAAAATTAAATAGATAATGATTGTTGCTTGATGTGTTTGATTTTCTCTGGGTTTTAAAACTTTTTGGAGTTTATTGAATATTAAAAAGAGAGGGAATAAAAGGGCTTTCCCTAATATTCATAATTGGTGTTTTTGGAATTTATTATTTAAAACAAAACCAACAAACCAAAATGAGAGAAGGTAATATGACTCCTTCAACATATTAAAAGGTTGGAATTTTTTCTAAATCATTATTGGAATTCTTCTGAATATTCAAAACATTTTTCAACTCAAGGAAATTCATTTGAGAGGACATAAAATGACTTATCCCCTTTTTATAAATTGGTAAATATTTAGAATATTACTTTAAAGTTTTTAAAATTTATTATGAGTATTATAAATAACTCTAAAATTATTCTAGGGATTTTATAATGCTAAGAGAGTTTTTATTTCATTGAAATGATTTATTAAATATTTTAAAAGAGTTGAAAAAGTATTCCCATGGGATATTTTTATTTTACCAAATTATTTATTGGTTTAACAATTTTAAATTTTATATTTTATTATTTAGAAATGGTTTGTCAATGCTTTTGACCAAATAAAAATATTCTAAATAATTTACTGGATTTGATTTGATTTATGAAAAGTATTTTATACTTCAATAAAGTATTTAGAAAATGTTTTTATTTTTAATCTTCTTTTTGGAAAATGTATTCATTAAATAATTTTCTTTGGATTATTTGAAGAATTAAGAAATTTATTTCATATTTTTCTGATGAATATTTATTTTTCCACAATTGTTTGAAGTTTCGGTTTTTAAAGAAAAAGAAAATGCGTACCGAGCTGGCCCAATAGACTTTTCCGCCCACGAGCGCAATTTGAGCCCGAGACGGATTTCAATTTTTTTTTCAGGCTATATAAAATTTCGATTTTTTTGTTCGTTTTTTCCAGGAACCCTAAATTGTCCACGACTCGATTTCCGTGCCGCCGCAGGCGAACCTCGAGATCCCGCGCCGCCGACGAACCTCGGTTTCCGCGCCGCGCCGCCTCGGTTTCCTTTACCGGCGAACCTCGATTTCCGTGTCCCACGGACCTCCATTTTTCGTGCTCGGTGAACCTCGATTTCCGTGCCCGGCGAACCTCGATTTCCGTGCCCGGCGAACCTCGATTTCCATGCCCGGCGAACCTCGGTTTCCATGCCATCGCCACGTCAGTGATACGTCAGCAATTTTGTCCTGTAGTGAAAAGGATCTGTCCGCGACAGAAACTTTTATTTTATTCACGAATAGGCCATTTTTCACAGTTTGCACCCTATAATCTTCGTAGCCGTATCTTTTAAACCGTGTATCGGAATTAGGTTATTCTTTTTCCTACACGCTCGTAGTGATCTGTAATTTATCATAGAGTAAACTTTTCACACCTTTGCACACTTTTGAATTTGAATTTATTTCAAATTAAAATTCAAATTCCGGAGGCCATATCTTTTAAACCGTTGATCCAAATCGAGTGATTCTTTTTGCGTTGGATCACTCGTGTCATGTAGTTTCTGTTCCTATCATGTGAACACAAAAATTCACAAGTTTGTTGATCTGTTTAAATTCAAATTCAATTCAATTTTTCACTTGCTATGACCTGCGTTGTAGTATTCCGTTTCACGTGATTCTTTTTGCATATCAGATCACTTGAAACATGTTATCGGCAAGATTCACACACTTTTCATGTGGGCATGATATTCACCTTGAATTCATAAATGTCCATGATCACAATTCCTTACCGATGAATCTATATCTGCTGACTCTCTCGAGGTCACTTCCACCGATCACCTTCGAGCACATCGATACCTCTGCACTTCAAAGCCTTTTGTTTTGTTGCTAAAACCTTTGTGATTGTTTTGTTGATATTATGTTTTGTCCTTGTGGTGTGATTGCTTATTTGAGTTCTTTCGTTGACGATAGTTTGCTCGGAGTGTGACGAGTAGAGTTGACTGTAACGTGAGAGCGAAGATCTTCATCTAATGTATAAGGCAAGTTACACTTTGACCATACGTCAACCTATATTCTCAATTATGCATGTAGCAAATTATCACTCTATGCATGTGTAGGATTATATATTAGTTATGATTTTAAACCTAGTAGGATAGCCATATGTTCTGCCCTTGTATTTCATTGTGGCCCTAGTATCGTGGTTGTTATATATTGCTATTGCTTTGTAGACGGGGATTGGTTGAGTTATCATTGAGCTATGTGAGGATTAATGACTTGAGTAGCAAACTTAAATAGAAATCACCTCTGGACGGGCAGGTAATGCATCCTGGGGCTCGTGCCTTGGATAAGGAGAGAACAGGGCTAAATGCTTCCCGAATGGTTGTGTTGGTGGTAAACCGGGTGCGTCATGGCGAGTACCCTCTGAACGCAGTGGGCGCCGTCCAGGCTCAAAAAGATCGGACAGATAGTGTGACTAGTAGCTTCCATGTACAACCACTGGCTATATGGGCTCTGGCTTAGATGAGTAAGTTGTGGGGAACCTGGCCCTGGTAGCTAGCTGATGTAGATATGATAGGTGTACCGGCTACCAAAGGGTGGAGGCAACCTCTTCTGAAAGACTATGTCTCAATCTTCGGGTTGAGTCCAGTGGGGAAAGTGTACAAACCTCTGCAGAGTGTAAAAACTGATCATGATTAGCCGTGTCCACGGTTACGGAAAACTTTGAGCAACTGGGCATTATTGTTGTTGGATGGTCTGGACAGATATTTCACCTTAATAAGAATTTGAGTGGGAACTTTTAATGAAGGGATGGTTGGAATTGGTGTAGCCCGATTCAATCATACTTAGGTCTAGCAAGATAATTTAAAATTTGATTAGTTGTAGTATGTGAGGGAAAAACTAGCTTTCTGCAAAACTAAACCATAAACCTTTCCTTTGACTTACCTTGCATGTAGTGATAGGTCTGTTATATACTTTTTCGTGTGACTTGCCATACAAATCAGATGTACTGACCTGTTGTCGGGCTGTAACCTTCGGTGTTGCAGGATTTTTTTCGACGAGTAAGTGATGCGATGTAGGGTTGCGATGTCTATAGTCAACTATGCCGGTGGAGTTGATGGACGCCACGAAGCATATATTGTTTTCCGCTGTATTTTATTTGTAAGCTAGCCTTGAGCTATGCAGGTATGTTTATTTGTAATACTGGATCTTCGATGTAATATATATATGACATGTGGTTTATTCTTGATATTACATCATGTACTTTTTGTGCTAGCTATTGATCCAGGGACTAGCACAGAATGCACAGAGACTTGGATTCTTAGTGAATCGGGTCGTTACAATCTTTCAAGTACGCCATCGCCGTTCATGGATTCCATCGTCACCCCTGAGTTCTGATAATCACTTTTTTTTATCTTTCTCCTCAGTGTAGAATGTGTAACCGTTGATGTCGTATGCCTGATAAGTGGCGAGGTTGACCGCGGGGCCATGTGCTAAGGCGTGTATCAGATTTTCGTCATCTGTACAACCCTGTTGTGGAGGATTAGCCAGAACGTGCTCTTTGAACCAGTGCAAGAAAGAAGAGTTGTGATCTCTAGTAACTTCGGCGTTTGTCTTAGTTATCCCCCGGTCAAGGTGGTACTTTTCAATGATGTCTTTGTGAAGTGCCAAGAAAGGATCTATCAGTTGTAGATGTTGTAACACTACTAAGTTTGCTCTGTCAAAATCTATGCGTCGGCCCGAATAGTCCACATGAAATTCCCTTGAGCCAGTGATGTGACCTAGTCCTTCGAGTCTGCCAAGGTGCTTATTGACGGGCAAACCAACAACAGGGTTTTCGACACCTAGATAACTCTCGCAGAAAGAAATGCACTCTTGGGTGAGATAGCCCTGTACGATGCTTGGATCTGGATGGGACATGTTACGAACGAAGCCTTTTAGGAACCCATTCATCCTTTTGAATGGCATCATGCTGTGCAGGAATGTCGGGCCGAGGTCGATGATATCGTCGACAATATGGACACACAGATGCACCATGACATCAAAGAATGCAGGTGGGAAATACATCTCAAGCTCACATAATATGACAACAATCTCTTCTTGTAACCTTTGGAGATGCTTCACACTGATCGACTTTCGAGAGATGGTGTCAAAAAAATTGCATAGACCAATAAGTGTATCACGGACGTGCTTATCCATTATCCCTCTAAGTGCAACCGGGAGTATTTGGGTCATCATCACGTGACAGTCATGAGACTTCATCCCGCTAAACCTTTTCTTCTTAATGTCTAGATATCTGCTTATCTTTCAAAAGAAACCGGAACTAACTTTGATTCCAACAAGGCACCTGAAAAATCGATCGATCTCCTTCTGACTTAAGGTGAAGCAAGAGGGGGGGCAATAATGTTCTTTCTTCTTCTTGGCTTTTTTGCCCATGTCCATCTCCGTCTCCGTCTCCATATCCTTCCCCGTCTCCTCCGGGGTGCTCCATGAAGATCTTCCCTTATACCCAAGATTTTCAAGTTAGTTCTTGCCTTTGGCCCGTCCTTAGTCTTCTTCGGCATGGTCAGAAGTGTGCCAAGCAAGCTCTCGAGAACATTCTTCGTGATATGCATTTGATCAAGGCTATAAGGAGTGTCGAGGATCTTCCAGTACGGCAAATCCCAAAAAACAGACTTCGTTTTCCATACCCTTAGGAGCGGCTCCCGTGCCTTTTTTTATTTCCCGGTGAGGGGCACTCTTCCCAATCATCCAACAACATTTTTATTTCGGTGCCGCTCCTCTTACGTGGAGGTCCTCTCTTCTCAACCTCTCCATTGAACATATATCCATGCTTTCTCCACGGGTCATCTGGTTCTAGCCATCTTCGATGCCCCATGTACACGGTTTTCGAGGACCCAAGTATCGATAGCTGCACAGACGCTGTATCATCCATGCACCTTGTGCATCCGCAATGTCCGTGGCACACCTGGCCTGAGACATATCCGTAACCAAGATATTCATGCACCGTCGTGAGCAACGCGGCTTTCATCATGAAATATTCGCCTTTGAAAGCTTCCCATGTATTGACCCCAGTCTTCCATAACATCTCCAACTCCTCTTTTAGTAGCTCAAGATATAGATTTTATGTCGTTTCCCGGTTGTTTCGGCCCTTGAATCAGCATACTCATGTGTATGTACTTTGTCTTCATGCTCTTCCAGGGAGGAATGTTGTACATCCATAGAAACATGGGCCATGAGCTATGATTGGTGTTCTGGTTGCCATACGGATTCATGCCATCGGTACTCACACCAAGCACGATGTTCCGTGGATCAACAACGAAATCTGCATCTTCACCTTTTAGTGCCCTCCACTGGCTAGCATCTGCGGGGTGTCTCAGCTTTGGATCATCTCCATCATCCGGCTTCTTCCTATCCTTGTGCCAGCGCATTAACTCTGCTTCCTTACGATCAACAAAATACCGTTGCAGACGGGGAGTCAACGAAAAGTACCACACAACTTTCTGAGGAGTTTTCGTCTTTCCATCCTTCTTGTATCGAGAAGCATTGCACTTCGGACAACTGGTTTTTTCTGCGTTCTCGTTCCGATAAATGATGCAATCGTTGATGCATGCATGGTATCTAATGTGTGGCAAATCAAGAGGGCACACGATTTTCTTGGCTTCCTCGATACTAGTAGGACACACGTTCCCCTCGGGATAAGTTCCTTGTAGAAAATTCAAATGCTCATCGAGGCTTGTGTCACTCCATTTGTTTTTTTTCCTTCGTCTTTAGCAGACCGAGCGTGAAACTCAAGCGGGTGTCCTCTGGTCGGCAACCTTCATACAGTGGAGTCTTCGAGTCTAACTCTAGTTGTGCCAGCTTGGCCTCCTCTCCAGAAGCAGCTCTTTCGCTTGTCGTATTCTTGCGAAGCAGTTCTCGAACATGAGGGTCTTGCATGACTGAACTTAGTAGAACCGAATCAGATTGTTGCGTGCCAGCGTCTTCTCCATGTCCACCATCTTGTTCTTCATTTACGGCATCTTCTCCGCCATGTCCGACATCTTCTCCTCCATGTCCGGCATCTTCTCCGCCATGTCCGACATCTTCTCCGCCATGTCCGGCATCTTCATGTCCGGCATCCTCATTATCATCTTCACTTATCCATCGAGTGTAGCCATTCATGAAACCATGCATGACCAGGTGGGCCTTGAAATGGCCACCTTTAAAGGGGTCCATCCAGACTTGTTCTTTGCATTTTCGACACGGACATCTAATCTCCTTGCGATTATTTTCATGCATGTCGGCCACCGTGGCTTCCAAAAATCTTGTCACGTTCACTAAATTATTCTTCATGTTGCCTGCACTGTGTACATACACAAGCAAAACATTTATAATCATGCATATTCATTAAACTCTTTTACAAAAAATCGGCATGATCTTCCCTAAAAATAGGACACATATAGAGAGAGTTTGCCCGAAATTCGCCGAAATGGAAATAAATCGACATTTCGGCAAAACATAGACAACTTTCATCATGTCATGCACGCACATATATGCATCATTCAATGATTCAACAAATACATAACCAAATCGATCATCATGTCAAACATAACACAATTAACCTCACTCAAAGTGTGATATATACATACACAAAAAGTCATCATTTTCAAAAAGCACAACTTTTTACTCACCTAAATATGAAAGATGATCTCCTTGCTAGTTGTGAGAAAAGATGATCAAGAGAGGAAAAGAGAGAGTGTGGGAGTAGGAGTGATGATCAAGAGAGTAAAAGAGAGTGTGTGATCTAGTTGGTAGGAGAGAATGCAATGCAAGAGAGTAAAAGAGAGCTAGCTACATCACATATGTAGGTGTGAGAAAGATGAGCAAAGGAAAGAGTGAGGGGAGCCATATTTAATGGAGATGGTGGAGAGCAAAGAAGAGTGGTGTGAGGAGGAAGGGGAGGAAGAAGAGTGTGAGGAGGAAAGGGAGAAAGAAGAGAGGGAAACAGAGCATTTAATGCTTCCAGCGCACAATCAGCAGCACGGGGAAAGAAACCACGCCTCAGCTAACCTAGCAATATACAACGCGGGGACTATAAGCTGCGCTGCAGGTAGGTGGGACCACAAAACCGGACGACATTAGCAGCGCGGACTTCGTACACCGCGCTGTAAATGACCTAAACATCTACAGCACGGCTCATTAGACCCACGCTTCTAAAGAGTCTCCGCACGGGGCCGCATTTGGGACAAGTATGTAGCCGTGCGGGTTTCTGTACGCGCGCTGCTAATCTATGTATGTCTGAAGCGCAGTCCCAGGACCCCGCGCTGCTAAAATTCTTTTGCAGCGCGGGGCTTGAATCCCGCGCTGCTAACGTCCATTCTTGTATGGCCAAAATCCTAGTAGTGTCACAAAGGCGTCAAGTTTGAGTGGACAGATAAATGTCAAGAATCTTTCCAAGCGCTCAAGGACAAGCTAACTTCTCCCCCGGTGCTCGCTCCCCCCGATACTCAGAAGGACTTCGTGATATATTGCGACGCGTCTCGTCAAGGGTTAGGCTGTGTCCTAATGCAAGAGCGCAAAGTGATTGCTTATGGCTCTCATCAGTTGCGTGCTCACGAAGACAAGTATCCAACAGATGATCTCGAATTGGCAGCAGTAATTTATGCATTGAAGCTGTGGCGACATTACCTCGTCGGTAATCATTGCGAGGTCTACACAGACCACCAAAGTCTGAAGTATCTGTTTATTCAGCCAGACCTGAATCTTCATCAACAACGATGGCTCGAGACAATAGCCGACTTCAACATGGATATTTCGTATACCCCTGGCAAGGCTAATGTGATGGCCGATGCCTTGAGCCGCAAAGCTTACTGTTCTGAACTTGAAGTTCAGGTACAACAACCACATCTGTATGAAGAGCTTCGCAAGATGAACCTCGAGATTGTTCCTCAAGGTTACGTTAACAACCTGGTTCTCGAGTCAAGCCTCGACACCCTCATCAAGAGTAGAAAGCCTCTTGATGCTGACATTGTGAAGATCAAGCAAGACATCGCAGCAGGAAAGCCCTCCCCTTTTACCATTGATACCAATGATGGTGATACTGTGTACTTCAAGGGCCGCTTAGTAGTTCCTGTGAGCCCGGCCATCATTAATTGTGGCCCGGATATCATGGAGGAAGCACATAATTCTCCCTTGTCAATCCACCCTGGTAGTACCAAGATGTATAAAGACCTTCGTCAACGGTACTGGTGGCCTTACATGAAGCAAGACATCGCCCGCTATGTTTCTCAATGTGACGTTTGCAGTCGCGTCAAGGCCGGACATCAGAAACCTGCTGGCTGGTTGCAACCACTCCCTCCTCCTGATTGGAAGTGGGACAAAGTCGAAATGGACTTCGTCACCGGGTTTCCTAAGTCACAGAAAGGTAACGATGCCATCTTTGTCGTCATCGACCGATTCTCCAAGATTGCTCACTTCCTGCCAGTCAAGGAGACGATCACTGCTAGTCAGTTAGAAAACTTGTATATCTCCCGGATTGTGTCACTCCATGGTATTCCGCTGGAGATCAGTTCAGACCGTGGCAACCTTTTCACCTCACGATACTGGAAGAGTTTCATGGAAGCATTCGGGACTCGTCTGTCTCTCAGCACCGCTTATCACCCCCAGTCGCAAGAACAAGTTGAACGAGTCAATCAAGTGCTGGAAGAAATGCTTTGCGCTTGTGTCCTTTCATTCGGCATGAAATGGGAGGAATCTCTCCCGTACGCGGAATTCTCGTACAACAATAGCTATCAGGCTAGCTTGAAGATGGCCCCCTTCGAAGTTCTTTACGGACGTAAATGTCAAACCCCCCTGAATTGGTCAGGAACTGGGGAACGACCCTACTTCGGACCGGATCTTGTCCAACAAGCTGAAGATTAGGTTCGCGTTGTGCAAGAAAATCTCAAGGCCGCTCAGTCTCGTCAGAAGAGCAACTATGACCGCAAACACCGGGAAATGGAGTATCAACCTGATGAATACGCTTACCTTCGTGTCACTCCCATGAGGGGCACTCATCGCTTCGGTATCAAGGGCAAGTTGGCTCCTCGCTACATTGGCCCGTTCTGTATTCTTTCCCGGAGTGGACCCGTGGCATACCGGTTGGAATTGCCGCCGAACCTCTCCCAAGTCCACGATGTCTTCCACGTGTCGCAATTCCGCCGTTGCTTCAAGGACCCTATCCGCGAAGTGGAACATGATATGATCGAGATGCAACAAGACTTGACTTATCGAGAACATCCGAGCCACATTCTTGATCAGTCGGAACGCAAAACCCGCAGAAAGACCGTCAAGTTCCTCAAAGTCCATTGGTCGAATCATTCTGAAGAGGAAGCCACCTGGGAACGCGAAGATCGCCTTCGCGATGAATACCCCGATCTTTTCCTCGCTACTACTTAAATTTTCGGGACGATAATTCTTGTAGTGGGGGAGATTTGTAACACCCTCAGTTGTCTGTAACAGTAATCCTTTTGCTAATGACAATTACTGTTGCCAATCACTGTTGCTAATCATGCCATGATCAAATTTGAATCAAATCAAATCCAAAATGCCTTTTTGTTGATATTAAAAATAATGTTGCAAATAAAACTTGTCCAAAATTTATACCACCACTTTTATTAAATCACAAATAATCAGTGGGTCATGCCCATGTGGTTATGGTATTTTATTATGCCTCTGGAAAATTCAAACAATTCAAACACCAAGCAAAACATCACCATTTGACAATTGAATATTATAAAGAAATAGTAAATGGTTTTATTTTAAGCCTAAACTTTTTGTGGCACTCTAGAAATATACACTCCTAATTATGGACCAGGTTACACATTTTACAAAAACGTTAAAGCAATTAAACCCAATACAAAAGGAAAAGAACAGAATGGAAAAAGGAAAACAAATTGAAAAATATTTAAACCTCGCCCAGGGCGACATGCCCACCCGGGCCCCTTCTTCTCCAACTTCCCCCATCCCATACCCACCTGCCCCCGTCGCCGTGGCAAGCTCGCCGTGGCTGGCGTCTCTCTCGGCTGCCCCCACGTCCCCTGTGCACCCTGTGGCGATAAGCACGCCCCCAGCCACCCCCTGGACAAGCCCCTCCTCCATTTCCCCTCCTCCTCGCCTCGCACGCCTCGGGGAAAAGTACCCGAGCGCCGCCGTCGCCATGGCCGTGAGCTCACGCGGCCAGTGAGCTCGCGTCGCCACACAACGTGTCCTACGTGTTCGCCGACGTCGACTACTCCACCCTGTGCGCGGAATCGAGCCGAGGGCCTCTCCATGCCGCGCACGGCCTCCTTCCCCAAGTCCGGCCGCCGTTGAGTCGCAGAGGAATTCCGCCGGCCTCAAGCTCTCCCCGCACCCGCCGTCACCTCCAACGAGCTGCTGGTGAGCTGCTTCACCTTCCCCAACCCCCCTCTTGGCCTCCCGTGCCCCGTAGGCCGATCTGCCATTAGGGCATTTTATCGCCGCCGCCGGCGAGCTCGTCCGTCGTTTCCCAGCTCGCGCATTTGGCGTTTCGTTCGCGTCATATTACTCGCATCATTCCCAGGAGCTCAACCGTGTACCGCATGATCAAGAACTCCCTCGAAATCGACGTCTCCGTCGAGGTCTGTAGCGCAGCCACCGCCTACCTCGTCACCGGCGACCCCCTGCAACCGCACCGCCACCAAACTCCTCCCCATAGTCGTCCGCCTCGTTTGGTAACCGCCGCGCCTCCTCCCGTGCACCACAGCGAGGGCAGCGTCGGCCTCGCCGACGTTCTGTCGCCGGTGAGCCTCCGGCGAGCCTCACGGTCACTGACAGTGGGCCCTTGGCCATTTAAAATAAACTAAACCTGTTAATTTAGCACTTGTGTCACTGACCACTGGGCCCCACTTGTCAGTTTTTTTAAGAATTTATTAGAAAATCCAGAGGCTGACATGTGGGTCAGTGCCTGTTTTATTTTTATAAAATGTTTTATAAATAAACAGAGGCTGACATGTGGGTCCCACATGTCAGGCACTGTTTTGGATAATGTTTTGGATATTGTTGGAATTTAATAATAAAAGAAATTCAGAAAATTGTTTAAAAATGATTTAAACTTTGAAATTCAATAACTTTTAAACCGTAACTCAGATTCAAAAACTTTATACATCAAAATTGATCAAAAAATATAACGAATACGAATACGCTATCCGCATGTCTATCACATCCCTCTAACACAACAAACATCGAACCGTCCCCCTCCGGACCGACTGTCCGATAAATTGTCCGGTACTGCTAAAGTACGCGGTTGAATTTATTTCAAACACGAAAGTTGTTCAGAATGGATCAACTAACACGGATAGACATTTCACTTGTTTGTCGGATGTCCACGACACCTCCGATATGATACCTTACCCTCCGGATCATCTGTCCGGTAATCACCCGAAGCCAGTAGTTCATCCCCAGATGAATTTCCGTTCCGAGCAACGTGCATTGCACTGCGTTAGAACACCGTTAGCATTGCATCTGTCATGTCATGCATCTGTTTGTTTATGATTTCTTGTATTTACTGTTTCTTCCCCCATTAATCTCCGGTAGACCCCGCTGCTGCCGCCGACTACACTGCTGCTGAGTACGACTACTTCGTCGACGGCCCTACCCCTACCGTCGAGTTTCCAGGAAAGCAGAGCCATTCTCTTCCCCAGATACCGCCTATATTTCCGTACTTTTCTTGCACTAGGTATTGTTACTGCTGCTGCTACGTTACAATCCTATTCAATTGCATAGCCTGTTTATGTCGCCCCTTGATGTACCTCCTTTAGCCTATGTTGCCTATTATTATTATGCATTGTTCAGCAGTGAGCCCTGCGCATTGTTAGCTAGGATTAGATAGCGGGCCGTGATCACTCAGGGGAGTGAACGTGGATACAAATATTATAACTGCACAGGTACGGTACAATGTAGACACCGCCTCAGGCCCCCTAGCTCGGCTCTGCCGAGCCACCATCAAGTGTGAGCTATCAAGGAGTAATCCTTGTACTCCACTCGTTGCTGACTCTATATAGCTGCTCTAGGTACCTGAGCAACGGTTGTCCTTCAGGTAAGAAGTCGGGCGACCCAACGGTACCCGCGAGAGGTATTGCGACGGGACGACAGGGAGGGTACGACCAGTGTACCGGTGTGCTTGGACCCTGATCGTTGGCCGCGAGAGTTACCAAACCCCGAAAGTCGAGCTCCTCCAGGAGCACACGCAAGAAAAGGTAAGGAGACGGTTCACCTTGTTGGTAACCGCAGAGACTTGGTGGGACGACAGGGCAGGCACCGGTGTACTGGTGGTCCCGACTGCTGTCGTTGTCCGTGGGTCAGTTAAGTCGAGGCAACGATAACGGTTTTCATGCAGGTTAATTAAAATGCTAAATGGTTCGGCGGATGTCTTGAGTAGCCTTTTGGCTTATACCCGCTGCCTACACGTGGGAATTACGAGTTATGGGCTCCTCTGCTTCGTAGTGTCATCTGAGGACTCTTCAGACGTCAGCAATACTGCGGGCTAATTGCCGGGAAGTGGTGTTGTCTTATTTTCTCGCGCGGTGGTGTCTTATTTGGATTTGCTTTAACTTCACCGGCCAGTCACGCACCGTGCAGGAGTACGTTCGGGTTGGGGTCCAAGGCCCGGCGTACTTAGGATTTAGACCGTCGGATGGCCTCTATGTTGAGTTTGAAAGATGGGCTACGGAGTGTCGGATAGCCTCGGTGGAGCGTTCCCTAACAAGGTGCCCGCCACCCTAGAGATCCGTGCGTGTAGTGTAACACAAGTGCACCCCTGCAGGGAAGATTAATCTATTCGAATAGCCGTGTCCACGGTAACAGGACGCTTTATGCTGAAGCTGGATCTTACCACTACAAACTATTATTATTAAACTGTATGGTTCTGAGTTTTCTTCCTCGCTGGGATGTCGAGGAGGTGAACTCGGAGGCATTGTTAATTATTACAACATACTATTATACAATGCTGCAACAACTTCTGCTTCATTGTTACTTTATGCTTTATATGAACTGTTGGCTATTCTTCCCTCATGCTGCAAGACTCGTCGGAAGATGCTAGTCTTCGATTGGCCTAGCTTCTTACCCTTATTCTGATTTCTATCTTGCAGTCCACTATATATAGCCTCCCCTTCTATTTGATACAATGCATAAATGCTTAGTAGCGGACGTAAGACTCGCGGGTATGCTAGATACTCACCTTTGCTTTATTTCCCCCTTTTCGCTTTGCCTGATCGGACGCTGCAACCGACGTTGGAGCCCAGGAGCAGGAGTACCCCGGAGGCGACTACTACGACGTCGAGTTCCCCGTCGACCAGGAGTAGTTCGATAGATCCCAGGCAGGAGGCCTCGCCTTTTCGATCTTTATCTCTGATGTCATTTGTGCTAGCCTTCTTAAGGCAAAACTTGACTAACTATGTCTGTACTCAGATATTATGGCTTGTATGACTTATGTATTCGGATCCTCGTGATCCCTGGTATTGTAACATATTTGTTTATCCTTTTGTGTTTAGTGTTGTGCTGTGATATTCTCACCGTGGCACCCTAATCTCAGCCGTGTACCCTACGTGTATGATTACTGTACACGGATTGATTTTGGGGGCGTCACAATTAGGCACGATCGTCAAGAAACACAATACCCGGAACTCGGGACCTAGGTGACTCGAATGGAACAAAACACCTGGCGGGAACAGCCCGGTCTCCAATCCTTCGTCAAATATATAAATTAACATCATAATAATAAATATCAACCAATTTTTGATAATAGCATGATATTCCACCAAGAAGCAATGGGTATAAGCAGCAGGTTAAGGGCCAACACATACTAAGTAAGGGTTAAGCAAGCAAGGTACATAGCCAAACAAAGGTTTTGCTAGGATGTGGGGGCATGGCTGTTTGGGTTTAGCTGAGAGGAAAAATTATAGAGTGGTTGGATCAAGCAACCGTTCTAAATACAACTAGGCAAGCGAGCTGAAAGCTATAAAGAATGATATATAAACCCCCTTGCCTGGGTAATCAGTCGACGGAGCAGACGTAGCAGGGTCCTTGGGCTTCGTGTCGTAAATCTCCACGAAAGTCTCCTCGATAGTCTCTGGTGCTAACGTATGGTACCGACAAGGAAAAAGCACACAAGTAAACATCGAGATCAAATGCAAAAGCATGGATGATATGATCAAGTATAATTAGGCATGGTGTGACCGTAACTAGTCAAATTTAAATGAAAGTGTTGATGACACGTCAACAAACTACATATGCAATTATTAATATTTTATGGCTTTGGTCATAACCTTAAATTTGGTGTAAGTGACATGGCAACATGACACGACATGAAAAAAACAACAACAAGTTAACAATAAAAAGCATCATGAAAATAAACTACCGATTCCGGAGACGGAGTTGTGTCGGTGAAATTGAGACCAAATAAGTATCAAAGGAAGGACACATGGGGATGCAAGACATGACTAGCACCCCATGACCAGAGAAGTTCAACACGCTCCAAAAGGTGCAACGCACCAAGACATGGGAAACAAAAGGGAATGAAGCAAGATCAAGTCCACCATGGCATGAACACATGTGGGTACAACTCCCTCCACTTTTGTCACAATTTTTATGTTGCTCAAACACAAAAACAGAGGTGACCATGCTGACCAGTGGATTTTTCTACCCCATTTTGATATATGGCATGTGCCCAAAGCATTTGAAATCAAAACAGAAACAAAAATCCAAAAGGATTGGAATTGAATAAAAAGAAAAAGGGAAATAGAGAAAAAAAAGCAAAGGACAGGCCACTTGGGCAAGCCTCGGGTGCCACTGGACCAGAACAGCTGCTGCTTCTCCCACGCGCGGGAAGGCTCGCTGGGCCAGGCCCACCTCAGCTGCTGCTGAAAAAACAAGCAAAAAAGGGGGGGGGGCTTGCCTCTGCGGGGACTCGAACCCATGCCCCCAAGATGAAGCGCAGGGTCTGAACCACTACGCCACAGACGACTCTCGACCGGATACAGGAAGCAAACAAGATAACACACCCGTGCCCCTGTAACTGAACCTGACGGCCAAACTGAAGAAGGAACGACACATGCGACAGAGCAAAATGCGGGCGACGATGACATGCACCCTGCTGCAACAGGGACTCAATAGCGTGGCGCAGCGCACAGAGGGGACGTCAGAGGGTCCATTTTTTCGATCACCCGCAATGGAGTGCTAGCCATGGCGGCCCGGCCTCGCCGGGAACTCCACGGCTGAGCGGCTTATGTACCACGCGGAATCGCTGTTCCAACACAGCCGTGCGCGTGCAAGCCTGCTCCTTTGGGGGCCCTAAGCGTGCTCTGTGCACGCGCCGACTACGGGAACACGACGGGAGCGCGGTGACTGCAGGCTACGCTACTGACGGTGACGCGCGGCGGCGTAATCGGACACCGCACAGAATCGGAACGCACTACGCGAAACAGAGGAGAGGGACAGTGCGCATACTCACCTAGGGGGAGTCGGGGACGAACTCGAGCAAGCCGTAGAGGGGGAAGAAGACCACACCGACGTTGGGGAAGAAAGGACCCGCGGCTGGCGTCGATGGCTCGAGGACGTCTGGGACCTCCTAGCACGGACCTGCAAGGGGGGAACGATGAGACATGGCGAGGGGAAGACGTTCCCAAGCGCTCACTCGAAGACGAGGCGAGGCGGCGACGAATTCGAGCTTCTCACCGGAGTTCATGGCAGAAACGAACGGGCTTGGGGAGCAAGAAGAAGTGGCGGCGGAGGAAAAATTAGGGCGGGGGGGGGGGGGGGGCGATGCGCCTAGGGTTCCCGGAGCCGGGGCGAGTCCTGGTTATAAAGGGGGAGCTCCCCTGCCACTTCGGCGGCTCGGTGTCGCCGTGGCCTCTTCGACGTGAGATAGAGGTGAGGGGGGACCTCGTCCACGGTGTAAAGAAGAAGGAGGGGAGCCATGCGATCCAAGATCGACGGTGGAGAGGCGCCTCCACTTACCGGTTTGGAGTCGGGCTTGAGCCCAGGAGGGGAGAAGAAGGGCCCAGGTGGGCTGGGATGACCTAGATGCTGGGAAAAAAAAGAAAAAAGGAGCACCCCTCTCTGGCCTTTTCTGCTTAATAAAAACAGAGGCACTTGGGTAATTTTCTAGAAATATTTACAAGGAAATAAATCACATAAAAATATGCAAAATGATCCTTGCAATATTCTCCAATTTATAAAATTGGTTTGGCCATTTTTAGAGAAACTAAAATGTGGGGCCATTTATGAAATTCAAACCACATTGAACTATGTCCCACATTTTTAGAATTGGCAAAAATGGAGCAAGGATTTTGAAAAGCTTGGGAAGGGAAAAGAAACGGCTATGCCAATTTCGGGGTCAAGTGGAGCATGCATGCAACATGAAAAAAAATTCCTCAAACACCCTTCTTGAACCACTTTGTTTGAATTCAAAGGAAACCCAAATGAACTCAAAACTTCTTGGCATTTAAAAACATCACATGAATTTGCAACATCTTGCACCATTTCAAGTTTGGAAGTCACATGACAAAGCAAAATTACATGATGATTACAAGAATTTCTCTTGGGCTGTTACATTATGCATTATCCTATTCTCTGCTGCATGTAGGCCCTACAAGATGAACCCGACACGATTCCATATGGCGTAGCATGCATATGCGTCCTTGCATGCATACACAATTTTCTCCTCGCAAAGTGGCTCCGCCCAGCGAAACATGATAATCCTTGTTGAAGTCATCCTTTAGTTTTAAGAAGGAGAATCAACGAGGCGTCCCGCCACGTCTGCTAGTGAATCAAGAGGCTTCGCTGAATGAGGAACAACCCAATCCGCCTGGATGTCCAAGTAATTGGTTACTCGATATCCCATCGCCTCAACATGTCTTTGTCTCGCCCAATGCTAAATCCAACGAAGCAATACTTCGATGCACGGAGGAAGCTCTTCAGTTCTCGGCTCACCTCTATTGCCAAGGACACCTGGTAAAGGAGTCATCTCGTGCCACAACAGAGTTGGATTAGGGTTGCCTTCTTCTTCTCGACAGTGACATACCCACGCTTCTGAGGTGGTGGAGTGTACTCGACGTCCATGCCGATGACATGCTCTTCATGGTCTTCGAGATACGCCATGGAATGTTCTATCCATCGCCTGACTTCTCTGAAGTCATTGGTGTAGACGATGGTGATCTTCACATCGCCATGGACTGGGACATCCATGGTGTTGGCAAAGATCCTGCTTTGTCGGGGCGCCACAATCTTGTGGTCGTGGCGTTTGTGGGGAAAATTATAGGCAGGCATGGTGGTAGCTAAGGCAAGTGCTAGAGATTAGGAGAGAGCAAATGGAAGGAGGGAGTGGGATGCTTCGTTGTGTTGCAGATGAGATTTGGCAACTTCTTAAATCTTGGAGGGAGGCGAGAGGTTAACGAAGCGTCTGTTTACTTTTTTTTATTCAATATCCTGGAAACACGAAGCGTCTGTAGTCACGATGTTAATGCACCCCTATTTCGAGGAGGAAGAGTAGGATTTGACCGCACATTGTATCTTCCATTAATTTTTTCTACAAATTGTCTCAAAAGAACACAATTCTTGTGATGGTTAATAGTGCAGTGGTGCAACATTCGTGTAAACATTAAAAATCTCCAACATGCACAAACAAGATGATCATGCATCACAATCCTCTATGTGTCACCTAAGTTGTGTGAGGAACATCCTACCACGTCAACACATATTACACACAACAAATTGTATTGAAATCAAAAAAATGTGTCAAATGCAGACAAACTATTTGAACATTCACCTATGCCCAATACCCAATTAAGGAGTTACATGTGTGAAAGTATGATGTCGTGACAAGCGACGACACACGATCAAACTTTGTATTTGATATCCTTTACTTGGAGACCTTGTACAAGATTATTATATGAAGAAACAAAATGATTATGCACCACAATCCTCTTGGGGGGTCACCTAGATTATGTGAGGAACATCCTACCACACACATTAACACCGTAGAAATAACAAAGTAATTGAAATTACCAACTAATGCATATGCATGTGATGCACACAAGGTTTTGTATTTGTTTGAAATACTCTCAAACTAGTATTTTTTTATATGCATGCATCATGATTACAAAGTGCATGAATAGAGGTGTAGTGAATCCAACCTTGATATATATGGTGGCAAACATATGCCTGTGTTCAAAAGTACATAGGGGTTACTTGTGTCAAATTATGTTGTGACAAGCGACGACACACGATTGAACTTCAATTTATCCCTTTACATGCATGGAGACCTTGTAGATGGGAAGTTTAACAACACAAAATGATCGTGCGCCGCAATCCTGTTTGGGGATCACCTAAATTATGGGAGGAACATCCTACCATGTACACATGAACACCGTAGAAACAACAAAGTAAATTGAAAACAACTAATGCATATGCATGTGATGCACACAATGTTTTGTATTTGTTTGAAATACTCTCAAACTAGTATTTTGTTGTATGCATGGATCATGATTACAAAGTGCATGAATGGAGGTGCAGTGAATCTAGCCTTGATATATACGGCGGCAAATCTATGCCCTCATGCAAAAGTACATAGGGGTTACTTTTGTGAATGTATGTCGTGAAAAGCGATGACAAACGATTGAACTTCAATTTATCCCTTTACATGCATGGAACCTTGTAGATGGGAAGTTGAACACCATAAAATGATCGTGCGCCGCAATCGTGTTTGGGGATCACCTAAATTATGCGAGGAACATCCTATCACACATGAACACCATAGAAACAACACCAACTAACGCATATGCATGTGATGCACACAATGTTTCGTATTTTTTTGAAATACTTTCAAACTAGTATTTTTTATATCATGATTAGAACGTATACATGAATGGAGGTGTGAATCCAGCCTTGATATATATGGTGGCACCGTATGCGCACATGCAAAAGTACATACGCAGAGGGGGTATACGTGTGTGAAATTATGTCGCGTGAAAAGCCTCAACAAACAATTGAACTTCAATTTATCGCTTTACATGCATGGATACCTTGTATAGGTTAGTTGAACACCAAAAAATGATCGTGCGCCACAAACCTCTTTGGAGGTCACCTAAATTATGCGAGGAACATCATATATACCCTACACATGAACGCATGCATTGAACACAAACAAAGGTTATTGAAACCAAACAAATATGTCAAATAGACAAATTATTTGAACAATCACCTATGACGAGCATAGTACACCGTGCACTATACATATCATGTCTTACCTTATGAGTGCAAATAGAAAATGCATATAAAGTCATATTCAACCTTCAAAACCCCTAATGCATTTTTTCACAGTACACATGAATGTAGTGTGGATCTGGCCTCGATATAGTGCGATGCCTGCCCGCATGAAAAAACGACGACACACAATCGAGCTTCGGTTTGTAATTAAACATGGACATACCTTGTAGATGCTTATATGCACAAAAAAAATGATCGTTCATCGCAATGCTCTTGGGGGGTCACCTATATTATGTGAGGAACATCATATCCTAGAACAGATGAACACATTACACACAACAAAGTATATTGAAACAAAACAAATGTGTGAAATGCAGACAAACTATTTGAACATTATTCTTTTTCATATCAAAGTTGTCACGACTTTTTTGTGAAAATGCTGAAAGTTTCTCACTTAGTGTTACCTCTAAATGTTTACTTGCCTCCTACTTAGAATTCCTTCGAAATTTTCGTTCCCTCCACTCGTTTTTCAACTCCCTTCTCAACTAACTACCCCCTGATACGTCCAAAACGTATCTATAACTTCTGCTTGCTCCATGCATGTTCTGTGTGATATTGCTATGATCTAGATACACTTTCATACACTTTTGATCATATTTGGACTAACCTATTAATTCAGTGCACCCCAGTGCCAGTTCCTTGTTTCTGCTGTTTTTCTATTTCAGTTTTCCCCCATATAAAAAATGCCAGAAAAATTCCGGGAAAAATACAGAAAAAATCAGCGTACAGGAAGCTTCCAGAAGAGCCCGGGAGGGGCCAGAGGGGGGCCAAGGTGGGGCCAGGCGGCCACTCGGCGCAGCCCCACCCTTGGCCGCGCCAGGGGGGCGCCTGGGGCCCCTGGCCCACCTCTGGCTGCCCCCTTTCGTCTATTTATCCCCCGTCACGAGAAAACTCCAGAAGAAGAACCCTATTCCGCGAACTCGCCTCTGTTCCACCGCCGCCGCGCTTCCAAGATCGGGAGCACCAGAAGACCTCTTCCCGGCACCCTGCCGGAGGGAGGATTGACCTCCGGGAGTCTCCTCTCCACCATGGATGCTCCCCGGATGTCCCGTGAGTAGTTTTCCTTGGACCATGGGTCCGTGATCAGTAGCTATGTGATGTTCTCCTCCCCTCTTTGATCTTCATTGTTTAGACCTCGTGAGCTGCCCTACATGATCGAGGCACCTTTGTAATATTTCTACTATATCTATGTTGAGTTTGATCGGATCTGATGGATTATGAGATTATGTTCAGATTGTGATAGAGTAATATATTTGGTTTCTATCTCTTATATTTTTGTTCCTAAGTAATTCTTGCATGTTCTCCGTTCCTGTTTATTGCTTTGGCCAAGTAGTAGGTAGTGACTCCAAGAGGGAGCGTTGTGCTAGATTGTGGGTTCATGCCTCCCCGATGACATGCTTGAGTGACAGAAACATGAGTCTAGGGGATGTGCTGTTGCCACAAGGGGGAAAACAACGGTACTTGTAACCACGGTTACAAGGATTGTTTACTTTACGCAGAGTTCTTTTTAATGCAGTTGTCCGTTGCTTTGGGTTTACACTTTGGGTGGGGCTCGCAACTTAATACCAACGAGATGTTCTGGATAGATATCTCAAGGTGGATGATTAGTAGTAGATGCAGATGGATTTCGGTCTACTTACTTTGGCGTACTGCCCGTGCTTTTGAACCTCTTCCTTTCTTTTGTAGAATAGTTAGCATTGCGGTGCGTTCTTAATCCTGTCAATTGCCTTTCTGTAATTTGTTACCTCGCATAGAAATTTTATCGTCTTTTGGGAGAGAGACATCACTAGCGAACATCACGTATCCCGGTCCATATCCTTATCATTATTTCCACGCTGCATTTACTTTACCGCTTTTATTTGCTATCATTATCCCTTGCATTTTATCCTTTGTAAACAACAAGGCCGGAGAGATTGACAACCTCTCTGAACTTCGTTGGGAACAAAGTTATCTGTGTCTGTCTGCAGGTCATCGTCAGTTGCGCCGCTGACACCTACTTATCATCTCTGGAGTCCTGCTGGAGACAAACCTTGGTATCTTCACCGAGGGAAAACTGCTGCTGCACTACATCTCAACCTTACACTTGGGGAAACCAACGAAGGGGCGAGAAGCCATCAAGCAAGTTTTCTGGCGCCGTTGCCGGGGACTCCAAGTGCTAAGATAGGGGAGTTGCACACTACCCTTTACCTTTGTTTTTTAGTCTTGTTAGTTTATCTTTCAGTTTTTATCTTTGTGTCTTTTATCAAAAACTACAAAAAAATTATTTATCTTGCTAGCTGTCATTATTATTGGTCCTTCTGCTTTTGTTGAGACAGAGGTTCTCACCTTTAAACAAAAAGGTGGAGAAAGTTTAAAAGATGCTTGGTATAGAATTAATGATTCTCATAGAAAATCCACCAAGCAGCAATCCACTACTATCCTGCTTAGAAATTTTTATGTTGGAATTATTCCTTGGAATAGGTTCATATTATATACTGCTATCAATGGGAATTTTCTAGAAGCCCCGACTTGGGAGTCTCTTAATGTTATTGAAAATCTTGTTGGAAATCTCCCTATTGCTAGCATGCAAGAAGATGTAACTCTATCTCACATTATGAAGAAACTTGAAAAGATAGAGTTAGAAATACCAACTATAACTAGGATAATTGAGTTGGATCGAAAGATTCAAGGGAATTTGAATAGGCTTGATAGCTCCATGCTTAAAATTATTAAAACCTTGGAGGTCATCAAATCCCGTGATACGGATCTTTCTAGGATAGATAAGATTGAGGAAATCATTAATACTCTAGAAACTACTTTTTCCTCAATCAAACCAAAAAAGGTAGAGACTTCGGCAAGAAGGGAACCTAAGTTCAATTATGTCCCTAAGGTTCCCGACCCAAAAATAAACCACCTATTGCCAAAGAAGTTGAAACCGTGAAAACTTTGGAAGAAATACCTCTCTTTGATAATTTTATAAATGAATCTTCCATTGATTTTCCGCCTTTTGGTTTTCTCCCTAGGAGTATCTTCCTTAGGCCTTTATTTGAAAGACCTCTTAAGACTAGTTGTACAATTTAAGAGCTTTATGATGATCTTGATAATGATTCGATTGCTACAACTTGATCTTTTTGCATCATGCCTAGCTAATGGCTTTAAAGAAGCGCTTTCGGGAGGCAGCCCGCAACGAATTTAGGTGTTTATTTTTGCTTTTGTTGTGTCTTGATGATTGTTACTTCTGTAGAAACATCATTGTATCTTTATTCTTCAGCTTTGTGCCAAGTTATAGCGTCTTACGGCAAGGGAAGTAAAAGTTGTGACTTGCTGTCCAGAAAACAGATTCTGTCCTCGTGACCAGAAAAATTCCAGAAAAATCCCAGTTCATCCTTTTGAGCTGAATTGTGTACACAGTATGCTCTATAAAATTACGAAACTTCCGTATGTTCTGAGTTTTTTGATTTGAGTTGCAGAAGTGCCCCTAAAAAAATCTTTACTATCTGCTGTTCTGTTTTTCACAGATTCTGCCACGTTTTGTCTCTCCTAACTTTTGCAAACCTTAAGCTTGATTTTTCTTTGCAAAAACTTTTTTGCACTCTTGAGAAACAGTAGCTCTTCAAGAATATCTTTATATCCATTGGAGAAAAATTATTTATTAAGGGTACTAACCTCTCTAATCAGCTTATGATGAGTTATGTATGAAGGGAGTTTTCAAGTGTGCGATGGAAGATGATGAAAGAAGATCCAGGAGTGTCAAGCGCTCAAGCTTGGGGATGCCCCCATGCATCCCCAACAAATATTCAAGGAGACTCAAGCGTCTAAGCTTGGGGATGCCCCCGTGCATCCCCTTCTCCATCAACAAATCATCAGTTCGTCCTTCGTCTCACTATATTTTTATCACTTCATGTGTTATGTGCTATGCTTGGAGCGTCTCACTCTTAGGTTTTTTTTTAGTTTTCTTTAGCTTTTCTTGCTGTTCATAACAATTTAGATCCTTTCTTACTTTGTGTGGGAGAGAAACACGCTCCACTTTCAAAATTTAGAACACATCATAGGATTTTTTCCTGCTTATCTTTTTGCTTTTGTGTGTTTTTATCTTTCCATAGCTACTGCCATGTTTAGTTTTAGCCTTTGTTTGTCTTAAGCAAGAGCCTTGGCTTTTTGTTAGTTTGTTACTGGAACTCTTTTTAGTTTTCATGTTTATCTTGTTAAAGAGAGTTGGTTGTTGCACTGAGTTGTGTCTTGTTTTGAGAAGTAGGTACTTGAGGTTGCTATTTAATTCTAGTAGTAGCTTGCAGTGGTTTTGAGGTATTGATGTGAGTAATTTTGGAACTTTTGGTGTCAAGAGCTCTTGCCTATTAGTGATAGGTGTCGTATTTTTGGCGATCCGTGTTTATTTTCAAAAACTACAAAACTAGTTGAGAACTCTAGCTACTAGATGGATCACTACTCTTCTGAGGGGTCGAATACTAGAGTACACTCACGTACCATGAGTCGAGGATGCGCAAGGATAACCAAACCCCCATACACTCCTCCTCGGGGTACTTGTCTCTTTGTGAACCTCCTCATTAGATTGAGAGTTACCGATAATAACTGCATGAGTTCTTCAGACTAATGTAAGTATTGAGAGTTGACACTTCCACCTTCCCATATTTTGCTAGCCTCTCCTGTGCCGTGCATTGCCTTCTTCTCACTCCGAGAGTTGGTGTCCACCTTCGCCAGTACATCCAAACCCTTGGCATGATACGCTCTGTCATCATAAGCCTCCTTATATCTTTCCTCAAAACAGCCACCATACCTACCTATCAAGGCATTTCCATAGCCTTTCCGAGTTACATTGCCATGCAACTTCCAACTCTTCATGACTTGATCTTCATGTCATACATGTTCCTGCTACACTGGCAGCGACATACATTGCATACTTCATGATAGTTATATCTTCTTTATGTTTTTGAGTACCTATTAAAGTGTGAAATATCTCCTTTACCTTCTTATAAAATAGAGTGTTGCCCTTTAGTGAGGAAAAGATCCCAAAGTGGACACATTAAAAGATCCCAAAGAGGACAAATGAGAGTTAAATAGAAAGAGCCATTGAGGCCACAAAAAAAATACAAAAAAATAGAAAAAGCGAAAAAGAAATAAAAAGAGAGAAAGGGGCAACACTACTATCCTTTTGAGAGATCCACACTAGTACTCCATCTATATCCTTGTACTCCATAGAGATGATCATTATACATATAGCTATTGGAGAGCTTCTTAGCTCGTATGTGCATACGTTGCATGGCAATCCCTACTCCTCACATCATATATATCATTTGGCATCTCTTGCCTATGATTGTCCTCATTGATGTGAGCCTTTCTCATCCTTTTTGTCTTCCTCCTCCACCATATTTCTCTCTTTGCCATCCTAAGTGTCAACTCTCGTGCCTACGCTCAGCCATTGCATGAGTGCTCGAAATATCGAAAAGGAGTGGATCAAATTGACTTGTACCTGGCTAGTGGTCTGGGGACGAGTCAAGATAAGATTCAAAAGAAGACCAAGTATGACACTTTAGTAGATTGAGTTCTCAACACAAAAATACTTTTTCTCGTATTCCCTATCCCCTTTCTTGCACACAAACACCATTTGGAGACATTCGAGTCACGGACAGCGAGAGCTCTTGCACCTAATGTTCTTTTGTTACTTGTTTCAATGCTAATATAGACTCTTGCATGTTATGACTTGATTTGAATCTCTAACCTTGATTGCTTTACTTTTCAAAGTTCTTTTATGGTTGCTAGCATGTCACCACAGAAATTATGTTGTTATCATTTACCTACTCGAGGACGAGCAGGAATTAAGCTTGGGGATCTTGATACGTCCAAAACGTATCTATAATTTCTGCTTGCTCCATGCATGTTTTGTGTGATATTGCTATGATCTAGATACACTTTCATACACTTTTGATCATATTTGGACTAACCTACTAACTCAGTGTACCCCAGTGCCAGTTCCTGTTTTCTGCTGTTTTTCTATTTCAGTTTTCCCCCATATAAAAAATGCCAGAAAAATTCCGGGAAAAATACAGAAAAAATCAGCGTACAGGAAGCTTCCAAAAGATCCCGGGAGGGGCCAGAGGGGGGCCAAGGGGGGGCCAGGCGGCCACCCGGCGCGGCCCCACCCCTGGCCGCGCCAGGGGGGCGTCTGGGGCCCCTGGACCACCTCTGGCTGCCCCCTTTCGCCTATTTATCCCCCGTCACGGGAAAACTCCAGAAGAAGAACCTTATTCCGCGAACTCTCCTCTGTTCCGCCGCCGCCGCGCTTCCAAGATCGGGAGCACATGAAGACCTCTTCTCGGCACCCTGCCGGAGGGAGGATTGACCTCCGGGAGTCTCCTCTCCACCATGGATGCTCCCCGGATGTCCCGTGAGTAGTTTTACTTGGACCATGGGTCCGTGATCAGTAGCTATGTGATGTTCTCCTCCCCTCTTTGATCTTCATTGTTTAGACCTCGTGAGCTGCCCTACATGATCGAGGCACCTTTGTAATATTTCTGCTATTGGTATGTTGAGTTTGATCGGATCTGATGGATTATGAGATTATGTTCAGATTGTGATAGAGTAATATATTTGGTTTCTATCTCTTATATTTTTGTTCCTAAGTAATTCTTGCATGTTCTTCGTTGCTATTTATTGCTTTGGCCAAGTAGTAAGTAGTGACTCCAAGAGGGAGCGTTGTGCTAGATTGTGGGTTCATGCCTCCCCGATGACATGCTTGAGTGACAGAAACATGAGTCTAGGGGATGTGCTGTTGCCACAAGGGGGAAAACAACGGTACTTGTAACCACGGTTACAAGGATTGTTTACTTTACGCAGAGTTCTTTTTAATGCAGTTGTCTGTTGCTTTGGGTTTACACTTTGGGTGGGGCTCGCAACTTAATACCAGCGAGATGTTTTGGATAGATATCTCAAGGTGGATGATTAGTAGTAGATGCAGATGGATTTCGGTCTACTTACTTTGGCGTACTTCCCGTGCTTTTGAACCTCTTCGTTTCTTTTGTAGCATAGTTAGCATTGCGGTGCGTTCTTAATCCTGTCAATTGCCTTTCTGTAATTTGTTTACCTCGCATAGCAATTTTACCGTCTTTTGGGAGAGAGACATCACTAGCGAACATCACGTATCCCGGTCCATATCCTTATCATTATTTCCACGCTGCATTTACTTTACCGCTTTTATTTTCTATCATTATCCCTTGCATTTTATCCTTTGTAAACAACAAGACCGGAGAGATTGACAACCTCTCTGAACTTCGTTGGGAACAAAGTTATCTGTGTCTATGTGCAGGTCCGTGTCAGTTGCGCCGCTGAACCCTACTTATCATCTCTGGAGTCCTGCTGGAGACAAACCTTGGTATCTTCACGGAGGGAAAACTGCTTCTGCACTACATCTCAACCTTACACTTGGGGGAACCAACGAAGGGGCGAGAAGGCATCACCCCAAAATCTACTTAAATACCTGCTCTTATTTCAAGAGCTACCCCCCATCTCCTTTCTAGAAACGGGCCGCCTCACCTCTCCCTCCCTCTCCCTCTCTCTCTTCTACGCCTCCAGATATCGCCCCCTTCCCGGCCGGTTGTTCTTGGTAGGACGTCAGTAATCTTTGTATCACCATGTTGTCGTAGGGTGATATCAACGACATCCGGCAGGTCCCTATCGGAACTGATGGTACGAATCAATCTAGATCTCATCCAAATCGACGAGGTTTTAATAGCCCCTGGCACCCCTCTATCTAACTGAGATTTTGTTTTTAGACCTTCGCTTCTATTTCATTTTCTATCAAAATATGACAATAAATGTGTATGTCCACCAGATTTTAAAATTAGGGTTCTTATTCGGGTCAACACTTCAGATCATTGCCGTTAGGGTTCCAACTATGGGCCGGTAGTTATAATTACTTCATTGATCAGCATCTTGTTTATGCGATCTTTCACTATATTTTGTTTAGTCCGTATGCCATTTGATGATGCTTTTTGTCTGAATCGATCCATGTTCCTATATACAGATTGCAATTGCAATGAAAATATTCTTACTTGTTCAACACTTCACATAGATTGTTTAGCATGATGTCACACTTAGGTCATTTTGGAAATCCCTAACCCAAGTCGTTGGTTCTATTTCCTTGTTCCAATCGTATGCATCCTCATGGACCTGCTTCATTTCATTCATGTACTGCTCATACTTGATTGTTGTGCTGGTTCTGGCTATATTACATAACAGGTTGTTCAGTACATAACGTTTGATCAACTGATGGAAATTCTTCCACATGTGCCTTACACACGTTTTTTAACTACTCATCACTGTTCAGAATTAGTAAACACAACATTGACATCGTTTAGGCCCTGAAAATTCTCCCATATGTGCCACACACGTTTTGTTAATTACTCATCACTGTGTTTTTTTTCTACTGTTAACTAATGATCGCTTTTACGCAGTGGATGCTTTCTGCTCACGGTGCCGGATGTTTAAGGAACACATGGCGAAGAAGAGCTTAGAACAATGGACCTAATATATAAATTCAAGATTTCTCCTTACAAGCGGTATTATAGATCATCCGAGCCTGTCAGATCTACGAGCTCCTGTTCCTTCACAACACTGTACACTCCATCAACACCAACTGAAAGAATGTGAGAGTGCTGAAAGTGAATCAAGTCATTCACAAGAGAATATTAATGCAAATTCTTCAGATGTGGTTAGAATATCTTTACTTTCTCTCACATGCATAGGAAATATAATTTAGCTTCCAACATAATGTCTTCATCCACATTATCACATGACTGTTATCATCATCAACTTGGAGATGTGTCTAAGAAGATGAAGATCTTACTAGTAGAGTTTGAGCGTCTGATCTATTTTTCTGACGTTGTACTACCAAGCTCAAGCACATCAAAGAGAAAGCGGTTTAAAGGGGTGAGTGCATGTACTCTCCCCCTTAAACACTTATTTAAAATGTATGATTGTCTTCCTTTTACACAACCATTGTCTTTCTTTTCAAAATCTTCCACCTATTCTAAGCTTGATATTTTTTGCTGTAGAACACTATACTATTCTCAAATGATGCCAACAAACAACAATCTCCAGTACTCAACAATGTCCTGGAAGATCAGCAGCGAGGACCAAGTTCTGTTGAGATTTCCCTAGCAAAGCTGCAGGATGAACTTGAAGTTATGAAAAAGACTCTGGCAGAACAGAACCTCAAACTTGAAGTTGCCAAGAAGGCCCTGTCAGAGCAACAACATGTAAGTGATGATGTGAAGCATGTTTTGCCTATGAAGCATGAACTTAAAACTATGAAGGTTATGCTTGTAGACCAACGAAAAGAATTTAAACTTGTCAAGAAGACCCTGCCAAAGCAGCAGGCAGAAGTCGAAGGTCTGAAAATTGCCATGCTACAGTTGCATAATCGTCTTGAATCTGTCACCTGTGCCTTCATTCAACAACAGGAAGACAATGAAGAGAATGGTAAATAGAAGAATACTTTGGTTTCTAGAGAAGGCATGAATCAACTTGACTGAATTCTTAGTTCTTCCTTAGGATGGCATTGCTACCACCCCTTCGCGTGAGACTGAATAATGTCCCTATTTTTATTTTGTGGCCTGGCAACATGGTTGGTATTGTAATGACTCAGAGAGTCTGTGTGACATCTATTAAGTATTAATAACAACAGCGTGAGCTAAATTTGCATTATAATTCAAAAATTTACGAATTTTATTCAAATACTACCGTCGCTCGTCGTATATAAAACTAATTGAACGCCTGTGCAAACTGTGACAGTTATGCAAGGTGTCACAAGCACGTGGATCCACATGTAAGAAGCCACATCACCATCCATCGGGCCCATGTGTCGGTACCGTTACAAAAAAACCAGCCTACATGTCAGCACCCGTCACAGACAATATGATAGTCGGTCCCACAGAAAGAGTGCCATGTCAGCACCATGTGGGACCGCGTAGTAGGCCCGTTGACCAGTCAAAACTGGTGGACCCCCTTATTACACCGGGCCCACATGAAGAGAGCCACGTCAGCAAGCGGTGGACCCCATTTGGCAGAAATTGTAACTGGGTAAATAAAAAATACTAAACCCATTGACGGTTTTATGGTTAGAAAAAACGTTCTTGGGTGATAGATTGACGTGGTATACGTGACAAGTTGACCCTTCCTTGAAGAACCTCATTATTGACAAAAAAGTTGTCACCTAAGATACAATTTTGCGTGTCGAAAAAAGTGGCACCGTCATCGTTTTCTTTTTTTATGACGGCGCGTCAATGTCAGTTGGATTGACGGAGGCGAACCGTCCTTAGGGTGTTATTATTGACAAAAAATGGTTTTCCATGACATAATTAGCCCGTCAACTGATATCGTTGATTTTATAGTGATAGCATTGGTCATAACAACAAGCATGAGTATTTCTAGTAGCGACATAGTCAAAACCTTTATGTTCTTATGCTTGAAGTGTCATGTTAACAAGGAAGACAACTTGATGTTTCATGCCAATTCTTAATGTAGAATTTCTATTGTTTTGCATCCAAGTCAACATCACTTGTCTGCTTTCAAAAGCCTTTGCTAGACAAACCTTGTACTAAGAGGGAATACTGCTTGTACATCCATACCTTGTAACCTCAACCTTCCAAAGAGTCCACCATATCTTACCTATTTGTGGTATTTCACCGCCACTCCTAAAGTATATTATTCATGTGCTATCTTTTAACCTTCAAAATAGTAGTATCCCTTCTTTTGTGCCTCTGTTTTAGCTCGTGAGGAAGTAGTAGATAATTCATGATCTTCTCATACTGGACAAGCTTTATCCTGGGTTTGCATGTCTAATCTTCAAACCCCTAACACGAGGAGGGACTGGCATGAGTGTGCCCAGCGCACAAAAGATAATAGCAATAAAAAAACCCTCCTTCACACTTTGTTCATGAGAAATCAGAAAAATTTGGCAGTGATAAACAAAGGAGACTAAGGAGATGTGATCGTCCCCACCTTGGGAGCCGTTCCTCGTAAATTGTCCAGTTTGAGAAGTATTGGGCTATTTGCTAGCATTCGTTGATGAATTATGCACCTCCCAAAAGCTTATTTTATAATTTATTGATTTCAAAAACCCTAAAATCTCTAGCACATGAGTTTTCCCTACTTACCTCTGCGAAGGGTCAAGCCTTTACTTTTATGTTGAGTCAGTAAACCTACTTCCTTCTATCCCATAAAAGTGCAGACACCTTATGTTGACAAAGATGCATGCATTTATATTGTCTCGTTGAGAATTTCCATATTACATCTTTGTTGAAATTATCATTCGAGATAAGTAAGTTGTTTGTTGAGCTTGGCTACATCAAACATCTTCCTTTTTGTTAGCATTTTCACTTCTTGACTAATAACATGTTCTTTCAAAAGCTTCAAATGATCTCATCAAAACATAAGAGGAAGAGAAAAAGTTAGAAGTTATTAGTTGTTCTTTGACCAAGAACATGTTTGCCATGGTTTAATGAGTTTTCTTAGCCCTAGTTTTGATTATAATTGACATTACTCTTTCATAAGGGCCTGATGAGTTGAGGTTGTTGTTGAGGATGCTTGAGTTTAGTAGAGAAATTATGATGCTTCTTGTATGTATTCTTATTTATCGACACTTCGCTCTCTAAACTTGTGGATATGTTTACCGAGCTTAGTATTAGCTTGGGGACAAGCAAGGTCTACGCTTGGGGGAGTTGATACGTCCAAAATGCATCACTATTTTACCTCTATTCATTGATATATTTCATGTTATGATGATGTTCTTATAGTGTTTTGGCTTGTTTTACACAGTTTACAACTTTCCGGTGCCAAAACAGAAAACGCAAGAATCAACTGGGAAAAGTGCACATAGAGTGGCCATATCAACACATCTCCAAATGACCTCAAAATCACAGGGAAGAAATTTCTGGAGAAACCACGAGGGCACGCCAAAGTGGAGCCGGATGGGACCACCAGGTTCCCAGGCGGCCTGGTGGAGCTATCACCAGGCTCCCAGGCGACCTGGTGGCGCGGCCACCCCCTAGGCCTTGCCCAGTTGCTGCCTGGGAGGTGGGACCCACCCCCGAGGATCTCCTATGGCACATATTTATCTCGTGACCTAAAACCCCGAGAACGTAAGTTGCTCCCGGAGTTCCGCCGCCGCTCCGTGGAGGAAACCTAAAGAGAAGAAAAGACCTTTCCGGCAGGAAAATTCCGCCGGAGAGAAATCCTCCCGGAGGTGGAGATCGTCCTCATCGTCATCACCATCATCACAGGCATCATCGAGATCATCATCGCCATCCTCCTCCTCATCATCACCATCATCACGGGCATCATCGAGATCATCATCGCCATCATACTCATCATCAGCACCATCTCCATCACCATCCCATATCATCTCACTATTGTGATCCGAGTTGTAACTTGCACTATTCATCCCCTCTACTTTATCGGTGTTGATTACTATTTTGTGGTGAATGCTATTAAGTTTTGTTGGAGAATTATTTTTATGATCAGATTGTTCATCATATATTTATCACCTCTGATCATGATCTCTTTTATGTCTTGTGAGTAGTTCCCTTAGTTCTTGAGGACATGGGAGAAGTATAGTTGTTAGTAGTCATATGATGTTGAAGTAATATGTGTTGATTGATATTTAAGTTGTGGTGTTATTCTTCTAGTGGTGTTATGTGAACGTCGAATACATAACACTTCGCCTTTTTAAGAACCTAGGATAATACATTGTGTATAAAGAATGCCCATGGTGGGTTGCCGAAGTGACAGAAACCTAAACCCCAGTTCGCATACTTTTGCACGAGGGAGTGTTGGATCCTACAGTTTATTGTTATGGTTAGGGTTTTCCTTAATTTTTCTCTTTTATTTGCGGATGCTTGCAAGGGGTTTAATCATAAGAGTGTACTTGTCTTAGCCTAGAAGGTGAACTAGCATAGGTCCACCCACACAACCCTTATCAACACAAAACATAGTACTAGACGGAATATGGCGAAGGCACTTGACTACTTCTCCCGTGTGTCCTCAGGAACACTTTAGTCTTTCTAAGTTTGATCCTTCGGCTTACCATTTGTTCAATGGGTTTGGGACACTTGCTGCACCTCAGAACCATTTACTTTCCTTGCTTTTATTTCATTGTTGCTTATACCAGAAAACCCACAAAAAGTTACCTTTCAGTACTTGCAATTATTCCTTTCTCAAGATTACTTGTCAGTACCTTCTGCTCCTCGTTGGGTTCGACACTCTTACTTATAGAAAAGGCTACGATAGATCCCATACACTTGTGGGTCATCAGCAATACATGAATTCCAAAAAGTCTAAGAAAACACAAAGACAGAAGAATAACATCGACGAGATCAACGTCATCGTATATCTCCAATCGCGCCCATGATCCAATGACTTTGACTTTTCTCTACTATAGCCAATGCGCGTCAATATTCTACCAGTAATCTCCTTGACAAGCTTGTTGGATGGTCTCATTAACACTGAAGCGAGAAGACATATCCGTAGAGATGTGATACATCCCAAACGTATTTATAATTTCTGCTTGTTCTATGCTTATATTGGTGACTTTGCTATATGTTTTTCTACACTTTCATACCTTTTTCAACATATTTGGACTAACCCACTAATTAACTCAGTGCCCCAGTGCCAATTTCTTTCTGCTATTGTTGGTGCATTGCAGGAAAATACCAAATATTAAAGTGCTCAGAAAATCAGGAAAAATCATAATAAAAATCAGCAGATCAGAAGACTCCAGAAGGCCGGAGGGGGGCCATAGGGGAGTTCCCCCTGGCCAGGCAGCCTCCTGGCGTGGCCTAGGGTCGGGCCGCGCCACCTGGCCGCCTGGTCAGGTGGGCCCCCTGGTTCCCTTCTTTAGCCTATATATGTCTCCTTCTCTGACAACCCTCAGGAGGAGCCCCGTTACGCGATTTCACCATAGTTTCTCCGCCGCCGTGATCTCGAGATCGGGATCGCCAGAAGAACCCATCCCGACACCCTGTGGAAGGGGGATTCACCTCCGGAGGCTTCTCCACCACCATGAGCGCCTCCCGGATGTGCCGTGAGTAGTCCCCCTTGGACCACGGGCCCATGATCAGTAGCTAGATGACGTCTTATCTCCAATCTTGTGCCTCAATTCTTAGACCATGTGAGATGCCCTACATGATCAAGGCACTTATGTATTAGTTTCTGTGTTGTTATGATGTGTTTGCTGGGACCCGATGGATTATGAGATTATGTTCAGATTGTGATGAGTAATATATTCGGTTTACCTTTTATTGTATTCTTGCATGTTCTCCGTTGCTCTGTATTGCTTTGTCCAAGTAGTAGATAGTAACTCCAATTGGGAGCGTTATGCATGATTGTGGGTTCATGCCCCCCCGATGTCTAGCTTGAGTGACAGAAACATGAGACGAGGGGATGTGCAATTGCCTCTAGCGAGAAATCAAAGGTTCTTGTAACTTTGGTTGCAAGGATTGCTTACTTTATTCATAGAGTGTTAATGAAGTTGTCTGTTGCTTTGAGCCTACAGTTTGGGTGGGGTTCGCAACTTAATACCAGCGAGATGTTCTGGATAGATATCGCAAGGTGGATGATTAGTGAGTAGATGTTGATGAATAAACAGTCTGCTCGTCTTTGTGTAATGCCCATACGATTGAGCCTCTAGCTTTCTTGTAGCATAATTAGCATTGTGATGCATTTATAATTCTGTCAATTTCCTAGCTATAATTTGTTCACCCAGCATAGTTGTTTATCGTCTTTTGGGAGAAAGACTCATGGGACCCCGGTTCATATTTCCATCATAGTGTACACCACTCCAATTTACTGCTTTTATTTACTTTCCATTGCAATCTCCATCACTATTATTATCCCCTTGTGTTTTGACCCTTTGTAAACAACAAGGCCAGAGAGATTGACAACCTCTCTGAACTCATTGGGAGGAAAGTTATTTGCTTTTGTGTGCATGTCCAGATCAAGTGAGTAATTTCTATTCAGACGGCGCGTTTCTTGTTTGACCACCTACTTGTTGTGCTTGGAGTCCTGTTGGATCGATAAACCTTGGTATCTTCACCGAGGGAAATTTGCCACTATCTACATCTCAACCTTTCACTTGGGTAACCAATGAGGGGCAAGAAGCTATCAAGAAAATTTCTGGTGCCGTTGCCGGGGACTCCAGTTTACAAGATAGGGGAGTTGCACACCATCTTTTACCTTTTCTTTCTAGTCTTGTTAGTTTACTTTTTATTTTTTCATTAGAGTCTTATATCAAAAATACCAAAAAAAATTAGTTACTTAGTTCTTGCTTGTTGTGATATTGGATCCATGGTTTCCACCATGCCCAAAATTGTTTACAATTATTCAAAGCTTTTGAGTATAGTTGATTTACCTTGTTATCATGAACATTCTAATGGTGTTATTTCTGAGATTCAAGGGAAGGTGAATACCATCCAAGTTCGATTCGCAAAAATAGATGTTGCGGTTGACTTCATTATTTTGAAGTCAACAAATCAAGAAAACATCGTGCTTGGAAGGGACTTCCTCCGAGCTATGAAAGGCTTCATTGACATAGGTAAACTTCAAATACGCTTACGTGGGAAAGCCAAAGGTACGTATCTCTTCCCTAAGAAAAATAATGATGAGCTCATTAAAGAGCAAGTTGCAAATTTTGATGATCATATTGATAATGACTTCTTTGAACCTTGATTCTTCTTGTTGCTTCATGCCTAGCTCAAAGGCATAAAAGAAAGCGCTTATTGGGAGGCAACCCAAAATGTTTTTTACTTTCAGTTTTAGTGGTCTTGATGTTTGTTACTACTGTAGAAACATCATTGTATCTTTATTTTCAAGCTTTGTGCCAAGTTTTAGCATCCGGTTGCAAGAAAAACCAAAAGTTGTGACATGTTGTCTAGAAAACAGAATATGTTTGCTCCATTGCAAAAATTCTTAAAAATCAACAGATCATCTTTTTGATCTGATTTTTTGAAAGTATGCTCTATAGAACTTAGTTTCTGTGGCCTATTCTGAGTTTTTTTATTTGAGTTGCAGAAGTGCCCTTAAAAAATTATTTACTACCGCTGGTCTGTTTTCCCAGATTCTTCCTTGTTTTGCCTTTTCCCAGTTTGGAAAATCTTGCGCCTGCTTTTTATTTACAAAACCTATTTGGCAATCTTCAGTAACAACATCTCTTCATGTAAATCTTTATTCCCAGTAGAGCAAAATTATTTTATTATGGGCACTAACCCCTCTAATCAGCTTATGATGAGTTTCGTATGAAGGGAGTTTTCAAGTGTGCGAAGGAAGATTCGGGAGTGTCAAAAGATCAAGCTTGGGGATTCCCCATGCACCTCCAAGAAATATTCAAGGAGACTCAAGCGTCTAAGCTTGGGGAAGCCCCCGTGCATCCCCTTCTCCATCAACAATCATCAGTTCGACCTTCTCCACGTTATATTTTTATTACTTCATGTGTTATGTGCTATACTTGGAGCGTCTTGCATTTACTTTTCAGTTTGCTTTGCGTAGTTTTAGTTTTGTTTTCTATTCATAACAATTTGGACCCTAGCCTACATTATTTGGGAGAGAAAAACGCTCCACTTTCACCTAGAATGCTCATAGTTTTCATGCTTATATTTGTTGAGTGTTCTTTACTTTTTCTAGATGCTATCATGTTTAGCTCCTGTTTTCATGCTTATATTTTAGGAGCTTTTATTTAGGGTATTTTTATAAATCTCTTGATTTTCATCCTTATCTTGTTTAGAGAGTTGGGTTGTTGCACTGATTCTATGTCTTGACTTGAGTAGGTAATTGAGGCTGCTATTTAAGTGTAGTAGTAACTTGCAATAGTTTTGAGATATTGATTTGAGTAATGTTTGGACTTCTGTGTCAAAATCTCAAGCCTATTAGTGTCAGATGTCGTATTTTGGTTCAACTTGCTTATTTCTGAAAACTGTAAAAAAACCAGTTGAGAACTCTAGCTACTAGATGGATCGCTAACCTCTGGAGGGGTTGGAATATATAGAGTACAGTCACGTACCATGGGTCGAGGATGCGCAAGGATAACACAAACCCCCATACACTCCTCCTAGGGGTACTTGTATATTTGTGAATCTCCTGATTAGATAGAGAGTATTTGATAATAAGTGGACGAGTTCCTTTGGCTATTGTGAGCATTCGATTGTTGGCACTTCCACCATCCATATTTTGCTAGCCTCTTCGGTACGTGCATTGCCCATTCTCACCTCGAGAATTTGTGCAAACTTCGTCGGTGCATCCAAATCCTTGGCCTGATGAGCTTTGTCATCATAAGCCTCATTATATCCTTCCTCAAAACATCCACCATACCTACCTATGAAAGGATTTCCATAGACTTTCCGAGATACATTGCCATGCAACATGCATCTTCTCATGACTTGATCTTTCATTGTCATACATGATTTTGCTTGATCATAGAGCCGCATGCTAGTTGGGCCTTGACCTTATAGTTGCTACATGACACACTAGTGTCATTGCATATCCTGCTACATTGGTAGAGGCATACATTTGCATAGATCATGATAATTTTTCAGCATTGTTTATGATGAGTACTTCTTATAAAGTGTGTGATCTTATACATCCTTGTAAAATATAGAGTGTGGCCCTTAAAGTAAGGAAAAGATCCCAAAGAGGACACAAATAAAAGATCCCAAAAGAGGACAAATAAAAGATCCCAAAGAGGACAAATGAGAGATAAATAGAAAGAGCCAATGAGGCCACAAAAATACAAAAAATGGAAAAAGGAGAAAAAATAAATAAAAAGAGAGAAGGGGGCAACACTACTATTCCTTTTGAAATATCCACACTCGTGCTCCAGAGTAGTATTTGTACTTCATAGAGAGTTTCATATCATTCATGCATAACTATGTGGGGATCCTTACACTATAGAACTTCGCTTGCATATTCCAAGGTTGAGCCTCCTCAAAAGACCTCTAGGTCTTCATGAGCAAGCATATTGAATGCACCCCCACTAGTTCCATTGGAGATCTCCCCATAGATAATATGTGCATCCATTGCATGGCAATCCCTACTCCTCACATTATAAATATCATTTGGCTTTCTCTCTCCTATGATTGTCCTCATTGATGTGAGCCTTTCACACCCTTTTTGTCTTCCTTCCCCATCATTTATTCTATTTTCCATCCTAAATTTCAACATATCTTTCTCGCACTCATTCATTGCATGAGTGCCAAAGTCAAAAGGGAGAGGATTAGTTTGACTTTTACCTGGCCAATGGTCTGGGGACGAGTCATAATAAGATTCCAAAGGAGACTAAGTGTGAAATTTTAGTAGATTGAGTTCTCAACAACTACTAGTATTTTTATGCTCTAAACCAATCTCCCACTTATTGCACGCAAACAACAATTGGAGACATTCGAGTCACGGACGGCGAGAGCTCTTGCACCTTTATGTTCTTACTTTGCTAGTTTGAAATACTAGATACAGACTCTTGCTTGTTATTGTCTTGACTTGAATTGCATATCTTTCTTGTTGTACTTTAAAGTTCAAATATTTATTTCTCATATATATTTCTCCTTCTCCAAAAACCCTCAGGAGGATCCCAATTACGCGATTTTCACCACTATTTTGCCGCCGACACTATCCCGAGATCGTCATCGCCAGCAGAACCTGTTCCGGCACCCTGCCGGATGGTGGATTCACCTCCGGAGGCTTCTCCACCTCCATGAGCGCCTCCCGGATGTGCCGTGAGTAGTCCCCCTTGGACCATGGGTCCATGATCAATAGCTAGATGATGTCTTCTCTCCAATCTTGTGCCTCAATTCTTCGACCTTGTGAGTTGACCTACATGATCAAGGCACTTATGTATTAGTTTATGTGTTGCTATGCTGTGCTTGCTGGGATCCGATCGATTATGAGATTATGTTCAGATTATGATCAGTAATATATTTGGTTTATCTTTTTATTATTAGTTCTTGAGTATTCTTGCATGTTCTTCGTTGGTTTGTATTTCTTTGGAAAAGTAGTAGATAGTAACTCCAAGAGGGAGCGTTATGCATGATTGTTGGTTCATGCCAACCCCCCCCCCCCCATGTCTAGCTTGAGTGACAGAAACATGAGACTAGGGGATGTGTTGTTGCCACCAGGGAGAAAACAACGGTGCTTGTAACTGTGGTGCAAGGATTGCTTACTTTACGCATAGAGTGTTAATGCAGTTGTCTGTTGCTTTGAGCATACAGTTTGGCTAGGGTTCGCAACTTAATACAAGCGAGATGTTCTTAATAGATATCTCAAGGGGAATGATTAGTCAGTAGATGCTGATGAATAAACAGTCTGCTCGTCTTGGTGTAATGCCCATACGATTGAGCCTCTACCTTTCTTGTAGCATAATTAGCATTGCGATGTGTTTGCAATTCTGTCAATTGCCTAGCTGTAATTTGTTCATCCAACATAGTTGTTTATCGTCTTTTGGGAGATGGACAACACTAGTGAAAGTCATGGGACCCCAGTCCATATTTCCATCATAATTTACACCACTCCAATTTACTTCTTGTAACATCCCAAAATTTCCCCGAATTTTGGAATGTTAATAAAATTAATTAGATAATGATTGTTTGCTTGATGTGTTTGACTTTCTCTGGGATTTAAAACTTTTGGAGTTTATTGAATATTAAAAAAAAAGAGAGGGAATAAAAGGACTTTCCTTAATGTCCATAATTGATGTTTTTGGAATTTATTATTTAAAACAAAACCAACAAAACAAAATGCCAGAAGGTAATATGACTCCTTCAACATATTAAAAGTTTGGAAAATGTTTTAAATCATTATTGGAATTCTTTTGAATATTCAAAATATTTTTCAACTAAAGGAAATTCATTTGAGAGGATATAAAATGACTTATCCCCTTTTTAATAAAGTTGGAAAATATTTAGGATATTACTTTAAAGTTTTTTAAATTTATTTTGAGTATTATAAATAACTCTAAAATTATTTTAGGGATTTTATAATGCTAAGAGAGTTTTTATTTCATTGAAATGATTTATTAAATATTTTAAAAGTGTTGAAAAAGTATTCCAATGGGATATTTTTATTTTAACAAATTATTTATTGGTGTAATAATTTTAAAATTTTATATTTTCTTATTTAAAAATGGATTGTCAATGCTTTTAACCAAATAAAAATATTTTTAATAATTTATTGGACTTTATTTGATTTATGAAAAGTATTTTATATTTAAATAAAGTATTTAGAAAATGTTTTATTTTTATTTTGTTTTTTCGAAAATGCATTCATTAAATAAATTTGTTTGTATTATTTGATGAATTTAGAAATTTATTTCATATTTTTCTGATGAGTAATTATTTTCTACAATTGTCTGAAGTTTTGGTTTTTAAAGAAAAAGGAAAAATCCGTAGCCTGGCCCAGTAGTTGTCTCCGTCCACGAGCGCATTAGAGTCCGTTTCGGACCCAATTCATTTTTTTCCTCCTCTGCTTATAAATAGAAATCCAGATTTTATTTTTCCCTTTTCTTTTTTCTTTTCCTTTATAAAAAGAAAACCTAGCTGCGGGACCCCCGGGCCCCGCCGTCAGCCCCGCCGCCGCCGTCAGCTCCTCACGCCGCGCCTCCCGTGGCCGGAGCAGCCGCCGCCGGTCGGCCAAGGTCGCAGCCGCGGCGCGAGCGCCGCGCCGCCTCACCCGCTCCACGCCGCCCGCGGCCGGCCACCGCCGCCGGAGGGCCGCCGCCGGCGTGCGCGACCACGCCACCGCCGACGCGCCGCCCCGAGGCCGTGCTTGCGTCGGACCTCGCCACCGCCGACGCGCCGCCCCGAGGCCGTGCCTGTGCCGGACCTCGCCACCGCCTCCCGGCCGCCACCCCGTCGTTCCTCGTCAGTGGGCACGCCAAGCTCGCCGAAGAAGCCCTTGAAAAGTCAACTCCGGCCAGATCTGGTCCCAGGGACCCGATCGCGTTTTTGGGAAGAATTTTAATTGCGGATCAGTCCTTTTGGATGAAAACCCCCCGTTCTCGCGCCCGCAATATCTTCTACACCGTAAGTCGGATCGAGGTGAAACTTTTTCCTACGCGCTCGTGTTGTTCTGTACTTTAGCATGGTATAAAATTTTGCACACTTTGCACACTTTTGAATTTGAATCTATTTCAAATTCAAATTCCGATGGCCGTATCTTGTAAACCGTTGATCCAAATCGAGTGATTCTTTTTGCGTTGGATCACTCGTTCCATATACTTTATGTCTATATCATGTGTACACAAAACTTCAAATGTTTCTTGATCTGTTTAAATTCAAATTCAATTCAAAATTTCACTTGCTATGACCTGCGTTGTAGTATTCCGTTTCACGTGATTCTTTTGGCATATCGAATCATTGGAGACATGCTGTCGTTAAGATTCACACACTTTTCATGTGGGCATTATATTCACCTTTAATTCATAAATGTCCATGATCACAATTCTTTACCGATGAATCTTTATCTGTTGACTCTCTCGAGGTCACTTCCACCGATCACCTTCGAGCACATCCACACCTCTGCACTTCAAAGTTTTTGTTTTCTATCTAAAACCTTTGTGATTGTTTTGTTGATCTTTTGTTTTGTCCTTGTGGTGTGATTGCTTATTTGAGTTCTTTCGTTGACGATAGATTTCTCGGAATGTGACGAGTAGAGTTGACTGGACCGTGAGAGCGAAGAACTTCACCGAACAGAAAAGACAAGTTACACTTTGACCATACCTCAACCTATATTTTCTATTATTGATGTAGCAAATTATCACTCTATGCATGTGTAGGACTACATATTAGTTATGATTTAAACCTAGTAGGATAGCCATATGTGCTGACCTTGTATTTCATTGTCGCCCTAGGATCGTGCTTGTTATATATTGCTATTGCTTTGTAGACGGGGACTGGTTGAGTTATCATTGAGCTTTGTGAGGATTAATGACTTGACTAGCAAACTTAAATAGAAATCACTTCTGGACAGGCGGGTTGCATCCTGGTGGCTGTGCCTTGTCTAAGGACAGTGCCGGGGTTAAATGCACCCAATGGTTGTTTTGGTGGTGAACCGGGTGCGTCATGGCGAGTACCCTCTGAACGCAATGGGCGCCGTCCAGGCTCAAAAAGATCGGACAGACAGTGTGACTAGTAGCTTCCATGTACTACCACTGGCTATATGGGCTCTGTCTTAGTTGAGTAAGTTGTGGGGAACCTGGCCCTGGTAGCTAGCTGATGTAGATATGATAGGTGTACTGGCTACCAAAGGGTGGAGGCAACCTCTTCTGAAAGACTATGTCTCAATCTTCGGGTTGAGTCTAGTGGGGAAAGTGTACAAACCTCTGCAGAGTGTAAAAACTGATCATGATTAGCCGTGTCCACGGTTATGGACAACTTTGAGCAACTGGGCATTATTTCTGTTGGATGGTCTTGACAGATAATTCACCTTAATAAGAATTTGATTGGGAACTTTTAATAAAGGGATGGTGGGAATTGTTGTAGCCCAATTCAACCATACTTAGGACTAGCAAGATGAATTAAAATTTGATTAGTTGTAGTATGTGAGGGAAAAACTGGCTTTCTGCAAAACTAAACCATAAACCTTTCCTTTGACTTATCCTTTCATGTAGATGTAGGTCTGTTATATACTTTTTCATGTGACTTGACGTACAAATCAGATGTACTGACCCGTTGTCGGTCTGTAACCTTCGGTGTTGCAGGATTGTATACGATGAGTAAGTGATGCTGTAACCCGTTGTCGGGCTGTAACCTTCGGTTACGATGTCTACACTCAACTTGCCGGTGGAGTTGATGGACGCCACGAAGCTTTTATTGTTTTTCTGCTCTATTCTATTTGTAATCTAGCCTTGAGCTATGCAGGTATGCTTTATTGTAATACCGGATCTTCGATGTAATATATATGACATGTGGTTTATTCTTGATATTACATCATGTACTGTGTGTGCTAGCTATTGATCCAGGGACTAGCACAGAATGCACAGAGACTCGGATTCTTAGCGAATCGGGTCGTTACAGATGGTATCAGAGCCCATGTTGACTGTAGGCCGTGACCCTAGAAAATGGATAGAAAAGGCCATAGGAACAAAATTAATTTATCACTCTCTGATTACTTAATCTCTCCACTAGTATTTCTCATCTATTATTCATCTTCTAAAAATCCTCATCTTGTTTTACTGTAAATACCCCTATGAGATGTTTATACCCCGGAAGACAAGACATTTGAGAAGTGCATCATCAACCTCGTGGATCAATTGAAGTTACAGCTGCCAGAATTAGGAGGAGTATCCTATGGATTTTAGTAAGGATTAGTGTTTACACTACGAGAGGATCTTTAAGATCAGCTTAACTGAGAAGGATGAAGCATTAGATTCAGACCACCAATTTTAGGTGAAGTTAGATGAACGAATTGTGTGTAGTATGATGAGATCGTATGTCTTGCACATATGACCTTACTCTAGGAGTTGATTGTGTGGTGTGACTTTTGTGTTTCATTGTTTGTTGTTATGTGTGGCCGTGAACGTAGGTGTTTTGATTCTTTCTTGTTGAGTGCATATGCTTGGTGTTATCTTTAGTGGCTGTCTTGTTGGTGTTATAGTTTTGCCCTAACCCTGGTCGTATGGGTTTAATAGTTGGAGTATGGAGTAGGACTCGCCTTTTCTGCGATGATGTCAAGACTGAAGGTGGAGCAATGGATTCATAATATGGAGGAGCACATGGAGAATAACAAGGTTGGAAGTGAGGACATGGTCCCCTATGCAGTTGAGTACTTGGTAGAAGAGGCTGCTACTTGGTGGAGAATGCACCAGGCGATTAATGAATCAAGAAAGGAGATTAATTGGAAGGAGTTTACAAATATTTTGTTGGGATCTCGCCTCGTCACCCCGTTGCAAAGGACGGTAAACCGTAAGAGGCCCCGTGCCTGCAAAATTTGCGGGGAATTCGGACACTCCTATGAAGGACACCAAGATGGATGTCCCTACTGTGAAGAAATTCACTGGGGTGAAGGATGGCCCACTGCACAAGTCACATGTTTTACGTGTGAAGGAACTGATCATTACCGCAATGTTAATTATGCTGCCAGGAAATCAATAGGCTCAAAAGTATGGGCAGTACACCAAGACAAGTAGACCATAATCCAACTGCATCTAGTCACTAATCATCCACCTTGAGATATCTATCCAGAAAATCTCGCTGGTATTAAGTTGCGAGCCCCACCCAAAGTGTAAACAAAAAGCAACAGACAACTGCATTAACAAACTTTGAATAAGGTAAACAATCCTTGCAACCGCGGTTACACGCACCGTTGTTTTCTCCCTGGTGGCAACAACAGATCCCCTAGTCTCATGTTTCTGTCACTCAAGCTAGACATCGGGGGCATGAACCCACAATCAAGAATAAATGGTCCCTCTTGGAGTTACCACTTGGCAAAACCAATAAAAAGAAACGGATAACATGAAAGAATTACTCAAGAACTAAATATAAAAGGAGAACCAAATATATAACTCATCACAATCTTAACATAATCTCATAATCTATCAGATCCCAGCAAACATAGCATAGAAACAGCAGGAAAATTACATAGATGCCTTGATCATGTAGGGCATCTCGCAAGGGATAAGAATTGAAGCACAAGATTGGAGAGAATACATCACATAGCTACTAGTCATGGACCCATGGTCCAAGGGGCAGTGACTACTCACGGCACATCCGGGAAGTGCTCATGGTGGTGGAGAAGCTCCCGGAGTTCAATGCTCCCTCCGGCAGGGTGCCGTGAAGAGGTCTCCTAGTGCTCCCGATCTTGGAAGGGAGGTAGCGGCTGAACAGAGGTGAAAATTGTGATGCGGGGTTTCTCTTGAGGGTTTTTGGAACGGGGTGTAACTATAGGCCGAAGGGGGGCACCAGGGGAGGTGCCCCCCCTGTAACATCCCAAAATTATCCAAATTTTGGAATGTTAATAAATAAATTATAATAATGATTGTTTGCTTGATATGATTGATTTTCACTGGGATTTGAAACTTCTTTTGAGTGTAAAGGAATATTAAAATGAGAGGGAATAAAAGGACTTCCCCTAATATTCATTCCAGATCTAGGGTTTTTGGTTAACCCGGTTTGCCTCGGTTTTTCTCCGGTTAACCGTCGATGTCGGTTTCCTTATTCAGTAAACGTTCGCGGGAGTCTCACCGTAGCGAACGCCGTTCTTCCCGTAGCATCCATGGGCCTGTTCGTGATATGAACATATTTATATTCATGTATGAGTCCATTTTCACAATTTACACCCTGAAACTAGAATAGCTATATCTTCTAGATCGTATATCAGATTTAGATGATTCTCTTTCCTATGCACTCATAGTGATTAGTAGTTTATCATAGAGTTGACTTCCCAAAATTTTCACATATTTGAATTTGAATTTATACAAATTTAAAATTCAAACTTTCGGTGGTCGTATCTTTTATACCGGAGATCCAATTCAATTGATTCTTTTTGCACAGGATCAATCATGTCACATACTTTATGTCGACATCATTTGTACACCACATTCAAATACTTTTTGATCTGTTTGAATTCAAATTTAATTCAAACTTCAACCTGCTATAACTCGTGTTGTAGTATTCCATTTCACGTGATTCTTTTTGCATATTGGATCACATGTAACATCCTATCGGTTATATCCACACACCTTTCATATGGGCATGATGTTCATCTTGAATTCATAATGCCTTTGGTCATAACCTTTTATATCAACAATTCTTTTCTGTTGAATCACTCGAGTTTACCTTCCACCTATCACCTTCGAGCACATCGACACTTGTACCGTGTCAAGCCTAGTTGTTTTTGTTGCTAAACTTTATTGTGTTTGATTTGTTGATCTTTTGAATCTTTCTTTTGGCATGATTGCTTATTTGAGTTCTTTCGTTGATGATAGATTGCTCGGAGTGTGACGAGTAGAGTTATCTGGATCGTGAGAGAGAAGAACTTCATCGAATGTATAAGGAAAGTTACACTTTGACCATACCTCATCCTATATTTTTTTATTATGCATGTAGTACTTATCACCCTATGCATGTGTAGGTGTATATTATATTATTATGCTGCAAACCTGGTAGGATAGCCATATGATCTGATCCTATATTCTTTGTCGCCTTAGTTGGTGTTTGTTATATATTGCTATGCTTGTAGACGGGGATTGGCTTGAGGTGAGTTGTGTGAGGATTTAATGACTTGACTAGCAACCTTAAATAAAATTCACCTCTAGACGGGAAGGGAGAGCATCCTGAGGCTCCTGCCTTGGCTAAGGAGGGACCAGGGCCAAATGCTTTCCGAATGGTTTGATTTGGTGGTATAAAGAACGTCATGGTATATACCTTCTAAACGTAAGTGGGTGCTGTCCAAGCTCAAAAAGATCAGATATACTTGGTGACTAGAAGCTTCCATGTATAGCCACTGGCCATATGGGCTCTAGCTTAGTTGAGTACGTTGTAGGAAGCCTCTCCCGTTGTAACACTCTCAGTGTTAGGAAACAGTAAAACTTTTGTGAATATTAAATCTCTGTGATTAGCAAGTCTCTAATCACGTTTGATCATGCCCTTGTCATTTTCAACCAAATTGATTTGCCAAAAAGTTAAGTGGAAATAAAACATTGTCCAAAAATTGTGAAACCATTTTTGTAAAATCCATAAAAATCAGTGGAACATGATAAACCTGCAATGAGAATTTATTGCAATATCTAAATATTGCAAACAATTATTAACATTAGAAAAACACCACAAAAAGCCCTTTTAAAATAAACAACAATAATCCAATGAATCTATTTAATCACCAAACTTTTTGTAGCATTCATACATAGGGCAATACAAAAATAGGAGCAAGTCTCATGTCTAATAAAAATCATTTGATGGACCAACAAAAATAAAAAGATAATACAAACAGAAAAGAAGTGCAGGAAATAAAAAGGGACTTCCCTCGCTTAGGGCGAGGCCCACCCCGGCCCCACCCCCATCTTCTTCCTCTGTTCATGGGGGGGGGCGTGGAACGCATCCATCGGCTCCACGGCCATCGCCGTCGGCGGGGCGGCCATCCATTAGCCACCGCCAGCTATAAGAGCCCCCGCACACCGCGTCGCACTAAACCCTAGCCGCCCCCTCCATTTTTCCCCTCCTCGCGCCTCCATTGCTCTGGACCGGGCCACCTCGAGATGGGCCGTGACCGCGGCACAGCCTCCGCCGTGGACACCGGCCACGCCAGGCCACCCCGACGTGTCTAGATGGTCCATCGTGTTCTTCCTAGTCTCCTAGTACCACCAATCGACGCCGGGACGCCTCGTACATGCGCGATCGACGCTGACATCTCCCTCTGCCCCGCCGGCATTCCCCTGCGATTTTGGCCACCCCCTGCGCTACTAAACCTCTCACCGGCCTCCGTGAGCCTCACTGTGAGCTCGCGCCCCTCCCCATGCTCTCCTTCCTCTCGCTCGCGCCCTATGGCCGTCGTTCCCCGCGTTGTCCAGCTCCGACCGCCGCAGCTATGCTCGTCGCCGTCTCATTTGGCCGTTCTAGCCCGCGTTTGTTGCACCACCGGTTGAGCGATGTCGCCCTCACCCGATTCCGCCCCTTCGCCATGGTTTTGGTCGCCGGGAACGCCCGGTGTGCTCGCCGCCGTGCGGGATCGCCGTCGGTGTGCCCTACGTGGGCACGCCCGTGGACTAGACCAGTGAGTTGTCCCACTGACCAGTGGGGCCCGCTGGGTTAATTAACCCCACATTAGCTTAACCCCTGTTGAACAAACTAAGTCCATGATACATGGGCCCCATGCCCCTTTAACTTAATTAAATTTCTTGATTAACCTCTATGTAATTGACACCTGGGCCCCAACTGTAAGTTATTGATTTATTAAATCTGTGAGAGTATGAGATGTGGGCCCTGGCTCTATTTTAATTTAATAAAATGAATTATTAATAGTGTGAGGCTGACCAGTGGGACCCACTGGTCAGGTTTTACTGTTTCGAATAATGTTTGCAATTATATAATAAAATAAATCCAAAAAATGATTTAAAATTGATTTAAACCTTGAAATGTAATATCTTTTAAACCGTAAGTCAGATTCGAAAACTTTATACATGAAAATTGATCAGAAAAATATAAATAATATGGATACACTATCGGTATACCAACCACACCCCTATAACACAACGAACATCGACATTCCCCCCTCCGGGCCATTTGACGATAATCACCCGGAGCCGGTATTTCATCCCCGGATGAATTTCTGCTCCGAGCAACGTGCATTGCACTGCATTAGAACACCGTTAACATTGCATCTGTCATATCATGCATATGTTTGAAATGTTTTCTTTGTATTTACTGTTTCTTCTCCCTTTTAATAATCGGTAGACCCCGCTGTTGCCGCCGACTAAACCGCTGTTGGGTACGACTACTTCGTCGACTGTCGTACTCCTATCGTCGAGCTTCCAGGCAAGCACAACCATTTTATTCCCCAGATATCGCCTATCTTTTCGTACTTTTCTTGCACTAGGCATTGTTACTGCTGCTACGTTGCTTACCTATTCAATTACATAGCCTTTCATCGTCGCCCCTTGATGTACCTTCCTTTATCCTACGCTGCCTATAAATATATATTATATTCAGAAGTGAGCCCAGCACTTTGTTAGCTAGGTTTAGAATAGCGGGCCGTGATCACTCTGGTGATTGAACGCGGATTACAAAATATTATAACTGCAACAGGTACAGATCAATTTAGACGCCATAGGGAACCTACAATGGCGAGACTCTACCGAGTCACTTCGAGTTTGACTTACGAGTGGATGGACTCTATTTCACTCTCGTCGGCTCGGTAGCGTAGCATCACCGGGATGAAACGAGGTTTACCTCTTTAGTTCATTCCGTTGATGTCTCTGTCGAACCTCTTTAAGTGTACCATCGAGAGTGATACCTCCCGGTTTCACTTAATGGTAGGAACTCGAACCAACTGGTGTTCCTAAAGGTAAGTAGTCGGGTGACCCAACGGTGCCCGCGAGCGGTATTGCCTCGGGAACGACAGGGAGGGTATAACTGACGTTACTGGCGTGCTTGTCCCCTGCTCGTATCTCGCAAGAGTTACCAAACCACGAAAAGTAGAGCTCTACCAAGAGCACACGTGAGAGAAGGTAAGGAGACGGTTCACCTTGTGGGTAACCGCGCGCTTTGACGGGACGATTGGGCAGGCCCCGACGTTACTAGTGGACCTTGTTGTTTTTTTTTGTCCGTTGTGTTGTTAGTCAGACTGCGATAACGGTTGTCTGCGAGATAATAATAAAATACTAAATGATTCGGCGGATGACTTGAGAGGCTCGTTGGTCTGTACGCACTACCTTCACATTGGTTAAGGAGATATGGGCTCCCATGCGTCGTAGTTTGTCCGAAATCTCTTCAGACGTCAGCAGTACCGCGGCATGATTGCCGGGAAGTGGTGTGTCTTCTTCGTCCGGACGGTGTATTTGGATTTACTTATTTACTTCACCGGACAGACTCGCACTATGCAGGAGCGTAGAAGGTGAGGGCCCAAGACCCCTGAGCGCATAGGATATAGTCTGGCGGATGACCTGTCTGTTGAGCCTAGGATGGGCTGCGCTTTGTCGGATAGCTTTGGGGGAGCGTTCCCTAACAAGGTGACCGCCACCCTTGAGATCCGAGCATGCAGGCTGAACAGTAGTGCACCCCCGCAGGGAGTTTAATCTATTCAAATATCCGTGTCCACGGTAACAGGACGCTTTATCCTGAAGCTGGATCTTACCACTACAAACTACTACTATTAAACTGTATGGTTCCGGGTCTTCTTCCTCGCAGGGAAGTTGAGGAAGGGAACTCGGAGGAATTATTATTGTTAATTATTACAACTTACTATTATACAATAATGCATCAAATTCTGTTGCATTGTTACTTTATGCTTTATTAAACTGTTGGCTATTCTCTTCTTGTGTTGAAAGACTCGTCGGAAGATGCTAGTCTTCGATAGGCCTAGCTTCTCATCCTTATTCTGATTTCTACCTTGCAGTCCACTATATACAGCCTCCCCTTTCCATTTGATACAAATGCATAAATGCTTAGTAGAGGATTTAAGACTCGCGGGTATGCTAGATACTCACCCTTGCTTTATTTCCCCCTTTTTGTTTTTCCTGATCGGCCGCTGTAGTCGACGTTGGAGCCCAGGAGTAGGAGTACCCCGGAGGAGGATACTACTACGTCGAGACCCCCTTTGACCAGGACCAGGAGTAGTTTCGGAGGCTCTCAGGCAGGAGGCCTTGCCTTTTTTTATCTGTATCTCTGATGTTATTTATGCTAGCCTTCTTAAGGCAAAACTTGACTAACTATGTCTGTACTCAGATATTATGGTTTTTATAACTTATGTGATCGGATCCTCGTGATCCCTGGTATTGTAACTTATTGGTTTATCCTTTTGTGTTTAGTGTTGTGCTGTGATATTCATACCTTGGCACCCTAATCTCGGTCGTGTACCCTGCGTGTATGATTCCTATACACGGATTGATTTTAGGGGCGTCACACCCGTGCAAAGCTAGCAGATGTAGATTTTGGTAGGTGTACCGGCTTGCTATTGGGTGTTGGTGACCTCTTCTGAAAGACTTCGTCTCAATCTTCCTGTAGGGGCGTCACAAGTTGGTATCAGAGCCGACTTCCTGTAGGAAGCCACCCACCCACTCCTTGGCCGAAGTTGAGTCTAGACTTTGAAAAACTATTTTGCTAACTTAATGTTTGGCTTACGGCCCACATAGATATCACCCCGTCGTGATATCTATGGTATTAGGATCATTTTCTCCGTACCTATGCTCTGGGACTCTGCTCTCTTATCCTTGATGGTAAGTTTTACTAAATCTAACATTAGGATCAAGTTCCCTTGATTCCACTCAGCGTTATGGTGCTTACCCCCCTATTGAGTCGTGTCGCAGGAGTTCTGACCCAGGTCCCGGACCGCGGATCCCCTTTCTCATTCGGTGCAGGCCGCGTGTTCCCTGGCACAAAATCCTATGGACAACAGTTTTCTTGCGGAGTGATTGACTTAGCGGAAGCTATGTCGCGTCGTGTATTCCTTAACGCGGTCTACGCGCCGCCTAGTGTGTCCTTTTTCCTTAATTTCTACGACGTTATGCTGCCCGATTTTTGATTGCCTACATGCGTGGATGTGTATGTCTTGTATGACTACTCCTATATATCCTCACCTCCTCTTCGTTGTTGCATTACCTCATGCTTGTTTCCGGTATCTCGTTAAATTTCATCGCTGAAATACCCCTGTTAAATTTTAGCAGGATGGCTGGTGGTGGTGGTTGTTGTCGTGGTGCCAATGATCCATCTCCGCCGCCGGACTACATGGCCCCGATGATGCAGCAGTTTCAGATGAACCAAGTGTTTATGCAAGGAGTCATAGATCAGCTCCAGAACCAGAACCAGCACCAGAACCAACCGCATGTGGTTACTCTACGGGATTTCATGTGTATCAATCCCCCTATCTTCCACCAACCTGAACAGCCACTGGATGCCAATGATTGGCTTCGTGACATCACTCGTCAGCTGGAGTTCGCTAGGGTGCATGCAGCTGATTACGTCACCTTCACGACATATTTCCTGCGTGGCCCCGCTGCTCAATGGTGGGACACCCACAAGAGCTCGCTAGCTGAAGGGACTGTCGTCACCTGGAATGAGTTCAAGGCTGATTTCCGTGCTCGTTATGTCCCCCAAGCGCTTATGAACCGTCTAAAGGCCGAGTTCCGCAACCTCGTCCAGGACAAAAAAACTGTCGAGGCATATCAGAGGGAATTCCTTCGCCTCTGCCGCTGTGATGCAAGTGACCTCCCAAAGGATGCAATTAGACAAGAGAAGTTCCATGATGGACTCAACTCAGATCTCCAGCTTGCACTGGCTTTGCACGTCTTCCCCGACTTTGCCACCAAGGTGAACCAGACTATCACTCTCGAGACCGCTCAGCTTAAGTTCGGGGGTTCGCCAAAGCGCCCCCGTGATGCTAGCTCATCTTCGGGCACAACGCACAAGCAACGCGTCTGGATTCCACACAACATGTATCGTCCACCTGCCCCTGCACTAAGGCCGTCGTATGTTGCACCCCGTCTTCCTCCTCCCCCGCCGAGACATCCGAAGACTGAGACTGCACCCATCCGTCCTCAAAATGGACCGTGTTTCAAGTGCCGTCAGCCTGGTCACTTTTCCAGAGACTACCCCAGCGACAGAATCAACTGGTAGTTCACCCTGCTGGCCGCGGAAATGGTCATGGCAACAACAGGACCCCAACTATAATACTGGGTCCTCTGCTCACACTCGTGGTCAGGCTTACCACATTGACGTTGATGAAGCTCAGGAACAACCTGCTACAGTGATGGGTACCCTTCTCATTAACTCAATACCTGCTACTGTTTTATTTGATTCAGGAGCGTCACATTCATTCATGTATTGAGCATTTTCATTCATTTATGGCATACATCACGAAAATATGCATACCCCCTTAATAGTCCGGACTCCCGGTACCCAGTGTCGTGTTGACATGGTTGCACCTAACCTCACCGTCAAGATCGAGGGATTCGAATTCATTGTTTCTCCACACATTCTGAAAACCTCCACCATCGAACTCATCCTTGGCATGGATTGGTTGAAAGCTCACGATGCCGCACTCTTTTGTGGAAATAAAGTCGTCCAACTCTTTCACCCCTCCGGTGAAGTAGTGAACCACACCGCCCGAATTACCCAAGATGCTGAAACGCAGATCTATATAATGAATGCTTTGAATGTCGCATCTTTGGAAGGAATTGAGAAAGTTCTAGCCATTTGCGATTTTGCTGACGTCTTCCCAAAAGAACTGCCAGGGATACCCCCGATCAGAGAAGTTGAATTCGTCATCGACTTGAAGCCCGACACCGTCCCTATTGCTAAGAGCCCCTATAAGATGCCGCCTCACCACCTCCTTGAGCTGAATAAGAAGATCAACATGGCACTCGACAAGGGCTTCATCCGTCCAAGTTCCTCTGCTTGGGGAGCACCTTTGCTCTTTGTCAAGAAGAGTGATGGAATGAACCATTTGGTACAAGATTACCAACCTATCAACCAGGCCACGATACAGAACAAGTACCCCCTTCCTCGGATCAATGATCTGTATGATCAACTTGATGGATCCAAGGTGTTTTCTGAACTTGACTTGAGGTTGGATTATCACCAAATCCGAGTCCGTGAAGAGGACATTCCGAAGACCGCCTTGATTACTCTCTATGGTTCATACGAGTACACCGTCATGTCCTTTGTCTTGACGAATGCCCCAGCCACCTTTTTCCGATTGATGAACTATATATTCATGGAATACCTCGACAAGTTTGTCGTGGTTTATCTGGATGATATCTTGATATACTCCAAGAATGAAGAAGAACATGCCGAACATCTTCGTCTTATACTGGAAAAGCTTCGAGAACACAAAGTCTATGCTAAGTATTCAAATTGTGAGTTCTGGCTTCCCGAAGTAACCTATCTTGGTCATGTGATTTCCAAGGACGGCGTTGCCGTCAACCCAGAACGTATCCAGGCTATTCTTGACTGGACTCCGCCCAGGACTGTCAAGAAAGACATCCTTGGACTTGCCAGCTATTGCCGCCGTTTCCTCGAGAATTTCTCCAAGATTGCCAAGCCTCTGACTAATATGCTTCACAAAGGCGTCAAGTTTGAGTGGACTGATAAATGTCAAGAAAGTTTTCAAGTCTGAAGGACAAGCTCACTTCTACCCCAGTGCTTTCTCCCCTTGATACTCAGAAGGTCTTCATGATATATTGCGACGCGTCTCGTCAAGAATTAGGCTGTGTCCCAATGCAAGAGCGCAAAGTGATTGCTTATGGCTCTCGTCAGTTGCGTGCTCAGAAAGAAAACTATCCAACACATGATCTCAAATTGGCAGCGGTAATTTATGCATTGAAGCTGTGGCGACATTATCTGTCGGTAATCGTTGCGAGATCTACACCGACCACCAAAGCCTGAAGTACCTGTTTAGTCAGCTCGACCTGAATCTCCGCCAGCAGAGATGGCTCGAGATAATAGCCGACTACAACATGGAAACTTCTTACACCCCTGGAAAAGCTAACGTGATGGATGATGCCCTGGCCGCAAAGCCTATTGTAGTGAACTTGAGGTTCAAATACACCAACCCCGTCTGTATGAAGAGCTTCGACAACTGAACCTTGAGATTGTTCCACACGGATATGTCAATTCCCTTATTGTTGAAGTAGACCTCGACAAAGACATCAAGTTCATCCAAAAAGCTGACTCGGATGTCGAAAAGATGAAGCGATATCTCGCCATAGGAAAGCCCTCAGTATACAGGCTTGCTGATGATCAAGCGTTTTACTTCAAGAATTGTTTAGTGGTTCCTAGCAAGGGCAATCTAAACTTGACTCCGGATGTTATGAAAGAAGCTCATGATACCCCGTTGTCGAGCCACCCAGGTAGCACCAAGATGTACCAAGATCTTCGTCAACGGTACTGGTGGCTGGCATGAAGAAAGACATTGCTCGTTATGTTCATGAGTGTGACGTTTTCCGTCACGTCAAAGAAGAACATCAAAAACCCGCTGGAACTCTGCAACCACTCTCTATTCCTGAATGGAAATGGGACAAGATTGAAATGGACTTCTTCACCGGATTTCCCCGATCACAGAAGGGTCATGATGCTATCTTTGTCGTCATCGACCGATTCTCCAAGGTTGCCCACTTTCTGCCAGTCAAGGAGACGATCTCTGCTAGTCAGTTAGCAGACTTATATGTTTCCATAATTTTGTCCCTCCACATATTCCGTTGGAGATCAGTTCAGACTGTGCCAGCATTTTCACCTCGAATTTCTGGGATAGTTTCCAAGAAGCTATGGGAACTCACCTAAACTTCAGCACCGCTTATCACCCCCAGTCACAAGGACAAGTTGAACGAGTCAACCAAGTGCTTGAAGACATGCTTCGAGCTTGTGTCATTTCATTCGGTAAGAAATGGGAGGAATCTCTTCCATTTGTTGAATTCTCGTAAAACAATAGCTATGAAGCTAGTCTACAGATGGCACCCTTTGAAGTTCTTTATGGACGTAAGTGTCGAACCCCTCTGAATTGGTCAGAAACTGGGGAAATAAATCTCATTGGTTCGGACATTATTCAGCATGCCGAAGATCAGATTCGCGTTATCCGTGAACATTTGAAGGCTGCTCAATCTCGCCAGAAGAGAAACTATGACCGCAAGCACAAGGAAATGGTCTATCAACCCGGCGAACAAGCTTACCTTCGTGTCACTCCCATGAGGGGCACTCATCGTTTCGGGATCAAAGGCAAGTTAGCTCCCCGCTACATTGGCCCGTTCCGTATCCTTTCCAAGAGTGGACCCGTGGCATACCGATTGGAATTGCCGCCGAACCTCTACCAAGTCCACGATGTCTTTCATGTGTCGCAACTCCGTCGCTGCTTCAAGGACCCTATTCGTGAAGTGGAACACGATCTGATTGAATTGCAACAGGACTTGACTTATCAAGAACATCCGAGCCGCATTCTTGATCAGTCTGAACGCAAAACCCGCAACAAGACAACCAAGTTCCTCAAAGTTCAGTGGTCAAATCATTCTGAAGATGAAGCCACATGGGAACGCGAAGATCGTCTTCGTGAAGAATACCCCGATCTTTTCCCCTCTACCGCTTAGATTCTCGGGACGAGAATTCTTGTAGTGGGGGAGATTTGTAACACTCTCAGTATCAGGCAACAATAAAACTTTTGTGAATATTAAATCTTGTGATTAGCATGTCTCTAATCACCTTTGATCATGCCCTTGTCAATTTCAACCAAATTGATTTGCCAAAAAGTTAAGTGGAAATAAAACATTGTCAAAAAATTGTGAAACCATTTTTGTAAAATCCCTAAAAACCAGTGGACCATGATAAACCTGCAATGAGCATTTATTGCAATATCTAAATATTGCAAATAATTATTAAAAGTAGGAAAACAGCACAAAAAGCCCTTTTAAAATAAACAACAATAATCCGATGAATTTATTTAATCACCAAACTTTTTGTAGCATTGCTACATAGGGCAATACAAAAACAGGAGCAAGTCTCATGTCTAATAAAAATCATTTCATGGAGCAACAAAAATAAAAAGATAATACAAACAGAAAAGAACCGCAGGAAATAAAAAGGGCGAGGCCCACCCCGGCCCCACCCCCATCATCTTCCTTTGTTCATGGGGGGTATGGCACGCATCCACCGGCTCCACGGACATCGTCGTCAGCGTGGCGGCCATCCATTAGCCGGCGGCGGCTATAAGAGCCCTCACACACCGCGTCGCACTGAACCCTAGCCCCCCTCCATTTGTCCCCTCCTCGCGCCTCCATTGCTCTGGACCGGGCCACCCCGAGCTCGGCCGTGACCGTGACGCCGTCTCCGACGTGGCCGCCGGCCACGCCAGGCCGCCCCGACGTGTCCAGGTGGTCCGCCCTGTTCTTCCTCGTCTCCCAGTACCACCAATCGACGCCGGAACGCCTCGTACACGCGCGATCGATGCCGTCATCTCCCTCTGCCAAGCCGGCGTTCCCATGCGATTCCGGCCACCCCCTGCGCTACTAAGCCTCTCGCCGGCCTTCGTGAACCTCACTATGAGCTCACGCCCCTCCCCATCCTCTCCTTCCTCTCGCTCGCGCCCTGTGACCGTCCTTCCCTGTGTTGTCCAGCTCTGGCCGGCGCAGCTATGCTCGCCGCCGTCGCGTTTGGCCGTTCTAGCCCGCATTTGTTGCACCACCGGTTGCGCGACGTCTCCCTCGCCCGATTCCGTCCCTCCGCCGTGGTTTTGGTCACCGGGAACGCCCGGTGTGCTCGCCGCTGATGTGCCCTGCGTGGGCACGCCCGTGGACTAAACCAGTGGGTTATCCCACTGACTGATGTGCGAGTTAATGATAGTGATTTCTCTCCCTTCGTTGGTAAACCCCAAGTGGAAGGCGTGATGTAGAACAGCAGCAAATTTCCCTCAGTAAAGATACCAAGGTTTGTCTCCAGTAGGACTCCAGAGATGATAAGTAGGTGTCAACGGCGCAACTGACGCGGACCTGCACACAGACACAAATAACTTTGTTCCCAACAAAGTTCAGAGAGGTTGTTAATCTCTCCGGTCTTGTTGTTCACAAAGGATCAAACACAATGGATAATGATAGCAACTGAAAGTAAAAGCAGAAAAGTAAATAAGCGTGGAAACAATAATGAGGATATGGACTGGGATACGTGCTGTTCACTAGTGATGTCTCTCTCCCAAAAGACGATAAAACTGCTATGCGAGGTGAACAAATTACAGAAGGGAAATTGACAAGATTATAAACGCACCGCAATGCTAATTATGCTACAAAAGAAAGGAAGAGGCTCAAAAGCATGGGCAGTACGCCAAAATAAGTAGACCGAAATCCAACTGCATCTACTACTAATCATCCACCTTGAGATATCTATCCAGAACATCTCGCTGGTATTAAGTTGCAAGCCCCACCCAAAGTGTAAACCCAAAGCAACAGACAACTGCATTAAAAAGCACTTTGCGTAAAGTAAACAATCCTTGTAACCGCGGTTACAAGCACCGTTGTTTTCCCTCTTGTGGCAATAGCACATCCCCTAGACTCATGTTTCTGTCACTCAAGCTAGTCATCAGGGGGCATGAACCCACAATCGAGCATAACGTTCCCTCTTGGGGTTACTACCTAATACTTGGCCAAAGCAATAAACAGCAACGGAGAACATGCAAGAATTACTTAGGAAAAAAATATAAGAGATAAGAACCAAATATATTACTCAACCACAATCTGAACATAATCTCATAATCCATCAGATCCCATCAAACTCAGCATAGCAACAGCAGAAAGATTACAAAAGTGCCTCGATCATGTAGGGCAGCTCACGAGGTCTAAACCATGAAGAACAAAGAGGGGAGGATAACATCACATAGCTACTGATCACGGACCCATGGTCCAAGGAAAACTTCTCACGAGACATCCGGAAAGCATCCATGGTGGAGAGGAGACTCCCGGAGGTCGGCCCTCCCTCTGGCAGGGTGCCGGGAAGAGGTCTTCTGGTGCTCCCGATCTCGGAAGCGCGGCGGCGGCGGAACAGAGGAGAGATTGCGAAAAAGGGTTCTGTTCTCGGAAGTTTCCCGTGACGGAGAATATATAGGCGAAGGGGGGCAGCCAGGGGGGCCACCAGGGGTCCAGGCGCCCCCTGGCGCGGCCAAGCCCTAGGGCGCGCCACCAGGGCGCCTGGGCCCCTGGTGGTGGCCCTCTGGCCCCACCCAGGTTCTTCCGGAAGGTTCCTTCACGCTGATTTTTTATCTGATTTTCCCGAATTTTTGGAGCACTTTTTATATGGGGGAAAACGGAAATAGAAAAGCAGCAGAAAACAGGAACTGGCACTGTGGTGCACTGAGTTAATAGGTTAGTCCAAATATGATCAAAAGTGTATGAAAGTGTATCTAGATCATAGCAATATCACACAAAACATGCAAGGAGCAAGCACAAATTATAGATACGTTTTGGACGTATCAACATCCCCAAGCTTAATTCCTGCTCGTCCTCGAGTAGGTAAATGATAACGGCATAATTTCTGTGGTGACATGCTAGCAACCATATAAGAAATTTGAAAAGTAAAGCAATCAAGGTTAGAAATTCAATTCAAGTCATAACATGCAAGAGTCTATATTAGCATTGAAACAAGTAACAAAAGAACATTACGTGCAAGAGCTCTCGCTGTCCGTGACTCGAATATCTCCAAATGGTGTTTGCGTGCAAGAAGGGGGATAGGGAATACGAGAAAAACATTTATTTGTTGAGAACTCAATCTACTAAAGTTTCACACTTGGTCTCTTTCTAGAATCTTATCTTGACTCGTCCCTAGACCACTAGCCAGGTACAAGTCAATTTGATCCACTCCTTTTTCAATATTTTGAGCACTCATGCAATGGATGAGCGTAAGCACGAGAGTTGACACTTAGGATGGCAAAGAGAGGAGTACGGAGGAGGAAGACAAAAAGGATGAGAAAGGCTCACATCCATGAGGACAATCATAGGCAAGAGATGCCAAATGATAGATATGATGTGAGGAGTAGGGATTGCCATGCAACGGATGCACATATGAGCTAAGAAGCTCTCCAATGGAACTAGTGGGGGTGCATCTAACTTTCTTGCTCATGAAGACCTAGAGCTCTTTTCAGGAGGCCCATCCTTGGAATATGCAAGCCAAGTTATATAGTGTGAATGTCCCCACATAACTATATGCATAAAGATCATCTCTATGGAGTACAAGGATATAAAGGGAGTACTAGGTGGATCTCTCAAAAGGATAGTAGTGTTGCCCCTTTCTCTCTTTTTATTTCTTTTTATCTTTTTTTCTATTTTTTTGTATTTTTTTGTGGCCTCAATGGCTCTTTCTATTTAACTCTCATTTGTCCTCTTTGGGATCTTTTATTGTGTCCACTTTGGGATCTTTTCCTCACTTAAGGGCAACACTCTATTTTACAAGAAGATAAAGGAGATCTTTCACACTTTACAAGGTACTCAAAATCATAAAGAAGATGTAACTATCATGATGTATGAAATGTATGTCGCTGCCTGTGTAGCAGGAACATGTATGACATGAAGATCAAGTCATGAAGAGGTGGATGTTGCACGGCAATATATCTCGGAAAGGCTATGGAAATGCCTTGATAGGTAGGTATGGTGGCTGTTTTGAGGAAAGATATAAGGAGGCTTATGATGACAGAGCGTATCATGCAAGGGGTTTGGATGTACCGGCGAAGGTGGACACCAACTCTTGGAGTGAGAAGAAGGCAATGCACGGCACGGGAGAGGCTAGAAAAATATGGGAAGGTGGAAGTGTCAACTTTCAATACTTACATTAGTCCGAAGAACTCATGTAATTATTATCGGTAACTCTCAATCTAATAAGGAGGTTCACAAAGAGACAAGTACCCCGCGGAGGAGTGTATGGGGGTTTGGTTATCCTTGCGCATCCTCGACTCATGGTACGTGAGTTTACTCTAATATTCGATCCCTCCAAAGATTAGTGTTCCATCTAGTAGCTAGAGTTCTCAACTAGTTTTGTAGGTTTTTGAAAATACACACGGATTGCCCAAAATACGACACCTATCACTAATAGGCTAGAGCTCTTGACACCAAAAGTTCAAACATTACTCACATCAATACCTCAAAACTATTGCAAGTTACTACTAGAATTAAAATAGCAACCTCAATTACCTACTTTCAAGACAAGACACTACTCAGTGCAACAACCAACTCTCTTTAACAAGATAAACATGAAAACTAATAAGAGTTCCAGCAACAGACTAAACAAAAGCAAAGGCTCTTGATAAAGACAAACTAAGACTAAAACTAAACATGGCAGCAGCTATGAAAAGATAAAGAACACACAACAGCAAAAAGATAAGTAGGAAAAATCCTATGATGTGTTCTAGATTTTGAAAGTGGAGCATGTTTCTCTCCCACACAAAGTAAGATGAAATCTAAATTTTTATGAACAGAAAGCCAAGCTAAAGAAAACTAAAAATAAAACCTAAGAGCGAGACGCTCCAAGCATAGCACATAACACATGAAGTGATAAAAATATAGTGAGACGAAGGACGAACTGATTATTGTTGATGGAGAAGGGGATGCACGGGGGCATCCCCAAGCTTAGACGCTTGAGTCTCCTTGAATATTTTTTGGGGATGCATGGAGGCATCCCCAAGCTTGAGCGCTTGACACTCCCGAATCTTCTTTCATCATCTTCCATCGCACACTTGAAAACTCCCTTCATACATAACTCATCATAAGCTGATTAGAGAGGTTAGTACCCTTAATAAATAAATTTTTCCCACTGGATATAAAGATATTCTTGAAGAGCTACTATTTCTCAAGAGTGCCAAAAAGTTTTTGCAAATAAAAAGCAAGCTTAAGGTTTGCAAAAGTTAGGAGAGACAAAACGTGGCAGAATCTGTGAAAAACAGACCAGCAGGAAGTAAAGAATTTTTTAGGGACACTTCTGCAACTCAAATCAAAAAACTCAGAACATACGAAAGTTTCACAATTTTATAGAACATTCTTTCAAAAGAATTCAGATAAAAAAGATGATCTGGTGATTTGATTCGAATTTTTCTGTCAAGGGACAGAATCTGTTTTCTGGACAGCACATCACAACTTTTGCTTCCCTTATCATAAGAGGCTATAACTTGGCACAAAGCTGAAAAATAAAGATACAATGATGTTGCTACAGTAGTAACAATCATCAAGACACAACAAAAAGCAAAAAGAAACCTAAATTCGTTGCGGGCTGCCTCCCGAAAGCGCTTTGTTTTATGCCTTTAAGCTAGGCATGATGCAAAAGAAGAATCAAGTTTTATCAAGAGAAAGAGAATAACTAGCCCGAGTAACGGACTCAAAAGGTAACTTGATTTTCTTTCTAAGGAATTGTTCCATCCCCTTTTTGAGTGGGAATTGGAATTTTATATTCCCCTCTTTCATGTCAATAACCGCACCAACGGTGCGAAGAAAAGGACGTCCCAAAATAATTGGACACAAAGGTTCACACTCTATATCCATAACAGTAAAATCAACGGGAACATAGTTGTCATTGACAATGATAAGAACATCGTCGATCTTCCCCAAAGGTTTCTTTACGGAAGAATCAACAAGACGAACACCAAAAGAACAAGGCTCAAAGGGCTTCGATTCAAACATATCAAATATTCTTTTGGGCATAACGGAAGTACTAGCTCCAACATCACATAAAGCATAGCAAGAGAAGTTATTTAATTTAATTTTGATCATAGGGTCCCAACCATCATCTAGCTTCCTAGGTATGGAGGCTTCTACTCTAAGCTTCTCCTCCCTAGTTTTGATGAGAGCATTTGTGATATGCTCCGTGAAAGCAAGATTAAGTGTGCTAGTGTGGGAGTCTCTAGACATTTTGTGTAGCAAGCTAATAACTTCTGAGAGGGTGCAACTATCAAAATCAATATCACTACTATCAAGGGTGGTAGTAGTGTCGTTTAGGCTCACTTGTTTGAAACCCTCTATGTTCATAGAAGTTCCTTCATCTTTAGTTGAGGTATTAGCATCACCATTAATAGGTCCAACGGGACTAGGAGTGCATTGGGTGCTAATAGTTTGGGTGTCCTCAACAATTTGGATAGTGGAAACTGTGTGGTGTGTAGGAAGGCTCTTAATTCTATCCTCTTCCTCTTTTTCTCTAGCCCACCTTTCTTTAAGTTTAGCCATCATCCTAATATTTTCATTAATTTGCAATTGGATAGCATTAATAGGAGTGGCCTTATTCTCCTCAAGGGGAGAGGTTCTAATTTTAAGCATCTCAATATCAAGGGCTAAGCTTTCTACCTTCAAAGAGAGATTATCTAATTTAGCTAATTTCTCCTCTACATTTTTGTTGAAGGCTTTTTGGGTAGTGATAAAGTCTCTAAGCATGTTTTCCAATTCAGAAGAGGGGTTCTTGTTGCTAGGGTAGGTGTTGTTGTTCCCATAGTTGGATGGAAACGGTCTAGGATTGCTAGCAAAATTACCCCTATAAGCATTGTTGTTGAACTTGTTTCTAGCAATAAAGTTCACATCTACTTGTTCTGGGGCAACCAAAGAATTTAAAGGGACATCACGAGGATCAATAGAGGGTTGCTTGGTAAGTAGAGACATAATTAAGTTAACTTTTTCATTGAGGGAGGTAATTTCCTTGACAGAGTTTACCTTCCTACCTGTTGGAGCGCGTTCGGTGTGCCATTGGGAATAATTGGTTATCATCTCATCGAGAAGCTTCGTGGCAGCACCAAGTGTAGTTGACATAAAGGTTCCTCCCGCGGCCGAATCTAACAGGTTCCGCGAGGTAAATTTTAAGCCTGCATAAAAAGTCTGGATAACCATCCAGGTAGTCAAACCATGTGTAGGGCATTTCTTAACAAGAGATTTCATTCGTTCCCAAGCTTGGGCAACGTGTTCATTATCCAATTGCTTAAAATTCATAATGTTACTCCTTAATTGGATAATTTTAGCAGGTGGGTAGTACTTCCCTATAAAAGCATCTTTGCACTTATCCCAAGAATCTATGCCATTCCTAGGCAAAGATTGAAACCAGATTTTAGCGTCTCCCCTTAAAGAGAAAGGAAAGAGCTTGAGCTTAACAATATCACCTTCTACTTCTTTATACTTTTTCATATCACATAATTCAACAAAACTGTTCAAGTGTAAAGCAGCATCATCTCCAGCACCAGAGAATTGATCTCTCATAACAAGGTTTAGCAAGGCAGGTTTAATTTCATAAGAGGTAGCTGAAGTGGCAGGTGTGGCAATGGGGGTGTAGATAAAGTCTTGGTTGTTGTGACTAGTGAAGTCACACAACTTGGTGTTTTAAGTGGAACCCATAGCAGCAGCAAGTGTGGCAGTTTTTTTTGTGATTTTTGATAAAAGACTCAAAGATAAAAACTGAAAGGTAAACTAACAAGACTAAAAAACAAAAGTAAAGGGTAGTGTGCAACTCCCCTATCTTAGCACTCGGAGTCCCCGGAAACGGCGCCAGAAATTTGGCTTGATGTGCGAGGTAATGATTGTGATTTCTCGCCCTTCTTTGGTAAACCCCAAGTGGAAGGCATGATGTAGCACAACAGCAAATTTCCCTCAGTAAAGATACCAAGGTTTGTGTCTAGTAGGACTCCAGAGATGATAAGTAGGTGTCAGCGGCGCAACTGACGCGGACCTGCACACAGACACAAATAACTTTGTTCCCAACGAAGTTCAGAGAGGTTGTCAATCTCTCCGGTCTTGTTGTTCACAAAGGATCAAACACAAGGGATAATGATAGCAACTGAAAGTAAAAGCAGAAAAGTAAATAAGCGTGGAAACAGTAATGAGGATATGGACCGGGATACGTGATGCTCACTAGTGATGTCTCTCTTCCAAAAGACGATAAAACTGCTATGCGAGGTGAACAAATTACAGAAGGGAAATTGACAGGATTATGAACGCACCGCAATGCTAAGTATGCTACAAAAGAAAGGAAGAGGCTCAAAAGCATGGGCAGTACGCCAAAATAAGTAGACCGAAATCCAACTGCATTTACTACTAATCATCCACCTTGAGATATCTATCCAGAACATCTCGCTGGTATTAAGTTGCGAGCCCCACCCAAAGTGTAAACCCAAAGCAACAGAAAACTGCATTAAAAAGGACTTTGCGTAAAGTAAACAATCCTTGTAACCGCGGATACAAGCACCGTTTTTCCCCCTTGTGGCAACATCACATCCCCTAGACTCATGTTTCTGTCACTCAAGCTAGTCATCAGGGGGCATGAACCCACAATCGAGCATAACGTTCCCTCTTGGGGTTACTACCTACTACTTGGCCAAAGCAATAAACAGCAACGGAGAACATGCAAGAATTACTTAGGAACAAAAATATAAGAGATAAGAACCAAATATATTACTCAATCACAATCTGAACATAATCTCATAATCCATCAGATCCCATCAAACTCAGCATAGCAACAGCAGAAAGATTACAAAAGTGCCTCGATCATGTAGGGCAGCTCACGAGGTCTAAACCATGAAGAACAAAGAGGGGAGGAGAACATCACATAGCTACTGATCACGGACCCATGGCCCAAGGAAAACTACTCACGAGACATCCGGGAAGCATCCATGGTGGAGAGGAGACTCCCGGAGGTCGGCCCTCCCTCCGGCAGGGTGCCGGGAAGAGGTCTTCTGGTGCTCCCGATCTCGGAAGCGCGGCGGCGGCGGAACAGAGGAGAGATCACGAAAAAGGGTTCTGTTCTCGGAAGTTTCCCGTGACGGAGAATATATAGGCGAAGGGGGGCAGCCAGGGGGGCCACCAGGGGTCCAGGCGCCCCCCTGGCGCGGCCAAGCCCTAGGGCGCGCCACCAGGGCGCGCCACTAGGGCGCCTGAGCCCCTGGTGGTGGCCCTCTGGCCCCACCCAGGTTCTTCCGGAAGGTTCCTTCGCGCTGATTTTTATCTGATTTTCCCGAATTTTTGGAGCACTTTTTATATGGGGGAAAACTGAAATAGAAAAACAGCAGAAAACAGGAACTCGCACTGTGGTGCACTGAGTTAATAGGTTAGTCCAAATATGATCAAAAGTGTATGAAAGTGTATCTAGATCATAGCAATATCACACAAAACATGCAAGGAGCAAGCACAAATTATAGATACGTTTTGGACGTATCACTGACCAATGGGCCCGCTGGGTTAATTAACCCCACATTAGCTTAACCCCAGTTAAACAAACTAAGTCCATGACACATGGGCCCCATGCCCCTTTAACTTAATTAAATTTCTTAATTAACCTCTGTGTCATTGACAGCTGGGCCCAAGATGTAAGTTATTAAAGTTATTGATTTATTAAATTTGTGAGAGTATGACATATGGGCCCTGGCTCTATTTTAATTTAATAAAATGAATTATTAATAGTGTGAGACTGACCAGTTGGACCCACTGGTGAGGTTTTACTGTTTTGTATAATGTTTGGAATTATATAATAAAATAATTCCAAAAAATGATTTAAACCTTGAAATTGAATATCTTTTAAACCGTAAGTCAGATTCAAAAACTTTATACATGAAAATTGATCAGAAAAATATAACGAATACGGATACGCTATCCGTATACCAATCACACCCCTCTAACGGAACGAACATTGACATTCCCCCCCTCCGGGTCGTTTGACGATAATCACCCGGAGCCGGTATTTCATCCCCGAATGAATTTCCGCTCCGAGCAACGTTCTTTGTACTGCCTTAGAACATCGTTAACATTGCATCTGTCATGTCATGCATCTGTTTGTTCTGTTTGCTTTATATTTACTCTTCCCCCCCCTTAATCTCTGGTAGACCCCGCTGCTGCCGCCGACTACACAGCTGCTGGGTACGACTACTTCGTCGACGACCATACCCCTACCGTCGTGCTTCCAGGCAAGAAGAGCCATTCTCTTCCACATATATCGCCTATATTTCCGTACTTTTCTTGCACTAGGCATTGTTACTGCTGCTTCTACGTTGCTTACCTATTCAATTGCATAGACTGTCATTGTCGTGTTGGGAATGTGCCCTAGAGGCAAATAAAATATTTTTTATTGAGCATATTCCATTAGTTCATAATACGTCTTATACTATGCTATAACTGTATTAAGCAGAACCTTAATACATGTGTGGTATACAAACAACCATGTCCCTAGTTAACTCTAGTATACTAGTTCATTGGGCGATTGATGATCAAGGTTTCCTGATCATGAGACAAATAAGTCTGTTAGCAATGGAGACGTATCATTGGGATAATGATATGATGGACATACACCCACCAGAAGTGTTGCGATGTGATCAAGTCACATAGTTTGACATTGCGATAACTATAACGTAGTGACCCGATCCTTTGACCGTAATGATCATACGTAATTGTCATCTATGAGGAGACTTTGATTTGTATACCACTGCCTGACTAAAATATGCTGGCCATAACGGTGCAGTTTGGGTATTCCGAAATAGATGGTTGATGAGTATGCAAATAGATCATATCGGGATTTTTCCATCCGAGTGACGGATAGGTACTCTGGGCCCACTCGGTGATATTGCTTCATATGGTTTACGCAAACATGTGACTAGGTGTCACAACCCCAAGTTAGGTAAGTGCTAGGGTTTTATTGTGCCTTTGCATCATGCAAAAACTCAAAAAGAAAATTAAAAATTGGGGAAAAGAAAAGCCCTGAGAAATTAAATCAAATGGCCAGATAAAAATCTTTTTCCAAAAATCATTTGAGTATTTGGAAAATTCCTATAAATGATGCTGATCATTTTAAAAATGGTTTGGGAGCAATCCCATGCTCATGGAATTTTCAAATATTCAAACAGAGGCTTGGAAATTAAATTTAAATGCTATTTGAATTGGATTCAAATAATTTGAATTCCAAAAATCCTCAAAACTTGGGAGTGGCTAGTTCTATGTCACATATGTCCAAGATAAATATTTGGGGATTTAAAAAATGCTTTGGTATTTTTTTTCAGAGCAAAACAAATAAAACAGAAAGCAGAAAAAGAAAAAAAGAAAGAAAAGGGGCAAAGCCCACTTACCTGCAACCCAACTCAGGGAGGTGGCCCAGCCCAGGGGCAAGGGCGTCTTCCTCCCCGAGCCAGGCAGGCAGGCAGCTCGCCGGCGGCCACGGCATGCGCGCCAGGCAGCTGCCTGGCTGCCCCCTCTCCCTTATCCGGCGCCGTGGACGCGCCTGGAAGCCTCCTCTTCCTTTTCCCCCTCTCCCTGGACCTCTCCCCTCTCGCCTCGCCGTTTTCTCCGCCGCACCCGAGAGGAGTCATCGCCGCCGTGCATACGCCTGCGTGGCCAACGACGTCGAGCCGCCCCGCCGTGCTGTCCAGAAGCTCCGCCGTGGTCGTCCACGCCATCTCGAGCCCCCAATCGAAGACGCGAAGCTTCAACAACGACGCCCGCGACCTCTGTCTCCTCCACGGCCGGCACGCCGTCGTCGAATTCGAGGCCACCGCAGCTCCTCCGCCCCTCCTGTCCGCGCCAGCACGTTCAGGGTGAGCTCCCCGTGCTTTCCCCCCTAACCCCGCTCGCTCTAGCCCTCGGCGTCGCCAGCCACGTCGAGCCCGAGCTCGGCCGCCGCGTCCCCTTGCTCGCCGGCGTGCTCTCGGCGACCACCTGGCCTCCCCTTGGCATCCACGAGAAGAGCGCGTTCGAGAGGAGCCGAACGACACCTTCCCCGTGGCCTCCCGTGGCCGGAGCCGCCCTCTCCAGTGGGCGTCGCCGCGTCCAGTGCTGCCGGCGGCTAACCGCCGGCCGGCTGGGTTAGTTAGGGGCTAACCCCCCTGGTTAATTGGCCCAAGCCAATGACAGGTGGGGCCCTGACCCCCTTAATCCTCTGTTTAATTTTAATTAAACGGGGATTAACCCCAGACCCACTGACATGGATGGCCCACTCGTCAGCTGCCCCCTGACGTCAGCACTGTGCCAGGCTGACGCAGTAAAGGATTTAAATTGATTTAAATTATTCCAGAAAAGGCAGAAAATGGCTGAAACTTTGAAAAATCATAGAAAATTCATATTAACTCCAAATTAGACAAATAATATATGAAAAATGATCAGGAGAAAATAACCTATCCAAATATCCAACTTTCAACTTTGTTTGAGTTTAATTTAAAATGTGATCAGTAGCATTTTCTATTTTATTTAAATGGATTTAAATCAAATTCAATTCAAATATTTTTGCAACTTGAACCATGGCAACATGCTACATTTCAATCACACATCAGAGGCATATCATACACATTTCAAAATGATTCAAATTGATCAAACAATGTCACATGTAGCTTGTCTAAGTTTGAATTCAAATTGGAGTTTGAATTTGCAATTCAATTTGCAATATACTCCTTTTAAATGGAATGCTCAACACATCAGTACCATGAACCTCACCATTTCAATCTTATTCATGTGCTTGTGCATTGTACCTTATGTTGATCCTATGATTGTCATGTTGCTGATAGAAGTGGAGCCGTAACCCGAGATCACCCCTTCGTTGAAGACCCTGTGACTGAACCTCGTCAGTAAGGCAAGCAAACCCCCATTGATCATGTCGATAAAATCCCACTTCCCTCTCATGTCTCGCTTATGAATTGTTTAGGATGATCACCATGATAACGTTTCTATCGCATAGTTGAACCCATATCCTTTGCATGACCTATCATCTTGTCACAGTAGTAAGCAAACCACAATCCTAGCAGATGTAGGAGTTCGTTGATATCATGTGGCCCCTGCAACTGTTACTGCTTATTGCATGCTTAGGGGTACAACGAGGTTGCTTTTGATGTGAGTCGGGATGATGATAAACATGGTGTTGATGAAAGTGAAATGTGTTGGTGAATCTACCCTAATACAAGGTGAACGATGAGAGGCTGTGTAGGAGTACACAGTGGGTTGTCTCGTTGAACACCGCCTTAAGTCCGAGTTCTTGTGTGGTGATCCAAGAAGAAGAGTACAACCACACATTGGGCTCACTGACCCCTCTCATCCTAGTACCTCACCCCGTTCGAACTCCAAGAGTCGCAGTAGTTCGGAGTTCGTGTAGGGCTGTGGCACGGTCTGCGAAGTGGATGAATGGCTTTTCAAGACCGGCTTGGGACCCTGCACACATCGTTTGAGGCTGTACTGGAACCTCGGCCGGACTTCCATACGGATCCCCCTCAGATAGGCGACTCTCTGGACTAGAACGGAGCTGTGGGCGAAGTGTTGTGGTGGCATCCTCGCTGTCACCTCTTGAACGGTGACATGCAAAAGGCAGTAAATGATGACACGTGTGTGTAGCGGTACACCCCTGCAGGGTTAACAAAACTATTCGAATAGCCGCGTCCGCGGTTAAGGACTACTTGGAGAGCTGTGCTCGATTATTAGACAACTTGAACTGGATACTTCTAAAACACACCAAGATAAGCGTGAGTGCTATGGGGTGCTTCTCGTGGGGAAGTGGATTAAGTAACCATAGTGGTGTAATTGGTTGAAGAGATGTAGTGGACTCGTGTACGCTTCTTACCTCAAGTCTGGTACTCGTAGTTCAGGACTAGCCAAGTCAAAGCTGGCACTTCTGCAAGTGAAACCCCACCTCCCTTTACCTTGATACATATGCATGAGTAGTATAGCTCCTATGTAAGTCTTGCTGAGTATGATTTTGTACTCACGTTTGCTTAATCTATGTTTTAGATGAACCCACCGACCCCGATGGTGACTTCTACCTGAAGCTCGAAGATTGAAGACTCAGACCAAGACCAAGCTAGTGTAGTCCCAGTCAGACGACTGGTTCCCTCGTGGAGGGCTTGTTTTTAGATAAGGCTTCTCTAAGACATTTGTTATACTTGTCTGTACTCAGACCTACTTTGCTTCCGCTTGTCTGTTGTAATGTTGGATCACATGCTTGTGATCTCTGTGTGCACTCTGTAAGAGTTATTAATAAAGATGTATACATTGTAGAGAATTGCAATGATACCTGCTGTTCATACAAGGCATGTGTGCTGCGTGTATGTTTATAACATGCATGTCTTTGTATGGGTTTTCGAGACCTTAGTTGTGATCTGGCTGGCGGTCTTTTATACACCAAGTGGCCCTTAGATGTGCGCAGCTTGGGGCATCGCGATGCGATTGTTCGAGACTCTGTCTCGTGCACACTTTGTGGTATGATCGAGCCCGCCCTAGACCCCGACTAAGTGATCGGGCTGGAATAAGTCTATGTAAGGGTTATAATACAATCGATAGTATGGTTGAGGCGACTTGTCTATGAGTATGGGAGTTCACCACCCATATCATTTAGACTTGTGTGCGGACGATGAGGACCCATTTCAGTTGATCATCCGGCCTGGATGGGATGCCCCTCACGTTCGATGTTTTCCGAGAACGTTCTGTGCTTGGCCTTGTCTGCTAAGACAAGTGGGTACCGTTCTCGGCTCTCCATATGATTGTGTTGTAGCGAGGCTTGCATACGCTAACCCCGGGTCCCGACAGACTTGGTATCAGAGCAGGACTGACTGTAGGATTATCAGCCTTGGCCGAAGTCAAGTCTAGCCTTCTATAGTTATATAGTTACTCTGGTTATATAAGGGAACCACGTAAGGCTTCTTTTTCTCCTTACCCTCATCGATCTGAGTTCTGAGTCACCCTTACCTTTTCTACGGGAAGATAGGACTAGGCTCATCTATGTCTGATTAGAACATCTCGTTGATTGCCTCCTTATAGCCGTAGGATTGTTGTGGATGTCCAAAGTCTCCGTGTTTTGAGTTCCTTGAAGAAGTTCTGTCCAATTTCTTCGAGGTTGTTTCATTTTCCATCCCAGTGTAGCCGTTATGCTGCCGGAATTGTTCCAAGTTTCTGTGGATCTTTGCCTTCGCATTATTATCTTTTCCTCCTTAAATCATATCCTTTTATCCTTGCCTCCATCGTACAACCTGTTCTGATTGTTGATTTTTATCACACAGGATGTCAGGTGGAACTTGTAGTGTTGTTCTTCGGAATCGAGACCGAGATCGGAATCGAAATGATGATGAACCTCCACCACCGCCTTCTGCGGTGGAAATCATGATGGAAGCTGAGCGGAATAGACGTGATCAGACACGCCTTCTGGAGCTCATCGAGCAGAATACCACCCACCATCGTAATGTGGTGGTCAGCATTCATGACTTCATCCTCCTCAAGCCACCGGTATTCCGATGTTCTTATGAGCCCCTTGAAGCTGATGATTGGCTCCGTTCCATCGAGCGTAAGCTTGATACAACACATGTTGCTCCCGATGACCGAGTTGTTTTCGCGGTATACTTCTTGGAAGGTGCTGCTCTTCAGTGGTGGGAGACCTATGTTGCAATGCAGCCAGATGGTCACGTAGTGACTTGGCAAGAGTTCTGTGTTGCCTTTCGAGGGTACCACATTCTGGATGAGTTGATGGAGCGCAAGACGGAAGAGTTCTGCAATCTGAATCAAGGAGAGATGTCCATTCATGAGTATGTGAGGGAATTCAACCGTCTTGCTCGTTATGCCCAAGATGAGATCACCACCGATGCCAGAAAGCAGGCAAGGTTCCGCAAGGGACTTATCCCCATCCTTCGTCATGATCTCAACCTCATCGAGTTTGCCACCTTTGAGGATTTAGTCAACAGATCCTTCAGAGCTGAGCATGGCAATGAAGTTTTCGAGAAGTCTCGCAAACATGCTCTTGAACTTGCCCCTTCTTCCAGTTCACGCCCTCAGAAGCGTATGATCTGGATTCCTAACAGTTTGTTTCCCCAAAACAACCTACCGAGGCCATCCCTTGTGCCGCGTCGTCCACCAGCTCCACCAAACAACCCAGCTCCCCGCACTATCTTTGGAGCCTTCTTTAGATGTGGCTAGCCTGGTCACTATTCTAGTGAGTGCCCCGTCAACCAAAATGCTCCACCCCATGCCAAAGGAAACCCCACTGTTCATGCCAGACCACCCCCGAAGGTTTCCACCGCTAAGCCATCCACCTCTGAAAATCTTGGACGTGTGAACCAAATCTCAGTTGAGGAAACTGATAGTACTTCTGACGTCATTCTTGGTACGCTCCCAGTCAATTTTGTTCCCACTTCTGTTCTTTTCGACCCAGGAGCATCTCACTCATTCATGTCGGAGAGTTATGCACTTCGGCATGATGTATCCTTTGAAGAAATGTTCACCCCTATGATCATTCAAACTCCTGGTTCCAAGTGGCAAACTAATAGAGTAAGCCATGGTAATCAAATTGCAATTGAGGGTTTAGTATTCCTTGCTTCACTCATAGCCCTCAAGTCTTCAGACATTGATGTCATCCTTGGTATGGATTGGTTATCAAGACAACATGCTTTTCTTGATTGTAAACCCAAGTATATTAGACTTACACATCCTTCAGGCCAGACAATAGTTTACTCCTCACCAAGAACAAGAACCCAGGTGCATTCTTTGAATGTGCTTCCCCTTCCCGACCTTGAAGATGTTCCGGTGGTTCGTGACTTCCCGGATGTCTTTCCTGAAGAGCTGCCGGGAATGCCACCCGATAGATGTGTAGAGTTCATTGTAGATCTTGCCCCAGGAAACGCACCAATTTCTAGACGCCCATACAAAATGGCCCCACGTGAGTTAGCTGAGCTTAAAAACCAACTGGAAGCTTTGTTGGAAAAAGGCTTCATCCGCCCTAGCTCATCGCCATGGGGTTGCCCCGTTCTATTCGTAACGAAGAAAGATGGAACAGAAAGGATGTGCGTAGACTATCGCCCGCTAAATCTAGCGACGATAAAGAACAAGTACCCACTGCCAAGGATCAATGATCTTTATGATCAACTTGCTGGATCCTCTGTCTTCTCCAAGATAGATTTGAGATTAGGTTATCATCAAATCAAGATCCGAAGTGAGGACATTCCCAAAACGGCTTTCACTACTCGTTATGGTCTTTACGAGTACACCTTCATGTCCTTCGGTCTAACCAATGCCCCCGCCACTTTTTCACGCATGATGAACTCGATCTTCATGGAGTATTTGGACCAATTCGTCATGGTTTACCTCGATGACATCCTTATATACTCGAAGAACGAAGAAGAACATGCCGAACACCTACGGCTGGTATTGATGAAACTTAGAGAGCATCGCCTGTATGCTAAATTCTCCAAGTGTGAATTTTGGCTACCAGAAGTGACCTACTTAGGCCACGTGATTTCTGCAAAAGGCATTGCTTTGAATCCCGAGAGAGTTCAGGCCGTCCTTGACTGGACTCCACCTGAATCGGTTAAGCAAGTTAGGAGTTTTCTTGGCCTAGCCAGCTATTGCCGCCGCTTCGTCGAGAACTTTTCTAAAGTTGCAAAGCCTCTAACTGAACTCCTCAAGAAAGATAAGAAATTCCTATGGACTCCCAAGTGCGAGGAAAGCTTTCAAGAGCTAAAAATAAGGTTGACTTCTGCACCCGTACTTGCACCTCCAGACACTAAAAAGGATTTCGAGATCTTTTGTGACGCATCACGGCAAGGGTTAGGATGCATACTTCTGCAAGATAGACATGTGGTAGCTTATGCTTCACGCCAGTTGCGGCCACATGAAGAGAACTATCCTACCCATGATCTTGAACTCGCTGCCGTAGTTCATGCCCTAACAAATTGGCGACATTACCTCCTTGGTAATCGTTGTGAGATCTATTCCGACCACCAAAGCCTCAAATACATATTCAGCCAGCCAGATCTTAATCTCAGGCAAAGACGCTGGATTGAGTTGATAAAAGATTATGACTTAGGAATATCTTACACCCCAGGCAAAGCCAATGTCATGGCTGATGCACTAAGTCGTAAGTCGTATTGTAACAACCTCATATTACAACAGTATCAACCACTTCTTCATGAGGAATTTCGAAAGCTCAACCTCGAGATTGTTCCTCGTGAATCTCTTTTCAACTTGGTGGCGAAACCAACCCTTGAGGATCAAATCATAGTTGCCCAAGGGCGTGCACGAGGTGTTCGTCGGATCAAGGAGAACATTTCTAGCGGAGTTGCTAAATGTTTCTCCACAGATAGTAAAGGAACGGTATTCTTTGGAAATCGTTTAGTAGTACCTAAGAATAGGGATCTAAGGCAACTCATCCTCAAAGAAGCCCATGACACACCCCTCTCGATTCATCCCGGTAGCACAAAAATGTACCGAGATCTATGCCAGAGATTTTGGTGGACTAGGATGAAGAGAGACATTGCTCAATTTGTTGCCGAATGTGATGTTTGTCGTTGCATTAAGGAAGAACATCAAAGACCTGCTGGCACACTTCAACCTTTGCCTATTCCAGAGTGGAAATGGGACAAAGTCGGTATGGACTTCATCACCGGCTTTCCAAAAACCCAGAAAGGAAACGATGCCATCTTCGTTGTCATAGATAGGCTTTCCAAAGTTGCTCAGTTCCTTCCAGTTCGCGAGTCTATAACTGCTAGTCAGTTAGCGGACTTGTACGTCTCTAGAATTGTGTCCCTTCACGGTGTTCCTTTGGAAATCAATTCTGATCGTGGTAGCCTTTTCACCTCTAGATTTTGGGGAAGCTTCCAACATGCTATGGGAACTCATCTCTCCTTTAGTACAACTTTCCATCCTCAGTCTAGCGGTCAAGTCGAAAGGGTTAACCAAATTCTTGAAGACATGATCAGAGCTTGTGTTATCTCATTCGCAAAGAATTGGGAGAAGTCTCTTCCATTTGCCGAATTTGCTTATAACAATAGTTTCCAGTCTAGTCTGAACATGGCTCCTTTTGAACTCCTTTATGGACGACGATGTCGAACACCCCTTAACTGGTCAGAAACCGGTGAAAGACAATTCTTTGGACCGGATATGATCATGGAAGCAGAAGAGCAAGTTCGCATTGTTCGTGATCAATTGAAAGCAGCCCAGTCTCGTCAGAAAAGCTACTATGATCGTCATCATAGGCAAGAAAGCTACAATCTGGATGAGAAGGCTTACCTTCGGGTTACTCCTCTGAAGGGAACCCAACGTTTCGGTATCAAAGGCAAGTTGGCCCCACGTTACATCGGACCTTTCCGCATTATTGCTAAACGTGGAGAAGTTGCCTACCAACTTGAACTACCCCCGCACCTTTTCCGAGTACATGATGTATTCCATGTGTCACAACTCAGGCGTTGCTTCAAGGACCCCATCCGCGAAGTCGACCATGAAACGCTTGATCTACAAGATGACCTTTCTTATCGAGAATACCCTGTTCGTGTTCTTGATTCAGCAGAGCGTGTCACTCGCCGACAGAAGATCAAGTTTCTGAAAGTTCAGTGGTCACACCACTCTGAGAAAGAAGCCACGTGGGAAAGAGAAGACCGTCTCCGTGCCGAGTACCCCTCCTTCCTCCCGACGACTTCTGAATCTCGGGACGAGATTCTTTTGAGTGGGGGCGAGTTGTCACAACCCCAAGTTAGGTAAGTGCTAGGGTTTTATTGTGCCTTTGCATCATGCAAAAACTCAAAAATAAAATTCAAAATTGGGGAAAAGAAAAGCCCTGAGAAATTAAATCAAATGGCCAGATAAAAATCTTTTTCCAAAAATCATTTGAGTATTTGGAAAATTCCTATAAATGATGCTGATTATTTTAAAAATGGTTTGGGAGCAATCCCATGCTCATGGAATTTTCAAATATTCAAATAGAGGCTAGGAAATTAAATTTAAATGCTATTTGAATTGGATTCAAATAATTTGAGTTCCAAAAATCCTCAAAACTTGGGAGTGGCTAGTTCTATGTCACATATGTCCAAGATAAATATTTGGGGATTTTTAAAAATGCTTTGGTATCTTTTTTCAGAGCAAAACAAATAAAACAGAAAGCAGAAAAAGAAAAAAAGAAAGAAAAGGGGCAAAGCCCACTTACCTGCAGCCCAACTCAGGGAGGTGGCCCAGCCCAGGGGCAAGGGCGTCTTCCTCCCCGATCCAGGCAGGCAGGCAGCTCGCCGGCGGCCATGACATGCGCGCCAGGCAGCTGCCTGGCTGCCCCCTCTCCCTTATCCGGCTCCGTGGACGCGCCTGGAAGCCTCCTCTTCCTTTTCCCCCTCTCCCTGGACCTCTCCCCTCTCGCCTCGCCGTTTTATCCGCCGCACCCGAGAGGAGTCGTCGCCGCCGTGCATACGCCTGCGTGGCCAACGACGTCGAGCCGCCCCGCCGTGCTGTCCAGAAGCTCCGCCGTGGTCGTCCACGCCATCTCGAGCCCCCAATCGAAGCCGCGAAGCTTCAACGACGATGCCCGCGACCTCTGTCTCCTCCACGGACGCCGGCACGTCGTCGTCGAATTCGAGGCCACCGCAGCTCCTCCGCCCCTCCTGTCCGCGCTAGCACGTTCAGGGTGAGCTCCCCGTGCTTTCGCCCCTAACCCCGCTCGCTCTAGCCCTCGGCGTTGCCCGCCATGTCGAGCCGGAGCTCGGCCGCCGCGTCCCCTTGCTCGCCGGCGTGCTCTCGGCGTCCCCCTGGCCTCCCCTTGGCATCCACGAGAAGCGCGCGTTCGAGAGGAGCCGAACGGCACCTTCCTCGTGGCCTCCCGTGGCCGGAGCCGCCCTCAACAGTGGGCGTCGCCGCGTCCAGTGCTGCCGACAGCTAACCGCCGGCCGGCTGGGTTAGTTAGGGGCTAACCCCCCTGGTTAATTGGCCCAAGCCAATGACAGGTGGGGCCCTGGCCCCCTTAATCCTTTGTTTAATTTTAATTAAACGGGGATTAACCCCAGACCGACTGACATGGATGGCCCACTCGTCAACTGCCCCCTGACGTCAGCACTGCGCCAGGCTGACGCAGTAAAGGATTTAAATTGATTTAAATTATTCCAGAAAAGGCAGAAAATGGCTGAAACTTTGAAAAATCATAGAAAATTCATATTAACCCCAAATTAGACAAATAATATATGAAAAATGATCAGGAGAAAATAACCTATCCAAATATCCAACTTTCAACTTTGTTTGAGTTGAATTTAAAATGTGATTAGTAGCATTTGTTATTTGATTTAAATGGATTTAAATCAAATTCAATTCAAATATTTTTGCAACTTGAACCATGGCAACATGCTACATTTCAATCAAACATCAGATGCATATCATACACATTTCAAAATGATTCAAATTGATCAAACAATGTCACATGTAGCTTGGCTAAGTTTGAATTCAAATTGGAGTTTGAATTTGCAATATACTCCTTTTAAATGGAATGCTCAACACATCAGTACCATGAACCTCACCATTTCAATCTTATTCATGTGCTTGTGCATTGTACCTTATGTTGATCCTATGATTGTCATGTTGCTGATAGAAGTGGAGCCGGAACCCGAGATCACCCCTTCGTTGAAGACCCTGTGACTGAACCTCGTCAGTAAGGCAAGCAAACCCCCATTGATCATGTCGATAAAATCCCACTTCTATCTCATGTCTCGCTTATGCATTGTTTAGGATGATCACCATGATAACGTTTCTATCGCATAGTTGAACCCATATCCTTTGCATGACCTATCATCTTGTCACAGTAGTAAGCAAACCACAATCCTAGCAGATGTAGGAGTTCGTTGATATCATGTGGCCCCTGCAACTGTTACTGCTTATTGCATGCTTAGGGGTACAACGAGGTTGCTTTTGATGTGAGTCGGGATGATGATAAACATGGTGTTGATGAAAGTGAAGTGTGTTGGTGAATCTACCCTAATACAAGGTGAACGATGAGAGGCTGTTTAGAGTACACAGTGGGTTGTCTCGTTGAACACCGCCTTAAGTCTGAGTTCTTGTGTGGTGATCCAGGAAGAAGAGTACAACCACACATTGGGCTCACTGACCCCTCTCATCCTAGTACCTCACCCCGTTCGAACCCCAAGAGTCGCAGTAGTTCGGAGTTCTGGTAGGGCTGTGGCACGGTCTGCGAAGTGGATGAACGGCTTTTCAAGACCGGCTTGGGACCCTGCACACATCGTTTGAGGCTGTACTGGAACCTCGGCCGGACTTCCATACGGATCCCCCTCAGATAGGCGACTCTCTGGACTAGAACGGAGCTGTGGGCGAAGTGTTGTGGTGGCATCCTCGCTGTCACCTCTTGAACGGTGACATGCAAAAGGCAGTAAATGATGACACGTGTGTGTAGCGGTACACCCCTGCAGGGTTAACAAAACTATTCGAATAGCCGCGTCCGCGGTTAAGGACTACTTGGAGAGCTGTGCTCGATTATTAGACAACTTGAACTGGATACTTCTAAAACACACCAAGATAAGCGTGAGTGCTATGGGGTGCTTCTCGTGGGGAAGTCGAGGAAGTAACCATAGTGGTGTAATTGGTTGAAGAGATGTAGTGGACTCGTGTACGCTTCTTACCTCAAGTCTGGTACTCGTAGTTCAGGACTAGCCAAGTCAAAGCTGGCACTTCTGCAAGTCAAACCCCACCTCCCTTTACCTTGATACATATGCATGAGTAGTATAGCTCCTATGTAAGTCTTGCTGAGTACGATTTTGTACTCACGTTTGCTTAATCTATGTTTTAGATGAACCCACCGACCCCGATGGTGACTTCTACCTGAAGTTCGAAGATTGAAGACTCAGACCAAGACCAAGCTAGTGTAGTCCCAGTCAGACGACTGGTTCCCTCGTGGAGGGCTTGTTTTTAGATAAGGATTCTCCAAGCCATTTGTTAAACTTGTCTGTACTCAGACCTACTTTGCTTCCGCTTGTCTGTTGTAATGTTGGATCACATGCTTGTGATCTCTGTGTGCACTCTGTAAGAGTTATTAATAAAGATGTATACATTGTAGAGAATTTCAATGATACCTGCTGTTCATACAAGGCATGTGTGCTGCATGTATGTTTATAACATGCATGTCTTTGTATGGGTTTTCGAGACCTTAGTTGTGATCTGGCTGGCGGTCTTTTATACACCAAGTGGCCCTTAGATGTGCGCAGCTTGGGGCATCGCGATGCGATTGTTCGAGACTGTCTCGTGCACACTTTGTGGTATGATCGAGCCCGCCCTAGACCCTGACTAATTGATCGGGCTGGAGTAAGTCTATGTAACGGTTATAATACAATCGATAGTATGGTTGAGGCGACTTGTCTATGCGTATTGGAGTTCACCACCCATATCATTTAGACTTGTGTGCGGACGATGAGGACCCATTTCAGTTGATCATCCGGCCTGGATGGGATGCCCCTCACGTTCGATGCTTTCCGAGAACGTTTTGTGCTTGGCATTGTCTGCTTAGACAAGTGGGTACGGTTCTCGGCTCTCCATATGATTGTGTTGTAGCGAGGCTTGCATACGCTAACCCCGGGTCCCGACACTAGGTCATGGAGTTGTAATATCAAGGGAACGAGTAAACATGTTTGTTGAGAACGAGGACGAACTAGGTAGATACCGATGATCAAACCTCGGACAAGAAAAGTACCGTAGGACAAAGGAAACATGCACATGGTTAACGGATCCAACAACGATTGAAGTTCATTCAATGGAAGTGCAGGGGCCATCTAGGATTGTAACCAGATCTGACCGATGGTCATTGATCAAGAAAGTGTCTTGATCATGTCTGCTGTTTCCCGGACCGTAGGGTCTCACACTTAAGGATATTCGACACATTAAGGATAGATTCAGGATCGCCGGGGAAATACGAGAGAACTCCAAAATCGTTTCAGAGGAGAGACGGAAAGGTTTCCGTAGTTTCGAATTGTTCGGAAAGTTATTTGAATATGTTTTATTATTTAATTAATTGAATTAAATATTAAAATATAATTTAAATAATTAATGGAATGTTATTCTTTTTTTGTTTTTTCTTTAATAGAAAGAAGAAAGAAAAAAAAGAATAAGAGAAAAAGAAAAAGAAAAAGGTGTGGGGGCGCCATGGGCTTGTGGCCCATATGTGGCCACATGGGCACATGCGCCATGGCCATGGCCCTTGGCCGGCCACCCCATGGCCAGGCACGTGGCTAGCACATGTGGTGCTAATTTTTAGTACCACATCGCTAGTGCACGTACTTGCGTGCCCCCTTTTTCCCTATATATATAGATGTGGAGGGTGTCTCTTTTTCAACACAGAAAAATTCAGAAAAAATACAGATAAATTTTGTTGATCTCTCTCCCCCTCTTTCTCCCTTTTATGAGCGGACTCCCCTTGTATGGAGTCTGTACTAGGTTGGAGGCTTCTCCACTATATGCACGCCGTCGTGCTGCTCGGGATCCGAATCTATCTTGTTTCTGATGCTCGACTGGTTCGGAGCCCGGAGGGACGTCAGGTACACTATATGTGTGTAATCCCGCAAGGTGCTACACATGTGGAGCTACTTCATCGTCGTGGCCGTATCGCGACGTCTTCACCGACAATGTTCCGACGGGGACGTAATCCCGTCATCGGTCTCAAGGACCGGGTGGCCACTGGAGTCATCGTGGAGCTGCGCGGAATCGGGGATTGCCGGTACGACTACACCCACCACGGTCATGCGGAACGTTTGTCGCTTAACGGACTATATACTGGTATGTGACCTATTCCATTTGTTACTTGCATTGCCATAGCATAGTTCTTGGGATTGGGTATCGTAGGTTATGGAAAAATTTGTGTTTTCTGCCCCGAACTGCAACAGTGGTATCATGAGCAAGGCTATGCATAGATGTATTGTACGGATAGAACACATCTATTATGTGGGCATCAATTCTCCAATTTTTACCCTCACACGTGTACTCGTTTAGCATTGCGGCAATGTCCTGATGAAGCGGCCCCGACCAGCCTTACACGTTTACGCGAGACTGGTTCCATGCTTGACATATGGCTTGTACCATATAAGTGGTTGGGGGGTGTATGTCTCTCTAACATTAGCTTTGCGAAGACGTTTGCAACGGAGGGCCCCGACAGGGGTGTAATAGAGACAATTGCGGGATTGGTGTTATGGCTTGTTTTCGTAGGATAGAAACAGTTCTTTTCTCAAAACCCCTACCAGCCACGTAAAACTTGCAAAAGATAAAGTAGAAAGGCGTTTTCAACTTTAATTTGCATGTCGGGGGGGATCATAGCATGTATGATTTACTGTTGCATCCTGTTTTGATAATATGCTAGATATAACAACGGTCACATAAATAGGATAAACTCTCACAATACCAACATTGTGTTCTCCCTTAATGGGCACCGCATGGAAGGATCTCCCACATGGCCGACATTCCGTACATATCGGGTGTCACACATATTAAATGGTGTTCGCATGAGGTTGGGTTCGACAAGCCTGGCATATGCAGATATGGCCTTGCTGAACAACTAACATTAAGGTTGGATTGGCAGGCTTGACGTATGTAGATGCGGGCCTGGAACACAGTAGATCAAAAGATCGAGCACGAGTCACATAGATGATGTGATTGGCATGATGGCCTACCTTAAACAACATACTGATGGCCGTGACGATCGGGGGAGGTATGGTGTTCGAGGTTTGTGTGATCACTTAGTAAATTTGAGAGATGTTGTACTAAGTGGGAGTTTTGGAATGGATTAAAATTGAACTCCACATATTATGAACTTAATCTTTATGTGTTAGAAAATATCATTGTAGATAATGTCATACCCAAAATGTTTATAACTATGGCTCTTTAGCGTTATGAAGAACTTAAGGTAGATGGGTCTTACTTCATTGATGTGTACCAACACCGTTAGAGACATACTCATTAGTAATGACTTGATAAACATAATACGAAGAACTGCTAGGAGATACACCTGATAACTCCATAATTAAGGAAGATGATGATGAGTATCGTACTCACCGTCACTTATGAATGACTGTCCAATACACCATACTTCATTCTATGATTCTGAATTGTGAATGCATGTTAACCAACACGTATGACGTGCTAGGTGAATTTGAAAGCACTAGGTCACAAATCAGAGTAATGGAATATGAGTATATGGATGGGGTTTCTTTCAACCATGCTAGAAGGAACAACCTGCTGAGAAAGTCGCTTCGAAACTGTATAAGATACATGAACACCTTGTGTACAACTTGGACTACTAAATTTACTGGTTACTTTGAGATAGTTGGGGAGTTGCATCCGCTTCCTCCGAGGTATAAAGACCATGTCTGGACTATGCCATGAAGGAGAATTGTTCACCTGTAATGAAGTAGAACCCATGCAGGAATAGTCATCGACGGAGAAAGTATATTTGATATATGAGTTATAAATGTCTTTGCCCACAAAACACTAATTGCAGTTGATTAAGTATTTGATGCTTGAACATACTGCTTGAGAGTGGCTTGGAAGGGATGAGGTGACAATGTGTGCTGACGATAATCAACATAGTTGATGGTCGACAACACTCTCCCTCTACATCTATCAATTGATTAATATATGAATAAATTTTTGATCGTTTGAATGTGAACTTTATTAGTGTGTCTTGCATCTTGTGTAGACAATTATTCATATTAGTGAGAAACAGGCCAGTTGTTCTCCTTTTATGAATGATATCTTTAATGGTCACATTACAATTATGAATGAGTTATTCTTATATTGATGATAGTAGTTGGATCATTTATAAGAAATATTGAAATGCCAAGAATTATCAAAACTTAATAATGACACTACCGTTTAAGTCATGAATGGTTTGATGAAGTCTTGGTATACTTGATCGCTTGACACATGCAAATCATGCCTCTTTAGGTGAGACGACTAAAACCTCGCGTTCTGGTAAAATAGAGTGTGCACTAATTGTTGAAATATCATACATTGTGATTTATTGTATATCAGCATGTAGTGAATTTCATTATTTCGTGAACTTCGTATGTGGACTTACATGAATATGTGTATTCACTAATAAAACATAAGTCTGAAATAATTTTATATGATAAAAAGGGATTTCAGAGTAAAGGTGGATATTAAATTAACAAGAAAGACAAGTCTCTATGATCTGATCAAAGTGACAGATGTTTTGAGTTAGTCTTGGGCATAAAGACTTGTGAAAGTTGTTTCACAAATTACAATGCTTGGACACTTCAATATTATTGATGTGCCTAAACATTGTAATCATACTCTATTGAATAGTGTATGGTCTAAGTTATCCCTTACCGAGTTACGTTATTATTGTTTAAAGTTATTAATTTAATATGCAAACACTCACTTCAGTATAGGGAACCATCTAAGTTCGTGGAAACCAACACTATATAAGTTATGGTCTGTTGTGGTTTCTAGGAAGCCTGATTTATATGATGAATCATCTTTGTAGTGTATCCTTAGACAACTATGGATACATCTTTCATAACTAGAACCAAAGGAGCAAAACTTGTATTGCTAAGCTTGGTGTTTGTCAAGAATTGTTCTTGCTAAATGTTGTAATGGAAAAAAGTGAAAGTTCAACCAAGGTAATTGACCTTGCCTCCAAATGTTAGAGTAGCACAACGGAATATGTTCCGGAAGCAAAACTCTATAATTAGAGGAGAAACTAATGATAATGATCATGATGTTTCGATGGAAGCTTTTACTGAACAAAGTAGGATTCAAGAATACATATTTGCCCCTTGTGCAAAATGATATTCATGAATCACTTGTCAGGTTAATGGAACAAAAAAAACCTACGAACTACGACGAAGCGATGGTGGACCTAAGTACGAGATATGACTATGAGTCAGGAAAATCCTATATTGATTTTCATTTAAGATTGCTTGAATCTTATCAAGTAAGGAGGTTACTTGATATTCCCAATAACTGCATGGTTATAAGGAATGAATGTGAACATCAAAGAAGACATCAAGATTGATTTGTCACAAAGAATGTCTCTGACAAATTCAATAGGTTGACTACAACATGTAGCAATGCTTGAGTCAATGGGATATTCACTATGGTTGATCCAAATTGTTATCAATACCGTGACTTCCTCAAATCCTGCATTTGAAGAAGATTTGTAATTGGTACAACAAGAAGGTTTTGGAAACATATGGATTCTAGTGTCTCGTGACAGGAATTCTCGATTTGATTAATGATCAAAGGATTTTGGCATTAACCAAATGTCAGAACCCTCTGTTAGGTAATGTGCTAGGATCAAAGTAACCTTGCATCATGTCAAAATTTTCAAAAGGAATCTTTGAAATCAACTTCAAAATCAAATTGGGAGAAGGAAACCCCCCCCAGATGAATTAATTCAAAAGGCCAGATAAAAATCTTCTCCAAATATTCATGTTAGATTTTTGAAAAGTCTTATAAATGAGTGTGATCACATATCAAGTGATGTGGGACCCATCCCATGCTCATAGATTTTTCAAATATTCAAACAGTGCCTTGGAATTAAAGAAATACCCCTATTTGATTTAAGATTCAAATTATTTGAATTTTAAAAATGTTGAAACTTTATAAGTGGCTAGTCTATTTTATTATGAGGCCACATAAAAATTTTCAGCATTTAATAAAATGCCTAGCTATTTATTTTAGCTCAGCAAAACAAATGACAGAAAAGAAAAAATAGAAAAGGAAGCAGAATCCTTACCTGGCGCCTAGGCGGAGCCGGCCCACCCAGCCCAGCCGACCCACAGGGGCAGCGGGGTCTTCTTCCCCGTCCCGCGCCTCCAAGCTGCTCGGTGGAATGCCACCGAGTCAGCCGGGGACGACACGTCGTCGTCGAAGACCTTCCAGGCCGCATCGTGCCCTCTTCTCGCGCCTGGAGACGCCCTGAAGCTTTCCCCCTCCATTCTCCCCCTCCACGAGCTCCCTCCTCTCCTCTCTCGCCCGATTCGTCGTCGCCCGAGAAGAACGCCGGAGCGCCGTTGAGCCCCCGCGTGGCCACCGTGCTCCCCGCGACGCCTCGAGCTGTCCAGAGGAACCGCAGACGTCGTCTTGATCAGCCTGCAGAAGGAATCGGAGCCAGACGCTTCCACGAGCTCGCTAGCTTCGTCGTCTTCGTCGCCGGCCGCCGTGGATCGACCTCGAATTCCGGCCGCACCAGAGCCTCCCCAAGCAAGCCGCCACTCCAGTTAGACTCAGGGTGAGCTCACGGCAAAAACCCCTCTTTCTCCCCTCTCGATTGCTTCCTCTAGCCGGATCCTCCATGGGAACCCGAGCACCTCGCCGCCATGGTCGTCGCCCTCCTCGCTCCAGTGCTCGTCGTGAAGCTCCAGTTCACGCGTTTGACTCCTGCGTGTGCTAGCATTCGAACGTGCCCCGAATCGACTCAAACCATGCACTACAGCAACATCTGCGACCTCGCCGCCGTTCTGTTGCCGCCGGAGACGTCGCTGCCGTCGACTCCGAGCTCCCCGTGACCCCCTGTTGCTTCCAGACGACGCGGACGACGATGCTGCACCCTTTGGTGGTGTCCTCTTCCCCTCCCGTGGCCTCTAGAAGATTCCGGCGAGTCGCCTCCGTGGCCAGGCCGCCGACGTTTAGCCGCCGGTGGGTTAGCCACTAATCACCCGCCTAATGACCCCCTAGGTCACTGACCAGTGGGCCCAGTGGCTTAATTAAGCCACTGGATTAATTAACCCCACGGTTTTTTTCATCCAGCCACTGACAGGTGGGACCCCCTTGTCAGCCCCCCCCCTGACGTTAGCCTGGCGCATTAAATCTATTTAATGAATTTCCAGAGATTATTTAAATTAAAGAAATTCCAGAAATTCCAGAAAATACCCCAAACTTTGGAAATTCATAGAAAATTCATATTAACTCCAAATTGGACAAATAATATATGAAAAATGATCAGAAGAAAATTATCTTTCCAAATATGCAACTTTCAACTATGTTTGAGTTGATTTTAAAATGGGACCAGTAGCATATGTCATTTGAATTATTTGGAATTAATTCAAATTCAAATCAAATGATATTGCAACTTGGACCTTGGAATTATGCTACAATTCAACCACACTTCAGAGGCATATCATACACATTTTAAGATGATTCAAAATGATCAAACAATGTCACATACAACTTGGCTAAGTTGAATTCAAATGTGGAGTTTGAATTTGCAATTCAATTTGCAATATACTCCATTTAAATGGAATTGCTTCACACATCAAAGCATGTACATCAAGATTCAAACTTCCATCATGTGTTTGTGCATCGTATTTACTTTGCTACTTTGCTTGTTTTTTGTCGAGTAGAGGTGGAACCGGAGCAGGAGGCTGCCCCCTTCGTTGAAGACCCAGAACCCGAACCTCGTCAGCAAGGCAAGCAAACCCCCATTGATCATGTCGATAAAATCCCACTTCCCTCTCATGTCTCGCTTATGCATTGTTTAGGATGATCACCATGATTCGTTTCTACCGCATAGATGAACCCATTCCTTTGCATGACCTATCATTTTGTCACAGTAGTAAGCAAACCACAATCCTAGCAAATGTAGGAGTTGTTTGATATCATGTGGCCCATGCAAATGTTATCGCTTATTGCATTCTTAGTATGATACCATGTTGTTACTGTGATGTGAGTCGGGATGGGAATGATCATGTTGATGTTGGTATAAAAGTGTTGCTGAATCGACCCTAATACAAGGTGAACGATGAGAGGCTGTGTAGGAGTACACGGTGGGTTGTCTCGTTGAACATCGCCTTAGTACGAGTTCTTGTGTGGTGATCCAAGATGAAGAGTACAACCACACATTGGGCTCACTGACCCCTCTCAACTTACTAACTCATCCCTTTCGATGTCCAGATGTCACAATAGTTCAGAGTTCTGGTAGGTCTGTGGCCTGGCTGCTAAGTGAGAGAACGACTCATCCGAGACCGGCTTATGCACTACACACACATCACTTGGGTCCACTTCGGTAAACCGGCCGGGTTCACGATAGTGGTAACCAACCCAAGTAGGCGGCTTTCTCGGACTAGATCGGCTATGAGGTAATAGTTGTGGTGAGCATCCTCGCCGACACTTCTTGAACGGTGTCGAGATCAAAGGCGGTAAATGATGATCATGTGTGTGTAGCGGTACACCCCTGCAGGGTTAACAAAACTATTCGAATAGCCGCGTCCGCAGTTATGGACTGCTTGGAAAGCTTAGCTTGATTATTAGACAACTTGAACTGGATACTTCTAAAACACACCAAGATAAGTGTGAGTGCTATGGCGTGCTTTGTCGTGGGGAAGTCGAGGAAGGCACCATAGTGGTGTAATTGGTTGGAGAATGTAGTGGACTCGTGTACGCTTATTACCTCAAAGTCTGGTACTCGTAGTTCAGGATTAGCCAAGTCAAAGCTGGCACTTCTGCAAGTGAACCCCACCTCCCTTTACCTTGATACATATGCATGAGTAGTATAGCTCCTATGTAAGTCTTGCTGAGTACGACTTTGTACTCACGTTTGCTTAATCTATGTATTAGATGATGCCACTGACCCCGAAGGTGGCTTCTTCATCGAGCTGGACGACTGAAGACCAACTAGTCTAGTCCTAGTCAGACGACTGGTTTCCCTCGTGGAGGGCTTGTGTTTAAATAAGGCTTCTTAAGCCATTTGTTAAACTTGTCTGTACTCAGACATAATTTGCTTCCGTTTGTGTTGTAATGTTGGATCACATGTTTGTGATCTCTGTTTGCACTCTATAAGAGTTATCAATAAAATTTTACACTTTGTAGAGAATTGCAATGGTACCTGCTGTTCATACAAGGCATGTGTGCTGCGTGTATGTTTATAACATGCATGTCTTTGTATGGGTTTTCGAGACCTTAGTTGTGTTCTGGCTGGCGGTCTTTCATACACCAAGTGGCCCTTAGATGTGCGCAACTTGGCGCATCGCGATGCGATTGTTCGAGACTCCGTCTCGTGCACACTTTGTGGTATGATCGAGCCCGCCCTAGACCCCGACTAAGTGATCAGGCTGGAGTAAGTCTATGTAAGAGTTTTGATATAGTTGATAGTATGGTTGAGGCGACTTGTCTTTGAATATGGGAGTTCACCACCCATATCATTAGACTTGTGTGCGGACGATGAGGACCCATCTCAGTTGATCATCCGGCCTGGATGGGATGCCCCTCACGTACGATGCTTTCCGAGAACGTTCTGTGCTTGGCCTTGTCTGCTTAGACAAGTGGGTACGGTTCTCGGCTCTCCATATGACTATGTCTTAGTTGTACTTGCATACGCTAACCCCGGGTCCCGACAGACTTGGTATATATGTTATAAGACCACATAAAAGTTTTCATGATTTTATAAAAGGTTTTGGTATTTTTACCAGAGCAAAACAAAATAACAGAAAAAGAAAACAGAAACAAAAGAAGAGAGAAAATAGAAAACATAAACCCAGCCCACCCCTCAGGCCGCTGGCCCAACTAACTCCTACCGGCCCAGCCCGCGAGTCCCCCCCCCGTTGTCGTCTTCCTGCCGACGCCGAAGCAGCTCGGTGGCGGCCTGGGAGCGTGTCGACGGCCGCCTCGACGTGGAGGAGACGTCTAGGCCTCCCCTGCCTCTCTCCTTCCGCCACGCCACGCCCAGATCACGCCCCGCTCTTCTCCCCCTCTCTCTGGACCTCCTCCTCCTCTCCCCTCGCCCTTCTAGCAGCCGCCCGAGAGCTCCCCGGAGCACCTTCGCCGCGCCCGTGTGGCCAACAGCCACCATCCGCCGCGCGACCGTGTCTAGCGTCACCAGCACCGTCGTCTTCTTCACCCTGGAGGAGGCCACGAGCCCGGACCCCCTCGAGCTGCCGAATTCGCCAGCAACTTCGTCGCCGGAGCCGCGCGTCACCGTCTTCGATTCGCCGCCTGCAGTGCTCCCTCGGCCCCGCCGTGGACGCCATCGTCCTCCTAGCGCTCCGGTGAGAAGAACCCCCCTATCCCCGGTCCTTCTCGCGCACGGATTCGCTGATTCCCTCTTCACCAGTGGCGGCCGCCGCCATTGCCGTCGCGGCCGAGCTCTAGAGCTCCCCTCGTGGCGCCCCGATGCCACCGTTGTATGCGCGAGGACGCGGGAGACATCCCAGTGCCCTCCCCTCCTTGTCCCGTGGCCTGTAGGCAGCTCCAGCGAGGCGCCGCCGCGTACACAGCCGCCGACGTCAAGCCGCCGGCCACTAGGGCCTAATGACCAACTAATCCCCCCCTAGCCCAATGACAGGTGGGTCCCAGCCCCCTTAATCCCCTGTAAAGTTTTAATTAAACCAGGTTTTAACACTTTGTCACTGAGAATGTTGGCCCACATGTCAGGCCCCTGGTGACATCAGAATTGCATCATGCTGACGCAATAATTCAATTCCAGAAAAATAGAAATGATTTAAATTAATCCAGAAAATTCCAGAAAAACATTTAAACTTTGGAAATTCAAAGAAAATTCATACTAACTCCAAATTAAACATATAATATATGAAAAATTATCAGAAAAATCCAAGGATTATGAATATGGTCTCTGTTTTCATGTTTGACCAATTTAAAATGGGTGAACAGTGCAAAACACCCATATGGCTTTATTTCAAATTCAAATTTGAAGCACATTTGCAAATGACTTTGCATTTGACTTCTTTTAAATGGAATTGTAACCACATTGTGACCAAGAACATCACTATTTCAATATTGATCATGTGTTTGAGCATTGCAAATAAATTTATACCTTGTTTGATTGTTTGCTCGATAGACGTGCAACCGGAACCGGAGGCCACCCCCTTCGTTGAAGACCCCGATATCGAACCTCGTCAGCAAGGCAAGAAAACCCCATTGATCATGTCTATAAAATCCCAATTCCCTCTCAGTCTCGCTTATGCATGTTTAGGAGATCACTTTGTATCGATTCTACCGCATAGTTGAACCCATATCCGATGCATGACCTATCATCTTTTCACAGTAGTAAGAAAACCACAATCCTAGCTGACATAGGAGTTGATTGATATCATGAAGCCCCTGCAACTGTTATAGCTTATTGCATGCTTAGTGTTAATGAGGTTGCTTTTGATGTGAGTCGGGATTATGGTGAACATGGTGTTGATGAAAGTGAAACTGTGTCGGTGAATCCACCCTAATACAAGGTGAACGATGAGAGGCTGTGTAGGAGTACACAGTGGGTTGTCTCGTTGAACACTGCTTTAAGCATTGAGTTCTTGTATGGTAATCCAAGACAAAGAGTACAACCACACATTGGGCTCACTGACCCCTCTCGGCCTAGTACCTTGATCCGTGTCGGCCTAGTTCGGGCTTTCCATTTGACATCTGCATAGAAAAAGAATGAAGGAATGGTTGCATCATATAGATATGTGGGTGCACCTGTGAGGAAGGAAAACCATCTGCCAGAGGTGGCGTCTCGGTCACCTACATTGTTTGAGTCCGTTTCGTTGATCCGGACGGGCTCTCGAGCGGAGGCAAACTCAGATAGTCGACTCTTGGAATAGACCGGTTGTGAGCGAAGTGTCGTGGTGAACATCCTCGCTGTCACCTCTTGAACGGTGGCGAGACCTGGCGGTAACCGATGGTCATGTGTGTGTAGTTTACACCCTTGCAAGGTCAACAAAACTATTCGAATAGCCGCGTCCACGGTTAAGGACTACTTGGAACCTGTACCTGATTATTAGACAACTTAAATGGATACTTATAAAACTCGCAAGATAAGCGTGAGTGCTATGGTGTGCCTCCTCGTGGGGAAGTCGAGGAAGTAACCATAGTGGTGTAATTGGTTGGAGATGTAGTGGACTCGTGTACGCTTCTTACCTCAAGTCTGGTATTCGTAGTTCAGGATTAGCCAAGTCAAAGATGGAACTTCTGCATGATGAAACCCCACCTCCCTTTACCTTGATACTTGAGCATGAGTAGTATAGATCTGATGTAAGTCTTACTGAGTACGACTTTGTACTCACGTTTGCTTATTCTATGTTTTAGATGAGAACCCGGACCCCGATGGAGTCATCAACCTGAAGCTAGACGTTGACTAAGTTAGCATAGTCCCAGACAGAAGTCTGGTCCCTCGTGGAAGGGCATGTTTGTTTACAAGGCTTCTCTAAGCCATTTGTTAAACTTGTCTGTACTCAGACCTAATTTGCTTCCATTTTATGATGTAATGTTGATTTCCTTTGATACCGAAGCGATGGGTACCCTTCAGGGGAGTAACCCGAAGGTAATCCTTCTCATGCAGATTGTAGCTTTCTTCCTTATGATGACGATCATAATATCTTTTCTGACGAGACTGGGCTGTTTTCAATTTCTCACGAACAATGCGAACTTGCTCTTCTGCATCCTGAATCAAATCCGGTCCAAAGAATTGTCTTTCACCGGTTTCTGACCAGTTTAGGGGTGTTCGACATTTCCGTCCATAGAGAAATTCAAAAGGAGCCATGCCCAAACTAGATTGGAAACTATTGTTATACGCAAATTTGGCAAAAGGAAGAGAATTCTCCCATTTCTTTCCGAAAGAGATAACACAAGCTCTGAGCATGTCTTCGAGAATTTGATTGACCCTTTCTACTTGACCACTGGACTGTGGGTGATAAGCGGTGCTAAAGGAGAGGTGGGTTCCCATAGCATTCTGGAAACTTTCCCAAAATCGAGAAGTGAAAAGACTACCACGGTCTGAATTGATTTCCAAAGGAACACCATGAAGTGACACGATTCGGGAGACATACAAGTCCTGTAACTGGCTAGCAGTTATAGACTCTCGAACTGGAAGGAAGTGAGCAACTTTTGAAAGTCGATCAATGACAACGAAGATGGCATCATTTCCTTTCTGGGTTTTTGGAAAGCCAGTGATGAAATCCATACTGACTTTGTCCCACTTCCACTCGGGGATAGGCAAAGGTCTAAGAGTACCAGCAGGTCTTTGATGTTCTGCCTTAATGCGACGACAAACATCACATTCAGCAATGAACTGAGCAATTTCTCTCTTCATCCTAGTCCACCAAAATCTCTGGCGTAGATCTCGGTACATTTTTGTGCTACCGGGATGAATGGAGAGGGGTGTGTCATGGGCTTCTTTGAGGATGAGTTGCCTTAGTTCCTTATTCTTAGGTACTACCAAACGATTTTCAAAGAATACCGTTCCTTTACTATCTGTGGAGAAACATTTAGCAACTCCGCTAGCAATGTTCTCCTTGATCCGGCGAACACCTCGTGCACGCCTTTGGGCAACAATGATTTGATCCTCAAGGGTTGGTTTCGCCACCAAGTTGAAAAGAGATCCACGAGGAACAATCTCGAGGTTGAGCTTACGAAATTCCTCATGAAGATGTGGTTGATACTGTTGTAACATGAGGTTGTTACAATACGACTTACGACTTAGTGCATCAGCCATGACATTGGCTTTGCCTGGGGTGTAAGAAATTCCTAAGTCATAATATTTTATCAACTCAATCCAGCGTCTTTGCCTGAGATTAAGATCTGGCTGGGTTAAAATGTATTTGAGGCTTTGGTGGTCGGAATAGATCTCACAACGATTACCAAGGAGGTAATGTCGCCAAGTTGTTAGGGCATGAACTACCGCAGCGAGTTCAAGATCATGGGTAGGATAGTTTTCTTCATGTGGACGCAACTGGCGTGAAGCATAAGCTACCACATGTCGATCTTGCAAAAGTATGCATCCTAACCCTTGCCGTGAGGCATCACAATAGATCTCGAAATCCTTTTTGGTGTCTGGAGGCGCAAGTACGGGTGTAGAAGTCAATCTTCTTTTTAGCTCTTGAAAGCTTTCCTCGCACTTGGGAGTCCATTCGAATTTCTTCTCTTTCTTGAGGAGTTCAGTTAGAGGCTTTGCAACTTTAGAAAAGTTCTTGACGAAGCGGCGACAATAGCTTGCTAAGCCAAGAAAACTCCTAACTTGCTTAACCGATTCAGGTGGAGTCAAGTCAAGGACGGCCTGAACTCTCTCGGGATTGACAGCAATGCCTTTTGCAGAAATCACGTGGCCTAAGTAGGTCACTTCTGGTAGCCAGAATTCACACTCGGAGAATTTAGCATAAAGGCGATGCTATCTAAGTTTCATCAATACCAGCCTAAGATGTTCTCCGTGATCTTCTTCGTTCTTCGAGTAGATGAGAATGTCATCAAGATAAACTACAACAAATTTATCTAAGTACTCCATGAAGATCGAATTCATCAAACGTGAGAATGTGGCGGGGGCATTGGTTAAACCGAAGGACATGACGGTGTACTCGTAAAGATCATAACGAGTAGTAAAAGCCGTTTTGGGAATGTCCTCGATACCAAGTCTGTCGGGACCCGAGGTTAGCGTATGTAATTCCGGTCATAATACAATCACATGGAGAGCCGAGAGCCGTACCCACTTGTCTAAGCAGACAAGGCCAAGCACAGATCACTCTCGGTAAGCATCGAACGTGAGGGGCATCCCATTCAGGCCGGATGATCAACTGAGATGGGTCCTCATCGTCCGCACACAAGTCTAATGATATGGGTGGTGAATCCCATATTCACAAACAAGTCGCCTCAACCATGTTATCGATTGAATCATAACCCTTACATAGACTTACTCCAGCCCAATCACTTAGTCGGGATCTCGGGCGGGCTCGATCATACAACAAAGTGTGCCACGTGACAGAGTCACGAGCAATCGCATCGCGATGCCCCAAGCTGCGCACATCTAAGGGCCACTTGGTGTATAAAAGACCGCCGACAAGAACACAACTAAGCTATCGAACCCCACACTAAGACATGCATGTTATAATCATACACTCAGCATACATGTCCAGTGTAAACAGCAGGTAATCACAACATGAACTCTACAAACTCATAGTCTTTATAACTTCTGCTAAACAGAGCAGACATAGTAGTTGTATTACAAGCAGAGATCACATGAATGTGATCCAACATTACATCAAACATCAACGGAAGAAAATTATGTCTTAGTAAAGACATGTTTAACAAATGTCTTAAGAAGCCTGAAAGAAAAGTACAACGACCCTCCAAAGGGCACAGGCTGCTGCCTGGAACTATACGACACTGCTCCACGTCGAGCTCGAGGTAGAGGCCACCATCAGGGTCAGTGGTCTCGTCTCTAAAACATAGAATAAGCAAACGTGAGTACAAAGTCATACTCAGCAAGACTTACATAGGAACTATACTACTCATGCACATGTATCAAGGTAAAGGGAGGTGGGGTTTCACTTGCAGAAGTGCCAGCTTTGACTTGGCTAATCCTGAACTACGAGTACCAGAGAGAGGTAAGAACGTACACGAGTCCAAGTAACAGTCTCCAACCAATACTCCACTGTGGTGCCTTCCTCGACTTCCCCACGAGGAAGCACGCCATAGCACTCACACTTATCTTGGTGTGTTTTAGAAGTATCCGGTTCAAGTTATCTATGATCAAGTAAAGGTCTCCAAGTAGTCCATAACCGCGGACACGGCTATTCGAATAGTTCATTAACCCTGCAGGGGTGTACTGCTACACACACGCCTCATCATTTACCGCCTGGGGATGGACCCTTCAAGTGAGTACCAGCGAGGATGCTGCCACGACACTTCACTCACGGCACCATCTCTAGTCCTAGGGAGTCGCCTATTTGAGTTGGGACCACAATCGGAATCCGGCCGATTGTTCCGATGCGGACTCAAACGTTGTGTGACCGCCATCAAGCTCAACTCGATCATGATCACTTGATTCAACGTGCCCACAACCTACGCCAACCACTTACCTTGGTTCCACCTGCTTGAGATCGTTAAAGGGCGAACTACTTGCGACTCCTGGACTGGTCCGGGGTGAGGTACTAGGCCGAGAGGGGTCAGTGAGCCCAATGTGTGGTCGTACTCTTGGTCTTGGATAACAACACAAGAACTCGGGCCTAAGGCAGTGTTCAACGAGACAACCCACTGTGTACTCCTACACAGCCTCTCATCGTTCACCTTTGTTTAGGGTAGATTCACCAACACGTTACCACCATTATTCACATGATCACTACCATCCCGATTCACATCAAAGTAGCCTCAGGTAACAACTTTAAGCATGCAATAAGCTGTAACAGTTGCAGGGGCCACATGATATCAACCAACTCCTACATCTGCTAGGATTGTGGTTTGCTTACTACTGTGACAAAATGATAGGTCATGCAAAGGAATGGGTTCAACTAGCGGTAGAACGTATCATGATGACATCCTAAACATGCATTTGCGAGAATGAGAGGGAACTGGGATTTTATAGACATGATCAAAGGGGGGGGGGGCTGCTTGCCTTGCTGACGATCACGAGGTAATACTCTTCTGACGTGAGGTTGAACTCGTCTCCGAGATCAACTCTACCGAGAAGATGCAATCACTGAAGCACTGGAAGTAAAGCACAATCAAAATAATACAATGCACATTCAATATGTAAAACAAAGCATGGAAGTGTGCTGATGTGACCTATGTTTGAATTGCCACATTTTAATTGAAGTTGATTTGAAAAGTAAATTCAAATTCAAACTCCAAATGTTATTCAAATTTGGTCAACTTGCATTTGCTATTATTTGTTCATTTGGAACCAAATGATTATATGTGTGAAATGCTTCTGAAGTACAAGTGATGTGTGGTGCATTTCAATGTTTGAAATTGGAATAGTAATTGATTTGAATTTGAAATAATTCCAATTAAATCAAATAGAAAAAGCTACTGATCCCTTTTTAAGATCAACTCCAACATAGCTGAAAGTTGGATATTTGGATAGAGGATTTTCTCCTGATCATTTTTCATATATTATATGTTGAATTTGGAGTTAAAATGAATTTTCTATGATTTTTCAAAGTTTCAGCCATTTTCTGGAATTTACTGAATTAAATTAAATGATTTAATCTTTACTGCGTCATCACTAGGTCATGCTGACGCCAGGGTTGACCAGTCAACTGACAGGGCGGCCCCACCTGTCAGCCTCACTGGGGTTAATCCCGCGCTCTTCTGCTTTGCTTGGTGCAAGCTGGGGTTCACGGGAAGCTCTCGGGCCGCGCCGGCGTCGAAGCCCGCGGCGGCCGTGTTCTGTCCGCGGCGAAGAACGGTGACGAGGGGCCGGGGAGGAATAATAAGAGCACCAACGTGTTGTTCTCGTCGTCATGCATCTGCTGGTGCTAGACGGGCTTCAAGGGGGCGCTCGGGTCCACGGCTACGTCGATGGGAGGCGGCTGCCGGAGCCACTGGCCATGGCGAACGGCGACAGAGGGGTCGGAAGGAAGCGCGGATGGGGGGGAAATGGAGCTGGGAGCTCACCAGAGATGATGGAGAGGACGAAGGGGGCGGGGGAAGCAGCACGGCGGCGAATTTGACTTGGAGGGCGTCGGCGGGCGGCGGCAACTCGAAGACACGGGCGACGTCCTTGGGGCCTTCGGGCTCGAATTGATGCAGTGGATTGACGAAGGCGACGGCCGTGGTGCGTCTGGACACAGTTGCACGGCGAATGGGGCAAGGTGGCCGCTCGGACCACGTCGGCGTGCTCCGGCTGGGGCTCGGGTCTCGCAAGATTCGCCGAGGGAGAGAGAGAAGAAGGCCAGCGCAAGGGGGGGAAAGGAACTGGGAGATTCCCAAGCGTCTCCAGCGCGAAGGAGAAGAGGAGGGGGAAGCAGGAGGTGGCGAGGAGGGGGAGGCATGCACGCCACGCAGCGCACGGCGCGGGCTGCGCTCCTTCTGTCAAGAGGAGGAAGACGACAGGTGGGCCTTCGCCCGTGGGCGCAAGGTAAGGTTTCTGTCTTTCTTTTCTTATTTTTCTTTTCTGTTCTTTGTTTTGCCCATTTAAAAAAAATAGCTAGGGCATTTATAAAAATCCCCAAACATTTTTATAAAACCTAGGTGACTATATAGAAGTCAACCCCAAGTTTTGGGAATTTTTGAAATTCAAATTATTTGAATTCCAATTCAAATAGACAAATGATTTAATTTCCAAGCCACTATTTGAATTATTGAAAAATCTATGAGCATGGGATTAATCCCAAAAATGCAATCTAGGTTAAACACAAACCTACTTTGGGGTTCTGACAACTCGCCCCCACTCAAAAGAATCTCGTCCCGAGATTCAGAAGTCGTCGGGAGGAAGGTGGGGTACTCAGCTCGTAGACGATCCTCTCGTTCCCAGGTGGCTTCCTTCTCAGACAAGTCTAATGATATGGGTGGTGAACTCCCATATTCAAAGACAAGTCGCCTCAACCATACTATCAACTATATCAAAACTCTTACATAGACTTACTCCAGCCCGATCACTTAGTCGGGGTCTAGGGCGGGCTCGATCATACCACAAAGTGTGCACGAGACGGAGTCTCGAACAATCGCATCGCGATGCCCCAAGCTGCGCACATCTAAGGGCCACTTGGTGTATGAAAGACCGCCAGCCAAAACACAACTAAGGTCTCGAAAACCCATACAAAGACATGCATGTTATAAACATACACGCAGCACACATGCCTTGTATGAACAGCAGGTACCATTGCAATTCTCTACAAAGTGTACAATTTTATTGATAACTCTTATAGAGTGCAAATAGAGATCACAAACATGTGATCCAACATTACAACACAAACGGAAGCAAATTATGTCTGAGTACAGACAAGTTTAACAAATGGCTTAAGAAGCCTTATTTAAACACAAGCCCTCCACGAGGGAAACCAGTCGTCTGACTAGGACTAGACTAGTTGGTCTTTAGTCGTCCAGCTCGATGAAGAAGCCACCTTCGGGGTCAGTGGCATCATCTAAAACATAGAATAAGCAAACGTGAGTACAAAGTCGTACTCAGCAAGACTTACATAGGAGCTATACTACTCATGCACATGTATCAAGGTAAAGGGAGGTGGGGTTCACTTGCAGAAGTGCCAGCTTTGACTTGGCTAATCCTGAACTACGAGTACCAGACTTTGAGGTAAGAAGCGTACACGAGTCCACTACATTCTCCAACCAATTACACCACTGTGGTGCCTTCCTCGACTTCCCCACGAGAAAGCACGCCATAGCACTCACACTTATCTTGGTGTGTTTTAGAAGTATCCAGTTCAAGTTGTCTAATAATCAAGCTAAGCTTTCCAAGCAGTCCATAACCGCGGACGCGGCTATTCGAATAGTTTTGTTAACCCTGCAGGGGTGCACCGCTACACACACATGATCATCATTTACCGCCTTTGATCTCAACACTGTTCAAGAAGTGTCGGCGAGGATGCTCACCACAACTGTTACATCATAGCCGATCTAGTCCGAGAAAGCCGCCTACTTGGGTTGGTTACCACTATCGTGAACCCGGCCGGTTTACCGAAGTGGACCCAAGTGATGTGTGCGTGGTGCATAAGCCGGTCTCGGATGAGCCATTCTCTCACTTAGCAGCCAGGCCACAGACCTACCAGAACTCCGAACTATTGCGACATCTGGACATCGAAAGGGATGAGTTAGTAAGTTGAGAGGGGTCAGTGAGCCCAATGTGTGGTTGTACTCTTCATCTTGGATCACCACACAAGAACTCGTACTAGGGCGGTGTTCAACGAGACAACCCACCGTGTACTCCTACACAGCCTCTCATCGTTCACCTTGTATTAGGGTCGATTCACCAACACTTTTCTACCAACATCAACATGATCATTCCCATCCCGACTCACATCACAGTAACAACATGGTATCATACTAAGCATGCAATAAGCGATAACATTTGCAGGGGCCACATGATATCAACAAACTCCTACATTTGCTAGGATTGTGGTTTGCTTACTATTGTGAAAAAATGATAGGTCATGCAAAGGAATGGGTTCATCTATGCGGTAGAAACGTATCATGGTAATCATCCTAAACTATGCATAAGCGAGACATGAGAGGGAAGTGAGATTTTATCGACATGATCAATGGGGGTTTGCTTGCCTTGCTGACGAGGTTCGGGTTCTAGGTCTTCAACGAAGGGGGCAGCCTCCTGCTCCGGTTCCACCTCTACTCGACAAACAACAAGCAAAGTAGCAAAGTAAATACAATGCACAAACACATGATGGAAGTTTGAATCTTGATGTACATGCTTTGATGTGTGAAGCAATTCCATTTAAATGGAGTATATTGAAAATTGAATTGCAAATTCAAACTCCACATTTGAATTCAACTTAACCAAGTTGCATGTGACATTGTTTGATCATTTTGAATCATCTTCAAATGTGTATGATATGCCTCTGATGTGTGGTTGAATTTTAGCATAATTCCATGGTCCAAGTTGCAAAATCATTTGAATTGAATTTGAATTAATTCCAAATAATTCAAATGACATATGCTACTGGTCCCATTTTAAAATCAACTCAAACATAGTTGAAAGTTGCATATTTGGAAAGATAATTTTCTCCTGATCCTTTTTCATATATTATTTGTCCAATTTGGAGTTAATGTGAATTTTCTATGAATTTCCAAAGTTTATCGCATCGCGATGCCCCAAGCTGCGCACATCTAAGGGCCACTTGGTGTATAAAAGACCGCCAGCCAGATCACAACTAAGGTCTCGAAAACCCATACTAAGACATGCATGTTAAAAACATACACGCAGCACACATGCCTAGTATGAACAGCAGGTATCATCACATAACTCTACAAAGTATTCTTTATTGATATACACATAGAGCATACAAAGATCACATGTCTATGATCAACATTACATCATACAACGGAAGCAAATTAGGTCTGAGTACAGACAAGTTTAACAAATGGCTTAGAGAAGCCTTGTAAACAAACATGCTCTTCCACGAGGGACCAGACTGCTGTCTGGGACTATGCTAACTTAGCCAACGTCGAGCTTCACGAAGGTGACTCCATCGGGGTCCGGTTCTTATCTAAAACATAGAATAAGCAAACGTGAGTACAAAGTCATACTCAGCAAGACTTACATCAGATCTATACTACTCATGCTCAAGTATCAAGGTAAAGGGAGGTGGGGTTTCATCATGCAGAAATGCCAGCTTTGACTTGGCTAATCCTGAACTACGAATACCAGACTTGAGATAAGAAGCGTACACGAGTCGACTACATCTCCAACCAAATACACCACTATGGTGCCTTCCTCGACTTCCCCACGAGAAAGCACGCCATAGCACTCACACTTATCTTGGTGTATTTTAGAAGTATCCAGTTCAAGTTGTCTAATAATCAGGTATAGGTTCCAAGTAGTCCTTAACCGCGGACGCGGCTATTCGAATAGTTTTGTTAATCTTGCAAGGGTGTAAACTACACACACATGACCATCGGTTACCGCCAGGTCTCACCACCGTTCAAGAGGTGACAGCGAGGATGTTCACCACGACACTTCGCTCACAACCGGTCTATTCCAGGAGTGGACTATCTGAGTTTGCCTCCGCTCGAGAGCCCGGCCGGATCAACGAAACGGACTCAAACAATGTAGGTGACCGAGACGCCACCTCTGGCAGATGGTTTTCCTGCCTCACAGGTGCACCCACATATCTATATGATGCAACCATTCCTTCATTCTTTTTCTATGCAGATGTCAAATGGAAAGCCCGAACTAATGTGACTCCTGGACGTCGACACGGATCAAGGTACTAGGCCGAGAGGGGTCAGTGAGCCCAATGTGTGGTTGTACTCTTTGTCTTGGATTACCATACAAGAACTCGATGCTTAAGGCGGTGTTCAACGAGACAACCCACTGTGTACTCCTACACAGCCTCTCATCGTTCACCTTGTATTAGGGTGGATTCACCGACACAGTTTGACTTTCATCAACACCATGTTCACCATCATCCCGACTCACATCAAAAGCAACCTCATTAACACTAAGCATGCAATAAGCTATAACAGTTGCAGGGGCTTCATGATATCAATCAACTCCTATGTCAGCTAGGATTGTGGTTTTCTTACTACTGTGACAAGATGATAGGTCATGCATCGGATATGGGTTCAACTATGCGGTAGAATCGATACAAAGTGATCTCCTAAACATGCATAAGCGAGACTGAGAGGGAATTGGGATTTTATAGACATGATCAATGGGGTTTGCTTGCCTTGCTGACGACGTTCGATATCGGGGTCTTCAACGAAGGGGGTGGCCTCCGGTTCCGGTTGCACGTCTATCAAGCAAACAATCAAACAAGGTATAAATTTATTTGCAATGCTCAAACACATGATCAATATTGAAATAGTGATGCTCTTGGTCACAATGTGGTTACAATTCCATTTAAAAGAAGTCAAATGCAAAGTCATTTGCAAATGTGCTTCAAATTTGAATTTGAAATAAAGCCATATGGTTGTTTTGCACTTTACACCCATTTTAAAATGGTCAAACATGAAAACAGAGCCCATATTCATTATCCTTGGATTTTTCTGATAATTTTTCATATATTATATGTTTAATTTGGAGTTAGTATGAATTTTCTATGAATTTCCAAAGTTTAAATGTTTTTCTGGAATTTTCTGGATTAATTTAAATCATTTCTATTTTTCTGGAATTGAATTATTGCGTCAGCATGATGCAATTCTGATGTCACCAGGGGGCCTGACATGTGGGCCAACATTGTCAGTGACAAAGTGTTAAAACCTTGTTTAATTAAAACTTTACAGGGGATTAAGGGGGCTGGGACCCACCTGTCATTGGCTAGTGGGGGGGATTAGTTGGTCATTAGGCCCTAGTGGCCGGCGGCTTGACGCCGGCGGCTGTGTACGCGGCGGAGCCTCGCCGGAGCTGCCTACAGGCCACGGGACAAGGAGGGGAGGGCACTGGGATGTCTCCCGCGTCCTCGCGCATACAACGTTGGCATCGGGGCGCCACGAGGGGAGCTCTAGAGCTCGGCCGCGACGGCAATGGCGGCGGCCGCCACTGGTGAAGAGGGAATCGGCGAATCCATGCGCGAGAAGGGCCGGGGATAGGGGGGTTCTTATCACCGGAGTGCTAGGAGGACGATGGCGTCCACGGCGGGGCCGAGGGAGCATTGCAGGCGGCCGAGGGTTCTTATCACACTTTGTTGTATGATCGAGCCCGCCCTAGACCCCGACTAAGTGATCGGGCTGGAGTATGTCTATGTACTAGGCCGAGTCTAATGATATGGGTGGTGAACTCCCATATTCAAAGACAAGTCGCCTCAACCATACTATAACCTATATCAAAACTCTTACATAGACTTACTCCAGCCCGATCACTTAGTCGGGGTCTAGGGCGGGCTCGATCATACCACAAAGTGTGCACGAGACGGAGTCTCGAACAATCGCATCGCGATGCCCCAAGCTGCGCACATCTAAGGGCCACTTGGTGTATAAAAGACCGCCAGCTAGATCACAACTAAGGTCTCGAAAACCCATACTAAGACATGCATGTTATAAACATACACGCAGCACACATGCCTAGTATGAACAGCAGGTATCATCACATAACTCTACAAAGTATTCTTTATTGATATACACATAGAGCATACAAAGATCACATGTCTGTGATCAACATTACATCATACAACGGAAGCAAATTAGGTCTGAGTACAGACAAGTTTAACAAATGGCTTAGAGAAGCCTTGTAAACAAACATGCCCTTCCACGAGGGACCAGACTGCTGTCTGGGACTATGCTAACTTAGTCAACGTCGAGCTTCAGGTTGATGACTCCATCGGGGTCCGGGTTCTCATCTAAAACATAGAATAAGCAAACGTGAGTACAAAGTCGTACTCAGCAAGACTTACATCAGATCTATACTAATCATGCTCAAGTATCAAGGTAAAGGGAGGTGGGGTTTCATCATGTAGAAGTGCCAGCTTTGACTTGGCTAATCCTGAACTACGAATACCAGACTTGAGGTAAGAAGCGTACACGAGTCCACTACATCTCCAACCAATTACACCACTATGGTTACTTCCTCGACTTCCCCACGAGGAGGCACACCATAGGACTCACGCTTATCTTGCGAGTTTTATAAGTATCCATTTAAGTTGTCTAATAATCAGGTACAGGTTCCAAGTAGTCCTTAACCGCGGACGCGGCTATTAGAATAGTTTTGTTGACCTTGCAAGGGTGTAAACTACACACACATGACCATCGGTTACCGCCAGGTCTCGCCACCATTCAAGAGGTGACAGCGAGGATGTTCACCACGACACTTCGCTCACAACCGGTCTATTCCAAGAGTCGACTATCTGAGTTTGTTTCCGCTCGAGAGCCCGGCCGGATCAACGAAACGGACTCAAACAATGTAGGTGACCGAGACGCCACCTCTGGCAGATGGTTTTCCTACCTCACAGGTGCACCCACATATCTATATGATGCAACCATTTCCTTCGTTCTTTTTCTATGCACATGTCAAATGGAAAGCCCGAACTAATGTGACTCCTGGACGTCGACACGGATCAAGGTACTAGGCCGAGAGGGGTCAGTGAGCCCAATGTGTGGTTGTACTCTTTGTCTTGGATTACCATACAAGAACTCGATGCTTAAGGCGGTGTTCAACGAGACAACCCACTGTGTACTCCTACACAGCCTCTCATCGTTCACCTTGTATTAGGGTGGATTCACCGACACAGTTTCACTTTCATCAACACCATGTTCACCATCATCCCGACTCACATCAAAACCAACCTCATTAACACTAAGCATGCAATATGCTATAACAGTTGTAGGGGCTTCATGATATCAATCAACTCCTATGTGAGCTAGGATTGTGGTTTGCTTACTACTATGACAAGATGATAGGTCATGCATCGGATATGGGTTCAACTATGCGGTAGAATCGATACAATGTGATCTCCTAAACATGCATAAGAGAGACTGAGAGGGAATTGGGATTGTATAGACTTGATCAATGGGGTTTGCTTGCCTTGCTGACGATATACGGTTCTTAACGGTGGTCTTCTTCTTCGGGGGTGATCACCGTCTCGGAAAAGCTGTTACCGGCACAAACATCAACAAAGGGGGACAACATTGAATTGAAATGCACAATCACATGATTATGTTGTCCATGATGTGAATGGTATTGGTTTGATCTAGGTTCAATTTGCCACATGTTAATTGAAGTTGATTTGAAAAGTTAATTCAAAATCAAACTCCAAATATTATTCAAATTAGGTCATCTTGCATTTTCGAATGTTTGGTTATTGTAACAATGTTATCATGTGTGGGTTAAGCTTCTGAAGTACAAGTGACCATATGTGCATTGCATTGGTTCAATTTAGAAATGCATTTGGAATAAATTTGAATTAATTCCATTTAAGCCAAATAGCAAAAGCTACTGGTCCCATTTTAAAATCAACTCAAACATGGTTGAAAGTTGCATATTTGGATAGAGAATTTTATGCTGATCATTTTTCATATATTATATGTTTAATTTGGAGTTAATATGAATTAGTTATGAATTGCCAAAGTTTAAACAATTTTCTATAATTTCTGGAATTTCTGTAATTACTTTAATTCACTGGAAAACCTTTATTGCGCCATGCTAAGGTCAGGGTGACGTCACAGGGGGGGGCTGACCTGTGGGCCACCACTGTCAGTGTCACAGGGGGTTAACCCCTCTGTTAAATAAGTTTAAACTTGATTTAGGGGGGGCTGGTCCCACCTGTCATTGACCCATGGGGTCAATTAGGAGGGGGATTAGCCCCCTAGTTAGTGTGGCCACGTGGGCCTGCCGGAGTTGGCCGGCGGCGACCAAACTCCACGGCGGCGCCCACTGGTCAGGGCCTCTCCGGCCACAGGAGCGCGTGGGGAAGCTACCAGAAGGTAGCCCCCGCACGTCCGCACCCAGTGCTGCTACGCAGGGGTCTCGGGGACGCCAGAGTCCACGGCGGGGAGGAGCTCCAGCGGCGGGCGGCGACTGCTGAAGAGGAAAAACGGGCACGGGGCACGGGGAAGAGCGGGAGAAGGGGGAAAACAACGAGGGGCTCACCCCAGATGCAATGGCGTCGACGGCGAGAGTTGGGAGGGCGCGGTGGTGGTGTATTTCCCGACGGGGTCCACGGCGGCCGGCGGCAAATCGGCGAAGATGGCGTCGTCCTTGGGGCTGCTGGGCTCGAATTGATGCTTCTGGTCGAAGAAGTCGTCGCTGGGGAGTCCTCTGGACAACACAGCGGCACGATGGAGGCACGGTGGCCACGCAGGCGCACAACGGCGGCCGGCGGCGAGCTACGGGTGACGGGGAAACGGCGAGGGGGAGAGCGGGAGAGCGAGCCAGAGGAGGGGAAAGGAAGGGGGGGCTACACGGGGTCTCCACGGCGAGGAGATAAGGACAGGGGCGCCGTGGATAGGCTGCCGACGGCGGCATGCCCGCCACGCAGGTGCCCGCCTGCCTGGCTCGGGGAAGAAGACGGAGGTGCCCTTGGGCTGGGCCACGTCCCCGAGTTGGGCCGGTTTACTGGTAAGCTTCTTTTCCCTTTTCTGTTTCTTTTTATTTTCTGTATTTTTGTTGTGCCTTGATAAATAAATACCTAGGCAATTTATAAAATGCCAAAAACTTTTACAAGGAATTACAAAACACATAGTTAGCCATTCACAAGTTTTGGAGATTTTTGAAAATCAAACAATTTGAATTTAAATTCAAATTGGAGTTAAATTTAATTTCCAATGCACCTTTTGAATTTTTGAATATTCCATGGGCATGGGAAAATCCCCAAACCACTTTTGCAATGATCAGCAACAATTCTAGGAATTTTCCAAACATTCAAATGATTTTTGGAAAAAGATTTTTATCTGGCCATTTTAATTAATTTCTCAGGGCTTTTCTTTTCCCCATTTTTTAATTTATTTTTGAAATTTTGACATGATGCAAAGCACAAACAAACGCTAGCACTTACCCTAGTTGGGGTTCTGACAACTCGCCCCCACTCAAAAGAATCTCGTCCCGAGATTCAGAAGTCGTCGGGAGGAAGGTGGGGTACTCGGCACGGAGGCGGTCTTCTCTTTCCCAGGTTGCTTCTTTCTCGGAGTGATGTGACCATTGCACTTTGAGGAACTTGATCGTCTGACGACGCGTGACACGCTCTGCGGAATCAAGAATACAAACAGGGTACTCTCGATAAGAAAGGTCATCTTGGAGATCAAGCGTTTCATGGTCGACTTCGTGGATGGGGTCCTTGAAGCAACGCCTGAGTTGTGACACATGGAATACATCATGTACTCGGGAAAGGTGTGTCGGATAAGCTTCTGAAGTACAAGTGACAATATGTGCATTGCATTGGTTCAATTTAGAAATGCATTTGGAATAAATTTGAATTAATTCCATTTAAGCCAAATAGCAAAAGCTACTGGTCCCATTTTAAAATCAACTCAAACATGGTTGAAAGTTGCATATTTGGATAGATAATTTTATGCTGATCATTTTTCATATATTATATGTTTAATTTGGAGTTAATATGAATTAGTTATGAATTTCCAAAGTTTAAACAATTTTCTGTAATTTCTGGAATTTCTGTATAGTCAACAGATCCTTCAGAGCTAAGCATGGCAATGAAATTTTCGAGGAGTCCCGCAAGCATGCTCTTGAGCTTGCTTCTTCTTCAAGTTCAGCCCCTCAGAAAAGCCGAATTTGGATTCCAACCCGTGCCATACCTCAAAACCTTCTCCAGAGGCCATCACCATATATATGCCATCCACCCCAACACATTATTCCACCCCGGAATGATGGTGTGCAACCAAGTAACCCCACCCCCAGCAATTCAGGCAGGGTGTGTTTCACGTGTGGTCTGACATGCCATCACTTCCGACAATGCCCTACAGTGTTTGTGGCACCCCGTCGACCTAGTCATAAGCCTCCAAAGAAATCCACCACCAAAACCATCCCAGCAAAGCTTTCAGTCACGAGTAGTGGTTGTGTGAACCAAATCTCAGTTGAGGAAACCACTGATGCTTCTGACGTCATTCTTGGTACACTCCCAGTCAATCATGTCCCCGCCTCCGTTCTTTTCGATCCAGGAGCCTCTCATTCATTCATGTCGGAGAGTTATGCACTTCGGCATGGATTTTCTTTTGAAGAAATGTTTTCTCCAATGATCATTCAAACTCCTGGTTCAAAGTGGCAAACTAATAGAGTAAGCCATGACAATCAAATTGCAATTGAGGGTTTAGTATTCCTTGCTTCACTTATAGCCCTCAAGTCTTCTGAAATTGATGTCATCCTAGGAATGGATTGGTTATCAAGGAAAAATGCTTTCCTTGATTGTAAAGCCAAATCAGTCAAACTCACCCATCTTTCAGGCCAGACCATTGACTACACATCACCCAGCTCTAGAATCCAGGTGCAGACTTTGAATGTGCTTCCACTTCCTGACCTTGAAGATGTTCCGGTGGTTCGTGACTTCCCGGATGTCTTTCCTCAAGAGCTGCCGGGAATGCCACCCGACAGGTGTGTAGAATTCATAGTGGATCTTATACCAGGCACAACCCCAATTTCGAGACGCCCATATAGAATGGCCCCACATGAGTTAGCTGAGCTAAAAACCCAACTTGATGCTTTGTTGGAAAAAGGCTTCATCCGCCCTAGCTCATCGCCATGGGGTTGCCCCGTTCTGTTCGTAACGAAGAAAGATGGAACAGAAAGGATGTGCGTAGACTATCGCCCGCTAAATCTAGCGACGATAAAGAACAAGTACCCACTGCCCAGGATCAATGGTCTTTATGATCAACTTGCTGGATCCTCTGTCTTCTCCAAGATGGATTTGAGCTTAGGCTATCATCAAATCAAAATCCGAAATGAGGACATTCCCAAAACGGCTTTCACTACTCGTTATGGTCTTTACGAGTATACCGTCATGTCCTTCGGTTTAACCAATGCCCCCGCCACATTCTCGCGCATGATGAATTCGATCTTCATGGAGTACTTAGATAAATTTGTTGTGGTTTATCTTGATGATATTCTCATCTACTCGAAGAACGAAGAAGAGCACGCAGAACATCTTAGGTTGGTATTGATGAAACTTAGAGAGCATCGCCTTTATGCCAAGTTCTCCAAGTGTGAATTTTGGCTACCAGAAGTGACCTACTTAGGCCACGTGATTTCTGCGAAAGGTGTTGCAGTCAATCCCGAGAGAGTTCAGGCCATCTTTGACTGGAATCCACCTGAATCGGTTAAGAAAGTTAGGAGTTTTCTTGGCCTAGCCAGCTATTGCCGTCGCGGCCGAGCTCTAGAGCTCCCCTCGTGGCGCCCCGATGCCACCGTTGTATGCACGAGGACGCGGGAGACATCCCAGTGCCCTCCCCTCCTTGTCCCGTGGCCTGTAGGCAGCTTCGGCGAGGCGCCGCCGCGTACATAGCCGCCGGCGTCAAGCCGCCGGCCACTAGGGCCTAATGACCAACTAATCCCCCCCCCTAACCCAATGACAGGTGGGTCCCAGCCCCCTTAATCCCCTGTTAATTTTAATTAAACCAGGTTTTAACACTGTGTCACTGACAATGCTGGCCCACATGTCAGGCCCCCTGGTGACATCAGCATTGCATCATGCTGACGCAATAATTCAATTCCAGAAAAATAGAAATGATTTAAATTAATCCAGAAAATTCCAGAAAAACATTTAAACGTTGGAAATTCATAGAAAATTCATACTAACTCCAAATTAAACATATAATATATGAAAAATTATCAGAAAAATCCAAGGATTATGAATATGGGCTTTGTTTTCATGTTTGACCATTTTAAAATGGGTGAACAGTGCAAAACACCCATATGGCTTTATTTCAAATTCAAATTTGAAGCACATTTGCAAATGATTTTGCATTTGACTTCTTTTAAATGGAATTGTAACCACATTGTGACCAAGAACATCACTATTTCAATATTGATCATGTGTTTGAGCATTTCAAATAAATTTATACCTTGTTTGGTTGTTTGCTCGATAGACGTGCAACCGGAACCGGAGGCCACCCCCTTCGTTGAAGACCCCGATATCGAACCTCGTCAGCAAGGCAAGCAAACCCCATTGATCATGTCTATAAAATCCCAATTCCCTCTCAGTCTCGCTTATGCATGTTTAGGAGATCACTTTGTATCGATTCTACCGCATAGTTGAACCCATATCCGATGCATGACCTATCATCTTGTCACAGTAGTAAGCAAACCACAATCCTAGCTGACATAGGAGTTGATTGATATCATGAAGCCCTTGCAACTGTTATAGCTTATTGCATGCTTAGTATTAATGAGGTTGCTTTTGATGTGAGTCGGGATGATGGTGAACATTGCGTTGATGAAAGTGAAACTGTGTCGGTGAATCCACCCTAATACAAGGTGAACGATGAGAGGCTGTGTAGGAGTACACAGTGGGTTGTCTCGTTGAACACCGCCTTAAGCATCGAGTTCTTGTATGGTAATCCAAGACAAAGAGTACAACCACACATTGGGCTCACTGACCCCTCTCGGCCTAGTACCTTGATCCGTGTCGACGTCCAGGAGTCACATTAGTTCGGGCTTTCCATTTGACATGTGCATAGAAAAAGAACGAAGGAAATGGTTGCATCATATAGATATGTGGGTGCACCTGTGAGGCAGGAAAACCATCTGCCAGAGGTGGCGTCTCGGTCACCTACATTGTTTGAGTCTGTTTCGTTGATCCGGCCGGGCTCTCGAGCGGAGGCAAACTCAGATAGTCGACTCTTGGAATAGACCGGTAGTGAGCGAAGTGTCGTGGTGAACATCCTCGCTGTCACCTCTTGAACGGTGGCGAGACCTGGCGGTAACCGATGGTCATGTGTGTGTAGTTTACACCCTTGCAAGGTCAACAAAACTATTCAAATAGCCGCGTCCGCGGTTAAGGACTACTTGGAACCTGTACCTGATTATTAGACAACTTAAATGGATACTTATAAAACTCGCAAGATAAGCGTGAGTGCTATGGTGTGCCTCCTCGTGGGGAAGTCGAGGAAGTAACCATAGTGGTGTAATTGGTTGGAGATGTAGTGGACTCGTGTACGCTTCTTACCTCAAGTTTGGTATTCGTAGTTCAGGATTAGCCAAGTCAAAGCTGGCACTTCTGCATGATGAAACCCCACCTCCCTTTACCTTGATACTTGAGCATGAGTAGTATAGATCTGATGTAAGTCTTGCTGAGTACGACTTTGTACTCACGTTTGCTTATTCTATGTTTTAGATGAGAACCCGGACCCCGATAGAGTCATCAACCTGAAGCTCGACGTTGACTAAGTTAGCATAGTCCCAGACAACAGTCTGGTCCCTCGTGGAAGGGCATGTTTGTTTACAAGGCTTCTCTAAGCCATTTGTTAAACTTGTCTATACTCAGACCTAATTTGCTTCCGTTGTATGATGTAATGTTGATCACAGACATGTGATCTTTGTATGCTCTATGTGTATATCAATAAAGAATACTTTGTAGAGTTATGTGATGATACTTGCTGTTCATACTAGGCATGTGTGCTGCGTGTATGTTTATAACATGCATGTCTTAGTATGGGTTTTCGAGACCTTAGTTGTGATCTGGCTGGCGGTCTTTTATACACCAAGTGGCCCTTAGATGTGCGCAGCTTGGGGCATCGCGATGCGATTGCTCGTGACTCTGTCACGTGCACACTTAGTTGTATGATCGAGCCCGCCCTAGACCCCGACTTAGTGATCGGGCTGGAGTAAGTCTATGTAAGAGTTAGGATCCAATCGATAACATGGTTGAGGCGACTTGTCTATGAGTATGGGATTCACCACCCATAAGCATTTAGACTTGTGAGCGGACGATGAGGACCCATCTCAGATGATCATCCGGCCTGAATGGGATGCCCCTCACGTTCGATGCTTACCGAGAACGTTCTGTGCTTGGCCTTGTCTGCTTAGACAAGTGGGTACGGTTCTCGGCTCTCCATGTGATTGTATCGTGACTGGAATTACATATGCTAACCCCGGGTCCCGACAGACTTGGTATCAGAGCAGGACTGTCTGTAGGCTTATCAAACCCTTGGTCGAAGTCGAGTCTAGCATTCTATAGTTATATAGTTACTTGGGTATATAAGGGAACAACGTAAGGCTTCTTTTTCTCCTTACCCTCATCGATCTGAGTTCTGGGTCACCTTATCTTTTCTACGGGATGATAGGACTAGGCTCATCTATGTCTTACTAGAACATCTCGCTGAGTGCTTCCTTTTAGCCGTAGGATTATTGTGGTCGTCCAGAGTCTCCGTTTTAAGTTCCTTGAGGAAGTTTTGTCCAATCTCCTCGAGGTCGTCTTGTTTTCCATCCCGGTGTAGCCGTTATGCTGCCGGATTTATCCCGTGTTTCTGTGGATCATTGCCTTCGCATTATAATCCTTTCCGCCTTCATCATGTCTTGTTATCCTTGAATCCATCATTCAACCTGTTCTGATTGTTGATTTTTATCACACAGGATGTCAGGTGGAACTCGTAGTGCTGTTCGTCGGAATCGAGACCGTGTTCGGAATCGAAATGATGATGAACCTCTACCACCGCCTTCTGCGGCGGAAATCATGATGGAAGCTGAGAAGAATCAACGCGATCAAACACGTCTTCTGGAGCTCATCGAGCAGAATACCTCACGTCATTGCAATGTGGTTGTGAGCATTCAGGACTTCATCCTGCTCAAGCCACCGGTATTCCGATGTTCTTCTGAGCCCCTTGAAGCTGATGATTGGCTCCGTTCCATCGAGCGTAAGCTTGACACTGCACATGTTGCTCCCAATGATTGAGTTGTTTTCGCGGTATACTTCCTGGAAGGTGCTGCTCTTCAATGGTGGGAGAACTATGTTGCTATGCAGCCAGATAGTCACGTAGTGACTTGGCAGGAGTTCTGTGTTGCCTTTCGAGGGTACCACCTTCTGGATGAGTTGATGGAGCGCAAGAAAGAAGAGTTATGCAATCTGACTCAAGGAGAGATGTCCATTCATGAATATGTGAGAGAATTCAACCGTCTTGCTCGGTATGCCCAAGATGAGATCACCACCGATGCCAGAAAGGAGGCAAGGTTCCGTAAAGGACTTAGCCCTATCCTTCGTCATGATCTCAACCTCATCGAATTTGCCACCTTTGAGGATTTAGTCAACAGATCCTTCAGAGCTGAGCATGGCAATGAAATTTTCGAGGAGTCCCGCAAGCATGCTCTTGAGCTTGCTCCTTCTTCAAGTTCAGCCCCTCAGAAACGCCGAATTTGGATTCCAACCCGTGCCATACCTCAAAACCTTCTCCAGAGGCCATCACCAAATATATGCCATCCACCCCAACACATTATTCCACCCCGGAATGATGGTGTGCAACCAAGTAACCCCACCCCCAGAAATTCAGGCAGGGTGTGTTTCACGTGTGGTCTGACAGGCCATCACTTCCGACAATGCCCTAGAGTGTTTGTGGCACCCCTTCGACCTAGTCATAAGCCTCCAAAGAAATCCACCACCAAAACCATCCCAGCAAAGCTTTCAGTCACGAGTAGTGGTTGTGTGAACCAAATCTCAGTTGAGGAAACCACTGATGCTTCTGACGTCATTCTTGGTACACTCCCAGTCAATCATGTCCCCGGCTCCGTTCTTTTCGATCCAGGAGCCTCTCATTCATTCATGTCGGAGAGTTATGCACTTCGGCATGGATTTCCTTTTGAAGAAATGTTTTCTCCAATGATCATTCAAACTCCTGGTTCAAAGTGGCAAACTAATAGAGTAAGCCATGACAATCAAATTGCAATTGAGGGTTTAGTATTCCTTGCTTCACTTATAGCCCTCAAGTCTTCTGAAATTGATGTCATCCTAGGAATGGATTGGTTATCAAGGAAAAATGCTTTCCTTGATTGTAAAGCCAAATCAGTCAAACTCACCCATCTTTCAGGCCAGACCATTGACTACACATCACCCAGCTCTAGAATCCAGGTGCAGACTTTGAATGTGCTTCCACTTCCTGACCTTGAAGATGTTCCGGTGGTTCGTGACTTCCCGGATGTCTTTCCTGAAGAGCTGCCGGGAATGCCACCCGACAGGTGTGTAGAATTCATAGTGGATCTTATACCAGGAACAACCCCAATATCGAGACGCCCATATAGAATGGCCCCACATGAGTTAGCTGAGCTAAAAACCCAACTTGATGCTTCGTTGGCAAAAGGCTTCATCCGCCCTAGCTCATCGCCATGGGGTTGCCCCGTTCTGTTCGTAACGAAGAAAGATGGAACAGAAAGGATGTGCGTAGACTATCGCCCGCTAAATCTAGCGACGATAAAGAACAAGTACCCACTGCCCAGGATCAATGATCTTTATGATCAAATTGCTGGATCCTCTGTCTTCTCCAAGATGGATTTGAGATTAGGCTATCATCAAATCAAAATCCGAAATGAGGACATTCCCAAAACAGCTTTCACTACTCGTTATGGTCTTTACGAGTATACCGTCATGTCCTTCGGTTTAACCAATGCCCCCGCCACATTCTCGCGCTTGATGAATTCGATCTTCATGGAGTACTTAGATAAATTTGTTGTGGTTTATCTTGATGATATTCTCATCTACTCGAAGAACGAAGAAGAGCACGCAGAACATCTTAGGTTGGTATTGATGAAACTTAGAGAGCATCGCCTTTATGCCAAGTTCTGCAAGCGTGAATTTTGGCTACCAGAAGTGACCTACTTAGGCCACGTGATTTCTGCGAAAGGTGTTGCAGTCAATCCCGAGAGAGTTCAGGCCGTCCTTGACTGGACTCCACCTGAATCGGTTAAGCAAGTTAGGAGTTTTCTTGGCCTAGCCAGCTATTGCCGTCGCGGCCGAGCTCTAGAGCTCCCCTCGTGGCGCCCCGATGCCACCGTTGTATGCGCGAGGACGCGGGAGACATCCCAGTGCCCTCCCCTCCTTGTCCCGTGGCCTGTAGGCAGCTCCGGCGAGGCGCCGCCGCGTACACAGCCGCCGGCCACTAGGGCCTAATGACCAACTAATCCCCCCCCCTAGCCCAATGACAGGTGGGTCCCAGCCCCCTTAATCCCCTGTTAAGTTTTAATTAAACCAGGTTTTAACACTGTGTCACTGACAATGCTGGCCCACATGTCAGGCCCCCTGGTGACATCAGCATTGCATCATGCTGACGCAATAATTCAATTCCAGAAAAATAGAAATGATTTAAATTAATCCAGAAAATTCCAGAAAAACATTTAAACTTTGGAAATTCATAGAAAATTCATACTAACTCCAAATTAAACATATAATATATGAAAAATTATCAGAAAAATCCAAGGATTATGAATATGGGCTCTGTTTTCATGTTTAACCATTTTAAAATGGGTGAACAGTGCAAAACACCCATATGGCTTTATTTCAAATTAAAATTTGAAGCACATTTGCAAATGACTTTGCATTTGACTTCTTTTAAATGGAATTGTAACCACATTGTGACCAAGAACATCACTATTTCAATATTGATCATGTGTTTGAGCATTGCAAATAAATTTATACCTTGTTTGATTGTTTGCTCGATAGACGTGCAACCGGAACCGGAGGCCACGCCCTTCGTTGAAGACCCTATATCGAACCTCGTCAGCAAGGCAAGCAAACCCCATTGATCATGTCTATAAAATCCCAATTCCCTCTCAGTCTCGCTTATGCATGTTTAGGAGATCACTTTGTATCGATTCTACCGCATAGTTGAACCCATATCCGATGCATGACCTATCATCTTGTCATAGTAGTAAGCAAACCACAATCCTAGCTGACATAGGAGTTGATTGATATCATGAAGCCCCTGCAACTGTTATAGCTTATTGCATGCTTAGTATTAATGAGGTTGCTTTATATGTGAGTCGGGATGATGGTGAACATGGTGTTGATGAAAGTGAAACTGTGTCAGTGAATCCACCCTAATACAAGGTGAACGATGAGAGGCTGTGTAGGAGTACACAGTGGGTTGTCTCGTTGAACACCGCCTTAAGCATCGAGTTCTTGTATGGTAATCCAAGACAAAGAGTAGAACCACACATTGGGCTCACTGACCCCTCTCGGCCTAGTACCTTGATCCGTGTCGACGTCCAGTAGTCACATTAGTTCGGGATTTCCATTTGACATGTGCATAGAAAAAGAACGAAGGAAATGGTTGCATCATATAGATATGTGGGTGCACCTGTGAGGCAGGAAAACCATCTGCCAGAGGTGGCGTCTCGGTCACCTATATTGTTTGAGTCCGTTTCGTTGATCCGGCCGGGCTCTCGAGCGGAGGCAAACTCAGATAGTCGACTCTTGGAATAGACCGGTTGTGAGCGAAGTGTCGTGGTGAACATCCTCGCTGTCACCTCTTGAACGGTGGCGAGACCTGGCGGTAACCGATGGTCATGTGTGTGTAGTTTACACCCTTGCAAGGTCAACAAAACTATTCGAATAGCCGCGTCCGCGGTTAAGGACTACTTGGAACCTGTACCTGATTATTAGACAACTTAAATGGATACTTATAAAACTCGCAAGATAAGCGTGAGTGCTATGGTGTGCCTCCTCGTGGGGAAGTCGAGGAAGTAACCATAGTGGTGTAATTGGTTGGAGATTTAGTGGACTCGTGTACGCTTCTTACCTCAAGTCTGGTATTCGTAGTTCAGGATTAGCCAAGTCAAAGCTGGCACTTCTGCATGATGAAACCCCACCTCCCTTTACCTTGATACTTGAGCATGAGTTGTATAGATCTGATGTAAGTCTTGCTGAGTACGACTTTGTACTCACGTTTGCTTATTCTATGTTTGAGATGAGAACCCGGACCCCGATGGAGTCATCAACCTGAAGCTCGACGTTGACTAAGTTAGCATAGTCCCAGACAGCAGTCTGGTCCCTCGTGGAAGGGCATGTTTGTTTACAAGGCTTCTCTAAGCCATTTGTTAAACTTGTCTGTACTCTGACCTAATTTGCTTCCGTTGTATGATGTAATGTTGATCACAGACATGTGATCTTTGTATGCTCTATGTGTATATCAATAAAGAATACTTTGTAGAGTTATGTGATGATACCTGCTGTTCATACTAGGCATGTGTGCTGCGTGTATGTTTATAACATGCATGTCTTAGTATGGGTTTTCGAGACCTTAGTTGTGATCTGGCTGGCGGTCTTTTATACACCAAGTGGCCCTTAGATGTGCGCAACTTGGGGCATCGCGATGCGATTGCTCGTGACTCTGTGACGTGCACACTTAGTTGTATGATCGAGCCCGCCCTAGACCCCGACTAAGTGATCGGGCTAGAGTAAGTCTATGTAAGAGTTAGGATCCAATCGATAACATGGTTGAGGCGACTTGTCTATGAGTATGGGATTCACCACCCATAAGCATTTAGACTTGTGAGCGGACGATGAGGACCCATCTCAGATGATCATCCGGCCTGAATGGGATGCCCCTCACGTTCGATGCTTACCGAGAACGTTCTGTGCTTGGCCTTGTCTGCTTAGACAAGTGGGTACGGTTCTCGGCTCTCCATGTGATTGTATCGTGACTGGAATTACATATGCTAACCCCGGGTCCCGATTGTAAGAACCCCAAAGTAGGTTTGTGTTTAACCTAGCTTGCATTTTTGCATCTTGAAAAAAATTGCAAAAGAAAAGTAATTGGGGAAAAGAAAAGCCCTAAGTGAATTTTATAAAAAGGCTAGAAATAAATCTTTTTCCAAAATTCTTTTGGATGTATTGAAAAATCCTAAAAATGAGCCTGATCATTTTAAAAGTGATTTGGGATTAATCCCATGCTCATAGATTTTTCAATAATTCAAATAGTGGCTTGGAAATTAAATCATTTGTCTATTTGAATTGGAATTCAAATAATTTGAATTTCGAAAATTCCCAAAACTTGGGGTTGACTTCTATATAGTCACCTAGGTTTTATAAAAATGTTTGGGGATTTTTATAAATTCCCTAGCTATTTTTTTTAAATGGGCAAAACAAAGAACAGAAAAGAAAAATAAGACAAGAAAGACAGAAACCTTACCTTGCGCCCACGGGCGAAGGCCCACCTGGCCAAGCCCGGCCCCGTCCCTGTCGTCTTCCTCCTCTTGACAGAAGGAGCGCAGCTCGCGCCGTGCGCTGCGTGGCGTGCATGCCTCCCCCTCCTCGCCACCTCCTGCTTCCCCCTCCTCTTCTCCTTCGCGCTGGAGACGCCTGGGAAGCTCCCAGTTCCTTTCCCCCCCATCCGCGCTTCCTCCCGACCCCTCTGTCGCCGTTCGCCATGGCCAGTGGCTCCTGCCGCCGCCTCCCGTCGACGTAGCCGTGGACCCGAGCGCCCCCTTGAAGCCCGCCTAGCACCAGCAGACGCACGACGACGAGAACAACACGCTGGTGCTCTTATTCTTCCTCCCCGGCCCCTCGTCACCGTTCTTCGCCGCGGACAGAACACGGCCGCCGCGGGCTTCGACGCCGGCGCGGCCCGAGAGCTTCCCGTGAACCCCAGCTTGCACCAAGCGAAGCAGAAGAGCGCGGGCTACGCGCTGGTGCCCTCCGTTCCCCTCCCCGTGGACTGCAGCCCAAGTCCGACGAGCGCCGCCGCGTCCTGTGGCTGCCGCCGGTTAGCCGTCGGGCGGTTAGTTTAGTTAGGGGCTAAACCCCCCCCTCTAATCTCTCTCTCTCTCACTGACACTGGGCCCAGGGCCCCTAATTAATCCGTGTTAAATTTAAACAGATTTAATTAACCCCAGTGAGGCTGACAGGTGGGGCCGCCCTGTCAGTTGACTGGTCAACCCTGGCGTCAGCATGACCTAGTGATGACGCAGTAAAGATTAAATCATTTAATTTAATTCAGTAAATTCCAGAAAATGGCTGAAACTTTGAAAAATCATAGAAAATTCATTTTAACTCCAAATTCAACATATAATATATGAAAAATGATCAGGAGAAAATCCTCTATCCAAATATCCAACTTTCAGCTATGTTGGAGTTGATCTTAAAAAGGGATCAGTAGATTTTGCTATTTGATTTAATTGGAATTATTTCAAATTCAAATCAATTACTATTCCAATTTCAAACATTGAAATGCACCACACATCACTTGTACTTCAGAAGCATTTCACACATATAATCATTTGGTTTCAAATGAACAAATAATAGCAAATGCAAGTTGACCAAATTTGAATAACATTTGGAGTTTGAATTTGAATTTACTTTTCAAATCAACTTCAATTAAAATGTGGCAATTCAAACATAGGTCACATCAGCACACTGCCATGCTTTGTTTTACATATTGAATGTGCATTGTATTATTTTGATTGTGCTTTACTTCCAGTGCTTCAGTGATTGCATCTTCTCGGTAGAGTTGATCTCAGAGACGAGTTCAACCTCACGTCAGAAGAGTATTACCTCGTGATCGTCAGCAAGGCAAGCAGCCCCCCCCTTTGATCATGTCTATAAAATCCCAGTTCCCTCTCATTCTCGCAAATGCATGTTTAGGATGTCATCATGATACGTTCTACCGCTAGTTGTACCCATTCCTTTGCATGACCTATCATTTTGTCACAGTAGTACGCAAACCACAATCCTAGCAGATGTAGGAGTTGGTTGATATCATGTGGCCCCTGCAACTGTTACAGCTTATTGCATGCTTAGAGTTGTTACCTGAGGCTACTTTGATGTGAGTCGGGATGGTAGTGATCATGTGAATAATGGTGGTAACGTGTTGGTGAATCTACCCTAAACAAAGGTGAACGATGAGAGGCTGTGTAGGAGTACACAGTGGGTTGTCTCGTTGAACACTGCCTTAGGCCCGAGTTCTTGTGTTGTTATCCAAGACCAAGAATACGACCACACATTGGGCTCACTGACCCCTCTCGGCCTAGTACCTCACCCCGGACCAGTCCAGGAGTCGCAAGTAGTTAGCCCTTTAACGATCTCAAGCAGGTGGAACCAAGGTAAGTGGTTGGCGTAGGTTGTGGGCATGTTGAATCAAGTGATCATGATCGAGTTGAGCTTGATGGCGGTCACACAACGTTTGAGTCCGCATCGGAACAATCGGCCGGATTCTGATTGTGGTCCCAACTCTAATAGGCGACTCCCTAGGACTAGAGATGGTGCCGTGAGTGAAGTGTCGTGGCAGCATCCTCGCCGGTACTCACTTGAAGGGTCCATCCCCAGGCGGTAAATGATGAGGCGTGTGTGTAGCAGTACACCCCTGCAGGGTTAATGAACTATTCGAATAGCCGTGTCCGCGGTTACGGACTACTTGGAGACCTTTACTTGATCATAGATAACTTGAACCGGATACTTCTAAAACACACCAAGATAAGTGTGAGTGCTATGGCGTGCTTCCTCGTGGGGAAGTCGAGGAAGGCACCATAGTGGAGTATTGGTTGGAGACTGTTACTTGGACTCCTGTACGTTCTTACCTCTCTCTGGTACTCGTAGTTCAGGATTAGCCAAGTCAAAGCTGGCACTTCTGCAAGTGAAACCCCACCTCCCTTTACCTTGATACATGTGCATGAGTAGTATAGTTCCTATGTAAGTCTTGCTGAGTACGACTTTGTACTCACGTTTGCCTATTCTATGTTTTAGAGACGAGACCACTGACCCTGATGGTGGCCTCTACCTCGAGCTCGACGTGGACCAATGTCGTATAGTTCCAGGCAGCAGCCTGTGCCCTTTGGAGGGTCGTTGTACTTTTCTTTCAGGCTTCTTAAGCCATTTGTTAAACTTGTCTTTACTAAGACATAATTTGCTTCCGTTGATGTTTGATGTAATGTTGGATCACATTCATGTGATCTCTGCTTGTAATACAACTACTATGTCTGCTCTGTTTAGCAGAAGTTATAAAGACTATGAGTTTGTAGAGTTCATGTTGTGATTACCTGCTGTTTACACTTGACATGTATGCTGATTGTATGATTATAACATGCATGTCTTAGTGTGGGGTTCGATAGCTTAGTTGTGTTCTTGCCGGCGGTCTTTTATACACCAAGTGGCCCTTAGATGTGCGCAGCTTGGGGCATCGCGATGCGATTGCTCGTGACTCTGTCACGTGGCACACTTTGTTGTATGATCGAGCCCGCCCGAGATCCCGACTAAGTGATCGGGCTGGAGTAAGTCTATGTAAGGGTTATGATTCAATCGATAACATGGTTGAGGCGACTTGTCTGTGAATATGGGATTCACCACCCATATCATTAGACTTGTGTGCGGACGATGAGGACCCATCTCAGTTGATCATCCGGCCTGAATGGGATGCCCCTCACGTTCGATGCTTACCGAGAGTGATCTGTGCTTGGCCTTGTCTGCTTAGAGAAGTGGGTACGGCTCTCGGCTCTCCATGTGATTGTATTATGACCGGAATTACATACGCTAACCCCGGGTCCCGACAGACTTGCTCATCCAGAAATTACATAAAATTGTTTAAACTTTGGAAATTCATAGAAAATTCATACTAACTCCAAATTAAACATATAATATATGAAAAATTATCAGAAAAATCCAAGGATTATGAATATGGGCTCTGTTTTCATGTTTGACCATTTTAAAATGGGTGAACAGTGAAAAACAACCATATGACTTTATTTCAAATTCAAATTTGAAGCACATTTGCAAATGACTTTGCATGTGACTTCTTTTAAATGGAATTGTAACCACATTGTGACCAAGAACATCACTATTTCAATATTGATCATGTGTTTGAGCATTGCAAATAAATTTATACCTTGTTTGATTGTTTGCTCGATAGACGTGCAACCGGAATCGGAGGGCACCCCCTTCGTTGTAGACCCCGATATCGAACCTCGTCAGCAAGGCAAGCAAACCCCATTGATCATGTCTATAAAATCACAATTCCCTCTCAGTCTCGCTTATGCATGTTTAGGAGATCACTTTGTATCTATTCTACGGCATAGTTGAACCCATATCCGATGCATGACCTATCATCTTGTCACAGTAGTAAGCAAACCACAATCCTAGCTGACATAGGAGTTGATTGATATCATGAAGCCCCTGCAACTGTTATAGCTTATTGCATGCTTAGTGTTAATGAGGTTGCTTTTCATGTGAGTCGGGATGATGGTGAACATGGTGTTGATGAAAGTGAAACTGTGTCGATGAATCCACCCTAATACAAGGTGAACGATGAGAGGTTGTGTAGGAGTACACAGTGGGTTTTCTCGTTGAACACCGCCTTAAGCATCGAGTTCTTGTATGGTAATCCAAGACAAAGAGTACAACCACACATTGGGCTCACTGACCCCTCTCGGCCTAGTACCTTGATCCGTGTCGACGTCCCGGAGTCACATTAGTTCGGGCTTTCCATTTGACATCTGCATAGAAAAAGACTGAAGGAATGGTTGCATCATATAGATATGAGGGTGCACCTGTGAGGCAGGAAAACCATCTGCCAGAGGTGGCGTCTCGGTCACCTACATTGTTTGAGTCCGTTTCGTTGATCCGGCCGGGCTCTCGAGGGGAGGCAAACTCAGATAGTCGACTCCTGGAATAGACCGGTTGTGAGCGAAGTGTCGTGGTGAACATCCTCGCTGTCACCTCTTGAACGTTGGCAAGACCTGGAGGTAACCGATGGTCATGTGTGTGTAGTTTACACCCTTGCAAGGTTAACAAAACTATTCGAATAGCCGCGTCCGCGGTTAAGGACTACTTGGAACCTGTACCTGATTATTAGACAACTTGAACTGGATACTTCTAAAATACACCAAGATAAGCGTGAGTGCTATGGCGTGCTTTCTCGTGGGGAAGTCGAGGAAGGCACCATAGTGGTGTATTTGGTTGGAGATGTAGTGGACTCGTGTACGCTTCTTATCTCAAGTCTGGTATTCGTAGTTCAGGATTAGCCAAGTCAAAGCTCGAATTTCTGCATGATGAAACCCCACCTCCCTTTACCTTGATACTTGAGCATGAGTAGTATAGATCTGATGTAAGTCTTGCTGAGTACGACTTTGTACTCACGTTTGCTTATTCTATGGTTTAGATGAGAACCCGGACCCCGATGGAGTCATCAACCTAAAGCTCGACGTTGACTAAGTTAGCATAGTCCCAGACAGCAGTCTGGTCCCTCGTGGAAGGGCATGTTTGTTTACAAGGCTTCTCTAAGCCATTTGTTAAACTTGTCTGTACTCAGACCTAATTTGCTTCCGTTGTATGATGTAATGTTGATCACAGACATGTGATCTTTGTATGCTCTATGTGTATATCAATAAAGAATACTTTGTAGAGTTATGTGATGATACCTGCTGTTCATACTAGGCATGTGTGCTGCGTGTATGTTTATAACATGCATGTCTTAGTATGGGTTTTCGAGACCTTAGTTGTGATCTGGCTGGCGGTCTTTTATACACCAAGTGGCCCTTAGATGTGCGCAACTTGGGGCATCGCGATGCGATTGCTCGTGACTCTGTCACGTGCACACTTAGTTGTATGATCTGAGTAGACGACATATTTTGATTGGGAGCTATGGGAGTTTTATCCTAGTCTTATATGTGTTTGAAATATCTGAGTAGGAGCAATGTGGATGTCATCATTACCTTATATGTAACTGACATATTTGAGTGGGAGCTATATGAGTGTCATCCTGAACTTAATATGTGCATGACATATTTGAGTGGGAGCGTGACAACATCTTCATATATGGATAACATATTGTGAATGGTGTAGTTGGTATTAATTATTATTTAAATCTTGCATAAATGAAGATGAATAAGTATTAAACATTGAAAATCTATTAAGATAGATTAATTTGTTTGGTAAACACTGAGTCAGAATACTTTCCTGGATAAGATTCTGAAGGAGTTCAGAATGGGACAAGTCAAGAAGTAGTTCTTGCTTGTATATCCAAGAGAAGTGTCGAGTTGATCTCAATACAATAACAATGTTAAATGAAATAAATGGATGTGCTACATCCTCTATGCCTTTGTCATTGGTTCTTTCATACAAAACTAGAGTTATGTACTCGACGTAATGTGACCCAAGTTCTTAGTAGTAAGAACATGCTGTGATATGATTTATGAGTAAATCATTTAACAAAGAGTTAAGTTTATCCTTCAGTATATGGAGAGAACTAAGGATACATCTCAAATTTGTAAAGGATAGTGGACTTGACCATAAATTTTATGGTGGTTCAAGTTCTGACACTAACCTAGAAAATTGAGATATCATACTAATAAATGCCTAAGTTGAAAGAAACATGGTTAGACATCAAAGTTGCATACAATGCACTAAGAATTAAATCTACATTGATGGCTGCTTTAGAAGTGGAAGGAGCTATAATTTGGCTGGAGAAGTTCGACTTATGACTAAGTGAGTTTTTAGTGTGCATGACTAAGTGAAGGTCCGTGTGATCCAATGGACGTCATTGCTGAAACACAATGAACGCAGTCTCACTCCACCGCCAAAGAAATATACCTCATCATTATATTGGATAATGAAGGAATGTCAAACTAGGTGACATTAATGATTTGCAAAATACATACGGATATGAATGGTTCAGACCGTTGATACAACATTTTACACAAGCAAGCATGATCTACAACCATATATATGATATGGAGTTATGATCCATAGAAAAATGCATCTAGATTATTTGTACTCTAGTGCAAGTGGGAAAATGTTGGGAATGTGCCCTAGAGGCAAATAAAATATGTTTTATTGAGCATATTCCATTCATTCATAATACATTTATTTGTATCCCACCGCCTGACTGAAATATGCTGGCCATAACGGTGCACTTTGGGTATTCTGAAATAGATGGTTGATGAGTATGCACATAGATCAAAGAGGGATTTGTCCATACGAGTGACGGATAGGTACTCTGGGCCCACTCGGTGATATTGCATCATAAGGTTTGCGCAAACATGTGACTAGGTCACGGAGTTGTAATATCACGGGAACAAGTAAACTTGTTTGTTGAGAATGAGGACGAACTATTTATATTGGATACCGATGATCAAACCTCGGACAAGAAAACTACCATAGGACAAACGGAACAGGCACATGGTTAACGGATCCAATAGCGATTGAAGTTCATTCGATGGAAGCGCAGGGGCCATCTAGGATTGTAACCAGATCTGATCGATGGTCATTGATAAAAAAAGTGCCTCGATCATGTATGTTGTTTCCCAGACCATAGGGTGTCACACTTAAGGGTATTCGACGCATTAAGGATATATTCGAGATCGCCGAAGAAATAAGGTAGAACTCTGAAATCGTTTCGGAGGAGAGACGAAAAGGTTTTCGTAGTTTCGAATTGTTCGGAAAGTTATTTGAATATGTTTTATTATTTAATTAATTGAATTAAATATTAAAATATAATTTAAATAATTTATGGAATGTTATTCTTTTGTTTTTTTGTTTTTTTGTTTTTTTTGTTTTTTCTTTAAGATAAAGAAGAAAGAAAAAAAGAATAAGAGAAAAAGAAAAAAAAATGGTGTGGGAGCGCCATGGGCTTGTGGCCCATATGTGGCCACTTGGCCACATGGCACATGCGCCATGGCCATGGCCCTTGGCTGGCCACCCCACGGCCACGCATGTGGCTAGCACATTTGGTGCTAATTTTTAGTACCACAACGCTAGTCTATGTACCTGCGTGCCCCCTTTTCCCCTATATATAGATGTGGAGGGTGACTCCATACAAATAAATTATGTTGATCTCTCTCTCTCTCCCTTTTTTCCCTTCTATGTGAGGACTCCCCTTGTATGGAGTCTGCACTAGGTTGGAGGCTTCTCCACTATACGCACGCGATCGTGCTGCTCGGGATCTGAATCCATCTTCTTTACGCTGGTCGCCTGGTTTCGAGCCCGGAGGGACGTCGGGTACACCGTATGTGTGTAATCCCGCGAGGCGCTACACTTATGGCGCTACTTCATCGTCGTGGCCGTATCTCCGACAACGTCCCGACGGGGACGTAATCCCGTCATCGGTCTCAAGGACCGAGTGGCCACTGGAGTCATCGTGGAGCTGCGCGGCATCGGGGATTGCCGGTACGACTACACCAACCACGTTCACGCGGGAATGTTTCCCGCTTAACGGACTACATACTGGTATGTGACCTATTCCATCTGTTACTTGCATCGGCATAGCATAGGACTTGGGATTTGGTATCGTAGGTTATGGAAAAATTGTGTTTTCTGCCCCGAACCCCAACATGTTGCCCCTTGATGTACCTTCCTTTAACCTATGCTGCATATAAATTTATATTATATTCAGAAGTGAGCCCTACGCTTTGTTAGCTAGGTTTAGAATGGCGGGCCGTGATCACTCTGGTGAGTGAATGCGGATTACAAAATATTATAACTGCAACAGGTACGGATCAATGCAGACGCCCTAGGGAACCTACAACGGCAAGACTCTGCCGAGTCGCTTTGAGTTTGACTGACGAGTGGATGGAGTCGTATTTCACTCTCGTCGGCTCGGTAGGGTAGCATCACCGGAATGATACGAGGTTTACCTCTGTAGTTCATTCCGCTGATGTCTCTGTCGAACCTCTTTAAGTGTACAATCGAGGGTGATACCTCCTGGTTTCACTTAATGGTAGGCACTCGAATCAACTGGTGTCCTTAAAGGTATGTAGTCGGGTGACCCAACGGTGTCCGCGAGTGGTATTGCATCGGGAATGACAGGGAGGGTACGACCGACGTTACTGGCGTGCTTAGCCCCTTCTCGTATCTCGCGAGAGTTAGCAAACCACGAAAAGTCGAGCTCTACCAAGAGCACACGCGAGACAAGGTAAGGAGACGGTTCACCTTGTTGGTACCCGCGCGCTTTGACGGGACGACAGGGCAGGCCCCGACGTTACTGGTGGACCTTGTTGTTGTTCGTTATCCGTTGTGTTGTTAGTCAGACATCGATAACGGTTGTTTGCGAGATAATAATAAAATGCTAAATGGTTGGGCAGATGACTTGAGAGGCCCGTTGGTCTGTACGCACTACCTTCACGTGGGATAAGGAGTTATGGGCTCCCCTGCGTCGTAGTTTGTTCGAAAGCTCTTCAGACATAAGCAGTACCGCAGCCTAATTGCCGGGATGTGTGTGTATTCTTCATCCAGACGGTGTATTTGGATTTGCTTTTTGCTTCACCGGCCAGACTCGCACCGTGGAAGAGTGTGGAAGTGTGAGGGACCTAGACCCCTGAGCGCATAGGATATAGTCCGACGGATGACCTCTCTGTTGAGCCTAGGATGGGTTGCGTCGTGTCGGATAGCTTTGGTGGAGCATTCCGTAACAAGGTGCCCGCCACCCTGGAGATCCGAGCGTGCTGGATGAACGGTAGTGCACCCCTGCAGGGAGTTTAACCTATGCTGAAGTTGGATCTTACCACTACAAACTACTACTATTAAACTGTATGGTTCCGGGTCTTCTTCCTCGCAGGGAAGTCGAGGAAGGGAACTCGGAGGCATTATTATTGTTAATTATTACAACTTACTATTTTACAATGCTGCAGCAACTTCAGCTGCATTGTTACTTTATGCTTTATTAAACTTTTGGCTATTCTCTTCTTGTGTTGAAAGACTCGTCGGAAGATGCTAGTCTTCGATAGGCCTAGCTTCTCATCCTTATTCTGATTTCTACCTTGCAGTCCACTATATACAGCCTCCCCTTTCCATTTGATACAAATGCATAAATTCTTAGTAGCGGACGTAAGACTCGCGGGTATGCTAGATACTCACCCTTGCTTTATTTCCCCCCTTTTTGATTTGCCTGATCGGCCGCTGTAGTCGACGTTGGAGCCCAGGAGTAGGAGTACCCCGGAGGAGGATACTACTACGTCGAGACCCCCTTTGACCAGGACCAGGAGTAGTTTCGGAGGCTCTCAGGCAGGAGGCCTTGCCTTTTTTATCTGTATCTCTGATGTTATTTATGCTAGCCTTCTTAAGGCAAAACTTGACTAACTATGTCTGTACTCAGATATTATGGTTTGTATAACTTATGTATTCGGATCCTCGTGATCCCTGGTATTGTAACTTATTGGTTTATCCTTTTGTGTTTAGTGTTGTGCCGTGATATTCATACCGTGGTACCCTAATCTCGGTCGTGTACCCTACGTGTATGATTACTATACACGGATTGATTTTAGGGGCGTCACACCCGTGCAAAGCTAGCAGATGTAGATTTTGGTAGGTGTACCGTCTTGCTGTTGGGTGTTGGTGACCTCCTCTAAAATACTTCGTCTCAATCTTCGGGTTGAGTCCAGTGGGTAAAGTGTACAAACCTTTGCAGAGCGTACAAACTAATCATGATTAGCAGTGTCCCCGGTAATGGAAAACTATGAGAAACTAGGCATTACTGGTATTGGAGGAACTTGAAAGATGATTCACCTTAATAAACTTGAGTGGAAACTTTAATAAAGGGTATGTGTTGGAATTAGTGTAGCCCAATTCAACCTTATGTAGTAAGACAAACTAAAATTTGATTTAGGTAGATTGAGGAAAAAATCAGCTTTCTGCAAAATAAAACCATAAGCCTTCCTTTGACTTATCGTGCATGTAGATGTAGGTTTGTTATATCACTTTTCGTGTGACTTTCCGTACAAAACAGATGTACTGGCCCGTTCTCGGTCTGTAACCTTCGGTGTTGCAGGATTGTATACGATGAGTAAGTGATGCGTTGTAGGGTTACGATGTCTATACTCAACTTTGCCGATGGAGTTGATGGACGCCACGAAGCTCTTTATTGTTTTCCGTTGTATTCTATTTATAAGCTAACCTTGAGCTATGCAGGTATCCTTTAATGTAATACTAGATCTTCGATGTAATATTTATGACATGTGTGAAAGGAAGGAAGACAAAAAGGTGTGAAAGGCTCACATCAATGAGGACAATCATAGGCGAGAGAAAACCAAATGATAGATATGATGTGAGGAGTAGGGATTGCCATGCAACGAATGCACATATGAGCTAAGGTAAGCTCTCCAATGGAACTAGTGGGGGTGCATCCAACTTGCTTGCTCATGAAGACCTAGAGCTCATTTGAGGAGGCTCATCCTTGGAATATGCAAGCCAAGTTCTATAGTGTAAGGATCATCACATAGTTATGCATGAATAATATGAATATCTCTATGGAGTACAAATATGACAATGCAGTACGAGTGTGGATCTTTCAAAAGGAATAGTAGTGTTGCCCCCCTTCTCTTTTTTCTTTCTTTTTTCTTGTTTTTTTGTATTTTTGTGGCCTCATTGGCTCTTTCTATTTATCTCTCATTTGTCCTTTTTGGGATCTTTTAATTTGTCCTCTTTTGGGATATTTTATTTTGTCCTCTTTGGGATCTTTTCCTCACTTAAGGGCAACACTCTATATTTTACAAGAATATAAAAGATCTTCACAGTTTACAAGAAGTAGTCAACATAAAGAAAACTGAAAAACTATCATGATGTATGCAAATGTATGCCTCTGCCAGTGTAGCAGCATATGGAATCATACTAGCGCATCATGTAGCAATGATAAGGACAAAGCCCAACTAGCATGCGGCTCCTCGATCAAGCAAAAGCATGTATGACATGAAGATCAAGTCAGGAAATGGTGGATGTTGCATGGAAATGTATCTCGGAAATGCTATGGAAATGCCTTGATAGCTAGGTATGGTGGCTGTTTTGAGGAAGATATAAGGAGGTTTATGATGATAGGGCGTATCATGCCAAGGGTTTGTGTGCTACGGCGAAGTATGCACCAACTCTCAAGATGAGAAAGGGCAATGCATGGTACCGAAGAAGCTAGCAAAATATGGAAGGTGGAAGTGCCAACAATCGAATACTCGCATTAGTCCGAAGAACTCATGCACTTATTATCGGTAACTCTCTATCTAATCAGGAGGTTCACAAAGAGACAAGTACCCCATAGAGGAGTGTATGGGGGTTTGGTTATCCTTGCGCATCCTCGACCCATGGTACGTGAGGGTACTCTATATATTCCAAACCCTCCAGAGGTTAGCAATCCATCTAGTAGCTAGATTTTTTAACTAATTTTTTTGTAGTTTTCGAAAATTAACACGGATTGCCCAATACGACACCTATAACTAATAGGCTCAAGATCTTGGCACCAAAAGTCCAAACATTACTCAAATCAATACCTCAAAACTATTGCAAGTTACTACTACACTTATAATAGCAACCTCAATTACCTACTCATGCAAGACACACAATTGTAACGACCCGATTCACAAAGAATCGAAGTCTCTGGGCATCCTGTGCTAGTCCTTGGATCAATAGCTAGCACACACAGTACATGATGTAATATCAAGAATAAACCACATGTCATAATTATTACATCGAAGATCTAGTATTACAATTAAGCATACCTGCATAGCTCAAAGCTAGCTTACAAATAAAATACAACGGAAAAAAAATAAAGAGTTTCGTGGTGTCCATCAACTCCACCGGCAAAGTTGACTATAGACATCGTAACCCTACAACGCATCACTTACTTGTCGTATACAATCCTGCAACACTGAAGGTTACAGCCAGACAACGGGTCAGTACATCTGATTTGTACGTCAAGTCACACGAAAAAGGATATAACAAACCTACATCTACATGAAAGGATAAGTCAACGGTAGGCTTGTGGTTTTATTTTGCAAAAATCTGGTTTTTCCCTCAATCTAGCTACTAGTCAATTTTTAATTTATCTTACTACATAAGGTTGAATTGGCAACACCAATTCCAACCCATACCCTTTATTAAAGTTTCCCACTCAAGTTTTATTAGGGTGAATCATCTGTCAAGATCCTCCAATAACAGTAATGCCTAGTTGGTCATAGTTGCTCCGACAATTGAGACAAAGTCATTCAGAAGAGGTCACCTCCACCCTTTGGTAGCCGGTACACCTATCATATCTACATCTGCTAGCTACCAGGGCCAGGCTCCCCACAACGTACTGAACTAATCCAGAGCCCATAGAGCCAGTGGTCGTACATGGAAGCTATTAGTCACTAAGTCTGTTCAATCTTTTTGAGCCTGGACGACGCTCACTTAGGTTGCACTCTCATGGGCGCAGTCCTTCGATAAGGTGCACGACCCCATGATGCCTTCCCTCCATACCATGCAAAACCATTGGGAGCATTTAACACTGAACCTGCCCTTAAAGAAGGAGCAGCCTCCAGGATGCATCCCGCCCGTCCAGAGGTGAATTATTTTTAAGGTTTGCTAGTCAAGTTATTAAATCCTCACCATAACTCAATGTGATCTCAAGCCAAACCCCGTCTACAAGAATAGCAATCTTCTAATGTACTAAAGCCCCTAGGAGAAGAAATGCTGAGAATCAATTGAGATCGATTTGGCTTGGTGCCCCAATTTTGACCGGGTTGTAACGCTAGAGTAAGCAGGTCTCGATGTGGGCCCCTGGAGCAGCGCACAAAACAGACGTCCTAGCTTTGGTCAAAACAATTTTCTCATCCCCGTCTTCCTCTCGCTCCCAATCCTATCGCCTTCGATTCTGGCCGCCTTTCCACTAATCAACTGGACTGATCGTTGGCTTAACATGGAGAAGCACGTGAAGAAGAAGTGGGCGGAGACAAGGTGGGCATGGCCACACACATGTTTCTCTCTCCACAACTCACATCTGGTGCCCCAATCGGGTACCCCTGTGACCCAATTTCTGCTATTTAATTTGATTCGTGATTTACTGATTCTTCTTCTATTCGCCTCCGCCGGGATCGACGATTTCATATTCCTACCTCTCTACAGGCATACCATCATCAGCGACATAGGTTCCCAAAATCTCTTCTTCTTCCCCTCACAAATCTTCTCTTCATTCAATGATTAACCCCTCTCTCTCTTGCTTGATCTGCATATGGAAGATATGTGTGCTGCCGAGCTGCTCGGGTATAGTCTGCTCACCGCTGTGGTTTCTTGGTTTTCTTACTGTGGATTATTAACGGTTGGATGTTGCAGGAGTGGGAAAATCATACATGTTGCTGCAGTTCATGTACAAGAGGTTTCAGCCAATGCACAACCTCACTATGGAGTCGAGTTCGGCACCCGCATGATCATCATCGACAACAAGACCATGAAGCTTCAGATTTGGGACACAATTTGTGCTCCATTTGTTTCCTGACCGATGTAATGCCTCTACCTATTTCCTTGTCTATATAATGTGTCATCATGTTATTTGCAACCTTTAAATAAACTATAAATTTAGATGCAACAAACATGTTCAATTTGGAAAATTCTGGCCAGTAATTCGCAATGGTAGTTATTTTACATCCTATTGCATGTAGCATTGCTCTCTGGGAGTTCATAAAATATACATTTTTCTCTTCAGATCTGTCTCTCGCTCAGAAAATTATCTTCCAGTTATTTAGGTGTCATAAAGAAGGCATTTTGTCGTCGATATGTAACGGCAGATGCCATGGGGATGGCTAATGAGTGGGACAAACTGAGGTTAGTGTCGCTGGTACCGAAATCGAGAATGGGAACACACGGTGACACACCATGCTGTACCCAGGTTCGGGGCTCTTCGTAGAGATAACACCCCTAGTCCTACCGAGCTAGCTATATGCAATAACTCTGGCTACAATTAATGCTCCTTGAGCTGTTTGAGAGGAAGAAGAATAGGGCCTCTGGTAACTACTCTCTCCTTGCTCTCTCAATGGTGGGTGAGATTGCAATAACTGCTCTGCCGTCCCCCACGCAGGAAGGCTACCCGGGGCTCTTATAGGCCGACCCCGGGGTACAAAGGTAAATATAAAAGAGGGAGGGCCCAGGTGTCTGTCTCAGATCAGCTAGGGACCTAACATCGTTCTCCTCTAGATGACCCGGTGTAGACTTGCGGCTTGCCATGCCGCTATCCCGTAGACCTTAGTAATGAATGAAGCTAGATACTTAGGCCTGTCGTCCTGTCCGCGTGATCGGCGCTGGAGGAGACCGCACGCCTCTGACAGTCCCGATCTTCAGGGATTGCGCATTGAATGCTCTTGTACCAGGTGTCCGACCTGGACCTCTGATCGGATGTTGCTCTTCTTACTTCGGTTGGATGCTCCTGGATGAGGCCGATTGCGTCCTTTCTAGGGCAATCGGCCCTAACCTGGAACAGATCGGCCCACTTCTTACTTGATCTTGTTTAGCTCAGCCTTGATTACATCGGTGACCATCAGGTCGGTGATCTCTGCCTTGATGAATTGTTTCCCCTGTGTAACAACCCATGTGCAATAATTATATAACACCATGAGATTGTACCTTGTCTGTTGACTTTGTAACTTGGCATGATGCTAAACATTATGATTTCATGTGATGATTTAAATTTGCATTGGGATTGGAGCCAATTTGGTTTGTTTATTTTGCATTCCAAGTGGTTCAAGAAGGGTATTGGAGGATTTTTCTTTGTTGCATGCTTGCTCTCCTTGACCCCAAACTTGGCCTAGCCATTTCAATTGCTATGGCAAGGGTTTTAAAATCCTCAAATTATTTTTGCCATCATCAAAATAGGGGGCCCTAGTTCAAAGTGATTTTGAATTCAAAAGGAGCTCACAATTTTGGTGTTGCCAAAAATGCCCAAACCATTTTTGGAAATTGAGGAATAATGCAAGGTTAATTATACATATTTTTATGTATTTTTCCCACTTGTATTTAGCCCAGAAAAACTCCAAATCCTTTCTGTTTTGTGTTAAATGGAAAAGGATAGAGCAGCAGGGTTTTTCCTTCCAATTCTCTGTTGTAGGCCCAGCCCACCTGGGCCTCGGTTGCTTCTCGGGCTAGAGCCCAGCCGCGAAGCGGTAAGTGGAGGCAGCCCTGACCATTCGATCGAGATCCGATGGCTCGCCGTCGTCTTCTTTCCATGCTGGACAGGTCTCCCCGCTCCTCTCCTCTCACGGCGCAAGTCCGGCCAAAGCTGTGGAGCCCTCCGGCCAGGGAGAGCGGGAGCCCCCTATTTGAGGCCTCCGGGAGCGCCCCAGGGAACCTAGGGTTCCACTTCCCCCTCCAATTTTGCGCGCCGCCGCCGCCAGGGTCGTGGAGGCATCACCCCTGTTCCGCCGGTGAGCTCTTCGATTCCGCCCCGTCGTGTGACGCCGTGAGGCCTGCTTCTGCACGCACCACCTCACCGTCCTTCCTGACCCATACCGACTTGCAGGAGCAGCAGGAGGGCTGCGTGGCGACCTCGAGCCGGAGACCTCCGCCGCGGACCGTCGTCTTCCTCGACGCCGGTGGCAGCTTCTTCTTCCTCCTCCGTGCGGTCGATGTCGTCATCACCCACCCCTAGGTGAGCGCGAGATCATCTCCTTCCCCGTAGCGAATAGCGGTAGGGCCCCAGGCGTGGGTCGTTGGTGAAGTCCGCACGTCGCCGTCGCCGGTGCACCACCGTGGTCGCCTTGTCCATGGCGTTCCCGGGCTGTACGCGTGCGTGCTCTAGGCACGTTCTGGCTGTTGCCGCTACGCCTCTGAAGATGTTGTTCAGAGCCGCAGCGCCGCCGTCATGTTCAGTAGAGGCTAGCCTCGCCGTAGTAGAGCTAGGTCCCCCGATCCAGACGTAGATCTGTAGAGGGATGTCCCAGCTTGGATTAGCGCGTCGTGGTGTGGACTGAGGTGCCCTGTGCGTGACGCCATGGTTGTCTGAAGTTCGCCGGAGCCCGCGTGCAACTGCATCTGCAGAACAGGTCGCCGCACCTCTGAAACCTTGGGGATTCCAGCAAGCACAGAAGGAAGTAGTGGCCGAGCTGGTGCCTAGGTGTTGAGGGAGGTACCCTATCGAGGTCCCATGCCAGGGCTCGTCGGAGAAGTGCCGGAGCTCGAGGGGAGGTTCGCCGCAAGTCGTCGTCGTCGCCGGGTTTTCTGAAGCTCAATCCGGGGTGCATACCTCTTCTGTTTTCGTGTCCTTTTCGGTTCAGTAAACGTGCATTAGCGTAGTGGTAGAGGGGGCTGTGGAGTGGAGGCACGTTCTGGGTTCAAATCCCAGCCGATGCACGCCCCCCTTTTTTTCTTTTTCTTCGTTTGCCTGAGCCGTGGAGACAGATGGGCTTGGCCCAGTAGCTACCACAGTTCAGAGGGGCTAGCCCAGAGGGAGAAGAGGAGATGGGCTGGTCGCGGAATCCAGCCCAGTGCTGGAGCCCCTTGTTCTTTTTTTTTTCTTTTTTTCTTTTCGGTTTTGTTTGACTCCAACTTCATCCAGGGGCATGTTTTATATGCTTTTTAGGTAGCTTGAGCTACTGAACATCATGGTGAGGTCTATTTTGCATTTTTGCCCCCTCTAATAATTGAGGTGTGGTAATTTTGCAATATAAACCCTCTTTTTCTTTTGTTTTGGTCAAGTTTTCTCCAACTTCAAGATTGGCCATGCCATATATGGATTTTGGTCAGTTTCATCCAAGGAGTTGCATGGTAATAATGATTTATTCATTTGAGCCTTTTTCCAAATGTATGTAGTGTAGTTTTGCACTCAGCCCCCTGAACTCCAGTTGAATTTGCAACTGTGTTTGCAAATTCAAATGCTACCATAATATATATGGTTTTGGGGTAGCTTCCTGCAAGGATTGCAATGGTGTGTCCTCATGATGTTCTGTGCAACCCATTTGGACAAGGTGTGACCACCTCAACCAGTATCAATCTGTCTTTCCCTAATTGCATCATCTTCAGTGCATTTTGAGATGATGATTATCAGTCCTTTTCAAGCTTTGTTTCATGTCGGCTTCAAATCATCTTTCTTCAAAGTCAGCCCTAACATATTGTCATATGCAATGTGGCTGGTTCCAACTTTTGTTGCACCTTCCTTGAGTCAAATTCACCGATACTACTCTGTCTCCGGGATCGATGATTACTTTTCACGTTGTTTTATTTATGTTATATGCTTTGTTGATCATGCCATGTTGACATGCTACTTACACCTAAAATAAGGCTACGACCAAAGCCATCTTCACGTAAATAAATTGCATATGTTCATTTAAATCTGACTAGATAGGGTCACATCATGTAATTTAAACTTGATCATACCATCCTTGCCTGTGCATTGTACCCGTTACTTACTTGTGTGCTTTTCCTTGCCGGTACCTTACGTTAGCACCTGAGACCGCCGAGGAGACTTACGTGGAGATTTCCGACACCGAGCCCGAGGACCCTGCTGCGTCTGCTTCGACGACCGATTACCCAGGCAAGGGGGAGATTCATACCATTACTTGATACCTTTCTGCCTACCTGCTTAGCTGTAGCCTAGAACGTTTGCTTGATCCTATCCACTTTAATTATGCCACCTTCAAAACCCAAAAAACCATGATCCCTACATCCCAGCAAAACATTGTATTGCTAAGTTACCGCTGCTCAGCCATTGCTTAGTATGAGTAGGAAAACTTGCTTCTTACCCTTTTTCTATGGTTTGGGATATCATATTATCTAAAGAAGTTGGTTGATATTTATTATATTTATGATGTTAATTTATACTTGACGAAAGATGGGAGACCAGGCTATTCCTGCCAGGTGTTTTGTTCCATTTGAGTCACCTAGGTCCCGAGTTCCGGGTATTGTGTTTCTTGACGAGCGTGCCTAATCGTGTGTGGGATTCTATGGGGTCCCCTTTTCTTACCTACCTAGCTTCATACAATTCTAGTGGTGGCCCGAGCTGATTTACTATTCGCAATGTGTGTGTGCTGGTGGTACCCCAGTTGTTTATAAACCACCTTGGGCCAGGAGGACTTGTGCCTTGGCTGGCCCACTTTGTCCGGCTGAGGACCCGGTGTCCCAATGTGTGATTAACCGGGTATCCAAACGTGCGACAGACGGTAGAGGCCGATTCCAGAGCGCGGCCGGCTTTTGAGTTGGGTGTCGACTCACCGGGGGCCACCCGGAGTTGTGCGTTGTTAGTTAGAGGGACTCTGACTTTCCGGAGTTTCAGGCGTTTACCTAGCCAAGTGGAAACCGGGCGTACATGCGAAGCCTATGATGGGCAGTTGGTACACCCCTGCAGGGTTAAATCTTTTCGAAAAGCCGTGTCCGCGGTTATGGACGACTTGAGACCTACTCCTTGTTCATAGAATAACATCAATCTGAATCATAATTAAAACTTGCCTACCGTGTGAGTGCCTTGGTTGCTTTTCTTCGTCCAGGGGGACCGAGAGAAGATCCAGGTTGTGTTATGCTTGACGTAAGTAGGTGGATAGTAGACCTATGACACGATGTCACGTGCTATTCTTGGACCTTACCTCTACTCCAATAGAACGATGGCCACCATAAATGCTAGTGCGGCTGCAACCTCTACCTTTACTGTCTTACCTTAGGAAGTCAGTTATCCTGTAATGATATAATCTCACCCCATTTTACTTTTGTGCTTTTACTGTTTTGCCTGATCGGCCGCTGCAGTGGAGTACTTTCTTGACCCGAGCTCTGGACGATACTTCGTGGAGGTGCCCCCGGAGGATGACGATGAGATGGACCTCGTTCAGTAGATCCTACAGTTGGGCTTCGACGATCCGTGGGTGGACTCTTTATGTGCAGCCCTCTCTAGGGAAATTTGGCTTTTGACCGTACTCGGTCGTGATTGTCTTCCGCTTGTCCCATGATGTACTGTTGGGTCCACGGACCCCTGAGATGATGTAATAATTTATCCAACGGCGATGTATGCCTTGGACTATTTATATTTGTGTCTTAGTTAAAGTTCTTGTTCTTATACATTGTTGTCGAGAATCCGGCAGCGACACGAGTGCGAGTGTCGTGAGTCGGTAGCTCTTTATGCGCTACTAACTTGAGCGGGACGCGAAAGCGACTAACTCGAGTTAGCATCGCATCGGGGGCCTTACACCCTTGGTGACCCTACCCGGTGGTCATTCCCCCGACAGTAGCCCCTGAAGCTGCGGAGGTCCCACCGAACTTAGCGACGACGGGGCCTGCACAGGTTCCTTCTCTTGTAAAATGCTAACTCTTTGTTTCTAACCGATTGCTTCAATAGGCTGGTTGCTTGCTATCTGCCGATTGCTCCAAATGGGTCGATTGCTCTCAACTGGTCGATTTCTCTTGATCTTCCGATTGCTCTTGAGGGGGACAAACCGATTGCTCTTAGCCTGCCGATTGCTCTTGACCTCCTCGACCGATCCGCCCAACGGTTGGTTTGACTGGAATGTTGACCGAACTTGCCGCTTCGAATTCGCCGAAGAATACGGGACGTCGTGCCATGATTTGACATGCCATAACCGCCGCCTCGACCCATGCGTGCACGTCCCGTCCCATCCGCCGGATCTTCTGTGCTCCAAACTGATGCTGCTCTCTAGATACACGCAGCCACACCGTCTACTAGATCGGCACACCCGATCCCACTACCTCCTCGCCATGCCTTTAAGTATCCCGTGGGGTGAGAGACGCGTCTCGCACCCCTCACTCCATTTTCCTCGAGCTCTCCTCCATTGCCTCCGTCGCCGCACCGCTCGCCCTGCCGCGCTGCTGCCGCTGCTCCTGACGCTGAAGGCCGCTGCACCGAGGACCGTGCTACCGCACGCCGCCGCCGTTGCCCTTGCTCCTCCTCTGCCACCATATGTGGGCTTGGATCTAGATTTCCTCCACCTCCGCCGCCGCCTTCTTCCTCATCTCCGTCTTGCTCCTCATTGCCCACCACGGAGTCCGACCCCTCCATGGGGGACGACGCCGCCGCAGGCTCCCAAAGGGGGCTTAGAAAGGCTCAACTGTTACCGAGATGCACATTGCGCTCCTCCGCCGGTCTCGCAAGATTCCGACGCACCTTTCCTTCTGCGTTCCCGGCGACGATATTGTACCCACGCCTCGAGAAGGAGAGCGTGTTGTCTTCCTCGCGCATTTCGAGCGTGGATTCGCGCTCTCGGTGAGCCAGTTCTTCCATGACTTCCTTGCCTTCTATCTCTTGCAACCGCACCACCTCGGCGCAAATGCCATCATGCTGGTCTCCACTTTTGTGGCGCTGTGCGAAGGTTGGCTCTGGTGCCGGCTCTTCCAATTCTGCAGCTTCCATGTAGGCACTGGTGTGTATACTATCAACCCCAAGTCCAAGAAGAAGGAGGAAGTAAAGGTGATGGCCGAATGCGGTGGTGCCACCATATACCTCCACCAAGTTGGACTCTATCCTCATCCCCAACTGCCTCAGTCCATCAAGAACTGGCAGATGGGGTTCTTTTATGTTTCCTCACCAAAGAACGAAGATCTGTTAATCTTCCCGAATTCTCTCTGTCGCCTCCGACTGCAAAGTACCACTGGGCTGAGAAACCAGGGGACGGGGACACCGATCTGGATCTTCAAGTACCCTATATCCAAAAACTGATGGAAAAAGGGCTACAGCCCGCCGATCTGATGGCGACCTGGCTCTGCCGCCGAGTGCTCCCTCTGCAACGCCGCTGCCACCGGACTGCGACATGCACCTGCGCGTTGATCTCACTCGGATTTCCACTTTCCGAATCAACGAAGCTGATTTCATCCGCCGAATCAACAGTATTACCAACCTCAAGGTCGTTGGGCCTTTCGAGTTCGGAGTGACGCCATACAACCGATCTCGGCCCTGCCCTGAGGTATGCTCTAAACACCATCTTTTATCTTGGCTCTCATTTCCCCCGTACTAACTTTGATTGGACCCTTCTCATCAGGAGTTCCTTGGCTCTAGGATCATGCAAGACGGACAGTCCACCTCGGGATACCACCCCGACCGAGCTGAAGAAGATGCCCAAGACGTAGAACTTGAAGAGGCGACCGATTCCGAGACCGAGGCTCAGACTGCTTCTTTCGGGCACGGCCTCAACAAGCCGGGTGAGTCTGATTCCTCCATCAAACGCTTCATGGCCGAATGGAGCAGCGATTCTGATCCGCCTGGTAACTTCGGCACATAGTCTGAATCGGACGAGCAGACGCAGCCTAAAGGGAAACGCCCCCCGACCTGATGATGCCGTCGGCCCCTCCAAGGTTGCCAAGAAGAAAGGGAAGACTAGCCCGCGCCGAGACGCCCCCAAGATTAGTGGCCCTGTGCTTTCTCCCACTCCCCTGAATATTGCTCGCCCTGACTTTTCCATGGCCAGATTTGCTTCTCAACTGCCCCGAGCTGCCGGGTATGCTTCTCTTCATCTTTTTTGTTCCTGTCGATTCTGCCTGTACTGCTTTTCTCACTTGTGCTTTCTTTTTTTATTGCAGGGCTGCCCGATCTGTAGACCCTGCGGGATCTGGGGGTGCTCCAATTGCTCCCCCTGCCCCCTCTGCTGCTCCTCGTATGACTCCTGCTACCTCGGCTACCTCCAACGTGTCTGCACCTACTCGCAAGAGAGGTGCTGCCGATACTCGCAAGGCCGAGCGGGCCAAGAAAAAAGTTGCCGCTACCGCCACACAGGCGCGGGCGACTGCTCCACTGCCGACCTCTGCTACTCCTCCGACTTCTGGCGCGCAGTCGGCCACTCCTGCCCCGAGCACCACTACTGCTCCGATTCTGCTGGACCCTTCTGGCATCGCACATACTGATGTGTCGCTGCCAGATCGGCCTGCCGCTGATGCTCCTCAGCCTGAGGCTTCTCCAACCCAGGTCACTGCTGCCGACCCTACTCCTGCCACTGGCTCGGAGAGTGCTGCTGCTGCCTCCACCGAACCAGTGACTTCTCCATCCGCTATTCCTCAAGCCGCTCACGTTGTCGCCGGATCCAGTGCTTCTACAGCACCATCCTCTGGCACCCTTGTGCGCCAACCGCCGTCCAGCCGCCAGCTTGTGCTGGCCGACCGGTTCCGCAAGGCGTACCTTGGAGCTTCCGACGTTTCCCCCGTCCAACCTGCTGCCGACTCGGCTACTCCTCCGCCCCCTGGATCCGAGGACCAACTTCCGTCCCATCTCTTGGGCCGGTTGGGTGGTCTTTCCACTGATATCAGACGCTTCGCTGATGGGGCGCTGAGCCAAGTCCTTGCCTCCGAGCACTCTGCTAGTGTAAGTTTTCTTTTCAGTGGGGGCGCGCCTAGCGCACCCACTGGGTGTAGTCCCCGAGATTCGGGCCGATTGCTTGCAATCTGTCCGGATCTTCATTTCTTTTTATTGCTCTGTGCTTTTTCTTAGATCTGCTCGGCCCATTTTTCAGGTCATCTGTGATAGACGTCAGTCTGTATTTGAAGAACTTCTGGCCGCTTATTCAGCGGGTCAGAAGTCTATTGCTACGTTGAAGAAAAATGCTGACACTCAAGCTGCCACGATTCAAGAGCTAACAGGTATACTTTTGCTTGTCCTTTCTTGTTTCTCCCGATTGTGATTACACTCTTACTTGACTGCCCACTTGTAGCTGCTGCCACCCACTCCTCCGAGCTAGAAGCTTCTCAGAAGAGAATCGCCGAACTGGAGAACTAGCTCGGTGAGAAGAATGGCCAGCTCGGCCGAGCCGAACAAGAAAATCAGCGCCTCGCCACTGTCGAGACTGAGCTGCAAGCCAAACTTCAACAAGCTGCCAAGGATCTTTCCGCCGCCCAAACTGCCAATGGACATGAATTATAGAGGTTGTCCGATGCTCGGATTGAGGTTGAAGGTCAACTTATGAAGGAAAGGGATGCTGCCATCAAGCGTGCTGAGGACATGGATGCCCAACACATCACAGAGATCCAGCGCGCCCAGGCTGGTGTTGATCTTGCACTTTCTTTCCTTCACCTCGTGGATCTTGCCCTTGCAGGTGTTATTCATTCTGTTTACTCTAGCCCTCCGATCTACCCCTGCTATTCTCCGAACTGACATTTATCTCCGATTATTCCTGCCAGATGCTTGGCCCAACTCCACTACTGCCGCCGATGAAGCTGTTGCCGCAGCCCGCCGAGTGCGGGGTGTGGTGGTTGCTGCTGATGCCGGCTGGGATGCCGAGGACTTTGTGGTTGCTCTGGGTGCCAGGATTCCCCATGTGAAAGGTGCACTGTGCACTTACAAGACTGGTATTCAGAAGCTGAAGGACAAGTTATTCAAGGGCAAGCAGAAATCCATTGCTTTTGATCAGCATGAGGATGTCGCCCGGAGTCTCCGAGCTGTTACCCGCTAGATTGATAATATGCTCGATTTTGCCTTCCGGTCTGGAGTACAGGCCGCCCTCTCTATTGCGAAGAGCTGGTACCCTGGTATCGATCTGAAATTGATGATTGCTCTGCGGGAGGGCTCGGAAGAATCCATTGGCGAGCTCTGGACTCAAATCTTCCAAATTGCCCAGGAGCTCGCAAATGGTATGGATCTCCTAGAGGTTACTCCTTACGTTGATTCTGCTGGTCAGCCAACTGGAGTTGCCTCCTTCAGCGACCTTCTGTATACCACAAGTGAAGATAAAGCGCCTCAATCCCGACCTGCTCGTCAGACCGGCAGCGAGAACTCCCACTCTTCAGATTATGCGGATGATGGCGCCGAGCAAGAGAGCGAAGGGTCCTCCGATGGATACTCGGTGAGTGCCTCCCAAGACCCCTCACGTGACCAGGCCAAGACCACCGCCTCTTCTGCTCCGGGGGGTGCTACCAGCACGGCCCCAACTGCTTCTTCTCCGATTGCTCTCTCCGCGCCAGATGCGCTGGATGCTCCAAATGCACCAGCCGCTTGAGCTCGGCCTACCGATCTAGTTTCCTGCTTTTGCTTAAAAAACAGTTAAATTTCAAGTGCGCCCGTCAAGGGCCACTTTCATGTAATGAACATCATTCAGCCAATCAGCCCTATCTGCTTGTGAACTTGATTTTGCTTAGATAATTATGGCACTCTGCCTTTGCATTTTTCAACCGATTGCCTTTTTCTTTGTCAATATCCTCACCAACCTTACAGCCGACCTGCGGTCTGTGGTCGGATCGGAAAATAGACCTCGAAAGAATTTTTGAAAAGTACTTCCAGGTTCTTAGTTTTTGTCGCAAAGGTGGTTCTTTACAGATGGACCAATTGCAACTTGCCGACTGTTCGGCCAGCCGGTCTGGTCACAATCGACGGGTGTGCGAGCGGCTTAACTCCGAACTAGATATACTTTGAGTACGAACTCTCCGATTGATAGTTTTTCTCGGCCCGGTCCACCCGACATTACAGCCGACCTGCGGTCTGCATTCGGTTTGTACCAGCTTTCACAAAACCCTTCACTCGTTTTGCTCTTTCTCCGAGTATACCCTTTTCGGGGTAACCGGCCAGTCCCCGGGTCTGCTCTTGCTGACCCTAGGACCGGAATATGAAGGCAAGTAATTTTATAACTCTTGCCGAATGCAGTCTTATAGACACACGGCTATTCTCATTGATAATAATTCCACAAAGGGAGGGGATACAACCAATACCATTCAACAGTAAAACGGACATAATAGCTCGGTGTTCCATGGACGCTCCGTTTCTTGCCCCGAAGTATCCACATGTCGGGTCGGCTTCCTGAGATCAATGAGGTAGTACGCATTGTTTTTGAGCGCTCGACTGACGACGAATGGACCTTCCCAAGGAGAGGACAACTTGTGCTGGCCATCCGATTTCTGGATTCGGCGCAGCACCAAATCACCCTCACGAAAATCTAGGGGGAGGATCTTCTTGTTGTGGTAGTGACGCAGCTTCTGTTGGTATATTGCCGACCTGGACAAGGCCAGGAGACATGCTTCTTCTCTGAGATCAACGCCGTCCTCACGAGCTTCCTTGGCTTCTGCCTCCGTATACATGGCATGACGAGGTTAATCAAACTCAATGTCACAGGGGAGCATTGCTTCAGCACCATATACTAGGAAAAAGGGAGTGAATCCAGTTGAACGGTTCGGTGTGGTGCGCAAACTCGAAAGTACTGCTGGCATCTCATCAATCCATGCGCCGGGTGCTCTTTCTAGTGGTTCCACCAATCTTGGCTTGATTCCAGGCAGATTGAGACTATTTGTCCGCTCTGCTTGACCATTTGACTGGGGGTGAGCCACAGATGCGACGTCTAGCCGGATGCCTTGCTGGGAGGAAAACCGAGCTAGCGCCCCCTTTGCGAAGTTTGTTCCATTGTCAGTGATGATGCTGTGTGGCACTCCATATCTGACCATGACGTCTGCTATGAACCTGACTACAGTCGGCCCATCTAATGTCTTGATCGACCTTGCCTCTATCCACTTGGTAAATTTGTCCACTGCTACCAGTAATTGTGTCATGCCACCTCTTGCTGTTTTGAACGGCCCTACCATGTCCAGACCCCAAACTTCAAACGTCCAAGTGATCGGAATGGTTTTGAGTGATGAGGCTGGTAAGTGGCTTTTTTCTTTGAATCTTTGACACCTATTGCAGTGCTTGACCAGATCTTCTGCTGCTGCTTTCGCAGTCGGCCAATAAAAACCATGGCGAAAAGCCTTGGCAACTATTGCTATTGCTGATGCGTGATGACCGCACTCGCCTTGGTGGATGGCTCGGAGCAATTCCAGCCCCTTGTCCTCTTCCACACACCGCTGAAGGACTCCTGTTACACTTCGGTGTACCAGCTCGTTGTTGATGATCGTGTATGCTCCAGATCGGCGCTGTATTTGCTGAGATTCCACTTCATCCTCTTGGAGTATGCCATCTACCAGGAAATCTCTGAATGGTTCTGCCCATGACGGCGCTTCCACAATCACCATTACAGTAACTGCTTCTGGCTCTGGTTGCGCGACTTCTGCTATAGGCAGCTCGGAAGAGGAGGAGCCGATCGCACCTGGCATGGTCCCCTCAGTCCCCGAGCTGACAACAACAGCCCTTGGTTTGCAATCGGCAGCCCCTGGTGCGGCCGAATGCTCCTTTGTCTTTTGCTTCTTTGCTTCGAGTTCTGCCATCTTTAGGTTAGCCGGAATAAACATTGACTCTGATTCTGGGGAAGGCTTGATTGATGGCTTGTGGATGTTTTCTAGTGATATGTCTGGAGGAACTTCCTTTCTAGTGGACCCCATCTTGGACAGTGCATCTGCTGCTTCATTTTCAGCTCAGGGAATGTGATGGAATTCACATCCCTCAAAGAACCCAGACAACTGCTGCACATGGAATCTGTATCTTGCCATATTTTCATCCTATGCGTCCCAAGTGCCAGTGCATTGCTGCACCACCAGATCGGAATCGCCATAACACAGAATTCGCCGAATGCCAATCTCCTTGGCCAATCGGACACCGTGCACCAAAGCTTCGTACTCGGCCACATTGTTTGATGCTGCAAAATGGATCTGCAACACATACTCGAGCTTGTCACCCTTTGTAGAAGTGAGAACAACACCAGCCCCTAGTCCGGTCATCATCTTGGAGCCATCGAAGTGCATTTTCCAGAATTGAGAGTCCGGACAGGGGGGTATATACTGAGTTTCTGCCCAATCCACCAAGAAATCTGCCAGAACTAGAGATTTGACCGTAGTCCGAGGTTCATACTTGATCCCATGCGTTGAAATTTCAATGGCCCATTTTTCCACCCGACCAGATGCGTCCCGACTGCTAATGATTTCTGCCAATGGAGCCGAACTGACCACCGTGACCGGATGCGCCTGGAAATAGGGCTTCAACTTTCTTGCTTCCATGTACACACCATAACACATTTTTTTTATAATGGGGGTAGTTTTGCTTGGAGGTGGAGAGCACTTCACTGACATAATATACTGGCCTCTGGACCGGTTGTGCTTTGTCCTTTTCAGGACGCTCGACCACCATAACAATAGTGACCACCCGAGTGGTTGCCCCAATATATAACATCATTGGATCTTTTTTCCTTTGGAGCTGCTAGCACTGGAGCAGTGGACATCATGAGCTTGAGCTGCTTGAATGCATCGTCCGCTTGCGGTGTCCAACTGAACTTGTCTGTTTTCTTCATTAGCTGATACAGCGGGATTGCCTTCTCTCGCAGCCGACTGAGAAATCGGCTCAGCGACGCCAGGCATCCGGTAAACTTCTGCACATCTTTGAGACTTCTGGGATTGCCCATCCTCTCGATTGCTGCAATCTTCTCGGGGTTGCACTCTATTCCTCTCTCAGAAACCAGAAAACCAAGCAACTTGCCGGCTGGCACGCCGAACACACATTTCTCTGGGTTGAGCTTGATCTGGTATGCTCGAAAATTTGCGAATGTCTCCTTGAGATCGTCCAGCAAGGTTGATCCCAGCACCGACTTGACCACGAGGTCATCTACATATACGTGAATGTTCCGACCTAACTAAGGCCGAACACATCGCTGCATAGTTCGCTGATAAGTTGCGCCGCCATTTTTCAGGCCGAAGGGCATGCTGATGTAACAATAAGCCCCGAAAGGGGTAATAAAAGTTGTTTTAGTCTTATCGTTTACATCAAGCTTAATCTGGTGATAGCCTGCCTCGGCATCCAGAAAGCACAGGAGCTGACAACCAGCCGTAGAATCAATCACTTGATCGATACGGGGCAACGCAAAAGGATCCTTGGGGCAGGCCTTATTCAGGCAAGTGTAATCTATACACATGCGCCAAGTTCCATTCTTCTTCGGAACCAGAATTGGATTTGCTAACCAGTCTGGGTAGAACACTTCCTTGATAAATCCCGCTGCGAGCAACTTGGCTATCTCATCACCGATTGTTCCTCTCTTCTCTTCTGAAAAACGCCGAAGTGGCTGCTAGATCGGCTTGGATCCAGGTCGTACGTGAAGCTTGTGCTCGGCAAGTTCCCTCGGGAAAACCGACATGTCATGTGGGGACCATGTGAAGATGTCACGATTCTCACGGAGGAACTCGACGAGCTCGCCTTCCTATTTGCTGCTGAGCCCGGCCCCAACAATGACGCACTTGCTCAGGTCGGAGGAGTCCAGGGCAATCCTCTTGCTGTCCTTTGCTACTTGAAATATGGTCTCATCATTCGGTCTCTTGTCTTTCTTGCTCGGCATGGGGTCCTTCATCTGAGCTTGGACTGCTGCTACAGCCTTGTCAAGCTGGAGCCGTTCTGCATCAATGACCAGAGCATCCGCTAGCTTGGAACCAGAGGACGAACACTCCAGTGACTTCATGTAGTCACCACACACAGTGATTGGACCATTCGGCCCTGGGAGCTTCATCTTCAGATAAGGCTGCATGATGTTGAACATGAACTTGGTTATTGCAGGCGACCCAAGCATAACATTGTACGGGATGCTCAGATCGGCCACCTCGAACCAGACCGGCTCTCGGCGGAAATTTTCTTCCGACCCAAATACTACCTCAAGCCGAATGCGGCCTAATGGGGTACATGACAGGCCGGGCACTATCCCATTGAATGTGGTCCTGTTGGGCTCTAACTCGCTCTCACTGATGCCGAGCTTGATCATCGTGTCTCTATACAGAATGTTGATGGCACTGCCTCCATCAATGACTGTCCTGGTGAACTTTCATGAATAAAATGGTGCCGCCAAGATTGCATCCACCACGAGCATATAACTGCCCGGGTTGGGCATTGCGCTCCGGTGGTCTTCTGGGCCCCATGTTATAGCATTGTCCGACCAGTTCATCCTCTAAGAAATTGCTGGCATGGTGGCATTGACATCCTGCTCACGGGCTCTCCGACTTCCCTTGTCATCCGACTCGCTGGTGAAGATCATGTATGCTGCATCATGACGTGGAAACTGCTGCCGAGCATTTGCTGGTGGTGGGCCTGGGGGTGGGGGGTGGGGGGTGGATTTCCTGCTCCTCCCTTTGCCAAACGCTCAACCCAAATGCACTGCCGAGTGGTGTGCGATGCGGGCTTGCCTACTCCACTATGCATCTTGCAGAGATGGTTCATCATGTCCTCAAATGTGTATGGGGGCCTGGGCTGACCTGGCGGCCTTTCCGCAGGCTTCTGCTTCCGACTGCCTCCCGCAGCCCCTTGTTCCTCTTGGTGCTGCACTGTTGCTACCTACCGATTTCCATACTGGGCATCCGGCTGCTCATCCTTCCTCTTGTTGAAACTAGTGTTGTTGTTGAAGTTGGGGGTGTTGTTGTTGTTGAAGTTGGGGGTGTTGTTGTTGTTGAAGTTGCTGCTCCTCTGGATCTCGTTCCTCTCGTGCCGATTGGGACCGCTTGGCCCATTTGCTTCTGCCGATTGCTGCTGCTTGCCGGATTGTTGTCCTTGGATAAAACCACTAGGACTCAACGTGATCGGGCGCATTGCAGAGTCAGATGCGGCGAATGATTTTGCTATCCTCATCAGATCGGCCAAAGAAGTTATCTCCTTGCGCAGGAGCTTGTGCTTCAACAGAGACCCGTCCAAGCAGCCGTCAGTGAAGTACTGGATGGCTTGGATTTCATGAACTCCCTCGCAAGTGTTCCTGAGCTTGATCCACCGCTGGAGGTAATCGCGAAGGGGCTCGTCCTTTCCTTGTACGCAGAGTGCCAAGTGTCGAGGCAGACCTGGGCGCTCGTAAGTACCCGTGAAATTGCGGACAAATGCGTCCTCAAAATCCTTCCAGCAATTGACACTATTGCTGGGCAAGCTATTTAACCAGGACCGAGATGAACCTTGAAGCATGAGCGGAGCATAGCGTACAGCTACGTGCCGACCACCTTCTACGATACCGACGGCTGTCATATAATTGACCAGCCAATCTTCTGGCTTGACTGATCCATTGTACTTAGGGGTGTCCCTGGGCAATGTGAAGCCTTTGGGGAATTGCTCTTGCCGAATGCGCGGGCCGAAGCATGCTGGACCCGCCGGCGCATCGTCTTCCGGTTGCCTGTCCTGCTGCAACTACTCGATTCGATGTCTTGCGTCATTATCCACAATTGCTCGGGGACTTAACCGCTGGCTTATTGCCGGCCGCACTGATGCCGCCGGTTGCTCATTGCGCCTGTTGTTGACTGCTGGCTCATCCCTCCGATTGCCTCCTGCAGCCCCTTGATTCTTCCGACTGATGGTGTTCCGGTCAAGTGACTGAAATACCGTTCACAGGCCATAAGGAACCAGCAACAAACTTATTCGTGATCATACATTTTGATGTATGTAGTCCGATAAATGTTGTTACTAGTAGTGGAAGTTATTGTAACAAGAAAATTATGTTTCTACAATTCGATTGCAGAAAGGAATATTTTGAGTTACAAGTTTAGCGAATGTCTGATGAGTTATGAAAAGAGTTTTCATAACTTACACCTCCCGGAACACCACTGCAAGTGGAAAGTCCGTGAAGAATTAATCGAACCATTCATGACATGGTAAGATCAAAGATGACATAAATAAATTTGCCATTATCCCTTTTAATGTAATGCTTTAGAGACTGCGGCTTTTACACTGAAAAAAGCGCCATCAGGTCTGTTGAAATGACGCCATGGTATGGTACGCCCAACCATGTTTTATCTTTTCTTTACATTTGGAATATGGGGCTTGTGTAAACTGTTTACAAACCTATTCCAAATCAGACAAGTGCTACTTTGTAGGTTATCCCAAATTATTGGGAATTCCTCCACCACTATACCGAGGCAAAATGTTTTGCCACAAAGAACGGTATGCTTTTAAAGAGAATGGTTCTTGCAAAAAGGTGAGTCGGAGGACAGTGCAACTCGACGAGATAACAGTATCTTCGTCATCATATCAAAGGAAAGGAACCTTGGAAGTGATTCCAGAGTTTCCTACTACGACTGATACGGAAGCCTCTACATGAGATGTATGGACTTCGGTCAAACTTGCAACTGAGCCACGTAGGCAAAACTTGTGCAAACCTCTCAGGTGCGCAAACGAGATATTGTTGTTAGACAACAACATACCTACGATAATCAAGGAAGCGATGATGGGCCCTGACTCCGGAATTGGCTAAATGCCAATACAAATCCGAGATAGTTTCCATATACGTAATTCAAGATTGTATCTTGATGGACCATTAGGAAGACTTAGAGTCTAACGAATATTAATGGAACTATAAACTGATACGGATAAAAATGTTTTATCCATAAAGCTCGACTTGTTGCTTATCACAATTTCAAGGAATTAACTACGGCGAGATTGTCTCTCCGTAGCGATGCTTAAAGTCGGTTCGGGTTAAACTAGCAATTAATATGTATTTCATTCATGAGATATGAAACATGGATGACAAAAGGATTTCCATGAGATGGAAATACTGCCTTGGAGATACAGTCCAAGGTATTTTGTCAGTCCAGAGGATGCTAGTAAGTATGCAAACTTCAGAGTTCCTGCGATGGACAAAAGAGAGCATAATGGAGTTGGAATCTTCGTTTTTGATGAAATAATCAAAAGAGTTTGATTTCATCGATGGATAACGAAGATGCTTGTGGCTACAAGAAAGTAAGTGGGAGCATAATAATATTTCTAAAAACCTTGTGTGCCTAACACATTGTTAATTGGAAATAATATAAATTTCTTGACACAAATTAAGACTTCATTGAAAATAGTTTTTCGACGAAGTGCTTGGGCTAAGTAGTCTTGATATTAGGCATAATTATCTACGAGATATAATTGCCTAATAGGGCTAAGCCAAAATACATATTGACAAGATGCTAAAACAGTTTAGCGTTAAAAACGCCAAGGAGTGATTCTTGCCGAAGTCACATGGAAAGAGTTTTTGCAAGACTCGGTGTCCTAAAACACTGATGAGAAAAATACATGATGGATATTCCATACACCTTTGTGTTTGGATTAATCATGTATTCCATGGTATATAAAACAACCAGATATGTCCAGTACTCCCAAGTTGTTGCGAGTATAGATACCAAAGTGATCAAAGTACTGATCATGGGACAAAAGTGAAAAATGTCATTGAGTACTACATCAATATAGTCTTCATCAATGCTCCATGCGATTTTCGATCTAAGTTAAGGGTTTTTGTGTGATACACGATATGGTGGCAGAGTAAGTTGGAATTGTTCCAAACAGGTTACTGTGGCAAATTCTATAACAAAGGCTGAGTATGATGACGCTTTAGAAGCGACAAAGAAGATGTTGAATCATATAGTTCATTCATGAACTTAGTATGGTTCCAAAATGGCTTTGGTCAATGGAACACTATTGAAGATAGTTGCTCCATAGCTCAGTCTGAGGAATCAAGGTTCGACCAGTGATTCACATATATACAAAGCCGAGTCCACACAAAATATGATTTTTGTGAAAGCGTGAAAACGCGAGGATAGTTAAAGATACACACGGAGCTGAAGTTGTCAGATCCGTTGGACATCAGGCTATACCACAAGCGGAGCATATTTTACACCAGTATGCCATAGGTGTAAAGTGCATTAGCATTGACTAGATTATTGACTCTAGTGCAAGTGGGAGTCTGTAGGAGATATGCCCTAGAGGCAATAATAAATGTTATTATTTATCTCCATGTTTGTAATTATGTTTATATTCCATGCTATAACTGCAATGGTTCTCGAGTCTGCAATAACCACGAGGCTCGGAGGAAGACTCATATGCACGTGTGGAATAATAAACGGATAAAATATATATTCCTAGTCTCGCCTCTAAGACTAGCTCAAGTGTTGCATGATGGTTCTGTTTTCCTGATCATGGGCATTACTATGCCGGCAACTTTGAGGGCACAATGTTAGAAGAACATTTGTGTTGAATCGACCCAGATTGATGTTATGCTATGAGATACATTCGTCACCAGTTAATGGATTATAACACAGAGAAAGTTGAGCGTTTGCATAATTCCTTAGACCATGAGAGTATCGAGTTTCTTCGTACTTGCTTCGTGAACTTTGGGGTTTGTTAAACGTCATCTGTAAAAGGGTGGCTATTACGGCGGCTTACGGGTTCACGGAAAAGTATGACCAGGAACTAGGTAGCTCAAGATTGGGATTTGCTCCTCCGTCGATGGAGAGATATTCTTCGGGCCCTCTCGGTGTTACAGTATCCACCATCGTCTGGCCAGACACAGTGTGATTTGATCACAGGGATGCCGGAACACGGGAACGAGAAAAGAGAACAATACCGGAAACGAGGTAACTGGCATAGTGGACAAGTTGTTGATTCACGGGGATGCCGATAAGTCTCACCTCGGGTGTTTGTAACATATCGCGAAGCAACAGGAATAGCACACGTCAACTGGAGGTTCACTCGAATATTTATTCGTGTGGGTATAGGGGTCAATATGGGTGTCCACGGCTCCGATGTTGACCATTGATCGGAAAGCGTTCTGGGTCATGTCTATACTTCACCGAACCTATAGGGTCACACGCTTAAGGGTCATCTATCTGCTGAATACTAGACAGGGAGTCTGAGAGAAAGTCACCGAAAAGGTTTCGGAGAAAACGGAAAAGTTCCGGAGAGAGAACACCGGAATAGTTTCGGTAAAATCGAAAAGTTGTTTCGGAGTGAACCACTAAGCCGAAAAGGTTTCGGTAAGCACCTGGTACTTTTGGAGGGTGCCAGAATTGTTCTGGTAACTTCTGTAATTTTTCTTGAGAAAAGAATAAAATATTTTTTTCGGAAATATTTCGGAGCTGCCGGAAATGTTCCGGAGCTGCCGAAAATGCTTAGGTTGCTTTTCGCAGATGAAAATCACTAATCCGAAATTGTTTCGGAACGCGCCCAAAATCATTTTAGTGGGTATTGGAATTATTCTAAGACCCACAGAAATATTTTCGGATTTTTCGGACGCGAAAAAGTGGTGTTATGAATAGTAAAAAGTACTACTTGGGATATTTTTGGAAAGCCTTCTAGAAGGACTTGGGAGCCAAGAAAGCCCCCTTGGGTTTCCTATAAATAGAGGTGTGAGGGCAGCCCCATATCCTTGATCCAAGTTCTCACTTGAACTCTCAACAAGTGCCATTGCATGATCTGGCTTTCTTCTCTCCCTCCCACGAAATAGTTTCGTAGAGCCGAAAGGCTGTCTGGGTTCCGGTAGGAACTAGTTCTGGACGGCGAAGCCCTGCCGGATAGATGACACCGTATGTGTGCAACCCCGTAGAGAGGTCGTAGTTTCGATCTTTTCTCCCGAAGGGCTGTCCGAGTTACCGTTCAAGTTTCGAGGGTCCTCCCGAAGGGCTGTCCGTGACATCGTCCGAGGGACTGTCCGACCGCCTCTCGGAGCGCTGTTCGAGGAGCAGACGAGGGAGGACATCCTCGCGGTTGGGAGGTTGTAAATCCTAGCTGCGGGGGTCTGCACCAACGATCTACATCGACTCTACTTCCGCTGCGCTACGAGTCGGTAACGATCAGATCAAAACCTTGTATGCAGTCTCCATAGTGGTCCTGGGCTGTTCGTAGTGCGGAAATTTTTTGTTTTCTGCCGCGTTCCCCTACAAGTTTATATAAAGCATAAAGTAACAATGCAGCAGAAGTTGCTGCAGCATTGTATAATAATAAGTTGTAATAATTAGCAACGCCTCCGAGTTCACCTCCTCGACATCCCCGCGAGCAAGAAAACCCGGAACCATACAGTTTAATAATAGTTTCTAGTGGTAAGATCCAGCTTCAGCATAAAGCGTCCTATTACCGTGGACACGGCTATTCGAATAGATTAATCTTCCCTGCAGGGGTGCACTTGTGTTATGCTACACGCACGGATCTCTAGGGTGGCGGGAACCTTGTTAGGGAACGCTCCACCGAGGCTATCAGACACTTCATAGCCCATCTTTCAAACTCAACAGAGAGGTCATCCGCCGGTCTAAATCCTAAGTACACCGAGCCTTGGACCCCAACCCGAACGTACTCCTGCACGGTGCGTGGCTGGCCGGTGAAGTTAAAGCAAATACAAATAAGACACCACCACGCGAGCAAATAAGACAACACCACTTCTCGGCGCAGGCCGCGGTACTACTGACGTCTGAAGAGTCCTCGGACGACACTAAGAAGCGGAGGAGCCCATAACTCGTAGTTCCCACGGGTAGGCAGTGCGTACATGGAATATAGCCAACTCAAGACATTCACTGAACCATTTAGCATTTTAATTAACCTGCGTGACAACCGTTATCGTTGCCTCGACTTAACCGACCCGCGGACAACGACAGCAGCCAGGACCACCAGTACATCGGTGCCTGCCCTGTCGTCCCACCAAGTCACTGCGGTTACCAACAAGGTAAACCGTCTCCCTACCTTGTCTCGCGTGTGCTCCGGGAGGAGCTCGACTTTCGTAGTTTGGTAACTCTCGCGGCCAACGATCAGGGGCCAGGCACACCGGTACACTGGTCGTACCCTCCCTGTCGTCCCGTCGCAATACCTCTCGCGGGCACCGTTGGGTCGCCCGACTTCTCACCTGAAGGACAATCGTTGTCCAGGACCCTATGGCGGTAAGACAAAGTCAGCCTCGAGTGGAGTACAAGGATTACTCCTTGATAGCTCACACTTGAGGTGACTAGGAATAACCCAGATAGGGGCCGTAGACGGTGTCTGCATTGTACCGTACCAGTGCAGTTATAATATTTGTATCCGCGTTCACTCCCCTGAGTGATCACGGCCCTCTATCTAATCCTAGCTAACAATGCGCAGGGCTCACTGCTGAATAATGCATAATAATAATAATAATAATAGGCAGCATAGGATAAAGGAAGGCACATCAAGGGGCGACAAAATCAGGCTAGTGCAAGAAATTAACGGAAAGATAGGCGATATCTGGGGAAGAGAATGGCTCTGCTTGCCTGCAAGCTCGACGGTAGTAGTAGGGTCGTCGACGACGTAGTCGTACTCAGCAGCGGTGTAGTCGACGGCAGCAGTGGGGTCTACCGGAGATTAAGGGGGGGGGGGAAGAAACAATAAATACACAACAATAATAGCAATACAAATGCAAGACATAACAGATGAAATGTAAACGGGGTTCTAACGCAGTGCAATGCAATATGCTCGGAGCGGGAATTCATCTGGGGATGAACTACCGGCTCCGGGTGTTTATCGGACAGGGTGTCCGGAGGGGGAAGGATCAAGCCGGACGTGTCGTGGTTACCGGAACAACATAAGGGGGGTGTATCCGTGCTAGTTGATCTATTCCGAGAAACATTCGTGTTCGAAATAAATTCATCCGGGTACTCTAACAGTACCGGACAATTTATTGGACAGTCGGTCCGGAGGGGGAATGTTCGATGTTTGTTGTGTTAGAGGGGTGTGGTAGACATAAAGATAGCGTATTCGTATTCGTTATATTTTTCTGATCAATTTTCATGTATAAAGTTTTTGAATCCGAGTTACGGTTTAAAAGTTATTGAATTTCCAAGTTTAAATCAATTTAAATGATTTTCTGAATTTCTTTTATTATTTATTCAACATTATCCAGAACATTATCCAAAACAGTGCCTGACATGGGGGACCCACATGTCAGCCTCTTTTTATTTATAAAACATTTTATTAAATCAAAAATAGCCTCTGGGCCCACATGTAAGTCACTGGAATTTATTTAAATCTTCTAAATAATTAAAATCTGACAAGGGGGGCCCAGTGGTCAGTGACTCCAGTGCTAATTAAATCTATTTAATAAGTTAAAAGGCCAGGGTCCCACTGTCAGGGAGACATATTAATCTAAGGGTTAACTCTCCCATTTTTCTAACAGAGATAGTTAGCAGGGGGGTGGGACCCGGCTGTCATTCACACAGGGGGTGAGGGTTAGCTGCTAATGGCGTTTCTGATCGAGGGGTCCACATGGCAGTGACGGCGGTGAGCTCGCCGGCGACAGAGCGCCGACGAGGTGGACCTAGCGGCCGACTCAGGGCACGGGAGGGGTTGCGCTTAGGCGCGTTCGAACGGGGAGGGGACGGGGCGGCGATTGGTTGCGGTGGCGGGGGCTGGAAGTGGCCGGAGCGAGCACGGGCTCAACAATGGCGGAGGCGCGCGTCGGGATCCAATGGCGAACTACGACAAGCTACGAAATCGAGCTATCTACGGGTCCGAATCGAACACACGCATCACGGGGATCCTACTGGTGCACTTGGCGCGGGCTGGGACAGACCAAGTCGACGACTACGACGATGTGCCACGGCGGCCGGAGCAAGCAGAAGGGGGCTTTCGCGTTGGGACCCTACGGGCTTCAAAGGGAGGTTGGCGACGGGTGAGAAGCTCACCGGGGAGGTGTTGAGGGAGGCAGCGGGCTCGGTGAAGTTCTTGCGTCGCCGGAATCGGACGACGACCTCCGCGGCCAGAGGAAGACGACGACGACGACTGCGTCGTATTGAGGGCGCACGGGTTCGATTGTTCCAGCGGGATGACGAGGACGACACGGGTGCACACTCCGGACAGCTCGGACAGGCGAGAGGGCGTCAGTGGCCACGGTGGTTCACCGGGGTGACCACGGCGGCGTCGGGTGGGTTTTTCCCCGTCGATGGCGAGCTGCAGGGGGAGGGGAAAAGGTGTTGGGCGTGTCCAGGAGGGAGGGGGCATCGCCCTTATCGCGTTGACGCCGGGAGGGAGCAGGTGGAGGCGGGTCCGGGCTGGCAGCGGCGTGGCGACGGTCGCCGCCGTACGGGGCAGGTGGGAGCAGGTGGGGGAGGAAGAAGACAGGGGTGGGCTGGGCTGGGCTGAGGTGGGCCTCGCCCCAGGCGAGCTTTAATGATTTTCCAATTTGTTTTGTTTTGCTGTTAATTCTATTTCTTTCTGTAATTGATTTATTAACCCTAGCATTTTTGTAAAAGGTTATTGGTGTTTGTAAACAAGGGCTACATATTACTGAGGTGCCACTAAAGATTTTGCAACAAAATAAAATCATTAGATATTTCTTTTAATTATTAAATGCCCAAAACAAGGGTTTTAACCTACTGTTTGAATTTTTTGGAATTTTCTGTAACTTCAAAAATTACCAAAGTTGGTCCAACATGATTATAATGTTTTTAGGCAATTTACAAAAATAGTTCCATGATTTTTGGAACAACTTTAATTGAGCACTTTTTTTTATTTTTCATTTAAAGAAGTTTCAATTAGGGTTTGGTTTCTTGATGAGCAAGATGCAATTGGGCTTTGGGGTTTTGATTACCAACTAGCATGGTTTGAAAAGAGTAGAAGCAAAGTTTGATTAAGAACAGGGGATAACAGTGATTAACAAACAGTGATGGTCAACAGTGATGATGATTACTGTTACAGCAACTGAGGGTGTTTCAAATCTCCCCCACTACAAGAATTCTCGTCCCGAGAATTTAAGTGGTAGTGAGGAAATGATCGGGGTATTCATCGCGAAGGCGATCTTCGCGTTCCCAAGTGGCTTCATCTTCAGAATGATTCGACCACTGGACCTTGAGGAACTTGACGTTCTTGTTGTGGGTTCGACGTTCAGACTGATCGAGAATGCGGCTCGGATGTTCCCGATAAGTCAAGTCTTGTTGCAGCTCGATCATATCATGCTCCACTTCGCGGATAGGATCCTTGAAGCAGCGACGGAGTTGAGACACGTGGAAGACATCGTGGACTTGTGAGAGGTTCGGCGGCAATTCCAACCGGTATGCCACGGGTCCACTCCTGGAAAGGATACGGAATGGGCCAATGTAGCGAGGAGCCAACTTGCCCTTGATACCGAAGCGATGAGTGCCCCTCATGGGAGTGACACGGAGGTAAGCGTATTCACCAGGTTGATACTCCATTTCACGGTGTTTGCGGTCATAGTTGCTCTTCTGACGAGACTGTGCGGCCTTGAGATTTTCTTGCACAATGCGAACTTGTTCTTCAGCTTCTTGGACAATATACGGTCCGAAGTAGGGTCGTTCCCCAGTTCCTGACCAATTCAGGGGGGTTCGACATTTACGTCCGTATAGAACTTCGAAGGGGGCCATCTTCAAGCTAGCCTGATAGCTATTGTTGTACGAGAATTCCGCGTACGGGAGGGCATCCTCCCATTTCATGCCGAATGAAAGGACACAAGCGCGAAGCATGTCTTCCAGCACTTGATTAACTCGTTCAACTTGGCCTTGCGACTGGGGGTGGTAAGCGGTGCTGAGATTCAGACGAGTCCCGAAAGCTTCCATGAAACTATTGCAGTATCGTGAGGTGAAAATGCTGCCACGGTCCGAAATGATCTCCATCGGAATACCGTGAAGGGACACAATTTGGGAGATATACAAGTGTGCTAACTGACTAGCAGTGATCGTCTATTTGACCGGCAGGAAGTGTGCAATCTTGGAGAATCGGTCGATGATGACAAAGATGGCATCGTTACCTTTCTGTGGCTTAGGAAAACCGGTGAAGAAGTCCATCTCGACTTTGTCCCACTTCCAATCAGGAGGAGGGAGTGGTCGCAACCAACCAGCAGGTTTCTGATGTCCGGCTTTGATGCGACCGCAAACGTCACATTGAGAAACATAGCGGGTGATGTCTTGCTTCATGTAAGGCCACTAGTACCGTTGACGAAGGTCTTTATACATCTTGGTACTGCCAGGGTGGATTGACAAGGGAGAATTATGGGCTTCTTCCATGATATCCGGACAACACTTAATGAGGGGCGGGCTCACAGGAACTACTAAGCGGCCTTTGAAGTACACAGTATCACCATCATTAGCATCAATGGTAAAAGAAGAGGGCTTTCCTTCTGCGATGTCCTGCTTGATCTTCACAATGTCAGGGGCCAGAGATTGTCTACTCTTGATGAGGGCGTCGAGTTTTGACTCGAGAACCAGGTTATTGACATAACCTTGAGGAACAATCTCGAGGTTCAACTTGCGAAACTCTTCATACAGAAGTGGTTGCTGCACCTGAACCTCAAGTTCAGAACAGTAAGCTTTGCGGCTCAAGGCATCGGCCATCACATTAGCCTTGCCCGGGGTATACGAAATATCCATGTTGAAGTCGGCTATTGTCTCGAGCCATCGTTATTGACGAAGATTCAGGTCTGGCTGAGTAAACAGGTACTTCAGACTTTGGTGATCGGTGTAGACCTCGCAACGATTACCGACGAGGTAATGTCGCCACAGCTTCAATGCATAAATTACTGCTGCCAATTCGAGATCATGTGTTGGGTATTTGTCTTCGTGAGTACGCAACTGACGAGAGCCATAAGCAATCACCTTGCGTTCTTGCAATAGGACACAGCCTAATCCTTGACGAGACGCGTCGCAATATATCACGAAGTCCTTCTGAGTATCAGGGGGAGCGAGCACCGGGGGAGAAGTTAATTTGTCCTTGAGTGCTTGAAAACTCTCTTGACATTTATCTGTCCACTCAAACTTGACGCCTTTGTGAAGCAGATTAGTCATAGGCCTGGCAATCTTGGAGAAATTCTCGACGAAACGACGGCAATAGCTAGCGAGCCCGAGAAAACCGCGGACTTGCTTGACGGTCTTGGGAGGAGTCCAGTCAAGAATAGCCTGGATACGTTCTGGGGTGACGGCAATGCCATCCTTGGAAATCACATGACCAAGGTAGGTTACTTCGGGAAGCCAGAACTCACACTTAGAATACTTAGCGTAGAGTTTGTGTTCTCGAAGCTTCTCTAGTATAAGACGAAGGTGTTCAGCATGTTCTTCTTCATTCTTGGAATATATCAATATATCATCCAGATAAACCACGACGAACTGGTCGAGGTACTCCATGAAAATATAATTCATCAATCTGGAGAAGGTGGCTGGAGCATTGGTTAAGCCAAAGGACACGACGGTGTACTCGTATGAACCATAGCGAGTAATGAAGGAAGTCTTCAGAATGTCCTCATCACGGACTCGGATTTGGTGATAACCCAACCTCAAGTCGAGTTTAGAAAACACCTTGGATCCGGCAAGTTGATCATACAGATCGTTGATCCGGGGAAGTGGGTATTTGTTCTGGATGGTGGCTTGGTTAATGGGCCGATAATCTTGGACCAATCGGTTTGTCCCATCGCTCTTCTTGACAAAGATTGAAGGTGCTCCCCAAGCTGAGGAACTGGGGCGAATGAATCCTTTCTGAAGTGCCTTGTCGATTTCCTCCTTAAGTTCAAGGAGTTCATGTGGCGGCATCTTGTAAGGACGCTTGGCAATAGGAACAGTGCCTGGCTTCAAGTCGATGACGAATTCAACTTCTCTGATCGGGGGTATTCCCGGCAGTTCTTCTGGGAAGACGTCGGGAAAATCGCGAACGACCGGAACGTTCTCGATGCCTTCGAGGGGGGCGGCATTCAAAGCATTCATCATAAATATCTGTGTTTCAGCATTACGGGTAACTCGGGTGGTGTGGTTAACAATCTCGCCGGAGGGGTGAAAAAGTTGGACAGACTTGGTGCCACAATAAAGTGTGGCATCGTGGAATTTCAACCAGTCCATTCCCAGAATTAGGTCTATGGTGGAAGACATCAGGATTATGGGGGAAGCATGGAATTCAATTCCTTCAATTTCAATGATGGTTTCGGGAATGATCTTGGTGGTTCGGCATTGGCCTATCGGGGTGCGAACAACCATCGGTGGGTTCATCTTTTCCAATGCGAAGTTATGCGACAATGCAAATGCTTCCGACATAAATGAATGCGATGCTCCTGTATCAAATAAAACAGTAGCAGGTACGGAATTAACGAGAAGGGTACCCATCACGGTAGCGGGTTTTTGCGGAGCTTCTTCAACATTGACATTATTAGCATGTCCACGAGCATAAGCGGCAGACCCAGTATTATAGTTGGGGGTCCTGTTGTTGCCACGACCATTTCCACGGCCAGCGGGGTGAACTACCAGTTGCTTCTATTTCTGGGGGCACTCCCTGGAAAAATGCCCCGGTTGGAGGCACGTGAAGCATAATCTATCCTGAGGACGGAGGGGTGTAGCATTGGGTGGTGAAGGTAGAGCTCTTGGCAACTGTGGTGGCGGAGGCAGACGGGGTGCAGCATAAGACGGCCTTGGAGCAGGGACAGGTGAATGGGTCACACTGGTAGGGAGCCAGATACGCAGCTTCTGTGTTGCGCCCGAAGATGAGCCAACGTCACGATAACGCTTCAGAGAGTTCTTGTGCTCCATCTGGGCAGTCTCGACGGTGATAGCCTTGTTCACCATGGTGGCGAAGTTGGCGAAATCATGAACGGCAAGAGCGAGCCTGAGTTCTGGGTTGAGGCCACGATGGAACTTCTGCTACCTGCGAGCATCAGTGGTGATCTCTCCTTCCGCATAGCGAGAGAGGTTGAGGAACTCGCGCTGATAGGCTTCAACAGTCATGTCGCCCTGAGTGAGGTTACATAATTCTTCCGCCTTACGATCCATGATCCCCTGAGGAATGTAGCGGGCGCGGAAGGCAGATTGAAATTCATCCCAAGTGATGACTTCTTCAACTGGCAGGGAACGCTTGTGGGTGCTCCACCACTGAGCAGCGGCGCCTTTCAGATGATAAGACGCAAAGTTCACATAGTCGGCTAGATCGACATTAGCAGACTCCAGCTCGTGAGTGATGTTGCGAAGCCAGTCATCAGCATCCAACGGCTGAACAGTGTTGCGGAACATAGTGGGGTTGAGGCGGGTGAAGTCCTGCAGAGTCACGGTGGCATGCTGATGGTGGTGCCCATTCTGATTCGGCTGGGGGAACTGAGCCATGACATTCTGCATGAACTAACGGTTCATCTCGAACTGTTGCATCATCACGGCCATGTAATCCGGCGGCGGAGGTGGGTCGTTGGCAGCACGACCACCACGACCAGCCATCCTGCTAGAATTTAACAGGGGTATTTCAGCGATGAAAATTTAGCGAGATACCAGAATCAAGCCTGAAGTAAAAACGACAACGAAAAGGGGGCGCAGATATATAAAGGAGTAGTCATATAAGACATACACATTCGCACACATAATAAATCGAAAATCGGGCAGCGTAACGTCGTAGAAATTAAGGAAAAAGGACTCTCTAGGCGGCGCGCAAACCGCGGTAAGGATTAGACGACGCGACATAGATTCCACTATGTCAATCACGCCGCAAGAAAACTGTTGGCCACAGGAGTTGATGCCAGAGAACGCGCGGCCTGCCCAGAATGAGAATGGGATCCGCGGTCTGGGATCTGGCGTACGACTCCTGCGACACGACTCACTCAATGGGGGAAGCACCAAAAACGCCGGGTGGAATCAAGAGAACGTGATCCTAATGTCAGATTTTGTAAAACTTACCAGCAAGGATAAGAGAGCAGATTCCCAGAGCATAGGTAAGGAGAAAAGGATTCTAATACCATAGATGTCACACGTAGTGACATCGATGTGGGCCCGTAAGCCAAATGTTAAGTTAGCAAAATAGTTTTTCAAAGTCTAGACTCAACTTCGACCAAGTAGTGGTGGGGTGGCTTCCTACAGGCAGTCGGCTCTGATACCAACTTGTGACGCCCCCAAAATCAGACCGTGTACATTAATCATACACACAGGGTACACGACTGAGATTAGGGTGCCACGGTGATAATATCACAGCACAACACTAAAAACAAAAGGATAAACAAATATATTACAATAGAGGGGGTCACGCGAACCCGAATATATAAGTCATACAAGCCATAATATCTGAGTACAGACATAGTTAGTCAAGTTTTGCCTTAAGAAGGCTAGCACAAATCACATCAGATATACAGAACGAAAAGGCGAGGCCTCCTGCCTGGGATCCACCGATCTACTCCTGGTCAACGGGGAACTCGACGTCGTAGTAGGAGCCTCCGGGGTACTCCTGCTCCTGAGCTCCAACGTCGGCTGCAGCGGCCGATCAGGCAAAACAGTAAAGGAAATAAAGCAGGTGAGTATCTAGTATACCCGCGAGTCTTACGTCCGCTACTAAGTATTATGCATTGTATCAACGGAAAGAAGAGGCTGTATATAGTGGACTGAAAGACAGAAATTTAGAGCAAGGGTAAGAAGCTATGCCTATCGAAGACTAGAATCTTCCGACGATGTCTTGCAGCATGAGGTAAGAATCAGCCAACAGTTTATATAAAGCATAAAGTAACAATGCAGCAGAAGTTGCTGCAGCATTGTATAATAATAAGTTGTAATAATTAGCAACGCCTCTGAGTTCACCTCCTCGACATCCTCGCGAGGAAGAAAACCCGGAACCATACAGTTTAATAATAGTTTCTAGTGGTAAGATCCATCTTCAGCATAAAGCGTCCTGTTACCGTGGACACGGCTAGTCGAATAGATTAATCTTCCCTGCAGGGGTGCACTTGTGTTACGCTACACGGACGGATCTCCGGGGTGGCGGGAACCTTGTTAGGGAACGCTCCACCGAGGCTATCCGACACTTCATAGCCCATCTTTCAAACTCAACAGAGAGGTCATCCGCCGGTCTAAATCCTAAGTACGCCGAGCCTTGGACCCCAACCCGAACGTACTCCTGCATGGTGCGTGGCTGGCCGGTGAAGTTAAAGCATATACAAATAAGACACCACCGCGCGAGAAAATAAGACAACACCACTTCCCGGGGCAGGCCGCGGTACTACTGACGTCTAAAGAGTCCTCGGACGACACTAAGAAGCGGAGGAGCCCATAAGTCGTAGTTCCCACGGGTAGGTAGTGCGTACATGGCATATAGCCAACTCAAGACATTCACCGAACCATTTAGCATTTTAATTAACCTGCGTGACAACCGTTATCGTTGCCTCGACTTAACCGACCCGCGGACAACGACAGCGGCCAGGACCACCAGTACATCGGTGCCTGCCCTGTCATCCCACCAAGTCACTGCGGTTACCAACAAGGTGAACCGTCTCCCTACCTTGTCTCGCGTGTGCTCCGGGAGGAGCTCGACTTTCGTAGTTTGGTAACTCTCGCGGCCAACGATCAGGGGCCAAGCACACTGGTACACTGGTCATACCCTCCCTGTCGTCCCGTCGCAATACCTCTCGCGGGCACCGTTGGGTCGCCCGACTTCTCACCTGAAGGACAATCGTCGTTCAGGACCCTATGGCGGTAAGACAAAGTCAGCCTCGAGTGGAGTACAAGGATTACTCCTTGATAGCTCACACTTGAGGTGACTAGGCATAACCCAGATAGGGGCCTTAGACCGTGTCTGCATTGAACCGTACCTGTGCAGTTATAATATTTGTATCCGCGTTCACTCCCCTGAGTGATCACGGCCCTCTATCTAATCCTAGCTAACAATGCGCAGGGCTCACTTCTGAATAATGCATAATAATAATAATAGGCAGCATAGGATAAAGGAAGGCACATCAAGGGGCGACAAAATCAGGCTATGCAACTGAATAGGATTGTAACGTACCAGCAGCAGTAACAATGCCTAGTGCAAGAAATGTACGGAAAGATAGGCGATATCTGGGGAAGATAATGGCTCTGCTTGCCTGCAAGCTCGACGGTAGTAGTAGGGTCGTCGACGACGTAGTCGTACTCAGCAGCGGTGTAGTCGACGGCAGCAGCGGGGTCTACCGGAGATTAAGGGGGGGAAGAAACAATAAATACACAACAATAATAGAAATACAAATGCAAGATATAAAAGATGAAATGAAACGGGGTTCTAACGCAGTGCAATGCAATATGCTCGGAGCGGGAATTCATCTGGGGATGAACTACCGGCTCCGGGTGTTTACCGGACAGGGTGTCTGGAGGGGGAAGGATCAAGCCGGAGGGGTCGTGGTTACCGGAACAACATAAGGGGGGGGGGGTGTATCCGTGCTAGTTGATCTATTCCGAGAAACATTCGCGTTCGAAATAAATTCATCCGGGTACTGTAACAGTACCGGACAATTTATCGGACAGTCGGTACGGAGGGGGAATGTTCGATGTTCGTTGTATTAGAGGGGTGTGGTAGACATACAGATAGCGTATTCGTATTCTCTATATTTTTCTGATCAATTTTCATGTATAAAGTTTTTGAATCCGAGTTACGGTTGAAAAGTTATTGAATTTCCAAGTTTAAATCAATTTAAATGATTTTCTGAATTTCTTTTATTATTTATTCAACATTATCCAGAACATTATCCAAAACAGTGCTTGACATGGGGGACCCACATGTCAGCCTCTATTTATTTATAAAACATTTTATTAAATCAAAAATAGCCTCTGGGCCCACATGTAAGTCACTGGAATTTATTTAAATCTTCTAAATAATTAAAATCTGACAAGGGGGGCCCAGTGGTCAGTGACTCCAGTGCTAATTAAATCTGTTTAATAAGTTAAAAGGCCAGGGGCCCACTGTCAGGGAGACATATTAATCTAAGGGTTAACTCTCCCATTTTTCTAACAGAGATAGTTAGCAGGGGGGTGGGACCCGACTGTCATTCACACAGGGGGTGAGGGTTAGCTGCTAATGGCGTTTCTGACCGAGGGGTCCACATGGAAGTGACGGCGGTGAGCTCGCCGGCGACAGAGCGCCGACGAGGTGGACCTAGTGGTCGACTCAGGGCACGGGAGGGGCTGCGCTTAGGCGCGTTCGAACAGGGAGGGGACGGGGCGGCGATTGGTTGAGGTGGCGGGGGCTGGAAGTGGCCGGAGCGAGCACGGGCTCAACAATGGCGGAGGCGCGCGTCGGGCTCCAATGGCGAACTACGACAAGCTACGAAATCGAGCTATCTACTGGTCCGAATCGAACACACGCATCACGGGGATCCTACTGGTGCACTTGGCGCAGGCTGGGACAGACCAAGTCGACGACTACGACGACATGCCACGGCGGCCGGAGCAAGCAGAAGGGGGCTTTCGCGTTGGGACCCTACGGGCTTCAAAGGGAGGTTGGCGACGGGTGAGAAGCTCACCGGGGAGGTGTTGAGGGAGGCAGCGGGCTCGGTGAAGTTCTGGCATCGCCGGAATCGGACGACGACCTCCGCGGCCAAAGGAAGACGACGACGACGACTGCGTCGTATTGAGGGCGCACGGGTTCGATTGTTCCAGGGGGATGACGAGGACGAAACGGGTGCACACTCCGGACAGCTCGGACAGGGGAGAGGGCGTCAGTGGCCACGATGGTTCACCGGGGTGACCACGGCGGCGTCGGGTGGGTTTTTCCCCGTCGATGGCGAGCTGCAGGGGGAGGGGAAAAGGTGTTGGGCGTGTCCAGGAGGGAGGGGGCGTCGCCCTTATCGCGTCGACGCCGGGAGGGAGCAGGTGAAGGCGGGTCCGGGCTGGCAGCGGCGTAGCGACAGTCGCCGCCGTACGGGGCAGGTGGGAGCAGGTGGGGGAGGAAGAAGACAGGGGTGGGCTGGGCTGGGCTGAGGTGGGCCTCGCCCCAGGCGAGCTTTATTGATTTTCCAATTTGTTTTGTTTTGTTGTTAATTCTATTTCTTTCTGTAATTGATTTATTAACCCTAGCATTTTTGTAAAAGGTTATTGGTGTTTGTAAATTAGGGCTACATATTACTGAGGTGCCACAAAAGATTTTGCAGCAAAATAAAATCATTAGATATTTCTTTTAATTATTAAAAACCCAAAAGAAGGGTTTTAACCTACTGTTTGAATTGTTTGGAATTTTCTGTAACTTCAAAAATTACCAAAGTTGGTCCAACATGATTATAATGTTTTTAGGAAATTTACAAAAATAGTTCCATGATTTCTGGAACAACTTTAATTGAGCACTTTTGTTTTATTTTTCATTTAAAGAAGTTTCAATTAGGGTTTGGTTTCTTGATGAGCAAGATGCAATTGGGCCTTGGGGTTTTGATTACCAACCAGCATGGTTTGAAAAGAGCAGAAGCAAAGTTTGATTAAGGACAGGGGATAACAGTGATTAAAAAACAGTGATGGTCAACAGTGATGATGATTACTGTTACAGCAACTGAGGGTGTTTCACTATGCTATGGTGATGCAAGTAACAGAGGGAATTGGTCACATACCAGTATGTAGTCCGTTAAGAGGGAAACGTTCCCGCGTGAACGTGGTTGATGTAGTCGTACCGGCAATCCCCGATGCCGCGCAGATCCACGATGACTCCTGAGGCCACCCGGTCCTTGAAGACCGATGACGAGATTACGTCCCCGTCGGAACGTTGTCAGTGAAGACGTCGCGACACGGCCTCGACGATGAAGGAGCACCACTGGGCCACATGGCCCATGGCGCCCCACCCTTGCACCTTTTTTTTTCCTTTTTCCTTTTATTTTTCTTTTTCTTTCTCATTCTTTTAAAGAAAAATAAAAGAACCTTTATTCCATTTAATTATTTAAATTATATTTTAATATTTAATTCATTTAATTAAATAATAAATCATATCTAAATAACTTTCTGAACAATTCGAAACTACGGAACTTTTTCCGTCTCCCCTCCAAAAAGATTTCAGAGTTCTCTCTTATTTCTCCGGCGATCCCGAATCTATCCTTATTGCGTCGAATACCCTTAAGTGTGACACCCTACGGTTCGGGAAACAGCAGACATGACCAAGACACTCTCTTGATCAATGACCATCGATCAGACCTGGTTACAATCCTAGATGGCCCCTGCGCTTCCATCGAATTAACTTCATCGTTGAACCGTTAACGTTGAGTCATGATCCCTTTGTCATACGGTACTATGTTTGTCCGAGGTTTGATCGTCGGTATCCAATACCTAGTTCATCCTCGTTGCCAACAAACATATTTACTCGTTCCTGTGATATTCCAACCCCGTGACCTAGTCACACGTTTCCGCAAACTTTTTGATGCAATATAACCGAGTGGGCTGAGAGTACCTATCCGTCACTCGGATGGACAAATCCCGTTTTGATCTATTTTCATACTCATCAACATATCTACTTCGGAATACCCAAGATACACCTTTATGGTTAACATGTTTCAGTGTAACGGTTAATGCACTCAAAGCATCCTGGTAGATAGCAATTATGTATGATCATCACAGTCTTAAGGATCGGGTCACCACGTTTATAGTTATCGCAATGTTGAACTATGTGACTGGATCACATTGCGACACTTCCGGTGGGTGTTTGTTCATCATGTCATTCTCCCAATGACATGAACCCATTGTCAATAGACTGTTCACATCTCATGATCAGGAAACCTTGATCATCAATTGCCCAATGGACTAGTATACTAGAGTTAACTAGGGACCTGGTTGTTTGCATACCACACGTGTATTAAAGTTTCTGCTTAATATAGTTATAGCATAGTATAAAACTTATTATGAACTAATGGAATATACCAATAAACATATTTTATTTGCCTCTAGGGCACATTCCCAATAGTCTCCCACTTGCACTAGAGTACAAATAATCCAGTTGCATTTTTCTGTGGATCATAACTCCATATCATCTATATGGTTATAGATCATGCTTGCTTGTGGAAAAGGTTGTATCAACGGTCTGGGTACCATTCAAATCCGTATGTCTTTTGCAAATCATTAATGTCACCTAGTTTGACATTACTTTCATTATCCATTATAATGATGAGGTATATATTTGGCGGTAGAGTGAGACTTCGTTTGTTGTGTTTCCGCAATGACATCCGTTGGGTCACGGGGACTTTCCCTTAGTCATGCACACTAAAACTCACTCAGTGTAACAACCCAGTTTTCACAAAAAATAAAATTTTTGTTTTCGGTGTGAATTGTTTGATTGTCTGTTTTGTTTGCGGTGTTTGCATCCCCGATTTATCGATCGGCGATTATTTTCCCCCCTCTTATCTCGTACCGGACGGAGACCGACCCTTGCCACCCTCACACTCGACCTTTGCGACACCGGGTTTCACCCGATCACGTCGTGAAAACCGCACGGGACCAGCCGTAGCCAACGAAATGAAAAAATCTCGTTTAATAAGTAAACGGGATATTTTTATAGCGCGTCGGGAAGTCTTCTCGGAACGGTTCCAACGCGAGGTGAACGCTGCCAGCTCGTCGCGCTGATCGCGCAGTTTGCAGTTTTACCCAAATCGGAGGTCATGCGGACCCCCGGCGGTCAGAAACGTGAGCACCGCGCGCGAGAGAGAAAAACCGGGGATGTTTTTGAAAACTGCTAGCCACCTGGGCTATATAAAGACCACCACACTCCCACCTCTTTCTAGGGTTTCCCTAGCCAAAAATGTGCAGCCACCCCCTCACAAAACTCAATTCTGCCCAAAAACGTCAGCCCCTCCTCTCTCTCCTCCCATGGAAGCTGCCCGAGCCACCTCCAGCCCAAGGGCGCCGGCGCCCACCGTGCGCGCTGCTCCGACCGGCGAGCCATCGTCCTCGCAGCAGGTCCAATGCGTCGCGCCTCTCGTCCTTTTCCTTTCACTCTCTTCCTTCTTCCTCCCTCTCCCTCACCTCCTCTCTCAACTTCTCTGTGCCCAGGACACCATGCCCATGGCCCGAGCTCACGCCACCCGCGCCCGAGGCCGGCAGCCGCCGCCACGTGCCGGATCCGGCCACCTGCAGCCTCCACCGCCCGTTCCCGGCCGCCCCCCGTCGTCCCAGCCTCCATGCCTCGCCGCCCCTCGCCGGAATCCGGGAGCGCGCCGCCGCCGATGCCTTGTGTCCCGAGCGGACGAGGACGAGGCCACCCGGCTGGGCTCCTCCCGCACGTGTGGGCCGGCCTCCCACACGGCCTGCCAGGCACCCCGGCCCACCAGCGCCTCTCGGCTAGAGCCGGGCTCCCAGCCGCCAGTTGGGCCGAGCCCATTAGGGTGAGGCCCGTTTTAATTCTTTTACTGTATTGTTTTTTTTCTTCTTTTTCTTGTCTGTTAATTTTTTGCTAAGTCCTGTGTAAACTGCTGCTGATTGCCTTTTGCGCCGTAATTTGCGAGTAATCTGTAGCTCGGATAGCGATGCCCCCAAAATGAAAGTTGCTTAGTTTCATGTGCACTTCAATTCATCTTTTGTGAGCATTTTCATTTGAGGTCATCTTGATTGTGTAATTGCTGGTCAAACAGGACCACTGGTCGTTAATTGCAACTGCTGTTGTTAAACTGTCTGAAAACTTTTGCTTGATTGAAACTTCGGCGAAGCAACCGTACATCGGAATTGAGTGATTCCTTTTGCGTTGCGTTAAGCATTGTTTCTACTTCAGTTCCATGCATTCACATGCCATAATTTCTTTCTGCATCATGACTGTATCTTGCTCCAAAGTAGCTACCCTGCTGTTAGTGTGCTGCTGTTTATATTTTGTTGCAACTTCGGCCGACGAGTGTGTCGCGACCGTTTATCGGAATTGAGTGATTCCAATTGCATATTGTTAAGCATCATGTATACTTCCATTATATGTATTGCATTTTCATGATATGCTTGCTAGTCATATAGTTACTGAGCTCCAAAGTTCCTATGCTGTTGTTTTTGACAGCCACCTCTGTTTTTCTCTAAGTCTGTAACGTTCCGATGCCATGTTGCATGCTTAATATCTTTTGATCTATGATGCCTATTTGCATGATTATTTTTGCCATGCCTTCCTTGTCATGTCTACTTTAATTTCATATCATTTTTGAGCATGTTTGCATTTATTATCCTGTTTATGCATTGCTCTGAAGTGTGCTTCCTGATGTTGGCAGATTGTGCCGGTAACTTGTTTTGCTTGTATCTTTTTAACCGTAACTCCGTTTGTAGAGTGCCTTATATGTAGCTTGATTAGTTTTTAGTGTACTTTGTGTTTATGCTATTATTTTCTGTTGTTAGCCAACCTAAAATATGGTTTAGGACAGAACGGTACCAAATCTTTTAATTGTCGTGGGGTACTTAGTGGAATGCCATGTTTAGGTTGTGTCTCACTTAAATTGACTAGCATAGATAGTTTACTTTGTGCTTCACCTCTTGACATGTTTGTGTGCTATTCCATGCTTTCTTGAGTTGCCATGTTAACAACCTTTGTTGATCACCTGTAGCTAAACACCTTGAACCCTTGTAAATGTGCGGTATCGTCGTGTGTGACAAGTACTCCACTTAATCTGTTTGTAACCGCTCTCGACGGTAGGTGCGATGTCTCGTGTTGCCTTCTTGTTGATGCTTGCCCGTGTTTGCCTCATAGTAATAGATGCTTTCTCATTGATTGCTTTCTAGTGTTTATCGTCTTGTGTGCTTCCGCGGGTACCCTTCGGAGACGATGCGAGCTTGCGATCAACTACACCTTCGGAATCCGACTTATCAACAGGCAAGGACTATACATTACTTATGATCCATTCTATTTCAACCAGCGGTTTGCATGCTAGTCTAGGTTAGGTTCGATGTTTGATCCTACCACATGTTGACAGCCTCTTTCAAACTGATACAGTCATGTCCCTTCCCAGCAAACCTTGTACTGCTATGTTACTATTGCTCGTTGCTAAGCCCCTGCTTAGTATGCATGCTTAGGATGCTACGAGGTTACCCTGTTACTCCTTGGTTTGGGATATCACATTATCATTATTATTATTGTTGTTGATGATATGATTATTATAAATGTTGACTATATTCGACGAAGGATGGAAGGTCTAGGCTATCCCGCCCCGACGCTTTGTTCCATTCGAGTCACCTAGGATCCGAGCTCCGGGTATTGTTTTTAAGACGGAGCGTGCCTAACCGTGTGTGGGATTTTATGGGGTCCCCTTTTCTTACCTACCTAGCTTCAAGAATTTCTAGTGGTGGCCCAAGCTGATTGACCATTTGAAACCGTGTGTGTGCTGGTCAGCTGCCAGTAGTTTTCAAACCAACCCGGACCAATGAGGACATAGTTCCCTTGCTGGCCCACCTTGTCCGGCTGAGGACCCGGTTTCCCATGTGTGATTAACCGGCTATCCAAACCTGCGACAGACGGTACAGACCAGATCGAGAGAGCGGCCGACTCCTGAGATGGATGTAGACTCACCGGGGGCCACCCAGATTTGTTCGTTGTTAGCTAGAGGGACCTGTCGTTTCGGATCTCTTGGAACTAAATCATAAAATGGTTGCCTATAATGGGTAGCAACTGAGAGAGATGGGCGTGCGTGCGGAGCCTTGTAATGGGCAGTTGGTACACCCCTGCAGGGTTAAATATTTTCGAGAAGCCGTGTCCACGGTTATGGACGACTTGAGACCTACTCCTTGTTTATAGACAACAACAGCTGAGATAATCTTAATATAATTTGATCAAACTGTGTGTGCCTTGACTGCTTCTTCTTTGCCGGGATGCGAAGAGGAGGACAAGGATAGGATAGGTGTTATGTTTGCGTAAGTAGTTGATAGCAAGACTTGTTGGAGGTGATTCCTTATCGGATGCTTGTCTTCTTATCTGACTCTCTAGATCGTTAGCCACTTCATAAATTCTAGTCCGGCAGCAACCTCACCACTTACCCCTTCCTTACCGTAAACTACTAGTTGTCCTTGAATGACGAGTGATGAAGTCCTTGCTGGGTTAGATGACCACTACAATTGGATGTTGAGTACCTCTGTACTCATGATACTACCCGCAAACTCTTTTTAGGTTTCTTGATCAACAACAGGTATGGTGATCGACGTTTCACGTGGAGACTCGACGACGACTAGTTAGGCGGATCCCTGCGGAGGGCCTGCACCCGTGTGGTTATGGGGATCGATGTTTTCTCTTTGCCAGTAGGATTTTGCTTGTAGTCTGTACCCAGACATGTATCTTTCGCTGTTGTATTGTATTTAAGGCAGTTGTATGCCGATTGTATGAGATGTTGTATCCTTGTATCTGTAATGTTGTGATATCATGTTGGAAATCCGGGGCATATGGCTTTGTCATATGTCGCGGTGGGACCGATATGTGCTTCGTCCCCGGATCTGGATGGATACATCTAGATCTGGAACAGTACCGCATATCGGGCCTTACACTCAGTCAGAAGTCAAACTTCTTAAGCCACAATATAACTCTTGTCACTTCTAAAGCAGCCATATCATTGTAGATTTAATCCTTAGTGCATTGTATGCAACTTTGATGTCTAACCATGTTTCTTTCAACTTAGGCATTTATTAGCATGATATCTCAATTTTCTAGGTTAGTGTCAGAACTTGAACCAGCATAACTTTTATGGTCAAGTTCACTATCCTTTACAAATTAGAGATGTATCCTCAGTTCTCTCCAGACACTGAAGGATAAACTTAACTCTTTGTTCCATGATTTACTCATAAATCAGATCACAACATGTTCTTCTTACTAAGAACTTGGGTCACATTATGTCGAGTACAAAACTTTGGTTTTATATGAACGAACCTATGACAGCGGCATAAAGGATGTAGCACATCCATTTCTTTCATTTAACCATCATTTAACCATTGTTCTTGTACTGAGATTAACTCGATACTTCTCTTGGATATACAAGTAAGAACTACCTTCTTGACTTGTCCCATTCTGAACTTCTTCAGAATCTTATCCAGGAAAGTATTCCGACTCAATGTTATTAAACGTATTAATCTATCTTAATAGATTTTCAATGCTTAACTTCATTCATGAAAGATATCAATAATCATTAATACCAACTACACCATTCACAATATGTTATATATGAGAATGTTGTCACGCTCCCACTCAAATATGTCAGCCACATCTAAGACTAGGATAACACTCCCATAGCTCCCACTCAAAATATGTCGGCCACGTATTAAGTTTAGGAAACTAGTCAGCTCCCACTCAGTTTCATGCAAATGCATGTTTCTCAATATTTTGGCTAAGTCCAAAATCACTTTGATCATCCATCAAATTGAGAATTCCGGTTATGAGACACTAGCATCCATATGTTTTCCAAAACCTTCTTGTTGTACCAATTACAACACTTCTTCAAATACATGATTTGAGGAAGTCACGCTATTGATAACAATTTGGATCAATCATAGTGAATATCCCATTGACTCAAGCATCGCTACATATTGTAGTCAACCTTTTTGAATTTGTCAGAAACATCCTTCATGACAAATCGATCTTGATGTCTTCCTTTGATGTTCACATTTAATCCTTATAACCTTGATGTTATTGAGAATATCAAGTAACCTTTTTACTCGATAAGATTCAAGTAATCTTAAATGTAACTCAATATAGGATTTCATGACTCATAGTCATTTCTCGTACTCAGGTCCACCATTGCTTCTTCGTAGTCCGTAGGTATGTCTTGTTCCATCAACATGACAAGTGAATAATGAATATTACTTTGAACAAGGGGCAAACATGTATTCTTGAATCCTACTTTATTTAGTAAAATTTTCAAGAGAGACACCATGATCATTATCATCATTTTCTCCTCTAACTGTAGAGCTTTGGTTCCAGAACACATTCCGTTGCGCTACTCTGACATATGGAGGCAAGGTCAATTACCTTGGTTGAACTTTCACTTTCTTCCATTAACAAAATTATCAAGAACACTTCTTTACAAACACCAAACTAGCAACACAAGTTTTGCTCTTTGGTTCTAGTTGTGGAAGATGTATCCATAATTGACTAAGGATACACTACGAAGATAATTTATCACATAAATCATTTTCCTAGAAACCACGATTCACCATGGCTCATATGGTGTTGGTTTCCATGAACTCAGATGGTTTCCTATTCTGAAGTGAGTGTTTGCATCTTAAATTAATAACTCTAAACTATAATAACGTAACTCGGTAGGAGATAACTTATACCATACACTATTCAATAGAGTATGATTATAATGTTCATGCACGTCAACAATATTGAAGTGTCTTAAGCATTGTGATTTGTGGAACAACTTTCACACAAGTCCATATGCCCAAGGCTAACTCAAAACATTTGTCACTTTGATCAAATCGTAGAGGCTGGTTTTTCTTGTTAATTCAATACCCGCATTCATTCTAAAATACCTTTGATCATATCAAACTATTTCAGTCTCATGTTGCATTAGTGAATACACATATTCATCTAAGTCCACATATGAAGTTCACGAAATAATGAAATACACTACATGCTGAAATATGATACATCATTATGTATGATATTCAACAATCAACGCAAACTCTGTTTTACCAGAATGCGGAGTTTCAGTCATCTCACCTAAAGAGGCATGGTTTGCATGTGTCAAGGGATCAAGTATCTCAAGATTCATCAAACCAATCATGACTTAAACAGTAGTGTCATTATTAGGTGTGGATAATTCTTGGCATTGCAATATTTCTTATAAATGATCAATTACTATCATCAATATAAGAATGACTCATTCATAATCATAATGTGACCATAAAAGATATCATTCATAAAAGAAGAACAATTGACTTGTTTCTCACTAATATGAATAATTGTCTTCGCGGGATGCAAGACACACTAATAAAGTCCACACTCAAACGATCATAAATTTATTCTTATATTAATCAAATGATAGATGTAGAGGGAGAGTGTTGTCGACCATCAACTATCTTGATTATCGTCAGCACACATTGTCACCTCATCCCTTCCAAGCCACTCTTTAAGCAGTAAGTTCAAGTATCGAATACTTAATCATCCGCAATTAATGTTTTGTGGGGAAAGACATTTATAACCTGTATATCAAATATACTTTCTTCGTCGATGACTATTCCTGCATTGTTTCTACCTTTAAAGTTCACAACTTTAACCATGACCTCATGAAAGGTGAACGATTCTCCTTCATGACATAGTCTAGACACGGTCTTTGTAGCTGGGAGGAAGCGGATGCAACTCCCTAGTTATCGCAAAAGAACCGGTCATTCAGTAGTCCAAGTTATACACAAGGTGTTCATGTATCTTATACATTTTCCATGTGACTTTCTCAGCAGGTTGTTCCTTCCACCATGGTTGAAAGAAACCCCATCCATATACTCATTCTGCATTACTCTGATTTGCGACTTAGTGCTTTTAAGTACACCTAGCACGTCATACGTGTTGGTGTCGTTAACATGCATTCATAATTCAGATTTCATAGAATGAAGTATGGTGTATTGGACAGTCATTCATAAGTGACGGTGAGTACGATACTCATCATCATCTTCCTTAATTACGGAGTTATCTGGTGCATCTCCTAGAAGTTCTCGTATTACTATTAGAAAGTCATTATTAATGAGTATGTCTCTAATGGTGTTGGTACCAATCAATGAAGTAAGACCTGTCTACCTTAAGTTCTTCATCATGCATAAAAGAGCCATAGTTATAAACATTGGGTATGACATTATCTACAATGATATTTGCTAAGACATGAAGATTAAGTTCATAATAGGAGTTCATGTTTTTTTAAAACAATTCTGGAACTCCCACTCAGACAAACATCCCTCATAGTTTATTATAAGTGATTTCATGATCCTTGAGAACTATACCTCCCCCGTGTGACACGACCATCAGTATATTCTCAAGGTAGGCCATCATGCCAATCACATCATCCATGTGACTCATGCTCGATCTTTCGATCATTGTGTCCCGAGGCCATATCTGCATATGCCAGGCTCGCCACAATAACCTTAGTGATTATATGCCACGTATACAAGGCCATGTTTCTGGACATGCTAGGCTTGCTCCACCCATCTCATTTGAACGCTAATATGTTTGACACCCGTGTGACATGCGATGCGTCCATAATGGAGATCTTTCCAAATGGTGCTTCACTAAGGAAGAACACTTTGTTGGATTAGTGAGGGATCATCCTATAATGCTACCGTCGTATATCTAATACAAGCAAAACAGGATGCAACAGTATAAATCATACTAACTATGATGCCCCCTGCAAATTAAAGTTTAGACGCCTCTACTTTATCTTTTGCAAGTTTTACGTGGCTGATAGGGCTTTCGAGATAGAACCGTTTCTATGCCTACGAACATACAACCACAACACCAATCCCGCAATTGTCTCTATTACACCCCTGTCGGGGCCCTCCGTTGCAAACGTCTTTGCATCGCTAATTTTAGAGAGACAGACACCCCCCAGCCACTTATATGGTACAAGCCATATGTCAAGCGTGGAACCAGTCTCGCGTAAACGCGTAAGGTTGGTCGGGCCGCTTCATCAGGACATTGCCGCAATGCTAAACGAGTACACGTGGGAGGGTAACAATTGGAGAATTGATGCCACATACTAGATGTGTTCTATCCGTACAATACATCTATGCATAGCCTTGCTCATGATACCACTGCTGGGGAACGGGGCAGAAAACAATAATTTTTCATGACCTACGCGTCCCGAACCCAAGACCTATGCTATGGCAATGCAAGTAATGGAGGGAATTGGTCACATACCAGTATGTAGTCCGTTAAGAGGGAAACGTTCCCGCGTGAACGTGGTTGATGTAGTCGTACCGGCAATCCCCGATGCCGCGTAGATCCACGATGACTCCTGAGGCCACCCGGTCCTTGAAGACCGATGACGGGATTACGTCCCCGTCGGAACATTGTCGGTGAAGACGTCGCGACACGGCCTCGACGATGAAGGAGCACCACAAGTGTAGTTCCTCGCGGGATTACACACATACGGTGTACCCGACGTCCCTTGGGGCTCCGAACCAGGCGAGCAGCGGAAAGAAGATGGATTCGGATCCCAGCAGCACGACGGCGTGCGTATAGTGGAGAAACCTCCAACCTAGTGCAGACTCCATACAAGGGGAGTCCGCTCATAGGAGGGAAAAAAGGGAGAGAGAGATCTACAGAATTTATCTGTATTTTTCTGAAATTTCTGTGTTTAAAAAGGGGCACCCACCACATCTATATATAGGGGAAACCGGGGTGCAAATGCCTGTCAACTAGCGATGTGGTACTAAAACTAGTACCACATGTGTGCTAGCTGTGGCTTCCAAAGCCACGCATGTGGCCGTGGGTGGTGGCCGGCCAAGGCCATGGCGTGGTGGCCACTTGACCACTTGTCCACATGGGCCCCATGGCCCATGGCGCCCCACCCTTGCACCTTTTTTTCCTTTTTCCTTTTATTTTTTATTTTTCTTTCTCTTTCTATTAAAGAAAAATAAAAGAACCTTTATTCCATTTAATTATTTAAATTATATTTTAATATTTAATTCATTTAATTAAATAATAAAACATATCTAAATAACTTTCCGAACAATTCGGAACTATGGAACTTTTTCCGTCTCCCCTCCGAAACGATTTCGGAGTTCTCTCTTATTTCTCAGGAAATCCCGAATCTATCCTTATTGCGTGGAATACCGTTAAGTGTGACACCCTACGGTCCGGGAAACAGCAGACATGATCAAGACACTCTCTTGATCAATGACCATCGATGAGACCTGGTTACAATCCTAGATGGCCCCTGCGCTTCCATCGAATTAACTTCATCGTTGAACCGTTAACGTTGAGTCCTGATCCCTTTGTCATACGGTACTTTGTTTGTCCGAGGTTTGATCGTCGGTATCCAATACCTAGTTCATCCTCGTTGCCGACGAACATATTTACTCGTTCCTGTGATATTGCAACCCCATGACCTAGTCACACGTTTGCGCAAACTTTATGATGCAATATCACCGAGTGGGCCCACAGTACCTATCCGTCACTCGGATTGACAAATACCGTTTTGATCTATTTGCATACTCATCAACATATCTACTTCGGAATACCCAAGATACACCTTTATGGTTACCATGTTTCAGTGTAACGGTTAATGCACTCAAAGCATCCTGGTAGATAGAAATTATGTATGATCATCACGGTCTTAAGGATCGGGTCACTACGTTTATACTTATCGCAATGTTGAACTATGTGACTGGATCACATTGCAACACTTCCGGTGGGTGTGTGTCCATCATGTCATTCTCCCAATGACATGACCCCATTGTCAATAGACTGTTCACATCTCATGATCAGGAAACCTTGATCATCAATTGCCCAATGGACTAGTATACTAGATTTAACTAGGGACCTGGTCGTTTGCATACCACACGTGTATTAATGTTTCCGCTTAATACAGTTATAGCACAGTATAAAACTTATTACGAACTAATGGAATATACCAATAAACATATTTTATTTGCCTCTAGGGCACATTCCCAACATGACGCACCTTTTCCAGCTCGGCCTGAGCCACAACTGGATCGGCATGAAGATCCACGGGAGTGCTAAGCACATCCGGTGGGTTGCTTGGCCCTGCTGGTGCCGTGGTTGCTGCCCTCGCGGCTCGAGTTGCCGAAGTGGAACTGTGGCGACAAGATGCACCTGCCATCATAACCTCCGCACGGATGTGTGCAGTCGGGCCCTCTGTTCCCACAGCATCCGACCGTCCTGGTAACGGATCCGTGAGCTCAGAAAACACCCATACTTCCCTGGGAAACACGTCAGGGAGTGCTGCGACAAAGACGCGATGTCCATCAAAAGAAATGATGACGCCGCGCGGTAGAGGCATTCCGGCCCCAAACCACGAGGCGTTGTCGATGACGAAGTCCCACGCTCCGCTCCTCATCACCAGGCCAGAGGCGAAGCGCACGCGCGATGCGGATGATGGTCCCATCCGGATCAGAACTCCAGTCGACGCCTCGGCCTGCCACACGTTGGGCGCCAACTGTCGTCGATATGTAACGGCAGATGCCATGGGGATGGCTAATGAGGGGGACAAACCGAGGTTAGTGTCGCTGGTACCGAAAGCGAGAATGGGAACACACGGTGAGACACCACGATGTACCCAGGTTCGGGGATCTCCGTAGAGATAACACCCCTAGTCCTGCCGAGCTAGCTATGTGCAATAACTCTGGCTACAATGAATGCTCCTTTAGCTGTTTGAGAGGAAGAAGAAGAGGGCCTCTGTTCACTACTCTCTCCCATCGCTCTCTATGGTGGGTGAGATTGCAATAACTGCTCTGCCGTCCCCCACGCAGGAGGGGTACCCGGGGCTCTTATAGGCCGAGCCCGGGGTACAAAGGTAAATATACAAGAGGGATTGCCCAGCTGTCTATATCAGATCAGCTAGGGACCTAACATCGTGCTCCTCCGGATGACCCGGTGTAGACTTGCGGCTTTCCATGCTGCTATCCCGTAGATCTCAGTAATGAACAGTGAAGTTAGATACTTAGGCCTGTCGGCCTGTCCGCGTGATAGGCGTTGGAGGAGACCGCACGCCTCTGACAGTCCCGATCTTCAGGGATTGCGCATTGAATGCTCTTGTACCAGGTGTCCGACCTGGACCTCTGATCGGATGTTGCTCTTCTTACTTCGGCCGGATGCTCCTGGATGAGGCCGATTGCGTCCTTTCTAGGGAAATCGGCCCTCACCTGGAACAGATCGACCCACTTCTTACTTGATCTTGTTTAGCTCAGCCTTGATTAGATCGGTGACCATCAGGTTGGTGATCTTTTCCTTGATGAAGTTTTTCCCCTGGGTGACCCTACCCGGGGGTCATTCCCCCGACGCATTTGGTGTGAGAAATAAAGTGTCATGAGTAAGAAAGAAGGTGAGATTGCTGGATAGAGACAACTGGCCAAAGAAGGTGGAATCCCGACTCTGAATTCATGGTTGAGATGAAATCCGTGGAGTGTCATAAACTAATCATTTTACTGCGGGTAACCCAAAAAAATATCTTCTTGCTTCGGTTGTTATCTCCGGTGCTGCAAAAAAATATTAAAAGTATGATACACAAGTGTGTAACTTAAAATTTGCTCATACTGTTGGCTGTAAAACAACTCCTTTGCACACATCAAATGGGCTATTTTTTATCTTTATCTCCAGCTACCTAAGATAGAATTAACTCCATTTTCATTTAGTTTTTACAGGTTTCATGTAAAACATCGACTGGAAGTTCAGAACCATTGAATAGCAATTACAACATGAAAATCAGTTTGCATATTCAAGAACTAGAAGACTGATTATAAAATCTGAATGCTAGATAGTGGACAGAAAAATCAGCCAGTTGCACTCCTGGACAACAAAGATCGGAAGATTCTTCAGAATTAGATTTAGTTGCACAACAATGACATAGATTAGTGATTGGCAATCGCATAAATAGGATAATCATGAATTTAAGATGCAAAATTAGCGGTCATGGACTGGTTATTGGCCAAAGCAAAATAAATAAAAAACAGAATAGTGTGCATGGATCATGGTCACTGGTGAACTTGTACAGAACTTTGTATTACATAACTGTCTTAAATGTGGACATCAATCTATCAAAAGAAATAGAAGAAAATGAATTATGTTGACAAGGACAGAGTGACTTCACAACTTGCATTGCTGAATACATTATACTACTGCAGCTTACAACAAATGGGAGAGCGATTCATCCTATTTTCAAATACATACGAATATGGTTGAGGTTAAGATGCAGATCATTGCAGGAAATAAATAGCAATCCTTTTTAAATAACATTATTTCCTCCAAAATGTGTAATATGGCTGTGTAGATTAATATTATGAGAAAAGTGATATTGTTCATGTAAGTGTCAGTAGAGGGGAGAGACCAGCATCTAGGACAAGAGGAAACAAACCCACAACCCAAAACAAGCAACGCAGCAGAGCGCGCTCAACCGCTTCTAGTATATAACAGTCACGATCTAAGGCGACAAATAATACATGATCTGATCATATGGCTATCCTACCGGGTTTGCAGCATAATAATATTATATAGTAGCCCTACACATGCATAGGGTGATAAAGTACTACATGCATAATGAAAAATATAGGTTGAAGTATGTTCAAAGTGTAACTTGGTTTATACATTCGATGAAGTTCTTCGCTCTCACGATCCAGATAACTCTACTCGTCACACTCCGAGCAATATATCGTCAACGAAAGAACACAAATTATCAATCATGCCAAAAGAAATAATAAAAATATCAAAAAATCAAACAAAACAAAATTTAGCAACAAAAACAACAAGGCTTGACACGGTACAGGTCTCGATGTGCTCGAAGGTGATAGGTAGAAGATAAACTCGAGAGAGTAAACGGATAAAGAATTGTTGATAGCAATGGTTATGACCAAAGGCATTATGAATTCAAGGTTAAAATCATGCCAATATGAAAGGTGTGTGAATATGGCCGATAGGATGTTTCAAATGATCCAATATGCAAAAAGAATCACGTGAAAGGGAATATTACAACACGGGTCATAGCAGGTTGAAGTTTGAATTAAATTTAATATCAATTAGAACAAAAAGTATTTGTATATGGTGTACAATTAATATGGACAGAAGTATATGACATGAGTCATCCTATGCAAAAAGAATCAATTGAATTGGATCACCGGTATAAAAGATAAGATCACCGGTATAAAAGATATGTCCTCTAGCAGTTTAAATTTGAGTTTAAATAAAATAAAATTCAAAAGTGTGGAAATGTGTGAATGGTTTACTCTATGATAATTTAAAGATTACTACGAGCACATAGGAAAAAGAATCACCTAATTCTGATACACGGTTTAAAAGATATAGCCATAACGGTTTTAGGGTGCAAACTGTGAAAAAGGGCTCATCCGCAATTAAAATAAAATTTCCATCGCGAACATACCCCTGGATGCTATGGGACGAACAATGTTCGTTTTGGGAGTTAACCAGTGAACATTCGTTGAATAGAGGAAATCAGTTCTCTGGTTAACCGGTTAAACCATGGTAAACCGAACTAAACCGAACAATGAAAGAAAACCAGAAAAAACCTAGATCTAACAGATCTGGGCCGCTGGTTTGAGATCCAATGGTTGACGGCGGCTCACCTTGAACTTAGGCGAGGCGACGACCGGTGGCGGCAGTGGCGCTCCGGCGAGCGGCGACCGGAGGGGGGTCACGCGGGGTGGCTCTGGCGAGCGGCGGCGTCCGACGAAGGTGACGTGGTGTGGCCGACGCAACGGGACGGCGGCGTCGTGCGAAGCCGGCCGGCGTCGAGGTGGCGGGTGGCCCGGTGCTGGGGCGGCGCGAGGTGGCGGGGTCGGGGCACCGGCGAGGTGGTTACGCGCAGGGCGGCGCGTTGAGTGGCGGAGCTCCGGCGGCGGTGATGTGGGACCCGCTAGCTAGGGTTTCCAGAAAAACTAAAAAGAGAAAAACGAAAATTATATATAGCCAGATTTTTTTTTCAAATCCGGCCCGAACTCAGATTGCTACGCCGCGCAAAACAACACTGGGCCGGCTGGAAGGCCCAAAACGAAATTCATTTTTTTATTTTTATTTGGTCAACCAGCTACGCAGAACATTTTAATATAATAAAATAATAATTTTAATAGTGTCACAACAATAAAATAAAATAATAAAAATAATTAAGTTTGCCATGTTGAAAAATGTTGAATGGGGCATAAGTCATTTTATATCCTCTCCAATAAATTGCCCCTAGTTGAAAAATGTTTTGAATATTTAGAAACCCAAATAATTATTTAAAACATTACCAACTCTTTTAATACGTTGAAGGTGTCATATTACCTTCTCTCATTTTCATTTGTAGGATTTTTTTAAATAATAAATTCCAAAACAACAACGGTGAATATTACGGATAGTCATTTTATTCCCGCTCATTTTAATATTCAATAAACTCCGAAAGTTTTAGATCCTAGTGAAAATCAAACATATCAAGCAAACAATCATTATTATAAATATTTTATTAACATTCCAAAATCTGGAAAATTTTGGGATGTTACAGACTACCACGCTTAAAAGGAATCTCGCCCTCGAGATTCGAAACGGCTAGAAGGAAAAGGTTAGGGTTTGGGTCTTCATGAAAGTCATCGATCTTGCAATGATTAGTGTACTACCACCCTTAAAAGGAATGCAACACAGTCTTGATGAATCTTTCTCCATCGATGACATCCTTCATAGAGATTTCACCTCCTCCTCTCAGGTCTGGAATCCTTAGCAAAAGAGGAATCTTCCGTAGACCGAACCTGATTGGTTGGCAGGTCAAGCGCTAGTACTAAACAATTATCTATACTCTCTTGGTGGTCATCAAGAATACCTTTACAGGATACCTGCAGGAAACAGTCTTGATCTATGCTCACCGCATAACATAGTATTATTAACGATAATCTTCTACAGAGGTCAAACATCGTACCATTCTATTGGTCAGGCTTATCATCGTCGCCTCTCTACTATAGGTAAGTCACTTAAGATTTACTATCCCACATAGCAAGAGCGAATAATAAGGATAGTCGTCATGGGGGCCAATCCATTCCGCACCCAAATAATTACCTTGTATACGGTTTAGTGAATCTCGCAATCTAACACTCGGTCATCCTCACAGGCATTGCAGAAATTCCTCTTGTTCATGAGTTGAGTTCAGATAATTCCATTGGTTCTACAAGCCAAAAAAACATCGATCATTTCCTCACAACACTCAGGTTTGCGCAAACTACTATAAAACGTGCACTAGTGAACTACAACTTCCTCCAGGGTTCTTCCTTCAGCAAGATTGTGCTTGATTGTTGTAACATCCTGGCACACGGTGTTATCCTTGAATCAACGTTAAGTTGCAGCCATCTTTATCCTTCGTCTTGACTTTAGCAGCCATTGTAGTAACTTCTTCAGTGTAGGATGAGAATGAGGGGAAATAGAATGTAGAGAGAGATATACCCATACAAACATCACACTAGTTTTAAAAAATATACGTTTTTATGTGTAGCTGTCAGTAAAACAGAAGAAATGACAGCTCACAAAACGATCTAATGGTAGAACCTTGAATCTTCCAGGTCTTCAAGTCTTCAGGTCTTCAATGACGATAGATTCAGTTTTGCATTGTCGAATCAATCTTCGTATCGTCGAGTCACTTGTCAACTTATTCTTCTTGTTGTTATGTCTTCTTCAGTCTTGAAGCATACTAAATAGAGGGGGGTCTAAGGAAACGTAGACTTATTCTTCTCACATAGAAGAAACGCAAAGCACAACACACAACATCAATCAAAGACACAAGCAAAACCTAACAAAACAAAACATGACATAAGACATCTAGTTCATCCACAGCAAAAACATGCATCAATCACATCTCCAACTAACATTAAAAGGTACCATCATACATGTAGTGCACACCTACAAATGTCTATCCTACAGTTGACAAAAATAAGCTTCAATATGTCGACGTCTTTGCTCCCATGTTCACATCTCCTTCTTTCTTTTTAATCCTAGACACATGTTGGCCTAGTGTGCCTTGTTCCTGCACCGGTAACACTCAAGTTGGCTAAGGTCCTTCTTTTTCTTCCTCACGGGGGCTTCCTTGAACTCCTGGATAATCTTTTTCATTCCTTCCTTTTTGTTGTTGAATCACTTGTTGTGTCATGATGAAAAATTGACACTGAGCGGGGTAATGATCAGTTCCTTCACACATAAAACATGTAACTTGAGAAGTGGGACATTCTTCACCCGAGTGGATTTCCTCACAATAGGGACATCCATCTTGGTGTCCTTCGTAGGAGTGTCCTACTTCCCCGCAAATTTTGCAGGCACGGGGCCTCTTAAGATTTATCATCCTTTGCATCGGGGTGACGAGGCAAGATCCCACCAAAATATTTGTAAACTCCTTCCAAGTAATCTTCCTTCTTGATTCATTAATCGCCTGATGCATTGTCCACCAAGTAGCAGCCTCTTCTACCAAGTACTTGACAGCATAGTGGACCATGTGCTCACTTCCAACTTGTTAAGCTACATGTGTTCCTCCATATTATGAATCCATTGTTCTACCATCAGTCTAATCATCGCCCCAGAAAAGGCGAGTCCTACTACAAACTCCATCTAATGAACCCAACGACAAGGGTTAGGGGAAACTAGGATACAGAAAGGTAAACAAATCTAAAGGTAACACCAAGCACATGCACACAAAGAAGAATAAGGCAAAACACCTACACACAAACAACACCACATAACATCAATCAATAAAGTCACAAAAGTCAAACCACACAAACAACTCCTAGAGTAAGGTCATATGTTCAAGACATACGATCTCATCATACTACGCGCAAATCGTTTATCTAACTTCACCTAAAACTGGTGGTCTGAATCTAAGCTTCATTCTTCTCAGCTAAGCTGATCTTGTAAATCCTCTCCTAGTGTCAAAACTTATTTAACCCCATAGGATACTCTAGTTCTTCTAGTGGTAACCTCAATTGACCCACAAGGTTGATGATGTACTCCTCAAAAGTCATGTCTTCAGGGGCATAAGTAACTAGGATGGTCATTTACATTAAAACAAGACAAGGATTTTAGAAAATGAATAATAGATGAGGGATACTAGTGGAGAGAGTAAGTAACCACAGAATGATAAAATATTTTTGTTCCTATGGCTTTTTCTATCCATTTTATAGGGTCACGACCTACAGTCAACATGGGATCTGATACCATCTATAACGACCCGATTCACTAAGAATGAAGGATCTGTGCATCCTGTGCTAGTCCCTGGATCAATAGCTAGCACACACAGTACATGATGTAATATCAAGAATAAATCACATGTCATAATTATTACATCAAAGATCCGGTATTACAATTAAGCATAGCTGCATAGCTCAAAGATATCTTACAAATAAAATACAGCGGAAAAACAATAAAGAGCTTCGTGGCGTCCATCAACTTCACCGGCATAGTTGAGTATAGACATCGTAACCCTGCAACGCATCACTTACTCGTCGTATACAATCCTGCAACACCAAAGGTTACAGCCCGACAACGGGTTAGTACATCTGATTTGTACGACAAGTCACACGAAAAAGGATATAACAGACCTACATCTACATGCAAGGATAAGTCAAAGGTAGGCTTGTGGTTTTATTTTGTAGAAAGATTATTTTTCCCTCAATCTACCTACTAGTCAAATTTTAGTTTATCTTACTACATAAGGTTGAATTGGCAACACCAATTCTGTTGGATATATGCCCTAGAGGCAATAATAAAGTGTGTTATTATTTATATATTCATATTCATAATTAATCTTTATATTTCTGTGCTATAATTGCAATGATCCTGACTGTGAGATTCAGAAGAAAACTCATATGCATGTGTGGAAATGTAAACAACAAGAGTTCCTGGTTTTGCCTCTAAGACCAGCCCATGTGCTTATTGATGATTATGTTTTCTTAATCATGGACATTGTTCTTGTAACAAGGATGTCAATAGCAATGAGAGCATATTGTTAGCAGAACAATGATGTTGAACCGACCCCAGTGTTAAATGATATACTTAGAGAACTCATCGTAAAACAAATGTTATAAGTCATATCATAAAATGTTATTATATACATAGTTCCTTACACCATGAAAATGTCAAGTCACTTCACACAAGAAGATGTGCTTTGGTTCTTAGATGAATCTTCCCGTAAATGGGAAGTAGTAAAATAAGTTCTGGGTACATTGGACAGTGTGTCTAGTAACAGTGATAGTTCGAGAATGGGATTTTCTCCTTCACGATGAAGAGATATAGACTCAGGGCCCACTCGGTATAATGGTATCTATTCTCGTCTGGCCAGACACTTTGTGATTCGATCACGGAGATACCGGTATACGTAACGAGGAATGAAGACAAACGAGCAATGAGGATAACTAATGGCTTGTGATCAAAAGGTTGTTTCACATGGGTGCCAAAACTTCTCTCCTCTAACTTTGTCATATATCGCGAAGCAAAGGGAATAGTATACGATAAACATAAAGGTTCACTCGAAGTCTTTTCGTGTATGTGTGGGAGTCAACATGGGTGTCCATGGCTCCGCTGTTGATTACTGACTGTTGACAATAGGCTGTTGTCCTACGTCCGGAAGACATTCCGAGTCATGTCCACATAATACCGAACCTATTGGGTCACACACTTAACGAGTAGTAATCTGTTAGAGAACTAGGAGATGAAAAGAGAAAGGCACCGGAATTGTTTCGAGTGGATACAGAAGTGTTTTGGGTAACAATAGAAATGTTCTAGGTAGTACCGAATGATCATGCATGATTCCGGAAACATTCAAGAATGGTCTTGAATGGTCATAAAACATTTGGTGTTAGGTGTTGAAAGATTACGAAACATCGGGATAATTGTTCCGGGACTTCCAGAAATGTTTCGGGAGGTTCCGGAAGGTTCCCGGGAGCTTATGGAAGTATCCGGAGGGTTATGGAACTCTCCAAGACGCGGAAACCGAGGCTGGACCAAGTAGGAAGGTCCACAAGGCCGTAGGTCGGTGGGAAATAGACTTTCCTTGGGGGCCAGGGCAAAACGCCAGGGTCCCTGGCGTTTCCCCCTAGACGCCGTAGTCCGCGGCGTTTCGTACTGGAATCCGTGTTGGACTCCTCCTGGTGGCCAAAACCGACTTTGGGGACGACCCTCGCCCAAGTTACGACCCCAGGCTTCCACCTATATATACAGGAGCAGGGGCAACCCCAAAACTACACCAGAAAAGCCCCAAGGTTGCCCTAGCTAATCCACGCGCCTCTAAATCTCTATTCGGGCTAGATCGTTCTAGTCCGGACGCCGCTAGGCTGTTCTTCCTCTAGTTTCTCTCGGTGGTGTTCTTCTCTGGACGGCGGAGCGCTGCTGGATTGCTACATCTGGACGTGTGGATACCGGTAGAGGGATCATACCTTTGATCCTTCTTCGAGGAGCTTCTTCTTCTTCTCGGAGATCTGTTCGTGAGACTTGTTCGTGGGATAGATCGAGGGACTGTTCGTGGGAGATCTACTTCGACTACTTCCACTACGTCCTCGAACTTCACCAACTCTTCTTCCACTGCAATTGTTGGTGAGCATTGTCCTAAACCTGGTATGCAATCTATCATGGATGATCTTGGGTTCTTAACTCGTAGGCACGAAATTTTTTGTTTTCTACTACGTTCCCCAACAGTGGTATCAGAGCGATCCTTGATTAGATGCATGTTTAGGTAGATCATATGTTGATATGGGGCATTGATTTTCTTGTTTGCTTCCCTATCATGTGATTTGTTCTTTGCTCGACGGCATGATGTGATTTTGCTACAAGGTTTGAGTTTTGCCATGATCCCTCTATGCTGCTCTTAGTATGCTGGTTGCCTTGATCATGGACTACATCAAATTCCTTGGATCTCATCCTAGTCTTGCTATAGAAAATTTTACATGAACGGGCTTGTGGATTTTATGAACTCAAATCCACACGGGGGTCACGCGTTTAACGAAGTTTGGCTTGTGCATTAGTTGCTACACGCACCCCGTATGTTAAACTAGCAACAAAAGAAGTATCGTGTTTTGTTTTCTCTAGGGTTTCTCGTTTGCCCTGTAAACCTTCTTAACAACCACGATAAAATTTGCAACAACCCGTATAGATAGCGATCTAACTCGTTTTTGCAGAAAGTGCATGTGATGTGGTATAGCCTTCAAGAATTGCAATGTGTTTTGTATGAGATGCTATATGATGTAATATTTTTGCGGCCTGCGAGCCGTGGTACGGCATGATGATGGAGTCATATGATTGTCACTTAATTATGGCCTGCGTGCCAGAACTGTTTAGTAGCTTGAGGCAAGGCTATAGATAGAAACGAGGTGATGATCAATGATGTGAAGGTGGACCCCAACACACATGCCGAAGCCGTGAGGAGGTCCCGGCGCCAAGGACAAAAAGGTGGTGGGTGGAGACTTCAACCACGGAGTCATGAAGGCAACGAAAACTTCAAGACACAAAGGGCCATACCATGTCACACATTTTATGAATTGCCTGTGATGTTAATCCTTTGATGCACCCTTGTTTGATGCGCGGTAGTCGTGTTTTATTAGGGTGATCTCTCGCAAAATAATATCAAGTTGATAGTGTTCTCCCAACTGTAGCACCGTCTATACTATGTTTCACACGGGAGCAGGTCATGTCACATGGGTGCACACGGTGTGACGCGTAAAAGATGGGTGTGTTAAAAGAACACACAGCACATTACACTTGGTTATCTTGACGGTTTGGATAAAAGTTTGCTACCGGAACACGCCCATCGAAAGATGAACAAGAATGACCTTGCGTGATTGGCAAGTTGGCCTACCAGTTCAGTCTAAGTCATTAGTGATGTCACATCAATGGCGGACGACTAAACTTGGATCTTGAATCACTTAGAATCAACTACGAGAGATGTTGGTTTGAGTGGGAGCACTTGTTAAATTAATAGTATGATTAATTAGTGCAACTTAATTATGAACATTGTCTAAAGTGAAACTTGTGTTTATGTTGTAGATTGAAATGGACCGTGTCGATCCCCTGTTTAACTTAGGTCCGTTGATTGAGAAAGAAAAATTGAAAGCTGATCGAAGCAACTATGCGGACTGGGTTCGTTCCCTGAGAATTGTACTCAGGAGTGCTAAGAAGGACTATGTCCTGACGACACCTCTCCCAGCAGCACCGGGGCCTGAAGCCACGGTAGCTGAGCAGAATGTGCATCAGACTAAGCTTGATGATAGCACCGCAGTTCAGTGTCTTATGACTGCGTGTATGGACTCAGAGTTACAAGGGAGGTTTGAAAACACTGATCCCCACTTAATTGTTAAGGAGTTAGACGCTCTGTATGCCAAACACGCTAGAACTGAACAGTATGAGGTAACTCATGCCATGTGGAATTGCAAGATGAAAGAAGGAACACCTGTCAGTGAGCATGTGATAAAGATCATGCGCCTTGGGCAAAGGTTGACTGAGCTGGGATTTCCGGTCCCGGAATCACTGGGTACAGATATTGTTCTCATGTCACTCCCGCCAAGTTTCAAAGGCTTTGTTCAGAACTATCGCATGAACGGTATGGATAAGTCAGTTAATGAACTGCTTGCAATGCTGAAAAATGCGGAGACTACCATGCAGGCTGACCCCAACTACACGTTGGCGGTTAGCAAGACCACCAGTTTCAAGAAAAAGGGCAAGTCCAAGGGAAAGGGCGCCGGCAAGCCTGGCGCCAAGACCAAGAAACCCTCTGGTACTGGCCCTAACAAAGATACTGAGTGCTTCTACTGCAAAGCTAAAGGTCACTGGAAGAGGAACTGCAAGAAGTATCTGGCAGATAGAAAGAAGCCTGGTTTTACCAGCGAAGGTATAAAAGTTATATATGTCATAGATGTTTTTCTCTCCGGCCCTCACTCTAAGTCGTGGGTATTTGATACTGAAGCTGTTGCTCATATCTGTAATTCATTACAGGGACTAAGGAGAATAAGGAAGCTGGAAAGGAATGAAGTGACGATGCGTGTCGGAAATGGAGCTACGATCTCTGCTAAAGCCGTGGGCGTCTACACTTTACATCTACCTTCAGGATTTACCATAGAATTAGATAATTGTTATTTCGTTCCTGCTATTTGTAAGAACATTATGTCCGGATCATGTTTAGTCCGCGACGGTTATAATTTTAAGTCTAAGAACAATGGTTGCTCTATTTACTTGAAGAATATGTTCTATGGTTTTGCACCTATTAAGAATGGGTTGTTTTATTTAGATCTTGATTGTAGTAACGACATCTTAAACACTAGCTCTAAACGTCTCAAGCAGACTGATAATACCACTTACATGTGGCACTGCCGTCTAGGTCACATCGGAAAGAAACGCATGCAGAAACTTCATAAAGATGGAATTTTGCAATCTTTTGATTTCGAATCATTTGATAAATGTGAGGCTTTGTCTGATGGGAAAATTGACTCGGACGCCGTTCACAGGTCATGTAGAACGGGCGACTGACTTATTGGACATAATACATAGTGATGTGTGTGGTCCGATGAGTAAACCAGCACGTGGTGGATATCTCTACTTCGTAACTTTTAGTGCCGATTTGAGTAGATATGGCTATATTTACTTAATGAAGCAAAAGTCCGAAACTTTCGAAAAGTTCAAAGAATTTCAGAATGATGTTGAGAATCATCGTGACAAGAAAATCAAATTTCTACGATCTGATCGTGGTGGTGAATATCTTAGTCATGAGTTTAGAGAACACCTCATAGAGCGTGGAATCGTTTCACAGCTGACGCCACCCGAAACTCCACAGAGAAATGGAGTGTCTGAGAGGCGTAACCGAACTTTGTTAGACATGGTAAGGTCTATGATGTCATTAACTGATCTGCCACTATCTTTTTGGGGTTACGCGTTACAGACTGCTGCTTTTACTTTAAATAGGGCGCCGTCAAAGTCTGTGGAAACGACACCATACGAGTTATGGAATGGGAGCAAGCCAAATATATCGTTCCTGAAAATTTGGGGTTGTGATGTTTATGTAAAACGTTTACAACTGAACAAACTCGACCCTAAAGCAGACAAGTGCTATTTTGTAGGTTATGCCAAAGACACCGTAGGCTATTCCTTTTACCACCCTTCCGATGGAAAAGTGTTTATTGCTAAAGGAGGAACTTTTCTTGAGAAAGAGTTTCTTAGCAAAGAGGTGAGTGGGAGGACAGTATAGCTTGATGAGGTTAGTGAACCTTCGGAACCAAGGAATGAAACGACGGAAGTTGTTCCGGCAGTCATTCCGATGAAGGAACCGGAAGCTCCTGCAAGTGATGTAGGAACTTCTGAGAAGCTGGAGACTGAACCAAGGAGATCAGGCAGAGTGCGTCAGCTACCCGAGTGGTACGCTAACGAAGTATTCATCTTGGAAGATGATGAGCCTGTGAACTACAAAGAAGCGATGATGAGCCCCAACTCCACTGAATGGCTAAAAGCCATGAAATCCGAAATGGAATCCATGTACGAAAACCAAGTATGGGACTTGGTGATCCCTCCAGAGGGTGGCAAACCAATTGAATGTAAATGGATTTTCAAAAGAAAGACAGACGCGGATGGTAATATCACTATTCATAAAGCTAGAGTTGTTGCGAAAGGGTTCCGACAAGTGCAAGGAGTTGACTACGACGAGACTTTCTCGCCAGTAGCAATGCTTAAGTCTGTGCGGATTTTACTAGCAATTGCTGCATATGTCGACTATGAGATATGGCAGATGGACGTCAAAACAGCTTTCCTGAATGGGAACCTCGAGGAGAATGTATACATGATACAACCTGAGGGTTTTGTCGCACCAAAGAATGCTGGAAAGGTGTGCAAGCTTAAAAGATCCATCTATGGACTAAAGCAAGCATCACGGAGTTGGAATCTTTGTTTTGATGAAGTGGTCAAAGGTTTTGGCTTCATCCAGAATGGCGAAGAAGCTTGTGTTTACAAGAAAGTAAGTGGGAGCGCAATATCTTTTCTAATACTGTATGTAGACGACATATTGTTGATTGGAAATGATAAAGAATTTCTTAACACTATAAAGGAGTCATTGAAAAGCAGTTTTTCGATGAAAGACTTAGGTGAAGCCGCTTACATATTAGGCATTAAGATTTATAGAGATAGATCCCGGCGCCTGATAGGGCTGAGCCAGAGCACGTATATAGACAAGGTTCTGAATAGGTTCAGAATGGAGAAATCTAAGAAGGGATTCCTCCCAATGTCACATGGTGTGGTACTCTGCAAGAGTCAGTGTCCTAAGAACACTGAGGAGCAGGTAGAGATGAGCACAGTTCCATATGCTTCGGCAATTGGATCTGTTATGTATGCCATGATATGTACAAGACCAGATGTTTCCTATGCTCTGAGTATATGTAGCAAATACCAGAGCAACCCAGGTAGCGCACACTGGGTAGCAGTCAAAAATATTTTGAAGTATCTAAACAGAACTAAGAATATGTTCTTGGTATTCGGAGGTGATGAAGAACTTGTAGTAAAGGGTTACACTGATTCAAGCTTCATGACAGATCTGAATGATTTCAAATCTCAATCAGGATATGTTTTCACACTCAACGGGGGTGCCGTGAGCTGGAAAAGTTCTAAGCAAAACACGGTCGCGGATTCTACAACGAAGGCGGAGTACATCGCAGCTTCAGAAGCTACGAAGGAGGGATATTGGATTAAGAAGTTCGTCACTGAGCTTGGTGTGGTTCCTAGCGCTGAAGATCCCATGGAGATCTATTGTGACAATAGTGGAGCCGTGGCACAAGCTAGAGAACCAAGGTCCCACCAGAAGTCCAAACACATTGAATGCCGTTATCACAAAATCCGAGAGTTCGTTGACAAAGGATATGTGAAAGTATGCAAGATTCACACGGACCTGAACGTGTCAAATCCGATGACAAAGCCTCTTCCACGAGCAAAACATGAGCAACACCGAACAACCATTGGTGTGAGAGAACTTATGTAACTAGTATTATTGTATCTAGTGCAAGTGGGAGACTGTTGGATATATGCCCTAGAGGCAATAATAAAGTGTGTTATTATTTATATATTCATATTCATAATTAATGTTTATATTTCTGTGCTATAATTGCAATGATCCTGACTGTGAGATTCAGAAGAAAACTCATATGCATGTGTGGAAATGTAAACAACAAGAGTTCCTGGTTTTGCCTCTAAGACCAGCCCATGTGCTTATTGATGATTATGTTTTCTTAATCATGGACATTGTTCTTGTAACAAGGATGTCAATAGCAATGAGAGCATATTGTTAGCAGAACAATGATGTTGAACCGACCCCAGTGTTAAATGATATACTTAGAGAACTCATCGTAAAACAAACGTTATAAGTCATATCATAAAATGTTATTATATACATAGTTCCTTAGATCATGAGAATGTCAAGTCACTTCACACAAGAAGATGTGCTTTGGTTCTTAGATGAATCTTCCCGTAAATGGGAAGTAGTAAAATAAGTTCTGGGTACATTGGACAGTGTGTCTAGTAACAGTGATAGTTCGAGAATGGGATTTTCTCCTTCACGATGAAGAGATATAGACTCAGGGCCCACTCGGTATAACGGTATCTATTCTCGTCTGGCCAGACACTTTGTGATTCGATCACGGAGATACCGGTATACGTAACGAGGAATGAAGACAAACGAGCAATGAGGATAACTAATGGCTTGTGATCAAATGGTTGTTTCACATGGGTGCCAAAACTTCTCTCCTCTAACTTTGTCATATATCGCGAAGCAAAGGGAATAGTATACGATAAACATAAAGGTTCACTCGAAGTCTTTTCGTGTATGTGTGGGAGTCAACATGGGTGTCCATGGCTCCGCTGTTGATTATTGACTGTTGACAATAGGCTGTTGTCCTACGTCCGGAAGACATTCCGAGTCATGTCCACATAATACCGAACCTATTGGGTCACACACTTAACGAGTAGTAATCTGTTAGAGAACTAGGAGATGAAAAGAGAAAGGCACCGGAATTGTTTCGAGTGGATACAGAAGTGTTTTGGGTAACAATTGAAATGTTCTAGGTAGTACCGAATGATCACGGATGATTCCGAAAACATTCAAGAATGGTCTTGAATGGTCATAAAACATTTGGTGTTAGGTGTTGAAAGATTACGGAACATCGGGATAATTGTTCCGGGACTTCCAGAAATGTTTCGGGAGGTTCCGGAAGGTTCCCGGGAGCTTATGGAAGTATCCGGAGGGTTATGGAACTCTCCAAGATGCGGAAACCGAGGCTGGACCAAGTAGGAAGGTCCACAAGTCCGTAGGTCGGTGGGAAATAGACTTTCCTTGGGGGCCAGGGCAAAACGCCAGGGTCCCTGGCGTTTCCTCCTAGACGCCGTAGTCCGCGGCGTTTCGTACTGGAATCCGTGTTGGACTCCTCCTGGTGGCCAAAACCGACTTTGGGGAGGACCCTCGCCCAAGTTATGACCCCAGGCTTCCACCTATATATACAGGAGCAGGGGCAACCCCAAAACTACACCAGAAAAGCCCCAAGGTTGCCCTAGCTAATCCACGCGCCTCTAAATCTCTATTCGGGCTAGATCGTTCTAGTCCGTACGCCGCTAGGCTGTTCTTCCTCTAGTTTCTCCCGGTGGCGTTCTTCTCTGGACGGCGGAGCGCTGCTGGATTGCTACATATGGACGTGTGGATACCGGTAGAGGGATCATACCTTTGATCCTTCTTCGAGGAGCTTCTTCTTCTTCTCGGAGATCTGTTCGTGAGACTTGTTCGTGGGATAGATCGAGGGACTGTTCGTGGGAGATCTACTTCGACTACTTCCACTACGTCCTCGAACTTCACCAACTCTTCTTCCGCTGCAATTGTTGGTGAGCATTGTCCTAAACCTTGTATGCAATTGTTTTCTACTACGTTCGCCAACAAATTCCAACCCATACCCTTTATTAAAGTTTCCCACTCAAGTTTAATTAGGGTGAATCATCTGTCAATATCCTCCAATAACAGCAATGCCTAGTTGCTCATAGTTGTCCATAACTGGGGACATGGCTAATCATGATTAGTGTGTTCGCTCTGCAGAGGTTTGTACACTTTACCCACTGGACTAAACCCGAAGATTGAGACAAGGTCTTTCAGAAGAGGTGACCTCCACCCTTTGGTAGCCGGTACACCTATCATATCTACATCTGCTAGCTACAAAGACCAGGCTCCCCACAACGTACTCAACTAAGCCAGAGCCCATATAGCCAGTGGTCGTACATGGAAGCTACTAGTCACTAAGTCTGTTCGATCTTTTTTACCCTGGACGGCGCCCACTTAGGGTGCAGTCCTTCGATAAGGTGCACGACCCCATGATGCCTTCCCTCCATACCATGTAAAACCATTGGGAGCATTTAACCCTGAACCTGCCCTTAAAGAAGGCACAGCCTCCAGGATGCATCCCGCCCGTACAGAGGTGAATTCTATTTAAGGTTTGCTAGTCAAGTTATTAAATCCTCACATAAATCAATGTAATCTCAAGCCAAACCCCGTCTACAAGCATAGCAATATATAACAGTCATGATCTAAGGCGACAAAGAATACGGATCAGATCATAAGGCTATCCTACCAGGTTTGCAGCATAATAATATTATATAGTAGCCCTACACATGCATAGGGTGATAAATTACTACATGCATAATGAAAAATATAGGTTGAGGTATGGTCAAAGTGTAACTTTCCTTATACATTCGATGAAGTTCTTCACTCTCACGATCCAGATAACTCTACTCGTCACACTCCGAGCAATCTATCGTCAATGAAAGAACAAAAATAAGCAATCACGCCAAAAGAAATAATCAAAAGACCAACAAATCAAACACAACAAAATTTAGCAAAAAAAAACAACTAGGCTTGACACGGTACAGGTGTCGATGTGCTCGAAGGTGATAGGTGGAAGATAAACTCGAGAGAGTCAACGAATAAAGAATTGTTGATATCAAAGGTGATGACCAAAGGCACTACGAATTCAATGTGAACATCATGCCAATATGAAAGGTGTGTGAATATGGCCGGTAGGATGTTTCAAATGATCCAATATGCAGAAAGAATCACGTGAAAGGGAATACTACAACACGGGTCATAGCAGGTTGAAGTTTGAATTAAATTTAAATTCAAATAGAACAAAAAGTATTTGGATATGGTGGAAAATTGATATGGACATAAGTATATGACATGAGTGATCCTATGCAAAAAGAATCAATTGAATTGGATCACCGGTATAAAAGATATGGCCTCTAGCAGTTTGAATTTGAATTTAAATAAATTTAAATTCAAAAGTGTGAAAAAGTGTGAAAGGTTTACTATATGATAAACTACAGATCACTAAGAGCGCATAGGAAAAAGAATCACCTAATTCCGATACACGTTTAAAAGATATAGCCATAACGGTTCTTGGGTGCAAACTGTGAAAAGGGGCTCATCCGCAATTAAAATAAAATTTCCATCGTGACCAGACCCTTGGACGCTACGGGACGAACATTGTTCGTTTTGGGAGTTAACCAGTGAAAATTCGTTGAATAGAGGAAATCGGGTCTCTGGTTAACTGGCTAAAGCATGGTAACCGGACTAAACCGAACAATGAAAGTAAACCAGAAAAAACCTAGATCTAACAGATCTGGGCCGTTGGTTTGAGATCCAATGGTTGACGGCGGCTCACCTTGAACTCCAGCGAGGCGGCGACCGGTGGCGGCAGTGGTGCTCCGGCGAGCGGCGACCAGAGGCGGGGTCGCGCGGGGAGGCTCCGACGAGCGGCGGCGTCCGGATAAGGCGCGCGGTGTGGCTGGCTGTCGGGACCCGGGGTTAGCGTATGCAAGTACAGTTAAGACATAGTCATATGGAGAGCCGAGAACCGCACCCACTTGTCTAAGCAGACAAGGCCAAGCACTGAACATTCTCGGAAAGCATCGTACGTGAGGGGCATCCCATCCAGGCCGGATGATCAACTGTAATGGGTCCTCATCGTACGCACACAAGTCTACTGATATGGGTGGTGAACTCCCACATTCAAAGACAAGTCGCCTCAACCATACTATCGACTATCTCGAAACTCTTACATAGACTTATTCCAGCCCGATCACTTAGTCGGGGTCTAGGGCGGGCTCGATCATACCACAAAGTGTGCACGAGACGGGGTCTCGAGCAATCGCATCGCGATGCCCCAAGCTGCGCACATTTAAGGGCCACTTGGTGTATGAAAGACCGCCAGCCAGAACACAACTAAGGTCTCGAAAACCCATACAAAGACATGTATGTTATAAACATACACGCAACACACATGCCTTGTATGAACAGCAGGTACCATTGCAATTCTCTACAAAGTTTACAACTTTATTTATATAACTCTTATAGAGTACACACAGAGATCACATACATGTGATCCAACATTACATCACGAAGCGGAAGCAAATTATGTCTGGGTACAGACAAGTTTAACAAATTGGCTTAAGAAGCCTTATTCAAACATAAAGCCCTCCACGAGGGAACCAGTCTGCTGACTGGGACTAGACTAGCTTAACTTCAGTCGTCCAGCTCGATGAAGAAGCCACCTTCTGGGTCAGTGGCGTCATCTATAACATATATTAAGCAAACGTGAGTACAAAGGCGTACTCAGCAAGACTTACATAGGAGCTATACTACTCATGCACATGTATCAAGGTAAAGGAAGGTGGGGTTCACTTGCAGAAGTGCCAGCTTTGACTTGGCTAGTCCTGAACTACGAGTACCAGACTTGGGGTAAGAAGCGTACACGAGTCCACTACTTTCACCAACCAATACACCACTATGGTGCCTTCCTCGACTTCCCCACGAGAAAGCACGCCATAGCACTCACACTTATCTTGGTATGTTTTAGAAGTATCCGGTTCAAGTTATCTAATAATCAAGCTAAGCTTTCCAAGTAGTCCATAACCGCGGACGCGGCTATTCGAATAGTTTTGTTAACCTTGCAAGGGTGTACCGCTACACACACATGACCATCATTTACCGCCTTTGATCTCGACACCATTCAAGGGGTGCCAGCGAGGATGCTCACCACAACCGTTACCTCATAGCCTATCTAGTCCAAGAAAGCCGCCTACTTGGGTGGCTACCACTATCGTGAACCCGGCCGGTTTACCGAAGTGGACCCAAGCGATGTGTGCGTGATGCATAAGCCGGTCTCGGATGAGCCGTTCTCTCACTTAGCATTCAGGCCACAAGCCTACCAGAACTCCGAACTACTACGACATCTGGACATCGAAAGGGATGAGTTAATAAGTCGAGAGGGGTCAGTGAGCCCAATGTGTGGTTGTACTCTTCATCTTGGATCACCACACAAGAACTCGGACTTAGGGCGGTGTTCAACGAGACAACCCACCGTGTACTCCTACACAGCCTCTCATCGTTCACCTTGTATTAGGGTCGATTCACCAACACTTTTCTACCATCAACACATGATCACTACCATCCCGACTCACATCACAGTAACAACATGGTATCATACTAAGCATGCAATAAGCGATAACAATTGCAGGGGCCACATGATATCATTCAACTCCTACAGTTGCTAGGATTGTGGTTTGCTTACTACTGTGACAAAAGATAGGTCATGCAAAGGAATGGGTTCATCTATGCGGTAGAATCGTAACATGGTGATCATCCTAAACAATGCATAAGCGAGACATGAGAGGGAAGTGGGATTTTATCGACATGATCAAAGGGGTTTTGCTTGCCTTGCTGACGAGGTTCGGGCTCTGGATCTTCAGCGAAGGGGGAGACCTCTTGCTCCGGTTCAACCTCTACTCGACAAGCAAGTACAAGTAGCAATCAATATGAATGCAATGCTCAAGCACATGATAGAATGTTTTAATCTTGAAGTACAAGTTTGATGTGTGAGGCAATTCCATTTAAGTGGAATATATTGCATTTTTAAAATGCAAATTCAAATTCCACATTTGAATTCAACCTTAACCAAGTTATACATGATATAGTTTGATCATTTTGAATTATCTTCAAATGTGTATGATATGCCTCTGATGTGTAGGTAAAATGTAGCATGTTGCCATGGTTCAAGTTGCCAAAATATTTGAATTAAATTTGATTTAATTCCATTTAAATCAAATAGCAAATGCTACTGATCACATTTTAAATTCAACTCAAACAGAGTTGAAAGTTGCATATTTGGAAAGATAATTTTCTCCTGATCATTTTTCATATATTATTTGTCCAATTTGGAGTTAATATGAATTTTCTATGAATTTCCAAAGTTTGGGGTATTTTCTGGAATTTCTGGATTTATTAATCTATTTTTCTTTTCTGGAAAATCCTTTACTGCGTCACTGTGACATCAGCATGACGTCAGGGGGTTTGACCCGAGTCAAACTAACAAGGGGCCCCACTGGTCAGCCTCTCCGGGTTAAAACCCCTGTTAGTTTAAACTAACAGTGGTTAGTTAGTGGCCTGGGCCCACTGTCAGTGGCCCAGGGTTAGGATTAGTGGGGGGGTTAGCTGGTCCGGCCGGCGGTTAGCCGCCGGCGACCACGACCACGGCGGAGGGGCTCGCCGGAGTAGTTTCCGGCCACGGTTGGGCACGGGATTAGCACAGGCATGTGCCCCGTGCTCATCCGCATCCAAAGGTGCAGGCCAGGGCACCCGAGGAGGCTCGAGGCCACGGCGGCGACGAATCCCGCGGCGGCCGGAGTGCTGGCCTCGACAAGATGGCGACAGAGGCCATGGGAAGAGGAGCTGAGGGCACCGTTCGGCTCCCCGTGGCCTCGCGCAGACGATGGACTAGCCCATCGTCGCCGGGGAGGACCACGGCGCCGACGGCTTCAACTTCCGCGGCGGCCGGAGCCACTGGAAGAAGACGACGACGGTTGGGGGCACGGGGGGAAGCCGGGGATAGGGGGACCGAACCGTGAGCTCACCGTGATCACGCCTGGGCAGTCGGTGAGGTCAGGGGGAAGATGGTGGTGGCGAATCTCTCGCCGGAGCTCGTTGCGGCCGACGACCAGGAGCTCGATGCGGGCGTCGTCTTCAGTGGGCCTTGGCGCGAATTGAAGTGGGGAGACAACGAAGACGAGGGTGGCGGTCCTTCCGGGCACGGTGGCACAGCGAGAGGGGTCCGGTGGCCACGTCGGGAACGGCGGCGCGCTCCGCTGACTTCACTGCCGACGACGAAATCGAGCGGTGCGAAGAGGGAAAATGGCTGCAAGGAGAGGGAAAGGAAGCACGACGTCCAGGAGGTCTCTACGGCGGGAGGATAATCCTCGGGCTCGCCTGGAAGGTCTCCGGCGTCGAGGTGGCGTCCGCGACGCGCCCTGGCTCGCCACGGAGCTGCTTGGGGAAGAAGACAGAGGACTCGGCGGGCTGGGCCAGGCTGGTGGGCCGCTGGGCGATGAGTTGGGCCACTTCGGCCAGGTAAGTCTCTTTTCTATTCTTTCCTGTTTCCTTTTCTGTAATTTGTTCTGTTTAGCTAAAATAAATAGCTAAACATTTTATTAAATGTTGAAAACTTTTATGTGGCCTCATAATAATATAGACTAGCCACTCATAAACTTTCAACATTTTTAAAATTCAAATGATTTGAATTTTAAATCAAATAGGGGGATTTCTTTATTTCCAAGGTACTGTTTGAATATTTGAAAAATCTATGAGCATGGGGTGGGTCCCACATCACTTGATATGTGATCACACTCATTTATAAGACTTTTCAAAACTCTAACATGAATTTTTGGAAAATATTTTTATCTGGCCTTTTGAATTAATTCATCTGGGGGGTGTTCCTTCTCCCATTTGGATTTTGAATTGATTTTTGAGGTTTCTTTTTGAAATTTTTGCATGATGCAAAGGTACTAGCTAACCCTAGCACATACCTAACAGAGGGATCTGACAACTCGCCCCCACTCAAAAGAATCTCGTCCCGAGATTCAGAAGTCTGCGGGAGGAAAGTGGGGTACTCGGCACTGAGACGGTCTTCTCTCTCCCACGTAGCTTCTCTTTCGGAGTGGTGTGACCATTGCACTTTCAGAAACCTAATCTTTTGACGACGAGTGACACGCTCTGCTGAATCAAGAATACGAATGGGGTATTCTCGATAAGAAAGGTCATCTTGGAGATCAAGCGTTTCATGGTCGACTTCGCGGATGGGGTCCTTGAAGCAACGCCTGAGTTGGGACACATGGAATACATCGTGTACTTGGGAAAGGTGCGGGGGTAGTTCAAGTTGGTAGGCAACTTCTCCACGTTTAGCTAGAATGCGGAAAGGTCCGATGTAACGTGGGGCCAACTTGCCTTTGATACCGAAACGTTGGGTTCCCTTCAGAGGAGTAACCCGAAGGTAAGCCTTCTCATCCAGATTGTAGCTCTCTTGCCTATGATGACGATCATAGTAGCTTTTCTGACGAGACTGGGCTGCTTTCAATTGATCATGAACAATGCGAACTTGCTCTTCTGCTTCCTTGATCATATCCGGTCCAAAGAATTGTCTTTCACCGGTTTCAGACCAGTTTAAAGGTGTTCGACATCGTCGTCCATAAAGGAGTTCAAAAGGAGCCATGTTCAGACTAGATTGAAAACTATTGTTATAAGCAAATTCGGCAAATGGAAGAGAATTCTCCCAATTCTTCCCGAATGAGATAACACAAGCTCTGAGCATGTCTTCAAGAATCTGGTTAACCCTTTCGACTTGACCGCTAGATTGAGGATGGAAAGCCGTACTAAAGGAGAGATGAGTTCCCAAAGCACGTTGGAAGCTTCCCCAAAATCTAGAGGTGAAAAGGCTACCGCGATCAGAATTGATTTCCAAAGGAACGCCGTGAAGGGATACAATTCTGGAGATGTACAAGTCCGCTAACTGGCTAGCAGTTATAGACTCGCAAACCGGAAGGAAGTGAGCAACTTTGGAGAGCCTATCTATGACAACGAAGATGGCATTGTTTCCTTTCTGGGTTTTTGGAAAGCCGGTGATGAAGTCCATACCGACTTTGTCCCATTTCCACTCGGGAATAGACAAAGGTTGAAGTGTACCAGCAGGTCTTTGATGTTCTGCCTTAATGCGACGACAAACATCACATTCGGCAACAAACTGAGCAATGTCTCTCTTCATCCTAGTCCACCAAAATCTCTGGCGTAGATCTCGGTACATTTTCGTGCTACCGGGATGAATTGAGAGGGGTGTGTCATGGGCTTCTTTGAGGATGAGTTGCCTTAGTTCCTTATTCTTAGGTACTACTAAACGATTTTCAGAGAATACCGTTCCTTTACTATCTGTGGGGAAACATTTAGCAACTCCGCTAGCAATGTTCTCCTTGATCCGAAGAACACCTCGTGCACGCCTTTGGGAAACTATGATTTGATCCTCAAGAGTTGGTTTCGCCACCAAGGTAGAAAGATAGCCATGAGGAACAATTTCAAGGTTGAGCTTGCGAAAGTCCTCATGAAAAAGTGGTTGATACTGCTGTAACATGAGGTTGTTACAGTACGACTTACGACTTAGTGCATCAGCCATGACATTGGCTTTGCCTGGGGTGTAAGAAATTGCTACGTCGTAATCTTTTATAAACTCAATCCAGCGTCTTTGCCTGAGATTAAGATCTGGCTGGGTGAAAATATATTTGAGGCTTTGGTGGTCGGAATAAATCTCACAACGATTACCAAGGAGGTAATGTCGCCAAGTTGTTAGAGCATGAACTACGGCAGCGAGTTCAAGGTCATGGGTAGGATAATTCTCTTCATGTGGCCGCAACTGGCGTGAAGCATAAGCTACCACATGTCGATCTTGCAGAAGTATGCATCCTAACCCTTGCCGTGAGGCATCACAATAGATCTCGAAATCCCTTTTTGTGTCTGGAGGTGCAAGCACGGGTGCAGAAGTTAATCTTCTTTTTAGCTCTTGAAAGCTTTCCTCGCACTTGGGAGTCCATAAGAATTTCTTATCTTTCTTGAGGAGTTCAGTTAGAGGCTTTGCAACTTTAGAAAAGTTCTCGACGAAGCGTCGGCAATAGCTGGCTAGGCCAAGAAAACTTCTAACTTGCTTAACCGATTCAGGTGGAGTCCAGTCAAGGACGGCCTGAACTCTCTCGGGATTCACAGCAATGCCTTTTGCAGAAATCACGTGGCCTAAGTAGGTCACTTTTGGTAGCCAGAATTCACACTTGGAGAATTTAGCGTACAGGCGATGCTCTCTAAGTTTCATCAATACCAACCTTAAGTGTTCGGCATGATCTTTTTCGTTCTTCGAGTAGATGAGAATATCATCAAGATAAACCACAACAAATTTATCTAGGTACTCCATGAAGATCGAATTCATCAAGCGTGAGAATGTGGCGGGGGCATTGGTTAAACCAAAGGACATGACGGTATACTCGTAAAGACCATAACGAGTAGTAAAAGCCGTTTTGGGAATGTCCTCGTTTCGGATTCTGATCTGATGATAACCTAATCTTAAATCCATCTTGGAGAAGACGGCGGATCCTGCAAGTTGATCATAAAGATCATTGATCCTGGGCAGTGGGTATTTGTTCTTTATCGTCGCTAAATTTAGCGGGCGATAGTCTACGCACATCCTTTCTGTTCCATCTTTCTTCTTTACGAACAGAACGGGGCAACCCCATGGCGATGAGCTAGGGCGGATGAAGCCTTTTGCCAACGAAGCATCAAGTTGGGTTTTTAGCTCAGCTAACTCATGTGGGGCCATTTTGTATGGGCGTTTGGAAATTGGTGTGGTTCCTGGAACAAGATCCACTATAAACTCTACACACCTGTCGGGTGGCATGCCCGGCAGCTCTTCAGGAAAGACATCCGGGAAGTCACGAACCACCGGAATATCTTCAAGTTCGGGAAGGGGAAGTACATTCAAGGAATGCACTTGGGTTCTTGTTCTGGGTGAGGTATAGCTAATGGTTTTGCCTGAAGGGTGGGTGAGTTTCACGGATTTGCCTTTGCAATCCAGATAGGCATTTTGTCTTGATAGCCAATCCATGCCAAGGATGACATCAATGTCTGAAGACTTGAGGGCTATGAGTGAAGCAAGGAATACTAAACCCTCAATTGCTATTTGATTACCATGGCTCACTCTATTAGTTTGCCATCTTGACCCTGGAGTTTGAATAACCATCGGGGTGGACAATTCAACAAAGGGTAACTCATGACGAAGTGCATAACTTTCCGACATGAATGAATGAGATGCTCCTGGGTCGAAAAGAACGGAAGTAGGAACAAAATTGACTGGGAGCGTACCAAGAATGACTTCAGTGGTGTCGTCAGTCTCTTCAGCTGCAATCTGATTCAGACGTCCACGATTTGCGGGAGGAGCGGGTTTGGCGGTGAAGACCTTCTGGGGTGCCTTGCCACGACCATTGTTGTTGTTGTTGCCTCTGGCACGTGGTGGAGCGTTCTGGTGCTGGACTTGGTTCTGGGGGCACTCGCGAGAGTAGTGACCTGCCTGACCACACTTGTAACAAGCTCCGAAAACAGTGCGGGGAGCTGGGTTGTTTGGTGGAGCTGGGTGGAACTGGGTGGGTGGACGAGGCGCCGTATAGGATGGCCTCAGTGGGTTGTTCTGGCGGAACATGCTATTGGGAATCCAGATCTTGCGCTTCTGGGAACCAGAGCTGGATGAACCTTCCTCTCTAGGGTGTTTGCGAAAGTCATTGGGGGTGTTCATGTCCTCTGCCTTGATGGCCTTGTTGACAAGGACCTGGAAGGTGGCAAAGTCATGAAGGTTGAGCTCGCGACGGAGTCCACTGTTGAGGCCACGACGGAACCTCTCTTGTTTCTTGGAGTCGGTGGAGACTTCTTCAGTAGCATAACGAGCAAGTCGGTTGAACTCACGACTGAACTCGTCAAGTGTTCTTCTGCCTTGAGTGAGGTTACAGAATTCCTCACGTTTACGGTCCATGAGACCTTTGGGGATGTGGTGCTCGCGGAAAGAGGTACAGAACTCCTCCCAAGATGCTGGTGGTCCAACGGAACGCATAATCAGAAAATTCTCCCACCAAGAGCTTGCTGCACCTTCAAGGTGATAGGTGGCATAATTGACCTTGTCGCCATCTGCAACATGACCGGCTTGGAGCTTCCTCTCGATGCTGCGAAGCCAGTCATCGGCGTCAAGGGGCTCGGTGGAGTAACTGAAAACCGGGGGATGAAGCCGGATGAAGTCGTTCAGAGACACCAGCTCATTGCGCTGTTGAGTGGTGTTGCGTGCAATGACTTCCAGCAGGTGGTGAGAGTCACGGCGGTTCCTCTCGACCTCCATCAAAACTTGGGCCATCGTGGGTGGGGGTGGGAGGTTGCCTTCCTCCTGGTCGTTCCCACGACCTTGGTTACGACCAACCTGGCCACGGGTTCCTTGAGACATCCTGAAGGTGAAAAACCAAAGTCAAACAGAGTTGATTTGAAGAGTCTAATCAAGGTATTGAAGTACTGGAAGGATTACAGAGCAAAGGAAGTAATCATCTTGACAACATGGTGATAAAAGCATACAAGCCATATATTCACAAGCTGTCATACAAACCATACATCATTTTAGTACAAGCACCAAGCTAATACAAACGTGATGAAGATGATACATCCTTCAGAGGCACTCTGACTTCCTATGCATTATTTATCTAAGCCTCTGGAACTTAGACACCTTGCTTACAATAAACTAGGATACTACTACATCCTCACTAAGTAAGACCACAGGCGGTCTCACTCATCTCCATCTCCATAGTAGTCCTCATAAAATTTACCCGCGTATCCCGGTAGCTGGAGGTGACCATCGGAAAACACGGAGGCTTGTGGACCCTGATATCCATTTGGGCAAGGATGGGGCCTAGGTCCAGTGTAGGGTGGAAGCAAAGGACCACGGGGTGGAAAAACTCCTCCAATCTCGGGCCAAGCAACTCGAGAAGGCATCTGGGTCCTCACTGGATAGATCGCATCGTACTCAACTGATCCCACGCTCACAAAGGGTGCCAAGAGCGTCAGTGCTCGGTACAGACGAACACGGGTGGCGTGGAGCTCAAAACGGAGAGCACGTGCATCACGATCTCTGTCACTAGCAAACCTAGCAGTCACCTGGAGTGCTGGATCCTCTGCAGAGTGATCTGAGTAGAGTCCGGTGTAATATCCCTCTTCTCCTGGAAGTGCAGCTGGGATATAGCGGAAAGAAGTCTCTCTCAGTAGGGTGTGCTCCTCTCTCAGCAGTGTGATACATGAGTATGCAGCATTCTGCACAGCCATGTTCTCGGTAACGCCGATGCCATGTCCAAAGTGGATAGGCTGGGTGACTCCAACGTGGTGTGGGTAGATCCGGACAATGCAGTGAAACTGCATCTGGTTGAAGTCGTGAAACTGCTCCTCGATGGTGTACTCAGGATACCATCGATATCCCACGTAGGACATCATCTCGATCAACGTGGCGGGATGGCCACGCACACCGAGGCACCTGGTCAAACGAACAATCTGCCGAGGGGGAAGATTTGCCATCTAAAACAGAAAGCAAGAGTTTGCAAATGCATCAGATTATATGATAAACTTGGAATGACTCGGACAGCATAACGGCTGTAATTGTAAGAAATGACAATTTCTTTCAATCATGCAAAACAGCACTTACATAATACGATGTAAGAAATCAGCATTATCAAAATGCTAGGAAAACCTGGACACAACTTTCCTACGGCTATAAGGAAGCAATCAACGAGATATGCTAATCAGACAGAGGAGAGCCTAGTCCTATCTTCCCGTAGAGTAAGATGAGGGTGACTCAGAACTCAGAACGAAGGGGGTAAGGAGAAAAATGAAGCCTTACGTTGTTCCCTTATATACCCAGAGTAACTATATAACTATAGCAAGCTAGACTCAACTTCGGCCAAGGCTACTAGTCCTACAGTCAGTCCTGCTCTGATACCAAGTCTGTCGGGACCCGGGGTTAGCGTATGCAAGTACAGTTAAGACATAGTCATATGGAGAGCCGAGAACCGCACCCACTTGTCTAAGCAGACAAGGCCAAGCACTGAACATTCTCGGAAAGCATCGTACGTGAGGGGCATCCCATCCAGGCCGGATGATCAACTGTAATGGGTCCTCATCGTACGTACACAAGTCTACTGATATGGGTGGTGAACTCCCACATTCAAAGACAAGTCGCCTCAACCATACTATCGACTATCTCGAAACTCTTACATAGACTTACTCCAGCCCGATCACTTAGTCGGGGTCTAGGGCGGGCTCGATCATACCACAAAGTGTGCACGAGACGGGGTCTCGAGCAATCGCATCGCGATGCCCCAAGCTGCGCACATTTAAGGGCCACTTGGTGTATGAAAGACCGCCAGCCAGAACACAACTAAGGTCTCGAAAACCCATACAAAGACATGTATGTTATAAACATACACGCAGCACACATGCCTTGTATGAACAGCAGGTACCATTGCAATTCTCTACGAAGTTTACAACTTTATTTATATAACTCTTATAGAGTACACACAGAGATCACATACATGTGATCCAACATTACATCACGAAGCGGAAGCAAATTATGTCTGGGTACAGACAAGTTTAACAAATTGGCTTAAGAAGCCTTCTTCAAACATAAAGCCCTCCACGAGGGAACCAGTCTGCTGACTGGGACTAGACTAGCTTAACTTCAGTCGTCCAGCTCGATGAAGAAGCCACCTTCTGGGTCAGTGGCGTCATCTAAAACATATATTAAGCAAACGTGAGTACAAAGGCGTACTCAGCAAGACTTACATAGGAGCTATACTACTCATGCACATGTATCAAGGTAAAGGAAGGTGGGGTTCACTTGCAGAAGTGCCAGCTTTGACTTGGCTAGTCCTGAACTACGAGTACCAGACTTGGGGTAAGAAGCGTACACGAGTCCACTACTTTCACCAACCAATACACCACTATGGTGCCTTCCTCGACTTCCCCACGAGAAAGCACGCCATAGCACTCACACTTATCTTGGTATGTTTTAGAAGTATCCGGTTCAAGTTATCTAATAATCAAGCTAAGCTTTCCAAGTAGTCCATAACCGCGGACGCGGCTATTCGAATAGTTTTGTTAACCTTGCAAGGGTGTACCGCTACACACACATGACCATCATTTACCGCCTTTGATCTCGACACCATTCAAGGGGTGCCAGCGAGGATGGTCACCACAACCGTTACCTCATAGCCTATCTAGTCCAAGAAAGCCGCCTACTTGGGTGGCTACCACTATCGTGAACCCGGCCGGTTTACCGAAGTGGACCCAAGCGATGTGTGCGTGATGCATAAGCCGGTCTCGGATGAGCCGTTCTCTCACTTAGCATTCAGGCCACAAGCCTACCAGAACTCCGAACTACTGCGACATCTGGACATCGAAAGGGATGAGTTAATAAGTCGAGAGGGGTCAGTGAGCCCAATGTGTGGTTGTACTCTTCATCTTGGATCACCACACAAGAACTCGGACTTAGGGCGGTGTTCAACGAGACAACCCACCGTGTACTCCTACACAGCCTCTCATCGTTCACCTTGTATTAGGGTCGATTCACCAACACTTTTCTACCATCAACACATGATCACTACCATCCCGACTCACATCACAGTAACAACATGGTATCATACTAAGCATGCAATAAGCGATAACAATTGCAGGGGACACATGATATCATTCAACTCCTACAGTTGCTAGGATTGTGGTTTGCTTACTACTGTGACAAAAGATAGGTCATGCAAAGGAATGGGTTCATCTATGCGGTAGAATCGTAACATGGTGATCATCCTAAACAATGCATAAGCGAGACATGAGAGGGAAGTGGGATTTTATCGACATGATCAAAGGGGTTTTGCTTGCCTTGCTGACGAGGTTCGGGCTCTGGATCTTCAGCGAAGGGGGAGACCTCTTGCTCCGGTTCAACCTCTACTCGACAAGCAAGTACAAGTAGCAATCAATATGAATGCAATGCTCAAGCACATGATAGAATGTTTTAATCTTGAAGTACAAGTTTGATGTGTGAGGCAATTCCATTTAAGTGGAATATATTGCATTTTTAAAATGCAAATTCAAATTCCACATTTGAATTCAACCTTAACCAAGTTATACATGATATAGTTTGATCATTTTGAATTATCTTCAAATGTGTATGATATGCCTCTGATGTGTAGGTAAAATGTAGCATGTTGCCATGGTTTAAGTTGCCAAAATATTTGAATTAAATTTGATTTAATTCCATTTAAATCAAATAGCAAATGCTACTGATCACATTTTAAATTCAACTCAAACAGAGTTGAAAGTTGCATATTTGGAAAGATAATTTTCTTCTGATCATTTTTCATATATTATTTGTCCAATTTGGAGTTAATATGAATTTTCTATGAATTTCCAAAGTTTGGGGTATTTTCTGGAATTTCTGGATTTATTAATCTATTTTTCTTTTCTGGAAAATCCTTTACTGCGTCACTGTGACATCAGCATGACGTCAGGGGGTTTGACCCGAGTCAAACTGACAAGGGGCCCCACTGGTCAGCCTCTCCGGGTTAAAACCCTTGTTAGTTTAAACTAACAGTGGTTAGTTAGTGGCCTGGGCCCACTGTCAGTTGGCCAGGGTTAGGATTAGTGGGGGGGGGTTAGCTGGTCCGGCCGGCGGTTAGCCGCCGGCGACCACGACCACGGCGGAGGGGCTCTCCGGAGTAGTTTCCGGCCACGGTTGGGCACGGGATTAGCAGAGGCATGTGCCCCGTGCTCATCCGCATCCAAAGGTGCAGGCCAGGGCACCCGAGGAGGCTCGAGGCCACGGCGGCGACGAATCCCGCGGCGGCCGGAGTGCTGGCCTCGACGAGATGGCGACAGAGGCCATGGGAAGAGGAGCTGAGGGCACCGTTCGGCTCCCCGTGGCCTCGCGCAGACGATGGACTAGCCCATCGTCGCCGGGGAGGACCACGGCGCCGACGGCTTCAACTTCCGCGGCGGCCGGAGCCACTGGAAGAAGACGACGACGGTTGGGGGCACGGGGGGAAGCCGGGGATAGGGGGACCGAACCGTGAGCTCACCGTGATCACGCCTGGGCAGTCAGTGAGGTCAGGGGGAAGATGGTGGTGGCGAATCTCTCGCCGGAGCTCGTTGCGGCCGACGACCAGGAGCTCGATGCGGGCGTCGTCTTCAGTGGGCCTTGGCGCGAATTGAAGTGGGGAGACGACGAAGACGAGGGTGGCGGTCCTTCCGGGCACGGTGGCACAGCGAGAGGGGTCCGGTGGCCACGTCGGGAACGGCGGCGCGCTCCGCTGACTTCACTGCCGACGACGAAATCGAGCGGTGCGAAGAGGGAAAATGGCTGCGAGGAGAGGGAAAGGAAGCACGACGTCCAGGAGGTCTCTACGGCGGGAGGATAAGCCTCGGGCTCGCCTGGAAGGTCTCCGGCGTCGAGGTGGCGTCCGCGACGCGCCCTGGCTCGCCACGGAGCTGCTTGGGGAAGAAGACAGAGGACTCGGCGGGCTGGGCCAGGCTGGTGGGCCGCTGGGCGATGAGTTGGGCCAGTTCGGCCAGGTAAGTCTCTTTTCTATTCTTTCCTGTTTCCTTTTCTGTAATTTGTTCTGTTTAGCTAAAATAAATAGCTAAACATTTTATTAAATGTTGAAAACTTTTATGTGGCCTCATAATAATATAGACTAGCCACTCATAAACTTTCAACATTTTTAAAATTCAAATGATTTGAATTTTAAATCAAATAGGGGGATTTCTTTATTTCCAAGGTACTGTTTGAATATTTGAAAAATCTATGAGCATGGGGTGGGTCCCACATCACTTGATATGTGATCACACTCATTTATAAGACTTTTCAAAACTCTAACATGAATTTTTGGAAAATATTTTTATCTGGCCTTTTGAATTAATTCATCTGGGGGGTGTTCCTTCTCCCATTTGGATTTTGAATTGATTTTTGAGGTTTATTTTTGAAATTTTTGCATGATGCAAAGGTACTAGCTAACCCTAGCACATACCTAACAGAGGGATCTGACACTGGCGCAACGGGGCGGCGGCGCCGTGCGGCCGGGTGGCGGCGCACGATGGCGCGGCACTCCGGCGAAGCCGTCCTGTGTCGAGCTGTGCGAGGTGGAGGGGTCGGGGCGCCGGCGAGGTGCTTACGCGCGGGGCGACACATTGAGTGGCGGAGCTCCGGCGGCGGCGGCGAAACCCGTTGGCGGCGATGCGGGACCCGCTAACTAGGGTTTCCAGAAAAAACTAAAAAAGAAAAACGAAAATAATATATAGCCAGGGAATTTTTTTCCAAATCCGCCCCGAACTCAGATTGCTACGCGGTGCAAAACAGCACTAGGTCGGCTAGAAGGCCCAAAACTAAATTCATTTTTTTAATTTTTTTATTTGGCCAACCAGCTACGCAGAACATTTTTATACAATAAAATAATAATTTTAAAAGTGTCACATCAATAAAATAAAATAATAAAAATAATTATGTTTGCCGAAATTACAATTTCAGCTATTATGCAATTTTCATAAATATCTTTTATGCAATAAAACCCGTATGGGCATTATAATAATCCAAAAAATACTTTTTGAGTTATTTATTATTCCCCTAACACATTTTAAGAACACCTAAAAATATTTTCAACACTTTTCAACTTTATTTTGAATGGGGGATAAGTCATTTTATATCCTCTCCAATAAATTGCCCCTAGTTGAAAAACGTTTTGAATATTTAGAAACCCAAATAATTATTTAAAACATTTACGAAGTCTTTTAATACGTTGAAGAAGTCATATTATATTCTCTCATTTTCATTTGTTGGATTTATTTTAAATAATAAATGCCAAAACACCAACAGTGAATATTAGGGAAAGTCATTTTATTCCCTCTCATTTTAATAATCAATAAACTCCGAAAGATTTAGATCCTAGTGAAAATCAAACATATCAGCAAACATTCATTATTATAAATATTTTATTAACATTCCAAAATTTGGAAAATTTTGGGATGTTACAACAACGCAGTGCAACAAGCCAACTCTCTAAACAAGATAAGCATGGTAACTCAAGAGAGTTCCAAAAGCGACCTAAATAAAAGCTCGTAAAAAGATATGCATGAAAACTAAGAGTTAAGCATGACAACAACTATGAAAAGATAAAGAACACACAAAAGGATAACCATGCAAACCTATGTTGTGTTCTAGGATGGAGTGCAGCGTGTTTCTCTCCCAAACAATGAAGGCTAGGGTCCAACTTGATATGAACAACAAGAAAATCTAAAACAAACTAAAAAGTAAAGAGCGAGACGCTCCAAGTTTAGCACATAACACATGAAGAGAAAAAAATATAGCATGGAGTAGGACGAACTGATGATTGTTGATGGAGAAGGGGATGCACGGGGGCATACCTAAGCTTAGACGCTTGATTATCCTTGGATATTTCTTGGGGTGCATGGGGGCATCCAGAGCTTGAGATTTTGACACTCCTGGATCTTCTTTCATCATCTTCCGTCGCATACTTGAAAACTCCCTTCATACGAAACTCATCATAAGCTGACTAGAGTGGTTAGTACCCATCATAAAATATATTTTCTCCACTGGAAATAAAGATTTTCATGTAGAGCTACTGTTTCTCATGATTGCCAAAAGGTTTTTGCAAAGAAAAAACAAGCTTAAGATTTTCAAAACGGTGAAAACACAAATCGTGCCAGAATCTTTGAAAAATGGAACAGCAGGTAGTAAATAATTCTTTTGGGGTAGTTATGTAACTCAAAATAAAAAAACTCAGAAGAGACGCCAAAAATATAATTGTATAGATCATACTGTCAGAAAAACTCAGAACAAAAATATGATCTGGTGATTTTTGGCTAATTTTTTCGTCAAGCAGACAGAATCTGTTTCTGGACAACACGTCACAACTTTTGAACTTTCTTGCAATCGGAGGCTAAAACTTGGCAGAAAGCTTGAAAATAAAGATACAATGATGTTGCTACAGTAGTAACAAGCATCAAGACCACTAAAACTGAAAGTAAAAACATTTTGGGTTGCCTCCTAATAAGCGCTTTCATTTATGCCTTTTAGCTAGGCATGATGCAAAAATATCAAGTTTTATCAACTCCAAAGGAATAACTTGCCCGTGTAACGGACTCATAAGGTAACTTAATCTTCTTTCGAGGGAAGTGTTCCATTCCCTTTTTGAGGGGGGATTGGAATCTAATGGTCCCTTCTTTCATGTCAATGATAGCACCAACGGTGCAGAGAAAAGGACGTCCCAAAATAATTGGACATGAGGGATCACACTCAATGTCCATGACAAGAAAATAAATGGGAACGTAATTATCATTGACAACAATAAGAACATCATCAATCCTCCCTAAAGGTTTATTTACGGAAGAATCAACGAGACGAACACCAAAAGAACATGGATCAAAAGGTTTCAATTCAAGCATATCATACATTCTTTTGGGCATAACGGAGGCACTAGCTCCAACATCACATAAATCAAAGCAAGAGAAATTATTCAATTTAATTTTGACTATAGGATCCCAACAATCTTATAGTTTTTGTCAGAACACTCTGTTAGGTATGTGCTAGGGTTAGCAAGAAACTTTGTATCATGTTAAAAATTTCAAAATAAATTGAAATGGGAGAGAGAACACCCCCCAGATGAATTTAATTCAAATGGCCAGAATAAAAGTTTCTCCAAAAATTCCTTTTGCATTTTTGAAAAGTCTTATAAATGAGTGTGATCACATATCAAGTGATGTGGGACCAACCCCATACTCATGGTTTTTTCAAATATTCAAACAGGAGCATGGATTTAAATTTAAACCCCTAATTGAATTAAAGTTCAAATGATTTGAATTTTCAAAATGTTTAAACTTTACAAGTGGAGAGCCTATTATATTGTGAAGCCATATAAAAAGTTTCAACATTTTATAAAATAATTTGCTATTTTATTTAGCAGTACAAAAACAAATAGCATAAGAAAAACAGAAAAGAAATAAAAAGGAGAGGGCTTACCTGCAAAGAGGCCCAATTCATCGCCCCTGGCCCAAGCCCACCTCCCCTCCCCTGTCGTCTTCCCCAGGAAGGGGCACGCACAGGTGTGTGGGGAGCATGCCGACGCCGCCGACGTGCCCAGGCCACGCAGCTGCCTCCCTGCCCTTATCCTCTCGCCTGGAGACGCCTAGCTGCGTCCTGATCCCTTTCCCCCTCTCCAGTGCTAGCTTCCCCTCCTCTCTCGCCGGAATCGAAGACGACCCGAGGACCCACCGGAGCACGACGCCGCACAAAAGTAGCCAACGTCGACGAGGGCCTCCACCAAGCTGTCCCCCCGAGTTCTCCTCCGAGCGCAACTTCGATCTACAGAAGATGGCGAGGCCGGAGCCACGGTAGCCGCCGGAATCGCGATCACGCCGTCACCGGACCCGCAAGACCTCATCGTCGAATTCGTCGCCGTCACGCTGCCTTTTACCTAGCCACCTGCTTTGTTGAGTTCCTGGTGAGCGCGGGATCAAAACCCCTATCTTTTCCCCCTCGATTTCGTCCTCTAGCCATGGCCGCCATGAACGCCGAAGCTTCTCGCCGCCGGGGATTTCTTCAACGCGCAACCATGAACCCCAGCACCCCGTGTCCATGTCTACCATGCTCCACGTGCTCCGCTGCTTAAATTTCAACCACCGCTGCTTCAAATGGTGCCCCACAACGAGTTCCACCTCGACCCAGTGCCTACGCAGACGCTAGGGCTCGACGTCAACGTGGATCCAGCGCCTCCCCGTGGCCCTGCGGTGCTCAAACGAGTGCGCGCGGGCATGGGCTATCTTTTGTTGATCTCAGCGCACCGTTTGGACCCCCTGTAGCGCCATCCCCGTGCAGCGTCGCCGTCTGGTGGTCGCCGGAGACACGTCGCCGGCGAGGTGACGTGTCCGGCGAGGTTAACCACCTAACCCACCCTAGTGAGGCTGACATGTGGGCCCCAGGCCCTGACTAATCTTTGGATTAGTTCAAATTTAATTAAAAGGTTTTAATTAACACAGTGACACTTACAGGTGGGACCCACTGGTGAGAGCCCCCCTGACGCCAGCATGACCTCATGCTTGCGCAATAACTGTTTTTCCAATTTAAAAGAATTCAGAAAAATCCAGAAAATGCTTTAAACTTTGCAAATTCATAACAAATTCATTGTAACTCCAAATTAAACATATAATATATGTAATATTATCAGAAAAATGCAAGGATTCTGAATATGCACTTTGTTTTCATGTTTGACCATTTTAAAATGGGGGAACAGAAGCAAACATGGATATGAACCCTTTTAAATTCATATATGGAGTTTGAATTTGTAATTCACTTGCAATGTACTTCATTTAAATGGAATCCCTCACACATCAGAAGCATATACATCAAGTTTCAACCTTCAACCATGTGCTTGTGCATTGTATTTAATTTGCTTCCTTGTTTGTTGTTTGTTGAGTAGAAGTGGAACCGGAACAGGAGGCTGCCCCCTTCGTTGAAGACCCCGATACTGAACCTTGTCAGCAAGGCAAGCAAACCCCCATTGATCATGTCGATAAAATCCCACTTCCCTCTCAGTCTCGCTTATGCATTGTTTGGGATGATTACCATGCTACGTTTCTACTGCATAGATGAACCCATTCCGTTGCATGACCTATCATTTGTCACAGTAGTAGGCAAACCACAATCCTAGCAAATGTAGGAGATGATTGTTATCAGGTGGCCCCTGCAACTGTTACTGCTTATTGCATGCTTAGAGTGATACAATGTTGATACTGTTATGTGAGTCGGGATGGTAGCAATCATGTTGATGATGGTGGAAATGTGTTGGTGAATCTACCCTAATACAAGGTGAACGATGAGAGGCTGTGTAGAAGTACACAGTGGGTTGTCTCGTTGAACACCGCCCTAAGTCTGAGTTCTTGTGTGGTGATCCAAGATGAAGAGTACAACCACACATTGGGCTCACTGACCCCTCCCATCCTACTAACTCATCCCTTTCGATGTCCAGGTGTCGCAGTAGTTCGGAGTTCTGGTAGGTTTGTGGCCTGGCTGCTAAGTGAGAGAACGGCTCAGCCGAGACCGGCTTATGCACCACGCACACATCATCTGGGTCCACTTCGGTAAACCGGCCGGTTTCACGATAGTGGTAACCAACCCAGGTAGGCGGCTTTCTTGGACTAGATCGGCTATGAGGTAACAGTTGTGGTGAGCATACTGATACGTACAAAACGTATCTATAATTTATGCTTGCTCCATGCATGTTTTGTGTGATATTGCTATGATCTAGATACACTTTCATACACTTTTGATCATATTTGGACTAACCTATTAACTCAGTGCACCACAGTGCCAGTTCCTGTTTTCTGCTGTTTTTCTTTTTCAGTTTTCCCCCATATAAAAAGTGCCAGAAAAAATTCCGGGAAAATATAGGAAAGATCAGCGTACAGGAAGCTTCGCGAAGAGCCCGAGTGGGGCCAGAGGGGAGCCAGGGGTGGCCCAGGCGGCCACCCGGCGCGGCCACCCCCTGGGCCGCGCCAGGGGGGTGCCTAGGGCCCCTGGTCCACCTCTGGCTGCCCCCTTCGCCTATATATTATCCGTCATGGGAAACTTCCGGGGGAAGAACCCTTTTTCGCGATCTCTCCTCTGTTCCGCCGCCGCCGCGCTTCCGAGATCGGGAGCACCAGAAGACATCTTCCCGGCACCCTGCCGGAGGGAGGGCCGACCTCCGGGAGTCTCCTCTCCACCATGGATGCTTCCCGGATGTCTCGTGAGTAGTTTTCCTTGGACCATGGGTCTGTGATCAGTAGCTATGTGATGTTCTCCTCCCCTCTTTGTTCTTCATGGTTTAGACCTCGTGAGCTGCCCTACATGATCGAGGAACTTTTGTAATCTTTCTGCTGTTGCTATGATGAGTTTGATGGGATCTGATGGATTATGAGATTATGTTCAGATTGTGATTGAGTAATATTTTTGGTTCGTATCTCTTATATTTTTGTTCCTAAGTAATTCTTGCATGTTCTCCGTTGCTGTTTATTGCTTTGGCCAAGTAGTAGGTAGTAACCCCGAGAGGGAACGTTTTTCTCGATTGTGGGTTCATGCCCCCCGATGACACGCTTGAGTGACAGAAACATGAGTCTAGGGGATGTGCTGTTGCCACAAGGGGGAAAACAACGGTGCTTGTAACCACGATTGCAAGGATTGTTTAGTTTACGCAAAGTGCTTTTTAATGCAGTTGTTTGTTGCTTTGGGTTTACACTTTGGGTGGGGCTCGCAACTTAATACCAACGAGATTTTCTGGATAGATATCTCAAGGTGGATGATTAGTAGTAGATGCAGTTGGATTTCGGTCTACTTATTTTGGCGTACTACCCATGCTATTGAGCCTCTTCCTTTCTTTTGTAGCATAGTTAGCATTGCGGTGTGTTCATAATCCTGTCAATTGCCCTTCTGTAATTTGTTCACCTCGCATAGAAGTTTTATCGTCTTTTGGGAGAGAGACATCACTAGTGAACATCACGTATCCCGGTCCATATCCTCATTACTGTTTACACGCTCATTTACTTTTCTTCTTTTACTTTCAGTTGCTATCATTATCCCTTGTGTTTGATCCTTTGTGAACAACAAGACCGGAGAGATTGACAACCTCTCTGAACTTCGTTGGGAACAAAGTTATTTGTATCTGTGTGCAGGTCCGCGTCAGTTGCACCGCTGACACCTACTTATCATCTCCGGAGTCCTACTGGAGTTAAACCTTGGTATCTTTACTGAGGGAAATTTGCTGCTGTGCTACATCACACCTTCCACTTGGGGTTTACCAACGATGGGCGAGAAATCACTATCATTACCTTGCACATCAAGCCAAATTTCTGGCGCCGTTGCCGGGGACTCCGAGTGCTAAGATAGGGGAGTTGCACACTACCCTTTACCTTTGTTTTTTATTCTTGTTAGTTTACCTTTCAGTTTTTATCTTTGTGTCTTATATCAAAAATCACAAAAAAGATGTTTATCTTTCTGTTAGTAGTCCTCCTTGTTTAGATGACCATGTTAGGGCTAGGTGCTTTGCAGGAATCAGAAGTTCTCGATTTCCGTCAAAGAGATGGAGAAAATATGAAGAAGGCATGGGACAGAATCTCTGAAGCACCTAAAAGAATTATGCCTTGGATACCTATAAAAATTGTGCTTAGAAATTTTTACCATGGTCTTTTTAAGTAGTGTAAACATTCTCTTGATATTATAGCTGAAGGAGATTTTCTAGAGTGTGATGAAGTTAGGGCTCTTGATATTTTGCATAGTCTATCTAGTTATTTTGTTTATGATCGTAGTATTGATACTGTCATAGATAGACTTGCTACTATTGAAAAAAGATTGGATGCTCTAGACTGGAGGAAAGTAGAGGAACTGAAGTCCAACAAGAAAGAAATGTTGGAGATAGAAGATGATTGGGAGCCCTTTGTTAGGATTAGCATCTCTAACCAAGACTTCCTTGCTCTTTGTGATATTGGATCCACAGTTTCTACTATGCCAAAAATAGTTTATGATTCTTTGAAGCTAGATATGGATAAATTATCATCTTATCATGAACATTCTAATGGAGATATTTCAGAGATTAAAGGAAAGGTAAAATAAGTCCAAGTTGCATTCCTTCATAGGACAACACCAATGGATTTCTTCATCATGGAGCCAAACCAAAGTAACATTGTGCTCGAAAGAGATTTCCCCCGTGCTATGAAAGGTTTCATTGATATTGATAACGGGCACATACGCTTATGCGGTATGGAGAAAGGTAAGTACCTCTTCCCTAAGAAGAAGAAGAGTGAGCTTATTGAAAATCAATTTGAAGGTTTTTATGATTCTGATCTTGGAGACCCTTGATTCTTATTTTGCATCATGCCTAGCTTAAAGGCATAAAAGAAAGCGCTTTTGGGAGGCAGCCCGCAACAAATTTAGGTTTTTCTTTTTGCTTTTGTTGTGTATTGATGTTTGTTACTACTGTAGCAACATCATTGTATCTTTATTTTTCAGCTTTGTGCCAAGTTATAGCCTCTTATGATAAGGGAAGCAAAAGTTGTGACATGCTGTCCAGAAAACAGATTCTGTCCCTTGACAGAAAAATTCAAATCAAATCACCAGATCATCTTTTTTATCTGAATTTTTTTGACAGCGTGCTATATAGAATTGTGAAACTTTCGTATGTTCTGAGTTTTTTTTATTTGAGTTGCAGAAGTGCCCCTAAAAAATTCTTTACTACCTGCTGTTCTGTTTTTCACAGATTCTGCCACGTTTTTCCTGTCTTCACTTTTGCAAACCTTAAGCTTGCTTTTTCTTTGCAAAAACTTTTTGGCACTCTTGAGAAAACAGTAGCTCTTCAACAATATCTTTATATCCAGTGGGGAAAAATTATTTTATCAAGGGTACTAACCTCTCTAATCAGCTTATGATGAGTTATGTATGAAGGGAGTTTTCAAGTGTGCGATGGAAGATGATGAAAGAAGATTCGGGAGTGTTAGGCGCTCAAGCTTGGGGATGCCCCATGCATCCCAAATAAATATTCAAGGTGACTCAAGCTTCTAAGCTTGGGGATGCCCCCGTGCATCCCCTTCTCCATCAACAATCATCATTTCGTCCTTCGTCTCACTATATTTTTATCACTTCATGCGTTATGTGCTATGCTTGGAGCGTCTCGCTCTTAGGTTTTATTTTTAGTTTTATTTAGTTTTGCTTGCTGTTCATAACAAGTTAGACCCCGTCTTACTTTGAGTGGGAGAGAAACATGCTCCACTTTCAAAATCTAGAGCACATCATAGGATTTTTCCTGCTTATCTTTTTGCTGTTGTCTGTTCTTTATCTTTTCATAGCTGCTGCCATGTTTAGTTTTAGTCTTAGTTTGTCTTTAGCAAGAGCCTTGGCTTTTTTTTAGTTTGTTGCTGGAACTCTTTTTAGTTCTCTTGTTTATCTTATTAAAGAGAGTTGGTTGTTGCACTGATTTGTGTTTTTTCTTGGAAGTAGATAATTGAGGTTGTTATTTAATTCTAGTAGTAACTAGAAATAGTTTTGAGGTATTGATGTGAGTAATGTTTGAACTTTTGGTGTAAAGAGCTCTAGCCTATTAGTGATAGGTGTCGTATTTTGGGCAATCCGTGTGTATTTTCAAAACCTACAAAACTAGTTGAGAACCCTAGCTACTAGATGGATCACTAATCTTTGGAGGGATCGAATATTAGAGTACACTCACGTACCATGAGTCGAGGATGCACAAGGATAACCAAACCCCCATACACTCCTCCTCGAGGTACTTGTCTCTTTGTGAACCTCCTTATTAGATTTAGAGTTACCGATAATAAGTGCATGAGTTCTTCGGACTAATGTAAGTATTGAAAGTTGACACTTCCACCTTCCCATATTTTGCTAGCCTCTCCCATGCCGTGCATTTCCTTCTTCTCACTCCGAGAGTTGGTGTCCACCTTTTCCGGTACATCCAAACCCTTGGCATGATACTCTATGTCATCATAAACCTCCTTATATCTTTTCTCAAAACAGCCACCATACCTACCTATCAAGGCATTTCCATAGCCTTTCCGAGATATATTGCCATGCAACATCCACCTCTTCATGACTTGATCTTCATGTCATACATGTTCCTGCTACACTGGCAGCGACATACATTGCGTACATCATGATAGTTACATCTTCTTTATGACTTTGAGTACCTTGTAAAGTGTGAAAGATCTCCTTTACCTTCTTGTAAAATAGAGTGTTGCCCTCAAGTGAGGAAAAGATCCAAAAGTGGACACAATAAAAGATCCCAAAGAGGACAAATGAGAGTTAAATAGAAAGACCCATTGAGGCCACAGAAAAATACAAAAAAATACAAAAAAGAGAAAAATAAATAAAAAGAGAGAAAGGGGCAACACTAATATCCTTTTGAGAGATCCACACTAGTACTCCCTTTATATCCTTGTACTCCATAGAGATGATCATCATGCATATAGCTATGTGGGGACCTTCACACTATAGAACTTGGCTTGCATATTCCAAGGATGAGCCTCCTCAAACGAGCTCTAGGTCTTCATGAGCGAGCAAGTTAGATGCACCCCCACTAGTTCCATTGGAGAGCTTCTTAGCTCGTATGTGCATCCGTTGCATGGCAATCCCTACTCCTCATATCATATCTATCATTTGGCATCTCTTGCCTATGATTGTCCTCATTGATGTCAGCCTTTCTCATCCCTTTTTGTCTTCCTCCTCCACACTATTCTCTCTTTGCCATCCCAAGTGTCAACACTCGTTCTGACGCTCATCCATTGCATGAGTGCTCAAAATATTGAAAAAGGAGTGGATCAAATTGACTTGTACCTGGCTAGTGGTCTGGGGACGAGTCAAGATAAGATTCAAAAAAGACGAAGTGTGAAACTTTAGTAGATTGAGTTCTCAACAAATAAATTATTTTGCTCGTATTCCCAATCCCCCTTCTTGCACGCAAACACCATTTGGAGACATTCGAGTCACTGACAGCGAGAGCTCTTGCACCTAATGTTCTTTTGTTACTTGTTTCAATGCTAATATAGACTCTTGCATGTTATGACTTGAATTGAATCTCTAACCTTGATTGCTTTACTTTTCAAAGTTCTTATATGGTTGCTATCATGTCACCACAAAAATTATGCCGTTATCATTTACCTACTCAAGGACGAGCAGGAATTAAGCTTGGGTATGCTGATACGTCCAAAACGTATCTATAATTTCTGCTTGATCCATGCATGTTTTGTGTGATATTTCTATGATCTAGATACACTTTCATACACTTTTGATCATATTTGGACTAACCTATTAACTCAGTGCACCACAGTGCCAGTTCCTGTTTTCTGCTGTTTTTCTATTTCAGTTTTCCCCATATAAAAAGTGCCAGAAAAATTCCGGGAAAAATATAGGAAAGATCAGCGTACAGGAAGCTTCGCGAAGAGCCCGAGTGGGGCCAGAGGGGAGCCAGGGGTGGCCCAGGCGGCCACCCGGCGCGGCCACTCCCTGGGCGGCGCTAGGGGGGCGCCTGGGGCCCCTGGTCCACCTCTGGCTGCCCCCCTTCGCCTATATATTCTCCGTCACGGGAAACTTCCGGGGACAGAACCCTTTTTCCCGATCTCTCCTCTGTTCCGTCGCCGCCGCGCTTCCGAGATCGGGAGCACTAGAAGACCTCTTCCCGGCACACTGCCGGAGGGAGGGCTGACCTCGGGGAGTCTCCTCTCCACCATGGATGCTTCCCGGATGTCTCGTGAGTAGTTTTCCTTGGACCATGGGTCCGTGATCAGTAGCTATGTGATGTTCTCCTCCCCTCTTTGTTCTTCATGGTTTAGACCTCGTGAGCTGCCCTACATGATCGAGGCACTTTTATAATCTTTCTTCTGTTGCTATGCTGAGTTTGATGGGATCTGATGGATTATGAGATTATGTTCAGATTGTGATTGAGTAATATATTTGGTTCTTATCTCTTATATTTTTGTTCCTAGGTAATTCTTGCATGTTCTTCGTTGCTGTTTATTGCTTTGGCCAAGTAGTAGGTAGTAACCCCAAGAGGGAACGCTTTGCTCGATTGTGGGTTCATGCCCCCCGATGACAGAAACATGAGTCTAGGGGATGTGTTGTTGCCACAAGGGGGAAAACAACGGTGCTTGTAACCGCGGTTGCAAGGATTGTTTACTTTACGCAAAGTGTTTTTTAATGCAGTTGTCTCTTGCTTTGGTTATACACTTTGGGTGGGGCTCGCAACTTAATACCAGCGAGGTATTCTGGATAGCTATCTCAAGGTGGATGATTAGTAGTAGATGCAGTTGGATTTCGGTCTACTTATTTTGTCGTACTGCCCATGCTTTTGAGCCTATTCCTTTGTTTTGTAGCATAGTTAGCATTGCGGTGCATTCATAATTATGTCAATTTCCCTTCTGTAATTTGTTCACCTCGCATAGCAGTTTTATCGTCTTTTGGGAGAGAGACATCACTAGTGAACATCACGTATCCCGGTCCATATCCTCATTACTGTTTACACGCTCATTTACTTTTCTGCTTTTACTTTCAGTTGCTATCATTATCCCTTGTGTTTTATCCTTTGTGAACAACAAGACCGGAGAGATTGACAACCTCTCCGAACTTCGTTGGGAACAAAGTTATTTGTGTCTGTGTGCAGGTCCGCGTCAGTTGCGCCGCTGACACCTACTTATCATCTTCAGAGTCCTACCGGAGACAAAACTTGGTATCTTTACTGAGGGAAATTTGATGTTGTGCTACATCACGCCTTCCACTTGGGGTTTACCAACGAAGGGCGAGAAATCACTGTCATTACCTCGCACATCACATCCTCGCCGACACTTCTTGAACGATGTCGAGTACAAAGGAGGTAACTGATGGTCATGTGTGTGTAGCGGTACACTCCTGCAGGGTTAACAAAACTATTCGAATAGCCGCGTCCGCGGTAAGGGACTGCTTCGAAATCTTAGCTTTAGTATTAGACAACTGGAACTGGATACTTATAAAACTTGCCAAGATAAGCGTGAGTGCTATGGCGTGCTTTCTCGTGGGGAAGTCGAGGAAGGAACCATAGTGGTGTAATTGGTTGGAGACATGTAGTGGACTCGTGTACGCTTCTTACCTCAAGTCTGGTACTCGTAGTTCAGGACTAGCTAAGTCAAAGCTGGCACTTCTGCTTCTGAACCCCACCACCCTTTGCCTTGATACATGTGCATGAGTAGTATAGTTCCTACGTAAGTCTTGCTGAGTACGTGTTTGTACTCATGTTTGCTTATTCTATGTTTTAGATGAACCCACTGACCCCGAAGGTGGATTCTTAGTCGAGCTCGACGACTGAAGACCAAGCTAGTGTAGTCCCAGTCAGCAGACTGGTTCCCTCGTGGAGGGCTTGTGTTTAAATAAGGCTTCTTAAGCCATTTGTTAAACTTGTCTGTACCCAGACATAATTTGCTTCCGCATGCTTGTTGTAATGGTGGATCACGGTCTCGTGATCTGTGTTTGCACTCTGTAAGAGTTATCAATAAAGTTGTACACTTTGTAGAGAATTGCAATGATACCTGCTGTTCATACTAGACATGTGTGTTGCGTGTATGATTATATCATGCATGTCTTAGTATGGGTTTTCGAGACCTTAGTTGTGATCTGGCTGGCGGTCTTTTATACACCAAGTGGCCCGTAGATGTCCGCAGCTTGGGGCATCGCGATGCGATTGTTCGTGACTCCGTCACTTGCACACTTTTATGTATGATCGAGCCCGCCCTAGACCCCGACTAAGTGATCGGGCTGGAGTAAGTCTATGTAAGGGTTATAATACAATCGATAGTATGGTTGAGGCGACTTGTCTATGAGTATGGGAGTTCACCACCCATATCATTTAGACTTGTGTGCGGACGATGAGGACCCATCTCAGTTAATCATCCGGCCTGGATGGGATGCCCCTCACGTTCGATGCTTTCTGAGAACGTTCTGTGCATGGACTTGTCTGCTTAGACAAGTGGGTACGGTTCTCGGCTCTCCATATGATTGTGTTGTAGCGAGTCTTGCATACGCTAACCCCGGGTCCCGACAGACTTGGTATCAGAGCAGGACTGACTGTAGGATTATCAGTCTTGGCCGAAGTCGAGTCTAGCTTGCTATAGTTATATAGTTAATCTGGGTATATAAGGGAACAACGTAAGGCTTATTTTTTCTCCTTACCCCCATCATTCTGAGTTCTGAGTCACCCTCATCTTGTTCTACGGGAAGATAGGACTAGGCTCATCTATGTCATACTAGAACATCTCATTGTTTGCTTCCTTGTAGCCGTAGGAAAGTTGTGCTCGGTTTACTAGAGTTGTTGTGCTTCCTGATTTCTTACATCGTATGTAAGTGTTGTTTCCATGTTGTAAGAAATTGTCTTTTCTTGCAATTACAGCCGTTATGCTGTCCGAGTCATTCCAAGTTTCTTCATAATCTGATGCAATTTCAAACTCCTTCTTTCTGTTTCAGATGGCGGATCTTCCCCCTCGACAGATTGTTCTTTTGACTAGGTGCCTCGATGTCCGTGGGCATCCAGCCATGCTCACCAAGTTGATGTCCTTCATTGGCTATCGTTGGTATCCTGAGTGCACCGTTGAGGAGCAATTCCTTGACTTCAACCAGACCCAGTTCCACTGTATTGTCAGGATCTACCCGCACCACATTGGAGTCTCTCAGCCTATCCACTTTGGAGATGGCATTGGTGTGACTAAGAACATGGCTGTGCAGCATGCTGCATACTCATGTATTACCCTGCTAAGAGAGGAGCACGCAATGCTTGCAGGGTCACCTTTACGCTATATCCCTGCTGCACTTCCAGGAGAAGAGGGATATTACACCGGATTGTACACAGATCACTCCCTGGAGGATACTTTGCTTCAGATCACTGCTCGACACACTTGTGATAGAGATCGTGATGCACGTGCCCTTCGTTTTGAGCTTCACACCACCCGTGTCCGTCTGTATCGAGCACTTACACTACTGGCTCCTTTTGTGAGTGTTGGATCAGTGGAGTATGATGCTATCTACCCAGCCAGGACACATGTGCCTTCTCGAGTTGCTTGGCCCGAGATTGGAGGCATTTTTCCAACCCGTGGTCCTCTGCTTCCACCCTACGCTGGACCTAGCCCCCATCCTTTCCCAAATGGATATCAGGGTCCACAGGCCTCCGTGTTTTCCGATGGTCACCTTCAGCTATCGGGTTACGTGGGTAAATTTTACGAGGATTACTATGGAGATGGAGATGAGTGAAACCACCTGTGGTCTTACTTTAGTGAGGACGTAGTAGTATCTTTAGTATATTGTACGCAAGGTGTTCTAAGTTCCAGAGGCTTAGATAGATAATGTATAGGAAGTCAGAGTGCCTCCGAAGGATGTATCATCTTCATCACGTTTGTATTAGCTTGGAGCTTGTACTAAAATGATGTATGGTTTGTATGACAGCTTGTGAATATATGGCTTGTATGCTTTTATCACCATGTTGTCAAGATGATTACATCCTTTGCTCTGTGATTATTCCATTACCTTCAATAACTTGTTTAGACTCTTCCAATCAACTCTGTTTGACTTTGGTTTTTACCTTCAGGATGTCCCAAGGAATCCGTGGCCAGCTTGGTCGTGCCCGAGGTCGTGGGAATGAACCGGAGGAAGGCAATCTTCCACCCCCACCCACGATGGCTCAGGTTCTGATGGAGGTTGAGAGGAACCGCCGAGACTCTCACCAGTTGCTGGAGGTCATTTCCCGCAACACCACTCAGCAGCGCAACGAGTTGGTGTCTTTGAATGACTTCATCCGGCTTCATCCCCCGGTTTTCAGCTACTCCACCGAGCCCCTTGTCGCTGATGACTGGCTTCGCAACATCGAGAGGAAGCTCCAGGCAGGCCATGTTGCAGATGGTTATAGGGTCAGCTATGCCACCTACCACCACGAGGGTGCAGCTAGCTCTTGGTGGGATAATTTCCTGAACATGCGTCCCGTTGGACCGCCCACAACTTGGGATGAGTTCTGCACTTCATTCCATGAGCACCACATTCCAAAGGGTCTTATGGACCGCAAGCGTGAGGAGTTCTGCAACCTCACCCAAGGCAGAAGGACTGTTGACGAGTTTAGTCGTGAGTTCAACCGACTGGCTCGTTATGCTACTGAAGAGGTATCCACCGACGCCAAGAAGCAAGAGAGGTTCCCCTGTGGACTCAATTCTGGACTCCATCGTGAGCTCAACCTGCATGACTTCGCCACCTTCCAGGTCCTTATCAACAAGGCCATCAAGGCGGAGGACATGAACACCCCCAATGATTTCCGCAAAAACCCTAGAGACGATGGTTCATCCATCTCAGGCTCTCAGAAGTAAAAGATCTGGGTTCCCAACAGCATGTTTCGCCAGAACAACCCATCGAGGCCATCGTATGTGGCGCCTCGTCCACCAGCTTCGTTCCACCCTGCTCCACCGAACAACCCAGCTCCCCGCACTGTCTATGCAGCCTTCTACAAGTGTGGTCAGGCAGGCCACTACTCCCGCGAGTGTCCCTAGAACCAGATCCAGATACAGAATGCTCCACCCCGTGCCGGAGGTAACAACAATGGTCGTGGCAAGCCACCCCCGAAGGTCTACACCACCAAACCCGCTCCTCCCGCCAATCGTGGACGTGTGAACCAGATATCAGCTGAAGAGACTGACGACACTTCTGACGTCATTCTTGGTACGCTCCTAGTCAATTATGTTCCTACTTCCGTTCTTTTCGACCCAGGAGCATCTCATTCATTCATGTCGGAAAGTTATGCACTTCTTCATGAGTTATCCTTTGTTGAAATGTCCATCCCAATGATAATTCAAACTCCAGGGTCAATATGGCAAACTAATAGACTAAGCCATGGTAATCAAATTGCAATTGAGGGTTTAGTATTTCTTGGTTCACTCATAGCCCTCAAGTCTTCAGACATTGATGTCATCCTTGGTATGGATTGGTTATCAAGACAACATGCTTTTCTTCATTGTAAAGCCAAGTCAGTTAGACTTACCCATCCTTCAGGCCAGACAATAGATTATTCCTCACCAAGATAGAGAACCCAGATGCATTCTTTGAATGTTCTTCCCCTTGCCGACCTTGAAGATATTCCGGTGGTTCGTGACTTCCCGGATGTCTTTCCTGAAGAGCTGCCGGGAATGCCACCCGACAGATGTGTAGAGTTCATAGTGGACCTTATGCCAGGAGCCGCACCAATTTCCAGACGCCCATACAAAATGGCCCCACGTGAGTTAGCTGAGCTTAAAATGCAACTTGAAGCTTTGTTGGCAAAAGGCTTCACCCGCCCAAGCTCATCGCCATGGGGTTGCCTCGTTTTGTTCGTAACGAAGAAAGATGGAACAGAAAGAATGTGCGTAGACTATCACCCACTAAATCTAGCGACAATAAAGAACAAGTACCCACTACCTAGGATCAATGATCTTTATGATCAACTTGCTGGATCTTGTGTCTTCTCCAAGATGGATTTGAGATTAGGTTATCATCAAATCAAAATCCGAAACGAGGACATTCCCAAAATGGCTTTCACTACTCGTCATGGTCTTTACGAGTACACCGTCATGACCTTCGGTTTAACCAATGCCCCCGCCACTTTCTCGCGCATAATGAATTCGATCTTCATGGAGTACCTAGATAAATTTGTTGTAGTTTATCTTGATGACATTCTCATCTACTCGAAGAACGAAGAAGAACATGCCGAACATCTTAGGCTGGTATTGATGAAACTCCGAGAGCATCTCCTGTACGCTAAATTCTCCAAGTGTGAATTTTGGCTACCAGAAGTGAGCTACTTAGGCCACGTGATTTCTGCAAAAGGAATTGCTGTGAATCCCGAGAGAGTTCAGGCCGTCCTTGACTGGACTCCACCTGAATCGGTTAAGCAAGTTAGGAGTTTTCTTGGCTTAGAAAGCTATTGCCGCCGCTTTGTCGAGAAGTTTTCTAAAGTTGCAAAGCCTCTAACTGAAATCCTCAAGAAAGATAAGAAATTCCAATGGACTCCCAAGTGCGAGGAAAGCTTTCAAGAGCTAAAAAGAAGATTGACTTCTGCACCCGTACTTGCGCCTCCAGACACCAAAAAGGATTTCGAGATCTTTTGTGACGCCTCACGGCAAGGGTTAGGATGCATACTTATGCAAGATAGACATGTGATAGCTTATGCTTCATGCCAGTTGCGTCCACATGAAGAGAACTATCCTACCCATGATCTTGAACTCGCTGCCGTAGTTCATGCCCTGACAACTTGGCGACATTACCTCCTTGGTAATCGTTGTGAGATCTATTCCGACCACCAAATCCTCAAATATATATTCACCCAGCAAGATCTTAATCTCAGGCAAAGGCGCCGGATTGAGTTGATAAAAGATTACGATGTAGGAGTTTCTTACACCCCAGGCAAAGTCAATGTCATGGCTGATGCACTAAGTCGTAAGTCGTATTGTAACAACCTCATGTTACAACAGTGTCAAGCACTTCTTCATGAGGAATTTCGCAAGCTCAATCTTGAGATTGTCCCTCATGGCTATTTTTCTACCTTGGTGGCGAAACCAACTCTTGAGGATCAAATCATAGTTGCCCAAAGGTGTGCACGAGGTGTTCGCCGGATCAAGGAGAACATTGCTAGCGGAGTTGCTAAATGTTTCTCCACAGATAGTAAAGGAACGGTATTCTTTGGAAATCGTTTGGTAGTACCTAAGAATAAGGAACTAAGGCAACTCATCCTCAAAGAAGCCCATGACACACCCCTCTCGATTCATCCCGGTAGCACAAAAATGTACCGAGATCTACGCCAGAGATTTTGGTGGAATAGGATGAAGAGAGATATTGCTCAATCTGTTGCCGAATGTGATGTTTGTCGTCGCATTAAGGCAGAACACCAAAGACCTGCTGGTACACTTCAACCTTTGCCTATTGCCGAATGGAAATGGGACAAAGTCGGTATGGATTTGATCACTGGCTTTCCAAAAACCCAGAAAGGAAATGATGCCATCTTCGTTGTGGTGGATAGACTTTCTAAAGTTGCACACTTCCTTCCAGTTCGCGAGTCTATAACTGCTAGCCAGTTAGCGGACTTGTATGTCTCTAGAATTGTGTCTCTTCATGGTGTTCCTTTGGAAATCAATTCTGATCGTGGTAGCCTTTTCACCTCTAGATTTTGGGGAAGCTTTCAGAATGCTATGGGAACTCATCTCTCCTTTAGTACAGCTTTCCATCCTCAGTCTAGTGGTCAAGTCGAAAGGGTTAACCAAATTCTTTAAGACATGCTCAGAGCTTGTGTTATCTCATTCGGAAAGAATTGGGAGAAGTCTATTCCATTTGCCGAATTTTCTTATAACAATAGTTTTCAATCTAGTCTGCACATGGCTCCTTTTGAACTCCTCGATGGACGAATATATCGAACACCCTTGAACTGGTCAGAAACCGGCGAAAGACAATTCTTTGGACCGGATATGATCATGGAAGCAGAAAAGAAGGTTCGCATTGTTCGTGATCAATTGAAAGCACCCTAGTCTCGTCAGAAAAGCTACTATGATCGTCATCATAGGCAAGAAAGCTACAATCTGGATGAGAAGGCTTACCTTCGGGTTACTCCTCTGAAGGGAACCCAACGCTTCGGTATCAAAGGCAAGTTGGCCCCACGTTACATTGACCTTTCCGCATTCTTGCTAAACGTGGAGAAGTTGCCTACCAACTTGAACTACCCCCGCACCTTTCCCGAGTACATGTGTATTCCATGTGTCACAACTTAGCGTCGCTTCAAGGACCCCATCCGCGAAATCGACCATGATACGCTTGATGTCCAAGATGACCTTTCTTATCGAGAATACCCCGTTGATATTCTTGATTCAGCAGAGCGTGTTACTCGTCGTCAGAAGATTAAGTTCCTGAAAGTGCAATGGTCAAACCACTCTGAGAGAGAAGCCACGTGGGAAAGAGAAGACCGTCTGAGTGCCGAGTACCCCTCCTTCCTCCCGCAGACTTCTGAATCTCGGGACGAGATTCTTTTGAGTGGGAGCGAGTTGTCAGAACCCTCTATTAGGTATGTGCTAGGGTTAGCAAGAAACTTTGCATCATGTTAAAAATTTCAAAAGAAATTGATATGGGAGAGAGAACACCCCCCCCAGATGAATTTAATTCAAATGTCCAGAATAAAAGTTGCTCCAAAAATTCCTTTTGCATTTTTGAAAAGTCTTATAAATGAGTGTGATCACATATTAAGTGATGTGGGACCAACCCCATACTCATGGATTTTCAAATATTCAAACATGAGCATGGATTTAAATTTAAACCCCCATTTGAATTAAAGTTCAAATGATTTGAATTTTAAAAATGTTCAAACTTTACAAGTGGCTACCCTATTATATTGTGAAGCCATATAAAAAGTTTCAACATTTTATAAAATGGTTTGCTATTTTATTTAGCAGTACCAAAACAAATAGCAGAAGAAAAACAGAAAAGAAATAAAAAGGAGAGGGCTTACCTGCAAAGAGGCCCAACTCATCGCCCCTGGCCCAAGCCCACCTCCCCGCCCCTGTCGTCTTCCCCAAGCAAGGGCACGCACAGGTGCGTGGCGAGCATGCCGACGCCGCCGACGTGCCCAGGCCACACAGCTGCCTCCCTACCCTTATACTCTCGCCTTGAGACGCCCAGCTGCGTCCTGATCCCTTTCCCCCTCTCCAGCGCCAGCTTCCCCTCCTCTCTCGCCGGAATCGAAGACGACCCGAGGACCCGCCGGAGCACGACGCCGCACAACCGTAGCCAACGTCGACGAGGGCCTCCACCAAGCTGTCCCCCGAGTTCTCCTCCGAGCGCAGCTTCGATATACAGAAGATGGCGAGGCCGGAGCCACCGTAGCCGCTAGAATCGTGATCACGCCGTCACCGGACCCGCAAGACCTCATCGTCAAATTCGTCGCCGTCACGCCGCCGTTTACCTCGCCGCCTGGTCTGCTGAGTTCCTGGTGAGCGCGGGATCAAGATCCCTATCTTTGCCCCCTCGATTTCGTCCTCTAGCCATGGCCGCCATCAACGCCGAAGCTTCTCGCCGCCGGGGAGTTCTTCACCGCGCAACCATGAACCCCAGCACCCCGTGGCCAAGTCTACCATGCTCCACGTGCTCCGCTCCTTCGATTGCAACCACCGCAGCTTCAAATGGCGCCCCACAACGAGTTCCACCTCGACGTCGACGTGGTTCCAGCGCCTCCCCGTGGCCCTGCGATGCTCAAACAAGTACGCGCGGGCACGGGCTATCTTTTGTTGGTCTCGGCGCACCGTTTGGACCCCTGTAGCGCCATCCCAGTGCAGCGCCGCCGTCCTGGTGGTCGCCGGAGACGCGTCGCCGGCGAGGTGACGTGTCCGGGGAGGTTAACCACCTAACCCACCCAGTGAGGCTGACATGTGGGCCCCAGGCCCTGACTAATCTCTGGATTAGTTCAAATTTAATTAAAACGTTTTAATTAACATAGTGACACTTACAGGTGGGACCCACTGGTCAGAGGCCCCCTAACGCCAGCATGACCTCATGCTTGCGCAATAACTATTTTTCCAATTTCAAAGAATTCAGAAAAATCCAGAAAATGCTTTAAACATTGGAAATGCATAACAAATTCATTTTAACTCCAAATTAAACATATAATATATGTAAAATTATCAAAAAAATGCAAGGATTCTGAATATGCACTTTGTTTTCATGTTTGACCATTTTAAAATGGTGGAAAAGAAGCAAACATGCATATGAACCCTTTTAAATTCATATATGGAGTTTGAATTTGCACTTCACTTGCAATGTACTTCATTTAAATGGAATCCCTCACACATCAGAAGCATATACATCAAGTTTCAACCTTCAATCATGTGCTTGTGCATTTTATTTACTTTGCTTCCTTGTTTGTTGTTTGTCGAGTAGAAGTGAAACCGGAACAGGAGGTTGCCCCCTTCGTTGAAGACCCCGATACTGAACCTCGTCAGCAAGGCAAGCAAACCCCCATTGATCATGTCGATAAAATCCCACTTCCCTCTTAGTCTCGCTTATGCATTTTTTAGGATGATTACCATGCTACGTTTCTACCGCATAGATGAACCCATTCCGTTGCATGACCTATCATTTGTCACAGTAGTAGGCAAACCACAATCCTAGCAAATGTAGGAGTTGATTGTTATCATGTGGCCCCTGCAACTGTTACTGCTTATTGCATGCTTAGAGTGATACAATGTTGATACTATTATGTGAGTCGGGATGGTAGCAATCATGTTGATGATGGTGGAAATGTGTTGGTGAATCTACCCTAATACAAGGTGAACGATGAGAGGCTGTGTAGGAGTACACAGTGGGTTGTCTCGTTGAACACCGCCCTAAGTCCGAGTTCTTGTGTGGTGATCCAAGATGAAGAGTACAACCACACATTGGGCTCACTGACCCCTCTCAACCTACTAACTCATCCCTTTCGATGTCCAGATGTCGCAGTAGTTCGGAGTTCTGGTAGGTTTGTGGCTTGGCTGCTAAGTGAGAGAACGTCTCAGCCGAGACCGGCTTATGCACCACGCACACATCATTTGGGCCCACTTCGGTAAACCGGCCGGGTTCACGATAGTGGTAACCAACCCAGGTAGGCGGATTTCTTGGACTAGATCAGCTATGAGGTAATAGTTGTGGTGAGCATCCTCACCGGCACTTCTTGAACGGTGTCGAGTACAAAGGCGGTAACTGATGGTCATGTGTGTGTAGCGGTACACCCCTGCAGGGTTTACAAAACTATTCGAATAGCCACGTCCGCGGTAAGGGACTACTTGGAAAGCTTAGCTTGATTATTAGACAACTAGAACTGGATACTTATAAAACTTGAGTGCTATGGCGTGATTTCTCGTGGGGAAGTCGAGGAAGGCACCATAGTGGTGCCAGAGCACAACAAAAATTACATAGATTCCTCAATCATGTGAAACAGCTCACGAGGACTCGAAAGTGGAAGCACAAAAGGGGTAGAGATAGATCACATAGCTACTTGTCACGGTCCCATGGTCCAAGGGAAACTACTCACGGTACATACGGGGGGCGTCCATGGCTTTGAAGGGTCTCCCGGAGGGGGTAGCTTCTCCCAGCAGGGTGCCAGAGCAGCTTCTCCAGGCAGCCCCGATCTTGAAACGGTGGCGGTGGTGGAACATAGGCGAGATCGTGAAAGAGGAGTCTGTATAAGGGGTTTCTACCCTGAGGGGTAAATATAGGCGAAGGGGGGTGTCGAGAGGGGCCACGAGGCAGTCAGGAGGGTGCCTGGCGGGGCCCAGGGTGGGGCCGCGCCACCTTCCCTCCTAGCTGGCTGGTGGTGGCCCTCCTTCCCTCCTTTGGTGATTCCGGAAGCTTCCGTTGCGCTAATTTTTCCCGGATTTTTTGGAGCACTTTTAATGGCCGAAAAACCTGAAATACAAAAATAGCAGAAAACAGAAACTGGCAACTGGGTGCACTGAGTTAATAGGTTAGCCCAAATAGGTTCAAAAGTGTATCAAACTTCAAGAAAAACATGGCAAAGTCACACAAAACATGCATGGAACAAGCAGAAATTATAGATATGTTTGGACGTATCAACATCCCCAAGCTTAATTCCTGCTCGTCCTCGAGTAGGTAAATGATAACAAGCATAATTTCTGTGGTGACATGCCACACAACCAAAGAAGGACTTTTAAGTAAAGCAATAAATGCATGCAATTCAATTCAAATCTTAACAAGCAAGAGTCTATATTAGCATTGACACAAGCAACAAAAGAACAAAAGGTGCAAGAGCTCTCGCTGTCCGTGACTCGAATATCTCCAGATGGTGTTTGCATGCAAGCAAGGGATAGGGAAATAGGAGAAAAAAATAAGTTTTTTGAGAACAACTATCTACTAAAGTTTCACACTTGGTCTCCTTTGGATTCTTATCTGGACTCGTCCCCAGACCACTAGTCAGGTACAAGTCAAACTGATCCACTCCCTTTCGATATTTTGAGCACTCATCCAATGGATGAGCGTGAGCAAGAAAGTTGACACCTAAAAGGCGAAACAGAAAGAAGGTGGAGGAGGAAGACAAAAAGGTGTGAAAGGCTCACATCAATGAGGAAAATCATAGGCGAGAGAAGGCCATATGATGGATATGATGTGAGGAGTAGGGATTGCCATACAACGGATGCACATGTGAGCTAAAAAAGATCTCCAAGGGAACTAGTGGGGGTTAATCTAACTTGCTTGCTCAAGAAGACCTAGATCTCGTTTGAGGAGGCTCATCATTAGAATATACAAGCCAAGTTCTATAGTGTGAAGGGTCCCCACATAGCTATATGCATGACGATGATCTCTATGGAGTACAAGGGATAGGAGATGAAGTACTAGTGTGGATCTCTCAAAAGGAATAGTAGTATGCCCCCTTCTCTCTTTTTTTTCTTTTTCTCATTTTTTTGTATTTTTTTGGTGGCCTCAATGGCTCTTTCTATTTAACTCTCATTTGTCCTCTTTGGGATCTTTTGATTTTGTCCTCTTTGGGATCTTTTCCTCACTGTAGGGGCAATACTCTATATTTTACAAGAATATAGGAGATCTTTCACACTTTACAAAGGTACTCACATAAAGAAAATGTAACTATCATGATGCAAATGTATGCTTCTGCCAGGATAGCAGGATATGCAATGATACTAGCGCGTCATGTAGTAATGATTAGGGCAAGGCCCAACTAGCATGCGGCTCATCAATCAACCAAGTAGCATGTATGACATGAAGATCAAGTCATGAGAAGGTGGATGTTGCATGGCAATATATCTCGGAAAGGCTATGGAAATGCCTTGTAGGTAGGTATGGTGGTTGTTTTGAGGAAAGATATAAGGAGGCTTATGATGACAGAGCGTATCATGCAAAGGGTTTGGATGCACCGGCGAAGTATGCGCCAACTCTCGAGGTGAGAAAGGGCAATGCACGGTACCGAAGAGGCTAGAAAAAGTATAGGTGGGTGGAAGTTTCAACTTTCGAATACTCACATTAGTCCAAAGAACTCATGCACTTATTATCGGTAACTCTCAATCTAATCATGAGGTTCACAAAGAGACAGGTACCCCAAGGAGGAGTGTATGGGGGTTTGGTTATCCTTGCGCATCCTCGACTCATGGTACGTGAGTGTACTCTAATATTCGAACCCTCCAGAGGTTAGTGATCCATCTAGTAGCTAGAGTTCTCTACAGGGGTTTTTGGTTTTCGAAAAACACACGGATTGCCCAAAATACGACATCTATCACTAATAGGAAAGAGCTCTTGACACCATAAGTTCAAACATTACTCTAGTCAATACCTCAAAACTATTGCAAGTTACTACTACAAAGGGAACAGCAACTTTAACTACCTACTTTGAGTCAAGACACAGAACTCAGTGCAACAGGAAAACTCTCTAAGAGGATAAAACATGAAACCTATATAAAGTTCAACCTAAGACAAAAAGAAAAGCTCTAGAAAAAAACTAAAGCACTACAACTAAACAGAGCAACAACTAAGAAAAGAAAAAAACAGCTCACAGCTAAAAGAATAAGCACGCAAATCCTATGAGGAGTTCTAGTTCAAGCGGAGCGTCAATCTCTCCCACACAAAAGAGTAAGTTGGGGTCTAACTTGTTACTACAGCAAACAAAGAAAAAGAAAACTAAAAGCAAAACCTAAGAGCGAGACGCTCCAAGAAAAGCACATAATGCATGAAGTGATAAAAATATAGTGCAACGAGAGACGAACTGATAATTGTTTATGAAGAAGGGGATTTACGGGGGCATCCCCAAGCTTAGATGCTTGAGTCTCCTTGAATATTTATTGGGGTTGCACATGGGCATCCCCAAGCTTGAGCATTTGACCTTCCTGAATCTTCTTTCATCATCCTCTATCGCGCACTTGAAAACTCCCTTCATACATAACTCATTGTAGGCTGATTAGAGAGGTTAGTACCCTAATAAAATAATTTTCCTCTACTGAAAATAAAGATTTCCAGGAAGAGATACTGTTTCCCAAGATTGCCAAAAGGTTTTTGCAAAGAAAAAGCAAGCTTAAGGTTTGCAAAAGTGAAGAGAGAAAAACATGGCAGAATCTGTGAAAAACAGAACAGCAGATAGAAACGAATTTTTTAGGGGTACTTATGAAACTCTAATAAAAAAACTCAGAACATACGGAAGTTTCGTAATTGTATAGAGCACGCTGTGTAAACAATTCAGCTCAAAAAGATGAACTGGGATTTTTCGCTGATTTTTCTAGTCACGAGGACAGAATCTGTTTTCTGGACAGCATGTCACAACTTTTACTTCCCTTGCCGTATGAGGCTAAACTTGGCACAAAGCTTGAAAAGTAAAGATAGAATGATGTTGCTACAGTAGTAACAATCATCAAGACCACTAAGAACAGAACAAAAGCAAAAATAAAAACCTAAATTCGTTGCGGGCTGCCTCCCGAAAGCGCTTCTTTAGAGCCATTAGCTATGCTTAAAGTAGAAGATCAAGTCTTTTCAAGAGAATAACTAGCACGTGTGACGGACTCAAAAGGTAACTTAATCTTTTTCCTAGGGAAATGTTCCATCCCTTTCTTGAGAGGGAATTGGAATTTGATAGTTCCCTCTTTCATGTCAATGATAGCACCAACTGTGCGAAGAAAAGGACGTCCTAAAATAATTGGACAAGAAGGTTCACATTCAATGTCCATAATAGTAAAATCAACGGGAACATAATTGTCATTGACAATGATAAGAACATCGTCGATCTTCCCCAAAGGTTTCTTTACGGAAGAATCAACAAGACGAACACCAAAAGAACAAGGATCAAAAGGTTTCAATTCAAGCATATCATACATTCTTTTGGGCATAACAGAGGTACTTGCTCCAACATCACAAAGAGCATAACAAGAGAAGTTATTCAATTTAATTTTTATCATAGGATCCCAACCATCATCTAGCTTCCTAGGTATGGAGGCTTCTAGTCTAAGCTTCTCCTCCCTAACTTTGATTAGAGCATTGGTGATATGCTCTGTGAAGGCAAGATTGAGTGTGCTAGTGTGGGGGTCTCTAGACATCTTGTGTAGGAAACCAATAACTTCAGGTAAAGTGCAGTTGTCAAAGTCTAGGTCACTACTATCTATCAAGGAGGTAGTGATATCATTTAGGTTCACTTGTTTGAAATCCTCTATGTTCATAGAGGTTTCTTCATCTATGGTTGAGGTGGTAGCATCACCACTGATAGGTCCAGTGGGACTAGGGGTGTGATGGGTGCTAACAGTTTGGAAATCCTCAACTACTTGGATAGTAGCTACTGTGTGGTAGGTAGGAAGGCTCTTAACTCTCTCTTCTTCCTCCTTTTCTCTAGCCCATCTCTCTTTGAGTTTAGCCATCATCCTAATATTTTCATTGATTTGTAACTGGATAGCATTAATAGGAGTGACCTTACTCTCCTCAAGGGGAGAGGTTATAATTTTTAACATCTCAACATCAAGGGCTAAGTTGTATACCTTCAAACAAAGATTATATAATTTATCTAATTTCTCCTCCACACTCTTGTTGAAGGCTTTCTGGGCAGTGATAAAGTCTTTGAGCAAGGTCTCTAGTTCTGAAGTGGAGTTTCTGGTGGTAGGATAAGTGTTGTTCCCATAGTTGTTGGATGGGAAAGGGCTAGGATTGTTGCTACCAAAGTTACTCCTATAAGCATTATTGTTGAAGTTGTTTCTAGAGACAAAATTAACATCTACTTGTTCTTGAGCAACCAAAGAGTTTAAAGGAACATCATGAGGATCAATAGGAGATTGCTTGGTAAGTAGAGACATGATAAGGTCAACCTTTTCATTTAGAGAGGAGATCTCCTCGAGAGAGTTTACCTTCTTACCGGTTGGAGATCTCTCGGTGTGCCATTGTGAGTAGTTCAGCATCATCTCATCAAGTAGCTTTGTGGCAGCACCAAGCGTGGTTGACATAAAAGTTCCCCCCGCGGCCGAATCTAACAGGTTTCGCGAGGTGAAATTCAAGCCTGCATAAAAAGTCTGGATAACCATCCAGGTAGTCAGTCCATGTGTGGGGCAATTCTTGACAAGCGTCTTCATACGTTCCCAAGCCTGGGCAACGTGTTCATTATCCAATTGCCTGAAATTCATAATGTTACTCCGCAATTGAATAATTTTAGTAGGGGGATAGTACTTCCCTATAAAAGCGTCTTTGCATTTACTCCAAGAATCGATATTGTTCTTGGGCAAAGATTGTAGCCACTCCTTGGCTCTTCCTCCCAAATAGAAAGGAAAAAGCTTCAGCTTGACGATGTCTCCATCCACTTCCTTGTACTTCTGCATGTCGTAGAGCTCGATAAAGTTGTTTAGGTGCAAGGCAGCATCTTCTCCTGCTCCTGAGAATTGATCTTTCATGACAAGGTTAAGCAGAGCAGGTTTAATCTCATAAGAAGGTGCTGAAGTGGCAGGTGGAGCAATAGGAGTGCAGATAAAGTCACTGTTGTTGTTGTGACTAGTGAAGTCACACAACTTAGTGTTTTCATTGGAACCCATAGTAGCAGCAGGTATTTTTGGTATTTTTGATTAAGGACACAAAAGTAAACACTGAAAGGTAAACTAACAAGACTAAAAAGCAAAGGTAAAAGATAGTGTGCAACTCCCCTATCTTGTAGACTTGAGTCACCGGCAACGGCGCCAGAAATTAGCTTGATGGCTTCTCGCCCCTCGTTGGTTACCCCAAGTGGAAGGTTTGAGATGTAGATAGTGGCTAATTTCCCTCAGTGAAGATGCCAAGGTTATCGAACCAGTAGGACTCAGGAGATACAAGTAGGTGGCAACGTCGCCGGAAATTGCTTCCTGACTAGGGCGTTGTCGTGGACCTGCACACAGCAGCAAATAACTTTGCTCCCAACGAGTACAGAGGAGTTGTCAATTCCTCCGGCCTTGCTGTTTACAAAGGATCAACGCAAGTGATAATTATAGTGATAACTGAAAGTAAATACTGAAAATAAATTGAGATTGTAAACAATAATGGAAAGATGGACCGAGGTCCCGTGATTTTCACTAGTGATGTCTCTCTCCCAAAAGACGATAAAAGTGCTAGCGAGGTAAACAAATCACAGTTGGGAAATTGACAGGATTATGAAGGCACCGCAATGCTAACTATGCTGCAAAGAAAGGAAGGGCTCAAAAGCAATGGGCAGTACACCAAGGTAAGTAGACCGAAATCCCTCTGCATCTACTAAGAATCATCCACCTTGAGATATCTATCCAGAACATCTCGCTGGTATTAAGTTGCGAATCCCACCCAAAGTGTAAACTCAAAGCAACAGACAACTGCATTGAAAGAACTTTGCGTAAAGTAAACAATCCTTGCACCCGCAGGTACAAGCACCGTTGTTTTATCCCTGGTGGCAACAACACATCCCCTAGTCTCATGTTTCTGTCACTCAAGCTAGACATCAAGGGGCTGAACCCACAATCGAGCATAACGCTCTCTCTTGGAGTTGCAAATAAAATACTTGGCCAAAGCAAATACCGCAACGGAGAACATGCAAGTATTTACTCAAGAACAAAATATAAAAGAGAAGAACCAAATATATTACTCATCACAATCTGAACATAGTCTCATAATCCATCAGATCCCAACAAACTCAGCATAGCAACAACAGAAATTACATAGATGCCTCGATCATGTGAGACAGCTCACGAGGACTCGAAAGTGGAAGCACAAAAGGGGGAGAGATAGATCACATAGCTACTGGTCACGGACCCATGGTCCAAGGGAAACTACTCACGGTACATACGGGAGGCGTCCATGGCTATGGAGGGTCTCCCGGAGGGGGTAGCTTCTCCCGGCAGGGTGCCGGAGCAGCTTCTCCAGGCAGCCCCAATCTTGAAACGGCGGCGGCGGCGGAACAGAGGCGAGATCGCGAAAGAGGAGTCCATATTAGGGGTTTCTACCCCGAGGGGTAAATATAGGCGAAGGGGGGCGTCGAGAGGGGCTACGAGGCAGTCAGGAGGGTGCCTGGCGTGGCCCAGGGTGGGGCCGCGCCACCTGCCCTCCTGGCTGCCTGGTGGTGGCCCTCCTTCCCTCCTTTGGTGATTCCGGAAGCTTCCGTTGCGCTGTTTTTTTATCTGATTTTCCCGGATTTTTTGGAGCACTTTTAATGGCCGGAAAACCTGAAATACAAAAACAGCAGAAAACAGAAACTGGCAACTGGGTGCACTGAGTTAATAGGTTAGTCTAAATAGGTTCAAAAGTGTATGAAAGTTCAAGCAAAACATGGCAAAGTCACACAAAACATGCATGGAACAAGCAGAAATTATAGATACGTTTGGGACGTATCACCAGTATGACTCCAACAGATACAAGAAGGTGGTGAAGTGAACAATGGCGCCGTTTACAACCGAGGTTGCTAACTTCACCTGGACCTGCACACACAGCAAATAACTTTGCTTCCCAACGAGTACAGAGGAGTTGTCAATTCCTCCGGACTTGTTGTTTACAAAGGATAAAACGCACGGGATAATAATGATAGTGATAGCAACGGAAAAGTAAATAAAGCAGTAAATTGATAGTGGGTGTAAACAGTATTGGAAATATGGACCGTGGTCCTATCATGTTCACTAGTGATGTCTCTCTCCCAAAAGACGATAAAATAACCATGCAACGTAAACAAATTACAGCTGGGCAATTGACAGGATTATGTGCGCAAACCAATGCTAATTATGCTATGAAGAAAGGAAGAGGCTCAAAAGCATGGGAGGTACACCAAGACAAGTAGACTGAAATCCATCTGCACCGTTATTTTCCCCTTGTGGCAACAGCACATCCCCTAGACTCATGTTTCTGTCACTCAAGCTAGTCATCAGGGGGCATGAACCCACAATCATGCATAACGCTCCCTCTTGGAGTCACTAACTACTACTTGGCCAAAGCAATAAACATCAACGGAGAACATGCAAGAATTACTCTAGAACATAAATATAAAAGAGGAGAAACAAATATATTACTCAAACACAATCTGAAAATAATCTCATAATCCATCGGATCCTAGCAAACTCAGCATAGCAACAGCAGAAATATTACATATGTGCCTTGATCATGTAGGGCAGATCACGAGGTCTAATCCATGAAGAACAAAGAGGGGAGGAGAAAATCACATAGCTACTAATCATAGACCCATGTTGCAAGGTGGACTACTCTCGGTTCATCCGGGAAGCATCCATGGTGGTGGATAAGCTCCCGGAGGTGATTCCTCCCTCCGGCAGGGTGCCAGGAACATGTCTTCTGGTGCTCTCGATCTTGGAAGCGCGGCGGCGGCGGAACAGAGGAGAGATCACGAACAAGGGTCCCGTCACGGGGGTTTCACGTCACGAGGATTATATGGGCGAAGGGGGGCAGCCAGGGGGGCCACCAGGGGTCTAGGCGGCCCCCTGGTGCGGCCCCACCCTAGGGCGCACCGGAGGGCGCCTGGGGCTCTGGTGAGTCCCCTCTTCCCCCCCTCGGTGATTCCCGAAGCTTCTTCTACGCCGATTTTTTATTTGCTTTTTCCCGAATTTTTGGAGCACTTTTAATATGGGGGAAACCTGAAATAGAAAAACAGCAGAAAACATGAACTGGCACTGGGGTGCACTGAGTTAATAGGTTAGTCCAAATATGATCAAAAGTGTATGGAAGTTCATCAATATCATAGCAATATCACACAAATAAGGCATGGAGCTAGCAGAAATTATAGATACGTTTTGGACGTATCAACATCCCCAAGCTTAATTCCTACTCGTCCTCGAGTAGGTAAATGATAAAAGCATAATTTCTGCGGTGACATGCTAACGACCATATAAGAACTTTTAAGTAAAGCAATCAAGGTATGTAATTCAATTCAAGTCCTAATAGGCAAGAGTCTATATTTAGCATTGAAACAAGCAACATAAGAACATAAAGGTGCAAGAGCTCTCGCTGTCCGTGACTCGAATGTCTCCAAATGGTGTTTGCGTGCAAGAAAGGGGATAGGGATATACGAGAGAAAAAAGTATTTTTGTGTTGAGAACTCAATCTATTAAAGTTTCACACTTGGTCCTCTTTGGAATCTTATCTTGACTAATCCCCAGACCACTAGCCAGGTACAAGTCAAAATGATCCAGTCCTTTTCGACATTTTGAGCACTCATGCAATGGATGAGCGTAAGCAAGAAAGTTGACACTTATGATGGCAAAGAGAGAATATGGTGGAGGAGGAAGTCAAAAAGGTGATAAAGGCTCACATCAATGAGGACAATCATAGGCGAGAGAAAGCCAAATGATAGATATGATGTGAGGAGTAGGGATTGCCATGCAACGGATGCACATATGAGCTAAGGTAAGCTCTCCAATGGAACTAGCGAGGGTGCATCCAAATTGCTTGCTCAAGAAGACCTAGAGCTCATTTGAGGAGGCTCATCATTGGAATATACAAGCCAAGTTCTATAGTGTGAAGATATAAGCATGAATGATAATCTCTATGGAGTACAAGATATAAGAGGGAGTAGGAGTGTGCATCTCTCAAAGGGAATAGTAGTGTGCCCCCTTCTCTCTTTTTATTTCTTTTTCTCTTTTTCTATTTTTTTGTGTTTTTGTGGCCTCAATGGCTCTTTCTATTTCTCTCATTTGTCCTCTTTGGGATCTTTTAATTTTTCCTCTTTGGGATCTTTTAATTTGTCCACTTTCGGATCTTTTCCTCACGTTAGGGGTAACACTCTATATATTACAAAAAGTATATAAGATCTTTCACACTTTACAAAGTACTCAAATCATAAAGAAGATGTAACTATCATGATGTATGCAAATGTATGCCTCTGCCAGTGTAGCAGGATATGCAATGATACTAGCGCGTCATGTAGCAATGATTAGGGCATGGCCCAACTAGCATGCGGATCATCTATCAAGCAAGTAGCATGTATGACATGAAGATCAAGTCATGAGAAGATGGATGTTGCATGTCAATGTATCTCGGAAAGGCTATGGAAATTCCATGGTAGGTAGGTATGGTGGCTGTTTTGAGGAAGGATATAAGGAGGTTTATGATGACAGAGCGCATCATGCCAAGGGTTTGGATGTAACTGCGAAGGTGGACGACAACTCTCGGAGTGAGAAGGAGGCAATGCACGGCACGGGAGAGGCTAGAAAAATATGGGAAGGTGGAAGTGTCAACTTTTGAATACTCACATTAGTCCGAAGAACTCATGCACTTATTATCCGTAACTCTCAATATAATAAGGAGGTTTCACAAAGAGACAAGTACCCCGAGGAGGAGTGTATGGGTGTTTGGTAATCCTTGCGCATCCTCGACTCATTGTACGTGAGTGTACTCTAATATTCGACCCCTCAGAAGAGCAGTGATCCATCTAGAAGCTAAAGTTCTCAACTACTTTTGTAAGTTTTGAAAATAAACACAGATTGCCCAAAATACGACATCTATCACTAATAGGCTAAATCTCTTGACACCAAAAGTCCAAACATTAGTCAAAACAATACCTCAAATGTATTGCAAGTTACTACTACAAAAGAATAGCAACCTCAATTACCTACTTCAAGTCAAGACACAAAACTCAGTGCAACAGGCAAACTCTCTAAACAAGATAAACATGAAAACTCAAGAGAGTTTCAGCAACAAACTAAAAAAAAGCTCTTTGAAAAGATACGCATGAAAACTAAGAGCAAAACATGGCAGTAGCTATGAAAAAGATAAAGAACACACACAACAAAGATAAGCATGAAAAGTCCTATATTGTGTTCTAGATTTTGGAAGTGGAGCGTGTTTCTCTCCCACACAAAGAAAGCTGGGTTCTAACTTGTTATGAACAGCAAGCAAAGCTAAATAAAACTAAAAATAAAACCTAAGAGCGAGACGCTCCAAGCATAGCACATAATGCATTAAGTGATAAAAATATAGTGAAACGAGAAACAAACTGATAATTGTTGATGGAGAAGGGGATGCACGGGGGCATCCCCAAGCTTACAAGCTTGAGTATCCTTGAATATTTCTTGTGGATGCATGGGGGCATCACCAAGCTTGAGCGCTTGACACTCCTGGATCTTCTTTCATCATCTTCCCTCGCACACTTGAAAACTCCCTTCATACATAACTCATCATAATCTGATTAGCGAGGTTAGTACCCATAATAAAATATTTTTTCTCTACTGGAAATAAGGATATTCTTGAAGGTCTACTGTTTCTCAAGATTTCCAAAAAGTTTTTGCAAAGAAAAAGCAAGCTTAAGGTTTGCAAAAGGAAGAAAAGGCAAAACAGGACAGAATCTGTGAAAAACAGACCAGCAGGTAGTAAAGAATTTTTTAGTGATACTTCTGCAACTCAAATCAAAAAATTCAGAATATACGAAAGTTTCGTAATTGTATAGAGCACACTGTGTAAAAATTTCAGCTCAAATGTATGAACTGGGATTTTTCTGTGATTTTTCTAGTCACGAGGACAGAATCTGTTTTCTGGACAACATGTCCCAACTTTCACTTCCCTTGTCATATGAGGCTATGAATGGCACAATGCTTGAAAAGTAAAGATACAATGATGTTGCTAAAGTAGTAAAAAATCATCAAGACCGCTAAAAAAAGAATAAAAACAAAAGGTAAATCCTAAATTCGTTGCGGGCTGCCTCCCGAAAGCGCTTTCTTTTATGTCTTTAAGCTAGGCATAAAGATTATAAAAGGTGCTCTCATAAGAATAAGAATTTGAAGCAAAAGAAAGCATCAAGAAGCAAATATGAAACACATTTAAGCCTAACCCACTTCCTATGCATAGGAATCTTGTAAGAAAATAAGTCAAAGAAGCACAAAGTGACATGCATAGGAAGGTGGAACAAGAACAACTTCAAAACTTTCATCATAAAGAGAGGTGTTTTTGTAACATGAAAGTTTTTATAACCAAGCTTTCCTCTCTCAAAGTAATTTTCAGTAGTATCATGAACAACATCAATAATATAACTATCACATAAATCATGTTGTTCATGACCTACAAGTACACGTGTATAGTTTTCAAATGCAACCCATCACATTGAGACTTAATAAGAGCATAATTCTCCGGAATATTATTTGGAGATTTCAAAAGGATAATAGGACAATCAAGTGTGGGTGCAATAGAAAAAAATTCATGCTTAACATGAGGAAATATAGAAAGTTCATTTCCGTAAGAATCATCCATAGTGGCATCACGGCCATAAGCATAGAAGGCATCAACTTCATCAAAAAGGGATATTTCGAAAGAATCCATCGGATCATAACACTCATATAAGGTAAGATTCAAAGAGTTACTCTCATTAGAAGGTATACATGGATGGTTCCATTCTTCCTTCTTTTGTTCGTCACTCTCCTCCTCTTTTTCATCCAAGGAACTTTCAGGTTCAACAATTTCTTCTTCCATAGAGTCCTGCAAAATATTAGTATCTTCCTTTGGGGGAGAGATTCTCTCAAGATGATCAGTAATATAATAATTTGCATCGTAATTTTCCAAACAATAGTTAAGTATAGCAAGACTCTCAGATTTGTAAGGGGTATCATCAATATTTTTAAGAAGAGAAGTAATTTCATAGGCACCCTTATAAGAAACAAATTGTTCTATTTGCTCTACATCATCAAAATCATAATTTCTCTTAGCATAAGAAGCTAAGGTTTCATCATCATTGTACTCAAATTGGAAAGCAAGGTGTTTTTGCCTCATAAAGCAACAAGATTCATCCCTGCAGAAAGATATATTATATATTGAGCACAAGTTTCTAGCATAGTCATACAACTGGTGTATTTGTTTCCATAAGTGTATCCCCTTTTGAGACAAGCGGTGTTCCTTGTACCACTTTTTTTGATCCTCAGTGAATCCTCCATGCCAATAGGATCTATTTTCAAAGAAGTTAGACATTGATTGGCAAGTAAGGAACTAGACATACTATATATATTTTTTGGATTTTTGATAAAGGACACTAAGATAAAAACTGAAAGGTGAACTAACAAGGCTAAAAAGCAAAGATAAAAGATAGTGTGCAACTCCCCTATCTTAAGAGTGGAGTCCCAGGCAATGGCGCCAGAAATTTCTTTTGATGGTATGAATTCCCGTCCCTCGTTGGTTACCCAAAGTGGAAGGTTGAGATGTAGACAATAGCAAGTTTCCCTTAGCGAAGATGCTAAGGTTTAGTATCGAACCAATAGGACTCCAAGGTCGACAAGTAGGTGGTTCGGCAAGTGATGCGCCGTTGATAGTCACTTGCCTCTCCTGGACCTGCACACACATGAAATAACTTTGCTTCCCAACGAGTATAGAGGAGTTATCAATTCCTCCGACCTTGTTGTTTACAAAGGATAAAACGCACGGGATAATAATGATAGTGATAGCAACGGAAAAGTAAATAAAGCAGTAAATTGATAGTGGGTGTAAACAGTATTGGAAATATGGACCGGGGTCCTAAGATGTTCACTAGTGATGTCTCTCTCACAAAAGATGATAAAATAACCATGCGAGGTAAAAAAATTACAGCTGGGAAATTGACAGGATTATGTGCGCAAACCAATGCTAATTATGCTATGAAGAAAGGAAGAGGCTCAAAAGCATGGGCGGTACGCCAAGACAAGTAGACCGAAATCCATCTGCATCTACCTACTAATCATCCACCTTGAGATATCTATCTAGAACATCTCGCTGGTATTGAGTTGCGAATCCCACCCAAAGTGTAAACACAAAGAAACGGACAACTACATTAAAGAATTTTGCGTAAATCAAACAATCATTGCACCCGCAAGTACAAGCACCATTGTTTTCCCCCTTGTGGCAAAAGCATATCCCCTAGACTCATGTTTCTGTCACTCAAGGTAGTCATCAGGGGGCATGAACCCACAATCATGCATAACGCTCCCTCTTGGAGTCACTAGCTACTACTTGGCCAAAGCAATAAACAACAACGGAGAACATGCAAGAATTACTCTAGAACATAAATATAAAAGAGGAGAATCAAATTCATTACTCAAACACAATCTGAACATAATCTCATAATCCATCGGATCCCAGCAAACTCAGCATAGCAACAGCAGAAATATTACATATGTGCCTCGTTCATGTAGGGAAGCTCACGAGGTCTAATCCATGAAGAACAAAGAGGGGAGAAGAACATCACATAGATACTGATCATAGACCCATGGTCCAAGGTGGACTACTCACGGTTCATCCGGGAAGCATCCATGGTGGTGGAGAAGCTCCCGGAGGTGATTCCTCACTCCGGCAGGGTGCCGGGAAGAGGTCTTCTGGTGCTCCCGATCTTGGAAGCGCGGCGGCGGCGGATTAGAGGAGAGATCGCAAAAAAGGGTTCCCGTCACGGGGGTTTCACGTCACGAGGATTACATGGGCGAAGGGGGGCAGCCAGGGGGGCCACGAGGGGTCCTGGTAGCCACTTGGTGCGGCCCCACCCTAGGGCGCGCAGGGAGGGCGCCTGGGGCCCTAGTGTGTCCCCTCTGGCCCTCCCTCGGTGATTCCCGAAGCTTCTTCTACGCTGATTTTTTATTGGATTTTTCCTGAATTTTTGGAGCACTTTTAATATGGGGGAAACCTTAAATAGAAAAACAGCAGAAAACAGGCTCTGGCACTGGGGTGCACTGAGTTAATAGGTTAGTCCAAATATGATCAAAAGTGTATGGAAGTTCATCAATATCATAGCAATATCACACAAAAGAGGCATGGAGCAAGCAGAAATTATAGATACGTTTTGGACGTATCACCGAGCTTCCAGGGAAGCAGAGTCATTCTCTTCCCCATATATCACCTATCTTTTTCGTACATTTCTTGCACTAGGCATGGTTACTGCTGCTGCTACGTTACAATCCTATTCAATTTCATAGCCAGTTTTTGTCCCCCTTGATGTACCTTCCTTTATCCTATGCTTCCTATAAATATATATTATATTTCAGTAGTGAGCCCTGCGCGTTGTTAGCTAGGATTAAATAGCGGCCGTGAACACTCTGGGGAGTGAACGCGGATACGATGATTATAACTGCACATGTACGGTACAATGCAGACACCGTCTAAGGCCCCTACCTCGGCTCTGCCGAGCCACATCAAGTGGAGCTATCCAGGAGTAATCCTCATACTCTACTCGTTGCTGACTCTGTATAGCCGCCCTAGGGTCCCGACAACGGTTGTCCTTAAGGGTAAGAAGTCGGGTGACCCAAAGGTGCCCGCGAGTGGTATTGCGACGGGACGACAGGGAGGGTACGACCAATGTACAGGTGTGCTTTGGCCCCTGATCGTTGGCCGCGGGAGTTACCAAACCACGAAATTCGATTTCCTCCAGGAGCACACGCGAGACAAGGTAAGGAGTCGGTTCACCTTGTTGGTAACCGCAGAGACTTGGAGGGACGACAGGGCAGGCACCGATGTGCTGGTGGTTGTAACACCCTCAGTATAATGGAACAGTAACTCCTTTGTTAATGTTAAAATTTTGTGATTAGCAAGCCACTAATCACTTTTGACCATGCCCTTGTCGTTTTCACCCCATATTGAATGGCCAAGAATTTGGTGGAATTAAAACCTTGCCCAAAAATTATGTCAACACTTTTGTAAATTGCCTAATAATTAGTGGATCATAACCATGTGGTTATGGGAATTTATTGAGCTAGGAAATAAATGAAAGAAATATAAACATCACCTAAAAGTCCTATTTGACCAGTTACAGTGGAATAAAGTAAACCAAATGATTTTTTTAAATGCCCAAACTTATTTTGGCATCTTTACAAAGTGCAATAAAAATTTAGCAACAAGTTTCATCATTAGAAAAAATGTTTTGGTGCTCAAACAATATGGAACAGAGCAACACTTTCACTGTCAGAAAAGAAATTGGGAAAATAACTAAAACTCGCTCAGTGCACTGCTCCCAGGCCGGACTAAATTCACTTATCTCCTTCCCCCGTGCACTGCTCACCTCGCTCCCGCTCCCGCCGGCGCCATGGCGCAGTACGTGTTCGACGCGGATCCACTCATCGATCGACAACCAGATGCCACAGTACTCGCAAGATGGGTTAACTAACCCCTCTTCTTCCTCGTGGATGAGATCCAACTCACTTCCCCCTCGCCCTCGCCTTCCCTCAGCCCGCCAGAACCCGCCATGGGCGCCACCTCGAACCTGCATGGCCGGTGAGCTCGCCTCGCCTCGCCTAGCCGTGTTGTCCGGGAGGTTGCTCGTCGTCGACTTCGTCGCCCCACCGAAGGAATTGAGCCGGGGTCAACTACGGCGAGCGCTACGCCTTCGTCTTCCTCCTCCAGCCGTGGGCGAATTCATCCGATTCCGGCCACCCCATGCCTCCCCCGAGCCAGCTAATCACCCATACAGGTCCCCAGTGAGCCGCCACTTCCATTCCCCTCTATTGCCCCTCGAATCCCCGCCGTTTTTCCGCCTGTTGGACCGTGGCCACCATGGCTGCGATCTCGAGCTCGTCGAGCTCGGCCGGGCCGCGCGCCCAGCGCGCCCCTGGCCGCCGTGGCCGCGCAGTCCCCCGCCTGCTGCTGACCATGGCCAATGATGGCCGTGCTCGGGCCGCCCCCCCTCCCATGCCTAGCTCCGGCGGCTGCTCCTGCTAGGGATGCACCGCCCGCTCCTGTTGGCGCTGCCGCACCCCGCCCCTCCCATCTCCACTCGCCGCTCGCCGGCATGCCCCCGGCTCGGCACATTGCTCGGCTAGCCGCCGGCGTGCGCAGCCGTGGGCAACCCTATGCAAAAGAAAAACTGTTTAATTAAAACGGTTACAATGACATGTGGGTCCCACCTGTGATTAATCCCTATTTAGTTAAGTTAATAGCTAATTATATTAATCTATCACTGACACGTGGGCCCTGGCCCTATTTAAATTGATTAAATGTTTTTATTATCACTGTGAGCCTGACCAGTGGGACCCACTGGTCAGGTTTGACCAGTCAACCACTCTGTGGATAATTTTAGGATTTAAGAATAAAAGAAATTCATAAATTCTTTTAAAAATGATTTAAAATTCAGAAATTAATATCTTTTAAACCGTAAGTCGGATTCAAAAACTTTATACATCAAAATTGATCAGGAAAATATAACGAATACGAATACTCTATCCGTATGTCAACCACCCCTCTCTAACACAACGAACATCGACATTCCCCCCTTTGGGCCGTCTGTCCGATAATTACCCGGAGCTGGCAGTTCATCCCCGGATGAATTCCATCTCCGAGCATATTGCATCGTACTACGTTAGAGCACCGATAACATTTCATCTATCATGTCATGTATCTGTTTGCATATGTTTGCTTTATATTTACTGTTTCTCCCCCCTTTATTCTCCGGTAGACCCTGCTGCTGCCGCCGACTACACCGCTGCTAAGTACGACCACTACGTCGACGACAATACCCCTACCGTCGAGCTTCCAGGCAAGCAGAGCCATTCTCTTCCCCAGATATCGCCTATCTTTCCGTACATTTCTTGCACTAGGAATTTCTTCTACTGCTACGTTACAATCCTATTCAACTGCATAGCTTATCATTGTCACCCCTTGATTACTTTTTCTCTATCCTATGTTGCCCTATATATATATATATATATATATTTGTGTGTGTGTGTGTGTGTCTTACAATGAGCAGTTAGCCCTGCACCTTGTTAGTCAATATGATTAGATAGCGGGCCGTTATCACTCTGGGAGTGATCGTGGAAACGATACATTATAAACTTCTACAGGTACGGTTCAGAGCAGACACCGATACAGGCCCCTACCCTGGTTCTGCCGAGCCACCTCAAGTGTGAGCTATCGAGGAGTAATCCTTGTACTCCACTCGAGGCGGTCTTTGTATAGTCGGCCTAGGGTACGGATCCACGGGTGTCCTTAAAGGTAAGGTGTCGGGTGACCTAACGGTGCCCGCGAAGGGTATCGTATCGGACCGACAGGACAGGCGTATTCCACCGATGTGCGGTGGTCCTGGTACTGGCTCGATGACCGAGATATACTCTATTGTACGAAAGTCGAGCTCTTCCAAGAGCGAACGCGAGACAAGGTAAGGAGACGGTTCACCTTGTTGGTAGCCACACGAGTTGGTGGGACGACAGGGCAGGCGACCACTGGCTCTGGTAATGGGGGCGGACCTGGCTGCTGTCGTTGTCCGCGGCTCACCTAAATAAGGACAACGATAACGGTTGTTCCGACAGATAATAATGAAAATGCTTAATAGGTCAGGTGGATGACTTGAGTGGGTCGTCGTGCCCTTTACGCACTACCTCCACGTGGGATTACGGTGTGGGCCCTCTGCGTTGTAGCCTCGTTCGAGGGCTCTTCAGACGTCAGCTTTACCTCGGGCTGATTGCCAGGCTTGGACCGCTTACTGCGGTAGTGGGAAGTGGGTCTGCTTCACCGGCCAGCCACGTACCGTGCAGGAGTACAAAGGACACGGGTCCAAAGTTCCTTTGTACTTAGGATTTAGACCGGCGGATGGCCTCTCTGTTGAACTCAAAGGATGGACTTCGGCGTATCGGATAGCCTCGGTGGGGAATTCCCTAACAAGGTGTACGCCACCCTGGAGATCCGAGCATGTAGGGTAACAGTAGTTCAGCCCTTGCAGGGATGATAATCTATTCGGATAGGCGTGTCCTAGGTAACAGGACGCTTTATCTTGAAGCCAGATCCTACTACTACAAACTACTACTATTAAACTGTTGGTTCCGGTTTCTCTTCCTCGCAGGGAAGTCGAGGAGGGGATCTCGGAGGCATATATAATTGTTATATAATACAACTTACTATTATACAATGCTGCAGCAACTTCTGCTGCATTTTTACTTTATGCTTTCATTGAACTGTTGGCTATTCTCTCCTCATGCTGCAAGACCCGTCGGAATATGCTAGTCTTCGTTAGGCCTAGCTTCTCTTCCTTATTCTGGATTTCTGCAACTCAGTCCACTATATACAGCCTCCCTTTTCCATTTGATACAAATGCATAACTGCTTATTAGCGGACGTAAGATTCGCGGGTATGCTAGATACTCACCCTTGCTTTATTTCCCCCTTTTGTTTTGCCTGATCGGCCACTGCAATCGACGTTGGAGCCCAGGAGCAGGAGTACCCCGAAGGCGACTAATACGATATCGACTTCCCCGTTGGCCAGGAGTAGTTTGGTGGATCCCAGGCAGGAGGCCTCGCCTGTTCGATCTGTATCTCTGATGCTATTTTTGCTTGCCTTCTTAAGGCAAAACTTGACTAACTATGTCTGTACTCAGATATTATGATTGTATAACTTATGTATTCGGATCCTCGTGATCCCTAGTATTGTAACATATTGCTTTATCCTTTTGTGTTTAGTGTTGTGCTGTGATGTTCTCACCGTGGCACCCTAATCTCATCCGTGTACCCTGCGTGTATGATTACTGTACACGGATTGATTTTGGGGGCGTCACAAGTTGGTATCAGAGCCGACTGCCTGTAGGAAGCCACCCCACCACTACTTGGTTGAAGTTGAGTCTAGACTTTGAAAAAACTATTTTGCTAACTTAATATTTGGCTTACAGGCCCACATCGATGTCACTACGTGTGATATCTACGGTATTAGGATCCTTTTCTCCTTACCTATGCTCTGGGACTCTGCTCGCTTATCCTTGCTGGTAAGGTTTACTAACTCTGACATTAGGATCACGTTCTCTTGATTCCATCCGGCGTTTTGGTGCTTCCCCCTTGATCGAGTTGTGTTGCAGGAGTTCTGACCCAGGTCCCGGACCGCGGATCCCATTCTCATTCTGGGCAGGCCGCGCTTTCTCTGGCACAAACTCCTGTGGCCAACAGTTTTCTTGCGGCGTGATTGACATAGTGGAATCTATGTCATGTCGTGTAATCCTTACCGCGGTCTGTGCGCCGCCTAGTGTGTCCTTTTTCCTTAATTTCTACGACGTTACGCTACCCGATTTTCCGGTTGACTCTATGTGTGGATGTGTATGTCTTATATGACTACTCCTATATATCCGCGCCTCCTCTTCATTGCCGCATTACCTGATGCTTGTTTCCGGTATCTCGTTAAATTTTCATCGCTGAAATACCCCTGTTAAATTCTAGCAGGATGGCTGGTTGTGGTGGTCGTGGTCGTGGTCTTGGTTCCAACGACCCACCTCCGCCGCCGGATTACATGGCCGAGATGATGCATTAGTTTTAGCTGAAACGTCAGTTCATGCAGAATGTCATGGCTCAGTTCCCCCAGCCGAATCAGAATGGGAACCACCATCAGCATGCCACCGTGAATCTGCACGACTTCACCCGCATCAACCCCACTATGTTCCGCAACTCTGTTCAGCCATTGGATGATGATGACTGGCTTCGCGACATCACTCATGAGCTGGAGTCTGCTAATGTCGATCCAGCCGACTATGTGAACTTTGCGTCCTATCACCTGAAAGGCGCCGCTGCTCAGTGGTGGAGCACCCACAAGCATTCACTTCCAGTCGGTGAAGTCACCACCTGGGATGAATTCCAGACTGCGTTTCGTTCCCGCTACATTCCTCAAGGGAGCATGGATCGCAAGCGGGAAGAATTCCGCAACCTCACTCAGGGAAACATGACTGTTGAAGCCTATCAGCGCGAGTTCGTCAACCTCTCTCGCTATGCAGAAGAAGAGATCACCACTGATGCTCGCAAGGAGCAGAAGTTCCGTCGTGGCCTCAACTCAGACCTCAGGCTTGCTCTTGCCGTTCATGATTTCGCCAACTTCGCCACCATGGTGAACAAGGCTATCACCGTCGAGACTGCCTAGATGGAGCAAAAGGACTCGCTGAAGTGCTATCGTTATGTTGGCTCATCTTCGGGCGCAACGCAGAAGCGTCACATCTGGCTCCCTCATAGTGTGACTCAGGCACCTGTCCCTGCTCCAAGGCCTTCGTATGTTGCCTCCCGTCTGCCTCCGCCACCACCGAGGCCAAGAGCTCTGCCCCCACCACCGAATGTTGGTCACCTCCGTCCTGAGGATGGACTATGCTTCAAGTGTCGTCGCCCCGGTCACATTGCCAGAGACTTCCCCCAGGCTCAGAATCAACTGATAATTCACCCTGCTGGCCGCGGAAATGGTCGTGGCAACAACAGGACCCCCAACTATAATACTGGGTCTGCTGCTCATGCTCGTGGACATGCTTACAACATCGATGTTGTGGAAGCTCAGGAACAACCCGCTACCGTGATGGGTACCCTTCTCGTAAATTCAGTACCTGCTACAGTTTTATTTGATACAGAAGCATCGCATTCCTTCATGTCGGAAGCATTTGCATTGTCACATAACTTCACACTTGAAAAGATGCACCCACCGATGGTTGTCTGCACCCCGATAGGTCAGTGCCAAACCTGCAAGTTAGTGCCCAATACCACCGTTGAAATCAAAGGGATTATTCTCCTTGCTTCCCCCATCCTTCTGAAGTCTTACACCATAGACCTCATTCTTGGAATGGATTGGCTGAAAGTTCACGATATCTCACTCTATTGTGGCACCAAGTCTGTCCAACTTTTCCACCCCTCTGGCGAGATTGTTAACCACACCGCCCGAATAACCCAAAACGCTGAAGCGCAGATCTATACGATGAATGCTTTGAACGTCTCACCTCTTGAAGGCATTGAGAAAGTTCCAGTCGTTTGTGATTTCCTCGATGTCTTCCCAGAAGAACTTCCGGGAATACCCCCGACCAGAGAAGTTGAATTCGTCATCGACTTGAAGCCCGACACTACCCCTATTGCTAAGCGTCCTTACAAGATGCCGCCACATGAACTCCTTGAACTTAAGAAGGAGATCGATGAAGCACTTTGGAAAGGCTTCATTCGCCCAAGTTCCTCAGCTTGGGGAGCACCTTCGCTCTTTGTCAAGAAAAGTGATGGTACAAACCGTTTGGTCCAAGATTACCGACCTATCAACCAAGACACCATCCAGAACAAGTACCCACTTCCTCGGATCAATGATCTTTATGATCAACTTGCTGGATCCACGGTGTTATCGAAACACGACTTGAGGTTGGGTTATCATCAAATTCGGGTCCGTGAAGAGGACATCCCGAAGACCGCCTTCATTACTCGCTATGGTTCATACGAGTACACCGTCATGTCCTTTGGCTTGATGAATGCCCCAACCAACTTTTCCTGATTGAGGAACTATATATTCATGCAATACCTCGACAAGTTCGTCGTGGTTTATCTGGATGATATCTTAATATACTCCAAGAATGAAGAAGAGCATGCTGAACTTCTTCGTCTTATACTGGAAAAGGTTCGAGAACACAAACTCTACGCTAAGTATTCTAAGTGTGAGTTCTGGCTTCCCGAAGTAACCTACCTTGGTCATGTGATTTCCAAGGATGGCATTGTCGTCAACCCAGAACGTATTTAGGCTATCCTGGATTGGACTCCCCCCAAGACTATAAAGCAAGTCAGAAGTTTCCTCGGACTCGCTAGCTATTGCCTCCGTTTCGTCGAGAACTTCTCCAAGATTGCCAAGCCTCTAACTAATCCGCTTCACAAAGGCGTCAAGTTTGAGTGGACTAATAAATGTTAGGAAAGATTCCAAGCTCTCAAGGACAAGCTCACTTCTCCTCCGGTGCTTGCTCCCCCTGATACCCGAAAGGACTTCGTGATATATTACGACGCGTCTCGTCAAGGATTAGGATGTGTCCTAATGCGAGAGCGTAAACTGATTGCTTATGGCTCTCGACAGTTGCGTGCTCACGAAGACAAGTATCCAACACATGATCTAGAATTGGCAGCAGTAATTTATGCGTTGAAGCTGTGGTGAAATTACCTCGTCGGTAATCGTTGCGAGATCTACACCGACCACCAAAGCCTGGAATACCTGTTTACTCAGCCAGACCTGAATCTCCGCCAACAAAGATGTCAGAAGCCCAACTAGGGTAAGTGCTAGGGTTTGAGTGCCCCTTTGCATCATGCAAAAATTTCAAAAGAAATTCAAAATTGGGGAAAAGAAAAGCCCTGAAGAATTTAATTAAATGGCTAGATAAAAAGTTGCTCCAAAAATCACTGTGATATTTTTGAAAAGTCCTAGAAATAAGTGAGATCACATATAAAGTGGAGTGGGTCCCACTCAAGGCTCACTGATTTTTCAAATATATTATAAGTGCCTTGGAATTAAAATAAACCCCTATTTGAATTGAAATTCAAATTGTTTGAATTTCAAAAATGCCCAAAAGTTATAAGTGACTAGCTATATATTTTGTGAGGCCACATAAAATATTTGGGCATTTATAAAAATACTTTGGTATTTATTTATTAGAGAAAACAAATGAAAGAAAAATAAAAACAAACAGAAAAGAAATAAAAAGGAAAAAAGGGCCATACCTGCTTCCGGCCCAAGTTAAACCAGGCCGGCCCAGCTCAGCCGAGGCGCTTCTGTCGTCTTCCTTCCCCGCGGCTCCAAGCAGCTCACTGGAGCTGGGAGCGCGGCGACACCCGCGCCTTCCAGGCCCTCCCCTTCTCCCCCAGGACGCCACGCAACGTCCCTGGACGCCCCCCATTCCTTTCCCCCTCCTCCAGCTCCTTTTCCCCTTCTCTGCTTCGCGAATTTGGCCGCCGCAGAGAGCACGCCGGAGCGGCCCCGAGCTAACCACGCGGCCACCAGCCTACTTCCTCCTCGCTATGATGTCCAGAAGGTCGAGGACCACCGTTTTCGTCGGATCCCCCGGCTAATCGAGCCCGAGCAGCTCCAACCGCAACGCCAGGGTCAGCGTCTTCCCGCCGGCCGCCGTGGAGATCTTCTTGAATTGCTCCGTCAGCAGACCTCCCCAGCCTCCCTAGCCAACGCCTTCGAGCTCCTGGTGAGATTCCCGTTCTCCCCAACCCTTCCGCGCCTCTCCCCGTGGTTTCCTTCGCCGTCTCCGTCGAGACAGTGCACCGGCCGTCGCCATTGTTGGAGCTGCCGAGCTCCAGAGCCCCCCGAGAACCCCCCAATGGCACGAATGGGTGCGGGAGCTCACGTGCTACGCGCCAGTGCCCCAAAAACCCCACCCCGTGCCCTCTGGGAAATTCTGGCGAAGCTCCGGCCATCTCTCCGGCGACCCACACCATTAGACCCTAAACCCTGGCTAATCACCCACTAATCCTAACCCTAAGCCCTATGATAGGTGGGGCCCCAGCCCATTAATCCTCTGTTAATCTAAACTAAATCGGGGATTAACCCCACTTTTACTTACAGGTGGGCCCCTGTGGTCAGCCCCCTGCTGATGTCATGATTGCATCATGCTGATGCAATAAATCAAATTCCAAAAAATTAGAAATGATTTAAAGAAATTACAGAAATTCGAGAAATTCATTTAAACTTTGAAAAATCATAGAAAATTCAAATCAACTCCAAATTAAACATAAAATATATGAAAAATTATTAGAAAAATGCAAGGATTAAGAATATGCAATTTGTTTTTGTGTTTGACCATTTTAAAATGGGGCAACAGTAGCAAATGTGCATATGGCTAAATTTGAATTCAAATTTGACGTTTGAATTTGCAATTCTTTTGCAATAAACTGCAATTAAATGGAATTGTCACCACATCATTACCATGTACATCATGTTTTCACAACTTATCATGTGCTTGAGCATCGCAATTATATTTATCCCTTGATTACTTTGTTTGCTCGATAGACGTGCAACTAGAACCGGAGGCCACCCCCTTCGTTGAAGAGACCGTGTGTGAACCTCGTCAGCAAGGCAAGCAAACCCCATTGATCTTGTCTATAAAATCCCAATTCCCTCTCAGTCTCGCTTATGCATGTTTAGGAGATCACCTTGTATCGATTCTACCACATAGTTGAACCCATATCCGATGCATGACCTATCATCTTGTCACAGTAGTAAGCAAACCACAATCCTAGCTGACATAGGAATTGATTGATATCATGTGGCCCCTGCAACTGTTACTGCTTATTGCATGCTTAGTGGTACAATGAGGTTGCTTTTGATGTGAGTCGGGATGATAGTGAACATGGTGTTGATGAAAGTGAAACTGTGTTGGTGAATCCACCCTAATACAACGTGAACGATGAGAGGCTGTGTAGGAGTACATAGTGGGTTGTCTTGTTGAACACCGCCCTAAGCACCGAGTTCTTGTATGGTAATCCAAGACAAAGAGTACAACCACACATTGGGATCACTGACCCCTCTCGGCCTAGTACCTTGATCCGTGTCGACGTCCAGGAGTCACATTAGTTTGGGCTTTCCATTTGGCATCTGCATAGAAAAAGAATGAAGGAATGGTTGCATCATATAGATATGTGGGTGCACCTGTGAGGCAGGAAAACCATCTGCCAGAGGTGGCGTCTCGGTCACTTACATTGTTTGAGTCTGTTTCGTTGATCCGGCCGGGCTCTCGAGCGGAGGCAAACTCAGATAGTCGACTCCTGGAATAGACCGGTTTTGAGCGAAGTGTCGTGGTGAACATGCTCGCTGTCACCTCTTTAACGGTGGCGAGCAAAAGGCGGTAACCGATGGTCATGTGTGTGTAGCCTACACCCTTGCAAGGTTAACAAAACTATTCGAATAGCCGCGTCCGCGGTTATGGACTACTTGGAACCTGTACCTGATTATTAGACAACTTGAATGGATACTTATAAAATCCGCAAGATAAGCGTGAGTGCTATGGTGGGCTTCCTCGTGGGGAAGTCGAGGAAGTAACCATAGTGGTGTATTGGTTGGAGACTTGGTAGTGGACTCGTGTACGCTTCTTACCTCAAGTCTGGTACTCGTAGTTCAGGACTAGCCAAGTCAAAGCTGGCACTTCTGCATGATGAAACCCCACCTCCCTTTACCTTGATACTTGAGCATGAGTAGTGTAGTTCTGATGTAAGTCTTGCTGAGTACGACTTTGTACTCACGTTTTCTTATTCTATGTTTTATATAAGAAACCGGACCCCGATGTAGTCACCGACCTGAAGCTCGACGTTGACTCAGTTAGCCTAGTCCCAGACAGCAGTCTGGTCCCTCGTGGAAGGGTGTGTTTGTTGTACAAGGCTTCTCTAAGCCAATTGTTAAACTTGTCTATACTTAGACCTAATTTGCTTCCATTGTATGATGTAACGTTGATCACAGACATGTGATCTTTGTATACTCTATGTGTAAGTAAATAAAGAAGTACTTTGTAGAGTTATGTGATGATACCTGCTGTTCATACTAGGCATGTGTGCTGCGTGTATGTTTATAACATGCATGTCTTAGTATGGGTTTTCGAGACCTTAGTTGTGATCTGGCTGGCGGTCTTTTATACACCAAGTGGCCCTTGGATGTGCGCAGCTTGGGGCATCGTGATGCGATGCTCGTGACTCTGTCATGTGCACACATTGTTGTATGATCGAGCCCGCCCTAGACCTCGACTAAGTGATCGGGCTAGAGTAAGTCTATGTAATAGTTAGGATTCAATCGATAACATGGTTGAGGCGACTTGTCTATGAGTATGGGATTCACCACCCATAAGCATTTAGACTTGTGAACGGACGTTGAGGACCCATCTCAGTTGATCATCCGGCCTGAATGGGATGCCCCTCACGTTCAATGCTTACCGAGAATGTTCTGTGCTTGTCCTTGTCTGCTTAGACAAGTGGGTACGGTTCTCGGCTCTCCATGTGATTGTATCGTGACTGGAATTACATACGCATACCCCGGGTCCCGACAGACTTGGTATCAGAGCAGCACTATCTGTAGGATTATTCAAACCCTTGGTCGAAGTCGAGTCTAGCATTCTATAGTTATATAGTTACTTGGGTATATGAGGGAACAACGTAAGGATTCTTTTTCTCCTTACCCTCATCGATCTGAGTTCTGAGTCACCCTTATCTTTTCTACGGGATGATAGGACTAGGCTCATCTATGTCTGACTAGAACATCTCGTTGTTTGCCTCCTTGTAGCCGTAGGACAGTTGTGGTTGTCCAGAGTCTCCGTGTTTTGAGTTCCTTGAGGAAGTTCTGTCCAATCTCCTCGAGGTTGTCTTGTTTTCGATCCCGGTGTAGCCGTTATGTTGCCGGATTTATCCCGTGTTTCTATGAGTCATTGCCTTCGCATTATGATCTTTTCTTCCGAAATCATGTCCTCTTGTCTTTGATTCCATCATACAACCTGTTCTGATTGTTGATCTTTATCACACAGGATGTCAGGTGGAACTCGTAGTGCTGTTCGTCGAAATCGAGACTGTGTTTGGAATCGAAATGATGATGAACCTCTACCACCGCCTTCTGCGGCGGATATCATGATGGAAGCTGAGAAGAATCAACATGATCAAACACGCCTTCTGGAGCTCATTGAGCAGAATACCGCCCATCATCGCAATGTGGTTGTGAGCATTCAGGACTTCATCCTTCTCAAGCCTCCGGTATTTCGATGTTCTTCTGAGCCCCTTGAAGCTGATGATTGGCTCCGTTCCATCGAGCGAAAGCTTGATACTGCACATGTTGCTCCCGATGACCGAGTCATTTTCGCGGTATACTTCCTGGAAGGTGCTGCTCTTCAGTGGTGGGAGAACTATGTTGATATGCAGCCAGATAGTCACGTAGTAACTTGGCAGGAGTTCTGTGTTGCCTTTCGAGGGTACCACATTCTGGATGAGTTGATGGAGCGCAAGAAGGAAGAGTTCTGCAATATGAATCAAGGAGAGATGTCCATCCATGAGTATGTGAGAGAGTTCAACCGTCTTACTCGTTATGCCCAAGATGAGATCACCATCGATGCCAGAAAGCAGGCAAGGTTCCGTAAGGGACTTAGCCCCATCCTTCGTCATGATCTCAACCTTATCGAATTTGCCACCTTTGAGGATTTAGTAAACAGATCCTTCAGAGCTGAGCATGGCAATGAAGTGTTCGAAGAGTCTCACAAGCATGCTCTTGAGCTTGCTCCTTCTTCAAGTTCAGCCCCTCAGAAACACCGAATTTGGATTCCAACCAGAGCCATACCTCACAACTTTCTGCAGAGACCAACATCCAATATATGCCATCCACCCCAACACATTATTCCACCCCGGAATGATGGTGTGCAGCCAAGCAATCCCACCCCCAACCATTCAGACAGGGTATGCTTTAAGTGTGGTCTTCTAGGCCATTACTATCGTCAATGCCCTCAGGTCTTGATGACACCACGTCATTCTCGACATAAGCCTTCAAGGAAATCCACCACCAAAGCCTTTCCAGCAAAGCCTTCCTCCACTAGTAGTGTTTGTGTGAACCAAGTCTCCGTTGAGGACACCACTGTTGCTTCTAACGTCATTCTTGGTACACCCCCAGTCAATCCTGTCCCCGCCTCCGTTATTTTCGATCCAGGAGCTTCTCATTCATTCATGTCGGAGAGTTATGCACTTCGTCATGAGTTCACCTTTGAAGAAATGTTTTCTCCAATGATCATTCAAACTCCTGGTTCAAAGTGGCAAACTAATAGAGTAAGCCATGGCAATCAAATTGCAATTGAGGGTTTAGTATTCCTTGCTTCACTTATAGCCCTCAAGTCTTCGGACATTGATGTCATCCTAGGAATGGATTGGTTATCAAGACATACTGCTTTCCTTGATTGTAAAGCCAAATCAGTCAAACTCACCCATCCTTCAGGCCAGATCATTGACTACACATCACCTAGCTCTAGAATCCAGGTGCATACTTTGAATGTGCTTCCATTTCCAGACCTTGAAGATGTTCCGGTGGTTCGTGACTTCCGGGATGTCTTTCCTGAAGAGCTGTCGGGAATGCCACCTGACAGGTGTGTAGAATTCATAGTGGATCTTATACCAGGCACAGCCCAATTTCCAGACGCCCATATAGAATGGCCCCACATGAGTTAGCTGAGGTAAAAAACCAACTTGATGCTTCGTTGGCAAAATGCTTCATCCGCCCTAGCTCATCGCCATGGGGTTGCCCCGTTCTGTTCGTAACGAAGAAAGATGGAACAGAAAGGATGTGCGTAGACTATCGCCCGCCAAATCTAGCAACGATAAAGAACAAGTACCCACTGCCCAGGATCCATGATCTTTTTGATCAACTTGCAGGATCCTCTGTCTTCTCCAAGATGGATTTGAGATTAGGCTATCATCAAATCAAAATCCGAAACGAGGACATTCCAAAGAAGGCTTTCACTACTCGTTATGGTCTTTACGAGTATACCGTCATGTCCTTTGGTTTAACCAATGCCCCCCCCCCACATTATCGCGCTTGATGAATTTGATCTTCATGGAGTACCTAGATAAATTTGGTGTAGTTTATCTTGATGACATTCTCATCTACTCGAAGAACGGAGAAGAGCACGCAGAACATCTTAGGTTGGTATTGATGAAACTAAGAGAGCACCGCCTTTATGCCAAGTTCTACAAGTGTGAATTTTGGCTACCAGAAGTGACCTACTTAGGCCATGTGATTTCTGCGAAACGTGTTGCAGTCAATCCCGAGAGAGTTCTGGCCGTCCTTGACTGGACTCCACCTGAATCGGTTAAGCAAGTTAGGAGTTTTCTTGGATTAGCAAGCTATTGTCGCCGCTTCATCGAGAACTTTTCTAAAGTTGCAAAGCCTCTTACTGAACTCCTCAAGAAAGATAATAAATTCCAATGGAACCCCAAGTGCGAGGAAAGCTTTCAAGAGCTAAAAAGAAGATTGACTTCTGCACCCGTACTTGCACCTCCAGACACCAAAAGGGATTTCGAGATCTATTGTGATGCTTCACGGCAAGGGTTAGGATGCATACTTATGCAAGACAGACATGTGGTAGCTTACGCCTCACGCCAGTTGCGACCACACGAAGAGAACTATCCTACCCATGATCTTGAACTCGCTGCCGTAGTTCATGCCCTGAAGACTTGGCGACATTACCTTCTTGGTAATCATTGTGAGATTTATTCGACCACCAAAGCCTCAAATACATATTCACCTAGCTAGATCTTAATCTCAGGCAAAGACGCTGGATAGAGTTGATAAAAGATTATCACTTAGGAATTTCTTATACCCCAGGCAAAGCCAATGTCATGGCTGATGCACTAAGTCGTAAGTCGTATTGTAACAACCTCATGTTACAACAGTATCAACCACTTATTCATGAGGAATTTCGAAAGCTCAATCTCGAGATTGTTCCTCGTGGATCTCTTTTCAACTTGGTGGCGAAACCAACCCTTGAGGATCAAATCATAGTTGCCCAAAGGCGTCCACGAGGTGTTCGCCGGATCAAGGAGTACATTGCTAGCGGAGTTGCTAAATGTTTTTCCACAGATAGCAAAGGAACGGTATTCTTTGAAAATCGTTTGGTAGTACCCAAGAATAGGGATCTAAGGAAACTCATCCTCAAAGAAGCCCATGACACACCCCTCTCAATTCATCCCGGTAGCACAAAAATGTACCGAGATCTACGCCAGAGATTTTGGTGGACTAGGATGAAGAGAGACATTGCTCGATTTGTTGCCGAATGTGATGTTTGTCGTCGCATTAAGGCAGAACACCAAAGACCTGCTGGCACACTTCAACCTTTGCCTATTCCCGAGTGGAAATGGGACAAAGTCGGTATGGACTTCATCGCCGGCTTTCCAACAACCCAGAAAGGAAACGATGCCATCTTCGTTGTCATAGATAGGCTTTCCAAAGCTGCTCACTTCCTTCCAGTTCGCGAATCTATAACTGCCAGCCAGTTAGAGGACTTGTATATCTCTAGAATTGTGTCTCTTCACGGTATTCCCTTGGTAATCAATTCTGATCGTGGCAGCCTTTTCACCTCTAGATTCTGGGGAAGCTTTCAGAATGCTATGGGAACTCATCTATCCTTTAGTACAACTTTCCATCCTCAGTCTAGTGGTCAAGTTGAAAGGGTTAATCAAATCTTGGAAGACATGCTCAGAGCTTGTGTTATCTCATTCGGAAAGAATTGGGAGAAATCTCTTCCATTTTCCGAATTTTCTTATAACAACAGTTTCCAATCTAGTCTGAACATTGCTCCTTTTGAACTCCTTTATGGACGACGATGTCGAACACCCTTGAACTGGTCAGAAACCGGTGAAAGACAATTCTTTGGACCCGATATGATCAAGGAAGCAGAAGAGCAAGTTCGCATTGTTCGTGATCGTTTGAAAGACGCACAGTCTCGTCAGAAAAGCTACTATGATCGTCATCATAGGCAAGAAAGCTACAATCTGGATGAGAAGGCTTACCTCCGGGTTACTCCTCTGAAGGGAACCCAAAGATTTGGTATCAAAGGCAAGTTGGCCCCACGTTACATCGGACCTTTCCGCATTCTCGCTAAACGTGGAGAAGTTGCCTACCAACTTGAACTACCCCCTCACCTTTCCCGAGTACATGATGTATTCCATGTGTCACAACTCAGCTGTTGCTTCAAGGACCCCATCCGCGAAGTCGACCATGAAACGCTTGATCTCAAAGATGAACTTTCTTATCGAGAGTACCCTGTTCGTATTCTTGATTCCGCAGAGCGTGTCACGCGTTGTCAGACGATCAAGTTCCTCAAAGTGCAATGGTCACATCACTCCGAGAAAGAAGCAACATGGGAAAGAGAAGACCGCCTCCGTCCCGAGTACCCTACCTTCCTCCCGACGACTTCTGAATCTCGGGACGAGATTCTTTTGAGTGGAGGGGAGTTGTCAGAACCCCAACTAGGGTACGTGCTAGGGTTTGAGTGCCCCTTTGCATCATGCAAAAATTTCAAAAGGAATTCAAAATTGGGGAAAAGAAAAGCCCTGAAGAATTTAATTAAATGGCCAGATAAAAAGTTGCTCCAAAAATCACTATGATATTTTTGAAAAGTCCTAGAAATAAGTGAGATCACATACAAAGTGGAGTGGGTCCCACTCAAGGCTCACTGATTTTTCAAATATATTATAAGTGCCTTGGAATTAAAATAAAACCCCTATTTGAATTGAAATTCAAATTGTTTGAATTTCAAAAATGCCCAAAAGTTATAAGTGACTAGCTATATATTTTGTGAGGCCACATAAAATATTTGGGAATTTATAAAAATACATTGGTATTTATTTATCAGAGCAAACAAATGAAAGAAAAAGAAAAACAAACAGAAAAGAAATAAAAAGGAAAAAAGGGCCATACCTGCTTCCGGCCCAAGTTAAACCAGGCCGGACCAGCCGAGGCGCTTCTGTCGTCTTCCTCCCCCGTGGCTCCAAGCAGCTCGCTGGAGCTGGGAGCGCGACGACGACGCCACGGCGACACCCGCGCCTTCCAGGCCCTCCCCTTCTCCCCCAGGACGCCACGCAATGCCCCTGGACACCCCCCATTCCTTGCCCCCTCCTCCAGCTCCTTTTCCCCTTCTCTGCTTCGCGAATTTGGCCGCCGCAGAGAGCACGCCGGAGCGGCCCCGAGCTAACCACGCGGCCACCGGCCTCCTTCCTCCTCGCTATGATGTCCAGAAGGTCGAGGACCACCATTTTCGTCGGATCCCCCGGCTAATCGAGCCCGAGCAGCTCCAACTGCAACGCTAGGGTCACCTTCTTCCCGCCGGCCGCCGTGGAGATCTTCTTCAATTGCTCCGTCAGCAGACCTCCCCAGCCTCCCTAGCCAACGCCTTCGATCTCCTGGTGAGATTCCCGTTCTCCCCAACCCTTCCGCGCCTCTCCCCGTGGTTTCCTTCGCCATCTCCGTCGTGACAGTGCACCGGCCGTCGCCATTGTTGGAGCTGCCGAGCTCCAGAGCCCCCCGAGAACCCCCCAATGGCACGAATGGGTGCGGGAGCTCACGTGCTACGCGCCAGTGCCCCCAAAAACCCACCCCGTGCCCTCTGGGAAATTCCGGCGAAGCTCCGGCATCTCTCCGGCGACCCTCGCCATTAGACCCTAAACCCTGGCTAATCACCCACTAATCCTAACCCTAACCCTATGACAGGTGGGGCCCCAGCCCCTTAATCCTCTGTTAATCTAAACTAAAGCGGGGATTAACCCCACTTTGACTTACAGGAGGGCCCCTGTGGTCAGCCCCCTGCTGATGTCATGATTGCATCATGCTGATGCAATAAATCAAATTCCAAAAAATTAGAAATGATTTAAAGAAATTACATAAATTCCAGAAATTCATTTAAACTTTGAAAAATCATAGAAAATTCAAATCAACTCCAAATTAAACATATATATATGAAAAATTATCAGAAAAATGCAAGGATTAAGAATATGCAAAAAAAATTTCATGTTTGACCATTTTAAAATGGGGCAACAGTAGCAAATGTGCATATGGCTTAATTTGAATTCAAATTTGAAGTTCGAATTTTCAATTCTTTTGCAATACACTTCCATTAAATGGAATTGTCAACACATCAGTACCATGTACATCATGTTTTCACAATTATCATGTGCTTGAGCATCGCAATTATATTTATCCCTTGATTACTTTGTTTGCTAGATAGACGTGCAACTGGAACCGGAGGCCACCCCCTTCGTTGAAGACACCGTGTGTGAACCTCGTCAGCAAGGCAAGCAAACCCCATTGATCATGTCTATAAAATCCCAATTCCCTCTCAGTCTCGCTTATGCATGTTTAGGAGATCACCTTGTATCGATTCTACCGCATAGTTGAACCCATATCCGATGCATGACCTATCATCTTGTCACAGTAGTAAGCAAACCACAATTCTAGCTGACATAGGAATTGATTGATATCATGTGACCCCTGCAACTGTTACTGCTTATTGCATGCTTAGTGGTACAATGAGGTTGCTTTTGATGTGAGTCGGGATGATAGTGAACATGGTGTTGATGAAAGTGAAACTGTGTTGGTGAATCCACCCTAATACAAGGTGAACGATGAGAGGTTGTGTAGGAGTACACAGTGGCTTGTCTCGTTGAACACCACCCTAAGCACCGAGTTCTTGTATGGTAATCCAAGACAAAGAGTACAACCACACATTCGGCTCACTAACCCCTCTCGGCCTAGTACTTTGATCCGTGTCGACGTCCAGGAGTCACATTAGTTCAGGCTTTCCATTTGGCATCTGGATAGAAAAAGAATGAAGGAATGGTTGCATCATATAGATATGTGGGTGCACCTGTGAGGTAGGAAAACCATCTGTCAGAGGTGGCGTCTCGGTCACTTACATTGTTTGAGTCCGTTTCGATGATCCGGCCGGGCTCTCGAGCGGAGGCAAACTCAGATAGTCGAATCCTGGAATAGACCGGTTGTGAGCGAAGTGTCGTGGTGAAAATCCTCGCTGTCACCTCTTGAACGGTGGCGAGCAAAACGCGGTAACCGATGGTCATGTGTGTGTAGCTTACACCCTTGCAAGGTTAACAAAACTATTCGAATAGCCATGTCCACGGTTATGGACTACTTGGAACCTGTACCTGATTATTAGACAACTTGAATGGATACTTATAAAATCCGCAAGATAAGCGTGAGTGCTATGGTAGGCTTCCTCGTGGGGAAGTCGAGGAAGTAACCATAGTGGTGTATTGGTTGGAGACTTGGTAATGGACTCGTGTACGCTTCTTACCTCAAGTATGGTACTCGTAGTTCAGGACTAGCCAAGTCAAAGCTGGCACTTCTGCATGATGAAACCCCACCTCCCTTTACCTTGATACTTGAGCATGAGTAGTTGAGTTCTGATGTAAGTCTTGCTGAGTACGACTTTATACTCACGTTTGCTTATTCTATGTTTGAGATAAGAAACCGGACCCCGATGGATTCACCGACCTGAAGCTCGACGTTGACTAAGTTAGCATAGTCCCAGACAGCAGTCTGGTCCCTCGTGGAAGGGCGTGTTTGTTGTACAAGGCTTCTCTAAGCCAATTGTTAAACTTGTCTGTACTCAGACCTAATTTGCTTCCGTTGTATGATGTAACGTTGATCACAGACATGTGATCTTTGTATACTCTATGTGTAAGTAAATAAAGAAGTACTTTGTAGAGTTATGTGATGATACCTACTGTTCATACTAGGCATGTGTGCTGCGTGTATGTTTATAACATGCATGTCTTAGTATGGGTTTTCGAGACCTTAGTTGTGATCTGGCTGGCGGTCTTTTATACACCAAGTGGCCCTTGGATGTGCGCAGCTTGGGGCATCGCGATGCGATTGCTCGTGACTCTGTCACGTGCACACATTGTTGTATGATCGAGCCCGCCCTAGACCCCGACTAAGTGATCGGGCTGGAGTAAGTCTATGTAAGAGTTAGGATTCAATCGATAACATGGTTGAGGAGACTTGTCTATGAGTATGGGATTCACCACCCATAAGCATTTAGACTTGTGAGCGGACGTTGAGGACCCATGTCAGTTGATCAGCCGGCCTGAATGGGATGCCCCTCACATTCAATGCTTACCGAGAATGTTCTGTGCTTGGCCTTGTATGCTTAGACAAGTGGGTATGGTTCTCGGCTCTTCATGTGATTGTATCGTGACTGGAATTACATACGCATACCCCGGGTCCCGACAGACTTGGTATCAGAGCAGCACTGTCTGTAGGATTATTAAAACCCTTGGTCGAAGTCGAGTCTAGCATTCAATAGTTATATAGTTACTTGGGTATATGAGGGAACAACGTAAGGCTTCTTTTTCTCCTTACCCTCATCGATCTGAGTTCTGAGTCACCCTTATCTTTTCTACAGGATGATAGGACTAGGCTCATCTATGTCTGACTAGAACATCTCGTTGTTTGCCTCCTTGTAGCCGTAGGACAGTTGTGGTTGTCCAGAGTCTCCGTGTGTTTGAGTTCCTTGAGGAAGTTCTGTCCAATCTCCTCGAGGTTGTCTTGTTTTCGATCTCGGTTTAGCTGTTATGTTGCCGGATTTATCCCGTGTTTTTATGAGTCATTGCCTTCGCATTATGATCTTTTCTTCCGAAATCATGTCCTCTTGTCTTTGATTCCATCATACAACCTGTTCTGATTGTTGATCTTTATCACACAGGATGTCAGGTGGAACTCGTAGTGCTGTTCGTCGGAATCGAGACCGTGTTCGGAATCGAAATGATTGTGAACCTCTACCACCGCCTTCTGCGGCGGATATCATGATGGAAGCTGAGAAGAATCAACATGATCAAACACGCCTTCTGGAGCTCATCGAGCAGAATACCGCCCATCATCGCAATGTGGTTGTGAGCATTCAGGACTTCATCCTCCTCAAGCCACCGGTATTTCGATGTTCTTCTGAGCCCCTTGAAGCTGATGATTGGCTCCGTTCCATCGAGCGTAAGCTTGATACTGCACATGTTGCTCCCGATGACCGAGTAATTTTCGCGGTATACATCCTGGAAGGTGCTGCTCTTCAGTGGTGGGAGAACTATGTTGCTATGCAGCCAGATAGTCACGTAGTAACTTGGCAGGAGTTCTGTGTTGCCTTTCGAGGATACCACATTCTGGATGAGTTGATGGAGCGCAAGAAGGAAGATTTCTGCAATATGACTCAAGCAGAGATGTCCATCCATGAGTATGTGAGAGAGTTCAACCGTCTTGCTCGTTATGCCCAAGATGAGATCACCACCGATGCCAGAAAGCAGGCAAGGTTCCATAAGGGACTTAGCCCCATCCTTCGTCATGGTCTCAACCTTATCGAATTTTCCACCTTTGAGGATTTAGTCAACAGATCCTTCAGAGCTGAGCATGGCAATGAAGTGTTCGAAGAGTCTCGCAAGCATGCTCTTGAGCTTGCTCCTTCTTCAAGTTCAGCCCCTCAGAAACGCCGAATTTGGATTCCAACCAGAGCCAGTTGTCAGAAACCTCTGTTAGGTAATGTCTTAGGATGAATTTCACTTTGCATTCATGAAAGAAATCAAAGGAAATTCAAAAACAAAATCAAAATGGGAGAAGAACCCCCCCCCCGAGATGAATTAATTCAAAAGGCCAGATAAAAATCTTCTCCAAAAATTCATGTTAGATTTTTGAAAAGTCTTATAAATGAGTGTGATCACATATCAAGTGATGTGGGACCCATCCCAGACTCATGGATTTTTCAAATATTCAAACAGTGCCTTGGAATTAATCAAATAACCCTATTTGAGTTAACATTCAAATTATTTGTATTTTAAAAATTTTGAAACTTTATAAGTGGCTAGTCTATATTATTATGAAGCCATATAAAATTTTCAGCATTTATTAAAATGTTTAGCTATTTTATTTAGCTAAACAGAACAAATGTCAGAAAAGAAAACAGGAGAAAAGGAAAAAAAGGAGAAGCTTACTTGTTGCCCAGGGGCGAGGCCCACCTTTCCAGCCGGCCCAGCCCACCAGGGGGGCTCCCCTGTCGTCTTCCCCGGGCACGAGCACACAGCTGCGTGCCCGGCATGCCGCGGCCTTCGCGGTGGCAGCTCCACAGCCACGCCCCTGCCTCCTTCTCGCCGCCCCGCGTGTCCAGGAGAAGCCCAGATCTTTTTCCCCTCCATCCTCGCCCTCTGGTTCGTCCTCCCCACGAAGAACAGCGGCGCCCCCGTAACCTAGCCGGAGCGCAGCCGTGCGGACTCGCGGCCAACGATGTCGAAGAGCCAAACCAAGGTGTCCAGGGAGTTCATCGTCGTCGTCTTCATCAACCTGCAGAAGGAATCGGAGCCAGACACCTCCACGAGCTCGCTAGCTTCGTCGTCTTCGTCGCCGGCCGCCGCGGATCGACTTGGAATTCCGGCAGCACCAGAGCCTCCCCGAGCAAGCCGCCGCTCCAGATAGACTTAGGGTGAGCTCGGGATCAAATCCCCTCTTTTATCCCCCTCGATTGCTTCCTCTAGCCTGATCCGCCATGGGGACCCGAGCACCTCGCCGCCATGGTCGTCGCCCTCCTCGCTTCGGTGCCCGTCGTGAAGCTCCAGTGCACGCGTTTGACTCCTGCGTGTGCCAGCACTCGAACGCGCCACAAATCAGCCCGATCCGTGCACATCAGCGACAACTGCGATCTCGCCGCCGTTCTGTTGCCGCCGGAGACGTCGCCGCTGTCGATTCCGAGCTCCCCGTGACCCCCTGTTGCTTCCAGACGACGCGGATGACGTTGCTGCACCCGTTGATGTCCTCCCCGTAGCCTCCCGTGGCCCCTAGCCCATTCCGGCGAGTGCGCCGCCGTGGCCAGGCCGCCGGCGTTTAGCCGCCGGTGGGTTAGCCAAACCCCCCCCCCCCCCCCCCCCCCCCCCCCGTTAATCACCCATCTAATGACCCCCTGGGTCACTGACCAGTGGGCCCAGTGGCTTAATTAAGCCACTGGATTAGATTAACCCAGTGGATTAATTCAACCAGTCACTGACACCCTGGACCCACATGTCAGCCCCCCCCCCCTGACGTCAGCCTGGCACAATAAATCTATTAAATGAATTTCCAAAAAATCAAATTGAATTAAAGAAATTCCAGAAATTCCAGAAAATACCCTAAACTTTGGAAATTCATAAAATTCATATTAACTCCAAATTGGACAAATAATATATGAAAAATGATCAGGAGAAAATTATCTTTCCAAATATGCAACTTTCAACTATGTTTGAGTTGATTTTAACATGGGACCAATAGCATATGTCATTTGGTTTATTTGAAATTAATTCAAATTCAAATCAAATGCTTTTGCAACTTGGACCATGGAATTATGCTACAATTCAACCACACATGAGAGGCATATCATACACATTTGAAAATGATTCAAAATGATCAAACAATGTCACATGTAACTTGGTTAAGTTTGAATTCAAATTGGAGTTTGAATTTGCAATTCAATTTGCAATATACTCCATTTAAATGGAATTGCTTCACACATCAAAGCATATACATCAAATTCCAACCTTTCATCATGTGATTGTGCATTGTATTTACTTTGCTACTTTGCTTGTTGTTTGTCGAGTAGAGGTGGAACCGGAGCATGAGGCTGCCGCCTTCGTTGAAGACCCAGAACCCAAACCTCGTCAGCAAGGCAAGCAAACCCCCATTGATCATGTCGATAAAATCCCACTTCCCTCTCATGTCTCTCTTATGCATTGTTTAGGATGATCACCATGATTCGTTTCTACCGCATAGATGAACCCATTCCTTTGCATGACCTATCATTTTGTCACAGTAGTAGGCAAAACCACAATCCTAGCAAATGTAGGAGTTTATTGATATCATGTGGCCCCTGCAAATGTTATCGCTTTTTGCATGCTTAGTATGATACCATGTTGTTACTGTGATGTGAGTCGGGATGGTAGTGATCATATTGATGTTGGTAGAAAAGTGTTGGTGAATCGACCCTAATACAAGGTGAACGATGAGAGGCTGTGTAGGAGTACACGGTGGGTTGTCTCGTTGAACACCGCCCTAAGTCCGAGTTCTTGTGTGGTGATACAAGATGAAGAGTACAACCACACATTGGGCTCACTGACCCCTCTCAACTTACTAACTCATCCCTTTCGATGTCCAGATGTCGCAATAGTTCGGAGTTCTGGTAGGCTTGTGGCCTGGATGCTAAGTGAGAGAACGGCTCATCCGAGACCGGCTTATGCACCACGCACACATCACTTGGGTCCACTTCGGTAAACCGGTCGGGTTCACGATATTGGTAACCAACCCAAGTAGGCAGCTTTCTCGGACTAGATCGTCTATGAGGTAACAGTTGTGGTGAGCATCCTCGCTGGCACCCCTTGGATGGTGTCGAGATCAAAGGCGGTAAATGATGATCATGTGTGTGTAGCGGTACACCCCTGCAGGGTTAACAAAACTATTCGAATAGCCGCGTCCGCGGTTATGGACTGCTTGGAAAGCTTAGCTTGATTATTAGGTAACTTGAACTGGATACTTCTAAAACACACCAAGATAAGTGTGAGTGCTATGGCGTGATTTCTCGTGGGGAAGTCGAGGAAGGCACCATAGTGGTGTAATTGGTTGGAGAAAGTAGTGGACTCGTGTACGCTTCTTACCTCAAAGTCTGGTACTCGTAGTTCAGGATTAGCCAAGTCAAAGCTGGCACTTCTGCAAGTGAACCCCACCTCCCTTTACCTTGATACATGTGCATGAGTAGTATAGCTCCTATGTAAGTCTTGCTGAGTACGACTTTGTACTCACATTTTCTTAATCTATGTTTTAAATGATGCCACTGACCCCGAAGGTGTCTTCTTCATCGAGCTGGACGACTGGAGACCAACTAGTCTAGTCCCAGTCAGACGACTGGTCCCCTCGTGGAGGGCTTGTGTTTAAATAAGGCTTCTTAAGCCATTTGTTAAACTTGTCTGTACTCAGACATAATTTCCTTCCGTTTGTGTTGTAATGTTGGATCACATGTTTGTGATCTCTGTTTGCACTGTATAAGAGTTATCAATAAAAATGTACACTTTGTAGACAATTGCAATGGTACCTGCTGTTCATACAAGGCATGTGTGCTGCGTGCATGTTTATAACATGCATGTCTTTGTATGGGTTTTCGAGACCTTAGTTGTGTTCTGGCTGGCGGTCTTTCATACACCAAGTGGCCCTTAGATGTGCGCAGCTTGGGGCATCGCGATGCGATTGTTCGAGACTCCGTCTCGTGCACACTTTGTGGTATGATCGAGCCCTCCCTAGACCCCGACTAAGTGATCGGGCTGGAGTAAGTCTATGTAAGAGTTTTGAGATAGTCGATAGTATGGTTGAGGCGACTTGTCTTTGAATATGGGAGTTCACCACCCATATCATTAGACTTGTGTGCGGACGATGAGGACCCATCTCAGTTGATCATCCGGCCTGGATGGGATGCCCCTCACGTACGATGCTTTCCGAGAATGTTCTGTGCTTGGCCTTGTCTGCTTAGACAAGTGGGTATGGTTCTCGGCTCTCCATATGACTATGTCTTAGCTGTACTTGCATACGCTAACCCCGGGTCCCGACAGACTTGGTATCAGAGCAGGACTGACTGTAGGACTAGTAGCCTTGGCCGAAGTTGAGTCTAGCTTTCTATAGTTATATAGTTACTCTGGGTATATAAGGGAATAACGTAAGGCTTCTTTTTTCTCCTTACCCCCTTCGTTCTGAGTTCTGAGTCACCCTCATCTTATTCTACGGGAAGATAGGACTAGGCTCTCCTATGTCTGATTAGAACATCTCGTTGTTTGCTTCCTTGTAGCCGTAGGAAAGTTATGATCGGTTTGTTAGAGTGGTTATGCTCCCTTTTTTATTACATCGTATGTAAGTGATGTTTTCATGATTGGAAGAAATTGTCATTTCTTACAATTACAGCCGTTATGCTGTCCGAGTCATTCCAGGTTTATCTCATAATCTGATGCATTTGCAAACTCCTTTCTGTTTCAGATGGCAGATCTTCCCCCTCGGCAGATTGTTCGTTTGACCAGGTGCCTCGGTGTGCGTGGCCATCCCGCCACGTTGATCGAGATGATGTCCTATGTGGGATATCGGTGGTATCCTGAGTACACCGTTGAGGAGCAGTTTCACGACTTCAACCAGACGCAGTTCCACTGCATTGTTCGGATCTATCCGCACCACGTTGGAGTCACCCAGCCTATCCACTTTGGACATGGCATTGGCGTTACCGAGAACATGGCTGTGCAGGATGCTGCATACTCATGTATGACACTGCTGAGAGAGGAGCACACTTTGCTGAGAGAGACGTCTTTCCGCTATATCCCTGCTGCACTTCCAGGAGAAGAGGGATATTACACCGGACTCTACTCAGATCACTCTGCAGAAGATCCAGCACTTCAGATGACTGCTAGGTTTGCTAGTGACAGAGATCGTGATGCACGCGCTCTCCGTTTCGAGCTCCACGCCACCCTTGTTCGTCTGTATCGAGCACTGACACTTTTGGCACCCTTTGTGAGCATGGGATCAGTTGAGTTTGATGCGATCTACCCAGTGAGGACTCAGATGCCTTCTCGAGTTGCTTGGCCCGAGATTGGAGGCATTTTTCCACCCCGTGGTCCTTTGCTTCCACCCTACGCTGGACCTAGGCCCCATCCTTGCCCAAATGGATATCAGGGTCCACAGGCCTCCGTGTTTTCCGATGGTCACCTCCAGCTACCGGGATACGCGGGTAACTTTTATGAGGACTACTATGGAGATGGAGATGAGTGAGACCGCCTGTGGTCTTACTTAGTGAGGATGTAGTAGTATCTTAGTGTATTGTACGCAAGGTGTCTAAGTTCCAGAGGCTTAGATAAATAATGTATAGGAAGTCAGAGTGCCTCTGAAGGATGTATCATCTTCATCACGTTTGTATTAGCTTGGTGCTTGTACTAAAACGATGTATGGTTTGTATGACAGCTTGTGAATATACGGCTTGTATGCTTTATCACCATGTTGTCAAGATGATTACTTCCTTTGCTCTGTAATCCTTCCAGTACTTCAATACCTTGTTTAGACTCTCCCAATCAACTCTATTTGACTTTGGTTTTTCACCTTCAGGATGTCTCAAGGAACCCGTGCCAGGTTGGTCGTAACCAAGGTCGTGGGAATGACCAGGAGGAAGGCAACCTTCCACCCCCACCCACGATGGCTCAGGTTCTGATGGAGGTCGAGAGGAACCGCCGAGACTCTCACCATCTGTTGGAAGTCATTGCTCGCAACACCACTCAGCAGCGCAATGAGCTTGTGTCCCTGAACGACTTCATCCTACTTCATCCCCCGGTTTTCAGTTACTCCACTGACCCCTTGACGCCGATGACTGGCTTCGCAGCATCGAGAGGAAGCTCCAAGCAGGCCGTGTTGCAGATGGAGAAAAGGTCAGCTATTCCACCTATCACCTCGAAGGTGCAGCTAGCTCTTGGTGGGAGAACTTTCTGAATATGCGTCCCGTTGGACCGCCTGCATCTTGGGAGGAATTCTGCACGTCCTTCCGTGAGCACCACATTCCCAAGGGTCTTATGGACCGCAAGCGTGAGGAGTTCTGCCACCTCACTCAAGGCAGAAGGACCGTTGACGAGTTTAGTCGTGAGTTCAACCGACTTGCTCGTTATGCAACTGAAGAAGTCTCCACCGACTCCAAGAAACAAGAGAGGTTCCGTCGTGGCCTCAACACTGGACTTCGTCGTGAGCTCAACCTTCATGACTTTGCCACATTCCAGGTCCTTGTCAACAAGGCCATCAAGGCAGAGGACATGAACACCCCCAACGACTTTCGCAAACACCCTAGAGATGATGGCTCATCCAGTTCTGGCTCCCAGAAGCGCAAGATCTGGATCCCAAACAGTATGTTCCGCCAGAACAACCCACCGAGGCCATCCTATGTGGCGCCTCGTCCACCAAACCAGTTCCACCCAGCTCCACAAAACAACCCAGCTCCACGCACTGTTTTCGGAGCCTGTTACAAGTGTGGTCAGGCAGGCCACTACTCTCGCGAGTGTCCCCAGAACCAGATCCAGCATCAGAATGCTCCACCCCGTGCCGGAGGCAACAACAACAACAATGGTCGTGGCAAGCCACCCCAGAAGGTCTACACCGCCAAACCCGCTCCTCCCGCCACTCGTGGACGTGTGAACCAGATCGCCGCCGAAGAGACTGACGACACCACTGACGTCATTCTTGGTACGCTCCCAGTCAATTATGTTCCTACTTCCGTTCTTTTCGACCCAGGAGCATCTCATTCATTCATGCGGAAAGTTATGCACTTCGTCATGAGTTATCTTTTGTTGAATTGTCCACCCCAATGATTATTCAAACTCCAGGGTCAAGATGGCAGACTAATATAGTAAGCCATGGTAATCAAATTGCAATTGAGGGTTTAGTATTCCTTGCTTCACTCATAGCCCTCAAGTCTTCAGACATTGATGTCATCCTTGGCATGGATTGGCTATCAAGACAGAATGCCTACCTGGATTGCAAAGGCAAATCCGTGAAACTCACCCACCCTTCAGGCAAAACAGTCAACTATACCTCACCCAGAACAAGAAACCAAGTGCATTCCTTGAATATACTTCCCCTTCCCGAACATGAAGATATTCCGGTGGTTCGTGACTTCCCGGATGTCTTTCCTGAAGAGTTGCCGGGTATGCCACCCGATAGATGTGTAGAGTTTATAGTGGATCTTGCCCCAGGAACCGCACCAATTTCTAGACGCCCATACAAAATGGCCCCACGTGAGTTAGCTGAGCTTAAAACCCAACTGGAAGCTTTGTTGGAGAAAGGCTTCATCCGCCCTAGCTCATCTCCATGGGGTTGCCCCGTTCTGTTCGTAACGAAGAAAGATGGAACAGAAAGGATGTGCGTAGACTATCGCCCGCTAAATTTAGCGACGATAAAGAACAAGTACCCACTGCCCAGGATCAATGATCTTTATGATCAACTTGCAGGATCCTCTGTCTTCTCCAAGATGGATTTGAGATTAGGTTATCATCAAATCAAAATCCGAAACGAGGACATTCCCAAAACGGATTTTACTACTCGTTATGGTCTTTACGAGTACACCGTCATGTCCTTTGGTTTAACCAATGCCCCCGCCACTTTCTCACGCATGATGAATTCGATCTTCATGGAGTATTTGGACCAGTTCGTCGTGGTTTACCTCGATGACATCCTTATATACTCGAGGAATGAAGAAGAACATGCCGAACACCTAACGCTGGTATTGATGAAACTTAGAGAGCATCGCCTGTATGCTAAATTCTCCAAGTGTGAATTTTGGCTACCAGAAGTGACCTACTTAGGCCACGTGATTTCTGCAAAAGGCATTGCTGTGAATCCCGAGAGAGTTCAGGCCGTCCTTGACTGGACTCCACCTGAATCGGTTAAGCAAGTTAGGAGTTTTCTTGGCCTAGCCAGCTATTGTCGTCGCTTCGTCGAGAACTTTTCTAAAGTTGCAAAGCCTCTAACTGAACTCCTCAAGAAAGATAAGAAATTCCTATGGACTTCCAAGTGCGAGGAAAGCTTTCAAGAGCTAAAAAGAAGATTGACTTCTGCACCCGTACTTGCACCTCCAGACACCAAAAAGGATTTCGAGATCTATTGTGATGCTTCACGGCAAGGGTTAGGATGCATACTTCTACAAGATCGACATGTGGTAGCTTATGCTTCACGCCAGTTGCGGCCACATGAAGAGAACTATCCTACCCATGACCTTGAACTCGCTGCCGTAGTTCATGCCCTAACAACTGGCGACATTACCTCCTTGGTAATCGTTGCGAGATCTATTCTGACCACCAAAGCCTCAAATATATTTTCACCCAGCCAGATCTTAATCTCAGGCAAAGACGCTGGATTGAGTTGATAAAAGATTACGACGTAGGAATTTCTTACACCCCAGGCAAAGCCAATATCATGGCTGATGCACTAAGTCGTAAGTCGTATTGTAACAACCTCATGTTACAACAGTATCAACCACTTCTTCATGAGGAATTTCGCAAGCTCAACCTTGAGATTGTTCCTCATGGCTATCTTTCTACCTTGGTGGCGAAACCAACTCTTGAGGATCAAATCATAGTTTCCCAAAGGCGTGCATGAGGTGTTCGCCGGATCAAGGAGAACATTGCTAGCGGAGTTGCTAAATGTTTCTCCACAGATAGCAAGGGAACGGTATTCTTTGAAAATCGTTTGGTAGTATCCAAGAATAGGGAACTAAGGCAACTCATCCTCAAGGAAGCCCATGACACACCCCTCTCGATTCATCCCGGTAGCACAAAAATGTACCGAGATCTATGCCAGAGATTTTGGTGGACTAGGATGAAGAGAGACATTGCTCAATTTGTTGCCGAATGTGATGTTTGTCGTCACATTAAGGCAGAACATCAAAGACCTGCTGGTACACTGCAACCTTTGTCTATTCCCGAGTGGAAATGGGACAAAGTCGGTATGGACTTCATCACCGGCTTTCCAAGAACCCAGAAAGGAAAAAATGCCATCTTCGTTGTCATAGATAGGCTTTCCAAAGTTTCTCACTTCCTTCCGGTTCGCGAGTCTATAACTGCTAGCCAGTTAGCAGACTTGTACATCTCTAGAATTGTATCCCTTCATGGTGTTCCTTTGGAAATCAATTCTGATCGCGGTAGCCTTTTCACCTCTAGATTTTGGGGAAGCTTTCCGAATGCTATGGGAACTCATCTCTCCTTTAGTACAGCTTTCCATCCTCAGTCTAGCTGTCAAGTCGAAAGGGTTAACCAAATTCTTGAAGACATGCTCAGAGCTTGTGTTATCTCATTCGGAAAGAATTGGGAGAAGTCTCTTCCATTCGCCGAATTTGCTTATAACAATAGTTTTCAATCTAGTCTGAACATGGCTCCTTTTGAACTTCTATATGGACGACGATGTCGAACACCTTTAAACTGGTCAGAAACCGGTGAAAGACAATTCTTTGGACCGGACATGATCAAGGAAGCAGAAGAGCAAGTTCGCATTGTTCGTGATCAATTGAAAGAAGCCCAGTCTCGTCAGAAAAGCTACTATGATCGTCATCATAGGCAAGAGAGCTACAATCTGGATGAGAAGGCTTACCTTCGGGTTACTCCTCTGAAGGGAAGCCAACGTTTCGGTATCAAAGGCAAGTTGGCCCCACGTTACATCGGACCTTTCCGCATTATTGCTAAACGTGGAGAAGTTGCCTACCAACTTGAACTACCTCCGCACCTCTCCCGAGTACATGATGTATTCCATGTATCCCAACTCAGGCGTTGCTTCAAGGACCCCATCCGCGAAGTCGACCATGAAACGCTTGATCTCCAAGATGACCTTTCTTATCGAGAATACCCCGTTCGTATTCTTGATTCCGCAGAGCGTGTCACTCGTCCTCAGAAGATTAGGTTTCTGAAAGTGCAATGGTCACACCACTCTGAAAGAGAAGCTACGTGGGAAAGAGAAGACCGTCTCAACGCCGAGTACCCCACCTTCCTCCCGCAGACTTCTGAATCTTGGGACGAGATTCTTTTGAGTGGGGGCGAGTTGTCAGAACCCTCTGTTAGGTAATGTGCTAGGATCATTTTTCACTTTGCATTCATGAAAGAAATCAAAGGAAATTCAAAATCAAAAGCAAATGGGAGAAGGAAACCCCCCCAGATGAATTAATTCAAGAGGCCAGATAAAAATCTTTTCCAAAAATTCATGTTAGATTTTTGAAAAGTCTTATAAATGAGTGTGATCACATATCAAGTGATGTGGGACCCATCCCATGCTCATAGATTTTTCAAATATTCAAACAGTACCTTGGATTTAATCAAATAACCCTATTTGAGTTAAGATTCAAATTATTTTAATTTTAAAAATGCTGAAACTTTATAAGTGGCTAGTCTATATTATTATGAAGCCATATAAATTTTTTCAGCATTTAATAAAATGTTTAGCTATTTTATTTAGCTAAACGGAACAAATGTCAGAAAAGAAAAACAGAAAAGGAAAAAGAAAGCAGAAAAACCTTACCAGACGCCGAGGCGAAGCCGGCCCACCCAGCCCAGCCGGCCCAAAGGGGCATAGGGGTCTTCTTCCCCGCCCCGCGCCTCCAAGCTGCTCGGTGGAATGCCACCGAGCCAGCCGTGGACGCCACGTCGCCGCCGAGCACCTTCGAGGCCTCCCCGTGCCCTCTTCTCGCACCTGGAGACACCCTGGAGCACGCCACGTCCATTCCCCCCCTCCAGAGCTTCCTCCTCCTTCTCCCGTGCTCGAATTCGTCGCCGCACGAAGCTTCACCGGAGCGCACCGCCGTGGACGACGTGGCCACCGTGCCCTAGAGCTCAAGCCAGCAAGTCCACCGTGTTCCTCGTCCTCAACTTCGTCTTCACGCAGAAGCTGGAGCCCTAATTCCTCCCCGAGCCGACGCCATCGTCTTCAACCTCTCACCGGACCCGCGAGCCCGCCGTCGTCGATTCGCCGCCATTGAAGCCTCCCCGAGCTTGTTGTTGCTTCCGTTCGATTCGCGGTGAGCTACTGAGCATTTCCCCCAAGCTTCCAGCACCCCGCAACCCCTCTAGCCGTTTTCGCCATGGTTGCCGAAGCACATCGCCGCCATGGACGACGATGAGGTCGCCCCTGTGCCCCATCATCGCGTCCAGCGCGCGCGTTTGACTCCCAGTGACTCTAGCTTTCGAACGCACGCAAGATCAGACCAATCCGTGCACCCTATCCTCTTCCCCAACCTCGCCGTGGTTCTGTCGCCTCCAAGGACGTCGCCGTCGTCGCTCCCGACCTCCCGTGAACCCTTGATGCTTCCTCTCGACGCGGACGACCTCCAGGAGCACGCCGATGCCCTCCGTTTCCTCTCCCGTGGCCTATAGCAGATTCCGGCGAGTGCGCCGCCGTGGCCAGGCCACCGGCGTTTAGCCGCCGGTGGGTTAGCCACTAACCCCCGTGATTAGCCCCCCCAGTGAGACTGACCAGTGGGCCCAGTGGCTTAATTAAGCCACTGGATTAGATTAACCCAGCGGATTATTTCAACCAGTCACTAACACCCTGGACCCACATGTCAGCCCCCCCCCCCCTGACGTCAGCTGGCGCAATAAATCTATTAAATGAATTTCCATAAAATCAAATTGAATTACAGAAATTCCAGAAATTCCAGAAAATAGCTCAAAGTTTGGAAATTCATAGAAAATTCATATTAACTCCAAATTGGACAAATAATATATGAAAAATGATCAGGAGAAAATTATCTTTCCAAATATCCAACTTTAAACTATGTTTGAGTTGATTTTAAAATGGGACCAGTAGCATATGTCATTTGGTTTATTTGAAATTAATTCAAATTCAAATCAAATGCTTTTGCAACTTGGACCATGGAATTATGCTACATTTCAACCACACATCAGAGGCATATCCTACACATTTGAAGATGATTCAAATTGATCAAACCATGTCACATATAACTTGACTAAGTTTGAATTCAAATTGGAGTTTGAATTTGCAATTCAAATTGCAATATACTCCATTTAAATGGAATTGCTTCACACATCAAAGCATATACATCAAGTTCCAACCTTTCATCATGTGATTGTGCATTGTATTTACTTTGCTACTTTGCTTGTTGTTTGTCGAGTAGAGGTGGAACCGGAGCAGGAGGCTGCCCCCTTCGTTGAAGACCCAGAACCCGAACCTCGTCAGCAAGGCAAGCAAACCCCCATTGATCATGTCAATAAAATCCCACTTGCCTCTCATGTATCGCTTATGCATTGTTTAGGATGATCAGCATGATTCGTTTCTACCGCATAGATGAACCCATTCCTTTGCATGACCTATCATTTTGTCACAGTAGTAAGCAAACCACAATCCTAGAAAATGTAGGAGTTGTTTGATATCATGTGGCCCCTGCAAACGTTATCGCTTATTGCATGCTTAGTATGATACCATGTTGTTACTGTGATGTGAGTCGGGATGGTAGTGCTCATGTTGGTGTTGGTAGAAAAGTGTTGGTGAATCGACCCTAATACAAGGTGAACGATGAGAGGCTGTGTAGGAGTACACGGTGGGTTGTCTCGTTGAACACCGCCCTAAGTCCGAGTTCTTGTGTGGTGGTCCAAGATGAAGAGTACAAACACACATTGGGCTCACTGACCCCTCTCAACTTACTAACTCATCCCTTTCGATGTCCAGATGTCGCAATAGTTCGGAGTTCTGGTAGGCTTGTGGCCTGGATGCTAAGTGAGAGAACGGCTCATTTGAGACCGGCTTATGCACCACGCACACATCACTTGGGTCCACTTCGGTAAACCGGTCGGGTTCACGATAGTGGTAACCAACCCAAGTAGGCGGCTTTCTCGGACTAGATCGGCTATGAGGTAACAGTTGTGGTGATCATCCTCGCTGGCACCCCTTGAATGGTGTCGGGATCAAAGGCGGTAAATGATGATCATGTGTGTGTAGCGGTACACCCCTGCAGGGTTAACAAAACTATTCGAATAGCCGCGTCCGCGGTTATGGACTGCTTGGAAAGCTTAGCTTGATTATTAGATAACTTGAACTGGATACTTCTAAAACACACCAATATAAGTGTGAGTGCTATGGCGTGCTTTCTCGTGGGGAAGTCGAGGAAGGCACCATAGTGGTGTAATTGGTTGGTGAAAGTAGTGGACTCGTGTACGCTTCTTACCTCAAAGTCTAGTACTCGTAGTTCAGGATTAACCAAGTCAAAGCTGGCATTTCTGCAAGTGAACCCCACCTCCCTTTACCTTGATACATGTGCAGGAGTAGCATAGCTCCTATGTAAGTCTTGCTGAGTACGACTTTGTACTCACGTTTGGTTAATCTATGTTTTAGATGATGCCACTGACCCCGAAGGTGGCTTCTTCATCGAGCTGGACGACTGAAGACCAACTAGTCTATTCCCAGTCAGACGAATGGTTCCCTCGTGGAGGGCTTGTGTTTAAATAATGCTTCTTAAGCCATTTGTTAAACTTGTCTGTACTCAGACATAATTTGCTTCCGTTTGTGTTGTAATGTTGGATCACATGTTTGTGATCTCTGTTTGCTCTCTATAAGAGTTATCAATAAAATTGTACACTTTGTAGAGAATTTCAATGGTACCTGCTGTTCATACAAGGCATGTGTGCTGCGTGTATGTTTATAACATGCATGTCTTTGTATGGGTTTTCGAGACCTTAGTTGTGTTCTGGCTGGCGGTCTTTCATACACCAAGTGGCCCTTAGACGTGCGCAACTTGGGGCATCGCGATGCGATTGTTTGAGACTCCGTCTCGTGCACACTTTGTGGTATGATCGAGCCCGCCCTAGACCCCGACTAAGTGATCGGGCTGGAGTAAGTCTATGTAAGAGTTATGAGATAGTCGTTAGTATGGTTGAGGCGACTTGTCTTTGAATATGGGAGTTCACCACCCATATCATTAGACTTGTGTGCGGACGATGAGGACCCATCTCAGTTGATGATCCGGCCTGGATGGGATGCCCCTCACGTACGATGCTTTCCGAGAACGTTCTGTGCTTGGCCTTGTCTGCTTAGACAAGTGGGTACGGTTCTCGGCTCTCCATATGACTATGTCTTAGCTGTACTTGCATACGCTAACCCCGGGTCCCGACAAACTTGAACTACCCCCGCACCTTTCCCAAGTACATGATGTATTCCATGTGTCCCAACCCAGGCGTTGCTTCAAGGACCCCATCCGCGAAGTCGACCATGAAACGTTTGATCTCCAAGATGACCTTTCTTATCGAGAATACCCCGTTCGTATTCTTGATTCCGCAGAGCGTGTCACTCGTCGTCAGAAGATTAGGTTTCTGAAAGTGCAATGGTCACACCACTCTGAAAGAGAAGCTACGTGGGAAAGAGAAGACCGTATCAACGCCGAGTACCCCACCTTCCTCCCGCAGACTTCTGAATCTCGGGACGAGATTCTTTTGAGTGGGGGCGAGTTGTCAGAACCCTCTGTTAGGTAATGTGCTAGGATCAATTTCACTTTGCATTCATGAAAGAAATCAAAGGAAATTCAAAAACAAAATCAAAATGGGAGAAGAACACCCCCAGATGAATTATTTCAAAAGGCCAGATAAAAATCTTCTCCAAAAATTCATGTTAGATTTTGGAAAAGTCTTATAAGTGAGTGTGATCACATATCAAGTGATGTGGGACCCATCCCATACTCATGGATTTTTCAAATATTCAAACAGTGCCATGGAATTAATCAAATAACCCTATTTGAGTTAAGATTCAAATTATTTGAATTTTAAAAATGTTGAAACTTTATAAGTGGCTAGTCTATATTATTATGAAGCCATATAAAATTTTTCAGCATTTATTAAAATGTTTAGCTATTTTATTTAGCTAAACAGAACAAATGTCAGAAAATAAAACAGGAGAAAAGGAAAAAAAGGAGAAGCTTACATGTTGCCCAGGGGCGAGGTCCAACTTTCCAGCCGGCCCAGCCCACCAGGGGGGCTCCCCTGTCGTCTTCCCCGGGCACGAGCACACAGTTGCGTGCCCGGCATGCCGCGGCCGTCGCGGTGGCAGCTCCACAGTCACGCCCCTGCCTCCTTCTCGCCGCCCCGCGTGTCCAGGAGAAGCCCAGATCTTTTTCCCCTCCATCCTCGCCCTCTGGTTCGTCCTCCCCACGAAGAACAGCGGCGCCCCCGTAACCTAGCCGGAGCGCAGCCGTGCGGACTCGCGGCCAACGACGTCGAAGAGCCAAACCAAGGTGTCCAGGGAGTTCATCGTCGTCGTCTTCATCGACCTGCAGAAGGAATCGGAGCCAGACGCCTCCACGAGCTCGCTAGCGTCGTCGTCTTCGTCGCCGGCCGCCGGGGATCGACTTGGAATTCCGGCAGCACCAGAGCCTCCCCGAGCAAGCCGCCGCTCCAGATAGACTCAGGGTGAGCTCGGGATCAAAACCCCTCTTTTATCCCCCTCGATTGCTTCCTCTAGCCGGATCCGCCATGGGGACCCGAGCACCTCACCGCCATGGTCGTCGCCCTCGTCGCTCCGGTGCCCGTCGTGAAGCTCCAGTGCACGCGTTTGACTCATGCGTGTGCCAGCGCTCGAACGCGCCACAAATCAGCCAGATCCGTGCACTGCAGCGACAACTGAGATCTCGCCGCCGTTCTGTTGCCGCCGGAGACGTCGCCGCCGGTGATTCCGAGCTCCCTGTGACCCCCTGTTGCTTCTAGACGACGCGGACGACGTTGCTGCACCCGTTGATGTCCTCCCCGTAGCCTCCCGTGGCCCCTAGCCCATTCCGGCGAGTGCGCCGCTGTCACAACCCTAGTTTTGGTATGTGCTTTTATTACTAGAAATAATTGCATCATGTTTAAATTCTTGGTTTAAGAATTGGGGATTTGGAAAAGCCTCAAAAAGAATTTAAATAAAAGGCCAGATAAAAAGTTTTTCCAAAATTCCCCCAAACAATTTTGAAAAGTCCTATAAATGAGTATGATCATTTTAAACATGATTTGGAGTCAAACCCATGCTCATGGATTTTTCAAATATTCAAACAGAGGCTTGGAAATTAAATTTAAATGCTATTTGAATTGGATTCAAATAATTTGAATTCCAAAAATCTTCAAAACTTGGGAGTGACTAGTAATAGGTCACATATGTCCAAGATAAATTTTTGGGGATTTTTAAAATTGCTTTGATATTTTTTTCAGAGCAAAACAAATTAAACAGAAGGCATAAAAAGAAAAGTAAACAAAAGGGACAGAGCCCACCTACCTGGCCCATCCGGCAGCAGAAGAGGCCCGGCCCAAAGGGGCAGGGTCTTCTTCTTCGCGGGGACAGGCAGGCGAGCACCTGCGTGGCGAGCATGCCGCCGTCGGCAGCCCGCCCACGGTGCCCCCCTCGTCCCTATCCCCACGCCAAGGAGCCCCTCGAGGCTCCCCTTCCTTTCCCCCCCTCTGGAACCCTCTTCCCCCTCTCTCCCGTGCGATCCTGCGAGGAACCGAGCACCACCATCGCCGCCTTCGAGCATCCATGCGGCCACCGTGCCCTGCTCGCCGTGAGGGCATGTCCAGAAGCTCCACCGAGGTCTTCTACGCCACCTTGAAACCCCAATTGGAGCCGAGAAGCCACTCCGGTGACGCCAGCTTCACTGAAGCGCTCCGGCCGCCGTGGGTTTCCTCCGGCGAATTCGTCGCCGCAGCAGCTCCTCCGGCCTCCCCGACCACTCCGGCACGCTCAGGGTGAGCACGCGCTCGTTTTGCCCCAAACCCCGAACCCTCTCGCGGTCCGTTTCGCCGTGGCCTCCGAGCTCCACTCCGGCCGCCGCCTGTGCTCGACGCCGGCAAGGCTACGGTGCCCCCTGTGCCTCCCCGTGGACACCAGAAGACGCGGAAGTGCACGAGGAGCATTCCGGTGGCCTCCCCGTGCCTCCCCGTGGTCGGAGCCGTCTTCCCGAGCGGACGCCGCCTCGTCCAGAGGTCGCCGGCGGCTAAACGCCGGCCGGCATGGCTAATCCCCTCCTAATCCCTCTCTCTCTCTCACTGACGGGTGGGACCCAGCCCCCCTTAATCCCCTGTTAAGTTTTAATTAAAACAGATTTAACCCAGAGGCAATGACAGGTGGGTCCCAGGCGTCAGTTTGACTGGTCAGCGCCCAGTGATGTCATGCTGATGTCATGCTTGCGCAATAATCCCTTTTCTATTTAACAGAATTTCCAGAAAATGCTTAAATCTTTGAAATTCAATAACTTTTAATCCATAACTCCAAATCAAATAAATTATATATGAAAAATCATCAGAAAAATTCAAGGATTCCAAATATCATACTTTCATGGATGAAAAACACATCTATGATGATGAACCAGTAGCATTTAGCTATATGGCTTATTTGGAATAATTCAAAATAAATGTTTAAATCATTTCAAATTAAATCTTTGCAATGCCAACCTTATCACATGAACATCAGAGGCAATTCATACACATGACCACATGATTTACCATATCCAAACATTAGCAAATGCAACTTTGGCTAAATTGAACCACATTTGGAGTTTGAATTTGAATTTCTTATTCAAATCAACTTCAATTAAATTGTCACAAATTAAACATAGATCACATCAGTACCATGCCATGTTTCATTCTTGAATGTGCATTGCAATGTGATGTTTATACTTTGTTGTCTCGGTATTTGCTTCTTCTCGATAGATCCATCGCCGGACGTAGTCCCTGTTTTCTCCGAAGAGTGGCAACCCCCGAGTCTCGACAATAAGGCAAGAAAACCCCCTTTGATCATATCTATAAAAACCCAATTTCCCTCTTGTTCTCTTATGCATGATTAGGTGATTCACATGTTACCGTTCTTCCGTTAGTTGAACCTATCCTTTGCATGAGCTATCATTGCTACCACAGTATTAAGCAAACCTCAACCTAGCAGATACAAGATTGTTTGTGATCATCATGTGGCCCTTCATCCATGATATGCTATGCCATGCTAGAGTTGTTTGCAATGAAGTTGATCCATCTGGCTGATGTATCGGGATGGTAGTGAACACATGCAACAAGGTGGTAACGTGTTGATGAAGTCATCCTAAAATAAGTGAACAATGAGAGGCTGTGTAGGAGTACACAGTGGGTTGTCTCATTTACACTGCCCTAGGCCCCGAGTTCTTGTGTTGTGATCCAAGACACAGATTACTACCACATGTTGGGCTCATTGACCCCTCTCGACCTATTAACTCACCCCGACTAAGGTCCAGGATTCGCATGGGTTAACTTTATTCTATTTTCTTTCCTAATGTAGCACGGTTTTAGGCAAGCGCAGTACCATCCGTCGAGGTGGGCTTGTCGGACCGTCCATACATCGTTTGGGTCCTGAACGGAAACCCCGGCCGGATTCCCGATTGGGTACAACTAAGATAGGCGATTCCCTGGACTAGAGTTGGAGCCGTGAGGTAAGTGTCGTGGTACTATCCTCGCCGACACCGCTTGAAGGTGACGAGTTCTAGGCGATAAGTGGTAGCTATGTATGTGAAGAAGTACACCCCTGCAGGGTTAATGAACTATTCGAATAGTCGTGTCCGCGGTTATGGACTACTTGGAGATCTTTACTTGATTATTAGACAACTCAAATGGATACTCTAAAAATCGCAAGATAAGTGTGAGTGCTTTGGGTTGCTTCCTCGTGGGAAAGTCGGGGAAGGATCCATGGTTGTGTATTGATGTGGTGATCAAGATTAGATGGACTCGTGTGTGCCTCTCATCTCAACTCTATGTAGTCGTAGTACAGGATAGCCAAGTCAAAGCTTTCTGCATTACAACCCCACTTGCCTTTACCTTGATACCTGAGCATGAGTAGTATAGTTCTGACGTAAGTCTTGCTGAGTACGACTTTGTACTCACGTTTGCTAATTCTATGTTTTAGAGACGAGACCACTGACCCTGATGGTGGCCTTTCCCCTTCAAGCTCGACATCGACGAAGTTATGTAGTCCCAGACAGCAGCCTGGTCCCTCTGGAGGGTCGTTGTGTTTTCTTAAAGGCTTCTTAAGCCATTTTTTAACCTTGTCTTTACTAAGACATAATTTGCTTCCGTTGTTGTATGATGTAATGTTGGATCACAGTGATGTGATCTCTGCTTGTAACACTACTATATCTACTCTGTTTAGCAGATGCAATAAAGCTATGAGTTTGTAGAGTTCATGTTATGTTACCTGCTGTTATACACTTGGCATGCATGCTGCGTGTATGTTTATATCGTGCATGTCATGTGTGGGGTTCGATACCTTAGTTGTGTTCTCGCCGGCGGTCTTTTATACACCACGTGGCCCTTAGATGTGCGCAGCATGGGGCATCGTGATGCGATTGCTCGTGACTTTGTCACGTGGCACACTTTGTTGTATGATTGAGCCCGCCCGAGACCCCGACTAAGAGATCGGGCTGGAGTCTGTTTATGTAAGTGTTATGATTCAATTTATAATATGGTTGAGGCGACTTGTCTATGAGTATGGGGTTTCACCACCCATAATCATTTAGACTTGTGAGCTCACGATGAGGACCCATATCAGTTGATCATCCGGGCCTGGATGGGATGCCCCTCACGTTCGAGCTTTCCGAGAGTGTCTTGTACTTGGCCTTGTCTGCTTAGACAAGTGGGTATGGCTCTCGGCTCTCTATATAATTGAATTGTGACTGGAATTACATACGCATATTCCGGGTCCCGACAGCCGCCATGGCCAGGCCGCCGGCGTTTAGCCGCCGGTGGGTTAGCCAACCCCCCCCCCCCCCTTCCGTTAATCACCCATCTAATGACCCCCTGGGTCCCTGACCAGTGGGCCCAGTAGCATAATTAAGCCACTGGATTAGATTAACCCAGCGGATTAATTCAACCAGTCATTGACACCCTGGACCCACATGTCAGCCCCCCCCCCTGACGTCAGCCTGGCGCAATAAATCTATTAAATGAATTTCCAGAAAATCAAATTGAATTAAAGAAATTCCAGAAATTCTAGAAAATACCCCAAACTTTGAAAATTCATAGAAAGTTCATATTAACTCCAAATTGGAAAAATAATATATGAAAAATGATCAGGAGAAAATGATCTTTCCAAATATGAAACTTTCAACTATGTTTGAGTTGATTTTAAAATGGGACCAGTAGCATATGTCATTTGGTTTATTTGAAATTAATTAAAATTCAAAGCAAATGCTTTTGCAACTTGGACCACGGAATTATGCTACAATTCAACCAGACATCAGAGGCATATCATACACATTTGAAAATAATTCAAAATGATCAAACAATGTCACATGTAACTTGGTTAAGTTTGAATTCAAATTGGAGTTTGAATTTGCAATTCAATTTGCAATATACTCCATTTAAATGGAATTGCTTCACACATCAAAGCATATACATCAAATTCCAACCTTTCATCATGTGATTGTGCATTGTATTTACTTTTCTACTTTGCTTGTTGTTTGTCGAGTAGAGGTGGAACCGGAGCAGGAGGCTGCCCCCTTCGTTGAAGACCCAGAACCCGAACCTCGTCAGCAAGGCAAGCAAACCCCCATTGATCATGTCGATAAAATCCCACTTCCCTCTCATGTCTCGCTTATGCATTGTTTAGGATGATCACCATGATTCGTTTCTACCGCATAGATGAACCCATTCCTTTGCATGACCTATCATTTTGTCACAGTAGTAGGCAAAACCACAATCCTAGCAAATGTAGGAGTTGATTGATGTCATGTGGCCCCAGCAAATGTTATCGCTTTTTGCATGCTTAGTATGATACCATGTTGTTACTGTGATGTGAGTCGGGATGGTAGTGATCATATTGATGTTGGTAGAAAAGTGTTGGTGAATCGACCCTAATACAAGGTGAACGATGAGAGGCTGTGTAGGAGTACACGGTGGGTTGTCTCATTGAACACCGCCCTAAGTCCGAGTTCTTGTGTGGTGATCCAAGATGAAGAGTACAACCACACATTGGGCTCACTGACCCCTCTCAACTTACTAACTCATCCCTTTCGATGTCCAGATGTCGCAATAGTTCGGAGTTCTGGTAGGCTTGTGGCCTGGATGCTAAGTGAGAGAACGACTCATCCGAGACCGGCTTATGCACCACGCACACATCACTTGGGTTCACTTCGGTAAACCGGCCGGGTTCACGATAGTGGTAACCAACCCAAGTAGGCGGCTTTCTCGGACTAGATCGGCTATGAGGTAACAGTTGTGGTGAGCATCCTCGCTGGCACCCCTTGAATGGTGTCGAGATCAAAGGCGGTAAATGATGATCATGTGTGTGTAGCGGTACACCCCTGCAGGGTTAACAAAACTATTCGAATAGCCGCGTCTGCGGTTATGGACTCCTTGGAAAGCTTAGCTTGATTATTAGGTAACTTGAACTGGATACTTCTAAAACACACCAAGATAAGTGTGAGTGCTATGGCGTGCTTTCTCGTGGGGAAGTCGAGGAAGGCACCATAGTGGTGTAATTGGTTGGAGAAAGTAGTGGACTCGTGTACGCTTCTTACCTCAAAGTGTGGTACTCGTAGTTCAGGATTAGCCAAGTCAAAGCTGGCACTTCTGCAAGTGAACCCCACCTCCCTTTACCTTGATACATGTGCATGAGTAGTATAGCTCCTATGTAAGTCTTGCTGAGTACGACTTTGTACTCACGTTTGCTTAATCTATGTTTTAGATGATGCCACTGACCCCGAAGGTGGCTTCTTCATCGAGCTGGACGACTGAAGACCAACTAGTCTAGTCCCAGTCAGACGAATGGTCCCCTCGTGGAGGGCTTGTGTTTAAATAAGGCTTCTTAAGCCATTTGTTAAACTTGTCTGTACTCAGACATAATTTGCTTCCGTTTTTGTTGTAATGTTGGATCACATGTTTGTGATCTCTGTTTGCACTCTATAAGAGTTATCAATAAAAATGTACACTTTGTAGAGAAATGCAATGGTACCTGCTGTTCATACAAGGCATGTGTGCTGCGTGTATGTTTATAACATGCATGTCTTTGTATGGGTTTTCGAGACCTTAGTTGTGTTCTTGCTGGCGGTCTTTCATACACCAAGTGGCCCTTAGATGTGCGCAGCTTGGGGCATCGCGATGCGAGTGTTCGAGACTTCGTCTCGTGCACACTTTGTGATATGATCGAGCCCGCCCTAGACCCCGACTAAGTGATCGGGCTGGAGTAAGTCTATGTAAGAGTTTTGAGATAGTCGATAGTATGGTTGAGGCGACTTGTCTTTGAATATGGGAGTTCACCACCCATATCATTAGACTTGTGTGCGGACGATGAGGACCCATCTCAGTTGATCATCCGGCCTGGATGGGATGCCCCTCACGTACGATGCTTTCCGAGAACGTTCTGTGCTTGGCCTTGTCTGCTTAGACAAGTGGGTACGGTTCTCGGCTCTCCATATGACTATGTCTTAGCTGTACTTGCATACGCTAACCCCGGGTCCCGACACCATACCTGAAAACTTTCTGCAGAGACCAAAATCCAATATATGCCATCCACCCCAACACATTATTCCACCCACTAGTATTATTTGTGTGAACCAAATCTTCGTTGAGGACACCACTGCTGCTTCTGACGTCATTCTTGGTACACTTCCAGTCAATCATGTCCCCGCCTCCGTTCTTTTCGATCCAGGAGCTTCTCATTCATTCATGTCGGAGAGTTATGCACTTCGTCGTGAGTTCACCTTTGAAGAAATGTTTTCTCCAATGATCATTCAAACTCCTGGTTCAAAGTGGCAAACTAATAGAGTAAGCCATGGCAATCAAATTGCAATTGAGGGTTTAGTATTCCTTGCTTCACTTATAGCCCTCAAGTCTTCGGACATTGATGTCATCCTAGGAATGGATTGGTTATCAAGACAGAATGCTTTCCTTGATTGTAAAGCCAAATCAGTCAAACTCACCCATCCTTCAGGCCAGATCATTGCCTACACATCACCTAGCTCTAGAATCCAGGTGCATACTTTGAATGTGCTTCCATTTCTAGACCTTGAAGATGTTCCGGTGGTTCGTGACTTCCCGGATGTCTTTCCTGAAGAGCTTCCGGGAATGCCACCCGACAGGTGTGTAGAATTCATAGTGGATCTTATACCAGGCACAGCCCCAATTTCCAGACGCCCATATAGAATGGCCCCACATGAGTTAGCTGAGCTAAAAACCCAACTTGATGCTTCGTTGGAAAAAGGCTTCATCTTCCCTAGCTCATCGCCATGGGGTTTCCCCGTTCTGTTCGTAACGAAGAAAGATGGAACAGAAAGGATGTGCGTAGACTATCGCCCGCTAAATCTAGCAACGATAAAGAACAAGTACCCACTTCCCAGGATCAATGATCTTTATGATCAACTTGCAGGATCCTCTGTCTTCTCCAAGATGGATTTGAGATTAGGCTATCATCAAATCAAAATCCGAAACAAGGACATTCCAAAGACGGCTTTCACTACTCGTTATGGTCTTTACGAGTATACCGCCATGTCCTTTGGTTTAACCAATGCCCCCGCCACATTCTCGCGCTTGATGAATTCGATCTTCATGGAGTATCTAGATAAATTTGTTGTAGTTTATCTTGATGACATTCTCATCTACTCGAAGAACGGAGAAGAGTTCACAGAACATCTTAGGTTGGTATTGATGAAACTTAGAGAGCACCGCCTTTATGCCAAGTTCTCCAAGTGTGAATTTTGGCTACCAGAAGTGACCTACTTAGGCCACGTGATTTCTGCGAAAGGTGTTGCAGTCAATCCCGAGAGAGTTCAGGCCGTCCTTGACTGGACTCCACCTGAATCGGTTAAGCAAGTTAGGAGTTTTCTTGGCTTAGCAAGCTATTGCCGCCGCTTCGTCGAGAACTTTTCTAAAGTTGCAAAGCCTCTTACTGAACTCCTCAAGAAAGATAAGAAATTCCAATGGAACCCCAAGTGCGAGGAAAGCTTTCAAGAGCTAAAAAGAAGATTGACTTCTGCACCCGTACTTGCACCTCCAGACACTAAAAGGGATTTCGAGATCTATTGTGATGCTTCACGGCAAAGGTTAGGATGCATACTTATGCAAGATAGACATGTGGTAGCTTACGCTTTACGCCAGTTGCGACCACATGAAGAGAACTATCCTACCCATGATCTTGAACTCGCTGCCGTAGTTCATGCCCTGAAGACTTGGCGACATTACCTTCTTGGTAATCGTTGTGACATTTATTCCGACCACCAAAGCCTCAAATACATATTCACCCAGCCAGATCTTAATCTCAGGCAAAGACCCTGGATAGAGTTGATAAAAGATTATGACTTAGGAATTTCATACACCCCAGGCAAAGCCAATGTCATGGCTGATGCACTAAGTCGTAAGTCGTATTGTAACAACCTCATGTTACAACAGTATCAACCACTTATTCACGAGGAATTTCGAAAGCTCAATCTCGAGATTGTTCCTCGTGGATCTCTTTTAACCTTGGTGGCGAAACCAACCCTTGAGGATCAAATCATAGTTGCCCAAAGGCGTGCACGAGGTGTTTGCCGGATCAAGGAGAACATTGCTAGCGAAGTTGCTAAATGTTTCTCCACAGATAGCAAAGGAACCGTATTCTTTGAAAATCGTTTGGTAGTACCCAAGAATAGGGATCTAAGGCAACTCATCCTCAAAGAAGCCCATGACACACCCCTCTCAATTCATCCCGGTAGCACAAAAATGTACCGAGATCTACGCCAGAGATTTTGGTGGACTAGGATGAAGAGAGACATTGCTCAATTTGTTGCCGAATGTGATGTTTGTCGTCGCATTAAGGCAGAACACCAAAGACCTGTTGGCACACTTCAACCTTTGCCTATTCCCGAGTGGAAATGGGACAAGTCGGTATGGACTTCATCACCGGCATTCCAAAAACCTAGAATGGAAACGATGCCATCTTCGTTGTCATAGATAGGCTTTCCAAAGTTGCTCACTTCCTTCCAGTTCGCGAATCTATAACTGCTAGCCAGTTAGCGGACTTGTATATCTCTAGAATTGTGTCTCTTCACGGTGTTCCTTTGGTAATCAATTCTTATCGTGGCAGCCTTTTCACCTCTAGATTCTAGGGAAGCTTTCAGAATGCTATGGGAACTCATCTATCCTTTAGTACAGCTTTCCATCCTCAGTCTAGTGGTCAAGTTGAAAGGGTTAATCAAATCTTGGCAGACATGCTCAGAGCTTGTGTTATCTAATTCGGAAAGAATTGGGAGAAATCTCTTCCATTTGCCCAATTTTCTTATAACAAAAGTTTCGAATCTAGTCTGAACATGGCTCCTTTTGAACATACGCATACCCCGGGTCCCGACAAAAGATGGCTTGAGACAATAGCCGATTTCAACATGGATATTCATTATACTCCTGGCAAAGCTAATGTGATGGCTGATGCCCTGAGCCGCAAAGCCTATTGTAGTGAACTTGAAGTTAACCTACAACAACCACTTCTATATGAAGAGCTCCACAAACTGAACATCGAGATTGTTCCTCATGGCCATGTGAATTCCCTGGTTATCGAACCAGACTTATACAACCGCATGAAGTTTGCACATGGATATGACTCTGACATTCAGAAGATTAAGCGGTATGTCGAGAGTGGAAAGCCCTCATCCTTCACTATTGCCAATGATGGTACGTTGTACTTCAAGGGTCGGCTAGTGGTCCCCATAAACAGGCCCAACCTGAACTACGCCCCGCGTGTCATGAAGGAAGCTCATGATACTCCCATGTCAATTCACCCCGGTAGAACCAAGATGTACCAAGACATTCGTCAGCGGTGCTGGTGGTCTAACATGAAGCAATACATTTCTCGTTATGTTGATGAGTGTGACGTTTTCCGCCGCGTCAAAGCCGAACATCAAAGACCTGCTGGAACTCTGCAACCACTTTCTATTCCTGAATGGAAGTGGGACAAGATCGAAATGGACTTCGTCACCGGTTTTCCCCGATCACAGAAAGGCCACGATGCTATCTTTGTCGTCATCGACCGCTTCTCCAAGGTTGCCCACTTTCTGCCAGTCAAGGGGACGATCTCTGCTAGTAAGTTAGCAGACTTGTATGTTTCCAGAATTGTTTCCCTCCATGGCATTCCATTGGAGATCAGTTCAGACCGTGACAGCCTTTTCACCTCAAGATTCTGGGATAGTTTCCAAGAAGCTATGGGCACTCACCTGAATTTCAGCACCGCTTATCACCCCCAGTCGCAAGGCCAAGTTGAATGAGTCAATCAAGTCCTTGAATATATGCTCCGGGCTTGTGTCATCTCCTTCGGCAAGAAATGGGAGGAATCTCTTCCGTTTGCTGAATTCTCGTATAACAATAGCTACCAAGCTAGTCTGAAGATGGCCCCCTTTGAAGTTATCTATGGACGTAAGTGTCGAACCCCTCTGAATTGGTCAGAAACTGGGGAACGGGCACTCGTTGGTCCGGACATTATCCATCACGCTGAAGATCAGGTTCGCGTTATCCGTTAACATCTAAAGGCCGCTCAGTCTCGTCAGAAGAGCAACTATGACCGCAAGCACAAGGAAATGATCTATCAGCCTGACGAATATGCTTACCTCCGTGTCACCCCGATGCGAGGCACTCATCGTTTCAGAATAAAGGCAAGTTAGCTCCTCGCTACATTGGCCCGTTCCGTATTCTTTCCAGGAGTGGACCAGTGGCATACCGCTTGGAATTGCCGTCGAACCTCTCCCAAGTCCACGATGTCTTCCATGTGTCGCAACTCCGACGCTGCTTCAAGGATCCTATCCGTGAGGTGGATCATGATATGATTGAACTGCAGCAAGACTTGTCATATCAGGAGCATCCGAGCCACATTCTTGATCAGTCTGAACGCAAAACTCGCAACAAGACAACCAAGTTCCTCAAGGTTCAGTGGTCGAATCACTCTGAAGATGAAGCTACTTGGGAACGCGAAGATCGTCTTCGTGAAGAATACCCCGATCTTTTTCTCACTACCACTTAAATTCTCGGGACGAGAATTCTTGTAGTGGGGGAGATTTGTAACACCCTCAGTATCATGGAACAGTAACTCCTTTGTTAATGTTAAAATTTTGTGATTAGCAAGCCACTAATTACTTTTGACCATGCCCTTGTCATTTTCACCCCATATTGAATGGCCAAGAATTTGGTGGAATTAAAACCTTGCCCAAAAATTGTGTCAACACTTTTGTAAATTTCCTAATAATCAGTGGATCATAACCATGTGGTTATGGGAATTTATTGAGATAGGAAATAAATGAAACAAATAAAAACATCACCTAAAAGTCCTATTTGATCAGTTACAGTTGAATAAAGTAAACCAAATGATTTTTAAAAATGCCCAAACTTTTTGTGGCATCTTTACAAAGTGCAATAAAAATTTAGCAACAAGTTTATTCATTAAAAAAATTGTTTTGGTGCTCAAACAAAATGGAACAAAGCAGCACTTTCACTGTCAGAAAAGAAATTGGGAAAATAACTAGAACTCGCTCAGTGCACTGCTCCCAGGCCGGCCCAAATTCACTTATCTCCTTCCCCCGTGCACTGCTCACCTCGCTCCCGCCGGCGCCATGGCGCAGTACGTGTTCGACGCAGATCCACTCATCGATCGACAACCAGATGCCACAGTACTCACAAGATGGGTTAACTACCCCCTCTTCTTCCTCCTGGATGAGATCCAACTCACTTCCTCCTCGCCCTCGCCTTCCCTCAGCCCGCCCGAACCCGCCATGGGCGCCACCTCGAACCTACATGGCCAGTGAGCTCGCCTCGCCTAGCCGTGTTGTCCGGGAGGGTTCTCGTCGTCGACTTCGTCGCCCCACCGAAGGAATTGAGCTGGGGTAAACTATGGCGAGCGCTATGCCTTCGTCTTCCTCCTCCAGCCGCCGGAGAATTCTTCTGATTCCGGCCACCCTGTGTCTCCCCCGAGCCCGCTAATCACCCATACAGGTCCCCGGTGAGCCGCCACTTACATTCCCCTCTATTGCCCCTCGAATCCCCGCCATTTTTTCTCCTGTTGGACCGTGGCCACCATGGCCGTGAGCTCGAGCTCGTCGAGCTCGGCCGGGCCGCGTGCCCTGCCCCATGTGTCCCATGGCCCCCCCTTGCCGCAACCTCACGCCGCCCGCGTCCAGCGCACGTCCCTGGCCGCCGTGGCCGCGCTGTACCCCAACTGCTGCTGGCCATGGCCAACGATGGCCGTGCTCGGGCTGCCCCCCTCCCATGCCTAGCTCCGGCGGCTGCTCTTGCTAGGGATGCGCTGCCTGCTCCTGTCGGTGCTGCCGCACCCCGCCCCTCCCATCTCCACTCGCCGGCGTGCCCCCGGCTCGCCACAGTGCTCGGCTAGCCGCCGGCGTGCGCAGCCGAGGGAAAGCCCCTGCAAGAAAAAATTGTTTAATTAAAACTGTTACAATGACATGTGGGTCCCTCCTCTGATTAATCCCTATTTAGTTAAGTTAATAGCTAATTAGATTAATCTATCACTGACATGTGGGCCTTGGCCCTATTTAAATTGATTAAATGTTTTTATTATCACTGTGAGGCTGACCAGTGGGACCCACTGGTCAGGTTTGACCAGTCAACCACTCTGTGGATAATGTTAGGATTTAAGAAAAAAATAAATTCAAAAATTCTTTTAAAAATGATTTAAACTTCAGAAATTAATATCTTTTAAACCGTAAGTCAGATTCAAAAACTTTATACATCAAAATTGATCAGGAAAATATAACAAATACGAATACGCTATCCGTATGTCAACCACCCCTCTCTAACACAACGAACATCGATATTGCCCCCTCCGAGCCGTCTGTCCGATACTTACCCGGAGCTGGCAGTTCATCCCCGGATGAATTCCCGCTTCGAGCATATTGCATCGTACTACGTTAGAGCATTGATAACATTTCATCTGTCATGTCATGTATCTGTTTGCATATGTTTGCTTTATATTTACTGTTTCTCCCCCCCCCTTTATTCTCCGGTAGACCCTGTTGCTGTCGCCGACTACAGCGCTGCTGAGTACGACTACTACGTCGACGACCCTACCCCTACCGTCGAGCTTCCAGGCAAGCAGAGCCATTCTCTTCCCCAGATATTGCCTATCTTTCCGTACATTTCTTGCACTAGGCATTGCTGCTACTGCTACGTTACAATCCTATTCAACTGCATAACTTATCATTGTCGCCCCTTGATTACTTTTTCGCTATCCTATGCTGCCCTATATATATATATATATATATATATATATATATATATATATATATATATATATATATATAGGGGATAGACTATTCGTCACCCTGGGTGAGAAATAGTTATTCTTCACCCCCGTCTGATTTGACATTAATACACCGTAATTTTACATTTCGTAAATTTGATCTTATTTCATACGTAAAAAGAGAACGTAAACAAATATAATCACCATAAAACATATTTTATGTTACGTAAAATTACAAATGTAAAAATAATAGGGTAAAATATACATAAAATGTAATTTTTTTTATCTTATGAGCTATATTTTTATTTTTTATGTCAAAATTTATGTAGTGAATCCATATTAATGTAACTATTTGTATTACAAATGAAATTTTTTTATGAAAGGTTCGTAAAATTACCTCGGGTGAAGAATAAATTATTCTATACCCTGGATGATGAATAGCTTCACTATATATATATATGTCTTATACTCAGAATTTAGCCCTGCGCCTTGTTACTCAATAGGATTAGATAGCGGGCCGTTATCACTCTGGGAGTGTTCGTGGAAACGATACATTATAAACTGCTACACGTACGGTTCAGAGCAGACACCGATACAGGCCCCTACCTCGGTTCTGCCGATCCACCTCAAGTGTGAGCTATCGAGGAGTAATCCTTGTACTCCACTCGAGGCGGACTTTGTATAGCCGGCCTAGGGTACTGATCCACAGGTGTCCTTAAAGGTAAGGAGTCGGGTGACCCAAAGGTGCCCGCGAAGGGTATCGTATCGGACCAACAGGACATGTGTATTCCACCGGTGTGCGGCTGGCCTGGTACTGGCTCGATGGCCGAGAGATATTCTGTTGTAGAAAGTCGAGCTCTTCCAAGAGCAAACGTGAGACAAGTTAGGAGACGGTTCACCTTGTTGGTAGCCGCACGAGTCGGTGGGAAGACAGGGCAGGCGGCCACTGGCTCTGGTAATGGGGGTGGACCTGGCTGCTGTCGTTGTCCGCGGCTCACCTAAATAAGGACAACGATAACGGTTGTTCCGACAGATAATAATTAAAATGCTTAATAGGTCAGGTGGATGACTTGAGTGGGTCGTTGTGCCCTTTACGCACTACCTCCACGTGGGATTACGGTGTGTGTCCTCTGCGTTGTAGCCTCGTTCGAGGGCTCTGCAGACGTCAACTTTACCTCGGGCTGATTGCCGGACTTGGACCACTTACTCCAGTAGTGGGAAGTGGGTCTGCTTCACCGGCCAGCCACATACTGATACATCCAAAACGTATCTATAATTTCTGCTTGCTCCATGCATCTTTTGTGTGATATTGCTATGATCTAGATACACTTTCATACACTTTTGATCATATTTGGACTAACCTATTAACTTAGAGCACCACAGTTCCAGTTCTTGTTTTCTGCTGTTTTTCTATTTTAGTTTCCCCCATATAAAAAGTGCTCCAAAAATTCGGGAAAATCAGATAAAAAATCTGCGCAGAAGAACCTTCCGGAAGGACCTGAGAGGGGCCAGAGGGCCACCACCAGGGGCCCAGGTGCCTGGACCCCTGGTGGCCCCCTGGCTGCCCCCTTCGCCTATATATTCTCCGTGACGAGAAACCCTCGAAAAGAGAACCCTTTTTCGCGATCTCGCCTCTGTTCCGCTGCCACCGCGCTTCCGAGATCGGGAGCACCAGCAGACCTCTTCCCGGCACCCTGCCGGAGGGAGGGCCGACCTCCGGGATTCTCCTCTCCACTATGGATGCTTCCCGGATGTGTCGTGAGTAGTTTCCTTTGGACCATGGGTCCGTGATCAGTAGCTATGTGATGTTCTTCTCCCCTCTTTGTTCTTCATGGTTTAGACCTCGTGAGCTGCCCTACATGATCGAGGCATTTTTGTAATCTTTCTTCTGTTGCTATGCTGAGTTTGATGGGATCTGATGGATTATGAGATTATGTTCAGATTGTGATTGAGTAATATATTTGGTTCTTATCTCTTATATTTTTGTTCTTAAGTAATTCTTGCATGTTCTCCGTTGTTGTTTATTGCTTTGGCCAAGTAGTAGGTAGTAACCCCATGAGGGAACGTTATGCTCGATTGTGGGTTCATGCCCCCTGATGACACGCTTGAGTGACAGAAACATGAGTCTAGGGGATGTGCTGTTGCCACAAGGGGGAAAACAATGGTGCTTGTAATCTCGGTTAAAAGGATTGTTTACTTTACGCAAAGTGCTTTTTAATGCAGTTGTCTATTGCTTTGGGTTTACACTTTGGGTGGGGCTCGCAACTTAATACCAGCGAGATGTTCTGGATAGATATCTCAAGGTGGATGATTAGTAGTAGATGAAGTTGGATTTCGGTCTACTTATTTTGGCGTTCTGCCCATGCTTTTGAGCCTCTTCCTTTCTTTTGTAGCATAGTTAGCATTGCGGTGCGTTCATAATCCTGTCAATTGCCCTTCTGTAATTTGTTCACCTCGCATAGCAGTTTTATCGTCTTTTGGGAGAGAGACATCACTAGTGAACATCACGTATCCCGGTCCATATCTTCATCACTGTTGCCACGCTCATTTACTTTTCTTCTTTTACTTTCAGTTGCTATCATTATCCCTTGTGTTTGATCCTTTGTGAACAACAAGACTGGAGAGATTGACAACCTCTCTGAACTTCGTTGGGAACAAAGTTATTTGTGTCTGTGTGCAGGTCCGCGTCAGTTGCACTACTGACACCTACTTATCATCTCCGGAGTCCTACTGGAGACAAACCTTGGTATCTTTACTGAGGGAAATTTGCTGCTGTGCTACATCACACATTCCACTTGGGGTTTACCAACGAAGGGCGAGAAATCACTATCATCACCTCGCACATAAAGCAAGATTTCTGGAGCCGTTGCCGGGGACTCCGAGTGCTAAGATAGGGGAGTTGCAAACTACCCTTTACCTTTGTTTTTTTAGTCTTATTAGTTTACCCTTCAGTTTTTATCTTTGTGTCCTTTATCAAAAATCACAAAAAAATCTGCCACACTTGCTGCTACTATGGGTTCCAGTGAAAACACCAAGTTGTGTGACTTCACTAGTCACAACAACCAAGACTTTATCTGCACCCCCATTGCCACACCTGCCACTTCAGCTACCTCTTATGAAATTAAACCTGCCTTGCTAAACCTTGTTATGAGAGATCAATTCTCTGGTGCTGGAGATGATGTTGCTTTACACTTGAAATTTTTTGTTGAATTATGTGATATGCAAAAGTATAAAGAAGTAGAAGGTGATATTGTTAAGCTCAAGCTCTTTTCTTTCTCTTTAAGGGGAGAAGCTAAAATCTGGTTTCAATCTTTGCCTAGGAATAGCATAGATTCTTGGGATAAGTGCAAAGATGCTTTTATAGGGAAGTACTACCCACCTGCTAAAATTATCCAATTAAGGAGTAACATTATGAATTTTAAGCAATTGGATAATGAACACGTTGCCCAAGCTTGGGAACGAATGAAATTTCTTGTTAAGAAATGCCCTACACATGGTTTGACTACCTGGATGGTTATCCAGACTTTTTATGCAGGCTTGAACTTTACCTCGCGGAACCTGTTAGATTCGGCCGCGGGAGGAACCTTTATGTCAACTACACTTGGTGCTGCCACGAAGCTTCTCGATGAGATGATGACCAATTATTCCCAATGGCACACCGAACGCGCTCCAACAGGTAGGAAGGTAAACTCTGTCGAGGAAATTACCTCCCTCAATGAAAAAGTTTACTTAATTATGTCTCTACTTACCAAGCAACCCTCTATTGATCCTCGTGGTGTACCTTTAAATTCTTTGGTTGCCCAAGAACAAGTAGATGTGAACTTTATTGCTAGAAACAACTTCAACAACAATGCTTATAGGGGTAATTTTGCTAGCAATCCTAGACCGTTTCCATCCAACTATGGGAACAAAAACACCTACCCTAGCAACAAGAACCCCTCTTCTGAATTAGAAAGCATGCTTAGAGACTTTATCAATACCCAAAAAGCCTTCAATAAAAATATAGAGGAGAAATTAGCTAAATTATATAATATCTCTTTGAAGGTAGAAAGCTTAGCCCTTGATATTGAGATGCTTAAAATTAGAACCTCTCCCCTTGAGGAGAATAAGGCCACTCCTATTAATGCTATCCAATTGCAAATTAATGAAAATATTAGGATGATGGCTAAACTTAAAGAAAGGTGGGCTAGAGAAAAATAGGAAGAGGATAGAATTAAGAGCCTTCCTACACACCACACAGTTGCCACTATCCAAATTGTTGAGGACACCCAAACTATTAGCACCCAATGCACTCCTAGCCCCGTTGGACCTATTAATGGTGATGCTAATACCTCAACCGAAGATGAAGAAACTCCTATGAACATAGAGGGTTTCAAACAAGTGAGCCTAGACGACACTACTACCACCTTTTATAGTAGTGATATTGATTTTGATAGTTGCACCCTCTCAGAAGTTATTAGATTGCTACACAAAATGTCTAGAGACCCCCACACTAGCACACTTAATCTTTCCTTCACGGAGCATATCACAAATGCTCTCATCAAAGCTAGGGAGGAGAAGCTTAGAGTAGAAGCCTCCATACCTAGGAAGCTAGATGATGGTTGGGACCCTATGATCAAAATTAAATTAAATAACTTCTCTTGCTATGCTTTATGTGATGTTGGAGCTAGTACCTCCGTTATGCCCAAAAGAATATATGATATGTTTGAATTGAAGCCCTTTGAGCCTTGTTCTTTTGGTGTTCGTCTTGTTGATTCTTCCGTAAAGAAACCTTTGGGGAAGATCGATGATGTTCTTATCATTTTCAATGACAACTATGTTCCCGTTGATTTTATTGTTATGGATATAGAGTGTGAACCTTTGTGTCCAATTATTCTGGGACGTCCTTATGTTCGCACCGTTGGTGCGGTTATTGACATGAAAGAGGGGAATATAAAATTCCAATTCCCTCTCAAGAAAGGGATGGAACACTTCCCTAGAAAGAAAATCAATTTACCTTTTGAGTCCGTTACTCGGGCTAGTTATTCTCTTTCTCTTGATAAAACTTGATTCTTCTTTTGCATCATGCCTAGCTTAAAGGCATAAAAGAAAGCGCTTTTGAAAGGCAGCCCAAAACGAATTGGGTTTCTTTTTGATTTTGTTGTGTCTTGATGTTTGTTACTACTGTAGCAAAATCATTGTATCTTTATTTTTCAGATTTGTGCCAAGTTATAGCCTCTTATGATAAGGGAAGCAAAAGTTGTGACATGCTGTCCAGAAAACAGATTATGTCCCTTGACAGAAAAATTCGAATAAATCACCTGATCATCTTTTTGATCTGAATTTTTTTGACAGCATGCTCTATACAATTGTGAAACTTTCGTATGTTCTGATTTTTTTGATTTGAGTTGCAGAAGTGCTCCGAAAAAATTCTCTACTACCTGCTGTTCTGTTTTTCACAGATTCTGCCACGTTTTGCCTCTCTTCACTTTTGAAAACCTTAAGCTTGCTTTTTCTTTGCAAAAACTTTTTGGCACTCTTGAGAAACAGTAGATCTTCAAGAATATCTTTATATCCAGTGGGGAAAAATTATTTTATTAAGGGTACTAACCTCTCTAATCAGCTTATGATGAGTTATATATGAAGGGAGTTTTCAAGTGTGCGATGGAAGATGATGAAAGAAGATCCAGGAGTGTCAAGCGCTCAAGCTTGGGGATGCCTCCATGCATCCCCAATAAATATTCAAGGAGACTCAAGCGTCTAAGCTTGGGGATGCCCCCGTGCATCCCCTTCTCCATCAACAATCATCAGTTCGTTCTTCGTCTCACTATATTTTTATCACTTCATGCGTTATGTGCTATGTTTGGAGTGTCTCGCTCTTAGGTTTTATTTTTAGTTTTCTTTAGTTTTTCTTGCTGGTCATAACAAGTTAGACCCCATCTTGCTTTGTGTGGGAGAGAAACACACTCCACTCTAATCTAGAACACATTATAGGATTTTTCCTACTTATCTTTTTGTTGTTGTGTGTTCTTTATCTTTTCGTAGCTGCTGCCATGTTTAGTTTTAGTCTTAGTTTGTCTTTAGCAAGAGCCTTGGATTTTGTTTAGTTTGTTGATGGAACTCTCTTTATTTTTCATGTTTATCTTGTTAAGAGAGTTGGTTGTTGCACTGAGTTGTGTTTTGTCTTGGAAGTAGGTAATTGAGGTTGCTATTTAATTCTAGTAGTAACTTGCAATAGTTTTGAGGTATTGATGTGAGTAATGTCTGAACTTTTGGTGTCAAGATCTCTAGCCTATTAGTGATAGGTGTCGTATTTTGGGCAATCCGTGTGTATTATCAAAACCTAAAAAAACTAGTTGAGAACTCTAACTACTAGATGGATCACTAATCTTTGGAGGGATCGAATATTAGAGTACACTCACGTACCATGAGTCGAGGATGCGCAAGGATAACCAAACCCCCATACACTCCTCCTCGGGGTACTTGTCTCTTTGTGAACCTCCTTATTAGATTGAGAGTTACCGATAATAAGTGCATGAGTTCTTCGGACTAATGTAAGTATTGAAAGTTGACACTTCCACCTTCCCATATTTTGCTAGCCTCTCCCGTGTCGTGCATTGCCTCCTTCTCACTCCGAGAGGTTGTGTCCACCTTCACCGGTACATCCAAACCCTTGGCATGATACGCTCTGTCATCATAAGCCTCCTTATATCTTTCCTCAAAACAGCCACCATACCTACCTATCAAGGTATTTACATAGCCTTTCCGAGATATATTGCCATGCAACTTCCACCTCTTCATGACTTGATCTTCATGTCATACATGCTTTTTCTTGATCGATGAGCCGCATGCTAGTGGGGCCTTGCCCTAATCATTGCTACATGACGCGCTAGTATCATTGCATATTCTGCTACACTGGCAGACGCATACATTGCATACAGCATGATATTTACATCTTCTTTATGATTTTGAGTACCTTGTAAAGTGTGAAAGATCTCCTTTACCTTCTTGTAAAATAGAGTGTTGCCCTTAAGTGAGGAAAAGATCCCAAAGTGGACACAATAAAAGATCCCAAAGAGGACAAATGAGAGTTAAATAGAAAGAGCCATTGAGGCCACCAAAAAATACAAAAAATAGAAAAAAGAGAAAAAAATAAATAAAAAGAGAGAAAGGGGCAACACTACTATCCTTTTGAGAGATCCACACTAGTACTCCCTTTATATCCTTGTACTCCATAGAGATGATCATTATGCATATAGCTATGTGGGGACCTTCACACTATAGAACTTGGCTTGCATATTCCAAGGATGAGCCTCCTCGAACGAGCTCTAGGTCTTCGTGAGCGAGCAAGTTAGATGCACCCCCACTAGTTCCATTAGAGAGCTTCCTAGCTCGTATGTGCATCCGTTGCATGGCAATCCCTACTCCTCACATCATATCTATCATTTGGCATCTCTTGCCTATGATTGTCCTCATTGATGTGAGCCTTTCACATTCTTTTTTTGTCTTCCTCCTCCTCCTCCGTACTTCTCTCTTTGCCATCCTAAGTGTCAACTCTCGTGCTTACGCTCATCCATTGCATGAGTGCTCCTAATATTGAAAAAGGAGTGGATCAAATTGACTTGTACCTGGCTAGTGGTCCCGGGACGAGTCAAGATAAGATTCCAGAAAAAGACCAAGTGTGAAACTTTAGTAGATTGAGTTCTCAACAAATAAAATATTTTTCTCGTATTCCCTATCCCCCTTCTTGCACGCAAACGCCATTTGGAGACATTCGAGTCACGGACAGCGAGAGCTCTTCCACCTAATGTTCTTTTGTTACTTGTTTCAACGCTAATATAGACTCTTGCATGTTATGACTTGAATTGAATCTCCATCCTTGATTGCTTTACTTTTTAAAGTTCTTATATGGTTGATAGCATGTCACAACAGAAATTATGGTGTTATCATTTACCTACTCGAGGACGAGCAGGAATTAAGATTGGGGATGTTGATACGTCCAAAACGTATCTATAATTTTTGCTTGCTCCATGCATGTTTTGTGTGATATTGCTATGATCTAGATACACTTTCATACACTTTTGATCATATTTGGACTAACCTATTAACTCAGTGCACCACAGTGCCAGTTCCTGTTTTCTGCTGTTTTTCTCTTTCAGTTTTCCCCCATAAAAAAGTGCTCCAAAAATTCGGGAAAAATCATATAAAAAATCAGCGTAGAATAACATTCCGGAAGGACCTGAGTGGGGCCAGAGGGCCACCACCAGGGGCCCAGGCGCCCTGGTGGCGCGCCCCAGGGGCTGGCCGCGCCAGGGGGGGCGCCTGGACCCCTGGTGGCCCCCCTGGCTGCCCCCCTTCGCCTATATATTCTTCGTGACGAGAAACCTTCGAAAAGAGAACCCTTTTTCGCGATCTCGCCACTGTTCCGCCGCCGCCGCGCTTCCGAGATCGGGAGCACCAACAGACCTCTTCCCGGCTCCCTGCCGGAGGGTGGGCCGACCTCTGGGAGTCTCCTCTCCACTATCGATGCTTCCCGAATGTGTCGTGAGTAGTTTCCTTTGGACCATGGGTCCGTGATCAGTAGCTATGTGATGTTCTTCTCCCCTCTTTGTTCTTCATGGTTTAGACCTCGTGAGCTGCCCTACATGATCGAGGCACTTTTGTAATCTTTTTGCTGTTGCTATGCTTAGTTTGATGGGATCTGATGGATTATGAGATTATGTTCAGATTGTGATTGAGTAATATATTTGGTTCTTATCTCTTATATTTTTGTTCTTAAGTAATTCTTGCATGTTCTCCATTGCTGTTTATTGGTTTGGCAAAGTAGTAGGTAGTAACCCCAAGAGGGAACGTTATGCTCGATTGTGGGTTCATGCCCCCTGATGACACGCTTGAGTGACAGAAACATGAGTCTAGGGGATGTGCTGTTGCCACAAGGGGGAAAACAACGGTGCTTGTAATCGCAGTTACAAGGATTGTTTACTTTACGCAAAGTGCTTTTTAATGCAGTTGTTTGTTGCTTTGGGTTTACACTTTGGGTGGGGCTCGCAACTTAATGCCAGCGAGATTTTCTGGATAGATATCTCAAGGTGGATGATTAGTAGTAGATGCAGTTGGATTTCGGTCTACTTATTTTGGCGTACTGCCCATGCTTTTGAGCCTCTTCCTTTCTTTTGTAGCATAGTTAGCATTGTGGTGCGTTCATAATCCTGTCAATTGCCCTTCTGTAATTTGTTCACCTCGCATAGCAGTTTTATCGTCTTTTGGGAGAGAGACATCACTAGTGAACATCACGTATCCCGGTCCATATCTTCATCACTGTTTCCACGCTCATTTACTTTTCTGCTTTTACTTTCAGTTGCTATCATTATCCCTTGTGTTTGATCCTTTGTGAACAACAAGACCGGAGAGATTGACAACCTCTCTGAACTTCGTTGGGAACAAAGTTATTTGTGTATGTGTGCAGGTCCGCGTCAGTTGCGCCGCTGACACCTACTTATCATCTCCGGAGTCCTACTGGAGACAAACCTTGGTATCTTTACTGAGGGAAATTTGCTGCTGTGCTACATCACACCTTCCACTTGGGGTTTAACAACGAAGGGCGAGAAATCACTATCATCACCTCGCACATCACGTACCGTGCAGGAGTACAAAGGACAGGGGTCCAAAGTTCCTTTGTACTTAGGATTTAGACCGGCGGATGGCCTCTCTGTTAGTCTCGAAGGATGGACTTTGGCGTATCGGATAGCCTCGGTGGGGCATTCCCTCACAAGGTGTGCGCCACCCTGGAGATCCGAGCGTGTATGGTAACAGTAGTGCAGCCCCTGCAAGGATGATAATCTATTCGGATAGTAGTGTCCATTGTAACAGGACACTTTATGCTGAAGCCAGATCCTACTACTACAAACTACTACTATTAAAATGTTGGTTCCGGTTTCTCTTCCTCGCAGGGAAGTCGAGGAGGGGATCTCGGAGGCATATATAATTGTTATATAATACAACTTACTATTATACAATGCTGCAGCAACTTCTGCTGCATTGTTACTTTATGCTTTAATTGAACTGTTGGCTATTCTCTCCTCATGCTACAAGACCCTTCGGAAGATCCTAGTCTTCGTTCGGCCTAGCTTCTCTTCCATATTCTGGATTTCTGGAACTCAGTCCACTATATACAGCCTCCCCTTTTCATTTGATACAAATGCATAAATGCTTAGTAGCAGACGTAAGACTCGCGGGTAAGCTAGATGCTCACCCTTGCTTTATTTCCCCCTTTTTGTTTTGCCTGATCGGCCGCTGCAGTTGACGTTGGAGCCCAGAAGAAGGAGTATCCCAGAGGCGACTACTACGACGTCGAGTTCCCCGTTGACTAGGAGTAGTTTGGTGGATCCCAGGCAGGAGGCCTCGTATGTTCGATTTGTATTTCTGATGCTATTTGTGCTAGCCTTCTTAAGGAAAAACTTGACTAACTATGTCTGTACTCAGGTATTATGATTGTATAACTTATGTATTCGGATCCTCGTGATCCCTAGTATTGTAACATATTGGTTTATCCTTTTGTGTTTAGTGTTGTGTTGTCATATTCTCACCGTGGCAGCCTAATCTCAGCCGTGTACCCTGCGTCTATGATTACTGTACACGGATTGATTTTGGGGGCGTCACAGTGGTCCTGACTGCTGTCGTTGTCCGCAGGTCAGTTAAGTCGAGGTAGCGAGAACGGTTGTCCCGCAAGTTAATAAAACGACTAATGGTTCGGTGGATGTCTTGAGTTGGCTATATGCCATGTACGCGTTGCCTACACGTGGGATAATGATTTATGGGCTCCTCTGCTTCATAGTCTCGTCCGAGGACTCTTCAGACGTCAGCAGTACCACGGCCTGCGCCGGGAAGTGGTTTTGTCTTATTTGCTCGTGCGGTGGTGTCTTATTTGGTTTGATTTTGCTTCACCGGCCAGCCACGCACCGTGCAGGAGTACGTCGGGGTGGGGGTCCAAGGCCCTGCATACTTAGGACTTAGACCGGTGGATGGCCTCTTTGTTGAGTTTCAAAGATGGGCTGTGGAGTGTGGGATAGCCTCGGTAGAGCGTTCCCTAACAAGGTGCCCACCACCCTGGAGATCCGTGCGTTGTAGTGTAACAGAAGTTCACCCCTACAGGGAAGATTAATCTATTCGAGTAGCCGTGTCCACGGTAAGAGGATGCTTTATGCTGAAGCCAGATCCTACTACTACAAACTACTATTACTAAACTTATGGTTCCGGGTTTTCTTCCTCGCGGGGATGTCGAGGAAGGGATCTCGGAGGCATTGCTAATTATTACAACTTACTATTATATAATTCTGCAGCAACTTCTGCTGCATTGTTACTTTATGCTTTATATAAAATGTTGGCTATTCTCTCCTCATGCTGCAAGACTCGTCGGAAGATGCTAGTCTTCGATAGGCTTAGCTTCTCTTCCTTATTCTGGATTTCTGACTTTCAGTCCACTATATATAGCCTCCCCTTTCCATTTGATACAATTGCATAAATGCTTAGTAGCAGACGTAAGACTCGCGGGTATGCTAGATACTCTCGCTTGCTTTCTTTCCCTCTTTATGTTTTGCATGATCGGCCGCTGCATTCGACGTTGGAGCTTTGGAGTCCAGAAGCAGGAGATCCCTGATGCCGACCACCGCAACATGAAGATCCCCGATGCATTCTACGACGTCGAGTTCCCCTTCGACCAGGAGTAGTTTGGAGGTTCCTAGGAAGGAGGCCTCGCCTTTTCGATCTGTTGTTATTTGTGCTAGCCTTCTTAAGGCAGATCATGTGTACCTTGTGTCTGTACTCAGATACTTTTGCTTCCGCTAACTTTGTGCTCTCGAGCTGTTGTATTCGAGCCCTCGTGGCCCTTGGCTTGTATTAAACAGCTTGTATTAATTTATTTATAGAGTTGTGTTGTGATCTCTTACCGTGAGTCCCTGATCTCGATCGTGTACCTTGCGTGTATGATTACTGTACACGGTCTGATTTTAGGGGCGTCACACTATGCTTTTGATACACTTTCATACACTTTTGATCATATTTGGACTAACCTATTAACTCAGTGCACCCCAATGCCAGTTTATGTTTTCTGTTGTTTTTGTATATCAGTTTTTCCCATTATCTAAAGTGCCAGAAAAATTCCGGGAAAAATATATAAAAAATCAGCGTACCAGAAGCTTCCAGACGCCCGAACGGGAGCCAGAGGGGGCCCACTTGGAGTCTAGGAGGCCAGGTGGCGTGGCCTAGGGTGGGGGCGTGCCGGGAGGCCGCCTACACTCCTGGTGGCCCCCCTTAGCCCTTATTTATTCTCCCGTCGCAACAACCCTGATTCCAGAACCCTTTTCTCCAGAAGCAATTCCGATCTCCGCCGCCATCGCCAACAAGCTTCGGGGGATCAGAATTCCTGTGTTGGCACCCTGCCGGGACGGGGAAGTGCCCCCGGATTCATCTTCATCGACGTGGCTTCCTCCCTCCATGAAGCAGGAGTAGTTCCTCCTCGAGGCTGAGGTTTCTACAAGTAGCTATGTGGTCAATTCTCTCTCCATGATGTGATCTTCGTTGTCATCATAGGCTATGTTAATCTAGGGTGATCCCACAATATTTCCCCTTCCTCTATGTATTGGATTGATGTACTCACTTGATCTTATCTAGTATAATCCCCGAGACCATGGTGACATCGGTCTATTGGACATGGGTTAGAAGAATATTTTCATGAGTGATTTCCTCTTTCGTGAATTGATTGAAGATTGAGAGTATCTTGGTGCTTGTCTTTGACTATCCTTGAGATGTGTTGTGGTGATTGTGCTGCTCGCTTTGGATGGTCGCGGTGACATTGGGAAATCCAGATGAGAACTACGAACTCTGAGGTGTGCTTTTGTAGCCCTACATAATTCTTGTCCTCTCTTGATCACAAAGGAATGACCTCCGAGTACGTCTCCAATGCAAGTTTTAGTGGAAATATCATGTCATTAGACTATCTTAATGTTGTTGGAAGTTGCTGATGTGCGAGATGATGATAATGGTTTCTCGCCCTTCGTTGGTTACCCAAAGTGGAAGGTGAGATGTAGGATAGAAGCAAATTTCCCCTATGTAGAGGATAGGGTTTGTCTCCAGTAGGACTCCGGAGATGATAAGTAGGTGGCAAGGAAACAATGGCACCGAATAAGACAAAAGTTGCTTCCTTGACATGGACATGCACATAACACAAATAACTTTGCTCCCAACAAAGTTTAGAAAGGTTTTCAATCTCTCCGGTCTTGTTGTTTACAAAGGATCAAACACAAGGGATAATTATAATAGTGATAACAGCTTGAAAGTAAAAGCAGAAAATAAATGAGCATGTAACCAATGATGAGAATACGGACCGGGGTCCCGTGATGCTCACTAGTGATGTCTCTCTCCCAAAAGACGATAAAACTGCTATGTGAGGTAAACAAATTACAGCTGGGCAATTGATAGGAGTATAAACACACTGCAATGCTAACACTCCTACAAAGAAAGGACGAGGCTCAAAAGCATGGGATGTACGCCAAAATAAGTAGACCGAAATCCAACTTCATCTACTACTAAACATCCACCTTGAGATATCTATCCTGAACATCTCGGTGGTATTAAGTTGCGAGCCCCACCCAAAGTGTAAACCCAAAGAAACAGACAACTGCATTAAAAAGAACTTTGCGTAAAGTAAACAATCCTGCAACCATGGTTACAAGCACCGTTGTTTTCCCCCTTGTGACAGCAGCACATCCACTAGACTCATGTTTCTGTCACTCAAGCGTGTCAACGGGGGGGGGGGGGCATGAACCCACAATCGAGCATAACGTTCCCTCTTGGAGTTACTACCTACTACTTGGCCAAAGCAATAAACAACAACGGAGAACATGCAAGAATGACTTAATAACAACAATATATTACTCAATCACAATCTGAACATAATCTCATAATCCATCAAATCCCATCAAACTCAGCATAGCAACGGCAGAAAGATTACATATGTGCCTCGATCATGTAGGGCAGCTCACGAGGACTAAACCATGAAGAACAAAGAGGGGAGGAGAACATCACATAGATACTGATCACGGACCCATGGTACAAAGAAAACTACTCACGGCACATCCGGGAAACGTCCATGGTGGAGGGGAAGCTCCCGGCGGTCAGTCCACCCTCCGGCAGGGTGCTTGGAAGAAGTCTGCTGGTGCTCCCGATCTTGGAAGCGCGGCGGCAGCGGAACAGAGGCGAGATCGCGAAAAAGGGTTATGTCTTCAGGGGTTTCGTGTCACGGAGATTAAATAGCCGAAGGGGGGCAGCCAGGGGGGCACCAGGTGTCCAGGCAGCCACCCAGCGCGGCCCCACCCTAGGCCGCTCCACCTGGCCGCTTGGGCACCAGGTGGGGCCCCTCTGGCCCTCCTTCGGGGCTCTAGAAAGTTCCGTTGCGCTAATTTTTTATCCGACTTTTCCCGAATTTTTGGAGCACTTTTAATATGGGGGAAACCTGGAATAAAAAAACAGTAGAAAACAGGAACTGGCATTGTGTTGCACTGAGTAAATAAGTTAGTCCATGTAACATCCCAAATTTTTCAAAATTTTGGAATGTTAATAAATAATATAATATTGATTGACTTGTTTGAATTTTAGAGTAAACGAAAACTTTTCTTTTGAGTTTTTGTTTAAAACCTTTACAAATCATTTAATAAAATTTGGATAATCATTTATCCAATAATAAAAATCTTTGTTGTGAAGTTTATTCCAAATTCAAATAATGATTTTCTTTCTTTTGTCTTTTTGAAATTTGGTAGGAACCACAATTAAATATTTTAGAGCGAGAATAAAATGACTTTCTCAAATTTATTGTGGTCCCATACTCATTCTCGAATTTTATTTGAAATTTGAGTTTATTTGATATTGACGTTTAAGAGATATTTAAATATTTCCAACAATTTATTGAATAAAATGAGAGGAGATAATATGACTTCTTCGAAGATAGTATTGAATTTTTTTAAAGTGCTCATTTGAACACTTGATTATTTTTTTGTAATCATTTTGGTATTTATACAACCCTAAAACTAATTTGGGGAATTTATTAGTGCCTTAAATGAATTTTGGTTGATAAAAATCTATTTATAACATTTAATTCGAAGAGAAATATATTTCTATAATCTCTATATTTTATTTAGTCTACATATATGTTTCGACTTTGGGAGGGATTTGATAATCCAGAATTTTAGTGTTGTTAGGTATTAGAAAATATAAATCCTAGATCATCTGAGCCGAGCCCATGTTTCTGATTTATTTTCCCTCTGTCTTTTTCCTCCCTTGACCTAATTTCCACTAAGGCTCATATCATCTTCTTCTGTCTCACGTTCATGAACGAATGAGTCACTCATTACAGAAAAAACGAGGTACATGGCACCTGGACACGTTCCTCCCCTCCTTCTACTTAATTCCTTGACCGATTCGATATGAAGTCTACATTCGTAGCACATTATAAGGAATTCATTCAGGCAATTAAAACCTCACTTTAATGCTTTTAATGCCATTATTTCTCCATGAATGGCATTAACTCCATTTCCAAAACCTCGCTTTTAATGCCCATTATTTCTCCATGAATGTCATTAACTCCATTTCCAAAACCTTGCTCACTCTCCTTCTATGGACCTCCCATGACCCTATAAATACCGCCCCTAGGACCCCTTTGAACCACACATCCCCACGCATAAAGTCCCTCTTCAAATCCCTCTCCTTCGTGCGCAATTTCTCGTCGGAGTAAACATGCATCCACACTTCCGGTGAAGATTTTTTTCGCCAAGAAAGGTACCTAGTCCATATTTCTTCCTCTAGTTTCTTCCCCTTGCCGATGCGCACCGTTGTGACATATTTTTCCTCTCGATTGCAAGGCCGGAGCACGCCGTCCGTGTCATTGTGCTCTTCATTTGTTCTTCTTTACTCTGGCGGAACTTCTCGGCTATCCGAAGGCGAACATGCAGTTATAACCTTGTCCATCGAGTCGTCCAAATCATCCTCTACCCCGTTCGGTTGTTCGTTGACGCCGGAGACCTTTTTCCAAAATTCCGGCGAGATCTCCGGTAAGATTTTCTCCTCTTTGATTCATCTTTTTTTTTGTAAAAAATTGAATGGGTACAGACCTATCAGAACTCGCCATTTTGCATCCTTTTTATTAATCCCGTAATTCATTTTAGCAAAAATAGTCAAACTTCAGAAATTCATATCTTCTAGCCCGTAAGTCGGATTTCAACAAATTTCATATCCACGGATTCCCTGGAACATGTAGTTTATTTTGGTCCATTAATATTTCAATTTTGGTAATTCGAAATTTAACTCAAATTTATTATGTGAATTTGAGTATATTTATTATTCCTCTCATTCTATAATTTATTTAGAAATCTTTCCTTGACCAAATTTGATCCTAAGTGTCATACCTTTATGTTAGGACACTTGTCACATTCTTTTCATCATGTTGATACCCTATTGTTGACATTTCTCGCATTCTTTCCATTATATAAGAACCTTATTTGACCTCAAGCCTTTGTTTCAACTTTCATTTAGTTATATCTCTTTTTTATATAAATTTGGCTACAAAAATTCAATCTTCTCAACAAGATCATCACGATTTCTATCGGATCTTTTTGAATCCAATCCAAGAATCAATTTCCTATTCAAATATGCATATGGAAAAAGCAACTGAGTTTGACATACTCTCCATCCAATTGATTTTATAATCAACCTCCAACAAATCCAATTGATTTTACAATCCTCGGATATATGATTGCCATCATATTTCCATCCAATCCAACTTGATCCTATCTCAATCTATCCATGCCATAGTAATTAGTTTATTAATAGTAATAACTAAATATTTATGTTGTAATTGTATCTTATTTGGATCTTCACTTTGGATTGAGTTGTGTGTTGAAGTGTTTCTCTTTTACCGTTAGATATATTGTAACGAGATGGAGAGATGACTACGAGTAGAATATTTCATCGTCAGGATCCAGGCAAGTTACTCTTTTGATCATGCTCCACTATTACCTATATTTTTTATATGAATTGTAGTCCAACTTAAATATTATGCATTGATAGGATTATATATTATGCTATGCTATTACACCCAGTAGTTCATTGAGGTAGGTCTGAACCTTATATCATTGTCGCCACCGTGTAGAATTATACTGCTTTGCTAAGTAGACGTGGATTGGGAAGTGGTCCATTATGAGGTATGAGTGACTAAGTAGTAAACAGGACCAAGATAATCTTAATGAACCACCTGGGTGGAATGGTTGGGGGCACCCTGGAGGAACCAGTGGATTTGCCTGAGTGACCTGTAGATGGCCAGTAATCACTGCGGAATGCCACCCAGGCTTAAAGGGATCAATCATATTTTTCATAACTAGAAGCTTACGTGTGCAGCCACAAGCTATTATGGGCTCTGGCTTGGTTGATTAGTTGTAGTGACTCTTACTAGGTGGTGCTACGAACGTAGTTATGAGTAGGTGGGATGGGCACCGCCAGAGTGAGGGAAACTCTTCTAAAAGACCATGTCTCGACCTTCCGGTTCTCATACAACATGTAGTGTGACGAACTAAAAAGGAGGTGGTCGAGTCTTGTGGGGAAAAGTGCACAAACCTCTGCAGAGTGTACAAACTGATCATGATTAGCCGTGTCCCCGGTTACGGACAACTTTGAGCATCTAGAAGTGGGAATGTTGACGAATCTCATCATATTTAATTAATCAATCGGGTTTAATCAACTTTGGGAATAGATTGACTTGGAGAAACCAATTCAATCATATTATGAGCTTTGTAGTACTGTTATGATAATCTTTGAGTAGGACAAAATCAGCTTTATGCAAACTGAAACTCTTAGAGCTTTTCCACCAGCCAAAATTGCATGTAGAAGATAGGTTTGTTATATATTTTTGGGAGTAACTTGCCGTACATTCAAAGTACTGACCCATTTTGGGCTGTAACCTTCGGTGTTGCAGGATTGTATACGACGAGTAAGTGATGCGATGTAGGGTTACGATGTCTACACTCAACTTTGCCGTTGGTGTTGATGGGACTCCACTTATGTATTGTTTATTTCCGCGGTGTATTCTAGCCCAAAGGCTATAAGGTAATAAATACCATGTATTTACGTTACTTTTTGACATGTGATTCATGGTATTTCATCGAGTACTGTGTGTGCTAGCATACTGATCCAGGGATAGCACAGAAGCACAGTAGACTTGGTTCCTTTTGGGACCGGGTCGTTACAGTCCAAATATGATCAAAAGTGTATAATAGTGTATCTAGATCATAGCAATATCACACAAAACATTTATGCAGCAAGAAGAAATTATAGATACGTTTGGGACGTATCAACATCCCCAAGCTTAATTCCTGCTCGTCCTCGAGTAGGTAAATGATAACAAGCATAATTTCTGTGGTGACATTCTAGCAACCATATACAAAGTTTGAAAAGTAAAGCAATCAAGATATGTGATTCAATTCAAGTCATAACATGCAAGAGTCTATATTAGCATTGAAAGAAGCAATCAAAGAACATTAGGTGCAAGAGCTCTCGCTGTCCGTGACTTGAATGTCTCCAAATGGTTTTTGCGTGCAAGTAGGGGGATAGGGAATACGAGAAAAAATACGTATTTGTTGAGAACTCAATCTGCTAAAGACGAGAAAAAATATGTATTTGTTGAGAACTCAATCTGCTAAAGTTTCACACTTGGTCTTCTTTGGAATCTTATCTTGACTCGTCCCCAGACAACTAGTCAGGTACAAGTCAATTTGATCCATTCCTTTTTGATATTTTGATCACGCATGCAATGGATGAGCGTAAGCACGAAAGTTGACACTTAGGATGACAACGAGAGAAATATGGTGGAGGAGTAAGACAAAAAGGGTGAGAAAGGCTCACATCAATGAGGACAATCATAGGCGAGAAGGCCAAATGATACATATGATGTGAGGAGTAGGGATTGCCATGCAACGGATGCACATATGTGCTAAGAAAAGCTCTCCAATGGAACTAGTGGGGGTGCATCCAACTTGCTCGCTCATGAAGACCTAGAGCTCATTTGAGGAGGCTCATCCTGGGAATATTCAAGGCAAGTTCTATAGTGTGAAGGTCCCCACATAGCTATATGCATGTATAATCATCTCTATGGAGTACAAGGATAAGAGGGAGTACAAGTGTGGATCTCTCAAAGGATTGTAGTGTTGTCCCTTTCTCTCTTTTTATTTCTTTTTCTCTTTTTTCTATTTTTTTGGTGGCCTCAATGGCTCTTTCTATTTAACTCTCATTTGTCCTCTTTGGGATCTTTTAATTTGTCCACTTTGGGATCGTTTCCTCACTTAAGGGCAACACTCTATTTTACAAGAATGTATATAAGATCTTCACACTTTGGAAGTTACTCAAACATAAAGAAGATGTAGCTATCATGATGTATGCAAGGTATGCCTCTGCCAGTGTAGCAAGAACATGTATGACATGAAGATCAAGTCATGAAGAGGTGGATGTTGCATGGCAATATATCTCGGAAAGGCTATGGAACTTCCTTGATAGGTAGGTATGGTGGCTGTTTTGAGGAAAGATATAAGGAGGTTTAGGATGAAAGAGCGTATCATGCCAAGGGTTTGGATGTACCGGCGAAGTTGGACACCAACTCTCGGAGTGAGAAGAAGGCAATGCACGGTACGGAAGAGGCTAGCAAATATGAGGAGGTGGAAGTGTCAACTTTCAATAGTTACATTAGTCCGAAGAACTCATGCACTTATTGTCAGTAACTCTCAATCTAATAAGGAGGTTCACAAAGAGACTAGTACCCCGAGGAGGAGTGCATGGGGTTTGGTTAGCCTTGCGCATCCTCGACTCATGGTACGTGAGTGTACTCTAATATCTGATCCCTCCAAAGATTAGTGATCCATCTAGTAGCTAGAGTTCTCAACTAGTTTTTGTAGGTTTTTAAAATAAACACAGATTTCCCAAAAAACGACACCTATCACTAATAGGCTAGAGCTCTTGGCACCAAAAGTTCAAACATTACTCACAACAATACCTCAAACTATTGCAAGTTACTACTAAAATGAAATAGCAACCTCAATTACCTACTTTCAAGACAAGACACAACTCATTGAAACAAGCAACTCTCTTAACAAGATAAACATGAAATCTAAAGAGAGTTCCAGAAAAAAAACTAAACAAAATCCAAGGCTCTTGCTAAAGACAAACTAACAGAAAATCTAAACACGGCAGTAGCTACGAAAAGATAAAGAACACACAACAGTAAAAAGATAGGCATGAAAATCCTATGATGTGTTCTACATTGGAGTGGAGCGTGTTTCTCTCCCACACAAAGTAAGTTGGGGTCTAACTTGTTATGAACAACAAGTAAAGCTAAAGAAAACTAAAAATTAAACCTAAGAGCTAGACGCTCCAAGCATAGCACATAACATATGAAGTGATAAAAATATAGTGAGACGAAGGACGAACTGTTGATTGTTGATGGAGAAGGGGAAGCACGGGGGCATCCCCAAGCTTAGACGCTTGAGTCTCCTTGAATATTTATTGGGGATGCGTGGGATCATCCCCAATCTTGAGTGTTTGACACTCCCGGATCTTCTTTCATCATCTTCCCTCGCACACTTGAAAACTCCCTTCATACATAACTCATCATGAGCTGATTAGAGAGATTAGTACCCTTAATAAAATAATTTTCCCCACTGGAAATAATGATATTCTTGAAGAGCTAATGTTTCGCAAGATTGGCAAAAAGTTTTTGAAAATAAAAAGCAAGCTTAAGGTTTGCAAAAGTAAGGAAAGGCAAAAGATGGCAGAATCTGTGAAAAACAGAACAGCAGGTAGTAAATAATTTTTTGGGGTACTTCTGCTACTCAAATCAAAAAACTCTGAACATAAGAAAGTTTCACAATTGTATAGATCATTCTGTGTAAAGATTACAGCTCAAAAAGATGAACTGGTGATTTGTTCAGATTTTTTCCGTCAAGCAGACAGAATCTGTTTTCTGGACAACATGTCACAACTTTTGCTTCCCTTATCATAAGAGGCTATAACTTGGCACAAAGCTTGAAAATAAAGATACAATGATGTTGCTACAGTAGTAACAATCATCAAGACCACTAAAAACAGAATTAAAAATATCTTGGGTTGCCTCCCAAGAAGCGCTTTCTTTTACGCCTTTATGCTAGGCATAAAGCAAAAGAAGAATCAAGTTTTATCAAGAGAAAGAGAATAGCTAGCCCGTGTAACGGACTCAAATGGTAAATTGATTTTATTTCTAGGGAAGTGTTCCATCCCCTTTTTGAGAGGGAATTTAAATTTTATGTTCCCCTCTTTCATTTCAATAACAGCACCAACGGTGCGAAGAAAAGGACGTCCCAAAATAAGTGGACATAAAGGTTCACACTCTATATCCATAATAATAAAATCAACTGGAACATAATTGTCATTGAGAATGATAAGAACATCGTCGATCTTCCCCAAAGGTTTCTTTACAGAAGAATCAACAAGACGAACACCAAAAGTACAAGAATCAAAAGGTTTCAATTCAAACATGTCATACATTCTTTTGGGCCTGACGGAGCTACTAGCTCCAACGTCACATAAAGCATAGAAAGAGAAGTTATTTAATTTAATTTTGATCATAGGATCCCAACCATCATCTAGCTTCCTAGGTATTGAGGCTTCTATTCTAAGCTTCTCCTCCCTAGCTTTGATGAGAGCATTTGTGATATGCTCCGTGAAGGCAAGCTTAAGTGTGCTAGTGCGGGGGTCTCTAGACATTTTGTGTAACAAGCTAATAACTTCTGAGAGGGTGCAACTATCAAAATCAATATCACTACTATCAAAGGTGGTAGTAGTGTCATCTAGGCTCACTTTTTTGAAACCCTCTATGTTCATAGGAGTTCTTCTTCTACGGTTGAGGTATTAGATTCACCATTAATAGGTCCAATGGGACTAGGAGTGCATTGGGTGCTAATAGTTTGAGTGTCCTCAACAATTTGGATAGTGGCAACTGTGTGGTGTGTAGGAAGGCTCTTAATTCTATCCTCTACAATAGGGATAACTTCTAGTTTGGCTTCCATTTGATTTATCAAAGTAGATTGGGTGTGGGACATATTTGAAACATGAGTTTCAGTGGATGTAAGTCTAGTTTGGAGATTAGAAATCTCACTGTTCAGGCTCTCATGTTGTTTTCTAATGCTTTGCAGAATGGCAGTGTGCTCACCTAATTTCTTAGAGAAGGTTTTGATTTGTTCAAACTGAGTGTGCATATAATTCTTAGTTGCCTTGTCTATTTCTACCAATTTATCATAGCTATCTAGGTCTCTTTATTTGTAAGTAGGATTATAGGAGTCGTTTCTAGGATAAGTGTTGGTGTTCCCATAGTTGAGTGGAAACGGTCTAGGATTGCTAAAAAAGTTGCCCCTATAAGCATTGTTGTTGAAGTTGTTTCTAGCAATAAATTTCACATCTACTTGTTCCTGAGCAACCAAAGAGTTTAAAGGAACATCGTGAGGATCAATAGAGGGTTGCTTGGTAAGTAGAGACATAATTAAGTTAACTTTTTCATTTAGGGAGGTAATCTCCCCGACAGAGTTTACCTTCCTACCTGTTAGAGCGCATTCAGTGTGCCATTGGGAATAGTTGGTCATCATCTCATCGAGAAGTTTTGTGGCAGCACCAAGTGTAGTTGACATAAAGGTTCCTACCACGGCCGAATCTAACAGGTTTTGCGAGGTAAAGTTCAAGCTTGCATAAAAAGTCTCTATAACCATCCAGGTAGTCAAACCATGTGTTCCCAAGCTTGGGCAACGTGTTCATTATCCAATTTCTTAAAATTCATAATGTTACTTCTCAATTGGATAATTTTAGCAGGTGGGTAATACTTCCCAATAAAAGCATCTTTGCACTTATCCCAAGAATCTATGCAATTCTAGGCAAAGATTGAAACCAAATTTTAGCTCCTTCCCTTAAAGAGAGAGGAAAAAAGCTTGAGCTTAACAACATCACCTTCTACTTCTATATACTTTTTCATATCACATAACTCAACCAAATTATTTAAGTGTAAAGCAGCATCATCTCCAGCACCAGAGAATTGATCTATCATAACAAGGTTTAGCAAAGCAGGTTTAATTTCATAAGAGGTAGCTGAACTGGCAGGTGTGGCAATAGGATTGCAGATAAAGTCTTTGTTGTTGTGACTAGTGAAGTCACACAACTTGGTATTTTCAGTGGAACCCATAGTAACAGCAAGTGTGGCAGATTTTTTTGTAATTTTTGATATAAGACATAAAGATAAAAACTGAAAGGTAAACTAACAAGACTAAAAAGCAAAGGTAAAAGGTAGTGGGAAACTCCCCTATCTTAGCACTCGGAGTCCCTGGCAACGGCGCCAGAAATTTTCTTGATGTGCGAGATGATGATAATGGTTTCTCGATCTTCGTTGGTTACCCCAAGTGGAAGGTGAGATGCAGGATAGCAGCAAATTTACCCTATGTAGAGGATACGGATTGTCTCCAGTAGGACTCCGGAGATGATAAGTAGGTGGCAAGGAAATAATGGCACCGAATAAGACAAAAGTTGCTTCCTTGACCTGGACCTGCACACAACACAAATAACTTTCCTCCCAACGAAGTTCAGAGAGGTTGTCAATCTCTCCGGTCTTGTTGTTTACAAAGGATCAAACGCAAGGGATAATGATAATAGTGATAGCAGCTGGAAAGTAAAAGCAGAAAATAAATGAGCGTGTAAACAATGATGAGAATATGGACCGGGGTCCCGTGATGTTCACTAGTGATGTCTCTCTCCCAAAAGACGATAAAACTGCTATGCGAGGTAAACAAATTATAGTTGTGAAATTGACAGGAGTATAAACGCACCGCAATGCTAACTATGCTACAAACAAAGGACGAGGCTCAAAAGAATGGGAGGTACGCCAAAATAAGTAGACCGAAATCCAACTGCATCTACTACTAATCATCCACCTTGAGCTGTCTATCCAGAACAACTTGCTGGTATTAAGTTGCGAGCCCCACCCAAAGTGTAAACCCAAAGAAACAGACAACTGCATTAAAAAGCACTTTACATAAAGTAAACAATCCTCGCAACCACGATTACAAGCACCGTTGTTTTCCCCCTTGTGGCAACAACACATCCACTAGACTCATGTTTCTGTCAATCAAGCGTGTCATCGGGGGGCATGAACCCACAATCGAGCATAACGTTCCCTCTTGGAGTTACTACCTACTACTTGGCCAAAGCAATAAAAAACAACGGAGAACCTGCAAGAATTACTTAAGAACAACAATATAAAAGATAAGAACCAAATATATTACTCTATCACAATCTGAAGATAATCTCATAATCCATTAGATCCTAGCATACTCAGCATAGCAACAACAGAAAGATTACATATGTGCCTCGATCATGTAGGGCAGCTCACGAGGACTAAACCATGAAGAACAAAGAGGGTAGGAGAACATCACATAGCTACTGATCACGGACCCATCGTACAAAGAAAACTACTCACGGCACATCCGGGAAGCGTCCATGGTGGAGGGGAAGCTCCCGGAGGTCAATCCTCCCTCCGGCAGGGTTCTAGGAAGAAGTCTGTTGGCGCTACCGATCTTGGAAGCGCGGCGGCGGCGGAACAGAGGCGAGATCGCGAAAAGGATTCTATCTTCGGGGGCTTCGCATCACGGAGATTAAATAGGCGAAGGGGGGCAGCCAAGGGGGCCACCAGGTGTCCAGGCGGCCACCCGGCGCGGCTCCACCCTAGGCCGCGCCACCTGGCCGCCTGGGCACCAGGTGGGGCCCCTATGGCCCTCCTTCAGGGCTCTGGAAGGTTCCGTTGCGCTGATTTTTTATCCGATTTTCCCGAATTTTTGGAGCAATTTTAATATGGGGGAAACCTGGAATAAAAAAACAGAAGAAAAAAGGAACTGGCACTGTGGTGCGCTGAGTTAATAAGTTAGTCCAAATATGATCAAAAGTGTATGAAAGTGTATCTATATCATAGCAATATCACACAAAACATGCATGGAGCAAGCATAAATTATAGATACGGTTGGGACGTATCAGTTCCCACTAGTGAAATTATGAAGCCTAGGCCTTCTTTCCACCATTGCAATACCGTTTGTGCTCACGTTTACTACTTGCTACCTTGCTGTAATTTGTATGAAAGATTTATATTACCTTGTATTGCTATACCTATCACCCATATTTTACCATCTCTTCGTTGAACTAGTGCACCTATACAACTCCTAGTTGTATTAGGTGTGTTGGGGACACAAGAGACTTCTTGTATCTTAATTGCAGGGTTGCTTGAGAGAGACCATCTTGAACCTCTACTTCCCTAAGTTCGATAACCTTAGATCATCCACTTGAGAGAAATTGTTGCTGTCCTACAAACCTCTGCGCTTGGAGGCCCAACATAGTCTACAAGAATAGAAGCGTGCGTAGACATCAAGCTATTTCTGGCGCCGTTGCCGGGGAGTTAAGCGTTTGAAGGTATATCTTTAGATCTTGCAATTAAATATTTTTGTTTCTTATTTTTATTTTTCACTAGTTATGCTTATGGAAAACTGTACTCTTAGTTCGCTACTTGGGGAAGGCCGCTTTACCATCTCCTCCACCTAATGAATGTACCCCATTCGAAATACCACTTGGGATAATTGAAATAATTAGGAATGATTGCGATGCAGTTGATGGAACCGCCCATCGTAGTACCCATTTTTGAAACCTACAGAACTTTGTGAGTTATTTAAGATTTTAGGTTTGACAAGAGGTGGAGTCATTAGGAAATTACTTGCCTTGTCACTGAAAGGAAAATAATTGGAATGGTATAGGATACTAGATGATTCTCACCTACGATATTGGGAAGAGATCCAGTCTCTCTTCTACTCCAAGTTTTACCCTCTTCATGAAGTTCATGAGAATAGGAATTATGTTTATAATTTCTATCCTCATGACGGAGAGAGCATATCTAAATCTTGGGGGAGACTGAAAACTTTAATGCTAAAATTTCCTAACCATGTGCTCCCCAAAGATATAATGATTACTAATTTTTATACGAGGCTCTCTCGACAGGATAAAGACTTGCTCGATGCTTCCTCTATGGGTTCTTTCAGAAACAAAAAGATTGATACTAAATGGGAACTCTTTGAAAGAATTCAACGCAATACTGAAGATTGGGAGATCGACAAAGGTAAAGAGTCAGGTATAAATTATGACTATGATTGCATTAAGTCCTTTGTCGAAACTACAAGTTTTATTAAGTTTAGTGCTAAGTTTGGGATTGATTCTCAACTCCTTGTTGATTTCCTCAAATATTTTGCTTCACATCTTAATATGCCTAAGGAGAATTTGATCAAGCATCATGAACCTTTTAAAGAGATTTGCAAAGAAAATGAAAATTTTCATGATGATTGCAAGATGCATGATCCAATTCCTGAAAATGAAGTTTTATATAAGCATGTTATTTTTTGTGGAGTGGATAGACCTTGTGAAAGGCCTATGATTGAAGAAGAGAAGTATTGTAAGCAACATAAGCATGAAAGAACTATCACTTGGGTTAAAGATTTAAATGAAATTTCTAGAGAATTGTGTGACCTTTATCCTTTTACTTGTGAACTTTGATGTATAGAGGGTCACTTTAATTTTCAATGCATGCACTTTCAAAACATAACTTTTAAGAAATTGTGTGATATCATTATCACCCCTGATCTTTATGACGAACTTATGTTATTTTTGATGTGTGAAGAGTTATCAGAAAAGACTTCTTGGCTAGATGTTAATGCCTATTTTTTTTAATTTCCATGAAAATGATTACATAAGTAAGATTAGAAAGGAGGGAACTTTACCAATGTATAAAAATGTCTCTTATATCTCTACTAATAAAAAGGAGAGTTTCTCCCAAGTTTCCCCTATTGTTTCTAATGATAAACCAGGATATGTGGAGAAACTTCATCTCCAACCACTCCCTACTAAGGTGAAGAAGAAGAAAAATAAGAGGAGGAGGAAGAGGAGCAAGAAGGAAGAAGAATGGGTATCAACCTGGCCTGAGCATATTCCTCGCATCAATTTTTATCATAACGGACATAAACTTTTGGAGGATGGTGAGCTTGATTGCATTCATTATTATACTGATGTTAAGTCCATAGGCACTATTGTAGATGATTTTGATTATTATATGCATGTTACTTTTTGTGCTTGGTAAAATGATGATAATGCTACTTATGATCTTGAAAATCTTTTTGGTACCAACTGATGTCTACGCACGCTTCTATTCTTGTAGACTATGTTGGGCCGCCAAGCGCAGAGGTTTGTAGGATAGCAGCAATTTCCCTCAAGTGGATGACCTAAGGTTTATCAAACTCAGGGAAGTAGAGGTTGAGGATGGTCTCTCTCAAGAAACCCTGAAATTACGATACAAGAAGTCTCTTGTGTCCCCAACACACCTAATACAACTAGGAGTTGTATAGGTGCACTAATTCGGCGAAGAGATGGTAAAATATGAGTGATAGGTGTGGCAAAGCAAGGTAATATAAATCTGTAATAAAAAGTGCAGCAAGCAAACATGTAACAAAAGTGAGTGCAAACGGTGTAACAATGATGGAAACAAGGCCTAGGCTTCATACTTTCACTAGTGGCAACTCCCAATAACATTAACATAGTCTAATCACATGATATTTCCCATAAAACATGCAATGAAGACGTACTCGGAGGTCATTCCTTTGTGGTCAAGAGAGGACGAGAATTGTGTAGGGCTACAAAAGCACACCTCAGAGTTCGTAGTTCTCAATCTATGGATTTCCCAATGTCACCGCAGCCATCCAAAGAGAGTACCACAATCACCACAACATATCTAAAGGATAGTCAAAGACAAGCACCAAAAGACTCTCAATCTTCAATCCACACACAAAAGAGGAAATAACTCATGAAAATATTCTTCTAACCAGTCCAATAGACCGCTGTGACCATGGTCTCGGGGATTATACTAGATAGGATCAAGTGAGTACATCAAATCCAATACATAAAAGAAGTAAAACATCATGGGATCAACCTAGATTAACATAACCTATGATCACAACGAAGATCACGTCATGAGAAAGAGAGAGAAACCACATAGATCAAGATACAAGCCTTAGCCCCGAGGGGAACTACTCACACCTGGACATGGTGAGAGAGAGAGAGAGAGAGAGAGAGAGAGTTGTCGATGGAGAGTAGCAGCCCGGAAGAGATGAAGGAGACGGCGAGGCCGCGGCCACGGCGGCGGCGGCGCCCACGGCCACGGCGGTGGCCACGGCCCTTGGGGGCAGCGGCCCTTGGCCCCTTCTTTATCCTTGGAGATGGTGCTGCTGTGGAGATTGATCTCCCCCTCAAGACGGCTGCCAAGGGGGAGGAAATTTCGTGGTGCCCTTTGACCTAGGTATTCTCTCTTCATATAGACTCTCGGATTCCCGTTATCCAGATTACGTCTTCTTTATTTCGGGCCTGGAGGGAGCATCCGAACTCCGATTGGGCCGAATTTTATGTCTAAATCCACCGGAAAAAAAATTCCTACAACTTTGTAGTTTTAAGTTGTTCCGTTTGAGGCTGTCTTCCAGCGTTTCCGAGGCGATCTTTAAAACCTGTCTAGTGAGGACAGATTTCGGGAGAGTTAGAGTCCAACTCCTACAAGACTTCTTTTTGTGATTTTTTCTTTATCCAAGTAATTCTTACACATAAAGTACAAAAACAAGAACTTGTACACTCTTGCAACCATTAATAGGTTAGTTCCAAAATATGTTATAAAAAGATATGAAAGTGTATCAAACGCATAGCAATATCACACAAAACATGCATGGAGCAAGCAGAAATTATAGATACGCTGTGTAAACAATTCAGCTCAAAAAGATGAACTAAGATTTTTCTATGATTTTTCCCGTCACGGGGACAGAATCTGTTTTCTGGACAGCATGTCACAACTTTCACTTCCTTTGTCATATGAGGCTATAAATGGCACAAAGCTTGAAAATAAAAATACAATGATGTTGCTACAGTAGTAACAATCATCAAGACCACTAAAACTAGAAAGTAAAAACTCAAAGTAAAGATAACAAGGGTTGTCTCCCTAGAGCTCTTTCTTTATAGCCATAAAGATAGGCTTAAGATTTTAGTGATGCTCTCATAAGAATAAGAGTTGAAGCACAAAAGAGAGCATAAAGAAGCAAATACCAAACACATTTAAGTCTAACATGCTTCCGGTGCAAAGGGATCTTGTAGAGAAATAAATCATTGAAGCATAAAGATATTAGCATAGGAAGGCAAAAAATGTGCATCTTCAAAACCTTCAACATAAAGAGAGGGAACTTGATATTATTGAAATATCTATAAGCATACGTTCCCCTCTTATAATAATTTCCAGTGGGATTATGAATAAACTCAACAATATAAGTATCACATAGAAAATTCTTATCATGATCCACAAGCATAGAAAATTTGTTACTCTCCACATAAGCGAAATCCTTCTCATTAGTAATAGTGGGAGAAAACTCAGAAAAATAGCTATCACATGAATCATTCTTATCATGGTGCACTTGTAAAAATTTATTCTTTATAGCATAAGTGTCATCAAAATAATCATCATAGATAGGAGGCCAAGTATCATCAAAATAAATTTCCTCATCAAAATTTGGGGGCCTAAAAAGATCATCCTCATAAAACGTAGCATCCCCAAGCTTATAGCTTTGCATATCATTAGGATCAAAGGTATTCAAAGAAGACATACTAATAACATTTCTACTAACATGAGTGTTGTGCAAATAATGAAGCTCCATAGGCTTTTTGATTTTCTCTTCAAACACATCATGTCCCAACTCAAGGTAGAGCTCATAAAGCTCTCTCATAATTTTTTTGTTGTTTTCCATAAAGCCTAACTAGTGAAAATAAAAACAAGAAACAAAAAGAATTAATTGCAAGATCTAAAGATATACCTTCAAGCACTCACCTCCCTGGCAACGGAGCCAGAGATAGCTTGATGTCTACGCACGCTTCTATTGTTGTAGACTATGTTGGGCCTCCAAGCGCAGAGGTTTGTAGGACAGCAGCAATTTCCCTCAAGTGGATGACCTAAGGTTTATCGAACTCAGGGAAGTAGAGGTTGAAGATGGTCTCTCTCAAGAAACCCTGCAATTAATATACAAGAAGTCTCTTGTGTCCCCAACACACCTAATACAACTAGGAGTTGTATACGTGCACTAATTCGGCGAAGAGATGGTAAAATACGAGTGATAAGTGTGGCAAAGCAAGGTAATATAAATATGTAATAAAAAATGCAGCAAGCAAACATGTAACAAAAGTGAGTGCAAATGGTGTAACAATGATGGAAACAAGGCCTAGGCTTCATACTTTCACTAGTGGCAACTCCCAACAACATTAACATAGTCTAATCACATGATATTTCCCATAAAACATGCAATGGAGACGTACTCGGAGGTCATTCCTTTGTGGTCAAGAGAGGACGAGAATTGTGTAGGGCTACAAAAGCACACCTCAGAGTTCGTAGTTCTCAATCTATGGATTTCCCAATGTCACCGCGGCCATCCAAAGAGAGTACCACAATCACCACAACATATCTAAAGGATAGTCAAAGACTAGCACCAAAATACTCTCAATCTTCAATCCACACACAAAAGAGGAAATCACTCATGAAAATATTCTTCTAACCCATGTCCAATAGACCACTGTCACCATGGTCTCGGGGATTATACTAGATAGGATCAAGTGAGTACATAAAATCCAATACATAAAAGAAGGGGAAACATCATGGGATCACCCTAGATTAACATAGCCTATGATCACAACGAAGATCACATCATGAGAGAGAGAGAAACCACATAGATCAAAATACAAGCCTTAGCCCCGAGGGGAACTACTCACACATGGACATGGTGAGAGAGAGAGTTGTTGATAGAGAGTTGCAGCCCGGAAGAGATGAAGGAGACGTCGGCGGGGGCGCCCACGGCCACGGTGGTGGCCACGACCCTTGGGGGCAGCGGCCCTTGGCCCCTTCTTTTTTCCTTGGAGATGGTGCTGCTGTGGAGATTGATCTCCCCCTCAAGACGGCTGCCAAGGGGGAGGAAATTTCGTGGTGCCCTTTGAACTAGGTTTCCTCTCTTTATATAGACTCTCGGATTCCCGTTATCCAGATTACGTCTTCTGTATTTCGGGCCTGGAGGGAGCATCCGAACTCCGATTGGGCCGAATTTTATGTCTAAATCCACCGGAAAAAAATTCCCTAGAACATTGTAGTTTAAATTGTTCCGTTTGAGGCCGTCTTCTAGCGTTTCCGAGGCGATCTTTAAAACCTGTCTAGTGGGGACAGATTTCGGGAGAGTTAGAGTCCAACTCTTCTTTTTGTGATTTTTCCTTTATCCAAGTAATTCCTACACATAAAGTACAAAACAAGAACTTGTGCACTCTTGCAACCATTAATAGGTTAGTTCCAAAAATATGTTATAAAAAGATATGAAAGTGTATCAAACGCATAGCAATATCACACAAAACATGCATGGAGCAAGCAGAAATTATAGATACGCTGTGTAAACAATTCAGCTCAAAAAGATGAACTAAGATTTTTCTATGATTTTTCCCGTCACGAGGACAGAATCTGTTTTCTGGACAGCATGTCACAACTTTCACTTCCCTTGTCATATGAGGCTATAAATGGCACAAAGCTTGAAAATAAAAATACAATGATGTTGCTACAGTAGTAACAATCATCAAGACCACTAAAACCAGAAAGTAAAAACTCAAAGTAAAGATAACAAGGGTTGTCTCCCTAGAGCTCTTTCTTTATAGCCATAAAGATAGGCTTAAGATTTTAGTGATGCTCTCATAAGAATAAGAGTTGAAGCACAAAAGAGAGCATAAAGAAGCAAATACCAAACACATTTAAGTCTAACATGCTTCCGGTGCAAAGGGATCTTGTAGAGAAATAAATCATTGAAGAATAAAGATATTAGCATAGGAAGGCAAAAAATGTGCAACTTCAAAACCTTCAACATAAAGAGAGGGAACTTGATATTATTGAAATATCTATAAGCATACGTTCCCCTCTTATAATAATTTCCAGTGGGATTATGAATAAACTCAACAATATAAGTATCACATAGAAAATTCTTATCATGATCCACAAGCATAGAAAATTTGTTACTCTCCACATAAGCGAAATCCTTCTCATTAGTAATAGTGGGAGAAAACTCAGAAAAATAGCTATCACATGAATCATTCTTCTCATGGTGCACTTGTAAAAATTTATTCTTTATAGCATAAGTGTCATCAAAATAATCATCATAGATAGGATGCCAAGTATCATCAAAATAAATTTCCTCATCAAAATTTGGGGGCCTAAAAAGATCATCCTCATAAAACGTAGCATCCCCAAGCTTATAGCTTTGCATATCATTAGGATCAAAGGTATTCAAAGAAGACATACTAATAACATTTCTACTAACATGAGTGTTGTCCAAATAATGAAGCTCCATAGGCTTTTTGATTTTCTCTTCAAACACATCATGTCCCAACTCAAGGTAGAGCTCATAAAGCTCTCTCATAATTTTTTTGTTGTTTTCCATAAAGCCTAACTAGTGAAAATAAAAACAAGAAAAAAAAGAATTAATTGCAAGATCTAATGATATACCTTCAAGCACTCACCTCCCCGGCAACGGAGCCAGAGATAGCTTGATGTCTACGCACGCTTCTATTCTTGTAGACTATGTTGGGCCTCCAAGCGCAGAGGTTTGTAGGACAGCAGCAATTTCCCTCAAGTGGATGACCTAAGGTTTATCGAACTCAGGGAAGTAGAGGTTGAAGATGGTCTCTCTCAAGAAACCCTGCAATTAAGATACAAGAAGTCTCTTGTGTCCCCAACACACCTAATACAACTAGGAGTTGTATACGTGCACTAATTCGGCGAAGAGATGGTAAAATACGAGTGATAAGTGTGGCAAAGCAAGGTAATATAAATATGTAATAAAAAATGCAGCAAGAAAACATGTAACAAAAGTGAGTGCAAACGGTGTAACAATGATGGAAACAAGGCCTAGGCTTCATACTTTCACTAGTGGCAACTCCCAACAACATTAACATAGTCTAATCACATGATATTTCCCATAAAACATGCAATGGAGACGTACTCGGAGGTCATTCCTTTGTGGTCAAGAGAGGACGAGAATTGTGTAGGGCTACAAAAGCACACCTCAGAGTTCGTAGTTCTCAATCTATGGATTTCCCAATGTCACCGCGGCCATCCAAAGAGAGTACCACAATCACCACAACATATCTAAAGGATAGTCAAAGACTAGCACCAAAAGACTCTCAATCTTCAATCCACACACAAAAGAGGAAATCACTCATGAAAATATTCTTCTAACCCATGTCCAATAGACCGCTGTCACCATGGTCTCGGGGATTATACTTGATAGGATCAAGTGAGTACATAAAATCCAATATATAAAAGAAGGGGAAACATCATGGGATCACCCTAGATTAACATAGACTATGATCACAACGAAGATCACATCATGAGAGAGAGAGAGAAACCACATAGATCAAAATACAAGCCTTAGCCCCGAGGGTAACTACTCACACATGGACATGGTGAGAGAGAGAGTCTTTGATGGAGAGTTGCAGCCCGGAAGAGATGAAGGAGACGGCGGCGGGGGCGCCCACGGCCACGGTGGTGGCCACGACCCTTGGGGGCAGCGGCCCTTGGCCCCTTCTTTTTTCCATGGAGATGGTGCTGCTGTGGAGATTGATCTCCCCCTCAAGACGGCTGCCAAGGGGGAGGAAATTTCGTGGTGCCCTTTGAACTAGGTTTCCTCTCTTTATATAGACTCTTGGATTCCCGTTATCCAGATTACGTCTTCTGTATTTCGGGCCTGGAGGGAGCATCCGAACTCCGATTGGGCCGAATTTTATGTCTAAATCCACCGGAAAAAAATTCCCTACAACTTTGTAGTTTAAATTGTTCCGTTTGAGGCCGTCTTCTAGCGTTTCTGAGGCGATCTTTAAAACCTGTCTAGTGGGGACAGATTTCGGGAGAGTTAGAGTCCAACTCTTCTTTTTGTGATTTTTCCTTTATCCAAGTAATTCCTACACATAAAGTACAAAAACAAGAACTTCTGCACTCTTGCAACCATTAATAGGTTAGTTCCAAAATATTTTATAAAAAGATATGAAAGTGTATCAAACGCATAGCAATATCACACAAAACATGCATGGAGCAAGCAGAAATTATAGATACGTTTGGGACGTATCACCAACTCTAAGAGTTATGATATGGAAAGCTCTAAGCTTAGGGATGATAGGATTGCAAGTACTTTACCGATTAGTGATGTGGTAATTGTTAATTCTTTTGCTAGTAAGAACAAAGACAACATGTTTACAAATATAGTTGCTAGCAATGATAATGCTCTTCTATACTATGATGATGTTATAACTCCTATCTATAGTGATTGTAAAGGTACCTATGACATAAGGAGAAATTATCCTTATGAAACATGTCATAATCATGGAGGTGATTACTCCCTTGCTGGACACCATCTTCCTAATACACAATTAATCTATAATGTTCAAGTTGTTTATGATAGTCCTACTCCCACTATTACCAATGAGAAAGATTATGCTTATGTGGAGAGTGATATCTCTCCTCGTTGGTTACCCCAAGTGGAAGGTGAGATGTAGTGTAGCGTTAAATTTCGCTCGGTGAAGATACCAAGGTTTGTCTCCAGTAGGACTCCGGAGATGATAAGTAGGTGTCAGCGGCGCAACTGACGTGGACCTGCACACAACACAAGTAACTTTCCTTCCCAAGCAGTACAGAGAGGTTGTCAATCTCTCCGACCTTGTTGTTCAAAAAGAATCAAACGCAAGGGATAATGATAATGGTGATAGCAACTTGAAAGTAAAAGCAGGAAAATAAAGGAACGTGTAAAAGTAATGAGGATATGGACCGGGATACCATGATATTCACTAGTGATGTCTCTCTCCCAAAAGGCGATAAAACTTCTATGCTAGGTAAAAAAATTACAGCTGGGCAATTGACAGGATTAAAAACGCACCGCAATGCTAACTATGCTACAAAGAAAGGACGAGGCTCAAAAGCATGGGCAGTATGCCAAAATAAGTAGACCAAAATTCAACTGCATCTACTACTAATTATCCACCTTGAGATATCTATCCAGAACATCTCGCTGGTATTAAGTTGTGAGCCCCACCCAAAGTGTAAACCCAAAGCAACAGACAACTGCATTAAAAAGCAGTTTGCTTAAAGTAAACAATCCTTGCAACTGCTCTTACAAGCACCGTTTTTCCCCCTTGTGGTAACAGCACATCCCTAGACTCATGTTTCTGTCACTCAAGCGTGTCATCGGGGGGCATGAACCCACAATCGAGCATAACGTTCCCTCTTGGAGTCACTACCTACTACTTGGCCAAAGCAATAAACAACAACGGAGAACATGCAAGAATTACTTAGGAAAAAAAAAGATAAGAACCAAATATATTGCTCAATCACAATCTGAAGATAATCTCATAATCCATCAGATCCCAGCAAACTCAGCATAGCAACATCAGAAAATTACATATGTGCCTCGATCATGTAGGACAACTCACGAGGACTAAACCATCAAGAACAAAGAGGGGAGGAGAACATAAAATAGCTACTAATCACGGACCCATGGTCCAAGGGAAACTACTCACGGCACATCCGAGAAGCGTCCATGGTGGAGGGGAATCTCCCGGAGGTCAATCCTCCCTCCGGCAGGGTGCCAGGAAGAAGTCTGCTGGCGCTCCCGATCTTGGAAGCGCGACGGTGGCGGGACAGAGGAGAGATTGCGTAAAAGGGTTCTGTGTTCGAGGGTTTCGCGTCATGGAGATTAAATAGGCGAAGGGGGGGGGGCAGCCAGGGGGCCACCAGGGGTCCAGGAGCCTTCCTGGCGCAGCCAAACCCTGGGTCACGCCAGGTGGCCGCCTGGGTACCTAGTGGTGGCCCTCTGGCCCCACCCAGGTGATTCCGAAAGGTTCCCGTACGCTGATTTTTTATCTGATTTTTCCTGAATTTTTGGAGCACTTTTAATATGGGGGAAAGCTGAAATAGAAAAAACAGCAGAAAACAGGAACTGGCACTGTGGTGCACTGAGTTAATAAGTTAGTCCAAATATGATCAAAAGTGTATGAAAGTGTATCTAGATCATAGCAATATCACACAAAACATGCATGGAGCAAGCAGAAATTATAGATATGTTTGGGACGTATCAACATCCCCAAGCTTAATTCCTGCTCGTCCTCAAGTAGGTAAATGATAACAAGCATAATTTCTATGGTGACATGCTAGCAACCATATAAGAACTCTGAAAAGTAAAGCAATCAAGGTATGTGATTGAATTCATGTCATAACAAGCAAGAGTCTATATTAGCATTGAAACAAGCAATAAAAGAACATTAGGTGCAAGAGCTCTCGCTGTCCGTGATTCGAATGTCTCCAAATGGTGTTTGCATGCAAGAAGGGGGATAGGGAATACGAGAAAAAATATTTTTGTTGAGAACTCAATCTACTAAAGTTTCACACTTGGTCTTCTTTGAATCTTACATTGACTCGTCCCCAGACAACTAGCCAGGTACAAGTCAAATTGATCCACTCCCTTTCGATATTTTAAGCACTCATGCAATGTATGAGCGTAAGCACGTGAGTTGACACTTAGGATGGAAAAGAGAGAAATATGGTGGAGGAGGAAGACAAAAAGGTGAGAAAGGGTCACATCAATGAGGACAATCATAGGAGAGAAGGCCAAATGATAGATATGATGTGAGGAGTACGGATTTCCATGCAACGGATGCACATATGAGCTAATAAAAGCTCTCCAATGGAACTAGTGGGGGTGCATCCAACTTGCTCGCTCATGAAGACCTAGAGCTCGTTTGAGGAGGCTCATCCTTGGAATATGCAAGCCAAGTTCTATAGTGTGAAGTTCCCCACATAACTATATGCACAAATGATCATCTCTGTGGAGTACAAGGATAAGAAGGAGTACTAGTGTGGATCTTTCAAATGGATAGTAGTGTTGCCCCTTTCTCTCTTTTTATTTATTTTTCTATTTTTTCTATTTTTTTCTATTTTTTGGTGGCCTCAATGGCTCTTTCTATTTAACTCTCATTTGTCCTCTTTGGGATCTTTTTAATTTGTCCACTTTGGGATCTTTTCCTCACTTAAGGGCAACACTCTATTTTACTAGAGGGTATAGAAGATGTTCACACTTTACAAGGTACTCAAACATAAAGAAGATGTAGCTATCATGATGTATGCAATGTATGCCTCTGCCACTTTAGCAGGAACATGTATGACATGAAGATCAAGTCATGAAGAGGTGGAAGTTGCATGGAAATATATCTCGGAAAGGCCATGGAATGCCTTGATAGGGAGGTATGGTGGTTGTTTTGAGGAAAGATATAAGGAGGTTTATGATGACAGAGCGTGTCATGCCAAGGGTTTGGATGTACCGGCGAAGGTGGATGCCAACTCTCGAAGTGAGAAGTGGGCAATGCACGGTACGAAAGAGGCTAGAAAATATGACGAGGTGGAAGTGTCAACTTTCAATACTTACATTAGTCTGAATAACTCATGCACTTCTTATTGGTAACTCTCAATCTAATAAGGAGGTTCACAAAGAGACAAGAACTCCGAGGAGGAGTGTATGGGGGTTTGGTTATCCTTGCGCATCCTCGACTCATGGTACGTGAGTGTACTCTAATATCCGATCCCTCGAAAGATTAGCGATCCATCTAGTATCTAGAGTTCTCAACTAGTTTTGTAGGTTTTGAAAATAATGGTGATAGCAACTGGAAAGTAAAAGCAGGAAAATAAAGGAACATGTAAACAGTAATGAGGATATGGACCGGGGTCCCGTGATGTTCACTAGTGATGTCTCTCTCTCAAAAGGCGATAAAACTTCTATGCAAGGTAAACAAATTACAGCAGGGAAATTGACAGGATTAAAAAGGCACTGCAATGCTAACTATGCTACAAAGAAAGCACGAGGCTGAAAAGCATGGGCAGTACGCCAAAATAGGTAGAACAAAATCCAATTGCATCTACTACTAATTATCCACCTTGAGATATCTAGCCAGAACATCTCGCTAGTATTAATTTGCGAGCCCCACCCAAAGTGTACACCCAAAGCAACAGACAACTGCATTAAAAGCACTTTGCGTAAAGTAAACAATCCTTGCAACCACGGTTACAAGCACCTTATGGCAATAGCACATCCCCTAGACTCATATTTCTGTCACTCAAGCGTGTCATCGGGGGGGGGGGGGCATGAACCCACAATCGAGCATAACGTTCCCTCTTGGAGTCACTACCTACTACTTGGCCAAAGAAATAAACAGCAACGGAGAACATGCAAGAATTACTTAGGAATAAAAATATAAAAGATAAGAACCAAATATATTACTCAATCACAATCTGAAGATAATCCCATAATCCATCAGATCCATGCAAACTCGGCATAGCAACAGCAGAAAATTACATATGTGCCTCGATCATGTAGGGAAGCTCACTAGGACTAAACCATGAAGAACAAAGAGGGTAGGAGAACATCACATAGCTACTGATCACGGTCCCATGGTCCAAGGGAAACTACTCATGGCACATCCAGGAAGCGTCCATGGTGTAGGGGAAGCTCCCGGAGGTCAATCCTCCTTCCGGCAGGGTGCCGGGAAGAAGTCTTCTGGCGCTCCCGATCATGCAAGCGCGGAGGCGGCGAAACAGATGCGAGATCGCGAAAAATGGTTCTGTGTTTGGGGGTTTCGTTTCACGGAGATTAAATAGGCGAAGGGGGCAGCCAGGGGGGACACCAGGGGTCCAGGCGCCCCCTTGGCGTGGCCAGACCCTAGCCCGCGCCAGGTGGCCGCCTGGGTCCCTGGTGGTGGCCCTCTGGCCCCACCCAGGTGATTCCGGAAGGTTCCCGTACGCTGATTTTTTATCGGATTTTTCCCGAATTTCTGGAGAACTTTTAGTATGGGGGAAACCTGAAATAGAAAAATAGAAAAAAACAAGAACTGGCACTGTGGTGCACTGAGTTAATAAGTTATTCCAAATATGATCAAAAGTGTATGAAAGTGTATCTAGATCATAGCAATATCACACAAAACATGCATGGAGCAAGCAGAAATTATAGATACGTTTGGGACGTATCAGAGAGTAAGAGTAACCTTTTGCATGTGGATCATGGTGACAATGCTTTATCTGATACTTATATTGTTGAGTTTATTCATGATCCCAATGAAAATTATTATGAGAAGGGAACATATGCTTATACATATTTTAATAATATCATGTTCCCTCTCTTTATGTTGAAGGTTTTGGAGTTGCACTTGTTTTGCCTTCCTATGCTTATTACTTTGTGCTTAAATGAATTATTCTATTGAAATATTCCTATGCATAGGAAGCATGTTTGACTTAAATGTGTTTGGTATTTGCTTCTTGATGCTCTCTTTTGTTCTTCAACTCTTATTCCTACGAGAGGATCATTAAAGTCTTAAGCCTATCTTTATGGCTATAAAGAAAGAGATCTAGGGAGACAACCCTTGTTATCTTTACTTTCAGTTTGTTCTTTTAGTTTTTAGTGGTCTTGATGTTTGTTACTACTGTAGCAACATCATTGTATCTTTATTTTCAAGCTTTGTGCCAAGTTTAGCCTGTGATTGCAAGAAAGTTCAAGAGTTGTGACATGCTGTCCAGAAAACAGATTCTATCCTTGGACGGAAAAAATCACAAAAAATCACTAGATCGTCTTTTTGATCTGAATGTTTTTGAAAGAATGCTCTATAAAATTAGCTTTTGGGCGTCTGTTCTGAGTTTTTTGATTTGAGTTGGAGAAGTACCCCAAAAATATTATTTTCTACCTGCTGGTCTGTTTTCACAAATTCTGCCACGTTTTGCCTTTCCTCAATTTGGCAAGTCTTGCGCTAGCTTTTTCTTTGCAAAAACTTTTGGGCGGTCTTGAGAAACAGTATCCCTTCAAGAAAATATTTATTTCCAATAGAGGCAAATTGTTTTATTTTGGGTACTAACCTCTCTAATCAGATTATGATGAGTTATGTATGAAGGGAGTTTTCAAGTGTGCGAGGGAAGATGATGAAAGATGATCCGGGAGTGTCAAACGATCAAGCTTGGGGATGCCCCCATGCATCCCCAATAAATATTCAAGGAGACTCAAGCGTCTAAGCTTGGGGATGCCCCCGTGCATCCCCTTCTTCATCAACAATTATGAGTTCGTCCTTCGTCTCACTATATTTTTATCACTTCATGTGTTATGTGCTATGCTTGGAGCATCTCGCTCTTTAGTTTACTTTTTAGTTTTGTTTAGCTTTGTTTTTTGTTCATAACAAGTTAGAATCCAGCTTTCTTTGTGTGGGAGAGAAACACGCTCCACTTCAAACTAGAACACATCATAGGATTTTCATGCTTATCTTTCTTTTGTTGTGTGTTCTTTATCTTTTTGTAGCTGCTGTCATGTTTAGCTCTTAGATTTCTTGTTTATATTCTTCAAGAGCTTTTGATTAGTTTGTTGCTGGAACTCTCTTTAGTTTTCATGTTTATCTTGTTAAGAGAGTTGGTTGTTGCACTGAGTTGTGTCTTGACTTAAAGTAGGTAATTGAGGTTGCTATTCAATTGTAGTAGTAACTTCCAATAGTTTTGAGGTATTGTTGTGAGTAATGTTTGAACTTTTGGTGTCAAGATCTCTAGCCTATTAGTGATAGGTGTCGTATTTTGGGCAATCTGTGTTTATTTTCAAAAACTACAAAAACTAGTTGGGAACTCTAGCTACTATATGGATCACCAATATTTGGAAGGATCAGATAGTAGAGTACACTCACCTACCATGAGTCGAGGATGCGCAAGGATAACCAAACCACCATACACTCCTCCTCGGGGTACTTGTATCTTTGTGAACCTACTGATTAGATTGAGAGTTACCGGTAATAAGTGCATGAGTTCTTCGGACTAATGTAAGTATTGAAAGTTGACACTTCCACCTCCTTATATTTGCTAGCCTCTTCGGTACCGTGCATTGCCACTTCTCACTCTGAGAGTTGGCGCCTACCCGCCGGTGCATCCAAACCCTTGGCATGATACGCTCTGTCATCATAAACCTCCTTATATCTTTCCTCAAAATAGCTACCATACCTACCTATCAAGGCATTTCCATAGCCTTTCCGAGATATATTTCCATGCAACATCCACCTTCTCATGACTTGATCTTCATGTCATACATGTTCCTACTACACTGACAGAGGCATACATTTGCATACATCATGATAGCTACATCTTCTTTATGTTGAGTACCTTGTAAAGTGTGAAAGATCTTCTATACTTCTTGTAAAATAGAGTGTTGCCCTTAAGTGAGGAAAAGATCCCAAAGAGGACAAATTAAAAAGATCCCAAAGAGGACAAACGAGAGTTAAATAGAAAGAGCCATTGAGGCCACCAAAAAATAGAAAAAATAAAAAAAAAGAGAGAAGGGGGCAACACTACTATTCCTTTTGGAAGATCCACACTTGTATTCCCTCTATATCTTGTACTCCATAGAGATGATCATATATGCATATAGCTATGTGGGGATCTTCACACTATAGAACTTGGCTTGTATATTCCAATGATGAGCCTCCTCAAACGAGCTGTAGGTCCTCTTGAGCGAGCAAGTTGGATGCACCCCACTAGTTCCATTGGAGAGATTTTCTTAGCTCTTATGTGCATCCGTTGCATGACAATCCCTACTCCTCACATCATATCTATCTTTTGCCCTTCTCTCGCCTATGATTGTCCTCATTGATGTGAGCCTTTCACACCCTTTTTGTCTTCCTCCTCCACCATATCTCTCTCTTTGCGATCCTAAGTGTCAACTCTCATGCTTACGCTCATCCATTGCATGAGTGCTCAAAATATCGAAAGGGAGTGGATAAAATTGACTTGTACCTGGCTAGTGGTCTAGGGACGAGTCAAAATAAGATTCCAAAGAAGACTAAGTTTGAAACTTTAGTAGATTGAGTTCTCAACAAATACATATTTTTTCCCGCATTCCCATCCCCCACTTCTTGCACGCAAACACCATCTGGAGACATTCGAGTCACGAACAGCAAGAGCTCTTACACCTTTATGTTCTTATGTTGCTTGTTTCAATGCTAATATAGACTCTTGCCAATTATGACTTGAATTGAAGTACATACCTTGATTTCTTTACTTACAAAGTTCTTATATGTTTGTTAGCATGTTACCACAGAAAATATGCTTGTTATCATTTACCTACTCGAGGACGAGCAGGAATTAAGCTTGGGGATGTTGATATGTCCCAAACGTATCTATAATTTCGGCTTTCTCCATGAATGTTTTGTGTGATATTGCTATGCTTTTGATACACTTTCATACACTTTTGACCATATTTGGACTAACCTATTAACTCAGTGCACCCAGTGCCAGTTTCTGTTTTCTGCTGTTTTTGTATTTAAGTTTTTCCCATTATCTAAAGTGCCAGAAAAATTCCGGGAAAAATATATAAAAAATCAGCGTATCGGAAGTTTCCAGACGCATGAACTAGGGCCAGAGGGGCCCCACCAGGAGTCTAGGCGGCCAGGTGGTGCAGCCTAGGGTGGGCTGCGCTGGGAGGCCGCCTAAACTCCTGGTGGGCCTCCTGGCTGCCCTCTTGGCCCTTATTTATTCTCCGTTGCGAAAACCCTGATTCCAGAACCCTTTTCTCCAGAAGCAATTCTGATCTCCGCCTCCATCGCCAACAAGCTTCGGGGGACCAAAATTCCTGTGTCGGCACCCTGCCGGGACGGGGAAGTGCCCCGGATTCATCTCCGTCGACGTTGCTTCCTCCCTCCATGAAGCGAGAGTAGTTCCTCCTCAGGGCTGAGGTTTATACCAGTATCTATGTGGTCAACTCTCTCTCCCATGATGTGATCTTCATTGTGATCATAGGCTATGTTAATCTAGGGTGATCCCATGATATTTCTCCTTCATCTATGTATTGGATTGATGTACTCACTTGATCTTATCTAGTATAATCCCCGAGACCGGTCTATTGGACATGGGTTAGAATAATATTTTCATGAGTGATTTCCTCTTTCGTGAATTGATTGAAGATTGAGATATCTTGATGCTTTTGTTTGACTATCCTTGAGATATGTTGTGGTGATTGTGGTACTCTCTTTGGATGGCCGCGGTGACATTGGGAAATCCATAGATGATAACTACGAACTCTGAGGTGTGATTTTGTAGCCCTACATAATTCTCGTCCTCACTTGAGCACAAAGTAATGATCTCCGAGTACGTATCAAATGCATGTTTTAGTGGAAATATCATGTGATTAGACTATGTTAATGTTGTTGGCAGGTGCCACTAGTGAAATTATGAATCCTAGGCCTTGTTTCCACCATTGCAATGCCGTTTGTGCTCACATTTACTACTTGCTATCTTGCTGTAATTTTTATTACAATTTATATTACCTTGTTTTGCCACACCTATCACCCATATTTTACCATCTCTTCACCGAACTAGTGCACCTATACAAATCCTAGTTTTATTAGGTGTGTTGGGGACACAAGAGTCTTCTTGTATCTTAATTGCAGGGTTGCTTGAGAGAGACTACCTTCAACCTCTACTTCCCTGAGTTCGATGAACCTTAGGTCATCCACTTGAGGGAAATTGTTGCTGTCGTACAAACCTCTGCGCTTGGAGTCCCAACATAGTCTACCAGAATAGAAGCATGCGTAGACATCAAGCTTCTCCTCCCTAGCTTTAATAAGATCATTGGTAATATGCTCGGTGAAGGCAATGTTAAGTGTACTAGTGTGGGGGTCTTTAGCCCTTCTTTGCAGAAAAGTGATAACTTCACAAAGACTACAATTATCACAATCAAGATCACTACCATTAATTAAAGTGGTGATGATGTCATCTAAGTTCATTCTCTTGTTAGTCTCTAAGTTCATGAGACCTTCTTGTCCTAAAGTTGAGGTATTAGCATCACCATTCATAGGTCCATTGGCCATTGGGACTAGGGATGTGTTGTGTGCTAAAAGTTTTGAGATACTCAACAACTTGTATAGTGGCAATAGTAGTGTGTGTAGGAAGGCTCTTAATCCTATCTTCCTCTTCTTTTTCTCTAGCCCATCTATCCATAAATTTGTCTAGCATTCTAATGTTCTCATTAATTTGCACTTGTATAGCATTCATGGGTGTAGTTTTTCTTTCCTCAAGGGGAGAAGTTCTAATTTCAAGCATCTTTACATCATGAGCTATGTGATCTTTCTTCAAAGAGAGACTATCTATTTTTTCTAAATTCTCTTCCACACTCTTGTTGAAGGCTTTTTGAGAAGTGATAAAGTCCTTAAGCATGCTCTCTAATGAAGAAGTGGAGTTTTTGGTGCTAGGATGGGAACGGTCTAGGATTGTTGCTACCAAAATTACTTCTGTAAGCATTATTATTAAAGTTGTTCCTAGAAATAAAATTAACATCAACTTTCTCTCTTTCTTGATCAACCAAAGAATTTAAAGGAACATCATGAGGATCAATAGGACCTTGCTTAGTAAGTAAAGACATGATCATGTCAACCTTCTCATTTAAAGAGGAGATCTCCTCAATATAGTTTACCTTCCTACCTATTGGAGCTCTTTTGGTGTGCCATTGAGAATAATTTGTCACCATCTCGTACAATAGCTTCGTGGCAGCACCAAGTGTAGTTGACATGAAGGTTTCTCCCGCGGCCGAGTCCAAAAGATTCCGCGAGGTAAAGTTCAATCCTGCATACAAATTCATGATAACCATCCAAGTAGTCAAACCATGTGTAGGGCAATTCTTAACAAAAGATTTCATGTGTTCCCAAGCTTGGGCAACATGTTCATTATCCAGTTGTTTAAAATTCGTAATGTTACTTGTCAACTGGATAATCTTAGCAGGTGGGTAGTACTTCCCAATAAAATCATCCTTGCACTTGTCCCAAGAGTCTATGCTATTCCTAGGAAAGGATTGAAGCCACACTTTAGCTCCTCCTCTCAAGGAAAATGGAAAAAGCTTAAGTTTAACAATGTCACCATCTATTTCTCTGTACTCTTGCATATCACAAAGCTCAACAAAATTATTTAAGTGCAAATCAGCATCATCTCCAGCAACGGAGAATTGTTCTTTCATAACAATATTCAGCAAAGAAAGTTTGATTTCATATGAAGGTGTTGAAGTGGCAGGTGGAGCAATAGGAGTGCTAATAAATTCATTGTTATTGTGACTAGTGAAGTCACACAACTTTGTGTTTTTAGTGGAACCCATAGTGGCAGCAGCAAACAAGAACAAAGTAACTAATTTTTGTGTGGTTTTTGGTATAAGACTCTAAAGCAAAAACTAGAAAGTAAAGTATAAAGACTAAAAATCAAAGGTAACAGATAGTGTGAAACTCCCCTATCTTGAAGATTGGAGTCCCCGGCAACGACGCCAAAAATTAGCTTGATAGATTCGCGCTCCTCGTTGGTTACCCCAAGTGGAAGGTTGAGAGGTAGCTAGCAGTAATTTTCCCTTACACGAGGACGGTAAGGTTTATCGAATCCAGGAGGACTCCAAGGATCAAAAAGTAGGTGTCTATTTCTCTGGCGCTTAGAGAAGACATGGACCTGCACACAAAAGCGAATAACTTTGCTCCCAACGAGTACAGAGAGGTTGTCAATATCTCCGGCCTTGTCGTTTACAAAGGTTCAAATACACGGTGAAAATAGTGATGGTGATTGAAACTAAAAGGAAATAACGCAGTAAATAGTTGAGGTGTAAACAGCGGTGGAAATATGTACCGGGGTTCCATGATGTTCACTAGTGACGTCTCTCTCCCAAAAGAGGATAAAATAGCTAAGCTGGGTGAACAAATTATAGCTGGGCAACTGACAAAATTATAAATGCACTGCAATGCTAATTATGTTGTAAAGAAAGTTAGAGGCTCAAAAGTACGGGCAGTACGCCAAGACAAGTAGACCGTAACCCAACTGCATCTACTCACTAATCATCCACCTTGAGATATCTATCCAGAACATCTCACTGGTATTAAGTTTCAAGCCCCACCCAAAGTGTAAACCCAAAGCAACAGACAACGGCATTAACAAACTTTGTGTAAGGTAAACAATCCTTGCAATCGCGGTTACAAGCACCTTTGTTTTCTCCCTGGTGGCAACAACACATCCCTAGTCTCATGTTTCTGTCAATCAAGATACACATCGGGGGGCATGCACCCACAATCAAGCGGAAGCACAAAGAGGGGAAAGGTAATGGCGATTTCCATGGAGCCCAGTGACATCTCACCATGGAAGGCCTCCTTCACTGGGATTTCCATCTTGGTCTCGTGGTGGAGGATCAGGTTCGTCGTCGCTTTCGATCCACGGTACACTTTTCCTCATATCTTGCCTCCAAAGAATTCTTTTTGGTGGCTAGTTTCTCCTCGGCTTCTTTCCCTCTCTCTTGTTCTTCGGTCTCTCTTGCGCTTCAGTGGTGTATTGGGGGTATTGCGGAGAAATTTAATATGAAACATTTGGATGCTCGCAATTATCGTTTTTCCGTGGACTCCAATAAGGTTGGGAATTTCATCTATGGCCTTAAGAATCGCATTTGGCCGGATTTCATTTGTCATTTCAGTGTGTTCAAACAATATTGTTATTTGGCCGTGCCTGGTAATTTTGGTTGGACTTCTGATCACATGATCAATGAGATTGCTGTTCGATCTCCTAAGGCAGTGCGTTCTAATTTAAACTTCCTGAAAGAAAGTGCCGCCAAAGATCGATCATCTATGCTCAAGTTGAGAAAATTTGGCCCATGTGACCATCTTAAAATCAATCTAGATGGTCTCTTAGAGCAAACTTTGGATCTTGATTCTAGTGAAACTGTTCATCAGGAGGTTTCCTCGATCAATCGACAGGTTTTGGGTAAGTCCTCCGATTGTGGGATCCAATTTGGGACCATTAAGGTTCCTGCCGATTTTGTCCCGACCATGGAAATTAATAAGGTATTTATAGGAACGAACTTTAATGGAAAGTCTTGGGAGAGTTTGTCCCCACGGGTTTTGGAAACAATCCTTGATTGGAGACAAGCGAATTATTCTGACTCAAAAATCGGTGGAATCTTGCATTTATCTACTATCCCATCTTCTAGGGCCATTTTGCAGGCCCTTGGAAAAATTCACAGGGATTATGACAAGGGACCTTTATCCTTCGACATACACACGCCAACATACCCGAAGTGCAATTGCTCTGACCAGGAATGTCTCTGCCTTCTGGGGCCCAAGAGGCCAGGTATAATCTCTCGGTGTATTCTTTGTAATAACAAAGTCCATAATCAGCGTACATGTCCCTCCCGACTCAAATGTGTTGCCTGCGGTTTCTTGGGTCACTTGGCTCAGACGTGTCACGTTTCCAGGTCTCGTTTTATTTGGAAGCAGAAAACTGTCCCCAGTTTGGGTGCAAAACGTGGCACTAGACATATGAGGACAAAAGATGCTGTCAGGGGTAAAAAGGGAAAACATCCAGTCCACTTGGTATGGCGCCCTAAAAAAGGAAAATCCCAAATAACTGAATCGTTAGCCGATAGGGTGTCTCCTCCCCTTCCTTGTACTGATACGGTGCCCTTGCCAAAGCTGACACAAACCCCGCATTGCTCTGTTTCTTCCCAACCTCTACCGATTCGCCTTTGTCCCCCCATGGCGAACTTCCCCGTCCGTCCGTTTCAATTCCTTCCAGAGGGAGCGGAGCTTGAGAGTGGTCCTGCCCATCGGCTGGCCCGGAGCTTGGTTGTTGTCGATGATCCGCCCCTCAGCCATGAGAGGTATGCTTTGGTTCTTGTGCACCATGAGATCCCGGATCATCACAAACATATGGTTTTAGATGATGTTGTTCGCATTATGAGGGAAGATTTCTTGCTCGAAGTGCCGGATCACTTTGTTTAACCCATTGGGGTGGGTATGGTTGCCTTTGAAGATGTGGTGTTGCGTGACCAGTTTATTAGAGAAAGCCCGCATCAACTGGATCCTGTAGATGATGATTTGTTGTTCTCGTTCATCCCTCATGATGAAGGCATTAACATGCGACTCTGTCCCTTTGAATATGTTGCTTGGGTTGCCATGCTTGCGTTCCCTATTGACTATCAAACTGACCACTACATCAACAAAGTTGTCTCTCTGTTTGCTAAGTTAGATTTGTGGCATAGGACAGGACACAAGAAGGAGAGAGTGCTGGTTAGAGTGATTATCAGTGACATTGCTCAGGTTCCGCATAGTTTGGTGGTGCGCAGGATTGGCACTCTTACGAGTATGGGAAGATCTTGGACAGTGCCGATTTACATCCTCAATGGTAGGCACACGATCCCTGGTCTGGTTGGCAATGAAGATGATGTTCCGCCTATGAATGCTTCACCTCATCCATTCGAGCTACCATACCTCTCTGCGGCAGAATAGTGGCAACTTGATCAGCAAATAATGTTACAGCAGCAAGTGGACGAAGCTTGGAATCAGGGAGCTGACAATGCTCTGGTTCCACAAGAGGATGGCTGGGGAGCTTGGCCAGTTGAGCCTCCAGTTCAACCTGCTTATAGGGGAGTTGATCTTCGGCAACTTCTGCAATATGAGGGGCCTTCTCTGATGGATGGAATTCCACAGGAATATAATGACTCTGACGACCCACAGGATGAGTGGTTGGTGTATTCCGATGTGGTTGCAGCTGCGGATGATCTGATTCATGGTACACATAACTCTGGGCTACAATTTGTACGTGCAGATGGGACTAACTTGGGCATTGAGGTTCCAGACAATACTGAATACCTGCTATGGCTTCATTCGTTACTTCTCTGTAAGTAAGTCAAGCGTATCACATGGTATCCTGAATCTCAAGTTAGCCAGACTGCTGGGTCCTTTCCCCTGAATCCTGTCACTTTGGTGCTACGTGTGGTTGCTGTTGCGCGTCTCATGGCCACCCGGGTAGTTCCTAGGTCTTTGCTCACGTTTGATCTGTCCAATTCCATTGTCATCCCTGCCAATATCAGGTCTGAACCGATGCCTGAAACTCATACTGGTTTCAGTACCAACATGTGCACGCTCACTCCCCTCCCTGAATCTCTTGATTCAGACCTGAGGAGGGTATTGTGCTCACTAACAATATGAGCAGCTCCAGCTTGTCGGGTCAGGAGGCGTTTGGAAAACAAATTGCTAATGAAGCCAGGCCAATTGTCACCACTCATCTAAGGAGAAGCACTCGCTCCACCAGATATGATGGCTTTCGCCCTCCCTCCATGGTTGACACTAAACCTGCGGCGTCCAAGGTAAAACCACGTGTTGCCCCCTCGGTGATCGATGCCCCCCTATGCGTACTCCCTCCAATGGACTGCGCCTGGTCATTGATGCTGCGACTAAGGACGCACCTCCACCTCCCACTCCGATCAAGACCCTGCAGAAGATGGGCTCAAGCTTGTGTGGCATTCCCATGGACGAGCTCAGCGCAAGAAAGCTTCTCTCGGGCAGCCATACGTCCAAGCAGTAATTTTCTTTAGATGCATAATAATAAATCCTGGAATGTGCTTTGTTGGAACGTCAAGGGGGTAAACTCTGATGATAAACATCTTGTTTTCCGCAATGCCATTGAATCCAGTGGATGCTCTATAGTTTGTCTACAAGAAACCAAACGCGAAGCTTTTGATCTTAGTTATATCAAACTTTTATGCCCTAAGAAATTTGATAAGTTTGCTTATATTCCGTCAGTTGGTAATTCTGGTGGTCTTTGCACTATTTGGATGAGTTCTATGTTTACTGGCTCAGTTGTTCTTTCTGAACAGTTTGCGTTAGGTATAAAATTTTCTTCCATGCAGTATGATGATGTCTCGACTCTTCTGAATATTTACGGCCCTTGCTCTGGTCCGAATCATACTGTTTTCTCTGACTGGTTCTTTGAACTTTAAATCCCAACTAGGGAAGACTAGCTCCTAGTGGGTGATTTTAACTTCATCAGAGCGCCGGATAATCGTAACAGAGGGGGGTGGGCAACGCGAATGATATGTTGCTTTTTAATGATTTCATTCGGTTCCATTCGTTGGTCGAACTGCCGATCAAGGGTAGATCATACACGTGGAGTAACATGCAAATGAATCCCTTGCTTGAACAACTCGATTGGAATTTCACCTCGATAGATTGGGCTGTAAAATTCCCGAACACTATGGTACTGCCGCTTGGAAAACCAGTTTCAGATCATGCCCCCTGCTACGTATGCATTCAGACCAAAATTCGTAAATCTGAACTGTTCCGCTTTGAGGATTAACTGATTTCTCTCCCTGGGTTTCTTGAGACGGTTGAGTCATCTTGGCATAAAAGATGCTATGCCCCTAACTTTGTTGTTGTACTCTGTAAGAAACTGAAAATTCTCAGAAGTGATCTCAAACGCTGGAGTAAAAACTCGTCGAGGCTTTCCCTCTTTATCACCAACTCGAACCAGATTCTGAATGATCTGGACGCACTGGAAAACTTACGCACTCTGTCGACCCCCGAGAGTAACTTCAGATCCATCCTGAAAACACACCTCCTTAAATTGCTTGACTGCAAGAAAATGTACTGGAAGCGTTGTTGCACGATCAGGTACTTCAAGTATGGCGATGGAAATAAAAAATTCTTTCATCGAGTTGTGACTGAACATTTCAGGAGAAACTCCATTGCTTCCCTCAGAAATGCAGATGATGTGTCTATCACTGATCATGTAGGGAAGGAAGCGTTGTTGTATCACACCTTCAGAGAAAGGCTGGGGCAATCCAATCCGGTGAACATGAGAATTAATCTGCCCAATGTCATCAAAAAGATCGAGGGTCTGGATGAGCTCACGATCCCTTTCACTACTGAGGAGATTGACGAGGTGGTCAAACGCATGCCTGGTTACAGGGTTCCTGGCCCGGATGGGTTTAGTGGCAGTTTTCTGAAAACTTGTTGGCATGTGATCAAGGAGGAGTTCTATCGGTTCTGCGCTGATTTCCATGCAGGTACGCTGGATTTGGACAGTATCAATGAGGGCTTCATTACACTAATTCCCAAGGTGCAATCCCCGGAAACGGTTAACGATTGTCGCCCCATCACAATGCTTAACTACTGCCTCAAGCTCATCACGGAAATTCTAGCTAATCGCCTTCAGAAGCTCATACTTAAAATCATCCATCGTAATCAATATGGATTCCTTCGTGGAGGATCCATCCAGGACTGCCTCGTGTGGGCATTTGAGTTCATCCACCAATGCCAAGCTTCTGGTATGGAATGTGTGATTTTTAAGCTTGATTTCGCTAAAGCGTTTGACACAATCGAACATGGGTCCATGATTGACATAATGAAGCACATGGGGTTCAATGAGGTTTAGCTGGGCTGGGTTCGTAGCCTCTTCTCCTCTGCAAAATCGGTTGTGCTTCTCAATGGCACACCGGGGCGACAGTTCTTCTGCAAAAGGGGTGTGCGGCAAAGCGACCCGTTGTCGCCATTGATCTTTGTTCTAGCAGCTTACCTACTCCAAGCCTCAATCAACGACAAGTTCAGAAAAGGTAATCTCCGGCTGCCGATCCCTATGGCGGATGGTGACTATCCGGTGATCCAGTACACGGACGACACCATTGTAATCATGCCTGCTGTCTTGGATCAAGTAGTTAGAATGAAAAAAATTCTCCAAGACTATGCAACCTCAGTTGGCCTGAAAATAAATTTCCAGAAATCCACTCTTATCCCGATCAATACGTCGGCCGAAATGACGGTTGTGCTAGCTAGCAGTTTGGGATGTGCCGTTGGGACCATGCCGTTCACATATCTTGGGTTGCCCATGGGCATAGTAACTGACCTGATGCCGATGGTGTGCTCGGTAGAGTGCCACCTCTCCACTGCTGCCTCCCTTTTGGATTACGGGTCTAAACTTACCCTTGTCGATTCAGTTATCACCTCGATCGCTATCTACGCAATGTGCTCCATCAAACTGCCCCCAACGTGATTGATCATCTGGATAAACTACGCCGTCCATATATGTGGACGAGGAAATGTGGGGATGACACCAAGAGCAGCTCGCTGGCTTCTTGGTCAATTATGTGCAAGCCCAAAAAAAAGGTGGGCTGGGAGTTATTGATCTGAAGTTGCAAAATCAGGAGTTGTTGCTCAAGCAACTCCATAAGTTCTTCAACAAGCAGGACGTCCCTTGGGTTAATCTAGTCTGGGGGCATACTATACTAACTCCGTTCCCCATGCTGCTGATCAGTGTGGATCGTTCTAGTGGCGGGACGCCCTTCAGTTCTCCCCGGCATACAGGGCTGTGACCTCAGTGACTGTTGGTGATGGGTCGAGTGCGTTGTTCTGGAAAGACGCATGGTTGGGCGATGTGCTAGGAGAAACCTTCCCGAGGCTGTTTTCGGAAACAAAAAACTCAGATGTGTCTGTCCAAGGCATGCTCACAGCCACCACCCTTGGTGCCAACTTCGAGCTGCCCCTCTCGGAACCGGCTAGGCTGGAGCTGGGAGAGCTTCAAAGCCAAGTTGCGGAGGTTTGTCTGACAGTTGGACGAGATGACTCCTGGATGACTATCTGGGAAATCACTTCAGTTCGCGTAAATTCTATCTCCATTGCTTCAGAGATGTACAGGCTGACGCGGTTTTTCAGTGGATTTGGTCCACAAAATGTACAAATAAATGGAAAGTGTTTGCCTGGATTCTCTTGTCGGATCGCCTCAACACCAGGAACATGCTGCGCCGCCGACATTGCATTTTGCAAGATAATGATTACACGTGCATGCTCTGCGACGCTCCCCCGGAGGAGACCGTGGAACACTTGTTTTTTCTGTGTCCCTTCAGCACGATCTATTGGAGTGAGCTGGGGATTGTTCGGATAGGCTCGGGTGGAAGGATCGAGATGCTACATGCTGCTAAAACTGCTTGGTCCAGAGGGCTGTTCATGGAGGTGTTTATTGTGGCGTCGTGGAGCCTTTGGAAGGAGAAAAACGACAAACACTTTCCTGGTTTGCGTCCTTCTGTTGATTCCTAGAGGCAGAGGTTTATGAAGGACTTTGATATGCTCAGGCATAGAGCTAGAGAGGGGGCTGGTCCCCTCATCATTTTTTATATATATTTTTTGGAATTTTTTGGGCACCGTAAATATGGGTAAAAACCTGCAATTCACATACATCAGCAGACAGAAACTGGCTCTGGGTGCACTGAGTTAGTAGGTTAGTCCATATATGTGTAAAAAGGTATGAAAGTTTAGCAAAACACATAGCAATGTCACCTAAAAGAGCATGGAACAAGCAGAAATTGTAGATACGTTCGGGACATATCATGTATCTCCTCTCCAACAAGGAAAGCAACATACATGGATGTTTCCAATCACTAGCAACCAACGTTACAAGGCTTTCGTCCGGAGAAACAAACCACACTGAGGACAACACCTCGGACACACCCACCACTAGATCTGGAGCTAGCGCAACCTGGTCCACCCAACCTTACCGAAGCGCAGCCAACAACACTGCCGAGTGGTAGGGCGCAAGTATGGCGCCTTCATGCCCAACACCACCATGAGCAGCCACCCCATAGGGCCGTACCACCCACGTGGAGTCCATTTCTGTGCCCGCCACACCTTTCCACCTGGTTGGCCTGCATGCCGCGCCCCCGTACCTCTTCCTTGCCAAACGGCTCCGCACCGCCCAGACCTAGAAAGAGAGAAGAAGTGAAGGTCGTGTCGTTGATGCCGTGCAGACTTTTCCCGATGGAGTGGGGAGGGGGAGGTACTATGGCGACTAGGGTTCACCCGGGTCGCCCGCGGGGGGGGGGGGGGGGAGGGCGGATGAGCAAGTACAATAAATTCTTCTAGCTTTAGCTCTCTAAAATTACACGCGGAGCACCGCCGATGTAGGAGGATCCTAGAAGGGAGCCACACTGAGTGCCGAGTTTTTGGCCAACGCCTGGAGGGACCGATCTCTTGGAAATCGACTGTTTTCTATGAGGGACCGTTATGAAGTTGTTTTGCAAGTCATGAGGGCGTCGCCGCTACAGCCACCACAACGACTCATGTCTATGCGCGCTAGCCTGTATGCCACATCCTTGGCTACATCATCGACTTCATTGGGAAGCCAAGGGATCTCCATGGATGTCGGTGTCACGCTCTTTGGAGAGCAATGTCGAGTACACGACTGAGCCGAGGAAGACCGATGATACGGATGTTGCCGTTAGCGTCTAGGAGTAGAGGAGGGACAACATGTCCCATATGTCCCACATGTTCGCACCCGACACATGCCCGTGTAACCATAAGGGTCAGCTTGTTGGATATATTCCCTAGAGGCAATAATAAAGTGTGTTATTATTAATATTCAAGATCATAATTAATGTTTATATTTCTATGCTATAATTGCAATGACCTTGACTGGATTCAAAAGAAAACTCATTTGCGTGTGTGGAAATGTAAACAACAAGAGTTCCTAGTTTAGCTTGTAAGACCAGCTCATGTGCTAACAAATGATTATGTTTTCCTAATCATGGACATCATTATTGTAACAAGGATGTCACTAGCAATGAGAGCATGTTGTTAGCAGAACAATGATGTTGATCCAACCCCAGTATTAAATGATATACTTAGATATCACATTGTAACTATGTTATAAGTCTATCATGAATTGTTATCATATACGTAATTCCTTAGACCATGAGAGTATCGGGTTACTTCACGCAAGAAGATATGATTTGGTTCTTAGATGAATCCTCCCGTTACTGGGAAGTAGTAAAATAAGTTCTGGATATATCGGATGGAGTGTCTAGTAACTGCGATAGTTCAAGAATGGGATTTTCTCCTTCACGATGAAGAGATATTGACTTTGGGCCCACTCGGTATGACGGTATCCATTCTAGTTTGGCCAGACGCATTGTGATTTAGTCACGGGGATACCGGAATACAATAACGAGGAATAGAGACAAACGAGCAATGAGGATAACGGGTGGCTTGTGTTCAAGAAGTTATTACACATAGGTGCCAAAATTCCCTCCTCTAAGTTTGTCACATATTGCGAAACAAAGGGAATGGTACATGGCTAACATAAAGGTTCACTCGAAGTTTCTTCGTCCATGTGCGGGAGTCAACATGGGTGTTCATGGCTCCGTTGTTGATTATTGGCTATTGACAATAGGTTGTTGTCCTACGTTCGTAAGACATTATGAGTCATGTCCGCATAATACCGAGCCTATTGGGTCAAACACTTAACGAGTAGTAATCTGTTTGAGAACTAGGAGATGAAAATATAAAGGGTACCAGAATTATTTCGGCTGGAACCGGAATTTTTCCGGATAGCAATAGAAATGTTCTAGGTGGTACCAAATGGTCTCGAATGATTCTGTAACATTCAAGAATGGTCTTTAGTGGTCATAAGACATTTGGTGATAGGTGTTTGAAAGGTTACGGAACATCGAGAAAATGTTCCGAGACTTCTAGAAATGTTTCGGGAGGTTCTCGGGAGCTTATGGAAGTATCCGGAGGGTTATGGAACTCTCCAAGACGCAGAAACCGAAGCTAGGCCAAGTAGGAATGTCCACAAGGTCATAGGTCGGTGGAAAAGGAACTTTCATTGGGGGGCAGGGCAAAATGCCAGGGTCCATCGCGTTTCCCCCTCGACACCGTAGTCTGTGGTGTTTCGTACTGGAATCCGTGTTGGACTCCTCCTGGTGTCCAAAACCGACTTTTGGGAGTACCCTCGCCCAAGTTGCGACCCAAGGCTTCCACCTTTTTATTCGGGGGCAGGGGTAGCCCCAAAGACACACAAGAAAATCCCCAGGCTGCGCCAACTAAATCCCACGCGCCTCTAATTCTCTTCGGGCTAGATCGTTCTAGTCCGGACGCCGCTAGGATGTTCTCCCTCTAGTTTGTCATGGTGGAGTTCTTCTTTGAATAGTGGAGCGCTGCTGGATTGCTGCATCGGGACGTGTGGATACCGGTAGACGGATCATAACTTTGGCCCTTCTTCGAGGAGCTTATTCTTCATTGGGTATCTTGTTCGAGGGAATTGCTCGAGGGACTTTTTCGTGGGAAGGATCAAGGGACGGTTCATGGGACGATTCGCGATATCTACTTCAACGAGCTTCACCAACTATACTTCCGCTACATCGTATGGCCTAAACCTTGTATGCCATCTTCTTGGATGATCTTGGGTTCTTGCTTCGTAGGCACAAATTTTTATGTTTTCTACTATGTTTCCCAACACGGTTCTGATACCATTTGCAACGCCTCATTCATATCCATCGGTTCCCGGTCGTTACACATGGTGGGATTGTAACAACCTGGGATTTTCACCCAAATTAACAAAATTGTTTGTTGCTTTGTTTTGTTGACTGCTAGATTTGTTTGTAGTATTTGCTTAGCCGATTTATTAATCGGTGATTCTTTCCCCCCTCATTCTCGTGCCGGCATGCGTGACTGAATCTTTCCACCATGACACACGAGCTTTTGCGACACCGGGTTTCATCTGAGCACCGTCGTAACTTCCGGCACAAGACCACCCATCACCATCGGAACAAAAACCCCGTTTATTTAATAAACGGATTATTTTATTGGGTGCCAAAAAATGTTCTCGGAACAGTATCAAAGTGAGCTAGAAGTGACCGGCTCATCGCGCCGAGCGCGTGGCTCGAGGTTTCTCCCGAATCGGAGGTCGTATGGACTCCCGGCGGCTAAAAACGTAATTACCGAACACGAAAGAGAGAAAACGGGGGCGTTTGTGTAAACCTGCTATCCAGGCTAGCCTATAAATAGAACACCACTCTCTCCCACCCATTTAGGGTTTCCCTAAGCCAAAATTTTCAGCCATCCCCTCCTAAATTCCAGATCTGCCCAGATTTAACCCCATTTTCGAAACCCTAGCCCCCCTCTAATCTAGACCGTCAGATCTCAGATCTGACGGCCAAAACGAGGCCACGTCACCCCGATCCTCCTCCTCCCACCTCCAGATCCGATCTGGGCCCCGTAGGGCCCTGGCAGCCCGCCCTTCTGCTGCCGGGCTCGAACTGGACTGAGCCGCCGCCGCGAGCTCACCCGTAGAGAGCCGCGTCGTCGGCCGTGGAGCTCATCACCGGCGCCGCGCAGGCCACCGCCGGTGAGCAGCTCCCAGCACGCCGCGCTGCCCCCTTCCCTCTCCTCTCGGACTAACCCCTCCCCTTACTTTGATGCAGTCATGGCCACACCGCCGTCGGCACCATGGACGGTGTCTCGAGCCGGAGCTCGCGCCGAAGGCCGGTAACCGATGACGTCTGCTGGATCTAGCCGGATCCGGCTTCAAGGCCACCTCTGCGCCCGTCCAGTGCCTTTAAGCCCGCCGCCGCTCTAGATTGTCGCCCGGCCCGAGCCGGCGCCGCCGCCGTTGACCGCCACCATCCACCTCCGCCAAGGTTGGTCGGCCGCCAGCGCGCCCTTGCCGCCCACCTCCTCCTAGGCCGGCCCCGAGGCCTCCTCTCGCTCGCAGGGAGAGCTGCCTATCCGACGCTCACTCCCGCCTTGGCTCGAGCCCACTAGGGTGAGGCCTGTTTATTCCCCCCCCCCCCCTCTGATTTTTCAAAGTCTTTTTCCCTGCTATCTGTTTACTGTTTTGCGACGTAGTTTACGATAGATCTGTAGCTCGTATGACTTTACACGCAACATGAAAAGTGTTCTTCTTGATGTGCTCTACAATAATTCTTTAGTAAGTTTATTCATTTGAGCTCTTTTGATTGGTGAAATTGTTAGTCAAACACTGCTACTTGCAATTAACTGCTGCAACTGTTATTTTTATGCGATGTTTGGTTGATGATTGCCTCGCAACCGTGCATCGTATGCATATAGTTCTTTGACATGAATTTCTTAGAATCTTGTGTACTTTAATTCCATGAATTCATTTTTCATGTTATGTTGTTGTAGGTTGCACTTATATTGCTTCAAAGTGGTGCACTTGTTAATCCGTCCTGCCTGTTTACATTTTGTTGCATCTTGCTAGCCTTATAGTTATTGATCCATGCCTCAAATGGTTTAGCTCACATGGAATGAATTGTTCCTTGTCATATATGCTTTCATGCCATGCATTGCTATACCATGATATATTTACCGTTCATATAGTTCTTGAGCTCCCAAAGTGCATACTTGTTGTTTGTTGTCAACTACTCTGATTTGCATGCTTTATATATATTCATCCTTGGGTCTTTTGACCATATGTACAATGTATGAACGCATGCGCATCATGTAATCTAGCTGTAGATATATTGCATGTTCAATTTGATGATTTTTTGCTATTGATTTACCCGCTGTCAAGTAAGCATGTTGTTAACCTCTTGCCATGTTTTCCTAATTTCACTAAGACCTAAACCAGTAGCAGAAATTAGCATTTTGCATGGGTTATAATTATTATTGCTTGATGCTCCTGTACATGAAACTTGTATGCCATGTCTTTCTTGTCATGTATACTGTTAATCCTTATCATTTCGGTGCATGTCTGCAATCTGTAGCATGTTGTTGCGTTGCTCTTAAGTATATTACCTGATGTTGGCAGATTGTGTTCATAACTTGCGTGGCTTGTATCTTTTTAACCGTAACTCCGTTTGGGGTGTTCTTTATATGTAACTTGACTAGAATTTTGTGTATATTATGATTGTGCTATTGTTTTATATTGATAACTAATATAAATATGGTTTAGGGAAGAACAGTAATAAAAGTATAAATTGTCGTGGGGTACTTAGTGATATGTCATGTTTAGATTTTACCTCAATTAAATTGACTAGCATAGATAGTTTACTTTATGATTCACCTATTTCCATGATTGTGTGATATTCCATGCTTGTGTGAGATGCCATGTTAACAACCTTTGCTCATGTTGTGTAGCTAATAGATGCCTCGTGTTGACTTCTTGTTGTTGCTTGCTCTTTATTTCTTCGTAGTAATAGATGCTTGATCTTTGATTTCCTTTCCAGTGTTTCCTTCTTGTCTGATCCCGCGGTTACTCTCGGATACGATGTGAGCTTGCGATCGACTACACCTTCGGCTTCGTCTTCTCATCAGGTAAGGGGGATCATATATCATGCTTATAACTTTCATCTCACTTGCCTAGGTATAGTATAGAACGATTGCTTGATCCTAACACCTTACATTTAAGCCTCCATATTAAAACCCAAACAGCCATGTTCCCCCACATCCCAGCAAACCTTTGTTTGTCCATGTACCTTGCTTGCTTGACCACTGATTAGTATGCATGCTAGAATGATATCAACTGTTATCCTGTTACTCCTTGGATTGGGCTATCACATTATTATATTGTTGTGGATGATATGATTATTATAATGTTGACTATATTCGACGAAGGATGGGAGGTCAGGTTATCCCGCCATGGCACTTTGTTCCATTTGAGTCACCTAGGATCCGAGTTATGTGTATTGGTTCTAAGACTGAGCATGCCTAATCATGTGTGGGATTCAATGGGGTCACCTTTTCTTACCTATCTAGCTCCAAAGGATTCAAGTGGTGGCCCAAGCTGATTTACCATTTGCAAACGATTGATATGTCTGTTGGGTCGCTCCTAGAAGATTTTTTATGTAAAACAACTTGGGCCAGAGGAGACATGGTTTCTCTACTTGGTCCACCCTTGGGAGCTAGGGGGCTGCCCACATGGTTTGGGTAGCTAAACCAACCTCATCCAGACGGTAGAGGCCAATTCGAGAGTGCGGCCGACTTTTGAGTTGTATGTCGACTCACCGGGGGACACCCGGAATTGTGTGTTGTTAGTTAGAGGGACTCTGTCTTTCCAGAGTTTCAGGCGTCTTCACACAGCCAAACGGAAACCGGGCGTACATGCGACGCCTATAATGGGCAGTTGGTACACCCCTGCAGGGTTAAATCTTTTTGAGAAGCCGTGTCAACGGTTATGGACGACTTGGGACCTACGTCTTGTTCATAGATAACATCAACTGAATCATTACTATAACTTTAGCAACATGTGTGTGCCTTGACAGCTTCTTCTTCATCGGGTGATGAAGGGGAGGACAAGTGTCACAACCCCAAGTTAGGTATGTGCTAGGATTAGCAAGTCACTTTGCATCATGATAAAAATTTCAAAATAAATTGAAATGGGAGAGAGAACACCCCCCAGATGAATTTAATTCAAATGGCCAGATAAACAGTTGCTCCAAAAATTCCTTTTGCATTTTAGAAAACTCCCATAAATGAGTGTGATCACATATCAAGTGATGTGGGACCAATCCCAGGCTCATGAATTTTTCAAATATTCAAACTGGACCTTGGAATTAATCAAAAACCCCTATTTGAATTAAAGTTCAATTAGTTTGAATTTTAAAAAGTGCCAAACTTTATAAATGGATAGCCTATTATAATATGAGGCCATATAAAAAGTTTCAGCATTTTTAAAAATGCCTAGCTATTTATTTTAGCATGGCCAACATAAAGACAGAAAAGAAATAGAAAAGAAAAAGAAAAAAAAGGACAGGGAGTTACCTGTCCCCTAGGGCGCAAGCCCACTTCTCCAGCAGGCCCAGCCCACCTGGGGCTCCCCTGTCGTCTTCCTCGGGCACGAGCACACTGCTGCGTAACTGGCATGCCGCAGCTGCCCCGGTGGCAGCCTCGCAGCCACGCCCCTGCCTCCACCTCGACGTAGAGACGCTTGGATAAGGCCCTGTTCTTTTCCCTCCTCTCCTCTGTCGTCTTCTCAGTCTCCCTCTCTCGTTCTCGTCGAAAATCCGAGCGCCCCCTTAACCTAGCCGGAGCACGGCGACGGCCCGACGCGGTGACCAAGCCCATCCATCCTCGCCGCCTTGTCCATCCTCTCCAGCAGCGTCGTCTACGTCGAACCCCGGCGTCAATTGGAGGCCATCGCCACCAGATACGATGCCCACTTCGAGCTTTCACCGCCGGCCGCCGAGGAGAAGAGCTCCAAAATTCGCCGTCGTCGAGCAACCCCCGCCCCCACCATCTTCGCCATTCAAACCGGGGTGAGCAGCTGTAACACCCTCAGAATGAGTAACAGTAATCACTACAGTGATTCCACTGTTAGTGATCATTACTGTTGATGATCAAGCCGTGAACACCTTTGATCACAGCTCATTGAAATTCCAACCCTGATAAAATTTTCAATTAAACGTGGATTGTAAATCTTGCTCCAAGGATTGTGGATGCCAGTCAATCAACATGATCATGGTTAAACCAAGTCACCCTTAGTCATTAGAATAATGACAAGTCTATGATGATTGTGAAACCAATGTTGTGGGGTCATCAAAAATTGTTTTGAAAGTTAATATAAAAATGAAATCATAGTTAAACCAAAATGATGGAATCTATTTATAAAATGCCTAGCAATCTTAGGCCATGATAATATAGCAATGGTTGTTTTATTAAAATGGTATAGTAATATAAAGGAATAATATTTAAAATAAAAACAATAGTTGGGAATTGTTAAAACGCCATGGAATAAAATAAACAAGTGGGAATTTTAAATGAACTAAAAATTATGGAAACAATTTTATAAAATGCCTAATAATCTGTAGGCCATAATAAAAGTGATTTGGGGTTTTATTAAAATGTTTTAATATTATAAATAATTAAAAACAGTAGCAAAACAGTGGCTATTAATACCTTTTAAAGAAAACACGATTTCAAATGATTTTTATAAATCACAAAAACTCTTAGTAATAATTCTATATTATATAACACTAATATTGGGGCCAGTCCCATGTTTTATAAATTTGATGAATGAGTTAGAATAAATTAAAAAAAAAGGAAAACCTAAAACCCGCCTGTGGGCACCGCCCCCCCCCCCCCCCCCCGGCCCACCCCCCTTCTCTCCTCATCCTCTCACCTGCCCCCGTCCCGTCCCCACCTGCCCCCGTGCCGTGGCACAGCCATGGCCATGGAAGCCGCGGCTGGACCCCCCCTCTCCCCCCTGTGCGATGTGGGTGATAATACCGACAATCTGCCCCCCTTGACCCCCCTGCTCACTCCTCTCCCCCTTCCCGGTGCTCTCTCCTCCTATCCCGTTCCACAGCGAGCGCGACCGTGGGCGCGTCCCCGTCGATCTCCTGCGCCAGGCTCTCCCCCGACGAACGACGATGTCCCGGAGCACCAGCGGGGACTCCTCCTTCTTCCCCTGCATCAAGTCGCACTCGGAGGCCACCACATCGCCGGAATCGCGCCACCCCTCCCGCCACGGCCGCGGCGCCATTGTCGACGAATTCGTTGCCCTCGCAGCTTCCCCCGCTTCCCCAAGACCCCGAGCTCCTCTTCAAGTTCCCTCGTTTCCCTTCGCTTTCGGTACCCGTAGTTGTCGTAGTCCCACTCGCGCGCTCACCACTGCATGGCCACGCCCGCGTACGTGCCCAGCCACCGTGGCCACGCGCCCTCCTGCCCCTGTCCATGCCTCCGCCGCGAGTGCATCACCCGCGCGCGACCACAAGCCCCCCTCCGCACCGGCAGTCCGATAAATTGTCCGGTACTGCTAAAGTACCCGGATGAATTTATTTCGAACACGAAAGTTGTTCGGAATAGATCAACTAACCCGGATACACCACCCACACATGTGTCGGATGTCCACGACACCTCCGGCATGATACCTTCCCCTCCGGATCATCTGTCCGGTAATCACCCGGAGCCGACAGTTCATCCCCGGATAAATTCCCGCTCTGACCAACGTACATTGCAATGCGTTAGAACACCGTTAACATTTCATCTGTCATGTCATGAATCTGTTTGTACATTCTTGCTGTGTATTTACTGTTTCTTCCCCCCCCCCTTAATCTCCGGTAGACCCCGCTGCTGCCGTCGACTACATCGCTGCTGAGTACGACTACTTCGTCGACGACCGTACCTCTATTACCGAGCTTCCAGGAAAGCAGAGCCATTCTCTTCCCCAGATATCGCCTACCTTTCCGTACTTTCTTGCACTAGGCATTGTTACTGCTACTGCTACGTTACAATCCTATTCAATTGCATAGCCTGTTTTTTCGCCCCTTGATGTACCTTCCTTTATCCCATGCTGCTTATTATTACTTATGCATTATTCAGCAGTAAACCCTGCGCATTGTTAGCTAGGTTTAAAATAGATGGTTGTGATCACTTTGGGGAGTGAACGCGGATTACAATTATTATAACTTCAACAGGTACGGATCAATGCAGACGCCCTAGGGAACCTACAACGTAGAGACTATGCCCAGTCGCTTCGAGTTTGACTTACGAGTAGAATGGACTCGTATTTCACTCTCGTCGGCTCAGTAGCGTAGCATCACTGGGATGATACGAGGGTATTCCTCTTTAGTTCATTCCGCTGGTGTCTCGGCACCACTGTGGTGATACGAGAATATTCCACTTTAGTTCATCCCGCTGATGTCTCAGTCGAGCCAGCTCAAGTGTACCATCGAGAGTGATTCCTCCTGGTTTCACTTAATGGTAGGGACTCGAACCAACTGGTGTCCTTAAATGTAAGAAGTCGGGCGACCCAACGGTGCCCGCGAGAGGTATTGCAACGGGACGACAGGGAGGGTACGACCAATGTACCGGTGTGTTGGCCCCTGATCGTTGGCCGCGAGAGTTACCAAAACACGAAAGTCGAGCTCCTCCAGGAGCACACACGAGACAAGGTAAGGAGACGGTTCACCTTGTTGGTAACCGCAGTGACTTGGTGGGACGACGAGGCAGGCACCGATATACTGGTGGTCCAGGCTGCTGTCGTTGTCCGCGGGTCAGTTAAGTCGAGGCAACGATAACGGTTGTCACGCATGTTAATTAAAATGCTAAATGGTTCAGTGGATGTCTTGAGTTGGCAATATGCCATGTACGCACTACCTACCCGTGTGAATTACGAGTTATGGGCTCCTCTGCTTCATAGTGTCGTCCGAGGACTCTTCAGACGTCAGCAGTACTGCGGGCTGATTGCCGGGAAGTGGTGTTGTCTTATTTGCTCGCGCGGTGGTGTCTTATTTGGATTTGCTTCAACTTCACCGGCCAGCCACGCACCGTGCAGGAGTACGTTCGGGTTGGGGTCCAAGGCCCGGCGTACTTAGGATTTAGACCGGCGGATGGCCTCTCTGTTGAGTTTGAAAGATGGGCTACGGAGTGTCGGATAGCCTCGGTGGACCGTTCCCTAACAAGGTGCCCGCCACCCTAGAGATCCGTGCGTGTAGTGTAACACAAGTGCACCCCTGCAGGGAAGATTAATCTATTCAAATAGCCGTGTCCACGGTAACAGGACAATTTATTTTGAAGCTGGATCTTACCACTACAAACTATTATTATTAAACTGTATGGTTCCGGGTTTTCTTCCTCGCTGGGATGTCGAGGAGGTGAACTCGGAGGCATTGTTAATTATGATTACAACTTATTATTATACAATGCTGCAGCAACTTGTGGTGCATTGTTACTTTCATTACTGTTATATTAACTGTTGGCTGATTCTTACCTCATGCTGCAATACTCGTTGGAAGATTCTAGTCTTCGTTAGGCCTAGCTTCTTACCCTTATTTTGATTTCTATCTTACAGTCCACTATATACAACCTCTTCTTTCCGTTGATACAATGCATAATGCTTAGTAGCGGACGTAAGACTCGCGGGTATGCTAGATACTCACCTTTGCTTTATTTCCCTCTTTTTCGCTTTGCCTGATCGGCCGCTGCAGCCGACGTTGGAGCCCAGGAGCAGGAGTACCCCGGAGGCGACTACTACGATGTTGAAACCTTGTTGACTAGGAGTAGTTCGATGGATCCCGGGCAGGAGGCCTCGCCTTTTCAATCTGTATCTCTGATGTGATTTGTGCTAGCCTTCTTAAGGCAAAACTTGACTAACTATGTCTGTACTCAGATATTATGGCTTGTATGACTTATGTATTCGGATCCTCGTGATCCCTGGTATTGTAACATATTTGTTTATCCTTTTGTGTTTAGTGTTGTGCTGTGATATCCTCACCGTGGCACCCTAATCTCAGCCATGTACCCTACGTGTATGATTACTGTACATGTGTTGATTTTGGGGGCGTCACAAGTTGGCATCAGAGCCGACTGCCTATAGGAATCCCCTAATCACTCCTCGGTCGAAGTCGAGTCTAGTATTTGCAAAACTACTTGCTAACTTAATGTCACTACGTGTGATATCTATGGTATTAGGATCTTTTTCTCCGTACCTATGCTCTGGGACTCTGATCTCTTATCCTTGCTGGTAAGTTTTATTAACGCTGACTTTAGGTTCTCGTACCTCCTTCCTTCCGGAGAGCACTACCTTCCCGATGATCGCCTGATTCACCTGAAGATTCCGACGATTATTCTCTGATAAATTCCCGAGAACCTGCGTGTTCATCGCCTTTGCAATCCCCTGCCACCGATAAGTCCGTATGGATGATTGCATCCACCTCCCGATCTGGAAAACACGATTCCCTTGTACTCAAGCATCGCATTATTCCGATGCTTCTATCACTCGATGCCTTTGCATTCCTTCTCTTCCCGATTGAGTGCTGATACTCACATCGGATCCTTTGCGAACCATTCGACCTTTTCGTGGGTTATTATCCGACTAATCTTACGTGGCTTATCCCATGTGTCAATTGGATTCACCGTGTGAAATACCATCCCTGACCCTCGATGATTTTGGTTATCGTCGACAACCTCCCTCGACTCCGTGCCAATACAACTTGGTCATGTATATCGTGCTCTGCCTTTCCTTGGGAAAGACATACACGTGATACTTGTGTATCATCACTTTTTCCCTTCCATTGGTCTGTTTGATCAGACAAACACCTTTTCCCTTCCATTGGTCTGTTTAACCTTTCTTGCGATGTGAATAACCTAAGCAGCGATAATTCCCTGCTGTTGTAAACACCTCGATGTGTTACCTCGTCAGTAACCCCTTGTTGCCATTGTTGATGACATAATGGTAACCGCCGGGACGAGAACTTTGCCAATTGGTATGCCTCGTATTAACGAGCAGGAAATGGTTCTCAATGTCCACTGCCCTTGGTACCGACGTTGTTGCCGATATAGCTGACAAGATGTTCTCTGACTTGCCTTGCAACTTCATCCCATTGTTTGTCACCATACTTCTGATTCTTATGTGGGCCCATAAACCACAGTTCCACAGGACCGAAACTTGACTCTTGTCATCAACCTTGTTATATTCCGTCCGAGATCAGACTCAGTGCTTGTGCCTGATGATCGTGGACCCTTTCCCACCATCCGTCATCGGCATCGAATACGTGCTTATCCGCTTAAAACTTCTCACGATGTACTTCCCTGAGGTTAAACTCGGAAGGACTTTGTACCCCATACCCTTGAGCAACCCCATTTGATTGATATTGTATCGGTCCGACCCCCTTAAGCTTTACCTCTTAACCTGTTCGTGAGTGCGATGAAGCCCCGAGGAAAGGATGAAAACCCATCGAGATGCACCGATGCAAAGATATGAAGGCCTCAACGTGAAGGATTAATTTCTTCGAGTAGGACAACAGGAACCAGAAGATTTGTTAGGAGGCGAAACCGAAACTCTACCCCTTACACTACTTTTAATTCTTGGGACGAGAATTCTTTGTAGTGGTGGAGAATTGTAACACCCTCAGAATGAGTAACAGTAATCACTACAGTGATTCCACTGTTAGTGATCATTACTGTTGATGATCAAGCCTTCAACACCTTTGATCACAGCTCATTGAAATTACAACCCTGATAAAATTTTCAATTAAATGTGGATTGTAAATCTTGCTCCAAGGATTGTGGATGCCAGTCAATCAACATGATCATGGTTAAACCAAGTCACCCTTAGTCATTAGAATAATGACAAGTCTATGATGATTGTGAAACCAATGTTGTGGGGTCATCAAAAATTGTTTTGAAAGTTAATATAAAAATGTAATCATAGTTAAACCAAAATGATGGAATCTATTTATAAAATGCCTAGCAATCTTATGCCATGATAATATAGCAATGGTTGTTTTATTAAAATGGTATATTAATATAAAGGAATAATATTTAAAATAAAAACAATAGTTGGGAATTGTTAAATTTCCATGGAATAAAATAAACAAGTGGGAATTTTAAATGAACTAAAAATTATGGAAATAATTTTATAAAATGCCTAATAATCTGTAGGCCATAATAAAAGTGATTTGGGGTTTTATTAAAATGTTTTAATATTATAAATAATTAAAAACAGTAGCAAAACAGTGTCTATTAAATCCTTTTAAAGAAAACACGATATCAAATGATTTTTATAAATCACAAAAACTCTTAGTAATAATTCTATATTATATAACACTAATATTGGGGCCAATCCCATGTTTTATAAATTTGATAAATGAGCTAGAATAAATTAAAATAGAAAAAAAACAAAAAAAAGGAAATCCTAAAACCGACCTGTGGGCACAGCCCCCCCGGCCCACCCCCTTCTCTCCTCATCCTCTCACCTGCCCCCGTCCCCTCCCCACCTGCCCCCGTGCCGTGGCACAGCCATGGCCATGGAAGCCGCGGCCGGACCCCCCCCCCCCTCTCCCCCCCTGTGCGACGTGGGTGATAATACCGACCACCTGCCCCCGCTTGACCCCCATGCTCACTCCTCTCCCCCTTCCTGGTGCTCTCTCCTCCTATCCCGTTCCGCAGCGAGCGCGACCGTGGGCGCGTCCCCGTCGATCCGCTGCGCCAGGCTCTCCCCCGACGAACGACGATGTCCCGGAGCACCAGCGGGGACTCCTCCTTCGTCCCCTGCATCAAGTCGCACTCGGAGGCCACCACATCGCCGGAATCGCGCCACCCCTCCCGCCACGGCCGCGGCGCCATTGTTGACGAATTCGTTGCCCTCGCAGCTTCCCCCTCTTCCCCAAGACACCATCGAGCTTCCAAGTGAGCTCCTCTTCCAGTTCCCTCGTTTCCCTTCGCTTTTGGTACCCGTAGTTGTCGTAGTCGCGCTCGCGCGCTCACCACTGCGTGGCCACGCCCGCGTGCGTGCCCAGCCACCATGGCCACGCGCCCTCCATCCCCTGTCCATGCCTCCGCCGCGAGGGCATCGCACGCGCGCGACCACAACCCCCACTGCAGCCTGCTCGCCTTGCTGGCTCCTGCCATGGCCGAGCCACGCCAAGGACGATGCCCACGCCCGCGACGTCTCCACCTGTGCACGGCCACCCTGGCCACGCCCCCACCGCGCACGCCCTGCGCTGGCCGCGCCTTGGCCACGGCCTCGCGTTCCTCTGGCCTCCGCGCCCCAGCGCCCCTAACGCCCGCCATCGTGCCCTGCCCCTGCTCCAGGCCGCCGCCGTGAACCGCCTCGCCGCCGGGCAACCTTCCCCTGTGCAACCAGGGATTAACCTCCCCCCCACGATTAACACTAGATCCCCCTAATAAACAGATACTTAACCCCCCCTGAGACTTACAGTGGGGCCCCACCCCACTGTTATAATTAATTAAATGAATTTAGTTATGTGGGGTATGAGATGTGGGTCCCCCTCCCCTTTGATTTAATTAAAATGTTTAATTGACACAGAAATGTATGACACATGGGCCCAACCCACTTAATCCCTGTTTAGTTAAATAGATTGCTATAATAAAACCTTTTAGTATGACATGTGGGCCCAGTGATTATTAGATTTAAAAAAATGAATTTTATTACTGTGAGGCCGACATGTGGGACCCCATGTCAGGTTGACCGGTCAACTCCCTGTGGATAAGGTTAGATATTATTAATAAAAATAATTCTAGAAAATGATTTAAAATATTTAAAACTTTGAAATTCAATATCTTTTAAATTGAAACTCAGATCAAAAAACTTTATACATCAAAATTGATCAGAAAAATATTACGGATACACATACGCTATCCATATGTCTACCACCCCCCTCTAACGTACCGAACATCGACATTCCCCCCTTCGGGCCGTCTGTCGATAATTCCCGGTACCGATATACGTTGTCCGGATGTAAAACTTTTGTATACGAAAGTTGCTCAGAACGGATCCACGATTACGAATACGTTACTCATACTCCCACCACACCCCTCTAACATGCCAAACATCGAACCGTCCCCCCCCCTCCGGACCGGCAGTCCGATAAATTGTCCGGTACTGCTAAACTACCCGGATGAATTTATTTCGAACACGAAAGTTGTTCGGAATAGATCAACTAACCCGGATACACCACCCACACATGTGTCGGATGTCCACGACACCTCCGGCATGATACCTTCCCCTCCGGATCATCTGTCCGCTAATCACCCAGAGCCGACAGTTCATCCCCGGATAAATTCCCGCTCTGACCAACGTACATTGCACTGCGTTAGAACACCGTTAACATTTCATCTGTCATGTCATGCATTTGTTTTGTACATGCTTGCTGTGTATTTACTGTTTCTTTCCCCCCCTTAATCTCCGGTAGACCCCGCTGCTGCCGTCGACTACATCGCTGCTGAGTACGACTACTTCGTCGACGACCTTACCCCTACTACCGAGCTTCCAGGCAAGCAGAGCCATTCTCTTCCCTAGATATCGCCTACCTTTCCGTACTTTCTTGCACTAGGCATTGTTACTGCTGCTGCTACGTTACAATCCTATTCAATTGCATAGCATGTTTTTGTCGCCCCTTTATGTACCTTCCTTTATCCCATGCTGCCTATTATTACTTATGCATTATTCAGCAATAAACCCTGCGCATTGTTAGCTAGGTTTAAAATAGAGGGTCGTGATCACTTTGGGGAGTGAACGTGGATTACAATTATTATAACTCCAACATGTACGGATCAATGCAGACGCCCTAGGGAACCTACAACGGCGAGACTCTGCCGAGTCTCTTCCAGTTTGACTTACGAGTGGAATGGACTCGTATTTCACTCTCGTCGGCTCAGTAGCATAGCATCACTAGGATGATACGAGGGTATTCCTCTTTAGTTCATTCCGCTGGTGTCTCGGCACCACAAGGGTGATATGAGAATATTCCTCTTTAGTTCATCCCGCCGATGTCTCAGTCGAGCCAGCTCAAGTGTACCATCGAGGGTGATTCCTCCTGGTTTCACTTAATGGTAGGGACTCGAACCAACTGGTGTCCTTAAAGGTAAGAAGTTGGGCGACCCAACGGTGCCCGCGAGAGGTATTGCGACGGGACGACAGGGAGGGTACGACCAGTGTACCGGTGTGCTTGGCCCCTGATCGTTGGCCGCGAGAGTTACCAAACCATGAAATTCGAGCTTCTCCAGGAGAACACGCGAGACAAGGTAAGGAGACGGTTCACCTTGTTGGTAACCGCAGTGACTTGGTGGGACGACGGGGCAGGCACCGATGTACTGGTGATCTTGGCTGATGTCGTTGTCCGCGGGTCAGTTAAGTCGAGGCAACGGTAACGGTTGTCACACAGGTTAATTAAAATGCTAAATGGTTCAGTGGATGTCTTGAGTTGGCTATATGCCATGTACGCACTACCTACCCGTGGGAATTACGAGTTATGGGATCCTCTGCTTCGTAGTGTCGTCCGAGGACTCTTCAGACGTCAGCAGTACTGCGGGCTGATTGCCGGGAAGTGGTGTTGTCTTATTTGCTCGCGCGGTGGTGTCTTATTTGGATTTGCTTCAAATTCACCGGCCAGCCACGCACCGTGCAGGAGTACGTTCGGGTTGGGGTCCAAGGCCCGGCGTACTTAGGATTTAGACCGGCAGATGGCCTCTCTGTTGAGTTTGAAAGATGGGCTACGGAGTGTCAGATAGCCTCGGTGGAGCGTTCCCTAACAAGGTGCCCGCCACCCTGGAGATCCGTGCGTGTAGTGTAACACAAGTGCACCCCTGTAGGGAAGATTAATCTATTCGAATAGCCGTATCCACGGTAACAAGACGCTTTATGCTGAAGCTGGATCTTACCACTACAAACTATTATTATTAAACTGTATGGTTTCGGGTTTTCTTCCTCGCTGGGATGTCGAGGAGGTGAACTTGGAGGCATTGTTAATTTTGATTAGAACTTATTATTATACAATGCTGCAGCAACTTCTGCTGCATTCTTACTTTCATTACTTTTATATTAACTGTTGGCTGATTCTTACCTCATGCTGCAAGACTCGTTGGAAGATGCTAGTCTTCGTTAGGCCTAGCTTCTTACCCTTATTCTGATTTCTATTTTACAGTCCACTATATATAGCCTCTTATTTCCGTTGATACAATGCATAATGCTTAGTAGCGGACGTAAGACTCGCGGGTATGCTAGATACTCACCTTTGCTTTATTTCCCTCTTTTTCGGTTTGCCTGATCGGCCGCTGCAGCCGACGTTGGAGCCCATGAGCAGGAGTACCCCGGAGGCGACTACTACGGCGTCGAGTTCCCCGTTGACCAGGAGTAGTTCGGTGGATCCCAGGCAGGAGGCCTCACCTTTTCGATCTGTATCTCTGATGTGATTTTTGCTAGCCTTCTTAAGGCATAAGTTGACTAACTATGTCTGTACTCAGATATTATGGCTTGTATGACTTATGTATTCGGATCCTCGTGATCCCTGGTATTGTAACATATTTTTTTATCCTTTTGTGTTTAGTGTTGTGCTGTGATATCCTCACCGTGGCACCCTAATCTCAGCCGTGTACCCTGCGTGTATGATTATTGTACACGGGTTGATTTTGGGGGCGTCACATCAGCTCGTCCTCCTGACCCTATCCCCTCCTCCTCCCGTGCCCGGACTCGTCGTTCCGGCGAGGTCAGTGCCTCAGCCGCCGCCACGGATGACGCTGTCGTCGCCACAGCGCACGCACTTGACCCCCTCCTATGCCAAACGACTTGCGGCGTCTCGCAGATCCCGGCAGTGCCCCCATCTTCCCCTCCCGTGCTCAAAACCTCAAGTCCGGCAGAACTCCGGCGAGTTCACCGGCGAGCACGCCATTAGGGTGCCTAACCCCCTCCCTTCTCTCTCTGTCAAGTGGGCCCAAGGCCATTAGCCTAAACCCCCCTCCTAATCACCCCTGGTGACACTGGCCAGTGGGCCCATTTCCCTAAGCTAACCATAGGATTAATTAAACAGCGGATTTAAACTAACCCCCACTGACATCTTAGGCCCACACGCCAGTCCCCCCCTGCGTCATGCTGATGTCTTGATGGCGCAGTAAACCCTTTTCCAGTTTAAAGAAATCCAGAAAATTCCATAAAATGCTTTAAACTTTGAAATTCAATAACTAATTCATTTTAACTCCAAATTGGACAAATAATATGTCTGAAATTATCAAAAAAAATACAAGGATTGTGAATATGCAACTTGTTTCTATGTTTGACAATTTTAAAATGGGTTAACAGTAGCAAACATGCATATGGCATTCTTTTGAATTCAAATTTAGGGTGAATTTGCAAATGACTTTGCAACACACTTCTTTTAAATGGTTTCATCCACACATCAGAGACTTTACCTCACCTTTACAACATCACTTCATGATCAACCATTTCAAATGAACATTCATGGTTTCAAATGCATTTGAAATTCATCGATAAATCATATGGAGTTTGAATTTGCAACTCAAATGCAATACACTCCATTTAAATGGAATTGGCAACACATCAGTACCCCTTACACCATGTTTTAACATTTGATCATGTGATTGTGCATTGTACTTTATGTTGATCACTTTGTATGTATTGTTTGCTCGGATAGAGGTGGAGCCGGAACCCGAGATCACCCCCTTCGTTGAAGACCCCGATACTCAACCTCGTCAGCAAGGCAAGCAAACCCCCATTGATCATGTCGATAAAATCCCACTTCCCTCTCAGTCTCACTTATGCATTGTTTAGGATGATTACCATGCTATGTTTCTACCGCATAGATGAACCCATTCCTTTGCATGACCTATAATTTGTCACAGTAGTAAGCAAACCACAATCCTAGCTAATGTAGGAGTTGATTCATATCATGTGGCCCCTGCAACTGTTACTGCTTATTGCATGCTTAGAGTGATACAATGTTGATACTGTTATGTGAGTCGGTATGGTAGCAATCATGTTGATGATGGTGGAAATGTGTTGGTGAATCTACCCTAATACAAGGTGAATGATGAGAGGTTGTGTAGGAGTACACAGTGGGTTGTCTCGTTGAACACTGCCCTAAGTCCGAGTTCTTGTGTGGTGATCCAAGATTAAGAGTACAACCACACATTGCGATCACTGACCCCTCTCAACCTACTAACTCATCCCTTTCGATGTCCAGATGTCGCAGTAGTTCGGAGTTCTGGTAGGTTTGTGGCCTGGCTGCTAAGTGAGAGAACGGCTCAGCCGAGACCGGCCTATGCACCACGCACACATCATCTGGGTCCACTTCGGTAAACCGATCGGGTTCACGATAGTGGTAGCCAACCCAGGTAGGTGGCTTTCTTGGACTAGATCGGCTATGAGGTAACAGTTGTGGTGGCATCCTCGATGTCGCCTCTTGAACGGTGACACGCAAAAGGAGGTAAGCGATGACATGTGTGTGTAGCGGTACACCCCTGCAGGGTTAACAAAACTATTCGAATAGCCGCGTCCGCGGTTATGGACTGCTTGGAAAGCTTAGCTTGATTATTAGACAACTTGAACTGGATACTTATAAAACTTTCCAAGATAAGCGTGAGTGCTATGGCGTGCTTTCTCGTGGGGAAGTCGAGGAAGGCACCATAGTGGTGTAATTGGTTGGAGATGTAGTGGACTCGTGTACGCTTCTTACCTCAACTCTGGTACTCGTAGTTCAGGACTAGCCAAGTCAAAGCTGGCACTTCTGCTTATGAACCCCACCTCCCTTTACCTTGATACATGTGCATGAGTAGTATAGTTCCTACGTAAGTCTTGCTGAGTACGACTTTGTACTCACGTTTGCTTATTCTATGTTTTAGATGAACCCACTGCCCCCGAAGGTGGATTCTTCCTCGAGATCGACGACTGAAGACCAAGCTAGTGTAGTCCCAGTCAGCAGACTGGTTCCCTCGTGGAAGGGCTTGTTTATAGATAAGGCTTCTCTAAGTCATTTGTTAAACTTGTCTGTACTCAGACCTACTTTGCTTCCGCATGTTTGATTTAATGTTAGATCACAGTCTCGTGATCTCTGTGTGCACTCTGTAAGAGTTTTCTATAAAGTTGTATACTTTGTAGAGAATTGCAATGATACCTGCTATTCATACTGGACATGTGTGCTACGTGTATGATTATATCATGCATGTCTTAGTATGGGTTTTCGACACCTTAGTGCGCAGCTTGGTGCATCGCGATGCGATAGCTCGTGACTCTGTCACGTGCACACTTTGATGTATGATCGAGCCCGCCCTAGACCCCGGCTAAGTGATCGGGCTGGAGTAAGTCTATGTAAGGGTTATAATACAATCGATAGTATGGTTGAGGCGACTTGTCTATGATTATGGGAGTTCACCACCCATATCATTTAGACTTGTGTGCGGACGATGAGGACCCATCTCAGTTGATCATCCGGCCTAGATGGGATGCCCCTCACGTTCGATGCTTTCCGAGAAAGTTCTGTGCTTGGCCTTGTCTGCTTAGACAAGTGGGTACGGTTCTCGGCTCTCCATATGATTGTGTCGTAGCGAGTTTGCATATGCTAACCCCGGGTCCCGTCAACAAGCATAGGATAGGTGTTATTTTTGCGTAAGTATCAGATATCAGACTTGTTGGAGGTGATTCCTCATCTAATGCTTGGCTTCTCATCTTACTCTAAATATAACGCTAGTGCGGCTGCAACCTCAACCACTACCCCCATCTTACTGTGAGAAGTTAGTTATCTTATTTGTTGATATAGCTCACCCCTTTCTTCTCTCTTTTACGCACATTATGCAAACGATCTTGGACTACGGAGGAGCTCGACGACCCTTTTCTGGACGCCTTCGCAGAGACTCGACGACGACTAGTTAGGTGGATCCTCGCGGAGAGCCTGGACCTGTGTGGACGTTGGAATGGTGTGTTTTACCTTTGACATTAGGCATTTGATTGTAGTATGTACCCAGACATATATCTTCCGCAGATGCAATGTATTTAAGGCAGTTGTATGTCGATTGTATGAGATGTTGTATCCTTGTAGCTGTAATGTTGTGATATCATGTTGAAATCCGAGACATATGGCTTGGTCATATGTCACGGTAGGTCCGATATGTGCTTCGTCCTCTTGTTTGGACGGAAATGTCCAGATCTGAAACAGTACCGCATATCAGGTCTTACAGGGATCTAGACTATCTCCATAGACCAACAATAGTTTTTCCTGCACTCTTTATCCTCACTCGTGCGAACTTGGGAACAACTTCCAAGTCGGTCGCCCATCCTCAAATAGCTCCAAACCAAACACACTTAACTTTAGAGTTCTTTGAATATGAATTTTGTAAAAGAAGGTCCACCTTGTTGATATGAGTAGTCTATCATTTCTATTATGCCAAGATGTCACACCCACACAGCCTCCTTGCATGGCTTAGGGTGTAAATGCCCTTGTGGGGCCCCCGACACTGCATTATGTCAATTCCTTCGCCTAATATTCTTATATAATCCAAAACTGTAGAATACGTCCAGAGACTTCTGCTTTTGCTGATGCATGCTCCTAGACCTCGACAAACCATCCAGGAGGCTGTTTATGACGTGATATCAGAGGGGGTCGGTCCTTGTAGGCTTCTACATCATCCTTGCTACCTCCATGGTTATGTGTGAGTAGTTTTCTTAGACCTTCAGGTCCATGGCTGAAACTAATTGGTACCTCTCTCTTTTGGATCTTCAATCCCATGTCCACTTGACGAGGGGGTGACCCCACGACTCCTATAGATGGGCCTACCCGATGTAACCAAAGACAGAAGGCCCACTGAGATGCCGCCTGGGCCCAGCCTTGGCCCACTAGTGGCACCAACGTAGGAGTCCGCGACTCATAAGGAAGGTGCAAACCTTCCATACGGTACGAGATCATGGTTAGGAAACCTCATCTGTAATCTAGGACGGACTCCCTGAGACCTAGCCTAGTATATAAATGCTAGGAGGGGAGACGTCTAGATGGAGCAATACACAATCTGTAACCCTAGCCTCGTGCGGACTAGCCTTGGCCTTCCTGTAATCGCCATCTCCAATCAATAACATCGAGCAGGAACATATCCTCCTGTTAGCCGACGAGCTATCGTCCAACCTGTGCCTCTCATGACTAACCCAGGGTCCCTGACCATGGGATTTGCCGGGGTACATCCCCGTCAATTGGCGCCGTCTGTGGGAACCGCACAGGTTGGGAACGCGATCTCGGCGGCCTCACCAGCATCTTCAACACCCGCCGACGCGGTGACTTCACCAGCACCCTTCAATCCGACGACCCAGGTGGAATCTGATCTGTTTGGGTTCCTCGGTTTCACGGCCCATCCTTCGACTCTTCGACCAGCCTTCGCTAACCTACGCTCCAGCATCAACCTGATCTTCGGAGCATATCAGATCTACATCAACCACTGGGGCGCCCTCAGCCTGACGGACGACGCCCGAGCACCTGCGACGACATCTACAGCAACAATCGACGCAGTCGCCACCCGCGCAGCCACCCTTCGAGCCAGCCACGACTGCCCCACCCAACCCAAGGCTTCACGTCACCCGCGACCGCTTGGGTGGACCCCCAGCCTGGAAAAGCAGCATCACACGCGCGAGCAATAAGGCACTCAGGGCACCATCTCAGGTGTTCATGGCAGAAACCGACACACCACCAGCAAACGGCAAGGGCCAAGACGACGGCTCGAACAATCGCCGAGCCAACTGCAACTCAAAAGAGCCCGGAACCACCAGTAAGACTATAGTGAAGCTCGGAGAAGTGGGAAGCATACCATTTAAAGTACCACAGGGGCAAGAACAGAGCAACCACAAGGGCAACGAGCCATCAAGCAGCAAACAACAAACCCTGGGTCCGGCGGACGACCCACCCAAAGAGCGAATATACCTGTCCAAAGAGTCAATGGCCAGAGTAAGGGACGCAGTCGAACACGCCAAGCTACTACCATCAAACGCAACAAGGGACGAGCTCAGGGCATACAACAAATTGGCAAGAGAGCTAATCCAGCAAGTGAGACAATGACGCCTAGAGTTGGAGAAGCAAGAAAAGGTGGCCGCCGAGCAGAAAAGCAATCGCAAGCCACCTCGAAGAGACGACCCCCCCGGATCACGACTCCCCTCTTCGCAATAAATCGAAATTCAGCAACCTGCGGAGAACAGACAAGAAGAGAGTGGTTCGGAAGCTCGACGATGACTCAAAGCTAGAAGAGGAGGACGACGAAGAGGAAGCCCTCACACCAGCAAAAGCCCTTATAAGCGCCCGAGACTACCTATCTCACGTCCAGAAAAATAGGCAGAACAGACCAGACTGCAACACATCAATAGCCTTGCAAATAATGAAAGACGCCATCGCCGCCTCAGCACCCAAAAAATCAAGTGCAAGGCGACCGACCCGCGAGAGGACACCAGACATGGACCCCAGTTCACCCGAAGACGACGACAGCAGCGATGACTGGCGCAAACGCTCCAGCAAAAACAGGAAGCACGACAGTGACGACGACGACAACAGGCGCCGCGGAAGTCGACAAGACGCATGCGACGACATCACACAGAACAAAGTCAACCGCAGCAGGCGAAGACGCGCAGCACGTAAAGAGTACTCGGACGAAGAAGCCTTCGACGAAGAAATTGAGCCATGAGGAGCATTATGCTTCACGCGTTCTATACGCGAGACGCGAATGCCGAGTGGGTTCCACAACGCTAAAATACAATGGATTCGAGGAGCCAGAGGCATGGCTCGACGACTACTTAACATAAGTGAAGTTCCAGCGAGGGACCAACGTCACGGCAATGCAGTATGTGCAGCTCATGCTCGAGAGCTCGGCACGACACTGGTTGAAGAATCTCCCGTGAGGATCCATCAGCTCATGGAGGCAGCTCCGTGAATCCTTCATAGAAAATTCAAATACACATACAAGCGACCGGCATCGCTCGAGGAGCTGCGGGCATGCAAGCAAGGAACCAGGGAAACCCTGCGAGCCTACATCCAGCAGTGGACCATACTCAAGAATTCAGCAGAAGACATATCGGATGAAAGCACAATCGATGCGTTCAGGCGAGGCCTGCAGCGCATCGAATTCAAGGAATAGCTCGGGCAGATGAAAGTCCGAACACTCGCACGACTGCTAGAGCAAGCCAATAGCTGGGCGGACGGCGAGGATTCTGTTCGTAACGAAACAGAAATCCACGTCGGACGCTCAGAGCAAGACTACGACTACCACAACGGGGAAAGAGGACTCGACCGACGAAGGAAGCGACCCAGACGCAGCTTCTACGACGATAGAGGACCCGACATGGTCGCTGCCGGCTTCCCAGAAGACAGGGACGTCAGGCATCGCGACGACAGCAGAACGCAGAGAAGAGACAGCCTCGAAGATGCGCGCCAAGCCCAGAAACGAGACTGGAGGACGAGGCAGCCGCGCGACAGCACTAGAACATACCGCTCGGCCAAAGAACAACTCGACGGACCGTGCTCGATACACGGATTCAAAAACGAACGAGGGGAGCTCAGATCAGGACACACCCTCAGGAACTGCAGAAACTTCAATGAGTTGGCTGAGGAAAAAATTCGATCTGCGACAACAGCGGCGCAGCCACTCGCGAGCATAGCAGTCAGGCCCATCGCCCACGACGCACCACCAGCCCCCTGCCAACAAGGAAAGTGGCAGCAATCCAGCAATGACGTAGGACACCAGATGCAGAGGAGCAGTATCCAGAAGCCCACGCCAGGATCTACATGATACAAGAAGGCAGGCCTTCAAATAGGCAGCAGAAGCAGGTCACAAGACAAGTTTTTCTCGCAGCCTCCTCGCACCCCGCTGTCCTGGAGTACTTGCGCGGGTCTGAGACAGAAATTACCTTCTCCCAGGAGGACCACCCGCCCGCCATCCCTCGACCAGGACACGCCGCGCTAGTGCTCGAGGCCAGAATTGGGAACTACGACATGTCACGAGTGTTCATGGACGGTGGCAGCGGGATCAACATCATCTTCACAAGGACACTCGAAGAAATGCTAATCCAGAGCTTCGCGCTGAAATCCTCAAGCACAACCTTCCACGGGATCGTGCCAGGAAAAGCAGTCTACCTCTGGGAAAAATAGGCCTGGAGGTGATCTTTGGCAATGCGACCAACTTCCGCAAGGAGATCCTAGACTTTGAAGTGGTCGACTGGAAGTCGCAATACCACGCAATCCTCGGGCGACCAGCATTCGCCCGTTTCATGGCAGTGCCTCACTATGCCTACCTTAAGCTAAAAATGCCAGACCCACATGGGGTCATCACAGTCAGCGGCAGTTTCGTCAGGTCATACCGCTGCGACAAGGAATTCCACAAGATATCAGAGGCCTTTGGAGCCCACCAACCCAGCGAGACCACGGGACCCGCAGAAGAAGTGCTCCCGTAGAAGAAGGCACCACCCGGAGGACCCGAGCACTAAGATAAGAAGCCAACTAGCCATTAAGGCTACCACGCCTCCGTTCTTAATAAAGGGGACTGTCCTCATCAGACCCCCCCCTTCTTACTAAATGTAAGAAACACGAGGAAGAATATTGCAAGATGTTTTTCCAAAAATTGATTTATTGGCACTCGGGGGCTAGTCGCAGTAGCCACCCCCCGAGGCATTCTTCGCAATCGCGACATAATCAAAACTGGCACTCGGGGGCTCCCCCCAGCAGCCACCCCCCGAGGCGTTCTTCGCAATCGCGAACTAAACAAAACTGGCACTCGGGGGCTCACCGCAGCAGCCACCCCCCGAGGCGTTCTTCGCAATCGCGAACTAAACAAAACTGGCACTCGGGGGCTCACCGCAGCAGCCACCCCCCGAGGCGTTCTTTGCAATCGCGACCTAAACAAAACTGGCACTCGGGGGCTCGCCGCCGCAGCCACCCCCCGAGACATTCTTCGCAATCGCGACCTAAACAAAACTGGCACTTGGGGGCTCGCCGCAGCAGCCACCCCCTAAGGCGTTCTTCGCAATCACGACATAAACAAAACTGGCACTCGGGGGCTCGCCGCAGCAGCCACCCCCCGAGGCGTTCTTCGTAATCGCGACCTAAACAAAACTGGCACTCGGAGGCTCGCCGCAGCAGCCACCAGCGTTCTTCGCAATCGCGACATAAACAAAACTGGCACTCAGGGGCTCGCCGCAGCAGCCACCCCCCGAGGCGTTCTTCACAATCGCGACCTAAACAAAACTGGCACTCGGGGGCTCGCCGCAGCAGCCAACCCCTGATGCGTTCTTCACAATCGCGACACAAACGGAATCAGCACTAAAGGGCTCGCCACAGCAGCAAAACCCTTTACTGCAAGATCAAAACAACAAAGGAATACAGTACACCAAGACGAAGCACATACAAAACAAAGGAAGCACCTAACCCCCAGGCTCCATCTTCGCCTTAATATGGGCACCCAGATAACGATCGTTCTCTTCACAAACCCGCTCCACAACTCGGCGCGCAGGATCATCAACCGCAGCGTAATGCTCATCCATCGGGTAATCCCTACCACCTGGAGGACCCTCCACCAATTGAGCAATATCAGCTCCCGGCCAATGACTATGGACCAAGCCCAAGGCAGCTCGAGCTCCAGCATGAATCTGGTGACCCATCACACGACGCAGCTCTGCCGGCTGGGAAAATACACGGCAAAGAGTCTCAAAAGACGATGGCACCACCTGCAGCGGATAAAACTCAGAGTGGATCCCACCCAACACCCGGTGACAGTACCGCAGAGCAGCAGGCACCCGTTCAACTCGAAGATGAAGCATAGCAAATGCTCGAGCACGAGCCCCATCTGCCCAGAAAGGATTGCTCGCCTGCACATCAGGATCATCCAGCCGAGACAGCTCCGACCGAACGGCCTTCTCTTCATCCCAGGAACGCCCCGCCAGCACTTCGAAAAACAGAAGCAAAATCAAGACGACGACAGGAAAGCTACTAAATGCAGTCGAGCAATCGAGAAGCAGCCAAACTCACCTCGCACGAGGTCAGAAAACTTCACCACCCACGAAGCAAGACCATCCAGCACGGCCTCAGCACGCTCGCGTTTGGAATGATGGACTGCTGTAGCCCCCTTCAAGCGAACAACTTCCCGCTCAGCGTTTCACTGCCTCAAGCACACGGACTCGTACGCTCTCTCACGAGCTTCCTCCTTCAACGAACTCCAAGACCGAAGCACGCCCGGGGTGGCCTACCGCAAAACGACAATCAAACACAACAGCGGGAAGGGCCAAGCAGTTATTCCAATGAAAGTAGCACAGATTCACCACCACAGAGGAGGCATATTACACACTACTGGAATTCACAAGTTTGCCATGTGTCAACCTCTTTGCCGTCTGCATTTCATTGGGGCGGACGGCAAAGGGGTTGTATGCCATCTGCTTCCCTAAAAACAGACGGCAAAGGGTTGGCACATGCCAATAGGCTTGTTTGTCGTCTGCTGCCTGGTCGACAGACGGCAAAGGGGTCTTTGCCGTGCAGAGACAGACGGCAAAGCGAAAGTGGGTCCCACTCGAATGCCTCGCTCGCCCTAGCTAACAGTGCCATGTTGTGCCGTCTGCCAGCAGACGGCATAGACTTCTTTCCCGTCCGGCCGCAGACGGCAAAGCACCGAGGCCGTTAACTTCTCGTCGGCCTCCTCTCTCTCTCCCACTCTCTCCACTCTCTCCCCCGTGCCTCCCCTTCTCTCGCCCCACGCCGCTGCCGCGCCCTCACCGTCTCCGCCGCCGCGCCATTGCCGGAGTCGTCGCCCAGCTGCCCCGGCCCGCCCCCGCCATCACCCGCCCCGGCCCGACCCCTCCCTCGCTGGATCCACCCACCCCGGCCCGCCCTCACCGCCCCCACCACCACCCGGCCCGCTCTCCCCGCCGCCGCCCTCACCACCGCGCGCCCCGGCCCGCCCTCACCGTCGCCGTCCCCTACTCCGGCCGGTGAGCCCCTCCTCCCTCTTTTTTCTGTTTTTTTCTGTTATATGCATTGTTGTTAGTATTAGATTTGTTAGTGATAGATTTGTTAGTATTATGTTTGTTTATTTAGATTAGTAACTTTAGTTAGGTTAGTATTGCTACTGTTTTTAATTTGTTGTTGTTTTTAATTGCTACTATTCATATTAGTATTGTTACTAATTAGATAGATTTAGTTTTAGTTAGCAATTAGATAGATTTAGTATTGGTTTTATTTCTTTTAGTAATTTAATTAGTGTTATTTTGTATGTATTGTTAGCACTAGTATTGTTAGCAATTAGTTTGATTTCGCTTTAATTAGATATATTTTTAGTTAGCAATTAGAAAGATTTAGTTAGAAGAAATAAAAGAAGAAGAGAAGGAAAAATTAGGAGTAAAAGTAGAATAGGAAAAGAAGAAGAGAAAAAATATAGGAAATAAAATATAAAGAAGAAGTTGAAGGTGAAGAAGAAGTAGGAGGAGGAGAAAAGAATAAGGACAAGAAGTTGGAGAAGGAGGAGAAGAAGATAAAGAATGAGAAGGAGGAGAATAAGAAGAAGAAGGATAAGGAGGTGAAGAAGAAGAAGGAGAAGGAGGAGGAGGAGGAGAAGAAGAAGAAGAAGAAGAAAAGAAGGAGGAGGAGCTGAAAAAAATAGAAAATGAAATAAATGTAAATAATAGGAAAAAATATGGTTTGTCGAGGGGCTCTGGTGGCGGCAGCGGGGTGGCTCCGGCGTCGAGGGGATCCTCCGAGGTGGCGACGAGGGGCTCTGGTGGCGGCGGCGGGGTGGCTCCGGCATTGAGGGGATCCTCCGAGGTGGCGCAGAGAGGTGGCTCCGGTGGCGGCGGCTAGCTAGGGATCGATCGAGGGGGGATGAATGGGAACTGTTACGGGGAAGGGGGAGGGGGTGAGAGAGGTTAAGGCTTAGGGGTGGCGCATTTTGCTGAAATGCGCCACCAAAAGGTTCCTTAACCTCCCTCACCCCCTCCCCCTTGCCCGTAACAGTTCCCATTCACCCCCTCGATCGAGCCCTAGCTAGCCGCCGCCACCGGAGCCACCTCTCTGCGCCACCTCGGAGGAGCCCCTCAACGCCGGAGCCACCCCGCCGCCGGCACCAGAGCCCCTCGTCGCCACCTCGGAGGAGCCCCTCGACACCAGAGCCACCCCTCCGCCGCCACCTGAGCCCCTCGACGCCACCGACTCGACGGCACCGGAGCTAGGTAAATACAGTCGCGTAACCAGTATGCGTCTCCCGTTCGAAAGGGTTACAGTTATAAATATGCATTAATTTGCATATTTATAATAGTGATTCTTTCGAATTGTCCAACGTTATCCATGGACAGCCCGAGTATGTGTAGATTGGGTCGGTTTTCCATGCTTTAGTCCCGATCCGACGCGGTATTTCGTCAGTGCCTCCCTGTTGTTCTCCAGATACACAACCTCTCGGCTTGTTGTCGAGACGTGTATTAGGAGAACAGCGGGGAGGTGCTGCCGAAATACCGCGTCGGATCGGGACCAAAGCATGGGAAACCGACCCAATCTACACATACTCGGGTGGGATTAGGACCTATCTTTACCTATTAGTGTGTAGGTTAATTGCATATGCCGTAGCTTAATTGTGTATTATGGAAGAGTTGAAGCAATATACGAACTTCTATTCTATGGTGAGAATCCTCCCAACATCGTTGTCTTCAAATGTCATTGGTTTCTCCCGTCGAGGACTAGACGGACTCATGAACATGTAGGTCTAGTTGAAATTCGACAAGACACCCATTTAAATGTCCCCGATGTCTATATTACGGCTCAACAGGCCACCCAGGTTTTCTATCTATCCTACCCCTGCCAAACGGTTGAAAACCTAAAAGGTTGGGATGTCGTTTATGATGTGCCACCACATATTAGACCTCCTCCCCCCAATGAAGAGGATTATGTACCCCACATTGACCCAGAGACATATGAAGGAGAATTCTTCCAAGAAACACGCGTGATAAAAAAACGTTTCCGAAACCTCTCTACGCAACCCCAGAACATGGAAGAAGACAATGAGAGTGAACCCGATAACGATGATGAGAGTGAACCCGCTAACGACGATGTTGAAGAGCCTGAAGAAGAAGAGGTTACTGCTCCAGATGACCTGTCAATGCTTGACCGTTTACATAAAGGCCTTCCAAATGTTGGTGTTGTTGAACCTGATGAGGCCATCATTATTGACGACACGCGTGATAGCGATGACGATCCTTCAATTGATCGCGGAGAAGAGACCGATGATCCCGACTATTGTTAGTTGTATGCATCTCAACTTTAATTACATATATATATTCTCATTATTGCAGTAATTACTGTTGTATTATTAATTCTTTTTATCATTGTACTAATTATTTTATTTTAATTCTTGGCAGGTTCGTGACAGATATGGAGGGCGAGACCTCAGGCTCGCGAGGGAGGGGTCGGGGTCATGCGCTCCCACCTCTGGCTCTACGGAGGTCTTTTCTCGAGAGTATTTCCTCGCCTCCTCCTTCTACTGATGAGCCGCCCAGGGGGAGAGGAGGTCGGAAGAAGACCGGGAGAGGCAAAGCAGGTGGTGGTCGCGGGAAAGGGAGACGAACACCTGCTGCTGCTTCCTCGCCGCCACATCCGGCTGATTCACCAGAGCACTGCAGGGTGGATCCCTCCTCGGACACTCCGGTCCACCAGCCTGAGGTGGAGGAGGCTACGTCCACCCGCACGACCTGGAGTCCCTGGCCGGACCAGCCGGAGCAGCACACGCCTGAGGGGGAGGCTGGTGCCGAGCTGGACACTACGGATGAGGAGGAGGTAGCTGAGGGTACCACCGTGTACCAGCGTGGGGGTACACGGCTCCCGTCCGTGCCGGTGACTCCCGCCCATAAGTGGTTGATTACGCCTGATGGAGAGACGTAAGTGCACTTATACTCTCTTCCGGTACCTTCTATACTTATGTCTATCTGATGGCTTTGTCTTTTTATACTGCAGGGGTTGGATATACGGCAATGGTGTCCGCAATCCCAACTCCATCCTTGGTGTGCTCGTCAGGGAGAACTTCCCGGGGCTGGTTCAATTTCCCGGACCTGATGAGGTTCCGCAGCCTGGACTCAAATGGGAGCACTATTGTGCTGCCCCGGCCCCGCCGGATACGACCATCAACGGGGTTGAATGCCACACCAGAGCCGACATGGTGATCAACGGCTTTTGGGTAATTTCTGTTTCACACAATAAAATCTTGACAATAGCTAGTTGGTGCACTCATCAGTGTTGTCTTGTGCTATTGCAGGTCTACTACAAGGTCGATGAGTCCAATGAGCAGGAGGCGGAGGACGTGTTAGTTGCAGAGGCCACGCGCCTCTTGCAGAACACAAGGCACGAGATGCGAGTGCAGGCGGTCCGTGACTACTACGCCAAGCAAGGGCGCAAGCGTAGCAAGAAGGACTGCCGCAAGAATTTTCTGACCAGGGCCCAATACATGACGGTAACCCTTCTTAAGTCTTGAATAGTTTGCTTGATTTGATTCCTATCTAGGCTACTTATTAGTTTCCTCGTTTACTAACTTAGGCGCCACCGAGATGGTGTGCGGACAAGATGGATTGTTGGGAGGCCATTGTGGACCACTGGTGCTCAGATGCCTGGTTGGCCGTCCACAACAATGCCAAGGAGCGGCGCGCCCAAATGGTTGGTGTGCCACACCATTAAGGAAGCCGCAACTTAGCTGGTTACGGGAATAAATGGGTATGTGCTTTGCTTCAATTTTCATGCAAATTCTACTTTTCTTTGTCTTTTTGGCACCCACAACTTACTAATATCGTGCTTTGCTTTGTCTTCTAGGCGGAGCATAATAAAACGGAGGTGCCTCAGTTGTTCGACATGTATGGCATGGCCCATACAGCGTCGTACAAGAAGGCAAAGGCGCTCTCAGAGTCTGATCTCGCCACTCCTTCGACTTTCACCAACATTGCCGCCTACAGTAAGCTCAAGGCTTATACTGAGGTGGCGAAGGAGAAGCACGGGGAGGCTTATAACCCGCTTGGGAAGCCTATTGAGCCGGAGCTGGTGATGATCTCTGGTGGCGGAAGGCGCCATGGCGCCATGGCCATTGGAGATAAGTTGATCAGGTGCGATAAGACTCTTCCTGAGATCAAGGCGCGCCAAACGAGCTCTTCTCCTGCTATAAGGCCTCGTCCGCGGCCAATCGATCTCGCTATCGAGGTTAGCCATAAGGACTCTTCCATTCTTTTGTTCTCTCATCGAATATTAAAGTGCTAACTACAGGAGTGGGGTTGCAGGAAGCTCTTGAGAGAGAGCGACAAAATACCCAGCGGCTACTCGAGGAGAAGGAGCGATTGGCGGAGGATAAGGCAACAGAGAGAGAGCGGTTGGCCGAGGAGAAGACGGCGAAGGCTATTGAGGAGGCCGAGGCACGCCACGCTGCGTCGAACAGAGCCTTGTACGAGCTCTTCGTGGTAAGTCACCTTTTCATATTTACCCAAAAAATGCATGTAATAATGTTTGTTTATATTAGTAACTAATATGATTGACTCGTGGAAATTAAATGTGTATAGTATGTGCAAGAAGACTGGTCAACCCGCTCCACCGATGCCGATCGTTTCTCCTGTGGGGACGATGAGTTTTCTTTCAATGATCATCAATACCATTACGTGTCGTCGTGCTAACAAGCATCATTGCAATTGATCTTTTCGTGCAGCATAACTCTCGTGCTGCTTCCCACGACCCTTCTCCCCCGTCAACCTCGGCCAACCCGCCCAGTGCTTCTCAGCCACCTCAGCCTTGAGGTCTCCACTCTGGTAAGTTGTCTTCTATTTTGCTTTATTAATGCTTAGTTAGCTTGATTTGCTCACAAAATGGTAAAGTTAGTTTGATTCCCTAAAAAAATGCTAAGTTAGCTTAATTGGCTCAAAAAATGGTAAAGTTAGCTTAATTACCTCAAAAAATGCTAAAGTGAGCATAATTTACTGAAAATATGATAAAGTTGGCTTCATTTGATCAAAATTTCTAAAGTTGGCTTAAATTTCTCAAACATTGTAAAGTTAGCTTAATTACCTCAAAAAATGCTAACTTAGCTTAATTGGCTCAAAAAATGCTAAGTTAGCTTAATTTCCTCAAAATATGCTAAAGCTATCTCAATTTGATTACAATTGCTTATGCTTCTTTATTTCCTCAATAAGAAGAAGAAGAAGAAGAAGAAGAAAGAGATAAAGAAGAAGAATAAGAGAAGAACTCTTGTCTTATTCTTCTCTTCTTCTTTCTCTCCTTTCTTCTCTTATTTTTTCTTCTTCTTGCTCTCCTTCTTATCTTCTTCTTCTAACTTTCTTTTCTTTCATTTTGCAGATTTGACACTTGTGTTTGGAGACTATTATGTGTTTGGATCACTATTAGGTGTTTGGATCACTTGATGTAGTTGTTTGACACTTGTAGTTGTTTGACACTTGTGTTTGGAGACTACTATGTGTTTGGATCACTATTATGTGTTTGGATCACTTGATGATATGTGTTTGTGATGTACTTGATCTTCATTATGTGTTTGGATCACTTGATGATATGTGATATGTGCTAGTACATATGTATATGTATATATTGTTTTGTCAAATGCAGGGAATTAGAACAAAATAAAAATAACAGCGGGTCTATAGCCATTTTGCCGTCTGCTTGCAGACGACAAAGAGCTTCGCCGACAGCATGCAGACGGCAAAGAGGGCACGTGGCGCCCAGCTGTGCAATCTGGAAAAGTAGAAGACTTTGCCGTCTGCTGCTGGACGGCAAACATATGACGGGGGGGAGCGACGTCATGAACTTACCCGATGACGTCACCCTTCTTTGCCGTCTGTCAGTAGACGGCAACCCCGCCGTTAACGGCCTGACGGAGCCGGCTGGCAAAGCTTCGCCGTCAAGCTGCTCTGCCGTCTGTTTCCACTTCAGACGCCAAAGACCTTTGCCGTCCGTCGATTTCCAGCAGACGGCAAAGCACTTCTTTGCCGGTGAAATAGCTGACGGGTGCTTTGCCGTGCGGGGGCAGATGACAAAGGTCTTTGCCGTCGGCCATACAGGTGTTTGCCGTCCGCCAGGGCAGACGGCAAACAGGCGAATTCCAGTAGTGACAACTAGAAGTTTCAGACGACAAGACATGGCTACGCCCCCCCCCCTTGCCTACAGAGGAGGGATATTGAGCATCCACAACTTCCTGCAGGCGACGAGCCAGAAATGTGGCTCGTGTGCTCTGCTCGTCAATATAGGCAGGGAAAGTCTCAACCAGAGAGTCGTCAATGGCAATTCTGTGCCCCATAAGAACAACAAGGGACGTGGAAAGACCACTCACCACGTTCTCCCCAACTAGCTCCTCCAAGAGGTCCCCGCTATCACCAAATGCAGCAATGCGGGCGTCTAGACCAGCTGGAACCTTTGTTCCCTCCGGCATGAGGTGTTCATGAACAAGACCCACAAGAGTGGAAGCCCGGGCACAGAACCACTTGGCAACATCAACAACGGCCGACATGACATCCACGTCTCCTCGGAGAACTCCATATCCCGACGCAACCACTTCCGCCGCACTCGCACCCGTAGAGGCTGCACCAGGCAACAAAAATCACTACGGGAAGATAAAGAGACAAAAGCACCCAGCAACAGAACGACGACTTACACACAAGCGAGTCCGCCAAGACCCGAAGACGCTCGCACTCGACCGCCTCCGCCTGCACAAGCGCATCCTCAGCCCGACGCAGGCGCACCAGCTCCTCGTGCTGATCATGCAGCTCCTTCTCCATGGAAGCCAAAGCAGCCTTAAGGTTGGAAATCATTCTTTCCGCCTTCTCGGCCTGCTTGTCGGCAGTTTGACGACGGTCTGAAAAACAAGACAACACTCAGAAAGGAGGACCCAGCAGTTCAAGCAAGGCAGCACATGAATAAATACTCACTACTCATGGCAGACAAGGAATCCTGGGCAGAATTGTGGGCCTGCCGCCAACGCTCAGCTTCGACCACCAGACGTTCACAGTGCTGGAACACCGGCTACTCGAAGAAATCAAATATTAAAGATAGAAACAAAGAAAGACTACAACCAATTGCGTGCGCTTGCTTGCAGCCTCGGGGGCTACTCCCATCGGGAGCACTGGCCGTGCTCCCAATGACGACACAAAGAAAAAGCAGAGCCAAGGAAAGACTACAAGCAACCGCAAGCACTTGAGCTCGGGGGCTACTCCCATCGGGAGCACTGCCGTGCCCCCGATGACAAAAACTACACAAGCAAACGGGAAACAAACTCACCAGCCTAGCTATGCGGTCGAAAAAGTGGACTTTATCCTCAACACCAAGATCAAGACGGCCCAAGTAAGGACGATCTGGAGCAGCAGGCTCGGCATCAGGAGCAACAACACCAGACGCCACAGGCGGAGCAGCAGCAGGAATCATACCCGCAGACAGGACAGCAGGAGTCAACGACGGTACGGGCTGACCAACAGCAGCCGAAGAATCCCAGTATGCTTGGCGGCTGCTCCAGAGTCAGTCGACTGCAGGTCGACAGCAGCCGCACTGGTGGAGGAAGCAGTCATAGCGCTACAAGATAAACGCCATCAGACAAAAGAACAGAGGAAAAACAGCCCCAGCAAAGTCAAGCCTATGCTTACCCGCTACACGCAGAGCGAGCACGCAACAACCTCCCAAACCTGGGCCTTTTGCACGCAGCAACAGGAGGACGGCTCAGCGGACAGTTCAAACAGCGGGACAGCACCACTCGTCGCATCAATATCCTCGGCGCCCGCAGGCTGCGACCGCTTGACACGGAAAGGAGTCGATTCCTCACTATCTTCGGTCCCCGGCATCTCAACCTCCGTGGCACCTGCGAGCACGCTGGCGCCAGCACTCGGAGCAGCATCGTCAGCAGCGGAAACATCTGGTTCTTTGCGAATATTCGAATCCTCGGCTGCGAAGGGTTGCACAACACAGGAACATGATCCTAAAAAACAAATAGCACCATCAGCAAGCAGTCAAGCAAACATCTCAATCAGACGAGAAATTCAAAAGCGCGAACCTGTGGCAACGTGTGATCAGAAGAATAAGGAAGGACAAAACCCATCTCGGAAACGCTCGAGCACTTGGTCACGTACTGGATCCGGGCCAAGAGGCCATCGGCATTAAGCTCCTCGCGGGAGCATCTCGTGGATTCCTCGAGTCCCTCATATTGCCACATGGGACGGGCTCGAGACTGCAATGTCTAAACGCGCCTCCCAATGAAAACAGAGATGAGCTGCCCACCGGTCAAGTTGTCCTTCACGAGAGCAACCCTCTCCAAGAACGGAGCCACTTCAGATGACTCTTTCCCAGACAAATAATGGGACCATGAAGCCTGCTTGACTACTCGCGCATCGGGATTAAAGGGAGCAAGACTAAATCGCTGCCCATCAACGTGCTGATCCTTCAGATAGAACCAACTTTTCCGCCAAGCACTGACGGAGTCAAGCATCTCCAAATCAAAGTATGAATGTTTATCCCTAATGGATATGCCCACCTGCCCCAGAGCATACTCAGAGTTCGTCCTCTTTATACAAAAGAGGCGCTTCCAGAGCCCCAAATGGGGATAGATCCCCAAGAAATCCTCACAAAGGGTAATAAAGCAAGCAATGTGCAAAATCCCATTAGGAGTCAAATTGAGCAGCTGAAGTCGATAGGTTTACAGCAAACCACAAACAAAAGGGTGAATCAGAAGGGCAAACCCGCGCGGAAAGAACGCCTGGAAGCACACCCGCTCATCTGCCATCGGAGCGGGAACAGGTTCATCTCCCGGAATCTGCACGGCATCTCCCGCCACCAAGCCATCAGCAATCAGCGAGCCGAGATCCGCAGCCCCAAAGGTCGAGCGCGTTGTCATCAGTTTCGCAGCAAGCAACAAAAGGAGGAAGGAGAAGGCTCAAGAACTGGGGAAATCCAGAAGCAAGAGGAGAAGGAAATAGCTGGGTAAAACCTAAAAGTTACTCAGGCGCTTGGTATTTAACCAACAACCAGGCGAGCAGGGGCACCGTTCAATCCCAGTGTCCAGTAAACGTGACATGATCCCACGGCAGGCGAAAAACATGGAAAACCCAACCGGCGCAGTAAAAACACCGCCCACTACGCACGCAAAAAGAGGACCATACTCACACGAAGCGAAAATTTCGGCGGGACAGCGCCAAGTCATTTCCTTTGAAAGGCCACTGTGGTCAAGATGCCAGAAAAACAAGCCAGCGTCACATCCCAAACAAGGCGTATCGAGTACGTTTCCAGCCTCAGAGTTTCAACCTTTTAAATCTTTTTTTCGACGGGAAAAAAAATTTACTCCCATCGGGAGCATCTCCACTAGAGTCTCGGGTGCTCCCTCACCTAAAGGATAAATATGTGCTCGAGTGATTACTCGCACCCATGAGAGTTTCGGGTGCTCCCTCACCTAACGGATAAATATGTGCTCGAGTGATTACTCACACCCATGAGAGTTTCGGGAGCTCCCTCACCTAAAAGAAGAGACGTGCTCGAGTGATTACTTGCACACATGAAGAGTTTCGGGTGCTCCCTCACCACGACAGAAGATAAGCAGACCTGCATTCGCCAGATCAAGTGGTCCCAGAGTATCGGGTGCTCCCTCACCCCGAGATGAAAAGCGATACTTGAGTGATTACTCGCAGAACTATATGGTCCCGAGCACTCGCCAAAGCTCCGCGAGGGACAGCTAAAACAGCTCACTTTATTGTTTATTACAAGTGGGTGCATTATCTACTAGGCTCCGTGCCTCAATAAAAATACATATTCCTGGAACACGATACACTGTGCCCAGATGCCATGCAAGCTTAGCGTGTAGGTAAGACCCCGCTGCGCAGATCTGCCGGGCTGGGACTTGCCGCAGAGCGATTTCACTCCCAATCTTTTCCATGCGCTTGCATGATAGAAAAAGCCGGGCGTACGCGCCTAGGCTATGAACTTTACTGGCGGCAATTGATCACTGTAAGACCTGCAGCGACATGACTTTTTCTAGACACCAGTGTTCCAAGCTCATGTCGAGGGACGTGGGTTTGATTGGGCTACTGCGGTTTTTTCCACTAGTGCAATTCACCAAGGCTCGACCAGTCGACTCCTTGGGCCCTTTCAGCTTAGCACCCCTTGAAACAGGTTTTGTCATGGCCCCAGACTGCCAGCGACCCACGGTTGAAACGTGCATACATCAAAACGACGCAAGAATGGACTCGAGTCTCTGCGCGCCTCTCTGAGTCCCCGAGGCACTCGGGGCTACTGACGAGGGGGTGACCCCACGATTTCTATAGATGGGCCTACCCGGTGTACCCAAAGACAGAAGGCCCACTGAGATGCCGCCTGGGCCCAGCCTTGGCCCACTAGTGGCACCGACGTAGGAGTCCGCGACTCATAAGGAAGGTGCAAACCTTCCATACGATATGAGATCATGGTTAGGAAACCTCATCTGTAATCCAGGGCGGACTCCCCGAGACCTAGCCTAGTATATAAAGGCTAGGAAGGGAGACCTCTAGATGGAGCAATACACAATCTGTAACCGTAGCCTCCTGCACACTAGCCTTGGCCTTCCTGTAATCACCATCTCCAATCAATAACATTGAGCTGGAACGTATCCTCCTGTTCGCCGACGAGCTATCGTTCAACCTGTGCCTCTCATGACTAACCCAGGGTCCCTGACCATGGGATTTGCCGGGGTACATCCCCGTCACCCCTCTTCTTCCTATTGAGGTTGGGATCAATCTGATGTAATATTCGATGTGTTTGTTGGGATATGATGAATTGTGAGTTTATGGATAAGTTTGTCCATCTTATATTAATGAATCTATGATGGTTTATACATGTGTATTTTTTTTATCTATGTATGCTTTCTGATCTATCTTGTATGCATTGGCCACGTGTGTGGGATTGATCTTCATAGGAAGTGGTGCATAGTAACAAGTTCAATCTTGCGTCCTTCTATATCCTATTGATCTTGTTTGGGAGAAGACACGGGTTTGTATTTCTTACACTAAGGGTAAAATCATGGGGATTAGATGTATTGCACAACTTATCTCTATTTACGTTATGGTATGTTGCTTTATGCATTACTCAGTTTCTTGTAAACTTAACACTTCGAGATGCATGCGAGATAGAAATCTTGGGAGTGGAGTACTAATAGTACGAGTAGCTGGAGTAATAATGTGTACTTATTATGGACATAATGCTAATATTTAATTATGCCATGAATGATCATTGGTATAAACTATCACAAATTGTCAATTTCCCAACTATAATTTGTTCACCTCATCATGCCACTTTATAAGAGATATGTCACTAGTGAATGCTATGGACCACGAGGTCTACTCTCATTATGAAAAAAATTGCGTTATTTACTATCTTTACTATTGTTACGATACCTTATGAATCATATACAACTTCTTTTGATCTTGTGGCTTGTCAAATAGGGGGCTTGACAACCCTCCTAACTATTGTTGGGAACAAAGTGAGTTCATTTTTTGTGTGCAGGCGCTGCTTGACTTGCTAGGACTAGAAACTCCTTCTGGTTCAATAACTTTGGTTCTGAATCAAGGGAGTTTGTTCCTATCTACATCATCCCTTCCACTTGGGGGTTCCCTACTAGACAATCAAGATCCAACAAAGCACACACACGAGTTTGAAAATGGTAAAACTAGCTTGGGCCACCACTGAAAGTATTTGGATCTAGGTAGCTAAGTCAAGGGAATCCATATACCCTCGTGTGCTTAGGCACGCTCATCAAGAGACACACACTAGTACTGAATGCAGCTATTAGGAACCTCCTATCGTACCCGATAGCGTGTAACTATCTGCAATGATTTCAAAGTACAACGTGCAAAAATCAAAGTGTGTGCCTAAATGTCAACCGTGTGGGTGATCAACTGGACAACGCTGAAGATCGAACAATGTACACCGTTGGTGAAGACGTGCACAAAGTTTCGTCGGATTAATCATGTGCAATCTAAGTATCTATTCCAAACAGTCAAACTAAATTGAACGTATGCTAACCAAAGGAGATAGTTCTGCAGGAGGAAATATCAGTGAATAAGGCAATCATCACACATAATTTTGCACTTTAAATGTGTGCACTGAAGTACAAACAACATGCAACCAATGCAGTGGTAAACCTTATAATAAATCAATCTCGAACAATTAAAGGAATCAAATATTCTTCTTAACATATATAACATGAATTTATATATGCATTTATATTTCAACAATCTAATATTACAATATTATCAATAGAAAAAATAGAACTAAAAGTAACATACTTAACAATACAAGTTATTATTAAATATTTTTCTAATACCGATACACCATGATGATCCGGTGGCGCTCCCAATGTTGCCTTCTCCGCTGAGGCTTCCTAGTCCGGCGGGAGATGGCCTCCTCCTCCACCTCACAGGTGGCTTGCGTCGATCGATGGCTTACCGCCGGTCCTCCATGATTTCCCAACCCAAGGAAGATCGACCCCACCAGATCTCCTCGTCACTGGCATTGTTGACACAGTCTTCGTATCGACATTGATTTGTATGGCGTCTTGTGGCTTTGGCACGAGCTTAATTCATTATCGTCCTCAAGTTGGTCAATGATAATAAAGATAAATTTTATGCTGACATGCTACCAACATAATTAATAACAACAAGTAAAGTAATCAAGATGTATAAATGGAGATAAAGTAATATAAAGCAAGAGTATATATCTAGTATTGAAACAAGTACAGTAAGAACATAAAGTGAAAAGAGCTCTTTTGATCTCGTGTAGAGTGAGGAAGGTTGAGAGTTTAAAAATATTGTATAGTTGTTGAGCACTATGTCTATTAAATATCTCACACGATCTCTTCGGAATCTTATCATGACTCAACCATCGGCCATGTACAAGACTATCCGATTATCTCCCTTTTGACTTTGAGAAACCCATGCAATGAATGAGTACAAGAAATATAAATGACCCTTAAGATGGAAAAGAGAATAAGGATGGGGATAGGAAGTCGAAACGTGAGAAAGACTCACACCGGTGAGAACAACCATAGGCAAGAGAAACCCTTATGAATTTCTCCGCCGTCATTTTTTGTTTTAGCGGAAAAGATGTTTGTTGTGCTCCCTACAACATATCCCCCTCCCCCTCCCCCGCCCCTCCTCAAAAGTACAAACACTCCTTGCTCTCCACCGTATATCATGCATCGCGCACTCCTGATAACCCACAACTGTAGGGGATCGAGATAGTCTTCACGGGTAAGAATAACCCAATTTATAGATTCGACTAAAGGGTAGCCAAAGAATGCCAACAAGCTTTGATAGTGGAGTTGTCAATTCCATCGCACCTGAGATACACTTACTTGCAACAAGATATTAATAGCAACTGCGATATGGAAGTGATGGTGGAAACGGAAATAGTGGCGGTAAACAGCGAAAGTAAAACAGTAAAAGCAAACAACTAGTAACCAGCAGAAATAAAAACACTGTAGGCTAGGGAGATGGATGGTTGGGTGCTGCATGGATAAGATACATCATGTATTTAACTTGGGGAAAGGCACACATAAAATCAATGATCATCTAGGCATAAATCAAACATTAGGCATGTACCCCACAGGTAGTTGTACGTGCTTGCAATAAGAACTTGCACAACATCTTTTGTCCTAGCATCCCGCTACGAATGGGGCCAAGAGGAACTTATGGAGATTAAGGTGCTCCTGTCAAAGAGCACCGGAACAAAGCATTAACAATCAATGGATACACGGAATCCTCAAACTATAGTCCATCCCCTTTGGTGTCCCAAGCTATCACCTTTGGGATCGCCGGTTCCGGACTAAATCAGGTGCATACAACTTGTAGATAGGATCAAGACCACAAATATATTCATGTAAACACATAGGGTTCAGATCTGAAAACATGGCACTCGGGCCCAAAGTGACAAGCATTAAGAGCAACAAGTTGAAGCAAAGATGATAAACACCAATATAGATGATAGGCAACATGCCCCCAACAATCTGATAAACTATTACATGATCTAACTCATCCAATCCCTACCATTCCCTTTGCCTACAGCAGGGAATTACTCACACATGAAAGGAGAAGTCATGGAGGGAGGATGGAGTGGTGATGATGATGACGATGGCGATGATCTCCCCTCACCGGAGGCCAAAACAACCTCCAGATTAGCCCTCCCGGAGAAGAACAGAGGGTGGCGGCGGCTCTGCGACGAGAATTGGGAAAACGACTTCTGTTCTGGGGTTTTCTCGCCACGAGAATAAATAGGAGTCAAAGTAGGGCACCAGAGGGGGGTGGACCCTCCCAAGCGGCCTCCTGGCGCGGCTAGGGGTGGGGCCTCGCCAGCAGGGCACCTGGGGGGCCCCTGGCTGCCCTCTGGCCCCACTTCAGGCACATTGGTCCTTCGAGTGCGTGGATTTTCTGTGATTTTTCCTAGAATTTTCTGAGACACCTAAAAATCCATTTTCCTGCACACAATAAAACCATACAGATAGCTCTGCTGAAAACATCGTTAGTCCGGGTTAGTTTCGTCCAAATCATGCAGGAATGAGGGAAAAACAATAGAAAAAGTGTTTGGAAAAGTAGATACGTTTGAGACGTATGAACTCCCCCAAGCTTAGCATATTGCTTGTCCTCCAGCAATTCAGTTCAACGAACTGAATGCGACAAAGTAAACTTTGACAAACTCTTTTGCTTCATTAGATGTATATAAGCTTGTACCATGAAAAGAGTCTAAAAGGTATTGAAACAATGCTATAAGGAGAATGCACGAAGCAATCCTTCTTTCAAATGATCAATCACAAACAAGTAAAAGTAATAATATGCTACTGAAAATCAAGACAAGATTACAATGCACATAGCTTGAACATATTAGAGTGGTATCTCGCTAGCCTCCATGAGTGAAGCAATACATAAATGCAGAAACTCCTCCGGAGTTTTAAAGTAGACTAGAACTAAGAACTTCAGAATAAGTAATACCACAATCATGCAGAAGACAATGTATTACTTTGGGACAATGCACATTACACTCAGAATGACAATTATTCTCTCATAGTTGGTGCTTTCAAGAAAGAAGGTGGAGACTCTCGAACCGTGGATTTTGATGGCAAGGTTGAAAACACGTGGCTGGAAGCAAAAAGACTAAACATGTACCAGAGCTCTTGGTTTTGAAAACAGAGATAAAAAATGTTTTTGGGAGGTGCATGATTCGTCAACGAATGCTAGTAAACAACCCAATCACCTCTTACGCTAGACATGTTTCGAGGAACGGCTCCCAAGATGGGGACGATCACATCCCCTTAATCTCCTTTGTTTATCACTACCAAAGTTTTCTGATTTCTCATAAACAAAGCGTGAAGGAGGGTTTGTTGGTTGTGATTATCTTTTGTGAGCTGGGCGCACTCATGCCAGTCCCTCCTCGTATTAGTGGTTTGCAGATTAGACATGCAATACCTCGATAAAACATGTCTAACATAAGAAGGTCATGAACTACCTACTACTTCCTCATGAGCTAAAGCAGAGGCACAACACATGAGTATTTTTTTAATAATTTCGAGATGGTACAAGAAAGTCTTCGTTAGGATGGCCGGTAAATACCACATAGGAAGGTATGGTGGACTCATATGGAATAACTGCTTTCAAGGATTTTGGATGTACAAACAGAATTCCGCTTAGTGCGAGCGAAGGTTAGCAAAAGACTGGGAAGCGACCAACTAGAGGGCAATAACAGCAATAATCATGGAGAGCGACCAAGTAACATTGAATTGGGCATGAAAGTGATATAACCATTCTGAAATTCAAAGATCATCAAGGCATAGTAGACTTTTTAGTCCTAAACATGTGTAAGCATGTGCCAAGTCAATCCAAGAATTCTCCAAAGGGAAATACCACTTCAGTATGCCAAACCATGAACAATGCAGTGCATGTAGATCATTTCAACAACACATTATGTACCCTAGATATTTGAGATTCGCCATAAGGAAAGCATGAACCACTCGGAAAGCATTGTAAACATAGCACTATGTCGCTACAAGCTGGTCAATAATCATAAGTACAAGCATATTGTCGGGACCCGGGGTTAGCGTATGCAAGTCCCGCTACGAGATAGTCATATGGAGAGCCGAGAACCGTACCCACTTGTCTAAGAAGACAAGGCCAAGCACAGAACGTTCTCGGAAACCATCGTACGTGAGGGGCATCCCATCCAGGCCGGATGATCAACTGAGATGGGTCCTCATCGTACGCACACAAGTCTAATGATATGGGTGATGAACTCCCATATTCACAGACAAGTCGCCTCAACCATACTATCGACTATCTCATAACTCTTACATAGATTTACTCCAGCCCGATCACTTAGTCGGGGTCTAGGGAGGGCTCAATCATACCACAAAGTGTGCACGAGACGGAGTCTCGAGCAATCGCATCGCGATGCCCCAAGCTGCGCACATCTAAGGGCCACTTGGTGTATGAAAGACCGCCAGCCAGATCACAACTAAGGTCTCGAAAACCCATACAAAGACATGCATGTTATAAACATACACGCAGCACACATGCCTTGTATGAACATCAGGTATCATTGCAATTCTCTACAAAGTATACAATTTATTGACAACTCTTACAGAGTGCACATAGAGATCACAAGTATGTGATCCAACATTACAACAGACAAGCGGAAGCAAAGTATGTCTGAGTACAGACAAGTTTAAAAAATGGCTTAAGAAGCCTTATTTAAACACAAGCCCTCCACGAGGGAACTAGTCGTCTGACTGGGACTAGACTAGCTTGGTCTTCAGTCGTCGAGCTCGATGAAGAAGCCACCTTCGTGGTCAGTGGGTTCATCTAAAACATAGAATAAGCAAACGTGAGTACAAAGTCGTACTCAGCAAGACTTACATAGGAGCTATACTACTCATGCACATGTATCAAGGTAAAGGGAGGTGGGGTTTCACTTGCAGAAGTGCCATCTTTGACTTGGCTAGTCCTGAAATACGAGTCCCAGACTGGGAAAGCACGCCATAGCGCTCACGCTTATCTTGGCAAGTTTTATAAGTATCCAGTTCAAGTTGTCTAATAATCAAGCTAAGCTTTCCAAGAAGTCCGTAACCGCGTACGCGGCTATTCGAATAGTTTTGTTAACCCTGCAGGGGTGTACCGCTACACACACATGATCATCAGTTACCGCCTTTGTACTCGACACCGTTCAAGAAGTGTCGGCGAAGATGCTCACCACAACTGTTACCTCATAGCCTATCTAGTCCAAGAAAGCCGCCAACCTGGGTTGGCTACCACTATCGTGAACCCGGCCGGTTTACCTAACTGGACCCAGATGATGTGTGCGTGGTGCATAAGCCGGTCTCGGATGAGTCGTTCCCTCACTTACCAGCCAGGCCACAAACCTACCAGAACTCCGAACTATTGTGACATCTGGACATCGAAATGGATGAGTTAATAGGTTGAGAGGGGTCAGTGAGCCCAATGTGTGGTTGTACTCTTCATCTTGGATCACCACACAAGAACTCGGACTTAGGGCGGTGTTCAACGAGACAACCCACCGTGCACTCCTACACAGCCTCTCATCGTTCACCTTGTATTAGGGTAGATTCACCAACACCTTTCCACCAACATCATCATGATCACTACCATCCCGTCATTGTATCACTCTAAGCATGCAATAAGCAGTAACAAATGCAGGGGCCACATGATATCAATCAACTCCTACATTTGCTAGGATTGTGGTTTGCTTACTACTGTGACAAATGATAGGTCATGCAAAGGAATGGGTTCATCTATGCGGTAGAAACGTAGCATGGTAATCATCCTATACAATGCATAAGAGAGACATGAGAGGGAATTGGGATTTTATCGACATGATCAATGGGGGTTTGCTCGCCTTGCTGACGAGGTTCGGGTTCAGGGTCTTCAACGAAGGGGGCAGCCTCCTGTTCCGGTTCCACCTCTACTCGACAAACAACAAACATGGTAGCAAAGTAAATACAATGCACAATCACATGGTTGAAGGTTGAAACTTGATGTATATGTTTCTGATGTGTGAGGAAATTCCATTTAAATGGAGTATATTGCAAATGAGTTTGCAAATTCAAACTCCAAATTGAATTCAGTTTATCCAAGTTACAAATGCTATGCTGGGATCAATGTAAATCATTTTTAAATGTGTATGATATGCCTCTGATGTGCAAGTATAGTGTGGTATGTTGCTATGGTTAAAATTGCAAAAGCATTTGAAATGAATTTGATTTAATTCCATTTAAACCAAATAGCAAATGCTACTGGTCACATTTTAAATTGAACTCAAACATGGTTGAAAGTTGGATATTTGGATAGATAATGTTCTCCTGATCATTTTTCATATATTATTTGTTAAATTTGGAGTTAATATGAATTTTCTATGAATTTCCAAAGTTTGGGGTAATTTCTGCCTTTTCTGGAATTTCTTGATTTCTTTTTATTCTGGAAAAACAATTACTGTGTCACTGTTGCGTCATGCTGACGTGGGGGGGGGTCTGACTGGTGGGGTCAGCATGTCAGTGGGAGGGGGTTTAATTAACCTCTATTTAAACTTAACAGAGGGGGTTAAGGCCTGGGGGCCCCACCTGTCATTGACCTGGGGTCAACTAACACGGGGGTTTAGCCCCTAATTAGATGGCCTCGCCGGAGGCTAGCTACCGGTGGCATCAGTACACGGCGGCAAACACAGGGAAGGAGTACCCGGCCACCATTTGGTGCGCCACTTGTACCAAAATGAAGCCCGTGCAGTCGCACGTCGCAGGGAAGATCCAGGCGACCTCGGGGGCCACCTGAGTGACGCCGGCGACGAGCGAAAGCGACGACCGTGGCACGGCCGTGAGGTGAAACTCGCTAGGAGTCGCGTCTGGAAGTGGGATTGTATTGGTTCGACGCAGTGGAGCACCGTGAGTGCAACGGACATCGCCTCTGGTTCGATTGCATAGCGGTTGCTCGCCGGTGACGACCGTGGCGGCGAGGTACTCCGGCTTCCATGGCAGAACACGAAGGAGACACGGATTGGGGGCTCAAGCAGAGGGGTTTTGACCGTGAGCTCACCAGAAACTCGACGGAGGTAGCGGCGAGGGTTGAGGTGGCTTGACGGCGATGAATTCGACGTCGATCTTCCTCGGCTCCGGCGAGAAGGAAATGGCGATTGCGGCGGCTCCTTGATCAATTAGGTCACCATCTTCAACGGCTTGGCGTGGACGACAACGTAGCGCGAGGGGGACACGGTCTCCGGGCTTCTCTCCGGTGTTGGCTGCGGTTGCTCACGGCAGCGAACGGCGGATGCTCTCGGTGGAGGAAGAAATCGGCGAGGGAGGGGTGGAGAGCGAGCCAGGAGGGGGGGAATGGACGAGGCGTGCTCCAGGGCGTCTCCGGGCAAAGGAAGAGGGCACGGGGAGGCCTGGAAGGATCTCGGCGGCGACGTGGCGTCCACGGCTGGCTAGGTGGCTTTCCACCGAGCATCTTGGGTGCACGGGACGGGGAAGAAGACCCTGCTGCCCCTGATGGGACGGCTGGGCTGGCTGGGCTGCTCTCGCCTGGGCGCCAGGTAAGCTTCTATTTCTTTTTCTTATTTTTCTTTTCTGACATTTGTTTTGGCTAGCTAAAATAAATAGCAAACCAATTTATTAAATGCTGAAACTTTTTATGTGTCATCACAATATACTAGGCTAGCCACTTGTAAAGTTTGAACATTTTTAAAATTCAAATTATTTGAACTTTAAATCAAATAGGGTTTTTTGATTAATTCCAAGGCACTGTTTGAATATTTGAAAAATCCATAAGCATGGGGTGGGTCCCACATCACTTGATATGTGATCACACTCATTTAGAAGACTTTTCAAAAATCTAACATGATTTTTTGGAGAAGATTTATTTCTGGCCTTTTGAATTAATTCATCTGGGGGGTTCCTTCTCCCATTTTGCTTTTGAAATTGATTTCAATGACTTCTTTTGAAAATTTTAACATGATGCAAGATGACTTTGATCCTAGCACATTACCTAACAGAGGGTTCTAACAACTCGCCCCCACTCAAAAGAATCTCGTCCCGAGATTCAGAAGTCTGCGGGAGGAAGGTGGGGTACTCGGCACGGAGATGGTCTTCTCTTTCCCACGTAGCTTCTCTCTCAGAGTGGTGTGACCATTGCACTTTCAGAAACTTAATCTTCTGACGACGAGTGACACGCTCTGCGGAATCAAGAATACCAACGGGGTATTCTCGATAAGAAAGGTCATCTTGGAGATCAAGCGTTTCATGGTCGACTTCGCGGATGGGTCCTTGAAGCAACGCCTGAGTTGGGACACATGGAATACATCATGTACTCGGGAAAGGTGCGGGGGTAGTTCAAGTTGGTAGGCAACTTCTCCACGTTTAGCAAGAATGCGGAAAGTTCCGATGTAACATGGGGCCAACTTGCCTTTGATACCGAAACGTTGGGTCCCCTTCAGAGGAGTAACCCGAAGGTAAGCCTTCTCATCCAGATTGTAGCTCTCTTGCATATGATGACGATCATAGTAGCTTTTCTGACGAGACTAGGCTGCTTTCAATTGATCACGAACAATGAGAACTTGCTCTTCTGCTTCCTTGATCATATCCGGTCCAAAGAATTGTCTTTCACCGGTTTCTGACCAGTTTAGGGGTGTTCGACATCGTCGTCCATATAGGAGTTCAAAAGGAGCCATGTTCAGACTAGATTGAAAACTATTGTTATAAGAAAATTCGGCAAATGGAAGAGACTTCTCCCAATTCTTTCCGAATGAGATAACACAAGCTCTGCGCATGTCTTCAAGAATTTGGTTAACCCTTTCGACTTGACCGCTAGACTGAGGATGGAAAGCTGTACTAAAGGAGAGATGAGTTTCCATAGCATTCTGAAAGCTTCCCCAGAATCTAGAGGTGAAAAGGCTACCACGATCAGAATTGACTTCCAAAGGAACACCGTGAAGGGATACAATTCTAGAGACGTACAAGTCCACTAACTCGCTAGCAGTTATAGACTCGCGAACGGGAAGGAAGTGAGCAACTTTGGAAAGCCTATCAATGACAACGAAGATGGCATCGTTTCCTTTCTGGGTTTTAGGAAAGCCGGTGATGAAGTCCATACCGACTTTGTCCCATTTCCACTCGGGAATAGACAAAGGTTGAAGTGTGCCAGCAGGTCTTTGGTGTTCTGCCTTAATGCGGCGACAAACATCACATTCGTCAACAAATCGAGCAATGTCTCTCTTCATCCTAGTCCACCAAAATATCTGGCGTAGATCTCGGTACATTTTTGTGCTACCGGGATGAATCGAGAGGGTGTGTGTCATGGGCTTCCTTGAGGATGAGTTGCCTTAGTTCCCTATTCTTAGGTACTACCAAACGATTTCCAAAGAATACCGTTCCTTTACTATCTGTGGAGAAACATTTAGCAACTCCGCCAGCAATGTTCTCCTTGATTCGGCGAACACCTCGTGCACGCCTTTGGGCAACTATGATTTGATCCTCAAGAGTTGGTTTCGCCACGAAGGTAGAAAAATAGCCATGAGGAACAATCTCAAGATTGAGTTTACAAAATTCCTCATGAAGAAGTGGTTGATACTGTTGTAACATGAGGTTGTTACAATATGACTTACGACTTAGTGCATCAGCCATGACATTGGCTTTGCCTGGGGTGTAAGAAATTCCTACGTCGTAATCTTTTATCAACTCAATCTAGCGTCTTTGCCTGAGAGTAAGATCTGGCTGGGTGAAAATTTATTTGAGGCTTTGGTGGTCGGAATAGATCTCACAGCGATTACCAAGGAGGTAATGTCGCCAAGTTGTTAGGGCATGAACTACGGCAGCGAGTTCAAGGTCATGGGTAGGATAGTTCTCTTCATGTGGCCGCAACTGGCGTGAAGCATAAGCTACCACATGTCTATCTTGCAGAAGTATGCATCCTAACCCTTGCCGTGATGCGTCACAATAGATCTTGAAATCCTTTTTGGTGTCTGGAGGTGCAAGTACGGGTGCAGAAGTCAATCTTCTTTTTAGCTCTTGAAAGCTTTCCTCGCACTTGGGAGTCCATAGGAATTTCTTATCTTTCTTGAGGAGTTCAGTTAGAGGCTTTGCAACTTTAGAAAAGTTCTCGACGAAGCGACGGCAATAGCTAGCTAGGCCAAGAAAACTCCTAACTTGCTTAACCAATTCAGGTGGAGTCCAGTCAAGGACGGCCTGAACTCTCTCGGGATTCACAGCAATGCCTTTTGCAGAAATCACGTGGCCTAAGTAGGTCACTTCTGGTAGCCAAAATTCACACTTGGAGAATTTAGCATATAGGCGATGCTCTCTAAATTTCATCAATACCAGCCTTAGGTGTTCGGCATGTTCTTCTTCGTTCTTCGAGTAGATGAGAATATCATCGAGATAAACCACAACAAATTTCTCTAAGTACTCCATGAAGATCGAATTCATCATGCGTGAGAAAGTGGCGGGGGCATTGGTTAAACCAAAGGACATGACGGTGTACTCGTAAAGACCATAACGAGTAGTAAAAAGCCGTTTTTGGAATGTCCTCGTTTCGGATTTTGATTTGATGATAACCCAATCTCAAATCCATCTTGGAGAAGACAGAGGATCCTTCAAGTTGATCATAAAGATCATTGATCCTGGGAAGTGGGTACTTGTTCTTTATCGTCGCTAGATTTAGCGGGCGATAGTCTACACACATCCTTTCTGTTCCATCTTTCTTCGTTACGAACAGAACGGGGCAACCCCATGGCGATGAGCTAGGGCGGATGAAGCCTTTTTCCAACAAAGCTTTCCAGTTGGGTTTTAAGCTCAGCTAACTCACGTGGGGCCATTTTGTATGGGCGTCTAGAAATTGGTGCGGTTCCTGGCAAAAGATCCACTATAAACTCTACACATTTGTCGGGTGGCATGCCCGGCAGCACTTCAGGAAAGACATCCGGGAACTCACGAACCACCGGAACATCTTCAAGGTCGGGAAGGGGAAGTACATTCAAAGAATGTACTTGGGTTCTTGTTCTGGGTGAGGTGTAGTTGACGGTCTTGCCTGAAGGGTGGGTGAGTTTTACGGATTTGCCTTTGAAATCCAGGTAGGCATTCTGTCTTGATAGCCAATCCATGCCAAGGATGACATCAATGTCTGAAGACTTGAGGGCTATGAGTGAAGCAAGAAATACTAAACCCTCAATTGCAATTATATTACCATGGCTTACTCTATTAGTTTGCCATCTTGACCCTGGAGTTTGAATAATCATTGGGGTGGAAAATTCAACAAAAGATAACTCATGACGAAGTGCATAACTTTCTGACATGAATGAATGAGATGCTCCTGGGTCGAAAAGAACGGAAGTAGGAACATAATTGACTGGGAGCGTACCAAGAATGACGTCAGTTGTGTCGTCAGTCTCTTCGGCGGCAATCTGATTCACACGTCGACGAGTGGCGGGAGGAGCGGGTTTGGTGGCGTAGACCTTCTGAGGTGGCTTGCCACGACCGTTGTTGTTGCCTCCGGCACGGGGTGGAGCATTCTGATTCTGGAGCTGGTTCTGGGGACACTCGCGGGAGTAGTGGCCTGCTTGACCACACTTGTAGCAGGCTCCACAGACAGTGCGTGGAGCTGGGTTGTTTGGTGGAGCGGGGTGGAACTGAGCTGGTGGACGAGGCGCCACATAGGATGGCCTCGGTGGGTTGTTCTGGCGAAACATACTGTTGGGGATCCAGATCTTGTGCTTCTGAGAGCCTGAGCTGGATGAACCATCGTCTCTAGGGTGTTTGCGGAAGTCATTGGGGGTGTTCATGTCTTCTTCCTGGATGGCCTTGTTGACAAGGACCTGGAATGTGGCAAAGTCATGCAGGTTGAACTCATGACGGAGTCCGGAATTGAGTCCACGACGGAACCTCTCTTGCTTCTTGGCGTCGGTGGAGACTTCTTCAGTAGCATAACGAGCAAGTCGGTTGAACTCACGACTAAACTCGTCAACAGTCCTTCTGCCTTGGGTGAGGTTGCAGAACTCCTCACGCTTGCGGTCCATGAGACCCTTTGGAATGTGGTGCTCGCGGAAGGAAGTGCAGAACTCATCCCAAGATGCGGGCGGTCCAACGGGAAGCATGTTCAGGAAGTTCTCCCACCAAGAGCTAGCTGCACCTTCGAGGTGATAGGTGGCATAGCTGACCTTGTCGCCATCTGCAACATGGCCTGCCTGGAGCTTCCTCTCGATGTTGCGAAGCCAGTCATCGGCGTCAAGGGGCTCGGTGGAGTAACTGAAAACCGGGGGATGAAGCCGGATGAAGTCGTTCAGAGACACCAACTCGTTACGCTGCTGAGTGGTGTTGCGGGCAATGACCTCCAGCAGATGGTGAGAGTCTTGGCGGTTCCTCTCAACCTCCATCAGAACCTGAGCCATCGTGGGTGGGGGTGGAAGGTTTCCTTCCTCCTGTTCATTCCCACGACCTTGGGCACGACCAAGCTGGCCACGGGTTCCTTGATACATCCTGAAGGTGAAAACCAAAGTCAAACAGAGTTGATTGGAAGAGTCCAAACAAGGTATTGAAGTACTGGAAGGATTACAGAGCAAAGGAAGTAATCATCTTGACAACATGGTGATAAAAGCATACAAGCCATATATTCACAAGCTGTCATACAAACCATACATCGTTTTAGTGCAAGCACCAAGCTAATACAAACGTGATGAAGATGATACATCCTTCAGAGGCACTCTGACTTCCTATACATTATTTATCTAAGCCTCTGGAACTTAGAACACCTTGCATACAATATACTAAGATACTACTACATCCTCACTAAGTAAGACCACAGGCAGTCTCACTCATCTCCATCTCCATAGTAGTCCTCGTAAAAGTTACCCGCGTATCCCGGTAGCTGAAGGTGACCATCGGAAAACACGGAGGCATGTGGACCTTGATATCCATTTGGGCAAGGATGGGGCCTAGGTCTAGCGTAGGGTGGAAGTAGAGGAGCACGGGGTGGAAAAATGCCTCCAATCTCGGGCCAAGCAACTCGAGAAGGCATCTGTGTCCTGACTGGGTAGATAGCATCATACTCGACTGATCCAACACTCACGAAGGGTGCCAAGAGTGTCAGGGCTCGATACATACGAACTCGGTTGGCGTGATGCTCGAAACGGAGAGCGCGTGCATCACGATCTCGATCACAAGCAAACCTAGCAGTTATCTGAAGCAAAGGATCCTCTGCAGAGTGATCTGAGTAGAGTCCGGTGTAATACCCCTCTTCTCCTGGAAGTGCAGCAGGGATATAGCGGAACGAGGTCTCTCTCAGCATAGTGTGCTCCTCTCTCAGCAGGGTAATACATGAGTATGCAGCATCCTGCACAGCCCTGTTCTCAGTCATGCCAATGCCATGTCCAAAGTGGATAGGCTGAGTGACTCCATTGTGGTGCGGGTGGATCCTGAAAATGCAGTGGTACTGAGTCTGGTTGAAGTCGTGGAACTGCTCCTCGACGGTGTACTCAGGGTACCATCGATATCCCACATAGGACATCATCTCGATCAATGTGGCGGGATGGCCACGCACACCGATGCATCGAGTCAGACGAACAATCTGACGAGGGGGAAGATCTGCCATCTGAAACAGAAAGAAGGAGTTTGGAAATGCATCAGATTATGAGATAAACCTGGAATGACTCGGACAGCATAACGGCTGTAATTGCAAGAAAAAGACAATTTCTTACAACATGGAAACAACACTTACATACGATGTAAGAAATCAGAATTACAACAATGCTAGGAAACCGGACACAACTTTCCTACGGCTATAAGGAAGCAAACAACGAGATGTTCTAATCAGACAGAGGAGAGCCTAGTCCTATCTTTCCCTAGTACAAGATGAGGGTGACTCAGAACTCAGAACAAAGGGGGTATGAAGAAAAAAAGAAGCCTTACGTTGTTCCCTTATATACCCAGAGTAACTATATAACTATAGAAGGCTAGACTCGACTTCGGCCAAGGCTGCTAGTCCTACAGCCAGTCCTACTCTGATACCAAGTCTGTCGGGACCCGGGTTAGCGTATGCAAGTCCCGCTACGACATAGTCATATGGAGAGACGAGAACCATACCCACTTGACTAAGCAGACAAGGCCAAGCACAGAACGTGCTCGGAAAGCATCGTACGTGAGGGGCATCCCATCCAGGCCAGATGATCAACTGAGATGGGTCCTCATCGTACGCACACAAGTCTAATGATAAGGGTGATGAACTCCCATATTCACAGACAAGTCGCCTCAACCATACTATCGACTATCTCATAACTCTTACATAGACTTACTCCAGCCCGATCACTTAGTCGAGGTCTAGGGCGGGCTCAATCATACCACAAAGTGTGCACGAGACGGAGTCTCGAGCAATCGCATCGCGATGCCCCAAGCTGCGCACATCTAAGGGCCACTTGGTGTATGAAAGACCGCCAGCCAGATCACAACTAAGGTCTCGAAAACCCATACAAATACATGCATGTTATAAACATACACGCAGCACACATGCCTTGTATGAACAACAGGTATCATTGCAATTCTCTATAAAGTATACATTTTATTGACAACTCTTACAGAGTGCACACAGAGATCACAAGTATGTGATCCAACATTACAACAGACAAGCGGAAGCAAAGTATGTTTGAGTACAGACAAGTTTAACAAATGGCTTAAGAAGCCTTATTTAAACACAAGCCCTCCACGAGGGAACCAGTAGTCTGACTGGGACAAGACTAGCTTGGTCTTCAGTCGTCGAGCTCGATGAAGAAGCCACCTTCGGGGTCAGTGGGTTCATCTAAAACATAGAATAAGCAAACGTGAGTACAAAGTCGTACTCAGCAAGACTTACATAGGAGCTATACTACTCATGCATATGTATCAAGGTAAAGGGAGGTGGGGTTTCACTTGCAGAAGTGTCATCTTTGACTTGGCTAGTCCTGAACTACGAGTACCAGACTTGAGGTAAGAAGCATACACGAGTCCACTACTTTCTCCAACCAATTACACCACTATGGTGCCTTCCTCGACTTCCCCACGAGAAAGAACACCATAGCACTCACACTTATCTTGGTGTGTTTTAGAAGTATCGAGTTCAAGTTGTCTAATGATCAAGCTAAGCTTTCCAAGCAGTCCATAACCGCGGACGCGGCTATTCGAATAGTTTTGTTAACCCTGCAGGGGTGTACCGCTACACACACATGATCATCAGTTACCGCCTTTGTACTCGACACCGTTCAAGAAGTGTCGGCGAGGATGCTCACCACAACTATTACCTCATAGCCTATCTAGTCCAAGAAAGCCGCCTACCTGGGTTGGCTACCACTATCGTGAACCCGGCCGGTTTACGGAAGTGGACCCAGATGATGTGTGCATGGTGCATAAGCCTGTCTCGGATGAGCCGTTCTCTCACTTAGCAGCCAGGCCACAAACCTACCAGAACTCCGAACTATTGCGACATCTGGACATCAAAAGGGAGGAGTTAATAGGTTGAGAGGGGTCAGTCAGCCCAATGTGTGGTTGTAATCTTCATCTTGGATCACCACACAAGAACTCGGACTTAAGGCGGTGTTCAACGAGACAACCCACCGTGTACTCCTACACAGCCTCTCATCGTTCACCTTGTATTAGGGTAGATTCACCAACACCTTTCCACCAACATCATCATGATCACTACCATCCCGACTCACATAACAGTAACATCATTGTATCACTCTAAGCATGCAATAAGCAGTAACAAATGCAGGGGCCACATGATATCAATCAACTCCTACATTTGCTAGGATTGTGGTTCGCTTACTACTGTGACAAATGATAGGTCATGCAAAGGAATGGGTTCATCTATGTGGTATAAACTTAGCATGGTAATCATCCTATACAATGCATAAGAGAGACATGAGAGGGAATTGGGATTTTATCGACATGATCAATGGGGGTTTGCTCGCCTTGCTGACGAGGTTCGGGTTCAGGGTCTTCAACGAAGGGGGCAGCCTCCTGTTCCGGTTCCACCTCTACTAGACAAACAACAAACAAGGTAGCAAAGTAAATACAATGCACAATCACATGGTTGAAGGTTGAAACTTGATGTATACGTTTCTGATGTGTGAGGCAATTCCATTTAAATGGAGTATTTTGCAAATGAGTTTGCAAAATTCAAACTCCAAATTGAATTCAATTTAGCCAAGTTACAAATGCTATTGTGGGATCAATGTAAATCATTTTGAAATGTGTATGATATGCCTCTGATGTGCAAGTATAATGTGGTATGTCGCTATGGTTCAAATTGCAAAAGCATTTGAAATGAATTTGATTTAATTCCATTTAAACCAAATAGCAAATGCTATTGGTCACATTTTAAATTCAACTCAAACATGGTTGAAAGTTGGATATTTGGATAAATAATGTTCTCCTGATCATTTTTCATATATTATTTGTTAAATTTGGAGTTAATATGAAATTTCTATGAATTTCCAAAGTTTGGGGTAATTTCTACCTTTTCTGGAATTTCTTGATTTCTTTTTATTCTGGAAAAACAATTACTGCATCACTGTTGCGTCATGCTGACGTGGGGGGGGGTCTGACTGGTGGGGTCAGCATGTCAATGGGAGGGGGTATAACTAACCTCTGTTTAAACTTCACAGAGGAGGTTAAGGCCTGGGGGCCCCACCTGTCATTGACCTGGGGTCAACTAACAGGGGGGTTTAGCCCCTAATTAGATGGCCTCGCCGGCGGCTAGCCGCCGGTGGCACCAGTACACGGCGGCGCACACAGGGAAGGAGTTCCCGGCCACCATTTGGTGTGCCACTTGTACCAAAATGAGTCCCGTGCAGTCGCACGTCGCAGGGAAGGTGCAGGCGACCTCGGGGGCCACCGGAGTGACGCCGGCGACGAGCGAAAGCGGCGACCGTGGCACGGCCGTGAGGTGAAACTCGCTAGGAGGCGCGTCTGTAAGTGGGGCTGGATTGGTTCGACGCAGTGGAGCACCGTGAGTGCAACGGACATGGCCTCGGGTTCGATTGCATAGCGGTTGCTCGCCGGTGACGACCGTGGCGGCGAGGTACTCCGGCTTCCATGGCAGAACACGAAGGAGACATGGATTGGGGGCTCAAGCAAAGGGGTTTTGACCGTGAGCTCACCAGAAACTCGACGGAGGTGGCGGCGAGGGATGAGGTGGCTTGACGGCGACCAATTCGACGTCGATCTTCCTCGGCTCCGGCGAGAAGGAAACGGCGATGCGGCGGCTCCTTGATCAATTAGGTCACCATCTTCAACGGCTTGGCGTGGACGACGACGTAGCGCGAGGGGGACACGGTCTCCGGGCTTCTCTCCGGCGTTGGCTGTGGTTGCTCACGGCGGCGAACGGTGGATGCTCTCGGTGGAGGAAGAAATCGGCGAGGGAGGGGTGGAGAGCGAGCCAGGAGGGGGGGAATGGACGAGGCGTGCTCCAGGGCGTCGCCAGGCGAAGGAAGAGGGCACGGGGAGGCCTCGAGGGCTCTCGGCTGCGACGTGGCGTCCATGGCTGGCTCGGTGGCTTTCCACCGAGCAGCTTGGGTGCACGGGACGCGGAAGAAGACCCTGCTGCCCCTGGTGGGCAGGCTGGGCTGGCTGGGCTGCTCTCGCCTGGGCGCCAGGTAAGCTTCTGTTTCTTTTTCTTATTTTTCTTTTCTGACATTTGTTTTGGCTAGCTAAAATAAATAGCAAACCAATTTATTAAATACTGAAACTTTTTATGTGGCATCACAATATACTATGCTAGCCACTTGTAAAGTTTGAACATTTTTAAAATTCAAATTATTTGCACTTTAAATCAAATAGGGGTTTTTGATTAATTCCAAGGCACTGTTTGAATATTTGAAAAATCCATGAGCATGGGGTGGGTCCCACAACACTTGATATGTGATCACACTCATTTATAAGACTTTTCAAAAATCTAACATGAATTTTTGGAGAAGATTTATTTCTGGCCTTTTGAATTAATTCATCTGGGGGGGTTCCTTCTCCCATTTTGCTTTTGAAATTGATTTCAATGACTTCTTTTTAGATTTTTCACATGATGCAATATGACTTTGATCCTAGCACATTATCTAACAGAGGGTTCTGACACATATGTAAAAAAGTAGAAACAAAAAGAGTTCATACCGGTTTTCCTTGTTGCATCCCTTTCGTCGATCTTCGTCATCACTGCCTTGTCGCTTACACGATTGAACGTAGGGAAATATAATCAAGTGCAAATGCCATCACGGACTCGAGCTGAATTATGCAACAAAGAAAACTAAAGAGAGAAAAGAAATCTTTTTGGATTTTCAAAAGGTTAAACGAAAGAAAAAGAAAGAGAAAATATTTTTGTTGTTTTTGCATAGAAAGAATCAAAGAAGAACAGGCAAAAACTTCGAAAAGATCAAAACGAACAATCATAAGACGGATAATACAATGGAAAAAGGGAGAAGGACACGTACTCCCCCAAGCTTAGGCTTTTGGCCTAAGTTGGTATCTTCTACTGTGGTCCCCAGGAGCCTCCAGCTCCAGGGTAGTACTGGTGTGTCCATGGGTCGTACGGGGCTTCAGGTGCATAGACCGAAGTCCTGGGGTCCTCCCACGAAGAAGGCTCCACTCTCCAAGCGGAAGAAGATCCTTCACCCCACTGGGTAACGGGCTCCTCCTCCTCATCATGCACAACCCCCTCCATGGGGTTATGGAACTGCTGCTGGGCCACAAACTCATCGAACTAGGTGACGTTGAAGGACCATCCGTTCCTGCGAGTAGAATCAAACCAAAAAGGAGCAGGTAGACGGATCTCCCGAATATTGATTAGTCCAAACCTCAGAATATAAATAAGGTTACCAAACTCGGAGGTCTTGGTAACAAACTCATGCCTCTTTATAGCAGCAAGGTCAAAGCTTATAAAAGGAAAAGGCTCATCATCAGGATGTGGGGTGCGCTCAAGAGACTCAAGAATAAGTGTGGCATAAACGCCACCAAAGAGATCTCCCTTGTTGCCATTAAGGGCAAGTCGGCGAGCAGTCAAGGCACCCACATTATACGTAGTTTACCCTGAGAGGACATTTGCGAAGATAGAAATATCCGGCGCAGAAATGATGCTCGTGCTGTCACGAGCTAAAACCCCTCTAGCAATATAATATGCAAAATACCTGAGCTGGGGAAACAAGATGCTAGAAATTTTTGAACGTCGGATATCCCTTGTATCTTGACTGCAAAGAGAGTTTAAGAGCTTTCTCAGCTCGGTGGGCTGAGTGTTCATCTTTGCCGTCCGTCCAAAATTCGGCACACCTATTATTTCAGAAAATCTTTCCAAAGACATGGTCAAAGGATCATTGTAAATTTAAAACTCAATAAGGCCAGCATCATGGTTATATCCAAAATTGTTAATAAAACAGGACGTGAGTTTACGGTATTGAGTAACACGGCATGTTGCAACCCTTTTCAAACCTTCATTAGCACAAAGGTTATCAAACTCCTCCTTAATACCTGCCGCTTCAAGAAAATAGTTGCACGGAAACATCATTGCCCGTGCTGGACTTGTATCTTCCAGCAACTCCAGGGGCACAACATCTTCATTGTAGCTCACCCTAGCAGCTAAGGATGAAGCTGCAGCTCTAGTTACTCTATCAGTGTGCTCGGGCTTCTTCTTCCGAAGCCATCCTTTTTCTTTTCCAAAGAAACTCATTTCTGAAATTTTTGACAATTCACAAAAACAAGGATTTAAGAAAAATGAGTTGGGGCAAACTACTCTACTCACTTCCCTAAGTCATAAACTTGCATCAAAAACATGGAAAATAAATTTCTCTACATGCTTGCAAGCTCATATGAACAGCACCAAGAGCTACTAAATACTCACTAAGGAAGCCAACAATCAAATATCTAATTGGAGGGTGGAGGAGTCACATACCAGGGAGTATTTGCTCAAAATCTCAGCTCGAATGATGGGCTGAAGAGAGAGATCGAAAATCACCTCCAGGAACAGCAAGAACGCAAGAACAAGTGCAGAAATCGTGTTTTTGGGGAGAGAGACAGGAAGGAGAAATACCTGCAGGTGGGGCCTGTGGGCCCCAGGCGCCCTGTGGGCGCGGCAAGGGGCAGGCCGCGCCAGCTGGCCGCCTGGGCCACTGGTGCCCCCCCTGGTCAGCCCCAGGTGCCTCTGGGTCACTCCCGGCATGGAAATTTTTATTTTTATTTTTCTGGAAACTTTCTGAAAACTTGCAATAGTGGTTAACTACGTGAAGCTTCAAAAATATAAATTTTTGGACCAGCAAGAAAGATAAAGCTAAAAGAAATGCAAACATAACAACCTCTACTTTTTACTTATATAAAACTCATTTAATAGCAAGGTTGATCAAGTCCTACTACCAAACTAGCAATACATAGAGCAAAAAGTTTCACTTACTATGAAGCATTCATGGTACCTTCACTTTAATGGATATTGTCCCCACCATAATGGTTTTGTATTTGTGGTGCACATGTAGAGGACAATCCCAATCACCAATCTTCACGGTATCGATATTCTCTATAGAGTTGAGGCCATGCCTTTTGTCAATCTTCTTCGGAAAATACACCGTGTGTTCTTTATCATTCAAATTAAAAGTAACCTTTCCTTTATTGCAATCAATAATAGCACCTGCGGTGTTAAGAAAAGGTCTACCAAGAATAATAGACATGCTCCCATCCTCGGGCATGTTAAGCACAACAAAATCAGTAAGGATCAAACAATTAGCAACTTCAACGGGAACATCCTCAGAAATACCAATGGGTACGGCTGTTGACTTGTCAGCCATCTGAAGAGAGATATCTGTAGGGATTAGTTTCTCTAAACAAAGCCTCTTGTAAAGAGAGAAAGGCATAACACTCACTCCTGCTCCAAGATCACATAAGGCAGTCTTGACAAAATTATTCTTTATGGAGCAAGGAATAGTGGGTATACCTGGATCATCAAGCTTCTCAGGGATCTTGCCACTAAAAAAGTAGTTAGAAAGCATAGTAGATATTGCGTCATTAGGAACTTTTCTTTTATTAGTAACTATATCTTTCATATATCTCGAATAGGGAGGTAACTTAATAGCATCAGTCAAAGGAATTTGAAGAAAAAGAGGTTTCATCCACTCACAAAACTTATTGTAATGCTCTTCTTCTTTAGTTTTGAGAGACTTACCTGGAAAGGGCATGGGTTTTTGTACCCATGGTTCTCTATCCTTCCCACGTCTTGTTGCGACGAAGTCTTCTCTAGTGTATTTCTTGCGTTTGTCGGGCGCTTCTTCTTCTCGAACTTCGGCTGGATCATTCTTTTCACCATCCTTTTCAGGCTCAGCACCGTCTTCAGTCTCAGCATCGGAGGTAGATATATTATTTGGATCAATAACAAGCTCTTCACTTGCAATTGGATCATTGGAACTGTCAGCTTCTTTGTGCTTCTTCTTCTTCTTCTTCTTCTTCGGAGAACTAACAATTTCTTCGTCCTGCATTTGAGAATCTTGCTCGATTCTCTTCGAATGCCCCTTTGGATAGAGAGGATCTTGAGTGCTAGTTCCACCTCGGGTTTTAATCCTGAAGGCATGTATATCCTGTTTGGCATTGTTAGCAAGCAAATCTTTTTGCACATTAGAAATTTGTTCAAGGTGAGTTTGAACCATATGAAAATGCTTCACAAGACATTTAACATCATTAACTGTTCTACCTAGAACATCAAGCAGACTTTTCATAGCAAAGGAATTATCATGTAACTGACTTTGTGTCCTCTCATTAAAGTGACTTTGCTTCATAATCAAATTATCAAGCTCATCTAAACATTGATCAGGAGGCTTACCATGAGGGATGTCACTTGCATTGAAATCTAAAAGAGAGTGTACCTATACCATAGGAGGGTGAGTGGTAGGCTCACACAACTTCTCAATAGGGGGTAGATTATTCACGTCTTCAGTTTTAATACCCTTCTCTTTAACAGAATTCTTAGCTTCTTGCATATCTTCGGGGCTTAGGACGAGCATGCCCCTTTTTTTTGGTGGTGGAGGTGGTTCAGGGACGGACCAATCTTCGTGGTTCTTGGCAATCTTGCCCATTAATTCTTCTGCATCGTCCGGTGTTCTTTTCCTGAAAACACAACCAGCACAACTGTCCAAATAGGATCTGGATTCATCAGTTAGACCAGCATAGAATACATCAATTAATTCATTCTTAGGGACTCCATGTCCCGGTCTAGCCTGGATCAGACTGCAATACCTCCCCCAAGCTTTAGGGAGGTGCTCGTACTGCAATTGTTTAAAGTTATAAATTCTTTGTAAAGCAGCATGTTGCATATGAGAAGGAAAGTACTTATCAACGAAAGAGTGAGCTAAGTCCTGAGGACTCTTAATGAAACCACATGGTAGTGCATCATACCATGCTTCAGCACCTTCCTTCAAAGAGAAAGGAAGAAGCTTAGTAACATAAAAGTTTCGTATCTTTTCATCCGTAGTAAACATGCCACCCAACTCAGTGAGTTTGGTCAGGTGTGCAATAGCATCATCATTTTCTCTACCATAAAAGGGGTCAGCTTCAACCATAGATATAAGTGAAAGATCAACAGATAAATTATAATCAGGATCATTGATGCATATAGGACATGTAGCAAATTCAGGATCAGGAACGGTTTTGTTCTTCAGGGAGTGTTTTTCGAGAAGCTTCTTAATAGCACCGGGGTCAGAGTCGACAAACTCTATTATCTCCCTGCATAAATCATCATCAAGCATAATATAATCATCATCAAGGAGTCTCTCCTTGAGTTTAATCAAATCAGGATAACCGTAAATTCCACCAATAGGGTAGCGAGTAACAGGAATTTCAATTCCAGATTTTATTGTACCAGCAGCAATCTGTTTCTCAAGAGCGTAACCAAGTGAACCAATATCATCAAGAGTAGTAGAAGCATCATCAAAAGTATCGTACATAGTAAAGGATTCAGTAGAAGCATCATGTGGTGGAGGTGAAGCAAACTTACTTATAACTGAAGGTGAATCAAGTGTAGCACTAGTGTTCAGAACAGTACCTTTTCTTGTACGGGATGGTAAGATCGGGACCTTGAGGTCTTCTTTCTTACCCATAGCGGATAAATTGCAGCAAGTAAAATACTTCAGATAGACTTGTGAATAAAGCTATGCTCCCCGGCAACGGCGCAAAAAAACAGCCTTGCTAACCCACAACTGCAGGGGATCGACAAAGTCTTCAGGGTAAGAATAAACCAATTTATAGATTCGACTCAAGGGGATCCAAAAAATACCCACAAGATTTGACAGTGGAGTTGTCAATTCCACCGAACCTGAGATACACTTACTTGCAACAAGATATTAATAGCAAATGCGATATGGAAGTGATGGTGGCAACGGAAATAGTGGCGGTAAAACAGCGCAAGTAAAACAGTAAAAGCAAACAACTAGTAACCAGCAGAATTAAAAACAATGTAGGCTAGGGAGATGGATGGTTGGGTGCTGCATGGATAAGATACATCATGTATTTAACTTGGGGCAAGGCACACAGAAAAGCAATGATCATCTAGGCATAAATCAAACATTAGGCATGTACCCCATAGGTACTTGTACGTGCTTGCAATAAGAACTTGCACAACATATTTTGTCCTACCATCCCGCTACGAACGGGGCCAAGAGGAACTTATGGAGATTAAGGTGATCATGTCAAAGAGCACCGGAACAAAGCATTAAAAATCAATGGATACACGGAATCCTCAAACTATAGTCCATCCCCTTTGGTGTCCCAAGCTGTCACCTTTGGGATCGCCGGTTCCGGACTATAACAGGTGCATACAACTTGTAGATAGGATCAAGAACACAAATATATTCATGTAAACACATAGGGTTCAGATCTGAAAACATGGCACCCGGGCCCAAAGTGACAAGCATTAAGAGCAACAAGTTGAAGCAAAGATAATAAACACCAATCTAGATGATAGGCAACATACCCCCAACAATCTGATAAACTATTACATGATCTAACTCATCCAATCCCTACCATCCCCTTTTCCTACAACAGGGAATTACTCGCACATGAAAGGATAAGTCATGGAGGGAGGATGGAGTGGTGATGATGATGACGATGGCGATGATCTCCCCTCACGGGAGGCCAAAACAGCCTCCAGATTAGCCCTCCCGGAGAAGAACCGAGGGTGGCGGCGTCTTCGCGACGAGAATTGGGAAAACAACTTCTGTTCTGGGGTTTTCTCGCCACGGGAATAAATAGGAGTCGAAGTAGGGAACCAGAGGGGGGTGGACCCTCCCAAGCGGCCTCCTGGCGCGGCCAGGGGTGGGGCCGCGCAAGCAGGGCGCCTGGGGCCCCCTGGCTGCCCTCTGGCCCCACTTCTGGCACATTGGTCCTTCGGGTGCGTGGATTTTCTGTGATTTTTCCTGGAATTTTCTGAGACAACTAAAAATCCCTTTTCCTGCACACAATAAAACCATACAGACAGATCTGCTAAAAACATCGTTAGTCCGGTTTAGTTTCATCCAAATCATGCAAGAATGAGGGCAAAATAATAGCAAAAGTGTTTGGAAAAGTAGATACGTTTGAGACGTATCAACTCCTCCTCGTCTGTTCTGAACACAAGTCTCCCCTCCTTCCTCAATCCCTTTCATCCCTTCACCGGTTAGATCCATAAAAATTCTACTTGCGAAACATTATGTATCCGCCACCAAATCAACATCTGCCCCACCAAAGTGCTACAGCTACCTCACCAAGATGGAGAAATATGTGGCCTACAAGAGCCAAATTAGCCTACTATAGTGGCTAAGGGTTTGTCGTGGTATCCTTTATGTGTGCCGGCTCAAATATCATGGAAGACCAACTAACCGTTAGTGCCATTGAGAAATAGGAGAATATGAATGGTAGTTTGAAACATATGCATTTTGCTTCACATTTACATCTTGCTAGGATCGTTGACAATGAGTTGCGTCGTAATGTTAAAGATCTGAGTGCGTCCGAGGTTGATTTCTTGAACAGCGTGGTCGCACAGTTGGCACGTCCTTTCTTGAGGTACCGTTCGACCCATATTCACCGTCTAAAGCATGTCCTCGATCGAGGCTCGTGTCGACAATGGTGCCCATGCCTCAAAATTCTCGATCATCTCGGTGCAGTCCGTCCCCTTTTCCCTTTAAGAGGGCACATTCTCTTCTTATCCCATTACTAACCACGAGGAGCAGTATCTATTAGCAAATTAGTTCCTAGTATTCTACAATTAATATCTTTTATCCGTCGATCAATGCCTTCTTTTGCTGATTATGGAATTCAATCTATATATGTTCAATGTTTTTTGTTTAGTTATGAACAATATGTGGTCATACAAGTAGATACATGGGTTGTATTAGCAGTATGCAATGTATGATTCAAATATTCAATATATATCAAACAATGAGATTATATATCATGCTGAAGTGATAAAGCCATTCAGTATTGGAATTTTTGGGTATACGAGTGTGTTAAATCTTGATAACGAGGATATTACATAGTACATGGTCACAATGGGAGAGGTTAGCTAGATCTTCATAGGGCTTGCTTATTGTATATTATTGTGTTGTTTCCATATAACTCATATTTATGATCTCTTGCATGTTTGTATATCTATTATTGGTACAAATCCATGATGGCACTGAAGTAGTGCTCCTCATTGGCTACCCCAAGTGTAAGGTTGAGATGTAGCATAGCGTAATTTGCCTCAGTGAAGATGCCAAGGTTTGTCTCCAGTAGGACTCCATCAAGGACAAGTCGGTGACAATGGCGCTAGCAATTACTATCACGAGAGTTGACGTGGACCTGCACACAGATACAAATAACTTTGCTCCCAACGAGTACATAGAGGTTATCAATATCTCTGGCCTTGCTGTTTACAAAGGGTCAAAGGCAAGAGATAAAAGGTAATGATAACTGCAGCTAGAAAGTAAAACAAGAAGTAAATTGAGGGTGTAAACAGTGGTGGAAATATGGACCAGGGTCCCATGATGTTCACTAGTGATGTCCCTCTCCCAAAAGACGATAAACAACCATGCATACAACTGGGTAATTGACAGGATTACGGGCGCAAACCAATGCTAAGTATGCTACAAAAGAAAAAAGAGGCTCAAAAGCATGGGCATGACGCCAAAACAAGTAGAACTAAATCCATCTGCATCTAATCACTAATCATCCACCTTGAGATATCTATCGAGAACATCTCACTGGTATTAAGTTCCGAGTCACACCCAAAGTTTAAACCCAAAGCAACAGACAACTGAATAAAACAACTTTGCGTAAAGTAAACAATCCTTGCAACCGCGGTTACAATCACCATTGTTTTCCCCCTTCTGGCAACAACACATCCCCTAGACTCATGTTTCCGTCACTCATGCTAGTCATCAGGGGGCATGAACCGACAATCAAGCATAACGCTCCCTCTTGGAGTCCCTACCTACTACTTGGCCAAAGCAATAAACAGCAACGGAGAACATGCAAGAATTACTCAAGAACACAAATATAAAAGGAGAAGAACCAAATATATTACTCATCACAATCTGAATATAGTCTCATAATCCATCAGATCCTAGCAAACTCAACATAGCAACAGCAGAAAGAATTACATATGTGCCTTGATCATGTAGGGCAGCTCACAAGATCTAATCCTTGAAGAACAAAGAGGGGGAGAGGACATCACAGAGCTACTGATCATGGACCCATGGTCCAAGGTGGACTACTCACGGATCATCCGGGAAGCGTCCATGGTGGTGGAGAAGCTCCCGGAGGTCAATCCTCCCTCCGGCAGGGTGCGGGGAACAGGTCTTCTGGTGCTCCTGATCTTAGAAGCGCGGCGGCGGCATAACAAAGGCGGGGTCGCGAAAAAGGGTTCTGTCCTCGAGGGTTTCAGGACGAAGGAAATATATGGGCAAAGGGGGCAGCCAAGGGGGCCACCAGGTGTCCAGGTGGCCTCCCGGCGCGGCCACACTCTAGGCCGCGCCCCCTGGCCGCCTGGGCACTAGGTGGGGCTCCTCTAGGCCCCCTTCGGGACACTGGAAGCTTCCGTTACGCTGATTTTTTTATATATTTTCCGGGAATTTTTCTGGCATTTTACGTAATGGGAAAACCTGAAATGAAAAGACAGTAGAAAACAGAAACTGACACTGGGGTGCACTGAGTTAATAGGTTAGTCCAAATATGATCGGAAGTGTATGAAATTGTATCAAAAGCATAGAAATATCACCCAAAACATGCATGGAGCAAGTAGAAATTAGAGATACGTTTGGGACGTATCAATCCACACTTTGACCCTTTTGCGTATGGGACAATGATATATTCCTAAAACTTGGCCAAGTGAAGAAAATTAAAGAGCTTGTTACGAGAAACAGAAAGATGATGAAAATCACACTCTGCATTTCTGGATTATCCAAAACAACAGTGCATTTTAGGATTGTAAGAACTATATTAGTAGCTTTAATTTTCCCATTCACAATGTATATATATTTGTTGCCACCACAAATTATAAACTTCTTTTGTTTTTAGTGGTTTTGAAAGAAGTCCACCAAGAATTATTGCAATGAGGGTTAAAGTATTTCACCAAGACCATGGTGAACTTGATGTCTTCCTCAAGATCGTGAAGGATGGGCGAGAAATCATCACATTGGTTTGGAATAAGGTTGGTAAAGCCTTGCACATGGCGGATGGCTCCATATGGGAATTTCACTTCTCCAACTTCGACGATAACCATAAGATAGTACACCTCTCTCTTTGTTGTCACTAAAGTTGTTCTGATGTCACCTATTGCAATGCGTGCGCTTGTGTTTTTGTATAGTTCCGTTAAATTTGGTTATTTTTCCTTTTTGAATATTTGGTGGTTGTGCGATTGATGATTATAAAGATGTTATGTATGCCTGCATTCAAATTTAATTTTTTTTATTGACGTGGCATATGTGTATGCACGCCATAGGTAATACTTGTCTCCATATTAGCAGTATAATTCTCATGTATAAAAAATCTAGTGCCAAAATAAGCAACTCATCATCATCGTAATGATATAACAACTCGTCATCATCGTGTTGAAATAGAAACTCATCATCATAATGATATAATTAACAATGTCTGATCATAATGATCATCATAAGTAAAACCACTACTAACTACATGATGATAAGTACTAGACCTACTACTCCTCTCTCTTAGGTGAAATAAAGTAAAACAGAAAGAACTCTTCATCTCCATTATGGAGCAAAGAAATCCACCGGTCTGCAATTTGTGGATTTCTCCCAATTATTAATTTTCTGCATCCTTTGATTTTGAAGAATCCATATGTTTGCTGTTTGGTTGACTGTGTATGTTGGAAACCATTCGTCCATGTCTGTACGCCAACAATTGTCATCTCACCTTCAACATACATTCACGGAGGCACAACATCATTCGGGAGCTTCTATTTAAGACATAATATATAGTAACATAGTTAGCAACATAGATTACTTAATAAGAAGAAGAATGTATGAAAAAGATGTACTAATGTATGAAAAAGATGGACTAGTGACACAATAGTAAAAATATTACCATGGTATTTGCACGAATGTTAGCATCACTCAACTCGTGGACTAGCGGCACGTATCCTTAATAATTTTTGCCAGCTCCATTGATGATCTTAAAATTTGGAACATCATTAACAAAGGAGACAAGAGAATTATTCTCCTCACAAGTTAGCTCTGAGCCAGCAGTGTAATATGTCTTGTCTACTATCTTCTGTGTATCTCTCGAAGAAATGAAACAAGCTAGCAATTATAAATAAACAAGAAGTGGTGGTGAATAATGTGACGCCCCCAAAATGAATCCATGTACAATAATCATACACGCAAGGTACACGATCGAGATTAGGGACTCACGGTGAGATATCACAACACAACTCTACAAATTAAATAATACAAGTTGTTTAATACAAGACAGGGGCCACGAGGGCTCGAATATAATAGCTCGAGAGCACAAAGTTAGCGGAAGCAAAAGTATCTGAGTACATACAGAACGTACACATGATCTGCCTTAAGAAGGCTAGCACAAAAACAACAAAGATCTAAAAGGAGAGGCCTCCTGCTTGTTCTCCAGCTCAGCAGCGTCTCTATCTGCTTTCTCTTTCTCTTTAGCTTCTTTATCAGCCTTAGCTTGGGCTTGCGCTTCAGCATGAAGGCGTTCAGCTTCAGCACGGTCACGCTTGCGGAGTTCATCTTCAGACAGCTTCTTGGTGCCGACTTGGGCATATGTCTGGCCAGGCTTGGCAACTGTTTTCTTCAGCTTCGAAGCTTTGGCTGGTTCAGGAGCTTTGGCTTCGGGCTTAGCAGCAGGCTTTGCCTTTGGATCATGCCTTTCCTTGGTTCTTTGCTCAGCAGGAACAGGGCGGCGAGGTGGCTTAGTAGCCAGGGGAGCCTCAATCACCAAGTTCGTCAAATCAATGTTTTTCTTGGGAACAGGAGGGTCAGTTGGATCTTGAATCTTAACGCCTTTGGGAGCAGACGGTTTCTCTCCAGCCTTCTTCTTCAGTGGCTTCCGAATCTATTTCCTTTTAGGACTTGGGGGAATGGGTGTGTGTTCAGATTCATCATCTGCTTCGTCAGCAGGATCTTCATCAATAGAATCTTCAAGCTGTGCAGTAGCATCAGCTTCGTCATCTGCTTCGTCATGAGCTTCGTTATCACCCTCTTCTTCTGAAGCAGGAGGGGGTGAATCACTCAGTTTTCGAAGCTTTTGCCTCTTCTTAGGCTTCGATGCTTCGGCTTCATCTAGCCCTTCAGCAGCAAGTGCTTTTGCCTTCTTCTCTTCTCTAATTCTTTTCTTCTCAGCCAAAATGGCAAGTCTCTTTTGCTCTTCTGGATAGTCGTCTGGAGTCTTGAGGGTATTCGGGTGAGGAACAACAGGAGGCTTCGGGTAGTACTTCTTCCTGTTTGTAGCATTGTATTGGGCACACATAGCAGTGGTGTACCGATACGGAGGGCTGAAGGCAAACTGCATTGCCCACTTCCAATTTGGGATGCTCTTGTACTTGTACCACCTTTATTGCCCAGTAGCGTCGAATCTTTTGCAATCGAATCTTTCGGTCATGATCAGATTCTTCAGGTGGTGTGTCATAGCCCATCTTGAGGCGAATGGCTTCGGGTATGCCTCGGGCATTATTGACTTCCTTTGTTTTGCCACCTTTGCCTTTCTGCTTCGGTGGCTCTGGATAGTTTTCGAGCCCTTCAACAATGGGAGACTCATTCCCCATAGCAGCCTCTTCGTCAGACATCCTGTGACCAGAAATATAGACAAGAGGGAACAGGAAAGGGAATGAATAAGCACTGGCAAAAGTTTCGACCAAAACCAAAATTTTGACAAGAACCCAGAGCAATCTAAGATCAGATGCATCTCTATTAGTGGATTTGGCTAGAACCAGTTCAAGAACAAGACCTAACCCAATCCAAAACAAAGAATAGATCGAATCTCAAAAACTGACCTGAGAAGATGGGATCACTTTTGATGCTAAGAACAGCTTTCCCAAGGAGCAAAGATCAGCACGGATCAAAATAGTCCTATAAACAGAAAACAAAAAACCTAGCAAAACTTAGATCCAAGCCCTAGATGAAGAACACGGGAAAAGATTGGATCCAAGAAGCTTTGCGTACCCTAACTTCGTGACGCGAAGCGGCTACGGCGACGGAGTGCGGAGACGAGCTCTTCGTCGACGGTGAACGTCCACGGCGGCGGCTGTCCGGCAGTGAAGCGGCGCGGTCGTCGACGGGGACGGGAGCTCTGCGGAGTGCTCGAGGAGGAAGATGGGTAATCCGGGAGAGAATGGATCGTGGGGGAAACGGTTCGCTGGTGGAACGCCTTAAATAGGCCCGATCTGAAACGGTTGCCAGATCGTATCGGACGGTTCCCAGCGAGTGTCTCTTCCGATTCAACGGCTCAGATGAAGTGGCGTATCGCGAGCGAATCTCAACGACCCAAAAAAGACGGGGACTCAACGACCGAAGAATAAGTCTTGACCGAGAGCAAAAACTTAGATAAGGTTGGAAGCATTTGATTCGGAACTCAATGATGTTCGAAGCAATATGCTTTCTGTTTCAATTGTGATTAACATTCAAGACAGAGTAGATTGGGAGCGAAACAGAATGGAGGGGTAGGGTCCGAAACTTATCACTTCGAAGAACAACAACGAAGCTAAAAGTGATAAGTATAGGGGACAAAAGAAACGAACAAATAAAAGCAACACAAAACTAAACGCAAATGGCAAACGAAGCTAAACACATAAACTTGGATGAAGAAAAAACTTAAACGAAACTTAAACAATGAAACACACAACGAAGGTGAATATATACAATGAAAAGTTTCGATCTTACTGAACATTGTGTGAGTCTAAGATGTTTAGCTCACATCTCAATGCACAAAACCTTTTCTCGTCCAACGGCTTCGTGAAAATATCTGCCAATTGATCTTCAGTTCCAACATGACTAATCTCAATGTCTTCGCGCTGAACATGATCTCGAAGAAAATGATGACGAATATCGATATGCTTCATTCGAGAGTGTTGCACAGGATTGTGTGCAATCTTGATGGCACTCTCATTGTCACAAAGGAGAGGAATTTTCTTCACAAATATACCATAATCATTCAGCGTCTGCTTAAGCCAAAGTATTTGAGTGCAGCATGAGCCAGCAGCAATGTATTCAGCTTCAGCAGTAGATATTGAGACACAGTTCTGTTTCTTTGAAGCCCAACACACAAGATATCTACCAAGAAAATGACAAGTGCCTGAGGTAGATTTCCTGTCAACCCTATCACCAGCCCAGTCTGAATCAGAATATCCAATCAAATCAAACTGAGTATCTTTGGGATACCAAAGTCCCAAAGAAGGAGTATGTGCTAGATATCGAAGAATTCGCTTCACAGCAATATGATGCGATTCCTTCGGATTTGCCTGAAAACGAGCACAAATACAAACTGATAGCATAATGTCAGGTCTAGATGCACATAAGTATAAGAGTGAACCTATCATAGACCGAAACTTCTTCGGATCGAAGGGTTTCCCTTTCTCATCTGCATCAAGAAAACCATTTGTAGGCATGGGAGTTCTAATGGTCTTGCATTCAGCGAGATCAAATTTCTTCAGGCAATCCTTCAAGTATTTCTCCTGTGAAATAAAGGTGCCATTCTTCTGTTGGCGAATCCGAAGTCCTAGGAAGAACTTCAATTCACCCATCATAGACATCTCATATTTCTTCGACATCATTCTTGCAAATTCTTCGCTGATTTCAGTGTTAGTACAGCCAAAAATGATATCATCTACATATATCTGACACACAAATAGATCATTGTTTTATGATCGAGTGAAAAGAGTGGTGTCAGTGGTTCCTGGTTTGAAGCCTTTCTTCAGGAGGAAATCCTTCAATGTTTCATACCAAGCACGAGGGGATTGCTTCAGTCCATACAAAGCTTTGTGAAGCCTGTACACCATATCAGGATTCTTCGAGTCTTCAAAACCTGGAGGCTGCATAACATACACTTCTTCTTCTATTTCACCATTAAGAAAAGCACTTTTGACATCCATTTGATATAGCAATATATTTTTGTGGTTAGCAAAAGCAAGCATGACACGAATGGATTCGAGACGGGCTACTGGAGCATAGGTTTCACCAAAATCAATGCCTTCGATTTGAGTGTAACCTTGTGCTACCAATCTAGCCTTATTTCTTACCACAATACCATCTTCATCTTGCTTGTTGCGAAATATCTACTTTGTGCCAATAACATTGTGCTTCGTGGGATCTGGCCTGTCAACAAGTGACCAGACTTTGTTCCTTTCAAATTGGTGAAGTTCTTCCATCATAGCTAATAACCAATCAGGGTCCTTCATGGCTTCATCATATTTTGAAGGCTCTAGCATGGACACAAAAGAAAAACTTCCACAGAAGTTAGCCAAACGAGTACGGGATCGAGTAGTGGGACGACCTGGTTGATTGATATCTTCGAGGATCGAATCCACATCAACTCTTCTTCGAACTCGTGATAACGTAGTATCATTTGCTTCAGGCTCATCTTCTGCTTCAGGATCTGCATCAGCTTCGGGATCAGCTTCACCTTCAGCTTCGGCATTTTCTTCAGGATTGGCATTTCCTTCGTTCCCTTGTCCTTCTTCGTCCTGTTCACCATTAGCTTCAGGGTGTTGATCTCCAGCTCCCCGGGCTATGTGTGGGAACATTGGACCATCATCATCCCTAACATCTTGACGTGGATTGGCTTCAACAGGGCGAATCTCACCAATAGCCATGGACCTGATCACTTCATCAAGCGGAGGTTCATCTAGATCATGAGGCAAATGCTCCTTTTGAGAGCCATTAGTTTCATCAAACCTCACATTTACAGTTTACATAACTTTCCCAAAGTGAGAGTTATACACTCTGTAAGTGTGAGAGTTTGAGCCATAACCTAAAAGAAAACCTTCATGTGCCTTAGGGGTAATTTGGAGCTATGATTCATATCTCTAATAAAGCATGGAGCACCAAATACCCTAAGATATGAGACATTTGGTTTGTTACCAGTGATAAGCTCATGTGAAGTTTTCTTCAAGAATTTGTGAAGGTAAACCTTGTTGATGATGTGACATGCAGTGTTAATTGCTTCGGCCCAGAACCTAATAGGAGTCTTGTATTCAGCAAGCATAGTTCTGGCCATCTCAATGAGAGTTCTATTCTTCCTTTCAACTACACCATTCTGTTGAGGTGTATAAGCAGCAGAGAACTCATGAGTAAAACCATGATCATCAAGAAAATCTTCAATATGAGTATTTTTGAACTCAGTTCCATTATCACTTCGGATATGCTTCAGAGATAATTCATATTCTGTTTGAGCTCTCTTAGCGAATGACTTGAAGATTTCAACCACTTTACTCTTGTCATCCAAAAAGAAAACCCAAGTATAACGAGAGAAGTCATCAACAATAACTAGACCATATTTGTTTCCTCCCAGGCTTGCATAATTTTGAGGACCAAAAAGATCCATATGAAGCAATTCAAGAGGACGAGTGGTAGTCATGATAGTCTTCGCTGAATGATGTTTCTTCGTAATTTTACCAGCTTCGCAAGCACTGCAGAGATGATCCTTATCGAATTTTACTTCGCTAAGACCAATAACATGATTCTTCTTCACTAGATTATGAAGATTTCTCATCCCTGCATGACCAATTCTTTGATGCCATAACCAACCAGATGAAGCTTTTGCCATTAAGGATGTGGATACAGCAGGGCCCGAAGAAAAATCAACAATGTATAAATCTCCCTTTCGGTAACCCTCGAAGACAAACGTATAGTCATTCTGTGAAAAGACAACACAACGCGAAGCAGAAAATAGAACAAGCATACCCATATCGCATAGCTTTGAAATAGACATAAGATTATATCCAAGAGATTGGACTAGCATAACCTTGTCAATGTGCTTATCCTTCAATATGGCAACCTTACCCAAACCTAACACTTTACCTTTGTTGTTATCACCGAAGGTAATGTACTTCTGAGAAGATTGAGATAGTTTTTCTTCGGAGAATAACTCCTTGTCTCCGGTCATATGATTTGTACAACCACTATCCATGACCCATTCGGATCCACCGGAGACATAGCCCTGTAGAAGAATTAGTTCTTCTTAACCACCCACAAGCGAGCAGGTGACTGAGAAGATGCTGAAGCACTGGTCGAAGCAATATTAAATCGAACAGGAGTGTATTGCTTCGGTGTACCATCAAGCACACCATAAATGTAAGTCCTCTGCGAATGGTTAGCATAAGAGTGAGCATATGCAATCTTAGTACGATTATTATGAGGACGATACGTATGGCGACCAGTACGATAGTATTGCTTCTACGGAACATTTGATTCGGTCACCAATGGATCATTTCTCGTCTCAAGAGAATAGAAATGATTCGGTGGTACCGAAGACTTTCCCTGCATAGAATGGTTAGCAGGCAGTTTTTCCACAAGTGCTTTCTGCACCCATATCTGCCTCTTATAGAATCCATTCTTTGGTGGAGTACCTACATACTCAGCTGAAACTTTTCCCTGTTCATCTTTCATGAGTTTGTAGTCTGAATCAAGTGATTCATCCACAATGACTTTGTTCATTTTGCAGTCGAAACCTGAAAGGTTAGCAATATCAATGGGTTTCTCCTTTGCTAGAATCCAAACAGTCTTAGGATACTGCTCAGGATCCCAATAGGTGTCATCATGGTTTATCTTTCTCTCGAAACCAACACCCTCATTTCTGGGATTCCTGTGAAGAAGAGCCTTCCTCAGGATATCACAGAGATATTGGTGTCCTTGCACACTTTTTAACATGCCTGTTTCAAATAAGTTTTTCAACCTGAGGAGTTCCTCGGTAACAGCAGGATTTTCCTCATCAGAGGCATTAGTATCATCAATAATAATAGGAGCTTTCCCTTTGGAATCAGTTTTGCTTCGTTCCAAGCAATCCAAACAAGGTGATTCAGTTTTATGATTTGCTTCAGAACCTTGTTGAGCCATGAGAGAGAGATTGACATTTTCCAATTCTTCATGAGCCTCTTTCAGTTTTTCGAGAGCCATTTTCCTCTGAAGAAATTCATAGGTGAGCTTCTCATAATCAACTGAAAGAAGATCATGCCGAGAGGATAATTCTTCAAACTTCTCCTTCAGAGAAGCATGCTCATTAGTTAAAGTCTGACTTTTCTCAATCTCATCGATCAACAACGTTTCTGATTACTTAATGGTTTTACTTAGAGAATCAAGTTCGTCTTGTTGGATTGAAGCAATTTTAGCAAGTTTAGCATAGCTTATCTTTGAGTCACTTTCATATGAGGAACAATCAGAAGTATCATAGTTTGATTTGGATGAAGATACCTTTGCCTTGGCCATGAAGCAATATGCAGGAGTTTCATCTTCACTACTGTTGTTGGTGAAGAATGATCTCGAAGCATTGATTGAAGCATCTGTCGAAGCGAAAGCCAAACCAGCAACACCATCTGATTCGGGTCCAGTCGCAGACCTTGAATCTTGTTCAGCTGCGGAACCAGAGGCTTCGTCTTCAGAGTTCATCTCCTTTCCCAGATGGGCCTTGGCACGGTGAGAGATAGTTCGATGGAGAGCTTCTTGAGGATGAACGGTGAGAAGAATGACTTGAGCTTCTTGAAGGATAACTCTTCTTGGGTGAAGAAAAACCTTTTCTCTGAAAGCGATTGAAGCGTCTCATGATCAGTGCTAGATATTTTCCAATGCTTGCAGGATCATCTAATTCGACACCTGAAGCAGAACCGACTTCGGGCGAAGAATGACGCGAAGCTTTTTCTTTCAAAGCATGAGATCTCCTTCGAGAACCATTTATGTCACGTTTCTCTTCTTCTTCCATCCCAAAGGTATTGAGTCTCTCAAGAATATCGGCGGCAACAGGACGTCTGAAATCAGTTCTTTCCTTGATCATCAGCACAATGTGATCAAACGAATCATCCAATGAGCGAAGCAGAGTTCTGACAACTGAGTGAGGAGTAATGTCATCAGCACCAAGTGAGATCAACTCATTTGCAAGAGCAGTGAGTCTGCTGTAAACGGAGCTGACTTTTTCACCCTCGTTTCTCTTGAATCGATAGAATTTGCTTCGAAGTGTATCAATTCTGGCATCCTTCTGGGTAGAAACACCTTCACCAATCTTCTCAAGATAGTCCCAGACACCTTTGGCCGAAGGAATATTCTTCACTTCATGATACTTCTCTGGTGTCAAATGATTGGTGATGAAAACCCAAACTTCAGAATCAAGATCAATCAGCTTCGCTTCTTCAGGAGTGATGGCGTTCTCATCTGCAACTTTAACTCCATACAAGACAACTTGCCAGGCAGTTGAGTTGATAGCCATAATATTTCTCTTCATCTTGTCCTTCCAGTATGGATATTCCTTTCCATTGAACACGGGTATGGGTTCGCTGGAGCGAATGGCTGCGAAAGACATACTTGAAAAACACTCTAGGAGGTTAATCCAAATAAAGAGTGACTAGCTCTGATACCAATTGTAAGTCCAAGTATGTGATCAGAGGGGGAGGGGGTGAATGATCACTTCAAAATTTTGCATGAAACTATGAAGTGAAGCATAACTTAGCAGCAGAAGAGATTCAACAGTAAGGTAAACATTTAAGCAGAACAGGATTGAAGCATAACATAGCGAATCAAAAGCATCTAATAGATTGCATTGAAGCAAATCACTGAAGCAATTGATAAACTGAATGTAAGTGCGGAAAGTAAAACGAACTCTTGACTCGGCGATGTTTGTTCGACCAGTTCACACTCTGCAAAGTGCTACGTCTGGTTGGAGGGACTTGTGATTGAACACAGGAGCTAACCTCTCTCCGTCCTTATCTCCACTGCACCAATCTCCTTGAGCTTGGTCAGTTCTTCACTCGTGGTTGATTATTGAGAAAATCACCAAAACCTTTGACAAACTGGACTTCGAGGCGACAATAACTCTTCGCTCTCTGAAGAAAAACTCTCTAACCGTCTAGGAGAAATGCAGTTCTCCAAGATAAAAAGGCTAGCAAACTTCTTCCTAAGTCATAATGAATCAACTCAGATCAATAGGACTTATGCTTCGGTGGATGGGTTTTTCGGTTTTCTTCGGTGGGGTTACTCTCTCTTCCTTGTAAGGAAAATAATCTCGGAGCAGCCACCGGCCAATGAGGGCGGGGGTGGCGTATTTATAGGTGGCAATCCCTAGGTGTGAAATGACTGAAGTGACCCGATGTGACAGCTTGACACCTGTCCGCAACGGTCATATTTCCAATCAAAGCGCAACTTTACTTGCGGTCCAAGTAAAGCTGACTCACGGACTTGGTTCTGCTTCAGTAGCCGAAAGAACTAAGTCTTCGCTGGTGAAGCATTACCTAGCGCACATGAGATTTATCAACTCTGGCTTCTCACTGGTTTGGATTTGATCTGAGTCTTTTCACCAAAACCATCGGAGTACATTTACTAAACCCCTCTTGATAGTACGGTTTTTCCTACGACTCAAAGAAGAGAACAAGAACTACGCAAAAACAACTAAGTCTTGCGCCATCTTGGTCATCTCCTTCGATGAGACGTGCTTCAGGATTCCTTATCTTTTTAGGGGTCGACATCCATGATGAGCTTCACTCCAGAGGATATGCTTCAGTAAATATGTAAATCTTCGTTGAAGCTTTATCACCAACCTATTACTTCAGGAACCTAACCAACTGTTTTACACTAGAAAACTTGTTAGTTCCTCTACTGTTTTTCCCAACAATATCCAAAACTCATGGGGGGTATAACTTTTCTCTTACAGGATGTTGATACGTCCAAAACGTATCTATAATTTCTGCTTGCTCCATGCATCTTTTGTGTGATATTGCTATGATATTGATGAACTTCCATAAACTTTTGATCATATTTGGACTAACCTATTAAGTCAGTGCACCCCAGTGCCAGTTCCTGTTTTCTGCTGTTTTTCTATTTCAGGTTTCCCCCATATTTAAAGTGCTCCAAAAATTCGGGAAAAATCCAATAAAAAATCAGCGTGCAGGAAGCTTCCGGAATCACTGAGCAGGGGAGGGGGCAGAGGGGACCCACCAGGGCCCCAGGCCCCCTCCCGGCGCGCCCCAGGGTGGGGTCGCGCTAGGGGGCCGCCTGGACCCCTAGTGGCCCCCCTGGCTGCCCCCCTTCGCCTATTTATTCCCCGTGACGCAAAAACCCCGAGACTGGAACCCTTTTTCGCGATCTTTCCTCTGTTACACCGCCGCCGCGCTTCCAAGATAAGGAGCACCAGAAGACCTCTTTCCGGCACCCTGCCGGAGGGAGGAACCACCTCAGGGAGCTTCTCCACCACCATGGACGCTTCCCGGATGAACCGTGAGTAGTCCACCTTGGACCATGGGTCTATGATCAGTAGTTATGTGATGTTCTCGTCCCCTCTTTGTTCTTCATGGATAGACCTCGTGAGCTGCCCAACATGATCGAGGCACATATGTAATATTTCTGCTGTTGCTATGCTATGTTTGCTGGGATCCGATGGATTATGAGATTATGTTCAGATTGTATTTGAGTAATATATTTGATTCTCCTCTTTTATATTTATGTTCTTGAGTAATTCTTACATGTTCTCCGTTGCGGATTATTGCTTTGGCCAAGTAGTAGGTAGTGACTCCAAGAGGGAGCGTTATGCATGATTGTGGGTTCATGCCCCCCGATGACTAGCTTGAGTGACAGAAACATGAGTCTAGGGGATGTGCTGTTGCCACAAGGGGGAAAACAACGGTGCTTGTACTTGCGGGTGCAAGGATTGTTTACTTTACGCAAAGTTCTTTAATGCAGTTGTCTGTTGCTTTGAGTTTACACTTTGGGTGGGATTCGCAACTTAATATCAGCGAGATGTTCTTGATAGATATCTCAAGGTGGATGATTAGTAGGTAGATGCAGATGGATTTCGGTCTACTTGTCTTGGCTTACCGCCCGTGCTTTTGAGCCTCTTCCTTTCTTTATAGTATAATTAGCATTGGTTTGCGCACACAATCATGCCAATTTCCAAACTATAATTTGTTTACCTCGCATGTCTATTTTATCGTCTTTTGGGAGAGAGACATCACTAGTGAACATCATAGGACCCCGGTCCGTATTTCCAATACTGTTTACACCCACTATCAATTTACTGCTTTATTTACTTTTCCGTTTCTATCACTATCATTATATCCTGTGCGTTTTATCCTTTGTAAAAAACAAGGCCGGAGGGATTGACAACCCCTTTGTACTCGTTGGGAGAAAAGTTATCTGTTGTGTGTGCAGGTCCACGACAACCGCCAATCTCTGGCGCCGTTGTCACCTTCATGTCGTTATCGGAGTCCTACTGGAGACAAACCTTGGTATCTTCACCGAGGGAAATTTGTTGTTGTCTACATCTCAACCTTCCACTTTGGGTAACCAACGAGGGGAGAGAAGTAAACTCTCGTGACATCAGTCAACGGGGAACTCGACGTCGTAGAAGCCATCGGGGATCTTCTTGTTGCGGTGGTCGACATCGGGGATCTCCTGCTCCTAGGCTCCGACGTCGACTGCAGCAGCCGATCAGGAAAAACAAAAAGGGGGAAATAAAGCAAGGGTGAGTATCTAGCATACCCGCGAGTCTTACATCCGCTACTAAGCAATTATGCATTTGTATCAAATGGAAAGGGGAGGCTATATATAGTGGACTGAGTTGCAGAAATCCAAAATAACGAAGAGAAGCTAGGCCTATCGAAGACTAGCATCTTCCGACGAGTCTTGCAGCATGAGGAGAGAATAGCCAACAGTTCAATGAAAGAATAAAGTAACAACGCAGCAGAAGTTGTTGTAGCATTGTATAATAGTAAGTTGTACTCCCTCCGTTCCAAAATAACTGTCTTAGCCTTAGTACAACTTTGTACTAGAGCTAGTACAAAGTTGAGACAGTTATTTAGGAACGGAGGGAGTATTAGATATCAAATAACAATGCCTCCAAGAATCCCTCCTCGACTTCCCTGCGAGGAAGAAAACCCGGAACCAATCAGTTTAGTAGTAGTAGATTGTAGTAGTAGAGTCTGGCTTCAGCATAAAGTGTCCTGTTACCGTGGACACGACTATTCGAATAGATTATCTTTCCTGCAGGGGCTGCACTACTGTTACCCTACACGCTCGGATCTCCAGGGTGGCGTTTACCTTGTTATGGAATGCCCCACCGATGCTATCCGATACGCCTAAGTCCATCCTTCGAGCTCAACAGAGTGGCCATCCGCCGGTCTAAATCCTAAGTACGAAGGAACTTTGGACCCCTTTCCTTTGTACTCCTGCACGGTACGTGGCTGGCCGGTGAAGCAGACCCACTTCCCACTACTGGAGTAAGCGGTCCAAGCCCGGAAATCAGCCCGAGGTAAAGCTGACGTCTGAAGAACCCTCGAACGAGGCTACAACGTAGAGGGCCCACACCGTAATCCCACGTGTAGGTAGTGCGTATAGGCATATAGCCACTCAAGTCATCCGCCGAACCCATTAAGCCTTTTATTAATTTTCTGTTGGAACAACCATTATCGTCGTCCTTATTTATGTGAGTCGCGGTCAACAACAGCAGCCAGGTCCACCCCCATTACCAGAGCCAGTGTCCGCCTACCCTCTCGTCCCACCAACTCGTGCGGCTATCAACAAGGTGAACCATCTCCTTACCTTGTATCGTGTTTGCTCTGAAGAGCTCGACTTTCGTACAACAGAGTATCTCTCGACCATCGAGCAAGTACCAGGCCCGCCGCACACCGGTGGAATACACCTATCCTGTCGGTCCGATACGATACTCTGCGCGGGCACCGTTGGGTCACCCGACTCCTTACCTTGTAAGGACACCAGTTGATTCGAGTGCCTACCATCAAGTGAAACCAGGAGGAATCACCCTCGATGGTATACTTGAAGAGGTTCGACAAAGACATCAGCGGAATGAACTAAAGAGGTAAACCTCGTATCATCCCGGTGATGCTACGCTACTGAGCCGACGAGAGTGAAATACGAGTCCGTCCACTCGTAAGTCAAACTCGAAGCGACTCGGCAGAGTCTCGCCGTTGTAGGTTCCCTAGGGCGTCAGTATTGATCCGTACCTGTTGCAGTTATAATATTTTTTAATCTGCGTTCACTCACCAGAGTGATCATGGCCCGCTATTCTAAACCTAGCTAACAATGCGCAGGGTTCACTGCTGAATATTATATATATTTATAAGGCAGCATAGGACAAAGGAGGGTACATCAAGGGGCGACAAAAGCAGGCTATGCAATTGAATAGGTAAGCAACGTAGCAGCAGCAGCAATGCCTAGTGCAAGAAATGTACGGAAAGATAGGCGATATCTGTGGAAGGAAAATGGCTTTGCTTGCCTGGAAGCTCGATAGTAGGGGTACGGTCGTCGACGAAGTAGTCAATCACAGGGGCATCGGCAGTGGACGTCGGAACTACCGACAAAAAGAGAGGGGGAAGAAACAATAAATACACGGCAATAAAAGAAATACAAATACAAGACATGGCAAACTTTAAGCTAGAGGCAAACTAACGCGGTGCTATACGTTGCAAACGAAACGGGAATTTAACCGGCAATTTCCCGGGCGATTACTAGACAATGCAATCGGAGGTGGAATGCCTCGTGTTCGGTATGTTAGAGGGGGTGGTGGGTGTAAGGGTAGCGTATCCGTATTCGTTATATTTTTCTGATCAATTTTCATGTATAAAGTTTTTCCATTGGACTTAGGGATTAAAAGATATTGATTTTCTAAGTTTTATTCATTTTCTAGCCATTTCTGAATTTATTTAATTCTTTTAATCAACATTATCCAGAATAGTAGTTTGACTGGTCAAACTGACAATGGGGTCCCACATGTCAGCCTCTGGACAATAAAATCATTATTTCTATTTCAAACAATGCACTGGACCCACATGTCATTGACTGGAATATTACAAAATTAGTTTATCTAATCTATTTTCATAGGGGCCCAATTGTCATTGACTGTAGCTAAATAAATTATTTATGTATTTAAACAGTAGAGGGGGGCCCACATATCATAGGCTATTTAACTAGAAGATTTATTTAATCTAAATTCTAATTAATGGCAGAGGACCTATTTGCAAATTCCAGGAACTTAGGGAGTTATCTGTGAACTCAAATCGTTTTATTTGCACATATGTCATCAGACTTAATTCTACTAGCTCATCATAGATTTTTTTCATATTTGCCATTTATATACGAATTAATCGGTGCAACATTTGGAATTGGTCCAATGAAACAAAGTGAAGCTGGTTAGTCCTACTTCCAATCCATATCATTTTTAGCCATTTTTTAATTTGTTTCATTGCTAAACTGTTGCTGTAAAAACGGGTACATCAGCAAAGTTTAGTAGCCACAAACATTCAGTAAGAGCAGCCCCAACAGGCAGCAGTGCCGCGGGTTCAGCAGCAAGAAGCGACAGCAGCAGAAGCCGGCGGCGGCCTCGGAAGAGCAGCAACAGCCAGCAGCAGCACAGACGCCCGGGGGAGGCCATACGGTGACGACGCGTGCATCTGCAGCAGCAAGGAGCAGCAAGGGGCACGACCACACTAGGCAGTGGCAGACCGGCCATATACCCACAAGCTGCACACACACAGCCATGGCTACGGCCATGGCCATGTCCATCAGCAGCAGCAGGCGCTGCACAGCAGTAGTAGCACGCACACGGCCATGGCCAAGCGTGGACAGTAGCAGCGACAGCAGGGCACAGGGGTGGCTTAGCCGGAGATGCATCGGAGCGGCGATGAGAACGGCGGAAACCCGTAATGGCAAAGACAGGGAGGCCAATTTGGTGCGCATTTTCGAGCATTCTTGAGCGCGTTCATCACCTGCGCGCACGTTGAGTACAACGGCACGCCTAGTTGTTCTATGCGCGCTCTGTGGCCACGACACGGCGAACGGCCATGGCGACAGAGCACGACGTCCATGGTGACGACGACTACGGCGAATGGTCGTCAAAAGGGGAAGTTGGGCGACGACGGCCGTGGTGAGCCTGTGGATGTGCCAAGTGTGCTCGGGGATGGCCTGGTGCAGCGGCAAATCGGCGGCGATCCACGGCGGTAGCAAGTGGGGAATGATGACGAGGCGCTTCGACGGGTGTCTCCCGGCTCGATTCCTCCCGCGAGATGACGAAGACGACGACAACGAACAGCCTGGACAAGGTTGCGAGGCGCAGGGAGGTCGCTAGCCGCGAGTTTCCACGACGGCGGCGACGAGCGCTTTGGGCCGAGTGATGTCTACGCACACTTCTATTCTTGTAGACTATGTTGGGCCTCCAAGCGCAGAGGTTTTTAGGACAGCAGCAGTTTCCCTCAAGTGGATGACCTAAGGTTTATCGAACTCAGGGAAGTAGAGGTTGAAGATGGTCTCTCTCAAGCAACCCTGCAATTAAGATACAAGAAGTCTCTTGTGTCCCCAACACACCTAATACAACTAGGAGTTGTATAGGTGCACTAGTTCGGCGAAGAGATGGTAAAATACGAGTGATAGGTGTGGCAAAGCAAGGTAATATAAATCTGTAATAAAAAGTGCAGCAAGCAAACATGTGACAAAAGTGAACACAAACGGTGTAACAATGGTGGAAACAAGGCATGGGCTTCATACTTTCACTAGTGGCAACTCTCAACAACATTAACATAGTCTAATCACGTAATATTTCCCATAAAACATGCAATGGAGACGCACCCGGAGGTCATTCCTTTGTGGTCAAGAGAGGATGAGAATTATGTAGGGCTACAAAAGCACACCTCAAAGTTCGTAGTTCTCAATTTATGGATTTCCCAATGTCACCGCGGCCATCCAAAGAGAGTACCACAATCAGCACAAAATATCTGAAGGATAGTCAAATACAAGCACCAAGAGACTCTCAATCTTCAATCAACACACAAAAGAGGAAATCACTCATGATAATATTCTTCTAACCCATGTCCAATAGACCGCTGTCACCTTGGTCTCTGGGATTATACTAGATAAGATCAATTGAGTACATCAATCCAATACATAGAGGAAGGGTAAATATCATGGGATCACCCTAGATTAACATAGTCTATGATCACAACGAAGATCACATCATGGGAGAGAGAGAAGAACACATAGCTACTAGTAGAAACCTCAGCCCCGAGGGAGAACTACTCCTGCTTCATGGAGGGAGGAAGCAACGTCGATGGAGATGAATCCGGGGGGCACTTCCCCGTCCCGGCAGGGTGCCGACACAAGAATTTTGTCCCCCCGAAACTTGATGGCGATGGCGGCGGAGATCGGAATTGCTTCTGGAGAAAAGGGGTCCAGAATCAGGGTTTCCTCCGCGGGGGTAAAAATAGGGCCAAAGGGGGCACCAGGGGGGCCACAGGGCAGCCAGGAGGGTGCCCGGCGCGGCCTAGGGTGGGGCCGCGCCAGGGACCCTTCTGGAGTCCCTGTGGTGGCCCTCCCCTCCTTCCTTGGTGATTCCGGAAGCTTCCGGGATGTAGATTTTTTATATAATTTTTTCGGAATTTTTGGAGCACTTTTAATGGCTGGAAAACCTGAAATACAAAAACAGCAGAAAACAGGAACTGACAACTGGGTGCACTGAGTTAATAGGTTAGTCCAAATATGCTCAAAAGTTTATGAAAGTTCAAGCAAAACATGGCAAAGTCACACAAAACATGCATGGAGCAAGCAGAAATTATAGATACGTTTGGGACGTATCAACATCCCCAAGCTTAATTCCTGCTCGTCCTCGAGTAGGTAAATGATAACAAGCATAATTTCTGTGGTGACATGCCACACAACCATATAAGGACTTTTAAGTAAAGCAATCAACGCATGCAATTCAATTAAATTCTTAACAAACAAGAGTCTATATTAGCATTGACACAAGCAACAAAAGAACAAAAGGTGCAAGAGCTCTCGCTGTCTGTGACTCGAATGTCTCCAGATGGTGTTTGCGTGCAAGCAGGGGACTGGGAAAAAGAGAGAAAAAAGGTTGTTGAGAACAACTATCTACTAAAGTTTCACACTTAGTCTCCTTTGGATTCTTATCTTGACTCGCCCCCAGACCACTAGCCAGGTACAAGTCAAACTGATCCACTCCCTTTCGATATTTTGAGCACTCATGCAATGGATGAGCGTGAGCAAGAAAGTTGACACCTAAAAGGAGAAACAGAAAGAAGGTGGAGGAGGAAGACAAAAAGGTGTGAAAGGCTCACATCAATGAAGACAATCATAGGAAAGAGAAGGCCATATGATAGATATGATGTGAGGAGTAGGGCTTGCCATGCAACGGATGCACATGTGAGCTAAAATCTCTCCAAGGGAACTAGTGGGGATGCATCCAACTTGCTTGCTCAAGAAGACCTAGAGATCATTTGAGGAGGCTCATCATTGGAATATACAAGTCAAGTTCTATAGTGTGAAGGGTCCCCACATAGCTATATGCATGTATGATGATCTCTATGGAGTACAAGGGATAGAGGATGAAGTACTAGTGTGGATCTCTCAAAAGGAATAGTAGTGTGCCCCCTTCTCTCTTTTTATTTTATTTTTCTATTTTTTTCTATTTTCGTATTTTTTGGTGGCCTCAATGGCTCTTTCTATTTCTCTCATTTGTCCTCTTTGGGATCTTTTGATTTTGTCCTCTTTGGGATCTTTTCCTTACTTTAGGGGCACACTCTATATTTTACAAGAATATAGGTGATCTTTCACACTTTACAAGGGTACTCACATAAAGAAGATGTAACTATCATGATGAAAATGTATGCCTCTGCCAGGGTAGCAGGATATGCAATGATACTAGCGCGTCATGTAGCAATGATTAGGGCAAGGCCAAACTATCATGTGGCTCATCGATCAAGCAAGTAGCATGTATGACATGAAGATCAAGTCATGAGAAGGTGGATGTTGCATGGCAATGTATCTCGGAAAGGCTATGGAAATGCCTTGTAGGTAGGTATGGTGGCATTTTTGAGGAAAGATATAAGGAGGCTTATGATGGCAGAGCGTATCGTGCCAAGGGTTTGGATGCACCGGCGAAGTATGCGCCAACTCTCGAGATGAGAAAGGGCAATGCATGGTACGGAAGAGGCTAGAAAAAGTATAGGTGGGTGGAAGTGTCAACTTTCGAATACTCACATTAGTCCGAAGAACTCATGCACTTATTATCGGTAACTCTCAATCTAATCAGGAGGTTCACAAAGAGACAAGTACCCCGAGGAGGAGTGTATGGGGGTTTGGTTATCCTTGCGCATCCTCGACTCATGGTACGTGAGTGTACTCTAATATTCGAACCCTCCAGAGGTTAGTGATCCATCTAGTAGCTAGAGTTCTCAACAGGGGTTTTGGTTTTCGAAAATCACACGGATTTCCCAAAATACGACACCTATCACTAATAGGTAGAGCTCTTGACACCAAAAGTTCAAACATTACTCACATCGATACCTAAAAACTATTGCAAGTTACTACTATAAAGAGAATATCAACTTCAACTACCTACTTTTTAGTCAAGACACAAAACTCAGTGCAACAGGCAAACTCTCTAACAAGATAAAACATGCAACCTATATAAAGTTCAAACTGAGACAAAATAAAAGCTCTAGAAGAAAACTAAAGCACTACAACTAAACAGGGCAGCAGCTAAGAAAAGAAAAAGAACAACTCACAGCTAAGGAAATAATCATGCAAATCCTATGAGGAGTTCTAGTTCAAACAGAGCGTGTTTCTCTCCCACACAAATTAAGACGGGATTTAACTTGTTATGAACAGCAAGAAAAGCTAAAGAAAACTAAAAATAAAACCTAAGAGCGAGACGCTCCAAGCATAGCACATAACGCATGAAGTGATAAAAATATAGTGAGACGAAGGACGAACTGATGATTGTTGATGGAGAAGGGGATGCACGGGGGCATCCCCAAGCTTAGACGCTTGAGTCTCCTTGAATATTTGTTGGGGATGCATGGAGGCATCCCCAAGCTTGAGCGCTTTACACTCCCGAATCTTCTTTCGTCATCTTCCATCGCACACTTGAAAACTCCCTTCATACATAACTCATCAGAAGCTGATTAGAGAGGTTAGTACCCTTATAAAATAAAAAAATTCCACTGGATATAAATATATTCTTGAAGAGCTAATGTTTCTCAAGATTGCCAAAAAGTTTTTGCAAAGAAAAAGCAAGCTTAAGGTTTGCAAAAGTTAGGAGAGACAAAACGTGGCAGAATCTGTGAAAAACAGAACAGCAGGTAGTAAAGAATTTTTTAAGGGTACTTCTGCAACTCGAATCAAAAAACTCAAAACAGGCGCTCGAAAGTCAATTGTATGGAGCATGCTGTCAAAACAATTCAGATCAAAAAGATGATCAGGTGATTTTAGGCTAATTTATCCTTCCAAGGACAGAATATGTTTTCTGGATAGCATGTCACAACTTTTGAAATTTCTTGTAATCAGAGGCTAGACTTGGCACAAAGATTGAAAATAAAGATACAATGATGTTGCTACAGTAGTAACAGTCATCAAGACCACTAAAAACTGAAAATAAAAAACTCAAACTAAAGATAACAAGGGTTGTCTCCCTAGAGCTCTTTCTTTATAGCCCTAAAGATAGGCTTAAGATTTTAATGATGCTCTCATAGTAATAAGGAATAAGAGTTGAAGAACAAAAGAGTGCATCAAGAAGAAAATAACAAACACATTTAAGTCTAACATTCTTCCTATGCAAAGGGATCTTGTAGAGAAATAACTCATGGAAGCATAAAGATATTAGCATAGGAAGCCAAAATAAGTGCAACTTCAAAACCTTCAACATAAAGTGAGGGAACTTGATATTATTGAAATATCTATAAGCATATGTTCCCCTCTCATAATAATTTTCAGTGGGATCATGAATAAACTCAATAATATAAGTATCACATAAACCATTGTTAGCATGATCCACATGCAAAAGGGTACTCTTACTCTCCACATAAGCATAACCTTTCTCATTGGTAATAGTGGGAGTAGGACTATCATAAACAACTTGAACACTATAGATTAATTGTGTATTAGGAAGATGGTGTTCAACAAGGGAGTAATTCCCTCCATGATTATGACAAGTTTCATAAGGATAATTTCTCCTTATGTCATAGGTACCTTTATAATCACTAAAATAGGAGTTATAACATCATCATAGTAGATAAGAGCATTATCATTGCTAGAAACTATATTTGTAAACATGTTGTCTTTTTTCTTACTAGCAAAAGAATTATCAATTACCACATCACTAATGGGTAAAGGACTTGCAATCCTATCATCCCCAAGCTTAGGGCTTTCCATATCATCACTCTCAGAGTTAGTACCAAAAAGATTTTCAAGATCATAAGTAGCATTATCATCATTTTCCCAATCACAAAAAGTAACATGCATATCATAATCAAAATCATCTTCAATAGTGCCTACGGACTTAACATCAGGATAATAATGAATGCAATCAAGCTCACCGTCCTCCAAAAATTTCTGTCCGTTAGGATAAAAATTGATGCGAGGAATATGCTCAGGCCAGGTTGATACCCATTCTTCTTCCTTCTTGCTCCTCTTCCTCCTCCTCTTCTTTTTCTTCTTATTTACCTTAGGAGGGAGTGGTTGGAAATGAAGCTTCTCTACATATCCTGGTTTATCATTAGAAACAATAGGGGAAACTTGGGAGAAACTCTCCTTTTTATTAGTAGAGATATAAGAGACATTTTTATACTTTGGTAAAGTTCCATCCTTTCTAATCTTACTTATGTAATCATTTTCATGGCAATTAACAACACAATATAGATGGCAATTTTGCAAAGTGTTGCTAATTCCTAAGGCATTAACATCTAGCCAAGAAGTCTTTTCCGATAACTCTTCACACATCAAAAATAACATAAGTTCATCATAAAGATCAGAAGTGATCATGTTATCACACAACTGATTAACAATTATGCTTTGAAAGTTCATGCATTGAAAATTAAAGTGACCCTCTATGCAGCAAAGTTCACAAGTAAAAGGATAAAGGTCACACAATTCTCTAGCAATTTCATTTAAATCTTTGACCCAAGTGATTGTTCTTTCATGCTTATGTTGCTTATAATACTTCTCTTCTTCAATCATAGGCCTTTCACAATGTCTATCCACTCCACAAAAATTAACATGCTTATATAAAACTTCATTTTCAGGAATTGGATCATGCATGTTACAATCATCATGAACAATCTCATTTTCTTTGCAAATCTCTTTAAAATGTTCATGATGCTTGATCAAATTCCCCTTAGGCATATTAAGATGTGAAGCAAAAGATTTGAGGAAATCAACAAGGAGTTGAGAATCAAGCCCAAACTTAGCACTAAACTTATTAAAACTTGCAGTTTCAACAAAGGACTTAATGCAATCACACTCATAATTTATACCTGACTCTTTACCTTTGTCGATCTCCCAATCTTCAGTATTGCGTTGAATTCTTTCAAGGAGTTCCCATTTAGCATCAATCTTTTCGTTTGTGAAAGAACCCATAGAGGAAGCATTGAGCAAGTCTTTATCTTGTCGAGAGAGCCTCGCATAAAAATTAGTAATTATTATATCTTTGGGGAGCCCATGGTCAGGAAATTTTAGCATTAAAGTTTTCAGTCTCCCCCAAGCTTGAGATATGCTCTCTCCGGCATGAGGATAGAAATTATAAACATAATTCCTATTCTCATGAACTTCATGAAGAGGATAAAACTTGGAGTAAAAGAGAGACTGGATCTCTTCCCAATCCCGTAGGTGAGAATGAGAACGGCGGAGACCAGTAATGGCGAAGACAGGGAGGCCAATTTGGTGCGCATTTTCGAGCATTCTTGAGCGCGTTCATCACCTGTGTGCACGTTGAGTACAACGGCACGCCCAGCTGTTTTATGCGCGATCTATGGCCACGACACGGCCAACGGCCGCGGCGACAGAGCACGACGTCCATGTCAACGACGACTACGGCGAATGGGAGGCAAAAGGGGAAGTTGGGCGACGACGGCCGTGGTGAGCCTGTGGATGTGCCAAGTGTGCTCGGGGACGGCCTGGTGTAGTGGAAAATCGGCGGCGATCCACGGCGGCAACAAGTGGGGAATGATGACGAGGCGCTTCGACGGTTGGCTCCCGGCTCGATTCCTCCCGCGAGATGACGAAGATGACGACGACGAACAGCCTAGACAAGGTTGCGAGGCGCAGGGAGGTCGCTGGCTGCGAGTTTCCACGACGGTGGCGACGAGCGCTTTGGGCCGAGTGATGTCTACGCACGCTTCTATTCTTGTAGACTATGTTGGGCCTCCAAGCGCAGACGTTTGTAGGACAGCAGCAATTTCCCTCAAGTGGATGACATAAGGTTTATCGAACTCAGGGAAGTAGAGGTTGAAGATGGTCTCTCTCAAGCAACCCTGCAATTAAGATACAAGAAGTCTCTTGTGTCCCCAACACACCTAATACAACTAGGTGTGGCAAAGCAAGGTAATATAAATCTGTAATAAAAAATGCAGCAAGCAAACATGTGACAAAAGTGAGCACAAACGGTGTAACAATGGTGGAAACAAGGCCTAGGCTTCATACTGTCACTAGTGGCAACTCTCAACAACATTAACATAGACTAATCACGTATTATTTCCCATAAAACATGCAATGGAGACGCACTCGGAGGTCATTCCTTTGTGGTCAAGAGAGGATGAGAATTATGTAGGGCTACAAAAGCACACCTCAAAGTTCGTAGTTCTCAATCTATGGATATCCCAATGTCACCGCGGAGATCCAAAGAGAGTACCACAATCACCACAACATATCTCAAGGATAGTCGAAGACAAGCACCAAGAGACTCTCAATCTTCAATCAACACACAAAAGAGGAAATCACTCATGATAATATTCTTCTAACCCATGTCCAATAGACCGCTGTCACCTTGGTCTCTGGGATTATACTAGATAAGATCAATTGAGTACATCAATCCAATACATAGAGGAAGGGTAAATATCATGGGATCACCCTAGATTAACATAGTCTATGATCACAACGAAGATCACATCATGGGAGAGAGAGAAGAACACATAGCTACTAGTAGAAACCTCAGCCCCGAGGGAGAACTACTCCCGCTTCATGGAGGGAGGAAGCAACGTCGATGGAGATGAATCCGGGGGGCACTTCCCCGTCCCGGCAGGGTGCCGACACAAGAATTTTGTACCCCCGAAACTTGATGGCGATGGCAGCGGAGATCGGAATTGCTTCTGGAGAAAAGGAGTCCAGAATCAGGGTTTCCTCCGCGGGGGTAAAAATAGGGCCAAAGGGGGGCACCACGGGGGCCACAGGGCAGACAGGAGGGTGACAGGCGCGGCCTAGGGTGAGGCCACGCCAGGGAACCTTCTGGAGTCCCTGTGGTGGCCCTCCCCTGCTTCCTTGGTGATTCCGGAAGCTTCCGGGACGCTGATTTTTTATATAATTTTTCCGGAATTTTTGGAGCACTTTTAATGGCCGGAAAACCTGAAATACAAAAACAACAGAAAACAGGAACTGGCAGCAGGGTGCACTGAGTTAATAGGTTAGTCCAAATATGCTCAAAAGTGTATGAAAGTTCAAGCAAAACATGGCAAAGTCACACAAAACATTCCTGGAGCAAGCAGAAATTATAGATACGTTTGGGACGCATCACAGAGCGGTGGGCGAAGCCAGTCGACGCGAGGGAGGAAAGGGGTGGGGATGAGGGAGAGCAAGGGGGCGGCAAGGGTTTCCACGGCGAGAGGGGGCGCGGGTGCTCTTAACCTCGTCGGGGATGGCGAGATGCCTGCCACGGCGACGAGGCCGCGGCCTGGCCGGTGGATGTGTGACACTCACGTTCCTGTGTACAGGGGAATGAGATGGAGGGAGGGGCTGGGCTGGGAAGGAGGTGGGCTTCGCCCTGAGCGGTAGATAGGGGTGCTTTTATTTCTTATTTTCTTTTCTTTTCTGTTTTAATTTCTTTTGTTGTTTTATAATTTTGCAAATTATGTTATAGGTCCCATAATTATTTTGGCCTATAGAACAGTGCCACAAAAATATTTGGCCACAAATAAAATCATATAACATTTGTTTTAATTATTCAATTGATGAAAAGGGGGTTTTGGCTATTGTTTATATTTGTTTGATTTATTTTAGAGCTCAATAAATTCCAATGCACATATGGAAGTGATCCACTCAATATTGGGATTTAACAAAAGTGGTTGCAAAGTTTTTGGACCAAGTTTTATTTGTCACATAATTTCAATATTCAACAAAAAGGGAAATTTGACTTTGCATTGGTCCAAGATTATCATGGTTGATCAAAGCAAGAATTTTGGAACAGTAACCATCATTACTAACAGTGATTACTGTTCACTGACAGTGAGGGTGTTACAAATCTCCGTCACTACAAAGAATTCTCGTCCCGAGAATTAAAAGGTAGTGGAAGGGGAAAAGCTTTGGTTTCGTATTCTAACGAAACTTCTGGGTCTTGTTGTCATTCTCGAAGAAGTTAATCCTTCTCGTTGATGTCTTCATTTCTCTGCATCGGTGCATCTCGACTAGTTGTCATCCTTCCGTCAAGTCTTCATCGTTCTTATGAAACGGTAGGAGGGGAAACTTAAGAGGGTCGGATCGGTACCAGGTTAATTAACCGAGATTGTCCCAAGGAATTGGGTACAAAGTATCTTCCAAGTTTAACTCGGGGAAATACATCGAGAGAATCAAAGGAAGGCATGAGAAGTCTTAGGCGGATATGCAAGCATACGACGTCGATGATGGATGATGAAAAGAGGTCCACATCATCAGACATAAGCATGATATCGGGACAAGTATCGCAAGGTAGATGACAAGAGTCAGTTTTCGATCCTGTGGAACTGTGGGTTATGGGCCCACATTGTATATGAAGGCTGGTGACATTCTATGTGATCACGATGCAAGGTTTGTCAGGGAACAGTTTGTCAGCTTTGTCGGTAACAAGGTCGGTACCAAGGGTGAGGGAAGAAGAGAACCACTTGGCAAAGTTCTCTTCCATAGGTGGTTATTGAAATGCCATCAATGATAGTAACAGATTTTACCAACAGAGTAGTACACTGAAGTGTTTACAGAAGCAGGGGATTATCACTGCTCAGATAAGACACCTTACAAGAAAGGTTAAAGAGACCAATGGAAGGGAAAATGTGATGATACACAAGTATCAGGTGTATATCTTTCCCAAGGGAAAGCAGAGCACGATATACTCGACCAAGTTGTATTGGCACGGAGTCAAGGGAGGTTGTCGATGATAACACAAATCATCGAGGGCAAAGATGGTATTTCACATGATGAATCCAATTGACACATGAAACAATCCACGTAAGATTAGTCGGATAATAATCCACCAAAGGTCGGGTGGTTCACAAAGAATCTGATGTGAGTATTGACACTCAACCAGAAGGAGGAAGAATGCAAAGGCATCGGGTGATAGAAGCATCGGAATAACTCAATGCTTAACTACAAGGGAATTATGATTTCCAGATCGGGAAGTGGATGTAATTATCCATATGGAATTATCGGTACCATGGGATTGCAAAGGCGATGAACACATAGGTTCCTGGGAATTTATCAGAGAGTAATATTCGAAATCTTTAGGTGAAGGAAGCGACCATCTTGGGTGAAAGGCTCTCCGGGTAGATGCGACCACGAGATCCTAATGTCAGAGTTAGTAAAACCTTTAACCCGAAATAGGAGAGAGATCAGAGTCCCAGAGTAACGGTGCGGAGAAAAAGATCATAATACCACCCAATTTGCGACGTGGGCTGATAAGCCACACGACACTGTTAGCAAAGTAGTTTTGCAAAGACTAGACTCGACTTCGACCAAAGAGTTGGAAGGGGGTGTCCTACGGGCAGTCGGCTCTGATACCAACTTGTGACGCCCCCAAAATGAATCCGTGTACAGTAATCATACACGCAAGGTACACGATCGAGATTAGGGACTCACGGTGAGATATCACAACACAACTATACAAATAAAATAATACAAGTTGTTTAATACAAGCCAGGGGCCACGAGGGCTCGAATATAACAGCTCAAGAGAACAAAGTTAGCGGAAGCAAAAGTATCTGAGTATAGACACCAGGTACACATGATCTGCATTAAGAAGGCTAGCACAAAAACAAAGACGATCAAAAAGGCGAGGCCTCCTGCCTGGGAACCTCCAAACTACTCCTGGTCAATGGGGAACTCGACGTCGTAGAAGGCATCGGGGATCTTATCGTTGCGGTGGTCGGCATCGGGGATCTCCTGTTCCTAGGCTCGAACGTCGACTGCAGCGGCCGATCAGGCAAAACAAAAAGGGGGAAATAAAGCAAGGGTGAGTATCTAGCACACCTGCGAGTCTGACGTCCGCTACTAAGCAATTATGCATTTGTATCAAATGGAAAGGGGAGGCTATATATAGTGGACTGAGTTGCAGAAATCCAGAATAGGGAAGAGAACCTAGGCCTATCGAAGACTAGCATCTTCCGACGAGTCTTGCAGCATGAGGAGAGAATAGCCAATAGTTCAATGAAAGCATAAAGTAACAATGCAGCAGAAGTTGCTGCAGCATTGTATAATAGTAAGTTGTATTAGATATAAAATAACAATGCCTCCGAGAATCCCTCCTCGACTTCCCTGCGAGGAAGAAAACCCGGAACCAATCAGTTTAGTAGTAGTAGTTTGTATTAGTAGAGTCTGGCTTCAGCATAAAGCGTCTTGTTACTGTGGACACGGCTATTCGAATAGATTATCTTCCCTGTAGGGGTTGCACTACTGTTACCCTACACGCTCGGATCTCCAGGGTGGCGTACACCTTGTTAGGGAATGCCCCACCGAGGCTATCTTATATGCCGAAGTCCATCTTTTGAGCTCAACAGAGAGGCGATCCGCCGGTCTAAATCCTAAGTACAAAGGAACTTTGGACCCCTGTCCTTTGTACTCCTGCACGGTACGTGGCTGGCCGGTGAAGCAGACCCACTTCCCACTACCGGAGTAAGCGGTCCAAGCCAGGCAATCAGCCCGAGGTTAAGCTGACGTCTGAAGAACCCTCGAACGAGGCTACAACGCAGAGGGCCCACACCGTAATCCCATGTGGAGGTAGTGCGTATAGGCATATAGCCACTCAAGTCATCCACCGAACGCATTAAGCACTTTATTAATTTTCTGTCGGAACAACCGTAATCGCCGTCCTTATTTAGGTGAGTCATGGACAACGACAGCAGCTAGGTCCACCCCCATTACCAGAGCCAGTGGTCGCCTGCCCTATCGTCCCACCAACTCGCGCGGCTACCAACAAGGTGAACCGTCTCCTTCCCTTGTCTCGCGTTTGCTCCGAAGAGCTCAACTTTCGTACAACATAGTATCTCTCGGCCATCGAGCAAGTACCAGGCCCGCCGCACACCGATGGAATACACCTGTCCTGTCGGTCCGATACGATACCCTGCGCGGGCACCGTTGGGTCACCCGACTCCTTACCTTTTAAGGACACCAGTTGATTCGAGTGCCTACCATCAAGTGAAACCTGGGGGAATCACCCTCGATGGTACACTTGAAGAGGTTCGACAGAGACATCAGCGGAATGAACTAAAGAGGTAAACCTCGTATCATACCGGTGATGCTACGCTACTGAGCCGACGAGAGTGAAATACGATTCCGTCCACTCGTAAGTCAAACTCGAAACGACTCGACAGAGTCTCTCCGTTGTAGGTTCCCTAGGGCGTTTGTATTGATCCGTACCTATTGCAGTTATAATATTTTGTAATCCGCGTTCACTCACAAGAGTGATCACGGCCCTCTATTCTAAACCTAGCTAACAATGCGCAGGGTTCACTGCTGAATATTATATATATTTATAAGGCAGCATAGGACAAAGGAGGGTACATCAAGGGGCGACAAAAGCAGGCTATGCAATTGAATAGGTAAGCAACGTAGCAGCAGCAGCAATGCCTAGTGCAAGAAATGTACGAAAATATAGGAGATATCTGTGGAAGGGAAATGGCTTTGCTTGCTTGGAAGCTCGATACTAGGGGTACGGTCGTCGACGAAGTAGTCGATCACAGGGGCACCGGCAGCGGACGTCGGGACTACCGAAAAATAAGTGAGGGGGAAGAAACAATAAATACACGGCAATAATAGCAATACAAATACAACCCATGGCAAACGTTAAGCTAGAGGCGAACTAACGCGGTGCTATACGTTGCAAAGGAAACGGGAATTTAACCGGCAATTTTACCGGGTCTGGGCGATTACCGGACAGTGCAATCGGAGGGGAAATGCCTCGTGTTCGGTATGTTAGAGGGGGGTGGTGGGTGTACGGCTAGTGTATCCGAATTCGTTATATTTTTTTTGATCAATTTTCATGTATAAAGTTTTTCCATTGGACTTAGGGATTAAAAGATATTGATTTTGTAAGTTTTATTCAATTTCTAGCCATTTCTGAATTTATTTAATTGTGTTAATCATCATTATCCAGAATAGTAGTTTGACTAGTCAAACTGACAATGGGGTCCCACATGTCAGCCTCTAGACAAGAAAATCATTATTTCTATTTCAAACAGTGCACTGGACCCACATGTCATTGACTAGAATATTACAAAATTAGTTTATCTAATCTATTTTCAGAGGGGCCCAATTTTCATTGACTGTAGCTAAATAAATTATTTATTTATTTAAACAATAGAGGGGGCCCACATGTCAGAGGCTATTTATCTAGCAGATTTATTTAATCTAAATTCTAATTAATGGCAGAGGACCTATTTGCAAATTCTAGGAACTTAGGGAGTATCTGCGAACTCATATCGTTTTATTTGCACATATGGCATGAGACTTAATTCTACTAGCTCATCATAGATTTTTCCATATTTTCCATTTATATACGAATTAATCGGTGCATCATTTGGAATTGGTCCAATGAAACAAAGTGAAGCTGGTTAGTCCTACTTTCAATCCATATTATTTTTAGCCATTTTTTAATTTGTTTCATTGCTAAATTGTTGCTGTCAAAACGGGTACAGCAGCAAAGTTCAGTAGCCGCAAACATTCAGTAAGAGCAGCCCCAACAGGCAACAGTGCAGCGGGTTCAGCAGCAAGATGCGACAGCAGCAGAAGCCGGCGGCGGCCTCGGCAGAGCAGCAACAGCCAGCAGCAGCACAGACGCCCGGGGGCGGCCATTCAGCGACGGCGTGTGCAGCTGCAGCAGCAAGGAGCAGCAAAGGGCACGTCCACACTAGGCAGTGGCAGACCGGCCACACACCCACAAGCCGCACACACACACACAGCCATGGCTAGGGCCATGGCCATGTCCATCGGCAGCAGCAGGCGCTGCACAACAGTAGTAGCACGCACACGGCCATGACCAAGCGTAGCCAGTAGCAGCGGCAGCAGGGCACGGGGATGGCTTAGCCGGAGATGCATCGGAGCGGTGATGAGAACGGATGCAACCAGTAACGGCGAACACAGGGAGGCAAATTTGGTGCGTATTTTCAATCGTTCCATAGTGCGTTCATCACCTGCGCGCACGTTGAGTACACCGGCACGCCTAGCTGTTGTATGCGCGCTCTGTGGCCAGGACACGGCCAACGGCCGCGGCGACACAGCACGGCGTCCATGGCGACGACGACTACGGCGAATGGGAGGCAAAAGGGGAAGTTGGGCGATGACGGTCGTGCTTAAAGTGAGCCTGTGGATGTGCCAAGTGTGCTCGGGGACGGCCTGGTGCAGCGGAAAATCGGCGGCGATCCACGGCTGCAGCAAGTGGGGAACGATGACGAGGCTCTTCGACGGTTGGCTCCCGGCTCGATTCCTCCCGCGAGATGACGAAGACGACGATGATGAACATCCTGGACAAGGTTGCGAGGCGCAGGGAGGTCACTGTCCGCGAGTTTCCACGACGGCGGCGACGAGCGCTTTGGGCCGAGCGGTGGGCAAAGCTAGTCGACACGAGGGAGGAAAGGGGTGGGAGCGAGGGAGAGCAAGGGGCGGCTAGGGTTTCCAGGGCGAGAGGGGGCGCGGGTGCTCTTAACCTCGGCGGGGACGGCGAGATGCCTGCCACGGCACCGAGGTCGCGGCCTGGCCGGCGGATGTGCGACACGCACGTTCCTGTGTATAGGGGAAGGAGATGGAGGGAGGGGCTGGGCTGGGAAGGAGGTGGGCTTGGCCCAGTTAGGTGGGCTTCGCCTTGAGCGGTAGATAGGGGTTCTTTTATTTCTTATTTTCTTTTCTTTTCTGTTTTATTTTCTTTTGTTGTTTTATAATTTTGCAAATTATGTTATAGGTCCCATAATTATTGTTGGCCGATAGAACAGTGCCACAAAAATATTTGGCCACAAATAAAATCATATAGCATTTGTTTTAATTATTCAATTGATGAAAAGGGGGTTTTGTCTACTGTTTATATTTGTTCGATTTATTTTAGAGCTCAATAAATTCCAATGCACATATGGAAGTGATCCACTGAATATTTGGGATTTAACAAGAGTGGTTGCAAAGTTTTTGGACCAAGTTTTATTTGTCACATAATTTCAATATTTAACAAAAAGGGAAATTTGACTTTGCATTGGTCTAAGATTATCATGGTTGATCAAAGCAAGAATTTTCGAACAGTAACCATCATTACTAATAGTGATTACTGTTCACTGACAGTGAGGGTGTTACAAATCTCCCTCACTATAAAGAATTCTCGTCCCGAGAATTAAAAGGTAGTGGAAGGGGTAAAGCTTTGGTTTCATATTCTAACGAATCTTCTGGGTCTTGTTGTCATTCTAGAAGAAGTTAATCCTTCTCGTTGATGTCTTCATTTCTCTGCATCGGTGACGAGTTGTCATCCTTCCGTCAAGTCTTCATCGTTCTTACGAAACGGTAGGAGGGGAAACTTAAGAGGGTCGGATCGGTACCAGGTTAATTAACCGAGGTTGTCCCAAGGAATGGGGTACAAAGTATCTTTCGAGTTTAACTCGGGGAAATACATCGAGAGAATCAAAGGAAGGCATGAGAAGTTTCAGGCCGATATGCAAGCATTCGACGTCGATGATGGATGATGAAAAGAGGTCCACATCATCAGACATAAGCATGATATCGGGACAAGTATCGTAAGGTAGATGAAAAGAGTCAGGTTTTGATCCTGTGGAACTGTGGGTTATGGGCCCATATTGTATAAGAAGGCTGGTGACATTCTATGTGATCACGATGCAAGGTTTGTCAGGGAACATTTTGCCAGATGTGTCGGTAACAAGGTCGTTACCAAGGGTGAGGGAAGAAGAGAACCACTTGGCAAAGTTCTCGACCATAGGTGGTTATTGAAATGCCATCAATGAAAGTAACAGGTTGTACCGACAGAGTAGTACACTGAAGTGTTTACAGAAGCAGGGGATTATCACTGCTCGGATAAGACACATTACAAGAAAGGTTAAAAAGACCAATGGAAGGGAAAATGCGATGATACACAAGTATCAGGTGTATATCTTTCCCAAGGGAAAGCAGATCACGATATACTCGACCAATTTGTATTGGCACGGAGTCAAGGGAGGTTGTCGATGATAACACAAATCATCGAGGGAAAAGATGGTATTTCACACGATGAATCCAATTGACACATGAAAGAAGCCACGTAAGATAAGTCGGATAATAATCCACGAAAGGTCGGGGGGTTTGCAAAGAATCTGATGTGAGTTTGACACTCAACCAGAAGGATGAAGGATGCAAAGGAATCGGGTGATAGAAGCATTGGAATAAGTCAATGCTTACCTACAAGGTAATTATGATTTCCAGATCGGGAAGTGGATGTAATTATCCATACGGAATTATCGGTGGCATGGGATTGCAAAGGCGATGAACACATAGGTTCCTGGGAATTTATCGGAGAGTAATCTTAGAAATCTACAGGTGAATCAAGCGATCAACTTGGGTGAAGGGCTCTCTAGGTAGATGCGACGACGAGATCCTAATGTCAGAGTTAGTAAAACCTTTAACCCGAAAGAGGAGAAATATCAGAGTCCTAGAGTAAAGGTGCGGAGAAAAAGATCCTAATACCACCCAATTTGCGACGCGGGCCGATAAGCCACACGACACTGTTAGCAAAGTATTTTTGCAAAGACTAGACTCGACTTCGACCAAGGAGTTGGAAGGGGGTGTCCTACAGGCAGTCGGCTCTCATACCAACTTGTGACACACCCAAAATCAATTCGTGTACAGTAATCATACATGCAAGGTACACGATCGAGATTAGGGACTCACGGTGAGATATCACAACACAACTCTACAAACAAAATAATAGAAGTTGCTTAATACAAGCCAGGGGCCACGAGGGCTCGAATATAACAGCTCGAGAGCACAAAGTTAGTGGAAGCAAAATTATATGAGTACAGACACAAGGTACACATGATCTGCCTTAAGAAGGCTAGCACAAAAACAACAACGATCGAAAAGGCGAGGCCTCCTGCCTAGGAACCTCCAAACTACTCCCGGTCAACGGGGAACTCGACGTCGTAGAAGGCATCGGGGATCTTCTCATTGAGGTGGTCGACATCGGGGATCTCCTGCTCCTAGGCTCCAACGTCGACTGCAACGGCCGATCAGGAAAAACAGAAAGGGGGAAATAAAGCAAGGGTGAATATCTAGCATACCCGCGAGTTCTATGTCCGCTACTAAGCAATTATTCATTTGTATCAAATGGAAAGGGGAGGCTATATATAGTGGACTTAGTGGCAGAAATCCAGAATAGGGAATAGAAGCTAGGCCTATCGAAGACTAGCTTCTTCCGACGAGTCTTGCAGCATGAGGAGAGAATAGCCAATAGTTCAATGAAAGCATAAAGTAACAATGCAGCAGAAGTTGCTGCAGCATTGTATAATAGTAACTTGTATTCGATATCAAATAACAATGCATGCGAGAATCCCTCCTCAACTTCCCTGCGAGGAATAAAACCTGGAACTAATCAGTTTAGTAGTAGTAGTTTGTAGTAGTAGAATCTGGCTTCAGCATAAAGCGTCTTGTTACCGTGGACATGGCTATTCGAATAGATTATCTTCCCTGCAGGGGCTGCACTACTGTTACCCTACACACTCGGATCTCCAGGGTGGCGTACACCTTGTTAGGGAATGCCCCACCGAGGCTACCGATACGCCTAAGTCCATCCTTTGAGCTCAATAGAGAGGCCATCCGCCGGTCTAAATCCTAAGTACAAAGGAACTTTGGACCCCTGTCCTTTGTACTCCTGCACGGTACGTGGCTGGCCGGTGAATCATACCCACTTCCCACTACCGGAGTAACGGTCCAAGCCCGGCAATCATCCCGAGGTAAAGTTGGCGTCTGAAGAACCCTCGAACGAGGCTACAACGCAGAGGGCCCACACCGTAATCCCACGTGGAGGTAGTGCGTATAGGCATATAGCCACTCAAGTCATCCACCGAACCCATTAAGCATTTTATTAATTTTCTTTTGGAACAACCGTTATCGTCGTCCTTATTTAGGTGAGTCGCGGACAACGACAGCAGCCAGGTCCACCCCCATTACCAGAGCCAGTGGCCGCCTGCCCTGTCGTCCCACCAACTCGTGTGGCTACCAACAAGGTGAACCGTCTCCTTACCTTGTCTCGTGTTTTCTCCGAAGAGCTCGACTTTCGTACAACAGAGTATCTCTCGGCCATCGAGCAAGTACCAGGCCCGCCGCACACCGGTGGAATACACCTGTCCTGTCGGTCCGATACGATACCCTGCGCGGGCACCGTTGGGTCACCCGACTACTTAACTTTTAAGGACACTAGTTGATTCGAGTTCTTACCATCAAGTGAAACCAGGAGGAATCACCCTCGATGGTACCCTTGAAGAGGTTCGACAGAGACATCAGCGGAATGAACTAAAGAGGTAAACCTCGTATCATCCCGGTGATGCTACGCTACTGAGCCGACGAGAGTGAAATACGAGTCCGTCCACTCGTAAGTCAAACTCGAAGCGACTCGGCAGAGTCTCGGCGTTGTAGGTTCCCTAGGGCGTTTGTATTGATCCGTACCTGTTGCAGTTATAATATTTTGTAACCCGCGTTCACTCACCAGAGTGATCACAACCCGCTATTCTAAACCTAGCTAACAATGCGCAGGGTTCACTTCTGAATATTATATATATTTATAAGGCAGCATATGACAAAGGAGGGTACATCAAGGGGCGACAAAAACAGACTATGCAATTGAATAGGTAAGCAACGTAGCAGCAGCAGCAATGCCTAGTGCAAGAAATGTACGGAAAGATAGGCGAGATATGTGGAAGGAAAATGGCTCTTCTTTCCTGGAAACTCGATAGTAGGGGTACAGTCGTCGACGAAGTAGTCGATCACAAGGGCACCGGCAGCGGACGTCGGGACTACCGGACAATAAGAGAGGGGGAAGAAGCAATAAATACACGGCAATAATAGCAATACAAATACAAGACATGGAAAACGTTAAGCTAGTGGCGAACTAACGCGGTGCTATACGTTGCAAATGAAACGGGAATTTAACCGGCAATTTTACCGGGTCCGGGCGATTACCGGACAGTGAAATCGGATAGGGAATGCCTCTTGTTCGATATGTTAGAGGGGGGTGGTCGGTGTACGGGTAGCGTATCTGTATTCGTTATATTTTTCTGATCAATTTTCATGTATAAAGTTTTTCTATTGGACTTAGGGATTTAAAGATATTGATTTTCTAAGTTTTATTCATTTTCTAGCCATTTCCGAATTTATTTAATTCTTTTAATCAACATTATCCAGAATAGTAGTTTGACTAGTCAAACTGACAATGGGGTCCCACGTGTCAGCCTCTCGACAATAAAACCATTATTTCTATTTCAAACAGTGCACTGCCCACATGTCATTGACTGGAATATTACAAAATTAGTTTATGTAATCTATTTTCAGAGGGGCTCAATTGTCATTGACAGTAGCTAAATAAATTATTTATGTATTTAAACAATAGAGGAGGGCCCACATGTCATAGGCTATTTATCTAGAAGATTTATTTAATCCAAATCTATAATACCTAAATAGTACATCCCCACTAACCTATTTATCTTGACATGCAAGCTATCCACATCATCAAGTAGGTCTACATCTTTTTAACTACCTCTTCATGCACATGATTTTATTAAATTTGCATGCACATGCAACCAATCACAAATAAATATTAACTTTGCTTATGCACTAAGCCTCATGACTTAGAAGTGACTTTTTTTAATAGAAAATCAAATTATGAGTTATCTTGCAATTTATTTTTCTATGCGACATTTTTTTAATGAATGCACACACGTAGTATGTCTCCACTCTCTTTATTAAACGTTATTTACATAACATATCGTCTCACCGGTATATTCTCCAGATAATAAATTAATTAAAAAAATCACACCAATTTTTAGATTTTTATCAAATTTTCTTGAATTTTAACTCTAAAAAAAATTTCTTTAAAAAATATTCCATAATTAAGTTATACCGAGTTCCACAATTTTTCTCATATATTAAAATATTAAATTATTTCTTAACAGGTTCCGCAGCAACGTGCGGGGTATTATCTAGTTCTAATTAATGGCAGAGGACCTATTTGCAAATTCCAAGAACTTAGGGAGTTATCTGCGAACTCAAATCGTTTTATTTGCACATATGGCATCAGACTTAATTATACTAGCTCATCATAGATTTTTGCATATTTGCCATTTATCTATGAATTATTCGGTGTATCAATTGGAATTGGTCCAATGAAACAAAGTGAAGCTGGTTAGTTCAATCCATGTCATTTTTAGCCATTTTAGTTTGTTTCATTGCTAAACTGTTTCTGTCAAAACGGGTACAGCAGCAAAGTTCAATAGCCGCAAACATTCAGTAAGAGCAACCCCAACAGGCAGCAGTGCAGCGGGTTCAGCAGCAAGAAGCGACAGTAGTAGAAGCCGGCGGCGGCCTCGACAGAGCAGCAACAGCCAGCAGCAGCACAAACGCCCAAGGGCGACAATAAGGCGACGGCGCGTGCAGCTGCAGCAGCAAGGAGCAGCAAGGGGTACGGCCACACTAGGCAGTGGCAGACCGGCCACATACCCACAAGCTGCACACACACACACATCCATGGCTACAGCCATGGCCATGTCCATCGGCAGCAGCAGGCGCTGCACAGCAGTAGTAGCACGCATACGGCCATTGCCAAGCATGGCCAGTAGCAGCGGCAGCAGGGCACGGGGGTGGCTTAGCCGCAGATGCATCGGAGCAGCGATGAGAATGGCGGCGACCAGTAACGGCGAAAACAGGGAGGCCAATTTGGTGCGCATTTTCGAGCGTTTTTTAGCGCGTTCATTACCTGCGCGCACGTTGAGTACAACGGCATGCCTAGTTTTTGTATGCGCGCTCTTTGGCCACGACACGGCCAACGGCCGCGGCGGCACAGCACGGCGTCCATGAAGACGACGACTACGGCGAATGGGAGGCAAAAGGGGAAGTTGGGCGACGACGGTCGTGCTTAAGTGAGCCTGTGGATGTGCCAAGTGTGCTCGGGGACGGCCTGGTGCAGCGGAAAATCGGCGGCGATCCACGGCGGCAGCAAGTGGGCAACGATGACGAGGCGCTTCGACGGTTGGCTCCCGGCTCGATTCCTCCCGCGAGATGACGAAGACGACGACGACGAACAGCCTGGAAAAGGTTGCGAGGCACAGGGAGGTCGCTGGCCGCAAGTTTCCACGACAGCGGCGACAAGCGCTTTGGGCCGAGCGGTGGGCGAAGCCAGTCGACTCGAGGGAGGAAAGGGGGGCGAGGGAGAGCAAGGGGCAGCTAGGGTTTCCAGGGCGAGAGGGGGCGCAGGTGCTCTTAACCTCGTCGGGGACGGCGAGATGCCTGCCACGGCGACGAGGCCGCGGCCTGGCCGGCGGATGTGCGACACGCACGTTCCTGTGTAAAGGGGAAGGAGATGGAGGGATGGGTTGGGCTGGGAAGGAGGTGGGCTTGGCCCAGTTAGGTGGGTTTCGCCCTGAGCGGTAGATAGGGGTTCTTTTATTTCTTATTTTATTTTATTTTCTGTTTTAATTTCTTTTCTTGTTTTATAATTTTGCAAATTATGTTATAGGTCCCATAATTATTGTTGGCCTATAGAACAGTGCCACAAAAATATTTGACCACAAATAAAATCATATAACATTTGTTTTAATTATTCAATTGATGAAAAGGGTGTTTTGGCTACTGTTTATATTTGTTTGATTTATTTTAGAGCTCAATAAATTCCAATGCACATATGGAAGTGATCCACTGAATATTTGGGATTTAACAAAAGTGGTTGCAAAGTTTTTGGACCAAGTTTTATTTGTCACATAATTTCAATATTCAACAAAAAGGGAAATTTGACTTTGCATTGGTCCAAGATTATCATGGTTGATCAAAGCAAGAATTTTGGAACATTAACCATCATTAGTAACAGTGATTACTGTTCACTAACATTGAGGGTGTTACAAATAACAACTATTTTTAGGTAACCAATGGGTGAAAAAAAACTCACACGGAGGTAGAATTGGAATCATGTCAAGATCCACCCAAATATCTTCATCAAATTGATGACCGGTGACTGTAGCATATTGATGCCAATATCAAATGTTATTCTCATAACCTTCTCAATTCCATAAGCACAACATAGTGCTTTCCAACTTGGATAACCAAAATATATGTAACCTACTACATTTATGACCTTAACCTTAAAAATAAAACCATGTTTCGTCTTAGGGTTAGCTTTTTTTATATCCACCTCTTCCCAGTCATCGAAAGAGAGCTTCTCTAAGACATAACATCTTGCATAGCAGGGATGCACTAGTCGAATTATAAATTACACGTTAAAGCAAAAAATCTTAGTCATGCTTAATTAAGAAGAAATGTGTGATGTTGATTACATATCACAAAATCTTCGAAGCCCTCCTTCAGCGTGAGGGAGAAGCACCTCCCGTTTTGCAAGTGAGGATTGTCACACATACCCCCGTCGTTGGTACAATCATCGCACTCGGGGATCCTATTATCGTCATCCATTTGCTATGTTCATAATTCAACTATGCTAGTGAAAATCGTATCTTCATTCTAAACATCAGCAAGTCCAATTTCATTCATGTCTCATACTTATAAATTGGACACACACAAACAACCTAGGGATGGTGCGAGTGAGCCAAATAGGATGAGTAAGATTCATATTTATGCATATCACAAGGCTCATTAGACCATCCCTAGGTGTCACATATAGTGCCACAACATTTTAATCCTCGGTCACGTATAACAATACACATGTCCAAAATCATATGAGTGTTAGAAATTTGATGAAATGAATTAATCAATGTTTTGGAAAAACATATTAACTCGAAATTAACTACAAAAATTTACATATTCACCTCACAACCATCGCACAATCATTACACACAGTCAATGCTTTAAATTGCTACCTATAGCGCAGCTATAGCTTTTTGATAGCCTAAAAGTGAAGCTACACCGCTTTCTTGCGCTATCCTAGCTACGGCCGCTACAGCTGCACGCTATTTAGAATAGTTCGTTGATGACCCACAAGTGTAGGGGATCGCGATAGTCTTCGCGGGTAAGATAACCCAATTTATTGATTCGACACAAGGGGAGCCAAAGAATATTTATAAGCTTTGGCAGTTGAGTTGTCAATTGAACCGCACTTGAAAGATACTTGCTTGGCAACGAGATATTAGTGGCAATAGTGATATGAAGTGGTACTGGTAAAGGAAATAGTGGCGGCAAAGCAACGAAAGTAAGAACGATATGTAAAGTAACTTACAACAAGCAGAATTAAAACACTGTAGGCTAGGGGGATGGATGGTTGGGCGCTGCATGGATGAGAGACATCATGTATTTCACTTGGGGAAAGGCACACAGAAAAGTAATGATCATCTAGGAATATATCAAACATTAGGCATGTATCCCGAATGTAGTTGTACGTGTTTGCAATAAGAACTTGCACAACATCTTTTGTCCTACCATCCCGCTACAAACGGGGCCAAAAGGAACTTGTGGAGATTAAGGTGCTCCTGTCAAAGAGCACCAGAACAAAGCATTAACGATAAATGGGTACATGGAATCCTCAAATTATAGTCCATCCCCTTTGGTGTCCCAAGCTGTCACCATTGGGATCGCTGGTTCCGGACAATAACAGGTGCATACAACTCATAGATAGGATCAAGAACACAAATATATTCATGCAAACACATAGGGTTCAGATATGAAATCATGGCACTTGGGCCCAAAGTGACAAGCAATAAGAACAACAAGTTGTAGCAAAGATGATAAACACCGTATTAGATGATAGGCAACATGCCACCAACAATCTGATAAACAATACATTATCTAACTCATCCAATCCCTACCATCCCCTTTGCCTACAGCAGGTAATTACTCACACATGAAAGGAGAAGTCATGGAGGGATGATGGAGTGGCGATGGTGATGACGATGGCGATGATTCCCCCTCATCGGAGGCCAAAACAGCCTCCAGATTATCTCTCCTAGAGAAGAACAGAGGGTGGCGGCGGCTCCACGACGAGAATTGGTAAAAGGACTTCTGTTCTGGGATTTCCTCGCCAAGGGTAAAAATAGGAGTACTGGTAGGGCACCAGAGGGGGTGGGACCCTCCCAAGCGCCCTGGTGGCGCGGTTAGGGGCCAGGCTGCGCCACCTGACCGCATGGGCCAGGGGCAGCCCCCCTCTGGCCCTCCTTCTTACATGGGGCTCCTCCCGGTGCGTGGATTTCTTGTATTTTTTTCCTGGAATTTTCTGAGACACCTAAAAATCTATTTTCCTGCACACAAGAAAACCATACATGCAACTCTTCTGAAAACAGCGTCAGTCCGGGTTAGTTTCATTCAAATCATGCAAGAATGAGGTCAAAACAATAGCAAAAGTGTTTGGAAAAGTCGATACGTTTGAGACGTATCAACTCCCCAAGCTTAGCATATTGCTTGTCCTCAAGAAATTCAGTTCAACGAACTGGATGCGACAAAGAAAACTTTGACAAAATGCTTTTTCTTCATTAGATGTATGTAAGCATGTACTACGAACAAGACTGGCAAGTGTTGTCACCATGCTACAAGGACAATGCACGAAGCAATCCTTCTTCCATGAAAAAAGTTTCAAACAACCACGAATGAATAATATGCTACTGAAAATCAAAACAAGACTACAATGCACATGACTTGAACATACTAGAGTGGTATCTCGCTAGCCTCCATGAGTGAAGCAAAACATAAAAGCAGAAGCTCCTTCGGAGTTTTGGAGGAGACTAGAACTAAATATTTCAGAATGAGTGATATCACAAGCATGCAGAAGACAATGTGGTACTTTGAGACAATGCACATTACACTCGGAATGACAATTACGCTATCAATAGTTGGTGCTTTGAAGAAAGAAGGGGAGACTATCGAACCGTGGCTTTTGATGGCAAGGCTGAAAACTCGTGGCTGGAAGCAAAGACTAAACAAGTACCAGAGCTCGTGGTTTGGAAAAAAGAGATAAAATGTTTTTGAGAGTGTAACTTTCCAGTCATCGATAGATGTAAATGTTCTCAATGTCTTCCATACCAACTATATTAATGGCGGTTCCCATGCTTTTGTATTATGCCTACACTTGTGTTTCCTTTCCATCTATCATAAACGGACCATGGCCAGCAATTGCGTCGTGCCTTTTATCTTTCCGCAAGTATGGAAGAGAAGATTGTGAGTCTTCTTCCACCTATCATTAGTAGTTACTGTCCAACATTTAGTTCCATTTCATTCCGTCATCAAGTATGGAGGGCAAGTGCAAGCTTTTATAAAAACTAGCGATGTGGCCAGCTCTACGTGCGGGCATGATCCGTTGACCCTTTTTCATAGAAATGTTTTGCAATTGATCCAGCTAGGATAATTTTGGTGGACAACACCTTAAATATGTATTATTGATTTCCAACATGACAGATGTTTATGAATCCTTACATTATAGTTCATGGACTCTTAATACATTATATTAACTACTAAGATATAGAGTTCTTTGAAATGATTACCACAAACTGGTGAGATCACGATATTATGCATCTCATAATTGATCGTACCTTGCATATTAAGGATGGTGATGTAAGAGAAATTAATTAGTTTGTTGGTTAATATAATACTGCTATTTTAGGTGTTTGTTTTTCACAACAAAACTATTCCATTTCTTCACTTACTTTTTGTGGCATTGTATAACATTGGTGCTGCATATATGTACCTTCTGAACCAATTTAAATACATAATAAGTTTCTTAATATGATTAAAAAGTACATGGCAAAAGGGTATATGTTCTAGTGGGTGGTGATATTTTGTTTAGAATGAATTTCTAGGTTGACAGAAAAAATTCTGTATGAGATAATTTTAGATAACTTACTATGACGAATCATCAAATTTGCTAAGAAAATAATGAGATGTGCAATGGTCAGGGCAGTTTCTTTAATATGTTCAATTATTATTATGAAACATAAATAATTTTTAAATTATAATTAATATTTTCTAAAATCATTTTTATTAACCATGTTCTAATAAGCGTACATTTTGCTGTTTGTACTTTAGTTATAGTCCTTTTATTCTACTGGATATAAAAATTGTCGTTTTAGCACTGTACCATTTATCCCAGATTTGTCCAATAAAACTTGTGCTTGTTTCATGACGTGTATTTCTAAGTCCACCAATCCATCCAGTTCTTATTGTTAGGCTATGAGAAATTCAGTAGCTTTTGTATAATTGAGATGTGACAATTTATTCATGGTATGTCATATGTTTGTGAAGCCATGGCTGCAAATTTTATTTGTGCATTATCATACACTATATATTGGATGTATGAGATAAGTGTGGTGGGCAAAGAGGTTAACCCAAACCCTTGAACCAACTTAATGTTGGAGCCATATAGACCTTCTTCTTTTTGTTAGTAACCATGGAATGTTTTAATTATATAATATGGCCATTCGACAATGGGACATCTAGTCGCGTGAGAGATATATCTTTAACTTCTAGAGTATATCTTGTTTTGGATGCGCTCTGATGTATGTGTTATGACTACCACAAATATTTCATATCCACTATCCACTATATGTATATGGTCTAGTGGGAATCTCTCATTCTCCGTGAAAGCATCATCACCGTTAGTATCACTGATTCCATATCATATTGAGATTCAAAACCATTAAATTGTAAATTGCTTGAACTAATCTTGTACGCTTATGGAAAATTAATGACTAAATTGCATAATGACAATGTGATGAAATTGGATAAATAATCTGTAACATCACCCTTGATTTTTGTATCTATCTGGTAATGTGAAGTGTGCCTAGAAAATCTTCCTAAATACTGGTACAATCCTTGGATGTTAACCTATTGTACAAATAATTAGATGGTGATTGTAGTACATAATGGCAGAGGCTTTGGTGTGGCATGTGGGTTTCTACCGGCCTTTCAAAAACAAATTATCAAAACACAGCTACATATTATTGTGTTTTTGTATAATTACTCACATACCTCAGCTTCATAGGCAAAAAAAAAAATAAGACTAATGTTGGATCATTAATATTATATAGTCATGTAAGGTCACAATATATCAGAACCAAACTATGGAACCCAGGGATGACATCACTATTCTCTGATGGGCTGTGAGGTGCATGACTAATTAGCAAATCTTCCTAATCACTCGTATAGAACGTGGATAAGGGTAGAAGAATTGAAAACCCAAAAAAGGATGATCCAATGATCATACGTACATGTACCTTCGTAGGCTCCTATAGATCACTCAAGATGTTCAGATTGTTTTGTTTCCACTTGAGGTGGTTTGTTCGTGTGTGATTGATTTCTAGCGGCCTCAATCTTGTTCTAGTTTCCTCATGTTTTTCTAATAGCAACAGATCTGATCGGTTGTTGCTGTAATAGGCGTTCTTTCTAACACAAACATGCAGATATGCAGCAATCGCAAGCAAGCTGCGTAGGCGAATTCTTTTGACCGTAAACGTGCACGTACACTATACGCAGCAAAAGCAAGCAAGCTGCTGGATGTATTTTGCCGGAGGCTAGATATCGTAGCGCCGTAGCTGATCGGCCGGTCGGAATCACATCGATCCAGTTTTCTGCAACAAAGTATGCTGAGTTATAGAAGTGAATCAAGGCAAAGGAGGTAATATCTCCATGTCACATCTTGTTTAAGTTGAGAGAGACATCAGATTAGAGTAGGATTTGAGGACTAAGCTTGAAGATATAGATGCAAGTTCAGGTTTATGCCTAGCGAGCCGTGACAATGGAAGGAGGGTTGAGTTATTTTTTTAGATTGAAAAGGTTTGGATAGATGACGTTTCAATGCCATCACAAAGATTCATCGGTGATCCTTCTATGATTAAAAGATGGCCCACCAGATCAACGGCTAATATTTTCTGATTAACGTGGAATTTTCTAGTCTATTTCTCTTGCTCGGTGATCCTTCTATGACTAAAAGACGGCCCACCAGATCAACGGCTAATATTTTCTGATTAACGTGGAATTTCTAGTCTATTTCTCTTGCTCCTAGTTAACCCTTCACTTACTTTTAATATATAATAGATGTAAAATAAGTGAGAACTGAGCATTCTTCAGACCGGCTTCTGCCTCATAAATTTGACTAGAATAAACTTTGTCAAGGAGTAAAACATTTTTAGCATGGAAAATAATGATTCCCTCTAACGCCCCATGAGCTTGTACGGATACAAAAAGAGAAGTGCATTTGAATAATTTTGAGATGGTATAAGAAAATCATCGTTAGGATGGTTGATAAATACCATTTATAGAAAGGTATGATGGACTCATATGGCGTAACTGGTTTCAAGGATTTTTTATGCACAAGCAGAATTCCGCTTAGTACGGGCGAAAGCTAGCAAAAGACGGGGAAGCGGCCAACTAGAGAGCAATAACAGTCATAATCATGCAGAGCGACAAAGTAACATTGAATCGGGCATGAAAGTGATATAACTATTTTGAAACAAAAAGATCATCAAGGCTTGATAGACTTTTAGTCATAAACATGTGTAAGCATGTGCCAAGTCAATCCAAAAATTCTTCGAAGGGAAATACCATTTCAATATGCCAAGTCATGAACAATGCAATGCATGCACATCATTTCAATAACACATTATGCACTCCAGCTATTTGAAACTAGTCACAAGAAAGCATGAACTACTAGGAAAGCATTGTAAACATAGCACTATGTCGCTACAAGCTGGTCTTTAGATAATAAGTACAGACATATGTACAAAAGTAGAAACAAAAAGAGTTCAAACCGGTTTTCCTTATTGCATCCCTTCCGTCGATCTTTGTCATTATTGCCTCGTCGCTTGCACAATCGGACGTGGAGATATATAATCAAGTGCAAATGCAATCATGGACGTGAGCTGAACTCTGCAAATAAAGAAAACTAAAGAGAGAAAGAAAATCTTTTTGTATTTTTCAAAGGTTAATCGAAAGCAAAAAAAAAGATAAATATTTTCGTTGTTTTCGCAAATTAAGATAAAACAAAGAAGAATGGGAAAAAAATCGAAAAGGTAAAAGCGAACACAAATGGATAATACAATGGAAGGGGAGAAGTCACGTACTCCCCCAAGATTAGGCTTTTGGCCTAAGTCAGGCTCGGCTACTGCGGGCCCAGGAGCTTCCTCCGACTTCGGGGTGGTACTGGTACGTCCATCCGTCGTATGAACTCTCGGGTCCGTAGACGGACGTCCTGCTGTCCTCCCAAGAACAAGGCTTCCCACTCCAAGAAGAATGTCCTTCACCCCACTGGGTGACAAGCTCCTCCTGGGGGTACGTAATCTCCTGCTCCTCCTCCTCGAGAGAAACCCCCTCCATGGGGTTATGGAACTGCTGCTGAACAACGAACTCGTCCAGCTAGACCGCGGTGAAAGACCATCCGTTCCTGCTAGTATAATCAAACCAAAGTGGTGCAGGTAGATGGATCTCGCGAGTGGTGGTCTCACCAAATCTCATAATATAAGCAAGGTTACCCAACTCGGAAGTCCTAGTAACAAAAACATACCTCTTCATAGCAGCAAGATCAAAGTGTAAGAATGGAAAAGGCGCATCATCAGCATGTACAGTGAGCTTAAACCTCTCAAGAATAAGCGTGGCGTAAACGCCACCAAAGTGAGGTCCTTTGCCGCTGTTAGCAACAAGGCGATGAGCAAACAAAGCACCAATATTATACTGGCTATCTCCTGAGAGGACGGCTGCGAAGGTAGCAATATCTGGCCCCGAAATGTTGCTCGTGTTTTCACGAGCTAACTGATGTGCGAGAGATGATAATGGCTTCTCGCCCTTTGTTGGTTACCCCAAGTGGAAGGTGAGATGTAGGATATGAGCAAATTTCCCCTAACGTAGAGGATAGGGTTTGTCTCCTGTAGGACTCCAAAAGCTACAAGTAGGTGTCAATGGCGCAATTGATGCGAACCTACACACAATACAAATAACTTTGCTCCAAACAAAGTTCAGAGAGGTTGTCAATCTCTCCGGCCTTGTTGTTTACAAAGGATCAAACCCAAGGGATAAAGGATAATAGTGACTGCAACAAGAAAGTAAAAGCAGGAAATAAATTGAGCGTGTAAACAGTGATGAGAATATGGACCGGGGTCCCATGATGTTCACTAGTGATGTCACTATCCCCAAAGACGACAAAACTTCTATGCGAGGTAAACAAATCACAGCTGGGCAATTGACAGGATTAAAAATGCACTGCAATGCTAACTATGCTACTACAAAGAAAGGAAGAGGCTCAAAAGCATGGGCAGTACGCCAAAATAAGTAGACCGAAATCCAACTTCATCTACTACTAATCATCCACCTTGAGATATCTATCCATAACATCTCGCTGGTATTAAGTTGCAAGCCCCACCCAAAGTGTAAACCCAAAGCAACAAACAACTACATTAAAAGAACTTTGCGTAAAGTAAAAAATCCTTGTAACCGCGGTTACAAGCATTGTTGTTTTCCCCCTTGTGGCAACAACACATCCCTTAGACTCATGTTTCTGTCACTCAAGCAGTCATCAGGGGGCATGAACCCACAATCGAGCATACTGTTCCGTCTTGGAGTCACTACCTACTACTTGGCCAAAGCAATAAACAGCAACAGAGAACATGCAAGAATTACTCAAGAACAAAAATATAAAAGATAAGAACCAAATATATTACTCAACCACAAACTGAACATAGTCTCATAATCCATCAGATCCCAACAAACTCGGCATAGCAACAGCAGAAAGAATTACATATGTGCCTTGATCATGTAGGGCAGCTCACAAGGTCTAATCCATGAAGAACAAAGAGGGGAGGAGAACATCACATAGCTAATGATCATGGACCCATGGTCCAAGGTAGACTACTCACGGATCATCCGAGAAGTGTCCATGGTGGAGGAGAAGCTCCTGAAGGTCAATCCTCCCTCCGGCAGGATGCCAGGAAGAGGTCTGATGGCGCTCCCGATCTTGGAAGCACGGCGACGGCGGAACAGAGGCGAGATCGCGAAAAAGGGTTCTATCTTCCGAGGTTTCCCGTCACGAAGAATATATAGGCGAAGGGGGCAGCCAGGGGGACCACCAGGGGTCCATGTGGCCCCCTGGCGCGGCCCCACCCTAGGGCGCGCTGGGAGGGCGCTTGGGGCCCTGGTGGTGGCCCTCTGGCCCCACTTTGGTTCTTCCGGAAGCTTCTGGTACGTTGATTTTTTATTGTATTTTTCCAGAATTTTTGGAGCATTTTTAATATGGGGGAAACCTGAAATAGAAAAACAGCAAAAAACAGCAATATGGGGTGCAGTGAGTTAATAGGTTAGTCCAAATATGATAAAAAATGTATGAAAGTGTATATAAACATGGCAATATCACACAAAACATGCATGGAGCAAGCATAAATTATAGATACATTTGGGACGTATCAACATCCCCAAGCTTAATTCCTGCTTGTCCTCGAGTAGGTAAATGATAACAAGCATAATTTCTGTGGTGACATGCTAACAACCATATAAGAACTTTGAAGTAAATCAATCAAGGTATGTAATTCAATTCAATTCATAACAGTCAAGAGTCTATATTGGCTTTGAAACAAGCAACATAAGAACATTAAGGTGCAAGAGCTCTTGTTGTCCGTGATTCGAATGTCTCCAGATGGTGTTTGCGTGCAAGAAGTGGGAGATGGGAATACGAGAGAAAATATATATTTGTTGAGAACTCAATCTACTAAAGTTTCACACTTAGTCTTCTTTGGAATCTTATCTTGACTCGTCCCCAGACCACTATCCAGGTACAAGTTAATTTGATCCACTCCCTTTCGATATTTTGAGCACTCTTGCAATAGATGAGCGTAAGCACGAGAGTTGACACTTAGGATGGAAAATAGAGAAATATGGGGGAGGAGGAAGACAAAAAGGGTGAGAAAGGCTCACAGCAATGAGGACAATCATAGGCGAGAAGGCCAAATGATAGATATGATGTGAGGAGTAGGGATTGCCATGCAACGGATGCACATACGAGTTAACAAAATCTCTCCAATGGAACTAGTGGGGGTGCATCCAACTTGCTCGCTCATGAAGACCTAGAGCTCGTTTGAGGAGGCTCATCCTTGGAATATGCAAGCCAAGTTCTATAGTGTGAAGGTCCCCACATAGCTATATGCATATATGATCATCTCTATGGAGCACAAAGATATAGAGGGATTACGAGTGTGGATCTTTCAAAAGGAATAGTAGTGTTGCCCTTTCTCTCTTTTTATTTTCATATTCTCTTTTTTATATATATTTTTGTGGCCTACATGGCTCTTTCTTTTAAAATCTCATTTGTCCTCTTTGGGATCTTGTAAATTTGTCCTCTTTGAGATCTTTTCCTCACATAAGGGCAACACTCTATTTTACAAGACGGTATATAAGGAGGTTTATGATGACAGAGCTTATCATGCCAAGGGTTTGGATGCACCGACGAGGTGGACGCCAACTCTCGGAGTGAGAAAAGGGAAATGCACGGTAGCGAAGAGGCTAGCAAATATGAGGAGGTGGAAGTATCAACTTTCAATACTTACATTAGTCCGAAGAACTCATGCACTTATTATCGGTAACTCTGAATCTAATAAGGAGGTTTTACAAAGAGACATTTACCCCGAGGAGTGTATGGGAGTTTGGTTAGCCTTGCGCATCCTCGACTCATGGTACGTGAGTGTACTCTAATATCCGATCCCTCAAAAGATTAGCGATCCATCTAGTAGCTAGAGTTCTCAACTAGTTTTTGTAGGATTTGAAATTAAACACGGCTTCCTATGCACAACAAACTAAACAAAAGCTAAGGCTCTTGCTAAAGACAAACTAAAACTAAAACTAAACATGGCAGTAGCTACATCATAGGAAGCCGTGTTTATTTTCAAAAGCTACAAAAACTAGTTGAGAAATCTAGCTACTAGATGGATCGCTAATCTTTTGAGGGATCGGATATTAGAGTACACTCACGTACCATGAGTCGAGGATGCGCAAGGCTAACCAAACCCCCATACACTCCTCCTCAGGGTACTTGTCTCTTTTTGAACCTCCTCATTAGATTGAGAGTTACCGATAATAAGTGCATGAGTTCTTCGGACTAATGTAAGTATTGAAATTTGACAGTTCCACCTCCACATATTTGCTAGCCTCTTCCGTACCGTGCATTCTCCTCTTCTCACTCCGAGAGTTGGCGCCCACCTTCGCCGGTACATCCAAACCCTTGGCATGATACGCTCTGTCATCATAAACCTCCTTATATCCTTCCTCAAAACATCCACCATACCTACCTATCAAGGCATTTCCATAGCCTTTCCGAGATATATTGTCATGCAACATCCACCTCTTCATGACTTGATCTTCATGTCATACATGTTCCTGCTACACTGGCAGCAGCATACATTGCATACATCATGATAGCTACATCTTCTTTATGATTTGAGTACCTTGTAAAGTGTGAAAGATCTTCTATACCCTCTTGTAAATTAGAGTGTTGCCCTTAAGTGAGGAAAAAAGATCCCAAAGAGGAAAAATGAGAGTTCAATAGAAAGAGCCATTGAGGCCGCCAAAAAATACAAAAAAATAGAAAAAACAGAAAAAGAAATAAAAAGAGAGAAAGGGGCAACACTACTATTCTTTTTGAAAGATCCACACTCGTACTCCCTCTTATCATTCTACTCCATAGAGATGATCATGCATATAGCTATGTGGGGACCTTCACACTATAGAACTTGGCTTGCATATTCCAAGGATGAGCCTCCTCAAAAGAGCTCTAGGTCTTCATGAGCGAGCAAGTTAGACGCACCCCCACTAGTTCCATTGGAGAGTTTTTTAGCTCGTATATGCATCCGTTTCATGGCAATCCCTACTCCTCACATCATATATATCATTTGGCCTTCTCGCCTATGATTGTCCTCATTGATGTGAGCCTTTCTCACCCTTTTTGTCTTCCTTCTCCACCATATTTCTCTCTTTGACATCCAAAGTGTCAACTCTCGTGCTTACGCTCATCCATTGCATGAGTGCTCAAAATATCGAAAAGGAGTGGATCAAATTGACTTGTACCTGGCTAGTGGTCTAGGGACGAGTCAAGATAAGATTCCAAAGAAGACCAAGTGTGAAACTTTAGTAGATTGAGTTCTCAACACAATTTTTTTTCTCGTATTCCCTATCCCCCTTCTTGCACGCAAACACCATTTGGAGACATTCGAGTCACGGACAGCGAGAGCTCTTACACCTAATGTTCTTTTGTTGCTTGCTTCAATGCTAATATAGACTCTTGCATGTTATGACTTGAATTGAATCACATACCTTGATTGCTTTACTTTTCAAAGTTCTTATATGGTTGCTAGCATGTCACCATAGAAATTATGTTTATTATCATTTACCTACTCGAGGACGAGCAGGAATTAAGCTTGGGGATGTTGATACGTCTCAAACGTATCGATAATTTTTGCTTGCTCCATGCATGTTTTGTGTGATGTTGCTATGTGTTTGCTACACTTTCATATCTTTTTATAACATATTTTGAAACTAACCTAATAATGGTTGCAAAAGTGCACTAGTTCTTGTTTTTGTACTTTATGTGTAGGAATTACTTGGATAAAGGAAAAATCACAAAAAGAAGAGTTGTAAGAGTTGGACTATATGTCACAACCCAAGTTTAGGTATGTGCTAGGGTTCAAGTGCTCCTTTGCATCATGTAAAAATTTCAAAAGCAATTGAATTGGGGAAAAAGAAAAGCCCGAAAGAATTTGATTTAAATGGCCAGATAAAAATTTCTTCCAAAAATTCCTCTGGTATTTTTTAAAAGTCCCATAAATGAGTGGGATCACATATCAAGTGATTTGGATTCAAGCCCATGCTCATAGATTTTTCAAAAATTCTACAAAGGTCTTGGAATTAATTAAATACCCCTATTTGAATTGGAATTCAAATATTTTGAATTTAAAAAATGTTGAAAACTTGGGAATGAGTAGCTACTGGTCATGTAAGTCCATATATAAATTTTGAGCATTTTATAAAATGCCTAGCTAATTATTTTAGCAAAGCAAAACAAATGGCAGAAAAAGAAAACAGAAACAAAAACAGAGAGAAAATAGAAAAAAAACAAACCCAGCCCACCCCCTATGGCCTTGGGCCCAACTCAACCTTCCCCGGCCCAAGCCCACGTGGGGCTTGTCGTCTACCCCAAGCAGCTCGCTATCGAGCATGCCGGGGGCGACGACCGCCACCGCGACACCGGCCACCTTCTAGAGCCCCCTGCCTCGTTCTCTTGCCACGACGCCCCGCTTCTTCCCCCCCATCACTGCTTCCTCCCTGTCGCTCCTCGTCGATATCTCGTCGAGTTCGAAACTAGTACGCCAGCGGTATTATCACCGGCGAAAATAATAATTTGTTCGCCAGCAGTATTTTTGTTATCACTGGCGTACATACAAAATTGTACCCAACAATACGTGCAGACCGAGTATTGCCGGTGCGACCAACTAGCGCTGGGGTACCAATATAATCGTTCGCCAGCGGAAGCAAATGTTTTCTGGCGTAAAAAAATATAAGATGCGCCAGCGGTCGTGGTCCCTCCGTTTTTTTGTTTCCTTTTCTCCCCTGCCCCTTCCTAACCCTATCCTTTGCTTCGCTCGCCCGCACACCCGTCCACTTCCTCCCTCGCGTGCACGGCGCCGCCGCTCCCCTCCCGCAACCCCTCCTCCCCTCCAGCCGCATGGCCTTGAACGTCATCCCCTACCCTCCTCTCGCTCTGGTCCCCTCCGCGCCTCCTCGTGGCAGTCGCGGCCAAGGAGCCCGAGCTCGGCGGCGGCGGATCTGAAGGCGACGGCAGCGACACAAGATCTGGAAGTGGTCGAGCGGGAGGGAGCGGTGCCCCGCAGGGCGGCGAATCTGGCGGTGATGGCGACAAGGAATCTTTACCACGCTCGTCGAACCACCCCCGCCCCCCCCCCCCCCCCCCTCCCTTTTTCTATTTTGTGATTGATTCATGGTGTGGTTTGCTTCTGACTGTTCTTGGGCTTGATTATACTACTTCCCCTTAGAGATGTCTTCAAATTATGCAGTTGAACCAGGAAGGTACATATAACTTCAACTTCAGACCACTCAATTTCAACCTCCTATTGATGATTTGGTTCTTACATACATGTATTTCGTCCTTACTAAGAAATAAAAATGCATATTCTCTTGAGAAGAAAGTCTGATCTCTAGGTTTCCGCTCGTATGTGGTGTAGTGAAATTTTCTTTAATTTTATTCATGCAGAAACAACCAATCTGTATATCAGCTTTGAAAACACACAGACAGAAGAAGAAGCAATCAGAGAGGTTATGAAGCGATCCATCGATCTGTAGATCCTCATGAAGGTATCGTCCTATCAAAAGATGCATAAATTTTTCTTTGTATAATCAATTAGAGATGCTAATATGTTACTATTGGTCTGAAAATGAATAGGGTATATTCTTATCATTGTTTGAAAACTATTTGTCAGATCTTGACGATTGAGGTTACCTTTGAAACTAACATCTAATGAATTGTTGCCTTCTGTTATTTGCGGTGACTTTGTTCAGTCTAAAAAAATATATGTTCTTTCGACAAGATGGGCGGGCGGAGCAACACGCGCATTCATGTTCTAGTTGTTCTTATGGTACCCTTTTATTCTTGTTCTTCAGGTTCTTGTTGAGCGCAGCCGGATGCTTTCCTCGTCGAATTGCGCAGCCGGAAGCTCTCCTCGCTCTCCTCCTCCACGACTTCAAGACAAGGAGCAACAGTGGAAACTAGAGTCGTGGTTGTCGATGAGCTACATCTCCGTTTTCTTACACTATCAATTGATCACAAACTGTCTCTAGGCATTTTAAGTTTGTTTGGTGTAATATGTACTGTTGGATGAACTATATGCATGTATTTGGACAAATAGATACTACTGGATGAACTATATGCATGTATTTGGACAAATAGATTAACAAATATGAGTTTTATTTTTTTTAATTCCTAAATACCTACTAGTGGCGTACAAATCAAAGGGTACTCGAGTAGCATTGACTTTTACCGCTGGCGCCAGCAGTAACCTTTTTTACCGCTGGGTACGCCAGCGATAATTGTTACCACTGTGTCACATAACTGGCGTACGCTTGCCCGCCAGCGCTAACAAAAAAGCAAAAAAGCATACGCCAGCAGTAGGCTATTTCCTACTAGTGCAAGAGCTCCTCGTCGCCGCCGTGACTGCGCCACCGTGGCCAACAAGGATGAGCTGTCTAGCAGCGGCGCAGCCGTACGCTTCGTCGTCCAGCTCCATCAATTGAGTCGCGGAGCCCTTGGAGCAGACTTCGTCCTCGACTCCCTACCGCCGGCCGCCATTATTGCCGGCGAGGAATTCCTCCTCCAACAGCGTGTCCTCGACCGCGCTGTCGTCACGGCTCGAACCAGGGTGAGCTTCTGTTCATTTTGCCCCCTCCCGCGTGTCATCCCTTGCACGGATTCGCCAAGTTCCTCTGCACAGTGCTTCGGTCGCCGTCGATGTCGAAGCCGGCAACGTCCCCGGCCACTTCCGAGACCCTGGCTTAGACCCCTCGATAGGCGGAAGCTTGGGGATCAATTTGGTGCAAGCCGTGCGCCAAATAGCCGCCGGGAACGCCCCCTCCAGTGCACGCCGCTGTGATTTTGGTCGCCGCCGGCCAAAACTCCGGCGAGGCCAGCGTGGCAGGATTAGCTTAAGCTAATCCCCCACCTGGGGCCACTGCCAGGTGGGCCCCCTGCCCCCCTAGCCCCTCTGTTAATTTAACAGAGAGGGATTAGCCCCCTGTGACACTGAACACAGGGCCCCACACGTCACCCCCCTGACGTCACATAGACGTCATGCCCACGCAATAAATCAGTTTTCTAATTAAAAAGAAATCAGAAATTGGCAGAAATTCATTTAAACTTCAATAATTCATAGAATATTCATATTAACTCCAAATTAAACATATAATATATGAAAAATTATCATAAAAACGCAAGGATTAAGAATATGCAATTTGTTTCCATGTTTGACCATTTTAAAATGGGTGAACAGTAGAAAACATGCATATGGCATAATTTGAATTTGAAGTTTGAATTTGCATTCCAAATGCAATACACTTCAATTAAGATGAATTTGCCACAAACCAGTAGCATTCACATCATGGACAACTATATCATGTACATGTGCATTCTATTTCAATGTTGTCCCCCCCCCCCTTTTGTTGATGATTGTTCCGGTAACAGACTTCCTGAGATGGTGATCACCCCCGAAGAAGAAGAAGTCCGTTAAACTCGTGTATCGTCAGCAAGGCAAGCAAACCCCATTGATCATGTCTATAAAATCCCACTTCCCTCTCAGTCTCGCTTATGCATTGATTAGGATGATCACCTTGTTATCGATTCTACCGCATAGTGGAACCCATATCCGATGCATGACCTATCATCTTGTCACAGTAGTAAGAAAACCACAATCCTAGCTGACATAGGAGTTGATTGATATCATGTGTCCCCTGCAACTATTACTGCTTATTGCATGCTTAGAGTGTACAATGAGGATACTTTTGATGTGAGTCGGGATGATAGTGAACATGGTGTTGATGAAGGTGAAACTGTGTTGGTGAATCTACCCTAATACAAGGTGAACGATGAGAGGCTGTGTAGGAGTACACAGTGGGTTGTCTCGTTGAACACCGCCTTAAGCCCGAGTTCTTGTATGGTAATCCAAGACAAAGAGTACAACCACACATTGGGCTCATTGACCCCTCTCGGCCTAGTACCTTGATCCGTGTTGACGTCCAGGAGTCACATTAGTTCGGGCCTTCCATTTGGCATATGCATAGAAAAGGAGTGAGTGAAGTGTTGCATCATCTTAGATATGTGGGTGGATCTGTGAAGCAGTGAAACCATTTGTCAGAGGTGGCGTCTCGGTTGCCTATATTGTCTGAGTCCATATCATTTATTCACCCGGACTCTCGAGCGGTTACAAACTCAGATAGTCGACTCCTGGAATAGACCGGTTGTGAGCGAAGTGTCGTGGTGAACATCCTCGCCGGCACCCCTTGAATGGTGATGAGACCTGGCGGTAACTGATGGACATGTGTGCGTGTAGTTTACACCCCTGAAGGGTTAACAACACTATTTGAATAGTCGCGTCCGCGGTCATGGACTACTTGGAACCTGTACCTGATTATTAGACAACTTGAATGGATACTCTAAAACTCGCAAGATAAGCTGACTGTTATGGCGTGCTTCCTCGTGGGGAAGTCGAGGAAGTATCCATAGTGGTGTATTGGTTGGAGACTTGGTAGTGGACTCGTGTACGCTTCTTACCTCAAGTCTGTTACTCGTAGTACAGGACTAGCCAAGTCAAAGCTGACACTTCTGTATGTTGAAACCCCACCTCCCTTTACCTTGAAACTTGATCATGAGTAGTATAGTTCTGATGTAAGTCTTGCTGAGTACGACTTTGTACTCACGTTTTCTTATTCTATGTTTTAGATGAGAACCTGGACCCCGATGGAGTCACCGACCTGAAGCTCGACGTTGACCTTTGTAGTATAGTTCCAGACAGTAGTCTGGTCCCTCGTGGAAGGGCATGTATGTTTAACAAGGCTTCTCTAAGCCATTTTTTAAACTTGTCTGTACTCAGACCTAATTTGATTCCGTTGTTTGATGTAATGATGTATCATAGTCATATGATCTTTGTATACTCTATGTAAGTCAATAAAGATATACTTTGTAGAGTTCATCCAATGCGTACCTGCTGTTTACACTAGACATGTATGTTGTGTGTATGATTATAACATGCATGTCTTAGTGTGGGGTTCGATAGCTTAGTTGTGTTCTTATCGGCGGTCTTTTATACACCAACTGGCCCTTAGATGTGCGCAGCTTGGGGCATCGCAATGCGATTGCTCGTGACTCTGTCACGTGGCACACTTTTTTGTATGATTGAGCCCGCCCGAGATCCCGACTAGGTGATCGGGCTGGAGTCTGTTTATGTAAGTGTTATAATTCAATCGATAATATGGTTGAGGCGACTTGTCTATGAGTATGGGATTTCACCACCAATAATCATTTAGACTTGTGAGCGGGCGATGAGGACCCATCTCAGTTGATCATCCCGCTTGGATGGGATGCCCCTCACGTTCGATGCTTTCCGAGAGTGTTCTGTGCTTGGCCTTGTTTGCTTAGACAAGTGGGTACGACCCTCAGCTCTCCATATGATTGAGTTGTGACTGGAATTACATACGCATATTCCGGGTCCCGACAGACTTGGTATCAGAGCAGGACTGTCTATAGGATTATCAAACCCTTGGCCGATGTCGAGTTTAGCATTCTATAGTTATATAGTTACTTTGGGTATATAAGGGAACAACGTAAGACTTCTTTTTTCTCCTTACCCTCATCGATCTGAGTTCTGAGTCACCCTCATCTTTTCTATGGGAAGATAGGACTAGGCTCATCTATGTCTTACTAGTTCCTTGTAGCCATAGGAAAGTTGTGTTCGGTTTTGTAGAGTCGTTGTGCTTCCTATTTTGAGGCTTCTGTAACAGCCCAGATTTCACAAAAATTAAAATTTTTGTTTTCGGTGTGAATTGTTTAATTGTCTGATTTGTTTGCGGTGTTTGCATCCCCGATTTATCGATCGACGATTATTTTCCTCCCTCTTATCTCGTACCGGACGGAGACCGACCCTTGCTACCCTGACACTCGACCTTTGCGACACAGGGTTTCACCCGATCACCGTCGCAAAAACCGCACGAGACTAGCCGCAGCCAACGGAACGAAAAACCCCGTTTAATAATTAAACGGGTTATTTTTATAGCGCGCCGGAAAGTGTTCTCGGAATGGTTCCAGCGCTAGGTGAACGCCGCCAGCTCGACACGCTGATTGCGCAGTTCAAAGTTTTACCCGAATCGGAGGTCCTGCGGACCCCTGGCGGTCAGAAAGTAAACACCGCGCGCGCGAGAGAAAAATCGGGGATGTTTTTGCAAAATGCCAGCCACCTGGGCTATATAAAGACCACCACTCTCCCACCCCTTTCTACCGTTTCCCTAGCCACAAAATTGCAGCCACCCCCCTCACAATAGCCCCAATTTTTCCAATTAGCCCATTTTTTCCAAAATTCTAGCCTCCCTGCGATCTGGACCGTTGGATCGGCCGATCCAACGCCCCAGGGAGCTCCCCACCAACCTCCAGCCATCTCTCCTCTCTCTCCCGTGGACGCGCCCGAGCGCCGCCGCCTCGTCCGGCCGCCGCCGCCGGCCACAAGCAGCAGCCGACCCCTCCTTCCTCTTCCTCTCCCTCTTATCTTCTCCTCCGCATCTCCCTCTCCCTAACCCTCTCTGTCTCCTCTCACCGCAGGTCCAAGGCCGCCGCCGCCGCGCCATGGTTCCGGCGAGCTCGAGCTCAAGTCGAGCCGCGCCACTGTGGCTTCCCCGTCGACCGCCTCCGGCCGGATCCGGCCCGATCCGCGCCGCGACGCCCTCCTCCGGCCTCCTCCAGGTCTCCTCCACCCGTTCCCAGCCTCCTCGTCGTCGTGCGCCGCCCCTCGCCGGCGAGGTCGCAGCCGGCGCGCCGCGTCCCGCTGACGGGATCGGGAGGCTCCCAAACCGGCCTCCCAGCGGTCTGATCCGCCCCGCAGATGAGCTGGGCCGACGAGCCCAGCCGGCCTCCCAACACCAGCCGCGGCCCAAGGCCACCCTGGCCCAGTCCACCTCCCCAGCCGCTGTTGGGCTCGGCCCACCTAGGGTGAGCCCAACCGTTTTTTTCCTTTTACGTTATCTTTTTTATTTTCTGTTAAGTCTGATTTTGGATAATTCTGGAAAAATGTGCTTCTGTTTCAATTTTGCGACGTAATTTGCGATTAAATCGTAGCTCGGATGACGTTGCGCCCAAAAGGAAAATTGCATAGAATTGTGTGTACTTCAGTGCATCTTTTGTGAGAATTTTTATTTGAGGTCATATTGATGGTGTAAATCTGTGTTGAAGTGGGCATCAGGACGTTAATTTCTATTATTTCCTGTTAGTGTGCTGCTGATGTTATTTTATTGCAAGTTTGCATGATGATTGTGACACAGCCATGAGGCCTATTGCATTGATTCTTTTTGCATACTGTTAAGCATCATGTCTACTTCCATTACATGTATTGCATTGTCATGATATGCTTGCTGGTCATCTAGTTATTGAGCTCCAAAGTTGCTATGCTGCTGTTGTTGATAGCCACCTCAGTTTTTCTCTAAGTCTGTAACGTCACGATGCCATGTTGCATGCTTAATATCTTTTGATCTGTTATGCCTATGACCTTGATTCTTGTTTGTACCTGATCACCATCATGTCTAGTTCATGCTCATATATTGCTATGTCATGTTGCTGCACTTTTGCATATAGTTTTTCTCCTGTTTATACAGCATAAAAATAACAGTTTCTGCCCTGTTTTAATTATTTTCACTAAGTCCTTGACCAGTAATGTTTTATTGCGTTTTGCATGAGCTATAATTAGTTGTTCATGATGCCTATTTGCGTGATTCTTTTTGCCATGCCTTCTCTGTCATGTCTACTTTAGTTGCATATCATTTGTGAGCATGTTTGCATTCATTACCCTGTTTATGCATTGCTCTAAAGTGTGCTTCCCGATGTTGGCAGATTGTGTTCCAAACTTGTTTTGCTTCTATCTTTTTAATCGTAACTCCGTTTGGAGTGTTCTTTATATGTAACTTGATTAGTTTTTCGTGTACTTTGTTTTATGCTATTTTTTGCTGCTGTTAACCAACCTAAAATATGGTTTAGGGCAGAACAGTACCAAATCTTTTAATTGTCGTGGGGTACTTAGTGTATGCCATGGTTAGCTTGTGCCTCACTTAAATTGACTAGCATAGATAGTTTATCTTATGCTTCACCTCTTAACATGTTTGTGTGCTATGCCATGCTTGAGTGAGATGCCATGTTAACAACCTTTGTTGATCACCTGTAGCTAAACAACTTGAATCATTATAAATGTGCGGTATCGTCGTGTGTGACGAGTACTCCACTTAACCTGTTAGTAACCTCTCTCGACGGTAGGTGTGATGTCTCGTGTTGCCTTCTTGTTGATGCTTGCTCGTGTTTTCCTCGTAGTAATATATGCTTGCTCGTTGATTGCTTTCAAGTGTTTACCTCTTGTGTGCTTCCGCGGGTACCTCTCGGAGACGATGCGAGCTTGCGATAAACTACACCTTCGGAACCCGACTTATCAACAGGCAAGGACTATACATTACTTATGATACATTATATTTCAACTAGCGATTTGCATGCTAGTCTAGGATAGGTTCAATGTTTGATCCTACCACATGTTTATAGCCTCTTTCAAACCGATACAGCCATGTCCCCTCCCAGCAAACCATGTACTGCTATGTTACTATTGCTCGTTGCTCAGCCCCTGCTTATTATGCATGCTTAGGATGCTACGATGTTACCCTGTTACTCCTTGGTTTGGGCTATCACATTATTATATTGTTGTTGATGATATTGATTATTATAAATGTTGACTATATTCGACGAAGGATGGAAGGTCTAGGCTATCCCACCCCAACGCTTTGTTCCATTCGAGTCACCTAGGACCCGAGTTCCGGGTATTGGTTTTAAGACTGAGTGTGCCTAACCGCGTGTGGGATTTTATGGGGTCCCCTTTTCTTAGCTACCTATCTTCAAACATTTCTAGTGGTGGCCCAAGCTGATTTACCATTTGAAACCGTGTGTGTGCTGTTCGGCCACCAGTAGTTTTCAAACCAACCCGGACCAGTGAGGACATGGTTCCTTGCTGGCCCATCATGACCGGTTGAGGACCCGGTCTCATGTGAGATTAACCGGCAATCCAAACCTGGAGTCTTACAGTAGAGACCAGATAGAGAGCGCGGCCGGCTGCTGAGATGGATGTCGACTCACCGGAGGCCACCCGGATCTGTTCGTTGTTAGTTAGAGGGACCTGTCGTTTCGGATCTCTCAGAACTAAATCATAAAATGGTTGCCTATAATGGGTAGCAACTGAGAGAGATGGGCGTGCGTGCGGAGCCTTGTAATGGGCAGTTGGTACACCCCTGCAGGGTTAAATCTTTTCGAGAAGCCGTGTCCACGGTTATGGACAACTTGAGACTTACTCCTTGTTCATAGACAACAACTGAACTAATCTTAATATAACTTGATCAACGTGTGTGTGTGTGATGACGCTCAACGTAGAGGGATATATTGTAGTGTTTTCGATAAGTAAGAGTGTCGAACCCAACGAGGACCAGAAGGTAGTAGCAAGTGACTTTGGTAAGGACATAACTGCAAGCACTGAAAGATAACTGTTTAGGGGTTTTCTCGGTATAAGCGTAAGGAAAGTAAAACGAGCAAAGTGAAAGATACTGGATAGTAAAGAGTGGCCCAATCCTTTCTTAGCAAAGGAGAGGCCTAGCAACTGAACTTATAAAAGCTAAAGTGTTCTTGAGGACACACGGGAGAGGTAGTCATGTGCTTTCGCCATAATCCGTATCGGTACTATGTGCTGGGTTGATAAGTGTTTGGTGGGTGGATCTATGCTAGTGCACCCTCTAGACTAAGATGAGTGCACTCTTATGATTAAACATCTTGCAAGCATCCGCAAATACAAGATAGTAATTAAGGCAAAAGCCTAACCATAGCAATACGATCGGTGATCCATTGTTCCCTTGTGCAAAAGCGTGCAAACTGGGGTTTAGGTTTCTGTCACTCCGGCAACCCACCGTAAGCATTCTTTGTACACAATGCATTCCCCTAGGTCCTTGATAAGGCGAAGTGTTGAGTGTTCGACTCACACACCACGAGGAAAATAACAACACAACTTAAATATCAACCAACAAATATTACTTCAACATCATATGACTACTAGCAACTAGACTTCTCCCATGTCCTCAAGAACTAAAGTAACTACTCACAAGACATAAAAGAGATCATGATCAGTGGGGATAAATAGATGATAAACAATCCGAACACAATAATATTTATCCAACAAAACACAATAGCATTCACCACAAAGTAGTAATCAACACCGATAGAGTAGAGGGGATAGATAGTACGGGTTACAACATGAGTTGCAATTGTGAGACAAGATTGGATGGAGATGGAGATGGTGATGATGATGGGGATGATGTTGATGATGATCTCGATGATGCCCGTGGCCATGGTGATGACGATGACGACGATCTCCCCTTCCGGGAGGTGATCTCCCCGGCGGAATCTGCCCGCCAGAGATGGATTTTATTCTCTGTAGGTTTCCGTCACGGAGCGGCGGCGGAACTCCGGAAACTCTTCTCTTTTTAGGGTTTTTGGACGACGAGGGGTATATAGGCGAGAGGGGGAGCCGGGAGAGCTCTAGGGGGCCCAGGCGCCGTCCCGGCGCGGCCAGGGGTGGGGTCGCGCCAGGTGGCCGCCTGGGCACCCAGTGGCCCCCCTCTGGCTGCTCTTTTGCGTGCCTTCGTTATCCTTCTGGAAAACAGCCTCCGTCGATTTTCAGGTAATTTGGAGGTGTTCTTCTTCAGCAACTCAGCGTCCACTTTTCACAGCTGAATCCTGTGTCTGCTGCTTCGGCACCGGAAAGTTGCAAACTGTGTAAAATAAGCCAAAACAACATAAGAATAGCATCATATCATGAAATATATCAATGAATAGGAAAGAATTACTATATAAAATAGTGATGCATTTTGGACGTATCAACTCCCCCAAGCTTAGACCTCGCTTGTCCCCAAGCGAATACTGAGCTCGGCAAACCTATCCACAAGTTTAGAGAGTGAAGTGTCGATAAATAAAATACGGACAAGAAGCATCAAGGTTCCTTCATCAAACTCAAGCATCCTCAACAGCAATCTCAACTCATAAGGCCCTTATGAGAAAGTAATAACAATCATAATCAAAAGTAGGGCTGAGGAAACTCATCAAATTATGGCAAACATAGCCTTGGTCAAAGGGCAACTAGAAACAATTTGAAGCTTTTGAAAGAACATGTTAATAGTCATGAAGTGCAAATGCTAACACAAAGGAAGATGCTCGCTAGGCAAAAGCTTTCGCAAACAACTTACTTATCAAAAGATAATGTCAACAAGGATATGGCATGGCAAAACTTAATGCATCTCTATATGGATGAATCCTCATCAACATCAAATGTCTGTTCTCTTAGGGAAAAGAAGGAAGTAGGAAAACTGACTCAACATGAAAGTGGAAGAAAGGCCTTGTTTAAGGGCAAGCAGGGAAAACTCATGTGCTATCCTTAAATCAAACAGAATAGAAAATAGAATTTGGGGTGGCGCATAGTTTGTCAACGAATGCTAATAGATAGCTCAATTACTTCTCAAGATGGACAAGTTTCGAGGAACGGCTCCCAAGTGGGGACGATCACATCCCCTTAATCTCCTTTGTTTATCACTGCCAAAGTTTCTGATTTCTCATAGACCAGCGTGAAGGAGGGTTTGTTTGTTATATTATCTTTCGAGCTGGGCGCACCCATGCCAGTTCCTCCTCGTATTATGGGTTTGCAGATTAGACATGCAATCCCGGGGTAAAACTTGTCCAACTTAAGAAGATCATGAATTACCTACTACTTCCTCATGAGCTAAACAAGAGGCACAAAACAGAAGATTTTGAACATTTAAGGATAACACATAAATTCTAGACTTATAGGAGTGGTAGGGGAATACCACGAATAGGAAGGTATGGTGGACTGATATGGAAGGTAATGGTTTCAGGGTATGGATGCACAAGCAGAAATCTACTTGGCAAAGAGTTTGGCTAGCAAAGGCTTTGAGAGAACAGACAATTGATGCTAATTTAGATGCAAAACATATAAGGCATAAACATTAAGGTAAGCATAACACATGAAGTTGTCTTCCTTGTCAACATAACACTTCAAGCATAATAACATAAAGGTTTTGGCTATATCGCTACTTGAGAAAACATGCATGTTGTCAAGACCAAAGCTATGTTTGCCAAAATTTAAATAAAGTTTCCAAAGCCATACCTGATATAAGGTCAATACTCCTCATAAGAATCGTCATATGATGCCGATTGCGTGAAGAGAATACCAAGTGCAGCGAGGGAACCAATAGACTTCTCATTACTATTCCATAATAGACGACTCCACACTCACGGATACAATCTCTCCACAGACGGAGTGATAGACCTCAATGCAAACACCTATTTCATATAATAAACTCCCTAGACATGATACGACTCTACTTGACTCTAAAAGACTAAGATAAAGATAAAGATACCGGGCACTCCCCCAAGCTTGGAACAAGAGGAGGGAATGCCATTACCCGAGGAGATTTACTCCTAATTCTTCTTCTTGTTGATCCTTCAAATCTTTGATGACACGACGAAGGGTTTGGTTTTCCTTCTCCAAGATCTCCACTTGCACCTTTAGTACATGGAAATCTTCACACAGTTGATTCGTGATGCGGTAAGCTTCGGAGATGGTAGAAATCGTACGTTGATCTTCAAGTGTAGGGGCCATTCCTGAAAGGTTAAGAGAAAGATCATAATAAGGTTGGACACTCCCCACCATGATGGGGTTGCTTGATCTTCCTCCTTGTGTTGATGGCCCCCCTGGTTGCTAAGCGGTAATAATCTTGATTTCTTTTCTCACGGAACGCTCCATCTCCGCTTGCCTTGCAGCGATTTCTTCTTCCGTGGCCCAATCTATGTATTTCCCTTGGTTGAGATCTTTCTGGACTTCACGAAGACGCCGTCCCATGAAGTCCTCTCCACTTGAGCCACAAGAAGACATCTCTAACAATAGCTTTTTACCCTGGCAGAAACAGATTGAAGAGAAAACACACGAAATCGCGAGATGCGTTGCCGGAACGATCCGGGTGAATATATAGCAAAAATTTCTGCAATAAAAGGAAGGTAACAAGCCAAAGTGGGGTCGGAGACGGAGTCCAGGGTGCCCAGGCGGCCTCCCGGCGCGGCCAGGAGGTAGGCCGCGCCAGGGGGGCGCCTGGGCCCCCTGGAGCTCGTCTCTGGCTCCGCTTAGGCCTCGAATTTTCCTAATTTTGCAAAAACTCATAATATGGAACTTTTATGGCGGTTCGCGATGTTTCCTTACCGTATTACATACCTTTTATTATTCTGCTTCTGTCAGTGTCTGAAACAGGGCTTCAACATGTTCTTCATGAGTTGTTGTGCGTATTATATTCACATCAACATTGACGGGGTCTCCCGCTATGCAATGCTTGAGTCTTTGCCCATTCACAACTTGAGGTTTGGTGCCTTCAAAATTGTCAATCTTAATTGCACCAGACCGGTAGACTTCTTCGATATGAAATGGCCCTTCCCACCTGGAAAATAGTTTACCTGGAGAAAACCTGAAACGGGATCTAAACAATAAAACTTTATCACCAACATTAAATTCACGTTTCAGAATCCTCCTGTCATGCCACTTCTTTACCTTTTCCTTGAACATTTTAGCGCTCTCGTAAGCTTCACTTCTCCACTCATCTAGAGAAGTCAAGTTCATGAGACGCTTTTCACCAGCTAACTTTGGGTCAGCATTAAGCTCTCTAACAGCCCAGAAAGCTTTGTGCTCTAATTCTAATGGCAAATGGCAAGCCTTGCCATAGACCATTTTATAGGGAGACATGCCCATGGGGTTTTTGTAAGCAGTTCTATACGCCTACGCCCACAAAGCATCTCCTAACTTATTTGACCAGTCCTTCCTATTTCTGTTAACTGTCTTTTGCAAGATCAACTTGATCTCTCTATTGGTGAGCTCAATTTGCCCACTAGTTTGAGGATGGTACGGTGACGCAATTCTATGATTGACATCGTACTAGGCTAGAGATTTTCTAAAAGCTCCATGCGTGAAGTGTGATCCTCCATCATTCATGAGATACCTAGGTACACCAAACCTAGGGAAAATTACATCTTTGAGCATTTTCAAAGATGTTTTGTGATCAGCACTTTCAGTGGGGATTGCTTCAACCCACTTGGTTACATAATCAACAGCAACTAAAATATGAGTGTACTTGTGTGAAGAAGGAAAAGGACCCATAAAATCAAAACCCAGCAATCAAAAGGCTCAATCACTAGTGAGTAATTCATAGGCATCTCGTTCCTCCTACTAATATTACCAACTCTCTGACATTTATCACAGGCTAAAACATAATTTCTAGCATCTTTAAAGAGAGTAGGCCAATAAAAACCTGATTGGAGAACCTTATGTGCGGTCCTCTCACCGGTGTGATGTCCTCCGTAGGGACTATCGTGACATTCCTTGAGGATGTCCTTCTGCTCGTGTTCCGGTACGCATCTTCTCACGATACCGTCTGGACCTTCTTTGAAAAGATGTGGGTCATCCCAAAAGTAATGCCTCAAATCATGGAAGAACTTCTTCCTTTGCTGAAATGTTAAACCTGGAGGAAAATACTTTGCAACGATAAAATTAGTATAATCTGCAAACCAAGGATCGGAAAGAGGCTGTACTTTAACAACGGCAATTTGTTCGTCTGGAAAACTGTCGTTGACTGGGATGGGATCATGCGGTATATCTTCCATCCTTGAAAGATTGTGCGCTACAGGGTTGTCTGCTCCTTTCCTATCAACAATCTGCAAATCAAATTCTTGAAGAAGGAGTACCCATCTGATGAGCCTTGGTTTGGCATCCTTGTTCGTCATAAGATACTTAATGGCAGAATGGTCAGTATGAATAATAACTTTAGAATCAACAATATACTGCCTAAACTTATCACAAGCAAACACTAATGCTAAGAATTCCTTCTCAGTAGTAGCATAGTTCTTTTGAGCACTATCAAGGGTCTTACTAGCATAATAAATAACATTCAATTTCTTATCAACCCTTTGTCCTAAAACAGCTCCAACAGCAAAATCACTAGCATCACACATAATTTCAAAGGGCAAATTCTAGTCAGGCGGTTGTACTATAGGAGCGGTTATTAAAGCTTTCTTAAGAACATCGAAAGCCTCCTTACAATCTTCATCAAATACAAAAGGAACATCCTTCTAGAGAAGATTAGTGAGGGGTCTCGAGGTCTTAGAAAAGTCTTTAATAAATCTTCTATAGAAACCAGCATGACCGAGAAAACTACGAATACCTTTAATGTCCCTTGGATAGGGCATCCTTTCGATAGCTTCAATCTTGGCCTTGTCCACTTCATTCCTCTCTCGGAAATCTTGTGGCCAAGAACGATCCCTTCGTTAACCATGAAGTGGCACTTTTCCCAGTTTAGAACTAAGTTTGTATCCTCGCATCTCTGCAAAACTTTATTAAGATTGTGGAGACAGTGGTCAAAGGAAGTTCCATAGACGGAGAAATCGTCCATGAAGACTTCCACAATATCCTCACAGAAACCATGAAATATTGCAGACATACATCTCTGAAAAGTAGCAGGTGCATTGCATAAACCAAAAGGCATACGCCTATAAGCATAAGTACCATAAGGACAAGTGAAAGTGGTCTTCTCTTGATCGGCAGTGTTAACATGAATTTGAGAGAAGCCAGAGTACCCGTCAAGATAGCAGAAGTGGGTGTTTTTGGACAGCCTCTCAAGCATCTGATCAATAAAGGGCAGCGGGTAGGGGTCCTTCCTGGTTGCCTTGTTCAACTTCCTGTAATCAATACACATTCTATATCCAATAATAATTCTCTGAGGTATTAGTTCATTCTTATCATTAGGGACTACAGTTGTCCCTCCTTTCTTAGGAACACAATGAACTGGACTTACCCACTTACTATCGGCTATAGGATAGATAATACTTGCAGCTAGAAGCTTGAGGATTTCGGTCCTCACAACATCCATCATCTTTGGGTTCAACCGTCGTTGATGGTCAACAACAGGTTTAGCATCGGGCTCAAGGTTGATAGTATGTTGACAGATAGATGGACTAATTCCCTTAAGGTCATCAAGGGTATAGCCAATTGCACCACGGTGTTTATGAAGTACCTCCAATAATCGCTCTTCTTCATATCCTGAAAGGTTAGAGTTGATAATAACAGGATATACTTTCTTTTCATCTAAATAAGCATACTTGAGCGTATCGGGGAGAGGTTTGAGATCAAACACCGGGTCTTCTTTTGGTTTGGATAGAATTCCTAAAGGTTCAACCGGAAGGTTGTGCTTCAGGATAGCAGGTTTTCTCAAGAAGATTTCATCAATTTCATTTCTTTCCTGCATATGAGTATCATTCTCGTGGTCCTCCATGTATTGCTGCAAAGGATCATTAGGGGGAATAGCAATAGAAACAATACTTTCAATAATTTTATCATCACTAGGTAATTCAGTACCACGAGGTTGCTTGGAAATCTTAGAAAAGTTAAATTCATATGGCTCGCCATTGAATTCAACAGAAACTTTACCTTTCTTGCAATCTATAATAGCTCCAAAAGTTCTGAGAAAAGGTCTACCAAAAACAATAGGACAAAAACTTTCTTGCACTGAACCAAGTACAAGAAAGTCAGTAGGATATTTTACCTTTCCACATAGGACTTCAACATCTCTCACAATCCCAATAGGAGAGATAGTAGCTTTGTTTGCAAGATGAATAGTAACATCAATCTCTTCGAGTTCGCAAGGTGAAATCTCAGTCATGATCTCTTGATAAAGTGAATAAGGAATCGCGCTAGCACTCGATCCCAGATCGCATAGCCCATAATAATTATGATCTCCTATTTTAACAGATACAACTGGTGTACCTGAAATTGGGCTTCTATTCTTGGCTGTGACAATGTTAGTTGAAACAACACAAAAAATTATAATAGAATCTGAAACATCATCAGTAACTAAATCTTTAACCATAGAAACTTGAGGATCGACTCTGATCTGGTCCTCAGGTTCTCCTATTCTTCTCTCACTTTTATTTATGATGCCTGTCACAAAAGAGTGCTCCCTTATTCTTGAAGGAAAAGGGGGCTGTTCATATATAACTGCAGGCAAAATAGGATCAGCAACGTGAATATCAATAGGAACTTCTTTGAAAGGCTTATGGTACTGATCCTTCTTCATCTTAGAAGAATCAACATGAGAGGCAAAGTTCTTACGAAAATCAATCATTAGATGGGAATCTAGACCAATCTTACAGCAAAAGGTATTGAAATAATCAGTTTTCACATAGCTCTCAATATAATCATGCTCATAATTTATAGCGGGTTCAATACCTTTATCGATTTCCCAATCTTCAGTATTCTTCTGGATCCTTTCGATGAGATCCCATCTTTCTTCAAGGCTCTTTGTCTGAAATACCCCGCTAGAGGAGGCATCCAGCCTTTCCTTGTCCTGATTAGAAAGCATGGCATAAAAATTTGTAAGTATAACATCTTTGGGGAGCTTATGAATAGGACATTTGAACATTAGGGACTTAAGCCTCCCCCAAGCTTGAGCGATGCTCTCTCCTTCGCGAGACCTAAAGTTATAGATGTAATTCCTGTCTTGATAAACTTCATGAAGAGGGTAAAACTTTGTATAAAAGAGAGACCTAAGCTCTTCCCAATTAAGAGAGTGTGGGTTATCGAGGAGCTTATACCAATCTGAAGCATTGTCTGTGAGCGATACGTAGAATAATTTCTTCATAACGAACTCCAGTGACACACCTGCAAGCTTGAATAATGAGCATAGTTGTGATAAATATAGCAAGTGTTCACCTGGATGTCTGTCTCCTGCATAGCGATTAGTTAAGACATAATTGATAATACCAGAAGGTATCTTATAAGGCACAATTTCAGTAGGGGTAGGAGTAACTACCTTGGTAGTGGGGAGGTTCCCTAGGAACAACGATCCAATAGTAGGGGTGTTCATAAGGACAGAACAGCAGCAACAAAACTAAAACAAAAATATAAAAACTTCCTTACCAGCTTCACTTACTAGTAGCGCTACACTCCCCGGCAACGGCGCCAGAAAACGTAGCTTGATGACCCTCAACGTAGAGGGATCTATTGCAATGTTTTCGATAAGTAAGAGTGTCGAACCCAACGAGGAGTAGAAGGTAGTAGCAAGTGACTTTGGTAAGGAGATAACTGTTTAGGGGTTTTCTCGGTATAAGCGACAGGAAAGTAAAACGAGCAAAGTGAAAGATACTGGATAGTAAAGAGTGGCCCAATCCTTTCTTAGCAAAGGAGAGGCCTAGCAACTGAACTTATAAAAGCCAAAGTGTTCTTGAGGACACACGGGAGAGGTAGTCATGTGCTTTCGCCATAATCTGTATCGGTACTATGTGTTGTGTTGGTAAGTGTTTGGTGGGTGGATCTATGCTAGTGCACCCTCTAGACTAAGATGAGTGTACTGTTATGATTAAACATCTTGCAAGCATCCGCAAATACAAGATAGTAATTCAGGCAAAAGCCTAACCATAGCAATACGATCGGTGATCCATTGTTCCCTTGTGCAAAAGCGTGCAAACTGGGGTTTAGGTTTCTGTCACTCCGGCAACCCACCGTAAGCATTCTTTGTACATAATGCATTCCCCTAGGTCCTTGATAAGGCGAAGTGTTGAGTGTTCGACTCACACATAACCACTAGGAAAATAACAACACAACTTAAATATCAACCAACACATATTACTTCAACATCATATGACTACTAGCAACTAGACTTCTCCCATGTCCTCAAGAACTAAAGTAACTACTCACAAGACATAAAAGAGATCATGATAAGTGGGGATAAATAGATGATAAACAATCTGAACACAATAATATTTATCCAACAAAACTCAATAGCATTCACCACAAAGCAGTAATCAACACCGATAGAGTAGAGGGGATAGATAGTACGGGTTACAACATGAGTTGCAATTGTGAGACAAGATTGGATGTAGATGGAGATGGTGCTGATGATGGGGATGATGTTGATGATGATCTCGATGATGCCCGTGGCCATGGTGATGACGATGACGACGATCTCCCCTTCCGGGAGGTGATCTCCCCGGCGGAATCTGCCCGCCAGAGATGGCTTTTCTTCTCTGTAGGTTTCCGCCACGGAGCGGCGGCGGAACTACGGAAACTCTTCTCTTTTTAGGGTTTTTGGAAGACGAGGGGTATATAGGCCAGAGGGGGGAGCCGGGAGAGCTCCAGGGGGCCCAGGCGCCCTCCCGGCGCGGCCAGGGGTGGGGCCGCGCCAGGTGGCCGCCTGGGCACCCAGTGGCCCCCTCGGCTGCTCTTTTGCGTGCCTTCGTTATCCTTCTGGAAAACAACCTCCGTCGATTTTCAGGTAATTTGGAGGTGTTCTTCTTCAGCAACTCAGCGTCCACTTTTCACCGTTGAATCCTGTGTCTGCTGCTTCGGCACCGGAAAGTTGAAAACTGTGTAAAATAAGCCGAAACAACATAAGAATAGCATCATATCATGAAATATATCAATGAATAGGAAAGAATTACTATATAAAATAGTGATGCATTTTGGACGTATCAGTGTGCCTTGACTGCTTCTTCTTCGTCGGGATGCGAAGAGGAGGACAAGGATAGGACAGGTTTTATGTTTGCGTAAGTAGTTGATAGCAAGAATTGTTGGAGGCGATTCCTCATCGAATGCTTGTCTTCTTATCTTACTCTCTAGATCGTTAGCCACTTCATAAATGCTAGTGCGACAGCAACCTCACCACTTACCCCTTCCTTACCGTAAACTACTAGTTGTCCTAGAATGACGAGTGATGAAGTCCTTGTTGCGTTAGTTGACCACTAAAGTTGGATGCTGAGTACTTCTGTACCGATGATACTACCCCCAAACTCTTTTCAGGGTTCTTGATCGACAACAGGTATGGTGATCGACGTTTCACGTGGAGACTCGACGACGACTAGTTAGGCGGATCCCGGCGGAGGGCCTAGACCCATGTGGTTATGGGGATTGATGTTTTTCTCTTTTCCACTAGGCATTTGATTGTAGTCTGTACTCAGACATATATCTTCTGCTGTTGTATTGTATTTAGGCAGTTGTATGCCGATTGTATGAGATGTTGTATCTTGTATCTGTAATGTTGTGATATCATGTTGGAAATCCGGGGCATATTACATTGTCACATGTCGCGGTGGGACCGATATGTGCTTCGTCCCCGGATCTGGATGGAAACATCTAGATCTGGAACAGTACCGCATATCGGGCTTTACAACTTGGTATCAGAGCCTTACCGACCGTAGGATCCCTTCCCTGGCCGAAGTCGAGTCTAGACAAAAACTATTTTGTAGTTACTAAGTTAATTATCGGAGAGTAGGAATCTTTTACTCCTTACCCTTACTCTGGTCAGGACAAGTGTCGTAAGTGTTTTACTATCGTCTTATCCCCTTTCAAACTCTAGGATCTCGAGTGTGTGGAGTATCGGAACCGTTACAATGCCTTGCTTGCAGCGTATTGTATCAATTCCGATCTCAGGTTTGGGAATTCTTGTAATACCTTTAGATTCACCGATTTTGGGTATCATCTGGGTCATCCATTGCCATCCCTCCTTTTACCGGTGTTTTTACGACTTGCGTCGAAAATCACTATCCCTTGATCTGGTTTCGCGATCGTTCTTCCTCTTGTCACTGACGGTTTCATTTTTCCAACGATGTCGTCTCTCTGCGGAAAGTTTCTCGACGGAAGTTCGACATCGACATGGAGCAGAGTCCCTTGTTGGTGGTGTTGAAGAATCGTCGACTCTCTTTTCTCTCCCCCTTCCCCTCTCCCCCAGATCGTCCTGGATCTCGGGATGAGATCCCTTGTTGGTGGTGTTGTATTGTAACAGCCCAGATTTCACAAAAATTAAAAATTTTGTTTTCGGTGTGAATTGTTTGATTGTCTGATTTGTTTGCGGTGTTTACATCCCCGATTTATCAATCGGAGATTATTTTTTCCCCTCTTACCTCGTACCGGACGGAGACCGACTCTTGCCTCCGTACAGTCGACCTTTGCGACACCGGGTTTCACCCGATCATCGTCGCGAAAACCGCACGAGACTAGCCGCAACCAACGGAACAAAAAACCCCGTTTAATAATTAAACGGGTTATTTTTATAGCGCGCCGGAAAGTGTTCTCGGAACGGTTCCAGCGCTAGGTGAACGCCGCCAGCTCGACGCGCTGATCGCGCAATTCGAAGTTTTACCCGAATCAGAGGGCATCGTCGGAAAAACGAAACCATCGGTGTCAAGATGAGGAAGAACGACGATAACCGGATCAAAGGATAGTGTTTTCGACGCAAGTCGTGAAAACACCGGCAAAAGGATGGATCGCAATGGATGACCCAGATGATAACCGAAATCGGAGAAGCTAAAGGTACTACAGGAATTCCCACCTGAGCTCGGAATCGAGACAATACGCTGCAAGCAAGGCATTGTAGCTATTCCGAAACTCCACACACTTGAGATCCTAAAGTTTGAAAGGGGATAAGTCGAGAATAAAACACTTACGTCACTTGTCCTGACCAGAGCAAGGGTAAGGAGTAAAAAGATTCCTATTCTCCGATAACTGACTTAATAACTACAAAATAGTTTTTGTCTAGACTCGACTTCGGCCAGAGAGGGGATCCTACGGTCAACCTGGCTCTGATACCAAGTTGTAAGGCCCGATATGCAGTACTGTTCTAGATCTAGGGGTTTCCACCCAGATCCGGGGACGAAGCACATATCGGTCCCACCGCGACATATGACGAAGTCATATGCCCCGGATTTCCAACATGATATCACAACATTACAGATACAAGTATACAACATCTCATACAATCGGCATACAACTGCCTTAATACAATACATCAGCGGAAGATACATGTCTGAGTACAGACTACAAGAAAATGCCTAGTGGCAAAGAGAAAAACATCGATCCCGAAAACCACACGGGTCCAGGCCCTCCGCCGGGATCCGCCTAACTAGTCGTCGTTGAGTCTCCACGTGAAACGTCGATCACCGTACATGTTGTCGACCAAGAACCCTGAAAAGAGTTTGAGGGTAGGATCATGAGTACGGAGGTACTCAGCATCCAACTGTAGTGGTCATCTGACCCAGCAAGGACTTCATCACTCGTCATTCTAGGACAACTAGTAGTTTACGGTAAGGATGGGGTAAGTGGTGAGGTTGCTGCCACACTAGCATTTATGAAGTGGCGAACGATCTAGAGAGTAAGATAAGAAGCCAAGCATTCGATGAGGAATCACCTCCAACAAGTCTGCTATCCACCTACTACGCAAACATAACACCTATCCTATCCTTGTCCTCCTCTTCGCATCTCGACGAAGAAGAAGCAGTCAAGGCACACACACGTTGATCAAATTATATTAAGGTTATCTCAGTTGTTGTTGTCTATGAACAAGGTGTAGGTCTCAAGTCGTCCATAAACATGGACACGGCTTCTCGAAAAGATTTAACTCTGCAGGGGTGTACCAACTGCCCATTACAAGGCTCCGCACGCACGTCCATCTCTCTCAGTTGCTACCCATCACAGGCAACCATTTTATGATTTAGTACCGAGAGATCCGAAACGACAGGTCCCTCTAACTAACAACGAACAAATCCGGGTGGCCCCCGGGGAGTCGACACCCAACCCAAAATACGGCCACGCTCTCGGATCGGACTCTTCCGTATGGCTAAGGTCGGGGTTAGCCTCACCTATATAACAGGGGACTTCCCTAGCTCACCAGTGTGGACCAACAAAGGAACTCTGTCTCTGCTGGCCCGAGTTGTTTTAAAACCACTGGCTGCAGACCAGTTACATACACGGTTTCAAATGGTAAATCAGCTTGGGCCACCTCTAGAAATGTTTGAAGCTAGGTAGGTAAGAAAAGGGACCATATAAAATCCCACACGCGGTTAGGCACGCTCAGTCTTAAAACCAATACCCGGAACTCGGATCCTAGGTGACTCGAATGGAACAAAGCGTCGGGGCGGGATAGCCTAGACCTTCCATCCTTCGTCGAATATAGTCAACATGATAATAATCATATCATCAACAACAATAATAATAATGTGATATCCAAAACCAAGGAGTAACAGAGTAACATCGTAGCATCCTAAGCATGCATACTAAGCAGGGGCCGAGCAACGAGCAATAGTAACATAGCAGTACAAGGTTTGCTGGGAGGGGACATGGCTGTATCGGTTTGAAAGAGGCTGTAAACATGTGGTAGGATCAAACATCGAACTTAACCTAGACTAGAATGCAAACCGATGGTTGAAATAGAATGGATCATAAGTAATGTATAGTCCTTGCCTGTTGATAAGTCGGGTTCCGAAGGTGTAGTCGATCGCAAACTGGCAACGTCTCCGAAGGTACCCGCGGAAGCACACAAGACGATAAACACTGGAAAGCAAGCAACGGTTGCACACTATTACTACGGAGCAACACAAGATCAAGAAGCAACACACGACACGGCAACGCGATACGAATCTATCGTCGAGAACGGTTACTAACAGTTTAAGTGGGGTATCGGTCACACACAACGAATACCACACGTTTACGGTGGTTCAAGTTGCTTAGCTACAGGTGATCAACCAACGGTTGTTAACATGGCAACTCAAGCAAGCATGGCATATCACACAAGCATGGCAAGAGGTGAAGCACAAAGTAAACTATCTAATCTAGTCATTTTAAGTGGGGGTAAAACCAATACATGCCAACTATTACGGACCCCACGATAATTATAATGTTTGGTATTGTTTTGCCCTAAACAATATTTTATTATTTTTATTAGCAAGCAAGAACAACATAAACACAATCTACATGCAATTCTAGTCAAGTTACATATAAGAAACATTTTAATCCGAGCAACGGATAAAAAGTTATGGCAGTTACAGTTTCAGTGGCAGGCAATTGTAATTAGCAGTTAAACAACATGTAAACAAAGTCAAACATGGCAAAGGAGCACAAATTATTAAACTAGACACAATTCTAAGAGGGTTTCATGTTTTACGCGTCGCGATCGGAGCTACGGTTAAAAAGTTACGGGAAACGCCAAAAAAACTAATACAGTCTGCAATTTAAAAAGCCTAGGAAAGCAAAAAAACACTACCGGGCCGAAAAGCTACTGTGGGGCCTAAACACAGTGCAGCAACTAAATAAAAAAATAAAAAAGGTGCTCACAATGGGGCCAAGGCCCACCAGGCGGGCGGCGAGGCACTGGCCCGCTGGGCACGCCGGCCCAGCTGGCGAACGCGAGCGGTGGCTGGGACGAACCGTCCTGGTTCGTGCTCGTCCTGGACATGGACCGAGCAGTGGCGGCGCTCGCCGGCCGGTAGCCAGCGAGGGGAGGCAGGGGAACGGGCGCGACGAAGGTTGGGGAGGGGCGCCTCAGCGCGGCGGCGCCGGATCTGGCCGCAGAAGCTCGCCGGCGGCGCCCTAGGCGAGGGCTCTTGGCCGCGGCTTCGGAGCTCGGTGCTCCATGGACGGCCATGGCGGCGGTTCCTGCTGCTGCGAGAGGGAGAGGGTGAGGGGAAAACGGGGAGGAGAGGAGGAAGGAGGCGCGAGGGCGCGGCGACCTGGCAGGCGGGGGCGGCTCGCCGGCGACGGGCTCGCTGGCCGGAGCAAGAGGCGGCGGCGTGGTGGCTCGGTACGGGCAGGGAGGAGCTCGGGCTGGAGGAGGTTTCCCCAGGATTTGCATCCGCTGACGTGGCACCATGCGGGCAGTTGGATCTGGATACAACGATCCAGATCGATCTGGCGGCTCAGGAGGCATCTGGCTGGTGATGGAGCGGGATGTGGCGGCGGTGGGTTGGGCAGGCACAGAATGGGAGGGAGGCTGTCTAGGGTTTGTCCAGTTTAGGTAGGGGTAGCACTGCTATAAATAGCAAGTGGGTGTTTGGGGGTGTTTTGGGCCACAAAATGGCCCGTTTTGGGTCCGGTTTTTTCGGGTGGCTAGAATCCGAAGATAAAAGGGGCATTTGGGGGTCCAGCTAAAGGCACGCGTGGCATTTTGTAAATATGCCCCTCGGGTTGCATCGACTACTATGCCTGGCACATCCGAACGCTCACCTACCCGACGAAGTCGGACACGAGCGAAATTTAAAACACCGCCTCAGAGTACCGAACTGACGTCGTCGGCATCGTTTAATGCCAAAATAGAACGTCAAGCACCTCCCGATAAAATAACCCATTTAAATATAAATGGGGTTTTCCCGCACCGTTGGTTATGGCTGGTCCTGTGCCGGAAGTTGCGACAGTGCTCGGGTGAAACCCGGTGCCGCAACGAGGTCGAGTGTCAGGGCGGCAAGGGTCGGTCTCCGTCTGATACGAGATAAGAGGGGTAAAATAATCGCCGATCAATAAATCGGGGATGCAAACACCGCAAACAATTCAGACAATCAAACAATTCACACCGAAAACAAAAAATTTAATTTTTGTGAAAACTGGGCTGTCACAATGCATTGCTCTAAAGTGTGCTTCCCGATGTTGGCAGATTGTGTTCCAAACTTGTTTTGCTTGTATCTTTTTAACCTTAACTCCGTTTGGAATGTTCTTTATATGTAACTTGATTAGTTTTTCGTGTACTTTGTTTTTATGCTATTGTTTGCTTCTGTTAACCAACCTAAAATATGGTTTAGGGAAGAATAGTACCAAATCTTTTAATTGTCGTGCGGTACTTAGTGTATGCCATGGTTAGGTTGTGCCTCACTTAAATTGACTAGCATAGATAGTTTATCTTATGCTTCACCTCTTAACATGTTTGTGTGCTATGCCATGCTTGAGTGAGATGCCATGTTAACAACTTTTGTTGATCACCTGTAGCTAAACAACTTGAATCATTATAAATGTGCGGTATCGTCGTGTGTGACGAGTACTCCACTTAACCTGTTAGTAACCGCTCTCAACGGTAGGTGTGATGTCTTGTGTTGCCTTCTTGTTGATGCTTGATCGTGTTTGCCTCGTAGTAATAGATGCTTTCTCGTTGATTGCTTTCCAGTGTTTACCTCCTGTGTGCTTCCGCGGGTACCTCTCGGAGACGATGCGAGCTTGCGATCAACTACACCTTCGGAACCCTTCTTATCAACAAGAAAGGACTATACATTAATTATGACCCATTCTATTTCAACCAGCGGTTTGCATGATATTCTAGGATAGGTTCGATGTTTGATCCTACCACATGTTTACAACCTCTTTCAAACCGATACAACCATGTCCCCTCCCAGCAAACCATGTACTATTATGTTACTATTGCTCGTTGCTCAGCCCTAGCTTAGTATGCATGCTTAGGATGCTACGATGTTACCCTGTTAATCCTTGGTTTGGGCTATCACATTATTATATTGTTGTTGATGATATTGATTATTATAAATGTTCACTATATTTGACGAAGGATGCAAGGTCTAGGCTATCCCGCCCCGACACTTTGTTCCATTCGAGTCACCTAGGACCCGAGTTCCGGGTATTGGTTTTAAGACTAAGCGTGCCTAACCGCATGTGGGATTTTATGGGGTCCCCTTTTCTTACCTACCTAGCTTCAAACATTTCTATTGGTGGCCCGAGCTGATTTACCATTTGAAACCGTGTGTGTGTTGGTCGACCGCCAGTAGTTTTCAAACCAACCCGGACCAGTGAGGACATGGTTGCTTGATGGCCCATCATGACCAGCTGAGGACCCGGTCTCATGTGAGATTAACCGGCAATCCAAACCTGGAGTCATACGGTAGAGACCAGATCGAGAGCGCGGCCGGCTCCTGAGATGGATGTCGACTCACCGGGGGCCACCCGGATCTGTTCGTGGTTAGTTAGAGGGACCTGTTGTTTTTGATCTCTCGGAACTAAATCAGAAAATGGTTGCCTATAATGGGTAGCAACTGAGAGAGATGGGCGTGCGTGCGGAGCCTTGTAATGGGCAGTTGGTACACCCCTGCAGGGTTAAATCTTTTCGAGAAGCCGTGTCCACGGTTATGGACGACTTGAGACCTACTCCTTGTTCAGAGACAACAACAACTGAAATAATCTTGATATAACTTGATCAACGTGTGTGTGCCTTGACTGCTTCCTCTTCGTCGGGATGCGAAGAGGAGGACAAGGATAGGACAGGTGTTATGTTTGCATAAGTAGTTGATAGCAGGACTTGTTGGAGGCGGTTCCTCACTGAATGCTTGGCTTCTTATCTTACTCTCTAGTTCGTTAGCCACTTCATAAATGCTAGTGCGACAGCAACCTCACCTCTTACCCCTTCCTTACCGTAAACTACTAGTTGTCCTAGAATGACGAGTGATGAAGTCCTTGCTGGGTTAGTTGATCACTACAGTTGGATGCTGAGTACTTCTGTTCTCATGATACTACCCCCAAACTCTTTTCAGGGTTCTTGATCGACAACAGGTATGGTGATCGACGTTTCACGTGGAGACTCGACGACGACTAGTTAGGCGGATCCCGGCGGAGGGCCTGGACCCGTGTGGTTATGGGGATCGATGTTTTTCTCTTTGCCACTAGGCATTTGATTGTAGTCTGTACTCAGACATATATCTTCCGCTGTTGTATTGTATTTAGGCAGTTGTATGCCGATTGTATGAGATTTTGTATCTTGTATATGTAATGTTGTGATATCATGTTGGAAATCCGGGGCATATGACATTGTCATATGTCGCGGTGGGACCGATATGTGCTTCGTCCCCGGATCTGGATGGAAACATCTAGATATTGAACAATACCGCATATCGGGCCTTACAACTTGGTATCGGAGCCTTACCGACCGTAGGATCCCTTCCATGGCCGAAGTCGAGTCTAGACAAAAACTATTTTGTAGTTACTAAGTTAATTATCGGAGAGTAGGAATCTTTTTCTCCTTACCCTTAGTCTGGTCAGGACAAGTGTCATAAGTGTTTTACTCTCGCCTTATCCCCTTTCAAACTCTAGGATCTCGAGTGTGTGGAGTATCAGAACCGTTACAATGCCTAGCTTGCAGCGTATTGTCTCGATTCCGATCTCAGGTTTGGGAATTCCTGTAGTATCTTTAGCTTCTCCGATTTTGGGTATCATCTGGGTCATCCATTGCCATCCCTTCTTTTACCGGTGTTTTTACGACTTGCGTCGAAAATCACTATCCCTTGATCTCGTTTCGCGATCATTCTTCCTCTTATCACTGACGGTTTCATTTTTCCGACGATGTCGTCTCTCTCCTTAAAGTTTCTCGTTGGAAGTTCGACATCGACATGGAGCAGAGTCCCTTGTTGGTGGTGTTGAAGAATCGTCAACTCTCTTTTCTCTCCCCCTTCCCCACTCCCCCGGATCGTCCTCGATCTCGGGACGAGATCCCTTGTTGGTGATGTTGTATTGTAACAACCTAGATTTCACAAAAATTAAATTTTTTGTTTTCGGTGTGAATTGTTTGATTGTCTGATTTGTTTGCGATGTTTGCATCCCCGATTTATCGATTGGAGATTATTTTTCCCCCTCTTATCTCGTACCAGACGGAGACCGACCCTTGCCACCCTGACACTCGACCTTTGCGACACCGGGTTTCACCCGATCACCGTCGCGAAAACCGCACGAGACTAGCCGCAGCCAACGGAATGAAAAACCCCGTTTAATAATTAAACGGGTTATTTTTATAGCGCGCCGGAAAGTGTTCACGGAACGGTTCCAGCGCTAGGTGAACGCCGCCATCTCGACGCGTTGATCGCGCAATTCGAAGTTTTACCTGAATCGGAGGTCCGCAGGACCCCCGACGGTCAGAAACGTAAACACCGCGCGCGCGAGAGAAAAACCGGGGGTGTTTTTGCAAACTGCCAGCCACCTGGGCTATATAAAGACCACCACTCTCCCACCCCTTTCTAGGGTTTCCCTAGCCACAAAATTGCAGCCACCCCCTCACAATAGCCCCAGTTTTCGCAATTAGCCCATTTTTGCCAAAAAATCTAGCCTTCCTGCGATCTGGACCGTTGGATCGGCCGATCCAACGGCCCAGGGAGCTCCCTACCAACCTCCAGCCATCTCTCCTCTCTCTCCCATGGACGCACCCGAGCGCCGCCGCCTCGTCCGGCCGCCGCCGCCGGCCAAAAGCAGCAGCCGGCCCCTCCTTCCTTTTCCTCTCCCTCTTCTCTTCTCCTCCTCATCTCCCCCTCCCTAACCCTCTCTGTCTCCTCTCGCCGCAGGTCCAAGGACGCCGCCGCCGCGCCATGGTTCCGGCGAGCTCGAGCTCAAGCCGAGCTGCGCCACTGTTACAACCCCAAGTTAGGTATGTGCTAGGATCAAGTGCTCCTTTGCATCATGCAAAATTTCAAAAGAAAATTCAAAAGTGGGGAAAAGAAAAGCCCTGAGGAATTAAATCAAATGGCCAGATAAAAATCTTTTTCCAAAAATCATTTGAACATTTGGAAAATTCCTATTAATGATGCTGATCATTTTAAAAATGGTTTGGGATCAATCCCATGCTCATGGAATTTTCTAATTTTCAAACAATGCCTTGGAAAATTAAATAAACCCCTATTTGATTTGAAATTCAAATTATTTGAATTTCAAAATTTCCCAAAACTTGTGAGTGGCTAGTGTTATGCCATGTAAGGTCACATAAAAGTTTTGAGGATTTTATAAAATGTTTTGGTATGTTTTCCAGAGCAAAACAAAAGGCAGAAAAACAAAAACAGAAAGAAAAATAGAAAAGGCAAAAAGGCCAGCCCAACCTACCTGGCCCACCTGGCCCAGCAGAGGCGGCCCAGCCCAAAGGGGCAGGGTCGTCTTCTCCACCAGGCCAGGCAGGCAGGCAGCTCGCCGGCGAGACGGCATAGCTGCCAGGCAGCTGCCTGGCTGCTCCCCTGCCGCCTTCTAGCGCCGTGGAGCCCTGGGTTTCTTCCCCCTTCCATTTCCCCCTCGCCTGGACCTCCTCCTCTCTCTCCCGTGCGAAACCCGTGAGAGCCCGAGCTCCCCGTAGCTCGCCGCCGTGCGCCACCGCGGCCACTGGCCTCCACTCGCCGCCCCAGCTTGTCCAGGACGTCCGCCATCGCCGTCTTCGTCACCGTGGCCGCTCAATTGAGCCGAGGCGCCCCTGGAGACGTCGCCAGCATCAATTCGCCGCCGCCGGCCGCCGAGGAGCTCAACGGCGATTCCACCACCGTCCGGTGCCCTCCGACCTTGCCGTCCTCTCCGTTCGCTCCGGGGTGAGCTCCCGCGTCTTTCCCCTCTTCTAACGCTCCTCCCCGCGGCCCCTAACGCCGACTACCTCACGGCCATGCTACGGCCGCCGCCCGAGCACGTCGTCGGCAAGGCTCCGGCAGCTCCCTTGCCCCGCCGTGCGCACAGGTCGACGCGGGCGACCACGGGGAGCATCTAGGTGCCCTCCCCGTGCCTTTTGGTGGCCGGGAGCACCTCCCGTGTGTGCGCCGCCGTGCACTGGAGTCGCCGGCGTTGAGCCGCCGGTGAGCCTGTTTAGTTTAGGAGTTAACCCACCCCTAATGACCCCCTTTAGCCACTGACAGCGGGCCCCAGGCCAGTTAATTAAACTCTGTTTAATTAACAAAGAGGAATTAACCCCCTCTCTCACTGACCAGTGGGACCCAGCCGTCAGAGGCCCCCTGACGTCAGCCCTGCGTCATGCTGACGCAGTAAAGCTTTAATTTGATTAAATCATTTCCAGAAATTACAGAAAATGGACAAAACTTCAATAAATCATAGAAAATTCATTTCAACTCCAAATTGGACAAATAATATATGAAAAATGATCAGGAGAAAATAACCTATCCAAATATCCAACTTTCAAATTTGTTTGATTTGATTTTAAAATGTGATCAGTAGCATTTTCTATTTGATTTAAATGGATTTAATTCAAATTCTTTTCAAATGCTTTTGCATTTTGAACCATATCAACATACTACATTTCAAACACACATCAGAGGCATATCATAACCATTTCAAAATGGTTTAACTTTATCAAATAATGTCATATGCAACTTGACTAAATTGAATTCAAATTGGAGTTTGAATTTGCAATTCAATTTGCAATATACTCCATTTAAATGGAATTTCCCAAACACATCAGAAACATATACATCAAGTTTGTACCTTCAACCATGTGTTTGTGCATTGTATTTATATTGCTTCCTTGTTTGTTGTTTGTCGAGTAGAGGTGGAACCGGAGTAGGAGGCTTCCCCCTTCGTTGAAGACAGTTATCGAAACCTCGTTAGCAAGGCAAGCAAACCCCCATTGATCATGTCTATAAAATCCCACTTCCCTCTCATGTCTTGCTTATGCATTGTTTAGGATGATCACCATGATAACGTTTCTACCGCATAGTTGAACCCATATCCTTTGCATGACCTATCATCTTGTCACAGTAGTAAGCAAACCACAATCCTAGCAGATGTAGGAGTTGGTTGATATCATGTGGCCCCTGCAACTGTTACTGCTTATTGCATGCTTAGTGGTACAATGAGGTTGCTTATGATGTGAGTCGGGATGATGATAAACATGGTGTTGATGAAAGTGAAATGTGTTGGTGAATCTACCCTAATACAAGGTGAACGATGAGAGGCTGTGTAGGAGTACACAGTGGGTTGTCTCGTTGAACACCGCCCTAAGCCCGAGTTCTTGTGTGGTGATCCAAGACGAAGAGTACTACCACATTTTGGGCACATGGACCCCCGCTCAACCTACTAACTCACCCCTTCTCATCTCAATGAGTCACATTAGTTCGGAGTTCTGGTAGGTCTGTGGCACGGCCTGCGAAGTGGAAGAACGACTATTCAAACCGGCCAGGGACCCTGCACACATCTTCTGGGACCACATCGGTAAACCGGCCGGGTTCACGATGTGGATTCCAGCCCAGATAGGCGTCTCCATTGAATTTGAGTTGGCTGTGAGGTAAAAGTTGTGGGAATTATCCTCGCCGGCACCTCTTGAACGGTGTCGAGTACAAAGGCGGTAACTGATAGTTTCATGTGTGTAGCAGTACACCCCTGCAGGGTTAATAAACTATTCGAATAGCCGCGTCCGCGGTAAGGGACTACTTGGAGAGCTGTGCTCGATTATTAGACAACTTGAACTGGATACTTCTAAAACACACCAAGATAAGCGTGAGTGCTATGGTGTGCTTCTCGTGGGGAAGTCGAGGAAGTAACCATAGTGGTGTAATTGGTTGAAGAGATGTAGTGGACTCGTGTACGCTTCTTACCTCAAGTCTGGTACTCGTAGTTCAGGACTAGCCAAGTCAAAGCTGGCACTTCTGCAAGTGAAACCCCACCTCCCTTTACCTTGATACATGTGCATGAGTAGTATAGCTCCTATGTAAGTCTTGCTGAGTACGATTTTGTACTCACGTTTGCTTAATCTATGTTTTAGATGAACCCACCGACCCCGATGGTGACTTTTACCCGAAGCTTGAAGAATGAAGACTCAGACCAAGACCAAGCTAGTGTAGTCCCAGTCAGACGACTGGTTCCCTCGTGGAGGTCTTGTTTTTAGATAAGGCTTCTCTAAGCCATTTGTTAAATTTGTCTGTACTCAGACCTACTTGCTTCCGCTTGTCTGTTGTAATGTTGGATCACATGCTTGTGATCTCTGTGTGCACTCTGTAAGATTTATTAATAAAGATGTATACTTTGTAGAGAATTGCAATGATACCTGCTATTCATACAAGGCATGTGTGCTGCGTGTATGTTTATAACATGCATGTCTTTGTATGGGTTTTCGAGACCTTAGTTGTGATTTGGCTGGCGGTCTTTTATACACCAAGTGGCCCTTAGATGTGCGCAGCTTGGGGCATCACGATGAGATTGTTCGAGACTCTGTCTCGTGCACACTTTGATGTATGATCGAGCCCGCCCTAGACCCCGACTAAGTGATCGGGCTGGAGTAAGTCTGTGTAAGGGTTATAATACAATCGATAGTATGGTTGAGGCGACTTGTCTATGAGTATGGGAGTTCATCACCCATATCATTTAGACTTGTGTGCGGAAGATGAGGACCCATTTCAGTTGATCATCCGGCCTGGATGGGATGCCCCTCACGTTCGATGCTTTCCGAGAACGTTCTGTGCTTGGGCTTGTCTGCTTAGACAAGTGGGTACGGTTCTCGGCTCTCCATATGATTGTGTTGTAGCGAGGCTTGCATACGCTAACCCCGGGTCCCGACAGACTTGGTATTAGAGCAGGACTGACTGTAAGATTATCAGCCTTGGCCGAAGTCGAGTCTAGCATTCTATAGTTATATAGTTACTCTGGGTATATAAGGGAACAACGTAAGGCTTCTTTTTTCTCCTTACCCTCATCGATCTGAGTTCTGAGTCACCCTCATCTTATTCTACGGGAAGATAGGACTAGGCTATCCTCTGTGTGATTAGAACATCTCGTTGGTTGCTTCCTTGTAGCCGTAGGAAAGTTGTTTCCGGTTTCCTAGCATTGTTGTAATGCTGATTTCTTACATCGTATTATGTAAGTGCTGTTTCTACATTGCAAGAAAAGACAATTCTTACAATTACAGCCGTTATGCTGTCCGAATTATTCCAGGTTTCTTCAAAATCTGATGCATTTGCAAAATTCTTCCCTCCTTTTCGGTTGTCCTTTGAGAAGAACTTCTAGGTGGCATTCCCGACAGTTCCATAGTGTTTGATGTAGGTTTTGCTCTAGGAACCTATAGTGATTCATTTGCAGCTCTTGCTCCCACTTTAGATGTCTTCTAGCCAGAAGAACCACGCTAACCATCGTGTTGGGGTACTTTGCTACTCTGACATATCTGTTGTAGCCCCTAGTAAGCCATGGTCATCCTCAGGAAAACCATCCAGTAACCAAACTCCTTAAACCTAGCCACCCGACAGATGTGTAGAGTTTATAGTGGATCTTGCCTCAGGAACCGCACCAATTTCCAGACGCCCATACAAAATGGCCCCACGTGAGTTAGTTGAGCTTAAAACCCAACTGGAAGCTTTGTTGGAAAAAGGCTTCATCGGCCCTAGCTCATCACCATGGGGTTGCCCCGTTCTGTTCGTAACGAAGAAAGATGGAACAGAAAGGATGTGCGTAGACTATCGCCCGCTAAATCTAGCGACGATAAAGAACAAGTACCCACTGCCTAGGATCAATGATCTTTATGATCAACTTGCAGGATCCTCTGACTTCTCCAAGATGGATTTGAGATTAGGTTATCATCAAATCAAGATCCGAAGCGAGGACATTCCCAAGACGGCTTTTACTACTCGTTATGGTCTTTACGAGTACACCGTCATGTTCTTTGGTTTAACCAATGCCCCCACCACTTTCTCACGCATGATGAACTCGATCTTCATGGAGTATTTGGACCAGTTCGTCGTGGTTTACCTCGATGACATTCTCATCTACTCGAAGAATGAAGAAGAACATGCCGAACACCTAAGGCTGGTATTGATGAAACTTAGAGAGCATCGCCTGTATGCTAAATTCTCCAAGTGTGAATTTTGGCTACCAGAAGTGACCTACTTAGGCCACGTGATTTCTGCAAAAGGCATTGCTGTGAATACCGAGAGAGTTCAGGCCGTCCTTGACTGGACTCCACCTGAATCGGTTAAGCAAGTTAGGAGTTTTCTTGGCTTAGCAAGCTATTGCCGTCGCTTCGTCGAGAACTTTTCTAAAGTTGAAAAGCCTCTTACTGAACTCCTCAAGAAAGATAAGAAATTCCTATGGACTTCCAAGTGCGAGGAAAGCTTTCAAGAGCTAAAAAGAAGATTGACTTCTGCACCCGTACTTGCACCTCCAGACACCAAAAAGGATTTCGAGATCTTTTGTGACGCCTCACGGCAAGGGTTAGGATGCATACTTCTGCAAGATCGACATGTGGTAGCTTATGCTTCACGCCAGTTGCGGCCACATGAAGAGAACTATCCTACCCATGACCTTGAACTCGCTGCCGTTGTTCATGCCCTAACAACTTGGCGACATTACCTCCTTGGTAACCGTTGTGAAATCTATTCTGACCACCAAAGCCTCAAATACATTTTCACCCAGCCAGATCTTAATCTCAGGCAAAGACGCTGGATCGAGTTGATAAAAGATTACGACGTAGTAATTTCTTACACCCCAGGCAAAGCCAATGTCATGGCTGATGCACTAAGTCGTAAGTCGTATTGTAACAACCTCATGTTACAACAGTATCAACCACTTCTTCATGAGGAATTTCGAAAGCTCCATCTCGAGATTGTTCCTCATGGATATCTTTCTACCTTGCTGGCGAAACCAACCCTTGAGGATAAAATCATAGCCGCCCAGAAACGTGATAGTGGTATTCGAGAGATCAAGAAGAACATTGCTAGCGGAGTTGCTAAATGTTTCTCCATAAATGATCAAGGTGTTGTTTTCTTTGGCACTCGATTGGTTGTACCACGAAAACACAATCTTAGGAGGCTAATCCTCAAAGAAGCTCATGACACTCCCCTCTCAATTCATCCTTGTAGCACAAAGATGTACCGAGACCTACGCCAGAGATTTTGGTTGACTAGGATGAAGAGAGAAATTGCTAAGTTCATTGCCGAATGTGATGTTTGTCGTCGCATTAAGGCCGAACATCAAAGACCTGTTGGCACTCTTCAACCTTTGCCTATTCCAGAGTGGAAATGGGACAAAGTCGGTATGGACTTCATCACCGGCTTTCCAAAAACCCAGAAAGGAAATGATGACATCTTCGTTGTCATAGATAGGCTTTCCAAAGTTGCTCGCTTCCTTCCAGTTCGCGAGTCTATAACTGCTAGTCAGTTAGCGGACTTGTACGTCTCTAGAATTGTATCCCTTCATGGTGTTCCTTTGGAAATCAATTCTGATCGTGGTAGCCTTTTTACCTCTAGATTCTGGGGAAGCTTTCAAAGTGCTTTGGGAACTCATCTCTCCTTTAGTACAGCTTTTCATCCTCAGTCTAGCGGTCAGGTCGAAAGGGTTAACCAAATTCTTGAAGACATGCTCAGAGCTTGTGTTATCTCATTCGGAAAGAATTGGGAGAAGTCTCTTCCATTCGCCGAATTTGCTTATAACAATAGTTTTCAATCTAGTCTGAACATGGCTCCTTTTGAACTCCTTTATGGACGACGATGTCGAACACCCCTTAACTGGTCAGAAACCGGTGAAAGACAATTCTTTGGACCGGACATGATCAAGGAAGCAGAAGAGCAAGTTCGCATTGTTCGTGATCAATTGAAAGCAGCCCAGTCTCGTCAGAAAAGCTACTATGATCGTCATCATAGGCAAGAGAGCTACAATCTGGATGAGAAGGCTTACCTTCGGGTTAATCCTCTGAAGGGAACCCAACGTTTCGGTATCAAAGGCAAATTGGCCCCACGTTACATCGGGCCTTTCCACATTCTTGCTAAACGTGGAGAAGTTGCCTACCAACTTGAACTACCCCCGCACCTTTCCCGAGTACATGATGTATTCCACGTGTCACATCTCAGGCGTTGCTTCAAGGACCCCATCCGCGAAGTCGACCATGAAACGCTTGATCTAAAAGATGACCTTTCTTATCGAGAATACCCTGTTCGTATTCTTGATTCTGCAGAGCGAGTCACTCGCCGAAAGAAGATCAAGTTTCTGAAAGTTCAGTGGTCTCATCACTCAGAGAAAGAAGCCACGTGGGAAAGAGAAGACCGTCTCCATGCCGAGTTCCCCTCCTTCCTCCCGCAGACTTCTGAATCTCGGGACGAGATTCTTTTGAGTGGGGGCGAGTTGTCACAACCCCAAGTTAGGTGTGTGCTAGGATCAAGTGCTCCTTTGCATCATGCAAAATTTCAAAAGAAAATTCAAAAGTGGGGAAAAGAAAATCCCTGAGGAATTAAATCGAATGGCCAGATAAAAATCTTTTTCCAAAAATCATTTGAACATTTGGAAAATTCCTATTAATGATGCTGATCATTTTAAAAATGGTTTGGGATCAATCCCATGCTCATGGAATTTTCTAATTTTCAAACAATGCCTTGGAAAATTAAATAAACCCCTATTTGATTTGAAATTCAAATTATTTGAATTTCAAAATTTCCCAAAACTTGTGAGTGGCTAGTGTTATGCCATGTATGGTCACATAAAAGTTTTGAGGATTTTATAAAATGTTTTGGAATTTTTACCAGAGAAAAACAAAAGGCAGAAAAACAAAAACAGAAAGAAAAATAGAAAAGGCAAAAAGGCCAGCCCAGCCTACCTGGCCCACCTGGCCCAGCAGAGGCGGCCCAGCCCAAAGGGGCAGGGTCGTCTTCTCCACCAGGCCAGGCAGGCAGGCAGCTCGCCGGCGAGCCGGCATGGCTGCCAGGCAGCTGCCTGGCTGCTCCCCTGCCGCCTTCTAGCGCCGTGGAGCCCTGGGTTTCTTCCCCCTTCCATTCCCCCCTCGCCTGGACCTCCTCCTCTCTCTCCCGTGCGAAACCCGTGAGAGCCCGAGCGCCCCGTAGCTTGCCGCCGTGCGCCACCGCGGCCACTGGCCTCCACTCGCCGCCCCAGCTTGTCCAGGACGTCCGCCATCGCCGTCTTCGTCACCGTGGCCGCTCAATTGAGCCGAGGCACCCCTGGAGACGTCGCCAGCATCAATTCCTCGCCGTCGGCCGCCGAGGAGCTCAACGGCGATTCCACCACCGTCCGGTGCCCTCCGACCTTGCCGTCCTCTCCGTTCACTCCGGGGTGAGCTCCCGCGTCTTTCCCCTCTTCTAACGCTCCTCCCCGCGGCCCCTAACGCCGACTACCTCACGGCCATGCTACGGCCGCCGCCCGAGCACGTCGCCGGCAAGGCTCCGGCAGCTCCCTTGCCCCGCCGTGCGCACAGGTCGACGCGGGCGACCACGGGGAGCATCTAGGTGCCCTCCCCGTGCCTTTTGGTGGCCGGGAGCACCTCCCGTCTGTGCGCCGCCGTGCACTGGAGTCGCCGGCGTTGAGCCGCCGGTGAGCCCATTTAGTTTAGGAGTTAACCCACCCCTAATGACCCCCTTTAGCCACTGACAGCAGGCCCCAGGCCAGTTCATTAAACTCTGTTTAATTAACAGAGAGGAATTATCCCCCTCTCTCACTGACCAGTGGGACCCAGCCGTCAGCCCTGCGTCATGCTGACGCAGTAAAGCTTTAATTTGATTAAATCATTTCCGGAAATTACAGAAAATGGCCAAAACTTCACTAAATCATAGAAAATTCATTTCAACTCCAAATTGGACAAATAATATATAAAAATGATCAGGAGAAAATAACCTATCCAAATATCCAACTTTCAACTTTGTTTGAGTTGATTTTAAAATGTGATCAGTAGCATTTTCTATTTGATTTAAATGGATTTAATTCAAATTCTTTTCAAATGCTTTTGCATTTTGAACCATATCAACATACTACATTTCAAACACACATCAGAGGCATATCATAACCATTTCAAAATGGTTTAACTTGATCAAATAATGTCATATGCAACTTGACTAAATTGAATTCAAATTGGAGTTTGAATTTGCAATTCAATTTGCAATATACTCCATTTAAATGGAATTTCCCAAACACATCAGAAACATATACATCAAGTTTCAACCTTCAACCATGTGTTTGTGCATTGTATTTATATTGCTTCCTTGTTTGTTGTTTGTCGAGTAGAGGTGGAACCGGAGCAGGAGGCTTCCCCCTTCGTTGAAGACACCGTTATCGAAACCTCGTCAGCAAGGCAAGCAAACCCCCATTGATCATGTCTATAAAGTCCCACTTCCCTCTCATGTCTCGCTTATGCATTGTTTAGGATGATCACCATGATAACGTTTCTACCGCATAGTTGAACCCATATCCTTTGCATGACCTATCATCTTGTCACAGTAGTAAGCAAACCACAATCCTAGCAGATGTAGGAGTTGGTTGATATCATGTGGCCCCTGCAAATGTTACTGCTTATTGCATGCTTAGTGGTACAATGAGGTTGCTTATGATGTGAGTCGGGATGATGATAAACATGGTGTTGATGAACGTGAAATGTGTTGGTGAATCTACCCTAATACAAGGTGAACGATGATAAGCTGTGTAGGAGTACACAGTGGGTTGTCTCGTTGAACACAGCCCTAAGCCCGAGTTCTTGTGTGGTGATCCAAGACGAAGAGTACTACCACATTTTGGGCACATGGACCCCCGCTCAACCTACTAACTCACCCCTTCTCATCTCAATGAGTCGCATTAGTTCGGAGTTCTGGTAGGTCTGTGGCACGGTCTGCGAAGTGGAAGAACGGCTATTCAGACCGGCTTGGGACCCTGCACACATCTTCTGGGACCACATCGGTAAACCGGCCGGGTTCACGATGTGGATTCCAGCCCAGATAGGCGTCTCCATTGAATTTGAGTTGGCTGTGAGGTAAAAGTTGTGGGAATTATCCTCGCCGGCACCTCTTGAACGGTGTCGAGTACAAAGGCGGTAACTGATAGTTTCATGTGTGTAGCAGTACACCCCTGCAGGGTTAATAAACTATTCGAATAGCCGCGTCCGCGGTAAGGGACTACTTGGTGAGCTGTGCTCGATTATTAGACAACTTGAACTGGATACTTCTAAAACACACCAAGATAAGCGTGAGTGCTATGGTGTGCTTCTCGTGGGGAAGTCTAGGAAGTAACCATAGTGGTGTAATTGGTTGAAGAGATGTAGTGGACTCGTGTACGCTTCTTACCTCAAGTCTGGTACTCGTAGTTCAGGACTAGCCAAGTCAAAGCTGGCACTTCTGCAAGTGAAACCCCACCTCCCTTTACCTTGATACATGTGCATGAGTAGTATAGCTCCTATGTAAGTCTTGCTGAGTACGATTTTGTACTCACGTTTGCTTAATCTATGTTTTAGATGAACCCACCGACCCCGATGGTGACTTTTACCCGAAGCTTGAAGAATGAAGACTCAGACCAAGACCAAGCTAGTGTAGTCCCAGTCAGACGACATGTTCCCTCGTGGAGGGCTTGTTTTTAGATAAGGCTTCTCTAAGCCATTTGTTAAATTTGTCTGTACTCAGACCTACTTGCTTCCGCTTGTCTGTTGTAATGTTGGATCACATGCTTGTGATCTCTGTGTGCACTCTGTAAGAGTTATTAATAAAGATGTATACTTTGTAGAGAATTGCAATGATACCTGATGTTCATACAAGGTATGTGTGCTGCGTGTATGTTTATAACATGCATTTATTTGTATGGGTTTTCAAGACCTTAGTTGTGATCTGGCTGGCGGTCTTTTATACACCAAGTGGCCCTTATATGTGCGCATCTTGGGGCATCGCGATGCGATTGTTCGAGACTCTGTCTCGTGCACACTTTGATGTATGATCGAGCCCGCCCTAGAACCCGACTAAGTGATCGGGCTGGAGTAAGTCTATGTTAGGGTTATAATACAATCGATAGTATGGTTGAGGCGACTTGTCTATGAGTATGGGAGTTTATCACCCATATCATTTAGACTTGTGTGCGGACGATGAGGACCCATTTCAGTTGATCATCCGGCCTGGATGGGATGCCCCTCACGTTCGATGCTTTCCGAGAATGTTCTGTGCTTGGCCTTGTCTTCTTAGACAAGTGGGTACGGTTCTCGGCTCTCCATATGATTGTGTTGTAGCGAGGCTTGCATACGCTAACCCCGGGTCCCGACAGCCGCCGTGGCTTCCCGGTCGACCGCCTCCGGCCGGATCCGGCCCAATCCGCGCCGCGACGCCCTCCGCCCGTTCCCAGCCTCCTCCTCGCCCTGCGCCGCCCCTCGTTAGCGAGGTCGCAGCCGGTGCGCCGCGTCCCGCTGACGGGATCGGGAGGCTCCCGAACCGGCCTCCCAGCGGTCCGATCCGCCCCGCAGCCGAGCTGGGCCGACGAGCCCAGCCGGCCTCCCAACACCAGCCGCGGCCCAAGGCCTCCATGGCCCAGTCCACCTCCCCAACCGCTGTTGGGCTCGACCTAGCTAGGGTGAGCCCAACCTTTTTTTTTCCTTTTACGTTATCTTTTTTATTTTTTGTTAAGTCTGATTTTGGCTAAGTCTGGAGAAATGTGATGTTGTTTCAATTTTGCGACATAATTTGCGATTAAACCGTAGCTGGGATGACGTTGCGCCCAAAAGGAAAATTGCATAAAATTGTGTGTACTTCAGTCCATCTTTTGTGAGAATTTTTATTTGAGGTCATATTGATGGTGTAAATCTGTGTTGAAGTGGGCATCACGACGTTAATTGCTATTATTTCCTGTTAGTGTGCTGCTGATGTTATTTTATTGCAAGTTTGCATGATGATTGTGACACAGCCATGAGGCCTATTGCATTGATTCTTTTTGCATACTGTTAAGCATCATGTCTACTTCCATTACATGTATTGCATTGTCATGATATGCTTGCTGGTCATCTAGTTATTGAGCTCCAAAGTTGCTATGTTGCTGTTGTTGACAGCCACCTCAGTTTTTCTCTAACTCTGTAACGTCACGATGCCATGTTGCATGCTTAATATCTTTTGATCAGTTATCCCTATGACCTTGATTCTTGTTTGTACCTGATCACCATCATGTCTAGTTCATGCTCATATATTGCTATGTCATGTTGCTGCACTTTTGAATATAGTTTTTCTCCTGTTTATACAGCATAAAACTAACAGTTTCTGCCCTGTTTTCATTATTTTCACTAAGTCCTTGACCAGTAATGTTTTATTGCATTTTGCATGAGCTATAATTAGTTGTTCATGATTCCTATTTGCATGATTATTTTTGCCATGCCTTCTCTGTCATGTCTACTTTAGTTGCATATCATTTGTGAGCATGTTTGCATTCATTACCCTGTTTATGCATTGCTCTAAAGTGTGCTTCCCGATGTTGGCAGATTGTGTTCCAAACTTGTTTTGCTTGTATCTTTTTAACCGTAACTCAGTTTGGTGTGTTCTTTATATGTAACTTGATTAGTTTTTCATGTACTTTGTTTTTATGCTATTGTTTGCTGCTGTTAACCAACCTAAAATATGGTTTAGGGCAGAACAGTACCAAATCTTTTAATTGTCGTGGGGTACTTAGTGTATGCCATGGTTAGGTGGTCCCTCACTTAAATTGACTAGCATAGATAGTTTATCTTATGCTTCACCTCTTAACATGTTTGTGTGCTATGCCATGCTTGAGTGAGATGCCATGTGAACAAACTTTGTTTATCACCTGTAGCTAAACAACTTGAATCATTATAAATGTGCGGTATCGTCGTGTGTGACGAGTACTCCACTTACCTGTTAGTAACCTCTCTCGACGGTAGGTGTGATGTCTCGTGTTGCCTTCTTGTTGATGCTTTCTCGTGTTTGCCTCGTTGTAATATATGCTTGCTCGTTGATTGCTTTCAAGTGTTTACCTCTTGTGTGCTTCCGCGGGTACCTCTCGGAGACGATGAGAGCTTGCGATCAACTACACCTTCGGAACCCGACTTATCAACAGGCAAGGACTATACATTACTTATGATACATTCTATTTCAACCAGTGGTTTGCATGCTAGTATAGGATAGGTTCAATCTTTGAACCTACCACATGTTTACAGCCTCTTTCAAACCGATACAGCCATGTCCCATCCCAGCAAACCATGTACTGCTATGTTACTATTTCTCGTTGCTCAGACCCTGCTTAGTATGCATGCTTAGGATGCTACGATGTTAACCTGTTACTCCTTGGTTTGGGCTATCACATTATTATATTGTTGTTGATGATATTTATTATTATAAATTTTCACTATATTCTACGAAGGATGGAAGGTCTAGGCTATCCCGCCCCGACGCTTTGTTCCATTCGAGTCACCTAGGACCCGAGTTCCGGGTATTGGTTTTAAGACTGAGCGTGCCTAACCGCGTGTGGGATTTTATGGGGTCCCCTTTTCTTACCTACCTAGCTTCAAACATTTCTAGTGGTGGCCCAAGCTGATTTACCATTTGAAATCGTGTGTGTGTTGGTCGGCCGCCAGTAGTTTTCAAACCAACCCGGACCAGTGAGGACATGGTTCCTTGCTGGCCCATCATGGCCGGCTGAGGACCCGGTCTCATGTGAGATTAACCGGCAATCCAAACCTGTAGTCATACGGTAGAGACCACATCGAGAGCGCGGCCGGCTCCTGAGATGGATGTCGACTCACAGGGGGCCACCCGGATCTGTTCTTTGTTTGTTAGAGGGACATGTGGTTTCGGATCTCTCGGACCTAAATCATAAAATGGTTGCCTATAATGGGTAGCAACTGAGAGAGATGGGCGTGCATGAGAAGCCTTGTAATGGGCAGTTGGTACACCCCTGTAGGTTAAATCTTTTCGAGAAGCCGTGTCCACGGTTATGGACGACTTGAGACCTACTCCTTGTTCATAGACAACAACAACTAAAATAATCTTGATATAACTTGATCAACGTGTGTGTGCCTTGGCTTCTTCTTCTTCGTCGGGATGCGAAGAGGAGGACAAGGATAGGACAATTGCTATGTTTGCGTAAGTAGTTGATAGCAAGACTTGTTGGAGGCGCTTCCTCATCGAATGCTTGGCTTCTTATCTTACTCTCTAGTTCGTTAGCCACTTCATAAATGCTAGTGTGACAGCAACCTCACCACTTACCCCTTCCTTACCGTAAACTACTAGTTGTCCTAGAATGACGAGTGATGAAGTCATTGCTGGGTCAGTTGACCACTACAGTTGGATGCTGAGTACTTCTGTACTCATGATACTACCCCCAAACTCTTTTCAGGGTTCTTGATCGACAACAGGTATGGTGATCGACGTTTCACTTGGAGACTCGACGACGACTAGTTAGGCGGATCCCGGCGGAGGGCCTGGACCCGTGTGGTTATGGGGATCGATGTTTTTCTCTTTGCCACTAGGCATTTGATTGTAGTCTGTACTCAGACATATATCTTCCGCTGTTGTATTGTATTTAGGTAGTTGTATGCCGATTGTATGAGATGTTGTATCTTGTATCTATAATGTTGTGATATCATGTTGGAAATCCGGGGCATATGACATTGTCATATGTCGCGGTGGGACCGATATGTGCTTCGTCCCCGGATCTGGATGGAAACATGTAGATCTGGAACAGTACCGCATACCGGGCCTTACAGCTTCCTATGTAAGTGTTGTTGTTATGTTGTAAGAATTTTCATTTCTCTTGCAATTACAGCCATTATGCTGTCCGAGTCATTCTAGGTTTCTTCATAATCTGATGCATTTGAAAAATCCTTCTATCCCTTTCGGTTTTCCTTTTAGAAGAACTTCTAGGTGGCATACCCAACAGTTCCATAGACTTTTTTGTAGGTTTTATTCTAGAAACCTATAGTGATTCATTTGCAGTTCTTCCTCCCACTTTAGATGCCTTGTTGCTAGAATAACCACACTAACCATCCTGTTGGGGTGCTTTGCTACTCTGACATATCTGTTGTAGCCCTAGTAAACCATGGTCATCCTCTAGGAAGCTATCCAGAGATCCAACCCCTTAAACCTTGCCACTCGACAGATGTGTAGAGTTCATAGTGGATCTTATGTCAGGCACAACCCCAATTTCCAGACGCCCATATAGAATGGCCCCACATGAGTTAGCTGAGCTTAAAACCCAACCGGAAGCTTTGTTGGAAAAAGGCTTCATCCGCCCTAGCTCATCGCCATGGGTTTGCCATGTTCTGTTCGTAACGAAGAAAGATGGAACAGAAAGGATGTGCGTAGACTATCGCCCGCTAAATCTAGCGACGATAAAGAACAAGTACCCACTTCCCAGGATCAATGATCTTTATGATCAACTTGCTGGATCCTCTGTCTTCTCCAAGATGGATTTGAGATTAGGCTATCATCAAATCAAAATCAGAAACGAGGACGTCCCCAAGACGGCTTTCACTACTCGATATGGTCTTTACGAGTTCACCGTCATGTCCTTCGGTTTAACCAATGCCCCGCCACATTCTCGCGCTTAATGAATTCGATCTTCATGGAGTACCTAGATAAATTTGTTGTGGTTTATCTTGATGACATTCTCATCTACTCGAAGAACGAAGAAGAGCACGCAAAACATCTTAGGTTGGTGTTGATGAAACTTCGAGAGCATCTCCTTTATGCCAAGTTCTCCAAGTGTGAATTTTGGCTACCAGAAGTGACCTACTTAGGCCACGTGATTTCTGCAAAAGGCATTGCTGTCAATCCGGAGAGAGTTCAGGCCGTCCTTGATTGGACTGCACCTGAATCGGTTCAGCAAGTTAGGAGTTTTCTTGGCTTAGCAAGCTATTGCCGCCGCTTCGTTGAGAACTTCTCCAAAGTTGCAAATCCTCTGACTGAACTCCTCAAGAAAGATAAGAAATTCCGATGGACCCCCAAGTGCGAGAAAGCTTTCAAGAGCTAAAGAGAAGATTGACTTCTACACCCGTACTTGCACCTCCAGACGCCAAAAAGGATTTCGAGATCTATTGTGAAGCTTCACGGCAAGGGTTAGGATGCATACTTATGCAAGATCGACATGTGGTAGCATACGCTTCACGCCAGTTGCGTCCACATGAAGAGAACTATCCTACCCATGATCTTGAACTCGCTGCTGTAGTTCATGCCTTGAAAACTTGGCGACATTACCTCCTTGATAATAGTTGTGAGATCTATTCCGACCACCAAAGCCTCAAATACATATTCACCCAGCCAGATCTTAACCTCAGGCAAAGAGCCTGGATAGAGTTGATAAAAGATTACGAATTAGGAATTTCTTACACCCCAGGCAAAGCCAATGTCATGGCTGATGCACTAAGTCGTAAGTAGTATTGTAACAACCTCATGTTACAACAGTATCAACCACTTCTTCATGAGGAATTTCGCAAGCTCAATCTTGAGATAGTTCCTCGTGATTTTCTTTCTAACTTGGTGGCGAAACCAACTCTTGAGGATCAAATCATAGTTGCCCAAAGGCGTGCACGAGGTGTTCGTCGGATCAAGGAGAACATTGCTAGCGGAGTTGCTAAATGTTTCTCCACAGATAGTAAAGGAACGGTATTCTTTGAAAATCGTTTGGTAGTACCTAAGAACAGGGACCTAAGGCAACTCATCCTCAAAGAAGCCCATAACACACCCCTCTCGATTCATGCCGGTAGCACAAAAATGTACCAAGATCTATGCCAGAGATTTTGGTGGACCCAGATGAAGAGAGACATTGCTCAATTTGTTGCCGAATGTGATGTTTGTCGTCGCAGTAAGACAGAACATCAAAGACCTGTTGGTACTCTTCAACCATTGTCTATTCCCGGGTGGAAATGGGACAAAGTTGGTATGGAGTTCATCACCGGATTTCCAAAAACCCAGAAAGGAAATGATGCCATCTTCGTTGTCATTGATCGACTTTCCAAAGTTGCTCACTTCCTTCCAGTTCGCGAGTCTACAACTGCCTGTCAGTTAGCGGACTTGTATGTCTCTAGAATTGTGTCTCTTCATGGTGTTCCTTTGGAAATCAATTCTGATCGTGGTAGCCGTTTCACCTCTAGATTCTGGGAAAGTTTTCAAAATGCTATGGGAACTCATCTCTCCTTTAGTACAACTTTCCATCCTCAGTCTAGTGGTCAAGTTGAAAGGGTTAACCAAATTCTCGAAGACATGCTTAGATCTTGTGTTATCTCTTTCGGAAATAATTGGCAGAAGTCTCTTCCATTCGCCGAATTTTCTTATAGCAATAGTTTCCAATCTAGTCTCGACATGGCTCCTTTTGAACTCCTCTATGGACGACGATGTCGAACACCCCTAAACTGGTCAGAAACCGGTGAAAGACAATTCTTTGGACCGGATATGATCAAGGAAGTAGAAGAGCAAGTTCGCATTGTTCGTGATCAATTGAAAGTCGCCCAGTCTCGTCAGAAAAGCTACTATGATCATCATCATAGGGAAGAAAGCTACAATCTGGATGAGAAGGCTTACCTTCGGGTTACTCCTCTGAAGGGTACCCAATGATTCGGTATCAAAGGCAAGTTAGCCCCAAGTTACATTGGACCTTTCCGCATTCTTGCTAAACGTGGAGAAGTTGTCTACGAACTTGAACTACCTCTGCACCTTTCCCGAGTACATGATGTATTCCATGTGTCACAACTCAGGTGTAGGTGTTGCTCAAGTACCCCATCCGCGAAGTCGACCATGAAACGCTTGATCTCCGAGATAACCTTTCATATCGAGAGTACCCCGTTCGTATTCTTGATTCAGCAGAGTGTGTCACTCATCGTCAGAAGACCAGGTTTCTGAAAGTGCAATGGTCACATCACTCCGAGACAAAAACTACGTGGGAAAGAGAAGACCGCCTCCGTGGCGAGTACCCCACCTTCCTCCCTACGACTTCTGAATCTCGGGACGAGATTCTTTTGAGGGAAAGTTGTCACAACCCAAGTTTAGGTATGTGCTAGGGTTCAAGTGCTCCTTTGCATCATGTAAAAATTTCAAAAGAAATTGAATTGGGGAAAAGAAAAGCCCTAAAGTATTTGATTTAAATGGCCAGATGAAAATTTCTTCCAAAAATTCCTCTGGTATTTTTGAAAAGTCCTATAAATGAGTGGGATCACATATCAAGTGATTTGGATTCAAGCCCATGCTCATAGATTTTTCAGAAATTCTACAAAGGGCTTGGAATTAATTAAATACCCCTATTTTAATTGGAATTCAAATATTTTGAATTTAAAAAATGTTCAAAACTTGGGAATGACTAGCTACTGGTCATGTAAGTCCATATATAAATTTTGAGCATTTTATAAAATGCCTAGCTAATTACTTTAGCAAAGCAAAACAAATGGTAGAAAAAGAAAACAAAAACAAAAACAGAGAGAAAATAGAAAAAAACAAACCCAGCCCACCCCTTATGGCCTTGGGCCCAACTCAACCTTCCCCGGCCCAAGCCCACGTGGGGCTTGTCGTCTACCCCAAGCAGCTCGCTGTCGAGCATGCCGGGGTCGACGACCGCCACCGCGACGCCGGCGACCTTCTAGAGCCCCCCTGCCTCCTTCTCTCGCCATGCAGCACGCCACGACGCCCCGCTTCTTCACCCCCCCCATCGCAGCTTCCTCCTCATCGCTCCTCGTCGAGATCTCATCGAGCCCGAGAGCTCCTCGTCTCCGCCGTGACTGCGCCACCGTGGCCAAAATGGATGAGCTTCCCAGCAAGCGTGTCTAGCAGCGGCGCAACCGTCCGCTTTGTCGTCCAGCTCCATCAATTGAGTCGCGGAGCCCCTGGAGCAGACTTCGTGTCAGAACCCCAACTAGGGTAAGTGCTAGGGTTTGTTTGTGCCCTTTGCATCATGCAAAAATTCCAAATGAAATTCAAAAATGGGGAAAAGAAAGCCCTAAGAAATTAATTCAAATGGCCAGATAAAAATCTTTTTCCAAAAATCATTTGAACATTTGGAAAATTCCTATAAATGACCCTGATCATTTCAAAAATGGTTTGGGTTCATTCCCATGCTCATGGAATTTTCTAATTTTCAAATAGTGCCTTGGAAAATTAAAAGAACCCCTATTTGGTTTGAAATTCAAATTATTTGAATTTCAAAAATGCCCAAAAGTTATGAGTGGCTAACTACTTATATTTTAAGGCCACATAAAAGTTTTGGGTATTTTATAAAATGCTCTGCTATTTTTTTCTAGAGAAAAACAGAATAACAAAAAACAGAAAAGAAGAAGAAATAAAAAAAGGGGACCCCTGGCCATCTGGCCCAACTGAAGCCCCCCAGGCCCACCAACTCGGCCCAGCCCACCCCCGGTTTGTCTTCTTCCCCAAGCTGCTCGGTGGCAGCCTGGGAGCGAGCCGGCGCCACCTCGACGCCGTTGAGGGTCTTCTAGGCCTCCCCTGCCTCTCCTCTCTCGCCACGCAGACGCCCGCAAGGCTCCCCTTCCTTCCCCCCTAGCCCGTGGTCGTCTCCTCCTCTCTGCGTCGCCATTGCCAGGCCGCCCGAGAGCTCGCCGGAGCGTAGCGCTGCGAACACTGCGGCCACTGGCCCCCCTGAGCTGCGTCTTCATGTCCACCAGATCCGCCATCTTCTACTCCTTCAAGCCGCGGGTCCAATTCGAAGTATAGCCCCCAACAGGCGATGCCATCGTCATCAAGACGCCGCCGGCCGCCATGGATTCCGGCGTGGAATTCGCCATCACCTCGCTCCCTCCGGCCTCCCCGACTCCACTTTTCAACTCAGGGTGAGCATCTCTTTGATTTGCCCCTATTCCCGCCTCCTCCCGTTCCCCGGAGCCCGATTCCGGCGAGGTCAGTCCACGGCCGCCGCGCTTTTTGTCCTAGCCGTCGCCCTGGAGCTCGAGCTTGACCCCCTCCAACTCGGTTGTCTTCGGAAGCCCGCGAGGAGCACGCACATACCACCCAAACCCCACCCCGTGCCCATTTTGGCAACTCCAGCGACACTCCGGCCGCATTCCGGCGACCCCGCCATTAGCCTAAGCTAATTGCCCACTAAACCTAACCCTAAGTCTATGACAGGTGGGCCCCCTGGCCCCCTAAACCCCTCTGTTAATTAAACAGAGAGGGGTTAGCCCCCTGTGTCACTGACAGTGGTGGCCCACTGGTCAGCCCCCCTGTGACATCACCCCCACATCAGCATGACGCAATAAAGGATTTTCCAGAATTAAACCAATTTTCCAGAGAATTAAAATAATCCAGAAAATTCCAGAAAAACATTTAAACTTTGGAAAATCATAACTAATTCATTTTAACTCCAAATTAAACATATAATATATGAAAAATTACCAGAAAAATGCAAGGATTAAGAATATGCAATTTGTTTTTATGTTTGACAATTTTAAAATGGGGAAACAGAAGCAAATGTGTATATGACTTAATTCGAATTCAAATTTGAAGTTTGAATTTGCATTCCAAATGCAATATACTTCAATTAAATTGAATTTGCCACAAATCAGTACCCTTTACTTCATGTCACAACAATATCATGTGCTTGTGCATTTTTACTTCCGAAGTTGTCCCCCTTTGTTGATGATTGCCTCCGATGACAGACGTTCCGAGACGGTGATCACCCCGAAGAAGAAGACCACCGTTAAGACCCGTGTACCGTCAGCAAGGCAAGAAAAACCCCTTTGATCATATCTATAAAATCCCAATTCCCTCTCAGTCTCGCTTATGCATGTTTAGGAGATCACCAAGACACGTTCTTTCGCATAGTTGAACCCATTCCGATGCATGACCTATCATTTTGCCACCGTATTAAGCAAACCACAATCCTAGCAGATTTAGGAGTTGTATGATGAGCATGTGGCCTCTGCAACTGTTACTGCTTTTGCTGCTTAGTGATAAAAATGAGGATGTTATGTTTGTTAGTCGGGATGGAATGAACACAGTGGTGCTGATGTTAACGTGTTGGTGAATCCACCCTAAACAAAGGTGAACGATGAGAGGCTGTGTAGGAGTACACAGTGGGTTGTCTCGTTGAACACTGCCCTAGGCCCCGAGTTCCTGTTTTGTGATCCAAGACAAAGAGTATGACCACATGTAGGGTTTAATGGGAGCCCCGTTTGGCCTCTTTACGTACCCGATCCAGTCCAGTAGTCACACTAGATCCGGGCTTTCCATTTGATTTATGTATAGATATGTGGGTGGACCTGTGAGCCAGTGAAACCATCTGTAAAAGGTGGCGTCTCGGTCCCTTACATTATCTGAGTCCGTTTCGTGGAACTGGCTGGACTCTCGAGCGGTGACAACTCAGGTAGTCGAATCCTGGATTAGAGAAGGTGATGTGAGGGTAGTGCCTTGGTTTCATCCACGTCCGACATCCGCTTGAAGGATGACAAGAACGAGGCGATAAGTGATGACACTCGTGTGAAGATGTACACCCCTGCAGGGTTAATGAACTATTCGAATAGCCGTGTCCGCGGTTATGGACTACTTGGAAACCTCTACTTGATCATAGACAACTTGAATGGATACTTATAAAACTCGCAAGATAAGCGTGAGTGCTATGGTGTGCTTCTTCGTGGGGAAGTCGAGGAAGTAACCATAGTAGTGTATTGATTGGAGAATTGGTAGTGGACTCGTGTACGCTTCTTACCTCAAAGTCTGGTACTCGTAGTACAGGATTAGCCAAGTCAAAGCTGGCACTTCTGCATGTTGAACCCCACCTCCTTTACCTTGATACTTGAGCATGAGTAGTTTAGTTCTGATGTATGTCTTGCTGAGTACGACTTTGTACTCACATTTTCTTATTCTATGTTTTAGATGAGAACCCGGACCCCGATGGAGTCACCTTCGTGAAGCTTGACGTTGACCTTGGTAGTATAGTCCCAGACAGCAGTCTGGTCCCTCGTGGAAGGGCATGTTTGTTTTACAAGGCTTCTCTAAGCTATTTGTTAATCTTGTCTGTACTCAGACCTAATTTGCTTCCATTGTATGATGTAATGTGATCACAGACACGTGATCTTTGTATGCTCTATGTGTATATCAATAAAGAGTACTTTGTAGAGTTATGTGATGATACCTGCTGTTCATACTAGGCATGTGTGCTGCGTGTATGTTTATAACATGCATGTCTTAGTATGGGTTTACGAGACCTTAGTTGTGATCTGGCTGGCGGTCTTTTATACACCAAGTGGCCCTTAGATGTGCGCAGCTTGGGGCATCGCGATGCGATTGCTCGTGACTTTGTCACGTGCACACTTTGTTGTATGATCGAGCCCGCCCTAGACCCCGACTAAGTGATCGGGCTGGAGTAAGTCTATGTAAGAGTTAGGATGCAATCGATAACATGGTTGAGGCGACTTGTCTATGAGTATGGGATTCACCACCCATAAGCATCTAGACTTGTGAGCGGACGATGAGGACCCATCTCAGATGATCATCCGGCCTGAATGGGATACCCCTCACGTTCGATGCTTACCGAGAACGTTCGGTGCTTGGCCTTGTCTGCTTAGACAAGTGGGTACGGTTCTCGGCTCTCCATGTGATTGTATCGTGACTGGAATTACATACGCTAACCCCGGGTCCCGACAGACTTGGTATCAGAGCAGGACTGTCTGTAGGCTTATCAAACCCTTGGTCGAAGTCGAGTCTAGCATTCTATAGTTATATAGTTACTCTGGGTATAAGGGAACAACGTAAGGCTTCTTTTTCTCCTTACCCTCATCGATCTGAGTTCTGGGTCACCCTTATCTTTTCTACGGGATGATAGGACTAGGCTCATCTATGTCTGACTAGAACATCTCGCTGAGTGCTTCCTTGTAGCCGTAGGATTGTTGTGGTCGTCCAGAGTCTCCGTGTTTTGAATCCCTTGAGGAAGTTTTGTCCAATCTCCTCGAGGTTGTCTTGTTTTCCATCCCGGTGTAGCCGTTATGCTGCCGGATTTGTCCCGTGTTTCTGTGGATCTTTGCCTTCGCATTATAATCTTTCCGCCTTCACCATGTCTTGTGATCCTTGAATCCCTCATTCAACCTGTTCTGATTGTTGATTTTTATCACACAGGATGTCCGGTGGAACTCGTAGTGTTGTTCGTCGGAATCGAGACCTTGTTCGGAATCGAAATGATGATGAACCTCTACCACCGCCTTCTACGGCGGAAATCATGATGGAAGCTGAGAAGAATCAACGTGATCAAACACGCCTTCTGGAGCTCATCGAGTAGAATACCTCACGTCATTGCAATGTGGTTGTGAGCATTCAGGACTTCATCCTCCTCAACCCACCGGTATTCCGATGTTCTTCTGAGCCCCTTGAAGATGATGATTGGCTCCGTTCCATCGAGCGTAAGCTTGATACTGCACATGTTGCTTCCGATGATCGAGTTATATTCGCGGCATACTTTTTGGAAGGTGCTGCTGCTGAATGGTGGGAGAACTATGTTGCGATGCAGCCTGATGGTCACCTAGTGACTTGGCAGGAGTTCCGTGATGCCTTTCGAGGGTACCACCTTCTGGATGAACTGATGGAGCGCAAGAAGGAAGAGTTCTGTAATCTGACTCAAGGAGAGATGTCCATGCATGAGTACGTGAGAGAGTTCAACCGTCTTGCTCGGTATGCCCAAGATGAGATCACCACCGATGCCAGAAAGCAGGAAAGGTTCCGTAAGGGACTTAGCCCTATCCTTCGCCATGATCTCAACCTCATCGAATTTGCCACCTTTGAGGATTTAGTCAACAGATCCTTCAGAGCTGAGCATGGAAATGAAGTGTTTGAAGAGTCTCGCAAGCATGCTCTTGAGTATGCCCCTTCTTCAAGTTCAGCCCCTCAGAAACGCAGAATTTGGATTCCAACCAGAGCCATACCTCAAAACCTTCTCCAGAGGCCACCACCGAATATATGCCATCCACCCCAATACATTATTCCACCCCGGAATGATGGTGTGCAGCCAAGTAATCCCACTCCCAACAATTCAGACAGGGTATGCTTTAAGTGTGGTCTTCCAGGCCATTACTATCGTCAATGCCCTCAGGTCTTGATGGCACCACGTCATTCTCGACCCAAGCCGCCAAAGAAATCAGCCACCAAAGCCATCCCAGCAAAGCCTTCATCCACTAGTAGTGTTTGTGTGAACCAAATCTCCGTTGAGGAAGCCACTGATGCTTCTGACGTCATTCTTGGCACACTCCCAGTCAATCATGTCCCCGCCTCCGTTCTTTTCGATCCAGGAGCTTCTCATTCATTCATGTCGGAGAGTTATGCACTTCGTCATGAGTTCCCCTTTGAAGAAATGTTTTCTCCAATGATCATTCAAACTCCTGGTTCAAAGTGGCAAACTAATAGAGTAAGCCATGGCAATCAAATTGAAATTGAGGGTTTAGTATTCCTTGCTTCTCTTATAGCCCTCAAGTCTTCGGACATTGTTGTCATCCTAGGAATGGATTGGTTATCAAGGCAGAATGCTTTCCTTGATCGTAAAGCCAAATCAGTTAAACTCACCCATCCTTCAGGCCAGACCATTGACTACACATCACCCAGTTCTAGAACCCAGGTGCATACTTTGAATGTGCTTCCACTTCCAGACCTTGAAGATGTTCCGGTGGTTCGTGACTTCCCGGATGTCTTTCCTGAAGATCTGCCGGGAATGCCACCCGACAGGTGTGTAGAATTCATAGTGGATCTTATACCAGGCACAGCCCCAATTTCCAGACGCCCATATAGAATGGCCCCACATGAGTTAGCTGAGCTAAAAACCCAACTTGATGCTTCGTTGGCAAAAGGCTTCATCCTCCCTAGCTCATCGCCATGGGGTTGCCCCGTTCTGTTCGTAACGAAGAAAGATGGAACAGAAAGGATGTGCGTAGACTATCGTCCGCTAAATTTAGCGACGATAAAGAACAAGTACCCACTGCCCAGGATCAATGATCTTTATGATCAACTTGCAGGATCCTCTGTCTTCTCCAAGATGGATTTGAGATTAGGTTATCATCAAATCAAAATCCGAAATGAGGACATTCCCAAGACGGCTTTCACTAATCGATATGGTCTTTACGAGTATACCGTCATGTCCTTCGGCTTAACCAATGCCCCCGCCACATTCTCGCGCTTAATGAATTCGATTTTCATGGAGTACTTAGATAAATTTGTTGTGGTTTATCTTGATGACATTCTCATCTACTCGAAGAACGAAGAAGAGCACGCAGAACATCTTTGGTTGGTATTGATGAAACTTAGAGAGCACCGCCTTTATGCCAAGTTCTCCAAGTGTGAATTTTGGCTACCAGAAGTGACGTACTTAGGCCACGTGATTTCTGCGAAAGGTGTTGCAGTCAATCCCGAGAGAGTTCAGGCCGTCCTTTATTGGACTGCACCTGAATCGGTTAAGCAAGTTAGGAGTTTTCTTGGCTTAGCAAGCTATTGCCGCCGCTTCGTCGAGAACTTTTCTAAAGTTGCAAAGCCTCTCACTGAACTCCTCAAGAAAGATAAGAAATTCCAATGGACCCCCAAGTGCGAGGAAAGCTTTCAAGAGCTACAAATAAGATTGACTTCTGCACCCGTACTTGCACCTCCAGACACCAAAAGGGATTTCGAAATCTTTTGTGATGCTTCACGGCAAGGGTTAGGATGCATACTTATGCAAGATAGACATGTGGTAGCTTATGTTTCACGCCAGTTGCGGCCACATGAAGAGAACTATCCTACCCATGATCTTGAACTCGCTACCGTAGTTCATGCCCTGAAGACTTGGTGACATTACCTCCTTGGTAACCGTTGCGAGATCTATTCTGATCACCAAAGCCTCAAATACATATTCACCCAGCCAGATCTTAACCTCAGGCAAAGACGCTGGATAGAGTTGATAAAAGATTATGACTTAGGAATTTCTTACACCCCAGGCAAAGCCAATGTCATGGCCGATGCACTAAGTCGTAAGTCGTATTGTAAAAACCTCATGTTACAACAGTATCAACCACTTCTTCATGAGGAATTTCGCAAGCTCAATCTTGAGATAGTTCCTCGTGGATCTCTTTTCAACTTGGTGGCGAAACCAACCCTTGAGGATCAAATCATAGCCGCCCAGAAACAAGATAGTAGTATTCAAGAGATCAAGCAGAACATTGTTAGCGGAGTTGCTAAATGTTTCTCTGAAATGATCAAGGAACGATATTCTTTGAAAATCGTTTAGTAGTTCCTGAGAATGAAGACCTAAAGCAGCTGATCCTTAAGGAAGCTCATGACACTCCCCTCTCCATTCATCCCGGTAGCACAAAAATGTACCGAGATCTATGCCAGAGATTTTGGTGGAACCGGATGAAGAGAGACATTGCACAATTTGTTGCCGAATGTGATGTTTGTCGTCGCATTAAGGCAGAACACCAAAGACCTGCTGGTACTCTTCAACCATTGTCTATTCCCGAGTGGAAATGGGACAAGGTCGGTATGGACTTCATCACCGGCTTTCCAAAAACCCAGAAAGGAAATGATGCCATCTTCGTGGTCATTGATAGACTTTCAAAAGTTGCTCACTTTCTTCCCGTTCACGAGTCTATAACTGCTAGTCAGTTAGCGGACTTGTACGTCTCTAGGATTGTGTCTCTTCACGGTGTTCCTTTGGTGATCAATTCTGATCGTGGAAGCCTTTTCACCTCTAGATTTTGGGAAAGTTTTCAAAATGCTATGGGAACTCATCTCTCCTTTAGTACAGCTTTCCACCCTCAATCTAGCGGTCAAGTTGAAAGGGTTAATCAAATCTTGGAAGACATGCTCAGATCTTGTGTTATCTCTTTCGGAAAGAATTGGGAGAAATCTCTTCCATTCGCCGAATTTGCTTATAACAATAGCTATCAATCTAGTCTGGACATGGCTCCTTTTGAATTCCTCTATGGCCGACGATGTCGAACACCCCTAAACTGGTCAGAAACCGGTGAAAGACAACTCTTTGGACCGGATATGATCAAGGAAGCAGAAGAGCAAGTTCGCATTTTTCGTGATCGATATAAAGCCGCTCAGTCTCGTCAAAAGAGCTACTATGATCGTCATCATAGAGAGGAGAGCTACAATCTTGATGAGAAGGCTTACCTTCGGGTTAATCCTCTGAAGGGAACCCAAAGATTCGGTATCAAAGGCAAGTTGGCCCCACGTTACATCGGACCTTTCCGCATTCTCGCTAAACGTGGAGAAGTTGCCTACCAACTTGAACTACCTCCGCACCTTTCCCGAGTACATGACGTATTACATGTGTCACAACTCAAGCGTTGCTTCAAGGACCCCATCCACGAAGTCGACCATGAAACGCTTGATCTCCAAGATGACCTTTCTTATCGAGAGTACCCTATTCGTATTCTTGGTTCAGCAGAACGTGTCACTCGTCGTCATAAGATCAAGTTCCTCAAAGTGCAATGGTCACATCACTCCGAGAAAGAAGCAACGTGGGAAAGAGAAGACCGCCTCCATGCCGAGTACCCCACCTTCCTCCCGACGACTTCTGAATCTCGGCACGAGATTCTTTTGAGTGGGGGCGAGTTGTCAGAACCCCAACTAGGGTAAGTGCTAGGGTTTGTTTGTGCCCTTTGCATCATGCAAAAATTCCAAATGAAATTCAAAATGGGGAAAAGAAAGCCCTGAGAAATTAATTCAAATGGCCAGATAAAAATCTTTTTCCAAAAATCATTTGAACATTTGGAAAATTCCTATAAATGATGCTGATCATTTTAAAAATGGTTTGGGTTCATTACCATGCTCATGGAATTTTCTAATTTTCAAATAGTGCCTTGGAAAATTAAAAGAACCCCTATTTGGTTTGAAATTCAAATTATTTGAATTTCAAAAATGCCTAAAAGTTATGAGTGGCTAACTACTTATATTTTAAGCCCACATAAAAGTTTTGGGTATTTTATAAAATGCTCTGCTATTTTTTTCTAGAGCAAAACAGAATAATAGAAACAGAAAAGAAGAAGAAATAAAAAAAGGGGACCCCTGGCCATCTGGCCCAACTGAAGCCCCCCAGGCCCACCACCTCGGCCCAGCCCACCCCCGGTTTGTCTTCTTCCCCAAGCTGCTCGGTGGCAGCCTGGGAGCGAGCCGGCGCCACCTCGACGCCGTTGAGGGTCTTCTAGGCCTCCCCTGCCTCTCCTCTCTCACCACGCAGACGCCCGCAAGGCTCTCCTTCCTTCCCCCCTAGCCCGTGGTCGTCTCCTCCTCTCTGCGTCGCCATTGCCAGGCCGCCCGAGAGCTCGCCGGAGCGCAGCGCTGCGAACACCGCGGCCACTGGCCCCCCCGCTTCATGTCCACCAGATCCGCCATCTTCGACTCCTTCAAGCCGCGGGTCCAATTCGAAGTATAGCCCCCAACAGGCGACGCCATCGTCATCAAGACGCCGCCGGCCACCATGGATTCCGGCGTGGAATTCGCCATCACCTCGCTCCCTCCAGCCTCCCCGACTCCACTTTTCAACTCAGGGTGAGCATCTCTTCGATTTGCCCCTATTCCCGCCTCCTCCCGTTCCCCGGAGCCCGATTCCGGCGAGGTCAGTCCACGGCCGCCGCGCTTTTTGTCCTAGCCGTCGCCCTGGAGCTCGAGCTTGACCCCCTCCTACTCGGTTGTCTTCGGAAGCCCGCGAGGAGCACGCACATACCACCCAAACCCCACCCCGTGCCCATTTTGGCAACTCCGGCGACACTCCGGCCGCATTCCGGCGACCCCGCCATTAGCCTAAGCTAATTGCCCACTAAACCTAACCATAAGTCTATGACAGGTGGGCCCCCTGGCCCCCTAAACCCCTCTGTTAATTAAACAGAGAGGGGTTAACCCCCTGTGTCACTGACAGTGGTGGCCCACTGGTCAGCCCCCCTGCGACATCACCCCCACATCAGCATGACGCAATAAAGGATTTTCCAGAATTAAACCAATTTTCCAGAGAATTAAAATAATCCAGAAAATTCCAGAAAAACATTTAAACTTTGGAAAATCATAACTAATTCATATTAACTCCAAATTAAACATATAATATATGAAAAATTATCAGAAAAATGCAAGGATTAAGAATATGCAATTTGTTTTTATGTTTGACCATTTTAAAATGGGGGAACAGAAGCAAATGTGTATATGAATTAATTCGAATTCAAATTTGAAGTTTGAATTTGCATTCCAAATGCAATATACTTCAATTAAATTGAATTTGCCACAAATCAGTACCCTTTACTTCATGTCACAACTATATCATGTGCTTGTGCATTTTTACTTCCGAAGTTGTCCCCCCTTTGTTGATGATTGCCTCCGATGACAGACGTTCCGAGACGGTGATCACCCCGAAGAACAAGACCACCGTTAAGACCCGTGTACCGTCAGCAAGGCAAGCAAAATCCCTTTGATCATATCTATAAAATCCCAATTCCCTCTCAGTCTCGCTTATGCATGTTTAGGAGTTCACCAAGAAACGTTCTTTCGCATAGTTGAACCCATTCCGATGCATGACCTATCATTTTGCCACCGTATTAAGCAAACCACAATCCTAGCAGATTTAGGAGTTGTATGATGAGCATGTGGCCTCTGCAACTGTTACTGCTTTTGCTGCTTAGTGATACAAATGAGGATGTTATGTTTGTGAGTCGGGATGGAATGAACACAGTGGTGCTGATGTTAACGTGTTGGTGAATCCACCCTAAACAAAGGTGAACGATGAGAGGCTGTGTAGGAGTACACAGTGGGTTGTCTCGTTGAACACTGCCCTAGGCCCCGAGTTCCTGTTTTGTGATCCAAGACAAAGAGTATGACCACATGTAGGGTTTAATGGGAGCCCCGTTTGGCCTCTTTACGTACCCGATCCAGTCCAGTAGTCACACTAGATTCGGGCTTTCCATTTGATTTATGTATAGATATGTGGGTGGACCTGTGAGGTAGTGAAACAATCTGTCAAAGGTGGCGTCTCGGTCCCTTACATTATCTGAGTCCGTTTCGTGGAACCGGCCGGACTCTCGAGCGGTGACAACTCAGGTAGTCGACTCCTGGATTAGAGAAGGTGATGTGAGGGTAGTGCCTTGGTTTCATCCACGTCCGACATCCGCTTGAAGGATGACAAGAACGAGGCGATAAGTGATGACACGCGTGTGAAGATGTACACCCCTGCAGGGTTAATGAACTATTCGAATAGCCATGTCCGCGGTTATGGACTACTTGGAAACCTCTACTTGATCATAGACAACTTGAATGGATACTTATAAAACTCGCAAGATAAGCGTGAGTGCTATGGTGTGCTTCTTCGTGGGGAAGTCGAGGAAGTAACCATAGTGGTGTATTGATTGGAGAATTGGTAGTGGACTCGTGTACGCTTCTTACCTCAAAGTCTGGTACTCGTAGTACATGATTAGCCAAGTCAAAGCTGGCACTTCTGCATGTTGAACCCCACCTCCTTTACCTTGATACTTGAGCATGAGTAGTTTAGTTCTGATGTAAGTCTTGCTGAGTACGACTTTGTACTCACGTTTGCCTATCCTATGTTTTAGATGAGAACCCGGACCCCGATGGAGTCACCTTCGTGAAGCTTGACGTTGACCTTGGTAGTATAGTCCCAGACAGCAGTCTGGTCCCTCGTGGAAGGGCATGTTTGTTGTACAAGGCTTCTCTAAGCCATTTGTTAATCTTGTCTGTACTCAGACCTAATTTGCTTCCGTTGTATGATGTAATGTGATCACAGACACGTGATCTTTGTATGCTCTATGTGTATATCAATAAAGAGTACGTTTTAGAGTTATGTGATGATACCTGCTGTTCATACTAGGCATGTGTGCTGCGTGTATGTTTATAACATGCATGTCTTAGTATGGGTTTTCGAGACCTTAGTTGTGATCTGGCTGGCGGTCTTTTATACACCAAGTGGCCCATAGATGTGCGCAGCTTGGGGCATCGCGATGCGATTGCTCGTGACTTTGTCACGTGCACACTTTGTTGTATGATTGAGCCCGCCCTAGACCCCGACTAAGTGATCGGGCTGGAGTAAGTCTATGTAAGAGTTAGGATGCAATCGATAACATGGTTGAGGCGACTTGTCTATGAGTATGGGATTCACGACCCATAAGCATCTAGATTTGTGAGCGGATGATGAGGACCCATCTCAGATGATCATCCGGCCTGAATGGGATACCCCTCACGTTCGATGCTTACCGAGAACGTTCGGTGCTTGGTCTTGTATGCTTAGACAAGTGGGTACAGTTCTCGGCTCTCCATGTGATTGTATCGTGACTGGAATTACATACGCTAACCCCGGGTCCCGACATTTCGTCCTTGACTCCCCACCGCCGGCCGCCATTGTTGCCGATGAGGAATTCCTCCTTCAACAGCTTGTCCCCGACCGCGCCGTCGTCACGGCTCGAACCAGGGTGAGCTTCTGTTCATTTTGTCGCCTCCCGTGTGTCATCCCGTGCACGGATTCGCCAAGTTCCTCTGCACAGTGCTCCGGTCGCCGCCGATGTCGAAGTCGGCGACGTCCCTGGCCACTTCCAAGACCCTGGCTTACACCCCTCGACGCGCGGAAGCTTGGGGATCAATTTGGTGCAAGCCGTGCGCCAAATAGCCACCGAGAACGCCCCCTCCAGTGCACGCCGCCGAGATTTTGGTTGCCGCCGGCCAAAACTCCGACGAGGCCAGCGTGGCGGGATTAGCTTAAGAAAATCCCCCACCTGGGGCCACTTCCAGGTGGGCCCCCTGCCCCCCTAACCCCTCTGTTAATTTAATAGAGAGGGATTATCCCCCAGTGACACTAACCACAGGGCCCCACACGACAGCCCCCCCTGACGTCACAGAGACGTCATGCCCATGCAATAAATTAGTTTTCTAATTAAAAAGAAATCAGAAATTGGCAGAAATTCATTTAAACTTCAATAATTCATAGAATATTCATATTAACTCCAAATTAAACATATAATATATGAAAAATATCATAAAATGCAAGGATTAAGAATATGCAATTTGTTTCTATGTTTGACCATTTTAAAATGGGTGAACAGTAGCAAACATGCATATGGCATAATTTGAATTTGAATTTTCATTCCAAATGCAATACACTTCAATTAAGATGAATTTGCCACAAACCAGTAGCATTCACATCATGGACAACTATATCATGTGCTTGTGCATTCTATTTCAATGTTGTCCCCCCCCTTTTGTTGATGATTGTTGCGGTAACAGACTTTCCGAGACGGTGATCACCCCCGAAGAAGAAGAAGTCCGTTAAACCCGTGTATCGTCAGCAAGGCAAGCAAACCCCATTGATCATGTCTATAAAATCCCACTTCCCTCTTAGTCTCGCTTATGCATTGATTAGGATGATCACCTTGTTATCGATTCTACCGCATAGTGGAACCCATATCCGATGCATGACCTATCATCTTGTCATAGTAGTAAGCAAACCACAATCCTAGCTGACATAGGAGTTAATCGATATCATGTGGCCCTTACAACTGTTACTGCTTATTGCATGCTTAGAGTGTACAATGTGGATACTTTTGATGTGAGTCGGGATGATAGTGAACATGGTGTTGATGAAGGTGAAACTGTGTTGGTGAATCTAACCTAATACAAGGTGAACGATGAGAGGCTGTGTAGGAGTACACAGTGGGTTGTCTCATTGATCGCCGCCTTAATCCCGAGTTCTTGTATGGTAATCCAAGACAAAGAGTACAACCACACATTGCGCTCACTGAACCCTCTCGGCCTAGTACCTTGATCCGTGTTGACGTCCAGGAGTCACATTAGTTCGGGCCTTCCATTTGGCATATGCATAGAAAAAGAGTGAGTGAAGTGTTGCATCATCTTAGATATGTGGGTGGATCTGTGAGGCGGTGAAACCATCTGTCAGAGGTGGCGTCTCAGTTGCCTACATTGTCTGAGTCCGTATTGTTGATCCGGCCGGACTCTCAAGCGGTGACAAACTCAGATAGTCGACTCCTGGAATAGACCGGTTATGAGCGAAGTGTCGTGGTGAACATCCTCGCCGGCACCCCTTGAATGGTGACGAGACCTGGCGGTAACTGATGGTCATGTGTGTGTAGTTTACACCCTTGCATGGTTAACAAAATTATTCGAATAGCCGCGTCCGCGGTCATGGACTACTTGGAACCTGTACCTGATTATTAGACAACTTGAATGGATACTCTAAAACTCACAAGATAAGCGTGAGTGTTATGGCGTGCTTCCTCGTGGGGAAATCGATGAAGTATCCATAGTGGTGTATGGGTTGGAGACTTGGTAGTGGAATCGTGTACGCTTCTTACCTCAAGTCTGGTACTCGTAGTACAGGACTAGCCAAGTCAAAGCTGACACTTCTGCATGTTGAAACCCCACCTCCCTTTACCTTGAAACTTGAGCATGAGTAGTATAGTTCTGATGTAAGTCTTGCTGAGTACGACTTTGTACTCACGTTTGCTTATTCTATGTTTTAGATGAGAACCCGGACCCCGATGGAGTCACCGACCTGAAGCTCGACGTTGACCTTTGTAGAATAGTTCCAGACGGCAGTCTGGTCCCTCGTGGAAGGGCATGTATGTTGAACAAGGCTTCTCTAAGCCATTTGTTAAACTTGTCTGTACTTAGACCTAATTTTCTTCCGTTGTTTGATGTAATGATGGATCATAGTCAGATGATCTTTGTGTACTCTATGTAAGTCAATAAAGATATACTTTGTAGAGTTCATGCAATGTGTACCTGCTGTTTACACTGGACATGTATGATGCGTGTATGATTATAACATGCATCTCTTAGTGTGGGGTTCGATAGCTTAGTTGTGTTCTTTCCGGCGGTCTTTTATACACCAAGTGGCCCTTAGATGTGCGCAGCTTGGGGCATCGCGATGCGATTGCTCGTGACTTTGTCACGTGGCACACTTTGTTGTATGATTGAGCCCGCCCGAGATCCCGACTAGGTGATCGGGCTGGAGTCTGTTTATGTAAGTGTTATAATTCAATCGATAATATGGTTGAGGCGACTTGTCTATGAGTATGGGATTTCACCACCCATAATCATTTAGACTTGTGAGCGGGCGATGAGGACCCATCTCAGTTGATCATCCGGCCTGGATGGGATGCCCCTCACGGTCAATGCTTTCCGAGAGTGTTCTGTGCTTGGCCTTGTCTGCTTATACAAGTGGGTACAACCACCCTCGGCTCTCCATATGATTAAGTTGTGACTGGAATTACATACGCATATTCCGGGTCCCGACACTCTAACTCTCCCGAAATCTGTCCCCACTAGAAAGGTTTTAAAGATCGCCTCGGAAACACTAGAAGACGGCCTCAAACGGAAACACATAAAACTACAAAGTTGTAGGGAATGTTTTTCCGGTGGATCTAGACATAAAATTCATCTCAATCGGAGTTTGGATTCTCCTAGAGCCCCAAAATAGTGAAGACGTAATCTGGATGACGGGAATCCGAGAGTCTATAGAAAGAGAGGAAACCTAGGTCAAAGGGCACCGTGAAACCCCCCCCATTGGCAGTCGTCTTGAGGGGGAGATCAATCTCCACAGCAGCACCATCTCCAAGGAAGAAGAAGGGGCCAAGGGCCTCTGCCCCCAAGGGCCTTGGCCACCGCCATGGCCGTGGGCGTCGCCGTCGCCGCCGTTACCGCCATCTCCTTCATCTCCTCCGGGGTGCACCTCTCCATCAACAACTCTCTCTCACACCATGCACATGTGTGAGTAGTTCCTCCTCGGGGCTAAGGTTTCTACCAGTAGCTATGTGGTCAATTCTCTCTCCCATGATGTGATCTTCGTTGTGATCATAGGCTATGTCAATCTAGGGTGATCCCATGATATTTCCCCTTCCTCTATGTATTGGATTGATGTACTCACTTGATCTTATCTAGTATAATCCCCGAGACCATGGTGACAGCGGTCTATTGGACATGGGTTAGAAGAATATTTTCATGAGTGATTTCCTCTTTTGTGTGTTCATTGAAAATTGAGAGTCTCTTGGTGCTTGTCTTTGACTATCCTTGAGATATGTTGTGGTGATTGTGGTATTCTCTTTGGATGGCCGCGGTGACATTGGTAAATCCATAGATTGAGAACTACGAACTTTGAGGTGTGCTTTTGTAGCCCTACATAATTCTCGTCCTCTCTTGACCACAAAGAAATGACCTCCGAGTGCCTCTCCATTGCATGTTTTATGGGAAATATCATGTGATTAGACTATGTTAATGTTGTTGAGAGTTGTCACTAGTGAAAGTATGAAGCCTAGGCCTTTTTTCCACCATTGTTACACCATTTGTGCTCAGTTTTGTCACATGTTTGCTTGCTGCACTTTTTATTACAGATTTATACTACCTTTCTTTGCCACACCTATCACTCGTATTTTACCATCTCTTCGCCGAACTAGTGCACCTATACAACTCGTAGTTGTATTAGGTGTGTTGGGGACACAAGAGACTTCTTGTATCTTAATTGCAGGGTTGCTTGAGAGAGACCATCTTCAACCTCTACTTCCCTGAGTTCGATAAACCTTAGGTCATCCACTTGAGGGAAATTGTTGCTGTCCTACAAACCTCTGCGCTTGGAGGCCCAACATAGTCTACAAGAATAGGAGCGTGCGTAGACATCATGGCCTTCCTCTCCTCAAGGGGAGAGGTTCTAATTTTAAGCATCTCAACATCAAGGGATAAGTTGTCGACCTTCAAAGATAGATTAACTAATTTGTCTAATCTTTCCTCTACACTCTTGTTGAAGGCTTTTTGAGTAATGATAAAGTCTTTAAGCATGCTTTCTAATTCAGAGGTGGGGTTCTTATTGCTAGGATAAGTGTTGTTGTTCCCATAGTTGGATTGAAACAGTCTAGGATTGCTAGCAGAATTACCCCTATAAGCATTATTGTTGAAGTTGTTTCTAGAGATAAAGTTCACATATACTTGTTCTTGAGCAACCAAACAATTTAAAGGCACATCATGAGGATCAATAGGAGATTTCTTGGTAAATAGAGACATAATCAAGTCAACTTTTTCATTTAGGGAGGAAATCTCCTCGACAGATTTTACCTTCCTACCTGTTGGAGAGCGTTCGGTGTGCCACTGGGAATAGTTAGTCATCATCTCAACTAGAAGTTTTGTGGCAGAACCAAGTGTTTTTTACATAAAGGTTCCTCCCGCGGCCGAATCTAACAAGTTCCGCGAGGTAAAGTTCAAGCCTGCATAAAAAGTCTGGATAACCATTCAAGTAGTCAAACCATGTGTAGGGCATTTCTTAACAAGAGATTTCATTCGTTCCCAAGCTTGGGCAACATGTTCATTATCCAATTGTTTAAAATACATAATGTTACTCCTCAATTGGATAATTTTAGCAAGTAGGTAGTACTTCCCAATAAAAGCATCTTTGCACCTATCCCAAGAATATATGTTATTCCTAGGCAAGGATTGAAACCAAATTTTAGCTCCTTCCCTCAAAGAGAAAGGAAAAAAGATTAAGCTTAACAACATCACCTTCTACTTCTTTATACTTTTGCATATCACATAGCTCAACAAAATTATTTAGGTGTAAAGCAGCATCATCTCCAGCACCAGAGAATTGATCTCTCATAACAAGGTTTAACAAAGCATATTTAATTTCATAAGAGGTACCTGAAGTGGCAGGTGTGGCAATAGGAGTGCAGATAAAATCATTGTTATTGTGACTAGTGAAGTCACACAACTTGGTGTTTTCAGTGGAACCCATAGTAGCAGAAGGTACAAGTAATTTTTTTGTGATTTTTGATAAAGTACACTAAGATAAAAACTGAAAGGTAAACTAACAAGACTAAAAAGCAAAGGTAAAAGATAGTGTGCAACTCCCCTATCTTGTAGATTGGAGTCCCCGGCAACGGCGCCAGAAATTTTCTTGATGTGCGAGAGATGATAATGGCTTCTCGCCCTTCATTGGTTACCCCAAGTGGAAGGTGAGATGTAAGATAGCAGAAAATTTCCCCTATGTAGAGGATAGGGTTTGTTTCCCGTAGGACTCCGAAATCTACAATTAAGTGGTTCGGCAAGTGATGCGCCATCTGAAAAGAATCACTTGCTTCGCGTGGACCTGCACACACACAAGTAACTTTGCTCCCAACAAAGTTCAGAGAGGTTGTCAATCTCTCCGGCCTTGTTGTTTACAAAGGATCAAACACAAGGGATAAAGGATAATAGTGATTGCAACTGGAAAGTAAAAGCAGGAAATAAATTTAGCGTGTAAACAGTGATGAGAATATGGACCGGGGTCCCGTGATGTTCACTAGTGATGTCTCTCTCCCAAAAGACGATAAAACTGCTATGCTAGGTAAACAAATCACAGATGGGAAATTGATAGGATTAAAAACGCACTTCAATGCTAACTATGGTACAAAGAAAGGAAGAGGCTCAAAAGCATGGGCGTACGCAAAAATAAGTAGACCGAAATCCAACTGCATCTACTACTAATCATCCACCTTGAGATATCTATCCAGAACATCTCGATGGTATTAAGTTGCGAGCCCCACCCAAAGTTTAAATCCAAAGCAACAGACAACTGCATTAAAAGAACTTTGCGTAAAGTAAACAATCCTTGCAACCGCAGTTACAAACACCATTGTTTTCCCCCCTTGTGGCAACAACACATCCCCTATATTCATGTTTTTTTCACTCAAGCTAGTCATCAGGGGGCATGAACCCACAATCGAGCATAACGTTCACTCTTGGAGTCACTACCTACTACTTGGCCAAAGAAATAAATAGCAACGGAGAACATGCAAGAATTACTTAAGAACAAAAATATAAAAGATAAGAACCAAATATATTACTCTATCACAAACTGAACATAGTCTCATAATCCATCAGATCCCAGCAAACTCAGCATAGCTAAAGCAAAAAGAATTACATATGTGCGTTGATCATGTAGGGAAGCTCACAAGGTCTAATCCATGAAGAACAAAGAGGGGAGGAGAACATCACATAGCTACTGATCACGGACCCATGGTCCAAGGTAGACTACTCACGGATCATCCCGAAAGCGTCCATGGTGGAGGAGAGGCTCCCGGAGGTCAATCCTCCCTTCGGCGCTCCCGATCTTGGAAGCGCGACGGCGGCGGAACAGAGGCGAGATCGCGAAAAAGGGATATGTCTTCGGAAGGGGGGAGCCAGGGGGCCACTAGGTGTCCTGGCGGCCCCCTAGCGCGGCCCCACTCTAGGGCGCACCGGGAGGGCGCCTGGGCACCTGGTGGCGGCCCTCTGGCCCCTCTCGGGCTCTTCCGTAAGCTTCCAGTACGCTGATTTTTTATCTGATTTATCCCGAATTTTTGGAGCACTTTTAATATGGGGGAAACCTGAAATAGAAAAACAGCAGAAAACACGAACTGGCACTAGGGTGCAGTGAGTTAATAAGTTAGTCCAAATATGATCAAAAGTTTATGAAAGTGTATTTAGATCATACCAATATCACACAAAACATGCATGGAGAAAGCAGAAATTATATATATGTTTGGGACATATCAACTACTCATGAATCATCAGGGAAGCGTCCATGGCGGTGGAGAAGCTCCAGGAGGTCAATTCTCCCTCCAACAGGGTGCCGGGAAGAGGTCCTCTGGCGCTCCCGATCTTGGAAGCGCGGCGGCGGCGGAACAGAGGCGAGATCGGAAAAAAGGGTTCTGTCCTCGAGGGTTTCAGAGGAAGAGGTAAATATAGGCGAAGGGGGGCAGCCCGGGGGGCACTAGGGGTCCAGGCGCCCCCCTGGAGCGGCCTATGGTGGGGTCGCGCCCCCTGGCCGCCTAGGCACCAGGGTGGCCCCCTCGCTCTCCTTCGGGGCTTTGGAAGGTTCCCGTGAGCTGATTTTTATTGGATTTTTCTAGGATTTTTGGAGCTCTTTTAATAAGGGGGAAACATGAAATAAAAAGACAGCAGAAAACAGGAACTGGCACTGGGTTCACCGAGTTAATAGGTTAGTCCAAATATGATCAAAAGTGTATGAAAGTGTATCTAAAGCATTGCAATATCACCCAAAACATGCATGGAGCAAGCAGAAATTATAGATACGTTTGGGATGTATCAGCAACATGCCCCCAACAATATGATAAACAATTACATGATCTAACTCATTGTAAGGCCCGATATGCGGTACTGTTGCAGATCTAGATGTTTCCATCCAGATCCTGGGACGAAGCACATATTGGTCCCACCGCGAAATATGACAAATCCATATGCCCCGGATTTCCAACATGATATCACAACATTACAGATACAAGGATACAACATTTCATACAGTCGGCATACAATTGCCTTAAATACAATACATCAGCGGAAGGTACATGTCTGAGTACAGACTACAAGAAAATTCCTACTGGCAAAGAGAAAACATCGATCCCCATAACCACACGGGTCCAGGCCCTCCGCCGGGATCCGCCTAACTAGTCGTCGTCGAGTCTCCACGTGAAACGTCGATCACCATACCTGTTGACGATCAAGAACACTGAAAAGAGTTTGGGGGTAGTATCATGAGTACAGAAGTACTCAGCATCCAACTGTAGTGGTCATCTGACGCAGCAAGGACTTCATCACTCGTCACTCTAGGACAACTAGTAGTTTACGGTAAGGATGGGGTAAGTGGTGAGGTTGCTGCCGCACTAGCATTTATGAAGTGGCTAACGATCTAGAGAGTAAGGTAAGAAGCCAAGCATTCGATGAGGAATCGCCTCCAACAAGTCTTGCTATCAACTACTTACGCAAACATAACACCTATCCTATCCTTGTCCTCCTCTTCGCATCCCGACGAAGAAGAAGCAGTCAAGGCACACACACACGTTGATCAAGTTATATTAAGATTATCTCAGTTGTTGTTGTCTATGAACAAGGAGTAGGTCTCAAGTAGTCCATAACCGTGGACACGTCTTCTAGAAAAGATTTAACCCTACAGGGGTGTACCAACTGTCCATTACAAGGCTCCGCACGCACGCCCATATCTCTCAGTTGCTACCCATTATAGGCAACCATTTTATGATTTAGTTCCAAGAGATCCGAAACGACAGGTCCCTCTAACTAACAACGAACAAATCCGGGTGGCCCCCGGTGAGTCGACATCCAGCTCAGGAGCCGGTCACGCTCTCGATCTGGTCTCTACCGTCTGTCGCAGGTTTAGATAGCCGGTTAATCACACATGGGAAACCGGGTTCCTCAGCCGGACAAGGTGGGCCAGCAAGGGAACTATGTCCTCACTGGTCCAGGTTGGTTTGAAAACTACTGGCGGCCGACGAGCACACACACGGTTTCAAATGGTAAATCAGCCTGGGCGACCACTAGAAATGTTTGAAGCTAGGTAGGTAAGAAAAGGGGACCCCATAAAATCCCACACACGGTTAGGAACGCTCGTCAAGAGACATAATACCCGGAACTCAGATCCTAGGTGACTCGAATGGAACAAAGCGTCGGGGCGGGATAGCCTAGACCTTCCATCCTTCGTTGAATATAGTCAACATTATAATAATCATATCATCAATAACAATAATAATAATGATAATGTGATAGCCCAAACCAAGGAGTAACAGGGTAACATCGTAGCATCCTAAGCATGCATACTAAGCAGGGGCTGAGCAACGAGCAATAGTAACATAGCAGTACAAGGTTTGGTGGGAGGGGACATGGCTGTATCGGTTTCAAAGAGGCTGTAAACATGTGGTAGGACCAAACATCGAACCTAACCTAGACTAGCATGCAAACCGCTGGTTGAAATAGAATGGATAAAAGTGATGTATAGTCCTTGCCTGTTGATAAGTCGGGTTCTGAAGGTGTAGTTAATCGCAAGCTCGCATCGTCTCCGAGAGGTACCCGCAGAAGCACACAAGAGGGTAAACACTAGAAAGCAATCAACGAGCAAGCATCTATTAATACAAAGCAAACACGAGCAAGCATCAATAAGAAGGCAACACAAGACATCGCACCTACCGTCGAGAGCGGTTACTAACAGGTTAAGTGGAGTACTCGTCACACGCGACGATACCGCACGTTTACAAGGGTTCAAGTTGTTTAGCTACACAAGATGAGAAAAGGTTGTTAACATGGCATCTCACTCAAGCATGGCATAGCACACAACATGACAAGAGGTGAAGCATAAATAAACTATCTAATCTAGTCACTTTAAGTGGGTGTAAAACCTATACATGGCAAACTATTGCGGACCCCACGATAAAAATGGAATTTGGTACTATTTTGCCCTAAACAATATTTTATTATTTTATTTAGCAAGAAAGAACAACATAAACACAACCTACATGCAATTCTAGTCAAGTTACATATAAGAAAACATTTTAAACCGAACAACGGTTAAAAAGTTATTAGATAAACCGTTACGGTGGCATGCGATGTAATTAACAGGTAAACATCATGTAAACAAGGTCAAATGGGGCAAAGGAGCACATTTTATTAAACTACACGAAAAACTAAGCAACTTTCATATTTAACACGTCGCGATCCGATCTACGGTTAAAAAGATACGACCCTCGCTAAAACGTATAATAATCTGCTAATTAATAATAAAATCCTAGAAAAAAAACTAAACGGGCCGAATCCGCTACCGATGGGCCTAAACAGAGGCGCTGCATAAAAAATGATGCACCGGGCGCTACAGAGACCTGGGCCGATCCCACTACCGCAATAATAATAAAAAAAGAAAAAAACATGGGAGGGTGCCTCACCTTGGGCCTGGCCCAGGCCGGCTGTGGGCAGCAGATGGGCCGCTGGGGCGCGCGAGGCCCACGTGGTCGTCCAGCGTGGAGGGGCGTCGCCGGCTCGATCCCGACCTGGATCGTGTCTCGGCGGTGGCGGATGTCGCCGTTCCAGGCTCCGGTGAGGGCTAGCCGGCGTTGGAGGGGGCGTGGGGGCGCGTGGAGGAGGACGGGAGCGGATGGGTGCGGATCCCGTCGCCGGCGAGGTGGCTCCAGACGATGTCGGCGTCCCGAGGGCTGGCGGTGAGCTCCGGCTCAGCTCCTGCCATGGCGGCTCCCATGGTGCGCGGCGGCGCCGGCCTGGATCTGCGAGGACAGAGGAGGGGGCAGTGACAGGAGGCGGGGAGAGGAAGAGAAGAGAGAGGGGCGCCCGCGGGGTGAAGGAGAGGTGGCCGGTGGGGTGGCGGCTCGTCGGCCGCGACGACGAAGCTCCACGGGTGGAGGCGGCGCGGGCATGGAGAGGAGCGAGGTTGGTGAGAGGTGGAGAAAGGGGGTGATGTGGCAGCTTCGTGGCCCTCCGATCTCCTGATCGAACGGCTGTAAACAAACCTTGGCTAGGGATGCGAAAATGGGGCAATTTTTAGGGCAGATTGGGGAGAAGTGGAGGGGGTGGCTGCAATTTTGTGGCTAGGGAAACCCTACAAGAAGGTGGGAGTGTGGTGGTCTTTATATAGCCCAGGTGGCTGGCAGTTTGCGAAAACATCCCCGGTTTTTCTCCCGCGCGCGCGGTGTTAACGTTTCTGACCGTCGAGGGTCCGCAGTACCTCCGATTCGGGTAAAACTTCGAACTGCGCGATCAGCGCGTCGAGCCGGCGGCGTTCACCTCGCGCTGGAACCATTCCGAGAACACTTTCCGGCGCTCTATAAAAATAACCCGTTTAATTATTAAACAGGGTTTTTCGTTCCGTTGGCTGCGGCTGGTCTCGTGCGATTTCCGCGACAGTGATCGGGTGAAACCCGGTGTCGCAAAGGTCGAGTGTCAGGGTGGCAAGGGTCGGTCTTCGTCCGATACGAGATAAGAGGGGGGAAAATAATCGCCGATCGATAAATCGGGGATGCAAACACCGCAAACAAATCAGACAATCAAACAATTCACACCGAAAACAAAATTTTTAATTTTTGTGAAAACTGGGCTGTTACACTCATCCAATCCCTACCATCCCCTTTTCCTACAGCATGGAATTACTCACACATGAAAGGAGAAGTCATGGAGGGATGATGGAGTGGCGATGGTAATGACGATGACGATGATTTCCCCTCACCGGAGGCCAAACTAGCCTCTAGATTAACTCTCCCGGAGAAGAACAGAGGGTGGCCGCGGATCCGCGATGAGAATTGGGAAAAGGACTTCTGTTCTGGTATTTCCTCGCTGAGGGTAAAATAGGAGTCCTGGTAGGGCATCAGAGGGGATAGGACCCTCCCAGGTGCCCTGGTGGCGCGGCCAGGGGCAGCCCCCTCTGTCCCTCCTTCTTGGGGCTCCTCCCGGTGCATGGATTTTCTGTATTTTTCCTGGAATTTTCTGAGACACCTAAAAATCCATTTTCCTACACACAAGAAAACCATACATGCAACTCTGCTGAAAACAACATCAGTACGGGTTAATTTCATTTAAATCATGCAAGAATGGGGTCAAAACAATAGCAGAAGTGTTTGGAAAAATCGATACGTTTGAGGCGTATCACTCGCCATCAACTATAGCTCAAGCTATTACTTTGTGAGCATATTTAGGCCAAAAACAGCCGATAATCAATTGTACAATTAAAATGAATTCAAAATGATCGTCTATATAATTAAATGACATGACGAAACAGAAAACCTAATTAGTTGGCATATGATATTATATTTTGGCAGCCGCAACTTGGATAATCAGCAGTTGGCGACTACTTTGAAGTACCATGGTTTTCTAATTTATTTATTTATTGTGAATTTTTCTAAGGCATCCACTTGTTGTTTTTTTTGTTTTTTATAAAGCGCTATTGTAAATAGCTTCCACCATAGATCGTGATAGCTAACATAGCTATAACTGGGACCAGGCGGCAATACATCGATAAAAGCGATTTAAAACCTTGCACGTAATTCATACTACTCGCATAACCATCACACAATGCATACTTTAAAATTATCTAAACTAGAGCTCTACATATATAAGAAGATTTTTTTTCACTTAATTTGATTCCAGCCGAGGGCACTACCGGCGGTTGGGATGGCGGGAGGAGGGCTCCGGTCGAGAGGAGGGATGAAAGCGGGCGTCTATCGTCGGAGGAAGGGGCGGCGGGAGGAGGGTGCCCGAAGGTGGGCGGCTACAATTAAATGAAGGGGCTATAGGAGGAGGAAAAGGAGGCGGCGACGAAGGTCGACGGCACCTCGCCGATCGGGGACAGAGGCGAAGGGGACGGCGTCGTCGTGCGAGAACTCAGTTGCGCAGGTTGGAAAAAACTGACTAAGGCATAGTTAATGTTAGCCCTCCAAAACGGCCAAGTCATAGGAATGTTTATCTATGACGTTGCACACATGAGAAACACCATCCGTAATACAAATAGTGCTGGTGTGCGATTTATTTTCACGCGACCAGTATTTTACAATGGAACAGAAAAATAAATCTCACTTATAAATGGCATCCAAATTATTTTCCACCACTTTAAAATTTGTGATTATCGATGAATTTTCAAAAAAAAGTCATATACACCACCAATTCCGCACTTGATGAAAACCTAGCAAAAATGATAAGCGCCGAACGTTCGGGCGGCCACCCCACGCCCGAACGCACACATACCATGTGCACGAATATTAAAGCATCCATCCATCCATCCATAGCGAGCTTTTGCTTTTTTTCCATTTAATTTTTTTTATCTCTTAAATAAAAAATCCGATTAAATTCCGTTTTTACCATTAACTCTGTCTCGACGAGATCTCCAAAATAGATGTCATATTGATATGTTTAAAAAACGTTTTTTTGGACCAAAAGTTGCCATGCTGTTTACACTGAAATTGCCATCCTGTTTACACTAAAGCTGCCATGATGTCTTTCATCTATTATTTTCTTCTAGATTTAAAGCCACTATTGTATTTTAACGCCTTTTCACTCATCGCCGTGGACCGGGGAGAGCTGCGGTGATGCTTAGTGGACCCCCGAGCGGATATCTGGCGCGGGGGGAGGGGGGTGCTCGACATGGTGGTTTCTTAGGTTACGAATGCGTCGAGGAGATCCTCTGACGCATCTCAATGCATGACGGTGGGAGAGGGGACATGGATCGGGGGAGAGTTTGTCGACGGTGTGGTGTTTCTCTGGCAGCAACTATTTTTTGTGCCCATGGCAATTTATATTCATAGGACATGGCAATTCTTATTCATAGGAGGATCAGGGAGAGCTGCGGTGATGCTTAGTGGACCCCGAGCAGATATCTGGCGCGGAGGGAGGGGGTGCGCGACATGGTGGTCTCCTAGGTTACGAATGCGTCGACGAGATCCTCCGACGCATCTCAACGCATGATGGTGGGAGAGGGGACATGGATCGGGGGAGAGTTTGTCGACGGTGTGGTGCTGCTCTGGCGCCAACTATTTTTTGTGCCCATGGCAATTTCTATTCAAAGGACATGGCAATTTTCTATTCATAGGACATGGAAATTCTTATTCATAGGAGGACCGGGGAGAGCTGCGTTGATTCTCAGTGGACCCCGATCAGATATCTGGCGCGGGTGGGGGGGGGGGGAGGAGGGGTGTGCGACACGACGGTCTCCTAGGTTACGAATGCGTCGAGGAGATCCTTCGACGCATCTCAATGCTTGACGGTGGGAGAGGGGACATGGATCGGGGGGAGAGTTTGTCGACGGTGTGGTGCTGCTCTGGCGGCAAATATTTTTTGTGCCCATGGCAATTTCTATTCATAGATCATGGCAATTTTCTATTCATAGGACATGACAATTCTAATATATAAGACATGGAAATTTCTATTCAAATGACATGGCAATTTTAATTCATAGGACATGGCAATTTCTATTCATAGGACATGTCAATTCTTATTCGTAAGACTAGCGTCTACAACTTCAAGTTGCCACCTTCACATAACTAAATTTGCCATAAAAAATATCAACGATTGACATGTTTCGTGTCACACATGTGGTAATTATCAACATTGTCATAAAAACGTGCCACACGTGCGGGCAGAAAGATGGCAAGTCCACACGCATTGGTGGCAACTTTAGCACATGTGAGATGGCAACTTCGCTAAATACATGGAAACTTTGGCTAATAATTGTCATCTATGTACACCTAAAATTAGCATCTAAAAAACGTGTTAACGGAAGTGCCTCCGATATATGACAATATTACTTATAGGACATGTCAGTTCTTATTCATAGGACATGGCAATTCTTATTCGCAAGACTAGCGTCTACAACTTGAAGTTGTCACCCTCACATAACTAAACTTGCCATAAAAAACATCAAGGATTGCAATGTACTCGTGTCACACATGTAGTAGTTATCAACATTTCAATTTTTTTCTATCTATCAATGACAAACTATTTCCTTTTTATGTCGATGGCAAATTTAACATATCTCTTGTCATGGCAATTTAAGATGTGTTTTTGCCATGGCAAAATAAACATGTGTTACCTAAGGTAAATTTATAAAGTTTTATTTTATGAATTACGACAAATTTACGTAGAACGTTGAAGAAAAAGTGCAAAAAACTAATTGAAGCAAATGATGATAATTTTAGTGCAAACAACATGACAATTTAAATGCAATAGACATGACAATTTTTAAGCCGAATTTTTTTTTGTCGAAACATATCGATATAGGATCTAGTTTCGAAGATCTTATCGCGACGAATTTAATGATGAAAACAGAAATTTATATAGAATTTTTATTTAAAAAAATAAAAAAAATGAAAAAAATAAAATAAAAAAAAACGTTCGCCAGTTATCACTGGCCAAACCTAGAACGTCCCACAGCCGATTCCGCCCGATGAAAACCTAGAGCGCCCACAGCCGACGCCAACTCCCCTGTTGGCGGACCACTCGAATTAAACTTCCGGCGCTGCCCCTGTTAGTTTCACCGATGGCACCGCCATTTGGATCAACCTCCGGCGCCGCCCCTTCGCTTGACTCATGTCCTCAATCCATCGAGGGCGAGGTCCCCGCGAGCGATATTGAGGCCGTGGACCGTGGTGTCCTCTGTCCAACTCCTATCAGCGGATCTTGGTGAGATTCAACAGTTCTATGACCAGAAGAAGCTCTCTGAAGAGATTGATGACCCGTTGGATAAGAAATCGGCCACGATTCCCTTGGCTGGAAAGTTGTCTGAGATGGGGAAATCCCGCCGTGAGAGGCACGAGTGCACGAGCTCATGGACCGTCTGGACCCTGGCGGCGGCATACTCTTCATATGCGTTGCGTCGCCGCTTTATGGCTTGATTGTTGCGTGGCTGCTTTGGCGCGTTGCTGATGAACCGCAGGCCCTCCTCTGGACATTTGTCCATCTCTCCTGTGCTTATCTGTTCCTGTTGATCATCACCCTGTCGGAGACGATGAGCATCAGTACAGTTTTCTTCCGCATATCATACATTGTGCTGCTTTCATTTGCTGCCGTCCATCTGATTGGGCCAGTGAATGGAATGATTGTGTTGTATTCTGGCATGATCTACGCTGCCGGTATGTTTGGGTATGCCATGGGTGAATATCTTCAGCGTGTTGGGATAGAGCGGACAGCAGATTCTCTGCTGTTGCCTCCTTTATGCAGCAAGGATTACCCAACTAAGAATGGCGTCGAATTTGCTAGGTTTTTCCTCACCGTCTTGTCACTGCCTATCCTCATCCGCATGGCATTTTTTGGTTTTAATTACTGACACCGTCCACAAGACCCTGCTAGATGCGCCAATGGTCCTAGTGGAGCTCCCATGGGAGATGTGGCTGCTGATTGTTTTTTCTACTGTGTACGTAACTGAGGTTGGATTGAAATGTGTTCTTGTAACAATGGAGGCATTTGTTTGGAAGTCTATGATATACTTCATTATATGCTTGGGGATTGGCGCTTTTCTATTCTTCAATGTGGCCAAGGCTGCTGGGTTGCTCTCTATATGGCTTTGTCTGATGGGATCAGGTGCATTTCTCGGTTACACTCGTGACGCCCCAAAATCAGACCGTATACAATAATCATATACGCAAGGTACACGATCAAGATCAGGTACTCACGGTAAGATATCACAACACAAGCTTACAAATAAAATAATACAAGTTGTATCGGGTCACAAGGGCTCGAATACAACAGCTCGAGAGCACAAAGTTAGCGGAAGCAATAGTATCTGAATATAGACACAATGTACACATGATTTGCCTTAAGAAGGCTAGCACAAATAACAACAGATCGAAAAGGCGAGACCTCCTGCCTGTGAACCTCCAAACTACTCCTGGTCCTGGTCAAAGAGGGGTCCCGACGTAGTAGTAGACGCCACCGGGGTACTCCTGCTCCTGGGCTCCAACGTCGACTATAACGCCCGATCAGGCAAAACAAAAAAGGGAAAAATAAAACAAGGGTGAGTATCTAGCATACATGCGAGTCTTACGTCCGCTACTAAGCATTTTATGCATTTGTATCAAATGGAAATGAGAGGTTGTATATAGTGGACCGCAAGGTAGAAATCAGAATAAGGATAAAAAGCTAGGCCTATCGAAGACTTGCATCTTCCGACGAGTCTTGCAGCACAAGAAGAGAACAACCAACAGTTCATATAAAGCATAAAGTAACAATGCAGCAGAATTTGTTGCAGCATTGTATAATAGTAAGTTGTAATAATTAATAATAATAAATGCCTCCAAGTTCCCCTCCTCGACTTCCCGGCGAGAAAGAAAACACGGAACCGATAGATTAATAGTAGTAGTTTGTAGTAGTAGGATCCGACTTCAGTATAAAGCGTCCTGTTACCGTGGACACGGCTATTCGAATAGATTAAACTCCCTGCAGGGGTGCACTACTGTTCCGTCAGAATCCCAACTAGGATAAGTGCTAGGGCTTGCTTGACCCTCTGCATCATGAAGAAAATCCAAAAAGATATTCAAAAATGGGGAAAAGAAAAGCCCTGAAAATTTAAATAAATGGCCAGATAAAAATCTTTTTCCAAAAATCATTTGAACATTTGAAAAATTCCTATAAATGATGGTGATCATTTCAAAAGTGGTTTGGGTTCATTCCCATGCCCATGGAATTTTCTAAAATTCAAAAAGTGCCTTGGAAATTAAATTTGACCCTTATTTGAATTGAAATTCAAATGTATTGAATTTCAAAAATGCCCAAATCCTATAAGTGACTAGCTACTGGTCACTTAGGATTTATAAAAAATCATTGGGCATTTAATAAAAATGCTCTACTAATTAATTTAGAGCAAAACAAATAAAATAATAAGAAAACAGAAACAAAATCAGAAGAAAAAGGAAAAAGAGGAAGTGGCCCAACCCCCTGGCCACCTGGCCCAACTAACCGGACCGGCCCAGCCCATTGGCCTCCCCTTGTCGTCTTCCCTCTCCCGGCGCCAGAGCAGGCAGCTCGCCGCCGTGGCGAGCATGCCCGCGGCTGCCAAGCCACCTAGGCCCTCCCCTGCCTCCTTCTCGCAGCCACGGACGCCCAGGAGACGCCCCGCGTCTTTTCCCCCTCGCAGATCACCTTCTCCTTCCTCCCTCCTCGCCATTTTCGCGCGGGCCCAAACCCTAGCCAGAGCACGGCCATGCGCCGACGTGGCCACTGAGCCTCCCACACCACGCCACCGTGTCCTTCTTCTTCACCAGCGTCGACTCCTCCGAGCTGAAGCCTCAATTGGAACCAGGGACCAACCGAGGCGACTCCCGCGTCAGGACTTCACCGCCGGGCGCCATCGACTCCGGCGAGCGATTCCGCTCCGGCCAGTTCCTCCCCGACGTCGCCACGTGCGCCTTCGTCATCAGGGTGAGCGCGCGCTTCTTTTTCCCTAGCCCAAGCTCCATACCGTGCTTGCTTTCGCCATCACCGCCTGTACAGAGCTCCGGCCGCCGCGCCAAGACGACGTCGTCGCGCCCTCCGGCGTCCCCTTGACCCCCCAGTAGCTCCAGTCGAAGCGCGAGAGCGAGAGGCACCCTCTGGTGTCCTCCTCTGCCCCTCCCGTGGCCTGTGGCCTAGTCCGGCAAGGCGCCGCCGTGGCCCGCGCCACCGGCGTCAAGCCGCCGGCCATTAGGGCCCTAATCACCCCACTGATCCCCCTAACAGCCTATGACAGGTGGGCCCTGGCCCCTAATTAGCCCCATGTGAATTTAATTAAACAGGATTAACCCCCTGAGGCTGACACCCTGGCCCCACATGTCAGCCCCCCCTGTGACATCAGCATTGCATCATGCTGATGCAATAATTTTTTTTCCAGAAATTAAAAGAATTAAAGAAAACAGAGAAAATTCCAGAAAATCATTTAAACTTTAGAAAATCATAACTAATTCATATTAACTCCAAATTTAATAAATAATATATGAAAAATTATCAGAAAATGCAAGGATTAAGAATATGCAATTTGTTTTTATGTTTGACCATGTTAAAATGGGTGAACAGAAGCAAATGTGGATATGACTTAATTTGAATTTGAATTTGGAGTTTGAATTTGCATTTCAAATGCAATATACTTCAATTAAGATGAATATGCTACAAACCAGTACCATTCACATCATGGACAACCTTATCATGTGTATGTGCATTTTACTTCCGAAGTTGTCCCCCCTTGTTGATGATTGCCTCCGATGACAGACGTTCCGAGACGGTGATCACCCCCGAAGGAGAAGACCACCGTTAAGACCCGTGTATCGTCAGCAAGGCAAGCAAACCCCATTGATCATGTCTATAAAATTCTACTTCCCTCTCAGTCTCGCTTATGCATGTTTAGGAGATCACCGAGACACGTCCTTTCGCATAGTTGAACCCATTCCGATGCATGACCTATCATTTTGTCACCGTATTAAGCAAACCACAATCCTAGAAGATTTAGGAGTTGAATGATGAGCATGTGCCCCCTGCAACTGTTACTGCTTATTGCTGCTTAGTGATACAATGAGGATGTTATGATTGTGAGTCGGGATGGAATGAACACAGTGATGCTGATGATAACGTGTTGGTGAATTCACCCTAAACAAAGGTGAACGATGAGAGGCTGTGTAGGAGTACACAGTGAGTGGGTTGTCTCGTTGAACACTGCCCTAGGCCCCGAGTTCCTGTTTTGTGATCCAAGACAAAGACTATGACCACATGTAGGGTTTATGGGAGCCCCGTTTATGGGAGCCCCGAGTTCCATTTGGCTTATGCATAGATATGTGGGTGGACCTGTGAGGCAGCGAAACCATCTGTCAAAGGTGGCGTCTCGGTCCCTAGCATTATCTGATTCCATTTCGTAGAACCGGTCGGACTCTCGAGCGGTGACAAACTCAGGTAGTCGACTCCTGGATTAGAGAAGGTGATGTGAGGGTAGTGCCTTGGTTTCATCCACGTCCGACACCCGCTTGAAGGGTGACAAGAACGAGGCAATAAGTGATGACACGCGTGTGAAGATGTACACCCCTACAGGGTTAATGAACTATTCGAATAGCCGTGTACGCGGTTATGGACTACTTGGAGACCTTTACTTGATCATAGACAACTTGAATGGATACTTATAAAACTCGCAAGATAAGCGTGAGTGCTATGGCGTGCTTTCTCGTGGGGAAGTCGAGGAAGTATCCATAGTGGTGTATTGGTTGGAGACTTGGTAGTGGACTCGTGTACGGTTCTTACCTCAAGTCTGGTACTCGTAGTTCAGGACTAGCCAAGTCAAAGCTGGCACTTCTGCACGTTGAACCCCACCTCCTTTACCTTGATACTTGAGCATGAGTAGTTTAGTTCTGATGTATGTCTTGCTGAGTACGACTTTGTACTCACGTTTGCTTATTCTATGTTTTAGATGAGAACCCGGACCCCGATGGAGTCACCTTCGTGAAGCTCGACGTTGACCTTGGTAGTATAGTTCCAGACAGCAGTCTGGTCCCTCGTGGAAGGGCATGTATGTTGAACAAGGCTTCTCTAAGCCCTTTGTTAAACTTGTCTGTACTCAGACCTAATTAACTTGTCTGTACTCAGACCTAATTTGCTTCCGTTGTATGATGTAATGTTGATCACATACATGTGATCTTTGTATGATCTATGTGCAAGTCAATAAAGAAGTACTTTGTAGAGTTATGTGATGATACCCGCTGTTCATACTAGACATGTGTGCTGCGTGTATGATTATAACATGCATGTCTTAGTATGGGTTTTCGAGACCTTAGTTGTGATCTGGCTGGCGGTCTTTTATACACCAAGTGGCCCTTAGATGTGCGCAGCTTGGGGCATCGCGATGCGATTGCTCGTGACTCTGTCAGGTGCACACTTTGTTGTATGACCGTGCCCGCCCTAGACCCCGACTAAGTGATCGGGCTGGAGTAAGTCTATGTAAGGGTTATAATACAATCGATAGTATGGTTGAGGCGACCTATCTATGAGTATGGGAGTTCATCACCCATATCATTTAGACTTATGTGCGGACGATGAGGACCCATCTCAGTTGATCATCCGTCCTGAATGGGATGCCCCTCACGTTCGGTGCTTTCCGAGAACATCCTGTGCTTGGCCTTGCCTGCTTAGACAAGCGGGTACGGTTCTCGGCTCTCCATATGATTGTGTTGTAGCGAGTCTTTCATACGCTAACCCCGGGTCCCGACAGACTTAGTATCAGAGCGGGACTATCTGTAGGATTATCAAGGCCTTGGTCGCAGTCGAGTCTAGCACTCTATAGTTATATAGTTACTTGGGTATATAAGGGAACAATGTAAGGCTTCTTTTTCTCCATACCCTCATCGATCTGAGTTCTGGGTCACCCTTATCTTTTGTACGGGATGATAGGAGTAGGCTCATCTATGTCTTACTAGAACATCTCGTTGAGTGCTTCCTTGTATCCGTAGGATTGTTGTGGTCGTCCAGAGTCTCCGTGTTTTGAGTTCCTTGAGGAAGTTCTGTCCAATCTCCTCGAGGTTGTCTTGTTTTCTATCCCGGTGTAGCCGTTATGCTGCCCGATTTATCCCTTGTTTCTATGAATCATTGCCTTTGCATTATGATCTTTTCTTCCGAAATCATGTCATCTTATCTTTGATTCCATGGTACAACCTGTTCTGATTATTGATTTTTATCACAAAGGATGTCAGGTGGAACTCGTAGTGCTGTTCGTCGCAATCGAGACCGTGATCGGAATCGAAATGATGATGCACCTCCACCAGCGCCTTATGCGGCGGAAATCATGATGGAAGCCAAGCGGAATCGACATGATCAAACACTCCTTCTGGAGCTCATCGAGCAGAATACCGCCCATCATCGCAATGTGGTTGTGAGCATTCAGGACTTCATCCTCCTCAAGCCACCGGTATTCTGATGTTCTTCTGAGCCCCTTGAAGCTGATGATTGGCTCCGTTCCATCGAGCGTAAGATTGATACTGCACATGTTGCTCCCGATGATCGAGTTATTTTCGCGGTATACTTCTTGGAAGGTGCTGCTCTTCAATGGTGGGAGAACTATGTTGCTATGCATCCAGATGGTCACGTAGTGACTTGGTAGGAGTTCTGTGTTGCCTTTCGAGGGTACCACATTCTGGATGAGTTGATGGAGCGCAAGAAGGAAGAGTTCTGCAATCTGACTCAAGGAGAGATGTCCATTCATGAGTATGAGATGGAGTTCAACCGTCTTGCTCGTTATGCCCAAGATGAGATCACCACCGATGCGAGAAAGCAGACAAGGTTCCGTAAGGGACTTAGCCCTATCCTTCGCCATGATCTCAACCTCCTTGAATTTTCCACATTTGAGGATTTAGTCAACAGATCCTTTAGAGCTGAGCATGGCAATGAAGTGTTTGAAGAGTCTCGCAAGCATGCTCTTGAGCTTGCTCCTTCTTCAAGTTCAGCCCCTCAGAAACGCATAATATGGATTCCAACTGGTGCCATACCTCAAAACTTTCTTCAGAGGCCACCATCCAATATATGCCATCCACCTCAACACATTGTTCCTCCCAGGAATGATGGTGTGCAATCAAGTAATCCTGCTCCAAGCAATTCAGGCAGGATGTGTTTCACATGTGGTCTGCCAGGCCATTACTTCCGACAATGCCCTATAGTGTTGGTGGCACCACGTCGACCTAGTCATAAGCCTCCAAAGAAATCCACCACCAAAACCATCCCAGCAAAGCTTTCAGTCACAGGTAGTGGATATGTGAATGAAATCTCAGTTGAGGAAATGATGGCTTCTCTCCCTTCGTTGGTAGGCCCCAAGTGGAAGGCGTGATGCAGTACAGTAGTGAGTTTCCCTCGGTGAAGATACCAAGGTTTGTCTCCAGTAGGACTCCGGAGATGATAAGAAGGTGTCAGTGGCGCAACTGACGTGGACCTGCACACATACACAGATAACTTTGTTCCCAACGAAGTTCAGAGAGGTTGTCAATCTCTCCAGTCTTGTTGTTCACAAAGGATAAATGCAAGGGATAATGATAGTAAATAAAAGCAGTAAAGTAAAGGTACTGTGGAAACAATAATAAGGATATGGAACGGGATACGTGATGTTCGCTAGTGATGTCTCTCTCCCAAAAGATGATAAAACTGCTATGCAAGGTAAACAAATTACAGAAAGGCAATTGACAGGATTATGAACGCACCGCAATGCTAACTATGCTACAAAAGAAAGGAAGAGGTTCAAAATCACGGGCAGTACGCCAAAGTAAGTAGACCGAAATCCAACTGCATCTACTACTAATCATCCACCTTGAGATATCTATCCAGAACATCTCGCTGGTATTAAGTTGCGAGCCCCACCCAAAGTGTAAACCCAAAGCAACAGACAACTGCATTAAAAAGAACTATGCGTAAAGTAAACAATCCTTGTAACCGCGGTTACAAGCACCGTTGTTTTCCCCCTTGTGGCAACAACACATCCCCTAGACTCATGTTTCTGTCACTCAAGCATGTCATCGGGGGGGAATGAACCCACAATCTAGCACAATGCTCCCTCTTGGAGTCACTACCTACTACTTGGCCAAAGCAATAAATAGCAACGGAGAACATGCAAGAATTACTTAGGAACAAAAATATAAAAGATAGAAACCAAATATATTACTCTATCACAATCTGAACATAATCTCATAATCCATCAGATCCGATCAAACTCAACATAGCAATTGCAGAAATATTACAAAGGTGCCTCGATCATGTAGGGAAGCTCACGAGGTCTAAACAATGAAGATCAAAGAGGGGAGGAGAACATCACATAGCTACTGATCACGGACCCATGGTCCAAGGAAAACTACTCACGAGACATCCGGGGAGCATCCATGGTGGAGAGGAGACTCCCGGAGGTCAATCCTCCCTCCAGCAGAGTGCCGGGAAGAGGTCTTCTGGTGCTCCCGATCTTCGGAAGCGCGGCGGCGGCGGAACAGAGGCGAGTTCGTGGAATAGGGTTCCTCTCTGGAGTTTTCCCGTGACGGGGTATAAATAGGCGAAGGGGGGAAGCCAGAGGTGGTCCAGGGGCCCCAGGCGCCCCCCTGGCGCGGCCAGGGGTGGGGCCGCGCCGGGTGGCCGCCTGGGCCCCCTTGGCTCCCCTCGGGCCCCTCTCGGGCTCTTCTCGAAGCTTCCTCCAAGCTGATTTTTATCTGAATTTTCCCAAATTTTTCTGGCACTTTTTATATGGGGGAAAACTGAAATAGAAAAACAGCAGAAAACAGGAACTGGCACTAGGGTGCACTGAGTTAATAGGTTAGTCCAAATATGATCAAAAATGTATGAATGTATCTAGATCATAGCAATATCACACAAAACATGCATGGAGCAAGCAGAAATTATAGATACGTTTTGGACGTATCAACATCCCCAAGCTTAATTCCTGCTCGTCCTCGAGTAGGTAAATGATAACAACATAATTTCTGTGGTGACATGCTAGCAACCATAAAAGAACTTTGAAAAGTAAAATAATCAAGGTTAGAGATTCAATTCAAGTCATAACATGCAAGAGTCTATATTAGCATTGAAACAAGTAACAAAAGAACATTAGGTGCAAGATCTCTCGCTGTCCGTGTCTCGAATGTCTCCAAATGGTGTTTGCGTGCAAGAAGGGGATAGGGAATACGAGAAAAATTATTTTTGTTGAGAACTCAATCTACTAAAGTTTCACACTCGGTCTTCTTTGGAATCTTATCTTGACTCGTCCCCAGACCACTAGCCAGGTACAAGTCAATTTGATCCACTCCTTTTCGATATTTTGAGCACTCATGCAATGGATGAGCGTAAGCACGAGAGTTGACACTTAGGATGGGAAAGAGAGAATATGGTGGAGGAGGAAGACAAAAAGGATGAGAAAGGCTCACATCAATAAGGACAATCATAGGCAAGAGATGCCAAATGATAGATATGATGTGAGGAGTAGGGATTGCCATGCAAAGAATGCACATACGAGCTAAGAAGCTCTCCAATGGAACTATATGCAAAAAGATCATCTCTATGGAGTACAAGGATATAAAGGAAGTACTAGTGTGGATCTCTCAAAAGGATATTAGTGTTGCCCCTTTCTCTCTTTTTATTTCTTTTTCTCTTTTTTCTATTTTTTGGTATCTTTTTTTGTGGCCTCAATGGCTCTTTCTATTTAACTCTCATTTGTCCTCTTTGGGATCTTTTAATGTGTCCACTTTGGGATCTTTTCCTCACTTAAGGGCAACACTCTATTTTACAAGAAGGTAAAGGAGATCTTTCACACTTTACAAGGTACTCAAAATCATAAAGAAGATGTAACTAACATGATGTATGCAATGTGTGTCGCTGCCAGTGTAGCAGGAACATGTATGACATGAAGATCAAGTCATGAAGAGGTGGATGTTGCATGGAAATATATCTCGGAAAGGCTATGGAAGTGCCTTGATAGGTAGGTATGGTGGCTGTTTTGAGGAAAGATATAAGGAGGCTTATGATGACAGAGCGTATCATGCCAAGGGTTTGGATGTACCGGCGAAGGTGGACACCAACTCTCGGAGTGAGAAGAAGGCAATGCAAGGCACATGAAAGGCTAGCAAAGTATGGGAAGGTGGAAGTGTCAACTCTCAATACTTACATTAGTCTGAAGAACTCATGCACTTATTATCGGTAACTCTCAATCTAATAAGGAGGTTCACAAAGAGACAAGTACCCCGAGGAGGAGTGTATGGGGGTTTGGTTATGCTTGCGCATCCTCGACTCATGGTACGTGAGTGTTCTCTGATATTCGACTCCTCAGAACAGTAGTGAACCATCTAGTAGCTAGAGTTCTCAACTAGTTTTGTAGGTTTTGAAAATAAACACGGATTGCCCAAAATACGACACCTATCACTAATTGGCAAGAGCTCTTGACACCAAAAGTTCAAACATTACTCACATCAATACCTCAAAACTATTGCAAGTTACTACTAAAATTAAATAGCAACCTCAATCACCTACTTCTCAAAACAAGACACAACTCAGTGCAACAACCAACTCTCTTTAACAAGATAAACATGAAAACTAAAAAGAGTTCCAGCAACAAACTAAACAAAAGCCAAGGCTCTTGCTAAAGACAAACTAAGACTAAAACTAAACATGGCAGTAGCTATGAAAAGATAAAGAACACACAACAACAAAAAGATAGGCATGAAGAATCCTATGATGTGTTCTAGATTTTGAAAGTGGAGCGTGTATTTCTCCCACACAAAGTAAGACGGGATCTAACTTTTTATGAACAACAAGCAAAGCTAAAGAAAACTAAAAACAAAACCTAAGAGCGAGACGCTCCAAGCATAGCACATAACACATGAAGTGATAAAAATATAGTGAGACGAAGGATGAACTGATGATTGTTGATGGAGAAGGGGATGCACGGGGGCATCCCCAAGCTTAGACACTTGAGTCTCCTTGAATATTTATTGGGGATGCATGGGGGCATCCCCAAGCTAGAGCGCTTGACACTCCTGGATCTTCTTTCATCATCTTCCATCGCGCACTTGAAAACTCCCTTCATACATAACTCATCATAAGTTGATTAGAGAGGTTAGTACCCTTAATAAATAATTTTTTCTCCACTGGACATAAAGATATTCTTGAAGAGCTACTGTTTATCAAGAGTGCCAAAAAAAATTTGCAAAGAAAAAGCAAGCTTAAGGTTTGCCAAAGTTAGGAGAGACAAAACGTGGCAGAATCTGTGAAAAACGGCACAGCAGATAGTAAAGAATTTTTTCGGGGCACTTCTGCAACTCAAATAAAAAAACTCAAAACATACGGAAGTTTCGTAATTGTATAGAGCATACTGTGTAAAAATTTCAGCTCAAAAAGATGAACTGGGATTTTTCTGGAATTTTTCTGGTCACGAGGACAGAATCTGTTTTCTGGACAGCATGTCACAACTTTTACTTCACTTGCCGTAAGAGGCTATAACTTGGCACAAAGTTGAAAAATAAAGATACAATGATGTTGCTACAGTAGTAAAAAACATCAAGACACAACAAAAGCAAAAAGAAAATCCTAAATTCGTTGCGGGCTGCCTCCCGAAAGCCCTTCTTTAAAGCCATTAGCTAGGCATGATGCAAAAAGAAGAATCAAGTTTTATCAAGAGAAAGAGAATAACTAGCCCGTGTAACGGACTCAAAAGGTAACTTGATTTTCTTTCTAGGGAAGTGTTCCATCCCCTTTTTGAATGGGAATTGTAATTTTATATTCCCCTCTTTCATGTCAATAACCGCACCAACGGTGCGAAGAAAAGGACGTCCCAAAATAATTGGACACAAAGGTTCACACTCTATATCCATAACAATAAAATCAACGGGAACATAGTTGTCATTGACAATGATAAGAACATCGTCGATCTTCCCCAAAGGTTTCTTTATGGAAGAATCAACAAGACGAACACCAAAAGAACAAGGCTCAAAAGGCTTCAATTCAAACATATCAAATATTCTTTTGGGCATAACGGAGGTACTAGCTCCAACATCACATAAAGCATAGCAAGAGAAGTTATTTAATTTAATTTTGACCATAGGGTCCCAACCATCATCTAGCTTCCTAGGTATGGAGGCTTCTACTCTAAGCTTCTCCTCCCTAGCTTTGATGAGTGCATTTGTGATATGCTCCGTGAAGGCAAGATTAAGTGTGCTAGTGTGGGGGTCCCTAGACATTTTGTGTAGTAAGCTAATAACTTCTGAGAGGGTGCAACTATCAAAATCAATATCACTACTATCAAAGGTGGTAGTAGTGTCATCTAGGCTCACTTGTTAGAAACCCTCTATGTTCATAGGAGTTTCTTTATCTACAGTTGAGGTATTAGCATCACCATTAATAGGTCCAACGGGACTAGGAGTGCATTGGGTGCTAATAGTTTGAGTATCCTCAACAATTTGGATAGTGGCAACTGTGTGGTGTGTAGGAAGGCTCTTAATTCTATCCTCTTCCTCTTTTTCTCTAGCCCATCTTTCTTTTAGTTTGGCCATCATCCTAATGTTTTCATTGATTTGTAACTGGATAGCATTTATAGGAGTGGACTTGTTCTCCTCAAGGGGAGAGGTTTTAATTTTAAGCATCTCAATATCAAGGGCTAAGCTTTCTACCTTCAAAGAGAGATTATCTATTTTAGCTAATTTCTCTTCTACATTTTTGTTGAAGGCTTTTTGGGTAGTGATAAAGTCTCTAAGCATGCTTTCTAATTCAGAAGAGGGGTTCTTATTGCTAGGGTAGGTGTTGTTGTTCCCATAGTTGGATGGAAACGGTCTAGGATTGCTAGAAAAATTTCCCCTATAAGCATTGTTGTTGAAGTTGTTTCTAGCAATAAAGTTCACATCTACTTGTTCTTGAGCAACCAAAGAATTCAAAGGAACATCATGAGGATCAATAGAGGGTTGCTTGGTAAGTAGAGACATAATTAAGTCAACTTTTTCATTGAGGGAGGTAATTTCCTCGACAGAATTTACCTTCCTACCTGTTGGAGCGCGTTCGGTGTGCCATTGGGAATAATTGGTCATCATTTCATCGAGAAGCTTCGTGGCAACACCAAGTGTAGTTGATATAAAGGTTCCTCCCGCGGCCAAATCTAACAGGTTCCGCGAGGTAAAGTTCAAGCCTGCATAAAAAGTCTGGATAACCATCCAAGTAGTCAAACCATGTGTAGGGCATTTCTTAACAAGAGATTTCATTCGTTCCCAAGCTTGGGCAACGTGTTCATTATCCAATTGCTTAAAATTCATAATATTACTCCTCAATTGGATAATCTTAGCAGGAGGGTAGTACTTCCCTATAAAAGCATCTTTGCACTTATCCCAAGAATCTATGCTATTTCTAGGAAAAGATTGAAACCAGATTTTAGCATCTCCCCTTAAAGAGAAAGGAAAGAGCTTGATCTTAACAACATCACCTTCTACTTCTTTATACTTTTGCATATCACATAATTCAACAAAATTATTCAAGTGTAAAGCAGCATCATCTCCAGCACCAGAGAATTGATCTCTCATAAAAAGGTTTAGCAAAGCAGGTTTAATTTCATAAGAGGTAGCTGAAGTGGCAGATGTGGCAATGGGAGTGCAGATAAAGTCTTGGTTGTTGTGACTAGTGAAGTCACACAACTTGGTGTTTTCAGTGGAACCCATAGTAGCAGCAAGTGTGGCAGGTATTTTTGGTATTTTTGATAAAAGACACAAAGAAAAAAACTGAAAGATAAACTAACAAGACTAAAAAACAAAGGTAAAGGGTAATGTGCAACTCCCCTATCTTAGCACTCGGAGTCCCCGGCAACGGCGCCAGAAATTCGCTTGATGGCTTCTCACCCTTCGTTGGTAGGCCCCAAGTGGAAGGCGTGATGCAGTACAGCAGCGAGTTTCCCTCGGTGAAGATAGCAAGGTTTGTCTCCAGTAGGATTCCGGAGATGATAAGTAGGTGTCAGTGGCGCAAATGACGTGGACCTGCACATAGACACAGATAACTTTGTTCCCAACGAAGTTCAGAGAGGTTGTCAATCTGTCCGGTCTTGTTGTTCACAAAGGATAAACGCAAGGGATAATGATAGAAAATAAAAGAAGTAAAGTAAAGGTAGCGTGGAAACAATAATAAGGATATGGACCGGGATACGTGATGTTCGCTAGTGATGTCTCTCTCCCAAAAGATGATAAAACTGCTATGCGAGGTAAACAAATTACAGAAAGGCAATTGACAGGATTATGAACGCACCGCAATGTTAACTATGCTACAAAAGAAATGAAGAGGTTCAAAAGCACGGGCAGTATGCCAAAGTAAGTAGACCGAAATCCAACTGCATCTACTACTAATCATCCACCTTGAGATATATATCCAGAACATCTCGCTGGTATTAAGTTGCGAGCCCCACCCAAAGTGTAAACCCAAAGCAACAGACAACTGCATTAAAAAGAACTCTGCGTAAAGTAAACAATCCTTGTAACCGCGGTTACAAGCACCGTTGTTTTCCCCCTTGTGGCAACAGCACATCCCCTAGACTCATGTTTCTGTCACTCAAGCATGTCATCGGAGGGGCATGAACCCACAATCTAGCACAACGCTCCCTCTTGGAGTCACTACCTACTACTTGGCCAAAGCAATAAACAACAACGGAGAACATGCAAGAATTACTTAGGAACAAAAATATAAAAGATAGAAACCAAACATATTACTCTATCACAATGTGAACATAATCTCATAATCCATCAGATCCGATCAAACTCAACATAGCAATTGCAGAAATATTACAAAGGTGCCTGGATCATGTAGGGCAGCTCACGAGGTCTAAACAATGAAGATCAAAGAAGGGAGGAGAACATCACATAGCTACTGATCACGGACCCATGGTCCAAGGAAAACTACTCACGAGACATCCGGGGAGCATCCATGGTGGAGAGGAGACTCCCGGAGGTCAATCCTCCCTCCGGCAGAGTGCCGGGAAGAGGTCTTCTGGTGCTCCCGATCTTCGGAAGCGCGACGGCTGCGGAACAGAGGCGAGTTCGCGGAATAGGGATCCTCTCTGGAGTTTTCCAGTGACGGGGGATAAATAGGCGAAGGGGGACAACCAAACGTGGGCCAGGGGCCCCAGGCGCCCCCTGGCGCGGCCAGGGGTGGGGCCTCGCCGGGTGGCTGCCTGGGCCCCCCTGGCTCCCCTCTGGCCCCTCCCGGGCTCTTCTCGAAGCTTCCTTGTGACGCCCCCAAAATCCGACCGTGTACAGTAATCATACACACAGGGTACACGACTGAGATTAGGGTGCCACGGTGATAATATCACAACACAACACTAAACACAAAAGGATAAACAAATATATTACAATAGAGGTGGTCACGCGGACCCGAATATATAAGTCATACAAGCCATAATATCTGAGTACAGCCATAGTTAGTCAAGTTTTGCCTTAAGAAGGCTAGCACACACCACATCAGAGATACAGAATGAAAAGGCGAGGCCTCCTGCCTGGGATCCACCGAACTACTCCTGGTCGACGGGGAACTCGACGTCGTAGTAGGCGCCTCCAGGGTACTCCTGCTCCTGGGCTCCAACGTCGGCTGCAGCGGCCGATCAGGAAAAACAGTAAAGGAAATAAAGCAGGTGAGTATCTAGTATACCCGCGAGTCTTACGTCCGCTACTAAGCATTATGCATTGTTTCAACGGAAAGAAGAGGCTGTATATAGTGGACTGAAAGACAGAAATCCAGAGCAAGGGTAAGAAGCTAGGCCTAACGAAGACTAGCATCTTCCGACGAGGTCTTGCAACATGAGGTAAGAATCAGCCAACAGTTTATATAAAGCAATAAAGTAACAATGAAGCATAAGTTGCTGCAACATTGAATAATAATAAGTTGTACTAATTAACAATGCCTCCGAGTTCACCTCCTCGACATCCCCGCGAGGAAGAGAACCCGGAACCATACAGTTTAATATTAGTTTCTAGTGGTAAGATCCAGCTTCAGCATAAAGCGTCCTGTTACCGTGGACACGGCTATTCGAATAGATTAATCTTCCCTGCAGGGGTGCACTTGTGTTACGCTACACGCACGGATCTCCAGGGTGGCGGGAACCTTGTTAGGGAACGCTCCACCGAGGCTATCCGACACTTCATAGCCCATCTTTCAAACTCAACAGAGAGGTCATCCGCCGGTCTAAATCCTAAGTACGCCGAGCCTTGGACCCCAACCCGAACGTACTCCTGCACGGTGCGTGGCTGGCCGGTGAAGTTAAAGCAAATACAAATAAGACACCACCGCTCGAGCAAATAAGACAACACCACTTCCCGGTGCAGGCCGCGGTACTGCTGACATCTGAAGAGTCCTCGGACGACACTAAGAAGCGGAGGAGCCCATAACTCGTAGTTCCCACGGGTAGGTAGTGCGTACATGGCATATAGCCAACTCCAGACATTCACTGAACCATTTAGCATTTTAATTAACCTGCGTGACAACCGTTATCGTTGCCTCGACTTAACCGACCCGCGGACAACGACATTACATCGGTGCCTGCCCTGTCGTCCCACCAAGTCACTGCGGTTAACAACAAGGTGAACCGTCTCCTTACCGTGTCTCGCGTGTGCTCCTGGAGAAGCTCGACTTTCGTAGTTTGGTAACTCTCGCGGCCAACGATCAGGGGCCAAGCACACCGGTACACTGGTCGTACCCTCCCTGTCATCCCGTCGCAATACCTCTCGAGGGCACCATTGGGTCGCCCGACTTCTTACCTGAAGGACAACCGTTTACAGGACCCTATGGCGGTAAGACAAAGTCAGCCTCGAGTGGAGTACAAGGATTACTCCTTGATAGCTCACACTTGAGGTGACTAGGCATAACCCAGATAGGGGCCTTTGGCGGTGTCTGCATTGTACCGTACCTGTGCAGTTATAATATTTGTATCCGCGTTCACTCCCCTGAGTGATCCCGGCCCTCTATCTAATCCAAGCTAACAATGCGCAGGGTTCACTGCTGAATAATACATAACAATAATAATAGGCAGCATAGGATAAAGGAAGGCACATCAAGGGGCGACAAAAATCAGGCTATGCAGTTGAATAGGATTGTAATCGTAGCAGCAGCAGTAACAATTCCTAGTGCAAGAAATGTACGGAAAGATAGGCGATATCTGGGGAAGAGAATGGCTCTGCTTGCCTGCAAGCTCGACGGTAGTAGTAGTAGGGTCGTCGACGACGTAGTCATACTCAACAGCGGTGTAGTCGACGGCAGCAGCGGGGTCTACCGGAGATTAAGGGGGGAAGAAACAGTAAATACACAGCAAGCATATAAAAACAGATGCGTGACATGATAGATGAAATGTTAACGGTATTCTAACGCAGTGCAATGCACGTTGCTCGGAACGGTAATTCATCTGAGGATGAACTACCGGCTCCGAATGATTACCGGACAGGGTGTCCGGAGGGGAAGGATCAAGCCGGAGGTGTCGTGGTTACCGGAACAACATAAGGGGGGTGTATCCGTGCTAGTTGTTCTATTCCGAGAAACATTCGTGTTGGGAATAAATTCATCCGGGCACTCTAACAGTACCGGACAATTTATCGGACAGTCGGTCCGGAGGGGGAAAGTTCGATGTTCGTTGTGTTAGAGGGGTGTGGTAGACATACAGATAGCATATTTGTATTTGTTATATTTTTCTGATCAACTTTCATGTATAAAGTTTTTGAGTCCGAGTTACGGTTTAAAAGTTATTGAATTTCACAGTTTAAATCAATTTAAATGATTTTCTGGATTTCTTTTAATATTTATTAAACATTATCCAAAACATTATCCACAACATTATCCAGAACAGTACTGACATGTGGGACCCACATGTCAGCCTCTGTTATTTATAAAACATTTAATTAAATCAGAAAAGCCTCTGGACCCAGATGTCAGTGACTAGTTTTTATAATTTTATTTATTCCAAAATGACTTACAGCTGGGGCCCAGCAGTCAGTGACTCTAGTGCTAACTAAACTTGTTTAATTAAGTTAAATGGCCAGGGGCCCACAGGTCAGTGTCTGAGAGGGTTTATTATTCTGTTAATCTTCTCAGTTAAACTAATAGAGTAATTAGCCGGGGGGGGGGGTCCACTGTCAGTGGCTTAGGGGTCTGGGTTTAGCCCTAATTAACTAACTGACACCGGGGCCCCACCTGGCAACCTCACCGGAGGGCTCACCGGAGGCTCGCCGGCGGCGAGGTCGAGCTAGCTCGCGATTCCGAGCGCCGTTTGAGGCGCCGCTGGTGGCAGTCGACGAAGGACTCGAAGCCGCATCGATCTGGAGTGGTCTCGCGGGCTGGGACGCACGGAGGTGAGTGCAGCTTCAACAATGGCGGCGAAGGGCGTCGGGCTCCAATGGCGCATGCTCATACGAGACGAAATCGAGCTATCTACCGGTCCAAAACGAACACACGCACCACGGGGATCCTACTAGTGCACTTGGCGCGGGCTGGGACGAACCAAATCGACGACTACGACGACGTGCCACGGCGACCGGAGCAAGCGAGTTTGGGGAAAAAGGCTACGGGCTTCTCGATAAACTACGAACAGTTGGCGATGACAGAGCTGCTCACCACGAACGCGTCGGGGTTGGCAGCGGGCTCGGGGAGGGGCTGAGGCGGCCGGAATCGACGTCGAGGTTGCAGCGGCCGGGGTGGGGGAAGAAGACGCGGGCGAAGCCTGTGGTGCTCCCCGGGCTCGATTGGATGCTGTAGTCGACGAAGACGACGACGACGGCGCAGCCGCTGGACACCACGTCGGGGCGTACCGTGCCCGTTGGCCACGTCTGGCCACGACAATGGCGACGGCGACGCTCGGGAAAATTTTCCCCGAAGCGTGAGAGAAGAGGAGGAGGGGAAAGGGAGGGGGAGGATGTCCAGGAGGTGGCCGGTGGCGTGCTTATCGCGTCCGCGGTAGAAGGGAGCAGGTGGAGGGCGGGGCCGGGCTGGCAGCGTCGTGGCGACGGCGGCCACCGTACGGGGCAGGTGGGAGCAGGTGGGGGAGGAAGAAGACAGGGGGGAGGTGGGCTGGGCTTAGGTGGGCCTCGCCCCAGGCGAGCTTTAAGGATTTTTCCATTTTTTTGTGTTGCTGTTTATTCTATTTCTTTCTGTAATTGATTTATTAACCCTAGCATTTTTGTAAAAGGTTATTAGTGTTTGTAAATTAGGGTTACATATTACTAAGGTGCCACAAAAGTTTTTGCAGCAAAATAAAATCATTAGATATTTCTTTTAAATTTTAAATTCCCAAAGTAAGGGTTTTAACCTACTGTTTGAATTTTTTGGAATTTTCTGCAACTCCAAAAATTACCAAAGTTGGTCCAACATGATTATAATGATTTTAGGAAATTTACAAAAATAGTTCCATGATTTTTGGAACAACTTTAATTGAGCACTTTTGTTTTATTTTTCATTCAAAGTTGTTTCAACTAGGGTATAGTTTCTTGATGAGGGAGATGCATTGGGATTAGGGTTTGGATTACCAACCAGCATGGTTTGAAAAGAGCAGAAGCAAAGTTTGATTAGGGACAGGGGATAACAGTGATTAACAAACAGTGATGGTCAACAGTGATGATGATTACTGTTACAGCAACTGAGGGTGTTACATTCCTCCACGCTGATTTTTTATCTGAATTTTCCCGAATTTTTCTGGCACTTTTTATATGGGGGAAAACTGAAATAGAAAAACAGCAGAAAACAGGAACTGGCACTGGGGTGCACTAAGTTAATAGGTTAGGCCAAATATGATAAAAAATGTATGAAAGTGTATCTAGATCATAGCAATATTACACAAAACATGCATGGAGCAAGCAGAAATTATAGATACGTTTTGGACGTATCAGGAAACCACTTCTACTTCTGACGTCATCCTTGGTACACTCCCAGTCAATCATGTTCTCGCCTCCGTTCTTTTCGATCCAGAAGCTTCTCATTCATTCATGTCGGAGAGTTATGCACTTCGTCATGAGTTCCTCTTTGAAGAAATTTTTTCTCCAATGATCATTCAAACTCCTGGTTCAAAGTGGCAAACTAATAGAGTAAGCCATGGCAATCAAATTGCAATTGAGGGTTTAGTATTCCTTGCTTCTCTTATAGCCCTCAAGTCTTCAGACATTGATGTCATCCTAGGCATGGATTGGTTATCAAGACAGAATGATGTCCTTGATTGTAAAGCCAAGTCAGTTAAACTCAGCCATCCTTCCGGCCAGATAATTGACTACACATCACCCAGCTCTAGAATCCAGATGCATACTTTGTGTGCTTCCCCTTCCAGACCTTGAAGATATTCAGGTGATTCATGACTTCCCAGATGTCTTTCCCGAAGAGCTGCCAGGAATGCCACCTGACAGATGTGTAGAATTCATAGTGGATCTTATACCAGACACCGCCCCAATTTCCAGACGCCCATATAGAATGGCCCCACATGAGTTAGCTGAGCTAAAAACCCAACTTGATGCTTCGTTGGCGAAAGGCTTCATCCGCCCTAGCTCATCGCCATGGGGTTGCCCCGTTCTGTTCGTAACGAAGAAAGATGGAACAGAAAGGATGTGCGTAGACTATCGTCCGCTAAATCTAGCGGCGATAAAGAACAAGTACCCACTGCCCAGGATCAATGATCTTTATGATCAACTTGATGGATCCTCGGTCTTTTCCAAGATGGATTTGAGATTAGGCTATCATCAAATCAAAATCAGAAACGAGGACATTCCCAAAACGGATTTCACTACTCGATATGGTCTTTATGAGTACACCGTCATGTCCTTCGGTTTAACCAATGCCCCCGCCACATTCTCGCGCTTAATGAGTTCGATCTTCATGGAGTACCTAGATAAATTTGTTGTGGTTTATCTTGATGAAATTCTCGTCTACTCGAGGAACGAAGAAGAGCACGCAGAACATCTTAGGTTGGTATTGATGAAACTTCGAGAGCACCGCCTTTATGCCAAGTTCTCCAAATGTGAATTTTGGCTACCAGAAGTGACCTACTTAGGCCACGTGATTTCTGCGAAAGGCATTGCTGTCAATCCCGAGAGAGTTCAAGCCGTCCTTGACTGGACTCCACCTGAATCGGTTAAGCAAGTTAGGAGTTTTCTCGGCCTAGCAAGCTATTGCCGCCGCTTCGTTGAGAACTTCTCCAAAGTTGCAAAGCCTCTAACTGAACTCCTCAAGAAAGATAAGAAATTCCAATGGACCCCCAAGTGCGAGGAAAGCTTTCAAGAGCTAAAGAGAAGATTGACTTCTACACCTGTACTTGCACCTATGGACACCAAAAGGGATTTCGAGATCTATTGTGACGCTTCACGGCAAGGGTTAGGATGCATACTTATGCAAGATAGACATGTGGTAGCATATGCTTCACGCCAGTTGCGTCCACATGAAGAGAACTATCCTACCCATGAGCTTGAACTCGCTGCCGTAGTTCAGGCCCTGAAGACTTGGCGACATTACCTCCTTGGTAATCGTTGTGAGATCTATTCTGATCACCAAAGCCTCAAATATATTTTCACCCAGCCAGATCTTAATCTCAGGCAAAGACGCAGGATAGAGTTGATAAAATATTATGACTTAGGAATTTCTCACACCCCAGGCAAAGCCAATGTCATGGCTGATGCACTAAGTCGTAAGTCATATTGTAACAACCTCATGTTACAACAGTATCAACCACTTCTTCATGAGGAATTTCGCAAGCTCAATCTTGAGATAGTTCCTCATGGATTTCTTTCTACCCTGGTTGCGAAACCAACCCTTGAGGATCAAATCATAGCCGCCCAGAAACAAGATAGTAGTATTCAAGAGATAAAGCAGAACATTGTTAGCGGAGTTGCTAAATGTTTCTCTGCAAATGATCAAGGAACGATATTCTTTGAAAATCGTTTAGTAGTTCCTGAGAATGAAGACCTAAAGCAGCTGATCCTTAAGGAAGCTCATGACACTCCCCTCTCCATTCATCCCGGTAGCACAAAAATGTACCGAGATCTACGCCAAAGATTTTGGTGGACCCGGATGAAGAGACACATTGCACAATTTGTTGCCGAATGTGATGTTTGTCGTCGCATTAAGGCAGAACACCAAAGACCTGCTGGTACTCTTCAACCATTGTCTATTCCCGAGTGGAAATGGGACAAGGTCGGTATGGACTTCATCACCGGCTTTCCAAAAACCCAAAAGGAAATGATGCCATCTTCGTGGTCACTGAACGACTCTCAAAAGTTGCTCACTTCCTTCCAGTTCACGAGTCTATAACTGCTAGTCAGTTAGCGGACTTGTATGTCTATAGAATTGTGTCTCTTCACGGTGTTCCTTTGGAAATCAATTCTGATCGTGGTAGCCTTTTCACCTCTAGATTCTGGGAATGTTTTCAAAATGCTATGGGAACTCATCTCTCCTTTAGTACATCTTTCCATCCTCAATCTAGCGGTCAAGTTGAAAGGGTTAATCAAATCTTGGAAGACATGCTCAGAGCTTGTGTTATCTCTTTTGGAAAGAATTGGGAGAAATCTCTTCCCTTCGCCGAATTTTCTTATAAGAATAGCTATCAATCTAGTCTGAACATGGCTCCCTTTGAATTCCTCTATGGCCGACGATGTCGAACACCCCTAAACTGGTCAGAAACCGGTGAAAGACAACTCTTTGGACCGGATATGATCAAGGAAGAAGAAGAGCAAGTTCGCATTGTTCGCGATCGTTTGAAAGCTGCTCAGTCTCGTCAAAAGAGCTACTATGATCGTCATCATAGAGAAGAGAGCTACAATCTTGATGAGAAGGCTTACCTTCGGGTTACTCCTCTAAAGGGAACCCAACGATTCGGTATCAAAGGCAAGTTGGCCCCACGTTACATCGGACCTTTCCGCATTCTTGCTAAACGTGGAGAAGTTGCCTACGACCTTGAACTACCTCTGCACCTTTCCCGAGTACATGATGTATTCCATGTGTCCCAACTCAGGCGTTGCTTCAAGGACCCCATCCGCGAAGTCAACCATGAAACGCTTGATCTCCAAGATGACCTTTCTTATCGAGAATACCCTGTTCGTATTCTTGATTCCGCAGAGCGTGTAACCCTTCGTCAGAAGATCAAGTTTTGGAAAGTGCAATGGTCACATCACTCTGAGAAAGAAGCAACCTGGGAAAGAGAAGACCGTCTCCGTGCCGAGTACCCCACCTTCCTCCCGACGACTTCTGAATCTCGGGACGAGATTCTTTTGAGTGGGGGGCGAGTTGTCAGAACCCCAACTAGGGTAAGTGCTAGGGCTTGCTTGACCCTATGCATCATGAAGAAAATCCAAAAAGAAATTAAAAAAAGGGGAAAAGAAAAGCCCTGAGAATTTAAATAAATGGCCAGATAAAAATCTTTTTCCAAAAATCATTTGAACATTTGGAAAATTCCTATAGATGATGGTGATCATTTCAAAAGTGGTTGGGGTTCATTCCCATGCCCATGGAATTTTCTAAAATTCAAAAAGTGCCTTGGAAATTAAATTTGACGCCCCGCGGCTGCCGAGCCACGGACGCCCAGGAGACGCCCCGCGTCTTTTCCCCCTCGCAGCTCACCTTCTCCTCCCTCCCTCCTCTCCATTTTCGCGCGGGCCCGAACCCTAGCCAGAGCACGGCCATGCGCCGCCGTGGCCACTGAGCATCCCACACCGCGCCACCGTGTCCTTCTTCTTCACCAGCGTCGACTCCTCCGAGCTGAAGCCTCAATTGGAACCAGGGACCAACCGAGGCGACTCCCGCGTCAGGACTTCACCGCCGGGCGCCATCGACTCCGGCGAGTGATTCCGCTCCGGCCAGTTCCTCCCAGACGTCGTCGCGTTCGCCTTCGTCATCAGGGTGAGCGCGCGCTTCTTTTGCCCTAACCCAAGCTCCATCCCGTGCCTGCTTTCTCCATCGCCGCCTGTACAGAGCTCCGGCCGCCGCGCCAAGTCGACGTCGTCGCGCCCTCCGGCGTCCCCTTGACCCCCCCAGTAGCTCCAGTCGAAGCGCGCGCGAGAGAGAGGCACCCTCTGGTGCCCTCCTCTGCCCCTCCCGTGGCCTGTGGCCTAGTCCGGCGAGGCGCCGCCGTGGCCCGAGCCACCGGCGTCAAGCCGCCGGCCATTAGGGCCCTAATCACCCCACTGATCCCCCTAACAGCCTATGACAGGTGGGCCCTCGCCCCTAATTAACCCCCTGTGAATTTAATTAAACGGGATTAACCCCCCTAAGGCTAACACCCTGGCCCTACATGTCAGCCCCCCCTATGACATCAGCATTGCATCATGCTGATGCAATAAACAATTTTCCAGAAATTAAAACAATTAAAGAAAACAGAGAAAATTCCAGAAAATCATTTAAACTTTAGAAAATCGTAACTAATTCATATTAACTCCAAATTTAATAAATAATATATGAAAAATTATCAAAAAAATGCAAGGATTAAGAATATGCAATTTGTTTTTATGTTTGACCATTTTAAAATGGGTGAACAGAAGAAAATGTGGATATGACTTAATTTGAATTTGAATTTGGAGTTTGTATTTGCATTTCAAATGCAATATACTTCAATTAAGATGAATATGCTGCAAACCAGTACCATTCACATCATGGACAACCTTATCATGTGTATGTGCATTTTACTTCCGAAGTTGTCCCCCCTTGTTGATGATTGCCTCCGATGACAGACGTTCCGAGACGGTGATCACCCCCGAAGGAGAAGACCACCGTTAAGACCTGTGTATCGTCAGCAAGGCAAGCAAACCCCATTGATCATGTTTATAAAATCCTACTTCCCTCTCAGTCTCGCTTATGCATGTTTAGGAGATCACCGAGACACGTTCTTTCGCATAGTTGAACCCATTCCGATGCATGACCTATCATTTTGTCACCGTATTAAGCAAACCACAATCCTAGAAGATTTAGGAGTTGAATGATGAGCATGTGGCCCTTGCAACTGTTACTGCTTATTGCTGCTAAGTGATACAATGAGGATGTTATGATTGTGAGTCGGGATGGAATGAACATAGTGATGCTGATGATAGCGTGTTGGTGAATCCACCCTAAACAAAGGTGAACGATGAGAGGCTGTGTAGGAGTACTTAGTGGGTTGTCTCGTTGAACACTGCCCTAGGCCCCGAGTTCCTGTTTTGTGATCCAAGACAAAGAGTATGACCACATGTAGGGTTTATGGAAGCCCCGTTTGGCCTCTTTACGTACCTGATCCGGTCCAGGAGTCACACTAGATTCGGGCTTTCCATTTGGCTTATGCATAGATATGTGGGTGGACCTGTGAGGCAGCGAAACCATCTGTCAAAGGTGGCGTCTCGGTCCCTTGCATTATCTGAGTCCGTTTCATAGAACCGGCCGGACTCTCGAGCGGTGACAAACTCAGGTAGTCGACTCCTGGATTAGAGAAGGTGATGTGAGGGTAGTGCCTTGGTTTCATCCACGTCCGACACCCGCTTGAAGGGTGACAAGAACGAGGCGATAAGTGATGAGACGCATGTGAAGATGTACACCCCTGCAGGGTTATGAACTATTCGAATAGCCGTGTCCGCGGTTATGGACTACTTGGAGACCTTTACTTGATCATAGACAACTTGAATGGATACTTATAAAACTCGCAAGATAAGCGTGAGTGATATGGCGTGCTTTCTCGTGGGGAAGTCGAGGAAGTATCCATAGTGGTGTATTGGTTGGAGACTTGGTAGTGGACTCGTGTACGCTTCTTACCTCAAGTCTGGTACTCGTAGTTCAGGACTAGCCAAGTCAAAGCTGGCACTTCTGCATGTTGAACCCCACCTCCTTTACCTTGATACGTGAGCATGAGTAGTTTAGTTCTGATGTAAGTCTTGCTGAGTACGACTTTGTACTCACGTTTTCTTATTCTATGTTTTAGATGAGAACCCAGACCCCGATGGAGTCACCTTCGTGAAGCTCGACGTTGACCTTGGTAGTATAGTTGCAGACAGCAGTCTGGTCCCTCGTGGAAGGGCATGTATGTTGAACAAGGCTTCTCTAAGCCATTTGTTAAACTTGTCTGTACTCAGACCTAATTAACTTGTCTGTACTAAGACCTAATTTGATTCCGTTGTATGATGTAATGTTGATCACAGACATGTGATCTTTGTATGATCTATTTGGAAGTCAATAAAGAAGTACTTTGTAGAGTTATGTGATGATACCTGCTATTCATACTAGACATGTGTGCTGCGTGTATGATTATAATATGCATGTCTTAGTATGGGTTTTAGAGATCTTAGTTGTGATCTGGCTGGCAGTCTTTTATGCACCAAGTGGCCCTTAAATGTGCGTAGCTTGGGGCATCGCGATGCGATTGCTCATGACTCTATCACGTGCACACTTTGTTGTATGATCGAGCCCTCCCTAGACCCCGACTAAGTGATCGGGCTGGAGTAAGTCTATGTAAGGGTTATAATACAATCGGTAGTATGGTTGAGGCGACATGTCTATGAGTATGGGAGTTCATCACCCATATCATTTAGACTTGTGTGCGGACGATGAGGACCCATCTCAGTTGATCATCCGGCCTGAATGGGATGCCTCTCACGTTCGGTGCTTTCCGAGAACGTTCTGTGCTTGGCCTTGTCTTCTTAGACAAGCGGGTACGGTTCTTGGCTCTCCATATGATTGTGTTGTAGCGAGTCTTGCATACGCTAACCCCGGGTCCCGACATGTTCAGCCTGCACGCTCGAATCTCCACGGTGGCGGGCACCTTGTTAGGGAACGCCCCACCGAGGCTATCCGACACGCCGCAGTAACACCCCGGGTGTCACACTACGGTAATCACTTTTTCTTCACGTCAAGTCACCATGATTAGGCTTGTGATAATGACCCTTGTTTGTGGCTTATTGAAATTCAACCCAATTAAAAGTTTCAAAACAAGGTGGAAATAAAATCTTGATCAAAAATTGTGCCACCAATTTTGTTAAATTCCTAAAAGTTAGTGAACCATGATAAAGTAACTTTGGGTATTTATTAATATATTGAAAAATACAAACAATTCAAACCAGTGCTAAAACAACCCCATTTCCTATTTGCAGTTCAGAAACAAATAGCAAATGATTTTAATAAATGCCCAAACTTTTTGTGGCAACTCCTCTAAGGTGCAACACAAATGTACCAACAAGTTTCACCTTGATAAAAATTCATTTGATAGCTAAACCAATTAAAACAGTAGCAAAATAGCCATGTTTAATAAATTGTGAATTAAATAAAATCTCAATGATTTTAGTTGAGGTCCAAACTTCTTGTAGCAGTGGTTTATAATCCAATATGATTAATGATACAAGTGTCACATTTTACAAAATTCAATTGCTAGCTAAAAAAAATACCAACAGGAAAAGAAAAAGGAAAGAAAAAGAAAAAAAGGAAAAGCCTATCCTATGCCGTGGCGGCCATCCATGGCATTGGCCATGCCGTGGCGGCCATCCGCCGGCGATCGACGAGCATAAGGCCTCCCCCCTCGCCCCTCTCCCTCTGGAAACCCAAGCGCCGCCGTTTTCCATTCCCTCTGGTTCGCTCCTCCTCCTCTCGCACAGGCCCGGCCGCGCCTGTAGACTCCCGTCGCCGCCGTTCGTTGTCGCCACGGCCAACGGCCACCACAAGCCAAGCTAAGGTTTCCAGGACACCCGCCATGGTCGTCTTCGTCGACTCCATCCCCGAATCGATCTCGGGAGCCACCGCACGCTCGCCATTGTCTCCATCCTCCACCACGGTCGCCGCGGCCCTTGCCCTCGATCTCCTCCTCCAGCGGATCCCTGCCTCGCCGAGCATGTCCACGGGCCTCCCTATGAGCTTCTCATCCGATTCCCCCTCTCCCGCGTCTCATTCCGCAGCCGTAGACGCCGTCCGTCGCCGCCGGCCAAGCTCACTGGAGCTTGCACTCACCGTCCCGCGGCCGTGTTGACATGCGCCGCTGAAGCCTGTGGTCGCACCCTTACCGCGCCCGTGTGTGCCCAGCCACGCGTGGCCACATCCCTAGCTCGCCTCCGCTCCCTGGCTGGCCGGCCTCGCCGCGCCCGCCACTGTCGCCGCCGGCCAAGCTCACTGGAGCTTGCACTCACCGTCCCGCGGCCGTGCTGACATGCGCCGCTGGAGCCTGTGGTCGCACCCTTACCGCGTCCGTGTGTGCCCAGCCACGCGTGGCCACGTCCCTAGCTCGCCTCCGCTCCCTGGCTGGCCGGCCTCGCCGCGCCCGCCACTGCTCACTGCCCATGGTCGGCCATGGCTGAACGTGCATGGCTGTGTGTGCGTGGGTGGTGTGTGCGTGCATCATGTGTGTGTCGTGTGTGTGTGTGGGTCGTGTGTGGATGCGTGGTGTGCACAGCCACGAATGGCTGTGCCTCCCGGCTGCCTCCGGCCACCGGCCACCGGCCGCGCCCACGCCCGCGGCGTTACTGCTGGCTGCACTGCCCAGCTGATGTCGCTGCGCTGCTTCCTACGTGCAGCTGTTAGTTGTTTCTGTCTGCTGAATGTTGCTGCACTACTGATTGCTATCCACTGGTACTACACGACCAAGTTATGAACGAACCCACGCTACATGGCCTTATTGTCCAGCTAAGAACCAACTACGCAACATATATCAGGCTACAACATGCGCGTACAAGCTTATGTAAACAACTAATGCAAATGCAATGGTCTAATGACTAGTGCAAGTTCTGAATCAGACCATGTAATAAAATTAGCACCAACATGGTCTGCTGAAACTGCTCTGCTGCCCTTGCAGCTGTTGCTGCCGCAGAAGCTGAAGCTTGCACTGCTATCTTTTACCGCTGCGCTACCACTTTCACAGCCATAAAACAGCTACAGACCAGCCACAAAACAAGTTCAAAAATAGCTGCAAATGATTTGAATATAAAGTAGACCTAACCATCTCCATTATATTCCATTTAGTCAACCTCATTTGGTGCATGGATTAAATCCAACAAAAATCACAAAAGACAGATTTCTATTAACAAAATCAATGGCAGAAAACAAATGATTTTCATAGCTAATTCAGGGCTATGAGTGAACAATTTAAGTAATGTTTTATGCAAAATTAAACACATGGCATGCTAGTATAACTTATATGTTGCAAATCATCCATAGGAGGTACCCCAATTTGAGCTATAGATTAATAGCTATTAACTTGCAAAGTTTGAATATATAACAGTAATCTGTAATCGACAATTGGTAGCATTTTTCGGACCGAGTTTTAATTAAGTAAATGAACCCTAATAAATTTGGCTTCCGTACCAGATTCGAGATCACATAAATTGTTCAACTTTGATATGAGGCACAAACTCGGTGGATGGGCGGAACACCAAACCATAGACCCCCGAAGGCGGCCTATGGATAATTAACACCGAATTCCCAGACTTAGTAGAATTTCAAAAGAATCCCAAAATGGGGCAATGACCCGTGGACCCCACATTGTCCCTGTTGAGCGGTCAACCTTGACTAGTCAACTGTTGGCTGCACCCCACCGGCCCCAGATGTCATTGACTGTGGTTGGCTCAGTCTGAATATAAATAGTATTTACCGTTATTAATTTGAATTAAAATATGCTTGAAAATCAATTAAACTTTAGAAAATCATATAAAATAATCCGTAAGCCGGATGGGAAAACTTTATACATCAAAGTTGATCAGAAAAATAGAAAGAATACAGATACGCTCTCCGTACACCCACCGCACTCCTCTAACCTACCAAACATGGAAAATTTCTCCTCCGGTTCATCTGTCTGTCAGACGACCGGAGCCGGTAAAACCTTCCGGATGAAAATGTTCTGAATACGAAAGTGGTTCAGAATGGATCAACGAGCACGGATACACTATCCACATGTCTGTCAGATGTCTCTAACACTGCAGACATGGAACTTTCCACGGCCTACCTTCTCACCCTTGTTTAGATTTCTACCTTGCAGTCCACTATATACATAGCCTCCCCTTTCCATTTGACACAAATGCATAAATGTTTAGTAGCGGGCGTAAGACTCGCGGGTATGCTAGATAATCACCCTTGCTTTATTTCCCCTTTTTGTTTTTCCTGATCGGCCGCTTCAGTCGACGTTGGATCCTTGGAGTCCAGGAGCAGGAGACCCCCGATGCCGACCACCGCAACATGAAGATCCCCGATGCCTTCTACGACGTCGAGACCCCCTTTGACCAAGACCAGGAGTAGTTCAGAGGTTCACAGGCAGGAGGCCTCGCCTTTTCAATCGTCGTTGTTTTTGTGCTAGCCTTCTTAAGACAGATCATTTGTACCGTGTGTCTGTACTCATATACTATTGCTTCTGCTAACTTTTTGCTCTCGAACTGTTGTATTCGAGCCCTCGTGGCCCCTGGCTTGTATTAAACAGCTTGTATTATTTTATTTGTAGAGTTGTGTTGTGATATCTCACCTTGAGTCCCTGGTCTCGATCGTGTACCTTGCGTGTATGATTACTTTACACGATTATTTTTGGGGCGTCACACGACAGCCCATCCTAGGCTCAAAAGAGAGCCATCCACCGGACTATATCCTATGTGATCAGGGGTCTTGGACCCTCACCCTTTTCGCTCCTTCACGGTGCGTGGCTTGGCGGTGAAGCAAAAGCAAATCCAAATACACCGCTCGAGCAAAGAAGACACCACTTCCCGGCGCAGGCCGCGGTACTTCTGACGTCTGAAGAGCTTTCGGACAAACTACGACGCAGGGGAGCCCATAACTTCTTATCCCACGTGAAGGTAGTGCGTACAGACCAACGAGCCTCTCAATTCTTCCACTGAACCATTTAGAATTTTATTATTATCTCACTAACAACCCTTATCGATGCCTGACTAACAACACAACGGATAATGAACAGCAACAAGGTCCACCAGTAATGTCGGGGCCTGCCCTGTCGTCCCGTCAAAGCACGCGGTTACCAACAAGGTGAACCGTCTCCTTACCTTGTCTCGCGTGTGCTCTTGGTAGAGCTCAACTTTTCGTGGTTTGGTAACTCTCGCGAGATACGAGCAAGGGCCAAGCACGCCAGTAACGTCGGTCGTACCCTCCCTGTCGTTCCCGACACAATACCGCTCGCGGGCACCGTTGGGTCGCCCGACTCTTATCTTTAAGGGCAACCGTTTCTTATGTACCTAGAGAGGCTATACCGAGTCAGCAACGAGTGGAGTATGAGGATTACTCCTCGGTAGCTCCACTTGATGTGGATTGGCAGAGCCGAGGTAGGGGCCTTAGGCGGTATCTGCATTGTACCGTACCTGTGCAGTTATATATATTTTGTATCCGCGTTCACTCCCAGAGTGATCACGACCCACTATCTAATCCTAGTTGACTAACAAAGCGCAGGGCTCACTGCTGAATATAATATATATTTATAGGCAGCATAGGATAAAAGAAGGTACATCAAGGGGCGACAAAACAGGCTATGCAATTGAATAGGATTGTAACGTAGCAGCACAAGTAACAATGCCTAGTGCAAGAAATGTACGGAAAAGATAGGTGATATCTGGGGAAGGAAATTGGCTCTGCTTGCCTGGAAGCTCGACGGTAGGGGTACGGTTGTCATCAACGTAGTCGATCACATGGGCATCAGCAGCGGTCGTCCGGACTACCGGACAATAAGAGAGGGGGGAGAAACAATAAATACACAGCAATAATAGCAATACAAATACAAGAAAATCGAACGCAGTGTTAGGGGTGACTAATGCGGTGCTACACGTTGCAGACGAAACAGGAATTTAATCGGCAATTTTATCGGCTCCGGACGATTATAGGAAAGTGCAACCGGAGGGGTGTGGTTGACATACGGATAGCGTATTTGTATTAATTGCAATTTTCTGATCAATTTTCATGTGTAAAGTTTTTGATCTGACTTACGGTTTAAAAGATATTGATTTTTCAAAGTTTAAATCAATTTAAATCATTTTCTGGATTTCTTTTATTAGTTAAATAGACATTATCCAAAATAGTGCTATTGACTGGTCAACCCTGACTAGTGGGTCCCATGTGTCATAGACACAGGGATTTGATAAATCATTTTCTTTATTAACTTAGCACATGGGCCCACTTGTCATAGAACTATTGTTTTTAACATAATATATAATTAGCCTAATTAAGGGTGGGGCCCAACAGTCATTGACACATGTTTTTAATTAACATTTTAAAATGCCAGTGATTATCCTAATGGGCTGGGCCCATTTGTAAGTGACAATGGGGGTTTATTAGTGTTAATTAACTAAAAGGTTGGGGTCCCACATGTAATACTAACACTAAACTAACAGAGCTTTTCTTTGACACGGGGTTAGGGGTTAATCCCTCTGGGTGGGTCCCAGAGGTCAGTGGCTCACCCCACTGGGGTTAGCCCAGCGTTGTTGGTTAACCACCATGGACGTCGGCACGAGGCAGAGCACGCCGTCTAGGGGCGTGTGTTCGCTTCCAGCGACCAAGCAACACGCGGGGAGGCGGGATGGAGCGCGTGCAGAGCCGCACGTCGATCCACTACGGTGGCCGCAGTTTGGGCGGTCGGGGATGACCGGTGTGGCGACGAGCAGCGGCTGCCGGAGCACAACAAGGACGGGGAAAACGGCTGGAGCTATCATTTCGAGCGCGAGATGGGGAAAAAACAAGCGTGTGCTCACCGTGAGCGAGATGCACTACTCGAGGAGGCCGGGGTTGCAGCGATGTGGCCGAAGTTTGGCGTCGACGATGGTGACCGCGGCGGAGGGGATCCCTCGATCCACGTGATGTAGAAAATCCCGAGGACGATGGAGTGCACTAGAGGAAGTAGACGAGGTTGTCGCTCCTCCTAGGCATGTCGACGCGGTCCAAGGTGGCCGTTGGCCACGACCACGGCGTGGTGGCGGCGACGGCGAGCTTCGGGCTCAAGCGGGAGGGAGACCAGGGTGAGCGTGGCGGATCTGAGGGGAGTCTAGGGCTACAGGGGGGCAGGAGTCGTTCTTATCTTCGCCAGTTTGCTGTTGCGACCCGAGGAGGCCACTGGGTGCGATGGCGACGCCGAACAAGTTGGTGGCGCCATGGCCACGGTCGGCATAGTGCCAGGGGAAGAAGGGGAACAGGGGAAGGGGTAGGTGGCTGGGGGTTGGGCCTAGTGGGGTTCTTGCCCTGTGCGTAGATTAGGGATTTCCCTTTTTTTGTTTTCTTTTTGTTTTTTTGTGGAATTCTTTTCTGGTTATATTTTTTTTGGATATCAGATGGATTTTTAGAAAATGTGGGACTAACTCCATTATTACTATGGCATACTAATACAAGGCTACAAAAAGTTTGAGCTTTTTATAAATTCTTTTGAATTTTTATGTATTTAAAATGCATTATATGTGGTTGTTTTTGCCACAGCTTTGATTTGTTTAAATTATTTAAACATGGTAATAAATTCCTATGGCTAGTTTACCATGACCTAATGATTATTTGCTAGCTAGAAAAATTGGTTGCTCAATTTTTGATTGAACTATAATTTCTACTTTTGTTTAATAAAAATCCAGTGCAACTTAATATTCCAAATTGGGCTTTGTTGTTTTATTATTCACTTGGGATTATTCAGAATATTGTGGACACTCATGTTAACTATATGAAGAAGTTTTATCTTAACTGGCATTAATTTTTTTAATGAAGTTCAGTTATGACTTTGTTTTCAAATCCTTTCAAGGGGGATTTGAATGTGATTGGAATCAACGATGATTAAGGCATGATTAAGCACCATAATTCAAAATGACTTATCTTAATCATGAGGAATAATGTAGCTTGACATCGGGGGTGTTACAAATCTCCACCGCTACAAAGAATTCTATTCCCGAGAATTAAAAGTTAGTGTAAGGGTTAAAGTTTTGGTTTCGTATTCTAACAAATCTTCAGTTCTTGTTGTCCTTCTCAAAGAAGTTAATCCTTCTCATTGATGTCTTAATTTCTCTGGTACAAATTATCTCTAGAGTTTAAACTCAGGGGAATACATCGAGAGAAACAAGAGAATGTATGAGAAAATCTCAAGCGGATAGACATTCATTCGATGTCGATGACGGACGATGAAAAGGGGCCCAAAGCATCAGGCATAAGCACTGAGTCTGATATCGAACTGAATATCACAAGGTAGAGGACTCGTGAATTGCATACGAGGTCAAGCAAGAGGAATAACCTTGTGAACAGAAAGGTACAAGAGAGTCAGGTTTCGATCCTGTGGAACTGTGGGTTATGGGCCCACATTGAATAAGAAGGGTGGTGACAAAGAATGCGATCAAGTTGAAATGTGAGTCAGAGAACAGCTTGTTAGCTATGTCGGCAAAAATGTCGTTACCAAGGGCGTGGGACGAATAGATCCATATTCCTGCTCGTTAAGACTAGGTTGACCAATTGGCAAAGTTCTTGTCCATATGTGGTCACCAAAAAGTCATCAACAATAGTAACAGGGGGTACGGACAAAGTAGTACACCGAAGTGTTTAAATAAGCAGAGAATTATCACTGCTCAGATAAGTTATATTACCAGAAAGGTGAAATATACCAATGGAAAGGAAATTTTGATGATACACAAGTATCAGGTGTATATCTTTCCCAAGGGAAAACAGAGCAAGATATACATGCCCAAGTTTGTATTAGCAGGGAATCAACGGAGGTTGTCGATGATAACACTAATCATCGAGGAGCAAGGATGGTATTTCTCATCATGAGTTCAATAGTACATAGGAGAAGACCAAATGTTGATGATGACCACGACACATTATGTCGAGAGGTTTCAAGAGAATGCCATCGATTAGCGACGACATCAAGCAAAGTAATGGTGAAGCAAAGGTATTCGGGGTCCTTGGTTGACAACAACCCAGAACCATGAAATGGCTCTGACAGGGATATGCATTGTTTCATCACAATTCATAAGATGTAGTGCAAAGGCACGATATCCCCGAGATACCAGGGGTAATACTCGAAGGTAGAATAGAGGATCATAGGTGCAGAAGAATTTGCACCAAGGGGACAATTACTTTTACCAAAATCTTTCATGATAAGTTCTGCATCGTATCCATGGGCATGAACACAAGTTCAAGGTCGACTCCCACTTCTTTAATGCACAGTGCTTCTTTCACTTCTCACTTTCGAGGAGGTGGTAGGATTGAAAGCTCATCCAACGGGAGGCCAGTAGAGTATAACCTGCATAAAGTTTGGGTTCATGCAGATTAGGGGAAGCATAGGGTTAACCCATCGGAGCATTTTGAAACCCATACAACAAACATCATAAGCGAGGGATACCAATTCAAAAGCAGAAGGCTAACGACACCTAGTAGATGATATCATTCTCCAGAGGCATCTGATATGAGGGAAAATTCATGAATGACTTAGGGCAAAAGGGGATGGTAGGTAGTAATCCACCCAAAAGGTCAGGTGGTGTACAAAGAGTTTGGGGTGAGTATCGGTACTCAACCATAAGAAGAAAGAATGCCAAAGCATTGGAGATAGAAGCATAGGAACAATTCGATTCTTAAGTACAAAGGAATTATGACTTCCATATTGGTGTATCAGATTCAGATACATCGATCAAACATGAATAAGTTGAATAAAAGCTTGATGGTTAATCAATTAAGGTTTGATTTACTGAGAACCAGCTCATGTCCGGAATGATGTCTGAGCCAGAAGAATGGATTCATAGGGACCACATGATGATTGCGTGCACTAGCACACACGATGATTCAACAGATCATTGGCAATGCCAAGGGAGGTCATCAAAGACTATAAGACAAACGGGATTAATCATAGTGCAAGCAGGTAAGAAGAATCCCCAAAGCAGTAGGCTGCCGAGGATTTTGGGAATCACAGGAACCACTTAGGATGAACGGGTCCTCGATAAATGTGAGGAATTATCCGCAGGGTGAAAAGAAGCTACAAGGTAGTAGGCTCAAAGGATTCCCGAAACAACGGAAAGTATTTCGATGCATCTTGTGAACACAAGAATAACTGGGATTGAATGGATGAACGGAACGTGTATGTGGTTATATTATAAATACGGACTTATCGGTGGCAGTGAAATGTAAAGGTAATCGGCACATATGGTCTCGGGAATTTTTATCAGAGAGTAATCTTTGGAATCTTCTCGTGAAGCAAGCGATCACCTGTAATGAGGGGATCTCCGGGAGGAAGTAGTCACGAGAACCTAATGTCAGAGTTAGCAAAATCTTTAACCCGAAAGAGAAGAGAGATCAGAGTCCCAGAGTAAAGGTACGAAGAAAAAGGATCCTAATACCACCCAATATTGCGACGTCGCCGATAAGCCACAAGACACTGTTAGTAAAGTAGTTTTGCAAAGACTAGACTCGACTTCGACCAAGGAGTTGGAAGGGGGTGTCCTACAGGAAATCGGCTCTGATACCAACTTGTGACGCCCCAAAAATCAGACCTGTACAGTAATCATACACGCAAGGTACACGATCGAGATCAGGGACTCACTATAAGATATTACAACACAACTCTACAAATAAAATAATACAAGCTGTATCATATAAGCCAGGTGTCACAACCCCTAGTTAGGTATGTGCTAGGATCAAGTGCTACTTTGCATCATGTCAAATATTCAAATTGCAATTCAAAAATGGGGAAAAGAAAAGCCCTGAGAAATTAATATCAAATGGCCAGATAAAAATCTTTTTCCAAAAATCATTTGAACATTTGGAAAATTCCTATAAATGGTGCTGATCATTTTAAAAATGGTTTGGGAACAATCCCATGCTCATGGAATTTCTAATTTTCAAATAATGGCTTGGAAATTAAATAAATACCCTATTTGATTTAAAATTCAAATGTTTTGAATTTTAAAAATGCTCAAATTTTATAAGTGGCTATCTCTCTATTTTATGAGGCCATATAAAAAATTGTGGCATTTTATAAAATTCCTAGCTATTTTTATTAGCTAGGTCAACCTACTTACAGAAAATATAAAAAGAAAAGAAAACAGCAGAGCTTACCTTGCGCCTCAGGCGAGGCGCAACTCGCCTTGGCCACGGCCCAGCCCACCGAGCGCCTTGTCTTCTACCTCCCCGCCGAGCCAAGCAGCTCGGTGGAGGCAGAGCACGCACCGGGCGCCACCTCGACGCCGGGAGGCTTCCAGTCCCCCTGGACCTCATCTCCTCGCCAGGAGACGCGCAACGTCTGGCCGCACCTTTCCCCTCTCCTCGCGTTTACCCTCCTCCTCTCTCCGCTTCGTTTCCAAACCAACCCGAGAGATCGCCGCCGGCCACCGTTGTGCGAGACCGTGGCCAACGACGACGAAGAGCTTCCCCAACTTGTCCTTCAAGCTCCCGTACGTCGTCTTCCCCGAGCTGGAGTTTCAATCGGACCCGAGGCACCCTGAAGTCGACGCTCGCCTCGCCAAGTCACCGCCGGCCGCAGAAGATTCCAGCGAGAAATTGGACGCCGCCGAGCCCCCTCCGGCCTCTCCATGCTCTCCATCGAGCTCTGGTGAGCACCGCGCGTCGTTTTTCTCCTCCCAACACCCTTTCCGCGGCCGCTGTCGTCGTGTTCGTCTAGGTCAGCCGCCGGCCGTCGAGGGCTTCGTCGAGGTCGCGCACCAGAGCGCCCCCTTGACCCCCCGTTTGCTCCAGAAGACGCGCGCAAGCCCAAGCTACTCACCAGTACTCTCCACTCCCTCTCTCATGGCCGTTAACCCAAGTCCGGCGAGCACAGTGCTCCGGCCGCCGCCTCCGTTGAAGCTGTCGTCGCCACATAGCCCCCCCTTGACCCCTTCCTGCTCCATCCGTCTCGGACGACCAAGAGCTACACGCCCGTGCCCTCCGAATCCTCCCCCGTGCCCTTTCTCACTACTCCGGTGAAGCTCCGGCGCCTCCTCGGCGAGCCCACCATTAGCCCCCCCCTAATGACCCTCTTAAACCTAACCCTAGTCTATGACAGGTGGGGCCCCAACCCCTAATCCCTCTCTGTTAAGTTAATTTAGCAGGGATTAACAACACAGAGACAGACAGGTGGGGCCCCCTAGTCAGTTTGACTGGCCAGTCCCCCTGCTGACGCAATAAATCAAAAAGAATTAAAATATCCAGAGAAAATTCCAGAAAAGGCTTTAAACTTTGGAAATTCATAATTAATTCATCCTAACTCCAAATATAGCAAATAATATGTCTAAAATTATCAGAAAAATACAAGGATTATGAACATGCAATTTATTTTCATGTTTGACCATTTTAAAATGGGTGAACAGTAGCAAACATGCATATGTATCCTTTTCAAATTCAAATTTGGAGTGAATTTGCAAATGTTTTTGCAACACGTTTAATTTAGATGGATTCATCCACACATCAGAAGCTTTATCTCAACTATACCACATCACATCATGATCAACTTTTCAGATGAACTTTCATGCATTCAAGTGCATTTGAAATTCATCGATAAATCAAATGGAGTTTGAATTTGCATTTCAAATGCAATATACTCCTTTTAAATGGAATGCTCAACACATCAGTACCTTGAACATCACCATTACAATCTTATTCATGTGATTGTGCATTGTACATTATGTTGATCCTATGATTGTCATGTTGCTGATAGAAGTGGAGCCGGAATCCGAGATCACCCCCTTCGTTGAAGACCTCGTGACCGAACCTCGTCAGCAAGGCAAGCAAACCCCCTTTTATCATGTCTATAAAATCCCACTTCCCTCTCATGTCTCGCTTATGCATTGTTTAGGATGATCACCATGATAACGTTTCTATCGCATAATTGAACCCATATCCCTTGCATGACCTATCATCTTGTCACAGTAGTAAGCAAACCACAATCCTAGCAGATGTAGGAGTTGGTTGATATCATGTGGCCCCTGCAACTGTTACTGCTTATTGCATGCTTAGTGGTACAATGAGGTTGCTTATGATGTGAGTCGGGATGATGATAAACATGGTGTTGATGAAAGTGAAACGTGTTGGTGAATCTACCCTAATACAAGGTGAACGATGAGAGGCTGTGTAGGAGTACACAGTGGGTTGTCTCGTTGAACACCGCCCTAAGCCCGAGTTCTTGTGTAGTGATCCAAGAAGAAGAGTACAACCACACATTGGGCTCACTGACCCCTCTCATCCTAGTACCTCACCCCGTTCGAACCCCAAGAGTCGCAGTAGTTCGGAGTTCTGGTAGGGCTGTGGAACGGTCTGCGAAGTGGATGAACGGCTTTTCAAGACCGGCTTGGGACCCTGCACACATCGTTTGAGGCTGTACTGGAACCTCGGCCGGACTTCCATACGGATCCCCCTCAGATAGGCGACTCTCTGGACTAGAATGGAGCTGTGGGCGAAGTGTTGTGGTGGCATCCTCGCTGTCACCTCTTGAACGGTGACATGCAAAAGGCGGTAACTGATGACACGTGTGTGTAGCGGTACACCCCTGCAGGGTTAACAAAACTATTCGAATAGCCGCGTCCGCGGTTAAGGACTGCTTGGAAAGCTGTGCTCGATTATTAGACAACTTGAACTGGATACTTCTAAAATACACCAAGATAAGTGTGAGTGCTATGGTGTGCTTCTCGTGGGGAAGTCGAGGAATAACCATAGTGGTGTAATTGGTTGAAGAGATGTAGTGGACTCGTGTACGCTTCTTACCTCAAGTCTGGTACTCGTAGTTCAGGACTAGCCAAGTCAAAGCTGGCACTTCTTCAAGTGAAACTCCACCTCCCTTTACCTTGATACATATGCATGAGTAGTATAGCTCCTATGTAAGTCTTGCTGAGTACGATTTTGTACTCACGTTTGCTTAATCTATGTTTTAGATGAACCACCGACCCCGATGGTGGCTTATAACCGAAGCTCGAAGAATGAAGACTCAGACCAAGACTAAGCTAGTGTAGTCCCAGTCAGACGACTGGTTCCCTCGTGGAGGGTTTGTTTTTAGATAAGGATTCTCTAAGCCATTTGTTAAACTTGTCTGTACTCAGACCTACTTTGCTTCCGCTTGTCTGTTGTAATGTTGGATCACATGCTTGTGATCTCTGTGTGCACTCTGTAAGAGTTATTAATAAAGATATATACTTTGTAGAGAATTGCAATGATACCTGCTGTTCATACAAGGCATGTGTGCTGCGTGTATGTTTATAACATGCATGTCTTTGTATGGGTTTTCGAGACTTTGGTTGTGATCTGGCTGGCGGTCTTTTATACACCAAGTGGCCCTTAGATGTGCGCAGCTTGGGGCATCGCGATGCGATCGTTCGAGACACTGTCTCGTGCACACTTTGAGGTATGATCGAGCCCGCCCTAGACCCCGACTAAGTGATCGGGCTGGAGTAAGTCTATGTAAGGGTTATAATACAATCGATAGTATGGTTGAGGCGACTTGTCTATGAGTATGGGAGTTCATCACCCATATCATTTAGACTTGTGTGCGGACGATGAGGACCCATTTCAGTTGATCATCCGGCCTGGATGGGATGCCCCTCACGTTTGATGCTTTCCGAGAACGTCCTGTGCTTGGCCTTGTCTGCTTAGACAAGTGGGTACGGTTCTCGGCTCTCCATATGATTGTGTTGTAGAGAGGCTTGCATACGCTAACCCTGGGTCCCGACAGACTTGGTATCAGAGCAGGACTGACTGTAGGATTATCAGCCTTGGCCGAAGTCGAGTCTAGCTTGCTATAGTTATATAGTTATTCTGGGTATATAAGGGAACAACGTAAGGCTTCTTTTTTTTTCTCCTTACCCTCATCGATCTGAGTTCTGAGTCACCCTTACCTTTTCTACGGGAAGATAGGACTAGGCTCACCTCTGTCTGATTAGAACATCTCGTTGATTGCCTCCTTAGAGCCGTAGGATTGTTGTGGTTGTCCAGAGTCTCCGTATTTTGAGTTCCTTGAGGAAGTTCTGTCCAATCTCCTCGAGGTTGTTTCATTTTCCATCCCAGTGTAGCCGTTATGTTGCCGGATTTGTCCCGTGTTTCTTTGAATCATTGCCTTTGCATTATAGTCTTCTCCTTCTGAAATCATATCCTTTTATCCTTGCCTCCATCGTACAACCTGTTCTGATTGTTAATTTTTATCACACAGGATGTCAGGTGGAACTCGTAGTGCTGTTCTTCGGAACCGAGACCGTGATTGGAATCGAAATGATGATGAACCTCCAACCCCGCCTTCTGCGGCGGAAATCATGATGGAAGCCGAGCGGAATAGACGTGATCAAACACGCCTTCTGGAGCTCATCGAGCAGAATACCGCCCACCATCGTAATGTGGTGGTCAGCATTCAGGACTTCATCCTCCTCAAGCCACCGATATTCTGATGTTCTTCTGAGCCCCTTGAAGCTGATGATTGGCTCCGTTCCATCGAGCGTAAGCTTGACACTGCACATGTTGCTCCCGATGACCGAGTTATTTTCACGGTATACTTCTTGGAAGGTGCTGCTCTTCAATGGTGGGAGAACCATGTTGCAATGCAGCCAGATGGTCACGTAGTGACTTGGCAGGAGTTCTGTGTTGCCTTTCGAGGGTACCACATTCTGGATGAGTTGATGGAGCGCAAGAAGGAACAGTTCTGCAATCTAAATCAAGGAGAGATGTCCATTCATGAGTATGTGAGGGAATTCAACCGTCTTGCTCGGTATGCCCAAGATGAGATCACCACCGATACCAGAAAGCAGGCAAGGTTCCGCAAGGGACTTAGCCCCATCCTCCGTCATGATCTCAACCTCATCGAATTTGCCACCTTTGAGGATTTAGTCAACAGATCCTTCAGAGCCGAGCATGGCAATGAAGTTTTCGAGAAGTCTCGCAAGCATGCTCTTGAGCTTGCCCCTTCTTCCAGTTCACGCCCTCAGAAGCGTATGATCTGGATTCCTAATAGTTTGTTTCCCCAAAACAACCCACCGAGGTCATCCCTTGTACCGCCTCGTCCACCAGCTCCACCAAACAACCCAGCTCCCCGCACTATCTTTGGAGCCTGCTTTAGATGTGGCCAGCCTGGTCACTATTCTCGTGAGTGCCCCGTCAACCAAAATGCTCCACCCCATGCCAAAGGAAAACCCACTGTTCGTGCCAAGACAACCCCGAAGGTTCCCACCGCTAAGCCATCCACCTCAGAAAATCTTGGACGTGTGAACCAAATCTCAACTGAGGAAACTGATAGTACTTCTGACGTCATTCTTGGTACGCTCCCAGTCAATTTTGTTCCCACTTCTGTCCTTTTCGATCCAGGAGCATCTCACTCATTCATGTCGGAAAGTTATGCACTTCAACATGATGTATCCTTTGAAGAAATGTTCACCCCTATGATCATTCAAACTCCTGGTTCCAAGTGGCAAACTAATAGAGTAAGCCATGGTAATCAAATTGCAATTGAGGGTTTAGTATTCCTTGCTTCACTCATAGCCCTCAAGTCTTCAGATATTGATGTCATCCTTGGTATGGATTGGTTATCAAGACAACATGCTTTTCTTGATTGTAAAGCCAAGTCAGTTAGACTTACACACCCTTCAGGCCAGACAATAGATTACACCTCACCCAGAACAAGAAACCAAGTACAATCTTTGAATGTGCTTCCCCTTCCCGACCTTGAAGATGTTCCGGTGGTTCGTGACTTCCCGGATGTCTTTCCTGAAGAACTGCCGGGCATGCCACCCGACAGATGTGTAGAATTCATAGTGGATCTTGCCCCAGGAACCGCACCAATTTCCAGACGCCCATACAAAATGGCCCCACGTGAGTTAGCTGAGCTTAAAACCCAACTGGAGGCTTTGTTGGAAAAAGGCTTCATCCGCCCTAGCTCATCGCCATGGGGTTGCCCCGTTCTGTTCGTAACGAAGAAAGATGGAATAGAAAGGATGTGCTTAGACTATCGCCCGCTAAATTTAGCGACGATAAAGAACAAGTACCCATTGCCCAGGATCAATGATCTTTATGATCAATTGCAGGATCCTCTGTCTTTTCCAAGATGGATTTGAGATTAGGCTATCATCAAATCAAAATCCGAAACGAGGACATTCCCAAAACGGTTTTTACTACTCGTTATGGTCTTTACGAGTACACCGTCATGTCCTTTGGTTTAACCAATGCCCCCGCCACTTTCTCACGCATGATGAACTCGGTCTTCATGGAGTTATTGGACCAGTTCGTCGTGGTTTACCTCGATGACATCCTTATATACTTGAAGAACGAAGAAGAACATGCCGAACACCTAAGGCTGGTATTGATGAAACTTAGAGAGCATCGCCTGTATGCTAAATTCTCCAAGTGTGAATTTTGGCTACCAGAAGTGACCTACTTAGGCCACGTGATTTCTGCAAAAGGCATTGCTGTGAATCCCGAGAGAGTTCAGGCCGTCCTTGACTGGATTCCACCTGAATCGGTTAAGCAAGTTAGGAGTTTTCTTGGCCTAGCTAGCTATTGCCGCCGCTTCGTCGAGAATTTTTCTAAAGTTGCAAAGCCTCTGACTGAACTCCTCAAGAAAGATAAGAAATTCCTATGGACTCCCAAGTGCGAGGAAAGCTTTCAAGAGCTAAAAAGAAGATTGACTTCTGCACCCGTACTTGCACCTCCAGACACCAAAAAGGATTTCGAGATCTATTGTGACGCATCACGGCAAGGGTTAGGATGCATACTTCTGCAAGATCGACATGTGGTAGCTTATGCTTCACGCCAGTTGCGGCCACATGAAGAGAACTATCCTACCCACGATCTTGAACTCGCTGCCGTAGTTCATGCCCTCACAACTTGGCAACATTACCTCCTTGGTAATCGTTGTGAGATCTATTCCGACCACCAAAGCCTCAAATACATTTTCACCCAGCCAGATCTTAACCTCAGGCAAAGACGCTGGATTGAATTGATAAAATATTATGACTTAGGAATTTCTTACACCCCAGGCAAAGCCAATGTCATGGCTGATGCACTAAGTCGTAAGTCGTATTGTAACAACCTCATGTTACAACAGTATCAACCACTTCTTCATGAGGAATTTCGAAAGCTTAATCTCGAGATTGTTCCTCGTGGATCTCTTTTCAACTTGGTGGCGAAACCAAACCTTGAGGATCAAATCATAGTTGCCCAAAGGCCAGCACGAGGTGTATGCCGGATTAAGGAGAACATTGCTAGCGGAGTTGCTAAATGTTTCTCCACAGATAGTAAAGGAACGGTATTCTTTGGAAATCGTTTAGTAGTACCTAAGAATAGGGAACTAAGGCAACTCATCCTCAAAGAAGCCCATGACACACCCCTCTCGATTCATCCCGGTAGCACAAAAATGTACCGAGATCTACGCCAGAGATTTTGGTGGACTAGGATGAAGAGAGACATTGCTCAATTTGTTGCCGAATGTGATGTTTGTCGTCGCATTAAGGCAGAATACCAAAGACCTGCTGGTACACTTCAACCTTGGCCTATTCCAGAGTGGAAATGGGACAAAGTCGGTATGGACTTCATCACCGGCTTTCCAAAAACCCAGAAAGGAAACGATGCCATCTTCGTTGTCATAGATAGACTTTCCAAAGTTTCTCACTTCCTTCCAGTTCGCGGGTCTATAACTGCTAGCCAGTTAGCAGAATTGTATGTCTCTAGAATTGTATCCCTTCACGGTGTTCCTTTGGAAATCAATTCTGATCGCGGTAGCCTTTTCACCTCTAGATTTTGGGGAAGCTTCCAACGTGCTATGGGAACTCATCTCTCCATTAGTACAGCTTTCCACCCTCAATCTAGCGGTCAATTCGAAAGGGTTAACCAAATTCTTGAAGACATGCTCAGAGCTTGTGTTATCTCATTCGGAAAGAATTGGGAGAAGTCTCTTCCATTTGCCGAATTTGCTTATAACAAAAATTTTCAATCTAGTCTGAACATGGGTCCTTTTGAACTCCTTTATGGACGACGATGTCGAACACCTTTAAACTGGTCAGAAACCGGTGAAAGACAATTCTTTGGACCGGACATGATCAAGGAAGCAGAAGAGCAAGTTCGCATTGTTCGTGATCAATTGAAAGCAGCCCAGTCTCGTCAGAAAAGCTACTATGATCGTCATCATAGAAAGGAAAGCTACAATCTGGATGAGAAGGCTTACCTCCGGGTTACTCCTCTGAAGGGAACCCAACGATTCGGTATTAAAGGCAAGTTGGCCCCACGTTACATCGGACCTTTCCGCATTCTTGCTAAACGTGGAGAAGTTGCCTACCAACTTGAACTACCCCCGCACCTTTCCCGAGTACATGATGTATTCCATGTGTCACAACTCAGGCGTTGCTTCAAGGACCCCATCCGCGAAGTCGACCATGAAACGCTTGATCTACAAGATGACCTTTCCTATCGAGAATACCCTGTTCGTATTCTTGATTCTGCAGAGCGTGTCACTCGCCGAAAGAAGATCAAGTTTCTGAAAGTTCAGTGGTCACACCACTCTGAGAGAGAAGCTACGTGGGAAAGAGAAGACCGTCTCAGTGCTGAGTATCCCTCCTTTCTCCCGCAGACTTCTGAATCTCGGGACGAGATTCTTTTGAGTGGGGGCGAGGTGTCACAACCCCAAGTTAGGTATGTGCTAGGATCAAGTGCTACTTTTGCATCATGTCAAATATTCAAATTGCAATTCAAAAATGGGGAAAAGAAAAGCCCTGAGAAATTAATATCAAATGGCCAGATAAAAATCTTTTTCCAAAAATCATTTGAACATTTGGAAAATTCCTATAAATGGTGCTGATCATTTTAAAAATGGTTTGGGAAAAATCCCATGCTCATGGAATTTCTAATTTTCAAATCATGGCTTGGAAATTAAATTAATACCCTATTTGATTTAAAATTCAAATGTTTTGAATTTTAAAAATGCTCAAATTTTATCAGTGGCTATCTCTCTATTTTATGAGGCCATATAAAAAATTGTGGCATTTTATAAAATGCCTAGTTATTTTTATTAGCTAGGTCAACCTACTTACAGAAAATATAAAAAGAAAAGAAAACAGCAGAGCTTACCTTGCGCCTCAGGCGAGGCCTAAATCGCCTTGGCCACGGCCCAGCCCACCGAGCGCCTTGTCTTCTACCTCCCCGCCGAGCGAAGCAGCTCAGTGGAGGCAGAGCATGCACCGGGCGCCACCTCGACGCCGGGAGGCTTCCAGCCCCCCTTGGACCTCATCTCCTCGCCAGGAGACGCGCAACGTTTGGCCGCACCTTTCCCCTCTCCTCGCGTTTACCCTCCTCCTCTATCTGCTTCGTTTCCAAACCAACCCGAGAGATCGCCGCCGGCCACCGTTGTGCGAGACCGTGGCCAACGACGACGAAGAGCTTCCCCAACTTGTCATTCAAGCTCCCGTACGTCGTCTTCCCCGAGCTGGAGTTTCAATCGGACCCGAGGCACCCTGAAGTCGACGCTCGCCTCGCTAATTCACCGCCGGCCGCAGAAGATTCCGGCGAGAAATTGGACGCCGCCGAGCCCCCTCCGGCCTCTCCATGCTCTCCATCGAGCTCTAGTGAGCACCGCGCGTCGTTTTCCTCCTCCCAACACCCTTTCCGCGGCCGCTGTCGTCGTGTTCGTCTAGGTCAGCCGCCGGCCGTCGAGGGCTTCGTCTAGGTCGTGCACCAGAGCGCACCCTTGACCCCCCGTTTTCTCCAGAAGACGCGCGCAAGCCCAAGCTACTCGCCAGTACTCTCCACTCCCTCTCTCATGGCCGTTAACCCAAGTCCGGTGAGCACAGTGCTCCGGCCGCCGCCTCCGTTGAAGCTGTCGTCGCCACATAGCCCCCCCTTGACCCCTGCCTGCTCCATCCGTCGCGGACGACCGAGAGCTACACGCCCGTGCCCTCCGAATCCTCCCCCGTGCCCTTTCTCACTACTCCGGCGAAGCTCCGGCGCCTCCCCGGCGAGCCCACCATTAGCCCCCTAATGACCCTCTTAAACCTAACCCTAGTCTATGACAGGTGGGGCCCCAGCCCCTAATCCCTCTCTGTTAAGTTAATTTAACAGGGATTAACCCCACAGAGACAGACAGGTGGGGCCCCCTAGTCAGTTTGACTGGTCAGCCCCCCTGCTGACGCAATAAATCAAAAAGAATTAAAATAAGCAGAGAAAATTCCAGAAAAGGCTTTAAACTTTGGAAATTCATAATTAATTCATCCTAACTTCAAATATAGAAAATAATATGTCTAAAATTATCAGAAAAATACAAGGATTATGAACATGCAATTTGTTTTCATGTTTGACCATTTTAAAATGGGTGAACAGTAGCAAACATGCATATGTATCCTTTTCAAATTCAAATTTGGAGTGAATTTGCAAATGTTTTTGCAACACATTTAATTTAGATGGATTCATCCACACATTAGAAGCTTTATCTCAACTATACCACATCACATCATGATCAACCTTTTCAGATGAACTTTCATGCATTCAAGTGCATTTGAAATTCATCGATAAATCAAATGGAGTTTGAATTTGCATTTCAAATGCAATATACTCCTTTTAAATGGAATGCTCAACACATCAGTACCTTGAACATCGCCATTACAATCTTATTCATGTGATTGTGCATTGTACATTATGTTGATCCTATGATTGTCATGTTGCTGATAGAAGTGGAGCCGGAATCCGAGATCACCCCCTTCGTTGAAGACCTCGTGACCGAACCTCGTCAGCAAGGCAAGCAAACCCCCTTTGATCATGTCTATAAAATCCCACTTCCCCCTCATGTCTCGCTTATGCATTGTTTATGATGATCACCATGATAACGTTTCTATCGCATAATTGAACCCATATCCTTTGCATGACCTATCATCTTGTCACAGTAGTAAGCAAACCACAATCCTAGCAGATGTAGGAGTTGGTTGATATCATGTGGCCCCTGCAACTGTTACTGCTTATTGCATGCTTAGTGGTACAATGAGGTTGCTTATGATGTGAGTCGGGATGATGATAAACATGGTGTTGATGAAAGTGAAACATGTTGGTGAATCTACCCTAATACAAGGTGAACGATGAGAGGCTGTGTAGGAGTACACAGTGGGTTGTCTCGTTGAACACCTCCCTAAGCCCGAGTTCTTGTGTAGTGATCCAAGAAGAAGAGTACAACCACACATTGGGCTCACTGACCCCTCTCATCCTAGTACCTCACCCCGTTCGAACCCCAAGAGTCGCAGTAGTTCGGAGTTCTGGTAGGGCTGTGGCACGGTCTGCGGAGTGGATGAACGGCTTTTCAAGACCGGCTTGGGACCCTGCACACATCGTTTGAGGCTGTACTGGAACCTCGGCCGGACTTCCATACGGATCCCCCTCAGATAGGCGACTCTCTGGACTAGAACGGAGCGGTGGGCGAAGTGTTGTGGTGGCATCCTCGCTGTCACCTCTTGAACGGTGACATGCAAAAGGCGGTAACTGATGACACGTGTGTGTAGAGGTACACCCCTGCAGGGTTAAAGAAACTATTTGAATAGCCGCGTCCGCGGTTAAGGACTGCTTGGAAAGCTGTGCTCGATTATTAGACAACTTGAACTGGATACTTCTAAAATACACCAAGATAAGTGTGAGTGCTATGGTGTGCTTCTCGTGGGGAAGTCGAGGAAGTAACCATAGTGGTGTAATTGGTTGAAGAGATGTAGTGGACTCGTGTACGCTTCTTACCTCAAGTCTGGTACTCGTAGTTCAGGACTAGCCAAGTCAAAGCTGGCACTTCTGCAAGTGAAACTCCACCTCCCTTTACCTTGATACATATGCATGATTAGCATAGCTCCTATGTAAGTCTTGCTGAGTACGATTTTGTACTCACGTTTGCTTAATCTATGTTTTAGATGAACCACCGACCCCGATGGTGGCTTATCACCGAAGCTCGAAGAATGAAGACTCAGACCAAGACCAAGCTAGTGTAGTCCCAGTCAGACGACTGGTTCCCTCGTGGAGGGTTTGTTTTTAGATAAGGCTTCTCTAAGCCATTTGTTATACTTGTCTGTACTCAGATCTACTTTGCTTCCGCTTGTCTGTTGTAATGTTGGATCACATGCTTGTGATCTCTGTGTGCACTCTGTAAGAGTTATTAATAAAGATATATACTTTGTAGAGAATTGCAATGATACCTGCTGTTCATACAAGGCATGTGTGCTGCGTGTATGTTTATAACATGCATGTCTTTGTATGGGTTTTCGAGACTTTGGTTGTGATCTGGCTGGCGGTCTTTTATACACCAAGTGGCCCTTAGATGTGCGCAGCTTGGGGCATCGCGATGCGATCGTTCGAGACTCTGTCTCGTGCACACTTTGAGGTATGATCGAGCCCGCCCTAGACCCCGACTAAGTGATCGGGCTGGAGTAAGTCTATGTAAGGGTTATAATACAATCGATAGTATGGTTGAGGCGACTTGTCTATGAGTATGGGAGTTCATCACCCATATCATTTAGACTTGTGTGCGGACGATGAGGACCCATTTCAGTTGATCATCCGGCCTGGATGGGATGCCCCTCACGTTCGATGCTTTCTGAGAACGTTCTGTGCTTGGCCTTGTCTGCTTAGACAAGTGGGTAGGGTTCTCGGCTCTCCTTATGATTGTGTTGTAGCGAGGCTTGCATACGCTAACCCCGGGTCCCGACACCAGGGGCCACGAGGGCTCGAATACAACAGCTCGAGATCACAAAGTTAGCGGAAGCAATAGTATCTGAGTACAGACACAAGGTACACATGATCTGCCTTAAGAAGACTAGCACAAATAATAACAGATCAAAAAGGCGAGGCCTCCTACCTGGGAACCTCCAAAACTACTCCTGGTCCTGGTCAAAGGGGGGGGGTCTGGACGTAGTAGTAGACGCCACCGAGGTACTCCTGCTCCTGGGCTCCAACGTCGACTGTAGCGGCCGATCAGGCAAAACAAAAAGGGGGGAAATAAAGCAAGGGCGAGTATCTAGCATACCCGCGAGTCTTACGTCCCCTACTAAGCATTTATTTGTTTGTATCAAATGGAAAGGGGAGGCTATATATAATGGACCGCAAGGTAGAAATCAGAATAAGGATAAGAAGCTAGGCCTATCGAAGACTAGCATCTTCCGACGAGTCTTGCAGCACAAGAAGAGAACAACCAACAGTTCATATAAAGCACAAAGTAACAATGCAGCAGAAGTTGCTGCAACATTGTATAATAGTAACTTTTAATAATTAACAATAATAAATGCTTCCGAGTTGTGACGCCCCCAAAATCAGACCGTGTACAGTAGTCATACACGCAGGGTACACGGCTGAGATTAGGGTGCCACGATGATAATATCCCAGCACAACACTAAACACCAAAGGACAAAAAAATATGTTACAATAGAGGGGGTCACGCGGACCCGAATACATAAGTCATACAAGCCATAATATCTGAGTGCAGACATAGTTAGTCAAGTTTTGCCTTAAGAAGGCTAGCACAAATCACATCAGAGATATAGATCGAAAAGGCGAGGCCTCTTGCCTGGGATCCACCGAACTACTCCTGGTCAACGGGGAACTCGACGTCGTAGTAGGCGCCTCCGGGGTACTCCTGCTCCTGGGCTCCAACGTCGGCTGCAACGTCCGATCAGGCAAAGCGAAAAAGGGGAAATAAAGCAAAGGTGAGTATCTAGCATACCCGCGAGTCTTACGTCCGCTACTAAGCATTATGCATTGTATCAACGGAAATAAGAGGCTGTATATAGTGGACTGAAAGACAGAAATCCAGAGCAAGGGTAAGAAGCTAGGCCTATCGAAGACTAGCATCTTCCGACGATGTCTTGCAGCATGAGGTAAAAATCAGCCAACAGTTGTATAAAGGATAAAGTAACAATGCAGCAGAAGTTGCTGCAGCATTGTATAATAATAAGTTGTAATAATTAACAATGCCTCCGAGTTCACCTCCTCGACATCCCTGCCAGGAAGAAAACCCGGAACCATACAGTTTAATAATATTAGTTTCTAGTGGTAAGATCCAGCTTCAGCATAAAGCGTCTTGTTACCGTGGACACGGCTATTCGAATAGATTAATCTTCCCTGCAGGGGTGCACTTGTGTTCCGCTACACGCACGGATCTCCAGGGTGGCGGGAACCTTGTTAGGGAACGCTCCACCGAGGCTATCCGACACTTCATAGCCCATCTTTCAAACTCAACAGAGAGGTCATCCGCCGGACTATATCCTATGTACGCGGGGCTTTGGACCCTAACCCCGACGTACTCCTGCACGGTGCGAGGCTGGTCGGTGAAGTTAAATCAAAGCAAATACAAACCACACCGCCGCGGGAAATAAGACAACACCACTTCCCGGCGCAGGCCGCGGTACTGCTGACGTCTGAAGAGTCCTCGGAAGACACTACGAAGCAGAGGAGCCCATAACTCGTAATTCCCACGGGTAGGTAGTGCGTACATGGCATATAGCCAACTCAAGACATCCACTGAACCATTTAGCATTTTAATTAAACTGCGTGACAACCGTTGTCGTTGCCTCGACTTAACTGACCCGCGGACAACGATGGCAGCCAGGACCACCATTACATCGGTGCCTGCCCTGTCGTCCCACCAAGTCACTGCGGTTACCAACAAGGTGAACCGTCTCCTTACCTTGTCTCACGTGTGCTCCTAGATGAGCTCGACTTTCGTGGTTAGGTAACTCTTGCGGCCAACGTCCAGGGGCCAAGCACACCGGTACACTGGTCGTGCCCTCCCTGTCGTCCCGTCGTAATACCTCTCGCGGGCACCGTTGGGTCGCCCGACTTCTTACCTGAAGGACAACCGTTGCTCAGGTACCTAGAGCGGCTATACAGAGTCAACAACGAGTGGAGTACAAGGATTACTCCTTGATATCTCACACTTGATGGTGGCTCGGCAGAGCCGAGGTAGGGGCCTAAGGCGGTTTCTGCATTGTACCGTACTTGTGCAGTTATAATAATTGTATCCGCGTTCACTCCCCTGAGTGATCACGGCCCTTTATCTAATCCTAGCTAACAATGCGCAGGGCTCACTGCTGAATAATGCAAAATAATAATAGGCAGCATAGGATAAGGAAGGCACATCAAGGGGCGACAAAAATAGGCTATGCAATTGAATAGGATTGTAACGTAGCAGCAGTAGTAACAATTCCTAGTGCAAGAAATGTACGGAAAGATAGGCGATATCTGGGGAAGAGAATGGCTCTGCTTGCCTGGAAGCTCGACGGTAGTAGTAGGGTCATCGACGAAGTAGTCGTACTCAGCAGCGGTGTAGTCAACGGCAGCAGCGGGGTCTACCGGAGATTAAGGGGGAAAAGAAAACAGTAAATACACAGCAAGCATATACAAACAGAAGCATGACATGACAGATGAAATGTTAACGGTGTTCTAACGCAGTGTAATGCACGTTGCTCGGAACGGAAATTCATCTGAGGATGAATTACCGCCTCCGGATGATTACCGGACAGGGTGACCGGAGGGGGAAGGTTCAAGCCGGAGGTGTCGTCGGTACCGGAAAAACATAAGGGGGGTGTATCTGTGCTAGTTGATCTATTCTGAGAAACATTCGTGTTCGGAATAAATTCATCCGGGCACTCTAACAGTAACGGACAATTTATCGGACTGCCGGTCCGGAGGAGGACAGTTCGATGTTCGTTGTGTTAGAGGGGTGTGATAGACATACAGATAGCGTATTCGTATTCGTTATATTTTTCCGATCAATTTTCATGTATAAAGTTTTTGAATCTGAGTTACTATTTAAAAGTTATTGAATTTCGAAGTTTTAAATCATTTAAATGATTTTCTAAATTTCTTTTATTATTATAACAACATTATCCAGAACATTATCCAAAACATTATCCAAAACAGTGCCTGACATGTGGGACCCACATGTCAGCCTCTGTTTATTTATGAAACATTTTAATAAATCAAAATAGCCTCTGGGCCCACATGTAAGTCACTGGAATTTATTTAAATCTTTTTTTAAATTAAACTGACAAAGGGGGCCCAGTGGTCAGTGACTCCAGTGCTAATTAAATCTGTTTAATTAAGTTAAATGGCCAAGGGCCCACTGTCAGTGACTGGGGGTGGTTAAGTTTCTGTTTAATTAAACCAGAGGATTAAAAAAAGGGGGGTAGGCCCACTGTCATACACACAGGGGGTGGGGGTTAGCTGCTAATGGCGTTTCTGACGGGGGGGGGGGGTCCACATGGCAGTGACGGCGGGGAGCTCGCCGGAGGCTCGCCGGCGGCGAGGTAGATCCTGCACTCGCTACAGGCTACGGGGAGGCGCGTGTGGGGGCTTAAACTGACGAGGGGAGCAGCACGAGTCGACCCGTGGTGGTGGTGGCGTCGGGGACTCGCCGGAGCGACGTCGGCGTCGAGGTTTGCGACGGTCAGTGTGGGTGCGGCAACGGGGAAGTGGCTACGGGGGTTTTGGCGAGCGGGGACTGGGGCATTCGACTCATGCGAGCACGACGGGCAAAACGACGCGAGTGGTTGTCCAAATGGGTGCTCTGGGCCACGGGGAGGAGCTCGACGGCGGCGAGGAGCTGCTGCCCTAATGGCGCGGCGAGCTACGGGTCACGGGGAACTCAACGGGGCGTTGCCGGTGGTAGGGGTGCTCACCAGGATCTCGACGGAGGTGGTAGCAGGCTCGATGGCGTCGCGACGGCGGCGAATTTCCTCCGCGACGCACGGCGGCCGAAGTTGGGGGAAGAAGACGCGGCGAAGGCTGTGCTGCTCGCCGGGCTCGATTTGCTGGTGTAGTCGATGAAGACGACGACAGCGCAGCCGCTGGACACCACGTCGGGGCGGACCGTGCTCGTTGGCCACGACTGGCCACGACAATGGCGACGGCGGCGCTCGGGAGTTTTTCCCCGAGGCGTGCGAGAAGAGGAGGAGGGGAAAAGGAGGGGGAGGATGTCCAGGGGGTAGTTGGGGTTGTTCTTATCGCCACCGCGCGCACAGGGGAGGTGGGGGCGGCCGGGAGAGACGCCAGCCACGGAGAGCTCGCCACGGCGACGGGGCAGGTGGGGGATGGGATGGGGGCAGTTGGAGAAGAAGGGTGCCCGGGTGGGCCTGTCGCCCAGGCGAGTTTTAGCATTTTTCTTTTTTTCTTTTTATTTTCCATTCTGCTCTTTCTGTTAGTAATTAATTTATTGCCTTTTTCATTTTTGTAAAATGTTACCTGGTCCATAATTAGTCATATATATTCCTAGGGTGCCACAAAAAGTTTAGACTTAAAATAAATCCATTTACTATTTCTTTATAATATTCAATTTACAAATGGTGTTGTTTTGCTTGGTGTTTGAATTGTTTGAATTTTCCAGTGGCAATATAAAATACCATAACCACATGGGCATGACCCAATGATTATTAGTGATTTTATAAAAGTGGTCCCATGATTTTAGGGCAAAGTTTAATTGCAGCATATTTTTCATAGCAACCAAAAGGCATTTCAAAATATGGTCAAAAGCAAAGTGGGTCATGGCATGGTTTGCATAGTGATTAGCAACAGAGATTAGTCCACAGTAAAAGTGATTACTGTTACAGACAACTGAGGGTGTTACAAATCTCCCCCACTACAAGAATTCTCATCCCGAGAATTTAAGTGGTAGCGAGGAAAAGATCGGGGTATTCATCGCAAAGGTGATCTTCGCGTTCCCAAGTGGCTTCATCTTCAGAATAATTCGACCACTGAACCTTGAGGAACTTGACGGTCTTGTTGCGGGTTCGACGTTCAGACTGATCGAGAATGCGGCTCGGATGTTCTTGATAAGTCAAGTCTTGTTGCAGCTCGATCATATCATGTTCCACTTCGCGGATAGGATCCTTGAAGCAGTGACGGAGTTGCGACACGTGGAATACATCGTGGACTTGGGAGAGGTTCGGCGGCAATTCCAAACGGTATGCCACGGGTCCACTCCTGGAAATGATACGGAAAGGGTCAACGTAGCGAGGAGCTAACTTGCCCTTGATACCGAAGCGATGAGTGCACCTCATGGGAGTGACACGGAGGTACGCGTCTTCACCAGGCTGATACTCCATTTCACGGTGTTTGCGGTCATAGTTGCTCTTCTGACGGGACTGAGCGGCTTTGAGATTTTCTTGCACAATGCAAACTTGTTCTTCAGATTGGTGGACAAGATCCGGTCCGAAGTAGGGTCATTCCCCAGTTCCTGACCAGTTCAGGGGGGTTTGACATTTACGCCCGTATAGAACTTCGAAGGGGGCCATCTTCAAGCTAGCCTGATAGCTATTGTTGTACGAGAATTCCGCGTACGGGAGGGCATCCTCCCATTTCATGCCGAAAGAAAGGACACAAGCGCGAAGCATGTCTTCCAGCACTTGATTAACTCGTTCAACTTGGCCTTGCGACTGGGGGTGATAAGCGGTGCTGAGAGACAGACGAGTCCCGAGGGCTTCCATGAAACTATTCCAGTATCGTGAGGTAAAAAGGCTGCCACGGTCTGAACTAATCTCCAGCGGAATACCGTGGAGTGACACAATCCGGGAGATGTACAAGTGTGCTAACTGACTAGCAGTGATCGTCTCCTTGACCGGCAGCAAGTGAGCAATCTTGGAGAATCGGTCGATGACGACAAAGATGGCATCGTTACCTTTCTGTGACTTAGGAAAACCGGTGACAAAGTCCATTTCGACTTTGTCCCACTTCCAATTAGGAGGAGGGAGTGGTTGCAACCAACCAGCAGGTTTCTGATGTCCGGCTTTGACGCGACTGCAAACGTCACATTGAGAAACATAGCGGGCGATGTCTTGCTTCATGTAAGGCCATTAGTACCGCTGACGAAGGTCCTTATACATCTTGTTACTGCTAGGTTGGATTGACAAGGGAGAATTATGGGCTTCTTCCATGATATCCGGACCACAGTTAATGATGGCCGGGCTCACAGGAACTACTAAGCGGCCCTTGAAGTACACAGTATCACCATCATTGGCATCAATGGTAAAAGAGGAGGGCTATCCTTCTGCGATGTCCTGCTTGATCTTCACAATGTCAGGGGCCAGAGATTGTCTACTCTTGATGAGGGCGTCGATTTTTGACTCGAGAACCTGGTTATTGACGTAACCTTGGGGAACAATCTCGAGGTTCAACTTGCGAAACTCTTCATACAGAAGTGGTTGCTGCACCTGAACCTCAAGTTCAGAACAGTAAGCTTTGCGGCTCAAGGCATCGGCCATCACATTAGCCTTGCCAGGGGTATACGAAATATCCATGTTGAAGTCGGCTATTGTCTCGAGCCATCGTTGTTGACGAAGATTCAGGTCTGGCTGAGTAAACAGGTACTTCAGACTTTGGTGGTCGGTGTAGACCTCGCAACGATTACCGACGAGGTAATGTCACCACAGCTTCAACGCATAAATTACTTCTGCCAATTCGAGGTCATGTGTTGGATATTTGTCTTCGTGAGCACACAACTGACGAGAGCCATAAGCAATCACTTTGCGCTCTTGCATTAGGACACAGCCTAATCGTTGACGAGATGCGTCGCAATATATCACGAAGTCCTTCTGAGTATCAGGGGGAGCGAGCACCGGGGGATAAGTTAGCTTGTCCTTGAGCGCTTGGAAACTTTCATGACATTTATCTGTCCACTCAAACTTGACGCCTTTGTGAAGCAGATTAGTCAGAGGCCTGGCAATCTTGGAGAAATTCTCGACGAAACGGCGGCAATAGCTAGCGAGCCCGAGGAAACTGCGGACTTGCTTAACGGTCTTGGGAGGAGTCCATTCAAGAATAGCCTGGATACGTTCTGGGGTGAAGGCAATGCCATCCTTGGAAATCACATGTCCAAGGTAAGTCACTTCGGGGAGCCAGAACTCACACTTAGAATACTTAGCGTAGAGTTTGTGTTCTCGAAGCTTATCTAGTATAAGACGAAGATGTTCAGCATGTTCTTCTTCATTCTTGGAATATATCAATATATCATCCAGATAAACCACGACGAACTGGCCGAGGTACTCCATGAAAATATAATTCATCAATCTGGAGAAGGTGGCTGGAGCATTGGTTAAGCCAAAGGACATGACAGTGTACTCGTATGAACCATAGCGAGTAATGAAGGAAGTCTTCAGAATGTCCTCATCACGGACTCGGATTTGGTGATAACCCAACCTCAAGTCGAGGTTAGAAAACACCTTGGATCCGGCAAGTTGATCATACAGATCGTTGATCCGGGGAAGTGGGTATTTGTTCTGGATGGTGGCTTGGTTAATGGGCCGATAATCTTGGACCAATCGGTTTGTCCCATCGCTCTTCTTGACAAAGAGCGAAGGTGCTCCCCAAGCTGAGGAACTGGGGTGAATGAATCCTTTCTGAAGTGCCTTGTCGATTTCCTCCTTAAGTTCAAGGAGTTCATGTGGCGGCATCTTGTAAGGACGCTTGGCAATAGGAACAGTGCCTGGCTTTAAGTCGATGACGAATTCAACTTCTCTGATTGGGGGTATTCCCGACAGTTCTTCTGGGAAGACGTCGGGAAAATCGCGAACGACCGGAACGTTCTCAATTCCTTTCAAAGGTGAGATATTCAAAGCATTCATCATAAAGATCTGTGTTTCAGCATTACGGATAACTCGGGTGGCGTGGTTAACAATCTCGCCGGAGGGGTGAAAAAGTTGGACAGACTTGGTGCCACAATACAGTGCGGCATCGTGAAATTTCAACCAATCCATTCCCAGAATGAGGTCTATGGTGGAAGACTTCAGGAGGATGGGCGACGCAAAGAATTCAACTCCTTCGATTTCAATGGTGGTGTTTGGCGCTAGCATGGTGGTTCGGCATTGGCCTATCGGGGTGCGAACAACCATCGGTGGTTTCATCGTTTCGTACTTGAAGTTATGCGAAAATGCAAATGCTTCCGACATGAATGAATGCGATGCTCCTGTATCAAATAAAAAAGTAGCAGGTACGGAATTAACGAGAAGGGTACCCATCACGGTAGCGGGTTGTTGCTGAGCTTCTTCAACATTGACGTTGTTAGCATGTCCACGAGCATAAGCATCAAACCCAGTATTATAGTTGGGGGTCCTGTTGTTGCCACGACCATTTCCACGGCCAGCGGGGTGAACTACCAGTTGCTTCTGTTTCTGGGGGCACTCTCTGGAAAAATTCCCAGGTTGGCGGCACGTGAAGCATAATCTATCCTGAGGACGAAGGGGTGTAGCATTGGGTGGTGCAGGCAGAGCTCTTGGCAACTGCGGTGGCGGAGGCAGACGGGGTGCAGCATAAGACGGCCTTGGAGCAGGGACAGCTGAATGGGTCATACTGGTAGGGAGCCAGATACGACGCTTCTGCGTTGCGCCCGAAGATGAGCCAACATCACGATAACGCTTCAGAGAGTTCTTGTGCTCCATCTGGGAAGTCTCGATGGTGATAGCCTTGTCCACCATGGTGGCGAAGTTGGCGAAATCATGAACGACAAGAGCGAGCCTGAGGTCTGGGTTGAGGCCACGACGGAACTTCTGCTGCCTGCGAGCATCAGTGGTAATCTCCTCTTCCGCATAGAGAGAGAGGTTGAGGAACTCGCGCTGATAGGCTTCAACAGTCATGTCGCCCTGAGTGAGGTTGCGGAATTCTTCCGCCTTACGATCCATGATCCCCTGAGGAATGTAGCGGGCGCAGAAGGCAGACTGAAATTCATCCCAAGTGATGACTTCTCCGACTGGCAATGAACGCTTGTGGGTGCTCCACCACTGAGCAGCGGCGCCTTTCAGGTGATAAGACGCAAAGTTCACATAGTCGGCTGGATCGACATTAGCAGACTCCAGCTCGTGCGTGATGTCGCGAAGCCAGTCATCAGCATCCAACGGCTGAACAATGTTGCGGAACATAGTGGGGTTGAGGCGGGTGAAGTCGTGCAGAGTCACGGTGGCATGCTGATGGTGGTGCCCATTCTGATTCGGCTGGGGGAACTGAGCCATGATATTCTGCATGAACTGACGGTTCATCTCGAACTGCTGCATCATCGCGGCCATGTAATCCGGCGGCGGAGGTGGGTCGTTGGCACCACGACCACGACCACGACCACCACGACCAGCCATCCTGCTAGAATTTAACAGGGGTATTTCAGCGATGAAAATTTAACGAGATACCGGAATCAAGCCTGAAGTAAAAACGACAATGAAAAGGAGGCGCAGATATATATAGGAGTAGTCATATACGACATACACATTCACACATAGAGTCAATCAAAAATCGGGCAGCGTAACGTCGTAGAAATTAAGGAAAAAGGACTCACTAGGCGGCGCGTAGACCGCGGTTAGGATTACACGACGCGACATAGATTCCACTATATCAATCACGCCGCAAGAAAACTGTTGGCCACAGGAGTTAATGCCAGAGAATGAGCGGCCTGCCCAGAATGAGAATGGGATCCGCGGTCCGGGACCTAGGGTATGACTCCTGCGACACGACTCAATCAAAGGGGGAAGCACCAAAAATGCCGGGTGGAATCAAGAGAACGTGATCCTATTGTCAGATTTTGTAAAACTTACCAGCAAGGATAAGAGAGCAGATTCCCAGAGCATAGGTAAGGAGAAAAGGATCCTAATACCATAGATATCACACGTAGTGACATCGATGTGGGCCCGTAAGCCAAATATTAAGTTAGCAAAATAGTTTTTCAAAGTCTAGACTCAACTTCGACCAAGTAGTGGTGGGGTGGCTTCCTACAGGCAGTCGGCTCTGATACCAACTTGTGACGCCCCCAAAATCAGACCATGTATAGTAATCATACACGCAGGGTACACGGCTGAGATTAGGGTGCCACGATGATAATATCACAGCACAACACTAAACACAAAAGGACAAACAAATATGTTCCAATAGAGGGGGTCATGCGGATCCGAATACATAAGTCATACAAGCCATAATATCTGAGTACAGACATAGTTAGTCAAGTTTTTCCTTAAGAAGGCTAGCACAAATCACATCAGAGATACAGATCGAAAAGGCGAGGCCTCCTGCCTGGGATCCACCGAACTACTCCTGGTCAACGGGGAACTCGACGTCGTAGTAGGCGCCTCTGGGGTACTCCTGCTCCTGGGCTCCAACGTCGGCTGCAGCGGCCGATCAGGCAAAGCGAAAAAGGGGAAATAAAGCAAAGGTGAGTATCTAGCATACCCGCGAGTCTTACGTCCTCTACTAAGCATTATGCATTGTATCAACGGAAATAAGAGGTTGTATATAGTGGACTGAAAGACAGAAATCCAGAGCAAGGGTAAGAAGCTAGGCCTATCGAAGACTAGCATCTTCCGACGATGTCTTGCAGCATGAGGTAAGAATCAACCAACAGTTGTATAAAGCATAAAGTAACAATGCAGCAGAAGTTGCTGCAGCATTGTATAATAATAAGTTGTAATAATTAACAATGCCTCCGAGTTCACCTCGTCGACATCCCCGCGAGGAAGAAAACCCGGAACCATACAGTTTAATAATATTAGTTTCTAGTGGTAAGATCCAGCTTCAGCATAAAGCGTCCTGTTACCGTGGACACGGCTATTCGAATAGATTAATCATCCCTGCAGGGGTGCACTTGTGTTACGTTACACGCATAGATCTCCAGGGTGGCGGTAACCTTTTTAGGGAACGCTCCACCGAGGCTATCCTACACTTCATAGCCCATCTTTCAAACTCAACAGAGAGGTCATCCGCCGGACTATATCCTATGTACGTGGGGCTTTGGACCCTAACCCCGACGTACTCCTGCACGGTGCGAGGCTGGCCGGTGAAGTTAAATCAAAGCAAATACAAACCACACTGCCGCGGAAAATAAGACAACACCACTTCCCGGCGCAGGCCGCGGTACTGCTGACGTCTGAAGAGTCCTCGGACGACACTACAAAGCAGAGGAGCCCATAACTCATAATTCCCACGGGTAGGTAGTGCGTACATGGCATATAGCCAACTCAAGACATCCACTGAACCATTTAGCATTTTAATTAACCTGCGTGACAACCGTTGTCGTTGCCTCGACTTAACTGACCCGCGGACAACGACAGCAGCCAGGACCACCAGTACATCGGTGCCTGCCCTGTCGTCCCACCAAGTCACTGCGGTTACCAACAAGGTGAACCGTCTCCTTACCTTGTCTCGCGTTTGCTCCTGGAGGAGCTCGAATTTCGTGGTTTGGTAACTCTCGCGGCCAACGACCAGGGGCCAAGCACACCGGTACACTGGTCGTGCCCTCCCCGTCGTCCCGTCGCAATACCTCTCGCGGGCACCGTTGGGTCGCCCGACTTCTTACCTGAAGGACAACCGTTGCTTAGGTACCTAGAGCGGCTATACAGAGTCAACAACGAGTGGAGTACAAGGATTACTCCTTGATAGCTCACACTTGATGGTGGCTCGGCAGAGATGAGGTAGGGGCCTAAAGAGGTGTGTGCATTGTACCGTACCTGTGCAGTTATAATAATTGTATCGGCGTTCACTCCCCTGAGTGATCACGGCCCTCTATCTAATCCTAGCTAACAATGTGCAGGGCTCACTGCTGAATAATGCAAAATAATAATAGGCAGCATAGGATAAGGAAGGCACATCAAGGGGCGACAAAAACAAGCTATGCAATTGAATAGGATTGTAACATAGCAGCAGCAGTAACAATGCCTAGTGCAAGAAATGTACGGAAAGATAGGAGATATCTGGGGAAGAGAATGGCTCTGCTTGCCTGGAAGCTCGACGGTAGTAGTACGGTCATCGACGAAGTAGTCGTACTCAGCAGCGGTGTAGTCGACGGCAGCAGCGGGGTCTACTGGAGATTAAGGGGGGAAAGAAAACAGTAAATACACAGCAAGCATATACAAACAGAAGCATGACATGACAGATGAAATGTTAACGGTGTTCTAACGCAGTGTAATGCACGTTGCTCGGAACAGAAATTCATCTGAGGATGAACTACCGGCTCCGGATGATTACCGGACAGGGTGACCGGAGGGGAAGGATCAAGCCAGAGGTGTCGTGGGTACCGGAAAAACATAAGGGGGGTGTATCCGTGCTAGTTGATCTATTCTGAGAAACATTCGTGTTCGGAATAAATTCATCCGGGCACTCTAACAGTACCGGACATTTTATCGGACTGCCGGTCCGGAGGGGGACGGTTCGATGTTCGTTGTGTTAGAGGAGTGTGATAGACATACGGATAGCGTATTCGTATTCGTTATATTTTTCTGATCAATTTTCATGTATAAAGTTTTTGAATCTGAGTTACTGTTTAAAAGTCATTGAATTTCGAAGTTTTAAATCATTTAAATGATTTTCTGAATTTCTTTTATTATTATAACAACATTATCCAGAACATTATCCAAAACATTATCCAAAACAGTGCCTGACATGTGGGACCCACATGTCAGCCTCTGTTTATTTATGAAACATTTTAATAAATCAAAATAGCCTCTGGGCCCACATGTAAGTCACTAGAATTTATTTAAATTTTTTTTTAAATTAAACTGACAAAGGGGGCCCAGTGGTCAGTGACTCCAGTGCTAATTAAATATGTTTAATTAAGTTAAATGGCCAAGGGTCCACTGTCAGTGACTGTGGGTGGTTAAGTTTCTGTTTAATTAAACCAGAGGATTTAAAAAAGGGGGGTAGGCCCACTGTCATACACACAGGGGGTGGGGGTTAGCTGCTAATGGCGTTTCTGACGGGGGGTCCACATGGCAGTGACGGCGGGGAGCTCGTCGGAGGCTCGCCGGCGGCGAGGTAGATCCTGCACTCGCTACAGGCTACGGGGAGGCGCCTGTGGGGGCTTAAACTGACGAGGGGAGCAGCGCAAGTCGACCCGTGGTGGTGGTGGCGTCGGGGACTCGCCGGAGCGACGTCGGCGTCGAGGTTTGCGACGGTCAGTGAGGGTGCGGCAACGAGGAAGTGGCTACGGGGGTTTTGGCGAGCGGGGACTGGGGCATTCAACTCATGTGAGCACCACGGGCAAAACGACGCGAGTGGTTGTCCAAATGGGTGCTGTGGGCCACGGGGAGGAGCTCGACGGCGGCGAGGAGCTGCTGCCCTAATGGCGCGGCGAGCTACGGGGCACGGGGAACTCAACGGGGCGTTGCCGGTGGTAGGGGAGCTCACCAGGATCTCGACGGAGGTGGTAGCAGGCTCGATGGCGTCGCGACGGCGGCGAATTTCCTCCGCGACGCACGGCGGCCGAAGTTGGGGGAAGAAGACGCGGCGAAGGCTGTGCTGCTCCCCGGGCTCGATTTGCTGGTGTAGTCGATGAAGACGACGACAGCGCAGCCGCTGGACACCACGTCGGGGCGGACCGTGCTCGTTGGCCACGACTGGCCGCGACAATGGCGACGGCGGCGCTCGGGAGTTTTTCCCCGAGGCGTGCGAGAAGAGGAGGAGGGGAAAGGGAGGGGGAGGATGTCCAGGGGGTGGTTGGGGTTGTTCTTATCGCCACCGCGCGCACAGGGGAGGTGGGGGCGGCCGGGAGAGGCGCCAGCCACGGCGAGCTCGCCACGACGACGGGGCAGGTGGGGGATGGGATGGGGGCAGTTGGAGAAGAAGGGGGCCCGGGTGGGCCTGTCGCCCCAGGCGAGTTTTAGCATTTTTCTTTTTTTCTTTTTATTTTCCATTCTGCTCTTTCTGTTAGTAATTAATTTATTGCCTTTTGCATTTTTGTAAAATGTGTTACCTGGTCCATAATTAGTCATATATATTCCTAGGGTGCCACAAAAAGTTTAGACTTAAAATAAAACCATTTACTATATCTTTATAATATTCAATTGTCAAATGGTGCTGTTTTGCTTGGTGTTTGAATTGTTTGAATTTTCCAGTAGCAAAATAAAATATCATAACCACATGGGCATGACCCAATGATTATTAGTGATTTAATAAAAGTGGTCCCATGATTTTAGGGCAAAGTTTAATTGCAACATATTTTTCATGGCAACCAAAAGACATTTCTGAATATGGTCAAAAGCAAAGTGGGTGATGGCATGGTTTGCATAGTGATTAGCAACAGAGATTAGTCCACAGTAAAAGTGATTACTGTTACAGACAACTGAGGGTGTTACACGAGTTCCCCTCCTCGACTTCCTAGCGAGGAAGAAAACCCGGAACCAACAGATTAATAGTAGTAGATTGTAGTAGTAGGATCCGGCTTCAGCATAAAGCGTCATGTTACCGAGGACACGGCTATTCGAATAGATTAAACTCCCTGCAGGGGTGCACTACTGTTCAGCATGCATGCTCGGATCTCCAGGGTGGCGGGCACCTTGTTAGGGAACGCCCCACCGAGGCTATCCGACACGCCGCAACCCATCCTAGGCTCAACAGAGAGGCCATCCGCCGGACTATATCCTATGTGATCAGGGGTAAAAGGAACCTCACCCTTCACACTCTTGCACGGTGCGTGGCTAGCCGGTGAAGCAAAAGTAAATCCAAATACACCGCTCGAGCGAAGAAGACACCACTTCCCAGTGCAGGCCGCGGTACTGCTGACGTCTGAAGAGATTTCTGACAAACTACGACGCAGGGGAGCCCATAACTCCTTATCCCATGTGAAGGTAGTGCGTACAGACCAACGGGCCTCTCAAGTCATCCACCGAACCAGTTAGCATTTTATTATTAACTCACAGACAACCATTATCGTTGTCTGACTAACAACACAATGGACAACGAGCACCAACAAGGTCCACCAGTAACGTCGGGGCCTGCCCTGTTGTCCCGTCAAAGGACGAGGTTACCAACAAGGTGAACCGTCTCCTTACCTTATCTCGCGTGTCCTCTTGGTAGAGCTTGAATTTTCGTGGTTTGGTAACTCTCGCGAGATACGAGCAGGGGCACTGCACGCCAGTAACGTCGGTCGTACCCTCCCTGTCGTTCCCATCACAATACCGTTCGCGGGCACCGTTGTTCAGGTACCTAGAACGGCTATACCGAGTCAGCAAAGAGTGGAGTACGAGTATTACTCCTCGGTAGCTCCACTTGATGTGGCTCGGCAGAGCCGAGGTAGGGGCCTTAGGTGGTGTCTGCATTGTACCTTAACTGTGCAGTTATATACATTTTGTATCCGCGTTCACTCCCAGAGTGATAACGGCCATTATCTAATCCTAGTTGACTAACAAAGCGCTGGGCTCACTATTGAATATAATATGTATTTATAGGAAGCATAGCATAAAGGAAGGTGCATCAAGGGGCGACAAAACAGTCTATGCAATTGAATAGGATTGTAACGAGCAGCAGAAATAACAATGCCTAGTGCAAGAATTGTACGGAAAAGATAGGTGATATCTGAGGAAGGAAAATGGCTCTGCTTGCCTGGAAGTTCGACGGTAGGGGTACGGTTGTCATCGACGTGGTCGATCACAGGGGCATCGGCAATGGCCGTCGGGACCACTGGACAATAAGAGAGGGGGAAGAAACAATAAATACACAACAATAATAGGAATACACCTTTGAAACGTAGCAGGGGCATTACATAAACCAAAAGGCATACGTCTGTAAGCATAAGTACCATAGGGAAAAGTAATAGTGGTCTTCTCTTGATCAACAGTGTTAACATGAATTTGAGAGAAGCCATAATAACCATCAAGATAACAAAAGTGAGTATTTTTGGATAACCTTTCAAGCATTTGGTCGATGAACGGCAACAGGTAGTGGTCCTTCCTGGTTGCCTTGTTCAGCTTCCTGTAATCAATACACGTTCGATATCCAATAATAATTCTCTGAGGTATTAGTTCATTCTTATCATTAGGAACCACAGTTGTTCCTCCTTTATTTGGAACACAATGAACCGGCTTACCCACTTACTATCAGCTATAGGGTAGATGATACCTGCGGCTAGAAGCTTGAGAATCTCAGTCCTTACAACATCCATCATTTTTGGATTCAACCGTCGTTGATGATCAACAACTGGCTTAGCATCAGGCTCAAGGTTGATGGTATGTTGACAAATAGACGGACTAATCCCCTTAAGGTCATCAAGGGTATAGCAAATTGCACCTCGATGTTTGCGAAGTACCTCCAATAAACGCTCTTCTTCATACCCTGAAAGGTTAGAATTGATAATAACAGGATATACTTTCTTTACATCTAAATAAGCATATTTGAGCGAATCGGGAAGAGTTTTAAGATCAAACACTGGATCTTCTTTTGGTTGCGACAAAATTCCCAAAGGCTCAACTGGAAGGTTGTGCTTAAGGATAGAAGTTGTCTTAAGAATATTTCGTCCAGCTCATTCCTCTCCTGCATATGCAAATCATTCTCGTGGTCTTCCATATATTGCTGCAAAGGATCGTTAGGGGGAATAGCAATGGAAGAAATATCTTAAATAATCTTATCATTACTAGGAAAATCAGTACCACGAGGCTGCTTAGAGAACTTAGAAAAATTAAATTCATATGGCTCACCATTGAATTCAACAGAAACTTTGCCTTTCTTGCAATCTATAATAGCTCCACAGGTTCTGAGAAAAGGTCTACCGAAAATAATAGGACAAAAATTGTCCCTTACTGAACCAATTACTAGAAAGTCGGTAGGATATTTTACCTTTCCGCATAAGACTTCAACATTTCTCACAATTCCGATAGGAGAGATAGTTGCTCTGTTTGCAAGATGAATAGTAACATCAACTTCTTCAAGTTCACAAGGTGAAATCTCACCCATGATCTCTTGATAAAGTGAGTACGGGATAGCACTAGCACTCGATCCCAAATCGCATATCCCGTAATAATTGTGATCTCCTATTTTAACAGATACTACTAGTGTACCTGAAATTGGGCCCTTATTCTTGGTTGTGACAAGGTTAGTGGAAACGGCACAAAAATTTATATTGGAATCTAAATCATCATTAGTAATAAGATCCTTAACCAATGCAACACGAGGATCAACCTTGATCTGGTCCTCAGGTTCATCAATTCTTCTCTCACTCTTATTCATTATGCTTGTCACAAAAGAGTGATCCCTTATTCTTACGGGGAAATGGGGCTTTCATATATAACTGCAGGCACAATAGGGCCAGCAACATGAATATTAATAGATAATTCTTTGAAGGGTTTATGATGCTGACTCTTCTTCTTCTTAGAAGAGTCAATATGAGAGGCAAATTCCTTACAAAAATCAATCATCAGATGGGAATCAAGACCAATATTAGAGCAAAAGGCATTAAAGGAATCATTTTTCACATAGCTCTCTATATAATCATGCTCATAATTTATAGTGGGTTCAATACCTTTATCTATTTCCCAATCTTCGGTATTCTTCTGGATCCTTTCAAGGAGATCCCATCTTTCTTCAACGCTTTTCGTCTGAAATACCCCACTAGAGGAGGCATCCAACATCTCCTTATCCTGACGAGAAAGTCTAGCATAAAAGTTTGTAAGTATAGTTTCCTTGGGGAGATCATGAATAGGACATTTGAGAATCAGAGATTTCAATCTCCCCCAAGCTTGAGTGATGCTTTCTCCGTCACGAGACCTAAAGTTATAGATATAATTCCTGTCTTGATGAATTTCATGAAGAGGATAAAACTTGGTATAAAAGAGAGACATAAGGTCATGCCAATCTAGCAAATGAGAGTTATCGAGAAGCTTATACCAATCTGAAGCTTTATCTATAACCGATACGGAGAATAATTTCTTCATGAAAAACTCCTTTGATACACCTGCAAGCTTAAATAGTGAACATAGTTGTGATATATATAGCAAGTGTTCACTGGGATGTCTATCTCCTGCATAATGATTAGCCAAAACACAATCGATAATACTAGCTGGTATTTTATAAGGCACAATTACAGTAGGGGGAGGTACAACCACCACAGATGCTGGGTGTTTCCCCATAAGCAAAGATCCAATAGATCGGTTGTTCATACGGACAAAGAACAGCAACAACAAAATAAAAGCAACGATATAAAAATTCCTTACCAACTTCACTTACCAATAGCGCTATGCTCCCGGGCAACAGCGCCAGAAAACGTAGCTTGATGAACCTCAACGTATAGGGATCTATTCTAGCTTTTTCGATAAGTAAGAGTGTCGAACCCAACGAGGAGCGAAAGGTATTGATAGGTGATTTTGGACAAGGAATAACTGCAAGAACTGAAGGATAACTTTTTAGGGGTTTTCGATATAAGCAACAATAAAATAAAAGCAAGAAAAGTAAATAGCACTGAGGAGCAGCAAGTGGCCCAATCCTTTTGTGCAAAGGATAAGCCTGGCAACTGAACTTATAAAGACTAAAGCGTTCTTGAGGACACATGGAGAGGTAGTCACGTGCTTTCGCCATAACCCGTATCGATAACCAGTGTTGTGATGATAAGTGTTGAGTGGGTGGATCTATGCTAGCACACCTTCTAGACTAAGATAAGTGTACTCTTATGATTAAACATCTTTCAAGCATCCGCAAATACAAGATGGAAATTAAGGCAAAGCCTAACAACAGCAATAAGATCAAGGATCCAGAATTCCCTTGTGCAAAAGTGTGCAAACTGGGGTTCAGGTTTCTATCACTCCGGCAACCCACCGTAAGCATTCTTAATACACAATGTATTCCCCTAGGTCCTTAAGAAGGCGAAATGTTGAGTGTTCGACTCACACAACACCACTAGGAAAATAACAACACAACTGAAATATCAAACAACACAAATTACTTCAACATCATATGACTACTAGAAACTAGACTTCTCCCATGTCCTCAAGAACTAAAGTAACTACTCACAAGACATAAAAGAGATCATGATCAGAGGTGATAAATATATGATAAAAAAATCTGGACATAATGGTATTTCTCCAACAAAACTCAATAGCATTCACCACAAAATAGTAATCAACACCGATAGAGTAGAGAGGATAGATAGTGCGAATTACAACAGAAGATGAACTTGTGAGGTGAGATTTAATGGTGGTGGAGATGGTGCTGATGTTGGGGATGATGTTTACGATGATCTCGATGATGCCCGTGACGATGGTGATGACGATGGCGATGATCTCCCCTTCCGGGAAGTGATCTCCTCGGCGGAATCTGCCCGCCGGAGAGCCCTTTTCTTCTCTGTAGGTTTCCGCCACGGAGCAGCGGCGGAACTCCGTGAAAGCTTCTCTTTTTTAGGGTTTTCGCATAACGAGGAGTAATGAGGCCAGAGTGGGGAGCCGAGAGTGGCCCCAGGGCTCCAGGCGCCCTCCCGGCGCGGCCAGGGGTGGGGCCGTGCCAGGTGGCCGCCTGGGGCCCCTGTGCCCCCCTCTGGCCCCTCTTCGGCGAGTCTTTGTGAATCTCCTGGAAAATACCCCCCGTTGATTTTCAGGTAATTTGGAGGTATTCTTCTTCAGCAACTCAGCGTCCACTTTTTACCGCTGAATCCTGCGTGTGCTGCTTCGGCACCGAAAAGTTGCAAACTGTGTAAAACAAGCCAAAACAACATAAGAACATCATCATAATGTGAAATATATCAATGAATAAGGATGAATTACGATATAAAATAGTGATGAATTTTGGACGTATCAACTCCCCCAAGCTTAGACCTCGCTTGTCCCCAAGCGAAAAATGAGCTCGGTAAACCTGTCCACAAGTTTAGAGAGTGAAGTGTCGATAAATAAAATACGGACAAGAAGCATCATGATCTTTTCACCAAACTCAAACATCCTAAACAACAATCTCCAGCTCATAAGGCCCTTATGAAAGATTAATAACAATTATAATCAAAAGTAAGGCTAAGGAAACTCATCAAATCATGGAAAAAAAGTCCTTTGGTCAAGGGACAACTAAAAGCTTTTACCTTTGCTCTTTCTCTTTATATTTTGAAGAGACAATTTGGAACTTTTTGAAAGAACAAGCTATTAGTCATGTAGTGCAAATGTTAAGACAAAGGAAGATGTTTGCTTGGCAAATGCTTTTGCAAGCAACTTACTTATCAAGAGATAATGTCAACAATGATATGGCAAGGCAAAACTTTAATGCAACATTATATGGATGAATCTTCATCAGCATCAAGTTTCTGTTCTCTTTGGGAAAGAAGGAAGTAGGGAAAACTGACTCAACACAGAAGTAAAGGAAAAAGCCTCGTTAAAGGCAAGTAGGGAAAACTCAAGTGCTATCCTTAGATCAAACAGAATGAAAACAAGTTTTGAGAGGTGCATGATTTGTCAACGAATGCTAATAGGTAACTCAATTGCTTCTCAGAATGGACAAGTTTCGAGGAACGACTCCCAAACGAGGACGATCACATCCCCACAATCTCCTTTGTTTATCACTGCCAAAGTTTTCTGATTTCTCATGAACAAAGCGTGAAGGAGGGTTTGTTTGTTGTATTATCTTTTGTGAGCTGGGTGCACTCATGCCAGTTCCTCCTCGTATTAGGGGTTTGCAGATTAGACATGCAATCCCGGGATAAAACTTGTCCAACTTAAGAAGGTCATGAATTAACTACTACTTCCTCATGAGCTAAAATAGGGGCACAAAACAGAAGATTTTGAACATCTAAGGATAACACAAAAATTCTATGCTTTAGGAGTGGTAGTGGAATACCACGAATAGGAAGGTATGGTGGACTCATATGGAATATACTGGTTTCAGGGTATGGATGCACAAGCAGAACTCCGCTTAGTACAGAGGTTTGGCTAGCAAAGGCTTTGAGAGAACAGACAATTGATGATGACTTGGATGCAAAGCAATATAAAGCATAAACATTAAAACAAGCATAGCACATCAAGTTTTCTTCCTTTTCAACATAACACTACAAGCATAATAACAAAGAGGGTTTGTCTATGTCGCTACTTTGAGAAAAATAACATGCTTGTTGCTATGACCAAATCTATGTTTGCAAGATTAAATAAAGTTTTCAAAGCCATACCTGATATAAGGTCAATACTCCCCATAAGAATCATCATAAGGTTGATTGCGTGAAGAGAATACCAAGTGCAGCAAAGGGATCAATAAACTTCTCATTAATATTCCATCATAGATGACTCCACACTCACGGATACATAACTCTCCCGAAAGGAGTGATAGACCTCAAAGAAAACACCTATTTTATAAGATAACTTCCCTAGACATGATATGACTCTACTTGACTCTACAAGACATAGATAAAGATAAAAATACCGGGCACTCCCCCAAGCTTGGAACAAGCTAAGGGGATGTTGATACGTCCCAAACGTATCTACAATTTATGCTTTCTCCATGCATGTTTTGTGTGACTTTGCCATGATTTGCTTGCACTTTCATACACTTTTCAGCATATTTGGACTAATCTATTAACCCAGTGCACCCAGCTGCCAGTTGCTGTTTTCTGCTGTTTTTGTATTTCAGGTTTTCCGGCCATTAAAAGTGCTGCAAAAAATACGAAAAAATCAGATAAAAAATCAGCGACCCGGAAGCTTCCGGAATCACCAAGGTTGCGGAGGGGGCCACCACAGGGACTCCAGAAGGGTCCCTGGCGCGGCCCCACCCTAGGCCGCGCAAGGGGGCCTCCTAGCTACCCTGTGGGTCCCCTCGACACCCCCCTCCGCCTATATTTAGCCCTCGGGGTGGAAACCCTAATATCGATTTCTTTTCTGCGAACTCGCCTCTGTACCGCTGCCGTCGCCATTTCAAGATCGGGGCTGCCTGGAGAAGCTGCCCTGACACCCTTCCGGGAGGAGGAACCCCCTCAGGAAGACCATCCATAGCCATGGACGCCTCCTGGATGTGTCGTGAGTAGTCCCCTTTGGACCATGGGTCCGTGACCAGTAGCTATGTGATGTACCTCACCCCTCATTGTGCTTCCACTTTCGAGACCTCGTGAGCTGCCTCACATGATTGAGGCACTTTTGTAATTTCATCTGTTGCTATGCTGAATTTGCTGGGATCTGATGGATTATGAGACTATGTTCAGATTGTGATGAGTAATATATTTGGTTCTTCTCTTTTATATTTTGTTCTTGAGTAAATTCTTGCATGTTCTCCGTTGCAGTATTTTTCTTTGGCCAAGTAGTTTGCTTGCAACTCCAAGAGGGAGCGTTATGCTTGATTGTGGGTTCAGCCCCCTGATGTCTAGCTTGAGTGACAGAAACATGAGACTAGGGGATGTGCTGTTGCCACCAGGGATAAAACAACGGTGCTTGTACCCGTGGGTGCAAGGATTGTTTACTTTACGCAAAGTTCTTTTAATGCAGTTGTCTGTTGCTTTGAGTTTACATTTTGGGTGGGATTCGCAACTTAATACCAGTGAGATGTTCTGGATAGATATCTCAAGGTGGATGATTCGTAGTAGATGCATTTGGATTTCGGTCTACTTATCTTGGCGTACTGCCCATTGCTTTTGAGCCCTTCCTTTCTTTGCAGCATAGTTAGCATTGCGGTGCCTTCATAATTCGGTCAATTTCCCAGCTGTGATTTGTTTACCTCTCTAGCAATTTTATCGTCTTTTGGGAGAGAGACATCACTAGTGAAAATCACGGGACCCCGGTCCATCTTCACATTATTGTTTCACCCTTAGTTTACTTTCAGTTCCACTTTTATCTCTTGCGTTGATCCTTTGTAAACAGCAGGGCCAAAGGAATTGACAACTCCTCTGTACTCGTTGGGAGCAAAGTTATTTTATCTGTGTGCAGGTCCAGGTGAAGCTAGCAACCTCGGCGCCATTGTTCACTTTACCACATTCTTGTATCCTTTGGAGTCCTACGGGAGACAAACCTTGGTATCTTTGCCAAGGGAAAACTTTCCGCTGCACTATATCTCACCCTGCACTTGGGGTAACCAACGAGGTTTGAAGAGTATTAACACTCTCTTGCCATTAGCGAGTTTTCTGGCGCCGTTGCCGGGGACTCCAGTCTACAAGATAGGGGAGTTGCACACTATCTTTTATCTTTGCTTTTTAGTCTTGTTAGTTTACCTTTCAGTTTTTACTTTTGTGTCCCTTATAAAAAATACCAAAAATACCTGCTGCTACTATGGGTTCCAATGAAAACACCAAGTTGTGTGACTTCACTAGTCACAACAACAGTGACTTTATCTGCACTCCAATTGCTCCACCTGCCACTTCAGCACCTTCTTATGAAATTAAACATGCTCTGCTTAATCTTGTTATGAGAGAGCAATTATCAAGTGCTGGAGAGGACACTGCCTTGCACTTAAACAATTTTATCGAGCTCTGTGATATGCAAGAGTACAAGTAAGTGGATGGAGACATCGTCAAGCTGAAGCTTTTTCCTTTCTCTTTGAGAGGAAGAGCCAAGGAGTGGCTGCAATCCTTACCCAAGAACAGTATTGATTCTTGGAGTAAATGCAAAGATGCTTTTATAGGGAAGTACTACCCCCCTACTAAAATTATTCAATTGAGGAGTAACATTATGAATTTTAGGCAATTGGATAATGAACACGTTGCCCAGGCATGGGAACGTATGAAGACGCTTGTCAAGAACTGCCCCACACAGGGACTGACTACCTCGATGGTTATCCAGATTTTTTATGCAGGCTTGAACTTTACCTCGCGGAACCTGTTAGATTCGTTCGCGGGAGGAACTTTTATGTCAACCACACTTGGTGCTGCCACAAAGCTACTTGATGAGATGATGTTGAACTACTCTCAGTGGCACACCGAAAGATATCCAACTGGTAAGAAGGTAAATTCTGTCTAGGAGATCTCCTCTCTAAATGAAAAGGTTGACCTTATCATGTCTCTACTTACCAAGCAAGCTCCTATTGATCCTCAGGATGTTCCATTAAATTCTTTGGTTGCTCAGGAACAAGTAGATGTGAACTTCATTGCTAGAAACAACTTTAATAATAATGCTTATAGGGGAAACTTTGCTAGTAATCCTAGACCGTTTCCATCCACTTATGGGAACAACAACACCTACCCTAGCAACAAGAACCCCACCTCTGAACTAGAGAGTATGCTTAGAGACTTTATCACTACCCAAAAATCCTTCAACAAGAATGTGGAAGAAAAACTAGCTAAATTAGATAATCTTTGTTTGAAGGTAGACAACTTAGCCCTTAATGTTGAGATGTTAAAAATTAGAACCTCTCCCCTTGAGGAGAGTAAGGTCACTCCTATTAATGCTATCCAGTTACAAATCAATGAAAATATTAAGATGATGGCTAAACTCAAAGAAATATGGGCTAGAGAAAAAGAGGAAGAGGATAGAATTAAGAGCCTTCCTACTTACCACACAGTAGCCACTATCCAAGTAGTTGAGGATGTCCAAACTGTTAGCACCCATCACACCCCTAGTCCCACTGGACCTAACAATGGTGATGCTACCACCTCAACCATAGATGAAGAAACCTCTATGAACATAGAGGCTTTCAAACCTCTATGATCAAGGCGAACATTGCTAGCGGAGTTGCTAAATGTTTCTCCACGGATTGTAAAGGAACGGTATTCTTTGGAAATCGTTTGGTAGTACCTAAGAATAGAGATCTAAGGCAACTCATCCTCAAAGAAGCCCATGACACACCCCTCTCGATTCATCCCGGTAGCACAAAAATGTACCGAGATATACGCCAAAGATTTTGGTGGACTAGGATGAAGAGAGATATTGCTCGATATGTTACCGAATGTGATGGTTGTCATTGCATTAAGGCAGAACACCAAAGACCTGCTGGCACACTTCAACCTTTGCCTATTCCCGAGTGGAAATGGGACAAAGTCGGTATGGACTTCATCACCGGCTTTCCAAAAACCCAGAAAGGAAACAATGCCATCTTCGTTGTCATAGATAGGCTTTCCAAAGTTGCTCACTTTCTTCCAGTTCGCGAGTCTATAACTGCTAGCCAGTTAGCGGACTTGTATGTCTCTAGAATTATGCCTCTTCATGGTGTTCCTTTGGAAATCAATTCTGATCGTGGTATCATTTTCACCTCTAGATTTTGGGGAAGCTTCCAGAATGCTATGGGAACTCATCTCTCCTTTAGTACAGCTTTCCACCTCAGTCTAGTGGTCAAGTTGAAAGGGTTAACCAAATTTTTGAAGACATACTCAGAGCTTGTGTTATCTCATTCAGAAAGAATTGGGAGAAGTCTCTTCCATTTGCCGAATTTGCTTATAACAATAGTTTTCAATCTAGTCTGAACATGGCTCCTTTTGAACTCCTCTATGGACGATGATGTCGAACACCCCTAAACTTGTCAGAAACCGGTGAAAGACAATTCTTTGGGCCGGATATGATCAAGGATGCAGAAGAGCAAGTTCGCATTGTTCGTGATCGATTGAAAGCAGCACAGTCTCGTCAGAAAATCTACTATGATCGTCATCATAGGCAAGAAAGCTACAATCTGGATGAGAAGGCTTACCTCCGGGTTACTCCTCTGAAGGGAACCCAACGATTCGGTATCAAAGGCAAGTTGGCCCCACGTTACATCGGACCTTTCCTCATTCTAGTTAAACGTGGAGAAGTTGCCTACCAACTTGAACTACCCCGCACCTTTTTCGAGTACATGATGTATTCCATGTGTCACAACTCAGGCGTTGCTTCAAGGACCCCATCCGCGAAGTCAACCATGAAACGCTTGATCTCCAAGATGACCTTTCTTATCGAGAGTACCCTGTTCGTATTCTTGATTCAGCAAAGCGTGTCACTCGTCGTCAGAAGATCAAGTTCCTCAAAGTTCAATGGTCACATCACTCCGAGAAAGAAGCAACCTGGGAAAGAGAAGACCGTCTCCGTGCCGAGTACCCCACCTTCCTCCCGACGACTTCTGAATCTCGGGACGAGATTCTTTTGAGTGGGGGCGAGTTGTCACAACCCCAAGTTAGGTAAATGCTAGGGTTTTTTTGTGCCCTTTGCATCATGCAAAAATTCAAAAGAAATTCAGAAATGGGGAAAAGAAAATCCCTGAGAAAATAAATCAAATGGCCAGATAAAAATAGTTTTCCAAAAATCTTTCGAACATTTGAAAAATTCCTATAAATGATGGTGATCATTTTAAAAGTGGTTTGGGATCAATCCCATGCTCATGGAATTTTCTAATTTTCAAACAATACCTTGGAAAATTAAATAAACCCCTATTTGATTTGAAATTCAAATTATTTGAATTTCAAAAATGCCCAAAAAGTTATAAGTGGCTCGCTACTTATATCCTAAGCTCACATAAAAGATTTGGGTATTTTATAAAATGCCTAGCTAATTATTTTAGCAAAGAAAACCAAAAGACACAAAGAAAAACAGAAAAAAAAGAGGAAAGAGGCCTTACCTTCTTGGGCCCAACTAGCAGAAGCCAGGCCCAGCCCACCCGACGCCCTTGTTGTCTTCCCCGGGCACGAGCACACAGCTGCGTGCTCGGCATGCTGCCGACGCCGCCGTGTCACCTCCCTGCCTGGCCTCTCCCCTGCTCTATCCCCTCTCCTTGGAGACGCCCTGGACGCCCCTGCTTTTCCCCTCCCCTCTCGGCCACTCTCTTCTCCTCTGTCGTCAAAACGCGCACACCCGAAACCTAGCCGGAGAGCGCCGCCGTGCTCCGACGCGGCCACCGGCCGATCCAGCCCGCTACGTCATGTCCAGAGGAACCGCAGGCGCCGACTTCATCGATCCACGCCATCAATTGGATCCAGGACGCCTCCTAGTCGTCGCCCGCGTCTGCATCTTGCCGCCGGACACCGTGGAACTCCGACGTGGAATTCGTCACCGGCGCAGCTCCTTCGGCCTCGACGACCCCGCCGTTCGCTCCAGGGTGAGCTTGTCGTTCTTTCCCCGCACCTCTCGCTCGTCGCCGTGCCCCGCAACGTTTTTATCCATGGTCAGTGCGCTGGCCGTCGCCATTGTTGGAGTTGCTGAGCTCTAGAGCCCCCCCGTGAACCCCCAGTAGCCCCAGAAGACGCGCGGCGTCGAGAGCTACGCGCCAGTGCCATCCAAACCCCCTCCCGTGCACGTTTGTGAATTCCGGCGAGTTCTCCGACCAACTGTGGCTCGCCGGCGCCATTAGAGCCACTAACCAGAGCACTAATCCCCCCTCCTCTCTATGACAGTGGGCCCTAGGCCCTTAACTAACCACTGTTAGTTTGTAACTAACAGGGGATTAACCCCAGAGCCCATGACAGCAAGGCCCCTCCTGTCAGCCCCACCTGTGACATCACACGACGTCATGATGACGCAATAAACCAATTTTCCAGAGAATTAAAATAATCCAGAAAATGCAGAAAATTAGGTAAACTTTGAAAAATCTTAGAAAATTCATATTAACTCCAATTTTAACATATAATATATGAAAAATGATCAGCGGAAAATTCTCTATCCAAATATGCAACTTTCAACCATGTTTGAGTTGATTTTAAAATGGGACCAGTAGCTTTTGCTATTTGGCTTAATTGGAATTAATTCAAATTTAATTCAAATGCTAATTCAACTTGAACCTTTGCAATGCAACCTTGATCACTTGTACATCAGAGGCACATTACACACATGATCACATGGTTTATAAAGAACAAACAATGGCATTTGCAACTTGGCTAAATTAACCAACATATGGAGTTTGAATTTGCATTTCAAATGCAATACACTTCAATTAAATCAAATGTACCACAAGCCAGCACCATTCACATCATGTGACAACATAAACATGTGCTTGTGCATTCTATTACAATGTTGCCCCCCCCCTCTTGTTGATGATTGTGCCGGTAACAGTGCCTCCGAGACGGTGATCACCCCCGAAGGAGAAGACCACCGTTAAGACCCGTGTATCGTCAGCAAGGCAAGCAAACCGCATTGATCATGTCTATAAAATCCTATTTCCCTCTCAGTCTCGCTTATGCATGTTTAGGAGATCACCGAGACACGTTCTTTCGCATAGTTGAACCCATTCCGATGCATGACCTATCATTCTGTCACCGTATTAAGCAAACCCCAATCCTAGCAGATATAGGAGTTGAATGTTGAGCATGTGGCCCCTGCAACTGTTACTTCTTATTGCTGCTTAGTGATACAATGAGGATGTTATGATTGTGAGTCGGGATGGAATGAACATAGTGATGCTGATGATAACGTGTTGGTGAATCCACCCTAAACAAAGGTGAACAATGAGAGGCTGTGTAGGAGTACACAGTGGGTTGTCTCGTTGAACACTGCCCTAGGCCCCGAGTTCCTGTTTTGTGATCCAAGACAAAGAGTATGACCACATGTAGGGTTTATGGGAGCCCCGTTTGGCCTCTTTACGTACCCTATCCGGTCCAGGAGTCACAATAGATTCGGGCTTTCCATTTGGCATATGCATAGAAAAAGTATGAAGAAAAGGTTGCATCATATAGATATGTCGGTGGACCTGTGAGGCAGTGAAACCATCTGGCAGAGGTGGCGTCTCGGTCCCTTGCATTATCTGAGTCTGTTTCGTGGAACCGTCCGGACTCTCGAGCGGTGCCAAACTCAGGTAGTCGACTCCTGGATTAGAGAAGGTGATGTGAGGGTAGTGCCTTGCTTTCATCCACGTCCGAAATCCGTTTGAAGGGTGACGAGAACGAGGCGATAAGTGATGACACGCGTGTGAAGATGTACACCCCTGCAGGGTTAATGAACTATTCGAATAGCCGTGTCCGCGGTTATGGACTACTTGGAGACCTCTACTTGATAAATAGATAACTTGAATGGATACTTCTAAAACTCGCAAGATAAGCATGAGTGCTATGGTGGGCTTCCTCGTGAGGAAGTCGAGGAAGTAACCATAGTGGTGTATTGTTTGGAGAGTAGATAGTGGACTCGTGTACGCTTCTTACCTCAAGTCTGGTACTCGTAGTTCAGGACTAGCCAAGTCAAAGTTGGCACTTCTGCATGATGAACTCCACCTCCCTTTACCTTGAAACTTGAGCATGAGTAGTTTAGTTCTTATGTAAGTCTTGCTGAGTACGACTTTGTACTCACGTTTGCTTATTCTATGTTTTAGATGAGAATCCGGACCCCGATGGAGTCACCTTCGTGAAGCTCGACGTTGACCTTGGTAGTATAGTTCCAAACAACAGTCTGGTCCCTCGTGGAAGGGCATGTTTGTTGTACACGGCTTCTCTAAGCCATTTGTTAAACTTGTCTGTACTCAGACCTAATTTGCTTCCGTTGTATGATGTAATGATGATCACAGACATGTGATCTTTGTATGCTCTATGTGTAAGTCAATAAAGATACACTTTGTAGAGTTATGTGATGATACCTACTGTTCATACTAGGCATGTGTGTTGCGTGTATGTTTATAACATGCATGTCTTAGTATGGGTTTTCGAGACCTTAGTTGTAATCTGGCTGGCGGCCTTTTATACACCAAGTGGCCCTTAGATGTGCGCAGCTTGGGGCATCGCGATGCGATTTCTCGTGACTCTGTCACGTGCACACTTTGTTGTATGATCGAGCCCGCCCTAGACCCCGACTAAGTGATCGGGCTGGAGTAAGTCTATGTAAGAGTTAGGATTCAATCGATAACATGGTTGAGGTGACTTGTCTATGAGTATGGGATTCACCACCCATTAGCATTTATACTTGTGAGCGGACGATGAGGACCCATCTCAGTTGATCATCCGGCCTAGATGGGATGCCCCTCACGTTAGATGCTTTCCGAGAGTGTTCTGTGCTTGGCCTTGTCTGCTTAGACAAGTGGGTGCGGCTCTCGGCTCTCCATGTGATTGCATCGTGACTGGAATTACATACGCATATTCCGGGTCCCGACAAATCCAACGATCCATTCCAGGATTAGTTTGGAAACGATTAGTCAGACTAACCGCCAGGGCCACATCTGGTCGAGTACACAGCATAGCATACATAATAGAACCTATGGCTGAGGCATAGGGCTTTGAGGACATTTCCTCCCTTTCTTTTGCTATTTCTGGGCATTGAATCACACTCAATTTACTTCCTTTCATAATGGGCAAGAGGGCTCTCTTGGCGTTATCCATATTGAACCTCTTCAATATCTTCTCAAGGTAAGTTCTCTGACTCAGTGCTAATAGGCGTCTTGATCTATCTCTATAGGTTTTAATGCCTAATATGTATGCGGCTTCACCTAGGTCCTTCATGGAAAATTGTCCATTCAAATATTCCTTTACCCCCTCTAGAAATTTCACATAATTCCCTATCAATAATATGTCATCCACATATAGTACTAGGAATGCCACAGAGCTCCCACTCGCTTTCTTATAAACACATAATTCTTCTTCATTTTGGACAAATCCAAAAGCTTTGATCACCTCATCAAAACGAAGATTCCAGCTCCGACAAGCTTCCTTCAACCGATAAATGGACCGTTGAAGTTTGCATACCTTACCAGCGTCCTTAGGATCAATAAAACCTTCCGGTTGTACCATATACAACTCTTCCTCAATGTTGCCATTTAGGAACGCGGTTTTCACATCCATCTGCCATATTTCATAATCGTAATAGGCAGCAATTGCTAGCAATATCCGGATAGACTTTAGCATCTCTACGGGAGAGAAAGTCTCTTCGTAGTCAACTCCTTGAATTTGTTGGAAACCTTTTGCGACAAGTCGAGCTTTATAGAAAGATACGTTTCCGTTTGCATTAGTCTTTTTCTTGAATATCCACTTATTCTCGACGGACTTTCGGTCCTCAGGAATATCCACCAAAGTCCATACTTTGTTGGCATACATGGAGTCTATCTCGGATTTCATGGCTTCCAGCCATTTCTCGGACTCGGGTCCCTCCATTGCTTATTTGTAGTTCGCAGGTTCGTTAGGTTCATTTAACATGACTGCATTGACAAGTTGCCCATAAAGCTGAGTTTTTACTCGGGCTCTTGATGACCTGCGTGGTACAATAGGATCCTCTTCATCTTGATCATGATCATCATGTATGTCACGATCGTTATGAATATCATGATGACCGTTCTCTTTAGCTCCCACTACGCAAGATGGTTCTGGAACAACTTCCATTGCCATTTCTTCCACTTGGAGTGATTGGTCAATCATCTCGTTGAGGTCTATTTTCCTTCCACTCAATTCTTTCGAAAGAATCTCTTTCTCAAGAAAGCATCCAGTCTTGGCGACAAATGTTTTGCCCTCAGACTGGTTGTAGAAGGTGTATCCAACGGTTTCCCTTGGATATCCCACAAAGATTCCATTATCCTTTTTTGATTCGAGTTTGTCAGGCTGAAGTTTCCTAACATAAGCCTCACAACCCCAAACCTTCAAGTGAGACAACTTTGGTTTCTTGCCATGCCATTCCTCAAATGGTGTTGTCTTTACGGATTTGGACGGTGCCCTATTAAGAATGTAAGCGGCAGTTTATAATGCATACCCCCAGAATGACACAGGTAAGTCAGTATGAGACATCATCGATCGTACGCTATCCAATAGAGTTCGATTACGTCGCTCAGAAACACCGTTACACTGAGGTGTTCCTGCCGGCGTAAGTTGTGGTACGATCCCACAAGTCTTAAGATGATCGCCAAACTCGTGACTTAAATACTCGCCTCCTCGATCGGATAGAAGGTGCTTGATTTTCTTCCCGAGTTGATTCTCGACCTCATTCTGAAATTCCTTGAACCTTTCAAAGGTTTCAGACTTATGTTTCATTAAGTAGATATACCCATATCTGCTTAAGTCATCTGTGAAGGTCACAAAGTAACGAAGACCATTGCGTGTGGGGACGTTCATAGGTCCACATACATCTGAATGTATGATCCCTAACAAGTCTTCCATACGCTCCATTGTTCCATTGAATGGAGTCCTTTTCATCTTGCCCATAAGGCATGGTTCACATGTGTCAAGGGATCCAAAATCCAATTACTCCAGAAGTCCATCATCATGAAGCTTCTTCATGCTCTTTTCACCAATATGACCAAGTCGACAATGCCACATCGTCATGTGTTCTTCGCCACTAGGTTTTAATCTTTTGGCCTCTACGTTATCAATATGAAGTATATCACAATCGAGATTAAGAATGAATAAGCCATTTTTCTCCGGTGCGTGAACATAAAACACATCATCCTTATAAATCGCACAACCAATTGTATCTGACTTAAAAGAATAGTGGTCTCGCTTCAAGCAAGAACCACTAACGATGTTCACACTCAATGCGGGTACATAGTAGCACTTATTCAAAATCAAAACTAATCCCGAAGGGAGACTAAGATGCTTCGTGCCGACCGCCATCACTTCAATCCGGCAGCCGTTTACCACGCGCATCGTAACTTCATCTTTCATCAAGCGTCGCCTATTCTGTAGCCCCTGAGAGGAGTTAGAAATATGAGCAACAGATCCTGTATCAAATATCCAGGATTTGTTCCTAGCGCTTGTTAAGAAAAGATTAATAACGTGTATATCAAATATACCTTTGTCTCTTCTGACAATCTTGCCAGCCTTCTTATCCTCTAGGTACTTGGGGCAGTTGAGTTTCCAGTGACCATCACCCTTGCAGTAGAAGCACTCAACGCCGGGCTTGGGTCCAGGTTTGGGTGCCTTACGAGGAGTGACAACTGGCTTGTCACCCTTCTTCGGGCTTCCCTTCTTTCCCTTCTCCTTCTTGCCAGACTTCTTGAATTCAACGGTCTTATTGACCATGAATACAGCATGCTCCTTCTTGATCTCAACCTCAGCCGTTTTCAGCATGGCGAACAACTCAGAAGGGGTCTTAGTCATCCCTTGCATGTTGTAGTTCAACACAAAGCCTTTGTAGCTAGAGGGCAGCGACTGCAGCACCCTATCAACAACAAGTTCATCTGGAATCTGACATTCTAGAGCATTCAAGCATTGAACGTAGCCAGACATTTGACCACGTGCTCACTAACACTGCTATGCTCATCCATCTTTGCTGAGAAGAAAGCTTCAGAAGCCTCATAACATTCAGCCCTGGCTTGGGGTGCAAAGACGACCTTGACGTCGGTGATTATCTCATATGCACCCATCCTCTCAAAGCGTTTCTCCAGCTCAGCCTCCATGGAGTAAAGCATTCCACTCTGGACAAGGTTGTAATCATCTGTCTTGGAGAGGTAGACATTCTTCTCATCCTGACTAGCGACTGCTGGTGGTTCGTCACCTAACGCGGCCTCTAGTACGTATGCCATCTTGAGGGGAACGAGGAGAATCCTCAGAGTGCGGAACCAGTTGGTGAAGTTTGACCCATCGGTTTTCAGTTTGTCTTTGTCTAGGAATGACCCTAAGTTGAATGAGGGGCGAGGTGCGGCCATCTACAATGGTTATTTGCAAAACACATATTTAGACTTTGTTCATAATTGGAGTTCAATTTTAATTAATTCTAAAACTCCCACTTAGTTAAACATCTCTCCAAATTTACTAAGTGATTAACATAATCCTAGTTTGAATGATCGTCCTCGAATATCACACGGCCGACGACAAATCTCCCTAGGTAGATCATCATGCCAATCATATCCGTTATATGACTCATGCTTAACCTTTCGCTCATCCGTATCCCAAGCTCATATCTACATATGTCAAGCCTTCCAGTCGAACCTTAGTGTATGGCTGTTCAGCAAGGCCATATCTGCATATGCTAGGCTTGCCAAACCCAACCTCATGCGATCGCTAATGTATGTATGACACCCGATCGTCACGGCCTTCCTATCATAAAGAGATCCTTCCAGGCGGTGCCCACTAAGGGAGAATATAATCATGGTATTGAGAGAGATTATCCTATCAAATTACCGTCGCATATCTAGCTTATTAGCAAGACAGGAAGTAAAACTGTAAATCATACAAGCTATGATCCCCCCTTACATGCAAATTAAAGTTAAAACTCCTTCTACTTTATCTTTTGCAAGTTTTACGTGGCTGCTAAGGGGTTTCAAGAGAGAACCGCTTTCTATCCTGCGAAAACAAGCCACAACACCAATCCTGCAATCGTCTCTCTTACACCCCTATCGGGGCCCTCCGTTGCAAACGTCTTCGCGTCGCTAATGTTAGAGAGACAGACACCCCCCAGCCACTTATATGGTACAACCCATATGTCAAGCGTGGAACCTGTCTCGCGTAAACGCGTAAGGTCGGTCGGGGCCGCTTCATCAGGACATTGCCGCAACGCTAAACGAGTACACGTGGGAGGGTAACAATTGGAGAATTGATGCCCACATCCTAGATGTGTTCTACCCGTATTATACATCTACGCATAGCCTTGCTCTGATACCACTGTTGGGGATCGATGCAGAAAACAAAAAATTTCCTACCTAAGAGTCCGGAACCCAAGATCTATGCTATGCTGATGTATGTAACGGAAGGAATCGGCGTTCATACCTTTGAAGACCGAAAGAGGGAAACGTTCCTCGAACGTGGTTGGTGTAGACTCTGATCCTACGACCTCCCTGTCGTGTTGAAGAACCTCCGACGATGAAGTAGCACCACACGTGTAGTGCCTCAAGGGTTTACACACGTACGGTGCAACCGACGTCCCTCCGGGCTCCGAACCAGAAGAGAAGCGGAAAGAAGATTGATCTGGATCCCGATTCCGGCAGCGCGACGGCGTCCGGATGATGATGAAACCCCCAACCAGGTGCAAACTCCAAACCAGGGGAGTCCGCTCTAGGTCGGAGAAAGAGAGAGAGAGAGAGAGAAACTCAATGTTGTGTTGAAAAATGCACCCCACCCCTCCTTATATGGGCCATGGAGGGGCTCCACCCCCTCCCCTTCCCCCATGTGGGACTAAACCCCCAAGGGGGGGGAGTGGTGCGGCTAGGAGGGGGGATGGGGCCCTCCCTTTTAAGGCCCAAATACCTTTTCGCCTTTTTTAATTAATTATTTAAATCATTTTTAATATTTAATTCTGGCAATTAAATAATAAAACATATTTAAACATTAATATATATTATTTCGAACCTTTCAAAATATCCGGAACAGCTTCCGGCACCTCCCAGTACATTTCCAGTGTTCTCTCTCTTTTCACCGATGATCCCGAATCAATCCTTAATGCATCGATTGCCCTTAAGTGTGACACCCTACGGTCCAGGAAACAGTAGACATGATCGAGACACTCTCTGACCAATGACCATCATGTGGAATCTGGTTACAATCCTTGATGTGCCCCTACGCTTCCATCGAATAAACTTCATCGTTGTTGAACCGTTAACAATATGACTTGATCCCTTTGTTCTTTCGTACTATGTTTGTCCGAGGTATGATCGTCGGTATCCAATACCTAGTTCTTCCTCATCTCCGACATAACATGTTTACTCGTCTGTGAATATTACATCTTTTGTGACCTAGTCACTTGCTTGCAAGCTATTGATGCAACACCACCGAGTGGGCCCAGAGTACCTATCCGTCACTCGGATTGACAAATCCCACTCTGATTTGTTTCATACTCCTCAACGTATCTACTTCGGAATACCCAAGATACACCTTTTCAGTTACCATGTTTCAGTGTAATGGTTAATGCACTCAAAGCATCCTAATAGATAGCAATTATGTATGATCATCACGGTCTAAGGATTCAGTCACTATGTTATTAAGTCATCGCAATCCTGAACTTATGTGACTTGATCACACTGCAATGCTTAAGGTGGGTGTGTGTCCATCACATCATTCTCCTAATGATATGACCTCATTGCCAATAGACTATTATGTTCTCATGATCAGGAAACCTTGATCATCAATTGCCCAATGAGCTAGTTTGCCTGAGTTTAACTAGGGACCAGGTTGTTATATATCACACGTGTATTAATGTTTCCGCTTAATACAGTTCTAGCACAATATATAACGTATTATGAACAAACAGATATGTGACAAATATCTTTATTAATTTGCCTCTAGGGCACATATCCAACACTTCGCCGGTGCATCCAAACCCTTGGCACGATACGCTCTGTCATCATAAGCCTCCTTATATCTTTCCTCAAAACAGCCACCATACCTACCTACAAGGCATTTCCATAGCCTTTCCGAGATACATTGCCATGCAACATCCACCTTCTGATGACTTGATCTTCATGTCATACATGCTACTTGCTTGATCGATGAGCCGCATGCTAGTTGGGCCTTGCCCTAATCATTGCTACATGACGCGCTAGTATCATTGCATATCCTGCTATCCTGGCAGAGGCATACATTTGCATCATGATAGTTATATCTTCTTTATGTGAGTACCTTTGTAAAGTGTGAAAGATCTCCTATATTCTTGTAAAATATAGTGTTGCCCCTAAATGAGGAAAAGATCCCAAAGAGGACAAAATCAAAAGATCCCAACGAGGAAAAATGAGAGTTAAATAGAAAGAGCCATTGAGGCCACCAAAAAATACAAAAAAATAGAAAAAGAGAAAAATAAAAATAAAAAGAGAGAAGGGGGCACACTACTATTCCTTTTGAGAGATCCACACTAGTACTTCGTCCTCTATCACTTGTACTCCATAGAGATCATCATCATGCATATAGCTATGTGGGGACCTTCACACTATAGAACTTGGCTTGTATATTCCAATGATGAGCCTCCTCAAACGAGCTCTAGGTCTTCTTGAGAAAGCAAGTTAGATGCACCCCCACTAGTTTCCTTGGAAAGCTTTTAGCTCACATGTGCATCCGTTGCATGGCAATCCCTACTCCTCACATCATATCTATCATATGGCCTTCTCTCGCCTATGATTGTCCTCATTGATGTGAGACTTTCACACCTTTTTGTCTTCCTCCTCCACCTTCTTTCTGTTTCGCCTTTTAGGTGTCAACTTTCTTGCTCACGCTCATCCATTGCATGAGTGCTCAAAATATCGAAAGGGAGTGGATCAGTTTGACTTGTACCTGGCTAGTGGTCTGCGGACGAGTCAAGATAGGAATCCAAAGGAGACCAAGTTTGAAACTTTAGTAGATAGTTGTTCTCAACAACCTTTTTTCTCTCTTTTTCCCAGTCCCCTGCTTGCACGCATACACCATCTGGAGACATTCGAGTCACGGACAGCGAGAGCTCTTGCACCTTTTGTTCTTTTGTTGCTTGTGTCAAGGCTAATATAGAATATTGCTTGTTAAGACTTGAATTGAATTGCATGCTTTGATTTCTTTACTTAAAAGTCCTTATATGTGAAGGTTGGTGATGGGCCAAGTGTTTCCCCTACACAAGCACCTCCTACTACCACTCAAGATCCAATTGCTCATGATGAGCCCATTATCCAAGAACAAGAACAAGACCATCCACAACCCGATGTGTCCACTGAACCACAAGTTGTGGGTGCGGTTGATCCACGTGATCGACTTGACCGCATTTGCTTTGGAGAAAATGATGAAATTCATGATGGCTCCGCTCTTGATGATGAACCAAATGTTGCCCATGAGCCCGAATGGGTAGAGCCTATTGAAACTCCAACTTCCATCATGCCATTGGTGTCTAGACGTGTTGATGTTGACAAGATCCTCACGGGATTGGGGCAAGGTATAGTTACTCGTCGTCAACTTATGAACTTTTGCGCTCACTTCTCGTTTGTGTCTTGTATTTAACCACTTAGGGTTGAACAAGCACTTGAGGATGCGGATTGGCTCATTGCAATGCAAGATGAGCTCACTAGCTTCAACCGGAATGAAGTTTGGTCTCTCGTGGAGAGGCCTTCCGGTCATGATCATAACATCATTGGAACCAAGTGGATCTTCAAAAACAAGCAAGATGAATATGGTAATATCATTCGAAACAAGGCAAGACTAGTGGCTCAAGGGTACTCCCAAGTTGAAGGCTTCGATTTTGATGAGACCTTTTCTCCCGTTGCTCGCCCTGAATCTATACGCATGTTTCTTGCTTATGCCGCATTCAATGGATTTCCATTATTTCAAATGATGTGAAAAGTGATTTTCTTAATGGTCCTCTACAAGAGGATGTATATGTAGCCCAACCACCCGGATTTTGTGACCCTCATCACAAGGACCACGTGTACAAACTTCATAAGGCATTATATGGTCTTAAGCAAGCTCCTAGGGCTTGGTATGACCATCTTAGGAAGTTTTTACTCGAGGAAGGATTTGTGAGGGGTGTCATTGATGCCACTCTTTTTACCAAGAGAACCAATGGTGAATTGCTCATATGTCAAATCTATGTAGATGACATCATATATGGTTCTCCTAATCCATCTTTGTGCAAGTGGTTCTCGGAAACTATGACCAAGAACTTTGAGATGTCCATGATGGGGAGCTTGAAGTATTTCCTTGGATTTCAAATCGAGCCATTTGCCGAAGGAACCTTCATCTCTCAAACAAAGTACATTCAAGACATGCTCGTGAAGTTTGGTATGAAGGATGCCAAGCCATGCAAGACACCCATGCTAACCAAGGGATATCTAGATCAAGACCTTTCCGGTATTCCATTTGATCCTACTCTTTATCGTTCTATGATTGGGTCATTGCTTTACCTTTGTGCATCTAGACCGGATATCATGCTTAGCGTAGGAATATGTGCAAGATATCAAGCCTCTCCCATGGAGACACATCATTTGGCGGTTAAGCGCATTCTTAGATACCTTGTTCATACTCCTTTGTTGGGCTTTGGTACCCCAAGGAAGCCAAGTTTGATCTCTTGGGGTACACTGATGCAGATTGGGCCGGAGATAAGGTGGATCGGAAGTCAACATCCGGTTCATGCCAATTTCTTGGGCGCTCATTGGTAAGTTGGTATTCCAAGAAGCAAAGTTGTGTCTCCCTCTCCACCGCTGAAGCCGAGTATGTGGCCGCCGCAAGTTGTGCTAATTAAGTTCTATGGATGAGGCAAACCTTGAAGGATTATGGCCTCACCTACAAGAAGGTACCCATCTTATGTGACAATGAAAGTTCTATCAAGATTGCCAACAACCCTTGTCAACATCCCCGCACCAAGCATATTGACATTCGTCATCACTTCATACGGGATCATATTCAAAAAGGTGATATTGTTCTTGCACATGTGGGCACCGACAAGCAACTTGCCGACATCTTCACCAAGCCATTGGATGAAGCAAGGTTTTGCCAACTAAGGGGTGAACTTGGTATCTTGGAACGTTATAGCTTTACGTCTTAGGGGTATCTTGCTCTCATTCGTACACATTGCGCATACCCTGTCTAGATGTAGGCATGTATGTAGGGGGAGAAGCTCAATTCATGAGTTCTCATCCCTCTACGTGATGCATAAATAGAAACAAACATCAACAATCCGCATGCTCACTTCGGTGGATCCATGTGTAGAGGTTAAAGATGGAGTAGTGACTGTTGGACCCAAGATCCATCTTCGCGGTGTCAACATCACATATACTCAAACATGGTGGCCACGGGCACCGCCGACTCCTTCATAAACATCTTATGGCAAATGGTTTCTTTTATGATCTTGTTATTGATTGTGTTTTATGATGTTCCTTCATGCATGTATCTCAATATATATGCCATTCAGCTCGATCACCTCCATTTTACCGTCGTGCCTCCCATTGGTCTGTCTGTTTTTCCCACACAACACATTTCGGACGGTCCGGACCAGTGCCCGGACGGTCCGGGGTATCCCCGAACGGTCCGGCCTGCATCCCGGACGGTCCGGTTTTGCCGGAAAATACTACTGATGTCCTGCACCACTTTTCGGACGGTCCGGACCAGTGCCTGGACGGTCCGGGGTATCCCCGGACGGTCCGACCTGCATCCCGGTCGTTCGGCCTCTAACGCGTACTGTGCTCTCCCGGTAACCCGTGTCGGTCGTCCGACTAACAGTCCGGACCGTCCGGCACCTCGTCGGACCGTCCGACTTGCAGCCCGGTCGTCCGGCGTGCCCGATCTATAAAAGGCTCGGGCCGCACTCCACACATCCTGTTGCCAGTTCCTTTTCTTTCCCCCCGCCGTGGCCTCTGACCTAGCGCCGCCGCCGCCATTTTTTCGGCCTCCCCCATCCGGCCCCGCCCTCCGGTGAGTTCCCCAGCCCCATCCCCGGATTCCCCTCATCCCGATCTACATTTTTGACCGATCAATCATGCTTTTTGGGGCAGATTGCCTTTGAGGAGGGTCATTCTTGTGGCTCCCAGATTCGTGCCCTCATGCCTCCCAAGGGAACGGCTCATGCTCCGGCTCGCCGTCAGGGCTCTGATGACTCACAAGATGCTGCCCGTCCTCGTCGCCGTCTTCGTGGTGGTAGTGGGGATGGTGCTGGGGGCAGCCATGCCCGTCTTGAATCTGACTATGAGGAGGATGATATGGAAGAGGAGGAGCTGATTCGCTCATCTGCTCCCAAGCCAAATACCCGCAAGAAGTCCCTCCCGAACCATCAACGGGAACCTCCCTCGCCGGCTGTGAGGCGTCCGGTCCCTCCCCCACGGAGGGAACCTCTTCTTGGTGTGGCTATCTCTGTGGCTCCTCCTAACATGCGTGGTCGTGTCCCGGTGGACTACTATCGCATGGATGCCAAGTTGTACGCCAAGATTCGATCTGAAGAAAATGAGTTCGTTCTCCCCGGTACTGCCACGGATGTCCGTTTTCACACGCTTGTACAACAAGACATTTATGCAACCGTCTGCCTCGAGATCAATGCCACCACACCCCATAAGTTCATCAACCTGGAGTACTTTGAGCAGCATCCGGCAAAATTTGGCACTCTGATCCGTCTGGTGGATGCCATGGGGCTGCGTCATGCTTTGACGCTCAAATGTGATTGGATTCATGGAGCGATTCTTCAGTTTTATGCCACGTGCACTTTTGGCATCGATGACTTTCTTTCATGGAGGGCTCACCAACAGACTATCTCCATCTCCTACAACCAGTGGTGTGAGGCTCTGGGTATGCCTACCAGATCTGATGCTCTCTACCGGATTCACAGTCGCTCCAGTGAGTTTGAGTCCATGTCCATTGAGGCATGTATGGGTTGTCTGCTGCGCCCTGCTGATATCCCCCCCGGGAGCAATATGGCTGTAAAAAATTCCACAATCTTTCAGCCTCAGTATCTGCAGCTATATCAGTGTCTTCTGCGCACCTTGGTACCCAAGCATGGTGACAAATCGATGGTCCGCTCCTTTGCTATTGATCTTATGGCGTGTGCCAGGGGGGCCTTTGACCAAATGGAGTTGAACCATTCGCCCCGTCCCATTGATGTGGCTGACTTTCTCTGGCATGAGGTGTGGCTCTTCTCCCTCACGAAGCGCGGCCACTTCCCCCTTGCTCCCTACATTCAGCGGGTCATTGACCATTTCTCCTCTATTCCAATTCAGAAGCCCATGGTTCATCAAGAATGGGTGCCCAAGAAAGGTTCTGCTCTCTATGCCGGTCCCACTCGTCCGTCTGCGACTGCCGCCTCCACCTCTCGTGGGTCTCGCCGTGCCAAGCCCATGGTGGAACCCCTTCGACGCATTGCTCGCTTTCTGGGCAAGTCTCAGCAGGAGATCTTCAAGGCATGCACTACCCAAGCCACTGCTACTCACGATCTTGAGTCTCGCCGTATCTCTTAGGCTAATGCACTTCGGGCCCATCTTCGTGCCCGGCCAGGGAGCCATGTGAGTGCTGATGAGGAGCCCCCTTCCGCTCCTTGGGCTGCTGACTTCGGCTTTCCTACGGCTACGGACTTCCCTGAGTTCTTCACTGACGAGCTCGACGATCATGATGATGAGGAGTAGCTGTCCGTGTAGTGTTATTGGTGTTGGCTCTGTGTTCTGCCCCTTTTTGGTACTTGGTGCCAAAGGGGGAGACACCTACCTATCCTAGGTGTAGTTTTCATTATCGGGATATAACCCAAAATCTAGTGGTGATTTATGCTGCATAGTTTTTATGTATTAAGACATACGTGGTATGACCGTGGTGGTACTTGAATTAAAACTTCATGGTTTATCTATCTTGCATGTCAAATGGTGTCATGTGTCATGATGAGTGATATGTGTGTTACTATGGATCATTTCTTCGCAGTTGTCACTTCATCATGTATTATTGGGTCGTAAAACCACTGCTCTCCCATATTAATTCGTATGGTTTATATGATCATGGGGGAGGCTCCCTCTTATGTGCTCTGCTTAAAAGTTAAGATCACCATGAACATATTGAGGGGGAGCCTCCCTCAAATAAATGAAAATTGTTCTCCAAATTTTAAATATGAATATTTTGTTTTGAGAGCTATATGTGTATTGTCATCAACTACCAAAAAGGGGGAGATTGAAAGTGCAATCTTGGCCTTAAGCATATTTTGTTGTGTGATGACAATATACATATAGGGGACTAACTGTGTTTGCTAAGTGATACACAGGAAACTATTAGTTCTCTTGACATCACCGTGTAGGGATCATGGGCTAAACTTCAACCGCTCTCAAGAAGTCTACAAAACGATTGAAGATGACGCTAAGTCCTCTTTACTACTACCTCTCGAGTCATAGGGATCCCCGCACTATTAAGAGGGGATCATATGGTTTAGTTAAAGTCTTGCTCAAGTCATAATAACTATATCATGTAAAATACACATCTCTACAACCCACGGAAATCAATGTAGTTGTGTAGGATATTCAATGTTCTCCAAACTGCACATCATCTGTGGAGGTCGGACCGTCCGGGTATCAGGTCGGACCATCCGGGTCTTTCCCGGACCGTCCGAGCTGCACCTCGGACCGTCCGAAAAAGGGACCCCGAGGTCAGTAGATTATTCGTTCATCCCGGACCGTCCGGGCTTCGGTCCCGGACCGTCCGGCCCTCGGTGCCAATGGTCAGTGGCATTTCCTCGTCAGGTCGGACCGTCCGGTGTATTGGTCGGACCGTCCGGCCTCATCCCCGGACCGTCTGACACGAGTGTGCTATGGGGACAGGTTGTCTGATCTCTTCGGTCGACCGGACTACAGGTCGGACCGTCCGGGCTCAGCCCGGACCATCCGGCATGTAGCCCGGACCGTCCGATGTCCTTATGACTACATCAAAACGGCTAGTTCTTGGGCATCTATAAATACCCCCTACCCACTTCGGATTAGGGTTGACCACTTCATTTATTTCACTCAAGAACACAAAGTGCTCCCTCTCTCTCATCTCCTACACTCAAACCAAGATCCCGGAGAGATTCGTGAGAGTTCTTGTCGGATCTTTCACCCCGTGTTAGATCCGTCCCTTCCCCATCTTTCGACCAAAGCAAATTGTGATTTGAGAAAGTCTTGAGATTTTCCCATTGATCTTGTTACTCTTGGAGGTTGGAGACTCCTAGGCGGGTAGGAGTTCTTCAGAGAGGAATCGACCATTGTGATTACCACCGTTGAGTTTGTGAGGGTTTGGTGACCACCTTTAAGGTCAACCGGTAGTGGTTGGGAATCGCCTTCGTGGTGATATCTCAAGGGGAATAGAGTGAGCCTTCGTGGCGTTGGTGTGCCTTCGTGGTTTCACCCACTCTCTCCGAACGGTGAGTAGCTTCCCTCCAAGGAAGTGAACATCGGGATACATCGTCGTCTCCGCGTCATTCAGTTATCCGTACTCTTTTCCCTTACTACTTGTACTACCGTATTATTTGCCCCTCACTTGCCTGTGTTTATTGTGCTTATTGTTTATATTGTCTTTGCTAAATAGACCTTGCAATTATTAGGCACACCTTTGTTTTCTGCACTATTGCTTAAAAATTGCTAAGTATTGATAAAATTTGTAATAAGTCCTATTCACCCCCCCTCTAGGTCTATCTGGATCCTTTCAATATGGTTGTGTGGCATGTCACCACAGAAATTATGGTTGTTATCATTTACCTACTCGAGGACGAGGAGGAATTAAGCTTGGGGATGTTGATACGTCCCAAACGTATCTATAATTTCTGCTTGCTCCATGCATGTTTTGTGTGACTTTGCCATGATTTTCTTGAACTTTCATACACTTTTGAGCATATTTGGACTAATCTATGAACCCAGTGCACCCAGCTGCCAGTTGTTGTTTTCTGCTGTTTTCGTATTTCAGGTTTTCCGGCCATTAAAAGTGCTGTAAAAAATCCGGAAAAAATCAGATAAAAATCTGCGACCCGAAAGCTTCCGGAATCACCAGGGTAGAGGATGGGGGCCACCACAGGGACTCCAGAAGGGTCCCTGGCGCGTCCCCACCCTAGGTCGCGCTAGGGGGGCTCCTGGCTGCCCTGTGGGTCCCCTCGACACCCCCCTCCGCCTATATTTAGCCCTCGGGGTGGAAACCCCTAATATCGATCTCTTTTCCGTGAACTCGCCTCTGTAACGCCGCCGCCACCGTTTCATGATCGGGGCTACCTGGAGAAGCTGCCCCGCACCCTGCCGGGAGGAGGAACCCCCTCCAGGAGACCATCCATAGCCATGGACGCCTCCTGGATATGCCGTGAGTAGTCCCCCTTGGACCATGGGTCCGTGACCAGTAGCTATGTGATGTACCTCTCCCCTCTTTGTGCTTCCACTTTCAAGACCTCATGAGCTGCCTCACATGATCGAGGCACTTTTGTAATTTCTGCTGTTGCTATGCTGAGTTTACTGGGATCTGATGGATTATGAGACTATGTTCAGATTGTGATGAGTAATATATTTGGTTCTTCTCTTTTATACTTTGTTCTTGAGTAAATTCTTCCATGTTCTCCGTTGCAGTATTTTGCTTTGGCCAAGTAGTTTTCTTGCAACTCCAAGAGGGAGCGTTATGCTTGATTGTGGGTTCAGCCCCCTGATGTCTAGCTTGAGTGACAGAAACATGAGATTAGGGGATGTGCTGTTTCCACCAGGGATAAAACAACGGTGCTTGTACCCGCGGGTGCAAGGATTGTTTACTTTACGCAAAGTTCTTTTAATGCAGTTGTCTGTTGCTTTGAGTTTACACTTTGGGTGGGAGTCGCAACTTAATACCAGCGAGATGTTCTGGATATATATCTCAAGGTGGATGATTCGTAGTAGATGCAGTTAGATTTCGGTCTACTTACCTTGGCGTACTTCCCATTTCTTTTGAGCCCTTCCTTTCTTTGCAGCATAGTTAGCATTGCGGTGCCTTCATAATTCTGTCAATTGCCCAGCTGTGATTTGTTTACCTCGCTAGCACTTTTGTCGTCTTTTGGGAGAGAGACATCACTAGTGAAAATCACGGGACCCCGGTTCATCTTCACATTATTGTTTACACCCTTAGTTTACTTTCAGTCTTTACTTTTAGTTCCACTTTTATCTCTTGCATTGATCCTTTGTAAACAGCAAGGCCGGAGGAATTGACAACTCCTCTGTACTCGTTGGGAGCAAAGTTATTTGTATATGTGTGCAGGCCCAGGTGAAGCTAGCAACCTCGGCGCCATTGTTCACTTTACCACCTTCTTGTATCCTTTGGAGTCCTACGGGAGACAAACCTTGGTATCTTTGCCAAGGGAAAACTTGCCGCTGCACTATATCTCACCCTGCACTTGGGGTAACCAACGAGGCTTGAAGAGTATTCACACTCTCTTGCCATCAGATGCCATTACCCAAGGAGATTTACTCCTCATACTTGTTCTTGTCAGTCACGTACTCCTTGGCGAAGCGCTTCCATGGCAGCTGTCCTCCAATCTCAAAGGACATTGCCATCTCCAGGATCCTGCACTCAGCACCCAAACCCATGCGCAAAAACTTTAGTTCATACTCACAGTTCTGGTTCTGCAAATCATAGATCTGTGCTTGGAGACCATAAACTTTTTCTTCTAGTGCGACCAAACTTGACCACATCTCCTTCATCTCCTTCTTGTCGGCAGCCTCTATCTCGTTCATGATGTCGAAGTTAGCTTCGACACCACGCTCCACCATCTTCTTGAACTTGAAGACCTCATGTTCCACCTCCTTCAGCCGCTCCTCGGTGCTCCCCTCCTTGACTGGTCCCTTCAGATCCTCCTTGTGGAGGTCACCATCCTCCACACGAAGGATCTGCGGGTGCTTCTTCACCTCAGCGAGGTAAGGGTTGATGACGTTGACGACGAACTTGTCCTTGGGGGAACTTTTGGAAGCCATGGCACCTAGGTCTTGATGAAAGTTTTCCTGGCAGAACAGCTCAAAAAGAAAACACAGGAAATCACGAGATACGTTGCCGGAACGATCCGGGAAAATATATAGCAAAAATTTCTGCACAGTAAGGAAGGCAACAGGTCAAAGCGGAGTCGGAGACGGGCTCCGGGGTGCCCAGGCGGCCTCCCGGCGCGGCCAGGGGTGGGGCCTTGCTAGGGGGGCTCCTGGGCCCCCGGGAGCTGGTCTGCGGCTCCACTTAGGCCTCAAATTTTCTATATTTTGCAAAAACTCGTAATCTGGAACTTTCATGGCGGTTTCGCGATGTTTCCTTATCATAATACATACCTTTCCTTATTCTTCTTCTGCTGGTGTCTAAAACAGGGCTGGAACATGTTCTTCATGAGACTTTTTGTATACCAAATCCCCATCAACATTGACAGGATCTCCTGCTATGTAATGCTTAAGTCTTTGCCCATTCACCACTTGAGGTTTGGTGCCTTCGAAATTGTTAATCTTGATTGCACCTGAGCGGTAGACTTCCTCAATATGAAATGGCCCTTCCCACCTGGAAAGTAGTTTACCTGGAGAAAACCTGAAACGGGATCTAAACAACAAAACTTTATCACCAACGTTAAATTCACGTTTCAGAATCCTCCTATCATTCCACTTCTTTACCTTTTCTTTGAACATTTTAGCGCTCTCGTATGCTTCACTTCTCCACTCATCTACAGAAGTCAAGTTCATGAGACGCTTTTCACCAGCTAACTTCGGGTCAACATTAAGCTGTCTAATAGCCCAGAAAGCTTTGTGTTCTAATTCTAATGGAAAATGGCAAGCCTTGCCATAAACCATCTTATAGGGAGACATGCCTATGGGGTTTTTGTAAGCTGTTCTATACACCCACAAAGCATCTCCTAACTTATTTGACCAATCCTTTCTATTTCTATTGATTGTCTTATGTAAGATGAACTTGATCTCTCTATTTGTGAGCTCAACTTGCCCACTAGTTTGAGGGTGGTACGGTGAAGCAATTCTATAATTGAAATCGTACTTGGCTAAAGCTTTTCTAAAAGCTCCATGTGTAAAGTGTGAACCCCCATCAGTCATGAGGTACGTGGGTACTCCAAACCTAGGAAAAATTACATCCTTGAGCATTTTCAAAGATGTCTAGTGATCAGCACTTTCAGTGGGGATTGCCTCTACCCACTTGGTTACATAATCAACATCAACTAAAATGTGAGTGTACTTGTGTGAGGAAGGAAAAGGACCCATAAAATCAAAACCCCAGCAATCAAAAGGCTCAATCACTAGAGAGTAATTCATAGGCATCTCATTCCTCCTACTAATATTACCAACTCTCTGACACTTATCACAGGATAAAACATAATTTCTAGCATCCTTAAAGACAGTAGGCCAATAAAAACCTGATTGAAGAATCTTATGTGCGGTCCACTCACCAGCATGATGTCCCCATATGGACTTTCGTGACATTGTTTGAGAATGTCCTTCTGCTCGTGTTCCGGTACGCATCTTCTCACGATCCCATCTGGACCTTCTTTGAAAAGATGTGGGTCATCCCAAAAGTAATGCCTCAAATCAAGAAAGAACTTCTTACTTTTCTTAAATGTTAAACCTGGAGGCAAAAACTTTGCAACGATAAAGTTAGCATAATCCGCAAACCAAGGATCGGAGAGAGATTGTACTTCAACAACAGCTAGCTGTTCGTCCGGAAAACTGTCGTTGACTGGAATGGGATCATGCGGTATATCTTACATCCTTGAAAGATTATCCGCCACCGGATTGTTTGCTCCTTTCCTATCGACAATCTGCAAATAAAATACTTGAAGAAGGAGTACCCATCATATAAGCCTTGGTTTGGCATCCTTCTTCTCCATAAGATACTTAATGGCAGCATGGTCAGTATGAACAATAATATTAGAATCAACAATATACTGCCTAAATTTATCACAAGAAAACACTACTTCTAAGAATTCCTTCTCAGTAGTAGCATAATTATTTTGATCACCATCAAGGGTTTTGCTAGCATAATAAATAACATTCAACTTCTTATCAACCCTTTGTCCTAAAACAGCTCCAACAGCAAAATCACTAGCATCACACATAATTTTAAAAGGTAAATTCCAATTAGGTGGTTGTACTATAGGAGCAGTTATTAAAGCTTTCTTAAGAACTTCGAAGGCTTCCTTACAATCTTCATCAAAAACAAAGGGAACATCCTTCTGGAGAAGATTAGTGAGGGGTCTCGAAGTCTTAGAAAAGTCTTTAATAAATCTTCTATAGAAACCAGCATGACCGAGAAAACTACGAATACCTTTGATGTCCCTTGGATAGGGCATCCTTTCAATTGCTTCCATCTTGGCTGTTTCCACTTCAATTCACCTCTCGGAAATCTTGTGGCCAAGAACAATCCCCTCATTGACCATAAAGTGGCACTTATCCCAGTTAAGCACCAGATTTTTCTCCTCACATCTCTGCAAAACTTTATTAAGGTTGTGGAGACAATGATCAAAAGAGGTTCCATAGACGGAGAAATCGACCATGAATACCTCCACAATTTCTTCACAAAAACCATTAAAGATAGAAGACATAGACCTTTTAAAAGTAGCAGGGGCATTACATAAACCAAAAGGCATATGTCTGTAAGCATAAGTACCATAGGGATAAGTAAAAGTGGTCTTCTCTTGATCAGCAGTGTTAACAGGAATTTGAGAGAAGCCAGAATAACCATCAAGATAACAAAAGTGAGTATTTTTGGATAACCTTTCAAGCATTTGGTCGATGAACGGCAACAGGTAGTGGTCCTTCCTGGTTGCCTTGTTCAGCTTCCTGTAATCAATACACATTCGATATCCAATAATAATTCTCTGAGGTATTAGTTCATTCTTATAATTAGGAACCACATTTGTTCCTCCTTTTTTTGGAACACAATGAACTGGGCTTACCCACTTACTATCAGCTATAGGGTAGATGATACCCGCGGCTAGAATCTTGAGAATCTCAGTCCTTACAACATCCAACATTTTCGGATTCAACCGTCGTTGATGATCAACAACTGGCTTAGCATCAGGCTCAAGGTTGATGGTATGTTGACAAATAGACGGACTAATCCCCTTAAGGTCATCAAGGGTATAGCCAATTGCACCTTGATGTTTGCGAAGTACCTCCAATAAACGCTCTTCTTCATAACCTGAAAGGTTCGAATTGATAATAACAGGATATACTTTCTTTTCATCTAAATAAGCATATTTGAGCGAATCAGGAAGAGGTTTAAGATCAAACACTGGATCTTCTTTCGGTTGCGAATAAATTCCCAAAGGCTCAACTGGAAGATTGTGCTTAAGGATAGCAGGTTGTCTTAAGAATATTTCGTCCATCTCATTCCTCTCCTTCATATGAAAATCTTTCTCGTGGTCTTCCATATATTGCTGCAAAGGATCGTTAGGGGGAATAGCAATGGAAGCAATATCTTCAATAATCTTATCATTACTAGGAAAATCAGTACCACGAGGCTGCTTAGAGAACTTAGAAAAATTAAATTCATATGGCTCACCATTGAATTCAACATAAACTTTGCCTTTCTTGCAATCTATTATAGCTCCACAGGTTCTGAGAAAAGGTCTACCGAAAATAATAGGACAAAATTGTCCCTTACTGAACCAATTACTAGAAAGTCGGTAGGATATTTTACCTTTCCGCATAAGACTTCAACGTCTCTCACAATTCCGATAGGAGAGATAGTTGCTCTATTTGCAAGATTGATAGTAACATCAACTTCTTCAAGTTCACAAGGTGAAACCTCACCCATGATCTCTTGATAAAGTGAATACGAGATAGCACTAGCACTCGATCCCAAATCGCATAGCCCGTAATAATTATGATCTCCTATTTTAACAGATACTACTGGTGTACCTGAAATTGGGCCCTTATTCTTGGCTGTGACAAGGTTAGTGGAAACAGCACAAAAATTTATATTGGAATCTAAAGCATCATTAGTAATAAGATCCTTAACCAATGCAACACGAGGATCAACCTTGATCTGGTCCTCAGGTTCATCAATTCTTCTCTCACTCTAATTCATTATGCTTGTCACTAAAGAGTGCTCCCTTATTCTTACGGGGAAACGGGGCTTTCATATATAACTGCAGGCACAATAGGGTCAGCAACATGAATATCAATAGATAATTCTTTGAAGGGTTTATGATGCTGACTCTTCTTCTTATTAGAAGAGTTAGTATGAGAGGCAAAGTCCTTACAAAAATCAATCATCAGATGGGAATCAAGACCAATCTTAGAGCAAAAGGCATTAAAGGAATCAGTTTTCACATAGCTCTCTATATAATCATGCTCATAATTTATAGTGGGTTCAATACCTTTATCTATTTCCCAATCTTCGTTATTCTTCTGGATCCTTTCAAGGAGATCCCATCTTTCTTCAACGCTTTTCGTCTGAAATACTCCACTAGAGGAGGCATCCAACATCTCCTTATCCTGACGAGAAAGTCTAGCATAAAAGTTTGTAAGTATAGTTTCCTTGGGGATCTCATGAATAGGACATTTGAGAATCAGAGATTTCAATCTCCCCCAAGCTTGAGCGATGCTTTCTCCGTCACGAGACCTAAAGTTAAAGATATAATTCCTGTCTCGATGAATTTCATGAAGAGGATAAAACTTGGTATAAAAGAGAGACATAAGCTCATGCCAATCTAGCAAATGAGAGTTATTGAGAAGCTTATACCAATCTGAAGCTTTATCTATAAGCGATACAGAGAATAATTTCTTCATGACAAACTCCTTTGATACACCTGCAAGCTTAAATAGTAAACATAGTTGTGATAAATATAGCATGTGTTCACTGGTATGTCTATCTCCTGCATAACGATTAGCCAAAACACAATCGATAATACCAGCTGGTATTTTATAAGGCACAATTTCAGTAGGGGAAGCTACAACCACCACAGATGCGGGGGGTTTCCCCATAAGAAACGATCCAATAGCTCGGTTGTCCATACGGACAAAGAACATCAACAACAAAATAAAAGCAACGATATAAAAATTCCTCACCAGCATCACTTACCAACAGCGCTATGCTCCCCGGCAACGGCGCCAGAAAACGTAGCTTGATGAACCTCAACGTAAAGGGATCTATTATAGCGTTTTCGATAAGTAAGAGTGTCGAACCCAATGAGGATCAAAATGTATTGATAGGTGATTTTCGACAAGGAATAACTGCAAGAACTGAAGGATAACTTTTAGGGGTTTTCGATATAAGCAACGATAAAATGAAAGCAAGCAAAGTAAATAGCACTAAGGAGCAGCAAGTGGCCCAATCCTTTTGTGCAAAGGATAAGCCTGGCAACTGAACTTATAAAGACTAAAGTGTTCTTGAGGACACATGGAGAGGTAGTCACGTTCTTTCGCCATAACCCGTATCGATAACCAATTTTGTGCTGATAAGTGTTGAGTGGGTGGATCTATGCTAGCACACCTTCTAGACTAAGATAAGTGTACTCTTATGATTAAACATCTTGCAAGCATGCGCAAATACAAGATAGAAATTAAGGCAAAGCCTAACCACAAAAATAAGATCAAGGATCCAGAATTCCCTTGTGCAAAAGTGTGCAAACTGGGGTTCAGGTTTCCGTCACTCCGGCAACCCACCGTAAGCATTCTTAATAGAAAATTTATTCCCCTAGGTCCTTAAGAAGGCGAAGTGTTGAGTGTTCGACTCACACAACACCACTAGGAAAATAACAACACAGCTTAAATATCAAACAACACAAATTACTTCAACATCATATGACTACTAGCAACTAGACTTCTCCCATGTCCTCAAGAACTAAAGTAACTACTCACAAGACATAAAAGACGTCATGATCAGAGGTGATAAATATATGATAAAAAATCTGGACATAATGGCATTTCTCCAACAAAACTCAATAGCATTCACCACAAAGTAGTAATCAACACCGGTAGAGTAGAGAGGATAGATAGTACGAATTACAACACAAGATGAACTTGTGAGGTGAGATTGGATGGTGGTGGAGATGGTGCTGATGTTGGGGATGATGTTGATGATGATCTCGATGATTCCCATGACGATGGTGATGACGATGGCGATGATCTCCCCTTCCAGGAGGTGATCTCCTCGACGGAATCTGCCCGCCGGAGAGCCCTTTTCTTCTCTGTAGGTTTCCGCCACGGAGCGGTGGCGGAACTCCGTGAAAGCTTCTCTTTTTTAGGGTTTTCGCATAACGAGGAGTATATAGGCCAGAGGGGGGAGCCGGGAGTGGCCCCAGGGCTCTAGGAGCCCTCCAGGCGCGGCCAGGGATGGGGCCGCACCAGGTGGCCGCCTGGGGCCCCTGTGGCCCCCTTTGGCCCCTCTTCGGCGAGTCTTCGTGAATCTCCTGGAAAATACCCCCCGTTGATTTTCAGGTAATTTGGAGGTATTCTTCTTCAGCAACTCAGCTTCCACTTTTTACCGCTGAATCCTACGTTTGCTGCTTCGGCACCGGAAAGTTGAAAACTGTGTAAAACAAGCCAAAACAACATAAGAACATCATCATAATGTGAAATATATCAATGAATAAGGATGAATTACGATATAAAATAGTGATGCATTTTGGACGTATCAGGCCCAGTAGTCATTGACACATGTTTTTAATTAAAATTTTAAAATGCCAGTGATTATCCTAATGGGCTGGGGGGCCAGTTGTAAGTTTCAGTGGGGGGTTTATTAGTGTTAAATAACTAAAATGTTGGGGTCCCACATGTAATACTAACACTTAACTAACAGAGCTTTTCTTTGACAGGGGGTTAGGGGTTAATCCCTCCGGTGGGTCCCAGAGGTCAGTGGCACACCCCACTGGGGTTAGCCCAGCGTTGGTGGTTAACCACCATGGACGCCGGAGCGAGGAAGAGCACGCCGGCGAGGGGAATGTGCTCGCCTCCATCGACGAAACGACGCACGGGGAGGAGGGATGGAGCGCGGGCAGAGCCGCGCGTCGATCCACTGCGGTGGCCATAGTTGGGGCGGACGGGGCTGGCCGGTGTGGCGAAACGCAGCGGCTGCTGATGAGCCTCAACGTAGAGGGATCTATTGTAGTGTTTTCGATAAGTAAGAGTGTCGAACCCAACGAGGAGCAGAAGGTACTAGCAAGTGACTTTGGTAAGGAGATAACTGCAAGCACTGAAAGATAACTTTTTAGGGGTTTTCTTGGTATAAGCGACAGGATAGTAAAAACGAGCAAAGTAAAAGATACTGGATAGTAAAGAGTGGCCCAATCCTTTCTGAGCAAAGGAGAGGCCTAGCAACTGATCTTATAAAAGCTAAAGTGTTCTTGAGGACACACGGGAGAGGTAGTCATGTGCTTTCGCCATATTCCGTATCGGTACTATGTGCTGGGTTGATAAGTGTTTGGTGGGTGGATCTATGCTAGTGCACCCTCTAGACTAAGATGAGTGCACTCTTATGATTAAACACCTTGCAAGCATCCGCAAATACAAGATAGTAATTAAGGCAAAAGCCTAACCATAGCAATACGATCGGTGATCCATTGTTCCCTTGTGCAAAAGCGTGCAAACTGGGGTTTAGGTTTCTGTCACTCCGGCAACCCACCGTAAGCATTCTTTACACACAATGCATTCCCCTAGGTCCTTGATAAGGCGAAGTGTTGAGTGTTCGGCTCACACAACACCACTAGGAAAATAGCAACACAATTTAAATATCAACCAACACATATTACTTCAACATCATATGACTACTAACAACTAGACTTCTCCCATGTCCTCAAGAACTAAAGTAACTACTCACAAGGCATAAAAGAGATCATGATCAGTGGGGATAAATAGATGATAAACAATCTGAACACAATAATATTTCTCCAACAAAACTCAATAGCATTCACCACAAAGTAGTAATCAACACCGATAAAGTAGAGAGGATAGATAGTACGGATTACAACATGAGTTGCAATTGTGAGACAAGATTTGATGGAGATGGAGATGGTGCTGATGATGGGGATGATGTTGATGATGATCTCGATGATGCCCGTGACGATGGTGATGACGATGGCGACGATCTCCCCTTCCGGGAGGTGATCTCCTCGGCAGAATCTGCCCGCCAGAGATGGCTTTTCTTCTCTGTAGGTTTCCTCCACGGAGCGGCGGTGGAACTCCGGAAACTCTCCTCTTTTTAGGGTTTTTGGACGACAAGGGGTGTATAGGCCAGAGGGGGGAGCCGGGAGTGGGCACCCTGTGGCCCCCCTCTGGTTGCTCTTTTGCGTGCCTTCGTTATCCTTCTGGAAAACAGCCTCCGTCGATTTTCAGGTAATTTGAAGGTGTTCTTCTTCAGCAACTCAGCGTCCACTTTTTACCGCTGAATCCTGTGTCTGCTGCTTCGGCACCGGAAAGTTGAAAACTGTGTAAAATAAGCCAAAACAACATAAGAATAGCATCATATCATGAAATATATCAATGAATAAGAAAGAATTACTATATAAAATAGTGATGCATTTTGGACGTATCAACTCCCCCAAGCTTAGACCTCGCTTGTTCCCAAGCGAATACTGAGCTCGGTAAACCTGTCCACAAGTTTAGATACTGAAGTGTCGATAAATAAAATACGGACAAGAAGCATCAAGGTTCCTTCATCAAACTCAATCATCCTCAACAGCAACCTCAACTCATAAGGCCCTTATGAGAAAGTAATAACAATTATAATCAAAAGTAGGGCTGAGGAAACTCATCAAATTATGGCAAACATAATCTTGGTCAAAGAACAACTGAAAACAATTTGAAGATTTTTGAAAGAACATGTTAATAGTCATGAAGTGCAAATGCTAACACAAAGGAAGATGCTCGCTAGGCAAAAGCTTTCGCAAACAACTTACTTATCAAAAGATAATGTCAACAAGGATATGGCATGTCAAAACTTAATGCAGCTTTATATGGATGAATCCTCATCAACATCAAATGTCTGTTCTCTTAGAATACTCATGTGCTATCCTTAAATCAAACAGAATAAAAATAGATTTTGGGGTGGTGCATAGTTTGTCAACGAATGCTAATAGATAGCTCAATTACTTCTCAAGATGGACAAGTTTCGAGGAACGGCTCCCAAGTGGGGACAATCAAATCCCCTTAATCTCCTTTTTTTATCACTGCCAGAGTTTCTAATTTCTCATAGACCAAGCGTGAAGGAGGGTTTGTCTGTTATAATATCTTTCGAGCTGGGCGCACCCATGCCAGTTCCTCCTCGTATTATGGGTTTTCAGATTAGACATGCAATCCCGGGGTAAAAAATTTCCAACTTAAGAAGATCATGAATTACCTACTACTTCCTCATGAGCTAAACAAGAGGCACAAAACAGAAGATTTTGAACATTTAAGGATAACACATAAATTCTATACTTAAAGGAGTGGTAGGGGAATACCACGAATAGGAAGGTATGGTGGACTCATATGGAAGGTAATGGTTTCAGGGTATGGATGCACAAGCATAAATCTACTTGGCAAAGAGTTTGGCTAGCAAAGGCTTTGAGAGAACAGAGAATTGATGCTAATTTAGATGCAAAACATATAAGGCATAAACATTAAGGTAAGCATAACACATCAAGTTGTCTTCCTTGTCAACATAACACTTCAAGCATAATAACATAAAGGTTTTGGCTATGTCGCTACTTGAGAAAACATGCATGTTGTCAAGACCAAAGCTATGTTTGCCAAAATTAAATAAAGTTTTCAAAGCCATACCTGATAGAAGGTCAATACTCCCCATAAGAATCGTCATATGATGCCGATTGCGTGAAGAGAATACCAAGTGCAGCGAAGGGACCAATAGACTTCTCATTAATATTCCATAATAGATGACTCCACACACACGGATACAATCTCTCCACAGACGGAGTGATAGACCTCAATGCAAACACCTATTTCATATACTAAACTCCCTAGACATGATACGACTCTACTTGACTCTAAAAGACTAAGATAAAGATAAAGATACTGGGCACTCCCCCAAGCTTGGAACAAGCTGAGGGGATGCCATTACCCGAGGAGATTTACTCCTCATTCTTGTTCTTCTCAATCAGGTACTCCTTGGTGAAGCGCTTCCATGGTAGCTCCTCTCCAGTCTCGAAGGACAGTCCCGTCTCCAGGATCCTGCACTCAGCACCTAAACCCATGCGCAGAAACTTTAGTTCATACTCACAGTTCTGGTTGTGCAGATCATAGATTTGTGCTTGGATCTGATAAACTTTTTCTTCTAGTGCGGACAAGCTTGACCACATCTCCTTCATCTCTTTCCTATGGGAAGCCTTGATCTCATTCCTGATGTCGAAGTTGGCTTCGACACCACGCTCCACCATCTTTTTGAACTTGAAGACCTCATGTTCCATCTCCTTCAGCCGCTCCTCGGTGCTCCCCTCCATGAATGGTCCCTTCAGATCTTCCTTGTGGAGAACACCGTCCTCCACACGAAGGACCTGGGGTGCTTGTTCACCTCAGCGAGGTAAGGGTTGATGACGTTGACCACGAACTTGTCCTTGGGGGAAATTGGGGAAGCCATGGCACCTAGGTTTAGCTAAAAGATTTCGTGGCAGAAACAGATCGAAGAGAAAACACACGAAATCGCGAGATATGTTGCCGGAACGATCCGGGTGAATATATAGCAAAAAATTCTGCAACAAAAGGATGGTAAATAGCCAAAGTGGGGTCGGAGACGGACTCCTGGGTGCCCAGGCGGCCTCCCGGCGCGGCCAGGAGTTAGGCCGCGCCAGGGGGGCGCCTGGGCTCCCTGGAGCTCGTCTCCGGCTCCACTTAGGCCTCGAATTTTCCTAATTTTGCAAAAACTCATAAAATGGAACTTTTATGGCGGTTCGCGATGTTTCCTTACCGTAATACATACCTTTTCTTATTCTGCTTCTGTCGGTGTCTGAAACAGGGCTGCAACATGTTCTTCATGAGTTGTTGTGCATATTATATTTACATCAACATTGACGGGATCTCCTGCTATGTAATGCGTGAGTCTTTGCCCATTCACAACTTGAGGTTTGGTGCCTTCAAAATTGTTAATCTTAATTGCACCAGACCGGTAGACTTCTTCGATATGAAATGGCCCTTCCCACCTGGAAAGTAGTTTACCTGGAGAAAACCTGAAACGGGATCTAAACAATAAAACTTTATCACCAACATTAAATTTACGTTTCAGAATCCTCCTGTCATGCCACTTCTTTACCTTTTCCTTGAACATTTTAGCGCTCTCGTAAGCTTCACTTCTCCACTCATCTAGAGAAGTCAAGTTCATGAGACGATTTTCACCAGCTAACTTTGGGTCAGCATTAAGCTCTCTAACAGCCCAGAAATCTTTGTGCTCTAACTCTAATGGCAAATGGCAAGCCTTGCCATAGACCATTTTATAGGGAGACATGCCCATGGGGTTTTTGTAAGCAGTTCTATACGCCCAAAAAGCATCTCCTAACTTATTTGACCAGTCCTTCCTATTTCTGTTAACTGTCTTTTGCAAGATCAACTTGATCTCTCTATTGGTGAGCTCAACTTGCCCACTAGTTTGAGGATGGTACGGTGACGCAATCCTATGATTGACATCGTACTTGGCTAAAGCTTTTCTAAAAGCTCCATGCGTGAAGTGTGATCCTCGATCAGTCATGAGATACCTAGGTACACCAAACCTAGGGAAAATTACATCTTTGAGCATTTTCAAAGATTTTTTGTGATCAGCACTCTCAGTGGGGATTGCTTCAACCCACTTGGTTACATAATCAACAACAACTAATATGTGACTGTACTTGTGTGAAGAAGGAAAAGGACCCATAAAATCAAAACCCCAGCAATCAAAAGGCTCAATCACTAGTGAGTAATTCATAGGCATCTCATTCCTCCTACTAATATTACCAACTCTCTGACATTTATCACAGGCTAAAACATAACTTCTAGCATCTTTAAAGAGAGTAGGCCAATAAAAACCTGATTGGAGAACCTTATGTGCGGTCCTATCACCGGCGTGATGTCCTCCGTAGGGACTATTGTGACATTTCTTAAGAATGTCCTTCTGCTCGTGTTCCGGTACGCATCTTCTCACGATCCCGTCTGGACCTTCTTTGAAAAGATGTGGGTCATCCCAAAAGTAATGCCTCAAATCATGGAAGAACTTCTTCCTTTGCTGAAATGTTAAACCTGGAGGCAAGTACTTTTCAACGATAAAATTAGCATAATCTGCAAACCAAGGATTGGAAAGAGATTGTACTTTAACAACGGCAAGTTGTTCGTCTGGAAAACTGTCGTTGACTGGGATGTGATCATGCGGTATATCTTCCATCCTTGAAAGATTGTCCGCTAAAGGGTTGTCTGCTCCTTTTCTATCAACAATCTGCAAATCAAATTCTTGAAGAAGAAGTACCCATCTGATGAGTCTTGGTTTGGCATCCTTCTTCGTCATAAGATACTTAATGGCAGCATGGTCAGTATGAATAATAACTTTAGAATCAACAATATACTGCCTAAACTTATCACAAGTAAACACTACTGCTAAGAATTCCTTCTCAGTAGTAGCATAATTCTTTTGAGCACTATCAAGGGTCTTACTAACATAATAAATAACATTCAACTTTTTATCAACCCTTTGTCCTAAAACAGCTCCAACAGCAAAATCACTAGCATCACACATAATTTCAAAAGGCAAATTCCAGTCAAGCGGTTGTACTATAGGAGCGGTTATTAAAGCTTTCTTAAGAACTTCGAAAGCCTCCTTGCAATCTTCATCAAATACAAAAGGAACATCCTTCTGGAGAAGATTAGTGAGGGGTCTCGAGGTCTTAGAAAAGTCTTTAATAAATCTTCTATAGAAACCAGCATGACCGAGAAAACTACGAATACCATTAATGTCCCTTGGATAGAGCATCCTTTCGATAGCTTCAATTTTCGCCTTGTCCACTTCAATTCCCCTCTCGGAAATCTTGTGGCCAAGCACGATCCCTTCGTTAACCATGAAGTGGCACTTTTCCCAGTTTAGAACTAAGTTTGTATCCTCGCATCTCTGCAAAACTTTATTAAGATTGTGGAGACAGTGGTCAAAGGAAGTTCCATAGATGGAGAAATCGTCCATGAAGACTTCCACAATCTCCTCACAGAAACCATGAAATATTGCAGACATACATCTCTGAAAAGTAGCAGGGGCATTGCATAAACCAAAAGGCATACGCCTATAAGCATAAGTACCATAAGGGCAAGAGAAAGTGGTCTTATCTTGATCGGCAGTGTTAGCATGAATTTGAGAGAACCAGAATACCCGTCAAGATAGCAGAAGTGGGTGTTTTTGGACAGCCTCTCAAGCATCTGATCAATAAAGGGCAGCGGGTAGTGGTCCTTCCTGGTTTCCTTGTTCAACTTCCTGTAATCAATACACATTCTATATCCAATAATAATTCTCTGAGGTATTAGTTCATTATTATCATTAGGGACTACAGTTGTCCCTCCTTTCTTAGGAACACAATGAACTGGACTTACCCACTTACTATCGGCTATAGGGTAGATAATACCTGCAGCTAGAAGCTTGAGGATTTCGGTCCTCACAACATCCATCATCTTTGGGTTCAACCGTCGTTGATGGTCAACAACAGGTTTAGCATCGGGCTCGAGGTTGATAGTATGTTGACAGATAGATTGACTAATTCCCTTAAGGTCATCAAGGGTATAGCCAATTGCACCACGGTGTTTACGAAGTACCTCCAATAATAGCTCTTCTTCATATCCTGAAAGGTTAGAGTTGATAATGACAGGATATACTTTCTTTTCATCTAAATAAGCATACTTGAGCGTATCGGGGAGAGGTTTGAGATCAAACACCGGGTCTTCTTTTGGTTTGGATAGAATTCCTAAAGGTTCAACCGGAAGGTTGTGCTTCAGGATAGCAGGTTTTCTTAAGAAGATTTCATCAATTTCATTTCTTTCCTGCATACGAGTATCATTCTCGTGATCCTCCATGTATTGCTGCAAAGGATCATTAGGGGGAATAGCAATAGAAGCAATACTTTCAATAATTTTATCATCACTAGGTAATTCAGTACCACGAGGCTGCTTGAAAATCTTAGAAAAGTTAAATTCATATGGCTCACCATTGAATTCAACAGAAACTTTAACTTTCTTGCAATCTATAATAGCTCCACAAGTTCTGAGAAAAGGTCTACCAAAAATAATAGGACAAAAACTATCTTGTACTGAACCAAGTACGAGAAAGTCGGTAGGATACTTTACCTTTCCGCATAGGACTTCAACATCTCTCACAATCCCAATAGGAGAGATAGTAGCTTTGTTTGCAAGATGAATAGTAACATCGATCTCTTCGAGTTCACAGGGTGAAATCTCACTCATGATCTCTTGATAAAGGGAATAAGGAACCGCGCTAGCACTTGATCCCAGATCGCATAGCCCGTAATAATTGTGATCTCCTATTTTAACAGATACAACTGGTGTACCTGAAATTGGGCTTTTATTCTTGGCTGTGACAATGTTAGTTGAAACAACACAAAAATTTATAATAGAATCTGAAACATCATCAGTAACTAAATCTTTAACCATAGCAACTTGAGGATCGACTCTGATCTGGTCCTCAGGTTCACCTGTTCTTCTCTCACTTTTATTTATGATGCCTGTCACAAAAGAGTGCTCCCTTATTCTTGAAGGAAAAGGGGGCTATTCGTATATAACTGCAGGCAAAATAGGATCAGCAATGTGAACATCAATAGGCACTTATTTGAAAGGCTTATGGTACTGATCCTTCTTCATCTTAGAAGAATCAAGATGAGAGGCAAAATTCTTACAAAAATCAATCATTAGATGGGAATCCAGACCAATCTTAGAGCAAAAGGTATTGAAATAATCAGTTTTCACATAGCTCTCAATATAATCATGCCATAATTTATAGTAGGTTCAATACCTTTATCGATTTCCCAATCTTCAGTATTCTTCTGGATCCTTTCGATGAGACCCCATCTTTCTTCAACGCTCTTTGTCTGAAATACTCCGCTAGAGGAGGTATCCAGCCTTTCCTTGTCCTGAAGAGAAAGCATGGCATAAAAATTTGTAAGTATAATATCTTTGGGGAGCTTATGGATAGGACATTTGAACATTAGGGATTTAAGCCTCCCCCAAGCTTGAGTGATGCTCTCTCCTTCGCGAGACCTAAAGTTATAGATGTAATTCCTGTCTCGATAAACTTCATGAAGAGGGTAAAACTTTGTATAAAAGAGAGACATAAGCTCTTCCCAATTAAGAGAATGTGAGTTATCGAGGAGCTTATACCAATCTGCAGCTTTGTCCGTAAGCGATACGGAGAATAATTTCTTCATAACGAACTCCAGTGACACACCTGCAAGCTTGAATAATGAACATAGTTGTGATAAATATAGCAAGTGTTCACCTGGATGTCTGTCTCCTGCATAGCGATTAGCTACGACATAATCAATAATACCAGGTGGTATCTTATAAGGCACAATTTCAGTAGGGGTAGGAGTGACCACCTTAGTTGTGGGGCGGCTCCCCAAGAACAACGATCCAATAGTAGGAGCGTCCATAAGGACAAAAACAGCAACAGCAAAACAAAAACAGAAATATAAAAAATTCCTTACCAGCTTCACTTACTAGTAGCTCTACACTCCCCGGCAACGGCGCCAGAAAACATAGCTTGATGACCCTCAACATAGAGGGATCTATTGCAGTTTTTTCGATAAGTAAGAGTGTCGAACCCAACGAGGAGCAGAAGGTACTAGCAAGTGACTTTGGTAAGGAGATAACTACAAGCACTGAAAGATAACTTTTTAGGGGTTTTCTTGGTATAAGTGACAGGATAGTAAAAACGAGCAAAGTAAAAGATACTGGATAGTAAAGAGTGGCCCAATCCTTTCTGAGAAAAGGAGAGGCCTAGCAACTGAACTTATAAAAGATAAAGTGTTCTTGAGGACACACGGGAGAGGTAATCATGTGCTTTCGCCATATTCCGTATCGGTACTATGTGCTGGGTTGATAAGTGTTTGGTGGGTGGATCTATGCTAGTGCACCCTCTAGAATAAGATGAGTGCACCCTTATGATTAAACACCTTGCAAGCATACGCAAATACAAGATAGTAATTAAGGCAAAAGCCTAACCATAGAAATACGATCGGTGATCCATTGTTCCCTTGTGCAAAAGAGTGCAAACTGAGGTTTAGGTTTCTGTCACTCCGGCAACCCACCGTAAGCACTCTTTATACACAATGCATTCCCCTAGGTCCTTGATAAGGCGAAGTGTTGAGTGTTCGACTCACACAACACCACTGGGAAAATAGCAACACAACTTAAATATCAACCAACACATATTACTTCAACATCATATGACTACTAAAAACTAGACTTCTCCCATGTCCTCAAGAACTAAAGTAACTACTCACAAGGCATAAAAGAGATCATGATCAGTGGGGATAAATAGATGATAAACAATCTGAACACAATAATATTTCTCCAACAAAACTCAATAACATTCACCACAAAGTAGTAATCAACACCGATAAAGTAGAGAGGATAGATAGTACGGATTACAACATGAGTTGCAATTGTGAGACAAGATTGGATGGAGATGGAGATGGTGCTGATGATGGGGATGATGTTGATGATGATCTCGATGATGCCCGTGACGATGGTGATGACGATGGCGACGATCTCCCCTTCCGGGAGGTGATCTCCCCGGCGGAATCTGCCCGCCAGAGATGGCTTTTCTTCTCTGTTGGTTTCCGCCACGGAGCGGCGGTGGAACTCCGGAAACTCTCCTCTTTTTAGGGTTTTTCGATGACGAGGGGTATATAGGCCAGAGGGGGGAGCCGGGAGTGGCCCCGGGGGTCCAGGCGCCCTCCCGGCGCTGCCAGGGGTGGGGCCGCGCCAAGTGGCCGCCTGGGCACCGTGTGGCCCCCCTCTGGTTGCTCTTTTGCGTGCCTTCGTTATCCTTCTGGAAAACAGCCTCCGTCGATTTTCAGGAAATTTGGAGGTGTTCTTCTTCAGCAACTCAGCGTCCACTTTTTATCGCTGAATCCTATGTCTGCTGCTTCGGCACCGGAAAGTTGCAAACTGTGTAAAATAAGCCAAAATAACATAAGAATAGCATCATATCATGAAATATATCAATGAATAAGAAAGAATTACTATATAAAATAGTGATGCATTTTGGACGTATCAGCTGCCGGAGCACAACACGGACAGCGACGATGGCCGGAGCTATCGTTTTGAGCGCGAGATGGAGAAAAACAAGTGCGTGCTCACCGTGAGCGCGATACACTGCTCGAGGAGGCCGGGGTTGCAGCAATGGGCCGAATTTTGGCGTCGACGATGGTGACTGCGGCGGAGGGGATCCCTCGATCCACGCCATGTAGACGATCCCGGCGATGATGGAGTGCACTAGAGGAAGTAGACGAGGCTGGCGCTCCTCCTAGGCATGTCGTCACGGTCCAAGGTGGTCGTTGGCCACGGCCACGGCGTGGTGGCAGCGACGGCGAGCTTCGGGCTCGAGCGGGAGGGAGACCAGGGTGAGCGTGGGGGGATCTGAGGGGCGTTTAGGGCTACAGGGGGGCAGGGACGTTCTTATCTTCGCCAGGTTGTTGTAGCGATCTGAGGAGGCCACTGGGTGCGATGGCGACGACGAACACGTTGGTGCCTCCATGGCCACAGTCGACATAGTGCCAGGGGAAGCAGGGGAACATGGGAAGGGGTAGGTGGCTGGGGGTTGGGCCTAGTGCGATTCTTGCCCTGTGCGTAGATTAGGGATTTCCCTTTTTTTTGTTTTCTTGTGTAATTCTTTTCTGTTTATATTTTGTTTGGATATCAGATTGGTTTTTAGAAAATGTGGGACTAACTCCATTATTACTATGGCATACTAATACAAGGCTAAAAAAAGTTTGAGATTTTTATAAATTCTTTTGAAATTTGTTGTATTTAAAATGGATTATATGTGGTTGTTTTGCCACAACTTTGATTTTTTTTAAATTATTTAAACATGGTAATAAATTCCTATGGCTAGTTTACCATGACCTAATGATTATTTGCTAGTTAATAAAATTGGTTGCTCAATTTTTGATTGAACTATAATTTCTACTTTTGTTTATTAAAAATCCAGTGCAACTTAATATTCAAAATTGTGCTTTATTGTTTTATTATTCACTTGGGATTATTCACAATATTGTGAACACTCATGTTAACTATATGAAGAAGTTTTATCTTAACTGGCATTAATTTTTTTTTATGAAGTTGAGTTATCACTTTGTTTTCAAAACCATTCGAGGGGGATTTGAATGTGATTGGAATCAATGAAGATTAAGGCATGATTAAGCATCATAATTCAAAATGACTTATCTTAATCATGAGGATTACTGTAGCTTGACACCGGGGTGTTAGAACACCCTTGCTGTCAGCGCACACTACAAGATTCTACAGAGGTACTATATCTCTTGTCACTTCTATTAAATAGATATTTGTTCTCATATCTTATATTTCACAACATAAGTTCACCGGACCCATGTATGCATAGTGGCATGCCCGATTATTAACATTTTAGGGGGAGCCTTCCAAAGTTTTATAGACCATTTGCTCTCCTAAGCTAAAATATGAAATACATTTTGAGAGCTATATTTGTATTTGAGAGTTGGATCCCGCTGCTTAGACAAGAAGATGAGGAGGAGATGAAGGCCGTCATCGACCGCATCAAAGAGTTGGCCAAGCCTCTTCTGCCTCATCTCGTGTCGTCTTCCGCTGCGGATCCTTAAGTAGTGACCTTTTGAAGCTGCATGGTGTTGCTTCTATGTTAGCTGGTGTTTTAAAAACTGTTAACTTCTGTGGGATCGTTGGTTGTGGCCTGCGGGCCGGATTATTGTAAGTTGGTTGTTGTACCTCTGAACCTTATTCATACGATGCCTTTTGGCTTTATTTATAAAGTCGGGCTTAGCCTATTATCTAAAAAATCTATATTTGTATTTTTATCAACTACCAAAAAGCGAAAGATTGAAAGTGCAATCATCTGGGTAGCTACCCGAACGTCTGGACCAAGTCACTCAAGTGGACCAATGGCTATTTTCTTGGGGCATTATAAATACCCCTCTCGCACTCCGAAAATGGGCTGACTACTTCATTTGAATCACTCCCAAGAACACAAGTGATCCTTCTCCTCCTCTCCCACACTAAATTTCAGATCCCGTGAGATTTGTGAGAGTTCTTGAAGAATCTTCACATCGATGATAGATCCGTGCTTTTCCCATCTTTGGACCAAAGAAAATCGTGATTTGAGAAAATCTTCAGCTTTTTCCCATTGATCTTGTTACTCTTGGAGGGTAGGAGTTCTTCGAAGAGGAATCAACCATTGTGATTACCCTCGTTGCGTTTGTGAAGGTTTGGTGATCACCTTTAAGGTCAACCGCTAGTGGTTGGTAATCATCTTCGTGGTTATATCTTAAAGGGAGAATAGTGTGAGCCTTCGTGGGGTTAACTGGTGTGCCATCGTGGTATCATCCATCCCTTCAATGGTGAGTAGATTCCCTTCAAGGAAGTGAACATCGGGATAAATCATTATCTTACCGTCATTCGGTTATCTCTTGCTCGTTTCTCTTACTAGCATTTCCCTTGTTATTTACTACATCACTTACCTTCATATATTGTGTTGTCGATCTAATTTTCTTACTAGTATCACCTTTGCAATTGTGAGGCTCGCATTTCTATTCCGCAAGACAGCCTAAAATTGCTAAGTATTTATTAAATTTTGTAATTGTACCTATTAACCCCCCTCTATGTCCATCTTAATCCTTTCAGTGGGGACGGGAGAGGAAGATGGAGGGAGCCTATGAGATACTAAGAGGAGAGGGAGATGCACAGGGAGAGAGATCATGGAGGAGGAGAACCTCACGAAAGAGAGGTCGATGTCGATGAACGGGATCGAGGGAGACGACTTGCTTGGGGAGGACGGTTGTGCAATGGTGGTTGAAGACGTCGGGCTTGGGGAAGATGAAGAGCGGCGGGGTCGGTGTTTGGGGACGTTGAGCGGTGGTGGTGTCGAGGAATCGGGGTGGCAACAGCGGTAGGAAGGGCTAAATAAGATTTCCAACTGTGAGTGAGAAGTGAGATGCCACCCTGTTAATTTTAATTGAAAGCGTGGGCAGCAATTAATTTAGGTAGTGGCATGGCCTTTTCACACCGACGCCATTACTATTCACACACACACCTTTTCACATATGTATTTTTGTGTATTCCTTCAAAATTTACTTTCACACCGTGGAAAAAATAATATTTACATATCATTTTGTATTTATGTTATTTATATATTATTTTATGTCTACTTTACTTATTTTGTGTATTTTTCTAAAAAATGTATTATTTATATACATAGTATTTCATACGTTATTTATGGTCTCTATATATTAATTCATATTTATTTTACTTTATTTTTCTATTATACATATTAAAATACTTATTGGGAAAACACGCATGTATATTTTTTGTATTTAAAAAATGTTTAATTTCTATACACATATTATTTCATATTGTATTTATGTTCCTTTTTTACCATAAATACAATGGGGAAGGCTTCCCCACTGTGATATTTTCTCATTAATATAATAAAAATATTTACATATAGATTAGTACATTAGTTGACAAAAAACCAAATTATCTTCTATTACATCCACTTTTGCATCTCTTATTTCATACTAGGCTTAGTCTTGATCATAGTATCCATAAATCTTTCCTTGAAATTCCTCCTGTGTTCATTGATGGATGTAGCAATATGTTCAATCTCACTCTTTAGTTGAAGGTTATGACTTGTGAAACAGACAAAGCTTAGTATTCTCAAAAGAATTCATGCTAACAGGAACAAATAAAACTACTAACTGAAAAAGAAACTACAAACTTGTAACTAATTTTTTGTGTTTTTAATAAAGAGGAAGGTAAACAAAAAGTAAACAAGTAAATAAAAATGAAAGTAAAAGTGGAGGATGCAATTCCCCTATCTTGAAAAATGCTTGATGGTGTGGATGACGCACACTCATTTGGAACCCCCAGTGAAAAGTGGTGGTGTAGATAAAAGCAAATTTCCCTTGGTAAAGATGTCAAGGTTATCGACTCCAGTAGGACTCCAATGCTTTCAAGTAGGTGGTAAGCGGCAATGCGCCTTTTTAATAGATATTGCTTGTGAAACCTGGACCTACACACAATAACACAAATACACTCACCCCCAAACCCCAACAAGCCAGAAATGTTTTCAATATTTCCCTATTGCTGTTTACGAAAGGTTAAACATATAGTATGGTTGTAACAATAAAATTAAAAAAAAGAAATAAATTACATAGGTTGTAAACAATGATGGAATATGGACTGTGGTACCACGACATTCACTAGAGGTGTCTTTCTCCCAAAAGACGATAAAAACTCTGTTTGGATGAACCAATTACAGTTGGGCAACTGATAGAATTATGAACTGATGTGGGCACACCCCACGGGTCTCCACCATGATCATACCTGATGCGCGCAAAGATTGGAGGCCCACCAGAAGCCTTCCAAGCCTTCATGAAGCCCATCAAGCCACTCAAAGCCTGCTCGACTACACCGACTTAGACGACAAATGCTTGGAGTACAAGATAAGTTAGTTTAGGAATCTACTTGTAACCTAACCCGGACTCCCAGAGACCCAACCTAGTATATAAAGGTTGGGAGGGGGCAGCTGAGGACACACAATATTAGATCTTCAACCTTTGGCCTGAGCAACCTCTTTAATCGCCTCATCGATCCAATCAGACAGACAAGAGTAGGGGTTTTACCTTGTGAGGGCCCCGAACCTGGGTAAAATATTGTATCATGTTAGCCGACGAGATCACCAACGCCGCATCCTTCTCTCTCTGTTAAACCGTAGGTATCTAACCATGGGATTTGTAGTGGTCCACCCGCGTCATGAACAAACCACAATGCTACTACATATCCACCTTGGGGTGTCTAATCCTTAACATCTCGCTGGTATTAAGTTGCAAGCAACAACCCAAAACTGAAAACTCAAAGCAACAAACAAGTGTTATCAGCTTAATGCATAATGTAAGCAACGCTTATTAGAAAAATATCCAGAAGAACCACTATTTCCCCCTTAGTAGAAACATCACATCATCGCTACTTTCATGTTTTTGTCATTCAAGCGTTGAAACTAGCAGGCATTAATCTACTATTGAGCATAATGCTCTCTATTAGAGTTATAAACTATTACTTGGCCAAAGCAACAAAGTATAACGAAGAGCATGCAAGAACACTCAAGAACAAATATCAACAACACATCATCAGTATTTTCAATGTTTCTATCACTCAAGCATTGACACAAGGAGGCATGAACCTATTATCGAGCACAGTGCTCCCTCTTGGAGTTATAAACTATTACTTGGCCAAAGCAACAAAGTATAACAGAGAGCATGCAAGAACACTTAAGAACAAATATAAAAGAAAGATCAAATACATATCATCCAGAATATGAGCATAATCTCATAATCCACCGAAGATGACGAACAAGGGATAATTAGTGAAGCACAAGATTAGAGAGAGAACCATCTACATAGGGTCCATGGTGGAACTACTCACACATCACCCGAGAGGTGAGAATGGTTGACGAAGAAGCCTCCAGGGATGATTGCCCCCTCCGGCAGGATGGGTATAAAATAGCATGGGCTCCCGATCTAAGAATTGCGATAGCGGGAACGAAGAAAGGTTAAATTTCAATATTTATTTCGTTCAATTATTCAAGAATTAGGGGGTCCCAGCAATCTATTATGATTAATTATACTTGAGCTTCTGATATGATCCCTAGAAGATGTTAAGGAGAATTAGGGGTACAACAAGGGGGCTTCTAGAAGATGAGGGAGAAACAAAGCATTTTGTAGATGAGGGAGAAACAGAGCAGTTTGTAGATGAGGGAGAAACAAAGCAAGTAAGAAAAAAAATGCACTATGTTGTTTTCTATACCTATATGTTTACTTATTCCTGAACGATCGTGGTTATCTCATGTGTGGCATAGAGGCGGCAGTTCATCCCTCCTATCTCTTTGTCTGTGTGTTTATCTCTGCATCACGAGTCAAGTTAGACTCGTTCATATAAGTGGAAGGGATGAGTGGAGGTGCAAAAAAGTGTTATCCATTCATTAGTTTCAAAGTCCAAACCATAGATATAGTTGATCTCTTTTGTTGCAACACAAAATCAGAGAACTAAACTACATTGTACCTTACAAATAATCATCAACATTATTTTCGCCTTGGGGTATTTTGAGCAGCTATGGTATCGTCACATCATATACTTAATATCCTTCAATATATGTATTCATGATCATATAAATGCTCAATGTATCTCAGCACGAGAGTAAAATTGAGGAATGTTGGAAATTTATGATGTGGTTTACTTCTTTTAATATTTTTGTAACAAAATAGATTAACTATGTTTATGATTTGGACTTTGGAATCAATGTCCGCTCGACTAATTCCTTCTACTTATATGAACAAATCATACTTGACTAACGATGCTTGGAAGGGATGCAAATTTTGCTGACGGTAAAGCACTTTATGCTACCGACCACCAATGAAGATTAAGCCATTTGGACGAAGAAGTTTGTGTTCTTTAAAGTCGCTCAGTTGATTGATGGAACTGAAGTAGTGCTCCTCGTTGGTTACCCCAAATGGAAGGTTGGATGTAGCCTAGCAGCAAATTTCCCTTGGCAAAGATACCAAGGTTTAGAGTCAATCCAGTAGGACTCCAATAACTTCAAGTAGGTGGTAAAGTGAACAATGGCGCCGTTCACAACTCAAGGTTGCTTACTTTACCTGGACTTGCACATAAAACAAATAACTTTGCTCCCATCGAGTACAGAGAGGTTGACAATCTCTCCGGCCTTGCCTTTTACAAATGTTCAACGCAACAGATAAAAGGGTAGTCATAGTTGCAACTAGAAAGTAAAAAAAAGGAAATAAATTGAGTGTGTAACAGTGGTGGAAATATGGACCGGGGTCCCATGATGTTCAATAGTGATGTCACTCTCCCAAAAGACGATAAATCTACTATGCGAGGTAAAAAAATCACAGATGGGCAACTGACAGGATTACGAGCGCAAACCAATGCTAACTATGCTACAAAGAAAGGAAGAGGCTTAAAAGCATGGGTGGTACGCCAAAATAAGTAGACCGAAATCCAACTTCATCTACTACTAATCATACACCTTGAGATATCTATCCAGAATATCTCGCTGGTATTAAGTTGCGATCCCCACCCAAAGTGTAAACCCAAAGCAACGGACAACTGCATTAAAAGAACTTTGCGTAAAGTAAACAATCCTTGCAACTGCGGTTACAAGCACCGTTGTTTTCCCCCTTGTGGAAACAACACATCCCCTAGACTCGTATTTCTGTCACTCAAGCTAGTCATCAGGGGGCATGAACCCACAATCAAGCATAACGCTCCCTCTTGAAGTCACTACCTACTACTTGGCCAAAGCAATTAACAGCAACGGAGAACATGCAAGAATTACTCAAGAACAAAAATATAAAAGAGAAGAACCAAATATATTACTCAATCACAAACTGAACATAGTCTCATAATCCATCATATCACAACAAACTTAGCATAGCAACAGCAGAAGAATTACATATGTGCCTTGATCATGTAGGGCAGCTCACAAGGTCTAATCCATGAAGAACAAAGAGGGGAGGAAAACATGACATGCCTAATGATCATGGACCCATGGTCCAAGGTGTGGACTACTCACGGATCCTCAGGGAAGCGTCCATGGTGGTGGAGAAGCTCCCGGAGGTCAATCCTCCCTCCGACAGGGTGCCGGGAAGAGGTCTTCTGGTGCTCCCGATCTTGGAAGCACGGCGGCGGCCCTATTTTGTGCAAGATCAGGAGCGCCAGAAGACCTCTTCTCGTCACCCTGTCGGAGGGAGGATTGACCTCCGGGAGCTTCTCCACCACCATGGACGCTTCCCGAATGATTAGCGAGTATTCCACCTTTGACCAAGGGTCCATGAACAGTAGCTATGTGATGTTCTCTCCCCTCTTTGTTATTCATGGATTAGACGGCACAGACGGAGAGATTGACAACCTCTCTGTACTCGTTGGAGCAAAGTTATTTGGTGTGTGTGCAGGTCCAGGTAAAGTAAGCAACCTTGAGGTTTTAACGGCGCCATTGTTCACTTTACCACCTACTTGAAGTTATTGGAGTCCTACTGGATTGACTGTAAACCTTTGTATCTTTGCCAAGGGAAATTTTACGCTAGGCTACATCCAACATTCCACTTGGGGTAACCAACGAGGAGCACTACTTCAGTGCCATCAAGCCAATTTCTGGCGCCGTTGCCGGGGATTCTGAGGTGTGACAAAATATTGGTCCCGTCAACCGCCGAATTTCTGGCGCCGTTGCCGGGGACTCCAATCTTCAAGATAGGGGAGTTTCACACTATCTTTTACCTTTGCTTTTTAGTCTTGTTAGTTTACCTTTTAGTTGAGCTCTGTGATATGCAAAAGTATAAAGAAGTAGAAGGTGATATTGTTAAGCCTAAGCTTTTTCCTTTCTCCTTGAGGGAAGGAGCTAAAATTTGGTTTCAATCCTTGCCTAGGAATAGCATAGATTCTTGGGATAAGTGCAAGGATTCTTTTACTGGGAAGTACTACCCACCTACTAAAATTATCCAATTGACCAGTAACATTATGAATTTTAAGCAATTGGATAATGAACATGTTTCCCAAGCTTGGGAACGAATGAAATCTCTTGTTAAGAAATGCCCTACACATGGTTTGAGTACTTGGATGGTTATCCAGACTTTTTATGCAGGCTTGAACTTTACCTCGCGAAACCTGTTAGATTCAGCCGCAGGAGGAACCTTTATGTCAACAACACTTTGTGCTACCACAAAACTACTAGATGAAATGATGACCAACTATTCCCAACGGCACACCGAACGCGCTGCAACAGGTAGGAAGGTAAACTCTGTCGAGGAAATTTCCTCCCTAAATAAAAAAGTTGACTTAATTATGTCTCTACTTACCAAGAAAGCTCCTATTGGTCCTCATGATGTCCCTTTAAATTCCTTGGTTGCTCAAGAACAAGTAGATGTGAACTTTATTTCTAGAAACAACTTCAACAATAATGCTTATAGGAGTAATTTTGCCAGCAATCCTAGACCGTTCCCATCCAACAACTATGGGAACAACAACACTTATCCTAGCAACAAGAAATCCACTTATGAATTAGAAAGCATGCTTAAGGAATTTATCCCTACCCAAAAATCCTTGAACAAGAGTGTAGAGGAAAAATTAGAAAAATTAGATAATCTCTCTTTGAAGGTAGACAGCCTATCCCTTGATGTTGAGATGCTTAAAATTAGAACTTATCCCCTAGAGGAGAGGAAGTCCACTCCTATTAATGCTATTCAATTGCAAATTAATGAAAATATTAAGATGATGGCTAAACTTAAAGAAAGATGGGACAGAGAAAAGGAGGAAGAAGATAGAATTAAGAGCCTTCCTACACACCACACTGTTGCTACTATCCAAGTTGTTGAGGATACCCAAACTTTTAGCACCCAACACACTCCTAGTCCCATTGGACCTATTAATGGTGATGCTATTACCTCAACCATATAAGAAGAAACTCCTATGAACATAGAGGCTTTCAAACAAGTGAGCCTAGATGACACCACTACCACCTTTTATAGTAGTGAAATTGATTTTGATAGTTGTACCCTTTCTGAAGTTATTAGCTTACTACACAAAATGTCTAGAGACCCCCACACTAGCACACTAAATCTTGTCTTCATGGAGCACATCACTAATGCTGTCATTAAATTTAGGGAGGAGAATCTTAGAGTAGAAGCCTCCATACCTAGAAAGCTACAATATGGTTGGGATCCTATGATAAAAAGAAAATTGAATAACTTCTCTTGCTATCCTTTATGTGACGTTGGAGCTAGTACCTCCGTTATGCCCAAAAGAATGTATGATATGTTTGAATTGAAACCCTTTTATCCTTGTTCTTTTGGTGTTCGTCTCGTTAATTCTTTCATACAGAAACCTTTGGGAAGATCGAAGATTTTCTTATCATTGTCAATGAGAATTATTTCCCGTTGGTTTTTACTATCATGGACATAGAGTGTGAACCTTTATGTCCAATTATTTTGGGACGACCTTTTCTTCGCACCGTTGGTCCTGTTATTGACATGAAAGAGGGGAATATAAAATTTCAATTCCCTCTTAAAAAAGGGATGAAACACATCCCTAGGAAGAATATTAAGTTACCTTTTGAGTCCGTCACACGGGCTAGGTATTCTCTTTCTCTTGATAAAACTTGATCTTTTTGCTTCTTGCCTAGCTTAAAGGTGTAAAAGAAAGCGCTTGTTGGGAGGCAACCCAAGATGTTTTTACTTCTTTTTTTGGTGGTCTTGATGATTGTTACTACTGTATCAACATCATTGTATCTTTATTTTCAAGCTTTGTGCCAAGTTTAGCCTCCGATTGCAAGAAAGTTCAAAAGTTGTGACATGATGTCCAGAAAACAGATTTTGTCCTTGGACGGAAAAATTCTCCTAAAATCACCAGATCGTCTTTTTGATCTGAATTGTTTTGACAACGTGCTCTATACAATTGGCTTTCGAGCGTTTGTTTTGAGTTTGTTGATTTGAGTTGCAGAAGTATCCCGAAAAAATTATTTACTACATGCTGGTCTGTTTTCACAGATTCTGCCAAGTTTTGCCTTTCCTTACTTTTGCAAGTCTTGCGCTAGCTTTTTCTTTGTAAAAGTTTTTTTGGCAATCTTGAGAAACAGTATCCCTTCAAGAAAATCTTTATTTCCGGTAGAGGAAAATTAATTTATTAAGGGTACTAACCTCTCTAATCAGCTTATGATGAGTTATGTATGAAGAGAGTTTTCAAGTCTGCGAGGGAAGATGATGAAAGAACATCTGGGAGTGTCAAACGCTCAAGATTGGGATGCCCCCATGCATCCCCAATAAATATTCAAGGAGAATCAAGCGTCTAAGCTTGGGGATGCTAATACGTCCCAAACGTATCTATAATTTCTTCTTGCTCCATGCATGTTTTGTGTGACTTTTCCACGTCTTGCTTGAACTTTCATACACTTTTTATCATATTTGGACTAACCTATTAACTCAGTGCACCCAGTTGTCAGTTCTTATTTTTCTGATGGTTTTGTAGTTCAGGTTTTCCGGCCATTAAAAGTTCCCAATAAACCCCAGAAAAATTATATAAAAAATCAGCGTCACGGAAGCTTCCTGGACTAACCAAGATATGGCAGGAGAGCCACCACCAGGGGCCCAGGAGGGTACCTGGAGCGGCTCCACCCTAGGCCGGGCCAGGAGGCCTCCTGGCTTCCTGGTGGCCCCCCTCGGTACCCCCCTTCGCCTATATTTACCCCCCGTGACGGAAACCCCTAATATCGATCTGCTATTCCCGTTCTCCTCTTTGTTCCGCCGCCACCGCCGTTTCAAGATTGGGGTTGCCAGGAGAAGCTGCCCCGGCACCCTTCCGGAAGGAGGAATCCCCTCCGGGAGACCATCCATCGCCATGCACGCCTCCCGGATGTGCCATGGATAGTCCCCCTTGGAGCATGGTTCCGTGACCAGTAGATATGTGATGTACTCCTCCCCTCTTTGTGCTTCCACTTTCGAGACCTCGTGAGCTGCCTCACATGATCGAGGCACTTTTGTATTTTTCTATGTTGCTATGATGAGTTTGCTGGGATCTGACGGATTATGAGATTATGTTCAGATTGTGATGAGTAATATATTTGGTTCTCTTTTATATTTGTGTTTTTTAGTAAATTCTTGCATGTTCTCCATTGCTGTATTTTACTTTGGCCAAATGATTTGTTGCAACTCCAAGAGGGAGCGTTATGCTTGATTGTGGGTTCAGCCCCTTGATGTCTAGCTTGAGTGACAGAAACATGAGACTAGGGGATGTGTTGTTGCCACCAGGGACAAAACTACGGTGCTTGTAATTGCGGGTGCAAGGATTGTTTACTTTACGCATGGTTCTTTTCATGCAGATGTCTGTTGCTTTGAGTTTACACTTAGGGTGGGATTCGCAACTTAATACTAGCGAGATGTTTTGGATATATATCTCAAGGTGGATGATTCTTAGTAGATGTAGATGGATTTTGGTCTACTTACCTTGGCGTACTGCCCATTGCTTTTGAGCCTCTTCCTGTCTTTTTTAGCATAGTTAGCATTGCGGTGCATTTATAATCCTGTCAATTGCCCAGTTGTGATTTTTTTACCTCGCTAGCACTTTTATCGTCTTTTGGGAGAGAGACATCACTAGTGAACATCACGGGACCCCGGTCCATATTCACATAATTGTTTACACTTTCAATTTACTTTCAGTTCTTACATTCAGTTGCCAGTATTATTATCTCTTGCGTTGATCCTTTGTAAACAGAAAGGCCGGAGGAATAGACAACTCCTCTGTACTCGTTGGGAGCAAAGTTATTTTTTGTGTGTGCAGGTCCAGGCAAAGTTAGCAACCTCGGCGCCACTGTTCACGTTACCACCTTCTTGTATCTCTGCGGGTCCTACGGGAGACAAACCATATCCTCTACAGAGGGGAAAATCTGCTGCTACGCTACATCTCACCTTCCACTTGGGGTAACCAACGAGGAGCGAGAGAAGTATCTTCCTTGCTAGCATCAAGAAATTTCTGGCGCCGTTGCCGGGGACTCCATCCTACAAGATAGGGGAGTTGCACACTATCTTTTATCTTTTCTTTTTAGTCTTGCTAGTTTACCTTTCAGTTTCTGCTTTCGTGTCCCTTATCAAAAATACCAAAAATACCTGCTACTACTATGGGTTCCAATGAAAACACTAAGTTGTGTGACTTCACCAGTCACAACAACAGTGACTTTATCTGCACTCCTATTGCTCCACCTGCCACTTCAACACCTTCTTATGAAATTAAACCTACTTTTCTTAATCTTGTTATGAAAGATCAATTGTCGGGTGCTGGAGAGGATGCTGCCTTGCACTTAAATAATTTTTTTGAGCTTTGTGATATGCAAAAGTACAAGGAAGTAGATGGAGAGATCGTCAAGATGAATCTTTTTCCTTTCTCCTTGAGAGGAAGAGCCAAGGAGTGGTTGCAATCCTTACCTAAGAATAGTATTGATTCTTGGGACAAGTGTAAGGATGCTTTTATTGGGAAGTACTATCCCCCTGCTAGAATTATCCAGTTAAGAAGAAAAATTATGAATTATAGGCAATTGGATAATGAACACGTTGCCCAAGCTTGGGAGCGAATGAAATCTCTTGTTAAGAACTGCCCTACACATGGTTTCACTACTTGGATGGTTATCCAGACTTTTTATGCAGGCTTAAACTTTACCTCGCGGAATCTGCTAGACTCGGTCGCGGGAGGAACTTTTATGTCAACCACACTTGGTTCTGCCACAAAGCTACTTGATGAGATGATGTTGAACTACTCTCAATGGCACACCGAACGATCTCCAACTGGTAAGAAGGTAAATTCTATCGAGGAGATCTCCTCTCTTAATGAAAAGGTTGACTTAATCATTTCTCTACTTACCAAGCAAGCTCCTATTGATCCTGAGGATGTTCCTTTAAATTCCTTGGTTGCTCAAGAACAAGTAGATGTGAACTTTATCTCGAGAAACAACTTCAACAATAATGCTTAAAGGAGTAATTTTGGTAGCACCAACCCGAGACATTTCCCATCCAACAACTATGGGAACAACAACACTTATCCTAGCACCAAAAACACCACTTCTGAACTAGAGAGTATGCTTAAAGACTTTATCACTACCCAAAAATCCTTCAACAAGAGTGTAGAAGAAAATTAGACAAATTAGATATCCTCTCTTCGAAGGTAGACAACATAGCCCATGATGTTGAGATGCTTAAAATTAGAACTTCTCCCCCCGAGGAGAGGAAGACCATTCCTATGAATGCTATCCAAGTGCAAATTAATGAAAACATTAGGATGTTGGGCAAACATAAAGAGAGATGGGCTAGAGAAAAGGAGGATGAAGAGAGAGTTAAGATCCTTCCTACCTACCACACAGTAGCTACTATCCAAGTTGTTGAGGATGTCCAAACTGTTAGCACCCATCACACCCCTAGTCCCACTGGACCTATCAATGGTGATGCTACCACCTCAACAATAGATGAAGAAACCTCTATGAATATAGAGGCTTTCAAACAAGTGAGCCTAAATGATATCACTACCTCCTTGATAGATAGTAGTGATCTAGACTTTGACAACTGCACCTTACCTGAAGTTATTGGTTTCCTACACAAAATTCTAGAGACCCCCACACTAGCACACTCAATCTTGCCTTCACAAAGCATATCACCAATGCTCTAATTAAAGTTAGGGAGGAGAAGCTTAGACTAGAAGCCTCCATACCTAGGAAGCTAGAAGATGGATGGGATCCTATGATAAAAATCAAATTGAATAACTTCTCTTTCTTTGCTCTTTGTGATGTTGGAGCTAGTACCTCCGTTATTGTCGGGACCCGGGGTTAGCGTATGCAAGTACAGCTAAGACATAGTCATATGGAGAGCCGAGAACCGCACCCACTTGTCTAAGCAGACAAGGCCAAGCACTGAACATTCTCGGAAAGCATTGTACGTGAGGGGCATCCCATCCAGGCCGGATGATCAACTGAGATGGGTCCTCATCGTCCGCACACAAGTCTAATGATATGGGTGGTGAACTCCCATATTCAAAGACAAGTCACCTCAACCATATTATCGACTATCTCGAAACTCTTACATAGACTTACTCCAGCCCGATCACTTAGTCGGGGTCTAGGGCGGGCTCGATCATACCACAAAGTGTGCACGAGACGGAGTCTCGAGCAATCGCATCGCGATGCCCCAAGCTGCGCACATCTAAGGGCCACTTGGTGTATGAAAGACCGCCAGCCAGAACACAACTAAGGTCTCGAAAACCCATACAAAGACATGTATGTTATAAACATACACGCAGCACACATGCCTTGTATGAACAGCAGGTACCATTGCAATTCTCTACAAAGTGTACAATTTTATTGATAACTCTTATAGAGTGCAAACAGAGATCACATACATGTGATCCAACATTACATTACAAGCGGAAGCAAATTATGTCTGAGTACAGACAAGTTTAACAAATGGCTTAAGAAGCCTTATTTAAACACAAAGCCCTCCACGAGGGAACCAGTCGTCTGACTGGGACTAGACTAGTTGGTCTTCAGTCGTCCAGCTCGATGAAGAAGCCACCTTCGGGGTCAGTGACATCATCTAAAACATAGATTAAGCAAACGTGAGTACAAAGTCGTACTCAGCAAGACTTACATAGGAGCTATACTACTCATGCACATGTATCAAGGTAAAGGGAGGTGGAGTTCACTTGCAGAAGTGCCAGCTTTGACTTGGCTAATCCTGAACTATGAGTACCAGACTTTGAGGTAAGAAGCGTACACGAGTCCACTACATTCTCGAACCAATTACACCACTATGGTGCCTTCATCGACTTCCCACGAGAAAGCACGCCATAGCACTCACACTTATCTTGGTGTGTTTTAGAAGTATCCAGTTCAAGTTGTCTAATAATCAAGCTAAGCTTTCCAAGCAGTCCATAACCGCGGACGCGGCTATTCGAATAGTTTTGTTAACCTTGCAAGGGTGTACCGCTACACACACATGACCATCATTTACCGCCTTTGATCTCGACACCATTCAAGGGGTGCCAGCGAGGATGCTCACCACAACTATTACCTCATAGCCGATCTAGTCCGAGAAAGCCGCCTACTTGGGTTGGTTACCACAATCGTGAACCCGGCCGGTTTACCGAAGTGGACCCAAGTGATGTGTGCGTGGTGCATAAGCCGGTCTCGGATGAGCCGTTCTCTCACTTAGCAACCAGGCCACAGACCTACCAGAACTCCGAACTATTGCGACATCTGGACATCGAAAGGGATGAGTTAGTAAGTTGAGAGGGGTTAGTGAGCCCAATGTGTGGTTGTACTCTTCATCTTGGATCACCACACAAGAACTCGTACTAGGGCGGTGTTCAACGAGACAACCCACCGTGTACTCCTACACAGCCTCTCATCGTTCACCTTGTATTAGGGTCGATTCACCAACACTTTTCTACCAACATCAACATGATCATTCCCATCCCGACTCACATCACAGTAACAACATGGTATCATACTAAGCATGCAATAAGCAGTAACATTGCAGGGGCCACATGATATCAAACAACTCCTACATTTGCTAGGATTGTGGTTTGCTTACTACTGTGACAAAATGATAGGTCATGCAAAGGAATGGGTTCATCTATGCGGTACAAACGAATCATGGTGATCATCCTAAACAATGCATAAGCGAGACATGAGAGGGAAGTGGGATTTTATCGACATGATTAATGGGGGTTTGCTTGCCTTGCTGACGAGGTTCGGGTTCGGGGTCTTCAACGAAGGTTGCAACCTCTTGCTCCGGTTCCACATCTACCCGACAAACAAAGCACGAAGTAGCAATCAATATGAATGCAATGCTCAAGCACATGAATGAATGTTGAAACTTGAAGTATAAGTTTTGATGTGTGAGGCAATTCCATTTAAGTGGAGTATATTGCATTTGAAATGCAAATTCAAACTCCACATTTGAATTCAACATTAACCAAGTTATATGTGATATAGTTTGATCATTTTGAAACAACTTCAAATGTGTATGATATGCCTCTGATGTGTGGTTGAATTATAACACAAATCCATGGTCCAAGTTGCAAGATCATTTGATTTGAATTTGAATTAAATTCAAATAAACCAAATGACATATGCTACTGGTCCCAATTTAAATTCAACTCAAACAGAGTTGAAAGTTGCATATTTGGAAAGATAATTTTCTCCTGATCATTTTTCATATATTATTTGTCCAATTTGGAGTTAATATGAATTTTCTATGAATTTCCAAAGTTTGGGGTATTTTCTGGAATTTCTGGAATTCTTTAAATTCAAATAATCTCTGAAAATTCATTTAAATTGATTTATTGCGCAAGTGCTGACGTCAGGGGGGGGGCTGACATGTGGGGTCACCTTGTCATAGACTGGGTTAATTAACCCGTGGGTTAAATTAAACCAGTGGCTTAATTAAGCCACTGGGCCCACTGGTCAGTGACCCAGGGGGTCATTAGCCAGGTGCTTAAGGGCTAATCCACCGGCGGCTAACCGTCGGCGACTGGAGCCGCGGCGGCGACTCGCCGGAATGGCCTAGGGGCCACGGGAGGCCATGGGGAGGGCACCAATGGATGCAGCAGCTTCGTCCGCGTGTTTTGGAGGCAATAGGGGGTCACGGGGTGGTCGGGAGCGACGACGGTGACGACTCCGGCGGCAACAGAACGGCGGCGAGGTCGTAGTTGACGTTGTAGTGCACGGGTTGGGCTGAGCTCGCGTGCGTTCGAAAGCTAGAGTCACTGGGAGTCAAACGCGCGCGCTGGACGCGATGTGGGGCACAGGGGCGACCTCATCGTCGTCCATGGCGGCGACGTGCTTCGGCATCCATGGTGAAAACGGATAGAGGGGTCGCGGGGTGCTTGAATCTTAGGGGAAACACTCTGTAGCTCAGCGCGGTTCGAACGGAAGCAACGGCAAGCTTGGGGAGGCTTCAACGGCGGCGAATCGACGGCGGCGAGCTCGCGGGTCCAGCGGGAGGTTGAAGACGATGGCGTCGGCTCGGGGAGGAATTAGGGCTCCAGCTTCTGCTTGAAGACGAAGTCGAGGACGAGGAGCACGGTGGACTTGCTGGCTTGAGCTCTAGGGCACGGTGGCCACGTCGTCCACGGCGGTGCGCTCCAGTGAGGCTTCGGGCGGCGACGGATTCGAGCACGGGAGGAGGAGGAAGCTCTGGAGGGGGGAATGGAGCGAGGCGGCTGCGAGGAGTCTCCAGACGCGAGAAGAGGCCACGGGGAGGCCTGGAAGCTCTCGGCGGCGACGTGGCGTCCCCGGCTAGCTCGGTGGCATTCCACCGAGCAGCTTGGAGGCGCGGGACGGGGAAGAAGACGCCGCTGCCCCTGTGGGCCGGCTGGGCTGGGGTGGGCCGGCTTCGCCTGGGCGTCTGGTAAGGTTTCTGCTTCCTTTTCTATTTTTCTTTTCTGTTTTCTCTTCTGACATTTGTTCTGTTTAGCTAAATAAAATAGCTAAACATTTTATTAAATGCTGAAAACTTTTATGTGGCCTCATAATAATATAGAATAGCCACTCATAAAGTTTCAACATTTTTAAAATTCAAATGATTTGAATCTTAAATCAAATAGGGGTATTTGATTAATTCCAAGGCACTGTTTGAATATTTGAAAAATCTATGAGCATGGGATGGGTCCCACATCACTTGATATGTGATCACACTCATTTATAAGACTTTTCAAAAATCTAACATGAATTTTTGGAGAAGATTTTTATCTGGCCTTTTGAATTAATTCATCTGGGGGTGTTCCTTCTCCCATTTGGATTTTGAAGTTGATATCCTTTGAAATTTTGACATGATGCAAGAGTACTAACTAACCCTAGCACATTACCTAACAGAGGGTTCTGACAACTCGCCCCCACTCAACAGAATCTCGTCCCGAGATTCAGAAGTCTGCGGGAGGAAGGAGGGGTACTCGGCACTGAGACGGTCTTCTCTTTCCCACGTAGCTTCTCTTTCAGAGTGGTGTGACCATTGCACTTTCAGAAACCTAATATTCTGACGACGAGTGACACGCTCTGCGGAATCAAGAACACGAACGGGGTATTCTCGATAAGAAAGGTCATCTTGGAGATCAAGCGTTTCATGGTCGACTTCGCGGATGGGGTCCTTGAAGCAACGCCTGAGTTAGGACACATGGAATACATCATGTACTCGGGAGAAGTGCGGAGGTAGTTCAAGTTGGTAGGCAACTTCTCCACGTTTAGCAATAATGCGGAAAGGTCCGATGTAACGTGGGGCCAACTTGCCTTTGATACCGAAACATTGGTTTCCCTTCAGAGGAGTAACCCGGAGGTAAGCCTTCTCATCCAGATTGTATCTCTCTTGCCTATGATGACGATCATAGTAGCTTTTCTGACGAGACTGGGCTGCTTTCAATTGATCACGAACAATGCGAACTTGCTCTTCTGCTCCTTGATCACATCCGGTCCAAAGAATTGTCTTTCACCGGTTTCTGACCAGTTTAAAGGTGTTCGACATCGTCGTCCATAAAGGAGTTCAAAAGGAGCCATGTTCAGACTAGATTGAAAACTATTGTTATAAGCAAATTCGGCAAATGGAAGAGACTTCTCCCAATTCTTTTCGAATGAGATAACACAAGCTATGAGCATGTCTTCAAGAATTTGGTTAACCCTTTCGACTTGACCGCTAGACTGAGGATGGAAAGCTGTACTAAAGGAGAGATGAGTTCCCATAGCATTCTGAAAGCTTCCCCAAAATCAAGAGGTGAAAAGGCTACCGCGATCAGAATTGATTTCCAAAGGAACACCATGAAGTGATACAATTCTAGAGATGTACAAGTCTGCTAACTGGCTAGCAGTTATAGACTCGCGAACCGGAAGGAAGTGAGCAACTTTGGAAAGCCTATCTATGACAACGAAGATGGCATTGTTTCCTTTCTGGGTTTTTGGAAAGCCGGTGATGAAGTCCATACCGACTTTGTCTCATTTCCACTCGGGAATAGACAAAGGTTGAAGTGTACCAGCAGGTCTTTGATGTTCTGCCTTAATGCGACGACAAACATCACATTCGGCAACAAACTGAGCAATGTCTCTCTTCATCCTAGTCCACCAAAATCTCTGGCGTAGATCTCGGTACATTTTTGTGCTACCGGGATGAATTGAGAGAGGTGTGTCATGGGCTTCCTTTAGGATGAGTTGCCTTAGTTCCCTATTCTTAGGTACTACCAAACGATTTTCAAAGAATACCGTTCCTTTGCTATCTGTGGAGAAACATTTAGCAACTCCGCTAGCAATGTTCTCTTTGATCCGGCGAACACCTCGTGCACGCCTTTGGGCAACTATTATTTGATCCTCAAGAGTTGGTTTCGCCACCAAGGTAGAAAGATAGCCATGTGGAACAATCTCAAGATTTAGCTTGCGAAAATCCTCATGAAGAAGTGGTTGATACTGTTGTAACATGAGGTTGTTACAATACGACTTACGACTTAGTGCATCAGCCATGACATTGGCTTTTCCTGGGCTGTAAGAAATTACTACGTCGTAATCTTTTATCAACTCAATCCAGCGTCTTTGCCTGAGATTAAGATCTGGCTGGGTGAAAATATATTTGAGGCTTTGGTGGTCGGAATAGATCTCGCAACGGTTACCAAGGAGGTAATGTCGCCAAGTTGTTAGAGCATGAACTACGGCAGCGAGTTCCAGGTCATGGGTAGGATAGTTCTCTTCATGTGGCCGCAACTGGCGTGAAGCATAAGCTACCACATGTCGATCTTGCAGAAGTATGCATCCTAACCCTTGCCATGATGCATCACAATAGATCTCGAAATCCCTTTTGGTGTCTGGAGGTGCAAGTACGGGTGCACAAGTCAATCTTCTTTTTAGCTGCAGAAAGCTTTCCTCGCACTTGGGAGTCCATAGGAATTTCTTATCTTTCTTGAGGAGTTCAGTAAGAGGCTTTGTAACTTTAGAAAAGTTCTCGACGAAGCGACGGCAATAGCTGGCTAGGCCAAGAAAACTCCTAACTTGCTTAACCGATTCAGGTGGAGTCCAGTCAAGGACGGCCTGAACTCTCTCGGGATTCACAGCAATGCCTTTTGCAGAAATCACGTGGCCTAAGTAGGTCACTTCTGGTAGCCAAAATTCACACTTGGAGAATTTAGCATACAGGCGATGCTCTCTAAGTTTCATCAATACCAGCCTTAGGTGTTCGGCATGTTCTTCTTCGTTCTTCGAGTATATAAGGATGTCATCGAGGTAAACCACGATGAACTGGTCCAAATACTCCATGAAGATCGAGTTCATCATGCGTGAGAAAGTGGCGGGGGCATTGGTTAAACCAAAGGACATGACGGTGTACTCGTAAAGACCATAACGAGTAGTAAAAGCCGTTTTGGGAATGTCCTCGTTTCGGATTTTGATTTGATGATAACCTAATCTCAAATCCATCTTGGAGAAAACAGAGGATCCTGCAAGTTGATCATAAAGATCATTGATCCTGGGCAATTGGTACTTGTTCTTTATCGTCGCTAAGTTTAGCGGGCGATAGTCTACGCACATCCTTTCTGTTCCATCTTTCTTCATTACGAACAGAACGGGGCAACCCCATGGCGATGAGCTAGGGCGGATGAAGCCTTTCTCCAACAAAGCTTCCAGTTGGGTTTTAAGCTCAGCTAACTCACGTGGGGCCATTTTGTACGGGTGTCTAGAAATTGGTGCGGTTCCTGGGGCAAGATCCACTATAAACTCTACACATCTGTCGGGTGGCATTCCCGGCAGCTCTTCAGGAAAGACATCCGGGAAGTCACGAACCACCGGAATATCTTCAAGTTTGGGAAGGGGAAGTACATTCAAAGAATGCACTTGGGTTCTTGTTCTGGGTGAGGTATAGTTGACTGTTTTGCCTGAAGGGTGGGTGAGTTTCACGGATTTGCCTTTGCAATCCAGGTAGGCATTCTGTCTTGATAGCCAATCCATGCCAAGGATGACATCAATGTCTGAAGACTTGAGGGCTATGAGTGAAGCAAGGAATACTAAACCCTCAATTGCAATTTGATTACCATGGCTTACTCTATTAGTTTGCCATCTTGACCCTGGAGTTTGAATAATCATTGGGGTGGATAATTCAACAAAGGGTAACTCATGACGAAGTGCATAACTTTCCGACATGAATGAATGAGATGCTCCTGGGTCGAAAAGAACGGAAGTAGGAACATAATTGACTGGGAGCGAACCAAGAATGACGTCAGTGGTGTCGTCAGTCTCTTCGGCGGCAATCTGGTTCACACGTCCACGAGTGGCGGGAGGAGCGGGTTTGGCGGTGTAGACCTTCTGGGGTGGCTTGCCACGACCATTGTTGTTGTTGCCTCCGGCACGTGGTGGAGCATTCTGATGCTGGAGCTGGTTCTGGGGACACTCGCGAGAATAGTGGCCTGCCTGACCACACTTGTAACAGGCTCCGAAAACAGTGCGTGGAGCTGGATTGTTTGGTGGAGCTGGGTGGAACTGGGTTGGTGGACGAGGCGCCACATAGGATGGCCTCGGGGGGTTGTTCTGGCAGAACATGCTGTTTGGGATCCAGATCTTGTGCTTCTGGGAGCCAGAACTGGATGAGCTGTCATCTCTAGGGTGTTTGCGGAAGTCGCTGGGGGTGTTCATGTCCTCTGCTTTGATGGCCTTGTTGACAAGGACCTGGAATGTGGCAAACTCATGAAGGTTGAGCTCACGACGGAGTCCAGTGTTGAGGCCGCGACGGAACCTCTCTTGCTTCTTGGAGTCGGTGGAGACTTCTTCGGTAGCATAACGAGCAAGTCGGTTGAACTCACGACTAAACTCATCAACGGTCTTTCTGCCTTGAGTGAGGTTGCAGAACTCCTCACGCTTGCGGTCCATAAGACCTTTGGGAATGTGGTGCTCGCGGAAGGACGTGCAGAATTCCTCCCAAGATGCAGGCGGTCCAACGGGACGCATATTCAGAAAGTTCTCCCACCAAGAGCTAGCTGCACCTTCGAGGTGATAGGTGGCATAGCTGACCTTGTCACCAGTTGCAACACGGCCTGCTTGGAGCTTCCTCTCGATGCTACGAAGCCAGTCATCGGCGTCAAGGGGCTCGGTGGAGTAACTGAAAACCGGGGGATGAAGTCGAATGAAGTCGTTCAGGGACACCAACTCATTGCGCTGCTGAGTGGTGTTGCGAGCAATGACTTCCAACAGGTGGTGAGAGTCTCGGCGGTTCCTCTCGACTTCCATCAGAACCTGTGCCATCGTGGGTGGGGGTGGAAGGTTGCCTTCCTCCTGGTCATTCCCACGACCTTGGTTACGACCAACCTGGCCACGGGTTCCTTGAGACATCCTGAAGGTGAAAAAATCAAAGTCAAACAGAGTTGATTGGAAGAGTCTAAACAAGGTATTGAAGTACTGGAAGGATTACAGAGCAAAGGAAGTAATCATCTTGACAACATGGTGATAAAGCATACAAGCCATATATTCACAAGTTGTCATACAAACCATACATCGTTTTAGTACAAGCACTAAGCTAATACAAACGTGATGAAGATGATACATCCTTCAGAGGAACTCTGACTTCCTATACATTATTTATCTAAGCCTCTGGAACTTAGACACCTTGCATACAATATACTAAGATACTACTACATCATCACTAAGTAAGACCACAGGCGGTCTCACTCATCTCCATCTCCATAGTAGTCCTCATAAAAGTTACCCGCGTATCCCGGTAGCTGGAGGTGACCATCGGAAAACAAGGAGGCTTGTGGACCCTGATATCCATTTGGGCAAGGATGGGGCCTAGGTCCAGCATAGGGTGGAAGCAAAGGACCACGGGGTGGAAAAATGCCTCCAATCTCGGGCCAAGCAACTCGAGAAGGCATCTGAGTCCTCACTGGGTAGATCGCATCAAACTCAACTGATCCCACGCTCACAAAGGGTGCCAAAAGTGTCAGTGCTCGATACAGACGAACAAGGGTGGCGTGGAGCTCGAAACGGAGAGCGCGTGCATCACGATCTCTGTCACTAGCAAACCTAGCAGTCATCTGAAGTGCGGGATCTTCTGCAGAGTGATCTGAGTAGAGTCCGGTGTAATATCCCTCTTCTCCTGGAAGTGCAGCAGGGATATAGCGGAAAGAAGTCTCTCTCAGCAAAGTGTGCTCCTCTCTCAGCATTGTCATACATGAGTATGCAGCATCCTCCACAACCATGTTCTCGGTAACGCCAATGCCATGTCCAAAGTGGATAGGCTGGGTGACTCCAACGTGGTGCGGATAGATCCGAACAATGCAGTGGAACTGGGTCTGGTTGAAGTCGTGGAACTGCTCCTCGATGGTGTACTCAGGTTACCATCGATATCCCACATAGGACATCATCTCGATCAACGTGGCGGGATGGCCACGCACACCGAGGCACCTGGTCAAACGAACAATCTGCCGAGGGGGAAGATCTGCCATCTGAAACAGAAAGGAGTTTGCAAATGCATCAGATTATGAGATAAACCTGGAATGACTCGGACAACATAACGGCTGTAATTGTAAGAAATGACAATTTCTTCCAACATGGAAACAGCACTTACATACGATGTAATAAAACAGGAAGCATACCCACTCTAACAAACCGATCACAACTTTCCTACGGCTATGAGGAAGCAAACAACGAGATGTTCTAATCAGACAGAGGAGAGCCTAGTCCTATCTTCCCGTAGAATAAGATGAGGGTGACTCAGAACTCAGAACGAAGGGGGTAAGGAGAAAAAATAAGTCTTACGTTGTTCCCTTATATACCCAGAGTAACTATATAACTATAGCAAGCTAGACTGAACTTCGGCCAAGGCTCCTAGTCCTACAGTCAGTCCTGCTCTGATACCAAGTCTGTCGGGACCCGGGGTTAGCGTATGCAAGTATAGCTAAGACATAGTCATATGGAGAGCCGAGAACCGCACCCACTTGTCTAAGCAGACAAGGCCAAGCACTGAACATTCTCGGAAAGCATCGTACGTGAGGGGCATCCCATCCAGGCCGGATGATCAACTGAGATGGGTCCTCATCGTCCACACACAAGTCTAATGATATGGGTGGTGAACTCCCATATTCAAAGACAAGTCGCCTCAACCATATTTTCGACTATCTCAAAACTCTTACATAGACTTACTCCAGCCCGATCACTTAGTCGGGGTCTAGGGCGGGCTCGATCATACCACAAAGTGTGCACGAGACGGAGTCTCGAGCAATCGCATCGCGATGCCCCAAGCTGCGCACATCTAAGGGCCACTTGGTGTATGAAAGACCGCCAGACAGAACACAACTAAGGTCTCGAAAACCCATACAAAGACATGTATGTTATAAACATACACGCAGCACACATGCCTTGTATGAACAGCAGGTACCATTGCAATTCTCTACAAAGTGTACAATTTTATTGATAACTCTTATAGAGTGCAAACAGAGATCACATACATGTGATCCAACATTACATTACAAGCGGAAGCAAATTATGTCTGAGTACAGACAAGTTTAACAAATGGCTTAAGAAGCCTTATTTAAACACAAAGCCCTCCACGAGGGAACCAGTCGTCTGACTGGGACTAGACTAGTTGGTCCTCAGTCGTTCAGCTCGATGAAGAAGCCACCTTCGGGGTCAGTGACATCATCTAAAACATAGATTAAGCAAACGTGAGTACAAAGTCGTACTCAGCAAGACTTACATAGGAGCTATACTACTCATGCACATGTATCAAGGTAAAGGGAGGTGGAGTTCACTTGCAGAAGTGCCAGCTTTGACTTGGCTAATCCTGAACTACGAGTACCAGACTTTCAGGTAAGAAGCGTACACGAGTCCACTACATTCTCCAACCAATTACACCACTATGGTGCCTTCCTCGACTTCCCACGAGAAAGCACGCCATAGCACTCACACTTATCTTGGTGTGTTTTAGAAGTATCCAGTTCAAGTTGTCTAATAATCAAGCTAAGCTTTCCAAGCAGTCCATAACCGCGGACGCGGATATTCGAATAGTTTTGTTAACCTTGCAAGGGTGTACCGCTACACACACATGACCATCATTTACCGCCTTTGATCTCGACACCATTCAAGGGGTGCCAGCGAGGATGCTCACCACAACTGTTACCTCATAGCCGATCTAGTCCGAGAAAGCCGCCTACTTGGGTTGGTTACCACAATCGTGAACCCGGCCGGTTTACCGAAGTGGACCCAAGTGATGTGTGCGTGGTGCATAAGCCGGTCTCGGATGAGCCGTTCTCTCACTTAGCAACCAGGCCACAGACCTACCAGAACTCCGAACTATTGCGACATCTGGACATCGAAAGGGATGAGTTAGTAAGTTGAGAGGGGTCAGTGAGCCCAATGTGTGGTTGTACTCTTCATCTTGGATTACCACACAAGAACTCGTACTAGGGCGGTGTTCAACGAGACAACCCACCGTGTACTCCTACACAGCCTCTCATTGTTCACCTTGTATTAGGGTCGATTCACCAACACTTTTCTACCAACATCAACATGATCATTCCCATCCCGACTCACATCACAGTAACAACATGGTATCATACTAAGCATGCAATAAGAAGTAACATTGCAGGGGCCACATGATATCAAACAACTCCTACATTTGCTAGGATTGTGGTTTGCTTACTACTTTGACAAAATGATAGGTCATGCAAAGGAATGGGTTCATCTATGTGGTAGAAACGAATCATGGTGATCATCCTAAACAATGCATAAGCGAGACATGAGAGGGAAGTGGGATTTTATCGACATGATCAATGGGGGTTTGCTTGCCTTGCTGACGAGGTTCGGGTTCAGGGTCTTCAACGAACGTTGCAACCTCTTGCTCCGGTTCCACCTCTACCCGACAAACAAAGCACGAAGTAGCAATCAATATGAATGCAATGCTCAAGCACATGAATGAATGTTAAAACTTGAAGTATAAGTTTTGATGTGTGAGGCAATTCCATTTAAGTGGAGTATATTGCATTTGAAATGCAAATTCAAACTCCACATTTGAATTCAACATTAACCAAGTTGTATGTGATATAGTTTGATCATTTGGAAACAACTTCAAATGTGTATGCTATGCCTCTGATGTGTGGTTGAATTATAACACAAATCCATGGTCCAAGTTGCAAGATCATTTGATTTGAATTTGAATTAAATTCAAATAAACCAAATGACATATGCTACTGGTCCCAATTTAAATTCAACTCAAACAGAGTTTAAAGTTGCATATTTGGAAAGATAATTTTCTCCTGATCATTTTTCATATATTATTTGTCCAATTTGGAGTTAATATGAATTTTCTATGAATTTCCAAAGTTTGGGGTATTTTCTGGAATTTCTGGAATTTTTTAAATTCAAATAATCTCTGGAAATTCATTTAAATTGATTTATTGCGCAAGTGCTGACGTCAGGGGGGGCTGACATGTGGGGTCACCTTGTCAGTGACTGGGTTAATTAACCCGTGGTTTAAATTAAACCAGTGGCTTAATTAAGCCACTAGGCCCACTGGTTAGTGACCCAGGGGGTCATTAGCCAGGTGCTTAAGGGCTAATCCACCGGCGGCTAACCGTCGGCGACTGGAGCCGCGGCGGCGACTCGCCGGAATGGCCTAGGGGCCACGGGAGGCCACGGGGAGGGCACCAATGGATGCAGCAGCTTCGTCCGCGTCTTCTGGAGGCAATAGGGGGTCACGGGGTGGTCGGGAGCGACGGCGGCGACGACTCCGGCGGCAACAGAATGGCGGCGAGGTCGTAGTTGACGTTGTAGTGCACGGTTTGGGCTGAGCTCGTGTGCGTTCGAAAGCTAGAGTCACTGGGAGTCAAACGCGCGCGCTGGACGCGATGATGGGGCACAGGGGCGACCTCATCGTCGTCCATGGCGGCGACGTGCTTCGGCATCCATGGTGAAAACGGATAGAGGGGTCGCGGGGTGCTGGAAGCTTAGGGGAAACACTCAGTAGATCACCGCGGTTCGAACGGAAGCAACGACAAGCTTGGGGAGGCTTCAACGGCGGCGAATCGACGGCGGCGAGCTCGCGGGTCCAGCGGGAGGTTGAAGACGATGGCGTCGGCTCGGGGAGGAATTAGGGCTCCAGCTTCTGCTTGAAGACGAAGTCGAGGACAAGGAGCACGGTGGACTTGCTGGCTTGAGCTCTAGGGCACGGTGGCCACGTCGTCCACGGCGGTGCGCTCCGGTGAGGCTTCGGGCGGCGACGGATTCGAGCACGGAAGGAGGAGGAGGAAGCTCTGGAGGGGGGGAATGGAGCGAGGCGGCTGCGACGAGTCTCCAGACGCGAGAAGAGGCCACGGGGAGGCCTGGAAGCTCTCGGCGGCGACGTGGCGTCCCCGGCTAGCTCGGTGGCATTCCACCGAGCAGCTTGGAGGCGCGGGACGGGGAAGAAGACGCCGCTGCCCCTGTGGGCCGGCTGGGATGGGGTGGGCCGGCTTCGCCTGGGCGTCTGGTTAGGTTTCTGCTTCCTTTTCTATTTTTCTTTTCTGTTTTCTCTTCTGACATTTGTTCTGTTTAGCTAAATAAAATAGCTAAAAAATTTATTAAATGCTGAAAACTTTTATGTGGCCTCATAATAATATAGAATAGCCACTCATAAAGTTTCAACATTTTTAAAATTCAAATGATTTGAATCTTAAATCAAATAGGGGTATTTGATTAATTCCATGGCACTGTTTGAATATTTGAAAAATCTATGAGCATGGGATGGGTCCCACATCACTTGATATGTGATCACACTCATTTATAAGACTTTTCAAAAATCTAACATGAATTTTTGGAGAAGATTTTTATCTGGCCTTTTGAATTAATTCATCTGGGGGGTGTTCCTTCTCCCATTTGGATTTTGAAGTTGATTTCCTTTGAAATTTTGACATGATGCAAGAGTACTAACTAACCCTAGCACATTACCTAACAGAGGGTTCTGACAGTTATGCCCAAAAGAATGTATGATATGCTTGAATTGAAACCTTTTGATCCTTGTTCTTTTGGTGTTCATCTTGTCGATTCTTCCGTAAGGAAACCTTCGGGGAAGATCGACGATATTCTTATCATTGTCAATGACAATTATGTTCCCGTTGATTTTACTATTATGGACATTGAGTGTGAGCCTTCTTGTCCAATTATTTTGGGACGACCTTTTCTTCGCACCGTGGGTGCTGTTATTTACATGAAAGAGGGGAATATCAAATTCCAATCCCCTCTCAATAAAGGGATGGAAAATTTCCCTAGGAAAAAGATTAAGTTTCCTTTTGAGTCCGTCACACGGGCTAGTTATTTTCTTGATAAGACTTGATCTTTTGCTTTAATCCTAGCTAATGGCTTTAAAGAAGCGCTTTCAGGATGGAGCTCGCAACGAATTTAGGTTTTCCTTTCAGTTTTTCTTATGTTTTTAGTGTTCTTGATGATTTTTACTACTGTAGCAAAATCATTGTATCTTTACTTTTCAAGCTTTGTGCCATTTATAGCATCAGATGACAAGGGAAGTGAAAGTTGTGACATGCTGTCCAGAAAACAGATGCCATCCTCGTGACGGGAAAAATCGTAGAAAAATCACAGTTCATCTTTTTGAGCTGAATTTTTTACACAGCATGCTCTATACAATCACGGAACTTTCTTATGTTTTGAGTTTTTTATTTGAGTTGCAGAAGTATCGCTATAAAATTCTTTACTACCTGCTGTTCTGTTTTTCACAGATTCTGTCACGTTTTGTCTCTCTTTACTTTTGCAAACCTTAAGCTTGCTTTTTCTTTGCAAAAACTTTTTGGAAATTTTGATAAACAGTAGCTCTTCAAGAATATCTTTATTTCCAGTCAGGGAAAAATTATTTTAATAGGGTACTAACCTCTCTAATCAGTTTAAAATGAGTTATGTATGAAGGGAGTTTTCAAGTGTGCGATGGAAGATGATGAAAGAAGATCCTGGAGTGTCAAACGCTCAAGCTTTGGGATGCCCATGTGCACCCCCAATAAATATTCAAGGAGAATCAATCTTCTAATCTTGGGGATGCCCCCTTGCATCCCCTTCTTCATCAACAATTATCAGTCCGTCCCTCGTTGCACTATATTTTTATCACTTCATGTGTTATGTACTATGCTTGGAGCGTCTCGCTCTTTACTTTTCTTAGGTTTGTTTTTCCTTTGTTTGCTGTTCATAACAAGTTAGACCCAGCTTTATTTTGTGTGGGAGAGAAACACGCTCCACTTGAACTAGAACTCCTCATAGGATTTGCATGCTTATTCTCTTAGCTGTGAGTTGTTCTTTTTCTTTTCTTAGCTGCTGGCCTGTTTAGTTATAGTGATTTAGTTTTCTTCTAGAGCTTTTGTCTTGTCTTAGGTTGAAATTTCTATAGGTTGCATGTTTTATCTTGTTAGAGAGTTTGCCGATTGCACTGAGTCTTGTGTCTTGACTAGAAAGTAGGTAGTTGAAGTTGCTATTCTCTTTGTAGTAGTAACTTGCAATAGTTTTGAGGTATTGACTGGAGTAATGTTTGAACTTTTGGTGTCAATAGCTCGAGCCTATTAGTGATAGATGTCGTATTTTGGGAAATCCGTGTGATTTTCGAAAACCAAAACCCCTATTGAGAACTCTAGCTACTAGATGGATCACTAACCTCTGGAGGGTTCGAATATTAGAGTACACTCACGTACCATGAGTCGAGGATGCGCAAGGATAACCAAACCCCCATACACTCCTCCTCGGGGTACTTGTCTCTCTGAGAACCTCCTGATTAGATTGAGAGTTACCGATAATAAGTGCATGAGTTCTTCGGACTAATGTGAGTATTCGAAAGTTGACACTTCCACCTTCCCATATTTTTCTAGCCTCTCATGTGTCGTGCATTGCCTCCTTCTCACTCAGAGAGTTGGCGTCCACCTTCGCCGGTACATCCAAACCATTGGCATGATACGCTCTGTCATCATAAACCTCCTTATATCTTTCCTCAAAACAGCCACCATACCTACCTATCAAGGCATTTCCATAGCCTTTCCGAGATACATTGCCATTCAACATCCATCTTCTCATTACTTGATCTTAATATCATACATGCCACTTGCTTGATTGATGAGCCGCATGCTAATTGGGCCTTGCCCTAATCATTGCTACATGACGCGCTAGTATCATTGCATATCCTGCTACACTGGCAGAGGCATACATTTGCATCATGATAGTTACATTTTCTTTATGTGAGTACCTTTGTAAAGTGTTAAAGATCTCCTATATTCTTGTAAAATATAGAGTTTTGCCCCTAAAGTGAGGAAAAGATCCCAAAGAGGACAAAATCAAAGGATCCCAAAGAGGACAAATGAGAGAAATAGAAAGAGCGATTGAGGCCACCAAAAAAATAAATACAAAAAATTGAAAAAAGGAGAAAAAGAAAAATAAAAAGAGAGAAGGGGGCACACTACTATTCCTTTTGAGAGATCCACACTAGTACTTCACCCTCTATCCCTTGTACTCCATAAAGATTATCATACATGCATATAGCTATGTGGGGACCCTTCACACTATAAAACTTGGCTTGTATATTCCAATGCCTCAAACGAGCTCTAGGTCGTCTTCAGCAAGCAAGTTGGATGCACCCCCACTAATTCTCTCACAGAGCTTTTAGCTCACATGTGCATCCGTTGCATGGCAATCCCTACTCCTCACATTATATCTATCATATGGCCTTCTCTCGCCTATGATTGTCCTCATTGATGTGAGCCTTTCACACCTTTTTTGTCTTCCTCCTCCACCTTCTTTCTGTTTCTCCTTTTAGGTGTCAACTTTATTGCTCACGCTCATCCATTGCATGAGTGCTCAAAATATCGAAAGGGAGTGGATCAAATTGACTTGTACCTGACTAGTGGTCTGCGGACGAGTCAAGATAAGAATCCAAAGGAGACTAAGTGTGAAAACTTTAGTAGATAGTGGTTCTCAACAATTATTTTTATCTCGTATTCCCTATCCCCTTTCTTGCACGCAAACACCATATGGAGACATTCGATTCATGGACAGCGAGAGCTCTTGCACATGTTGTTCTTGTGTTACTTGTGTCAATGCTAATATAGACTCTTGCTTGTTAAGACTTGAATTGAATTGCATAATTTGATTGCTTTACTTAAAAGTCTATATATGGTTGTGTGGCATGTCACCACAGCGAGAAATTATGCTTGTTATCATTTACCTACTCGAGGACGAGCAGGAATTAAGCTTGGGGATGTTGATACATCCCAAACGTATCTATAATTTCTGCTTGCTCCATGCATGTTTTGTGTGACTTTGCCATGTTTTGCTTGAAATTTCATACACTTTTTATCATATTTGGCCTAACCTATTAACTCAGTGCACCCAGTTGCCAGTTCCTGTTTTTTTGCTGTTTTTGTATTTCTGGTTTTCCGGCCATTAAAAGTGCCCAATAAATCCCGGAAAAATTATATAAAAAATCAGCGACACGGAAGCTTCCGGAATAACCAAGTTATGGCAGGAGAGCAACCACCGGGGGCCCAGGAGGGTCCCCGGCGCGGCCCCACCCTAGGCCGTGCCAGGAGGCCTCCTGGCTTCCTGGTGGGCCCCCTCGGTGCCCCCTTCGCCTATATTTACCCCCCGTGACGGAAACCCCTAATATCGATCTGCTATTCCCGTTCTCCTCTCTGTTCCACCACCACCGCCGTTTCAAGATCGGGGCTTCCAGGAGAAGCTGCCCCAGCACCCTGCCGGAAGGAGGAATCCCCTCCGGGAGACCATCCATCGCCATGGACGCCTCCCGGATGTGCCGTGAGTAGTCCCCCTTGGAGCATGGGTCCGTGACCAGTAGCTATGTGATGTACTCCTCCCCTCTTTGTGCTTCCACTTTCGAGACCTCGTGAGCTGCCTCACATGATCGAGGCACTTTTGTAGTTTTCTATGTTGCTATGCTGAGTTTGCTGGGATCTGATGGATTATGAGATTATGTTCAGATTGTGATGAGTAATATATTTGGTTCTCTTTTATATTTGTTTTCTTTATTAAATTCTTGCATGTTCTGCGTTGCCGTATTTTACTTTGGCCAAGTGATTTGTTGCAATGTCAGAACCCCAACTAGGGTAAGTGCTAGGTTTGTTTGTGCCCTTTGCATCATGCAAAAATTCAAATGAAATTCAAAAATGGGGAAGCAAAAAGCCCTGAGATTTTAAATAAATGGCCAGATAAAAATCTTTTTCCAAAAATCATTTGAATGCTTGGAAAATTCCTATAAATGATGGTGATCATTTTAAAAGTGGTTTGGGTATTTTACCATGCCCATGGAATATTCTAAAATTCAAACAGTGCTTTGGAAATTAAAGTTTACCCCTATTTGAATTGGAATTCAAATGTTTTGACTTTCGAAAATGCCCAAATCCTAAAAGTGACTAGCTACTCGTCACCTAGTAATTATAAAATTAGTTGGGCATTTTTTATAAAATGTTTTGGTATTTTTACCAGAGCAAAACAAAAGGCAGAAAAAGAAAACAGAAAGGAAATAACTAGAAAAAAAAGGAAAGAGGCCCAGCCAGCAGGCCAAACCGGCCCAACTCGGGGAGGTGGCCCAGCCCAGGGGCACCTTCGTCTTCCTCCCCGAGCCAGGCACTGGGTCACCTTCGTCTTCCTCCCCGAGCCAGGCAGGCAGGCTGCTGCGTGGCGCCCATGCCGGCGTCGCCAGGCCGCCCACGGCTCCATGCCGTCCTTATCCTGCACCGTGGAGGCCCTGGAGAAGCCCCAAGCTTTTCCCCCCTCCTCTGGACTCCTTCTCCTTCGTCCCCGGCGAGGTTCCCCGAGATCCCGAAGCGCCCGGAGTACGCCGACGTGCGCCACCGCGGCCACTGGCACCCCCTCTCCGCTCCAAGTTGTCCAAGACGTCGGCCATCGTCTTCTTAGTCGATCCCCCTCTTCGACTCGCACCAGGATCAACCGGCGATGACGCTCGCCTCAATAAATTTCCGCCGCCCACAGCAAGCTCCGGCGAGAAATTGTCGTGTCTTCATCGCCTCTCCGGCCTCCCCGACGGGATCAGAACACTCAGGGTGAGCTCCCCGTTCCTCTATGCCCTCCCGTTCTCCCCCTCGAAGCGCGAGACACCAGTTCGCCGAGGTGTGTGCTCCGGCCGTCGCGGGTTTCTTTGCCGCCGTGGCCTCGAGCCTCCTCGGGTCCCCAGGCTAGCACCGCTGGATGCGGGCGTATACGAGGAGTGCCCCCGTGCAAATCCCGTGTTCCCCCGAGCCCTAAATCGCATTCCGGCGTGCCTCCGCCGTGAACCGAGGTCGCCGCCGGCGACACTCCGGCAGGCCCGGATTAATTAAACTTAATCACCCCCCTAATGACCCCCCTAGCCTATGACAAGTGGGCCCCAGGCCACCCCTAACCCAGTGTTAATTAAACAGAGAGGGGTTAACCCCCTGTGTCACTGACAGGGTGGACCCACTGTCAGCCCCCCTGTGACATCACCCCCTCATCAGCATGACGCAATAAACCAAATTCCATAATTTAAAAGAATTAATTAAAATAGAGAAAAATCCAAAAAATGAGTTAAACTTTGGAAATTCATAACTAATTCATATGAACTCCAAATTAAACATATAATATATGAAAAATTATCAGAAAAATACAAGGATTAAAAATATGCAATTTGTTTTTATGTTTGACCATTTTAAAATGGGGGAACAGAAGCAAATGTGTATATGACTTAATTTGAAATTGAATTTGGAGTTTGAATTTGCATTTCAAATGCAATATACTTCAATTAAATTGAATATGGTACAAACCAGTACCGTTCACATCATGGACAACCTTATCATGTGTATGTGCATTTTTATTTTGAAAGTTGTCCCCCTCTTGTTGATGATTGTGCCGGTAACAGTGCCTCCGAGACGGTGATCACCCCGAAGAAGAAGACCACCGTTAAGACCCGTGTACCGTCAGCAAGGCAAGCAAACCCCATTGATCATGTCTATAAAATCCTACTTCCCTCTCAGTCTCGCTTATGCATGTTTAGGAGATCAGCGAGACACATTCTTTCGCATAGTTGAACCCATTCCGATGCATGACCTATCCTTTTTCCACCGTATTAAGCAAACCACAATCCTAGCAGATTTAGGAGTTGGTTGATGAGCATGTGGCCCCTACAACTGTTACTGCTTTTGCTGCTTAGTGGTACAATGAGGATGTTTTGATTGTGAGTCGGGATGGAATGAACACAGTGGTGTTGATGAAAGTGAAACGTGCTGGTGAATCCACCCTAAACAAAGGTGAACGATGAGAGGCTGTGTAGGAGGACACAGTGGGTTGTCTCGTTGAACACTGCCCTAGGCCCCGAGTTCCTGTTTTGTGATCCAAGACAAAGAGTATGACCACATGTAGGGTTTTATGGGAGCCCCATTTGGCCTCTTTACGTACCCGATCTAGTCCAGGAGTCACACTACATTCGGGCTTTCCATTTGATTTATGTATAGATATGTGGGTGGACCTGTGAGGCAGTGAAACCATCTGTCAAAGGTGGCGTCTCGGTCCCTTATATTATCTGAGTCCGTTTCGTGGAACCGGCTGGACTCTCGAGCGGTGACAAACTCAGGTAGTCGGCTCCTGGATTAGTGAAGGTGATGTGAGGGTAGTGCCTTGGTTTCATCCACGTCCGACATCCGCTTGAAGGATGACAAGAACGAGGCGATAAGTGATGACACGCGTGTGAAGATGTACACCCCTACAGGGTTAATGAACTATTCGAATAGCCGTGTCCGCGGTTATGGACTACTTGGAAACATCTACTTGATCATAGACAACTTGAATGGATACTTATAAAACTCGCAAGATAAGCGTGAGTGCTATGGCATGCTTCCTCGTGGGGAAGTCGAGGAAGTAACCATAGTGGTGTATTGGTTGGAGATGTAGTGGACTCGTGTACGCTTCTTACCTCAAAGTCTGGTACTCGTAGTACAGGATTAGCCAAGTCAAAGCTGGCACTTCTGCATGTTGAACCCCACCTCCTTTACCTTGATACTTGAGCATGAGTAGTATAGTTCTGATGTAAGTCTTGCTGAGTACGACTTTGTACTCACGTTTGCTTATTCTATGTTTTAGATGAGAACCCGGACCCCGATGGAGTCACCTTCGTGAAGCTCGACGTTGACTAAGTTAGCATAGTCCCAGACAGCAGTCTGGTCCCTCGTGGAAGGGCATGTTTGTTGTACAAGGCTTCTCTAAGCCATTTGTTAAACTTGTCTGTACTCAGACCTAATTTGCTTCCGTTGTATGATGTAATGATGATCACAGACATGTGATCTTTGTATGCTCTATGTGTATATCAATAAAGAATACTTTGTAGAGTTATGTGATGATACCTGCTGTTCATACTAGGCATGTGTGCTGCGTGTATGTTTATAACATGCATGTCTTAGTATGGGTTTTCGAGACCTTAGTTGTGATCTGGCTGGCGGTCTTTTATACACCAAGTGGCCCTTAGATGTGCGCAGCTTGGGGCATCGCGATGCGATTGCTCATGACTCTGTCACGTGCACACTTAGTTGTATGATCGAGCCCGCCCTAGACCCCGACTAAGTGATCGGGCTGGAGTAAGTCTATGTAAGAGTTAGGATCCAATCGATAACATGGTTGAGGCGACTTGTCTATGAGTATGAGATTCACCACCCATAAGCATTTAGACCTGTGAGCGGACGACGAGGAGCCATCTCAGATGATCATCCGGCCTGAATGGGACGCCCCTCACGATCGATGCTTACCGAGACCGTTCTGTGCTTGGCCTTGTCTGCTTAGACAAGTGGGTACGGTTCTCGGCTCTCCATGTGATTGTATCGTGACTGGAATTACATATGCTAACCCCGAGTCCCGACAGACTTGTTATCAGAGCAGGACTGTCTGTAGGCTTATCAAACCCTTGGTCGAAGTCGAGTCTAGCATTCTATAGTTATATAGTTACTTGGGTATAAAGGGAACATCGTAAGGCTTCTTTTTCTCCTTACCCTCATCGATCTGAGTTCTGGTTCACCCTTATCTTTTCTACGGCATGATAGGACTAGGCTCATCTATGTCTTACTAGAACATCTCGTTGAGTGCTTCCTTGTAGCCGTAGGACAGTTGTGGTTGTCCAGACTCATCGTTCTGTTGAGTTCCTTGAAGAAGTTCTGTCCAATTTCTTCGAGGTTGTTTCATTTTCCATCCCGGTGTAGCCGTTATGCTGCCGGATTTGTTCCAAGTTTCTATGAATCATTGCCTTCGCATTATAATCTTTTCCGCCTTCATCATGTCTTGTTATCCTTGAATCCATCATCCAACCTGTTCTGATTGTTGATTTTTATCACACAGGATGTCAGGTGGAACTCGTAGTGCTCTTCGTCGGAATCGAGACCGTGTTCGGAATCGAAATGATGATGAACCTCTACCACCGCCTTCTGCGGCGGAAATCATGATGGAAGCTGAGAAGAATCAACGCGATCAAACACGTCTTCTGGAGCTCATCGAGCAGAATACCTCACGTCATTGCAATGTGGTTGTGAGCATTCAGGACTTCATCCTCCTCAAGCCACCGGTATTCCGATGTTCTTCCGAGCCCCTTGAAGCTGATGATTGGCTCCGTTCCATCGAGCGTAAGCTTGACACTGCACATGTTGCTCCCGATGACCGAGTTATATTCGCGGCATACTTTTTGGAAGGTGCTGCTGCCGAATGGTGGGAGAACTATGTTGCTATGCAGCCAGATAGTCAAGTAGTGACTTGGCAGGAGTTCTGTGTTGCCTTTCGAGGGTACCACCTTCTAGATGAATTGATGGAGCGCAAGAAAGAAGAGTTCTGCAACATGACTCAAGGAGAGATGTCCATCCATGAGTATGTGAGAGAATTCAACCGTCTTTCCCGGTATGCCCAAGATGAGATCACCACCGATGCCAGAAAGCACGCAAGGTTCCATAAGGGACTTAGCCCTATCCTCCGTCATGATCTCAACCTCATCGAATTTGCCACCTTTGAGGATTTGGTCAACAGATCCTTTAGAGCTGAGCACGGCAATGAAGTGTTCGAAGAGTCCCGCAAGCATGCTCTTGAGCTTGCTCCTTCTTCAAGTCCAGCCCCTCAGAAACGCAGAATTTGGATTCCAACCAGAGCCATACCTCAAAACTTTCTGCAGAGGCCACCACCAAATATATGCCATCCACCCCAGCACATTGTTCCTCCCAGGAATGATGTTGTGCAATCAAGTAATCCTGCTCCCAGCAATTCAGGCAGGGTATGTTTCACGTGTGGTCTGACAGGCCATTACTTCCGACAGTGCCCTACAGTGTTGGTGGCACCACGTCGACCTAGTCACAAGCCTCCAAAGAAATCCACCACCAAAACCATCCCAGCAAAGCTTTCAGTCACAAGTAGTGGTTGTGTAAACCAAATCTCAGTTGAGGAAACCACTGCTGCTTCTGATGTCATTCTTGGCACACTCCCAGTCAATCATGCTCCCGCCTCCGTTCTTTTCGATCCAGGAGCTTCTCATTCATTCATGTTGGAGAGTTATGCACTTCGTCATGATTTCCCTTTTGAAGAAACGTTTTCTCCAATGATCATTCAAACTCCTGGTTCAAAGTGGCAAACTAATAGAGTAAGACATGGAAATCAAATTGCAATTGAGGGTTTAGTATTCCTTGCTTCACTTATAGCCCTCAAGTCTTCGGACATTGATGTCATCCTAGGAATGGATTGGTTATCAAGGCAGAATGCTTTCCTTGATTGTAAAGCCAAATCAGTTAAACTCACCCATCCTTCAGGACAGATCATTGACTACACCTCACCTAGTTCTAGAATCCAAGTGCAGACTTTGAATGTGCTTCCCCTTCCAGACCTTGAAGATGTTCCGGTGGTTCGTGACTTCCCGGATGTCTTTCCTAAAGAGCTGCCGGGAATGCCACCCGACAGGTGTGTAGAATTCATAGTGGATCTTATACCAGGCACAGCCCCAATTTCCAGACGCCCATATAGAATGGCCCCACATGAGTTAGCTGAGCTAAAAACCCAACTTGATGCTTCGTTGGCAAAAGGCTTCATCCGCCCTAGCTCATCGCCATAGGGTTGCCCCGTTCTGTTCGTAATGAAGAAAGATGGAACAGAAAGGATGTGCGTAGACTATCGTCCGCTAAATCTAGCGACGATAAAGAACAAGTACCCACTGCCCAGGATCAATGATCTTTATGATCAACTTGCTGGATCCTCTGTCTTCTCCAAGATGGATTTGAGATTAGGTTATCATCAAACCAAAATCCGAAACGAGGACATTCCCAAAACGGCCTTCACTACTCGTTATGGTCTTTACGAGTATACCGTCATGTCCTTCGGTTTAACCAATGCCCCCGCCACTTTCTCGCGCTTAATGAATTCGATCTTCATGGAGTACTTAGATAAATTTGTTGTGGTTTATCTTGATGACATTCTCATCTACTCGAAGAACGAAGAAGAGCACGCAGAACATCTTAGGTTGGTATTGATGAAACTTAGAGAGCACCGCCTCTATGCCAAGTTCTCCAAGTGTGAATTTTGGCTACCAGAAGTGACCTACTTAGGCCACGTGATTTCTGCGAAAGGTGTTGCAGTCAATCCCGAGAGAGTTCAGGCCGTCCTTGACTGGACTCCACCTGAATCGGTTAAGCAAGTTAGGAGTTTTCTTGGCCTAGCAAGCTATTGTCGCCGCTTCGTCGAGAACTTTTCTAAAGTTGCAAAGCCTCTTAATGAACTCTTCAAGAAAGATAAGAAATTCCAATGGACCCCCAAGTGCGAGGAAAGCTTTCAAGAGCTAAAAAGAAGATTGACTTCTGCACCCGTACTTGCACCTCCAGACACCAAAAGGGATTTCGAGATCTATTGTGATGCTTCACGGCAAGGGTTAGGATGCATACTTATGCAAAATAGACATGTGGTAGCTTATGCTTCACGCCAGTTGCGGCCACATGAAGAGAACTATCCAACCCATGATCTTGAACTCGCTGCCGTAGTTCATGCACTGAAGACTTGGCGACATTACCTCCTTGGTAATCGTTGTGAAATATATTCCGACCACCAAAGCCTCAAATACATATTCACCCAGCCAGATCTTAATCTCAGGCAAAGACGCTGGATAGAGTTGATAAAAGATTATGACTTAGGAATTTCTTACACCCCAGGCAAAGCCAATGTCATGGCTGATGCACTAAGTCGTAAGTCGTACTGTAACAACCTCATGTTACAGCAGTATCAACCACTTCTTCATGAGGAATTTCAAAAGCTCAACCTCGAGATTATTCCTCGTGGATCTCTTTTCAACTTGGTGGCGAAACCAACCCTTGAGGATCAAATCATAGCCGCCCAGAAACAAGATAGTAGTATTCAAGAGATCAAGCAGAACATTGTTAGCGGAGTTGCTAAATGTTTTTCTGCAAATGATCAAGGAACGATATTCTTTGAAAATCGTTTAGTAGTTCCTGAGAATGAAAACCTAAAGCAGCTGATCCTTAAGGAAGCTCATGACACTCCCCTTTCAATTCATCCCGGTAGCACAAAAATGTACCGAGATCTACGCCAGAGATTTTGGTGGACCCGGATGAAGAGAGACATTGCACAATTTGTTGCCGAATGTGATGTTTGTCATTGCATTAAGGCAGAACACCAAAGACCTGCTGGTACTCTTCAACCATTGTCTATTCCCGAGTGGAAATGGGACAAGGTCGGTATGGACTTCATCACCGGCTTTCCAAAAACCCAGAAAGGAAATGATGCCATCTTCGTTGTCATTGATCGACTTTCAAAAGTTTCTCACTTCCTTCCCGTTCACGAGTCTATAACTGCTAGTCAGTTAGCGGACTTGTACATCTCTAGAATTGTGTCTCTTCACGGTGTTCCTTTGGTGATCAATTCTGATCGTGGTAGCCTTTTCACCTCTAGATTTTGGGAAAGTTTTCAAAATGCTATGGGAACTCATCTATCCTTTAGTACAGCTTTCCACCCTCAATCTAGCGGTCAAGTTGAAAGGGTTAATCAAATCTTGGAAGACATGCTCAGATCTTGTGTTATCTCATTCGGAAATAATTGGGAGAAATCTCTTCCATTTGCCGAATTTTCTTATAACAATAGCTATCAATCTAGTCTGAACATGGCTCCTTTTGAATTCCTCTATGGCCGACGATGTCGAACACCCCTAAAATTGTCAGAAACCGGTGAAAGACAACTCTTTGGACCGGATATGATCAAGGAAGCAGAATGAGCATGTTCGCATTGTTCGTGATCGTTTGAAAGCCGCTCAGTCTCGTCAAAAGAGCTACTATGATCGCCATCATAGAGAGGAGAGCTACAATCTTGATGAGAAGGCTTACCTTCGGGTTACTCCTCTGAAGGGAACCCAAAGATTCGGTATCAAAGGCAAGTAGGCCCCACGTTACATCGGACCTTTCCGCATTTTTGCTAAACGTGGAGAAGTTGCCTACCAACTTGAACTACCTCCGCACCTTTCCCGAGTACATGACGTATTCCATGTGTCACAACTCAGGCGTTGCTTCAAGGACCCCATCCGCGAAGTCGACCATGAAGCGCTTGATCTCCAAGATGACCTTTCTTATCGAGAGTACCCTGTTCGTATTCTTGATTCAGCAGAGCTTGTCACTCGTCGTCAGAAGATCAAGTTCCTCAAAGTGCAATGGTCACATCACTCCGAGAAAGAAGCAACCTGGAAAAGAGAGGACCGCCTCCGTGCCGAGTACCCCACCTTCCTCCCAACGACGTCTGAATCTCGGGACGAGATTCTTTTTGAGTGGGGGCGAGTTGTCAGAACCCAAACTAGGGTAAGTGCTAGGTTTGTTTGTGCCCTTTGCATCATGCAAAAATTCAAATGAAATTCAAAAATGGGGAAGCAAAAAGCCCTGAGATTTTAAATAAATGGCCAGATAAAAATCTTTTTCCAAAAATCATTTGAATGCTTGGAAAATTCCTATAAATGATGGTGATCATTTTAAAAGTGGTTTGGGTATTTTCCCATGCCCATGGAATATTCTAAAATTCAAACAGTGCTCTGGAAATTAAAGTTTACCCCTATTTGAATTGGAATTCAAATGTTTTGAATTTCGAAAATGCCCAAATCCTAAAAGTGACTAGCTACTGGTCACCTAGTAATTATAAAATTAGTTGGGCATTTTTTATAAAATGTTTTGGTATTTTTACCAGAGAAAAACAAAAGGCAGAAAAAGAAAACAGAAAGGAAATAACTAGAAAAAAAAGGAAAGAGGCCCAGCCAGCAGGCCAAACCGACCCAACTCGGGGAGGTGGCCCAGCCCAGGGGCACCTTCGTCTTCCTCCCCGAGCCAGGCAGGCAGGGTGCTGCGTGGCGCCCATGCCGGCGTCTCCAGGCCGCCCACGGCTCCCCGCCGTCCTTATCCCGCACCGTGGAGGCCCTGGAGAAGCCCCAAGCTTTTCCCCCCTCCTCTGGACTCCTTCTCCTTCGTCCCCGGCGAGGTTCCCCGAGATCCCGAAGCGCCCGGAGTACGCCGACGTGCGCCACCGCGGCCACTGGCACCCCCTCTCCGCTCCAAGTTGTCCAAGACGTCGGCCATCATCTTCTTAGTCGATCCCCCTCTTCGACTCGCACCAGGATCAACCGGCGACGACGCTCGCCTCAATAAATTGCCGCCGGCCACAGCAAGCTCCGGCGAGCAATTGTCGTGTCTTCATCGCCTCTCCGGCCTCCCCGACGGGATCAGAACACTCAGGGTGAGCTCCCCGTTCCTCTACGCCCTCCCGTGCTCCCCCTCGAACCCCCAGACACCAGTTCGCCGAGGTGTGTGCTCCGGCCGTCGCGGGTTTCTTTGCCGCCGTGGCTTCGAGCCTCCTCGGGTCCCCAGGCTAGCACCGCTGGATGCGGGCGTGCACGAGGAGTGCCCCCGTGCAAATCCCGTGTTCCCCCGAGCCCTAAATCGCATTCCGGCGTGCCTCCGCCGTGAACCGAGGTCGCCGCCGGCGACACTCGGCAGGCCCGGATTAATTAAACTTAATCACCCCCCTAATGACCCCCCTAGCCTATGAAAAGTGGGCCCCAGGCCACCCCTAACCCACTGTTAATTAAACAGAGAGGGGTTAACCCCCTGTGTCACTGACAGGGTGGACCCACTGTCAGCCCCCCTGTGACATCACCCCCTCATCAGCATGACGCAATAAACCAAATTCCAGAATTTAAAAGAATTAATTAAAACAGAGAAAAATCTAGAAAATGAGTTAAACTTTGGAAATTCATAACTAATTCATATGAACTCCAAATTAAACATATAATATATGAAAAATTATCAGAAAAATACAAGGATTAAGAATATGCAAAAAAATTTATGTTTGACCATTTTAAAATGGGGGGACAGAAGCAAATGTGTATATGACTTAATTTGAAATTGAATTTGGAGTTTGAATTTGCATTTCAAATGCAATATACTTCAATTAAATTGAATATGCTACAAACCAGTACCGTTCACATCATGGAAAACCTTATCATGTGTATGTGCATTTTTATTTTGAAAGTTGTCCCCCTCTTGTTGATGATTGTGCCGGTAACAGTGCCTCCGAGACGGTGATCACCCCCAAGAAGAAGACCACCGTTAAGACCCGTGTACCGTCAGCAAGGCAAGCAAACCCCATTGATCATGTCTATAAAATCCTACTTCCCTCTCAGTCTCGCATATGCATGTTTAGGAGATCATCGAGACACCTTCTTTCGCATAGTTGAACCCATTACGATGCATGACCTATCCTTTTGCCACCGTATTAAGCAAACCACAATCCTAGCAGATTTAGGAGTTGGTTGATGAGCATGTGGCCCCTACAACTGTTACTGCTTTTGCTGCTTAGTGGTATAATGAGGATGTTTTGATTGTGAGTCGGGATGGAATGAACACAGTGGTGTTGATGAAAGTGAAACGTGCTGGTGAATCCACCCTAAACAAAGGTGAACGATGAGAGGCTGTGTAGGAGTACACAGTGGGTTGTCTCGTTGAACACTGCCCTAGGCCCCGAGTTCCTGTTTTGTGATCCAAGACAAAGAGTATGACCACATGTAGGGTTTTATGGGAGCCCCGTTTGGCCTCTTTACGTACCTGATCCAGTCCAGGAGTCACACTAGATTCGGGCTTTCCATTTGATTTATGTATAGATATGTGGGTGGACCTGTGAGGCAGTGAAACCATCTATCAAAGGTGGCGTCTCGGTCCCTTACATTATCTGAGTCCGTTTCGTGGAACCGGCCGGACTCTCGAGCGGTGACAAACTCAGGTAGTCGGCTCCTGGATTAGAGAAGGTGATGTGAGGGTAGTGCCTTAGTTTCATCCACGTCCGACATCCTCTTGAAGGATGACAAGAACGAGGCGATAAGTGATGACACGCGTGTGAAGATGTACACCCCTGCAGGGTTAATGAACTATTCGAATAGCCGTGTCCGCGGTTATGGACTACTTGGAAACCTCTACTTGATCATAGACAACTTGAATGGATACTTATAAAACTCGCAAGATAAGCGTGAGTGCTATGGCATGCTTCCTCGTGGGGAAGTCGAGGAAGTAACCATAGTGGTGTATTGGTTGGAGATGTAGTGGACTCGTGTACGCTTCTTACCTCAAAGTCTGGTACTCGTAGTACAGGATTAGCCAAGTCAAAGATGGCACTTCTGCATGTTGAACCCCACCTCCTTTACCTTGATACTTGAGCATGAGTAGTATAGTTCTGATGTAAGTCTTGCTGAGTACGACTTTGTACTCACGTTTGCTTATTCTATGTTTTAGATGAGAACCCGGACCCCGATGGAGTCACCTTCGTGAAGCTCGACGTTGACTAAGTTAGCATAGTCCCAGACAGCAGTCTGGTCTCTCGTGGAAGTTCATGTTTGTTGTACAAGGCTTCTCTAAGCCATTTGTTAAACTTGTCTGTACTCAGACCTAATTTGCTTCCGTTGTATGATGTAATGTTGATCACAGACATGTGATCTTTGTATGCTCTATGTGTATATCAATAAAGAATACTTTTTAGAGTTATGTGATGATACCTGCTGTTCATACTAGGCATGTGTGTTGCGTGTATGTTTATAACATGCATGTCTTAGTATGGGTTTTCGAGACCTTAGTTGTGATCTGGCTGGCGGTCTTTTATACACCAAGTGGCCCTTAGATGTGCGCAGCTTGGGGCATCGCGATGCGATTGCTCATGACTCTGTCACGTGCACACTTAGTTGTATGATCGAGCCCGCCCTAGACCCCGACTAAGTGATCGGGCTGGAGTAAGTCTATGTAAGAGTTAGGATCCAATCGATAACATGGTTGAGGCGACTTGTCTATGAGTATGGGATTCACCACCCATAAGCATTTAGACTTGTGAGCGGACGATGAGGACCCATCTCAGATGATCATCCGGCCGGAATGGGACGCCCCTCACGATCGATGCTTACCGAGAACGTTCTGTGCTTGGCCTTGTCTGCTTAGACAAGTGGGTACGGTTCTCGGCTCTCCATGTGATTGTATCGTGACTGGAATTACATATGCTAACCCCGGGTCCCGACAGAACTCCAAGAGGGAGCGTTATTCTTGATTGTGGGTTCAGCCCCTTGATGTCTAGCTTGAGTGACAGAAACATGAGACTAGGGGATGTGATGTTGCCACCAGGGACAAAACAACGGTGCTTGTTCTTGCGGGTGGAAGGATTGTTTACTTTACGCATGGTTCTTGTAACGCAGTTGTCTGTTGCTTTGAGTTTATACTTTGGGTGGGATTCGAAACTTAATACCAACGAGATGTTCTGGATAGATATCTCAAGGTGGATGATTCTTAGTAGATGCAGATGGATTTCGGTCTACTTACCTTGGCATACTTCCCATTGCTTTTGATCCTCTGCCTTTCTTTTGTAGCATAGTTAGCATTGCGGTGCGTTTATAATCCTGTCAATTTCCTAGTTGTGATTTGATTACCTCGCTAGCACTTTTATAGTCTTTTGGGAAAGAGACATCACTAGTGAACATCACGGGACCCCGGTCCATATTCACATCATTGTTTACACTTTCAATTTACTTTCAGTTCTTACTTTCAGTTGCCACTATTATTATCTCTTGCATTGATCCTTTGTAAACAGCAAGGCCGGAGGAATTGACAACTCCTCTGTACTTGTTGGGAGCAAAGTTATTTGTTGTGTGTCAGGTCCAGTCGAAGTTCGAAACCTCGGTGCCACTGTTCACTTTACCACCTTCTTGTATCTCTGCGAGTCCTACGGGAGACAAACCCTATCCTCTACATAGGGGAAATTCTGCTGCTACGCTACATCTCTTCTTCCACTTGGGGTAACCAATGAGGAGCGAGTGAAGTATTTTCCTTGCTAGCATCAGATGCCCCCGTGCATCCCCTTCTACATCAACAATCGTCAGTTCGTCCTTCGTCTCACTATATTTTTATCACTTCATGTGTTATGTGCTATGTTTGGAGCGTCTCGCTCTTAGGTTTACTTTTGAGTTTTCTTTTGCTTTGTTTGGTGTTCATAACAATTTAGAACCCATCTTTCTTTGTGTGGGAGAGAAACACGCTCCACTTCAAACTAGAACACATCATTGGATTTTCATGCTTATCTTTATTTTGTTGTGTGTTCTTTATTTTTTCTTAGTTGTTGTCATGTTTAGCTCTTAGCTTTCATGTTTATATTTTTCAAGAGCTTTTGTTTATTTGTTGATGGAACTCTCTTTAATTTTCGTGTTTATCTTGTTAAGAGAGTTGGTTTTTGCATTGAGTTGTGTCTTAACTTAAAGTAGGTAATTGAGGTTGCTATTCAATTGTACTAGTAAATTGCAATAGTTTTGAGGTATTGTTGTGAGTAATGTTTGAACTTTTGGTGTCAAGAGATCTAGCCTATTACTGATAGGTGTCGTATTTTGGGCAATCTGTGATAATTTTCAAAAACTACAAAAACTAGTTGAGAACTCTAGCTGCTAGATGGATAACTAATCTTTGGAGGGATCGGATATTAGAGTACACTCACGTACCATGAGTCGAGGATGCGCAAGGATAACTAAAACCCCATAAACTACTCCTCGGGGTACTTGTCCCTTTGTGAACCTCCTTATTAGATTGAGAGTTATCGATAATAAGTGCATGAGTTCTTCGGAATAATGTAAGTATTGAAAGTTGACACCTCCACCTCGTCATATTTTCTAGCCTCTTCGGTACCGTGCATTGCCTTCTTCTCACTCCGAGAGTTCGCGTCCACCTCGCCGGTGCATCCAAACCCTTGGCATGATACACTCTGTCATCATGAACCTCCTTATATATTTTCTCAAAACAGCCACCATACCTACCTATCAAGGAATTTCCGTAGCCTTTCCGAGATATATTGCCATGCAACATCCACCTTCTCATGACTTTATCTTCATGTCATACATGTTCCTGCTACACTGGCAGAGGCATACATTTGCATACATCATGATAGCTAAATCTTCTTTATGTTCAGTACCTTGTAAAGTGTGAATGATCTTCTATACTTCTTGTAAAATAGAGTGTTTCCCTTAAGTGAGGAAAAGATGCCAAAGAGGACAAAATTAAAATATCCCAAAGAGGGGAAATGAGAGAGAAATATAAAGAGCCAGTGAGGCCACCAAAAAATACAAAGAAAAAGAAAAAACAGAAAAATAAATAAAAAGAGAGAAAGGGGAAACACAACTATTCCTTTTGAAAGATCCACACTCGTACTCCCTCTTATACCTTGTACTCCATAGAGATGATCATATATGCATATAGCTATGTGGGGACCTTCACACTTTAGAACTTGGCTTGTATATTCCAATGATGAGCCTCCTCAAATGATCTCTAGGTCTTCTTGAGCGAGCAAGTTGGATGCACCCCCACTAGTTCCACTGGAGAGCTTTTCTTACCTCGTATGTGCATCCGTTGCATTGCAATCCCTACTCCTCACTTCATATCTATCATTTGACCCTCTCGCCTATGATTGTCCTCATTGATGTGAGCCTTTCACACCCTTTTGTCTTCCTGCTCCACTATATCTCTCTCTTTGCCATCCTAAGTGTCAACTCTCGTGCTTACGCTCATCCATTGCATGAGTGCTCAAAATATCGAAAGGGAGTGGATCAAACTGACTTGTACCTGGCTAGTGGTCTGGGATGAGTCAAGATGAGATTACAAAGAAGACTAAGTGTGAAACTTTAGTATATTGAATTCTCAACAAAAAAATATTTTTCTCTCGTATTCCCATCCCCACTTCTTGCACGCAAACACCATCTGGAGACAATCGAGGCACGGACAGCAAGAGCTCTTGCACCTTTATGTTCTTTTGTTGCTTGTTCCAATGCTAATATAGACTCTTGCCTGTTATGACTTGAATTGAATTACATTCCTCGATTGCTTTACTTAAAAGTTCTTATATGGTTGGTAGCATGTCACCACAGAAATTATGCTTGTTATCATTTACCTACTCGAGGACGAGCAGGAATTAAGCTTGGGGATGTTGATACGTCCCAAACGTATCTATAATTTCTGCTTGCTCCATGCATGTTTTGTGTGATATTGCTTTGCTTTTGCTACACTTTCATACGCTTTTGATCATATTTGGACTAACCTATTAACTCCGTGCACCTCAGTGCAAGTTCCTGTTTTCTGCTGCTTTTCTTATTTCAGGTTTCCCCCGTATTATAAGTGCTCCAAAAATTCCGGAAAATCCAAAAGAAAATCAGCGTACGGGAACCTTCCAGAGTCCCGAAGGGAGGTGGAGGGGACCCACCAGGCGCCCTCCCGGCGCGACCAGGAGTGGGGTCGCGCCAGAGGGCCGCCTAGACCCCTGGTGGCCCCCCAGGCTGCCCCCCTTCGCCTATATATTCTCCGTCCTCTGAAACCCTCGAGGAAAGAACCCTTTTTCGCGATAGCGTATCTGTTCCATCACCGCCGCGCTTCAAAGATCGGGAGCGCTGATACAAGAGATAACTTCTCGCCCTCGTTGGTTACCCCAAGTGGAAGGTGACATGTAGCGTAACGACAAGTTTGCCTTAGAAAATATGCTAAGGTTTAAATTATCGAACCCGTAGGACTCCTGGGTCAACAAGTAGGTGGTGAAGTGAACAACTGGCGCCGTTGACAATCTAAGGATTGCTAACTTCACCTGGACCTGCACACACAGATAGCTTCGCTTCCTAACGAGTACAGAGGAGTTGTCAATTCCTCCGGCCTTGTTGTTTACAAAGGATAAAACGCACGGGATAATAATGATAGATAGTGATAGCAACTGAAAAGTAGATACTGACAGTAAATTGATAGCGTAAACAGTGGTGGTAAGTATGGACCGGGATCTGATGAAGTTCACTAGTGATGTCTCTCTCCCATAAGACGATCAAATAGCCATGCGAGGTAAACAAATTACAGCTGGGCAATTGACAGGATTATGTGCGCAAACCAATGATAATTATGCAAAACAGAAAGGAAGAAGCTCAAAAGCACGGGCGGTACGCAAAGACAAGTAGACCGAAATCCATCTGCATCTACCCACTAATCATCCACCTTGAGATATCTATCCAGAACATCTCGCTGGTATTAAGTTGCGAATCTCACCCAAAGTGTAAACTCGAAGCAACGGACAACTACATTAAAGAACTTTGCGTAAAGTAAACAATCCTTGCACCCGCAAGTACAAGCACCGTTGTTTTCCCCCTTGTGGCAATAGCACATCCCCTAGACTTATGTTTTTGTCACTCAAGCTAGTCATCGGGGGGGCATGAACCCACAATCATGCATAACGCTCCCTCTTGGAGTCACTACCTACTACTTGGCCAAAGCAATAAACAGCAACGGAGAACATGCAAGAGTTACTCAAGAACATAAATATAAAAGAAAAGAATAAAATATATAACTCAATCACAATCTGAACATAATCTCATAATCCATCGGATCCCAGCAAACTCAGCATAGCAACAGCAGAAAGATTACATATGTGCCTCGATCATGTAGGGCAGCTCACGAGGTCTAATCCATGAAGAACAAAGAGGGGAGGAGAACATCACATAGCTACTGATCATGGACCCATGGTCCAAGGTGGACTACTCACGGTTCATCCGGGAAGCATCCATGGTGGTGGAGAAGCTCCCGGAGGTGATTCCTCCCTCCGGCAGGGTGCCCGGAAGAGGTCTTCTGGTGCTCCCGATCTTGGAAGCGCGACGGCGGCGGGACAGAGGAGAGATCGTGAAAAAGGTTCCTTCCCCGAGGGTTTCTCGTCACGGGGAATAAATATGCGAAAGGGGGCAGCTAAAGGTGGGCCAGGGGCTCCAGGCGCCCTCCTAGCGCGGCTAGGGGCCTGGCCGCGCCCTCTGGCCGCCTGGGGCCCCCTGGCTCCCCTCTAGCCCCTCTCGGGCTCTTTGCGAAGCTTCCGGTACGCTGAATTTTCCTATATTTTCCCGGAATTTTTCTGGTACTTTAATAAGGGGGAAACCTGAAATAGAAAAACAGCAGAAAACAGGAACTGGCACTGGGTGCACTGAGTTAATAGGTTATTCCAAATATGATCAAAAGTGTATGGAAGTTCATCAATATCATCGCAATATCACACAAAAGAGGCATGGAGCAAGCAGAAATTATAGATACGTTTTGGACGTATCAACATCCCCAAGCTTAATTCATGCTCGTCCTCGAGTAGGTAAATGATAACAAGCATAATTTCGGTGGTGACATGCTAACAACCATATAAGAACTTTGTAAGTAAAGCAATCAAGGCATGCAATTCAGTTCAAGTCATAATAGGCAAGAGTCTATATCTAGCATTGAAATAAGCAACATAAGAACATAAAGGTGCAAGAGCTCTCGCTGTCCGTGACTCGAACGTCTCCAAATGGTGTTTGCATGCAAGAAAAGGGGATAGGGATATACGAGAAAAAGTATTTTTATTGTTGAGAACTCAATCTACTAAGGTGTCACACTTGGTCTTCTTTGGAATCTTATCTTGACTCATCCCCAGACCACTAGCCTGGTACAAGTCAAAATGATCCACTGATACGGTCAGGATCTCTCACTCCTCGTTGGTTACCCCAAGTGGAAGGTGAGATGTAGCGTAGCTACAAATTTCCCCTATGTAGAGGATAGGGTTTGTCTCCCGTAGGACTCGCAGAGATACAAGAAGGTGGTAAAGTGAACAATGGCGCTGAGGTTGCTAGCTTCATGTCGGGACCCAGGGTTAGCGTATGTAATTCCAGTCACGATACAATCACATGGATAGCCGAGAGCCGTACCCACTTGTCTAAGCAGACAAGGCCAAGCACAGAACACTCTCGGAAAGCATCGTACGTGAGGGGCATCCCATCCAGGCCGGATGATCAACTGAGATGGGTCCTCAACGTCCGCTCACAAGTCTAAATGCTTATGGGTGGTGAATCCCATACTCATAGACAAGTCGCCTCAACCATGTTACCGATTGAATCCTAGCTCTTACATAGACTTACTCCAGTCCGATCACTTAGTCGGGGTCTAGGGCGGGCTCGATCATACAAAAAAGTGTGCACGTGACAGAGTCACGAGAAATCGCATCGCGATGCCCCAAGCTGCGCACATCTAAGGGCCACTTGGTGTATAAAAGACCGCCAGCCAGATCACAACTAAGGTCTCGAAAACCCATACTAAGACATGCATGTTATAATCATACACGCAGCACACATGTCTAGTATGAACAGCAGGTATCATCACATAACTCTACAAAGTAATCTACAAAGATCACATGTCTGTGATCAACATTACATCATACAGCGGAAGCAAATTAGGTCTGAGTACAGAAAAGTTTAACAAATGGCTTAGAGAAGCCTTGTAAACATACATGCCCTTCCACGAGGGACCAGACTGTTGTCTGGGACTATGCTAACTTAGTCAACGCCGAGCTTCAGGTCAATGAATCCATCGGGATCCGGGTTTCCATCTAAAACATAGAATAAGCAAACGTGAGTACAAAGTCGTACTCAGCAAGAATTACATCAGATCTATACTACTCATGCTCAAGTATCAAGGTAAAGGGAGGTGGGGTTTCATCATGCAGAAGTGCCAGCTTTGACTTGGCTAGTCCTGAACTACGAATACCAGACTTGAGGTAAGAAGCGTACACGAGTCCACTACCAAGTCTCCAACCAATACACCACTATGGTTACTTCCTCGACTTCCCCACGAGGAAGCACACCATAGCACTCACTCTTATCTTGCGAGTTTTAGAAGTATCCATTCAAGTTGTCTAATAATCAAGTACATCTTTCCAAGTAGTCCATGACTGCGGACGCGGCTATTCGAATAGTTTTGTTAACCTTGCAAGGGTGTAAACTACACACACATGACCATCGGTTACCGCAAAGTCTCGCCACCGTTCAATAGGTGACAGCGAGGATTTTCACCTCAACACTTCGCCCACAACTCCGTTCTAGTCCAAGGAGTCAACTGTCTGAGTTCCAAACCTAACTGGAGTTCCGGCCAAGCTTCCAGCCAGGACTCAAACCATGTAGGCACGACTGACAAGCCCACCTCGACGGATGGTTCTCCGCTTGACAAGCCATGTTCCACAAGCCCTACCATGAATGCCACATTTCATTTCCTTTATCTTTCTATGCATATGCCGAATGGAAATCCCGAACTAGTTGTGACTCCTGGACTTGGATCGGGGTGAGTTACTAGGTCGAGAGGGGTCAGTGAGCCCAATGTGTGGTTGTACTCTTTGTCTCATATTACCATACAAGAACTCGGGCTTAAGGCGGTGTTCAACGAGACAACCCACGGTGTACTCCTACACAGCCTCTCATCGTTCACCTTGTATTAGGGTGGATTCACCAACACAGTTTCACTTTCATCAACACCATGTTCACCATCATCCCCACTCACATCAAAAGAAACCTCATTGTACCACTAATCATGCAATAACCAGTAACAGTTGCATGGGCCACATGATATCAATCAACTCCTATGCCAGCTAGGATTGTGGTTTGCTTACTATTGTGACAAGATGATAGGTCATGCATCGGATATGGGTTCAACTATGCGGTAGAATCAATACAAGGTGATCTCCTAAACATGCATAAGCGAGACTGAGAGGGAATTGGGAGTTTATAGACATGATCTTGGGGTTTCCTTGCCTTGCTGACGATACACGGATCTTAACGGTGGTCTTCTCCTTCGGGGGTGATCACCGTCTCAGAAAAGCTGGTACCGAAAACAATCATCAACAAAGGGGGGGCAACTTCGGAAGTAAATGCACAAGCACATGATAAGGTTGTCCATGATGTATATGGTACTGGTTTGTTAACAATTCAATTTAATTGAAGTGTATTGCATTGCAAATTCAAACTCCAAATTCAAATTCAAAGTATGCCATATGCATGTTTGCTACTGTTCACCCATTTTAAAATGGTCAAACATAGAAAAAAGTTGCATATTAATAATCCTTGCATTTTTCTGATAATTTTCCATATATTATTTGTCCAATTTTGAGTTAATATGAATTTTCTATGATTTATTGAAGTTTAAATGAATTTATGGATTTTCTGTAATTCTTAAATTCATTTCTAAATTTCTGGAAATTGATTTATTGCATCATCATGATGCAAGCATGACATCAGCAGGGGGCTGACAGGGGGTCCACCCTGTCAGTGACCCACTATTAAATTATGTTTAGATTTAACTTAAACAGAGGATTAGGGGGCTGGCCCCACTTGTCATGGACTCGGGGGGGGGGGGGGGGGGGTTAAGTTTGGGATTAGGGCTAATCGGCCGGCGGCGCCCACTCGGGGTGGCGTTCCCGGGCACCGTTCGCAGCGCTGAGACCACGAGCGTGTAGCCCGTGCCCGCGTGCAGCTACTGGAGGGGTCGGGCGACCACGGGGAGGCCCAACGTGACGGCGGCGAGCTTCCCGGCGGCGGCCGGAGCACGGCACAGGCGGGCTCGGTGATTAGGGGCACGGGAGGAGGCGCGGAAAGAGGGGTTCGAGGCGGCGGTTCACCCTGGATCGAATGGTGAGGACGGCGGAGTCGGGGGAAGCAGTACGGCGGCGCAATCGTCGACGGGCTCCACTGCGGCCGGCGGCAGCTCGATGAAGGGGGCATCTCCTCTAGGGCCTCCGGGCTCGATTCACTGCACGAGAAGACAAAGACGGCGGCGGTCGACCTGTTGGACACGGCGGTGGCGCTTCTCGTCGCCGTTGGCCATGCAGGCGCACGGGGCTCACTCCGGCGAGTTCTCGGGTTCGCGCAGAAACGAGAGAGGGAGAGCGTGGGGAGAGACCTCAAGTGGAGGGGAAGGTGAGAGGAGGTTCTGGGCGTCTGTGTGGCGCCTTGGGAGAGAAGAGGGGGCTCCAGATAGGCCTTGGTGGCGTCGGCGCGCCCACGGCTCGCCACCGAGCAGCTTGGAAGCGAGGGGAGGAAGAAGACAAGCCCCATGTGGGCTTGGGCTGGGATTAGGTTAGTTGGGCCTGTGGCCTGTGGGGTGGGCTGGGGTTTTCTTTTCCCTTTTTTCTGTTATTTCTTTCTGTTTTCTTTTTCTTATTTTGTTTTTTAAATACTAAGTGACCAGTAGCTAGTCACTAGCACTTACCCTAGTTGGTCAGTAGCTAGTCACTTTTAGGATTTGGGCATTTTTGAAATTCAATACATTTGAATTTCAAGTCAAATAGGGGTCAAATTTAATTTCCAAGCCCTATTTGGAATTTTTGGCAAATCTTGGTGCATGCAGTGGGACCCACTTCACTTTATATGTGATCATGCATATTTATAAGACTTTTCAAAAATACCAGAGGAATTTTTGGAAGCATTTTTTGTCTGGCCATTTAATTAAATTCTTTAGGGCTTTTCTTTTCCCCATTTTTGAATTTCTTTCGAAATTTTCACATCAAGCAAAGGGGCACTCAAACCCTAGCACTTACCCTAGTTGGGGTTCTGAGAACTCGCCCCCACTCAAAAGAATCTCGTCCCGAGATTCAGAAGTCGTCGGGAGGAAGGTGGGGTACTCGGCACGGAGGCGGTCTTCTCTTTCCCATGTAGCTTCTTTCTCGGAGTGATGTGACCATTGCACTTTCAGAAACCTGATCTGCTGACGACGAGTGACACGCTCTACGGAATCAAGAATACGAACAGGGTACTCTCGATAAGAAAGGCCATCTTGGAGATCAAGCGTTTCATGGTCGACTTCGCGGATGGGGTCCTTGAAGCAACGCCTGAGTTGTGACACATGGAATACATCATGTACTCGGGAAAGGTGCGGGGGTAGTTCAAGTTGGTAGGAAACTTCTCCACGTTTAGAAAGAATGCGGAAAGGTCCGATGTAACGTGGGGCCAACTTGCCTTTGATACCGAATCTTTGGGTTCCCTTCAGAGGAGTAACCCGGAGGTAAGCCTTCTCGTCCAGATTGTAGCTTTCTTGCCTATGATGACGATCATAGTAGCTTTTCTGACGAGACTGTGCGGCTTTCAATCGATCACGAACAATGCGAACTTCCTCTTCTACTTCCTGGATCATATCTGGTCCAAAGAATTGTCTTTCACCGGTATCTGACCAGTTAAGGGGTGTTCGACATCGTCGTCCATATAGGAGTTCAAAAGGAGCCATGTTCAGACTAGATTGAAAACTATTGTTATAAGCAAATTTAGCAAATGGAAGAGACTTCTCCCAATTCTTTCCGAATGAGATAACACAAGCTCTGAGCATGTCTTCAAGTATTTGGTTAACCCTCTCAACTTGACCGCTAGACTGAGGATGGAAAGCTGTACTAAAGGATAGATGAGTTCCCATAGCATTCTGAAAGCTTCCCCAGAATCTAGAGGTGAAAAGGCTGCCACGATCAGAATTGATTACCAAAGGAACACCGTGAAGAGACAAAATTCTAGAGACGTACAAGTCCGCTAACTGACTAGCAGTTATAGACTCGCGAACGGGAAGGAAGTGAGCAACTTTGGAAAGCCTATCTATGACAACGAAGATGGCATCATTTCCTTTCTGGGTTTTTGGAAATCCGGTGATGAAGTCCATACCGACTTTGTCCCATTTCCACTCGGGAATAGGCAAAGGTTGAAGTGTGCCAGTAGGTCTTTGGTGGTCTGCTTTAATGCGACGACAAACATCACATTCAGCAACAAATCGAGCAATGTCTCTCTTCATCCTAGTCCACCAAAATCGCTGGCGTAGATCTCGGTACATTTTTGTGCTACCGGCATGAATTGAGAGGGGTGTGTCATGGGCTTCTTTGAGGATGACTTGCCGTAGATCCTTATTCTTAGGTACTACCAAACGATTTTCAAAGAATACCGTTCCTTTGCTATCTGTGGAGAAACATTTAGCAAATCTGCTAGCAATGTTCTCCTTGATCCGGCGAACACCTCGTGCACGCCTTTGGGCAACTATGATTTGATCCTCAAGGGTTTGTTTCGCCACCAAGTTGTAAAGAGATCCACGAGGAACAATCTCGAGGTTGAGCTTTCGAAATTCCTCATGAAGAAGTTGTTGATACTGCTGTAACATGAGGTTGTTAGAGTACGACTTACGACTTAGTGCATCAGCCATGACATTGGCTTTGCCTGGGGTGTAAGAAATTCCTACGTCGTAATCTTTTATCAACTCTATCCAGCGTCTTTGCCTGAGATTAAGATCTGGCTGGGTGAATATGTATTTGACGCTTTGGTGGTCGGAATAGATCTCACAACGATTACCAAGGAGGTAATGTCGCCAAGTTATCATGGCATGAACTACGGAAGCGAGTTCAAGGTCATGGGTAGGATAGTTCTCTTCATGTGGCCGCAACTAGCGTGAAGCATAAGCTACCACATGTCTATCTTGCATAAGTATGCATCCTAACCCTTGCCGTGAAGCATCACAAAAGATCTCGAAATCCTTTTTGGTGTCTGGAGGCGCAAGTACGGGTGCAGAAGTCAATCTTCTTTTTAGCTCTTGAAAGCTTTCCTCGCACTTGGGAGTCCATAGGAATTTCTTATCTTTCTTGAGGAGTTCAGTCAGGGGCTTTGAAACTTTAGAAAAGTTCTCGACGAAGCGGCGGCAATAGCTTGCTAAGGCAAGAAAACTCCTAACTTGCTTAACTGATTCAGGTGTATTCCAGTCAACGACGGCCTGAACTCTCTCGGGATTGACAGCAATTCCTTTTGCAGAAATCACGTGGCCTAAATAGGTCACTTCTGGTAGCCAAAATTCACACTTGGAGAATTTAGCATACAGGCGATGCTCCCTAAGTTTCATCAATACCGGCCTAAGATGCTCAGCATTTTCTTCTTCGTTCTTCGAGTATATAAGGATGTCATCGAGGTAAACCACGACGAACTTGTCCAAATACTCCATGAAGATCGAGTTCATCATGCGTGAAAAAGTGGCAGGGGCATTGGTTAGACCGAAGGACATGACGGTGAACTCGTAAAGACCATAACGAGTAGTGAAAGACGTTTTTGGAATGTCCTCGTTTCGGATCTTGATTTGATGATAGCCTAATCTCAAATCCATCTTGGAGAAGACAGAGGATCCTGCAAGTTGATCATAAAGATCATTGATCCTGGGCAGTGGGTACTTGTCCTTTATCGTCGCTAGATTTAGCGGGCGATAATCTATGCACATCCTTTCTGTTCCATCTTTCTTCGTTACGATTAGAACTGGGCAACCCCATGGCGATGAGCTAGGGAGGATGAAGCCTTTTGCCAAAAAACCTTCAAGTTGGATTTTTAGCTCAGCTAACTCACGTGGGACCATTTTGTATGGGCGTCTAGAAATTGGGGCGGTTCCTGGGGCAAGATATACAATGAATTCTACACATCTGTCGGGTGGCATACCCGGCAGCTCTTCAGGAAAGATATCCGGGAAGTCACGAACCACCGGAATATCTTCAAGGTCAGGAAGGGGAAGCACATTCAAAGTATGCATCTGGATTCTAGAGCTGGGTGATGTGTAGTCAATGGTCTGGCGTGAAGGATGGGTAAGTCTAACTGACTTGGCTCTACAATCAAGGAAAGCATTCTGCCTTGATAACCAATCCAGTCCTAGGATGACATCAATGTCTGAAGACTTGAGGGCTATAAGAGAAGCAAGGAATACTAAACCCTCAATTGCAATTTGATTGCCATGGATTACTCTATTAGTTTGCCACTTTGAACCAGGAGTTTGAATGATCATTGAAGAAAACATTTCTTCAAAAGGGAACTCATGACGAAGTGCATAACTCTCCGACATGAATGAATGAGAAGCTCCTGGATTGAAAAGAACAGAGGCGGGAACATGATTGACTGGGAGCGTACCAAGGATGACGTCAAAAGTATCAATAGCTTCCTCAACTGAGATTTGGTTCACACAACTAGCAACAGTGGCTAAGGACTTTGCTTGCAAGGAGCTGGAGGTTGATTTCTGTGAAGACTTATCTTTGGAAGACTTGGGTGGGGTGGCATCATGTCTTGGACGAGGATCAACTTTCACCGACAAGGAACATTTCCGCGCGATGTGGCCAGGATGACCACACTTGTAGCAAACTCTGGTGTCAAGGGGTGGAGCAAGGATGGCAGGCTCACTACCATAATTGTTGGGATTCGTGTTTGGTGGAGGAGGTTGAGGCACCATATAGGATGGTCTTGCAAAAAGGTGTGAAGGAATGGCACTAGTTGGAATCCAAATCCGGAATTTTTGAGGGGCCGAACTAGAAGATGGAGCAAACTAACGAGCATGCTTGCGAGACTCTTCGAACACCTCATTTCCATACTCAGCTCTGAATGATCTATTGACTAAATCCTCAAAGTTGACAAACTCATGAAGATTGAGATCATGACGAATAACAGGGCTAAGTCCCTTGCGGAACCTTGCTTGCTTCCGGGCATCAGTGGATATCTCCTCTTGGGCATAACGAGCAAGATGGTTGAACTCAGTCATATACTCGTGGATGGACCTATCTCCCTGAGTTAGATTGCAAAACTCTTCCTTCTTTCTTTCCATCATCTCATCCAGAATGTGGTACCCTCGGAAGGCATCACGGAATTGCTGCCAAGTCACTATGTGACCATCAGGTTGCATTGCAACATAGTTCTCCCACCATTCACCAGCAGCGCCTTCCAAGAAGTACACCACAAACATCACACGATCATTGGCAGCAACATGCGCCGTATCAAGCTTACGCTCGATGGAACGGAGCCAATCATCAGCTTCAAGGGGCTCATAAGAACATCAGAATACCGGTGGCTTGAGGAGGATGAAATCCTGAATGCTGACAACCACATTACGCTGACGAGCGGTATTCTGCTCGATGAGCTCCAGAAGGCGTGTTTGATCACGTCTATTCCGCTCGGCTTCCATCATGATTTCCGCCGCAGAAGGCGGTGGTGGAGGTTCATCATCATTTCGATTCTGATCACGGTCTCGATTCCGAAGAACAACACTACGAGTTCCACCTGACATCCTGTGTGATAAAGATCATCAATCAGAACAGGTTTTACGATGGAAACAAAGATAAGAGGACATGACTAGGAGGAAAGATTGTAATGCAAAGGAAAAGATTCCAAGAAACAAGGAATAAATCGGGCAGCATAACGGCTACAACGGGATGGAAAACAAGAAAACCTCGAGAAGATGGGACAGAACTTCTTCAAGGAATTCAATGGAACGATGAGTCTGGATGACCACAACAATCCTACGGCTACAAGGAAGCATTCAACGAGATGTTCTAGTAAGACATAGATGAGCCTAGTCTATCATCCCGTAGAAAATATAAGGGTGACTCAGAACTCAGATCAATGAGGGTAAGGAGAAAAAGAAGCCTTATGTTGTTCCCTTTATACCCAAGTAACTATATAACTATAGAATGCTAGACTCGACTTCGACCAAGGGTTTGATAAGCCTACAGACAGTCCTTCTCTGATACCAAGTCTGTCGGGACCCGGGGTTAGCGTATGTAATTCCAGTCACGATACAATCACATGGAGAGCCGAGTGCTGTACACACTTGTCTAAGCAGACAAGGCCAAGCACAGAACACTCTCGGAAAGCATCGTACGTGAGGGGCATCCCATCCAGGCCGGATGATCAACTGAGATGGGTCCTCAACGTCCGCTCACAAGTCTAAATGCTTATGGGTGGTGAATCCCATACTCATAGACCAGTCGCCTCAACCATGTTATCGATTGAATCCTAACTCTTACATAGACTTACTCCAGCCCGATCACTTAGTCGGGGTCTAGGGCGGGCTCGATCATACAACAAAGTGTGCACGTGACAGAGTCACGATCAATCGCATCGCGATGCCCCAAGCTGCGCACATCTAAGGGCCACTTGGTGTATAAAAGACCGCCAGCCAGATCACAACTAAGGTCTCGAAAACCCATACTAAGACATGCATGTTAAAATCATACACGCAACACACATGTCTAGTATGAACAACGGGTATCATCACATAACTCTACAAAGTAATATTTATTGACTTACACATAGAGCATACAAAGATCACATGTCTGTGATCAACATTACATCATACAACGGAAGCAAATTAGGTCTAAGTACAGACAAGTTTAAAAAATGGCTTAGAGAAGCCTTGTAAACATACATGCCCTTCCACGAGGGACCAGACTGCTTTCTGGGACTATGCTAACTTAGTCAACGTCGAGCTTCAGGTCAATGACTCCATCGGGGTCCGGGTTTCCATCTAAAACATAGAATAATCAAACGTGAGTACAAAGTCGTACTCAGCAAGACTTACATAAGATCTATACTACTCATGCTCAAGTATCAAGGTAAAGGGAGGTGGGGTTTCATCATGCAGAAGTGCCAGCTGAAAGTGCAATATATCGACCAGAGGGCGGGTGAATGGGAGATTTTCAATTTTGCTACCAGATTTTGATTTTCTTTAGGACTGAAGCAATCATGAAGCTGAAGAAGTAACCAAAATCATGAAGAAATAAAACTTCACAGAATGTAATCATTAGGGCAGATCATCATAATGCAACAGAAAAATATCAATTCAGATAAGAAGAAGTGCTTCAGATGCATAGTATGAAGACTAATAGCAGAGGGAGAGCTAAAGCACGAGAAGTCAACATAGATACTGAAGACATAATACTGAGGCTTAAGAGATTGAAGAGATATCACCAGAGATTGAAGACATTGGTTTGGTAGACCAGTTCAAGTTGCTGTGACAACTCTACGTCTGGTTGGAGAGGCTGAGATTCAACTCAGAAGACATAGTCTTCACCTTGTTCTCCTTGAACTAAAGTCCTCAGACTCCGTCCAATAACTCAGGTGAGTCTTCAAGGTAGACTCCCGAAACCTTGACAGACTCAGTCACTCCGGGAAGTCACAATTGCATCTTGACTTCCTCAGACTGAAGACTTCTACACCGGTTGGAAGATCACAGTCTTCAAGAGTAAAAAGCTTCGGATCACTCGAACCGACTTCCTCAGAAATTCTCAACTACTCAGGCTGGTGGTTTTTCCTCACATAGGTTCTTCAGTTTCCTCAGAGGTGGGTTGCTCTCAGATGACAAGTGTCAGTTTTTCTCTCGGAGCAGCCAACCCACAAATGGGGCTGGGGGTGGCTATTTATAGCCGCGGAGCAACCCGAGGTAAAAGGACATAAATGCCCATGCATGCAATTACTCTCATGCCCTCGGAAATGACCGTTGCTAGACCAGTTCTAACCTCTCACCACGTAACACGTGGCACGGTCAAAGTATTCTCTCTCCAGACTCCTCAACCGAAGTTAGTTACCTCAGTTTCCTGAAGAACAACGTCTCAGACACATGAGGACTTAACTTCTACTGCAGGAGATAACTCTCTCTTCAGGAGAACTGCACTCACAGTCTCCAGACTCCTCAACCGAAGACAGATTCCTCAGTGTCCTGAAGAACAACGTCTCAGACACCCGAGGAACTGAACTTCTACTGCAGGAGATTTCCTCAGGGTTTTTCTTCAGGATTCCTAACTGAGCACTTCCTCAGACCTTCGGAACTCGTTTTCTTCAACCCCTCCAACAGTGCGGTGTTTTCCTATGACTCAAGAAGTATAAAAAGTCTTAGCGAAGACTACGCTTCAACTTCGTCTTCAGCGCGAACTTCCTCAGGATCGTCTTCAGCTTCAGCTTAAACCGAACGCTTCAGGATCCTACTTCCTCAGGATTTTGCGCAACTTCATTCTTCAGGAAACACACCAATTTCTCCAATGTTCCTCAACATTTTGGGGGGTCAACATTGGTGGTTAAACACCTCATCCGGGACTGTTCTCCTGTGTATACTCACAAACACATCAGTCCCTTAACCGTTTTGTCATCAAACTCCAAAACCTCAAGCGGAGGGCACTTGATGCACTTACAATCTCCCCCTTTTTGGTGATTTGATGACAATCAGGTTAAGCTTCAACGGGGATAAAATTATGAGTTTGAAGAATAAAAACTTTGAAGAACATTTGTATCATTAAGCTGGATATAACGAAGCTCCCCCTGAGGATATTCATATAAGTTGAAGAATGTTTAATATCTAAAGCATTTTGAGGTATATGAGGAGCTCCCCCTATATCCAGGAATTTCTGAAGCAGTGCATGTTATGACGTGTTTGAGGAAATTAAACAACGCACTTAGAGAGGTGTTTGCAGAGACAATCACATGCATATATGATAAACTTGAGGAAATAGCATGAGGTAACTAAGGAATAGTATCAGGAAAACACCAAAATTACAGTTTACAACTCGTTACAAAAAAATCTGAAGAACGAGAGTTGTAACTGAAGAACCCCATAACTAAAACCCGCTTGAAGACTAACAGATTTCTCCCCCTTTGTCATAAAATGAACAAAAAGGGAAAAACTGAAGCTAACGCCCCTTTGAAGTTGCTTCAAGGCTGAGGTGAGTCACGCCTGAGGCAATCCGTTGCAGTGTGAGGGCAGGCAGCGGTGTCTTCAGCTTCTTCAGCAGTCATCTCCTGGTTTGAAGAATAAGAATCCATGGACGGAGGAGGAGTTGTGCAGCGTCTGAATTGCCTTGGGGGTCTGATTGCAGGAATCGGAGGCTGTTGAAGATTCAAGTGTGCAAGGTCTTCAGGGGTGAGTACTTCTTTCATGAAGGCATCAAGATGTTGATATGTATGATGAGTATACTGATGCACTTTCTTCACAGAAGAATGCGTCTGAGCCATGTAGCTGAGGATTTCAGTAAACTAACGCTTCACCCAATCATGATTACGATCAACTTTCTGATGAAGACTAATCAGAAGCTCTCGGTCAGTCATCACTCGAGCCTGAGTTGTATCCTCAGTTGAGGCATGAGTTCTGGTTTCATCAGTTGTACGAGACTGAGGATGAAGAATGTTTCCACCGAGGGAATTGGTTGGGAGAACTTCTTCATAGAAGATGCCTTTGCCCTTATCGTTTGAGGCAATCGTATGCTGAAGCACTTCGACAGGCGGTAGATAGGTCCTGTGATTCGGGTGATCCGGTTGGAAATCAATACCAGTCTTGGTGCGGATGAGCTTCATGATCCATGGCGCGTATGGCTTCAGGATATGAGGATTCTGAGCAGCATCAACTAGAGTTCTAAAGAATAAGTCAGGAACGTTGATTGGCCCAGACATGCAGAGGTTGTGAAGTATGTTCTTCATGATGCCAATGACTTCTTCAGCAGTGGATTCATAGCCTTTAATGGGGCAAAAGGTCTTCGCCAGAATCTGATACAATGTACTTGGTAGATATAGAAGCTCAGAGACAGGAAACTTTGTGCGAGCAGGGGCTTCAGGGGCCTGAGGCTTCATGAGCATGTTCATCAGGTCATCTCGAAGAATTTGAGCCCCATAGGAGCAAGCAGCTGGGGAAGTGCACTGAGGCAACTCAAGAATGTCAATTGCTTCAGGAACAGTGATGGTGTAGTGATGATGCTCAGTCATCCACTCGAGGACCCAAGTGTTGATATCCAGAGGATCGCCTGACACATACAACGTTGCATAAAACTGAAGCACAAGCTCTTCATTCCAGTGTATGCATTCAGAGCAGAACTGAAGCAGCTTGGCATGATGCAGATCCTGAAGCACATTATTGAAGCAGGGAAGGGCTTCCATATCCATCAGAGGAATGTGCTTGTGAGGAAACAGTTTGTTTTGCTTGTAGAGCACTGAAGCATAATAATTCTTCTGAGTGGCAGTCCATAACCTCAGCAGCTTTCGAGGCGGAGCAGAGTGATATGGATTTTGAATCCCCTCTTGAAAGAAACTCATGGCGTTGAAGAAATCAGTAGCATCAAAGCTTGGAGTATCATCAGCTTCAAGGTCACGGAAGAATGGTCGCTTCTGCTTCGGACACAAGGACCGAGCTTGAACTGGGCCTTGAAGTGGGGAAGGCACTTGAGGCAGTTCAATCTGAAGAGTGGCTTGAGGCTGAGGCGGAGTCGCTACAGATGCGTCAGGCACAGATGTGTTGATGTCCTTGGGGAGACGAGGTGACGTGGCCTGTTTGTCTTCAGAGCCATCCTTTGAGGCTTCAGCATTTGTACTGTTTTCTGCTTCAGGAGGGACATTTGTGCTTTGCTCGGCTTCAGCTTCAGTTTCAACAGCTGGTGGGTCTGGCTGAGGATCAGCAGTGGTAGGTTCAGCAGCATTAGTATCAGTAGTCGTGGTTGCTGCAGCATCAGTATCAGCAGCAGAGTTTGTGGGAGCACTTATGGCTTCAGGGTCATCAGCATCAGACGCTGAGGATGATGCACCAACTGATTCTTCAGACTGTAGAGAAGTATCAGGAAGCACCTCAATCACAGTGTTGGAGTGAGGCTCAGGTAAGAAGACCGTATGAGTGGGCGAGTTGGTCAGCCCGTAATCCTCATCATGGACACGAGGAGTTCCATCATCCATAATGTCGACGTCCATGTCTTCAATCTCAGTGATAACTGGTGGCGGTGGGGACGGTGGAGTTGGAACAATTGGTGTTGCAGCAGGGGGTGGAGTGAAGACGATTAAACTGCGCAGAGGATTTTGAGGTGGAGTTGAGGCAGCAGTAATAAGAGCGGTGGTATCAATGACCTGTTTTGTCGGAGGAGCTGAGTAAAGTGGCGTAGCATCAATGGGGTCCTCAACAGTAGGCTTCTTTGCAGCAGGTGGAGTTGAGGGTTGGGCTGCAGGCATGCGCTTGAGGCTTTTGGCAGAGGTATCAGTGGGTACTGAGGAAGCAGGCTGTCGAAGCTTCATCAACTTTTCCATCTGTTGTGAGATCCGTTCCTTGGATTTACCAATATAAGCACGGTTGGCAGCAAACTCAATGTTGAGACGTTGAACTTCGCATTGATGCTCTGTAAACTCCTGAGGAGTAACGTTAGTGATAGATTTCTTCTTGAAGTCACTGTGGACTTTCTTCAGTTTGGCCTTCAACTGTTTCTGAAGATCACCTTGATGAATCTCATTTATGAGGAACTGTTGAACATAGAACTTGATGTCTTTAGGGATGTCCAAATCATCAAGCGGAGTGTCAGGCTTGACAGACCAAATTTCAATATACTCCAAGATCTTCTTGGGATCAAGGAGAAGCGGGATTTCTGAACCCGTTGCTTCAGCTTTGCGTCTGGCCGCAGCACGCACATATTCAATCTTATCAGCGTCAGTGGCGACGAAGCCGGCCAAATCCTCAAATTCATCATCATCATCAGAGGATGGAGGAGTATGATGAATGGCGCCCCGCATAGCAGTTTTCTTCGGTGAGGGGCGAGGGCCGCGTTGAAGAACAGTTTTGGTCTTCAGCTGAGACTGAGGCATTGTGGTTGAGGTCTCAGGAGCACCATATTCATCAGTGCGTATCCTTGAGGAGGGGGCAGCCCCATCCGTGCATTGACATGAGGAGCCAACAACTTGAGGCGTACTTGAGGTCTTCTGGGAGGGTTTCATGCCGGGAGCCTTTTTGCGGTGCTGAGGCGGAGGGTGTTGTCTGGGTTGAGACTGATCCTGAGGAGGAATCTGTATTGATGCAGTCATATCACGAACCAGATCCCTAACACGGCTCCGACTACGCTTGAGATATTGAGCATATGCATCAGGAAAGTCTTCAGGAGTGTGCATTGTTGTGGGATCAGGAATGACGCCTGGTGCAGGTGGAGGTCGAGCCTTGATACCCAAGGTCTTCAGTGGCGGATTAACGGCAAACATTTCCTCATGTTGAGGATTAAGCCATTGATTGGCCACCCAACGCTTGGCCCATTCTCTTGTGATCTTCTGGACCCTTTTCTTACGATCATCAGCAGTTTCACGTTCTGGAGTCTTCAGTTTCTCATAGAGCTCAGGAGGTAGGTATCGAGCAGTATCAGTGTGCTTGCGCCGAGGAGCCATTTTCTTCAGCTGAGGAGACTGAGGAATTGTACGTTCGAGCTGAGCTGCAAATGAAGTGAGACTCTGAGAACCATACGATTCCTCAGCAGACATGTACCTGTGACAGAATTAAGTTGCGAGGGAAGTGGGGTACGGTTATATGCGTTCATGAGGAATAGACTGAGGAAAACTAAGGAATGAGGCATAGGAATAGGTCTCAGAAAGCTAGCAGTACAGTTGAGGATGAACTGGCTTGAGGACACAACAGTACTGAGGAATAACATGCTGAGGAATAAACCACTGAGGAATAAGCATACCAGACTTGAGGCGTATGCTGAGGAACAATGAGTCTTCGTCCCCGGCGACGGCGAACTCCGGCGATGTTAGCGCTCGAGCTTGAGGAGCTCAAGGGCGGCGGCGCGAGAGTGAGGGAGGCGTTGGGGGTAAATGACCGAGGGAGGGGGTAGAGGGCTATTTATAGAGGGGTAAAAACTGAGGGGTTGAGAAATTTGTGGACCAGATTGCCCCTGATTATTGGGATCCTCAGTGGATATCTTAATGGTGGATAAGCACGACGTGCGGTAAAATCGCAACAAATTGAAGACAGTTGTAACAGTAAATCCGTGATTTGAGGAACTTGAGGACAAAGGCTGAGGATGAAGACAACTGGTCTCAGGCTGATGATGATGACTAATGGTCTCAGCCTGAGGAATACATGATTTCCGGATGAACGCATATGAGATTGACAGATTAGATAAGTGAGCACAGAGGGACGGGTCCGATCACGTTCACCTAGATGAAGAAGCAAAAGCTGAAGATTAATAACTATAGGTGAATGCTTTTGAGGACAAAACTCGGTAATCATCACTAATGAAGACTTCGAATCTTGAGGAAGCTGAATCAAATCCTGAGGAAGTTGAGGAACACCAAATCCTGAGGTGTTTGGGCGGTGGCTCTACCCACCTTATAGGGAATGAGACACTTGATACCATACAATTGTCGTATGGATCTTGAGTCAATTCCACGTTAATTTCTTCACACTTAGCAAGGTAGTTCCTCATGATTTGAGGAGTACGACGCATCGTGTGTTGTGCATCAGGATTCTTCAATATTGTTTAAGCGTTAGGATGTGTGTCCATTCACTGGACGTTTGAGGAATCTAAGATATTTAGCTCACACCTCAGAGTGCTAAATCGCTTCTCATCCAAAGGCTTAGTGAATATATCAGCAAGTTGGTCTTCAGTCTTCACGTGGCTGATGACGATATCTTCCTTCAATACATGATCCCGAAGAAAGTGATACCGAATCTCAATATGCTTCGTCCTCGAGTGCTGTACTGGATTCTGAGAGATCTTGATGGCGCACTCATTGTCACATAGTAGTGGTACTTTCTTCAGGTTGATGCCATAGTCCTTCAGGGTTTGCTTCATCCAAAGAAGCTGTGAGCAGCTTGCACCAGCAGCAATGTATTCAGCTTCAGCGGTGGAGAGGGAGACGCAGTTCTGCTTCTTCGATGACCAGCACACAAGAGAACGACCGAGGAAGTGACATGTTCCTGAGGTAGACTTCTAATCCACTCGATCTCCAGCATAATCTGAGTCTGAGTATCCGACGAGATCCAGCTATGTGCCTTTTGGATACCATAAGCCTAGCGACGGGGTGTGAGCCAAATATCGAAGAATTCGTTTCACCGCTTGGTGATGCGATTCCTTAGGTGCCGCTTGGAATCGGGCACACATGCAAACGCTCAACATTATATCAGGCCTAGATGCACATAGAGATAGCAGAGAACCTATCATGGAGCGGTATACCTTTTGATCGTAGTCCTTGCCATTTTCATCAAGACCAAGTTGTCCATTTGTGGGCATCGGTGTCTTGATGCCCTTGCAGTCTTGCATCCCGAATTTCCTTAGGCACTCCTTGAGGTACTTCTCCTGAGAGATGAAGATGCCGTTGCGTTGTTGACGAATTTGGAGCCCTAAGAAGAACTTCAGCTCGCCCATCATCGACATCTGATACTGTTCACTCATCAAGAATGCAAATTCTTCACTGTATTTCTTGTTAGTGCATCCAAATATTATGTCATCAACATAAATTTGACATATGAATAATGCATCATCATATCGTTTTGTGAAAAGAGTTGGATCGAGGGAACCAGATTTGAAGCCCTTGCTGATGAGGAAGTCCCTTAGTGTGTCATACCAAGCCCGAGGGGCTTGCTTCAGTCCATAGAGGGCTTTCTTCAATCTGTACAACATATCAGGCTTCTTTGCGTCTTCAAAACCTGGAGGTTGAGCAACATATACTTCTTCCTCGATATTACCATTAAGGAAGGCACTTTTCACATCCATTTGATATAACATGATATTATGATGATTAGCGAATGCAAGCATAATACGAATGGACTCAAGTCTAGCTACAGGAGCGAAGGTTTCACCGAAGTCGATCCCCTCGACTTGAGTATATCCTTGAGCTACGAGACGAGCTTTGTTTCTGATGACTTGTCCATCTTCATCAAGTTTGTTGCGGTAGATCCACTTCGTGCCGATGACATTGTGAACACGAGGATCAGCACGTTTGACTAGTTCCCAAACATCATTCAGTTTAAACTGAAGAAGTTCGTCTTGCATTGCCTGAATCCATTCCGCTTCTCGGAATGCCTCGGTGACTTTGGTGGGCTCTGAAATTGATACAAACGAGAAATTCCCACAAAAGTTAGCTATATGATTAGCTCTTGCACGAGTAAGAGGACCTGGTAGGTTGACGCCAGCGAGGATTTTGTCCACTTGAACTTCATTTGCCACACGAGGAAGTCGAGGAGGATGATCTTGAGGCGCATCTTCGACACTGCTGTCAGATTCGTTTGCATCAGCTTCAGGTGCTTCAGGAGCAGGATCGTCATCAGGATTATTTTCTTCAGAATTTTGATGTTCTTCAGGAGCAGGAGGTATGTGGATTTCTTCAGGATGATCCACAGGAATGATGTCACCAGCACCCATCTTCTTGATCTGTTCTTCAGGTGATGCTTCACCTAAATCATGTGGCAGGTGCTCTCTTTGGGAGCCATCAGACTCATCAAAACGAACGTGTACAGTTTCAACAATTTTATAATGACTAATGTTGAAGACTCTGTAGGTGTGCGAGTTGATACCATAACCAAGCATGAAACCCTCACATGCTTTGGGTGCAAATTTGGACTCGTGATGAGGATCACGTATCCAGCAAGGTGCACCAAATACCTTGAAGTAACTTACATTGGGTTTCTTACCGACCATTAACTCGTATGATGTTTTATTGAAGAACTTGTGAAGATACACTCGATTGACGATGTGGCAGGCAGTGTTGATTGCTTCAGCCCACCACTTGAGTGGAGTATTGTACTCAGCCAGCATCGTGCGAGCCATCTCGATGAGGGTTCGATTCTTCCTCTCAACAACGCCATTTTGCTGAGGAGTGTATGGCGCAGAGAATTCATGAGTAATTCCCAAGTCATCGAGGAATTCTTCCACACCGAAGTTTTTGAACTCAGTGCCGTTGTCGCTTCGAATCTTCTTGATCTTCAGGTTGTAGTTGTTCATGACACGCAGGGCGAAGCGCTTGAGGATTGCTGGAGTTTCTGACTTATAGAGAAGAAAATGCACCCAAGTGTATCGTGAGAAGTCATCAACAATAACAAGACCATACATATTACCTCCAAAGCTTGAATACTTTGGAGGACCAAATAGATCCATATGGAGCAATTCCAGTGGTCTCGTAGTAGTCATGATGGTCTTCGCTGGGTGGTTGGCCTTGGTCATCTTTCCAGCTTCGCAGGCACCACAGAGCCGGTCCTTTGAGAATCTGATTTCCTCAATCCCGAGGACATGTTTCATCAGTACCAGCTTCTTAAGATTTCTCATTCCAGCGTGGCCGAGTCTTTGATGCCATAGCCAGCACTCTGAGGCTCGTGCCAAGAGGCATGTAGCAACCTGAGGACCTTCAGAGAAATCTACAATAGACATGTCACCTTTCCTAACCCCACTGCAGACAACAGAGTTATCGCTAACCATGAAGACAATACAACCATGTTTTCCGAAGAGAACAGCGAGATCAAGATCACACAGCATAGATACAGACATCAAGTTGTATCCAAGAGATTTAACAAGCATGACTTTATCAATGTGTTGGTCTCGAGAGATAGACACTCTGCCGAGACCCAATACCTTACTTTTACCTTTATCAACAAAGGTGATGGTTTTCTTTGAAGAAGGACTTAGTGATGATTCCATAAGAAGACTTCTGTCACCAGTCATGTGATTTGTGCATCCACTATCCATCACACATTCAGTCTTTCCCTGCAAATGAATTAGTATCTCATACAGCAAATTATGAGCCAGTCTCAGTTTGAGGAGTTTAAGGTTCCTCAGAATTAATTCCTCAAGATGTTCCTCAGGATTGATTCTATGAAACCAAACAATATAATTATCCTTCAACTGACGCATTTGTTGTTGTCCTGGGCATATGATCTGCAGAAATTGTAATTGCCCCAGGACATGTCCCTGCAAGGATGATTAGTTCTTAACCACCCACATCTTTATGGGTGGTCTTGAGGCACATGAGGATTGATGAGGATGATGAGACCTAATGGGGTGTGAGATGGAAGCATCAGGATAAACAAATGAATAAGCATTCTTATGAGGAGCTTCCCTGTGAACAAAATGGTTAGCAGATACATGATTATAATCATTTCCTTTTGAGGTATCGTCCTCAGATGATATCCTCAGCTCATTTGCATCTGCATTCACAGGAAGGTTAGTGATGAGGACCTTTGGAACCCAGATCTTCTTGACTGGAGGACCGTTCCTGCAGTTAGTTCCGATGTATCTGGCAAATACCTCACCATTACCATTCTTAAACAGTTTATAGTTTGAGTCAAATGACTCAATCATCACATCTGAAGAAACATCATCATAACCAGATAAGGTATAGGGATCAGGAGGAGGCATCATTGCCCGAACCCAAATGGTCTCAGGATATTGTTCAGGTTTCCAGTAAGACCCATCAGGGTTGAGTTTCCGAGTGAATGTGATGCCTTCTTTCCTCGGGTTTCTGTTGACGATCTGTTTCTTGAGAATGTCACAAAGAGTCTGATGTCCTTTCAGACTCTTGAACATGCCTGTTTCCAGTAGACTCTTCAACCTAGCATTTTCTTCAGCAATGTCTTGGAGGACTTGGCCATGAAGCAGAAGGAAGGAGTTGTGTCTTCATCTTCATCATCAGCATGTGATAGACCAGTTTCCTCAGTGCTGAAGATTGACTTTGAGACAAGTGTCGTGGCAAGAGCCAAACCAGCCACACCCTCAGATTCTTCAGATTCTTCCTCCTCAGCATCAGGGTTGGAATCAGATTCTTCCGAGTCCAATTCTTTCCCGAGATAAGCGCGAGCCTTACGGGAACTGCTATTCCTGTATCCAGCAGACTTTGAGGATCTTGAGGATTTCTTCTTTGTCTTTTCATCAGAACTGTCATCTTTCCCTTTCTTCTTCTTCTTCAGTTTAGCTTCCTTTTCCCATAAAGGACACTCAGCGATGTAATGCCCAGGTTTCTTGCACTTGTGGCAAACTCTCTTTCTACCTTCGACAGAATCATCATCTTTGCTTTTTCTTGAGGACGATCTTGAGGAATTTCCGAAGCGATTCTTCTTCGTGAACCTTTGAAACTTTCTGGTAAGGAGAGCAAGTTCACGGCTGAGAGTCTCAGGATTATCAGACTCTTCATCAGAGGACACTCTTCGTGCTCTAGCTTTTAGCGCGCAGACCTTAGGCGTGGGTCTGTATAGGTCTCGTTTTTAAGAGAGCTTCAGTTCATGAGCATTGAGGCGCTCGAGAATGTCCGCTGGATCCAGAGTCTTGAAGTCAGGCCTTTCTTGAATCATCAGTGATAGGAACTCAAATGAGTCATCCAGTGACCTCAGCAGTTTCTTCACAACTTCATGATCTGTGATATCAGCAGCACCAAGTGCTTCAAGTTCATTGGATATGTCAGTGAGTCTGTCAAAGGTTTTTTGCACGTGCTCATTGTCCAGCCTCTTGAACCGACTGAAGAGACTGCGGAGTGTATCAACTCGTGAGTCTCGTTGAGCTGAGACTCCTTCATTGACTTTAGACAGTCTTGTCCATATCTTCTTTGCAGTATCCAGACCACTTATACGGTTGAACTGAGCCTTATTGAGATGACCACCAATGATGCTTCGAGCTTTTGCATCAAGCTGCCAGTTCTTCTTGACAACTTCGGGAGCAGTCATCAGATTTGCTTCAGGAATGCCTTGATCAACAATGTCCCACAGATCCTTGTCAATGGCTTCAAGATGCATCCTCATCTTGTTCTTCCAGTATGGATAGTCTGTTCCGTCGAAGATGGGGCAGTTTGAGGCAACGCTCATTGTACCTGAGGTCGACATAACTAAAACTCCAGGTGGTTAAACCGAATCACACAGAACAAGGGAGTACCTTGCTCTGATACCAATTGAAAGTGCAATATATCGACCAGAGGGGGGGCGAATGGGAGATTTTCAATTTTGCAACCAGATTTTGATTTTCTTCAGGACTGAAGCAATCATGAAGCTGAAGAAGTAACCAAAATCATGAAGAAATAAAACTTCACAGAATGTAATCATTAGGGCAGCTCATCATGATGCAACAGAAATAAATCAATTCAGATAAGCAGAAGTGCTTCAGATGCATAGTATGAAGACTAATAGCAGAGGGAGAGCTGAAACACGAGAAGTCAACATAGATACTGAAGACATAATACTGAGGCTTAAGAGATTGAAGAGATATCACCAGAGATTGAAGACATTGGTTTGGTAGACCAGTTCAAGTTGTTGTGACAACTCTACGTCTGGTTGGAGAGGCTGAGATTCAACTCAGAAGACATAGTCTTCACCTTGTTCTCCTTGAACTAAAGTCCTCAGACTCCGTCCAATAACTCAGGTGAGTCTTCAAGGTAGACTCCCGAAACCTTCACATACTCAGTCACTCAGGGAAGTCACAATTGCATCTTGACTTCCTCAGACTGAAGACTTCTACACCGGCTGGAAGATCACAGTCTTCAAGAGTAAAAAGCTTCGGATCACTCGAACCGACTTCCTCAGAAATGCTCAACTACTCAGGCTGGTGGTTTTTCCTCACATAGTTTCTTCAGTTTCCTCAGAGGTGGGTTTCTCTCAGATGACAAGTGTCAGTTTTTCTCTCGGAGCAGCCAACCCACAAATGGGGCTGGGGGTGGCTATTTATAGCCGCGGAGCAACCTGAGGTGAAAGGACATAAATGCCCATGCATGCAATTACTCTCATGCACTCGGAAATGACCGTTGCTAGACCAGTTCTAGCCTCTCACCACGTAACACGTGGCACGGTCAAATTATTCTCTCTCCAGACTCCTCAACCGAAGTTAGTTACCTCAGTGTCCTGAAGAACAACGTCTCAGACACATGAGGACTGAACTTCTACTGTAGGAGATAACTCTCTCTTCAGGAGAACTGCACTCGCAGTCTCCAGACTCCTCAACCGAAGAAAGATTCCTCAGTGTCCTGAAGAACAACGTCTCAGACACCCGAGGAACTGAACTTCTACTGCAGGAGATTTCCTCAGGGTTTTTCTTCAGGATTCCTAACTGAGCACTTCCTCAGACCTTCGGAACTCGTTTTCTTCAACCCCTCCAACAGTGCGGTGTTTTCCTATGACTCAAGAAGTATAAAAAGTCTTAGCGAAGACTACGCTTCAACTTCGTCTTCAGCGCGAACTTCCTCAGGATCTTCTTCAGCTTCAGCTTCAACCGAACGCTTCAGGATCCTACTTCCTCAGGATTTCGCGCAACTTCATTCTTCAGGAAACACACCGATTTCTCCAATGTTCCTCAACATTTTGGGGGGTCAACATTGGTGGTTAAACACCTCATCCGGGACTGTTCTCCTGTGTATACTCACAAACACATCAGTCCCTTAACCGTTTTGTCATCAAACTCCAAAACCTCAAGGGGAGGGCACTTGATGCACTTACACCAGCTTTGACTTGGCTAGTCCTGAACTACGAATACCGGACTTGAGGTAAGAAGCGTACACGAGTCCACTACCAAGTCTCCAACCAATACACCACTATGGTTACTTCCTCTGTTGGGGTTCGCAGCAGAAAACACAAATTTTTCTAACTAGCGTTCCCTTAACCCAAGATCTAGCTAGCCGTATTACCGTAACAGATAGTAGTGCGGAAATAACATACCTCGGGGTGTAGTCCGTTGCGCGGGAAACGTTCCCGCAAACGTGGTTGATGTAGCCGATCAAGTTTCACAGCCCCCTGGCTGTGTTGAGCACCCGGATGGGTGTAGTCCCACACGTGCAGCACCTCGTAGTACTCGCACACATACGAGACTCGATGACGACCTCCGTTCTCCGATCCAGCGGAGGTGGCGGAAGCAGACCTCCAGACGGAGCTTCGGCAGCACGACGGCCTCCGATTCTAGCAGAGAGGTCTCAATTCCACTACAGGCTCACACTAGGGAGCCCACCGTGGAAGAGACCAGAGAGGGGAGGAGACCGGAGAAAACCGATCTCAATTCGGAGTTATATTTATTTTCTCACGAATTTCTGTGTGTTAATTATGTGCACCCTGCCTGTCTTTATATAGGCTGGGGAAGGGAGTCAACCCACCTCCCCTAGCAATGTGGGACTAAAGTCCCTTGCTAGGGGGTGGCCGGCCAAAGGGGGGAGAGGGGGCGCACCCCTCATGGGCCCTAGGGCCCATGGCGCCTCCCCCCCTTTTTCTTTTCTTTTTTCTTTTCCCTTTAATTCCTTAATGGGCCTTTTTCTCCACTAAGGCCCATAGCACATATTAATTAGAAATAAAATGATTTTAATTATTAATTCAATTAATTAATAACTAAAACATATTATTTCATCTCCCGGTGCTCCGGAAACACTTCCGGCTCACTCCGAACTTGTTTCGGTTCAATACGGTACTCCTCCGATATTGTCTCCTTAATTCTCTGGTTGCTCCGATGGTTCCGAAAAGATCTCCGATTTCATCGATCCCTTAAGTGTGTTACCCTACGGTCCGAGAACACTCCAGTCATGACCGAGCAGAGGCAACAGTCAATGATCATCAGCGGGACCTGGATGCCCATAATGACCCCTGTGCATTCCAGATATCAATACCGATTGGACCTTACGCCGTATAACATTCCCTTTGTCAGCGATACTGGATTGTTCCGAGATTCGATCAATGACATCCTATGTCTGGTTCAACCTCGTTCCGAACTAAATCCTCATTCACTCGTTCCCGTGATATTCATCCCCGTGACCTAGTCACACGCTGCGCAGCTTCATGGATGGAATCTCACCGAGTGGGCCCCGAGTATCTATCCATTATATGGATTGACAAATCCCGCTCTTGTAAACAATACTCCTCAACGTATCTCCACGGAATACCTAAGATACAACCGTTATGACCCGCATATTTCAGTCAGGTGGTGGGATGTAAGTCAAAGCATCCGGGAAGATAGTGGTTATGCACGTACTCACGGTCAAAGGAACGGTCTACCACGTTCTGTAATTACAACACTGAACCTTCATAAGATTTGATCATGCTGTAATGCTTACTTTGGGTAATGTTCATCACGTCACTTAACCCGTGAGGTGACCTCATAGTCAAGAGACTTAATTGTCCATGATCGCGAAACCACGATCATCATGTTGACCATGAACTAGTTATCGAAGTAGAGGCTAACTAGGAACTCTGGGTGTTTCTATACCACACCTGCATCATTGTTTCACTGATGCAGTTCTAGCACGGTATGAAACTGGTTATGAACTTGCTTAGATATATTGGAATAATCATATATTATTTGCCTCTAGAGCATATATCCAACAGTCTCCCACTTGCACTAGAGTGCTAATAATCTAGCCGCATTTTTCCGATCATAATCATCTTATCACATAAGTGTTTCATTGATCATGCATGCTCATGGAAGAGGGTTCGTCAACGAACTGCACCAATTCAGATTCGTATGTTTCCTTTGCAACTGGTACAGGTCAAAAGCTCTTTTGACATACCACTCATTATCATATAATGGTTGGATATAAGTTTCGCGGGAGAGTGAGACTATTATTTCACAGTATCCTCCAATGATCTCTTGGTTCAGTCTTTAGAAGACTCATCCATAGTCATATATACCGGGAAATACACTCAGCCAGAAGTCCAATACTTCTAACGCTAAACTTTTATCCATACGTCTACTTTCTTAAGTAGAATTATGTTTGTAGTACCGTGAATTTTGCTCACATTCCTTTCATGTCTTTGGTGATGTCTCTAATTCCATATAGACCCATAATATGGCGTGCAATTGTAATCTTGCATTACATTCAAGTCTATTATCCTTTCTATATTTTAGAGAATAGTCCTCAGTATGCCTCTCTATACTGAATGCATGGACTTTATTCAGATTCTGTGTTTTACTCCTAAAGCACATCGGAATCTGTTCTTCTACCAAGAACTTTTGAGTCATTCTGTTGTTGGATTCACAACGCATGTTATATGGTAGAATCATATATCAAGAACATATGAGATCACATGTCCAGTACATGGTGCATCTCTATTCTTCCATCAAGACATTACTTGTGATATTTGGATTTCATCCATTATATAATTTCTATCCACAAGAACCTGTTTCTTGTCTAGAAGATTATTCCAACCTTCACTTCGTTTCATTATCCGTATCTTAATCTACTCATATAGATTTCAACGTGTAATGTGTTGGTATTTCATATAAAAGAAGATTCTTGCAATCTTGTATTTTATTTGCCTTATGCTCTATATATATCATAATGCACATATGTATATGAGACGATTCTCTATATACACAATCAATGCATATCCATATATATACATATGAGATCATTCTTCACACATATCAATGCATATATGTTTGAGACAATGATCCTGCTCCCACTCAAATATATCCATCTTATACTCATATATTTGTGGTTCAGCTTTCATCAAGTCATTTTATTGTTCACTATGTCTCACATAATGACAATGCTTCCAAAGCTCCCACTCAGAAAATGCCCTCTGCATTCCAAGTTTCAGGGAAGTCTTCAAAGCTCCCACTCAGTTTCATGAAACTGCAGGCCCACTCAATATTTTGGTCATCACAAAATCACTTGATCAAATCAAGGTTGAGGGTTCCTGTCTTGAGGTACTATAGTCCATCCTTTTAACGAAGTAACCTTCGTCATGCCCATTGCAATTCTCTTTCAAATCCCAAATTTGACTGAGATGCAATTTCAGGCTATGGTCCATCGTAGTGTAAATGAAATATTTTATTGATTAAAGCATTCCTACGTTTCCGTAGTCAATCACCATTGAACTTTGGTCATAACCAAATAATGCCTTATGCCCATTACATTATTCTCAATAACTCTCCAGTTTGTCGGGAATATGAAATAACCGATTTATTTCACGGGACGTGAGCCATCCTTAATGTAACTCAATATTGTTTCATTTCTCCTCGTGTTCTAGGCTACCATCATTCCTTTGTGTCTTCAAGCAATATTATTCCCTATTGTTTTATTAAGAAGACTCATGATTATTGTTCTGTACAGAACGTATTCATGATAACCTTCTAAATTCAACAATGGCTTCAACCCATATACCAAGATCAATCATCTTTGGCATATCCTTCCTTATGCAGTGTCATTACAGCGGAACGTGCTTCCGTTGCAATACTCTGATATTCTGAAGGCAAGGTCCAATACCCCGGTCAAAGTTTTCATTATCTCCCATTGGATCTGTGTCGAGATACTTTTCTCGTCTTACCAATTAAGCAACACAAATTTTGCTATTCGGGGATAATATGTAATTTCAATTGCTCGTAGTTTTATTACAAAGAAATTCTTTCTTTTAAGAAACCTTATAACACCATCAGTTATGGAGCTATCATGTCTCGTTAGATCCAGGATGGTTTCCTATTCATGAAGTGGGTGTTTTAACTTAATGAATTAAACAACTTATTCGACAATAACTATAGTGCTAGGGGAAAGAACGTTTAGACCATACTACGGTTTAGTATGACTACGAATGGTTTAAGTAGTCTAGCACTTTTAACTTCCATCGTAGTTTGTGGTACAACTTCCACAAGTCTCCCATTATGTCAATATCAATACTTATCACTTCGGATCGTAACGTAGTGATATGTATCCTTGTATTCTCACTTCTCACTGTGATTCCTGAATCTCAGTTTTATGATCTTTAATTGAATACAACTTTCAATTAATCATATGAAGTCTTTAATGATAACTCACATGCCCATTCTACATCATTTATGTATAATGATTGGCACAAGTTCTACTTGCTAGAACCTTGTTATGATTATATTTATTGCAGAGGTTCATAGATCGTGTATCTAATCCATCGCATGCAATCAAGTTATGATTTTCATTCGATAATGAACTCACAAGTTAATAGATCATACATTTAATGAATTCATCTGTTATGAAGTCACCTCATGCAATCAAATCTTTGACTTGTTGTAATCAAGACAACTTTATCATTAAACATTGAATATTTCTTGACAATAATAGTAGTATTATAAAGGCTTTCTATCATATCATAAATCAAGACGTAATCAAAGTATAAGCACACTTTTATTCATAAAGATGGAACAACTGACTTGTCTCATTACATGAATAACTTTGTCTCGCGAGATGCAAGACATACAACTAAGTGTTCATACTATAATGATTACATAAGATTTATCTAATACTCTAAGTATCTCCTATGATAGATGTCTTGGTGGAATCCATGCTGGCCATCAACTGACTTGATGTCCATCAATCCTTGATTTCACCTCTTCCCGTCCATGCAACGGCAGGTCCTGTTTTCATAAAACAGAATAAGTATCAAATACTCATTTACTGCACTTGTTGTATAAGGGAATGAACATTTATAATGTATATCAAGTATATACCTTCTCCATCGATGACTTCTGCATCCTCGAAAGGAGCAATGTCCGTGGTCAAGAGATCAGTCATGAAGTTCTGGAGACTCATATTAGCTCCTCTTCCGACATAGCTATGAACATAATCACCATAACTCGGAGGGAGTGAGTGCAATAACGTATTTATTGCAAACTCTTCCGTGGTGCTTTCGTTCATTGTCCAATATTCATAGTCCTCCACTAGGGTCAGGTACATCTCATGCATCTTGTCTAAGTGATCATCAAGGCTTGTGCGTTCTTCCATCTTTGTAGATAGAAACTTGCTTTCTAACTCAAATCTGGCAATTCTGAACTCACGTACGAACATTGTCTTTAGCGTGTCCATCATGTCATATGGGCCAGTGTCCTGTAACTGTATGCCCAACTCCTCTGACATGCTGAAGAACATGACATTCCTGACTACGGAGCATTTCTGTCGGCGAGCATAATGATCAAGTATCTCTTGATCGCCAACATCATCGTCCGGATGTTCTTCCACATGCATTTCTATTGTAAACAAGATGTCTGCTCTCTTGAGCGACGTCCTAAGGCGTGAATACCAATCAGCAAAGTTTGACCCATTTTCTCTAAGTCTTTCACCATGTAAGAAGGAAACCATTTCAAGGTACTGGGTATTATCCATTTTCTACAAACATAATTGCAAGGAACACAATTAAGACTAGTTCACAACAAAAGAGTTCATATAATCATATGAGCTCACACCAAAACATTTCATCCCTAAGAAGTTTCAGTGATTACATGATCCAGATTCACTGCCCGACCTCGAATATCACACGGCCGACGGGTCAGTTTCAAAGGTAGACAACAACTTGTGCGATCACATTATCTTATATATACTGTGACTCATGCTCGATCTTTCGATCTCTAGTATTCCGAGGCCATATCTGCATATGCTAGGCTCGCCAAATTAACCTCCATGTTATATGCTGCTCAGCAAGGCCATATTTGCATATGCCAGGCTTGCCGAACCCAACCTCATGCGAACTCCATTGAATATGTAGGACAACTCCGGTATGTACGGAGCATCAAGCCATATGGGAGAACCTTCCAGGTGGTGCACACTTCGGTAGAATACTTGTGTTTGGCTTTGTTAAGGGATCATCTTATCACATGCTACCGTCGTGTATCTTATACTAGCAAGTTTTAAGATGTCTGGGTTATGGCAACACTAAGTCTACAGTGTCTCCATTTTAGTTTGTTTCATGATGACGATTACTACTTATTAGTAACACATAGCAAAAGCTATCACTACATCACAAACAAACAAACGATAGCCCCCACTTTGCAATACAAGGTTTAGACGATCTAGTTGTATATTGCAAGTTTTACGTGGCTGCTAGGGCTTTCATAGTTAAACAGGTTTTAACATACTAGTCAACCACAACGTCAACCATACGATTGTCTCTATTACACCCCGCACGGGGCCCTCCGTTGCAAATGCCACATCCGCTAAAGTAGAGAGACAGACACCCCCCTAGCCACTTTATACGGTACAAGCCGCATGTCAAGCATGGAACCAGTCTCGCGTAAGAGTACGCGTAAAGTCGGTCGGGGGCCGCTTCATCAAACAATGCCGCAGATATGAACAAGTGCACGTGAGAGGGTAACAATCATACAATCAACGCCCACATCCCCGATGTAACATCCCAAAATTCTAAATTTTGGAATGTTATAATAAATAGATTATTATGATTGTCTTGTTTGATTTATGTGAGTGAGATAGACTAGGATCTGAAACTTTTGAAGTTTAACTGAATATTAAAAATGAGAGGGAATAAAATGACTTTCCCTAATATTCATTTTTGTTCATTTACATTTATTATTTAAAAACAAATCCAGCAAATAAAAATAGAGAGAAGGTAATATGACTCCTTCAACAAATAAAATAAAGTTGGGAAATATTTCAAATAAAAGTTTTCATCTTTATTTTATTGGATCTTATTTTGAATACTTTTTTTTAAATAAAAATAATTAAATGAGGGAAGATAACATGACTTCTTCAATTTCATTGAAAATGATTTAAAACCTTGCTTCGGATTTATTTGAATTTCTTGAATGACGTTTTTCTTTATTATTTTATTTTGTATAAATAACGTATTGAAAATATTATTTATGTTTTTTCTAAGATTTTAGAAATTTATTTCGTATTTTTCCGACTTATATTTTATGTTATAAAACTCTTTGAAGCTTAAAGAAAAGTACGTATATATTTATATAAACGTACTTATGTTTTACGTATTTTTATTATTTAAAAAAAAATAAGATGTTATTTTTTCGGGGCTATTTTTATTATATCAACGCCGTCGGCCGTGCCCGCATAGGACACCTTCCGGTTGCCCTTTGCCCACGAAATCTTGTCCCTTAAATACCCCACGTTCCCCTCCGCCGATTCCTCACAAAATTTTGCCCCAAACCGTTCCAAATCGAGCTAATTTCGAGGTAGATCTTGACGAAAAATTTCGACTTTGCCGGTAGATCCCGTCGCCGGTGAGCCTCCCCTTGACCCCAATTTTTGCATACCGACTTCTTTCTTCGTTGTGCATCTAATGGACATCTTTTCCCTCTTCTTTTCTTGCGCAAGATTGATCCCCAAATTGTACGCATACCGCGGGAGTTCATCGGAGCGCGCTCGGTTCACCGCGTTGCCACGCCCGTACGGACGACGTTGGAGATCATCACCACCACCGTTGTGATCTTCTAATCAAGCCCTACATCCTAGACGTACTCGTTGACGCCGAAGATCGCCGGAGTTGTCGTCTTCGTCGCGTCTAATTTACACGTCGCGGTTAGTAAAAGCGCCGTAAATTTTTTTTATCCGTTGCCCCGTTTTAGATGAAACCAGCGGCCAAATCGTTGTTTTGAAACCCTCTAATTATTATGTACTGTAGATCCAAGTTTTGAGAAAATTATTTTTTCCGTTCGATCAAATTTTTTTTTTCTAAATCCTATGCAAAACTGTTCTAGTAATATCTTTTTACTCGTAGATCCGTTTTGCGTGATTCCAAAGCCCACGGTTTTCTTTCGAAGCCCTCTTTTCAGTTCAACCATAAAGTTTGTTTTGTTATTTTCGAAAATATTCAGCTCTGATTAGATTCTATTTTCAACTTTAGTTGATCGTAACTTTTGTTTTACAACTCGGATTTGATTAATTCTTTTTGCAAACTAAAACCCTAACTAAACCCTATATTCTAGACACTTGGAAACCCACTTTGAACGCATTTGTGTTCTGTTTTGCAAAATATTTTATTTGGTTTTTTTTTCTTTTTCTTTTGGAGTTCATGAACTTTGTTTTGCCTTTGTTTGTGTATTGATTGTGTGCAACCTTGTGTGCTTGGTTACGATAGATTGCTCGGAGTGTGACGAGTAGAATTGTCGGAATTATGAGCGCGAATAACTTCATCAAGATTCAAGGCAAGTCATATCTTTTGATCATATTCCCTATTACCTATGTTTTCAATGCATTAGTTCTTCTTCTTTAGATTGCATGATAGGTTATGCTATGCTATTACACCCAGTAGTTCATTGAGGTAGGTCTGATCCTTACATCTTTGTCACCATCGTATATTAGAATATTGCTATGCTAAGTAGACGTGGATTGGGAAGTGAATCATTATGAGGTATGAGTGATAAAGTAGTAATTAGGACCAAGATAAAGTTAATGAACTACCTGGGTGGGATGGTTGCGAGCATCCTGGAGGTGGCCAGTGATGACTGCGGAAAGCCACCCAGGCTCAAAGGGACTGTTTGTATTGACATACCTAGAAGCTTACGTGTGCAGCCACAAGCTACTATGGGCTCTGGCTTGGTTGATCAGTTGTAGGGACTCTTACTAGGTAGCGCTACGAAAGTAGATGTGAGTAGGTGGGATGGGTGCTACCGGAGTAAGGGAAACTCTTCTAAAAGACCATGTCTCGATCTTCCAGTTGTCATACACCATGCAGTGTGACAAACTACAAAGGAGGCGAGCGAGTCTTGTGGGGAAAAGTGCACAAACCTCTGCAGAGTGTAAAACTAATCGATTAGCCGTGTCCCCGGTTATGGACAATTTGAGCGACTAGATGTGGTAATATTAATTTGTCTCATCATCTTTAATTACCTGATTGGTTTAATCACTTTGGGATAGATTGAGTGGGGGTTCCCATCTCAATCGTATGTTATGGTAGAACTTAGTTATTGTTATTCTATAGGGAAAATTAGCTTTTTGCAAAAATAAATGTAGAAGCTCCACCAGCCAAATTGCATGTATTGTAGGGCTTTTACTTCTTTCTGGGATATGATTTGCCGTACATTCAAATGTACTGACCCGTTTTCGGGCTGTAACCTTCGGTGTTGCAGGATTATATACGACGAGTAAGTGATACCATTTAGGGTCGTGAAGTCTACACTCAACTTTGCCATTGGCGTTGATGGGACTCCACTTATATATTGATTGTTCTGCTGTGTATTCTAGCCCAAGGGCTGTAAGGTAATAAATACCATGTATTTACGTTAATTTATGACATGTGATACTATGGTATTTCATCGAGTACTGTGTGTGCTAGCATACTGATCCAGGGATAGCACAGAAGCACAGTAGACTTGGTTCCCTTCGGTACCAGGTCGCTACACCCGATGTGTTCTATCCGTACAGTAATACTAAGCATAGACCTAGCTCATGATACCACTGTGGGGTTCACAGCAGAAAACACAAATTTTTCTAACTAGCGTTCCCTTAACCCAAGATCTAGCTAGCCGTATTACCGTAACAGATAGTAGTGCGGAAATAACATACCTCGGGGTGTAGTCCGTTGCGCGGGAAACGTTCCCGCAAACGTGGTTGATATAGCCGATCAAGTTTCACAGCCCCCTGGCTGTGTTGAGCACCCGGATGGGTGTAGTCCCACACGTGCAGCACCTCGTAGTACTCGCACACATACGAGACTCGATGACGACCTCCGTTCTCCGATCCAGCGGAGGTGGCGGAAGCAGACCTCCGGACGGAGCTTCGGCAGCACGACGGCCTCCGATTCTAGCAGAGAGGTCTCAATTCCACTACAGGCTCACACTAGGGAGCCCACCGTGGAAGAGACCAGAGAGGGGAGGAGACCGGAGAAAACCGATCTCAATTCGGAGTTATATTTATTTTCTCACGAATTTCTGTGTGTTAATTATGTGCACCCTGCCTGTCTTTATATAGGCTGGGGAAGGGAGTCAACCCACCTCCCCTAGCAATGTGGGACTAAAGTCCCTTGCTAGGGGGTGGCCGGCCAAAGGGGGGAGAGGGGGCGCACCCCTCATGGGCCCTAGGGCCCATGGCGCCTCCCCCCCCTTTTTCTTTTCTTTTTTCTTTTCCCTTTAATTCCTTAATGGGCCTCTTTCTCCACTAAGGCCCATAGCACATATTAATGAGAAATAAAATGATTTTAATTATTAATTCAATTAATTAATAACTAAAACATATTATTTCATCTCCCGGTGCTCCAGAAACACTTCTGGCTCACTCCGAACTTGTTTCGGTTCAATACGGTACTCCTCCAATATTGTCTCCTTAATTCTCTGGTTGCTCCGATGGTTCCGAAAAGATCTCCGATTTCATCGAGCCCTTAAGTGTGTTACCCTACGGTCCGAGAACACTCCAGTCATGACCGAGCAGAGGCAACAGTCAACGATCATCAGCGGGACCTGGATGCCCATAATGACCCCTGTGCATTCCGGATATCAATACCGATTGGACCTTACGCCGTATAACATTCCCTTTGTCAGCGATAATGGATTGTTCCGAGATTCGATCAATGACATCCTATGTCTGGTTCAACCTCGTTCCGAACTAAATCCTCATTCACTCGTTCCCGTGATATTCATCCCCGTGACCTAGTCACACGCTGCGCAGCTTCATGGATGGAATCTCACCGAGTGGGCCCCGAGTATCTATCCATTATATGGATTGACAAATCCCGCTCTTGTAAACAATACTCCTCAACGTATCTCCACGGAATACCTAAGATACAACCGTTATGACCCGCATATTTCAGTCAGGTGGTGGGATGTAAGTCAAAGCATCCGGGAAGATAGTGATTATGCACGTACTCACGGTCAAAGGAACGGTCTACCACGTTCTGTAATTACAACACTGAACCTTCATAAGATTTGATCATGCTGTAATGCTTACTTTGGTTAATGTTCATCACGTCACTTAACCCGTGAGGTGACCTCATAGTCAAGAGACTTAATTGTCCATGATCGCGAAACCACGATCATCATGTTGACCATGAACTAGTTATCGAAGTAGAGGCTAACTAGGAACTCTGGGTGTTTCTATACCACACCTGCATCATTGTTTCACTGATGCAGTTCTAGCACGGTATGAAACTGGTTATGAACTTGCTTAGATATATTGGAATAATCATATATTATTTGCCTCTAGAGCATATATCCAACATCCTCGACTTCCCCACGAGGAAGCACATCATAGCACTCACGCTTATCTTGCGAGTTTTAGAAGTATCCATTCAAGTTGTCTAATAATCAAGTACAGCTTTCCAAGTAGTCCATGAACGCGGACGTGGCTATTCGAATAGTTTTTTTAACCTTGCAAGGGTGTAAACTAAACACACATGAACATCGGTTACCGCCTAGTCTCGCCACCATTCAAGAGGTGACAGCGAGGATGTTCACCACAACACTTCGCCCACAACTCCGTTCTATTCCAAGGAGTCAACTGTCTGAGTTCCAAACCTATCTGGAGTTCCGGCCGAGCTTCCAGCCAGGACTCAAACCATGTAGGCACGACTGACAAGACCACCTCGACGGATGTTTCGCCGCTTGACAAGACATGTTCCACAAGCCCTACCATGAATGCCACATTTCATTTCCTTTATCTTTCTATGCATATGCCGAATGGAAATCCCGAACTAGTTGTGACTCCTGGACTTGGATTGGGGTGAGTTACTAGGTCGAGAGGGGTCAGTGAGCCCAATGTGTGGTTGTACTCTTTGTCTCGGATTACCATACAAGAACTCGGGCTTAAGGCGGTGTTCAACGAGAAAACCCACTGTGTACTCCTACACAACCTCTCATCGTTCACCTTGTATTAGGGTGGATTCACCAACACAGTTTCACTTTCATCAACACCATGTTCACCATCATCCCGACTCACATCAAAAGCAACCTCATTGTACCACTAAGCATGCAATAAGCAGTAATAGTTGCATGGGCCACATGATATCAATCAAATCCTATGTCAGCTAGGATTGTGGTTTGCTTACTACTGTGACAAGATGATAGGTCATGCATCGGATATGGGTTCAACTATGCGGTAGAATCGATACAAGGTGATCTCCTAAACATGCATAAGCGAGACTGAGAGGGAATTGGGATTTTATAGACATGATCAATGGGGTTTGCTTGCCTTGCTGACGATACACAGGTCTTAACGGTGGTCTTCTCCTTCGGGGGTGATCACCGTCTCGGAAAAGCTGGTACCGGAAACAATCATCAACAAAGGGGGGGGGCAACTTCGGAAGTAAATGCACAAGCACATGATAAGGTTGTCCATGATGTATATGGTACTGGTTTGTTAACAATTCAATTTAATTGAAGTGTGTTGCAAAGGATTTGCAAATTCAAACTCCAAATTCAAATTCAAATTATGCCATATGCATGTTTGCTACTGTTCACCCATTTAAAAATGGTCAAACATAGAAACAAGTTGCATATTCATAATCCTTGCATTTTTCTGATAATTTTCCATATATTATTTGTCCAATTTGGAGTTAATATGAATTTTCTATGATTTATTGAAGTTTAAATGAATTTCTGGATTTTCTATAATTCTTAAATTCATTTCTAAATTTCTGGAAATTGATTTATTGCATCAGCATGATGCAAGCATGACATCAGCAGGGGGCTGACAGGTGGGTCCACCCTGTCAGTGACCCACTGTTAAATTATGTTTAGATTTAACTTTAACAGAGGATTAGGGGGTTGGCCCCACTTGTCATGGACTCGGGGGTGGGGGGGGGGGGTTAAGTTTGGGATTAGGGCTAATCGGCGGCGGCGCCCACTCGGGGTGGCGTTCCCGGGCACCGTTCGCAGCGCTGAGACCACGAGCGTGTAGCCCGTGCCTGCGTGCAGCTACTGGAGGGGTCGGGCTACCACGGGGAGGCCCAACGTGACGACGGCGAGCTTCCCGGCGGCGGCCGGAGCACGGCACAGGCAGGCTCGGTGATTAGGGGCACGGGAGGAGGCGCGGAAAGAGGGGTTCGAGGCGGAGGCTCACCCTGGATCGAATGGTGAGGACGGCGGAGTCGGGGGAAGCAGTACGGCGGCGCAATCGTCGACGGGCTCCACTGCGGCCGGCGGCAGCTCGATGAAGGGGGCGTCTCCTCTAGGGCCTCCGGGCTCGATTCACTGCACGGGAAGACGAAGACGACGGCGGTCGACCTGTTGGACACGGCGGTGGCTCTTCTCGTCGCCGTTGGCCACGCAGGCGCACGGGGCTCACTCCGATGAGTTCTCGGGTTCGCGCAGAAACGAGAGAGGGAGAGCGTCGGGAGAGACCGCGAGTGGAGGGGAATGTGAGAGGAGGTTCTGGGCGTCTGCGTGGCGCCTTGGGAGAGAAGAGGGGGCTCCAGAGAGGCCTCGGTGGCGTCGGCGCGGCCACGGCTCGCCACCGAGCAGCTTGGAAGCAAGGGGGAAAGAAGACAAGCCCCAGGTGGCCTTGGGCTGGGATTTGGTTAGTTGGGCCTGTGGCCTGTGGGGTGGGCTGGGGTTTTCTTTTTGAAAGTCCAAGTATGTGATCAGAGGGGGAGGGGGTGAATGATCACTTCAAAATTTTCTACTAAAACTATTGAAGTGAGGCATAAACAGTGCGGAATAGCGAAGAATAACTGGAAGTGAATCTAAATGAAGTGAATCAAAACCCATTGAAGCATAACAGTGAAGCAAATGCAATACTGAAGGTAAATGCTTGAAGTAAAACGGACTGGGACTCGGCGATGTTTGTTCGACAAGTTCACGCTCTGCAAAGCGCTACGTCTGGTTGGAGGGACTCGTGATTGAACACATGGAGCAAATCTCTCTCCGTCCGTTGCTCCACTGCATCAAACTCCTTGAGCTTGATCAGTTCTTCACTCGTGGTTGATTATTGAGGAAATCACCGAAACCTTTGACAAACTGGACTTCGAGGCGACAATTACTCTTCGCTCTCTGAAGTACAACTCTCTAACCGTCTAGGAGAATTGCAGTTCTCCAAGATAAAAAGGCTAGCAAGCTTTCACCTAAGTCATCTCGAATTTACTCAGATCAATGGGACTTAGGTTTCAGTAACTGGATTTTGGGCTTTGTTTCGGTGGCGCTTTTGGGGTGCTCTCTTCAGTCTCTCTAGGAATGATCTCAGAGAAGCCACCCGTAAATGGAGGAGGGGCGGCGTATTTATAGTTGGCGATCCCGAGGTGCGGAATGACCAAACTAACCCGAGGTGACAGCTTGACACGTGTCCACAACGGTCGGATTTGTCATCAATGCGCAACTTTACTTGAGGAACAAGTAAAGCTGACTCACGGACTTAGTTCTGCTTCAGAAGCCAAAGAACGAAGTCTTTGCTACCGAAGCTTAACTTAGTGCACATGAGATTTCTTCACTCAGGCTTCTCACTTGGCTGGATTTGATTTGAGCATTTCTCAATGACTTCGATGTCCACAAACTAAATACCCCTCTTGATAGTACGGTTTGTCCTATGACTCGAGGAACAGAAAAAGAACTACACAAAAACATCTAAGTCTTGTGCCGTCTTCTTCATTTCCTTCAATGAGTAGAGCTTCAGGACACCTTCATTTTTGGGGGTCAACCTTCGTGATTAAGCGTCGCTCCGTGGGTAATGCTTCGATAACTTGAAGACCTTCCCTGAAGCTTTATCACATGGCTTGTCCTTCAGGAACCTATGCAACTGATTATACTAGGAAACATTGTTAGTTCCTCTACTGTTTTTTCCAACAATATCCAAAACACACAGGGGAAAAACTTTGCTCTTACAATCTCCCCCTTTTTGGACTATTGTTGACAAAACAGGCATTGATAAAAGATATTGAAGTTTTTGTGAAGGATGGGACAAACTCTAAGATATGAAGTTTTTGGCTCCCCCTGAATACAAGCATCGAAGATTTATATAATCGAAGTTAATGCTTGAGATAATTTTTCTTCGATGGAGAGAAAAACGAAATATGTTAGTGAATACAATTGCATTGATGATATATATCCAGGAATGTATGCAATAACTTCCAATGACCTATGACTTAGAAATAATAACCACCTGCAAGATAGAAGATACGAAGCAATACTTGCAAGCAAAGGGATTATTAAAACTTTAAGTGTAGCACATGAGTAGCATGACTGAAGTAAAACTTAAGTTACAACCCAATCGAAAGGAATGGAATGTTTGTCGTAACTTAACCAAACGAAGCAAAAACAGATAGCAAGAACCCTTTCCCCGATGCAAAACTAACTCATCGATGCCCTCATTCTCCCCCTTTTTGTCAATGATTGGACAAAAGGTTGAGAAGAGGTTCGAGAGATCTATTACGCAGCATCAGCACCCTGAGAACCCGACGAAGCTGTGCTCGATGAAGACTCATCCGACGAAGACTGATCGCCTGAGGATTCTTCTTCAGAAGAATACGTAGGAATAGCTTCGTGGCGTGTCTGAGTGATGAGGTTGATGTCGAGGTCGCTGTCGTCGAGGCCGTCGTCGTCCTTTGAGGTGATGGAGTCATTCTCGGAGACGGTATCTGGCCATATGGGTTCAGGCTCGTTGACGAAGAATACTTCATCAATCTTGTGCAGGGGAGGGATCTTTTGATTCGGGCGGTCCACTGAGTCATCACGAGCAAAGTTTCGCCGGAGGTGCGGATACTCTTTGTAGATGCGATCTTTACGAAGGCCATTCACAGATTTGAATTTCCGGAGTCCCTTCCAGGAATGACGCTTGAGCACACGCAAGTACTGATTGTTGTTGAGTGCTATATTTCCAACACGGTTGATCTCATCAACAAGAAACTGCATCTGGCGGGGGAAAAATCTCGGGAAACATGGGTTCTGGAGAGGGTTGGTGATGGAGCATTAGCTTCATGGGGAGGTGATGGAGGTGGTGCGGGAGCAACTGGTGGAGTGGGAATCCTTTGTGGTTCGGGGGTTGGGGCACGAATGGGTGTGGGAACTAGAGGTGGTATAGGTGAGGGGTTTCGTGCAGGCGCTGGAGTGGGGGTAGGAGCTTTCTGTGGTGGAGTTTTCTTGGGGGTGGTTCTGGTAGGAGGAGGTGTGGGAGTCTTGGAGGGTGGAGCTGAAGGCTTTGATGCGGGCTTGGATGGCTTTGGCTTCGGTGCAGAAGTGGGAACGGCTTCAGGAGATTCCGGGGGCTGTTCATCACTTGTATCCATGTCTGCGGCTGAGGCCAAAGTAATCTTGCGCCTCTTGGTGGTTTTCTTCTTCGGTGAGGGTCCTGTTGCCTTTGAAGGAGCAGGCTTAGGAGATAGAGCCGGTGCAACAACTCGTTCAGCTTCGGGCGAAGCTTTACGTTTCCTCGAATCCCTTTCCATAATGGAAGCATTATGGGTCTTCACCATGTCATCTACAGCGGCCTTTACTTTGCCTTTGTAGATTTTGATATTGTCCTTGGTGGTAGAATTGACTTCTGTCACTTCTGATAGTTGTGAATCTTTTTCATTTCAGCCCTGTCTCTTGAATGCAAATCCTTCAGCTGACTGATCATGGTGGTGATCATAGCTTCGATAGACCTGGAGATGTAAACTTCTCCAAAGTCAACAGCATCAGGATCTTCAGCAGCACACTTCTCCCAAAGGGCTTCAGTGATGCCCAACTGATCCAAGAGTTCGCCTTCACGTGAGTCAGGGAATGGATGGTCACTCTGAGGATCAGCTTCAGCTTGAGCTTCAAGCAAAGATATGCCTTTCTGCTTCGTTGGAATAGCTGAGGGAGTCATATCAACTACGGGCTTCTTCTGACTTGCCCTAGCAGCTTTCTCAGCTTTCTTCGTTCTGAGGCTTTCTAATGAAGCCTTGCATTTAGCTTCATGATCAGCTAGCTGTTTAGCTTCAGCAACAGCTTTCTCTTCGTTCTTTGCGGCTTCGGCGAGCTTGCGCTTCGTCTCAGCCTTCTCTGCTGCCATCTTGGCTGAGTCCAACTCCTTTTTCTGTCTGGCTGCATCCTCATCTGCCTTCTTCTTCTCAGCTGCGCTTCTGGCATTGATGTTGCGCGCAAGTGCCTCCGCGAGGTCTTTTTGTCTCAATTCTTCTTCAGTGAGCTTGTGCTTCACTGAAGGGATTTTTGCAGCACACTGCTTGGGCTTCGTTGGTGCTGAAGCCTTTGCAGGTTGTCTCTTGGCGGGGTCGTGCTTCTGCTTTGATCGCCTCTCAGAGTCGGGGGCATCAGCCGGTGGCTTGGAGGCCAAGGGCTTCGTGACAACCAAGTTTGAGAGATCAATGGTGGGACGAGCAGAAGGCTTGACCTTAGCCTCAGGTTTCTCTCCTGGCTTTTTCTTCAGTGGGATCTGAAGTTTTTGCTTCTTGGGGGGAGCAGGATCATCCGATTCGTCATCTGCTTCGAAATCAGATTCGGCATCAGCTGCATTGGATTCATCCATGATGGAATCTTCCAGAGCAGCTTGTTCTAATCTGGCATGTTCTTCATCTTCTGTTGTAGCATGGGGTGGAGAAGCATACTTCTTCTTCAGCTTCTTCTTCTTCTTTTTGCTAGGCCCTTCACCTTGGGCTTCAGCTTCAGCCAACTTGGCTGCCTTTTTCTCTTCTTTCAGCCTCTTGGCTTTAGCAGCGATTCTCAATTGTTCTTGTTCTTCTGGGTAATCACCTGGTGTCTTGAGGGTGTTGGGGTGAGGAAGCTTTGGTGGAACTGGGTAGTATAGGTGACGATTCTCTTCAGTGTACTGACTGCACATGGTTGAAGTGTACCGAAAGGGCGGACTGAAGGCAAACTGCATAGTCCACTTCCAGGTAGGGATGCTCTTGTACTTGTACCATCGAACAGCCCAGTACCTGCGAATTTTTTGCAAGCGATTCTTGCGCTGCTCCTTGGTTTCTTCAGGGGGTGTGTCATAACCCAGAGCAATGCGAATTGATTCGGGGATGCCTCTGGCGTTGTTGGTTTCCTTTGTTCTTCCTCCTTTCTTCTTCGGAGCAGTACGTTCTGCTTCGTTGATGTGATCAAGGTTTGGTGACTCATTACTGAAGTCTAACTCAGCAGACATCCTGTGAAAAGCATAAAAGTAGCGAGGGAATAGGCGAGAATGGAATGAGCACCAGCAAAAGTTTCGATCCAAAAACAATTTTGACAAGAGATTCAGTGAAGAATTTTGGTAGAGATTCTGGTCTGTTCTGAGCTAGACTTAATCTCACACAAGATGAGTTGAAACCCTAACACAGAACAGATGAATTCTAACCCTAACTTCTAACCTGAATCGAGGAGGAAACCTTGACTAGCAGAAACAGGTTTCCCAATAGTGCAACGATCCAACGGATCAAAGAAACCTAAGGAAATCATCCAAAAACAAACAGTCTAAGAACTCGGATCCAATCTGGAGAAAGAAGAACACAAGAGATGGAGATTGGATCGAGGCTTGGCGTACCCTAACCCGGTGGCGTCAAGCAACTACGGCGGCGAAGAGCGGAGAGGATGTGCTCGTCGACGGCGTGAAGTCCACGGCGGCGCTCTTCCGGTAGTGAAGCGGCGAGAGCGGCGACGGAGACGAAGAGCTCTGCGGCGCTCGGGAGATAGGGTTCCAGAGAGATGCGAATGAGGAGGTGGGATGGCTTCACTAGGGTGGGATGCCTTATATAGGCCGGTCTGACAGGAGCTGTCAGATCAGATCGAACGGCCCCCAGCGATTGTCTCTCTGGATTCTACGGCGAGGATCTCGTGGTGAATCTCAAGAAAATCTCAACGACCCGGATTTGATGGGATCTCAACGACCGAAGAATATGTCCTCGATTTGAGTAAAACTTCGATGAAAATTGGAAGCATTTGATTCGGAACTCAATGATGTTCGAGGCAAATGTTTTCCGTTTCAATTGTGCTCAACCATTATGGACAGACAGAATAAGAAAGAAAAAGAATAGAAAGGGTAGGGTCCGAAACTTATCACCTCGAAGAAAAACCGAACAAAGCAAAAGGTGATAAGTCTAGAGGACTAAAACCAAGCGAAATAAAAATAAACTAAATAGGTAAGCGACAAAGTAACTGGATATATACAGAAGTAAAGAGGTTCGGTCTTACAGTACATGTCGTGAGTCCAATATATTGAGCTCACACCTTAACGTACAAAATCTTTTCTCATCCAATGGTTTCGTGAAAATGTCTGCCAGTTGATCTTCAGTTCTGACATGACTAATAACAATATCTTCACGCTGAACATGATCACGAAGAAAATGATGGCGAATGTCAATATGCTTCGTGCGAGAGTGCTGCACAGGATTGTGAGCAATTTAGATTGCACTCTCATTATCACATAGGAGTGGAATTTTCTTCACATGAATACCATAATCCTTCAGCGTTTGCTTCAGCCATAGAATCTGTGTACAGCATGACCCAGCAGCAATGTATTCGGCTTCAGCAGTAGATATTGAAACACAGTTTTGCTTCTTTGAAGCCCAACACACAACTGATCTTCCAAGGAAATGACAAGTCCCTGATGTTGACTTCCTATCCACACGATCACCAGCCCAGTCAGAGTCAGAATACCCAATGAGATCAAACTGAGCTCCCTTGGGATACCACAGCCCCAAGGTAGGTGTGTGAGCAAGATAACGAAGAATTCGCTTTACAGCAGTGTGATGTGATTCCTTTGGATTTTCCTGAAAACGAGCACAAATACATACTGAAAGCATAATGTCAGGTCTAGATGCGCAAAGATATAAAAGGGATCCAATCATAGACCGGTATTTCTTCTGGTCGAAGGATTTGCCCTTCTCATCTGCATCTAAGAAGCCATTGGTAGGCATAGGCGTCTTAATGGTTTTGCATTCAGTGAGACCAAACTTCTTCAGGCAATCCTTGAGATATTTTTCTTGAGAAATAAAGGTGCCATTCTTCTGTTGACGGATTTGAAGTCCAAGGAAGAACTTCAATTCACCCATCATAGACATCTCATATTTCTTTGACATCATTTTGGCAAATTCTTCGCTGATTTCAGTGTCAGTACATCCAAAAATGATATCATCTACATATATTTGACATACAAACAATTAACCATTATAAGATCGAGTGAAAAGCGTTGGTTCAGTGGTTCCTGGTTTGAAGCCTTTCTTCAGAAGGAAATCCTTCAATGTGTCGTACCAAGCACAAGGTGCTTGCTTCAACCCATAGAGGGCCTTGTGTAACCTGTACACCATGTCAGGTTTCTTCGGGTCTTCAAAACCGGGAGGCTGCATAACATACACTTCTTCCTCGATTTCTCCGTTAAGAAAAGCACTTTTCACATCCATTTGATAAAGCGGAATACACTTGAAATTTGCAAAAGCAAGCATAACACGAATGGATTCGAGACGAGCAACAGGAGCATAAGTTTCACCGAAATCGATACCTTCAATTTGGGTGTAACCTTGTGCTACCAGTCGTGCTTTGTTTCTTACCACTATACCATCTTCATCTTGCTTGTTGCGAAAAATCCACTTTGTACCAATGATGTTGTGCTTCGTGGGATCAGGTCTATCAACTAAGGACCAAACTTTGTTTCGCTCGAACTGGTTAAGTTCTTCGAGCATGGCAGTTAAGCAATCTGGATCCTTCATGGCTTCATCAAACTTTGACGGTTCTAACATGGAGAAAAACGAAAAATTTCCACAGAAGTTAGCCAAACGAGTACGAGAACGAGTTGTAGGACGACCTGGTTGTTGAATTTCTTCAAGAATCGAGTCAACATCAACTCTTCTTCGAACTCGTGATAAGGTTGAATCATTTGCTTCCGGATCAGCTTCTGCTTCAGGATCTGCTTCATCTTCAGGATCTGCTTCACCTTCAGCATCAGCATTTCCTTCGTTTTTTTGTTCTTCTTCGTCCTGTTCATTATTAGCTTCAGGATGTTGATCTCCAGCACCCCGGGCTATGTGTGCGAACATTGGACCATCATCGTCCCTATTTGCTTGACTAGCATCGGCTTCAATAGGGCGAATCTCTCCAATAGCCATGGACCTGATTACTTCATCAAGAGGAGGTTCATCTAGATCATGAGGCAAATGCTCTTTTTGAGAGCCATTAGTTTCATCAAACCTCACATTCACAGTTTCCATAACTTTCCCAAAGTGAGAGTTATAGACTCTGTAAGTATGAGAGTTTGAGCCATAACCTAAAAGAAAACCTTCATGGGCCTTAGGGGCAAATTTGGAGCTATGATTCATATCTTTTATAAAGCATGGAGCACCAAATACCCTAAGGTACGAAACATTTGGTTTGTTACCAGTGATAAGCTCATGTGAAGTCTTCTTCAGAAATTTGTGAAGGTAAACCTTGTTGATGATATGACACGCAGTGTTAATTGCTTCGGCCCAGAACCTAATAGGAGTCTTGTATTCAGCAAGCATAGTTCTGGCCATCTCAATGAGAGTTCTATTCTTCCTTTCAACAACACCATTCTGTTGAGGTGTATAAGCAGCAGAGAACTCATGAGTAAAACCATGATCATCAAGAAAATCTTCAATATGAGTATTTTTGAATTCAGTTCCATTATCACTTCGGATATGCTTCAGAGATAATTCATATTCTGTTTGAGCTCTCTTGGCGAATGACTTGAAGATTTCAAAAACTTTGCTCTTGTCATCCAAAAAGAAAACCCAAGTATAACGAGAGAAATCATCAACAATAACGAGACCATATTTATTTCCTCCCAGGCTTGCATAATTTTGAGGACCAAAGAGATCCATATGAAGCAATTCAAGAGGACGAGTGGTAGTCATGATAGTCTTCGCTGAGTGATGTTTCTTCGTAATTTTACCAGCTTCACAAGCACTGCAGAGACGATCCTTGTCGAATTTAACTTCGCTAAGGCCAATAACATGATTCTTCTTCACTAAGTTATGAAGATTTCTCATCCCTGCATGACCAAGTCTTCGATGCCATAACCAACCAGATGAAGCTTTTGCCATTAAGCATGTGGATACAGCAGGGCCCGAAGAAAAATCAACTATGTATAAGTCTCCTTTTCGGTAACCCTCGAAGACAAACGCATAGTCATTCTGTGAAAAGACAACACAACGCGAAGCAGAGAATAGAACAAGCATACCCATATCGCATAACTTCAAAATAGACATAAGATTATATCCAAGTGATTGGACTAGCATAACCTTGTCAATGTGCTTATCTTTCGATATGGCAACCTTACCCAAACCTAAAACTTTACCCTTGTTGTTATCACCGAAGGTAATGTACTTCTGAGAAGAGTGAGATAATTTTTCTTCGGTGAATAACTCCTTGTCTCCGGTCATATGATTTGTGCAGCCACTATCCATGACCCATTCGGATCCACCGGAGACATAGCCCTGCAGAAGAATTAGTTCTTCTTAACCACCCACAAACGAGCAGGTGACTGAGAAGATGTTGAAGCACTGGTTGAAGCAATATTAAATCGAACAGGAGTGTATTGCTTCGGTGTACCATCAAGCACACCATAAATGTAAGTCCTCTGCGAATGGTTAGCATAAGAATGAGCATATGCAATCTTAGTATGATTATTATGAGGACGATAAGTATGACGACCAGTGCGATAGTATTGCTTCTGCGGAACATTTGATTCGGGCACCAAAGGATCATTTCTCGTTTCAAGAGAATAGAAATGATTCGGTGGTACCGAAGACTTTCCCTGCATGGTATGGTTAGCAGGCAGTTTTTCCACAAGTGCTTTCTGCACCCATATTTGCCTCTTATAGAAGCCATTCTTAGGAGGAGTACCAACATACTCAGCTGTAACCTTTCCCTGTTCATCTTTGATAAGTTTGTAGTCAGAATCAAGTGATTCGTCTACAATGGCTTTGTTCATCTTGCAATCAAAACCTGAAAGGTTAGCTATATCAATGGGGTTCCCTTTCGCAAGGACCCAAACAGTCTTAGGATACTGCTCAGGTTCCCAATAGGTGCCATCAGGGTTTATCTTTCTCTCGAAACCAACACCTTCATTCCTGGGATTCCTGTGAAGGAGAGCCTTCCTCAGGATATCACAGAGATACTGGTGACCTTGCACACTTTTGAACATGCCTGTTTCAAATAAGTTTTTCAACCTGAGGAGTTCCTCGGTAACAGCAGGGTTTTCCTCATCAGAGGCATTAGAATCATCAATAACAATAGGAGCTTTGCCTTTGGAATCAATTTTGCTTCGTTCCAAACAATCCAAACAAGGTGATTCAGTTTTATGATTTGCTTCAGAACCTTGTTGAGCCATGAGAGAGATTGACATTTTCCAACTCTTCATGAGCCTCTTTCAGTTTTTCGAGAGCCATTTTCCTTTCAAGAAATTCATAGGTGAGCTTCTCATAATCAACTGAAAGAAGATCATGCCGAGAGGATAACTCTTCAAACTTTTCTTTCAGAGCTTCATGCTCATTAGTCAAAGTTTGACCTTTCTCTATCTCATCGATCAACAACGTTTCTGATTTCTTAATGGTTTTCCTTAGTGAGTCAAGTTCATCTTGTTGGATTGAAGCAATTTTAGCAAGTTTAGCATAGCTTATCTTTGAATCACTGTCATATGAAGAACAATCAGAAGTATCATAGTTAGATTTCGATGAAGATACCTTCGCCTTGGCCATGAAGCAATATGCAGGAGATTGATCTTCACTACTGTTGTTGGTGAAGAATGAGCTCGAAGCTTTTGCCGAAGCATCTGCTGAAGCGAATGCCAAACCAGCAACACCATCTGATTCGGATCCTGACCCAGACCTTGAGCCTGAATGAGCTTTGGACCCAGAGGCTTCGTCTTCGGAGTTCATCTCCTTTCCCAGATAGGCCTTGGCTCGGTGAGAGCTGCTTCGACGAGACGAGTGAGTCTTCGATGAAGAACCCTCACGCTTCTTGTGATACTTCTTCTTCTTGTCGTCATTAGAATCTTTCTTCTTATCTCTTCTCGAACTGGAATCATGTCTCTTGGATTCATAGCTTCTGGAAGATCTGTGGGACTTGGATGAGGAGTCTCTGAGCGAATGATTTGCTTTGTTCTCATCTTCCCACAGAGGACAATCAGCAATGTAGTGACCTGGTTTCTTGCATTTGTAGCAACAGTTGTCTTTTGATGGAGAGCTTCTTGAGGATGAACGGTAAGATGAGTGAGTGGAGCTTCTCGAAGAATAACTCTTTCTCGGTGAAGAAAAACCTTTTCTTTGGAAGCGATTGAAGCGTCTCATGATCAATGCCAAATCCTTCCCAATACTTGCAGGATCATCTGATTCGACACCTGAAGCAGAACTGACTTCGGGTGAAGAATGATGTGAAGCTTTTTCTTTCAAAGCATGAGTTTTTCTTCGTGAGCCATTTATGTCACGTTTCTCATCTTCTTCCATTTCAAAGGTAGTGAGTCTCTCAAGAATATCAGCGGCAACAAGACGTCTGAAATCAGTCCTTTCCTTGATCATCAGCACAATGTGATCAAACGAGTCATCTAATGAGCGAAGCAAAGTTATTACAACTGAGTGAGGAGTAATGTCATCAGCACCGAGGGAAATCAACTCATTTGCAAGAGCTGTGAGTCTGCTGTAAATTGAGCTGACTTTTTCACCCTCGATTCTCTTGAAGCGATAGAATTTGCTTCGGAGTGTGTCAATTCTGGCATCCTTTTGGGTAGAAACACCTTCACCAATCTTTTCAAGATAGTCCCAGACACCTTTGGCAGTAGGAATATTCTTCACTTCATGATACTTTTCTGGTGTCAAGTGATTGGTGATGAAAACCCAAACTACAGAATCAAGATCAATCAGTTTTGCTTCTTCAGGAGTGATGGCGTTCTCGTCTGCAACAGTGACACCATAAAAGACAACTTGCCAGGCGATAGATTTGATAGCCATGATATTTCTTTTCATCTTGTCCTTCCAGTACGAGTAGTCCTTCCCATTAAAAATAGGAATAGGTTCGCCGGAGCGAATAGCTGCGAAAGACATACTTGAAGACATTGAAGACACTCCAGGAGGTTAATCCAAAACACACAGAGTGTAGGGAGTGACTAGCTTTGATACCAATTGAAAGTCCAAGTATGTGATCAGAGGAGGAGGGGGTGAATGATCACTTCAAAATTTTCTACTAAAACTATTGAAGTGAAGCATAAACAGTGCGGAATAGCGAAGAATAACTGGAAGCGAATCTAAATGCAGTGAATCAAAACCCATTGAAGCATAACAGTGAAGCAAATGCAATACTGAAGGTAAATGCTTGAAGTAAAACGGACTGGGACTCGGAGATATTTGTTCGACCAGTTCACGCTCTGCAAAGCGCTACGTCTGGTTGGAGGGACTGGTGATTGAACACCTGGAGCAAATCTCTCTCCGTCCGTTGCTCCACTGCATCAAACTCCTTGACCTTGATCAGTTTTTCACTCGTTGTTTATTATTGAGGAAATCACCGAAACCTTTGACAAACTGGACTTCGAGGCGACAATTACTCTTCGCTCTCTGAAGTACAACTCTCTAACCGTCTAGGAGAATTGCAGTTCTCCAAGATAAAAAGGCTAGCAAGCTTTCACCTAAGTCATCTCGAATTTACTCAGATCAATGGGACTTAGGTTTCAGTAACTGGATTTTGGGCTTTGTTTCGGTGGCGCTTTTGGGGTGCTCTCTTCAGTCTCTCTTGGAATGATCTCAGAGAAGCCACCCGTAAATGGAGGAGGGGCGGCGTATTTATAGTTGGCGATCCCGAGGTGCGGAATGACCAAACTAACCCGAGGTGACAGCTTGACACGTGTCCACAACGGTCGGATTTGTCATCAATGCGCAACTTTACTTGAGGAACAAGTAAAGCTGACTCACGGACTTAGTTCTGCTTCAGAAGCCAAAGAACGAAGTCTTTGCTACCGAAGCTTAACTTAGTGCACATGAGATTTCTTCACTCAGGCTTCTCACTTGGCTGGATTTGATTTGAGCATTTCTCAATGACTTCGATGTCCACAAACTAAATACCCCTCTTGATAGTACGGTTTGTCCTATGACTCGAGGAACAGAAAAATAACTACACAAAAACATCTAAGTCTTGCGCCGTCTTCTTCATTTCCTTCAAGGAGTAGAGCTTCAGGACACCTTCAGGAAACCTTCGTGATTAAGCTTCGCTCCGTGGGTAATGCTTCGATAACTTGAAGACCTTCCCTGAAGCTTTATCACATGGCTTGTCCTTCAGGAACCTATGCAACTGATTATACTAGAAAACATTGTTAGTTCCTCTACTGTTTTTTCCAACAATATCCAAAACACACAGGGGCAAAACTTTGCTCTTACACTTTTCCCTTTTTTCTGTTATTTCTTTCTGTTTTCTTTTTCTTCTTTTGTTTTGCTCTGGTAAAAATACCAAAGAATTTTATAAAAATGCCCGACTAATTTTATAAATACTAGGTGACCAGTAGCTAGTCACTTTTAGGATTTGGGCATTTTTTAAATTCAATACATTTGAATTTCAAGTCAAATAGGGGTCAAATTTAATTTCCAAACCCTATTTGGAATTTTTGGCAAATCTTGGTGCATGTAGTGGGACCCACTTCAATTTATATGTGATCATGCATATTTATAAGACTTTTCAAAAATACCAGAGGAATTTTTGGAAGCAATTTTTGTCTGGCCATTTAATTAAATTCTTTAGGGCTTTTCTTTTCCCCATTTTTGAATTTCTTTCGAAATTTTCACATGAAGCAAAGGGGCACTCAAACCCTAGCACTTACCCTAGTTGGGGTTCTGACACTTCACCTGGACCTGCACACAGATACAGATAACTTTCCTCCCAACGAGTACAGAGGAGTTGTCAATTCCTCCGGCCTTGCTGTTTACAAAGGATAAAACGCACGGGATAATAATAGTGATAGCAACTGAAAAGTAAACTAAGGATGTAAACAGTAATATGAAGATGGACCTGGGTCCCGTGATTTTCACTAGTGATGTCTCTCTCCCAAAAGACAATAAAAGTGCTAGCGAGGTAAACAAATCATAGTTGGGCAATTGACAGGATTATGAAGGCACCACAATGCTAACTATGCTACAAATAAAGGAAGGGCTCAAAAGCAATGGGAAGTACGCCAAGGTAAGTAGACCGAAATCCATCTGCATCTACTAAAAATCATCCACCTTGAGATATCTATCCAGAACATCTCGCTGGTATTAAGTTGTGAATCCCACCCAAAGTGTAAACTCAAAGCAACAGACAACTGCATTAAAAGAACTTTGCGTAAAGTAAACAATCCTTGCATCCGCGGATACAAGCACCGTTGTTTTATCCCTGGTGGCAACAGCACATCCCCTAGTCTCATGTTTCTGTCACTCAAGCTAGACATCAAGGGGCTGAACCCACAATCAAGCATAACGCTCCCTCTTGGAGTTGCAACAAAATACTTGGCCAAAGTAAAATACGGAAACGGAGAACATGCAATAATTTACTCAAGAACAAAATATAAAGGAGAAGAAACAAATATATTACTGTAACGCCCCGGCCACACCCACCGGTTCCCGGCGTACGCCTGGCGGGATCTAGACTGTCCCCACAGACCAACACGAGTGAGGATAAAGTGCGCAGGAAAGACTAGTGTTGGTCTATGGGGACAGTCTAGATCCCGCCAGGCGTACGCCGGGAACCGGTGGGTGTGGCCGGGGCGTTACAATTACTCATCACAATCTGAACATAGTCTCATAATCCATCAGATCCCAACAAACTCAGCATAGCAACGACAGAAAATTACAAAGGTGCCTCGATCATGTGAGGAAGCTCACGAGGTCTCGAAAGTGGAGGCACAAAGAAGGGAGAGGAACATCACATAGCTACTGGTCACGGACCCATGGTCCAAGGGAAACTACTCATGGTACATACGGGAGGTGTCCATGGCTATGGATGGTCTCCGGGAGGGGGTAGATTCTCCCGGCAGGGTGCCGGAGCAGCTTCTCCAGGCAGCCCCGATCTTGAAGCGGCGGCGGCGGTACAGAGGCGAGATTGCGGAAAAGAGATTGATATTAGGGGTTTCCACCCCGAGGGCTAAATATAGGCGGAGGGGGGTGTCGAGGGGACCAACCAGGCAGCCAGGAGGCCTCCTGTCGCGGCCTAGGGTGGGGCCGCGCCAGGGACCCTCCTGGTCTCCTGGTGGTGCCCCCCCTCCGCTGCCTTGGTTATTCCGGAAGCTTCCGGGTCGCTGATTTTTTTATCTGATTTTTCCGGATTTTTTGGAGCACTTTTAATGGCCGGAAAACCTGAAATACAAAAATAGCAGAAAACAACAACTGGCAGCTGGGTGCACTGGGTTAATAGATTAGTCCAAATATGCTCAAAAGTGTATGAAAGTTCAAGAAAAACATGCAAAGTCACACAAAACATGCATGGAGCAAGCAGAAATTATAGATACATTTGGGACGTATCAACATCCCCAAGCTTAATTCCTGCTCGTCCTCGAGTAGGTAAATGATAACAAGCATAATTTCTGCGGTGACATGCCACACAACCATATAAGAACTTTGTAAGTAAAGAAATCAAAGCATGCAATTCAATTCAAGTCATAACAGGCAAGAGTCTATATTAGCATTGACACAAGCAACAAAAGAACAAAAGGTGTAAGAGCTCTCGCTGTCCGTGACTAGAATGTCTCCAGATGGTGTTTGCGTGCAAGCAGGGAACTAGGAAAAAGAGAGAAAAAGGTTGTTGAGAACAACTATCTACTAAAGTTTCACACTTGGTCTCCTTCGGATTCTTATCTTGACTCGTCCCCAGACCACTAGCCAGGTACAAGTCAAACTGATCCAGTCCCTTTCGATATTTTGAGCACTCATGCAATGGATGAGCGTGAGCAAGAAAGTTGACACCTAAAAGGCGAAACAAAAAGAAGGTGGAGGAGGAAGACAAAAAAGGTGTGAAAGGCTCACATCAATGTGGACAATCATAGGCGAGAGAAGGCCATATGATAGATATGATGTGATGAGTAGGGATTGCCATGCAACTGATGCACATGCGAGCTAAAAGCTCTCCAAGGGAACTAGTGGGGGTGCATCTAACTTGCTTGCTCAAGAAGACCTAGAGCTCGTTTGAGGAGGCTCATCATTGGAATATACAAGCCAATTTCTATAGTGTGAAGGTCCCCACATAGATATATGCATGAATGATGATCTCTATGGAGTACAAGGGATAGAGGATGAAGTACTAGTGTGGATCTCTCAAAAGGAATAGTAGTGTGCCCCCTTCTCTCTTTTTATTTTTATTTTTCTCTGTTTTCTATTTTTTGTATTTTTCTGGTGGCCTCAATGGCTCTTTCTATTTAACTCTCATTTGTCCTCTTTGGGATCTTTTGATTTTGTCCTCTTTGGGATCTTTTCCTCACTTTAGGGGAAACACTCTATATTTTACAAGAATATAGGAGATCTTTCATACTTTACAACGGTACTCACATAAAGAAGATATAACTATCATGATGCAAAGGTATGACATGAGGATCAAGTCATGAGAAGGTGGATGTTGCATGGCAATGTAACTCGGAAAGGCTATGGAAATGCCTTGTAGGTAGGTATGGTGGCTGTTTTGAGGAAAGATATAAGGAGGTTTATGATGACAGAGCGTATCGTGCCAAGGGTTTGGATGCACCGGCGAAGTATGCGCCAACTCTCAAGGTGAGAAAGGGCAATGCACGGTACCGAAGAGGCTAGAAAAAGTATAGGTGGGTGGAAGTGTCAACTTTCGAATACTCACATTAGTCCAAAGAACTCATGCACTTATTATTGGTAACTCTCAATCTAATCAGGAGGTTCACAAAGAGACAAGTACCCCGAGGAGGAGTGTATGGGGGTTTGGTTATCCTTGCGCATCCTCGACCCATGGTACGTGAGTGTTCTCTAATATTCGAACCCTCCAGAGGTTAGTGATCCATCTAGTAGCTAGAGTTCTCAACAGGGGTTTTTGGTTTTCAAAAAACACACGAATTTCCCAAAATACGACATCTATCACTAATAGGCTCGAGCTCTTGACACCAAAAGTTCAAACATTACTCTAGTCAATACCTCAAAACTATTGCAAGTTACTACTACAAAGAGAAAAGCAACTTCAACTACCTACTTCTAGTCAACACACAAAACTCAGTGCAACAGGCAAACTCTCTAACAAGATAAAACATGCAACCTATAGAAAGTTCAACCTAAAACAAAAGCAAAGCTCTAGAAAAACTAAAGCACTACAACTAAACAGAGCAGCAGCTAAGAAAAGAAAAAGAACAACTCACAGCTAAAAGAAAAAGCATGCAAATCCTATGAGGAGTTATAATTCAAGCGGAGCGTGTAATTCTCCCACACAAAAGAGTAAGATGGGATCTAACTTGTTACTACATAAAACAAAGCAAAAACAAACCTAGAAAAGTAAAGAGCGAGACGCTCCAAGTATAGCACATAACGCATGAGGCGATAAAAATATAGTGCAACGAGAGACAAACTGATAATTGTTGATGAAGAAGGGGATGCACGGGGGCATCCCCCAGCTTAAACGCTTGAGTCTCCTTGAATATTTATTGGGGGTGCACATGGGCATCCCCAAGCTTGAGCGTTTGACACTCTAGGATCTTCTTTCATCTTCTTCCATCGCACACTTGAAAACTCCCTTCATACATAACTCATTGTAGACTGATTAGAGAGGTTAGTACCCTATTAAAATAATTTTTCCTTTACTGGAAATCAAGATAATCTTTAAGAGCTACTGTTTCTCAAGATTGCCAAAAAGTTTTTGCAAAGAAAAAGCAAGCTTAAGGTTTGCAAAAATAGGAGAGACAAAACGTGGCAGAATCTGTGAAAAACAGAACAGCAGGTAGAAACGAATTTTTTAGGGGTACTTCTGCAACTCAAATCAAAAAACTCAGAACATACGCAAGTTTCATAATTGTATAGAGAACTCTGTGAAAAAATTTCAGCTCAAAAAGATGAACTGGGATCTTTCCATGATTCTTCTAGTCACGAGGACAGAATCTGTTTTCTGGACAGCATGTCACAACTTTCACTTCCCTTGTCGTATGAGGCTATAAAAGGCACAAAGGTTGAAAAGTAAAGATATAATGATGTTGCTACAGTAGAAACAATCATCAAGACCACTAAGAACAGAAGAAAAGCAAAAATAAAAACCTAAATTCGTTGCGGGTTGCCTCCCGAAAGCGCTTCTTTAGAGCCATTAGCTAGGCTTAAAGCAGAAGATCAAGTTGTATCCATTGAACCATCATCACGATCATCAAAAAGCTCTTCAATAGTACAACTAGTCTTAATAGGTCTCTGAAATAAAGGACGAATGAAAATGATTCTTGGAATAAAACCAAAAGGAGGGAAATCTATTGGAGTTTCATTAAAGTTAAAGATAGGTGTCTCCTCCAAAGTTTTCACCATTTCAACTCTCTTGGCAATGGGTGTATTTGATTTAGCTCGAGGAACCTTGGGGACGTAAACGAACTTAGGTTCCTTCTTTGCCGGAGTTTCATCCTTTTTGGTTTTGATTGAGGAAAAGGTAGTTCCTAGAGTTTCAATAACTTCCTCAATCTTTTCTATCCTAGAAGACTTCTCATCAAGGGATTTGATAGTCTCCAAAGTTTTGATAATTTTCTGCATGGATTTATCTAACCTCTTCAAATTCCCTTGAATCTTACGATCCAACTCATTCACCCTATCGATACTTGGCATCTCTAGCTCTATTTTTTCATGTTTTCTAATAATGTGAGCTAAAGTAATGTCCTCCTTAATACTAATAACTGGGAGACTTCCAAAAAGATTTTCAATAACATTAAGGGCTTCCCAAACTGGGGCCTCTATGAAGTTCCCATTGATAGCAGTGTCTAAAAGAAACCTATTCCGAGAAGTGATCCCAACATAAAAATTTCTAAGCAAGATAGTAGTGGATTGCTTCTTGGTGGCTCTTTTTTGAGAATCATTAATTCTATACGAAGCATCTTTCAAACTTTCACCACCTCTTTGAGTAAAGGTAAGTACTTCTGCCTCAACAAAGGAAAAAGGACCAGCCATAGTGGTAACTACTGACAAGGTAACAGGTATTTTTGGTGTTTTTTATAAGGGACACAAAAGTAAAAACTGAAAGGTAAACTAACAAGACTAAAAAGCAAAGATAAAAGATAGTGTGCAACTACCCTATCTTGTAGACTGGAGTCCCCGGCAACGGCGCCAGAAATTGGCTTGATACGGTGAGGATCTCTCACACATCGTTGGTTACCCCAAGTGGAAGGTGAGATGTAGCGTACAAGAAAATTTCCCCTATGTAGAGGATAGGGTTTGTCTCCCGTAGGACTCGCAGAGATACAAGAAGGTGGTAAAGTGAACAATGGCGCCGAGGTTGCTAGCTTCACCTGGACCTGCACACAGATACAGATAACTTTTCTCCCAACGAGTACAGAGGAGTTGTCAATTCCTCAGGCCTTGCTGTTTACAAAGGATAAAACGCACGGGATAATAATAGTGATAGCAACTGAAAAGTAAACTAAGGATGTAAACAGTAATATGAAGATGGACCTGGGTCCCGTGATTTTAACTAGTGATGTCTCTCTCCCAAAATACGATAAAAGTGCTAGAGGGTAAACAAATCACAGTTGGTAAATTGACAGGATTATGAAGGCACCGCAATGCTAACTATGCTGCAAAGAAAGGAAGGGCTCAAAAGCAACGGGCAGTACGCCAAGGTAAGTAGACCGAAATCCAACTGCATCTACTACGAATCATCCACCTTGAGATATCTATCCAGAACATCTCACTGGTATTAAGTTGTGAATCCCACCCAAAGTGTAAACTCAAAGCAATAGACAACTGCATTAAAAGAACTTTGCGTAAAGTAAACAATCCTTGCATCCGCGGATACAAGCACCGTTGTTTTATCCCTGGTGGCAACAACACATCCCCTAGTCTCATGTTTCTGTCACTCAAGCTCGACATCAAGGGGCTGAACCCACAATCAAGCATAACGCTCCCTCTTGGAGTTGCAACAAAATACTTGGCCAAAGTAAAATACGGCAACGGATAACATGCAAGAATTTACTCAAGAACAAAATATAAAAGAGAAGAACCAAATATATTACTCATCACAATCTGAACATAGTCTCATAATCCATCAGATCCCAACAAACTCAGCATAACAACAGAAGAAACTTACAAAGGTGCCTCGATCATGTGAGGCAGCTCACGAGGTCTCGAAAGTGGAGGCACTAAGAAGGGAGAGGAACATCACATAGCTACTGGTCATGGACCCATGGTCCAAGGGAAACTACTCACGGTACATACGGGAGGTGTCCATGGCTATGGATGGTCTCCCGGAGGGGGTAGCTTCTCCCAGCAGGGTGCCAGAGCAGCTTCTCTAGGCAGCCCCGATCTTGAAGCGGCGGCGGCGGCGGTACAGAGGCGAGATCGCGGAAAAGAGATTGATATTAGGGGTTTCCACCCCGAGGGCTAAATATAGGCGGAGGGGGTGTTGAGGGGACCCACCAGGCAGCCAGGAGGCCTCCTGGCGCGGCCTAGGGTGGGGCCGCGCCAGGGACCCTCCTGTTCTCCTGGTGGTGGCCCCCCACCGCCGCCTTGGTTATTCCGGAAGCTTCCGGGTCACTGATTTTTTATCTTATTTTTCCGGATTTTTTGGAGCACTTTTAATGGCCGGAAAACCTGAAATACAAAAACAGAAGAAAACAGCAACTGGCAGCTGGGTGCACTGGGTTAATAGATTAGTCCAAATATGCTCAAAAGTGTATGAAAGTTCAAGCAAAACATGGCAAAGTCACACAAAACATGCATGGAGCAAGCAGAAATTATAGATACGTTTGGGACGTATCATCCACTCCTTTTCGACATTTTGAGCACTCATGCAATGGATGAGCGTAAGCAAGAAAGTTGACACTTAGGATGGCAAAGAGAGAATATGGTGGAGGAGGAAGACAAAAAGGTGTGAAAGTCTCACATCAATGAGGACAATCATAGGCGAGAGAAAGCCAAATGATAGATATGATGTGAGGAGTAGGAATTGCCATGCAACGGATGCACATGTGAGCTAAAAGCTCTGGAATGGAACTAGTGGGGGTTCATCCAACTTGCTTGCTCAAGAAGACCTAGAGCTCATTTGAGGAGGCTCATCATTGGAATATACAAGCCAAGTTCTATAGTGTGAAGGTCCCCACATAGTTATATGCATGAATGATAATCTCTATGGAGTACAAGATACACGATGGAGTACGAGTGTGGATCTTCTCAAAAAGAATAGTATTGTGCCCCCTTCTCTCTTTCTATTTCTCTTTTTTTTATTTTTTTTCTCTTTTTTTATTTTTTTGTATTTTTTGGTGGCCTCAATGGCTCTTTCTATTTAACTCTTATTTGTCCTCTTTGGGATCTTTTAATTTGCCCTCTTTGGGATCTTTTAATTTTCCCTCTTTGGGATCTTTTAATTTGTCCTCTTTGGGATCTTTTCCTCACTTTAGGGGCAACACTCTATATATTAAAAAAAGTATAGAAGATCTTTCACAGTTTACAAAGTACTCGAATCATAAAGAAAATGTAACTATCATGATGTATGCAAATGTATGCCTCTGCCAGTGTAGCAGGATATGCAATGATACTAGCACATCATGTAGAAATGATTAGGGCAAGGCCCAACTAGCATGCAGCTCATCGATCAAGCAAGTAGCATGTATGACATGAAGATCAAGTCATGATAAGATGGATGTTGCATGGAAATATATCTCGGAAAGGCTATGGAAATGCCTTGATAGGTAGGTATGGTGGCTGTTTTGAGGAAGGATATAAGGAGGCTTATGAAGAGTAGTAATCTAACTAGTAGCTAAAGTTCTCAACTAATTTGTAGGTTTTTGAAAATAAACACGGATTTCCCAAAATAAGACATCTATCACTAATAGGCTAAACCTCTTGACACCAAAAGTCCAAACATTACTCAAGACAACACCTCAAAACTTTTGCAAATTACTACTACAAAAAGAATAGCAACCTCAATTACCTACTTCAAGTCAAGACACAAAACTCAGTGCAACAGGAAAACTCTCTAAACAAGATAAACATGAAAACTCAAGAGAGTTCCAGCAACAAACTAAACAAAATATCTTAAAAAGATAAGCATGAAAGATAAGAGCAAAGCATGACAGCAGCTATGGAAAGATAAAGAACAAACACAACAAAGATAAGCATGAAAAGTCCTATGTTGTGTTCTAAATTTGGAAGTGGAGCGTGTTTCTCTCCCACACAAAGAAATCTGGGCTCTAACTTGTTATGAATAGCAAGCAAACCTAGAGAAAACTAAAAACAAAACCTAAGAGCGAGACGCTCCAAGAATAGCACATAACGCATGAAGCGATAAAAATATAGGGAAACGAGAGACGAACTGATAATTGTCGATGGAGAAGGGGATGCACGGGGGCATCCCCAAGCTTAGACGGTTGAGTCTCCTTGAATATTTCTTGGGGATGCATGGGGGCATCCCCAAGCTTGAACGCTTGACACTTCTTAATCTTCTTTCATCATCTTCCCTCTCACACTTGAAAACTCCCTTCATATATAACTCATCATAATCTGATTTGCGAGGTTAGTACCCATAATAAAATAATTTTTTATCTACTCGAAATAAAGATAACCTTGAAGAGATACTGTTTATCAAGATTTCCAACAAGTTTTTGCAAAGAAAAAGCAAGCTTAAGGTTTGCAAAACGAAGAAAAGGCAAAACAGGACAGAATCTGTGAAAAACAGACCAGCAGGTGTAAATGAATTTTTTAGGGGTACTTCTACAACTCAAATAAAAAAAATCAGAACATACGAAAGTTTAGTAATTGAATAGAGCACACTGTGTAAAAAACTCAGCTCAAAAAGATGAACTGGGATTTTTTCCCTGATTTTTCTAGTCACGAGGACAGAATATGTTTCCTGGACAGCATGTCACAACTTTCACTTCCCTTGTCGTATGAGGCTATAAAAGGCAAAAAGCTTGAAAAGTAAAGATACAATGATGTTGCTACAGTAGTAAAAATCATCAAGACCACTAAAAATAGAAGAAAAACAAAAAGTAAAATCTAAATTTGTTGCGGGCTGCCTCCCGAAAACGCTTATTTAAAGCCATTAGCTAGGCTTAATGCAAATGATCAAGTTGTATCAATTGAACCATCATCAAGATCATCAAAAAGCTCTTCAATAATACAACCACTATTAAGAGGTCTTTCAAATAAATGCCTAATAAAGATACTTCTCGGAATAAAAGCAAAAGGCGGAAAATCAATTGGAGTCTCATTCATCTCATTGAAGAGGTATTTCTTCCAAAGTTTTTACAGTTTCAACCCCTTTGGCAATAGATAAATTATTTTTGGAACGAGGAGCCTTTGGAACGTAAACGAACCTAGGTTCCTTCTTTGTCGGAGTTTCCACATTCTTGGCATTGATTCAGGAGAAATTAGTTCCTAGAGTGTCAATGATTTCCTCAATCTTATCAATCCTAGAAGGGTCCAAGTCATGGGATTTGATGGTCTCCAAGGTTTTAAAAAGTTTATGCATGGAGCTATCTAATCTATTCAAATTCCCTTGAACCTTACGATCCAACTCACTTATCTTATTAATATTTGGCATCTCTACCTCCATATTTTCAAGTTTTGTCATAATATGAGCTGGGGTAATACTCTCTTGAAAACTGTCAACAGGGAGATTTCCAATAAGATTTTCCATAACACTAAGAGCTTCCCAAACTGGGGCCTCTATGAAATTCCCATTGATAGCAGTATCTAGAATAAACCTATTCCAAGAAGTAATTCCAACATAAAAATTTCTAAGAAAGATAGTAGTGGTTTTCTTCTTGGTGGCTCTTTTTTTGAGAATCATTAATCCTATACCAGGCATCTTTCAGACTTTCACCACCTCTTTGTTTAAAGGTGAGCACTTCAGACTCACCAAAGGAAAAAGGACCAAACATACTGATAACTACTAGCAAGGTAACTATTTTCTTGATTTTTGATAAAAGACACTAAAGCAAAAACTGAAAGGTAAACTAACAAGACTAAAAAGCAAAGATAAAACATAGTGTGCAACTCCCCTATCTTGAAGAGTGGAGTCCCCGGCAACGGCGCCAGAAATTTGCTTGATACACGAGATAACTTCTCGCCCTCGCTGGTTACCCCAAGTAGGTGGTGAAGTGAACAACTGGCACCATTGAAAATCTAAGGATTACTAACCTCACATGGACCTGCACACACACAGATAGCTTCGCTTCCCAACGAGTACAGAGGAATTTTCAATTCCTCCGGCCTTGTTGTTTACAAAGGATAAAACGCACGGGATAATAATGATAGATAGTGATAGCAACTGAAAATTAAATACTGAAAGTAAATTGATAGCGTAAAAAGTGGTGGTAAGTATGGACCGGGATCTCATGATGTTCACTAGTGATGTCTCTCTCCCAAAAGACGATAAAATAGCCATGCGAGGTAAACAAATTACAGCTGGGCAATTGACAGGATTATGTGCGCAAACCAATGCTAATTATGCAAAACAGAAAGGAAGAGGCTCAAAATCACGGGCGGTACGCCAAGACAAGTAGACCAAAATCCATCTGCATCTACCCACTAATCATCCACCTTGAGATATCTATCCAGAACATCTCACTGGTATTAAGTTGTGAATCCCACCCAAAGTGTAAACTCAAAGCAACAGACAACTTCATTAAAGAACTTTGCGTAAAGTAAACAACCCTTGCACCCTCAAGTACAAACACTGTTGTTTTCCCCCTTGTGACAACAGCACATCCCCTAGACTCATGTTTCTTTCACTCAAGCTAGTCATCAGGGGGCATGAACCCACAATCATGCATAATGCTCCCTCTTGGAGTCACTACCTACTACTTGGCCAAAGCAATAAACAGCAACGGAGAACATGCAAGAGTTACTCAAGAAAATAAATATAAAAGAAGAGAATCAAATATATAACTCAATCACAATCTGAACATAATCTCATAATCCATCGGATCCCAGCAAACTCAGCATAGCAACAGCAGAAAGATTACATATGTGCCTCGATCATGTAGGGCAGCTCACGAGTTCTAATCCATGAAGAAGAAAGAGGGGAGGAGAACATCACATAGCTACTGATCATGGACCCATGGTCTAAGGTGGACTACTCACGGTTCATCCGGGAAGCATCCATGATGGTGGAGAAGCTCCTGGAGGTGATTCCTCCCTTCGGCAGGGTGCCAGGAAAAGGTCTTATGGTGCTCCCGATCTTGGAAGTGCGACGACGGCGGAACAGAGGAGAGATCGCGAAAAAGGGATCCGTCCCCGAGGGTTTCTCGTCACGGGGAATAAATAGGCGAAAGGGGGCAGCCAGAGGTGAGCCAGGGGCTCCAGGCGCCCCCTGGCTCGGCCAGGGGCCTGGCCGCGCCCTCTGGCCGCCTGGGGCCCCCCTGGCTCCCTACTGGCCCCTCTCGGGCTCTTCGCGAAGCTTCCGGTATGCTGATTTTTCCTATATTTTTCCTGGAATTTTTCTGGTACTTTTATTAAGGGGGAAACCTGAAATAGAAAAACAGCAGAAAACAGGAACTGGCACTGGGGTGCACTGAGTTAATAGGTTAGTCCAAATATGATCAAAAGTGTATGGAATTTCATCAATATCATAGCAATATCACACAAAAGAGGCATGGAGCAAGCAGAAATTATAGATACGTTTTGGACGTATCAAGCGCCAGAAAACCTCTTCCCGACACCCTTCCGGAGGGAGGATTGACCTCTGGGAGCTTCTCCACCACCATGGATGCTTGCCGGATGATCCGTGAGTAGTCCACCTTGGACCATGGGTCCATGATCAGTAGCTATGTGATGTTCTCCTCCCCTCTTTGTTCTTCATGGATTAGACCTTGTGAGCTGCCCTACATGATCAAGGCACATATGTAAATCTTTCTGTTGTTGCTATGCTGAGTTTGCTGGGATATGATGGGTTATGAGACTATGTTCAGATTGTGATTGGTAATATATTTGGTTCTTCTCTTTTATATTTTTGTTCTTGGGTAATTCTTGCATGTTCTCCGTTGTTGTTTATTGCTTTGGCCAAGTAGTAGGTAGTGACTCCAAGAGGGAGCGTTATACTTGATTCTGGGTTCTTGCCCCCTAGTGACTAGCTTGAGTGACAAAAATATGACTCTAGGGGATGTGTTGTTGCCACAAGGGGGAAAACAACGGTGCTTGTAACTGTGGTTGCAAGGATTGTTTACTTTACGCAAAGTTCTTTTAAAGCAGTTGTCCATTGCTTTGGGTTTACACTTTGGGTGGGGCTTGCAACTTAATACCAGTGAGATGTTCTGGATAGATATCTCAAGGTGGATGATTAGTAGTAGATGCAGTTGGATTTCGGTCTACTTATTTTTGCGTACTGCCCATGCTTTTGAGCCTCTTCCTTTCTTTGTGGCATGATAACCCACAACTCTAGGGGATCGAGATAGTCTTCGCGGGTAAGATAACCCAATTTATTGGTTCGACTCAAGGAGAGCCAAATAATATCCAAAAGCTTTAACAGTGGAGTTGTTAGTTCCACCGCACCTGAGATACACTTACTTGCAACAAGATATTAATAGTGACTGCGATAATAGTAGTCGTGACGATAGCAACAGTAATAGTAACAGCAAAAGTAAACAACTAGTAACCAGCAGAATTGAAACACTGTAGGCTAGGGAGATGGATGGTTGGGCGCTGCATGGATAAGACACATCATGTAATCAACTTGGGGCAAGGCACACAGAAAAGCAAAGATCATCTAGGCATAAATCAAACATCAGGCATGTATCCCACAAGTAGTTGTACGTGCTTGCAATAAGAACTTGCACAACATCTTTTGTCCTACCATCACGCTACGAACGGGGCCAAAAGGAACTTATGGAGATTAAGGTGCTCTTGTCAAAGAGCACCGGAACAAAGAATTAACAATCAATGGAAACATGGAATCCCCAAATTATAGTCCATCCCCTTTGGTGTCCCAAGCTGTCACCTTTGGGATCGCCGGTTCCGGACCATAACAGGTGCAAACAACTCATAGATAGGATCAAGAACACAAATATATTCATGAAAACATAAAGAGTTCAGATCTGAAATCATAGCACTCGGGCCCAAAATGACAAGCATTAAGAACAACAAGTTGAAGAAAAGATGATAAACACCAATCTAGATGATAGGCAACATGACCCCAACAATCTGATAAACTATTACATGATATAACTCATCCAATCCCTACCATCCCCTTTTCCTACAGCAGGGAATTACTCACACATGGATGGAGAAGTCATGGAGGGAGGATGGAGTGGTAATGGAGATGACGATGGCGATGAGCTCCCCTCTCCGGAGGCCAAATCATCCTCCAGATTAGCCCTCCCAAAGAAGAACAGAGGGTGGCGGCGGCTCCGCGACGACAATTGGGAAAACGACCTCTGTTCTGGGGTTTTCGTGTCACGGGAATAAATAGGAGCATCGGTAGGGCACCAGAGGAGGGGGGAGGCCCCCAGGAGGCCAGCGGGCGCGGCCCCACCCCTGGCCGCGCCAGGGGGGCGCCTGGGCCCCCCAGGACTCCCCTCTGGTCCCACTTCTGGCATCTGGCTCCTTCGGGTGCGTGTATTTTCTGGTATTTTTTTGGGAATTTTCTGGGACGTCCAAAAATCCATTTTCCTGCACACAATAAAACCATACAGACAGCTCTGCTGAAAACAGCGTTAGTCCGGCTTAGTTTCGTCCAAATCATGCAAGAATGAGGGCAAAACAATAGAAAAAGTGTTTGGAAAAGTAGATACGTTTGAGACGTATCAACCCCCCCCCCTCAAGCTTAGCATATTGCTTGTCCTCAATCAATTCAGTACAACAAATTGAACGTGACAAAGAAAACTTTGACAAACTCTTTTTCTTCAATAATTGTATATAAGCCTGTACTACGAAAAGAATTTAGAAAGTATTAAAACAATGCTATGAGGACAATGCACGAAGCAATCCTTCTTTCAAGTGATCAATCACAAACAACTAAAAGAAAATAATATGCTACTGAAAATCAAGACAGGATTACAATGCACAAAGTTTGAACATACTAGAGTGGTATTTCGCTAGCCTCCATGAGTGAAGCAAAACATAAATGCAGAAACTCCTCCGGAGTTTTAAAGGCGACTAGAACTAAGAACTTCAGAATAATAATACCACAATCATGCAAAAGACAATGTAATACTTTGGGACAATGCACATTACACTCAGAATGACAATTATGCTCTCCTAGTTGGTGCTTTGAAGAAAGAAGGTGGAGACTCTCGAACCGTGGAGTTTGACGGAAAGGTTGAAAACCCGTGGAAGGAAGCAAAGACTAAACTTGTACCAGAGCTCTTGGTTTTTAAAACAAAGATAAAAAGTGTTTTGGGAGGTGCATGCTTTGTCAACGAATTCTAGTAGACAACTCAATCGCCTCTTACGCTAGACATGTTTCGAGGAACGGCTCCCAAGATGGAGACGATCACATCCCCTTAATCTCCTTTGTTTTTCACTGCCAAAGTTTTCTGATTTCTCATAGACAAAGCGTGCAGGAGGGTTTGTTGGTTGTGATTATCTTTTGTGAGTTGGGCGCACTCATGCCAGTCCCTCCTCATATTGGGGTTTGCAGATTAGACATCCAATCCTCATGAATTACCTAATACTTCCTCATGAGCTAAAATAGAGGCACAAAACAAGAGTGATTTTGAATAATTTTGAGATGGTACAAGAAAGTCTTCGTTAGGACGGCCGGTAAATGCCAAATAGGAAGGTATGGTGGACTCATATGGAAAAACTGGTTTCAAGGATTTTGGATGCACAAGCAGAAATCCGCTTAGTGCGAGCGAAGGCTAGCAAAAGACTGGGAAGCGACCAACTAGAGAGCAATAACAGTCATAATCATGCAGAGCGACAAAGTAACATTGAATTAGGCATGAAGATGATATGACTATTCTGAAATTCAAAGATCATCAAGGCATAGTAGACTTTTCAGTCATAAACATGTGTAAGCATGTGCCAAGTCAAACCAAGAATTCTCCAAATGGAAATACCACTTCAGTATGCCAAACCATGAACAATGCAATGCATGTAAATCATTTCAACAACACATTATGCACCCTAGCTATTTGGGATTGACCACAAAGGAAGTATGAACACTGGGAAAGCATTGTAAACATAGCACTATGTCGCTACAAGCAGGTCTCTAATTCATAAGTACAAGCATATGTACAAGAGTAGAAACGAAAAGAGTTCATTCCAGTTTTCCTTGTTGCATACCTTTCATCGATCTTCGTCATTACTGCCTTGTCACTTACACGACCGAACGTGGGAAATGTAATCAAATGCCATCACGGACTCGAGCTGAACTCTGCAACAAAGTAAACTAAAGAGAGAAAAAGAAAATATTTTTTAGATTTTTTAAAGGTTAAGCAAAAGAAAAAGAAAAGAGAAATCTTTTTGTTGTTTTTTGCAAAATAAAAGAACAAAGAAGAACGGGCAAAAAATTTGAAAAGATCAAAGAAAACAAAAATAAAAACGGATAATACAATGGAAAGGTGAGAAGGGAACGTACTCCCCCAAGCTTAGGCTTTTGGCCTAAGTTGGTAGCAGCTACTGCCCCCAGGAGCCTCCTGCTCCGGGGTAAGGGTAAGTCCAGGAGTCGTATGAGCCCTCCGGTGTGTACACCGAAGTCCTCGGATCCTCCCATGAGGAAGGTCCTGCGCTCCAAGCGGAAGAAGATCCCTCGCCATGCTCGGTGAAGGTCTCTCCCTGGAAAGGTGGGAACTCACCATGCTCCTCCTCGTCGGGCACAACCCCCTCCATGGGGTATGCGGCTGGTAATTGGCCAAGAACTCATCGAACTGAATTTCTTTGAAGGACCATCCGTTCCTGCGAGTGTTATCAAACAAAAGTGGTACAGGTAAACGGATCTCATGAGTAATACTCCTTTCAAACCTCAAAATATAATCAAGGTTACCAAACTGAGAAGTCATGGTAACAAACTTATGCCTCTTCATAGCCGCAAGATCGAGACTCGCGTATGAAAAGGGAACATCATCAAGATGCGGGGCGCGCTCAAGAAACTCAAGGATAAGTGTGGCGTAAACCCCCACAATATAAATCTCCTTTGTTACTATTCGTAACAAGACGCCGAGAAATTAAGGCACCCACGTTATAATCGAACTTACCAGAGAGGGCGTTCGCATAAATGGTGAAGTCTGGTGCAGAACCGTTGCTCGTGTTGTCACGAGCTAACACCCCTCTAGCAATAAAATACACAAAATACCTGAGGTGTGGGAACAAGATGCTGGAAATCTTCGTGCACCGAATATCGGTCTCCTCCTGGCAGCAAAGGGAGTTGAAAAGGGTCCTCAACCCGGAGGGCTGCATGGTCATCTTAGCTGTCTGACCAACGTTCGGCACACCTATTATATCACAAAACTGTGCCAAAGACATGGTTATGAGATCATTATAAAGTTTGAACTCGACGGTTCCAGCATCATGGTTATAGCAAAAACTGTTAACAAAACAGGAGGTAAGTTTGTTGTATTGTACCACACGGCATAAAGCTAGTCGTGTCAAACCTGTATTGGCACAAAGGCCATAAAATTCCTCCTTAATTCCTGCAGCTGTAATAAAATCATCGCACGGATACATCATTGCGCATGCTGGATTTGTTTCTTCCAACAGCTCCAGGGGCACATGATCTTCATTGTAGCTCACCCTAACTGCTGAGGGTGAAGCTGCAGCTCTAGTGACTCGATCGGAGCGCTTGGGATTCTTCTTCCCAAGCCACCCCTTTGCTTTTCCAAAGAAACTCATTTCTGAAAAAAAATTGCAATTTACAAAAACAAGGATTTAAACGGGGTGAGTTTAGGCAAACTACTCTACCCACTTATTTAAGGCATAAACTTGCATCAAAACTTGGAATATAAATTTCTACACAAGCATGCAAGCTCATAAGAACAGCACCAAGAGTTACTAAATACTCACTAATGAAGCCACCAATCAAAAATCTAATTGGAGGGGTGAAGGAGTTACATACCAGGGAGTATTTTCCCAAAATCTCAGCTCAAATGATAGGTCGTAGAGAGAGATCGAAATTCTGGACGGAGAGCAGCAAGAACGCAAGAACAAAGTGCAGAACTCGTGTTTTTGGAGAGAGAAGAGGGAGGAGGAAGAAGAAGACTTACCTGGCTGGCTGTCCTGTGGGCCCCAGGCGCCCTGTGGGCTCGGCTAGGGGCCAGGCCGCGCCAGCTGGCCGCCTGGGCCACTGGTGGCCCCTCTGGTCAGCCCCAGGTGCCCCTGGGTCACTCCCGGCATGGAAATTTTAAAAATATTTTGTCTGGAATTTTTCTGACAACTTCACTGTTGAAAAAATTTCGAAGTTCAAAAAGCTGCGAAACTCTGTGAAAACTTGAGGCAGTGATTAGAATTGTGAAGTTTCAAAAAAATATAAACTTGGTATAGCAAGAAGAATAAAAGCTAAAGCAAATGAACACATAACAAGCTCCACTTTTTACCTATATAAAACATGCTTACCAGCAAGGTTGATCAAATCTTACCAACAAACCGGTGATATATAAAGCAAAAAGTCTCACCTCCTATGAAGTGATCATTGCACCTTTACTTTAATGGACATTGTCCCTACCATGATGGTTTTGTATTTATGGTGCACATGTAAAGGACAATCCCATTCTCCAATCTTCACGGTCTCGATATTCTCTATAGAGTTGAGGCCATGCCTCTTGTCAAATTTCTTTGGAAAATACACCGTCTGTTCTTTGTCATTCACGTTGAAAGTAACCTTTCCTTTATTACAATCAATAATAGCACCTGCGGGGTTAAGAAAACGTCTACCAAGAATATTAGACATGCTCCCATCCTCGGGCATGTCAAGCACAACAAAATCAGTAAGGATTAAACAATTAACAACTTCAACGGGAACATCCTCACAAATACCTATGGGAATGGTTGTTGACTTATCAGCCATCTGAAGAGAGATATCTGTAGGGATTAGTTTTTTTAGACATAATCCCTTGTAAAGAGAAAAAGGCATAACACTCACTCCTGCTCCAATATCACATAAAGAAGTCCTAACATAATTATTCTTTATGGAACAAGGAATGGTGGGTATACCTGGATCACCAAGCTTCTCGGGAATCTTGCCACTAAAAGAGTAGTTAGCAAGCATAGTAGATATTGCTTCATTAGGAACTTTTATTTTATTAGTAACAATATCTTTCATATATCTCGAATAGGGAGGTAAATTAATAGCATTAGTCAAAGGAATTTGAAGAAAAAGAAGTTTCATCCACTCACCAAACTTATTGTAATGCTCTTCTTCTTTGGTTTTGAGAGACTTACCTGGAAAGGGCATAGGTTTCTGTACCCATGGTTCTCGTTCCTTCTCATGTCTTCTTGCGATGAAGTCTTCTCTAGTGTATTTCTTACGTTTGTCGGGTGCTTCCTCTTCTCGAGCCTCGGGTGGATCATTCTTTTCACCATCCTTTTCAGGCTCAGCACCATCTTCAGTCTCAGCATCAGAAGTAGATATACTATTTGGATCATTGGAATCGTAAGCTTCTTTGGTTTTTTCTTATTTGGAGAGCTAACAATTTCTTCTTCCTGGATTTGAGAATCTTGCTCGATCCTCTTAGGATGCCCCTTCGAGTAGAGAGGATCTTGAGTACTAGTTCCCCCTCGGGTTTTAATCCCAAAGGCATGTATATCCTTGTTGGCATTATTAGCAAGCAAATCTTTTTGCACATTAGAAATTTGATCAAGCTGAGTTTGAACCATATGAAAATGCTTCACAAGACATTTAACATCATTAACTGTTCTACCTAGAACATCAAGCAAACTTTTGATAGCAAGGGAATTATCATGCAACTGACTTTGTATCCTCTCATTAAAGTGATTATGCTTCATAATAAAATTATCAAGCTCATCTAAACATTGATCAGGAGGCTTGCCATGAGGAATGTCACTTGCATTGAAATCTAAAAGAGAGTGTACCTCTACCATAGGAGGGTGAGTGGTAGGCTCACACAACTTCTCAATAGGGGTAGATTCTTCACGTCTTTAGTTTTAATACCCTTCTCTTTAATAGACTTCTTAGCTTCTTGCATGTCTTCGGGGCTTAGGACTAGCATGCCCCTCTTCTTTGGTGGTGGAGGTGGTTCAGGGACGGACCAATCTTCGTGGTTCTTGGCAATCTTTCCCATTAATTCTTTTGCATCGTCCTGTGTTCTTTTCCTAAAAACACAACAAGCACAACTATCCAAGTAGAATCTAGATTCATCAGTTAGACCAGCATAAAATATATCAATTAATTCATTCTTAGGGACTCCATGGCTCGATCTAGCCTGGATCAGACTGCAATACCTCCCCCAAGCTTTAGGGAGGTTCTCATCCTACAACTGTGTAAAGTTATAAATTTTTCGTAAAGCAGCATGTTGCATATGAGCAGGAAAATACTTATCAACAAAAGAGCGAGCTAAGTCTTGAGGACTCCTAATAGAACCACATGGTAGTGCATTGTACCATGCTTTAGCACTTTCCTTTAAAAAGAAAGAAAAGAGCTTAGTAACATAGAAGTTTCGTATCTTCTCATCAGTAGTAAACAAACCACCCAACTCAGTGAGTTTGGTCAGGTGTGCAATAGCATCATCATTTTCTCTGCCATAAAAGGGGTCAGCTTCAACCATAGATATAAGTGAAAGATCAACAAAGAAATTATAATCTGGATCATTGATGCTTATAGGAGACGTAGAAAAAGTAGGATCAGGTACGGTCTTGTTCTTCAAAGAATGTTTCTCGAGAAGCTTCTTAAAAGGATCAGGGTCAGAGTCATTAAACTCTGTTAGCTCCCTGCATAAATCATCATCAAGTATAATATAATCATCATCAAGGAGTCTCTCCTTTAGTTTACTCAAATCGTGATAAGTGTAAGTCCCATCAAAAGGATAGCAAGTATCGGGAATTTCAATCCTAGGTTTCTTGGCAGCAGCAGCAATCTGTTTCTCAAGAGCGTGACTAAGCGAACAAATATCATCAATAGTAGTAGAAGCATCATCAAAAGTTTCGGACATGGTGACAGATTCAGTAGAGGGATCATGTGGTGGCGGTGAAGCAAACTTACTCATAACTGAAGTTGAATCAAGTGTAGCACTAGCGTTCAGAACAGTACCTTTTCTCATACGGGATGGTAAGATCGGGACCTTGGGGTCTTCTTTCTTACCCATAGCGGATAAATTGCAGCAGGTAAAATACTTCAAGTAGACTTGTGAATAAAGCTATGCTCCCCGGCAGTGGCGCAAGAAAATAGGCTTGATAACCCACAACTGCAGGGGATCGAGATAGTCTTCGCGGGTAAGATAACCCAATTTATTGATTCGACTCAAGGGGATCCAAAGAATATCCACAAGCTTTAAAAATGGAGTTGTCAGTTCCACCGCACCTGAGATACACTTACTTGCAATAAGATATTAATAGCGACTGCGATAATAGTAGTAGTGACGATAGCAACAGTAATAGTAACAGCAAAAGTAAACAACTAGTAACCAGCAGAATTGAAAGACTGTAGGCTAGGGAGATGGATGGTTGGGTGCTGCATGGATAAGACACATCATGTAATCAACTTGGGGCAAGGCACACAGAAAAGCAAAGATCATGTAGGCATAAATCAAACATCAGGCATGTATCCCACAGGTAGTTGTACTTGCTTGCAATAAGAACTTGCACAACATCTTTTTTCCTACCATCCCGCTACGAACGGGGCCAAAAGGAACTTATGGAGATTAAGGTGCTCCTGTCAAAGGGCACCGGAACAAAGCATTAACAATCAATGGATACATGGATTCCCCAAATTATAGTCCATCCCCTTTGGTGTCCCAAGCTGTCACCTTTGGGATCGCCGGTTCCGGACCATAACAGGTGCAAACAACTCATAGATAGGATCAAGAACACAAATATATTCATGAAAACATAAAGAGTTTAGATCTGAAATCATGGCACTCGGGCCCAAAGTGACAAGCATTAATAACAACAAGTTGAAGCAAAGATGATAAAAACCAATCTAGATGATAGGCAACATGCCCCCAACAATCTGATAAACTATTACATGATATAACTCATCCAATCCCTACCATCCCCTCTGCCTACAGCAGGGAATTACTCACACATGGATGGAGAAGTCATGGAGGGAGGATGGAGTGGTGATGGCGATAACGATGGCGATGATCTCCCCTCTCTGGAGGACAAAACGGCCTCCAGATTAGCCCTCCTGGAGAGGAACAGACGGTGGCGGCGGCTCCGCGACGAGAATTGGTAAAACGACTTCTGTTCTGGGGTTTTCGCGTCACGGGAATAAATATGAGCAACGGTAGGGCACCAGAGGAGGGGGAGGCCCCCAGGCGGCCAAAGGGCGCGGCCCCACCCCTGGTCGTGCCAGGGGGGCGCCTAGGGCCCCTAGGACTCCCCTCTGGTCCCACTTCTGGCATCTGGCTCCTTCGGATGCGTGGATTTTCTGGTATTTTTCTGGGAATTTTCTGGGACGTCCAAAAATCTATTTTCCCGCACACAATAAAACAATACAGACAGCTCTACTGAAAACAACGTTAGTCCGGGTTAGTTTCGTCCAAATCATGCAAGAATGAGGGCAAAACAATAGCAAAAGTATTTGGAAAAGTAGATACTTTTGAGACGTATCATGGCATAGTTAGCATTGGTTTGCGCACGTAATCATGTCAATTGCCCAGCTGTGATTTGTTTACCTCGCATAGAAGATTTATCGTATTTTGGGAGAGAGACATCACTAGTGAACATCATGGGACCCCGGTCCATATTTCCACCATTGTTACACACTCAATTTATTTCCTTTTTTTTACTTTGTAGTTGAAGTTATCACTACCCTTTTATCTATTGTGTTGATCCTTTGTAAACGGCAAGGCCGGACAGATTGACAACCTCTCTGTACTCGTTGGGAGCAAAGTTATTTGTTCTATGTGCATGTCCAGGTAAAGTAAGCAACCTTCTGTTGTGAACGGCGCCATTGTTCAATTTACCACCTACTTGTCGACCTTGGAGTCCTACTGGATTGACTCTAAACCTTGGTATCTTTGCCAAGGGAAATTTGCTGCTAGGCTACATCCAACCTTCCACTTGGGGTAACCAACAAGGAGCACTACTTCAGTGCCATCAGAGTGTATGGGGGTTTGGTTATCCTTGCGCATCCTCGACTCATGGTACGTGAGTGTAACCTAATATCCGATCCCTCCAAAGATTAGTGATCCATCTAGTAGCTAGAGTTCTCAACTAGTTTTTATAGTTTTTGAAAATAAGCACGGATTTCCCAAAATACGACACCTATCACTAATAGGCTAGAGCTCTTGAAACCAAAAGTTCAAACATTACTCACAACAATACCTCAAAACTATTGCAAGTTACTACTACAATTGTGAATAGCAACCTTGATTACCTACTTTAAGTTAAGACACAACTCAATGCAACAACCAACTCTCTTAACAATATAAACATGAAAACTAAAGAGAGTTCCAGCAACAAACTAAACAAAAGCTCTTGAAAAAGATAAACATGAAAGCTAAGAGCTAAACATGATAGCAGTTAAAGAACACACAACAAAAGAAAGATAAGCATGAAAATCCTATGATGTGTTCTAGTTTGAAGTGGAGCGTGTTTCTCTCCCACACAAAGAAAGATGGGTTCTTACTTGTTATGAACAGCAAACAATGCTAAATAAAACTAAAAAGTAAAGAGCGAGACGCTCCAAGCATAGCACATAACGCATGAAGTGATAAAAATATAGTGAGACGAAGGACGAACTGATGATTATTGATGAAGAAGGGGTTGCACGGGGGCATCCCCAAGCTTATATGCTTGAGTCTCCTTGAATATTTATTGGGGATGCATGGGTGCATCCCCAAGCTTGAGTGTTTTACACTCCCGGGTCTTCTTTCATCATCTTCCCTCGCACACTTGAAAGCCCCCTTCATACATAACTCGTCATAAGCTGATTAGAGAGGTTAGTACCCTTAATAAAATAATTTGACTCTACTGGAAATAAATATTTTCTTGAAGGTATACTGTTTCTCAACATTGCCAAAAAGTTTCTGCAAAGAAAAAGCTAGCGCAAGACTTGCAAAAGTAAAGAAAGGCAAAACGTAGCAGAATCTGTGAAAAACAGACCAGGAGGTAGTAAATAATTTGTTTGGGGTACTTCTGCAACTCGAATCAAAAACTCAGAATAGACGCTCGAAAGACAATTGTATGGAGCACTCTGTCAAAAAATTCAGATCAAAAATATGATCCGGTGATTTTAGGCGAATTTTTTCGTCCAAGGACAGAATCTGTTTTCTGGACAGCATGTCACAACTTTTGAACTATCTTGCAATCGGAGGCTAAACTTGGCACAAAGATAGAAAATAGAGATACAATGATGTTGCTACAGTAGTAACAATCACCAAGACCACTAAAAACAGAAGTAAAAACATCTTGGGTTGCCTCCCAACAAGCGCTTTCTTTTATTCCTTTAAGCTAGGCAAGAAGCAAAAAAGATCAAGTTTTATCAAGAGAAAGAGAATAGCTAGCCCGTGTGACGGACTCAAAAGGTAACTTAATCTTCTTCCTAGGGAAGTGTTCCATCCCATTTTTAAGAGGGAATTTCAATTTTTTATTCCGCTCTGTCATGTCAATATCAGCACCAACGTGACGTCCCAAAATAATTGGACATAAAGGTTCAAACTCTATGTCCATAATAGTAAAATCAACGGGAACATAATTGGCATTGACAATGATAAGAACATCGTCAATCTTCCCAAAAGGTTTCTTTACGGAAGAATCAACGACACGAACACCAAAAGAACAATGATCAAAGGGTTTCAATTCAAACATATCATACATTCTTTTGGGCATAACGGAGGTACTAGCTCCAACATCACATAAAGCATAGCAAGAGAAGTTATTCAATTTTATTTTGATCATAGGATCCCAACCATATTCTAGCTTCCTAGGTATGGAGGCTTCTACTCTAAGCTTCTCCTCCCTAACTTTAATGAGAGAATTAGTGATATGCTCCGTGAAAGCAAGATTTAGTGTGCTAATGTGGGGGTCTCTAGACGTTTTGTGTAGTAAGCTAATAACTTCAAAAAGGGTACAACTATCAAAATCAATGTCACTACTATCAAAGGTGGTAGTGGTGTCATCTAGGCTCACTTGTTTGAAATCCTCTATGTTCATAGGAGTTTCTTCTTCTATGGTTGAGGTAATAGCATCACCATTAATAGGTCCAATGGGACTAGGAGTGTGTTGGGTGCTAATAGTTTGGGTATCCTCGACAACTTGGATAGTAGCAACAGTGTGGTGTGTAGGAAGGCTCTTAATTATATCTTCTTCCTCCTTTTCTCTAGCCCATCTTTCTTTAAGTTTAGCCATCATCCTAATATTTTCATTAATTTGAAATTAAATAGAATTAATAGGAGTGGCCTTCCTCTCCTCTAGGGGAGAATTTCGAATTTTAAGCATCTCAACATCAAGGGCTAGGCTGTCTACCTTCAAAGAGAGATTGTCTAATTTGTCTAATTTTTCGTCTACACTCTTGTTGAAGGATTTTTGGGTAGTGATAAATTCCTTAAGCATGCTTTCTAATTCAGAAGTGATGTTCTTGTTGCTAGGATAAGTGTTGTTGTTCCCATAGTTGTTGGATGGGAACAGTCTAGGATTTCTTGCAAAATTACTCCTATAAGCATTTTTGTTGAAGTTGTTTCTAGAGATAAAGTTCACATCCACTTGTTCTTGAGCAGGCAAGGAATATAAAGGGACATCATGAGGATCAATAGGAGGTTGCTTGGTAAGTAGAGAAATAATTAAGTCAACTATTTCATTTAGGAAGGAAATCTCCTCGACAGAGTTTACCTTCCTACCTGTTGGAGCGCGTTCGGTGTGCCATTGGGAATAGTTGGTTATCATTTCATCTAGTAGTTTTGTGCCAGCACCAAGTGTTTTTGACATAACGGTTCCTCCCGCGGCCGAATCTAACAGGTTCCACGAGCTAAAGTTCAAGCCTGCATAAAAAATCTGGATAACCATCCAGGTAGTCAAACCATGTGTAGGGCATTTCTTAACAAGAGATTTCATTCGCTCCCAAGCTTGGGCAACATGTTCATTATCAATTTGCTTAAAATTCATAATGTTACTCCTCAATTGGATAATTTTAGTAGATGGGTAGTACTTCCCAATAAAATCATCCTTGCACTTATCCCAAGAATCTATGCTATTCCTAGGCAAGGATTGAAACCAAATTTTAGCTCCTTCCCTCAAAGAGAACGGAAAAAAGGTTAAGCTTAACAATATCACCTTCTACTTCTTTATACTTTTGCATATCACAGAGATCAACAAAATTATTTAAGTGTAAAGCAGCATCATCTCCAGCACCAGAGAATTGATCTCTCATAACAAGGTTTAACAAAGCAAGTTTAATTTCATAAGAGGTAGCTGAAGTGGCAGGTGTAGCAATAGGAGTGCAGATAAAATCATTGTTGTTGTGACTAGTCAAATCACACAACTTAGTGTTTTCAGTGGAACCCAAAGTAGCAGCAAGTGGGACAAGCATTTTTTTGTGATTTTTGATAAGGTACACTAAAGCAAGAACTGAAAGGTAAACTAACAAGACTAAAAAGTAAAGGTAAAAGATAGTGTGCAACTCCCCTATCTTGAAGATTGGAGTCCCCGGCAACGCCGCCAGAAATTGGCTTGATGGCACTGAAGTAGTGCTCCTCGTTGGTTACCTCAAGTGGAAGGTTGGATGTAGCCTACCAGCAAAATTCCCTTGGAAAAGATACCAAGGTTTAGAGTCAATCCAGTAGGACTCCAATAACTTCAAGTAGGTGGTAAAGTGAACAATGGCGCCATTCACAACCTCTGGTTGCTTACTTTAACTGGACAAGCACACACAACAAATAACTTTGCTTCCAACGAGTACAGAGAGGTTGTCAATCTCTCCGGCCTTACCGTTTACAAATGATCAACGCAACAGATAAAAGGGTAGAGATAATTGCAACTGGAAAGTAAAAACAAGGAAATAAATTGAGTGTGTAACAGTGGTGGAAATATGGACCGGGTCCCATGATGTTCCCTAGTGATGTCTCTCTCCAAAAAGATGATAAAACTTCTACGCGAGGTAAACAAATCATAGCTGGGCAATTGACAGGATTACGGGCGCAAACCAATGCTAACTATGCTACAAAGAAAGGAAGAGGCTCAAAAGAATGGGCGGTACGCAAAAATAAGTAGACCAAAATCCAATTGCATCTACTACTAATCATCCACCATGAGATATCTATCCAGAACATCTCGCTGGTATTAAGTTGCGAGCCCCACCCAAAGTGTAAACCCAAAGCAACAGACAACTGCATTAAAAGAACTTTGCGTAAAGTAAACAATCCTTGCAACTGCGGTTACAAACACCGTTGTTTTCCCCCTTTTGCCAACAGTACATACCCTAGACTCATGTTTTTGTCACTCAAGCTAGTCATCAGGGGGCACGAACACACAATCAAGCATAACGCTCCATCTTGGAGTCACTACCTACTACTTGGCCAAAGCAATAAACAGCAACGGAGAACACGCAAGAATTATTCAAGAACAAAAATATAAAAGAGAAGAACCAAATATATTACTCAATCACAATCTGAACATAGTCTCATAATCCATCAGATCCCAGCAAACTCAGCATAGCAACAGTAGAAAGAATTACATATGTGCTTGATCATGTAGGGAAGCTCACAAGGTCTAATCCATGAAGAACTAATATGGGAGGAGAACATCACATAGCTACTGATCATGGACCCATGGTCCAAGGTGGACTACTCACGAATCATCCGGGAAGCGTCCATGGTGGCGGAGAAACTCCCGGAGGTCAATCCTCCCTCCGGCAGGGTGCCGGGAAGAGGTCTTCTAGCGCTCCCGATCTTGGAAGCGCGGCGGCGGCGAAACAGTGGCTCGATCGCGAAAAAGGGTTATGTCCTCGTGGGTTTCGGAGGATGGAGAATATATATAGGCGAAGGGGGCAGCCAGGGGGGCACTAGCGCTCCAGGCGGGCCCCTGTCGCGGCCCTACTCCTGGCCGCCCCGGGAGGGCACCCGGGGCCCTAGTGGGTCCCCTCCGGGGCCCCTTCGGGACTCTGGAAGGTTCCCGTATGCTGATTTTCTATTGGATTTTTCTGGAATTAATGGAGCACTTTTAATACGGGGGAACCTGAAATAAGAAAAACAGCAGAAAACAGGAACTGGAACTGAGGTGCACCGAGTTAATAGGTTAGTCCAAATATGATCAAAAGTGTATGAAAGTGTAGCAAAGCATAGCAATATCACACAAGGTTCGTACACTTGCATGGAGCAAGCAGAAATTATAGATACGTTCGGGACATATCATTGATCTGCTACCTCATTCCTCATCCACCCATGGTTGTTTGCATGCTCATCTCTGCTACTTCTTTCGTGAAAACCAAAATATGATGTTATTTTAATGTTGTTTTCTCTTATTTTGCAAGAAACACACTGAGAGGGGGATCATAGACAGCCAGAATTCTGGGACAAGGATATCAACATTATAAAAGACAATTTTTCTAAAGTCGCTTCCGGCAGCACATGAAGCTTAAGCCACCTGGATGAAGAAGTCTAGGTTCTCTAAAGTTCCTCAGGTGATCTGCTACATCTTTCCACAACCCCGTGGTTGTTTGAATCCTCTGGCTCATATCTTCGCCTCAGCCGTAGGTTGCAGGATGATGATATGTCTGAAAATTGGTGAAATATGGTTGTCTTTAGGGAGCTAGATGGTCCAAATTTGATATCTGAGCTCAACAAAGTGTGCAGGATGATGATTTGGAAAATTGATTTTGTAGAACAATTCTTGTGATTTTTCTATTGGATTTTCTATTGGATTTTTCTATTGGATTTTTCTGGAATTAATTGATTTGGAAAATTGATTTTCTATTGATTTTCTATTGGATTTTTCTATTGGATTTTTCTGGAATTAATTGATTTGGAAAATTGATTTTGTAGAACAATTCCATGATAGAATACTTGTGACAACGTGAGAGCCTTTCGGTTACTGTTATTGTAAAATATAATACTCCCACATATGTGACATTCTGTAAAAAAATAAGATGCATGTTTATTCTTCTTACCTTAACGCTCTGAACAAAACTTTGGAAAAAAAAATAGTAATTTTTTTGTGCTTTGCAAAGCTATAACACCATATGCTCTTGGTGATTCCGTCAATGACACCATCAATATTCGCTATCCACCTCAACCTATTGTCGATGAGGTTCATTTGTGATGTTAGTTACAAAATGTTTTAGACGTTGCATGCCAGATTCCTTAATCAATTGTGTACTGTGATGTCAGTTGTAAAATCCTAGTGTGTACTACGATGTCAGTTATGGAATCTAGTTTGTATTGTGAATCTGTGATAGATATGAAGTATAATGTGTATTTAGAAATCATGCTGGACATATTTCGATTGATATGAATGTGTTTATTATAGGCATTAAATAATGTGATTATTTATATTATTCATAAAATATATATTTCATATTACCATCGAGACAGTTACATAACTTCATGCATGGGAAATGACTAGGTAGAAGACACAAAATGCCATCACATAAGTGTGGGGATTGATAAAAGAAACCATATGATATTTTTTCCCTAATCTCCTGGAAAGTTTTCTCTATCCCGCACATTTTCTAATATATTCACGTTTGGGATATGCGATAAGAACGCAAACGTATCTTTTAACAACTCGTTTAGCATATTGATCTTATCTTGCACGATTATGTTCTACAAAACGTTTGCATAGGACCTAGCATTACAAATGTTTGTTACATATGCTCCGCCTATATAGCCGGAGCTATCGCGAACGTTCGTACACTAAAGCTCTGCCTCTGATAGCATTTGAGATTGCAAATGTTTATTTCTTCCAGTATGATCTCGCTCCATACTCAGTGGATTTTTCGAATCATGTGAAATAGTATCATGTATCGTAATCGATCGCAACACGACGGTTCAGAAACCAGTTAACAAAGAAGGTAAATAATCGTTTGGAAGCATCGTTCCGCCACTAGTGAAGTGAACTTACAAGCCTCAACCAGAGGCGATCGTGTGCCACTACCACATCGGGCATGGAGCCCACTGACGCACTATCTAGCGCACCTATTGCAGGGATCATGCATGGTGACTAGACACACCCATGCACGAGCACAATAAACTAACAGAAGGGCTAAGTGAAGAAGTGCAGCTCCTAAAGCAAAATGACCGAAAAGCCCATGATGGTGCTTGAAAAAATACATAACCGGCCCGTGTGATGAGAGGAGCCACAACAACAATGTCAGAACCCCAACTAGGGTAAGTGCTAGGGTTGTTTGATCCCTTTGCATCATGTAAAAATTCCAAAAGAAATTCAAAAATGAGGAAAAGAAAAGCCCTGAGAAATTAAATCAAATGCCCAGATAAAAATATTTTTCCAAAAATCATTTGAATGTTTGGAAAATTCCTACAATTGTTGCTGATCATTGCAAAAATGGTTTGTGGATTTTCCCATGCCCATGGAATATTCAAAAATTCAAAAGGTGCATTGGAAATTAAATTTAACTCCAATTTGAATTTAAATTCAAATTGTTTGATTTTCAAAAGTCACCAAAACTTATGAGTGGCTAGCTATTTATGTTATAAGCCCACATAAAAGTTTTCATGATTTTTAAAAATGCTCTGCTATTTTTTATTTGGGGCAAAACAAAATAATAGAAAATTTAAAAGAAAAGAAAAAGGAAAGAACCCCTGGCCAATCTGGCCCAACTGAAGCCCCAGCCTCCTGGCCCAGCCCAGCCCACCTGGGGAGGGCACATGCGTCTTCCTCCCCAGGACAGGCAGGCAGGCAGCACGCCGGCGACCGCCGTGGGCGTGCCAGGCAGCTACCTGCCTCCCTCTCTCTTCCCGTGGCGCCTGGAGACGCCTGGAAGGCCACCGCGTCCATTCCCCCTCTCTCTGGACCTCCTCCCCCTCTCCTCCTCGCTGTTCTTGCGCCGCCCGAAGCCCAACCGGAGCACGCCGCCGTGCAGCGCATGGCCATCGAGCACTTCCCGGCGAACTGTGCTGTCCAGAAGTTCCGCAGCAGACGACTTCATCAAACTGCGCAACGAATCGAGGCGAGAAGCCCTTGGAAGAGCCGCCAGCTTCGAGTTCTTCCCCACGGCCGCCGTGCGCCATTGCCGGAATTCGCCATCGCCTCGCATCCTCCGGATTCCTCGAGCCCGTCTCTGCACCCAAGGTGAGCTTCCGCTCCTTTCCCCTCAATTTCCCACTCGAATCCATGCCCGAGTCGCGTTTCGCCATGGTCCAGTCCACGGCTGCCGCTGCCCCTCGTCGCCGGCGAGGTTCCGGCCACCCCCTGACCTCCCTGGTGGCATAGCTCGACGCGGACGAACACGGGCATCAGTTCGGTGCCTTCCGCGTGCCCAGCCGTGGCCGAAATGGTCACTCCGGCGCGGCTCCGCCGTGCCCAGTGGCACCGGCGGCTAGCCGCCGGCCGGGTGGATTAGCTTAAGGGCTAATCATCCCTTAATTCCCCCCCGAGTGGCTGACAAGTGGGGCCAACCCCCCTCCTAACCCCTCTGTTTAATTTAACTAAAACGGGGTTAACCCCTGAGCCACTGACAGGGATGGCCCACCAGTCAGAAGCCCCCCCCCACGTCACCCTGACCTCAGCATGACGCAATAAAGGTTTTCCAGAGATTTAAAATATTCTAGAAATTACAGAAAATTGAATAAACTTTGGAAAATCATAACTAATTCATTTTAACTCCAAATTAAACATATAATATATGAAAAATTATCAGAAAAATACAAGGATTATGAATATGGGCTCTGTTTTCATGTTTGACCATTTTAAAATGGGTGAACAGTGCAAAACGTCCATATGGCTTTATTTCAAATTCAAATTTGAAGCACATTTGCAAATGACTATGCATTTGACTTCTTTTAAATGGAATTGTACCCACATTGTGACCAAGAACATCACCATTTCAATATTGATCATGTGTTTGAGCATTGCAAATAAATTTATACCTTGTTTGATTGTTTGCTCGATAGACGTGCAACCGGAACCGGAGGCCACCCCCTTCGTTGAAGACCCCGTTATCGAACCTCGTCAGCAAGGCAAGCAAACCCCATTGATCATGTCTATAAAATCCCAATTCCCTCTCAGTCTCTCTTATGCATGTTTAGGAGATCACTTTGTATCGATTCTACCGCATAGTTGAACCCATATCCGATGCATGACCTATCATCTTGTCACAGTAGTAAGCAAACCACAATCCTAGCTGACATAGGAGTTGGTTGATATCATGTGGCCCCTGCAACTCTTATAGCTTATTGCATGCTTAGTGTTACAATGAGGTTGCTTTTGATGTGAGTCGGGATGATGGTGAACATGGTGTTGATGAAAGTGAAACTGTGTCGGTGAATCCACCCTAATACAAGGTGAACGATGAGAGGCTGTGTAGGAGTACACAGTGGGTTGTCTCGTTGAACATCGCCTTAAGCATCGAGTTCTTGTATGGTAATCCAAGACAAAGAGTACAACCACACATTGGGCTCACTGACCCCTCTCGGCCTAGTACCTTGATCCGTGTCGACGTCCAGGAGTCACATTAGTTCGGGCTTTCCATTTGACATGTGCATAGAAAAAGAACGAAGGAAATGGTTGCATCATATAGATATGTGGGTGCACCTGTGAGGCAGGAAAACCATCTGCCAAAGGTGGCGTCTCGGTCACCTACATTGTTTGAGTCCGTTTCGTTGATCCGGCCGGGCTCTCGAGCGGAGGCAAACTCAGATAGTCGACTCCTGTAATAGACCGGTTGTGAGCGAAGTGTCGTGGTGAACATCCTCGCTGTCACCTCTTGAACGGTGGCGAGACCTGGCGGTAACCGATGGTCATGTGTGTGTAGCTTACACCCTTGCAAGGTTAACAAAACTATTCGAATAGCCGCGTCCGCAGTTAAGGACTACTTGGAACCTGTACCTGATTATTAGACAACTTGAATGGATACTTATAAAACTCGCAAGATAAGCGTGAGTGCTATGGTGTGCCTCCTCGTGAGGAAGTCGAGGAAGTAACCATAGTGGTGTATTGGTTGGAGATGTAGTGGACTCGTGTACGCTTCTTATCTCAAGTCTGGTATTCGTAGTTCAGGAATAGCCAAGTCAAAGCTGGCACTTCTGCATGATGAAACCCCACCTCCCTTTACCTTGATACTTGAGCATGAGTAGTTTAGATCTGATGTAAGTCTTGCTGAGTACGACTTTGTACTCACGTTTGCTTGTTCTATGTTTTAGATGAGAACCCGGACCCCGATGGAGTCACCTTCGTGAAGCTCGACGTTTACTAAGTTAGCATAGTCCCAGACAGCAGTCTGGTCCCTCGTGGAAGGGCATGTTTGTTTACAAGGCTTCTCTAAGCCATTTGTTAATCTTGTCTGTAGTCAGACCTAATTTGCTTCCGTTGTATGATGTAATGTGATCACAGACATGTGATCTTTGTATGCTCTATGTGTATATCAATAAAGAGTACTTTGTAGAGTTATGTGATGATACCTGCTGTTCATATATCAATAAAGAGTACTTTGCAAAAATCAAAAATTTTGTTTTCTGTGGGAATTGTTTGCTTGTCTGATTTGTTTGCGGTGTTTGCATCCCCGATTTATCGATCGGCGATTATTTTCCCCCCTCTTATCTCGTACCGGACGGAGACCGACCCTTGCCACCCTGACACTCGACCTTTGCGACACCGGGTTTCACCCGATCACCGTCGCGAAAACCGCACTAGACCAGCCGCAGCCAACGGAACGAAAAACCCCGTTTAATAACTAAACGGGATATTTTTATAGCGCGCCGGAAAGTGTTTTCGGAACGGTTCCAGTGCGAGGTGAACGCCTCCGGCTCGACGCACTGATCGCGCAGTTCGAAGTTTTACCCGAATTGGAGGTACTGCGGACCCCCGGCGGTCAGAAACGTGAGCACCGGACGCGCGAGAGCGAAACCGGGGATGTTTTTGCAAGCTGCCGGCCACCAGGGCTATATAAATACCACCACACTCCCACCCACCTAGGGTTTCCCTAGGAATCCACCAGCCCCAGATCTGGCCCCAAATACCCCAATTTTCGCAGCAAACCATAGCTCCGAGATCTGGAATCGGCCCAATGAGTTCTGGGCCGTCAGATCGTCAGATCCGACGGCCCCGGAAGCCGCCACGTCACCCCTGCAGCCCCACCTCCCAATCTCTCCTCTCTCCTCTCACCCGAACGCTCCCCGCGGGCAGCACGAGGCCGTCGCCGCCGCCGGTGCCCTCCGGCCAGCCGGCCACCTCCCTCTCTCCCCGCGCTGCTCCTCCCTCTCCCTTCCTCTTCCCTTTCCTCTCTTTCCCTCACCTCTCTCTCTTCCTGTTGCAGCCGCCGCCCGCCATTGGAGGCCGAGCCGGAGCTCGCCCGAAGTCGCGCCGTGCGCCGCCCCCCTGGATCCGCGCCGGAACCAGCCGGCCACGCCTCCGGTGGCCTCCTCCTCGACCACCCCAGCCACCTGCACCCCGCCGCCGTCGCGTGTCCCTGGAGTCCGGCGCCGCCACCCGCTGGCTGGTCGGGATCGACCCCGATCCGAGCGGCCCCCTCCCAGCCGCTGCAGATGGGCCGGCCTGGCCAGCCTCTCCACAGCGCGGCCCACCGACAGCACGCCCTGTCCCATGGCCAGCCTCCTCTCCAGGCCAGATGGGCTGAGCCCAGTGGTGAGGGCCCATTTATTATTATTTTTCTTCTTCCCCAGAGTACTTGCGAATTTCACTAAGTCAGAGAGTTTTTTGCTGCTGATTCGAGTCCGCGTTGACGATAGCAAGCGATCCGTAGCCCGGATGACTTCGCGCCCAAAAGACGAATTGTTTAGAATTGCGTGCTGTAGCATTCATCTTTTGTGAGCATTTGCATTTGAGCTCATCTTGATTGTGTAATTGTGTGCTGAACAGGGAATCAGGCCGTTAAACTGCTACTTTTCCTGTTAGATGCTGCTGTTATTATTTTGTTGCAACTTTGCATGATGATTGTAACAAATCCATGAGGCCTATTGCATTGATTCCTTTTGCGTTGCGTTAAGCAATGTTTCTACTTCATTTTCATGCATTCACATGCCATATTTGCTTCCTGCATCATGTTTATATCTTGCTCCAAAGTAGCTATCCTGATGTTATTGTGCTGCTATTGATGAAACTGTTATTTTGTTGCAACTTCGGTCGACGAGTGTGTCGCGACCGTTTATCGGAATTGAGTGATTCCAATTTCATTTTGTTAAGCATCATGTCTACTTTCATCCCATGTATTTCTATGTCATGTTGCTGCACTTTTGCATATAGATTTACCCCTGTTTATACAGCATGTGTGCGTAACTTGTTTTGCTTATATCTTTTTAACCGTAACTCCGTTTGGAGTGTTCTTTATATGTAACTTGATTAGTTTTTCGTGTTCTTTGTGTTTATGCTATTGTTTGCTGCTGTTAACCAACCTAAAATATTGTTTAGAGCAGAACAGTACCAAATGTTTTAATCATCGTGCGGCACTTAGTATTATGCCATGTTTAGGTTGTGCCTCACTTAAATTGACTAGCATAGATAGTTTACATTGTGCTTCACCTCTTGCCATGTTTGTGTGCTATGCCATGCTTGCTTGAGTTGCCATGTTAATAACCGTTGTTTGGTCACCTGTACCTAAGCAACTTGAACCACCGTAAACGTGCGGTATTCGTCGTGTGTGACGAGTACTCCACTTAAATCGTTAGTAACCGTTCTCGACGATAGATCCGTATCGCGTTGCCGTGCCTTGTGTTGTCTCTTTGATCTTGTATTGCTCCGTAGTAATAGTGATGCACCGTTGATTGCTTTCCAGTGTTTACCCTCTTGTCTGCTTCCGCGGGTACCTCTCGGAGACGACGCGAGCGTGCGATCAACTACACCTTCGGAATCCGACTTATCAACAGGCAAGGACTATGCATTACTTATGATCCATTCTATTTAAATAAGCGGTTTGCATGCTTGTCTAGGATAGGTTCGATGTTTGATCCTACCACATGTTTACAGCCTCTTTCAAACCGATACAGCCATGTCCCTTCCCAGCAAACCTTGTACTGCTATGTTACTATTGCTCGTTGCTCAGCCCCTGCTTAGTATGCATGCTTAGGATGCTACGATGTTACCCTGTTACTCTTTGGGTTGGGATATCACCTGATTATTATATTATTGTTGATGATATGATTATTATAATGTTGACTCTATTCGACGAAGGATGGAAGGTCTAGGCTATCCCGCCCCGACGCTTTGTTCCATTCGAGTCACCTAGGATCCGAGTTCCGGGTATTGGTTTTAAGACTGAGCGTGCCTAACCGTGTGTGGGATTTTATGGGGTCCCCTTTTTCTTACCTATCTAGCTTCAAACATTTCTAGAGGTGGCCCAAGCTGATTTACCATTTGAAAACATGCATCTATATCTTGTCGGGTCGCTCCTAGCAGATATCTTATAAAACAACTTGGACCAGCGGAGACATGGTTTCCCTGTTGGTCCACCTTTGGTCGGCGAGGGCCCGAGACCTCATGTGAGGCGTCCCGGTAACCCAAACCCTGTTGAGACGGAAGAGTCTGATCCGAGAGCGTGGCCAGCTTTTGGATTCGGTGTCGACTCCCCGGGGGCCACCTGGATTTGTTCGTTGTTAGTTAGAGGGACCTGTCGTTTCAGATCTCTTGGAACTAAATCATAAAATGGTTGCCTGTGATGGGTAGCAACTGAGAGTGATGGACGTGCGTGCGGAGCCTCGTAATGCGCAATTGGTACACCCCTGCAGGGTTAAATCTTTTCGAGAAGCCGTGTCCACGGTTATGGACGACTTGAGACCTACTCCTTGTTCATAGACAACAACAACTGAGATAATCTTAATATAACTTGATCAACGTGTGTGTGTGCCTTGATTGCTTCTTCTTCGTCGGGATGCGAAGAGGAGGACAAGGATAGGATAGGTGTTATGTTTGCGTAGTAGTTGATAGCAAGACTTGTTGGAGGCGATTCCTCATCGAATGCTTGGCTTCTTATCTTACTCTCTAGATCGTTAGCCACTTCATAAATGCTAGTGCGGCAGCAACCTCACCACTTACCCCTTCCTTACCGTAAACTACTAGTTGTCCTAGAATGACGAGTGATGAAGTCCTTGCTGGGTCAGATGACCACTACAGTTGGATGCTGAGTACCTCTATACTCATGATACTACCCCCAAACTCTTTTCAGGGTTCTGATCGACGACAGGTATGGTGATCGACGTTTCACGTGGAGACTCGACGACGACTAGTTAGGCGGATCCCGGCAGAGGGCCTGGACCCGTGTGGTTATGGGATCGATGTTTTTACCTTTGCCAGTAGGCATTTGCTTGTAGTCTGTACCCAGAAATATATCTTCCGCTGTTGTATTGTATTAAGGCAGTTGTATGCCGATTGTATGAGATGTTGTATCCTTGTATCTGTAATGTTGTGATATCATGTTGGAAATCCGGGCAATATGGCTTTGCCATATGTCGCGGTGGGACCGATATGTGCTTCGTCCCCGGATCTTGGTGGAAACACCTAGATCTGGAACAGTACCGCATATCGGGCCTTATAGGTGCTTCTGCTGAATGGTGGGAGAACTATGTTGCGATGCAGCCTGATGGTCACCTAGTGACTTGGCAAGAGTTCTGTGTTGCCTTTCGAGGGTACCACCTTCTGGATGAATTGATGGAGCGCAAGAAGGAAGAGTTCTGCAATCTGACTCAAGGAGAGATGTCTATTCATGAGTATGTGTGAGAATTCAATCGTCTTGCTCGGTATGCCCAAGATGAGATCACCACCGATGCCAGAAAGCAGGCAAGGTTCCGTAAGTGACTTAGCCCTATCCTTCGCCATGATCTCAACCTCATCGAATTTGCCACCTTTGAGGATTTAGTCAACAGATCCTTTAGAGCTGAGCATGGAAATGAAGTGTTCGAAGAGTCCCGCAAGCATGCTCTTGAGCTTGCTCCTTCTTCAAGTTCAGCCCCTCAGAAACGCCGAATTTGGATTCCAACCCGTGCCATACCTCAAAACCTTCTTCAGAGACCACCACCGAATATATGCCATCCACCTCAACACATTGTTCCACCCCGGAATGATGGTGTGCAAGCAAGTAATCCTGCTCCCAGCAATTCAGGCAGGGTATGTTTCACGTGTGGTCTGACAGGCCATTACTTCCGACAGTGCCCTACAGTGTTGGTGGCACCACGTCGACCTAGTCAAAAGCCTCCAAAGAAATCCACCACCAAAACCATCCCAGCAAAGCTTTCAGCCACAAGTAGTGGTTGTGTGAACCAAATCTCAGTTGAGGAAACCTCTAGCAAAATTCATTTGACTGTGGGGGCAAATTGGAGCTTTGTGAAGGGAGTGCCATTTATCTTGATCCATTGCTGGTGAAACTTTTTGTGCAGCCTCTTATGATCATACCATTGGCCTACACCAAACTCCACCACCATTTTCCTAGCCAAACTCCCACAATAAATTCCCAAAATTTGGATGCAGCAAGGTGGCATTGTGAAGCAAGTGCATGATAGGGGATCCCATTTTCCTTGAAACTTTTTGTGCCTATTCCCAGACCCAAATGACTCCATCAAACCAAATATTAGACAAATCCCATCACCCATGTCCGTGCATCATCATGTTTAAGTTTCTGACCAGTGGGCCACCTTGTGAAGAAAGTGCTAAATAGGTGTGTCCAATGGCCATGAAACTTTACACACTTGGGAACCACTCCAAATAAACCCACCACACCAATTTTCAGCCGAATCCATCAATACTATGGGATGCTAGCTTCAACTTTGCATTTCTTGTCCATTTGGACATTTGCAAAGGAAGTACATTATATCTTGCTCCATTTGAGGTGAAACTTGGTACATATACTCACCCTGATGTATGATTAATCTCAGCCAAAAATCATGCTTAGGGGAGAAAGGTGCTAGCCATACCACAGTACAAACACTTTCAGCCCCCATGGTACATTTGCAAAGGAAGTGCCATGTGCATTGATGCTTTTGAGCTCAAACTTTGCAGAACCATAGTCCTTCCTATCCTTAGCCCACAAGAAAACCCCTCATGCACCCTATCTTCACCATGTGACCTTAGATTCTGCATCAAGTTTGTTGTATCAAACTTGTCAGTGATGGTGTGGTCCAACCAGATCACCTTTGGCCAATATTTTTGCACAGTGGTGTTAAATAGTGAAAGGACTACACGCTTCACACATTTGGCCATGTGAGAGCTTATCCAAAAAACCAGTGCGCGTGGGGAGCAAGCACATGGCATGCACTGGACGAGCTCCGGGCGTGCCCGACACGTCCACATCGTGCTCCAATGCCCTCCGTCGCCTAGCAGCTTGTCTCGCCGCGCCGCCCGGCTTTCTGCAGCCCACGTGCTCCACGCCACCCTCTCGAGCTCTCCCGAACCTCCCAAAACATCGCCAGCTCACCCGCGCGTCGTCGTCTTCCCCATGGCACGGCCTGGCCACGTCATCCTCACCATGGCTATAAAAAGGCGCGTCCCCAAGCATCCCAGAGCACCCCAGCATCTCCTCCACACACTCCTAGCTCCCTTCCCCCTTCCAATTGCTCGTCGGAGTTTCCCCCTTGCGCCCACGGCCGCCATTGCCGTTGACGGCTTCCTCTTCAATTCGCGCCTCAGGGCCCTCCCCCTCCTCCCAGCCCACGGCTGCAGCTTCCCCTCGCCTCCACAACCCGTCCAGAGCCCCACCGGAGCCCCCCCCCCCCCCCCCGTGCCTCGACGTGGCCACCAGCCCGCCCACGGGCAGTGCACCCCGTGCGGCAGCAGGGCACCTCGCGCGACCCCTCGACCGTCGTGAGGTGTGACCCTGCACGCCGCGGCCGTCCGTCCCACCGGCGGACTCGCCCCTACCCTCCCCTCGCAGGCGGCACTCGCGGTTGTGTCCTTCCATGCCTCCTCTGTCCCGTTCCTGGAGTAAGAAGAAAGCAGAGGAGGAGGAGGTGAGGCTGCCAAGAGGGCCCTGCCCGTCAGCCCCTAAGGCCTCGGGCCCGTTTTCCTGTTAGTGGAGGCGCATTTCCTGCAGTACGTTTTCCCGTAAGGAAAATGCATTCCTTGCTTCTTCGGCGAAGAATACGTTTTCTTTAATCGAAATCGTACTTTGCTTTTCTCGGGCCAGGAATACGCCTTCACTTCACCAAAAGCGTATTTCACAGAAGACGCTATCTCACCCACCAGGGACCAAGAAGTAAATCCAGATTTGCATATTGGCCCCTGATCTCCCCCCCCCTTCATATCTCCGCAACCGTAAGTCCAAACGGGGTGATTATTTTTGCGTTGTTTTTGTCTTGAGCTCCTCTTCATTTTGGCATAGGTTTCATGCCATGTTTCTCTGTTGATATCTACTGGTCAAGTGAAATTTGTATTTGACCCTTTCTCCGTTGCTTTATTTTGAAATATTGTTGCAGGGTTTTGGTGATGTCGAAGACCCTGAGTATTTAACACTCCTCTGATGAAAGGCAAGCCACAATACCCTTTGCACCTTCGTAAAGCTTTGACATGCTTTAAAAGTTGCCATAATCTCCGGTGATGTGATATTCTTGATTTGCGTTGATCATGTTATACTCATATGCTTGGATCACTTTGTTGATGCCGTAAGTATAGCATGTTTGATTATGCCATGTCGTGTTATGATATATCCATATGCTTTCATACATAATATGTCATGTTATCAGGTGCCACCGAACCGGACTTATCAAGTGCAGCCAAACTCGCCTAGATGGGGAGGCCTTGGCTTGGTCTATCGGTGTGCTCTCTTATTCGTATCACCAACGAGGGTAGGCTATACGCGCGCGGTACCCTGGCCTGGTATGCGGCGATAGTCTTGAGAGACGGTTGTTGATGATTTGGGCCCGTCCTCGTTTGGGACAAAGTTTATGGACCATGCGATGGTCGGTTGCCATGCGATGGAAGGTGTGTGGCTACCGAGGGCATGTCTTGCGAAGCGTGCCAGGTGATACGGTAAGAGAGGCATGTGGTAGAGAGGTCTCTTTGGATAAGTCCTAGTCCACTCCTATGGTACGAGTTCTGATGTTCCTGTGGGACAAGTTCCAAGGTACTGGATGGAGGAAGAGCTCCATAGTGTGGGTAAAGTGCACAAACTCTGCAAAGTCACACAAATCTATTCGAATAGCCGAGTCCACGGTATTGGACACAGTTCACAGTAGGTCACACCATGAGATCAACATGAGTTCGGTGAGATGGTTGTGCTATGATGGTGATCATGCGATGATCGGATTGGTTGGGTGGTAACAGAGGACACCTAACCCGTTGAAAGGTCGGGCGACGACCCGTATGAGTTGTTGGTCATGAGATGACTCGGTGCTTGAGTCGGTAAGGACTCTGAGGTGAGCCACATGATCATGCGGTGATCATGTGGGGTCCATGTGACCTTAAACGATGGTTGTTTGTGCATTCGTCTTAATACTGATGATATGCTTGATGGTTATCTGTTTGCATGATATTGATGCTCACCTGTTTAAATCATTAATATACTTTCACCTGCTAATGCCATGTTATTGTTTTGCCTTGGTGCTTTGGTTGTTGTGAGCTTTCAAGTACATTCGATGTACTGACCTGGCGTGTCATGCCAGATTTGCAGGCAATGTTTTGGATGCGTAGGACGACGTTCCCGGTGTTGGCGAGCTAGGAGGTGTCCCAGCCAGTGTCCCTATGGAGCGGAGTTCATCACCGTCGTCGTTGATCTGCTGACGAGTTATATTCCGCTGCTAGAGAGTTAGTCTGCTGCTTGATGTAGGTCTGTGGATAGTGTGAGGAGCGGGCTTCTCCTCCGCTAGCGTTGTAATAATCCCTTTGTAACCGTATATTTGTTAATAGAAAGATGTTCAGTTCTATATCAAGCAGTGCCGTGTTCCAGAAGACTTGATCTATGGGCTGGAGCACGGGGCGTTCCGATCCTCTGGGCCGGGTTTCCACAACGCTTGGTATCAGAGCAGGACTGGTTGTAGGACACCCTAGTCCACGAGAACTTTAGAAGGACGTTAGGTTGACGTTAGAGCTAGAGTTATAGCTTGCTTGTGTGATACCTTTGACTACTGCATTTGTTTGTTGCATGAGTAATATTAGTCATGCATGTTTCTTGTTGCATGTTGTTGTGCGTAGCAATAAGATGTGATCTTGTTTGTGTGTGATCTCGACGCACTTTTAGTGCAATTGATCTTTTCTTTGTTCCGTCAATCCCTTATTTGGTTCTTCGATGTTTAACGAATATGTTTTACAGGTAGTGTGTGACTCTGACGAACCCTTGCTCGCTTTCTTTAGGATAACGGCATCACGCCTGGTTCTGAGCTGATTCATTGTCGGCTGTCCGGGGTGGATGCCTACTCTTTATTTCTCTTTTCAACAGCCGACCCGTGTTCTGAGCTGCTTTTCAGCCGTCTCGGGCAGTTGTTGAGTTTCTTTTCGCAGTGGAGACCCTATGTTCTGAGTTGTTTTCTCGGTCGTCTTAGGGGATCTCTGCATTATTTTTATCAACGATGTCTCATGCTCTAAGTTGATTCTTGGTCGGCCGTTTTGAGCAGTGCTTGAGTTATTCCAGTAAATGTCCCAGATCAGAGTTGTAAAAACCTTTCTGGTGGCTACTGGGTTATTCACCGGTTTTATGCAAGGGATTCAGATGTTCAGTCGATTGTTGTAGATCTTCGCTCAGTTGGATTTCTTCGTTGCTTTTCATTCGGTCTTCGTTTGGTTCTTCGGTGTCACCTTATGTTCCCCGATGGAAAGTTGCTCATAACCACTGCATACCCCGAAGAGTCAGCACAAGATCGCAGAGCGTCACGAAGTCACCAAGTCAAGAAGGATTCACACAGGTCACATTGGGAATATTTGGCTCCAGTATGAGTTCTGCCTGGCTGAAACATTCAGATCAAGTCTGTATCATTCCGGTAACCGCTACAGCCATGAAGATTCCATCAGTGAAAGGCCGCAATAAATTGGGAGATCAGCAAGTCAAAAGGGACTCATACCCGATTGCATTGGAAGTATGTGGCTCGCGTATAGATGCTAACGAATCCATCACCCGCATCAAGTTCGCACCAACTGCGACAGCCGCGAAGATTCAAGCAAAGGAAAATACAAGTTCTGACACAGGTACATATGCATCAAAGGCCTGACATACACCGGATGCAATAGAAGTTACTATATTTCGGTATATTCCAGAAGACGGTCAGAACCTATCATGAAACCCATATCCAGCAGAGAAATGATTGGAGGAATGCTTCTCTCTAACAAGCCAGCAGTCAGTAAATCTTGTCAGTGTTGTACACATGCTACCGTGGGAAAGCTTCGGGCATAAGGAACCCCAGCCCTCCGTGACCAGATAGCGGGCACAGTCGACATGTAAAGTGAATCAGTCTTCCTCAGTACGCTATCGGGATATCTCCTTGGCCAAGACATTCAGTCTTCTACCACAAGTCACCGAGTGAAGCTTACATTGCAAGGCACCCAGTGTGCTCAGTACGACCCATGGATAGATTCTAGCACAAGCTACACATCTGTCTGCAATGGACCGCCTCAGAAACTTCCAGTGCAAGGAACCGGTATCCCCACAGCGCAAAGAGGCAAGCTTCCGGGACAAGACAACCTATCCTATTCAGTAAGCTATCAGGTAAGCTTCCGAGGCAAGGCAACCCAGTCTTCTTCAGCAAGCTAGCAAGGCAGCTTCCCGTGTACGACACCCCGCCTTACTCGATACGCCACCGGAGAAAGCTTCAGAGGTATGACACCCAGTCTTCCCCAGCAAGCTACCTCGTCCAAGCTTCGCAGACAAGCTACCCAGTCTCCCTCGACATGTCATTATACCTGCAACGGTATTGTCAGAAATTCAGTTGTTAGAAAGCAGTAAAGGCTTCAGCACCGCCAGGACCCGCACATTTTATGGGCATTCTTCCAAGTATGCAAGCTACCCCGGTGTGGATGCAGCCATGCTCATAATCAAGAAACAGTTATATACATAAACAACGGTGAGGAACCGCAACTCTCGGGAGACAAGTCAGCGGAAAAATCAGATGCGCACCTCAGCCTGAAAGCAAGATTGACAAAGTCGTGAAGGAACGCCCGGAGGAAAGGAAGAAATGAAGCATTGGATCTTGCCCCAATCACAAGGGTCAGGTCCTCACGTCTGACAAGGCCCCGAAGAAGGATAATCTTGAAGCCCCATTCATTACAACCAATATTTTCATGGTGAGCCAAGAGACAAAGGGAGAAGGTAACCCGTGTGTCTCAGAGAAAGAGGCCGACAGAATAAGAAGCCGTTATGAAAGAAGTACAACGGAAAGAATTTTGATGAAAGTGAAGCCAGCACAAGAAGATGATTGTCGCGGTAGCAAGACTCAGGGCAGACAGACATGGCCCATTTCGAATCTTGCTGGAATATATGCTACAAGAGCAAGTGTTACACCATGCAGGCTGTCAAAAGTATGCAACTCTTGCGAGCCTGACGAGTAAGGAAAAAGGACGAATTGTATGGACCTTAGGGTCAAATTTTCCTTGATCAGTGGAAGCCATATGCGCCACCATAGACACCTACATCGAAGAAATCTCACTCTATGGGAAAAATACCGCGTACCCGGCCCGTCAGCCCAAGCATTTACTCAAGTTCGGAATTGCCCGTCTTGCCGAGATACCCCAGTCTGCTTCGCTGAAGATCACCTACCAAGCTCAGCATTTTAACTATAAGTACCGCATCGAAGCGTGACGTGGTCTATCACCACCCGTGGATATGCAGCATGACAAATAAATCTCGGCATGAGGAAACATTCAGAAATTGTGCCCCGGCCAAAATTCCTACTCAAGATGTACTGGCCGAAAGCAAAGCGATGCAACCCCAGGTGCAGACATTTCAAGTCCCGCACAATGGGCACCAAGACGGTAATCGTTCTGGGATATCAGCTACCCATGAAGGCCAAGCCTTTTTCTCTAAGGATCCAATGCAACGGATTCAAGAACGTGATGCGGATAAGGTCCGAGAGACCACGAGAAGAGTATGGGTATCGTCAGCATTCATCCTATGACAAGACAGCTCGTTATCAGACAAGTCAAAAGACACAAGGATGGAAGTCAGCAGGAAAGGATCTGATATATCATGGAAGAATATTCAGTCAGAGATATGGATTGGGTGAAGCAAGCCCCCTGATCCAAGGATATTGGAGGCTACTGAGGGAACGGTATGCAGTAAAAAGGAAATCCGAGGAGCAATAAGTTTCCTAAGGACGGTATGTTTTCAATGGTTCCCTGAGCAACCAAATATCGAGGAAGAGATTTCTCTAAGGGGAGTAGGTTTGTGACACCTTGGATTTTGGAACTTTCTTTTTCCAAAAACTTTTCTGATTTATTTCTAGATTTCCCATTTGATTTGATTTTGACCACCTCGTTGGACATGCAACTTGAGCATATTTTCTTTCCATGTTCAATTAGCCCTTGTTTCCAAGCCTTTCCCATGTCATTCCATGGATTCATCCCATCCAAGCCAAATTTTTATTCAAGCCAAGTATTCCTTTTCCAATAAAAGGAATATTCCAATTATTTGAGGTTTGTGAAGCAACCCCTATTTATGTTGCTCCATAAATCCCCAAATAATTCCCAACTATCTGTGATGTCATATCTTGCCAAAATCTCCAAAACCATTGCATCGCCCAAGTGAATTTTTCCTCTAGAAAAATTCATTTTTCTATAGGGGAAGATTGGAGCTTTGTGAAGGGAGTGCCATTTATCTTGATCCAATGCTAGTGAAACTTTTTGTGCAACCTCTTATGATCATATCATTGGCCTACACCAAATTACACCACCATTTTCCTATCCAAACTCCCACAATAAATTCCCAAAGTTTGGATGCGGCAAGGGGGCATTGTGAAACAAGTGCATGATAGGGCATCCCATTTTCCTTGAAACTTTTTGTGCCTATTCCCACACCCAAATGACTCCACCAAAACAAATATTAGCCAAATACCATCACCCATGTGTGTGCATCATCATGTTTAAGTTTCTGACCAGTGGGCCACCTTGTGAAGAAAGTGCTAGCTAGGTGTGTCGAATGGCCATGAAACATTACACACTTGGGAACCACTCCAAGTAAACCCACCACACCAATTTGCAGCCAAATCCATCAATCCTATGGGATGCTAGCTTCAACTTTTCATTTTTGGTCCAATTGGACATTTTCAAAGGATGTACATTATATCTTGCTCCATTTGAGGTGAAACTTGGTACATCTACTCACCCCGATGTATGATTAAGCTCATCCAAAAATCATCCTTAGGGGAGCAAGGTGCTAGCCATACCACAGTACAAACAGTTTCATCCCCCATGGTACATTTGCAAAGGAAGTGCCATGTGCATTGATGCTTTTGAGCTCAAACTTTGCAGAACCATAGTCCTTCATATCCTTAGCCCAGAAGACAACCCCTCATGCACCCTATCTTCACCATGTGACCTTAGCTTCTGCATCAAGTTTGTTGTATCAAACTTGTTAGTGATGGTGTGGTCCAACCAGAGCACCTTTGGCCAATCTTTTTGCACAGTGTTGTTCAACAATGAATGGACTACACGCTTGACACATTTGTCCACGCAAGATCTTATCCAAAACACTAGTGCGCATGTGGAGCAAGCACATGGCGTGCACTGGACGCGCTCCGGGCGTGCCCGACGCGTCCACATCGTGCTCCTGTGCCCTCCGTCGCCTAACAGCTTGTCTCACCGCGCCGCTCGGCTTACTGCAGCCCGCGTGCTCCACGCCACCCTCCCGAGCTCTCCTGAACCTCCCAGAGCATCTCCAGCTCACCCGTGCGTCGTCGTCTTCCCCATGGCGCGGCCTGGCCACGGCATCCTCGCCATGGATATAAAAAGACGCGTCCCCAAGAATCCCAGAGCACCCCAGCAGCTCCTCCACACCCTCCTAGCCCCCTTCCCCCTTCTAATTGCTCGTCAGAGTTTCCCCCTTGCGCCCACGGCCGCCATTGTTGTCGACGGCCTCCTCTTCAATTCGCACCCTAGGGGCCTCCCCCTCCTCCAAGCCCGCGGCTGCAGCTTCCCCCTCGCCTCTGCAACCCGTCCAGAGCCCCGCCAGAGACACCCCCTTCGCACGGCCCCTCGACCGCGGTGAGGTGTGCCCCGGCACACCGCGGCTGTCCGGCCCACCGGCGGACTCGCCCCTGCCCTCCCCTCGCTGGCGCCACGCGCGGCTGTGGCCTCCCCTGCCTCCTCTGTCCCGTGCCTGGAGCAAGAAGAAAGCAGAGGAGGATGAGGTGAGGCTTCCAAGCGGGCCCCGCCCGTTAGCCCCTAAGGTCTCGGGCCCGTTTTCCTGATAGTGGAGGCGCATTTCCTAAAGTACGTTTTCCCGTAAAGAAAACAGATTCCTTGCTTCTTCGGCGCAGAATGTGTTTTCCGTTATCGAAAATGTACTTTGCTTTTCTCGGGCCAGGAATACGCCTTCACTTCACCAAAAGCGTATTTCACAGAAGACGACTCCTATCTCACCTCCCAGGGACCCAGAAGTAAAATCAGTCTTGCAGATTGGCCCCTGATCTCCCTCCCCCCCCCCTCATATCTCTGCAACCGTAAGTCCAAACGGGGTGATTATTTTTGCGTTGTTTTTGTCTTGAGCTCCTCTTCATTTTGGCATAGGTTTCATGCCATGTTTCTCTGTTGATATCTGTTGGTCATGTCAAAGTTGTATTTGACCCTTTTCTCCGTTGCTTTATTTTGAAATATTGTTGCAGGGTTTTGGTGATGTCGAAGACCCGAAGTATTTAACACTCCTCTGGTGAAAGGCAAGGCACAATACCCTTTGCACCTTCGTAAAGTTTTGACATGCTTTAAAAGTTGCCATAATCTCTGGTGATGTGATATTCTTAATTTGCATTGATCGTGTTATGCTCATATGCTTGGATCACTTTGTTGATGCCGTAACTATAGCATCTTTGATTATGCCATGCCATGTTATGATATGTCCATATGCCTTCATACATAATATGCCATGTTATGCTCATGATAAGTTTTAACCATGTTATTACCGTGTCATACTTCGCTCATCTTAGTATTGCTATGTTGCATGATAAGATCTTGATCATGTTTATATAACTAAGTTAATCAACTAAAATATGATATGAATCATGATGTGACTACAATTGTATCTTGGTTTAACACACTTATGTTGATATGCCATTGATTGAAATACTCATGTTGCACCTGATTCTTGTGTTTTCTATTAGAGATATGTTCCGTGCCAAGTTGATCAGGTGCGACCGAACCAGACTTATCAAGTGCAGCCACACTCGCCTGGATGGGGAGGCCTTAGCTTGGTCTATCGGTGTCCTCTCTTATTCGTATCACCAACGAGGGGAGGCTATGCGCGCACGGTACCCTGGCCCGGTATACGGCGATAGTCTTGAGAGCTGGTTGTTGATGATTTGGGCCCGTCCCCGTTTGGGACAAAGTTTATGGACCATGCGATGGTCGGTTGCCATGCAATGGCAGGTGTGTGGCTACCGAGGGCATGTCTTGTGAAGCGTGCCAGATGATACGGTAAGAGAGGCATGTGGTAGAGAGGTCTCTTTGGATAAGTCCTAGTCCACTCCTATGGTACGAGTTCTGAGGTTCCTGTGAGACAAGTTCCAAGGTACTGGATGGAGGAAGAGCTCCATAGTGTGGGTAAAGTGCACAAACTCTGGAGAGTCACACAAATCTATTCGAATAGCCGAGTCCACGGTATTGGACACAGTTCATAGTAGGTCACACCATGAGATCACCATGAGTTCGGTGAGATGGTTGTGCTATGATGGTGATCATGCGATGATCGGATTGGTTGGGTGGTAACAGAGGACACCTAACCCGTTGAAAGGTCGGGCGACGACCCGTATGAGTTGTTGGTCATGAGATGACTCGGTGCTTGAGTCGGTAAGGACTCTGAGGTGAGCCACATGATCATGCGGTGATCATGTGGGGTCCATGTGACCTTAAACTTTGGTTGTTTGTGCATTCGTCGTAATACTGATGATATGCTTGATGATTATCTGTTTGCATGATATTGATGCTCACCTATTTATATCATTAATATACTTTAACCTGCTAATGCCATGTTATTGTTTCGCCGTGGTGCTTTGGTTGTTGTGAGCTTGCAAGTACATTCGATGTACTGACCTGGCGTGTCATGACATATTTGTAGGCAATGCTTTGGATGCGTAGGACAACGTTCTCGGTGTTGGCGAGCTAGAGGTGTCCCAGCCAGTGTCCCTGTGGAGTGGAGTTTATCACCGTCGCCGTTGTTCCGCTGCCGAGTTATATTTCGCTGCTAGAGAGTTAGTCTGCTGCTTGATGTAGATCCGTGGATAGCGTGAGGAGCGGTCTTGTCCTCCGCTAGCTTTGTAATAATCCCCTTTGTAACTGTATCTTTGTTAATAGAAAGTTGTTCAGTTCTATCTCAAGCAGTGCCGTGTTCCAGAAGACTTGATCTCTGGGCTGGAGCATGGGGCGTTCCGGTCCTCTGAGTCGGGGTGCCACAAACATCTAGATGTATTTTAACAAAAACGATAATAAATAACAAGTTCATGATGAATCAACGAGCATGTATATTGTCAAACATAAAAAATGAGATGTAGGAGGCGTTTGCATTCATCAGCCAAAAGGTAGGAAAAAATCCTACACTCACAGACTTTGTAAGGACGTTTTACGACATCTTCTCCTTAATTCATTACCCCCCCCCCAATTTCCCCCGGGTGGAACCCGCTTCCTTTTCTTAATCCAATCACCGTTAACCACCCTAATCAGCCCGTAAAACCCCGTGAGTCTAGCGTCGCTCAAAGGCAGGTGAGCCAAGGAGTTGCGCAACGCCGACACCTCCTAACCCATGCAGGCCGAAGAACTGCAAAGGATGCCCCTTGGAACAACTTCTTTCTTTTTTAAAGGATCATATATTAATATCGCAAAGATACTAATTACACCCAGTCTCTGCACCAACTCAATACCCTAATGGAATTACGGATGCACACAGCCGAAAAAAAAAGAATATAAAAAAGAAAAGTTCTGCTATAGAGTCACAGTCCTTGCAACAGCAGTACAACCACCACCAAGACAACACCTGATGTTCAAGGTCTTCCAAAGCAACGCCTTCAAGAAGGAAACAGTGCACTAGCACCGTCGTCGCTCGATCGAAGATCTTGGGTATTCATCCTGGAGATAGTCCTCGCTCTCAAAACAATTCCTTCAGCAAGGACATTGACAGGCACAACCAATTAAGACGAGACCTCAGATTTCCACTCTGAAAGGTAAGACTTTGAACTTTTCCTGTGTTGCCGCCCCCACTTACATATCGTTGGACGAAGCCCGAAACTCCAAGCAAGATTCTCATCGCCACAAAGACTCAAATCACCGATCCTAGTCCTCCGATGTTGACTTTCATGACATTCTCCACCTTTGACATCATCTAAGATGGTAACATATAGCAGAGCTTTGTACCGCTGCCTCCTTAACGGAGAATCATGGGCACGGCCGAATCCCGCCCGATCCTGCAATTTCCAGGCATAAACGTATCGGCAGAGCCTTCCGAAACTCGACACTCCGACCAGATCAAGAAGGATAGGAATTAGGCAGATCTTCCCGTTGTCGCAAGAGGAACCCTAGGACCGCCCCCCCCCTATTCGAGCACACCAGCAGGCCCTCGCCATCGGACGGGGCAACAAAGGAGGAGGTAGCCGTAGACGCCACCACGAAATCCAACCATGGGCGGAGGCCAGCCCAGATCGGACACTCGAGCCAGATCCATGGACGAAGCCGCGTCGTCGGGGGATCCAGAAGGAGCTTTGCGTCGGCCACCGCCAATTCGCTACTCCGGCTTCAGGCCCCGACCCTCAAGGTCGCGCCATCTAGTACTGTCGCAGCCGCCCCGCCATTGTCTGTGGAGTCACCGCCATGAAACCCTCACCTCCCCTCCGTTCGTCGAGAGGGGCCCACTACCGGGAACAACTTCTATAACCCACCGGCGAGAGGAGTGAGAGAATCCCACCGCCACAGCTCGCCGTTTCCAGGGTCTTCTCAAGAGATAGAGAGATAAGAGAGATAAGGGCAAGACATGAAAAGAGAGAAGGGGGGCAGACAACTGGTTGACATCGGCGAGAGAGACACAAGATTGGGTGAGATTGGAAGAAAAAGGAGAAAATTCCTTATTTGACATCATCTGAAAATTTGGTTTCTTAGTTGACCCTGAAAAAAACCTTCCCTATTTAACATCTATTCTTAATTTCTTTCCTTATATGACACCGTCGTTGGTTTTGTTACACCATTCCGTTAAAAAATCAGGTGGACCAAAATACCCATCTGTTCTACATCGAACAGAAAACAGAGAAGCCAATTTCAAAAAAGAAACAGAGAAGCCAAACCCCAGCCGTTCCACTCTTTGTCTCGAGTCACAGTAGAACCCTAGAGGCGGCAGCGAGTTGATGCCTCGTACCGGTGGCGGCGGCGTGAGTGAGGGACCATGGACCAAGGGGTGGCTGCGGGTGGAGGATCAGGAAGGGCTGCGAGTGCCGGAACAAGCACGGCGGCGGATGGCGACACAGGCACAGCAGACGACGGCCAAGGCTGCGACGCAGGCTGTTGGAATAAGCCACGGTGATCGGGCGCGCTGGGTGTGTCGAGAGCGATCGGGCGCGTCAAGTGTGCGCGCGGGACGTGCAGGGCGCGGCGGGTGCGAGCCGCACTACGACCGTGGTGTGTGTGTGTGCGCGCGCGTAGGCGTGAAGCACGGGGGTGTCTGTGCACACACACGTGTGTGTGGGGGGGAGTGCAGGCTGTTGGCGACCAGGTCCAGCAGACCGAGGCGATCACGGTGGGCTCGCCGCCATAGTTTAAAAAACCGAACCGGTGATCGAACCGGTGACTCCGCTGGTTCAAGTTTTCACTGGTTGAACCGGTGGTTCACTGGTTCGATGTCCGATTTTGTAAGCCTTAAAATAATATATATATATTAGCAATAAATACTCTGATACAAAAAGATGATACAGTAATCAGACTTAGCATCTTAATGAATGATATGACACAAAACTACAAAAAATACAACGGGATACCGAGTATACTAATCACTAATCAACCATATGCTCCTATGCCTACATGCACCAGACCATCAATACTTGCAAACTAGCAAACGACAACTCCAGTTGCTCAACGGACTGCAAAAGTATCAGAAGTAGAGCACAGGAAAAGAACCGGGACAGTGAAGAATCTACAGGGTCGGGAGGCTGCAGCTGGACAACATCGATAAGAAGAACATTGGAATCCTGGCCTCAAGCAGCAGTGGCAGCGTCCGTCAGCCTTGGAGAAAAATTTTGCTGTTTTAACCCTTTTGTCAAATTTTAAACGGATTTGACCACTGTTTAAAACTGTTTCGGAATCTAACCTTTTTCAGGACACCACGCACCACGGTGTTTCTCCTACAACGAGGACGCCGTCCTCCTCGGCGTTTGCTTACCCAAGACGTCGCCCTCCTCGGCGTTTCGGCCTTGGACTCACCAACCGCTAATGACGCCACGGTGGCATGTGTAGACCCCAAGAAGCCCGGCGTTTCTCTATGGGCAGACGCCGAAGAGTCGGCGTCTTGCAGTGGAGAAAACTAACGCATATGCTGTTTCTGTATTTAAGTACGCATTCAATCTTGTAATTAAGAATCATTTAAGCCAAGGCATTAAGAGGGCAGGGGCGCACTCTATATAAGCCCCCCTGGCATGGACACGCGCAACACTTTTCATTCTCAGTATTTCTGAAGAAAGAACACCCCAGTCAGTCTGGGACAGGACTAAGGTTTTTATCTCTACGGAGAGGCCTAACCTGTAGAATCTTCTTGCGTCAACCCACTCTACGTACAGATTCATTTAGCTCCGTTCATACCCCTATATCTATTGTCAGGATTCTATCCACGACAGTTGGCGCCCACCGTGGGGCTGAGTTGATCAGCAATCATAGAGATGGCGTTTTTCTCATCCTCTTCGTCGGTTCGCGGCCCCGAGCTCATTGTCGGAGAGTTTTTCCGCTTCGGATCGTAGGCTTTCATAGCTGATGATTCGGCCTGGTTGGTGGATTCTCCGCTCCAGGCACAATTGCTGCCTCCAAGAGGCAGCGTCCACTTCCGAGCCGACGAGTCGGGGGCCCTGCGCCTCCAGCTGTCGGCCCATCGTCAAGCACCCACGCTGCTATCTGTCTGCCACAAGAAGAAGCGCTCGGGCCGCCCGCGCGCTCACCATCGCAGAAAATCAGTCAAGATTCAGCAGGTGGCAGTCATCGACTCGGTAGAGTCGTCTCAGAAGGCCCTGGATGAACTGATCGCAAGAGAAGGCTCCACAGCATCTCTCTTGCCTCTGTTCGACTCGGTCGAAGAAGAAGGCATGGCGGCATCCGACCCCGAGTCAGGCGCCGAGCAAGAAGGCAGCAGTGACGCTCCAGTCGCGGTTGCAGAAGTGTCAATGGCCGAGACTCCGCCCTCTAAGCCATCGCCAGCTCGGGACAATCACGCCCGAGATGAAGCTAACAGTCCATCCAGGGCTGGCACTCGGGAGCCGAGCCGACGTGTGTCCGCTTTCCGAAGGTTGGAGCTCGGAGAGACAAGTCGACAACCCCGCCCCCTTACTCGGGAGGAGCGGGAAGAAGCAGAAGCGGCCGAGCGGCTGCTAAACACCCCCATTGACACAAGCACTCCAGAAGGGCGAGGCCTAGAGGCAGCCAGATTAACTAATTTGGCTGAGCGAGAGCGCCTGGCCGAGCTAGAAAATACTTTGGATCGTCAAGCTCGGGACATAGCTTGGCTCAGACAGAGCAGAACGAGTCGTCAACTGCGGGGCCCAGGACGAGAACCTTTCCGAGCTATGGGTATTGTGACGCCCCCCAAAATCAGACCATGTACAGTAATCATACACGCAAGGTACACGATCGAGATCAGGGACTCACGATGAGATATCACAACACAACTCTACAATAAAATAATACAAGCTGTATAATACAAGCCAGGGGCCACGAGGGCTCGAATACAACAGCTCGAGAGCACAAAGTCAGCGGAAGAAATAGTATCTGAGTACAGACACAATGATACAAGGTTGCCTTAAGAAGGCTAGCACAAAAATCAACAACGATCGAAAAGGCGAGGCCTCCTGCCTGGGAACCTCCAAACTACTCCTGGCCAAAGGGGAACTCGACGTCGTAGAAGGCATCGGGGATCTTCACGTTGCGGTGGTCGACATCGGGGATCTCCTACTCCTGGACTCCAACGTCGACTGCAGCGGCCGATCAGGCAAAACAGTAAAGGAAATAAAGCAGGGTGAGTATCTAGTATACCCGCGAGTCTTACGTCCGCTACTAAGCATTATGCATTGTATCAACGGAAAGAAGAGGATGTATTAGTGGACTGCAAGATAGAAATCAGAATAAGGGTAAGAAGCTAGCCCTATCGAAGACTAGCCTCTTCCGACGATGTCTTGCAGCAGGAGGTAAGAATCAGCCAACAGTTTATATAAAGCATAAAGTAACAATGCAGCAGAAGTTGCTGCAACATTGTATAATAATAAGTTGTAATAATTAGCAATGCCTCTGAGTTCACCTCCTCGACATCCCCGCGAGGAAGAAAACCCGGAACCATACAGTTTAATAATAATAGTTTGTAGTGGTAGGATCCAGCTTCAGCAAAAAGCGTCCTGTTACCGTGGACACGGCTATCCGAATAGATTAATCTTCCCTGCAGGGGTGCACTTGTGTTACGCTACACGCACGGATCTCTAGGGTGGCGGGAACCTTGTTAGGGAACGCTCCACCGAGGCTATCCGACACTTCATAGCCCATCTTTCAAACTCAACAGAGAGGTCATCCGCCGGACTATATCCTATGTACGCGGGGCTTTGGACCCTAACCCCGACGTACTCCTGCATGGTGCGAGGCTGGCCGGTGAAGTTAAATCAAAGAAAATACAAATCACACTGCCGCGGAAAATAAGACAACACCACTTCCCGGCGCAGGCCGCGGTACTGCTGACGTCTGAAGAGTCCTCGGACGACACTACGAAGCAGAGGATCCCATAACTCGTAATTCCCACGGGTAGGTAGTGCGTACATGGCATATAGCCAACTCAAGACATTCACTGAACCATTTAGCATTTTAATTAACCTGCGTGACAACCGTTATCGTTGCCTCGACTTAACTGACCCGCGGACAACGACAGCAGCCAGGACCACCAGTACATCGGTGCCTGCCCTGTCGTCCCACCAAGTCACTGCGGTTACCAACAAGGTGAACCGTCTCCTTACCTTGTCTCGCGTGTGCTCCTGGAGGAGCTCGACTTTCGTGGTTTGGTAACTCTCGCGGCCAACGATCAGGGGCCAAGCACACCGGTACACTGGTCGTTCCCTCCATGTCGTCCCGTCGCAATACCTCTCGCGGGCACCGTTGGGTCGCCCGACTTCTTACCTGAAGGACAACTGTTGCTCGGGTACCTAGAGCGACTATACAGAGTCAGCAACGAGTGGAGTACAAGGAGTACTCCTTGATAGCTCACACTTGATGGTGGCTCGGCAGAGCCGAGCTAGGGGGGCTGAGGCGATGTCTGCATTGTACCGTACCTGTGCAGTTATAGTATTTGTTCCCGCGTTCACTCCCCTGAGTGATCACGGCCCTCTATCTAATCCTAGCTAACAATGCGCAGGGCTCACTGCTGAATATCATATATACATATTTATAGGCAGCATAGGATAAGGAAGGCACATCAAGGGGCGACAATGACAGGTTATGCAATTGAATAGGTAAGCAACGTAGCAGCAGTAACAATGCCTAGTGCAAGAAAGTACGGAAAGGTAGGCGATATCTGGGGAAGAGAATGGCTCTGCTTACCTGGAAGCTCGACGGTAAGGGGTAGGGTCGTCGACGAAGTAGTCGTACTCAGCAGCGGTGTAGTCAACAGCAGCAGCGGGGTCTATCGGAGATTAAGGGGGGAAGAAACAGTAAATATACAGCAAGCATATACAAACATATGCATGACATGACAAATGAAATGTTAACGGTGTTCTAACGCAGTGCAATGCACGTTGCCCGGAGCAGAAATTCATCTGGGGATGAACTACCGGCTCCGGGTGATTATCGGACAAGGTGTCCGGAGGGGGGAGATATCATGCCGGAGGTGTCGTGGACATCCGACACATGTGTGGGTGGTGTATCCGGGTTAGTTGATCTATTCCGAACAACTTCCGTGTTCGAAATAAATTCATCCGGGCACTCTAACAATACCGGACAAATCATCGAACAGACGGTCCGGAGGGGGAAGTTTCGATGTTCGTTGTGTTAGAGGGGTGTGGTGGGGGTATGGGTATCGTATCCGAACTCGGTGATCCGTTCTGAGCAACTTTTGTATACAAAAGTTTTACATCCGGGCAACATATATCGGTACCGGGAATTATCGACAGACGGCCCGAAGGGGGGGTGTCGATGTTCGTTGTGTTAGGGGGTGTGGTAGACATACGGATAGCGTATCCGTATTCGTTATATTTTTCTGATCAATTTTGATGTATAAAGTTTTTTGATCTGAGTTACGGTTTAAAAGATATTGAATTTCAAAGTTTTAAACATTTTTAAACAATTTCTGGAATTTCTTTTATTAATAAACCCAACCTTATCCAGAACCTTATCCAAAACAGTGATATGACAAGGAGGACCCACATGTCATACACTGCTATTAAAATTAAACTAAAATGGAGATTAACTAGCAATGGACCCCACATGTCATACTCACATTATATGAATAGGGATTAATTTAATTTAACAAGGTGCTGTGAGTGGTGGGACCCATGTGTCATGGACACATTTGTTTATTAGGCTATTTAATTAACAGGGATTTATGTTAATGGCCTGGGGCCCACATGTAAGTCTCTCAGAGACTTCTAATTTTAACTTAAGCATTTTTATCAGTTAAAAGGGGTGGGGTCCAAAGGTCAGTGGGTTAGGGGGGTTTATTTTCCATTTGATTTTTGTTAGCTGGGTAATTAGGTGTGTGGGGCCCAACGGTCAGTGAGGATGGGGGGTTAGCTAACAGGGGATTAACCCCAATTAACAGGTATGCGCAGACGCACGCACAGGCATCGGCGGCGAGGTCCTGGCAGCCATCTCCGGCGACAAGAGCACGCGCGGGTCGTCTCTTTCGAGAGCCGACAGCACTGCGCATCAGTAGGTGGCGGAAACAGGGGCATGGGTGGACAGTGCTCGCCGGAATCGAGCTCACGGCGGCGACTGGATCCACTGCGTCGACGAGGGCGGCGCGGGAGAGGTCAAACCGGCGAGTCACAAGGGGCACGGAGGGCGGGGATCGAATGTCGGTGGTTCTGCGAGTCCAACGGTGCACTCCATCGTCAACGAGGCGGACCGAAGCGGCGGCTACGATGAGGTACGGGCGGCGGCCGGAGCGTGCAGCGATGGGAACGATGCTAGGGGCACGGAGTGACGAGGAAAACCAGGGGGAATCGGGAAGGAACTCACAGGAAACGTGTAGGGAGCGGCAGTGGGCTCGGGGGAGCTCTAGCGCGGCCGGAATTTGGCTGCCATTCCGGCGACCCGAGGTAGAAGACGGCGGCGATTCGACGTGTGCGAGGCGTCCCAACTTGATTCCGTGCGTACGAAGATGAAGACGACCGCGATGAGCTCACTGTACAGGCAAGCTTGGCCCGGGGACGGCGGTGGCCGCGTGTGCTCACGAGCTTGCGCCCATGGCGGCTTGGACGGTTAAAAAACATGGCGAGGCGAGGATAGAATTCGATCTTGGGCTACAGGGGGAGGGCACTAGGGTTTTCCAGAGGGGGCGGCTCTTATCCCCCACGTCGACGAGAGGGGAGCAGGTGAGGGAGGGGGGGTTCCAGCGGTGCCCGTGGCCATGGTTGTGCCACAACGTGGAGCAGGTGGCCGACAGGACGGGGGCAGGTGGAAGGTGGGAGACGGGCTGGAGGAGTTGGGCCGGGGTGGGCCTCGCCCCAGGCGGGATTTAGGGGGTTTTCTTTTTTTTTATTCTTTCTTTCCTGTTTATATATTTTAAATATTTTGTATTTTTGTAAAATATGTAATAGGTTCCATAATTAGTGTTATGCTCCATATGAGTGCTACAAAAAGTTAGGGGCATTTATAAACTCATTTGCATTTTGTTTTATTTAAAAATATATTAAATGGTATTGTTTTGCTACTGTTTTTATTTGTTTAACATTTTTAAACATGGTAATAAAATCCCATTCCACTTTTAATAAAACCTACTGATATTTAGGCATTTTATAAAATTGGTTCACCAATTTTTAGTACATTTAAAATTTGCACTTGTTTATTTTATTCCATGGCAATTTAATAATTCCCAAAGTTACTAATTTTATTTCATAACATTTATAAAACACTTTAAAGAATATCTATTTTTATTTTTAACATGGCCCAACATTATTTGCTATTAAATAATGAAAGTGCTTGCAACACCTAGGGTTTACTTCAATCTTCCACATTGCTTTACTATTAATATTCGAGGGGCAATTTAGTAACTCAACACTCACTGTTTCATATCCATCATTGACTTGTGATTATTCAAATGACTAAGAATGGTTTGGTTTAGCCATGATCAAGTTGATTGACTGGCATTCACAATCCTTGGAGAAATTTTATAATTTGAAGATTTTATCAGGGTGAGAAACTGACAGAGCTGTGATCAAGGGTGATCATGTCTTGATTAACAACAGTGATGATCATCAACAGTGGAATCACTGTAGTGATTACTGTTACTGATTCTGAGGGTGTTACAATTCTCCACCACTACAAAGAATTCTCGTCCCGAGAATTAAAAGTAGTGTTAGGGGTAGAGTTTCGGTTTCGCCTTCTAACAAATCTTCTGGTTCCTGTTGTCCTACTCTAAGAATTTAATCCTTCACGTTGAGGCCTTCACGGCACGACATCGGTGCATCTCGATGGGTTTTCATCCTTTCGTCGGGGGCTTCATCGCACTCACGAACATGTTAAGAGGTAAAGCTTAAGGAGGTCGGATCGATACAAGATCCATCAAATGGGGTTGTTCAAGGGTATGGGGTACAAAGTCCTTCCGAGTTTAAGCTCAGGGAACTACATCGTGAGAAGTTTTAAGCGGATAGGCACGTATTCGATGCCGATGACGGAAGATGGGAAAGGGGCCCCGATCATCAGACACAAGCACTGAGTCTGATATCGGACGGAATATCACAAGGTAGAGGACAAGAGTCAGGTTTCGGTCATGTGCAACTGTGGGTTATGGGCCCCATTGAACCAGGGTGGTGACATTCAATGCGATCAAGTTGGAAGGGTATGACGGAGATCAACTTGTAAACTATGTCGGCAACAACATCAGTGCCAAGCGCGAGGGACGAAGAGAACCATTTTCCTGCTCGTTAAGACGAGGCGGACCAATTGGCAAAGTTCTCGTCCATCGGTGGTCACCGAAAAGTCATCAACAATCGTAACTAGTTGTACAGACAATGTCGCACACCAAAGTGTTTACATAAGACAGGGGAATTATCACAGCCCAGATAATTTATATTAAAAGAAAGATTAAACAGACCAATGGAAAGGAAAATGGGATGATACACAAGTATCAGGTGTATATCTTTCCCAAGGGAAAGCAGAGCACGATATACACTACCAAGTTGTACTGGCAAGGGGCCAAGGGAGGTTGTCGATGATAACACAAATCATCGAATGACTAGGATGGTATTAGAAATGATGAATCCAATTGACACATGGAAGAATCCATGTAAGATTATTCGGATAATAATCCACCAAAGGTCGGGTGGTTCGCAAAGAATCTGGTGTGAGTATCGGCACTCAACCAGAAGGAGAAAGAATGCAAAGGCATCGGGTGATGGAAGCATCGGAATAATTTGATGCTTAAGTACAAGGGAACGTGTCTTCCAAATCGGGAGGTGGATGTATCTATCCACACGGACTTATCGATGGCAGGGGATTGCAAGGCGATGAACACGCAGGTTCTCGGGAATTTATCGGAGAGAAATCTTCGGAATCTTCAAGTGAATCAGTCGATCATCGGGAATGCAGAGGTCTCCGGAAGGAAGGAGGTACGTGAACCTAAGTCATAGTTATTAAAAATTTACCAGCAAGGATAAGAGAGCAGAGTCCCAGAGCATAGGTACGGAGAAAAAGATCCTAATTCCAAAGATATCACACATAGTGACATCGATGTGGGCCCGTAAGCCAAACATTAAGTTAGCAAGTAGTTTTGCAAATACTAGACTCGACTTCGACCGGGGAGTGGATAGGGGCTTCCTACAGGCAGTCGGCTCTGATACCAACTTGTGACGACCCCAAAATCAGACCGTGTACAGTAATCATACATGCAAGGTACACGATCGAGATCAGGGACTCACGGTGAGATATCACAACACAACTCTACAATAAAATAATACAAGCTGTACAATACAAGCCAGGGGACACGAGGGCTCGAATACAACAGCTCGAGAGCACAAAGTCAGCGGAAGCAATAGTATCTGAGTACAGACACAATGATACAAGGTTGCCTTAAGAAGGCTAGAACAAAAATCAACAACGATCGAAAAGGCGAGGCCTCCTGCCTGGGAACCTCCAAACTACTCCTGGCCAAAGGGGAACTCGACGTCGTAGAAGGCATCGGGGATCTTCACGTTGCGGTGGTCAACATCGGGGATCTCCTACTCTTGGACTCCAACGTCGACTGCAGCGGCCGATCAGGCAAAACAGTAAAGGAAATAAAGCAGGGTGAGTATCTAGTATACCCGCGAGTCTTACGTCCGCTACTAAGCAATATGCATTGTATCAACGGAAAGAAGAGGCTGTATATAGTGGACTTCAAGATAGAAATCAGAATAAGGTTAAGAAGCTAGGCCTATCAAAGACTAGCCTCTTCCGACGATGTCTTGCAGCAGGAGGTAAGAATGAGCCAACAGTTTATATAAAGCATAAAGTAACAATGCAGCAGAAGTTGCTACAACATTGTATAATAATAAGTTGTAATAATTAGCAATGCCTCCGAGTTCACCTCCTCGACATCCCCGCGAGGAAGAAAACCCGGAACCATACAGTTTAATAATAATAGTTTGTAGTGGTAGGATCCAGCTTCAGCATAAAGCGTCCTGTTACCGTGGACACGGCTATCTGAATAGATTAATCTTCCCTGCAGGGGTGCACTTGTGTTACGCTACACGCACAGATCTCCAGGGTGGCGGGAACCTTGTTAGGGAACGCTCCACCAAGGCTATCCGACACTTCATAGCCCATCTTTCAAACTCAACAGAGAGGTCATCTGCCGGACTTTATCCTATGTACGCGGGGCTTTGGACCTAACCCCGGCGTACTCCTGCACGGTGCGAGGCTGGCCGGTGAAGTTAAATCAAAGCAAATACAAATCACACTGCCGCGGCAAATAAGACAACACCACTTCCCGGCGCAGGCCGCGGTACTGCTGACGTCTGAAGAGTCCTCGGACGACACTACGAAGCAGAGGAGCCCATAACTCGTAATTCCCACGGGTAGGTAGTGCGTACAAGGCATATAGCCAACTCAAGACATTCACTGAACCATTTAGCATTTTAATTAACCTGCGTGACAACCGTTATCGTTGCCTCGACTTAACTGACGCACGGACAACGACAGCAGCCAGGACCACCAGTACATCGGTGCCTGCCCTGTCTTCCCACCAAGTCATTGCGGTTACCAACAAGGTGAACTGTCTCCTTACCTTGTATCGCGTGTGCTCCTGGAGGATCTCGACTTTCGTGGTTTGGTAACTCTCGCGGACAATGATCAGGGGCCAAGCACAACGGTACACTGGTCGTGCCCTCCCTGTCGTCCCGTCGCAATACCTCTCGCGGGCACCGTTGGGTCGCCCGACTTCTTACCTGAAGGACAACTGTTGCTCGGGTACCTAGAGAGGCTATACAGAGTCAGCAACGAGTGGAGTACAAGGAGTACTCCTTGATAGCTCACACTTGATGGTGGCTCGGCAGAGCCGAGCTAGGGGGGCTGAGGCGGTGTCTGCATTGTACCGTACCTGTGCAGTTATAATATTTGTTCCCGCGTTCACTCCCCTGAGTGATCACGGCCCTCTAGCTAATCCTAGCTAACAATGCGCAGGGCTCACTGCTGAATATCATATATACATATTTATAGGCAGCATAGGATAAGGAAGGCACATCAAGGGGCGACAATGACAGGTTATGCAATTGAATAGGTAAGCAACGTAGCAGCAGTAGTAACAATGCCTAGTGCAAGAAAGTACGGAAAGGTGGGCGATATCTCGGGAAGAGAATGGCTCTTCTTGCCTGGAAGCTCGACGGTAGGGTTAGGGTCGTCGACGAAGTAGTCGTACTCAGCAGCGGTGTAGTCAACGACAGCAGCGGGGTCTATCGGAGATTAAGGGGGGAAGAAACAGTAAATAAACAACAAGCATATACAAACATATGCATGACATGACAGATGAAATGTTAACGGTGTTCTAACGCAGTGCAATGCACGTTGCCCGGAGCAGAAATTCATCTGGGGATGAACTACCGGCTCCGGGTGATTATCGGACAAGGTGTCCGGAGGGGGGAGATATCATGCCGAAGGTGTCGTGGACATCCGACACATGTGTGGGTGGTGTATCCGGGTTAGTTGATCTATTCCGAACAACTTTCGTGTTCGAAATAAATTCATCTGGGCACTATAACAATACCGGACAAATCATCGAACAGACGGTCCGGAGGAGGACGGTTCGATGTTCGTTGTGTTAGAGGGGTGTGGTGGGTGTATGGGTATCGTATCCGAACTCGGTGATCCGTTCTGATCAACTTTCGTATACAAAAGTTTTACATCCGGGCAACGTATATTGGTACCGGGAATTATCGACAGACGACCCGAAGGGGGGGTGTCGATGTTCGTTGTGTTAGGCGGGTGTGGTAGACATAAGGATAGATTATCCGTATTCGTTATATTTTTCTGATCAATTTTGATGTAAAAAAGTTTTTTGATCTGAGTTACGGTTTAAAAGATATTGAATTTCAAAGTTTTAAACATTTTTAAACAATTTCTGGAATTTCTTTTATTAATAAACCCAACCTTATCCAGAACCTTATCCAAAACATTGATATGACAAGGGGGGCCCACATGTCATACACTGCTATTAAAATTAAACTAAAATGGAGATTAACTAGCAGTGGACCCCACATGTCATACTCACATTATATAAATAGGGATTAATTTAATTTAACAAGGTGATGTCAGTGGTGGGACCCATGTGTCATGGACACATTTGTTTTTTAGGCTATTTAATTAACAGGGATTTATGTTAATGGCCTGGGGCCCACATGTAAGTCTCTCAGAGACTTCTAATTTTAACTTAAGCATTTTTATCAGTTAAAAGGGGTGGGGTCCAAAGGTCAGTGGGTTAGGGGGGTTTATTTTCCATTTGATTTTTGTTAGCTAGGTAATTAGGTGTGTGGGGCCCAACGGTCAGTGAGGGTGGGGGGTTAGCTAACAGGGGATTAACCCCAATTAACAGGTATGCGCACACGGACGCACAGGCGCCGGCGGCGAGGTCCTGGCGGCCATCTCCGGCGACAAGAGCACGCGCGGGCCGTGTCTTTCGAGAGCCCACAGCACTGCGCATCAGTAGGTGGCGGAAACAGGGGCAGGGGTGGACAGTGCTCGCTGGAATCGAGCTCACGGCGGCGACTGGAGCCACTGCGTCGACGAGGGCGGCGCGGGAGAGGTCAAACCGGCGAGTCACAAGGGGCACGGAGGGCGGGGATCGAATGTCGGCGGTTCTGCGAGTCCAACGGTGCACTCCATCGTCAACGAGGCAGACCGAAGCGGCGGCTACGACGAGGTACGGGCAGCGGCCGGAGCGTGCAGCGACGGGAACGATGCTAGGGGCACGGAGTGACGAGGAAAAACCAGGGGGAATTGGGAAGGAACTCACAGTAAACGTGTAGGGAGCGGTAGTGGGCTCGGGGGAGCTCTAGCGCGGCCGGAATTTGGCTGCCATTCCGGCAACCCGAGGTAGAAGACGGCGGCGATTCGACGTGTGCGAGGCGTCCCAACTTGATTCCGTGCGTACGAAGATGAAGACGACCGCGATGAGCTCACTGGACACGCCGGCTTGGCCCGGGGACGGCGGTGGCCGCGTGTGCTCACGAGCTTGCGCCCATGGCGGCTTGGACGGTTAACAAAAATGGCGAGGCGAGGATAGAATTCGATCTAGGGCTACAGGGGGAGGGCACTAGGGTTTTCCAGAGGGGGGCGGCTCTTATCCCCAACGTCGACGAGAGGGGAGCAGGTGAGGGAGGGGGGTTCCAGCGGCGCCCGTGGCCATGGTTGTGCCACAGCATGGAGCAGGTGGCCGACGGGACGGGGGCAGGTGGGAGGTGGGAGACGGGCTGGAGGAGTTGGGCCGGGGTGGGCCTCTCCCCAGGCGGGATTTAGGGGGTTTTCATTTTTTTTATTCTTTCTTTACTGTTTATATATTTTAAATATTTTGTATTTTTGTAAAATATGTAATAGGTTCCATAATTAGTGTTATGCTCCATATCAGTGCTACAAAAAGTTTGGGGCATTAGTAAACTCATTTGCATTTTGTTTTATTTAAAAAGATATTAAATGGTATTGTTTTGCTACTGTTTTTATTTGTTTAACATTTTTAAACATGGTAATAAAATCCCATCCCCCTTTTATAAAACCTACTAATATTTAGGCATTTTATAAATTTGGTTCCCCAATTTTTAGTACATTTAAAATTTGCACTTGTTTATTTTATTCCATGGAAATTTAATAATTGCCAAAGTTACTAATTTTATTTCATAACATTTATAAAACACTTTAAAGAATATCCATTGTTATTTTTAACATGGCCAAACATTATTTGCTATTAAATAATGAAAGTGCTTGCAACACCTAGGGTTTACTTCAATCTTCCACATTGCTTTAATATTAATATTCAAGGGGCAATTTAGTAACTCAACACTCACTGTTTCATATCCATCATTGACTTGTGATTATTCAAATGACTAAGAATGGTTTGGTTTAGCCATGATCAAGTTGATTGACTGGCATCCACAATCCTTGGAAAAAAATTATAATTTGAAAATTTTATCAGGGTGAGAAACTGATAGAGCTATGATCAAGGATGATCATGGCTTGATTAACAACAGTGATGATCATCAACAGTGGAATCACTGTAGTGATTAATGTTACTGATTCTGAGGGTGTTACAGGTACCCCAGTAGAAAATCTCATAGCGGCGACTCGGATTGCAAATTCTCTGCAGCCCAGTGGATCGGCGGTGTAACACCCCCAGTGTCTGTAACAGTAATCACTGGTACTGTTGATAACTACTGTTGCTAATCACTGATGCTAATCCTGCTATGATCATCCTTGCATTGGATCAACTCAGATTTGCATTTTGGTTAATATCAAAAATATTGTTGCAATTAAACTTTGTCCAAAAATTATGAAACCACTTTTGTAAATTCCCAAATATTCAGTGAATCATGCCTAAGTGGTCATGGGATTTTATTAACTTGTAATATAATTCAAACAAAGATTTACAGCAGCAAAACAGTACTTTTGCCATTAGTATAATAAAAAGAACAATCAAATGATTTTATAAAAGCCTAAATATTTTTGTGGGCCTCTAGTTATATGTTATACTAATTATGGTATAGGTCTCATGATTAATAAAAATGTCTAACCTAATAAAACAATTGCTAACAGAATAGAGCAGAAAAGAAAAGAAATTGAAAATGCTATAGAACTATTCTACGCTCAGTGCGAAACCACACCACTGGCCCACCCCGGCCCATTTCTTCTTTTTTCCCCACCTTTCCCTCCCCTGTTGCTCTGCTCCACTGGATCCATGGCGACCCGAGCTGCTCGCGCTCAACCCGCTCCCCCTCGGTCGCAGCAGTGCCTCGGCGTGGAGAAGAAATATCTACCCCTTGCCCGGAATTTGTGTATCGCAACCTCCCTTTCTTCTCTCCACCCGCCCCTTCGTCTGTTTCTCCCACCACCGAGGTCGGCCATGGCGCATCCCCTTCGATCCCGCGACAACCGTCATCCTCCATCCCCGTGGGCTTGTCCGGCAGCTTCATCACACTCGTCTGCCTCGCCCTGGTGCTCTAGTTCCTCTCGGGGGGCAACTCGGCGGCCGCATCGAACTCCTGCCCGCCACGGCCACCGCGACGTAACCGCTCGGCCCCCGCCGCTCCGGGCCCCGTCGGCCCCCTCGTGCTCGTCCATGACCTCCCTGGGGTGAGCCTCCCCCATTCCCTCTTCTCCCCGCTCGTTCTGGTGCGCCGGTACGCCGTAGCCCCGTAGCTAGCTCCGTCGTGGCTGCCATGGCCATGGCGCACGCTCACCGCACCCATGGCCACGCCACGGCCTGCCATGGACACGCCCGAGTCGTGCCCTGCTCGCCTACTTCGCGCGCTGCACCTCCACGGCCCCCCCTGCTCCGGGCCGCCGCCGTGAACCCCCTCGCCGGCGGGCACGAGTGGGATTAGCCCACGGCTAATCCCCTGTTAAGACTAGGCCCTCCTAACTATCACTGGCAGATGGGCCCCCCTTTAGTATTTAGATAAATTAGGTAGTTAAATTGACTCTATGGGTATGACAGGTGGCCCCCTAGGGTTATTTTGTTTAAAAAATTGATTTGGTGAACTAACTAGTCATTGACATGTGGGCCCTCTGATATTTTTGATTTAAATAAAATGAGTTAAATGCCTCTGTGTATGACATGTGGGTCCACCCTGTCAGCACTGTTGTGGATAAGGTTCTGGATAAGGTTGGATTTTATTAATAAAAGAAAATCAGAAAACCCTTTTTAAATGATTTAAAAGCTTTGAAAATCATATAAAATAAATCGTAACTCAGATCAAAATACTTTATACATAAAAGTTGATCAGAAAAATATAACGAATACGGATACGCTATACGTATGTCTACCACCCCCTCTAACGTACCGAACATCGACGTTCCCCCCCCCCCTTCAGGCCGTCTGTCGATAATTCCCGGTACCGATATACGTTGCTCGGATGTAAAACTTTTGTATACGAAAGTTGCTCTGACCAGATCACCGAGTTCGGATACGATACCCATACCCCCACCACACCCCTCTAACATGCCGAACATTGAACCGTCCCCCTCCGGTACCGTCAGTCCGATAATTGCTCGATACCGATAAACCCTTCGGATGAATTTATTTCGAACACGAAAGTTGTTCGGAATAGATCAACTAACCCGGATACAACACCCACACATGTGTCGGAAGTCCACGACACCTCCGGCATGAACCTTCCCTCCGGATCATCGGTCCGGTAATCAACCGGTACCGATGAGTCATTCCCGGAAAAATTCCCGCTCCGAGGCATACACCTTGTACTGCGTTAGAACACCGCCAACACCGCGTTTGCTATGTCTTGTATTTGTATTGCTATTATTGATGTGTATTTATTGTTTCTCCCCTGTGACGCCCCCAAAATCAGACCGTGTACAGTAATCATACACACAGGGTACACGACTGAGATTAGGGTGCCACGGTGATAATATCACAGCACAACACTAAACACAAAAGGATAAACAAATATGTTACAATAGAGGGTGTCACGCGGACCCGAATACATAAGGCATACAAGCCATAATATCTGAGTACAGACATAGTTAGTCAAGTTTTTCCTTAAGAAGGCTAGCACAAATCACATCAGAGATACAGATCGAAAAGGCGAGGCCTCCTGCCTGGGATCCACCGAACTACTCCTGGTCAACGGGGAACTCGACGTCGTAGTAGGTGCCTCCGGGGTACTCCTGCTCTTGGGCTCCAACGTCGGCTGAAGCGGCCGATCAGGCAAAACAGTAAAGGAAATAAAGCAGGTGAGTATCTAGTATACCCGCGAGTCTTACGTCCGCAACTAAGCATTATGCATTGTATCCACGGAAAGAAGAGGCTGTATATAGTGGACTGAAAGACAGAAATCCAGAGAAAGGGTAAGAAGCTAGGCCTATCGAAGACTAGCATCTTCCAATGATGTCTTGCAGCATGAGGTAAGAATCAGCCAACAGTTTATATAAAGCATAAAGTAACAATGCAGCAGAAGTTGCTGCAGCATTGTATAATAATAAGTTGTAATAATTAACAATGCCTCCGAGTTCACCTCCTCGACATCCCCGCGAGGAAGAAAACCCGGAACCATACAGTTTAATAATAATAGTTTCTAGTGGTAAGATCCAGCTTCAGCATAAAGCGTCCTGTTACCGTGGACACGGCTATTCGAATAGATTAATCTTCCCTGCAGGGGTGCACTTGTGTTACGCTACACGCACGGATCTCCAGGGTGGCGGGAACCTTGTTAGGGAACGCTCCACCGAGGCTATCCGACACTTCATAGCCCATCTTTCAAACTCAACAGAGAGGTCATCCGCCGGACTATATCCTATGTACACGGGGATTTGGACCGTAACCCCGACGTACTCCTGCACGGTGCGAGGCTGGCCGGTGAAGTTAAATCAAAGCAAACACAAATCACACTGCCGCGGCAAATAAGACAACACCACTTCCCGGTGCAGGCCGCGGTACTGCTGACGTCTGAAGAGTCCTCGGACGACACTAAGAAGCGGAGGAGCCCATAACTCATAGTTCCCACGGGTAGGTAGTGCGTACATGGCATATAGCCAACTCAAGACATTCACTGAATCATTTAGCATTTTAATTAACCTGCGTGACAACCGTTATCGTTGCCTCGACTTAACTGACCCGCGGACAACAACAGCAGCCAGGACCACCAGTACATCGGTGTCTGCCCTGTCGTCCCACCAAGTCACTGCGGTTACCAACAAGGTGAACCGTCTCCTTACCTTGTTTCGCGTGTGCTCCTGGAGGAGCTCGACTTTCGTGGTTTTGGTAACTCTCGCGGCCAACGATCAGGGGCCAAGCACACCGGTACACTGGTCGTACCCTCCCTGTCGTCCCGTCGCAATACCTCTCGCGGGCACCGTTGGGTCGCCCGACTTCTTACCTTTAAGGACACCAGTTGGTTCGAGTTCCTACCATTAAGTGAAACCAGGAGGAATCACCCTCGATGGCACACTTAAGAGGTTTGAAAGAGACATCAGCGGAATGAACTAAAGAGGTAAACCTCGTATCATCCCGGTGATGCTACGCTACTGAGCCGACGAGAGTGAGATACGAGTCCATTCCACTCGTAAGTCAAACTCGAAGCGACTCGGCAGAGTCTCGCCGTTGTAGGTTCCCTAGGGTGTCTGCATTGAGTCGTACCTGTTGCAGTTGTAATATATCGTTCCCGCGATCACTCCCAAAGTGATCACGACCCTCTATCTAATCCTAGCTAACAATGCGCAGGGCTCACTGCTGAATAATGCATAATAATAATAATAATAATAATAATAATAATAATAATAATAATAATAATAATAATAATAATAATAATAGGCAGCATAGGATAAAGGAGGGCACATCAAGGGGCGACAAAATCAGGCTATGCAATTGAATAGGATTGTAATCGTAGCAGCAGCAGTAACAATGCCTAGTGCAAGAAAGTACGGAAAGGTAGGCGATATCTGGGGAAGAGAATGGCTCTGCTTGCCTGCAAGCTCGACGGTAGTAGTAGGGTCGTCGACGAAGTAGTCGTACTCAGCAGCGGTGTAGTCGACGGCAACAGCGGGGTCTACCGGAGATTAAGGGGGGAAGAAACAGTAAATCCACAGCAAGCATATACAAACAGATGCATGACATGACAGATGAAATGTTAACGGTATTCTAACGCAGTGAAACGCACATTGCTCGGAACGGAAATTCATCTGAGGATGAACTACCGGTTCCGGAGGTTTACCAGACAGGGTGTCCGGAGGGGGAAGGATCAAGCCGGAGGTGTCGTGGGTACCGGACAAACATAAGGGGGGTGTATCCGTGCTAGTTGATCTATTCCGAACAACTTTCGTGTTCAGAATAAATTCATCTGGGCACTCTAGCAGTATCGGACAATTTATCGGACAGTCGGTCCGGAGGGGGACGGTTTGATGTTCATTGTGTTAGAGGTGTGTGATAGACATACAGATAGCGTATTCTTATTCTTTATATTTTTCTGATCAATTTTCATGTATAAAGTTTTTGAATCTGAGTTACGGTTTAAAAGATATTAAATTTCAAAGTTCTTAAATCATTTAAATGATTTTCTGGAATTATTTTATTAATAAAAATCCAACATTATCCAGAACATTATCCAAAACATTATCCAAAACAGTGCCTGACATGTGGGACCCATATGTCATAGACAGATTCATTTATCTAGTGATCAACCTAATTAAACAGAGATTAATTAGAGGGGGAGCCCACGTGTCAGTGACTCAATTTTAATTATTAGATTAACCTAACGCATTAAGTTAATTATCTACAGGGGACCCACATGTCAGTGACTGGGGTTGCCCGGTCAGCACAGTTGACTGGTCAACCCAGTCAACTGGGGCCATGGGGTCCACTGGCAGTGACCCAGGGGTTACCCCCAGGTGTGCCACGTCAGAGGCTGCCGGCGGCGAGTCGCCGGCGAGCTCCAACAGGGCGGAGCGCACGGGAGGGGGTCGGGTTTCGCTTCTGGTGTGCCCTTTGGGACGCGGTTGGTCGCAAACGAACAGGAGGAGCATGGCGCGTCGATTGGGGGTGATGGCGTCGACGGTGGTTCACCGGAGCGGCGACGGCGACAAGGTCAGGCGGCGGCCGGAGCACGGGTTTGTCGACGACGACGTTCCAGAGATTATTAGTGAGCGTGCCCTACGGGGATCAGTTTCTGGGAGCCCGGGGAGTAAGACGACGCGCGTGGCGTGCCAAATGGGAGGGCTAGGCCACGGCGGCGAGGCGCTTCTGCCCTAATTGCAGATCGGCCCATGGGGCACGGTAGGGGGAACGGGGCGTTGCCGGTGGTAGGGGAGCTCACCAGGAACGTGTAGAGTCTGGCAGCGAGCTCGGAGACGACGCGGCGTGGCCGGAAATGGTCGGAGATCTAGCCGGAACCGAGGTTGAAGACGAAGACGTAGTCGTCGCAGCGAGGCACCACGGCTCGATTCCTCCGGCAGTTTGGTTCAGTCGACGACGGCGAGTCCAGTGGGCAAGGTGTAGTGGGCTGGTTCGGTTAGTGGACGCGCGAGCGCACGACCGTGCCCATGGCGGGTTCCGCGGATTTTTCCCCGACGAGAGCGAGAAGAGGAGGAGGGGAGAAGGAGGAGGAGGATGTCCAGGGGGTCGGGGGCGTCGCCCTTATCGCGTCGGCGCCGGGAGGGAGCAGGTGGAGGCGGGGTCGGCCTGGCAGCGGCGTTCCCATGCCCGGCTGCCGTACGGGAGCAGGTGGGGGTGGTTGGGGAAGAAGACAACCGTGGGGGGTGGGCCTGGGCTAGGTGGGCCGTCGCCCTGAGCGACATTTAGTGTTTTTCCAATTTTCTGCGTCCTTTCTTTTCTGTATTTCTCTTTTAGTAATTGTTTTCCTAGCTTAGGCATTTTTGTAAAATGTGTTAGGTGTCTCAATATTAGTATATCATTATATAGCAGTGCCACAAAAGTTTTTGCAGCAAAAGAAAATCATTAGATATTTCTTTTAAATATTAAATGCCCAAAGTAAGGGTTTTAACCTACTGTTTGAATTGTTTGGAATTTTCTATAACTTCAAAAATTACCAAAGTTGGTCCAACATGATTATAATGATTTTAGGCAATTTACAAAAATAGTTTCATGATTTTTGGAACAACTTTATTTGAGCACTTTTGTTTTATTTTTCATTCAAAGAAGTTTCAACTAGGGTTTGGTATGTTAGATGAGCAAGGTGCATTTGGCTTTGGGTTTTGATCCCAAGGGCTCAAGTACATGGTGCATGGGGTGTTGATCAACCACAGCAAGGTTTGATCATTAGCATCACAAAGTTTTATCAAGGACAAGGGAGATCAATCAGTGATAATCCAACAGTGATGATCAACAGTGATGATGATTACTGTTATAGAAACTGAGGGTGTTACAAATCTCCCCCACTACAAGAATTCTTGTCCCGAGAATTTAAGTGGTAGCGAGGAAAAGATCGGGGTATTCATCGCGAAGGCGATCTTCGCGTTCCCAAGTGGCTTCATCTTCAGAATGATTCGACCACTGAACCTTGAGGAACTTGACGGTCTTGTTGCGGGTTCGACACTCAGACTGATCGAGAATGCGGCTCGGATGTTCCTGATAAGTCAAGTCTTGTTGCAGCTCGATCATATCATGCTCCACTTCGCGGATAGGATCCTTGAAGCAGCGACGGAGTTGAGACACGTGGAAGACATCGTGGACTTGGGAGAGGTTCGGCGGCAATTCCAACCGGTATGCCACGGGTCCACTCCTGGAAAGGATACGGAACGGGCCAATGTAGCGAGGAGCCAACTTGCCCTTGATACCGAAGCGATGAGTGCCCCTCATGGGAGTGACACGGAGGTAAGCGTATTCACCAGGTTGATACTCCATTTCACGGTGTTTGCGGTCATAGTTGCTCTTCTGACGAGACTGTGCGGCTTTGAGATTTTCTTGCACAATGCGAACTTGTTCTTCAGCTTCTTGGACAAGATCCGGTCCGAAGTAGGGTCGTTCCCCAGTTCCTGACCAATTCAGGGGGGTTCGACATTTACGTCCATACAGAACTTCGAAGGGGGCCATCTTCAAGCTAGCCTGATAGCTATTGTTGTACGAGAATTCCGCGTACGGGAGGGCATCCTCCCATTTCATGCCGAAGGAAAGGACACAAGCGCGAAGCATGTCTTCCAGCACTTGATTAACTCGTTCAACTTGGCCTTGCGACTGGGGGTGATAAGCGGTGCTGAGATTTAGACGAGTCCCGAAAGCTTCCATGAAACTATTCCAGTATCGTGAGGTGAAAATGCTGCCACGGTCTGAACTGATCTCCATCGTAATACCGTGGAGTGACACAATTCGGGAGATATACAAGTGTGCTAAATGACTAGCAGTGATCGTCTCTTTGACCGGCAGGAAGTGTGCAATCTTGGAGAATCGGTCGATGACGACAAAGATGGCATCGTTACCTTTCTGTGACTTAGGAAAACCGGTGACGAAGTCCATTTCGACTTTGCCCCACTTCCAATCAGGAGGAGGGAGTGGTCGCAACCAACCAGCAGGTTTCTGATGTCCGGCTTTGACGCGACTGCAAACGTCACACTGAGAAACATAGCGGGCGATGTCTTGCTTCATGTAAGGCCACCAGTACCGTTGACGAAGGTCTTTATACATCTTGGTACTGCCAGGGTGGATTGACAAGGGAGAATTATGGGCTCCTTCCATGATATCCGGACCACAGTTAATGAGGACCGGGCTCACAGGAACTATTAAGCGGCCCTTGAAGTACACAGTATCACCAACATTAGCATCAATGGTAAAATAGGAGGGCTTTCCTTCTGCGATGTCCTGCTTGATCTTCACAATGTTAGGGGCCAGAGATTGTCTACTCTTGATGAGGGCGTCGAGCTTTGACTTGAGAACCAGGTTATTGATGTAACCTTGAGGAACAATCTCGAGATTCAACTTGCGAAACTCTTCATACAGAAGTGGTTGCTGCACCTGAACCTCAAGTTCAGAACAGTAAGCTTTGCGGCTCAAGGCATCGGCCATTACATTAGCCTTGCCCGGGGTATACAAAATATCCATGTTGAAGTCGGCTATTGTCTCGAGCCATCATTGTTGACGAAGATTCAGGTCTGGCTGAGTAAACAGGTACTTCAGACTTTGGTGATCGGTGTAGACCTCGCAACGATTACCGACGAGGTAATGTCGCCACAGCTTCAATGCATAAATTACTGCTGCCAATTCGATATCATGTGTTGGGTATTTGTCTTCGTGAGCACGCAACTGACGAGAGCCATAAGCAATCACCTTGCGCTCTTGCAATAGGACACAGCCTAATACTTGACGAGACGCGTCGCAATATATCACGAAGTCCTTCTGAGTATCAGGGGGGAGCGAGCACCGGGGGAGAAGTTAGCTTGTCCTTGAGTGCTTGAAAACTTTCTTGACATTTATCTGTTCACTCAAACTTGACGCCTTTGTGAAGCAGATTAGTCAGAGGCCTGGCAATCTTGGAGAAATTCTCGATGAAACGGCGGCAATAGCTAGCGAGCCCGAGGAAACTGCGGACTTGCTTGACGGTCTTGGGAGGAGTCCAGTCAAGAATAGCCTGGATACGTTCTGGGGTGACGGCAATGCCATCCTTGGAAATCACATGCCCAAGGTAGGTTACTTCGGGAAGCCATAACTCACACTTAGAATACTTAGCGTAGAGTTTGTGTTCTCGAAGCTTCTCCAGTATAAGACGAAGATGTTCAGCATGTTCTTCTTCATTCTTGGAATATATCAATATATCATCCAAATAAACCACGACGAACTGGTCGAGGTACTCCATGAAAATATAATTCATCAATCTGGAGAAGGTGGCTGGAGCATTGGTTAAGCCAAAGGACATTACGGTGTACTCGTATGAACCATAGCGAGTAATGAAGGCAGTCTTCGGAATGTCCTCATCACGGACTCGGATTTGGTGATAACCCAACCTCAAGTCGAGTTTAGAAAACACCTTGGATCCGGCAAGTTGATCATACAGATCGTTGATCCGGGGAAGTGGGTATTTGTTCTGGATGGTGGCTTGGTTAATGGGCCGATAATCTTGGACCAATCGGTTTGTCCCATCGCTCTTCTTGACAAAGAGCGAAGGTGCTCCCCAAGCTGAGGAACTGGGGCGAATGAATCCTTTCTGAAGTGCCTTGTCGATTTCCTCCTTAAGTTCAAGGAGTTCATGTGGCGGCATCTTGTAAGGACGCTTGGCAATAGGAACAGTGTCTGGCTTCAAGTCGATGACGAATTCAACTTCTCTGATCGGGGGTATTCCCGGCAGTTCTTCGGGGAAGACGTCGGGAAAGTCGCGGACGACCGGAACGTTCTCAATTCCTTCCAGAGGTGAGATATTCAAAGCATTCATCATAAAGATCTACGTTTCTGCATTACGGGTAACTCGGGTGGTGTGGTTAACAATCTCGCCGGAGGGGTGAAAAAGTTGGACAGACTTGGTGCCACAATACAGTGCGGCATCGTGAAATTTCAACCAATCCATTCCCAGAATGAGGTCTATGGTGGAAGACTTCAGGAGGATGGGCGAGGCAAAGAATTCAACTCCTTCGATTTCAATGGTGGTGTTTGGCACAAGCATGGTGGTTCGGCATTGGCCAATCGGGGTGCGAACAACCATCGGGGGTTTCATCGTTTCGTACTTGAAGTTATGCGAAAATGCAAATGCTTCCAACATGAATGAATGCGATGCTCCGGTATCAAATAAAACAGCAGCAGGTACGGAATTAACGAGAAGGGTACCCATCACGGTAGCGGGTTGTTGCTGAGCTTCTTCAACATTGACGTTGTTAGCATGTCCACGAGCATAAGCAGCAGACCCAGTATTATAGTTGGGAGTCCTGTTGTTGCCACGACCATTTCCACGGCCAGCGGGGTGAACTACCAGTTGCTTCTGTTTCTGGGGGCACTCTCTGGAAAAATGCCCAGGTTGGCGGCACGTGAAGCATAATCCATCCTGAGGACGGAGGGGTGTAGCATTGGGTGGTGCATGCAGAGCTCTTGGCAACTGCGGTGGAGGAGGCAGACGGGGTGCATCATCAGACGGCCTTGGAGCAGGGACAGCTGAATGAGTCACACTGGTAGGGAGCCAGATACGACGCTTCTGCGTTGCGCCCGAAGATGAGCCAACGTCACGATAACGCTTCAGAGAGTTCTTGTGCTCCATCTGGGCAGTCTCGACGGTGATTGCCTTGTTCACCATGGTGGCGAAGTTGGCGAAATCATGAACGGCAAGAGCGAGCCTGAGTTCTGGGTTGAGGCCACGACGGAACTTCTTCTGCCTGCGAGCATCAGTGGTGATCTCTCCTTCCACATAGCGAGAGAGGTTGAGGAACTCGCGCTGATAGGCTTCAACAGTCATGTCGCCCTGAGTGAGGTTACGGAATTCTTCCGCCTTACGATCCATGATCCCCTGAGGAATGTAGCGGGCGCGGAAAGCAGACTGAAATTCATCCCAAATGATGACTTCCTCAACGGGCAGGGAACGCTTGTGGGTGCTCCACCACTGAGCAGCGGCGCCTTTCAGATGATAAGACGCAAAGTTCACATAGTCGGCTGGATCGACATTAGCAGACTCCAGCTCGTGAGTGATGTCGCGAAGCCAGTCATCAGCATCCAACGGCTGAACAGTGTTGCGGAACATAGTGGGGTTGAGGCGGGTGAAGTCGTGCAGAGTCACGGTGGCATGCTGATGGTGGTTCCCATTCTGATTCGGCTGGGGGAACTGAGCCATGATATTCTGCATGAACTGACGGTTCATCTAGAACTGCTGCATCATCGCGGCCATGTAATCCGGCGGCGGAGGTGGGTCGTTGGCAGCACGACCACGACCACGACCACCACGACCAGCCATCCTGCTAGAATTTAACAGGGGTATTTCAGCGATGAAAATTTAACGAGATACCGTAATCAAGCCTGAAGTAAAACGACAACGAAAAGGAGGCGCAGATATATATAGGAGTAGTTATATAAGACATACACATTCGCACACAGAGTCAATCGAAAATCGGGCAGCGTAACGTCGTAGAAATTAAGGAAAAAGGACTCACTAGGCGGCGCGCAGACCGCGGTAAGGATTACACGACGCGACATAGATTCCACTATGTCAATCACGCCGCAAGAAAACTGTTGGCCACAGGAGTTGATGCCAGAGAACACGCGGCCTGCCCAGAATGAGAATGGGATCCGCGGTCCGGGACCTGGGGTACGACTCCTGCGACACGACTCAATCAATGGGGGAAGCACCAAAAACGCCGGGTGGAATCAAGAGAACGTGATCCTAATGTCAGATTTTGTAAAACTTACCAGCAAGGATAAGAGAGCAGATTCCCAGAGCATAGGTAAGGAGAAAAGGATCCTAATACCATAGATATCACATGTAGTGACATCGATGTGGGACCATAAGCCAAATATTAAGTTAGCAAAATAGTTTTTCAAGGTCTAGACTCAACATCGACCAGGTAGTGGTGGGGTGGCTTCCTACAGGCAGTCGGCTCTGATAACAACTTGTTACGTGTCAGATCCCTCTGTTAGGTATGTGCTAGGGTTAGCTAGTATCTTTGCATCATGCAAAAGTTTCAAAAAGGAACCTTGAAAATCAAATTCAAAATCCAAATGGGAGAAGGAACACCCCCCAGATGAATTAATTCAAAAGGCCAGATAAAAATATTTTCCAAAAATTCATGTTAGAGTTTTGAAAAGTCTTATAAATGAGTGTGATCACATATCAAGTGATGTGGGACCCACCCCATGCTCCTAGATTTTTCAAATATTCAAACAGTACCTTGGAAATAAAGAAATCACCCTATTTGAATTAAAATTCAAATCAATTGAATTTTAAAAATGTTGAAAGTTTATGAGTGGCTAGTCTATATTATTATGAGGCCACATAAAAGTTTTCAGCATTTAATAAAATGGTTTGGTATTTTTTTTATCAGAGCCAAAACAAATTACAGAAAAAAGAAAGGAAAGATTAAACAGAAATAAAGGAAAAGAGTTACCTGTTGCCCAGGGCGAGGCCCACCTCTCCAGCCGGCCCAGCCCACCTGGACCCTCCCCTGTCGTCTTCCTCCCCACGCCCCGAAGCTGCTCGGTGGAATGCATGCAGCACTCCACCGACGCCGCCGACGAGCCCTGGCCACCTCCTGCTTCCCCCTCGCCACCTCTTCACGCCTGGAGACGCTCAGAAGCTTCCTCCATCCATTCCCCCTCTCCGCGAGCTCCCTCCCTTCCTCTCTCGCCCGTTTCATCACCGCCCGAAGAGCACGCCGGAGCACCGTCGAGCCCTGCGTAGCCATTAACACCGAGGAGCCCCCGGAGCTTGTCCATCGTCTTCGCCGCATTCGTCTTCGTCTTCGAGCGGAGTAAGAGGAGCTGAAGTCCCCTGGAACTGCTGAATCGCATCGTCGTCTTCGTCTCCGGCCGCCGCACGACTTCGTCAATTCCGTCACCGTTGAGCCACCCCGGCCTTCGCCACCACTTCTGCTGAGTTCCTGGTGAGCTTCCGGCCGAAACCCCTCTCTTCTTCCCATGGATTAATCGCTCTAGCCGGATCCGCCATGATAGCCGAAGCTTCTCGCCGCCGGGATCGATGGAGTTGTTCATCCGTTAAGCAACCGAGCCAGCCGTGTTGTCCAACGTGATCGCCGTGTTCTTCCGCGTCGAACGAGCTCACAATCGCTGGGTTTGGAGCACCGTGGCGAAGACTGCTTCCTCCCCGTGCTTCTGTTGTCGTCGGCGAGGTCACCGCCGTCCCTGTGGTCGTCGTCTTGGACGCTGGCGTGCACCAGGAGACGTGCGAGAGCACGGGCTTCGCTCCCGTGGTCGCGGCGCGTCGTTTGGTCCACGGAATCAGCAGATCCGCGCAGCGCCGCCGTGGCCAGGTCGCCGGCGACTAGCCGCCGGCAGGCCATGACGTGGCTGTGGTGGTTAACCACTAAACCCACCCCCCAGAGTGACTTACAGGTGGGCCAGGCCCCCCCCCCTAATCACTCTGTTAATTTTTAACCACGGGATTAAACTTTGTGTCACTGACCAGTGGGACCCCTTGTCAGTTTGACTCGAGACAAACCCCCTGACGCCAGCATGACACAATAATGACGCAGTAAAGGAATTTCCAGAAAAGAAAAATAGTTTAATAAATCCAGAAATTCCAGAAAATACCCCAAACTTTGAAAATTCATAGAAAATTCATATTAACTCCAAATTGGACAAATAATATATGAAAAATGATCAGGAGAAAATTATCTTTCCAAATATGCAACTTTCAACTTTGTTTGAGTTGAATTTAAAATGGGACCAGTAGCATATATCATTTGCTTTATTTGAATTTATTTCAAATTCAAACCAAATGATTTTGCCACTTGGACCATGAATTTATGTTGCAAATCAACCACACTTCAGAGGCATATCATACACATTTGAAGTTAATTCAAATTGATCAAACTATATCACATATAACTTGATTAATGTTGAATTCAAATGTGGAATTTGAATTTGCATTTTAAAAATGCAATATATTCCACTTAAATGGAATTGCCCCACACATCAAACTTGTAATTCAAGCTTAAACATTCTATCATGTGCTTGAGCATTGCATTCATATTGATTGCTACTTTGTACTTTGCTTGTCGAGTAGAAGTTGAACCGGAGCAAGAGGTCACCCCCTTCGCTGAAGATCCAGAGCCCGAACCTCATCAGCAAGGCAAGCAAAACCCCATTGATCATGTCGATAAAATCCCACTTCCCTCTCATGTCTCGCTTATGCATTGTATAGGATGATCACCATGTTACGATTCTACCGCATAGATGAACCCATTCCTTTGCATGACCTATCTTTTGTCACAGTAGTAAGCAAACCACAATCCTAGCAACTGTAGGAGTTGAATGATATCATGTGGCCCCTGCAAATGTTATCGCTTATTGCATGCTTAGTATGATACCATGTTGTTACTGTGATGTGAGTCGGGATGGGAATGATCATGTTGATGATGGTAGAAAAGTGTTGGTGAATCAACCCTATTACAAGGTGAACGATGAGAGGCTGTGTAGGAGTACACAGTGGGTTGTCTCGTTGAACACCGCCCTAAGTCCGAGTTCTTGTGTGGTGATCCAAGATGAAGAGTACAACCACACATTGGGCTCACTGACCCCTCTCAACTTACTAACTCATCCCTTTCGATGTCCAGATGTCGCAATAGTTCGGAGTTCTGGTAGGCTTGTGGCCTGGATGCTAAGTGCGAGAACGGCTCATCCGAGACCGGCTTATGCACCACGCACACATCGCTTGGGTCCACTTCGGTAAACCGGCCGGGTTCACGATTGTGGTAGCCAACCCAAGTAGGCGGCTTTCTTGGACTAGATAGGCTGTGAGGTAACAGTTGTGGTGAGCATCCTCGCTGGCACCCCTTGAATGGTGTCGAGATCAAAGGCGGTAAATGATGGTCATGTGTGTGTAGCGGTACACCCTTGCAAGGTTAACAAAACTATTCGAATAGCCGCGTCCGCGGTTATGGACTGCTTGGAAAGCTTAGCTTGATTATTAGATGACTTGAACCGGATACTTCTAAAACACATCAAGATAAGTGTGAGTGCTATGGCGTGCTTTCTCGTGGGGAGTCGAGGAAGGTACCATAGTGGTGTAATTGGTTGGTGAAAGTAGTGGACTCGTGTACGCTTCTTACCTCAAAGTCTGGTACTCGTAGTTCAGGATTAGCCAAGTCAAAGATGGCATTTCTGCAAGTGAACCTCACCCCCTTTACCTTGATACATGTGCATGAGTAGCATAGCTCCTACGTAAGTCTTGCTGAGTACGACTTTGTACTCACGTTTGCTTAATATATGTTTTAGATGACGCCACTGACCCCGAAGGTGGCTTCTTCATCGAGCTGGACGACTGAAGTTAAGCTAGTCTAGTCCCAGTCAGCAGACTGGTTCCCTCGTGGAGGGCTTTGTGTTTGAATAAGGCTTCTTAAGCCATTTGTTAAACTTGTCTGTACTCAGACATAATTTGCTTCCGTTCTGTGTTGTAATGTTGGATCACATGTATGTGATCTCTGTTTGTACTCTATAAGAGTTATAAATAAAATGTACACTTTGTAGAAAATTGCAATGGTACCTGCTGTTCATACAAGGCATGTGTGCTGCGTGTATGTTATAACATGCATGTCTTTGTATGGGTTTTCGAGACCTTGGTTGTGTTCTGGCTGGCAGTCTTTCATACACCAAGTGGCCCTTAGATGTGCGCAGCTTGGGGCATCGCGATGCGATTGTACGAGACTCTGTCTCGTGCACACTTTGTGGTATGATCGAGCCCGCCCTAGACCCCGACTAAGTGATCGGGCTGGAGTAAGTCTATGTAAGAGTTTTGAGATAGTCGATAGTATGGTTGAGGCGACTTGTCTTTGAATATGGGAGTTCACCACCCATATCAGTAGACTTGTGTGCGTACGATGAGGACCCATTTCAGTTGATCATCCGGCCTGGATGGGATGCCCCTCACGTATGATGCTTTCCGAGAATGTTCAGTGCTTGGCCTTGTCTGCTTAGACAAGTGGGTACGGTTCTCGGCTCTCCATATGACTATGTCTTAACTGTACTTGCATACGCTAACCCCGGGTCCCGACAGACTTGGTATCAGAGCAGGACTGACTGTAGGACTAGTAGCCTTGGCCGAAGTGGAGTCTAGCATTCTATAGTTATATAGTTACTCTGGGTATATAAGGGAACAACGTAAGGCTTCTTTTTTTTCTCCTTACCCCCTTCATTCTGAGTTCTGAGTCACCTCATCTTGTTCTACGGGAAGATAGGACTAGGCTCTCCTCTGTCTGTTTAGCACATCTCGTTGCTTGCTTCCTTATAGCCGTAGGAAAGTTGTGTCCAGGTTTTCCTAGCATTTTTGTAATGCTGATTTCTTACATCGTATTATGTAAGTGCTGTTTTGCATGATTGAAAGAAATTGTCATTTCTTACAATTACAGCCGTTATGCTGTCCGAGTCATTCCAGGTTTATCTCATAATCTGATGCATTTGCAAACTCCTTTCTGTTTCAGATGGCAGATCTTCCCCCTCGGCAGATTGTTCGTTTGACCAGGTGCCTCGGTGTGCGTGGCCACCCCGCCACGTTGATCGAGATGATGTCCTACGTGGGATATCGATGGTACCCGGAGTACACCATCGAGGAGCAGTTCCACGACTTCAACCAGACGCAGTTCCACTGCATTGTCCGGATCTACCCACACCACGTTGGAGTCACCCAGCCTATCCACTTTGGACATGGCATCGGCGTTACCGAGAACATGGCTGTGCAGGATGCTGCATACTCATGTATCACACTGCTGAGAGAGGAGCACACCATGCTGAGAGAGACTTCATTCCGCTATATCCCTGCTGCACTTCCAGGAGAAGAGGGATATTACACCGGACTCTACTCAGATCACTCCGCAGAGGATCCAGCACTTCAGGTGACTGCTAGGTTTGCTAGTGACAGAGACCGTGATGCACGTGCTCTCCGTTTTGAGCTCCACGCCACTCGTGTTCGTTTGTACCGAGCCTTGACGCTCTTGGCACCCTTTGTGAGCGTGGGATCAGTGGAGTACGATGCGATCTATCCAGTGAGGACCCAGATGCCTTCTCGAGTTGCTTGGCCCGAGATTGGAGGAGTTTTTCCACCCCGTGGTCCTTTGCTTCCACCCTACACTGGACCTAGGCCCCATCCTTGCCCAAATGGATATCAGGGTCCACAAGCCTCCGTGTTTTCCGATGGTCACCTCCAGCTACCGGGATATGCGGGTAACTTCTATGAGGATTACTATGGAGATGGAGATGAGTGAGACCGCCTGTGGTCTTACTTAGTGAGGATGTCGTAGTATCCTAGTATATTGTAAGCAAGGTGTCTAAGTTCCAGAGGCTTAGATAAATAATGTACAGGAAGTCAGAGTGCCTCTGAAGGATGTATCATCTTCATCACGTTTGTATTAGCTTAGTGCTTGTACTAAAACGATGTATTGTTTGTATGACAGCTTGTGAATATATGGCTTGTATGCTTTTATCACCATGTTGTCCAGATGATTACTTCCTTTGCTCTGTAATCCTTCCAGTACTTCAATACCTTGATTAGACTCTTCAACTCAACTCTGTTTGACTTTGGTTTTTCACCTTCAGGATGTCTCAAGGAACACGTGGCCAGATTGGTCGTAACCAAGGTCGTGGGAACAATCAGGAGGGAGACAACCTTCCACCCCCACCCACGATGGCCCAAGTTCTGATGGAGGTCGAGAGGAACCGCCGTGACTCTCACCACCTGCTGGAAGTCATCGCACGCAACACCACTCAGCAGCGCAATGAGCTGGTGTCTCTGAACGACTTCATCCGGCTTCATCCCCCGGTTTTCCGTTACTCCACCGAGCCCCTTGACGCCGATGACTGGCTTCGCAGCATCGAGAGGAAGCTCCAAGCCGGCCATGTTGCAGATGGCGACAAGGTCAATTATGCCACCTATCACCTCGAAGGTGCCGCGAGCTCTTGGTGGGAGAATTTTCTGAATATGCGCCCAGTTGGACCACCTGCATCTTGGGAGGAGTTCTGCACGTCCTTCCGCGAGCACCACATCCCCAAAGGTCTCATGGACCGCAAGCGTGAGGAGTTCTGTAACCTCACTCAAGGCAGAAGAACCGTGGACGAGTTTAGTCGTGAGTTCAACCGACTTGCTCGTTACGCCACTAAAGAAGTCTCCACCGACTCCAAGAAACAAGAGAGGTTCCGTCGTGGCCTCAACAGTGGACTCCGTCGTGAGCTCAACCTTCATGACTTTGCCACATTCCAGGTCCTTGTCAACAAGGCCATCAAGGCAGAGGACATGAACACCCCCAATGACTTTCGCAAACACCCTAGAGAGGAAGGTTCATCCAGTTCTGGCTCCCAGAAGCGCAAGATCTGGATTCCCAATAGCATGTTTCGCCAGAATAACCCACCGAGGCCATCCTATTCGGCGCCTCGTCCACCCACCCAGTTCCACCCAGCTCCACCAAACAACCCAGCTCCCCGCACTGTTTTCGGAGCTTGCTACAAGTGTGGTCAGGCAGGCCACTACTCTCGCGAGTGCCCCCAGAACCAAGTCCAGCACCAGAACGCTCCACCACGTGCCGGAGGCAACAACAACAACAATGGTCGTGGCAAGCCACCCCAGAAAGTCTACACCGCCAAACCCGCTCCTTCCGTCAATCGTGGACGTCTGAAACAGATTGCCGCCGAAGAGACTGACGACACCACTGACGTCATTCTTGGTACGCTCCCAGTCAATTTTGTTCCTACTTCTGTTCTTTTCGACCCAGGAGCATCTCATTCATTCATGTCGGAAAGTTATGCACTTCGTCATGAGTTACCCTTTGTTGAATTGTCCACCCCGATGGTTATTCAAACTCCAGGGTCAAGATGGCAAACTAATAGAGTGAGCCATGGTAATCAAATTGCAATTGAGGGTTTAGTATTCCTTGCCTCACTCATAGCCCTCAAGTCTTCAGACATTGATGTCATCCTTGGCATGGATTGGCTATCAAGACAAAATGCCTATCTGGATTGCAAAGGCAAATCCGTGAAACTCACCCACCCTTCAGGCACAACCATCAACTATACCTCACCCAGAACAAGAACCCAACTGCATTCCTTGAATGTACTTCCCCTTCCCGAACTTGAAGATATTCCGGTGGTTCGTGACTTCCCGGATGTCTTTCCTGAAGAGCTGCCGGGCATGCCACCCGACAGATGTGTAGAGTTTATAGTGGATCTTGTTCCAGGAACCGCACCAATTTCCAAACGCCCATACAAAATGGCCCCACATGAGTTAGCTGAGCTAAAAACCCAACTGGATGCTTCGTTGGCAAAAGGCTTCATCCGCCCTAGCTCATCGCCATGGGGTTGCCCCGTTCTGTTCGTAAAGAAGAAAGATGGAACAGAAAGGATGTGCGTAGACTATCGCCCGCTAAATTTAGCGACGATAAAGAACAAATAACCACTGCCCAGGATAAATGATCTTTATGATCAACTTGCAGGATCCGCTATCTTTTCCAAGATGGATTTGAGATTAGGTTATCATCAGATCAGAATCCGAAACGAGGACATTCCCAAGACGGCTTTTACTACTCGTTATGGTCTTTACGAGTATACCGTCATGTCCTTTGGTTTAACCAATGCCCCCGCCACATTCTCACGCTTGATGAATTCGATCTTCATGGAGTACCTAGATAAATTTGTTGTGGTTTATCTCGATGATATTCTCATCTACTCGAAGAACGAAGAAGATCATGCCAAACACTTAAGGCTGGTATTGATGAAACTTAGAGAGCATCGCCTGTACGCTAAATTCTCCAAGTGTGAATTCTGGCTACCAGAAGTGACCTACTTAGGCCACGTGATTTCTGCAAAAGGCATTGCTGTGAATCCCGAGAGAGTTCAGGCCGTCCTTGACTGGACTCCACCTGAATCGGTTAAGCAAGTTAGAAGTTTTCTTGGCCTAGCCAGCTATTGCCGACGCTTCGTCGAGAACTTTTCTAAAGTTGCAAAGCCTCTAACTGAACTCCTCAAGAAAGATAAGAAATTCTTATGGACTCCCAAGTGCGAGGAAAGCTTTCAAGAGCTAAAAAGAAGATTAACTTCTGCACCCGTGCTTGCACCTCCAGACACAAAAAGGGATTTCGAGATCTATTGTGATGCCTCACGGCAAGGGTTAGGATGCATACTTCTGCAAGATCGACATGTGGTAGCTTATGCTTCACGCCAATTGCGGCCACATGAAGAGAACTATCCTACCCATGATCTTGAACTCGCTGCCGTAGTTCATGCTCTAACAACTTGGCGACATTACCTCCTTGGTAATCGTTGTGAGATTTATTCCGACCACCAAAGCCTCAAATATATTTTCACCCAGCCAGATCTTAATCTCAGGCAAAGACGCTGGATTGAGTTGATAAAAGATTACGACGTAGCAATTTCTTACACCCCAGGCAAAGCCAATGTCATGGCTGACGCCCTAAGTCGTAAGTCGTACTGTAACAACCTCATGTTACAGCAGTATCAACCACTTCTTCATGAGGACTTTCGCAAGATCAACCTTGAAATTGTTCCTCATGGCTATCTTTCAACCTTGGTGGCGAGAACAACTCTTGAGGATCAAATCATAGTTGCCCAAAGGCGTGCACGAGGTGTTCGCCGGATCAAGGAGAACATTGCTAGCGGAGTTGCTAAATGTTTCTCCACAGATAGTAAAGGAACGGTATTCTTTGAAAATCGTTTAGTAGTACCTAAGAATAAGGAACTAAGGCAACTCATCCTCAAAGAAGCCCATGACACACCCCTCTCAATTCATCCCGGTAGCACGAAAATGTACCGAGATCTACGCCAGAGATTTTGGTGGACTAGGATGAAGAGAGACATTGCTCAATTTGTTGCCGAATGTGATGTTTGTCGTCGCATTAAGGCAGAACATCAAAGACCTGCTGGTACACTTCAACCTTTTTCTATTCCCGAGTGGAAATGGGACAAAGTCGGTATGGACTTCGTCACCGGCTTTCCAAGAACCCAGAAAGGAAACAATGCCATCTTCGTTGTCATAGATAGACTTTCCAAAGTTGCTCACTTCCTTCCGGTTCGCGAGTCTATAACTGCTAGTCAGTTAGCGGACTTGTACATCTCCAGGATTGTATCACTTCACGGTGTTCCTTTGGAAATCAATTCTGATCGCGGTAGCCTTTTCACCTCTAGATTTTGGGGAAGCTTCCAATGTGCTTTGGGAACTCATCTCTCCTTTAGTACGGCTTTCCATCCTCAGTCTAGCGGTCAAGTCGAAAGGGTTAACCAAATTCTTGAAGACATGCTCAGAGCTTGTGTTATCTCATTCGGAAAGAATTGGGAGAATTCTCTTCCATATGCCGAATTTGCTTATAACAATAGTTTTCAATCTAGTCTGAACATGGCTCCTTTTGAACTCCTTTATGGACGACGATGTCGAACACCTTTAAACTGGTCTGAAACCGGTGAAAGACAATTCTTTGGACCGGATATGATCAAGGAAGCAGAAGAGCAAGTTCGCATTGTTCGTGATCAATTAAAAGCAGCCCAGTCTCGTCAGAAAAGCTACTATGATCGCCATCATAGGCATGAGAGCTACAATCTGGATGAGAAGGCTTACCTTCGGGTTACTCCTCTGAAGGGAACCCAACGTTTCGGTATCAAAGGCAAGTTGGCCCCACGTTACATCGGACCTTTCCGCATTATTACTAAACGTGGAGAAGTTGCCTACCAACTTGAACTACCTCCGCACCTTTCCCGAGTACACGATGTATTCCATGTATCCCAACTCAGGCGTTGCTTCAAGGACCCCATCCGCGAAGTCGACCATGAAACGCTTGATCTCCAAGATGACCTTTCGTATCAAGAATACCCCGTTCGTATTCTTGATTCCACAGAGCGTGTCACTCGTCGTCAGAAGATTAGGTTTCTGAAAGTGCAATGGTCACACCACTCGGAAAGAGAAGCTACGTGGGAAAGAGAAGACCGTCTCAATGCCGAGTACCCCACCTTCCTCCCGCAGACTTCTGAATCTCGGGACGAGATTCTTTTGAGTGGGGGCGAGTTGTCAGATCCCTCTGTTAGGTATGTGCTAGGGTTAGCTAGTATCTTTGCATCATGCAAAAGTTTCAAAAAGAAACCTTGAAAATCAAATTCAAAATCCAAATGGGAGAAGGAACACCCCCCAGATGAATTAATTCAAAAGGCCAGATAAAAATATTTTCCAAAAATTCATGTTAGAGTTTTGAAAAGTCTTATAAATGAGTGTGATCACATATCAAGTGATGTGGGACCCACCCCATGCTCCTAGATTTTTCAAATATTCAAACAGTACCTTGGAAATAAAGAAATCACCCTATTTGAATTAAAATTCAAATCAATTGAATTTTAAAAATGTTGAAAGTTTATGAGTGGCTAGTCTATATTATTATGAGGCCACATAAAAGTTTTCAGCATTTAATAAAATGGTTTGGTATTTTTTTTATCAGAGCCAAAACAAATTACAGAAAAAAGAAAGGAAAGATTAAACAGAAATAAAGGAAAAGAGTTACCTGTTGCCCAGGGCGAGGCCCACCTCTCCAGCCGGCCCAGCCCACCTGGACCCTCCCCTGTCGTCTTCCTCCCCACGCCCCGAAGCTGCTCGGTGGAATGCATGCAGCACTCCACCGACGCCGCCGACGAGCCCTGGCCACCTCCTGCTTCCCCCTCGCCACCTCTTCACGCCTGGAGACGCTCAGAAGCTTCCTCCATCCATTCCCCCTCTCCGCGAGCTCCCTCCCTTCCTCTCTCGCCCGTTTCATCACCGCCCGAAGAGCACGCCGGAGCACCGTCGAGCCCTGCGTAGCCATTAACACCGAGGAGCCCCCGGAGCTTGTCCATCGTCTTCGCCGCATTCGTCTTCGTCTTCGAGCGGAGTAAGAGGAGCTGAAGCCCCCTGGAACTGCTGAATCGCATCGTCGTCTTCGTCTCCGGCCGCCGCACGACTTCGTCAATTCCGTCACCGTTGAGCCACCCCGGCCTTCGCCACCACTTCTGCTGAGTTCCTGGTGAGCTTCCGGCCGGAACCCCTCTCTTCTTCCCATGGATTAATCGCTCTAGCCGGATCCGCCATGATAGCCGAAGCTTCTCGCCGCCGGGATCGATGGAGTTGTTCATCCGTTAAGCAACCGAGCCAGCCGTGTTGTCCAACGTGATCGCCGTGTTCTTCCGCGTCGAACGAGCTCACAATCGCTGGGTTTGGAGCACCGTGGCGAAGACTGCTTCCTCCCCGTGCTTCTGTTGTCGCCGGCGAGGTCACCGCCGTCCCTGTGGTCGTCGTCTTGGACGCTGGCGTGCACCAGGAGACGTGCGAGAGCACGGGCTTCGCTCCCGTGGTCGCGGCGCGTCGTTTGGTCCACGGAATCAGCAGATCCGCGCAGCGCCGCCGTGGCCAGGTCGCCGGCGACTAGCCGCCGGCAGGCCATGACGTGGCCGTGGTGGTTAACCACTAAACCCACCCCCCAGAGTGACTTACAGGTGGGCCAGGCCCCCCCCTAATCACTCTGTTAATTTTTAACCACGGGATTAAACTTTGTGTCACTGACCAGTGGGACCCCTTGTCAGTTTGACTCGAGACAAACCCCCTGACGCCAGCATGACACAATAATGACGCAGTAAATGAATTTCCAGAAAAGAAAAATAGTTTAATAAATCCAGAAATTCCAGAAAATACCCCAAACTTTGAAAATTCATAGAAAATTCATATTAACTCCAAATTGGACAAATAATATATGAAAAATGATCAGGAGAAAATTATCTTTCCAAATATGCAACTTTCAACTTTGTTTGAGTTGAATTTAAAATGGGACCAGTAGCATATATCATTTGCTTTATTTGAATTTATTTCAAATTCAAACCAAATGATTTTGCCACTTGGACCATGAATTTATGTTGCAAATCAACCACACTTCAGAGGCATATCATACACATTTGAAGTTAATTCAAATTGATCAAACTATATCACATATAACTTGATTAATGTTGAATTCAAATGTGGAATTTGAATTTGCATTTTAAAAATGCAATATATTCCACTTAAATGGAATTGCCCCACACATCAAACTTGTAATTCAAGCTTAAACATTCTATCATGTGCTTGAGCATTGCATTCATATTGATTGCTACTTTGTACTTTGCTTGTCGAGTAGAAGTTGAACCGGAGCAAGAGGTCACCCCCTTCGCTGAAGATCCAGAGCCCGAACCTCATCAGCAAGGCAAGCAAAACCCCATTGATCATGTCGATAAAATCCCACTTCCCTCTCATGTCTCGCTTATGCATTGTATAGGATGATCACCATGTTACGATTCTACCGCATAGATGAACCCATTCCTTTGCATGACCTATCTTTTGTCACAGTAGTAAGCAAACCACAATCCTAGCAACTGTAGGAGTTGAATGATATCATGTGGCCCCTGCAAATGTTATCGCTTATTGCATGCTTAGTATGATACCATGTTGTTACTGTGATGTGAGTCGGGATGGGAATGATCATGTTGATGATGGTAGAAAAGTGTTGGTGAATCAACCCTATTACAAGGTGAACGATGAGAGGCTGTGTAGGAGTACACAGTGGGTTGTCTCGTTGAACACCGCCCTAAGTCCGAGTTCTTGTGTGGTGATCCAAGATGAAGAGTACAACCACACATTGGGCTCACTGACCCCTCTCAACTTACTAACTCATCCCTTTCGATGTCCAGATGTCGCAATAGTTCGGAGTTCTGGTAGGCTTGTGGCCTGGATGCTAAGTGCGAGAACGGCTCATCCGAGACCGGCTTATGCACCACGCACACATCGCTTGGGTCCACTTCGGTAAACCGGCCGGGTTCACGATTGTGGTAGCCAACCCAAGTAGGCGGCTTTCTTGGACTAGATAGGCTGTGAGGTAACAGTTGTGGTGAGCATCCTCGCTGGCACCCCTTGAATGGTGTCGAGATCAAAGGCGGTAAATGATGGTCATGTGTGTGTAGCGGTACACCCTTGCAAGGTTAACAAAACTATTCGAATAGCCGCGTCCGCGGTTATGGACTGCTTGGAAAGCTTAGCTTGATTATTAGATGACTTGAACCGGATACTTCTAAAACACATCAAGATAAGTGTGAGTGCTATGGCGTGCTTTCTCGTGGGGAGTCGAGGAAGGTACCATAGTGGTGTAATTGGTTGGTGAAAGTAGTGGACTCGTGTACGCTTCTTACCTCAAAGTCTGGTACTCGTAGTTCAGGATTAGCCAAGTCAAAGATGGCATTTCTGCAAGTGAACCCCACCCCCTTTACCTTGATACATGTGCATGAGTAGCATAGCTCCTACGTAAGTCTTGCTGAGTACGACTTTGTACTCACGTTTGCTTAATATATGTTTGAGATGACGCCACTGACCCCGAAGGTGGCTTCTTCATCGAGCTGGACGACTGAAGTTAAGCTAGTCTAGTCCCAGTCAGCAGACTGGTTCCCTCGTGGAGGGCTTTGTGTTTGAATAAGGCTTCTTAAGCCATTTGTTAAACTTGTCTGTACTCAGACATAATTTGCTTCCGTTCTGTGTTGTAATGTTGGATCACATGTATGTGATCTCTGTTTGTACTCTATAAGAGTTATAAATAAAATGTACACTTTGTAGAAAATTGCAATGGTACCTGCTGTTCATACAAGGCATGTGTGCTGCGTGTATGTTATAACATGCATGTCTTTGTATGGGTTTTCGAGACCTTGGTTGTGTTCTGGCTGGCGGTCTTTCATACACCAAGTGGCCCTTAGATGTGCGCAGCTTGGGGCATCGCGATGCGATTGTACGAGACTCTGTCTCGTGCACACTTTGTGGTATGATCGAGCCCGCCCTAGACCCCGACTAAGTGATCGGGCTGGAGTAAGTCTATGTAAGAGTTTTGAGATAGTCGATAGTATGGTTGAGGCGACTTGTCTTTGAATATGGGAGTTCACCACCCATATCAGTAGACTTGTGTGCGTACGATGAGGACCCATTTCAGTTGATCATCCGGCCTGGATGGGATGCCCCTCACGTATGATGCTTTCCGAGAATGTTCAGTGCTTGGCCTTGTCTGCTTAGACAAGTGGGTACGGTTCTCGGCTCTCCATATGACTATGTCTTAACTGTACTTGCATACGCTAACCCCGGGTCCCGACAGACTTGGTATCAGAGCAGGACTGACTGTAGGACTAGTAGCCTTGGCCGAAGTGGAGTCTAGCATTCTATAGTTATATAGTTACTCTGGGTATATAAGGGAACAACGTAAGGCTTCTTTTTTTTCTCCTTACCCCCTTCATTCTGAGTTCTGAGTCACCTCATCTTGTTCTACGGGAAGATAGGACTAGGCTCTCCTCTGTCTGTTTAGCACATCTCGTTGCTTGCTTCCTTATAGCCGTAGGAAAGTTGTGTCCAGGTTTTCCTAGCATTTTTGTAATGCTGATTTCTTACATCGTATTATGTAAGTGTTGTTTTGCATGATTGAAAGAAATTGTCATTTCTTACAATTACAGCCGTTATGCTGTCCGAGTCATTCCAGGTTTATCTCATAATCTGATGCATTTGCAAACTCCTTTCTGTTTCAGATGGCAGATCTTCCCCCTCGGCAGATTGTTCGTTTGACCAGGTGCCTCGGTGTGCGTGGCCACCCCGCCACGTTGATCGAGATGATGTCCTACGTGGGATATCGATGGTACCCGGAGTACACCATCGAGGAGCAGTTCCACGACTTCAACCAGACGCAGTTCCACTGCATTGTCCGGATCTACCCACACCACGTTGGAGTCACCCAGCCTATCCACTTTGGACATGGCATCGGCGTTACCGAGAACATGGCTGTGCAGGATGCTGCATACTCATGTATCACACTGCTGAGAGAGGAGCACACCATGCTGAGAGAGACTTCATTCCGCTATATCCCTGCTGCACTTCCAGGAGAAGAGGGATATTACACCGGACTCTACTCAGATCACTCCGCAGAGGATCCAGCACTTCAGGTGACTGCTAGGTTTGCTAGTGACAGAGACCGTGATGCACGTGCTCTCCGTTTTGAGCTCCACGCCACTCGTGTTCGTTTGTACCGAGCCTTGACGCTCTTGGCACCCTTTGTGAGCGTGGGATCAGTGGAGTACGATGCGATCTATCCAGTGAGGACCCAGATGCCTTCTCGAGTTGCTTGGCCCGAGATTGGAGGAGTTTTTCCACCCCGTGGTCCTTTGCTTCCACCCTACACTGGACCTAGGCCCCATCCTTGCCCAAATGGATATCAGGGTCCACAAGCCTCCGTGTTTTCCGATGGTCACCTCCAGCTACCGGGATATGCGGGTAACTTCTATGAGGATTACTATGGAGATGGAGATGAGTGAGACCGCCTGTGGTCTTACTTAGTGAGGATGTAGTAGTATCCTAGTATATTGTAAGCAAGGTGTCTAAGTTCCAGAGGCTTAGATAAATAATGTACAGGAAGTCAGAGTGCCTCTGAAGGATGTATCATCTTCATCACGTTTGTATTAGCTTAGTGCTTGTACTAAAACGATGTATGGTTTGTATGACAGCTTGTGAATATATGGCTTGTATGCTTTTATCACCATGTTGTCCAGATGATTACTTCCTTTGCTCTGTAATCCTTCCAGTACTTCAATACCTTGATTAGACTCTTCAACTCAACTCTGTTTGACTTTGGTTTTTCACCTTCAGGATGTCTCAAGGAACACGTGGCCAGATTGGTCGTAACCAAGGTCGTGGGAACAATCAGGAGGGAGACAACCTTCCACCCCCACCCACGATGGCCCAAGTTCTGATGGAGGTCGAGAGGAACCGCCGTGACTCTCACCACCTGCTGGAAGTCATCGCACGCAACACCACTCAGCAGCGCAATGAGCTGGTGTCTCTGAACGACTTCATCCGGCTTCATCCCCCGGTTTTCCGTTACTCCACCGAGCCCCTTGACGCCGATGACTGGCTTCGCAGCATCGAGAGGAAGCTCCAAGCCGGCCATGTTGCAGATGGCGACAAGGTCAATTATGCCACCTATCACCTCGAAGGTGCCGCGAGCTCTTGGTGGGAGAATTTTCTGAATATGCGCCCAGTTGGACCACCTGCATCTTGGGAGGAGTTCTGCACGTCCTTCCGCGAGCACCACATCCCCAAAGGTCTCATGGACCGCAAGCGTGAGGAGTTCTGTAACCTCACTCAAGGCAGAAGAACCGTGGACGAGTTTAGTCGTGAGTTCAACCGACTTGCTCGTTACGCCACTGAAGAAGTCTCCACCGACTCCAAGAAACAAGAGAGGTTCCGTCGTGGCCTCAACAGTGGACTCCGTCGTGAGCTCAACCTTCATGACTTTGCCACATTCCAGGTCCTTGTCAACAAGGCCATCAAGGCAGAGGACATGAACACCCCCAATGACTTTCGCAAACACCCTAGAGAGGAAGGTTCATCCAGTTCTGGCTCCCAGAAGCGCAAGATCTGGATTCCCAATAGCATGTTTCGCCAGAATAACCCACCGAGGCCATCCTATTCGGCTCCTCGTCCACCCACCCAGTTCCACCCAGCTCCACCAAACAACCCAGCTCCCCGCACTGTTTTCGGAGCTTGCTACAAGTGTGGTCAGGCAGGCCACTACTCTCGCGAGTGCCCCCAGAACCAAGTCCAGCACCAGAACGCTCCACCACGTGCCGGAGGCAACAACAACAACAATGGTCGTGGCAAGCCACCCCAGAAAGTCTACACCGCCAAACCCGCTCCTTCCGTCAATCGTGGACGTCTGAACCAGATTGCCGCCGAAGAGACTGACGACACCACTGACGTCATTCTTGGTACGCTCCCAGTCAATTTTGTTCCTACTTCTGTTCTTTTCGACCCAGGAGCATCTCATTCATTCATGTCGGAAAGTTATGCACTTCGTCATGAGTTACCCTTTGTTGAATTGTCCACCCCGATGGTTATTCAAACTCCAGGGTCAAGATGGCAAACTAATAGAGTGAGCCATGGTAATCAAATTGCAATTGAGGGTTTAGTATTCCTTGCTTCACTCATAGCCCTCAAGTCTTCAGACATTGATGTCATCCTTGGCATGGATTGGCTATCAAGACAAAATGCCTATCTGGATTGCAAAGGCAAATCCGTGAAACTCACCCACCCTTCAGGCACAACCATCAACTATACCTCACCCAGAACAAGAACCCAACTGCATTCCTTGAATGTACTTCCCCTTCCCGAACTTGAAGATATTCCGGTGGTTCGTGACTTCCCGGATGTCTTTCCTGAAGAGCTGCCGGGCATGCCACCCGACAGATGTGTAGAGTTTATAGTGGATCTTGTTCCAGGAACCGCACCAATTTCCAACCGCCCATACAAAATGGCCCCACATGAGTTAGCTGAGCTAAAAACCCAACTGGATGCTTCGTTGGCAAAAGGCTTCATCCGCCCTAGCTCATCGCCATGGGGTTGCCCCGTTCTGTTCGTAAAGAAGAAAGATGGAACAGAAAGGATGTGCGTAGACTATCGCCCGCTAAATTTAGCGACGATAAAGAACAAATAACCACTGCCCAGGATAAATGATCTTTATGATCAACTTGCAGGATCCGCTATCTTTTCCAAGATGGATTTGGGATTAGGTTATCATCAGATCAGAATCCGAAACGAGGACATTCCCAAGACGGCTTTTACTACTCGTTATGGTCTTTACGAGTATACCGTCATGTCCTTTGGTTTAACCAATGCCCCCGCCACATTCTCACGCTTGATGAATTCGATCTTCATGGAGTACCTAGATAAATTTGTTGTGGTTTATCTCGATGATATTCTCATCTACTCGAAGAACGAAGAAGATCATGCCAAACACTTAAGGCTGGTATTGATGAAACTTAGAGAGCATCGCCTGTACGCTAAATTCTCCAAGTGTGAATTCTGGCTACCAGAAGTGACCTACTTAGGCCACGTGATTTCTGCAAAAGGCATTGCTGTGAATCCCGAGAGAGTTCAGGCCGTCCTTGACTGGACTCCACCTGAATCGGTTAAGCAAGTTAGAAGTTTTCTTGGCCTAGCCAGCTATTGCCGACGCTTCGTCGAGAACTTTTCTAAAGTTGCAAAGCCTCTAACTGAACTCCTCAAGAAAGATAAGAAATTCTTATGGACTCCCAAGTGCGAGGAAAGCTTTCAAGAGCTAAAAAGAAGATTAACTTCTGCACCCGTGCTTGCACCTCCAGACACAAAAAGGGATTTCGAGATCTATTGTGATGCCTCACGGCAAGGGTTAGGATGCATACTTCTGCAAGATCGACATGTGGTAGCTTATGCTTCACGCCAATTGCGGCCACATGAAGAGAACTATCCTACCCATGATCTTGAACTCGCTGCCGTAGTTCATGCTCTAACAACTTGGCGACATTACCTCCTTGGTAATCGTTGTGAGATTTATTCCGACCACCAAAGCCTCAAATATATTTTCACCCAGCCAGATCTTAATCTCAGGCAAAGACGCTGGATTGAGTTGATAAAAGATTACGACGTAGCAATTTCTTACACCCCAGGCAAAGCCAATGTCATGGCTGACGCCCTAAGTCGTAAGTCGTACTGTAACAACCTCATGTTACAGCAGTATCAACCACTTCTTCATGAGGACTTTCGCAAGATCAACCTTGAAATTGTTCCTCATGGCTATCTTTCAACCTTGGTGGCGAGAACAACTCTTGAGGATCAAATCATAGTTGCCCAAAGGCGTGCACGAGGTGTTCGCCGGATCAAGGAGAACATTGCTAGCGGAGTTGCTAAATGTTTCTCCACAGATAGTAAAGGAACGGTATTCTTTGAAAATCGTTTAGTAGTACCTAAGAATAAGGAACTAAGGCAACTCATCCTCAAAGAAGCCCATGACACACCCCTCTCAATTCATCCCGGTAGCACGAAAATGTACCGAGATCTACGCCAGAGATTTTGGTGGACTAGGATGAAGAGAGACATTGCTCAATTTGTTGCCGAATGTGATGTTTGTCGTCGCATTAAGGCAGAACATCAAAGACCTGCTGGTACACTTCAACCTTTGTCTATTCCCGAGTGGAAATGGGACAAAGTCGGTATGGACTTCATCACCGGCTTTCCAAGAACCCAGAAAGGAAACAATGCCATCTTCGTTGTCATAGATAGACTTTCCAAAGTTGCTCACTTCCTTCCGGTTCGCGAGTCTATAACTGCTAGTCAGTTAGCGGACTTGTACATCTCCAGGATTGTATCACTTCACGGTGTTCCTTTGGAAATCAATTCTGATCGCGGTAGCCTTTTCACCTCTAGATTTTGGGGAAGCTTCCAATGTGCTTTGGGAACTCATCTCTCCTTTAGTACGGCTTTCCATCCTCAGTCTAGCGGTCAAGTCGAAAGGGTTAACCAAATTCTTGAAGACATGCTCAGAGCTTGTGTTATCTCATTCGGAAAGAATTGGGAGAATTCTCTTCCATATGCCGAATTTGCTTATAACAATAGTTTTCAATCTAGTCTGAACATGGCTCCTTTTGAACTCCTTTATGGACGACGATGTCGAACACCTTTAAACTGGTCTGAAACCGGTGAAAGACAATTCTTTGGACCGGATATGATCAAGGAAGCAGAAGAGCAAGTTCGCATTGTTCGTGATCAATTAAAAGCAGCCCAGTCTCGTCAGAAAAGCTACTATGATCGCCATCATAGGCATGAGAGCTACAATCTGGATGAGAAGGCTTACCTTCGGGTTACTCCTCTGAAGGGAACCCAACGTTTCGGTATCAAAGGCAAGTTGGCCCCACGTTACATCGGACCTTTCCGCATTATTACTAAACGTGGAGAAGTTGCCTACCAACTTGAACTACCTCCGCACCTTTCCCGAGTACACGATGTATTCCATGTATCCCAACTCAGGCGTTGCTTCAAGGACCCCATCCGCGAAGTCGACCATGAAACGCTTGATCTCCAAGATGACCTTTCGTATCAAGAATACCCCGTTCGTATTCTTGATTCCACAGAGCGTGTCACTCGTCGTCAGAAGATTAGGTTTCTGAAAGTGCAATGGTCACACCACTCGGAAAGAGAAGCTACGTGGGAAAGAGAAGACCGTCTCAATGCCGAGTACCCCACCTTCCTCCCGCAGACTTCTGAATCTCGGGACGAGATTCTTTTGAGTGGGGGCGAGTTGTCAGATCCCTCTGTTAGGTATGTGCTAGGGTTAGCTAGTATCTTTGCATCATGCAAAAGTTTCAAAAAGAAACCTTGAAAATCAAATTCAAAATCCAAATGGGAGAAGGAACACCCCCCAGATGAATTAATTCAAAAGGCCAGATAAAAATATTTTCCAAAAATTCATGTTAGAGTTTTGAAAAGTCTTATAAATGAGTGTGATCACATATCAAGTGATGTGGGACCCACCCCATGCTCCTAGATTTTTCAAATATTCAAACAGTACCTTGGAAATAAAGAAATCACCCTATTTGAATTAAAATTCAAATCAATTGAATTTTAAAAATGTTGAAAGTTTATGAGTGGCTAGTCTATATTATTATGAGGCCACATAAAAGTTTTCAGCATTTAATAAAATGGTTTGGTATTTTTTTTATCAGAGCCAAAACAAATTACAGAAAAAAGAAAGGAAAGATTAAACAAAAATAAAGGAAAAGAGTTACCTGTTGCCCAGGGCGAGGCCCACCTCTCCAGCCGGCCCAGCCCACCTGGACCCTCCCCTGTCGTCTTCCTCCCCACGCCCCGAAGCTGCTCGGTGGAATGCATGCAGCACTCCACCGACGCCGCCGACGAGCCCTGGCCACCTCCTGCTTCCCCCTCGCCACCTCTTCACGCCTGGAGACGCTCAGAAGCTTCCTCCATCCATTCCCCCTCTCCGCGAGCTCCCTCCCTTCCTCTCTCGCCCGTTTCATCACCGCCCGAAGAGCACGCCGGAGCACCGTCGAGCCCTGCGTAGCCATTAACACCGAGGAGCCCCCGGAGCTTGTCCATCGTCTTCGCCGCATTCGTCTTCGTCTTCGAGCGGAGTAAGAGGAGCTGAAGCCCCCTGGAACTGCTGAATCGCATCGTCGTCTTCGTCTCCGGCCGCCGCACGACTTCGTCAATTCCGTCACCGTTGAGCCACCCCGGCCTTCGCCACCACTTCTGCTGAGTTCCTGGTGAGCTTCCGGCCGGAACCCCTCTCTTCTTCCCATGGATTAATCGCTCTAGCCGGATCCGCCATGATAGCCGAAGCTTCTCGCCGTCGGGATCGATGGAGTTGTTCATCCGTTAAGCAACCGAGCCAGCCGTGTTGTCCAACGTGATCGCCGTGTTCTTCCGCGTCGAACGAGCTCACAATCGCTGGGTTTGGAGCACCGTGGCGAAGACTGCTTCCTCCCCGTGCTTCTGTTGTCGCCGGCGAGGTCACCGCCGTCCCTGTGGTCGTCGTCTTGGACGCTGGCGTGCACCAGGAGACGTGCGAGAGCACGGGCTTCGCTCCCGTGGTCGCGGCGCGTCGTTTGGTCCACGGAATCAGCAGATCCGCGCAGCGCCGCCGTGGCCAGGTCGCCGGCGACTAGCCGCCGGCAGGCCATGACGTGGCCGTGGTGGTTAACCACTAAACCCACCCCCCAGAGTGACTTACAGGTGGGCCAGGCCCCCCCCCCTAATCACTCTGTTAATTTTTAACCACGGGATTAAACTTTGTGTCACTGACCAGTGGGACCCCTTGTCAGTTTGACTCGAGACAAACCCCCTGACGCCAGCATGACACAATAATGACGCAGTAAAGGAATTTCCAGAAAAGAAAAATAGTTTAATAAATCCAGAAATTCCAGAAAATACCCCAAACTTTGAAAATTCATAGAAAATTCATATTAACTCCAAATTGGACAAATAATATATGAAAAATGATCAGGAGAAAATTATCTTTCCAAATATGCAACTTTCAACTTTGTTTGAGTTGAATTTAAAATGGGACCAGTAGCATATATCATTTGCTTTATTTGAATTTATTTCAAATTCAAACCAAATGATTTTGCCACTTGGACCATGAATTTATGTTGCAAATCAACCACACTTCAGAGGCATATCATACACATTTGAAGTTAATTCAAATTGATCAAACTATATCACATATAACTTGATTAATGTTGAATTCAAATGTGGAATTTGAATTTGCATTTTAAAAATGCAATATATTCCACTTAAATGGAATTGCCCCACACATCAAACTTGTAATTCAAGCTTAAACATTCTATCATGTGCTTGAGCATTGCATTCATATTGATTGCTACTTTGTACTTTGCTTGTCGAGTAGAAGTTGAACCGGAGCAAGAGGTCACCCCCTTCGCTGAAGATCCAGAGCCCGAACCTCGTCAGCAAGGCAAGCAAAACCCCATTGATCATGTCGATAAAATCCCACTTCCCTCTCATGTCTCGCTTATGCATTGTATAGTATGATCACCATGTTACGATTCTACCGCATAGATGAACCCATTCCTTTGCATGACCTATCTTTTGTCACAGTAGTAAGCAAACCACAATCCTAGCAACTGTAGGAGTTGAATGATATCATGTGGCCCCTGCAAATGTTATCGCTTATTGCATGCTTAGTATGATACCATGTTGTTACTGTGATGTGAGTCGGGATGGGAATGATCATGTTGATGATGGTAGAAAAGTGTTGGTGAATCGACCCTATTACAAGGTGAACGATGAGAGGCTGTGTAGGAGTACACAGTGGGTTGTCTCGTTGAACACCACCCTAAGTCCGAGTTCTTGTGTGGTGATCCAAGATGAAGAGTACAACCACACATTCGGCTCACTGACCCCTCTCAACTTACTAACTCATCCCTTTCGATGTCCAGATGTCGCAATAGTTCGGAGTTCTGGTAGGCTTGTGGCCTGGATGCTAAGTGCGAGAACGGCTCATCCGAGACCGGCTTATGCACCACGCACACATCGCTTGGGTCCACTTCGGTAAACCGGCCGGGTTCACGATTGTGGTAGCCAACCCAAGTAGGCGGCTTTCTTGGACTAGATAGGCTGTGAGGTAACAGTTGTGGTGAGCATCCTCGCTGGCACCCCTTGAATGGTGTCGAGATCAAAGGCGGTAAATGATGGTCATGTGTGTGTAGCGGTACACCCTTGCAAGGTTAACAAAACTATTCGAATAGCCGCGTCCGCGGTTATGGACTGCTTGGAAAGCTTAGCTTGATTATTAGATGACTTGAACCGGATACTTCTAAAACACATCAAGATAAGTGTGAGTGCTATGGCGTGCTTTCTCGTGGGGAGTCGAGGAAGGTACCATAGTGGTGTAATTGGTTGGTGAAAGTAGTGGACTCGTGTACGCTTCTTACCTCAAAGTCTGGTACTCGTAGTTCAGGATTAGCCAAGTCAAAGATGGCATTTCTGCAAGTGAACCCCACCCCCTTTACCTTGATACATGTGCATGAGTAGCATAGCTCCTACGTAAGTCTTGCTGAGTACGACTTTGTACTCACGTTTGCTTAATATATGTTTTAGATGACGCCACTGACCCCGAAGGTGGCTTCTTCATCGAGCTGGACGACTGAAGTTAAGCTAGTCTAGTCCCAGTCAGCAGACTGGTTCCCTCGTGGAGGGCTTTGTGTTTGAATAAGGCTTCTTAAGCCATTTGTTAAACTTGTCTGTACTCAGACATAATTTGCTTCCGTTCTGTGTTGTAATGTTGGATCACATGTATGTGATCTCTGTTTGTACTCTATAAGAGTTATAAATAAAATGTACACTTTGTAGAAAATTGCAATGGTACCTGCTGTTCATACAAGGCATGTGTGCTGCGTGTATGTTATAACATGCATGTCTTTGTATGGGTTTTCGAGACCTTGGTTGTGTTCTGGCTGGCGGTCTTTCATACACCAAGTGGCCCTTAGATGTGCGCAGCTTGGGGCATCGCGATGCGATTGTACGAGACTCTGTCTCGTGCACACTTTGTGGTATGATCGAGCCCGCCCTAGACCCCGACTAAGTGATCGGGCTGGAGTAAGTCTATGTAAGAGTTTTGAGATAGTCGATAGTATGGTTGAGGCGACTTGTCTTTGAATATGGGAGTTCACCACCCATATCAGTAGACTTGTGTGCGTACGATGAGGACCCATTTCAGTTGATCATCCGGCCTGGATGGGATGCCCCTCACGTATGATGCTTTCCGAGAATGTTCAGTGCTTGGCCTTGTCTGCTTAGACAAGTGGGTACGGTTCTCGGCTCTCCATATGACTATGTCTTAACTGTACTTGCATACGCTAACCCCGGGTCCCGACAGACTTGGTATCAGAGCAGGACTGACTGTAGGACTAGTAGCCTTGGCCGAAGTGGAGTCTAGCATTCTATAGTTATATAGTTACTCTGGGTATATAAGGGAACAACGTAAGGCTTCTTTTTTTTCTCCTTACCCCCTTCATTCTGAGTTCTGAGTCACCTCATCTTGTTCTACGGGAAGATAGGACTAGGCTCTCCTCTGTCTGTTTAGCACATCTCGTTGCTTGCTTCCTTATAGCCGTAGGAAAGTTGTGTCCAGGTTTTCCTAGCATTTTTGTAATGCTGATTTCTTACATCGTATTATGTAAGTGCTGTTTTGCATGATTGAAAGAAATTGTCATTTCTTACAATTACAGCCGTTATGCTGTCCGAGTCATTCCAGGTTTATCTCATAATCTGATGCATTTGCAAACTCCTTTCTGTTTCAGATGGCAGATCTTCCCCCTCGGCAGATTGTTCGTTTGACCAGGTGCCTCGGTGTGCGTGGCCACCCCGCCACGTTGATCGAGATGATGTCCTACGTGGGATATCGATGGTACCCGGAGTACACCATCGAGGAGCAGTTCCACGACTTCAACCAGACGCAGTTCCACTGCATTGTCCGGATCTACCCACACCACGTTGGAGTCACCCAGCCTATCCACTTTGGACATGGCATCGGCGTTACCGAGAACATGGCTGTGCAGGATGCTGCATACTCATGTATCACACTGCTGAGAGAGGAGCACACCATGCTGAGAGAGACTTCATTCCGCTATATCCCTGCTGCACTTCCAGGAGAAGAGGGATATTACACCGGACTCTACTCAGATCACTCCGCAGAGGATCCAGCACTTCAGGTGACTGCTAGGTTTGCTAGTGACAGAGACCGTGATGCACGTGCTCTCCGTTTTGAGCTCCACGCCACTCGTGTTCGTTTGTACCGAGCCTTGACGCTCTTGGCACCCTTTGTGAGCGTGGGATCAGTGGAGTACGATGCGATCTATCCAGTGAGGACCCAGATGCCTTCTCGAGTTGCTTGGCCCGAGATTGGAGGAGTTTTTCCACCCCGTGGTCCTTTGCTTCCACCCTACACTGGACCTAGGCCCCATCCTTGCCCAAATGGATATCAGGGTCCACAAGCCTCCGTGTTTTCCGATGGTCACCTCCAGCTACCGGGATATGCGGGTAACTTCTATGAGGATTACTATGGAGATGGAGATGAGTGAGACCGCCTGTGGTCTTACTTAGTGAGGATGTAGTAGTATCCTAGTATATTGTAAGCAAGGTGTCTAAGTTCCAGAGGCTTAGATAAATAATGTACAGGAAGTCAGAGTGCCTCTGAAGGATGTATCATCTTCATCACGTTTGTATTAGCTTAGTGCTTGTACTAAAACGATGTATGGTTTGTATGACAGCTTGTGAATATATGGCTTGTATGCTTTTATCACCATGTTGTCCAGATGATTACTTCCTTTGCTCTGTAATCCTTCCAGTACTTCAATACCTTGATTAGACTCTTCAACTCAACTCTGTTTGACTTTGGTTTTTCACCTTCAGGATGTCTCAAGGAACACGTGGCCAGATTGGTCGTAACCAAGGTCGTGGGAACAATCAGGAGGGAGACAACCTTCCACCCCCACCCACGATGGCCCAAGTTCTGATGGAGGTCGAGAGGAACCGCCGTGACTCTCACCACCTGCTGGAAGTCATCGCACGCAACACCACTCAGCAGCGCAATGAGCTGGTGTCTCTGAACGACTTCATCCGGCTTCATCCCCCGGTTTTCCGTTACTCCACCGAGCCCCTTGACGCCGATGACTGGCTTCGCAGCATCGAGAGGAAGCTCCAAGCCGGCCATGTTGCAGATGGCGACAAGGTCAATTATGCCACCTATCACCTCGAAGGTGCCGCGAGCTCTTGGTGGGAGAATTTTCTGAATATGCGCCCAGTTGGACCACCTGCATCTTGGGAGGAGTTCTGCACGTCCTTCCGTGAGCACCACATCCCCAAAGGTCTCATGGACCGCAAGCGTGAGGAGTTCTGTAACCTCACTCAAGGCAGAAGAACCGTGGACGAGTTTAGTCGTGAGTTCAACCGACTTGCTAGTTACGCCACTGAAGAAGTCTCCACCGACTCCAAGAAACAAGAGAGGTTCCGTCGTGACCTCAACAGTGGACTCCGTCGTGAGCTCAACCTTCATGACTTTGCCACATTCCAGGTCCTTGTCAACAAGGCCATCAAGGCAGAGGACATGAACACCCCCAATGACTTTCGCAAACACCCTAGAGAGGAAGGTTCATCCAGTTCTGGCTCCCAGAAGCGCAAGATCTGGATTCCCAATAGCATGTTTCGCCAGAATAACCCACCGAGGCCATCCTATTCGGCGCCTCGTCCACCCACCCAGTTCCACCCAGCTCCACCAAACAACCCAGCTCCCCGCACTGTTTTCGGAGCTTGCTACAAGTGTGGTCAGGCAGGCCACTACTCTCGCGAGTGCCCCCAGAACCAACTCCAGCACCAGAACGCTCCACCACGTGCCGGAGGCAACAACAACAACAATGGTCGTGGCAAGCCACCCCAGAAAGTCTACACCGCCAAACCCGCTCCTTCCGTCAATCGTGGACGTCTGAACCAGATTGCCGCCGAAGAGACTGACGACACCACTGACGTCATTCTTGGTACGCTCCCAGTCAATTTTGTTCCTACTTCTGTTCTTTTCGACCCAGGAGCATCTCATTCATTCATGTCGGAAAGTTATGCACTTCGTCATGAGTTACCCTTTGTTGAATTGTCCACCCCGATGGTTATTCAAACTCCAGGGTCAAGATGGAAAACTAATAGAGTGAGCCATGGTAATCAAATTGCAATTGAGGGTTTAGTATTCCTTGCTTCACTCATAGCCCTCAAGTCTTCAGACATTGATGTCATCCTTGGCATGGATTGGCTATCAAGACAAAATGCCTATCTGGATTGCAAAGGCAAATCCGTGAAACTCACCCACCCTTCAGGCACAACCATCAACTATACCTCACCCAGAACAAGAACCCAAGTGCATTCCTTGAATGTACTTCCCCTTCCCGAACTTGAAGATATTCCGGTGGTTCGTGACTTCCCGGATGTCTTTCCTGAAGAGCTGCCGGGCATGCCACCCGACAGATGTGTAGAGTTTATAGTGGATCTTGTTCCAGGAACCGCACCAATTTCCAAACGCCCATACAAAATGGCCCCACATGAGTTAGCTGAGCTAAAAACCCAACTGGATGCTTCGTTGGCAAAAGGCTTCATCCTCCCTAGCTCATCGCCATGGGGTTTCCCCGTTCTGTTCGTAAAGAAGAAAGATGGAACAGAAAGGATGTGCGTAGACTATCGCCCGCTAAATTTAGCGACGATAAAGAACAAATAACCACTGCCCAGGATAAATGATCTTTATGATCAACTTGCAGGATCCGCTATCTTTTCCAAGATGGATTTGAGATTAGGTTATCATCAGATCAGAATCCGAAACGAGGACATTCCCAAGACGGCTTTTACTACTCGTTATGGTCTTTACGAGTATACCGTCATGTCCTTTGGTTTAACCAATGCCCCCGCCACATTCTCACGCTTGATGAATTCGATCTTCATGGAGTACCTAGATAAATTTGTTGTGGTTTATCTCGATGATATTCTCATCTACTCGAAGAACGAAGAAGATCATGCCAAACACTTAAGGCTGGTATTGATGAAACTTAGAGAGCATCGCCTGTACGCTAAATTCTCCAAGTGTGAATTCTGGCTACCAGAAGTGACCTACTTAGGCCACGTGATTTCTGCAAAAGGCATTGCTGTGAATCCCGAGAGAGTTCAGGCCGTCCTTGACTGGACTCCACCTGAATCGGTTAAGCAAGTTAGAAGTTTTCTTGGCCTAGCCAGCTATTGCCGACGCTTCGTCGAGAACTTTTCTAAAGTTGCAAAGCCTCTAACTGAACTCCTCAAGAAAGATAAGAAATTCTTATGGACTCCCAAGTGCGAGGAAAGCTTTCAAGAGCTAAAAAGAAGATTAACTTCTGCACCCGTGCTTGCACCTCCAGACACAAAAAGGGATTTCGAGATCTATTGTGATGCCTCACGGCAAGGGTTAGGATGCATACTTCTGCAAGATCGACATGTGGTAGCTTATGCTTCACGCCAATTGCGGCCACATGAAGAGAACTATCCTACCCATGATCTTGAACTCGCTGCCGTAGTTCATGCTCTAACAACTTGGCGACATTACCTCCTTGGTAATCGTTGTGAGATTTATTCCGACCACCAAAGCCTCAAATATATTTTCACCCAGCCAGGTCTTAATCTCAGGCAAAGACGCTGGATTGAGTTGATAAAAGATTACGACGTAGCAATTTCTTACACCCCAGGCAAAGCCAATGTCATGGCTGACGCCCTAAGTCGTAAGTCGTACTGTAACAACCTCATGTTACAGCAGTATCAACCACTTCTTCATGAGGACTTTCGCAAGATCAACCTTGAAATTGTTCCTCATGGCTATCTTTCAACCTTGGTGGCGAGACCAACTCTTGAGGATCAAATCATAGTTGCCCAAAGGCGTGCACGAGGTGTTCGCCGGATCAAGGAGAACATTGCTAGCGGAGTTGCTAAATGTTTCTCCACAGATAGTAAAGGAACGGTATTCTTTGAAAATCGTTTAGTAGTACCTAAGAATAAGGAACTAAGGCAACTCATCCTCAAAGAAGCCCATGACACACCCCTCTCAATTCATCCCGGTAGCACGAAAATGTACCGAGATCTACGCCAGAGATTTTGGTGGACTAGGATGAAGAGAGACATTGCTCAATTTGTTGCCGAATGTGATGTTTGTCGTCGCATTAAGGCAGAACATCAAAGACCTGCTGGTACACTTCAACCTTTGTCTATTCCCGAGTGGAAATGGGACAAAGTCGGTATGGACTTCATCACCGGCTTTCCAAGAACCCAGAAAGGAAACAATGCCATCTTCGTTGTCATAGATAGACTTTCCAAAGTTGCTCACTTCCTTCCGGTTCGCGAGTCTATAACTGCTAGTCAGTTAGCGGACTTGTACATCTCCAGGATTGTATCACTTCACGGTGTTCCTTTGGAAATCAATTCTGATCGCGGTAGCCTTTTCACCTCTAGATTTTGGGGAAGCTTCCAATGTGCTTTGGGAACTCATCTCTCCTTTAGTACGGCTTTCCATCCTCAGTCTAGCGGTCAAGTCGAAAGGGTTAACCAAATTCTTGAAGACATGCTCAGAGCTTGTGTTATCTCATTCGGAAAGAATTGGGAGAATTCTCTTCCATATGCCGAATTTGCTTATAACAATAGTTTTCAATCTAGTCTGAACATGGCTCCTTTTGAACTCCTTTATGGACGACGATGTCGAACACCTTTAAACTGGTCTGAAACCGGTGAAAGACAATTCTTTGGACCGGATATGATCAAGGAAGCAGAAGAGCAAGTTCGCATTGTTCGTGATCAATTAAAAGCAGCCCAGTCTCGTCAGAAAAGCTACTATGATCGCCATCATAGGCATGAGAGCTACAATCTGGATGAGAAGGCTTACCTTCGGGTTACTCCTCTGAAGGGAACCCAACGTTTCGGTATCAAAGGCAAGTTGGCCCCACGTTACATCAGACCTTTCCGCATTATTACTAAACGTGGAGAAGTTGCCTACCAACTTGAACTACCTCCGCACCTTTCCCGAGTACACGATCTATTCCATGTATCCCAACTCAGGCGTTGCTTCAAGGACCCCATCCGCGAAGTCGACCATGAAACGCTTGATCTCCAAGATGACCTTTCGTATCGAGAATACCCCATTCGTATTCTTGATTCCACAGAGCGTGTCACTCGTCGTCAGAAGATTAGGTTTCTGAAAGTGCAATGGTCACACCACTCGGAAAGAGAAGCTACGTGGGAAAGAGAAGACCGTCTCAATGCCGAGTACCCCACCTTCCTCCCGCAGACTTCTGAATCTCGGGACGAGATTCTTTTGAGTGGGGGCGAGTTGTCAGATCCCTCTGTTAGGTATGTGCTAGGGTTAGCTAGTATCTTTGCATCATGCAAAATTTTCAAAAAGAAACCTTGAAAATCAAATTCAAAATCCAAATGGGAGAAGGAACACCCCCCAGATGAATTAATTCAAAAGGCCAGATAAAAATATTTTCCAAAAATTCATGTTAGAGTTTTTAAAAGTCTTATAAATGAGTGTGATCACATATCAAGTGATGTGGGACCCACCCCATGCTCCTAGATTTTTCAAATATTCAAACAGTACCTTGGAAATAAAGAAATCACCCTATTTGAATTAAAATTCAAATCAATTGAATTTTAAAAATGTTGAAAGTTTATGAGTGGCTAGTCTATATTATTATGAGGCCACATAAAAGTTTTCAGCATTTAATAAAATGGTTTGGTATTTTTTTTATCAGAGCCAAAACAAATTACAGAAAAAAGAAAGGAAAGATTAAACAGAAATAAAGGAAAAGAGTTACCTGTTGCCCAGGGCGAGGCCCACCTCTCCAGCCGGCCCAGCCCACCTGGACCCTCCCCTGTCGTCTTCCTCCCCACGCCCCGAAGCTGCTCGGTGGAATGCATGCAGCACTCCACCGACGCCGCCGACGAGCCCTGGCCACCTCCTGCTTCCCCCTCGCCACCTCTTCACGCCTGGAGACACTCAGAAGCTTCCTCCATCCATTCCCCCTCTCCGCGAGCTCCCTCCCTTCCTCTCTCGCCCGTTTCATCACCGCCCGAAGAGCACGCCGGAGCACCGTCGAGCCCTGCGTAGCCATTAACACCGAGGAGCCCCCGGAGCTTGTCCATCGTCTTCGCCGCATTCGTCTTCGTCTTCGAGCGGAGTAAGAGGAGCTGAAGTCCCCTGGAACTGCTGAATCGCATCGTCGTATTCGTCTCCGGCCGCCGCACGACTTCGTCAATTCCGTCACCGTTGAGCCACCCCGGCCTTCGCCACCACTTCTGCTGAGTTCCTGGTGAGCTTCCGGCCGGAACCCCTCTCTTCTTCCCATGGATTAATCGCTCTAGCCGGATCCGCCATGATAGCCGAAGCTTCTCGCCGCCGGGATCGATGGAGTTGTTCATCCGTTAAGCAACCGAGCCAGCCGTGTTGTCCAACGTGATCGCCGTGTTCTTCCGCGTCGAACGAGCTCACAATCGCTGGGTTTGGAGCACCGTGGCGAAGACTGCTTCCTCCCCGTGCTTCTGTTGCCACCGGCGAGGTCACCGCCGTCCCTGTGGTCGTCGTCTTGGACGCTGGCGTGCACCAGGAGACGTGCGAGAGCACGGGCTTCGCTCCCGTGGTCGCGGCGCGTCGTTTGGTCCACGGAATCAGCAGATCCGCGCAGCGCCGCCGTGGCCAGGTCGCCGGCGACTAGCCGCCGGCAGGCCATGACGTGGCCGTGGTGGTTAACCACTAAACCCACCCCCCAGAGTGACTTACAGGTGGGCCAGGCCCCCCCCCTAATCACTCTGTTAATTTTTAACCACGGGATTAAAATTGTGTCACTGACCAGTGGGACCCCTTGTCAGTTTGACTCGAGTCAAACCCCTGACGCCAGCATGACACAATAATGACGCAGTAAAGGAATTTCCAGAAAAGAAAAATAGTTTAATAAATCCAGAAATTCCAGAAAATACCCCAAACTTTGAAAATTCATAGAAAATTCATATTAACTCCAAATAGGACAAATAATATATGAAAAATGATCAGGAGAAAATTATCTTTACAAATATGCAACTTTCAAATTTGTTTGAGTTGAATTTAAAATGGGACCAGTAGCATATATCATTTGCTTTATTTGAATTTATTTCAAATTCAAACCAAATGATTTTGCCACTTGGACCATGAATTTATGTTGCCAATCAACCACACTTCAGAGGCATATCATACACATTTGAAGTTAATTCAAATTGATCAAACTATATCACATATAACTTGATTAATGTTGAATTCAAATGTGGAATTTGAATTTGCATTTTAAAAATGCAATATATTCCACTTAAATGGAATTGCCCCACACATCAAACTTGTAATTCAAGCTTAAACATTCTATCATGTGCTTGAGCATTGCATTCATATTGATTGCTACTTTGTACTTTGCTTGTCGAGTAGAAGTTGAACCGGAGCAAGAGGTCACCCCCTTCGCTGAAGATCCAGAGCCCGAACCTCGTCAGCAAGGCAAGCAAAACCCCATTGATCATGTCGATAAAATCCCACTTCCCTCTCATGTCTCTCTTATGCATTGTATAGGATGATCACCATGTTACGATTCTACCGCATAGATGAACCCATTCCTTTGCATGACCTATCTTTTGTCACAGTAGTAAGCAAACCACAATCCTAGCAACTGTAGGAGTTGAATGATATCATGTGGCCCCTGCAAATGTTATCGCTTATTGCATGCTTAGTATGATACCATGTTGTTACTGTGATGTGAGTCGGGATGGGAATGATCATGTTGATGATGGTAGAAAAGTGTTGGTGAATCGACCCTATTACAAGGTGAACGATCAGAGGCTGTGTAGGAGTACACAGTGGGTTGTCTCGTTGAACACCGCCCTAAGTCCGAGTTCTTGTGTGGTGATCCAAGATGAAGAGTACAACCACACATTGGGCTCACTGACCCCTCTCAACTTACTAACTCATCCCTTTCGATGTCCAGATGTCGCAATAGTTCGGAGTTCTGGTAGGCTTGTGGCCTGGATGCTAAGTGCGAGAACGGCTCATCCGAGACCGGCTTATGCACCACGCACACATCGCTTGGGTCCACTTCGGTAAACCGGCCGGGTTCACGATTGTGGTAGCCAACCCAAGTAGGTGGCTTTCTTGGACTAGATAGGCTGTGAGGTAACAGTTGTGGTGAGCATCCTCGCTGGCACCCCTTGAATGGTGTCGAGATCAAAGGCGGTAAATGATGGTCATGTGTGTGTAGCGGTACACCCTTGCAAGGTTAACAAAACTATTCGAATAGCCGCGTCCGCGGTTATGGACTGCTTGGAAAGCTTAGCTTGATTATTAGATGACTTGAACCGGATACTTCTAAAACACATCAAGATAAGTGTGAGTGCTATGGCGTGCTTTCTCGTGGGGAGTCGAGGAAGGTACCATAGTGGTGTAATTGGTTGGTGAAAGTAGTGGACTCGTGTACGCTTCTTACCTCAAAGTCTAGTACTCGTAGTTCAGGATTAGCCAAGTCAAAGCTGGCATTTCTGCAAGTGAACCCCACCCCCTTTACCTTGATACATGTGCATGAGTAGCATAGCTCCTACGTAAGTCTTGCTGAGTACGACTTTGTACTCACGTTTGCTTAATATATGTTTTAGATGACGCCACTGACCCCGAAGGTGGCTTCTTCATCGAGCTGGACGACTGAAGTTAAGCTAGTCTAGTCCCAGTCAGCAGACTGGTTCCCTCGTGGAGGGCTTTGTGTTTGAATAAGGCTTCTTAAGCCATTTGTTAAACTTGTCTGTACTCAGACATAATTTGCTTCCGTTCTGTGTTGTAATGTTGGATCACATGTATGTGATCTCTGTTTGTACTCTATAAGAGTTATAAATAAAATGTACACTTTGTAGAAAATTGCAATGGTACCTGCTGTTCATACAAGGCATGTGTGCTGCGTGTATGTTATAACATGCATGTCTTTGTATGGGTTTTCGAGACCATAGTTGTGTTCTGGCTGGCGGTCTTTCATACACCAAGTGGCCCTTAGATGTGCGCAGCTTGGGGCATCGCGATGCGATTGTACGAGACTCTGTCTCGTGCACACTTTGTGGTATGATCGAGCCCGCCCTAGACCCTGACTAAGTGATCGGGCTGGAGTAAGTCTATGTAAGAGTTTTGAGATAGTCGATAGTATGGTTGAGGCGACTTGTTTTTGAATATGGGAGTTCACCACCCATATCAGTAGACTTGTGTGCGTACGATGAGGACCCATTTCAGTTGATCATCCGGCCTGGATGGGATGCCCCTCACGTATGATGCTTTCCGAGAATGTTCAGTGCTTGGCCTTGTCTGCTTAGACAAGTGGGTACGGTTCTCGGCTCTCCATATGACTATGTCTTAACTGTACTTGCATACGCTAACCCCGGGTCCCGACATTACGCCCCCAAAATCAGACCGTGTACAGTAATCATACACACAGGGTACACGACTGAGATTAGGGTGCCACGGTGATAATATCACAGCACAACACTAAACACAAAAGGATAAACAAATATGTTACAATAGAGGGGGTCACGCGGACCCGAATACATAAGTCATACAAGCCATAATATTTGAGTACAGACATAGTTAGTCAAGTTTTGCCTTAAGAAGGCTAGCACAAATCACATCAGAGATACAGATCGAAAAGGCGAGGCTTCCTGCCTGGTATCCACCGAACTACTCCTGGTCAACGGGGAACTCGACGTCGTAGTAGGCGCCTCCGGGGTACTCCTGCTCCTAGGCTCCAACGTCGGCTGCAGCGGCCGATCAGACAAAACAGTAAAGGAAATAAAGCAGGTGAGTATCTAGTATACCCGCGAGTCTTACGTCCGCTACTAAGCATTATGCATTGTATCCACGGAAAGAAGAGGTTGTATATAGTGGACTGAAAGACAGAAATCCAGAGCAAGGGTAAGAAGCTAGGCCTATCAAAGACTAGCATCTTCCGACGATGTCTTGCAGCATGAGGTAAGAATCAGCCAACAGTTTATATAAAGCATAAAGTAACAATGCAGCAGAAGTTGCTGCAGCATTGTATAATAATAAGTTGTAATAATTAACAATGCCTCCGAGTTCACCTCCTCGACATCCCCGCGAGGAAGAAAACCCAGAACCATACAGTTTAATAATAATAGTTTCTAGTGGTAAGATCCAGCTTCAGCATAAAGCGTCCTGTTACCGTGGACACGGCTATTCGAATAGATTAATCTTCCCTGCAGGGGTGCACTTGTGTTACGCTACACGCACGGATCTCCAGGGTGGCGGGAACCTTGTTAGGGAACGCTCCACCGAGGCTATTCGACACTTCATAGCCCATCTTTCAAACTCAACAGAGAGGTCATCCGCCGGACTATATCCTATGTACGCGGGGCTTTGGACCCTAACCCCGACGTACTCCTGCACGGTGCGAGGCTGGACGGTGAAGTTAAATCAAAGCAAACACAAATCACACTGTCGCGGCAAATAAGACAACACCACTTCCCGGTGCAGGCCGCGGTACTACTGACGTCTGAAGAGTCCTCGGACGACACTAAGAAGCGGAGGAGCCCAAACTCGTAGTTCCCACGGGTAGGTAGTGCGTACATGGCATATAGCCAACTCAAGACATTCACTGAATCATTTAGCATTTTAATTAACCTGCGTGACAACCGTTATCGTTGCCTCGACTTAACTGACCCGCGGACAACAATAGCAGCCAGGACCACCAGTACATCGGTGTCTGCCCTGTCGTCCCACCAAGTCACTGCGGTTACCAACAAGGTGAACCGTCTCCTTACCTTGTCTCGCGTGTGCTCCTGGAGGAGCTCGACTTTCGTGGTTTTGGTAACTCTCGCGGCCAACGATCAGGGGCCAAGCACACCGGTACACTGGTCGTACCCTCCCTGTCGTCCCGTCGCAATACCTCTCGCGGGCACCGTTGGGTCGCCCGACTTCTTACCTTTAAGGACACCAGTTGGTTCGAGTTCCTACCATTAAGTAAAACCAGGAGGAATCACCCTCGATGGCACACTTAAGAGGTTTGACAGAGACATCAGCGGAATGAACTAAAGAGGTAAACCTCGTATCATCCCGGTGATGCTACGCTACTGAGCCGACGAGAGTGAGATACGAGTCCATTCCACTCGTAAGTCAAACTCGAAGCGACTCGGCAGAGTCTCGCCGTTGTAGGTTCCCTAGGGTGTCTGCATTGAGTCGTACCTGTTGCAGTTGTAATATATCGTTCCCGCGATCACTCCCAAAGTGATCACGACCCTCTATCTAATCCTAGCTAACAATGCGCAGGGCTCACTGCTGAATAATGCATAATAATAATAATAATAATAATAATAATAATAATAATAATAATAATAATAATAATAGGCAGCATAGGATAAAGGAGGGCACATCAAGGGGCGACAAAATCAGGCTATGCAATTGAATAGGATTGTAATCGTAGCAGCAGCAGTAACAATGCCTAGTGCAAGAAAGTACGAAAAGGTAGGCGATATCTGGGGAAGAGAATGGCTCTGCTTGCCTGCAAGCTCGACGGTAGTAGTAGGGTCGTCGACGAAGTAGTCGTACTCAGCAGTGGTGTAGTCGACGGCAGCAGCGGGGTCTACCAGAGATTAAGGGGGGAAGAAACAGTAAATCCACAGCAAGCATATACAAACAGATGCATGACATGACAGATGAAATGTTAACGGTATTCTAACGCAGTGCAACGCACATTGCTCGAAACGGAAATTCATCTGAGGATGAACTACCGGTTCCGGAGGTTTACCGGACAGGGTGTCCGGAGGGGGAAGGATCAAGCCGGAGGTGTCGTGGGTACCGGACAAACATAAGGGGGGTGTGTCCGTGCTAGTTGATCTATTCCGAACAACTTTCGTGTTCAGAATAAATTCATCTGGGCACTCTAGCAGTATCGGAAAATTTATCGGACAGTCGGTCCGGACGGGGACGGTTCGATGTTCATTGTGTTAGAGGGGTGTGATAGACATACGGATAGCGTATTCATATTCGTTATATTTTTCTGATCAATTTTCATGTATAAAGTTTTTGAATCTGAGTTACGGTTTAAAAGATATTAAATTTCAAAGTTCTTAAATCATTTAAATGATTTTCTGGAATTATTTTATTAATAAAAATCCAACATTATCCAGAACATTATCCAAAACATTATCCAAAACAGTGCCTGACATGTGGGACCCATATGTCATAGACAGATTCATTTATCTAGTGATCAACCTAATTAAACAGAGATTAATTAGAGGGGGACCCCACATGTCAGTGACTCAATTTTAATTATTAGATTAACCTAACGCATTAAGTTAATTATCTACAGGGGACCCACATGTCAGTGACTGGGGTTGCCCTGTCAGCACAGTTGACTGTTCAACCCAGTCAACTGGGGCCATGGGGTCCACTGGCAGTGACCTAGGGGTTACCCCCAGGTGTGCCACGTCAGAGGCTGCCGGCGGCGAGTCGCCGGCGAGCTCCAACAGGGCGGAGCGCACGGGAGGGGGTCGGGTTTCACTTCTGGTGTGCCCTTTGGGACGCGGTTGGTCGCAAACGAACAAGAGGAGCATGGCGCGTCGATTGGGGGTGATGGCGTCGCCGGGGGTTCACCGGAGCGGCGGCGGCCGGAGCACGGGTTTGTCGACGACGACGTTCCAGAGATTATTAGTGAGCGTGCCCTACGGGGATCAGTTTCTGGGAGCCCGGGGAGTAAGACGATGCGTGTGGCGTGCCAAATGGGAGGGCTAGGCCACGGCGGCGAGCTCGTCGGCGGCGAGGCGCTTCTGCCCTAATGGTAGATCGGCCCATGGGGCACGGGAGGGGGAACGGGGCGTTGCCGGTGGTAGGGGAGCTCACCAGGAACGTGTAGAGTCTGGCAGCGAGCTCGGAGACGACGCGGCGTGGCCGGAATTGGTCGGAGAGCTAGCCGGAACCGAGGTTGAAGACGAAGACGTAGTCGTCGCAGCGAGGCACCACGGCTCGATTCCTCCGGCAGCTTGGTGTAGTCGACGACGGCGAGTCCAGTGGGCAAGGTTTAGTGGGCTGGTTCGGTTAGTGGACGCGCGAGCGCACGACCGTGCCCATGGCGGGTTCCGCGGATTTTTCCCCGACGAGAGCGAGAAGAGGAGGAGGGGAGAAGGAGGAGGAGGATGTCCAGGGGGTCGGGGGCGTCGCCCTTAACGCGTCGGCGCCGGGAGGGAGCAGGTGGAGGCGGGGTCGGCCTGGCAGCGGCGTGCCCACGCCCGGCTGCCATACGGGAGCAGGTGGGGGTGGTTGGGGAAGAAGACAACTGTGGGGGGTGGGCCTGGGCTAGGTGGGCCGTCGCCCTGAGCGACATTTAGTGTTTTTCCAATTTTCTGTGTCCTTTCTTTTCTATATTTCTCTTTTAGTAATTGTTTTCCTAGCTTAGGCATTTTTGTAAAATGTGTTAGGTGTCTCAATATTAGTATATCATTATATAGCAGTGCCACAAAAAAATTTGCAGCAAAAGAAAATTATTAGATATTTCTTTTAAATATTAAATGCCCAAAGTAAGGGTTTTAACCTACTGTTTGAATTGTTTGGAATTTTCTATAACTTCAAAAATTACCAAAGTTGGTCCAACATGATTATAATGATATTAGGCAATTTACAAAAATAGTTTCATGATTTTTGGAACAATTTTATTTGAGCACTTTTGTTTTATTTTTCATTCAAAGAAGTTTCAACTAGGGTTTGGTTTGTTAGATGAGCAAGGTGCATTTGGCTTTGGGTTTTGATCCCAAGGGCTCAAGTACATGGTGCATGGGGTGTTGATCAACCACAGCAAGGTTTGATCATTAGCATCACAAAGTTTTATCAAGGAAAAGGGAGATCAATCAGTGATAATCCAACAGTGATGATCAACAGTGATGATGATTACTGTTACAGAAACTGAGGGTGTTACATCCCCCCCCCTTATTCTCCGGTAGATCTCGACACTACCGCCGACGACATCGTTGCTGAGTACGACTACTGCGTCGACGACCGTACCGCTACTACCGAGCTTCCAGGCAAGCAGAGCCATTCTCTTCCCCAGATATCGCCTATCTTTTCGTACATTTCTTGCACTAGGCATTGTTACTGCTGCTGCTACGTTACAATCCTATTCGATTGCATGGCCTGATTTTTGTCGCCCCTTGTTGTACCTTCCTTATCCTATGTTGTCTACTATATCTATATATTATATTCAGCAGTGAGCCCTGCGCATTGTTAGCTAGGTTTAGAATAGCGGGCTGTGATCACTCTGGGGAGTGAACGCGGATTACAATTATTATAACTGCAACAGGTACGGATCAATGCAGACGCCCTAGGGAACCTACAACGGCGAGACTGTGCCGAGTCGCTTCGAGTTTGACTTACGAGTGGAATGGACTCGTATTTCACTCTCGTCGGCTCAGTAGCGTAGCATCACCGGGATGATATGAGGTTTACCTCTTTAGTTCATTCCGCTGATGTCTCAGTCGAGCCATCTCAAGTGTACCATCGAGGGTGATTCCTCCTGGTTTCACTTAATTGTAGGGACTCGAACCAACTGGTGTCCTTAAATGTAAGAAGTCGGGCGACCCAACGGTTCCCGCGAGTGGTATTGCGACGGGACGACAGGGAGGGTACGACCAGTGTACCGGTGTTCTTGGCCCCTGATCGTTGGCCGCGAGAGTTACCAAACCACGAAAGTCGAGCTCCTCCAGGAGCACACGCGAGACAAGGTAAGGAGACGGTTCACCTTGTTGGTAACCGCAGTGACTTGGTGGGACGACGGGGCAGGCACCGATGTACTGGTGGTCCTGGCTCTTGTCGTTGTCCGCTGTTCGGTTAAGTCGAGGCAACGATAACGGTTGTCACGCAGGTTAATAAAATGCTAAATGGTTCAGTGAATGTCTTGAGTTGGCTATATGCCATGTACGCACTACCTACCCGTGGGAATTACGAGTTATGGGCTCCTCTGCTTCGTAGTGTCGTCCGTGGACTCTTCAGACATCAGCAGTACCGCGGCCTGCGCCGGGAAGTGGTGTTGTCTTATTTTCTCGCGCGGTGGTGTCTTATTTTTATTTGCTTTAACTTCACCGGCCAGCCTCGCACCGTGCAGCAGTACGTCGGGGTTAGGGTCCAAAGCCCCACGTACATAGGATATAGTCCGGTGGATGACCTCTCTGTTGAGTTTGAAAGATGGGCTATGAAGTGTCGGATAGCCTCGGTGGAGCGTTCCCTAACAAGGTTCCCGCCACCCTGGAGATCCATGCGTGTAGTGTAACACAAGTGCACCCCTGCAGGGAAGATTAATCTATTCGTATAGCCGTGTCCACGGTAACACGACGCTTTATGCTGAAGCTGGATCTTACCACTACAAACTATTATTATTAAACTGTATGGTTCCGGGTTTTCTTCCTCGCTGGGATGTCGAGGAGGGGATCTCGGAGGCATTGTTAATTATTACAACTTACTATTATACAATGTTGCAGCAACTTCTGCTGCATTGTTACTTTATGCTTTATATATAAACTGTTGGTTGATTCTTACCTCATGCTGCAAGACATCGTCGGAAGATGCTAGTCTTCGTTAGGCCTAGCTTCTTACCCTTATTCTGATTTCTATCTTGCAGTACACTATATATAGCCTCCCCTTTCCATTTGATACAATGCATAAATGCTTAGTAGCGGACGTAAGACTCGCGGGTATGCTAGATACTCACCTGCTCTATTTTCCCCCTTTTTGTTTTGCCTGATCGGCCGCTGCAGTCGATGTTGGAGCCTTGGAGTCCAGGAGCAGGAGATTCCCGATGCCGACCACCGCAACATGAAGATCCCCGATGCCTTCTCCGACGTCGAGTTCCCCTTTGACCAGGAGTAGTTTGGAGCTCCCCAGGCAGGAGGACTTGCCTTTTCGATCGAGTGCTGATTTTTGTGCTAGCCTTCTTAAGGCAACCTTGTATTCTGGTGTCTGTACTCAGATACTTTTGCTTCACTGACTTTGTGCTCTCGAGCTGTTGTATTCGAGCCCTCGTGGCCCCTGGCTTGTATTATACAGCTTGTATTATTTTATTTGTAGAGTTGTGTTGTGATATTTCACCGTGAGTCCTTGATCTCGATCGTGTACCTTGCGTGTATGATTACTGTACACGGTCTGATTTTGGGGGTGTCACAGGCGGCAGAAGAAATTCAGCACCTGGTATTCTTGTTATAAACCGCAGTCGATCAAAACGCGGCTGTCAGTCAATCACAGCAGTGGATCCATTCCCAAGTTCCCCCTGCGAGGACGTCACTGTCAGTACACACGCCCTATTGGGAAGCGCGGAGGAACATGAACAATTCGCCTCGGCGCAGAGATGAACCCCGAGGAGATCATCACCAAGAGAAGTATCGGCATGAAGATCTCAGGAGGACAGAAGCTCGCGGGACGGGTCGGCCCGCACCGCGGAGAGAGGAGTTTCCTCGGCACCGGGACGACCGTTATTTTGATGTTGAAGACGATGCCCGAAGCCATCTTGTACAGAGCCAAGTCGACCGCGCCAGATCTCATCGTCAGGATCAGGCTCGGCCCTCAATGGCAAAGCACGTCCTCGAGTTCGAGGTACTCGACTGGCAATCGCAGTACCACGCCATATTGGGACGGCCAGCATTCGCGCAGTTCATGGTGGTCCCACACTACGCCTACCTCAATCTCAAGATGCCCGGATCAGCAGGAGTACTCACGATCAACAGAAGCTTCATCAAGTCAGATCAATGCGATCGTGACTTCCACCTCCGACACATTCGGAGACGAGCAAGAACTCAGAGAAATAGCCATGGTGACGGACAGGAGTACCCTCCCATTGGTAAACCGAAGTGAATCCAAGGAGTACGGACGCGACTTCAGCATCGACAGCGACACAGTCACTCACCAAGTGCACCCGACGGACCCGGACAAAACAGTCCGCGTGTACGCCCACCTACCTGAGGAGCAGGCGACGGCTCTCGTCGCTTTCCTTCGAGACGAGTGGGAAATATTCGCCTGGTGCCCAGCCGACATGCCTGGGATACCACGCGAATTCGCGGAACACGCCCTACGCATCAAGCAAAACACGAAGCCGGTGAAGTAAGCGCTGAGACGATTCTCGGAGCCCAAGCGCAGAGCAATCGGGGAGGAAGTCAACCGGTTACTCGACGCCCAGTTCATCCGAGAAACGAAGAAAGCCACCTGGATAGACAACCCAGTGCTGGTGCCCAAGAAAGACACGACCGTGATGCGCATGTGTGTCGACTACGGACCAGTCAACAAGCATTGCCCGAAGGACCACTTCCCCCTGCCTAGAATCGATCAGATAATCGACTCGACAGCAGGGTGCGATCTACTTTCCTTTCTTGACGCTTACTCAGGATACAACCAGATCAGGATGAAGGAAGAAGACGAAGAGCACACATCGTTCATCACCCCCTATGGCGTATTCTGCTACAGAACCATGCCCTTCGGGCTCAAAAACGCATGCGCCACTTACCAGCGAATGATGCAGGCCTGCCTGAAGGAGAAAATCGGAAGAAACGTGCAAGTCTATGTGGACGACATCGTCATCAAGACCTACGAAGCAGCCACACTACTCGACGACCTGCGCGAAACCTTCGCGGCGCTCAACAAGTACAGAATCAAGCTCAACCCAAAGAAGTGTGCATTCGGCATACCGGCGGGGAAGCTGCTTGGCTATATGGTCTCTGCCCGAGGAATCAAGGCAAACCCTGAGAAAGTCCAAGCCATCACCCGAATGCAAGAACCAACTGACGTCAAAGGAGTACAACAGCTCACTGGAAAGCTCGCAGCCCTAAGCCGCTTCATCAGCAGGCTGGGAGAACGCACGCTGCCTTTCTATCAGCTGCTCAGGAAAGGAGAGATATTCGAGTGGACGGAGGAAGACCTACAAGCATTCGCGGAGCTGAAGAAAACACTTTCGACCCCACCAATCCTGGCGGTACCCAAGGAACGAGAGAAGCTATACCTCTACGTGGCAACACGTAACAGTGTAGTAAGCACAACGCTCATTGTCGAACGCGCAGAAGAAGGCAAGGTCCAGAGCATCCAGAGACCAATATACTACCTCAGCATGATCCTGACCAAATCCCAGTAGCGGTACCCACACTATCAGAAGCTACTACTCGCCATCGTCATGACCTCGAGAAAGGTGTCCCACTACTTCGACAAGCACCCTATCACAATCGTGAGCAGCGCCCACTCGCTGATATACTCAACAACCCTGGAGCGACTGGACGAGTCGCCGAGTGGAACATTGAGCTCAGCCCACTGGACCTGCAGTTCAAGCACCCAACAGCCATCAAAGCCCAAGTACTCCTAGATTTCCTGGTCGAGTGGACGGAGGTTCAGACACCAGGCCCCCCAGACCTATCAAGTTCATGGTCAATGTTCTTCGATGGGTCCAAGAGACAACAAGGAGCCGGGGCAGGAGTTGTGCTCATCTCCCCTAAAGGAACAAAGCTGAAATATGTCCTCCAGATCAACTTCAGTCACACCTCCAACAACGAAGCAGAATACGAAGCACTCCTCCATGGCATGCGCATGGCCAAAACATGCGGAGCCACTCGCCTCATAATTTACGGGGACTCCAATCTCGTCGTCCAGCAGACGATGAGAAACTGCAAAGCAATAGCCGACAACATGGTGGCCTACCAAGAGCTCTACAACGCACTCAACGGAAATTTCGACGGATGCGAGCTCCACTACATCACCAGGGACAACAACACAGAAGTTGAAGAACTCGCGAACATCGGTTCGACCCGAGGACCAATACCACCCGGCGTTTTTCTCGAAAGCATCAGCCGAAGATCCATCAAGGTACAGGCAATAGCACCTGAAGCAGTCGTGGACGGCGAGGACACAACAGACCCGGCGCAGGTGGCAGCAGCAACCCCATCAGAAAGCACAAGCACCAGCACACCCGACAGCACAGCCCCGACAGAACTCGAAGGACCCGTCTGGGCAAAACTGTTCCTCCGATTTCTAATCGAAGGTACGCTACCGCAAGACGTGGCCGAAGCACGACGCATCAGCCGACTATCCAAAGCATTCACGGTGATCAACAAACAACTATACAAACGTAGCATCACCCAGATACTCCAAAGGTGCATCGACGAAGAGAACGGCAAAGCCTTACTGCTCGAAATCCACGAAGGCACCTGCGGACATCATGCGAGCAGCAGAGTACTCGTGTCCAAAGCATTCCGAGTTGGGTTATATTGGCCCACAGCCATGAAAAACGCGGAGGAAATTGTGCGACGTTGTGTCGCCTGCCAGAAATTCGCCAACAGGCCACACGCTCCCACCTCAGAACTCAAGACCATACCACTATCCTGGCCGTTCGCCACCTGGGGACTCGACATGGTGGGCCCACTCAAGAAATCATGAAAGGGCGGAAGGACACACCTGCTCGTCGCAGTCGACAAGTTCACTAAATGGATCGAAGCAGTACCTATCACCAGCTCCACAGCCCTCACGGCTGTCAACTTCATCAAATCAATCATCTTCAGGTTCGGAGTGCCACACAACATCATCACGGACAACGGCACGAACTTCACAGCCCCAGAATTCCGGAACTTCTGCGAAGAACTGGGCATCAAAATCAATTGTGCATCAGTCGCGCACCCACAATCCAACGGCCAGGTAGAAAAAGCAAACGGCCTTGTGTGCGGAGGAATCAAGAAACGGCTCCTCGCACCACTCGAGCAAGCCGCCGGCAACTGGGTAGAAGAACTCCCCGCGGTCCTATGGAGCCTACGAACCACACCAAACACCGCGACCCAGTACACACCCTTCTTCATGGTGTACGGGGCAGAGGCAGTCCTACCACACGACCTCAAGTTCAGAGCACCTCGGGTCACCGGGTTCGAAGAAGAAGAAGCAGAAGAAGCACTGCAAGACGACAAAGATACGGCAGACGAAGCAAGAGATGCAGCCCTGGCAAAATCAGAGGGGTACCAGGACAAGCTACGCACCTACCAAAGCAGTCGCTTGCGCACTAGAACCTTCAACAAAGGTGACCTAGTCCTACGGCTGATACAAGAGAAGTTCCATAAACTTTCCCCCCAATGGGAAGGACCATTCATAGTCTCAGAAGTCATCGGAGGTGGCGCATATAGGCTGAAGAACCCGAAGACAGACGAGGACGTGGGCAACCCATGGAACATAGCAAACTTGTGACTGTTCTATCCATAGTCCCCATCGATCAAGACATGACTGGCAACTCATGTAGCTCCTCGACCGCAATAAAGAAAATATTGCCCTAATACTTCCATCTCAAAGCACTCGGGGGCTTAAGAATAAAATCCCCCCGAGAGACGCTATCGCGTACGCGATCTTAACCAAAAAGCACTTGGGGGCTTAAGAGTAAAATCCCCCCCAAGAGACGCTATCGCTTACGCGATCTTAACCAAAAAGCACTCGGGGGCTTAAGAATAAAATCCCCCTGAGAGACGCTATCGCCTACGCGATTTTAACCAAAAAGCACTCGGGGGCTTAAGAATAAAATCCCCCCGAGAGACGCTATCGCCACTCACGCGATCTCAACCAAAAGCACTCGGGGGCTTAAGAATAAAATCCCCCCGAGAGACGCTATCGCCACTCAAGCGATCTCAACCAAAAGCAATAGGGGGCTTAAGAATAAAATCCCCTCGAGAGACGCTATCAAGCGATCTTAAACACAAACACTCGGGGGCTCGAGCACAAAATCCCCCCCGAAGACCGCTCGCGCAGCCTGAAGCTTAAAAATACCCGGCCAGCCCCACCTGCTGAGAGCAGGGCTCGAAAGACATGGCCACAATCAGATGGAGCACCAAGTACTCTGAAGAAACTTTGGAGGAAGCGCAGGACACGGGCTCATTTAGTCTTCACCCGATCGCCAACGATCACCTAAAGACTCGAGGGCTACTCCCATCGGGAGCGCTGCCGCGCACCCGATAAAAGACAGAAACCAAACGACAAGGGAAACAAATTTTAGCCTACGCTCGACCCTTCGACTCAAGCGTAGCCTCGGGGGCTACTCCCATCGGGAGCGCTGTCGCGCACCCGATAGAACCCACAGTGCAAAGTATTGGACGGACTCGAAGACAGCTCTCTATCGCAAAGGACTCGAACACAGCTCTCGGTTCCAAAGAAATCGAAGACAGCTCCTGATCGGCAAGGACTCGAACACAGTTTACGATTGCATAAAAGCCAAAAAATAAATTCCATTGCAAAAAATCAAGAACAGTTTACATCATAAGGATCATTTTCAGTACAAAAAGGACCCAACTACATTTGGATAGAAGGCAGCTCCTGTTACAAGAGGGAATCACCCAAGGAATTCAGACTTCTACATGTGTGCTCATGAGGAGCAATCGACCCTAGTAAAAGAGCATCACCACAGACAAAGGAAAAGCAAGCTAGCTGAAGATGTCAATGACATAACAAAAGAGTGAAGCTCGATTTATTTGTCCATGCTCCACTAGCTTCTTCTCCTGCTCCACCAGCTTCTTCTCCAGCTGCGGCCGCATGCCTTCTTCTCCGGACGAACGGCCTCCTCTCCGGGTTGCCAGCGAAGATGAGGCCGCCTCCATTTCTACAAGGTCTCCTGGCGCACCCGCTTGATCGAGGTCCTCTTCAGAGCCAGAGGAGGAAGCAGTTGAAGACGGCTCACCACCACCACCTGAGGAGTCGCCAGAAGACGGAGCCGTAGATGACGCAGGAGTAGGACACCTCGACCTTGTGGAGCTGTCGCTGCTTGACTCCTGCCAGTGAGGATCCATGCTATTTTTTCTCGGATCGAACGCGCAGACAGTGACAGTACTTTCGCCGTCAAAACGACATCTGAGCATATCGCCATCTCACAGATTCAACCGCCGAGCAAACAAACTCCAACCAGAGCCAAGAAAAATCAAGCGGGAGTTATCAACCTCCAAATCAACATAAGAAGGAGATCGACGGCTCCCTTGAAGATGCAGAAGCAAGCCATCCAAGCCACGTTCAGAGACAATGGCGGAAAAAGAAGAAGGAAGAAGCACGCGATTGGCGCTCCGGCCACGGACATGCAAAAGAAAATCATAGCACCAGAAACCCTCCTCCAAGGGAGAGGAAGAAGGCACTGCCGCCTCACCATGTCGACCACCACGGCATGAGCGTGGTGCACGGCCACGACCAACACCCCGCCTAGGAACCATGAGAAGAAGAAGAGAAGAAGGAAGGGAAAAGGAGCAAGTTGGATAGAGGTGAAACGAAGTGGAAGAGAACGCCTTATTTATGGAACACAAAGCCTCCCACGAAGAAGCCGAGACGACAGCAGCAATTAATCCAAAGACCAAGATGCTTTCCCACAGGACGCACTGTGCATGAGACGCGACAATTCACGCGCGTTCCCAACGCGCTATCGGAAACCCAACCAGCGCCTGCCGCACGCCACAGCGGCCATCATTATGACCGGTCACGAAGACGTGACGGGTCACTGGCGAAGCATCCCTGGCAGCCATCAAGAAGAGGCATCGTCATCCTGACGAGCGGCGAAGAAAACCAACGGACATCAAGGCTCAGAGATTCCATCTTTCAGATCTTTTCCCCAAGGAAGAAGAACATCTTACTCCCATCGGGAGAGTACATCATAAGAGTCCCGGGTGCTCCCTCACCTAAAGATCAGCCATGTGCTCGAGTGACCACTCGCACTTATGAGAGTCTCGGGTACTCCCTCAACCCGACGTAAGACAAAGATGCATTCGCCAAGATCATACGGTGCTAAGAGTCTCAGGTGCTCCCTCACCTCAAGAGACGAAACGGCATTCGAGTGATTACTCGCGAAAAAAAACCCCGGCTGAGCACTCGAAACAAGCTCCTCGGCTGAATGAGTGAACAGCTCGCTTGATGTTTGTTCCAAGCAGGTGCAATGCTATAAGGCTCCGCGCCTCAAAAACACACATTCCTGGAACACGATACACTGTGCCCAGATGCCACGCAAGATTAGCGTGTAGGTAAGACCCCGCTACGAAGTTCGGCCGGGCTGGGACTTGCCGAAGAGCGATTTCACTCCCAACCTTTCCCATGCGCAGCGCATGATAGAAAATCCGGGCGGACGCGCCTTAGGCTATGCACATTACTGGCGGCAAATGAACACCGTGAGACCTGAAGCGGCCGGACTTTTGCTCGACACCTGTGTTCCAAGCTCACGTCGAGGGACGTGGGTTTGATTGGGCTACTGTGGTATTTGCCCCAGTGCAATTCACCAAGGCTCGGCCAGTCGACTCCTTGGGCCCTTTCAGCTTAGAATCTCTCGAAACAGGTTTTGTCATGGCCACCAGACTGCCAGCGACCCGCGGATGAACCGCGCATACCGATAACCGATAAATGAATGTACTCGAGTCCCTGCGCGACTCTTCGAGTCCCCCAGGCACTCGGGGGCTACTGACGAGGGGGTGACCCCACGACTCCTACGGATGAACCTACCTGGTGTCCATGAAGACAGAAGGCCCATGAAGATACAACCTCGGCCTGCTAATTGACACCGATGTAGGAGTCTACGACTCACAAGGAAGGTGCGAAGACCTGTCGTACGGAGCAAGCTAGGGTTAGGAAAGCTTACCTGTAAACGTAGTTGAACCCCCCGAGACCTAGCCCAGTATATAAGGGCTAGGAGGGGCGACACCAAAGACGACCAATATCATCTGTAACACTAGCCTTGAGCGCTCCAGCCTTGGCATCCCCTGTAATCGCATCTCCCCCATCAATAATATCGAGCAGGAGCGTGCCTCCCTGTTTGCCGACGAGCTATCGTCCAACCTGTGCCTCTCATGACTAACCCATGGTCCCTGGCCATGGGATTTGCCGGGGTTGATCCCCGTCAATTAGTCCATAAAGATTTTCATCAATTATCAAAACTAAACATAAGGGCACATGCCCTTTCACCGGGCAGCAGGATTCTGTGAACTACGTGCTCTCCAGAACCATGTTAGATGTGCCTTACAGTCAACTGGGAAGATAGTGATAGCAATTCAGTTTGTGAAGAACTTAAGATGTATCCTTTCATGTGTTATAGCTTAGATTGATAGTGTATTTTTCTTTTGAGTTTAAATATTGAAACACCCTATCCATCTATGTTTTTTCTTCCAAACGATTATGCTATCTTTAACTGCAAGACAGACAGTTCTTGTACTTATTCGCCACTCTAGGCAGAAAGATGTCCACGATCTAATGGTTAACTTATTGAGTCCATGCACAAATGGTGTTTACCTTCTGGTATACCAAGTCAATCTCCAAGTTCTTATTAGAAGAGTATAGGATATATTTTGATGCTTGGAAAACCGTAGAGTGTGCCTCTCTTTAAAGTATGCATGATGTAACAAAGCAAAATTAGAGAAGCATCTTTAGTACCATGCCTAGGTTTAGTGTTACTGTCATTGCATATCTCTTAGATGTGAATAATCAAATGTACGCATATATGAATATCTTTAAGTAGCCATTTGGTACCTTTTTCTGTTGATTGCGTGTGATCTCCTTCCTGACATATACCAAAACTAAATTCTTATATTTAGTTTAGGTTAATATGATTTTATTTGCAGTTTAGGTTAATAATATTTGGAGTATTTCGTTTACTACAGCGATACATTAATTCTACTATATTGTAATGCAAATCTTCAAGGCCTGACACATGTGATCATGGAGACCGACTTCCTGGAGGTTGTCAACCTCTGGAATACTCGCCACAATGACCGTTCCGTTGTGGCACCGTTACTGTTAGAAATTGCAGAGTTATCTACTACTTTTATTTCTTTTGTAATTCAGCATGTTAGTAGATCAGCTAACGTTCCAGCACATTTGTGTGCCAAGCGTGCTTGAACCTTGTCTGGAACTGAAAGCTGGCTTATCGAGACTCCTGGCTCCTTGATTAGCATCCTTCTGGCTGATAATCCGGCAAGCACTTTTGTTTAATAAAGCTCTGAAATTCCCCTAAAAAAACACCTACCCTATTTCCCTGGGATTCGCCAAGGTTATGACAATTTTCATGGGTATTGTGCGGGTGGAGCCCTTGTGCTGATCACCGTGAAGTGTTTTTCTCACTTTATTTATCATAATTATCACTATCAAATGAACCATTATTTGCATTATCACTCGTAGCAACGCACAGCAACGCACGGGCATTTACCTAGTCATTTAAATTAATGGACGTGTAAGCGATTAAGTGAACATGCTTCAGCAATAAACAAAATTTTAATCTAACCCATGATTAATAATTATTAAAATTATAAAATATGTATATTGTAATTTCTATGTTTTTATTTAGTTCGTGTATTAGCTTTAGTCAAAGTCAAGCTTTGTAAACTTTAACAAAATTTATAAGAAAAATTATTAACATATTACATATAAAATAATAAATTGATACCATTAGATTTATTATTGAATGTACTTTTACATTATATAGATTTGTTATAGTAAATATTTATTTGTGAAATCCTAAACTATTAGCGATCAGATTTAGGTTAGCCTGTTAATTATTAACATATTACATATTACATTACATATTTAAAATGACATTAGTGAAATTAACAACAGTTAAGAGTGGAAAAAAAATTCCTAAAGTATTAGCGATTAGATTTAGGTGAGCCTGTTAATTATTAACAATGTGCGCTTCGTTGCCACATATGTATATACTCCTTCGGTTTTTATTTACTCTGCATATTAAAATTGACTGAAGTCAAACTTTAGAAAGTTTGACCAAGTTTATAGAAAATATAAAAATATTTACTATAACAAATATATATAATGTAAAAGTACATTCAATAATAAATCTAATGGTATTGATTTATTATTTTATATGTAATATATTAATACTTTTGTTTATAAATTTTGTTAAAGTTTGCTCCCCTCTGTGTTTAATAGAAACGAGGATCGGTCGCCCCTTTGGTAACCATGCATAGCTAAACAAAATGGAGTTCCCCGGCCAAGAAGAAGGCCTGATTCTTTAGACTTTAGGTGCAGGTTGAGGTCATCGTGGTGATTGGCCACAGCCGCTGTGGTGGAATCAAGGCTCTGCTCTCACTCAAGGATGGCGCAGACGACAGCTTGTAAGTAGACTAGAACGCCTCAAATCCTGTTTTGTTTATCCCCGCTAACACTACCGCCTCTCTCATCAGTTTCTCATTATATTTATTTGATGATTGGTCAGCCACTTTGTTGAGGACTGGGTCAGGATCGGCTTCCCGGCCAAGAAGAAGGTGCAGAATGAGTGCTCTTCCAGTTTCGCAAGACGCCGGACTCCTCGGCGTCTGCCCATAGAGAAACGCCGGGCTCTTTGGCGTCTACACATGCCACAGTGGCGTTATTAGCGGTTGGTGGGTCCAGAACCAAAACGTCGGGGAGGGCGGCGTCTTGGATAAGCAAACGCAAAGGAGGACGGCGTCCCCGTTGTACGTGAAACGCCGCGGTGCGTGGCGTCTTGAAAAGGGTCAGATTCCGAAATAGTTTCAAACGGGGGTCAGATCCGTTTAAAATTTGACAAAAGGGTCAAAACAGCAATTTTTTCCGTCTTGGACTCGAGGTGCTCATGGATTGAGAGCCTGGACATGAGCGGCGGCGGTCCCTGAGATCCTGGATTCAAGCCTTCTACCGGCGGTGGCGCGGATTCGCTGCAACGGTGGGCATCCCGTGGGAAACGGCTAGTGGGAAAGGCTTCGAACGGCGGTGGCACGGTGGCTAGCAGGAAATAGCTAACGGCACGGAGGGTCGGCGAAAAGGGGATCGAGTAGGGAGAGCAGGAGGAAGAAGACGACGTGGGATGGAAATCTAATCTATCATATACGGGGATATTTTTTCCATTGCCATTGAACCTCCGGGTTCGCTGCAAACCATCCGTTTTGCCGGTTTTGACAAAAACCGGCCGGTTTGACCTGATTTTTCCGGTTTGATTGTCCGACCGGTCTACAGCGCTTAACAAACCAGTAAGATCACTGGTTCCGGTTTTTTCCGGTTTAACCACCGGTCCGGTCCGGTTTTTGAAACTATGCTCGCCGCGTCTGGTGCGGAGGAGTGCACGTCATATGCGCGGCTAAAGCGGGCTCGTGTAGGTAGGGTGATATGGGGTAGCTCGATCTTCTCAGTAAGCGTACAGTGAATATGAGGGCGATGATAAATAACTTGTATGTAGCCGATGAACTCTCCTCGCTAGATCCATGTTTCCAATGCGACGGCTCTCTACTCTTTGGATATTCACAACTGCACACACTTGCGCAGTGTAGCCGTCGACCATGAGAAGGTAATTTGCAATCTACTAATTCTCAGTGGAACAACAGATCACACAGAACTTGCAGTAGCAACACTTCAGATCGATACGAATTGAAGTATATGATTCAAGATGATTGCTTGGAGCAATTCTTTGAACTAGGGTTTATCTAAAACGTGGTCTAACCCTAAAACTCGCAGGGAGTCTGGTATTTATAAGCTAGGGGGTCTCAAACTCAGATACAAGGCCGCAACCCTTCAGATTTGCGCGCAGGTAGTTCGGTCGGAAGTTCGGCTCTCTCGACATCGGTTTTGTACTCGGTGGTCGTCTCGAAGGACTTCATGTCGGATGTCCGTTCCATGTCGGAAGTCCGTCATGTCGGACGTCTGAATCTTGTCGGAAGTCCGGCGAAAATAGCAAGCCTTCTGTAACTTGAGGTCATCGAAGCTTCGTAGGCCCTGGCATCCGATGTCGGATGTCCAAAATGGGCCGGACGTCCGAAAGTTGGAGCTTCTTTCATCTTCGCCTCCTTCTGGATCCTCATCTTCGTTGTGATACCTGATTATGCAAACATACAAAGATTTAGGAAGTATAAAATTCTCATTACATGATATATCAGAATCTATTAAGAGCGAGTTCACCTGTTGTTCTATCAACTTTGCACGAGCTCTTGTAATAGGTTCAATTCTGATTTCATCATCCTTCTTCTATGTTGAATCAACTTGTTCTTCATGAAGAACTGGATATGTGTTGGTAGTAGGGATGTCCTTATCATAGGGGTGAGGGCATCGTGCCCTATACTGAGCTGGGTATACGTAATAGCTCGCCGGTGTAGTGTTGTGTTGGAAAAAAAAGGAGAAAATGGTGCGCGATACCGAGGTATTTGTGCGCCGGAAAATCTCGTGCCCACCTTCTCTGGCCACAATGTTGTGTCTTTGGTGATCGCCGTCGTTGGGAGGTTCCATTTGCGCCAACAATTGGTATCAGAGCACCAGGTTACGGAGGTGATCGCCGGCGGCCATGGTGTTGGGAAACGTAGTAGAAAACAAACAAAATCATGCCTACGAAACAAGAACCCAAGATCATCCAAGAAGATGGCATACAAAATTTAGGTCAAAGCTCACCAACGGATGTGGCGGAAGAAGAGTTGGTGAAGCTCGTTGAAGTAGATCTCAAGAATTGTCCCACGAACGATCCCTCGATCACAATCTCCGAAGAAGAAGAAGAATCTCCTCGAAGAAGGTTCAAATGTATGATCCCTCTACCGGTATCCACACGTCCGGCACAGCAATCCGGCAGCGCTCCGCCGTCCGGAGAAGAACGCCTCCGAGAAAACTAGAGGAAGAAAACCCTAGCGGATTCGGATCTAGAACGGAGTCTAAACCGGGGATTATGGTGAAGCAACTAGCAGCCTTGGGGCAAGGGGGCGCAGGGGATTGTGGGGTGCGCCTCCCCCCTGGCTCACCTTTTATAGGTGGCCAGGCCCCCTGGTGCGCCTCTCCTAAGGAAGAAGTCCTACATGGACTCAGCTTCCCTTAGGAGGAGTCCTCCTACTCCAAGGAGGATTGCAATCCTACTTGGAGTAGGATTCCTCCCCCCCCCCCTTGGTGCGCCCCCACCTCCTGCCCGGCCAGGGTCAGCCCAGGTGGCTTGCCCCTCAAGCTAGGGGGTAGGCGCAGTAGGTGGTACTGCCCGGAACCTTCCATGACCTTCCGGAAGCTTCCGGGACCTTACGAGATGGTTTTGGGACATTCCGGAACCTTCTAGAACACTTAGAGGACCTTCTGGGACCGTTAACGGACGTTCCTAAACCATCTGGATAGGTTTCGGGATGATCCAGGTTATGGTCTAGCTTGCACGATGCCCTGCGTCAGTTCGTCGGTCATTTTCGGGATGTCCGATAATCCGGAAACTATTCCGGTTTAACTTGGACTTTCCACAATACCTTTCTCATATGTTCTAAAACCACCTTGGACTATTCCAGAGTGATTCAGACATATTCATTTTGCTCTGAACAATTCACTTTCTTCCACAAAACCTTCAACCATCCTAGTATTCTAACAGATTTATTGTACGTTAAGTGTGTGACCCAATAGGTTCGGTATTATGTGGACATGACTCAGAACGTCTTCTGGACTCATAGTCATTAGCCAATAATCAACAGCGGAGCCATGGACACCCATGTTGACTCCCACACATACACGAAGAAACTTCGAGTGAACCTTTATGTTATTCATACACCATTCCTTTTGCTTCGCGATATATGACAAAGTTAGAGGAGAGAAGTTTGGCATCTATGTGAAACAACTTCTTGAACACAAGCCATCAGTTATCCTCATTGCTCGTTTGTCTCTATTCCTCGTTTTGTATGCCGGTATCCCCGTGACTAAATCACAAAGTGTCTGGCCAGACTATAATTTATACCGTTATATCGAGTGGGCCCAAAGTCAATATCTCTTCATCGTGAAGGAGCAAATCCCATTCTTGAACTATCGTTGTTACTAGACACACTATCCAACATACCCAGAACTTATTTTACTACTTCCCAGTCACGGGAAGATTCATCTAAGAACCAAAGCATATCTTCCTGTGTGAAGCAACCCGATATTCTCGTGGTCTAAGGAATTACGCATATGACAACAAATCATGATAGACTTATAACATAGTTACGATGTGTTCTCTAAGTATATCATTTATAATACTGGGGTCGGTTCAACATCATTGTTCTGCTAACAACATGCTCTCATTGCTACCGACATCCATGTTGCAAGAACAATGTCCATGATTAAGATAATGTAATCATCAGTTAGCACATGAGCTGGTCTTAGAGGCTAAACCAGGAACTCTTGTTGTTTACATTTCCACACATGCATATGAGTTTTCTTCTGAATCTCACAGTCAGGATCATTGCAATTATAGCACCGAAATATAAACATTAATTATGAACTTGAACATAAATAATAACACACTTTATTATTGCCTCTAGGGCATATATCCAACTGTCTCCCACTTGCACTAGATACAATAATACTAGTTACATAAGTTCTCGCACACCAATGGCTATCCGGTGTTTCTCATGCTTTGCTCATGGAAGAGGCTTCGTCATCGGGTCTGACATGTTCAGATCCGTGTGAATCTTGCATATTTTCACATATCCTTTGTCAACGAACTCTCGGATTTTGTGATAACGGCGTTCTATGTGTTTGGACTTTTGGTGGGACCTTGGTTCTCTAGCTTGCGCCATGGGTCCACTATTGTCACAATAGATCTCCATGGGGTCTTCAGCACTAGGAACCACACCTAGTTTGGTGACGAACTTCTTGATCCAATATCCCTCCTTCGTAGCTTCTGAAGCTGCGATGTACTCCGCCTCCGTTGTATAATCCGCAACCGTATTCTTCTTAGAACTTTTCCAGCTCACGGCACCCCCGTTGAGTGTGAAAACATATCCTGATTGAGATTTGAAGTCATTTGGGTCTGTCATGAAGCTTGAATCTGTGTAACCCTTTACAACAAGTTTTTTATCACCTCCAAACACCAAGAACATGTTCTTGGTTCTATTTAGATACTTCAAAATATTTTTGACTGCTACCCAGTGTGCATTACCTGGGTTGCTTTGGTATTTACTACAGATACTCAGAGCATAGAAAACATCTGGTCTTGTACATATCATGGCATACATAACAGATCCAATTGCAGAAGCATATGGAACTATGCTCATCTCTACCAGCTCATCAGCATTCTTAGGACACTAACTCTTGCAGAGTACCACACCATGTGACATTGGGAGTAGTCCTTTCTTCGAATTCTCCATTCTGAACCTCTTCGGAACCTTGTCTATATACGTGCTCTGGCTTAGCCCTATCAGGCGCCGGGATCTATCTCTATAGATCTTGATGCCCAGTATGTAGGCAGCTTCGCCTAAGTCTTTCATCGGAAAACTACTTTTCAATGACTCCTTTATAGTGTTAAGAAATTCTTTATCATTTCCAATCAACAATATGTCGTCTACATATAGTATTAGAAAAGATATTGCGCTCCCACTTACTTTCTTGTAAACACAAGCTTCTTCGCCATTCTGGATGAAACCAAAACTTTTGACCACTTCATCAAAGCGAAGATTCCAACTCTGTGATGCTTGCTTTAGTCCATAAATGGACCTTTTAAGCTTGCACACCTTTCCTGCATCCTCAGGCGCGACAAAACCCTTAGGTTGTATCATATATACATTCTCCTCGAGATTTCCATTAAGGAAAGTAGTTCTGACGTCCATCTGCCATATCTCATAATCGAAATATGCAGGAATTGCTAGTAAAATATGCACAGACTTAAGCATTTCTACTGGCCAGAAATTCTCGTCGTAGTCAACTTCTTGCACTTGTCGGAACCCTTTTGCAACGAGCCTAGCTTTATGGATAGTGACATTACCATCCACATTTGTCTTTGTTTTGAAAATCCATTTACATTCAATTGGTTTCACACCCTCTTGAGGGATCACCAAGTCCCATACTTGGTTCTCGTACATGGATTCCATTTCGGATTTCATGGCTCTTAACCATTCAGTGGAGTTGGGGCTCATCATCGCTTCTTTGTAGTTCACAGGCTCATCATCTTCCAAGATGAATACTTCATTAGTGTACCACTCGGGTAGCTGACGCACTCTGCCTGATCTTCTTAGTTCAGTCACTAGCTTCTCAGAAGTTCCTGCATCACTTGCAAGAGCTACCGCTTCCTTCGTCGGAATGACTGCCGGAACAATTTCCGTCATTTCAATCCTTGGTTCCGAAGGTTCGCTAACCTCATCAAGTTGTACTGTCCTCCCACTCACCTCTTTGCTAAGAAACTCTTTCTCAAGAAAAGTTCCTCCTTTAGTAATAAAGACTTTGCCATCGAAGGGTTGATAGAAGGAATAGCCTACGGTGTCTTTGGCATAACCTACAAAGTAGCACTTGTCTGCTTTAGGGTCGAGTTTGTTTGGATGTAAACGTTTTACATAAGCATCACAACCCCAAATTTTCAGGAACTATATATTGGGTTTGTTCCCATTCCACAACTCGTATGGTGTCGTTTCCACAGACTTTGACGGCGCCCTATTTAAAGTAAAATCAGTTGTATCTAACGCGTAACCCCAAAAAGATAGTGGCAGATCAGTTAATGACATCATGGACCTCACCATGTCTAACAAAGTTCGGTTACGCCTCTCAGACACTCCATTTCTCTGTGGAGTTCCAAGTGGCGTCAGCTGTGAAACGATTCCACGCTCCATGAGGTGTTCTCTAAACTCATGACTAAGATATTCACCACCACGATCAGATCGTAGAAATTTGATTTTATTGTCACGATGATTCTCAACTTCGTTCTGAAATTCTTTGAAGTTTTCGAAAGTTTCCGACTTTTGCTTCATTAAGTAAATATAGCCATATCTACTTAAATCGTCAGTAAAAGTTACGAAGTAGATATATCCACCGCGCGCAGGTACACTCATCGGTCCACACACATCACTATGTATTGTTTCCAATAAGTCTGTCGCCCATTCTACATGACGTGTGAACAACGTCCGAGTCAGTTTTCCCATCAGACAAGCCTCACACTTATCAAATGATTCAAAATCAAAAGATTGCCAAATTCCATCTTTATGAAGTTTCTGCATGCGTTTCTTTCCGATGTGACCTAGACGGCAGTGCCACATGTAAGTGGTATTATCAGTCTTCTTAAGACGCTTAGAGCAAGTGTTTAAGATGTCGTTACTACAATCAAGATCCAAATAAAATAGCCCATTCTTAATAGGTGCAAAACCATAGAACATATTCTTTAAGTAAATAGAGCAACCATTGTTCTCAAACTTAAAACTATAACCGTCGCGGATTAAACATGATCCCGACATAATGTTCTTACAAATAGCAGGAACGAAATAACAATTATCTAATTCTATGGTAAATCCTGAAGGTAGATGTAGAGTGTAGACGCCGACGGCTTTAGCAGAGATCGTAGCTCCATTTCTGACACGCATCGTCACTTCATTCTTTTCCAGCTTCCTTATTCTCCTTAGTCCCTGTAATGAATTACAGATATGAGCAACAAATCCAGTATCAAATACCCACACTTAGAGTGAGGGCCGGAAATAAAGACATCTATGACATATATAACTTTTATACCTTCGCTGGTAAAACCAGGCTTCTTCTTATCTGCCAGATACTTCTTGCAGTTCCTCTTCCAGTGACCTTTAGCTTTGCAGTAGAAACACTCAGTATCCTTGTTGGCGCCAGTGCCAGAGGGTTTCTTGGTCTTGGAGCCAGGATTTCCGGCGCCCTTGCACTTGGACTTGCCCTTCTTCTTGAAACTGGTGGTCTTGCTAACCGCCAACGTATAGTTGGGGTCAGCCTGTGTGGTAGTCTCCACATTCTTCAGCATTGCAAGCAGTTCATTAACCGACTTGTCCATCCCGTTCATCTGATAGTTCTGAACAAAGTTCTTAAAGCTCGGCGGGAGTGACATGAGGAAGATATCTGTACCTAGTGATTCTGGAAACGGAAATCCCAGTTCAGTCAACCTTTGGCCAAAGTGCATGGTCTTTATCACGTGCTCACTCACAGGTGATCCTTCCTTCATTTTGCAATTCCACATAGCATGAGTTACCTCATAACGTTCAGTCCTAGCGTGTTTGGCATACAGAGCATCTAACTCTTGAATAATCAAGTGGGGCATGGTATTTTCAAACCTCCCATGTAACTTCGATTCCATACACGCAGTCATAAGACATTGAACTGCGGTGCTATCATCAAGCTTGGTCTGATGCACATTCTGCTCAGCAACCGTGGCTTCAGGCCCCGGCGCTTCTGGGAGAGGTGTCGTCAGGACATAGTCCTTCTTAGCACTCCTGAGCACAATTCTCGGGGAACGAAGCCAGCCCGCATTTTTGCTTCCATCAGCTTTCAATTTTTCTTTCTCAATCAACGGACCTAAGTTAAACTGGGGATTGACACAGGCCATTTCAATCTACAACATAAAAACAAGTTTCACTTAGACAATGTTCATAATTAAGTTGCACTAATTAATCATACTATTAATTTTAATAAGTGCTCTCACTCAGATCAACATCTCTCGTAGTTAATGCTAAGTGATTCAAGATCCAAATTTAGTTGTCCGCCATTGATGTGACATCACTGATGACTTAGACTGAATTGCTAGGCCAACTTTCCAATCACGCAAGGTGATTCTTGTTCATCTTTCGATGGGTGTGTTCCGGTAGCAAACTTTTATCCAAACCGTCAAGACAACCAAGTGTAATGTGTTGTGTGTTCTTTTAACACACCCGTCTTTTATGCGTCACGTCGTGTGCACCCATGTGACATGACCTGCTCTGATGTGAAACATAGTATAAACGGTGCTACAGTTGGAAGAACACTATCAACTTGATATTGTTTAGCGAGAGATCACCCTAATAAAACACGACTACCGCGCATCAAACAAGGGTGCATCAAAGGTATTAACATCACAGTCAATTCAAAAAATTATGTGACATGGTATAGCCCTTTGTGTCGTGAAGTTGTCGTTGCCTTCATGACTCTGCGGTTGAAGTCTCAACCCACCACCTTTTGTCCTTGGCGTCGGGACCTCCTCACGGCTTTGGCATGTGTGTCAGGGTCCACCTTCACATCTTTGATCATCACCTCGTCTCCATCTATGGCCTTGCCTCAAGCTAATAAACAGTTCTGGCACGCAGGCCATAATTAAGTGACAATCATATGACTCCAGTCATCATGCAGTACCATGGCTCGCAGTCCGCGAAAAATATTACTCCCTCCGATCCATAATAAGTGTCGCTCATTTTGTACTAAGCTAGTACAAACTTTCTACTAGATGACCGACACTTATTATGGATCGGAGGGCGTACATCATATAGCCTCTCATACAAAACACATTGAAAATCTTGAAGGCTATACCACATCACATGCACTCTCTGCAAAAACGAGTCAGATCGCTATCTACATGGGTTATTGCAAATTTTATCATGGTTGTTAAGCAGGTTTACATGGCAAACGTGAAACCCTAGACAAAACAAAATACGATACTTCTTTTGTTGCTAGTTTAACATGCAGGGTGCGTGTAGCAACTAATGCCACAAGCCAAACTTCGTTAAACGCGTGAACCCCATGTGGATTTGAGTTCATAAAATTCACAAGCCCGTTCATGTAAAATTTTCTATAGCAAGACTAAGATGAGATCCAAGGAATTTGATGTAGTGCATGATCAAGGCAACCAGCATACTAAGAGCAGCATAGAGGGATCATGGCAAAACTGAAACTGAAAGTCCAAGTATGTGATCAGAGGGGGAGGGGGTGAATGATCACTTCAAAAAATTTGACTGAAACTATTGAAGTGAAGCATAAGTAGGGCGGAACAACGAAGTAAACCTGGAAGCGAAACTAAATGCAGTGAATCAAAACACATTGAAGCATAACTTCGAAGCAAATGCAATACAGAAGGTAAATTCTTGAAGTAAAACGAACTGGGACTCGGCGATGTTTGTTCGACCAGTTCACGCTCTGCAAAGCGCTACATCTGGTTGGAGGGACTGGTGATTGAACACCTAGAGCAAATCTCTCTCCGTCCGTTGCTCCACTGCACCAAACTCCTTGAGCTTGGTCAGTTCTTCACTCGTGGTTGATTATTGAGGAAATCACCGAAACCTTTGACAAACTGGACTTCGAGACGACAATTACTCTTCGTTCTCTGAAGAACAACACTCTAACCGTCTAGGAGAATTGCAGTTCTCCAAGATAAAAAGGCTAGTAAGCTTTCACCTAAGTCATCTCGAATCTACTCAGATCAATGGGACTTAGGCTTCAGTATACTGGGTTTTGGGTTTTGCTTCGGTGGAGTCTTTGGGGTGAGCTCTTCAGTCTCTCTCAGGAATATTCTCAGAGCAGCCGCCCGCAAATGGAGGACGGGGCGGCATATTTATAGTTGGCGATCCCGAGGTGCGGAATGACCAAATTGACCCGAAGTGACAGCTTTACACGAGTCCACAACGGTCGGATTTGTCATCACTGCGCAACTTTACTTGCGGAACAAGTAAAGCTGACTCACGGACTTAGTTCTTCTTCAGAAGCCAAAGAACGAAGTCTTCTCTATTGAAGCTTAACTTAGTGCACATGAGATTTCTTCGCTATGGCTTTTCACTTGGTGTGGATTTGATCTGAGCATTTTCTCAATGACTTCGGTGTCCACAAACTAAAGACCCCTCTTGATAGTACGGTTTGTCCTATGACTCAAAGAACAGAAAAAGAACTACACAAAAATATCTAAGTCTTGCGCCGTCTTCTTCATTTCCTTCAATGAGTTGAGCTTCAGGACACCTTCATTTTTGGGGGTCATCCTCCGTGATTAAGCTTCGCTCAGGGGGTAATTCTTCGATAACTTGAAAACCTTCCCTGAAGCTTTATCACCTAGCTTGTCCTTCAGGAACCTATTCAACTGTTTACACTAGAAAACATTGTTAGTTCCTCTACTGTCTTGTCCAACAATATCCAAAACACACGGGGGCAAAACTTTGCTCTTACAGAAACCTTGTAGCAAAATCACATCATGTCGTCGAGCAAAGAAAAGATCACATGACAGGGAAGCAAACAAGAAAATCAATGCCTCATATCAACATATGATCTACCTAAACATGCATCTAATCAAGGATCGATCTGATACCACTGTTGGGAAACGTAGTAGAAAACAAAAAAAATCGTGTCTACGAAGCAAGAACCCAAGATCATCCAAGAAGATGGCATACAAGGTTTAGGTAAAAGCTCACCAACGGATGTAGCGGAAGAAGAGTTGGTGAAGCTCGTTGAAGTAGATCTCACGAATTGTCCCACGAACAATCCCTCGATCACGATCTCTGAAGAAGAAGAAGCTCCTCGAAGAAGCATCAAAGGTATGATCCCTCTATCGGTATCCACACGTCCGGTACAGCAATCTGGCAGCGCTCCGCCGTTCAGAGAAAAACGGCTCCGAGAAAACTAGAGGAAAAAAAAAACCTAGCAGATTTCGATCTAGAACGGAGTCTAAACCGGGGTTTATGGTGGAGCAACATCCTTGGGGAAAGGGGGCGCAGGGGATTGTGGGGTGCGCCTCCCCCCCCCTGGCTCACCTTTTATAGGCGGCCAGGACCCCTGGTGCGCCTCCCCTAAGGGAGGATTCCTACATGGACTCAACTTCCCTTAGGAGGAGTCCTCCTACTCCAAGGAGGATTGCAATCCTACTTGGAGTAGGATTCCCACACCCCTTGGTGCGCCCCCACCTCCTGGCCGGCCAGGGCCAGCCCAGGTGGCTTTCCCCCCAAGCTAGGGGCTGGGCGCAGTAGGTGGTACTGCCCAGAACCTTCCGGAACCTTTCATGACCTTTCGGAAGCTTCCGGGACCTTCCGGGATGGTTTCGGGACATTCTGAAACCTTCTGGAACACTTCCAGGACCTTCCGGGACCGTTAACGGATGTTCCTAAACCCTCTGGATAGGTTTCGGGACGATCCGGGTTACGGTCTAGCTTGCTCGATGCCCTGCGTCAGTTCGTCGGTCATTTTCGGGACGTCCACCTATAATCCGGAAACTATTCCGGTTTAACTTGGACTTTCCACAATACCTTTCTCATATGTTCTAAAACCACCTTGGACTATTCCAGAGTGCTTCAGACATTCATTTTTCTCTGAACAATTCACTTACTTCCACAAAACCTTCAACCATCTTAGTATTCTAACAGATTTACTATACGTTAAGTGTGTGACCCAATAGGTTCGGTATTATGTGGACATGACTCAGAAGGTCTTCTAGAATCATAGTCATTAGCCAATAATCAACATCGGATCCATGGACACCCATGTTGACTCCCACACATACACGAAGAAACTTCGAGTGAACCTTTATGTTATTCATACACCATTCCTTTTGCTTCGCGATATATGACAAAGTTAGAGGAGAGAAGTTTGACATCTATGTGAAACAACTTCTTGAACAGAAGCCATTAGTTATCCTCATTGCTCGTTTGTCTCTATTCCTCGTTTTGTATTCCGGTATCCCCGTGACTAAATCACAAAGTGTCTGGCCAGACTATAATGGATACCGTTATACCGAGTGGGCCCAAAGTCAATATCTCTTCATCTTGAAGGAGCAAATCCCATTCTTGAACTATCGCTGTTACTAGACACACTATCCAACATACCCAGAACTTATTTTACTACTACTTCCCAGTCACGGGAAGATTCATCTAAGAACCAAAGCATATCTTCCTGTGTGAAGCAAGCCGATATTCTCATGGTTTAAGGAATTACGCATATGACAACAAATCATGATAGACTTATAACGTAGTTACGATGTGTTCTCTAAGTGTATCATTTATAATATTGGGGTCGGTTCAACATCATTGTTCTGCTAACAACATGCTCTCATTGCTACCGACATCCATGTTGCAAGAACAATGTCCATGATTAAGAAAATGTAATCATCAGCTAGCACATGAGCTGGTCTTAGAGGCTAAACCAGGAACTCTTGTTGTTTATATTTCCACACATGCATATGAGTTTTCTTCTGAATATCACAGTCAGGGTCATTGCAATTATAGCACAGAAATATAAACATTAATTATGAACTTGAATATTAATAATAACACACTTTATTATTGCCTCTAGGGCATATATCCAACACATGGCGCTTGTTCCGCACGGCGGAGGTGGGAGCTTGTTCTCGCTACAGGTCCTGTCATTGACACCGAGAAACTAGACCTCCTGGGCCATCAAGGTTGAGGCGATCCTTGATGCATAGAGGTTGTGGTTTGTGGTGGCTCCGGCGGAGGGCGAGGAGGTCCACGCCGGCAAAATCAAGACGGCGAGGGCTATCCTGATCGGGGCATTGTCTGAGGACGTGCTGATGCAAGTGGCGACGAAGACCACAACGAAGGTGGTATGGGACTCCCTCAAAGTGAGCTTCGTCGACGCCGATCAGGTGCGGGCGGTGACTAGGGGGTGACCCCAAGACTCCTATGGATGAGCCTACCTGGTGTCCATGAAGGCAGAAGGCCCATGAAGATACGGCCTCAGCCCACTAGTTGGTACCGACGTAGGAGTCTGCAACCCGCAAGGAAGGTGCGAAGACCTGCCGTACGGAGCAAGCTAGGGTTAGGAAAGCATACTTGTACACGTAGAGCGACTCCCCGAGACCTAGCCTGGTATATAAGGGCTAGTAGGGGCGACACTAAAGTACATCGAATCTTACTTGTAACCCTAGCCTCGAGCGCTCCAGCCTTGGCCTCCACTGTAATCGCATCTCTCCAATCTATAATATCGAGCAGGAGCAAGCCTCCTTGTTTGTCGACGAGCTATCGTCCAACCTGTGCCTCTCATGACTAACCCAGGTTCCCTGACCATGGGATTTGCCGGGGTTGATCCCCGTCAATTGGCGCCGTCTACGTGGACGACATCGTCATCAAGACCTACAAATCAGCCACACTACTCGACGACCTGCGCGAAACCTTCGCAGCGCTAAACAAGTACAGAATCAAACTCAACCGAAAGAAGTGTGCATTCGACGTACCGGCGGGAAAACTGCTGGGCTACATGGTCTCTGCCCGCGGAATCGAGGCAAATCCCGAGAAAGTCCAAGCCATCACCCGCATGCAAGAACCAAGCGACGTCAAAGGAGTGCAGCAGCTCACTGGAAAACTCGCAGCTCTCGGCCGCTTCATCAGCAGGCTTGGAGAACGCACGCTGCCTTTCTATCAACTGCTCAGGAAAGGAAAGAGATTCGAGTGGACGGAGGAAGCCCGCCAAGCATTCGCGGACCTGAAAAAGACACTCTCAACTTCACCAATCCTGGCGGTACCCAAGAAACGAGAGAAGTTATACCTCTACGTGGCAGCACGTAGCAGTGTAGTAAGCACGGCGCTCGTTGTCGAGCGTGCAGAAGAAGGCAAGGTCCAGAGCATTCAGAGACCTATCTACTACCTCAGCATGCTCCTGACCAAATCCCAGCAGCGGTACCCGCACTATCAGAAGCTACTACTAGCCATCATCATGACCTCAAGAAAGGTGTCCCAATACTTCGACGAACACCCTATCACAATCGTGAGCAGCGCACCACTCGCTGACATACTAAACAATCCTGGAGCAACCGGGCGAGTCGCCGAGTGGAACATCGAGCTCAGCCCACGAAACCTGCAATACAAGCACCCAACATCCATAAAAGCCCAAGTACTCCCAGACTTCCTGGTTGAGTGGACGGAGGCCCAAACACCAGGCCCCCCAGACCTATCAAGCTCATGGTCAATGTTCTTCGATGGGTCCAAGAGACAACAAGGAGGATCCCGCATCAGAGCTCAAGACCATACCACTATCTTGGTCGTTCGCCACCTTGGGACTCGACATTGTGGGCCCACTTAAGAAATCATCAAAGGGCGGACGAACACACCTGCTCGTGGCAGTCGACAAGTTCACCAAGTGGATCGAAGCAGTACCCATCACCAGCTCTACAGCTCTCACGGCTGTCAACTTCATCAAATCGATCATCTTCAGATTCGGAGTGCCACACAACATCATCACGGACAATGGCACGAACTTCACGGCCGCAGAATTTCAGAACTTCTGCGAAGAATTGGGAATCAAAATCAATTATGCATCAGTCGCGCACCCGCAGTCCAACGGCCAGGTGGAAAAAGCAAACGGCCTTGTCTGTGGAGGAATCAAGAAACGGCTCCTCACACCACTCGAGCAAGCCGCCAGTAAATGGGTAGAAGAACTCCCCGCGGTCCTGTGGAGCTTACGAACCACGCCAAACACTGCGACCCAATACACACCCTTCTTCATGGTATACGGGGCAGAGGTAGTCCTACCACATGACCTCAAGTTCGGAGCACCCCGGGTCACCGGTTACGAGGAAGAAGCAGAAGAAGCATTACAAGACGACAAAGATACGGCTGAAGAAGCAAGAGACACAGCCCTGGAAAAATCAGAAGGGTATCAAGACAAACTGCGTACCTACCAAAGCAGTCGACTGCGCACCAGAACCTTCAACAAAGGTGACCTAGTCCTATGACTAATACAAGAGAAGGTCCACAAACTTTCCCCCCAATGGGAAGGACCATTCATAATCTCAGAAGTCATCGGAGGCGGCACCTACAGACTGAAGAACCCAAAGACAGACGAGGACGTGGGCAACCCATGGAACGTAACAAACTTGCGATTGTTCTATCCATAGCCCCTATCTTAATCAAAACACTCGGGGGCTGAAGAGGAAACTCTCCTCCGAGCAACTGCTATCGCACTCGCGATCTTAATCAACGCACTTGGGAGTTTAAGAGCATAACTCCCCACCAAGCAACACTATCGCCTACGCGATATTCTTCATGAAGCACTCGAGGCCTCGAGTACAAACCTCCCCCGAGAGACGACCATCAACACTCCAATGGCATCCAAACACTTTTGCAAAACTTTGGAGGAAGCACAAGCTCTTTTAGTCTTCACCCGATCGCCAATGATCACCTAAAGACTCGGGGGCTACTCCCATCGGGAGCGCTGCCGCGCACCCAATAAAAGAAAACAAGGAAAACAAAATCTAGCCTACGCTTGACCCTTCGACTCAAGCGTAGCCTCGGGGGCTACTCCCATCGGGAGCGCTGCCGCGCACCCGATAGAATCCACAGTTCAAAGTATCGGACGGACTCGAAGACAACTTTCGGCCGCAAATAACTCAAGCGCAACTCTCAAGTTCCGAAGGAAATCAATGACAACTCCTATTCATCAAGGACTCGAACACAGTTTTTTCGGTGGCAAAGAGGTTCAAACATAAACTCCATCGCAAAGGATAAAGCACAGTTTAAATCATAAGGATCATCTCCAGTACAAAAGGACTCAATTACATTTGGATAGAAGGCAGCTCCTGTTACAAGAGGAAATCACCCAAGGAACTATGACTTCTACATGTGTGCCCATGAGGGGTAATCTACTCTAGTACAATAGCATCGTCACAGACAAAGTAAGAGTCGAAGCAGCAGGCTCATGATGTCAATGACATAACAAAAGGTGAAGCTCGACTTATTTGCAGGAGCCGTCGGAGATGCTGCTCCACCAGCTTCTTCTCCTGCTCCTCTAGCTTTTTCTTCAGCTCCGCCCAAAGCTGCCGGCGAAGATGACGCCGCTGCCTCCAGTTCTACAAGGTCGCCTGCCGCGCTCGTTTAACGGGTGGCTTGACATCAAGGTCTTCTTCAGAGGCAGAGGAGGAAGCAGTTGAAGACGGCTCACCACCACCACCAGAAGAGCCCCCGGAGGATGAAGCAGTCGAAGACGCAGGTGAAGGACTCCTCGACTTCATGGAGCTGTCGCTGCTCGACTCCTGCCCATGCGGGTCCATGCTATTGCCACTCGGATCGAAGGCGCAGACAATGACAGTACTTTCACCATCAAAACGACAGTTGAGCATATCACCATCTCGCAAATTCAACCGTCGAGCAAACAAACCCCAACCAGAGCCAAGAAAAATCAAGCGAGAGCTATCAACCTCCAACTCAACATAAGAAGTAGATCGACAGCTCCCCTGAAGGTGCAGAAGCAGGCCGTCCAAGCCTCGTTCAAAGACATTGGCAGAAAAAGCAGAAGGAAGAATGATGTGATTGGCGCTTTGGCCACGAACGCGCAAAATAAAATCATAGCGCCAGAATCCCTCCTCCAAGGGAGAGGAGGAAGGCACTGGCACCGCGCCATGACGACCTCCACGACTTGAGCGTGGTGTGCGGCCACCACGGCCACAACGACCACCGCCACGGCCAACGCCTCGCCTAGGAACCATGAGCGGAAGAAGAGATGAAGAAAGGAGGAGAAGCAGCGAGTTGGATAGAAGCGAGGAAGAGAAAAGTCCTATTTATAGAACAAAAATCCTCGAAGCACAGAGAAGCCAAGACGACGGCAACAATTAATTCAAAGACCAAACGACCCAGCCGTCTCGAACTCCAAGACGAAGATGCTTTCCCACGGGAAGCACTGTACGCAGGGCGCGTCAATTCGCGCGCGTTCCCAACGCACGCATGGGAAACTCAACCGGCGCCTGCTGCACGCCACAAACGGCCATCATTATGACCGGTCCTCGAGATGTGACGGTTCACTGGCAAGCGCATCACTGACAACCATCAAACAGAGGCATCACTATCCTTGACGAATGGTGAAGAAAACGAAACAGCAAGGCGCACTCAGTACGCCATCAAGGCTCAGAGATTCCATCTTTCAAGATCTTTTCCCCAAGAGAGAAAAACATCTTACTCCCATCGGGAGCGTACATCATAAGAGTCCCAGGTGCCCCCTCACCTAAAAGCCAACCACGTGCTCGAGTGAACACTCGCACCAATGAGAGCCTCGGGTGCTCCCTCAACCCAACGCAAGACAAACAAAACACTTGCCAGGACCTTACGGCGCTACGAGACTCGGGTGCTCCCTCACCTCAAGAGCCGAAAATGGCATTCGAGTGATTACTCGCAAAAACCCCCCGACTGAGCACTTGAAACAAAGCTCCTCGGGTGGATGAGTGAACAGCTCGCTTGATGTTTTGTTCCAAGCGGGTGCAATGCTATAAGGCTCCGCGCCTCAAAAACACATGTTCCTGGAACACGATACACTGTGCCCAGAAGCCACGCAAGATTAGCGTGTAGGTAAGACCCCGCTGCGAAGTACGGCCGGGCTGGGACTTGCCGAAGAGCGATTTCACTCCCAACCTTTCCCATGCGCAGAGCATGATAGATAAGCCGGGCGGACGCGCCTTAGGCTACACACATTACTGGCGGGAAATGAACATCATAAGACCTTAAGCGGCCGGACTTTTTCTCGACACCAGTGTTCCAAGCTCACGTCGAGGGACGTGGGTTTGATTGGGCTACTGTGGTATTTTCCCTAGCGCAATTCACCAAGGCTCGACCAGTCGACTCCTTGGGCCCTTTCAGCTTAGCATCCCTCGAAACAGGTTTTGTCATGGTCACCAGACTGCCAGCGACCCACGGATGAACCGTGCATATCAATGAATGACAAATGGAAGTACTCGAGTCCCTGCGCGACTCTTCGAGTCCCCCAGGCACTCGGGGGCTACTGACGAGGGGGTGACCCCACGACTCCTACGGATGAGCCTACCTGGTGTCCATGAAGGCAGAAGGCCCATGAAGATACGGCCTCAGCGCACTAGTTGGTACCGACGTAGGAGTCTGCAACCCGCAAGGAAGGTGCGAAGACCTGCCGTACGGAGCAAGCTAGGGTTAGGAAAGCATACTTGTACACGCAGAGGGACTCCCCGAGACCTAGCCTGGTATATAAGGGCTAGGAGGGGCGACACTAAAGGACATCGAATCTTACTTGTAACCCTAGCCTCGAGCGATCCAGCCTTGGCCTCCACTGTAATCGCATCTCCCTTATCTATAATATCGAGCAGGAGCGAGCCTCCTTGTTTGCCGACGAGCTATCGTCCAACCTGTGCCTCTCATGACTAACCCAGGGTTCCTGGCCATGGGATTTGCCGGGGTTGATCCCCGTCAGGCGGCGAGGCTGGAGTCGCTGCACGACGAGTTTGATCGCTTGCGGATGGACGACAGCGACGATATAGACGTCTACGCCGGCAAAATCAGCAGCATGGTGGCGAGGTACGTTGGGCTGGGAGCGACGCTTGACAATGCGTCCATGGTGAAGAAACTGCTCGACACCGTTCCAGACCGGTTGTACGTCGCGGTCGCCAGCTTCGAGCAATTCTACGACGTCGATGTCATGGCGTTCGAGGAGGCGCTCGAGCGTCTGAAGGCTTTCGAGGAGCGAACACGGCGGCACGTGCAAGCTGGCGGCGGGCGCGACGATGAGCAGCTGGACAGTGGGCAGCGCGCGGCGTCAGCATAGCAGTAGGCCTGACCGCGACGACGAAAGCAGCACGACTGCGTCCGGCGGCGGTGGAAAGCGGCGTGGCCGCTGTCACAATTGTGGGGAGCACGTGCACTTCCGGCAGGAGTGCCCGCAGCGGCGCAAAGAACTAGTGGTGGAGCATGCTCTCCTGGTCGACACCGATGTTGAACACGACGGGCTCCTCTAGGTCGTGGCTTAGGGGTGAGTATTGGAATAAGCCACATCGATCGAGCGAATCGGGTGCGCGCGCGGAACGTGCGGGGTGCGACGGGTGCGAGCCGCACTGTGACCATGGTGTGTGTAGGCGTGGAGCACGGGGGTGTCCGTTCACACGTGTGTGTGTGTAGGTGCAGGCTGTTGGCGACCAGATCCGGGAGAGCGAGGCAATCACGGTTGGCTCGCTGCGTCTAGTGCACGGCCAAAGCGGGCGGATCGCGGGCTCGTGCAGGCAGGGGCGAGGGCATTGTGCCCTATGATGAGCTGGGTATAAAACCCGTGTGAGGGGTCCTTGCAATAGCTCGCCAGTGTAGTGTTGTGTTGGAAAGAAAAACGGTGCTCGACGCCAGAGGTGTTTGTGCGCCGGAAAATCTCGCGTCCACCTTCCCTCGCCACAGCGTCGTGTCTCTGGTGATCGCCGTTGGGAGTTTCCATTTGCGCCAACACAGGCCATGGAGCGCTTGCCGGTGAGCTCAGCTGCAGATGCAGGCCATGGCTCAGTTGTGGGAAGGACGCTCGCCGGTGAGCTCAGCTGCGGGTGCAGGCCATGGCGATGCTGTGGGAAGGACTGCAAGGTTCAACAGGGATGCAGTTGCAGGTTTGGAAGAATGAGTTTTGTTGACACACTGACGATTGCCACCGCCTGGTGATCTGAAAGTCTCGCACCACACCGGCACGGCCACGGCTATCCGCCACAGCGAGACACATGGTGAGGCACACGTTGAATGCAAAGAAAAAGGTGATTACAACTAGTTCAGATTTTATTAAACTAAAACGTGTTTTGTATTCTGAATTTCTGATTGATTCCTCCATCCGTCATTCTTAGGTGGCTACCGTCAACCAGCTTACGAGGGAACACTCCAAGGCATCTGGCTTATCCCTATCCTTCTTCATCCCTAAACAAAACTGATTAGCCCTATCCCAACAAAGGATAACCAGTGAGCCAAAAGGCCACCCTATTGGACCACAAATTTCAGACCTCTAGGCCACACTAGGGTACAAGAGATGCAGAAAGTATGCTCTTTAGTGCAGGAGACAAGTCTGAAATTATCTAGGGCTAATTAGTACGCTGTATTCCTTCATTGCGTCACTCCAACCAAAATCGACCTATTTGGTATATATAAAGCCAAAAGAAACATATGAAAACCAGACATCACAAGATGATCGTCTTTGACAGATGGTACAATGTTGTATGTAATTGAGGGCCTCTGTGATCTGGACTTCAGATACCAAATGCTGATTGCAGAGATGATGTGATGCGGGATGTGATGGCGTTTTGAGCCGCATTTTCAGCAAAAGCTCGGATGTTCTTCTTGGCATCTGTAATACAAATGGCCACGATGAAATGTGTCAGATTTGATAGGTAGTATCTCACAACAAGCTTCAACGCAGAACATGTAACTTTTTGTTTCTAAAAGAATAAACGGATAATACAGCTAAATCAGAGCTCTTAAAAGTAAATAAATAAAAAAGTAAAGTGGAATGCAACAGGCTAAATGATGGTTGAAAGAACAAAAAATAGTAGTCCATGGTATTATGTTGCTGCACATATGCAAATAAATAGAACTTTTATGCTGTAAATCCAAGAAGCTGAACTCACTAGCTCAATGCTCCAAAAAAGAAAAAGGCCAGAAAATAATACCAAACGTAATGATGTTATGCAGAATTGGAATTACGATGTCATCAATAAATCTTACTTCCAATAGATGATGTTGCTTACTATCTTATCAGAACAATAAGCAGTTTGTGAGGGCAATGCACAATGCAGTACAAAACAACCTCACCCAATCCGAGACATGTTGACAAGAATGTATGACACACCTTTGTTGCATTTGGTGAACCCCACGATGTTTGCAAGGCTTAGAGTCAAGCAAACTCCAACAACAAGAAGGTAATCAGCTTCAAGTCTAATGAGTGAAAATATCCCAAGAATGATCCATGCAGCAGCCTGAAAAATGAAGTGGCTGTTATATACTCTCGATATTTCAAACAAAGCTACAAAAATCTAATATGAATTACTTGCTACATTAATTAGTAAGAGAGTAAAATGTATCAACAGGATAAGAGAAAACTTTCATGGATTGCTGTCAAGTGTTGGCATGCAAGCTCAGTAATCAACATCTTAAGACAAGCTAACATTTTATCAAGACAGTGATGCATCAGCTGTATTAGTTGAAAATTCTACTCAAGAAAAAAAGACAGATATAGGCCAAAAAAAACACAAACACATAAGGTCCACATTTAATAGATGCTAGTAGTAAAGGATTGCCGATTTAGTATGAGAAGATAAAATCCCATTATGAGCACAGCTTATTTATTTATGCAATATGTATTATGATCCAGTCAGCTCAAGGAAATTTTGAAAAAGAATGAAGTACCATATAGAAGCAGAAGGTACTACGAAGCATGTATGTGTCTAACCATCATCGAGGATGTCGATGTTGACTTATCCCTAATGGATCTTAACCACTGCTCTAATGCTCTGATAATACATATTGTGTTTATCCACTTTAAAACCAGATCACTACTCTGATGAAAATCAGTGTAACACAGACCTAATAAATATTGATAACTGGCACATGTATATAGTTAACTAAACCAAAAGGAAACCTGAAACAAGTAAACAGATGCAGTAGAAAACAGTAGTAAACTATGATGGTCTGTCATCTATGTGTCTAACCATCATCGAGGATGTCTATGTTGACTTGTCCATAATGGATCTTAACCACTGCTCGATTGCTCTGATAATACATGTTGTTTTTGTCCTCTTTAAAACCAGATTCTCTCGTCTGATGGAAATCAGTGTAACATAGAACTAATAAATATTGATAACTGACACATGGATATAGATAACTAAACCAAAAGGAAACCTGAAACAAGTAATCATATGCCATAGAAAAATGTTAGTAAACTATGATGGCCTTCGATCTAAACCTAGGACTAGCTGCTTGGTTCATGTTTTTATGAATTGCAAACATTATTCAATTTCAAAATATGTGTGTTCTCAATAGGAAGCTTAGCTGGTACGCAGTCAGATATGCCAAAGCACTAAATTTATTGAACCCCTGCATGCACTCCATTAAACGCTCAATGAAAGATGACACATCACTTACTGTCAAGTAAAGAGTCCACCAGAACAGCCACGAGTCCTTCTTGTTCATCCGAGCAAGAGACTGCGAGGAAACACTTCAGTCATCATTTCACTACTCAAACAGTAGAAGAAATGCCAAATGCGAAACAAGCACAAACCTCCCCATCAAGGCACTCGAACTTCCAGATACTATTGCCATCATCGTCAATCTCATTCCACCACCGAAGTCCGACAAGTATCCTTCCGCTGACATTCTTCACCACCCAGAAGTCAAGCGCCGCGAGGAGCACGGTTATGACAAAGATGATGACGAAGCTCTTCACAAAGAGTGAGAAGAGGATGTAGAACGACAGTGCCGCCGCCTTTTGCAGGGACACGGAAGAACAAGCATCAATCGCAAGCAACAATCCTAGTACATGGCACAGTCGGGTTGCACAGAAGAACAAACGGGTACCTTGAAGAGCACATGGAAGAGGCATGTTATAGGATTGGCATAGTTCTCACTGACCACCTGCAACAACGTTCATGTCATCATTCATTCAGTCACATTGCAACAGATCTAAAACTGGGAAGGAGATATTAAACTCTCAGCCACAGGATTTAACAGTGGCCCAATTAAGTCCAAGAAAGCAGCTCAATTGCATCCTCCTATTATCCTAGACGAAACCAAATCTTGATCTAATTTAGCCCAGATCTCACGCGACCAAGTGCGTATCGCTTGCAACCAATCGAGGTTCAGACACAGTTCCAAGAAACCCCCTAGGCTGGATCCGACGCGGGACTCAAGAACCCTAATCCAAGAAAGCACTAGATCTTGGGCAAGTCCTCCCTCGTACCCGAGGTACGGGTAGAGCGGAGAGCTCGGATCCGAACATGCGTGCGGAAACGATGAAGGGGACGAGGAGGAGGTGGGGATGGGGAGGGGGAATGGGACGAGGCGATAATCACCTGGGCCCGATCCATGGATCCTTGGCTCTGCCTCCGAGACGCCTCGCTCTCTCGCCTCCGAGTTCCTTGGGTGCTAAGGATGTGCCCGCTTTGAGTTTCGTTGTTTCCTTGGCGCGACCGCGCCCTAGCTCTAATGGGGAAGAAAGAGAAATCGGGAAGGTGAGGTGAAGTGCGAAGGAGTTCCAGATGGTCAAAAGTGCTTGGTACAGTCAAGTTTACCGCGGGTTATTTTCGACCTTTTATATTGGCACTCGGTAGAAAAAAGGGTTCAGAAAAAATCTCAGTCTATGTTCAGAAAGAAAATCTCACTCATTTGATTTTGTATATCTAATTTCCCAAACGTTGCACAGCGTGTACATGCTATATCGCGCTCTCGAGTGATTGAACAAGGACCGCCGATCGCCCGATAGGATACTGACACATGGAAAGGTGAAGATTTTCTCTCACGGAGTCACGAGTGACTAGGGAGGAGAGCAGATGCTTCGGCGATTTTGCTCAGGGGAAGGGAGCGGCGGCGACGAGCCTAGCCAGCGATGAAGAAGAGTGGACTGAGTACAGCCGGGGGAAGGGGAGGAGGAGGTGTGGGACGAGGACTACATCAAAATTGGTGGCGTGCGCAGGAGACGGGAGAGAGGGCAGAAGCGAATACGTCGATTGCGCGCACCAGCGGCGAGAGGGGGTTGAAGGGGAAGATCAAGTGGTCTCCAAAAACCTGAGGTTAGCCACACCTCCATCTCTCTCGGTCTAAATCTCGCTCTATAGGGGGTAGGGTTTTCTCTTCGCCAATGAAACGATCGCCTCCAACGACGACACGAGGAGAAGAAGGAGGGGAAACGCGGTCCGGGAGGGTTGCAGACCACGCGACTGATGGTGTGGATCACGTACATCCGTTGAGGAACCCCAAATGGAAGGTGGTCATGTTATAAGCAGCAAATTTTCCTCAGTAAAGATACCAAGGTTATCAATCCAGTAGGACTTCAACGTCTTCAAGGAGGTGTTTGACAACAATGCGTCGTCTGAATAGATATTGCTAGCCAAACATGAACCTATACACAAGAACACAAATACTATCGCCCCCAACGAGCCAGGAAAGTTGTCAATCTTTTTGTCTTGATGTTTATGAAAGGTTAAACGTATAGGATGGTTGGAACAACAAAAGTAAAGGAAAAATAATAATTGCAACAGCTGTAAACAATGATGGAATATGGACCGGGGTATCACGACTTTCACTAGTGATGTGTTTCTCTCAAAAGACGAGAAAAACACATGTTGGGCGAACAAATTATAACTGATCAATTGACATAATTATGAACGCATCGAATGCTAATTACGCTAGCAGAGAGTGCAAGGTCATCATGTAGGCATTTCACCAAAGCAAGTAGACCTTAATCCAAAGCATCTACTACTAAATATCCAACTTGATATATCTAATCCATAACATCTCGCTGGTATTTGCGAGGAACAACCCAAAGCTAAAAACTCAAAGCAACAGAAAAATGTTATAAACTCAATGCATAATGTAAGCAACACTTGTTAGCAAAATAATCACAAGCACCACTGTTTTACTCTTAGTAGCAACAACACATCCCCCGTCTTGCATGTTTCTGTCACTCAAGCGCAGACACAAGGAGGCATGAATCTACTATCGATGACAAAGCTCCCTCTTGAAGTTAAAAAATACTACTTGGCCAGAGCAACAAAAAATAACAGAGAGCATGCAAGAACACCCAAGAACATAATATAAAAGAGATCAAATATATTTAATGTACAATCTGAACATAATCTTAAAATCCATAGGATCCCAGCAAACACAACATGAAAGCATAGTAATTACAACATAGATGCATGCCTTGATCAACGAAGATGAAGAACAAGGGCAAATTAGTGAAGCATAAGACTGGAGAGAGATCATCATCTAGATACTACCATGGACCCTAGGTCCAAGGTGGAACTACTCACACATCATTCGAGAGGCAGGCATATTCGATGAAGAAGCCTCCAGGGATGAAATCCCACTTCGGCAGGGTGTCGGGACAGACCAGCAGGGGCTCCCAATCTAGGAATCGTGGTAACGGTGGAACGGCGAAAGGTACTGGAACAAACTCCCCCCTGAGGGTTTTCGGGTTCTAGGGGATACACAGGCGAAAGGGGGCAGCCAGGGGGTGACCCACGCCCCAGGCGGCTAGGAGGCGCGACCCAACCCTGGCTGCGTGCTTAAGTCACCTGGACAAGGGGTGGTCCCCCTCTGGTGCCTCTTTAGTGATTCTGGTGCCTTCTGATGAAAAAGAATTTCTGGAATTATTCGGGAATTTTCTGAGCATGTTGACTTTTTACCCTTTTCTGCGATGCACGAACAATAACAGACAGAAACTGGTACTGGGCACTGGTTTAATAGGTTAGTTCCCAAAAATGTTGTAAAAGGTATGAAAGTGAAGCAAAATGTATAGCAAATGTCATGGAACAAGAATGGAACACACAAAACTTATAGATATGTGGCGGGGGAGGGGCAGAGCACACAACGGCGATTGCATCCATGGCTAGCACAGAGCACACGACGACTTCATCCACGTTTGTGGCGCATCCATGGCGTTTGTAGGTAAATATGTCTAGATAAAATGTTTTGCTCGCAGGCAATTTTAGGGTGTAGATTTAGGAAAAAATACATCACATTTGCCTCCCCTGCCCCTTTTTCGTGTGCAACAAACTAGGTCTAGATAAGATGGTTACTCGTAGGCAATTTTAGGTGTAGATTTGGGAAAAATTACTTCACATTTTCCCTCCCACGTTCCCTTTTTGAAATTTCACGTGTTTTGTTTTTTCAACAGACAATGGTGATGGGGAAGTTATAAGTTACTGATGCAAGCAACAATATAGGGAGGGAGGGGGGAGCAACAACAACCCAAGGAGCTGCTATCTAAACGCCCTGCTACGATATATTTTTTGGTACTAATCTATCACACGGGGGAGAGGAGGTCGGGGTGACATTTATGTAAGCCTAGGGGCATGGTTTCTTTCTCTAAGTGCCACATATATGTTCATGGTTAGTCCAGAATCTTACATCTTACATTCTTAAGAAATTGGTCTCAATTCTCTTAACATGCAAAGTCAATACCTTTATTATCTCAACATCCCCACTAAGTCACTACCTTTATTATATTAACATGCACATATGACACCCTATCAAAGACCCACCACACTATGCATGAGATCCTTAAGGAGTTGGTCTCAATTCTCTCAACATGCAAAATGTCCACCTTAACATCCCCACTAAGCCACTACCTTTATTATTTTAACATACACACATGACACCTCATCAAAGACCCATCACACTATGCATGAGATAAAAAAAATTAATAGTTAATCTCATGCACAAATCCATCTCACCACACATGCCATCACATCAAGGCTCAATCAACATGCATGAAAAAAATCATTTTATCATGTAATTTATATTAAATAAATATTTTTAACTACACAATAATCAAATATAATATATAAGATATTTTTTAGTTTATATATTATTGATACGTCCCAAACGTATCTATAATTTCTGCTTGCTACATGCATGTTTTGTGTGATATTGCTATACTTTACATACACTTTCATACACTTTTGATCATATTTGGACTAACCTTTAACTCAGTGCACCCCAATGCCAGTTCATGTTTTCTGTTGTTTTCCTATTTCAGGTTTCCCCCCATATTAAAAATGCTCCAAAAATTCGGGAAAAATACAATAAAAAATCAGCATATCTGAAGCTTCCGGAATCACCAAAGTGGAGCCAGAGGGCCACCACCAGGGGCCCAGGCGCCCTGGTGGCTCCCCCTAGGGGGTGGCCGCGTCAGGTGGCACTGTAACAGCCCAGTTTTCACAAAAATTAAAAAATTTGTTTTCGGTGTGAGTTGATTGATTGTCTGAGTTGTTTGCAGTGTTTGCTTCACCGAAATAATAATCGGTGAATATTCCCCCCCTTATTCTCGTATCGGATGCGTGACCGACCCCTTTTCCACCACGACACACGACCTTGCGACACCGGGATTTCACCCGAGCACCGTCGCTACCGGCACAGGACCAGCCATCGCCACCGGATCGAAAACCCCGTTTATTTAATAAACGGATTATTTTATGGGGCGCCGAAAAATATTGTCGGAATGTCACCGCAGTGAGGTACGATTGACGGGCTCGACGCGCAGAGCGCGTGATTCGAGATTTCGTCGGAATCGGAGTCCGTACGGAGTCTCGGCGGTCACGAACGCGATCACCGGACACGCGAGAGGGGTACCGAGGGCGTTTGCGTCAACTGGCCAGCCAACCTGCCTATATAATGTAACACCCTCAGATCCAGTAACAGTAATCACTACAGTGATTCCACTGTTAGTGATCATTACTGTTGTTGATCAAGCCATGATCACCTTTGATCATAGCTTTGTCGGATTCTCACCCTGATAAATTTTCAAATTATAAATTCTCTCCAAAAATTGTGGAGGCCAGTCAATCAACATGATCATGGTTAAACCAAGTCACCCTTAGTCATTAGAATAATCACAAGTCTATGATGATTGTGAAACCAATGTTGTGGGGTTATCAAAATTGTTTTGAAAATTTAAATGAAAATGGAAACCTTAGTTAAACCAAAGTTAATGAAGCATATTAAATAAAATGCCTAGCAATCTTAGGCCATGATAATATAGCAATGGTTGTTTTATTAAAATGGTATAGTAATATAAAGGAATAATATTTAAAATAAAAACAATAGTTGGGAATTATTAAATGGCCATGGTAAATTTAATAAACAAGTAGGAATTTTAAATGCACTAAAAATTGTGAAACCAATTTTATTAAATGCCTAAAAATCAGTAGGTCTTATAAATATTGGTATGGGAATTTATAAAGTTATTTAAATAATTAAATTAAATGATAACAGTAGCAAAACAGCACCAAAAAGCCTTTTAAAATAAATAACAATATTCAAATGAATTTTATTGTGGGCCAAACTTTTTGTGGCATCATATTAAAGTGTAACCCTAATATAGGTGCAAGTATAACATTTTACAAAAATCAAAACCTAGCTAAAATAAATTAAAACAGAAAAGAAATAGAAAAAATAGGGAACCTAATCTACTGCTCTCCCCCTAGCCCAAACCCCCTCTCCCCCTGGGCCACCCAGCCCACGGCCCAGCCCGCCAAGACCTTGTCTTCTTCCTCCCTCCCCTGTACACCGTGCGTGGCACGCATCCGAGACGCCGCGGCCATCCCACGGCCACCTCCCGGCATAAGGTCGCCCCCCCTGCGTCCCTGGAAAACCCTAGCCGCCCCTGCCCTTTTCCCCTCCTCTCCATCGCTCCGTAGCCCCTCACCGCGCGAGCTCCCTCACGGCCGTCGCCGCGCCACCGTGCGCAACCGCGGCCAACCTCTGCCTCGAGCTTCACGGGCGTGTCTAGGAGCATCTACATCGACGTGTACTTCGCCGGGGCGCAGCAATTTGGGCCGGGACAACCTTGGAGCTCGCAATCGCCGCCGTCTTGCCGCCTCTGACCGGAGCTCCTCGCCGTTGATTCGCTCGCCTCCGGCCTCCCCGGCCCTCCCTGACCGTCGCTCTGAGCTCCCTGGTGAGCTCACGCCGCTTCCCCCCTCCTTAACTGTCGTTCCGGCCGCCATGGCCCCTCCCCTCCGCGTATCGGGCGTCGCCGTGGTCGCCAGGGCCAGGCGCGAGCTCGCCGCGCCCAGGCTCCCCTGGCCATGCCCAACGCACCCTGGGCGCGCCCCCGACGTACTAGCGCGTATGTGCGAGGCCACACGCGCCCCGTCTTGAACCCCCTGTCCTCGCCGTCGTGCGGGCTCGCCGCCGGTGTGCCCTGCGTGGGCGCTCCCGTGGTCAAGCCAGTGGGGTTGTCCCACTGACTGGAGGACCCCGCCTTGTTTAATTACTCATAAGCATCAGATTAAAGTTAACACCCCTGTTAAACAAACTATGTCAATGACACATGGGCCCCATACCCCCTAATTACTTGTGAATTAAAATGACCAGAGAAAACCCCCTTAGGAGACTTACATGTGGGGCCCCAGGCGTTTATCTGTTATTTAAATTGGAGGTTAGCACATGTGTCACTTACTGGTGGACCCCCCCTTTTTTTTAAGTATATAAAAAAAATATAATGCAGTTATTAAAATGAGTCAATGACATGTGGCCCCACTACTATTTAAGTTAAATAAAATGTTTTATAAATAATATGAGGCTGACATGTGGGACCCACTGGTCAGTTGACCAGTCAACCTTACAGGAGGTGAACTCGGAGGCATTGTTGGATCTTACCACTAGAAAATATTATTAAACTGTATGGTTCCGGGTTTTCTTCCTCGCGGGGATGTCGAGGAGGTGAACTCGGAGGCATTGTTAATTATTACAACTTATTATTATACAATGCTGCAGCAACTTCTGCTTCATTGTTATTTTATTGCTTTATATAAACTGTTGGCTGATTCTTACCTCATGCTGCAAGACATCGTCGGAAGATGCTAGTCTTCGTTACGCCTAGCTTCTTACCCTTGCTCTGAATTTCTGACTTTCAGTCCACTATATACAGCCTCTTCTTTCCGTTGATACAATGCATAATGCTTAGTAGCGGACGTAAGACTCGCGGGTATGCTAGATACTCACCTGCTTTATTTCCTTTACTGTTTTGCCTGATCGGCCGCTGCTGCCGACGTTGGAGCTCAGGAGCAGGAGTACCCCGGAGGCGCCTACTACGACGTCGAGTTCCCCGTTGACCAGGAGTAGTTCTGTGGATCCCAGGCAGGAGGCCTCGCCTTTTCGTTCTGTATCTCTGATGTGATTTGTGCTAGCCTTCTTAAGGCAAAAACTTGACTAACTATGTCTATACTCAGATATTATGGCTTGTATGACTTATATATTCGGGTTCGTGTGACCCCACTCTATTGTAATATATTTGTTTATCCTTTGGTGTTTAGTGTTGTGCTGTGATATTATCACCGTGGCACCCTGATCTCAGTCGTGTACCCTGTGTGTATGATTACTATACACGGTCTGATTTTGGGGGCGTCACATATAATGACCCCCACCTCCCAAACCAGCCAATTAGGGTTTACCCCATGGCATAATTGCAGCCACCCCCTCCAATTTGCCCCAAATTCTGCCTTCTAGCCTCAGATTCGCGAAACCCTAACCCCAGGCAAATCTGAGCCGTCAGATCTGGCTTCCAACGGCTTAGATCGAGCCTCAGCCTCCCAACCGCAGCTCCCAGGGATCCGGGCCCCGCGGGCCCGCAACAGCCGCCGCCAGGGCCCGCCAAGCCCATCTGGCCGCCCGCTCGTCGTTGTCCGTGGAGGAGTCGCACCCGAGCCGCCGCTCGTCGCCGGCCACCGCCCCTCGCCGCGCTCCGGCGAGCTCCCCGCGCCCAGGCTAGCCTCCGCGCCCTCCCCTCTTCCCCTTTTCCCTCTCTGCCTCACCTCCCTCGCCCTCTCTCTCGCAGGTGCCCGCGCCGCCGCGCCGATGTCGCCATGGCCGGCCGGCCAGGAGCTCGGCCACGCCGCGCCGCCCCCTTGGACCCCGCGACCCCGCACGGATCCGGCGGGATCCGGCCGCCCCTCCCCTTCGCCCTGCACCGCCCTAGCCCCTCCTCGCCACGGCAGGCCGGCTGGCGAGCCGAGCCAGCCCGGCGCCGCCGCTACGAGCTCCTGCTCGGGACCGAACCAGGTCGGGAGCGAGCGGCTGCCCGAGCGAGCCAGGCCAGCCAGGTGGGCCGCCAGCCAAGCCGCCCCCACGACCCACAATCCAGCGCCAGGCCGGCCAGTTGGGCCGAGCCCAATGGCTGGGGCCTTTTTCTTTTTTTTAGTTTAGTTGTTTTATTATTTTTCCTGCTGCTTTTTTTTGCTAAGTCCCTGATATTTTAGCTGCTGATTCAATTTTGCGCTGTCGTTTGCGAGTGATCCGTAGCTCCGATGATGTTGCCCCTAAAACGAAAGTTGCTCAGAATTGCGTGTACTTTAATTCAACTTTTGTGAGCATTTGAATTTGAGCTCATCTTGATTGTGTAATTGTGTGCTAAAGTGGGCATCAGGCCGTTAAACTGCTACCTTTTGCTATTATGTGCTGCTGTTATTATTTTGTTGCAACTTTGCATGATGATTGTGAGTAATCCATGAGGCCTATTGCATTGATTCCTTTTGCGTTGCGTTAAGCAATGTTTCTACTTCACTTTCATGCATTCACATGCCATATTTGCTTGCTGCATCATGTTTATATCTTGCTCCAAAGTAGCTATCCTGATGTTATTGTGCTGCTATTGCTGAAACTGTTATTTTGTTGCAACTTGGGATGACGATTGCTTCGCAACCGTTCATCGGAATTGAGTGATTACAATTGCATTTTGTTAAGCATCATGTCTACTTTCATCCCATGTATTTCTATGTCATGTTGCTGCACTTTTGCATATAGATTTACCTCTGTTTATACAGCATGAGTGCATAACTTGTTTTGCTTGTATCTTTTTAATCGTAACTCCGTTTGGGGTGTTCTTTATATGTAACTTGATTAGTTTTTCGTGTACTTTGTGTTTATGCTATTGTTTGCTGTTGTTAACCAACTTAAAATATGGATTAGGACAGAACAGTACCAAATGTTTTAATCATCGTGCGACACTTAGTGTTATGCCATGTTTAGGTTGTGCCTCACTTAAATTGACTAGCATAGATAGTTTACTTTGTGCTTCACCTCTTGACATGTTTGTGTGATATGACATGCTTGCTTGAGTTGCCATGTTAATAACCGTTGTTTGGTCACCTGTAGCTAAGCAACTTGAACCACCGTAAACGTGCGGTATTCGTCGTGTGTGACGAGTACTCCACTTAAATCGTTAGTAACCGTTCTCGACGATAGATCCGTATCGCGTTGTCGTGCCTTGTGTTGTTTATTTGATCTTGTATTGCTCCGTAGTAATAGTGGTGCATCGTTGATTGCTTTCAAGTGTTTACTTCTTGTGTGCTCCCGCGGGTACCTCTCGGAGACGATGCGAGCTTGCGATCAGCTACACCTTCGGAACCCGACTTATCAACAGGCAAGGACTATACATTACTTATGATCCATTCTATTTCAACCAGCGGTTTGCATGCTAGTATAGGTTAGGTTCGATGTTTGATCCTACCACATGTTTACAACCTCTTTCAAACCGATACAGCCATGTCCCTTCCTAGCAAACCTTGTACTGCTATGTTACTATTGCTCGTTGCTCAGCCCCCGCTTAGTATGCATGCTTAGGATGCTACGATGTTACCCTGTTACTCCTTGGTTTGGGATATCACATTTTTATATTGTTATGGATGATATGATTATTATAAATGTTGATTATATTCGACGAAGGATGGAAGGTCTAGGCTATCCCGCCTCGACGCTTTGTTCCATTCGAGTCACCTAGGATCCGAGTTCCGGGTATTGGTTTTAAGACTGAGCGTGCCTAACCGCGTGTGGGATTTTATGGGGTCCCCTTTTCTTACCTATCTAGCTTCAAACATTTCTAGTGGTGGCCCAAGCTGATTTTACCATTTGAAAACCGTGTGTGTGTCTATCGGGTAGCTCCTGGCAGATATTATTTAAAACAACTCGGGCCAGCGGAGACATGGTTTCTTTGTTGGTCCACACCTGGAAGCTAGGGGGCTGCCCACATCTGTTTGGGTAGCTAACCCGACCTCGTCCAGACGGTAGAGGCCGACTCGATAGCGCGGCCGGCTTTTGAGTTGGATGTCGACTCACCGGGGGCCACCCGGATTTGTGCGTTGTTAGTTAGAGGGACTTGTCGTTCCGGATCTCTTGGAACTAAATCATAAAATGGTTGCCTATCATGGGTAGCAACTGAGAGAGATGGGCGTGCGTGCGGAGCCTTGTAATGGGCAGTTGGTACACCCCTGCAGGGTTAAATCTTTTCGAGAAGCCGTGTCCACGGTTATGGACGACTTGAGACCTACGTCCTGTTCATAGACAACAACAACTGAGATAATCTTAATATAACTTGATCAACGTGTGTGTGCCTTGACTGCTTCTTCTTCGTTGGGATGCGAAGAGGAGGACAAGGATAGGATAGGTGTTATGTTTGCGAAGTAGTTGATAGCAAGACTTGTTGGAGGCGATTCCTCATCGAATGCTTGGCTTCTTACCTTACTCTTTAGATCGTTAGCCACTTCATAAATGCTAGTGCGGCAGCAACCTCACCACTTACCCCTTCCTTACCGTAAACTACTAGTTGTCCTAGAATGACGAGTGATGAAGTCCTTGCTGGGTCAGATGACCACTACAGTTGGATGCTGAGTACCTTTGTACTCATGATACTACCCCCAAACTCTTTTCAGGGTTCTTGATCGAGAACAGGTATGGTGATCGACGTTTCACGTGGATACTCGACGACGACTAGTTAGGCGGATCCCGGCGGAGGGCCTGGACCCGTGTGGTTATGGGATCGTTGCTTTTCTCTTTGCCAGTAGGCACTTGCTTGTAGTCTGTACTCAGACATGTATCTTCCGCTGTTGTATTATATTTGAGGCAGTTGTATGCCGATTGTATGAGATGTTGTATCCTTTTATCTGTAATGTTGTGATATCATGTTGGAAATCCGGGGCATATGGCTTTGTCATATGTCGCGGTGGGACCGATATGTGCTTCGTCCCCGGATCTAGATGGAAACATCTAGATCTGGAACAGTACCGCATATCGGGCCTTACAGTCACCTGGACCCCTGGTGGCCCCCTTCGCCTATATATTCTTCATCACATGATTCTTTCGAAGACAGAACCCTTTTTTGTGATCTCGCCTCTGTTCCGATGCCGCCGAGCTTCCAAGATCGAGAGTGCCAGCAGACCTCTTCCCGGCACCCTGCCGGAGGGAGGATTGACGTCCTGGAGCTTCTCCACCACCATGGACGCTTCCCGGATGACCCGTGAGTAGTCCACCTTGGACCATGGGTCCATGATCATTAGCTATGTGATGTTCTCCTCCCCTCTTTGTTCTTCATGGATTAGACCTTGTGAGCTTCCCTACATGATCAAGGCACATATGTAATTCTTTCTGCTGTTGCTATGCTGAGTTTGCTGGGATCTGATGGATTGTGAGACTATGTTCATATTGTGATTGACTAATATATTTGGTTCTTATCTCTTATATTTTTTTCTTGAGTAATTCTTGCATGTTCTCCGTTGCTGTTTATTGCTTTGGCCAAGTAGTAGGTAGTGACTCCAAGAGGGAGCGTTATGCTTGATTGTGGGTTCATGCCCCCTGATGACTAGCTTGAGTGACAGAAACATGAGTCTAGGGGATGTGATGTTGTCACAAGGGGGAAAACAACGGTGCTTGTAACCGTGGTTGCAAGGACTGTTTACTTTACGCAAAGTTCTTTTAATGCAGTTGTCTGTTGCTTTGGGTTTACACTTTGGGTGGGGCTCGCAACTTAATATCAGCGAGATGTTCTGGATAGATATCTCAAGGTGGATGTGTCGTCGTTTGGTAATGACAGATGCCATGGGGATTGATGGCTTCTCGCCCCTTCGTTGGTTTCCCCAAGTGTAAGGTTGAGATGTAGTGCAGCAGCAGTTTTCCCTCGGTGAAGATACTAAGGTTTGTCTCCAGCAGGACCCAGAGATGATAAGTAGGTGTCAGCGGCGCAACTGACGCGGACCTGCACACAGACACAGATAACTTTGTTCCCAACGAAGTTCAGAGAGGTTGTCAATCTCTCCGGTCTTGTTGTTTACAAAGGATAAAATGCAAGGGATAATGATAGCAAATAAAAGCGGTAAAGTAAATGCAGCGTGGAAACAATGATAAGGATATGGACCGGGATACGTGATGTTTGCTAGTGATGTCTCTCTTCCAAAAGACGATAAAATGGCTATGCGAGGTAAACAAATTACAGAAAGGCAATTGACAGGATTAAGAACGCACCGCATTGCTAACTATGCTACAAAAGAAAGGAAGAGGTTCAAAAGCACGGGCAGTACGCCAAAGTAAGTAAAATGAAATCCATCTGCATCTACTACTAATCATCCACCTTGATATATCTATCCAGAACATCTCGCTGGTATTAAGTTGCGAGACCCACCCAAAGTGTAAACCCAAAGCAACAGACAACTGCATTAAAAAGAACTCTGCGTAAAGTAAACAATCCTTGTAACCGTGGTTACAAGCACCGTTGTTTCCCCCTTGTGGCAACAGCACATCCCCTAGACTCATGTTTCTGTCACTCAAGCATGTCATCGGGGAGGCATGAACCCACAATCTAGCACAACGCTCCCTCTTGGAGTCACTACCTACTACTTGGCCAAAGCAATAAACAGCAACGGAGAACATGCAAGAATTACTTAGGAACAAAAATATAAAAGATAGAAACCAAATATATTACTCTATCACAATCTGAACATAATCTCTTAATCCATCAGATCCGATCAAACTCAACATAGCAATAGAAGAAATATTACAAAGGTGCCTCGATCATGTAGGGCAGCTCACGAGGTCTAAACAATGAAGATCAAAGAGGGGAGGAGAACATCAAATATCTACTGATCACGGACCCATGGTCCAAGGAAAACTACTCACGGGACATCCGTGGAGCATCCATGGTGGAGAGGAGACTCCCGGAGGTCAATCCTCCCTCCGGCAGGGTGCCGGAAAGAGGTCTTCTGGTGCTCCCGATCTTGGAAGCGCGGTGGCGGCGGAACAGAGGCGAGTTCGCGGAATAGGGTTCTGCCCCTGGAGTTTTCCCGTGACGGGGGATAAATAGGCGAAAGGGGGCAGCCAGAGGTGGGCCAGGGGCCCCAGGTGCCCCCTGGCGCGACCAGGGGTGGGGCCACGCCGGGTGGCCACTTGGCCCCCCTCTGGACCCTCCCGGGCTCTTCTGGAAGCTTCCTGTACGCTGATTTTTCCTGTATTTTTCCCGGAAATTTTCTGGCATTTTTTATATGGGGGAAAACTGAAATAGAAAAACAGCAGAAAACAGGAACTGGCACTGGGGTGCACTGAGTTAATAGGTTAGTCCAAATATGATCAAAAGTGTATGAAAGTGTATCTAGATCATAGCAATATCGCACAAAACATGCATGGAGCAAGCAGAAATTATAGATACGTTTTGGACGCATCAACATCCCCAAGCTTAATTCCTGCTCGTCCTCGAGTAGGTAAATGATAACAACATAATTTCTGTGGTGACATGCTAGGAACCATAAAAGAACTTTGAAAAGTAAAGCAATCAAGGTTAGAGATTCAAATCAAGTCATAACATGCAAGAGTCTATATTAGCATTAAAACAAGTAACAAAAGAACATTAGGTGCAAGAGCTCTCGCTGTCCGTGACTCGAATGTCTCCAAATGGTGTTTGCGTGCAAGAAAGGGGATAGGGAATATGAGAAAAAGTATTTTTGTGTTGAGAACTCAATCTACTAAAGTGTCATACTTGGTCTTCTTTGGAATCTTATCTTGACTCGTCCCCAGGCCACTAGCCAGGTAAAAGTCAATTTGATCCACTCCTTTTTGATATTTCGAGCACTTATGCAATGGATGAGCGTAGGCACGAGAGTTGACACTTAGTATGGCAAAGAGAGAATATGGTGGAGAAGGAAGACAAAAAGGATGAGAAAGACTCACATCAATGAGGACAATCATAGGCAAGAGATGCCAAATGATAGATATGATGTGAGGAGTAGGGATTGCCATGCAACGGATGCACATACGAGCTAAGAAGCTCTCCAATATAGCTATATGTATAATGATCATCTCTATGGAGTACAAGGATATAGAGGGAGTACTAGTGTGGATCTCTCAAAAGGATAGTAGTGTTTCCCCTTTCTCTCTTTTTATTTCTTTTTCTCTTTTTTCTATTTTTTCTATTTTTTTGTGGCCTCAATGGCTCTTTCTATTTAACTCTCATTTGTCCTCTTTGGGATCTTTTAATGTGTCCACTTTGGGATATTTTCCTCACTTAAGGGCAACACTCTATTTTATAAGAAGGTAAAGGAGATCTTTCACACTTTACAAGGTACTCAAAAACATAAAGAAGATATAACTAGCATGAAGTATGCAATGTAAGTCGCTGCCAGTGTAGCAAGAACATGTATGACATGAAGATCAAGTCGTGAAGAGGTGGGTGTTGCATGGCAATATAACTCGGAAAGGCTATGGAAATGCCTTGATAGGTAGGTATGGTGGCTGTTTTGAGGAAAGATATAAGGAGGCTTATGATGACAGAGTGTATCATGCCAAGGGTTTGGATGTACCGGCGAAGGTGGACACCAACTCTCGGAGTGAGAAGAAGGCAATGCACGGCACAGGAGAGGCTAGCAAAATATGGGAAGGTGGAAGTGTCAACTCTCAATACTTACATTAGTCCGAAGAACTCATGCACTTATTATCGGTAACTCTCAATCTAATGAGGAGGTTCACAAAGAGACAAGTACCCCGAGGAGGAGTGTATGGGGGTTTGGTTATCCTTGCGCATCCTCTACTCATAGTACGTGAGTGTACTCTAATATTCGATCCCTCAGAAGAGTAGTGATCCATCTAGTAGCTAGAGTTCTCAACTAGTTTTGTAGTTTTTGAAAATAAACACGGATTGCCCAAAATACGACCCCTATCACTAATAGGCAAGAGCTCTTGACACCAAAAGTTCAAAAATTACTCACATCAATACCTCAAAACCACTGCAAGCTACTACTAGAATTAAATAGCAACCTCGAGTACCTACTTCTCAAAACAAGACACAACTCAGTGCAACAACCAACTCTCTTTAACAAGATAAACATGAAAACTAAAAAGAGTTCCAGCAACAAACTAAACAAAATCCAAGGCTCTTGCTAAAGACAAACTAAGACTAAAACTAAACATGGCAGTAGCTATGGAAAGATAAAGAACACACAACAGCAAAAAGGTAAGCAGGAAAAATCCTATGATGTGTTCTAAATTTTGAAAGTGGAGCGTGTTTCTCTCCCACACAAAGTAAGAAAGGATCTAACTTGTTATGAACAGCAAGCAAAGCTAAAGAAAACTAAAAACAAAACCTAAGAGCGAGACGCTCCAAGCATAGCACATAACACATGAAGTGATAAAAATATAGTGAGACGAAGGACGAACTGATGATTTGTTGATGGAGAAGGGGATGCACGGGGGCATCCCCAAGCTTAGACGCTTGAGTCTCCTTGAATATTTCTTGGGGATGCATGTGGGCATCCCCAAGCTTGAGCGCTTGACACTCCTGGATCTTCTTTCATCATCTTCCCTCGCACACTTGAAAACTCCCTTCATACATAACTCATCATAATCTGATTAGCGAGGTTAGTACCCGTACCAAAACGTGGCTGAATCTGTGAAAAACAGAACATCACATAGTAAATATTTTTTTAGGAGCACTTCTGCAACTCAAATCAAAAAACTCAGAACATACGGAAGTTTCGTAATTGTATAGAGCATACTATGTAAGAAATTCAGCTCAAAAATATGAACTGGGATTTTTCTGGAGTTTTTCTGGTCACGAGGACAGAATCTGTTTTCTGGACAGCATGTCACAGCTTTTACTTCCCTTGCCGTAAGAGGCTATAACTTGGCACAAAGCTGAAAAATAAAGATACAATGATGTTTCTACAGAAGTAACAATCATCAAGACACAACAAAAGAAAAAAGAAACACCTAAATTCGTTGCGGGTTGCCTCCCGAAAGCGCTTCTTTAAAGCCATTAGCTAGGCATAATGCAAAAAGAAGAATCAAGGGTATCCAAGATCAGAATCATAAAAACCCTCAAATTGATTTTCAATAAGCTCATTCTTCTTCTTACTAGGAAATATATACTTACCTTTCGCCATACCGCGTAAGCGTATGTGCCTATTACCAATATCAATGAAGCCTTTCATAGCACGGAGGAAGTCTCTTCCGAGCACAATGTTACTTTGGTTTGGCTCCATGATGAAGAAATCCATTGGTGCAGTCCTATGAAGGAATGCAACTTGGAATTCTTTTACCTTTCCTTTAATCTCTGAAATATCTCCATTAGAATGTTCATGATAAGATGATAATATATCCATAGCCAGTTTCAAAGAATCATAAACTATTTTTGGCATAGTAGAAACTGTGGATCCAATATCACAAAGAGCAAGGAAGCTTTGGTTAGAGATGCTAATCCTAACAAAGGGCTCCCATCATCATCTATCTCCAACATTTCTTTCTTGTTGGACTTAAGTTCCTCTACTTTACTCAAGTCTAGAGCATCCAGTCTTTTTCCAATAGTGGCAAGTCTATCTATGACAATATCAACACTACGATCATAAACAAAATAACTAGATATACCATGCAAAATATCAAGAGCCCTATCTTCATCACACTCTAGAAAATCTCCTTCAGCTATAATGTCAAGAGAGTGTTTACACCACTTCAAAAGACCATGGTAAAAATTTCTAAGCACTTTTTATAGATATCCAAGGCATAACTCTTTTATGTGCTTCAGAAATTCTGTCCCATGCCTTCTTCATATTTTCTCCATCTCTTTGACGGAAATCGAGAACTTCCGATTCCCGCAAAGCACCTAGTCCTAACATGTTCATTTAAACAAGGAGGACTACTAACAGCAAGGTAAATAATTTTTTTGTGATTTTTGATAAAAGACACAAAGATAAAAACTGAAAGATAAACTAACAAGACTAAAAAACAAAGGTAAAGGGTAGTGTGCAACTCCCCTATCTTAGCACTTGGAGTCCCCGGCAACGGCGCCAGAAAACTTGCTTGATGGCTTCTCGCCCCTTCGTTGGTTTCCCCAAGTGTAAGGTCGAGATGTAGTGCAGTAGCAGTTTTCCCTCGGTGAAGATACCAAGGTTTGTCTACAGCAGGACTCCAGATATGATAAGTAGGTGTCAGCGGCGCAACTGACGCGGACCTGCACACAGACACAGGTAACTTTGTTCCCAATGAAGTTCAGAGAGGTTGTCAATCTCTCCGGTCTTGTTGTTTACAAAGGATAAAATGCAAGGGATAATGATAGCAAATAAAAGCGGTAAAGTAAATGCAGCGTGGAAACAATGATAAGGATATGGACCGGGATACGTGATGTTCGCTAGTGATGTCTCTCTCCAAAAAGACGATAAAATTGCTATGCGAGGTAAACAAATTACAGAAAGGCAATTGACAGGATTAAGAACGCACGCAATGCTAACTATGCTACAAAAGAAAGGAAGAGGTTCAAAAGCACGGGCAGTACGCCAAAGTAAGTAGACCGAAATCCATCTGCATCTACTACTAATCATCCACCTTGAGATATCTATCCAGAACATCTCGCTGGTATTAAGTTGCGAGCCCCACCCAAAGTGTAAACCCAAAGCAACAGACAACTGCATTAAAAAGAACTCTGCGTAAAGTAAACAATCCTTGTAACCATGGTTACAAGCACCGTTGTTTTCCCCCTTGTGGCAACATCACATCCCCTAGACTCATGTTTCTGTCACTCAAGCATGTCATCGGGGAGGCATGAACCCACAATCTAGCACAACGCTCCCTCTTGGAGTCACTACCTACTACTTGGCCAAAGCAATAAACAGCAACGGAGAACATGCAAGAATTACTTAGGAACAAAAATATAAAAGATAGAAACCAAATATATTACTCTATCACAATCTGCACATAATCTCATAATCCATCAGATCCGATCAAACTCAACATAGCAATAGCAGAAATATTACAAAGGTGCCTCGATCATGTAGGGCAGCTCACGAGGTCTAAACAATGAAGATCAAAGAGGGGAGGAGAACATCACATGGCTACTGATCACGGACCCATGGTCCAAGGAAAACTACTCACGGGACATCCGGGGAGCATCCATGGTGGAGAGGAGACTCCCGGAGGTCAATCCTCCCTCCGGCAGGGTGCCGGGAAGAGGTCTTCTGGTGCTCCCGATCTTGGAAGCGCGGTGGCGGCGGAACAGAGGCGAGTTCGCGGAATAGGGTTCTGCCCCTGGAGTTTTCCCGTGACGGGGGATAAATAGGCGAAAGGGGGCAGCCAGAGGTGGGCCAGGGGCCCCAGGCGCCCCCTGGCGCGGCCAGGGGTGGGGCCGCGCCGGGTGGCCGCTTGGCCCCCGCTTGGCCCCCCTCTGGCCCCTCCCGGGCTCTTCTGGAAGCTTTCTGTACGCTGATTTTTTCTGTAGTTTTCCCGGAATTTTTCTGGCATTTTTCATATGGGGGGAAACTGAAATAGAAAAACAGCAGAAAACAGGAACTGGCACTGGGGTGCACTGAGTTAATAGGTTAGTCCAAATATGATCAAAAGTGTATGAAAGTGTATCTAGATCATAGCAATATCACACAAAACATGCATGGAGCAAGCAGAAATTATAGATATGTTTTGGACGTATCAGGGATGGCTAAAGAGGGGGACAAACCGAGGTGAGTGTCGATGGTGCCGTAATCGAGAATGGGGAAAAACACAGTGAGACACCGTGATGTACCCAGGTTCGGGGCTCTCCGTAGAGATAACACCCCTAGTCCTGCCAAGCTAGCTATATGCAATAACTCTCGCTACAATGAATGCTCCTTGAGTTGTTTGAGAGGAAGGAGAAGAGGGCTCTAAGCTCAGCTCTCTCCTTGCTCTCTTTCTCTGGTGGGTGAAGTTGTAATAAGTGCTTCGTCCTCCCTCACGCGGGAGGGGTACCCGGGGCTATTATAGGCCAAGCCCGGGGTACAAAGTTAAATGTAAAAAGGGGAGGACCCAGCTGCCAGCCTCAGACGAGCTGGGGGCCTCACGTCGTGTGCTCCCGGATGACCCGGTGTAGACTTGCGGCCCTCCATGCCGCTAACTTGCAGGTATTGCTAGTGAACAGTGGAGCTTAGCCCTGTCGGCATGTCCGCGTGATCGGCGCTGGAGGAGACCGCAATCCTCTGACAGCCCGGATCTCTTGGGATTGCGCATTGAATGAACTTGTACCAAGTGTCCGACCTGGGATTCTGCTCGGAGGTTGCCTTGTTCTCTCCGGCCGAATGATTCTAGGTGAGGCTGATTGCACTCTCTTGGGGAAATCGGCCTCCGACCTGATCAGTTCGTCCCACTGCTTGCTTGGTTTTGATTAGCTCGGCCTTGATTAGATCGGCGACCATCAGGTCGGTGATCTTTGTCTTGATGAAATGTTTCTCCTGGGTGACCCTACCCGGGGTCATTCCCAGTACAGTAGCCCCTAAAGCTGCGGAGGTCCCGCCGAACTAAGCGATAGCGGGCCCTGCACAGGTTCCTCCCATACTTCTCTTTGAATCTTCTTTTCTGACCGATTGCCCTTAATTGGCCAATTGCTCGCGATCTGCCGATTGCTCTTGTACTTCTGACCGATTGCTCGCAATTGGACGATTGCTTGCAGTCTGCCGATTTCTCTTGTTCTTCTGACCGATTGCTCTCAATTGGCCGATTGCTTGCGATCTGCCGATTTCTCTTGTGATGCTTGCCGATTTCTTCTTCCCCTCCACTGATCTGGCCAATGGTTAGTTTGACTGGAATGGTTACTAAAACTTGCCGCTTCAACTTCATCGTGGAATTCGGAACGACGTGCCATGATTTGACATGTCATAACCGCCACCTCGAGCCACGCGCGCACGTCCCGTCCCATCCGCCGGATCCTCTGTGCTCCGACCTGATGTTGCATTGGAAATACATGCGGCCACACTGGCCACAGAGCTGGCGCATCGGATCCCACTACCGCCCCGCTGGCCCTTTAAATAGCCAGGGGTGGGGATGCGGCACACACTGCCCACTCCATCTTCTTCCTCGCGCACTTCTCCTCTGCCTCCGCCGCTGCGACGCCGTGTGCTCCGTTGCTGCCGCCGCTACCGCCGAGGCCTAGATCTGCCCCGACGACCACTTCCCCGCTGTTCTCCGCCGCCAACTCCGCCACCACTCTTCATCGCCATTGGTGGACGCGGCTCTCGGTGTCCGCCGCCGCCGCCGCCATCGTCTTCGTATTCAAGCTCTCCCTCCCCCGCCACGGATTCTGACGCCTCCATGGGGGACGACGGTGCTGTCGCCCGCCAGAAGGGTTCGTGGAAAGGCTCCAATGCCACTGAGATGCAGATTGCACTTCTCCGTCGCGCGCGCAATATTGCGGCGGACCTCGACTTCCGCGTCCTCGGTCCTGAGCTCGTGTCCACTCCCAAAACCGGCGAGCGGGTGGTCTTCCTCACCCACTTCGACCGCGGATTCGGGCTCCCGGTGAGCAAGTTTTTTCGCGAACTTCTGGACTTCTTCCAATTGCAACCGCACCACCTCGGCGCCAACGCCGTCATGCTGTGGTCTCGGCCTTTGTGACATTGTGCGAGGGCTATCTTGGAGTGCGGCCCACAGTCGGACTGTGGTCTCGGCTTTTCTATCTCTGCAGCTTCCGAGTGGGCACCGGGGTGTTTGGCACCAATCCGAAAACTGGGAAGAGAGAGTAGGTGATGGCCGAATGCGGAGCCGCCGTCATCTACGTCCGCAAATCTGGTCTGTATCCTCATCCTCAGCCACTGCAGTCCATCAAGGACTGGCAGATGGGGTTCTTTTACGTCTCCTCACCCAAAGGGAAGGACTTGCTGAACTTGCCGGAGTTCTCCCTGCCGCCCCCGAGCAAGCACAACTGGTCCGAGAAGCCCGGGGATGGAGATACCAATCTGGACTGTCAAATGGCTCGGATCCTCGAGTTGATGGCCAACGGCATGCGCGCCGCCGATCTGGTTGGTACTTGGCTCTGCTGCCGAGTGCTCCCTCTGCAACGCCAGTGCCACCGCATCTGTTACATGAGCAAGAGGATGGACCCCACTCAGATTTCCACCGTCCGCATGGAGGAAGAAGAACTTGTTCGGTGATGGCTTCTCGCCCCTCGTTGGTTACCCCAAGTGGAAGGTTGAGATGCAGTGCAACAGCAAGTTTCCCTCGGTGAAGATACCAAGGTTTGTCTCCCGTAGGACTCCAGATATGATAAGTACGTGTCAGCGGCGCAACTGACGCGGACCTGCACACAGACACAAATAACTTTGTTCCCAACGAAGTTCGGAGAGGTTGTCAATCTCTCCGGTCTTGTTGTTCACAAAGGGTAAAACACAAGGGATAATGATAGCAACTGATAGTAAAAGCAGAAAAGTAAATGAGCGTGGAAACAGTAATGAGGATATGGACCAGCATACGTGATGTTCACTAGTGATGTCTCTCTCCCAAAAGACGATAAAACTGCTATGCGAGGTAAACAAATTACAGAAGAGCAATTGACAGGATTATGAACGCACCACAATGCTAACTATGTTACAAAAGAAAGGACGAGGCTCAAAAGCATGGACAGTACGCCAAAAAAAGTAGACCGAAATCCAACTACATCTACTACTAATCATCCACATTGAGATATCTATCCAGAACATCTCGTTGGTATTAAGTTGCGAGCCCCACCCAAAGTGTAAACCCAAAGCAACAGACAACTGCATTAAAAAGAACTTTGCGTAAAGTAAACAATCCTTGCAACCGCGGTTACAAGCACCGTTGTTTTCCCCCTTGTGGCAACAACACATCCCCTAGACTCATGTTTCTGTCACTCAAGCGTGTCATCGGGGGGCATGAACCCACAATTGAGCAAAACGTTCCCTCTTGGAGTTACTACCTACTACTTGGCCAAAGCAATAAACAGCAACGGAGAACATGCAAGAATTACTTAGGAACATAAATATAAGAGATAAAAACCAAATATATTACTCAATCATAATCTGAACATAATCTCATAATCTATCAGATCCCATCAAACTCAGCATAGCAATAGCAGAAATATTACAAAAGTGCCTCGATCATGTAGGGAAGCTCACGAGGTCTAAACCATGAAGAACAAATAGGGGAGGAGAACATCACATAGCTACTGATCACGGACCCATGGTCCAAGTAAAACTACTCACGAGACATCCGGGGAGCATCCATGGTGGAGAGGAGACTCCCAGGGGTCGGCCCTCCCTCCGGCAGGGTGCCGGGAATAGGTCTTCTGGTGCTCCCGATCTCGGAAGCGCGGCGGCGGTGGAACAGAGGCGAGATCGCGAAAAAGGGTTCTGTCTCTGGAGTTTCCCCGTGACGGAGAATAAATAGGCGAAGGGGGGCAGCCAGAGGTGGACCAGGGCCCCAGGCGCCCTCTGGCGTGGCCAGGGGTGGGGCCGCGCCGGGTGGCCGCCTGGGCCACCCCTGGCTCCCCTCTGGCCCCACTCGGGCTCTTCGCGAAGCTTCCTGTACGCTGATTTTTCCTGTATTTTTCCCAGAATTTTTCTGGCACTTTTTATATGGGGGAAAACTGAAATAGAAAAACAGCAGAAAACAGGAACTGGCACTGGGGTGCACTGAGTTAATAGGTTAGTCCAAATATGATCAAAAGTGTATGAAAGTGTATCTAGAACATAGCAATATCACACAAAACATGCATGGAGCAAGCAGAAATTATAGATACGTTTTGGACGTATCAACATCCCCAAGCTTAATTCCTGCTCGTCCTCGAGTAGGTAAATGATAACGGCATAATTTCTGTGGTGACATGCTAGCAACCATATAAGAACTTTGAAAAGTAAAGCAATCAAGGTTAGAGATTCAAATCAAGTCATAACATGCAAGAGTCTATATTAGCATTGAAACAAGTAACAAAAGAACATTAGGTGCAAGAGCTCTCGCTGTCCGTGACTCGAATGTCTCCAAATGGTGTTTGCGTGTAAGAAGGGGGATAAGGAATACGAGAAAAAAGTATTTTTGTGTTGAGAACTCAATCTACTAAAGTTTCACACTTGGTCTTCTTTGGAATCTTATCTTGACTCGTCCCCAGAACACTAGCCAGGTACAAGTCAATTTGATCCACTCCTTTTCGATATTTCGAGCACTCATGCAATGGATGAGCGTAAGCACGAGAGTTGACACTTAGGATGGCAAAGAGAGAAGTGCGGAGGAGGAAGACAAAAAGGATGAGAAAGACTCACATCAATGAGGACAATCATAGGCAAGAGATGCCAAATGATAGATATGATGTGAGGAGTAGGGATTGCCATGCAACGGATGCACATACGAGCTAAGAAGCTCTCCAAAGGAACTAGTGGGAGTGCATCTAACTTGCTCGCTCATGAAGACCTAGAGCTCGTTTGAGGAGGCTCTTCCTTGGAATATGCAAACCAAGTTCTATAGTGTGAAGGTCCCCACATAGCTATATGCATAATGATCATCTCTATGGAGTACAAGGATATAAAGGGAGTACTAGTGTGGATCTCTCAAAAGGATAGTAGTGTTGCCCCTTTCTCTCTTTTTATTTCTTTTTCTCTTTTTCTATTTTTTTGTATTTTTGTGTGGCCTCAATGGCTCTTTCTATGTAACTCTCATTTGTCCTCTTTGGGATCTTTTATTGTGTCCACTTTGGGATCTTTTCCTCACTTAAGGGCAACACTCTATTTTACAAGAAGGTAAAGGAGATCTTTCACACTTTACAAGGTACTCAAAATCATAAAGAAGATGTAACTATCATGATGTATGCAATGTATGTTGCTGCCAGTGTAGCAGGAACATGTATGACATGAAGATCAAGTCATGAAGAGGTGGATGTTGCATGGCAATGTAACTCGGAAAGGCTATGGAAATGCCTTGATAGGTAGGTATGGTGGCTGTTTTGAGGAAAGATATAAGGAGGCTTATGATGACAGAGCGTATCATGCCAAGGGTTTGGATGTACCGGCGAAGGTGGACACCAACTCTCGGAGTGAGAAGAAGGCAATGCACGGCACGGGAGAGGCTAGCAAAATATGGGAAGGTGGAAGTGTAAACTTTCAATACTTACATTAGTCCGAAGAACTCATGCACTTATTATCGGTAACTCTCAATCTAATAAGGAGGTTCACAAAGAGACAAGTACCCCGAGGAGGAGTGTATGGGGGTTTGGTTATCCTTGCGCATCCTCGACTCATGGTACGTGAGTGTTCTCTGATATTCGATCCCTCCAAAGATTAGTGATCCATCTAGTAGCTAGAGTTCTCAACTAGTTTTGTAGGTTTCAAAAATACACACAGATTGCCCAAAATACGACACCTATCACTAATAGGCTAGAGCTCTTGACACCAAAAGTTGAAAAATTACTCACATCAATACCTCAAAACTATTGCAAGCTACTACTAGAATTAAATAGCAACCTCAATCACCTACTTCTCAAAACAAGACACAACTCAGTGCAACAACCAACTCTCTTTAACAAGATAAACATGAAAAATAAAAAGAGTTCCAGCAACAGACTAAACTAAAGCCAAGGCTCTTGCTAAAGACAAACTAAGACTAAAACTAAACATGGCAGTAGCTATGAAAAGATAAAGAACACACAACAGCAAAAAGATAAGCAGGGAAAATCCTATTATGTGTTGTAAATTTTGAAAGTGGAGCGTGTTTCTCCCCCAAACAAAGTAAGACGGGATCTAACTTGTTAATAACAGCAAGCAAAGCTAAAGAAAACTAAAAATAAAACCTAAGAGCGAGACGCTCGAAGCATAGCACATAAGGCATGAAGTGATAAAAATATAGTGAGACGAAGGAAGAACTGAAGATTGTTGATGGAGAAGGGGATGCACGGGGGCATCCCCAAGCTTAGACACTTGATTCTCCTTTAATATTTATTGGGGATGCATGGGGGCATCCCCAATCTTGAGCGCTTGACACTCCTGGATCTTCTTTCATCATCTTCCATCGCACACTTGAAAACTCCCTTCATACATAACTCATCATAAGCTGATTAGAGAGGTTAGTACCCTTAATAAATAATTTTTCCCCACTGGATATAAAGATATTCTTGAAGAGATACTGTTTCTCAAGAGTGCCAAAAAGTTTTGGCAAAGAAAAAGAAAGCTTAAGGTTTGCAAAAGTTAGGAGAGACAAAACGTGGCAGAATCTGTGAAAAACAGAACAGCAGGTAGTAAAGAATTTTTTAGGGATACTTCTGCAACTCAAATAAAAAAACTCAGAACATACGGAAGTTTCGTAATTTTATAGAGCATGCTGTGTAAACATTTCATCTCAAAAAGATGAACTGGAATTTTTCTGGAATTTTTCTGGTCAAGAGGACAGAATCTGTTTTCTGGACAGCATGTCACAACTTTTACTTCCCTTGCCGTAAGAGGCTATAACTTGGCACAAAGCTGAAAAATAAAGATACAATGATGTTGCTACATTAGTAAAAAACATCAAGACACAACAAAAGAAAAAATAAAAACCTAAATTCATTGTGGGCTGCCTCCCGAAAGCGCTTTTTTAGAGCCATTAGCTAGGCTGAAAGATTATAGAAGATGCTCTTACAAGAATAAGAATTTTGAAGCAAAAGAGAGCATCAAGAAGAAAATATGAAACACATTTAAGCCTAACCCACTTCCTATGCATAGGCATCTCATATTAAAATAAATCGAAGAAGCACAAAGTGACATGCATAGGAAGGTGGAACAAGAACAACTTAAAAACTTTCAACAAAAAGACAGGTGTTTTTGTAACATGGAGGTTTCTACAATGATACTTTCCTCTCTCAAAGTAATTTTCAGTAGTATCATGAACAACATCAAGAGTGTAACTATCACATAAATTATATTGTTCATGACCTACAAGCACACGTGTATTGTTTTCAACACGGTTTTTAGGATCATAAGATAAATGCAACCCATCACATTGAGCTTTGATAAGAGGAAAATTCTCTAGAGTTGGAGATTTCAAAAGGATAATAGGACAATAAAGTGTGGGTGCAATAGCAACAATTTCATGCTTAACATAAGGAACTATAGAGAGTTCATCTACGTAAGCATCATCCATAGTGGCATCATGGCCATAAGCATAGAAGGCATCAACTTCATCAAAAAGGGATATTTCAAAAGAATCCATAGGATCATAACACTCATATAAGGTAAGATTCAAAGAGTTACTCTCATTAGAAGGTAGACATGGATGGATCCATTCTTCCTCCTTTTGTTCGTCACTCTCCTCCTCTTTTTCATCCAAGGAGCTTTCGGTTTCATCAACTTCTTCTTTCATAGAGTCCTGCAAAACATTAGTCTCTTCCTTTGGGGGGGGGGAGATTCTCTCAAGATGATCAGTAATATAATAATTTGCATCATAATTTTCCAAACAATAGTTAAGAATGTCAAGACTCTCAGATTTGTAAGGGGCGTCATCAATATTTTTAAGAAGAGAAGTAATTTCATAGGCACCCTTATAAGCAACAAATTCTTCTATTGGCTCTGCATCATAAAAATCATAGTTTCTCTTAACATAAGAAGCTAAGGTTTCATCATCATTGTACTCACATTGGAAAGCAAGGTGTTTATGCCTCATAAAGCAACAAGATTCATCCCTGCAGAAAGATATATTATATATTGAGCACAAGTTTCTAGCATACTCATACAACTGATGTATTTGTTCCCATAAGTGTATCCCGTTTTGAGACAAGCGGTGTTCCTTGTACCACTTTTGTTGATCCTCAGTGAATCCTCCCTGCCAATAAGATCTAGTTTCAAAGAAGTCAAACATTGATTGGCAAGTAAGGAACTAGACATACTATTAATTTTTTTTTGATTTTTGATAAAAGACACTAAAGCATAAACTGAAAGGTAAACTAACAAGACTAAAAAACAAAGGTAAAGGGTAGTGTGAAACTCCCCTATCTTAGCACTCGGAGTCCCCGGCAACGGCGCCAGAAATTTGCTTGATGGCTTCTCGCCCCTCGTTGGTTACTGTGACGCCCCCAAAATCAATCCGTGTACAGTAATCATACACGCAGGGTACAGGGCTGAGATTAGGGTGCCACGGTGATAATATCACAGCACAACACTAAACACAAAAGGATAAACAAATATGTTACAATAGAGGGGGTCACGCGGACCCGAATACATAAGTCATACAAGCCATAATATCTGAGTACAGACATAGTTAGTCAAGTTTTGCCTTAAGAAGGCTAGCACAAATCACATCAGAGATACAGATCGAAAAGGCGAGGCCTCCTTCCTGGGATCCACCGAACTACTCCTGGTCAACGGGGAACTCGACGTCGTAGTAGGCGCCTCCAGGGTACTCCTGCTCCTGGGCTCCAACATCGGCTGCAGCGGCCGATCAGGCAAAACAGTAAAGAAAATAAAGCAGGTGAGTATCTAGTATACCCGCGAGTCTTACGTCCGCTACTAAGCATTATGCATTGTATCAACAGAAAGAAGAGGTTTTATATAGTGGACTGAAAGACAGAAATCCAGAGCAAGGATAAGAAGCTAGGCCTAACGAAGACTAGCATCTTCCGACGATGTCTTGCAGCATGAGGTAAGAATCAGCCAACAGTTTATATAAAGCATAAAGTAACAATGCAGCAGAGGTTGCTGCAGCATTGTATAATAATAAGTTGTAACAATTAACAATGCCTTCGAGTTCACCTCCTCGACATCCCCGCGAGGAAGAAAACCCGGAACCATACAGTTTAATAATAATAGTTTCTAGTGGTAAGATCCAGCTTCAGCATAAAGTGTCCTGTTAACGTGGACACGGCTATTCGAATAGATTAATCTTCCCTGCAGGGGTGCACTTGTGTTACGCTACACGCACGGATCTCCAGGGTGGCGGGAACCTTATCAGGGAACGCTCCACCGAGGCTATCCGACACTTCATAGCCCATCTTTCAAACTCAATAGAGAGGCCATCCGCCGGTCTAAACCCTAACCCGAACGTACTCCTGCACGGTGCGTGACTGGCCGGTGAAGTTAAAGCAAATCCAAATAAGACATCACCGCGCGAGCAAATAAGACAACACCACTTCCCGGCAATCAGCCCGCAGTACTGCTGACGTCTTAAGAGTCCTCGGACGACACTACGAAGCAGAGGAGCCCATAACTCGTAATTCCCATGGGTAGGTAGTGCGTACATGGCATATAGCCAGCTCAAGACATCCGCCGAACCATTTAGCATTTTTTATTAACCTTTGTGACAACCCTTATCATTGCCTCGACATAACTGACCCGCGGACAACGACAGCAGCCAGGACCACCAGTACATCGGTGCCTGCCCCGTCGTCCCACCAAGTCATTGCGGTTACCAACAAGGTGAACCGTCTCCTTACCTTGTCTCGCGTGTGCTCCTGGAGGAACTCGACTTGCGTAGTTTGTTAACTCTCGCGGCCAACGATCAGGGGCCAAGCACACCGGTACACTGGTCGTACCCTCCCTGTCGTCCCGTTGCAATACCTCTCGCCGGCACCGCTGGGTCGCCCGACTTCTTACCTGAAGGACAACCGTTGTTCAGGACCCTAAGGTGGTAAGACAAAGTCAGCCTCGAGGGGAGTACAAGGATTACTCCTTGATAGCTCACACTTGAGGTGACTAGGCATAACCCAGATAGGGGCCTTTGGCGGTGTCTGCTTTGTACCGTACCTGTGCAGTTATAATATTTGTATCCGCGTTCACTCCCCTGAGTGATCACGGCCCTCTATCTAATCCTAGCTAACAATGCGCAGGGCTCACTGCTGAATAATGCATAATAATAATAGGCAGCATAGGATAAAAGAGGTACATCAAGGGGCGACAAAAAACAGGCTATGCAATTGAATAGGATTGTAACGTAGCAGCAGTAGTAACAATGCCTAGTGCAAGAAATGTACGGAAAGATAGGCGATATCTGGGGAAGAGAATGGCTCTGCTTGCCTGGAAGCTCGACGGTAGTAGTAGGGTCGTCGACGAAGTAGTCGTACTCAGCAGCGGTGTAGTCGACGGCAACAGTGGGTTCTACCAGATTAAGGGGGGGGGGAGAAACAGTAAATACACAGCAAACATATACAAACAGATGCATGACATGACAGATGAAATGTTAACGGTGTTCTAACGCAGTGCAATGCACGTTGCTCAGAGCGGGAATTCATCTGAGGATGAACTACCGGCTCCGGGTGATTACCGGACAAGGGGTCCGGAGAGGGAAGGATCAAGCCGGAGGTGTTGTGGGTACCGGAAAAACATAAGGGGGGTGTATCCGTGCTAGTTGATCTATTCCGAGAAACATTCGTGTTCGGAATAAATTCATCCGGGCACTCTAACAGTACCGGACAATTTATCGGACAGTCGGTCCGAAGGGGGACGGTTCGATGTTCGTTGTGTTAGAGGGGTGTGATAGACATACAGATAGCGTATTCGTATTCGTTATATTTTTCTGATCAATTTTCATGTATAAAGTTTTTGAATCTGACTTACGGTTTAAAAGATATTGAATTTCAAAGTTTAAATCAATTTAAATGATTTTCTGAATTTCTTTTATTATTTATTCAACATTATCCAGAACATTATCCAAAACAGTGCCTGACATGTGGGACCCACCTGTCAGCCTCTGTTTATTTATAAAACATATTAATAAATCAGAAAAGGCACTGGGCCCCCATGTCAGTGACTAGTTTTTATAATTCTATTTATTTTAAAAAGACTTACAGCTGGGGCCACGCAGTCAGTGACTCCAGTGTTAACTAAACTTATTTAATTAAGTTAAATGGCCAGGGGCCCACAGGTCAGTGTCTGGGAGGGTTTATTATTCTGTTAAGCTAACAAAGTAATTAGCCGGGGCGGGACCCACATGTCAGTGACTGGGGTTGCCCAGTCAGCACAGTTGACTGGTCAACCCAGTCAACTGGTCCACGGGGCCCACTGGTAGAGACCGTGAGGCTCGCCGGAGGCTCACCGGCGACAGAACGCCGGCGAGGTCGACGCTGCCCTCGCTGTGGTGCACGGGAGGAGGCGCGGCTGGTACCAATCGACGCGGACGACTACGGGGAGAAGTTTGGTGGCGGTGCGGTGGCTTGGGGTGGACAGGCACGAGCTCGAGCCCAAAAATGGCGGAGGGGGTCTCGGGCTCCAATGGCACTGGGCTATACGCGACGAAACTGAAGGCGCTGCTGGGTGGGATCGAACATACGATCCACGGGGAACCTTTTAGTGCAACCGGCATGGGCTGTGGTGGCCAGGGGACACGGCTACGACGACGAACCACGGCGGCCGGAGGAAAGTGGAAGAGGGGAAACGCCTACGGGTCTATCGAGCACCTATGGACAGTTGGCAACGACAGAGGAGCTCACCACGAGCGCGTCGGGGTTGGAAGCGTTCTCGGGGAGGGGCTGAGGCGGCCGGAATCGACGTTGAGGTTGCAGCGGCCGGAGTAGAGGAAGAAGACACGGGCGACGCCTACGGTTCTCCCCGGGCTCGATTAGCTGTTGTAGTCGACGAAGACGACGAAGGCGCAGCCGCTGGACACCACCTCGGGGCGGACCGTGCTCGTTGGCCACGACTGGCCACGACAATGGCGCCGGCGGCGCTCGGGAGTTTTTCCCCGAGGCGTGCGAGAAGAGGAGGAGGGGAAAGGGAGGGGGAGGATGTCCAGGGGATCGGGGGCGTCGCCCTTATCGCCTCCGCGAAGGGAGGGGGCAGGTGGGTGCGGGGCCAGCTCGCTGGCGTCGACGGCGAGCCCGGCTCCGTACGGGAGCAGGTGGGGGGGGTGGTTGGGGAAGAAGACAAGGGGTGGGGTGGGCTGGGCTGAGGTGGGCCTCGCCCCAGGCGAGTTTTAATCATTTTTATTTTTTCTTCTAATTTTCCATTCTGTTCTTTTCCTTTTGTATTGGTTTTAATTGCTTTAACATTTTTTTAAAATGTGTGACCTGGCCCATAATTAGGAGTGTAAATTTCCAGAGTGCCACAAAAAGTTTAGGCTTAAAATAAAACCATTTACCATTTCTTTATAATATTCAATTGTCAAATGGGACTGTTTTGCTTGGTGTTTGAATTGTTTGAATTTTCCAGTGGCAAAATAAAATACTATAACCATATGGGCATGACCCAATGATTATTTGTGATTTTATAAAAGTGGTCCCATGATTTTTGGGAAAAGTTTAATTGCAACATATTTTTCATAGCAACCAAAAGGCATTTTTGAATATGATCAAAAGGAAGTGGATCATGGCAAGATTTGCATAGTGATTAGCAACAGTGATTAGTCCACAGTAAAAGTGATTACTGTTACAAGCAACTGAGGGTGTTACAAATCTCCCCCACTACAAGAATTCTCGTCCCAAGAATTTAAGTGGTAGCGAGGAAAAGATCGGGGTATTCATCGCGAAGGCGATCTTCGCGTTCCCAAGTGGCTTCATCTTCAGAATGATTCGACCACTGAACCTTGAGGAACTTGACGGTCTTGTTGCGGGTTCGGCGTTCAGACTGATCGAGAATGCGGCTCGGATGTTCTCGATAAGTCAAGTCTTGTTGCAGCTCGATCATATCATGCTCCACTTCGCGGATAGGGTCCTTGAAGCAGCGACGGAGTTGCGACACGTGGAAGACATCGTGGACTTGGGAGAGGTTCGGCGGCAATTCCAACCGGTATACCACGGGTCCACTCCTGGAAAGGATACAGAACGGGCCAATGTAGCAAGGAGCCAACTTGCCCTTGATACCGAAGCGATGAGTGCCCCTCATGGGAGTGACACGGAGGTAAGAGTATTCACCAGGTTGATACTCCATTTCATGGTGTTTGCGGTCATAGTTGCTCTTTTGACGAGACTGTGCGTCCTTGAGATTTTCTTGCACAATGCGAACCTGATCTTCCGCTTCTTGGACAAGATCTGGTCCGAAGTAGGGTCGTTCCCCAGTTCCTGACCAATTCAGGGGGGTTCGACATTTACGCCCATATAGAACTTCGAAGGGGGCCATCTTCAAGCTAGCCTGATAGCTATTGTTGTACGAGAATTCCACGTACGGGAGGGCATCCTCCCATTTCATGCCGAAAGAAAGGACACAAGCGCGAAGCATGTCTTCCAGCACTTGATTAACTCGTTCAACTTGGCCTTGAGACTGGGGGTGATAAGCGGAGCTGAGATTCAGACGAGTCCCGAAGGCTTCCATGAAACTCGTCCAGTATCGTGAGGTGAAAATGCTGCCACGGTCTGAACTGATCTCCAGCGGAATACCATGGAGTGACACAATTCGGGAGATGTACAAGTGTGCTAACTGACTAGCAGTGATCGTCTCCTTGACCGGCAGGAAGTGTGCAATCTTGGAGAATCGGCCGATGACGACAAAGATGGCATCGTTACCTTTCTGTGACTTAGGAAAACCGGTGACGAAGTCCATCTCGACTTTGTCCCACTTCCAATCAGGAGGAGGTTGCGGTTGCAACCAACCAGCAGGTTTCTGATGTCCGGCTTTGACGCGACTGCAAACGTCACATTTGGAAACAAAGCGAGCGATATCTTGCTTCATGTAAGGCCACCAGTACCGTTGACGAAGGTCTTTATACATCTTGGTACTGCCAGGGTGGATTGAAAAGGGAGAATTATGGGCTTCTTCCATGATATCCGGACCACAGTTAATGATGGTCGGGCTCACAGGAACTACTAAGCGGCCCTTGAAGTACACAGTATCACCATCATTATCATCAATAGTAAAAGAGGAGGGCTTTCCTTCTGCGATGTCCTGCTTGATCTTCACAATGTCAGGGGCCAGAGATTGTCTACTCTTGATGAGGACGTCGAGCTTTGACTCGAGAACCAGGTTATTGACGTAACCTTGAGGAACAATCTCGAGATTCAACTTGCGAAACTCTTCATACAGAAGTGGTTGCTGCACCTGAACCTCAAGTTCAGAACAGTAAGCTTTGCGGCTCAAGGCATCGGCCATCACATTAGCCTTGCCCGGGGTATACGAAATATCCATGTTGAAGTCGGCTATTGTCTCGAGCCATCGTTGTTGACGAAGATTCAGGTCTGGCTGAGTAAACATGTGCTTCAGACTTTGGTGATCGGTGTAGACCTCGCAACGATTACCGACGAGGTAATGTCGCCACAACTTCAATGCATAAATTACTGCTGCCAATTCGAGATCATGTGTTGGATATTTGTCTTCGTGAGCACGCAACTGACGAGAGCCATAAGCAATCACTTTGCGCTCTTGCATTAGGACACAGCCTAATCCTTGACGAGACGCGTCACAATATATCACGAAGTCCTTCTGAGTATCAGGGGGAGCGAGCACCGGGGGAGAAGTTAGCTTGTCCTTGAGCGCTTGGAAACTTTCTTGACATTTATATGTCCACTCAAACTTGACGCCTTTGTGAAGCAGATTAGTCAGAGGCCTGGCAATCTTGGAAAAATTCTCGACGAAACGGCGGCAATAGCTAGCGAGCCCGAGGAAACTGCGGACTTGCTTGACGGTCTTGGGAGGAGTCCAGTCAAGAATAGCCTGGATATGTTCTGGGGTGACGGCAATGCCATCCTTGGAAATCACATGTCCAAGGTAGGTCACTTCGGGAAGCCAGAACTCACACTTAGAATACTTAGCGTAGAGTTTGTGTTCTCGAAGCTTCTCCAGTATAAGACGAAGATGTTCAGCATGTTCTTCTTCATTCTTGGAATATATCAATATATCATCCAGATAAACCAAGACGAACTGGTCGAGGTACTCCATGAAAATATAATTCATCAATCTGGAGAAGGTGGCTGGAGCATTGGTTAAGCCAAAGGACATGACAGTGTACTCGTATGAACCATAGCGAGTAATGAAGGCAGTCTTCGGAATGTCCTCATCACGGACTCGGATTTGGTGATAACCCAACCTCAAGTCGAGTTTAGAAAACACCTTGGATCCGACAAGTTGATCATACAGATCGTTGATCCGGGGAAGTGGGTATTTGTTCTAGATGGTGGCTTGGTTAATGGACCGATAATCTTGGACCAATCGGTTTGTCCCATCGCTCTTCTTGACAAAGAGCGAAGGTGCTCCCCAAGCTGAGGAACTGGGGCGAATGAATCCTTTCTGAAGTTCCTTGTCGATTTCCTCCTTAAGTTCAAGGAGTTCATGTGGCGGCATCTTGTAAGGACGCTTGGCAATAGGGGTGGTGCCGGGCTTCAAGTCGATGACAAATTCAACTTCTCTGATCGGGGTATTCCCGGCAGTTCTTCTGGGAAGACGTCGAGAAAATCGCGAACGACTGGAACGTTCTCGATGCCTTCGAGGGGGGCGGCATTCAAAGCATTCATCATAAATATCTGTTTTTCAGCATTACGGGTAACTCGGGTGGTGTGGTTAACAATCTCGCCAGAGGGGTGAAAAAGTTGGACAAACTTGGTGCCACAATAGAGTGCGGCATCGTGAAATTTCAACCAGTCCATTCCCAGAATGAGGTCTATGGTGGAAGACTTCAGAACGATGGGGGAAGCAAGGAATTCAATCCCTTCAATTTCAACAATGGTTCCGGGCACTATCTTGGAGGTGTGGGAATGGCCTATCGGGGTGCGGACAACCATCGATGGGTTCATCTTTTCTAGCGTAAAGTTATGCGACAATGCAAATGCTTCCGACAAGAATGAATGTGATGCTCCTGTATCGAATAAAACAGTAGCAGGTACGGAATTAATGAGAAGGGTACCCATCACGGTAGCGGGTTGTTGTTGAGCTTCTTCAACATTGATGTTGTTAGCATGACCACGAGCATGAGCAGCAGACCCAGTATTATAGTTGGGGGTCCTGTTGTTGCCACGACCATTTCCACGGCCAGCGGGGTGAACTACCAGTTGCTTCTGTTTCTGGGGGCACTCTCTGGAAAAATGCCCAGGTTGGCGGCACGTGAAGCATAATCCATCCTGAGGACGGAGGGGTGTAGCATTGGGTGGTGCAGGCAGAGCTCTTGGCATATGCGGTGGCGGAGGCAGACGGGGTGCAACATAAGACGGCCTTGGAGCAGGGACAGCTGAATGGGTCACACTGGTAGGGAGCCAGATACGACGCTTCTGCGTTGCGCCCGAAGATGAGCCAACGTCACGGTAACGCTTCAGAGAGTTCTTGTGCTCCATCTGGGCAGTCTCGACGGTGATAGCCTTGTTCACCATGGTGGCGAAGTTGGCGAAATCATGAATGGCAAGAGCGAGCCTGAGGTCTGGGTTGAGGCCACGACGGAACTTCTGCTGCCTGCGAGCATCAGTGGTGATCTCTCCTTCCGCATAGCGAGATAGGTTGAGGAACTCGCGCTGATAGGCTTCAACAGTCATGTCGCCCTGAGTGAGGTTGCGGAATTCTTCCGCCTTACGATCCATGATCCCCTGAGGAATGTAGCGGGCGCGGAAGGCAGACTGAAATTCATCCCAAGTGATGACTTCTTCAGCTGGCAGAGAACGCTTGTGGGTGCTCCACCACTGAGCAGCGGCGCCTTTCAGATGATAAGACGCAAAGTTCACATAGTCGGCTGGATCGACATTAGCAGACTCCAGCTCGTGAGTGATGTCGCGAAGCCAGTCATCAGCATCCAACGGCTGAACAGTGTTGCGGAACATAGTGGGGTTGAGGCGGGTGAAGTCGTGCAGAGTCACGGTGGCATGCTGATGGTGGTTCCCATTCTGATTCGGCTGGGGGAACTAAGCCATGATATTCTGCATGAACTGACGGTTCATCTCGAACTGTTGCATCATCACGGCCATGTAATCCGGCGGCGGAGGTGGGTCGTTGGCACCACGACCACAACCACGACCACGACCAGCCATCCTGCTAGAATTTAACAGGGGTATTTCAGCGATGAAAATTTAACGAGATACCGAAATCAAGCCTGAAGTAAAACGACAACGAAAAGGAGGCGCAGAAATATATAGGAGTAGTCATATAAGACATACACATTCACACACAAAGTCAATCGAAAATCGGGCAGCGTAACGTCGTAGAAATTAAGGAAAAAGGACTCACTAGGCGGCGCGCAGACCACGGTTAGGATTACACGACGCGACATAGATTCCACTATGTCAATCACGCCGCAAGAAAACTATTGGCCACAGGAGTTAATGCCAGAGAACGCGCAGCCTGCCCAGAATGAGAATGGGATCCGCGGTCCGGGACCTGGGGTATGACTCCTGCGACACGACTCAATCAATGGGGGGAAGCACCAAAAACGCCGGGTGGAATCAAGAGAACGTGATCCTAATGTCAGATTTTGTAAAACTTACCAGCAAGGATAAGAGAGCAGATTCCCAGAGCATAGGTAAGGAGAAAAGGATCCTAATACCATAGATATCACACGTAGTGACATCGATGTAGGCCCGTAAGCCAAATATTAAGTTAGCAAAATAGTTTTTCAAAGTCTAGACTCAACTTCGACCAAGTAGTGGTGGGGTGGCTTCCTACAGGCAGTCGGCTCTGATACCAACTTATGACGCCCCCAAAATCAATCCGTGTACGGTAATCATACACGCAGGGTACACAGCTGAGATTAGGGTGCCACGGTGATAATATCACAGCACAACACTAAACACAATAGGATAATTAAATATGTTACAATAGAGGGGGTCACGCGGACCCGAATACATAAGTCATACAAGCCATAATATCTGAGTACAAACATAGTTAATCAAGTCAGAGATACAGATCGAAAAGGCGAGGCCTCCTTCATGGGATCCATCGAACTACTCCTGGTCAACGGGGAACTCGACGTCGTAGTAGGCGCCTCCAGGGTACTCCTGCTCCTGGGCTCCAACGTCAGCTGCAGCGGCCGATCAGGCAAAACAGTAAAGGAAATAAAGCAGGTGAGTATCTAGTATACCCGCGAGTCTTACGTCCGCTACTAAGCATTATGCATTGTATCAACGGAAAGAAGAGGCTGTATATAGTGGACTGAAAGACAGAAATCCAGAGCAAGGATAAGAAGCTAGGCCTAACGAAGACTAGCATCTTTCGACGATGTCTTGCAGCATGAGGTAAGAATCAGCCAACAGTTTATATAAAGCATAAAGTAACAATGCAGCAGAAGTTGCTGCAGCATTGTATAATAATAAGTTGTAACAATTAACAATGCCTTCGAGTTCACCTCCTCGACATCCCCGCGAGGAAGAAAACCCGGAACCATACAGTTTAATAATAATAGTTTCTAGTGGTAAGATCCAGCTTCAGCATAAAGTGTCCTGTTACCATGGACACGGCTATTCGAATAGATTAATCTTCCCTGCAGGGGTGCACTTGTGTTACGCTACACGCACGGATCTCCAGGGTGGCGGGAACCTTATCAGGGAACGCTCCACCGAGGCTATCCGACACTTCATAGCCCATCTTTCAAACTCAATAGAGAGGCCATCCGCCGGTCTAAACCCTAAGTACGCCGGGCCTTGGACCCCAACCCGAACGTACTCCTGCACGGTGCGTGACTGGCCGGTGAAGTTAAAGCAAATCCAAATAAGACATCACCGCGCGCGCAAATAAGACAGAACCACTTCTCGGCAATCAGCCCGCAGTACTGCGAACGTCTGAAGAGTCCTCGGACGACACTACGAAGCAGAGGAGCCCATAACTCGTAATTCCCATGGGTAGGTAGTGCGTACATGGCATATAGTCAACTCAAGACATCCGCCGAACCATTTAGCATTTTTTATTAACCTGCGTGACAACCGTTATCGTTGCCTCGACTTAACTGACCCGCGGACAACGACAGCAGCCAGGACCACCAGTACATCGGTGCCTGCCCCGTCGTCCCACCAAGTCACTGCGGTTACCAACAAGGTGAACCGTCTCCTTACCTTGTCTCGCGTGTGCTCCTGGAGGAACTCGACTTTCGTAGTTTGGTAACTCTCGCGGCCAACGATCAGGGGCCAAGCTCATCGGTACACTGGTCGTACCCTCCCTGTCGTCCCTTCTCAATACTTCTCGCGGGCACCGCTGGGTCGCCCGACTTCTTACCTGAAGGACAACTGTTGTTCAGGACCCTAAGGCGGTAAGACAAAGTCAGCCTCGAGGGGAGTACAAGGATTACTCCTTGATAGCTCACACTTGAGGTGACTAGGCATAACCCAGATAGGGGCCTTTGGCGGTGTCTGCTTTGTACCGTACCTGTGCAGTTATAATATTTGTATCCGCGTTCACTCCCCTGAGTGATCACGGCCCTCTATCTAATCCTAGCTAACAATGCGCAGGGCTCACTGCTGAATAATGCATAATAATAATAGGCAGCATAGGATAAAAGAGGTACATCAAGGGGCGACAAAAAACAGGCTATGCAATTGAATAGGATTGTAACGTAGCAGCAGCAGTAACAATGCCTAGTGCAAGAAATGTACGGAAAGATATGGGATATCTAGGGAAGAGAATGGCGCTGCTTGCCTGGAAGCTCGACGGTAGTAGTAGGGTCATCGACGAAGTAGTCGTACTCAGCAGCGGTGTAGTCGACGGCAGCAGCGGGGTCTACCGGAGATTAAGGGGGGGGGGGAGAAACAGTAAATACACAACAAACATATACAAACAGATGCATGACATGGCAGATGAAATGTTAACGGTGTTCTAACGCAGTGCAGTGCACGTTGCTCGGAGCGGGAATTCATCTGAGGATGAACTACCGGCTCCGGGTGATTACCGGACAAGGGGTCCGGAGAGGGAAGGATCAAGCCGGAGGTGTCGTGGGTACCGGAAAAACATAAGGGGGGTGTATCCATGCTAGTTGATCTATTCCGAGAAACATTCGTGTTCGGAATAAATTCATCCGGGCACTCTAACAGTACCGGACAATTTATCGGACAGTCGGTCCGAAGGGGGACGGTTCGATGTTCGTTGTGTTAGAGGGGTGTGATAGACATACAGATAGCGTATTCGTATTCGTTATATTTTTCTGATCAATTTTCATGTATAAAGTTTTTGAATCTGACTTACGGTTTAAAAGATATTGAATTTCAAAGTTTAAATCAATTTAAATGATTTTCTGAATTTCTTTTATTATTTATTCAACATTATCCAGAACATTATCCAAAACAGTGCCTGACATGTGGGACCCACCTGTCAGCCTCTTTTTATTTATAAAACATTTTAATAAATCAGAAAAGGCACTGGGCCCACATGTCAGTGACTAGTTTTTATAATTCTATTTATTTTAAAAAGACTTACAGCTGGGGCCCAACAGTCAGTGACTCCAGTGTTAACTAAACTTGTTTAATTAAGTTAAATGGCCAGGGGCCCACAGGTCAGTGTCTGGGAGGGTTTATTATTCTGTTTAATTTTCTGTTAAGCTAACAAAGTAATTAGCCGGGGCGGGACCCACATGTCAGTGACTGGGGTTGCCAGTCAGCACAGTTGACTGGTCAACCCAGTCAACTGGTCCACGAGGCCCACTGGCAGAGACCGTGAGGCTCTCCGGAGGCTCACCGGCGACAGAACGCCGGCGACCGACGCTGCCCTCGCTGTGGTGCACGGGAGGAGGCGCGGCTGGTACCAATCGACGCGGACGACTACGGGGAGAAGTTTGGTGGCGGTGCGGTGGCTTGGGGTGGACAGGCATGAGCTCGAGCTCAAAAATGGCGGAGGGGGTCTCGGGCTCCAATGGCACTGGGCTATACGCGAAGAAACTGAAGTCGCTGCGGGGTGGTATCGAACATACGATCCACGGGGAACCTTTTGGTGCAACTGGCGTGGGCTGTGGTGGCCAGGGGACACGGCTACGATGACGAACCACGGCGGACGGAGCAAAGTGGAAGAGGGGAAACGCCTACAGGTCTATCGAGCACCTATGGACAGTTGGCGACGACAGAGGAGCTCACCACGAGCGCGTCGGGGTTGGCAGCGGGCTCGGGGAGGGGCTGAGGCGGCCGGAATCGACGTTGAGGTTGCAGCGGCCGGAGTAGAGGAAGAAGACGCGGGCGACGCCTACGGTGCTCCCCGGGCTCGATTAGCTGTTGTAGTCGACGAAGACGACGAAGGCGCAGCCGCTGGACACCACCTCGGGGCGGACCGTGCTCGTTGGCCACGACTGGCCACGACAATGGCGACGGCGGCGCTCGGGAGTTTTTCCCCGAGGCGTGCGAGAAGAGGAGGAGGGGAAAGGGAGGGGGAGGATGTCCAGGGGATCGGGGGCGTCGCCCTTATCGCCTCCGCGAAGGGAGGGGGCAGGTGGGTGCGGGGCCAGCTCGCCAGCGTCGACGGCGAGCCCGGCGCCGTACGGGAGCAGGTGGGGGGGGGGTGGTTGGGGAAGAAGACAAGGGGTGGGGGTGGGCTGGGCTGAGGTGGGCCTCGCCCCAGGCGAGTTTTAATCATTTTTCTTTTTTCTTCTAATTTTCCATTCTGTTCTTTTCCTTTTGTATTGGTTTTAATTGCTTTAACATTTTTTTAAAATGTGTGACCTGGCCCATAATTAGGAGTGTAAATTTCCAGAGTGCCACAAAAAGTTTAGGCTTAAAATAAAACCATTTACCATTTCTTTATAATATTCAATTGTCAAATGGGGTTGTTTTGCTTGGTGTTTGAATTGTTTGAATTTTCCAGTGGCAAAATAAAATACTATAACCATATGGGAATGACCCAATGATTATTTGTGATTTTATAAAAGTGGTCCCATGATTTTTGGGCAAAGTTTAATTGCAACATATTTTTCATAGCAACCAAAAGGCATTTTTGAATATGATCAAAAACAAGTGGATCATGGCAAGGTTTGCATAGTGATTAGCAACAGTGATTAGTCCACAGTAAAAGTGATTACTGTTACAAGCAACTGAGGGTGTTACAGTTACCCCAAGTGGAAGGTTGAGATGCAGTGTAGCAGCAAGTTTCCCTCGGTGAAGATACCAAGGTTTGTCTCCCGTAGGACTCCAGATAGGATAAGTACGTGTCAGCGGCGCAACTGACGCGGACCTTCACACAGACACAAATAAATTTGTTCCCAACGAACTTCAGAGAGTTTGTCAATCTCTCCGGTCTTGTTGTTCACAAAGGGTAAAACACAAGGGATAATGATAGCAACTGATAGTAAAAGCAGAAAAGTAAATGAGCGTGGAAACAGTAATGAGGATATGGACCGGGATACGTGATGTTCACTAGTGATGTCTCTCTCCCAAAAGACGATAAAACTGCTATGCGAGGTAAACAAATTACATAAGGGCAATTGACAGGATTATGAACGCACCGCAATGCTAACTATGTTACAAAAGAAAGGACGAGGCTCAAAAGCATGGGCAGTACGCCAAAATAAGTAGACCGAAATCCAACTGCATCTACTACTAATCATCCACCTTGAGATATCTATCCAGAACATCTCGCTGGTATTAAGTTGCGAGCCTCACCCAAAGTGTAAACCCAAAGCAAAAGACAACTGCATTAAAAAGAACTTTGCGTAAAGTAAACAATCCTTGCAACCGCGGTTACAAGCACCGTTGTTTTCCCCCTTGTGGCAACATCACATCCCCTAGACTCATGTTTCTGTCACTCAAGCGTGTCATCGGGGGGCATGAACCCACAATCGAGCAAAACGTTCCATCTTGGAGTTACTATCTACTACTTGGCCAAAGCAATAAACAGCAACGGAGAACATGCAAGAATTACTTAGGAACATAAATATAAGAGATAAAAACCAAATATATTAATCAATCACAATCTGAACATAATCTCATAATCCATCAGATCCCATCAAACTCAGCATAGCAATATCAGAAATATTACAAAAGTGCCTCGATCATGTAGGGCAGCTCACGAGGTGTAAACCATGAAGAACAAATAGGGGAGGAGAACATCACATAGCTACTGATCACGGACCCATGGTCCAAGGAAAACTACTCACAAGACATCCGGGGAGCATCCATGGTGGAGAGGAGACTCCCGGGGGTCGGCCCTCCCTCCGGCAGGGTGCCGGGAAGAGGTCTTCTGGTGCCCCCGATCTCGGAAGCGCGGCGGCGGCGGAACAGAGGCGAGATCGCAAAAAAGGGTTCTGTCTTCGGAGTTTCCCCGTGACGGAGAATAAATAGGCGAAGGGGGGCAGCCAGAGGTGGACCAGGGGCCCCAGGCGCCCCCCTGGCGCGGCCCGGGGTGGGGCCGCGCCGGGTGGCCGCCTGGGCCACCCCTGGCTCCCCTCTGGCCCCACTCGGGCTCTTCGCGAAACTTCCTGTACGCTGATTTTTCCTGTATTTTCCCGGAATTTTTCTGGCACTTTTTATATGGGGGAAAACTGAAATAGAAAAACAGCAGAAAACAGGAACTGGCACTGGGGTGCACTGAGTTAATAGGTTAGTCCAAATATGATCAAAAGTGTATGACAGTGTATCTAGAACATAGCAATATCACACAACACATGCATGGAGCAAGCAGAAATTATAGATACGTTTTGGACGTATCATTCGGCGACTGAACATGCTTATTGACCTCAAGATGCCCGACCCCTTTGTCTTCGGGATGAGGGTGTACAGTCGGTTCTGACCCTGACCCGTAGTGTTCTTCTGCTTCTACTCTTATACTGACTCTTTCTTTGCTTCTTGCTGATTCTGACCGGCTGCTCTTCCGCAGGCATTTATCGGCTCCCAGGCTATGCATGATGGACATGCTGCCTCTACCTACCAACCCGACCGCATAGAAGAAGATGCCGAGGACTTGGAGCTTGAGGAAGAATCGGACCCTGAAACTAAGGCCCGCACTGCTTCTTTCGGACTTGGCTTCAATCAGCCGGGTGAGTCTGATTCCTCCATCAAACGCTTCATGGCCGAATGGAGTAGTGATGCTGATTCTCCTGGTGACTACGGCGCAGAGTCCCGGCCGACTGCGTAGACGGTGGCTGAGTGAAAGCGCCCCCGAACTGATGATGTCCCTGGCACCTCCAAGGTCATCAAGAAGAAAAGCAAACAGGGTGCGAGGCGCCCCGCTCTAGCTCCGACTACCCCCAAACCAACCGGGCCCGTGCTAGCTCCTGCTCCCCTGAACATCCTTCGCCCGAGCTTCTCCATGGACAATTTTGCTGCTCAGCTGCCCCGAGCTGCCGGGTACTTCCTTTTGTTTCCTTTTGCCTTTTTTTACTTTGTCCGATCACTCTTTTCAACTTGCTTTTGGTTATGAAAGGTTTTCCGAGCCGTTGCTACTTTGGTGTCACCTCTGCTACCTCCATCGTGCCCGGTGCATCCCGCAAGAGAGCTGCCACCGAGACCTCCAAGGCCGAGCGCTCTAAAAAACAAAGAGTTGTTGCTGCTGCAAAGCAAGCGCAGCCGACTGCTCCTCCTCCGACCTCCGCAACCACTACAGGTCCGACTGCTGGCGCGCAGTCGGCCACTCCTGCAACAACTGCCACTGCTTCTCCACTCCTCATTGATCAATCTGGGATCGGGCACTCTGCTGTGCCGATCGTGGATTTGACCGGTGCAGATGCTGCTCTGCCCGAGGCTTCTCCAGTCGGGCCACTACTCACGAAGATCCGACTCCTACAGCCAGATCAGAGAGCGCCACTGCTGCCCCCCTCAACCCGACTGGTCCTACACCTGAAGGCCTTCAGGTGTCCTTCCCAATTGCTTGTACGCCAGTTGCCGACCAAGACCCGCTAGCTCTCGCAAGCAGATCGGTTCCGGCAGGCGTACACTGGCGCACTCGACGTTTCACCGGTACGACCCTCCGCTGACTCTGCCACTCCTCCTCCTCCTGGGTCCGAGGACCAGATCCCAGCCCATTTCAGCATCGATTGGGTGGCCTTGCCACCCACATTAGGAACTTTGCCCCTGGACATCTGAACCAGATCCTTGCCTCTGAGCACTTTGTGTCGGTAAGTTTTTCTTCCTGTGGGTGCGCCCCGAGATTCGGGCCGATTCCTCGCAATCAGCTTGGATCTTACTCTTTTTTTCTTGCTGCTTATTTTAGATCTGACTAAGCCATTATTCAGGCCATCTGCGGTAGACGTCGGGCTGTCTTTGACGTACTGCTGGCCGCTTATTTAGCGGGCCAAAAATCTCTTGCCATCTTAAAGAAGAAGTCTGATGCTCACGATGGGAAGATTCGAGAGCTGACAAGTAAACTTTCATTTGTTATTTGCTTGCTTCCGATTGGTACTGCTTCCTCACTTGTATTTCAATCTCTACCCGCTGCCACTCACTCCTCCGAGCTAGAAGTTGCCCGGAAAAAGATCGCTGAGGTGGAGAATTAGCTCATTGAAAAGAACATCCAGTTCGAAGACGTTGAGAAGGAGCGCGCCCGATTGACTAGTGTTGAGACCGAGCTGCAGGCCAAGATTCAGAAGATAACCAGTGACCTCTCCGCTATGAAAGCTGCTCACGATGCTGACATGCAGAGGTTGGTAGATGCTCGGCATGAGGTGGAAGGCCAGCTACTGAAGGAAAAGGACTTGGCCGTCAAACGTGTTGAGGACATGGCCTCTCAACATCACAATGAAATCCGAGCTGCCCAAGCGAATGTTGACCTTGCCCTCACCTTCCTTCACTGAGTGGACATCGCCCTTGCTGGTACTTTAGTTTTCTGCCCATTCCTCGTTTTCCGATCTGATTTTCCTGTACTCCGATCTTACTTTCTCTCCGATTGCCTTTGCCAGATGCCTAGCCCAACTCCACCACTGCCGCCGACCAAGCTGTTGCCGAGGCCCGCCGAGTGAGAGATGTGGTGGTTGACGCTGATGCATGCTAGGATGCTAAAGACTTTTTCGTGGCTCTGGATGCCCGAGTGCCTCATGTGAAGGGTGCTCTATGCCCTTACAAAGCTGGGGTCAAGAAGCTGAACAACATGCTCTTCAAGTCAAGGGTAAATTCGATTGCTGGTGAGACCAACGATGATGTAGCTCGGAATCTCAAGGCTGCGCCCCGACAACTTGAAGTGATGCTCGACTCTCCCATTCGATCGGGAATACAAGCTGCCCTTTCCATTGTCAAGAGCTGGTATCCTGAAGTGGACCTGGATCTGATGCACGCCCTGCAAGATGGGTAAGAAAACAGTGTTGGTGAGGTCTGGCAATGGATCTGTAATATTTCCGAAGAGCTCGCAGAAGCCATGAACCCTTTTGAGTTCACTCCTTTATTCGATGATGATGGCTCTACGATCCCACAGCTGTCGCTCAGTGAGCTTCTATACTCCAGCAGTGAAGAAGGCGCACAGTCTCGGCCCACCCGCCGAGCTAGAAGTGCCGCCTCCCACTCCTCGCAATATTCGGATGATGATGAATAAGGTGACGACGACGGTGAAGAAGGCGAAGATTCCTCTGATGGGCACTCATCGAGTGCAGCTCGACACCCACCAAGCGCTCATCCCGAGGTCACTGCTACTTCAGCTCCGGGAGGTGCCGCCAGCACGACTCCGACTGCTTCAGCTCCGCCTGCTCCAGAGACCACTCCAGCTACTGCTCCAGATGCGCCAACTGCCTGAGCTCGGCGTGCTACTATTTATCTTCTTTTGCTTTACAAACAATTTGGTCAAACTTCAAGTGCGCCTGCTAAGGGCCACTTTCATGTAATAATCAACATTCGGCCTATCGGCCATGCTTGCTTGTGAACTTGGTTCTTGCTTAGCTATAGATGCTCTCTTGCCTTTGCGTTTCCAAGCCGATTGCCTTTTTCTTTGCCTCTTTTCTTCCTTGGTCGATATTCCTGCCAATCCTACAGCCGACATGCGGTCTGTGATCGGATCAGAGAATAGACCTCGAAGGAAATTTTGACAAGTACTTCTAGGCTCTCAGTTTTTTGCGTAAAGGTAAGGTTGTGCGGACGGGCCGATTGCAACCTGCCGACTATTGGCCAGCCGGTCTGGTCACAATAGGTTGCGTCTGCCGTCGGCTAAGTCTGAACTAAAATATACTTTAGATTTCAAACTTTCCGACTGATAGTTCTACTCGGCCACGTCCACCCGACATTACAGCCGACCTGCGGTCTGCATTCGGTTCGAACTGGCCCTCACAAACCCATCACTCTTCTTGTTCTTTTCTTAAGTATACCCATTTCGGGGCAACCGACCAGTCCCCGGGTACGCTTTTGCCGACCTTAGGACCGGGAAATGAATGCACAATTTTTTTACTCCTGCCGAATGCGGTCTCATGGACGTACGGCTATTCTCATTGATAATATTTCAAAGGGGGAATACAACGATACCGCTCAATTGTTAAATGGGCACAACTGCTCGGCGTTCCAGGGAAGCTCCGTTTCTTGTCCTGAAGTATCCACATATCGTGTCGGCTTTCTGCAGTCGATAAGGTAGTATGCCTTTTTCTTGAGTGCCCGACTGACGATGAATGGACCTTCCCAAGGAGAGGATAACTTGTGCTGGCCATCCGGTTTCTGGATTCGACGCAACACCAAGTCTCCCTCACGAAAAGCTAGGGGACAGATCTTCTTGTTGTGGTACTGACGCAACTTCTGCTGGTATATTGCCGACCTGGACAGGGCTAGGAGACATGCTTCTTCTCTCAGATCAACGCCATCCTCTCGAGCTTCCTTGGCTTCTGCCTCCGTGTACATGGCGTGGCAAGGTGAGTCGAACTCGATATCAGGAGGAATGATTGCCTCCACGCCATATACGATGAAGAAGGGAGTGAATCCAGTTGAACGGTTTGGTGCGGTGCGCAAACTCTAAGCACTGCTGGCAGCTCATCGAGCCATGCACCAGGTGCTCTCTCCAGTGGTTCCACCAATCTTGGCTTGATTCTGGAACAAATGAGGCCATTTGCCCGCTCTGCTTGACCATTGACTGGGGGTGAGCTACGGATGCTACATCCAGCCGAATACCCTGTTGGGAAGCATACCGAGCTAGCGCCCCTTTTGCGAAGTTTGTCCCATTGTCAGTGATGATGCTGTTCGGCACTCCATATCTGATTGTGATGTCTACAATGAACTTGACCGCAGTTGGTCCATCTAGCTTCTTGATCGGCCTTGCCTCAATCCACTTGGTAAACTTGTCCACTTCCACCAACAAATGTGTCATGCCACTTCTGGATGTCTTGAATGGTCCGACCATGTCCAGTCCCCGAACTGCGAACGACCGTGTGATCAGAATGGTCTTGAGTGCTGAGGCTGGTAAGTGGCTCTTGGTCTTGAATCTTTGACACCCATTGCAGTGCTTGACTAGCTCTTCTGTCGCTGCTTTCGCAGTCGGCCAGTAGAAACCATGGCGGAAAGCCTTGGCAACTATTGCTGTAGCTGATGCATGGTGACCACACTCTCCTTGGTGGATGTCCCGCAGCAGCTCCAGCCCCTTGTCTTCTTCAACACAACGCTGGAGGACTCCAGTCGCACTGTGATGCACTAGCTCATTGTTGTTGATGGTGTATGCTCCAGATCGACGCTAGATTTTACGAGATTCCACTTCATCTTGGGGGAGTCTGCCGTTCACCAAAGAATTTCTGATTGGTTATGCCCATGAGGGTGCCACAACAATTACCATTACATCAACTGCTTCTGGTTCTGTCTGCTCGGCTACTACTACTGGAAACTCGGAGGAGGAGGAGCCGATTGCATCTTGCATGACCACATCAGTCCCCGAGCTGACGACAGCAGCCCCTGGTTCGCAATCGGTAGCCCCTGGTGCGGCCGAATGCTTCACCAACTTTTGCTCTTTTGCCAATCTTTGTGCCTCGAGTTCTGCCATCTTCAGGTCAGACGGAATAATGATTGACTCTGATTCTGGGGAAGGCTTGATAGATGGCTTCTGAATATTCTCCAAAGACACGCCTGCTGGAATTTCTTTTCTGGTGGATCCCAATTTGGACAGTGCATCTGCTGCTTCATTCTCAGCTCGGGGAACGTGATGGAACTCACACCCTTCAAAGAAACCAGATAGCTTCTGCACAAGGAATCTGTAGCTTGCCATGTTTGATTCTTTTGCATCCCAAGTGCCAGTGCATTGCTGCACCACCAGATCGGAATCTCCGTAACACAAAATCCACCAAATGCCGATCTCTTTGACCAATCGGACACCATGAACTAGTGCTTCATACTCAGCCACATTGTTAGACGCCGCAAAGTGGATCTGCAGTACATACTTGAGCTTGTCACCCTTTGGATAAGTGAGAATAATTCCAGCCCCTAGTCCGGTCATCATCTTGGAGCCATCAAAATGCATTTTCCAGAACTGAGAATCCTAAAAAGGGGGCTCGTACTGGGTTTCTGCCCAATCAACAAGTAAATCTGCCAAAGCCTCGGACTTGACTGCAATGCGCGGCTCATACTTGATTCCATGAGTTGAAATTTCAATGACCTATTTTTCCACTCTGCCAGATGCATCCCGATTGCCTATGATTTCTGCCAGCGGTGCCGAGATGAAGACTGTGATCGGATGCGCCTGGAAGTAGGGCTTTAGCCTCTTTTCCGCCATGTACACACCATAGCACATCTTCTGGTAGTGGGGGTAGTTTTGCTTGGTGGTTGACAGCACTTCACTAACATAGTATACTGGCCTCTGAGACAACTGTGCCCTGCCCTTTTCAGGACGTTCAACCACCATGACAATATTGATCACCCGAGTGGTTGCTGCGATGTATAAAATCATTGGCTCTTTCTCAATCGGAGCTGCTAGTACTGGAGTAGTGGATATCATGCGCTTGAGCTGTGTGAATGCCTCGTCTGCTTTTGGAGTCCAGGTGAACTTGTCCATTTTCTTCATCAGTTGGTACAAAGGAATTGCCTTCTCACCGAGCCGACTGAGGAATCGGCTGAGCAATGCCAAGCATCCAGTGAACTTCTGAACATCTTTAAGGTTTCTGGGCTTGTTCATCCGCTCGATTGCTGTAATCTTCTCGGGGTTGCACTCGATTTCTCTCTCGGAGACCAAGAATCCGAGCAACTTGCTGGCTGGCATGCCGAACACACACTTCTATGGATTGAGCTTGATCTTGTACGCCCGCAAGTTTGCAAATGTTTCTCTGAGATCGTCCAGCAGGGTTGACCCTTGCACTGACTTGACCACAAGGTCATCTACTGAAAGTGCAATATATAAATCAGAGGGGGGGGGGGGGTGAATGGGAGATTTTTAAGTATCTCGAGAAATTTCTAGTTCCTCAGGACTGAGGCAATATGAAATTGAGGAAGTTGAAACCTGAGGAAGAACACACGACGTACAATAGCAAGGACGTGAATGAAAAAACAACCTATTGCACAACTAAGGTAATATTGAGGCACGAACTGAGGAATCAGTGCAAAGTGAACTCAGAAAGTAAAGCATCAGGATCAGTCATCAGTGCATAAACATAGTAACTGAGGTTGAAGAAATAGCACCGGGGCACTGCAGACGAAGACTTGATGAACCAGTTCAAGTTGCTGTGACAACTCTACGTCTGGTTGGAGAGGCTGAGATTGAACTCAGAAGACATAGTCTTCACCTTATTCTCCTTGAACTAGAGTCCTCAGACCCCGTCCAATAACTCAGGTGAGTCTTCAAGGTAGACTCCCAAAACCTTCATAGACTCAGTCACTCCGGGAAGTCACAATTGCATCTTGACTTCCTCAGACTGAAGACTTCTACACCGGCTGGAAGATCACAGTCTTCAAGAGTAAAAAGCCTCGGATCACTCGAACCGACTTCCTCAGAAATGCTCAACTACTCAGGCAGGTGGTTTTCCTCACTTAGGTTCTTCAGTGTCCTCAAAGGTGGGTTGCTCACAAATGACAAGTGTCAGTTTTTCTCTCGGAGCAGCCAACCCACAACTGGGGTTGGGGGCGGCTATTTATAGCCGGGGAGCAACCCCCTGTGAAAGGACATAAATGCCCATGCATGCAATTACTCTCGTGCCCTCGGATAGGACCGTTGCTAGACAGTTTCTAGCCTCTTACCACGCAACACGTGGCACGGTCAAACTATTCTCTCTCTTCACAATCTTCAGAAGAATCGCAATGGCGATCTTCCGACTCCTCAACTAAAGTTAGTTACCTCAGTGTCCTGAAGAACAACTTCTCAGACACCCGAGGACTGAACTTCTACTGAAGGAGATTTCCTCAGGGTTTTTCTTCAGGATTTCTAATTGAGCACTTCCTCAGAAATACAGAACTCATTTTCCTCAACCCCTCCAACAGTGCGGTGTTTTCCTATGACTCAAGAAGTATAAAAAGTCTTAGCAAAGACTACGCTTCAACTTCGTCTTCAGCGCAAACGTCCTCAAGATCGTCCTCAGCTTCAGCTTCAACCGAACGCTTCAGGATCCTGATTCCTCAGGATTTCGCGCAACTTCATTCTTCAGGAAACACACCGATTTCTCCAATGTTCCTCAACATTTTGGGGGTCGACAACGGTGGTTAACCACATCCTCAGGGACTGTTTTCCTGTGTATACTCACAAACACATCAGTCCCTCAACCGTTTTGTCGTCAAATACTCCAAAACTTCAAAGGGGGCACTAGATGCACTTACAATCTCCCCCTTTTTGGTGATTTGATGACAATCAGGTTAAAGCTTCAACGGGATAAAATAATTTTTTTTGAGGAAAGACTAAAAGAAAACAGTTCATTGTTTCCGGATATAGAGATGCTCCCCCTGAGGATATGCATGTTTTGAAGACTTGATATAATTTTTGAAAAACATGAGGAGCTCCCCCTATATCCCGGTTTGTTTGAAACATTGCATTATATAAAGTAATTTGAGGAATAGCACTGAGTAATGTGGTTGCTGAGGAATAACATGAGTAATAGATAAACTTGAAGAATAGCATGAGGTAACTTAAGAGTATCAGAAACCACACAAAATATCAGTGTACAACTCATTACAAAAATGATCAGAAGAACGAGAGTTGTAACTGAGGAACCCATAATAACCCGCTTGAAGACAACTAAATTTTCTCCCCCTTTCTCATTAAATGAACAAAAAGGAGAGACTACTGCTAACGTCCCAAAGAAGTGCCTCAGGGTTGATCATCAGGACGGAGGCACGCCGTGGCAGTGTGAGGACAAGCCGCAGTGTCTTCAACTTCATCAGGCGAGAATTCTTGCGCTGAAGAAAAGGAGTCCATTGCCAGAGGAGGTGTCTTTCTTTTGGTGAACTGACGTGGAGGCCGAATCTCAGGAAGTGGAGGATGTCTGAGGTTAAGCTTGACAAGGTCTTCAGGGGTGATTACCTCAGTCATCAGAGCATCAAGACGCTGATACGTATGATGAGCATACTGATGAACTTTCTTCTGGGTGGTATGCATATGCGCCATATAGCTGAGGATGTCACCAATCTGACGCTTTGTCCAGTCATGATTCCTCTCCACTTTCTGATGCAGACTGATGAGGAGCTCACGATCAGTCATCAGGCGAGCTTGAGTGGTTTCCTCAGTCGAGGCATGAGTGCGTTCCTCGTGAGTTGTGCGAGACTGAGGCTGACGAATGTTCCCGCCAAAAGAGTCCTGAGAAAGTACTTCTTCATAGAATGGTGCTTTGCCCTTGGCATTCGCATCAACTAAATAACAACCTCAATTACCTACTCCAAGTCAAGAAACAAAACTCAGTGCAACAGGCAAACTCTCTAAACAAGATAAACATGAAAACTCAAGAGAGTTCCAGCAGCAACCTAAACAAAAGCTCTTTGAAAAGATAAGCATGAAAACTAAGAGCAAAACATGACAGTAGCTATGAAAAAGATAAAGAACACACACAACAAAGGTAAGCATGAAAAGTCCTATGTTGTGTTCTAGATTTTGGAACTGGAGCGTGTTTCTCTAACTTGTTATGAACAACAAGAAAAGTCCACACAAAGGAAGATGGGTTCTAACTTGTTTCTCTAGCGTGTTTCATGAAAAGTCCACACAAAGGAAGATGGGTTCTAACTTGTTATGAACAACAAGAAAATCTAAAGAAAACTAAAAATAAAACCTAAGAGCGAGACGCTCCAAGCATAGTGCATAACGCATGAAGTGATAAAAATATAGTGAAACGAGAGACGAACTGATAATTGTTGATGGAGAAGGGGATGCACGGGGGCATCCCCAAGCTTAGACGCTTGAATCTCCTTGAATATTTCTTGGGGATGCATGGGGGCATCCCCAAGCTTGAGCGCTTGACACTCCTGGATCTTCTTTCATCATCTTCCCTCGCACACTTGAAAACTCCCTTCATACATAACTCATCATAATCTGATGAGCGAGGTTAGTACCCGTAATAAAATAATTTTTATCTACTGGAAATAAAGATATTCTTGAAGGGCTACTTTTTCTCAAGATTTCCAAAAAGTTTTTTCAAAGAATAAGCAAGCTTAAGGTTTGCAAAACGAAGAAAAGGCAAAACAGGACAGAATCTGTGAAAAACAGACCAGCAGGTAGTAAAGATTTTTTTAGGGATACTTCTGCAACTCAAATAAAAAAACTCAGAACATATGAAAGTTCCGTAATTGCATATAGCACACTTTTTAAAAATTTCAGCTAAAAAATATGAACTGGGATTTTTGTGTGATTTTTCTAGTCACGAGGACAAAATCTGTTTTCTGGACAGTATGTCACAACTTTCACTTCCCTTGTCATATGAGGCTATAAATGACACAAAGCTTGAAAAGTAAAGATACAATGATGTTGCTACAGTAGTAAAAATCATCAAGACCACTAAAAACAGAAGAAAAAGAAAAGGGAAATCCTAAATTCGTTGCGGGCTACCTTCCGAAAGCGCTTCTTTAAAGCCATTAGCTAGGCTTAATGCAAATGGATCAAGTCTTTTCAAGAAAATAACTAGCCTGTGTGATGGACTCAAAAGACAACTTAATCTTTTTCCTAGGGAAGTGTTCCATCCCTTTCTTGAGAGGGAATTTGAATTTTATAATCCCTTCTTTCATATCAATAATAGCACCCACGGTGCGAAGAAAAGGACGTCCAAAAATAATTGGACAAGAAGGTTTACATTCAATGTCCATAATAGTGAAATCAACGGGAAAATAATTGTCATTGACAATGATAAGAACATCATATATCTTCCCCAAAGGTTTCTTTACGAGAGAATCGACAAGAAGAACACCAAAAGAACAAGGATCAAAACGTTTCAATTCAAATATATCATACATTCTTTTGGGCATAACGGAAGTACTAGTTCCAACATCACATAAAGCATAGCAAGAGAAGTTATTCAACTTAATTTTAATCATAGGATCTGTGATGCCCCCTAAAATCAATCCGTGTACAGTAATCATACACGCAGGGTACACGGCTGAGATTATGGTGCCACGGTGAGAATATCACAGCACAACACTAAACACAAAAGGATAAACCAATATGTTACAATAAAGGGGGGTCACTCGGACCCGAATACATAAGTCATACAAACCATAATATCTGAGTACAGACATAGTTAGTCAAGTTTTGCCTTAAGAAGGCTAGCACAAATAACATCAGAGATACAGATCAAAAAGGCAAGGCCTCCTGCCTGGGAGCCTCCGAAACTACTCCTGGTCCTGGTCAGCGGGGGTCTCGACGTAGTAGTATCCTCCTCCGGGGTACTCCTGCTCCTGGGCTCCAACGTCGACTGCAGCGGCCGATCAGGCAAAAGAGTAAAGGAAATAAAGCAGGTGAGTATCTAGTATACCCGCGAGTCTTACGTCCGCTACTAAGCATTATGCATTGTATCAACGGAAAGAAGAGGCTGTATATAGTGGACTGAAAGAGAGAAATCCAGAGCAAGGGTAAGAAGCTAGGCCTATCGACGACTAGCATCTTCCGACGATGTCTTGCAACATGAGGTAAGAATCAGCCAACAGTTCATATAAAGCGTAAAGTAACAACGAAGCAGAAGTTGCTGCAGCATTGTATAATATAAGTTGTAATGAATAATAATAATAATGCCTCCGAGTTCCCCTCCTCGACTTCCCTGCGAGGAAGAAAACCCGGAACCATACAGTTTAATAGTAATAGTTTCTAGTGGTAAGATCCAGCTTCAGCATAAAGCGTCCTGTTACCGTGGACACGGCTATTTGAATAGATTAATCTTCCCTGCAGGGGTGCACTGGCGTGACTCTACGACGCTCGGATCTCCAGGGTGGCGGGAACCTTGTTAGGGAACGCTCCACCAAAGCTATCCGACACAAAGTAGCCCATCCTTCGGCAATCAACAGAGAGGTCATCCGCCGGACTATATCCTATGTACGCCGGGCTTTGGACCCTAACCCGAACGTACTCCTTCACGGTGCGTGACTGGCCGGTGAAGCAAAATCAAAGCAAATACAAACACACCTGCTGCAGAAAAGAGAAGACAACACCACTTCCCGGCAATCAGCCCGCGGTACTGCTGACGTCTGAAGACCCTCGAACGAGACTACGATGCAGGGGAGCCCACACTCCTTATCCCACGTGTAGGTAGTGCGTACAAGCCAAAAGGCTACTCAAGACATCCGCCGAACCATTTAGCATTTTAATTAACCTGCGTGACAACCGTTATCGTTGCCTCGACCTAACCGACCCGCGGTCAACGACAGCAGTCAGGACCACCAGTACATCGGTGCCTGCCCTGTCGTCCCACCAAGTCACTGCGGTTTCCAACAAGGTGAACCGTCTCCTTACCTTGTCTCGCGTGTGCTCTTGGTAGAGCTCGACTTTCGTGGTTTGGTAACTCTCGCGAGATACGAGCAGGGGCCAAGCACGCCAGTAACGTCGGTCATACCCTCCCTGTCGTTCCCGACGATATACCTCTCGCGGGCACCGTTGGGTCGCCCGACTTCTTACCTTAAGGACAACCGAGGTTCAGGACCCTATGGCGGCAAGACAAAGTCAGCCTCGAGTGGAGTACAAGGATTACTCCTTGATAGCTCACACTTGAGGTGACTAGGCATAACCCAGATAGGGGCCTTTGGCGGTGTCTGCATTGTACCGTACCTATGCAGTTATAATATTTGTAACTGTGTTCACTCCCTTGAGTGATCACGACCCGCTATCTAATCCTAGCTAAAAATGCGCAGGGTTCACTGCTGAATATATGCATAATTACAATAGGCAGCATAGGATAAGAAAGGTACATCAAGGGGCGACAAAATCAGGCTATGCAATTGAATAGGATTGTAATTCGTAGCAGCAGCAGTAACAATGCCTTGTGCAAGAAAGTACGGAAAAGGTAGGCGATATCTGGGGAAGAGAATGGCTCTGCTTGCCTGGAAGCTCGACGGTAGGGGCAGGGTCGTCGACGAAGTAGTCGTACCCGGCAGCGGTGTAGTCGGCGGTAGCAGCGGGGTCTACCGGAGATTAAGGGGGGAGGAAACAGTAAATACACAGCAATAATATACAAACATATGCATGACATGACAGATGAAATGTTAACGGTGTTCTAACGCAGTGCAATGCACGTTGCTCGGAGCGGGAATTCATCTGGGGATGAATTACCGGCTCCGGGTGATTACCGGACAGGGTGTCCGGAGGGGGAAGGATCAAGCCAGAGGTGTCGTGGGTACCGGAAAAACATAAGGGGGGTGTATCCGTGCTAGTTGATCTATTCCGAACAACTTTCGTGTTCGGAATAAATTCATCCGGGTACTTTTATCGGTATCGAAAATTATCGACAGACAGCCCGGAGGGGGGGGGAATGTCGGTGTTCGTTGTGTTAGGGGGGTGGGGTAGACATACGGATAGCGTATCTGTATTCGTTATATTTTTCTGATCAATTTTCATCTATAAAGTTTTTGAATCTGACTTATGGTTTAAAAGTTATTGAATTTTAAAGTTTTAATCAATTTAAAAACATTTAAAAATCCTTTTATAATCATTTTTGCATTTCTTTTATTTATTAAACAGAACATTATCCATAACAGAGGGGGTTGACCAGGTCAAACTGACCAGTGGGTCCCACTGGTCAGCCTCACAGTTAATAAAAATGGATTTATTAATTCTAAATAATCCAGTGGACCCACATGTCATACACTGATTAATTGACTAATTCATTTTAATTAAATTAATTACAGGTGGGACCCATGTGTCATTGACACAGCGGCTAATTAGCCATTTTAATTATGTTAAAAATGCCAAGGGCCCACCTGTCAGTGGGCTAGGGGGTTACTTTAATTAGCCATTTAGCTAACAGGGAGGGCTTAGGCTAATCAGGGGGTTTAACTGCTAATTAAAGGGGAGGGCCCCATGAGTCAGCGAGGGGGGCGGGGCTGGTTTAGCCCGTGGGCATGAAGACCCCGGCGACGAACCGGACAGGGGGCACAGCGGCGACGACGGAGATCTCACTAGAGCCAGCCATTTGGCACGCGGCCAGCTGCTACGCGAGCTGCGTGATGGGCCGCAACCAACGATGCCGTTTTTGTGAACCGAGAGAGGCTGCACGGCCCCAACGGCGACGACAGGCGGAGGCCGGAGTGGGCTACCGGCTGGAGAGAGCTCCGACGAAGAAAAAGCAACGAGGAGAGGGGGAAAAACAGCGCGAGCTCACAGTGAGGGGGAAGAGGAGCTCGGGGAGGCTCGGGAGGCACCACCGGCGGCGAATCCGAGAACTTTTCCCGGCGGGCTCGAGGTTGAAGATGGTGACGAAGCTCTCAACGCGGCGGCCCCCGACTCGATTGCCTGCAGGGGATGACGAAGAAGGCGACGGCGGTTCTCCTTGACACCACGGCTGGCCTGGTCTCGCTCAGTGGCCACGCGAGCTCGAAGGAGCGTCCATGGCGCCACGGTTCGGACGAGAGGAGGAAGAAGGCTAGGGAGTAGCGGGAGGGGAAAGATCTTTTGCTGGCGTCCAGGGTGTCCTCGGGGGAGGTCTTATCCCACCCAGGGCCCTGTAGCGACCGAGGGGGTCGAGCGAGCGCGGCTGCGACGGGGCAGTCGCCATGGCCTCGGTCGTATTCCCTGTAGCGAGAGGTTGGAGACGAGCGGGAGGGACGGGCCGGGGTGGGCCGGGAAGGAGGTGGGCTACGCCCCAGTGCGACTAATAGGCGGACCCCCCTTTTGTTCTTTTCATATTCTATGCAATTCTGTTAGCAATTATTTAAATGGCTTAGGCATTTTTATATAATGCCATTTTGGTTCCATAATTAGTAGAGCACATTCCTAGAGTACCACAAAAAGTTTAGGGTTTTTCTAAACTCTTTTGCTAATTTATTTTATTATTAAATGAGCCATTGGCCTGGAATTGCTACTGTTATTAATTTTTTACAATTTTCAGTAGCCCAATAAATACCAATGATCACATGGGCATGGTCCAATGATTATTTGGGATTTTATAAAAGTGGTTCCAAGATTTTTGGAAAAGATTTAGTGTCACCATTTTTTTTAATATTCAGCAAAAGGCATTTTAGGGTTTGTTTGCATTTTAATTCAAATGGCTTGTACTTGTTTTGATCCCAGATGATCAAGGTCCATGATCACCATGCATTCAAGAACATCAAAGTGGAATTTGAAATTTGAACTGTTCCAAGTTGATTAAACAAAAGTTTTGAACAGTACAGATGAACAGTAACAGTGATTACTGTTCACTGACAGTGAGGGTGTTACAGGATCCCAACCATCTTCTAGCTTTTTAGGTATGGAGGCTTCTACCCTAAGCTTCTCCTCCCTAGCTTTAATGAGAGCATTAGTGATATGCTCCGTGAAGGCAAGATTAAGTGTGCTAGTGTGAGAATTTCTAGACATCTTATGAAGGAAACGAATAACTTCAGAAAGGGTGCAATTATCAAAATCAAGTCACTACTATCAAGTAAAGCAGTAGTGGTGTCCTTTAGGCGCACTTGTTTGGTAGCTTCTATAGTCATAGGAATTTCTTCTTCTACGGTTGAGGTCATAGCATCACCATTAATAGGTCCTATGGGACTAGGGGTGCATTGGGTGCTAAGAGTTTGGATATCCTCAACCACTTGGATAGTAGCAATGGTATGGTGTGTAGGAAGGATCTTAATTCTATCTTCTTCCTCCTTTTCTCTAGCCTATCTCTCTTTAAGTTTAGCCATCATCCTAATGTTTTCATTAATTTGCACTGGGATGGCATTCATAGGAGTGACCTTCCTCTCCTCAAGAGGAGAAGTTCTAATTTTAAGCAATTCTACTTCATGGGCTAAATTGTCTACCTTCGACGAGAGGTTATCTAATTTGTCTAGTTTTTCCTCTACACTCTTGTTGAAGGATTTTTGGGTAGTGATAAAGTCTTTAAGCATACTCTCTAATTCAGAAGTGGAGTTTTTGGGGCTAGGATAAGTGTTGTTGTTCGCATAGTTGTTGGAGGGGAACGATCTAGGATTGCTACCAAAGTTACTCCTATAATCATTGTTATTGAAGTTGTTTCTAGAGATAAAGTTCACATCTACTTGATCTTGAGCAATCAAAGAATTTAAAGGTACATCATGAGGATCAATAGGAGATTGCTTGGTAAGTAGAGACATAATCAATTCAACTTTTTCATTTAGGGAGTAGATCTCCTCAACAGAATTTACCTTCCTACCTGTTGGAGCTCTTTCGGTGTGCCATTGGGAATAGTTGGTCATCATCTCATCGAGAAGTTTTGTGGCAGCACCAAGTGTATTTGACATAAAGGTTCCTCCCGCAGCCGAATCTAGCAAGTTCCGCGAGGTAAAGTTCAAGCCTGCATAAAAAGTTTGGATAACCATCCAAGTAGTCAAACCATGCGTAGGGCAATTCTTAACAAGAGATTTCATGCGTTCCCAAGATTGGGCAACGTGTTCATTATCCAATTGTTTAAAAATTCATAATATAACTCCTCAATTGGATAATCTTAGCAGGGGGGTAGTACTTCCCAATAAAAGCATCCTTGCACTTATCCCAAGAATCTATGTTATTCCTAGGCAAGGATTGAAACCAGATTTTAGCTTCATCTCTCAAGGAGAAAGGAAAAAAGCTTAAGCTTAACAATATCACCATCTACTTCTTTGTACTTTTGCATATCACAAAGCTCAATAAAATTATTTAAGTGCAAAGCAGCATCATTTGTAGCACCGGAGAATTGATCTTTCATAACAAGATTCAACAAAGAAGGTTTAATCTCATAAGAAGGTGCTGAAGTAGCAGGTGTAGCAATAGGAGTGCAGATAAAGTCACTGTTGTTGTGACTAGTGAAGTCACACAACTTAGTGTTCTCGGAGGAACCCATAGTAGCAGCAAGCAAGATAACTATTTTTTTAATTTTTGATAAAGGACACTAAAGCAAAAACTGAAAGGTAAACTAACAAGACTAAAAAGCAAAGGTAAAAGATAGTGTGCAACTCCCCTATCTTGAGGAGTGGAGTCCCCGGCAACGGCGCCAGAAATTGCTTTTGATGGTACGAATTAACGGCCCCTCGTTGGTTACCCAAAGTGGAAGGTTGAGATGTAGACATCAGCAAGTTTCCCTTAGAGAAGATGCTAAGGTTTAGTATCGAACCAGTAGGATTCCAAGGTCGACAAGTAGGTGGTTCGACAAGTGATGCGCCGTTGATAATCACTTGCCTCTCCTGGACCTGAACACACATGAAATAACTTTGCTTCCCAACGAGTACAAAGGAGTTGTCAATTCCTCCGGCCTTGTTGTTTACAAAGGATAAAACGCACGGGATAATAATGATAGTGATAGCAATGGAAAAGTAAATAAAGCAGTAAATTGATAGTGGGTGTAAACAGTATTGGAAATATGGACCGAGGTCCTAAGATGTTCACTAGTGATGTCTCTCTCCCAAAATACAATAAAATAACCATGCGAGGTAAACAAATTACAGCTGGGCAATCGACATCATTATGTGCGTGAACCAATGCTAATTATGCTATGAAGAAAGGAAGAGGCTCAAAAGCATGGGCGGTACGCCAAGACAAGTAGACCGAAATCCATCTGCATCTACCTACTAATCATCCACCTTGAGATATCTATCCAGAACATCTCGCTGGTATTAAGTTGTGAATGTTGGATATGTGCCCTAGAGACAAATTAATAAAGATATTTGTCAAATATCCGTTTTGTTCATAATACGTTTTATACTGTGCTATATCTGTATTACTTGGAAATACTAATACAGGTGTAGTATAAAACATGGTCCGTAGTTTAACTCGGGTAAACTATCTCATTGGGCAATTGATTGATCAAGCTTTCCTGATCATGGCGACACTTAAGTCCATTGACAATGAGGTCATATCGTTAAGAGGAATGATGTGATGGACATACACCCACCTAAAGTATTGCAATGTGATCGAGTCACATAGTTCAGCGTTGCTATGACTTTGTAACGTATGGCTTAGTCCTTAGACCGTAATGATCATTCGTAATTGTCATCTATGAGGAGACTTTGATTTGTATCCCACCGCCTGACTGAAATATGCTGGCTATAACGGTACACTTTGCGTATTCCGAAATAGATGGTTGATGAGTATGTTAATAGATCAGAGAAGGATTTGTCAGTCCTTGTGACAGGACAGGTACTCTGGGCCCACTCGATGATATTGCATCAACACCTTGCAAGGAAGTGACTAGGTCACAAGAGATGCAATGATCATGGACGAGAGAAGTTGTTTGTTGTGAATGAGATGTGAACACGGTATGTAGGATACCGACGATCAAACCTCGGACAAACAAAGTACTGCAGCACAAAGGGATTACGTCGTATCGTTAACGGTTTCCAAAAGCGATCAAAGTTCATTCGATGGAAGCGTAGGGGCTGTCAAGGATTGTAACCAGGTCCAACTGAATAGTCATTGGTCAATGAGAAGAGTCTCGATCATGTCTGCTGTTTCCCGGACCGTTAGGGTGTTACACTTAAGGGCAATCGATGCATAGGACAGTTACGGGATCAATCGGTAAAATAGGAGAAATCACCGGAATAGTTCCGGAGGAGGACGGAATAGTTTCCGGACATTTTGAATAGTTCAAAATAAAGTTTAATTGTTTTAATAATGTTTTATTATTTAATTATCTGAATTAAATATTTAAAACATATTAAATAAATTAAAAAATGGGAAAAGGCTATATGGGCCCATGGGGCCCATTTGGGGAGGAGGGGGTTTTCCCCCCTTGGGCTTGGCGCCAAGGGTGGGGCCCACCTCCCCCTTGGCCGGCGCATCCCCCCCTTGGGAGTTTAGTCCCACATGGGGGAGGGGAGGAGGATCACACCCCCCTTGGCCTATATAAGGAGGGGTAGCCCCCCTATATAAGTGGACTCCCCTTGTTTGGAGTCTGCACCTGGACTGGAGTTCTCCACCATAAGGCAGGCCGTCATTCTGTTGGAGTTGGGATCCGTAGCCGTCTTTCTTCCGCTGCTCGCCTGGTTCGGGGCCCGGGAGGAATATCGATTGTACCGTACATGTATAATCTCTTCGAGGCACTACACCTGTGGTGCTACTTCGTCGCTGGAGGTTTACCGGGAGTCATCCTCACCGATGGTGGTCTTCTACATGATAGGGAGGTCGTAGTTCCGAGTCTACGCCAACCACGTTCGCAAGAACGTTTCCCTCTTTCGGTCTTCAAAGGTATGAACACCGATTCCCTCCGTTACTTTACATCGCCATAGCATAGATCTTGGGTTCGGGTACCGTAGGTATGAAAAATTTGTGTTTTCTGCCCCGTATCCCAACAGTGGTATCCGAGCTAGCTATGCGTAGATGTATTGTACGGGTAGAACACATCTAGGATGTGGGCATCGAATCTTCATTCGTTACCCTCCCACGTGTACTCATTTAGCGTTGCGGCAATGTTTGATGAAGCGGCCCCCGACCGACCTTACGCGTTTACGTGAGACTGGTTCCACGCTTTACATATGGCTTGTACCATATAAAGTGGCTGGGGGGTGTCTGTCTCTCTGCATTAGCGATGCGAAGATGTTTGCAACGGAGGGCCCCGACAGGGGTGTAATAGAGACGGATGGGAGACGGTGTTGTGGCATGTTTTTCGCAGGATAGAAACGGTTCTCTCTCTCGAAACCCCTAGCAGCCACGTAAAACTTGCACAAGCTAAAGTAGAAAGGCGTTTAACTTTGCTTTGCATGAAGGGGGATCATAGGTTGTATGATTTATAGTTTTACTTCCTGTTTTATGCTAGTATGCTAGATATATCGACGGTAGCACGAAACAGGACCATCTCTCACAATACCAACATTGTGTTCTCCCTTGGTGGGCACCGCCTGAAAGGTTCTCCCATATGGCTTGATGCTCCGTACATACCGGAGTTGTCCTACATATTAAACGGAGTTCGCATGAGGTTGGGTTCGGCAAGCCTAGCATATGCAGATATGGCCTTGCTGAACAGCTAACATCAAGGTTCGATTGGCAGGCTTGACGTATGTAGATGCGGGCCTGGAACACAGGAGACCGAAAGGTCGAGCACGAGTCACATGCCTGATGTGATTGGCTTAGAGGCCTACCTGGTTCGCATACTGATGGCCGTGACGATCGGGGGAGGTATGGGGGCTGGGATTGTGTAATCACTTAATTAAATTGAGAGGTGTTTATCTAAGTGGGAGCTTTCTAGAATTTTGGGATTAAATTGAAACTCCACATTATGAACAAAAGTCTAAATATGTATCCTTGTGAATCAACCTTGTAGATGGCAGCACCTCGCCCCTCGTTCAACTTAGGATCATTCCTAGAGAAAGATAAGCTAAAAACAGATGGGACAAACTTCACCAACTAGTTCCGCACCCTGAGGATTCTCCTCGTTCCCCTCAAGATGGCATACGTACTAGAGGACGCGTTAGGTGACGCACCAGCAGATGATGCCAGTCAGGACGAGAAGAATGTCTATCTCTCCAGGACTGATGATTACAACCTTGACCAGAGTGGCATGCTCTAATCCATGGAGGCTGAGCTGCAGAAACGCTTTGAGAGGATGGGTGCATATGAGATTATTACCGACCTCAAGGCGGTCTTCGCACCTCAAGCCAGGGCTCAACGGTACGAGGCTTCTGAAGCCTTCTTCTCAGCAAAGATGGACGAGCACGGCAGCGTGAGTGAGCACGTAGTCAAAATTTCTGGCTACGTTCAGCGCTTGAATGCTCTGGAATGCCAGATTCCAGATGAACTTGCTGTTGATAGGGTGTTGTAGTCGCTTCCCCCTAGCTACAAAGGCTTTGTGCTGAACTACAACATGCAGGGGATGACCAAAACCCCTTCTGAGTTGTTCGCCATGCTGAAGAGCGCCGAGGTTGAGATCAAGAAGGAGCACGCCGTCTTTATGGTCAACAAGACCACTGACTTCAAGAAGTCAAGCAGACGGGAAAAGGCCAAGAAAGGTGGCCCCAAGAGGGATGGCAAGTCAGTTGCCGCTCCTCCCAAGGCACACAAGCCTAAACCCGGAGTGGAGTGCTTCTACTGCAAGGGTGAAGGTCACTGGAAACGGAACTGCCCCAAGTACCTAAAGGACAAGAAGGCTGGCAAGGTCGCCAAGAGAGACGAAGGTATATTTGATATACATATTGTTGATCTTCTCTTGACAAGCGCCGGGAACACATCCTGGATATTTGATACAGGATCTGTCGCTCATATTTCTAATTCCATTCAGGGACTAAGGAATAGGAGACGCTTGCTCAAAGATGAAGTGACGATGCGCGTGGGGAATGGCTGTCAGATTGAAGTCTTGGCGGTCGGCACGAAGCATCTTAGTCTCCCTTCGGGATTGGTTTTAGTTCTGAATAATTGCTACTATGTACCCGCGTTGAGTGTGAACATCGTTAGTGGCTCTTTCTTGAAGCGAGACCGCTATTCTTTTAAGTCTGATACAATTGGTTGTTCGATTTATAAGGATGAAATGTTTTATGTTCACGCACCGGAGTTGCATGGTTTATTCGTACTTGATCTCGATGGTGACGTGTGTCACATTAACAATATTGAGGCCAAAAGATTGAAGAATGATGAAGATCACATGAAGATGTGGCATTGCCGACTTGGTCATATTGGTATAAAACGCATGGAGAAGCTCCATAAGGATGGACTTCTTGAGTCATTGGATTTTGGATCCCTTGATACATGTGAACAATGCCTCATGGGCAAAATGACAAGGACTCCATTTAATGGCATAATGGAGCGTGCGGATGTCTTATTGGGGATCATACACTCGGATGTATGTGAACCCATGAACGTCCCCACTCGCAATGGTCTTCGTTACTTCGTGACCTTTACTGATGACTTGAGTAGATATGGGTATATTTACTTGATGAAGCACAAGTCTGAAACCTTTGAAAAGTTCAAGGAATTTCAGAATGAGGTCGAAAATCAACTCGGAAAGAAAATCAAGCACCTTCGATCGGATCGAGGTGGCGGGTATTTGAGTCACGAGTTTGGCAATCATCTGAAGTCTTGTGGCATAGTACCACAACTTACGCCGGCAGGTACACCTTAGAGAAATTGTGTGGTTGAGCGACGTAATCAAACCCTATTGGATAGTGTATGATCGATGATGTCTCATACTGATTTGCCTGTGTAATTCTGGGGGTATGCATTAGAAACTGCCGTTCATATTCTTAATAGGGCACCATCCAAATCCGTAAAGACAACACCATTTGAAGAATGGCATGGCACAAAACCTAAGTTGTCTCACCTGAAGATTTGGGGTTGTGAGTCTTATGTTAGGAAACTACAGCCTGACAAACTTGAATCCAAGGCGGATAAGTGCATCTTTGTGGGCTATCCCAAGGAAACTTGTGGATACACCTTCTACAACAAGTCTGACAGCAAAGCATTTGTTGCCAAGACGGGACACTTTCTTGAGAAGGAGTTTCTCGCGAAAGAGTTGAGTGGGAGGAAAATAGACCTCGATGAAGTGACTGACCAATCACTCCAATTGGAAGAAACGGCTACGGAAATTGTTCTGGAACCATCTTCCACAGTGGGAGCTGAAGAGAATGGCCAGAACGACATTCATAACGATCATGACATTGATGATGATCATGATGAGAATGAAGAGGAACCTTTTATGCCCCGTAGGTCATCAAGAGTCCGTCAACCTACTGAGTTTTAAGGACAGCTTGTGAATGCAATCTCGGCTGATGAGTCGGATGAACCTACAAGTTACAAAGAAGCAATGGAGGGACCCGAGTCCGAGAAATGGCTTGAAGCCATGAAATCCGAAATAGACTCCATGTACACCAACAAAGTATGGACTTTGGTGGATATCCCCGAGGACCGCAAGGCCGTCAAGAATAAATGGATTTTCAAGAAAAAGACTGACGCAGACGGAAACGTATCTGTCTACAAAGCTCGACTTGTCGCAAAGGTTTTCCGACAAATTCAAGGAGTTGACTACGAGGAGACGTTCTCTCCTGTAGCGATGATAAAGTCTATTTGGATCCTACTAGCAATAGCTGCATATCATGATTACGAGATATGGTAGATGGATGTGAAAACTGCATTCCTAAATGGCAACATTGAGGAAGAGTTGTATATGATGCAACCAGAGGGGTTTGTCGATCCAAGGAACGCTGGTAAGGTGTGCAAGCTTCAACGTTCCATCTATGGGTTGAAGCAAGCATCTCGGAGCTGGAATCTTCGATTTGATGAGGTCATTAAAGCTTTTGGATTTGTCCAAAACGTCGAAGAGTTCTGCGTCTATAAGAAACTGAGTGGGAGCTCTGTAGCATTCCTTGTGTTATATGTAGATGACATATTACTGACAGGGAACGATAAGAAATTCTTAGAGGAAGTGAAGGAATATCTGAATGGACAATTTTCCATGAAGGACCTAGGTGAAGCTGCGTACATATTAGGGATTAAGATCTATAGAGATAGACCTAATCGACGGTTGGCCTTGAGTCAGAACACTTATATTGACAAGATATTGAAAAGGTTCAAAATGGATGACTCCAAGAGAGGTCTCTTGCCAGTTATAAAAGGTGTCAAATTAAGCGTGACTCAATGCCCAACCACAGCAAAAGAGAAGGAGGATATGTCCTCAAAGCCCTATGCCTCAGCCATAGGTTCTCTCATGTATGCTATGTTATGTACTAGACCGGATTTAGCACTGGCCATTAGTATGAATAATCGCTACCAGAGTAACCCGGGAATGGCTCACTGTACAGCAGTAAAGAACATCCTTAAGTACTTAAGAAGAACCAAGGATCTCTTTCTCGTTTATGGAGGAGTTGATGAGGAGCTCACCGTAAAGGGTTACGTTGACGCAAGCCTCGGCTCAGATCTAGATGAATCGAAATCCCAGACGGTATGTTTTCATGTTGAACGGTGGCGCAATTAGCTGGAGGAGCGGCAAACAGTCAGTCGTCGCCCAATCTACAATGGACTCGCAGTATATTGCCGCTTGGGAAGCGTCAAACGAGGCGTTGTGGCTGAAGAAGTTCGTGATTGGGCTTGGCGTCTTTCCCAGTTGCACTGACCCCGTGGGAATCTTCTGCGACAACACGAGTGCCATTGCTAACGCGAAGGAGCCAAGAACTCACTCTAAAGCCAAGCACATCCTCCGAAAGTTCCATGTGACACGAGACTACGTCAGGGATGGACACACTAGGATTCACAACATACATACGGATCTGAACGCAGCAGACCCGATGACTAAACCTCTTCCACAGGGCAAGTTTGAAGAACACCGAGAGACCATTGGTGTTAGATACATACCTGATGTAAACTAGTGTAATTTGTACTCTAGTGCAAGTGGGAGACTGTTGGATATGTGCCCTATAGACAAATTAATAAAGATATTTGTCACATATCCGTTTTGTTCATAATACGTTTTATATTGTGCTATAACTGTATTACTTGGAAATACTAATACAGGTGTAGTATAAAACATGGTCCGTAGTTTAACTCGGGTAAACTATCTCATTGGGCAATTGATTGATCAAGCTTTCCTGATCATGGCGACACTTAAGTCCATTGACAATGAGGTCATATCGTTAAGAGGAATGATGTGATGGACATACACCCACCTAAAGTATTGCAATGTGATCGAGTCACATAGTTCAGCGTTGCAATGACTTTGTAACGTATGGCTTAGTCCTTAGACCGTAATGATCATACGTAATTGTCATCTATGAGGAGACTTTGATTTGTATCCCACCGCCTGACTGAAATATTCTGGCTATAACGGTGCACTTTGGGTATTCCGAAATAGATGGTTGATGAGTATGTTAATAGATCAGAGCGGGATTTGTCAGTCCTTGTGACAGGACAGGTACTCTGGGCCCACTCGGTGATATTGCATCAACACCTTGCAAGGACGTGACTAGGTCACAAGAGATGCAATGATCATGGACGAGAGAAGTTGTTTGTTGTGAACGAGATGTGAACACGGTATGTAGGATACCGACGATCAAACCTCGGACAAACAAAGTACCACAGTACAAAGGGATTACGCCGTATCGTTAACGGTTTCCAAAAGCGATCGAAGTTCATTCGATGGAAGCGCAGGGGCTGTCAAGGATTGTAACCAGGTCCAACTGACTAGTCATTGGTCAATGAGAAGAGTCTCGATCATGTCTGCTGTTTCCCGGACCGTTAGGGTGTTACACTTAAGGGAAATCGATGCATAGGACAGTTACGGGATCAATCGGTAAAATAGGAGAAATCACCGGAATAGTTCCGGAGGAGGACGGAATAGTTTCCGGACATTTTGAATAGTTCAAAATAAAGTTTAATTGTTTTAATAATGTTTTATTATTTAATTATCTGAATTAAATATTTAAAACATATTAAATAAATTAAAAAATGGGAAAAAGGTTATATGGGCCCATGGGGCCCATTAGGGGAGGAGGGGGTTTTCCCCCCTTGGGCTTGTCGCCAAGGGTGGGGCCCACCTCCCCCCTTGGCCGGCGCATCCCCCCTTGGGAGTTTAGTCCCACATGGGGGAGGGGAGAAGGATCACACCCCCCCCTTGGCCTATATAAGGAGGGGTAGCCCCCCTTTTTCCAACACACCAATATCTCCTTCTTCCTCCTTCTCCTTCCCGGAAGTGGACTCCCCTTGTTTGGAGTCTGCACCTGGACTGGAGTTCTCCACCATAAGGCAGGCCGTCGTTCTGCTGGAGTCGGGATCCGTAGCCGTCTTTCATCTGCTGCTCGCCTGGTTCGGGGCCCGGGAGGAACTTCGATTGTACCGTACGTGTATAATCTCTTCGAGGAACTACACCTGTGGTGCTACTTCGTCGCTGGAGGTTTACCAGGAGTCATCCTCGCCGGTGGTGGTATTCTACACGACAGGGAGGTCGTAGTTCCGAGTCTACGCCAACCACGTTCGCAAGAACGTTTCCCTCTTTCGGTCTTCAAAGGTATGAACACCGATTCCCTCCGTTACTTTAAATCGCCATAGTATAGATCATGGGTTCGGGTACCGTAGGTACGAAAAATTTATGTTTTCTGCCCCGTATCCCAACAGTGAATCACACCAAAGTGTAAACTCAAAGCAACGGACAACTGCATTAAAGAACTTTGCGTAAAGTAAAAAATCCTCGCCCTCGCAAGTACAAGCACCGTTGTTTTCCTCCTTGTGGCAACAACACATCCCCTAGACTCATGTTTCTGTCACTCAAGCTAGTCATCAGGGGCATGAACCCACAATCATGCATAACGCTCCCTCTTGGAGTCACTACCTACTACTTGTCCAAAGCAATAAACAGCAACGGAGAACATGCAAGAATTACTCTAGAACATAAATATAAAAGAGGAGAATAAAAGTATTACTCAAACACAATCTGAACGTAATCTCATAATCCATCGGATCCCAGCAAACTCAGCATAGCAACAGCAGAAATATTACATATGTGCCTCGATCATGTAGGGCAGCTGATGGCTTCTCGCCCCTCGTTGGTTACCCCAAGTGGAAGGTTTGAGATGAAGTGCAGCAACAAGTTTCCCTCGGTGAAGATACCAAGGTATATCTACAGTAGGACTCCAGAGATGATAAGTAGGTGTCAGCGGCGTAACTGACGCGGACCTGCACACAGACACAAATAACTTTGTTCCCAACGAAGTGAAGAGAGGTTGTCAATCTCTCCGGTCTTGTTTTTCACAAAGGGTCAAACACAAGGGATAATGATAGCAACTGAAAGTAAAATCAGAAAAGTAAATGAGCGTGGAAACAGTAATGAGGATATGGACCGGGATACGTGATGTTCACTAGTGATGTCTTTCTCCCAAAAGACGATAAAACTGCTATGCGAGATGAACAAAGTACAGAACGGCAATTGACAGGATTATGAACGCACCGCAATGCTAACTATGCTACAAAAGAAAGGAAGAGGCTCAAAAGCACGGGCAGTACGCCAAAATAAGTAGACCGAAATCCAACTGCATCTACTACTAATCATCCACCTTGAGATATCTATCCAGAACATCTCGCTGGTATTAAGTTGCGAGCCCCACCCAAAGTGTAAACCCAAAGCAACAGACAACTGCATTAAAAAGCACTTTGCGTGAAGTAAACAATCCTTGCAACCGCGGTTACAAGCACCGTTGTTTTCCCCCTTGTGGCAACAACACATACCCTAGACTCATGTTTCTGTCACTCAAGCGTGTCATCGGGGGGCATGAACCCACAATCGAGCATAACGTTCCCTCTTGGGGTTACTACCTACTACTTGGCCAACGCAATAAACAGCAACGGAGAACATGCAAGAATTACTTAGGAACAAAAATATAAGAGATAAAAACCAAATATATTACTCAATCACAATCTGAACATAATCTCATAATCCATCAGATCCCATCAAACTCAGCATAGCAACAACAGAAATATTACAAAAGTGCCTCGATCATGTAGGGCAGCTCACGAGGTCTAAACCATGAAGAACAAAGAGGGGAGGAGAACATCACATAGCTACTGATCACGGACCCATGGTCCAAGGAAAACTACTCACGAGACATCCGGGAAGCATCCATGGTGGAGGGGAGACTCCCGGAGGTCGGCCCTCCCTCCGGCAGGGTGCCGAGAAGAGGTCTTCTGGTGCTCCCGATCTTGGAAGCGCGACCGCGGCGGAACAGAGGCGAGATCGCGAAAAAGGGTTCTGTCCCCGAGAGTTTCACGTCACGGGGAATATATAGGCGAAGGGGGGAGCCAGAGGTGGACTAGGGGCCCCAGGCGCCCCCCTGGCGCGGCCCAGGGGGTGGCCGCACCGGGTGGCCGCCTGGGCCACCCCTGGCTCCCCTCTGGCCCCACTCGGGCTCTTCGCGAAGTTTCCTGTACGCTGATTTTTCCTATATTTTTCCCGGAATTTTTTTGGAACTTTTTATATGGGGGAAAACTGAAATAGAAAAACAGCAAAAAACAGGAACTGGCACTGGGGTGCACTGAGTTAATAGGTTAGTCCAAATATGATCAAAAGTGTATGAAAGTGTATCTAGATCATAGCAATATCACACAAAATATGCATGGAGCAAGCAGAAATTATAGATACGTTTTGGACGTATCAACATCCCCAAGCTTAATTCCTGCTCGTCCTCGAGTAGGTAAATGATAACGGCATAATTTCTGTGGTGACATGCTAGCAACCATAAAAGAACTTTGAAAAGTAAATCAATCAAGGTTAGAGATTCAATTCAAGTCATAACATGCAAGAGTCTATATTAACATTGAAACAAGTAACAAAAGAACATTAGGTGCAAGAGCTCTCGCTGTCCGTGACTCGAATGTCTCCAAATGGTGTTTGCGTGCAAGAAGGGGGATAGGGAATACGAGAAAAACATTTATTTGTTGAGAAATCAATGTACTAAAGTTTCACACTTGGTCTTTTTCTGGAATCTTATCTTGACTCGTCCCCAGACCACTAGCCAGGTACAAGTCAATTTGATCCACTCCTTTTTCAATATTTTGAGCACTCATGCAATGGATGAGCGTAAGCACGAGAGTTGACACTTAGGATGGCAAAGAGAGGAGTACGGAGGAGGAAGACAAAAAGGATGAGAAAGGCTCACATCAATGAGGACAATCATAGGCAAGAGATGCCAAATGATAGATATTATGTGAGGAGTAGGGATTGCCATGCAACGGATGCACATACGAGCTAAGAAGCTCTCCAAAGGAACTAGTGGGGGTGCATCTAACTTGATCGCTCATGAAGACCTAGAGCTCGTTTGAGGAGGCTCATCCTTGGAATATGCAAGCCAAGTTCTATAGTGTGAAGGTCCCCACATAGCTATATGCATAATGATCATCTCTATGGAGTACAAGGATATAAAGGGAGTACTAGTGTGGATCTCTCAAAAGGATAGTAGTGTTGCCCCTTTCTCTCTTTTTATTTATTTTTCTCCTTTTCTTTTTTTTTGTATTTTTTTGTGGCCTCAATGGCTCTTTCTATTTAACTCTCATTTGTCCTCTTTGGGATCTTTTATTGTGTCCACTTTAGGATCTTTTCGTCACTTATGGGCAACACTCTATTTTACAAGAAGGTAAAGGAGATCTTTCACACTTTACAAGGTACTCAAAATCATAAAGAAAATGTAACTATCATGATGTATGCAATGTATGTCGCTGCCAGTGTAGCAGGAACATGTATGACATGAAGATCAAGTCATGAAGAGGTGGATGTTGCATGGCAATATAACTCGGAAAGGCTATGGAAATGCCTTGATAGGTAGGTATGGTGGCTCTTTTGAGGAAAGATATAAGGAGGTTTATCATGACAGAGCGTATCATGCCAAGGGTTTGGATGTACCGGCGAAGGTGGACACCAACTCTCGGAGTGAGAAGAAGGTAATGCACGGCACGGGAGAGTCTAGCAAAATATGGGAAGGTGGAAGTGTCAACTTTCAATACTTACATTAGTCCGAAGAACTCATGCACTTATTATCGGTAACTCTCAATCTAATAAGGAGGTTCACAAAGAGACAAGTACCCCGAGGAGGAGTGTATGGGGGTTTTGTTATCCTTGCGCATCCTCGACTCATGGTACGTGAGTGTACTCTAATATTCGATCCCTCCAAAGATTAGTGATCCATCTAGTAGCTAGAGTTCTCAACTAGTTTTTGTATGTTTTGAAAATACACACGGATTTCCCAAAATACGACACCTATCACTAATAGGCTAGAGCTCTTGACACCAAAAGTTCAAACATTACTCACATCAATACCTCAAAACTATTGCAAGTTACTACTAGAATTAAATAGCAACCTCAATTACCTACTTTCAAGACAAGACACTACTCAGTGCAACACCCAACTCTCTTTAACAAGATAAACATGAAAACTAAAAAGGGTTCCAGCAACAGACTAAACAAAAGCCAAGGCTCTTGCTAAACACAAACTAAGACTAAAACAAAACATGGCAGCAGCTATGAAAAGATAAAGAACACACAACAACAAAAAGATAAGCAGGAAAAATCCTATGATGTGTTCTAGATTTTGAAAGTGGAGCGTGTTTCTCTCCCACACAAAGTAAGACGGGATCTAACTTGTTAATAACAGCAAGCAAAGCTAAAGAAAACTAAAAAAATAAAACCTAAGAGTGAGACGCTCCAAGCATAGCACATAACGCATGAAGTGATAAAAATATAGTGAGACGAAGGACGAACTGATGATTGTTGATGGAGAAGGGGATGCACGGGGCATCCCCAAGCTTAGACGCTTGAGTCTCCTTGAATATTTGTTGGGGATGCATGGGGGCATCCCCAATCTTGAGCGCTTGACACTCCTGAATCTTCTTTCATCATCTTCCATGTCACACTTGAAAACTCCCTTCATACATAACTCATCATAAGCTGATTAGAGAGGTTAGTACCCTTAATAAATAATTTTTCCCCACTAGATATAAAGATATTATTGAATAGCTAATGTTTCTCAAGAGTTCCAAAAAGTTTTTGCAAAGAAAAAGAAAGCTTAAGGTTTGCAAAAGTTAGGAGAGGCAAAACGTGGAAGAATCTGTGAAAAACAGAACAGAAGGTAGTAAATAATTTTTTAGGAATACTTCTGGAAATCAAATGAAAAAACTCAGAACATACGGAAGTTTCGTAATTGTATAGAGCATGCTGTGTAAAAATTTCAGCTCAAAAAGATGAACTGGGATTTTTCTGGAATTTTTCTGGTCACGAGGACAAAATCTGTTTTCTGGACAGCATGTCACAACTTTTACTTCCCTTGCCGTAAGAGGCCATAACTTGGCACAAAGCTGAAAAATAAAGATACAATGATGTTGCTACAGTAGTAAAAATCATCAAGACACAAGAAAAGCAAAAAGAAAAACCTAAATTCGTTGCGGGATGCCTCCCGAAAGCGCTTTCTTTTATGCCTTTAAGCTAGGCATGATGCAAAAGATCAAGTTGTAGCAATCGAATCATTATCAAGATCATCAAAAAGCTCTTCAATTGTACAACTAGTCTTAAGAGGTCTTTCAAACAAAGGCCTAATGAAGATACTTCTAGGGAGAAAACCAAAAGGCGGAAAATCAATGGAAGATTCATTTATAAAATTATCAAAGAGAGGTATTTCTTCCAAAGTTTTCACGGTTTCAACTTCTTTAGCAATGGGTGGTTTATTTTTAGGTCGGGGAACCCTAGGGACATAATTGAACTTAGGTTCCCTTCTTGCTGAAGTCTCTACCTTTTTTGGTTTGATTGAGGAAAATTTAGTTCCTAGAGTATTAATGATTTCCTCAATCTTATCAATCCTAGAAAGATCCGTATCACGGGATTTGATGACCTCCAAAGTTTTAATAATTTTAAGCATGGAGCTATCAAGCCTATTCAAATTCCCTTGAATCTTGCGATCCAACTCATTTATCCTTGTTATACTTGGTATTTCTAACTCTATCTTTTCAAGATTCTTCATAATGTGAGCTAGAGTTATATCTTCTTGTATGCTAGCAATAGGGAGATTTCCAACAAGATTTTCAATAACATTAAGAGACTCCCAAATCGGGGATTCTAGGAAATTCCTATTGATAGCAGTATCTAATATGAACCTATTCCAAGGAGTAATCCCGACATAAAAATTTCTAACCAGGATAGTAGTGGATTGCTTCTTGGTGGATTTTTTTCGAATCATTAATTCTATACCAAGCATCTTTTAAACTTTCACCACCTTTTTGTTTAAATGTGAGAACCTCTGTCTCAACAAAGGCAAAAGGGCCAGACATAATGACAACTACTAGCAAGATAAATAATTTTTTCGTGATTTTTGATATAAGACACAAAGATAAAAACTGAAAGGTAAACTAACAAGACTAAAAAACAAAGGTAAAGGGTAGTGTGCAACTCCCCTATCTTAGCACTCGGAGTCCCCGGCAACGGCGCCAGAAATTTGCTTGATGGCTTCTCGCCCCTCGTTGGTTACCCCAAGTGGAAGGTTTGAGATGCAGTGCAGCAGCAAGTTTCCCTCGGTGAAGATACCAAGGTTTGTCTCCAGTAGGACTCCAGAGATGATAAGTAGGTGTCAGCGGCGTAACTGACGCGGACCTGCACACAAACACAAATAACATTGTTCCCAACGAAGTCCAGAGAGGTAGTCAATCTCTCCGGTCTTGTTGTTCACAAAGGGTCAAACACAAGAGATAATGATAGCAACTGAAAGTAAAAGCAGAAAAAATGAGCGTGGAAACAGTAATGAGGATATGGACTGGGATACGTGATGTTCACTAGTGATGTCTCTCTCCCAAAAGACGATAAAACTGCTATGCGAGGTGAACAAATTACGGAAGGGCAGTTGACAGGATTATGAACGCACCGCAATACTAACTATGCTACAAAAGAAAGGAAGAGGCTCAAAAGCACGGGCAGTACGCCAAAATAAGTAGACCGAAATCCAACTACATCTACTACTAATCATCCACCTTGAGATATCTATCCAGAACATCTCGCTGGTATTAAGTTGCGAGCCCCACCCAAAGTGTAAGCCAAAGCAACAGACAACTGCATTAAAAAGCACTTTGCGTAAAGTAAACAATCCTTGCAACCGCGGTTACAAGCACCGTTTTTCCCCCTTGTGGCAAAAAAACATCCCCTAGACTCATGTTTCTGTCACTCAAGCGTGTCATCGGGGGGCATGAACCCACAATCGAGCATAACGTTACCTCTTGGGGTTACTACCTACTACTTGGCCGAAGCAATAAACAGCAACGGAGAACATGCAAGAATTACTTAGGAACAAAAATATAAGAGATAAAAACCAAATATATTACTCAATCACAATCTGAACATAATCTCATAATCCATCAGATCCCATCAAACTCAGCATAGCAACAACAGAAAGATTACAAAAGTGCCTCGATCATGTAGGGCAGCTCACGAGGTCTAAACCATGAAGAACAAAGAGGGGAGGAGAACATCACATAGCTACTGATCACGGACCCATGGTCCAAGGAAAACTACTCACGAGAAATCCGGGAAGCATCCATGGTGGAGAGGAGACTCCCGGAGGTCGGCCCTCCCTCCGGCAGGGTGCCGGGAAGAGGTCTTCTGGTGCTCCCGATGTCGGAAGCGCGGCGGCGGCGGAACAAAGGCGAGATCGCGAAAAAGGGTTCTGTCCCCGAGGGTTTCACGTCACGGGGAATATATAGGCGAAGGGGGGCAGCCAGAGGTGGACCAGGGGCCCCAGGCGCCCCCATGGCGCGGCCCAGGGGGTGGCCGCGCCGGGTGGCCGCCTGGGCCACCCCTGGCTCCCCTCTTGCCCCACTCGGGCTCTTCGCGAAGCTTCCTGGACGCTGATATTTCCTATATTTTTCCCGGAATTTTTCTGTCACTTTTTATATGGGGGAAAACTGAAATAGAAAAACAGCAGAAAACAGGAACTGGCACTGGGGTGCACTGAGTTAATAGGTTAGTCCAAATATGATCAAAAGTGTATGAAAGTGTATCTAGATCATAGCAATATCACACAAAACATGCATGGAGCAAGCAGAAATTATAGATACGTTTTGGACGTATCAGCAGCTCACGAGCTCTAATCCATGAAGAACAAAGAGGGGAGGAGAACATCACATAGCTACTGATCATAGACCCATGGTCCAAGGTGGAATACTCACGGTTCATCCGGGAAGCGTCAATGGTGGTGGAGAAGCTCCCGGAGGTGATTCCTCCCTCCGACAGGGTGCCGTGAAGAGGTCTTTTGGTGCTCCCGATCTTCGAAGCGCGGCGGCGGAACAGAGGAGAGATCGCGAAAAAGGGTTCCCGTCACGGGGGTTTCACGTCACGAGGATTATATGGGCGAAGGGAGGCAGCCAGGGGGGCCACCAAGGGTCCAGGTGGCCCCCTGGCGCGACCCCACCCTAGGGCGCGCCGGGAGGGCGCCTGGGGCCCTGGTGGGTCCCCTCGGTTATTCCCGAAGCTTCTTATACGCTGATTTTTTTATTGGATTTTTCTGAATTTTTGGAGCACTTTTAATATGGGGGAAACCTGAAATAGAAAAACAGCAGAAAACATGAACTGGTACTGGGGTGCACCGAGTTAATAGGTTAGTCCAAATATGATCAAAAGTGTATGGAAGTTCATCAATATCATAGCAATATCACACAAAAGAGGCATGGAGCAAGCATAAATTATAGATACGTTTTGGACGTATCACCGGTTCGTTGGTAAGACTTGATCAACCTTTCTAGCTAGGATGTTTTACATAGGCAAAAAGTGGAGCTTGTTATGTTTTCATTTGCATTAGCTTTTACTCTCCTTGCTGTACTAAGTTTATATGTTTTGAAGCTTCACAATTCTAATCACTGCTTCATGTTTTCAGAAAGTTTCGCAACTTTTTGAACTCCGGAAAATTTTCAACAGTGAAGTTTTCAGAAAAATTCCAGAAAAATTATATTAAAAATTTCCATGCCGGGAGTGACCCAGAAGCACCTGGGGCTGACCAGGGGGGCATCAGTGGCTGGCCGCGCCCACAGGCCCCACCTCCAGGTGAGTCTTCTTCCTCTCTCTTTCTTTCCTCCCCAAAACACGAGTTCTGCACCTAGAACTTGCGTTCTTGCTGCTCGCCATCCAGAATTTCAATCTCTCTCTACGACCCATCATTTGAGCTGAGATTTTGGGCAAATACTCCCTAGTATGTAACTCCTCCACCCCTCCAAATAAATTTTTGATTGGTGGCTTCATTTTTGATTATTTAGTAGTTCTTGATGATATTTAGATGAGCTTGCATGCATGTATAGAATTTTTTTCCAAGTTTTGATGCAAGTTTACGCCTTAGGTAAATGGGTAGAGTAGTTTGCCTCAACTCACTTTGTTTAAATCCTTGTTTTTGTGAATTGTCAAAAATTTCAGAAATGAGTTTGCTAGGAAAAGAAAAGGGGTGGATTGGGAAGAAGAAGCCCGAGCGCTCCGATCGATTTACCAGTACTGCAGCTTCACCCTTAGTAGTTAGGGTGAGCTACAATGAAGATCATGTGCCCCTGGAGTTGTTGGAAGACACAAGTCCAGCATGCGCAATGATGTATCCGTGCGATGATTTTCTTATAGCTGCAGGAATTAAGGAGGAATTCTATGGGCTTTGTGACAATGCAGATTTGACACGGCTAGCACTATGCCGTGTGGTACAATATAAGAAGCTCACCTCCTGCTTTGTTAACAATTTTCGTTATAACCATGATGCTGGAACCGTCAAGTTCAAACTTTATAATGATTTCATAACCATGTCTTTGGCACAGTTTTGTTATATAATAGGTGTGTCGAACGCTGGTCAGACGACAAAGATGACCACTCAGCCTTCCGAGTTGAGGACCCTCTTCAACTCCCTCTGTTGCTAGGAAGAGACTGACATTCGGCGTACGAAGGTTTCTAGCATTCTGTTTCCACACCTCAGGTATTTTGCGTATTTTTTTGCTAGAGGGGTGTTGGCTCGTGACAACACGAGCAGTGGTTCTGCACCATATTTCGCTATTTATGCGAACGCCCTCTCTGATAAGAATGATTATAATGTGGGTGCCTTAATTTCTCGGTGCCTTGTTATGAACAGTAACAAGGGCGATTTATATGGTGGTGTTTACGCCACACTTATCCTTGAGTATCTTGAGCGCACCCCACATCCTGACGATGTTCCCTTTTCATACGCAAGTCTTGATCTTGCTGCTATGAAGAGACATAAGTTTGTTACCATGACTTCCCAGTTTGCTAACCTCATTTATATTTTGAGGTTTGAAAAGACCATTCTCGTGAGATCCGTCTACCTGCAGCACTTTTGTTTGATAACACTCACAGGAACGGATGGTCCTTCAATGATATTCAGTTCGATGAGTCAATGACTCACCACCAGCTGCATAACCCCATGGAGGGGGTTGTGCACGACGAGGAGGAGCATGGTGAGTTCCCACCTTTCCAAGGAGAGACCTTCACCGAGCATGGCGAGGGGTCTTCTTCCGCTTGGAGCGCATGTCCTTCCTCATGGGAGGACCCCGAGGACTTCGGTGTACGCACCGGAGGGCTCATACGACTCCTGGACTTACCATTACCTCGGAGCAGGAGGCTCCTGGGGGCAGTAGCTGCTACCAACTTAGGCCAAAAGCCCAAGCTTGGGGGAGTACGTGCCCTTCTCACCTTTCCATTGTATTATCCGTTTTTAAATTTTTTTCCTTGATATTTTTGAAGTTTTTGCCCGTTCTTCTTTGTTCTTTCAATTTGCAAAAACAACAAAAAGATTTCTCTTTTCTTTTTATTTTTAAAAGCCTTTAAAACCCAAAAAGATTTCCTTTCTCTCTTTAGTCTGCTTTGTTTTCAGAGTTCAGCTCGAGTCCGTGATGGCATTTGATTATATTTTCCACGTTCGGTCGTGCAAGTGACAAGGCAGTAATGACGAATATATGACTAAAATGTCTATCATGGTTTGGCATATTGAAGTAGTATTTCCCTTCGGAGAATTCTTGGATTGACTTGGCACATGTTCACACATGTATATGACTAAAATGTCTATCATGCCTTGATGACCTTTTTATTTCAGAATAGTCATATCACTTTCATGCCCGATTCAATGTTGCTTTGTCGCTCTGCATGATTATGACAATTATTGCTCTCTAGTTGGTCGCTTCCCAGTCTTTTGCTAGCCTCCGCTCACACTAAGCGGAATTCTTCTTGTGTATCCAAACTCCTTTTCAGACCAGTTATTCCACTTCAGTCCACCATACCTACCTATATGTGGTATTTACCGGCCACTCCTAACATAGACTTTCTTGTGCCATCTCGAAATTTATTCAAACTCTTCCCTTTTGTAACCGTACAAGCTCATGGTGCGGTGAGGGAAAATCAGTATCTACCATGTGTCGGGACCCGGGGTTAGCGTATGCAAGTCCCGCTACGACATAGTCATATGGAGAGCCGAGAACCGTACCCACTTGTCTAAGCAGACAAGGCCAAGCACAGAACGTTCTCGGAAAGCATCGTACATGAGGGGCATCCCATCCAGGCCGGATGATCAACTGAGATGGGTCCTCATCGTCCGCACACAAGTCTAATGATATGGGTGATGAACTCCCATATTCAAAGACAAGTCGCCTCAACCATACTATCGACTATCTCATAACTCTTACATAGACTTACTCCAGCCCGATCACTTAGTCGGGGTCTAGGGCGGGCTCGATCATACCACAAAGTGTGCACGAGACGGAGTCTCGAGCAATCGCATCGCGATGCCCCAAGCTGCGCATATCTAGGGGCCACTTGGTGTATGAAAGACCGCCGGCCAGATCACAACTAAGGTCTCGAAAACCCATACAAAGACATGCATGTTATAACATACACGCAACACACATGCCTTGTATGAACAGCAGGTATCATTGCAATTCTCTACAAAGTATACATTTTATTGATAACTCTTATAGAGTGCACACATAGATCACCAACATGTGATCCAACATTACAACACAAGCGGAAGCAAAGTATGTCTGAGTACATACAAGTTTAACAAATGGCTGAAGAAGCCTTATTTAAACACAAGCCCTCCACGAGGGAACCAGTCGTCTGACTGGGACTAGACTAGCTTGATCTTCAGTCGTCCAGCTCGATGAAGAAGCCACCTTCGGGGTCAGTGGGTTCATCTAAAACATAGATGAAGCAAACGTGAGTACAAAGTCGTACTCAGCAAGACTTACATAGGAGCTATACTACTCATGCATATGTATCAAGGTAAAGGGAGGTGGGGTTTCACTTGCAGAAGTGCCAGCTTTGACTTGGCTAGTCCTGAACTACGAGTACCAGACTTGAGGTAAGAAGCGTACACGAGTCCACTACTTTCTCCAACCAATTACACCACTATGGTGCCTTCCTCGACTTCCCCACGAGAAAGCACGCCATAGCACTCACACTTATCTTGGTGTGTTTTAGAAGTATCCAGTTCAAGTTGTCTAATAATCAAGCTAAGCTTTCCAAGCAGTCCATAACCGCGGACGCGGCTATTCGAATAGTTTTGTTAGCCCTGCAGGGGCGTACCGCTACACACACATGATCATCGGTTACCGCCTTTGTACTCGACACCGTTCAAGAAGTGTCGGCGAGGATGCTCACCACAACTGTTACCTCATAGCCTATCTAGTCCGAGAAAGCCGCCTACCTGGGTTGGCTACCACTATCGTGAACCCGGCCGGTTTACCGAAGTGGACCCAAGTGATGTGTGCGTGGTGCATAAGCCGGTCTCGGATGAGCCGTTCTCTCACTTAGCAGCCAGGCCACAGACCTACCAGAACTCCGAACTATTGCGACATATGGACATCGAAAGGGATGAGTTAGTAAGCTGAGAGGGGTCAGTGAGCCCAATGTGTGGTTGTACTCTTCATCTTGGATCACCACACAAGAACTCGGACTTAGGGCGGTGTTCAACGAGACAACCCACCGTGTACTCCTACACAGCCTCTCATCGTTCACCTTGTATTAGGGTAGATTCACCAACACTTTTCTACCATCATCATCATGATCACTACCATCCCGACTCACATAACAGTATCATCATGGTATCACTCTAAGCATGCAATAAGCAGTAACAATTGCAGGGGCCACATGATATCAATCAACTCCTACATTTGCTAGGATTGTGGTTTTTCCTACTACTGTGACAAAAGATAGGTCATGCAAAGGAATGGGTTCATCTATGCGGTAGAAACGTAGCATGGTAATCATCCTAAACAATGCATAAGCGAGACATGAGAGGGAAGTGGGATTTTATCGACATGATCAATGGGGGTTTGCTTGCCTTGCTGACGAGGTTCGGGTTCGGGGTCTTCAACGAAGGGGGAAGCCTCCTGCTCCGGTTCCACCTCTACTCGACAAACAACAAACAAGGTAGCAAAGTAAATACAATGCACAATCACATAATGGAAGGTTGAAACTTGATGTATATGGTTTGATGTGTGAAGCAATTCCATTTAAATGGAGTATATTGCAAATTGAATTGCAAATTCAAACTCCAATTTGAATTCAAATTTAGCCAAGTTACATGTGACAATGTTTGATCAATTTGAATCATTTTCAAATATGTATGATATGCCTCTGATGTGTGGTTGAAATGTAGCATGTTGCCATGGTTCAAGTTGCAAAAACTTTTGAATTTAATTTGAATAAATTCCAATTAAATCAAATGACAAATGCTACTGGTCCCAATTTAAATTCAACTCAAACATAGTTGAAAGTTGGATTTTTGGATAGCTTATTTTCTCCTGATAATTTTTCATATATTATTTGTCCAATTTGGAGTTGATATGAATTTTCTATGAATTTCCAAAGTTTGGGCTATTTTCTGGATTTTCTGGAATTTCTGTAAATCATTTCTAATTTTCTGGAAATTCATTTACTGCGTCATGCTGGCACAAGGATGACGTCAGGAGGGGGGGCTGACGAGTGGGCCAAGTTTGTCAGCCTCTGGGTTAATTAACCCGGCTGTTTAATTTAACCAGTGGCTTAATTAAGCCACTGGGGCCCAGTGTCAGTGACCTAGGGTCACTTAACCCAGGTGGGGTTAAGCCCCTAATCATGGCCACGTCGGCGGCCTGCCGGCGGCTACACTCCGGCGTCACAGACGCGGCGGCGCTCTACTATCTCCTCCTCCCGGCCTCCAATCTCTGCGCCAGGACCACCATTCGAAAGCCCGCGATGAGCCGCGTCGATAGCACCACCTGCACGTCGCCGGGGAGGTCACAGACGACGCCAGCTTCGACCGCGGCGGCGACCGGAGCTACGGCTTGGAGCTGCACTCGCAAAACAGGCACGGGGCGAGGCAAAAGGGGGCTCGTTCGATGCACAAGATCACCAGGATGATGATGCGCGCAATGGTTGAGTCGATGGAGCACTGGGGCGACCTCAACGTCAACCATATCGGCGACATGCTCCGGCTCTCATGACAGCTCAGGGTAGAGGACGAATTGGAAGGGGGAAACAGAGGGGATCGATGCGCCTGCTCACCACGGTTGCAAAGAACGCGACGGCAAGGTCGGGGGTGCCTTGTCAGGGACGAATTTGTCGATGGCGCGCGGTGGCCGGAGGCGAAGACAAAGAAGGGGACTTCGGCTACAGAGCTCCGGGGCTCGATTCCTTCTGCCAGAGGAGGTAGTCGTCGTCGGGGAGCACGTCGGACACTTTGTCTTGCCCTGAGGAGCTCACTGGCCGCGTGGGCTCGGAGCCATGGCGACGGCGGCGCTCGGTGGTCGTCGGGTTTCGCAGTGGGAGAGCACGGGGTGAGCTGGGGGAGGGGAGGGTGGACCGTGGAGTCTTCCAGACGTCCACAGACACGCGATAGGGATGAGGGGGAAGCAGCTGCGTGGCCAGGCTCGTCGGCGGCGTCGGTGGAGTGCTGCATGCATTCCACCGAGCAGCTTCGGGGCGTGGGGAGGAAGATGCCAAGGAGGGAGGTGGGCCTGGGCTGCTGCTGGGCTGCGGGGGGGGGGGGGTAAGTTGGGCTGCTTCGCCTTTTCCCTTTTCTTTCTGTTTAATCTTTCCTTTCTTTTTTTTGTAAATTTGTTTTGGCTCTGATAAAAATATCAAACCATTTTATAAAATGCTGAAACTGTTTATGTGGCATCCCGAAATACTAGGCTAGCCACTTGTAAAGTTTGAACATTTTTAATATTCAAATAATTTGAATCTTAACTCAAATAGGGGTTTTTCATTAATTCCAAGGCACTGTTTGTATATTTGAAAAATCCATGAGCATGGGGTGGGTCCCACATCACTTGATATGTGATCACACTCATTTATAAGACTTTTCAAAAATCTAACATGAATTTTTTGGAGAAGATTTTTATCTGGCCTTTTGAATTAATTCATCTGGGGGGGGTTTCTTCTCCCATTTTGCTTTTGATTTTGATTTCAAAGATTTCTTTTGAAAATTTTAACATGATGCAAGTGACTTGCTAACCCTAGCACATTACCTAACAGAGGGTCTGACACCATGCCAAAAATATTTTGACGGAAGTTTTAACTAGTCAATAAAAAAAAGAGAGAGAGTTAAACCTTCCCCCATACTTGATTATGGAATGAAATGGACCAAATGCTGCTAATGATAGATGGAACAATATCCTCCTTCCATACTTAAGGCAAAATAAAAGGCTCCGCAGACCATCCAGGGATTTACGGATAAGGGAACAAGTGTAAGCAAAAGGCATTAATATGGTTGGCATGGGAGATATTGAGAGACCTTTATCGTTCACCGTTGACTGGAAAGTTGCACTTCTGAAAAAGAATTTTATCTCTGTTTTCAAAACCAAGAGCTCTGGCACATGTTTAGTCTTTGCTTCCTTTCACGAGTTTTCAATCTTGCCATAAAAAATCCACGGTTCGAGAGTCTCACCTTCTTTCTTCAAAGCACCAACTGTTGAGAGCATAATTTTCATTCTTAGTGTAACATGCATTGTCCCAAAGTATTACATTGTCTTCTGCATGCTTGTTATATTGCTAGTTTGAAATTCTTATTTCTAGTCTCCTTTAAAACTCTGGAGGAGTTTCTGCATTTTTGTTTTGCTTCACTCATGGAGGCTAGAGAGATACCACTCTGATATGTTCAGGCTATGTGCATTGTGATCTTGTCTTGATTTTCGGCACCATATTATTCACTTTAGGTTGTTTGGGATTGGTCTTTTGAAAAGAAGGATTGCTTCGTGCATTTTCCTCATAGCATTGTTTTGATACTTGCTAAACTCTTTTCGTAGTACCGGCTTATATACATCTTATGAAGCAAAAGAGTTTGTCAAAGTTTTATTTGTCGCATCCAGTTCGTTGAACTGAATTGCTTGAGGAAAAGAAATAGGCTAAGCTTGGGGGAGTAGATACGTCTCAAACGTATATACTTTTCCAAACACTTTTTCTATTGTTTTTCCCTCATTCTTGCATGATTTGAGCTAAACTAACCCGGACTAACGCTGTTTTCAGCAGAGATGTTTGTATGGTTTTATTGTGCGCAGGAAAATGGATTTTTGGACATCTCAGAAAATTCCCAGAAAATACCAAAAAATCCACGCACCCGAAGGAGCCCGGAGCCAAAAGGGGGGCCAGAGGGCAGCCAGGGGGGCCCCAGGCGCCCTGCTGGCGCGGCCAGGGGTGGGGCCGCCTGGGCGACTGCCCCCTCCCCTGGTGCCCTACTTCGACTCCTATTTATTCCCGTGACGGGAAAACTCCGAAACAGAAGTCGCTTTTCCAGAAACCGTCGCAGAACCGCCGCCAACCTCTGTTCTTCCTCGGGAGGGCTAATCTAGGGGCTGATTTGGCCTCCGGGGAGGGGAGATCATCGCCATCGCCATCACCATCACCACTCCATCCTTCCTCCATGACTTCTCTTCACATGCGTGAGTAATTCCCTACTGTAGGCAAAGGGGATGGGAGGGATTGGATGAGATTGATCATGTAATAGTTCGTCAGATTGTTGGGGGCATGTTGCCTATCATCTACTTTGGTGTTTATCATCTTTGCTACAAATTGTTGTTCTTAATGCTTGTCACTTTCTGCCTGAGTGCCATGTTTTCAGATCTGAACCACTTATGTTTTCATGAGTTTATCTATGTTTGAGATCCTATCTATGAGTTGTATGCACCTATTATGGTCCGGAACCAGCGATCCCAAAGGTGACAACTTGGGACACCAAAGGGGATGGTCCGTAATTTGAGGATTCCATGTATCCATTGAGTTTATTGCTTTGTTCCGGTGCTCTTTGACAGGAGCACCTTAATCTCCTTAAATTCCTTTTGGCCCCGTTCGTAGCGGGATGGTAGGACAAAAGATGTTGTGCAAGTTCTTATTGCAAGCACACACAACTACCTACGGGATACATGCCTAACGTTTGATATTTGCCTAGATGATCATTGATTTTCTATGTGCCTTGCCCCGTGTTAGAATCTATTACATGATCATTCTTATTCATGCAGCGCCCGACCATCCATCTCCCTAGCCTACAGTGCTTTAATCCTGCTGGTCACTAGTTGTACTTTTTGCTGTTTTACTATCGCTATCATATCACAGTTGCTATTAATACTTTGTTGCAAGCAAGTGTGACGCCCCCAAAATCAATCCGTGTACAGTAATCATACAAGCAGGGTACACGGCTGAGATTAGGGTGCCACGGTGAGAATATCACAGCACAACACTAAACACAAAAGGATAAACCAATATGTTACAATAAAGGGGGGTCACGCGGACCCGAATACATAAGTTATACAAGCCATAATATCTGAGTACAGACATAGTTAGTCAAGTTTTGCCTTAAGAAGGCTAGCACAAATAACATCAGAGATACAGATCGAAAAGGCAAGGCCTCCTGCCTGGGAGCCTCCGAAACTACTCCTGGTCCTGGTCAGCGGGGGTCTCGACGTAGTAGTATCCGCCTCCGTGGTACTCCTGCTCCTGGGCTCCAACGTCGACTGCAGCGGCCGATCAGGCAAAACATAAAACGGGAAATAAAGCAAAGGTGAGTATCTAGTATACCCGCGAGTCTTACGTCCGCTACTAAGCATTATGCATTTGTATCAACAGAAAAGGGAGGCTATATATATAGTGGACTGCAAGATAGAAATCAGAATAAGGGTAAGAAGCTAGGCCTATCGAAGACTAGCATCTTCCGACGTTGTCTTGCAGCATGAGAAGAGAAACAGCCAACAGTTCATATAAAGCAATAAAGTAACAATGAAGCAGAAGTTGCTGCAATATTGTATAATATAAGTTGTAATGATTAATAATAACAATGCCTCCGAGTTCCCCTCCTCGACTCCCATGCGAGGAAGAAAAACCCGGAACCATACAGTTTAATAGTAATAGTTTGTAGTGGTAAGATCCAGCTTCAGCATAAAGCGTCCTGTTACCGTGGACACGGCTATTCGAATAGATTAAACTCCCTGCAGGGGTGCACTACTGTTCAGCCTGCACGCTCGGATCTCCAGGGTGGCGTGAACCTTGTTAGGGAACACCCCACCGAGGCTATAAGACACGACGCAGCCCATCCTAGGCTCAACAGAGAGGCCATCCGCCGGACTATATCCTATGCGCCAAGGGGTCTAGGTCCCTCACCCTTGCACGCTCCTGCACGGTACGAGACTGGCCAGTGAAGCAAAAGCAAATCCAAACACACCTGCTGTAGCAAATAAGACAAGACCGCTTCCCGGCTATCAGCCCGTGGTACTGCTGACGTCTGAAGAGCTTTCGGACGAACTATGACGCGGAGGGCCCACACCGTAATCCCACGTGTAGGTAGTGCGTACAGACCAACGGGTCTCTCAAGTCATCCGCTGAACCATTTAGCATTTTAATATTATCTCGCAGAAAACCGTTATCGCTGTCTGACTAACAACACAACGGACAACGAACAGCAACAAGGCCCACCGGTAACGTCGGGGCCTGCCCTGTCGTCCCGTCAAAGCGCGCGGTTACCGACAAGGTGAACCGTCTTATTACCTTGTCTCGCGTGTGCTCTTGGTAGATCTCGACTTTTGCGTGGTTTGGTAACTCTCGCGAGATACGAGCAGGGGCCAAGCACGCCAGTAACGTCGGTCGTACCCTCCCTGTCGTTCCCGACACAATACCGCTCGCGGGCACCGTTGGGTCGCCCGACTTCTTACCTTAAGGACAACCGCTGTTCAGGACCCTATGGCGGCAAGACAAAGCCAGCCTCGAGTGGAGTACAAGGATTACTCCTTGATAGCTCACACTTGAGGTGACTAGGCATAACCCAGGTAGGGGCCTTTGGCGGTGTCTTCTTGTACCGTACCTGTGCAGTTGTATTTAATGTATCCGTGTTCACCCCCTGAGTGATCACGGCCCGCTATCTAGTCCTAACTAACAAATCGCAGGGTTCACTGCTGAATATATGCATAATTATAATAGGCAGCATAGGATAAGAAAGGTACATCAAGGGGCGACAAAATCAGGCTATGCAATTGAATAGGATTGTAATCGTAGCAGCAGCAATAACAATGCCTAGTGCAAGAAATGTACGGAAAGATAGGCGATATCTGGGGAATAGAATGGCTCTTCTTGCCTGGAAGCTCGGCGGTAGAGGTAGGGTCGTCGACGAAGTAGTCGTACCTGGCGGCAGTGTAGTCGGCGGTAGCGGCGGGGTCTACCGGAGGTTAAGGGGGGGGGGAGGAAACAGTAAATACACAGCAACAATATACAAACATATGCATGACATGACAGATGAATTGTTAACGGTGTTCTAACGTCGTACGATGCACTTAGCTCGGAGCGGAAATTCATCCGGGGAAGAACTGCCAGCTCCGGGTGATTACCGGACAGGGTGTCCGGAGGAGGGGGGATCATGCCGGAGGTGTCATGGACATCCGACAAACATAAGAGGGGTGTATCCGTGCTAGTTGAACCATTCTGGACAACTTTCGTGTTCGGAATAAATTTATCCGGCAGGTTTTTACCAGCACCGGGAATTATTGACAGACAACCCGGAGGGGGGGGGGAATGTCGATGATCGGTGTGTTAGGGGGGTGGGGTAGACATACGGATAGCGTATCCTTGTTCGTTATAATTTTCTGATCAATTTTCATGTATAAAGTTTTTCGATCCGATATACGGATTAAAAGATATTGATTTTATAAGTTTAATCAATTTTTAAAACATAAAAAATCCCTTTTAATAATTTCTTTTATTATTTTTAATAAAATTATCCAGAACAGTGCTGACATGTCGGACCCACATGTCAACCCCTGTTTATTATTCATTCAAATAATTCAATTTAAAAAGCCCCTGGACCCACATGTAAGTGACAGAAAGATCAATCATACAACTTTTATTATCCCAGGGATTTATAAACAGGGGCTGGCCCACCTGTCATTGACACTGGCCCAGCTAATTGTCAGCTTATTTATAATCCAAGGCCTTGGGCCCACGTGTAATAGACACAGGGGGGTTTATTAACTTTAACAGTGAGCTTCTAACAGAGGATTAGTCCTAATAGTCCATTAGCGCTAATTTAAAAACGGCTGGGGCCCGCGCGTCAGAGACACCTGCCACGAGCTGAACTCGCCGGCGGCGAGCCGTGACCTGGCTGGCGACCTAGAGCTCGCTAGGGGCCACCATCCCATGCGCCGATGAGCTCTACGGTTAGCCGGAGGCGAGCCGCGCCCACTGGTGGGGTGGGATTCACCGGAATCCCACCGAAACAACGACGGCGACGTGCGCGGCGGCGGCGGAGACCAAGGCGAAGACGACGACGACGTTTCGAAGTGCAATCCCGCCGGTTCTTTGATGCGTTCGATCCCTAGGTGCTCATGGAGCGCAATGACACGCACGGGTGCAAAACGCGTGCACTGGGGCCGCGGCGACGCGAAGCACGGCGGCGACAGAGCTCGGCTCCAATGGCTTGACGAGCTACGGCGACAGGGAGGGAAAGGGGAGACACGGCTACAATGAAGGGGCTCACCGTGGGGGCGTAGCTGTTTAGAGTGGGCTCGGGGAGGGCTCGACGACGCAACAATTTGACGGCGATGTCGCGGCGGCGCCGGAGGGGAACAGCGGCGTAGTCGTCGCTGCCGGGCTCCACTATTCTATTCCTTCTGCGTGATGATGAGGACGACGACGAGGAGGTGGATGGACATGGTGGCTCGGGATATGGTGGTCAGTGGCCGCGCGTGGGCATGATGGCGGCCGGCGATGGCTCGGGAGAAACTCTCGCCGACGAGAGCGGCGCGAGGAGAGGGGGAAAAGGGCTAGGGTTTCGCCAGGGCGTCGAAGGGGGAGTACATCACGGCGAGGAGGGTCCTGTAGCAGCGCAGTGGCAGCCATCGCGCGGTGCATCGCGTCGAGCACCTCTGCCATGGCGCCACGCACAGGGGAGGGGAACAGTGAGGAGGGGGACGACCGTGCTGGGCCAGGTGGGCTGCATGGGCCGCACTGTGCACTTAGTGCACTGGCCAGCAGGCCTTTTTATTTTAACTCTTTTCTGCATCCTGTTCTTTTCTTTTTATATTTATTTTAGTTGGTTCCATATTTTTGTAAAATATGTAACATAGTCCATAATTAGTATAGCACAATATTGAGATGCCACAAAAAGATTTGGAGTGTTATACATTCTTTTGCATTTTTGTTTTATTAAAAATGTATTAAATGCCCCTGTTTTGGCTACTGTTTGAAATGTTTGGAATTTTCCATAGCACTATAAACACTCAAGACCACATTGGCATGGTCCAATGATTATTTGGGATTTTATAAAAGTGGTTCCAAGATTTTTGGGAAAGATTTTATTGTCACCATATTTTTAATATTCATCAAAAGGCATTTTAGGGTTTGTTTGAATTTTGATTCAAATGGCTTGGACTTTAGTTGGCCAATGATGATGAAGGTCCATGGTTCATTTTTGCTTGCAACAATATCAAAGGAGAATTTGAATTTGAACTGGACCAGTTGATCAAACAAAAGTTTTGAACAATAGAGATGAACAGTAACCCTGATTACTGTTCACTGACAGTGAGGGTGTTTCAAATCTCCCCCACTACAAGAATTCTCGTCCCGAGAATTTAGTTGGTAGAGGGGAAAAGATCGGGGTATTCCTCACGAAGACGATCTTCATGTTCCCAAGTGGCTTCATCCTCAGAATGATTCGACCACTGAACTTTGAGAAACTTCGTTGTCTTGTTGCGGGTCTTGCATTCAGACTGATCGAGAATGCGGCTTGGATGTTCTTGATAAGTCAAGTCCTGTTGCAGCTCGATCATATCATGTTCCACTTCGCGAATAGGGTCCTTAAAGCAGCGTCGGAGTTGCGACACGTGGAATACATCGTGGACTTGAGAGAGGTTTGCCGGCAATTCCAATCGGTATGCCACTGGTCCACTCCGGGAAAGAATACGGAACGGGCCAATGTAGCGAGGAGCTAACTTGCCTTTGATTCCGAAACGATGAGTGCCTCTCATCGGAGTGACACGGAGGTACGTGTATTCGCCAGGTTGATAGACCATTTCCTTGTGCTTGCGATCATAGTTGCTCTTTTGACGGGACTGAGCAGCTTTCAAGTGTTCACGAATAACGCGAACCTGATCTTCGGCATGCTGAATAATGTCCGGACCAATGAGAGTTCTTTCTCCAGTTTCTGACCAATTCAGAGGGGTTCGACACTTACGTCCATAGAGAACTTCAAAGGGTGCCATCTTCAAACTAGCCTGATAGCTATTGTTGTATGAGAATTCAGCAAATGGAAGAGATTCCTCCCATTTCTTACCGAATGAGATGACACAAGCTCGGAGCATATCTTCAAGCACTTGGTTGACTCGTTCGACTTGGCCTTGCGACTGGGGGTGATAAGCGGTGCTGAAATTTAGGTGGGTGCCCATAGCTTCTTGGAAACTATCCCAGAACTTAGAGGTGAAAATGATTCCTCGGTCGGAACTGATCTCCAACGGAATACCGTGGAGCGACACGATTCTGGAAACATATAAGTCTGCAAACTGACTAGCAGAGATCGTCTCCTTGACTGGCAGAAAGTGGGCAACTTTGGAGAATCGGTCGATGACGACAAAGATGGCATCATGACCCTTCTGCGATCGGGGAAATCCGGTGACGAAGTCCATTTCAATCTTGTCACATTTCCATTCAGGAATAGAGAGTGGTTGCAGAGTACCAGCAGGTCTTTGATGTTCGGCTTTCATGCGACGGCAAACGTCACACTCATCAACATAACGAGCAATGTCTTGTTCCATGTTGGACCACCAGTACCGCTGACGAATGTCTTGGTACATCTTGGTACTACCAGGGTGAATTGACAAAGGTGTATCATGAGCTTCTTTCAAGACGTCAGGGGCGTAATTCAGGTTGGCCTTTGCTACCGGAACCACTAAACGACCCTTGAAGTACATCGCATTATCATCATTTGCATCAATAGTGAAGAATGAGGGTTCTCCGCTGGCGACACGGCGCTTAATCTTCCAAATGTCAGAGTCATAATGTTGTACCGTCTTGATGCGGGTGTCGAGGTCTAGTTGGACCACCAGGGAGTTCACATATCCCTGCGGAACAATTTCGATGTTCAGCTTGCGGAGTTCAGCTGACAGACGTGGCTGTTGCACCTGAACTTCAAGTTCACTACAATAGGCTTTGCGGCTTAAGGCATCGGCCACCACATTAGCTTTGCCAGGGGTGTAAGAAATTCCCATGTTGTAGTCGGCTATTGTCTCGAGTCATATCTGTTGGCGGAGATTCAGGTCTGGTTGCGTAAACAGGTACTTCAGGCTTTGGTGGTCGGTGAAGATCTCGCAACGATTACCGACGAGGTAATGTCGCCACAGCTTCAATGCATAAATTACTGCTGCCAATTCGAGATCATGAGTTGGATAGTTTTCTTCGTGAGCACGCAACTGACGAGAGCCATAAGCAATCACTTTGCGCTCTTGCATTAGGACACAACCTAATCCTTGACGAGACGCGTCGCAATAAATCACGAAGTCCTTCTGAGTATCAGGCGGAGCAAGCACCGGGGGTGAAGTGAGCTTGTCCTTCAGAGCTTGAAAACTTTCTTGACATTTATCAGTCCACTCAAACTTGACGCCTTTGTGAAGCAGATTAGTCAGAGGCTTGGCAATCTTGGAGAAATTCTCAACAAAACGGCGGCAATAGCTGGCAAGGCCGAGGAAACTTCGGACTTGCTTGACAGTCCTGGGCAGAGTCCAGTCAAGAATAGCCTGGATACGTTCGGGGTTGACGGCAACGCCATCCTTGGAAATCACATGACCAAGGTAGGTTACTTCGGGAAGCCAGAACTCACACTTAGAGTACTTAGCATAGAGTTTGTGTTCTCGAAGCTTTTCCAGTATAAGACAAAGATGCTCAACATGTTCTGCATCGGTCTTGGAGTAAATCAATATATCATCCAGATAAACCACGACGAACTTGTCGAGGTATTCCATGAATATATAGTTCATCAATCTGGAGAAGGTGGCTGGTGCATTGGTCAAGCCAAATGACATGACAGTGTACTCGTATGAACCATAGCGAGTAATGAATGCAGTCTTCGGGATGTCCTCATCACGGACCCGGATCTGATGGTAACCCAACCTTAAGTCGAGTTTTGAAAACACCGTGGATCCAGCAAGTTGATCATAAAGATCATTGATCCGAGGGAGGGGTACTTGTTCTGTATCGTGGCCTGGTTGATAGGTCGGTAATCTTGGACCAAACGGTTTGTGCCATCACTCTTCTTGACAAAGAGCGAAGGCGCTCCCCAAGCAGAGGAACTAGGACGGATGAAGCCTTTCTCGAGGGCCGTGTCGATCTCCTTCTTCAATTCAAGGAGGTGGTGAGGTGGCATCTTATACGGGCGCTTGGCAATAGGGACGGTGCCAGGCTTCAAGTCGATGACAAATTCAACTTCCCTAATCGGGGGTATCCCCGGCAGTTCTTCTGGGAATACGTCGGTAAAATCACAAACGATTGGTACTTTCTCAATCCCTTCGAGAGGTGCGACATTCAAGGCATTCAGAGCATATATACGAGCTTCGGCATTCATCGACACAATGGCAGTGTGACTCACAATCGCGCCATAAGGATGAAAAAGTTGGATGACCTTGGTGCCACAATAAAGTGCGGCATCGTGGGCTTTCATCCAATCCATGCCAAGGATAAGGTCGATGGTGGAGGTTTTCAGAATATGTGGGGAGACAAGGAACCCAATCCTTTCGATCTCGACGGTGATGTTAGGTGCTAGCATGTCAACGTGACACATGCCGCCGGGTGTTTTAACGGCCAAGGGGGTGCACATCTTTTCGTGGAATATGCCATGCTTAGATGCAAATGCTCTAGACATAAATGAATGCGATGCTCCTGTATGAAATAAAACAGTAGCATGTATTGAGTTAACGAGGAGTGTACCCATCACAGTAGCGGGCTGTTCCTGAGATGCTTCAACATCAATGTTTTAAGCATGACCCCGAGCATGAGGATTTGACCCAGTATTATAGTTGAGGGTCCCATTGTTGCCACGACCATTTCCGCGGCCAGCAGGGTGAACTACCAGTTGATTCTGTCGCTGAGGGCAGTCTCTAGAAATATGGCCTGGCTGGCGGCACTTGAAACACATGCCATCTTGAGGACGGAGAGGTGCAGTCTCAGTCTTCGGCTGTCTCGGTGGGGGCGGAGGCAGACGAGGTGCAACATACGATGGCCTTGGTGCCGGGGCAGGTGGACAATACACACTGTGTGGAAGCGAAACGCGTTGCTTCTGTGCTGTGCCCGAAGATGAGCCAGCATCACGGGGGCGCTTCGGCGAACCACCGAACTTAAGCTGAGCGGTCTCGAGAGTGATAGTTTGGTTCACCATGGTGGCGAACTCGGGGAAGGCGTGCAAAGCCAGTGCAAGCTGGAGATCTGGGTTGAGCCCATCACGGAACTTCTCTTGCCTACTTGCATCATTGGGGAGGTTACTTGCAGCATAGCGGGAGAGGCGGAGGAATTCCCTCTGGTATGCCTCGACAGTTTTGTTGCCCTGAACAAGGTTGCGGAACTCGGCCTTCATACGGTTCATAATCGCCTGGGGGACATAACGAGCACGGAAGGCAGTCTTGAAGTCATTCCAGGTGACGATAGTCCCTTCAGCTAGCGAGCCCTTGTAAGTGTCCCACCACTGAGCAGCGGGACCACGCAGGAAATAGGACGCGAAGTTGACATAATCAGCAGCGCTCACATTAGCAAACTCCAGCTGACGAGTGATGTCACGAAGCCAATCATCAGCATCCAGCGGCTTTTCCGGTTGGTGGAAGAGAGGGGGATTGAGACACATGAAATCCCGCAGAGTAACCACAGGCGGTTGATTCTGATGCTGGTTCTGGTTCTGGTTCTGGAGCTGATCTATGAATCCTTGCATAAACACTTGGTTCATCTGAAACTGCTGCATCATCGCGGCCATGTAGTCTGGCGGCGGAGGTGGATCGTTGGCACCACGACCACGACCACGACCACCACGACCAGCCATCCTGCTAGAATTTAACAGGGGTATTTCAGCGATGAACATTTTAACGAGATGCCGGAAATGAGTAATAGGTAAAGCGACAACAAGAGGAGGCGCGGATATATATAGGAGTAGTCATATAAGACATACACATCCACACATAGAATCAATCGAAAATCGGGCAGCGTAACATCGTAGAAATTAAGGAAAAAGGAGACACTAGGCGACGCGCAGACCGCGGTAAGGATTACACGACGCGACATAGATTCCACTATGTCAATCACGCCGCAAGAAAACTGTTGGCCACAGGAGTTAATGCCAGAGGACGCGCGGCCTGCCCAGAATGAGAATGGGATCCGCGGTCCGGGACCTGGGGTAGAACTCCTGCAACACGACTCAATCAATGGGGAAGCACCAAAATGCCGGATGGAATCAAGAGAACGTGACCCTAATGTCAGAGTTTTTAAAACTTACCAGCAAGGATAAGAGAGAAGATTCCCAGAGCATAGGTAAGGAGAAAAGGATCCTAATACCATAGATATCACACGTAGTGACATCGATGTGGGCCCGTAAGCCAAACATTAAGTTAGCAAAATAGTTTTTCAAAGTCTAGACTCAACTTCGACCAGGTAGTGGTGGGGTGGCTTCCTACAGGCAGTCGGCTCTGATACCAACTTGTGACACCCCCAAAATCAATCCGTGTACAGTAATCATACACGCAGGGTACACGGTTGAGATTAGGGTGCCACAGTGAGAATATCACAGCACAACACTAAACACAAAAGGATAAACCAATATGTTACAATAAAGGGGGGTCACGCGGACCCGAATACATAAGTTATACAAGCCATAATATCTGAGTACAGACATAGTTAGTCAAGTTTTGCCTTAAGAAGGCTAGCACAAATAACATCAGAGATACAGATCGAAAAGGCAAGGCCTCCTGCCTGGGAGCCTCCGCAAATACTCCTGGTCCTGGTTAGCGGGGGTCTCGACGTAGTAGTATCCGCCTCCGGGGTACTCCTTCTCCTGGGCTCCAACGTCGACTGCAGCGGCCGATCAGGCAAAACATAAAAGGGGAAATAAAGCAAAGGTGAGTATCTAGTATACCCGCGAGTCTTACGTCCGCTACTAAGCATTATGCATTTGTATCAACGGAAAAGGAAGGCTGTATATATAGTGGACTGCAAGATAGAAATCAGAATAAGGGTAAGAAGCTAGGCCTATCGAAGACTAGCATCTTCCGACGTTGTCTTGCAGCATGAGAAGAGAAACAACCAACAGTTCATATAAAGCAATAAAGTAACAATGAAGCAGAAGTTGCTGCAACATTGTATAATATAAGTTGTAATGATTAATAATAACAATGCCTCCGAGTTCCCCTCCTCGACTCCCATGCGAGGAAGAAAAACCCGGAACCATACAGTTTAATAGTAATAGTTTGTAATGGTAAGATCCAGCTTCAGCATAAAGCGTCCTGTTACCGTGGACACGGCTATTCGAATAGATTAAACTCCCTGCAGGGGTGCACTACTGTTCATCCTGCACGCTCGGATCTCCAGGGTGGCGTGAACCTTGTTAGGGAACGCCCCACCGAGGCTATGCGACACGACGCAGCCCATCCTAGGCTCAACAGAGAGGCCATCCGCCGGACTATATCCTATGCGCCAAGGGGTCTAGGTCCCTCACCCTTGCACGGTCCTGCACGGTACGAGACTGGCCGGTGAAGCAAAAGAAAATCCAAACACACCTGCTGCGGCAAATAAGACAAGACCTCTTCCCGACTATCAGCCCGTGGTACTGCTGACGTCTGAAGAGCTTTCGGACGAACTACTACGCGGAGGGCCCACACCGTAATCCCACGTGTAGGTAGTGCGTATAGACCAACGGGTCTCTCAAGTCATCCGCCGAACCATTTAGCATTTTAATATTATCTCGCAGACAACCGTTATCGCTGTCTGACTAACAACACAACGGACAACGAACAGCAACAAGGCCCACCGGTAACGTCGGGGCCTGCACTGTCGTCCCGTCAAAGCGCGCGGTTACCGACAAGGTGAACCGTCTCATTACCTTGTCTCGCGTGTGCTCTTGGTAGAGCTCGACTTTTGCGTGGTTTGGTAACTCTCGCGAGATACAAGCAGGGGCCAAGCACGCCAATAACATCGGTCGTACCCTCCCTGTCGTTCCCGACACAATACCGCTCGCGGGCACTGTTGGGTCGCCCGACTTCTTACCTTAAGGACAACCGCTGCTCAGGACCCTATGGCGGCAAGACAAAGCCAGCCTCGAGTGGAGTACAAGGATTACTCCTTGATAGCTCACACTTGAGGTGACTAGGCATAACCCAGATAGGGGCCTTTGGCGGTGTCTTCTTGTACCGTACCTGTGCAGTTGTATTTAATGTATCCGTGTTCACCCCCTGAGTGATCACGGCCCGCTATCTAGTCCTAACTAACAATGCACAGGGTTCACTGCTGAATATATGCATAATTATAATAGGCAGCATAGGATAAGAAAGGTACATCAAGGGGCGACAAAATCAGGCTATGCAATTGAATAGGATTGTAATCGTAGCAGCAGCAATAAGAATGCCTAGTGCAAGAAATGTACGGAAAGATAGGCGATATCTGGGGTAGGGAATGGCTCTGCTTGCCTGGAAGGTCGGCGGTAGAGGTAGGGTCGTCGACGAAGTAGTCGTACCCGGCGGCGGTGTAGTCGGCGGTAGCGACGGGGTCTACCGGAGGTTAACGGGGGAGTAAACAGTAAATACACAGCAACAATATAAAAACATATGCATGACATGACAGATGAATTGTTAACGGTGTTCTAACGTCGTACGATGCACTTAGCTCGGAGCGAAAATTCATCCGGGGAAGAACTGCCAGCTCCGGGTGATTACCGGACAGGGTGTCCGGAGGAGGGGGGGGATCATGTCGGAGGTGTCATGGACATCCGACAAACATAAGAGGGGTGTATCCGTTCTAGTTGAACCATTCTGGACAACTTTCGTGTTCGGAATAAATTCATCCGGCAGGTTTTTACCGGCACCGGGAATTATCGACAGGCAACCCGGAGGGGGGGAATGTCGATGATCGGTGTGTTAGGGGGTGGGGTAGACATACGCATAGCGTATCCGTATTCGTTATAGTTTTCTGATCAATTTTCATGTATAAAGTTTTTCGATCCGATATACGGATTAAAAGATATTGATTTTACAAGTTTAATCAATTTTTAAAACATTTAAAATCCCTTTTAATAATATCTTTTATTTTTTTAATAACATTATCCAGAACAGTGCTGACATGTGGGACCCACATGTCAGCCCCTGTTTATTAATAATTCAAATAATTCAATTTAAAAAGCCCCTGGACACACATGTAAGTGACAGAAAGATTAATCATACAATTTTTTATTATCCCAGGGATTTATAAACAGGGGCTGGCCCACCTGTCATTGACACTGGCCCAGCTAATAGTCAGCTTATTTATAATCCAAGGCCTTGGGCCCACGTGTAATAGACACAGGGGGGTTTATTAACTTTAACAGTGAGCTTCTAACAGAGGATTAGTCCTAATAGTCCATTAGCGCTAATTTAAAAACGGCTGGGGCCCGCGCGTCAGAGACACCTGCCACGAGCTGAATTCGCCGGCGGCGAGCCGTGACCTGGCCGGTGACCTAGCGCTCGCTAGGGGCCACCATCCCGCGCGCCGATGAGCTCTACGGTTAGCCGGAGGCGAGCCGCGTCCACTGGTGGGGTGGGATTCACCGGAATCCCACCGGAACGACGACGGCGACGTGCGCGGCGGCGGCGGAGACCAAGGCGAAGACGACGACGACGTTTCGAAGCGCAATCCCGCCGGTTCTTTGAAGCGTTCGATCCCTAGGTGCTCATGGAGCGCAATGACACGCACGGGTGCAAAACGCGCGCACTGGGGCCGCGGCGACGCGAAGCACGGCGGCGTCGGAGCTCGGCTCTAATGGCGTGACGAGCTATGGCGACGGGGAGGGCTAGGGGAGACACGGCTACGATGAAGGGGCTCACCGTGGGGGCGTAGCCGTTTAGAGTGGGCTCGGGGAGGGCTCGACGACGCAGCAATTTGACGGCGATGTCGCGGCGGCGCCGGAGGGGAACGGCGGCGTAGTCGTCGCTGCCGGGCTCCACTGTTTGATTCCTTCTGCGTGATGATGAGGACGACGACGAGGAGGTGGACGGACACGGTGGCTCGGGCTATGGTGGTCAGTGGCTGCGCGTGGGCACGACGGCGGCCGGCGATGGCTCGGGAGAAGCTCTCCCCGACGAGAGGGGCGCGAGGAGAGGGGGAAAAGGGCTAGGGTTTCGCCAGGGCGTCGAAGGGGGAGTACATCACGGCGAGGAGGGTCCTGTAGCAGCGCGGTGGCAGCCATCGCGCGGTGCATCGCGTCGAGCACCTCTGCCATGGCGCCACGCACAGGGGAGGGGAACAGTGAGGAGGAGGACGACCGTGCTGGGCCAGGTGGGCTGCACGGGCCGCACTGTGCACTTAGTGCACTGGCCAGCAGGCCTTTTTATTTTAACTCTTTTCTGCATCCTGTTCTTTTCTGTTTATATTTATTTTAGTTGCTTCCATATTTTTTTTAAAATATGTAACATAGTCCATAATTAGTGTAGCACAATATTGAGATGCCACAAAAAGATTTGGAGTGTTATAAATTCTTTTGCATTTTTGTTTTATTAAAAAGGTATTAAATGCCCCTGTTTTGGCTACTGTTTGAAATGTTTGGAATTTTCCATAGCACTATAAATACTCAAGACCACATTGGCATGGTCCAATGATTATTTGGGATTTTATAAAAGTGGTTCCAAGATTTTTGGGAAAGATTTTATTGTCACCATATTTTTAATATTCATCAAAAGGCATTTTAGGGTTTGTTTGAATTTTGATTCAAATGGCTTGGACTTTAGTTGGCCAATGATGATCAAGGTCCATGGTTCATATTTGCTTGCAACAATATCAAAGGAGAATTTGAATTTGAACTGAACCAGTTGATCAAACAAAAGTTTTGAACAGTAGAGATGAACAGTAACCCTGATTACTGTTCACCGACAGTGAGGGTGTTACAGCAAGCATATTTCAGGTGCAGTTGAATTGACAACTGCACTGTCAAAGCTTATAAATATTCTTTGGTTCCGCTTGTGTCGAATCAATAAATTGGGTTAACTACCCGCGAGAACACTACAATCGATCCCCTACAGTTGAGGGTCATCAGCATCACATAATCCGATATACATATCTCCATATGAAATTCTATCACGAATTCATCACCACGCAGCAGAGGCTCTAATAACACTGTTGGGGCACGTAGTACGCTACGCTAGCGCTGAATAAAAAAAATTCTACCATGCACAACCAAGATCTTGCTGCTGGAGAAGAACTACGTGATAAGGGATTACCACTAGACACGCAGTCATGGCATCGGAAGGAGAGTTGGCGATGCGCGTCGGCGGCTGCTCCTCGAATCCCTCGAACCGATCCCTCGTAACGATCCCACGAACGGAGTCCCGTGATCCAATCCCGCGAACAGTTCGTCCAAGCGCCGCAGGTGCAGAGCCTCCAAGGGATGCGCAAGTACTAGGAGGAGCACCGGGCGGAGGACTGCTAGGTCCGGCGGCTCGGCCTGGAGGTGGAGTGGCGCCTAGGGTTGTGGTCTAACCTGTACCCCTTCGGGGTTCTCCTAGCTTTTATATAGGTGCCCGTGGAATGGCCTCCACCCTTGAGGCAATCTGGACCCTCCATCCATAATCCATTCTGATCACATCCGAATGGGCTCCTTTCCCCTTAAGCGGGCGACCCTATAGGTTCACGTATACATGGACACGACCCGGATCACATCTGGTTCGATAGTCGGTAGCGGTTCCTAGCAGAATGTGCCGGCTCCCATATATGCGTAAAGTCATAAGACGAACAGTTACAAAGTGTCATATGCAACATTCATTTTACCTCACGATATATGTTGTCAACCTCAAGGCAAGTACTTGTCACCCTTGTGATAGTTTGACCTCTCTTCTCGAAACCATGATACAGATTCCTAAATCGGGTTAACACTTAACCCATTTCGCATGGCCATGCTTTCTAAATCTTATAACTCGAGAGGTCCCAGATAATATCTCTCCAAGGTGGAGGGGCAAATCCCATCTTGATCAACCATGTCTCGCGGCATGTATCATGACTCACCCGTTAGCTACCTTTATAACTACCCAGTTACGATTAGCGTTTGATAGTCCCTAAGTGAGTCATTCCTCATCCCGACAACATGCGAGGACCTCAGGTCTAAAATATGGCATACACATTGTATTGAGACTAACATATGACAATATCTCACTGTGTCTCAAAGTAGGTTTCTATCCAACTCAGTGATCCCATCACTAAGTTCATACTATCTGTAACATCCCAAAAAATTTCAAAGTTTTGGAATGTTAATAAATTAATTATAATTGTGATTGTTTGCTTGATATGTTTGACTTTCACTAGGATCTGAAACTTTTTGAGTTGAATTGAATAATAAAATGAGAGGGAATAAAAGGACTTTCCCTATTATTCATTGTTAGTGTTTTGGCATTTATTATTTAAAGCAAATCCAACAAAATAAAATGAGAGAACGAAAAATGACTCCTTCAATATAAAAAGAAAGTTGGAAATGTTTTAATATGATTTTATTTTAATTGAATTCACTTGAACAATTTTCCATTCACAAATAAGATAAAAATGACTTCTTCAGAAAAATGGAGTGGAAATTATTTAAATAATTGTTTGAGATTGTTGTTGATTTTTAAAATATTTTATAACTAAATAACATCATTGGAAAAAATTCATTTTTTATTTATATTTTTGGTAAATATGTTCATTGCATAATTTTCTTGAGATTATTTTATAAATTTAGAAATTTACGTTGTATTTTTTGATGTTTATTTAATTTTATAAAATTGTTTGAAGTTCGGATTTATTTAGAAAGAAAAAAATGTAACCAGCCGGCCCAGGAGGTATTCATCGCCGCAGCAGCAGTCGGGCCGAGTCAACAAAAGAAAAGAAAAAGGAGACGGGCCGGATCCAAAAATTTTTTGGGCTATATATATATATATGTATTTCAGAAGATTTATTTTTCTCTTCTTGAGAAAACCCAAAATTGTCCAGCGGGACCTGTGTATCGATTTCCGCGCCGCTACAGGCGAACCTCGGGACCCGCTCCACCGGTGAACCTCGGTTTCCGTGACGTTGACGTTTTAATTTCCTTGCCGGCGACCTCAGTTTCCGCACCTACGAACCTCGATTTCCGTGCCGCCGGTGAACCTCAAAGTCCGTGCCGCCACCGCCTTGGTTTGTCCGCTAACGAAAAGGACTTGTTTGCGATTGAATTTTATTTTATTCGCAAAAGAGACCTTTTTCACAGATTGCACCCTAGAACGGTTTAGGCTATATCTTTTAAACCGTGTATCGGATTTAGGTGATTCTTTTTGCGTTGCGACCGTTATGAAAATTAGAGTACAATAGACTACACTTTGCACACTTTTTCATAATTTAAATTTGAGTTTTTTATAGATTCAAATTCAAACTTCCGGTGACCGTATGTTGTAAACGGTGTATCCATTTTCGTTGATTCTAGTTGCGTTGGGATACTAGTGACCTGCAGATATCGTTTTGCTAATGTTTAATGGTTTTAATTGCTGTTCATTTGGATCTTTTACTATTGCATTGTTTATGTGTGAAGTGTGATGTTGATTGTTATACTGTTGATCGTGTAGACTGTCTGGAGTGTAGAAAGGATCAGAAATAAGTGTTAGAGTACTTCAACACCGTTCAAGGCAAGTTTCACTTTTTGTTATGCTTCACTTTTGATTATGCACATCCTATGTTTCTATGCATGTGAAAGATTGTTATGTTATGCTGAAATCTGGTAGGATAGCCATATGTTTGATTCATCCTTATATCCAACGTTGTCTTGTTTTGGCGTTAATTGTGCTATGTAATTGTGTGTTTAGTGTTGTTATGATAGACATGGGGGGGGATTATTGTGTTATTCAAGTATTGTGGCAACATTAGTAGTAATAGTAACTTGCAATTGAGGTACATTAGAGTGGTATTGCATCCTGAGGGCTCTGTAATATTCACGTGCGATTGTTTGTGTGGCATTGCATCCTGAGGGCTCTGCAATATTCACAGTGTGTCTAGGTAGTGACACTGTATCCTGATAGCTCCATAGTGTTCACGATAGGGTGATGTTGTATCCTGAGGGCTCTGTAGCAATCACGAATGTGTCTGTAGTGGCATCATATCCTGAGGGCTCTATGATGTTCATGAGTAGGAGGTACGTGTGCTATTGTATCCTGAGGGCTCTACAATACTCACGAAACCATGATCCCGAGGGCTCTCATGAGTACCACTAGAAATCATATGATCCCGAGGGCTCTCATAGGCGGTTTACTTAGATGTTGTCCTTTTTGGGTTGATATTAACTTAAGATGAGAAAAGTTTTGAGTAGTAAGTAGAAGTAGATGAATACCAACTTTATGTACAACAAACCAAGCTTGTTCCATGTTCTTGATTTGAGATTAGTTGTAGGGTTTGCTTTATCACTTGTGTTACTTGTTGTACATTCAAATGTACTGACCCATTTTCGGGTTGTAACCTTCATGTTGTACGTTTCTCAGAAGATTAGTGTGGTTTGATAGGGTTGCGAGTCTACACTCAGCATGTCTCTTGTGGATGTTGATGGGACTCCGCGTTACTAGTTTTGCTTCCGCTATATTTATATTGAATAATCTAGCCTTGAGCTATGCAAGTTGTTATTTGTTTTGAATTCTGGATCATACGATGTAAATAATGATGCACTGGTACTTTGATATACATCTATGATACTGTGTGTGCTAGCGAGTTCGATCCAGGGACTAGCACTTGATCACAGAGACTCCGATTCTAAGTGAATTGGATCGTTACAGATGGTATCAGAGCCAGGTTGTTGACTGTAGGACGTGACCCTAGAAAATGGATTAGAAAAGCCATAGGAGTGAAAATTCTACTTTGCAACTTTTGCCTACTTATTCGTCCCTACTCTCATATTTATATCTTCATTCATTGTAGATGACCCTTGTAGTTATACAAGTGTTATATGAGAAAGATTAGTTGGCAGACCACCATTTTATTATAATTTTATCGTTAGGCGTCTAGTTGATCTTAGGATTGTTTGTGCTTGTGTGGCTTGTGTGTTTGCTGGAGCTTGATTGTTATTGTGTGCTTATGGGTAGTGATTTTGCTTAGACCCGTTTCTATCTAAACCTTACCTCTGCTCACCCACCAGATGCCGCCGAGACGTGAGACTAGGGGAAGTGGTGCAGGCAACAATGAGAACAACAACGAGGTGCCATCATGCATGCAATAGTTGCTTCAGGGACAGGCTCAGTTGATCCATTTTCTCGCTCAGAACATGGGCAACAACAAAAAAAATGCGCCACCACCACCGCCGCCACATGTGGACACACTCACTAGATTCTTAAGGTTGAATCCTTAGAGGTTTTCTAGCACCCCTGAACCTATTGTGGCCGATGATTTAATTCGCTCAGTTAACAGAAACATGGAGACTGTTGGCTGCACTGATGCTGAGAGCGTGAGGTTTTCCTCACACTTGTTGGAGGGTCCTGCTGTAGCATGGTGGGACAACTATCTGGTGACTTATCCCATTGACACCATCACCTGGGCGCTGTTTCAGGCTGCTTTTCGCGCCACTCATGTGTCTACAGGCGCCATGAGCTTGAAGAAGAAGGAGTTCCGCAGCTTGCACCAGGGAGGACGCACAGTGGCTGAGTATGTGGAGGAGTTTAACAAACTTGCACGCTACGCTCCTAATGATGTCAGTACTGATGCAGTAAGGCAGGAGAAGTTCTTGGAGGGTCTTAATGATGAGTTGGGTGTTCAATTGACTGTGGCCACCTTTGAAAATTGCCAGGAGCTTATTGATAGGGCTATTGTACTTGAGGGAAAGCACCAGGCCATGGAAAATCGCAAAAGGAAATACAACAACAACAATGACAAGTATAACTCAGGAATTCAGCAGAAGCCTCGTACTACATCAACATACCCTGATGTGCATAATGGACAGAATAATCACAATGGCCATGGATATAACTCAAATGGAGGGGACGCCAATCAACCACCCACCCCTTCGATACACACAAGGGATATTAGCAAAGTAATATGTTTCAATTGCAAGAGGCCTGGCCATTATGCAAGAGATTGAACTGAACCAGCTAGTGGAAATGGGTATTCTGGAGAAAAGAAGCATGATCTTTTTGAAAGAGAGCATGTGAATCATGTCAATGTGGGGAAATATGGACGAAAGAGGTATGATCATGAGGAAAGAGGATATGTGAATTACGTCAATGTGGGAAGTATCTATAAAGCATCAGACTCGGAATCTGGTAAGATTCTAATCAAGTCCCAGTATTGTGGTCATTCCTTACAGTAATAGTTCATCACATTGCTCATAACGATTTGGAAAAAAGAATGAAGTTGCCATAAGGAGTTCTATTTTGGATTTCTCTAGATACCAATCTTTAACCATTGCTAGCCAATTCGAATCTCATGGACGAGATTCATTTTAAGGGTGGTAGTGTGTAACATCCTAATTTTTTTTCCAAATTTTAGAATGTTAATAAATTAATTATAATAGTGATTGTTTGCTTGATATGTTTGACTTTCACTAGGATCTGAAACTTTTGAAGTTTAATTGAATAATAAAATGAGAGGAAATAAAAGGACTTTCCCTATTATTCATTGTTAGTGTTTTGGCATTTATTATTTAAAGCAAATCCAACAAAATAAAATGAGAGAAGGAAAAATGACTCCTTGCGTATAAAAGAAGTTGGAAATGTTTTAATATGATTTTATTTTAATTGAAGTTATTTGAATAATTTTCCATTCACAAATAATAATAAACTTAAAAGAAGAATAAATGACTTCTTCAGAAAAATGGAGTGGAAATTATTTTAATAATTATTTGATATTTTTGTTGATTTTTAAAATATTTTATAACTAAATAAAATCATTGGAAAAAGTGACTTTTTATTTATATTTTTGATAAATATGTTCATTGCATAATTTTCTTGAGATTATTTTATAAATTTAGAAATTTATGTTGTATTTTTCTGATGTTTATTTGATTTTATAAAATTGTTTGAAGTTCGAATTTATTTATAAAGAAAAAAAAACTATAACCAGCCGGCCCAGGAGGTATTCGTCGCCGCAGCAGCAGTCGGGCCGAGTCAATAAAGGAAAAAAAGGGAGACGAGACGATCCAATTTTTATTTAGGCTATATATATTTCAGAAAAAATATTTTTCTCTTTTTGAGAAAACCCTAAATCGTCCAACGGGACCCGCGTCTCGAATTCCGCGCCACTGCAGGCGAACCTCGGGATCCGCGTCGCCGGTGAACCTCGGTTTCCGTGCCCCTGGCGCCTTGATTTTTGCGACGCCGACGTCTCGATTTCTGCGCGTGTGAACCTCGTTTTCCGCGCCGCCTGCGAACCTCGAAGTTCCTGCCTCCGCCGCCTCGGTTTCCGTGCCATCGCCACGTCATCGGTACGTCACCGGTTTGTCCTGTAACGAAAAGGACCTGTTTGCGATGGAATTTTATTTTATTCGCAAAAGAGCCCTTTTTCCCATATTGTATCCTAGAACGGTTTAGGCTATATCTTTTAAACCGTGTATTGGATTTTGGTGATTCTTTTTGCATTGCGACCGTTATAAAAATTAGATTACAATGGACTACACTTTTCACAGTTTTGCATAATTTGAATTTGAATATTGTAAAGATTCAAATTCAAACTTCTGGTGACCGTATCTTGTAAATGGTGTACCCGTTTTCGTTGATTCCAGTTGTGTTGGGATACCAGTGAACTGTAGATATCGTTTAGCTAATGTTTAATGGTTTTACTTGCTGTTCATTTGGATATTTTACTATTGCATTGTTTATGTGTGAAGTGTGATGTTGATTGTTATACTGTTGATCGTGTAGATTGTCTGGAGTGCAGAAAGGATCAGAAATAAGTGTTAGAGTACTTCAATACCGTTCAAGGCAACTTTCACTTTCGGTTATGCTTCACTTTTGATTATGCACATCCTATGTTTCTATGCATGTGAATGATTATTATGTTATGCTGAAACCTAGTAGGATAGCCATATGTTTGATTCATCCTTATATCCAACGTTGTCTTGTTTTGGCGTTAATTGTGCTATGTAATTGTGTGTTTAGTGTTGTTGTGATAGACATGGGGGGGATTATTGTGTTATTCAAGTATTGTATCAACATTAGTAGTAATAGTAACTTGCAATTGAGGTACTTTAGAGTGGTATTGCATCCTGAGGGCTTTGTAATATTCACGTGTGATTTTTTGTGTGGCATTGCATCCTGAGGGCTCTACAATGTTCACAGTGTGTCTAGGTAGTGACACTGTATCCTGAGGGCTCTACAGTGTTCACGATAGGGTGATGTTGCATCCTGAGGGCTCTGTAAAAATCACAAATGTGTTTGTAGTGGCATCGTATCCTGAGGGCTCTATGATGTTCATGAGTAGGAGGTACTTGTGCTATTGTATCCCGAGGGCTCTACAATACTCACGAAACCATGATCCCGAGGGCTCTCATGCCCTAGTTAGGTGTTGTCCCTTTTGGATTGATATTAACTTAAGATGAGAAAAGTTTTGAGTAGTAAGTAGAAGTAGATGAATACCAACTTTATGTACAACAAACCAAGCTTGTTTCATGTTCTTGATTTGAAATTAGTTGTAGGGTTTGCTTTATCACTTGTGTTACTTGCCGTACATTCAAATGCACTGACCCATTTTCGGGCTGTAACCTTCGTGTTGCAGGTTTCTCAGAAGATTAGTGTGGTTTGATAGGGTTGCGAGTCTACACTCAGCATGACGCTTGTGGATGTTGATGGGACTCCGCGTTACTAGTTTTGCTTCCGCTATATTTATATTGAATAAGCTAGCCTTGAGCTATGCAAGTTGTTATTTGTTTTGAATTCTAGATCATACGATGTAATAATGATGCACTTGTACTTTGATATACATCTATGATACTGTGTGTGCTAGTGAGTTCGATCTAGGGACTGGCACTTGATCACAGAGACTCCGATTCTAAGTGAATTGGGTCATTACACTATCGGTAGCATATCCATGCTCATGACTTGTGAAACATAGTCATCAACCGAATCATATACTAGTCAAGGATATGTGTCCGCATAACCTTATCCACTAGGGACCATTAGAACAATCATCATAGAATATATAGTCTCACAATCAAGTCACATACTTATTGATACATATCCATGATGATGTTCAAGGACAATACAAATAACTCATGAATACATAAGGAAATAACATCATAACATTATTGCCTCTAGGGCATATCTCCAACAGTTTCAGTTTTGGACGCCAAGTCGTAGCTTCCATAATCATCGAGGACTCCTATGGCGGTGTCTCGAGTGGGCCGGACTTGGGCCGCTCGAGGCTTCCAGCGGGCCTTATGTCTTGATACGCACCAGGTACCCTCATCTGTAGGAGTCGTGGAGTCACCCCCTCGTCAGTAGCCCCGGAGTTCCTGGGGGACTCGAAGAGTCGCGCAGGGAATCGAATCCATAATCGCCTGTCTTCATGCGTGCATCGCTGCTACGAGTCGTCGGCTATTAGCCACAATATCTAGTTTATTCGAGGGATGATAAGCTGGAAAGTCCCAAGGTAGTCGAATGGTCGAGCCTAGTGGCAAACACCTCAAAATCCCTAATCAAGCCGCGCCCCTCGACACGAACTTGGAAAACATCCGGTGTTTAGCAAAGTCCATGCCGCTGCAGGTCTTACAGGATCAATGCTCCGGTCTCAGAAAATAGTCTTAACACATCCATCATTGGCTCAACTCCTTCATGCATTGCGCATGGAAAATATCAGGAGTGAAGTCGCAGCTGTGGCAAGTCCCGGCCCGGCCGACTGCGCAGCGGTGTCTTACCTACGCGCTAAGCTTGCGCGACATCTGGGGTGCAGTGTGTCGCCGCCTAGGCATCATTTTTGTAGAGGCGCGGAGCCTAATTAGAAGTGCACCCACTTGGGAAACGAATCAAGTGGACTAATAGTAGTCACTCGCGGAGCATTTTCGAACTCGGGCGAGGAGTTGATAAGAGCCGCACCCACTCGAATAGTCATCGAGTGGGATGATCGTGTGCGCATCCATGTAGAATTCGAGTGCTTGGGCGGATTGTTCTCCTGGATGTCGATCAGGTGTTGATTTCTAGTGCGAGTAATTACTCGAGCACTTCATCATCTTCTGGGTGAGGGAGCACCCATATTCTTATAGATGTATTAGTCCTTGCTGATGCGAGTGATCGCTCGAGTTCGTGATAGTCTGCTGGGTGAGGGAGCACCCAAACTCTATTGATGCATTTTTTCTTGATGGAGGGGATTAGCCACTCGTGTCCTCGAGGATTGATCCTTGCGCTGTTTTTGTCAAAGGTAAGGCGCTTCCGATGGGCGTAAAATTTTGAAACATGGTCAAAAGTTTGGAGAAGAGAGCTAGGGAATCTTTCCACTGTTCTATGTTTGCAATGACTTGTCTTGAATCAATCTTGTCTGAACTGCCGCAATTTCAGGTGTTGTGATGATGCTCCTGGTGACGTGCTTGATGATAGGGGCTGGCTTGTGAACCTTCACATCCTCTTCTTGGTCATAATGACCTCCTGTGTTGGCGCGGCCCTTTGGGTCTCCGATTCATGCATGGTAAACGCATGGGGGTTTGATGTTTCATTTAAATATTTTTAAGATGCGAAGAGGCATCTTGTCTTGGACTCCTTATCGTCACGCATTCCGGCCTTGGTTTAATGATGGTGTCGTTTGGATTTCTGCGCGTTTTCGTTGCTTTCCCTTGGCCTGGGCTACAAATACCTGTTATTTACTTAGGATTGGTACTTGCTGTTCTCTCATCTTTCTTCTCCTTTTTTCTCTTGACATGGCACCAAAGCGTGGTGCTCCTTTAGTTGGTTCTTCTCGTGGCATGACCAGCCAAGGTCGAGGCCGACATGGTCGTGGTGGCCGCATGCCTCGCTCTTCTCGTCATGGACGTGGTGAGGCTGAGGTGGCGCCTTCCTCTTACTCTATGGAGGAGGGCATCTGGCGCTATGACTTTCTTCTGCATGTTCTCAGTCGGACTGCTACCCGAATCCCTCTTACCTCCTCTTTTTCTTCTGCCGTTTCTATGCTTAATTTGAGGGGTCTGTGGCTCTAGCTTCAAGGGTGTTCTCGATCTCCTTTGTGTATAGAGCTTGAGGTTGATAGCTCTTTCCTAATTTTCTCGGGGCCTGGCTGGAGGTCATTTTCTCGTCGGCTGAATTTGCGTGCTGGAGACAGCCTTTGCTATCGGTTTGATGGTGATGATAGTCTCACTGTTCGTGCTTTTGATGTTGGTGGAAATCGTCTCGATCCATACTGGGAGGATTCAAGCAGTGGTGGTTCTGACCATTCAGGGAGTATTTCAAATTCTTCTCTTGTGGCTTCCTCTTCTGCTAACTCCTCGACTGGTGGTGCTTGCTCTTCTAGTTCTAAGGAGGACTCGAACGTCAAGCCGCCAAGCAAGAGAGTGTGCCGATAGGCAAGGTCACCAGGCTCAGGAAGACGACGAGCTGCTCTTTGTAGACTTAGTCTTACTTTGTCTATGATGATGCTCGTCAAGATGTGGACCAAAGTGCCAATTATCTCAGCATGAGCACACATGTAGAAGTCATAATTCCTTGTGATGATTGGGCTTGTGGTCTTTTGGTAGCTGCTCGAGTGGGTTGACTTTATAATCTCTAGTGTATAGCAGAGAATTTTTCCTTTGGGTATTGAACCTTGTACCTATCTGATATGTAATGGGAACTGCATTCGGGTGCTTGATCTTGTAATGAAACTGTCTTCGAGTGCTTGACCTTATGATGAAGTTGTCTTATTTCGATAATATCGGGTGCACGACAGCGCTCCCGATGGGAGTAGCCCCCGAGGCTATGTTCGATTCGTAGAGTCGGGCATAAGCTTGAGATATCCTTCTATGCTGGTCCGTCTTGTATTTGTTCTGCCATTCTGAAACTCTTCGGGTGGGCGACAGCGCTCCCGATGGGAGTAGCCCCCGAGACTTTAGGTGATCACTTGTGATTGGGTGAAGACTTATAAATTATCCTGTCTGGTAGCTGGTTTGTCTTGGAGTTTCTTCATGAGCCCGATTTTGGGTCTCCAATTGTAGAGAACGATCTCTTATCATCATCACGAAGGAAATAGCGGGGTATTCATGAAATGCCTTGAAGCAGGGACTGCACTTTTTCCCTCTGCGTGCTTTAGGTGTTGCTTTATGCGAAACGTCCCTCGGGGGGGGGGGGGGGGGTCTGCGCTCGGGCCCCCGAGTTCTTAAGTAGTGTCTCCGCATGAGCAAAAAAGCGTCTCTCGGGGGGAGTTCGCGCTCGAGCCCACAAGTGCTTAAGTAGTATCATCGTGTAAGCGAAAAGCGTTTCTCAAGGGGAGTCCGAGCTCGAGCCCCCGAGTGCTTAAGTATCGCGTAAGCGAAAAGTGTCTCTCAGGGGGAGTCCGCGCTCGAGCCCCCGAGTGCTTAAGTAATATCGTCGTGTAAGAGAAAAGCATCTCTCGAGGGGGAGTCCGCGCTCGAGCCCCCGAGTGCTTAAGTAGTGTCGTCGCGTAAGCGAAAAGCATCTCTCGGGGGGAGTCCGCTCTTGAGCCCCTGAGTGCTTATGTAGTGTCGCCGCGTAAGAGAAAATCGTCTCTCGGGGGGAGTCCGTGCTTGATGGTCGAGATAATGATAATGGTTTCTCGCCCTTCGTTGGTTACCCCAAGTGGAAGGTGAGATGTAGGATAGCAGAAAATTTCCCCCAGTGAAGATACCGAGGTTCAGTTCAATCCAGTAGGACTCCGATAATGATAAGTAGGTGGTTCGGCGAGTGATGCGCCATTGAAAATCATTTGCTTCTCCTGGACCTGCACATAGAAACAAATAACTTTGCTCCCAAAGAAGTTCAGAGAGGTTGTCAATCTCTCTGGTCTTGTTGTTTACAAAGGATCAAACGCAAGGGATAATGATAATGGTGATGGCAGCTAGAAAGTAAAAGCAGGAAAACAAATGAGTGTGTAAGCAGTGATGAGAATAAGGACCGGGGTCCCGTGATGTTCACTAGTGATGTCTCTCTCCCAAAAGACGATAAAACTGCTATGCGAGGTAAACAAATCACAGCTGGGAAATTGACATGATTAAAAACGCACCGCAATGCTAACTATGCTACAAAGAAAGGACGAGGCTCAAAATCATGGATGGTACGACAAAATAAGTAGACTGAAATCCAACTGCATCTACTACTAATCATCCACCTTGAGATATCTATCCAGAACATCTCGCTGGTATTAAGTTGCGACCCCACCCATAGTGTAAACCCAAAGCAACCGATAACTGCATTAAAAAGCACCTTGTATAAAGTAACCAGTCCTTGTAACCGCGGTTACAAGCACCATTGTTTTCCCCCTTGTGGAAACAACACATCCCCTAGACTCATGTTTTTGTCACTCAAGCGTGTCATCGGGGGGCATGAACCCACAATCGAGCATAACGTTCCCTCTTGAAGTCACTACCTACTACTTGGCCAAAGCAATAAACAACAAAGGAGAACATGCAAGAATTACTTAGGAACAAAAATATAAAAGATAAGAACCAAATATATTACTCAATCACAATCTGAACATAGTCTCATAATCCATCTGATCCCAACAAACTCAGCATAGAAACAACAGAAAATTACATATGTGCCTCGATCATGTAGGGCAGCTCACGAGGTCTAAACCATGAAGAACAAAGAGGGGAGGATAACATCACATAGCTACTGATCACAGACCAATGGTCCAAGGGAGACGACTCACGACACATCCGGGAAGCGTCCATGGTGGAGGGGAAGCTCCCAGAGGTCAATCCTCCCTCCGGCAGGGTGCCGGGAAGAGGGCTGCTGGCGCTCCCGATCTTGGAAGCGCGGCGGCAGAACAGAGGCGAGATCGCGAAAAGGGGTTCTCCCTCGGAGGTTTCGCGTCACGAGAAATAAATTGGTGAAGGGGGGCAGCCAGGGGGGCACCAGGGGTCCAAGCGCCCCCATGGCGCGACCAAGCCCTAGGCCATGCCAAGTGTCCGCCTGGGTCCCGGGTGGTGGCCCTCTGGCCCCACTTTGGTGATTTCGGAAGGTTCTGTTGCGCTGATTTTTTATCCGATTTTCCCGAATTTTTGGAGCATTTTTAATATGGGGGAAACCTGAAATAGAAAAACAACAGAAAACAGGAAATGGCACTGTGGTGCACTGAGTTAATAAGTTTATCCAAATATGATCAAAAGTTTATGAAAGTGTATCTAGATCATAGAAATATCACACAAAACATGCATGGAGCAAGCAGAAATTATAGATACGTTTGGGACGTATCAACATCCCCAAGCTTAATTCATGCTCGTCCTCGAGTAGGTAAATGATAACAAGCATAATTTCTGTGGTGACATGCTAGCAACCATATAACATGCAAGAGTCTATATTAGCATTGAAACAAGCAACGAAAGAACATTAGGTGCAAGAGCTCTCGCTGTCCGTGACTCGAATGTCTCCAAATCGTGTTTGCGTGCAAGAAAGGGGATATGGGAATACGAGAAAAAATTATTTTTGTTGAGAAATCAATCTAATAAAGTTTCACACTTGGTCTTATTTGGAATCTTATCTTGACTCGTCCCCAGACCACTAGCCAGGTACAAGTCAATTTGATCCACTCCTTTTTGATATTTTTAGCACTCATTCAATGGATGAGCGTAAGCACGAGAGTTGACACTTAGGATGGAAAAGAGAGAAATATGGTGGAGGAGGAAGACAAAAAAGGTGAGAAGGGCTCACATCAATGAGGACAATCATAGGCAAGAGAGGGCCAAATGATAGATATGATGTGAGGAGTATGGATTGCCATGCAACGTATGCACATATGAGCTAAGAAACGCTCTCCAATGGAACTAGTGGGGGTGCATCCAACTTGCTCGCTCATGAAGACCTAGAGCTTGTTTGAGGAGGCTCATCCTTGGAATATGCAAGGCAAGTTCTATAGTGTGAAGGTCCCCACATAGCTATATGCATAAATGATTATCTCTATGGAGTACAAAGATAAGAGGGAGTACGTGTGTGGATCTTTCAAAAGGAATAGTAGTGTTGCCTCTTTCTCTGTTTTTATTTTCTTTTTCTCTTTTTTCGATTTTTTTGTATTTTTTTGGTGGCCTCCATGGCTCTTTCTATTTAACTCTCATTTGTCCTCTTTGGGATATTTTATTTTGTCCACTTTGGGATCTTTTCCTCACTTAAGGGCAACACTCTATTTTACAAGAAGGTATAAACACTTTACAAGGTACTCAAACATAAAGAAGATGTAGCTATCATGATGTATGCAATGTATGCCTCTGCCAGTGTAGCAGGAACATGTATGACATGAAGATCAAGTCAAGAAGAGGTGGATGTTGCATGGCAATATATCTTAGAAAGGCTATGGCAATGCCTTGATAGGTAGGTATGGGGGCTGTTTTGAGAAAATATATAAGGAGGTTTATGATGACAGAGCGTTCATGCCAAGGGTTTGGATGCACCGGCGAAGGAGGACGCCAACTCTCGGAGTGAGAAGAGGGCAATGCACGATACGGAAGAGGCTAGAAAATATGAGGAGGTGGAAGTGTCAACTTTCAATATTTACATTAGTCCGAAGAACTCATGCACTTATTATCGGTATCTCTCAATCTAATGAGGAGGTTCACAAAGAGACAAGTACCCCGAGGAGGAGTGTATGGGGGTTTGGTTATCCATGTGCATCCTCGACTCATGGTACGTGAGTGTACTCTAATATCCGATCCCTCAAAAGATTAGTGATCCATCTAGTAGCTAGAGTTCTTAACTAGTTTTTGTAGGTTTTGAAAATAAACACGTATTGCCCAAAATACGACACCTATCACTAATAGGCTAGAGATCTTGACACCAAAAGTTCCAACATTACTCACAACAATACCTCAAAACTATTGCAAGTTACTACTACAATTGAATAGCAACCTCAATTACCTACTTAAAGACAAGACACAACTCAGTGCAACGACCAACTCTCTTAACTAGATAAACATGAAGACTAAAGAGAGTTCCAGCAATAAACTAAACAAAAGCCAAGGCTCTTGCCAAAGACAAACTAAAACTAAAACTAAACATGGCAGTAGCTACGAAAAGATAAAGAACACACACCAGAGAAAGATAAGCATGAAAAATCCTATGATGTGTTCTAGATTGGAGTGGAGCGTGTTTCTCTCCCACAGAAAGTAAGATGGGGTCTAACTTTTTATGAATAGCAAAAAAATCTAAAGAAAACAAAAAGGAAACCTAAGAGCGGGACGCTCCAAGCATAGCACATAACGCATGAAGTGATAAAAAATATAGTGAGACGAAGGACGAACTGATGATTGTTGATGGAGAAGGGGATGCACGGGGGCATCCCCAAGCTTAGACGCTTGAGTCTCCTTGAATATATATTGGGGATGCATGGGGGGCATCCCCAAGCTTGAACGCTTGACACTCCCGGATCTTCTTTCATCATCTTCCCTCGCACACTTGAAAACTCCCTTCATACATAACTCATCATAAGCTGATTAGAGAGGTTAGCACCCTTAAAAATAATTTTTACCCACTGTAAATAAAGATATTCTTGAAGAGCTAATTTTTCTCAAGATTTCCAAAAGGTTTTTGCAAATGTAAGGAAAGGCAAAACGTGGCAGAATCTATGAAAAACAGAACACTGGTAGTAGAGAATTTTTTCGGGGCACTTCTGCAACTCAAATCAAAAAAATCATAACATACGAAAGTTTCAAAATTGTATAGAGCATGGTGTGTAAAAAGTTCATCTCAAAAAGATGAACTGGTGATTTGTTCCAATTTTTTCTGTCAAGCAGACAGAATCTGTTTTCTGGACAGCATGTCACAACTTTTCTTCCCTTATCATATGAGGCTAAACTTGGCACACAACTTGAAAACAAAGATACAATGTTGTTGCTACTTTAGTAATAATCATCAAGACCACTAAAAACAGAAGTAAAAACATCTTGGGTTGCCTCCCAACAAGCGCTTTCTTTTACGCCTTCAAGCTAGGCATAAAGTAAAAGAAGAATCAAGTTTTATCAAGTGAAAGAGAATAGCTAGCCCACGTAACGGACTCAAAAGGTAACTTGATTTTCTTTCTTGGGAAGTGTTCCATCCCCTTTTTGAGAGGGAATTGAAATTTTATATTCCCCTCTTTCATGTCAATAACAGCACCAATGGTGCGAAGGAAAGGACGTCCCAAAATAATTGGACATAAAGGTTCACACTCTATATCCATAATAATAAAATCAACGGGAACATAATTGTCATTGACAATGATAAGAACATCGTCGATCTTCCACAAAGGTTTCTTTACAGAAGAATCAACGAGACGAACACCAAAAGAACAAGAATCAACGGGTTTCAATTCAAACATGGCATACATTCTTTTGGGCATGACGGAGGTACTAGCTCCAACGTCACATAAATCATAGCAAGAGAAGTTATTCAATTTAATTTTTATCATAGGGTCCCAACCATCATATAGCTTCCTAGGTATGGAGGATTTTATTCTAAGCTTCTCCTCCCTAGCTTTGATGAGAGCATCAGTGATATGCTTCGTGAAGGTAAGATTAAGTGTGCTAGTGTGGGGGTCTCTAGACATTTTGTGTAGCAAACTAATAACTTCTGATAGGGTGCAACTATCAAAATCAATATCACTACTATCAAAGGTGGTAGTAGTGTCATCTAGGCTCACTTGTTTGAAACCCTCTATGTTTATAGGAGTTTCTTCTTCTACGGTTCAGGTATTAGCATCACCATTAATAGGTCCAATGGGACTAGGAGTGTGTTGGGTGCTAATAGTTTGGGTGTCCTCAACAATTTGGATAGTAACAACTATGTGGTGTGTAGGAAGGCTCTTAATTCTATCCTCTTCCTCTTTTTCTCTAGCCCATATTTCTTTAAGTTTAGCCATCATCCTAATATTTTCATTGATTTGTAATTGGATAGCATTAATAGGAGTGGCCTTCCTCTCCTCAAGGGGGGGTTCTAATTTTAAGCATCTCAACATCAAGGGCTAAGCTATCTACCTTCAAAGAGAGATTGTCTAATTTAGCTAATTTCTCTTCTACATTCTTGTTGAAGGCTTTTTGGGTAGTGATAAAGTGTCTAAGCATGCTTTCTATTTCAGAAGTGGGGTTCTTGTTACTAGGATAAGTGTTGTTGTTCCCATAGTTGGATGGAAACGGTCTAGGATTGCTAGCAAAATTACCCCTATAAGCATTATTGTTGAAGTTGTTTCTAGAAATAAAGTTCACATCTACTTGTTCCTGAGCAACCAAAGAATTTAAAGGAACATCATGAGGATCAATAGAGGGTTGCTTGGTAAGTAGAGACATAATCAAGTCAACTTTTTCATTTAGGGAGGTAATCTCTTCGACAGAGTTTACCTTCCTACCTATTGGAGCTCGTTCGGTGTGCCATTGGGAATAGTTGGTCATCATCTCATCGAGAAGTTTTGTGGCAGCACCAAGTGTAGTTGACATAAAGGTTCCTCCCGCGGCCGAATCTAACAGGTTCCGCGAGGTAGAGTTCAAGCCTGCATAAATACTATGGATAACCATCCAATTAGTCAAACCATGTGTAGGGCATTTCTTAACAAGAGATTTCATTCGTTCCCAAGCTTGGGCAACGTGTTCATTATCCAATTGCTTAAAATTCATAATGTTACTTCTCAATTGGATGATTTTAGCATGTGGGTAGTACTTCCCAATAAAAGCATCTTTGCATTTATCCCAAGAATCTATGCTATTCCTAGGCAAAGATTGAAACCAGATTTTAGCTCCTTCCCTCAAGGAGAAAGGAAAAAGCTTAAGCTTAACAACATCACATTCTACTTCTTTATACTTTTGCATATCACATAACTCAACAAAATTATTCAAGTGTAAAGCATCATCATCTCCAGCACCAGAGAATTGATCTCTCATAACAAGGTTTAACAAAGCAGGTTTAATTTCATAAGAGGTAGCTGAAGTGTCTAGTGTGGCAATAGGAGTGAAGATAAATTCTTTGTTGTTGTGACTAGTGAAGTCACACAACTTGGTGTTTTCAGTGGAACCCATAGTAGCAGCAAGTGTGGCAGATTTTTTTGTGATTTTTGATATAGGACACAAAGATAAAAACTGAAAGGTAAACTAACAAGACTAAAAAGCAAAGGTAAAAGATAGTGTGCAACTCCCCTATCTTAGCACTCGGAGTCCCCGACAACGGCGCCAGAAATTCGCTTGATGGTCAAGATGATGATAATGGTTTCTCGCCCTTCGTTGGTTACCCCAAGTGGAAGGTGAGATGTAGGATAGCAGCAAATTTCCCTCAGTGAAGATACCGAGGTTCAGTTCAATCCAGTAGGACTCCGATAATGATAAGTAGGTCGTTCGGCAAGTGATGCACCATTGAAAATCACTTGCTTCTCCTGTACCTGCACATAGAAACAAATAACTTTGCTCCCAATGAAGTTCAGAGAGGTTGTCAATCTCTCCGGCCTTGTTGTTCACAAAGGATCAAACGCAAGGGATAATGATAATGCTGATGGCAGCTAGAAAGTAAAAGCAGGAAAATAAATGAGAGTGTAAACAGTGATGAGAATATGGACCAGGGTCCCATGATGTTCACTAGTGATGTCTCTCTCCCAAAAGACGATAAAACTGCAATGCGAGGTAAACAAATCACAGCTGGGCAATTGACAGGATTAAAAATGCACTGCAATTCTAACTATGCTACAAAGAAAGGACGAGGCTCAAAAGCATGGGCGGTACGCCAAAATAAGTAGACCGAAATTCAACTGCATCTACTATTAATCATCCACCTTGAGATATCTATCTAGAACATCTCGCTGGTATTAAGTTGCGAGCCCCACCCGAAGTGTAAACCCAAAGCAACATAGAACTGCATTAAAAAGCACCTTGCATAAAGTAAACAATCCTTGCAACCGCGTTTACAAGCACCGTTGTTTTCCCCCTTGTGGCAACAACACATCCCCTAGACTCATGTTTCTGTCACTCAAGCGTGTCATCGGGGGGCATGAACCCACAATTGAGCATAACGTTCCCTCTTGGACTCACTACCTACTACTTGGCCAAAGCAATAAACAGCAACGGAGAACATGAAAGAATTACTTAGGAAAAATAAAATAAAAGATAAGAACCAAATATATTAATCAATCACAATCTGAACACAGGCTCATAATCCATCAGATCCCAACAAACTCAACATAGCAACAGCAGAAAATTACATATGTGCCTCGATCATGTAGGGCAGCTCATGAGGTCTAAACCATGCAGAACAAACAGGGGAGGAGAAAATCACATAGCTACTGATCACGGACCCATGGTCCAAGGGAGACTACTCACGACACATCCTGGAAGTGTCCATGGTGGAGGGGAAGCTCCCGGAGGTCAATCTTCACTCCGGTAGGGTGCCGGGAAGAGGGTTGCTGGCGCTCCCTATCTTGGAAGCGCAGCGTCGGCGGAACAGAGGCGAGATCGCGAAAAGGGGTTCTCCCTCGGAGGTTTCACGTCACGGAAAATAAATAGGCGAAGGGGGGCAGCCAGGGGGGCCACCAGGGGTCCAGGTGCCCCCCCTGGCGCGGCCAAGCCCTAGGCCGCGCCAGGTGGCCGCTTGGGTCCGAGGTGGTGGCCCTATTGACCCACTTTGGTGATTCCGGAAGTTTCTGTTGCGCTAATTTTTATCCGATTTTCCCTAATTTGTGGAGCATTTTTAATATGGGGTAAACCTGAAATAGAAAAACAGCAGAAATCGGGAACTGGCACTGTGGTGCACTTAGTTAATAAGTTAGTCCAAATATGATCAAAAGTGTATGAAAGTGTATCTAGATCATAGCAATATCACACAAAACATGCATGGAGCAAGCATAAATTATAGATACGTTTGGGACGTATTAGTGCTCGAGCCCCCGAGTGCGTAAGTAGTGTCGTCTGGGCTACACATTCTTTATTGCTTCAAGTTTTTACATAAGTTGCCAATTGGTGTTGCTGCCGATATTTGCGTTGCTAGGGGAGAGTGTCGAATTAGTAGTCTATGGGTAGAAGAGGCGTAAGTTTGCCACGTTCCACAGATTTCCCACGTCTTCATTGGTGTTCGGGTTCGTTAGTCTGTATGCTCCTCCTCCTATGACTTCAGAGACTATAAATGGTCCTTCCCACTGTGGGGCAAGATTGTGGACCTTCTCTTGTATTAACCGTAGGATGAGGTCTCCTTCTCGGAAAGTTCTTGTTCGTAGGCGGCTGCTTTGGTAAGTGTGCAGCTTGTCCTGGTATCCTTCTGACCTTGAGAGAGCTATGTCCCTTGCTTCATTTGCGACGTATTTGTCGTCTTCGAGTGCATCTTTTGCCTCTTCCTATTCATACCCCGTGATTCGAGGAGCTCTGAACCTGAGGTCGTGCGTAGTACGGCCTCCGCACCGTATACCAGGAAAAATGGCGTATATTGGGTTGAAGCGTTCGGGGTGGTGCGCAAGCTCCATAGAACTGTGGGGAGTTCTTCTATCCAGTTGCCTGTAGCCTTCTCGAGTGGTGCGAGGAGCCGCTTTTTGATTCCACCGCATACTAGGTCGTTTGCTTTTTCGACTTGGCCGTTGGATTGCGGGTGTGCGACTGAAGCGTAGTTGATCTTGATGCCTAGTTCTTGGCAGAAGTTCTGGAATTCTGCCGCTGTGAATTTTATTCCGTTGTCCGTGATGATGTTGTGCGGCATGCCGAAGTGAAAGATGATTGACTTGATGAAGTCGACTGCTGTGAGGGCTGTCGAGCTGGTGATTGGCATTGCTTCAATCCACTTGGTGAACTTGTCGACTGCTACCAGAAGGTGCGTTCTGCCGCCTTTTGTAGATTTCTTGAGCGGGCCTACCATGTCGAGTCCCCATGTGGCGAAGGGACAAGATAACGGTATAGTTTTTAGTTCAGATGCTGGAGCGTGGGGTCTACTGGCAAACTTTTGACAGGTGATGCAGCGTCGCACAATGTCTTCCGCGTTTCTCATTCTGGTTGGCCAGTAGAAACCTGCTCGAAAGGCTTTGGCTACAAGTGCGCGAATGCTCTCGTGGTGTCCGCAGGTGCCTTCATGGATCTCGAGTAGTAGGGCTTTGCCGTCTTCCTCCTCAATGCACTTTTGGAGTACTTGGGAGATGCTGCGTTTGTAGAGTTGTCCGTTGATTACAGTGAACGCCTTGGATCGTCGGCTGATTCGTCGGGCCTCTACGACATCTTGCGGCAGGGTGCCTTGTATCATAAATCTGAGGAAAGGTCTTGTCCAAACCAGGCCTTCGGGTACTGCTGGTTCGTCCTCCTCGACTGCGTTGTAGTCTTCTCCGTCAGCAGCCGGGTCCGCTGCGGCCACTTGTGCTGGTTCAGTTGCGTTGCCGGCTTTTGTGGTTGTTCCCGATACGGGTGTCTGGGTTTTGATCAATCTTTGGCCGGTGCTCTCGAGAGGGACTGGTCCTCGGGTTGATCCGATGTTTGCGAGCTCGTCTGCCTCTGTGTTATTTGCTCTGGTGATGTAGTTGAGCTCGCATCCATCGAACTCCCCTTCTATGGTGTTGTAAAGCTTCTGATATGCAGACATGTTGTTTGCGACTATTTCACAGCCCTTCATTGTTTGTTGGACGACAAGGTTGGAGTCGCTATAGATTACGAGGCGAGTGGCATCGCAAGCCTTTGCCATGCGCATGTCGTGCAGAAGTGCCTCATATTCTGCTTCGTTGTTTGACGCCTTGCTGAAGTTGATCTGGAGCACGTATTTGATCTTATCTCCATTGGGTGAGATTAGAACAACGCCTGCTCCATCCCCTTGGTGCCTTTTAGACCCGTCGAAGAACATTTTCCATGCGTTGGAGAGATCTGGGGGACCGGGTGTTTGTACTTCCATCCACTCGACCAGAAAGTCTAGGAGTACTTGAGCTTTGATCGCCGTTGGGTGCTTGAATTGCAGGTCGCGAGGGCTGAGCTCGATGTTCCACTAGGCAACTCGACCTGTTGCTCTTGGGTTGTTCAGGATGTCAGCGAGTGGCGCGCTGCTTACGACCGTGATGAGGTGCTCTTCTGTAAGGCCCGATATGCGGTACTGTTCCAGATCTAGTTGTTTCCATCCAGAATCGGGGTACGAAGCACATATCGGTCCCACCGCGACATATGACGGAGTCATATGCCCCGGATTTCCAACATGATATCACAACATTACAGATACAAGGATACAACACCTCATACAATCGGCATACAACTGCCCCAAATAAAATACAACAGCGGAAGGTACATGTCTGAGTATAGACTACAAGCAAATGCCTAGTGGCAAAGAGAAAAACATCGATCCCATAACCACACGGGTCCAGGCCCTCCGCCGGGATCCTCCTAACTAGTCGTCGTCGAGTCTCCACGTGAAACGTCGATCACCATACCTGTTGTTCGATCAGAACCCTGAAAAGAGTTTGGGGGTATTATCATGAGTACAGAAGTACTCATCATCCAACTGTAGTGGTCAACTGACCTAGCAAGGACTTCATCACTCGTCATTCTAGGACAACTAGTAGTTTACGGTAAGGAAGGGGTAAGTGGTGAGGTTGCTGCCGCACTAGCATTTATGATGTGGCTAACGATCTAGAGAGTAAGATAAGGAGCCAAGCATTCGATGAGGAATCGCCTCCAACAAGTCTTGCTATCAACTACTTACGCAAGCATAACACCTATCGTATCCTTGTCCTCCTCTTCGCATCCCGACGAAGAAGAAGCAGTCAAGGCACACACACACACGTTGATCAAGTTATATTAAGATTATCTCAGTTGTCGTTGTCTATGAACAAGGAGTAGGTCTCAAGTCGTCCATAACCATGGACACGGCTTCTCGAAAAGATTTAACCCTGCAGGGGTGTACCAACTGCCCATTACGAGGCTCCGCACGCACGCCCATCTCTCTCAGTTGCTACCCATCACAGGCAACCATTTTATGATTTAGTTCCAAGAGATCCGAAATGACAGGTCCCTCTAGCTAACAACGAACAAATCCGGGTGGCCCCCGGTGAGTCGACATCCATCTCAGGAGCCGGCCGCGCTCTCGATCTGGTCTCAACCGTTCGTCGCAGGTTTGGATAGCCAGTTAATCACACATGGGACACCGGGTCCTCAGCCAGACAAGGTGGGCCAGCAAGGGAACTATGTCCTCACTGGTCCAGGTTGGTTTGTAAACAACTGGCGGCCGACCAGCACACACACGGTGTCAAATGGTAAATCAGCTTGGGCCACCACTAGAAATGTTTGAAGCTAGGTAGGTAAGAAAAGGGGACCCCATAAATTCCCACACGCGGTTAGGCACGCTCAGTCTTAAAACCAATACCCGGAACTCGGATCCTAGGTGACTCGAATGGAACAAAGCGTCGGGGCGGGATAGCCTAGACCTTCCATCCTTCGTCAAATATAGTCAACATTATAATAATCAATATCATCAACAACAATAATAATAATGTGATATCCCAAACCAAGGAGTAACAGGGTAACATCGTAGCATCCTAAGCATGCATACTAAGCAGGGGCTAAGCAACGAGCAATACTAACATAGCAGTACATGGTTTGCTGGGAGGGGACATGGCTGTATCGGTTTGAAAGAGGCTGTAAACATGTGGTAGGATCAAACATCGAAGCTAACCTAGACTAGCATGCAAACCGCTGGTTGAAATAGAATGGATCATAAGTAATGCATAGTCCTTGCCTGTTGATAAGTCGGGTTCCGAAGGTGTAGTTGATCGCAAGCTCGCATCGTCTCCGAGAGGTACCCGCGGAAGCACACAAGACGGTAAACACTGGAAAGCAATCAACGAGCAACCATCTATTACTACGAAGCAAACACGAGCAAGCACAACAAGAAGGCAACACGAGACATCGCACCTACCGTCGAGAGCGGTTACTAACAGGTTAAGTGGAGTACTCGTCACACACGACGATACCTCACATTTACGATGGTTCAAGTTGTTTAGCTACAGGTGATCAACAAAGGTTGTTAACATGGCAACTCAAGCAAGCATGGCATAGCACTCAAACATGGCAAGAGGTGAAGCATAAATAAACTATCTATGCTAGTCAATTTAAGTGGGGGTAAAACCTATACATGCCAACTATTACGGACCCCACGATAATTATTGCATTTGGTACTGTTTTGCCCCAAACAATATTTTATTATTTTTATTAGCAAGCAAGAGCAGCATAAACACAATCTACATGCAATTCTAGTCAAGTTACATATAAAGAACATTTTAAACAGAGCAATGGTTAAAAAGTTATTGCAATTACAGTTTACAATGGCAAGCAGTGTAATTAGCAGGTAAACAACAAGTAAACAAAGTCAAACATGGCAACAAGCAACATTTTAATAATCTACGCGCAAAACGGAGCAACTTTCATGTAGAAAGCATCTCCATCGGAGCTACCGGTGAAAAGATACGGGCACCACAATAAAACAATACAATATGCAAAAATAATAAATAAACAGAGAAAAAAAACAGTTAACAGGCCGAAACTAGGCTACTGGGCCCAACAGCAGAGAAAAAAAAAAGAAAACAAAAAAAGGGCTGGGGCGCTCACTGTTGGGCCGGCCCAAGAGGAGGGGAAGGCCTGGGCTGCCGGCTCGGCTGGGGCAGGGCTCGCAGCCGCGCCGGCCCACGAGGAGGAGGAGGCCCAGCTGGGCAGCGGTTCGGGCGAGGGCGCTCGATCCCCAGCCGCACGGGGTCGCGCCATGGCCGCGACGGCAGCGAGGCAGGCGGCCGCCGGCGGGCTGGGAGGCGCAGAGGCGGAGGAGGGTCGCAGGAGGGCGGCTGGATCCGGCGGAGGAGGCGGTCGGAGCATCCGGCGACTGCGAGCTCGGCTCGGGCGAGCTCAAGCTCCGCATCCATGGCGCTCGGGCCTGACCTGGACAGAGAAGAGAGAGATGAGGGAGAGGAGAGGAAGAAGAGGGGAGAGGGAAGAGGAGAGGAGCGGCAGGGGGCGCGACCTGCGGGGTGGACGGCGGCTCGCCAGCCGGAGCAAAGCGGCGGCGGCGTGGTGGCTCGGGAGGAGCTCCACGGGCGGCGGCCTCGGGTGCGGCACGCGCGTGAGGAGAGAGAGGAGAGAGGCTGGAGGCGATCTCGGCCGTCAGATCGGGCGATCTGACGGTCCAGATCCGCTGGGCTGGAACTGCTGCGAAAAATTGGGGTATTGGGCAAATTTTGGGGCAAAAACAGGGGTGTGGCTGCAAAATTGTGCTAGGGAAACCCTAGAAATGGGTGGGAGTGTGGTGGTCTTTATATAGCCCCAGTGGCTGGCAGTTTGCAAAAACATCTCCGGTTTTTCTCTCGTGCGCGCGGTGCTCACGTTTCTGACCGCCGGGGGTCCGCAGTACCTCCGATTCGGGTAAAACTTCGAACTGCGCGATCAGTGCGTCGAGCCGAAGGCATTCACCTTGCGTTGGAACCGTTCCGAGAACACTTTCCGACGCGCTATAAAAATAACCCGTTTAATTATTAAACGGGGTTTTTCGTTCCGTTGGATGCGGCTGGTCTCGTGCGGTTTTCGCGACGGTGATCGGGCGAAACCCGGTGTCGCAAAGGTCGAGTGTCAGGGTGGCAAGGGTCGGTCTCCGTCCGATACGAGATAAGAGTGGGGAAAAATAATCGCCGATCGATAATGTCAGATCCGTCTGTTAGGTATGTGCTAGGGTTAGCTAGTACCTTTGCATCATGCAAAAATTTCAAAAAGAAACCTCAAAAATCAATTCAAAATCCAAATGGGAGAAGGAACACCCCCCAGATGAATTAATTCAAAAGGCCAGATAAAAATATTTTCCAAAAATTCATGTTAGAGTTTTGAAAAGTCTTATAAATGAGTGTGATCACATATCAAGTGATGTGGGACCCACCCCATGCTCATAGATTTTTCAAATATTCAAACAGTACCTTGGAAATAAAGAAATCCCCCTATTTGATTTAAAATTCAAATCATTTGAATTTTAAAAATGTTGAAAGTTTATGAGTGGCTAGTCTATATTATTATGAGGCCACATAAAAGTTTTCAACATTTAATAAAATGTTTAGCTATTTATTTTAGCTAAACAGAACAAATTACAGAAAAGGAAACAGGAAAGAATAGAAAAGAGACTTACCTGGCCGAAGTGGCCCAACTCATCGCCCAGCGGCCCACCAGCCTGGCCCAGCCCACCGAGTCCTCTGTCTTCTTCCCCAAGCAGCTCCGTGGCGAGCCAGGGCGCGTCGCGGACGCCACCTCGACGCCGGAGACCTTCCAGGCGAGCCCGAGGCTTATCCTCCCTCCGTAGAGACCTCCTGGACGTCGTGCTTCCTTTCCCTCTCCTCGCAGCCATTTTCCCTCTTCGCACCGCTCGATTTCGTCGTCGGCAGTGAAGTCAGCGGAGCGCGCCGCCGTTCCCGACGTGGCCACCGGACCCCTCTCGCTGTGCCACCGTGCCCGGAAGGACCGCCACCCTCGTCTTCGTCGTCTCCCCACTTCAATTCGCGCCAAGGCCCACTGAAGACGACGCCCGCATCGAGCTCCTGGTCGTCGGCCGCAACGATCTCCGGCGAGAGATTCGCCACCACCATCTTCCCCCTGACCTCACCGACTGCCCAGGCGTGATCACGGTGAGCTCACGGTTCGGTCCCCCTATCCCCGGCTTCCCCCCGTGCCCCCAACCGTCGTCGTCTTCTTCCAGTGGCTCCGGCCGCCGCGGAAGTTGAAGCCGTCGGCGCCATGGTCCTCCCCGGCGACGATGGGCTAGTCCATCGTCTGCGCGAGGCCACGGGGAGCCGAACGGTGCCCTCAGCTCCTCTTCCCAAGGCCTCTGTCGCCATCTCGTCGAGGCCAGCACTCCGGCCGCCGCGGGATTCGTCGCCGCCGTGGCCTCGAGCCTCCTCGGGTGCCCTAGCCTGCACCTTTGGATGCGGATGAGCACGGGACACATGCCTGTGCTAATCCCGTGCCCAACCGTGGCCGGAAACTACTCCGGCGAGCCCCTCCGCCGTGGTCGTGGTCGCCGGCGGCTAACCGCCGGCCGGACCAGCTAACCCCCCCCCCCCCACTAATCCTAACCCTGGGCCACTGACAGTGGGCCCAGGCCACTAACTAACCACTGTTAGTTTAAACTAACAGGGGTTTTAACCCGGAGAGGCTGACCAGTGGGGCCCCTTGTCAGTTTGACTCGGGTCAAACCCCCTGACGTCATGCTGATGTCACAGTGACGCAGTAAAGGATTTTCCAGAAAAGAAAAATAGATTAATAAATCCAGAAATTCCAGAAAATACCCCAAACTTTGGAAATTCATAGAAAATTCATATTAACTCCAAATTGGACAAATAATATATGAAAAATGATCAGGAGAAAATTATCTTTCCAAATATGCAACTTTCAACTCTGTTTGAGTTGAATTTAAAATGTGATCAGTAGCATTTGCTATTTGATTTAAATGGAATTAAATCAAATTTAATTCAAATATTTTGGCAACTTGAACCATGGCAACATGCTACATTTTACCTACACATCAGAGGCATATCATACACATTTGAAGATAATTCAAAATGATCAAACTATATCATGTATAACTTGGTTAAGGTTGAATTCAAATGTGGAATTTGAATTTGCATTTTAAAAATGCAATATATTCCACTTAAATGGAATTGCCTCACACATCAAACTTGTACTTCAAGATTAAAACATTCTATCATGTGCTTGAGCATTGCATTCATATTGATTGCTACTTGTACTTGCTTGTCGAGTAGAGGTTGAACCGGAGCAAGAGGTCTCCCCCTTCGCTGAAGATCCAAAGCCCGAACCTCGTCAGCAAGGCAAGCAAAACCCCTTTGATCATGTCGATAAAATCCCACTTCCCTCTCATGTCTCGCTTATGCATTGTTTAGGATGATCACCATGTTATGATTCTACCGCATAGATGAACCCATTCCTTTGCATGACCTATCTTTTGTCACAGTAGTAAGCAAACCACAATCCTAGCAACTGTAGGAGTTGAATGATATCATGTGGCCCCTGCAATTGTTATCGCTTATTGCATGCTTAGTATGATACCATGTTGTTACTGTGATGTGAGTCGGGATGGTAGTGATCATGTGTTGATGGTAGAAAAGTGTTGGTGAATCGACCCTAATACAAGGTGAACGATGAGAGGCTGTGTAGGAGTACACGGTGGGTTGTCTCGTTGAACACCGCCCTAAGTCCGAGTTCTTGTGTGGTGATCCAAGATGAAGAGTACAACCACACATTGGGCTCACTGACCCCTCTCGACTTATTAACTCATCCCTTTCGATGTCCAGATGTCGCAGTAGTTCGGAGTTCTGGTAGGCTTGTGGCCTGAATGCTAAGTGAGAGAACGGCTCATCCGAGACCGGCTTATGCATCATGCACACATCGCTTGGGTCCACTTCGGTAAACCGGCCAGGTTCACGATAGTGGTAGCCACCCAAGTAGGCGGCTTTCTTGGACTAGATAGGCTATGAGGTAACGGTTGTGGTGAGCATCCTCGCTGGCACCCCTTGAATGGTGTCGAGATCAAAGGCGGTAAATGATGGTCATGTGTGTGTAGCGGTACACCCTTGCAAGGTTAACAAAACTATTCGAATAGCCGCGTCCGCGGTTATGGACTACTTGGAAAGCTTAGCTTGATTATTAGATAACTTGAACCGGATACTTCTAAAACATACCAAGATAAGTGTGAGTGCTATGGCGTGCTTTCTCGTGGGGAAGTCGAGGAAGGCACCATAGTGGTGTATTGGTTGGTGAAAGTAGTGGACTCGTGTACGCTTCTTACCCCAAGTCTGGTACTCGTAGTTCAGGACTAGCCAAGTCAAAGCTGGCACTTCTGCAAGTGAACCCCACCTTCCTTTACCTTGATACATTTGCATGAGTAGTATAGCTCCTATGTAAGTCTTGCTGAGTACGCCTTTGTACTCACGTTTGCTTAATATATGTTTTAGATGACGCCACTGACCCAGAAGGTGGCTTCTTCATCGAGCTGGACGACTGAAGTTAAGCTAGTCTAGTCCCAGTCAGCAGACTGGTTCCCTCGTGGAGGGCTTTATGTTTGAATAAGGCTTCTTAAGCCAATTTGTTAAACTTTTCTGTACCCAGACATAATTTGCTTCCGCTTCGTGATGTAATGTTGGATCACATGTATGTGATCTCTGTGTGTACTCTATAAGAGTTATATAAATAAAGTTGTAAACTTTGTAGAGAATTGCAATGGTACCTGCTGTTCATACAAGGCATGTGTGCTGCGTGTATGTTTATAACATACATGTCTTTGTATGGGTTTTCGAGACCTTAGTTGTGTTCTGGCTGGCGGTCTTTCATACACCAAGTGGCCCTTAAATGTGCGCAGCTTGGGGCATCGCGATGCGATTGCTCGAGACCCCGTCTCGTGCACACTTTGTGGTATGATCGAGCCCGCCCTAGACCCCGACTAAGTGATCGGGCTGGAGTAAGTCTATGTAAGAGTTTCGAGATAGTCGATAGTATGGTTGAGGCGACTTGTCTTTGAATGTGGGAGTTCACCACCCATATCAGTAGACTTGTGTGAGTACGATGAGGACCCATTACAGTTGATCATCCGGCCTGGATGGGATGCCCCTCACGTACGATGCTTTCCGAGAATGTTCAGTGCTTGGCCTTGTCTGCTTAGACAAGTGGGTGCGGTTCTCGGCTCTCCATATGACTATGTCTTAACTGTACTTGCATACGCTAACCCCGGGTCCCGACAGACTTGGTATCAGAGCAGGACTGACTGTAGGACTAGTAGCCTTGGCTGAAGTTGAGTCTAGCTTGCTATAGTTATATAGTTACTCTGGGTATATAAGGGAACAACGTAAGGCTTCATTTTTCTCCTTACCCCCTTCGTTCTGAGTTCTGAGTCACCCTCATCTTACTCTACGGGAAGATAGGACTAGGCTCTCCTCTGTCTGATTAGCATATCTCGTTGATTGCTTCCTTATAGCCGTAGGAAAGTTGTGTCCAGGTTTTCCTAGCATTTTGATAATGCTGATTTCTTACATCGTATTATGTAAGTGCTGTTTTGCATGATTGAAAGAAATTGTCATTTCTTACAATTACAGCCGTTATGCTGTCCGAGTCATTCCAAGTTTATCATATAATCTGATGCATTTGCAAACTCTTGCTTTCTGTTTCAGATGGCAAATCTTCCCCCTCGGCAGATTGTTCGTTTGACCAGGTGCCTCGGTGTGCGTGGCCATCCCGCCACGTTGATCGAGATGATGTCCTACGTGGGATATCGATGGTATCCTGAGTACACCATCGAGGAGCAGTTTCACGACTTCAACCAGACGCAGTTTCACTGCATTGTCCGGATCTACCCACACCACGTTGGAGTCACCCAGCCTATCCACTTTGGACATGGCATCGGCGTTACCGAGAACATGGCTGTGCAGGATGCTGCATACTCATGTATCACACTGCTGAGAGAGGAGCACACCCTACTGAGAGAGACTTCTTTCCGCTATATCCCAGCTGCACTTCCAGGAGAAGAGGGATATTACACCGGACTCTACTCAGATCACTCTGCAGAGGATCCAGCACTCCAGGTGACTGCTAGGTTTGCTAGTGACAGAGATCGTGATGCACGTGCTCTCCGTTTTGAGCTCCACGCCACCCGTGTTCGTCTGTACCGAGCACTGACGCTCTTGGCACCCTTTGTGAGCGTGGGATCAGTTGAGTACGATGCGATCTATCCAGTGAGGACCCAGATGCCTTCTCGAGTTGCTTGGCCCGAGATTGGAGGAGTTTTTCCACCCCGTGGTCCTTTGCTTCCACCCTACACTGGACCTAGGCCCCATCCTTGCCCAAATGGATATCAGGGTCCACAAGCCTCCGTGTTTTCCGATGGTCACCTCCAGCTACCGGGATACGCGGGTAACTTTTATGAGGACTACTATGGAGATGGAGATGAGTGAGACCGCCTGTGGTCTTACTTAGTGAGGATGTAGTAGTATCCTGGTTTATTGTAAGAAAGGTGTCTAAGTTCCAGAGGCTTAGATAAATAATGCATAGGAAGTCAGAGTGCCTCTGAAGGATGTATCATCTTCATCACGTTTGTATTAGCTTGGTGCTTGTACTAAAACGATGTATGGTTTGTATGACAGCTTGTGAATATATGGCTTGTATGCTTTTATCACCATGTTGTCAAGATGATTACTTCCTTTGCTCTGTAATCCTTCCAGTACTTCAATACCTTGATTAGAATCTTCAAATCAACTCTGTTTGACTTTGGTTTTTCACCTTCAGGATGTCTCAAGGAACCCGTGGCCAGGTTGGTCGTAACCAAGGTCGTGGGAACGACCAGGAGGAAGGCAACCTCCCACCCCCACCCACGATGGCCCAAGTTCTGATGGAGGTCGAGAGGAACCGCCGTGACTCTCACCACCTGCTGGAAGTCATTGCACGCAACACCACTCAACAGCGCAATGAGCTGGTGTCTCTGAACGACTTCATCCGGCTTCATCCCCCGGTTTTCAGTTACTCCACCGAGCCCCTTGACGCCGATGACTGGCTTCGCAGCATCGAGAGGAAGCTCCAAGCCGGTCATGTTGCAGATGGCGACAAGGTCAATTATGCCACCTATCACCTTGAAGGTGCAGCAAGCTCTTGGTGGGAGAATTTTCTGATTATGCGTTCCGTTGGACCACCAGCATCTTGGGAGGAGTTCTGTACCTCTTTCCGCGAGCACCACATCCCCAAAGGTCTCATGGACCATAAACGTGAGGAATTCTGTAACCTCACTCAAGGCAGAAGAACAGTTGACGAGTTCAGTCGTGAGTTCAACCGACTTGCTCGTTATGCTACTGAAGAAGTCTCCACCGACTCCAAGAAACAAGAGAGGTTCCGTCGTGGCCTCAACAGTGGACTCCGTCGCGAGCTCAACCTTCATGACTTTGCCACCTTCCAGGTCCTTGTCAACAAGGCCATCAAGGCAGAGGACATGAACACCCCCAATGACTTTCGCAAACACCCTAGAGAGGAAGGTTCATCCAGCTCTGGTTCCCAGAAGCGCAAGATCTGGATTCCCAATAGCATGTTCCGCCAGAACAACCCACCGAGGCCATCCTATACGGCGCCTCGTCCACCCACCCAGTTCCACCCAGCTCCACCAAACAACCCAGCTCCCCGCACTGTTTTCGGAGCTTGTTACAAGTGTGGTCAGGCAGGTCACTACTCTCGCGAGTGCCCCCAGAACCAAGTACAGCACCAGAACGCTCCACCACGTGCCGGAGGCAACAACAACAACAATGGTCATGGCAAGCCACCCCAGAAGGTCTTCACCGCCAAACCCGCTCCTCCCGCCAATCGTGGACGTCTGAATCAGATTGCAGCTGAAGAGACTGACGACACCACTGACGTCATTCTTGGTACGCTCCCAGTCAATTTTGTTCCTACTTCCGTTCTTTTCGACCCAGGAGCATCTCATTCATTCATGTCGGAAAGTTATGCACTTCGTCATGAGTTACCCTTTGTTGAATTGTCCACCCCGATGGTTATTCAAACTCCAGGGTCAAGATGGCAAACTAATAGAGTGAGCCATGGTAATCAAATAGCAATTGAGGGTTTAGTATTCCTTGCTTCACTCATAGCCCTCAAGTCTTCAGACATTGATGTCATCCTTGGCATGGATTGGCTATCAAGACAAAATGCCTATCTGGATTGCAAAGGCAAATCCGTGAAACTCACCCACCCTTCAGGCAAAACCATTAGCTATACCTCACCCAGAACAAGAACCCAAGTGCATTCCTTGAATGTATTTCCCCTTCCCGAACTTGAAGATATTCCGGTGGTTCGTGACTTCCCGGATGTCTTTCCTGAAGAGCTGCCGGGCATGCCACCCGACAGGTGTGTAGAGTTTATAGTGGATCTTGTTCCAGGAACCGCACCAATTTCCAAACACCCATACAAAATGGCCCCACATGAGTTAGCTGAGCTAAAAACCCAACTTGATGCTTCGTTGGCAAAAGGCTTCATCCGCCCTAGCTCATCGCCATGGGGTTGCCCCGTTCTGTTCGTCAAGAAGAAAGATGGAACAGAAAGGATGTGCGTAGACTATCGCCCGCTAAATTTAGCGACGATAAAGAACAAATACCCACTGCCCAGGATCAATGATCTTTATGATCAACTTGCAGGATCCGCCGTCTTCTCCAAGATGGATTTAAGATTAGGTTATCATCAGATCAGAATCCGAAACGAGGACATTCCCAAAACGGCTTTTACTACTCGTTATGGTCTTTACGAGTATACCGTCATGTCCTTTGGTTTAACCAATGCCCCCGCCACATTCTCACGCTTGATGAATTCGATCTTCATGGAGTACCTAGATAAATTTGTTGTGGTTTATCTTGATGATATTCTCATCTACTCGAAGAACGAAAAAGATCATGCCGAACACTTAAGGCTGGTATTAATGAAACTTAGAGAGCATCGCCTGTACGCTAAATTCTCCAAGTGTGAATTCTGGCTACCAAAAGTGACCTACTTAGGCCACGTGATTTCTGCAAAAGGCATTGCTGTGAATCCCGAGAGAGTTCAGGCCGTCCTTGACTGGACTCCACCTGAATCGGTTAAGCAAGTTAGAAGTTTTCTTGGCCTAGCCAGCTATTGCCGACGCTTCGTCGAGAACTTTTCTAAAGTTGCAAAGCCTCTAACTGAACTCCTCAAGAAAGATAAGAAATTCTTATGGACTCCCAAGTGCGAGGAAAGCTTTCAAGAGCTAAAAAGAAGATTAACTTCTGCACCCGTGCTTGCACCTCCAGACACAAAAAGGGATTTCGAGATCTATTGTGATGCCTCACGGCAAGGGTTAGGATGCATACTTCTGCAAGATCGACATGTGGTAGCTTATGCTTCACGCCAGTTGCGGCCACATGAAGAGAATTATCCTACCCATGACCTTGAACTCGCTGCCGTAGTTCATGCTCTAACAACTTGGCGACATTACCTCCTTGGTAATCGTTGTGAGATTTATTCCGACCACCAAAGCCTCAAATATATTTTCACCCAGCCAGATCTTAATCTCAGGCAAAGACGCTGGATTGAGTTGATAAAAGATTACGACGTAGCAATTTCTTACACCCCAGGAAAAGCCAATGTCATGGCTGATGCACTAAGTCGTAAGTCGTACTGTAACAACCTCATGTTACAGCAGTATCAACCACTTCTTCATGAGGACTTTCGCAAGCTCAACCTTGAAATTGTTCCTCATGGCTATCTTTCTACCTTGGTGGCGAAACCAACTCTTGAGGATCAAATCATAGTTGCCCAAAGGCGTGCACGAGGTGTTCGTCGGATCAAGGAGAACATTGCTAGCGGAGTTGCTAAATGTTTCTCCACAGATAGTAAAGGAACGGTATTCTTTGAAAATCGTTTAGTAGTACCTAAGAATAAGGAACTAAGGCAACTCATCCTCAAAGAAGCCCATGACACACCCCTCTCAATTCATCCCGGTAGCACGAAAATGTACCGAGATCTACGCCAGAGATTTTGGTGGACTAGGATGAAGAGAGACATTGCTCAGTTTGTTGCCGAATGTGATGTTTGTCGTCGCATTAAGGCAGAACATCAAAGACCTGCTGGTACACTTCAACCTTTGTCTATTCCCGAGTGGAAATGGGACAAAGTCGGTATGGACTTCATCACCGGCTTTCCAAAAACCCAGAAAGGAAACAATGCCATCTTCGTTGTCATAGATAGGCTCTCCAAAGTTGCTCACTTCCTTCCGGTTCGCGAGTCTATAACTGCTAGCCAGTTAGCGGACTTGTACATCTCCAGAATTGTATCCCTTCACGGCGTTCCTTTGGAAATCAATTCTGATCGCGGTAGCCTTTTCACCTCTAGATTTTGGGGAAGCTTCCAACGTGCTTTGGGAACTCATCTCTCCTTTAGTACGGCTTTCCATCCTCAATCTAGCGGTCAAGTCGAAAGGGTTAACCAGATTCTTGAAGACATGCTCAGAGCTTGTGTTATCTCATTCGGGAAGAATTGGGAGAATTCTCTTCCATTTGCCGAATTTGCTTATAACAATAGTTTTCAATCTAGTCTGAACATGGCTCCTTTTGAACTCCTTTATGGACGACGATGTCGAACACCTTTAAACTGGTCTGAAACCGGTGAAAGACAATTCTTTGGACCGGATATGATCAAGGAAGCAGAAGAGCAAGTTCGCATTGTTCATGATCAATTGAAAGCAGCCCAGTCTCGTCAGAAAAGCTACTATGATCGTCATCATAGGCAAGAGAGCTACAATCTGGATGAGAAGGCTTACCTTCGGGTTACTCCTCTGAAGGGAACCCAATGTTTCGGTATCAAAGGCAAGTTGGCCCCACGTTACATCGGACCTTTCCGCATTCTAGCTAAACGTGGAGAAGTTGCCTACCAACTTGAACTACCCCCGCACCTTTCCCAAGTACACGATGTATTCCATGTGTCCCAACTCAGGCGTTGCTTCAAGGACCCCATCCGCGAAGTCGACCATGAAACGCTTGATCTCCAAGATGACCTTTCTTATCGAGAATACCCCATTCGTATTCTTGATTCAGCAGAGCGTGTCACTCGTCGTCAGAAGATTAGGTTTCTGAAAGTGCAATGGTCACACCACTCCGAAAGAGAAGCTACGTGGGAGAGAGAAGACCGTCTCAGTGCCGAGTACCCCACTTTCCTCCCGCAGACTTCTGAATCTCGGGACGAGATTCTTTTGAGTTGGGGCGAGTTGTCAGATCCCTCTGTTAGGTATGTGCTAGGGTTAGCTAGTACCTTTGCATCATGCAAAAATTTCAAAAAGAAACCTCAAAAATCAATTCAAAATCCAAATGGGAGAAGGAACACCCCCCAGATGAATTAATTCAAAAGGCCAGATAAAAATATTTTCCAAAAATTCATGTTAGAGTTTTGAAAAGTCTTATAAATGAGTGTGATCACATATCAAGTGATGTGGGACCCACCCCATGCTCATAGATTTTTCAAATATTCAAACAGTACCTTGGAAATAAAGAAATCCCCCTATTTGATTTAAAATTCAAATCATTTAAATTTTAAAAATATTGAAAGTTTATGAGTGGCTAGTCTATATTATTATGAGGCCACATAAAAGTTTCAACATTTAATAAAATGTTTAGCTATTTATTTTAGCTAAACAGAACAAATTACAGAAAAGGAAACAGGAAAGAATAGAAAAGAGACTTACCTGGCCGAAGTGGCCCAACTCATCGCCCAGCGGCCCACCAGCCTGGCCCAGCCCACCGAGTCCTCTGTCTTCTTCCCCAAGCAGCTCCGTGGCGAGCCAGGGCGCGTCGCGGACGCCACCTCGACGCCGGAGACCTTCCAGGCGAGCCCGAGGCTTATCCTCCCGCCGTAGAGACCTCCTGGACGTCGTGCTTCCTTTCCCTCTCCTCGCAGCCATTTTCCCTCTTCGCACCGCTCGATTTCGTCGTCGGCAGTGAAGTCAGCGGAGCGCGCCGCCGTTCCCGACGTGGCCACCGGACCCCTCTCGCTGTGCCACCGTGCCCGGAAGGACCGCCACCCTCGTCTTCGTCGTCTCCCCACTTCAATTCGCGCCAAGGCCCACTGAAGACGACGCCCGCATCGAGCTCCTGGTCGTCGGCCGCAACGAGCTCCGGCGAGAGATTCGCCACCACCATCTTCCCCCTGACCTCACCGACTGCCCAGGCGTGATCACGGTGAGCTCACGGTTCAGTCCCCCTATCCCCGGCTTCCCCCCGTGCCCCCAACCGTCGTCGTCTTCTTCCAGTGGCTCCGGCCGCCGCGGAAGTTGAAGCCGTCGGCGCCGTGGTCCTCCCCGGCGACGATGGGCTAGTCCATCGTCTGCGCGAGGCCACGGGGAGCCGAACGGTGCCCTCAGCTCCTCTTCCCATGGCCTCTGTCGCCATCTCGTCGAGGCCAGCACTCCGGCCGCCGCGGGATTCGTCGCCGCCGTGGCCTCGAGCCTCCTCGGGTGCCCTAGCCTGCACCTTTGGATGCGGATGAGCACGGGGCACATGCCTGTGCTAATCCCGTGCCCAACCGTGGCCGGAAACTACTCCGGCGAGCCCCTCCGCCGTGGTCGTGGTCGCCGGCGGCTAACCGCCGGCCGGACCAGCTAACCCCCCCCCCCCCACTAATCCTAACCCTGGGCCACTGACAGTGGGCCCAGGCCACTAACTAACCACTGTTAGTTTAAACTAACAGGGGTTTTAACCCGGAGAGGCTGACCAGTGGGGCCCCTTGTCAGTTTGACTCGGGTCAAACCCCCTGACGTCATGCTGATGTCACAGTGACGCAGTAAAGGATTTTCCAGAAAATAAAAATAGATTAATAAATCCAGAAATTCCAGAAAATACCCCAAACTTTGGAAATTCATAGAAAATTCATATTAACTCCAAATTGGACAAATAATATATGAAAAATGATCAGGAGAAAATTATCTTTCCAAATATGCAACTTTCAACTCTGTTTGAGTTGAATTTAAAATGTGATCAGTAGCATTTGCTATTTGATTTAACTGGAATTAAATCAAATTTAATTCAAATATTTTGGCAACTTGAACCATGGCAACATGCTACATTTTACCTACACATCAGAGGCATATCATACACATTTGAAGATAATTCAAAATGATCAAACTATATCATGTATAACTTGGTTAAGGTTGAATTCAAATGTGGAATTTGAATTTGCATTTTAAAAATGCAATATATTCCACTTAAATGGAATTGCCTCACACATCAAACTTGTACTTCAAGATTAAAACATTCTATCATGTGCTTGAGCATTGCATTCATATTGATTGCTACTTGTACTTGCTTGTCGAGTAGAGGTTGAACCGGAGCAAGAGGTCTCCCCCTTCGCTGAAGATCCAGAGCCCGAACCTCGTCAGCAAGGCAAGCAAAACCCCTTTGATCATGTCGATAAAATCCCACTTCCCTCTCATGTCTCGCTTATGCATTGTTTAGGATGATCACCATGTTACGATTCTACCGCATAGATGAACCCATTCCTTTGCATGACCTATCTTTTGTCACAGTAGTAAGCAAACCACAATCCTAGCAACTGTAGGAGTTGAATGATATCATGTGGCCCCTGCAATTGTTATCGCTTATTGCATGCTTAGTATGATACCATGTTGTTACTGTGATGTGAGTCGGGATGGTAGTGATCATGTGTTGATGGTAGAAAAGTGTTGGTGAATCGACCCTAATACAAGGTGAACGATGAGAGGCTGTGTAGGAGTACACGGTGGGTTGTCTCGTTGAACACCGCCCTAAGTCCGAGTTCTTGTGTGGTGATCCAACATGAAGAGTACAACCACACATTGGGCTCACTGACCCCTCTCGACTTATTAACTCATCCCTTTCGATGTCTAGATGTCGCAGTAGTTCGGAGTTCTGGTAGGCTTGTGGCCTGAATACTAAGTGAGAGAACGGCTCATCCGAGACCGGCTTATGCATCACGCACACATCGCTTGGGTCCACTTCGGTAAACCGGCCGGGTTCACGATAGTGGTAGCCACCCAAGTAGGCGGCTTTCTTGGACTAGATAGGCTATGAGGTAACGGTTGTGGTGAGCATCCTCGCTGGCACCCCTTGAATGGTGTCGAGATCAAAGGCGGTAAATGATGGTCACGTGTGTGTAGAGGTACACCCTTGCAAGGTTAACAAAACTATTCGAATAGCCGCGTCCGCGGTTATGGACTACTTGGAAAGCTTAGCTTGATTATTAGATAACTTGAACCGGATACTTCTAAAACATACCAAGATAAGTGTGAGTGCTATGGCGTGCTTTCTCGTGGGGAAGTCGAGGAAGGCACCATAGTGGTGTATTGGTTGGTGAAAGTAGTGGACTCGTGTACGCTTCTTACCCCAAGTCTGGTACTCGTAGTTCAGGACTAGCCAAGTCAAAGCTGGCACTTCTGCAAGTGAACCCCACCTTCCTTTACCTTGATACATGTGCATGAGTAGTATAGCTCCTATGTAAGTCTTGCTGAGTACGCCTTTGTACTCACGTTTGCTTAATATATGTTTTAGATGACGCCACTGACCCAGAAGGTGGCTTCTTCATCGAGCTGGACGACTGAAGTTAAGCTAGTCTAGTCCCAGTCAGCAGACTGGTTCCCTCGTGGAGGGCTTTATGTTTGAATAAGGCTTCTTAAGCCAATTTGTTAAACTTGTCTGTACCCAGACATAATTTGCTTCCGCTTCGTGATGTAATGTTGGATCACATGTATGTGATCTCTGTGTGTACTCTATAAGAGTTATATAAATAAAGTTGTAAACTTTGTAGAGAATTGCAATGGTACCTGCTGTTCATACAAGGCATGTGTGCTGCGTGTATGTTTATAACATACATGTCTTTGTATGGGTTTTCGAGACCTTAGTTGTGTTCTGGCTGACGGTCTTTCATACACCAAGTGGCCCTTAAATGTGCGCAGCTTGGGGCATCGCGATGCGATTGCTCGAGACCCCGTCTCGTGCACACTTTGTGGTATGATCGAGCCCGCCCTAGACCCCGACTAAGTGATCGGGCTGGAGTAAGTCTATGTAAGAGTTTCGAGATAGTCGATAGTATGGTTGAGGCGACTTGTCTTTGAATGTGGGAGTTCACCACCCATATCAGTAGACTTGTGTGCGTACGATGAGGACCCATTACAGTTGATCATCCGGCCTGGATGGGATGCCCCTCACGTACGATGCTTTCCGAGAATGTTCAGTGCTTGGCCTTGTCTGCTTAGACAAGTGGGTGCGGTTCTCGGCTCTCCATATGACTATGTCTTAACTGTACTTGCATACGCTAACCCCGGGTCCCGACAGATAAATCGGGGATGCAAACACCGCAAACAATTCAGACAATCAGACAATTCACTCCGAAAACAAAAATTTTAATTTTTGTAAAAACTGGGCTGTTACAATACAACACCACCAACAAGGGATCTCGTCCCGAGATCCAGGACGATCCGGGGGAGAGGGGAAGAGATAAGAAAGACGACGATCTTCAACACCACCAAAAAGGGACTCTGCTCCATGTCGACGTCGAACTTCTGTCGAGATAAAATTCCGCGGGGAGACGACATCGTCGGAAAAATGAAAACGTCAGTGACAAGAGGAAGAACGACAACCAAAACCTGGTCAAAGGGATAGTGCTTTTCGACGCAAGTCCTGAAAACACCGATAAAAGGAGGGATGGCAATGGATGACCCAGATGATATCCGAAACCGGAGAAGCTAAAGGTACTACATGAATTCCCACCTGAGCCCGGAATCGAGACAATACGCTGCAAGCAAGGCATTGAAACGATTTCGATACTCCACACACTCGAGATCCTAGAGTTTGAAAGGGGAAAAGACGAGAATAAAGCACTTATGACACTTCTCCTCTCCAGAGCAAAGGTAAGGAGTAAAAAGATTCCTACTCTCCGATAACTAACTTAATAACTACAAAATATTTTTTGTCTAGACTCGACTTCGGCCAGAAAAGGGATCCTACAGTTGGTAAGGCTCTGATACCAAGTTGTAAGGCCCGATATGCGGTACTGTTCCAGATCTAGTTGTTTCCATCCAGAATCGGGGTACGAAGCACATATCGGTCCCACCGCGACATATGTCGGAGTCATATGCCCCGGATTTCCAACATGATATCACAACATTACAGATACAAGGATACAACATCTCATACAATCGGCATACAACTGCGTCAAATAAAATACAACAGCGGAAGGTACATGTCTGAGTATAGACTACAAGCAAATGCCTAGTGGCAAAGAGAAAAACATCGATCCCATAACCACACGGGTCCAGGCCCTCCGCCGGGATCCGCCTAACTAGTCGTCGTCGAGTCTCCACGTGAAACGTCGATCACCATACCTGTTGTTCGATCAGAACCCTGAAAAGAGTTTGGGGGTATTATCATGAATACAGAAGTACTCATCATCCAACTGTAGTGGTCAACTGACCCAGCAAGAACTTCATCACTCGTCATTCTAGGACAACTAGTAGTTTACGGTAAGGAAGGGGTAAGTGGTGAGGTTGCTGCCGCACTAGCATTTATGATGTGGCTAACGATCTAGAGAGTAAGATAAGGAGCCAATCATTCGATGAGGAATCGCCTCCAACAAGTCTTGCTATCAACTACTTACGCAAGCATAACACCTATCGTATCCTTGTCCTCCTCTTCGCATCCCGACGAAGAAGAAGCAGTCAAGGCACACACACACACGTTGATCAAGTTATATTAAGATTATCTCAGTTGTTGTTGTCTATGAACAAGGAGTAGGTCTCAAGTCGTCCATAACCGTGGACACGGCTTCTCGAAAAGATTTAACCCTGCAGGGGTGTACCAACTGCCCATTACGAGGCTCCGCACGCACGTCCATCTCTCTCAGTTGCTACCCATCACAGGCAACCATTTTATGATTTAGTTCCAAGAGATCCGAAATGACAGGTCCCTCTAGCTAACAACGAACAAATCCGGGTGGCCCCCGGTGAGTCGACATCCATCTCAGGAGCCGGCCGCGCTCTCGATCTGGTCTCAACCGTTCGTCGCAGGTTTGGATAGCCAGTTAATCACACATGGGACACCGGGTCCTCAGCCAGACAAGGTGGGCCAGCAAGGGAACTATGTCCTCACTGGTCCAGGTTGGTTTGTAAACAACTGGCGGCCGACCAGCACACACACGGTGTCAAATGGTAAATCAGCTTGGGCCACCACTAGAAATGTTTGAAGCTAGGTAGGTAAGAAAAGGGGACCCCATAAATTCCCACACGCAGTTAGGCACGCTCAGTCTTAAAACCAATACCCGGAACTCGGATCCTAGGTGACTCGAATGGAACAAAGCGTCGGGGCGGGATAGCCTAGACCTTCCATCCTTCGTCAAATATAGTCAACATTATAATAATCAATATCATCAACAACAATAATAATAATGTGATATCCCAAACCAAGGAGTAACAGGGTAACATCGTAGCATCCTAAGCATGCATACTAAGCAGGGGCTAAGCAACGAGCAATACTAACATAGCAGTACATGGTTTGCTGGGAGGGGACATGGCTGTATCGGTTTGAAAGAGGCTGTAAACATGTGGTAGGATCAAACATCGAAGCTAACCTAGACTAGCATGCAAACCGCTGGTTGAAATAGAATGGATCATAAGTAATGCATAGTCCTTGCCTGTTGATAAGTCGGGTTCCGAAGGTGTAGTTGATCGCAAGCTCGCATCGTCTCCGAGAGGTACCCGCGGAAGCACACAAGACGGTAAACACTGGAAAGCAATCAACGAGCAACCATCTATTACTACGAAGCAAACACGAGCAAGCACAACAAGAAGGAAACACGAGACATCGCACCTACCGTCGAGAGCGGTTACTAACAGGTTAAGTGGAGTACTCGTCACACACGACGATACCTCACATTTACGATGGTTCAAGTTGTTTAGCTACAGGTGATCAACAAAGGTTGTTAACATGGCAACTCAAGCAAGCATGGCATAGCACTCAAACATGGCAAGAGGTGAAGCATAAATAAACTATCTATGCTAGTCAATTTAAGTGGGGGTAAAACCTATACATGCCAACTATTACGGACCCCACGATAATTATTGCATTTGGTACTGTTTTGCCCCAAACAATATTTTATTATTTTTATTAGCAAGCAAGAGCAGCATAAACACAATCTACATGCAATTCTAGTCAAGTTACATATAAAGAACATTTTAAACAGAGCAATGGTTAAAAAGTTATTGCAATTACAGTTTACAATGGAAAGCAGTGTAATTAGCAGGTAAACAACAAGTAAACAAAGTCAAACATGGCAACAAGCAACATTTTAATAATCTACGCGCAAAATGAAGCAACTTTCATGTAGAAAGCATCTCCATCGGAGCTACCGGTGAAAAGATACGGGCACCACAATAAAACAATACAATATGCAAAAATAATAAATAAACAGAGAAAAAAAACAGTTAACAGGCCGAAACTAGGCTACTGGGCCCAACAGCAGAGAAAAAAAAAGAAAACAAAAAAAGGGCTGGGGCGCTCACTGTTGGGCCGGCCCAAGAGGAGGGGAAGGCCTGGGCTGCCGGCTCGGCTGGGGCAGGGCTCGCAGCCGCGCCGGCCCACGAGGCGGAGGAGGCCCAGCTGGGCAGCGGTTCGGGCGAGGGCGCTCGATCCCCAGCCGCACGGGGTCGCGCCATGGCCGCGACGGCAGCGAGGCAGGCGACCGTCGGCGGGCTGGGAGGCGCAGAGGTGGAGGAGGGTCGCAGGAGGGCGGCTGGATCCGGCGGAGTAGGCGGTCGGAGCATCCGGCGACTGCGAGCTCGGCTCGGGCGAGCTCAAGCTCCGCATCCATGGCGCTCGGGCCTGACCTGGACAGAGAAGAGAGAAATGAGGGAGAGGAGAGGAAGAAGAGGGGAGAGGGAAGAGGAGAGGAGCGGCAGGGGGGCGCGACCTGCGGGGTGGACGGCGGCTCGCCAGCCGGAGCAAAGCGGCGGCGGCGTGGTGGCTCGGGAGGAGCTCCACGGGCGGCGGCCTCGGGTGCGGCACGCGCGTGAGGAGAGAGAGGAGAGAGGCTGGAGGCGATCTCGGCCGTCAGATCGGGCAATCTGACGGTCCAGATCCGCTGGGCTGGAACTGCTGCGAAAAATTGGGGTATTGGGCAAATTTTGGGGCAAAAACAGGGGTGTGGCTGCAAAATTGTGCTAGGGAAACCCTAGAAATGGGTGGGAGTGTGGTGGTCTTTATATAGCCCCGGTGGCTGGCAGTTTGCAAAAACATCTCCGGTTTTTCTCTCGTGCGCGCGGTGCTCACGTTTCTGACCGCCGGGGGTCCGCAGTACCTCCGATTCGGGTAAAACTTCGAACTGCGCGATCAGTGCGTCGAGCCGAAGGCATTCACCTTGCGTTGGAACCATTCCGAGAACACTTTCCGACGCGCTATAAAAATAACCCGTTTAATTATTAAACGGGGTTTTTCGTTCCGTTGGATGCGGCTGGTCTCGTGCGGTTTTCGCGACGGTGATCGGGCGAAACCCGGTGTCGCAAAGGTCGAGTGTCAGGGTGGCAAGGGTCGGTCTCCGTCCGATACGAGATAAGAGTGGGGAAAAATAATCGCCGATCGATAAATCGGGGATGCAAACACCGCAAACAATTCAGACAATCAAACAATTCACTCCGAAAACAAAAATTTTAATTTTTGTAAAAACTGGGCTGTTACAATACAACACCACCAACAAGGGATCTCGTCCCGAGATCCAGGACGATCCGGGGGAGAGGGGAAGAGATAAGAAAGACGACAATCTTCAACACCACCAACAAGGGACTCTGCTCCATGTCGACGTCGAACTTCTGTCGAGATAAAATTCCGCGGGGAGACGACATCGTCGGAAAAACGAAAACGTCAGTGACAAGAGGAAGAACGACAACCAAAACCTGGTCAAAGGGATAGTGCTTTTCGACGCAAGTCCTGAAAACACCGATAAAAGGAGGGATGGCAATGGATGACCCAGATGATATCCGAAACCGGAGAAGCTAAAGGTACTACATGAATTCCCACCTGAGCCCGGAATCGAGACAATACGCTGCAAGCAAGGCATTGAAACGATTTCGATACTCCACACACTCGAGATCCTAGAGTTTGAAAGGGGATAAGACGAGAATAAAACACTTATGACACTTCTCCTCTCCAGAGCAAAGGTAAGGAGTAAAAAGATTCCTACTCTCCGATAACTAACTTAATAACTACAAAATATTTTTTGTCTAGACTCGACTTCGGCCAGAAAAGGGATCCTACAGTTGGTAAGGCTCTGATACCAAGTTGTAAGGCCCGATATGCGGTACTGTTCCAGATCTAGTTGTTTCCATCCAGAATCGGGGTACGAAGCACATATCGGTCCCATCGCGACATATGACGGAGTCATATTCCCCGGATTTCCAACATGATATCACAACATTACAGATACAAGGATACAACATCTCATACAATCGGCATACAACTGCGTCAAATAAAATACAACAGCGGAAGGTACATGTCTGAGTATAGACTACAAGCAAATGCCTAGTGGCAAAGAGAAAAACATCGATCCCATAACCACACGGGTCCAGGCCCTCCGCCGGGATCCGCCTAACTAGACGTCGTCGAGTCTCCACGTGAAACGTCGATCACCATACCTGTTGTTCGATCAGAACCCTGAAAAGAGTTTGGGGGTATTATCATGAATACAGAAGTACTCATCATCCAACTGTAGTGGTCAACTGACCCAGCAAGGACTTCATCACTCGTCATTCTAGGACAACTAGTAGTTTACGGTAAGGAAGGGGTAAGTGGTGAGGTTGCTGCCGCACTAGCATTTATGATGTGGCTAACGATCTAGAGAGTAAGATAAGGAGCCAAGCATTCGATGAGGAATCGCCTCCAACAAGTCTTGCTATCAACTACTTACGCAAGCATAACACCTATCGTATCCTTGTCCTCCTCTTCGCATCCCGACGAAGAAGAAGCAGTCAAGGCACACACACACACGTTGATCAAGTTATATTAAGATTATCTCAGTTGTTGTTGTCTATGAACAAGGAGTAGGTCTCAAGTCGTCCATAACCGTGGACACGGCTTCTCGAAAAGATTTAACCCTGCAGGGGTGTACCAACTGCCCATTACGAGGCTCCGCACGCACGTCCATCTCTCTCAGTTGCTACCCATCACAGGCAACCATTTTATGATTTAGTTCCAAGAGATCCGAAATGACAGGTCCCTCTAGCTAACAACGAACAAATCCGGGTGGCCCCCGGTGAGTCGACATCCATCTCAGGAGCCGGCCGCGCTCTCGATCTGGTCTCAACCGTTCGTCGCAGGTTTGGATAGCCAGTTAATCACACATGGGACACCGGGTCCTCAGCCAGACAAGGTGGGCCAGCAAGGGAACTATGTCCTCACTGGTCCAGGTTGGTTTGTAAACAACTGGCGGCCGACCAGCACACACACGGTGTCAAATGGTAAATCAGCTTGGGCCACCACTAGAAATGTTTGAAGCTAGGTAGGTAAGAAAAGGGGACCCCATAAATTCCCACACGCCGTTAGGCACGCTCAGTCTTAAAACCAATACCCGGAACTCGGATCCTAGGTGACTCGAATGGAACAAAGCGTCGGGGCGGGATAGCCTAGACCTTCCATCCTTCGTCAAATATAGTCAACATTATAATAATCAATATCATCAACAACAATAATAATAATGTGATATCCCAAACCAAGGAGTAACAGGGTAACATCGTAGCATCCTAAGCATGCATACTAAGCAGGGGCTAAGCAACGAGCAATACTAACATAGCAGTACATGGTTTGCTGGGAGGGGACATGGCTGTATCGGTTTGAAAGAGGCTGTAAACATGTGGTAGGATCAAACATCGAAGCTAACCTAGACTAGCATGCAAACCGCTGGTTGAAATAGAATGGATCATAAGTAATGCATAGTCCTTGCCTGTTGATAAGTCGGGTTCCGAAGGTGTAGTTGATCGCAAGCTCGCATCGTCTCCGAGAGGTACCCGCGGAAGCACACAAGACGGTAAACACTGGAAAGCAATCAACGAGCAACCATCTATTACTACGAAGCAAACACGAGCAAGCACAACAAGAAGGCAACACGAGACATCGCACCTACCGTCGAGAGCGGTTACTAACAGGTTAAGTGGAGTACTCGTCACACACGACGATACCTCACATTTACGATGGTTCAAGTTGTTTAGCTACAGGTGATCAACAAAGGTTGTTAACATGGCAACTCAAGCAAGCATGGCATAGCACTCAAACATGGCAAGAGGTGAAGCATAAATAAACTATCTATGCTAGTCAATTTAAGTGGGGGTAAAACCTATACATGCCAACTATTACGGACCCCACGATAATTATTGCATTTGGTACTGTTTTGCCCCAAACAATATTTTATTATTTTTATTAGCAAGCAAGAGCAGCATAAACACAATCTACATGCAATTCTAGTCAAGTTACATATAAAGAACATTTTAAACAGAGCAATGGTTAAAAAGTTATTGCAATTACAGTTTACAATGGCAAGCAGTGTAATTAGCAGGTAAACAACAAGTAAACAAAGTCAAACATGGCAACAAGCAACATTTTAATAATCTACGCGCAAAACGGAGCAACTTTCATGTAGAAAGCATCTCCATCGGAGCTACCGGTGAAAAGATACGGGCACCACAATAAAACAATACAATATGCAAAAATAATAAATAAACAGAGAAAAAAAACAGTTAACAGGCCGAAACTAGGCTACTGGGCCCAACAGCAGAGAAAAAAAAAGAAAACAAAAAAAGGGCTGGGGCGCTCACTGTTGGGCCGGCCCAAGAGGAGGGGAAGGCCTGGGCTGCCGGCTCGGTTGGGGCAGGGCTCGCAGCCGCGCCGGCCCACGAGGCGGAGGAGGCCCAGCTGGGCAGCGGTTCGGGCGAGGGCGCTCGATCCCCAGCCGCACGGGGTCGCGCCATGGCCACGACGGCAGCGAGGCAGGCGGCCGCCGGCGGGCTGCGAGGCGCAGAGGCGGAGGAGGGTCGCAGGAGGGCGGCTGGATCCGGCGGAGGAGGCGGTCGGAGCATCCGGCGACTGCGAGCTCGGCTCGGGCGAGCTCAACCTCCGCATCCATGGCGCTCGGGCCTGACCTGGACAGAGAAGAGAGAGATGAGGGAGAGGAGAGGAAGAAGAGGGGAGAGGGAAGAGGAGAGGAGCGGCAGGGGGGCGCGACCTGCGGGGTGGACGGCGGCTCGCCAGCCGGAGCAAAGTGGCGGCGGCGTGGTGGCTCGGGAGGAGCTCCACGGGCGGCGGCCTCGGGTGCGGCACGCGCGTGAGGAGAGAGAGGAGAGAGGCTGGAGGCGATCTCGGCCGTCAGATCGGGCGATCTGACGGTCCAGATCCGCTGGGCTGGAACTGCTGCGAAAAATTGGGGTATTGGGCAAATTTTGGGGCAAAAACAGGGGTGTGGCTGCAAAATTGTGCTAGGGAAACCCTAGAAATGGGTGGGAGTGTGGTGGTCTTTATATAGCCCCGGTGGCTGGCAGTTTACAAAAACATCTCCTGTTTTTCTCTCGTGCGCGCGGTGCTCACGTTTCTGACCGCCGGGGGTCCGCAGTACCTCCGATTCGGGTAAAACTTCGAACTGCGCGATCAGTAAGTCGAGCCGAAGGCATTCACCTTGCGTTGGAACCGTTCCGAGAACACTTTCCGACGCGCTATAAAAATAACCCGTTTAATTATTAAACGGGGTTTTTCGTTCCGTTGGATGCGGCTGGTCTCGTGCGGTTTTCGCGACGGTGATCGGGCGAAACCCGGTGTCGCAAAGGTCGAGTGTCAGGGTGGCAAGGGTCGGTTTCCGTCCGATACGAGATAAGAGTGGGGAAAAATAATCGCCGATCGATAAATCGGGGATGCAAACACCGCAAACAATTCAGACAATCAAACAATTCACTCCGAAAACAAAAATTTTAATTTTTGTAAAAACTGGGCTATTACAATACAACACCACCAACAAGGGATCTTGTCCCGAGATCCAGGACGATCCGGGGGAGAGGGGAAGAGATAAGAAAGACGACGATCTTCAACACCACCAACAAGGGACTCTGCTCCATGTCGACGTCGAACTTCTGTCGAGATAAAATTCCGCGGGGAGACGACATCGTCGGAAAAACGAAAACGTCAGTGACAAGAGGAAGAACGACAACCAAAACCTGGTCAAAGGGATAGTGCTTTTCGACGCAAGTCCTGAAAACACCGATAAAAGGAGGGATGGCAATGGATGACCCAGATGATATCCGAAACCGGAGAAGCTAAAGGTACTACATGAATTCCCACCTGAGCCCGGAATCGAGACAATACGCTGCAAGCAAGGCATTGAAACGATTTCGATACTCCACACACTCGAGATCCTAGAGTTTGAAAGGGGATAAGACGAGAATAAAACACTTATGACACTTCTCCTCTCCAGAGCAAAGGTAAGGAGTAAAAAGATTCCTACTCTCCGATAACTAACTTAATAACTACAAAATATTTTTTGTCTAGACTCGACTTCGGCCAGAAAAGGGATCCTACAGTTGGTAAGGCTATGATACCAAGTTGTAAGGCCCGATATGCGGTACTGTTCCAGATCTAGTTGTTTCCATCCAGATCCGGGGACGAAGCACATATCGGTCCCACCGCGACATATGACGGAGTCATATGCCCCGGATTTCCAACATGATATCACAACATTACAGATACAAGGATACAACATCTCATACAATCGGCATACAACTGCCTCAAATACAATACAACAGCAGAAGGTACATGTCTGAGTATAGACTACAAGCAAATGCCTAGTGGCAAAGAGAAAAACATCGATCCCATAACCACACGGGTCCAGACCCTCCGCCGGGATCCGCCTAACTAGTCGTCGTCGAGTCTCCACGTGAAACGTCGATCACCATACCTGTTGTTCGATCAGAACCCTGAAAAGAGTTTGGGGGTATTATCATGAGTACAGAAGTACTCATCATCCAACTTTAGTGGTCAACTGACCCAGCAAGGACTTCATCACTCGTCATTCTAGGACAACTAGTAGTTTACGGTAAGGAAGGGGTAAGTGGTGAGGTTGTTTCCGCACTAGCATTTATGATGTGGCTAACGATCTAGAGAGTAAGCTAAGGAGCCAAGCATTCGATGAGGAATCGCCTCCAACAAGTCTTGCTATCAACTACTTACGCAAGCATAACACCTATCGTATCCTTGTCCTCCTCTTCGCATCCCGACGAAGAAGAAGCAGTCAAGGCACACACACACACGTTGATCAAGTTATATTAAGATTATCTCAGTTGTTGTTGTCTATGAACAAGGAGTAGGTCTCAAGTCGTCCATAACCGTGGACACGGCTTCTCGAAAAGATTTAACCCTGCAGGGGTGTACCAACTGCCCATTACGAGGCTCCGCACGCACGTCCATCTCTCTCAGTTGCTACCCATCACAGGCAACCATTTTATGATTTAGTTCCAAGAGATCCGAAATGACAGGTCCCTCTAGCTAACAACGAACAAATCCGGGTGGCCCCCGGTGAGTCGACATCCATCTTAGGAGCCGGCCGCGCTCTCGATCTGGTCTCAACCGTCCGTCGCAGGTTTGGATAGCCAGTTAATCACACATGGGACACCGGGTCCTCAGCCAGACAAGGTGGGCCAGCAAGGGAACTATTTCCTCACTGGTCCAGGTTGGTTTGTAAACAACTGGCGGCCAACCAGCACACACACGGTGTCAAATGGTAAATCAGCTTGGGCCACCACTAGAAATGTTTGAAGCTAGGTAGGTAAGAAAAGGGGACCCCATAAATTCCCACACGCGGTTAGGCACGCTCAGTCTTAAAAGCAATACCCGGAACTCGGATCCTAGGTGACTCGAATGGAACAAAGCGTCGGGGCGGGATAGCCTAGACCTTCCATCCTTCGTCAAATATAGTCAACATTATAATAATCAATATCATCAACAACAATAATAATAATGTGATATCCCAAACCAAGGAGTAACAGGGTAACATCGTAGCATCCTAAGCATGCATACTAAGCAGGGGTTGAGCAACGAGCAATACTAACATAGCAGTACATGGTTTGCTGGGAGGGGACATGGCTGTATCGGTTTGAAAGAGGCTGTAAACATGTGGTAGGATCAAACATCGAAGCTAACCTAGACTAGCATGCAAACCGCTGGTTGAAATAGAATGGATCATAAGTAATGCATAGTCCTTGCCTGTTGATAAGTCGGGTTCCGAAGGTGTAGTTGATCGCAAGCTCGCATCGTCTCCGAGAGGTACCCGCGGAAGCACACAAGACGGTAAACACTGGAAAGCAATCAACGAGCAACCATCTATTACTACGAAGAAAACACGAGCAAGCACAACAAGAAGGCAACACGAGACATCGCACCTACCGTCGAGAGCGGTTACTAACATGTTAAGTGGAGTACTCGTCACACACGACGATACCGCACATTTACGGTGGTACAAGTTGTTTAGCTACAGGTGATCAACAAAGGTTGTTAACATGGCAACTCAAGCAAGCATGGCATAGCAGTCAAACATGGCAAGAGGTGAAGCATAAATAAACTATCTATGCTAGTCAATTTAAGTGGGGGTAAAACCTATACATGCCAACTATTACGGACCCCACGATAATTATTGCATTTGGTACTGTTTTGCCCTAAACAATATTTTATTATTTTTATTAGCAAGCAAGAGCAGCATAAACACAATCTACATGCAATTCTAGTCAAGTTACATATAAAGAACATTTTAAACAGAGCAACGGTTAAAAAGTTATTGCAATTACAGTTTACAGTGGCAAGCAGTGTAATTAGCAGGTAAACAACAAGTAAACAAAGTCAAACATGGCAACAAGCAACATTTTAATAATCTACGTGCAAAACGGAGCAACTTTCATGTAGAAAGCATCTCCATCGGAGCTACCGGTGAAAAGATACGGGCACCACAATAAAACAATACAATCTGCAAAAATAATAAATAAACAGAGAAAAAAAACAGTTAATAGGCCGAAACTAGGCTACTGGGCCCAACAGCAGATAAAAAAAAAGAAAACAAAAAAAAGCCCTGGGGCGCTCACTGTTGGGCCGTCCCAAGAGGAGGGGGCGGCCTGGGCTGCCGGCTCGGCTGGGGCAGGCCTCGCAGGCGCGCCGGCCCACGAGGCGGAGGAGGCCCAGCTGGGCAGCGGTTCGGGCGAGGGCGCTCGATCCCCAGCCGCACGGGGTCGCACCATGGCCGCGACGGCAGCGAGGCAGGCGGCTGCCGGCGGGCTGGGAGGCGTAGAGGCGGAGGAGGGTCGCAGGAGGGCGGCTGGATCCGGCGGAGGAGGCGGTCGGAGCATCCGGCGACTGCGAGCTCGGCTTGGGCGAGCTCAAGCTACGCGTCCATGGCGCTCGGGCCTGACCTGGACAGAGAAGAGAGAGATGAGGGAGAGGACAGGAAGAAGAGGGGAGAGGGAAGAGGAGAGGAGCGGCAGGGGGCGCGACCTGCGGGGCGGACGGTGGCTCGCCAGCCGGAGCAAAGCGGCGGCGTCGTGGTGGCTCGGGAGGAGCTCCACGGGCGGCGGCCTCGGGTGCGGCACGCGCGTGAGGAGGGAGAGGAGAGAGGCTGGAGGCGATCTCGGCCGTCAGATCGGGCGATCTGACGGTCCAGATCTGCTGGGCTGGAACTGCTTCGAAAAATTGGGGTATTGGGCAAATTTTGGGGCAAAAACAGGGGTGTGGCTACAAAATTGTGCTAGGGAAACCCTAGAAATGGGTGGGAGTGTGGTGGTCTTTATATAGCCCCGGTGGCTGGCAGTTTGCAAAAACATCTCCGGTTTTTCTCTCGCGCGCGTGGTGCTCACGTTTCTGACCGCCGGGGGTCCGCAGTACCTCCGATTCGGGTAAAACTTCGAACTGCGAGATCAGTGCGTCGAGCCGGAGGCATTCACCTCGCGTTGGAACCGTTCCGAGAACACTTTCCGACGCGCTATAAAAATAACCCGTTTAATTATTAAACGGGGTTTTTCGTTCCGTTGGCTGCGGCTGGTCTCGTGCGGTTTTCGCGACGGTGATCGGGCGAAACCCGGTGTCGCAAAGGTCGAGTGTCAGGGTGGCAAGGGTCGGTCTCCGTCCGATACGAGATAAGAGAGGGGAAAAATAATCGCCGATCGATAAATCGGGGATGCAAACACCACAAACAATTCAGACAATCAAACAATTCACTCGAAAACAAAATTTTTAATTTTTGCAAAAACTGGGCTGTTACATCTTCGAAGTAATGTGTTACTTTCCGTGATGACATGACAATGGCATACACGAGATTCTGGTAGTGCGGGTACCGCTGCTGGGATTTTTTTAGGACCTTGCTGAGGTAATAGATTGGTCTTTGTATGCTTTGCACTTTTCCTTCTTCCGCGCACTCGACGACGAGTGCGGTGCTGACCACGCTGCTGCGCGCTGCTATATAGAGGTATAGAGGTTCACTCTCCGTTGGTACTTCCCAGATTGGTGGGGTTGAGAGGGTCTTTTGTGGTCCGCGAATGCATTCCGGGCTTCTTCAGTCCACTCGAATTTTCCTCCTTTTCTGTGTAGTTGGTAGAATGGCAAGGTTCTTTCTCCCAGCCCGCTAATGAGACAGCTCAGGGCTGCGAGTCTTCCGGTGAGTTGTTGGATGCCCTTAACGTCGACCTGTTGTTGCATCCTTGCAAATTCTTGGACTTTTTCTGGGTTAGCTTCGACTCCTCGGGCGGAGACCATGTACCTAAGCAGTTTTCCAGCTGGGACACCGAAGACACACTTTTTTGGGTTGAGCTTGATCCTGTATTTGTTGAGCGCTTCGAGGGTTCCTGGGAGGTCGTCGAGTAGTGTGTCCGCGTTGTATGTTTTGACGAAGATATCGTCGATGTAGACTTGGACGTTTCTGTCGATTTGGTCTCTTATGCATTGATGGCTTCTCGCCCCTCGTTGGTTACCCCAAGTGGAAGGTTGAGATGCAGTGCAGCAGCATGTTTCCCTCGGTGAAGATACCAAGGTTTGTCTCCCGTAGGACTCCTTATATGATAACTAGGTGTCAGCGGCGCAACTGACGCGGACCTGCACACAGACACAAATAACTTTGTTCCCAACGAAGTTCAGAGAGGTTGTCAATCTCTCCGGTCTTGTTGTTCACAAAGGGTAAAACACAAGGGATAGTGATAGCAACTGATAGTAAAAGCAGAAAAGTAAATGAGCGTGGAAACAGTAATGAGGATATGGACCGGGATACGTGATTTTCACTAGTGATGTCTCTCTCCCAAAAGACGATAAAACTGCTATGCGAGGTAAACAAATTACAGAAGGGCAATTGACAGGATTATGAACGCACCGCAATGCTAACTATGTTACAAAAGAAAGGACGAGGCTCAAAAGCATGGGCAGTACGCCAAAATAAGTAGACCGAAATCCAACTGCATCTACTACTAATCATCCACCTTGAGATATCTATCCAGAACATCTCGCTGGTATTAAGTTGCGAGCCCCACCCAAAGTGTAAACCCAAAGCAACAGACAACTACATTAAAAAGAACTTTGCGTAAAGTAAACAATCCTTGCAACCGCGGTTACAAGCACCGTTATTTTCCCCCTTGTGGCAACAGCACATCCCCTAGACTCATGTTTCTGTCACTCAAGCGTGTCATCGGGGGGCATGAACCCACAATCCAGCAAAACGTTCCCTCTTGGAGTTACTACCTACTACTTGGCCAAAGCAATAAACAGCAACGGAGAACATGCAAGAATTACTTAAGAACATAAATATAAGAGATAAAAACCAAATATATTACTCAATCACAATCTGAACATAATCTCATAATCCATCAGATCCCATCAAACTCAGCATAGCAATAGCAGAAATATTACAAAAGTGCCTCGATCATGTAGGGCAGCTCATGAAGTCTAAACCATGAAGAACAAATAGGGGAGGAGAACATCACATAGCTACTGATCACGGACCCATGGTCCAAGGAAAACTACTCACGAGACATCTGGGGAGCATCCATGATGGAGAGGAGACTCCCGGAGGTCGGCCCTCCCTCCGGCAGGGTGCCGGGAAGAGGTCTTCTGGTGCTCCCGATCTCGGAAGCGCGGCGGCGGCGGAACAGAGGCGAGATCGCGAAAAAGGGTTCTGTCTCCAGAGTTTCCCCGTGACGGAGAATAAATAGGCGAAGGGGGGCAGCCAGAGGTGGAACAGGGGCCCCAGGCGCCCCACTGGCGCGACCATGGGTGGGGCCGCGCCGGGTGACCACCTGTGCCACCCCTGGCTCCCCTCTGGCCCCACTCGGGCTCTTCGCGAAGCTTCCTGTACGCTGATTTTTCCTGTATTTTCCCGTAATTTTTCTGGCACATTTTATATGGGGGAAAACTGAAATAGAAAAACAGCAGAAAACAGGAACTGGCACTTGGGTGCACGGAGTTAATAGGTTAGTCCAAATATGATAAAAAGTGTATGAAGTGTATCTAGAACATAGCAATATCACACAAAACATGCATGGAGCAAGAAGAAATTATAGATACATTTTGGACGTATCAACATCCCCAAGCTTAATTCCTTCTCGTCCTCGAGTAGGTAAATGATAATGGCATAATTTCTTTGGTGACATGCTAGCAACCATATAAGAACTTTGAAAAGTAAAGCAATCAAGGTTAGAGATTCAAATCAAGTCATAACATGCAAGAATCTATATTAGCATTGAAACAAGTAACAAAAGAACATTAGGTGCAAGAGTTCTCGTTGTCCGTGACTCGAATTTCTCCAAATGGTGTTTGCGTGCAAGAAGGGGGATAGGGAATACGAGAAAAAAGTATTTTTGTGTTGAGAACTCAATCTACTAAAGTTTCACACTTGGTCTTCTTTGGAATCTTATCTTGACTCGTCCCTAGACCACTAGCCAGGTACAAGTCAATTTGATTCACTCCTTTTTGATATTTCGAGCACTCATGCAATGGATGAGCGTAAGCACGAGAGTTGACACTTAGGATGGAAAAGAGAGAAGTGCGGAGGAGGAAGACAAAAAGGATGAGAAAGGCTCACATCAATGAGGACAATCATAGGCAAGAGATGCCAAATGATAGATATGATGTGAGGAGTAGGTATTGCCATGCAACGGATGCACATACGAGCTAAGAAGCTCTCCAAAGGAACTAGTAGGGGTGCATCTAACTTGCTCGCTCATGAAGACCTAGAGCTCGTTTGAGGAGGCTCATCCTTGGAATATGCAAGCCAAGTTCTATAGTGTGAAGTTCCCCACATAGCTATATGCATAATGATCATCTCTATGGAGTACAAGGATATAAAGGGAGTACTAGTGTGGATCTCTCAAAAGGATAGCAGTGTTGCCCCTTTCTCTCTTTTTATTTATTTTTCTCCTTTTCTTTTTTTTTGTATTTTTTTGTGGCCTCAATGGCTCTTTCTATTTAACTCTCATTTGTCCTCTTTGGGATCTTTTATTGTGTCCACTTTAGGATCTTTTCGTCACTTATGGGCAACACTCTATTTTACAAGAAGGTAAAGGAGATCTTTCACACTTTACAAGGTACTCAAAATCATAAAGAAAATGTAACTATCATGATGTATGCAATGTATGTCGCTGCCAGTGTAGCAGGAACATGTATGACATGAAGATCAAGTCATGAAGAGGTGGATGTTGCATGGCAATATAACTCGGAAAGGCTATGGAAATGCCTTGATAGGTAGGTATGGTGGCTCTTTTGAGGAAAGATATAAGGAGGTTTATCATGACAGAGCGTATCATGCCAAGGGTTTGGATGTACCGGCGAAGGTGGACACCAACTCTCGGAGTGAGAAGAAGGCAATGCACGGCACGGGAGAGGCTAGCAAAATATGGGAAGGTGGAAGTGTCAACTTTCAATACTTACATTAGTCCGAAGAAATCATGCACTTATTATCGGTAACTCTCAATCTAATAAGGAGGTTCACAAAGAGACAAGTACCCCGAGGAGGAGTGTATGGGGGTTTGGTTATCCTTGCGCATCCTCGACTCATGGTACGTGAGTGTTCTCTGATATTCGATCCCTCCAAAGATTAGTGATCCATCTAGTAGCTAGAGTTCTCAACTTGTTTTGTAGGTTTTGAAAATACACACGGATTGCCCAAAATACGACACCTATCACTAATAGGCTAGAGCTCTTGACACCAAAATTTCAAACATTACTCACATCAATACCTCAAAACTATTGCAAGCTACTACTAGAATTAAATAGCAACCTCAATCACCTACTTCTCAAAACAAGACACAACTCAGTGCAACAACCAACTCTCTTTAACAAGATAAACATGAAAACTAAAAAGAGTTCCAGCAACAAACTAAACAAAAGCCTAGGCTCTTGCTAAAGACAAACTAAGACAAAAACTAAACATGGCAGCAGCTATGAAAAGATAAAGGACACACAACAGTAAAAAGATAAGCAGGAAAAATCCTATGATGTGTTCTAAAATTTGAAAGTGGAGTGTGTTTCTCTCCCACACAAAGTAAGACGGGATCTAACTTTTTAAGAACAGCAAGAAAAGCTAAATAAAACTAAAAATAAAACCTAAGAGCGAGACGCTCCAAGCATAGCACATAACGCATGAAGTGATAAAAATATAGTGAGACGAAGGACGAACTGATGATTGTTGATGGAGAAGGGGATGCACGGGGGCATCCCCAAGCTTATACACTTGAGTCTCCTTGAAAATTTGTTTTGAATATTTGTTGGGGATGCATGGGGGAATCCCCAAGCTTGAGCGCTTGACACTCCTGAATCTTCTTTCATCATCTTCTATCGCACACTTGAAAACTCCCTTCATACATAACTCATCATAAGCTGATTAGAGAGGTTAGTACCCTTAATAAAATAATTTTTCCCCACTGGATATAAAGATATTCTTGAAGAGATACTGTTTCTCAAGAGTGCCAAAAAGGTTTTGCAAAGAAAAAGCAAGCTTAAGGTTTGCAAAAGTTAGAAGAGACAAAACGTGGCAGAATCTGTGAAAAACAGAACAGCAGGTAGTAAATAATTTTTTAGGGATACTTCTGCAAATTAAATGAAAAAACTCAGAACATACGGAAGTTTCGTAATTGTATAGAGCATGCTGTGTAAAAATTTCAGCCCAAAAAGATGAACTGGAATTTTTCTGGAATTTTTCTGGTCACGAGGACAGAATCTGTTTTCTGGACAGCATGTCACAACTTTTACTTTCCTTGCCGTAAGAGGCTATAACTTGGCACAAAGCTGAAAAATAAAGATACAATGATGTTGCTACAGTAGTAACAAACATCAAGACACAAAAAAAGCAAAAAGAAAAACCTAAATTCGTTGCGGGCTGCCTCCCGAAAGCGCTTCTTTAGAGCCATTAGCTAGGCTGAAAGATTATAGAAGATGCTCTCACAAGAATAAGAATTTTGAAGCAAAAGAGAGCATCAAGAAGAAAATATGAAACACATTTAAGCCTAACCCACTTCCTATGCATAGTCATCTCATAAGAAAATAAATCGAAGAAGCACAAAGTGACATGCATAGGAAGGTGGAACAAGAACAACTTAAAAACTTTCAACAAAAAGAGAGGTGTTTTTGTAACATGGAGGTTTCTACAATCATACTTTCCTCTCTCAAAGTAATTTTCAGTAGTATCATGAATCACATCAAGAGTGTAACTATCACATAAATCATATTGTTCATGACCTACAAGCACACGTGTATTGTTTTCAACACGGTTTTTAGGATCATAAGATAAATGCAGCCCATCACATTGAGCTTTGATAAGAGGAAAATTCTCCGGAGTTGGAGATTTCAAAAGGATAATAGGACAATCAAGTGTGGGTGCAATAGCAACAATTTCATGCTTAACATAAGGAACTATAGAGAGTTCATCTCCGTAAGCATCATCCATAGTGGCATCATGGCCATAAGCATAGAAGGCATCAACTTCATCAAAAAGGGATATTTCAAAAGAATCCATAGGATCATAACACTCATATAAGGTAATATTCAAAGAGTTACTCTCATTAGAAGTTAGACATGGATGGATCCATTCTTCCTCCTTTTGTTCGTCACTCTCCTCCTCTTTTTCATCCAAGGAGCTTTCGGTTTCATCAATTTCTTCTTTCATAGAGTCCTGCAAAACATTAGTCTCTTCCTTTTGGGGAGAGATTCTCTCAAGATGATCAGTAATATAATAATTTGCATCGTAATTTTCCAAACAATAGTTAAGAATATCATGACTCTCAGATTTGTAAGGGGCATCATCAATATTTTTAAGAAGAGAAGTAATTTCATAGGCACCCTTATAAGCAAAAAATTCTTCTATTGGCTCTGCATCATAAAAATCATAGTTTCTCTTAGCATAAGAAGCTAAGGTTTCATCATCCTTATACTCACATTGGAAAGCAAGGTGTTTATGCCTCATAAAGCAACAAGATTCATCCCTGCAGAAAGATATATTATATATTGAGCACAAGTTTCTAGCATACTCATACAACTGATGTATTTGTTTCCATAAGTGTATCCCCTTTTGAGACAAGCGGTGTTCCTTGTACCACTTTTGTTGATCCTCAGTGAATCCTCCATGCCAATAAGATCTAGTTTCAAAGAAGTCAGACATTGATTGGCAAGTAAGGAACTAGACATACTATTAAAAAAATTATTTTTGATAAAAGACACTAAAGCAAAAACTGAAAGGTAAACTAACAAGACTAAAAAACAAAGGTAAAGGGTAGTGTGCAACTCCCCTATCTTAGCACTCGGAGTCCCCGGCAACGGCGCCAGAAATTTGCTTGATGGCTTCTCGACCCTTGTTGGTTACCCCAAGTGGAAGGTTCAGATGCAGTGCAGCAGCAAGTTTCCCTCGGTGAAGATACCAAGGTTTGTCTCCCGTAGGAATCCAGATATGATAAGTAGGTGTCAGTGGCGCAACTGACGCGGACCTGCACACAGACACAAATAACTTTGTTCCAAACGAAGTTCAGAGAGGTTGTCAATTTCTCCGGTCTTGTTGTTCACAAAGGGTAAAACACAAGGGATAATGATAGCAACTGATAGTAAAAGCAGAAAAGTAAATGAGCGTGGAAACAGTAATGAGGATATGGACCGGGATACGTGATGTTCACTAGTGATGTCTCTCTCCCAAAAGACGATAAAACTGCTATGCGAGGTAAACAAATTACAGAAGGGAAATTGACAGGATTATGAACGCACCGCAATGCTAACTATGTTACAAAAGAAAGGACGAGGCTCAAAAGCATGGGCAGTACGCCAAAATAAGTAGACCGAAATCCAACTACATCTACTACTAATCATCCACCTTGAGATATCTATCCAGAACATCTCGCTGGTATTAAGTTGCGAGCCCCACCCAAAGTGTAAACCCAAAGCAACAGACAACTGCATTAAAAAGAACTTTGCGTAAAGTAAACAATCCTTGCAACCGAGGTTACAAGCACCGTTGTTTTCCCCCTTGTGGCAACATCACATCCCCTAGACTCATGTTTCTGTCACTCAAGCGTGTCATCGGGGGGCATGAACCACAATCGAGCAAAACGTTCCCTCTTGGAGTTACTACCTACTGCTTGGCCAAAGCAATAAACAGCAACGGAGAACATGCAAGAATTACTTAAGAACATAAATATAAGAGATAAAAACCAAATATATTACTCAATCACAATCTGAACATAATCTCATAATCCATCAAATCCCATCAAACTCAGCATAGCAATAGCAGAAATATTACAAAAGTGCCTCGATCATGTAGGGCCTCTCACGAGGTCTAAACCATGAAGAACAAATAGGGGAGGAGAACATCACATAGCTACTGGTCACGGACCCATGGTCCAAGGAAAACTACTCACGAGACATCCGGGGAGCATCCATGGTGGAGAGGAGACTCCCGGAGGTCGGCCCTCCCTCCGGCAGGGTGCCGGGAAGAGGTCTTCTGGTGCTCCCGATCTCGGAAGCGCGGCGGCGGCGGAAAAGAGGCGAGATCGCGAAAAAGGGTTGTCTCCGGAGTTTCCCCGTGATGGAGAATAAATAGGAGAAAGGGGCAGCCAGAGGTGGACCAGGGGCCCCAGGCGCCCCCCTGGCGCGGCCAGGGGTGGGGCCGCACCGGGTGGCCGCCTGGGCCACCCCTGGCTCCCCTCTGGCCCCACTCGGGCTCTTCGCGATGCTGCCTGTACGCTGATTTTTCCTGTTTTTTTCCCAGAATTTTTCTGGCACTTTTTATATGGGGGAAAACTGAAATAGAAAAACAGCAGAAAACAGGAACTGGCACTGGGGTGCACTGAGTTAATAGGTTAGTCCAAATATGATCAAAAGTGTATGAAAGTGTATCTAGAACATAGCAATATCACACAAAACATGCATGGAGCAAGCAGAAATTATAGATACGTTTTGGACGTATCATGCATGCTTGCATCATCCGCTGGTACGTGGCTCCAGCGTTTTCAGCCCGAATGGCATCTTCTTGTAGCAGAATACACCATAGGGTGTGATAAATGAGGTGTGCTCTTCGTCTTCTTCCTTCATCCTGATTTGGTTGTACCCTGAGTAGGCGTCGAGAAAGGACAAGAGGTCGCATCCTGCAGTAGAATCGATGATCTAGTCTATCCTTGGGAGAGGGAAGTGGTCCTTTGGGCAGTGTTTGTTGACGGGCCCATAATCGATGCACATGCGTAGTACGTCGGTGTCCTTTTTAGGTACCAGGACTATGTTTGCGACCCAGGTGGCCTTCTTCTTCTCCCGGATGAATTGTGCGTCGATTAATCGGTTGACTTCTTCTCCAATGGCTCTGCGCTTTGATTCGGAGAATCTGCGCAGCGCCTGCTTCACTGGTTTGTTGTTCGGGTAGATTTGCAGGGCGTGCTCTGTGAACTCCCGGGGTATTCCGGGCATGTCGGCCGGGCACCAGGCAAAAAAATTCCACTCCTCACGGAGGAGAACCATAAGGTTTGTTGCTTGTACTTCTAGTAAGTGAGAGTAGATTCGGACCGTCTTCGCCGGGTCCGTTGGATGCACCTGGTGGGTGACTATGTCGCTGTCGACGCTGAAGTCACGGGTGAATTCCTTTATTTCGCTTCTGCTCGCTAGCGGAAAGACACTCTGGTCTACCACCGTGGCTATCTCTTCGAGCCGCCGTTGTGCTCAAAACGTGTCAGAGACCTGATAGAAGTCTCGGTCACATTGATCTGATTTGACGAAATTTCCATTAATCGTGATGACCCCTGAGGGCCCGGACATCTTGAGCTTGGGGTATGCGTAGTGCGGGACTGCCATGAATTGCGCGAATGAAGGCCGAACGAGTATGGCGCGGTATTGGTACAACCAGTCGAGTACCTCAAACTCGAGGATTTTCCTTGCGAAGTTGCCCTTGCTGCAGAAAATGACATCGAGCTCGATTGATCCCAGGGAGGAGGCTGCTTCGCCTACTATTACGCCGTAGATTATGACGCCTGAATTTTTTCAGACTGATCGTGGAATCAATATCTTGCGGAAGGTGCTGGTGAAGATGATGTTTAAGCGGCTGCCCCCGTCCATGAATATTCTGTCAATGTCGTGGCCGCCAATCTGAGCTTCGAGAACCAACGGTGCCTGCCGTAGTCTCAGAACTATGAGAGGATGGTCGTCTTGTGAGAAGGTGATGTTGGTTTCTGAACCATATAATTGATAGGTTTCTTCTGCCACTATGTCTTCCGTTGCTCGAGCTTGCTGATACGTCCAAAAGACATCACTATTTTATATAGTAATTATTTCTTATTCGTTGATATATTTCATGTTATGATGATGTTCTTATGTTGTTTTGGCTTATTTTACACAGTTTGCAACTTTCCGATGCCGAAGCAGCAGACGCAGGATTCAGCGGTAAAAAGTGGACGCTGAGTTGCTGAAGAAGAATACCTCCAAATTACCTGAAAATCGACGGAGGGTATTTTTCGGAAGATCAACAAAGACACGCCGAAGAGGGGCCAGAGGGGGGGCGCAGAGTGCCCAGGCAGCCATCCGGCGCGGCCCCACCCCTGGCCGCGCCGGGAGGGCGCCTGGACCCCTGGGGCCACTCCTGGCTCCCCCCTTTGGCCTATATATCGCACATATATCAAAAACCCTAAAACAGAGAGAGTTTCCGGAGTTCTGCCACCGCTCCGTGGCGGAAACCTATAGAGGAGAAAAGACACCTCCGGCGGGCAGATTCCACCGGGGAGAACACCTCCCGGAAGGGGATATCGTCGCCATCGTCATCACCATCGTCACGAGCATCATCGAGATCATCATCAACATCATCCCCAACATCAGCACCATCTCCACCACCATCCAATCTCACCTCACAAGTTTATCTTGTGTTGTAATCCGTACTATCTATCCTCTAAACTCTACCGGTGTTGATTACTACCGTGTGATGAATGCTATTGAGTTTTTTTGGAGAATTATCATTGTTTCCAGATTTTTTATCATCTATTTATCCCCACTGATCATGATCTCTTTTATGTCTTGTGAGTAGTTACTTTAGTTCCTGAGGACATGGGAGAAGTCTAGTTGTTAGTAGTCATATGATGTTGAAGTAATATGTGTTGTTTGATATTTAAGTTGTGTTGTTATTTTCCTAGTGGTGTTGTGCGAGTCGAACACTCAACACTTCGCCTTATTAAGGACCTAGGGGAATACATTGTGTACAAAGAATGCTTACGGTGGGTTGCAGGAGTGACAGAAACCTGAACCCCAGTTCGTACTCTTTTGCACAAGGGAACAATGGATCATCGATCGTATTGCTATGGTTAGGCTTTTGCGGAATATGGCGAAAGCACATGACTATTTCTCCCATGTGTCCTCAAGAACGCTTTAGCCTTTATGAGTCCAGTTGCTAGGCCTATCCTTTTCTCAAAAGGATCGGGCCACTTGTTACTCCTCAGTGCTCTTTACATTACTTGCTTTTACCTTCTTGTCTCTTATACCGAAAACCCCTAAAAAGTTATCTTTCAGTTCCTGCAGCCATTTCTTTACCAAAGTCACTTACCAATACCTTCTGCTCCTCGTTGGGTTCGACACTCTTATTTATCGAAAACTCTACAAACGATCCCCTACAGTTGAGGGTCATCAAGTACTGTTTTCTGACGCCGTTGCTGGGGAGCGTAGTGCTATTAGTAAGTGAAGCTGGTAAGGAAGTTTTTATATTTCTGTTTTTATTTTGCCGTTGTTTCTTTTGTCCTTATGGACACCTCTACTCTTGGATCGTTGTTTATGGGGAAACGCCCCACGACTGTGGTGGCCACTGATAACCCACAACTGCAGGGGATCGAGATAGTCTTCGCGGGTAAGAATAACCCAATTTATAGATTCGACTCAAGGGGAGCCAAAGAATACCCACAAGCTTTGACAATGGAGTTGTCAATTCCACCGCACCTGAGATACACTTTACTTGCAACAAGATGTTAATAGTAACTGCGATATGGAAGTGATGGTAGCAACGGAAATAGTGGTGGTGACTCAGCGACAGTAAAACAGCGAAAGAAAACAACAGGTAACCAGCAGAATTAAAAACACTGTAGGCTAGGGAGATGGATGGTTGGGTGCTGCATGGATAAGATACATCATGTATTTAACTTGGGGCAAGGCACACAGAAAAGCAATGATCATCTAGCCATAAATCTAACATTAGGCATGTACCCCACAGGTAGTTGTACGTGCTTGCAATAAGAACTTGCACAACATCTTTTGTCCTACCATCCCGCTACGAACGGGGCCAAAAGGAACTTATGGAGATTAAGGTTCTCTTGTCAAAGAGCACCGGAACAAAGCATTAACAATCAATGGATACACGGAATCCTCAAACTATAGTCCATCCGCTTTGGTGTCCCAAGCTGTCACCATTGGGATTGCCGGTTCCGGACTATAACAGGTGCATACAACTTGTAGATAGGATCAAGAACACAAATATATTCATGCAAACACATAGGGTTCAGATATGAAAACATGGCACTCGGGCCCAAAGTGACAAGCATTAAGAGCAACAAGTTGAAGCAAAGATGATAAACACCAAACTAGATGATAGGCAACATGCCCCCAACAATCTGATAAACTATTACATGATCTAACTCATCCAATCCCTACCATCCCCTTTGCCTACAGCAGGGAATTACTCACACATGAAAGGAGAAGTCATGGAGGGAGGATGGAGTGCTGATGATGATGACGATGGCGATGATCTCCACTCACCGGAGGCCAAAACAGCCTCCAAATTAGCCCTCCCGGAGAAGAACAGCGGGTGGCAGCGGCTCCGCGACGAGAATTGGAAAAATGACTTCTGTTCTGGGGTTTTCTCGCCACGGGAATAAATAGGAGTCTAAGTAGGGCACCAGAGGGGGTGGACCCTCCCAGGCGGCCTCCCGGCGCGGCCAGGGGTGGGGCCGCGCCAGGAGGGCGCCTGGGGCCCCCCTGGCTGCCCTCTGGCACCACTTCTGGCACAATGGTCCTTCGGGTGCGTGGATTTTCTGTGATTTTTCTTGGAATTTTCCGAGACACCTAAAAATCTATTTTCCTGCACACAATTAAACCATACAGACAACTCTGCTGAAAACATCGTTAGTCCGGGTTAGTTTCGTCCAAATCATGCAAGAATGAGGGCAAAACAATAGAAAAAGTGTTTGGAAAAGTGGATACGTTTGAGACGTATCAACTCCCCCAAGCTTAGCATATTGCTTGTCCTCAAGCAATTCAGTTCAACGAACTGAACGCGACAAAGAAAACTTTGACAAACTCTTTTGCTTCATTAGATGTATATAAGCATGTACTATGAAAAGAGTCTAGAAGGTATTGAAACAATGCTATAAGGACAATACACGAAGCAATCCTTCTTTCATGTGAACAATCACAAACAACTAAAAGTAAATAATATGCTACTAAAAATCAAGACAAGATTGCAATGCACATAGCTTGAACATACTAGAGTGGTATCTCGCTAGCCTCCATGAGTGAAGCAAAACATAAATGCAGAAACTCCTCCGGAGTTTTAAAGGAGACTAGAACTAAAAACTTCAGAATAAGTAATACCACAATCATGCAGAAGACAATGTAGTACTTTGGGACAATGCACATTACACTCAGAATGACAATTATGCTCTCATAGTTGGTGCTTTGAAGAAAGAAGGTTGAGAATCTCGAACCGTGGATTTTGATGGCAAGGTTGAAAACTCGTGGCTGGAAGCAAAGACTAAACATGTACCAGAGCTCTTGGTTTTGAAAACAGAGATAAAAAGTGTTTTTGGAAGGTCCATGAATCGTCAACGAATGCTAGTAGACAACCCAATCACCTCTTATGCTAGACATGTTTCGAGGAACAGCTCCCAAGATGGGGACGATCACATCCCCTTACTCTCCTTTGTTTATCACTACCAAAGTTTTGTGATTTCTCATAAACAAAGCGTGAAGGAGGGTTTGTTGGTTGTGATTATCTTTTGTGAGCTGGGCGCACTCATGCCAGTCCCTCCTGGTATTAGGGGTTTGCAGAATAGACATGCAATCCCGAGATAAAAACATGTCTAACATAAGAAGGTCATGAATTACCTACTACTTCCTCATGAGCTAAAGCAGAGGCACAACACAGGAGTATTTTTGAATAATTTCGAGATGTTACAAGAAAGTCTTCGTTAGGATGGCCGGTAAATACCACATAGTAAGGTATGGTGGACTCATATGGAATAACTGGTTTCAAGGATTTTTGATGCACAAGCAGAATTCCGCTTAGTGCGAGCGAAGGCTAGCAAAAGACTGGGAAGCGACCAACTAGAGAGCAATAACAGTCATAATCATGCAGAGCGACAAAGTAACATTGAATTGGGCATGAAAGTGATATAACTATTATGAAATTCAAAGATCATGAAGGCATAGTAGACTTTTTAGTCATAAACATGTGTAAGCATGTGCCAAGTCAATCCAAGAATTATCCAAAGGGAAATACCACTTCAGTATGCCAAACCATGAACAATGCAATGCATGTAAATCATTTCAACAACACATTATGTACTCTAGCTATTTGAGATTAGCCACAAAGAAAGCATGAACCCCTGGGAAAGCATTGTAAACATAGCACTATGTCGCTACAAGCTGGTCTCTAAATCATAAGTACAAGCATATGTACAAAAGTAGAAACAAAAAGAGTTCATACCAGTTTTCCTTGTTGCATCCCTTTCGTCGATCTTCGTCATCACTGCCTTGTCGCTTGCACGATTGAACGTAGGGAAATATAATCAAGTGCAAATGCCATCACGGACTCGAGCTGAACTCTGCAACAAAGCAAACTAAAGAGAGAAAAGAAATCTTTTTGGATTTTTCAAAGGTTAAACGAAAGAAAGAGAAAATCCTTTTGTCGTTTTTGCAAAGAAAGAATCAAAGAAGAACAGGAAAAAACTTTGAAAAGATTAAAACGAACAAAAACATAAAACGGATAATACAATGGAAAAAGGGAGAAGGACACGTACTCCCCCAAGCTTAGGATTTTGGCCTAAGTTGGTATCTGCTACTGTGGTCCTCAGGAGCCTCCAGCTCCAGGGTAGTACGGGTGTGTCCATGGGTCGTATGCGGCTTTAGGTGCATAGACCGAAGTCCTTGGATCCTCCCACGAAGAAGGCTCCGCGCTCCAAGCGGAAAAAGATCCTTCACCCCACTGGGTAACGGGCTCCTCCTCCTCATCATGAACAACCCCCTCCATGGGGTTATGGAACTACTGCTGGGCCACGAACTCATCGAACTGGATGAAGTTGAAGGACCATCCATTCCTGCGAATAGAATCAAACCAAAAAGGAGCAGGTAGACGGATCTCCCAAATATCGATTAGTCCAAACCTCATAATATAAATAAGGTTACCAAACTCGGAAGTCTTGGTAACAAACTCATGCCTCTTCATAGCAGCAAGGTCAAATCTTATAAAATGAAAAGGCTCATCATCAGGATGCGGGGTGCGCTCAAGAGACTCCAGAATAAGTGTGGCGTAAACGCCACCAAAGAGATCTCCCTTGTTATATGTAGTTTCCCCTGAGAGGGCATTTTCCAAGATAGCAATATCCGGCGCAGAAATGTTGCTCGTGTTGTCACGAGCTAATACCCCTCTAGCAATATAATATACAAAATACCTGAGCTGGGGAAACAAGATGCTGGAAATTTTTGAACGTCGGATATCCCTTGTATCCTGACTGCAAAGAGAGTTGAAGAGCGTTCTCAGCTTGGTGGGCTGAGTGTTCATCTTTACCGTCCATCCAACGTTCGGCACACCTATTTTTCACAAAATCTTTCCAAAGACATGGTCAAAGGATCATTGTAAATTTTAAACTCAATAAGACCAGCATCATGGTTATATCCAAAACTGTTAATAAAATAGGAGGTGAGTTTACGGTATTGAGTAACACGGCATGTTGCAAGCCGTGTCAAACCTGCATTAGCACAAAGGTTATCAAACTCCTCCTTAATACCTGCCGCTTCAAGAAAATCGTTGCACGAAAACGGCATTGCCCGTGCTGGACTTGTATCTTCCAGCAGCTCCAGGGGCACAACATCTTCATTGTAGCTCACCCTACCAGCTGACGATGAAGCTGCAGCTCTAGTTACTCTATCAGTATGCTCAGGCTTCTTATTCCCAAGCCATCCTTTTGCTTTTCCAAAGAAACTCATTTCTGAAATTTTTGACAATTCACAAGAACAAGAATTTAAGAAAAATGAGTTGGGGCAAACTACTCTACTCACTTCCCTAAGTCATAAACTTGCATCAAAACTTGGAAAATAAATTTCAACACATGCTTGCAAGCTCATATGAGCAGCACCAAGAGCTACTAAATACTCACTAATGAAGCCACCAATCAAATATCTAATTGGAGGGGTGGAGGAGTCACATACCATGGAGTATTTGCTCAAAATCTCAGCTCGAATGATGGGCTGAGGAGAGAGATCGAAAATTGCCTCCAAGAACAGCAAGAACAAGTGTAGAACTCGTGTTTTTGGAGAGAAAGAGAGAGAGAGAGGAAGAAGAAATCCCTGCAGGTGGGGCCTGTGGGCCCCAGGCACCCTGTGGGCACGGCCAGGGGGTAGGCCGCGCCAGCTGGCCGCCTGGGCCACTGGTGCCCCCCCCCTGGTCAGCCCCAGGTGCCTCTGGGTCACTCCCGGCATGGAAATTTTTATTTTTATTTTTCTGGAATTTTTCTGACAACTTCGCTGTTGAAAAAATTTCGAGGTTCAAAAAGCTGCAAAACTTTCTGAGGACTTGAAATAGTGGTTATCTATGTGAAGCTTCAAAAATATAAAACTTTGGACCAGCAAGAAAGATAAAGCTAAAAGAAATGCCAACATAAAAACCTCTACTTTTTTACTTATATAAAACTCATTTAATAGCAAGGTTAATCAAGTCCTGCTACCAAACTAGCAATACATAGAGCAAAAAAGTTTCACTTACTATGAAGCATTCATGGTATCTTTACTTTAATGGATATTGTCCCCACCATAATGGTTTTGTATTTGTGCTGCACATGTAGAGGACAATCCCAAACACCAATCTTCACGGTCTTGATATTCTCTATAGAGTTGAGGGCATGCCGTTTGTCCATCTTCTTCGAAAAATACACCGTGTGTTCTTTATCATTCACATTATTAAAGCGGAAGGGGACGTCGTCATGATGGTTCTACCATCACGTCCCTCGCAGTCCCTCGCACGTCCCTCGTACGCGCTATCCCCCACCACGCGAATCCCTCCTCCCCTCGTTTGATTCCAAGGAAGACCGACCAGGCAGAAAACATCGACCCAAACCCACGACCCCCTCACCATAAAATTGCCTCTTCTATCGCCGCAATGACGCCCGCAGGTCTCCTCCCCTTGCCTCTTGGAGGCACTTGACTGTGGAGGAGACCAGCGCCATGCCGGGAGGATCCCCACTCACGCATCGGATGTGTTGGCAAGATGTCATAGGAGGCGGCTATGCAGACGAAGAGAGGTAGATGCGGGCGCACGGCCACACCGGGGAAGAGAGGAGTGGTTCTCGTGCTCCTTTCGAGGAAGATGGACGGCGCCGCGAGCAACTACTTCCAGTGGTGGTGGATCCTCTCTATGGCGTCCACCAGCAGTAGAAGTCAGACACCATGGTATACTGATCTGCCCACCCCCAGCGTTTCCTCCTCCCGATCCAGCCCTCTCTCCACCCCTATTGTGCTGTCCTCTCTCCACGCAGCTTATCGGCGGCGAGAAAGGTGTCGATCATGAGGAAGAGGGGCCGTGGTGGGAGCGCCGCGTCTGTGTGACTTGGATGATCCTCCAGCACTTCAATGCCCAATCCATCCAATTTGACAGAATGATAGCCCCTGATGCATTGGGGGCTCGAGGGATGCGTTGTGTTGGTTCCATACTTCCATATGATGACCTCACACCTACGTGATAATATTTTTCTCAAAAGATGGACAAGATTTTTCTCAAAGATCTTCGTCGAATCTCTGATTGAAATAGACAAATCTCTGATCACCAAATACGTACTGGACATCTGAAGCATTCTTGAGGTATACTATACTTTCAGGTTTCAAGTTGGGAAATGTATTTTTGTCGTGCAAACTTACATGCAAACATTCTATGTGAACCTCGACAATGTCCTCTTTAATTTTTGGGACTAAAAATGTGGCTTTGAATGTGGTTGCTTCCTGATGGTTTACAAATTCTATGTGAACCTTTTCACGATTTTTTCCATTGTTAGTAGCTCCTTCGAAGCCACAAGACGTGGTGTATTAATATATCCCGTCATGTACGACACCATGGTTGGTATCTCCGTCTTCCTTGGCTCCTCGCTGGAGCCCTTCACAGACACTGGCGCCATACAGTAATTGTTGGACAGAATGTCGACATGCAATGCCTTATTGCATGAGGTGCTCTCCTATGTCCTATACTAGAGGGTTTTGAAGTCCACTGATAAGGCCTAGGTGAGTTCTCCAGCTAAGCTCTATTTTTTGTCATTTCTCCTAATGAGATATTTGTTTTCTATGATATTGGTGCACAGTCACATGTATTAAGTAAAGAAGATGGTACATATGTATCCCCTGGGCACATTTATCAATTTCACATCCTTCCAGATTTAACAATCACCATATAAATTTCCCTTGAAGTCATGTGCACTGCTTTATCTTTTTCTCAAGCTATATTATTTTTTTGTTCAATTTTGGCTAGGATCTTTTGATGATGATCGGTTTTTTTACAAGTTCCCTAAAAAAGTGAGTACTGGTCAGTAGAATTATATGAGGATGATATCAGGGTAGAAGCACTTTTCCCATGGAGTTAAAGAACATGACACATGAGATACACTACTAATCCTCCCTTACAAATCAATAGGCCGTTGGGTACAAAATCTAGAAATGGACATGATTGCCTCTGTCCAAATACTATGATCCAACTTACATGCAGGTCACATGTTTTTGTCTTTACCACTTGCAAAAAATTTCCACTATGTGCAGTCCTACCCATGCCAATTTTTTGAAGCGAGATCATCTGACTTAGCTGAGTCTAATAAGTCAGAGGCCCATTGCTTAGCAGTCCATGCCCGCATATGATAACAATGAAATCTAGATAGGATCTATCACTCAGGTTGCTATGAAACTAGCGGCCCATCCGCCTCAGTACGATGCAAGCAAGGGCAAAAACTTGTGAGGTATACAAAAACTGCATGGGGTCGGCCAGAACGAGACCATCGGGGCCGGATTGGACGCGGTGCTCTACTCGTGATCTCATGTAAATATCAATAGTCCTCCATTTCCAATCTCGTGTCGTCTTCCACATGGATAGAAACATTAGAATTGATTGAACTCCCACCATCAAATTTCGTTGGAAGTTGGTCAATTTTCTTTTTTCTCATAGAAAAAGCAGCTGATTGAACTTGATCAAATATCCCTTTTTTATTATGGAATAAGAACTGAGATGCAAGAAGAGGCTAACACAAAACACATTCATACGTGTTTTTTTACTATTCCAAGTACATTCAATTTGACACCAGTTCAACATTTTGTCATCGAGAGCAACGATTCAAGTTTTGTGCTATTCAGTTGTGTTCAATTATAAACATTCACAAGTTTCTTATCAGTCTATCATTATGTGCAATTCTGGATAAATTGGCATTCATCTCAGAGACTTGTTTTGCGGATGTCAACATTACGGTAATATGTTAATAAATTCTTATGATGCCATATTTCCCAGTATTGGGAATCTTGTTAGACTTAGCAGTATAGTTATACTGTTTTCTTCATGCGCATTTACCTTGATTTTCTTATGAAAGGAAGAAGGTGGTTGGAGCGTCATATAGAAGGGGTTTAATGAGAGAAGAGAGAAGAATGGGGTGGAGAAAGTGATGGAGGGAGAGAGGGAGATTAATGACACAGTGGAGGGGCTTATTGAGGCGGAGGCTGGAAGCTTCTCAGAGGAGATGGTGGACTTACCGTGGCAAGTTCCTAATGGAGCTGTCGTTTACTCTGGAACAACTCAAAAAGCAAGTACATGACAATTAGGCAAATTGTAAATAGTTGTCCATGTATGGCAGTGCCATTGTCAAGAAAGGCCGGTGGGAGGATTTGTCAATCGATTTCATAGTCTTGTTATAGATGGGAGTTAGATTATGTAAACATTTTGCACAACAACTTCTGTCCATAAGAAGTTTTTTTCTATGCCTTCCTGTTGTCCCATTTTTGTTGTAGGCAACATTAGCACAAATAGCTTATTTTTGTATGTGGTTCTAATTGTTCTCTCATTGTTCCCAGTTATCCCTTTTCTAGGATGGAAGTTCATGTAATCTTCAATAGCAATATTATGAATGGGAGTTCACGATGTGCAATGGCAATGGTGTCACCTGTTCTCATCTGAAAAGTAGATATTGTAATGATATAGAATCAAGTGTCATATTATAGTTATTTGTGTCTATTTTTCTCCAATGTTCAAAAGTATCTTTGGAGGAAAAATATTCATTGGGATTTAGATCCATACAAAGCAGGGGGTGGGAAGAAAGGGAGGAGGTTATGATGCCTTAACTTGTTGTGTTATAAGGACAAGGAGATATAATGTTTAAAATAACAGTTTGGGTCCCGATAAATCAAGGGTAAACACATATTCTATGTTCTAGAATAAAATGATTATTATTCATTTGTTTAGTATGTATAAATGTGGCCACTATGGTAGTAGCGGTGGATGTGAAAAAAAGTTCGACAATATCAGTTGATGTGTATAACGACTCACAAGGACATATAGACTATAATATTTATGGCTCCGTAGCAACGCACGGGAAACTAACTAGTCATTCACATTAAAAGTAAGAAGAAAAGGTCTACCAAGAATAATAGACATGCTCCCATCCTCGGGCATGTCAAGCACAACAAAATCAGTAAGGATCAAACAATTAGCAACTTCAACGAGAACATCCTCACAAATACCAATGGGTACGGCTGTTGACTTGTCAGCCATCTGAAGAGAGATATCTGTAGGGATTAGTTTCTCTAAACAAAGCCTCTTGTAAAGAGAGAAAGTCATAACACTCACTCCTGCTCCAAGATCACATAAAGCAGTCTTGACATAATTATTTTTTATGGAGCAAGGAATGGTGGGTATACCTGGATCACTAAGCTTCTCGGGAATCTTGCCACTAAAAGAGTAATTAGCAAGCATAGTAGATATTTGCTTCATTAGGAACTTTTCTTTTATTAGTAACAATATCTTTCATATATCTCGAATAGGGAGGTAACTTAATAGCATCAGTCAAAGGAATTTGAAGAAAATGAGGTTTCATCCACTCACAAAACTTATCGTAATGCTCTTCTTCTTTAGTTTTGAGAGAATTGCCTGGAAAGGGCATGGGTTTATGTACCCATGGTTCTATTTCCTTCCCATGTCTTCTCGTGATGAAGTCTTCTCTAGTATATTTCTTGCGTTTGTCGGGTGCTTCTTCTTCTCGAACTTCGGGTGGATCATTCTTTTCACCATCCTTTTCAGCATCGTCTTCAGTCTCAGCATCGGAGGTAGATATACTATTTGGATCAATAACAAGCTCTTCACTTGCAATTGGATCATTGGATTTATCAGCTTCTTTGTGCTTCTTCTTCGGAGAACTAACAATTTCTTCTTCCGGCATTTGAGAATCTTGCTCGATCCTCTTCGGATGCCCCTCTGGATAGAGAGGATCTTGAGTGCTATTTCCACCTCGGGTTTTAATCCCGAAGGTCTGTAAATCCTGTTTGGCATTGTTAGCAAGAAAATATTTTTGCACATTAGAAATTTGTTCAAGCTGATTTTGAACCATATGAAAATGCTTCACAAGACATTTAACATCATTAACTGTTCTACCTAGAACATCAAGCAAAATTTTGATAGCAAGGGAATTATCATGCAACTGACTTTGTATCCTCTCATTAAAGTGACTTTGCTTCATAATGAAATTATCAAGCTCATCTAAACATTGATCAGGAGGCTTACCATGAGGGATGTCACTTGCATTGAAATCTAAAAGAGAGTGTACATCTACCATAGGAGGGTGAGTGGTAGGCTCACACAACTTCTCAATAGGGGGTAGATTCTTCACATCTTCAGTTTTAATACCCTTCTCTTAAATAGACTTCTTTGCTTCTTGCATATCTTCGGGGCTTAGGACGAGCATGCCCCTTTTTTGGTGGTGGAGGTGGTTCAAGGACGGACCAATCTTCGTGGTTCTTGGAAATCTTGCCCATTAATTCTTCTGCATCGTCCGGTGTTCTTTTCCTGAAAACACAACCATCACACCTGTCCAAATAGGATCTGGATTCATCAGTTAGACCAGCATAGAATATATCAATTAATTCATTCTTAGGGACTCCATGTCCCGGTCTAGCCTGGATCAGACTGCAATACCTCCCCAAGCTTTAGGGAGGTGCTCATCTTGCAACTGTTTAAAGTTATAAATTCCTTGTAAAGCAGCATGTTGCATATGAGCAGGAAAGTACTTATCAACAAAAGAGTGAGCTAAGTCTTGAGGACTCCTAATGGAACCATATGGTAGTGCATCATACCATGATTTAGCACCTTCCTTCAAAGAGAAGGGAAGAAGCTTAGTAACATAAAAGTTTTGTATCTTTTCATCCGTAGTAAACAGGCCGCCCAACTCAGTGAGTTTGGTCAGGTGTCTAATAGCATCATCATTTTCTCTGCCATAAAAGGGGTCAGCTTCAACCATAGATATAAGTGAAAGATCAACAGAGAAATTATAATCAGGATCATTGATGCATATAGGAGATGTAGCAAATTCAGGATCAGGAACGGTCTTGTTCTTCAGGGAGTGTTTTTCGAGAAGCTTCTTAATAGCACCGGGGTTAGGGTCGTCAAACTCTGTTAGCTCCCTGCATAAATCATCATCAAGTATAATATAATCACCCTCAAGGAGTCTCTCCTTGAGTTTACTCAAATCAGGATAATCGTAAGTTCCACCAATAGGGTAGCGAGTAACAGGAATTTCAATTCCAGATTTTTTTAGCAGCAGCAGCGATCTTTTTCTCAAGAGCGTAACCAAGTGAACCAATATCATCAAGAGTAGTAGAAGCATCATCAAAAGTATCGGACATAGTAACAGATTCAGAAGAAGCATCATGTGGTGGAGGTGAAGCAAACTAACTCATAAATGAAGGTGAATCAAGTGTAGCACTAGTGTTCAGAACAGTACCTTTTCTCGTACGGGATGGTAAATCGGGAACTTGGGGTCTTCTTTCTTACCCATAGGGGATAAATTGCAGTAGGTGAAATACTTCAGGTAGACTTGTGAATAAAGCTATGCTCCCCGGCAACGGCGCCATAAAACAGCCTTGATAACCCACAACTGCAGGGGATCGAGATAGTCTTCGCGGGTAAGAATAACCCAATTTATAGATTCGACTCAAGAGGAGCCAAAGAATACCCACAAGCTTTGGCAATGGAGTTGTCAATTCCACCGCACCTGAGATACACTTTACTTGCAACAAGATGTTAATAGTAACTATGATATGGCAGTGATGGTAGCAACGGAAATAGTGGTGGTGAATCAACGACAGTAAAACAGCAAAAGCAAACAACTAGTAACCAGCAGAATTAAAAACACTGTAGGCTAAGGAGATGGATGGTTGGGTGCTGCATGGATAAGATACATCATGTATTTAACTTGGGGCAAGGCACACAGAAAATCAATGATCATCTAAGCATAAATCAAACATTAGGCATGTACCCCACAGGTAGTTGTACGTGCTTTCAATAAGAACTTGCACAACATCTTTTGTCCTACCATCCCTCTACGAATGGGGCCAAGAGGAACTTATGGAGATTAAGGTGCTCCTGTCAAAGAGCACTGGAACAAAGCATTAACAATCAATGGATACATGGAATCCTCAAACTATAGTCCATCCCCTTTGGTCTCCCAAGTTGTCACCTTTGGGATAGCCGGTTCCAGACTATAACAGGTGCATACAACTTGTAGATAGGATCAAGAACACAAATATATTCATGCAAACACATAGGGTTCAGATCTGAAAACATGGCACTCGGGCCCAAAGTGACAAGCATTAAGAGCAACAAGTTGAAGCAAAGATGATAAACACCAAACTAGATGATAGGCAACATGCCCCCAACAATCTGATAAACTATTACATGATCTAACTCATCCAATCCCTACCATCCCCTTTGCCTACAGCAGGGAATTACTCACACATGAAAGGAGAAGTCATGGAGGGAGGATGGAGTGCTGATGATGATGACGATGGCGATGATCTCCCCTCACCGGAGGCCAAAATAGCCTCCAAATTAGCCCTCCCGGAGAAGAACAGCGGGTGGCGGCGGCTCCGCGATGAGAATTGGAAAAACGACTTCTGTTCTGGGGTTTTATCACCACGGGAATAAATAGGAGTCGAAGTAGGGCACTGATACGTCCAAAACGTATCTATAATTTCTGCTTGCTCCATGCATGTTTAGTGTGATATTTCTATAATCTACATACACTTTCATACACTTTTGATCATATTTGGACTAACCTATTAACTCAGTGCACCACAGTGCCAGTTCCTGTTTTCTGTTGTTTTTCTATTTCAGTTTTCCCCCATATAAAAAGTGCTCCAAAAATTCGGGAAAAATCAGATAAAAAATCAGCGCAGAAGAACCTTCCAGATGAAACTAGGTGGGGCCAGAGGGCCACCACCAAGGGCCCAGGCGCCCTGGTGGCGCGCCCCAGGGGCTGGTCGCGCCAGGGGGGCGCCTGGACCCCTGGTGGCCCCCCTGGCTGCCCCCCTTCGCCTACATATTCTCCGTGACGAGAAACCCTCTAGAGGAGAACCCTTTTTCTCGATATCGCCTCTGTTCCGCCGCCGCCGCGCTTCCGAGATCGGGAGCACCAGCAGACCTCTTCCCGGCACCCTTCCGGAGGGAGGGCCGACCTCCGGGAGTCTCCTCTCCACCATGGATGCTTCCGGGATGTAGCGTGAGTAGTTTCCTTTGGACCATGGGTCCATGATCAGTAGATATGTGATGTTATCCTCCCCTCTTTGTTCTTCATGGTTTAGACCTCGTGAGCTGCCCTACATGATCGAGGCACTTTTGTAATCTTTCTGCTGTTGCTATGCTGAGTTTGATGGGATCTGATGGATTATGAGATTATGTTCAGATTGCGATTGAGTAATATATTTGGTTCTTATCTCTTATATTTTTTTTCTTAAGTAATTCTTGCATGTTCTCCGTTGTTGTTTATTGCTTTGGCCAAGTAGTAGGTAGTAACCCCAAGAGGGAATGTTTTGCTCGATTGTGGGTTCATGCCCCCTGATGACACGCTTGAGTGACAGAAACATGAGTCTAGGGGATGTGTTGTTGCCACAAGGGGGAAAAATGTGCTTGTAACCGCGGTTGCAAGGATTGTTTACTTTACGCAAAATGCTTTTTAATGCAGTTGTCTGTTGCTTTGGGTTTACACTTTGGGTGGGGCTCGCAACTTAATACCAGCGAGATGTTCTGGATAGATATCTCAAGGCGGATGATTAGTAGTAGATGCAGTTGGACTTCGGTCTACTTATTTTGGCATTCTGCCCATGCTTTTGAGCCTCTTCCTTTCTTTTGTAGCATAGTTAGCATTGCGGTGCGCTCATAATCCTGTCAATTGCCCTTCTGTAATTTGTTCACCTCGCATAGCAGTTTTATCGCCTTTTGGGAGAGAGACATCACTAGTGGACATCACGTATCCCGGTCCATATCTTCATCACTGTTTCCACGCTCATTTACTTTTCTTCTTTTAGTTTCAGTTGCTATCATTATCCCTTGTGTTTGATCCTTTGTGAACAACAAGACCGGAGAGATTGACAACCTCTCTGAACTTCGTTGGGAACAAAGTTATTTGTGTCTGTGTGCAGGTCCGTGTCAGTTGCGTCGCTGACACCTACTTATCATCTCCGGAGTCCTACTGGAGACAAACCTTGGTATCGTTACTGAGGGAAATTTGCTGTTGTGCTACATCACACCTTCCACTTGGGGTTTAGCAACGAAGGGCGAGAAATCACTATCATCACCTCGCACATGAAGCAAGATTTCTGGCGCCGTTGCCGGGGACTCCGAGTGCTAAGATAGGGGAGTTGCACACTACCCTTTACCTTTGTTTTTTAGTCTAGTTAGTTTACCTTTCAGTTTTTACTTTTGTGTCCCTTATAAAAAATACCAAAAATACCTTTTACCTTGCTTGCTGATGCTATCTTTATCATGGGTGTTGAACCACCCAAATATGGAAGGATGGACATGTTTCACTTGGCTCGTCTTCGATCAATTTGTGCTCGCGCTAAAAACCCAGCCGACTTGGTTGAGGGAAAATCATTGGATGAGCATGCTCATTACACGCGGCACCGCCTATCTCAGAAAGGGAAACACTTATGGGACCAAATACAAACTTCTTATTGCTATGCTGAGTGTTTATGCCACATTTATTATTTTACTTGTTGCTCTAATATAGAGCGTAAACACCTTCCTTTCCAGTGTGAGTTTAATGAAAATGAGATCCTATCTTCTTATGCCAAAGGTGTTTATGATTACTTTGATGTTGAAAATATTGAAGAGTTTGTTTCTTTTAAAGGTGCTTATGAGATTGCTTCTTTGATTGAAAAGTATTACGATACTATTCACAAGTCCGAAAACTTTGATGTTCTTGCTTATTGCCTTGAGAATTATACTTCCAATGCTTATATTGAGGATTTTAAAAATAGAATGCTTGCTGCCCGAGAAGAGGCTAATGATTGCTATGATGAGGAGTCCTATGATTCCGAGGACTCACTTAATACTTCCCTTTCTGATGATTTTGATACTTGCTTTGTTGATGGCCATGATGCCACTATGGATGATGCTTACAAAGATGAACTTGCTATAGTTCCTTATGTTAAGGATGAAATTGTTGCTATTGCACCCACACTTGATTTCCATATTATCCTTTTGAAATCTCCAACTATTGCGGAGAATTTTGCTCTTATCAAGGCTCAATGTGATGGGTTGCATTTATCTTATAATCCTAAAGACCGTGTTGAAAACTATACACGTGTGCTTGTAGGTCATGAACAACATGATTTATGTGATAGTTATATTCTTGATGTTGTTCATGATACTACTGAAAATTATTTCGAGAGAGGGAAGTTTGGTTGTAGAAACTTCCATATTACTAAAACTCCTCTCTTTATGTTGAAAGTTTTAAAGTTGTTCTTGTTCCACCTTCCTATGCATGTCACTTTGTGCTTCTTTGATTTATTTTCTTACAGGATGCCTATGCATAGGAAGTAGGTTAGGCTTAAATGTGTTTCATATTTACATCTTGATGCTCTCTTTTGCTTCAAAATTCTTATTCTTGTGAGAGCATCTTCTATAATCTTTAAGCCTAGCTAATGGCTCTAAAGAAGCGCTTTTGGGAGGCAGCCCACAACGAATTAGGTTTCTTTTTGCTTTTGTTGTGTCTTGATGTTTGTTACTACTGTAGCAACATCATTGTATCTTTATTTTTCAGCTTTGTGCCAAGTTATAGCCTCTTATGATAAGGGAAGCAAAAGTTGTGACATGCTGTCCAGAAAACAGATTATGTCCCTTGACAGAAAAATTCGAATAAAATCACCAGATCATCTTTTTGATCTGAATTTTTTTGACAGCATGCTCTATACAATTGTGAAACTTTCGTATGTTCTGAGTTTTTTGATTTGAGTTGCAGAAGTGCCCCGAAATAATTCTCTACTACCTGCTGTTCTGTTTTTCGCAGATTCTGCCACGTTTTGCCTCTCTTCACTTTTGCAAACCTTAAGCTTGCTTTTTCTTTGCAAAAAAATTTTGGAACTCTTGAGAAACAGTAGCTCTTCAAGAATATCTTTATATCAATTGGGGAAAAATTATTTTATTAAGGGTACTAACCTCTCTAATCAGCTTATGATGAGTTATGTATGAAGGGAGTTTTCAAGTGTGCGATGGAAGATGATGAAAGAAGATCCAGGAGTGTCAAGCGCTCAAGCTTGGGGATGCCCCCATGCATCCCCAATAAATATTCAAGGAGACTCAAGAGTCTAAGCTGGGGGATGCCCCCGTGCATCTCCTCCTCCATCAACAATCATCAGTTCGTCCTTCGTCTCACTATATTTTTAACACTTCATGCGTTATGTGCTATGCTTGGAGCGTCTCGCTCTTAGGGTTTATTTTTTGTTTTATTTAGTTTTGCTTTCTGGTCATAACAAGTTAGACCCCATCTTACTTTGTGTGGGAGAGAAACACGCTCCACTCTAATCTAGAACACATCATAGGATTTTTCCTGCTTATCTTTTTGCTGTTGTGTGTTCTTTATCTTTTCGTAGTTGCTGCCATGTTTAGTTTTAGTCTTAGTTTGTCTTTAGCAAGAGCCTTGGCTTTTGTTTAGTTTGTTTCTGGAACTCTCTTTAGTTTTCATGTTTATCTTGTTAAGGGAGTTGGTTGTTGCACTGAGTTGTGTCTTGTCTTGAAAGTAGGTAATTGAGGTTGCTATTTAATTCTAGTAGTAACTTGCAATAGATTTGAGGTATTGATGTGAGTAATATCTGAACTTTTGGTGTCAAGAGCTCTAGCCTATTAGTGATAGGTGTCGTATTTTGGGCAATCCGTGTGTATTTTCAAAACCTACAAAAACTAGTTGAGAACTCTAACTACTAGATGGATCACTAATCTTTGGAGGGATCGAATATTAGAGTACACTCACTTACCATGAGTCGAGGATGCGCAAGGATAACCAAACCCCCATACACTCCTCCTCGGGGTACTTGTCTCTTTGTGAACCTCCTTATTAGATTGAGATTTACCGATAATAAGTGCATGAGTTCTTCGGACTAATGTAAGTATTGAAAGTTGACACTTCCACCTTCCCATATTTTGCTAGCCTCTCTCGTGCCGTGCATTGCCTTCTTCTCACTCCGAGAGTTGGTGTCCACCTTCGCCGGTACATCCAAACCCTTGGCATGATATGCTCTGTCATCATAAGCCTCTTTATATCTTTCCTCAAAACAGCCACCATACCTACCTATCAAGGCATTTCCATAGCCTTTCCGAGATATATTGCCATGCAACATCCACCTCTTCATGACTTGATCTTCATGTCATACATGTTCCTGTTACACTGGCAGCGACATACATTGCATACATCATGATAGCTACATCTTCTTTATAATTTCGAGTACCTTGTAAAGTGTGAAAGATCTCCTTTACCTTCTTGTAAAATAGAGTGTTGCCCTTAAGTGAGGAAAAGATCCCAAAGTGGACACAATAAAAGATCCCAAAGAACACAAATGAGAGTTCAATAGAAAGAGCCATTGAGGCCACAAAAAAATACAAAAAAATAGAAAAAAGAGAAAAAGAAATAAAAAGAGAGAAAGGGGCAACACTACTATCCTTTTGAGAGATCCACACTAGTACTCCCTTTATATCCTTGTACTCCGTAGAGATGATCATTATGCATATAGCTATGTGGGGACCTTCACACTATAGAACTTGGCTTGCATATTCCAAGGATGAGCCTCCTCAAACGAGCTCTAGGTCTTCATGAGCGAGCAAGTTAGATGCACCCCCACTAGTTCCATTGGAGAGCTTCTTAGCTCGTATGTGCATCCGTTGCATGGAAATCCCTACTCCTCACATCATATCTATCATTTGGCTTCTCTTGCCTATGATTGTCCTCATTGATGTGAGCCTTTCTCATTCTTTTTTTGTCTTCCTCCTCCTCCTCTGTACTTCTCTCTTTGCTATCCTAAGTGTCAACTCTCGTGCTTACGCTCATCCATTGCATGAGTGCTCAAAATATTGAAAAATGAGTGGATCAAATTGACTTGTACCTGGCTAGTGGTCTGGGGACGAGTCAAGATAAGATTCCAGAAAAAGACCAAGTGTGAAACTTTAGTAGATTGAGTTCTCAACAAATAAATATTTTTCTCGTATTCCCTATCCCCCTTCTTGCATGCAAACACCATTTGGAGACATTCGAGTCACGGACAGCGAGAGCTCTTGCACCTAATGTTCTTTTGTTACTTGTTTCAATACTAATATAGACTCTTGCATGTTGTGACTTGAATTGAATCTCTAACCTTGATTGCTTTACTTTTCAAAGTTCTTATATGGTTCCTAGCATGTCACCATAGAAATTATGTTGTTATCATTTACCTACTCGAGGACGAGCAGGAATTAAGCTTGGGGATGTTGATACGTCCAAAACGTATCTATAATTTCTGCTTGCTCCATGCATGTTTTGTGTGATATTGCTATAATCTAGATACACTTTCATACACTTTTGATCATATTTGGACTAACCTATTAACTCAGTGCACCACAGTGCCAGTTCCTGTTTTCTGCTGTTTTTCGATTTCAGTTTTCCCCCATATAAAAAGTGCTCCAAAAATTCGGGAAAAATCAGATAAAAAATCAGCGCAGAAGAACCTTCCAGATGAACCTAGGTGGGGCCAGAGGGCCACCACCAGGGGCCCAGGCGCCCATGTGGCACGCCCCAGGGGCTTGACGCGCCAGGGGGCGCCTGGACCTCTGGTGGCCCCCCTGGCTGCCCCCCTTCGCCTATATATTCTCCGTGACGAGAAACCCTCGAGAGGATAACCCTTTTTCGCGATCTCACCTCTGTTCCGCCGCCGCCACGCTTCCGAGATCGGGAGCACCAGCAGACCTCTTCCCAGCACCCTGCCGGAGGGAGGGCCGACCTCCGGGAGTCTCCTCTCCACCATGGATGCTTCCCGGATGTACCGTGAGTAGTTTCCTTTGGACCATGCGTCCGTGATCAGTAGCTATGTGATGTTCTCCTCCCCTCTTTGTTCTTCATGGTTTAGACCTCGTGAGCTGCCCTACATGATCGAGGCACTTTTGTAATCTTTCTGTTGTTGCTATGCTGAGTTTGATGGGATCTGATGGATTATGAGATTATGTTCAGATTGTGATTGAGTAATATATTTGGTTCTTATCTCTTATATTTTTGTTCTTAAGTAATTCTTGCATGTTCTCCGTTGCTGTTTATTGCTTTGGCCAAGTAGTAGGTAGTAACCCCAAGAGGGAATGTTATGCTCGTAACCGCGGTTGCAAGGATTTTTTACTTTCCGCAAAGTGGTTTTTAATGCAGTTGTCTGTTGCTTTGGGTTTACCCTTTGGGTGGGGCTCGCAACTTAATACCAGCGAGATGTTCTGGATAGATATCTCAAGGTGGATGATTAGTAGTAGATGCAGTTGCATTTCGGTCTACTTATTTTGGCGTTCTGCCCATGCTTTTGAGCCTCTTCCTTTCTTTTGTAGCATAGTTAGCATTGCGGTGCGTTCATAATCCTGTCAAATGCCCTTCTGTAATTTGTTCACCTCGCATTGCAGTTTTATCGTCTTTTGGGAGAGAGACATCACTAGTGAACATCACATATCCCGGTCCATATCTTCATCACTGTTTCCACGCTCATTTACTTTTCTGCTTATAGTTTCAGTTGCTATCATTATCCCTTGTGTTTGATCCTTTATGAACAACAAGACTGGAGAGATTGACAACCTCTCTGAACTTCGTTGGGAACAAAGTTATTTGTGTCTGTGTGCAGGTCCGCGTCAGTTGCGCCGCTGACACCTACTTATCATCTCCGGAGTCCTACTGGAGACAAACCTTGGTATCTTTACTGAGGGAAATTTGCTGTTGTGCTACATCACACCTTCCACTTAGGGTTTACCAACGAAGGGCGAGAAATCACTATCATCACCTCGCACATCAGGCACCAGAGGGGGGGTGGACCCTCCCAGGCGGCCTCCCGGCGCGGCCAGGGGTGGGGCCGCGCCAGCAGGGCGCCTGGGGCCCCCCTGGCTGCCCTCTGGCCCCACTTCTGGCACAATGGTCCTTCGGGTGTGTAGATTTTCAGTGATTTTTCTTGGAATTTTCCGAGACACCTAAAAATCCATTTTCCTGCACACAATAAAACCATACAGACAACTCTGCTGAAAACATCGTTAGTCCGGGTTAGTTTCGTCCAAATCATGCAAGAATGAGGGCAAAACAATAGCAAAAGTGTTTGGAAAAGTAGATACGTTTGGGACGTATCAGCCACTCCTGCCCTAATGAAATTTTGCCTTACAAAAGACCATCTGGTATTATCGATCATGTCTTATCTAATTGTTATGCAGGAGATAGACATCCAGGTGAACACTTGCTACATTTATCACAACTATGTTCATTATTCAAGCTTGCAGGTGTGTCACTGGAGTTCGTCATGAAGAAATTATTCTCCGTATCACTTATAGGTAAAGCTTCAGATTGGTATAAGCTACTTTGATAACTCACATCTACTTAATTGGGAAGAGTTTCTGTCTCTCTTTTATACAAAGTTTTACCTTCTTCATGAAATTCATCGAGACAGGAATTACATCTACAACTTTTGGTCTCGCGACGGAGAGAGCATCGCTCAAGCTTGGGGGAGACTTAAATCCCTAATTTTAAAATGTCCTATTCATGAACTCCCCAATGAAATTATAATTACAAATTTTTATGCCAGGCTCTCTCGTCAGGATAAGGAGATGTTGGATGCCTCCTCTAGAGGGGTATTCCAAACAAAAAGCTTTGAAGAAAGGTGGGATCTCATCGAGAGGATCCAGAAGAATACTGAATAGTGGGAAATCGATAAAGGTATTGAACCCGCTATAAATTATGAGCATGATTACATTGAGAGTTATGTGAAAAGTAATTACTTTAATACCTTTTGTTCTAAGATCGGTCTTGATTCCCAGCTCATGATTGATTTCTGTAAGAACTTTGCCTCTCACATTGACTCTTCGAAAGAATAGAAGGCTCAGTACCATAAGCCCTTTAAAGAATTACCTGTTGATATACATGTGGCTGACCCTATTATGCCTGCAGTTTTCTATGAAAAGCCCCCTTTTCCTACAAGGATGAGGGAGCACTCTTTTGTGACAGGCATAATGAATAAAAGTGAGAGAAGAACTGACGAACCTGACGACCTGATCAAGGTCGATCCTCAAGTTGCGGTGATTAAAGATTTAGTCACTAATAATATTTCAGATTCCAAGATAAATTGTTGTGTCGTTTCAACTAACATTGTCACAGCCAAGAATAATATCCAATTCAAGGTACACCAGTTGTATCTGTCAAGATAGGACAACACAACTATTGCGGGCTCTGTGATCTGGGATCCAGTGCTAGCGCTATTCCTTATTCACTCTATCAGGAGATCATGGGTGAGATTTCCCCCTATGAACTTGAAGAAGTTGATGTTACCATTTATCTAGAAAACAAAGAAACTATCTCTCCCATCTGGATTGTGAGAGATGTTGAAGTCCTATGTGGAAAGGTAAAGTATCCTACCGACTTTCTCGTACTTGGTTCAGTGCAAGATAGTTTTTCCCTATTATCTTTGGTAGACCTTTCCTAAACACTTGTGGTGCCGTTATAGATTGTAAAAAAAGGTAAAGTCTCAGTTGAATTCAATGGTGAGCCATATGAATTTAACTTTTCCAAATTTTCCAAGCAACCTCGTGGTACTGATTTACTTACTGATGATAAAATTATTGAAAATATTGCTTCTATTGCTATTCCTCCTAATGATCCTTTGCAGCAATATATGGAATACCACGATAATGATATGCATATGCAGGAAAGAAATGAGTTGGACGAAATATTCACAAGACAAACTGCTATCCTGAAGCACAACCTTCCAATTGAGCCTTTAGGAATCCCAGCACAACCAAAAGAAGAACCGGTGTTTGACCTCAAACCAAAAGAAGACTTCGGCCAGAGAGGGGATCCTACGGTCGGTAAGGCTCTGATACCAAGTTGTAAGGCCCGATATGCGGTACTGTTCTAGATCTAGATGTTTCCATCCGGATCCTGGGACGAAGCACATATCGGTCCCACCGCGACATATGGCATAGCCATATGCCCCGGATTTCCAACATGATATCACAACATTACAGATACAAGGATACAACATTTCATACAATCGGCATACAACTGCCTTAATACAATACAACCGCGGAAGATACATGTCTGAGTACAGACTACAATCAATTGCCTAGTGGCAAAGAGAAAAACATCGATCCCCATAACCACACGGGTCCAGGCCCTCCGCCGGGATCCGCCTAACTAGTCGTCGTCGAGTCTCCACGTGAAACGTCGATCACCATACCTGTTGTCGATCAAGAACCCTGAAAAGAGTTTGGGGGTAGTATCATGAGTACAGAAGTACTCAGCATCCAACTGTAGTGGTCAACTGACCCAGCAAGGACTTCATCACTCGTCATTCTTGGACAACTAGTAGTTTACGGTAAGGATGGGGTAAGTGATGAGGTTGCTGCCGCACTAGCATTTATGAAGTGGCTAACGATCTAGAGAGTAAGGTAAGAATCCAAGCATTCAATGAGGAATCGCCTCCAACAAATCTGCTATCCACCTACTTACGCAAACATAACACCTATCATATCCTTGTCCTCCTCTTCGCATCCCGACGAAGAAGAAGCAGTCAAGGCACACACACGTTGATCAATTTATATTAATATTATCTCACTTGATGTTGTCTATGAACAAGGAGTAGGTCTCAATTCGTCCATAACAGTGGACACGACTTCTCAAAAAGATTTAACCCTGCAGGGGTGTACCAACTGCCCATTACAAGGCTCCGCACGCACGCCCATCTCTCTAAGTTTCGACCCATCACAGGCAGCCATTTTATGATTTAGTCCCGAGAGATCCGAAAAACGACGGGTCCCTCTAGCTAACCACGATCAAATCCGGGTGGCCCCCGGTGAGTCGACATCCAACTCAAAAGCCGGCCGCGCTCTCGAATCGGCCTCTACCGTCTGGACGAGGTCGGGTTATCTACCCAAACTATGTGGGAAGCCCCCTAGCTTCCAGGTGTGGACCAACGAAGGAACTATGTCTCCGCTGGCCCGAGTTGTTTTAAAGAATATCTGCTAGGAGCGACCCGACAGACACACACATGGTTTTCAAATGGTAAATCAGCTTCGGCACCACTAGAAATGTTTGAAGCTAGGTAGGTAAGAAGAGGGGACCCCTTAAAATCCCACACGCGGTTAGGCACGCTCAGTCTTAGAACCAATACCCGGAACTCGGATCCTAGTTGACTCGAATGGAACAAAGCGTCGGGGCGGGATAGCCTAGACCTTCCATCCTTCGTCGAATATAGTCAACATTATAATAATCATATCATCAACAACAATATAATAATGTGATAGCCCAAACGAAAAGTAACAGGGTAACATCGTAGCATCCTAAGCATGCATACTAAGCAGGGGCTGAGCAACGAGCAATAGTAACATACCAGTACATGGTTTGCTGGGAGGGGACATGGCTGTATCGGTTTGATAGAGGTTGTAAACATGTGGTAGGATCAAACATCGAACCTATCCTAGACTAGCATGCAAACCGCTGGTTGAAATAGAATGGATCATAAGTAATGTATAGTCCTTGCCTGTTGATAAGTCGGGTTCCGAAGGTGTAGTTGACCGCAAGCTCGCATCGTCTCCGAAGGTACCCGCGGAAGCACAAAAGACGGTAAACACTGGAAAGCAATCAACGAGCAAGCATCTATTACTACGAAGCAAACACAAGAAAGCATCAACAAGAAGGCAACACGTGACATCGCACCTACCGTCGAGAGCGGTTACTAACAGGTTAAGTGGAGTACTCGTCACACACGACGATACCGCACATTTGGAATGGTTCAAGTTATTTAGCTACATGTGATCAACAAAGTTGTTAACATGGCATCTCAGTCAAGCATGGCATAGCACACAAACATGACAAGAGGTGAAACATAAAGGAAACTATCTATGCTAGTCAATTTAAGTGAGGCACAACCTAAACATGGCATGTCACTAAGTGTCGCACGACAATTAAAACATTTGGTATTGTTCTGTCCTAAACCATATTTTAGGTTGGTTAACAGCAGCAAACAATAGCATAAACACAAAGTACACGAAAACTAATCAAGTTACATATAAAGAACACTCCAAACAGAGTTACGGTTAAAAAGATACAAGAAAAACAAGTTTTGAACACAATCTGCCAACATCAGGAAGCACACTTTAGAGCAATGCATAAACAGGACAATGAATGCAAACATGCTCACAAATGATATGCAACTAAATTAGACATGACAGGGAAGGCATGCCAAAAGGAATCATGAAAAAAAGGCATCATGGTTCACTAGTTATAAGCAACACAAAAAGCTAAAAAATATTACTGGTCAAGGACTTAGTGAAAATCAGAGAAACATGGCAGAAACTGTTATTTTCATGCTGTATAAACAGGGGTAAAGATATATGCAAAAGTGCAGCAACATGGCATAGCAATATATGGGCATGAACTAGACATGATGGTGATCAGGTACAAACAAGAATCAAGGTAATAGGCATCACAGATCAAAAGATATTAAGCAAACAACATGGCATCGGAACGTTACAGACTTAGAGAAAAACAGAGGTGGCTGTCAAAACAGTGGCATGGCAACTTTGGAGCTCAATAACTATATGACCAGCAAGCATATCATGACAATGAAATACATGCAATGGAAGTAGACATGATTCTTAACAGTATGCAACAAGAATAATTGCAATAGGCCTCATGGATGTGTCACAATCATCATGCAAACTTGTAATAAAATAACAGAAGCAGCACACTAACAAGAAATAATAGCAATTAACATCCTGATGCTCACTTCAACACAGATTAACAACATCAAGATGGCCCCAAATCAAAATGCTCACAAAAGATGAACTGAAGTACACACAATTCTAAACAATTTTCCTTTTGGGCGCAACGCCATCCGAGCTACGGTTTACTCGCAAATTTGCTCGCAAACAGGCATACAGCAGCAAAATTAAAAGACTTAGCAGAAAAATAAAAAGGCAGAGAGAGAGAGAAAAATATAACGGGGCCTCACCCCTAGTGGGCCTCGTCCCACTGGTCGGCTGCTGGAGGCGGTTGGGCTGGCGGCATAGACTGGGCCGCAGGTGGGACTTGGGCCGTAGGAGCGCTAGAGGTGGGATGGTCCACGCGGCCACGGGCGTTGGAGGCGCCGGATCGGGATCCCGATCCCGACCCCGGCGAGGCAGGCGGCGGCGGCGGCCGGCCGTAGGAGCAGGGCCGCGCGGAGGGGGTCCGAGACCGGTGGCGGTCTTCGGATCCGGCCATCCATGGCCGGCGGCTGGCGAGGGTGGCGCGGTACGAGCTTCCATGGCGTCGCGGCGCTGCACCAGGGAGAAAGGAGGGGCGAGGCGAGGAGGAGAAAGGAGGCGCGGCCAGGGGGCTCACCGGAGCAGGGCACGACGCAGGGGCTCCGGCTGCCGTCGTCCGGCGGCGTGGTGGCGCTCAGCCACGGGAGGCGACGGCGAGGCGCGGGCTGGGAGCCCAGATCGGGCCAGACAGCGGTCGCCGGCGGGCCCACAGGGCCCGAGCGTGGTCCGACGGCTGGAGGTGGGAGAAGGCATGCTGGAGGGCGACGTGGACAGATCAGAGCCCTCCGTGGCCAGATCTAATGGCCAGGATTGGCTGGGTGGCTAGGGTTTCGGGTTTGGAGTCAAATTTTGGGCAGATCTGGATAAGTGGAGGGGGGTGGCTGCAATTTTTCCAGAGGGAAACCCTAGAAGGATAAGGGGAGTGGTGGTCTTTATATAGCCCAGGTGGCTGCAGTTTGCCAAAACATCCCTGGTTTTTCAAAACTTCGAACTGCGCGATCAGCGCGTCGAGCTGGCGGCGTTCACCTCGTGCTGGAACCGTTCCGAGAACACTTTCCGGCGCGCTATAAAAATATCTCGTTTACTTATTAAATGGGGTTTTTCGTTCCGTTGGCTGCGGCTGGTCTTTTGCGGATTTCGCGACGGTGATCGGGCGAAACCCGGTGTCGCAAAGGTCGAGTGTCAGGGTGGCAAGGGTCGGTCTCCGTCCGGTACGAGATAAGAGGGGGGAAAATAATCGTCGATCGATAAATCGGGGATGCAAACACCGCAAACAAATCAGACAATCAAACAATTCACACCGAAAACAAAAATTTTAATTTTTGTGAAATCTGGGCTGTTACATCGAGACCCCTCACTAATCTTCTCTAGAAGGATGTTCCTTTTGTATTTGATGAATATATTAAGGAGGCTTTCGAAGTTCTTAAGAAATCTTTGATAACCGCTCCTATAGTACAACCACCTGAGTGGAAATTTCCCTTTGAAATTATGTGTGATGCTAGTGATTTTGCTGTTGGTGCTGTCTTAGGACAAAGGGTTGATAAGAAATTGAATGTTATACATTATGCTAGCAAGACCCTTGATAGTGCTCAAAATAATTATGCTACTACTGAGAAGGAATTCTTAGCAGTAGTGTTTGCTTGTGATAAGTTTAGACCTTATATTGTTGATTCAAAAGTTATTATTCATACTGACCATGTTGCTCTTAAGTACCTTATGGCGAAGGAGGATGCCAAACCAAGACTCATCAGGTGGGTACTCCTTCAAGAATTTGACTTACGGATTGTTGATAGAAAAGGAGCAGACAATCCGGTGGCGGAAAATCTTTCAAGGATGGAAGATATACCGCATGACCTCATCCCAGTCAACGACAGTTTTCCAGACGAACAATTTGCCGTTGTAAAAGTACAATCTCTCTCCGATCATTGGTTTGCAGATTATGCTAATTTTATCGTTGCAAAGTATTTGCCTCCAGGTTTAACATTTCAGCAAAGGAAGAAGTTCTTCCATGATTTGAGGCACTACTTTTGGGATGACCCTCATCTTTTCAAACAAGGTCCTGACGGGATCGTGAGAAGATGCATACTGGAACACGAGCAGAAGAACATTCTCAAGCAATTCCATGATAGTCCCTATGGAGGACATCACGCCGGTGAGAGGACCGCACATAAGGTTCTCCAATCAGGTTTTTATTGTCCTACTCTCTTTAAAGATCCTAGAAATTATGTTTTATCTTGTGATAAGTGTCAGAGAGTTGGTAATATTAGTAGGAGGAATGAGATGCCTATGAATTACTCACTAGTGATTGAGCCTTTTGATTGTTGGGGTTTTGATTTTATGGGTCCTTTTCCTCCCTCAAACAAGTACACTCACATTTTAGTAGTTGTTGATTATGTGACCAAGTGGGTTGAAGCAATCCCCACTGAGTGTGTTGATCACAAGACATCTTTGCAAATTCTCAAAGATGTAATTTTCCCTAGGTTTGGTGTACCTAGGTATCTTATGACTGATGGAGGATCACACTTCACCCATGGAGCTTTTAGAAAAACTCTAGCAAAGTACGATGTCAATCATAGGATTGCTTCACCGTACCATCCTCAAACTAGTGGGCAATTTGAGCTCACCAATAGAGAGATCAAGCTGATCTTGCAAAAGACGGTTAACAGTTCTAGGAAGGCTTGGTCAAAGAAGTTAGGAGATGCTCTGTGGGCGTATAGAACTGCTTACAAAAATCCCATGGGCATGTCCCCGTATAAGATGGTCTATCGCAAGGATTGCCATTTGCCACTAGAATTATAACACAAAGCTTTCTGGGCTGTTAGAGAGCTTAATGCTGACCCGAAATTAGCCGGTGAAAAGCGTCTCATAAACTTGACTTCTCTAGATGAGTGGAGAAGTGAAGCTTACGAGAGCGCTAAAATGTTCAAAGAAAAGGTAAAGAGGTGGCATGATAGAAGGATTCTGAAACATGAATTTAATGTTGGTGATAAAGTTTTATTGTTTAGATTCCGTTTCAGGTTTTCTCCAGGTAAATTACTTTCGAGATGGGAAGGGTCATTTCATATCGAAGAAGTTTACCGGTAAGGTGCAATTAAAATTAACAATTTTGATGGCACCAAACATCAAATTGTGAATGGGCAAAGACTCAAGCATTACATGGCGGGGGATCCCGTCAATGTTGATGTAAATATAATACACACAACAACTCATGAAGAATATGTTGCAGCCCCGTTTCAGATTCTAGCAGAAGCAGAATAAGAAAAGGTATGTATTACGGTAAGGAAACATCGCGAACCGCCATAAAAGTTCCAACTTACGCATTTTTGCAAAATATAGAAAATTCAGAGCCGGAGAGGATCTCCAGGGGGCCCAGGCGCCCCCCTGACGCGGCCTACCTCCTGGCCGCGCCGGGAGGCCGCCTAGGAACCCCGGAGCCCGTCTCCGACTCCACTTTGGCTCGTTTCCTTCCTTATGTTGCAGAAATTTTTGCTATATATTTGCCCGGATAGTCCCGGTACCGTATCTCTCCATTTCGCGTGTTTTTTTCTCGATCTGTTTCTGCCAGGAAATATTTTAGCTAGACCTAGGTGCCATGGCTTCCCCAAGTTCCCCCAAGGACAAGTTCGTCGCCAACATCATTAACCCTTACCTCGCTCAGGTGAAGAACCATCCTCGAACCGTCCAGTTGGAGGATGGTGACCTTCACCAAGAGGATCTGAAGGAACCTGTCAAGGAGGGGAGCATCGAGGCCAGGCTAGAAGAGATGGAGCACGAAGTCTTCAAGTACAAGAAGATGGTTGAGCGGGGCATTGAAGCCAACTTCGACATCATCAACGAGCTGAAGACGTTCTACAAGAAGGAGATGAGGGGGATTTGGTCAAGCATCACCGCTGCAGAAGAAAGAATTGATGATCTCCAAAGGAAGATTTATGATCTGCACAACCAGAACTGTGAGTATGAACTAAAGTTTTGTTGGAGTTCGGGGCAGAAAACACAAAATTTTCATAACCTACGAGACCCATACCCAAGACCTATGCTATGGCGATGCAAGTAACGGACAGAAATAGATCACATACCAGTATGTAGTCCGTTAAGCGGGAAACGTTCCCGCATGAACGTGGTTGGTGTAGTCGTACCGGCAATCCCCGATGCCGCGCAGATCCACGATGACTCCTGTAGCCACCCGATCCTTGTAGACCGATGACGGTATTACATCCCCGTCGAAACGTTGTTGATGAAGACCTCGCGATACGACCACGACGATGAAGTAGCACCACAAGTGTAGTGCCTCGCGGGATTATACACATACAGTATACCCGACATCCCTCCGGGCTCCGAACCAGTAGAGCAGTGGAAAGAAGATGGATTCGGATCCCGATTCCAGCAACACAACGGCGTGCATATAGTGGAGAAATCCCCAACCAAGTGTAGACTCCAAACAAGGGGAGTCCACTCGAGGAAGGAGAAAAAAGGGAGAGAGATGAGAACTTATCTCAAAATATGATCATTAAAAGGGCACCTCTACCCCTCCTTATATAGGCCAAGGAGGGGTGCCACCCCCCCCCTCCACTTCGGGGGTGGGACTAATCCCAAGGGAGGGGGTGGCGCACCTATTAAGGGGGTGGGCCCCCTTATGGAGCCATGGCCCATGGGGGAGGACTCCCTCTCCCCTAATGGGCCCTATGAGGCCCATATGCCTTTTAATTACTTTTTAATTATATTTTAATATTTAATTCAGATAATTAAATAATAAAACATATATTAAACATTATTAAATATATTTTGAACCTTTCAAAATACCCGGAACAACTTCCGGCCTTCATCGGAACAATTCCGGCCATCACCGGAATAATTCCGGTGTTTCTCTCTTTTTCTCCGGTGATCCCGAATCTATCCTTACTGCGTCGAGTACCCTTAAGTGTAACACCCTACGGTCCGGGAAACAGCAGACATGATCGAGACAGTTCTCATTGATCAATGACTAATCAATTGGACCTGGTTACAATCCTTGATAGCCCCTGCGCTTCCATCGAATGAACTTCAATCGCTGTTGTATCTGTTAACCGTGTGCATGTTCCCTTTGTCCTGGGGTACTTTGCTTGTCCGAGGTTTGATCATCGGTATCCACTATACCTAGTCCGTCCTCGTTCTCAACAAACAAGTTTACTCGTTCCCGTGATATTACAACTCCGTGACCTAGTCACACGTTTGCAAACTTTATGATGTAACATCACCGAGTGGGCCCAGAGTACCTATCCGTCACACGGATGGACAAATCCCGCTTTGATCTATTTGCATACTCATTAACATATCTATTCAGAATACCTGAAGTACTCCTTTATGGCCAGCATATTTCAGTCAGGCGGTGGGTAGCAAATCAAGGCATCCTAATAGACAGTAATTACGTATGATCATTACGGTCTAAGGATCTGGTCACTACGTTATAGTTATCGCAATGTCGAACTATGTGACTTGATCACATCGCAACACTTCTGGTGGGTGTATGTCCATCATATCATTATCCAATGATACGACTCCATTGTCAACAGACGCCATTGTCTCATGATCAGGAAACCTTGATTATCAATCGCCCAATGGACTAGTATACTAGGGTTGACTAGGGACCTGGTTGTTTGTATACCACACCTGTATTGATGTTTCCGCTTAATACAGTTATAGAATATTATCAAACTTATTATGAACTAATGGAATGTGCTCGATAAAACATATTTTATTTTCCTCTAGGGCACATTCCCAACAAGTTTATGCGCACGGGTTTAGGTGCTGGAAGCAGGATCTTGGAGACTGAAACCTCTCATGGGACCGAAGAACCTCTACCGTGGAAGCGCTTCTTCCACAACTACATCAACAACAACCACAACAAGAATGAGGAGTAAATCTCCTTAGGTAATGGCATCCCCTCAGCTTGTTCCAAGCTTGGGGGAGTGCCCGGTATCTTTATCTTTATCTTAGTCTTTTAGAGTCAAGTAGAGTCGTATCATGTCTAGGGAAGTTATTATATGAAATAGGTGTTTTCATTGAGGTCTATCACTCCTTCTGTGGCGAGTTTGTATCCGTGAGTGTGGAGTCGTCTATATTGGAATATTAATGAGAAGTCTATTGGTTCCTTCGCTGCACTCCGTATTCTCTTCACGCAATCGACCTTATATGATGATTCTTATGGGTAGTATTGACCTTATATTAGGTATGGCTTTGAAAACTTTATTTAATTTTGGCAAACATAGCTTTGGTCTTGACAACATGCATTATTTCTCAAGTAGCAACATAGCCAAAACCTTTATGTTATTATGCTTGAAGTGTTATGTTGACAAGGAAGACAACTTGATGTGTTATGCTTACCTTAATGTTTATGCTTTATATGTTTTGCATCTAAGTTAGCATCAATGGTCTGTTCTCTCAAAGCCTTTCCTAGCCAAACTCTTTGCCTAGCAGATTTCTGCTTGTGCATACATACCCTGAAACCATTACCTCCCATATGAGTCCACCATACCTTCCTATTCGTGGTATTCCCCTACCACTCTTATAAGTATAGAATTTATGTGTTATCCTTAAATGTTCAAAACCTTCTGTTTTGTGCCTCTTGTTTAGCTCATGAGGAAGTAGTACGTAATTCATGATCTTCTTAAGTTGGACAAGTTTTACCCCGGGATTGCATGTCTAATCTACAAACCCATAATTCGAGGAGGAACTGGCATGAGTGTGCCCAGCTCGAAAGATAATATAACAAACAAACCTCCTTCACGCTTGATCTATGAGAAATCAGAAACTTTGACAGTGATAAACAAAGGAGACTAAGGGGATGTGATCGTCCCCGCTTGGGAGCCGTTCCTCGAAACTTGTCCATCTTGAGAAGTAATTGAGCTATCTATTAGCATTCGTTGACAAACTAGGCACTTCCCAAAACCTATTTTCATTCTATTTGATTTAAGGATAGCACATGAGTTTTCCCTACTTGCCTTTAACAAGGCATTTCCTTTACTTTTATGTTGAGTCAGTTTTCCCACTTCTTCCTTTCCCAAAGAGAACAGACACTAATGTTGATGAGGATTCATCCATATAATGCTGCATTAAGTTTTGCCATGTCGTATCATTGTTGACATTATCATTTGATAAGTAAGTTGTTTACGAAAGCTTTTGCCGAGCAAACATCTTCCTTTGTGTTAGCATTTGCACTTCATGACTAATAACATGTTCTTTCAAAACCTTCAACTTGTTTCATCTTATTCAGAAAGAGCAAAAGTAAAAGTTATTAGTTGTCCTTTGACCAAGGATATGTTTGCCATAATTTGATGAGTTTTCTCAGCCCTACTTTTGATTATAATTGTTATTACTTTCTCATAAGGAACTTATGAGTTGAGGTTGCTGTTGAGGATGCTTGAGTTTGATGAAGAAACTTTGGTGCTTCTTGTCCGTATTCTATTTATCGACACTTCACTCTCTAAACTTGTGGACAGGTTTACCGAGCTCAGCATTCGCTTGGGGACAAGCGAGGTCTAAGCTTGGGGGAGTTGATACGTCCAAAATACATCACGATTTTATATAGTAATTCTTTCTTATTCATTGATATATTTCATGTTATGATGTTGTTTTTATGTTGTTTTGGCTTATTTTACACAGTTTGCAACTTTCTGATGCTGAAGCAGCAGACGCAGGATTCAGTGGTAAAAAGTGGACGATGAGTTGCTCAAAAATAATACCTCCAAATTACCTAAAAATCGACGGAGGGTATTTTTCTGAAGATTAACGAAGACACGCCGAAGAGGGGCCAGAGGGGGGCCACAGGGTGCCCAGGCGGCCACCCGGCGCGACCCCACCCCTGGCCGCACCGGGAGGGCGCCTGGACCCCTGGGGCCACCCCCGGCTCCCCCTTTGGCATATATATCGCACACATATCAAAAACCCTAAAACAGAGAGAGTTTCCAGAGTTCCGCCGCCGGTCCGTGGCGTAAACCTACAGAGGAGAAAAGACATCTCCGGCGGGCAGATTCCGCCGGGGAGAACACCTACCGGAAGGGGAGATCGTCTCCATGGTCATCACCATCGTCACGGGCATCATCGAGATCATCATCAACATCATCCCCAACATCAGCACCATCTCCACCACCATCCAATCTCACCTCACAAGTTTATCTTGTGTTGTAATCCGTACTATCTATCCTCTCTACTCTACCGGTGTTGATTACTACCGTGTGATGAATGGTATTGAGTTTTGTTGGAGAATTATCATTGTGTCCAGATTGTTTATCATCTATTTATCCCCACTGATCATGATCTCTTTTATGTCTTGTGAGTAGTTACTTTAGTTCTTGATGACATGGGAGAAGTCTAGTTGTTAGTAGTCATATGATGTTGAAGTAATATGTGTTGTTTGATATTTAAGACGTGTTGTTATTTTCCTAGTGGTGTTGTGTGAGTCGAACACTCAACACTTCGCCTTATTAAGGACCTAGGGGAATACGTGTACAAAGAATGCTTACGGTGGGTTGCCGGAGTGACAGAAACATGAACCCCAGTTTGTACTCTTTTGCACAAGGGAACAATGGATCATCGATCGTATTGCTATGGTTAGGCTTTTGCCTTAATAACTATCTTGTATTTGCGGATGCTTGCAAGATGTTTAATCATAAGAGTGCACTTATATTAGTCTAGAGGGCGCACTAGCATAGATCCACCCACTCAACACTTGTCAACACGGCACATAGTACCGATGCGGAATATGGAGAAAGCACATGACTATTTCTCCCATGTGTCCTCAAGAACGCTTTAGCCTTTATAAGTCCAGTTTCTAGGCCTATCCTTTTGCTCAAATGGATTGGGCCACTTGTTACTCCTCAGTTCTCTTTACTTTACTTGCTTTTACCTTCTTGTCGCTTATACCGAAAACCGCTAAAAAGTTATCTTTCAGTTCCTGCAGCCATTTCTTTACCAAAGTCACTTACCAATACCTTCTGCTCCTCGTTGGGTTCGACACTCTTATTTATGAAAAATGCTACAAACGATCCCCTACAGTTGAGGGTCATCACTTGCAGAGTGTGCGCCTCCTGCTTTGCCTTTGATGGTTGTTCCTCTTGGATCATGCAGACTCGCCCGTGGGACGGCGGGTACTGCTCTTCTGAGTTAAGTGCTGGTGGTTGTGCTGTCTCTCGAGTCCGTTTGGATTTGCGTTGCTTCTCTTTCTTGTATTTGTCGGAGAGTTCAGTGAACAGGCGCCAACTCCTCAGGGTGTGGCCTGCTTTAAGGCGTCCCCAGTCGTCTTCAAAACAGTGGATTGTGCAGGGTCATCCAGTTGTTCTTTGGCCGTAAGCTTGCTGGTGCCGGCGTGCCTTCTCCTTCTTGAGATGTGAAACGACTGCGAGTGGTCTTTTGTGCGGGAGTGGAACCTTGGGTCGAGTTTGATTCCGTCGTTGATCGAGTAGTTCCGGATCATCTTGGCGAACTCGGCTGGTCTTCGGTCGGGTCGTAGTATTCGCCGGATTGATTTTCAGAGCCCTCGTCGCATGCTGCGATGGGTGTTCAGGTGGGGGCGGGTGCTCGGGTGGTTATCGGAGTTGCTGTGTCAGGCGGTGGTTCCTCAAGTGAGACTTCAATTTGGATTTCTTGCTCTGGCACTGCGGCTGGCTTTGTGGCTGCAGCTTGTCCTTGTCTTCTGAGTCATCAAGTTTTTATTCGTTGGGCGCGGCTTTGGTAGTCGCCGAAAGATTGGTCTTAGCGTAGTTGTCGGCCGACCAATCTTGGAGGAGCGACGGAGAGGTTTGCGATGAACCTGAGTTCTTTGAGTGGATTGGATCTTGTTCGGGTCCTTGAGTTGCGGCTTGCTGATGACGGGACCGCCAAGATCGTGATTCTGACCTGCGTCTTCCCCACGGTCGGCGCCAATTGACGAGGATTGACCTCGGCAAATCCCATGGTTAGGAACCCCGGGTTAGATCGTAGAGGAGATGTGCAAGTTGGCGATACTCGTCGGCTAACAGGAGACAGGGATTTACCCAAGTTCAGGGCCCTCGATCGGTGAAACCCCCACTTCCTGCTCGATTTTATTATGATGGAGGCGATTACAGTGGAGGTCGAGGCGAGTTCTCTTGGGACTGGATGTGTTGCTTGGATATTCGATGCCCTAGACGCCCCCTCTCCCAGCCTTTATATATTAGGTTGGGTCGCAAGGAGTCCGTGTAGGCTTACAGAGAGAGCTTCCTAATCTAGTTTCAGTCTTGGACACCAAGTCGTAGCTTCCATAACCATCGAGGGCTCCTATCGTGGTGTCTCGAGTGGGCCGGACTTGGGTCGCTCGAGGCTTCCAGCGAGCCTTCTGTCTTGATACGCACCATGTACCCTCATCTGTAGGAGTCATGGGGTCACCCCCTCGTCAATCATGGGACCCCGGTCCATATTTCCACCATCGTTTACACCTCCACTTTACTTTCTGCTTTTACTTTCTGTTGCAATCACCACTATTATGATCTTGTGTTTGATCCTTTGTAAACGACAAGGCCGGAGGTATTGACAACCCCTCTGTACTTGATGGGAGAAATGTTACTTATTGTGTGTGCAGGTCCAGGTCAAGTAAGCAACCCTCGGTTGTGAACGGCGCCATTGTTCACTTTACCACCTACTTCTCGTCTTCGGAGTCCTACGGGAGACATAAACCTTGGTATCTTCACCAAGGGAAATTTTCCTCTATCTACATCTCAACCTTCCACTTGGGGCAACCAATGAAGGGCGAGAAGCCGTTATCATCTCTCGTACCATCAGAGGTCCGGTTAGAACATCTGAAGCGTTCTCCGAATGGAAGTCAGAGGACCTGCAGTTAAGTTAGATGTCAGGCCGGAGGCTGGGTCAAAATGTCTGACGTGTCAGATATTGTTGGTCATAACCTCTGAGGTGTTCTCCGAGATGTATATAGAGCACTTGCACGTAAGTCGGAGGCCAGGTATGACATCGGGTCAGATTGTCCGATATGGGTCAGAATGTCCGACTTATGTCAGAGTGTATGACTTTACTGCACAGCTCCAACAGGTATATTGGACATTGGACGAACACAACTCAAAATCCCCATTGATCCCAAAGCTCAAATCTTTGACTCCTCCCTCTATAGCCAAACGATTCACACCATCTTTGGAGAGGATCAAGAGGAACACTTGATCTACACTTCCAAACAAAAATTCCCAATTTACTTGTTATCTCGTTAGATCCTAGCTAGCCTAGTGACTTGTGGGTGTTTTAGCATCCAAGAGCTTGTGGTAAGGAGCCATATCCATTGTGGTGAAGCATCGTGGTGGTGTTGGGATCCTCCAATTAAGTTGTGTAGTTCGCCCCTTCCTTGTTTGTAAGGGTTTTGTGTGTCGCCTTCAAGGGCACCGATAGTGGAACCACGACACCTTGCATTGTGCCAGGGCATAAGGAGAATAAGGTGGTCCTAGTGACTTCTTGGGGAGCATTGTGCCTCCACTCCTCTCCAACGAAGACCTACTTCTCGCAAGGGAAGGAACTTCGGTCAACATATCCTTGTGTCCACTTTCGGTTATATCTTGCATTTGCATTCAAGTTTCTTGCATTGGACTTATTGTCCATCTTACATGCTTTCCTGTGTTTAGTGCTTATCATATAGGTTGTCCACTTAGTTGAATATATAGACAACTTACATTGCGTCGATCTGAGAAATATTCATTCATGTTGAAGACGTTTTCATTTGAGGTTATCTTAGGGACTAAAAAACGGGCGCAATGGGCGAGATATGAGTGTTTGGGGGGAAACGTCATAGACCGTCGGTCAGTCAACGAACGGGTACGAACGACTACTAGGTGGTGGGTCAGGGGAAAACGCTAGAGACCATGGTGTCTCCCTTCAACAGAAACGCCACGGTGTGTGGCATCACCTAAAAGGGCTAGATCTTGGGGTTTTTCCGGACAGTGTTAGTTCCACTAATCTTTATTCCAAAGGTCAAAATAGAGATTTTGGCCACCCTTGAAACATGGGTTGCGGATTTGATCTTGTTGCCTTGCTTGACCGCAACTTTATTATTCGCCTCGCCACACCGTTGTTGATTTTTTTTTTCAAAAATGATTTTTGTTTGATGAATTTAAAGGAGAATGCGACGATCTATGTGATGTGCTAATGTATGGCAGCGAATACGATGAATTTCATCAGAATCTAGCTAGAGAGAGAGAGGTGGGAAGAAAAGAAGAGCAAGAGAAAAGGAGGAAGAAAAAGGAGAGAGAGAGAGTCGTTGGCTTCGCCTATATCCCGAAGCTTTTTTTGTCGTGGGGGACCCAAGTGAGTTTTTTGCCCACAGAAAAGCTCAACCCAAAAAGCAACATATGTTTGAAAGTTATCATTGCCATCTTTTTTTAAAGATGAAGCAAAAAAAACTATGATTTTCCAATTTTTATGAGCTGTGGGAGATCTTCACAGCCGCCATACATTGTCTATACACACATACACCAATAATGCAGAACCATTATACTCAGCATTACAGAAGTCCAACAAGAAAAAAGAAAAATAACTTTTTTACTTTTAGCCGAGGGAGCTATTTGCCTATTGTGTACAAGAAAGAGCCAATCAATGTAGAAAAACAATCAGCTGCAACTTCTACATCATTCACATCGTCCATCGTCGTGATCGGTATGGACTGATCTTCACCAATATCCATGATCAATCCTTTTCAAAGTTGGTGGTTAATCCATCGATCAGCATCAAGACACAGATGCCGACTTCTTGGAGCCAGTGTTGAGCAAGCTCGCCAGCTTTACTCTGGGCTTGGAGTACTCGCCGCTCATGGCATGCTTGGCGGCGAGGCCGCTGCCGAAGTCGGTGAAGTGCACGCCATCCCAGCTCAGCACCTTCTCCTCCGGCCCGCAGAGATCGCCGCAGCCGAACTTCCCCGGCATGAAGTTGTAAGGCGGACCGCCGTTGCCGCAGCACACCATCAACGGCCACTCAATCCCTGCAGAACAATAAGAAGATGATGAGCGAAATTCCAAGTCTGATTTCACTTCAGAGGCTGAACTTGTCATCGTCGGCATAGATCGTTCGTACCGTATTTGGTGTGGTTGGCGACGAAGCCGTACTTGATGGCGAACATGTCGGTGTAGACAACGGTGGCATCCTTGAGCCGCAGCCGCACCTCGTCGCAGAGGTCGCTCAGCTTCTTGTTGAACTCCTGCGCCGCCCGGTTGTAGTCGGCCAGGCAGCCGTGCGCGTCGTGCTCGCCGCCCTTCTCCTGCACCACCAGCGCCGGCAAGCAGCCGAGGGCGCCCGTGCCGTGTATCCAGAACTTCCGAGCGCCGTTGTCGTACAGGATCCGAATCGCGTCGCCGATCTCGCTGACGATCTTTCTGAACTTACTGTCCCACTGATCAGATGGGGTGTGCATCACGCCGGCCACGTCGTTGTGGCCGATGTCCATCGTGTACAGCGCGTTCTCGAAGCCCTCCTTGTCCACCGGGCCTTTCTTTCCTGCAAGAGCACAACCACATTGATCATCTTGAAATACATGCACTAACTTATCTTGCAGCTGTGAAATGTGATGGCGAACCTAGCTCGAAGAGCTCCAACGATCTACGCTTGAAGTAGACGAACTGATCGATCTGGACGTTCAGGGAATAGTCGGAGACGCCGTGTGACACCGTGGAGCCGGCCATGGCGAAGTTGGCACCGTTGCTGTAGTCGGAGCCAATTCCCTTCAGGTATGGGTTCAGCTCATGCGTGTTCAGACTCGCACCTGAGGAAAAATGATATCGAAGATTTAGTACAAGTCTAAAAGAGTAACCCTGATAGTTTTGAACGCAGATAGTTAGTACTTCCTCGGTTCCAAAATAACTGTCTCAACTTTGTACTAGCTCTAGTACAAAGTTCTTTGTACTAGCTTAGTACAAAGTTGTATTAATGCTAAGACGGTTATTTTAGAACTAAGGAAGTAGTAAATTTCGTACTTTTGTTCTTAAACTTATTCTGGTTACCACATTGTGCCTGATATTTGTAAAACAAAACCTGCACAGTTTACAAGTGTTCTCAATTCTAAGAATGTTGTCATGTCTTGCAGAGCTACCCACTCAAGTTCGAGCATCGCTTTCTTTTACGAAAGGATGTTCCAGTCCTAGTGATTTCTGCCTAAACTTCGAAAGTGTCAGGGAATAAGCCTTATCACTCACATCATCACATAGAAAATATCTTGGACAGCTTGTTAATCAAACCTTGGCCCCAGAAACAACCGAATGCACCTGTCACATTTATTTGCTACAGTAATTCAGCTCTTGTCACAGGCGAACAATAGGCAGTGCCCCCCACCGTGTGCATCTCAACCATCTAATCCAGGCTACTGGCTACATGATATCACTTATGATTGTACTTGATTGATATACTCAGATTGAATGTCTAAGCTTTCATGACAAGCGTACTGGAAGTACAAATGCTTTCTATCCTGACTTAATGTCGCCGATAAATGCCTTCGCCAAAACTTATTATTTGCTGGAATAAACGGGACTGTGAAGATATACTGTATTTGCCAAAATCCTAGGTGGGCATGCAGAGGTTACAAATCATGCAACTCAGGGAGCAATAGCATCATGGATGGGGTTGTTGTCCATGTGCACACAGTGTGAGAGCTATGAACTATCACATGTGGTGACACATTCTTGATGGGATCATGGAGAGCAAATTGCCCCTTTTTTCAACATTGCACAAAATAATCAAGACAAGTGAAGTGAACCGTTTCGACTAGAGATGGATAAAGTTTGACCGAGCAAGCATAACGTAACATGGATTATGCGCAATTGATTGAATGATTCCTCGCACGCTGGCATCATCATGGTACAATAATAACCATTAGAGTTAAGAAGACAAACCGGACAAGAAAACCATGTGGCTGGTGGGTTCGAACTCTTAGCTGCAATGGCATGTTCTGATCACGGATGGCACTTTGTTGACCCAGCAACTAGCACAACAGACAACACATGGGTAAACCTGAATCAACAGAAGTTACTATCGATAGCATCGTCGTGATTGGAGCGGCCGTTTCAGACTTATTACTATATCATCTGCATGATTTTGCCAAGTTCTAGCCCAGTCCTCTTAGGGCAGTCTCAGTGCACTATATCTTAAGATCATTAAACAAATGTTTAGATATAGCAGTTCTAAAAGCACTACTATATCTTAGTGTTGTATATCATCAACAATCCTTATTTGATGCCTTTTGTGAGAGGAAAGTCATGAGATGTCTTCATTTTGATGCTAACATCTGTATCTAGATTAGGACATACTAATTGATCTCTCTTTTCCTATTAAACATAGTGTCATATCAGATTTTTATCTATGAAACCATGCTAAGATGTACAAGCATTGGGACTGCCCTTTACAGAATGTACAATATATTACTACTAGCATAAAGCCATGTGTTGTAGCCATAATGTCCAATCGTGCCTACTAAGTTACTTTGCTAGCGCCAAGCCAAATTTGTTTTACAGGTAGCCTCGTCTTTTTGTGCCGAACAAAGCTGGCCTACAATGCATAGCTTCACCCTCTGTTCTTCACCTGTTTGGCCTGCCATCCTTCCTCTTTGTCTCCACACAGGTATAGGCAGCTAACTGACTAGAATAAGCCGCAAGAACAGGTCTTCTCGAAAACATGGATCATGCAAACACGCAAGGAGGAAGATTGCTCCCCCTTTCTTAATTCGGTAGTCGGCATCAACAAGCCCAACCACAACTAGCAGGTCAAACTTACAAACCATGGCCTTCTTTCCATCTCTCGAATTGCCAATGAGCAGGACAAAAAGGAGAGGGAAATCGGCCATTGTTAGGTTAGGTAGCACATGCTTGAGAGTTGAGACTAGTGCTTCAACCCCCGTTTTGACAGCACCCGATTTTTCTAGTCCCTCATCCACGTTGAAGGCGACATGACCGGCTTGTTGACCCTGATTACTCGAGATCGCTCGCCCATCCATCCACCTACCAACTCGGCTACGTACAGCTCTTGCTGAACTAGTTAACCAACCGAATTTTGGATCATCAGAAATGAATTCACAGAAACGAGGGAATTAACTTGAGACGATCGATAAGTAGCCATTTTCTTTTGCAACTATGCTATACTAGTTTGTAATTTCGAATCGCAGCAAATTAATCAAGTACAGTAGTATCTGCAATTTTTAGTTGGCAATTGGGGACTCGCGCGCTTTGCTGACAAATGGCGAGATGCGGTAATTGTTGATGGGTGGTGGTTGAGCAAACTCACAGATGAAGTCGAGGATGACGCGGCCGTCGGAGAGGCGGCCGGTGGGGCGGCGGAAGTAGGTGCGTCCCTCCGGCGGCATGATGTGGATGCCGCTCGCCGCCGCCACGCCCCCGGTGTCCGAGTTGGAGTCGCCGAAGTTGAACAGCACCGCCGGCGGCTCCGCCTTCTCCTTCTCCTTCTCCTTCACAGGCTCGGCCACCGCGGCCTCTCCGCCACCTACCACCCGTGCAACCGCCGCCGCCGCCGCTCCGTCGTATCCTCTGGTGAAATTCGCGGGCACGGAGGCCACGACGGCGCCGAGGTTCTGGCGGACGGCGCCCATGGCGGAGGGGGAGAGGAAGGTGAGCGAGAGCACGATGACCGCCACGCCCACCGCCGCGAACACGCAGTAGTACTGCAGGCGCAGGCTGACCACCTTCGCGCCGCCGTTGGGCCCGCCCGCCGCCATGGCCATCGATGTCCCTGGCAGGGCAGGAGCTCCTTCTCTCTTGCTTGCTTGCTTTGCTCCCTCTCCCCGGAACGGTCTCCTTCACGACGCGAGCGGTGGAAAGTTTCCACTGGAAAGCGCCTTTGCGCGTACGCACATATATATATGGCGGGATCTTCCCCACTGTTTTTTTACAGTGTTTTTTTACAGGGCAGAGGGTGCGACCGTGCGACCACCTCCTCTGAGCGACAGTTTCGACATTCTAATTCCACTGTAGATCGATAGATGATCACGTCCACTTGAGGTTTAGGTTAATCTCACTAAGTAATTGATTGTAATTGCCTCGTGCTGACGGTAATAACGATAGTATAGTTATTGGATGGGTGAGAGGTGGGGAGAAGGTGTTGACGAAGCTGCCGAGTGACGGCGGCATGGAGGGAGCCAGGGAGGAGACGACGTTTTCAAACTTGCAGCAAATGGGGATGACAAGACAGAGGGGTGGGGCCTCGCTGGCATATAGTGCCATGAGAATCTTTTTTTGGGGGGAAAATTGTATAAGTTTACAGTTGAGATCTGTTCCAAGAAAGAAAACCCAGTGCTTTGTTTAATCCTTTGCAACAGCAACTCAGCTGGTTCCCCATGTACATCAATAACTATTTTCCATTAGAAGGGGGAATTTCATAATTAATTACATAAAAACAAAGATCCCTCATGTTCCTGCATTTTCAGTGGATTTGGGGTACACCTACCAACTTGCAGGAGTGTACTGGTACTGGGTGGCATCATACTACTACATGACAAGGACATCCATTTACAGTGATGCATAGATCAGTGCTTGGAACTAGCTGGCTGGCCAGTATTCCTTGGCAGAGTTGTAATTTGATCAAACTTTGCATGCACTTTGACTTTCCTGGCCAAAGTGAATCAACCAAGCCAGAATGTTTTTTCCTTGCCTGGAAAGAGGGTAGAAAAGAAAAAGTAGTGGACCTGAAAATTAGGACCCATCTGCCTTTATTTCTAACCTAGCCAGTACAAACCAGTTGAAATTCTTGCTTGTCTCCATGATATGCCCCGGGAATGGTGCAGTGGAACATACCCTTCTACACAAGCTATAGTATTTTTTTAGTGACAGGTAGATCCCCACCGTAAAAAGATTATGTGCATCATGAATTCATGATGCCTCCTTTTGATTTACAGGAATTTTGAAAAAATTCTAAAAGATAGGTTTCTATCCTTCACATTTTAAAGAAAAAAACATTAGCTCAGACCTACGAAAATCCTATCTTATAAACCAAGGCATTTTTCTTTCCTATAGAAATTAAGATACATATCATCTCATTTCCTATGAATTTGCTATTCATACGATATTTCTATCATATGAACCAAAGGAGACCTCGATGCTTACTTTCCATGTGGCAGAGTCACAATGATGAGAACTCTTCTCCTTTATATCTTCGCAATAATAAGAGTTTTAGCTTAGCTTTTGTCCCATAAAATGATAAAATCGTGTTCATTTTTGTAAGTTTAAAATCAATAAAACAAGTCAAATACTCATCTCTATTTATTCATCAAAATTCAGAATATTTAGACACGTTTATATATGGCACAGAGCCACAAACAACCTGCATGCATTAACTTAACCCCTAGGATATACGCTCACTTCAATTGTATACAGAAGGAAAAAAGAAAGAAGAAAATAAAATCCTGCGAGTCTGCGATTAAGGACTTCCGATGAACTCTCATTGGGGGTTAGTGTTTTGTTAGTACCTTCACCTTCATCATTCCTATAGCAAAGCATTGGGTTTCACAGGATCGATGCATCATTACGAAGCCTTCGACTTAGCAGGCTTGACCAAGGTGGTGAGCTTCATCCTAGGAATGGAATATTCGCCACTGATTGCCATGGAGGCTACTATGCTGTTTGCAGCATCAGTGAAGTGGACCCCATCCCAGCTGATGGCCTTTTCATCAGGCTTGCACAGGTCCTTGTTGATTCCCATGCAGCTTCTCATTGGGTCGTAGTTGTAAGGGGGACCTCCATGGCCGCAACATGTCATCAACGGCTTCTCAATCCCTGAGAATTGACAGGAGTCGAACAAGTTTAGTCTGGCTGCTTTCCACTGACATACAACGGTTACTGTAATACAGTATCCTAGACTTAATTCAGCATGACAAAATTGCACGTTTTTTAGAGGTATAAGAGGTTTATACTGACAAACACTGATTACTGATTGATGATCTCTTTGCAGCTTATTGGCGTCATAACTTACCATGTTTCGTGTGGTTGACGACGAGATCATACTTGATCGCGAACATATCCACAAAGATGATGGACGATTTCTTCAGTAGCAAGCGCAGGTCGTCGCAAGTTTCACTCAGCAGTGTATTGAACTTCTTGGCAGCATTGTTGAACTTTATGAGGCATCCATGCTCATCCAGATCACCGTCATTGGCCCTCCGCATCGCAAGCTTTGCTGGCAGGCATCCCAGTGCACCTGTCCCATGTATCCAGAACTTCCTCGCGCCGTTCTTATGCAAAATCTGCAGTTTCACACGGATTGAACACTTAACAGCCGTTTCACGGAGTAAACACTGTTTCAGAATTTATGGAAATCCATCTTTGGACCATATGTACCTCGATGGCTTTCCTGATCTCAGCAACAAAGTGGGGAAGCTTTTCAAGCACTTCATCATAGGGCAAGTAGAGAATGGAAGTGATATCGTTCTGCCCAATGTCCATAGTGTACAGAGCTCTTTCAAAATCTAGCATGTTGAGTGGGACGGGCTCATCTGAATGACATTCACCAGGAAATAACCAGAAAGTTTGTCAGTTGACAGTGACTAAAAGAAACGGGAAACCTTGGTCAGATCGAGAAGGAGCAAACCTCTTGCGATGGACTCGTTGACTCTGTCCCTGAAGAAGATGAACTGATCGATCTGCACGTCCAGTGAGAACGGTGTGTCCCCTGGCGTCGCAGTCGCTCCAGCTATGGCGAAGTTATTACCGTTGGTGTAGTCAGCACCCAGCGGCTTCATGTTGGGGCTCAGGTGGTGCGTGTTCAAGGTCTCACCTGAAGAAGAGAAATTGTCAGAGCAAACCATTATACTGTCAGCCAAGTGAAGCATCGAAAACTGTTAATTTGCAGTTTTTTTCTGCAAACGTTCCACATTTTGAACGAAAAAATAAAGTAGTAAAAAACACACATATGGGGCAGGACATGTGTTGTGTGCAATATTGGATCAGGTTCCAAAACTGCCTGCTTATGCTCTATGAAAAAAGTTCTCCATCCATATACAGCAATGTAGGTGAGCTGATGAGCTCAAAGTCAAGAGGCATTTGATCGAGTCCACACGATAGTGTTGACTTGCATAGTAGAGAGTACTAAACTGCAAGGAATTTTTGCCGTGAGTGATGCTTATGTCTAATGCCCCTCAACCCTGTCGTGCTTTTGCCATTTTAGAGGGCACTATTTTTTCATAGCTTATTTTCTTATTTTCTTTATGGCTAGAATAAGTCGCACTTGAAAAGCACAAGCAGCCACTGCAGATAGTAAGTGGAGCAGACGAATAAACACTAACATGTGCAGAAAAAGTGTGATGGGGTATTGGGGTTCCCGTGGCTAGCTTGTGTTCTTGCCACCGGAGAACATGAAACTGTCATAGATAGCCTCACCAGTTGACAGAGAAGCTACTATTATCAGACATCGTCTTGCTCTTGCACACTGACAAGCACTCATATATCTGCCTTGTCCAGGGTGTAACTCATGGAACTAACCATTTCATTACCCCGCCAAAAAAAAACTAACCATTTCATTCCATGAAGCTCAAACCAGCCTCTTTCTTGGCTCCCTTCTTCACCATCATCCGCCAAATGGCTCTTGCATACAAGTTGAACAGGACAGCATAATGTCTACCATGTTGTGGCTCTAGCTCAATAAGCCTGTTCCGCACATGTTCGCCAACGGTGACACGTTTTCGAGCATCATTTGGAACAAGTCAAATGCAAGCTCGCCATGTCCATTCATCGCAAGCCCACCGATCATTGAGTTCGACAGCACAACATCACGGCAGCGAACACGGTCAAAAGCACACCACGCTTCTACATGCACCCACACTTGCAGTACATGTCCAGCAGCGCGGTCTCAACCATGACAAGATTCCTTGCAAGCCTCTCAGTTTCTAGATAACGATGGACCCACCGACCCCTCTTGGCAGCACCAAGATGAGTCCATGCCTTGAGCACGCTCACCAGCACCACTACAACCGGCTTGAAACCCTCCCACATCATTTAATCAAACACCCACAGTGCCTCATCGAACTCCCCTGAATGCACAAGCGCGTCGAACATGGCGCTCCAAGACACTAGGTTCCGGTCCGGCATTCTGCCAAACAGTCCCCGTGCTGCTGCCAGGTCGCCGCTCTTCCCGTAGCCGGACAACATGGTGTTCGACGAGGCGGCGTCCAGAGCGGCACGCCCAGTCGAACACCTTGAGCGCGCGAGGCAGGAGGCCGAGGGCGCACTAGGGCTTGAGGAAGGAATTGGTGACGACTGGAGCGCGTGGGCGAGGAGCGTGGCCAGGCGGGACAGAGGTGACGATCGAAACGGGTGAAGGATGGGGGCGGGACTGTGCGCGGAGCAGGAGCATCGCCGAACGCAGGGGCAAAAGCAGGTGACCGGGCCCGTGGAAAAAATTATGGATGTTCACAAGATGTGTGTGTCTACAAGCCCTAGAAAGTCAAAGTCCAAATTTGATACATGGAGAAACCAAAAGGAAAAAAGTTGAGCATGAATAGTGTCACAAAAAAAGAAGAGCAAAAATTGGTAGTATTCATAGCAGGATTTGTTTTTTTTGTCCATGTATATTTCAGATTTGGATATGAAACATTTAGGGATAGTAGACATAATCCAAAAAGAGATTCACAAAAAAAATTCCAGAATTTCTTGAAAACACGTAAATTTGATTTATTTATTTGAGGATGTGGGCCGTTTGATTTTGATCCAACGCTTGAGGTTTAGATCGAAAAAATGACTAATGCGTTTAATTTGTTCAGGCACATGTAGGGCCTGAATTTGTGGGGGGTTTTGTTGCAGTGTATGCAGAAGTGCCACTTTTGAATCCGCAGCAATGGCGATAGGAACAAGTAGCGTTGGCTTGTCACCCATTATTGTTAGGTGAGCTAGGACGGCGCGACATGAATTCTGAGAGCACTTCCAATGCTTGTATCTTAGCACGTAATCATATGCATTTTGCTTATGTGGCATACTATTTAATGAAGAAAGAGAGGAAAATTGTATCTTAGCTAAGATACAACCCTTGCACGTGGTCATATGCAAAAGACATGATTAGACCAATCACACTTATGCATGTAGCTAAAATCATTAAATAAGACACAACCTCAAAAAAACAATGCATTGGCCCTGTTTGGATACTCTAACCCGGTTAGAGGTTAGAGTTAGATTCTAACCCTAAACTAACCCACAACTAACTCTAACCAAAGAGGTGTTTGGATGACAGGGTTAGATTGACAATAAATGTACTTTCTCAATCATTTGGCTACTTTGGACCCTATTTCCTGCCGGATTTGGTGTGGCCGGTCCTTGTGTGGCCTCCTCCAGCTCACAATTGACATAACCAAACATTATTTACAAATCAAGCATACTTATTATGATAAATTTTATTTTGTCCATACAAATGAGATGTCCCACTTAAACATACAAGACGTCAATCAAAGGTTCAAAAAATATTACACTCCATGAAACAAAGCATGAGCTAACTCATCACGGAAGGCATTCATGTTGACATCTTCGTTGCTCTGGAGAAAAGCTCCGTACATCCCAAGCCCCGGGAACTCATCCGATGCCGAAGCTTGAGAGTTGAGATCGAGACGAGCCTGGGTAGCTGGGCTGCTTGCCGTTGGATGCGAACCCCATCCATTGAAGCTCTCTCCGTCCATCCCTGGTTCAGGCCGGCGGAAGGAAGTCGCTAGGGGCGGAGGAACGGGGGCTCTTGCCGGCGGCCGCTGGAAGGGGCGGCTGCGGGCGGGGAGATCTGGGCGGCTGCGGGGTGGGGATAAGGATGGGGCGACGGGATGAATGGGGGCGAGAGGAAAGGAGAGGGACGGGCGCGCGAGAGGAGCGAGACGGGCGTGGGCGAGGGGATCTGGTGCGGCTGGGGGCTCGTGGAAAATAATTAATTTTGTGGTCTCATCTAACTCTAACCCAAATAAGCACCTTCTCTCAGGGTTAGTTTTTTTAGCTGGGTTAGATGCATCTAACCAACTCTAACCCTCCTGTTTGGATGTTTTGGGTTGGTTTGGCACAATCTAACCAACTCTAACTCTAACCCATGGATCCAAACAGGGCCATTGTGGGAGTTGTATCTTAAGTTTTTATTGCTCCTATGATATTGTGCTAAGAAACAATGCATTGAAAGAGCCCTGAGAGACCGGAGGGAGGAACTGCATGCACCGGAGTAAAGAAGAGTGGAGCTCTTGTTCCGCCAACCCACAAGTATAGTTTTGTCCTCTTGGGTTGGTTGGGTTGATCTCCGCTGCTGATAACTGAAAAAATTGTTCTCCCCTGCTGAGTATGGGCAGTGGCGATCCTGGCTCCCATGGATTCGATTCGATTCGGTGGTAGTATGGCGGACCGGCTGGGGCATTGATTGATTGATTTTCCCTCCAAAGCCCGAACGCGATTTTCCTTGCTTGTGCGGGTGTAGTAGGGCCAAGCATTCATTCCGAGGAGATATGTGGGTCTGATTTTGATGAGCAGCAAGCAAGGTCGTGCGTCCGTGAGTAGTAGAAAATCACGGATCTGCCATGTGCAGGACCAACCAAGAAATCACGGAGTAGTAGTAGCTAGAAGATGGGCAGAGAGAGAGAGAGAGAGAGGCGGTAGCCGCCGGTGGGTTGATGGGGCCATGTGATGGTGGTAAAGCAAAGGATAAGAGGAGGAGTGGATGGGTTGGTGAGGAGTTGCCTGCAGCTACGTCGCTCGCTCGGTGGCAACAACCCGAGCCGCCAACTTGGCACCGGCCAACCAAGACAAGACGATCACCATTCACCCCCCTCGCCTCGATCCACCTCCAGCCACTTCGGCGGCGTCGCTAGTATGTGTCATCCACGACGAGTATTGCTGTTTGCCAGCCTCAATTCTGAAACCTCGCCTTGTTCTGAGATACTCCCTCTATAAACTAATATAAATAACTAAATTAATGATTTAAAATATTTTATATTAGTTTACGTAGAGAGTATTACTAGTAACAACAAATAATGTCACGGATTCACGGGGACAAGGACATGCATGGCAAACCGGTCTGAATGCACACTCTTTCCGTGTTTGGTCGATGCCAGCCAGATTCGACCCGCCCTCCTCGTCGTCGTCGACGCGTCGTTCATAATCGGCGACATACACAATCCTCTCTCTAGGCTGTCGTGACGTTGCGCTGCGCTGCGGTGGTGACCACCCCACCCACTCCGTTGCGGCATGACTACGCTTTAGGTCGGGCTAATTAAGCTCAGGTGAGCGCGTGTTTGTGACGAAACGGGAATGACCGGGCAAGGCCGACGAGCTGTCCTGTCATCGTGCGAATGTGCGAAATGCGCTCCCTCACCGCTGCATGTCATTGCCATGCCATGCCATGAATGGATATGCAAGCCACCCTTTTCTTTGTTTATTACTCGTCTACTACGATCTACTGGTATTTCTTTTCCTTTTCTTTCAACGTAAGCTAAACCTACTACGTACGAGTAGTTGTTTAGTTGAGACAAAAAAAAGTAGTTGTTTAGTGCGGGGTTGTTGGCGTCCCGTTAAAAAAAACGGGGCCGGGCCGCACGAGGATGCTTCAAAACCTGGCATAAGATTCCGAATTTCCTCACAAGCAGCTTTTCTTTGCTTTGCTTTCTTTCCCTCGCAACCAGCTTTTTATTTCTTTCCGGAGATCGGACAGTGCGTATCATCAAGTTTAAACTGAATCACCGTAAATAAAAGTTTAAACTGATACTTTGGTTGCACATCACACGTTGTTTGGCGATGGCGCGTATGAACGGCCAGACGGACAGACCGCACACATGAACTTTGGCGCAACCGCCATCATCATCATCATGCGTCGGTTGGCGCGCAATTCCGGACTGGATCTACCTCCCCGATGTTCAAAAAAAAGAAAGATCTACCTCCCCGCGATGCCTATGAGGCCATGGCATGAGGCTGGCTTTTCATGAAATCGGGACAAGAACGGAGAAGAGACGCGTCTCGGCAAAGTTTTGGCGTCAAGTCGAATGCGTGTCCAGACATCGGAATCAGCCAGACCAACTTTGTTTCGGGGGCCTGACTCTTGGCGTCGAATGAACGCGATGACATGCTAGGTGGGTGGAGACGGAGAGGTCACCATTTTTACCGGCCAAACTTTGACACGGTGTCGGTATGGATGGATGGGGAGGTCGAAAACCACGGACTATCCGTGATCTACGCATTGAATGGATCGGGTTCAAGTTCTATGGCTAACAAAAATCTGCAAAAAGTTTCCCCTGTTTCCAAACGGATAAACGAGCAGAATTTTCAATTCAAATGCTCAAATGCTATCTCTCCCTCTCCCCAAAAAGATTCCCTATGTAGATAAGCATATTGGTGGTAAAAATTACGCATTCCGACAAGACATTCCATGATTAATCTACTACTGGTGGCAGACTAGTAGTAAATTAGTGCCAACACTAGATTAATCTACTAATGGTGGGAAGAGATGAGGGGAACGGCACTCACAGATGAAGTCGAGGACGACGCGGCCGTCGCAGAGCCTCCCGGTGGGGTGGCCGAAGAAGGCGCGCCCCTCCGGCGGCGCGATGCGGATCCCCATTATCGCCGCCACCCCGCCCGTGTCCGAGTTGGAGTCGCCGAAGTTGAACACCACCACCTCCTTGGGCTTCGTCGCCACCTTCGCCGCCGCCTTGGCGGGCGCCGGCGCCACCATCCCCTTGCTCTTCCTGTGCTCGCCCACCACTCCGGCTGGCCCCGCCGCGTTGGCGAGGGCGGACGTGGTGGAGAGGGCCGCGCCGCTGCCGGCGGCCGGCATGTAGCGGAGCGTGGCGAACAGGACGGCCCCGGCCACCGCCCCCAGCACGCAGTAGTACTGCAGCCGCAACAGGCTCATGTTCTTCATCAACCCGCCGCCGCCGCCGCCTCCTCCATTGCCGCCCCCGTTCGGCCCACTCGCCATGGCTGGCTTTCTCTGCCTATCCACTGCCCCGCTGTCGGTCTCCCCTCCCGTGCTCGCTGGTGCGCGACTCTCCTCCGTCTCTCGCTCTATCTGTCTGTCTGTGTGCTGTTTATATACAGTGTTATTTAGCTCCTGGTGCACGTAGCACAATGCTTCAAACCAAGAGAAAGCTCTGAATAAAGAAAATCGTGTTGGACGAAACATGTGGACGGGTAGGTGGGTGGCTCTGCTTTTCTTTTATGTTTTTTTTAGAGTACTTCTATGGTTTGTTAATCGATCTAGAAAAAGTGCAAGTAATTTACGTACACTTTTTTGTAACATGGTGAGGCTTAAAAATGATCTCATTCGACTTGTAATTATTTGGGTTATAGTATTATTTTGGACCAACTAGATAAAGTGTAAGCGCAAAAAAAAACGTCAACACTGTGTGCGTTCAACTAGCTAAAGTGTGAGTTATGTTTTTGCGATTTTTAGCTTGATATAAAGGGGTTTCCCCTTGGTTCCATCTTTATTGATCCATACAAAAACCCTGACCAGTTCAATCTAAGTATAGACAATAGAGCAGGCAGGCAACAAAAGTTTAACATATGCCAGGTTTTGTTACAAATCTCAGCATATAAGCTACTATGGCAAAGGGGAAAGGAGCCTAACCTACCAAGAAACCATGGGCGACCAGGAAGTCCTTTCTATCTTCGTTTGTAGCTCTCAGCGGGACCATCCTGGCTAAGCAATCCTCAGGAGCTCTCCACGGCATCGATCCAGTAGAAGGATGCATCTTAGGAGGAGCACGCCCTGCTGATCCCCGCACATGATCTTCCAATGTCTCAGGAAGGAAGACAACACGCCCAGGATGCATTGAGCATCGCGCCAGACCCTTCCCTGGAAACAAAACTGATTTCTCATCAGCCACAGACTCCACAAGGAGGCAACAGAAACCATGTTATACACAGTTTTACTTTTAGAAGAGAGCATTTTTAGACCAAACAGTATTAGCAACAATGCACTCAAAGAAATTATGATGTATACTTTCAGGTTTTGAACATGACAAGCACAAAAGATCATCAACATTATTCCTCTTGGAAAGATTGTCTCTAATGAGAACTTCGTTCTTCATAACAAGCCATAAAAACATGAAATTGAGGGGGGGGGGTGGGCAGAGTTTTTCAAAGATAATTTTTAAGAGGAGACACAGTACCGCCAAAGTTGGTAGCAACATATAAAATAACACGGTATATACCAAAAGCTTCCAAAGTCCAAACAGGAACATCAGGGTTATCAGATAAACAGGCACTCCTAACTATGTCCACCAGCAAAATCCAATCTCTAAACAAAGAGTCATCCTCACACCTTCTAAAGTTAAGTTTAAGGACATGCCCATCCCAGGCCTTAGCAATAGAGATTTACTAGTGATTGCACATGTCAAAGAGAGACCAGAACTGGGTTTTAAGAGAATAATCTCCAATCCACCAGTCATTCCAAAAATAAATATTCACCCCATTACCCAATTTCCATTTGTAGAAACATCTAGAAGAAGATAAAGCCCAGGTTATACCTTTCCGAAAGGGAGAACCCGCATTTGGTCTAGACAAGAAAACATTAGGCTTGGAAGTCAATTACTTTTGATCCAAAACCACCCTCCAGTTTTATTGGGTTCAGCAAATACCTTTTAACCCAAGAAGACGTAATGCCAAATTGAAATCCCTGAGATTAGGCACCCAAGCCCACCAAACACCTTTTTCTAGCTACAAGGCGCTAGTGAGCTAGGTGGTATTTGTCCACATCCCCTAAGTTCCCCCAGAAAAAATGAGCCATTTGATCAAGGACATGAGATAAGTGGGGATACTGTCTACACAAGTGCAAAGCAGAATAAAGTTGCCCATATATGTTAAATATTTACCCATACAACCAGATATTTTCTTAATGATTATATCCACAATAGGTTCCGGGTCTTCCCTTTTTAGCTTGAAACAACGTAGGGGAACCCCAATGTATTTAAAGGGAAAGATCTTGAAGCATAAAACTTGAGCAAAATCCCTAACCTCGCCCTCATCCATATTAATTGACATTGAAAGAGCAAAGTTTTGCCCCTTAGGTTTTGGAGATTGTTGGACAAAGCAGTGGAGGAACTAATATTGTTTCCGAGTATAAACAGATACTTAGGTTCCTGAAGAATGGAGTTTGCATGTAGAAGTTCGAAGGACAACTCAATGCAGCATAGTTGTGTTGGATATGTGCCCTAGAGACAAATTAATAAAGATATTTATCACATATCCGTTTTGTTCATAATACGTTTTATACTGTGCTATAACTATATTACTTGGAAATACTAATACAGGTGTAGTATAAAACATGGTCCGTAGTTTAACTTGGGTAAACTATCTCATTGAGCAATTGATTGATCAAGCTTTCCTGATCATGGCGACACTTAAGTCCATTGACAATGAGGTCATATCATTAAGGGGAATGATGTGATGGACGTACACCCACCTAAAGTATTGCAATGTGATCGAGTCACATAGTTCAGCGTTGCTATGACTTTGTAACGTATGGCTTAGTCCTTAGACCGTAATGATCATACGTAATTACCATCTATGAGGAGACTTTGATTTGTATCCCACCGCCTTACTGAAATATGCTGGCTATAACGGTGCACTTTGGGTATTCCGAAATAGATGGCTGATGAGTATGTTAATAGATCAGAGCGGGATTTGTCAGTCCTTGTGACAGGACAGGTACTCTGGGCCCACTCGGTGATATTGCATCAACACCTTGCAAGGACGTGACTAGGTCACAAGAGATGCAATGATCATGGACGAGAGAAGTTGTTTGTTGTGAACGAGATGTGAACACGGTATGTAGGATACCACCGATCAAACCTCGGACAAACAAAGTACCGCAGCACAAAGGGATTACGTCGTATTGTTAACGGTTTCCAAAAGCGATCGAAGTTCATTCGATGGAAGCGCAGGGGCTGTCAAGGATTGTAACCAGGTCCAACTGACTAGTCATTGGTCAATGAGAAGAGTCTCGACCATGTCTGCTGTTTCCCGGACCGTTAGGGTGTTACACTTAAGGGCAATCGATGCATAAGACAGTTAAGGGATCAATCGGTGAAATAGGAGAAATCACCGGAATAGTTCCGGAGGAGGACGGAATGGTTTCCGGAAGAAAAATCAAGCACCTTCGATCGGATCGAGGTGGCGAGTATTTGAGTCACGAGTTTGGCAATCATCTGAAGTCTTGTGGCATAGTACCACAGCTTACGCCGGCAGGCACACCTCAGAGAAACGGTGTGGCTGAGCGACGTAATCGAACCCTATTGGATAGTGTACGATCGATGGTGTCTCATACTGATTTGCCTGTGTCATTCTGGGGGTATGCATTAGAAACTGCCGTTCATATTCTTAATAGGGCACCATCCAAATCCGTAAATACAACACCATTTGAAGAATGGCATGGCACAAAACCTAAGTTGTCTCACCTGAAGATTTGGGGTTGTGAGGCTTATGTAAGGAAACTACAGCCTGACAAACTTGAATCCAAGGCGGATAATTGCATCTTTGTGGGCTATCCCAAGGAAACTTGTGGATACACCTTCTACAACAAGTCTGACAGCAAAACGTTTGTTGCCAAGACGGGACACTTTCTTGAGAAGGAGTTTCTCGCGAAAGAGTTGAGTGGGAGGAAAATAGACCTCGATGAAGTGACTGACCAATCACTCCAATTGGAAGAAACGGCTACGGAAATTGTTCTGGAACCATCTTCCACAGTGGGAGCTGAAGAGAATGGCCAGAACGACATTCATAACGATCATGACATTAATGATGATCATGATGAGAATGAAGAGGAACCTTTTATGCCCCGTAGGTCATCAAGAGTCCGTCAACCTACTGAGTTTTACGGACAGCTTGTGAATGCAATCTCGGCTGATGAGTCGGATGAACCTACAAGTTACAAAGAAGCAATGGAGGGACCCGAGTCCGAGAAATGGCTTGAAGCCATGAAATCCGAAATAGACTCCATGTACACCAACAAAGTATGGACTTTGGTGGATATTCCCGAGGACCGCAAGGCCGTCGAGAATAAATGGATTTTCAAGAAAAAGACTGACGCAGACGGAAACGTATCTGTCTACAAAGCTCGACTTGTCGCAAAGGATTTCCGACAAATTCAAGGAGTTGACTACGAGGAGACGTTCTCTCCTGTAGCGATGATAAAGTCTATTCGGATCCTACTAGCAATAGCTGCATATCATGATTACGAGATATGGCAGATGGATGTGAAAACTGCATTCCTAAATGGCAACATTGAGGAAGAGTTGTATATGATGCAACCAGAGGGGTTTGTCGATCCAAGGAACGCTGGTAAGGTTTGCAAGCTTCAACGGTCCATCTATGGGTTGAAGCAAGCATCTCGGAGCTGGAATCTTCGATTTGATGAGGCCATTAAAGCTTTTGGATTTGTCCAAAACGTCGAAGAGTTCTGCGTCTATAAGAAACTGAGTGGGAGCTCTGTAGCATTCCTTGTGTTATATGTAGATGACATATTACTAATAGGGAACGATAATAAATTCTTAGAGGAAGTAAAGGAATATCTGAACGGACAATTTTCCATGAAGGACCTAGGTGAAGCTGCGTACATATTGGGGATTAAGATCTATAGAGATAGACCTAATCGACGGTTGGCCTTGAGTCATGTAACACCCTCACTGTCAGGTGAACAGTAATCACCATTACTGTTCATCTCTACTGTTCAAAACTTTTGTTTAATCAACTCGGATAAGTTCAAATTCAATTTCCACTTTGTTATCCTGGAATGCAATGTGATCATGACCTTGGTCAACTTGGATCAAACCAAGACCTAGCTCAATTCAAATGACCTTTGCATTGAAATCAATTTAAACCCTAAATTCCTTTTTGTGGAATCATAAAATATGGTGGCAATAAAATCTTTTCCAAAAATTATGAAACTACTTTTATAAAAACACAAATATTCAGTGGACCAAATACATATGGGTTTGAGTATTTATTAAGTGATAGAAAATTCTAAACAAATATAAACAGAGGCCAAAAACCCCAAACAAATCATTTAATAATTAAAGTAAATATTAAATGACTTTTAAAAGTGCCCAAATCTTTTGTGGCACTAACCCTAGATATAACAATATTTTTGGTACAACTTCCACATTTAACTAAAATGCCTAAGTGAATTAAGATAAATACAAAAAGAAATTACAGAAAGGAAAAAGAGAAAAACAAAAGAAAAACCAAAAGCCTAATCTACTCCTCCCTCCTGGGCCACCACCCAGCCAACAAGCCCACAGCCCACCCGACGCCCCCCCTCCTCCCGTTCCTCGCTACACTGGAGGAGAGGGATGGCATGGCGTGGCGCGCATCGCGCGGCCAGACGCCGCCGAGCCGCCGTGGCGGCCATCCCACCCCTCCCCGGCGACTACAAAGCCCCCCCCTGCGCGAGAACCCTAGCTCGCTCGCCCCCCTCCCAGATTCCCCCCCATCGCCTCCCTCCCTCTCTGCCTTGCACTGCCGAGCCGCCATGGGAGCACCTCGGTGAGCTTGCGCGGCCACCGTGCTTCCCAGGAGAGACCAAGCTGTCCGTCGTCTTCGTCGTCGTCGACCATGTCGACCACATCGAGCAATCGAGCCTGGATTCCTTCCAGGCCACGCCGTCTTCTTCGTCCTCCTTCCGAACCGCCGCATCGCCGGCGTCGAATTCGCGCTGCTCCGGCGCTCCCCCAAACCCACTGCCACCCCAACTCGCTCGCGGTGAGCACCACATCACTTGCCCCCTCGTCGGGCTCATCCTCGCGCGCTAGAACGCCGTGCTCGCCTCGGTGGTGCTCCGGCCGCCGCGCCCAGACAGGCGCCGCTCGCGCGCGTGCGTGCCCTACACGGCGGAGCCGCCACCAGCCAGGCGCGCTGCTGGTCACCGGCGCGCTCCCGTGCCCCCCCTGCGTGCGCCCTTGCGCCCCGGCCATGCTCCGGCGTGCCCAGCGTGCGCTGTGGCTTAAGCCGTGGGCAATGACCCCCCCCCCCCACTAATCCCCCTGTTAATCCTATCCCCCTGGGTTACTTACAGGTGGGCCAACTCCCTGGCTAATTAACCTGTCATTTAAAACAAATAAGAAAACTGTTACACTAACCCCACTGAGTATGACAAGTGGCCCCCTGGAATAATTAAATAAATTAATTGATTTATTAGTGTACTGTGTATGACATGTGGACCCAGAGGATTTTGGAATAAAAATAAAGATTTAATTAAATATCTAGAGACTGACATGTGGGACCCTCTGGTCAGTTGACCAGTCAAACTTACAGGTGGGTCCCCTCTGTCAGGTTTGACCAGTCAAACTGTTCTGGATAATGTTATTAAAATTAATAAAAGAATTATTAAATAGAAAAGGATTTTTAATGTTTTAAAATTGATTAAACTTATAAAATCAATATCTTTTAATCCGTATATCGGATCGAAAAACTTTATACATGAAAGTTGATCAGAAAAATACAACGAATAAGAATACGCTATCCTTATGTCTACCCACCCCTCCTAACACACCGATCATCAACATTCCCCCCTCCGGGCTGTCTGTCGATAATTCCCGGTACCGATAAAAAGTACCCGGATGAATTTATTCAGAACACGAAAGTTGTTCGGAATGGTTCAACTAACCCGGATACACCCCCCTTATGTTTGTCGGATGTCCACGACATCTCCGGCATGAACCCTTCCCCCTCCGGACACCCTGTCCGGTAATCACCCGGAGCCGGTAGTTCATCCCCGGATGAATTCCCGCTCCGAGCAACGTGCATTGCACTACGTTAGAACACCGTTAACATTTCATCTGTCATGTCATGCATATGTTTGTATATTATTGTTGTGTATTTACTGTTTCCTTCCCCCCCTTAATCTTCGGTAGACCCTGCTGCTACCGCCGACTACACGGCTGCCGGGTACGACTACTTCGTCGACGACCCCACTACTACCGTCGAGCTTCCAGGCAAGCAGAGCCATTCTCTTCCCCAGATATCGCCTATCTTTCCGTACTTTCTTGCACTAGGCATGGTTACTGCTGTTGCTACGATTACAATCCTATTCAATTGCATAGCCTGTTTTTGTCGCCCCTTGATGTACCTTTCTTATCCTATGCTGCCTATTATATTTATGCATTATTCAGCAGTGAACCCTGCGCATTGTTAGCTAGGACTAGTTAGCGGGGCGTGATCACTCAGGGGGTGAACACGGATACAATATATACAACTGCACAGGTACGGTACAAAGCAGACACCGCCAAAGGCCCCTATCTGGGTTATGCCTAGTCACCTCAAGTGTGAGCTATCAAGGAGTAGTCCTTGTACTCCACTCGAGGCTGACTTTGTCTTGCCGCCATAGGGTCCTGAACATCGGTTGTCCTTAAGGTAAGAAGTCGGGCGACCCAACGGTGCCCGCGAGAGGTATATTGTCGGGAACGACAGGGAGGGTACGACCGACGTTACTGGCGTGATTGGCCCCTGCTCGTATCTCGCGAGAGTTACCAAACCACGAAAGTCGAGCTCTACCAAGAGAACACGCGAGACAAGGTAAGGAGACGGTTCACCTTGTTGGTAACCGCAGTGACTTGGTGGGACGACAGGGCAGGCACCGATGTATTGGTGGTCCTGACTGCTGTCGTTGACCGCGGGTCGGTTAAGTCGAGGCAACGGTAACGGTTGTCACGCAGGTTAATTAAAATGCTAAATGGTTCGGCGGATGACTTGAGAGGCCCGTTGGTCTGTACGCACTACCTACACGTGGGGTTACGGTGTGGGCCCTCCGCGTCGTAGTTCGCCCGAAAGCTCTTCAGACGTCAGCAGTACTGCGGCCTGATCGCCGGGAAGTGGTCTTGTCTTTTGCTGCAGCAGGTGTGTTTGGATTTGCTTTTGCTTCACCGGCCAGACTCGCACCGTGCAGGAGCGTGCAAGGGTGAGGGACCTAGACCCCTTGGCGCATAGGATATAGTCCGGCGGATGGCCTCTCTGTTGAGCCTAGGATGGGCTGCGTCGTGTCGGATAGCCTCGGTGGGGCGTTCCCTAACAAGGTTCACGCCACCCTGGAGATCCGAGCGTGCAGGCTGAACAGTAGTGCACCCCTGCAGGGAGTTTAATCTATTCGAATAGCCGTGTCCACGGTAACAGGACGCTTTATGCTGAAGCTGGATCTGACCACTAGAAACTATTACTATTAAACTGTATGGTTCTGGGTCTTCTTCCTCGCAGGGAGTCGAGGAGGGGAACTCGGAGGCATTATTATTATGGTTAATCATTACAACTTATATTATACAATGTTGCAGCAACTTCTGCTTCGTTGTTACTTTATTGCTTTATATAAACTGTTGGCTGATTCTTACCTCATGCTGCAAGACATCGTCAGAAGATGCTAGTCTTCGATAGGCCTAGCTTCTTACCCTTATTCTGATTTCTATCTTGCAGTCCACTATATATACAGCCTCCCTTTTCCGTTGATACAAATGCATAATGCTTAGTAGCGGACGTAAGACTCGCGGGTATACTAGATACTCACCTGCTTTATTTCCTTTACTGTTTTGCCTGATCGGCCGCTGCAGTCGACGTTGGAGCCCAGGAGCAGGAGTACCCCGGAGGTGGATACTACTACGTCGAGACCCCCGCTGACCAGGACCAGGAGTAGTTTCGGAGGCTCCCAGGCAGGAGGCCTTGCCTTTTCGATCTGTATCTCTGATGTTATTTGTGCTAGCCTTCTTAAGGAAAAACTTGACTAACTATGTCTGTACTCAGATATTATGGCTTGTATAACTTATGTATTCGGGTCCGCGTGACCCCCTTTATTGTAACATATTGGTTTAGCCTTTTGTGTTTAGTGTTGTGCTGTGATATCCTCACCGTGGCACCCTAATCTCAGCCGTGTACCCTGCGTGTATGATTACTGTACACGGATTGATTTTGGGGGCGTCACAAGTTGGTACCAGAGACGACTGCCTGTAGGAAGCCACCCCACCACTACCTGGTCGAAGTTGAGTCTAGACTTTGAAAAAGCTATATTGCTAACTTATTGTTTGGCTTACGGGCCCACATCGATGTCACTACGTGTGATATCTATGGTATTAGGATCCTTTTCTCCTTACCTATGCTCTGGGACTCTGCTCTCTTATCCTTGCTGGTAAGTTTTACAAAATCTGACATTAGGATCACGTTCTCTTGATTCCACCCGGCGTTTTGATGCTACCCCCATTGATTGAGTCGTGTCGCAGGAGTCGTACCACAGATCCCGGACCGCGGATCCCATTCTCATTCTGGGCAGGCCGCGCGTTCTCTGGCATCAACTCCTGTGGCCATCAGTTTTCTTGCGGCGTGATTGACATAGTGGAATCTATGCCGCGTCGTGTAATCCTTACCGCGGTCTACGCCGCCTAGTGTGTCCTTTTTCCTTAATTTCTAAGACGTTACGCTGCCCGATTTTCGATTGATTCTATGTGTGGATGTGTATGTCTTATATGACTACTCCTATATATCCGCGCCTCCTCTTTGTTGTCGCTTTACCTCCTACTCGTTTCCGGTATCTCGTTAAAATGTTCATCGCTGAAATACCCTTGTTAAATTCTAGCAGGATGGATGGTCGTGGTGGTCGTGGTCGTGGTCGTGGTGCCAACGATCCACCTCCGCCGCCGGACTACATGGCCGCGATGATGCAGCAGTTTCAGATGAACCAAGTATTTATGCAATGAGTCATAGATCAGCTCCAGAACCAGAACCAGAACCAGCACCAGAACCAAACGCCTGTGGTTACTCTGCGGGATTTCATGCATCTCAATCCCCCTCTCTTCCACCAACCGGAACAGCCGCTGGATGCTGATGATTGGCTTCGTGACATCACTCGTCAGCTGGAGTTCGCTAATGTGAGCGTTGCTGATTATGTCAACTTCGCGTCCTATTTCCTGCGTGGTCCCGCTGCTCAGTGGTGGGACACTTACAAGGGCTCTCTAGCTGAAGGGACTGTCGTCACCTGGAATGACTTCAAGACTGCCTTCCGTGCTCGTTATGTCCCCCAGGCGATTATGAACCGTATGAAGTCCGAGTTCCGCAACCTCGTTCAGGGCACCTTCTCCTCCGATCCGCAGAGATCGCCGCAGCCGAACTTCCCCGGCATGAAGTTGTAAGGCGGACCGCCGTTGCCGCAGCACACCATCAACGGCCACTCAATCCCTGCAGAACAATAAGAAGATGATGAGCGAAATTCCAAGTCTGATTTCACTTCAGAGGCTGAACTTGTCATCGTCGGCATAGATCGTTCGTACCGTATTTGGTGTGGTTGGCGACGAAGCCGTACTTGATGGCGAACATGTCGGTGTAGACAACGGTGGCATCCTTGAGCCGCAGCCGCACCTTGTCGCAGAGGTCGCTCAGCTTCTTGTTGAACTCCTGCGCCGCCCGGTTGTAGTCGGCCAGGCAGCTGTGCGCGTTGTGCTCGCTGCCCTTCTCCTGCACCACCAGCGCCGGCAAGCAGCCCAGGGCGCCCGTGCCGTGTATCCAGAACTTCCGAGCGCCGTTGTCGTACAGGATCCGAATCGCGTCGCCGATCTCGCTGACGATCTTTCTGAACTTACTGTCCCACTGATCAGATGGGGTGTGCATCACGCCGGCCACGTCGTTGTGGCCGATGTCCATCGTGTACAGCGCGTTCTCGAAGCCCTCCTTGTCCACCGGGCCTTTCTTTCCTGCAAGAGCACAACCACATTGATCATCTTGAAATACATGCACTAACTTATCTTGCAACTGTGAAATGTGATGGCGAACCTAGCTCGAAGAGCTCCAACGATCTACGCGTGAAGTAGACGAACTGATCGATCTGGACGTTCAGGGAATAGTCGGAGACGCCGTGTGACACCGTGGAGCCGGCCATGGCGAAGTTGGCACCGTTGCTGTAGTCGGAGCCAATTCCCTTCAGGTATGGGTTCAGCTCATGCGTGTTCAGACTCGCACCTGAGGAAAAATGATATCGAAGATTTAGTACAAGTCTAAAAGAGTAACCCTGATAGTTTTGAACGCAGATAGTTAGTACTTCCTCGGTTTCAAAATAACTGTCTCAACTTTGTACTAGCTCTAGTACAAAGTTCTTTGTACTAGCTTAGTACAAGGTTGTATTAATGCTAAGACGGTTATTTTAGAACTGAGGAAGTAGTAAATTTCGTACTTTTGTTCTGAAACTTATTCTGGTTACCACATTGTGCCTGATATTTGTAAAACAAAACCTGCATAGTTTACAAGTGTTCTCAATTCTAAGAATGTTGTCATGTCTTGCAGAGCTACCCACTCAAGTTCGAGCATCGCTTTCTTTTACGAAAGGATGTTCCAGTCCTAGTGATTTCTGCCTAAACTTCGAATATGCTGGCTATAACGGTGCACTTTGGGTATTCCGAAATAGATGGTTGATGAGTATGTTAATAGATCAGAGCGGGATTTGTCAGTCCTTGTGACAGGACAGGTACTCTGGGCCCACTCGGTGATATTGCATCAACACCTTGCAAGGACGTGACTAGGTCACAAGAGATGCAATGATCATGGACGAGAGAAGTTGTTTGTTGTGAACGAGATGTGAACACGGTATGTAGGATACCGACGATCAAACCTCGGACAAACAAAGTACTGCAACACAAAGGGATTACGTCGTATTGTTAACGGTTTCCAAAAGTGATCGAAGTTCATTCGATGGAAGCGCAGGGGCTGTCAAGGATTGTAACCAGGTCCAACTGACTAGTCATTGGTCAATGAGAAGAGTCTCGACCATGTCTGCTGTTTCCCGGACCGTTAGGGTGTTACACTTAAGGGCAATCGATGCATAAGACAGTTACGGGATCAATCGGTGAAATAGGAGAAATCACCGGAATAGTTCCGGAGGAGGACGGAATGGTTTCCGGAAGAAAAATCAAGCACCTTCGATCGGATCGAGGTGGCGAGTATTTGAGTCACGAGTTTGGAAATCATCTGAAGTCTTGTGGCATAGTACCACAGCTTACGCCGGCAGGCACACCTCAGAGAAACGGTGTGGCTGAGCGACGTAATCGAACCCTATTGGATAGTGTACGATCGATGGTGTCTCATACTGATTTTCCTGTGTCATTCTGGGGGTATGCATTAGAAACTGCCGTTCATATTCTTAATAGGGCACCATCCAAATCCGTAAAGACAACACCATTTGAAGAATGGCATGGCACAAAACCTAAGTTGTCTCACCTGAAGATTTGGGGTTGTGAGGCTTATGTAAGGAAACTACAGCCTGACAAACTTGAATCCAAGGCGGATAATTGCATCTTTGTGGGCTATCCCAAGGAAACTTGTGGATACACCTTCTACAACATGTCTGACAGCAAAACGTTTGTTGCCAAGACGGGACACTTTCTTGAGAAGGAGTTTCTCGCGAAAGAGTTGAGTGGGAGGAAAATAGACCTCGATGAAGTGACTGACCAATCACTCCAATTGGAAGAAACGGCTACGAAAATTGTTCTGGAACCATCTTCCACAGTGGGAGCTGAAGAGAATGGCCAGAACGACATTCATAACGATCATGACATTAATGATGATCATGATGAGAATGAAGAGGAACCTTTTATGCCCCGTAGGTCATCAAGAGTCCGTCAACCTACTGAGTTTTACGGACAGCTTGTGAATGCAATCTCGGCTGATGAGTCGGATGAACCTACAAGTTACAAAGAAGCAATGGAGGGACCCGAGTCCGAGAAATGGCTTGAAGCCATGAAATCCGAAATAGACTCCATGTACACCAACAAAGTATGGACTTTGGTGGATATTCCCGAGGACCGCAAGGCCGTCGAGAATAAATGGATTTTCAAGAAAAAGACTGACGCAGACGGAAACGTATCTGTCTACAAAGCTCGACTTGTCGCGAAGGATTTCCGACAAATTCAAGGAGTTGACTACGAGGAGACGTTCTCTCCTGTAGCGATGATAAAGTCTATTCGGATCCTACTAGCAATAGCTGCATATCATGATTACGAGATATGGCAGATGGATGTGAAAACTGCATTCCTAAATGGCAACATTGAGGAAGAGTTGTATATGATGCAACCAGAGGGGTTTGTCGATCCAAGGAACGCTGGTAAGGTTTGCAAGCTTCAACGGTCCATCTATGGGTTGAAGCAAGCATCTCGGAGCTGGAATCTTCGATTTGATGAGGTCATTAAAGCTTTTGGATTTGTCCAAAACGTCGAAGAGTTCTGCGTCTATAAGAAACTGAGTGGGAGCTCTGTAGCATTCCTTGTGTTATATGTAGATGACATATTACTAATAGGGAACGATAAGAAATTCTTAGAGGAAGTAAAGGAATATTTGAATGGACAATTTTCCATGAAGGACCTAGGTGAAGCTGCGTACATATTGGGGATTAAGATCTATAGAGATAGACCTAATCGACGGTTGGCCTTGAGTCAGAACACTTATATTGACAAGATATTGAAAAGGTTCAAAATGGATGACTCCAAGAGAGGTCTCTTGCCAGTTATAAAAGGTGTCAAATTAAGCGTGACTCAATGCCCAACCACAACAAAAGAGAAGGAGGAGATGTCCTCAAAGCCCTATGCCTCAACCATAGGTTCTCTCATGTATGCTATGTTATATATCAGACCGGATTTAGCGCTGGCCATTAGTATGACTAATCGCTACCAGAGTAACCCGGGAATGGCTCACTGGACAGCAGTAAAGAACATCCTTAAGTACTTAAGAAGAACCAAGGATCTCTTTCTCGTTTATGGAGGAGTTGATGAGGAGCTCACCATAAAAGGTTACGTTGACGCAAGCCTCGGCTCAGATCTAGATGACTCGAAATCCCAGACGGGATATGTTTTCATTTTGAACGGTGGCGCAATTAGCTGGAGGAGCGGCAAACAGTCAGTCGTCGCTCAATCTACAATGGAGTCGGAGTATATTGCCGCTTGCGAAGCTTCAAACGAGGCGCTGTGGCTGAAGAAGTTCGTGATCGAGCTTGGCGTCTTTCCCAGTTGCACTGACCCCGTGGGAATCTTCTGCGACAACACGGGTGTCATTGCTAACGCGAAGGAGCCAAGAACTCACTCTACAACCAAGCACATCTTCCGAAAGTTCCATGTGACGCGAGACTACGTCAGGGATGGACACACTAGGATTCACAAGATACATACGGATCTGAACGCAGCAGACCCGATGACTAAACCTCTTCCACAGGGCAAGTTTGAAGAACACCGAGAGACCATTGGTGTTAGATACATACCTGATGTAAACTAGTGTAATTTGTACTCTAGTGCAAGTGGGAGACTGTTGGATATGTGCCCTAGAGACAAATTAATAAAGATATTTGTCACATATCCGTTTTGTTCATAATACGTTTTATACTGTGCTATAACTGTATTACTTGGAAATACTAATACAGGTGTAGTATAAAACATGGTCCGTAGTTTAACTCGGGTAAACTATCTCATTGGGCAATTGATTGATCAAGCTTTCCTGATCATGGCGACACTTAAGTCCATTGATAATGAGGTCATATCATTAAGGGGAATGATGTGATGGACGTACACCCACCTAAAGTATTGCAATGTGATCGAGTCACATAGTTCAGCGTTGCTATGACTTTGTAACGTATGGCTTAGTCCATAGACCGTAATGATCATACATAATTACCATCTATGAGGAGACTTTGATTTGTATCCCACCACCTGACTAAAATATGCTGGCTATAACGGTGCACTTTGGGTATTCCGAAATAGATGGTTGATGAGTATGTTAATAGATCAGAGCGGGCTTTGTCAGTCCTTGTGACAGGACAGGTACTCTGGGCCCACTCGGTGATATTGCATCAACACTTTGCAAGGACGTGACTAGGTCACAAGAGATGCAATGATCATGGACGAGAGAAGTTGTTTGTTGTGAACGAGATGTGAACACGGTATGTAGGATACCGACGATCAAACCTTGGACAAACAAAGTACCGCAGCACAAAGGGATTACGTCGTATTGTTAACGGTTTCCAAAAGCGATCGAAGTTCATTCGATGGAAGCGCAGGGGCTGTCAAGGATTGTAACCAGGTCCAACTGACTAGTCATTGGTCAATGAGAAGAGTCTCGACCATGTCTGCTGTTTCCCGGACCGTTAGGGTGTTACACTTAAGGGCAATCGATGCATAGGACAGTTACGGGATCAATCGGTGAAATAGGAGAAATCACCGGAATAGTTCCGGAGGAGGACGGAATGGTTTCCGGACATTTTGAATAGTTAAAAATAAGGTTTAATTGTTTTAATAATTTTTATTATTTAATTATCTGAATTAAATATTTAAAACATATTAAATAAATTAAAAAATGGGAAAAAGGCTATATGGGCCCATGGGGCCCATTAGGGGAGGAGGGGGTTTCCCCCCTTGGGCTTGGCGCCAAGGGTGGGGCCCAACCCCCCCTATGGCCGGCGCACCCCCCCCTTTGGAGTTTAGTCCCACATGGGGGAGGGGAGGAGGATCACACCCCCCCTTGGCCTATATAAGGAGGGGTAGTCCCCCCTTTTTCCCACACACCAATATCTCCTTCTTCCTCCTTCTCCTTCCCGGAAGTGGACTCCCCTTGTTTGGAGTCTGCACCAGGATTGGAGTTCTCCACCATAAGGCAGGTCGTCGCTCTGCTAGAGTCGGGATCCGTAGTCTTCTTTCTTCCGCTTCTCGCCTGGTTCGGGGCCCGGGAGGAACATCGATTGTACCGTACGTGTATAATCTCTTCGAGGCACTACACCTGTGGTGCTACTTCGTTGCTGGAGGTTTACCGGGAGTCATCCTTGTTGGGAAACGTAGTAGAAAACAAAAAATTTCGGCCTACGAATCAAGAACCCAAGATCATCCAAGAAGATTGCATACAAGGTTTTAGGTCATGGCTCACCAACCGATGTAGCGGAAGTAGAGTTGGTGAACCTCGTGGACGTAGTGGAAGTAGATCTCGCAAGTTCTCCCACGAACAGTCCCTCGATCAATCCCACGAACAAGTCCCGCGATCTAGTCCCACGGACAAGTTCCATGAACAAGCTCCTCGAAGAAGGGTCGAAGGTACGACCCCTCCATTACTATCCACACATCCCGTAGCAGCAATCCAGCAGCGCTCCGCCGTCCAGAGATGAACGCCACCGAGAAAACTAGAGGGAGAAAACCCTAACGGATTCCGATCTAGAACAGCGTCTAAACCGGGGTCTAAAAGTGGAGCAACGGGGTTCAGAGGAGGGAGGGTGGCGCATAGGCCTTGGGGATTGATTGTGTATGTCTTCCCCCACCCTTGGCTCACCTTATATAGGTGGCCAAGGGGCCTAGGGCGCAGCTCAAGGAGGTTTGGGAGTCCAAATTGGACTCCCAAGCCTTCCAAACCTACACATACCTTCCCACCGGAAACCTTCCATAATGGTATTTGGAAATCCCACCTGGAGGATCTCCCACCCCTTTTTGGTGCGCCCCCACCACCTGGCCGGCCAGGGCAGCCTAGGTGGCTTTCCCCCCAAGGCCAGGGGCGCAGGGCAGTGGGTGGTACTGCCCGGAACCTTCCGGAACCTTCTAGAAGCTTCCAGGACCTTCCGGGACCTACCGGGACTGTTTCGGGACATTCCGGACACTTTTGGAGCACTTCCAATACCTTCCGGAACCTCTAACGAATGTTCCGGAGCCATCTAAATGGGTTTCGGAGCCATCCGGGCAAAGGTTATTATGTCCGGTGAACACAACATATTGTTTAAGCTGTCCACCGATCACCGAAACTATTCCGGTTGATCGTAAACTTTCCCATTACCATTTTCATATGTTCCGGAACCACCTGGGACTACTCCAGAGTGATCCGGACATATCCTTAAATACCCAAAACTACTTTTGGTGCCCTTATGAACTATTTCATAAATCCCCGGAACTACTTCCGGTACCCGTATGAACTATTCTGCTTTGCTTCCACTAAACCTTCTACCATACTAGTATTCTAACAGACTACTGCTCGTTAAGTGTGTGACCCAATAGGTTCGGTATAATGCGGACATGACTCAGAACATCTTCCGGACATAGGTCAACAGCCTTTTGTCAATAGCCAATAATCAACAGCGGAGCCATGGACACCCATGTTGACTCCCGCACATACACGAAGAAACTTTGAGTGAACCATTATGTTTAGTCATGTACCATTCCCTTTGCTTCGCGATATATGACAAAGTTAGAGGAGAGAAGTTTGGCACCCATGTGTAACAACTTTTGAACACAAGCCACTCGTTATCCTCTTTGCTCGTTTGTCCCTTTTCTCGTTATCGTATTCCGGTATCCCCGTGACTAAATCACAATGCGTCTGGCCAGACTATAATGGATACCGTCATACCGAGTGGGCCCGAAGTGAATATCTTCTTCATCGTGAAGGAGAAAATCCCATTCTTGAACTATCACAGTCACTAGCCACACCATCTGACATACCCAGAACTTATTTTACTACTTCCCATTTACGGGAGGATTCATCTAAGAACCAAAGCATGTCTTCCTGTGTGAAGCAACTCGATACTCTCATGGTCTAAGGAATTACGTATATGATAACATTTCATGATATGACTTATAACGTAGTTACGATGTGATCTCTAAGTATATCATTCAATACTGGGGTCGGTTCAACATCATTGTTCTGCTAACAATATGTTCCCATTGCTACTGACATCCTTGTTACAAGAACAATGTCCATGATTAAGAAAACGTAATCATCAGTTAGCACATGAGCTGGTCTTAGAGGCTAAACCAGGAACTCTTGGTGTTTACATTTCCACACATGCAAATGAGTTTTCTTCTGAATCTCACAGTCAGGGTCATTGCAATTATAACACAGAAATATAAACATTAATTATGAACGTGGAAATATATATATAATAACATTTTATTATTGCCTCTAGGGCATATTTCCAACAGTCTCCCACTTGCACTAGAGTCAATAATATTGTCAGTGCTTGAGCACTTTACACCTATGGCATACCGGTGTAAGAAATGCTTCATTTGTGGTATAGACCTCATCTTCGGATCTGACGTTTCAGGCCCGTTTGTATCTTGCATATCTTCGCGTTTTCACGCTATCATAAAATTCACTAATTTTATCAGTTTAGCTTTGTATATGTTTGAATCATTTGGCAGGACCTTGGTTCCTTTAGAATAAGTCATGAAATCATTCATAAATGTTCCATGAGCTTTAAGCATCTTGGAAACCATACCATGTTCATAAATGAACTGATGATTCAAAATACCCTCCCTTGTTACTTCTTTAAGCAACAATATACTTAGCCAGTGTTATAGAATTCGCCACAGTATCGAACTTGACAAAGTTCCTTCATACTGCGCCACCCTTACGTGTGAAACACATAATCCCAATTAAAATCGAAAATCGGTCGGAGTAAGTATGAAGACTGAATTGGTGTAACTATTTACATCAAAAATTCAGCTGGTGTAACCCATTACAACGAGCTCTTCATTCTCTCCATTTTCCGAGAAACAAATCTTATCTATCATAAGTTTAACTTTTCATTGTTTGTCCAATGATCAACATATTGATCACTTTGGTATCTTGCTCACAACCTTTTGGAGCGTTGGACATATCTGGTCGTTTTACATATTATGGTGTACATGATTAATCCAAACACACAGGTGAGTGGAATTCAATTCACGTGTTTTTGCTTATCTGTGTTCATGAACACTGATATCTGCAAATAATTTTTCACCGTGACCTCGGCAAGAACATTCTTCTTGGCGTTTTCATACTAAACTACTTTAGTATCATGTCAACATGTAATGTTGGTCTTAGCATGATCAGGCACTTACTATCTACATAGATCATTGTGCTCAATCCTAATGTTATATCAACCCAAATTCTTCAACTGAAAACTATTTCCAACGAAGTCCTTATTCGTGTCAAGAAATTTATATCATTTCCAATCAACAATATGTCATCTACATAAGGTTTTAGAAATATTATTCAGCTCCCACTTACTTTCTTGAATATTCAAGCATCTTCGTTATTCCTGATGAAAACAAACTCTTTTCGCAATTTGATCACAACGAAAATTCCAACTCCATTATGCTAGCTTCAGTCCATCACTGGATATCCAAGGCTTGCATCTATTTTAGCATCCTTTGAATCGACAAAACATTCCGGTCGTATCACGTATACGTCCTTTGTTATATTTCCGTGTAGGAACTTTGTTTTTGACGTTCATTCCACCATATCCTATAAATGAGATATGTAGTAATTGCTAGTATAACCCGAACTGACTAAAGCATTTCTACGGTCGACACTATTTCGCCGTAGTCAACCTTTGAACTTGCTAGAAAGCAATTTTCCAACGAGTTGAGCTTTATGGATAAAACAATTTCATCCGAATCAATTATAAATCCATATATATATTCTTCAGACTTTTAGTCTTTCGGAGGGTCTACCAAGTTCAAAACTTGACTTACTTCCATGGATATTATCTCGGATTATTTGGCATTTAGCCAAATCCTGGAGTCAGGGCCCATCAACGCTTCTTTGTATATCACTGGTTTATCATTGTCGAACAACAATATCTCGTTTTACATATCATGAATGTTTGTACGAGTTTTGTCTAACCTGTGTGGTTCAGCTGCGCACTTCTCTGAAGATTCAACAATCTTTGACAAGTTGCACTTTCCTCCCACTCACTCTTTTGTAAGAAACTATTTTTCTTCAAAACACACCGTTCTTAACAACAAACAGTTTTGCTTTTGTGTAGTGATAGAGGAATACCAAAACTTTTGGCATAACCTTAACAAAGTAGCACTTATCTGATTTGGGGTTTTGAGTATGTCAAACATATGCCTCATATACCCAAATTTTAAGAAAAGACAACATGGTTTTAACAGTCCATACCACATCTAATATGGTGTCATTTCAACAGATTTGATGATGCTCTTTTCAGTGTAAAAGCCGTAGTCACTAACGCATAACTTTTAATGAGTATAATGGCAAATTGATAAACGTCATATTTGATCTTACCGTGTCATACATGGCTTGATTACATCTCTCGAACATCTTACTCATAGTGATGTTCCGGGAGACGCAAGTTATGACACTCTTCACAACTCATCAGACGTTCGCTAAACTTGTAACTCAAATATTACTTTCTACAATCTAATTTGCAGAAGCTTTATTTTCTCGTTACAATGAATTTCTATTTCACTCTAAAATTCCTTGAACATTTCAAAGATTTCAGACGTATGTCTCTATTGAATAGATATCCACATATCTACTTCAACTCATGAGTGAAGATAGGGAATCCACTGCACACAACTACACTTATTGGACTACACACATCATCATGTATGATTACCAATGGTTTAGTTGCCCGTTCATGTATGGCCTATCAACGGTGTTTTAGTCACATTACTTCGAGACAAAGATCGCAAGCGTCAAGTGATTCGTAGTCATATGACTCGAAAGTCCATCACTTATGGAAATTCTTCATGCATGTTATGTCACTTGTGATAAACGGCAGTGCCACATCTATGTGGTATTTCTGTCAGTCTTGCGACGTTTAGCGTCAGTGTTATGGATGTTTAGTATTATTATCAAGATTCATAACATACAACCTATTCATAATGGAAGTATGGCCTTTACATTATTCATAGCTTTGAACAACTCTCTTGCAACAAACATGATTCAAAATGATGTTTTGCAACAAGGCTAAAGTGTAGTAACAATTTACTCAACTCTAAAATAAATTATGAAGATAATCATAGAGTCAACACACGGTATAGTAAACCTTTTACCGTGTTCCCGAGCGTGTCAAAACTCATCATTAGCTAGTCATAAAAGCCATAGTATTTCTTGCATCAACTTGCAACGATATGCAATTGAAGTGATATTCCGATGATCAACAGTTTAATCACAATATACAGAATCCACAATTAACTGCTTAATCATGATTCCCAAGAATTACATCTCTTGACCAGCAATGAATTCATCTATAACTCTGTATGACTTTCATTTCTGAGCTGGATGTTCCAGTCTTCTTTCGTTTTGCCTTTATACGTATCATAGTTCTATTTCCAATGTCACTCCTACTCACAGAAGATCACACATGATCAAGGGTGGCGCATGCCATGGACTTTCCGGCATGTAAGTCTTACTAACACCCTATGGAACTTCCTTTCCCTTAATCCTCATCATCATATGATCAGTGTTCTTCTGGATCCCACACTTATCAGTTTCGTTAAGAGCACAGTGAATATTTTCAATAATGCTTACAATCATACATTGTACTAGATATCTTATATCCAACATTAATTGTCTTACCACTGAAAACAATTTTTCAGTTCCATGAATATAACATAACTATCCCAAACTTTTCGAAGTTCGGGTTTCATGGTGGTGAAGACAATGCACTTAGCTGTGGTGGAATTCTAGCATTTTTGGATTATGGACGTAAGTCACATCATCCATAGCATCAGCGGGAGAGCATCAAAAATTTGCGATAGGACATGGTCCTTCTCGGCACTATTGAGGATAGTCCTCACAATACGGTACCAATCGTAAAGTTTTTACCAGATAATACAGTTAATCAAAATCAATTGGGAAGGTGGTAACGCGAGCCATTATTCTACAACGATAATGCAAATACTAAGACTTTGTTCATAATTAAGTTGCACTTGTGATTAATCAATTTAATTACTAAGTGCGCTCCCACTCAGATCAATATCTCTCGTAATTGATGCTGGAGTGATTCAAGATCCAACCCAATCGTCCGCCATTGATGTGACATCACTGATGACTTAGACTGGACCGGTAGGCCAACTTGCCAATCACGCCAAAGGTGATTCTTGTTCATCTTTCGATGGGCGTGTTCCGGTAGCAAACTTTTATCCAAACCGTCAAGACAACCAAGTGTAATTGCTGTGTGTTCTTTTAACACACCCGCCTTTTATGCGTCACACCGTGTGCACCCATGTGACATGACCTGCTCCGGTGTGAAACATAGTATAGACGGTGCTATAGTTGGAAGAACACTATCAACTTGATATTGTTTTGCGAGAGATCACCCTAATAAAATACGACTATCGCGCATCAAACAAGGGTGCATCAAAGGGATAAACATCACAGGCATTTCATAAAATTTTGTGATATAGTATAGCCCTTTGCTTCGTGAAGTCTTCATTGTCTTCACGTCGTCGTGGTTGAAGTCACCGTGTCCAACAACTTTGTCCTTGGCGCTGGGAACATCACCACGGCTTCCGGCATGTGCGTCGGGGTCCACCTCCGCATCGTAGATCATCACCTTTGCATCTATCTATTGCTTTGCCTCGAGCTAATAAACAGTTCTGGCACGCAGGCCATAATTAAGTGACAATCATATGACTCCAGTCATCATGCCGTACCACGACACGCAGGTCGCTAATAAATATTACATAACATATAGCATCTCATACAAACACATTGCAAATCTTGAAGGCTATACCACATCACATGCATACTCTGCAAAAACGAGTTAGATCGCCATCTACACGGGTTGTTGCAACTTTTATCGTGGTTGTTAAGCAGGTTTACAAGGCAAACGAGAAACCCTAGATAAAACAAAACACGATACTTCTTTTGTTGCTAGTTTAACATACGGGGTGCGTGCAGCAACTAATGCCACAAGCCAAACTTCGTTAAACGCGTGACCCCCGTGTGGATTTGAGTTCATAAAATCCACAAGCCCCTCCATGTTAAATCTTCTATTGCGAGATTAAGATGAGATCCAAGGAGTTTGATGTAGACCATGATCAAGGCAACCAGCATACTGAAAGCAGCATAGAGGGATCGATGGAAAACTCAATCCTTGTAGCAAAACCTCAACTTGCCATCAAGCATAGAAAAAATCACATGACAGGGAAGCAACAAGAAAATCAATGCCTCATATCACACATATGATCTAGACCTAAACATGCATCTAATCAAGGATCGCTCATGATACCACTGTTGGGAAACGTAGTAGAAAACAAAAAATTTCGGCCTACGAATCAAGAACCCAAGATCATCCAAGAAGATTCCATACAAGGTTTTAGGTCATGGCTCACCAACCGATGTAGCGGAAGTAGAGTTGGTGAACCTCGTGGACGTAGTGGAAGTAGATCTCGCAAGTTCTCCCACGAACAGTCCCTCGATCAATCCCACGAACAAGTCCCGCGATCTAGTCCCACGGACAAGTTCCATGAACAAGCTCCTCGAAGAAGGGTCGAAGGTACGACCCCTCCATTACTATCCACACATCCCGTAGCAGCAATCCAGCAGCGCTCCGCCGTCCAGAGATGAACGCCACCGAGAAAACTAGAGGGAGAAAACCCTAACGGATTCCGATCTAGAACAGCGTCTAAACCGGGGTCTAAAAGTGGAGCAACGGGGTTCAGAGGAGGGAGGGTGGCGCATAGGCCTTGGGGATTGATTGTGTATGTCTTCCCCCACCCTTGGCTCACCTTATATAGGTGGCCAAGGGGCCTAGGGCGCAGCTCAAGGAGGTTTGGGAGTCCAAATTGGACTCCCAAGCCTTCCAAACCTACACATACCTTCCCACCGGAAACCTTCCATAATGGTATTTGGAAATCCCACCTGGAGGATCTCCCACCCCTTTTTGGTGCGCCCCCACCACCTGGCCGGCCAGGGCAGCCTAGGTGGCTTTCCCCCCAAGGCCAGGGGCGCAGGGCAGTGGGTGGTACTGCCCGGAACCTTCCGGAACCTTCTAGAAGCTTCCAGGACCTTCCGGGACCTACCGGGACTGTTTCGGGACATTCCGGACACTTTTGGAGCACTTCCAATACCTTCCGGAACCTCTAACGAATGTTCCGGAGCCATCTAAATGGGTTTCGGAGCCATCCGGGCAAAGGTTATTATGTCCGGTGAACACAACATATTGTTTAAGCTGTCCACCGATCACCGAAACTATTCCGGTTGATCGTAAACTTTCCCATTACCATTTTCATATGTTCCGGAACCACCTGGGACTACTCCAGAGTGATCCGGACATATCCTTAAATACCCAAAACTACTTTTGGTGCCCTTATGAACTATTTCATAAATCCCCGGAACTACTTCCGGTACCCGTATGAACTATTCTGCTTTGCTTCCACTAAACCTTCTACCATACTAGTATTCTAACAGACTACTGCTCGTTAAGTGTGTGACCCAATAGGTTCGGTATAATGCGGACATGACTCAGAACATCTTCCGGACATAGGTCAACAGCCTTTTGTCAATAGCCAATAATCAACAGCGGAGCCATGGACACCCATGTTGACTCCCGCACATACACGAAGAAACTTTGAGTGAACCATTATGTTTAGTCATGTACCATTCCCTTTGCTTCGCGATATATGACAAAGTTAGAGGAGAGAAGTTTGGCACCCATGTGTAACAACTTTTGAACACAAGCCACTCGTTATCCTCTTTGCTCGTTTGTCCCTTTTCTCGTTATCGTATTCCGGTATCCCCGTGACTAAATCACAATGCGTCTGGCCAGACTATAATGGATACCGTCATACCGAGTGGGCCCGAAGTGAATATCTTCTTCATCGTGAAGGAGAAAATCCCATTCTTGAACTATCACAGTCACTAGCCACACCATCTGACATACCCAGAACTTATTTTACTACTTCCCATTTACGGGAGGATTCATCTAAGAACCAAAGCATGTCTTCCTGTGTGAAGCAACTCGATACTCTCATGGTCTAAGGAATTACGTATATGATAACATTTCATGATATGACTTATAACGTAGTTACGATGTGATCTCTAAGTATATCATTCAATACTGGGGTCGGTTCAACATCATTGTTCTGCTAACAATATGTTCCCATTGCTACTGACATCCTTGTTACAAGAACAATGTCCATGATTAAGAAAACGTAATCATCAGTTAGCACATGAGCTGGTCTTAGAGGCTAAACCAGGAACTCTTGGTGTTTACATTTCCACACATGCAAATGAGTTTTCTTCTGAATCTCACAGTCAGGGTCATTGCAATTATAACACAGAAATATAAACATTAATTATGAACGTGGAAATATATATATAATAACATTTTATTATTGCCTCTAGGGCATATTTCCAACAGTCTCCCACTTGCACTAGAGTCAATAATATTGTCAGTGCTTGAGCACTTTACACCTATGGCATACCGGTGTAAGAAATGCTTCATTTGTGGTATAGACCTCATCTTCGGATCTGACGTTTCAGGCCCGTTTGTATCTTGCATATCTTCGCGTTTTCACGCTATCATAAAATTCACTAATTTTATCAGTTTAGCTTTGTATATGTTTGAATCATTTGGCAGGACCTTGGTTCCTTTAGAATAAGTCATGAAATCATTCATAAATGTTCCATGAGCTTTAAGCATCTTGGAAACCATACCATGTTCATAAATGAACTGATGATTCAAAATACCCTCCCTTGTTACTTCTTTAAGCAACAATATACTTAGCCAGTGTTATAGAATTCGCCACAGTATCGAACTTGACAAAGTTCCTTCATACTGCGCCACCCTTACGTGTGAAGCCTTGACAAAGTTCGGGTACCGTAGGTATAAAAAATTTGTGTTTTCTGCCCCGTATCCCAACAAGCTGCACCTTGATACTGAAGCCTTTGAAGAAGGACGACCCCTAAAAATGTCTTCGTAGAAGAAGGTGCTTTCGAGAAGAAACGCAACGAGGACAAAGCTGAAGCTGGATGAAGACGTAGTCTTTTTGCTAGTTTCTCTTTTATTATTGGAGTCGTAAGAAAAACCGTACTATCAAGAGGGGTTTTCTAGTTGAGATCTAGATTGAAGTGAACTTGATCAGCTCAACTTAAAACCCAAAGAGATAGCCTTCCGAGTGAAATCTCACCGAGTTGAGTTATAGCTCGAAGGCAAAGTCATCGCGCTTTGTGCCTTTGAGAGAGAACTCATTCGGCAAGTCAGCTTTCTTGTTCCTCATTGAAAGTTGCGCAGTGATTTGAAATCCGATCGTTGTGGACACGCGTCAAGCTGTCGCCTCTGGTCACTTCATTCATTTCACCATTGGGACCTCCACCTATAAATACCCTGCACCCGCCCTCCTTTGCGGTTGGCTGCTCCATTGAATATTCTCAGACACAAGGATTTTGAACATCCCAAGAAAGATCTCGAGAGAAAAACCCAATTCCCACACTGATTTGAGCAATTCACAGAGACTTAGGTTGATATTAGCCGGCCTTTTTATCTTGGAGATCTGCAAGTCTCCTAGACGGTTAGGCGTCGCCTTTCAGCAGTCGAAGAGTAATTATCGATGTGAAGGGAAAGTTTATGAAGGTTTCGGAGATGTCCTGAATCATCTACCCCGAGTAAGAACTGGACAAGCTCGAGGAGTTTGTCGCAGTGGAGAATAGGATGGAGAGAGTTTTTCTCCAGGTGTTCAATCACTAGTCCCTCCAACCAGACGTAGCACTTTGTAGAGTGTGAACTGGTTCACCAAAGATCACTGAGTTAGGCACGTTTTCCTTCTTGTACTTACTTTCAGTTCTTATTCATGCGTTTGTTTACTCTCGATGTTTCCCCTCGACCAGTTTAGCTTCCTTATGTTCTGTCTCAATATGCTCATGTGTGTTTCATTTCCTTCGTTTTCCTCTTAGATTACTGCCTTTATGTTTCACTTCAAAGTTTCGGAGAAATTTTTGAAGTGATCTGTAACGACCCGATTCACTTAGAACCGGAGTCTCTGTGATCAAGTGCTAGTCCCTGGATCGAACTCGCTAGCACACACAGTATAATTGAAAGTGCAATATATCGACCAGAGGGGGGTGAATGGGAGATTTCCAATTTTACTACCAGATTTTGGTTTTCTTCAGGACTGAAGCAATCATGAAGCTGAAGAAAATCATGAAGCTGAAGAAGTAACCAAAATCATGAAGAAATAAAACTTCACAGACTGTAATCATTAGGGCAGCTCATCATAATGCAACAGAAATAAATCAATTTAGATAAGCAGAAGTGCTTCAGATGCATAGTATGAAGACAAAGAGCAGAGGGAGAGCTGAAGCATATCATATCAAATACTGAAGCTTATGAGGTTGAAGAGATAGCACCAGAGATTGAAGACATTGGTTTGGTAGACCAGTTCAAGTTGCTGTGACAACTCTACGTCTGGTTGGAGAGGCTGAGATTCAACTCAGAAGACATAGTCTTCACCTTGTTCTCCTTGAACTAAAGTCCTCAGACTCCGTCCAATAACTCAGGTGAGTCTTCAAGGTAGACTCCCGAAACCTTCACAGACTCAGTCACTCCGGGAAGTCACAATTGCATCTTGACTTCCTCAGACTGAAGACTTCTACACCGGCTGGAAGATCACAGTCTTCAAGAGTAAAAAGCTTCGGATCACTCGAACCGACTTCCTCAGAAATGCTCAACTACTCAGGATGGTGGTTTTCCTCACATAGGTTCTTCAGTTTCCTCAGAGGTGGGTTGCTCTCAGATGACAAGTGTCATTTTTCTCTCGGAGCAACCAACCCACAAATGGGGGTGGGGGTGGCTATTTATAGTCGCGGAGCAACCCGAGGTGAAAGGACATAAATGCCCATGCATGCAATTACTCTCATGCCCTCGGAAATGTCCGTTGCTAGACCAGTTCTAGCCTCTCACCACATAACACATGGCACGGTCAAAGTATTCTCTCTCGAGACTCCTCAACCGAAGTTAGTTACCTCAGTGTCCTGAAGAACAACGTCTCAGACACATGAGGACTGGAATTCTACTGCAGGAGATCTCACTCTCTTCAGGAGAACTGCACTCGCAGTCTCCAGACTCCTCAACCGAAGACAGATTCCTCAGTTTCCTGAAGAACAAGGTCTCAGACACCCGAGGAACTGAACTTCTACTGCAGGAGATTTCTCTCAGGGTTTTTCTTCAGGATTCCTAACTGAGCACTTCCTCAGACCTTCGGAACTCGTTTTCTTCAACCCCTCCAACAGTGCGGTGTTTTCCTATGACTCAAGAAGTATAAAAAGTCTTAGCGAAGACTACGCTTCAACTTCGTCTTCAACGCGAACTTCCTCAGGATCGTCTTCAGCTTCAGCTTCAACCGAACGCTTCAGGATCCTACTTCATCAGGATTTCGCGCAAGTTCATTACTCAAGAAGTATAAAAAGTCTTAGCGAAGACTACGCTTCAACTTCGTCTTCAGCGCGAACTTCCTCAGGATCGTCTTCAGCTTCAGCTTCAACCGAACGCTTCAGGATCTACTTCCTCAGGATTTCGCGCAACTTCATTACTCAAGAAGTATAAAAAGTCTTAGCGAAGAGTATGCTTCAACTTCGTCTTCAGCGCGAACTTCCTCAGGATCGTCTTCAGCTTCACCTTCAACCGAACGCTTCAGGATCCTGTTTCCTCAGGATTTCGCGCGACTTCATTCTTCAGGAAACGCACCATTTTTTTCAATGTTCCTCAACATTTTGGGGGGGTCGACATTGGTGGTTAAACACCTCATCAGGGACTGTTCTCCTGTGTATACTCACAAACACATCAGTCCCTTAACCGTTTTGTCATGAAACTCCAAAACCTCAAGGGGAGGGCACTTGATGCACTTACAATAATAGATGTATATCAAAGTAAAAGTGCATCATTATTACATCGTATGATCCATAATTCAAAACAAATAACAACTTGCATAGCTCAAGGCTAGCTTATTGAATATAACTACAACGAAAGCAAAACTAGTAGCGAGGAGTCCCATCAACATCCACAAGCGACATGCTGAGTGTAGACTCGCGACCCTATCATACCACACAAATCTTCTGAGAAACCTGCAACACGAAGGTTACAGCCCGAACACGGGTCAGTACATCTGATTTGTACGGCAAGTAACACAAGTGATTAAGCAATCCTACAACTAATTTTAAAACAATAACATGAATCAAGCTTGGTTTGTTGTACATAAAGTTGGTATTCACCTACTTCTATTTACTACTCAACCTTTTTTTATCATCTTAAGTTAATATCAACCCACAAAGGACAACATCTAACTAAATCGCCTATGAGAGCCCACAGGATCATAGGATTTCTAATGGCAGCCATGAGAGCCCTCGGGATCATGGTTTCGTGAGTATTGTAGAGCCCTCAGGATACAATTGCACACGTACCTACTATTCGTGGACATTATAGAGCCCTCATGATACGATGCCACTACAAACACATTCGTGACTGTTACAGAGCCCTTAGGATGCAACATCACCCTATCAGCCATGAGAGCCCTCGGGATCATGGTTTCGTGAGTATTGTAGATCCCTCGGTATACAATAGCACACGTACCTCCTATTCGTGAACATCATAGAGCCCTCAGGATACGATGCCACTACAAACACATTCGTGACTGTTACAGAGCCCTCAGGATGCAACATCACCCTATCGTGAACACCGTAGAGCCCTCAGGATACAGTACCACTACCTAGACACCAAGTGAACATTGCAGAGCCCTCAGGGTACAATGCCACACAAACCATCGTATGTGAATATTACAGAGCCCTCAGAATGCAATACCACTCTACGATACCTCAATTGCAAGTTACTATTTTACTAATAATAATGTTTTCACAACACTTGAAAAACACAATAATTTCCCCCATGATTATCATTGCAACAGTAAGCATATAATCACATAGCACAAGAAATACTAAAACATAACAACGTTGGATATAATGATCAATCGAAACATGTGGCTATCCTACCAGGTTTCAGCACAACATAACGACCTTCACATACATAGAACATAGTATATACATAATCAAAAGTGAAGCATAACCAAAAATTGAAACTTGCCTTGAACGGTGTTGAAGTACTCTAACACTTATTTCTGAACCTTTCTGCACGCCAGACAATCTACACTATCAACAGTATAACAATCAACATCACACTTCACACATAAAAAAAATTCAACATTAAAAGATACAAATGAACAGCAATAAAACCAACTAAACAGTAGCTAAACTATAACTACAAGTCACCACGATCCCAACGCAACTGGAATCGGCGAAAACAGATACACCGTATAAAAGATAAGGTCACCGGAAGATTGAATTTAAATCTGTACAAAATTCAAATTCGACAAGTGTAACAGTGCAAAGTGTATCCTACTGTAAACTAGACTTCACTACAGTCGTAACGCAAAAAGAATCACCTAAAACAGATATACGATCTAAAAGATATAGCCTAAACCGTTCTAGGATGTAATCTGTCAAAAAGGGCATATTCGGGAATAAAATAAAAGTTTATGTCGCAGACAGGTCCTTTTTGCTACAGGACAAAATTGCTGACGTACCGCTGACGTGGCGATGGCACGGAAACCGAGGTTCGCCGGGCAAGGAAATCGAGGTTCGGTGGGCACGAAAACCGAGGTTCGCCGGCGGCGGCGCGGAAATCGAGGTTCGCCTGCGGCGGCACGGAAATCGAGGTTTGCCTGCGGCGGCACGGAAATCAAATTTTAGGTTTCTGAAAAAAACGAAAAAGAAAAATTTCGAAATCTTATATAGCCCGAATTTTTTTTTGGAATCAGTATCGGGCACAAATTGCGCCCGCGGCGAGAAAGGGCTACTGGGCCGACTGGGTACAATTTTTTTCTTTAAATCCGAAACTTCAAACAATATTACAAAAATAAATACACATCAGAAAAATATGAAATAAATTTCTAAATTCATCAAATAATCTAAAGAAAATTATGCAATGGACATATTTTCCAAAATAATAAATAAAAATAATGGCATTTTCCAATGACTTTATATAGTTATAAAATATTTTAAAAATCAACAAAAACCTCGAATAATTATTTAAATAATTTCCACTCCATTTTTCTGAAGAAGTCATTTTATCTTCTCTCATATTATTATTATTTTTTAATGGAAAATTATTTAAATAACTCCAATTAAATTAAAATAAAATCACACTAAAACATTTCCAACTTTCTTTTATAATGAAGGAGTCATATTACCTTCCCTCATTTTAATTTGTTGGATTTGTTTTAAATAATAAATTCCAAAACACCTAAAATGAATAACAGGGAAAGTCCTGTTATTCTCTCTCATTTTATTATTCAATTAAAATGCAAAAGTTTCAGATCCGAGTAAAAGTCAAACATATCAAGCACACAAACATTAATATAATTTACTTAATTAACATTCCAAAATTTGGGAAATTTTGGGATGTTACATGATCATTCACCCCATCCCCTTCTGATCATTCTTACGATTTCAATTGTTATCAGATCAAGGCACTCCCTGCGCTCTGCGTATTTTGGACTCACCTCCAGGAGTGTTGTCAAGAATATCGTTTGCAGCAATTCGCTCTGGTGAACCCATTCCTGTGTACAATTGAACTGACTATCCTTATTGGAAGGACAAAATGATGCGGAACATAATCTCTGTTGATCCTTCCGCTTGGAAGGTTTTCAAGGACGGAGTCCACGTTGAGGACCTTGCAAATCCTACTAAAGAAGAGAAGGAGAAGCAAGCTCTCGATGCTCAAGTCTAGGTATTCATCACCAATCACATCACTCCCGAGCAATATCATCAAGTGAAGAATATTGCCTCGGCGAAGGAAGTGTGGGACTATCTTGAAAATATTGGAGAAGGTGTCTCTACTCAGAAAGATGCTCGCATTGATACTCTCCGAAGTAAATTCCATCGGTTCAAGTGTCGTGAGGGTGAAAATGTGGCTGTCATCTACAACAAACTAACCTCCCTTGCAAATGAGATGACCTCCCTTGGTGTGAAAGATGTCACCGACACCATGGTTGTGAGGACTCTGCTTCAATCCTTAGATGACTCATTCTCTCACATTGTACTGATGATCAAGGAGAGAACTGGTTTCAGAGACCTTGTTCCTGCTGATGTTATTGAGAGGCTCAAAAGTCAAAACTCATGAGATGGAAGAAGAAGAAAAACACGGTGTCAATGGATCACGAAGAAGAACTCATGCTCTCAAGACAAAAGCTTCTAGGCATTCTTCCTCGGATGCTAGTTCTGCCTCTGGTATTGATTCAGATGATGCCTCGAGCATTACAAAGGATGTTGCTCTAATCATGAGAGGTTTCAATCGCTTTCAAAGAAATAACTCCTCATCACCAAAGAAGAATTACCCTTCCAGACACTCAAGAAACTCCTCTCATCACCGCTCATCGTCAAGAAGCTCGACAACGAAGGATAACTCATGCTACAAGTTCAAGAAACCTGGCCACTTCATCGCGGGCTGTCCTCTTTGGGAAGTTGAAAATAGATCCACCCACACGAAAATTCCTCCAACAAGTCTCACAGATCGACCAAAAACTATGATCCAAAAAGACATGAATCAAGGCCCAGAAGGGACAAGAACAATGACCCTGATGATGAAAATAAGAAGAAGTATCATAAGAAGTGTGGGGTTTCTCCCTCGAAGCCTCATTCATCTCACAGAAGAAACCCGTGCCTCATTCATCTCATAAGAAGTGTGGGGTTTCTCCCTCGAAGCCTCATTCATCTCACAGAAGAAACCCGTGCCAAGTCCTATCTTCGTAAATAGATGAACTCCGAAGCTGAGTCAAACTCAGGTACTGGTTCTGGTTCTAAGTCTGATGGTGTTGCTGGTTTAGCATTTGCTTCGACCAAAACATCGAGCTCTCTGTTCACCCACCTAAGCAGTGAAGATGAAACTCCCTCCTACTGCTTCATGGCCAAGGCCAAGGTATCTTCCTCTAAAATTGCCTATGATACTTTTGATGGCTCCGCTAATGAAAGTAACTCTAGGATAAGCTATGCCAGACTAGCAAAATTACTTCCATCCAACAAGATGAACTTGATTCTCTGAGTGAAACTATTAAGAAATCTGAGACCTTGTTGATCGATGAAATTGAGAAAGGCCAAACTTTGACTAATGAACATGTTGCTCTAAAATATAAGTTTGAAGAACTTTCCTCTCGACATGATCTTCTTTAAGTGGACTATGAGAAGCTAACCTATGAATTCCTTCAAAGGAAAAATGGCTCTTGAGAAATTGAAAGAGGCTCGTGAAGAGTTGGAAAACGTCAATCTCACTCTCGTTGCTCAACAAGATCCCAATGCTAAAAGTGTATTACTCTTGCCATGTTTAACTTGTTTGGAACGAAGTAAAATTGAGTCTACTTCTAAGAAATCTAAAGGAAAAGAACCTATCATTATTGATGATACTAACCCCTCGGCCGAGCAAAATGTTGTTGCTACCGAGGAGCTCCTCAGGTTGAAAGATTTATTTGATTCAGGAATGTTCAAAAATGTTCAGGGACACAAGTTCCTATGTGATATCCTAAATAAGGCTCTTCTTCATAGGAATCCTCAAAAGGAAGGTGCAGGTTTCGAAAGGAAACTGAACCTTGGTGGCACTTACTGGGAACCCGAGCAGTATGCAAAAAATATCTGGGTTCTAGCAAAGGAAAATCCCATTGATATTGCTAACCTTTCTGGTTTCAACTGCAAAATTGATAAAGCTATTGTTGATGAATCACTTGATTATGACTACAAGCTTATCAAAGACTACGAGGAAAAAATTTCCGCTGAATTCGTTGGTACTCCTCCAAAGAATGGTTTCTATAAGAGACAAATCTGTGTTCGCAAATCTCTCATAGAGAAACTGCCCGCTAACCATTCTATGCAGAGAAAAATCTATGGTGCCACCAAGACACTTCTATTCCCTTAAAGAGAGAAATGATCCTCTGGTGCCCGCAACAAATGTTCCTCAGAAGGAATACTATCGAGTTGATCGCAATGTTTATCGCCATCGTGATAACAATGATAAAATTTCCTATGCTCACCATTTTGTTAACCGCTCATCGAGGAATTGTGTTTATGGTGTACTTGATGGTTCCCCACGTAGTACTTCTTCCCGCAATACTTTCGTTGCATCTACCAGTATATCTGCTCCTTCTCAATCACCTGCTCATTTGTGGGTGGTTAAGAAGAACTAATTCTTCTGCGGGGCAATGGCTCCGGTGGACCCAAATGGGTCATGGTCATTGGTTGTAATAATCATATGACCGAAGACAAAGAGTTGTTCACCGATACAAAACTCACATAATCCTCTCAGAGATATATTACTTTCGGTGATAACAAGAAAGGAAAGGTTCTAGGTTTGGGTAAGGTTGCTATATCGAAGGATAAGCATATTGACAAAGTTATGCTTGTTCAATCTCTTGGATTTAATCTCATGTGAATATCCAAACTTTATGATATGGGTATGCTTGTACGGTTCTCCGCTTCTCTTTGTGTTGTGTTTTCACAGGATGACTACTCTTCTGTCTTCGAGGGCTACCGAAAAGGAGATCTTTACATTGTTGATTTTTCTTTGGCCCCTGCTGTTTCCACCTACTTAATGTCAAAATCCACATTTGGGTGGTTATGGCACAAAAGACTTGGTCATGCAGGAATGAAGAATCTTCAAACTCTTGTCATAAGAAACACATTATTGGCCTTAATGAAGTTAAATTCGACAAGTATCGTCTCTGCAGTGCATGTGAAGCTCGAAAGATTACCAAGAAACATCATTCAGCAAAGACAATCATGACTACTACTCGTCCTCTTGAATTTCTTCATATGGATATCTTTGCTCCAAAAAAAATATGCTAGCCTGGGTGGAAACAAGTATGGTCTTGCTATTGTTGATGATCACTCTCGCTATACTTGGGTATTCTTTCTAGATGACAAGAGCAAAGTTGTCAAAATATTTAAGACATTTGCCAAGAGAGAACATCCGTAGCACTTGGGTATTCTTTCTAGATAATCGACTATGAACTCACATTGAAGCACATTCGTACTGATAATGGAACTGAATTCAAAAGTACACATATCGAAGATTTTCTTGATGATTATGTCTTTACTCATGAATTCTCTATTGCATACACACAACAACAAAATGGTTTCATTTAAAGAAAGAATCGTACTCTTATTGAAATGGACAGAACTATGCTAGTTGAATACAAGTCTCCCATTAGGTTCTGGGCCGAAGCAATTAACACTGCCCGCCATATCATCAACAAGGTTTATCTTCATAAGTTCCCGAAGAAAACATCTCATGAACTTATCACTGGTAACAAGCCTAATGTTTCCTACCTTAGGGTGTTTGGTGCTCCATGTTTTATTAGAGATATGGATCATAGCTCTAAATTTCCCCCTAAGGCACATGAAGGATTTCTTTTAGGTTATGGCTCGAACTCTCACTCTTACAGAGTGTATAACTCCCACTTTGGGAAAGTTATGGAAACTGTAAATTTGAGTTATGAAGAAGCAGATGTGGATTTCACAACCTTTTTCTCCTTGATCTATTGTCCAGCCTGTCATTGAAGGCGAAGGAGAAACTATTGCGGACAGAGATGATGATTCTGAAGGATCTGAGGACTCCAGTTCTGATGACGACTCATCGTGTGGTGAAGAAATTATTGAGGCTGCTGAATTGTTGGATGAAGACCTTGCAACCATGGAAATTGAAGAGGCCGAGCAAGATCAAGGTTCGAGCGAAGGAGATGCCACCGCAAAAATTGCAAAAAAAAACTTATCAGGAATGCTCTCACTGCTCCCGGTGACTCCACCGGGGAAGTTCCTGTTGATGTTTCACCTGGCCGAGAAATTATAAACATTCCCTCCATTCATCCGAGAGTTATGGCTGATGATGCTGGCGCTGGCCCATCCAGATTAAAATTGTAACAATGAGTATCATTTCGAAGGGTTGCTCCACTCAGTCCATCCACGAGAAATGTTGCCATTGTTTCAAGCCAATGTTCCTCGTGGTGGTCCGCTTTTCAATCGGAGTGTTCATAAACCAAATATTTCAACGTCAGTCCCTACACAATGGCAAGAACTTCACTATCTCTTAGGCTTTGGATGCAAGACCAAGCCATCTTCTATGCTCGCTTCCTGATGAACAAGGATAAAATCTTCAAGCATCAGTATATGCCTTCATTTTACTCGGTCAACTGTTTTCAGAACCTAGCATAGATCATTGATGATTTACATGGACATGATCTGTTTGCCATCGGTGTGGCATACAATCCTGAACTTATCAAACAGTTCTATGCCTCACTATGCGTGTCCGGTCACCCCAGGCAACCAGAGACTTGGAAGTTTGATTATATGATCCAACGCCAAGTTTCCCATCTGACTGTCGACGAAATTCTGGCGCTGATCATTTTTTCTACACTTTGAAGGAATGCCTGTCAAGCTCCACGCTCTGCATGAGATGACTCCAGCTGAGTTTTCTGACGTGATGGATCCATATGTTGTTCGCGATGGTTATCCTCCTGCTCCCATGCCCAAGCACTTAGTCTTCGAGGCCAAAATTTGGTTCTATATTATCTTGAAGTCTCTTATTCCCATGCTGAATGTACACGATGATTATCCTATCCAACCACTCGTACAACATGCCATTCTGAAGCTAGTCAATGGTATTTTTGAAGACTGCTTCATCAGGACCTTGGTGTCTTGTGCAGATGATCCCGGTGCTCTCAAGCCATATGCTCCTTGACTCATGGTAGTATGAAATTACTCTCGAGACCTGCCATTCCCCACAACTATTCATCCTTCGATTTATACTCCTCCCGTAAGAGATGTTTTTCAGATTGCTGCTCGCGCCAATGACCTGTTTGCTGAACATGTTCTTATTCGCGCACATGTCACCAATAGAAATATTCGCAAGAAGTTCATCAAGCCTGTCAATCATATGGAAGTTTCTCTTCGGTCCCAACAAATGTTCAAGCACCACATAGAGGAGGATCGAGTCCAGAAGCAAATCATTCTGAACAAGTTGAATCTGCTCCGCAACATCGTTATGAATAACAATCAACTCCTTCGAGAATCCCTTCGTCGTGAATGGAAAGGTCTGCGGAAGTTCAATTCCTGCGGTCAGTTGCAGAGAGCTGGTTTCGTTGCCAATCCTCCTAATTTGGCTCGACAATGGACAAATGATGATCGTCAAGACCGACCAGATCCAAGATTGCCACTCCTTCCTACAAACAAAGAAGTTGTCTGGGTTGATGACTCCTATCGCATTGCACTTGAAGCCGAATGTTCTTCATCTGATGTTGTTGCGCGTGTTGCCCCGAGCAATTATTCCCCGCCTCTCCGCAGTCCTGCTACCCCAGAAACCTCAAGGCTCGGCACATCTGGTGACTAACACTCCTTCCCTGGTAAACTGACTCCAAGTGATGATCCTCCTCGGCGTCGCCGCCGGACTTCCTCAAGGCCAAGTTCTACACTTCCGGAAACTTCTCGTCGCCGATGTCGTCGTCATCACCGTTATTCTCGCGATTAGCTTATTCTCTCGACCCTATTGTCTGTATTTTTGTTCAATTATTTACAAGGAAGGGGAGAACTAGTTTCATCGAAGGAGTGGTTTGCCTACGGGGTTAAGGGTTTTGGAGCTTGGGTGGTTACAACAAAGATTCGTTTTCATTCGATCTGGTTGTAACTAACTCTAAGTCGTCCATGAAATGCTACCTTATCGTATGATCTCTATCTGCAATGCTTTCTATCAATATCTATCTTGCAGGAAGTTATCTATCTTAAGTTCACAGGTCATTCGAGGAGATTGCATATTTCTATTGGATATATTTGGATTGCAATCTCGCTCGCTAAGATTTTGGTGATATCCCTCGATCTATTCTTTATCACTTGGCACTTAACTGAAATATTCATCTTTCGTGCATACATCAAGGGGGGGGGGTATATCATCTATCTTAGCTCTGGTTTTACATCGCAATACAAAAAATTTCAATTATTTATCGATGCATGTTTTGTCAACAATCGTCAAAAAATGGAGAGACTGAAAGAGCAAAGTTTTTTCCCTTAGGTTTTGGAGATTGTTGGACAAAGCAGTAGAGGAACTAATATTGTTTTCGAGTGTAAACATATACTTAGGTTCCTGAAGAATGGAGTTTGCATGTAGAAGTTCGAAGGACAACTTAATGCAGTGTAGCTGCACCTTGATACCGAAGCCTTTGAAAAAGGAAGACCCCTAAATTTTTTTTTGTAGAAGAAGGTGTTTTCGAGAAGAAATGCAACAAGAAAAAAGTTGAAGTTGGATGAAGACGTAGTATTTTTGCTAGTTTCTCTTTTATTACTTGAGTCATAGGAAAAAACGTACTATCAAGAGGGGTTTTCTAGTTGATATCTAGGTTGATGTGAAATTGCTCAACTCAACTTAAAACCCAGAGAGATAGCCTACCGAGGGAAATCACACTGATTTTAGTTATAGCTCGAAGGCAAAGTCATTGCACTTTGTGTCTCCAAGAGAGAACTCATTCGGTGAGTCAACTTTCTAGTTCCTCAACAAAAGTTGCGAAGTGATTTGAAATCCCATCGTTGTGGACACATGTCTGATGACGGGAAATAACTTCCCGCCCCTTGTTGGTTACTCAAAGTGGAAGGTTTAAGAAGTAGTCAACAACAAGATACCAAGGTTTGAATTGACCAGTTGGATTCCAAGTTCTTCAAGTAGGTGGCAAGGAAACAATGGCGCCGTTTACAATCAAGGTTGCTTACTTGACCTGGACCTACAAACAACAACAAATAACTTTGCTCCCAACGAGTTCAGATAGGTTGTCAATCTCTCTGGTCTTGTTGTTTCCAAAGGATCAAACACACAGTGGAAATAGTAGTGGTGATTGAAACAAAAAGGAAATAAAATCAGTAAATAGCGAAGGTGTAAACAATGGTGGAAATATGGACAGGGGTCCCATGATGTTCACTAGTGATGTCTCTCTCCCAAAATACGATAAAATAGCTATCATGGGTGAAAAAATTACAGCTGGGCAATTGACAAAATTATAAACGCACTGCAATGCTAATTACGCTACAAGAAAGTTAGAGGCTCAATCGTATGAGCAGTACGCTAAGCCAAGTAGACCGTTTATTCATAAGCATCTACTCACTAATCATTCACCTTGAGATATCTATCCAGAACATCTTGCTAGTATTAAGTTGCGAGCCCCACCCAAAGTGTAAAGTCAAAGAAACACACAACTACATTAATAAACTATGTGTAAGGCAAACAATCCTTGCAACCACGGTTACAAGCACCTTTGTTTAGTCCCTGGTGGCAACAACACATCCCCTAGTCTCATGTTTCTGTCGCTCAAGCTAGACATCGGGGGCATGAACCCACAATCAAGCATAAACGCTCCCTCTTGGAGTTACTATCTACTACTTGGCCAAAGCAATAAAAAGCAACAAAGGACATGCAAGAATTACTTAAGAACAAATATATAAAAGGAGAACCAAATATATAACTCATCACAATATGAACATAATCTCATAATCCATCGGATCCCAGCAAACACATCATAGCAACAACAGAAAGATTACATAGATGCCTTGATCATGTAGGGTAGCTCAGAAGGGCTATGAATTGAAGCACAAGATTGGAGAGAATATATCACATAACAACTAGTCATGGACCCTTGGTCAAAGGGGGGCTACTCATGGCACATCGGGGAAGCTCTCATGGTGGTGGAGAAGCTCCCGGAGATCAATCCTCCCTCTAGTAGGGTGCCGGGACGAGGTCTTCTGGCAATACCGATCTCGGGATCGCGGTGGCGGCGGAACAGTGGTGAATTTCGCGATACGGAGTCTGCCCCGAGGGTTTTATTTCGAGGGGTAAATATAGGCCGAAGGAGGGAACGAGGGGAGGTCCCATCCCTCCAGGCGGCCTCCTGGCACAGTCTAGGGTGGTGCCGTACCACCTGGCCGTCTGGAGGCACGTGGACCCCCTTCGGGCACCTGGAGTCTTCTAGAACACTATTTTTTATATATTTTTCTTGGAATTTTCGGGCACTGTAAATATGGATATAAACATGCAATTCACAGACATCAGCAGACAGAAACTGGCACTGGGTGCACTGAGTTAGTAGTTTAGTCCAAATATGTGTAAAAAGGATGAAAGTGTAGCAAAACACATAGCAACGTCACCCAAATAAGCATGGAACAAGTAGAAATTATAGATACATTTGGGACGTATCAACATACCCAAGATTAATTCCTGCTCATCCTCGAGAAGGTAATTGATAACACATATAATTTCTGTGGTGACATGCTACCAACACATAGAAGAACTTCAAAGTAAAGCAAGTAAGATATGCAATTCAAGCCAAGACAATAACAAGCAAGAGTCTATAACTAGTATTGAAACTAGCAAACTAAGAACATAAACGTGCAAGAGCTCTCTCTTTCCATGACTCGAATGTCTCCAAATGGTGTTTGCGTGCAAGAAGTGGGAGATGGGTTTAGAGCATAAAATACTATATAGTTTAGTTGAGAACTTAATCTACTAAAACTTCACACTTGGTCTCCTTCGGAATCTTACGTTGACTCGTCCCAAGACCACTAGTTAGGCACAAGTCAAACTGATCCTCTCCCTTTCGACTTTGAGCACTCATGCAATGGATGAGCGCAAGCAAGATATGTTGGCACTTAGGATGGCAAAGAGAATAATGATGGGGAAGGAAGACAAAAAAGGTGTGAAAGGCTCACATCAATGAGGACAATCATAGGCGAGAGAAAGTCAAATGATAAATATGATGTGAGGAGTAAGGATTGCCATGCAACGGATGCACATATGAGCTAGGGAAAGCTCTCCAATGGAACTAGTGGGGGCGCATCCAAATTGCTTGCTCATGAAGACCTAGAGCTCCTTTGAGGAGGCTCATCCTTGGAATATGCAAGCCAAGTTCTATAGTGTAAGGATCCCCACATAGTTATGCATGAATGATATGAAAATCTCTATGGAGTACAAATATTACTTTGGAGTACGAGTGTAGATCTTTCAAAAGGAATAGTAGTGTTGCCTCCTTCTCTATTTTTATTTCTTTTTTTGTTTATTTTTTCCATGTTTCTATTTTTGTGGCCTCATTGGCTCTTTCTATTTATCTCTCATTTGTCCTTTTTGAGATCTATTAATTTGTCCTCCTTTGGAATCTTTTATTTTTTCATCTTTGCGATCTTTTCCTCACTTTAAGGGAAACACTCTATATTTTAAAAAATTATGGAAGATCTCACACTTTACAATAAGTACTCAACATAAAGAAAAATGAAAAACCAATGTTGAGGAAATCGGTAACTAGTAACTTCTCGGTCAGCCAAGGCGTAAGGATTAATCGGTAATCGGCCAATTAATCAAAAATAATCGGTCAACCATTAATCGATCATGTTTTAATATATCTTTCATTTCTAGTGCTAACATCAGATTTTGGTCAAGCAAAAACATAACTGAAATGACATCAAATGAATAAGTACCCAATACAAAAACTTTTGTATTCCCACAACAACAAAAAGACGTCCAAACATGCATGTATCATACACGGCGCCAGTTATTAGGCCTTCCACACAAATGTAAAAAATTAATACCACACATCAAGTGGAAGCCACACAAATGTATAAAAAATGCTAGGTGGCAGCCACACAAATGTAAAAAAAATTAGTACCACATGTCCAGTGGAAGCCACACATGTCCAGAACTAAAACATCACGATAAATGAAAACTACATAATAAGTTTGCAAGGTGGCAGCCACACAAATGTATAAAAATGCTAGGTGACAACCACACAAATGTATAGAAAATGCTAGATGGCAACCACACAAATGTATAAAAATTAATACCACACGTCCAGTGAAAGCCACACATGTCCAGAACTCAAAAATCAAGATAAATGAAAGCTACATAATGAGGTTGCAAGGTTCAGCCACATAATAAGGTTCACAACCATATACGAAGGTTCACTAGTCACAACACAAATAGATAATTAGGTAGAGCCACACAAATAGAAGGAAATTAAGTGATATGTTTTAAGTTTTGTGACAATGGCTCAAGGCTGCAAGGGGTCCTCCTCCTCATCGTCCTGTTTGGTTGCCATCACTCCATCATCATGAGAATCGTATTCAACCCCATCCCCCTCCATATCTATTTCATGATCAGATTCATCATCATCCTGAACGAATTCTTCAACTTCATGAATTTCTCTCACTCTTGCACTCCTACGAAGCTCTGTAGTTTCGCTTTCCTCCATTACTTCATCCATACTTTCCGAAGTGGGATCAATCTCCTCATCAATGTATGCATCTTCACATATCCAATCTTGTGCTTGTGATGCATCTTCGCCAAGAAGAACATCACTACAAGAGGATAACTTCTTTCTTTTATCCATCATCCTTCCATTGAATTGAATATAAACTAGATTGTCCCTACGTGCCACATCTAGTTTATTTCTCCTCTTTGCATCTACCTACAAAGTGCAAATGGATGCCTAGTTAAAAAATGCGATAATTAAAGAATGTTCAAGTTTGAGTAATTGATTGAGATTTGAGAGTGACTAAGAAAGAGTTACCATCTCAAAAGTTCTCCAGTTTCTTTCACATCCGGATGAACTTGTGGTCAAGTTGAGTATCCTTATGGCCATATGTTGCAATGTAGGAGTTTGTAATCCATAAGTTGACCACCACTCAGCTACAATTTGACAAAGGTGAAATAACATGCAATCAACCCCTAATTTTGGAAATGCAATAATAAGTTTTTTTCTTTGAGAACAAGCTTACCGGCATCAAAATTGTCATTGCCAATTGCTTTCGTGGCAGCCACCTTCCCACACATACCATCCTTCCTTTTAAACCTTGTGAAGTCAATGTTAAGCACTACATTTTGTTTGTTGTCATCATCAACATAAAAAGTCTCCATGACTTCCATAAACGCAACATAATCTCTACATCGGTAAAGATGCTTGGCTCAGCGTAACTATATTTGGGATTCAACATGTATGCTTTCATGTGCGATGGAGAATCCAACCTCCCACTCATTTTGGCATTCATGGCATTAGTGATCACCAAATAGTATTTTTCTGAATTTTCGACTGCAATCATGATTTCCTTTTTTGCACATACTAGTTGTCCATACATAGTGGCCATAGATGGACCATCACTATTAGCCAAACGAAGGACCTTCACCATGGGCTCAAAAACCTTGCATTGCAACATAGAAATGAGTCAATGAAAAGATGTAAGAAAATCACATATATGACAAGATTCAAACAACACCAACATATTACAAGATGCAAACAACCCCTTCATATGGTAAGTTAAAAACATACTACATACCTTGATGCAAAGAGAGACATTTTTTCAAAAGCCCCTACTCACTATTGTGGAATGAGCCAACTTTCCCTTCACCGTTCTTGTGTGTTTGCATGCTTCCCATTCATCACTACAAACCATTGCCCTTAGTTCCTTCTTCTTAGAAGCCAAACTTTGTAAGGTAAGAAATGCGGAAGCAAATCTTGTCACTCCCGGTCTAACAATGTCTCTCTTTTTTGTGAAAGACCTCATCAAGGATAATGTTTTATGATGTGCATATAAAAAAATTGTCATTTGCTTGGCTCTAGTGATTGTAGGACAAAATTGTTTTAACTTCCCAATTGCTTCTACCATCAAATTGAGTGTCAGTTGCACATGAGCTCCAAAAGATCTTTGGACACTTTTCTTTAAGCATCTCCATTGCTCCCATGTTGTTGGAAGCATTATCCGTGATCACTTGCACAACATTTTCAGCACCTACAAGATGGAAAATAAGCACCTACAAGTCTACAACATAACATAAAGCAATGAATGAAACCAAGAACGCAAAGTTGCAAGTTAAGGAATCATACCAATTTTTTCAATGCACTCAACTATGTAATTGAAGATGTATAGACTTGTGTGTGCATGAGACGATGCCTCCTTTGATTCAAGAAAGGCAGTTCCTAACTTGCAATGCACACACAAATTCATTATGCTTCTTCTTTTCTTATCCGTCCAAGCATCGGTCATGATAGAGCACCGGTTTCCACCCTCTCAAGCTCATGTGGCTTCATCAAATCCTTAGTTCTTTCCACCTCTTGCAACAACATCTTCTCTCGAAGCATATATTGGGAAGGTGGCTTCCAATTGGGAACAAACCGACCAAGGGCTTCACAAAACTGCTTGAAGTCATCATCATTAACGACATTGAAAGGAACATTTTTTTTGTACATCCATCTTGCCAAATATTGCCCTACTTTGTAAGCCTTCTTTATCAATTGCATCATTTATGTTTTGTTGGAACTTCTTCAATGGGATGGAAGGATCAAGTGGCATTGAATATTTATCCATAGGCCCTATCTTGCGAGCCTCACCTCCTCCATATGAAGAAATCTCTTCATTGTCATTGTTCTCATTCTCAACATTAATGACAACCTCGGCACTTACGTTTTGATCTTGTTTTTCTTTTAGCTTCTTCTTCTTTTGTGGTTCCTCATAAGCTTCCCTACACCTTTTTTGTTGATCTGGTGTGGCTCCTGGACAACTTGTCACTTGTCCCTTTACCTGCCCAATATGTTGCTTCATCCTATTAATCCCTCCACCCATCTCTTTTCCAGATAACTTGCACTTCACTCATTGTAAATCTAGAGGATCACACAAGGTTGCAAACTCCCATCCCATGTCATCCGAGTTTCTTTTGAGTGTTTGAGAACTTGTGGCGGAAGAAGCAACCGTAGACCCCTACAATTATATTCAACATGGAAACATAATAAGTATTCTGTAAATAACTATACAAAAAATAACTTTACTACTTTAGTTTTCAGTGATAAATGAACAAATTACAAAGCATGTTACATACTTGAATACTTGCATTTGCTGATTTGCATGATGAGCAAATAAATAAACACATTATAAACATAAAGGAAAAATAAATAGGTAAATACTAGTATAATACCATGCTTGTTGTTGATGATGCCATCGAAGATGACGAGGAAAGCTGCAATCGCTATGGAGCACGAAGGGGATGAGCAGGCAGCCGCCGGCGAGGTGGATGAATGCGACTGGGCAGCCGCCGGTATGCAGGGGGCCACGGGCGGGAGCAGAGGAGGAGGAGTTGGGGCAGGAGGAGAGCAGAGGCAGAAGGGTCGGGACGGGAGGAGAGCTGCCGTGGCGGAGCTGGGCAGCCGCCGGCGTGGAGTGGTCTTGCGGGACATCGGGAGTAGAGCGGTCGGGGCGGAGGGCTGGGAAGCCGCCGGCGGAGGAGAAGAGCAGAGGGAGGACGGGCCAAGCAGGGAGGAGCGCCGCCGCAGCAAAGAGCCGTCCACCGGTGAGGTGCAGGCCGGCCGCCAGCCGCTAGTCACCGTGTGTTGGGGGTCGGGGGTAGGGTTGAGTCGGGGAAGACGCCTATCTCTACGCACGCCTTATCCTTACCCAGCGAGACTAGAGAAGAGGGAGCGCCTAAAAAGAAAAGAAATAGGTTCGCTGGGTAAAATCAGTTAACTGCTATGAGAAGATTAATCAGTCCTGACACCGATTAATCGGTCTGACAGACCCGTTAATCGCTGTGGACAGTTAATGAAGCGAATATGCATTATTCGAATCGGTCACCCGATGAGCAGCTATTAATCGGCCCGTTAACTGAATTAATCGCCGAATTCTTGAACAGTGTGAAAAACTATTGTGACGTATGCAAATGTATGCCTTTTCAAGTGTAGCAGGATATGCAATGATACTAGCGCGTCATGTAGCAATGATAAGGGCAAGGCCCAACTAGCATACAACTCCTCGATCAAGCAAAAGCATGTATGGCATCAAGATCAAGTCATGAGATGATGGATGTTGCATGGCAATATATCTCAGAAATGCCATGGAAATGCCTTGATAGGTAGGTATGGTGGATGTTTTGAGGAAGATATAAGGAGGTTTATGATGACAGAGCGTATCATGCCAAGGATTTGGATGCACCAACGAAGTTGGCACCAACTCTCAAGATGTTAAAGGGAAATGCACAGTACCGAAGAGGCTAGCAGAATATGGAAGGTGGAAGTGCCAACAATCGAATACTCGCATTAGTCAAAGGAACTCATGCACTTATTATCGGCAACTCTCTATCTAATCAGGAGGTTCACAAAGAGTAAAGTACCCAGAGGAGGAGTGTATGGGGATTTGGTTATCCTTGCGCATCCTCGACCCATGGTACATGAGGGTACCCTATATATTCCAACCCCTCCAGAGGTTAACGATCCATCTAGTAGCTAGAGTTCTCAACTAGTTTTTGTAGTTTTTGAAAATAAACATGGATTTCCCAAAATACAACACATATCACTAATAGGCTCAAGCTCTTGGAACCAAAAGTCCAAACATTACTCAAATCAATACCTCAAAACTATTGTAAGTTACTACTATACTTATAATAGCAACCTCAATTGCCTACTTATGTCAAGACACACAACTCGGTGAAATAGGCCAACTCTCTAAACAAGATAAGCATGATAACTCAAGAGAGTTCCAAAAGCAACAACCTAAATAAAATATCTTAAAAAGATAAGCATGAAAACTAAGAGCTAACCATGACAACAACTATGAAAAGATAAAGAACACACAATCAAAGATAAGCACGAAACATATGTTGTGTTCTATGGTGGAGTGCAGCGTGTTTCTCTCCCAAAAAATGAAGGCTAGGGTAGAACTTGTTATGAATCGCAAGCAAAACTAAACAAACTAAAAAGTAAATGCAAGACACTCCAAGCATAGCACATAACATATGAAGTGATAAAAATATAGCATGGAGAAGGACGAACTGGTGATTTTTTATGGAGAAGGGGATGGACGGGGGCGTCCCCAAGCGTATATGCTTGAGTCTCCTTGAATATTTCTTGGGTGTGCATGGGGGCATCCCCAAGCTTGAGCTTTTGACACTCCCGGGTCTTCTTTCATCATCTTCCTTCACACACTTGAAAACTCCCTTCATACGAAACTCATCATAAGCTGATTAGAGTGGTTAGTACCCATAAACGAATAATTTTCTTCTACTAGAAATAAAGATTTTCATGAAGAGCTAATGTTTCTAAAGATTGAAAAAAGCTTTGGCAAAGAGAAAGCAAGCTTAAGATTTGCAAAACAGAGAAAACGCAAAACGTGGCAGAATCTGTGAAAAACAGACCAGCAGGTAGTAAATAATTTTTTAGGGGCACTTCTGCAACTCAAATCAAAAAACTCAGCACAGAACACCGGAAGTCAATTGTATAGAGCATATTTTCAAAAAGTTTCAGATCAAAAAGATAATCTGGTGATTTGAGGTGAATTTTTCCGTCAAGCAGATATTATCTGTTTCTGGATAGCATGTCACAATTTTTGATATTTCTTGCAATCGGAGGCTAAAAATTGGCACAAAGCTTGAAAATAGATATACAATGATGTTGCTACAGTAGTAACAAGAATCAAGACCACTAAAACTGAAAGTAAAAACATTTTGGGTTGCCTCCTAGTAAGCGCTTTCTTTTATGCCTTTTAGCTAGGCATGAGGATTATAAAAGATGCTCTCACAAGAGAATAAGATTTGAAGCAAAAGAGAGCATCAAGAAGCAAATATGAACACATTTAAGCCTAGCCTACTTCCTATGCATGGGAAACTTGTAAACAAATAAATCATGAAAGCACAAAGTAAAAAGCATAGGGAGGTGAAACGAGAACAACTTCAAAAACTTACATCAAAACGAGAACATGAAAGTTTCTACAACTAAACTTTCCTCTCTCAAAGTAATTTTTAGTAGCATCATGAACAAACTCAACAATATAACTATCACATAAATCATGTTGTTCATTACCTACGAGCACATGCCTATTGTTTTCAACACGGTTTTTAGGATCATAAGATAAATACAACCCATCACAATGAGCCTTAATAAGAGCAAAATTCTCCGGAGTATGATTTGGATATTTCAAAAGGATAATATGATAATCAAGTGTGGGTGAAATAGCAACAATTTCATGCTTAACATATGGAACTATAGCACGTTCATCTTCGTAAGCATCATCCATAGTGGCATCATGGCCATCAACAAAGCAAGTATCAAGTTTATCAGAAACAGAAGTATCAAGTGAGTCCTCAGAATCATAGGATTCCTCATCATAGCAATCATTAGCATCTTCTTGGGTAGCAAACATTTAGTTTTTAAAATCCTTAATATAATCATTGGAAATATAATTCTCAAAGCAATAAGCAAGGACTGCAAAGTTTTCAGATTTATGAATAGTATCATAATACTTTTCAATCAAAGAAGCAATCTCATAAGCACCCTTAAAGCAACAAATTCTTCAATCTTTTCAACATCCAAGTAATCATAAACAACTTTATCATAAGAAGATAGGATCTCAATTTCATTAAACTCACATTGGAAAGGAAGGTGTTTACGATCTATTTTAGAACATCAAGTGAAATCATAAATGCAGCACAAAGATTCAGCATAGCAATAAGAAACTCATATTTGATCCCATAAGTGTTTCCCTTTCTTAGATAGGTGGTGCCGTGTATAATGAGCATGCTCGTCCAATGATTTTCCCTCAAGCAAGTCGGTTGGGTTTTTAGCGCGAGCACAAATAGACCGGAGACGATCCAAGTGAAAAGCGTCCATCCTACCATATTTGGGTGGTTCCGCACCCATGGTGAGGATGGCATTAGTAAGAAGAGAAAGACAAAGACAAAAGGTAGCAACTATTTTTTTTTGGTTTTACATAAAGGCACACAAGAAAAAGTAAAAACTGGAAAGTAAACTAACAAGACTAAAAAGCAAAGGTAAAAGATAGTGTGCAACTCCCCTATCTTGTAGACTCGAGTCCCCGGCAACGGCGACAAAAATTGCTTTGATGACGGGAAATAGCTTTTCGCCCCTCGTTGGTTACCCAAAGTGGAGGGTTTAAGAAGTAGTCAGTAGCAAGTTTCCCTTGGCAAAGATACCAAGGTTTGAGTCGACCAGTTAGACTCCAAGTTATTCAAGTAGGTGGCAAGGAAAGAATGACGCCGTTTACTACCAATGTTTCTTACTTTACCTGGACTTGCACACACCAACAAATAAATTTTCTCCCAACGAGTTAAGAGAGGTTTTCAATCTCTCTGGTCTTGTTGTTTACAAAGGATCAAACACACCGTGGAAATAGTAGTGGTGATTGCAACAAAAAGGAAATAAAAGCAGTAAATAGCGGAGGTGTAACCAATGGTGGAAATATGGACATATGTGGTATTCTTTTAGTCTTTCGACATTTAGCGTCATTGTTATGGATGTATCCTATTACCATCAATATTCGTAACATACATCCCATCCCCGATGGAAGCATGGCCCTTTATGTTATTCATAATACTGAACAACAATTGTTCTTTTATGAAAAACCTTCTTGCAACATACTTTATGCAATCGGCTAGAGTGTATAAAACTCTAAAACGAATTATGAAAATAAATACAGATGGTGATACACCGATGGAAGGTATAGTAACTTTTACTATGTTCCCAGCGCGTATCTAAACCTCATTACTGGCAAGTCTTTTAGGCCGTAGTGGTTCTTGCATCGAGTTGCAACAGAATTCAATCGAGCGGGTATTCCTGTGATCAACTTTTAATCATAATACCCAAGAATTATGGACTAACTGTTTAATCACAATTCCCAAGAACTATTTATTTTTGACCAGCCTTCCATACATCAATAACTTTCATGACTTTTATACATGAGCTGGACATTCCAGTCTTCTTTCTTTTTGCCCTTATACTTTTAACAGTTTAACTTTCAATATATTTCTCCTACTCTCAGAAGAAGCACCCAACTTTAAGAGTGGCGTTAGCCCCGGACTTCCTAGGCGTGTGAGTCATACTAACACCCTTTGGACATTTCCTTTCTCTTTAAGTTGTTTGTTTTATTCACCTTCATCATATGACAGGCGTTCTTCTGGATCCCTCTCTTATCAGTCAAATGCCCAGTAAACACTTTACTAATACTTTGCAAACAAATATTGCTTTGGATATCTCATATCTTTTAGCCTTTGTCTGTATCTGAAAACAATTTTCAGTTCCATGAATATTACATAACTATCCCAAACTTGTGAAGTTCGGGTCTTATGGAAGCAAACGTATTGCACTTGACCACAATGGAATTCTAGCTTTTGGATCGAAGGACGAGAGTCACATCATCCATAGCATTAGCGGGAGGACACCGAAAGCATGCGATAGGACAAAATCCTTCTCGGCACTCTTGAGGACAATCCTCGCATTACGTTACCAACCGTAAAGTTTTAACCAGATATTTAACAGCTTATTCAATTTTAATAGGGAAGGTGGAAACGCGAGCCATTATTCTACAACTATTAGCAAATTATACTTAGACAGTGTTCATAATTAATTGCACTCAGAATTAAACAAGTTAATTCTAAAATGCGCTCCCACTCAAATCAATATCTCTCAAAATTGATTATGAGTGATTCAAGATCCAAATATCAATACAACGCCATAGAATCATCATCTCATGACGAGGATTTTGATTTGGTAGGCCAACTTGCCGATCACATCTCTATGTGACTCTTGTTCATCTTTCGATGCATGTGTTCCGAGCTCAGGACGATCCTGCCATGAACGTCAAGACAACCAAGTGATCTTGCTGCGAGGTCTGACCTCACCCGCCTTACATTTCTCCAATCGTTCGTACCCATGCATCCATGGCGCACCCCGAAAGGATAGATGCTGTGACGGTGCTACATTTGGGAGAACACTAACTACTTGATATTTGAAGTGAGAGATCACCCTAATAAAAAGCGACTACCACGCAATCAAGAAGGGTGCAACTTAAGGGATAAACATCTCAGGTAATTCATAATTGCATGATATGGTATAGCCCCTTCTGACGGAGAAGTCAAGTATTTCTTCGTCTTAGGCATTTGCGTCGGAGTTCACCTTCGCGAAGTTTGCCACCACCTTGTCGATGCACCAAATAATATTGCTATCTTTATAGCTAATAAAATAAGTGCATTACATAAGGTTGACTCGCAGGTCATTAAAGTGACAATCATATGGCTCCAGCCATCATGCCGAATCATGACACGCAGGTCATGTTAATAAATTTACATTATATAGTCATCTCATACATAATCAAATTAATATGAGCTTTGCTATACCACATCACATGCACATCCTGCAAAACCAAGTTAGACGCCTCTAATCGGTTTATGCAAAATTTTATTTTACGTGGCTTCTAAGGTTTTGACTTAAACCGCAGCTACCAACGTTTATCATCAAGCATGATTATTCAAGTCGCTAGATTAACTTTGCGGGGTGTATGAAACACGAGATAATAAAATCTCGAGCCCCATACTGAACTTCGTCATACGCGTGATCCCCGTGCAGATCATATCTGCATTGCCCTTTAGTCTGCAGAATTTCTTCTTTCTCTAACTACGGTGGAATTCAACGAACTGTTAGCACTTCTTTGATCAATCAGGATCGCAGATTGCCAGAACTTTGAAACTCCACCATACTGTTATTGAGATCAGAAATACACAAATTCCAGGGAAGCAACAAGAACATCGGGTAACAGATTTCATCTGCCACCCGCATAAATAATTTTCAGCAATAGATCCGATTTACTCCAAAATTATATTATGCAATACCCATACATCTCTATGTATTCTAGATCGCAACATGCATCTACGCATAGCACGGCTCTGATGCCACTGTAGGGGAACGCGGCAGAAAACAAAAAATTTCCGCACTACGAACAGCCCAGGACCACTATGGAGACTGCATACAAGGTTTTTGATCTGATCGTTACCGACTCGTAGCGCAGTGGAAGTAGAGTCGATGTAGATCGTCGGTGCAGATCCCCGCAGCTAGGATTTACAACCTCCCAACCGCGAGAATGTATTCCCTCGTCTGCTCCTCGGACAACGCTCAGGGAGGCGGTCAGACAGTCCCTCGGACGATGTCACGGACAGCCCTTCGGGAGGCCCCTCGAAACTCGATCGGTAACTCGGACAGCCCTCCGGGAGGACCCTTGAAACTCGAACGATAATTTGGACAGCCCTTCGGGAGGACCCTCGAACAGCCCCTCGGGCAAAAGATCGAAACTACGACCTCTCTACGGGGTTGCACACATACGGTGTCAGCTATCCGGCAGGGCTTCGCCGTCCAGAACTAGTTCCTGCCGGAACCCAGACAGCCTTTCGGCTCTACGAAACTATTTCGCGGGGAGGGAGAGAGAATGCCAGATCATGCATGGCTTGTGTATTGAACTCAAGGGAGAGCTTGGATCAAGGATATGGGGCTGCCCTCACACCTCTATTTATAGGAAACCCAAGGGGGCTTTCTTGGCTCCCAAGTCCTTCTAGAAGGCTTTCCAAAAATATCTCAAGTAGTACTTTTTACTATTCATGACACCACTTTTTCGCGTCCGAAAATTCCGAAAATATTTCTGTGGGTCTTAGAATAATTCCAACACCCACTAAAATGATTTTGGGCGCATTCCGAAACAATTCCGGATTAGTGATTTTCATCTGCGAAAAGCAACCTAAGCATTTCCGGCAGCTCCGAAATATTTCCGAAAAAAATATTTTAATCTTTTCTCCAGAAAAATTCCAGAAGTTACCAGAACAATTCTGGCACTCTCCAAAATTACCAGGTGCTCTCCAAAACCTTTTCGGCTTAGTGGTTTACCCCGAAACAACTTTTCGGTTTTCTCTCTCGGAACTTTTCCGCCGTCTCCGAAACCTTTCCGGTGACTTTATCTCAGACTCCCTGTCTAGTATTCAACAGATAGATGACCCTTAAGCGTGTGACCCTGTAGGTTCGATGAAGTATAGACATGACCGGAACACTTTCCGATCAATGATCAATAGCGGAACCGAGGACATCCATATTGATCCCTATACCCATACGAAGAATTATTCGAGTGAACCTTTAGTTGCTGTGTGCTATTCTTGTTGCTTCGCGATATATTACAAATACCCGAGGTGAGACTTATTGGCATCCCCGTGAATCAACAACTTGTCCACTATGCCAGTTACCTCGTTCCTGGTATTGTTCTCTTTTCTCGTTCCCGCGTTCCGGCATCCCTGTGATCAAATCACACTGTGTCTGGCCAGACGATGGTGGATACCGTAACACCGAGAGGGCCCTAAGAATATCTCTCCAACGACGGAGGAGCAAATCCCAATCTCGAGCTACCTAGTTCCTTGTCATACTTTTCCGTGAACCCGCAAGCTGCCGTAATAGCCACCCTTTTACAGATGACGTTTAACAAAACCCCAAAGTTCACGAAGCAAGTACGAAGGAACTCGATACTCTCATGGTCTAAGGAATTATGCAAATGCACAACTTTCTCTGTGTTATTAACCATTAACTTGTGACGAATGTATCTCATAGCATAACATCAATTCGGGTCGATTCAACACAAATGTTCTTCTAACATTGTGCCCTCAAAATTGCCGGCATAGTCATGCCCATGATCAGGAAAACAGAACCATCATGCAACACTTGAGCTAGTCTTAGAGGAGAGACTAGGAATATATTTTTTTTATCCGTTTATTATTCCACACGTGCATATGAGTCTTCCTCCGAGCCTCGTGGTTATTGCAGACTCGAGAACCATAGCAGTTATAGCATGGAATATAAACATAATTAGGAACATGGGGATAAATAATAACATTTATTATTGCCTCTAGGGCATATCTCCTACAGACTCCCACTTGCACTAGAGTCAATAATCTAGTCAATGCTAATGCACTTTACACCTACCGCATACTGGTGTAAAATATGCTTCACATGTGGTATAGCCTGATGTCCAACGGATCTGACAATTTCAACTCCGTGTGTATCTTTGCATATCCTCGCGTTTTGACGCTTTCACAAAATTCATATTTTGTGTGGACTTGGCTTTGTATATATGCGAATCACTAGTCGAACCTTGATTCCTCAGACTGAGCTATGGAGCAACTATCTTCAATAGTGTTCCATTGACCAAAGCCATATTGGAACCATACTAAGTTCATGAATGAACTATATGATTCAACATTTTCTTTGTTGCTTCTAAAGCAGCAACATACATAGCCATTTGTTATAGAATTTCGCCACAGTAACCTGTTATGAACAATTCCAACTTACTGTGCCACCATATTGTGTATTACACACAAAAAAACTTTAACTCAAATCGAAAATCGCATGGAGCATTGATGAAGACCGTATCGATGTAATTACTTACAACAAGTACTTCATAATCTCTTCTTGCGAGAAAACATGTCATCAGTGCTACTTTAGTACTCAATGACATTTTTCACTGTTGTCCCACGATCAGTTCTTTGATCACTTTGGTATCTATACTCGCAACAACTTTGGAGTATTGGACATATCTGGTTGTTTTACATACCATGGAATACATGATTAATCCCAACACGAAGGTGTGTGGAATCTCCATCATGTAATTTGCTCATCAGTGTTTTGGGACACTGAGTCTTGCAAAAACTCTTTCCATGTGACTTTGGCAAGAATCACTCCTTGTCGTTTTTAATGCTAAATTGTTTTGGCATCTTGTCAGTATGTATTTTGGCTTAGCCCTATTAGGCAATTCTATCTCTTAGATAGGCTACTTAACCCAAGCACTTCATCAAAAAACTATTTTCAATGAAGTCCTAATTCATGTCAAGAAATTTATATTATTTCCAATTAACAATGTGTCAAGCACACACAAGGTTTTTAGAAATATTATTATGCTCCCACTTACTTTCTTGCAATCACAAGCATCTTCGTTATCCATTGATGAAATCAAACTCTTTTGACTATTTCATCAAAAACGAAGATTCCAACTCCATTATGCTCTCTATTGTCCATCGCAGGAACTCTGAAGTTTGCATACTTACTAGCATCCTCTGGACTGACAAAATACCTTGGACTGTATCTCCAAGGCAGTATTTCCATCTCATGGAAATCCTTTTGGCATCCATGTTTCATATCTCATGAATGAAATACGTATTAATTGCTAGTTTAACCCGAACCGACTTTAAGCATCGCTACGGAGAGACAATCTCGCCGTAGTTAATTCCTTGAAATTGTTATAAGCAACAAGTCGAGCTTTATGGATAAAACATTTTTATCCGTATCAGTTTATAGTTCCATTAATATTCGTTAGACTCTAAGTCTTCCGAATGGTCCATCAAGATACAATCTTGAATTACGTATATGGAAACTATCTCGGATTTGTATTGGCATTTAGCCAATTCCGGAGTCAGGGCCCATCATCGCTTCCTTGATTATCGTAGGTATGTTGTTGTCTAACAACAATATCTCGTTTGCGCACCTGAGAGGTTTGCACGAGTTTTGCCTACGTGGCTCAGTTGCAAGTTTGACCGAAGTCCATACATCTCATGTAGAGGCTTCCGTATCAGTTGCAGTAGGAAACTCCGGAATCACTTCCAAGGTTCCTTTCCTTTGATATGATGACGAAGATACTGTTATCTCGTCGAGTTGCACTGTCCTCCCACTCACCTTTTTTCAAGAACCATTCTCTTTAAAAGCATACCGTTCTTTGTGGCAAAACCTTTTGCCTCGGTATAGTGGTGGAGGAATTCCCAATAATTTGGGATAACCTAGTAAGTAGCACTTGTCTGATTTGGAATAGGTTTGTAAACAGTTTACACAATCCCCATATTCCAAATGTTAAGAAAAGATAAAACATGGTTGGGCGTACCATACCATGGCGTCATTTCAACAGACCTGATGGCACTCCTTTCAGTGTAAAAGCCGCAGTCTCTAAAGCATTACCTTAAAAGGAATAATGGCAAATTGATTTATGTCATCTTTGATCTTACCATGTCATAAATGGTTTGATTACATCTTCAAGGACATTCCACTTGCAGTGGTGTTCCGGGAGGTGCAAGTTATGAAAGCTCTTTTCACAACTCATCAGACATTGGCTAAACTTGTAACTCAAAAATTCCTTTCTGCAATCGAATTGTAGAAACATAATTTTCTTGTCACAATAACTTTCACTTCATTTTTGAAAACCTTTCGAATGATTTCAAAAGATCCAGACTTACGTCTCATCAAGTAAATATCCATATATCTACTTGAGTCTTTTCTGAAGATAGATAAATCCACTACTAACAACATTTAACGGACTACACACATCAAATGTATGATCACCAATAAGTTTGTTGTTCGTTCCTCATGGCCTGTGAACGGTATTTCAGTCACTTAACTTTTCGGACGAAAGTTGCAAGTGTGAGATGATTCATAATCAAATGACTTCAAAATCCATCATTGTGGAATTTCTCCATGCGGGTTTCTCCAATGTAACCAAATGCAGTGCCACACATATGTGGTATTCTTTTAGTCTTTCGACATTTAGCGTCATTGTTATGGATGTATCCTATTACCATCAATATTCGTAACATACATCCCATCCCCGATGGAAGCATGGCCCTTTATGTTATTCATAATACTGAACAACAATTGTTCTTTTATGAAAAACCTTCTTGCAACATACTTTATGCAATCGGCTAGAGTGTATAAAACTCTAAAACGAATTATGAAAATAAATACAGATGGTGATACACCGATGGAAGGTATAGTAACTTTTACTATGTTCCCAGCGCGTATCTAAACCTCATTACTGGCAAGTCTTTTAGGCCGTAGTGGTTCTTGCATCGAGTTGCAACAGAATTCAATCGAGCGGGTATTCCTGTGATCAACTTTTAATCATAATACCCAAGAATTATGGACTAACTGTTTAATCACAATTCCCAAGAACTATTTATTTTTGACCAGCCTTCCATACATCAATAACTTTCATGACTTTTATACATGAGCTGGACATTCCAGTCTTCTTTCTTTTTGCCCTTATACTTTTAACAGTTTAACTTTCAATATATTTCTCCTACTCTCAGAAGAAGCACCCAACTTTAAGAGTGGCGTTAGCCCCGGACTTCCTAGGCGTGTGAGTCATACTAACACCCTTTGGACATTTCCTTTCTCTTTAAGTTGTTTGTTTTATTCACCTTCATCATATGACAGGCGTTCTTCTGGATCCCTCTCTTATCAGTCAAATGCCCAGTAAACACTTTACTAATACTTTGCAAACAAATATTGCTTTGGATATCTCATATCTTTTAGCCTTTGTCTGTATCTGAAAACAATTTTCAGTTCCATGAATATTACATAACTATCCCAAACTTGTGAAGTTCGGGTCTTATGGAAGCAAACGTATTGCACTTGACCACAATGGAATTCTAGCTTTTGGATCGAAGGACGAGAGTCACATCATCCATAGCATTAGCGGGAGGACACCGAAAGCATGCGATAGGACAAAATCCTTCTCGGCACTCTTGAGGACAATCCTCGCATTACGTTACCAACCATAAAGTTTTAACCAGATATTTAACAGCTTATTCAATTTTAATAGGGAAGGTGGAAACGCGAGCCATTATTCTACAACTATTAGCAAATTATACTTAGACAGTGTTCATAATTAATTGCACTCAGAATTAAACAAGTTAATTCTAAAATGCGCTCCCACTCAAATCAATATCTCTCAAAATTGATTATGAGTGATTCAAGATCCAAATATCAATACAACGCCATAGAATCATCATCTCATGACGAGGATTTTGATTTGGTAGGCCAACTTGCCGATCACATCTCTATGTGACTCTTGTTCATCTTTCGATGCATGTGTTCCGAGCTCAGGACGATCCTGCCATGAACGTCAAGACAACCAAGTGATCTTGCTGCGAGGTCTGACCTCACCCGCCTTACATTTCTCCAATCGTTCGTACCCATGCATCCATGGCGCACCCCGAAAGGATAGATGCTGTGACGGTGCTACATTTGGGAGAACACTAACTACTTGATATTTTAAGTGAGAGATCACCCTAATAAAAAGCAACTACCGCGCAATCAAGAAGGGTGCAACTTAAGGGATAAACATCTCAGGTAATTCATAATTGCATGATATGGTATAGCCCCTTCTGACGGAGAAGTCAAGTATTTCTTCGTCTTAGGCATTTGCGTCGGAGTTCACCTTCGCGAAGTTTGCCACCACCTTGTCGATGCACCAAATAATATTGCTATCTTTATAGCTAATAAAATAAGTGCATTACATAAGGTTGACTCGCAGGTCATTAAAGTGACAATCATATGGCTCCAGCCATCATGCCGAATCATGACACGCAGGTCATGTTAATAAATTTACATTATATAGTCATCTCATACATAATCAAATTAATATGAGCTTTGCTATACCACATCACATGCACATCCTGCAAAACCAAGTTAGACGCCTCTAATCGGTTTATGCAAAATTTTATTTTACGTGGCTTCTAAGGTTTTGACTTAAACCGCAGCTACCAACGTTTATCATCAAGCATGATTATTCAAGTCGCTAGATTAACTTTGCGGGGTGTATGAAACACGAGATAATAAAATCTCGAGCCCCATACTGAACTTCGTCATACGCGTGATCCCCGTGCAGATCATATCTGCATTGCCCTTTAGTCTGCAGAATTTCTTCTTTCTCTAACTACGGTGGAATTCAACGAACTGTTAGCACTTCTTTGATCAATCAGGATCGCAGATTGCCAGAACTTTGAAACTCCACCATACTGTTATTGAGATCAGAAATACACAAATTCCAGGGAAGCAACAAGAACATCGGGTAACAGATTTCATCTGCCACCCGCATAAATAATTTTCAGCAATAGATCCGATCTACTCCAAAATTATATTATGCAATACCCATACATCTCTATGTATTCTAGATCGCAACATGCATCTACGCATAGCACGGCTCTGATGCCACTGTAGGGGAACGCGGCAGAAAACAAAAAATTTCCGCACTACGAACAGCCCAGGACCACTATGGAGACTGCATACAAGGTTTTTGATCTGATCGTTACCGACTCGTAGCGCAGTGGAAGTAGAGTCGATGTAGATCGTCGGTGCAGATCCCCGCAGCTAGGATTTACAACCTCCCAACCGCGAGAATGTATTCCCTCGTCTGCTCCTCGGACAACGCTCAGGGAGGCGGTCAGACAGTCCCTCGGACGATGTCACGGACAGCCCTTCGGGAGGCCCCTCGAAACTCGATCGGTAACTCGGACAGCCCTCCGGGAGGACCCTTGAAACTCGAACGATAATTTGGACAGCCCTTCGGGAGGACCCTCGAACAGCCCCTCGGGCAAAAGATCGAAACTACGACCTCTCTACAGGGTTGCACACATACGGTGTCAGCTATCCGGCAGGGCTTCGCCGTCCAGAACTAGTTCCTGCCGGAACCCAGACAGCCTTTCGGCTCTACGAAACTATTTCGCGGGGAGGGAGAGAGAATGCCAGATCATGCATGGCTTGTGTATTGAACTCAAGGGAGAGCTTGGATCAAGGATATGGGGCTGCCCTCACACCTCTATTTATAGGAAACCCAAGGGGGCTTTCTTGGCTCCCAAGTCCTTCTAGAAGGCTTTCCAAAAATATCTCAAGTAGTACTTTTTACTATTCATGACACCACTTTTTCGCGTCCGAAAATTCCGAAAATATTTCTGTGGGTCTTAGAATAATTCCAACACCCACTAAAATGATTTTGGGCGCATTCCGAAACAATTCCGGATTAGTGATTTTCATCTGCGAAAAGCAACCTAAGCATTTCCGGCAGCTCCGAAATATTTCCGAAAAAAATATTTTAATCTTTTCTCCAGAAAAATTCCAGAAGTTACCAGAACAATTCTGGCACTCTCCAAAATTACCAGGTGCTCTCCGAAACCTTTTCGGCTTAGTGGTTTACCCCGAAACAACTTTTCGGTTTTCTCTCTCGGAACTTTTCCGCCGTCTCCGAAACCTTTCCGGTGACTTTATCTCAGACTCCCTGTCTAGTATTCAACAGATAGATGACCCTTAAGCGTGTGACCCTGTAGGTTCGATGAAGTATAGACATGACCGGAACACTTTCCGATCAATGATCAATAGCGGAACCGAGGACATCCATATTGATCCCTATACCCATACGAAGAATTATTCGAGTGAACCTTTAGTTGCTGTGTGCTATTCTTGTTGCTTCGCGATATATTACAAATACCCGAGGTGAGACTTATTGGCATCCCCGTGAATCAACAACTTGTCCACTATGCCAGTTACCTCGTTCCTGGTATTGTTCTCTTTTCTCGTTCCCGCGTTCCGGCATCCCTGTGATCAAATCACACTGTGTCTGGCCAGACGATGGTGGATACCGTAACACCGAGAGGGCCCTAAGAATATCTCTCCAACGACGGAGGAGCAAATCCCAATCTCGAGCTACCTAGTTCCTTGTCATACTTTTCCGTGAACCCGCAAGCTGCCGTAATAGCCACCCTTTTACAGATGACGTTTAACAAAACCCCAAAGTTCACGAAGCAAGTACGAAGGAACTCGATACTCTCATGGTCTAAGGAATTATGCAAATGCACAACTTTCTCTGTGTTATTAACCATTAACTTGTGACGAATGTATCTCATAGCATAACATCAATTCGGGTCGATTCAACACAAATGTTCTTCTAACATTGTGCCCTCAAAATTGCCGGCATAGTCATGCCCATGATCAGGAAAACAGAACCATCATGCAACACTTGAGCTAGTCTTAGAGGAGAGACTAGGAATATATTTTTTTTATCCGTTTATTATTCCACACGTGCATATGAGTCTTCCTCCGAGCCTCGTGGTTATTGCAGACTCGAGAACCATAGCAGTTATAGCATGGAATATAAACATAATTAGGAACATGGGGATAAATAATAACATTTATTATTGCCTCTAGGGCATATCTCCTACAGACTCCCACTTGCACTAGAGTCAATAATCTAGTCAATGCTAATGCACTTTACACCTACCGCATACTGGTGTAAAATATGCTTCACATGTGGTATAGCCTGATGTCCAACGGATCTGACAATTTCAACTCCGTGTGTATCTTTGCATATCCTCGCGTTTTGACGCTTTCACAAAATTCATATTTTGTGTGGACTTGGCTTTGTATATATGCGAATCACTAGTCGAACCTTGATTCCTCAGACTGAGCTATGGAGCAACTATCTTCAATAGTGTTCCATTGACCAAAGCCATATTGGAACCATACTAAGTTCATGAATGAACTATATGATTCAACATTTTCTTTGTTGCTTCTAAAGCAGCAACATACATAGCCATTTGTTATAGAATTTCGCCACAGTAACCTGTTATGAACAATTCCAACTTACTGTGCCACCATATTGTGTATTACACACAAAAAAACTTTAACTCAAATCGAAAATCGCATGGAGCATTGATGAAGACCGTATCGATGTAATTACTTACAACAAGTACTTCATAATCTCTTCTTGCGAGAAAACATGTCATCAGTGCTACTTTAGTACTCAATGACATTTTTCACTGTTGTCCCACGATCAGTTCTTTGATCACTTTGGTATCTATACTCGCAACAACTTTGGAGTATTGGACATATCTGGTTGTTTTACATACCATGGAATACATGATTAATCCCAACACGAAGGTGTGTGGAATCTCCATCATGTAATTTGCTCATCAGTGTTTTGGGACACTGAGTCTTGCAAAAACTCTTTCCATGTGACTTTGGCAAGAATCACTCCTTGTCGTTTTTAATGCTAAATTGTTTTGGCATCTTGTCAGTATGTATTTTGGCTTAGCCCTATTAGGCAATTCTATCTCTTAGATAGGCTACTTAACCCAAGCACTTCATCAAAAAACTATTTTCAATGAAGTCCTAATTCATGTCAAGAAATTTATATTATTTCCAATTAACAATGTGTCAAGCACACACAAGGTTTTTAGAAATATTATTATGCTCCCACTTACTTTCTTGCAATCACAAGCATCTTCGTTATCCATTGATGAAATCAAACTCTTTTGACTATTTCATCAAAAACGAAGATTCCAACTCCATTATGCTCTCTATTGTCCATCGCAGGAACTCTGAAGTTTGCATACTTACTAGCATCCTCTGGACTGACAAAATACCTTGGACTGTATCTCCAAGGCAGTATTTCCATCTCATGGAAATCCTTTTGGCATCCATGTTTCATATCTCATGAATGAAATACGTATTAATTGCTAGTTTAACCCGAACCGACTTTAAGCATCGCTACGGAGAGACAATCTCGCCGTAGTTAATTCCTTGAAATTGTTATAAGCAACAAGTCGAGCTTTATGGATAAAACATTTTTATCCGTATCAGTTTATAGTTCCATTAATATTCGTTAGACTCTAAGTCTTCCGAATGGTCCATCAAGATACAATCTTGAATTACGTATATGGAAACTATCTCGGATTTGTATTGGCATTTAGCCAATTCCGGAGTCAGGGCCCATCATCGCTTCCTTGATTATCGTAGGTATGTTGTTGTCTAACAACAATATCTCGTTTGCGCACCTGAGAGGTTTGCACGAGTTTTGCCTACGTGGCTCAGTTGCAAGTTTGACCGAAGTCCATACATCTCATGTAGAGGCTTCCGTATCAGTTGCAGTAGGAAACTCTGGAATCACTTCCAAGGTTCCTTTCCTTTGATATGATGACGAAGATACTGTTATCTCGTCGAGTTGCACTGTCCTCCCACTCACCTTTTTTCAAGAACCATTCTCTTTAAAAGCATACCGTTCTTTGTGGCAAAACCTTTTGCCTCGGTATAGTGGTGGAGGAATTCCCAATAATTTGGGATAACCTAGTAAGTAGCACTTGTCTGATTTGGAATAGGTTTGTAAACAGTTTACACAATCCCCATATTCCAAATGTTAAGAAAAGATAAAACATGGTTGGGCGTACCATACCATGGCGTCATTTCAACAGACCTGATGGCACTCCTTTCAGTGTAAAAGCCGCAGTCTCTAAAGCATTACCTTAAAAGGAATAATGGCAAATTGATTTATGTCATCTTTGATCTTACCATGTCATAAATGGTTTGATTACATCTTCAAGGACATTCCACTTGCAGTGGTGTTCCGGGAGGTGCAAGTTATGAAAGCTCTTTTCACAACTCATCAGACATTGGCTAAACTTGTAACTCAAAAATTCCTTTCTGCAATCGAATTGTAGAAACATAATTTTCTTGTCACAATAACTTTCACTTCATTTTTGAAAACCTTTCGAATGATTTCAAAAGATCCAGACTTAGGCATGTATTTAATGAATCACCCCATGGGCCATCACAACACTCTCAAGAATGAATCTACTACAAATAAATGCAGTCTGATTGGGAAAATTAGCCTAGCCTCATTGGGGGAAAGCCTATTAGGCATAGCTTTGGTGAAATTTTTGATGCTATAGTTACTTAAGCTAATGAGGCAATTTTTTAATATTTTTTTGCAATAGGGCCTTACGGATAAATGTGATTATAGAGAAGTTGAGCCTGAAGATGTCCAAAGTTCCCATCTCAAAGTCCCTCACTAGAGCCATGAAGTCTGGTTTAATCACATCCCAAAAGGTTTGGTAGAAGAGGAAAGACAACCCATCAAGATCTGGGTGCCCCATGGGCATAAGAGCCCATAATAGCATTTTTCAACTCCTTGACGAGGATCGGCCTCGGCAAATCCTAGGCTCAGATGCCCTAGGTTTCTTATAGGAGGAAGGTGGCCACGCGTCGGTAGGATTCGGACGGTGGGCAAGCGACACATGGGGCACGATTTACCCAGCTTCAACCCCTCGGAGGGAAAACCCTACATGTTGCTTGTCTAATCTTGTATTGATGATGATGTAAAAGGGTGTCGCGAGGGCTTTTGTGGATAGAGAGATCTGTCTAGAGGGGTGCCCCTGTATCTCTTTATATAGATAGCCAGGTAGGGGTTACACGAGTCCTAATCAACTACAAGTAAGAGTCCTTGTCTTGTGCCTCAAGTAGTGGGCTTCATGTCGGTTCATAAGTCTTCTAGCGGGCCGCCAGTCTTGACACGCACCAGGTACCTGTTGGGATTCGAGGAAGAAAACACAAATTTTTCCATAACGTACGATACCCAATCCCAAGACCTATGCTATGGCGATGCAAGTAACGGATGGAATAGGTCACAGACCAGTATGTAGTCCGTTAAGTGGGGAACGTTCCCGCGTGAATGTGGTTGGTGTAGTCGTACCGGCAATCCCCGATGCCACGCAGCTCCACGATGACTCCAGTAGCCACCCGGTCCTTGAGACCGATGACAGGATTACATCCCCGTCAGAACATTGTCGGTGAAGACGCCGCGATACGGCCACGACGATGAAGTAGCACCACAAGTGTAGTGCCTTGCGAGATTATACACATACAGTATACCCGACGTCCCTCTGGGATCCGAACCAGGCGAGCAGCGGAAAGAAGATGGATTCGGATCCCGATTCCAGTAGCACGACGGTGTGCGTATGGTGGAGAAATCCCCAACCTAGTGCAGATTCCATACAAGGGGAGTCCGCTCATAGGAGGGAGAAAGGAGGGAGAGAGAATGTATCGGATGAATCAAAAGGGCACCCCTACCCCTCCTTATATAGGCTGAGGGGGTGGGAACCTTCATCCCTCCCCGAGGTGGGACTAATCCCACCAAGGGGGGTTGTGCGCCGGCCAAGGAGGGAGTGGGCCCCTCCCTTGGCGCAAGGCCCAAGGGGGGAGGCTCCTCCTTCCCCTAATGGGCCCTATGAGGCCCATATGCCTTTTAATTCATTTTTAATTATATTTTAATATTTAATTCAGATAATTAAATAATTAAACATTAATTAAACATTACTCCCTCCGTTCCAAAATAACTGTCGTAGCCTTAGTACAACTTTGTACTAGAGCTAGTACAATGTTGAGTCAGTTATTTTGGAACGGAGGGAGTATTAAATATATTTTGAACCTTTCAAAATACCGAGAACAACTTCCGGCCTTCACCGGAGCAATTCCAATGTTCTCTCCTATTTCTCCGGTGATCCCGAATCTATCCTTACTGCGTCGAATACCCTTAAGTGTAACACCCTACGGTCCGAGAAACAACAGACATGATCAAGACACTTTCTTGATCAATGACCATCGATCAGATCTGGTTACAATCCTACATGGCCCCTGCGCTTCCATCGAATGAACTTCAATCGCTGTTGGATCCGTTAGCCGTGTGCATGTTCCCTTTGTCCAATGGTACTTTTCTTGTCCGAGGTTTGATCGTCGGTATCCAATATACCTAGTTCGTCCTCATTCTCAACAAACAAGTTTACTCGTTCCCGTGATATTACAACTCCGTGACCTAGTCACATGTTTGCGCAAACCTTATGATGCAATATCATCGAGCGGGCCCAGGGTACCTATCCGTCACTCGGATGGACAAATCCCGCTTTGATCTATTTGCATACTCATCAACCATCTATTTTGGAATACCCAAAGTGCACTGTTATGGCCATCATATTTCAGTTAGGCGGTGGGATACAAATGAAAGTCTCCTCATAGATGATGTAAGGCCCGATATGTGGTACTGTTCCAGATCTAGGTGTTTCCACCCAGATCCGGGGACGAAGCACATATCGGTCCCACCGCGACATATGACAAGGCCATATGCCCTGGATTTCCAACATGATATCACAACATTACAGATACAAGGATACAACATCTCATACAATCGGCATACAACTACCTCAAATACAATACAACAGCGGAAGGTACATGTCTGAGTACAGACTACAATCAAATGCCTACTGGCAAAGAGAAAAACATCGATCCCATAACCACATGGGTCCAGGCCCTCCGCCGGGATCCGCCTAACTAGTCGTCGTCGAGTCTCCACGTGAAACGTCGATCACCATACCTGTTGTCGATCAAGAACCCTGAAAAGAGTTTGGGGGTAGTATCATGAGTACAGAGGTACTCAGCATCCAACTGTAGTGGTCATCTGACCCAGCAAGGACTTCATCACTCGTCATTCTAGGACAACTAGTAGTTTACGGTAAGGAAGGGGTAAGTGGTGAGGTTGCTGCCGCACCAGCATTTATGAAGTGGCTAACGATCTAGAGAGTAAGATAAGAAGCCAAGCATTCGATGAGGAATCGCCTCCAACAAGTCTGCTATCCACCTACATACGCAAACATAACACCTATCCTATCCTTGTCCTCCTCTTCGCATCCCGACGAAGAAGAAGCAGTCAAGGCACACACACGTTGATCAAGTTATATTAAGATTATCTCAGCTGTTGTTGTCTATGAACAAGGAGTAGGTCTCAAGTCGTCCATAACCGTGGACACGGCTTCTCGAAAAGATTTAACCCTGCAGGGGTGTACCAACTGCCCATTACGAGGCGTCACATGCTCGCCCATCTCTCTCGGTTGCTACCCATCATAGGCAACCATTTTATGATTTAGTTCCAAGAGATATGAAACGACAGGTCCCTCTAACTAACAACGAACAAATCCGGGTGGCCCCGGGGGAGTCGACACTCAATCCAAAAGCTGTCCATGCTCTCGGATCGGACTCTTCCGTATGGCCAAGGTCGGGAAATCACACCTGACATCAGGGGACCCCTAGCTCACCAAGTGTGGACCAAAAAAGGAACTAAGTCTCCGCTGGCCCGAGTTGTTTGAAAACTACTGACAGCTGACCAGCACACACACGGTTTCAAATGGTAAATCAGCTTGGGCCACCTCTAGAAATGTTTGAAGCTAGATAGGTAAGAAGAGGGGACCCCATAAAATTCCCACACGCGATTAGGCATGCTCAGTCTTAAAACCAATACCCGGAACTCGGATCCTAGGTGACTCGAATGGAACAAAGCGTCGGGGCGGGATAGCCTAGACCTTCCATCCTTCGTCGAATATAGTCAACATTATAATAATCATATCATCAACAACAATATAATAAGGTGATATCCCAAACCAAGGAGTAACAGGGTAACAATGTAGCATCCTAAGCATGCATACTAAGCAGGGGCTGAGCAACGAGCAACAGTAACATAGCAGTACAAGGTTTGCCGGGAAGGGACATGGCTGTATCGGTTTGAAAGAGGCTGTAAACATGTGGTAGGATCAAACATCGAACCTATCCTAGACTAGCATGAAAACCGCTGGTGGAAATAGAATGGATCATAAGTAATGTATAGTCCTTGCCCGTTGATAAGTCGGGTTCCGAAGGTGTAGTTGATCGCAAGCTCGCATCGTCTCCGAAGGTACCCGCGGAAGCACACAAGACGATAAACACTGGAAAGCAATCAACGAGCAAGCTTCTATTACTACGGAGCAAACACAAGAAAGCATCAACAAAAAGGCAACATGAGACATCGCACCTACCGTCGAGAGCGGTTACTAACAATTTAAGTGGAGTATCGGTCACACACGACGAATACCGCACGTTTACGGTGGTTCAAGTTGCTTAGCTACAGGTGATCAACCAACGGTTGTTAACATGGCAACCCAAGCAAGCATGGCATAGCACACAAACATGTCAAGAGGTGAAGCACAAAGTAAACTATCTATGCTAGTCAATTTAAGTGAGGCACAATCCTAAACATGGCATACACTAAGTGCCGCACGACAATTAAAGGATTTGGTACTGTTCTGTCATAAACCATATTTTAGGTTGGTTAACAACAGCAAACAATAGCATAAACATAAATTACACGAAAAACTAATCAAGTTACATATAAAGAACACTCCAAACGGAGTTACGGTTGAAAAGATATAAGCAAAACAAGTTACGGGCACAAACTGCCAACAACACGAAGCACACTTTAGAGCACTGCATAAACAGGATAATCAATGCAGACATGCTCAAAAAAGATATGAAATTAAGATAGAAATGAAAGGGAAGGCATGGAAAAAAGAATCATGCAAATAGGCATCATAGATCAAAAGATATTAAGCAAACAACATGGCATCGCAAAGTAACAGACTGAGTGAAAAACTGAGGTGGCTGTCAAAAACAGCAGCATAGCAACTTTGGAGCTAAAACTCTATATGACCAGTATTGCTATCATGAAGATGCAATACATGTAATGAAATTAGACATGATGCTTAACAATATGCAATTGGAATCGCTCAATTCCGATGAACGGTTGCGAAGCAATCGTCACCCGAAGTTGCAATAAAATAACAGTTTTCAGCACAGCAGCACATTAACATCAGGATCACCACTTTGGAGCAAAATTTAATATATCTAGAGCACCCAAATATGACAAGTTAAGGCATGGAAATGAAGTACACATGATGCTTAACACATAGGAAAAAGAATCAATGCAATAGGCCTCATGGATGAGTCACAATCATCATGCAAAGTTGCAATAAAATATTAACAGCAGCACTTTACAGGAAAATTAGCAGTTTAACGGCCTGATGCCCACTTTAGCACACAATTATACAATCAAGACGACCTCAAATGCAAAAACTTTCTACATACGAATGCTAGAGCAAGCAAAACTGAGCAACTTTCGTTTTGGGGGCATCGTCATACGGGCTACGGTTTAACGGAAAATTACATCGCAAAAACAGATCAGCAGAAATTTATAAAAGACTTGGTAAAAAAATCACAGGTTCTAAGAGAGAAAAAAATAGAGAGGGGGTTTGGGCCCTCACCCATCAGGCCGGCCCAAGAGGAGGGGGCGGCATGGGCTGGCTGGTCGGCTGGGCCGCTGGAGGCGCCTGGGCTTGTGGGAGGTCAATGGGCCGTGGAGGCAGGAGGCCGGCCCACCTGGCGGCGTCGGTTGGCACTGGCTCGCCCCGTGCGTCCAGGTCGATGGCGGCGGCGCCGTGGTGCACCGGCGGGGCGGCGAGGAGCCGCGAGGCAAGGGGTCGGGGGCGGCGCGTGGAGGTGCCAGGCGGGCGGATCTGGTCGCCGTCTGCCGGATCCGGCAGCTAGAAGGTCACCGGCGAGGTCTTGGTAGGTGGCACGGCTCGGGCTTGACTCCATGGCGCGGCGGCGCGATGCAGGGAACCGGCGGCCTGCAAAGAAGAGACGAGGCAGAGAGGGTGAGAGGGAGAGGAGGAACGCGGGGCAGAGGAGAGGCGGCAGGGCACGACGGCCGTGGCCTCGCCGGCGGCGACCGCGGCACTGGTCGGCAGCGCGCCGGCTACGATGGAGACGGGCGGCGGAGGTTTCCTCGGCCCGGAACGGGCCCGAATCGGGCTGCGGCGGCCCTGCGGGGCCCGGGTGCCCCGTGCTGCGGCTGGAGGTGGCTGGAGGCCACGTGGCACGCTCTGGGCCTCAGATCATCAGATCTGACGGCTGGGAGCTCCTGGGGCTAGGGTTTCGGGGATTCTGGGGGGTTTTGGGGCTAATTTTGTGCAAAAGGAGGGGGGTGGCTGCAATTATTCCATAGGGGGAACCCTAAATGGCTGGTTTGGGATGTGGGGGTCATTATATAGGTAGGTTGGCTGGCCAGTTTACGCAAACGCCCTCGATACCCCTCTCTCGCGTCCGGTAATCGCGTTCGTGACCGCCGAGACCCCGTACGGACTCCGATTCCAACGAAATCTCGAACCGCGCGCTCAGCGCATCGAGCCCGTCGATCGTACCTCACTGCGGTGACATGTCGAAAACATTTTTCGGTGCGCTATAAAAGTAACCCATTTTCTTATTAAACGGGGTTTTTCGTTCCGTTGGCTGCGGCTGGTCTCGTGTGGTTTTTGCAACGGTGATCGGGTGAAACCCGGTGTCGGAAAGGTCGAGTGCCAGGGTGGCAAGGGTCGGTCTCCGTCCGATACGAGATAAGAGGGGGAAAAATAATCGCCGATCGATAAATTGGGGATGCAAACACCGCAAACAAATCAGACAATCAAACAATTCACACCGAAAACAAAAATTTTAATTTTTGTGAAAACTGGGCTGTTACAGATGACAATTACGTATGATCATTACGGTCAAAGGATCTGGTCACTACGTTATAGTTATCGCAATGTCGAACTATGTGACTTGATCACATCGCAACACTTCTGGTGGGTGTATGTCCATCATATGATTATCCCAATGATACGAATCCATTGCTAACAGGCTTATTTGTCTCATGATCAGGAAACCTTGATCATCAATCGCCCAATGGACTAGTATACTAGAGTTAAATAGGGACCTGGTTGTTTGTATACCACACCTGTATTAAGGTTTCCGCTTAATACAGTTATAGCATAGTATAAAACGTATTATGAACTAATGGAATATGCTCAATAAAACATATTTTATTTTCCTCTACGGCACATTCCCAACAGTCTCCCACTTGCACTAGAGTACAAATAATCTAGCTGCATTTTCTGTGGATCATAACTCCATATCATCTATATGGTTTCTGATCGTGCTTGCCCGTGGAAAAGGTTGTATCAACGGTCTAAACCATTCAGATCCGTATGTCTATTGCAAATCATTAATGTCACCTAGTTTGACATTCCTTCATTATCCATTATAATGATGAGGTATATATATATTTGGCGGTAGAGTGAGACTGCGTTCGTTGTATTTCAGCAATGACGTCCGTTGGATCACGCGGACCTTCACTTAGTCATGCACACTAAAAACTCACTTAGTCAGAAGTCGAACTTATCCAGCCAAATTATAACTCATGCCACTTCTGAATTAGCCACATCAATGTACACTTATTCCTTAGTGAATTGTATGCAACTTTGATGCCTAACCATGTTTCTTTCAACTTAGGCATTCATTAGTTTGATATCTCAACTTTCTAGGTTAGTGTCAGAACTTGAACCAGCATAACATTTCTGGTCAAGTCCACTATCCTTTACAAATTTGAGATGTATCCTCAGTTCTCTCCAGATACTGAAGGATAAACTTAACTCTTTGTTCAATGATTTACTCATAAATTATATCACAACATGTTCTTACTACTAAGAACTTGGGTCACATTACGTCGAGTACATAACTCTGGTTTTATATGAAAGAACCTATGACAAAGGCATAGAGGATCCATCACATCCATTTCTTTCATTTAATTAAGCATTGTTCTCGTACTGAGATTAACTCGATACTTCTCTTGGATATACAAGTAAGAACTACTTCTTGACTTGTCCCATTTTGAACTCCTTCAGAATCTTATCTAGGAAAGTATTCTGACTCAATGTTTATCAAACACATTAATCTATCTTAATACATTATCAATGTTTAATACTAATTCATCTTCATCTATGCAAGATTCAAATAATAATTAATACCAACTACACCATTCACAATATGTTATCCATATATGAGAATATTGTCATGCTCCCACTCAAATATGTCATGCACATATTAAGTTCAGGAGAACACTCATATAGCTCCCACTCAAATATGTCAGTCACATATAAGATATGGATAACATCCACATGGCTCCCACTTAGATATGTCATACACATATAAGACTAGGATAATACTCCCATAGCTCCCACTCAAAATAGGCCGTCCACATATTAAGTTTAGGAAACTATTCAGCTCCCACTCAGTTTCATGTAAATGCATGTTTCCTCGATATTTTGGCTAAGCCTAAAATACTTTATCATTAATCAAATCGAGAATCCCTGTCACGAGACACTAGAATCCATATGTTTTCAAAACCTTCTTGTTGTACCAATTACAACACTTCTTCAAATGCAGGATTTGAGCGGTATTGATAACCATTTGGATCAATCATAGTGAATATCCCATTGACTCAAGCATTGCTACATATTGTAGTCAACCTATTGAATTTGTCAGAAACAATCTTTGTGACAAATCAATCTTGATGTCTTCTTTGATGTTTACATTTGCTCCTTATAACTACGAAGTTATTGAGAATATCATGTAACTTGTTTACTCGATACGATTCAAGCAATCTTAAATGTAACTCAATATAGGATTTCATGACTCATAGTCATATCTCGTACTTAGGTCCACCATCGCTTCTTCGTAGTTCATAGATAAGTCTTGTTCCATTAACTTGACAAGTGAATCATGAATATCATTTTTCACAAGGGGAAAATATGTATTCTTGAATCCTACATTGTTCAGTAAAAGCTTCCATCGAAACATCATGATCATTATCATTAGTTTCTCTTCTAATTGTAGAGTTTTGCTTCCAGAACATATTCCGTTTTGCTACTCTGACATTTGGAGGCAAGGTCAATTACCTTGGTTGAACTTTCACTTTTCTTCCATTACCACATTTATCAAGAACACTTCTTGATAAACACCAAACTCAACAATACAAGTTTTGCTCGTTTGGTTCTAGTTATGGAAGATGCATCCATAGTTGACTAAGGATACACTACAAAGATGATTTATCACATAAATCAGGCTTCCTAGAAACCACAACACACCATGACATATATAGTGTTGGTTTCCACGAACTCAGATGGTTCCCTATACTGAAGTGAGTGTTTGCATATCAAATTAATAACTCTAAACAATAATAATATAACTCGGTAAGAGATAACTTAGACCATACACTATTCAATAGAGTATGATTACGATGTTCTGGCACATCAACAATATTTAAGTGTCCAAGCATTGTAATTTGTGAAACAACTTTCACACAAGTCTTTATGCCCAAGACTAACTCAAAACATCTGTCACTTTGATCAAATCATAGAGACTTGTCTTTTTTGTTAATTTAATATCCATCTTTACTCTGAAATCCCTTTTTATCATATCAAATCATTTCAGACTCATGTTTCATTAGTGAATACACATATTCATCTAAGTCAACATACGAAGTTTACGTAATAATGAAATTCACTACATGATGATATACGATACATCACACTGTATGATATTTCAACAATCAGTACACACTCTGTTTTACCAGAACGCGAGGTTTTAGTCATCTCACCTAAAGAGGCATGGTTTGCATGTGTCAAGAGATCAAGTATCTCAAAAAATCATCATACCATTCATGACTTAAACTGTAGTGTCATTATTAAGTCTGGATAATTTCTTGGTATTACAATATTTCTTATAAATGATCAAACTACTATCATCAATATAAGAATAACTCATTCATAACCGTAATGTGACCATAAAAGATATCACTCATAAAAGGATAACAACTGATTTATTTCTCACTAATATGAATAATTATCTTCGCGAGATGCAAGACACACTATTAAAGTTCACATTCAAACGATCATAAATGTATTCATATATTTAATCAAATGATAGATGTAGAGGGAGAGTGTTGTCGACCATCAACTATCTTGATTATCGTCAGCACACATTGTCACCTCATCCCTTCCAAGCCACTCTCAAGCAGTATGTTCAAGCATCAAATACTTAATCAACCGCAATTAGTGTTTTGTGGGGAAAGACATTTATAACTCGTATATCAAATATACTTTCTCCGTCAATGACTATTCCTGCATTGGTTCTACTTCATGACAGGTGAACAATTCTCCTTCATGACATAGTCTAGACATGGTCTTTGTAGCTGGGAGGAAGCGGATGCCACTTCCCAATTATCGCAAAGTAACCAGACATTTAGTAGTCCAAGTTATGCACAAGGTGTTCATGCATCTTATACAGTTTCCAAGTGACTTTCTCAGCAGGTTGTTCCTTCCACCATGGTTGAAAGAAACCCCGTCCATATACTCATATTCCATTACTCTGATTTGTGACTTAGTGCTTTCAAGTTCACCTAGCACGTCATGCGTGTTGGTTAACATGCATTCACAATTCAAATTCCATAGAATGAAGTATGGTGTATTGGACAATCATTCATAAGTGACGGTGAGTACGATACTCATCATCATCTTACTTGATTACGGAGTTATCAGGTGTATCTCCTAGTAGTTCTTCGTATTATATTTATCAAGTCATTACTAATGAGTATGTCTCTAACGGTGTTGGTACACAATTAATGAAGTAATACCCATCTACCTTAAGTTCTTCATAACGCTAAAGAGCCATAGTTATAAAGATTTTGGGTATGATATTATCTACAATGATATTTGCTAAGACATGAAGATTAAGTTCATAATATGTGGAGTTCAATTTCTGTAATTCTAAAACTCCCACTTAGTACAACATCTCTCAATTTACTAAGTGATTACACAATCCTCGAACACCATACCTCCCCCGATCGTCACGGCCATCAGTATGTTGTTTAAGGTAGGACATCATGCCAATCACATCATCTATGTGACTCGTGCTCGATCTTTCGATCTACTGTGTTCCAGGCCCGCATCTACATACGTCAAGCTTGCCAATCCAACCTTAATGTTAGCTGTTCAGCAAGGCCATATCTGCATATGCCAGGCTTGCCGAACCCAACCTCATTCTAACGCCATTTAATATGTGTGACACCCGGTATGTATGGAATGTCGACCATATGGGAGATACTTCATGGCGGTGCCCATTAAGGGAGAACACAATGTTGGTATTGTGAGAGATTATCCTATTTATGCTACCGTCGTTATATCTCGCATATTAGCAAAACAGGATGTAAAACAATAAACCATAGATGCTATGATTCCCCCCGACATGCAAATTAAAGTTGAAAACGCCTTTCTACTTTATCTTTTGCAAGTTTTACGTGGCTTCTAGGGGTTTCGAGAAGAGAACCTTTTCTATCCTACGAAAACAAGCCACGACACCAATCCCGCAATTGTCTCTATTACACCCCTGCCGGGGCCCTCCGTTGCAAAAGTCTACGCAAAGCTAATGTTAGAGAGACAGACACCCCCCAGCCACTTATATGGTACAAGCCATATGTCAAGCGTGGAACCAGTGTCGCGTAAACGCGTAAGGTCGGTTGGGGCCGCTTCATCAGGACATTGCCGCAATGCTAAACGAGTACACGTGAGAGGGTAAAATTGGAGAATTGATGCCCACATACTAGATGTGTTCTATCCGTATAATACATCTACGCATAGCCTTGCTCTGATACCATGTCACAACCCCAAGTTAGGTATGTGCTAGGATCAGAGGTACCTTGCATTCATGCCAAAAATTCAAAAAGAAAATCAAAAATGGGGAAAAGAAAGCCCTGAGAAATTAAATCAAATGACCAGATAAAAATCTTTTTCCAAAAATCATTTGAACATTTGGAAAATTCCTATAAATGGTGCTGATCATTTTGAAAATGGTTTGGGAGCAATCCCATGCTCAGGGATTTTTCAAAAATTCAAACAGAGGCTTGGAAATTAAATTTAAATGCTATTTGAATTGGATTCAAATAATTTGAATTCCAAAAATCTTCAAATCTTGGGAGTGACTAGTTTTATGTCACATAGGTCCAAGATAAAAATTTGGGGATTTTTAAAAATACTTTGGTATTTTTTTTCAGAGCAAAACAAATAAAACAGAAAACAGAATAGAAAGAAAAAGAAAAAGGCTGAAAGCCACTTACCTGGCCCACCTGGCCCAGCAGAGGCGGCCCAGCCCAAAGGGGAAGGGTCGTCTTCTCCACCAGGCCAGGCAGGCAGGCTGCTCGCCGCCGGCCGCGGCATGGCTGCCAGGCAGCTGCCTGGCTGCTCCCCGGCCGCCTTCTAGCGTCGTGGAGACCCCGTGTTCTTCCCCCTTCCTTTTCCCCCTCGCCTGGTCCTCCTCCCCTCTTTCCCGTGCGAAAACCGCGAAAGCCCGAGCGCCCCCGAGCCCGCCGTCGTGCTCAGACGTGGCCACCGTGCCTCTCCCGGTGAGCCACCGTGTCCGGGAAGCTCCCCGTCGTCGACTTCGTCGATCTGCGCCAGTGATTCGAGCCAAGTCCCACCCGAAGCGACGCCAGCATCAATTTCTTCTCGCCGGCCGCAGCAACTCCGGCGAGGGATTCCTCACCGGACAGCACCTCCCCGACCTCTCCGTGCTTCCCTTCGCACTCCTGGTGAGCTACTCCGCGTCCGGATCCCCTCCGTTCATCTCCTCGTACCTTCCCTCGCAAGTTCACCGTTAACCGGAGCTCCAGCCGCCGCAAGTTTGAAGTAGCCGTGGCCCCGAGCCTCTCCTTGAGCTCCAGCTCACGCCTTTAGACGCGAACTGCCCGTAGCCACCTCCCAGTGCCTCCAGTTTCCATCCCCGTGCCTGGTTTCGCCTTGCCGTCGGAGTCAGAGCTCCGGCAGCCGCCTCCGTCGTCGTAGCCGTGGCTACCAACCTCCCCGTGAGCCCCAGTTGGCTCCACGCGACGCGGAAGAGAGAGGGATTCCTCCCAGTGCCCTCCCCTCCTTCTCCCGTGGCCGGAACGGCCACTCCGGCAACCCTCCGTCGTGCCCGTGCCACCGGCGGCTAACCGCTGGTCAATTAGCCCTAAACCCACGCCCTAATCAGCCACCCAGCCACTGAAAGTGGGACCCACAGCCCCCCTAACCCTCGGTTTAACTTAATTAAAACGGGGTTAACCCCACTGTGGCTGACAGGTGGGGCCCCCTAGTCAGTTTGACTGGTCAGCCCCCCCTGCTGACGCAATAAATCAAAAAGAATTAAAAATAATCAGAGAAATTCCAGAAAATGCTATAAACTTTGGAAATTCATAATTAATTCATCCTAACTCCAAATATAGCAAATAATATGTCTAAAATTATCAAAAAAATACAAGGATTAAGAATATGCAATTTGTTTTCATGTTTGACCATTTTAAAATGGGTGAACAGTAGCAAACATGCATATGGATCCTTTTCAAATTCAAATTTGGGATGATTTTGCAAATGATTTTGCAACACCCTTAATTCCAATGGTTTCATCCACACATCAGAAACATTACTTCAACTATACCACATCACTTCATGATCAACAAATTTAAATGAATTTTCATGCATTCAAATGCATTTGAAATTCATCGATAAATCAAATGGAGTTTGAATTTGCAATTCAATTTGCAATATACTCCTTTTAAATGGAATGCTCAACACATCAATACCATAAACATCACCATTACAATATTATTCATGTGATTGTGCATTGTACATTATATTGATCCTATGATTGTCATGTTGCTGATAGAAGGGGATCCGGAGCTCGAGATCACCCCCTTCGTTGAAGACTCCGTTATCGAAACCTCGTCAGCAAGGCAAGCAAACCCCCATTGATCATGTCTATAAAATCCCACTTCCCTCTCATGTCTCGCTTATGAATTGTTTAGGATGATCACCATGATAACGTTTCTACCGCATAGTTGAACCCATATCCTTTGCATGACCTATCATCTTGTCATAGTAGTAAGCAAACCACAATCCTAGCAGATGTAGGAGTTGGTTGATATCATGTGGCCCCTGCAACTGTTACTGCTTATTGCATGCTTAGTGGTACAATGAGGTTGCTTATGATGTGAGTCGGGATGATAAACATGGTGTTGATGAAAGTGAAACGTGTTGGTGAATCTACCCTAATACAAGGTGAACGATGAGAGGCTGTGTAGGAGTACACAGTGGGTTGTCTCGTTGAACACCGCCCTAAGCCCGAGTTCTTGTGTGGTGATCCAAGAAGAAGAGTACAACCACACATTGGGCTCACTGACCCCTCTCGACCTAGTACCTCACCCCGTTCGAAACCCAGAAGTCGCAGTAGTTCGGAGTTCTGGTAGGGCTGTGGCACGGTCTGCGAAGTGGATGAACGGCTTTTCAAGACCGGCTTGGGACCCTGCACACATCGTTTGAGGCTGTACTGGAACCTCGGCCGGACTTCCATACGAATCCCCCTCAGATAGGCGACTCTCTGGACTAGAACGGAGCTGTGGGCGAAGTGTCGTGGCAACATCCTCGCCGGTACCCGCTTGAAGGGTCCCACTCCCAGGCGGTAACTGATGAGTGTGTGTGTGTAGCGGTACACCCCTGCAGGGTTAACAAAACTATTCGAATAGCCGCGTCCGCGGTTAAGGACTGCTTGGAGAGTTGTGCTCGATTATTAGACAACTTGAACCGGATACTCCTAAAATACACCAAGATAAGTGTGAGTGCTATGGTGTGCTTCTCGTGGGGAAGTCGAGGAAGTAACCATAGTGGTGTATTGGTTGAAGAGATGTAGTGGACTCGTGTACGCTTCTTACCTCAAGTCTGGTACTCGTAGTTCAGGATTAGCCAAGTCAAAGCTGGCACTTCTGCAAGTGAAACCCCACCTCCCTTTACCTTGATGCATGTGCATGAGTAGTATAGCTCCTATGTAAGTCTTGCTGAGTACGATTTTGTATTCACGTTTGCTTAATCTATGTTTTAGATGAACCCACCGACCCCGATGGTGGCTTATAACCGAAGTTCGAAGAATGAAGACTCAGACCAAGACTAAGCTAGTGTAGTCCCAGTCAGACGACTGGTTCCCTTGTGGAGGGCTTGTTTTTAGATAAGGCTTCTCTAAGCCATTTGTTAAACTTGTCTGTACTCAGACCTACTTTGCTTCCGCATGTTTGTTGTAATGTTGGATCACATGCTTGTGATCTCTGTGTGCACTCTGTAAGAGTTATTAATAAAGATGTATACTTTGTAGAGAATTGCAATGATACCTGCTGTTCATACAAGGCATGTGTGCTGCGTGTATGTTTATAACATGCATGCCTTTGTATGGGTTTTCGAGACCTTAGTTGTGATCTGGCTGGCGGTCTTTTATACACCAAGTGGCCCTTAGATGTGCGCAGCTTGGGGCATCGCGATGCGATTGTTCGAGACTCTGTCTCGTGCACACTTTGATGTATGATCGAGCCCGCCCTAGACCCCGACTAAGTGATCGGGCTGGAGTAAGTCTATGTAAGGGTTATAATGCAATCGATAGTATGGTTGAGGCGACTTGTCTATGAGTATGGGAGTTCATCACCCATATCATTTAGACTTGTGTGCGGACGATGAGGACCCATTTCAGTTGATCATCCGGCCTGGATGGGATGCCCCTCACGTTCGATGCTTTCCGAGAACGTTCTGTGCTTGGCCTTCTCTGCTTAGACAAGTGGGTACGGTTCTCGGCTCTCCATATGATTGTGTTGTATCGAGGCTTGCATACGCTAACGCCGGGTCCCGACATACCACTGTTGGGATTCAAGATGACTCCAGTAGCCACCCGGTCCTTGAGACCGATGATGGGATTACGTCCCCGTCGGAACGTTGTCGGTGAAGACGCCGCGATACGACCACGACGATGAAGTAGCACCACAAGTGTAGTGCCTCACGGGATTATACACATACAGTATACCCGACGTCCCTCCGGGCTCCGAACCAGGCGAGCATCGGAAAGAAGATGGATTCGGATCCCGATTCCAGTAGCACTACGGCGTGCGTATGGTGGAGAAATCCCCAACCTAGTGCAGACTCCATACAAGAGGAGTCCGCTCATAGGAGGGAGAAAGGAGGGAGAGAGAATTTATTGGATGAATCAAAAGGGAACCCCTACCCCTCCTTATATAGGCTGAGGGGGGTGGGAACCTTCATCCCTCCCCGAGGTGGGACTAATCCCACCAAGGGGGGGGGGTGCGCCGGCCAGGGGGGAGTGGGCCCCTCCCTTGGCGCAAGGCCCAAGGGGGGAGGCTCCTCCTTCCCCTAATGGGCCCTATGAGGCCCATATGCCTTTTAATTCATTTTCATTTATATTTAATTATATTTTAATATTTAATTCAGATAATTAAATAATTAAACATCATTAAATATATTTTGAACCTTTCAAAATACCCAGAACAACTTCCGGCCTTCACCGGAACAATTCCGATGTTCTCTCCTATTTATCCGGTGATCCCGAATCTATCCTTACTGCGTCGAATACCCTTAAGTGTAACACCCTACGGTCCGGGAGACAACAGACATTATCAATACACTTTCTTGATCAATTACCATCGATCAGATCTGGTTACAATCCTAGATGGCCCCTGCGCTTCCATCGAATGAACTTCAATCGATGTTGGATCCGTTAACCGTGTGCATGTTCCCTTTGTCCTATGGTACTTTGCTTGTCCGAGGTTTGATCGTCGGTATCCAATATACCTAGTTCGTCCTCATTCTCAACAAACAAGTTTACTCGTTCCCGTGATATTACAAATTCGTGACCTAGTCACATGTTTGCGCAAACCTTATGATGCAATATCACCGAGTGGGCCCAGAGTACCTATCCGTCACTCGGATGGACAAATCCCGCTTTGATCTATTTTCATACTCATCAACAATCTATTTCGGAATACTCAAAGTGCACCGTTATGGCCAGCATATTTCAGTCAGGCGGTGGGATACAAATGAAAGTCTCCTCATAGATGAAATTACGTATGATCATTACGGTCAAAGGATCTGGTCACTACGTTATAGTTATCGCAACGTCGAACTATGTGACTTGATCACATCGCAAGACTTCTGGTGGGTGTATGTCCATCATATCATTATCCCAATGATACAACTCCATTGCTAACATACTTATTTGGCTAATGATCAGGAAACCTTGATCATCAATCGCCCAATGGACTAGTATACTAGAGTTAACTAGGGACCTGGTTGTTTGTATACCACACCTGTATTAAGGTTTCCACTTAATAAAGTTATAGCATAGTATAAAACGTATTATGAAATAATGGAATATGCTCAATAAAACATATTTTCTTTGCCTCTAGGGCACATTCCCAACAGTACCCTCACGTGGAGGAGTCGTGGGGTATCCCCTCGTTAGTAGCCCCCCGAGTGCCTGGGGGACTCGAAGAGTCGCGCAGGGACTCCAATCTACGTTAGCTGCCGTAGTGTGTGTCGCCTTTTGAGAGTCCATCATCACTCGCAAGTTTGTCGAGTGAGCACTCGAACCTTCGTCGGGTGAATTGCCTTGTACAAGTAACATGGTTGATTCTGTTGAAGATCCATGCATCATTTGTTGATGAACACTCGCCAGTCCGAGTGCCTGGGGGAATCGAGGAGTCGTGCAGGGACTCGATCCTGTAATCAGTTGTAGTAGTGTGTGTCGCGTTGTCGCGATCAGTCGCTTGTTCGTTCATGAGAGATAGCTTTTCGAGGGATGATAAGCTTAAAGGGCCCAAGGCACTCGACTGGTCGAGCCTTGGTGAATTGCGCTAGTGGAAAATACCTCAATAGACCAATCAAGCTCGCATCCCTCGACACGGACTTGGATACGACTGGTGTCAAGCAAGGTCCAAGCCCCTGCAAGGATTACAGGATCAATGGTGCCAGTTTCATCAAATATGACCCTAACGCGTCCGTTAGTGGTTAACCTTTCATCATGCATCTCGCATGGAACCATCGGGAGTGAAGCCGCGTTGTGGCAAGTCCCGGCCCGGCCTTCTATGCAGCTAGGTCTTACCTACGCTCAAACTTGTGTGGCATCTGGGGCACAGTGCATCGCAGCCCAGGCAAAATGTTGTTGGGGCGCGTTGCCGAAATAGAATGCACCCACTCGGAAAAAAAATTGAGTGTACTTATAGTGTGATCACCCGCGAAGCGTCCGTGTGCTTGGGCGGGGAATTGATATGCAATACACCCACTCAGAAGACCATCGAGCGGAATAATAGTATGAGCACTCGCGGAGCGTCCATATGCTCAGGCGAGGAGTCCGTTTGCTCGTTCTTTATGCCTTGTATCATTGTGCGGGTAGTCACTCGAGCACTTTGTAGTATGGGCGAGTAAGCACTCGAGCCTTAGTGAGATGTTTTTTCTGAATACGCTGAGTGGAGTAATCACTTGAACCCTCGTAATGTGCTTCATGTTTCCTTTGCCTCGTCAGAAGAGAGTGAGCACTCGGGCCTTCCAAGAGTGCTTCTCGTTGCTTGATACACCGAAGAGAGTGAGCACTCAAATTTTCAGAGAGTTCTTTGTGTTGCTTGAGAGTGAGCACTCAAATCTTCAGAGAGTGCTTCGGGTTGCTTGAGAGTGAGAACTTGAATCTTCAGAGAGTGCTTTGTGCTGCTTGAGAGTGATCACTCGGATCTTCAGAGAGTGCTTCGTGTTGCTTGAGAGTGATCACTCGAATCTCCAGAGAGTGCTTCGTGTCGCTTAAGAGTGAGCACTCGAATCTTCAGAGAGTGTTGTTGCTTGAGAGTGAGCACTCGAATCTTCAAAGAGTGCTTCGTGTTGCTTGAGAGTGATCACTCGAATCTTCAGAGAGTGTTGTTGCTTGAGAGTGAGCACTCGAATCTTCGGAGAGTGTTGTGTTTAGATCTACCTCTGTTCGAGTTGCTGATGTGTCGAGTGCTAATGACGTAGTTGCCGGGTTGTTGGTGATGGAAAACACCGAGGTATTGTCCGCTAGGAAATGCGTCAAGTTCTTCTTTTCATAGGATGAGAAAGCAGTGCTTCGTAGGGTGCGCTCTAGCGCTCTCGATGGGAGTAGACTCCGAGGCTATGTTCGACTCATAGAGTCGGTCATAGGCTTGAGTTGTTTGTTAAGTTAACCCCGTCTTCTTGTTTGATCGAGGTGATGAAGTTCGTCAGGTGTGCGGCAGCGCTCCCGATGGGAGTAGCTCCCGAGGCTATGTGCGACTTGTAGAGTCGGACATAGGCTCAAGTTGTTTTGAAGCTAACCCGATGTCAATTTCTTGTCCTGTATGATGCAGCCCCCGAGTGTTGGGTGCAGTGGGCGGAAGTCGGCTTGATGAAGTTGCACGACGTGTGACCGAGAAGCAGTCGATGTGCCGATACCTGAGCGATGGAGCTCGGTACGGGATGACCCGTACGATGGAGCTCAGCGCAGGAGAATTTGCGTGATGGGGGCTCTGTATTTCTGTCATCAATTTTCTGCAAAATGAGTGCATGTGCAACCCTCGAGTCTTTGAGTTGTCTCGAGGGGTCAGATGTACGGATTGCTGCAAGCAGATGTAAGCTAACTAACGGGTGTCGGGTGCAACCGGAGCAGATTAGAAAGGGAAAAATTCGGTTCATAGCAGAAGAACTTAGCGTTATGTGATCCCGCGTAAGAGCGATGTGGGCGTAGTTGACGCGGGGGGGCGGGTCGATGTTGCGACCGAAGTATGATGTCGTGGCCATAGTCGATGCAGCGAACGGAGTCGACGCCATGACTGTAGCCGATGTAGAGGTCGGAGTCAACGCCGCGGCCATGGTCGATGTAGCAGACGAAGTCGATGCGCGGCTGTAGTCGATGTAGAGGATGGAGTCGATGTGGTGGCGACTTCAACATTCAACCCCCGAGTGTTGAGCCAGCGGGATCGCGTGACGGAGTCATCGTGATGAAGTTGTTCGGCGAGTGATACGTCTCAAACGTATCTACTTTTCCAAACACTTTTGCTATTGTTTTGCCCTCATTCTTGCATGATTTGAATGAAACTAACCCGGACTAACGCTGTTTTCAGCAGAGCTGCTTGTATGGTTTATTTGTGCGCAGGAAAATTGATTTTTAGACGTCCCGAAAAATTCCTAGAAAAATACCAGAAAATCCACGCACCCGGAGGAGCCAAATGCCAGAAGTGGGCCCAGAGGGGAGTCCTGGGGGCCCCAGGCGCCCCCCTGGCGCGGCCAGGGGTGGGGCCGTGCCCTCTGGCCGCCTGGGCTGCTCCCCCCTCCTCTGGTGCCCTACCGATGCTCCTATTTATCCCCGTGCTGAGAAAACCCCAGAACAGAAGTCGTTTTCCCAGTTTCCGTCGCGGAGCCGCCGCCACCCTCAGTTCTTCTCCGGGAGGGCTAATCTGGAGGCTGATTTGGCCTCCGGAGAGGGGAGATCGTCTCCATCGTCATCACCATCGCCACTCCATCCATCCCCCATGACTTCTCTTCACATGTGTGAGTAATTCCCTGCTGTAGGCAAAGGGGATGGTAGGGATTGGATGAGTTTAATCATGTAATAGTTCGTCAGATTGTTGGGGGCATGTTGCCTATCATCTAGATTGGTGTTTATCTTCTTTGCTACAACTTGTTGTTCTTAATGCTTGTCACTTTGGGCCCGAGTGCCATGTTTTCAGATCTGAGCCCTATGTGTTTTCATGAATATATTTGTGTTCTAGATCCTATCTATGAGTTGTATGCACCTATTATGGTCCGGAACCGGCGATCCCAAAGGTGACAGCTTGGGACACCAAAGGGGATGGTCCATAATTTGAGGATTCCATGTATCCATTGAGTTTATTGCTTTGTTTCGGTGCTCTTTGACAGGAGCACCTTAATCTCCATAAGTTCCTTTTGGCCCCGTTCGTAGCGGGATGGTAGGACAAAATATGTTGTGCAAGTTCTTATTGCAAGCACGCACAACTACCTACGGGATACATGCCTGTTGTTTGATATTTCCCTAGATGATCATTGCTTTTCTGTGTGCCTTGCCCCATGTTAGAATTTATTATATGTTTACTCTCATCCAAGCAGCGCCCAACTATCCATCTCCCTAGCCTACAGTGTTTTCAATCCTGCTGGTCATTAGTTGTTACTTTTTGCTATCTACTTTTACTGTTGCTATCATCACTATCATAATACCATTACCATTTATCTATTGTTGCAAGCAAGTATATTTCAGGTGCGGTTGAATTGACAACTCAACCGTCAAAGCTTATAAATACTCTTTGGCTCCCCTTGTGTCGAATCAATAAATTGGGTTAACCTACCCGCGAAGACTACCTCGATCCCTTACGTTTGTGGGGCATCAAGCAGCGTTTTCTGGCGCCGTTGCCGCGGAGCATAGAAATATTTACAAGTCTACTTTAAGTATCCTGCCTGCTGCATATCATCCGCTATGGGTAAGAAAGGAGACCCCAAGGTCCCAATCTTACCATCCCGTACAAGAAAAGGTACTGTTCTGAACACTAGTGCTACACTTGATTCACCTTATGTTATGAGTAAGTTTACTTCACCACCACTACATGATGCTTCTATTGAGTCTGTTACTATATCCGATACTTTTGATGATGCTTCCACTACTCTTGATGATGCTACTTTTCTTGGTCACCATATTGAAACTCAGACTGCTAAGGCTGCAGCAAAATCCAAGACCGAGACCCATGCTACCTATATTCTTACCTGCAAAACCTTTGGTTACCCGTGCTTAGATGAACTCAAGGAGAGAATCCTTGACGATGATTATGTTACTCTTGATGATGATTTTTGCAGGGAACTCAGAGAGTGTGTCGACTCTGACCCTGGTGCTGTCAAAGAGTTGCTCAAAAGGCACGCCATGAAGAACAAAGTTATTCCTTATCCTCAATTTGCTACATCTCCTATATGCATCACTGATCCTGATTATGATTTCTCTGTTGATCTTTCACTTATATCTACAGTCGAGGCTGACCCCTTTTATGGCAGAGAAAATGATGATGCTATAGCACATTTGACCAAACTCGCTGAGTTAAGCGAGCTATTCACTACTGATGAGAAGATACGAAACTTCTATGTGGCCAAGCTTTTTCGTTTTTCTTTGAAGGAAGACGCTAAATCATGGTACGATGCATTACCTTATGGTTCCGTTAAAAGTCCTCAGGACTTAGTCCAATTCTTTGTTGATAAATATTTCCCAGCTCATCTGCAACATGCTGCTTTGCAAAGAATCTATAACTTTAAACAATTGCAGGATGAGCAACTCCCTAAAGCTTGGGGGAGGTTTTGTGATTTACTTAAGGTTATGCCGGGACATAGAATCCCCAAGAATGAACTGCTTGATATATTATATGCTGGTTTAACCGATGAGTCCAGAACCTATCTGGATAGTTGTGCTAGTTGTGTTTTCAGGGAAAGAACACAGGACGATGTGGAAGAATTAATGTGCAAAATTTCCAAGAACTATGAAGATTGGTCCGTTCCTGAACCACTTGTACCACCGAAAAAGAGGGGCATGCTTGTTCTGAACCCCGAAGATATGCAAGAAGCAAAGAAGTCTATAAAGGAGAAAGGTATTAAAGCCGAAGACGTGAAGAACCTACCACCTATTGAGAAGTTGTGTGAGCCTACTACTCAGCCTCCCTTGGTAGAGGTACACTCTCTTTTAGACTTTACTGAAAGTGACATCCCTAAAGGTAAGCCTCCTGACCAATGCTTAGATGAGCTTGATAATTTTATTGTTAAGCAAGACCATTTTAATAGGAAGTTACAAAGTCAGTTGCATGATAATTCTCTTGCTATCAAAAGTTTATGTGATGTTCTAGAGAGAACAGTTAACGATGTTAAATGTCTTGTTAAGCATTTTCATATGGTTCAAACTCAGCTTGAACAAATTTCTAAAGTGCAAAAAGATTTTCTTGCTAATAATGCAAAACAGGACATACAAGCTTATGGAATTAAAACTAGGGGTGGAACAAACACCCAGGACCCACTCTATCCTGAGGGGCATCCAAAGAGGATCGAACAAGATTCTCAAGTACAAGAAGAAGACGAGATTGTTAGCTCTCCTAAGAAGAAAAAGAAGAAGAAACACAAGGAGGCTGACAATCCCGATGATCCTATTACAAGTGAAAAGCCAGCTGTTGATCCTAACATCATATCTACCTCCGATGCTGAAACAGAAGACGATGCCGAGCCTGAAGAAAAGGGCAAGGAGAAGGGTGATTCTCCCAAGGTAAGAGAAGAAGAAGCACCCGATAAACGCAAGAGGTACTCTAAAGAAGACTTCATCGCAAGGAGACATGGGAAGGAACGAGAACCATGGGTACAGAAACCCAAGCCCTTTCCAGGTAAATCCATCAAGTCCAAAGAAGAAGAGCATTATAATAAATTTTGTGAATGGATGAAGCCTCATTTTCTTCAAATTCCTTTGACTGATGCTATTAAGTTACCTCATTATTCGAAATATATGAAAGATATTGTTACTAATAAAAGGAAAGTTCCTATTGAGGCAATATCTACTATGCTTGCTAACTACTCTTTCAGTGTTAAGATTCCTAAGAAGCTCGGTGATCCAGGTATACCCACCATTCCTTTTTCCATAAAGAATAATTATGTCAGAACTGCTTTATGTGATCTTGGAGAGGGAGTGAGTGTTATGCCTTTCTCTCTTTACAAAAGGCTTTGTTTAGAGAAACTAATCCCTATAGATATCTCCCTTCAGATGGCTGACAAATCAACAGCTGTCCCAATAGGTATTTGCGAGGATGTACCCGTTGAAGTTGCTAATTGTTTAATCCTTACAGATTTTGTTGTGCTTGACATGCCCGAGGATGGGAGCATATCCATTATTCTTCGTAGACCTTTTCTTAACACCGCAGGTGCTATCATTGATTGCAATAAAGGAAATGTCACTTTCAACGTTGATGATAAAGAACACACGGTGTATTTTCCAAAGAAGATCGACAAGAGGCATGGCCTCAACTCTATAGAGAATATCGAGACCGTGAAGATTGGAGAATGGGACTGTCCACTACATGTGCACCACAAATACAAAACCATTATGGTGGGGACAATGTCCATCAAAGTAAAGGTGCAATGATCACTTCATAAGAGGGGAGACTTCTTGTTCTATATATCGCCGGTTTGTTGGTAAGACTTGATCAACCTTACTAGTGAGCTTGTTTTATATAGGTAAAAAGTTAAGCTTGTTATGTTTTCATTTGCTTTAGCTTTCATTCTCTTTGATGTACCAAGTTTTTATGTTTTTGAAGCTTCACAATACTAATTACCGCTTTAAGTTTTCAGAAAGTTTGCAGCTTTTTGAACTCCGAAAAATTTTCAACAGTGAAGTTTTCAGAAAAATTCCAGAAAAAAAAAATTCCATGCAGGGAGTGACCCAGAGGCACCTGGGGCTGACCAGGGGGGCCACCAGTGGCCCAGGTGGCCAGCTGGCGCGGCCTGCCCCCTGGCCGCGCCTGGGGCCCACAGGGCAGCCAGCCAGGTATGTCTTCTTCCTCCTCCTTCCTCTCTCTCCAAAAACACGAGTTCTGCTCCAGTTCTTGCGTTCTTGCTGTTCTTGGAGGTGATTTTCGATCTCTCTCTACAGCCCAGCATTCGAGCTGAAATTTTGAGCAAATACTCCCTGGTATGTAACTCCTCCACCCCTCCAATTAGATTTTTGATTGGTGGCTTCATTTGTGAGTATTTAGTAGCTCTTGGTGCTGTTTAGGTGAGCTTGCATGCATGTGTAGAATTTTATTTTCCAAGTTTTGATGCAAGATTATGCCTTAGGGAAGTGAGTTCAGTAGTTTGCCTTAACTCATTTTGTTTAAATCCTTGTTTTTGTAATTTGTCAAAAAATTCAGAAATGAGTTTGCTAGGAAGAGCAAAGGGGTGTCTTGGGAAGAAGAGGCCCGAGCGTTCCGATCGAGTTACAAGAGTTGCAGCTTCACCCTCGACTGCTAGGGTGAGCTACAACGAAGATCATGTGCCCTTGGAGTTGTTGGAGGACACAAATCAAGCACGTGCAATGACATTCCCGTGCGATGCATTTCTTGAAGCTGCAGGAATTAGGGAGGAGTTCTATAATCTTTGTGCTAATGCAGGTCTGACGCGGCTCGCTACGTGCCGTGTTGCCCAGTATCAAAAACTCACCTCATGTTTTATCAATAGTTTTAGATATAACCTTGATGCTGGTTCTGTTGAGTTTAAAATTTATAATGATCTTTTGACCATGCCTTTGGAAAGGTTTTGTGAAATAATAGGTGTGCCGAACGTGGGACAGACGGCGAAGATGATCTCTCAGCCCTCCCAGCTGAGAACCGTCTTCAACTCGCTCTATAGCATGGATACGAGGGATATTCATCGGTCAAAGATCTCCAGCATCTTATTCCCACACCTCAGGTATTTTGCGTATTTTATTGCTTGAGGGGTGTTAGCTCGTGACAACACGAGCAGCATATCTGCACCAGATATTGCTATCCTGGCAACCGCCCTTTCAGGGAGGTTTGATTATAATGTGGGTGCCTTAATTTCTCGACGCCTTGCTATGAACGGAACAAGGGAGACTTATTTGGTGGCGTTTACGCCACACTTATCCTAGAGTCTATTAATGGCACCCCACACCCCGATGATAAGCCTTTCACTTATTTATGTTTTGATCTTGCTGCTATGAAAAGGCATAAGTTTGTTACCATGACTTCCGAGTTTGGTAACCTTGATTATATCTTGCGTTTCGGAGCCACCACGAAACGCAAGATCCGTCTACCTGCACCTCTTTTGTTTGATTTTTCTTGCAGGAACGGATGGTCCTTCGATGTTGTCCAGTTCGATGAGTTCGTGGTCCAGCATCAGTTTCATAACCCCATGGAGGGGGTTTTGCCCGATGAGGAGGAGCATGGTGAGTTCCCACCTTTCCAGGGAAAGACTGTCACCCAGTTTGGTGAAGGGTATTCCTCTTCTTGGAGCGCGGATCCTTCTTCGTGGGAGGATCCGAGGACTTCGGTGTACGCATCGGAAGCCTCATACGACCCTTGGACTCACCCGTACTACCCTGGAGCAGGAGGCTCCTGGGGGCATTAGCTACTACCAACTTAGGCCAAAAGCCTAAGCTTGGGGGAGTACGTGCCCTTCTCACTTTTCCATTATATTATCCATCTTATTCGCTTTGATTTTTCGAAGCTTTTTGCCCGTTTTTCTTTCTTTCTTTCTTTGCAAAAACCCAAAAAGATTTCCCTTCTCTCTTTAGTTTGCTTTGTTTTCAGAGATCAGCTTGAGTCCGTGATGGCATTTGATTATATTTCATACGTTCGATCGTGCAAGTGACCATGCAGTAATGACGAAGATCGACGGAAGGGAAGCAACAAGGAAAACCGGTATGAACTCTCCTTGTTTCTACTTTTGTACATATGCCTGTACTTATGATCTAGAGACCAGCCTGTAGCGACATAGTGCTATGTTTACAATGCTTTCCCAGTGTTCATGCTTTTCTTGTGGCTAGTCTCAAATAGCTAAAGTACATAATGTGTTGTTGAAATGATTTACATGCATTGCATTGTTCATGGTTTGGCATACTGAAGTGGTATTTCCCTTCGGAGAATTTTTGGATTGACTTGGCACATGTTCACACATGCTTATGACTAAAAAGTCTACTTATTCCTTGATGATCTTTTTGTTTCAGAATAGTTATATCACTTTCATGCCCGATTCAATGTTGCTTTGTCGCTCTGCATGATTATGACAATTATTGCTCTCTAGTTGGTCGCTTCCGAGTCTTTTGCTAGCCTTCGCTCGCACTAAGCGGAATTCTGCTTGTGCTTCCAAACTCCTTTTCAAACCCAGTTGTTCCATTCGAGTCCACCATACCTACCTATACGTGGTATTTACCGGCCACTCCTAACTTAGACTCTCTTGTGCCATCTCGAAATTTATTCAAAAGTTTCCCTTTTGTAACCGTACAAGCTCATGGTGCGGTGAGGGGAAATCAGTATCTTTCATGCCAAAAATATTTTGACGGAAGTTTTAACTAGTCAAAACAGAAAAAGAAAAATATATATATGAGAATTACACCTCCCCCATACTTGATGATGGAGTGAAATGGACCAAATGCTTCTTATGATAGGTGGAACGATACCCTCCTTCCATCCTTGAGGCAAAATAAAAGGTTCCATAGACCATCGAAGATTTATGGATAAGGGAATATTTTAAGCAAAAGGCATTATATATGGTTGGCATGGGAGATATTGAGAGACCTTTACCGTTCACCGTTAACTGGAAAGTTGCACTTCTCAAAATGTTTTATCTCTGTTTTCAAAACTAAGAGCTCTGGCACATGTTTAGTCTTTGCTTCCTTTCACGGTTTTTCAACCTTGCCATCAAAATCCACGGTTCGAGAGTCTCCCCTTCTTTCTTCAAAGAACCAACTATTGAGAGCATAATTGTCATTCTTAGTGTAACATGCATTGTCCCAAAGTATTACATTGTCTTCTGCATGCTTGTGTTATTGCTAGTCTGAAATACTGAGTTCTAGTCACCTTTAAAACTCCGGAGGAGTTTCTGCATTTATGCTTTGCTTCACTCATGGAGGCTAGCGAAATGTCACTCAAGTATGTTCAAGCTATGTGCATTGTGATCCTGTCTTGATTTTCAGCAGCATATTATTTACTTTTAGTTGTTTGTGACTGATCACATGAAAGAGAATTGCTTCGTGCATTGTCTTTATAGCATTGTTTCAATACCTGCTAAACTCTTTTCGTAGTACATGCTTATATACATCTAATGAAGAAAAAGAGTTTATCAAAGTTTTCTTTGTCGCGTCCAGTTCGTTGAACTGAATTGCTTGAGGACAAGCAATATGCTAAGCTTGGGGGAGTTGATACGTCTCAAACGTATCTACTTTTCCAAACACTTTTGCTATTGTTTTGCCCTCATTCTTGCATGATTTGAACGAAACTAACCCAGACTAACGCTGTTTTCAGCAGAGCTGCCTGTATGGTTTATTTGTGCGCAGGAAAATGGATTTTTATACGTCCCGAAAAATTTCCAGAAAAATACCAGAAAATCCACGCACCCGGAGGAGCAAAATGCCAGAAGTGGGACCAGAGGGGAGTCCTGGGGGGCCCAGGCGCCCCCCTGGCGCGGCCAGGGGTGGGGCCGCACCCTCAGGCCGCCTGGGCTGCTCCCCCCTCCTCTGGTGCCCTACCGATGCTCCTATTTATCCCCGTGATGAGAAAACCCCAGAACAGAAGTCGTTTTCCCAGTTTCCGTCGCGGAGCCGCCGCCACCCTCTGTTCTTCTCCGGGAGGGCTAATTTGGAGGCTGATTTGGCCTCCGGAGAGGGGAGATCGTCGCCATCGTCATCACCATCGCCACTCCATCCATCCCCCATGACTTCTCTTCACATGTGTGAGTAATTCCCTGATGTAGGCAAAGGAGATGGTAGGGATTGGATGAGTTTAATCATGTAATAGTTCGTCAGATTGTTGGGGGCATGTTGCCTATCATCTAGATTGGTGTTTATATTCTTTGCTACAACTTGTTGTGCTTAATGCTTGTCACTTTGGGCCCAAGTGCCATGTTTTCAGATCTGAACCCTATTTGTTTTCATGAATATATTTGTGTTCTAGATCCTATCTATGAGTTGTATGCACCTATTATGGTCCAGAACCGGCGATCCCAAAGGTGACAGCTTGGGACACCAAAGGGGATGGTCCATAAGTTGAGGATTCCATGTATCCATTGAGTTTATTGCTTTGTTCCGGTGCTCTTTGACAGGAGCACCTTAATCTCCATAAGTTCCTTTTGGCCCCGTTCGTAGCGGGATGGTAGGACAAAATATGTTGTGCAAGTTCTTATTGCAAGCACGCACAACTACCTACGGGATACATGCCTGTTGTTTGATATTTGCCTAGATGATCATTGCTTTTCTGTGTGCCTTGCCCCGTGTTAGAATTTATTATATGTTTACTCTCATCCAAGCAGCGCCCAACCATCCATCTCCCTATCCTACAGTGTTTTCAATCCTGCTGGTCATTAGTTGTTACTTTTTGCTATCTACTTTTACTGATGCTATCATCACTATCATATTACCATTACCATTTATCTATTGTTGCAAGCAAGTATATTTCAGGTTCGGTTGAATTGACAACTCAACTGTCAAAGCTTATAAATACTCTTTGGCTCCCCTTGCTTCGAATCAATAAATTGGGTTAACCTACCCGCGAAGACTACCTCGATCCCTTACGTTTATGGGGCATCAGCGAGTGACGAGAGGAATCAATGCATTGGGCAGAGTCATCATGTTGATGTAGATTGGTCGGTTGGAGAGCGAGTGGTGTTGTAGCGCCTACGGATGGAGTTTGGCACGGGGAAAACCCACATTAAGGAACTCGGCGCAGGGGTGTCCGCTGGACAAATGCAGTGTTTAATTTGTTTTCATTAAGGTGTGAGCCCCCACTGTCAAAAAAAAGGTGTGAGCCCCCTAGTATTGAAGGTGGTGGGGTCGCGCGGCGTGATGAAGGTACGCGGCGAGGTGCCGAAGGGACTCGACGCGGCGATACCTGTGCGATGGATCTTGGTACGGAAGAACCCATACAAAGGAGCTCGGCTCAAGATGATTTTTGTGATTGACAGTGCGGTGACTGACCGAGAAGGACTCGACGCACCGGGTGGAGTCGACGTGACGGAGTTGCGCGGCGTATATCCTCACTGGAGCCTACGAAGTTGATGTCATTGTTGATGTCGAAAAAACGCTAGCCCCCGGGCATCAAGTACGCTTCGAGGGATTCTTGATTTGTCCCCTCCGTGCGGGATCCTTCGATTGCTCGTTAGGTGGTGTCGTTGTAGCAGCGCGAGTCTTTGTAGAAACCATGGCGAGTCATCCATGGCATGTCGAGTTGGAGTAGAAGTTTTGTGGGTCAAGATTGAACCCGAACTCGAGATCTCACGTAGATCCGTAAATGCGTTGGAGTGCGAGAGCCGCCGACGGAGATCTAACCGTTGGAATTTTCTGAAATGTTTTCTGCTGATAAGGGATTGATTCCCACATGCTTTCACCTGAGGGATCTTCGAGTTGATGTCCGAGTCGTCGTCAGGAATTTTTCTATTGGAGTCGCGCGGAGTTTCGTAAGTTTCAGAGAGTGCTTCAGTGTGGGGGTCGCCGAGGGAGATCCAGCCGTTAGAATTTGCTGAAATTTTCACGGATTTTTGGAAATTAAATTGAGAATCTTTCCACCAAAGGGATCTCCGGGATGAGTTCCGAGTCACCGTCACGAGTGTCCGCAACACATGCGTTCTTCCTATTCTGTAGACTGCGTGTGAGCATTTTTGTTGAAGTCGATCTTGGAGTGACTGCTTATTGGCTTCTCGCCCTTCGTTGGTTACCCCAAGTGAAGGTTTGAGATGCAGTGCAGCAGCAATTTTCCCTCGGTGAATATACCAAGGTTTGTCTCCAGTAGGACTCCAGAGATGATAAGTAGGTGTCAGCGGCGCAACTGACGCGAACCTGCACACAGACACAGATAACTTTGTTCCCAACGAAGTTCAGAGAGGTTGTCAATCTCTCCGGTCTTGTTGTTCACAAATGATAAAACGCAAGGGATAATGATAGAAACTTGAAAGTAAAGGCAGAAAAGTAAATAGCGCTTGGAAACAGTAATGAGGATATGGACCGGGATACGTGATGTTCGCTAGTGATGTCTCTCTCCAAAAGACGATAAAAATTGCTATGCAAGGTAAACAAATTACAGAAAGGCAATTGACAGGATTATGAACGCACCGCAATGCTAACTATGCTACAAAAGAAAGGAAGAGGTTCAAAAGCACGGGCAGTACGCCAAAATAAGTAGACCGAAATCCATCTGCATCTACTACTAATCATCCACCTTGAGATATCTATCCAGAACATCTCGCTGGTATTAAGTTGCGAGCCCCACCCAAAGTGTAAACCCAAAGCAACAAACAACTGCATTAAAAAGAACTTTGCGTAAAGTAAACAATCCTTGTAACCGCGGTCACAAGCACCGTTGTTTTCCCCCTTGTGGCAACAGCACACCCCCTAGACTCATGTTTCTGTCACTCAAGCATGTCATCGGGGGGGCATGAACCCACAATCTAGCACAACGCTCCCTCTTGGACTCACTACCTACTACATGGCCAAAGCAATAAACAGCAACGGAGAACATGCAAGAATTACTTAGGAACAAAAATATAAGAGATAAAAACCAAATATATTACTCTATCACAATCTGAACATAATCTCATAATCCATCAGATCCCTCCAAACTCAGCATAGCAACAGCAGAAATATTACAAAGGTGCCTCGATCATGTAGGGCAGCTGACGAGGTCTAAACAATGAAGATCAAAGAGGGGAGGAGAACATCACATAGCTACTGATCACGGACCCATGGTCCAAGGAAAACTACTCACGAGACATCCGGGGAGCATCCATGGTGGAGAGGAGACTCCCGGAGGTCAATCCTCCCTCCGGCAGGGTGCCGTTAAGAGGTCTTCTGGTGCTCCCGATCTTGGAAGCGCGGCGGCGGCGGAACAGAGGCGAGTTCGCGGAATAGGGTTCTTCTTCTGGAGTTTTCTCGTGACGTAGATTAAATAGGTGAAGGGGGGCAGCCAGAGGTGGACCAGGGGCCCCAGGCGCCCCCCTGGCGCAGCCAGGGGTGGGGCCGCGCCGGGTGGCCGCCTGGGCCCCCCTGGCTCCCCTCTGGCTCCTCCCGGGCTCTTCTCGAATCTTCCATCACGCTGATTTTTTATCTGAATTTTCCCGAATTTTTCTGGCACTTTTTATATGGGGGAAAACTGAAATAGAAAAACAGCAGAAAACAGGAACTGGCACTGGGGTGCACTGAGTTAATAGGTTAGTCCAAATATGATCAAAAGTGTATGGAAGTGTATCTAGATCATAGCAATATCACACAAAACATGCATTGAGCAAGCAGAAATTATAGATACGTTTTGGACGTATCAACATCCCCAAGCTTAATTCCTGCTCGTCCTCGAGTAGGTAAATGATAACAAGCATAATTTCTGTGGTGACATGCTAGCAACCATATAAGAACTTTGAAAAGTAAAGCAATCAAGGTTAGAGATTCAATTCAAGTCATAACATGCAAGAGTCTATATTAGCATTGAAACAAGTAACAAAAGAACAAAAGGTGCAAGAGCTCTCGCTGTCCGTGACTCGAATGTCTCCAAATGGTGTTTGCGTGCAAGAAAGGGGATAGGGAATACGAGAGAAAAAAGTATTTTTGTTGATAACTCAATCTACTAAAGTTTCGCACTTGGTCCTCTTTGGAATATTATCTTGACTCGTCCCCAGACCACTAGCCAGGCACAAGTCAATTTGACCCACTCCTTTTCGATATTTTGAGCACTCATGCAATGGATGAGCGTAAGCACGAGAGTTGACACTTAGGATGGCAAAGAGAGAAATATGGTGGAGGAGGAAGACAAAAATAAATGAGAAAGGCTCACATCAATGAGGACAATCATAGGCAAGAGAGGCCAAATGATAGATATGATGTGAGGAGTAGGGATTGCCATGCAACAGATGCACATACGAGCTAAGAAGCTCTCCAAACTATATGCATGAAGATCATCTCTATGGAGTACAAGGATATAAAGGGAGTACTAGTGTGGATCTCTCAACAGGATAGTAGTGTTGCCCCTTTCACTCTTTTTATTTATTTTTCTCTTTTTTCTATTTTTTGTAATTTTTGTGGCCTCAATGGCTCTTTCTATTTAACTCTCATTTTTCCTCTTTGGGATCTTTTATTGTGTCCACTTTGGGATCTTTTCCTCACTTAAGGGCAACACTCTATTTTACAAGAAGGTAAAGGAGATCTTTCACACTTTACAAGGTACTCAAAACATAAAGAAGATGTAACTATCATGATGTATGCAATGTATGTCGCTGCCAGTGTAGCAGGAACATGTATGACATGAAGATCAAGTCATGAAGAGGTGGAAGTTGCATGGCAATGTAACTCGGAAAGGCTATGGAAATGCCTTGATATGTAGGTATGGTGGCTGTTTTGAGGAAAGATAAAGGGAGGCTTATGATGACAGAGCGTATCAAGCCAAGGGTTTGGATGTACCGGCGAAGGTGGACACCAACTCTCGGAGTGAGAAGAAGGCAATGCACGGCACGGGAAAGGCTAGCAAAATATGGGAAGGTGGAAGTGTCAACTCTCAATACTTACATTAGTCCGAAGAACTCATGCACTTATTATCGGTAACTCTCAATCTAATAAGGAGGTTCACAAAGAGACAAGTACCCCGAGGAGGAGTGTATGGGGGTTTGGTTATCCTTGTGCCTCCTCGGCTCATGGTACGTGAGTTTACTCTAATATTCGACTCCTCAGAAGAGTAGTGATCTATCTAGTAGCTAGAGTTCTCAACTAGTTTTGTAGGTTTTGAAAATAAACATGGATTTCCCAAAATACGACACCTATCACTAATAGGCAAGAGCTCTTGACACCAAAAGTCCAAACATTACTCACAACAATACCTCAAAATTATCACAAGCTACTACTAAAATTAAATAGCAACCTCAATTACCTACTTTCAAGACAAAACACAACTCAGTGCAACAACCAACTCTCTTTAACAAGATAAACATGAAAACTAAAAAGAGTTCCAGCAACAAACTAAACAAAATCCAAGGCTCTTTCTAAAGACAAACTAAGACTAAAACTAAACAAGGCAGTAGCTATGAAAAGATAAAGAACACACAACAACAAAAAGATAGGCATGAAGAATCCAATGATGTGTTCTAGATTTTGAAAGTGGAGCATGTTTCTGTCCCACACAAAGTAAGACGGGATCGAACTTGTTATGAACAGCAAGCAAAACTAAAGAAAACTAAAAACAAAACCTAAGAGCGAGACGCTCCAAGCATAGCACATAACGCATGAAGTGATAAAAATATAGTGAGACGAAGGACGAACTGATGATTTGTTGATGGAGAAGGGGATGCATGGGGGCATCCCCAAGCTTAGACGCTTGAGTCTCCTTGAATATTTATTGGGGATGCATGGGGGCATCCCCAAGCTTGAGAGTTTGACACTCCTGGATCTTCTTTCATCATCTTCTATCGCACACATGAAAACTCCCTTCATACATAACTCATCATAAGCTGATTAGAGAGGTTAGTACCCTTAATAAATAATTTTTTACCCACTGGATATAAAGATATTCTTGAAGAGCTACTGTTTCTCAAGAGTTCCAACAAGTTTTTGCAAAGAAAAATCAAGCTTAAGGTTTGCAAAAATTAGGAGAGACAAAACGTGGCAGAATCTGTGAAAAACAGAACAGCAGATAGTAAAGTATTTGTTAGGGACACTTCTAAAACTCAAATAAAAAAACTCAGAACATACGGAAGTTTCGTAATTGTATAGATCATACTGTGTAAAAAATTCAGCTCAAAAAGATGAACTGGGATTTTTCTGGAATTTTTCTGGTCACGAGGACAGAATCTGTTTTCTGGACAGCATGTCACAACTTTTACTTCCCTTGCCGTAAGAGGATATAACTTGGCACAAAGCTGAAAAATAAAGATACAGTGATGTTGCTACAGAAGTAACAACCATCAAGACACAACAAAAGCAAAAAGAAACACCAAAATTCGTTGCGGGCTGCCTCCCGAAAGCGCTTATTTAAAGCCATTAGCTAGGCAAAAAGATTATAGAAGATGCTCTCACAAGAATAAGAATTTTGAATCAAAAGAGAGCATCAAGAAGAAAATATGAAACATATTTAAGCCTAACCCACTTCCTATGCATAGGCATCTTGTATGAAAATAAATCAAAGAAGCACAAAGTGACATGCATAGGAAGGTAGAACAAGAACAACTTCAAAACTTTCAACATGAAGAGAGGTGTTTTTGTAACATGGAAGTTTCTACAACCAAACTTTCCTCTCTCAAAGTAATTTAAGTAGCATCATGAACAACATCAAGAATATAACTATCACATAAATCATGTTGTTCATGACCTACAAGCACACGTGTATTGTTTTCAACGCGGTTTTTAGGATGATAAGATAGATGCAACCCATCACATTGAGCCTTGATAAGAGCATAGTTCTCCGGAATATGAATTGGAGATTTCAAAAGGATAATAGGACAATCAAGTGTGAGTGCAATAGAAACAATTTCATACTTAACATGAGGAACTATAGCAAGTTCATCTCCGTAAGCATCATCCATAGTGGCATCACGACCATAAGCATAGAAGGCGTCAACTTCATCAAAAAGGGATATTTCAAAAGAATCCATAGGATCATAACACTCATATAAGGTAAGATTCAAAGAGTTACTCTCATTAGAAGGTAGACATGTATGGCTCCATTCTTCCTCCTCTTGTTCGTCACTCTCCTCCTCTTTTTCATCCAAGGAGCTTTCAGGTTCAGTAATTTCTTCTTCCATAGAGTCCTGCAAAACATTAGTCTCTTCCTTTGGGGGAGAGATTCTCTCAAGATGATCAGTAATATAATAATTTGCATCATAATTTTCCAAACAATAGTTAAGTATAGCTAGACTCTCAGATTTTTAAGGGGCATCATTAATATTTCTAAGAAGAGAAGTAATTTCATAGGCACCCTTATAAGCAACAAATTCTTCTATTGGCTCTGCATCATAAAAATCATAGTTTCCCTTAGCATAAGAAGCTAAGGTTTCATCATCATTGTACTCACATTGGAAAGAAAGGTGTTTGTGCCTCATAAAGAAACAAGATTCATCCCTGCAAAATATATTGAGCACAAGTTTCTAGCATACTCATACAACTGGTGTATTTGTTTCCATAAGTGTATCCCCTTTTGAGACAAGCGGTGTTCCTTGTACCACTTTTGTTGATCCTCGGTGAATCCTCCATGACAATAAGATCTAGTTTCAAAGAAGTCAGACATTGATTGGCAAGTAAGGAACTAGACATACTAATTTTTTTTTGGATTTTTGATAAAGGACACTAAAGCAAAAACTGAAAGGTAAACTAACAAGACTAAAAATCAAAGGTAAAGGGTTGTGTGCAACTCCCCTATCTTAGCACTCGGAGTCCCCGGCAACGGCGCCAGAAATACTCTTGCTTATTGGCTTCTCGCCCTTCGTTGGTTACCCCAAGTGAAGGTTTGAGATGCAGTGCAGCAGCAGTTTTCCCTCGGTGAAGATACCAAGGTTCGTCTCCAATAGGACTCCAGAGATGATAAGTAGGTGTCAGCGGCGCAACTGACGCGGACCTGCACACAGACACAGATAACTTTGTTCCCAACGAAGTTCAGAGAGGTTGTCAATCTCTCCGGTCTTGTTGTTCACAAATGATAAAACGCACGGGATAATGATAGCAACTTGAAAGTAAATGCAGAAAAGTAAATAGCGCTTGGAAACAGTAATGAGGATATGGACCGGGATACGTGATGTTCGCTAGTGATGTCTCTCTCCAAAAGACGATAAAAATTGCTATGCAAGGTAAACAAATTACAGAAAGGCAATTGACAGGATTATGAACGCACCGCAATGCTAACTATGCTACAAAAGAAAGGAAGAGGTTCAAAAGAACGGGCAGTACGCCAAAATAAGTAGACCGAAATCCATCTGCATCTACTACTAATCATCCACCTTGAGATATCTATCCAGAACATCTCCCTGGCATTAAGTTGCGAGCCCCACCCAAAGTGTAAACCCAAAGCAACAGACAACTGCATTAAAAAGAACTTTGCGTAAAGTAAACAATCCTTGTAACCGCGGTCACAAGCACTGTTGTTTTCCCCCTTGTGGCAACAGCACACCCCCTAGACTCATGTTTCTGTCACTCAAGCATGTCATCGGGGGGCGGGGGGCATGAACCCACAATCTAGCACAACGCTCCCTCTTGGAGTCACTACCTACTACTTGGCCAAAGCAATAAACAGCAACGGAGAACATGAAAGAATTACTTAGGAACAAAAATATAAGAGATAAAAACCAAATATATTACTCTATCACAATCTGAACATAATCTCATAATCCATCAGATCCGTCCAAACTCAGCATAGCAACAACAGAAATATTACAAAGGTGCCTCGATCATGTAGGGCAGCTCACGAGGTCTAAACAATGAAGATCAAAGAGGGGAGGAGAACATCACATAGCTACTGATCACGGACCCATGGTCCAAGGAAAACTACTCACGAGACATCCGGGGAGCATCCATGGTGGAGAGGAGACTCCCGGAGGTCAATCCTCCCTCCGGCAGGGTGCCGGGAAGAGGTCTTCTGGTGCTCCCGATCTTGGAAGCGCGGCGGCGGCGGAACAGAGGCGAGTTCGCGGAATAGGGTTCTTCTTCTGGAGTTTTCTCGTGACGTAGATGTGACGCCCCCAAAATCAATCCGTGTACAGTAATCATGCACGCAGGGTACATGACTGAGATTAGAGTGCCACGGTGAGAATATCACAGCACAACACTAAACACAAAAGGATAAACCAATATGTTACAATAAAGGGGGGTCACGCGGACCCGAATACATAAGTTATACAAGCCATAATATCTGAGTACAGACATAGTTAGTCAAGTTTTGCCTTAAGAAGGCTAGCACAAATAACATCAGAGATACAGATCGAAAAGGCAAGGCCTCCTGCCTGGGAGCCTCCGAAACTACTCCTGGTCAACGGGGAACTCGACGTCGTAGTAGGCGCCTCCGGGGTACTCCTGCTCTTGGGCTCCAACGTCGGCTGAAGCGGCCGATCAGGCAAAACAGTAAAGGAAATAAAGCAGGTGAGTATCTAGTATACCCGCGAGTCTTACGTCCGCTACTAAGCATTATGCATTGTATCAACGGAAAGAAGAGGCTGTATATAGTGGACTGCAAGATAGAAATCAGAATAAGGGTAAGAAGCTAGGCCTATCGAAGACTAGCATCTTCCGACGATGTCTTGCAGCATGAGGTAAGAATCACCCAACAGTTCATATAAAGCATAAAGTAACAACGAAGCAGAAGTTGCTGCAAAATTGTATAATATAAGTTGTAATGATTAACAATAATAATAATAATGCCTCCGAGTTCCCCCCCCCCTCGACTCCCTGCAAGGAAGAAGACCCGGAACCATACAGTTTAATAGTAATAGTTTCTAGTGGTAAGATCCAGCTTCAGCATAAAGCGTCCTGTTACCGTGGACACGGCTATTCGAATAGATTAATCTTCCCTGCAGGGGTGCACTGGCGTGACTCTACGACGCTCGGATCTCCAGGGTGGCGGGAACCTTGTTAGGGAACGCTCCACCAAAGCTATCCGACACAAAGTAGCCCATCCTTTGGCAATCAACAGAGAGGTCATCCGCCGGACTATATCCTATGTACGCCGAGCTTTGGACCCTAACCTGAATGTACTCCTGCACGGTGCGTGACTGGCCGGTGAAGCAAAATCAAAGCAAATACAAACACACCTGCTGCAGCAAAGAGAAGACAACACCACTTCCCGGCAATCAGCCCGCGGTACTGCTGACGTCTGAAGACCCTCGAACGAGACTATGATGCAGGGGAGCCCACACTCCTTATCCCACGTGTAGGTAGTGCGTACAAGCCAAAAGGCTACTCAAGACATCCGCCGAACCATTTAGCATTTTAATTAACCTGCGTGACAACCGTTATCGTTGCCTCGACTTAACCGACCCGCGGTCAACGACAGCAGTCAGGTCCACCAGTACATCGGTGCCTGCCCTGTCGTCCCACCAAGTCACTGCGGTTACCAACAAGGTGAACCGTCTCCTTACCTTGACTCGCGTTTTCTCTTGGTAGAGCTCGACTTTCGTGGTTTGGTAACTCTCGCGAGATACGAGCAGGGGCCAAGCACGCCAGTAACGTCGGTTGTACCCTCCCTGTCTTTCCCGACGATATACCGCTCGCGGGCACCGTTGGGTCGCCCGACTTTCTTACCTTTAAGGACAACCGCTGTCCAGGACCCTATGGCGGCAAGACAAAGTCAGCCTCGAGTGGAGTACAAGGATTACTCCTTGATAGCTCACACTTGAGGTGACTAGGCATAACCCAGATAGGGGCCTTTGGCGGTGTCTGCTTTGTTCCGTACCTGTGCAGTTGTATATATTGTATCCGTGTTCACTCCCCTGAGTGATCACGGCCCGCTATCTAGTCCTAGCTAACAATGCGCAAGGTTCACTGCTGAATAATGCATAATAATAATAATAGGCAGCATAGGATAAAAGAGGTACATCAAGGGGCGACAAAAACAGGCTATGCAATTGAATAGGATTGTAATCGTAGCAGCAGCAGTAACAATGCCTAGTGCAAGAAATGTACGGAAAGATAGGCGATATCTGGGGAAGAGAATGGCTCTGCTTGCCTGGAAGCTCGACGGTAGGGGCAGGGTCGTCGACGAAGTAGTCGTACCCGGCAGCAGTGTAGTCGGCCGTAGAAGCGGGGTCTACCGGAGAATAAAGGGGGGAAGAAACAGTAAATACAAAGCAAGAAATGCAAACATATTAATGACATGACAATTGTAAAGTTAACGGTGTTCTAACGCAGTGCAAAGTACGTTGCTCGGAGCGGGAATTCATCCGGGTGATTACCGGACAAGGTGACCGGAGGGGGAAGGATCAAGCCGGAGATGTCGTGGACATCCGAAAAAGATAACGGGGGTGTATCCGTGTTAGTTGAACCATTCCGGACAGCTTTCGTGTTCGGAATAAATTCATCCGGGTACTCTAACAATACCGGACAGTTTATCGACAAACAGCCCGAAGGGGGGATGTCAGTGTTCGTTGTGTTAGAGGGGTGTGGTAGACATACGGATAGCGTATTCGTATTCGTTATATTTTTCTGATCAATTTTCATGTATAAAGTTTTTGAATCTGAATTACGGTTTAAAAGATATTGAATTTTAAAGTTTTAATCAATTTAAATCAATTTTCTGGTTTTATTTTATTATTAAAACAACATTATCCAGAACAGTGCAGTTTGACTGGTCAAACCTGACCAGTGGGTCCTATTTGTCATAGACACAGTTCTAATAAAATTCATTTTATTTATCTGAATATTAGAGGGGACCCACATGTCATCCTCATAGTTTTAATAAAATCATTAAATTTATTTATATGACAGTGGGGTCCCACATGTAAGTCTCACTAGGGGGGTTATTTGTTTTAATCATTTTTAACAGGCAATTTAGGGGAATGGCCCCACTGGTCAGCCACTTAACAGGGGGGGGGGGGGTTAGGCTAACAGTGGGGGTTAGTGGGGGGGGGGGGTGGGGCCCCAAGGTCAGGAGGGTGGGTTATCCCCACGGCTGTCCTCTCGCGCCTGCCGGCGACGAGCCCGACGGCGGAGGGCTCTCCGGCAAGGGGGCATGGGGGAGCACTGGGCCGGCACAGAGGGGGGGTACACGCGAGGCGGTGCAAGGGTACGGGGCGCTAGGCGCGCGACCATGGTGGCCACAGCGCGCACGGCTCGGCGGCAGCCGGAGCTTGCATCCACGGGCAGCACGGGGAGAAGAGATACGACGGCGGTTAGGCGTGGGGGGAAGAGGGGAATCGGTAGGGGATCTCACAGGGAGCTCGAGGGCGTCCTGGGGAGCGAGGGGGTGGCCGGGGGGGCGCCATATCCGGCGAGGTCGACAGCGGCTGTGGCGGCGGGGAAGAAGACGATGGCGGCGTCCGTGGCCTTCCCGACTATCTCTCCGCGCGCAAGAAGACAAAGGCGAGCACGACGAGGCGGACGGGCAAGGCGGTGTGGCCCGGTGTGGCCGTTTTCCACGACGAAGGCGGCGGCGCGGCCCGGCCGCGGCATCGGGCGAGCGAGGCAGAGCGGGTGGGCGGCGGCGCAAGGGAGGAACCGAGGGGGGAGCGGCTAGGGTTAGGGCGCGGTTTGGGCGACTTGTAGGCCGCCGGGATCCGCAGATGAGCGCCACGGAGGGGGGGTCGCCGGCGTGGCAGTGGGGATGCCCTCCACGCCATGGCCGGGAACAGGGGAGGGGACGATGCCCCCGGGCGGGCCAGGTGGGTGGGGTGGGCTGGCTTAGGGGGAGTTTTAGTTGGGCTAGGCCCAAGGGGAACAGGGGGGTGGGTTGTTCCTTTTTACTTTTATTTTTTTGCAATTTCTTGGTTGTTTGTACTATTCTTTTATTTCTGTTGGTCCATCAAATGATTTATATTAGACATGAGACTTGCTCCTATTTTTGTATTTCCCTATGTAGCAATGCTACAGAAAGTTTGATGATTAAATAAATTCTTCTAGCATTTGTTTTAATTATTCTATAGATGAAAAGGGATATTTGGCTACTATTTTTATTTGTTGCATTTATTTCAAAGCATAATAAATAACAACAACTATACCAACATGGTCCAGAGATTATTAGTGAATTTATAAAAGTGCTTGGGCAAATTTTGGACAAACTTTAATTGTCACCTAGGTTTTAATATTGCACCCAAGGCATTTCAAGATTTGATTTGAATTCAAATGAAAAGGGTTGGGATTTTTATTGAGTCATGATGAACAAGGTCCATGATCACATTGCTTTAGAATATCACCCAACATGATTATTGAAAGGATCAAATGCAAAGGTGATCAAAGTGAAATTAGCAACAGTGATTTGACTGTAGCAAAAGGATTACTGTTCCAACAACAGTGATTACTGTTGGGTTACTGTAGCGTGTCACCCGGGGTGTTACAGTAGATTAAATAGGCGAAGGGGGGCAGCCAGAGGTGGACCAGGGCCCCAGGCGCCCCCCTGGCGTGGCCAGGGGTGGGGCCGCGCCGGGTGGCCGCCTGGGCCCCCCTGGCTCCCCTCTGGCCCCTCCCGGGCTCTTCTCGAAGCTTCCGTCACGCTGATTTTTTATCTGGATTTTCCTGAATTTTTCTGGCACTTTTTATATGGGGGAAAACTTAAATAGAAAAACAACAGAAAACAGGAACTGGCACTGGGGTGCACTGAGTTAATAGGTTAGTCCAAATATGATCAAAAGTGTATGAAAGTGTATCTAGATCATAGCAATATCACACAAAACATGCATGGAGCAAGCAGAAATTATAGATACGTTTTGGACGTATCAGTGACGCGCTCAAAAAATATCTTGTTTTCTCCGTGTGCTTGATGTAGATGTTGAAGAAGTCGAGATTGCAATGAACCCAAGTTGGATCGGGTCCTTCCAAAATCGATGGACCGTCGATTGTCGATGTAGATTGGAGCCGCCAAATCCGTGATTCCAACACCTGTGTCTTCCCCACGGACGGCGCCAATTGACGATGATCGGCCTCGGAAAATCCTAGGGTTAGGTACGCTAGGTTTCGTATAGGAGGAAGGTGGCTGCGCGTCGGTAGGATTCGGACGATGGACAAGCGACACATGGGGCACGATTTAACCAGCTTCAGGCCCCCGGAGGGAAAACCCTACATGCTGCTTGTCTAATCTTGTATTGATGATGATGTACAAGGGTGCCGCGAGGGCTTTTGTGAAGAGAGAGAGATCTATCTAGAGGGGTGCCCCTGCCTTGCTTTATATAGATAGTCAGGTAGGGTTTACATGAGCTCTAATCAACTACAAGTAAGAGTCCTTGTCTTGCGCCTCAAGTAGTGGGCTTCATGTCGGTTCATAAGTCTTCTAGCGGGCCGCCAGTCTTGACACGCACCAGGTACCCTCACGTAGAGGAGTCATGGGGGTATCCCCTCATCACTCCTCCTCAAAGAAAGGTTGTTGAAGGATCATATTTTCCTCCTCCATGACCAAATCAGAGTTATCCCAAAAATTATCCCCCAAATGCACATTTTGTTTGTCCCCATGGCTAAGAAGTTTTTTTATATAAAATCAATTACCAAAGCTAACATGTCTGGGGTGATATCAATAGGACATGCATCTCCTTCCAACGCATCAAGGTGATTCATACCATGTCTTTGGGAAGCCAGGCCATGGAAGTAAGCATTATTGTGATCCCCATCAGGAATTTTTCCTGTCTCTGGCTCTCTACCACAAGGAAGTTTTCTCAACTTTTCGGATGGAGTCCAGATTCTATTTAATCTCCCTCACCATCACAGTTTCCTCCACATAACCATGATTTTCTTCAACAAAAACCTCAAGAATATCTAACTCCATATGGAGATTGTTTTTGTGCTTCTTAATGGCTGCCTCTCTATTACTTTTCCAGCCTAATTTTTTTTTCGTCGGTAGTCTCATTTTAAATTTCCATGTATCAATGATTGGGGGAAAAGGTGAAATAGTATTCCAAACAACAATAACAAGTGGTTTAAAATCAACTTCACCCAACCACCCCTTCTCAAACCTAAAAGGTCTAGGTGAAGTAATTGTACAACCACCAGAGTCTAAGGTTAGTGGGGCTTGGTCACTACTAGTCCTTGGGGAAGCAGTGAGAGTAGAGAAAGGAAAATGAGCATTCTAACAAGGTGAGAAAAATACTCTATGTATGGCAGACAAAACTGGTGAGTCATGGTTACTCCAAGTAAAAGTTCTATTGGATATATAAATCTCCACAAGTCCCATTTATTAATCCAGTTGTTAAATAGATAAGAAAAATGTTAATTTATATTGTCATTACTCTCGTCAGCTTCCTCCCTAACTAAATTAAATTCACCACCTATAAAAATAGAAAGGGAGGCAAACTCCATAAGGTCATGTAGTTTGGAAATGAACCCCAATTTAAATTCAGTGTAGGCATGGCCATAGACTACAACTTAATGCCATTTGAAACCATCATTTTTACTAATCACAACAGCACTAGCACAATATATTTTTAACTACAAAGCCAACAATCTCAAACATCTAAAAAATAATACCCACAAGGATACCCCCAACAGTCCCAACAGCATACAACACATGCCATATTTTTGTTTATGGGGTACCAAAGTATATAAATACCTATAAGGGAAATTCTACTTCTTAGTTTCCATCAAACCAACAAAATCAGCTTTAGATTCCTTAATGATATCAGACATGCACTGTTTTTACCAGTATGGTTCAAACCTCTAACATTCCAAAAAATTCCTCGGATGGGATTTTAAATTGTTAAGACAAGCCACAAGACCTATATCTAGTGATCAAACTAGGAGTGGGGAGGTTAACCTCAGCAGTGCCCCCTGGGCAAACTTGCCTTGTCCCAGAAGTGGGTGAGAGAAAACTCTCATTTTCCACACCATCAAAACCTTCAATGTTATCAGGTAAAACAACCTCAGATTATCATTAGCAAAAGCTAAGCATTTCAATTTTTCATCATCAATAATATCACAAACAATAGAATTGCATTCGATAGGATCAACACCAATCAGAATATCTAACTTATGAGCTTGATCAATCAAAATATCATGATCAAGGATAGAAAAGGAATTACCTATGAAAGTAGCAGGTATCTCCATAATTTGAATCTTCTTATAGGCAAAAACTTTCTCAATAAATTCACTCTTCCATGATGCTCTAGTAGCATGCTTTTGAACCACTACAGGGCCCAGTTTCTCAATTTTATCCTTCCTAGGAGCTTTTTTGCTAGAATCTAGGGAGCTCCCAAAAGATTCCATTAAGGATCTCTTCGCATAACCCAGGTCTAGAGCACTCACAACATCATCAGGTAGAGAAAATGCATCATCCACCATCTTATCCTCATTGTCTTCATCAGAGTCATTGTCCTACAAAGATTTGACGAGGGCAGAGCAGTATTCCTAGTTAGCAGAAGCAGGTGTAGGGACTAGGGCCACTTGAGCAGGAGGAGAATAGAACTTTTCATCACCACATAAATCCATGTCATCACCATCAGTGATGTTCATCCCAATTGCAACCTCAACATGAACCAAATCAGATTGAATAAAAACAGTATCCAAATCAAATATCTCCTCGTCACCAGCTTAAGATATCTTTCCAGCATGGGAGGTAACCAGATCAACATCCATACTGGGAGGAATAGGGATAATAAGTGGTTGGGTATCTAATAGGAATTTCTCATGATGAAAGTCATCCATAGTAGGTGGATGAAAGTCAAGAGCAGCCAGATATTTCCCCTAGGATGTGCTCACCCTGTTAGCAATATCTAGGGGATCAATTGGGTCCTCATCCTCACCTAGAACATCAGTAGTATTAGAATATGTTCCATTACCATCTACCAAATCTTCACCAACATCCTCCAGTTCCAGACAATCATCTAGGGGGTCTTCATTTGGATCCATGCCACCAAATTGCTCAAAGACATCCACCTTGAATGAAAGAAGGAATAGCTTCTCTTTCATCTCCATCAAACTTTGGTATGGGATTTTAGAAGGATCTCTGCAAGAAATTTTAACTCTCACCTTTTCATAGGAACTTTGAAACATACCATTCCAATCAACATCATTCAAGATCCTAAAGCAGGAGGAAACCTGAGGAAAAACTTTCCAAGTGCACCACTCATCAGGCAGACCTTCAACAGTCAGCCAAGCTTCAATTAACTCTCCAAAAGGATCAACTCCACCTTTCCACTCTATGATCTTAAAATTCACCCCCATCCTTGAAATGAAAAGCAGGGAACTCAATCAATCATATAACTTCTTCCAAGGGGGGCCTAATTATTAAAGTTTTGTTGCTCAGCTCCCTAACCTGCCATGGCCACTGTTTCTTCTTACAAAACACAGTTGCAAGGCATTCGACCACCTAACCTCTTAGTAGCTCTCTGTTAAGAACATCGAGTACACCACAGTTCTGGAAATTGAGCCAATTTCATTCATTAACTGAGGGAACATCAATATGATAGAACCCCAACCCAACTACAACACTGCCAAAGTCTGTAGCCACTAGGTGCATCTTGGCCCAAGCAGAGAAATTGTTAATCTTATGACCTACATCCCCGTAAATAAAACATTTCTTCGGCTTCACACAATTTCCAACATAATGTGCAGGACCTCCACAGTTGAAACAAATCATGTCCTTGTACCTTGGATCCATTGGCAACTCAATATCAGTAGCAGGGATGGTAGAAGCAGGATTCACCTATGCTTTATCAGCAACTAGCTGCTGGCAGGCACGACCTTGTGGTTGCTGGCGAGCAGGCCATGAGGGTTATTGGCGAGCAGGAACCATCGAAGGGTCAGCCCAACCATCCAGCATCGCGTTCTTCTTCGCCACAAGTTGGTGCGCACCCTCCACCATTTGGATCTTGCTACTACTTGTCCGCCATCAAACCACGAACCACGTAGGTGTAAGACATGCACCCTGCTCTGATCCCTTTCTGAGAGACCGAAAAATAAACAGGGACCGGATCAAACCGGAGCGACGACGAGCGCTCAGCGACACCGCTAGGGTTGGACAAGCTGCGGCGGCGAGGAGGCGAGGAGGGGATAGACCAGAGATTCCCAAAAAATTCAGTCACAACCTCCATGTTATCAAAATCCCTGAGCGGGGGCTTCTTCAAACCTGCCTTCGCAGACACCACAAGTCCTTTGATCAACGGTGAGATTGGTTTGGGGCAGTTGGAGGGAAAATCGGTAACACAACTATATTATGTGTTTCAAATAGGGGAGATCTCCACCGCGCCCCTCTCCAGCGACGAAATTACCGGCGATCGTGACTCGACATCCAGATGAGACACATGTGGATGTGTCTCATCCAGATGAGACACATCTGGATGTTGATAGCACCACTGACATGTTATATATACTAGAAATGCCATGTCCAAAAAATTACATTTATCATGTTGCGTAACTAAAAAATGCCATGCTATATATACTACAAATGTCATGTCCAAAAAAGTACATTTGTCATCCTAGATGACTAAAAATGCCATGTTATATATGCCATGTCCAAAAAACTACATTTACCATGCTACATAACTAAAAAATGTCATGTTATATATACTAAAAATATCATGTTTAAAAACTATATTTTTCATGCTACGTAACTAAAAATGTCATGCTATATATATTACAAATGGCATATATATACTACAAATAGCATGTCCAAAACTACATTAATAAAAGATATTTTTCATGCTACGTAACTAAAAATGTCATGCTATATATATTACAAATGGCATATATATACTATAAATAGCATGTCCAAAACTACATTAATAAAAGGACCAAAAAAATGGGGATGCTACGATTTGAACACCAGTCACATTGTTGGCGGGGAGTGGGGAGTCCCACTAGGCTAGTCACGTGGTATTGATTACTAATGGTGTTCACGTTGAATTATCTTAGTGAAAACTGATAAAAATGACCTGGGATACTGTCTCTACTCCGCGATTCGTGCGATGGATAAGTAGTTTGCGCCAGGAGACGTCAGCATGACTATTCGCTCTATATGGCTTAGCAAATCTAATGTACATTAGGTTGGAAAGTGGCTTTATCTATCATTTGATGGTGATGGTGTAGTTGAATATTGATTTTTGTTTTCTCTAACATCTGAGAGTTGTATTTTTCAAGTTAAAAATTTTCATCACCATATCTAGAAGTTCATCCCTTGATCACTGGATCTTCAAATTTAGGAAATTAATACATAATATAGGCCTTTCTGACTTCTCCCTTCAAACATGGTAGAAGCAGTGACTATCAGTTAGAAGAAGGAATGTTATATTTTGTAGTGTTTTTTAGATAAGGGGACAAACGAGAAATCATGTAGCAAAAAACGTATCATCTATGCAAATCAAACAAAAATCATTGTTCGCTGGGTTGGAAAGTCGCTTTCCTCAAAATGTGGTCATGGTGTAGTTGAATACTAAATTTATTTTTCATGCAAGAATTATAGTTTCACAGTTTAAAAAGCTACATTGATGATTATTCTATGGTGACGTCATGACGATGGCGTACACGAGCTTCTAGTAGTGTGGGTACCTTCGTTGAGATCGTGTGAGGACTTTACTGAGGTAGTAGATTGTTCTCTGAATGCCATGTGCTTTGCCTTCCTCGATGCGTTCGACAATGAGTGTGGTGCTGACTACGCTGCTCTGTGCCACTATGTAGAGATATATGTGCTCTTGTTCTTTGGGCATTGCCAGAATTGGCGGAGTCGAGAGGGTCTTCTTCAGGTTCGCGAATATGTTCCGTGCTTTGTCAGTGCATTTGAACTTGCCTCCCTTTCTGAGTAGTTGGTAAAAAGGAAGGGTCCTTTCCCCTAGCCTGCTGATGAAGCGGCTCAAGGTCGCGAGTCGCCCGGTGATCTGTTGTACGCCCTTTATGTTGACAGGTTCTTGCATCCTAGCGAGTGCTTGGACTTTTTCCGTATTGGCTTCGACTCCTCGAGCAGAGACCATGTACCCCAGTAGCTTTTCCTCTAGGACGCCGAACACACATTTTTTTGGGTTGAGCTTGATCTTCTATCAGTTGAGTGCCCCGAAGGTTTCTCGGAGGTCGCCGAGTAATGTGTCTGCTTTATATGTTTTGATGACGATGTATTCTACTTAAACTTGGACGTTTCTTCCAATTTGCTCTCTTAGACATGCTTGCGTCATCTGTTGGTATGTGGCTCCTGCGTTTTTCAACCCGAAGGGCATTGTCCTGTGGCAGAATACGCCATATGGGGTGATGATTGAAGTGTGCTCCTCATCTTCCTCCTTCATCCTGATCTGGTTGTACCCCGAGTATGCATTGAGGAAAGATAGGAGGTCGCATCCTGTTGTGGAGTCGATGATCTGGTCGATCCTTGGGAGGGGAAAGTGATCCTTTGGGCAGTGCTTGTTGACGGGTCCGTAGTCGACGCACATGCGTAGTACGTCGGTATCTTTCTTGGGTAATAGTACGGGGTTTGCGACCCACATGACCTTCTTTGTTTCCCGGATGAACTTCGCGTCGAGTAGTCTGTTGACTTCTTCTCCGATGGCTCTGCGTTTTGGCTCGGAGAATCGCCGTAACGCCTGCTTTACTTGTTTGGTGTTTGGGTATATTTGTAGTGAATGCTCCGCAAATTCTCGTGGTATTCCAGGCATGTCGGCTGGGCACCAGGCGAAGATGTTCCACTCCTCACGGAGGAAAGCTAGACGGGTCGTCGCATGTTCTTCGGGTAGGTGAGCGTAGATCCAAACCGTCTTGTATGGGTCTGTCGGGTGCATTTGGTGGGTGACGGTGTCACTGTCGACACTGAAGTCGCGAGTGATTTCATTTATCTAACTTCTGCTGGCGAGTGGGAAAACACTCATGTCTACCACTATTGTTATTTCTTCGATTTTCTGTTGTGCTCCAAATGTATCGAAGACTTGATGGAAGTCTCGATCGCATTGATCTGATTTCAGGAAGTTTCCGCTGACTGTTATGACCCCTGCGGGTCCTGGCATCTTGAGCTTGAGGTATGCATAGTGTGGGACTGCCATGAGTTGGGCGAACGTTGGTCGGACGAGTATGGCATGGTACTGGGACTACCAATCGAGCACTTTGAATTCTAGGGTTTCTCTTGAAAAGTTGCCCTTGTTGCCGAAAACTACGTCGAGCTTGATTGTCCCGAGGCATTAGGCCACCTCGCCTTGTACTATGTCGTAGAGTGTGACACCTGAGTACTTCCAAACTGATCGTGGGATCAGTATCTTTTGTAGGGTGGCGGCGAAGATGATATTTAGGCTGCGTCCTCCGTCCATGAATAACCGAGTCATGTCATATCCTCTGATCTACACCTCAAGAACTAGTGGTGCGTGCCCTGGTCTTGGAATTGCAGGAGGGTGGTCTTCTTGCGAAAAGGTGATGTTGACTTCCGAGTCGCATAACTAGTAGGGTTCTTTTATTAGGATGTCCTCGGTTGCATGGGCTTGGAGAGTGGTTGCTTCTTGCCTCTGATTTGATGGTCGCCCTCATTGGATCATGCACACCCGACCGTGAGATGGTGGATACTGCTTCTCTGTGTTAGGCGCTCATGGCTGCGTTGTTCCTAGAGCTCGCTTTGCTTTGCGCTGCTTCTCATCCCTTAGCCTGTTGGAGAGTTCGATAAACAGACGGAAGTTCCTGAGTGTGTGGCCTGCCATGAGCCGTTCCTCATCGTCTTCGAAGCAAAGGAGTGTGCAGGCTCCATCCAGCTGCTCTCTGTGTGTGAGGCTATTTGAGTTGCCATGTCATCTTTTCCTGACGAACCGATATGTCCGCGAGTGATCTTTGGAATGAGAGTGGAACCTTGGATCTAGCTCGATCCCATTGTGGATCGAGTGATCCCGGATCATCTTGGCAAACTCGTCTGGCCTTCTATCGGGATCGTAGTATTCTCCCGTGCGGGTAGTCGAGTCCATGCCGCGAGTCAGAACTATTGTGGGTGTTCGGTTAGTGATGGGGGTTGTCGTCGCGGTTGATTATTGGTCGAGCGAAATTTTGATGCGGATTTCCTGCGGCTGGTCTGGTGCTGGTCTTGGCTCCGCGACTGTGATTTGGGCTCGTCTTTTGGATTGGCGGTTCCTTCGCCATTGGGTTTGGCTTTGGTAGTCGCCAAAAACTAATCTTGACCCACTCGTTGATCGAGTGTGCTGGGTGGCGCGCCTGAGAGGCTTGCGATGAATTTGAGTTCTTCGATTGAATTGAGTCTTGCTTGAGTTGTTGTCGAAGTTGCCGAGTTGGCGGTTGTTGATGACGGAACCGTCGAGATCGTGATTCCAACCTGCGCCTTCCCCACGGTCGGCGCCAATTGACGGATGTTGTCGAAGCACGTTTCATATCGTAGAAATAATACGCATCGCGCTAGAGTTTACCCAGGAAAGGAATGAAATCCAAAGATGATGCCTCTAGGTCCGAAGTAGAATCCGAGGAGAATTCTGGTTTTGAATCAGATTTTGGTGTTACTAGGATTGCATTCGCTTCTACATCGGCCTCGGGATCGTTTTCACCAACAATAGCAATGATGATGGAACTCATGCCTACTGCTTCATGATTAAGGCCACGAAGGTATCATCCAAGAAACCATTGTATGATACTACTGATAATTCAACATATGAAAATTGTGTCTATCCAACAAGATGAACTTGAGAAACAAAGTGAAACCATTAATAAATTCAAGAACTTACTGATCAATGAGATGAAAAAGAGTATGACTTTAACTAACAATCATACTGCTTGGAAGGAAAAGTTGATGAAGTTTCTACTTGGCATGATCTTCTTTTGGTTGATTACGAGAAGCTCACTTACGAACTCCAAGAAAGATTCCGAGCCCAGACCTTTGGGAGAGATTTGATACGTCCCAAACGTATCTATAATTTCTACTTGTTCCATGCACTTTTATGTGACGTTGCTACATGTTTTGCTACACTTTTATATCATTTTACACATATTTGGACTAAACTACTAACTCAATGCACCCAGTGCCAGCTTTTGTCTGCTGATGTCTTTTAGTTGCAGTGATTTTACCCCAATTTTCAGTGCTCCAAAAATTCCATAAAAATCAGAATAAAAATTAGCAGAACGGAAGCTTCCGGAACCCCCGAAGGAGGGCCTGGGGCCCCACCTCGCACCCAGGCTGCCAGGTGGCGCAGCCCGACCCCTGGCCCCGCCGCCAGGGCGCCTGGGAGCCCTGGGTGGCCCCTGGCTGCCCCATTTGGCCTATATTACCTCTTCGTCCCAGAAAACCTCGAGGAGAACCCTGCATCACAAATTTCCTCTCTGTTCCGCCGCCTCCGCGCTTCCAAGATCGGGATCACCAGAAGACCTCTTCCTGACACCCTTTCGGAGGGAGGATTGACCTCCGGGAGCTTCTCCGGCACCATGGACGCTTCCCGGATGTGTCGTGTGTAGTCCCCCTTGGACCATGGGTCCATGACCAGTAGCTATGTGATGTCTTCTCTCCAATCTTGTTGTTCAATGTTTAGTCCTTGTGAGTTGCCCTACATGACCAAGGCACCTATGTAATTTTCCTGCTGTTTCAATGCTGTGTTTGCTGGAATCCGATGATTATGAGATTATGTTCAGATTGTGATGAGTTATATATCTGGTTTACCTTTAATATTTTGTTCTTGAGTAATTATTGCATATCCTCTGTTGCTTTTTATTTTTTATCCAAGTATTAGATAGTAACTCCAAGAGGGAGCGTTATGCATGATTGTGGGTTCATGCCCCCGATGTCTAGCTTAAGTGACAGAAACATGAGACTAGGGGATGTGTTGTTGCCACCAGGGAGAAAACAACGGTACTTGTAACCGCGGTTGCAAGGATTTTTTACCTTACGCATAGATTGTTAATGCAATTGTTTGTTGCTTTGAGTTTACACTTTGGGTGGGGCTCGCAACTTAATACCAGCGAGATATTCTGGCTAGATATCTCAAGGTGGATGATTAGTGAGTAGATGTAGATTGATTTCGGTCTACTTGTCTTGGCGTACTTCCCATACTTTTGAGTCTCTTGCTTTCAAGTAGCATAATTCACATTGTGGTGCGTTTATAATTCTGTCAATTGCTCAAGTGTATTTTGTTCACCCAGCTTAGCTATTTTATCGTCTTTTTGGAGAGAGACATCGCTAGTGAACGTCATGGGACCCCGGTCCATTTTTCCACCATTGTTTACACCTCCACTTTATTTTCTGTCTTTACTTTCAGTTGCAGTTATCACTACCACTGTCATTATCTCTTGCGTTTGATCCTTTGTAAACGAAAGGACGGAGGGATTGACAACCCCTTTGTACTCGTTGGGAGCAAAGTTATTTGCTTTGTGTGCAGGTCCAGGTCAAGTGAGTAATTATCATTCAAACGAAGCCTTGCTGGTTTGACTACCTACTTGTCGATCCTTGGAGTCCTCCTGGATTCGATAAACCTTAGAGTCCTCGTGTAAGGGAAATTGGCCGCTATCTAATCTCTAACTTCCACTTGAGGTAACTAACAAGGAGCACTACTTCAGTGCCATCAAGATTCCGGTTTCCTAAGTCCACCGAGTTGAGAAAATTCACCGTGACTTAGACTGAGATTAGCTAACATTTATTTATAACTTGGATGCCTGCAAGCTTCCTAACCGGTTAGAGAGGTATATCTTCAGAAGTCGAAGAGTAATTGTCACTGCGAAAAAAAGTATAAGAAGTATTTCAAAGGTTTCGGAGATCGGCTAATATATCTACCACGAGTAAAAACAACATGGACTCGGGGAGTTTTTTGTTTTGGAGAATATGAAGGAGAGCGGTTTTCTCTTGTGTTCAATCACAAGTGCCTTCAAGCAAACTTAACACTTTGCATAGTGTGAACTGGTTTATTAAACATTTTCGCATCAAAGACTCGTTCTATTTTCAGCTTTATTTTCTATACTAGAGTAGATTGCGGCTGACTTATTTGTCTCCGTTTCTTGTCTTTTCCTCAAGTAGATTCATCATGTTTCACTTCGTTCTGCATCTGTTAGTCTGTCTCCTACCCCCGCACTTAGTATTATTCCATTGTTGCGTTTTCTCTAGAACAAATTTCCATCAAAAATTTGAAGAGACCATTCACCCCCCCCTTTGGTCTTTCTTGCACATTCTACATCGCCGATGTTCACCACTTGGACCGTCAGGATATATTCCTCAAACCATATTGCAGGATCAAAGGTCTCGTCATACTTCTCGCAATTAATTAGCTTAAATTCGACTGGGAGGGGTGTTCTACTATCCGGTGGAGAAAAAGGAAGGATACGACGTGCCTCCTAAGTCCTGAATTGCGTTGATGGTTCGACACACATCATCGATCATGTCCTTCAAATCACGGCCAGAGAAGCCTCGGTCGGATTTATCCTTTGTTTTCTCACGGATCCGAGCATGCTCTCCCATTGTGCCAGTGTGGCGTCTGATGACTTATTACTCAAGCTCGGTGACCTACGCGACTACTTTGGCTCTATCACTGATGAACTTCTTGTCCGATCTGGTCGGCGTTGAGGTTGGGGTTTCCTAAGTGTCTATTGATAGATTCCTCATCGGAACCACCAAATTATCACATCGTTGACATTTTAAGGGTCATCGTCGTTGTCCTTTCTTGTACGCTAAACTGACGGTCTTGTAGAGAGAGGTGCAGGTTGGCGATGCTCGTCGACTAACTGGAGACAGGGATTTACCCAGGTTCAGGGCCCTCGATCGGTAAAACCCCTACTTCCTACTCTTTCGTACTATGATGGAGGTGATTACAGTGGAGGTCAAGGAGAGATCGCCCGAGACCGGAGGTGTTGCTATGAGATTCGCTGCCCTAGACGTCCCCTCTTCCATCCTTTATATACTAGGATGGGTCGCAAGGAGTCCATCTAGGTTTAAATAAGCAATTGCCTAATCTAACTATAGTCTTGGACGCCCAGTCTTGGTTTCCATAATGCTGAGGACTCCTATGTCGGTGCAGTCGTTGGTGATTTGAGTGGGTCGGTCGTGGGCCAGTCGAGGCTTCTAGCGGCCCCTCCATCTTGACACGCACCAGGTACCCTCAGGCAGAGGAGTCGTAGGGGTATCCCCTCATCAGTACGCCAAAGACGTACCTTAGCTTTATAGAAGGAGAGAAATAACTGTACAAGAGAATGAAACGGCTCCCTCCACAGGTCGGAGAGAAGCACAACGCCGAACCGAGAGAACAAAAACGATGCCACTCCTCAAAAATGATGTCTAACCCTCTGCCTCCAGCTGTAGCCCAGAGCTTGATCTCCTATGATACCTGTAGTGCTAGTGTGGGAGCCGTGGCCGTCTTCTCGGGGTGACCAAACGCGTGATTATTCCATTGTTCCCATAGGCTCAAAAAAGTAATAAGCACAAGGGAGTCGAACCCACGACGTTGCGGCTTGATAATATTGTTGCGCGCCGATAGCCACCACGCTTCAAGACTGTTAAAAGTCGTGGGAACTCTATCTAACTGAATCTTAGCCTTCCAGAAGCAGTGGAACCACACTTGATGCGCATATACGCATCAGAGAAAAATATGATCCACAGTATCTTCATCCTGGCCACGGAAGTAGCAGGCCGAAACCTCGGTCTGTAAACCATGGCGTCGACGGCAGCCACCCGTCCAAACACGATAATGTAGGGCAAGCCACATGAAGATCCTGCAAGAGAGGGGTGCCCAACAGCGCCAGACTGCCTTGCTATAGGCATCTCGGGTCGAGCCCTCCCACAAGAGGGATGTAAACGGATCAGATCGGATCAGATCTGATAATGCCTTCTCCATATCCTTTACCATAATTTTTTGTCGGATTAGGAGCGGAGCAAATAATGAACGGATGCGGATTCATGCGGATTTTATTGGCTACGAATTCGGAGCGAAAATGGATAAAAATATGGGGGTATACATGCAATGAGACATGATTTATTTTTTGTATGTAGATAATATGAACATAACTTTTTCCTCATCCACTTAACACTAGAGCATGACCAAGCATTTGAGATCATAACACACATGTATACGGTAACAATTTATATGCAGTAGTTGTAATTAGTGGGATAATTTGGTGTTTGGGCTTGTCAAGGGCTAAATTGTCGGTTAATCCTATTTAATAACCTCGATAATCCGCGAACATATATTTCCTATCTATTCCTCCGTCGTCGCGCTTCCAAGATCGGGAGCACCAGAAGACCTATTCCTGGCACCCTGCCGGAGGGAGGATTGACCTCCGAGAGCTTCTCCACCACCATGGACGCTTCCAGGATATTCCGTGAGTAGTCCCCCTTGGACCATGGGTCCATGACCAGTAGCAATGTGATGTCTTCTCTCCAATGTTGTTCTTCAACGTGTAGTCCTTGTGAGCTGCTGCTTAGCGGCTTCGCGCCCTTCGTTGGTGAGCCCCAAGTGGAAGGCGTGATGCGGTGCAGCAGTGAGTTTCCCTCGGTGAGGATACCAAGGTTTGTCTCCCATAGGACTCCGAATATGATAAGTAGGTGCCAGTGGCGCGACTGACGTGGTCCTGCACACAGACACAGATAACTTTGTTCCCAACGAAGTTCAAAGAGGTTGTCAATCTCTCCGGTCTTGTTGTTCACAAAGGGTAAAACACAAGTGATAATGATAGCAAGTAAAAGAAGAAAAGTAAAGATAGCTTGGAAACAGTAATAAGGATATGGACCGGGATACGTGATGTTCGCTAGTGATGTCTCTCTCCCAAAAGACGATAAAACTATTATGCGAGGTAAACAAATTACAGAAAGGCAACTGACAGGATTATGGACGCGCCGCAATGCTAACTATGCTACAAAAGAAAGGAAGAGGTTCAAAAGCACGGGTAGTACGCCAAAATAAGTAGACCGAAATCCATATGCATCTACTACTAATCATCCAACTTGAGATATCTATCCAGAACATCTCGCTGGTATTAAGTTGCGAGCCCCAACCAAAGTGTAAACCCAAAGCAACAGACAACTGCAATAAAAGAACTTTGCGTAAAGTAAACAATCCTTGCGACCGCGGTCACAAGCACCGTTGTTTTCCCCCTTGTGGAAATAGCACATCCCCTAGACTCATGTTTCTGTCACTCAAGCGTGTCATCAGGGAGGCATGAACCAACAATCTAGCACAACGCTCCCTCTTGGAGTCACTACCTACTACTTGGCCAAAGCAATAAACAGCAACGAAGAGCATGCAAGAATTACTTAGGAACAAAAATATAAAAGATAGAAACCAAATATATTACTCTGTCACAATCTGAACATAATCTCATAATCCATCAGATCCGATCAAACTCAACATAGAATTTGCAGAAATATTACAAAGGTGCCTCGATCATGTAGGGCAGCTCACGAGGTCTAAACAATGAAGATCAAAGAGGGGAGGAGAACATCACATAGCTACTGATCACGGACCCATGGTCCAAGGAAAACTACTCACAAGACATCCGGGGAGCATCCATGGTGGAGAGGAGACTCCCGGAGGTCAATCCTCCCTCCGGCAGGGTGCCGGGAAGAGGTCTTCTGGTTCTCCCGATCTTGGAAGCGCGGCGGCGGCGGAACAGAGGAGAGTTCACGGAATAGGGTTCTCTTTTTGGAGTTTTCCCGTGACGGGGGATAAATAGGCGAAGCGGGGCATCCAGAGGTGGGCCAGGGGCCCCAGGCGCGTCCAGGGGTGGGGATGCGCCAGGTGGCCGCCTGTCCCCCCCCTTGGCCCCCCTCTGGCCCCTCCCGGGTTTTTCTGGAAGCTTCCTCCACGCTGATTTTTTATCTGAATTTTCCCGAATTTTTCTGGCACTTTTTATATGGGGGAAAACTGAAATAGAAAAACAGCAGAAAAGAGGAACTGGCACTGGGGTGCACTGAGTTAATAGGTTAGTCCAAATATGATCAAAAATGTATGAAAGTGTATCTAGATCATAGCAATATCACACAAAACATGCATGGAGCAAGCAGAAACTATAGATACATTTTGGACGTATCAACATCCCCAAGCTTAATTCCTGCTCGTCCTCGAGTAGGTAAATGATAACAAGCATAATTTCTGTGGGGACATGCTAACAACCATAAAAGAACTTTGAAAAGTAAAGCAAGCAAGGTTAGAGATTCAATTCCAGTCATAACATGCAAGAGTCTATATTAGCATTGAAAAAAGTAACAAAAGAACAAAAGGTGCAAGAGCTCTTGCTGTCCGTGACTCGAATGTCTCCAAATGGTGTTTGCATGCAAGAAAGGGGATAGGGAATACGAGAAAAAAGTATTTTTGTGTTGAGAACTCAATCTACTAAAGTGTCACACTTGGTCTTCTTTGGAATCTTATCTTGACTCGTCCCCAGACCACTAGCCAGGTACAAGTCAATTTGATCCACTCCATTTCGATATTTTGAGCACTCATGCAATGGATGAGCGTAAGCACGAGAGTTGACACTTAGGATGACAAAGAGAGAAATATGGTGGAGGAGGAAGACAAAAAGGATGAGAAGCGCTCACATCAATAAGGACAATCATAGGCAAGAGATGCCAAATGATAGATATGATGTGAGGAGTAGGGATTGCCATGCAACGGGTGCACATACGAGCTAAGAAGCTCTCCAAACTATATGTCAAAAGATCATCTCTATGGAGTACAAGGATATAAAGGGAGTACTAGTGTGGATCTCTCAAAAGGATAGTAGTGTTGCCCCTTTCTCTCTTTTTATTTCTTTTTCTCTTTTTTCTATTTTTTTGTATTTTTTTGGTGGCCTCAATGGCTCTTTCTATTTAACTCTCATTTGTCCTCTTTGGGATCTTTTAATGTGTCCACTTTGGGATCTTTTCCTCACTTAAGGGCAACACTCTATTTTACAAGAAGATAAAGGAGATCTTTCACACTTTACAAGGTACTGAAAATCATAAAGAAGATGTAACTATCATGATATATGCAATGTATGCCTCTGCCAGTGTAGCAGGAACATGTAAGACATGAAGATCAAGTCATGAAGAGGTGGAAGTTGCATGGCAATGTAACTCGGAAAGGCTATGGAAATGCCTTGATAGGTAGGTATGGTGTCTGTTTTGAGGAAAGATAAAGGGAGGCTTATGATGACAGAGTGTATCATGCCAAGGGTTTGGATGTACCGGCGAAGGTGGACACCAACTCTCGGAGTGAGAAGAAGGCAATGCACGGCACGGGAAAGGCTAGCAAAATATGGGAAGGTGGAAGTGTCAACTCTCAATACTTACATTAGTCCGAAGAACTCATGCACTTTTTATCGGTAACTCTCAATCTAATGAGGAGGTTCACAAAGAGACAAGTACCCCGAGGAGGAGTGTATGGGGGTTTGGTTATCCTTGCGCATCCTCGACTCATGGTACGTGAGTGTTCTCTAATATTCGACCCCTCAGAAGAGTAGTGATCCATCTAGTAGCTAGAATTCTCAACTAGTTTTGTAGGTTTTGAAAATAAACACGGATTGCCCAAAATACGACACCTATCACTAATAGGCAAGAGCTCTTGACACCAAAAGTCCAAACATTACTCACAACAATACCTCAAAACTATTGCAAGCTACTACTAAAAATTAAATAGCAACCTCAAGTACCTACTTTTCAAAACAAGACACAACTCAGTGAAACAACCAACTCTCTTTAACAAGATAAACATGAAAACTAAAACGATTTCCAGCAACAAACTAAAAAAAAGCCAAGGCTCTTGCTAAAGACAAACTAAGACTAAAACTAAACATGGCAGGAGCTATGAAAAGATAAAAAACACACAACAGCAAAAAGATAGGCATGAAGAATCCTATGATGTGTTCTAGATTTGAAAGTGGAGCGTGTTTCTCTCCCACACAAAGTAAGAAAGGATCTAACTTGTTATGAACAGCAAGCAAAGAGCGAGACGCTCCAAGCATGGCACATAACACATGAAGTGATAAAAATATAGTGAGACGAAGGACGAACTGATGATTTGTTGATGGAGAAGGGGATGCACGGGGGCATCCCCAAGCTTAGACGCTTGAGTCTTCTTGAATATTTGTTGGGGATGCATGGGGTCATCCCCAAGCTTGAGCGCTTGACACTCCTGGATCTTCTTCCATCATCTTCAATCGCACACATGAAAACTCCCTTCATACATAACTCGTCATAAGCTGATTAGAGAGGTTAGTACCCTTAATAAATAATTTTTCTCCACTGGATAGAAAGATAATCTTGAAGAGCTACTATTTCTCAAGAGTGCAAAAGAGTTTTTTCAAAGAAAAAGCAAGCTTAAGGTTTACAAAAGTTAGGAGAGACAAAACGTGGCAGAATCTGTGAAAAACAGAACAGCAGATAGTAAAGATTTTTTTAGGGGCACTTTTGCAACTCAAATCAAAAAACTCAGAACATACGGAAGTTTCTTAATTGTATAGAGCATACTTTGTAAAAAATTCAGCTCAAAAAGATGAAATGGGATTTTTCTGGAATGTTTATGGTCACGAGGACAGAATCTGTTTTCTGGACAGCATGTCACAACTTTTACTTCCCTTGCCGTAAGAGGCTATAACTTGGCACAAAGTTGAAACATAAAGATACAATGATGTTGCTACAGTAGTAACAATCATCAAGACACAACAAAAGCAAAAAGACACACCTAAATTTGTTGCGGGCTGCCTCCCGAAAGCGCTTCTTTAAAGCCATTAGCTAGGCATAAAGCAAAGGATCAAGTTGTATCAATCGAACCATCATCAAGATCATCAAAAAACTCTTCAATTGTACAACTAGTCTTAAGAGGTCTTTAAAATAAAGGCCTAATGAAGATACATCTAGGGAGAAAACCAAAAGGCGGAAAATCAATGGAAGATTCATTTATAAAATTATCAAAGAGAGGTATTTCTTCCAAAGTTTTCACGGTTTCAACTTCTTTGGCAATAGGTGGTTTATTTTTAGGTCGGGGAACCTTAGGGACATAATTGAACTTAGGTTCCCTTCTTGCCGAAGTCTCTACCTTTTTTTGTTTGATTGGGGAGAAAGTAGTTCCTAGAGTATTAATGATTTCCTCAATCTTATCTATCCTAGAAAGATCCCTATCACGAGATTTCATGAACTCCAAAGTTTTGATAATTTTAAGCATGGAGCTATCAAGCCTTTTCAAATTCCCTTGAATCTTGCGATCCAACTCATTTATCCTAGTTATACTTGGTATTTCTAACTCTATCTTTTCAAGTTTCTTCATAATGTGAGATAGAGTTATATCTTCTTGCATGCTAGCAATAGGGAGATTTCCAACAAGATTTTCAAGAACATTAAGAGACTCCCAAGTCGGGGCTTCTAGAAAATTCCCATTGATAGCAGTATCTAATATGAACCTATTCCAAGGAGTAATTCCAACATAAAAATTTCTAAGCAGGATAGTAGTGGATTGCTTCTTGGTGGCTTTTCTATGAGAATCATTAATTCTATACCAAGCATCTTTTAAGCTTTCTCCACATTTTTGTTTAAAGGTGAGAACCTCTGTCTCAACAAAAGCAGGAGGAGTAGACATAATGATAGCTAGCAAGATAAATAAAAAAATTGTAATTTTTGATAAAAGACACAAAGATAAAAACTGAAAGATAAACTAACAAGACTAAAAAACAAAGGTAAAGGGTAGTGTGCAACTCCCCTATCTTAGCACTCGGAGTCCCCGGCAACGGCGCCAGAAATTCTCTTGCTTAGCGGCTTCGCGCCCTTCGTTGGTGAGCCCCAAGTGGAAGGCGTGATGCAGTGCAGCAGTGAGTTTCCCTCGGTGAGGATACCAAGGTTTGTCTCCCGTAGGACTCCGGATATGATAAGTAGGTGCCAGCGGCGCGACTGGCGTGGACCTGCACACAGGCACATATAACTTTGTTCCCAACGAAGTTCAGAGAGGTTGTCAATCTCTCCGGTCTTGTTGTTCACAAAGGGTAAAACACAAGTGATAATGATAGCAAGTAAAATCAGAAAACTAAAGATAGCTTGGAAACAGTAATAAGGATATGGACCGGGATACGTGATGTTCACTAGTGATGTCTCTCTCCCAAAAGACGATAAAACTGATATGCGGGGTAAACAAATTACAGAAAGGCAATTGACAGGATTATGAACGCACCGCAATGCTAACTATGCTACAAAAGAAAGGAAGAGGTTCAAAAGCACGGGCAGTACAGTAATCATACACGCAGGGTACACGGCTGAGATTAGGGTGCCACGGTGAGAATATCACAGCACAACACTAAACACAAAAGGATAAACCAATATGTTACAATATAGGGGGGTCGCTCGGACCCGAATAACTAAGTTATACAAACCATAATATCTGAGTACAGACATAGTTAGTCAAGTTTTGCCTTAAGAAGGCTAGCACAAATAACATCAGAGATACAGATCGAAAAGGCAAGGCCTCCTGCCTGGGAGCCTCCGAAACTACTCCTGGTCCTGGTCAGCGGGGGTCTCGACGTAGTAGTATCCGCCTCCGGGGTACTCCTGCTCCTGGGCTCCAACGTCGACTGCAGCGGCCGATCAGGCAAAACATAAAAGGGGAAATAAAGCAAAGGTGAGTATCTAGCATACCCGCGAGTCTTACGTCCGCTACTAAGCATTATGCATTGTATCAACGGAAAGAAGAGGTTGTATATAGTGGACTGCAAGATAGAAATCAGAATAAGGGAAAGAAGCTAGGCCTATCGAAGACTAGCATCTTCCGACGATGTCTTGCAGCATGAGGTAAGAATCAGCCAACAGTTCATATAAAGCTTAAAGTAACAACGAAGCAGAAGTTGCTGCAACATTGTATAATATAAGTTGTAATGATTAATAATAATAATGCCTCCGAGTTCCCTTCCTCGACTCCCTGCGAGGAAGAAGACCCGGAACCATACAGTTTAATAGTAATAGTTTCTAGTGGTAAGATCCAGCTTCAGCATAAAGCGTCCTGTTACCGTGGACACGGCTATTCGAATAGATTAAACTCCCTGCAAGGGTGCACTACTGTTCAGCCTGCACGCTCGGATCTCCAGGGTGGCGGGAACCTGGTTAGGGAACGCTCCACCAAAGCTATCCGACACGACGCAGCCCATCCTAGGCTCAACAGAGAGGCCATCCGTCGGACTATATCCTATGCGCCAAGGGGTCTAGGACCCTCACCCTTGCACGCTCCTGCACGGTGCGTGGCTGGCCGGTGAAGCGAAAGCAAATCCAAAAACACACCGTCCGGACGAAGAAGACACCACTTCCCGGCGCAGGCCGCGGTACTGCTGACGTCTGAAGAGCTTTCGGACAAACTACGACGCAGGGGAGCCCATAACTCCTTATCCCACGTGAAGGTAGTGCGTACAGACCAACGGGCCTCTCAAGTCATCCGCCGAACCAGTTAGCATTTTAATTAACCTGCGTGACAACCGTTATCGTTGCCTCGACTTAACCGACCCGCGGTCAACGACAGCAGTCAGGACCACCAGTACATCGGTGCCTGCCCTGTCGTCCCACCAAGTCACTGCGGTTACCAACAAGGTGAACCGTCTCCTTACCTTGTCTTGCGTGTGCTCTTGGTAGAGCTCGACTTTTGTGGTTTGGTAACTCTCGCGAGATACGAGCAGGGGGCAAGCACGCCAGTAACTTCGGTCGTACCCTCCCTGTCGTTCCCGACGATATACCTCTCGCGGGCACCGTTGGGTCGCCCGACTTTCTTACCTTTAAGGACAACCGCTGTTCAGGACCCTATGGCGGCAAGAAAAAGTCAGCCTCGAGTGGAGTACAAGGATTACTCCTGGATAGCTCACACTTGAGGTGACTAGGCATAACCCAGATAGGGGCCTTTGGTGGTGTCTGCTTTGTACCGTACCTGCCACAGTTGTTTATATTGTATCCGTGTTCACTCCCCTGGGTGATCACGGCTCGCTATCTAACCCTAGCTAACAATGCGCAGGGCTCACTGCTGAATAATGCATAAGTAATAATAGGCAGCATAGGATAAAGGAAAGGTACATCAAGGGGCGACAAAATCAGGCTATGCAATTGAATAGGAGTATATCGTAGCAGCAGCAGTAACAATGCCTAGTGAAAGAAAGTACGGAAAAGGTATGCGATATCTGGGGACGAGAATGGCTTTGCTTGCCTGGAAGCTCGCGGGTAGGGGCAGGGTCGTCGACGAAGTAGTCGTACCCGGCAGCGGTGTAGTCGGCGGTAGCAGCGGGGTCTACCGAAGGTTAAGGGGTGGAGGAAACAGTAAATACACAGCAATAATATTCAAACATATGCATGACATGACAGAGGAAATGTTAACGGTGTTCTAACGCAGTGCGATGCACGATGCTTGGAGCGGGAATTCATCCGGGGATGAACTGCCAGCTCCGGCTGATTACCGGACAGGGTGTCCGGAGGGGGAAGGGTTCAGGCCGGAGGTGTCGTGGACATCCGACAAGGATAACGGGGGTGTATCCGGGTTAGTTGAACCATTCCGGACAACTTTCGTGTTCGGAATAAATTCATCCGGGTACTTTTTATCGGTACCGGAAATTATCGACAGACAGCCCGGGAGGGGGAAATGTCGATGATCGGTGTGTTAGGGGGGTGAGGTAGACATACGGGTTGCGTATTCCTATTTGTTATATTTTTCTGATCAATTTTCATGTATAAAGTTTTTCGATCCGATATACGGATTAAAAGATATTGATTTTATAAGTTTAATCAATTTTAAAACATTAAAAATCCTTTTAATAATTTCTTTTATTACTTTTAGTAACATTATCCAGAACAGTGTTGACTGGTCCAACCTGACCAGTGGGACCCACTGGTCAGCCTCACATTTCTAATAATTCATTTAATTAAATTAAAGTAACCTCTGGACCCACATGTCATACACTGGAATAAATCTAAATTATTTTAAATATTAATCTGACCGTGGGGTCTACCTGTCATAGACTCATATGCTTAATTAGCATTTTATTAATCAGTGAATTAACTTAACAGTTGGGCCCACCTGTCATTGACAGTGCGGGTTATCTCTATTTAATTAAAACATGGGTTAACTAAGGGGGATTGGGCCCGCGTGTCATTGTCACATCGCTGCTTAATTAAACACCTGACAGGCGGGGCCCAACGGCCAGTGGCACAGGGGGGGTTGGTGGTTACAGCAACCACGACGGCGCGCCGGCGATCACCGGAGTTACTCCGGCGAGCCTGTTCTCTCGCCACGGTGGCTCGTTCTCTGCGCGGTTTGGCCCTACGGGATCGCAGAGCCACGCCGCGTCCACCCCAGCAAACGGCGCGCACTGCGGTGGCTCCTAGCAACGTCTACGACGAGCGGCAGCGGCGGTCGGAGCGGGTCTACGTCGAAGGCGATGATGGCGAGGACCAAAACTAACGGGGGAGGGGGAAAACGGCGCGCGAGCTCACCAGGGAGCGAAGGGGAGGGGTCTCGTGGCCGGAGGAGCTTGAGGCGCGGCGAATTTGACGAAGACGCCGGCGAGGTCAGGCTGGAGTCCGGCGACGAATGCGGTGGTTACAGTGGGGCTCGAGGTCGAAGCGCTTCCCAAACCGAAGGAGGCGGCCACGGCGGAGCTCCTGGGCGCGTTGGCTGGGCCGGGGGTGGCCGGTGGCCACGCCGGTGTCGATGGCTTGGCGGCGGCGCGTACGGCTCCGAGCGGGATATGGAGGAGGGCGAGCGCGAGGGGAGACAAGAGGGAGGGGGCGCTGGGGTTTGGGGCTGCTAGGGTTAGGGTTTGGCGCAGGGGGCGACGTCTTGTAGCCGGCGGAGCGTCTCCGATGCTCTCCACGCCGATGGCCATGGCGCCCTGGCCACGGGATGAGTGACACGGGGGAGGGGATGAACAGGAGGGAGATGACCAGGGTGGGGGGGGCCTTGGGCTTGCGGCCCAGGGGGAAAAAGGAGGAGGTGGCCTGGTGGGCTTCGCCCCCAGGCGTAGGTTTAGGTTTCCATTTTTTTTTATCTTTTACCTTTTGTTTATTCCCTTTTGTAATTATTTTAATACCTTAGGCATTTTTGTAAAATGTGGTTGGTGCCCCATAATTTATGTTACACCTAAGGTCAGTGCCACAAAAGATTTGGGCAATTATAAAAGTCATTTAATATTTCTTTTAAATATTAAATGATTTAAATAGGGTTTTTATCCACTGTTTTGATTGTTTAGAAATATTTATAGATTAATAAAATCTCCAACTAGGTGGGACATGACCCACTGAATATTTAGGATTTAATAAAAGTAGTTCCACAATTTTTGGAGTAAGTTGATTTTGCACTTTGGTTCTTAATAATCCACCAAAGGCATTTGAAGATTTTAAATTGATTTCAATTCAAAGGTCATTTGAATTGAGCTAGGTATTGGTTTGATTCATCATGACCAAGGTCCATGATCACAATGCATTCAAGAATAACAAGGTGGAAATTGAATTTGAACTGATCCAAGTTGACCGAATAAAAGTTTTGAACAGTAGTGATGAACAGTAACAGTGATTACTGTTCACTGACAGTGAGGGTGTTACAAATCTCCCCCACTACAAGAATTCTCGTCCCGAGAATTTAGGTGGTAGAGGGGAAAAGATCGGGGTATTCCTCACGAAGACGATCTTCGCGTTCCCAAGTGGCTTCATCTTCAGAATGATTTGACCACTGAACTTTGAGGAACTTGGTTGTCTTGTTGCGGGTTTTGCGTTCAGACTGATCGAGAATGCGGCTCGGATGTTCTTGATAAGTCAAGTCCTGCTGCAGCTCGATCATATCATGATCCACTTCACGAATAGGGTCTTTGAAGCAGCGTCGGAGTTGCGACACGTGAAAAACATCGTGAACTTGAGAGAGGTTCGACGGCAATTCCAAACGGTATGCCACTGGTCCACTTCTAGAGAGTATACGGAACGGGCCAATGTAGCGAGGAGCTAACTTGCCTTTGATCCAGAAGCGGTGAGTGCCTCGCATCGGGGTGACACGGAGGTAAGCATATTCGCCAGGCTGATAGACCACTTCCTTGTGCTTGCGATCATAGTTGCTCTTCTGACGGGACTGAGCAGCTTTCAAGTGTTCACGAATAACGCGAACCTGATCTTCAGCATGTTGTATGATGTCCGGACCAATGAGAGTTCGTTCTCCAGTTTCGGACCAATTCAGAGGGGTTCGACACTTACGTCCATAGAGAACTTCAAAGGGTGCCATCTTCAGACTAGCTTGATAGCTATTGTTATACGAGAATTCAGCAAATGGAAGAGATTCCTCCCATTTCTTACCGAATGAAATGACACAAGCTCGAAGCATATCTTCAAGCACTTGATTAACTCATTCGACTTGTCCTTGCGACTGGGGGTGATAAGCGGTGCTGAAATTTAGGTGAGTGCCCATAGCTTCTTGGAAACTATCCCAGAACTTCGAGGTGAAAATGCTGCCACGGTCTGAACTGATCTCCAACGGAATACCGTGGAGGGAAACAATTCTGGAAACATATAAGTCTGCCAACTGACTAGCAGAGATCGTCTCCTTCACAGGCAGAAAATGAGCAACCTTGGAGAATCGGTCGATGACGACAAAGATCGCATCATGACCCTTCTGTGATCGCGGAAAACCGGTCACGAAGTCCATTTCAATCTTGTCCCATTTCCATTCAGGAATAGAGAGTGGTTGCAGAGTACCAGCAGGTCTTTGATGTTCGGCTTTGACGCGACGGCAAACGTCACACTCATCAACATAACGAGCAATGTCTTGCTTCATGTTAGACCACCAGTACCGCTGACGAAGGTCTTGGTACATCTTGGTACTACCAGGGTGAATCGACAAAGGAGTATCATGAGCTTCTTTCATGACGCGCAGGGTCAAGTTCAGATTGGGCTTACTCCTAGGGACCACTAAACAATTCTTGAAATACAACGTACCATCATCAGCAACAGTGAAGCATGATGGCTTCCCACTAGCGATATACTTCTTGATCTTCTCGACATCAGAGTCACATGTTTGTATCCACTTGATGGTGCTGTCGAGGTCCGGCTCAACAACAAGGTTATCCACATGTCCCTGCGGAACAATTTCAAGGTTCAACTTGCGGAGCTCTTCATACAGAAGTGGCTGCTCTATCTGGACTTCAAGTTTAGAACAGTAGGCTTTGCGGCTTAAGGCATCGGCCACCACATTAGCTTTGCCAGGGGTGTAAGAAATTCCCATGTTGTAGTCGGCTATTGTCTCGAGCCATCTCTGTTGGCGAAGATTCAGGTCGGGCTGAGTAAATAGGTACTTCAGGCTTTGGTGTTCGGTGTAGATCTCGCAACGATTACTGACAAGGTAATGTCGCCACAGCTTCAATGCATAAATTACCGCTGCCAATTCGAGATCATGTGTTGGATAGTTTTCTTCGTGAGCACGCAACTGACGAGAGCCATAAGCAATCACTTTGCGCTCTTGCATTAGGACACAGCCTAATCCTTGACGAGACGCGTCGCAATAAATCACGAAGTCCTTCTGAGTATCAGGGGGAGCAAGCACTGGGGGAGAAGTGAGCTTGTCATTGAGGGCTTGAAAACTTTCTTGACATTTATCTGTCCACTCAAACTTGACGCCTTTGTGCAGCAGGTTAGTAAGAGGCCTGGCAATCTTGGAGAAATTCTCAAAAAACGGCGGCAATAGCTAGCAAGGCCGAGGAAACTTCTGACTTGCTTGACAGTCTTGGGCGGAGTCCAGTCAAGAATAGCCTGGATACGTTTGGGGTTGACGGCGACGCCATCCTTGGAAATCACATGACCAAGGTAGGTTACTTCGGGAAGCCAGAATTCACACTTAGAATACTTAGCATAGAGTTTGTGTTCTCGAAGATTTTCTAGTATAAGGCGAAGATGTTCAGCATGTTCTGCATCGGTCTTGGAGTAAATCAATATATCATCTAGATAAACCACGACGAACTTGTCGAGGTATTCCATGAATATATAGTTCATCAATCTGGAGAAGGTGGCTGGTGCATTCGTCAAGCCAAAGGACATGACAGTGTACTCGTATGAACCATAGCGAGTAATGAATGCAGTCTTCGGGATGTCCTCATCACGGACTCGGATTTGATGGTAACCCAACCTTAAGTTGAGTTTTGAAAACACCGTGGATCCAGCAAGTTGATCATAAAGATCATTGATCCGAGGGAGGGGGTACTTGTTCTGTATCGTGGCCTGGTTGATAGGTCGGTAATCTTGGACCAAACGGTTCGTGCCATCACTCTTCTTGACAAAGAGCGAAGGTGCTCCCCAAGCAGAGGAACTTGGACGGATGAAGCCTTTCTCGAGGGCCGTGTCAATCTCCTTCTTCAATTCAAGGAGGTGGTGAGGTGGCATCTTATATGGGCGCTTGGCGATAGGTACGGTGCCAGGCTTCAAGTCGATGACGAATTCAACTTCCCTAATCGGGGGTATCCCCGGCAGTTCTTCTGGGAAGACGTCGGGAAAATCACAAACGACTGGAACTTGCCCAATTCCTTCAAGAGGCAAGACGTTCAAAGCATTCATCATATAGATATGCGTTTCAGCATCACGGGTAATCTGGGTGGTGTGGTTAACAATCTCACCGGAGGGGTGAAAAAGTTGGACAGACTTGGTACCACAATACAGTGCGGCATCATGGACTTTCAACCAATCCATTCCCATGATGAGGTTTATGGTGGAAGACTTCAGAATGATGGGGGACACGTGGAATACAACTCCTTCGATTTCAACGGCAGTATTGGGCACCATCATGGTGGTTCGGCATTGGCCTATCGGGGTGCGAACAACCATCGGTGTGTTCATCCTTCCAAACGTAAAGTTATGCGATAATGCAAATGCTTCCGACATGAATGAATGCGATGCTCCTGTATCAAATAAGACAGTAGCAGGTATTGAGTTAATGAGGAGAGTACCCATCACTGTAGCGGGCTGTGCCTGAGCTTCTTCAACGTCAATGTGGTTAGCATGACCACGAGTGTGAGCAGAAGACCCAGTGTTATATTTGGGGGTCCTATTGTTGCCACGGCCAGCAGGGTGAACTACCAGTTGATTCTATCGCTGAGGGAAGTCTCTGGAAAAGTGACCTGGCTGATGGCACTTGAAGCACAAGCCATCTTGAGGACGGAGGGGTGCAGTCTCAGTCTTCGGCTGTCTCGGCGGAGGCGGAGGCAGACGAGGTGCAACATACGACGGCCTTGGTGCAGGGGCAGGTGGACGATACACACTGTGTGGAAGCCAAACGCGTTGCTTCTGTGTTGTGCCCGAAGATGAGCCAGCATCACGGGGGCGCTTCGGCGAACCACCGAACTTAAGTTGAGCGGTCTCAAGAGTGATAGTCTAGTTCACCATGGTGGCGAAGTCGGGGAAGACGTGCAAAGCTAGTGCAAGCTGGAGATCTGCGTTGAGTCCATCACGGAACTTCTCTTGCCTACTTGCATCATTGGGGAGGTCACTTGCAGCATAGCGGGAGAGGCGGAGGAATTCCATCTGATATGCCTCGACAGTTTTGTTTCCCTGAACGAGGTTGCGGAACTCAGCCTTCATACGGTTCATAATCGCCTGGGGGACATAACGACCACGGAAGGCAGATTTGAACTCATTCCAGGTGACGACAGTCCCTTCAACTAGCGAGCCCTTGTAAGTTTCCCACCACTGAGCAGCGGGGCCACGTAGGAAATAGGACGCAAAGTTGACGTAATCAGCAACACTCACATTAGCGAACTCTAACTGACGGTTGATGTCACGAAGCCAATCATCGGCATCCAGCGCCTGTTCAGGCTGGTGGAAGAGAGGGGGATTGAGACGCATGAAATCCCGCAGAGTAACCACAGGCGGTTGGTTCTGGTGCTGGTTCTGGTTCTGATTCTGGTTCTGGAGCTGATCTATGACTCCTTGCATAAACACCTGGTTCATCTGAAACTGCTGCATCATCGCGACCATGTAGTCCGGCGGCGGAGGTGGATCGTTGGCACCACGACCACGACCACGACCACCACGACCAGCCATCCTGCTAGAATTTAACAGGGGTATTTCAGCGATGAACATTTTAACGAGATGCCGGAAACGAGTAATAGGTAAAGCGACAACAAAGAGGAGGCGCGGATATATAGGAGTAGTCGTATAAGACAATACACATCCACACATAGAATCAATCGAAAATCGGGCAGCGTAACGTCGTAGAAATTAATGAAAAAGGACACACTAGGCGGCGCGCAGACCGCGGTAAGGATTACACGACGCGACATAGATTCCACTATGTCAATCACGCCGCAAGAAAACTGTTGGCCACAGCAGTTGATGCCAGAGAACGCGCGGCCTGCCCAGAATGAGAATGGGATCCGCGGTCCGGGATCTGGGGTACGACTCCTGCGACACGACTCAATCAATGGGGGAAGCACCAAAAACGCCGGGTGGAATCAAGAGAACGTGATCCTAATGTAAGATTTTGTAAAACTTACCAGCAAGGATAAGAGAGTAGATTCCCAGAGCATAGGTAAGGAGAAAAGGATCCTAATACCATAGATATCACACGTAGTGACATCGATGTGGGCCCGTAAGCCAAACATTTAAGTTAGTAAAACAGTTTTTCAAAGTCTAGACTCAACTTCGATCAGGTAGTGGTGGGGTGGCTTCCTACAGGCAGTCGGCTCTGATACCAACTTGTGACGCCCCCAAAATCAATCCGTGTACAGTAATCATACACGTAGGGTACACGGCTGAGATTAGGGTGCCACGGTGAGAATATCACAGCAGAACACTAAACACAAAAGGATAAACCAATATGTTACAATAAAGGGGGGGTCGCTCGGACCCGAATAACTAAGTTATACAAACCATAATATCTGAGTACAGACATAGTTAGTCAAGTTTTGCCTTAAGAAGGCTAGCACAAATAACATCAGAGATACAGATCGAAAAGGCAAGGCCTCCTGCCTGGGAGCCTCCGAAACTACTCCTGGTCCTGGTCAGCGGGGGTCTCGACGTAGTAGTATCCTCCTCCGGGGTACTCCTGCTCCTGGGCTCCAACGTCGACTGCAGCGGCCGATCAGGCAAAACATAAAAGGGGAAATAAAGCAAAGGTGAGTATCTAGCATACCCGCGAGTCTTACGTCCGCTACTAAGCATTATGCATTGTATCAACGGAAAGAAGAGGCTGTATATAGTGGACTGCAAGATAGAAATCAGAATAAGGGAAAGAAGCTAGGCCTATCGAAGACTAGCATCTTCCGACGATGTCTTGCAGCATGAGGTAAGAATCAGCCAACAGTTCATATAAAGCTTAAAGTAACAACGAAGCAGAAGTTGTTGCAACATTGTATAATATAAGTTGTAATGATTAATAATAATAATGCCTCTGAGTTCCCTTCCTCGACTCCCTGCGAGGAAGAAGACCCGGAACCATACAGTTTAATAGTAATAGTTTCTAGTGGTAAGATCCAGCTTCAGCATAAAGCGTCCTGTTACCGTGGACATGGCTATTCGAATAGATTAAACTCCCTGCAGGGGTGCACTACTGTTCAGCCTGCACGCTAGGATCTCCAGGGTGGCGGGAACCTGGTTAGGGAACGCTCCACCAAAGCTATCCGACACGACGCAGCCCATCCTAGGCTCAACAGAGAGGCCATCAGCCGGACTATATCATATGCGCCAAGGGGTCTAGGACCCTCACCCTTGCACGCTCCTGCACGGTGCGTGGCTGGCCGGTGAAGCGAAAGAAAATCCAAAAACACACCGTCCGGACGAAGAAGACACCACTTCCCGGCGCAGGCCGTGGTACTGCTGACGTCTGAAGAGCTTTCGGACAAACTACGACGCAGGGGAGCACATAACTCCTTATCCCACGTGAAGGTAGTGCGTACAGACCAACGGGCCTCTCAAGTCATCCGTCGAACCATTTAGCATTTTAATTAACCTGTGTGACAACCGTTATCGTTGCCTCGACTTAACCGACCCACGGTCAACGACAGCAGTCAGGACCACCAGTACATCGGTGCCTGCCCTGTCGTCCCACCAAGTCACTGCGGTTACCAACAAGGTGAACCGTCTCCTTACCTTGTCTCGCGTATGCTCTTGGTAGAGCTCGACTTTTGTGGTTTGGTAACTCTCGCGAGATACGAGCAGGGGCCAAGCACGCCAGTAATGTCGGTCGTACCCTCCCTGTCGTTCCCGACGATATACCTCTCGCGGGCACCGTTGGGTCGCCCGACTTTCTTACCTTTAAGGACAACCGCTGTTCAGGACCCTATGGCGGCAAGACAAAGTCAGCCTCGAGTGGAGTACAAGGATTACTCCTGGATAGCTCACACTTGAGGTGACTAGGCATAACCCAGATAGGGGCCTTTGGTGGTGTCTGCTTTGTACCGTGCCTGCCACAGTTGTTTATATTGTATCCGTGTTCACTCCCCTGGGTGATCACGGCTCGCTATCTAACCCTAGCTAACAATGCGCAGGGCTCACTGCTGAATAATGCATAAGTAATAATAGGCAGCATAGGATAAAGGAAAGGTACATCAAGGGGCGACAAAATCAGGCTATGCAATTGAATAGGAGTATATCATAGCAGCAGCAGTAACAATGCCTAGTGAAAGAAAGTACGGAAAAGGTATGCGATATCTGGGGACGAGAATGGCTCTGCTTGCCTGGAAGCTCGCGGGTAGGGGCAGGGTCGTCGACGAAGTAGTCGTACCCGGCAGCGGTGTAGTCGGCGGTAGCAGCGGGGTCTACCGAAGGTTAAGGGGCGGAGGAAACAGTAAATACACAGCAATAATATTCAAACATATGCATGGCATGACAGACGAAATGTTAACGGTGTTCTAACGCAGTGCGATGCACGATGCTTGGAGCGGGAATTCATCCGGGGATGAACTACCAGCTCCGGCTGATTACCGGACAGGGTGTCCGGAGGGGGAAGGGTTCAGGCCGGAGGTGTCATGGACATCCGACAAGGATAACGGGGGTGTATCCGGGTTAGTTGAACCATTCTGGACAACTTTCGTGTTCGGAATAAATTCATCCGAGTACTTTTTATCGGTACCGGAAATTATCGACAGACAGCCCGGGAGGGGGAAATGTCAATGATCGGTGTGTTAGGGGGGTGAGGTAGACATACGGGTAGCGTATTCATATTCGTTATATTTTTCTGATCAATTTTCATGTATAAAGTTTTTCGATCCGATATACGGATTAAAAGATTTTGATTTTATAAGTTTAATCAATTTTAAAACATTAAAAATCCTTTTAATAATTTCTTTTATTATTTTTAGTAACATTATCCAGAAGAGTGTTGACTGGTCAAACCTGACCAGTGGGACCCACTGGTTAGCCTCACATTTCTAATAATTCATTTAATTAAATTAAATTAACCTCTGGACCCACATGTCATACACTGGAATAAATCTAAATTATTTTAAATATTAATCTGACCGTGGGGTCTACCTGTCATAGACTCATATGCTTAATTAGCATTTTATTAATCAGTGAATTAACTTAACAGTTGGGCCCACCTGTCATTGACAGTGGGGGTTATCTCTATTTAATTAAAACATGAGTTAACTAAGGGGGATTGGGCCCGCGTGTCATTGTCACATCGCTGCTTAATTAAACACCTGACAGGCGGGGCCCAACGGCCAGTGGCACAGGGGGGGTTGGTGGTTACAGCAACCACGACGGCGCGCCGGCGATCACCGGAGTTACTCCGGCGAGCCCGTTCTCTCGCCACGGTGGCTCGTTCTCTGCGCGGTTTGGCCTTATGGGATCGCAGAGCCGCGCCGCGTCCACCCTAGCAAACGGCGCGCACTGCGGTGGCTCCTAGCAACGTCTACGACGAGCGGCAGCGGCGGCCGGAGCGGGTCTACGTCGAAGGCGATGATGGCGAGGACCAAAACTAATGGGGGAGGGGGCAAACGGCGTGCGAGCTCACCAGGGAGCGAAGGGGAGGGGTCTCGTGGCCGGAGGAGCTTGAGTCGCGGCGAATTTGACGAAGACGCCGGCGAGGTCAGGCTGGAGTCCGGCGACGAATGCGGTGGTTACAGTGGGGCTCGAGGTCGAAGCGCTGCCCAAACCTAAGGAGGCGGCCACGGCGGAGCTCCTTGGCGCGTTGGCTGGGCCGGGGGTGGCCGGTGGCCACGCCGGTGTCGATGGCTTGGCGGCGGCGCGTACGGCTCCGAGCGGGATATGGAGGAGGGCGAGTGCGAGGGGAGACAAGAGGGGGGGGCGCTGGGGTTTGGGGCTGCTAGGGTTAGGGTTTGGCGCAGGGGGCGCCGTCTTGTAGCCGGCGGAGTGTCTCCGATGCTCTCCACGCCGATGGCCATGGCGCCCTGGCCACGGGATGAGTGACACGGGGGAGGGGATGAACAGGAGGGAGATGACCGGGGTGGGGGGCCTTGGGCTTGCGGCCCAGGGGGAAAAAGGAGGAGATGGCCTGGTGGGCTTCGCCCCCAGGCGTAGGTTTAGGTTTCCATTTTTTTTATCTTTTACCTTTTGTTTATGGGACAATTACATTTTTGCCCCTAGTTCTGCCGGCCCGTGGGTTTTGCCCTTACTTTTCGGCTTTGCTCAGTTTTGCCCTTAAATTTGTCTCTGAGGTCATCCGAACGCCCTTTGACCGTTTGACCAATACTTTGAAAATGCATAACAAATTCATATGAACTCAGAAAAATGCAAATAAGATATCAAAATGTTTAAAAAAGAATTACCTGTAAGTGCATGCTATTAGCATTCACGAACAAAATAATATTTAAACTACTTGAGGTTATTAATGTTATTAACATTATTAAACATTAAAGGGTATAAACAATACATTTTCATGATTAAAAATGACATGCGAATGTAGGTGATGTCTTCTGAACATTCTGATATCTTATTTGCATATTTCTAGGTATATATGAAGTTGTTATGCATTTTCAAATGACTTTGACCATTAATTTTAAAATTCATAACAAGTTCATGTGAATTCAAAAAATCTCAAATAAGATATCAGAATGGTCAGCAGACATCACCTAAACTTGCATGCCGTTTTTATTCATGATTTTTTTATTGTTTACACATTTTTATTTTTAATAATGTTAAGAACGTTAGTAACCTTGGGTAGGTTAATAATTAATATTTTCATATGTGCAAATGATACACACATAAAGGAAATGCTTTTCTGAATAATTAAATATCTTATTTGCATTTTTATAAGTTCATATGAATTTGTTATACATTTTCTAAGTATTGGTCAAACGGTCAAAGGGCGTTCGGATGACCCGAGGGACAAATCTAAGGGCAAAACTGAGCAGAGCCGAAAAGTAAGGGCAAAACCCACGGGCTGGCAAAACTAGGGGCAAAAATGCAATTGTCCCGTTGTTTATTCCCTTTTGTAATTATTTTAATATCTTAGGCATTTTTGTAAAATGTGGTTGGTGCCCCATAATTTATGTTACACCTAAGGTCAGTGCCACAAAAGATTTGGGCAATTATAAAAGTCATTTAATATTTCTTTTAAATATTAAATGATTTAAATAGGGTTTTTATCCACTGTTTTGATTGTTTAAAAATATTTATAGATTAATAAAATCTCCAACTAGGTGGGACATGACCCACTGAATATTTAGGATTTAATAAAAGTAGTTCCACAATTTTTGGAGTAAGTTGATTTTGCACTTTGGTTCTTAATAATCCACCAAAGGCATTTGAAGATTTTAAATTGATTTCAATTCAAAGGTCATTTGAATTGAGCTAGGTATTGGTTTGATTCATCATGACCAAGGTCCATGATCACAATGCATTCAAGAATAACAAGGTGGAAATTGAATTTGAACTGATCCAAGTTGCCGGAATAAAAGTTTTGAACAGTAGTGATGAACAGTAACAGTGATTACTATTCACTGACAGTGAGGGTGTTACAACGTATCAGCTGCCCTACATGATCAAGGCACCTATGTAATTTTCCTGCTGTTGATATGCTGTGTTTGCTGGGATCCGATGGATTATGAGATTATGTTCAGATCGTGATGAGTTATATATTTGGTTTACCTTTTATATTTTGTTCTTGAGTAATTCTTGCATGTTCTACGTTGATTTTTATTACTTTGTCCAAGTAGTAGATAGTAACTCCAAGAGCGAGCGTTATGCATGATTGTCGGTTCATGCCCCCCCCCCCGATGTCTAGCTTGAGTGACAGAAACATAAGACTAGGGGATGTTCTGTTGCCACCAGGGAGAAAACAACGGTGCTTGTAACCGCGGTTGCAAGGATTGTTTACCTTACGCATAGATTGTTAATGCAATTGTCTGTTGCTTTGAGTTTACACTTTGGTTGGGGCTCGAAACTTAATACCAGCGAGATGTTCTGGATAGATATCTCAAGGTGGATGATTAGTGATTAGATGCAGATGGATTTCGGTCTACTATTCTTGGCGTACTGCCCATACTTCTGAGCCTTTTACTTTCAAGTAGCATAATTAGCATTGCGATGCGTTTATAATTCTGTCAATTTCCCGGTTGTAATTTGTTCACCCAACTTAGCTGTTTTATCGTCTTTTAGGAGAGACACATCACTAGTGAACGGCATGGGACCCCGGTCCATATTTACACCATTGTTTACACCTCCACTTTATTTACTGTCTTTACTTTCAGTTGCAGTTATCACTACCACTATCGTTATCTCTTGCGCTTGATCCTTTGTAAACGACAAGGCCGGAGGGATTGACAACCCCATTGTACTCGTTGGGAGCAAAGTTATTTGCTTTGTGTGCAGGTCCAGGTCAAGTGAGTAATTATCATTCAAACGGCACCATGCTCGTTTGACCACCTACTTGTCGATCCTTGCAGTCCTCCTGGATTCGATAAACCTTACAGTCCTCGTGTAAGGGAAATTAGCCGCTATCTACATCTCTACCTTCCACTTGGGATAACCAACAAAGAGCACTACTTCAGTGCCATCAAGATTCTGGTTTCCTAAGTCCACCGAGTTGAGCAAATTCACCATGACTTAGATTGGGATTAGCTAACATTTATTTATAACTAGGAAGCATGAAAGCTTCCTAACCGGTTAGAGAGGTATATCTTCAGAAGCCAAAGAGTAATTGTGGCTGCGGAAAAAAGTACAAGAAGTATTTCAAAGGTTTCGGAGATCGGCTAAAATATCTACCACTAGTAAAAATAACACGGACTCGGGAAGTTTTTTATTTTGGAGAATATGAAGGAGAGCGGTTTGCTCTTGTGTTCAATCACAAGTGCCTTCAAGCAGACGTGACACTTTGCATAGTGTGAACTGGTTTATTAAACATTTTCGCATCAAAGACTCGTTCTATTTTCAGCTTTATTTTTTGTACTAGAGTAGATTGCATCTGACTTATTTGTCTTCATTGCTTGTCTTTGCCTCTAGTAGATTCATCATATTTCACTTCATTATGCATCTGTTAGTCTGTCTCCTCCCCTGCACTTAGTATTATTCCATTGTTGTGTTTTGTCTAGAACAAATTCCCATCAAAAATTTGAAGAGACCATTCACCCCCCCCCCCCTTTGGTCTTTCTTGCACATTCTACATCGTCGATGTTCGCCACTTGGACCGTGAGGATATATTCCTCAAACCATATTGCAGGATCAAAGGTCCCATCATACTTCTCGCAATTCATTATCTTAAATTCGACTGGGAGGGGAGTTCTACTATCCTATGGAGAAAAAGGGAGGATACGACGTGCCTCCTAAGTCCTAAATTGCGTTGATGGTTCGACACACATCAACAATCATGTCGTTCAAATCACAGCCAGAGAAGCCTCGGTCAGATTTATCCTTTGTTTTCTCACGGATCCGAGCATGCTCTCCCATTGTGCCAGTGTGGTGTTTGATGACATATTTGTCAAGCCCGGTGGCCTACGCGACTACTTTGGCTCTATCACTGATGACCTTCTTGTCCGATCTGGTCGGCGTTGAGGTTGGGGTTTCCTAAGTGTCTATTGATAGATTCCTCATCGGAACCACCAAATTATCTCATCGTTGTCATTTGAAGTGTCATCGTCGTTGTCCTTTCTTGTACGCTAAATCGACGGTCTTCTAAATGGAAGGCTCCACTGGATAAGTGGAATGGGCCACCTCGTGGCCCACTGGACCGACTTCCGAGCATGTCGACCACCCCCGATACCTTGCAATGCTAGGTGAGGGGAGGGAGACGTGGGTGGCGGGGCTAAAAGAGAAATCGAAGAGAATGACGGGTTAGGGCATGAGATTTGGACTTAGGAAGAGTTTTCATGCTTTGGAATCTTAAATGAAAATTTACGTCAATTTCATGATAGCCAAGCAAGTAGGTTTTGTAATTGGTAAATTAAATTCATCAAATTCAACCCAAATGGATTGTACCAAACAAATTTTTAGAGATGTTGTTTGGTTACATCATGAAAAAGATAAGCCTTTTATGAATAGTCAGTGGGGTGGGTTGTCATAGTTTATCATTGATAAGAGTGCAAAGTAGACTACGAAAATTGCAGCAAAAAAAACAAGTTCCACTTGGAAAATAAATATTACTCCCTCCGTAACAAAATTAAAATTGTTTTTATGCTCTACGCAAAAGAAAAATCATTTTACATTTTAATACGGAGGTAGTATGATTGATAATCCTCCAAAATTTCTATGAATTTCTTTTCTAACCAAAAATAAAATTTTAGAGGGTACGTGACTAGGATCGGCCTCGGAAAATCCCATGGTAAGGTACCCTGCGTTTAGATCGTAGAGAGAGGTGCAGGTTGGCGATGCTCGTCGACTAACAGGAGACAGGGATTTACCTAGGTTCAGGGCCCTCGATCAGTAAAACCCCTACTTCATGCTCTTTCGTATTATGATGGAGGCGATTACAGTGGAGGTCAAGACGAGATCGCTCGAGACTGGAGGTGTTTCTATGAGATTCGTTGCCCTAGACGTCCCCTCTCCCAGCCTTTATATTCTAGACCGGGTCGCCAGGAGTCCATCTAGGTTTACAGAGGCAATTGCCTAATTTAACTGTAGTCTTGGACGCCAAGTCTTGGTTTCCATAATGCCGAGGACTCCTATGTCGTTGCATTCGTTGGTGCTTAGGGTGGGCCAGTCGAGGCTTCTAGAGGCCCCTCCATCTTGACACGCACCAGGTACCCTCATGCGGAGGATCCGTGGGGGTATCCCCTCATTAATACGCCAAAGGCGTACCTTAGAGCATCTCCAGCCGCGCCCCCAAGAGGCCCCCAAGGCGGCGCTATTTGCGCCGGACGGACGAAATCCGCCCAGTCGCACCCCCAAGGGCCCAAATAGCGACGGATTGGGCCAAAGTTGAGTCTGGCGATCCCAAGCCAACCCGGCGCGCTAGGGGTCGCTTGGGGGCGCCGGACGAAACAAAACGGCGCGAAAAAAAAAACGCGCGTGTCATTTCGCGCGCGTTGCGTGCCGACCCTACATGTCAGCGTGTAGACACACATCGTCCTCATCCTCCCGCCTCAGCTTCCCCGCGCCTGTCGCCGCCGCAGAGATTCAATCCGGCGCCGATGACAAGTCTAATCGCCGGCCGCAGGGAATCAATGCGGCGCGTTGAGTAGCCCAACGGTCCGACGACTGCGCAGTCGCGTGTCTCGCCCCGGTGAGGCCTCCTCCCGCTATATAAGTGGGCTCGCCGAGAGACGCCGCACCCTGCAATCTCCTCCTCCTCTCGCCGCGTTCTTCTCTCCTCCTCCTCTCGCCGCGTTCTTCTCTCCTCCTCCTCTTGCCGCGTTCTTCTCCTCATGGCCAACCGCCCCACCCTCGCCGTCAATGAGGCGGTCCTCCTCGCTAGGGAGGACTACCCCTGCCCGTCGGACACGCGCCTGCCGCGCGGCTGGGTGCTTAGTGTCGGCGGCGTGCCGGTAGCGCCTGTGCCTCGTGGGGCTCCTTTCGATCGGCGGGTCGAGGCCATCCGCGCCTCCATGACGGAGGACGAACGCGTCGGGCAACGTCGTCCGCTGGGCGACGCACTTCGAGGAGCGCCGCCACCAGGAGATCATCTCCACAAATGGCCTGGAACCGGTGTCGGGCCGGCAGAACCTAAACGGCCGGTGGCTGTGGTGGAGCGGGGAGGGACGCACCCTCCCCGTCGTCCTTCACTACATCGAGGGCGGTAACGAGTCGCAGCTCGAGTACCCGTGAAGACAACGGCGACTACGACGGGGACGTCAACGGGGACGCAGGAGGAGGCGTACTTGTGAAGTCGGCGGCGACGGGGGCGCCTAGTAGTTTTTCTTTTCCAAGTTATGTGTAAATTAAGACCAAATATTATGAAATTCTCTGAATCTAGTAAATTTCGTTCAATTTTTCCTAAAGTTAGTTGAATTCGGCCGAACATGGGGGCCGCCTTGGGGGCACGGCTGGAGGGTCGGCCGCCCCAAGCTGGTTTCGCCGCCCGAGCGCCCCCCAAGCGGCGCTAAAATAGCGTCGAAAACCGGCTTGGGGTGCCGAACGACTGAAGATGCTCTTAGCTTTATAGAAGGAGAGAAATAAGTATACAAGAGAATGAAACGGCTCCCTCCACAGGTCGGAGAGAAGCACAACGCCGAACCGAGAGAACAAAAACGCTACTCCTCACAAATGATGTCTAACCCTCTGCCTCCAGCCGTAGCCCAGAGCTTGATCTCCTATGATACATGTAGTGCTAGCGTGGGAGCCGTGATCGTCTTCTCGGGGTGACCAAACGCGTGATTATTCCGTTGTTTCCATAGGCTCCAGCAAGTGAGAAGCACAAAGGATTCGAACCCACAACGTTGCGGCTTGATAAGATTGTTGCGCACCGATAGCCACCAGGCTTCAAGACTGTCAACAGTCGTGGGAACTCTATCTAACTGAATCTTAGCTTTCCAGAAGCAGTGGAACCACACTTGACGCGCATATACGCATCGAAGCACAATATGATCCACGGTATCTTCATCCTGGGCACAGAAGTAGCAGGCCGAAACCTCGGTCTGTAAACCATGGCGTCGACGGCGGTCACCCGTCCAAACACGATACTGTAGGGCAAGGCACATGAAGATCTTGCAAGAGAGGGGTGCCCAGCAGCGCCAGACTGCCTTGCTATAGGCAACTAGGGTCGAGCCCTCCCACAAGAGGGATGTAAACGGATCGGATCGGATCGGATAATGCCTTCTCCATATTCTTTACCATATTCTTTTGTCGGATTCGGAGCGGAGCGGATAATGACCGGATGCGGATTCATGCGGATTTTATTGGCTACGAATTCGGAGCAGAAATGGATAACAAATATGAGGTTATGCATGCAACGAGACATGATTTTATTTTTTGTATGTAGATAATATGAAAATAACTTTTTCCTCAACCACATAACTCTACAGCATGACCAAGCATTTGAAATCATAACACACATATATATGGTAATAATTTATATGCAGTAGTTGTAATTAGTGGGATAATTTGGTATTTGGGCTTGTCAAGGGTTAAATTATCGGTTAATCCTATTTAATAACCTCGGATAATCCACATTCGTCGGATCTTTCCGATACCATATTCGTCGGATATCCGCTTGATGAATATCCGTATCCTCATCCACATTCGACAAATTCGTGGAAATGCATACCATATCCTTAAAAACGGACGCGAATGCGGATTCGAAGCGGAAATTACGTGTAGAGACAGCTGAAGAGTAGGCACAATCTTAGTAAGACTATTAGAAGCTCCCCATTTTTGCAACTAGATGATGCTCCGCATGTTGTTGCGGAACTTTTTTATAAAATATTTTAGTGCAAATGTTTGGTTAAATGAAGCATGTATATTTGAAACAATTACTTTTGAACTAATATATGAATTTAATATAAATATCATAATAAAATAAAAATTCTCATGCATGCATGTTACATGTGGGTTTTTATTATGCATAGTGGCATATTGAGGTGGGTGTTTCTCATGCATGTTGAATGATGAGGTGGTATGCTTGCATGTTGAGAGAAATATGCTAGTGAAGGGTGATGTGGCATGCATGATGAGGTGGAGTGTGTGCATGTTTAGAGAATTGATAGTAGTGGGAAGCAACTTCTTAAGAATGTAAGATTAGATAATTAGAAGCTCCTGGTCCCTGCAAAAAATAAATAGAAGCTCCTCGTGACGCCTAGTAGTACCGTTTCTGTTGAGAGAGGTGACGGGAGAATTATGATTTAGAGGCGTGTCCGTTCGTTCGCTTTGTACGAGCGCAATGCAATGACCACGACCAGGAGTGAGTGAGTGACATCGCTTCAGTGGAACGCACACAAAGAAAAGGCGCTTTAGTCGTTGTCGTCTTCACTTGTCAATGACGTATGAACGCCGCTGTGCGGTGGATCGGCGGTGGTCGTTCGGGTGTTTGGTGGAACGCTTGGCTTTTCTCGACCGGCTGCCTCTGCGAATCTGCGGCCGCAACCGCGACGGCGCACCGGCAGGTCGTCGGTGGCGTGCAACCGCGGCAGAGGAGCCGTCCCGGCCGTACGTCCGGCGAGGGGAAACGATCGGCGATGCCCTTGAGCCTACGCAACGCCCATGCAGTGCAGCGGAGGCGGAGCTAACCGTGACGCGTCATCTGAAGAGCAAAACTGAGAAGGAGACATGTTTAAACGATTTCCGGTCTGCACAAGTCTAGTCTAGAATGATACCATCAGACTTGTGCCAAAATGTGCGCTTGTTTTTCCTTTTTTGACAGGACTCCGCCTTTCGGCACTTTATTCATCCAGCGGAGGCATGTCAGATGTGTGCCAAAAATGTGCTTGTTTGTTACACCTAAGATGTCGGCGGCGGCTTATCGGTGTGGGCTTCATCCTTTGATCTGGCAACATAACTCGGAAAAGGGCAAAGGAAACCGAGGGAAATGATTGCGGTGCTAATAAAGGAATAAGTATGTTGGTACCAACCGTCAACAGAAAAGCTAGAATGTCACTAGCATGTGCTCCAGTGCGCAGCTTCCTCCTGTGTGTGTTTCTGCCCATGTGTGCGACAATGTGAGCAGCACGGGGGGTATGGTAGACTGAATAACTGAAAGTGTTAGAGAATCGACACGCAAATAACAATGAAGTAGAACGAAAAGCAACACAGAGGACACGCAGATTTAACGTGGAAAACCCTTCCGCGAAGAAGGGAAAAAACCACGGGCGCCAACCAGCGAACTATTCCTTATTGCGGAGGTGTTACAAACGCCGAGGGATTTACAACTTGAGGAACTATCCCGTGCGGCGGCTTACAAGGTATATTTATAGGCGGTAGGAGAGACCTAGGCCAACACTGATCCGTACCGCGACGGGCCTCCGCTCCGCTCCGTCAGAAGTTTCCTCTTAACTTCATGAATGAATTTGGATCAACTTCAACAGAAAGCTCCTCAACCATGCACATGAATCAAATGACATTTATTTACGTGAAAAAAGGTCACGATGGGGCTGAAAAAAGGCAGTAGCAGTAAGATATTACTGCATCATGGGCTCATGGCTATGGTGGTAGTAGTTGGTGGCAATTAGCAAAGCAGGTCGGTAGGATTAGGAAAAAGCCTGACAGCCTTGAGCACTTTGATACAATAGGACCCAAAACAAGAGAACCTGATCGAAACAGTAATCTGTAAAGCAACGTCGCAACAGCATGCCAAGCTGTGCGCGCTTTCCGGAACATCGACCCATCCATCTAGCGATCGATCCAGTTTGTTAGCGCCTAACGATCACTCTAGTATTCGTGTCTACAAATGGGAACCAGGTTTGGTAATTGGGTTCTACCTAAGACTTTAAAGAGTGGTTATCGATTGATGGATGGTTTCGACTTTTAGTGCTTGTTTAGTTTTGTGGTGGTGATTAGTAGCCCCCAGCTCTGCTGACTGCTGCGCATGACAAAGTCTGGAAGTCATTGTTAGATTAGTACGTAGTATGCGCCAAGAAGCAGCAAACCATCGACCATACCATCAGGTTAAGCAAGTGCAAGGTCGGGTGCGTACGTACAGCACATAGACACATACTAGTAGATAACGAAAACCCTCCAGATACTACTGCTACCTAGCATTTTTTGAGGCAAAGGCCGTAGAACAAAGTGTTCTACGGTAGGTTTTCTATTTAATAAAGTAAGGTAAAAAGTTAATTACAAGGAAGGGTCATTAGCCAATTCCTTTTCTAGGTAACATGAAAGAAACTATGTCAGTTGCCTCAAAAAATTCTGCCTATCTAGGCAGTGAACTATCAAGCAGTAAAAACAGTTAATTGATCCATCCAGAAGTTAAACTTAATGAGTCTTCCTCTAACAATCCTAAGCTGCCAATCCAGATTAATCCAAATGCTCCACCATCCATTGTTGCAGTCTATTAGTGTGATTTGATTTGATTCTGTATCTGAGCAGTCTAATATCATGTGCCAGATTCCTTCTCCATTCTTGTACACAAATTCCTTCCTGTCAAAAAATAAGGCCATTTCTCAGTTTCCAGATATTCCAAAGTCCCAGGATGATTATTTCCAAACCAAATTCTTTTGGCAGATGTTGTAAGGCAAGGGATGTCTCATTGTAGAAAGAGGTTCCTCTCATCTTAAATGGGATGATGGTAATCCAGCATCTATAAGAAAAGGAGCAATCCCAGAAGAGGTGGAGGTTTGTTTCCTGGGCCCTGATGGGGCAGCAAGCACAGTGAAAACAGTCAAGATTAAATCCTTTTCTTTGGAGTAGTGCTCTGGTGTTGAGTCTGTTTTGCACAGCAAGCCAAAAGAAGATTTTGTGCTTCAGTCTACTTCTGCCTTTCCAGGTTGAGGTGATGAGATCAGAGCATTTTTCTCCTCCCATAATCTTCTTGTATATGAACATAGAAGATTAATCTTTTTTGTCTTTGCACATCCAGATATCTTTTGATTGTGATAGATCAAGCACTTTGTCTTGCACTTGTTTAAGCTGATCCCAAGCAGTGGAGGAAAGGGGGGTGTGGAACAATTCAGTCCAGTCAGTGGAGTTTTTCATTGTTTCAACAGTGATCATACTGTCCTTTGCAAAAGAGAGCAGCTGGGGGAAGCATAGATTCAGGCTTGGACCATCCCAGGAATCAAACCAGAGTGAAATTGTGTCACCTCTATTACACTTGACAGTGGCATGCTGCTTGTAGACATGGATTAATGGAATGTGAGATCTCCACCAGAAAGACCCAACCTGTTGGGAGGCAGGGATAGAGTTGCTGTATGCAGTGTCCCAAAGGAGATTTACCCAGGGGATGTCCATTCTATTAAGCATCTTGTGAATGTTTTTGATAAGTAGTGCTTTGTTGTGAGTTGCTATGTCAACAATTCCTAAACCTCCTTTATCCTTTGGTCTACAAACTTTGTCCCAAGCTACCAGAGGTGTACCACCATGATCTGCACCATACTTTCTCCAAAAGAAAATTCTTAGGAATTTGTTAATCTGTTGAATGATACCAGCAGGGAGCAAAAGGCTGCACATGTAGAAAGTGGGAAGAGCTGAGAAAATAGCTTTGATCAAGATTAGTCTTCCATCTGCCGATATCATTGTGGAGCATCCTGATAGTCTTTTGTCAATTTTTTGCACTATGGGGAGGAAATTTTCCATCTTTGGTTTTCCAATGCACATTGGCAGGCCCAGGTAAGTGAAGGGGAAGGAGCCAAGCTGACAATTAAGGGTGCTAAGCAGTCTTTGAATTCTGTCATCAGGAACGTTCATTGGGACCAAGAATGATTTGTGATAATTTACTTTCAACCCAGTATACTCAGTGAAAAATGCAGCAAGGATTTGATATGGGACAGTTGTCTTTCTTCAGCAGGTAAAATCAGCAGAGTGTCAACAGCATATTGTAATATTGGGAAGTCTTGGCATGTTCTTGTGGTGATTGGGGACTCAATGAGGTGCTCTTGCATAGCTTTATTGCAAATGGATTGGAGAAGATCAGCAGCCAATACAAACAGTAAAGGGGAGAGGGGGTCTCCCTGTCTGACTCCTCTCTTGCAGTGAAAGACTTTACCTGGGATACCATTAAGCAGGACAGAAGAAGTTCCAGAATTGAAAATCATTAATATCCATTTGCACCAAGTTTCCCAAAACCTTTGGCTTCTAATATTTCCAAGATTGTGCTATGTTCAATCATATCAAAAGCTTTTTCAAAGTCCAATTTTAGGACAACAATCTGTTTGTTGGAGGCTTGACAGAGGTGAATATATTCATAGGCCCAAGCTACACAGTCCTGGATGGATCTTTTTTTTATGAAGCCATATTGGTTGACATGAATCATGGAGCATATATGTTTCTGTAATCTGTTGGCAAGCAATTTAGTGATGATCTTAATGGTACAATTCAACAAAGAGATAGGCCTGAAGTCATTTGCGGTGGTTGGAGCATCACTTTTAGGGATCAGGGTGATGAAAGATGCATTGATGCTTTGGAGATAAATGATTCCAGCATGAAAATCTGCAATCAGTCTATAGAAATCTTGTCCAATAATGTCCCAACACTTTTTGATGAAAGCTCCATTAAAACCATTAGGCCCAAGGGATTTATTGGAAGGCATGTGCATAACCACTTTATCAATTTCTGCAATTGTAAATGGCTCTTCAAGATCTTTTAGATTATCAATCTTCTTTAGGATGCTTGTGAAATCCATTAAGTTTGAAGTAGGGGAGGAACTGCCCAACCTATTTTTGAAGGCTAGCCATAACAAATGAGCTTTTTCATCATGATTTGTGATTGAATTCCCAAGGTTGTCTTCTAAGCTTGCAATGGAATTTATTCTATGATTAATAGTAGCCCTGGTCTTGTAAAATTTGCAGTTTTCATCCTCCAATTGAACCCATCTGATAGTGGCCCTCTGCTTCCAATAGATTCTCTGAAATTCTAAAATTTTGCTAAGGAATTGCCTGTCATTCTCCTCAATGTCACTGAGAGGCCTGAATTCCTCAAGAAAGTCCCAGAAGAAGATCATATCATTAGTGGCTTGGATCAAGCAAGCAAGAGATGATAAAGATTTGGCCCAAATTTTAAGCCCTTTTCTCAATCTCTTGAATTTGGCTGTAATGATTTTAGCACTGTCAGTCTCAGGAATAGGTTGTTTTTCTCATTTATTCATTATCGGTGGTTCGACCAAAGATGATGACAGAAAGCAGCACAGGGAAAGAGAATGCATGCGGACTTAATATTGCACAAAATGCACCACCAACCAACCTAATCCAAGATCCCACTGACAGCTAGCTCCATGATGCAAACACAAGCCGACAACTCTAATGATCAGGGGATATGCATACTAAGGTATTTGAAATCGATTGCAAAAGGTAGGTTGGATCAAATTTCCTTGCTGTGGATAACCTCAATGAGCAACAGAAATAATTAGCAGCGTAGTACGTACTACTACCATTTAACACAACAAAAGATCAACAGAGGTAGACTTGGTCCAAAAAAAAAGGATCCTCAAAAGTCTGAAAGCCTTTCTCCTTGAGCCAAAAATCCCAAGTAAATTGTTCCCAGGCTGCCCTATTTATTTATTAAGCTGAAGAACGTTTACTCCCAATTACCAAGCAAGTCACGAGCCAAAAGAGAACCCTCTTATCAACAAGCAAGACCACGACTCCAGCTGATAAGAGGAAAGCTTTTGAATCTTTTAGCTGGGGATCTTCATCGGGACCAGCATGGAGCCAATGCGCAGAACATCACCAATCAAGCAACTTGAGCAGGCCTCACTCATATGAGAACTGATTGCCCCAGAGCAGTGTTCCCCAATGATCCTCTTTTCTTCATAAACCGTCTCTAGAGTTGATGATGCACTGTGCACCAAGGCATTCTTAAATTCAGTTGGATTCTCTTCAGGTGCTTTTGATGAGATGCTGACAGCAGTTTGTGGGCGCTCGTTTTCAACTGGCGCGACTTCAACCTCCACCCTGGTTAGTTGTCCTCCTGCCGGAGCAGACGGCATGTTTGAAGCTAGGGGCTGGCATGTTACAGCCTTCACCACATTCTCACGAGCCTGTTTTCCATAGCCATGGTTTTCTTTCTGGGCAGATGCCTTGGCAATATATCTAACCAGGTTCCCAGATTCTTTCCATGAACTCTGATGCATGTCCTTGCCTGCCAGATTGTGCGTCTCCCTGATAATTCTGTCCACCAGTATTTTGTCAGCTTTGGGCTGCCGAGGAATGTAGACATCACACGGAGACAGCCTACGAGGTATGAAATGTGGAGCATCACGCCTAAGCTTGGACACCCAATTTCTGCCTCTTGCTTCTTTATCCTCATACACTGTGAAGTCATCAAGCAGACATCCATTTGCTTTGGAAGCTTTGAAGATCTTGAGCATACAAGTTCCAGGACCATAGTGTATCTGAAAGTAAAACAGTGGGAGGTTGCAAAGTGAGACCAACGTAAATGGCATTAAAAGATACTCCCTCCGTTCACAAATACTGTACTAAAGATGTTTTGGATATTTCAATATGGACTACATACAGACTAATTTTTTTCCCGAAAAAACATACAGACTGAAAATGAGTGAACAAACACACTAAAATGCCACCTATTCAGAAAAAGGTTACAACATCTTATAATTGTGAACGGAGGGAGTACATCCCAAGCTGTAGTATGGCGAAAAACAATCTAAATAAACCCGCATTGATGAATTCTCAAAAGAAAAGAAAAAAGATCATTGATATTCAAGGAAACAAAGCTATGCAGTCATATCAATTCAGCATGATGCTTTCATTTTCTGTTTGTTTGTGAAAGCGATGTGAAGGGTCGGTACCGAAACATAGCAAGCAAACAACAAACTCTACACTAGACCCACAACCATGTACAAAACACGAGTGAATAATCACTCTGCAAAGAAAACTAGTAAGGTAACTCAGAAAACGTGCCTCTTGTGCATTTTTGCTGGCGGTGACAGGATTGTCTTCATTGTTCTGCAGCAAGATACATCTCAAGGCGACGTTTGGTATATTCTTTATGATGTGCCACCTCACAGGAAAGCTTCCAACCCACCTATCCTGGCTCCAAAAATCCATGCCCTTCTGAATATCAACAGGACCAACCATCTCAGCAACACCACAGAAATGGTTACTCACATTGACCTGTTAGGACAATGAATCAGGTTCAAAATTCAAGATCAGAAACAGGAAATAGAATAGAACAGGCCATACACGTTAAATTAACATATAACTCACCGAAAAGAACAGAAAAACTGGACACAAGGTAGAACTACTTGCAGCTATCCTTTGAGCATCTCTAAATGCACTATCCAGTTTCTCGTTTCCCCGAGGAGAGCATGACCAGACACCATATTTGATGGATTTGTGAACATTTTCCTCGCCATAAGACTTGATAACAAAGAATTTTGCATTGGGATACACCACCTGGAAGTCTTCTCTGTTATACTGATCAGTCTTGATGATGATTTTCCCCTCTGGGTTGCCAATATGCAGTCTCGATGTATAGGATTTGGCAACTATTTCTGATGACATGGAACGTCTTCGATTGTTTTCTTTACCTAAGTTCTGCCAACACAGTGAAGTCGACTTTCCAGTTAAACCATTTACATAACTTCTTGGCTTTGAGCTTGCTTGGAATTTCTCAGCTATAGCCATCTTACGCAGGTCTGATCCAACATGTGAAGCATTATAGCTGTATGATGGATTAGTCTGCGGCAAGGACTTGACAGGAGGAACTCTCCCATGTGGAGGGTGTCGGGGTGCCTAATCATAAGCAGATTTGTCATCAACACATGCAGAATTATAAGATGGCTTTTTTGCATGAAAACAGAGGTTCGGAAGATATGGTCATGGCATCAGGATGTCCGACTAGGGCATGAGTATGAATACATGCATCCAGTAGTAAGTGTATTTCTTCTGCATTTACTGTCATAAATGCAACAATTATCAACACTGACTTGTAGCTACAAATATATTATCTAACCTCCTGTTATAAATGTTTCTACTATATAAAAGGGCTAAAGAAAACCACTACCTTGTACTTACAACAGATGGAATGACAGGCATGGGGGCATTAACAGGACCTGGCTATTTAAGTTCAACACTAACATAAACTAGGAGAACTCGACAACTACAAGGGTGAAAGCATTTGGCATACCTGTGGCTGTGGAGCACGACGTGGTTTAGCAGGTACCCTAGTTCCACTTCCAGCTGCTAGATTTTGCTTCCATGGATCTGTACTACGCACTTGTACTGTTGATAGCATAGCATGGTTTTCGAATTTCTTTGAAGAAACACTAGTTGATTGTAGAGATGGATTGCGTGTAATACCCTTCTTTGGGGCAACAGGGCTCTGGCCTTGTTCACTGGGGATGAACAGACTATCATTGTATGTAAGAGCTTGCGCCGTGCTAGCTGGGCTCCAATGCGCAGCAGATGGAAGAACATCATAGTGGGGGATAGGAACTGGTTGATGGTATGCGATGTCAGCAGTCTTGGCAAGATACTCTTGAGATCTAGCACATCTTCCATCAGCTATAGCACGATGTTCTGAAGGGTAAGGGCCAAGGGGGGAATGTGCAATCCCATATTCAGGGACAACATAATACGAGTATGATGTGCCTTCATCCTGCTGACCCTGCCGAAGGACAAGCACATACCTAATCAAACACATTGGAGAACAATTGAATCAAGAACGAAACTAGCATTCTGCACTTCTGCAGTACTAACCAAGTATTGTAGATCTTGATCACCACATCTCCAAATTCTCTGTTGCTCATACAACTCGGCAGGCAGAGTAATTCCTGCAATCAAGATAATAAATTCAGGTGACACATTAAGTCATTAACCATGCGACTCCACCAGCAAGAAATGTCACTTAATCAAGAAGTCATCAAATATTACCAGCTGGACCATATGGAGTCGGATAGTAAGTTGCGGAGGAAGTAAAGCAGAATTCCTCTCCAAATATGAGCTCAGGGTTTGCCTCAAGATCCATGGAATGCAGTCACTCTGAAAGACGGGCACTGGTGCGATCTAGAACGGAAACATCTCACGATCAGTTCATCGCCATAAATTAGCATTGTTGCTTTTGAACATAAGAGGAAACACATGCAACCAACAGTTCCAACATTCCGAATCATCTATTAGCATCGCTTGATATTAAATACTGACCTTTGAAACGGTACCGCTAAAAGTAAAACAGAACTTAGTTCATTAACTCTAAAATCTGCTAATGCTGCATCATTTCAAAACCATTGGGAAACAAGTGAAAAGCTATACCCGAACAAACATAGGGCAAACCCCCAAACAACGAGATAACAGAAATACAAGATCATGGTATTTGCACCAAGCAAGCCCATTTAGTTAGCCATGCAATGCAAGTATGCAACTACACAAGCAATTACGAGTATAACAGCGAATCCAGGGCACCATTCCGTGGCTAGCTAAACCACAGGCTATCAATCTGAACCCAGTTAGAACTAAACTCTTCACATCCACATTTCTTCTATTCCTACAACAAAAACATACCTCAATTTCACCCCATGGAACGAAACAAAAACATGCATCGAACCAACCAGCCAGCACAGCACACCAAACATTCAGCTATGAACTTGTAATAGCAAAATTGACAGCCCAATTTGCCTATCCCTAACCACCCCAGTAAATAACGCCACGAGAACAGCAAAAGGAGTCCCGTGATCACAAATGCACCTGCATTTCATCCCAAACTGTCAAACCGAACCAGCAAAACGGACCCACGCTACGCCACCCAGGCGAAGCACGAAACCCTAGAATCGTTCGATAGCGATCCGCGGAAAATCCCCAACCGCAGGGCACACGATCCGACCGCACCACCGCGAAACCAAACCGTCTCTACACCGCCGGAAGCAGAAACCCCACCTCCAGCTAGCGAGCAGAAAACCGTACGGCAAAACAGCGCGGACGAGGAGGTTTGAGCCGGCCGAGCGAGCAAGCGAGCTGGAACCGAACCCCGTCAGAGATGATCGGAGCGCGGCACCGCAGGACAAAACCCTCACTGCACCGTACGCCGTACCCCCCGAAGCGGAAACGGCCAACCCAGCAAAGCGAGCAGCACGCGGTGGGGCTGTAGGGGGTCTATCGGAGAGCTCACCAGCACTGAAGCGGCGTCCACCCGCTGGTCGTCGTCGGCGGCCGAGGCGGAAACCCTAGCGGGCGAGACGGGGGCGGGGGCGGGGGCGGAGGCGGCGAGGAGGAAGAGCAGAAGCAAAAAGCGGGAAAAGGTGGCGTGGGAGGGGAAGAGGCCAGCCAATGCGGTGCGGATGCGGCGGTGTTGTGCAAGTACGCTAGTGGGGGCCATCTTCCTTGTTTCGCTGTCACTGACATGCGGGGCGCCGGCGTGGGACCTCGCTTGAAGCGGCGGAGAGGGGCCTGGCTGCAGAGGAACTGACGGCACCACTCTGGTTTCCTCCGACGGAGAGAGCACGTGAGATGTGCGGGGTCAGGGTGGGTTTGCGAGAACGGACTTCTTCTTCGTTTTAGAGCATCTCCAGCTGGCGCTATTTGCGCCGGACAGACGAAATCCGTTCAGTCACGTTTTTAAGGGTTTAAATAGCGTTGAATTGGGTCGATTTTGAGTCCGACGATCCCAAGCCGACTCAGCGCGCTGGAGGTCGCTGGGGGCGCCGGACGAAACAAAACGGCGCGAAAGAGAGAAAACGCGCGAGCGGTATAGCGCGCCGCGCGCCAGCCCTATTTATCGGCGTGTAGACACGCGTCGTCCTTATCCTTCCGCCTCGGCTTTTCCGTGTCTGCCGCCGTCGCAGAGAATCAATGCGACGTTGATGTCCAGTTCAATCGCCGGCTACCTGGAATCAATGCGGCGCGTTGAGTAGCCCAACGGTCCGACGACCGCGCCGCCGCGTGTCCCGCCTCGGTGAGGCCGCCCCGCTATATAAAGGGACTCGCCGTGGAGGACGCCGCACACACTCGCTCGCCTCCCTGCTCTCGCCGCCCTCCTCCCTCCTCGTCGCCGACATGGACACCCTCGAGAGGAACGACTTCCCTCCCCGCACCCTGCTGCTGATGGAGGCCATCCTCTTCGCGCAGGCCGGCTACCCGTGTCCGCCGTACACGAGGCCGCCGCACGACTAGGTGCTCTCCAACGGCGGCGTGCCGGTGCCGCTGTTGCCAAAGGCGGACGTCTCCTTCGACCTGGAGGTCGAGGCCGTCCGGGCCACCATGACGGAGGCGGAGCGCGCCGACCCGGCGAACTCGCCGAGGCCAAGAAGCTCGCCGAGAAGGCGAGGATCCGCCCGGCGACACAGGGGGAGGGCAGCAGCAAGGGGAAGGGCGGCAGCAGCAGCCGCAGCAAGTGGGCGGCACCGGTGCTGCCTGCTCCGGAGTTCGTTGTGCTGGACGGCACCGACGAGGAGGACGAGCAGCCGCAGCCGGTGAGGAGGAGGAAGGGGCCGCTCGGCGGCGGCACGTGCAGTGCACAGGCCGTCGTGAAGCACGAGCCCAAGGACGACGACGACGACGCTGGCGGGGCTGCTGGAGGAGGCGACGGGGAGCTCGACCTCGAGCAGTTGTACTCTTTTTTTGCTTTTCAATAGTTTTTTTTTGTGTTTTAGTTGCTACTATGTAAAATTAGACCAAATATTATGAATTAGGCCGAATTTCGTTTAATTTGCCTCATTTTAGACAAATTCGCGCCGAACTTGAGGAGTCGTTATGGGGCCGCGGCTGGGGAGCCCCCCCCCCCAAGCGTTTTCACCGCCCGGGCGCCCCCCAAGCTGCGCTAAAATAGCGTCAAAAACCGACTTGGGGGGACGAACGGCTGGAGATGCTCTTAGCCCTAATCAGTGACATGTGGGTGCCAATTTTGACCCTATTTCTTTTTTATATAGATGTATTGGTACTCTTTTTTTGTGGTAGAATGTATTGGTGTCTTGTATCCCTAAAAAGTTAGGAACTTTTCAGGTAGAACTAGATGACCCGTTGCGCCAATGGCGCAATGGGAATAATAGAATCAGGTTCTCGTAGACGATAAATGCACTTAAGAGTTGAAGCATGTAAGTGCATATTGATAGATCAGAATGCTTGACATGCCAGTGTGAGATTAGAATGGTAAAAATGTGAGTGCAGGAAGAACCATATGTAGGTAGGCATATGAAGGTAGATTAGATCCCAGTCTTACAATTGCAGCACATAGATAGCTGACAATCCCAGTTCTAGTAGGGGAATATAACGGTAGCTTAGATTACGGATTACACAAAAGTAAGATGTATAGGTGGTAGTGACAGGTTCGTCATAGCGGTGGTAATTAACATCGATGTTAACTACACTATGCCTTAGAGGCTATAGACGGTAAGACGGAGCCCGGCAGATGCAGGTTTGAAGGCGAAGACGTAGATGTTTCCTTGGATCATATTTGCGTGAGTGATGAAGACCTTTCAGTCTGTTGTGATTGTAGCTCTGTTGTCAACTCCTTTGATGAGGCGAGCTGACACATGCACACTTCTATCTCCATTTGCGATTGGTAGTTCATTTGTTCTTGAATGCATGTGTTGAAGGAGGTATGTCTTAGAAAAGACAGACTTGAAGTACTACAAAGGGTAAGGTAAATCCATTGTAAGTATAGGGTGCTAGCAAACAAATGTACAAAATCTGAACAATTAGGTTTGTACCATCATTTTATATGGAGTTGCAAATGTCTTGTTTAGGTGGCAACATAGTAGAGGATGGAGCTTTTCTTATTGATGATGAGATGACGTAGGCGTATGACATGTTCTTTATATAGGGAAACTGTGTGTCCTCAGACACAAGCAGTGCTGAATTCATGAATGTTAAAATTGTCCAGGAATGCCTGTTTATTGAGTGTTCATAAACAATAAAGCGATATGCACATGTAATGAGTATATGTTGTATAAGTAGTGAAAGAGAAGCTCATACCACGAACTATGTAGCGTCCAGGAGGTAAGTTTATCATTGGACGTTTCTTGATACGAACTGAACAGACATTTCAATAGAATTACTTGGTAGGTATTCAATTTACAAAGCTGAAATGCACGAAGCAGGGTAAAGAATTTAAAGTAATCATAAGTCAAGTGATGATGGCGTACCGATATGATCTTCAGAGTCGGATATGCTCTGGTCATATTCAATGGAATGATCACCAGCACTGAATTCATCCTCACATGCAGAGCAGGTAAACAGGCTGAATAACCTGGAGTAAGGGAAAACTGAAGTGATCATAATGGATGCACTTATCTGATCTTCAGGCTCAGGTGTTCTCATGTCATCATCAGTGGATTTATTATCAGTGGTGGATCCATCTTCTGTTGACATAGTGTCAATGCTTGTGGTATCTATGTTAATGGGTACTCTGTGCATGATTTGAGCTTAGTTTCATCATTGGTAGGTCAAAACATGGATTGCGAAAGGTTTAAAGCATGCATGTAGACATTGGTATTTGACATTCTTTTAAGGGTGTGTGTGCACATTGCAGTAGTGGTTATTAACATACATGGTATTATGGATTAGTGTACGTTTCTATAGCTGAGTGATTTTTTTCCTGTGCTAGCATCGAAAGCTTTTAGCTTTTGCTGCCATAGTACATGCTCCAATCTGTAAGCATTAGTTGAGAGAATGCTTCAGAGGATATATTGTTAGGTAGCTAAGCATAGGGAAGTAGATATAGGTTGAGTTGCAGAAAGCACATCCAGGTATACCAAGAGATTAAAAGCAAATGTTTGAACAGGCAAAGATAAGGTTGAATGTTCATAGTACCTTAGTTATCAGATCGAGGTTGCTGCTATCTGGATCCACCTTTGATATGCGGGCTCGTGCCAACAGTTGTGACAGGTGAAAACTTTCCGCTGATGAGCCCTGCGCGATCTCCATTGCTTCTTCGCTTGCGTGGTGGCATCGCAAGGGACGGGTTGTATGCTGAGAAGTTTAGGATGGGGCGGCGGAGTTCATCCGGAGACCACGGGTATAGAGTGAGGAATGAGCTAAAACCAGCCTGCAAGATAAAAACACTAAAATGAAAGCTATATTTTTTTGCGAGTAAAAATGAAAGCTATATTAACTATGTACAAGTTTAATCAGAAAGCAATGTGAGAAGCTACCAAGAACATGATTTGTGGTGTACTATTTGGCTGTTAATACACACGAGCTGCTGTTGATGTTGTTGATGCATGGAGCTCAGTGGAAAGGAGAGCAGGCACACATGCTTGCTAGAAATCCTTGGCAGCAGTGGTCGCTACTGCTGCTGCATCTCACTGGCCTCTCGAACCCACAACCGCAATGTGGAAGAAGCACCACTGTCCTATCACGAGCACATGTTAAATGGAAAAAATTAAAATCCCTAACAGGAAATTCTTATTTTAGCAATAACTCACAAGATACTGAAGCAAAAGAGAAACCCAAAGTGGCTACAAGAGTTGACTCACCCTAGATTGGTGTCGTTGCACCTTGTTTGGAGAGGAGGCTTGGGCTTCCCACGATGTCGTCGTCGACTTCCCCTACCGGGGAACCGTTCTCTATGAGATCCTCTTCCTAGACTTCTCACAAGAAACAATTCTCAAAGAATGCCGAGTGGAGGGCTTGTACACACTGCTTCGCCTCGCTGTAATTAACCACCAAGGAGATGTTCACCTGCTTATGCACAGTTAGAAATAACAATTCCCTTTATGAATCAGGAAAAAACATTTTTGTTTCCCTTTGGCATGTGCAGATAAGAAAGTTCATCTCCATATGGGGAAGGGGATATATTACCTTGGACACTGTCGGGGGGATTACTCATAGCTAAGACCCGGCCAGAAGGCAGCATACAAAAGGAAGACTCTGCTAGAAGTCATGTCCTGAAGAGAAGACCGTGATTGTGACAGTGCACACATGAAGTCCTCTACATAATTCGCCCCGACGGAGACTCCTCTCCATGAGTCGGCCTGACGGAGACTCCTCTACATGAGTCGTCCTAAGGGAGACTCCTCTCCATGAGTCGGCCTGACGGAGACTCCTCTACATGAGTCGGCCTGACGGAGACTCCTCTACAGGAGTCCACTTAACTTGGAAGATTACAATACTTAGAGTAGGACTCGGATTGATATTCGACTTGTAATACGAGATGAGACTAGTCTGTATCAGGATAGGACTCTACATGTAAGCCTCCCCCTTCCACCTATATAAGGAGGGGTAGGGCGCCCATAGAGGCCAAGTTCGCAAAAGTAGGTTCTGCCAGAGTATGCTTTCGCCAAAGTAGGCTTTCGCCAGAGTAGGATTTCGCCAGAGTAGGCTTTCGCGGAGTAGGCTTCCGCGAGAGTAGGCTTTCTGCAGAGATCAAAGTAGGCATCCTGCAGAGACCAAAGAAGACTCTAGATTAGAGATTACTCCCGGATGATCTAAACTCGGAGCAACTATTCACAACTGTAAGAGAGTTGGTGACACACCGGCGACTCTCCGTGAGTAAAAGGAATAAGACCTAGCCACAAACAGCATGTAGGGTCTTTACCGGACAATGTTTCCCGAGCCTGAAGCTGTATAAATCGCTTCTCTCTCTTTGTGTGGTTTTCTTCCTCCTCGTACACTCGTAGCAAAGGCCCCATAATCAAGTCCGACTCTACGGACATCTGCCGTGACTTTCCCACGACAGTTGGCACCCACCATGGGGCTACGCACAAGGATGTTGTCATCTTGGAGGAAGGTCTCACAGGGATAGAGAAGATCGCGATCGGCCGGACGAAGAAGAACCGACACGAATAACTCTACATCAATAAGTCGGCGACCGTCGACTCCGACAGGACTCAATCCGACTCGGAATTCAAGCGCACAACTCGGAACTCGATGCCAAGAATGGCTCTCGCGCGCAGCCTACAGGACAGGAAACACATATGCATTGCGAACACTCCTGGAGGTGACTCAGAACTCATATTGAAGACCCCTTTGGTAAAAAGATTGGAAATTATGTTGGTTACATGCTGTTAAAACTTCAGCCAATTCCGACGGTTAGATCTCCCTGGCCGACTCATGCACTGAAGCACTATCAAAATCTGGCGAAACTCCGCATGACTTCAACAAATAAATTCCCGAGGGCGACTCGTACATCAATTCGAAGATCCCTCCGATGGAAATCTACGGGATATAATCATTTACTACCACAAAACATTTCCGAAAATTCCAACGGTTAGATCTCTGTGGCCGACTCCCGCACTAAAACGCGTTTTTGGATCTACGCAAGGTCGCGAAATCCAACCACAAATTTAGCTCAACTTATCATCGGTTTGCACTCCGGACATTGGGACAACTACTGTTTGAGCTAAATTATCAAACATATATGCGTCGGCTTACAATCGCTTGGTCGTCACTATCACCGGCTCGACATATTGGCCGGACTATCAACCGCTGACTCCTACGAAGATCAGTCACAACCTCACCACGGTTGCCTTCCGTGGTTCTCCGCATTTTCTATGCATCATCAGATCAATGCTTGTTTCTTTATCAAGAAATATACATGGAGTCCCCAACCAACTCCTCGAGTCGACTCAAGACTTGGGGTCTACGCCTCCTATAGGATCCATCAGAGATTGAGATATATTATGTTTCAACGACGGATTATAATTGACCATCACAAATTTTGGTCCATTGATTTTGACGGTAAAATCCTTGCTCAGATTCCAGTTCATTGGAAAAATTCTGGCTCTTTCATTGAGTTCCGGATCATCGGTTAAATCCCGGCTTAGGTTCCGGTTCATTGGAAAAATTTCGGCTCTTTCATTGAGTTCCGGATCATCGTTAAAATCCCGGCTCAGATTCTGGTTCATTGGAAAAATTCCGGCTCCCTCGATGAGTTCCGGATCATCAGAAAAATCCCGGCTCCCTTCTCGAGTTCCGGTTTAATGGAAAATCTCGGCTCCAAAATGAGATTCCGGTTCATCAGAAATTCTGGCTCCTTGATGAGTTCCGACTCATTTAAAATTCCGGATCCTCAGTGATTCCCGGCTCATAAAAATTCCGGCTCCTCGATGAGTTCCGGTTCATCGAGAATTCTGGCTCCTTTATGAATCTAGGATTATTACAAAATACCGGCTTCACAAGAAATCTCGGTAATACTCGACACTTCTGGAACCCAAAATTTGTCATTTTACGCATTGCACCTTTATTTTCATATCATGATGCATTGCATCTTGTGCATTCTTAAGTCGACTTTCGTCGCACCAGCTCTCGCCACATATATAAGTCGACTTCCGTCGCACCGGCTCTCGCCATTTATATAAGTCGACTTCCATCGCACCGCTCTCGCCATATATATAAGTTGACTTCCGTCGCACCGGCTCTCGCCATATATATAAGTCGACTTCCGTCGCACCGGCTCTGGCCATATATATAAGTCGACACTCGTCGCACCGGCTCTCTCCAAATAATATAATACAAGTCGACCTTCGTCGCACTGTCCTTCGCCACATCCAATATATAAGTCGACTCGTCGCACCGGCTCTCGCCAACCAACTTTTTCTTTACTTTATTATCTTCATGTTTTCATCTTGCATCATACATTGCATATTTTTAAATTTTATATCTCAGAGACCTGGGGGCTTGATCAACCCTTTGTCGGCTCTGAGCATGTATATTGCTTATTTAGGGGAAATAGGGGAGTTCGATGGCACCCATCGACTCTTATCCGAAGAAAACCCGGCATATATATATGTAAAACTCCACATGTGTATGGCCTATTCAGGGGAAATAGGGGAGCTCGATGACATCCATCGAATCTTATCCGAAGAAAACCCGGCATACACATGAATTGGCCAACCACGCCTTAAAATATGACCTATATAGCTCAAGCACATACGACCAACTGATGGCGTGGAAGTGATAATGGCTTCTCGCCCTTCGTTGGATACCCCAAGTGGAAGGTGAGAAGTAGGATAGCAGTAAATTTCCCCTATGTAGAGGATAGGGTTTGTCTCCTGTAGGACTCCGGCAATGATAAGTAGGTGGTTCAGCAAGTGATGCGCCATTTGAAAAGAATCACTTGCTTTTCCTGGACCTGCACACGACACAAATAAATTTTCTCCCAACGAAGTTCAGAGAGGTTGTCAATCTCTCTGGTCTTGTTGTTTACAAAGAAGCAAACACAAAGGGATAATGATAATGATAATAACTACTGAAAGTAAAAGCGGAAAAGTAAATGAGCGTGTAAAAATGATGAGAATATGGACCGGGGTCCCGTGATGTTCACTAGTGATGTCTCTCCCAAAAGACGATAAAACTGCTATGCGAGGTAAACAAATTACAAACGGGCAATTGACAAGATTATAAACGCACCGCAATGCTAACTATGCTACAAAAGAAAGTAAGAGGCTCAAAAGCATGGGCAGTACGCCAAAATAAGTAGACCGAAATCCATCTGCATCTACTACTAATCATCCACCTTGAGATAGCTATCCAGAACATCTCGCTGGTATTAAGTTGCGAGCCCCACCCAAAGTGTAAACCCAAAGCAACAGACAACTACATTAAAAAGAACTTTGTGTAAAGTAAACAATCCTTGCAACCGCGGTTACAAGCACCGTGGTTTTCCCCCTTGTGGCCACAACACATCCCCTAGACTCATGTTTCTGTCACTCAAGCGTGTCATCAGGGGGCATGTACCCACAATCGAGCATAACGTTCCCTCTTGGAGTTACTACCTACCACTTGGCCAAAGTAATAAACAGCAACGGAATATGCAAGAATTACTTCGGAACAAAAATACAAAAAATAAGAACCAATTATATTACTCTATCACAATCTGAACATAATCTCATAATCCATCAGATCCCATCAAGCTCAGCATAGCAAAAGCAGAAAGATTACATGTGTGCCTCGATCATGTAGGGCAGCTCAGGAGGTCTAAACCAAGAAGAACAAAGAGGGGAGGAGAACATCACATAGCTACTGATCACGGACCCATGGTCCAAAGGAAACTACTCACGGCACATCCGGGAAGCGTCCATGGTGGAGGAGAAGCTCCCGGAGGTCGATCCTCCCTCATATAAAAAGTGCTCCCGATCTTGGAAGCGCGGCGGCGGCGGAATAGAGGCGAGATCGTGAAAAAGGGTTCTGTCTTCGGAGGTTTCCCGTGACGGAGATTAAATAGGCAAAGGGGGGCAGCCAGGGGGGACACCAGGAGTCCAGGCGCCCCCCCTGGCGCGGCCAGGCCCCTGGCCGCGCCAGGTGGCCGCCGTGGCACCTGGTGGTGCCCCCCGGCCCTCCTTCGGGTCTCTGGAAGCTTAAGGTACGCGGATTTTTATTTGATTTTCCCCGGATTTTTGGAGCACTTTTTATATGGGGGAAAATTGAAATAGAAAAACAGCAGAAAACAGAAACTGGCACTGGAGTGCACTGAGTTAATAGGTTAGTCCAAATATGATCAAAAGTGTATGAAAGTGTATCTAGATCATAGCAATATCACACAAAACATGCATGGAGCGAGCAGAAATTATCGATACATTTGAGACGTATCACCAACGCAAACCCGACTTAGTCTAAACTTTGGGGGCTTACAGAAACGCCTGTCGAGTTTAGTTCTAAGCACCGGGAACGCTAGTCGTATATGCCGGATTACGTAGAAGTTTCGACTCTTGAACCAATAATCTCTCTCAACGTGAGAAGATGATGCATGAGTCGGCTTCTATATGAGCCTTTATGTTTTTTCCAATACATACATCAGCATCATATCGTACTTTCTTTTCTATCATTTCATATGTCATAAAACCATGCATAATTTTTTATACAATATGAGCATTAACCTGTGTGAATCGGTATGACATAAAGATGATCATACTGACTCATGGGGACTATAGCTCGAATTTCTCTGTGACTCGACATGACACAAAGATGCTCATACCGATTCATGGGGACTATACCTCAAACTTTTCTAAGACTCGGCATGACACAAAGATGCTCATACCGACTTGGAGTTGGCACACATTATTCCGGGTTGCTGAAGGAAACATATTCCAACACTCGAAGGGCCACTCTATTTGGAAGCTGGGAACACAACCCATCATATCATATCTACCGGATTCAAGAAATTCGCATTCATCGATTATTATTAGCAAGCAAACATTTGCCGGACTTTGGCATATAACACTTGCCGACTTCAGAAAACAAGCAAGAAATTGTAAGTCCCAGGTTGCTGCAGGCAAGACAACCCGACACTTGGGGGCTACACTACTTCGAAGCAAATTTCACAAGTACAAGTCCCAGGTTGCTGTAGGCAAGACAACCCGACACTTGGGGGCTACACCAACATGGCTATTTTATATACGAAACTCCAAGTCATCACAAGATGATAAACTCGGAGCTTGGGGGCTACAGGTGATATGGACATAAAATTGCCCGTAATTTTTTCCCCGAGTCCTTTTGACAAGACACGGAAGAGCAAAAAGCAATATTGAATTCAAACGTGGAAGAGCTCAAAATTGAATCATATCGGGTTCATTGACATGAATCAGTGGAGCAAGTCGGCCTAATGGTTTGGCCTCCAGACCCGGTCTTTATCCTAACTATTCATTATACTGGAAGTTTACCATGGACGCGCACCTAGCGTTCTCTTTTGCGGCAATCTCATTGCCAAGGACAAGCAAAGAAAAATAAAGCCCACACCAAGATTGCGTCCAAGCTAAACTTGGGGCTAATATCGGGGGGATTACTCACAGCTAAGACCCGACCAGAAGGCAGCACACAAAAGGAAGACTCAGCTAGAAGACATGTCCTGAAGAGAAGACCGGGATTGTTACAGTGCACACATGAAGTCCTCTACATAAGTCGGCCTGATGGATACTCATCTCCATGAGTCGGCCTAATGGAGACTCTTCTACATGAGTCAGACTGACAAAGACTCCTCTACATGAGTCGGCCTGAGGGAGACTCCTCTCCATGAGTCGGCCTGACGGAGACTCCTCTACATGAGTCGACCTGGCGGAGACTCCTCTACAGGAGTCCACTTAACTTGGGGGATTACAATACTTAGAGTAGGACTCGGATTGATATTTGACTTGTAATACGAGATGAGACTAGTCTGTATCAGGATAGGACTCTACATGTAAGCCTCCACCTTCCACCTATATAAGGAGGGGTAGGGCGCCCATAGAGGCCAAGTTTGCAAAAGTAGGTTCTGCCAGAGTAGTCTTTCGCCAAAGTAGGCTGTCGCCAAAGTAGGCTTTTGCCAAAGTAGGCTTTCGCCAGAGTAGGCTTTCGCAGAGTAGGCTTCTGCGAGAGTAGGCTTTCTGCAGAGATCAAAGTAGGCATCCTGTAGAGACCTAAGAAGTCTCTAGATTAGAGATTACTCCCGGATGATCTAAACTTGGAGCAACTAGTCGCAACTGTAAGAGAGTCGGCGACACGCCGGCGACTCCCCGTGAGCAAAAGGAATAAGACCTAGCCACAAAAAACAAGTAGGGTCTTTACCGAACGATGTTTCCCGGGGCCTGAAGCTGTATAAAATCGCGTTTCTCTTTCTCTGTGATGTTCTTCTTCCTCGTACACTCATAGCAAAGGCCCAGTAATCAAGTTATCTCATGAAGACATCTTCCGTGACTTTCCCACGATAGACACCCCTTGTGAAATCATCTAAACATTAACACTATTTCTGCGTAGAACATTGAGCGCCTGGCATACAATAGTGAATGTAAATGATAAGATGCAAATTAATAAATGAAGCATCTTCAGAATTTTGCTAGGCATTCTAATACATTATCACATCATGCATTATGTTTCAGATAAAGTTTCAACTGCTAAGAGTAGTCATACCTTTTTAAATTCAAAGACGCTCTCTGCATGTTCCTTATCAGGGAAACGGTAGATCTGTGTTGTAGGAGTTGAACAACTGCAAGTTTTTCAAGATCTTCAACTATATTATCAAGCGCATGTCACATCATCACAACAAAACAATAAAACAAGACATCATTAGGGCAGTGCAAGCAGTATTGTTGGAAGAAAACTGAACATAAAGGTGGAATAAGGTCCCAAGTATTTACCTGATGGATCAATTTCTCTACTACACGGTTTTGATTGGCCTTCTCCTTCCACTGGAGAATGACACAAGCGCCCTGCTCTTTCCCCACACTTCCATTCAAGTCACCCTGAAAGTGGGGCTGGAGGACAACTGGTGGCAACCACGTAATGCGGGATCGAGCGGAGGAGGAACATGATAGAAGTAAAGGGGGGGAGCAGAAGGCGTAGTGGTGGTTGATACGTCCCAAACGTATCTATAATTTATGCTTGCTCCATGCATGTTTTGTGTGATATTGCTATGATCTAGATACACTTTTATACACTTTTTATCATATTTGGACTAACTTATTAACAGTGCACCCCAGTGCCAGTTCCTGTTTTCTGCTGTTTTTCTATTTCAGGTTTCCCCCATATTAAAAGTGCTCCAAAAAGTCGGGAAAATCAGATAAAATATCAGCGTTCCAGAAGCTTCCGGATTCACCGAAGAAGGGCCATAGGGCCCCCACCTAGTGCCCAGGCATCCAGGTGGCGCGACCTAGGGTGGGGCCGCGCAGGGAGGCTGCCTGGACTCCTGGTGGCCCCCCGGTGCCCCCCTTTGTCTCCTATTTATTCTCCCGCCGCAAAAACCCTGATTCCAGACCCCTTTTCTCCATAAGCAATTCCGGTGTCCGCCGCCATCACCGACAAGCTTCGGGGGACCAAAGTTCCTGTGTCGGCACACTGCCGGGACGGGGAAGTGCCCCCGGATTCATCTCCATAGACGTTGCTTCCTCTCTCCATGATGCGGGAGTAGTCCCTCCTCGGGGCTGAGGTTTCTACCAGTAGCTATGTGTTCTTATCTCTCTCCCATGATGTGATCTTCGTTGTGATCATAGGCTATGTTAATCTAGGGTGATCCCATGTTATTTCCCCTTCTTCTATGTATTATATTTGATGTACTCACTTGTCTTTATCTAGTATAATCCCCGAGACCAAGGTGACAACGGTCTATTGGACATGGACTAGAAGAATATTTTCATGAGTGATTTCCTCTTTTGTGTGTTTATTAAAGATTGAGAGTCTCTTGGTGCTTGTCTTTGAGTATCCTTGCGATATGTTATGGTGATTGTGGTACTCTCTTTGGATGGCCGCAGTGACATTGGGAAATCCATAGATTGAGAACTACGAATTTTGAGGTGTGCTTTTGTAGCCCTACATAATTCTCGTCCTCTCTTGACCACAAAGGAATGACCTCCAAGTGTGTCTCCAATGCATGTTTTATGGGAAATATCATGTGATTAGACTATGTTAATGTTGTTGGGAGTTGCCACTAGTGAAAGTATGAAGCCTAGGCCGTTTTTGCTCACTTATGTCACATGTTTGTTTGCTGCACTTTTTATTACAGATTTATATTACCTTGCTTTGCCACACCTATCACCCATATTTTACCATCTCTTCGCCGAACTAGTGCACCTATACAACTCATAATTGTATTAGGTGTGTTGGGGACACAAGAGACTTCTTGTATCTTAATTGCACAGTTGCTTGAGAGAGACCATCTTCAACCTCTACTTCCCTGAGTTCGATAAACCTTAGGTCATCGACTTGAGCGAAATTGCTGCTGTCCTACAAACCTCTGCGCTTGGAGGCCCAACATAGTCTACAAGAATAGAAGCGTGTGTAGACATCAGTAGCGGAGAGCAATTTAGGAAGTGAGGAGAGGCGGTGATGATCGCATGAAGGTGAAGGGGGTGCTAGGCTCGAGGATGGAAGGGGATAAAACTGGAGGCACATACAACTGGATCCTATTTCTACAATGATAAGAAAGCAAAAAACTGAAGATTACACTTGCGCATTACATCGTACACATAGCAAGCATAGACAAGCGTGATGCCCTATAACACCCCAGGTGTCATGCTATAGTAATCACCTTTGGCCAATGCCAATTCACTGTGATTATCATGTATTAATCTCCCTTGATCAAGTTGAGCTCAAAGTCAAACCTAATTTAATTTCCAAAACAATGTGGAAATTAAACTTGACCCAACTATTATGCAAACAATTTTATAAAATGCCTAAAAGTTAGTAGATCACTATGCCATGGTAATAGATATTTGATGTAGCCTTTGAATAATTTAAACAAATCAAAACAGAGCAAAAACAACCCCATTTACTTATTGCATATTCAAAAGAAATACTAAAAGAATTTATTTAATCCCCAAACTTTTTGTGGCACTGTTATAAAGTGAAACCCTGATTGTGGAACAAGATTTCCATTTAATAAAAATCAATTGCTAGCTAAACAAATAAAAACAGAAAGAAAAAAAAGCAGAAAGAGAAAAATGCTAAACTACTATGTGTCGCCCAGGGTAACCCCTCCCACTGGGCCTAACCCAGCCCATCTCCCCCTCCCATTCATCTCCCTCCCCTGTTCACCCCGTACGTGGCGCGCATCCAAACCCTCCATGGCCAGTTCCATCGCCGTGGCGACCATCCTGTGGCTCGCCGGCGTGGATAAGACCCCGAGGCCACTGCAGCCCCCTCCCTGAACCCTAGCCCCGTTCCTTTCTCCCCTTGCGTTGTTCCCCTCATCCTCTGCTCGCGTCCAAGCATGGAATCGCGGCGGCCTCGTCGATGGCGCGGCCCCCGGTCACCCCGAGCTGCACCACCATGTCCTAGAGGACCGCCACGCTCGACTACTTCACCTACGACGATGAACGTGAGCTCAACGCCACCACATCGTCGGGATCGGCTTCGTCTTCTACCTACGTCCGCCGCGGCCGTCGCGTCGATCTCCACCACTGACGCATCTCGACCTCTCCGAGCACGTCCGCGAGCTCCGCGATGAGCTCCTCGCCCGATTCCCCCTCTCCCCCGCCTCGAACCGTTGACGTTGACGCCATTCATCGCTGCCGGTCGAGCTCACTAGAGCTTGGTCCGCACACGTTCGCTGCGACACTGGCCGTGCGCCGGCCGCGCCCCGTGCGCCCTGCCCTGCGCCCAGCGCGCACGCATGCCTGCCCCAGGCCACGCCTCCGCCGGCTATTGGCCACGAACATCCATGGTCGTACAGGATGTGCATGGTGTGCTGTGTGCATGGTGTGTGAGTGCAGTGTGTGTGTGTGTGTGTGCACGCGCGCGCGCGTGCGCCCTCACCGCACCCGGGGCCGCGCCCGTGTGTGCCCAGCCGCGCGTGGCCACACCCCCACTCGCCTCTGCAAGCCGCAGCGCTGCTGCTCTGCTGAAGCTGGTGCCGGCTGCTTGCTGTTGCTGCTACTCGGTTGAGCCTGCAGCTATTGTGGTCTGCTACTGCTGCTTGTACTGTTACTACTGAACATGAAGAAGAAAATGGCTAAGTGTGACAAACTGCTGCTGGACACCACTTTAAACAACAACAAAAATCATGCAAATGGATTTTAACATAGATAAAAATAATATAGACATGTAGTACAAGCAACAAAATTTTTAAATTTGCGATAAAAATAATATAGACATGCAATGGCTAGTTTAGCTGCGATGGAGAAATCTCCATCCAAGTCGGCGTTCAAGTCCCCGATCCCCAAGCACAAAAAAGTTAAATTTGCGACTTTTATGAACTATGAAGCTTGTAAGGGTTATCGTTTTCTCCCTACTGGTAGGGACACCCAACTTGTTCTTGAAGCTGGTTACTCTTTTTCACGTCATGAAATTTCCCATCTTCATGTCAATATTGCTGTTCATGATCGCCCTCCATAGCCACTTACGTCTCCGGCGACTTCCGCACGGACGGTGATTCAGTTTGGTAGTTTTTCCGCCACCCCTATCGGTTCGGAAGCTGTTGATTCTAGCCGGATCAGTCGGGATCACCTTCAATGCAAAATTTGGTAGAATTTCCTTCCAATGCGGAACTTGAAGATAGGGTTGTTTCGGCTGAGATTTTTTTGGAGGAGAACAGGACTCCTATCTCGTCTAGGTTGGTGGATTATGATTCTGATCGTGATTCCCCGGTTAAGGTCCCGTCACCTAAAGAGGCAGTTAAGCAATTACAAAGTTTTGACGAGATGATTGAGAAGATGGCTGCTAGTTTCTGGGATTGCCAAAACTTCATCAGCATGGGCCATGCAACCAACACGTGTACTAACCAGGTGCGTTGTAGACTGTGCTTCCGGTCCGGTCACGTAAAAAAAGAATGCCCAGGCCCCATTAATGTAGCTTCTATCTGGGTGCCTAAAGTCCCATCTAAGACCTTTGAGAGTCGAGCCCCAGCTTTGTCCTCTCCCGACGATTCGGTTTCACCCCAGATACGCTCGAGCTCTCCCGCAAAAAACCCCAATCTTAGCAGCGGCGGCTCCCCTGCTTCATCCTCATCGCCGCCTTGCTCCCCTGCTCTGCCTCACAGTGCTCCGCCGCCTACATCGCCGCAGAGTTCCTCTACGTCCATGGCTAACTTCAAGCTAGATCCTCGCCGTTTCCTCCCTGCGGGTCATGACATTGTGGATGGAGGGCCTGAGAGATTTCCTCGGACTTTCTACTCTGCGTCGCAACCTCCGCCTCGGATGCATGAGCAATACATGGTGGCGATTGTTGAGCCACCACCGCCGGCGCACTTGGTTGGCTTCCGGCCCAATGTTTTTGGGAGTTGCACTTCCTCACCCAGCAGCTTCAGGTGATTGTTCCCTCCGCACAGACCTGATTCCAAGGGGGTAGGACTGTTTGAAGTTGAGAGTCCAGTTGTTCGGGCATCTTTTGTTGGGCATTGATACGTCCAAAATGCATCACTATTTTATATAGTAATTCTTTCTTATTCGTTGATATATTTCATGATATGATGCTATTCTTATGTTGTTTTGGCTTATTTTACACAGTTTGCAACTTTACGGTGCCGAAGCAGCACACACAGGATTCAGCGGTAAAAGTGGACGTTGAGTTGCTGAAGAATAATACCTCCAAATTACCTGAAAATCGACGGAGGCTATTTTCCAGAAGTATCACGAAGACACGCAAAAGAGCTACCAGAGGGGGGCCACAGGGTGCCCAGGCGGCCACCTGGCACGGCCCCACCCCTGGCCGCGCCGGGAGGGCGCCTGGACCCCCGGGGCCACTCCCGGCTCCCCCCTCTGGCCTGTATACTCTTCGTCATCCAAAAACCCTAAAAAGGAGAGAGTTTCCGGAGTTCCGCCGCCGCTCCGTGGCGGAAACCTACAGAGAAGAAAAGCCATCTCTGGCGGGCAGATTCCGCCGGGGAGACCACCTCCCGGAAGGGGAGATCGTCACCATCGTCATCACCATCGTCACGGGCATCATCGAGATCATCATTAACATCATCCCCATCATCAGCACCATCTCCACCTCCATCCAATCTCATCTCACAATTGCAACTCATGTTGTAATCGGTACTATCTATCCTCTCTACTCTATCGGTGTTGATTACTACTTTGTGGTGAATGCTATTGAGTTTTGTTGGAGAAATATTATTGTGTTCAGATTGTTTATCATCTCTTTATCCCCACTGATCATGATCCTCTTTTATGTCGTGTGAGTAGTTACTTTGGTTCTTGAGGACATGGGAGAAGTCTAGTTGTTAGTAGTCATATGATGTTGAAGTAATATGTGTTGGTTGATATTTAAGTTGTGTTGTTATTTTCCTAGTGGTGTTGTGTGAGTCGAACACTCAACACTTCGCCTTATCAAGGACCTAGGGGGATACATTGTGTACAAAGAATGCTTACGGTGGGTTGTCGGAGTGACAGAAACCTAAATCCCAGTTTGCACGCTTTTGCACAAGGGAACAATGGATCACCGATCGTATTGCTATGGTTAGGCTTTTGCCTTAATTACTATCTTGTATTTGCGGATGCTTGCAAGGTGTTTAATCATAAGAGTACACTTATCTTAGTCTAGAGGGTGTACTAGCATAGATCCACCCACTCAACACTTATCAACACAACACATAGTACCGATACGGAATATGGCGAAAGCACATGACTACCTCTCCCGTGTGTCCTCAAGAACACTTTAGCTTTTATAAGTTCAGTTGCTAGGCCTCTCCTTTGCTCAGAAAGGATTGGGCCACTCGTTACTCTCAAGTACCTTTTACTTTGCTCATTTTTACTTTCCTGTCGCTTATACCAAGAAAACCCCCTAAAAAGTTATCTTTTAGTGCTTGCAGTTATCTCCTTACCAAAGTCACTTGCTATTACCTTCTGCTCCTCGTTGGGTTCGAAACTTACTTATCGAAAACGCTGCAATCGATCCCTTACGTTGTGGATCATCAAGTAACGTTTTCTGGCGCCGTTGCCGGGGAGCGTAGCGCTATTAGTAAGTGAAGCTGGTAAGGAAGTTTTTTTTATATTTCTGTTTTTAGTTTTGTTGTTGTTGTTTTTGTCCTTATGGACACCCCTACCCTTGGATCGTTGTTCTTGGGGAGCCTCCCCACAACTAAGGTAGTTACTCTTGCCCCTGCTGAAATTGTGCCTTATAAGATACCATCTGGTATTATCGATTATGTCTTAGCTAATCGCTATGCAGGAGACAGACATCCAGGTGAACACTTGCTATATTTATCACAACTATGTTCATTATTCAAGCTTGCAGGTGTGTCACTGGAGTTCGTTATGAAGAAATTATTCTCCATATCGCTTACGGATAAAGCTTCAGATTGGTATAAGCTCCTCGATAACTCACATTCTCTTAAATGGGAAGAGCTGATGTCTCTCTTTTATACAAAGTTTTACCCTCTTCATGAAGTTCATCGAGACAGGAATTACATCTATAACTTTAGGTCTCCCGACGGAGAGAGCATCACTCAAGCTTGGGGGAGGCTTAAATCCCTGATGTTCAAATGTCCTATCCATAAGCTCCCCGAAGATATTATACTTACAAATTTTTATGCCAGGATTTCTTGTCAGGATAAGGAAATGCTGGATGCCTCCTCTAGCGGGGTATTCCAGACAAAGAGCGTTGAAGAAAGATGGGATCTCATCGAAAGGATCCAGAAGAATACTGAAGACTGGGAAATTGATAAAGGTATTGAACCTGCTATAAATTATGAGCATGATTATATTGAGAGCTATGTGAAAACTGATTATTTTAATACCTTTTGCTCTAAGATTGGTCTGGATTCCCATCTAATGATTGATTTTTGTAAGAACTTTGCCTCTCATGTTGATTCTTCTAAGATGAAGAAGGATCAGTACCATAAGCCTTTCAAAGAAGTGCCTATTGATATTCACGTTGCTGATCCTATTTTGCCTGCAGTTATATATGAACAACCCCCTTTTCCTTCAAGAATAAGGGAGTACTCTTTTGTGACAGGCATAATAAATAAAAGTGAGATAAGAACATGCGAACCTGAGGACCAGATCAGAGTCGATCCTCAAGTTGCTATGGTTAAAGATTTAGTTACTAATGATGTTTCAGATTCTATTATAATTTTTTGTGCCGTTTCAACTAACATTGTCACAGCCAAGAATAAAAGCCCAATTTCAGGTACACCAGTTGTATCTGTTAAAATAGGAGATCACAATTATTACGGGCTATGCGATCTGGGATCAAGTGCTAGCGCGATTCCTTATTCTCTTTATCAAGAGATCATGAGTGAGATTTCACCTTGTGAACTCGAAGAGATTGATGTTACTATTCATCTTGCAAACAAAGCTACTATCTCTCCTATTGGGATTGTGAGAGATGTTGAAGTCCTATGTGGAAGGGTAAAGTATCCTACCGACTTTCTTGTACTTGGTTCAGTACAAGATAGTTTTTGTCCTATTATTTTTGGTAGACCTTTTCTCAGAACTTGTGGAGCTATTATAGATTGCAAGAAAGGTAAAGTTTCTGTTGAATTCAATGGTGAGCCATATGAATTTAACTTTTCTAAGATCTCTAAGCAGCCTCGTGATACTGAATTACCTAGTGATGATAAAATTATTGAAAGTATTGCTTCTATTGCTATTCCCCCTAATGATCCTTTGCAACAATATATGGAGGACCACGAGAATGACACTCATATGCAGGAAAGAAACGAAATTGATGAAATCTTCTTGAGACAACCTGCTATCCTAAAGCACAACCTTCCGGTTTAACCTTTAGGAATTCTATCCAAACCAAAAGAAGACCCGGTGTTTGATCTCAAACCTCTTCCCGATACGCTCAAGTATGCTTATTTAGATGAAAAGAAAGTATATCCTGTTATTATCAACTCTAACCTTTCAGGGTATGAAGAAGAGAGATTATTGGAGATACTTCGTAAACACCGTGGTGCAATTGGCTATACCCTTGATGACCTTAAGGGAATTAGTCCATCTATCTGTCAACATACTATCAACCTCGAGCCCGATGCTAAACCTGTTGTTGACCATCAACGACGGTTGAACCCAAAGATGATGGATGTTGTGAGGACCAAAATCCTCAAGCTTCTAGCCGCAGGTATTATCTACCCTATAGCCGATAGTAAGTGGGTAAGTCCAGTTCATTGTGTTCCTAAGAAAGGAGGGACAACTGTAGTCCCTAATGATAAGAATGAACTAATACCTCAAAGAATTATTATTGGATATAGAATGTGTATTGATTACAGGAAGTTGAACAAGGCAACTAGGAAGGACCACTACCCGTTGCCCTTTATTGATCAGATGCTTGGGAGGCTGTCCAAAAACACCCACTTTTGCTATCTTGACGGGTATTCAGGCTTCTCTCAAATTCATGTTAACACTGCCGATCAAGAGAAGACCACTTTCACTTGTCCTTATGGTACTTATGCTTATAGGCGTATGCCTTTTGGTTTATGCAATGCCCTTGCTACTTTTCAGAGAGGTATGTCTGCAATATTTCATGGTTTCTGTGAGGAGATTGTGGAAGTCTTCATGGACGATTTCTCCGTCTATGGAACTTCCTTTGACCACTGTCTCCACAATCTTAATAAAGTTTTGCAGAGATGCGGGGATACAAACTTAGTTCTAAACTGGGAAAAGTGCCACTTCATGGTTAACGAAGGGATCGTGCTTGGCCACAAGATTTCCGAGAGGGGAATTGAAGTGGACAAGGCGAAAATTGAAGCTATCGAAAGGATGCCCTATCCAAGGGACATTAAAGGTATTCGTAGTTTTCTCGGTCATGCTGGTTTCTATAGAAGATTTATTAAAGACTTTTCTAAGACCTCGAGACCCCTCACTAATCTTCTCTAGAAGGATGTTCCTTTTGTATTTGATGAAGATTGTAAGGAGGCTTTCGAAGTTCTTAAGAAAGCTTTAATAACCGCTCCTATAGTACAACCGCCTGACTAGAGTTTGCCCTTTGAAATTATGTGTGATGCTAGTGATTTTGCTGTTGGAGCTGTTTTAGGACAAAGGGTTGATAAAAAATTGAATGTTATATATTATGCTAGTAAAACCCTCGATAGTGCTCAAAAGAATTATGCTACTACTGAGAAGGAATTCTTAGCAGTAGTGTTTTCTTGTGATAAGTTTAGGCAGTATATTGTTGATTCTAAAGTTATTATTCATACCGACCATGCTGCCATTAAGTATCTTATGACGAAGAAGGATGCCAAACCAAGACTCATTAGATGGGTACTCCTTCTTCAAGAATTTGATTTGAAGATTGTTGATAGAAAGGGAGCAGACAACCCTGTAGCGGACAATCTTTCAAGGATGGAAGATATACCGCATGATCCCAGCCCAGTAACCGACAGTTTTCCAGACGAACAACTTGCCGTTGTTAAAGTACAATCTCTTTCCGATCCTTGGTTTGCAGATTATTCTAATTTTATCGTTGCAAAGTATTTGCCTCCAGGTTTAACATTTCAACAAAGGAAGAAGTTCTTCCATGATTTGAGGCATTACTTTTGGGATGACCCACATCTTTTCAAAGAAGGTCCAGACGGGATCGTGAGAAGATGCATACCAGAACACGAGCAGAAGGACATTCTCAAGCAATGTCACGATAGTCCCTATGGAGGACATCACGCCGGTGAGAGAACCACACATAAGGTTCTCCAATCAGGTTTTTATTGGCCTACTCTCTTTAAAGATGCTAGAAATTATGTTTTAGCATGTGATAAATTTCAGAGAGTTGGTAATATTAGTAGAAGGAATGAGATGCCTATGAATTACTCACTAGTGATTGAGCCTTTTGATTGCTGGGGTTTTGATTTTATGGGTCCTTTTCCTTCTTCGCACAAGTACACTCACATATTAGTTGCTGTTGATTATGTAACCAAGTGGGTTGAAGCAATACCCACTGAGAGTGTTGATCACAAAACATCTTTGAAAATGCTCAAAGATGTAATTTTCCCTAGGTTTGGTGTGCCTAGGTATCTCATGACTGATGGAGGATCACACTTCACGCATGGAGCTTTTAGAAAAGCTTTAGCCAAGTACGATGTCAATCATAGAATTGCTTCATTGTACCATCGTCAAACTAGTGGGCAAGTTGAGCTCACCAATAGAGAGATCAAGTTGATCTTGCAAAAGACAGTTAACAGAAATAGGAAGGACTGGTCAAGTAAGTTAGGAGATGCTTTGTGGGCGTATAGAACTGCTTACAAAAATGCCATGGGCATGTCCCCCTATAAAATGGTCTATGGCAAGGCTTGCCATTTGCCATTAGAGTTAGAGCACAAAGCTTTCTGGGCTGTTAGAGAGCTTAATGCTGACCCAAAGTTAGCTGGTGAAAAGCGTCTCATGAACTTGACTTCTCTAGATGAGTGGAGAAGTGAAGCTTACGAGAGCGCTAAAATGTTCAAGGAAAAGGTAAAGAAGTGGCATGACAGGAGGATTCTGAAACGTGAATTTAATGTTGGTGATAAAGTTTTATTGTTTAGATCCCGTTTCAGGTTTTCTCCAGGTAAACTACATTCCAGGTGGGAAGGGCCAGTTCATATCGAAGAAGTATACCGGTCTGGTGCAATCAAGATTAACAATTTTGAAGGCACCAAGCCTCAAGTTGTGAATGGGCAAAGACTCAAGCATTACATGGCGGGAGATTTCGTCAATGTTGATGTAAATATAATACACACAACAACTCATGAAGAACACGTTGCAGCCCTGTTTCAGACACCGACAGAAGCAGAATAACAAAAGGTATGTATTACGGTAAGGAAACATCGCGAACCGCCATAAAAGTTCCACATTATGAGTTTTTGCAAAATAAGGAAAATTCGAAGCCTAAGCGGAGCCGGAGAGGAGCTCCAGGGGGCCCAGGCGCCCCCCCTGGCGCGGCCTACCTCCTGGCCGCGTTGGGAGGCTGCCTGGGCACCCAGGAGTCCGTCTCCGACCCCACTTTGGCTCGTTACCTTCCTTTTGTTGCAGAAATTTTTGCTATATATTTGCCCGGATCGTTCCGGCAGCGTATCTCATGATTTTGTGTGTTTTCTCTTCAATCTGTTTCTGCCAGGGTAAACAGCTATTGTTAGAGATGTCTTCTTGTGGCTCAAGTGGAGAGGACTTCATGGGACGGCGTCTACGTGAAGTTCAGAAATATCTCAACCAAGGGAAATACATAGATTGGGCCACGGAAGAAGAAATCGCTGCAAGGCGAGCGGAGATGGAGCGTTCCGTGAGAAAAGAAGTCAAGATTATCACCGCCCAGCAACCAGGGGATCCATCAACACAAGGAGGAAGATCAAGCAACCCCATCATGGTGGGGAGTGTCCAACCTTATTATGATCTTTCTCTTAACCTTTCAGGAATGGCCCCTGCACTTGAAGATCAACGTACGATTTCTACCATCTCCGAAGCTTACCGCATCACCAATCAACTGTGTGAAGATTTCCGTGTACTAAAGGTGCAAGTGGAGATTTTGGAGAAGGAAAACCAAACCCTTCGCCGTGTCATCAAAGATTTGAAGAATCAACAACATCAAGAATGAGGAGTAAATCTCCTCGGGTAATGGCATCCCCTCAGCTTGTTCCAAGCTTGGGGGAGTGCCGGGTATCTTTATCTTTATCTTAGTCTTTTAGAGTCAAGTAGAGTCGTATCATGTCTAGGGAGTTCATTATATGAAATAGGTGTTTGCATTGAGGTCTATCACTCCGTCTGTGGAGAGATTGTATCCGTGAGTGTGGGGTCGTCTATAATGGAATATTAATGAGAAGTCTATTGGTTCCTTCGCTGCACTCGGTATTCTCTTCACGGAATCGGCCTCATATGACGATTCTTATGGGGAGTATTGACCTTATATCAAGTATGGCTTTGAAAACTTTATTTAATTTTGGCAAACATAGCTTTGGTCTTGACAACATGCATGTTTTCTCAAGTAGCGACATAGCCAAAACCTTTATGTTTTTTATGCTTGAAGTGTTATGTTGACAAGGAAGACAACTTGATGTGTTATGCTTACCTTAATGTTTATGCCTTATATGTTTTGCATCTAAATTAGCATCAATTGTCTGTTCTCTCAAAGCCTTTGCTAGCCAAACTCTCTGCCAAGTAGAATTCTGCTTGTGCATCCATACCCTGAAACCAATACCTTCCATTTGAGTCCACCATACCTTCCTATTCATGGTATTCCCTTACCACTCTTATAAGTATAGAATTTATGTGTTATCCTTAAATGTTCAAAATCTTCTGTTGCTCATGAGGAAGTAGTAGGTAATTCATGATCTTCTTAAGTTGGACAAGTTTTACCCCGGGATTGCATGCCTAATCTGCAAACCCATAATACGAGGAGGAACTGGCATGGGTGCGCCCAGCTCGAAAGATAATATAACAAACAAACCCTCCTTCACGCTTGGTCTATGAGAAATCAGAAACTTTGGCAGTGATAAACAAAAGAGATTAAGGGGATGTGATCGTCCCCACTTGGGATCCGTTCCTCGAAACTTGTCCATCTTGAGAAGTAATTGAGCTATCTATTAGCATTCGTTGACAAACTATATACCGCCCCAAAATCTATTTTTATTCTGTTTGATTTAAGGATAGCACATGAGTTTTCCCTGCTTGCCCTTAACAAGGCCTTTCATCCACCTTCATGTTGAGTCAGTTGTCCCACTTCCTTCTTTTCCCTAAGAGAACAGACATTTGATGTTGATGAGGATTCATCCATATAAAGCTGCATTAAGTTTTGCCATGCCACATCCTTGTTGACATTATCTTTTGATAAGTAAGTTGTTTGCGAAATCTCTTGCCAAGCAAGCATCTTCCTTTGTGTTAGCATTTGCACTTCATGACTAATAACATGTTCTTTCAAAAGCTTCAAATTGTTTCATTAAAAAGAAAGAGCAAGAGTGAAAGTTTTTAGTTGTCCTTTGACCAAGGATATGTTTGCCATAATTTGATGAGTTTCCTTAGCCCTACTTTTGATTATATTTGTTATTACTTTCTCATAAGGGCCTTATGAGTTGAGGTTGCTGTTGAGGATGCTTGAGTTTGATGAAGGAACCTTGATGCTTCTTGTCCGTATTTTATTTATTGACACTTCACTCTCTAAACTTGTGGGCAGGTTTACCGAGCTCAGTAATCGCTTGGGTACAAGCGAGGTCTAAGCTTGGGGGAGTTGATACGTCCAAAATGCATCACTATTTTATATAGTAATTCTTTCTCATTCATTGATATATTTCATGATATGATGCTATTCTTATGTTGTTTTGGCTTATTTTACACAGTTTGCAACTTTCTGGTGCCGAAGCAGCAGACGCGGGATTCAACGGTAAAAAGTGGACGTTGAGTTGCTGAAGAAGAATACCTCCAAATTACCTGAAAATCGACGGAGGCTATTTTCCAGAAGTATCACAAAGACACGCAAAAGAGCTACCAGAGGGGGGCCACAGGGTGCCCAGGCGGCCACCTGGCGCGGCCCCACCCCTGGCCGCGCCGGGAGGGCGCCTGGACCCCCGGGGCCACTCCCGGCTCCCCCCTCTGGCCTATATACTCTTCGTCATCCAAAAACCCTAAAAAGGAGAGAGTTTCCAGAGTTCCGCCGCCGCTCCGTGGAGGAAACCTACAGAGAAGAAAAGACATCTCTGGCGGGCAGATTCCGCCGGGGAGATCACCTCCCGGAAGGGGAGATCGTCACCATCGTCATCACCATCGTCACGGGCATCATCGAGATCATCATCAACATCATCCCCATCATCAGCACCATCTCCACCTCCATCCAATCTCATCTCACAATTGCAACTCATGTTGTAATCCGTACTATCTATCCTCTCTACTCTATCGGTGTTGATTACTACTTTGTGGTGAATGCTATTGAGTTTTGTTGGAGAAATATTATTGTGTTCAGATTGTTTATCATCTATTTATCCCCACTGATCATGATCTCTTTTATGTCGTGTGAGTAGTTACTTTGGTTCTTGAGGACATGGGAGAAGTCTAGTTGTTAGTAGTCATATGATGTTGAAGTAATATGTGTTGGTTGATATTTAAGTTGTGTTGTTATTTTCCTAGTGGTGTTGTGTGAGTCGAACACTCAACACTTCGCCTTATCAAGGATCTAGGGGGATACATTGTGTACAAAGAATGCTTACGGTGGGTTGCCGGAGTGACAGAAACCTAAACCCCAGTTTGCACGCTTTTGCACAAGGGAACAATGGATCACCGATCGTATTGCTATGGTTAGGCTTTTGCCTTAATTACTATCTTGTATTTGCGGATGCTTGCAAGGTGTTTAATCATAAGAGTACACTTATCTTAGTCTAGAGGGTGTACTAGCATAGATCCACCCACTCAACACTTATCAACACAACACATAGTACCGATACGGAATATGGCGAAAGCACATGACTACCTCTCCCGTGTGTCCTCAAGAACACTTTAGCTTTTATAAGTTCAGTTGCTAGGCCTCTCCTTTGCTCAGAAAGGATTGGGCCACTCGTTACTCTCAAGTACCTTTTACTTTGCTCATTTTTACTTTCCTGTCGCTTATACCAAGAAAACCCCCTAAAAAGTTATCTTTCAGTGCTTGCAGTTATCTACTTACCAAAGTCACTTGCTATTACCTTCTGCTCCTCGTTGGGTTCGACACTCTTACTTATCGAAAACGCTGCAATCGATCCCTTACGTTGTGGGTCATCAGGCATGCACCTTTTGCGCTGGGATTTGATGAAGAAGGTGACGATTTTTTCGTTAGATTCATTCCTCACAATGAAGGAGAAGGTTTCCGGGCTATTCATGGTCATCGCACTGGATGGCTCATGCTTATTGGTGTGCCTCTGGATTGTAGAAATACTCGTTATCTTTCTGAGGTTATTGGCACTTTTTGGAAGTTCATTGAGTGGGATCACACTGACAGGTGCATGGTCCGCTCGTTGGTTCATGCCTCTTTCCCTGACAATGCTCTTGTGCCGAGGGATGTGGTATTCAGGGAATTTGCTCCATGGGGTGGCACAGTGGTTTCTTGGACTGCAGCAATCTACAGTCTCACTGCCAATTTTGCTGATGCTGTCCTACCTGCGGATGAGGACTTTATGCCACTGGATGGAAATCCACATCCCATGCCAGGTCATATACCACCCCCTTTCCCTGGCTGGGGTGCCCCACCGTACCCTGCATTGGGCTGGAATGAAGCTGCATTGCAACATCAACCACAACATGAACAAGGTAACAATGATGCTGCACCTGATGCCGATGCTGGATCGCCTGCTTGGGATGATGAGGTGGCAGCTGAGAATGAGCCGGTAGATGTTATGCCACCACAGGATCAAATTTCTATGGAGAACAATTCCTCTGCGGACTCCAGTTCCTCTTCTGACTCTGAGGTGATTGAAGTTCAGGCGCCAAATGTGGAGAATCAAGAACCATTTTACAATGCGCAGGACTGGGCCATTGTTCCATATCAGCCACAGGTCATTGTTCTGGACCCAATTCAGGAAATGGTCAGTCGTGTTCAGTTTGGTCCAGTTCTCCCTCCTCAAATGATCCTGGAACGAGCAATGATGGATTTATTTCCCACTATCTCTGCACGATTCATCCCTAAGTGTATCAGTATCCTGCCCTCAACACTTCCTCCTTCTGGAGACTGGTCCCTACTTCTTCAGGTTGCAGATGAGGGCCCAGTGCTGGTTTCTGAACCATTGAGGATTGAACCTCCCCCTGTGGACAGTTCTTCTATTGCGCCACCCAGCATTGTTCCTTCAGTCGGTAAGAAGCGACGCAATCGGCCCCCCTGGTGCGTGATGATGTTGACTTCTCCACACGAAGAATTACCAGAAGCTGCGCAAAAAAGTCTGGCTTCAAGCCTACCTCTGCTGTTCAGATGAAGCCCAGCCCTTTGAGGAAGCCACGTGCAAAAAAGCCAAGACTGCAAGCTCCTCCTGCTGCACAGACTGAAGAAGAAGTTCAAATCCCTTCGCCCACCCCTATCCGTGCAATGCAGGATCTGGGCATCTCCCTGGGCATCGCTCGAGAAGAACTTACTACGTCCAAGCTTATGGCGGGACCGTCTGCTCCAACCTGTCCTGATGTTTAATCATGATTAATACGCCTTTTATCTTCTATGGGGGTGTGGGGTGTAGTAATTGTGGTCTTTTGTTTACTCTGAACTATGGTTTCTATGCCTGGGTCTTTTGGTACGACTGCACTGGAGGTTATCATGTCTGTTATGCAAACATGAGTTCTGCTTTATTCAACTTCGTTCAGTATGAATAGTTCTCATTATCGTAATTGGCGTGTTATGTGCTGGAATGTGCGTGGTCTGAATTCTGCTGAGAGGCAGCGTGATGTGCGCGCGAAGATTGATGAAAGTGGTTGTTCTATTCTTTGTCTGCAAGAAACCAAATGTGAAGATTTTGATCTTCGTCTGGTCAGAAAGTTTTGTCCTCGTAGATTTGATAATTTTGCTTTCTCCCCTTCAGTGGGTGCTTCTGGTGGACTTATTGTGGTCTGGAGTTCATCCATGTTCAATGGAACCCTGGTGGAGTCTAATCGTTTTGGCATTAAAATCTCCTTCACCTCTGTCCATAATGCTGAAGTTTGGACTTTGATCTCTGTCTATGGACCTTGTCAGGGTCCAATGAGGGATGAATTTGTGCAATGGTTATATGATCTTAACATTCCTGATGGTGATAATTGGTTACTGTTAGGTGACTTTAATTTCATAAGATCATTAGAGAAGAGAAACAGGCCTGGTGGTGATCTTAATGACATCTTTTTGTTCAATGACATAATTGGCCACCTTGGGATTCTTGAGTTGCCACTAAAAGGAAGAGCTTTTACTTGGTCTAACATGCAGGATGAGCCTTTGCTGGAACAATTGGACTGGTTTTTTACTTCTAGTTCTTGGATCTCTTTTTATCCAAACACAATTGTTCTTCCCATGGCCAAGACCTCATCTGATCATGTGCCTTGTATTGTGTCCATTGACACAGATATCCCAAAGAGTAAGCTTTTCAGGTTTGAAAACTTTTGGGCTGAGCTACCGGGATTCATGGAATGTGTGCAGAATTCTTGGAATGCTCCTATTGATGCTCAATCTGCTGCTACCATTCTGTCTAAGAAACTTAAAAGGCTCAGATATGCTCTCACAAAGTGGTCCTTCAATATGGCATCTCTTAAAAAAGTCATTCTCAAGTGCTCACAGGTGGTGTTAGCTTTTGATTCTTTGGAGGAATTAAGACCCCTAACTAGACCTAAGTTCAATTTCAGACAAATTGTGAAATCTCACCATGAACATCTTCTCAGATTACAATTTTTATATTGGAGGCAAAGGTGTACTATCAGAGACATTAATGTAGGAGAGGAGAATTCAAAATTCTTTCATGCTATGGCTTCTGAAAGAATGAGGAAGAATTCCATTTCCTCTTTACATGCTCCTGATGGGGCTATTCTCTCTGATCATGAGCAGATGGCCAGCTTGTTGTGGAGTTCTTACGGAGAGAGAATGGGGGTTTCCCAAGGTATCCAAATGGAGTTCAATCTCCCTGATTTAATCCACCCAGTGGAGGGTTTACAGGATTTGGCCTCTCCTTTCACTCAGTCTGAGATTAATGAGGTTCTCAAAGATCTCCCTATAGATAGAGCTCCTGGGCCAGATGGCTTCAATGGTTTATTCCTTAAGAAATGTTGGCCCATCATTCAGCCTGATTTTATGAATCTAATTTCTCAGTTTGCTGATGGTTCTCTCAAGTTGGAATGTCTAAATGGTTCTTTAATCACCTTGATTCCAAAAATGCTAGCTCCGGTTTGCCCTAATGATTTTAGGCCTATATCTCTGACTAACACCTGCCTGAAATTTCTCACAAAGGTTCTTGCTAATAGATTTCAGAAGGTTATTCTCCAATGTATTCACTTGAATCAATATGGATTTCTTCAGTCTAGATCTATTCAAGATTGCTTAGCATGGTCTTTTGAGTACATCCACCAATGCAAACAGTCTAAAAAGCCACTACTTATTCTGAAGTTAGACTTTGCAAAAGCTTTCGACACCATTGAGCATGAGGCTGTCCTTCAGGTTTTGGAACACAAGGGTTTTTGTCAGAAATGGATCAGTTGGATTAGAGAGATTTTAGGCTCTGGATCTTCATCCATCCTGTTGAATGGAGTGCCTAGTAAACAGTTCTATTGCAAGAGAGGGGTTAGACAAGGAGATCCTTTGTCTCCTCTGTTGTTTGTATTGGCTGCTGATCTTTTACAATCAGTAGTTAATAAAATCTCCTTGATCAAATCCTGACACTGCCTATTAATTCTCATGATTCAAATTACCCCATCATTCAGTATGCTGATGACACTATAATGGTAATTCATGCTGATGAATCTCAGCTTTTGGCTATCAAGGATATGCTCATCAGGTTCCATGCTTCCACTGGTCTCAAAGTCAATTTCAATAAATCCTCTTTAATCCCCCTGAATGTTGATGAGGCTATGACTGCTCACCTTGCTGAAGTTTTTGAGTGCTCCATTAGACAAATGCCCTTCACTTACCTTGGTTTACCACTGGGTACTACCAGGCCTAAAATCCAGGACTTAATGCCTTTGGTAGATAGGGTGGAAAGAAGACTCTCTGCTAGTTCTGCTATGTTGAACCAAGGGGCCAGGCTACAGTTACATAATTCAATCCTTTCCTCCATGCCTATTTATCACCTTTGCAGTCTTGCTATCCCTCAGGGCATCTTCAAACAGCTAGAGAGAATTCAGAGAAAATTCCTCTGGATAGGAAACTCTGATACTCCAAGACAATCTCTTGCTTCTTGGGAGCTTGTTTGCAGGCCTAAAAAGAAAGGTGGTCTGGGTATTACCAACTTGCAAATACAAAACAAAGCTCTACTCCTGAAGCATTTGCATAAGTTTTATAATAAGGAGAATGTTCCTTGGGTTTCTCTTATTTGGAACACTTATTATAATGGAAATGTCCCCCACGCAACTATGCTTTGTGGATCCTTTTGGTGGAGGGATATCCTCAAACTAAGTGATCTATATAGACCAGTGGCTTCTGTCATGGTTAATGTTGGGGATTCTGCTCTTTTTTGGTCAGATGGGTGGCGCATCAATGGCTCATGTAGACCACTGCGAGATAGGCTGCCTCATCTCTTCTCTTTTGTGAGAGATGACAAACTGTCTGTTAATGACTTTTTGAGCTTGGAGGATGAAGATCTTTTGTTTTACTTGCCACTCACACAACAAGCTGCTGATGAGTACTTCTGTCTTAAGGAGTGGCTTCTTGATCTCCAAAGAGATCCTCAAGCTGCTGATTCTTGGCACTGGCCTGGTAAGTATGGTTATACTGCGAAGGGGTTCTACAATCTTATGCATTCTCACATGCCATCTGATCAATCTTGTGCCTGGATATGGAGGAGTAAGTGTACCATGAAGATCAAAGTTTTTGGTTGGCTCCTGATGTTTGACAGATTAAATACTAAAGATCTACTTGTTAGGAGACATTGGAGATCACCCACTGAGGAAAATTCCTGTGTGATGTGTCACTCACATGCTCTGGAAGACAGATTGCATCTGTTCTTCTCTTGCAACTTTAGTTGTAGAGTTTGGAACTATCTGCAAATTACATGGGGGCCACTGGATCCTTGCATTCCTGTTTACAACAGGCCAACGATTCATTTGGTCAGTCCTTCTTCATGGAGGTCATGCTTACTACCTCTTGGTGCATCTGGATAGTCAGAAAAGGGAATACCTTCAGGAATGAGAGACCTTCTTTTCATTCCTGGAGAAGGAACTTTGTGCATGATATCACCTTGCTTTCACATAGATTGCAGGGAGATCCTAAAACTAGATTGATTTCTTGGATTAATTCCCTGCAATAGTATAGGTAGGATTAGATTACTTCCTTTACTTTCCTGTTTTGCTTTATTCTATTCTTGTACTATTCTTTGAGAACCTTTGGTTCTCCCATGCAATAAAATACTGTGGAGCTCATGCTTCACAGTCTTAAAATTAAAAAAAAAACAAGCTTCACTTGTTGCCATTGGTCCATCTTCAAATATTGCGTGGTTTAAATTCGGAAAAAATCGCAAAAGGCGGATTTATAATATGCGGCAGACAAAGTTAACCCGATATCCACTTTTTCGTTGTGGATGAACGTGCTATGTGCACTTGTAATATCATCTGAAGGCATGTCATGATAGTGCACGTGATGTAGAACAGAACTTATATAGGTCGAACTCCATTAGAGCTATAGATTTGATACAATCATCGGTCCAAGTTTACTAAATTTAACAATTTCTGAAATTAACATGACGTAGCACTTTTCATACCCAATGATAGTTAAGCAGATGGACTTTATCGTAGACGCCGTCCGTACCGGATCTGAGATCACTGACAACTGATGAAGATTGGTATAGGACACAAATTTATCGGAGGAGTGGAACCCTAAACCGTAGCCTTATGAATGTGTGAATGATGCTAAACACCGCAAAATCCCAGACTTAGTAAATTTTTGGTGAAACCCCAAATGAGACAATGACCAACAGGCCCCACCTTGACACTATTGACAAGTCAACCTTGACTGGTCAACTGTTGACTGTACCCCACTGGCCCCACATGTCATTGCCTGTGGCTGGCTCAGTCTGGATATAAAAATATTTAACCAATTATTTTTGGAATTAAAATAATTCTGAAAATAAAGAAAATCATTTAATTTTTTTAAAATAATATAAATTAAATAGTAAGGCAGATGAAAATGTTTCATACATGAAGGTTGCTCAGAAAAAAACGATGAATACGAATACGCTATCCGTATACCAACCAACCCCCTCTAACATGCCGAATATGGAACCTTCTCCTCCGGATCATCTGTCCGGTAATCAACCGGTACTGATGAGTCATTCCCGGATAAATTCCCGCTTCGAGTAAAACATCTATTACTGCGTTAGAACACCGCCAACACTGTGTTTGCCATGTCTTACAATTGTATTGCTATTATTTTTGTGTATTTACTGTTTATTCCCCCTTCTTCTCTGGTAGACTTTGACACTGCCGTTGACAACACCGTTGCCGAGTACGACTACTACGTCGACGATCGTACCCCTACTACTATCGAGCTTCCAGGCAAGCAGTGCCCCTTAACCTCTCCCAGATATCACCTATCTATCTATATTTATCTATTGCACTAGGCATTGCTACTGCTACTCTACATTCCTATTCATTGCATATCCTATCATTGTCGCCCCTTGATGTACCTTTCTTTATCCTATGCTACCTAGTATATAAATATAATATTCAATAGTTAGCCCTGCGCAATGTTAGTCAACTAGGTTTAGTAATTGGGCCGCGGTCACTCTGGGGAGTGAACGCGGAACACAAATGATTTAAATTGTTGCAACATATACGGTACAGAGCAGACGCCCAAGGGAACCTACAACGGCGAGACTCTGCCGAGTCGCTTCAAGTTTGACTTACAAGTGGATGGACTCGTATTTCACTCTCGTCGCCGGCTCGGTAGCGTAGCCTCACCAGGGTGATACGAGGATATTCCTCTTTAGTTCATTCCCGCTGATGTCTCTGTCGAACCACTTCAAGTGTACCATCGAGGGTGATTCCTCCTGGTTTCACTTGATGGTAGGCACCTAAATCAACTGGTGTCCTTAAAGGTAAGTAGTCGGGAGACCCAACGGTGCCCGCGAGAGGTATTGTATCAGGACGGCAGGACAGGCGGATACTATCGTGGGCCTGGTCCTTGCTCGTTGGCCGTGAGATACTAGACCATGAAAGTCGAGCTCCTCTAGGAGCACATGCAAGATAAGGTAAGGAGACGATTCACCTTGTTTGTAACCGCGTGCGTTGACGGGACGACATGGCAGGCACCGATGTACTAGTGGTCCTGGCTGTTGTTCGTTGTCCGTTGTGTTAATAAGCCGGGACAACAATAACGGTTGACCCGCGAGATAATAAAATGCTTAAATTGGCCAGGTGGATGACTTGAGTGGGTCGACGTGCCCTATACGCGCTACCTCCACGCGGGATAACGGGTGTGGCCCCCTCGGCGGCGTACATTCTATTGATAGCTCTGAAAGACGTCAAGTTCAGCATTGTGGCACGGATGGATCGTGCCATCTTGGTGGGAGATGGCGCTTGAATTCACCCTGCCCACAACGACCTAGAGTGCGAGGGGCGACGGCCCAAGACTTGCGAGCGCTTAGGACTTTAGACCGGCGGGGACCTCTCTGATGAGCCTAGGTAGGACTACGTCGTGTCGGATAGCCTCGGTGGGTCATTCCCTAACAAGGTGTATGCCACCCTAGAGATTCGAGCGTGTAGGATAACAGTAATGCAGCCCCTGCAGGGATGATAATCTATTTGAATATCCGTGTCCACGGTAACAGGACGCTTTATGCTGAAGCCAGAGCCTACTACCACAAACTATTATGAGTAAACTGTTGGTTTCGGGTTTTCTTCCTCGCAGGGAAGTCGAGGAAGGGATCTCGAAGGCATTGATAATTATTACAACTTACTATTATACAACGCTGCAGCAACTTCTGCTGCATTGTTACTTTATGCTTTATATATAATTGTTGGCTAATCTCTTCTCATGCTTCAAGAACCGACTAAAGATGCTAGTCTTCGATAGGACTAGCTTCTTCACTCTTACCCTGGTATTTCTGTCTTATAGTCCACTATACAACCTCTTCTTCCGTTTTGATACCAATGCATAAATGCTTAGTAGACTGGTTTTAAGTCTCGCTGAGTATGCTAGATACTCACCCTTGCTTTATTCCCCCTTTTTTTATATACCGGGTTGCTGCGATCAGGCGTTGGAGCCTTGGAGTCCAGGAGCAGAAGATCCCCGGTGCTTTCTTCGTCGTGGAGTTCCCCCCTCGACCAGGAGTAGTTCGGAGGTTCCCAGGCAGGAGGCCTTGCCTTTTTGATCAAGTGTTGATTTTGTGGTAGCCTTCTTAAGGAAACCTTGTATTCTTGTGTCTGTACTCAGATACTATTGCTTCCGCTAACTTTGTGCTCTCGATCTGTTGTATTCGAGCCCTCGTGGCCCCTGGCTTGTATTATACAGTTTGTATTATTTTTATTATTAGAGTTGTGTTGTGATATCATGCCGTGAGTCCTTGATCTGGACCGTGTACCTTGCGTGTATGATTACTTTACACGGTCCAATTTCGGGGGCGTCACACGCCCCCGATTTACGATCATGTACTTAATCATGCACGCACTGTACACGATCGAGATCAGGGTGCCACGGTAAAATATCAGATCACAACACTAGACACAAATAAGATAAATCTTTAAGGTACAAGCCATGGATCACGAGGATCCGAATACATAAGTGATACAAACCATAATATCTGAGTACAAACATAGTTAGCCAAGTTTTGCCTTAAGAAGGCTAGCACAAATAACATCAGATCGAAAATTCAAGGCCTCCTTCCTGGGAACCTCCGAACTACTCCTGGTCAACGGGGAACTCGACGTCGTAGTAGGCGCCTCCGGGGTACTCCCGCTCCTGGACGCCAGCGTCTGATGACCCTCAACTGTAGGGGATCGATTGTAGTGTTCTCGCGGGTAAGTTAACCCAATTTATTGATTCTACACAAGGGGACAGAAAGAGTATTTATATGCTTTGACAGTTGAGTTGTCAATTCAACCGCACCTAAAATATGCTTGCTTGCAACAAAGTATTAATAGCAACTGTGATATGATAGCAATAGTGGAACGGCGAAACATAACAACTAGTGACTTGCAGGATTAAAATGTTGTAGGCTAGGGAGATGGATGGTCGGGCGCTGCATGAATAAGAATGAACATGTAATAAATTCTAACATGGGGCAAGGCACACAGAAAGTAATGATCATCTAGGTAAATATCAAACATTAGGCATGTATCCCATAGGTAGTTGTGCGTGCTTGCAATAAGAACTTGCACAACATCTTTTGTCCTACCATCCCGCTACGAACGGGGCCAAAAGGAACTTATGGAGATTAAGGTGCTCCTGTCAAAGAGCACCGGAACAAAGCAATAAACTCAATGGATACATGGAATCCTCAAATTATGGACCATCCCCTTTGGTGTCCCAAGCTGTCACCTTTGGGATCGCCTGTTCCGGACCATAATAGGTGCATACAACTCATAGATAGGATCTTGAACATAGATAAACTCATGAAAACAAAAGTGGTTCACATATGAAAACATGGCACTCAGGACCAAAGTGACAAGCATTAAGAGCAACAAGTTGTAGCAAAGATGATAATCACCAAAGTAGATGATAGGCAACATGCCCCCAACAATCTGACGAACTATTGCATGATCAATCTCATCCAATCCCTACCATACCCTTTGCCTACAGTAGGGAATTACTCACATATGTGAAGAGAAGTCATGGAGGAAGGATGGAGTGGTGATGGTGATGGCGGTGGCGATGATCTCCCCTCGCTGGACGCCATATCATCCTCCAGATTAGCCCTCCGGAGGGAGAACAGAGGTTGGCGGCTGCTTCGCGACGGGTTCTGGAAAAGTGACTTCCTTTTCGGAGTTTCCCCGTCACGGGAATAAATAGGAGTCGAAGTAGGGTACCAGGGGAGGGGGGAGTCACCCAGGCGGCCTGTGGGCGCGGCCCCACCCCTGGCCGTGCCAGCAGGGCGCCTAGGGCCCCCCTGGCTGCCCTCTGCCCCCCCTTCTGGCTCCGGGCTCCTTCGGGTGCGTGGATTTTTTGGTATTTTTTTGGGAATTTTCTGAGATGTCCAAAAATCCATTTTCTTGCGCACAATAAAACCATACATGCAGCTCTGTTGAAAACAGCGCCAGTCCGAGTTAGTTTAGCTCAAATCATGCAAGAGAGGGCAAAACAATAGCTAAAGTGTTTGGAAAGGTAGATACGTTTGAGACGTATCAACTCCCCCAAGCTTAGCCTATTGCTTGTCCTCAAGCAATTCAGTTCAACGAACTAGATGCGACAAACAAAACTTTGACAAAATCTTTTGCTTCATAAGATGTATATAAGACGGTACTACGAAAAGAGTTTAGCAAGTATCAAAACAATGCTATGAGGACAATGCATGAAGCAATCCTTCTTTCAAGTGATCAATCACAAACAGTCTAAAGTAAATAATATGCTGCTGAAAATCAAAACAAGATCACAATGCATATAGCCTGAACATATCAGAGTGGTATCTCGCTAGCCTCCATGAGTGAAGCAAAACATAAATGCAGAAACTCCTCTGGAGTTTTAAAGGAGACTAGAACTAAGAATTTCAGACTAGCAATATAGAAAGCATGCAGAAGACAATGTAATAATTTGGGACAATGCATGTTACACTAAGAATGACTATTATGCTCTCAATAGTTGGTTCTTTGAAGAAAGAAGGTGAGACTCTCGAACCGTGGCTTTTTGATGGAAAAATTGAAAACCCATGAAAGGAAGCAAAGACTAAATATGTGCCAAAGCTCTTGGTTTTGAAAACAGAGACAAAATTCTTTTGAGAAGTGCAACTTTCCAGTCAACAGTGACCGGTAAAGGTCTCTCAATGTCCCCCATGCCAACCATATTAATGCCTTTTGCTTACACTTGTTCCCTTATCCATAAATCCTTTGATGGTCTATGGAACCTTTTATTTTGCCTCAAGGATGGAAGGAGGATATCGTTCCACCTATCATTAGCAGCATTTGGTTCATTTCATCCAATCATCAAGTATGGGGGAGGTGTAACTATCCCTTTTTTATTTGACTAGTTAAAACTTCCGTCAAAATATTTTTGGCATGACAGATACTGATTTTCCCTCACCGCACCATGAGCTTGTACGGTTACAAAAGAGAAGCTTTTGAATAAATTTCGAGATGGCACAAGAAAGTCCAAGTTAGGAGTGGCCGGTAAATACCACATATAGGTAGGTGTGGTGGACTCAAGTGGAATAACTGGTTTGAAAAGGAGTTTGGATGCACAAGCAGAATTCCGCTTAGTGCGAGCGAAGGCTAGCAAAAGACTCGTAAGCGACCAACTAGAGAGCAATAATTGTCATAATCATGCAGAGCGACAAAGCAACATTGAATCGGGCATGAAAGTGATATAACTATTCTGAAATAAAAATGTCATCAAGGCATGATAGACATATCAGTCATAAACATGTGTGAACATGTGCCAAGTCAATCCAAGAATTCTCCGAAGGGAAATACCACTTCAATATGCCAAACCATGAGCAATGCAATGCATGTAAATCATTCCAACAACATACTATGCACCCTAGCTATTTGAGATTAGCCACAAAGAAAGCATGAACACTGGGAAAGCATTGTAAACATAACACTATGTTGCTACAAGTTGGTCTCTAGATCATAAGTACAAGCATATGTACAAAAGTAGAAACAAGAAGAGTTCATACCGGTTTTCCTTGTTGCTTCCCTTTCGTCCATCTTTGTCATTACTGCCTTGTCACTTGCATGACCGAACGGGGGAAATATAATCAAATGCTATCACGGACTCGATCTGAACTCTGAAAACAAAGCAAACTAAAGAGAGAAAGGAAATCTTTTTGTTGTTTTTGCAAAATAAAAGAGCAAAGAAGAACGGGCAAAAACTTCGAAAAGATCAAAACAAAAAGAAAAAGAAAACAGATGATACAATGGAAAGGTGAGAAGGGCACGTACTCCCCCAAGCTTAGGCTTTTGGCCTAAGTTGGTAGCGGCTATTGCCCCCAGGAGCCTCCTGCTCCGGGGTAATGGTAAGTCCAAGGGTCGAATGAGCCCTCCGGTGCGTAGACTGAAGTCCTCGGGCCCTCCCATGAGGAAGGTCCCTCGTCCCAAGCGGAAGAAGACCCCTCGCCATGCTCGGTGAAGGTCTCTCCCTGGAAAGGTGGGAACTCACCATGCTCCTCCTCGTCGGGCACAACCCTCTCCATGGGGTTATGCGGCTGGTAATGAGCCATGAACTCATCAAACTGGATATCATTGAAGGACCATCCGTTCCTGCGAGTGTTATCAAACAAAAGTGGTGCAGGTAGACGGATCTCACGAGTAATAGTCCTCTCAAACCTCAAAATATAAACAAGGTTACCAAACTGGGAAGTCATGGTAAAAAACTTATGCCTCTTCATAGCAGCAAGATCGAGACTTGCGTATGAAAAGGGAACATCACCGGGATGCGGGGTGCGCTCAAGAGACTCAAGGATAAGTGTGGCTTAAACACCACCATATAAATCGCCCTTGTTACTGTTCGTAACAAGGCACCGAGAAATTAAGGCACCCACATTATAATCATTCTTATCAGAGAGAGCGTTCTCATAAATAACAAAATCTAGCGCAGAACCACTGCTCGTGTTGTCACGAGCCAACACCCCTCTAGCAACAAAATACGCAAAATACCTGAGGTGTGGAAACAAAATGATGGAAATCTTCGTACGCCGAATGTCGGTCTCCTCCTAGTAACAAAGGGAGTTGAAGAGGGTCCTCAACTCGGAGGGCTGAGTGGTCATCTTTTCTGTCTGACCAGCGTTCGGCACACCTATTATCTCACAAAACTGCACCAAAGACATAGTTATGAGATCATTATAAAGTTTGAACTCAACGGTTCCAGCATCATGGTTATAACGAAAACTGTTAAGAAGCAGGAGGTGAGCTTCTTGTATTGTACCATACGGCATAATGCTAGCCGTGTCAACCCTGCATTGGCACAGATCCCATAGAATTCCTCCTTAATTACCGCAGCTTTAAGAAAATCATCGCACGGATACATCATTGCGCATGCTGGAGTTGTGTCTTCCAACAACTCCAGGGGCACATGATCTTCATTGTAGCTCGCCCTAACTGCTGAGGGTGAAGCTGCAGCTCTAGTGACTCGATCGGAGCGCTCGGGCTTCTTCTTCCCAAGCTACCCCTTTGCCTTTCCTAGAAAACTCATTTCTGAAATTTTTAACAATTCACAAAAATAAGGATTTAAACGAAGTGAGTTGAGGCAAACTACTCTACTCACTTACCTAAGGCATAAACTTGCGTCAAAACTTGGGAAATAAATTTCTACACATGCATGCAAGCTCATCTAAACAACACCAATAACTACTAAATACTCACAAATGAAGCCACATATCAAAAATCTATTTGGAGGGGTGGAGGAGTTGCATACCAGGGAGTATTTGCCCAAAATCTCAGCTCAAATGATGGGTCGTAGAGAGAGATCGAAATTCTGGACGGAGAGCAGCAAGAACGCAAGTTCCAGGTGCAGAACTCGTGTTTTTGGGAGGAAAGAAAGAGAGAGGAAGAGGACTCACCTGAAGGTGGGGCCTGTGGGCCCCAGGCGCCCTGTGGGCCCCAGGGGGCTGGCCACGCCAGTTGGGCGCCTGGGCCACTGGTGCCCCCCTGTTCAGCCCCAGGTGCCTCTGGGTCACTCCCGACATGGAAATGTTTAATATAATTTTTCTGGAATTTTTCTGAAAACTTCACTGTTGAAAATTTTCCGGAGTTCAAAAAGCTGCGAACTTTCTGAAAACTTGAAATAGTGATTAGAATTGTGAAGTTTCAAAAACATATAGACTTGGTACAGCAAGGAGAATAAAAGCTAAGGCAAATGAAAACATAACAAGCTCTACTTTTTACCTATATAAAACATGCTCACTAGCAAGGTTGAACAAGTCTTACCAATGAGCCGGCGATATATAGAACAAAAAGTATCACCTCTTATGTAATGATCATTGCACCTTTACTTTAATGGACATTTTCCCCACCATGATGGTTTTGTATTTGTGGTACACGTGTAGAGGACAATCTCATTCTCCAATCTTCACGGTCTCGATATTCACTATTGAGTTAAGGCCATGCCTTTTATCGATCTTCTTTGGAAAATACACCGTGTGTTCTTTATCGTCTACGTTGAAGGTGACCTTTGCTTTATTGCAATCAATAATGGAACCTGCGGTGTTAAGAAAAGGTCTAGCAAGAATAATGGACATGCTCCCATCCTCGGGCATGTCAAGCACAACAAAATCTGTAAGAATCAAACAATTAGCAACTTCAACTGGAACATCCTCACAAATACATATCGGGACGACCATTGATGTGTTAGCCATCTGAAGAGAGATATCTGTGGGGATTGGCTTATCTAAAAATAATCTTTTATAAAGAGAAAAAGGTATAACACTCACCCCTGCTCCGAGATCACATAAGGCGATCTTAACATAATTATTTTTTATGGAACAAGGAATGGTGGGTATACCTGGATCACCAAGCTTCTCAGGAATCTTGCCACTGAAAGAGTAGTTAGCAAGCATAGTAGATGTTGCCTCATTAGGAACTTTCCTTTTGTTAGTGACAATATCTTTCATATATTTGGAGTAAGGAGGTAACTTGATAGCATCAGTCAAAGGAATTTGCAGAAAAAGTGGTTTCATCCATTCACAAAATTTATTATAATGCTCTTCTTCTTTAGATTTGAGAGACTTACCTGGAAAGGGCATGGGTTTTTGTACCCATGGTTCTCTTTCCTTCCAATGTATTCTTGTTATGAAGTCTTCTCTTGTGTACTTCTTGCGTTTATCCGGTGCTTCTTCTTCTCGCACCTCGGGAGGATCATTCTTCTCCTTATCATTTTCTTCGGGCTCATCACCGTCTTCAGTTTCAGCATCGGAGGTAGATATGCTGTTGGGATCAACAGCAGGTTCTTCACTTGTAATAGGATCATTGGAGTTGTCAGCTTCCTTGTGTTTCTTCTTCTTCTTTTTCTTATTTGGGTAGCTAACAATCTCGTCTTCTAATTGCACTTGAGAATCTTGCTCGATCCTCTTCGGATGCCCCTTAGGATAGAGTGGGTCCTGGGTGTGTGTTCCACCCCTGGTCTTGATTCCATAAGCTTGTATGTCCTGTTTTGCATTGTTAGCAAGCAAATCTTTTTGCACATTAGAAATTTGTTCAAGCCGAGTTTGAACCATATGAAAATGCTTAACAAGACCTTTAACATCATTAACTGTTCTTTCAAGAACACCAAGTAAACTTTTGATAGCAAGAGAATTATCATGTAACTGACTTTGTATCCTCCTATTAAAATTTTCTTGCTTAATAATAAAATTATCCAGCTCATCTAAGCATTGGTCGGGAGGCTTACCTTTAGGTATGTCACTTTCAGTAAAGTCTAATAGAGAGTGTACCTCTACCAAGGGAGGGTGATTAGTAAGCTCACACAACTTCTCGATAGGCGGTAGATTCTTCACGTCTTCGGCTTTAATACCTTTCTCCTTTATAGACTTCTTCGCTTCTTGCATATCTTCGGGGCTCAGAACAAGCATGCCCCTCTTCTTTGGTGGTGGAGGTGGTTCAGGGATGGACCAATCTTCATGGTTCTTGGTGATCTTGCCCATTAATTCTTCAACATCGGCCGGTTTCTTTCCCTGAAAACACAACCAGCACAACTATCCAGATAGGACCTGGATTCATCGGTTAGACCAACATAAAATATATCAAGTAATTCATTCTTTGGGACTTCATGTCCTGGTCTAGCTTTGATTAAATAACAATACCTCCCCCAAGCTTTAGGGAGGTGCTCATCCTGCAACTGTTTAAAGTGATAGATTCTTTGCAAAGCAGCATGTTGCATATGAGCAGGAAAATATTTATCAACGAAAAATTGAACTAAGTCCTGAGGACTCTCAACGGAACCATAGGGTAGTGCATCGTACCAGGATTTAGCGTCTTCCTTTAAAGAGAAAGGAAAAAGCTTGGCCACATAGAAATTTCGTATCTTCTCATCAGTATTAAATAGGTCACCTAACTCAGCGAGCTTGGTCAGGTGCGCTATAGCATCATCATTTTCTCTGCCATAAAAAGGGCCATCCTCGACTGTAGATATAAGTGAAAGAGCAACAGAGAAATCATAACCAGGATCAGTGATGCATATAGGAGATGTGGCAAATTTAGGATCAGGAATATTCTTGTTCTTCATGGAGTGCTTCTCAAGCAGCTTCTTAATAACATCAGGGTCAGAGTCAGTACACTCTCTGAGTTCCCTGCAAAGATCATCATCAAGAGTAATATAATCATCATCAAGGAGTATCTCCTTGATTTCATCTAAGGTTGTGTAACCAAAGGTTTTGCAAGTAGGAATATAGGTAGCAGGAGTCTCGGTCTCGGGTTCTTCTGTATCCTTAGCAGTCTGAGTTTCAATATAGTGACCAAGAAAATTATCATCATCAAGAGTAGTGGAAGCATCATCAAAATTATTGGACATAGTAACAGACTCAATAGAAGTAGCATGTGGTGGTAGCGGTGAAGCAAACTTACTTATAACGGAAGGTGAATCAAGCGTAGCACTGGTACTCAGAATGGTACCTTTTCTTGTAGTGGATGGTAGGATCTGAACCTTGGGGTCTCCTTTCTTACCCATAGCGGATGAAGTGTGGCAGGCAGGATACTTAAGTAGACTTGTAAATATTGCTATGGTCCTCGGCAACGGCGCCAGAAAACAGTACTTGATGACCCTCAACTGTAGGGGATAGATTGTAGTGTTCTCGCGGGTAAGTTAACACAATTTATTGATTCGACACAAGGGGACACAAAGAGTATTTATAAGCTTTGATTGTTCAGTTGTCAATTCAACCGCACCTGAAATATGCTTGCTTGCAACAAAGTATTAATAACAACTGTGATATGATAGCAATAGTGGAACAACAAAAAGTAACAACTAGTGACCAGCAGGATTAAAATACTATAGGCTAGGGAGATGGATGGTCGGGCTAATAAATTCTAACACGGGGCAAGGCACACAGAAAAGTAATGATCATCTAGGCAAATATCAAACATTAGGCATGTATCCCATAGGTAGTTGTGCGTGCTTGCAATAAGAACTTGCACAAAATCTTTTTGTCCTACCATCCCGCTACGAACGGGGACAAAAGGAACTTATAGAGATTAAGGTGCTCCTGTCAAAGAGCACCGGAACAAAGCAATAAACTCAATGGATACATGGAATCCTCAAATTATGGACCATACCCTTTGGTGTCCCAAGCTGTCACCTTTGGGATCGCCGGTTCCGGACCATAATAGGTGCATACAACTCATAGATAGGATCTTGAACATAGATAAACTCATGAAAACATAAGTGGTTCAGATCTGAAAACATGGCACTTGGTCCCAAAGTGACAAGCATTAAGAGCAACAAGTTGTAGCATAGATGATAAACACCAAAGTACATGATAGGCAACATGCCCCCAACAATCTGACGAACTATTACATGATCAATATCATCCAATCCCTACCATCCCCTTTTCCTACAACAGGTAATTACTCACACATGTGAAGAGAAGTCATGGAGGAAGAATGGAGTGGTGATGGTGATGGCGATGGCGACGATCTCCCATCTCCGGAGGCCAAATCAGCCTCCAGATTAGCCCTCCTGAGGAAGAACAGAGGTTGGCGGCGGCTCCGCGACGGGTTCCGGAAAAGCGACTTCCTTTTCGAAGTTTCCGCGTCACGGGAATAACTAGGAGTCGAAGTAGGGCACCAGGGGAGGGGGAGTCGCCCAGAAGGCCTATGGGCGCGACCCCACCCCTGGCTGCGCCAGCAGGGCGCCTAGGGCCCCCTGGCTGCCCTCTGGCCCCCCTTCTGGCTCCGGGATCCTTCGGGTGCGTGGATTTTTTGGTATTTTTCTGGTAATTTTCTGAGATGTCGAAAAATCCATTTTCTTGCGCACAATAAAACCATACAGGCAGCTCTGCTGAAAACAACGTCAGTCCGGGTTAGTTTAGCTCAAATCATGCAAGAATGAGGGCAAAACAATAGCAAAAGTGTTTGGAAAAGTAGATACATTTGAGACGTATCAGCGTCTGGTTGCAGCAATCCGAGTATATAAAACAAAGGGGGAAATAAAGCAAGGGTGAGTATCTACCATACTCAGCGAGACTTAAACCCAGGCTACTAAGCATTTATGCATTTGTATGAAAATGGAAAGGGAGGTTGTATAGTGGACTGCAAGACAAAAATACCAGGGTAAGGGGGAATATGCTAGGACTATCGAAGACTACCATCTTCCGACGATTCTTGCAGCACAAGAAGAGGATAGCCAACAGTTATAAATAAAGCATAAAGTAACAATGCAACAGAAGTTATTGCATCATTGTATAATAGTAAGTTATAATCATTATCAATGCCTCCGAGATCATTTCCTCGACTTACCTGTGAGGAAGAAAACTCGGAACCAACAGTTTAGTAATGTAGTAGTTTGTAGTAGTAGGATCTGGCTTCAGCATAAAGCGTCATGTTACCGTGGACACGACTATTCGAATAGATTATCATCCCTGCAGGGGCTGCACTACTGTTACCCTACACACTCGGATCTTCAGGGTGGCGTACACCTTGTTAGGGAATGCCCCACCGAGGCTATCTGACATGACGTAATCCTACCTAGGCTCAACAGAGAGGCCATCCGCTGATCTAAATCCTATGTACGCAGGGACTTTGGACCCTTGCCCTTTGTACATCTACTCGGTACGAGACTGGCATGTGAAGCATAAACAAATATCACAGCTCGAGCAAAGAAGACAGACCACTTCCCGGCAATCAGCCCGCGGTACTGCTGACGTTTGAAGAGCTTTCGATAGAATTTACGCCGCGGAGGGCCCACACCGTAATCCCACGTGGAGGTATTGCATATAGGGCACGTCGACCCACTCAAGTCATCGACCAGACCCATTTAAGCATTTTATTATCTCGCGGGTCAACCGTTATCATTTCCCGACTAGTTAACACAACGGACAACAAACAACAATCAGGGCCACCAGTACATCGGTGACTGCCCTGTCGTCCCGTCAAAGCACGTGGTTACCAACAAGGTGAACTGTCTCCTTACCTTGTCTCGCAGGTGCTCTTTGAAGAGCTCGATTTTCGTGGTTTGTTAACTCTCGCGGACAACGATCAGGGTCCAAGCACACCTGTACATTGGTCGTACCTTCCTGATACGTATCAAACGTATCAACTTTTCCAAACACTTTTGCTATTGTTTTGACCTCATTCTTGCATGATTTGAAATAAACTAACCCGGAGTGACGCTTTTTTCAGTAGAGCTGCCTGTATGGTTTTATTGTGTGCAGGAAAATGGATTTTTAGGTGCCTCAGAAAATTACGGGAAAATTCACAAAAAATTCACGCACCAGAAGCTTCCATGTACCAGAAGTGGGGCCAGAGGGCCCCAGGCGCCCTGCTGGCGCGAACCCACCCCTAGCCGCGCCGGGGGGGGGGGGGAGGCCTGGGGGCTCCCACCTCCTCTGGTGCCCTACCTGGCCCGCTATTTATTCCCGTGACGCGAAAACCCCAGAAAAGAAGTGGTTTTCCCAGTTTCCGTCGCGGAGCCCCCGCCACCCTCTGTTCTTCTTCGGGAGGGCTAATCCGGAGGCTGTTTTGGCCTCTGGTGAGGGGATATCATCGCCATCGCCATCATCATCACCACTCCATCCTCCCTCCATGACTTCTTCTCTCATGTGTGAGTAATTCCCTGCTGTAGGCAAAGGGGATGGTAGGGATTGGATGAGTTAGATCATGTAATAGTTTGTCAGATTTTTGGGGGCATGTCGCCTATCATCTACTTTGGTGTTTAACATATTTGCTACAACTTTTTGCTCTTAATGCTTGCCACTTTGGGCCCGAGTGCCATGTTTTCAGATCTAAACCACTTGTGTTTTCATGAGTATATTTATGTTCTTGATTCTATCCATGAGTTGTATGCACCTATTATGGTCCGGAACCGGCGATCCCAAAGGTGACAGCTTGGGACACCAAAGGGGATGGACTATAATTTGAGGATTTCATGTATCCATTGAGTTTAATGCTTTGTTCCGGTGCTCTTTGACAGGAGCACCTTAATCTCCATAAGTTCCTTTTTTCCCCGTTCGTAGCAGCATGGTAGGACAAAAGATGTTGTGCAAGTTCTTATTGTAAGCACGCACAACTACCTACGAGATACATGCCTAATGTTTGATATTTGCCTAGATGATCCTTTCTTTTCTGTGTGCCTTGCCCCATGTTAAAATCTATTACATGTTCACTCTCATCCAAGCAGCGCCCAACCATCCATCACCCTAGCCTACATTGTTTTTAATCTTGCTGGTCACTAGTTGTTACTTTCGCTATCGCCACTACTACTATCATATCACCGTTGCTATTAATAATTTGTTGCAAGCAAGTATATTTCAGGTGCGGTTGAATTGACAACTCAACTGTCAAAGCTTATAAATATTCTTTGGCTCCCCTTGTGTCGAATCAATAAATTGGGTTATCTTACCCGCGAAGACTATCTCGATCCCCTACAGTTGAGGGTCATCAAGTAATGTTTTCTGGCGCCGTTGGCGGGGAGCATAGCTTTATTTACAAGTCTACTTGAAGTATTTTGCCTGCTGCTCTTCATCCACTATGGGTAAGAAAGGAGACCCCAAGGTTCCGATCTTACCATCCACTACAATAAAAGGTACTGTTCTGAGCACTAGTGCTACGCTTGATTCACCTTCCGTTATAAGTAAGTTCGCTTCACCACCACCACATGCTACTTCTACTGAGTTTGTTACTATGTCTGATACTTTTGATGATTCTTCCACTACTCTTGATCATATTGGTTCACTTGTTTACGCTCTTGAGAAACAGATCGCTGCTGCTGCAAAACATTTTGGAATTGAAATCCTGTTACTCGCTACCCTATTGGTGCAACTTATCATTATCCTGACCTAAGTGACCTCAAGAAGAGACTTCTTGAGGATGATTATATTATTCTTGATGATGATTTATGCAGGGAACTTACAGAGTGTTCCAACTCTGACCCTGGTGCTATTAAGAAGCTGCTTGAAAAGCACTCTATGAAGAACAAGATTACTCCTGATCCTGAATTTGCTACATCTCCTATATGCATCACTGATCCTGATTATGATTTCTCTATTGATCTTTCACTTATATCTACAGTTGAAGCTGACCCTTTTATGGCAGAGAAAATGATGATGCTATAGCTCACTTGACCAAACTCAACCGAGTTGGGTGGCTTATTTACTACTGATGAGAGGATATGAAACTTTTATGTGGCTAAGCTTTTTCCCTTTTTCCTTGAAGGAAGACGCTAAAGCATGGTATGATGCACTACCCTATGGTTCCATTAAGAGTCCTCATGACTTAGCTCAATCTTTTGTTGATAAATATTTTCCTGCTCATATGCAACATGCTGCTTTACAAAGAATTTGTAACTTTAAACAGTTGTAGGATGAGCACCTCCCTAAAGCTTTGGGGAGGTATTGCAGTTTATTTAAGGCTAGACCGGGACATGAAGTCCCAAAGAATGAATTACTTGATATATGTTATGCTGGTCTAACCGATGAATCTAGATCCTATTTGGATAGTTGTACTGGTTGTGTTTTCAAGGAAAGAACGCTGGACGATGCTGAAGAACTAATGGACAAGATTGCCAAGAACCACAAAGATTGGTCCGTCCCTAAACCACCTCCACCACCAAAGAAGAGGGGCATGCTTGTCCTCAGCCCCGAAGATATGAAAGAAGCAAAGAACTCTATAAATGAGAAAGGCATTAAAGCCTAAGACGTGAAGACTCTACCTCCTATTGAGAAGTTGTGTGAGCCTACTACTCACCCTCCATTGGTAGAGGCACACACTCTTTTAGATTTCAATGAAAGTGACATCCCTAGAGGTAAACCTCCTGATCAATGTTTAGATGAGCTTGATAATTTTATTATGAAGCAAGACCACTTTAATATGAGGATGCAAAGTCAACTACATGATAATACTCTTGCTATCAAAAGTTTACTTGATGTTCTAGGTAGAACAGTTAATGATGTTAAATGTCTTGTTAAGCACTTTCATATGGTTCAAACTCAACTTGAACAAATTTCTAATGTGCAAAAAGATTTGCTTGCTAATAATGACAAACAGGATATACATGCTTATGGTATAAAGACTAGGGGTGGAACACACACCCAGGACGCTCTGTATCCCGAGGGGCATCCAAAAAGGATCGAGCAATATTATCAAGTGTAGGTAGAAGACGAGATTGTTAGCTCTCCAAATAAGAAAAATAAGAAGAAGAAACATAAGGAAGCTGACAACTCCAATGATCCTATTACAAGTGAAGAACCTGTTGTTGATCCTAATGGCATATCTACCTCCGATGTTGAAACTGAAGACGGTGATGAGCCCGAAGAAGATAAGGAGAAGAATGATCCTCCCGAGGTGCGAGAAGAAGAAGCACCCGATACACGCAAGAAGTATACTAGAGAAGACTTCATCGCAAGAAGACATGGGAAGGAAAGAGAACCATGGGTACAGAAACCCATGCCCTTTCTAGGTAAGTCTCTCAAATCTAAAGAAGAAGAGCATTATAATAAATTTTGTGAATGGATGAAACCTCTTTTTCTTCAAATTCCTTTGACTGATGCTATCAAATTACCTCCTTATTCAAAATATATGAAAGATATTGTTACTAATAAAATAAAAGTCCCTAATGAGGCAATATCTACTATGCTTGCTAACTACTCTTTCAGTGGCAAGATTCCTGAGAAGCTTGGTGATCCAGGTATACCCACCATTCCTTGCTCCATAAAGAATAATTATGTTAAAACTTCCTTATGTGATCTTGGAGCAGGAGTGAGTGTCATGCCTTTTTCTCTTTATAAGAGTCTATGTTTAGATAAGCTAATCCCTACAGATATCTCTCTTCAGATGGCTGACAAGTCAACAGCCGTCTCGATTGGTATTTGTGAGGATGTTCCTGTTGAAGTTGTTAATTGCTTAATTCTTATATATTTTGTTGTGCTTGACATGCCCGAGGATGGGAGCATGTCCATTATTCTAGGTAGACCTTTTCTTAACACCGCAGGTGCTATTATTGATTCCAATGAAGGAAAGGTTACCTTCAACGTTGATGGTAAAGAACACACGGTGTATTTTCCAAAGAAGATCGACAAAAGGCATGGCCTTAACTCTATAGAGAATATCGAAACCGTGAAGATTGGAGAATGGGACTGTCCTCTACATGTGCACCACAAATACAAAACCATTATGGTGGGGACAATGTCCATTAAAGTAAAGGTGCAATGATCACTTCATGAGAGGTGAGACTTTCTACTCTATATATCGTCGGTTTGTTGGTAAAACTTGATCAACCTTGCTAGCTAGCATGTTTTATATAGGTAAAAAGTGGAGCTTGTTATGTTTTCATTTGCTTTAGCTTTTGTTATCCTTGTTGTACCAAAGTTTGATGTTTTTGAAGCTTCACGTTTCTAACTACTGCTTCAAATTTTCAGAAAATTTCGCAGCTTTTTGTACTTCGAATTTTTTTCAAGAGTGAAGTTTTCAGAAAAATAGAAATAAAAATTTCCACGTCAAAATTGACCCAGGGGCACCTGGGGCTGACCAGGGGGGCCACCAGTGGCCAAGGCGTCCAGCTGACGCGACCTGCCCCCTAGCCGCGCCCACAGGGCGCCTGGGCCCACAGGGCAGCCAGCCAGGTATGTCTTCTTCCTATCTCTCTCTCTTTCTCTCAAAAAACACGAGTTATGTACTTGTCCTTGTGTTCTTGTTGTTCTTGGAGGCGATATTTGAACTCTCTCTACAACCCATCGTTTGAGCTGAGATTTTGAGAAAATACTCCCTGGTATGTAACTCCTCCACCCCTCCAATTAAATTTTGGATTGGTGGCATCATATGTGAGTATTGAGTAGTTATTGGTGCTGTTCTTATGAGCTTGCATCCATGTGTAGAAATTTATTTTCCAAGTGTTGATGCAAGTTTATACCTTAGAAATGACTTTGCTAGGAAAAGCAAAGGGGTGGCTTGGGAAGAAGAAGCCTGAGCGCTCCGATCGAGTTACTAGAGATGCAGCTTCACCCTCGTCTGCTAGGGTGAGCTACAATGAAGATCATGTGCCCCTAGAGTTGTTGGAAAACATGAGTTTAGCACGTGCAATGACGTATCCGTGTGATGCTTTCCTCAAAGCTTCAGGAATTAAGGAGGGATTCTACGGCCTTTGTGCCATTGCAGGTTTGACACGGCTAGCAACATGCCGTGTTGCTCAGTATGATATAATCATGATGCTGGCATTATTGAGTTTAAAATTTAAAATGATCTTTTGACCATGTATTTGGGAAGATTTTGTGATATAATAGGTGCGTCGAACGTTGGAATGACGGGAAAGATGAACTCTCAGCCTTCCGAGCTGAAAACCGTCTTCAACTCTCTCTGTAGCCAGGAAACGAGGGATATTCATCGTTCAAAGATTTCCAGCATCTTATTCACCCACCTCAGGTATTTTGTATATTTTATTGCTAGAGGCGTGTTAGCTCGTGACAACACGAGCAACAGTTCTACGCCAGATATTGCTATCCTGGCAAACGCCCTCTCAGGGAGGAATGATTATAATGTGGGTGCCTTAATTGCTTGACGCCTTGCTATGAATGGTAACAAGGGAGATTTATTTTGTGGCGTTTACGCCACTGTCAGAACCCTCTGTTAGGTGTGTGCTAGGAACAAGACTCACCTTGCATTCATGTAAAATTTTTCAAATAAAATTGAAATGGGAGAGAGAACACCCCCCAGATGAATTTAATTCAAATGGCCATTTAAAAAGTTGCTCCAAAAATTCCTTTTGCATTTTTCAAAAGTCTTATAAATGAGTGTGATCACATATCAAGTGATGTGGTTTCAAATACATGCTCATGGATTTTTCAAATATTCAAACAGGAGCATGGAATTAATCAAATACCCCTATTTTAATGTGAATTCAAATATTTTTGAATTTAAAAAATGTTCAAACTCTGGATATGACTAGCTACTGGTCATGTAATGCCATATAAAATATTTGGGCATTTATAAAAATGCCTAACAATTTTTCTAGCAAGGAAAAACATATAGAAGAAAAAAAACAGAAAGAATAAACAAAAGGACCTAACCTGGCATTAGGCCCAACTTAACCCCCAGCCGGCCCAGCCCAGCTCGCGCCTTGTCGTTTACCCCCGGGCACGAGCACACAGCTGCGTGCCCGGCATGCCTACACCGGCGAGCAGCAGCTAGCCTGCCTGGGCCTTCCCCTGGCCATCTTGCACCACGGAGATGCCCGCACCCGTCTCGTTCATTCCCCTCTCTCCAGCGCCAGTTTCCCCTTCTCTCTCGCCGGAATCGGATATGACCCGAAGACTCGCCGGAGCACGACGCCGCACGCATGCAGCCAACGTCGACGAAGGCCTCCATCGAGCTGTCCCCCGAGTTATTCTCCGCGCGCAGCGTTGAGCTGCATAAGTTGGCGATGTTGGAGCCCATCTAGCCGCCGCAATCAAGCTCGATCCCTCGCCGGAGCCGAGGAAGATCAGCGATAATTGCCTCGCCGTCAAGCCACCCCACCTCAAGCCGCCACCACCGTTGGAATCCTGGTGAGCTTGCGGTCAGAACCCCCTTGCTCGCGCCCCAATCTCTGTCTCCTTCGTGTTTCGCCATGGGAGCCGAAGCACTTCACCGCCACGGTCGTCGTCGTCGACCCCCGCTATGAAAACGTCCTCGCAGCCTTGTCTATCGCATGCGTCGTGCACTGCTGCTTCGAACCAACCCAGCCCCACTCCATTTAGCGCTGATACGTCCAAATTGCATCAGTATTTTATATTGTAATTTAACCCTATCCATTGATATATTCCACTTTAAAGTATTATTCTTATGTTGTTTTGGCTTGTTTTACAAAATTTGCAACTTTCCGGTGCCGAAGCAGCAGAAGCTGAATTCAGCGGTGAAAAGTGGTCATCAAGTTGCTGAATCATATCAACTCCAAATTTGACGAAATTTGACGTGGATCATTATTTTGGAGATTCACTGGAGGAGACCAAAGTTTGACCGGAGGGGACCGACCAGGGCTCCAGAAGGGTCCCTGGCGCGGCCCCCCTAGGGCGCGCCAAGCACCCTCCTGGATGCCTGGTGGCCCTCCTCGGTCCCCCCCTCTGGCCTATATTACCCCCTGGGGTAAAAACCCTAAAAGATGAGGATTTTCGGTGTTTCGCCGCCGCCTCGTGGAGGAAACCTACAAAGAAGAAAAAGCCATCTCCGGCGGGCAGATTTCGTCGGGGAGATCACCTCCCGGAAGGGGAGATCACCGCCATCGTCATCATCATCGTCACGGGCATCATCGAGATCATCATCAACATCATCCCCAACATCAACACCATCTCCATCTCCATTCCATCTCATCTCACAATTGAAACTTGTGTTGTAATCCGTACTATCTATCCTCTCTACTTTGTTGGTGTTGATTACTACTTTGTGGTGAATGCTATTGATTTTTGTTGGAGAAATATTATTGTTTCCAGATTGTTTTGTACCCATCAATCAACTCTGATCATGATCTCTTTTATGTCTTGTGAGTAGTTACTTTAGTTCTTGAGGACATGGGAGAAGTCTAGTTGTTAGTAGTCATATGATGTTGAAGTATTATGTATTGTTTGATACTTAAGTTGTGTTGTTATTTTCCTAGTGGTGTTGTGTGAGTCGAACACCCAACACTTCACCTTATTAAGGACCTAGGGGAATACATTGTGCACAAAGGATGCTTATGGTGGGTTGCCGGAGTGACAGAAACCTGAACCCCAGTTCACACACTTTTGCACAAGGGAGGTATGGATCCTCGATCGTAATGTTGTGGTTAGGCTTATGCCTTAATTACTACCTTGTATTTGCGGATGCTTGCAAAGTGTGTAATCATAAGAGTACACTTATCTTAGTCTAGAAGGTGTACTAGCATTGATCCACCCACCGACACTTATCGACACAATACTACTTGGCGGAATATGGTGAAAGTAACTTGGCTATCTCTCCCGTGTGTCCTCAAGAACGCCTTAGACTTTATAAGTTCAGTTCCTAGGCCTATCCTTTTCTCAAAGGGATCGGGCAACTTGTTACTTCTCAGTTGCCCTGTTTACTTTGCTTGTCTTTTACCTTTCTATTGCTTAAACAAAAAATCCCAAAATATTTATCTTCTAGTGTTTGCAGACCTTTCCTTATCCAGGGTCACTTGTCAATAACTTCTGCTCCTCGCTGGGATCGACATCCTTTTTTACCGAAAAGCTACAATTGATCCCCTAGACTTGTGGGTTATCAAGAATCGTTTATTGGCGCGGTTGACAGGGGAGGCATCCCAACTAAGCCTATCAACTTCACCGCCATCAACGAGATTTTCTGGCGCCGTTGCCGGGGAGTGTAGCACTATTGGTAAGTGAAGCCGGTAAGGAAACATTTACTTTGTGTTGCTGTTTTTATTTTTGCTGTTGCTACCCTCAGTCCTTATGGACCCCTCTACTATTGGTTCGTTGCTGGTGAGGAGCCGCCCCACGACTGTGGTGGTCACTCCTACCCCTACTGAAATTGTGCCCTATAAAATACCAACTGGTATTATTGATTATGTCTTGGCTAATCGTTATACAGGAGAAGGACATCCGGGAGAACACCTGCTATATTTGTCACAATTATGTTCTTTATTTAAGCTTGCAGGTGTAACGATGGAGTTCGTCATGAAGAAACTATTCTCCGTATCACTTAAAGATAAAGCTTCCGATTGGTATAAGCTACTCGATAACTCTGATTTGCTTGAATGGCAAGAGCTTATGTCTCTCTTTTATGCAAAGTTTTATCCTCTTCGTGAAATTCACCAAGACAGGAACTACATCTACAACTTTTGGTCTCGCGATGGAGAGAGCATCGCTCAAGCTCGGGGGAGACTGAAGTCCCTGATGCTCAAATGCCCCAAACATGAGCTCCCCAAGGAAATTACACTTACAAATTTTCATGCCAGGCTTTCTCGTCAGGACAAGGAGATGTTGGATGCCTCCTCTAGCGGGGTATTCCAGACCAGAAGTATAGAAGAAAAATGGGATCTTATTGAAGGATCCAGAAGAAAACTGAAGACTGGGAAATTGATAAAGTTATTGAACCCGCTATAAACTATGAGCATGACTACATTGAGAGTTATGTGAAAACTGATTACTTTCATACCTTTTGCTCTAAAATTGGTCTTGATTCCCAGCTAATGATTGACTTTTGCAAGGACTTTGCTTATTATATTGATTCTTCTAAGAAGAAGGAGAGTCAACATCATAAACCTTTCAAAGAGTCACCTATGAAGATTAATGTTACTGATCCTATTTTACCTGCAGTTGTGTATGAACAGCCTCCTTATCCCGCAAGGATAAAGGAGCACTCTTTTGTTACAGGTATTATAAACAAAAATGGAAGGACCACTGATGAACCTGAGGACCTGATCAAGGTTAAGCCTCAAGTTGCAATGGTTAAGGATCTGGTAACCAGTGATATTGAAGAATCTATTATTAGTTTTTGTGTTGTTTCCACTAACATTGTCACAGCCAAGAACAAAGGCCCAATTTCAGGTACATCAGTTGTATCTATGAAAATAGGAGATCATAACTACTATGGGCTATGTGATCTGGGATCCAGTATCAGCGCTATTCCTTTCTCACTTTATCAAGAAATCATGCACGAGATTCAGCCATGTGAGATCGAAGACATAGATGTCACGATTCATCTTGCAAATAAACAAACAATCTCTCCAGTTGGGATTGTGAGAGATGTTGAAGTTCTCTGCGGGAAGGTAAAATATCCTACTGACTTTCTTGTACTTGGTTCAGAGCAAGATAGTTTTTGCCCTATTATCTTTGGTAGGCCCTTCCTCAGGACTTGTGGAGCTATAATAGATTGCAAGAAAGGTAAAGTTTCAGTTGAATTCGACGGTGAGCCGTATGAGTTTAACTTCTCTAAGTTTTCTAAGCAGCCTCGTGGTACTAATTTGTCTAGTAATGAAAAATTTATTGAAGAATTTGCTTCTATTTCTATTCCTCCTGACGATACTTCGCAGCAATTTATGGAAGACCACGAGAATGACATGCGTATGCAGGAGAGGAATGAGCTATAAGACATACTTTTAAGACAAAATCCTATCCTGAAGCACAACCTCCCGGTTGAACCTTTAGGAATCCTCTCTCAACCAAAAGAAGACCCGGTGTTTGATCTCAAACCACTTCCCGATACACTCAAGTATGCTTATTTAGATGAAAAGAAATTATATCCTGTTATTATCAATTCTAACCTTTCAGGATTTGAATAAGAGTGATTATTGGAGACACTCCGCAGACACCGAGGTGCTATTGGCTATACTCTTGGCGATCTCAAGGGTATGAGTCCATCCATTTGCCAACATACTATCAATCTCGAGCCCGATGCTAAACCGATTGTTGATCATCAACGACGGTTGAACCCAAAGATGATGGACGTGGTTAGGACGGAGGTTCTCAAACTTCTAGCCGCAGGTATCATCTATCCTATAGCTGATAATAAGTGGGTAAGTCCATTTCATTGTGTTCCTAAGAAGGGTGGTATGACTGTTGTTCCTAATGATAAAAATGAACTAATACCTCAACGGACTATTATTGGATATAGAATGTGTATTGATTTCAGGAAGTTGAACAAGGTCACCAGGAAGGACCATTATCCTCTGCGCTTTATTGATCAGATGCTTGAGCGGTTGTCTAGAAACACCCATTTTTGCTATCTTGATGGGTATTCTGGCTTCTCTCAGATTCATGTTAACACTGCGGATCATGAGAAGACCATTTTCGCGTGTCCTTACGGTACTTATGCTTATAGGAGTATGCCTTTTGTTTTGTGTAATGCACCTGCTACTTTTCAAAGGTGTATGTCTTCTATATTTCATGGTTTCTGTGAGGAGATTGTGGAGGTTTTTATGGACGACTTTTCCGTCTATGGAACCTCCTTTGACCACTGTCTCCACAATCTTATTAAAGTTTTGCAGAGATGTGAAGAAACAAATTTGGTGCTCAATTGGGGGAAGTGGCATTTCATGGTTAACGAAGGGATAGTTCTGGGTCACAAGATTTCCGAAAGGGGAATTGAAGTGGACAAGGCAAAGATTGAAGCTATTGAAAGGATGCCCTATCCAAGGGACATCAAAGGTATTCGTAGTTTTCTCGGTCATGCCGGTTTCTATAGAATATTTATCAAAGACTTTTCTAAGACCTCGAGACCCCTCACTAATCTTCTTCAGAAGGATGTTCCTTTTGTATTTGATGAGGATTGTAAGGAAGCCTTTGAAGTTCTTAAGAAAGCCTTGATAACCGGTCCTATAGTACAACCGCCTGACTGGAATTTTCCCTTTGAAATTATGTGTGATGCTAGTGATTTTGCTGTTGGAGCTGTTTTAGGACAAAGGGTTGTTAAGAAGTTGAATGTCATACATTATGCTAGCAAAACCATTTATAATTCTCAAAAGAATTATGCTACTAATGAGAAGTAATTCTTGGCAGTAGTGTTTGCTTGTGATAAGTTTAGGCAGTATATTGTTGATTCTAAGGTTATTATTCATACTGACCATGCCGCCATCAAGTATCTTATGCAGAAGAAGGATGCCAAACCAAGACTCATAAGATGGGTACTCCTTCAAGAATTTGATTTACAGATTGTCGATAGAAAAGGAGAGGAAAATCCGGTAGCGGACAACCTTTCAAGGATGGAAGATATTCCGCACAATCCTATTCCAGTCAATGACAGTTTTCCAGATGAACATCTTGCTGTTGTAAAAGTACAATCTCATTCCGACCCTTGGTTTGCAGATTATGCTAATTTTATCGTTGCAAAGTTTTTGCCTCCAGGTTTTACATTTCAGCAGAGGAAGAAATTCTTCATGGATTTGAGGCATTACTTTTGGGATGACCCACATCTTTATAAAGGAGGTGCGGATGGGATCGTAAGAAGGTGTATACCGGAGCACGAGCAGAAGGATATTCTTCGACAATGTCACGATAGCCCCTATGGAGGACATCATGCCGGTGAGAGGACCGCACATAAAGTTCTACAATCAGGTTTTGATTGGCCTACTCTTTTTAAGGACGCGAGAAGGTACGTTCTATCTTGTGATAAGTGTCAGAGAGTTGGTAACATTAGTAGGAGAAATGAGATGCATATGAATTACTCACTAGTAATCGAACCTTTCGATTGCTGGGGTTTTGATTTTATGGGTCCTTTTCCTCCTTCACACAAATGCACACACATCTTAGTTGCAGTCGATTATGTAACCAAGTGGGTTGAAGCAATCCCCACTGAGAGTGCTGATCACAAGACATCTTTGAAAATGCTCAAGGTTGTAATTTTTCCCAGGTTTGGTGTACCAAGGTACCTCATGACAGATGGAGGGTCACACTTCATGCATGGAGCTTTTAGGAAAGTTCTAGTCAAGTACGATGTCAATCATAGAATTGCATCACTGTACCACCCTCAAACTAGTGGGAAATTTGAGCTCGCCAATAGAGAGATCAAGTTGATCTTACAGAAAACAGTGAACAGTTCTAGAAAGGACTGGTCAAAGAAGTTAGGAGATGCTTTGTGGGCGTATAGAACTGCTTACAAAAATCCCATGGGCATGTCCCCCTATAAGATGGTTTATGGCAAGGCTTGCCATTTTCCATTAGAATTGGAACACAAAGCTTTCTGGGATGTTAGCCGGTGAAAAGCGTCTCATGAACTTGACTTCTCTAGATGAGTGGAGAAGTGAAGCTTACGAATAAAAGCTAAAGAAGTGGCATGATAGAAGGATTCTGAAACGTGAATTTAATGTTGGTGATAAAGTTTTATTGTTTAGATCCTATTTCAGGTTTTCTCCAGGTAAATTACTTTCCAGATGGGAAGGACCTTTTCATATCGAAGAAGTATATCGGTCCGGTGCAATCAAGATTAATAATTTGGAAGGCACCAAACCTCAAGTTGTGAATGGACAAAGACTCAAACATTACATGGCAGGTGATCCTATCAATGTGGATGTGAATATGATATCAGACACTGGCAGGAGCAGAATAAGAAAAGGTATGTATTACGGTAAGTAAACATCGCGAACGTCAATAAAAGTTTACTTTTCAAGGTTTTTGCAAAATTAGGAAAATTCCAAGCCCAAGTGGAGCCGAAGAGGAGCTCCAGGGGCCCTAGGAGGCCTCCCGGCGCGCCCCCCCTCCTGGCCGCGCCAGGCACCCTCCTGGGAGCCCCTGACTCCTACTCTGACCCCACTTTGGTTAGAAACCTTCCTTTTGATGCATAAATTTTTGCTATATATTTTCCCGGATAGTCCCGGCACCGTACCTCTCGATTTCGCGTGTTTTATTCTTGAGCTGTTTCTGCCAGGACTAAAAGTTGATTAGTAGAGATGTCTTCTTGTGGCTCGAGCAGAGAGGAATTCTTGGGATGGCATCTACGTCAAGTCCAGAAGGATCTTAATCAAGGGAAGCACGTTGATTGGGCTACCGAAGAAGAAATTGCCGCAAGACAAGCGGAGATGGAGCGCTCCGTGAGAGAGGAAGTCAAGACTATCGTTGCCCAACAATAAGGAGGTCCAAGCAATCCCATCATGGTGGGATCTGTCCAACCTCAATATGATCTTTCTCTTAACCTTTCAGGGCCCTCCACTTCACTTGAAGATCAACGCGAGCTTTCCACCATCTCCGAGGCCTACCACATCACCAACCAACTCTGTGAAGATTTCCGTGTACTAAAAGTACAAGTAGAAGTCTTGAAGTCAGAGAACCGAACCCTTTGCCATGTCATCAGGTGTAAGGCCCGATATGCGGTACTGTTCCAGATCTAGATGTTTCCATCCAGATCCGGGGCCGAAGCACATATCGGTCCCACCGCAACATATGACAATGCCATATGCCCCGGATTTCCAACATGATATCACAACATTACAGCTACAAGATACAACATCTCATACAATCGGCATACAACTGCCTTAAATACAATACAACAGCGGAAGATACATGTCTGAGTACAGACTACAATCAAATTCCTAGTGGCAAAGAGAAAATCATCGATCCCCATAACCACACGGGTCCTGGCCCTCCGCCAGGATCCGCCTAACTAGTCGTCGTCGAGTCTCCACGCGAAACGTCGATCACCGTACCTGTTGTCGATCAAGAACCCTGAAAAGAGTTTGGGGGTAGTATCATGAGTACAGAGGTACTCAGCATCCAACTATAGTGGTCAACTGACCCAGCAAGGACTTCATCACTCGTCATTCTAGGACAACTAGTAGTTTACGGTAAGGACGGGGTAAGTGGTGAGGTTGCTGCCGTACTAGCATTTATGACGTGGCTAACGATCTAGAGAGTAAGATAAGAAGCCAAGCATTCGATGAGTAATCGTCTCCAACAAGTCTTCTATCCACCTACTTACGCAAGCATAACACCTATCCTATCCTTGTCCTCCTCTTCGCATCCCGACGAAGAAGAAGCAGTCAAGGCGCACACACGTTGATCAAGTTATATTAAGATTATCTCAGCTGTTGTTGTCTATGAACAAGGAGTAGGTCTCAAGTCGTCCATAACCGTGGACACGACTTCTTGAAAAGATTTAACCCTGCAGGGGTGTACCAACTGCCCATTACAAGGCTTCGCACGCACGCCCATATCTCTCAGTTGCTACCCATGATAGGCAACCATTTTATGATTTAGTTCCAAGAGATCCGAAATGACAGGCCCCTCTAGCTAACAACGAACAAATCCGGGTGCCCCCGGGGAGTCGACACCCAATCCAAAAGCTGGCCACGCTCTCGGATCAGACTCTTCCGTCTGGCCAAGGTCGAGGTAACTGACCCCCTCACATGTGGGCAGGCCTCTAGCTCACCAGGTGCGGACCAACAGAGGAACTATGTCTCTGCTGACCCGGGTTATTTTAAAGGATATCTGCTAGGAGCGACCCGACAGACATATATGCATGGTTTCAAATGGTAAATCAGCTTGGGCCACCTCTAGAAATGTTTGAAGCTAGATAGGTAAGAAAAGGGGACGCAGTAAAATCCCACACGCGGTTAGGCACGCTCAGTCTTAAAACCAATACCCGGAACTCGGATCCTAGGTGACTCGAATGGAACAAAGCGTCAGGGTGGGATAGCCTAGACCTTCCATCGTTCGTCGAATATAGTCAACATTATAATAATCATATCATCAACAACAATATAATAATGTGATAGCCCAAAACCAAGGAGTAACAGGGTAACATCATAGCATCCTAAGCATGCATACTAAGCAGGGGCTCAGCAACGAGCAATAGTAACATAGCAGTACAAGGTTTGCTGGGAGGGGACATGGCTGTATCGGTTTGAAAGAGGCTGTAAACATGTGGTAGGATCAAACATCGAACCTAACCTAGACTAGCATGCAAACCGCTAGTTGAAATAGAATGGATCATAAGTAATGTATAGTCCTTGCCTGTTGATAAGTCGGGTTCCGAAGGTTTAGTTGATCGCAATCTCGCATCATCTCCGAAAGGTACCCGCGGAAGCACACAAGAGGGTAAACACTGGAAAGCAATCAACGAGCAAGCATCTATTACTACGAAGCAAACACGAGCAAGCATCAACAAGAAGGCAACACGAGACACCACACTACGACATCGCATCTATCGTCGAGGGCGGTTACTAACAGGTTAAGTGCAGTACTCGTCACACACGACGATACCACACATTTAGAATGGTTCAAGTTGTTTAGCTACAGGTGATCAACAAGGTTGTTAACATGGCATCTCACTCAAGCATGGCATAGCACTCAAACATGACAAGAGGTGAAGCATAAGGTAAACTATCTATGCTAGTCAATTTAAGTGAGGCACTATCCTTAACATCCCATTCCACTAAGTGCTCCACGACAATTAAAAGATTTGGTAATGTTCTGTACTAAACCATATTTTAGGTTGGTTAACAACAACAAACAATAGAATAAAAAAAAAGTACACTAAAAACTAGTCAAGTTACATGTAAAGCACACTCTAAACGGAGTTACGGTTAAAAAGATACAAGAAAAACAGGTTACGAGCACAATCTGCCAACATCAGGTAGCACACTTTAGAGCAATGCATAAACAGGATAGTGGATGCAAACATGCTCACAAATGATATGCAACTAAAGTAGACATGGGAGGGAAGGCATGGCAAAAGGAATCATGCAAAAAGGAATCATGGTTCACTAGTTATAAGCAACACAAAAAGCTATAAAACATTACCGGTGAAGGACTTAGTGAAAATCAGGAAAACATGGCAGAAACTGTTATCATCATGATGTATAAACAGGGGTAAAACTATATGCAAAAGTGCAGCAACATGACATAGCAATATATGGGCATGAACTAGACATGATGATGATCAGGTACAAACAAGAATCAAGGTCATAGGCATAACAGATCAAAAGATATTAAGCATGCAACATGGCATCGGAAAGTTATAGACTAGAGAAAAACAGAGGCGGCTGTCAAAAACAGTGGCATAGCAACTTTGGAGCTAAACATAACTATGACCAGAAATTTAAACATGACAATGCAATACATGTAATGGAAGTAGACATGATGCTTAACAGTATGCAAAAAGAATCAATGCAATAGGCCTCATGGATGTGTCACAATCATCAAGCAAACTTGCAATAAAATAACAACAGAAACACACTAAAAGGAAATATTAGCAGTTAACAGCCTGATGCCCACTTCAACACAGATTTGCACCATCAAGATGGACTCAAATCAAAATGCTCACAAAAGATGAACTGAAGTACACACAAAACTAAACAATTTCCCTTTTGGGCGCAACGCGATCCAAGCTACCGTTTATTCGCAAACTACAGCGCAAAACGGGATCAGCAGCAAAACAGAAAAGACTTAGCAGAAAAGATAAATAGAAAACATAAAACGGAAAAAAGAGAGGCTGGGCTCAGGCTCACCATGGGCCGAACCCATCTGGGGGTGGCGGCCTAGGCCTCGTGCTTGCTGGGCCGTGGACGCGGGGCTGCTGGCAGACCGTGAGGGCGCGGCCCACGAGCGGGAGGAGCCCAGCCGGGCGGCCTCGTCCTCGTTCGCTCGGGACACAGGGCACCGGCGGAGGCGCGCTCCCGGATTCAGGCGAGGGGCGGATCGACGACACATGGTGGCGGGGCAGGGACGATAGGTGAGGGCGGCGATGTAGATCCAGGCCAGCGGTGGCCGTGGGGCGCGACAACGACAACGCGGCCTCGGTGCGCGACGGCTCTGTCCACGGCTCCCGGCGGCGGCCAGTGACCTGTGGGTCCTGCGAGGAAGGCAGAGGGGTAAGAGGGAGATGACGAGAAGAGGGAGAGGAGAGGAGCGGCGGCCTTCTGCTCGGTGGCGCGCCGGCGACGACGCCGGAGTCTGGGGCGGCGGCGGCTTCCCCACGGCGAGGAACTCCGGCGCCAGTTGGGCCCGGGCGGGCCTGGCGGCGGAGTAGCGGGCCCGACGTGGCCCGAATCGGCCGGAGAGGCGGCTGGGAGCTACGTGGCGCATCTGGAGCCTTAGATCTTCAGATCTGACGACCAGAAATGGCCAGGGGCTAGAGTTTCGGGATTTGGGGCAAAACTGGGCAGATCTGGACATTGTGAGGGGGGTGGCTGCAATTTTTAGGCTAGGGAAACCCTAGAAAGGGGTGGGAGAGTGGTGGTATTTATATAGCCCAGGTGGCTGGCATTTTGCAAAAACATCCCCGGTTTTTCTCTCGCGCGCGCGGTGTTTACTTTTCTGCCCGCCAGGGGTCCGCACGACCTCCAATTCGGGTAAAACTTCGAACTGCGCGATCAGCGCGTCGAGCCGGCGGCGTTCACCTCACGCTGGAACCGTTCCGAGAACATTTTCCGGTGCTCTATAAAATATCCCGTTTACTTATTAAACGGGGTTTTTCGGTTGGCTGCGGCTAGTCTCGTGCGGTTTTCACGACGGTGATCGGGTGAAACCCGGTGTCGCAAAGGTTGAGTGTCAGGGTGGCAAGGGTCGGTCTCGGTCCAGTACGAGATAAGAGGAGGAAAATAATCGCCAATCGATAGATCGGGGATGCAAACACCGCAAACAAATCAGACAATCAAACAATTCACACCGAAAACAAATTTTTTAATTTTTGTGAAATCTGGGCCGTTACACCAGGGATCTGAAGAAACAACCACAACAAGATGAGGAGTAAATCTCCTCGGGTAATGGCACCCCCTCAGCCTGTTCCAAGCTTGGGGGAGTGCCCGGTATCTCTTTGTCTTTAGGAGTCAAGTAGAGTCGTATCATGTCTAGGGAAGTTACTTTATGAAATAGGTGTTGCATTGAGGTCTATCACTCCTTTTGTGGAGAGTTTTTTTGTATCAGTGAGTGTGGTGTCATTTATGAAGGAATATTAATGAGAAGTCTATTGGTTTCTTTGCTGCACTCGGTATTCTCTTCACGCAATCGACATTATGAGCTGATTCTTATGGGGAGTATAGACCTTATATCAGGTATGGCTTCGAAAACTTTATTTAATCTTGGCAAGTATATCTTTGGTCATAACAACAAGCATGTTTTTCTCAAAGTAGCTACATAGCCAAAACCTTTGTGTTATTATGCTTGAAGTGTTATGTTGACAAGGAAGACAACTTGATGTGCCATGCTAGTTTTAATGTTTATGCTTTGTGTTGCTTGCATCTAAGTCATCATCAATTGTCTGGTCTCTGAAAGCCTTGCTAGCCAAAACTCTGTACCAAGCGGAATTCTACTTGTACTTCCATACCCTAAAACCCACATCTTCCACTTGAGTCCACCTTACCTTCCTATTCGTGGTATCATACTACCACTCCTAAAGTATATAATTTATGTGCTATCTTTAGATGTTCAAAATCTTCTATTTTGTGCCTCTGATTCAGCTCATGAGGAAGTGGTCGGTAACCCATGATCTTCTTAATTTGGACAAGTTTTATCTTAGGATTGCATGTCTAATCTGAAAACCCCTAATACGAGAAGGGACTGGCATGAGTGCCCAGCTCGTAAAAGATAAATACTAACACACAAATTCCTTCGCCCATTTATGAGTGATAAACAAATGAATTTAAGGGGATGTGATCGTCCCCACATGGGAGCCGTTCCTCGAAACTTGTCTAAATCATGAAGTGAGTCAGTTATCTATCAGCAGTCGTTGACGGATCATGCACCTCCCAATTTTTTTTATTCTGTTTGATCTAGAGATGGCACATGACTTTTCCCTGCTTACCCTTTTGCACGGGGTTTATCCTTTATTTTGTGCTGAGTCAGTCCTTCATACTGCCTTCCTTTCTGAGAGAGAACAGACACTTGATGTTGATAAATATTCTTGCATATAAAGTTGCATTAAGAGTTAGCATGTTACATCTTTGTTGACATTATCCTTTGATAAGTAAGTTGTTTGCAAAAGCTTATGCCTAGTAAACATCTTCCTTTGTGTTAACATGTGCACTTCTTGACTATTAACATGTTCTTTCAAAAGTTTCAACTTGTTTCATTATAGGTGAAAGAGCAAAAGTAAAAGTTATTAGTTGTTCCTTGACCAAGGTTATGTTTGCCATGATTTGATGAGTTTTCTTGGCCCTACTTTGCTATAATTGTTATTACTTTCTCATAAGGGCCTTATAAGTTGAGGTTGATGTTGAGGATGCTTCAGTTTGGTGAGAAATCTTGATGCTTCTTGTCCGTATTCTTTTATCGACACTTCACTCTCTAAACTTGTGGACAGGTTTGCCGAGCTCAGTAATCGCTTGGGGACAAGCGAGGTCTAAGCTTGGGGGAGTTGATACGTCCAAATCACATCACTATTTTATATTGTAATTTAACCCTATTCATTGATATATTCCACTTTAAAGTATTGTTCTTATGTTGTTTTGGCTTGTTTTACACAGTTTGCAACTTTCCGGTGCCGAAGCAGCAGAAGCAGAATTCAGCGGTCAAAAGTGGACATCAAGTTGCTGAATCAGATCAACTCCAAATTTGACGTGGACCATTATTTTGGAGATTCACTGGAGGAGACCAAAGGTTGACCGGAGGGGACCCACCAGGGCTCCAGAAGGGTCCCTGGCGCCCCCTAGGGCGCGCTAGGCACCGTCCTGGATGCCTGGTGGCCCTCCTCGGTGCCCCCTCTGTCCTATATTACCCCCTGGGGTAAAAACCCTAAAAGAGGAGGAGTTTCAGAGTTTCGCCGCCGCCTCGTGGCGGAAACCTACAGAGAAGAAAAAGCCATCGCCGGCGGGCAGATTCCGCCGGGGAGATCACCTCCCGGAAGGGGAGATCATCGCCATCGTCATCATCATCGTCACGGGCATCATCGAGATCATCATCAACATCATCCCCAACATCAGCACCATCTCCATCTCCATCCCATCTCATCTCACAATTGCAACTTGTGTTGTAATCCGTACTATCTATCCTCTCTACTCTGTTGGTGTTGATTACTACTTTGTGGTGAATGCTATTGAGTTTTGTTGGATAAATATCATTGTGTACAGATTGTTTGCCACCCATCTATCACCTCTGATCATGATCTCTTTTATGTCTTGTGAGTAGTTACTTTAGTTCTTGAGGACATGGGAGAAGTCTAGTTGCTAGTAGTCATATGATGTTGAAGTATTATGTATTGTTTGATACTTAAGTTGTGTTGTTATTTTCCTAGTGGTGTTGTGTGAGTCGAACACCCAACACTTCGCCTTATTAAGGACCTAGGAGAATATATTGTGCACAAAGGATGCTTATGGTGGGTTGCCGGAGTGACAGAAACCTGAACCCCAATTCAAACACTTTTGCACAAGGGAGGTATGGATCCTCGATCGTAATGCTGTGGTTAGGCTTATGCCTTAATTACTACCTTGTATTTGCGGATGCTTGCAAGGTGTGTAATCATAAGAGTACACTTATCTTAGTCTAGAAGGTATACTAGCATTGATCCACCCACCGACACTTATCGACACAATACATACTACTTGGCGGAATATGGTGAGAGTAACTTGGCTATCTCTCCGGTGTGTCCTCAAGAACGCCTTAGACTTTATAAGTTCAGTTCCTAGGCATATCCTTTGCTCAAAGGGATCGGGCCACTTGTTACTTCTCAGTTGCCCTGTTTACTTTGCTTGTCTTTTACCTTTCTATTGCTTAAACCAAAAATCCCAAAATATTTATCTTCTAGTGTTTGCAGACCTTTCCTTATCCAGGGTCACTTGTTAATACCTTCTGCTCCTCGCTGGGATCGACATCCTTATTTATCGAAAAGCTACAATTGATCCCCTAGACTTGTGGGTTATAAAAAATCGTTTATTGGCACGGTTGACATGGGAGGCATCCCAACTAAACCTATCAACTTCACCACCATCAAGCGCCTTGTAGCAGAATCCACCTCGCAGTCGTGGCTCCATCACTGCAAAGCTTGACGCCGACGAGCCTACAGATCACCCCATCCCATGTTCTTGGTCCAGATCGATGCGCGACGACGAGAGCTCCCTCCTGGTGGTCTTGGCGCTATAAAAGGACCACAGGAACGCCGTCCCCGTGTAGCTCCACCGTTCTGGAGGTCGCCGGCGTGCTGACGTGTCCGGCGAGGTTAAGCCTTGGCCCCACCCCACAGAGACACTGCCATGTGGGCCTTGCCCCTACTAATCACCCAGATTAGTTTAAATCAAAACTAAACAATTTAGTTAAGCAAAGAAACACTTACATGTGGGACCCCCCTGGTCAGAGCCCCCCTGACGCCAGCATGAGGTCATGCTGACGCAGTAATCCATTTTCTATTTAAGAGAAAATGCAGAAAAGTCAAAAATTAGAATAAACTTTGGAAATTCATATTTAATTCATACTCACTCCAAAGTGGGCATATAATATATGTAAAATTATCAAAAAAATGCAAGGAATCTGAATATGGAATTTGTTTTCATGTTTGACCAATTTAAATTGGGTGAACAAAAGCAAATGTGCATATGAGATTCTTTTAAATTCAAATTCGAAGTGAATTTGCAAATGACCTTGCAACCCACTTCTTTTAAATGGAATTGTCAACACATTGTAACCATGAACACCACATTATAATATTGATCATGTGATTGTGCGTTGTCCCATGTATTGATCCTTTGATTGCTATGTTTGCTCGATAGAAGTGGAGCTGGAACCCGAGATCACCCCCTCCATTGAAGATACCGTGTACGTGTTGGATATGTGCCCTAGAGGAAAATTAATAAAGATATTTGTCACATATCCGTTTTGTTCATAATAGGTTTTATACTATGCTATAACTGTATTACTTGGAAATACTAATACACGTGTGGTATAAAACACAAGTCCGCAGTTTAACTCGGGTAAACTATCTCATTGGGCAATTGATTGATCAAGCTTTCCTGATCATGGCGACACTTAAGTCCATTGAAAATGAGGTCATGTCATTGTGAGAATGATGTGATGGACGCACACCCACCTAAAGCATTGTAATGTGATCGGTCACATAGTTCAGCATTGCGATGACTTTGTAACGTATGGCTTAGTCCTTCGACCGTAATGATCATACGTAATTGTCATCTATGAGGAGACTTTGATTTCTATCCCACCGCCTGACTGAAATATGATGGCCATAACGGTGCACTTTGGGTATTCCAAAATAGATGGTTGATGAGTATGTTAATAGATCAGAGTGGGATTTGTCAGTACAAGTAATGGACATGTACTCTGGGCCCACTCGGTGACATTGCATCAATAGCTTGCAAGCAAGTGACTAGGTCACAAGAGATGCAATAGGCATGGACGAGTGAAATTTTTTGTTGTGAACGAGATACGAACACGATGTGTTGGATACCGACGATCAAACCTCGGACAAACAAAGTACCGCATCACAAAGGGATTACGTCGTATCGTTAACGGTTTCCAAAAGCGATTGAAGTTCATTCGATGGAAGCACATGGACTGTCAAGGATTGTAACCAGGTCCAAGTGACTAGTCATTGATCAATGAGAGTGTCTCGATCATGTCTGCTATTTCCCGGACCGTTAGGGTGTTACACTTAAGGGCAATCGATGCATGGGGATAGATTCCAGATCATCGGTGAAATAGGAGAAATCACCGGAATAGTTCCGGAGGAGAGCGGAAGTTGTTCCGGACATTTTGAAAGGTTCAACATAAAGACTAATTGTATTTAATAATGTTTTATTATTTAATTATCTGAATTAAATATTAAAATATATTTAAATCAATTTGAAAATTGGAAAAAGGCTTATTGGGCCATACAGGCCCATTAGGGCGGAGGGGTTTCCCCCCTTGGGCTTTGCGCCAACGGTGGGGCCCATCCCCCTCCCTTGGCCGACACACTCCCCCCTCCCTTGGGGTTTAGTCCCACATGGGGAGGGGAGGAGGATGGCACCCCCCTTGGCCTATATAAGGAGGGGTACACCCCCTTTTCCAATACAACAAAATCTCTCTCCCTCTCCTTATCCTATCTAGTGAGTGGACTCCCCTTGTTTGGAGGCTACACCTAGTGTGGAGTTGTCCACCATAGCAGGCCGTTGCTCTGCTGGAGTCAAGATCCGAATCCGTCTTTCTTCCGCTGCTCTCCTGGTTCGGGGCCCTGAGGGAATATCGATTGTACAGTACGTGTATAATTGATTCGAGGCACTACACCTGTGGTGCTACTTCATCGCTTAAGGTCAACCGGGAGTCTCCATCGCTGGTGGTCTTCAACACGACAGGGAGGTCGTAGTTCTGAGTCTACACCAGCCACGTTCGCAAGAACGTTTCCCTCTTTCGGTCTTCAAAGGTATGAACCCCGATTCCCTCCGTTACTTTACATCGCCATAGCATAGATCTTTGGTTCGGGTATTGTAGGTATGAAAAATTTGTGTTTTCTGCCCCGTATCCCAACAGTGGTATCATGAGCTAGCTATGCGTAGATGTATTGTATGGGTAGAACACATCTAGGATGTGGGTATCGAATCTTCATTCGTTACCCTCCCACGTGTACTCATTTAGCATTGCGGCAATGTCTGATGAAGCGGCCCCCGACCGACCTTACGCGTTTACGCGAGACTGGTTCCACTCTTGACAAGTGGCTTGTACCATATAAGTGGCTGGGGGTGTATGTCTCTCTGCATTAGCGATGCGAAGATGTTTGCAATGGAGGGCCCCGTCAGGGGTGTAATAGAGACGATTGGGGATCGGTGTTGTGGCACATTTTTTTCGCAGGATAGAAATCGGTTCTCTCTCTCGAAACCCCTAGCAGCCACGTAAAACTTGCACAAGATAAAGTAGAAAGAAGTTTAACTTTGCTTTGCATGATGGGGGATCATAGCTTGTATGATTTACAATTTTACTTCCTGTTTATGCTAGTATGCTAGATATGACGACGGTAGCACAAATAGGACCATCTCTCACAATATCAACATTGTGTTCTCCCTTGGTGGGCACCGCCTGTGTAAGGCCCGATATGCGGTACTGTTCCAGATCTAGGTGTTTCCACCCAGATCCGGGGACGAAGCACATACCGGTCCCACCACGACATATGACAAAGCCATATGCCCCGGATTTCCAACATGATATCACAACATTACAGATACATGATACACCATCTCATACAATCGGCATACAACTGCCTCAAATACAATACAACAGCGGAAGAAACATATCTGAGTATAGACTACAAGCAAATGCCTAGTGGCAAAGAGAAAAGCATCGATCCCATAACCACACGGGTCCAGGCCCTCCGCCGGGATCCGCCTAACTAGTCGTCGTCGAGTCTCCACGTGAAACGTCGATCACCATACCTGTTGTCGATCAAGAACCCTGAAAAGAGTTTGGGGGTAGTATCATGAGTACAGAGGTATTCAGCATCCAACTAGAGTGGTCGTCTCACCCAGCAAGGACTTCATCACTCGTCATTCTAGGACAACTAGTAGTTTACGGTAAGGAAGGGGTAAGTGGTGAGGTTGCTGCCGCACTAGCATTTATGAAGTGGCTAACGATCTAGAGAGTAAGGTAAGAAGCCAAGTATTCGATGAGGAATCGCCTCCAACAAGTCTTGCTATCAACTACTTTCGCATGCATAACACCTATCCTATCCTTGTCCTCCTCTTCGCATCCCGACGAAGAAGAAGCAGTCAAGGCACACACACACGTTGATCAAGTTATATTAAGATTATCTCAGTTGTTGTTGTCTATGAACAAGGAGTAGGTCTCAAGTCGTCCATAACCGTGGACACGGCTTCTCAAAAAGATTTCACCCTGCAGGGGTGTACCAACTACCCATTACGAGGCGTCGCATGCTCGCCCATCTCTCTCAGTTGCTACCCATCATAGGCAACCATTTTATGATTTAGTTCTAAGAGATCCGCAACGACAGGTCCCTCTAACTAACAACGAACAAATCCGGGTGGCCCCCGGGGAGTCGACACCCAATCCAAAAGCTGGCCACGCTCTCGGATCGGACTCTTCCGTAAGACTAAGGTCGGGGTTAGTCTCGCCTATATACCAGGGGACTTCCCTAGCTCACCAAGTGTGGACCAACAGAGGAACTAAGTCTCCGATGGCCCGAGTTGTTTGAAAACTACTGGCAGCTGACCAGCACACACACGGTTTCAAATGGTAAATCATCTTGGGCCACCACTAGAAATGTTTGAAGCTAGGTAGGTAAGAAAAGGGGACCCCAGAAAATCCCACACGCGATTAGGCACGCTCAGTCTTAAAACCAATACCCGGAACTCGGATCCTAGGTGACTCGAATGGAACAAAGCGTCGGGGCGGGATAGCCTAGACCTTCCATCCTTCGTCGAATATAGTCAACATTATAATAATCATATCATCAACAACAATATAATAATGTGATATCCCAAACCCAAGAGTAACAGGGTAACATCGTAGCATCCTAAGCATGCATACTAAGCAAGGGCTGAGCAACGAGAAATAGTAACATAGCAGTACAAGGTTTGCTGGGAGGGGACATGGCTGTATCGGTTTGAAAGAGGCTGTAAACATGTGGTAGGATCAAACATCGAACCTAACCTAGACTAGCATGCAAACCGCTGGTTGAAATAGAATGGATCATAAGTAATGTATAGTCCTTGCCTGTTGATAAGTCGGGTTCCGAAGGTGTAGTCGATCGCAAGCTCGCATCGTCTCCGAGAGGTACCCGCGGAAGCACACAAGAAGGAAACACTGGAAAGCAATAAACGGTGCACCACTATTACTATGGAGCAATACAAGATCAAAGAGACAACACAAGGCACGGCAACGCGATACGGATCTATCGTCGAGAACGGTTACTAACAGTTTAAGTGGGGTATCGGTCACACACGACGAATACCGTACGTTTACGGTGGTTCAAGTTGCTTAGCTACAGGTGATCAACCAACGGTTATTAACATGGCAACTCAAGCAAGCATGGAATATCACACAAACATGACAAAAGGTGGAGCACAAAGTAAACTATCTATGCTAGTCTATTTAAGTGAGGCACAACCTAAACATGGCATAACACTAAGTGCCGCACGACAATTAAAAGAATTGGTACTGTTCTGTCCTAAACCATATTTTAGGTTTGTTAACAACAGAAAACAATAGCATAAACACAAAGTACACGAAAAACTAATCAAGTTACATATAAAGAACACCCCAAACGGAGTTACGGTTAAAAAGATATAAGCAAAACAAGTTACGGGCACAAACTGCCAACATCATGAAGCATAGTTTAGAGCAATGCATAAACAGGTTAATCAATGCAAACATGCTCACAAATGACTTGCAATTAAAGTAGACATGACATGGAAGGCATGGCAAAAATAATCATGCAAAAAGGCATCATAGATCAAAAGATATTAAGCAAACAACATGGCATCGCAAAGTAACAGACTTAGAGAAAAAACAGAGGTGGCTGTCAAAAACAGCAACATAGCAACTTTGGAGCTCAATAACTACATGACCAGCAAGCATATCATGGCAATGCAATACATGAGATGAAAGTAGACATCATGCTTAACAATATGCAATTGGAATCACTCAAATCCGATAAACGGTCGCGACACACTCGTCGACCAAAGTTGCAACAAAATAACAGTTTCAGCAACAGCAGCACAATAACATCAGGATCACCACTTTGGAGCAAGATTTAATATAGCTAAAGCACCCAAACATGGCAAGTTAAAGCATGGAATTGAAGTACACATGATGCTTAACACAATGGAAAAAGAATCAATGCAATAGGCCTCATGGATTTGTTACAATCATCATGCAAAGTTGCAACAAAATAATAACAGCAGCACATAACAGGAAAATTAGCAGTTTAACGGCCTGATGCCCTTTTCAGCACACATTTACACAATCAAGATGAGCTCAAACGGGAAAACTTTCTACATACGAATGCTAGAGCACGCAAAACTGAGCAACTTTCGTTTTGGGGGCACGTTCATCCGAGCTACGGTTCATTCGCTATTCGCAGCACAAAAAGCAATCAGCAGCAGTTTGATCCCAGACTTAGAAAAAATAACAGGGGTTAGCCAGAAAAAAAATAAACAACAAAATAGAAAAAAAATGGCCTCACCCCTCTATTGGGCTCGGCCCACTCGGGCTGGAGGTGGCCTGGCGCCTAGCTGGTCGGTTTGGGCCGTTGGGGCTTCCTGGGCCGCGGTCGGCTGGCCAGCCCACAGCAGCAGCGGTTGGAGCGACCGGCTCCTCCCGATTCGAGCGGCGGCGACGGCCTCGCCGGCGTGCAGGCAGGCGGTCGGGCGAGGTGGCGCAGGGCGCTGGAGAGGCGCGACGGCGTCGAGCTCGCAGGGGGATGCGGCGGCCGGAGCGGCCGGATACGTTTGATGGCGATGACGGGGAGCCAGGGGAGTGCGGCGGCGCGAGCTTGGCTCGCCGGCCATGGCGCTCGGCTGCGGGGCTTCCTGCGGGAGAGAGAAAAGAGGAGAGGTGAGGAGGAGGGGAGCGGCGTGAGGAGGAGGAGGAGGAGGAGAGGAGAGGTGCGGGCGCGGCTGCTGCGGGCGGCTCGCCGCCGGCGCCTCGGGCCCGGCGGCGGCGGGGGCTTGCTCCACGGGCAGGAGTTGGAGGGAGTTGGAGGAGAGAGAGGGCTGGAGGCGATCTCGGCCGTCTGATCGGGCGATCTGACGGTCCAGATCTGCTGGGCTGGAACTGCTGCGAAAAATTGGGGTATTGGGCAAATTTTGGGGCAAAAACAGGGGTGTGGCTGCATATTTTGTGCTAGGGAAACCCTAGAAATGGGTGGGAGTGTGGTGGTCTTTATATAGCCCCGGTGGCTGGCAGTTTGCAAAAACATCCCCGGTTTTTCTCTCTCGCGCGCGGTGCTCACGTTTCTGACCGCCGGGGGTCCGCAGTACCTCCGATTCGGGTAAAACTTCGAACTGCGCGTTCAGCGCGTTGAGCCGGAGGCGTTCACCTCGCGCTGAAACTGTTCCGAAAACATTTTCCGGTGCGCTATAAAAATAATCTGTTTAATTATTAAACGGGGTTTTCGTTCCGTTGGCTGCGGCTGGTCTCGTGCGGTTTTCGCGACGGTGCTCGGGTGAAATCCGGTGTCGCAAAGGTCGAGTGTCAGGGTGGCAAAGGTCGGTCTCCGTCCGATACGAGATAGGAGGGGGAAAAATAATCGCCGATCGATAAATCGGGGTTGCAAACACCACAAACAAATCAGACAATCAATCAATTCACACCGAAAACAAAATTTTTAATTTTTGTGAAAACTGGGCTGTTACAGCCTGGAAGGATCTCCCATATGGCCGACATTCCGTACATACCGGGTGTCACACATAATAAATGGAGTTCGCATGAGGTTGGGTTCAGCGAGCCTGGCATATGAAGATATGGCCTTGCTGAACAGCTAACATCAAGGTTGGATTGGCAGGCTTGACGTATGTAGATGCGGGCCTGGAACACAGTAGATCGAAAGATCGAGCACGAGTCACATACCTGATGTGATTGGCTTAGAGGCCTACCTGGATCGCATAGTGATGGCCGTGATGATCGAGGGAGGTATGGGGTCTGGGATTGTGTAATCACTTAGTTAAATTGAGAGGTGTTTATCTAAGTGGGAGTTTTCTAGAATTTTGAAGATTAAATTGAAAACTCCACATGATGAACAAAAGTCTAAATATGTATCTTTGTGAATCACCATTGTAGATGGCAGCACCACGCCCCTCGTTCAACTTAGGCTCATTCCTAGAGAAAGACAAACTGAAAACTGATGGGTCCAACTTCACCAACTGGTTCCGTACCCTGAGGATTCTCCTCGTTCCCCTCAAAATGGCATACGTACTAGAGGGCGCGTTAGGTGACGCACCAGCAGATGATGCCAGTCAGGATGAGAAGAATGTCTATCTCTCCAAAAACTGATGATTACAACCTTATCTAGAGTGGCATGCTCTACTCCATGGAGGCTGAGCTGCAGAAGCGCTTTGAGAGTCTGGGTGCATATGAGATTATCACCGACCTCAAGGCCGTCTTTGCACCTCAAGCCAGGGCTGAACGGTACGAGGCTTCTGAAGCCTTCTTCTCGGCTAAGATGGACGAGCACAACAGCGTGAGTGAGCACGCGGTCAAAATGTCTGGCTACGTTCAACGCTTGAATGCTCTGGAATTTGTGTGAGGCCTTTCGAAGGCTCAATCTCGAGCTAGTTCCGGCAGGCTATCTAGCCAACCTTGTGGTAGAGCCCACTATCCGTGAGAAGATTCGTGAAGCTCAGTCTGGTAGCTTGATGATTCAGAAAGTCAAGCAGGGTGTTTCCGCCTCAGTTCCGAAGTACGGTTGCTTTTCAGTGCATAATGACGGCACCGTGATGTTCGAGGAGAGAGTTGTTGTTCCCAAGGAAGGAGGTCTCAGAGAGGTCATTTTGAAAGAAGCCCATGACTCAAAGCTGTCTATCCACCCGGGTAGCACCAAGATGTATCAAGACCTCAAGCAGAACTTTTGGTGGACTCGTATGAAGCGGGATGTTGCCCGTTTTGTCTCCCTGTGTGATGTGTGCAGGAGAGTGAAAGCACAGCATCAGAAGCCTGCAGGGCTACTTCAGCCAATTGAAATTCCAGAGTGGAAATGGGATCACATTGAGATGGATTTCATCACAGGTTTTCCTCTGTCGCAGAAGAAGAACAATGCCATCTTTGTTGTCATTGACAATCTCTCCAAAGTTGCCCACTTCTTCCCAGTGAAAGACTCCATTTCTGCAGCTCAGTTGGCGGATTTGTACACCGCAAGAGTTGTGTCTTTACATGGCATCCCCAAGAAGATCAGTTCTGATCGAGGCAGTCTTTTCACCTCCAAGTTCTGGCAGGCCTTCTAGAAGGCGATTGGTACAACAGCCTTGTTCAGTACCGCTTATCACCCTCAGACCAGTGGGCAGGTTGAGCGTGTGAACCAAATTCTCGAGGACATGCTTCAGGCATGTGTCATCTCGTTTGGCATGAAGTGGGAAGAATGCTTGCCGTATGCTGAGTTTTCCTACAACAACAGCTATCAAGCAAGTCTGCAAGAAGCACCGTTTGAAGTCTTGTATGGTCGCAAGTGCAGGATACCTTTGAACTGGTCCGAGACAGGCGAGAGGCAGCTGTTCGGTCCAGATGTGATCCAAGAGGCAAAGGACAGAGTGAAGATTGTCCGAGAGAACTTAAAGGCAGCACAGTCTAGGTAGAAGGCCTATTATGACAAGAAGCACCGTGGTGTTGACTTCAAAGTGGGTGACTTCGCATACCTCAAGGTGTCTCCACTTCGGGGCACTCACCGCTTTGGGATCAAAGGCAAGTTGGCTCCCAGGTTCGTTGGTCCGTTCCGCATCCTCGAGACTCGGGGACCTCTCGCGTTCCGCCTCGAGCTTCCAGACAGCTTGGCTATGGTGCATGATGTGTTCCACCTGTCTCAGTTGAAGAAGTGTTTCAAGAAGCCAGAGCAGGCAGTGGACTTGGGCGAGATCCAGCTCAGCGCGGATCTTTCTTACTCAGAGCGTCCAGTCCGTGTTCTTGACTCGTCCGAGCGCAAGACTCGCAACAAGACCGTCAAGTTCCTCAAGGTGCAGTGGGCACATCACTCGGAGAAGGAAGCAACGTGGGAACGTGAAGATCATCTCCGTTCGGAGTATCCCGAGCTTTTTCTTGCTTAGATCTCGGGACGAGATCCTGTGTTGGTAGGGGAGAGCTGTAACTACCCACATGCAACAAGCTAACAAACACCATGTAATTTACTTCCTCTGTTGGACTTGTAACTTGGCATGGTGGATGTGTGTGTCATTTCATGTGATGATTTTAATTTGCTTTGAGAGTGGAGTCATGTTGGGTTGTTTTCCTTTGCTTCCAAAGTGGTTCAAGAAGGACATTGATGGAATTTTCCTTGTCACATGCTCACTCCACTTGACCCCAAATTTGGCCTACCCATTTCTATAGCTTTTGCAAGGGCTTTAAAATCCTCAAAGTATTTTTGCCATCATCAAAAACAGGAGCTCTAGTTCAAAGTGATTTTGAAATTCAAAATGAGCTCACACTTTTGTTGTTGCCAAAAATGCCCAAACCATTTTTGGAAATTGAGGAATATTACAAGGATCATTTTGCATATTTTTATGCATTTTTATTCCTTATAAATAATCTTGGAAAAACTCTTTTCCTTTCTGTTTAAATTTTAAATGGAAAGGAACCATCAGGGTCGTTTTCCTTTTGCTCACTGGAATTCCTGTTGCAGGCCCGGCCCGTCTGGCCTTTCCCTACGACTTGGGCTGGGAGCCCGGCCGCGAAGGGGTAAGTGGCTCGTGCCCGAGCCGTGCGATCCCCATCCGACGGCTCTCTCCCTTCGTCTTTCCAGCGAGGACAGAGGTCCCCTCCCCCCTTCTCTCTCACGAGCGCGTCCGGCCACGGGAGGTGGAGCCCTCCGTCCAGGGAGAGCGAGAGCTCCCTATTTGAGGAAGTTGGAGACGCCCGGGGAACCTAGGGTTCCGCTCCCCCAGTTTTTCCCTCGGGCCGCCGCCGCCACACTCAGTTCCTTCCCCGTCTCACTCTGCCACGGCTGCAGGTGAACGGAGTCGAATTCGCCGCCGCCTCGGGGTCTTCCATCGATTCCTTGCTCCACGCCGTCGTGGTGACCTCTGTATGCGCGTTTTTCCCTTCAGGAGCGTGCCGGGAGGAGAAGGACGTCCCCGAGCCGTGGATCCCCGCCGCGGGCCGTCTTCTTCCTCGGAGCCGCGAAGTTCAGTTGAACCTGGCGTCCTCTCCGGTGAGCTTCAGACCCTAGCTGGGGCACCCACGGGTACGTGGTGATGCCCTCTACCGTTTTCCATCGTTGCCGTGACCATAGGCGTCGTGTGCTCGTCGCCCGTGTCGCCTGAAGATGACTGCGCCGCCGTGCTTCAGAGGGGTTCAGAGGTGGCTCTCCGCCGTGCTGTTCCCGGCCAGTTTCCGGCGAGAATGGAGTGGGGACTTGGCGCTAGGGTGCTCCCAGGCTTAGCAGGGGGTGCCTTCTCGCGGTTGAGGGTCACGGTGGAGCTGGAGGTGGCCGGAGTCCGAGGGGAGCTTCGCCGTAGTTCGCCGCCATGCGCCTGTCAGTGCAAGGCAGGGCCTTTGTCTTCAGTTTGCGCTGCAAGGGGGAGCAACACCTTAACCTGCCTACGCTGCTGTATCTGTTCATAAATCGAACAGCAGCGCAGTGGCAAGGGGGGTGTAGAGGGGAACGGCTCGGCCTGGGTTCGAATCCCAGCCGGCGCACCCCCTTTTTCTTTTCATTTTTGCCTCCAGCCAAGTGGGCCTGTGCGCCTGGGCCGTGGAGAGGAGAGTGGGCCGTTTGGCCGAAGCCAGCCCAGGCCGGCTGGGCTTCCCCCTTTTCTTTTTTTATTTATTTATTTTATTTATTCTTTATTCTTTTTTGTTTTTATTTCCTTTAAGTTTGAATTCAAATTCAAACTAGAGTTTCACCTCATGTTCAAATTGAGGCATGCCTTATATATTTTTAGGGTAGCTTGAGCTACTGGTCAGCATAGTGGGGAGCATTTTTGCATTTGAACCCCTATGATTTGGAAGCATGGTCAATCTTGCAAAATGCCCCCTGTAAATTCTTGATTTTGCAAAGTTTGTTCAAATATCAAAGTGGCCCATGCGATATATGAAATTGGGGTAGTTTTGCACAAAGAATTGCATGGTGATGATTACTTGTTCATCTGAACCTTTTCAAAATTCATGTGGTGCAATTTTGCACTCAGACCCCTGAACTTCAGTTGAATTTGCAACTGCCCTTGCAAATTCAAATTGAGACATATCACATATGTTTTTGGGGTGCTTTTCTGCAAGGATTTCAATGGTGAGGTTCTCATGATGTTTTGTGCAACTCCTGAGTTCAAGGTGTGTTCACCTGATACAGAAGCATTCAGATCTTTCTGCCTGCAACATTTCAACTTCAGTGCATTTGAAATGTTCATCTGATCTTTTCAAGTCTGTTCCAAGTCATCTTCTTTCTTCAAGTCAGCCCATAGCATATTGTCATATGCACAGTGGTTGGCCTCAAACCTTTGTTGCACCTTCCATGTGTCAACTTCACCGACACTACTCCGTCTCCGGAATCATTGTTTTACTTTCATGTTATTTAAATTCTTGTAATGCTTGTTGTTCATGTCATGCTATCATGCTACTTGCACCTAAATTAAGGCTTAGACCAAAGCCATTACAATGTAAATAAATTCAAATGAAGTTGATGACTTGTCGTCACCACCTTCATTTAAAGTTGACTAGACAGGGTCACATCATGTAAATAAAACTTGAACATGCCATCCTTGTTTGAGTTTGCATCCGTTGCTTACTTGTGTGTTTTCCTTGCCGGTATCTTACGTTAGCACCCGAGACTGACGAGGAGACTTACGTGGAGCTGTCCGACACCGAGCACGAGGGTACCGTGAGTGCTTCTTCGACTACCTTACCAGGCAAGGGGGAGATCTGTGTCATTACTTTACAACTTTCTGCTCATGCCTAGCTGTAGATCTAGAACGATGTTGCTTGATCCTATCTACCTATATGCCATGTTTAAACCTATACAGCCATGATCCCCACATCCCAGCACACCATTGTATTGCTAAGTTACCGCTGCTCAGCCATTGCTTAGTATGGATAGAAAACTTGCTGCTTACCTTATATATTTATGGTTGGGATATCATGCTATAAAAGAAGTTGGCTGATTTTTATTATTGTTAAATGATGTTAATTGAAAATCGACGAAAGGTGGAAGGCTGGACTATCCCGTCTGGTGCTTTGTTCCATTTGAGTCACCTAGGACCCGAGTTCCGGGTATTGTGTTTCTTGACGAGCGTGCCTAATCGTGTGTGGGGTTTTATGGGGCCCCCTTGTCTTACCTACCTAGCTTCGTACATTCTAGAGGTGGCCCGAGCTGATTTACATTTGTAACGTGTGTGTGCTGGTTGGATCCCCAGTTGTTTCCAAACCAAACCAGGGCCAGGAGGACATAGTTTCTTGGCTGGCCCACTTTGTCCGGCTGAGGACCCGGTCTCATAGGAGAACTAACCGGCTATCCAAACCTGCGACAGACGGTAGAGACCGATTCGAGAGCGTGGCCAGCTTTTGAGTCGGGTGTCGACTCACCGGGGGCCACCCGGAGTGTGCGTTGTTAGTTAGAGGGACTCTGACGTTCCGGAGTTTCAGGCGCTTACCTAGCCAAATGGAAACCGGGCGTACATGTGACGTCTATAATGGACAGTTGGTACACCCCTGCAGGGTAAATCTTTTCGAAAAGCCGTGTCCACGGTTATGGACTACTTGAGACCTACTCCTTGTTCATAGAATAACATCAATTGTAATCATGCTATGAAACTTGACAAATCGTGCGCGTGCCTTGGTTGTCTTTCCTCGTCCAGGGGGACCGAGAGAGAAACGAGGTTGTGTTATGTTTGCGTAAGTAGGTGAATAGCCGACTTATGACACGTTGTCAACGTAACTTCTTGGATCTCATCTCTATCCTGATAGAACGCGTAGCCACCATATATGCTAGTACGGCTGCAACCTGTCTATGTATTTATCTTACCTGTAGCGTTAGTTATTCGGTAATGACATGTTCTCACCCCCGTTTACATTTCTGTCTTTACCGCTTTGCCTGATCGGCCGCTGCAGTGGACTACTACCTCGACCCCAGCACCGGACGTTACTTCGTGGAGGTGCCCCCGGAGGATGACGACGAGTACGAGTACCTCGACCAGTAGGATCTTATAGTTGGATTCAGACGTTCCCGTGGGTGGATATTCATGTGCGGCCCTCTCTAGGGAAATTTGGATCTTGACCGTACTCGGTCCCTATTATGCTTCCGCTTGATGTATTGATGTACTAATGAGATGTACTCTTGATGATGTTATATTATTAGACAGTGGCGTTGTATGCCCTGCTCTATTTATCCTCTATATATATTTCTATTCTGTTAGAGTTATGCTTATCTACCTGTTGTCGAGAATCCGGCAGCGACAAGAGTGCGAGTGTCATGCGCCGGTGGCGTTTGATGCGCTTCTAACTCCGACCGGACGCGAAAGCGACTAGTTAGAGTTAGTACCGCATCAGGGGCCTTACAATTTGGTATCAGAGCAGGACTGACTGTAGGACCCTTTACTGGCCGAAGTTGAGTCTAGAAACTATTTTGGTAGTTATATAGGAAAAATTTCGGAGAGTAGGACCTCTTTCTGTTTTCTCCTTATCCCACCCTCCCACCCCTTTTTCCGTGAGGAAGTGAAATGATGTTTTGTCTCTGCAACTTATCCCATTTCAAAACAATTTAGGTTCTCGTTTACATGAGGCTCCGATTCCTCTATAATTTTTTGCTAGCGACGAGATGTGTTGGCGTCTTTGGGACCACTGAGCCGCCACTTGGGGTTGACTGCTCTACCTCGCTTACGGCGTACCCCAGGTGAACCGTCCATACAGAATTGGCGGGCATCCTATGGTAATATGGATGTGGTTCCCCTATGGACGACCGTGATGGCGGGCCGCTCAGGGCAGATGTCTCATTGTTCAGGTTTCCAACCGCTCGTATATATTGTTGTGTGCTCGCTAGCAGATTATTATCTTGGATTCGGATGTTCTGGTTTGGGAATTCCAGTAGCACCTAGCTATCGCCTTTCCGGGTTAACCTTGGTGGAATTTCAGCCTTCGGCTTCCTCATACCTCGTGAGGAAGTCTTGTTGTCAATTTTGCTTTAACTTCTGGTTACTTCAATGATTCGTTCATGTTCTCATAAGTGTACCTGTATACAGGATGCCAAGAGCGAACATGCCGCTGCCGGAGAACCCTATCCTTGGGGAGGCTGTAGCCGCAGTGGCTCAGGGAACAACTCGATCCTTCAGATGCTGCAGAACCAGGGTGCTCAGAGGAATGATCGACCACAGTACACCACACTGCAACAGTTTCTCGCGATCAGCCCCCCCAGGTTCTCCGAGGCTCGAGACCCGCTGGAGGCGGATGACTGGATAGCAGAGATCAAGAAACACTTCAATGCCAACACCGTCAGACCCGTCGACTACGTCACATTCGCCTCCTTCCAGCTTCAGGGTGCAGCAGGCAGTTGGTTCTCGACGTACAAGGCCAACAAGGGTGATGCAGAGATCACGTGGGACGACTTCGTCAGGGATTTCGGAGCTGCTCATATTCCCAGTGGACTGATCGAGAGGAAGCGCGAGGAGTTCTTAGCTCTGAGGCAGGGGGACAGGTATGTGCAGGAGTATAACCTGGCCTTCGTCAGGCTTGCCAGGTACGCTCCAGAGGAGGTCTCGTCAGAGGCCAAGCGCATTGCCAGGTTCCGCGGTGGTCTTGCCACGGACATCAAGTATGCGCTCACCTTGTCCACGCCACGCCTGTTCTCAGAGTTCGTCGACCAGGCTATCAAACAGGAGTCAGCTGAGGCAGAGCGTTCCACAGAGAAGAGGAAGCAGAGAGAGCACAGTTCAACAGTGATGGTCCACAAGAAGGCCAAGCCCTGGGTTACAGAGCCACAGCCTCAGCCGCAGCGCCAGCAGTTTCAGCAGAGGGGGGCAGTTGTCCGCACTTTTGCCCGCCCTCCCGTCCCAGTGCAGCACGGTCCTCGCTCTACTCCACCCTCCACGAGGCTGCCTGCTCCACAGGGCCAGCCCAGGCCAGAGATCACGTGCTTCAAGTGTGGCAAGCCGGGCCACAAGTCTCTGCAGTGCAACGACCCTCGTTACGCCCGACTGCCTCCGCCCCCACCTCGCTCTACATCGAGCAACGCGATGGTGCGGGCCCAGCCACGAGCAGTCAGGGTGAACAACGTGACCGTCGCAGAGGCCCAGCAGTCGTCTGAGATTGTGCTTGGTAGGTTGCTTGTATGTTCAGTTCCAGCGACAATTTTGTTTGATTTCGGAGCTTCCCATTCCTTCATATCCAACGCTTTTGCTATGTCACTTGACCTTCCGAGAGAGCAGTTTCCTACACCACTCTCAGTTTGTTCTCCGGGCTCTAGAATGGAGTCTTCCAGAGCTGTTCCAGATGTTGAGATCAGTATTCAGGGTGCTATCTTTTCGGCCCCCCTGATTGTTTTGCCCCGTTCCGACATTGATGTCATCTTGGGCATGGATTGGCTTGTCAGGTACAAGGCCAAGATTGATTGTCCGTCCAAGACCGTGTTGCTGACGCACGATTCAGGCGCAGAGATTTGGTACACTTGTGGCTCGACAGAGGGATCAGCACAGTTGTACGCTCTAAACGCTGGAGTTGCTCCATTGATCGAGGAGGTCAGAGTTGTTTGAGAGTTCCCAGATGTCTTCCCAGAGGAGTTGCCAGGTATTCCACCCGTCCGTGCTATTGAGTTCGTGATCGAGCTAGAACCTGGTACACAACCGATATCTCGGCAGCCTTACAAGATGTGCCCGGAAGAGCTGATTTAGTTGAAAGAGCAGCTGGTGAAGCTTGAGAAGGATGGGCTCATTCGTCCGAGCACTTCCCCTTGGGGTGCCCCGTGTCTTTTTGTGAAGAAGAAAGATGGTACTAGTCGGTTGGTTCAAGACTATCGTGGTATCAACAAGAAGACGATAAAAAACAAATACCCTTTGCCCAACATCAATGACTTATTTGAGCAATTGCATGGAGCAAAGGTGTTTTCAAAGCTTGATTTAAAGATGGGGTACCACCAGATTCGTGTCCGTGAGGAGGACATTCCTAAGACAGCCTTCCGCACTCGTTATGGACTATACGAGTTTACGGTCATGACGTTTGGCTTCTCAAACACACCTCCGACGTTCATGAGGGCCATGAACTATGTGTTCCAAGAATGGCTAGATGTGTTCATACTCCTCTACCTCGACGACATCCTTGTCTTTTCCAAGTCAGAGGCTGAGCACGAGGAGCATCTCAGATTGGTGTTGCAGAAGTTGAGAGATCACCAGTTTTATGCCAAGTTCTCCAAGTGCGAGTTCTGGATGAATAAGGTCAACTTCCTTGGCCATGTCATTTCCTCAGAGGGCATTGCTGTTGACCCAGACAGAGTCCGGACGATTCAAGATTGGACTCCGCCGAAGAATGTCAAGCAGCTGAGGAGTTTTCTCGGACTTGCCAGCAATTGCAGGAAGTTTGTCGAGAATTTCTCCAAGATAGCAAAGCCGATGACCGAGCTGTTGTGCAAGGGCAAGAAGTACGTTTGGTCACCGGCTTGCCAGGCAGCTTTTGATGAGTTGAAGCTAAGGCTGACCACAGCCCCGATCCTTACGCCGCCAGATGAATCACAGCCGTTTCAAGTTTTCTGTGACGCCTCGTTGAATGGCCTTGGCGGAGTGTTGATGCAGGGAAAGAGTATTGTGGCGTACACCTCCAGACAGTTGAAGCAGGCTGAGAGGAATTATCCGACCCACGATCTTGAGCTGGCTGCAGTAATTCATGCGTTGGTTACGTGGCGACACCTCCTCCTAGGGAGGAAGGTTGATGTGTTCACTGATCACAAAAGCTTAAAGTACTTGTTCACGCAGCCTAACCTGAACTTGAGGCAAAGGAGATGGCTCGAGACTATTACCGAGTACTCCGTGGATATTCAGTATACGCCTGGCAAAGCAAATGTCATAGCCGATGCGTTGTGCCGCAAGGGTGATTGCAACAGTGTCCAGGTGCAGAAGATACACCCTGATTTGTGTGAGGCCTTTCGAAGGCTCAATCTCGAGCTAGTTCCAGCAGGCTATCTAGCCAACCTTGTGGTAGAGCCCACTATCCGTGAGAAGATTCGTGAAGCTCAGTCTGGTAGCTTGATGATTCAGAAAGTCAAGCAGGGTGTTTCCGCCTCAGTTCCGAAGTACGGTTGCTTTTCAGTGCATAATGACGGCACCGTGATGTTCGAGGAGAGAGTTGTTGTTCCCAAGGAAGGAGGTCTCAGAGAGGTCATTTTGAAAGAAGCCCATGACTCAAAGCTGTCTATCCACCCGGGTAGCACCAAGATGTATCAAGACCTCAAGCAGAACTTTTGGTGGACTCGTATGAAGCGGGATGTTGCCCGTTTTGTCTCCCTGTGTGATGTGTGCAGGAGAGTGAAAGCACAGCATCAGAAGCCTGCAGGGCTACTTCAGCCAATTGAAATTCCAGAGTGGAAATGGGATCACATTGAGATGGATTTCATCACAGGTTTTCCTCTGTCGCAGAAGAAGAACAATGCCATCTTTGTTGTCATTGACAATCTCTCCAAAGTTGCCCACTTCTTCCCAGTGAAAGACTCCATTTCTGCAGCTCAGTTGGCGGATTTGTACACCGCAAGAGTTGTGTTTTTGCATGGCATCCCCAAGAAGATCAGTTCTGATCGAGGCAGTCTTTTCACCTCCAAGTTCTGGCAGGCCTTCCAGAAGGCGATTGGTACAACAGCCTTGTTCAGTACCGCTTATCACCCTCAGACCAGTGGGCAGGTTGAGCGTGTGAACCAAATTCTCGAGGACATGCTTCGGGCATGTGTCATCTCGTTTGGCATGAAGTGGGAAGAAATGCTTGCCGTATGCTGAGTTTTCCTACAACAACAGCTATCAAGCAAGTCTGCAAGCAGCACCGTTTGAAGTCTTGTATGGTCGCAAGTGCAGGATACCTTTGAACTGGTCCGAGACAGGCGAGAGGCAGCTGTTCGGTCCAGATGTGATCCAAGAGGCAAAGGACAGAGTGAAGATTGTCCGAGAGAACTTAAAGGCAGCACAGTCTAGGCAGAAGGCCTATTATGACAAGAAGCACCGTGGTGTTGACTTCAAAGTGGGTGACTTCGCATACCTCAAGGTGTCTCCACTTCGGGGCACTCACCGCTTTGGGATCAAAGGCAATTTGGCTCCCAGGTTCGTTGGTCCGTTCCGCATCCTCGAGACTCGGGGACCTCTCGCGTTCCGCCTCGAGCTTCCAGACAGCTTGGCTATGGTGCATGATGTGTTCCACCTGTCTCAGTTGAAGAAGTGTTTCAAGCAGCCAGAGAAGGCAGTGGACTTGGGCGAGATCCAGCTCAGCGCGGATCTTTCTTACTCAGAGCGTCCAGTCCGTGTTCTTGACTCGTCCGAGCGCAAGACTCGCAACAAGACCGTCAAGTTCCTCAACGTGCAGTGGGCACATCACTCGGAGAAGGAAGCAACGTGGGAACGTGAAGATCATCTCCGTTCGGAGTATCCCGAGCTTTTTCTTGCTTAGATCTCGGGACGAGATCCTGTGTTGGTAGGGGAGAGCTGTAACAACCCACATGCAACAAGCTAACAGACACCATGTAATTTACTTCCTCTGTTGGACTTGTAACTTGGCATGGTGGATGTGTGTGTCATTTCATGTGATGATTTTAATTTGCTTTGAGAGTGGAGTCATGTTGGGTTGTTTTCCTTTGCTTCCAAAGTGGTTCAAGAAGGACATTGATGGAATTTTCCTTGTCACATGCTCACTCCACTTGACCCCAAATTTGGCCTACCCATTTCTATAGCTTTTGCAAGGGCTTTAAAATCCTCAAAGTATTTTTGCCATCATCAAAAACAGGAGCTCTAGTTCAAAGTGATTTTGAAATTCAAAATGAGCTCACACTTTTGTTGTTGCCAAAAATGCCCAAACCATTTTTGGAAATTGAGGAATATTACAAGGATCATTTTACATATTTTTATGCATTTTTATTCCTTATAAATAATCTTGGAAAAACTCTTTTCCTTTCTGTTTAAATTTTAAATGGAAAGGAACCATCAGGGTCGTTTTCCTTTTGCTCACTGGAATTCCTGTTGCAGGCCCGGCCCGTCTGGCCTTTCCCTACGACTTGGGCTAGGAGCCCGGCCGCGAAGGGGTAAGTGGCTCGTGCCCGAGCCGTGCGATCCCCATCCGACGGCTCTCTCCCTTCGTCTTTCCAGCGAGGACAGAGGTCCCCTCCCCCCTTCTCTCTCACGAGCGCGTCCGGCCACGGGAGGTGGAGCCCTCCGTCCAGGGAGAGCGAGAGCTCCCTATTTGAGGAAGTTGGAGACGCCCGGGGAACCTAGGGTTCCGCTCCCCCAGTTTTTCCCTCGGGCCGCCGCCGCCACACTCAGTTCCTTCCCCGTCTCACTCCGCCACGGCTGCAGGTGAACGGAGTCGAATTCGCCGCCGCCTCGGGGTCTTCCATCGATTCCTTGCTCCACGCCGTCGTGGTGACCTCTGTATGCGCGTTTTTCCCTTCAGGAGCGTGCCGGGAGGAGAAGGACGTCCCCGAGCCGTGGATCCCCGCCGCGGGCCGTCTTCTTCCTCGGAGCCGCGAAGTTCAGTTGAACCTGGCGTCCTCTCCGGTGAGCTTCAGACCCTAGCTGAGGCACCCACGGGTACGTGGTGATGCCCTCTACCGTTTTCCATCATTGCCGTGACCATAGGCGTCGTGTGCTCGTCGCCCGTGTCGCCTGAAGATGACTGCGCCGCCGTGCTTCAGAGGGGTTCAGAGGTGGCTCTCCGCCGTGCTGTTCCCGGCCAGTTTCCGGCGAGAATGGAGTGGGGACTTGGCGCTAGGGTGCTCCCAGGCTTAGCAGGGGGTGCCTTCTTGCGGTTGAGGGTCACGGTGGAGCTGGAGGTGGCCGGAGTCCGAGGGGAGCTTCGCCGTAGTTCGCCGCCATGCGCCTGTCAGTGCAAGGAAGGGCCTTTGTCTTCAGTTTGCGCTGCAAGGGGGAGCAACACCTTAACCTGCCTACGCTGCTGTATCTATTCAGAAATCGAACAGCAGCGCAGTGGCAAGGGGGGTGTAGAGGGGAACGGCTCGGCCTGGGTTCGAATCCCAGCCGGCGCACCCCCTTTTTCTTTTCATTTTTGCCTCCAGCCAAGTGGGCCTGTGCGCCTGGGCCGTGGAGAGGAGAGTGGGCCGTTTGGCTGAAGCTAGCCCAGGAAGGCTGGACTATCCCGTCTGGTGCTTTGTTCCATTTGAGTCACCTAGGACCCGAGTTCCGGGTATTGTGTTTCTTGACGAGCGTGCCTAATCGTGTGTGGGTTTTTATGGGGCCCCCTTGTCTTACCTACCTAGCTTCGTACATTCTAGAGGTGGCCCGAGCTGATTTACATTTGTAACGTGTGTGTGCTGGTTGGATCCCCAATTGTTTCCAAACCAAACCAGGGCCAGGAGGACATAGTTTCTTGGCTGGCCCACTTTGTCCGGCTGAGGACCCGGTCTCATAGGAGAACTAACCGGCTATCCAAACCTGCGACAGACGGTAGAGACCGATTCGAGAGCGTGGCCAGCTTTTGAGTCGGGTGTCGACTCACCGGGGGCCACCCGGAGTGTGCGTTGTTAGTTAGAGGGACTCTGACGTTCCGGAGTTTCAGGCGCTTACCTAGCCAAATGGAAACCGGGCGTACATGCGACGTCTATAATGGACAGTTGGTACACCCCTGCAGGGTAAATCTTTTCGAAAAGCCGTGTCCGCGGTTATGGACTACTTGAGACCTACTCCTTGTTCATAGAATAACATCAATTATAATCATGCTATGAAACTTGACAAACCGTGTGCGTGCCTTGGTTGTCTTTCCTCGTCCAGGGGGACCGAGAGAGAAACGAGGTTGTGTTATGTTTGCGTAAGTAGGTGAATAGCCCACTTATGACACGTTGTCAACGTAACTTCTTGGATCTCATCTCTATCCTGATAGAACGCGTAGCCACCATATATGCTAGTACGGCTGCAACCTGTCTATGTCTTTATCTTACCTGTAGCGTTAGTTATTCGGTAATGACATGTTCTCACCCCCGTTTACATTTCTGTCTTTACCGCTTTGCCTGATCGGCCGCTGCAGTGGACTACTACCTCGACCCCAGCACCGGACGTTACTTCGTGGAGGTGCCCCCGGAGGATGACGACGAGTACGAGTACCTCGACCAGTAGGATCTTATAGTTGGATTCAGACGTTCCCGTGGGTGGATATTCATGTGCGGCCCTCTCTAGGGCAATTTGGATCTTGACCGTACTCGGTCCCTATCATGCTTCCGCTTGATGTATTGATGTACTGATGAGATGTACTCTTGATGATGTTATATTATTAGACAGTGGCGTTGTATGCCCTGCTCTATTTATCCTCTATATATATTTCTATTATGTTAGAGTTATGCTTATCTACCTGTTGTCGAGAATCCGGCAGCGACAAGAGTGCGAGTGTCGTGCGCCGGTGGCGTTTGATGCGCTTCTAACTCCGACCGGACGCGAAAGCGACTAGTTAGAGTTAGTACCGCATCAGGGGCCTTACAATGTCACTGGAAACGCAACTGCCCCAAGTACCTAAAGGACAAGAAGGCTGGCAAGGTCGCCAAGAGAGACGAAGGTATATTTGACATACATATTGTTAATCTTTTCTTGACAAGTGCCGGGAACACATCCTGGATACTTGATACATGATCTGTCGCTCATATTTCTAATTCCACTCAGGGACTAAGGAATAAGAGACGCTTGCTGAGAGGTGAAGTGACGATGCACGTGGGCAACGGCTGTCAAGTTGAAGTACTTGCGGTCGGCACGATGCATCTTAGTCTCCCTTCGGGATTAGTTTTGATTCTGAATAAATGCTACTATGTACCCGCATTGAGTGTAAACATCGTTAGTGGCTCTTGCTTGAAGCGAGACCACTATTCTTTTAAGTCTGATACAATTGGTTGTTCGATTTATAAGAATGAAGTGTTTTATGTTCACGCACCGGAGCAACGTGGTTTATTCGTACTTGATCTCGATGGTGACATGTGTCACATGAACAATATAGAGGCCAAAAGATTAAAGTGTAGTAGCGAAGAGCACATGGCGATGTGGCATTGTCGACTTGGTCATATTGGTATAAAGCGCATGGAGAAGCTCCGTAAGGATGGACTTCTTGATTCATTGGATTTTGGATCCCTTGATACATGTGAACCATGCCTCATGGGAAAAATGACAAGGACTCCATTCAATGGTGTAATGGAGCGTGCGGATGACTTATTGGGGATCATACATACAGATGTATGTCGACCCATGAACGTCCCCACATGCAATGGTCTTCGTTACTTCGTGACCTTTACTGATGACTTGAGTAGATATGGGTATATTTACTTAATGAAGCATAAGTCTAAAACCTTTGAAAGGTTCAAGGAATTTTAGAATGAGGCCGAGAATCAACTCGGGAAGAAAATCAAGCACCTTCGATCCGATCGAGGTGGTGAGTATTTAAGTCACGAGTTTGGCGATCATCTGAAGTCTTGTGGCATTGTACCACAACTTACGCCGACAGGCACACCTGAAAGGAACGGTGTAGCCGAATGACGTAATCGGACCCTAATGGATAGTGTGCGATCGATGATGTCTCATACCGACTTGCCTGTGTCATTCTGGGGGTATGCGTTAGAAACTGCCACTTATGTTCTTAATAGGGAACCATCCAAATCCGTGAAGACACCACCATTTGAGGAATAGCATGGCACGAAAGCAAAGTTGTCTCACCTGAAGATTAGGGGTTGTGAGGTGTATGTTTGGAAACTACAGCCTGACAAACTCGAATCAAAGGCGGATAAGTGCATCTTTGTAGGCTATCCAAAGGAAACTTGTGGATACACCTTCTACAATCAGTCAGAGGGAAAAACGTTTGTCGCCAAGACTGGACACTTTCTGGAGAAAGAGTTTCTCTTGAAAGAGTTAAGTGGGAGGAAAATAGACCTCGATGAAGTGACTGACCAATCACTCCAAATGGAAGAACCGGCAACAGAAATTATTCTGGAACCTTCTTCCACGGTAGGAGCTGAAGAGAATGGCCAGAACGACATTCATAACAATCATGACATACATGATGATCATGATGAGAATGAAGAGGAACCTATTTTTCCACGTAGATCATCAAGAGTCCGTCAAGCTCCTGGGTTTTACGGACAACTTGTGAATGCAATCTCGGCTATTGAGTCAGATGAACCTACGAGTTACAAAGAAGCAATGGAGGGACCCGAGTCCGAGATATGTCTATAAGCCATGAAATCTGAAATAGACTCCATGTACACCAACAAAGTTTGGACTTTGGTGGATATTCCCGAGGACCGCAAGGCTGTCGAGAATAAGTGGATATTCAAGAAAAAGACTGACGCAGACGGAAACATATCTGTCTATAAAGCTCGACTTGTCGCGAAGGGGTTCTGACAAATTCAAGGAGTTGGCTACGAGGAGACATTCTCTCATGTAGCGATGATAAAGTCTATTTAGATCCTACTAGCAATAGCTGCATATCATGTTTACGAGATATGGAAGATGGACGTGAAAAGTGCGTTCCTAAATGGCAACATTGAGGAAGAGTTGTATATGATGCAACCGGAGGGTTTCGTTGATCCAAGGAATGCCGGTAAGGTGTGCAAGCTTCAACGGTCCATCTATGGGTTGAAGAAAGCATCTCGAAGCTGGAATCTTCGATTTGATGAGGTCATTAAAGCTTTTGGATTTGTCCAAAACATCGAAGAGTTCTGCGTCTATAAGAAACTGAGTGGGAGCTCTGTAGCATTCCTTGTGTTATATGTAGATGAAATATTACTAATAGGGAACGATAGAAAATTCTTAGAAGAAGTGAAGCAATATCTGAATGGACAATTTTCCATGAAGGACCTAGGTGAAGCAGCGTACATATTAGGGATTAAGATCTATAGAGATAGACCTAATCGCTTATTGGCTTTGAGTCAGAGCACTTACATTGATAAGATATCGACAAGGTTCAGTATGGATAACTCCAAGAGAGGCCTCTTGCCAGTTATAAAAGGTATCAAATTAAGTGTGACTCAATGCCCAACTACAGCAAAAGAGAAGGAGGAAATGTCCTCAAAGCCCTATGCCTCAGCTATAGGTTCTCTCATGTATGCTATGTTATGTACCCGGCCGGATTTAGTGCTGGCCATTAGTATGACTAATCGCTACGAAAGTAATCCGGGAATGTACCATTGGACCGCAGTAAAGAACATCCTAAAATACTTGAGAAGAACAAAGGATCTCTTTCTCGTTTATGGAAGAGTTGATGAGGAGCTCACCGCAAAGGATTACGTTGACGCAAGCCTCGGCTCAGACCTAGATGACTCGAAGTCCGAGACGGGATATGTATTCATGTTGAACGGTGGCGCTATTAGCTGGAGGAGAGGCAAACAGTCAGTCTTCACCCAATCTTCAATGGAGTCGGAGTATATTGCCGCTTGCGAAGCGTCAAATGAAGCGCTGTGGCTGAAGAAGTTCGTGATCGAGCTTGGCGTCTTTCCCAGCTGCACTGACCCCGTGTGTATCTTCTTCGACAACACGGGTGCCATTGCTAATGCGAAGGAACCAAGGACTCACTCTACAGCCAAGCACATACTTCGGAAGTTCCATGTGACGTGGGATTACGTCAGGTATGGACACACTAGGATTCAGAAAATACATACAGATCTGAACGGAGCAGACCTGATGACTAAACCTCTTCCACAAGGAAAGTTTGAGGAACACCGCGAGGCTATCGGTGTTAGATACATACCAGATGTAAACTAGTGTAATTTGTACTCTAGTGCAAGTGGGAGACTGTTGGATATGTGCCCTACAGGCAAATTAATAAAGATATTTGTCACATATCCGTTTTGTTCATAATAGGTTTTATACTATGCTATAACTGTATTACTCGGAAATACTAATACACGTGAGGTATAAAACACAAGTCCGTAGTTTAACTCGGGTAAACTATCTCATTGGGAAATTGATTGATCAAGCTTTCCTGATCATGGAGAAACTTAAGTCCATTGACAATGAGGTCATGTCATTAGGAGAATGATGTGATGGACGCACACCCACCTAAATCATTGTAATGTGATCGGTCACATAGTTCAGCATTGCGATGACTTTGTAACGTATGGCTTAGTCCTTCGACCGTATTGATCATACGTAATTTTCATCTATGAGGAGACTTTGATTTGTATCCCACCGCCTGACTGAAATATGCTGGCCATAACGGTGCACTTTGGGTATTCCGAAATAGATGGTTGATGAGTATGTTAATAGATCAGAGCGGGATTTGTTAGTCCAAGTAAAGGACAGATACTCTGGGCCCACTCGGTGACATTGTATCAATAGCTTGCAAGCAAGTGACTAGGTAACAAGAGATGAAATAGGCATGGACGAGTAAACTTGTTTGTTGTGAACGAGTTATGAACACGGTATGTTGGATACCGACGATAAAATCTCGGACAAACAAAGTACTGCAGCACAAAGGGATTACGTCGTATCTTTAACGGTTTCCAAAAGCGATTGAAGTTCATTCAATGGAAGCCCAGGGACAGTCAAGGATTGTAACCAGGTCCAACTGACTAGTCATTGATCAATGAGAGTGTCTCAATCATGTCTGCTGTTTCCCGGACCTTTAGGGTGTTACACTTAAGGGAATCAATGCATGGGGATAGATTCGGGATCATCAGTGAAATAGGAGAAATCACCGGAATAGTTCCGGAGGAGAGCGGAAGTTGTTCCGGACATTTTGAAAGGCTCAAAATAAAGACTAATTGTATTTAATAATGTTTTATTATTTAATTATCTGAATTAAATATTAAAATATATTTAAATCAATTTAAAAATTGGAAAAAGGCTTATTGGGCCATATGGGCCCATTAGGGAGGAGGGGTTTTTCCCCCTTGGACTTTGCGACAAGGGTGGGGCCCATCCCCCCTCCCTTGGCCGGCGCACTCCCCCCTTGGGGTTTAGTCCCACATGGGAAGGGGAGGAGGATGGCACCCCACCCTTGGCCTATATAAGGAGTGTTACACACCCCATTTTCCAATACAACAAAATCTCTCTCCCTCTCCTTCTCCTATCTAGTGAGTGGACTCCCCTTGTTTGGAGGCTACACCTAGTGTGGAGTTCTCCACCATAGCAGGCCGTCGCTCTGCCGGAGTCGGGATCCGAATCCGTCTTTCTTCCGCTGCTCGCCTGGTTCGGGGCCCGGAGGGAATATCGATTGTACCGTACGTGTATAATCTCTCCAAGGCACTACACCTGTGGTGCTACTTCATCGCTGGAGGTCAACCGGGGGTCTCCATCGCTGGTGGTCTTCAACACGACAGGGAGGTTGTAGTTCTGAGTCTACACCAGCCACGTTCGCAAGAACGTTTCCCTCTTTCAGTCTTCAAAGGTATGAACTCCGATTCCCTCCATTAGTTAACATCGCCATAGGATAGATCTAGGATTCGGGTATCGTAGGTATGAAAAATTCGTGTTTTCTGCCCCGTATCCCAACAGTGCGACCCTCGTCAGCAAGGCAAGCAAACCCCCATTGATCATGTCGATAAAATCCCACTTCCCTCTCAGTATCGCTTATGCATTGTTTAGGATGATCACCATGATAACGTTTCTACCACATAGTTGAACCCAATCCTTTGCATGACCTATCATCTTGTCACAGTAGTAAGCAAAACCACAATCCTAGCAGATGTAGGAGTTGATTGATATAATGTGGCCCCTACAACTGTTACTGCTTATTGCATGCTTAGAGTTACAATGAGGTTACTATTTTGTGAGTCGGGATGGTAGTGATCATGTTGATGATGGTGGAAATGTGTTGGTGAAATTGACCTAAACAAGGTGAACGATGAGAGGATGTGTAGGAGTGTCTCGTTGAACACCGCCTTAAGCCCGAGTTCTTGTGTGGTGATCCAAGACAAAGAGTACCACCACATGTTGGGCAAACGGATCCCCGCTCAACCTACTAACTCACCGATACGTCTCAGCCGTATCGATAATTTCTGCTCACTCCATGCATGTTTTGTGTGATATTGCTATGATCAAGATACACTTTCATATACTTTTGATCATATTTGGACTAACCTACTAACTCAGTGCACCCTAGTGCCAGTTCCTGTTTTATGTTGTTTTTCTATTCCAGGTTTCCCCCATATTAAAAATGCTCCAAAAATTCAGGGAAAATCGGATAACAAATCAGCGTAACGGAGTCTTCCAAAAGAACCCAAGTGGGGCCAGAGGGCCACCACCAGGGGCCCAGGCAGCCACCTGGCACGACCAAGGGCGTGGCCGCGCTAGGGGGGCGCCTGGACCCCTGGTGGCCCCCTTGGCTGCCCCCTTCTCCTATTTCTTCTCCGTGACGGGGAAACTCTGAAGACAGAACCCTATTTCGCAATCCCGCCTCTGTTCCGCCGCCGCCGCGCTTCCACGATTGGGAGCACCGTCAGAACCCTTCCCGGCACCCTGCCGGAGGGAGGATAGACCTCCGGGAGCTTCTCCTCCACCATGGACGCTTCCCGGATGTGCCGTGAGTAGTCTACCTTGGACCATGGGTCAGTGATCAGTAGCTATGAGATGTTCTCCTCCCCTCTTTGTTCTTCATGGTTTAGACCTCGTGAGCTGCCCTACATGATCGAGGCACATATGTAATTCTTCTGTTGTTGCTATGTTGAGTTTGATGGGATCCGATGGATTATGAGATTATGTTCAGATCGTGATAGAGTAATATATTTGGTTTTTATCTCTTATATTTTTGTTCCTAAGTAATTCTTTCATGTTCTCCATTGCTGTTTATTGCTTTGGCCAAGTGGTGGATAGTAACTCCAAGAGGGAACATTATGCTCGATTGTGGGTACATGCCCCCTGATGACACACTTGAGTGACAGAAACATGAGTCTAGGGGATGTTTTGTGGCCACAAGGGAGAAAACAACGGTGTTTGTAACCGCGGTTGCAAGGATTGTTTACTTTACGCAAAGTTCTTTTAATGCAGCTGTCTGTTGCTTTGGGTGGGACTCGCAACTTAATACCAGCGAGATGTTCTAGATAGATACCTCAAGGTGGATGATTAGTAGTAGATGTAGATGGATTTCGGTCTACTTATTTTGGCGTACTGCCCATGCTTATGAGCTTCTTCCTTTCTTTTGTAACATAGTTAGCATTGCGGTGCGTTTATAACCCTGTCAATTGCCCATCTGTAATTTGTTTACCTCGCATAGCAGTTTTATCGTCTTTTGGGAGAGAGACATGACTAGTGAACATCACGGGACCCCGATCCATATTCTCATCATTGTTTACAAGCCTATTTCCTTTTCAGTATTTACTTTCAGCTTCTATCTTTATCATTATCCCTTGTGTGTTTGATCCTTTGTAAACAACAAGACCGGAGAGATTGACAACCTATCTGAACTTCGTTGGGAGCAAAGTTAATTGTATTGTGTGCAGGTCCAGGAGAATCAAGTGATTCTTTTCAGACGGCGCATCACTTGCCGAACCACCTACTTATCATTGCCGGAGTCCTACTGGTCGAACTCAACCTCGGTATCTTCACTGAGGGAAATTTGCTGCTATCCTACATCTCACCTTCCACTTGGGTTAACCAACGAAGGGCGAGAAGCCATTACCACTTCCACGCCATCACTCACCCCTTCTCAGTTCAATGAGTCGCAGTAGTTTGGAGTTCTGGTAGGTCTGTGGCATGGTCTTTGAAGTGGAAGAATGGCTATTCAAACCGGCTTGGGACCCTGCACACATCTTCTGGGACCACATCGGTAAACCGGCCGGGTTCATGATGTGGAATCCAGCCCAGATAGGCGTCTCCTTTGGACTTATAGTTGGCTGTGAGGTAAAAGTTGTGGAAATTATCCCCGCCGACACCCGCTTGAAGGGTGACGAGATCCGGTAACCGGTAGTTTCATGTGTGTAGTAGTACACCCCTTCAGGGTTAATAAACTATTCGAATAGCCGCGTCCGCGGTAATGGACTACTTGGAAAGTTGTGCTCGATTATTAGACAACTTCAATGGATACTTTAAAAACTGCCAAGATAAGTGTGAGTGCTATGGTTTGCTTTCTCGTGGGAAGTCGAGGAAGGATCCATAGTGGTGTAATTGTTTGGGAGACTTGGATAGTGGACTCGTGTACGCTTCTTATCTAATTCTGGTACTCGTAGTATAGGACTAGCCAAGTCAAAGCTGGCACTTCTGCATTGGAACCCCACCTCCCTTTGCCTTGATACTTGAGCATGAGTAGTATAGTTCCTACGTAAGTCTTGCTGAGTACGACTTTGTACTCACATTTGCTTATTCTATGTTTTAGATGAATCCACTGACCCCGATGGTGGCTTCTTCCTGGAGCTCGATGACTAAGATCAAGCTAGTGTAGTCCCAGTCAGAGGACTGGTTCCCTCGTGGAGGGCTTGTGTTGAAATAAGGCTTCTTAAGCCATTTGTAAAACTTGTCTGTACCCAGACATATTTATCTTCCGTTGTACCAAAGTAATGTTGGATCATAGTCTTGTGATCTCTATGTGTACTCTATAAGATTTAAATAAAGATGTAAACTTTGTAGAGTAATGTGATCATACCTGCTGTTCACACTGTACATGTATGCTGCGTGTATGTTTATAACGTGCATGTCTTAGTGTGGGTTTTCGAGAGCTTGGTTGTGATCTTGCTGACGGTCTTTTATACAACAAGTGGCCCTTAGATGTGCGCAGCTTGGGGCATCGCGATGCGATTGCTGACTCTGTCACGTGGCACACTTTGTTGTATGATCGAGCCCGCCCAAGATCCCGACTAGGTGATTGGGCTGGAGTCTGTTTATGTAAATGTTATAATTCAATCGATAATATGGTTGAGGTGACTTGTCTATGAGTATGGGATTTCACCACCCATAATCATTTAGACTTGTCAGTGGACGATGAGGACCCATCTCAGTTGATCATCCGGCCTGGATGGGATGCCCCTAACATTTGATGCTTTTCGATTGTGTTCTGTGCTTGGCCTTGTCTGCTTAGACAAGTGGGCATAGCTCTCAGCTCTCCATTTGATTGTGTTGTGACAGGAATTGCATACGCAAACCTCGGGTCTCGACAGACTTGGCATTAGAGCAGGACTGGCTGTAGGATTATCAGCCTTGGTCGAAGTTGAGTCTAGCCTTCTATAGTTATATAGTTACTCTGGGTATATAAGGGAACAACATAAGGCTTCTTTTTTCTCCTTACCCTCATCGTTCTGACTTCTGAGTCACCCTCATGTTTTGTACGGGAAGATAGGACTAGGATCATCTATGTCTTATTAGAACATCTCGTTGTTTGCTTCCTTGTAGCCGTAGGAAAGTGGTGTTCGGTTGTCTAGAGTCGTTGTGCTTACAGTTTTGGACTTCTTAGTATAATTGCTATTCCAATGTTGTGAGAATTTCCATTTCTCTTGCAATTACAGCCGTTATGTTGTCCGAGTCATTTCAGTTATCTTCATAATCTGATGCATTTGCAAAATCATTCAACATCTTTGACATTGATCTTATCCTTCAGGATGTCTCAAGGAACCCGTGGCCACCTTGGTCGTGCCTAAGCTCATGGAAATGATCCGGAGGAAGGCAATCTTCCACCGTCACCCACGACGGCTCAAGTTCTCATGGAGGTTGAAAGAAACCGAAGGGACTCTCATGAGTTGTTGGGGGTCATTGCTCGAAACACTGCCCAGCAGCGGAATGAGCTTGTGTCGTTGAATGACTTCATCCAGCTTCATCACCCAGTTTTCAGCTATTCCATTGAGCCCCTTGACGCCGATGACTGGCTTCGCAACATCGATAGAAAGCTCCATTCTGGACATGTTGCAGATGGTGACAGAGTCAACTATGCCACCTACCACCTCGAGGGTGCACCTAGCTCTTGGTGGGAGAACTTTCTGAACATGCGTCCAGCTGGATAGTTGACATCTTGGAATGAGTTCTGTCACGCTTTTCGCGAGCATCACATTCCTAAAGGACTCATGGACCGCAAGAGAGAAGAGTTCTGCAATCTCACCCAAGGAAGGAGGTCCGTTGATGAGTATAGTCGGGAGTTCAACCGTCTTGCCCGTTATGCTCCCGAGGAGGTATCCACCGACTCCAAGAAGCAAGAGAGGTTCCGCAAGGGACTCAATTCTGGACTTCATCGTGAGCTCAATCTTCATGACTTCGCCACATTCCAGGTCCTTGTCAACAAGGCCATCAAGTCGGAGGATATGATCACTCCCGAGGACTCCCGCAAGCATGTTAGAGATGATGGTTCATCCAGTTCAGGCCCTCAGAAGCGCAGAATCTGGACCTCCAATAGTATGTTCCGCCAGAACAACCCACCGAGGCCATCCTTTGTGGTGCCTCGTCCACCAGCTCCATTTCCCACTGCTCCACCTCGCAACCCAGTTGCCCGCCCTATCTACGGATCTTGTTTCAGGTGTGGCCAGCCAGGTAACTATTCTCGCGAGTGCCCCATAAATCAGAATGCTCCACCCTATGCCAAAGGGAACCCCAATGTTCGTGCCAAGCCAACCCCGAAGGTCTCCACCGCCAAGCCATCTACTTCCGCAAATCTTGGACGTGTGAACCAAATCTCAGCTGAGGAGACTGATGGTACTTCTGACGTCATTCTTGGTACGCTCCCAGTCAATTATATTCCTACTTCCGTCCTTTTCGATCTAGGAGCATCTCACTCATTCATGTCGGAGAGTTATGCACTTCGCCATGAGATATCCTTTGATGAAATGTTCACCCCAATGATTATTAAAACTCCTGGTTCCAAATGGCAAACTAATAGAGTAAGCCATGGTAATCAAATTGAAATTGAGGGTTTAGTATTCATTGCTGCACTTATAGGCCTCAAGTCTTTAGACATTGATGTCATCCTTGGTATGGATTGGTTATCAAGGAAAAATGCTTTCCTTGATTGTAAAGCCAAGACAGTTAAACTTACCCATCCTTCAGGCCAGACAATTGATTACACCTCACCAAGATCGAGAACCCAGTTGCATTCTTTGAATGTGCTTCCTCTTCGCGACCTTGAAGATATTCCGGTGGTTCAGGACTTCCCGGATGTCTTTCCTGAAGAGCTGCCGGGCATGCCACTCGACAAATGTGTAGAATTCATTGTAGATCTTATGCCAGGAACCGTACCAATTTCCAGACGCCCATACAAAATGGCCCCACGTGAGTTAGCTGAGCTTAAAATCCAACTTGAAGCTTTGTTGGCAAAAGGCTTCATCCACCCTAGCTCATCGCCATGGGGTTGCCCCATTTTGTTCGTAACGAAGAAAGATGGAACAGAAAGGATGTGCGTAGACTATCGCCCACTAAATAGCGACGATAAAGAACAAGTACCCACTTCCCAGGATCAATGATCTTTATGATCAACTTGATGGATCCTCTGTATTCTCCAAGATGGATTTGAGATTAGGCTATCATCAAATCAAAATCCGAAATGAGGACATTCCAAAAATGGCTTTCACTACTCGTTATGGTATTTACGAGTACACCGTCATGTCCTTCGGTTTAACTAATGCCCCCGCCACTTTCTCGCGCATGATGAATTCGATCTTCATGGAGTACTTGGATAAATTTGTTGTAGTTTATCTTGATGACATTCTCATCTACTCGAAGAATGAAGAAGAACATGACGAACATCTTAGGCTGGTATTGATGAAACTTTGAGAGCATCGCCTTTATGCCAAGTTCTCTAAGTGCGAATTTTGGCTACTAGAAGTGACCTACTTAGGCCACGTGATTTATGCGAAAGGCATTGCTGTGAATCCCGAGAGAGTTTAGGCTGTCCTTGACTGGACTCCACCTGAATCGGTTAAGCAAGTTAGGAGTTTCCTTGGCTTAGCAAGCTATTGCCGCCGCTTCGTTGAGAACTTCTCCAAAGTTGCAAAGCCTCTAACTGAACTCCTCAAGAAAGATAAGAAATTCGAATGGACTCCCAAGTGCGAGGAAAGCTTTCAAGAGATGAAAAGATTGACTTCTGTACCCGTACTTGCACCTCCAAACACCAAAAAGGATTTCGAGATCTATTATGATACTTCACGGCAAGGGTTAGGATGCATACTTATGCAAGATCGACATGTGGTAGCTTAACCCATGATCTTGAACTCGCTGCCGTAGTTCAAGCCCTGAAAACTTGGCGACATTACCTCCTTGGTAACCATTGCCAGATCTATTCCGACCACCAAAGCCTCAAATAAATTTTCACCCAGCCAGATCTTAACCTCAGGCAAAGACGCTGGATAGAGTTGATAAAAGATTACGACGTAGGAATCTCATACACCCCAGGAAAAGCCAATGTCATGGCTGATGCACTAAGTCGTAAGTCGTATTGTAACAACCTCATGTTACAACAGTATCAACCACTTCTTCATGAGGAATGTCGAAAGCTCAATCTCAAGATTGTTCCTCATGGATTTCTTTCTACCTTGGTGGCAAAACCAACCCTTGAGGATAAAATCATAGCCGCCCAGAAACGTGATAGTGGTATTCGAGAGATCAAGAAGAACATTGCTAGCGGAGTTGCTAAATGTTTCTCCATAAATGATCAAGGTGTCGTTTTCGTTGGCACTCGATTAGTTGTACCACGAAAACACAATCTTAGGAGGCTGATTCTTAAGGAAGCTCATGATACTCCCCTTTCGATTCATCCTGGTAGCACAAAGATGTACCAAGACCTACGCCAGAGATTTTGGTGGACTAGGATGAAGTGAAAAATTGCTCAGTTCATTGCTGAATGTGATGTTTGTCGTCGCATTAAGGCAGAACATCAAAGACCTGCTGGTACTCTTCAACCATTGCCTATTCCCGAGTGGAAATGGAACAAAGTCAGTATGGATTTCATCACTGGCGTTACAAAAACCCAGAAAGGAAATGATGCCATCTTCGTTGTCGTTGATAGTCTTTCCAAAGTTGCTCACTTCCTTCCCGTTCGCGAGTCCATAACTGCGAGCCATTTAGCGGACTTGTATGTCTCTAGAATTGTCTCTCTTCATGGTGTCCCTTTGGAAATCACTTCTGATCGTGGTAGCCTTTTCACCTCTATATTCTAGCAAAGCTTCCACAATGCTATGGGAACTCATCTCTCCTTTAGCACAGCATTCCACCCCCAGTCTAGCGGTCAAGTTGAAAGGGTTAACCAAATTCTCGAAGACATGCTCAGAGCTTGTGTTATCTCATTTGGAAAGAATTGAGAGAAGTCTCTTCCATTCGCCAAATTTGCTTAGAACAATAGTTTCCAATCTAGTCTGAACATGGCTCCTTTTGAACTCCTGTATGGACGAAGATGTCGAACACCCCTAAGCTGGTCAGAAACCGGCGAAAGACAATTCTTTGGACCAGATATGATCAAGGAAGCAGAAGAGAAAGTTCGCTTTGTTCGTGATCAATTGAAAGCAGCCCAGTCTCATCAGAAAAGGTACTATGATCGTCATCATAGGCAAGAAAGCTACAATCTGGACGAGAAGGCTTACCTTTTGGTTACTCCTCTGAAGGGAACCCAACGATTCGGTATCAAAGGCAAGTTGGCCCCATGTTACATTGGACTTTTCCGCATTCTTGCTAAACGTGGAGAAGTTGCCTACCAACTTGAACTACCCCCGCACCCTTCCCAAGTACATGATGTATTCCATGTGTGACAACTCAGGCGTTGCTTCAAGGACCCCATCCGCGAAGTCGACTATGAAACGCTTGATCTCCAAGATGACCTTTCTTATCGAGAATACCCCGTTCGCATTCTTGATTCAGCAGAGCGTGTCACTCGTCGTCAGAAGATTAAGTTTCTGAAAGTTCAATGGTCACACCACTCCGAGAAAGAAGCCACGTGGGAAAGAGAAGACCGTCTCCGTGCCGAGTACCCCACCTTCCACCCGATGACTTCTGAATCTCGGGATGAGATTCTTTTGAGTGGGGGCGAGTTTTCAGAACCCTCTGTTAGGTATGTGCTAGGAACAATACTCACCTTGCATTCATGTCAAAAATTTCAAATGAAATTGAAATGGGAGAGCGAACACCCCCCAGATGAAATTAATTCAAATGGCCATTTTAAAAGTTGCTCCAAAAGTTCCTTTTGCATTTTTGAAAAGTCTTATAAATTAACGTGATCACATATCAAGTGATGTGGTTTCAAATACATGCTCATGGATTTTTCAAATATTCAAACAAGAGCCTAGAATTAATCAATTACCCCTATTTGAATTTGAATTAAAAAATGTTCAAACTACTGATATGACTAGCTACTGCTCATGTAATGACATGTAAAATATTTGGGCATTTATAAAAATGCCTAGCTATTTTTTCTAGCAAGGCAAAACAAATAGCAGAAAAAAACCAGAAAGAATAAACAAAAGGACCTAACCTGGCATTAGGCCCAACTTAACCCCTAGCTGGCCAAGCCCAGCTCGCGCCTTGTCGTCTACCCCCGGGCACGAGCACACAGTTGCGTGCCCGGCATCCCGACGCCGGCGAGCAGCTACTAGCCTGCCTGGGCCTTCCCCTGGACATCTCCTCGCGCCACGGAGACACCCGCACCCGTCTTGTTCATTCCCCTCTCTCTAGCGCCAGTTTCCTCTTCTCTCTCGCCGTAATCGGAGATGACCCGAAGACTCGCTGGACCACGACGCCGCACGCACACAGCCAACGTCGACGAAGGCCTCCATCGAGCTGTCCCCGAGTTCTTCTCTGCGCGCAGCGTTGATCTGCAGAAGTTGGCGACGTTGGAGCCCATCTAGCTGCCGCAATCGAGCTCTATCCCTCGCCGGAGCCGAGGAAGATCGGCGATGATTGCCTCGCCGTCAAGCCACCCCATCTCAAGCCACCACCACCGTTGGAATCCTGGTGAGCTTGCGGTCAGAACCCCTGTGACGCCCTCGATTTACGATCATGTACAGTAATCATACACGCAGGGTACATGATCAAGATCAAGGTGCCACGGTGATAATATCATAGCACAACACTAAACACAAAAGGATAAATCAATATATTACATGAAAGGGGGTCGCACGGACCCGAATACATAAGTCATACAATCATCATATCTGAGTATAGACATTATTAGTCAAGTTTTTTCCTTAAGAAGACTAGCACAAATAACATCAGAGGCCTCCTGCCTGGGATCCACCAAACTACTCCTGGTCAATGGGAACTCGACGATGTAGTAGGCTCCTCCTAGAATCTCCTGCTCCTGGGCTCCAGCGTCGACTGCAGCAGCCGATCAGGCAAAGCGAAAAGGGGAAATAAAGCATGGGTGAGTATCTAGTATACCCGCGAGTTTTACGTCCGCTACTAAGCATTTATGCATTTGTATCAAATGGAAGGGGGAGGCTGTATATAGTGGACTGGAAGGTAGAAATCAGAATAAGGAAGAGAAGCTAGGCCTATTGAAGACTAGCATCTTCCGACGAGTCTTGCAGCACAAGAAGAGAACAACCAACAGTTCAATAGCATGAATGTAATAACAATGCAGCAGAAGTTGCTGCAACATTGTATAATAGTAAGTTGTAATATTAATAAATATAATGCCTCCGAGTTCACTTCCTCGACTCCCTGCGAGGAAAAGAAACCGGAACCAACAGTTTAATCGTAGTAGTAGGCTCTGGCTTCAGCATAAAGCGTCCTGTTTTTTTTTGAATTTTAAGACTGTGAAGCATGAGCTCCATAGTAATTTATTGCATGGGAGAACCAAAGGTTCTCAAAGAATAGTACAAGGAAATAAAAAAGCAAAACAGGAAAGTGAAGGAAGTAATCTAATCCTACCTATACTATTGCAGGGAATTGATCCAAGAAATCAATCTGGTTTTAGGATCTCCCTGCAATCTATGTGAAAGCAAGGTGATATCATGCACAAAGTGCCTTCTCCAGGAATGAAAAGAAGGTCTCTCATTCCTGAAGGTCTTCCCATTTCTTACTATCCAGATACCGTGGACACGGCTATTCGAATAGATTATCTTCCCTGCTGGGGCTGCACTACTGTTACCCTACACGCTCGGATCTCCAGGGTGGCGTACACCTTGTTAGGGAACACCCCACCGAGGCTATCCGACACGCCGAGGCCCATCCTACGGCTCATCAGAGAGGTCCCTGCCGTTCTACAGCCCTAAGGGCAAGGGGGTCATGGGCCTATCACCCCTCGCTCTCCGGGTCATTGTGAGGAGGGTGAATTCCAACGCCGCAGCGCGAACCGTCCCTGCCACAATGCTGAACTGGACGTCTTTCAGAGCTTTCGAACGAGACCACAACGCGGAGGTCCCACACCGTAATCCCACGTGGAGGTAGTGCGTATAGGGCACGTCGACCCACTCAAGTCATCCACCTGAACCGTTAAGCATTTTATTAATTTTCTGTCGAGACAACCGTTATCGTTGTCCCTTACTGAATGAGTCGCGGTCAACGTCAGCAGCCAGGACCACCAGTAACGTTGGTGCCTGCTCTGTCGTCCCACCAACTCGTGCGGTTACCAACAAGGTGAGCCGTCTCCTTACCTTGTCTCGCGTTTGCTCCGAAGAGCTCGACTTTCGTACAATAGGAAATCTTTCGGCCACGAACAGTACCAGGCCCGCGGCACACCGGTGGAATACACCTGACCTGTCGTTCCGCTAAGATACCCTGCGCGGGCACCGTGGGGCCACCTGACTCCTTACATGTAAGGACAACCGTGGTTCAGTACCCTAGGACGGCGATACAGAGTCACCAACGAGTGGATTACAAGGATTACTCCTCGATAGCTCACACTTGAGGTGGACCGGCAGAGCCGTGGTAGGGGACTGAAGCGGTGTCTTCTCTGAACCATACATGTAGCAGTTGTAATATATCGTACCCGCATTCACTCCCAGAGTGAACATGACCCGCTATCTAATCCTAGCTAACTATGCGCAGGGTTTACTGCTGAATATAATATAAATATAAGGCAGCATAGGATAAAGGAATGTTCATCAAGGGGCGACAAAAATAGGGTATGCAATTGAATAGGATTATAACGTAGCAGCAACATATGACTAGTGCAAGAAAAGTATGGAAAGATAGGCGATATCTGGGGAAGAGAATGGCTCTGTTTGCGTGGAATCTCGGCAGTAGGGGTATGGTCGTCGACGAAGTAGTCGATCACAGGGGCATCAGCAGCGGACGTCGAGACTACCGGACAATTAAACAGGGGGGAGAAACAATAAATACACAGCAATAATAGCAATACAAATAAAAGACATGACATATGAAATGTTAACGATGCTCTAACGTTGTACGATACACGTAGCACGGAGAGGGAATTCATCCGTGGACAAACGTGTGGGTGGGGTATCTGGGTTAGTTGAACTATTCTGAACAACTTTCGTGTTCAGAATAAATTAATCCGGATACTTTAACAGTACCGGACAAATCATCGGACAGACGGTTCGGAGGGGGACGTTCGATGTTCGGTATGTTAGAGGGGTGTGGTAGACAAGCAGATAGCGTATCCGTATTCGTTGTATTTTTCTGAGCAATTTTGATATATAAATTATTTTCATCCGATTTACGGTTTAAAAGATATTAATTTATTCAGTTAAAATCAATTTTAAATCATTTTCTATTTTCTTTTATTATTTAAATAAACATTATCCAAAACAGTGATATTGACCTAGTCAAACCTGACAAGTGGGACCTACTGACCAGTGGGTCCCACATGTCAGCCTCACATTTTAATAATTCAATTTAAATTAATTTAAATGACCGTGGGGCCTACATTTGATTCACATTTTTTAAAATTTGCATTATATTTAAACTATTAACCCAAAGGGGCCCATGTGTCATACAACCTTATAATTAAACAAATCTGTTTAATCTAGCTAATGGCCTTGGGCCTACCTGTAGGCCACATTGGGTTTGCTTTTAACACATTTTAATTAACAGGGGGTTATCTCCTCTTAATATGTTTTTAGTGGCTAATCACCCTGGGGGCCTACTTGTCAGTGAGGGGGGGGGGGGGAGTTGCCCACGGCTCTGAACAGGGCACCCCGGCGGCGAGTACCGGAGCGCAGCAGAGAGAGGAGCCACGGCGAGCGGCGGGGTACAGCCCCGTGGGCACGGGCGGGCCGAGGGCGTACACGGGAGGGGCGTGGCCACCAGCAAGCGGGCAGCGTGCGCGCCCCACGGCCTTGACGCAGCAGCGGCTGCAGCCGGGCGGTACCGTAGCATGGCGTCGACGGGGAAGGGTGCTACGACGTCCAAATTGAGCGGGGAAAGAGGGGAATGGGAGCAACTCACAAGGGGGAAGCCGATGGCGAGCTTGTACGGGGCCGAGGTGGTCGGAGACGAGCGAATCGCGGCGAAGTCGCCGACGACCGTGGAGAGGGGATTGGCGCCATTCTCCTGCTGTGGTGGCTCCCGAGGACGGCTCCTTCTGCAGGACGACGAGGCCGTCGATGGCGGGGCGATTGAGCGCTTTGGCTGGGGCTTGGGGGCAATGGCCACTTCAAGGGCGGGCGACGGTCATGGTGCTCCGGGCGGGAGAGAACTGGGGAGAGCGAGGGAGAAAAGGGAGGGGTCTCGATCTAGGTTTCCATGGGGGCTTCGTGGCCTCCTTATCCACGCGAGGGCGGGTGCCCTGTAGCGGCTCGGGTGGTGACCGGGCGCGGCTGCGACGGAGTGGCGCACTGGTGCCATGGCCTCGGTCGCCTTCCCTGTAGCGGGAGGTGGGAGAAGGAAGAGGTGGGCCGGGGTGGGCCCGGGGGGTGGGCTACGCCCTGTGCGTTTTATAGCCATTTTGCATTTTCTTTATCTCACCTGTGCTCAAATTTATCTGTTTGCAATTGTTTTAATGGCTTGGGCATTATTTTCTAAACATGAAACTTGATTCAATAATATTGTTGCATATTACTGAGACGCCACAAAAAGTTTTGTGCCAAAATAAAATCAATTGTATTTTTATTTATTTAGAAGGGATTAAATTCCACTGGATTGGCTACTGTTTGAATTGTTTGATTTATTTTATATCTTAATAAATTCCTATACCCACATGGACATGGTCCACTAAATATTGGTGATTTAACAAAAGTAGTTTCATAATTTTTGGACAAAGTTAATTGTCACATGATTTTTGATATTAACCAAAAGGCATTTTGGAAATGCGATCAAAAGCAAAGATGATCACGGCATGATCAGTAGCAGTGATTAGCATTAACACAAGGATCACTGTAGAATTACTGTTGCCTGATTATCGGGGTGTTACAGTTCGTTGTTCCTCGGCAGTTACTAACTCTGTTTTGGCAGGTGTTAGATGACTTGGACGGACCCTTGCTTGTTGTTCTGCAGTGGCACCACGTCTGGTTCTGAGCTGATGCATCGTCGGCCGTCCGGAGTGGATGCCTGTCTTACATTTCTCTTTTCAACAACCGACCCGTGTTCTGAGCTGCTTTTTGGCCCTCTCGGGTAGTTGTTTAGTTTCTTTTCGCAGTGGAGACCCCATGGTCTGAGCTGTTTTCTCGGCCGTCTTTGGGGACCTCTACATTCTTTTTATCAACATTGCCTTTTATCAACTATTCCAGTACAAGTCCCAGATCTGAGTTGTAAAGACCGTTCTGGTGGCTACTGGGTTATTCGCTGTTTTCCTTTGCAAGGAGTCCGGATAGCCAACGACCACCGCTAAAGCTGATGAAGTAGCAAGCCGCTTCTCGTTTGTTTTTGCCCCATGGTTTTCTTTGTTGGTTCTTCGTTTGGTTCTTTGGTGTCACTTGCTCCACCCCAATGGAAAGTTGCTCATAACCCTTCATACCTCGAAGAACCAGTGCAATACCGCAGAGCAGCGTGAAGACGCCAAGTCAAGGACCCACACCATCTTGCAGCATGAGTATTCAACCCCATATGAGTTCTGCCTGAATGAACCAAGGCAGCATTATTCCGGTGAATTTTATAGTCATGAAGATTCTATCAGTGGAAGGCCACAGAGAAGTGAAGAAAATCAACAAGACATGAATGACGCATACCCGGCCGCATGTCACACATTTCACTCAAGTATGAAGCATATGGCAACCATCAGGCCGACATTTCTTCTGTAACCAGAACAGCCCGAAGACTCAGACAGTTAGAGGCCGCAATGATGCGGGAAATCATCAAGTCAAACCAGACTTTTACCCAGACGCGTTGGAAGCAAGTGGCTCACGAATGAATGCTACCCAAGTTATCCATTGAGTCCCGTCTACATCGACTACGAAAGCCCCAAGGATTCATGCAAAGATAAGCAGAAATTGTGACCCACGAGCATATGCACCCAAGGCAGGACAAACACCAGCTACAGTCTTATACAATACAAAATAATTCAGTGTATTTCGGAAGGTGGCCAAGACATATCATGAAGCCCAGATGATCGGAAGAATGTTTCCCCATCACCAGACGGCAGCCAGAAGCCTATCAGACACCGTGGTCAGATTTGCCTCCACGTCATTGAGGGAAAGCTTCGGACAGAAGGAACCTCATCCTTCCTCAGTACGCTACCGAGATATCTTCTCAGCCAAGACAGGCAGCCTTCCTCCACAAGCCACCGATAGAAGCTTACAGTGCAAGACACTCGATCGTGCTCGGTACGCCCCAAGGATGGACTCCAGCACAAGCCGCTCGTTCGTCTAAAGTGAATTGCCGCAGAAGCTTCCAGCAGAGGGGACCGTTATGTCCACAATGCGAGAGGCAAACTTCCGTGATAAGACAACCCATCTTCGTCAGTAAGTTATTAAGAAAGCTTCCAAGGCAAGGCGCCCAACCTTCTTCAGCAAGCTATCGAGGCAGCTTCCCGTGTACGACACCCCGCATTCCTCGATACGCCACCGGAGCAAGCTTCCGGGGTACAGTACCCAACCTTCCCCAGCAAGCTACCCTAAGCTTTGCGGACAAGATACCAGTCTTCCTCGACGCGTCATCATACCTGCAACAGTATTGTCAGAAACCCAGCCATGCAGTACAGCGAAGACTTCAACATCGTCAGGACCCACATATGGTTATCGGTATTCTTATCAAGTATGAAAACTACCCCTGTGCAGATACCACCATGCTCGTAATCAAGGAAGAGTGTGCACGACGGTGAAGAACCACAACTCTCGGGAAACAAGTCAACAGAAGAGGGGATACACATCTCAGCCTGGAAGAAAGACTGACAAAGTCGCCCTGCAGAAAGGAAGAAAGGAGCATTGAATCCTGCTCCCGTCATGAAGGTCAGCTCCTCACGATCGACAAGTCCCCGAGGCAGAATAATATGGAGACCCCCGTCGTTGCAACCAAGGATATCAGGATGAAACAAGAGACAAAGGGTGATGGTAACCTGTCTATCTCAAAGATTGCGGCAGAACAATAAGCCGTGATGCAAAAAGAAAAGAACCCTGACTAAAGAAAAGCCAGTACAAGAAAGGTGATTGCCGCAGAGGCAAGACCCAGGACAAACAGACACGGTAAGTGTCAAACCTCGCTGCAGTCTGAGCAAGCGTGGCACCTCGCAAGTTGCCAAAGGTATGCAACTCTCGAGCCCGATGGGTTAGGCAGAATGAATCGCATGGACCTCAAGTCAAATTTTCCGCGATCAGTTGAAGTCAGGTGGACCATCGTGAATATCTACCCCAAAGAAAGCTCATTCACTATGGGCCAAGGGCCGTGTACCAATCCAGTTCTCCTGAGCAGTTACTCAAGTTCAGAATCGTCCGTCTTGCCAAGATTACCACAGTCTGCTTCGCTAAAGGTCACCCACTCAGCTCGGCATCTTAAATACAAGAACCGGATTGAAACATATCAGGACCGATCACCACCCGGAATGAGCAGTCGGTCAGGTAAATCTCAGCATAAGTGAATGTTCAGAATTTGTGCCCCGCTCTGAATCCTTGAGCACGGTGGACATGCCAAAGGAAATGCGAGGCAACCCCACGTGCCTGTTGGATATCTGCCCAAGAGACAAATTAATAAAGATATTTTTCACATATCCGTTTTGTTCATAATACGTTTTATACTGTGCTATAACTGTATTACTTGGAAATACTAATACAGGTGTAGTATAAAACATGGTCCGTAGTTTAACTCGGGTAAACTATCTCATTGGGCAATTGATTGATCAAGCTTTCCTGATCATGGCGACACTTAAGTCCATTGACAATGAGGTCATATCGTTAAGGGGAATGATGTGATGGACGTACACCCACCTAAATTATTGCAATGTGATCGAGTCACATAGTTCAGCGTTGCTATGACTTTGTAACGTATGGCTTAGTCCTTAGACCGTAATGATCATACATAATTGTCATCTATGAGGAGACTTTGATTTGTATCCCACCGCCTGACTGAAATATGCTGGCTATAACGGTGCACTTTGGGTATTCCGAAATAGATGGTTGATGAGTATGTTAATAGATCAGAGCGGGATTTTTCAGTCCTTGTGACATGACAGGTACTCTGGGCCCACTCGGTGATATTGCATCAACACCTTGCAAGGACGTGACTAGGTCACAAGAAATGCAATGATCATGGACGAGAGAAGTTTTTTGTTGTGAACGAGATGTGAACACGGTATGTAGGATACCGACGATCAAACCTCGGACAAACAAAGTACCGCAGCACAAAGGGATTACGTCGTATCGTTAACGGTTTCCAAAAGCGACCGAAGTTCATTCGATGGAAGCGCAGGGGCTGTCAAGGATTGTAACCAGGTCCAACTGACTAGTCATTGGTCAATGCGAAGAGTCTCGACCATGTCTGCTGTTTCCCGGACCGTTAGGGTGTTACACTTAAGGGCAATCGATGCATAGGACAGTTACGGGATCAATCGGTGAAATAGGAGAAATCACCGGAATAGTTCCGGAGGAGGACGGAATGGTTTCTGGACATGTTGAATAGTTCAAAATAAAGTTTAATTGTTTTAATAATGTATTATTATTTAATTATCTGAATTAAATATTTAAAACATATTAAATAAATTAAAAAAAATGGGAAAAGGCTAAATGGGCCCATGGGGCCCATTAAGGGAGGAGGGGGTTTCCCCCCTTGGGCTTGGCGCCAAGGGTGGGGCCCACCACCCCCCTTGGCCGGCTCACTCCCACCCTTGCGAGTTTAGTACCACATGGGGGAGGGGAGGAGGATAGCACCCCCCTTGGCCTATATAAGGAGGGGTAGACCCCCCATTTTCCAACACCCCAATATCTCCTTCTTCCTCCTTCTCCTTCCCGGAAGTGGACTCCCCTTGTTTGGAGTCTGCACCTGGATTGGAGTTCTCCACCATAAGGCAGGCCGTCGTTCTGCTGGAGTCGGGATCCGTAGCCGTCTTTCTTCCGCTGCTTGCCTGGTTCGGGGCCCGGGAGGAACATCGATTGTACCGTACGTGTATAATCTCTTCGAGGCACTACACCTGTGGTGCTACTTCGTCGCTGGAGGTTTACCGGGAGTCATCCTCGCTGGTGGTGGTCTTCTACACGACAGGGAGGTCATAGTTCCGAGTCTATGCCAGCCACGTTCGCAAGAACGTTTCCCTCTTTCGGTCTTCAAAGGTATGAACACCGATTCCCTCCGTTACTTTACATCGCCATAGCATAGATCTTGGGTTCGGGTACCGTAGGTATGGAAAATTTGTGTTATCTACCCCGTATCCCAATAGTGCCGTCAGTCAAGGTCCGATAGTAAACTTTCCAAGATACCAACTACCGGTGAAGGCCAAGCCCTTTTCAAAGAGGCCAATGCAAATGATTCAAGACCATACCACGAATAAAGCCTGAGGTACCCCAGACACAGTATGGGTATCGTCAGCATTCAGCCTATGACAAGACATCCCGTTACCATACCAGTCAGAAGAGATGAGGATGGAAATCAGCCGGAAAGGATGTGAGATATCAAGGAAGAACATTCTGTCAGAGCTACAGACCGGGTGAAGTAAACCCCCTTAGCAGAGATATATCGAATGCTACTATGGAAACAATATGAAGTAAAAAGGAAATCCGAGAAGCAGCAAGTTTCCGAAGGACGGTAAGTTTGCGATGGTTCCCTGAGCAACCAAATCTCGAGGACGAGATTTTTCTAAGGGGGGTAGGTTTGTGACACCCTGGATTTTGGAACTTTCTGTTTCCAAAAACTTTTCGGATTTATTTCTGGATTTGCTATTGGATTTGATTTTGATCACCTCATTGGACTTGAAACTTGAGCATATTTTCTTTCCATGCTCAAGTGACCCTTGTTTCCAACCCTATCCATGTCATTCCATTGATCCACCTCATCCAAGCCACCATTTTATCAAACCATATATTCTTTTTTCCAATAAAAGGGATATTCCAATTATTTGAGGTTTGTGAAGCAACCCCTATTTATATTGCTCCATAAATCCCCAAATAATTCCCACATATCATTGACATCATATCTTGCCAAATTCTCCAAAAAGATTTCATAGCCCAAGTGGATTTTTCCTCTAGAAAAATTCATTTGTCTGTGGGGGCAGGTTGGAGCCTTGTGAAGGGAGTGCAATTCTCTTGATCCATTGTTGGTGAAACTTTTTGTGCAATCTCATATGATCATATCATGGATCTCCACCAAATTCCACAACCATTTGCCTAGCCAAACTCCCACAATAAATTCCCAAAGTTTGGATGCAGCAAGGGGGCATTGTGAAGCAAGTGCATGATAGGGGATCCCATTTGCCTTGAACCTTTTTGATCATGATCCTACCACAAAATAACAACACCAAACCAGATTTGAGCCAAATCCCATTAACCATGTGAGTGCATTGTCATGTTTAAGTTTCTGGTCAGTGGGCCACATTGTGAAGCAAGTGCTAGCTATGTGTGTCCGATGGCTATTAAATTTTATAAACATGTGCACCATGCCAAATAACCAAGCTAAACCAATTTTCAGCCAAATCCACAAATCTTATGAGATGCTAGCTTCAACATTGCATTTCTGGTCCAATTGGACATTTGTAAAGGAATTGCTAGCTAACTTACTCCAATTGAGATGAAAATTGGTGTACACACTCATCCTAGTGTATGATTGAGATATGCAAAATATCATGCCTATGGGAGCAATGTACAAGCCACACCACAATACAAACAACTTCTGCTACCATGGTGCATTTGCAAAGGATGTACCATGTACAATTATTATTTTGAGTCCAAACTTTTCAGAAACATAGTCCTTCCTATCCTCATCCCAAAAGACAGCTTGGTCCTATCCAAATCCTCACCATGTGAGCCCAACTTCTGCTCCAAGTTTGCTGTATCCAACTGTTCCTTGAGATAGAGCTCACCCTGTTCATCCAGTTGGCCAGCCATGCACACCCATGTGATCAGCACTCAAAGGACTTCCCTGTGGACAACTTTGTCCACGATAGAACTCCCTAGTTGCACCCTCCCCTTTGTGTCCATGCTCTTGGCAGCACCAGGCGTGCTCTGGCCGCGCACCGTGCGTGCTCGACACGTCTGCCTCATGCCACAGTGCGCGCGCGTCGTCTTCTTCGTGTCCTGCCACGCCGCACGGCTTTCCTCCGCACGCCTGCGCCACGTCCCCCTCTCGAACCCCCTCGAACCCGCCAGCTAGCTCTCGCCATGGCCGCGCCCGCTCGTCCCCTTCGGCCACGGGCATCTCCACCCCGACTATAAGTAGGGCATGCCCCCGAGCCCCTCCCGCAGCACTCCAGCAGCCTCCCAGAGCTCTCCTCGCCCCAACCCCCTCCCAATTCCGGCGCCGGAGCCCGCATTGCCTCCCCACGGCCACCACGGCTGCCGCTCCTTCCGGCCAAAATCCGGCGACCCGAGCCCTCCTCCTCCTCCCATTACGCGGCTGCGGCCTCCCCTTTGCCTCCGCACGCATCCAGCAGCCGCGCCACCCCCGTTCCCCGCCGGAGTCCCCGCCCTCCCCGCCGCACCGTGAGCGGCCGCGGCCACCGTACCCAGCCGTGGTAGGCGCCGCCACGGGCCGGCCGGCAAGGCCCCGCGGCCCCTGGCCCACGAGGCTCGACGCGCCACGCCTCACCCTCCCCAGCGGCGGCCCCTCTTGGAACAGCAGCCGGCGGCAACGGCAGCGGTCGGCCTCCCCTGTTTTCCTGTCACGGGCGGGAGGTAGGAGAGAAGCAGGGGAGGTGAGAGAGAGCAGCCACGCCCCCCCTGTCAGCCGCTTAAAGCCTCGGGTCCACTCTGTTTTGAAGGCGCCCTTCTGCCAAAAATACGCTTACCCAGCCGGAAGGCGTGTTCTGGTTTCCTTCGGGCAGGAATACGTTTTCAGTCGCGGAAAGCGTATTTTCTCCCTTCTTCAGCCCGAAAGGCGCTTTCTGTCACAGAAAGCGTATTCTCTCCAAAAACCAGCCCATATACCGTTTCGTTGATATCTCCGCAACCGAAAGTCCAAACGGGTTGATTCTTTTTGCGTTGTTTTCGTATCAAGATCCTCTTCAGTTTGGCATAAGTTTTGTGCCATGTTTTTATGTTGTTATTTTCTGGTAAAACAAAAGATGATGTTTGACTTTTTCGCCATGTCTTTTTATAAAATGATTTGCAGGTTTTTGCTTGTGTTGAAGATCCGGGAGTATTTCACACTCCTCTGGTGAAAGGCAAGCCACAATACCATTTGCACCTTTGCAAAGGTTTGACGTGCTTTTAAAATTGCTTTATAGTGATATGTTTATATCAGTGATCATGATCATGTTGCTATGCTATGATTGATGTTATCATTGCCATGCTATGCCATGTTTTTCCATGTTATCTTCATGCTATGCCTTGATCATATCATTGCCATGTTATGTCCTGAATCATCGTAACCACCACATACCAACACCATGTTAAGTTGCTCATGTTATCTTTATGCTAGTTCATGCTATGCCTAAGTTATGCTCAAGTGCATTCATAATGTTGCCATGTTAATAACTTAATATTTGTAACACGAATAAGTTCATCATCTAAACTGTGCTTGATCATATCTGAAATTGTCATGTTAATATGCCATGCATTGTTATGATCTACTCATGTTGCACCTGACACTTGTGTTCGTTGTTGGAGATATGCTTCGTGACAAGTTGATCAGATGCCACCAAACCGGACTTATCCGTGCAGCCACATTTGCTTGTATGGGCAGGCCTTGATTCGGTCTACCGGCGGGCATCTCTTATTTGTATCACAAAGTAGGGGAAGCTACACGCCCGCGCTGCCCTGATCAGGCAGGCGGCGTTAGTCCTGACAGCCAGTGTTGTTATGAGCTCAGTCCCCGTTGGGACAGTATTTGCCACAAGGTGGCCGAGTGGTTCTGGTGGTAACGAATGACACCTAACCACAGGGCTACCCAAGACGTGATGTCGGTGATACGGTAAGAGGGACACTCGGTAGCATCGGTCTCGCTGGAGAAGTCCTAGTCCACTCCTGCGGTACGAGTTCCAATGATCCTTTGGGACAAGTACCGAGGCGCTGGATGGAGGAAGAACTCCATAGTGTGGGTAACGTGCACAAACTCCGCAGAGTCGAAATCTATTCGAATAGCCGCGTCCTCGGTTATGGGACACAGTTCGTACTAGTTCACCCCTTATGATCAACATGAGTTCGGTGGTATGTTTGTGGTAAGTGGATTGGTTGTGCGATGAGTGGATTGGTTGGATGGTAAAGAGGGACACCTAACTCGTTGCATGGTCGTGCGATGACTCGTTTGGTCATGCGACGACCCGTGGAAGTGATTGGTCACGAAGTGACCCGGTGCTTGAGTCTGTAAGGGCTCCGAGGTAGGCCACGTGATCATGCGACGATCATGTGGGGTCCATTGTGTGTGCATTAGTTTTAATGCTGATATATGCTTGATGAATACATGTTTGCATGATATTGTTGCTCACCTGTTTAATCCACTAATATACTTTAACCTGTTGCCATGTTATTGTTTTGCCTTGTTGCATGGTTGTTGTGAGCTTGCAAGTACATTCAATGTACTGACCTGGCGTGTTATGCCAGATTTTCAGGCCGTGCTTTGGATGCGTAGGACGACGTTCCCGGTGTTTGCGAGCTAGGAGGTGTCCCAGCCAGTGTCCCTGTGGATTGGAGTTCATCATCGCCGTTGTTGTTCCGCTGCCGTCGTTATTCCGCTGCTAGAAAGTTATGCTGCTACTTGGTGTAGAGCTGAGGCTAGCCTGAGGAGCAAGTTGTGTCTCCGCTAGCGTGCTAATAGACCTCGTGTACTCCTATCTTCGGTAATAGAAAGCTGTTCGGTTCTATATCAATCAGTGCCGTGCTCCAGAAGACTTGATCTCTGGGCTGGTGCACGGGGCGTTCCGGTCCTCTAAGCCGGGGTGCCACAATTTTGATGTATAAATTTTTTGAATCTGACCTACGGTTTAAAAGATATTAATTTCTGAAGTTTAAATCACTTTTAAAAGAATTTGTGGACTTTCTTTATTATTAAACTGCAACATTATCCACAATCTTATCCAGAACAGTGCGTGACAGGTGGGACCTACATGTCATACAGAGAAGCAATTTAAATCATTTAATTTAATTAAATTCCCAATGGGGGCCACATGTCATACTCTCAGAGTTAATACATTTTTTAAGCTAAACAGTTTTATTAAATTAATAGGCTAGGACCCACTTGTCATTGTAACATATTATCCCTAACAGTTTTAGTTAATCTAATAACCAGTGGGGCCCAATAGTCATAGGCACAGTGTTAGTATAACTTAATTAAAAAGATTTAATAGGGGTAGGGCCCATGTGTCATTGGCTGTGTGTGTGTGGGGAGGGGGGGGGTTTAATCTTAACACTAGTTTAGTGGCTAATTAGCCATCTGACCGGGCGGGGCCCGCCTGTCGGCGACAGAGGCTGCCGCAGGCGAGGTAGAGCTCGCCGGAGTTGAGCTTTTGCTCGACTCCGGCCACCATTTGCGGCGCAGTTTCGTCCTACGCGTTCCTGGGGCCGAGCCGCGTCCATTCCAACCATTAGCGTGGACCGATGAGGCCCAGGGTGACGACGGCAAGCCTCACGGCGGCGGCCGGAATACTTGTCGCGCGGGCACGATGAACGAGCGGCGAAACGAAGGGGAAAAGGGGGGCACTGGATGTAGTGGCTCACAGCGGATGCGCGAGAGGGTTTGGGGAGGCCGACGGTGGTCGGGGTGGAGCACCGGAGCAGCAATGGCGTCCGCAGCCGTGCGGGAGTTGCCGCTCGATCCGCGCAATGCAGTGCGCCCCGGCGACGACCGAGCACGCGAGGCGATGTAGACGACCACGGGGAAGCGTCCGGACAACACGGCGGGAGCTGTGGTCGGCAATGGCCGCGCGGGTTCACGGCAAACGACAACGGCGGGTCTCGGGCAGGGGAGGGGGAAAACGGCGATAGCTAGGGTTTCCCGGGGACAACGAGGCCGGGGTGGGCTTTCGCACTGGGCGGGGTTTAGCCCCTTTTCTATTTTTGTTTTCTTTTCTTTTTTTTCATTTCCTTTACTGTTTGTATTTATTTTAGTTAGCATTTTGGACTTTTTGTAAAATATGGAACTTTTCCCATAATTAACATTTCACATTAATAGAGTGCCACAAAAAGTTTGGGTGCAAAATAAATTCATTTAATATTTCTTTTTATTATGCAACTAGTGAAAGGGGCTGTTGTAGCACTAGTTTGAATTGTTTGCAATATTTAAATATTGCAATAAATACCCAATGTTGGTTTAGCATGGTCCACTTATTTTTATGCATTTAATAAAATTTGTTCTACAATTTTTGGACAAAAATTATTTATCACTTTGTTTTTAATAACAACCAAAAGGGTTTTTGGATTGATCAAATGCAAAGATGATCAAAGTGAGATTAGCAACAATAATTATCATTAGCCAAAAGTGATTACTGTTACATGACGCCGTGGGTGTTACAACCCCCTTGCTCGCGCCCCCAATCTCTGTCTCCTACGTGTTCCGCCATGGGAGCCGAAGCACTTCGCCGCCACGGTCGTCGTCGGGGAGCCCCCGCTACGCGAACGTCCTCATAGCCTTGTCTATCGCATGCGCCGTGCACTGCTTCTTCCAACCAACCCAACCCCGCTCCATTTAGCGGCTCGTAGCAGAATCCACCTCGCAGTCGTGCCTCCGTCGCCGCAAAGCTTGACGCCGACGAGCCTACAGAGCACCCCCATCCCCTGTTCTTGGTCCAGATCGATGCGCGACGACGAGAGCTCCCTCCTGGTGGTCTTGGCGCTTCAAAAGGATCACGGGAACGCCACCCCCGTGTAGCTCCACCGTTCTGGAGGTCGCCGGAGACACGTCACCGGCGTGCTGACGTGTCCGGCGAGGTTAAGCCTTGGCCCCACCCCACAGAGACACTGCCATGTGGGCCCTGCCCCCTGTTAATCACCCAGATTAGTTTAAATCAAAACTACACAGTTTAGTTAAGGACAGAGACACTTACAGGTGGGACCCCCTGGTCAGAGCCCCCCTGACGCCAGCATGAGGTCATGCTGACGCAGTAATACATTTTCTATTTAAGAGAAATTGCAGAAAAGTCGGAAATTAGAATAAACTTTGGAAATTCATATTTAATTCATACTAACTCCAAAGTGGGCATATAATGTATGTAAAATTATCAGAAAAATGCAAGGAATCTGAATATGGACTTTGCTTCCATGTTTGACCAATATAAACTGGGTGGACATAAGCAAATGTGCATATGGCATTCTTGTAAATTCAAATTTGAAGTGAATTTGCAAATGACCTTGCAACCCACTTCTTTTAAATGGAATTGTCAACACATTGTAAGCATGAACACCACATTATAACATTGATCATGTGATTGTGCATTGTACCATGTATTGGTCCTTTGATTTCTATGTTTGCTCGATAGAAGTGGAGCCGGAACGCGAGATCACCCCCTCCATTGAAGATACCGTGTAAGACCCTCGTCAGCAAGGCAAGCAAACCCCCATTGATCATGTCGATAAAATCCCACTTCCCTCTCAGTCTTGCTTATGCATTGTTTAGGATGATCACCATGATAACGTTTCTACCGCATAGTTGAACCCAATCCTTTGCATGACCTATCATCTTGTCACAGTAGTAAGCAAAACCACAATCCTAGCAGATCTAGGAGTTGATTGATATCATGTGGCCCCTACAACTGTCTTAGAGTTACAATGAGGTTACTCTTTTGTGAGTCGGGATGGTAGTGATCATGTTGATGATGGTGGAAATGTGTTGGTGAACTTGACCTAAACAAGGTGAACGATGAGAGGTTGTGTAGGAGTACACAGTGGGTTGTCTCGTTGAACACCGCCTTAAGCCCGAGTTGTTGTTTGGTGATCCAAGACAAAGAGTACTACCACATGTTGGGCAAACGGATCCCCGCTCAACCTACTAACTCACCCCTTCTCAGTTCAATGAGTCGCAATAGTTCGGAGTTTTGGTAGGTCTGTGGCACGGTCTGCGAAGTGGAAGAACGGCTATTTAGACCGGCTTGGGACCCTTCACACATCTTCTGGGACCACATCGTTAAACCGGCCGGATTCACGACGTGGAATCCAGCCCAGATAGGCGTCTCCTTTGGACTTAGAGTTGGCTGTGAGGTAAAAGTTGTGGAAATTATCCTCGCCGACACCCGCTTGAAGGGTGACGAGATCCTGGCGGTAACTGATAGTTTCATGTGTGTAGCAGTACACCCCTGCAGGTTTAATAAACTATTCGAATAGCCGCGTCCGCAGTAATGGACTACTTGGAAAGTTGTGCTTGATTATTAGACAATTTCAATGCATACTTTAAGAACTGCCAAGATAAGTGTGAGTGCTATGGTTTGCTTTCTCGTGGGAAGTCGAGGAAGGATCCATAGTGGTGTAATTGTTTGATAGACTTGGATAGTGGACTCGTGTATGCTTCTTACCTCATTTTGGTACTCGTAGTACAGGACTAGCCAAGTCAAAGCTGGCACTTCTGCATTGGAACCCCACCTCCCTTTGCCTTGATACTTGAGCATGAGCAGTATAGTTCCTACGTAAGTCTTGCTGAGTATGACTTTGTACTCACGTTTTCTTATTCTATGTTTTAGATGAATCCACTGAACCCGATGGTGGCTTCTTCCTAGAGCTCGGCGACTAAGATCAAGCTAGTGTAGTCCCAGTCAGAGGAATGGTTCCCTCGTGGTGGGCTTGTGTTTAAATAAGGCTTCTTAAGCCATTTGTTAAACTTGTCTGTACCCAGACATACTTTGCTTCCGTTGTACCGAAGTAATGTTGGATCACCGTCTTGTGATCTCTGTGTGTACTCTATAAGAGTTAAATAAAGATGTAAACTTTGTAGAGTAATGTGATGATACCTGCTGTTCACACTGGACATGTATGTTGCGTGTATGTTTATAACGTGCATGTCTTAGTGTGGGTTTTCGAGAGCTTGGTTGTGATATTGCTGGCGGTCTTTTATACACCAAGTGGCCCTTAGATGTGCGCATCTTGGGGCATCGCGATGCGATTGCTCGTGAATCTGTCACGTGGCACACTTTGTTGTATGATCGAGCCCGCCCGAGATCCCGACTAGGTGATCGGGCTAGAGTCTGTTTATGTAAATGTTATAATTCAATCGATAATATGGTTGAGGCGACTTGTATATGAGTTTGGGATTTCACCAGCCATAATCATTTAGACTTGTGAGAGGATGATGAGGACCCATCTCAGTTGATCATCCGGCCTGTATGGGATGCCCCTCACGTTCGATGCTTTCCGAGAGTGTTTTGTGCTTGGCCTTGTCTGCTTAGACAAGTGGGTACAGCTCTCGGCTCTCCATATGATTGAGTTGTGATAAGAATTGGATACGCAATCCCCGGGTCCCGACAGCCACACTTATCCTTGAGTCTCTTAATGGCACCCCACACCCTGATGATAAGCCTTTTACTTATTTAAGTTTTGATCTTGCTGCTATGAAGAGGCATGCGTTTGTTACGAGGACTTCCGAGTTTGGTAACCTTGTTTATATCTTGCGTTTCAGATCATCCGCGAAACGCGAGATCCGTCTACCTGCACCTCTTTTGTTTGATTTTTATTGAAGGAACGGATGGTCCTTTGATGTTATCCAGTTTGATGAGTTCGTGGTCCAGTACCAGTTTCATAACCCCATGGTGGGGGTTGTGCCCGATGAGGAGGAGCACGGTGAGTTTCCACCTTTACAGGGGGAGACCATCACGCGTTTTGGTGAAGGGTCTTCCTTTGCTTGGAGCGCGTATCCTTCTTCGTGGGAGGATCCGAGGACTTCGGTGTACGCACCTGAAGCCCCGCACGACCCGTGGACTTACCCGTACCACCCCGGAGCAGAAGGCTTCTAGGGGCAATAGATGTTACCAACTTAGGCCAAAATACTAAGCTTTGGGGAGTACGTTCCCTTCTCCCTTTTCCATTGTATTATCCATTTTATTCGCCTTGATCTCTTTGAAGTTTTTTCTTGTTACTGGCGCAAGAGTTGACGGGTGTAGTTTTGCTTGCTTCCCCGGCAACGGCACCAGAAATTTGCTTGATACACGAGAGAGGATAATTGCTTCTCGCCCTTCGTTCGTTACCCCAAGTGGAAGGTGATATGAAGCGTAGCGGCAAGTTTCCCTTGGTGAAGATACCAAGATTGAGAGTGTCGACCAGTAGGACTCCGAAGATCATAAGTAGGTGGTGAAGCGAACAATGGCGTCGTTCACAACCGAGGATGCTTACTTCACCTGGACCTGCACACAGACACAAATAACTTTGCTCCCAACGAAGTTCAGAGAGGTTGTCAATCTCTCCGGTCTTGTTGTTTAAAAAGGATAAAAACAAGGGATAATGATAATGATAACAACTGAAAGTAAATACTGAAAAGGAAATAAGCGTGTAAACAATGATGAGAATATGGACCGGGGTCCCATGATGTCACTTGTGATGTCTCTCTCCCAAAAGACGATAAGGCTGCTATGCGAGGTAAACAAATTACAGATGGGAAATTGACAGGATTATAAACGCACCGCGATGCTAACTATGCTACAAAAGAAAGGAAGAGGCTCAAAAGCATGGGAAGTACGCCAAAATAAGTAGACCGAAATCCATCTGCATCTACTACTAATCATCCACCTTGAGATATCTATCCAGAACATCTCGTTGCTATTAAGTTGCGAGCCCCACCCAAAGTGTAAACCCAAAGCATCAGACAACTGCATTAAAAAGAACTTTGCGTAAAGTAACAATCCTTACAACCGCATTTACAAGCACCGTTGATTTCCCCCTTGTGGCAACATCACATCCCCCTAGACTCATGTTTCTGTCACTCAAGCGTGTTATCAGGGGACATGAACCCACAATCAAGCATAATGTTCCCTCTTGGAGTTACTACCTATTACTTGGCCAAAGCAATAAACAGCAACGGAGAACATGCAAGCATTACTTCGGAACAAAAATAAAAAAGATAAGAAACAATTATATTACTCTATCATAATCTGAACATAATCTCATAATCCATAAGATCCCATCAAACTCAGCATAGCAAAAGCAGAAAGATTACATATGTGCCTCAATCATGTAGGACAGATCACGAGGTCTAAACCATGAAGATCAAAGAGGGGAGTAGAACATCACATAGGTACTGATCACGGACCCATGGTCCAAAGGAAACTACTCACGGCACATCCGGAAAGCGTCCATGGTGGAGGGTAAGCTCCCAGAGGTCGATCCTCCCTCCGGCAGGGTGCCGGGAAGGGTCCTGACGGTTCTCCCGATCTTTGAAGCGCGGCGGCGGAACAGAGGTCAGATCGCGAAAAAGGGTTCTCTCTTCGGAAGTTTCCCGTGACGGAGATTAAATAGGCGAAGGGGGAAGCCAGGGGTCCAGGCGCCCCCCTGGCGCGGCCAGGCCCATGGCCGTGCCAGGTGGCCGCCTGGGCACCTGGTGGTGACCCTCTGGCCCTCCTTCGGGGCTCTCTAAGCTTCCTTCACGCTGGTTTTTTATCTGATTTTTCCCGGATTTTTGGAGCACTTTTTATATGGGGTAAAAGTGAAATAAAAAACAGCAGAAAACAGAAATTGGCACTGGGTGCACTGAGTTAATAAGTTAGTCCAAATATGATCAAAAGTGTATGAAAGTGTAACTAGATCATAGCAATATAACACAAAACATGCATGGAAACCATATAAGAACTTTGAAAAGTAAAGCAATCAAGGTATGTGATTCAATTCAAGTCATAACATGCAAGAGTCTATATTAGCATTGAAACAAGCAACGAAAGAACATTAGGTGCAAGAGCTCTCGCTGTCCGTGACTCAAATGTCTCCAAATGGTGTTTGCGTGCAAGAAGGGGGATAGGGAATACGAGAAAAAAGTATTTTTGTTGAGAACTCAATCTATTAAAGTTTCACACTTGGTCTTTTTTGGAATCTTATCTTGACTCGTCCCCAGACCACTAGCTAGGTACAAGTCAATTTGATCCACTACTTTTCGATATTTTGAGCACTCATGCAATGGATGAGCGTAAGCACGAGAGTTGACACTTAGGATTGCAAAGAGAGAAATATGTTGGAGGAGGAAGACAAAAAGGATGAGAAAGGCTCACATCAATGAGGACAATCATAGGAGAGAAGGCCAAATGATAGATATGATGTGAGGAGTAGGGATTTCCATGCAACGAATGCACATATGAGCTAAAAATCTCTCCAAAGGAACTAGTGGGGGTGCATCTAACTTTCTCGCTCATGAAGACCTAGAACTCTTTTGAGGAGGCTCATCCTTGGAATATGCAAGCCAAGTTCTATAGTGTGAAGGTACCCACATAGCTATATGCATGTATGATCATCTCTATGGAGTACAAGGATAAGAGGGAGTACTAGTGTGGATCTTTCAAAAGGATAGTAGTGTTGCCCCTTTCTCTCTTTTTATTTTTCTTTTTCTCTTTTTTCTATTTTTTGTATTTTTTTGGTGGCCTCAATGGCTCTTTATATTTAACTCTCATTTGTCCTCTTTGGGATCTATTATTTTGTCCACTTTGGGATCTTTTCCTCACTTAAGGGCAACACTCTAATTTTACAAGAGGGTATAGAAGATCTTTCACACTTTACAAGGTACTCAAATCATAAAGAAGATGTAGCTATCAGTATGTATGCAATGTATGCCTCTGCCAGTGTAGCAGGAACATGTATGACATGAAGATCAAGTCATGAAGAGGTGGATGTTGCATGGCAATATATCTCGGAAAGGCTATGGCAATGCCTTGATAGGTAGGTATGGTGGCTGTTTTGAGGAAAGATATAAGGGGGTTTATGATGATAGAGCGTATCATGCCAAGGGTTTGGATGTACCGGCGAAGGTGGACGCCAACTCTCGGAGTGAGAAGGAGGCAAAGCACGGCACAGGAAAGGCTAGCAAATATGAGGAGGTGGAAGTGTCAACTTTCAATACTTACATTAGTCCGAAGAACTCATGCACTTATTATCGGTAACTCTCAATCTAATAAGGAGGTTCACAAAGAGACAAGTACCCCGAGGAGGAGTGTATGGGGGTTTGGTTATCCTTGCGCATCCTCGACTCATGGTACGTGAGTGTACTCTAATATTTGATCCCTCCAAAGATTAGCGATCCATCTAATAGCTAGAGTTCTCAACTAGTTTTGTAGGTTTTTGAAAATAAACACGGATTTCCCAAAATACGACACCTATCACTAATAGGCTAGAGATCTTGACACCAAAAGTTCAAACATTACTCACATCAATAACTCAATACTATTGCAAATTACTACTAAAATTAAATAGCAACCTCAATTACCTACTTTCAAGACAAGACACAAATCAGTGGAACAACCAAATTTCTCAACAAGATAAACATGAAAACTAAAGAGATTTCCAGAAACAAACTAAACAAAAGACAAGGCTCTTGCTAAAGACAAACTGAAACTAAAACTAAACATGGCAGTAGCTACGAAGAGATAAAGAACACACAACAGTAAAAAGATAAGCATGAAAAATCCTATGATGTGTTCTAGATTTTGAAAGTGGAGCGTGTTTCTCTCCCACACAAAGTAAGACGGGGTCTAACTTTTTATGAACAGCAAGCAAAGATAAAGAAAACTAAAAATAAAACCTAAGAGCGAGACGCTCCATGCATATCACATAACGCATGAAGTGATAAAAATATAGTGAGGCGAAGGATGAACTGATGATTGTTGTTGGAGAAGGGGATGCACGGGGGCATCCCCAATCTTAGACGCTTGAGTCTCCTAGAATATTTATCGGGGATGCATGGGGCATCCCCAAGCTTGAGCGCTTGACACTCCTGAATCTTCTTTCATCATCTTCCATCGCACACTTGAAAACTCCCTTCATACATAACTCATCGTAAGCTGATTAGAAAGGTTAGTACCCTTAATAAAATAATTTTCCTCACTGGATATAAAGATATTCTTGAAGATCTATTGTTTCTCAAGATTGCAAAAAGGTTTTTTCACAGAAAAAACAAGCTTAAGGTTTACAAAAGTAAGGAGAGACAAAACGTGGCAGAATCTATGAAAAACAGAACAACAGTTAGTAGAGAATTTTTTCGGGGCACTTCTGCAGCTCAAATCAATAAACTCAGAACATACGAAAGTTCCGCGATTGTATAGAGCACACTGTGTAAAAAATTCAGCGCAAAAATATGAACTGGTGATTAGATCCGATTTTTTCCCGTCACGAGGACATAATCTGTTTTCTGGACAGCATGTCACAACTTTCGCTTCCCTTGTCATATGAGGCTATAACTTGGCACAAAGCTTGAAAATAAAGATACAATGAGGTTACTACAGTAGTAAAAATCATCAAGACCACTAAAAACAGAAGTAAAAACATCGTCGGTTGCCTCCCAACAAGCGCTTTCTTTTACGCCTTTAAGCTAGGCATAAAGAAAAAGAAGAATCAAGTTTTATCAAGATAAAGAGAATAGCTAGCCCGTGTAACAGACTCAAATGGTAACTTGACTTTCTTTCTACGGAAGTGTTCCATCCTCTTTCTGATAGGGAATTGAAATTTTATATTCCCCTCTTTCTTTCATCGATCTTCCCCAAAGGTTTCTTTACGAAAGAATCGATAAGACGAACACCAAAAGAATGGGAATCAAAAGGTTTTAATTCAAACATATCATACATTCTTTTGGGCATGACGGAGGTACTAGCTCCAACGCCACATACAACATAGCAAGAGAAGTTATTTATTTTTATTTTTATCATAGGTTCCCAACCATCATCTAGCTTCCTAGGTATGGAGGCTTCTATCCTAAGCTTCTCCTCCCTAGCTTTGATGAGAGCATTTTTGATATGCTTCGTGCAAGAAAGATTGAGTGTGCTAGTGTGGGGGTCTCTAGACATTTTGTGTAGTAAGCTAATAACTTCTGAGAGAGTGCAACTATCAAAATCAATATCACTACTATCAAAGGTGGTAGTAGTGTCATCTAGGCTCACTTGTTTGAAACCCTCTATGTTCATAGGAGTTTCTTCTTCTACGGTTGAGGTATTAGCATCACCATTAATAGGTCCAATGGGACCAGGAGTGCATTGGGTGCTAATAGTTTCGGTATCCTCAACAATTTGGATAGTGTCAACTGTGTGGTGTGTAGGAAGGCTCTTAATTCTATCCTCTTCCTCTTTTTCTCTAGCCCATATTTATTTAAGTTTAGCCATCATCCTAATATTTTCATTGATTTGTAATTGGATAGCATTAATAGGAGTGACCTTACTCTTTGATACGTCCAAAACGTATCTATAATTTCTGCTTGCTCCATGCATGTTTTGTGTGATATTGCTATGATCTAGATACACTTTCATACACTTTTGATCATATTTGGACTAACCTATTAACTCAGTGCACCCCAGTGCGAGTTCCTATTTTCTGCTGTTTTTCTATTTCAGTTTCCCACCATATAAAAAGTGCCAGAAAAATTCGGGAAAATTCAGATAAAAAATCATCGTGAAGGAAGCTTCGCGAAGAGCCCTGGTGGGGCCAGAGGGGAGCCAGGGGGGCCCAGGCGGCCACCCGGCGCGGCCCCACCCCTGGCCGCGCCAGGGGGGCGCCTGGGCCCCTGGTCCACCTCTGGCTGCCCCCCTTCGCCTATTTATTCTCCGTCACGGGAAAACTCCAGAGAGGAACCCTATTCCGCAAACTCGCCTCTGTTCCGCCGCCGCCGCGCTTCCGAGATCGGGAGAACCAGAAGACCTCTTCCCGGCACCCTTCCGGAGGGAGGATTGACCTCCGGGAGTCTCCTCTCCACCATGGATGCTCCCCGGATGTCTCGTGAGTAGTTTTCCTTGGACCATGGGTCCGTGATCAGTAGCTATGTGATGTTCTCCTCCCCTCTTTGATCTTTATTGTTTAGACCTCGTGAGCTGCCCTACATGATCGAGGCACCTTTGTAATATTTCTGCTATTGCTATGTTGAGTTTGATGGGATCTGATGGATTATGAGATTATGTTCAGATTGTGATAGAGTAATATATTTGGTTTTTATCTCTTATATTTTTGTTCCTAAGTAATTCTTGCATGTTCTCCGTTGCTGTTTATTGCTTTGGCCAAGTAGTAGGTAGTGACTCCAAGAGGGAACGTTGTGCTAGATTGTGGGTTCATGCCCCCCGATGACATGCTTCAGTGACAGAAACATGAGTCTAGGGGATGTGCTGTTGCCACAAGGGGGAAAACAACGGTGCTTGTAACCGCGGTTACAAGGATTGTTTACTTTACGCAGAGTTTTTTTAATGCAGTTGTCTGTTGCTTTGGGTTTACACTTTGGGTGGGGCTCGCAACTTAATACCAGCGAGATGTTCTGGATAGATATCTCAAGGTGGATGATTAGTAGTAGATGCAGTTGGATTACGGTCTACTTACTTTGGCGCACTTCCCGTGCTTTTGAGCCTCTTCCTTTCTTTTGTAGCATAGTTAGCATTGCGGTGCGTTTATAATCCTGTCAATTTCCTTTCTGTAATTTGTTTACCTCGCATAGCAGTTTTATAGTCTTTTGGGAGAGAGACATCACTAGTGAACTTCACGTATCCCGGTCCATATCCTTATTAGTGTTTCCACGCTATCTTTACTTTACTGCTTTTACTTGCTATCATTATCCCTTGTGTTTTACCCTTCGTGAACAACAAGACCGGAGAGATTGACAACCTCTCTGAACTTCGTTGGGAACAAAGTTATCTGTGTCTGTGTGCAGGTCCACGTCAGTTGCGCCGCTGACACCTACTTATCATCTCCGGAGTCCTACTGGAGACAAACCTTGGTAACTTCACCGAGGGAAACTTGCTGCTACGCTACATCTACACCTTCCACTTGGGGTAACCAACGAAGGGCGAGAAGCCATCAAGCGAATTTCTGGCGCCGTTGCCGGGGACTCCGAGTGCTAAGATAGGGGAGTTGCACACTACCCTTTACCTTTGTTTTTTAGTCTTGTTAGTTTATCTTTCAGTTTTTATCTTTTTTTCTTTTCTCAAAATTTACAAAATTTTTATTTATCTTGCTGTTAGTAGTCCCCCTTGTTTAGATGAACATGTTAGGGCTAGGTTCTTTGCGGGAATCGGAAGTTCTTGATTTCCGTCAAAGAGATGGAGAAAATTTGAAGAAGGCATGGGACAGAATTTCTGAAGCACATAAAAGAGTTATGCCTTGGATATCTATAAAAATTGTGCTTAGAAATTTTTGCCATGGTCTTTTTAAATGGTGTAAACACTCTCTTGACATTATAGCTGAAGGAGATTTTCTAGAGTGTGATGAAGATAGGGCTCTTGAGATTTTGCATAGTCTATCTAGTTATTTTGTTTATGATCGTAGTGTTGATACTGTCATAGATAGACTTGCCACTATTGAAAAAAGATTGGATGCTCTAGACTTGAGTAAAGTAGAGGAACTTAAGTCCAACAAGAAAGAAATGTTGGCGATAGATGATGATTGGGCGCCCTTTGTTAGGATTAGCATCTCTAACCAAGGCTTCCTTGATCTTTGTGATATTGGATCCACAATTTCTACTATGCCAAAAATAGTTTATGATTCTTTGAAGCTAGATATGGATAATTTATCATCTTATCATGAACATTCTAATGGAGATATTTTAGAGATTAAAGTAAAGGTAAAATAAGTCCAAGTTGCATTCCTTCATAGGAGTGCACCAATGGATTTCTTCATCATGGAGCCAAACCAAAGTAACATTGTGCTCGGAAGAGACTTCCTCCGTGCTATGAAAGGCTTCATTGATATCGGTAATACGCACATACGCTTACGTGGTATGGTGAAAGGAAAGTATATCTTTCCTAGTAAGAAGAAGAATGAGCTTATTGAAAATCAATTTGAAGGTTTTTATGATTCTGATCTTGGATACCCTTGATTCTTCTTTTTGCATCATGCCTAGCTAATGGCTTTAAAGAAGCGCTTTCGGGAGGCAGCCCGCAACAAATTTAGGTTTTTCTTTTTTCTTTTGTTGTGTATTGATGATTGTTACTTCTGTAGAAACATTATTGTATCTTTATTTTTCAACTTTGTGCCAAGTTATAGCCTCTTACGGCAAGGGAAGTAAAAGTTGTGACATGCTGTCCAGAAAACAGATTCTGTCCTCGTGACCAGAAAAATTCCAGAAAAATCCCAGTTCATCTTTTCGAGCTGAATTTTTTACACAGTATGCACTATACAATTTTGAAACTTCCGTATGTTCTGAGTTTTTTTATTTGAGTGGCAGAAGTGCCCCTAAAAAATTCTTTACTATCTGCTGTTCTGTTTTTCACAGATTCTGCCACGTTTTGTGTCTCCTATCTTTTGCAAACCTTAAGCCTGCTTTTTCTTTGCAAAAACTTTTTGGCACTCTTGACAAACAGTAGCTATTCAAGATTATCTTTATATCCAGTGGGAAAAAATTATTTTTAAGGGTACTAACCTCTGTAATAAGCTTATGATGATTTGTGTATGAAGGGAGTTTTCAAGTGTGCGATGGAAGATGATGAAAGAAGATCCAGGAGTGTCAAGCGCTCAAGCTTGGGGATGCCCCCATGCATCCCCAATAAATATTAAGGAGACTCAAGCGTCTAAGCTTGGGGATGACCCCGTGCATCCCCTTCTCCATCAAAAAATCATCAGTTGGTCCTTCGTCTCACTATATTTTTACCACTTCATGCGTTATGTGCTATGCTTGGAGCGTCTCGCTCTTAGGTTTTGTTTTTAGTTTTCTTTAGCTTTGCTTGCCGTTCATAACAAGTTAGATCCCGTCTTACTTTGTGTGGGAGAGAAACACGCCCACTTTCAAAATTTGGAACACATCATATGATTCTTCATGCCTATCTTTTTTCTGTTGTGTGTTCTTTATCTTTTCATAGCTACTGCCATGTTTAGTTTTAGTCTTAGTTTGTCTTTACCAAGAGCCTTGGCTTTTGTTTAGTTTGTTGCTGGAACTCTTTTATTTAGTTTTCATGTTTATCTTGTTAAAGAGAGTTGGTTGTTGCACTGAGTTGTGTCTTGTCTTGAAAGTAGGTAATTGAGGTTGCTATTTAATTTCAGTAGTAGCTTGCAATGGTTTTGAGGTATTGATGTGAGTAATGTTTGAACTTTTGGTGTCAAGAGCTCTAGCCTATTAGTGATAGGTGTCGTATTTTGGGCAATCCGTGTGTATTTTCAAAACCTACAAAACTAGTTGAGAACTCTAGCTACTAGATGGATCACTACTCTTCTGAGGGGTCGAATATTAGAGTACACTCACGTACCATGATTCGAGGATGCACAAGGATAACCAAACCCCCATACACTCCTCCTCGGGGTACTTGTCTCTTTGTGAACCTCCTCATTAGATTGAGAGTTACCGATAATAAGTGCATGAGTTCTTCGGACTAATGTAAGTATTGAAAGTTGACACTTCCACCTTCCCATATTTTGCTAGCCTCTCCCGTGTCGTGCATTGCCTTCTTCTCACTCCGAGAGTTGTTGTCCACCTTCGCCGGTACTTCCAAACCCTTGGCATGATACGCTCTGTCATCATAAGCCTCCTTATATCTTTCCTCAAAACAGCCACCATACCTACCTATCAAGGCATTTCCATAGCCTTTCCGAGTTACATTGCCATGCAACATCCACCTCTTCATGACTAGATCTTCATGTCATACATGTTCCTGCTACACGGGCAGCGACATACATTGCATACATCATGATAGTTACTTCTATTTATGATTTTGAGTACCTTGTAAAGTGTGAAAGATCTCCTTTACCTTCTTGTAAAATAGAGTGTTGCCCTTAAGTGAGGAAAAGATCCCAAAGTGGACAAATCAAAAGATCCCAAAGAGGACATATGAGAGTTAAATAGAAAGAGCCATTGAGGCCACAAAAAAATACAAAAAAATAGAAAAAGAGAAAAAGAAAAAAAAGAGAGAAAGGGGCAACACTACTATCCTTTTGAGAGATCCACACTAGTACTCCCTTTATATCCTTGTACTCCATAGAGATGATCTTTATGCATATAGTTTGGAGAGCTTCCTAGCTCGTATGTGCATCCGTTGCATGGCAATCCCTACTCCTCACATCATATCTATCATTTGGCATCTCTTGCCTATGATTGTCCTCATTGATGTGAGCCTTTCTCATCCTTTTTGTCTTCCTCCTCCACCTTATTTCTCTCTTTGCCATCCTAAGTGTCAATTCTCGTGCTTACGCTCATCCATTGCATGAGTGCTCAAAATATCGAAAAGGAGTGGATCAAATTGACTTGTACCTGGCTAGTGGTCTGGGGATGAGTCAAGATAAGATTCCAAAGAAGACCAAGTGTGTAACTTTAGTAGATTGAGTTCTCAACACAAAAATACTTTTTTCTCGTATTCCCTATCCCCCTTCTTGCACGCAAACACCATTTGGAGACATTCGAGTCACAGACAGCGAGAGCTCTTGCACCTAATGTTCTTTTGTTACTTCTTTCAATGCTAATATAGACTCTTGCCTGTTATGACTTGAATTGAATCACTAACCTTGATTGCTTTACTTTTCAAAGTTCTTTTATGGTTGCTAGCATGTCACCACAGAAATTATGCTGTTATCATTTACCTACTCGAGGACGAGCAGGAATTAAGCTTGGGGATGTTGATACGTCCAAAACGTATCTATAATTTCTGCTTGATCCATGCATGTTTTGTGTGATATTTCTATGATCTAGATACACTTTCATACACTTTTGATCATATTTGGACTAACCTATTAACTCAGTGCACCCCAGTGCCAGTTCCTGTTTTCTGCTGTTTTTCTATTTCAGTTTTCCCCCATATAAAAGTGCCAGAAAAATTCGGGAAAATTCAGATAAAAAATTAGCGTGAAGGAAGCTTCACGAAGAGCTCTGGTGGGGCCAGAGGGGAGCCAGGGGGCCCCAGGCGGCCACCCGGCGCGGCCCCACCCCTAGCCGCGCCAGGGGGGCGCCTGGGGGCCCTGGTCCACCTCTGGCTGCCTCCCTTTGCCTATTTATTCTCCGTCACGGGAAAACTCCAGAGAGGAACCCTATTCCGCAAACTCGCCTCTGTTCCGCCGCCGCCGCGCTTCCGAGATCGGGAGCACCAGAAGACCTCTTCCCGGCACCCTGCCGGAGGGAGGATTGACCTCCGGGAGTCTCCTCTCCACCATAGATGCTCCCCGGATGTCTCATGAGTAGTTTTCCTTGGACCGTGGGTCCGTGATCAGTGGCTATGTGATGTTCTCCTCCCCTCTTTGATCTTCATTGTTTAGACCTCGTGAGCTGCCCTACATGATCGAGGCACCTTTGTAATATTTCTGCTATTGCTATGTTGCTGGCATTAAGTTGCGAATCCCACCCAAAGTGTAAACTCAAAGCAACGGACAACTGCATTAAAGAACTTTGCGTAAAGTAAACAATCCTTGCACTCGCACATACAAGCACCGTTGTTTTCTCCCTTGTGGCAACATCACATCCCCTAGACTCATGTTTCGGTCACTCAAGCTAGTCATCGGGGGGCATGAACCCACAATCATGCATAACGCTCCCTCTTGGAGTCACTACCTACTACTTGGCCAAAGCAATAAACAACAACAGAGAACATGCAAGAATTACTCTAGAACATAAATATAAAAGAGGAGAATCAAATATATTACTCAATCACAATCTGAACATCATCTCATAATCCATCGGATCCCAGCAAACTCAGCATAGCAACAGCAGAAATGTTACATATGTGCCTCGATCATGTAGGGAAGCTCACGAGGTCTAATCCATGAAGAACAAAGAGGGGAGGAGAACATCACATAGCTACTGATCATAGACCCATGGTCCAAGGTGGACTACTCACGGTTCATTCGGGAAGCATCCATGGTGGTGGAGAAGCTCCCGGAGGTGGTTCCTCCCTCCGGCAGGGTGCCGGGAAGAGGTCTTCTGGTGCTCCCGATCTTGGATGCGCGGCGGTGGCGGAACAGAGGAGAGATCGCGAAAAAGGGTTACCGTCGCGGTGGTTTCACGTCACGAGGAATATATGGACGAAGGGGGCAGCCAAGGGGGCCACTAGGGGTCCAGGCGGCCCCCTGGCGCGGCCCCACCCTAGGGCGCGCCGGGAGGGCGCCTGGGGCCCTGGTGGGTCCCCTCTGGCCTCCATCGGTGATTCTCGAAGCTTCCGTATCGCTGATTTTGTATTGGATTTTTCCTGAATTTTTGGAGAACTTTTAATATGGGTGAAACCTAAAATAGAAAAACAGCAGAAAACAGGAACTGGTACTAGGGTGCACTGAGTTGATAGGTTAGTCCAAATATGATCCAAAGTGTATGGAAGTTCATCAATATCATAGCAATATCACACAAAAGAGGCATGGAGCAAGCAGAAATTATAGATACATTTTGGACGTATCAAGCGCGTACGGTGTGCCATTGGAATAATTGGTTATCATCTCATCGAGAAGTTTTGTGGTAGCACCAAGTGTAGTTGACATAAAGCTTCCTCCCGCGGCCGAATCTAACCGGTTCCACGAGGTAAAGTTCAAGCCTGCATAAAAAGTCTGGATAACCATCTAGGTAGTCAAACCATGTGTAGGCATTTCTTAACAAGAGATTTCATACTTTCCCAAGCTTGGGCAACGTGTTCATTATCCAATTGCCTAAAATTCATAATGTTACTCCTCAATTGGATAATTTTAGCAGGTGGTTAGTACTTCCCAATAAAAGCATCTTTGCACTTATCCCAAGTATCTATGCTATTCCTAGGCAAAGATTGAAACCATATTTTAGCTCCGTCCCTCAAAGAGAAAGGAAAAAATTTAAGCTTAACAACATCACTGTCAAGGATCAGCCTCGGCAAATCCCATGGTCAGGGACCCTGGGTTAGATCGTAGAGAAGGAACAGGTTGGCGATACACGTCGGCTAACAGGAGAAGCACTTCCTGCTCAATTGTATTATGCGAGGGGGCGATTACAGTGGAAGTTTAGGCGAGTTCGCACAAGACCAGAGGTGTTGATTGTAGATTGCATATCCTGAGACGTCCCCCCTTCCATCCTTTATATACTAGGCTCGCTCTCGGGGAGTCCGTCTCAGGTTACAGGGACGATTGCCTAATTCTAGCCTTGCCTTAAATGCCAAGTCTTGACTTCCATATTGATCGCGGACTCCTACGTCGGTGCTCAGAGCGGACTAGTCGTGGGCCAGTCGTGGGCCCGTTGAAGCTTCCAGCGGGCCTCTTGTCTATGTATGCATCAGGTATCCTCACACGCAGGAGTCATGGGGTCACCCCCTCGTCAGTAGCCCCCGAGTGCCTGGGGGACTCAAAGAGTCGCCCAGGGACTCGAATTCATCCTCGTTTGCTTTCATATGCGCAGCATGGCTGCGAGTCGCTGGAAGCTTTAGCCATGACAAATGTTTATCTCGAGGGATGCTAAGCTAAAAGGGCCCAAGGTAGTCGACTGGTCGAGCCTTGGTGAATTGCGCTAGTGGCAAATACCTCAGTAGCCCAATCAAGCCCGTGCCCCTCGACACTAACTTCGAAACGACCGGTGTCTAGCAAAGTTCATGCCACTGCAGGTCTTATAGGGTCAATGCTGCTGACCCCAGTAAACATCCTTAACGCGTCTGTTATCGGCTCATCTATCTATCATGCGAGCGCATGGAAAATATCGGGAGTGAAGTCGCGCTGTGGCAAGTCCCGGCCCGGCCGTCTGTGCAGCGGGGTCCTACGTACACGCTAAGCGTGTGTGGCATCTGGGTACAGCAAGTCGTAGCCCAGGCATAATTTTGTATACAGGCACGGAGCCCAGTTAGAGATGCACCCTCTTGGAATAAACGATCAAGCGAGCTATTAGTAGTCACTCGCGGAGCTTTTGCGAGCTCAGGTGAGGAAAATAAGAAAGGCACCCACTCGGAAAGTCGTCGAGTGCGTGAGTACATTATATTCCTGAATACTTGTTTGAGTTTTGCGAGTAGTTACTCGAATGTTTTGCTTGTCTTCAGGGTGAGGGAGCGCCCGAACTCTGAAGGTGCACTGTCTCTGCTAGGGCGAGTGGTTACTCGAGTACATGTTTGCCTTCTGGGTGAGGGCGCACCGGAAACTCAGTAGATGTCGTGATTACAATTGGTGCCAGTGGCCACTCGAGCACGTCTTTGTCTTCTGGGTTTGGGAGCACCTGAAACTCTGTAGATTTTGAGCCTTGTTTTTAGCGAAGGCAAGGCGCTCCCGATGGGAGTAATTTTTTTGGATAAAAAATTAGAATATTTTAGCACCGATAGACAGGTGGTTTTTTGTTTTTTCCAATTGCTTTTATCTTGATCTGTCCTTTTTGGGCTGTCACGGCGATAAGCATATCTTTGGTGACCAAAGATGACGCTTGGTCTTTGACCCGTTGCGTCTCCTGACCAGCCATAATGATGACTTGGACGTCGTGTTGCCGCTGCCTATTGGATTTCCAAGGCGTGCATGGGAAACAGACGTGATTTGACGTGTCCTTTAAATAGTGCTGACCATGTAAAGGCATCTTGTCTCGGAATTTGGAACGTCTAGCGTGTTGGTCTTTGAATTAATGATGATGCCGTCTGGCCTTCTGCGTGGTTTTCCGGGTTGCCCCTGGGTTGTGCTATAAATACCCGTTGTTGTTTGCCTAGGCTTTGGCATCCATTCTTATCCTATCTTTCCTTTCTCCTTCTTCTTCCTATGGCTCCAAAGCGTGGTGCAGTTCCGGCTGGTCCAGGTCACGGCCGGCATGGTCGTGGTGGCCGTACGGCTCACTCTTAGCGTGGTGGTCGTCGTGGGGTTGCGTGACGCCCTCTTCCTCTTGCGCCGAAGAAGTTTTCTGGTGCTATGACATCCTTTTGCGTGTTCTTAGCCGCACCGCTACTCGGATCTCTCTTCCATTCTCATTTTCCTCCATGATTTCTGAGCTTAATTTGAGGGGTTTGTGGCTCCGGTTTCACGGGTGTGCTCGATCTCCTGCTTGGGTGGAGCTTTCTGTTGATAGCTCCTTCTTGATTTTTCTTGGATCTGGCTGGAGGTCATTTTCGCGGCGGCTCAATTTGCGAAGATAGCGTCTCTCGGGGGGAGTTTGTGCTCGAGCCCCCGAGTGCTTTTAGGTAGCGTCGGGTAAGCGAAGATAGCGTCTCTCGGGGGGATTTTGTGCTCGAGCCCCAGAGTGCTTTTAGGTAGCGTCTCGTAAGCGAAGATAAAGTCTCTCGGGGGGAGTTTGTTCTCGAGCCCCCGAGTGCTTTTAGGTAGCATCGCGTAAGAGAAGATAGCGTCTCTGTTGGAAATATGCCCTAGAGGCAATAATAAAATGTTATTATATATATATTTCCACGTTCGTAATTAATGTTTATATTTCTGTGCTATAATTGCAATGACCCTGACTATGAGATTCAGAAGAAAACTCACTTGCATGTGTGGAAATGTAAACACCAAGAGTTCCTGGTTTAACCTCTAAGACCAGCTCATGTGCTTACTGATGATTACGTTTTCTTAATCATGGACATTGTTCTTGTAACAAGGATGTCAGTAGCAATGGGAACATATTGTTAGCAGAACAATGATGTTGAACCGACCCCAGTATTGAATGATATACTTAGAGATCACATCGTAACTACGTTATAAGTCATATCATGAAATGTTATCATCTACGTGTTGGGAAACGTAGTAGAAAACAAAAATTTTCGGCCTACGAATCAAGAACCCAAGATCATCCAAGAAGATTGCATACAAGGTTTTAGGTCATGGCTCACCAACCGATGTAGCGGAAGTAGAGTTGGTGAAGCTCGTGGACATAGTGGAATTAGATCTCGCAAGTTCTCCCACGAACAGTCCCTTGATCAATCCCACGAACAAGTCCCGCGATCTAGTCCCACGGACAAGTCCCATGAACAAGATCCTCGAAGAAGGGTCGAAGGTACAACCCCTCCATTAGTATCCACACATCCCGTAGCAGCAATCCAGCAGCGCTCCGCCGTCCAGAGATGAAAGCCACCGAGAAAACTAGAGGGAGAAAACCCTAACGGATTCCGATCTAGAACAGCGTCTAAACCGGGGTCTAATTGTGGAGCAACGGGGTTTAGAGGAGGGAGGGTGGCGCATAGGCCTTGGGGACAAGTTGTGTTACTCTCCCTCTCCCCCTGGCTCACCTTATATAGGTGGCCAAGAGGCCTAGCGCGCAGCTCAAGGAGGATTGGGAGTCCAACTTGGACTCCCAAGCCTTCCAAACCTTCCCACACCTTCCCACCGGAAACCTGCCATAATGTGATTTGGTAATTCCACCTGGAGGAGGATTCCTTCCCCTTGGTGCGCCCCCCACCCCTTGGCCGGCCAGGGCAGCCTAGGTGGCTTTACCCCCAAGGCTAGGGGCGCAGGGGAGTGGGTGGTACTACCCGGAACCTTCCGGAACCTTCCATGACCTTCTAGAAGCTTCCAGGACCTTCCGGGACATACCGGGACCGTTTCGGGACATTCCGGACACTTCTGGAGCACTTCCAAGACCTTCCGAGACCGTTCTCGGACGTTCCGGAGCCATCCGAATAGTTTCCAAGACCATCCGAGTTACAGTTTAAGCCACCCGATGACCGCGAAGGTTGTCGGGACGCCCAACGATTATCCGGAAACTATTCCGGTTGATCCAGGACTTCCCCAGTACCATTCTCATATGTTCCGGAACCACCTGGGACTACTCCAGAGTGATCCGGACATAACCTTAAATACCCAGAACTACTTCTGGTGCCCTTATGAACAATTCCATAAATCTCCGGAACTACTTCCGGTACCCGTATGAACTATTCTGCTTTGCTTCCACTAAACCTTCTACCATACTAGTATTCTAACAGACTACTGCTCGTTAAGTGTGTGACCCAATAGGTTCGGTATAATGCGGACATGACTCAGAACATCTTCCGGACATAGGTCAACAGCCTTTTGTCAATAGCCAATAATCAACAGCGGAGCCATGGACACCCATGTTGACTCCCGCACATACACGAAGAAACTTCGAGTGAACCATTATGTTTAGTCATGTACCTTTCCCTTTGCTTCGCGATATATGACAAAGTTAGAGGAGAGAAGTTTGGCACCCATGTGTAACAACTTTTGAACACAAGCCACTCGTTATCCTCTTTGCTCGTTTGTCCCTTTTCTCGTTATCGTATTCCGGTATCCCCGTGACTGAATCACAATGCGTCTGGCCAGACTATAATGGATACCGTCATACCGAGTGGGCCCGAAGTGAATATCTTCTTCATCGTGAAGGAGCAAATCCCATTCTTGAACTATCACAGTCACTAGCCACACCATCTGACATACCCAGAACTTATTTTACTACTTCCCATTTACGGGAGGATTCATCTAAGAACCAAAGCATGTCTTCCTGTGTGAAGCAACTCGATACTCTCATGGTCTAAGGAATTACGTATATGATAACATTTCATGATATGACTTATAACGTTGTTACGATGTGATCTCTAAGTATATCATTCAATACTGGGGTCGGTTCAACATCATTGTTCTGCTAACAATATGTTCCCATTGCTACTGACATCCTTGTTACAAGAACAATGTCCATGATTAAGAAAACGTAATCATCAGTTAGCACATGAGCTGGTCTTAGAGGCTAAACCAGGAACTCTTGGTGTTTACATTTCCACACATGCAAATGAGTTTTCTTCTGAATCTCACAGTCAGGGTCATTGCAATTATAGCACAGAAATATAAACATTAATTACGAACGTGGAAATATATATATAATAACATTTTATTATTGCCTCTAGGGCATATTTCCAACAGTCTCCCACTTGCACTAGAGTCAATAATATTATCAGTGCTTGAGCACTTTACACCTATGGCATACCGGTGTAATACATGCTTCATTTGTGGTATAGACTTCATCATTGGATCTGACGTTTTAGACCCGTTTGTATCTTGCATATCTTCGCGTTTTCACGCTATCATAAAATTCACTAATTTTATCAGTTTAGCTTTGTATATGTTTGAATCATTTGGCAGGACCTTGGTTCCTTTAGAATAAGTCATGAAATCATTCGTCAATGTTCCATGAGCTTCAAGCATCTAGGAAACCATACCATGTTCATAAATGAATTTCTGATTCAAAATACCCTCCTTGTTACTTCTTTAAGCAACAATATACTTAGCCTCTGTTATAGAATTCGCCACAGTATCGAACTTGACATAGTTCCTCCATACTGTGCCACCCTTACGTGTGAAACACATAATCCCAATTAAAATCAAAAATCGGTCGGATTAAATATGAAGACTGAATTGGTGTAACTGTTTACATCAAAATTCAGCTGGTGTAACTTATTACAACGAGCTCTTCATTATCTCCATTTTCCGAGAAACATATCTTATCTATCATAAGTTTAACTTTTCACTGTTTGTCCAATGATCAACATATTGATCACTTTGGTATCTTGCTCATAACCTTTTGAAGCACTGGACATATCTGGCCGTTTTACATATTATGGTGTACATGATTAATCCAAACACACGGGTGAGTGGAATTCAATTCACGTGTTTTTGCTTATCTGTGTTCATCAACACCGATTTCTGCAAACAACTTTTCACCACGACTTTGGCAAGAACATGTTTCTTGGCATTTCATACTAAACTACTTTAGTATCATGTCAATATGTAGTGTTGGCTTTAGCATGATCAGGCACTTACTATCTTCATAGATCACTATGCTCAATACTAATGCTATATCAGCCCAAGTACTTCAGCTGAAAACTATTTCCAATAAACTCCTTATTCGTGTCAAGAAATTTACATCATTTCTAATCAACAATATGTCATCTACATAAGGTTTTAGAAATATTATTCAGCTCCCACTTACTTTCTTGAATATTCAAGCATCTTCGTTATTCCTGATGACAACAAACTCTTTTGGCAATTTCATCACAACGAAAATTCCAACTCCATTATGCTAGCTTCAGTCCATCACTGGATATCCAAGGCTTGCATCTATTTTAGCATCCTTTGAATCGACAAAACATTCCGGTCGTATCACGTATACGTCCTTTGTTATATTTCCTTGTAGGAACTTTGTTTTGACGTTCATTCTACCATATCCTATAAATGAGATATGTAGTAATTGCTAGTATAACCTGAACTGACTAAAGCATTTCTACGGTCGACACTATTTCGCCGTAGTCAACTTTTGAACTTGCTAGAAAACAATTTTTCAACGAGTTGAGCTTTATGGATAAAACAATTTCATCCGAATCAATTATAGATCCATATATATATTCTTCAGACTTTTAGTCTTTCGGAGGGTCTACCAAGTTCAAAACTTGACTTACTTCCATGGATACTATCTCAGATTATTTGGAATTTAGCCAAATCCCGGAGTCAGGGCCCATCAACGCTTCTTTGTATATCATAGGTTTATCGTTGTCGAACAACAATATCTCGTTTACATAAAAATGTTTGTACGAGTTTTGTCTAACCTGTGTGGTTCAGCTACGCACTTCTCTGAAGATTCAACAATCTTTGACAAGTTGCACTTTCCTCCCACTCACTCTTTTGTAAGAAACTATTTTTCTTCAAAACACACCGTTCTTAACAACAAACAGTTTTGCTTTTGTGTAGTGATAGAGGAATACCAAAACTTTTGGCATAACCTTAACAAAGTAGCACTTATCTGATTTGGGGTTTTGAGTATGTCAAACATATGCCTCATATACCCAAATTTTAAGAAAAGACAACATGGTTTTAACAGTCCATACCACATCTAATATGGTGTCATTTCAACAGATTTGATGATGCTCTTTTCAGTGTAAAACCTGTAGTCACTAACGCATAACTTTAATAAGTATAATGGCAAATTGATAAACGTCATATTTGATCTTACCGTGTCATACATGGATTGATTACATCTCTCGAACACTTTACTCATAGTGGTGTTCCGGGAGACGCAAGTTATGACACTTCTTCACAACTCATCAGACGTTCACTAAACTTGTAACTAAAATATTACTTTCTACAATCTAATTTGCAGAAGATTTATTTTCTTGTTACAATGAATTTCTATTTCACTCTAAAATTCCTTGAACATTTCAAAGATTTCAGACTTATGTCTCTATTGAACAGATATCCACATATCTACTTCAACTCATGAGTGAAGATAAGGAATCCACTGCACACAACTACACTTATTGGACTACACACATCATCATGTATGATTACCAATGGTTTAGTTGCCCGTTCATGTATGGCCTATTAACGGTGTTTTAGTCACATTACTTCGAGACAAAGATCGCAAGCGTCAAGTGATTCATAATCATATGACTCGAAAGTCCATCACTTATGGAAATTCTTCATGCATGTTATGTCACTTGTGATAAACGGCAGTGCCACATCTATGTGGTATTTCTGTCAGTCTTGCGACGTTTAGCGTCAGTGTTATGGATGTTTAGTATTATTATCAAGATTCATAACATACACCCTATTCATAATGGAAGTATGGCCTTTACGTTATTCATAGCTTTGAACAACTCTCTTGCAACAAACATGATTCAAAATGATGTTTTGCAACAAGGCTAAAGTGTAGTAACAATTTACTCAACTCTAAAATGAATTATGAAGATAATCATAGAGTCTACACACGGTATAGTAAACCTTTTACCGTGTTCCCGAGCGTGTCAAAACTCATCATTAGCTAGTCATAAAGGCCATAGTATTTCTTGCATCGAGTTGCAACAATATGCAATCGATGTGATATTCCGGTGATCAACAGTTTAATCACAATATACAGAATCCACAATTAACTGCTTAATCATGATTCCCAAGAATTACATCTCTTGACCAGCAATGAATTCATCTATACCTCCGTTTGACTTTCATTTCTGAGCTGGTTATTCCAGTCTTCTTTCGTTTTGCCTTTATACGTATCATAGTTCTATTTCCAATGTCACTCCTACTCACAGAAGATCACACATGATCAAGGGTGGCGCAGGCCATGGACTTTCCGGCGTGTAAGTCTTACTAACACCCTATGGAACTTCCTTTCCCTTAATCCTCATCATCATATGATCATTGTTCTTCTGGATCCCACACTTCTCAGTTTTGTTTAGAGCACAATGAACATTTTCACTAATGCTTACAATCATACATTATACTAGATATCTTATATCCAACATTAATTGTCTTACTACTGAAAACTTATTTTTCAGTTCCATGAATATAACATAACTATCCCAAACTTTTCGAAGTTCGGGTTTCATGGTGGTGAAGACAATGCACTTAGCTGTGGTGGAATTCTAGCATTTTGGATTATGGACATAAGTCACATCATCCATAGCATCAGCGGGAGAGCATCAAAAAATTTGCGATAGGACAAGCTCCTTCTCGACACTATTGAGGATAGTCCTCACAATACGGTACCAATCGTAAAGTTTTTACCAGATAAAACAGTTAATCAAAATCAATTGGGAAGGTGGTAACGCGAGCCAGTATTCTACAACGATAATGCAAATACTAAGACTTTGTTCATAATTAAGTTGCACTTGTGATTAATCAATTTAATTACTTAGTGCGCTCCCACTCAGATCAATATCTCTCGTAATTGATGCTGGAGTGATTCAAGATCCAACCCAATCGTCCGCCATTGATGTGACATCACTGATGACTTAGACTGGACCGGTAGGCCAACTTGCCAATCACGCCAAAGGTGATTCTGGTTCATCTTTCGATGGGCGTGTTCCGGTAGCAAACTTTTATCCAAACCGTCAAGATAACCAAGTGTAATGTGCTGTGTGTTCTTTTAACACACCCGTCTTTTATGCGTCACACCGTGTGCACCCATGTGACATGACCTGCTCCGATGTGAAACATAGTATAGATGGTGCTACAGTTGGAAGAACACTATCAACTTGATATTGTTTTGCGAGAGATCACCCTAATAAAATACGACTATCGCGCATCAAACAAGGGTGCATCAAAGGGATAAACATCACAGGCAGTTCATAAAATTTTGTGATATAGTATAGCCCTTTGCTTCGTGAAGTCTTCATTGTCTTCACGTCGTCGTGGTTGAAGTCACCGTGTCCAACAACTTTGTCCTTGGCGCCGGGAACATCACCACGGCTTCCGGCATGTGCGTCGGGGTCCACCTCCGTATCGTAGATCATCACCTTTGCATCTATCTATTGCTTTGCCTCGAGCTAATAAACAGTTCTGGCACGCAGGCCATAATTAAGTGACAATCATATGACTCCAGTCATCATGCCGTACCACGACACGCAGGTCGCGAATAAATATTACATAACATATAGCATCTCATACAAACACATTGCAAATCTTGAAGGCTATACCACATCACATGCATACTCTGCAAAAACGAGTTAGATCGCCATCTACACGGGTTGTTGCAACTTTTATCGTGGTTGTTAAGCAGGTTTACAAGGAAAACGAGAAACCCTAGATAAAACAAAACATGATACTTCTTTTGTTGCTAGTTTAACATACGGGGTGCGTGCAGCAACTAATGCCACAAGCCAAACTTCGTTAAACGCATGACCCCCGTGTGGATTTGAGTTCATAAAATCCACAAGCCCCTCCATGTTAAATCTTCTATTGCGAGATTAAGATGAGATCCAAGGAGTTTGATGTAGACCATGATCAAGGCAACCAGCATACTGAAAGCAGCATAGAGGGATCGATGGAAAACTCAATCCTTGTAGCAAAACCTCGACTTGCCATCAAGCATAGAAAAAATCACATGACAGGGAAGCAACAAGAAAATCAATGCCTCATATCACACATATGATCTAGCCTAAACATGCATCTAATCAAGGATCGCTCATGATACCACTGTTGGGAAACGTAGTAGAAAACAAAAAATTTCGGCCTACGAATCAAGAACCCAAGATCATCCAAGAAGATTGCATACAAGGTTTTAGGTCATGGCTCACCAACCGATGTAGCGGAAGTAGAGTTGGTGAAGCTCGTGGACGTAGTGGAATTAGATCTCGCAAGTTCTCCCACGAACAGTCCCTTGATCAATCCCACGAACAAGTCCCGCGATCTAGTCCCACGGACAAGTCCCATGAACAAGATCCTCGAAGAAGGGTCGAAGGTACAACCCCTCCATTAGTATCCACACATCCCGTAGCAGCAATCCAGCAGCGCTCCGCCGTCCAGAGATGAAAGCCACCGAGAAAACTAGAGGGAGAAAACCCTAACGGATTCCGATCTAGAACAGCGTCTAAACCGGGGTCTAATTGTGGAGCAACGGGGTTTAGAGGAGGGAGGGTGGCGCATAGGCCTTGGGGACAAGTTGTGTTACTCTCCCTCTCCCCCTGGCTCACCTTATATAGGTGGCCAAGAGGCCTAGGGCGCAGCTCAAGGAGGATTGGGAGTCCAACTTGGACTCCCAAGCCTTCCAAACCTTCCCACACCTTCCCACCGGAAACCTGCCATAATGTGATTTGGTAATTCCACCTGGAGGAGGATTCCTTCCCCTTGGTGCGCCCCCCACCCCTTGGCCGGCCAGGGCAGCCTAGGTGGCTTTACCCCCCAAGGCTAGGGGCGCAGGGGAGTGGGTGGTACTACCCGGAACCTTCCGGAACCTTCCATGACCTTCTAGAAGCTTCCAGGACCTTCCGGGACATACCGGGACCGTTTCGGGACATTCCGGACACTTCTGGAGCACTTCCAGGACCTTCCGAGACCGTTCTCGGACGTTCCGGAGCCATCCGGATAGTTTCCAAGACCATCCGAGTTACAGTTTAAGCCACCCGATGACCGCGAAGGTTGTCGGGACGCCCAGCGATTATCCGGAAACTATTCCGGTTGATCCAGGACTTCCCCAGTACCATTCTCATATGTTCCGGAACCACCTGGGACTACTCCAGAGTGATCCGGACATAACCTTAAATACCCAGAACTACTTCTGGTGCCCTTATGAACAATTCCATAAATCTCCGGAACTACTTCCGGTGCCCGTATGAACTATTCTGCTTTGCTTCCACTAAACCTTCTACCATACTAGTATTCTAACAGACTACTGCTCGTTAAGTGTGTGACCCAATAGGTTCGGTATAATGCGGACATGACTCAGAACATCTTCCGGACATAGGTCAACAGCCTTTTGTCAATAGCCAATAATCAACAGCGGAGCCATGGACACCCATGTTGACTCCCGCACATACACGAAGAAACTTCGAGTGAACCATTATGTTTAGTCATGTACCATTCCCTTTGCTTCGCGATATATGACAAAGTTAGAGGAGAGAAGTTTGGCACCCATGTGTAACAACTTTTGAACACAAGCCACTCGTTATCCTCTTTGCTCGTTTGTCCCTTTTCTCGTTATCGTATTCCGGTATCCCCGTGACTGAATCACAATGCGTCTGGCCAGACTATAATGGATACCGTCATACCGAGTGGGCCCGAAGTGAATATCTTCTTCATCGTGAAGGAGCAAATCCCATTCTTGAACTATCACAGTCACTAGCCACACCATCTGACATACCCAGAACTTATTTTACTACTTCCCATTTACGGGAGGATTCATCTAAGAACCAAAGCATGTCTTCCTGTGTGAAGCAACTCGATACTCTCATGGTCTAAGGAATTACGTATATGATAACATTTCATGATATGACTTATAACGTTGTTACGATGTGATCTCTAAGTATATCATTCAATACTGGGGTCGGTTCAACATCATTGTTCTGCTAACAATATGTTCCCATTGCTACTGACATCCTTGTTACAAGAACAATGTCCATGATTAAGAGAACGTAATCATCAGTTAGCACATGAGCTGGTCTTAGAGGCTAAACCAGGAACTCTTGGTGTTTACATTTCCACACATGCAAATGAGTTTTCTTCTGAATCTCACAGTCAGGGTCATTGCAATTATAGCACAGAAATATAAACATTAATTACGAACGTGGAAATATATATATAATAACATTTTATTATTGCCTCTAGGGCATATTTCCAACAATACGTAATTTCTTAGACCATGAGAGTATCGAGTTGCTTCACACAGGAAGACATGGTTTGGTTCTTAGATGAATCCTCCCGTAAATGGGAAGTAGTAAAATAAGTTCTGGGTATGTCAGATGGTGTGGCTAGTGACTGTGATAGTTCAAGAATGGGATTTGCTCCTTCACGATGAAGATATATTGACTTTGGGCCCACTCGGTATGACGGTATCCATTATAGTCTGGCCAGACGCATTGTGATTCAGTCAAGGGGATACCGGAATACGATAACGAGAAAATGGACAAACGAGCAAAGAGGATAACGAGTGGCTTGTGTTCAAGAAGTTGTTACACATGGGTGCCAAACTTCTCTCCTCTAACTTTGTCATATATCACGAAGCAAAGGGAATGGTACATGACTAAACATAATGGTTCACTCGAAGTTTCTTCGTGTATGTGCGGGAGTCAACATGGGTGTCCATGGCTCTGCTGTTGATTATGGATGATTAACTGTATTATCTAGTAAACCTTGTATGCAATCTTCTTGGATGATCTTGGGTTCTTGATTCGTAGGCCGAAATTTTTTGTTTTCTACTGCGTTTCCCAACAGTCTCTTGGGAGGATTTTGTGCTCGAGCCCCCGAGTGCTTTTAGGTAGCGTCGCGTAAGCGAAAATAGCATCTCTCGGGGGGAGTTTGTGCTCGCGCCCCCGAGTGCTTTAGTGTTATTATTTGGGCAACACCTTTTATTTCTTCGAGTTTTTACATGAGCTGCCGATCGGTGCTGCTACCGATACTCCCGATGGTGCCTATGGGTAGGCTATGGGTAGAACAGGCGTAAGTTTTCCACGTTCCACGGGTTTCCCACGTCTTCGTCGGTCTTCAGATTCTTCAGCCTGTATGCACCTCCTCCTTTCACCTCGGAGATTATGAAGGGTCCTTCCCTCTGCGGGGAAAGTTTGTGCACTTTTTCTTGTATGAGTCGCATGACGAGATCTCCTTTGCGGAAAGTTCTGGTCCGCAGGCGATTGCTTTGGTACGTGCATAGTTTGTCCTAGTATCCTTCTGACCTTGCTTTGGCTGTGTCCCTTGCTTCATCTGCAGTGTCTTTATCATCCTGGAGTGCTTCTTCTGCCTCTTCTTCTACGTATCCCGAGATTCAAGGAGTTCCAAACTTTAGGTCGTGCGGTAGTACCGCTTCTGCTCCATACACCATGAAAAAGGGTGTGTACTGGGTTGAGGTGTTGGGTGTAGTGCGCAAGCTCCACAAGACTACGGGCAGTTCTTCTACCAAGTTTCCTACAGCTTGTTCGAGTGGTGCGAGGAGCCGCTTTTTTATTCCTCCGCACACTAAACCGTTTGCTTTCTCCACCTGGCCGTTAGATTGTGGGTGCGCGATTGACGCATAGTTGATTTTGATGCCCAGATCTTTGCAGAAATTCTGAAATTCTATCGCTGTGAAGTTTGTGCCGTTATCTGTGATGATGTTATGGGGTACGCCGGATCTGAAGATGATGGACTTGATGAAGTTAACTACCGTGAGGGCTGTTGAGCTGGTGATTGGCACTGCCTCGATCCACTTGGTGAACTTGTCTACTGCTACTAGTAGATGTGTTCGGCCTCCTTTTGAAGACTTCTTGAGTGGACCCACCATATCGAGTCCCCAGGTGGCGAACGACCAGGATAGCGGTATGGTTTTGAGTTCTGATGCTGGGGCGTGCGGCCTGCTGGCGAATTTTTGGCACGCGATGGAGCGTCGTACGATGTCTTCCGCGTTTTTCATTGCGGTTGGCCAGTAGAATCCTGCTCGAAAGGATTTGGACACGAGTGCGCGACTGCTCGTGTGGTGCCTGCAAGTGCCTTAGTGGATCTCGAGCAATAGGGCCTTGCCGTCTTCTTCCTCGGTGCACTTGTGGAGGACCTGAGAGATGCTGTGCTTGTAGAGCTGTCCATTGATTATTGTGAATGCTTTAGGTCGTCGGCTGATGCGTCGGGCTTGTACGAAGTTTTGTGGTAAGGTTCCTTCGATTAGGAATCAAAGGAACGGTTTCGTCCAAGCTGGGCCTTCGAGTGCTGCTGGTTCTGCGTCTTCGACTGCTTCGTTGCATGTGTGTAACATCCCAAAATTCTTTGAATTTTGGAATGTTAATAAAATTAAATAGATAATGATTGTTTGCTTGGTGTGTTTTATTTTATCTGGGATTTAAAACTTTTTGGAGTTTATTGAATATTAAAAAGAGAGGGAATAAAAGGACTTTCCCTAATATTCATAATTGGTGTTTTTGGAATTTATTATTTAAAACAAAACCAACAAACAAAATGAGAGAAGGTAATATGACTCCTTCAACATATTAAAAGTTTGGAAAATGTTTTAAATCATGATTGTAATTCTTCTGAATATTCAAAACATTTTTCAACTCAAGGAAATTCATTTGAGAGGATATAAAATGACTTATCCCCTTTTTAATAAAGTTGGAAAATATTTAGAATATTACTTTAAAATTTTTAAATTTTATTATGAGTATTATAAATAACTCTAAAATTATTTTACGGATTTTATAATGCTAAGAGAGTTTTTATTTCATTGAAATGATTTATTAAATATTTTAAAAGAGTTGAAAAAGTATTCCAATGAGATATTTTTATTTTACCAAATTATTTATTTGTGTGACAATTTTAAAATTTATATTTTATTATTTAGAAATGGTTTGGCAATGCTTTTTACCAAATAAAAATACTTTTAATAGTTTATTGGATTTTATTTGATTTATGAAAAGTATTTTATATTTAAATAAAGTATTTAGAAAATGTTTTTTTATTTTCCTTTTTGTAAAATGTATTCATTAAATAAATTTCTTTGTATTATTTGATGAAATTTGGAATTTTATTTCACATTTTTCCGATGAGTATTTATTTTTCTACAATTGTTTGAAGTTGGTGATTTTAAATAAAAAGAAAATCCGTAGCCCGGCCTAGTAGTTGTCTCCGCCGCGAGCGCAATTAGAGCCCAACTCGGATCGATGGTTTTTTTTCTTTTCTCTCGTTATAAATAGAATTCCAGAAATTCTTTTTCTTTTTTCTTTTTTCTGGAAAAACCCCTAATTTCGTGGGACCCACCGCCGGGCCCCGTTTCGCCGGTGCCGCCACCTCGGATTCGCCGAAATCCCGCCGCCGGGCCCCGTCTCACCGCGCCGCCGTAGGGGCTCCTCACGCCGCGCCGCCCATGGCCGGAGTGCCACGCCACCGCCGCGCCTCCCGCCGTCGGACGCCGCCGCCTCCACGTGCGCCGCCGCCTCCCGCGGCAGCCAGCACAGCCGCCGCCCGCGACGCGCCCCTTGCCGGAGCCGCCATGGCCCAAGCCACCACGGCCGAGCCGCCCGCGCCGCGAGCTCGCCGGCCACCGTCGCCGCGCCACCGGCCACCCCGTGCACCGCCGCCACTCCCCCTCCCCCGCACCTCGCCGGACCCAGCACCCTCGCCGGAGCTCACTGTCCACGCCGGCCGCTTCCGAGTTCGCCGGAGTTGAGATCCGCCGCTAGGGACCTGATCGCTTTTTGCGAAAAACTTTATTTGCGGATAGGTCCCTTTTGGCAGAAAACACCCCGGCGTCGTTTCCGCAATATCTCCTACATCGTGCGTCGGATCGAGCTGAAACTTTTTCCTACGCGCTCATGTTGTTCTATACTTTAGCATGCAATGAAGTTTTTCACACTTTGCACACTTTTGAATTTGAATTTATTTCAAATTCAAATTCAAATTCCGGTGGTCGTATCTTGTAAACCATTGATCCAAATCGAGTGATTCTTTTTTGCGTTGGATCACTCGTTCCATGTATTTTCGGTATATATCATGTGTACACAAAAGTTTACAAGTTTCTTGATCTGTTTAAAATCAAATTAAATTCAAATTTGAACTTGCTATGACCTGTGTTGTAGTATTCCGTTTCACGTGATTCTTTTTGCATATCGGATCATTTGAGACTTGTTATCGGTAAGATTCACACACTTTTCATGTGGGCATGATATTCACCTTGAATTCATAAATGTCCATGGCCACAACTACTTACCGATGAATCTTTATCTGTTGACTCTCTCGAGTTCACTTCCACCGATCACCTTCGAGTACATCGACACCTTTGCACTTGAAATCCCTTTTGTTTTGTTTCAAAAAACTATGTGTTTGTTTGTTGATCTTTTGTTTGTCTCGTTGTAATGTGATTGCTTATTCGATTTCCTTCGTTTGCGATAGATTTTCTCGGAGTGTGACGAATAGAGTTGACTGGAACGTGAGAGCGAAGATCTTCATCGAATGTATAATGCAAGTCATATCTTTGATCATACTCCCTATTACCTATGTTTTTAATGCATTAGTTCTTCTTCTTTAGATGGCATGATAGGTTATGCTATGCTATTTACACCCAGTAGTTCATTGACGTAGGTCTGATCCTTACATCATTGTCACCATCGTATACTATGATATTTCTATGCTAAGTAGACGTGGATTGGGAAGTGAATCATTATGAGGTATGAGTGATAATGTAGTTATCAGGACCAACATAAAGTTAATGAACTACCTGGGTGGGATGGTTGCGAGTATCTTGGAGATGGCCAATGATGACTGCGGAAAGCCACCCAGGCTCAAAGGGACTAATTGTGTTGTCATACCTAGAAGCTTACGTGTGCAGCCACAAGCTATTATGGGATCTGGATTAGTTGAGTAGGTTGTGTGACCTCTTTCCGGGATATACTAGCAGATGTAGATTTTTATAGGTGTACCGGTTATCCAGCGGTTAAGGGCAAACACTTCTGAAAGACCATATCTCGATCTTCCAGTTGGCATACACCATGCAGTGTGACGAACTACAAAGGACGCGATCGAGTCTTGTGGGGAAAAGTGCACAAACCTCTGCAGAGTAAAACTAATCGATTAGCCGTGTCCCCGGTTATGGACAATTTGAGCGACTAGATGTGGTAATATTGATTTGTCTCATCATCTTTAAATAACTGTTTGGTTTAATCACTTTGGGTTAGATTGAGTGGGGGTTCCCATCTCAATCGTATGCTATTGTAGGACTTCGTTACTATTATTCTATAAGGAAAATTTAGCTTTTTGCAAAAATAAATGTAGAAGCTCCACCAGCCAAATTCCATGAATTGTAGGAAATTTTATTTCATTCCGGGATATGATTTGCCGTACATTCAAATGTACTGACCCATTGTCGGGCGGTAACCTTCGGTGTTGCAGGATTATATACGACGAGTAAGTGGTACGATGTAGGGTTATTATGTCTATACTCAACTTGCCGGTGGAGTTGATGGACGCCACGAAGCTTTTATTGTTCTTCCGCTGTATTTTATTTTAAGCTAGCCTTGAGCTATGCAGGTATGCTATATTGTAATTCTGGATCTTCGATGTAATATATATGACATGTGGTTTATTCTTGATATTACATCATGTACTGTTTGTGTTAACTATTGATCCAGGGACTAGCACAGAATGCACAGAGACTTGGATTCCTTGGTGAATCGGGTCGTTACAATGTGTCGTCTGTTGGGTTTGCACTTGTGCTGGCTCGCCTGAGTCGTCGTCCTCTGCGACTGCCTCCGGTGCGAGTGGCTTGGTTTTTATTTACCTTTGGCTGATGCTTTCGAGGAAGACGCCTGGAGGGATTGGTCCCCTGGTTGATCCAATGTTTTCGAGCTCATCTGCTTCTGTGTTATTTACTCTGGTGATGTAATTTAGCTCGCAGCCGTCGAATCCTCCTTTCAGAGTGTTGTAGAGCTTCTGGTAAGCCATCATGTTTTCTGCGACTGCTTCACAATCTCTCATTGCATGCTGGACGACGAGGTTGGAGTCATCGTAGATTGAGAGACGAGTGGCGCCGCAAGCTTTTGCCATGCGCATGCCATGGAGTAGTGCCTCGTATTCTGCTTCGTTGTTGGAGGCATTGCTGAAGTTGCTCTGGAGAACATATCTGAGTTTGGATCCATTGGGGGAGATTAGTACGACGCCTGCTCCATCTCCTTGCTGTGTTTTTGACCTGTCAAAGAACATTGTCCAAGAGTTGGACAGGTCTGGGGGGCCGGGTGTTTTCATTTCTGTCCACTCGACTAGAAAGTCTGGGAGTACTTGGGCTTTGATCGCCATTGGGTGTTTGAATCGTAGGTCGTGGGGACTGAGCTCGATGTTCCATTCGGCGAATCGGCCGGTTGCTCCGGGATTGTTGAGGATGTCCACGAGTGGTGCGCTGCTCATGATCATGATGCGGTGCTCGTCGAAGTAATGTGTTACTTTCCTTGAAGTCGTGACGATGGCGTATACAAGCTTTTGGTAGTGCGGGTACCGCTGCTGAGATTTTGTGAGTAGCATTCTTAGGTAGTAGATTGTCCTTTGGATGCTCTGGATTTTGCCTTCTTCCATGCGCTCGACGACGAGTGTCGTGCTGACTACGCTGTTGTGTGCCGCTATGTAGAGGTAGAGGGGTTCTTGCTCCTTGGGCACCGCCAGGATTCGTGGTGTCGAGAGGGTATTCTTTAGGTTGGCGAATGTGTTGCGGACTTCCTCAGTCCACTCGAATTTTTCTCGTTTTCTTGAGCAACTGGTAGAATGGTAGGGTCCTTTCTCCCAGCCTGCTAATGAAGCGTCTTAGTGCTGCGAGTTTTCCTGTGAGTTGTTGTACGCCCAGGATGTTAACTGGTTCTTGCATCTTGGCGATTGCTTGGAATTTTTCAGGGTTTGCTTCGACTCCTCGAAAAGAGACCATGTACCCGAGCAGTTTTCCGGCTGGGACGCTGAACACACACTTTTTTTGGGTTGAGCTTGAATATGTATTTTTTGAGAGCGCAAAGGTTTCGCGGAGGTTACCGAGTAGCGTGCCTGCACTGTAGGTTTTGATGACGATGTCGTCGACGTAGAATTGGACGTTTCTGTCGATTTTATCTCTCAGGCACTCTTGCATCATCCGTTGGTACGTGGCTCCAGCGTTTTTCAATCCGAAAGGCATTTTTCTGTAGCAGAATACGCCATAGGGGGTGATGAACGAGGTGTGTTCTTCGTCTTCTTCCTTCATCCTGATTTGGTTGTATCCTGAGTAGGCGTCGAGGAAGGATGGGAGGTCGCATCCTGCTGTAGAGTCGATTATCTGGTCTATCATCGGCAAGGGGAAGTGGTTCTTGATACGTCCAAAACGTATCTATAATTTCTGCTTGCTCCATGCATGTGTTTGTGTGATATTGCTATGATCTAGATACACTTTCATACACTTTTTATCATATTTGGACTAACCTATTAACTCAGTGCACCCCAGTGCCAGTTCCTGTTTTCTGCTGTCTTTCTATTTCAGTTTTCCCCATATAAAAAGTGCCAGAAAAATTTCGGGAAAAATATAGGAAAAATCAGCGGACAGGAAGCTTCGCGAAGAGCCCGAGTGGGGCCAGAGGGGAGCCAGGGGTGGCCCAGGCGGCCACCCGGCGCGGCCACACCCCTGGCCGCGCCAGGGGGGCGCCTGGGGCCCCTGGTCCACCTCTGGCTGCCCCCCTTCGCCAATATATTCCCCGTGACGTGAAACTCTCGGAACAGGAACCCTTTTTCGCGATCTCTCCTCTGTTCCGCCGCCGCCGCGCTTTCGAGATCGGGAGCACCAGAAGACCTCTTCCCGGCACCCTGCCGGAGGGAGGGCCGACCTCCGGGAGTCTCCTCTCCACAATGGATGCTCCCTGGATGTCTCGTGAGTAGTTTTCCTTGGACCATGGGTCCGTAATCAGTAGCTATGTGATGTTCTCCTCCCCTCTTTGTTCTTCATGGTTTAGACCTCGTGAGCTGCCCTACATGATCGAGGAACTTTTGTAATCTTTCTGCTGTTGCTATGCTGAGTTTGATGGGGTCTGATGGATTATGAGATTATGTTTAGATTGTGATTGAGTAATATATTTGGTTTTTATCTCTTATATTTTTGTTCCTAAGTAATTCTTGCATGTTCTCCGTTGCTGTTTATTGCTTTGGCCAAGTAGTAGGGAGTGACCCCAAGAGGGAACGTTATGCTCAATTGTGGGTTCATGCCCCCCGATGACACGCTTGAGTGACAGAAACATGAGTCTAGGGGATGTGCTGTTGCCACAAGGGGGAAAACAACGGTGCTTGTAACCGCGGTTGCAAGGATTGTTTACTTTACGCAAAGTGCTTTTTAATGCAGTTGTCTATTGCTTTGGGTTTACACTTTGGGTGGGGCTCGCAACTTAATACCAGCGAGATGTTCTGGATAGATATCTCAAGGTGGATGATTAGTAGTAGATGCAGTTGGATTTCGGTCTACTTATTTTGGCGTACTGCCCGTGCTTTTGAGCCACTTCCTTTCTTTTGCAGCATAGTTAGCATTGCGGTGCGTTCATAATCCTGTCAATTGCCCTTCTGTAATTTGTTTACCTCGCATAGCAGTTTTATCGTCTTTTGGGAGAGAGACATCACTAGCGAATATCACGTATCCCGGTCCATATCCTCATTACTTTTTCCACGCTCATTTACTTTTCTGCTTTTACTTGCTATCATTATCCCTTGCGTTTTATCCTTTGTGAACAACAAGACCGGAGAGATTGACAACCTCTCTGAACTTCGTTGGGAACAAAGTTATTTGTGTCTGTGTGCAGGTCCGCGTCAGTCGCGCCGCTGACACCTACTTATCATCCCTAGAGTCCTACTAGAGACAAACCTTGGTATCTTCACCGAGGGAAACTTGCTGCTGCACTGCATCACGCCTTCCACTTTGGGCTCACCAACGAAGGGCGAGAAGCCATCAGTTCTTCGGGCAATGTTTGTTGACGGGTTCGTAGGCGACGCACATTCCTAGTACATCGGTGTCCTTTTTAGGTAACAAGACTAGGTTTGCGATCGAGGTGGCTTTCTTTGTCTCTCGAATGAATTGCGCGTCGAGTAGTCGGTTGATCTCATCTCCAATGGCTCTGCGCTTGGGTTCTGAGAATCGGCGCAACGCCTGCTTTACTGGTTTGGTGTTTGGATGTATGTGCAACACGTGTTCTACAAACTCTCGTGGTATTCCGGGCATGTCGGCCGGGCACCCGGCAAAAAATTTCCACTCTTTGCGGAGGAAGGCCATGAGGGCAGCTGCTTGTTCTTCTGGGAGGTACGCGTAGATTCGTACCATCTTGTCCTGGTCCGTTGGGTGAACATGATGGGTACTGTGTCGCTGTCGACGCTGAAGTCACGATTGACTTATTTTGACTCGCTTCTGCTTTCTAGTGGAAAGATGCTCCTGTCTGTTACCATGGCTATATCTTCGTGCGGTTGCTGGGCTCCAAAGGTGTCAGAAACTTCGTGAAAATCACGGACACACTGGTCTGATTTGATGAAAATTCAATTGAATGTGATGACCCCCGAGGGTCCTGGCATCTTGAGCTTGAGGTATGCATAGTGTGGGACTGTCGTAAATTGCACGAATGCGGGTCGTCCCATTTTGGCGTGGTATTGGGACTGCCAGTCGAGTACTTCGAACTCGAGGACTTTTCTTGCGAAGTTTCCCTTGCTGCCGAAGGTGACATCGAGCTCGATTGTTCCAAGGGAGGTGGCTGCTTCGCCTGGCATAAGGTGCTGGTGAAGATTATGTTTAAGCTGCTGCCTCCATCCATGAAGATTCCAAGTGTAAAGCAGCATCATATCCAGCACCAGAGAATTGATCTCTCATAACAAGGTTTAGCAAGGCAGGTTTAATTTCATAAGAGGTAGCTGAAGTGGCAGGTGTGGCAATAGGAGTGCAGATAAAGTCTTTGTTGTTGTGACTAGTGAAGTCACGCAACTTGGTGTTTTCAGAGGAACCCATAGTAGCAGCAAGTGTGGCAGATTTTTTTGTAATTTTTGCTATAAGACACAAAGATAAAAACTGAAAGGTAAACTAACAAGACTAAAAACTAAAGGTAAAAGGTAGTGGCCAACTTCCCTATCTTATCACTCGGAGTCCACGGCAACGGTGCCAGGAATTTACTTGCTGGAGCGAGAGTTGACGGGTGTAGTTTTGCTTGTTTCCCCGGCAACGGCTTCAGAAATTTGCTTGATACGCGAGAGAGGATAATTTCTTCTCGCCCTTCGTTGGTTACCCCAAGTGGAAGGTGAGATGCAGCGTAGCGGCAAGTTTCCCTTGGTGAAGATACCAAGATTGAGAGTGTCGACCAGTAGGACTCCGAAGATGATAAGTAGGTGGTGAAGCGAACAATGACGTCGTTCATAACCGAGGTTGCTTACTTCACCTGGACCTGCACACAAACACAAATAACTTTGCTCCCAACGAAGTTCAGAGAGGTTGTCAATCTCTCCGGTCTTGTTGTTTACAAAGGATAAAAAACAAGGGATAATGATAATGATAACAACTGAAAGTAAATACTGAAAAGGAAATAAGAGTGTAAACAATGATGAGAATATGGACCGGGGTCCCGTGATATTCACTAGTGATGTCTCTCTCCCAAAAGACGATAAGACTGCTATGCGAGGTAAAAAAATTACAAATGGGAAATTAACAGGATTATAAACGCACTGCGATGCTAACTATGCTACAAAAGAAAGGAAGAGGCTCAAAAGCATGGGAAGTACACCAAAATAACTAGACCGAAATCCATCTGCATCTACTACGAATCATCCACCTTGAGATATCTATCCAGAACATCTCGCTGGAATTTAGTTACGAGCCCCACCCAAAGTGTAAACCCAAAGCAACAGACAACTGCATTAAAAAGAACTTTGCGTAAAGTTAACAATCCTTGCAAGCGCGAGCACCGTTGTTTTCCCCCTTGTGGCCACAGCACATCCCCTAGACTCATGTTTCTGTCACTCAAGCGTGTCATCAGGGGGCATGAACCCACAATCGAGCATAACGTTCCTCTTGGAGTTACTACCTATTACTTGGCTAAAGAAATAAACAGCAACGGACAACATGCAATCATTACATCGGAAAAAAAATACAAAATATAAGAACCAATTATATTACTCTATCACAATCTGAACATAATCTCATAACCCATCAGATCCCATCAAACTCAGCATAGCAAAAGGAGAAAGATTACATATGTGCCTCGATCATGTAGGGCAGCTCACGAGGTCTAAACCATGAAGAACAAAGAGGGGAGTAGAACATCACATAGCTACTGATCACGGACCCATGGTCCGAAGGAAACTACTCACGGCACATCCGGGAAGCGTCCATGGTGGAGGGGAAACTCCCGAAGGTCGATCCTCCCTTCGGCAGGGTGCCGGTAAGGGTCCTGACGGTGCTCCCGATCTTGGAAGCGCGGCGGCGGCGGAACAGAGGTGTGATCACGAAAAAGGGTTCTCTCTTCGGAAGTTTCCCGTGACAGAGATTAAATAGGCGAAGGGGGGAAGCCAGGGGTCCAGGCTCCCCCCCTGGCGCGGCCAGGCCAGGCCCCTGGCCGCGTCAGGTGGCCGCCTGGGCACATGGTGGTGGCCCCCTGGCCCTCCTTCGGGGCTCGGGAAGCTTTCTTCACGCTGAATTTTTATCTGATTTTCCCGGATTTTTGAAGCAGTTTTTATATGGGGGAAAACTGAAATAAAAAACAGCAGAAAACAGAAACTGGCACTGGGGTGCACTGAGTTAATAGGTTAGTCCAAATATGATCAAAAGTGTATGAAAGTGTAACTACATCATAGCAATATCACACAAAACATCCATGGAGCGAGCAGAAATTATCGATACGTTTGAGACGTATCACCTGTTCTTCTTTGTTCTCTTTAATTTGTAAAAACAACAAAAACATTTCTCTTTTCTTTTGCTTTTGTTATACCTTTGAAAAAACCCAAAAAGATTTTCTTTTTTCTCTTTAGTTAGCTTTGTTTTCATAGTTCAGCTTGAGTCCGTGAGGGCATTTGATTATATTTCCCACGTTCGGTCGTGCAAGTGACACGGCGGAAATGACGAAGATCGACGGAAGCGAAGCAACAAGGAAACCGGTATGAACTCTTCTTGTTTCTACTTTTGTATATGCCTGTACTTATGATCTAGAGACGAGCTTGTAGCGACATAGTGCTATGTTTACAATGCTTTCCCAGTGTTCATGCCTTCTTTGTGGCTAATCTCAAATAGCTAGAGTGCATAATGTGTTGTTGAAATGATTTACATGCATTGCATTGTTCATGGTTTGGCATATCGAAGTCGTATTTCCGTTCAGAGAATTCTTGGATTGACTTGGCACATGTTCACACATGTTTATGACTAAAAAGTCTATCATGCCTTGATGATCTTTTTATTTCTGAATAGTTATATCACTTTCATGCCCGATTCAATGTTGCTTTGTCGCTCTGCATGATTATGACCATTATTGCTCTCTAGTTGGTCGCTTCCCAGTTTTTTTCTAGCCTTCACTCGCACTAAGAGGAATTATGCTTGTGTATCCAAACTCCTTTTCAAACCAGTTATTCCACTTGAGTCCATCATACCTTCCTATATATGGTATTTACCGGCCATCCCTAACTTAGACTTTCTTGTGCCATCTAGAAATCTATTCAAAACCTTCCCTTTTGTAACCGTACAAGCTCATGGTGTGGTGAGGGAAAATCAGTATCTACCATTCCAAAAATACTTTGACGGAAGTTTTGACTAGTCATAAATAAAGAAGAGTTACACCTCCCCCATACTTGATGATTGAATGAAATGGACCAAATTCTGCTAATGATAGATGGAACGAGAAAACTTCCTTCCATACTTGAGGAAAAATAAAAGGCACCATAGACCGTCAAATGATGTATGGCTAAGGGAACAAAAGTGTAAGCAAAAAACATTAATATGGTTGGCATGGGAGATGTTGAGAGACCTTTACCGTTCACCGTTGACTGGAAAGTTGCACTTCTTAAAAGAATTTTATCTCTGTTTTCAAAACCAAGAGCTCTGGTACATGTTTAGTCTTTGCTTCCAGCCATGGGTTTTCAACCTTTCCATCAAAAGCCACGGTTCTTGAGTCTCCCCTTCTTTCTTCAAAGCACCAAATATTGAGAACATAATTGTCATTCTTAGTGTAACATGCATTGTCCCAAAGTACCACATTGTCTTCTGCATGATTGTGATATTGCTTGTTCTGAAATTCTTAGTTCTAGTCTCCTTTAAAACTCCGGAGGAGTTTCTGCATTTATGTTTTTCTTCACTCATGGAGGCTAGCGAGATACCACTCTAGTATGTTCAAGCTATGTGCATTGTGATCTTGTCTTGATTTTCGACATCATATTATTTACTTTTGGTTGTTTGTGATTGATCACTTGAAAGAAGGATTGCTTCGTGCATTGTCCTTATATCATTGTTTCAATACTTGCTAAACTCTTTTCGTAGTACATGCTTATACACATCTTATGAGGCAAAAGAGTTTGCCAAAGTTTTCTTTGTCGCATCCAGTTTGTTGAACTGAATTGCTTGAGGACAAGCAATATGCTAAGCTTGGGGGAGTTGATACGTCTCAAACGTATCTACTTTTCCAAACACTTTTGCTATTGTTTTGACCTCATTCTTGCATGATTTGAACTAAACTAACCTGGAATGACGCTGTTTATAGTTGAGCTGCCTGTATGGTTATATTGTGTGGAGGAAAATGGATTTTTAGGTGCCTCAGAAAATTCCGGGAAAATTCACAGAAAATCCACGCACCATAAGCTTCCATGTACCAGAAGTGGGGCCAGAGCACGGATAGAGGGCCCCCAGGCGCCCTGTTTGTCGCGCTCCCACCCATGGCCGCGCTGGGGGCGCTTGGGGGGCTCCCACCTCTTCTGTTGCCCTACCTGGCCCCCTATTTATTCCCGTGATGCGAAAACCCCAGAAAAGAAGTCGTTTTCCCAGTTTCCGTCGTGGAGCCGCCGCCACCCTCTGTTCTTCTTCGGGACGGCTAATCTGGAGGTTGTTTTGGCCTCCGATGAGGGGAGATCATCGCCATCATCATCATCATCACCACTCCATCCTCCCTCCATGACTTCTTCTCTCATGTGTGAGTAATTCCTTGTTGTGGGCAAAGGGGATGGTAGGGATTGGATGGGTTAGATCATGTAATAGTTCGCCAGATTGTTGGGGGCATGTTGCCTATGATCTACTTTTGTGTTTATCATCTTGGCTACAACTTGTTGCTCTCAATGCTTGTCACTTTGGGCCCGAGTGCCATGTTTTCAGATTTGAATCACTTTTGTTTTCATGAGTATATTTAAATATTTTTTAGCTATCAAATGGTTTTGGAAAAATGTGAAACTTGTTCCACAATTAGTGTTGCACTTTAAAGAAGTGCCATAAAAAGTATCGGCACAAGATAAATTCATTTGAATTTTTGGCTACTAATAATTGACTAAAGGAGGCTCCTTTACTACTGTTTTTATTTGTTTAATTTATTTGATCATTGCAATAAATCCCATTGTTGTTCTAACACAGTCCACTAACTTTTAGACATTTGAAAAAAATGGTTGCACAATTTTTAGACAAGGTTTTATTTACCACATTGTTTTTAATATCAACCAAAGGGAATTTTGAATTTGTTTTGATTCAAAGATGATCAAGGCAAGATTAGCAATAGTAATTTTCATTAGCAGAAGTGATTACTGTTACATGACACTGAGGGTGTTACAACAAGCTTCACCTTTGTAGCAAGCAAACCACCAGCCAAGCGCACCCAGATTCAACCATGCAACAAGAAGACAGGTATGAAAAACAGTCAAATCGTAAGCATCACAAACCTAACAATGAAAAGATGAACCAACAGGAAAGGAACAAAGAAACAAAAAGCCAAGCAAGAAACGGGGACTTCACAGGAAGCAGAGAAGGACACATCGAGTAGAGCTCAAGTGACCTCGATGGCCAGATCCAACACGAGGCTATAGGCAAAGATATTTGGGTGATCGATTTTACCTAGCTAGGGTGATTCGACATACACATCAACATGGCTCCTCTGTTCCCCCTTCCCCGCTCCTCCTCCCTCCCCTCCCCTCCTCCCATGTCCCTCGGCTCCTCGCCGCCGACCCGCTCCCCCTCTTGCCAGTCACCTCTCCCTTCCTCCCTCCCCGCTTCCTCTCCCTGGCGTCGGTGGCCTTCCTGTTCTCCCATCGTGACATTCCTCTCCGGAGGCGTCCCCTGCAACCTGTGTTGCATTGCCTGGTAGGTTTTGGGCGTTGTCCCTGCTTGAGGAGGAGACCCAGGACGAGGCTGGCCCGGATCCGGCGGTGGTGCTGCCGTTGGTGTTGGGGAAGGTTCGTAAGTTTGCATCGGGAGGCGCGGGCCGGTGTTCCTCCTCCGTCGCCGACAGGTTGGAACCTGGCAGGGAGATTGTTGGTCGTTGATCTGCGACATGATGATAATGGTTTCTCGTCCTTCGTTGGTTACCCCAAGTGGAATGTGAGATGTAGGATAGCGGCAAATTTCCCCTATGTAGAGGATAGGGTTTGTCTCCCATAGGACTCCGGCAATGTTAAGTAGGTGGCAAGAAAACAATGGCACCGTTTACGACAAACATTGCTTTCTTGACCTGGACCTTCACACAACACAAATAACTTTGCTCCCAACGAAGTTCAGAGAGGTTGTCAATCTCTCCGGTCTTGTTGTTTACAAAGGATAAAAAACACAAGGGATAATGATAATGATAATAACTGAAAGTAAAATCATAAGAGTAAATAAGTGTGTAAACAATGATGAGAATATGGACCGGGGTTCCGTGATGTTCACTAGTGATGTCTCTCTCCCAAAAGACGATAAACTGCTATGCGAGGTAAACAAATTACAGATGGGCAATTGACAGGATTATAAACGCACCGCAATGCTACCTATGCTACAAAATAAAGGAAGAGGCTCAAAAGCATGGGCAGTACGCCAAAATAAGTACACCGAAATCCATCTGCATCTACTACTAATCATCCACCTTGAGATATCTATCCAGAACATCTCGTTGTAAACCCAAAGCAACAGACAACTGCATTAAAAAGAACTTTGTGTAAAGTAAAAAATCCTTGCAACCTCGGTTACAAGCACCATTGTTTCCCCCTTGTGGCAACAGCACATCCCCTAGACTCATGTTTCTGTCACTCAAGCGTGTCATCAGGGGGCATGAACCCACAATCGAGCATAACGTTCCCTCTTGGAGTTACTACTTACTACTTGGCCAAAGCAATAAACATCAACGGAGAACATGCAAGAATTACTTAGGAACAAAAATATAAAAGATAAGAACCAAATATATTACTCTATCACAATCTGAACATAATCTCATAATCCATCAGATCCCATCAAACTCAGCATAGCAACAGCAGAAAGATTGCATATGTGCCTTGATCATGTAGGGACGCTCACGAGGTCTAAACCATGAAGAACAAAGAGGGGAGGAGAACATCACATAGCTACTGATCACGGACCCATGGTCCAAAGGAAACTAATCATGGCACATCCGGGAAGAGTCCATGGTGGAGGGGAAGTTTCCGGAGGTCGATCCTCCCTCCAGCAGGGTGTCGGGAAGAGGTATGCTGGTGCTCCCGATCTTGGAAGCGTGGTGGCGGAACAGAGGAGAGATCGCGAAAAAGGGTTATGTCTTCGGAAGTTTCACGTCACGGGAGATATATAGGCGAAGGGGACAACCAGGGGGGCCACCAGGGGTCCAGGCGCCCCCTGGTGGGTCCCACCTGGTCCCCCTACGAGACTGGAAGGTTCCTTCACGCAGATTTTTTATCTGATTTTTTCCGAATTTTTTGATCACTTTTAATATGGAGGAAAACTAAAATAGAAAAACAGCAGAAAACAGAAACTGGCACTAGGGTGCACTGAGTTAATAGGTTAGTCCAAATATGATCAAACTTGTATGAAAGTGTATCTAGGTATAGCAATATCACACAAAACATGCATGGACCAAGCAGAAATTATCGATACGTATGGGACGTATCAACATCCCTAAGCTTAATTCCTGCTCGTCCTCGAGTAGGTAAATGATAATAAGCATAATTTCTGTGGTGACATGCTAGCAACCATATAAGAACTTCGAAAAAGAAAGAAATCAAGGTATGTGATTCAATTCAATTCATAACATGCAAGAGTCTATATTAGCATTGAAACAAGTAACAAAAGAACATTAGGTGCAAGAGCTCTCGCTGTCCGTGACTCGAATGTCTCCAAATGGTGTTTGCGTGCAATAAGAGGGATAGGGAATACGAGAAAAAAGTAGTTTTTTGTGTTGAGAACTCAATCTACTAAAGTTTCACACTTGGTCTTCTTCGGAATCTTATCTTGACTCGTCCCCAGACCACTAGCTAGGTACAAGTCAATTTGATCCACTCCTTTTCGATATTTCGAGCACTCATGCAATGGATGAGCGTAAGCACGAGATTTGACACTTAGGATGGCAAAGAGAGAAATACGGTGGAGGAGGAAGACAAAAAGTATGAGAAAGGCTCACATCAATGAGGACAATCATAGGAGAGAAGGCCAAATGATAGATATCATGTGAGGAGTAGGGATTTCCATGCAAGGGCTGCACATATGAGCTAAAAACCTCTCCAATGGAACTAGTGGGGGTGCATCTAACTTGCTCTCTCATGAAGACCTAGAGCTCTTTTGAGGAGGCTCATCCTTGGAATATGCAAGGCAAGTTCTATAGTGTGAAGTTCCCCACATGCTATATGCATGAATGATCATCTCTATGGAGTACAAGGATAAGAGGGAGTACTAGTGTGGATCTTTCAAAAGGATAGTAGTGTTCCCCCTTTCTCTCTTTTTATTTTTATTTTTCTCTTTTTTCTATTTTTTCAATTTTTTTGGTGGCCTCAATGGCTCGTTCTATTTAACTCTCATTTGTCCTCTTTGGGATCTTTTATTTTCTCCACTTTGGGATCTTTTCCTCACTTAAGGGAAACACTCTAATTTACAAGAGGGTATAGAAGATCTTTCACACTTTACAAGGTACTCAAATCATAAAGAAGATGTAGCTATCATGATGTATGCAATGGATGCCGCTGCCAGTGTAGAAGGAACATGTATGACATGAAGATCAAGTCATGAAGAGGTGGATGTTGCATGGCAATATATCTCGGAAAGTCTATGGAAATGCCTTGATAGGTAGGTATGATGGTTGTTTTGAGGAAAGATATAAGGAGGTTTATGATGACAGAGCGTATCATGCCAAGGGTTTGGATGTTCCGGCGAAGGTGGACGCCAACTCTTGGAGTGAGAAGAAGGCAATGCACGGCACAGGAGAGGCTAGCAAATATGAGGAGGTGGAAGTGTCCACTTTCAATACTTACACTAGTCCGAAGAAATCATGCACTTATTATCGGTAACTCTCAATCTAATAAGGAGGTTCACAAAGAGACAAGCACCCCGAGGAGGAGTGTATGGGGGTTTGGTTATACTTGCGCATCCTCGACTCATGGTATGTGAGTGTACTCTAATATTTGATTCCTCCATTGATTAGCGATCCATCTAGTAGCTAGAGTTCTCAACTAGTTTTGTAGGATTTGAAAATAAACACAGATTGCCCAAAATACGACACCTATCACTAATAGGCTAGAGCTCTTGAAACCAAAAGTTCAAACATTACTCACATCAATACCTCAAAACTATTGCAAGTTACTACTAAAATTAAATAGCAACCCGATGGCGTGGAAGTGATAATGGCTTCTCGCCCTTCGTTGGTTACCCCAAGTGGAAGGTGAGAAGTAGGATAGCAGTCAATTTCCCCTATGTAGAGGATAGGGTTTGTCTCCCGTAGGACTCCGTCTATGATAAGTAGGTGGTTCGGCAAGTAATGCGCCGTCTGAAAAGAATAACTTGCTTCTCCTGGACCTGCAAACGACACAAATAACTTTGATCCCAACGAAGTTCAAAGAGGTTGTCAATCTCTCTGGTCTTGTTGTTTACAAAGGATAAAAAACAAGGGATAATGATAATGATAGCAACTGAAAGTAAAAGCTACAAAATAAATGAGCGTGCAAAAAATGATGAGAATATGGACCGGGGTCCCGTGATGTTCACTAGTGATTTCTCTCTCCCAAAAGGCGATAAGACTTCTATGCGAGGTAAAAAAATTACAGATGGGCAATTGACAGGATTATAAACGCACCGCAATGCTAACTATGCTACAGAAGAAAGGAAGAGGCTCAAAAGCATGGGAAGTACGCCAAAATAAGTAGACCGAAATCCATCTGCATCTACTACTAATCATCCACCTTGAGATATCTATCCAGAACATCTCGCGGGTATTAAGTTGCGAGCCCCACTCAAAGTGTAAACCCAAAGCAACAGACAACTACATTTAAAAGAACTTTGCGTAAAGTAAACAATCCTTGCAACCGCGGTTACAAGCATCATTGTTTTCCCCCTTGTGGCCACAACACATCCCCTAGACTCATGTTTCTGTCACTCAAGCGTGTCATCAGGGGGCATGTACCCACAATCGAGCATAAGGTCCCCTCTTGGAATTACTATCTACCACTTGGCCAAAGCAATAAACCGCAACGGAGAACATGCAAGAATTACTTTGGAAGCAAAATACAAAAGATAAGAACCAATTATATTACTCTATCACAATTTGAACATAATCTCATAATCCATCAGATCCCATCAAACTCAGCATGTCAAAAGCAGAAATATTACATATGTGCCTCGATCATGTAGGGCAGCTCACGAGGTCTGAACCATGAAGAACAAAGAGGGGAGGAGAACATCACATAGCTACTGATCACGAACCCATGGTCCAAAGGAAAGTACTCACGACACATCCGGGAAGCGTCCATGGTGGAGGAGAAGCTCCCGGAGGCCGATCCTCCCTCCGGCAGGGTGACGGGAAGGGTCCTGGCGGTGCTCTCGATCTTGTAAGCGCGGCGGCGCCGGAACAGAGGCGAGATCGTGAAAAAGGATTCTGTCCTCGGAGGTTTCCCGTGATGGAGATTAAATAGGCGAAGGGGGGCAGCCAGGGGGGCCACCAGGAGTCCAGGCGCCCCCCTGGCGCGGCCAGGCCCCTGGCCGCGCCAGGTGGCCGCCTGGGAACCTGGTCGTGCCCCCCCGGCCCTCCTTCGGGGCTCTGGAAGCTTCCGGTACGCTGATTTTTTATCTGGTTTTTCTCAGATTTTTGGAGCACTTTTTATATGGGGGAAAACTGAAATAAAATAAACAGCAAAAAAACAAAAACTGGCACTGGGGTGCACTGAGTTAATAGGTTAGTCTAAATATGAGCAAAAGTGTATGAATGTGTATCTAGATCATAGAAATATCACACAAAACATGCATGGAGCGAGCAGAAATTATTGATACGTTTGGGACGTATCAACATTCCCAAGCTTAATTCCTGCTCGTCCTCGAGTAGGTAAATGATAACAAGCATAATTTCTGTGGTGACATCCTAGGAACCATATAAGAACTTTGAAAAGTAAAGCAATCATGGTATGTGATTCAATTCAATTCATAACATGCAAGAGTCTATATTAGCATTGAAACAAGCAACGAAAGAACATTAGGTGCAAGAGCTCTCTCTGTTCGTGACTCGAATGTCTCCAAATGGTGTTTGCGTGCAAGAAGGGGGATAGGGAATACGAGAAAAAAATATTTTTGTTGAGAACTCAATCTACTAAATCTTCACAATTGGTCTTCTTTGGAATCTTATCTTAACTCGTCCCCAGACCACTAGCCAGGTACAAGTCAATTTGATCCACTCCCATTCAATATTTTGAGCACTCATGCAATGGATGAGCGTAAGCACGAGAGTTGACACTTAGGATGGAAAATAGAGAAATATGGTCGAGGAGGAAGACAAGAAAGGGTGATAAGGGCTCACATCAATGAGGACAATCATAGGCGAGAATGCCAAATGATAGATATGATGTGATGAGTAGGGATTTCCATGCAACGGATGCACATATGAGCTGAAAAGCTCTCCAATGGAACTAGTAGGGGTGCATCTAACTTGCTCGCTCATGAAGACCTAGAGCTCTTTTGAAGAGGCTCATCATTGGAATATGCAAGCCAAGTTCTATAGTGTGAAGTTCCCCACATAGCTATATGCATGAATGATCATCTCTATCGAGTACTAGGATTAAGAGGGAGTACTAGTGTGGATCTTTCAAAAGGATAGTAGTGTTGCCCCTTTCTCTCTTTTTATTTCTTTTTCTCTTTTTTCTATTTTTTTGTATTTTTTTGTGGCCTCAATGGCTCTTTCTATCTAACTCTCATTTGCCCTCTTTGGGATCTTTATTTTGTCCACTTTGGCATCTTTTCCTCACTTAAGGGCAACACTCTAATTTACAAGAGGGTATAGAAGATCTTTCACACTTTACAAGGTACCCAAATTATAAACAAGATGTAGCTATCATGGTGTATGCAATGTATGCCTCTGCAAGTGTAGCAGGAACATGTATGCCATGAAGATCAAGTCATGAAGATGTGGATGTTGCTTGGCAATATATCTCGGAAAGGCAATGGAAATAACTTGATAGGTAGGTATGGTGGCTGTTTTGAGGAAGGATATAAGGAGGTTTATGATGACGAAGCGTATCATGCCAAGGGTTTGGATGTACCGGCGAAGGTGGACGCCAACTCTCGAAGTGAGAAGAAAGCAATGCACGGCACAGGAGAGGCTAGCAAATATGAGGAGGTGGAAGTGTCAACTTTCAATACTTACATTAGTCCGAAGAACTCATGCACTTATTATCGGTAACACTCAATCTAATAAGGAAGTTCACAAAGAGACAAGTACCCCAAGGAGGAGTGTATGGGGGTTTGGTTATCCTTGCGCATCCTCGACTCATGGTACGTGAGTGTACTCTAATATTCGATCCCTCCAAAGATTAGCGATCCATCTAGTAGCTAGAGTTCTCAACTAGTTTTTGTAGGTTTTTGAAAATAAGCACGGATTTCCCAAAATATGAGACCTATCTCTAATAGTATAGAGCTCTTGACACTAAAAGTTCAAACATTACTCACATCAATACCTCAAAACTATTGCAAGTTACTACTAAAATTAAATAGCAACCTCAATTACCTACTCTCAAGACAAGACACAACTCAGTGCAACAACCAACTCTCTTGATAAGATAAACATGAAAACTAAAGAGAGTTCCAGCAACAAACTAAACTAAAGCCAAGGCTCTTTCTAAAGACAAACTAAAAAAACTAAACATGGCAGTAGCTACGAAAAGATAAAGAACACACAACAGTAAAAAGATAGGCATGAAAAATCCTATGATGTGTTCTAGATTTTGAAAGTGGAGCGTGTTTCTCTCCCACACAAAGTAATACGGGGTCTGACTTGTTATGAACAGCAAGCAAAGCTAAAGAAAACTAAAAATAAAACCTAAGAGCGAGAAGCTCCAAGCATAGCACATAACGCATGAAGTGATAAAAATATAGTGAGACGAAGGACGAACTGATGATTTTTTATGGAGAAGGGGATGTGCGGGGGCATCCCCAAGCTTAGACGCTTGAGTCTCCTTGAATATTTTTTGGGGATGCATGGGGCATCCCCAAGCTTCAGCGCTTGACACTCCCGAATCTTCTTTCATCATCTTCCATCGCACACTTGAAAACTCCCTTCATACATAACTCATCATAAGCTAATTAGAGAGGTTAGTACCCTTAATAAATAATTTTTCTCCACTGGATATAAAGATATTCTTGAAGAGCTACTATTTCTCAAGAGTGCCCAAAAGTTTTTGCAAAGAAAAAGCAAGCTTAAGGTTTGCAAAATTTAGGAGAGACAAAACGTGGCAGAATCTGTAAAAAACAGAACAGCAGGTAGTAGAGAATTTTTTCGGGGCACTTCTGCAACTCAAATAAAAAAACTCAAAACATACGAAAGTTCCGCAACTGTATTTAGCACGCTGTGTAAAAATTCAGCTCAAAAAGTTGAACTGGTGATTTGATCCAATTTTTTGCATCACGAGGACAAAATCTGTTTTCTGGACAATATGTCACAACTTTCGCTTCCCTTGTCATATGAGGCTATAACTTGGCACAATGCTTGAAAATAAAGATACAATGATGTTGCTACAGTAGTAACAATCATCAAGACCACTAAAAATATAAGTAAAAAACATCTTGGGTTGCCTCCCAACAAGCGCTTTCTTTTACGCCTTTAAGCTAGGCATAAGGCAAAAGAAGAATCAAGTTTTATCAAGAGAAAGAGAATAGCTAGCCCGTGTAACGGACTCAAATGGTAACTTGAATTTCTTTCTATGGAAGTGTTATATCCCCTTTTTGAGAGGGAATTGAAATTTTATATTCCCCTCTTTCATGTCAATGATAGCACCAACGATGCGGAGAAAAGGACGTCCCAAAATAATTGGACATAAAGGTTCACACTCTAGATCCATAATAATAAAATCAACGGGAACATAGTTGTCATTGACAATGATAAGAACACCGTCGATCTTCCCCAAAGGTTTCTTTACGGACGAATCGACAAGACGAACACCAAAAGAACAAGAATCAAAAGATTTCAATTCAAACATATCATACATTCTTTTGGGCATGACGGAGGTACTAGCTCCAACGTCACATAAAGCATAGCAAGAGAAGTTATTTAATTTAATTTTGATCATAGGGTCCCAACCATCATCGAGCTTTTTAGGTATAGAGGCTTCTATCCTAAGCTTATCCTCCCTAGCTTTGATGAGAGAATTTGTGATATGCTCCGTGAAGGCAAGATTAAGTGTGCTAGTGTGGGGGTCTCTAGACATTTTGTGTAGTAAGCTCATAACTTCTGAGAGGGTGCAACTATCAAAATCAATATCACTACTATCAAAGGTGGTAGTAGTGTCATCTAGGCTCACTTGTTTGAAACCATCTATGTTCATAGGGGTTTCTTCTTCTACGGTTGAGGTATTAGCATCACCATTAATAGGTCCAATGGGACCAGGAGTGCATTGGGTGCTAATAGTTTCAGTATCCCCAAAAATTTGGATAGTGGCAACTGTGTGGTGTGTAGGAAGGCTCTTAATTCTATCCTCTTGCTCTTTTTCTCTAGCTAACGGGGATCAACCCCGGAAAATCCCATGGTCAGGGACCCTGGGTTAGTCATAGAGATAGCATAGGTTGGACGATACTCGTCGGCTAACAGGACAAGCACTTCCTGCTCGATATTATTACATGAGGGGGCGATTAAAGTGGAGGCCAAGGCGAGTTCTCGCAAGGCAAGGATGAGTAGATGAGTATTGAGGTGATCTGGACGTCTCCCCTCCCAGCCTTTATATATTAGGCCAGGTCTCAGGGAGTCCGTGCTAGGTTACAGTAGATGGTTTCCTAGTTCTAGTCTTGCCTTGTACGCCAAGTTGCACCTTCCATGTTAGTCGCGGATTCCTACGTCGGTGCTTGGCTGGGCTAATCGTGGGCTTGTCGTAGCTTCCCAGTGGGCCTTCTGTCTACATACGCACCAGGTAGTCTCATATGTAGGAGTCGTGGGGTCACCCCCTCGTTAGTAGCCCCCGAGTGCCTGGGGGACTCGAAAAGTCGCGCAGGGACTCGAATTCTTCTGTGATTTATTGTTTGTAAGCGTGGCTTCGTTACGGGTCACTGGCAGTTTTGATCCATGACAAATATCTATTTCGAGGGATTGCTAAGCTGAAAGGGCCCAAGGAGTCGACTGGTCGAGCCTTGGTGAATTGTGCTAGTGACAAATACCACAGTAGCCCAATCAAGCACATGTCCCTCGACATGAACTTGGAACACTAGTGTCAAGAAATATCATGCCGCTGCAGGTCTTATAGGATCAATTGCCGCCATTCTAAGCACATAGCCTGAGCGCGTCCGCTCAGCTCTTTCTATCATGTGTGCGCATGGAAAAGGTTGGGAGTGAAATCGCTCTGCGGTAAGTCCCGGCCCGGCCGTTCTGCGCAGCGGGGTCTTACCTACACGCTAAGCTTGCGTGGCATCTGGGTACAGTGTGTCATAGCCCAGGAATAATTGTTTTTTTGTTGAGGCACGGAGCCTGATTTAGCAATGCACTCACTTGGAATAAACAATCAAGTGAGCTGTTTTAGTCGTCACTCGCGGAGTTTGTAGCGAACTCAGGTGAGGAAAATAAGATAACACCCACTCGGAATGTCGTCGAGTGTGCGAGTAAGTCATGTTTGCTGAATAGCTGAATATTTTTTGGGAAAGTGGTCACTCGAATGATTTTTGCTCTTGGGGTGAGGGAGCACCCGGACTCTGAGAGTATGTTGTTTCCGCTGGTGCGAGTGATCACTCGAGCACGTCTTTGCCTTCTGGGTGAGCGAGCACCCGAACTCAAAAGTGTACTCCCAATGGGTGTAAAAGATTATTTGAAATAATATGGAAAAGCTTTATGAAGGGCTGAATGCTGACCGAAGATGCGTGCTTGAGACGCGTTTACTGGTCTTCCTGACAGGTTGGCTCGCCATGTCAAGTGAAAATGAAGTGACTTGATGTCTGTGGCCCAAAAATTTCGCACTGAGTGATGATGGCCCTCATTTTTCGCGCGTGGTGGGCGGTATGGTTAGTGCTCCGGTTGAGTTTTTCATGTTTCTCGGCTATCATGGGATCGTGCCACGTCTGCTGGACTCCAGAACAAGCGGTGGAGATTTTCTTGCACTGGCTGTTGGTTAAATACCGGGGTCTGGAGTGTTTTAGGTTTTCACCCAGCCATTGCCTTCTCCTGTCTTCGTTTCTTCTTCCTTTGTTGTTCTTTGTCGTCCGCCTGTCTTGTTGTGCAGTTTGCGAGTTTAGATCTATGCCCAAGCGTCCCCATAGTGCAGCGCAGGAGTCGGCGAGGATGACCGGTAGATGGGAGCGCTCTGTTTTCGGAGCTGCAGATCTGGATGAACTGGTGGCCGACGGCGTGGTGGCGCGTGATGCCGCCCGGATTCCTGGCGATGAGGAGGTTCCTGCGCCCCGTCCAGATGAGCGGGTATGCTTTCAGAGTTTCTTCCCCCGTGGTTTTGCACTTCCCATTCACCCTTTCCTTCGGGGGTTGCTTTGCGCCTAACAGTTTCAACTGCATGATTTAACCCCCAATGGGATTCTGCACATTGCCTGTTTCATTACGCTCTGTGAGGGTTTTTTGGGAATTTATCCCCATTGGGGCCTCTAGAAACGTCTCTTCAATGTGAAGAGGACAAATTCTGAATGCGCCATTGGGGGCGTGAGGATCTCCATTAAGGAGAAATCTGCTTATTTTGATCTGGAGTAGTTGGACTCCATCTTTTCATAGCGGAGGAGCTGGTTTTATCTGAAGGACCAGTGCGTTGCGGGTCAGCGGTTTGGTCTGCCTCCTTTCGAGCCTGCTACGCGGGCGGTTAAGCGTTCTTCATGGGCGCATCCTTTGTCTGCTCGCGAGTCGTCTCTCGTGGAACCGTTTGTGCAGAAGATTACTGCTTTGAAGGATGAATTGACTAGCGGTCAGCTTATCTCTGTGTTTGTCAAGAGACGCGTGCAGCCGCTTCAGTATCGGGTCCGTCCCATGTGGCAATATACTGGGTCTGATGACTCGACCAAGTGTTCACCCGAAGAGTTTTCCGATGACGACCTTTTGGCCCGGGTTCAGCAAGTCACAAAGTGCACGAGCATTGGGGAGCAGAGTCTTGTTCGTCCTTACTCTGCTAACTTGCCTCTTCCCTAGGTACTTATCTTTAAATTTGATTTGAACTGCTGACTCGTTCCTATTGGTTTTTGATGTTGTTTTGATCTGTAGGGTCACAATCCTTTGTTGAAAAATCCGCCGCAGCCTGAGGATGCGGATATACTCGATGATCCTGGTGAGGCTGATGCCGATCCTGTCCCTGCGAGTGATGGGGGTGCTTCTGGTGCTTCGGGTGTTGTTGCTGTCGAGTCCGCGGGTGCTCCACCGTCAGTTGCGGATGACTCTGGGGATTCAAGTCCTCTTCGTGTCAAACGCACTCGCCTTCCGAGTGTTCGTGATGTGGCGGGTGATGGCGAAGATTTTCCCGCAGTTGCACAGCCTGTTGTGTCGTGCCCTCCACCTACTGCCTCGAAGAAACGCATGTTTGGGATATTGCTGCGTCCAGGCGCTCCGCCTGCTAGGTGAGTTTACATTTTTGTTTTGTCGTCTCTGATTATCATTACTTTGGCTAGTGTTCAGAGGGTAAATTTTCATGTAGTAATGCTCCTTCTCCGGCTGCTTCCTCTGCGAGTGCTGGTGTTGTAGCTGCTCCATCGACTGATTCTGGTGCGGCGTCTGATCGACTGGCTGGTTCTGCTGCTCCCGTGGCTTCGGGTGCGGGGACGACCCCTGTGACTGTCGGTGTGGAGGGGACTTCTGCGACTGCTCCGTCTGGGGCGTCTGCTTCGGCTGCTGCTGCTCCTGAGGGTGACTTACCTCCGGATGTTAAACCAGTGATCCTTGAGGAGCACTTTCTGGAGAGGAGGGATCTCTCTGCTAAGGATAAAGCGAAGTTCTTTGATCGCATGGCAGAGCAGGTATGCCATTTCTTTATCCTTCTGTGCTTTTCTATAGTAGTCCCCGAGGCTGCAAACGGTCACTTGTGGGTGGTTGTAGTCTATGATTTTGGTCTTCCTTCTGTCGGTATGGTACATATTGGCAGCATGGCAGTGCTCCCAATGGGAGTATCCGCCGAGGTTGCAAGCAATCATTTGTGATTGGTTGTAGCCTTTGATTTTCTTCTTTCCTATGCTTTTGACTTGGTGTATCTGCTTGGGTGCGGCCTTTATTCCGGATGTGTGAACGTGTGCTGACTGAGACTGATCGGTCGCGACGTGCTCATGACTCGGTCCATGGGAGCTTAACTGCTATGACACGTTAGATCCTGGTTCTTGGTCTTTGTTTCTTTTGCTGATTGGTTCTGATTGGTGTTTGTTCCGTAGGTCGCAAGAAGGGTGCTGACAGGCGGGCGGAGGCTGCGAAGAAGGAACTTGCTGAACTTAGGGCTGCTCTGGAGTCCAAGGAAAAGGAACTGCAGGCACAGCAAGGCGAGCTCGAGCGGTTGCGGCGGTTGGAGGAGCAGTTTCTCCAGGTCGAGAGGGTTGAGTGCGAGCGCCTGCAGGAATTGGTGTAAGAGCAAAGTTTTGCCCCCGTGTGTTTTGGATATTGTTGGACAAGACAGTAAAGGAACTAACAATGTTTTCTAGTGTAAACACTTGAATAGGTTCCTGAAGGACAAGCTAGGTGATAAAGCTTCAGGGAAGGTCTGCAAGTTATCGAAGCATTACCCCGTTTAGCGAAGCTTAATCACGGAGGATGACCCCCAAAAATGAAGGTGTCCTGAAGCTCAACTCATTGAAGGAAATGAAGAAGACGGCGCAAGACTTAGATGTTTTTGTGTAGTTCTTTTCAGTTCTATGAGTCATAGGACAAACCGTACTATCAAGAGGGGTATTTAGTTTGTGGACACCGAAGTCATTGAGAAAATGCTCAGATCAAATCCAAACCAAGTGAGAAGCCTGAGCGAAGAAATCTCATGTGAACTGAGTTAAGTTTCAGTAGCAAAGACTTCGTTCTTCGGCTTCTGAAGCAGAACTAAGTCCGTGAGTTAGCTTTACTTGTTCCGCAAGTAAAGTTGCGCAGTGATTACAAATACGACCGTTGTGGACACGTGTCAAGCTGTGACCTCGGGTTAGTTTGGTCATTCCGCACCTCGGGATCGCCAACTATAAATACGCCGCCCCCTCCTCCATTTGCGGGTGGCTGCTCTGAGAATATTCCTGAGAGAGACTGAAGAGAGCACCCCAAAAACGCCACCGAAGCAAAACTCAAAACCCAGAATACTGAAGCCTAAGTCCCATTGATCTGAGTAGATTCGAGATGACTTAGGTGAAAGCTTACTAGCCTTTTTATCTTGGAGAACTGCAATTCTCCTAGACGGTTAGAGTGTTGTTCTTCAGAGAGCGAAGAGTAATTGTCGCCTCGAAGTCCAGTTTGTCAAAGGTTTCGGTGATTCCCTCAATAATCAACCACGAGTGAAGAACTGACCTAGCTCAAGGAGTTTGGAGCACTGGAGAAACGGACGGAGAGAGTTTTGCTCCAGGTGTTCAATCACCAGCCCCTCCAACCAGACGTAGCGCTTTGCAGAGCGTGAACTGTTCGAACAAACATCGCCGAGTCCCAGTTCGTTTTACTTCAAGCATTTACCTTCAGTATTGCATTTGCTTCGTAGTTATGCTTCAATGTGTTTTGATTCACTGCATTTAGTTTCGCTTCCAGTTTTACTTCGCTGTTCCGCTCTACTTATGCTTCACTTCAATAGTTTCAGTAGAAAATTTTGAAGTGATCATTCACCCCCTCCCCCTCTGATCACATACTTGGACTTTCAATTGGTATCAGAGCTAGTCACTCCCTACACTCTGTGTGTTTTGGATTAACCTCCTGGAGTGTCTTCAAGTATGTCTTTCGCAGCTATTCGCTCCGGCGAACCTATTCCTGTTTTCAATGGGAAGGACTACCCGTACTGGAGGGACAAAATGAAGAGAAATATCATGGCTATCAACTCGACTGCCTGGCAAGTTGTCCTGTATGGAGTCACTGTTGCCGATGAGAAGGCCATCACTCCTGAAGAAGCAAAACTAATTGATCTTGATTCTGAAGTTTGGGTTTTCATCACCAATCACTTGACACCAGAAAAGTATCATGAAGTGAAGAATATTCCGTCTGCCAAAGGTGTCTGGGACTATCTTGAAAAGATTGGTGAAGGTGTTTCTACCTAGAACGATGCCAGAATTGATACACTCCGAAGAAAATTCTATCGCTTCAAGAGAAACGAGGGTGAAAAAGTCAGCTCCATTTACAGCGGACTCACAGCTCTTGCTAATGAGTTGATTTCCCTCGGTGCTGATGACATTACTCCTCACTCGGTTGTAAGAACTTTGCTTCGCTCATTGAATGATTCGTTTGATGACATTGTGCTGATGATCAAGGACATGATTGATTTCAGACGTCTTGTTGCCGCTGATATTCTTGAGAGACTCAATACCTTTGAAATGGAAGAAGATGAGAAACGTGACATAAATGGCTCTCGAAGAAAAACTCATGCTTTGGAAGCAAAAGCTTCGCGTCATTCTTCACCCGAAGTCAGTTCTGCTTCAGGTGTCGAATCTGATGATCCTGCAATCATTGGAAAGGATTTAGCATTGATCATGAGACGCTTCAACCGCTTCCAAAGAAAAGGTTTTTCTTCACCAAAGAAGAGTTATTATTCAAGAATCTCAACTCACTCATCTCACCGCTCATCCTCAAGAAGCTCTCCATCGAAGGACAACTGCTGCTACAAGTGCAAGAAGCCAGGTCACTACATTGCTGATTGACCTCTGTGGGAAGCTGAGAACAAATCAAAGCATTCGCTCAGAGACTCCTCAACCAAGTCCCACAGATCTTCCAGAAGCTATGACTCCAAGAGACATGATTCCAGTTCGAGAAGAGATAAGAAGAAAGATTCTGATGATGACAAGAGGAAAAAGTATCATAAGAAGCGTGAGGGTTCTTCATCGAAGACTCACTCGTCTCGACGAAGCAGTTCTCACCATGCCAAGGCCTATCTGGGAAAGGAGATGGACTCTGAAGACGAAGCCTCTGGGTCCGAAGCTAAATCAGGCTCAAGGTCTGGGTCTGGGTCCGAATCAGATGGTGTTGCTGGTTTGGCATTCTCTTCAGCAGATGCTTCAACCAAAGCTTCGAGCTCATTCTTCACCAACAATAGTAGTGAAGATGAAACTCCTGCATATTGCTTCATGGGAAAGGAGAAGGTATCTTCATCCAAATATAACTACGATACTTCTGATTGTTCCTCATATGATAGTGATTCGAAGATAAGCTATGCTAAACTTGCTAAAATTGCTTCAATCCAACAAGATGAACTTGATTCGCTAAGCAAAACCATTAAGAAATCAGAAACTCTGTTGATCGATGAGATAGAGAAAGGTCAAACTTTGACTAATGAGCATGCAAGTCTGAAGGAAAAGTTTGAAGAATTATCCTCTCGGCATGATCTTCTTTCAGTTGATTATGAGAAGCTCACCTATGAATTTCTTCAGACGAAAATGGCTCTCGAAAGACTGAAAGAGGCTCATGAAGAGTTGGAAAATGTCAATCTCTCTCTCATGGCTCAACAAGGTTCTGAAGCAAATCATAAAACATATTCACCTTGCTTAACTTGTCTGGAACGAAGAAAAACTGATTCCAAAGGCAAAGCTCCTATTGTTATTGATAATACTAATGCCTCTGATGAGGAAAATCCTGTTGTTACCGAGTAACTCCTCAGGTTGAAAAACTTATTTGAAACAGGCATGTTCAAAAGTGTACAAGGTCACCAGTATCTTTGTGATATCCTGAGGAAGGCTCTCCTTCACAGGAATCCCAGGAATGAAGGTGTTGGTTTTGAGAGAAAGATAAACCCTGACGGCACCTATTGGGAACCTGAGGAGTATTCTAAAACTGTTTGGGTCCTAGCGAAGGAGAAACCTATGTATATTGCTAACCTTTCAGATTTTGACTCCAAAATGAACAAAGCTATTGTGGATGAATCAGTTGATTCAGACTGCAAGCTCATCAAAGACGAACAGGGAAAGGTTACTGCTGAGTATGTTGGCACTCCTCCTAAGAATGGCTTCTATAAGAGGCAGATATGGGTGCAGAAAGTACTTGTGGAAAAACTGCCTGCTAATCATACTATGCAGGGAAAGCCTTCGGTACCACCGAATCATTTCTATTCTCTAGAAACGAGAAATGATTCACTGGTGCCCGAATCAAATGTTCCGCAGAAGAAATACTATCGCACTGGTCCTTATACTTATCGTCCTCATGATAACAGTACTAAGATTGCATATGCTCATTCTTATCCTAACCATTCACATAGGACTTACATTTATGGTGTGTTTGATGGTACACCGAAGCAATACACTCCTGTTCGCTTTAGTATTGCTTCAACCAGTGCTTCAACCTCTTCTCAGTCACCTGCTCGTTTGTGGGTGGTTAAGAAGAACTAATTCTTCTGCAGGGCTATGTCTCCGGTGGATCCAAATGGTTCATGGATAGTGGTTGCACGAATCATATGACCGGAGACAAGGAGTTATTCACCGAAGAAAACTATCTCATTCTTCTCAGAAGTACATTACCTTCGGTGATAACAACAAGGGTAAAGTTTTAGGTTTGGGTAAGGTTGCCATATCGAAAGATAAGCACATTGACAAGGTTATGCTAGTCCAATCCCTTGGATATAATCTTATGTCTATTTCGAAGTTATGCGATATGGGTATGCTTGTTCTATTTTCTTCTACGCGTTGTGTTGTCTTTTCACAGGATTACCGAAAAGGAGATTTATACATTGTTGATTTTTCTTCGGGCCCTGCCGTATCCACATGCTTAATGGCAAAAGCTTCATCTGGATGGTTATGGCATCGAAGACTTGGTCATGCAGGGATGAGAAATCTTCATAATCTAGTGAAGAAGAACCATGTTATTGGCCTTAGCGAAGTAAAATTCGATAAGGATCGTCTCTGCAGTGCTTGTGAAGCTGGTAAAATTACGAAGAAACATCATTCAGCGAAGACTATCATGACTACTACTCGTCCTCTTGAATTGATTCATATGGATCTTTTTGGTCCTCAAAATTATGCAAGCCTGGGAGGAAACAAATATGGTCTTATTATTATTGATGATTTCTCTCGTTATACTTGGGTTTTCTTTTTGGATGACAAGAGCAAAGTTGTTGAAATCTTCAAGTCATTCGCTAAGAGAGCTCAAACCGAATATGAACTATCTCTGAAGCATATCCGAAGTGATAATGGAACTGAATTCAAAAATACTCATATTGAAGATTTTCTTGATGATCATAGTTTTACTCATGAGTTCTCTGCTGCTTATACACCTCAACAGAATGGTGTTGTTGAAAGAAAGAATATAACTCTTATTGAAATGACCAGAACTATGCTTGCTGAATACAAGACTCCCATTAGGTTCTGGGCCGAAGCAATTGACACAGCTTGTCATATCATCAACAAGGCTTACCTTCACAAATTTCTGAAGAAAACTTCACATGAACTTATCACTGGTAACAAACCAAATGTTTCGTACCTTAGGGTATTTGGTGATCCTTGCTTTATTAGAGATATGAATCATAGCTCCAAATCTGCCCCTAAGGCACATGAAGGTTTTCTTTTAGGTTATGGCTCAAACTCTCACACTTACAGAGTGTATAACTCTCACTTTGGGAAAGTTATGGAAATTGTAAATGTGAGGTTTGATGAAACTAATGGCTCTCAAAAGAGCATTTGCCTCATGATCTAGATGAACCTCCACTTGATGAAGTGATCAGGTCCATGGCTATTGGAGAAATTCGCCCTGTTGAAGCCAATGCTCGTCAAGCTAATAGGGATGATGATGGTCCAATGTTCCCACACATAGCCCGGGCGCTGGAGATCAACATCCTGAAGCTAATGATGAACAGGACGAAGAAGAGCAAGGGAACGAAGGAAATGCTAATCCCGAAGGAAATGCTGAAGCTGAAGGTGAAGCAGATCCTGAAGGTGAAGCAGATCCTGAAGCTGATGCAGATCCTGAAGCAGAGGCTGAGCCTGAAGCAAATGATTCAACTTTATCACGAGTCCGAAGAAGAGTTGATGTTGATTCGATCCTTGAAGAAATTCATCAACCAGGTCCTCCCACAACTCGCTCTCGTACTCGTTTGGCTAACTTCTGTGGAAACTTTTCGTTTGTCTCCATGCTAGAACCTTCAAAGTTTGATGAAGCCATGAAGGATCCAGATTGGTTAACTGCTATGCTCGAAGAACTTAACCAATTCGAGCGAAACAAAGTCTGGTCCCTAGTTGATAGACCTGATCCCACGAAGCATAACATCATTGGTACAAAGTGGACTTTTCGCAACAAGCAAGATGAAGATGGTATAGTGGTAAGAAACAAAGCATGACTGGTAGCACAAGGATACACCCAAATCGAAGGTATCGATTTCGGCGAAACTTATGCTCCAGTTGCTCGTCTCGAATCCATTCGTGTTATGCTTGCTTTTGCAAATTTCAATGGTATTCTTCTTTATCAAATGGATGTGAAAAGTGCTTTTCTTAACGGAGAAATCGAAGAAGAAGTGTATGTTATGCAGCCTCCAGGTTTTGAAGACCCAAAGAAACCTGACATGGTGTACAGGTTGCACAAGGCCGTCTATGGGTTGAAGCAAGCACCTCGTGCTTGGTACGACACATTGAAGGATTTCCTTCTCAAGAAAGGATTCAAACCAGGAACAAGTGACCCAACACTTTTCACTCGTTCTTATAATGGTGATTTGTTTGTATGTCAAATATATGTAGATGATATTATTTTTGGCTGCACTAACACTGAAATCAGCGAAGAATTTGCCAAAATGATGTCGAAGAAATATGAGATGTCAATGATGGGTGAGTTGAAGTTTTTCCTTGGACTTCAAATCCGTCAACAGAAGAGTGGCACCTTTATTTCTCAAGAAAAATATCTCAAGGATTGCCTAAAGAAGTTTGGTCTGACTGATTGCAAAACTATTAAGACTCCAATGCCTATCAATGGCTTCTTAGATGCAGATTAGAAGGGCAAAGCCTTCGATCAGAAGAAATATCGGTCTATGAATGGATCTCTTTTATATCTCTGTGCATCTAGACCTGACATTATGCTTTCAGTATGTATTTGTGCTCGTTTTCAGGCAAATCCAAAGGAATCACATCATACTGTTGTAAAGCGAATTCTTCGGTATCTTGCTCACACACCAACCTTGGGCTTGTGGTATCCCAAGGGAGCTCAGTTTGATCTCATTGGCTATTCTGATTCAGACTGGGCTGGTGATCGTGTGGATAGGAAATCAACTTCAGGGACTTGTCACTTCCTTGGAAGATCACTTGTGTGTTGGGCTTCAAAGAAGCAAAACTGTGTATCAATATCTACTACTGAAGCTGAATACATTGCTGCTGGATCATGCTGTACTCAGATTCTTTGGCTGAAGCAAACGCTGAAGGATTATGGTATTCATGTGAAGAAAATTCCCCTTCTATGTGATAATGAGAGTGCAATCAAAATTTCTCACAATCCTGTGCAGCACTCTCGCACGAAGCATATTGACATTCGCCATCATTTTCTTCGTGATCATGTTCAGCGTGAAGATATTGTTATAAGTCATGTCAGAGCTGAAGATCAACTGGCTGACATATTCACGAAACCATTGGATGAGAAAAGGTTATGTGCGTTAAGGTGTGAGCTCAATATATTGGACTCACGCAATGTATTGTAAGACCGAACCTTTCACTCATGTATATATTCATTTACTTCATTGCTTACCATTTAGTTTCGTTGTTTGATTTTGCTTCGTTTATTTTAATTTATTTCGCTTGGATCTAGTCCTCTATGCTTATCACCTTTTTCTTCGTTTGGTTTTTCTTCGAGGTGATAAGTTTCAGACCTTACCCCTTCTGTTATTATTCTTTCTATTATGTCTGTCCAAAATGGTTGAGCACAATTGAAACAGAAAGTATTTTGCTTCGAACATCATTGAGTTCCGAATCAAATGCTTCCAAATTTTTTATCGAAGTTTTACTCAAGTCGAGGACATATTCTTCGGTTGTTGAGATCCCGTCAAATCCGGGTCGTTGAGATTTTCTCGCGATTCGCCACGAAATCCTCGCCGTAGAATCCGGAGAGACGGTCGCTGGGAGCCGTATGATCAGATCTGACAACTCCTGTCAGACCTGCCTATATAAGGCGTCCCCCCCAGCGAATCCACCCTTCCATTTCATTCTCATCTCTCCGGAACCCTTTCTCTCCCGATCGCACCGCCGAGCTCCTTTTCCCCGTCGCCGTGCTCGCCGCTTCAGTGCCGGAAGAGCGCCGCCGTGGACTTCACGCCAACGACGAGCACATCCTCTCCGCTCATCGCCGCCGTAGCTGCTCAACGCCACCGAGTTAGGGTACGCCGAGCCTCGATCCAATCTCTGCCTTTATTTGTTCTTCTGTTTCCAGATTGGATCCGAGTTCTTAGGTTGTTTTTGGGATGTTTCCTTAGGTTTCTTTGATCCGTTGGATCGTTGATCCGTTGGGAAACCTGTTTCTGCTAGAAAAAGATTCCCATCTCGATTCAGGTTAGAAGTTAGGGCTTGAGACTATCTGTTCTGTGTTAGGGTTTCAGATCATCTTGGATGAGGTTAAGTCTAGCTCAGAATAGACTAGAATCATCACCCTTATTCATCACTTAATCTCTTGTCAAAACCTTTTGTTTTCGGGTCGAAACTTTTGCTGGTGCTCATTCCATACTTGCCTTTTCCTCGCTACCTTTATGCTTTTCACAGGATGTCTGCGGAGTTAGGCTTCGGGAATGAGTCACCCAATCTTGACCACATCAATGAAGCAGAATGATCTGCTCCGAAGAAGAAAGGTGGCAGAACGAAGGAAACTAACAATGCCAGAGGCATCCCCGAATCCATTCGCATTGAACTGGGATATGACACGCCTCCTGGAGAAACCAAGGATCAGCGCAAGATTCTCTTGCAAAACATTCGCCGGTACTGGGCTGTCAGATGGTACAAGTACAAAAGCATCCCCGACTGGAAGTGGGCTATGCAATTTTCCTTCAGTCCACCCTATCAATATACTTCGGCCATGTGCAGTCAGTACACCGAAGAAAATTGACATTTATACTACCCAGTTCCACCGAAGCTCCCTCACCCCAATACTCTTAAGACCCGAGATGATTATCCTGATGAGAAAATACGATTGAGAATTGTTGCTGAGAAGAAGAGACTGAAAGAAGCCAAGAAAGCGGCTAAGTTGGCTGAATCTGAAGCCCATGATGTTGGGCCTAGCTCGAAGAAGAAGAAGAAACTGAAGAAGAAATATGCTTCTCCTCCTCATGCTACCACAGAGGATGAAGAGCAAGCTAGACAAGAACAAGCTGCTCTGGAGGATTCTATGTTGGACGAATCAAATGCTGCTGACAACGAATTTGAATCTGAAGCAGATGATGAATCAGATCCTGCTCCCCCCAAGAAGCAAAGGCTTCAGATTTCATTGAAGAAGAAGCCAGGAGAAAAACCTGCTGCTAAGGGAATTAAGATTCAAGCCCCCAAGGACAAGCCCTCTGCTCGCCCCACCATTGACCTACCAAACTTGGTGGTTGCGAAGCCCTTGGCCTCCAAGCCACCGGCTGATGCTCTCAACACTGAGAGGCGATCGAAGCAGAGGCATGACCCTGCCAAGCAACAACCTACAAAGGCTTCGGCACCAACGAAGCCCAAGCAGTCTGCCCCACCAAACCCTTCAGCGACGCGAAAGCTCACTGAAGAATAATTGAGACAGAAAGACCTCGAAGAGGCACTTGAGTGCAACATTCTTGCCAGAAGTTCTGTAGAAAAGAAGAAAGCAGATGAGGAAGCCGCACAAAAGAAAAAGGAGCTGGACTCCGCCAGATTGGCTGCAGCAAAGGCTGAGACGAAACGCAATCTCGCCGAAGCCGAAAAGAATGAAGAGAAAGTTGTCGCTGAAGCTAAACAGCTAGCTGAACATGAAGCAAAACGCAAGGCCACTTTAGACGGCCTCAGGACAAAGAAAGCTGAGAAAGCAGCTAGGGAAAGTCAGAAGAAGCCTATTGTTGATATGACTCCCCCCACTGAAGCTATTCCATCGAAGAAGAAAGGCATATCTCTGCGAAGCTCAAGCTGAAGCTGATCGCCACATTGACCATCAGTTCCCTGACCCACGTGAAGGAGAACTATGGGATCAGTTGGGCATCACTGAAGCCCTTTGGGAGAAATGTGCTTCTGAAGAGCCTGAAGCTGTTGATCTTGGAGAAGTTTATATCTCAAGCTCCATCGAAGCAATGATCTCCACAATGATCAGTCAGCTGAAGGATTTGCATTCAAGAGATAGGGCTGAAATCAAAAAGATTCACAACTATCAGAAGCGCGCTGAATCTGAACTAGATGAAGAATTCAAACAGCACGCTCTGAAATTGCTTCAGCAAGTGACGGACGTCAACACCACCACCAATAATAATATCAAAATCTTCAAAGGCAAAGTCAAGGCCGCTGTTGATGAAATGGTGAAGACCCATAATGCGTCCATTATGGAAAGAGATTCGCGGAAGCGCAAGGCTTCGACCGAAGCTGAACCAGTTGTTGCACAACCATCGGCTGCAAAGCCTGCTGCTTCAAAGGCTTCAGTTCCTTCACCCAAGAAGAAAACCACAAAGAAGCACAAGGTTACTTTGGCTTCAGCTGCTGACATGGACACCAGTGATGAGCAGCCGAAGGAAACTCCTGAAGCAGTTCCCATTCCTACCCCGAAGCCAATGCCTGCCCAGCCCATACCAAAACCTACAGCTCCACCCACCAAAACCCCCACACCTCCTCCTACCAGAACCACCCCCAAACCAACTCCACCACAAAGAGCTCCTACCCCAACTCCAACACCTGCACGAACTCCCACACCCATTCCACCCCGTGCACCCACACCCATCCATGCTCCGACCCCCTCACTACAAAGGATTCCCACTCCACCAGCTGCTCCCGCACTACCTCCATCACCTCCCATGAAACTAATGCTCCCTCTCCATCCTACTCCAGAACCCGTGGCACCCGAGACTACTCCTCTGCCAGAACCGCTCAAGACTCCGAATCAAATGTGCCTCATACCGAAGCACATGACGACGAAGAAGAACAAGTTCAGATACTGAATCTTTTGCAAGAGCAAGTGCTCATAGTTGCTCAAACTGCTGGCCCTTCAAGATCCAATCAATCAGCTCCTCTGCAAAGGTTTCGCGCACATTCGCGCCCCTGCCAAGATACCCAGCTTGACTCAAATTACCCTCGTGAAACTTTTCCTATCTTCAAGGGCGCTGGTTATTCTTCAAGGCATGGTCCGGATTTCAACTTAGAACAACATCAGAAGCTCCACCGTTTATTTGGTGTCAGTCCGTATGCTTCAGATCGCACTGCAGATGATCTTCGCTTTTGGACTGCAGAGCAACAAATCCTATACACCAAAGTCTTCTGTTAGCAAGGAGTTATGTTCAGGCATAAATTTCTGGATATGCGAAGTCTTTCCACTTCCACTTGCTTTCAGAACATCGCCGAAACAATTGAGAATCAAAATCTGACTCGGCTGTTTGCTTTAAGCACTCCCTTCAATTCTGAACTCATCAAGCAATTCTATGCAACTCTTTATGTTTCTGGTTATGCAAATGAACCCAGCTCATGGACGCTGGAATTGATGAAACAAGGTAAAGTCTTCAGGATGTCCTCTGCTGAATTCATGGAGATTTTCAATATTCCAAGGCATTCTGGAGTTCAAGAAAAGATTCACTTAGAACCTGATTTGGCTGAAGAAGAATTTGCTACGCTGTTGGACCCTGAAGTCTCTGCAAGCTACCTTCCTGAAAACATTAGCCCGAAGCATTTGAACTTTATCTCCAGGACTTGGTTCTACATCATGTCCAACTCTTTGATTCCATTGAGTACTGCTTCAGAAGAATCGAACATTTATCCAGAGACAAGGCATGCAATTATGAAGCTCACTCATGGTCTTATCTTTGACTTTGAAGACTGCTTCATTAGGAACTTGGTTCATGCAGCAGAGCTTCCATTCACACTGAAACCTTATGCTCCCTGGCTGCAAGTTGTATGCGATTATGGCAGGAACGAAGACTTTGTGGCTCGCCATCATCCGAAGCTTTTCCTTCCACCAGTGCGTGACACTTTGGCATTGCTGAGGAAGCCCAATGATCCCTTTGCCACATATGTTGGCATGCGCCATGAAGTCAATGAGAGAAACTTATCAAAGAGATTCCAGAAAGACTGCCACCACTTTGAAGTTAATCTTCGGTCGCAGCAAATGCTCGAAAACTTCATTGAAGCCAATCAGCGCCAGATGCAATGTCTTGCTGATGAAATAAACAGAGTTGGCAACATTGCGCTCAATAACAATCAATACTTGCGTGTTCTCAAACGTCATTCCTGGAAGGGGCTCCGGAAATTCAAATCTGTCAAAGGCCTTCGTAAAGATCGCATCTACAAAGAGTATGAGCACCTCCAGCGAAACTTTTCCCGTGATGATACGGTGGACCGCCCGAATCAGAAGCTCCCTCCCCTACACAAGATTGATGAAGTCTTCTTCTTCAACGAACCAGAACCCAGCCGGACTGATACCGTCTCTGAGAACGACTCCATTACGTCAAAGGACGACGACGGCCTCGACGACAGCGACCTCGACATCAACCTCATCACCCAGACGCGCCACAAAGCCATTCCCTCGTCTTCTTCTGAAGAAGAATCCTCTGGCGATCAGTCTTCGTCGGATGAGTCTTCGTCAAGCTCTGCTTCGTCGGGTTCCCAGGGTGCTGATGCCACGCAATAGATCTCTCGAACCTCTTCCCAACCTTTTGTCCAATCATTGACAAAAAGGGGGAAAATGAGGGCATCGATGAGTTAGATTTGCATCGGGGAAAGGGCTTTTGCTATTTTCTTTTGCTTCGCTTGGTCAAGTTACAACAAACATTCCATTCTCTTCGATGGGGTTGTAACTTAAGTTTAACTTCGGTCCTGCTACTCCTGTGCTACGCTTAAGTCTTAATAACCCCTTTGCTTGCAAGTATTGCTTCGTATCTTCTATCTTGTAGGTGGTTATTATTTTCTAAAGTCACAGGTCTCCATACATTATTGGATATATATCTTCAACTGCAATTGACTTCGCTAAGATATTTGTTTTGCTCTCCACCGAAGAAATTTCCTTCAAGCGTTAACTTCGATTATATAAATCTTCGATGCTTGCATTCGGGGGGAGCCAAAAACTTCATATCTTAGAGTTTGTCTCATCACTTCACAAAAACTTCAATATCTTTTACCGATGCCTGTTTTGTCAACAATAGTCCAAAAAGGGGGAGATTGTAAGAGCAAAATTTTGCCCCTGTGTGTTTTGGATATTGTTGGACAAGATAGTAGAGGAACTAACAATGTTTTCTAGTGTAAACAGTTGAATAGGTTCCTGAAGGACAAGCTAGGTGATAAAGCTTCATGGAAGGTCTTCAAGTTATCGAAGCATTACCCCGTTTAGTGAAGCTTAATCACGGAGGATGACCCCCAAAAATGAAGGTGTCCTGAAGCTCAACTCATTGAAGGAAATGAAGAAGACGGCGCAAGACTTAGATGTTTTTGTGTAGTTCTTTTCAGTTCTTTGAGTCATAGGACAAACCGTACTATCAAGAGGGGTATTTAGTTTGTGGACACCGAAGTCATTGAGAAAATGCTCAGATCAAATCTAAACCAAGTGAGAAGCCTGAGCGAAGAAATCTCATGTGCACTAAGTTAAGTTTCAGTAGAAAAGACTTTGTTCTTTGGCTTCTGAAGCAGAACTAAGTCCGTGAGTCAGCTTTACTTGTTCCGCAAGTAAAGCTGCGCAGTGATTACAAATCCGACCGTTGTGGACACGTGTCAAGATGTGACCTCGGGTTAGTTTGGTCATTCCGCACCTTGGGATCGCCAACTATAAATAGGCCGCCCCCTCCTCCATTTGCGGGTGGCTTCTCTGAGAATATTCCTGAGAGAGACTGAAGAGAGCACCCCAAAAACGCCACCGAAGCAAAACCCAAAACCCAGAATACTGAAGCCTAAGTCCCATTGATCTGAGTAGATTCGAGATGACTTAGGTGAAAGCTTACTAGCCTTTTATCTTGGAGAACTGCAATTCTCCTACACGGTTAGAGTGTTGTTCTTCAGAGAGCAAAGAGTAATTGTCGCCTCGAAGTCCAGTTTGTCAAAGGTTCCGGTGATTCCCTCAATAATCAACCACGAGTGAAGAACTGACCAAGCTCAAGGAGTTTGGTGCAGTGGAGCAACGGACGGAGAGAGTTTTGCTCCAGGTGTTCAATCACTAGTCCCTCCAACCAGACGTAGCGCTTTGCAGAGCATGAACTGGTCGAACAAACATCGCCGAGTCCCAGTTCATTTTACTTCAAGCATTTACCTTCAGTATTGCATTTGCTTCGTAGTTATGCTTCAATGTGTTTTGATTCACTGCATTTAGTTTCGCTTCTAATTTTACTTCGCTGTTCCGCTCTACTTATGATTCACTTCAATAGTTTCAGTAGAAAATTTTGAAGTGGTCATTCACCCCCTCCCCCTCTGATCACATACTTGGACTTTCAATTGACGAGCTTGCTAATTGGTTAGTGGACTCTTCCTGTCTTCCGTCTTTTTTGCGGTTTGTTTGCCTCTCCGATTACTGGGATTTTAATCTGTGGCCTTCTTCCAGGTTCTGCGGGTATTGGAGCGGTGGATGTTGCCGCTGCCGGTTCGGGTGTTCTCCGTGGCTTTGTAGATGCTGTCTCGGGCACTGCTGTAGCTGTTGGGGATGTCTGCGATCGGGCTACCACTCCCCTGAAGCTTCTCCATGATCACATGTTCCTCGATGCGGAGAAGCGTCCTGAGGGTCCTGATTCTCTAGTTGTTGCCTTCGGTTCGGATGGGGATCAGCTGGAGGGCTTTCTTCGTGAGAACGTGGTGTGTGGTCTTGCCACGTCTATTGTTGTTCTTCTGGGCCATGGTCTCCCTATTGAGGATTCCATGGTGGATACTTTGTCTGCTTACACGGACGAGCAGAGTGCTCGCGCTACTCGACTAGCCTGCCTGCTGCAGCTGGTCGTAGAGGCAAATAATTCTGCAGCCGAAGAGTGGTGTGGTCCTTTTTGTGTTTTGAGAACTTTCAGTTGTAATGTGCCTCCTCCGGGACGACGGATCTAATTCGTGGACCTGCTTTGCTTTCTTGTGCTGCTTGTTGCCTTGCTTCTTTTGACTTGTTTCTCTTTGCGGTAGGCCATCCCGGGCGTTTCTCGGTCTTGGAATTTGCTAAAGGAGGATGCTCGTGAAGGTGCTTACGAGTCCATTTGCTTGAGGCTGAAAGAGGCCGAACGTGAGATCGTTCGACTGAAAGGTGTTGTTGAGGTCCATCGCTCGAAACGCGAGCGTGCTGAGGCTGTCTTGGATAGCTTGGCAGGTTGGATGTTGAAGCTGTCTGACCTTTCGAAGGGTGAGTTTGCTTTTTTCTTCGACCGCTCGGCTGCGCGGGTTCTTTCCTTTGTGCTCTGCAGCTGACCTTTGTTCTTCGTTGCGAAGTGCTTGCAGGGCGTTCTCGCGAGGAGGAGGAGGCAGTACAGTCTGAGTTGCGGCGGCTGGAGGACCCAGTTGTGCAGGCGAACAATCCTTTCTGGATGGACAAGGCACGTGCTCGGTCGTTCTCCGCTTTGCGGATGCGGGTTGAGAGGGTACCGCGGGCTCTTGAGTACTGCCACGGAGTGTTTGGCAGGATTTTTGCTGAATTTTACCCTTTGGATCCTGTCCCTTCATCTCTTGAGGGCTGCGCGGGTTCTTTCCTTTGTGCTCTGCAGCTGACCTTTGTTCTTCGTTGCGAAGTGCTTGCAGGGCGTTCTCGCGAGGAGGAGGAGGCAGTACAGTCTGAGTTGCGGCGGCTGGAGGACCCAGTTGTGCAGGCGAACAATCCTTTCTGGATGGACAAGGCACGTGCTCGGTCGTTCTCCGCTTTGCGGATGCGGGTTGAGAGGGTACCGCGGGCTCTTGAGTACTGCCACGGAGTGTTTGGCAGGATTTTTGCTGAATTTTACCCTTTGGATCCTGTCCCTTCATCTCTTGAGAAGCTTTGCCGGATGTTCTCCCAGCCTTCGGATCTTTGGCGCATAGTTAATCACCAGATTTATGCAGGTGCTCGCTGTGCTTTTGCCTTTGTCCATAGTCATTGGCCGGGGGTTGATATTATGTTGGCAGCTCGAGGTCCTCCTGGTGCTCGAGCTCAGCCCATGGACGATCATTACGCCGTGGTGGATGAGCCTGCAAGTGAAGTTTTGAAGTGGGTGGTCGAGGATAATGACCGTCGATTGGGTGCTCTGTGTAAAGTAAAGTCAGAGCCTGGGGATTAGCCCTTGCTTGGCGCTCTTTCCTTTGCTGAGCAACGTTTTGTTGCTGTTCTATTTGGATTACTTTGTTCGTCTGCTGTAGATCAAACTTTGCGTGGTAAGGTTTGTCTTGTCGGCTAATGAGTTTTTAGGCGAGGGGTCCTTTCTTGCCGATTTTTAGAGTCGCGTATGCGAAGACGCCTCGAGCGGTGGCTGCTTCGGCGAGCCCCCGAGTGCCAATTTTTTAGAGTCGCGTTTGCGAAGAACGCCTCGGGGGTGGCTGTTTCAACGAGTCCCCAGTGCCAATTTTTTAGAGTCGCGTTTTGCAAAGAACGCCTCGGGGGGTGGCTGCTTCGGCGAGCCCCCGAGTGCCAATTTTTTAGCGTCGCGTTTGCGAAGAACGCCTCGGGGTGTGGCTTCTTCGGCGAGCCCCCGAGTGCAAATTTTTTAGAGTCGCGTTTGCGAAGAACGCCTCGGGGGTGGCTGCTTCAGCGAGCCCCCGAGTGCCAATTTTTTATAGTCGCGTTTGCGAAGAAGGCCTCGGGGGGTGGCTGCTTCGGCGATCCCTCGAGTGCCCATTTTTTAGAGTCGCGTTTACGAAGAACGCCTCGGGGGGTGGCTGCTTCGGCGAGCCCCCGAGTGCCAATTTTTTATAGTCGCATTTGCGAAGAACGCCTCGGGAGGTGGCTTCTTCGGCGAGCACCCGAGTGCCAATTTTTTAGAGTTGCGTTTGCGAAGAATGCCTCGGGTGTGGCTGCTTCGGCGAGCCCCCGAGTGCCAATTTTTTATAGTCGCGTTTGCGAAGAACGCCTCAGGGGGTGGCTGCTTCGGCGAGCCCCCGAGTGCCAATTTTTTATAGTCGCGTTTCTGAAGAACGCCTCAGGGGGTGGCTGCTTCGGCGAGCCCCCGAGTGCCAATATTTCAGAGTCGCATTTGCGAAGAACGCCTCGGGGGGTGGCTGCTTCAGCGAGCCCCCGAGTGCCAATTTTTTATATTCGCGTTTGCGAAGAACGCCTCAGGGGTGGCTGCTTCGGCGAGCCCCCGAGTGCCAATTTTTAGAGTCGCATTTTGCGAAGAACGCCTCGGGGGGTGGTTGCTTCAGCGAGCCCCCGATTGCTAATGTGCAGAAATGATTTTTTTGGGAGAATAGTTTCAATATCTTCCCTTTTTGTTTCTTACACGAGGGGGGCTGCTGCTTGAAGGCAACCCCTTTATTTGGATCGATGGCTTAGTATCCCTAAGAACGGAAAACTGTTGTGGATCCATTTTGCTTCTATGGTTGAGCCTCTTCTTCTGGTTTTGCGGCTCCACTGGATTGGTGTGCTCCAAAGGTTTCTGATATTTTGTGGAACTCCTTATCACAACGGTCAGATCTAACGAAGCTGCCACTAACTGTGATTACTCCTCGCGGGCCTGGCATTTTCATATTGAGGTAGGCATAGTGTGGCACTGCCATGAAACGCGCGAAGGCTGGGCGTCCTAGGATGGCATGGTATTGTGATTTCCAGTTGACCACTTCGAAGTCCAGTGTTTCTTTGCGGAAGTTGCTCGTGCTGCCAAAAATCACTTCAAGACTTTTTTTCCGAGGGGATAGACTGCTTTCCCTGGCACGATTCCGTGGAACGTTGTGCCTGAAGTTTCCAGTGCTGAGTTTTGGATGAGAATTTCTTCCAAGGTTCTGGTGAATGTGATGTTGATTCCACTGCCGCCGTCCATGGAGACTCGTGAAATATCGTAATTTCCGATTCGTGCTTCTAGTACTAGTGCGGCGTGTCCCGGGCTCGGGATGGCTGGCGGGTGGTCTTCTTGGGAGAAGGTGTTTTCAGTCTCGGATCCGCGCAAGTATTCTGGGACGGCTGGGTGCGAAGAGACTGCGAGGAAAACTTGTCTGGTGACCTGCTTTTGTTGGCTGTTTGATGGTCTTACTTCTTGTATCATGTAGATCCGACCGTGTGCTTCCACGTATTTTTTTTCTTCCTCGGGTGTCGTGCCCTGTTCTTGGATTACTGCTACCTGCCTTGCTGGTATGGCAGGTGCTGGAGGAGCGTTATGGGCAATGGTTCCGACTGCCACGCTTGCGAGAGGTTGTGTTGGTGCTGTTGCGGATCGACTTTTTTCTTTGGAGAGCTCGATGAATCTCCTGCATTTCCTGAGGGTGTGCCCTGATCTGAGATCTCCGTGCTCGTTTCTGAACCCGTGTATTGTGCACGGTCCGTCGAGCTGCTCTTTGGCCGAGCGATATGCTCGGGCGTCGTCCCGCAGCTGCCTTGTTCTCCAGTCCCGTTTTTGAATTTGGGTCGTTTCTTCTAGGTTGTCCCTGTGTTGTATTCTCCTGTCGTCGCGATGTCTTCCTTCTCTGTCATCTGGGAAGCCGGTCGCGACCATGTCGGGTCCTCTGTCATCGTAGAAGTTGCGCCTCGGGCGTTTTCTTCTTCTTTCGAATCCTCTGTCGCTGGTGTGGTAGTCATAGTCGCGTTCTGAGCGCGCTGTCTGGATCTCCGATTCGTTCTGTACGGAGTCATCTCCATTAGCCCAGTTGTTGGCTTGCTCGAGCAGTCTTGCGAGTGTTCGGACTTTCATCTGCCCGAGTTGCTCCTTGAAGTCGATGCATTGCAAGCCCCTCCTGAATGCATCGATTGCGCTTTCATCTGAAATGTCCTCGGCTGAGTTTTTGAGTATGGTCCATCGTTGGATGTATGCTCGTAGGGATTATCTTGAGCCTTGTCTACAGGCCCTCAGCTCCTCGAGTGATGTCGGTCGTTTGTAGGTGGACTTGAAGTTCTCGATGAAGGCACTTCGGAACTGCCTCCAGGAGTCGACGTGGTAGGTTCTTCAGCCAGTGTCGTGCTGAGCTCTCGAGCATGAGTGGTATGTACTGCATTGCTGTGATATTGGTTCCGCGCTGGAGATTTACGGCCGTTAGGTAGTCGTCGAGCCATGCTTCTGGTTCTTCCAGCCCGTCGTACTTGTGCGTCGTGGAGTTTAGCTTGAAACCTTTCGGCATCCTTGTTTTCCGTATGGACCGTGTGAAGCACAGTGCTCCGCATGGTTCTACGTTCTCGTCGGAAGCTTGCTCATCCGAGTACTCTTCGCGGGCTGCTCGCCTTCCTCTTCCGCGGTTGACTTTGCTTTGTGTTATGTCGTCGCGTGCGTCTCGCCGATTGCTGTTGCGTCTGTTGCTTTTGTCGTCACTGTAGTGGTTCTTGTTTTTGTTTGGGCGCTTGCGCCAGTCATCGCTACTATCGTCGTCGGGTGAACTGGGGTCCCTGTCTGGGGTCTGCTCGCGGGGAGCCCGTCTTGCGCCTGCTCTTTTGGGGGCTGAGATGGCGTCTTTCATTATTTTGAGTGCCATCGTCGTGTTGTGATCTAAGCTGCCTTTCTTGCTTTTTTGAGAACGAGATAGGTACTCTTGGGCAGTGAAAAGGGCTTCGGCTGGCGTGAGTTGTTCTTCCTCGTCGTCGTCCTCTTCTAGCTTCAATTCTTCATCTAGCTTGCGGGCCACCTTCTTATTGTCTGTGCGTTTCAGATTGTTGAATCTGGACCTGGCTCGGATGGGGGAGTCGTAGTCGGAGGAGTCGCTTCTGGGAGGTGATCTGCGGTTGCTCCTTGAGTCGATGACGGTCTTTCCTTGCTTCTCTAGTTCTAAGCGTTGCTGTCTTGCTCTCTTGGTGGCTTCACTCGTCAGCTTGTTGTATGCTCTGAGGTCGTCTCGCGTTGCGTTTTCTGGGAGTAGTTTTCCGAGCTTCACTGCGTCCCTTATCCTGGCTATCGCTTCCTTGGACAGGTTGATCTTTTCTACGTGATGTCCTCTTTTGCCATGCCTGGGGTTTGATGCTTTCTGCTTTCTGGCTCATCGCTCCTGCGAGTGCTATGCTCCACTCCTTTTTATATTTTCTTTGGTATGGTTCCTGGTTCTCCAAGTGTGACGGTGACCTGGCCGGTGTTGTCAGGATCACTGTCTTTGCTGTTCGAGCGGTTGTCTCAGCGACTGCTCGGGTCGTCATCTTGATTTTTTCCATCTGTGGTTGGCTCATGGATGTCTGCCATGAGCACTTGGGACAGCATCTCGACTGCCGTCTTGCTTGTGCGCATGTTGCGCTTCTTCCATGGGCCACTCGAGTAGTCGGGCTGGGGGTCATGGCTGACTCGTGGAGTCGTCACGCGGGCGGGTGCTGCTTTTGTTGCTGATGCAGGATCTGCCATCGCGGGTGCTCGAGCGTGATCCGTGAGACGGAGGGATCCCCGGTGGTTGATGTAGATTTGATATGCTCCGAAAATCAGGTTGACTCGAGGTCGCAGGTCGGCGAAAGCCGGTCGAAAGGCCGGGAGGAGAGCCATGAAACCGAGGGATCCGAATAGATCGGAGTCTGCCCGGATCATAGAGTCAATGAGTGCTGATGAAGTCACTGCCTTGACGAGTGTTGATGATGAGGCCGCCGAGATCGCGATTCCAACCTGCGGAGTTCCCACAGACGGCGCCAATTGACGGGGATCAACCCCGGACAATCCCATGGTCAAGGACCCTGGGTTAGTCATAGAGATAGCACAGGTTGGACGATACTCGTCGGCTAACAGGAGAAGCACTTCCTGCTCGATATTATTACGTGAGGGGGCGATTACAGTGGAGGCCAAGGCGAGTTCTCGCAAGGCAAGGATGAGTAGATGAGTATTGAGGTGATCTGGACGTCTCCCCTCCCAGTCTTTATATATTAGGTCAGGTCTCGGGGAGTCCGTGCTAGGTTACAGTAGATGGTTTCCTAGTTCTAGTCTTGCCTTGTACGCCAAGTTTCACCTTCCATGTTAGTCGCGGATTCCTACGTCGGTGCTTGGTTGGGACAATCGTGGGCTTGTCGTAGCTTCCCAGTGGCCCTTCTGTCTTCATACGCACCAGGTAGTCTCATATGTAGGAGTCGTGGGGTCACCCCCTCGTCACTAGCCCATCTTTCTTTAAGTTTAGCCATCATCCTAATATTTTCATTAATTTGTAATTGTATAGCATTAATATGACTGGCCTTTCTCTCCTCAAGGGGAGAGGTTCTAATTTTGAACATCTCAACATCAAGGGCTAAGTTTTCTACCTTCAAAGAAATATTATCTAATTTAGCTAACTTTTCTTCTACATTCTTGTTGAAGGCTTTTTGGGTAGTGATAAAGTCTCTAAGCATGCTTTCTAATTCACAAGTGGGTTCTTGTTGCTAGGGTAAGTGTTGTTGTTCCCATAGTTGGATGGAAACATTCTAGGATTACTAGAAAAGTTGCCCCTATAAGCATTACTATTATTAAAGTTGTTTCTAGCAATGAAATTCACATCTAGTTGTTCCTGAGCAACCAAAGAATTTAAAGGAACATCATGAGGATCAATAGAGGCTTGCTTGGTAAGTAGAGACATAATCAAGTCAACTTTTTCATTTAGGGAGATAATTTCCTCGACATAATTTACCGTCCTACCTATTGGAGCGCGTTCGGTGTGCCATTGGGAATAGTTGGTCATCATCTCATCGAGAAGTTTAGTGGCAGCCGCAAGTGTAGTTGACATAAAGGTTACTTCCGTGGCCGAATCTAACAAGTTCCGCGAGGTAAAATTCAAGCCTGCATAAAAAATCTGGATAACCATCCAGATAGTCAAACCATGTGTAGGGCATTTCTTAACAAGAGATTCCATACGTTCGCAAGCTTGGGCAACGTGTTCATTATCCAATTGCCTAATATTCATAATGTTACTCCTCAATTGGATAATTTTAGCAGGTGGGTAATACTTCCTAATAAAATCATCTTTGCACCTCTCCCAAGAATCTATGATATTCATAGGCAAAGATTGAAACCAGATTTTAGCTCCGTCCCTCAAAGAGAAAGGAAAAAGCTTGAGCTTAACAACATCACCTTCTACTTCTTTATACTATTGCATATCACATAATTCAACAAAATTATTCAAGTGTAAAGCAGCATCATCTCCAGCACCAGAGAATTGTTCTCTCATAACAAGGTTTAGCAAAGCAGGTGTAATTTCATAAGAGGTAGCTGAAGTGGCAGGTGTGGCAATAGGAGTGCAGATAAAGTCATTGTTGTTGTGACTGGTGAAGTCACGCAAGTTGGTGTTTTCAGTGGAACCCATAATAGCAGAAAGTGTGGCAGATTTTTTTGTAATTTTTGATATAAGACACAAAGATAAAAACTGAAAGGTAATCTAACAAGACTAAAAAGTAAAGGTAAAAGGTAGTGGGCAACTCCCCTATCTTATCACTCGGAGTCCCGGGCAACGGCGCCAGAAATTTGCTTGATGACGTGGAAGTTATAATGGATTCTCGCCCTTCGTTAGTTACCCCAAGTGGAAGGTGAGAAGTAGGATAGCATTAAATTTCCCCTGTGTAGAGGATAGGGTTTGTCTACCGTAGGACTCCAGCAATGATATTAGGTGGTTCGACAAGTGATGCGTCGTCTGAAAAGAATCAGTTGCTTCTCCTGGACCTGCACTAGACACAAATAACTTTTCTCCCAACGAAGTTCCGAGAGGTTTTCAATCTCTCCGGTCTTGTTGTATACAAAGGATCAAAAAGAAGGGATAATGATAATGATATAAACTAAAAGTAACAGCTAGAAAAAAAATGAGCGTGCAAACAATGATGAGAATATGGATCGGGGTCCAGTGATGTTCACTAGTGATGTCTCTCTCCCAAAATACGATAAGACTGCTATGCGAGGTAAACAAATTATAGATGGGCAATTGACAGGATTATAAACGCGTCGCAATGCTAACGATGCTACAAAAGAAAGGAAGAGGCTCAAAAGCATGGGCAGTACGCCAAAATAAGTAGACCGAAATCCATCTGCATCTAGTACTAATCATCCACCTTGAGATATCTATCCAGAACATCTCGCTGGTATTAAGTTGCGAGCCCCACCCAAAGTGTAAACCCAAAGCAACAGACAACTGCATTAAAAAGAACTTTGTGTAAAGTGTAGCGCCAGGTGGACGCCTGGGCACCTGTTGGTGGCCCCCCGGCCCTCCTTTGGGGCTCTGGAAGCTCCCGGTACGCTGATTTTTTATCTGATTTTTCCCGGATTTTTGGAGCACTTTTTATATGGGGGAAAACTGAAATAAAAAAAACAGAAAACAGAAACTGGCACTGGGGTGCACTGAGTTAATAAGTTAGTCCAAATATGATCAAAAGTGTATGAAACTGCATCTAGATCATAGCAATATCACGCAAAACGTGCATGGAGCGAGCAGAAATAATCGATACGTTTGGGACGTATCACAACCTCAATTACCTACTTTCAAGACAAGACACAACTCAGTGCAACAACCAACTCGCTTAACAAGATAAACATGAAAACTAAAGAGAGTTCCAGAAACAAATGAAACAAAAGACAAGTCTCTTTCTAAAGACAAACTAAAACTAAAACTAAACATGGCAGTAGCTACGAAAAGATAAAGAACACACAACAGTAAAAAGATAAGCATGAAAAATCCTATGATGTGTTCTAGATTGGGGTGGAGCGTGTTTCTCTCCCACACAAAGTAAGATGGGGTCTAACTTGTTATGAATAGAAAGCAAAACTAAAGAAAACTAAAAATAAAACCTAAGAGAAAGACGCTCCAAGCATAGCACATAACGCGTGAAGTGATAAAAATATAGTGAGACGAAGGACGAACTGATGATTGTTGATGGAGAAGCGGATGTACGGGGGCATCCCCATGCTTAGACGCTTAACTGTCCTTGAATATTTATTGGGGATGAATGGGGGCATCCCCAAGCTTGAGCGCTTGACACTCCTGGATCTTCTTTCACCATCTTCCGTCGCACACTTAAAAACTCCCTTCATACATAACTCATTATAAGCTGATTAGAGAGGTTAGTACCCTTAATAAAATAATTTTTCCCCACTGGATATAAAGATATTCTTGAAGAGCTACTATTCCTCAAGATTTCCAAAAGGTTTTTGCAAAGAAAAAGCAAGCTTAAGGTTTGCAAAAGTAAGGAGAGACAAAACGTGGCAGAATCTGTGAAAAACAGAACATCAGGTAGTAGGGAATTTTTTCGGGGTACTTATGCAACTCAAATAAAAATCCTCAGAACATACGAAAGTTCCGCAATTGTATAAAGCACGCTGTGTAAACAATTCAGCTCAAAAATATTAACTGGTGATTTGTTTCGAATTTTTCCGTCAAGAAGACAGAATCTGTTTTCTGGACAGCATGTCACAACTTTTGCTTCCCTTGTCATAAGAGGCTATAACTTGGATCAAAGCTTGAAAATAAAGATACAATGATGCTGCTACATTAGTAACAATCATCAAGACCACCAAAAACAGAAGTAAAAATATCTTGGGTTGCCTCCCAACAAGCGCTTTGTTTTACGCCTTTAAGCTAGGCATAACGAAAAAGAAGAATCAAGTGTTATCAAGAGAAAGATAATAGCTAGACTGTGTAACGGACTCAAATGGTAACTTGACTTTATTTATAGGGAAGTGTTCCATCCCCTTTTTGAGAGGGAATTGAAATTTTATATTCCCCTCTTTCATGTCAATGATAGCACCAACGGTGCGGAGAAAAGGACGTCCCAAAATAATTGGACATAAAGGTTCAAACTCTATATCCATAATAATAAAATCAACGGGAACATAGTTGTCATTGACAATGATAAGAACACCGTCGATCTTCCCCAAAGGTTTATTTACAAAAGAATCGAAAATACGAACACCAAAAGAACAAGAATCAAAAGGTTTCAATTCAAACATATCATACATTCTTTTGGGCATGACGGAGGTACTAGCTCCAACGTCACATAAAGCATAGCAAGAGAAGTTATTTAATTTAATTTTGATCATAGGGTCCCAACCATCATCTAGCTTTCTAGGTATGGAGGCTTCTATCCTAAGCTTCTGCTCCCTAGCTTTGATGAGAGCATTTGTGATATGCTCTGTGAAGGCAAGATTAAGTGTGCTAGTGTGGGGGTCTCTAGACATTTTGTGTAGTAGGCTGATAACTTCTGAGAGGGTGCAACTATCAAAATCAATATCACTACTATAAAAGGTTGTAGTAGTGTCATCTAGGCTCACTTGTTTGAAAACCTCTATGTTCATAGGAGCTTCTTCTTGTACGGTTGAGGTATTAGCATCACCGTTAATAGGTTCAATGGGACCAGGAGTCCATTGGGTGCTAATAGTTTCTGTATCCTCAACAATTTGGATAGTGGCAAATGTGTGGTGTGTAGGAAGGCCCTTAATTCTATCCTCTTGCTCTTTTTATCTAGCCATCCAGACAGTCAAACCATGTGTAGGTCATTTCTTAACAAGAGATTTCATACGTTCGCAAGCTTGGGCAACGTGTTCGTTATCCAATTGCCTAATATTCATAATGTTACTCCTCAATTGGATAATTTTAGCAGGTGGGTAATACTTCCCAATAAAATCATCTTTACACTTATCCCAAGAATCCATGCTATTCATAGGCAAAGATTGAAACCATATTTTAGCTCCGTCCCTCAAAGAGAAAGGAAAAAGCTTGAGCTTAACAACATCACCTTCTACTTCTTTATACTTTTGCATATCACATAATTCAACAAAATTATTCAAGTGTAAAGCAGCATCATCTCCAGCACCAGAGAATTGAACTCTCATAACAAGGTTTAGCAAAGCAGGTTTAATTTCATAAGACGTAGCTGAAGTGGCAGGTGTGGCAATGGGAGTGCAGATAAAGTCTTTGTTGTTGTGACTAGTGAAGTCACACAACTTGGTGTTTTCAGTGGAACCCATAGTAGCAGCAAGTGTGGCAGATTTTTTTTGTAATTTTTGATATAAGACACAAAGATAAAAACTGAAAGGTAAACTAACAAGACTAAAACGTAAAGGTAAAAGGTAGTGGGCAACTCCCCTATCTTAGCACCCGGAGTCCCCGGAAACGGCGCCAGAAATTTTCTTGATGTGCGAGATGATGATAATGGTTTCTCGCCCTTCATTGTTTGCCCCAAGTGGAAGGTGAGATGCAGGATAGCAGCAAATTTCCCGTATATAGAGGATAGGGTTTGTCTCCCGTAGGACTCCGGCAATGATAAGTAGGTCGTAAGAAAACAATGGCACTGTTTACGATAAACGTTGCTTTCTTGACCTGGACCTTCACACGACACAAATAACTTTGCTCCCAACGAAGTTCAGAGAAGTTGCCATTCTCTCCGGTCTTGTTGTTTACAAAGGATAAAAACACATGGTATAATGATAACAACTGAAAGTAAAAGCATAAAATTAAATAAGCGTGTAAACAATGATGAGAATATGGACCGGGGTCCCGTGATGTTCACTAGTGATGTCTCTCTCCCAAAAGACAATAAACTGCTATGCGAGGTAAACTAATTACAGATGGGCAATTGACAGGATTATAAACGCGCCGCAATGCTAACTATGCTACAAAAGAATGGAAGAGGCTCAAAAGCATGGGCAGTACGCGAAAATAAGTAGACCGGAATCCATCTGCATCTACTACTAATCATCCACCTTGAGATCTCTATCCAGAACATCTCGCTGGTATTAAGTTGCGAGCCCCACCCAAAGTGTAAATCCAAAGCAACAAACAACTGCATTAAAAAGAACTTTGTGTAAACTAAACAATCCTTTCAACCTTGGTTACAAGCATCGTTGTTTTCCCCCTTGTGGCAACATCACATCCCCTAGACTCATGTTTCTGTCACTCAAGCGTGTCATCAGGGGGCATGAATGTAACAGCCCAGATTTCACAAAAATTAAAATTTTTGCTTTCGGTGTGAATTGTTTGATTGCCTGATTTGTTTGCGGTGTTTGCATCCCCGATTTATCGATCAGTGATTATTTTCCCCTTCTTATCTCGTGCCGGACGGATACCGACCCTTGCCACCCTGACACTCGACCTTTGCGACACCGGGTTTCACCCGATCACCGTCGCGAAAACCTGCACAAGACCAGCCATCGCCATCGGAACGAAAAATCTCATTTAATAATTAAATGGGTTATTTTATTGGGTGCCGGAAAATATTCTCGGAACGGTATAGAAGTGAGGTACGACTAACGGGTTCGTCGCGATGATCGCTCATTTCGAAGCTTTACCCGAATCGGAAGTCCTGCGGACCCCCGGCTGTCAGAAACGTAAACACCTCGCGCGCGACAGAGAAACCGGGGATGTTTTTGCAAACTGCCAGCCACCTGGGCTATATAAAGACCACCACTCTCCCACCCCTTTCTAGGGTTTTCCTAGCCTAAAAATTGCAGCCACACCCCCAGACCTGCCCCATTTTTTGCTTTTTGCCTATTTTTCGCCCAAACTCTAGTCCCTTCTGATCTGGACCGTCAGATCCGGAGATCCGACGGCCCAGATCGCACCGATACCCCACCTTCTCTCTCCTCTCCACCTCCGACCTCCTCCTGTGGAGACCGCACCGCCTCCTCGCGCACCTCGCCGCCGGCAAGATCCCGTCCAGCCACCCCGGCCGCCTCTCCTCCCTCCCTCTTCCGCGCCTCCTTCCCTTCATTTCCTCCCCCTCACCTCGCTTTTCCTCCCTCCCACAGGAGCCCGCACAGGGACGCGCCGCCGCATGTCCATGGCCGGCCTGAGCAGCCGCGCCACCATGTCGAGGATGCCTAAGCCCGGCGGCGCCCGCAACCGGCCGGATCGGGCGACTCCGGCCGCCGCCTAACCCCCTCCGCCGTCAGCAACGCCTGCGACCGGCCGGCCGCCTCCTCGCCGGCGTCGGCCGCACCACCGCGGCCACCTCGTCGGGGCGAGCCCGAGCGGTTCCTGCCGCCTCCACAGGCCACGAGCCGGCCAGCCGGCGCTCACATGGGCCGGTTCAGCGCCCAACCAGGCCCAGCCAGTGCCAGGCCGAGCGGGCCTCTCTAGCCGCCGCCATGGGCCGAGCCCGTATGGGTGAGGGCCCGTCCTTTTTTTCCCTAGCACCCTGTAAATTTTTCCAAGTCTGAAGAACATGTGCTGCTGTTTCTGTTTGGCGCTAGCGTTTGCGAGTGAACCGTAGCTCGGATCACGATGCGCCCAAAAGGAAAATTGTTGTGCTTGATGTGCTCTAACTTTCATCTTTTGTGAGCATTTTGTTTTGAGTCCATCTTGATGTTGTTAATCACTGTTGAAGTGGGCATCAGACTGTTAACTGATGTTACTTCCTGTTAAGTGCTGCTATTATTATTTTATTGCAAGTTTGGTTGATGATTGTGTCACATCCGTGAGGCCTATTGCATTGATTCTTGTTGCATACTATTAAGCATCATGTCTACTTCAATAATATGCAATCACTTGTCATGTTTGCCTACTGTAGATATATTAATTCTTGCTCCAAAGTGGTGACCCTGATGACATGTGCTGCTATTTATATAAAGTTGCTACTTTGCTGCCCTATATCTTTTTAACCGTGCATTCTATTGAGCATTGCAATATGTCATTTTGATCTATGTCATGTCTACTTCCATTATATGTATTGCATTGTCATGTTAGCATTCCTGGTCATAGTTATATTCTACTCTAAAGTTGCTATCATGCTGTTGTTGACAGCCAGCTCTGTTTTTCACTAAGTCTGTAACTTTCCGATGCCATGTTGCATGCTTAATATCTTTTGATCTGTTATGCCTATGATCTTGATTCCTTTTTGTACATGGTCACCATCATGACTAATCCATGCTCATATATTGCTATGTCATGTTGCTACACATTTGCATATAGTTTTTCTCCTGTTTATACAGCATGATAATAACAGTTTCTGCCCTGTTTTCCTAATTTTCACTAAGTCCTAGACCAGTAATTTTTTATTGCATTTTGCTTGGGCTCTAATTAATTGTTCATGATGACTATTTGGATGATTCCTTTTTCCATGCATTCCTGCTATGTCTACTTTAGTTGCATATCATTGTTGTGCATGTTTACAACCTTTTGCTTGCTTGTTTGTTGCTCTAAAGTGTGCTACCTGATGTTGGCAGATTGTGTGCATAACTTGTTTTGCTTATATCTTTTTAACTGTAACTCCGTTTGGAGTGTTCTTTATATGTATCTTGATTAGAATTTCATGTACTTTGTGTTTATGCTATTGTTTTCTGCTGCTAACCAATCTAAAATATGGTTTAGGGCAGAACAGTACCAAATGCTTAAATTGTCGTGGGGTACTTAGTGATATGCCATATTTAGGTTGTGCCTCACTTAAATTGACTAGAATAGATAGTTTATATTATTCTTCACCTCTTGTCCTGTTTGTGTGCTATGCCATTCTTGAGTGAGATGCCATGTTAACAAACTTTTCTCATGTTGTGTAGATAAACAAATTTGAACCATTCTAAATGTGCGGTATCGTCGCGTGTGACGAGTACTCCACTTAACCTGTTAGTAACCGCTCCCGACGATAGACGCGATCGTATTGCGTTGTCTCGTGTTGTCTCCTTGTTGATGCTTGCTCGTGATTGATTTGTAGTAATAGATGATCGCTCGTCGAATGATTTTTCCAGTGTTTCCTTCTTGTGTGCTTCCGCGGGTACCTCTCGGAGACGATGCGAGCTTGCGATCGACTACACCTTTGGTTTCGTCTTCTCATCAGGTAAGGGGGAGCATATACCATGCTTATAAATTTCATCTCACTCGCACCTAGGTGTAGGATAGAACAATTGCTTGATCCTACCACTTTATATTCATGCCTCTCAAATAAACCCAAACAGCCATGTCCTCCACATCCCAGCAAACCTTGTTCGGCTATGTTACTATTGCTCGCTACTCAGCCACTGCTTAGTATGCATGCTAGGATGTTATCAATTGTTATCCTATTACTCCTTGGATTGGGCTATCACGTTATTATATTTTTGTGGATGATATGATTATTATAATGTTGACTATATTCGACGAAGGATGGAAGGTCTAGGCTATCCCGCCCCGACGCTTTGTTCCGTTCGAGTCACCTAGGACCGGAGTTCCGGGTATTGTGTCTCTTGAAGAGCGTGCCCTAACCGCGTGTGGGATGCTATGGGGTCCCCTCTTCTTGCCTACATAGCTCCAAACATTTCTAGTGGTGGCCCAAGCTGATTTACCATTTGAAACCGTGTGTGTGCCTGGTCCGCGGCCAGCAGATTTTAAACAACTCAGGCCAACAGAGACAGAGTTCCTTTGTTGGTCCACGCTGGTGAGCTAGGGAAGCCCCTGAGTTCAGGCGAGGCTTACCCCGACCTTAGCCATATGGAAGAGTCCGATCCGAGAGCGAGGCCGACTTTTGGGTTGGGTGTCGACTCCCCGGGGGCCACCCAGATTTGTGCGTTGTTAATTAGAGGGACCTGTCGTTTCGGATCTCTCGGAACTAAATCATAAAATGGTTGCCTATGATGGGTAGCAACTGAGAGAGATGGGCGTGCGTGCGAAGCCTTGTAATGGGCAGTTGGTACACCCCTGTAGGGTTAAATCTTTTCGAGAAGCGTGTCCACGGTTATGGATGACTTGAGACCTACTCCTTGTTCATAGACAACAACAACTGAGATAATCCTAATAACTTGATCAATGTGTGTGTGCTTGACTTCTTCTTCTTCGTCGGGATGCGAAGAGGAGGACAAGGATAGGATAGGTGTTATGCTTGTGTAAGTAGTGGATAGCAAGACTTGTTGGAGGCGATACCTCATCGAATGCTTGGTTCTCATCTTCCTCTGAAATAGACCGTTAGCCACTCATATATTGCTAGTGCGCCTGCAACCTCACCACTACCCCCATCTTACCCGTGAGAAGTTAGTTACAGGACTTTGATATAGCTCACCTCTTCTTTTCTCTATTACGCACGTTATGCAACGATCTTGGACTTCAGAGGAGCTTGACGATCCTTCTTCTGGATGCCTTCACGAAGACTCGATGACGACTAGTTAGGTGGATCCCGGCGGAGGTCCTGGACCCGTGTGGTTATGGGGATCGATGATTTTCTCTTTGCCTCTAGGCATCTGGTTGTATTCTGTACTCAGACGTGTATCTTCCGCTGATGTAATGTATTTAAGGCAGTTGTATGCCAATTTTATGAGATGTTGTATCCATGTAGCTTTAATGTTGTCATATCATGTTGGAAATCCAGGGAATATGGATGTGTCATATATCGCGGTGGGACCGATATGTTCTTCGTCCCCGGATCTGGATGGAAACATCTAGATCTGGAACAGTACTGCATATCGTGCCTTACAATGAACCCACAATAGAGCATAACGTTCCCTCTTGGAGTTACTACCTACTACTTGGCCAAAGCAATAAACAACAACAGAGAACATGCAAGAATTACTTAGGAATAAAAATATAAAAGATAAGAACCAAATATATTACTCTATCACAATCTGAACGTAATCTCATAATCCATCAGATCCCATCAAACTCAGCATATCAATAGAAGAAATATTACATATGTGCCTCGATCATGTAGGGAAGCTCACGAGGTCTAAACCATGAAGAACAAAGAGGGGAGGAGAACATCACATAGCTACTGATCACGGGCCCATGGTCCAAAGGAAACTACTCACGGCACATCCGGGAAGCTTCCATGGTGGAGGGGAAGCTCCTGGAGGTCGATCCTCCCTCCGGCAGGGTGATGGGAAGAGGACTGCAGGTGCTCCCGATCTTGGAAGCGCGGCGGCGGCGGAACAGAGGAGAGATGGCGAAAAAGGGTTATGTCTTCGGATGTTTCACGTCACGGGAGATATATTGGCGAAGGGGGCAGCCAGGGGGCACCATTGGTCCAGGCGCCCCCCCCCCCTGGCGCGGCCAAGCCTTAGGCCGCGCCAGGTGGCCGCCTAGGGCCCTGGTGGGTCCCACCTGGCCCCCCTTTGGGAGTCCAGAAGGTTCCTTCACGCTGATTTTTTATCTGATTTTTCCCGAATTTTTGGAGCACTTTTAATATGGAGGAAACTGAAATAGAAAAATAGCAGAAAACAAAAACTGGCACTGGGGTGCACTGAGTTAATAGGTTAGTCCAATTATGATCAAAAGTGTATGAAAGTGTATCTAGATCATAGCAATATCACACAAAACATGCATGGAGCAAGCAGAAATTATCGATACATTTGGGACGTATCAGTCGTCATCGTTGGCCTCCTACGCTTCTGTCTGGTTTTCCCACCTCCCTAATGTAACAGCCTAGATTTCACAAAAATTTAAAAATTTGTTTTCGGTGTGAATTGTTTGATTGTCTGATTTGTTTGAAGTGTTTGCATCCCCGATTTATCGATCGGCGATTATTTTCCCCTCTTATCTCGTACCGGACGGAGACCGACCCTTGCCACCCTGACACTCGACCTTTGCGAAACCGGGTTTCACCCGATCACCGTCGTGAAAATCGCACAAGACCAGCCGCAGCCAACGGAACGAAAAACCCCGTTTAATAACTAAACGGGATATTTTTATAGCGCGCCGGAAAGTTTTCTCGGAACGGTTCCAGCGCGAGGTGAACGCCTCCGGCTCGACGCGTTGATCGCGCAGTTCGAAGTTTTACCCGAATCGGAGGTCCTGCGGACCCCCGGCGGTCAGAAACGTAGACACCGCGCGCGAGAGAGAAAAACCAGGGATGCTTTTGCAAACTGCCAGCCACCTGGGCTATATAAAGACCACCACACTCACACCCCTCTCTAGGGTTTACCCTAGAAAAAATTGCAGCCACCCACCTCACAAAACACAAATCTGCCCAATTTGCCCCCAAAATCCCGAAATCCTAACTCCCGGGCGATCTGGACCGTCATATTCGAAGATCCAACGGCCAGGATTGCGCCACGTCACCCACACTCTCTCCTCTCTCTCTCTCTCTTGCCCGAGCGCCGACGTTCCCTCCGGCCAGCCGGGCCACGCGCCGGCCACCATCTCTCCTCCTCCCGCGCCCCTCTCCTTCCTCCCTCTCCTCTTCTCCCTTCCCTCTCCTCACCCCTGCCGTCTTTTTCCTCTCTCCAGGACGACGGGCGCCATGGCCATGGAACTCGAGAAGCTCGGCTGGACCGCGACACATGAACCAGTCTCCGGCACCTCGCGCCCGTCGCCGCCCGGACCGGTTCTGGCCGGATACGCGTCACCCCGCGCCCCCTGGTCCTCAAGCCTGTCCGCGCTCGCCCCTCTCCGGCAGCCGGCGAGCCCGTCCGCCTACGCCGCCAGTGCCCTGCTCGGGATCGGGCACGAGCCGCTGCCCGCGCGTTCGCTCGCCCACGTGGTGGGTCGGCGTAGCAGCCGAGCGCCCCCACGGCCACGCGGGCCTAAGGCCCATGGTGAGAACGCCCACCACCTTTCCTTTTTTTTATGTATTTACTGTTGGGCCTGATTGCCTCTGTTTCGGCTCGTTTAGTTTTTTTTTCTGCTAGGGTTTTTATTATTTTTGCAGATTGTATTAGCTTTTTGCGGTGCCCGTATCTTTTCAACCGTAGCTCGGATCGCAACGCTTTTAACATGAAAGTTGCTTAGTTTTTTGTGTAGAGTATTAAAATGTGCTTTGTTGCCATGTTTGACTTTGTTTACTTGCTGTTTAACTGCTAATTACAACCTTGCCACTGTAAACTGTAATCTGCCATAACTTTTTAACCGTTGCTCCGATTAAAATGTTTCTTATATGTAACTTGATTAGTTTGTCGTGTAATTTGTGTTTATGCTATTGTTTGCTGCTGTTAACAAATATAAAATATGGTTTAGGTCATAACAGTACCAAACATTATAATTATCGTGGGGTCCGTAATAGTTGGCATGTGTAGGTTTTACCCCCACTTAAAATGACTAGATTAGATAGTTTACTTTGTGCTTCACCTCTTGTTATGTTTGTGTGCTATGTCATGCTTCTGTGCTTTGCCATGTTAACAACCTTGTTGATCACCTGCAGCTAAACAACTTGAACCACCGTAAACGTGCGGTATCGTCGTGTGTGACGAGTACTCCACTTAACCTGTTAGTAACCGCTCTCGACGGTAGGTGCGATGTCTCGTGTTGCCTTCTTGTTGATGCTTGCTCGTGTTTGCTTCGTAGTAATAGATGCTTGCTCGTTGATTGCTTTCCAGTGTTTACCGTCTTGTGTGCTTCCGCGGGTACCTCTCGGAGACGATGCGAGCTTGCGATCAACTACACCTTCGGAATCCGACTTATCAACAGGCAAGGACTATACATTACTTATGATCCATTCTATTTCAACCAGCGATTTGCATGCTAGACTAGGTTAGGTTCGATGTTTGATCCTACCACATGTTTACAGCCTCTTTCAAACCGATATAGCCATGTCCCCTCCCAGCAAACCATGTACTGCTATGTTACTATTGCTCGTTGCTCAGCCCCTGCTTAGTATGCATTCTTAGGATGCTACGATGTTACCCTGTTACTCCTTGGTTTGGGATATCACATTATTATATTGTTGTGGATGATATGATTCTTATAATGTTGACTATATTCGACGAAGGATGGAAGGTCTAGGCTATCCCGCCCCGACGCTTTGTTCCATTCGAGTCACCTAGGATCCGAGTTCCGGGTATTGGTTTTAAGACTGAGCGTGCCTAACCGCGTGTGGGATTTTATGGGGTCCCCTTTGCTGGAATACGGGGCAGAAAACACAAATTTTTCATACCTACGGTACCGAAACCCAAGATCTATGCTATGGTGATGTAAAGTAACGGAGGGAATCGGTGTTCATACCTTTGAAGACCGAAAGAGGGAAACGTTCTTGCGAACGTGGCTGGCGTAGACTCGGAACTATGACCTCCCTGTCGTGTAGAAGACCACCACCGACGAGGATGACTCCCGGTAAACCTCCAGCGACGAAGTAGCACCACAGGTGTAGTGCCTCGAAGAGATTATACACGTACGGTAAAATCGATGTTCCTCCCGGGCCCCCAACATGGCGAGCAGCGGAAGAAAGGCGGCTTCAGATCCCGACTCCAGCAGAACGACGTCCTGCCTAATGGTGGAGAACTCCAATCCAGGTGCAGACTCCAAACAAGGGGAGTCCACTTCCGGGAAGGAGAAGGAGGAAGAAGGAGATAATGGTGTGTTGGAAAAAGGGGGGTCTTGTTGGGAAACGTAGTAGAAAACAAAAAAATTCGGCCTACGAATCAAGGATCCAAGATCATTCAAGAAGATTGCATACAAGGCTTTAGGTCATGGCTCACCAACCGATGTAGCGGAAGTAGAGTTGGTGAAGACCGTCGGTGTAGATCCCCGCAGCTAGGAATTTCAATGACCTCCCAACCGCGAGGATATCGATCCCTCGAACCGTCCCGCGATCTAGTCCCACGGACAAGTCCCACGAACAAGCTCCTCGAAGAAGGGTCGAAAGTACGACCCCTCCATTAGTATCCACACATCCCGTAGCAGCAATCCAGCAGCGCTCCGCCGTCCAGAGATGAACGCCACCGAGAAAACTAGAGGGAGAAAACCCTAACGGATTCCGATCTAGAACAGCGTCTAAACCGGGGTCTAATTGTGGAGCAACGGGGTTTAGAGGAGGGAGGGTGGCGCATAGGCCTTGGGGACAAGTTGTCTTGCTCTCCCTCTCCCCCTGGCTCACCTTATATAGGTGGCCAAGAGGCCTAGGGCGCAGCTCAAGGAGGATTGGGAGTCCAACTTGGACTCCCAAGCCTTCCAAACCTTCCCACACCTTCCCACCGGAAACCTGCCATAATGTGATTTGGTAATTCCACCTGGAGGAGGATTCCTTCCCTTTGGTGCGCCCCCCACCCCTTGGCCGGCCAGGGCAGCCTAGGTGGCTTTCCCCCCAAGGCTAGGGGCGCAAGGGAGTGGGTGGTACAACCCGGAACCTTCCATGACCTTCTAGAAGCTTCCGGGACCTTCCGGGACATACCGGGACCGTTTCGGGACATTCCGGACACTTCTGGAGCACTTCCAGGACCTTCCGAGACCGTTCTCGGACGTTCCGGAGTCATCCGGATAGTTTCCAAGACCATCCGAGTTACAGTTTAAGCCACCCGATGACCGCGAAGGTTGTCGGGACGCCCATCGATTATCCAGAAACTATTCCGGTTGATCCAGGACTTCCCCAGTACCATTCTCATATGTTCCGGAACCACCTGGGACTACTCCAGAGTGATCCGGACATAACCTTAAATACCCAGAACTACTTCTGGTGCCCTTATGAACAATTCCATAAATCTCCGGAACTACTTCCGGTACCCGTATGAACTATTCTGCTTTGCTTCCACTAAACCTTCTACCATACTAGTATTCTAACAGACTACTGCTCGTTAAGTGTGTGACCCAATAGGTTCGGTATAATGCGGACATGACTCAGAACATCTTCCGGACATAGGTCAACAGCCTTTTGTCAATAGCCAATAATCAACAGCGGAGCCATGGACACCCATGTTGACTCCCGCACATACACGAAGAAACTTCAAGTGAACCATTATGTTTAGTCATGTACCATTCCCTTTGCTTCGCGATATATGACAAAGTTAGAGGAGAGAAGTTTGGCACCCATGTGTAACAACTTTTGAACACAAGCCACTCGTTATCCTCTTTGCTCGTTTGTCCCTTTTCTCGTTATCGTATTCCGGTATCCCCGTGACTGAATCACAATGCGTCTGGCCAGACTATAATGGATACCGTCATACCGAGTGGGCCCGAAGTGAATATCTTCTTCATCGTGAAGGAGCAAATCCCATTCTTGAACTATCACAGTCACTAGCCACACCATCTGACATACCCAGAACTTATTTTACTACTTCCCATTTACGGGAGGATTCATCTAAGAACCAAAGCATGTCTTCCTGTGTGAAGCAACTCGATACTCTCATGGTCTAAGGAATTACGTATATGATAACATTTCATGATATGACTTATAACGTAGTTACGATGTGATCTCTAAGTATATCATTCAATACTGGGGTCGGTTCAACATCATTGTTCTGCTAACAATATGTTCCCATTGCTACTGACATCCTTGTTACAAGAACAATGTCCATGATTAAGAAAACGTAATCATCAGTTAGCACATGAGCTGGTCTTAGAGGCTAAACCAGGAACTCTTGGTGTTTACATTTCCACACATGCAAATGAGTTTTCTTCTGAATCTCACAGTCAGGGTCATTGCAATTATAGCACAGAAATATAAACATTAATTATGAACGTGGAAATATATATATAGTAACATTTTATTATTGCCTCTAGGGCATATTTCCAACAGGTCTACCCCTCCTTATATAGGCCAAGGGGGGTGCCATCCTCCTCACCTCCCCCATGTGGGACTAAACTCCCAAGGGGGGAAGTGCGCCGGCCAGGGGGGTGGTGGGCCCCACCCTTGGCGCCAAGCCCAAGGGGGCAGACCCCTTCCTCCCTTAATGGGCCCCATGGGCCCATTTAGCCTTTTTCCCATTTTTTAATTTATTTAATATGTTTTAAATATTTAATTCAGATAATTAAATAATAAAACATTATTAAAACAATTAAACTTTATTTCAAACTATTCAAAATGTCCGGAAACCATTTCGTCCTCCTCCGGAACTATTCCGGTGATTCCTCCTATTTCACCGATTGATCCCGTAACTGTCCTATGCATCGATTGCCCTTAAGTGTAACACCCTAATGGTCCGGGAAACAGCAGACATGGTCGAGACTCTTCTCATTGACCAATGACTAGTCAGTTGGACCTGGTTACAATCCTTGACAGCCCCTGCGCTTCCATCGAATGAACTTCGATCGCTTTTGGAAACCGTTAACGATACGACGTAATCCCTTTGTGTTGTGGTACTTTGTTTGTCCGATGTTTGATCGTCGGTATCCTACATACCGTGTTCACATCTCGTTCACAACAAACAACTTCTCTCGTCCATGATCATTGCATCTCTTGTGACCTAGTCACGTCCTTGCAAGGTGTTGATGCAATATCACCGAGTGGGCCCAGAGTACCTGTCCTGTCACAAGGACTGACAAATCCCACTCTGATCTATTAACATACTCATCAACCATCTATTTCGGAATACCCAAAGTGCACCGTTATAGCCAGCATATTTCAGTCTGGTGGTGGGATACAAATCAAAGTCTCCTTATAGATGACAATTACGTATGATCATTACGGTCTAAGGACTAAGCCATATGTTACAAAGTCATAGCAACGTTGAACTATGTGACTCGATCACATTGCAATACTTTAGGTGGGTGTACGTCCATCACATCATTCCCCTTAACGATATGACCTCATTGTCAATGGACTTAAGTGTCGCCATGATCAGGTAAGCTTGATCAATCAATATTCCAATGAGATAGTTTACCCGAGTTAAACTATGGACCATGTTTTATACTACACCTATATTAGTATTTCCAAGTAATACAGTTATAGCACAGTATAAAACGTATTATGAACAAAACAGATATGTGACAAATATATTTATTAATTTGTCTCTAAGGCACATATCCAACAGTCTCCCACTTGCACTAGAGTACAAATTACACTAGTTTACATCATGTATGTATCTAACACCAATGGTCTCTCGGTGTTCTTCAAACTTGCCCTGTGGAAGAGGTTTAGTCATCGGGTCTGCAGCGTTCAGATCCGTATGTATCTTGTGAATCCTAGTGTATCCATCCCTGACGTAGTCTCGCGTCACATGGAACTTTCGGAGGATGTGCTTGGCTGTAGAGTGAGTTCTTGGCTCCTTCGCGTTAGCAATGGCACCCGTGTTGTCACAGAAAATTCCCACGGGGTCAGTGCAGCTGGGAAAGACGCCAAGCTCGATCACGAACTTCTTCAGCCACAGCGCCTCGTTTGACGCTTCGCAAGCGGCAATATACTCTGACTACATTGTATATTCGGCGACGACTGACTTTTTGCCGCTCCTCCAGCTAATTGCGCCACCGTTCAACATGAAAACATATCCCGTCTGGGATTTCGAGTCATCTAGATCTGAGCCGAGGCTTGCGTCAACGTAACCCTTTATGGTGAGCTCCTCGTCAACTCCTCCATAAACGAGAAAGAGATCCTTGGTTCTTCTCAAGTACTTAAGGATGTTCTTTACTGCTGTCTAGTGAGCCATTCCCGGGTTACTCTGGTAGCGATTAGTCATACTAATGGCCAGCGCTAAATCCGGTCTGGTACATAACATAGCATACATCAGAGAACCTATGGCTGAGGCATAGGGCTTTGAGGACATCTCCTCCTTCTCTTTTGTTGTGGTTGGGCATTGAGTCACGCTTAATTTGACACCTTTTATAACTGGCAAGAGGCCTCTCTTGGAGTTACCCATACTGAACCTTTTCAATATCTTGTCAATATAAGTGCTCTGAGTCAAGGCCAACCATCGATTAGGTCTATCTCTATAGATCTTAATCTCCAATATGTACGCAGCTTCACCTAGGTCCTTCATGGAAAATTGTCCATTCAGATATTCCTTCACTTCCTCTAAGAATTTCTTATTGTTCCCTATTAGTAATATGTCATCTACATATAACACAAGGAATGCTACAGAGCTCCCACTCAGTTTCTTATAGACGCAGAACTCTTCGACGTTTTGGAAAAATCCAAAAGCTTTAATGACCTCATCAAATCGAAGATTCCAGCTCCGAGATGCCTGCTTCAACCCATAGATGGACCGTTGAAGTTTGCACACCTTACCAGCGTTCCTTGGATTGACAAACCCTTATGGTTGCATCATACACAACTCTTCCTCAATGTTGCCATTTAGGAATGGAGTTTTCACATCCATCTGCCATATCTCGTAATCATGATATGCAGCTATTTCTAGTAGGATCCGAATAGACTTTATCATCGCTACAGGAGAGAACGTCTCCTCGTAGTCAACTCCTTGAATTTTTTGGAACCCCTTCGCGACAAGTCGAGCTTTGTAGACAGATACGTTTCCGTCTGCGTCAGTCTTTTTCTTGAAAACCCATTTATTCTCGACGGCCTTGCGGTCCTCGGGAATATCCACCAATGTCCATACTTTGTTGGTGTACATGGAGTCTATTTCGTATTTCATGGCTTCAAGCCATTTCTCGGACTCGGGTCCCTCCATTGCTTCTTTGTAACTTGTAGGTTCATCCGACTCATCAGCCGAGATTGCATTCACAAGCTGTCCGTAAAACTCAGTAGGTTGACGGACTCTTGATGACCTACGGGGCATAAAAGGTTCCTCTTCATTCTCATCATGATCATCATCAATGTCATGATCGTTATGAATGTCGTTCTGGCCATTCTCTTCAGCTCCCACTGTGGAATATGGTTCCAGAACAATTTCCGTAGCCGTTTCTTTCAATTGGAGTGATTGGTCAGTCACTTCATCGAGGTCTATTTTCCTCCCACTCAACTCTTTCGCGAGAAAATCCTTCTCAAGAAAGTTTCCCGTCTTGGAAACAAACGTTTTGCTGTCAGACTTGTTGTAGAAGGTGTATCCACAAGTTTCCTTGGGATAGCCCACAAAGATGCACTTATCCGCCTTGGATTTAAGTTTGTCAGGCTGTAGTTTCCTAACATAAGCCTCACAACCCCAAATCTTCAGGTGAGACAACTTAGGTTTCGTGCCATGCCATTCTTCAAATGGTGTTGTCTTTATGGATTTGGATGGTGCCCTATTATGAATATGAGCGGCAGTTTCTAATGCATACCCCCAAAATGACATAGGCAAATCAGTATGAGACATCATCGATCGTACGCTATCCAATAGGGTTCGATTACGTCTCTCAGCCACACCGTTTCTCTTAGGTGTGCCTGTCGGCGTAATCTGTGGTACTATGCCACAAGACTTCAGATGATTGCCAAACTCGTGACTCAAATACTCGCCACCTCGATCCGATCGAAGGTGCTTGATTTTCTTTCCGAGTTGATTTTCGACCTCATTCTGAAATTCCTTGAACTTTTCAAAGGTTTCAGACTTGTGCTTCATCAAGTAAATATACCCATATCTTCTCAAGTCATCAGTAAAGGTCACGAAGTAACGAAGACCATTGCGAGTGGGGACGTTCATGGGTCCACATACATCCGTGTGTATGATACCCAATAAGTCATCCGCACGCTCCATTATCCCATTGAATGGAGTCCTTGTCATTTTGCCCATGAGGCATGGTTCACATGTATCAAGGGATCCAAAATCCAATGACTCAAGAAGTCCATCCTTATGGAGCTTTTCCATGCGCTTTACACCAATATGACCAAGTCGGCAATGCCACATCTTCATGTGATCTTCATTATTCTTCAATCTTTTGGCCTCAATATTGTTAATGTGACACACGTCACCTTCGAGATCAAGTACGAATAACCATGCAACTCCGGTGCGTGAAGATAAAACATTTCATCCTTATAAATCGAACAACCAATTGTATCAGACTTAAAGAATAGCGGTCTCGCTTCAAGCAAGAGCCACTAACGATGTTCACACTCAACGCGGGTACATAGTAGCAATTACTCAGAACTAAAACCAATCCCTAAGGGAGACTAAGATGCTTCGTGCCGACCGCCAAGACTTCAATTTGACAGCCATTCCCCACGCGCATCTTTACTTCATCCTTGAGTAAGCATCTCCTATTCCTTAGTCCATGAATGGAATTAGAAATATGAGCGACAGATCCTGTATCAAGTATCCAGGATGTGTTCCCGGCGCTTGTCAAGAGAAGTTCAACAACATGTATATCAAATATACCTTCGTCTCTCTTGGCGACCTTGCCAGCCTTTTTGTCCTTTAGGTACTTGGGGCAGTTGCGTTTCCAGTGACCTTCACCCTTGCAGTAGAAGCACTCCACTTCGAGTTTAGGCTTGGGTGCCTTGGGAGGAGCGGCAACTGACTTGCCATCCCTCTTGGCGCCACCTCTCTTGGCCTTCTCCTGCCTGCTTGACTTCTTGAAGTCAGTGGTCTTGTTGACCATGAAGACGGCGTGCTCCTTCTTGATCTCAACCTCGGCGCTCTTCAGCATGGCGAACAACTCAGAAGGGGTTTTGGTCATCCCCTGCATGTTGTAGTTCAGCAAAAAGCCTTTGTAGCTAGGGGGGAGCGACTGCAACACCCTATCAACAGCAAGTTCATCTGGAATCTGGCATTCCAGAGCATTCAAGCGCTGAACGTAGCCAGACATTTTGACTACGTGCTCACTCACGCTGCCGTGCTCGTCCATCTTTGCTGAGAAGAAGGCTTCAGAAGCCTCGTATCGTTCATCCCTGGCTTGAGGTGCAAAGACCGCCTTGAGGTCGGTGATAATCTCATATGCACCCATCCTCTCAAAGCGTTTCTGCAGCTCAGCCTCCATGGAGTAGAGCATGCCACTCTGGACAAGGTTGTAATCATCAGTCTTGGAGAGATAGACATTCTTCTCGTCCTGACTGGCATCATCTGCTGGTGCGTCACCTAACGCGTCCTCTAGTACGTATGCCATCTTGAGGGGAACGAGGAGAATCCTCAGGGTGCGGAACCAGTTGGTGAAGTTTGTCCCATCTGTTTTTAGCTTATCTTTCTCTAGGAATGATCCTAAGTTGAACGAGGGGCGAGGTGCTGCCATCTACAAGGTTGATTCACAAGGATACATATTTAGACTTTTGTTCATAATGTGGAGTTTCAATTTAATCTCAAAATTCTAGAAAGCTCCCACTTAGATAAACACCTCTCAATTTAACTAAGTGATTACACAATACCAGCCCCCATACCTCCCCCGATCGTCACGGCCATCAGTATGCGAACCAGGTAGGCCTCTAATCCAATCACATCAGGCATGTGACTCGTGCTCGACCTTTCGGTCTCCTGTGTTCCAGGCCCGCATCTACATACGTCAAGCCTCCCAATCGAACCTTGATGTTAGCTGTTCAGCAAGGCCATATCTGCATATGCCAGGCTTGCCGAACCCAACCTCATGCGAACTCCGTTGAATATGTAGGATAACTCCGGTATGTATGGAGCATCAAGCCATATGGGAGAACCTTCCAGGCGGTGCCCACCAAGCGAGAACACAATGTTGGTATTGTGAGAGATGGTCCTATTTCGTGCTACCGTCGATATATCTAGCATACTAGCATAAAACGGGAAGTAAAACTGTAAATCATACAACCTATGATCCCCCTTCATGCAAAGAAAAGTTAAACGCCTTTCTACTTTAGCTTGTGCAGGTTTTACGTGGCTTCTAGGGGTTTCGAGAGACAGAACCGTTTCTATCCTGCGAAAAACATGCCACAACACCGTCTCCCATCCGTCTCTATTACACCCCTATCGGGGCCCTCCGTTGCAAACATCTTCGCATCGCTAATGCAGAGAGACAGACACCCCCCAGCCACTTTATATGGTACAAGCCATATGTCAAGTGTGGAACCAGTCTCGCGTAAACGCGTAAGGTCGGTCGGGGGCCGCTTCCTCAAACATTGCCGCAACGCTAAATGAGTACACGTACGAGGGTAACGAATGAAGATTCGATGCCCACATCCTAGATGTGTTCTACCCGTACAATACATCTACGCATAGCTAGCTCATGATACCACTGTTGGAATACGGGGCAGAAAACACAAATTTTTCATACCTACGGTACCCGAACCCAAGATCTATGCTATGGCGATGTAAAGTAACGGAGGGAATCGGTGTTCATACCTTTGAAGACCAAAAGAGGGAAACGTTGTTGCGAACGTGGCTGGCGTAGACTCGGAACTACGACCTCCCTGTCGTGTAGAAGACCACCACCGGCGAGGATGACTCCCGGTAAACCTCCAGCGACGAAGTAGCACCACAGGTGTAGTGCCTCGAAGAGATTATACACGTACGGTACAATCGATGTTCCTCCCGGGCCCCCAATCAGGCGAGCAGCGGAAGAAAGACGACTTCGGATCCCGACTCCAGCAGAACGACGGCCTGCCTTATGGTGGAGAACTCCAATCTAGGTGCAGACTCCAAACAAGGGAAGTCCACTTCCGAGAAGGAGAAGGAGGAAGAAGGAGATATTGGTGTGTTGGAAAAAAGGGGGTCTACCCCTCCTTATATAGGCCAAGGGGGGTGCCATCCTCCTCCCCTCCCCCATGTGGGACTAAACTCCCAAGGGGGGAAGTGCGCCGGCCAGGGGGGTGGTGGGCCCCACCCTTGGCGCCAAGCCAAGGGGAGAGACCCCCTCCTCCCTTAATGGGCCCCATGGGCCCATTTAGCCTTTTCCCATTTTTTAATTTTTTTTAATATGTTTTAAATATTTAATTCAGATAATTAAATAATAAAACATTATTAAAACAATTAAAATTTATTTTGAACTATTCAAAATGTCCGGAAACCATTCCGTCCTCCTCCGGAACTATTCCAGTGATTCCTCCTATTTCACCGATTGATCCCGTAACTGTCCTATGCATCGATTGCCCTTAAGTGTAACACCCTAACGGTCCGGGAAACAGCAGACATGGTCGAGACTCTTCTCATTGACCAATGACTAGTCAGTTGGACCTGGTTACAATCCTTGACAGCCCCTGCGCTTCCATCGAATGAACTTCGATCGTATTTGGAAACCGTTAACGATACGACGTAATCCCTTTGTGTTGCGGTACTTTGTTTGTCCGAGGTTTGATCGTCGGTATCCTACATACCGTGTTCACATATCGTTCACAACAAACAACTTCTCTCGTCCATGATCATTGCATCTCTTGTGACCTAGTCACTTCCTTGCAAGGTGTTGATGCAATATCACCGAGTGGGCCCAGAGTACCTGTCCTGTCACAAGGACTGACAAATCCCGCTCTGATCTATTAACATACTCATCAACCATCTATTTCGGAATACCCAAAGTGCACCGTTATAGCCAGCATATTTCAGTCAGGCGGTGGGATACAAATCAAAGTCTCCTTATAGATGACAATTACGTATGATCATTACGGTCTAAGGACTAAGCCATATGTTACAAAGTCATAGCAACGCTGAACTATGTGACTCGATCACATTGCAATACTTTAGGTGGGTGTACGTCCATCACATCATTCCCCTTATCGATATGACCTCATTTTCAATGGACTTAAGTGTCGCCATGTCCAATGAGATAGTTTACCCGAGTTAAACCACGGACCATGTTTTATACTACACCTGTATTAGTATTTCCAAGTAATACAGTTATAGCATGGTATAAAACGTATTATGAACAAAACGGATATGTGAAAGATATCTTTATTAATTTTTCTCTAGGGCACATATCCAACACCCTTTTCTTACCTATCTAACTTCAAACATTTCTAGTGGTGGCCCGAGCTAATTTACCATTTGAAACCCAGTGTGTGTGCTTGGTGGATCCCCTCGCAATTTTTAAACAACCCGTACCAGCGGAGACATGGTTCCCTGTTGGTCCACCTTTGACCGGCGAGGGCCCGATGCCTCACGTGAGGCGTCTCGGTAACCCAAACCCTGTTGAGACGGAAGAGTCCGATCCGAGAGTGTGGCCAGCTTTTGGATTGGGTGTCGACTCCCCGGGGGCCACCCGGATTTGTTCGTTGTTAGTTAGAGGGACCTGTCGTTTCGGATCTCTTGGAACCAAATCATAAAATGGTTGCCTGTGATGGGTAGCAACTGAGAGAAATGAGCGTGCGTGCGGAGCCTTGTAATGGGCAGTTGGTACACCCCTGCAGGGTTAAATCTTTTCGAGAAGCCGTGTCCACGGTTATGGACGACTTGAGACCTACTCCTTGTTCATAGACAACAACAACTGAGATAATCTTAATATAACCCGATCAACGTGTGTGTTCCTTGATGCTTAGCGGCTTCGCGCCCTTCGTTGGTGAGCCCCAAGGGGAAGGCGTGATGCTGTGCAGCAGTGAGTTTCCCTCGGTGAGGATACCAAGGTTTGTCTCCCGTAGGACTCCGGATATGATAAGTAGGTGTCAGCGGCGCGACTGATGTGGACCTGCACACAGACACAGATAACTTTGTTCCCAACGAAGTTCAGAGAGGTTGTCAATCTCTCCGGTCTTGTTGTTCACAAAGGGTAAAACACAAGTGATAATGATAGCAAGTAAAAGAAGAAAAGTAAAGATAGCTTGGAAACAGTAATAAGGATATGGACCGGGATACAGGATGTTCGCTAGTGATGTCTCTCTCCCAAAAGACGATAAAACTGCTATGCGAGGTAAACAAATTACAGAAAGGAAATTGACAGGATTATGAACGCACCGCAATGCTAACTATGCTACAAAAGAAAGGAAGAGGTTCAAAAGCACAGGCAGTACGCCAAAATAAGTAGACCGAAATCCATCTGCATCTACTACTAATCATACACCTTGAGATATCTATCCAGAACATCTCGTTGGTATTAAGTTGCGAGCCCCACCCAAAGTGTAAACCCAAAGCAACAAACAACTGCAATAAAAGAACTTTGCGTAAAGTAAAGAATCCTTGTGACCGCGGTCACAAGCACCGTTGTTTTCCCCCTTGTGGCAACATCACATCCCCTAGACTCATGTTTCTGTCACTCAAACGTGTCATCAGGGAGGCATGAACCCACAATCTAGCACAACGCTACCTCTTGGAGTCACTACCTACTACTTGGTCAAAGCAATAAACAGCAACGGAGAACATGCAAGAATTACTTAGGAACAAAAATATAAAAGATAGAAACCAAATATATTACTCTATCACAATCTGAACATAATCTCATAATCCATCAGATCCGATCAAACTCAACATAGCAATTGCAAAAATATTACAAAGGTGCCTCGATCATGTAGGGAAGCTCATGAGGTCTAAACAATGAAGATCAAAGAGGGGAGGAGAACATCACATAGCTACTGAGCACGGACCCATGGTCCAAGGAAAACTACTCACAAGACATCCGGGGAGCATCCATGGTGGAGAGGAGACTCCCGGAGGTCAATCCTCCCTCCGGCAGGGTGCCGGGAAGAGGTCTTCTGGTGCTCCCGATCTTGGAAGTGCGGCGGCGGCGGAACAGAGGCGAGTTCGTGGAATAGGGTTCTCTTTCTGGAGTTTTCCCGTGACGGGGGATAAATAGGCGAAGGGGGGCAGCCAGAGGTGGGCCAGGGGCCCTAGGCGCCCCCCTGGCGCGACCAGGGGTGGGGCCGCGCCAGGTGGCCGCCTGGCCCCCCTTGGCCCCCTCTGGCCCCTCCCAGGCTTTTCTAGAAGCTTCCTCCACGCTGATTTTTTATCTGAATTTTCCCGAATTTTTCTGGCACTTTTTATATGGGGGAAAACTGAAATAGAAAAACAGCAGAAAACAGGAACTGGCACTGGGGTGCACTGAGTTAATAGGTTAGTCCAAATATGATCAAAAATGTATGAAAGTGTATCTAGATCATAGCAATATCACACAAAACATGCATGGAGCAAGCAGAAATTATAGATACATTTTGGACGTATCAACATCCCCAAGCTTAATTCCTGCTCGTCCTCGAGTAGGTAAATGATAACAAGCATAATTTTTGTGGTGACATGCTAACAACCATAAAAGAACTTTGAAAAGTAAAGCAAGCAAGGTTAGAGATTCAATTCCAGTCATAACATGCAAGAGTCTATGTTAGCATTGAAACAAGTGACAAAAGAACAAAAGGTGCAAGAGCTCTCGCTGTCCGTGACTCGAATGTCTCCAAATGGTGTTTGCGTGCAAGAAAGGGGATAGGGAATACGAGAAAAAAGTATTTTTGTGTTGAGAACTCAATCTACTAAAGTTTCACACTTGGTCTTCTTTGGAATCTTATCTTGAATCGTCCCCAGACCACTAGCCAGGTACAAGTCAATTTGATCCACTCCTTTTCGATATTTTGAGCACTCATGCAATGGATGAGCGTAAGCACGAGAGTTGACACTTAGGATGACAAAGAGATAAATATGGTGGAGGAGGAAGACAAAAAGGATGAGCAAGGCTCACATCAATGAGGACAATCGTAGGCAAGAGATGCCAAATGATAGATATGATGTGAGGTGTAGGGATTGCCATGCAACGGGTGCACATACGAGCTAATAATCTCTCAAAACTATATGTCAAAAGATCATCTCTATGGAGTACAAGGATATAAAGGGAGTACTAGTGTGGATCTCTCAAAAGGATAGTAGTGTTGCCCCTTTCTCTCTTTTTATTTATTTTTCTCTTTTTTCTATTTTTTTGTATTTTTTTGGTGGCCTCAATGGCTCTTTCTATTTAACTCTCATTTGTCCTCTTTGGGATATTTTAATGTGTCCACTTTGGGATCTTTTCCTCACTTAAGGGCAACACTCTATTTTACAAGAAGGTAAAGGAGATCTTTCACACTTTACAAGGTACTCAAAATCATAAAGAAGATGTAACTATCATGATATATGCAATGTATACCTCTGCCAGTGTAGCAGGAACATGTAAGACATGAAGATCAAGTCATGAAGAGGTGGAAGTTGCATGGCAATGTAACTCGGAAAGGCTATGGAAATGCCTTGATAGGTAGGTATGGTGGCTGTTTTGAGGAAAGATAAAGGGAGGCTTATGATGACAGAGCGTATCATGACAAGGGTTTGGATGTACCGGCGAAGGTGGATACCAACTCTCGGAGTGAGAAGAAGGCAATGCACGGCACGGGAAAGGCTAGCAAAATATGGGAAGGTGGAAGTGTCAACTCTCAATACTTACATTAGTCCGAAGAACTCATGCACTTATTATCGGTAACTCTCAATCTAATGAGGAGGTTCACAAAGAGAAAAGTACCCTGAGGAGGAGTGTATGGGGGTTTGGTTATCCTTGCGCATCCTCGACTCATGGTACGTGAGTGTTCTCTGATATTCGACTCCTCAGAAGAGTAGTGATCCATCTAGTAGCTAGAGTTCTCAACTAGTTTTGTAGGTTTTGAAAATAAACACGGATTGACCAAAATACGACACCTATCACTAATAGGCAAGATCTCTTGACAACAAAATTCCAAACATTACTCACAACAATACCTCAAAACTATTGCAAGCTACTACTAAAAATTAAATAGCAACCTCAAGTACCTACTTCTCAAAACAAGACACAACTCAGTGCAACAACCAACTCTCTTTAACAAGATAAACATGAAAACTAAAAAGAGTTCCAACAACAAACTAAAAAAAATCCAAGGCTCTTGTTAAAGACAAACTAAGACTAAAACTAAACATGGCAGTAGCTATGAAAAGATAAAGAACACACAACAGCAAAAAGATAGGCAATAAGAATCCTATGATGTGTTCTAGATTTGAAAGTGGAGCGTGTTTCTCTCCCACACAAAGTAAGAAAGGATCTAACTTGTTATGAACAGCAAGCAAAGCTAAAGAAACTAAAAAACAAAACCTAAGAGCGAGACGCTCCAAGCATAGCACATAACACAAGAAGTGATAAAAATATTGTGAGACGAAGGACGAACTGATGATTTGTTGATGGAGAAGGGGATGCACGGGGGCATCCCCAAGCTTAGACGCTTGAGTCTTCTTGAATATTTGTTGGGGATGCATGGGGGCATCCCCAAGCTTGAGCGCTTGACACTCCTGGATCTTTTTTCATCATCTTCCATCGCACACTTGAAAACTCCCTTCATACATAACTCATCATAAGCTGATTAGAGAGGTTAGTACCCTTAATAAATATTTTTTCTCCACTGGATATAAAGATAATCTTGAAGATCTAATGTTTCTCAAGAGTGCCAAAAAGTTTTTGCAAAGAAAAAGCAAGCTTAAGGTTTGCAAAAGTTAGGAGAGACAAAACGTGGCAGAATCTGTGAAAAATAGAACAGCAGATAGTAAAGATTTTTTTAGAGGCACTTCTGCAACTCAAATAAAAAACCTCAGAACATACGGAAGTTTCGTAATTGTATAGAGCATACTGTGTACAAAATTCAGCTCAAAAATATGAACTGGGAGTTTTCTGGAATTTTTCTTGTAACGAGGACAGAATCTGTTTTCTGGACAGCATGTCACAACTTTTACTTCCCTTCCCGTAAGAGTCTATAACTTGGCACAAAGCTGAAAAATAAAGATACAATGATGTTGCTACAGTAGTAAGAATCATCAATACACAACAAAAGCAAAAAGAAAAAACTAAATTCGTTGCGGGCTGCCTCCCGAAAGCGCTTCTTTAAAGCCATTAGCTAGGCATGATGCAAAAAGAAGAATCAAGTTTTATCAAGAGAAAGAGAATAACTAGCCCGAGTAACGGACTCAAAAGGTAACTTGATTTTCTTTCTAGGGAAGTGTTCCATCCACTTTTTGAATGTAAATTGGAATTTTATATTCCCCTCTTTCATGTCAATAACCACACCAACGGTGCGAAGAAAAGGACGTCCCAAAATAATTGGACATAAAGGTTCACACTCTATATCCATAACAATAAAATCAATGGGAACATAGTTGTCATTGACAATGATAAGAACATCGTCGATCTTCCCCAAAGGTTTCTTTATGGAAGAATCAACAAGACGAACACTAAAAGAACAAGGCTCAAAAGGTTTCAATTCAAACATATCAAATATTCTTTTGGGCATAACGGAGGTACTAGCTCCAACATCACATAAAGCATAGCAAGAGAAGTTTTTTAATTTAATTTTGATCATAGGATCCCAACCATCATCTAGCTTCCTAGGTATGGAGGCTTCTACTCTAAGCTTCTCCTCCCTAGCTTTGATAAGAGCATTTGTGATATGCTCTGTGAAGGCAAGATTAAGTGTGCTAGTGTGGGGGTCTCTAGACATTTTGTGTAGTAAGCTAATAACTTCTGAGAGGGTGCATCTATCAAAATCAATATCACTACTATCAAAGGTGGTAGTAGTGTCATCTAGGCTCACTTGTTTGAAACCCTCTATGTTCATAGGAGTTTCTTTATCTACGGTTGAGGTATTAGCATCACCATTAATAGGTCCAACGGAACTAGGAGTGCATTGGGTGCTAATAGTTTGAGTGTCCTCAACAATTTGGATAGTGGCAACTGTGTGGTGTGTAGGAGGCTCTTAATTATATCCTCTTCCTCTTTTTCTCTAGCCCATCTTTCTTTGAGTTTAGCCATCATCCTAATGTTTTCATTGATTTGTAACTGGATAGCATTAATAGGAGTGGCCTTATTCTCCTCAAGGGGAGAGGTTCTAATTTTAAGCATCTCAATATCAAGGGCTAAGCTTTCTACCTTCAAAGAGAGATTATCTATTTTAGCTAATTTCTCCTCAACATTTTTGTTGAAGGCTTTTTGGGTAGTGATAAAGTTTCTAAGCATGCTTTCTAATTCAGAAGAGGGGTTCTTGTTGCTAGGGTAAGTGTTGTTGTTCCCATAATTGGATGGAAACGGTCTAGGATTGCTAGCAAAGTTTCCCCTATAAGAACTGTTGTTGAAGTTGTTTATAGCAATAAAGTTCACATCTACTTTCTCTTGAGCAACCAAAGAATTTAAAGGAACATCATGAGGATCAATAGAAGGTTGCTTGGTAAGTAGAGAAATAATCAAGTCAACTTTTTCATTGAGGGAGGTAATTTCCTCGACAGAGTTTACCTTCCTACCTGTTGGAGCGCGTTCGGTGTGCCATTGGGAATAATTGGTCATCATCTCATCGAGAAGCTTTGTGGCAGCACCAAGTGTAGTTGACATAAAGGTTCCTCCCGTGGCCAAATCTAACAGGTTCCGCGAGGTAAAGTTCAAGCCTGCATAAAAAGTCTGGATAACCATCCAAGTAGTCAAACCATGTGTAGGGCATTTCTTAACAAGAGATTTCATTCGTTCCCAAGCTTGGGCAACGTGTTCATTATCCAATTGCTTAAAATTCATAATATTACTCCTCAATTGGATAATCTTAGCAGGAGGGTAGTACTTCCCTATAAAAGCATCTTTGCACTTATCCCAAGAATCTATGCTATTTCTAGGCAAAGATTGAAACCAGATTTTAGCATCTCCCCTTAAAGAGAAAGGAAAGAGCTTGAGCTTAACAACATCACCTTCTACTTCTTTATACTTTTGCATATCACATAATTCAACAAAATTATTCAAGTGTAAAGCAGCATCATCTCCAGCACCAGAGAATTGATCTCTCATAACAAGGTTTAGCAAAGCAGGTTTAATTTCATAAGAGGTAGCTGAAGTGGCAGGTGTGGAAATGGTAGTGCAGATGAAGTCTTGGTTGTTGTGACTAGTGAAGTCACACAACTTGGTGTTTTCAGTGGAACCCATAGTAGCAGCAAGTGTGGCAGATTTTTTTGTAATTTTTGATAAAAGACACAAAGATAAAAACTTAAAGATAAACTAACAAGACTAAAAAACAAAGGTAAAGGGTAGTGTGCAACTCCCCTATCTTAGCACTCGGAGTCCCCGACAACGGCGCCAGAAATTCTCTTGCTTAGCGGCTTCGCGCCCTTCGTTGGTGAGCCCCAAGTGGAAGGCGTGATGCAGTAAAGCAGTGAGTTTCCCTCGGTGAGGATACCAAGGTTTGTCTCCCTTAGGACTCCGGATATGATAACTAGGTGTCAGCGGCGCGACTGACGTGGACCTGCACACAGACACAGATAACTTTGTTCCCAACGAAGTTCAGAGAGGTTGTCAATCTCTCCGGTCTTGTTGTTCACAAAGGGTAAAACACAAGTGATAATGATAGCAAGTAAAAGCAGAAAAGTAAAGATAGCTTGGAAACAGTAATAAGGATATGGACCGGGATACGTGATGTTCGCTAGTGATGTCTCTCTCCCAAAAGACGATAAAACTGCTATGCGAGGTAAACAAATTACAGAAAGGCAATTGACAGGATTATGAACGCACCGCAATGCTAACTATGCTACAAAAGAAAGGAAGAGGTTCAAAAGCACGGGAAGTACGCCAAAATAAGTAGACCGAAATCCATCTGCATATACTACTAATCATCCACCTTGAGATACCTATCCAGAACATCTCGCTGCTATTAAGTTGCGAGCCCCACACAAAGTGTAAACCCAAAGCAACAGACAACTGCAATAAAAGAACATTGCATAAAGTGAACAATCCTTGTGACCGCGGTCACAAGCACCGTTGTTTTCCCCCTTGTGGCAACAGCACATCTCCTAGACTCATGTTTCTGTCACTCAAGCGTGTCATCAGGGAGGCATGAACCCACAATCTAGCACAACGCTCCCTCTTGGAGTCACTACCTACTACTTGGCCAAAGCAATAAACAGCAACGGAGAACATGCAAGAATTACTTAGGAACAAAAATGTGAAAGATAGAAACCAAATATATTACTCTATCACAATCTAAACATAATCTCATAATCCATCAGATCCGATCAAAGTCAACATAGCAATTGCAGAAATATTACAAAGGTGCCTCGATCATGTAGGGAAGCTCACGTGGTCTAAACAATGAAGATCAAAGAGGGGAGGAGAACATCACATAGCTACTGATCACGGACCCATGGTCCAAGGAAAACTACTCACAAGACATCCGGGGAGCATCCATAGTGGAGAGGAGACTCCCGGAGGTCAATCCTCCCTCCGGCAGGGTGCCGGGAAGAGGTCTTCTGGTGCTCCCGGTCTTGGAAGTGCGGCGGCGGTGGAACAGAGGCGAGTTCGCGGAATAGGGTTCTCTTTCTGGAGTTTTCCCGTGATGGGGGATAAATAGGCGAAGGGGGGAAGCCAGAGGTGGGCCAGGGGCCCCAGGCGCCCCCCCTGGCACTGGGGTGCACTGAGTTAATAGGTTAGTCCAAATATGATCAAAAATGAATGAAAGTGTATCTAGATCATAGCAATATCACACAAAACATGCATGGAGCAAGCAGAAATTATAGATACGTTTTGGATGTATCACTTGACTGCTTCTTCTTCGTCGGGATGCGAAGAGGAGGACAAGGATAAGATAGGTGTTATGTTTGCGTAAGTAGTTGATAGCAAGACTTGTTGGAGGCGATTCCTCATCGAATGCTTGGCTTCTTATCTTACTCTCTAGATCGTTAGACACTTCATAAATGCTAGTGCGGCAGCAACCTCACCACTTACCCCATCCTTACCGTAAACTACTAGTTGTCCTAGAATGACGAGTGATGAAGTCCTTGCTAGGTCAGTTGACCACTACAGTTGGATGCTGAGTACTTATGTACTCATGATACTACCCCCAAACTCTTTTCAGGGTTCTTGATCGACAATAGGTATGGTGATCGACGTTTCACGTGGAGACTCGACGATGACTACTTAGGCAGATCCCGGCAAAGGGCCTGGACCCGTGTGGTTGTGGGGATCGTTGTTTTTTCTCTTTGCCAGTAGGCCTTTGATTGTAGTATGTACTCAAACATGTATCTTCCGCTGTTGTATTGTATTTGAGGCAGTTGTATGCCGATTCTATGAGATGTTGTATCCTTGTATCTGTAATGTTGTGATATCATGTTGGAAATCCGGGGCATATGGCTTTGTCATATGTCGCGGTGGGACCGATATGTGCTTCGTCCCCAGATCTGGGTGGAAACACCTAGATCTGCAACAGTACCGCATATCGGGCCTTACACCTAACCTCCCCCTTTCTCCCCGGACCGCTTCTATCTCCCCGTGCTCTCGTGATGGCTCGTCGCCGGCGGCTGTTGCCGGGGTCGATCTGGATCTCGCGCCTGGCCAGCTCGTTCCGGCGGCTCGGGAAACCCTAGCCGGACCGGTCGCCCTGGACCTGTCTGCGGGCCTCCACACGGCTTGTGGGCCGGTGTCGGAGGGCGTTGGGCCGTTGGTCTTGGGTTGTGTTCGCGAACCGTTTTCCTATTTTGAGAATGATTTCCCTGCGCTGTTGAGCCGGCCCGCTCCCCCCCTGGTCCTGTGGTGGCCGCTTCGTTTCCTGGCCCAATTCTCCTGGGTTATATATGGATCCGGCGGGGCGAGGCAGGCCTCTCTTTACGGTCCCCTGCTTCCCCTAGAGACGTGTGACGCGCCCTGTACTCTTGATACGTCCCAAATGTATCTACTTTTCCCTACACTTTTGCTATTGTTTTGCCCTCATTCTTGCATGATTTGAACTAAACTAACCCAGACTGACGCTGTTTTCAGCAGAGCTGCCTGTATGGTTTTATTGTGTGCAGGAAAATGGATTTTTAGATATCTCAGAAAATCCCTAGAAAAATTACAAAAAATCCACGCACTCGAAGGATCCCGGAGCCAGAAGTGGGGCCAGTGGGCAGCCAGGGGGGCCAGGGGCCCTGCTGGCGCGACCCCACCCCTGGTCGCGCCAGCTGGCCGCCTGGGCGACTCCCACCGCCTCTAGTGCCCTACCTCGACTCCTATTTATTCCCGTGATGAGAAAACTCCAAAACAGAAGTCGTTTTTCCAGAACCCGTCGCGGAGCCGCCGCCACCCTCTGTACTTCCTTGGGAGGACTAATCTGGAGGCTGATTTGTCCTCCGGAGAGGGGAGATCGTCGCCATCGTCATCACCATCACCAATCCATCCTCCCTCCATGACTTCTCTTCTCATGTGTGAGTAATTCCCTGCTGTAGGCAAAGGGATGGTAGGGATTGCATGAGTTTGATCATGTAATAGTTCGTCAGATTGTTGGGGGCATGTTGCCTATCATCTACTGTGGTGATTATCATCTTTGCTACAACTTGTTGCTCTTAATGCTTATCACTTTGGGCCCGAGTGCCATGTTTTCAGATCTGAACCACTTATGTTTTCATGAGTATATTAATGTTTGAGATCCTATCTATGAGTTATATGCACCTATTATGGTCCGGAACCGGCGATCCCAAAGGTGACAGCTTGGTACACCAAACGGGATGGTCCATAATTTGAGGATTCCATGTATCCATTGAGTTTATTGCTTTGTTCTGGTGCTCTTTGAAAGGAGCACCTTAATCTCCATAAGTTCCCTTTGGCCTCGTTCGTAGTGGGATGGTAGGACAAAAGATTTTGTGCAAGTTCTTATTGCAAGCACGCACAACTACCTACGGGATACATGCCTAATGTTTGATATTTGCCTAGATGATCATTGCTTTTCTGTGTGCCTTGCCCCGTGTTAGAATCTGTTACATGTTCACTCTTATTCATGCAACGCCCAACCATCCATCTCCCTAGCCTACAGTGTTATAATCCTGCTGGTTACTATTAGTTTATTTCTGCTATTTTACTCTTGCTGTTACCACCATCTCTACCACTATCATACCACACTTGCTATTAATACTTTGTTGCAAGCAAGTATATTTCAGGTGCGGTTGAATTGACAACTCAACTGTCAAAGCATATAAATACTCTTTGGTTCCCCTTGTGTCGAGTCAATAAATTGGGTTAACTTACCCGCGAGAACACTACAATCGATCCCCTACAGTTGAGGGTCATCAAGTACTGTTTGTTGGCTCCATTGCCGAGGAGCATAGCAATATTTACAAGTCTACATGAAGTATTATGCCTGCCACACTTCATTCGCTATGGGTAAGAAGGAGACCCCAAGGTTCTGATCCTACCATCTACTACAAGAAAAGGTACCGTTCTGAGTACAGTGCTACGCTTTATTCACCTTCTGTTATAAGTAAGTTTGCTTCACCGCTACCACACATGCTAATTCTACTGAGTCTGTTACTATGTTCGATACTTTTGATGATGCTTCCACTATTCTGGATAATACTAGTTTTCTTGGTCACTATATTGAAACTCAGACTGCTAAGGTTGCAGCAGAATCCGAGACCAAGACTCCTGCTACCTATATTCCTACTTGCAAAACCTTTGGTTACCCAGACTTAGATGAACTCAAGGATAGGATCCTTGATGCTGATTATATTACTCTTGATGAACATTTTTGCAGGGAACTTAAAGAGTGCGTCGAATCTGACCCTGGAGCTGTTAAGGAGCTGCTTGAAAAGCACTCCATGAAGAATAAGATTATTCCTGATCCTAAATTTGGCACATCTCCTATATGCATCACTGATCCTTATTATGATTTCTCTCTTGATCTTTCACTTATATCTACAGTCGAGGTTGTCCCCTTTTATGGCAGAGAAAATGATGATGTTATAGCACACCTGACCATACTCGCTGAGTTAGGTGACCTATTTACTACTGATGAAAAGATACGAAACTTCTATGTGGCCAAGATTTTTTCCTTTTTCTTTGAAGGAAGACGCTAAATCATGGTACGATGCACTACCTTATGGTTCCATTGAGAGTCCTCAGGACCTAGTTCAATTCTTTGTTGATAAATATTTTCCTGCTCATATGCAACATGCTGCTTTGCAAAGAATCTATAATTTTAAACAATTGCAGGATGAGCACCTCCCTAAAGCTTGGGGGAGGTATTATGATTTAATTAAGGCTAGGACGGGACATGATGTCCCCAAGAATGAATTACTTGATATATTTTATGCTGGCCTAACCAATGAATCTAGATCCTATCTGGATAGTTGCGCTGGTTGCGTTTTCAGGGAAAGAACATCGGACGAAGCCGAAAAATTAATGGGAAAAATTGCCAAGAACCTTGAAGATTGGTCCGTTCCTGAACCACCTCCACCACCAAAGAAGAGGGGCATGCTTATTCTGAGCTCCAAAGATATGCAAGAAGAAAACAAGTTTATAAAGGATAAAGGTATTAAAGCCGAAGACGTGAAGAAGCTACCGCCTATCGAGAAGTTGTGTGAGCCTAGTCACCCTCCCTTGGTAGAGGTACACTCTTTTTAGACTTTACTGAAAGTGACATCCCTAAAGGTAAGCCTCCCGACCAATGCTTCGATGAGCTTGATAATTTTATTATTAAGCAAGACCATTTCAATAGGAGGATACAAAGTCAGTTGCATGATAATTCTCTTGCTATCAAAAGTTTACTTGGTGATCTTGAAAGAACAGTTAATGATGTTAAATGTCTTGTTAAGAATTTTCATATGGTTCAAACTCAGCTTTAAAAAAAAATCTAATGTGCAAAAGATTTGCTTGCTAACAATGCCAAACAGGACGTACAAGCTTATGGCATCAAAACCAGGGGTGGAACACACACCCAGGACCCACTCTATCCTAAGGGGCATCCAAAGAGGATCGAGGTAGATTCTCAAGTACAGGTAGAAGACGATATTGTTAGCTCTCCTAAGAAGAAAAAGAAAAAGAACAAGAAGAAACACAAGGAGGCTGACAACTCCAATGATCCTATTACAAGTCAAGAACCTACTATTGATCCTAACAGCATATCTACCTCCGATGATGAAACTGAAGACGGTGCTGAGCCCGAAGAAAATGATAAGGAGAAGAATGATCCTCCCGAGGTGCGAGAAGAAGAAGCACCCGATAAACGCAAGAAGTATACTAGAGAAGACTTCATAGCAAGAAGACATGGGAAGGAAAGAGAGCCATGGGTACAGAAACCAATGCCCTTTCCAGGTAAGTCTCTCAAATCTAAAGAAGAAGAGCATAATAATAAATTTTGTGAATTGATGAAACCTCTTTTTCTTCAAATTCCCCCGACTGATGCTATTAAGTTACCTCCTTATTCAAAATATATGAAAGATATTGTTACTAATAAAAGAAAAGTTCCTAATGAGGCAATATCTACTATGCTTGCTAACTATTCTTTCAGTGGCAAGATTCCTGAGAAGCTTGGTGATCCAGGTATACCCATTATTCCTTGCTCCATAAAAGATAATTATGTCAAAACTGCCTTATGTGACCTCAGAGCAGGAGTGAGTGTTATGCCTTTTTCTCTTTATAAGAGGTTATGTTTAGATAAGCTAATCCCTACAGATATCTCTCTTCACATGGCTGACAAGTCAACAGCCGTCTCGATTGGTATTTGTGAGGATGTTCCTGTTAAAGTTGTTAATTGCCTAATCCTTACAGATTTTGTCGTGCTTGACATGCCCGAGGATGGGAGCATGTCCATTATTCTTGGTAGACCTTTTATAAACACCGCAGGTGCCATTATTTATTGCAATAAAGAAAGGTCACCTTCAACTTAGATGATAAAGAACAAACGGTGTATTTTCGAAGAAGATCGACAAAACGCATGGCCTTAACTCTATAGAGAATGTTGAGACCGTGAAGATTGGAGAATGGGATTGTCCTCTGCATGTGCACCACAATAACAAAACCATTATGGTGGGGACAATGTCCATTAAAGTAAAGGTGCGATGATCACTTCATAAGAGGTGAGACTTTTTTCTCTATATATCGCCGGTTTGTTGGTAAGACATATCAACCTTGCTAGTGAGCATGTTTTATATAGGTAAAAAGTGGAGCTTGTTATGTTTTCCTTTGCTTTAGCTTTTATTCTCCTTGTTGTACCAAGTTTATATTTTTTAAGCTTCACAATTCTAATCACTGCTTCAAGTTTTCAGAAACTTTCGCAGGTTTTTGAACTCCGGAAATTTTTCATAAGTGAAGTTTTCAGGAAAAAAATCCAGAAAATTAAAATTAAAATTTTCATGCCGGGAGTGACCCAGAGGCACATGGGGCTGACCAAGGGGGCACCAGTAGCCCAGGCGGCCAGCTGGCGCGCCAGCCCCCTGGTCGCGCCCACAGGCCCCGCCTGCAGGTATTTCTTCTTCCTCTCTCTCTCTCTCTCTCTCTCTCTCTCTTTCTCTACAAAAACACGAGTTATGCCCCCGTGCTCGCGTTCTTGCAGTTCTTGGAGGCCATTTTTGATCTCTCTCTAACGCCCACCATTTGAGCTGAGATTTTGAGAAAATACTCCCTGGTATGTGATGGTACGATTTCTCGCCCCCTCGTTGGTTACCCAAAGTGGAAGGTTGAGATGTAGATAGCGGCAATTTCCCTTAGTGAAGATGCTAAGGTTGAGTATTGAACCAGTAGGACTCCAACGACGACAAGTAGGTGGCAAAGTGAACAATGGCACCGTTCACAACCGAGGTTGCTTACTTTACCTGGACCTGCACACACAATAGATAACTTTGCTCCCAACGAGTACAGAGGAGTTGTCAATTCCTCCGGCCTTGTTGTTTACAAAGGATAAAAACGCACGGGATAATAATGATAGTGATAGCAACGGAAAATTAAATAAAGCAGTAAATAAATAGAGGGTGTAAACAGTATTGGAAATATGGATCGGGGTCCTATGATGTTCACTAGTGATGTCTCTCTCCCAAAAGACGATAAAATAGCCATGCGAGGTAAAAAAATTACAGCTGGGCAATTGACAGGATTATGTGCGCAAACCAATGCTAACTATGCTATAAAGAAAGGAACAGGCTCAAAAGCATGGGAGGTACGCCAAGACAAGTAGACCGAAATCCATCTACATCTACCTACTAATCATCCACCTTGAGATATCTATCCAGAACATCTCGCTGGTATTAAGTTGTGAATCCCATCCAAAGTGTAAACTTAAAGCAATAGACAACTGCATTAAAGAACTTTGCGTAAAGTAAACAATCCTTGCACCCGCAAGTACAAGCACCACTGTTTTCTCCCTTGTGGCAACAGCACATCCCCTAGACTCATGTTTCTGTCACTCAAGCTAGTCATCGGGGGGCATGAACCCACAATCATGCATAACGCTCCCTCTTGGAGTCACTACCTACTACTTGGCCAAAGCAATAAACAGCAACGACGAACATGCAATAATTGCTCAAGAACATAAATATAAAAGAGGAGAATCAAATATATTACTCAAACACAATCTGAACATAGTCTCATAATCCATAGGATCCCAGCAAACTCAACATAGCAACAGCAGAAAGATTACATATGTGCCTTGATCATGTAGGGCAGCTCACGAGGTCTGATCCATGAAGAACAAAGAGGGGAGGAGAACATCACATAGCTACTGATCATAGGCCCATGGTCCAAGTTGGACTACTCACGGTTCATTCGGGAAGCATCCATGGTGGTGGAGAAGCTCCCGGAGGTGGTTCCTCCCTCCGGCAGGGTGCCGGGAAGAGGTCTCCTGGTGCTCCCGATCTTGGAAGCGCGGCGGCGGCGGAACAGAGGAGAGATCGTGAAAAAGGGTTCTTCTTTCGGGGGTTTCGCGTCACGGAGAATATATGGGCGAAGGGGGGAAGCCAGGGGGCCACCAGGGGTCCAGGAGTCCCCCTGGTGCGGCCCCACCCTAGGGCGCGCCGGGAGGGCGCCTGGGGCCCTGGTGGGTCCCCTCTGCCCCCCCCCCCCCCTCGGTGATTCTCGAAGCTTCCGAAGCGCTGATTTTTTATTGGATTTTTCCCGAATTTTTGGAGCACTTTTAATATGGGGGAAACCTGAAATAGAAAAATAGCAGAAAACAGGAACTGGCACGGGGGTGCACTAAGTTAATAAGTTAGTCCAAATATGATCAAAAGTGTATGGAAGTTCATCAATAACATAGCAATATCACACAAAAGAGGCATGGAGCAAGCAAAAATTATAGATACGTTTTGGACGTATCAACATCCCCAAGCTTAATTCCTGCTCGTCCTCGAGTAGGTAAATGATAAAAGCATAATTTCTGTGGTGACATGCTACCAACCATATAAGAACTTTTAAGTAAATCAATCAAGGCATGTAAATCAATTCAAGTCATAACAGGCAAGAGTCTATATTTAGCATTGAAACAAGCAACATAAGAACATAAAGGTGCAAGAGCTCTCGCTGTCCGTGACTCGAATGTCTCCAAATGGTGTTTGCGTGCAAGAAAGGGGATAGGGATATACGAGAAAAAAGTATTTTTGTGTTGAGAACTCAATCTACTAAAGTTTCACACTTGGTCTTCTTTGGAATCTTATCTTCACTCATCCCCAGACCACTAGCCAGGTACAAGTCAAAATGATCCACTCCTTTTCGACATTTTGAGCACTCATGCAATGGATGAGCGTAATCAAGAAAGTTGACACTTAGGATGGCAAAGAGAGAATATGGTGGAGGAGGAAGTAAAAAAGGTGAGAAGAGCTCACATCAATGAGGACAATCATAGGCAAGAGAAAGCCAAATGATAGATATGATGTGAGGAGTAGGGATTTCCATGCAACGGATGCACATATGAGCTAAGGTAAGCTCTCCAATGGAACTAGTGGGGGTGCATCCAACTTGCTTGCTCAAGAAGATCTAGAGCTCATTTGAGGAGGCTCATCATTGGAATATACAAGCCAAGTTCTATAGTGTGAAGGTCCCCACATAGCTATATGCATGAATGATAATCTCTATGGAGTACAAGATATAAGATGGAGTACGAGTGTGGATCTCTCAAAAGGAATAGTAGTGTGCCCCCTTCTCTCTTTTTATTTATTTTTCTCTTTTTTCTATTTTTTTGTATTTTTTGGTGGCCTGAATGGCTCTTTCTATTTCTCTCATTTGTACTCTTTGGGATCTTTTGATTTTGTCCTCTTTGGGATCTTTTAATTTGTCCACTTTGGGATCTTTTCCTCACTTTAGGGGCAACACTCTATATATCAAAAAAGTATAGAAGTGTCACAACCCCAAGTTAGGTATGTGCTAGGAATAGCAAGTCACTTTGCATCATGTTAAAAATTTCAAAAGAAATTGAAATGGGAGAGAGAACGCCCCCCAAATGAATTTAATTCAAATGGCCAGAATAAAAGTTGTTCCAAAAATTCCTTTTGAATTTTTGAAAAGTCACATAACTGAGTGTGATCACATGAAAAGTGATGTGGTAGATTTCTCATGCTCATGGATTTTTGAAAAATTCAAACAGGACCTTGGAATTAATTTAAAACCCCTATTTGAATTGAGATTCAAATATTTGGAATTTCAAAAATGTTCAAAAGTTGGAAATGGCTACCTACTGGTCATGTAAGTCCAAATACAAATTTTGAGCATTTATAAAAATGCCTAGCTATTTTATTTAATAGGCAGAACACAAATAAAGAACATAAATAGAAAAAGGAAACAGAAAAGGGGAAAACACCTTACCTGTTGCCTAGGCAAAGCCAGCCCAGCCGGCCCAGCCAGCCCAAAGGGGAAAGGGGGTCTTCTTCCCCTTCACCGCGCCTCCAAGATGCTCGGTGGATTGCCACCGAGCAAGCCGAGCACGCCACACTCTCCCCAGTCGCCACCCCTTCCCGGCCCTTCTACGCGCACTTGGAGACGCTCCTGAGAGCCACGACTCCATTCCCCCCCCTCTGCACGCGCTCTCGCCCTCTCTCGCGCGAACCCCGACGACACCGAGCGCCTCCGTCGCCATGACTCCGCACCCGCGCGGCCAGTAAGCTCCTCAAGCCGAAGAAAGTTGTCCGCCGAGCTCCCCGACGTTGACTACGTCCCTGTGCAGAAGGAATCGATCCCGAGAGCCCTGTAGCCGCCGCCCCCTTTCATCGTCTCCGTCGATGGCCGCCGCACGAGTTCGTCGATTGTGTCGTCGTTAGATCATCCCCGACCCCGCCGTCACGTCCGTTGCAACCAGGGTGAGCTTGCGCTTTGATGACGCCTGCTACCCCCTCTCCGTTCGCTCTCTGCTGCGATCCTCCATGGATCCCAAGAAAGCTCGCCGCCATGGTCGAGCTGGAGCTCGCCCCAGTGCCCATGTTGATGCCCTAGTGCGTGCGTTTGGCCCCTGGTCTCCCCAGCTTTCGAACGCGCCCAGAGTTGGCTCAAGCCGTGCACTAAAACCCCGAACCCGACCTCGCCGTGGTTCTGTTTCCGCCGAAGTCGTCGCCGCCGTCGCTCCAGTCCCTCCCCCGAGCCCTAGCTTGTACCATTCAACGCAGGAGAGCTCCAGCAACCTGTCCATGGACTCCTTTCTCTCTCTCGTGCGCTGAGTCGCCATCCCGAGCAACTCCGGCGAGGTACAGTACTCGCCGGCGATGAGCATCTCCATTAGGGCTTAACCAAGTGCCTAATCACCTTGGCCCCACCCCCCAGTCACACTACCATGTGGGCCCAAGGCCACACTAATCTCTCTGATTAGTTTAAAACAAAATAAACTTGTTTAATTAATAGAACAGAGGTTGACCAGTGGGTTCCCCTTGTCATTGGCCCCCTGCGTCAAGCTGACCTAATGATGACGCAGTAAATCAGTTAAATGGTTTATTTAATTCAGAAAAAGTCAGAAAAAGCTTTGAACTTTGGAAATTCATAACTAATTCATTTTAACTCCAAATTGGACAAATAATATGTCTAAATTTAACAGAAAAATACAAGGTTTGTGAATATGGACTTTGTTTTCATGTTTGACCATTTTAAAATGGGTGAACAGTGGCATATGTGCATATGGATCCTTTTCAAATTCAAATTTGGAGTGATTTTGCAAATGACTTTGCAACACACTTTTTTTAAATGGTTTCATCCACACATCAGAGACTTTACCTCACCTTTACAACATCACTTCATGCTCAACCATTTAAAATGAACATTCATAGATTCAAATGCATTTTAAATTCATAGATAAATCAAATGGAGTTTGAATTTGCAACTCAAATGAAATACACTCCATTTAAATGGAATTGGCAACACATCAGCACCCCTTACACCATGTTATAACAATCTATCATGTGATTTTGCATTGCCTTTATATTGATCACTTTGTTTGCATTGTTTGCTATCGAATAGAGGAGGAGCCGGAACCGGAAGCCACCCCCTTCGTTGAAGACACTGTGTTTGAACCTCGTCAGCAAGGCAAGCAAACCCCCATTGATCATGTCAATAAAAACCCATTTCCCTCTCAGACTCGCTTATGCATGAAATAGGATGATCACCTTGTTATCGATTCTACCGCATAGTTGAACCCATATCCTTTGCATGACCTATCATTTTATCACAGTAGTAAGCAAACCACAATCCTAGCAGATGTTGGAGTTGTTTGATATCATGTGGCCCCTGCAACTGTTACTGCTTATTGCATGCTTACAGTTACAATGAGGTTACTCTTTTGTGAGTCGGGATGGTAGTGATCATGTTGATGATGGTGGAAATGTGTTGGTGAATCTACCCTAATACAAGGTGAACGATGAGAGGCTATGTAGGAGTACATAGTGGGTTGTCTCGTTGAACACCGCCTTAAGCCCGAGTTCTTGTGTGGTGATCCAATAAAAGAGTGCAACCACACATTGGGCTTACTGACCCCTCTCATCCTAGCACCTCACCCCGTTCCAACCCCAGAAGTCGCAGTAGTTCGGAGTTCTGGTAGGGATGTGGCACGGTCTGCGAAGTGGATGAACGGCTTTTCAAGACCGGCTTGGGGCCCTTCACACATCGTTTGAGGCTGTACTGGAACCTCGGCCGGACTTCCATACGGATCCCCCTCAGATAGGCGACTCTCTGGACTAGAACGGAGTTGTGGGTGAAGTGTTGTGGTGGCATCCTCGTTGTCACCTCTTGAACGGTGACACGCAAAAGGCGGTAAGTGATGACACGTGTGTGTAGTAGTACACCCCTGCAGGGTTGACAAAACTATTCGAATAGTTGCGTCCGTGGTTAAGGACTGCTTGGAAAGCTTAGCTGATTATTAGACAACTTGAACTGGATACTTATAAAACTTGCCAAGATAAGCGTGAGTGCTATGGCGTGCTTTCTCGTGGGGAAGTCGAGGAAGGCACCATAGTGGTGTAATTGGTTGGAGACATGTAGTGGACTCGTGTATGCTTCTTACCTCAAGTCTGGTACTCGTAGTTCAGGACTAGCCAAGTCAAATCTGGCACTTCTGCTTATGAAGCCCACCTCCCTTTACCTTGATACATGTGCATGAGTAGTATAGCTCCTACGTAAGTCTTGCTGAGTATGACTTTGTATTCACGTTTGCTTATTCTATGTTTTAGATGAAACCACTGACCCCGAAGGTGGATTCTTCCTGGAGCTCAAGGACTGAAGCCAAGATAGTGTAGTCCCAGTCAGACGACTGGTCCCTCGTGGAAGGGCTTGTTTATAGATAAGGCTTCTCTAAGACATTTGTTAAACTTGTCTGTACTCAGACCTACTTTGCTTCCGCATGTTTGATGTAATGTTGGATCACCGACTTGTGATCTCTGTGTGCACTTTGTAAGAGTTATCAATAAAGTTGTAAACTTTGTACAGAATTGCAATGATACCTGTTGTTCATACGAGACATGTGTGCTGCTTGTATGATTATAACATGCATGTCTTAGTATGGGTTTTCCAGACTTTAGTTTTGATCTGGCTGGCGTTCTTTTATACACCAAGTGGCCCTTAGATGTGCGCGGCTTGGGACATCGCGATGCGATTACTCGTGACTCCGTCACGTGCACACTTTGATGTATGATCGAGCCCGCCCTAGACCCCGACTAAGTGATCGGGCTGGAGTAAGTCTATGTAAGTGTTATAATACAATCGATAGTATGGTTGAGGCGACTTGTCTATGAGTATGGGAGTTCACCAGCCATATCATTTAGACTTGTGTGCGGACGATGAGGACCCATCTCAGTTGATCATCCGGCCTGGATGGGATGCCCCTCACGTTCGATGCTTTCCGAGAACGTTCTGTGCTTGGCCTTGTCTGCTTAGACAAGTGGGTACGGTTCTCGGCTCTCCATATGATTGTGTTGTAGCGGGACTTGCATATGCTAACCCCGGGTCCCAACAAGAAGATCTTTCACACTTTACAAAAGTACTCAAATCATAAAGAAGATGTAACTATCATGAAGTATGCAAATGAATGCCTCTGCCAGGGTAGCAGGATATGCAATGATACTAGCGCGTCATGTAGCAATGAATAGTGCAAGGCCCAACTAGCATGCGGCTCATCGATCAATCAAGTAGCATGTATGACAAGAAGATCAAGTCATGAGAAGGTGGATGTTGCATGGCAATGTATCTCGGAAAGGCTATGGAAATGACTTGATAGGTAGGTATGGTGGCTGTTTTGAGGAAAGATATAAGGGGGTTTATGATGACATAGCGTATCATGCCAGGGATTTGGATGTACCGGCGAAGGTGGACGCCAACTCTCGGAGTGATAAGAAAGCAATGCACGGCACAGGAGAGGCTAGAAAAATATGGGAAGGTGGAAGTGTCAACTTTCGAATACTCACATTAGTCCGAAGAACTCATGCACTTATTATCGGTAACTCTCAATCTAATAAGGAGGTTTCACAAAGAGACAAGTACCCCGAGGAGGAGTGTATGGGGGTTTGGTTATCCTTGCGCATCCTCGACTCATGGTACGTGAGTGTACTCTAATATTCGATCCCTCGGAAGAGTAGTGATCCATCTAGTAGCTAAAGTTCTCAACTAATTTTGTAAGTTTTGAAAATAAACACGAATTTCCCAAAATACGACATCTATCACTAATAGGCTAAAGCTCTTGACACCAAAAGTCCAATCATTAATCAAAGCAATACCTCAAAACTATTGCAAGTTACTACTACAAAAGAATAGAAACCTCAATTACCTACTCCAAGTCAAGACACACAACTCAGTGCAACAGGCAAACTCTCTAAACAAGATAAACATGAAAATTCAAGAGAGTTCCAGAAAAAAACTAAACAAAAATCTCTTAAAAAGATAAGCATGAAAACTAAGAGCTAAACATGACAGTAGCTATGAAAAACATAAAGAACACACACAGCAAAGATAAACATGACAAATCCTATGATGTGTTCTAGATTTTGAAAGTGGAGCGTGTTTCTCTCCCACACAAAGAAAGATGGGTTCTAACTTGTTATGAACAGCAAGCAAAGCTAAAGAAAACTAAAAATAAAACCTAAGATTGAGACGCTCCAAGCATAGCACATAACGCATGAAGTGATAAAAATATAGTGAAACGAAAGACGAACTGATAATTGTTGATGGAGAAGGGGATGCACGGGGCATCCCCAAGCTTAGACGCTTGAGTATCCTTGAATATTTCTTGGGGATGCATGGGGGCATACCCAAGCTTGAGCGCTTGACACTCCTGAATCTTCTTTCATCATCTTCCCTCACACACTTGAAAACTCCCTTCATACATAACTCATCATAATCTGATTAGCGAGGTTAGTACCCATAATGAAATAATTTTTCCTCTACTGGAAGTAAAGATATTCTTGAAGAGCTACTGTTTCTCAAGATTGTTAAAAAGTTTTTGCAAAGAAAAAGAAAGTTTAAGGTCTGCAAAATGAAGAAAAGGCAAAACAGGACAGAATCTGTGAAAAATAGACCAGCAGGTAGTAAAGAATTTGTTAGGGATACTTATGCAACTCAAATCAAAAAACTCGGAACATATGAAAGTTCCGTAATTGTATAGAGCACTCTGTGTAAAAATTACAGCTCAAAAAGATGAACTGGGATTTTTCTGTGATGTTTCCAGTCACGAGGACAGAATCTGTTTTCTGGACAGCATGTCACAACTTTCACTTCCCTTGTCATATGAGGCTATAAATGGCACAAAACTTGAAAAGTAAAGATACAATGATGTTGCTACAGTAGTAACAATCATAAAGACCACTAAGAAAAGAAGTAAAAAACATCTTGGGTTGCCTCCCAACAAGCGCTTTCTTTTACGCCTTTAAGCTAGGCATGAAGATCATAAAAGTTGCTCTCATAAAAATAAGGATTTGAAACAAAAGAGAGCATCAAGAAGAAAATATGAAACAAATTTAAGACTAACCCACTTCCTATGCATGGGAAACTTGTCATAAAATAAATCGTTAAAGAACAAAATAACAAGCATAGGAAGATAAAAGAAGAAGAACTTCAAAACTTTCAACATGAAGAGAGGTCTTTTTGTAACAAAGTTTCTACAACCAATCTTTCCTCTCTCAAAATAATTTTCAGTAGTATCATGAACAACATCAAGAATATAACTATCACATAAATCATGTTGTTCATGACATACAAGTACACGTGTATATTTTTCAACACGGTCTTTAGGAACATAAGATAAATGCAACCCATCACATTGAGCCTTAATAAGAGCATAATTCTCCGGAATATGATTTGGAGATTTCAAAAAGATAATAGGACAATCAAGTGTGGGTGCAATAGAAAAAATTTCATGCTTAACATGAGGAACTATAGAAAGTTCATTTCCGTAAGCATCATCCATAGTGGCATCACGGCCATAAGCATAAAAGGAATCAACTTCATCAAAAAGGGACATTTCAAAAGAATCCATAGGATCATAACACTCATATAAGGTAAGATTCAAAGAGTTACTCTCATTAGAAGGTAGACATGGATGGCTCCATTCTTCCTCCTTTTATTCGTAACTCTCCTCCTCTTTTTCATCCAAGGAGCTTTCAGGTTCAACAATTTCTTCTTCCATAGAGTCCTACAAAACATTATTCTCTTCCTTTGGGGGAGAGATTCTCTCAAGATGATCAGTAATATAATAATTTGCATCGTAATTTTCCAAACAATAGTTAAGTATAGCAAGACTCTCAGATTAGTAAGGGGCATCATCAATATTTTTAAGAAGAGAAGTAATTTCATAGGCACCCTTATAAGCAACAAATTCTTCTATTTGCTCTGCATCATCAAAATAATAATTTCTCTTAGCATAAGAAGCTAAGGTTTCATCATCATTGTACTCACATTGGAAAGAAGGGTGTTTGTGCCACATAAAGCAACAAGATTCATCCATGTAGAAAGATATATCATATATTGAGCACAAGTTTCTAGCATAGTCATACAACTGGTGTATTTGTTTCCATAAGTGTATCCCCTTTTGAGACAAGCGGTGTTCCTTGTACCACTTTTGTTGATCCTCGGTGAATCCTCCATGCCAATAAGATCTGGTTTCAAAGAAGTCAGACATTGATTGGCAAGTAAGGAACTAGACATACTATATATTTTTTTAGATTTTTGATAAAGGACATGAAGATAAAAACTCAAAGGTAAACTAACAAGACTAAAAATCAAAGATAAAAGATAGTGTGCAACTCCCCTATCTTGAAGTGCGGAGTCCCCGGCAACGGCGCCAGAAATTGATTTTGATGGTACGATTTCTCGCCCCCTTGTTGGTTACCCAAAGTGGAAGGTTGAAATGTAGATAGCGGTAATTTCCCTTAGCAAAGATGCTAAGGTTGAGTATCGAACTAGTAGGACTCCAACGACGACAAGTAGGTGGCAAAGTGAACAATGGCGCCGTTTACAACCGAGGTTGCTTACTTTACCTGGACCTGCACACACAACAGATAACTTTTCTCCCAACGAGTATAGAGGAGTTATCAATTCCTCCGGCCTTGTTGTTTACAAAGGATAAAAACGCACGAGATAATAATGATAGTGATAGAAACAGAAAAGTAAATAAAGCAGTAAATAAATAGTGGGTGTAAACAGTATTGGAAATATGGAGTGGGGTCCTATGATGTTCACTAGTGATGTCTCTCTCCCAAAAGACGATAAAATAGCCATGCGAGGTAAACAAATTACAGCTGGGCAATTGACAGGATTATGTGCGCAAACCAATGCTAACTATGCTATAAAGAAAGGAAGAAGCTCAAAAGCATGGGCGTTACGCCAAGACAAGTAGAACGAAATCCATCTGCATCTATACTAATCATCCACCTTCAGATATCTATCCAGAACATCTCGCTGGTATTAAGTTGCGAATCCCACCCAAAGTGTAAACTCAAAGCAACAGACAACTGCATTAAAGAACTTTGCGTAAAGTAAACAATCCTTGCACCCGCAAGTACAAGCACCGTTGTTTTCTCCCTTGTGGCAACAACACATCCCCTAGACTCATGCTTCTGTCACTCAAGCTAGTCATCGGGGGGCATGAACCCACAATCACGCATAACGCTCCCTCTTGGAGTCACTACCGACTACTTGGCCAAAGCAATAAACAGCAACGGAGAACATGCAAGAATTACTCAAGAACATAAATATAAAAGAGGAGAATCAAATATATTACTCAAACACAATCTGAACATAGTCTCATAATCCATCGGATCCCAGCAAACTCAACATAGCAACAACAGAAAGATTACCTATGTGCCTCGATCATGTAGGGCAGCTCACGAGGTCTAATCCATGAAGAACAAAGAGGGGAGGAGAACATCACATAGCTACTGATCATAGACCCATGGTCCAAGGAGGACTACTCACGGTTCATCCGGGAAGCATCCATGGTAGTGGAGAAGCTCCCGGAGGTGGTTCCTCCCTCGGGCAGGGTGCCTGGAAGAGGTCTCCTGGTGCTCCCGATCTTGGAAGCGCGACGGGGGCGGAACAGAGGAGAGATCGCGAAAAAAGGGTTCTTATCTCGGGGGTTTCGCGTCACGGAGAATATATGGGCGAAGGGGGGCATCCAGGGGGGCCACCAGGGGTCCAGGAGGCCCCCTGGCGTGGCCCCACCCTAGGGCGCGCCGGGAGGGCGCCTGGGGCCCTGGTGGGTCTCCTCTGGCCCCCCTCGGTGATTCCAAAAGCTTCCGAAGCGCTGATTTTTTATTGGATTTTTCCCGAATTTTTGGAGCACTTTTAATATGGGGGAAACCTGAAATAGAAAAACAGCAGAAAACAGGAACTGGCACTGGGGTGTACTGAGTTAATAAGTTAGTCCAAATATGATCAAAAGTGTATGGAAGTTCATCAATAACATAGCAATATCACACAAAAGAGACATGGAGCAAGAAGAAATTATAGATACGTTTTGAACGTATCAGTATGTAACTCCTTCACCCCTCCAATTAGATTTTTGGTTGGTGGCTCCATTTGTGAGTATTTGGTAGTTCTTGGTGTTGTTTAGATGAGCTTGCATGCATGTGAAGAAATTTATTTTCCAAGTTTTGATGCAAGTTTATGCCTTAGGTAAGTGAGTAGAGTAGTTTGCCTCAACTCACTTTGTTTAAATCCTTGTTTTTGTGAATTGTCAAAAATTTCATAAATGAGTTTGCTAGGAAAAGCAAAGGGTTGGCTTGGGAAGAAGAAGCCCGAGCGCTCCGATCGAGTTACTAGAGTTGCAACTTCACCCTCAGCTGCTAGGGTGAGCTACAATGAAGATCATGTGCACCTGGAGTTGCTGGAAGACACAAGTCCAGCTGGAAGAAACAAGATGCAGGAATTAAGGAGGATTTTTACGGCCTTTGTGCCAATGCAGGTTTGACAAGGCTAGCACTATGCCGTGTGGTACAATATAAGAAACTCACCTCCTGCTTTATTAACAGTTTTTATTACAACCATGTTGCTAGAACCGTCGAGTTCAAAATTTATAATAATCTTATAACCATGTCTTTGCCACAGTTTTGTGATAATAGGTGTGCCAAACGCTGGTCAGATGGTGAGGATGAACACTCAGACTTCCGAGTTGAGGACTCTCTTCAACTCTCTTTGTTGCTAGGAAGAGAGAGATATTCGGCGTACAAAGATCTCCAGCATTTTATTCCCCCACATCAGGTATTTTGCGTACTTTATTGCTAGAGGGGTGTTGGCTCGTAACAACACGAGCAACGGTTCTACACCAGATTTCGCTATCTATGCAAACGCCCTCTCTGATAGGAATGATTATAACGTGGGTGCCGTAATTGCTCGACGCCTTGTTATGAATAGTAACAAGGGTGATTTATTTGGTGGTGTTTACGCCACACTTATCCTTGACTCTCTTAACGGCACCCCGCATCCTGATGATGTTCCCTTTTCTTACACACGTCTTGATCTTGCTGCTATGAAGAGGCATAAGTTTGTTACCATGACTTCCCAGTTTGGTAACCTTGTTTCAATTTTGAGGTTTTAAAAGACCATTACTCGTGAGATCCGTCTACCTGCACCACTTTTGTTTGATCACACCCGCAGGAACCGATGGTCCTTCAAGGACGTCTAGTTCGATGAGTTCATGGACCATTATCAGCTGCATAACCCCATGGAGGGGGTTGTGCCCGACGAGGAGGAGCATGGTGTGAGTTCCCGTCTTTCCAGGGGGAGACCGTCACCCAGTATGGTGAGGGGTCTTCCTCTGCTTGGAGCGCTGGACCTTCCTCATGGGAGGACCCGAGGACTTCGGTGTATGCACCGGAGGGCTCATACGACTCTTGGACTTACCATCACCCCGGAGCAGGAGGCTCCTGGGGGCAGTAGCTGCTACCAACTTAGGCCAAAGTCCTAAGCTTGGGGGAGTACGTGCCCTTCTCACTTTTCCATTGTATTACCCTTTTTTTTGTTCTCTTTGATCTTTTCGAAGTTTTTGCCTGTTCTTCTTTGTTCTTTTAATTAGCAAAAACAACAAAAAGATTTCTCTTTTCTCTTGCTTTCGTTAAACCTTTGAAAAAACCAAAAAGATTTCCTTTCTCTCTTTAGTTTGCTTTGTTTTCAGAGTTCAGCTCGAGTCCGTGATGGCATTTGATTATATATTTACCACGTTTGGTCGTGCAAGTGACAAGGCAGTAATGATGAAGATCGACGAAAGATAAGCAACAAGGAAAACCGGTATGAACTATTCTTGTTTATACTTTTGTACATATGTCTATACTTATGATCTAGAGACCAGCTTGTAGCGACATAGTGCTATGTTTACAATGCTTTCCTTGTGATTGATCTCAAATAGCTAGACTGCATAATGTGTGGTTGAAATAATTTACATGCATTGCATTGTTCATGGTTTGGCATATTGAAGTGGTATTTCCCTTCAGAGAATTCTTGGATTGACTTGGCACATGTTCACACATGTTTATGACTAGAAAGTCTATCATGCCTTGATGACCTTTTTATTTCAGAATAGTTATGTCACAACCCAAGTTTAAGTATGTGCTAGGGTTAGCTTGACTTTGCATCATGTGAAAAAAAAATCAAAGAAATCCAAATAGGAAAAAAGAAAAGCCCTAAAGAATTTAATTTAAAAGGCCAGACAAAAATTGCTTCCAAATTTTCCTCTGTTATTTTTGAAAAGTCTTATAATTATGCATGATCACATATAAAGTGAAGTGGGTCCCACTGCATGCTTCAAGATTTTTCAAATATTCAGAAAAAGGCTTGGTAATTAAATAAACCCAAACTTTTTGAGTGGCTAGCTATATGTCTAGTAAGTCCACATAAAATATTTGGGCATTTACAAAAATGCTTTGCTATTTTATCGAGAGCAAAACAACTTACAGAAAATAAAACAGGAGAGAAAAAGAAAAAGGGGCCTTATGTAACACTCTCACTGTCAATGAACAGTAATCAGGGTTACTATTCATCTGTACTGTTCAAAACTTTTGTTTGATCAACTGGTTCAGTTCAAATTCAAATTCTCCTTTGATATTGTTGCAAGCAGTGTGAACCATGGACCTTGATCATCATGGATGAAAACAAAGTCCAAGCCATTTGAATTAAAATTCAAACAAACCCTAAAATGCCTTTTAGTGATTATTAAAAATATGGTGACAATAAATCTTTTCCAAAAATCTTGGAACCACTTTTATAAAATCACTAATAATCAGTGGACCATGCCAATATGGTTTTGGGTATTTATTAAGTTATAGAAAATTCCAAACAAATCAAAACATTAGCTAAAAACCCCAATTTAATCATTTAATATGATAATAAAATATTAAATGACTTTTAAAAGTGCCCAAATCTTTTGTGGCACTAACCCTAGGCATAACAATAGTTTTGGTACAACTTCCACATTTAACTAAAATGCCTAAGTGCATTAAGATAAATACAAAAGAAATTACAAAAAAGGAAAAGGAAATAAAAACAAATAAAACTAAACCTAATCTAGCGCTGGGGGCAGAACCCCCCTCCCCTCTTCCCCCTGGGCCACAAGCCCACTCCAGCCCACCCCCACCATCCCCTTCCCCTGTTCACCGCACGCTGGCAGCCATCCATGGCGCCACGGCTGAGGCCGTCGCCGTGGCGTCCATCGCGGCCCCCGTCGTCCTGCAAGACGCGGACCTCGCCCCCCCCTGCCCTAACCCTAGCGCCCCCTTTTCCCCTTTGCTCCCCCCCACGCTCGCCCCGCTCTCCCGCGTCGACGTCGCCCTCGAACCCGAGCCCCGCCATGGCCGTCCCACACTGAGCTCGCGTGGCCAACGGCCACCCTGGCGCGCGCCTCCGTGTCCAAACTCCCCGCCGTCATCGTCCTTGCCACCCTGCAGAAGTGGAGCAGCCCGGAGCCACCGTGGAGGGCGAATTGCGCCATCTTCTTCCTCTGCACCGGCGGACCCCTTCTCCAAATTCCGCCGCCACGCGCTCCTCTCCGACCCCGAGACCCCTCCCCTTCGTCCACGGTGAGCACGCGGCCGTTTTGCCCCTCTCTGTGCCGCGAATCGTGACCCAGAGCACCATCCCCGCCTAGCTCGTACTCCGGTCGCCGCTGGTTAGCTCGCCGCTGCGGCCACCACCACCGTAGCTCGCGTCCGAGCGCGTAGACGCGCTAAACACGTTCCCCGTGACCAAATGCGCGCACGCACGCTTCCAATCGGGCATGGACTCGCCATCGACGTCGATTCCGTACGCCAACCGCCGCCAGGACTCATCGCCGACGTCCCTCCGGCCATCTTCCGGCCAGTCCGCCACCACCAGCCGAACCGCGACACTTCACTGGTTCGAACGCACCGCCCCGTCCCTCGAACTGTCCCTTGTAGCGCTCGCGTCGACGACCTCGCCGGAGTCTGGCCTCGCCGGCGTGACATAGGGCGCTGGCAGGTGGGCCCCGGCCGTCAGGTGGTTAGTTTAGCAACTAATCACCCGCTGACGTGTGGGCCCTGCCCGTTAATTAATCCCAGTGGTTCTGTTAAATTGGAAATACCCCCTGTGTCAATGACAGGTGGGCCCAACTGTTAAGTTAATTCACTGTTAATAAAAATGCTAATTAAGCATATGAGTCTATGACAGGTAGACCCCACTGCCTTTTATTAATAAAAACAATTTCAGATTTATTCCAGTGTATGACATGTGGGCCCTGGCATTTTTTCTAATTAAACTAAAATGATTTATCACATGTGAGGCTGACCAGTGGGTCCCCTCTGTCATCTTGACCAGTCAACTGGGCTGTGGATAATGTTTCTGTTAATAAATAAAATTAATTTAAAAATGATTTAGAAAATGATTTAAATTGCTTAAAACTTTAGAAAATCATAGAAAATAAACCATAGCTCAGATTCAAAAACTTTGTACATGAAAGTTGATCAGAAAAATATAACGGATACGGATACGCTATCCGTATGTCTACCACACCCACCTAGCGCACCGATCATCGACATTCCCCCCTCCGGGCTGTCTGCCGATAATTCCCGGTACCGATAAAAAAATACCCGGATGAATTAATCTCGAACACGAAAGTTGTCCGGAATGGTTCAACTAACACGGATACACCCCCCTTATGTTTTTCCGGTACCCACGACACCTCCGGCATGAACCCTTCCCCCTCCGGTCACCCGGTCCGGTAATCATCCGGAGCCGGAAGTTCATCCCCGGATGAATTCCTGCTCCGAGCCTTATACATCGTACTGCGTTAGAACACCGTTAACATTTCATCTATCATGTCATGCATATGTTTGTATATTATTGTTGTGTATTTACTGTTTCCTCCCCCCCTTAATCTTCGGTAGACCCCGCTGCTACCGTCGACTACACCGCTGCCGGGTACGACTACTTCGTCGACGACCCTGCCCCTACCGTCGAGCTTCCAGGCAAGCAGAGCCATTCTCTTCCCCAGATATCGTCTACCTTTCCGTACATTTCTTGCACTAGGCATTGTTACTGCTGCTGCTACGTTATACTCCTATTCAATTGCATAGCCTGATTTTGTCGCCCCTTGATGTACCTTTCCTTTATCCTATGCTGCCCATTATTACTTATGCATTATTCAGCAGTGAGCCCTGCGCATTGTTAGCTAGGAATTGATAGCGGGCCGTGATCACTCAGGGGGTGAACACGGATACAATATATACAACTGCACAGGTACGGTACAATGCAGACACCGCCAAAGGCCCCTATCTGGGTTATGCCTAGCCACCTCAAGTGTGAGCTATCCAGGAGTAATCCTTGTACTCCACTCGAGGCTGACTTTGTCTTGCCGCCATAGGGTCCTGAGCAGCGGATGTCCTTAAGGTAAGAAGTCGGGCGACCCAACGGTGCCCGCGAGAGGTATATCGTCGGGAACGACAGGGAGGGTACGACCGACGTTACTAGCGTGCTTGGCCCCAGCTCGTATCTCGCGAGAGTTACCAAACCACGAAAGTCGAGCTCTACCAAGAGCACACGCGAGACAAGGTAAGGAGACGGTTCACCTTGTTGGTAACCGCAGTGACTTGGTGGGACGACAGGGCAGGCACCGATGTACTGGTGGTCCTGACTGTTGTCGTTGACTGCGGGTCGGTTAAGTCGAGGAAACGATAACGGTTGTCACGCGGGTTAATTAAAATGCTAAATGGTTCGGCGGATGTCTTGAGTAGCCTTTTTGGCTTGTACGCACTACCTACACGTGGGATAAGGAGTGTGGGCTCCCCTGCATCGTAGTCTCGTTCGAGGGTCTTCAGACGTCAGCAGTACCGCGGGCTGATTGCCGGGAAGTGGTGTTGTCTTATCTTTGCTGCAGCAGGTGTGTTTGGATTTGCTTTTGCTTCACCGGCCAGTCACGCACCGTGCAGGAGTACGTTCGGGTTAGGATCCAAAGCCCGGCGTACATAGGATATAGTCCGGCGGATGACCTCTCTGTTGATTGCCGAAGGATGGGCTACTTTGTGTCGGATAGCTTTGGTGGAGCGTTCCCTAACAAGGTTCCCGCCACCCTGGAGATCCGAGCGTCATAGAGTCACGCCAGTGCACCCCTGCAGGGAAGATTAATCTATCGATAGCCGTGTCCACGGTAACAGGACGCTTTATGCTGAAGCTGGATCTTACCACTAGAAACTATTATTATTAAACTGTATGGTTCCGGGTTTTCTTCCTCGCGGGGTTGTCGAGGAGGTGAACTCGGAGGCATTATTATTATTGATAATCATTAAAACTTATATTATACAATGTTGCAGCAACTTCTGCTTCGTTGTTACTTTATTGCTTTATATAAACTGTTGGTTGTTTCTCTTCTCATGCTGCAAGACATCGTCGGAAGTTGCTAGTCTTCGATAGGCCTAGCTTCTTACCCTTATTCGGATTTCTATCTTGCAGTCCACTATATACAGCCTCTTCTTTCCGTTGATACAATGCATAATGCTTAGTAGCGGACGTAAGACTCGCGAGTATACTAGATACTCACCTGCTTTATTTCCTTTACTGTTTTGCCTGATCGGCCGCTGCAGTCGACGTTGGAGCCCAGGAGCAGGAGTACCCCGGAGGAGGATACTACTACGTTGAGACCCCCGCTGACCAGGACCAGGAGTAGTTTCGGAGGCTCCCAGGCAGGAGGCCTTGCCTTTTCGATCTGTATCTCTGATGTTATTTGTGCTAGCCTTCTTAAGGCAAAACTTGACTAACTATGTCTGTACTCAGATATTATGGCTTGTATAACTTATGTATTCGGGTCTGCGTGACCCCCTTTATTGTAACATATTGGTTTATCCTTTTGTGTTTAGTGTTGTGCTGTGATATTCTCACCGTGGCACCCTAATCTCAGTCGTGTACCCTGCGTGTATGATTACTGTACACGGATTGATTTTGGGGGCGTCACAAGTTGGTATCAGAGCCGACCGCCTGTAGGAAGCCACCCCACCACTACCTGGTCGAAGTTGAGTCTAGACTTTGAAAAACTATATTGCTAACTTATTGTTTGGCTTACGGGCCCACATCGATGTCACTACGTGTGATATCTATGGTATTAGGATCCTTTTCTCCTTACCTATGCTCTGGGACTCTGCTCTCTTATCCTTGCTGGTAAGTTTTACAAAATCTGACCATAGGATCACGTTCTCTTGATTCCACCCGGCGTTTTTGGTGATCCCCCCATTGATTGAGTCGTGTCGCAGGCGTCGTACGCCAGATCCCAGACCGCGGATCCCATTCTCATTCTGGGCAGGCCGCGCGTTCTCTGGCATCAACTCCTGTGGCCACAGTTTTCTTGCGGCGTGATTGACATAGTGGAATCTATGTCGCGTCGTGTAATCCTTACCGCGGTCTGCGCGCCGCCTAGTGTGTCCTTTTTCCTTAATTTCTACGACGTTACGTTGCCCGATTTTCGATTGATTCTATGTGTGGATGTGTATGTCTTATATGACTACTCCTATATATCCGCGCCTCCTCTTTGTTGTCGCTTTACCTCTTACTCGTTTCCGGTATTTCGTTAAGATGTTCATCGCTGAAATACCCCTGTTAAATTCTAGCAGGATGGCTGGTCGTGGTGGTCGTGGTCGTGGTCGTGGTGCCAACGATCCACCTCCGCCGCCGGACTACCTGGCCGCGATGATGCAGCAGTTTCAGATGAACCAAGTTTTTATGCAAGGAGTCATAGATCAGCTCCAGAATCAGAATCAGAACCAGAACCAGCACCAGAACCAACCGCCTGTGGTCACTCTACGGGATTTCATGCGTCTCAATCCCCCTCTCTTCCACCAACCGGAACAGCCGCTGGATGCTGATGATTGGCTTCGTGACATCACTCGTCAGCTGGAGTTCGCTAATGTGAGCGCTGCTGATTATGTCACCTTCGCGTCCTATTTCTTGCGTGGTCCCGCTGCTCAGTGGTGGGACACTTACAAGGGCTCGCTAGCTGAAGGGACTGTCGTCACCTGGAATGACTTCAAGACTGCCTTCCGTGCTCGTTATGTCCCCCAGGCGATTATGAACCGTATGAAGGCTGAGTTCCGCAACCTCGTTCAGGGCAACAAAACTGTCGAGGCATACCAGAGGGAATTCCTCCGCCTCTCCCGCTATGCTGCAAGTGACCTCCCCAATGATGCAAGTAGGCAAGAGAAGTTCCGTGATGGACTCAACGCAGATCTCCAGCTTGCACTGGCTTTGCACGTCTTCCCCGACTTCGCCACCATGGTGAACCAGACTATCACTCTTGAGACAGCTCAACTTAAGTTCGGTGGTTCGCCGAAGCGCCCCCGTGATGCTGGCTCATCTTCGGGCACAACACAGAAGCAGCGCGTTTGGCTTCCACACAGTGTGTTTCGTCCAACTGCCCCTGCAGCAAGGCCGTCGTATGTTGCACCCCGTCTGCCTCCGCCCCCGCCGAGACAGCCGAAGACTGAGACTGCAACTCTCCGTCCGCAAGATGGCCTGTGTTTCAAGTTCCGTCAGCCAGGCCATATTTCCAGAGACTGCCCTCAGCGACAGAATCAACTGGTAGTTCACCCTGCTGGCCGCGGAAATGGCCGTGGCAACAATGGGACCCTCAACTATAATACTGGGTCAAATCCTCATGCTCGTGGTCATGCTTACAACATTGATGTTGAAGCAGCTCAGGAACAGCCCGCTACTGTGATGGGTACACTCCTCGTTAACTCATTACCTGCTACTGTTTTATTTGATACAGGAGCATCGCATTCATTTATGTCTGGAGCGTTTGCTTCTAAGCATGGCATTTACCACGAAAAGATGCATACCCCCTTAATAGTCCGGACTCCCGGTACCCAGTGTCGTGTCGACATGGTTGCACCTAACCTCACTGTCGAGATCGAGAGATTTGAGTTCATGGTTTCTCCACACATTCTGAAAACCTCCACCATCGACCTTATCCTTGGCATGGATTGGCTAAAAACCCACAATGCCGCACTTTATTGTGGCACCAAGGTCATCCAACTTTTTCATCCTTCTGGCGCGATTTTGAGTCACACTGCCATTGTGTCGATGAATGCCGAAGCTCGTATATATGCTCTGAATGCCTTGAATGTCGCACCTCTCGAAGGGATTGAGAAAGTCCCAATCGTTTGTGATTTTACCGACGTATTCCCAGAAGAACTGCCGGGGATACCCCCGATCAGAGAAGTTGAATTTGTCATCGACTTGAAGCCTGGTACCGTCCCTATTGCCAAGCGCCCGTATAAGATGCCACCTCACCACCTCCTTGAATTGAAGAAGGAGATCGACACGGCCCTCGAGAAAGGCTTCATCCGTCCTAGTTCCTCTGCTTGGGGAGCACCTTCGCTCTTTGTCAAGAAGAGTGATGGCACAAACCGTTTGGTCCAAGATTACCGACCTATCAACCAGGCCACGATACAGAACAAGTACCCCCTCCCTCGGATCAATGATCTTTATGATCAACTTGCTGGATCCACGGTGTTTTCAAAACTCGACTTAAGGTTGGGTTACCATCAGATCCGGGTCCGTGATGAGGACATCCCGAAGACTGCATTCATTACTCGCTATGGATCATACGAGTACACTGTCATGTCCTTTGGCTTGACGAATGCACCAGCCACCTTTTCCAGAATGATGAACTTTATATTCATGGAATATCTCGACAAGTTTGTCGTGGTTTATCTAGATGATATATTGATTTACTCCAAGACCGATGCAGAACATGCTGAACATCTTCGTCTTATACTGGAAAAGCTTCGAGAACACAAACTCTATGCTAAGTATTCTAAGTGTGAGTTTTGGCTTCCCGAAGTAACCTACCTTGGTCATGTGATTTCCAAGGATGGCGTTGCCGTCAACCCCGAACGTATCCAGGCTATTCTTGACTGGACTCCGCCCAGGACTGTCAAGCAAGTCAGAAGTTTCCTCGGCCTTGCCAGCTATTTCCGCCGTTTTGTTGAGAATTTCTCCAAGATTGCCAAGCCTTTGACTAATCTGCTTCACAAAGGCATTAAGTTTGAGTCGACTGATAAATGTCAAGAAAGTTTTCAAGCTCTCAAGGACAAGCTCACTTCACCCCCGGTACTTGCTCCTCCTGATACTCAGAAGGACTTCGTGATTTATTGCGACGCGTCTCGTCAAGGTTTAGGCTGTGTCCTAATGCAAGAGCGCAAAGTGATTGCTTATGGCTCTCGTCAGTTGCGTGCTCACGAAGAAAACTATCCAACTCATGATCTCGAATTGGCGGCGGTAATTTATGCATTGAAACTATGGCGACATTACCTCGTCGGTAATCGTTGCGAGATCTTCACCGACCACCAAAGCCTGAAGTACCTGTTTACTCAGCCCGACCTGAATCTCCGCCAGCAGAGATGGCTCGAGACAATAGCCGACTACAACATGGGAATTTCTTACACCCCTGGCAAAGCTAATGTGGTGGCCGATGCCTTAAGCCGCAAAGCCTACTGTAGTGAACTTGAAGTTCAAGTACAACAACCGCTCCTGTATGAAGAGTTACGCAAGCTAAACATCGAGATTGTTCCTCAAGGTTATGCAAATAACCTGGTTATCGAACCGGATATCGTCAAATCCGTCAAGGGTATACAGTTTTATGATGATTTCGTACACAAGATTAAGCGCGATATCGCCAATGGGAGACCCTCACCCTTCACCATTGATAGCAAAGGTGCGGCGTTCTACCAGAACCGTTTAGTGGTTACTCACAGCAAGGGCAGGCATGAGAACCTGGATATGACCCCGAAGGTCATGAAAGCGGCTCACGATACCCCGTTGTCCATTCATCCTGGAAGCACCAAGATGTACCAAGACATTCGTCAGCAATTCTGGTGGCCTAACATGAAGCAAGACATTGCCCGATATGTTTCTGAATGTGACGTTTGCCGTCGCGTCAAGGCAGAACATCAAAGACTTGCTGGAACTCTGCAACCACTCTCGATCCCTGAATGGAAATGGGACAAGATTGAAATGGACTTTGTCACCGGTTTTCCGCGATCACAGAAGGGTCATGATGCGATCTTTGTCGTCATCGACCGATTCTCCAAGGTTGCCCACTTTCTGCCAGTCAAGGAGACGATCTCTGCTAGTCAGTTGGCAGACTTGTATGTTTCCAGAATTGTGTCCCTCCATGGCATTCCGTTGGAGATCGGTTCAGACCGTGGCAGTATTTTCACCTCAAGATTTTGGGATAGTTTCCAAGAAGCTATGGGCACTCACCTGAATTTCAGCACCGCCTATCACCCTCAGTCGCAAGGACAAGTCGAACGAGTCAACCAAGTGCTTGAAGATATGCTCCGAGCTTGTGTCATTTCATTCGGTAAGAAATGGGAGGAATCTCTGCCATTTGCTGAATTCTCGTACAACAATAGCTATCAGGCTAGTCTGAAGATGGCACCCTTTGAAGTTCTCTATGGACGTAAGTGTCGAACCCCTCTGAATTGGTCAGAGACTGGGGAACGAACTCTCATTGGTCCGGATATCATACAACACGCTGAAGATCAGGTTCGCGTTATTCGTGAACACTTGAAAGCTGCTCAGTCTCGCCAGAAAAGCAACTATGATCGCAAGCACAAGGAAATGGTCTATCAACCTGGCGAATATGCATACCTTCGTGTCACTCCCATGAGGGGCACTCATCGTTTCAGAATCAAAGGCAAGTTAGCTCCTCGCTACATTGGCCCGTTCCGTATCCTTTCCAGGAGTGGACCAGTGGCATACCGATTGGAATTGCCGCCGAACCTCTCTCAAGTCCACAATGTATTCCACGTGTCGCAACTCCGACGCTGCTTCAAGGACCCAATTCGTGAAGTGGAACATGATATGATTGAATTGCAACAAGACTTAACTTATCAAGAACATCCAAGCCGCATTCTCGATCAGTCTGAACGCAAGACCCGCAACAAGACAACTAAGTTCCTCAAAGTTCAGTGGTAGAATCATTATGAAGATGAAGCCACTTGGGAACGCGAAGATCGTCTTCGTGAGGAATACCCCGATCTTTTCCCCTCTACCGCTTAGATTCTCGGGACGAGAATTCTTGTAGTGGGGGAGAATTGTAACACTCTCACTGTCAATGAACAGTAATCAGGGTTACTATTCATCTGTACTGTTCAAAACTTTTGTTTGATCAACTGGTTCAGTTCAAATTCAAATTCTCCTTTGATATTGTTGCAAGCAGTGTGAACCATGGACCTTGATCATCATGGATGAAAACAAAGTCCAAGCCATTTGAATTAAAATTCAAACAAACCCTAAAATGCCTTTTAGTGATTATTAAAAATATGGTGACAATAAATCTTTTCCAAAAATCTTGGAACCACTTTTATAAAATCACTAATAATCAGTGGACCATGCCAATATGGTTTTGGGTATTTATTAAGTTATAGAAAATTCCAAACAAATCAAAACATTAGCTAAAAACCCCAATTTAATCATTTAATATGATAATAAAATATTAAATGACTTTTAAAAGTGCCCAAATCTTTTGTGGCACTAACCCTAGGCATAACAATAGTTTTGGTACAACTTCCACATTTAACTAAAATGCCTAAGTGCATTAAGATAAATACAAAAGAAATTACAAAAAAGGAAAAGGAAATAAAAACAAATAAAACTAAACCTAATCTAGCGCTGGGGGCAGAACCCCCCTCCCCTCTTCCCCCTGGGCCACAAGCCCACTCCAGCCCACCCCCACCATCCCCTTCCCCTGTTCACCGCGCGCTGGCAGCCATCCATGGCGCCACGGCTGAGGCCGTCGTCGTGGCGGCCATCGCGGCCCCCGTCGTCCTGCAAGACGCGGACCTCGCCCCCCCTTCCCTAACCCTAGCGCCCCCTTTTCCCCTTTGCTCCCCCCCACGCTCGCCCCGCTCTCCCGCGTCGACGTCGCCCTCGAACCCGAGCCCCGCCATGGCCGTCCCACACTGAGCTCGCGTGGCCAACGGCCACCCTGGCGCGCGCCTCCGTGTCCAAACTCCCCGCCGTCGTCGTCCTTGCCACCCTGCAGAAGTGGAGCAGCCCGGAGCCACCGTGGAGGGCGAATTGCGCCATCTTCTTCCTCTGCACCGGCGGACCCCTTCTCCAAATTCCGCCGCCACGCGCTCCTCTCCGACCCCGAGACCCCTCCCCTTCGTCCACGGTGAGCACGCGGCCGTTTTGCCCCTCTCTGCGCCGCGAATCGTGACCCAGAGCACCATCCCCGCCTAGCTCGTACTCCGGTCGCCGCTGGTTAGCTCGCCGCTGCGGCCACCACCACCGTAGCTCGCGTCCGAGCGCGTAGACGCGCTAAACACGTTCCCCGTGACCAAATGCGCGCACGCACGCTTCCAATCGGGCATGGACTCGCCATCGACGTCGATTCCGTACGCCAACCGCCGCCAGGACTCATCGCCGACGTCCCTCCAGCCATCTTCCGGCCAGTCCGCCACCACCAGCCGAACCGCGACACTTCACTGGTTCGAACGCACCGCCCCGTCCCTCGAACTGTCCCTTGTAGCGCTCGCGTCGACGACCTCGCCGGAGTCTGGCCTCGCCGGCGTGACATAGGGCGCTGGCAGGTGGGCCCCGGTCGTCAGGTGGTTAGTTTAGCAACTAATCACCCGCTGACGTGTGGGCCCTGCCCGTTAATTAATCCCAGTGGTTCTGTTAAATTGGAAATACCCCCTGTGTCAATGACAGGTGGGCCCAACTGTTAAGTTAATTCACTGTTAATAAAAATGCTAATTAAGCATATGAGTCTATGACAGGTAGACCCCACTGCCTTTTATTAATAAAAACAATTTCAGATTTATTCCAGTGTATGACATGTGGGCCCTGGCATTTTTTCTAATTAAACTAAAATGATTTATCACATGTGAGGTTGACCAGTGGGTCCCCTCTGTCAGCTTGACCAGTCAACTGGGCTGTGGATAATGTTCTGTTAATAAATAAAATTAATTTAAAAATGATTTAGAAAAAGATTTAAATTGCTTAAAACTTTAGAAAATCATAGAAAATAAACCGTAGCTCAGATTCAAAAACTTTGTACATGAAAGTTGATCAGAAAAATATAACGGATACGGATACGCTATCCGTATGTCTACCACACCCCCCTAGCGCACCGATCGTCGACATTACCCCCCTCCGGGCTGTCTGCCGATAATTCCCGGTACCGATAAAAAAATACCCGGATGAATTAATCTCGAACACGAAAGTTGTCCGGAATGGTTCAACTAACATGGATACACCCCCCTTATGTTTTTCCGGTACCAACGACACCTCCGGCATGAACCCTTCCCCCTCCGGTCACCCGGTCCGGTAATCACCCGGAGCTGGAAGTTCATCCCCGGATGAATTCCCGCTCCGAGCCTTATACATCGTACTGCGTTAGAACACCGTTAACATTTCATCTATCATGTCATGCATATGTTTGTATATTATTGTTGTGTATTTACTGTTTCCTCCCCCCCTTAATCTTCGGTAGACCCCGCTGCTACCGTCGACTACACCGCTGCCGGGTACGACTACTTCGTCGACGACCCTGCCCCTACCGTCGAGCTTCCAGGCAAGCAGAGCCATTCTCTTCCCCAGATATCGTCTACCTTTCCGTACATTTCTTGCACTAGGCATTGTTACTACTGCTGCTACGTTATACTCCTATTCAATTGCATAGCCTGATTTTGTCGCCCCTTGATGTACCTTTCCTTTATCCTATGCTGCCCATTATTACTTATGCATTATTCAGCAGTGAGCCCTGCGCATTGTTAGCTAGGAATTGGTAGCGGGCCGTGATCACTCAGGGGGTGAACACGGATACAATATATACAACTGCACAGGTACGGTACAATGCAGACACCGCCAAAGGCCCCTATCTGGGTTATGCCTAGCCACCTCAAGTGTGAGCTATCCAGGAGTAATCCTTGTACTCCACTCGAGGCTGACTTTGTCTTGCCGCCATAGGGTCCTGAGAAGCGGATGTCCTTAAGCTAAGAAGTCGGGCGACCCAACGGTGCCCGCGAGAGGTATATCGTCGGGAACGACAGGGAGGGTACGACCGACGTTACTGGCGTGCTTGGCCCCTGCTCGTATCTTGCGAGAGTTACCAAACCACGAAAGTCGAGCTCTACCAAGAGCACACGCGAGACAAGGTAAGGAGACGGTTCACCTTGTTGGTAACCGCAGTGACTTGGTGGGACGACAGGGCAGGCACCGATGTACTGGTGGTCCTGACTGCTGTCGTTGACCGCGGGTCGGTTAAGTCGAGGCAACGATAACGGTTGTCACGCGGGTTAATTAAAATGCTAAATGGTTCGGCGGATGTCTTGAGTAGCCTTTTTGGCTTGTACGCACTACCTACACGTGGGATAAGGAGTGTGGGCTCCCCTGCATCGTAGTCTCGTTCGAGGGTCTTCAGACGTCAGCAGTACCGCGGGCTGATTGCCGGGAAGTGGTGTTGTCTTATCTTTGCTGCAGCAGGTGTGTTTGGATTTGCTTTTGCTTCACCGGCCAGTCACGCACCGTGCAGGAGTACGTTCGGGTTAGGGTCCAAAGCCCGGCGTACATAGGATATAGTCCGGCGGATGACCTCTCTGTTGATTGCCGAAGGATGGGCTACTTTGTGTCGGATAGCTTTGGTGGAGCGTTCCCTAACAAGGTTCCCGCCACCCTGGAGATCCGAGCGTCGTAGAGTCACGCCAGTGGACCCCTGCAGGGAAGATTAATCTATCGATAGCCGTGTCCACGGTAACAGGACGCTTTATGCTGAAGCTGGATCTTACCACTAGAAACTATTATTATTAAACTGTATGGTTCCGGGTTTTCTTCCTCGCGGGGTTGTCGAGGAGGTGAACTCGGAGGCATTATTATTATTGATAATCATTAAAACTTATATTATACAATGTTGCAGCAACTTCTGCTTCGTTGTTACTTTATTGCTTTATATAAACTGTTGGCTGTTTCTCTTCTCATGCTGCAAGACATCGTCGGAAGTTGCTAGTCCTCGATAGGCCTAGCTTCTTACCGTTATTCTGATTTCTATCTTGCAGTCTACTATATACAGCCTCTTCTTTCCGTTGATACAATGCATAATGCTTAGTAGCGGACGTAAGACTCGCGGGTATACTAGATACTCACCTGCTTTATTTCCTTTACTGTTTTGCCTGATCGGCCGCTGCAGTCGACGTTGGAGCCCAGGAGCAGGAGTACCCCGGAGGAGGATACTACTACGTCGAGACCCCCGCTGACCAGGACCAGGAGTAGTTTCGGAGGCTCCCAGGCAGGAGGCCTTGCCTTTTCGATCTGTATCTCTGATGTTATTTGTGCTAGCCTTCTTAAGGCAAAACTTGACTAACTATGTCTGTACTCAGATATTATGGCTTGTATAACTTATGTATTCGGGTCCGCGTGACCCCCTTTATTGTAACATATTGGTTTATCCTTTTGTGTTTAGTGTTGTGCTGTGATATTCTCACCGTGGCACCCTAATCTCAGTCGTGTACCCTGCGTGTATGATTACTGTACACGGATTGATTTTGGGGGCGTCACACCTTACCTGGGATTTCGGCTCAACTCAAACACCAGCCGGCCCAGCCCAGCTTTCCCCCCTTGTCGTCTTCTCCAACCATCTCGGTGGCGAGCTGGGAGCACGTCTTCGCCACCTCGACGTCGAGAGATGTCTAGGGCCCTCCTCAAGCCTCCCCCGCGCGCCACGCAGACGCCAAAGACGCCCCGCAGTCTTTCCCCCTCCTCTAGCATCCTCTCTGCGTCTCTCCCTCGCAAATCCCGCGCGCCACCGAACCCTAGCGGAGCACGCCGCCGTAGAACTTGTGGCCGCCGTTCCCTTCGAGCTGCGCCACCGTGTCAAGGGATCTCCCAGAGGTCACCTTCGTCTAGCCGCAAAACCAATTGAGGCCGAGGACGCCGACAGCAACGACTGCATCGAGTTCTTCACTGTCGGCCGCCACAACTCCAGAGACGAATTGAGCCTTCTCCAGCTTCTCCATGATGTTGCTGAGCTCGTCTTCGTCATCGTGGTGAGCCCGCGCACGTTTTCCACCTAGCCACGCTCCTCCCCGGCCCCTCGTCGTCGTTCTTCATCGAAGACAGAACCTGGCCGCCGCTAGCTTCGACGCCAGCGTGGTCTCGACCGTCCCCGTGACCCCTAGTCCGCACTAGGAGACCCAGTCGAACGCGGGCTACGCCCCAGTGCCCCCATCTCCCTCTCCCGTGCCCTAAATCCCGTTCCCGGCAAATTTCCGGCGAGCACAGAGCTCACCGGCGGCAACCTAGGCCATTAGGCCCTAACCCTTGGCCTAATTACCCCCCTAAACTAAACCCTAACCCAACGACGGATGGGGCCCAGCACCCTAATAACCCCCTGTCAGTTCAATTAAACAGGGATTAATCCCCCTCCCACTGACAGGGCTGGCCCACTGGCCAGAGACCCCATGACGTCAGCCATGCATCATGATGATGCAGTAATTCCATTTCTGAATTAAAAGAATTCAGAAAATGGCAGAAAAAGGAATAAACTTTGAAATTCAATAACTTTTTAATCCTAACTCCAACCTGGAAAAATAATATAAGAAAAATTATCAGAAAAATACAAGGATTAAGAATATGCAATTTGTTTCTATGTTTGACCATTTTAAAATGGGTGAACAGTAGCAAACATGCATATGGCATAATTTGAAATTGAATTTGAAGTTTCAATTTGCATTCCAAATGCAACACACTTCAATTAAGATGAATTTGCCACAAACCAGTAGCATTCACATCATGGACAACTATATCATGTGCTTGTGCATTTTATTTCGATGTTGCCCCCCTTTGTTGATGATTGTTCCGGTAATAGTGTTTCCGAGACGGAGGTCACCCCCGAAGCAGAAGACCGTTAAACCCGTGTATCGTCATCAAGGCAAGAAAACCCCATTGATCATGTCTAGAAAATCCTACTTCCTTCTCAGTCTCGCTTATGCATGTTTAGGAGATCACCGAGACACGTTCTTTCGCATAGTTGAACCCATTCCGATGCATGACCTATAATTTTGTCACCGTATTAAGAAAACCACAATCCTAGCAGATATAGGAGTTTAATGATGAGCATGTGGCCCCTACAACGGTTACTTCTTATTGCTTCTTAGTGGTTCAGTGAGGTTACTTTGTTTGTGAGTCGGGATGGATACTCATAATGGTGCTGATGATAACGTGTTGGTGAATCCACCCTAAAAAAAGGTGAACGATGAGAGGCTGTGTAGGAGTACACAGTGGGTTGTCTCGTTGAATACTGTCCTAGGACCCGAGTTCCTGTTTTGTAATCAAAGACTAAGAGTATGACCACATGTAGGGTTTATGGGAGCCCCGTTTGGCCTCTTTACGTACATGATCCGCTCCAGGAGTCACACTAGATTCGGGATTTCCATCTGGCATATGCATAGATATGTGGGTGGACCTGTGAGGCAGCAAAAGCATCTGTCAAAGGTGGCGTCTCGGTCCCTTGCATTATCTGAGTCCGTTTCGTTGAACCGAACGGACTCTTGAGCGGTGAAAAACTCAGGTAGTCGACTCCTCGATTAGAGAAGGTGATGTGACGGTAGTGCCTTGGTTTCATCCACGTCTGACACCCGCTTGAAGGGTGACAAGAATGAGACGATAAGTGATGACACGCGTGTGAAGGTTTAAACCCCTGCAGGGTTAATAAACTATTCGAATAGCCGTCTGCACGGTTATGGACTACTTGGAGACCTCTACTTGATCATTAGATAACTCGCAAGATAAGCATGCGTGCTATGGCGTGCTTTCTCATGGGGAAGTCGAGGAAGTACCCATAGTGGTGTATTTGTTGGAGACTTGGTACTGGACTCCTGTACGCTTCTTACCTCAAGTCTGGTACTCGTAGTACAGGACTAGCCAAGTGAAAGCTGGCACTTCTGCATGTTGAAACCCCACCTCCTTTACCTTGAAACTTGAGCATGAGTAGTTTAGTTCTGATGTAAGTCTTGATGAGTACGACTTTGTACTCACATTTTCTTATTCTATGTTTTAGATGAGAACCCGGACCCCAATGGAGTCACCTTCGTGAAGCTCGACGTTTACCTTGGTAGTATAGTTCCAGACAGATGTCTGGTCCCTCGTGGAAGGGCATGTTTGTTGAACAAGGCTTCTCTAAGCCATTTCTTAAACTTGTCTATACTCAGACCTAATTTGCTTCCGTTGTATGATGTAATGTTGATCACAGACATGTGATCTTTGTATGCTCTATGTGTAAGTCAATAAAGAAGTACTTTGTAGAGTTATGTGATGATACTTGTTATTCATACTAGACATGTGTGCTGCGTGTATGATTATAACATGCATGTATTAGTATGGGTTTTCGATAACTTAGTTATGTTCTTGCCGGCGGTCTTTTATACACCAAGTGGCCCTTAGATGTGTGTAGCTTGGGGCATCGCGATGCGATTGCTCGTGACCCTATCACGTGGCACACTTTGTTTTATGATTGAGCCCGCCCGAGATCCCGACTAGGTGATCAGGCTGGAGTCTGTTTATGTAAGTGCTATGATTCAATCAATAATATGGTTGAGGCGACGTGTCTATGAGTATGGGATTTCACCACCCATAAGCATTTAGACTCGTGAGCTGGCGATGAGGACGCATCTCAGATGATCATCCGGGCCTGAATGGGATGCCCCTCACGTTTGATGCTTTCCGAGAGTGTTCTGTGCTTGGCCTTGTCTGCTTAGACAAGTGGGTACGGCTCTCGGCTCTCCATATGATTGTGTTATAACAGGAATTACATATGCATATTCCTGGTCCCGACAGACTTGGTATCAGAGCAGGATTGTCTGTAGGATTATCAAACCCTTGGTCGAAGTCGAGTCTAGCATTCTATAGTTATATAGTTACTTGGGTATAAAGGGAACAACGTAAGACTTATTTTTCTCCTTACCCTCATCGATCTGAGTTCTGAGTCACCCTCCTCTTTTCTACAGGAAGATAGGACTAGGCTCATCTATGTCTTACTAGAATATCTCGTTGATTGCTTCTTTGTAGCTGTAGGACTATTGTGGTCGTCCAGAGTTATTCTATGGTTGAGTTCCTTGGGGAAGTTCTGTCCAATCTCCTCAAGGTTGTTTCATTTTCCATCCCGGTGTAGCCGTTATGCTGCCCGATTTATCACGTGTTTCTATGAATCATTGCCTTTGCATTATGATCCTTTCTTCCGAAATCATGTCCTCTTATCTTTGATTCCATCGTACAACCTGTTCTGATTGTTGATTTTTATCACACAGGATGTCAGGTGGAACTCGTAGTGTTGTTGGTCGCAATCGAGGTTGTGATGAGAATCGAAGTAATGATGAACCTCCACCAGCGCCTTTTGCGGTGGAAATCATGTTGGAAGCTGAGAGGAATCGACGTGATCAAACACGCCTTTTGGAGCTCATTGAGCAGAATACCGCTCGTCAGCGTAATGTGGTTGTTAGTATTCAGGACTTCATCCTCCTCAAACCACCGGTATTCCGATGTTCTTCTGAGCCCCTTGAAGCCGATGATTGGCTCCGTTCCATCGAGCATAAGCTTGACACGGCACATGTTGCTCCCAATGATCGAGTTATATTTGCGGCATACTTTCTGGAAGATGCTGCTGCTGAATGGTGGGAGAACTATGTTGCGATGCAGCCTCATGGTCACCTAGTGACTTGGTAGGAGTTCCATGATGCCTTTCGAGGGTACCACCTTCTAGATGATTTAATGGACCGCAAGAAGGAAGAGTTCTGCAACATGACTCAAGGAGAGATGTCCATTCATGAGTATGTGACGGAGTTCAACCGTCTTGCTCGTTATGCCCAAGATGAGATCACCACCGATGCCAGAAAGCAGGCAAGGTTCCGTAAGGGACTTAGCCCTATCATTCGCCATGATCTCAACCTCCTTGAATTTTTCACCTTTGAGGATTTAGTCAACAGATCCTTCAGAGCTGAGCATGGCAATGAACTGTTCGAACTCGCAAGCATGATCTTGATCTTGCTCCTTCTTCAAGTTCATCCCCTCAGAAACGCCGAATATGGATTCCAACTAGTGCCATACCTCAAAACTTTCTTCAGAGGCCACCATCCAATATATGCCATCCACCTCAACACATTGTTCCTCCCAGGAATGATGGTGTGCAATCAAGTAATCCTGCTCCCAGCAATTCAGGAAGGATGTGTTTCACGTGTGGTCTGACAGGCCATTACTTCCGACAATGCCCTACAGTGTTGGTGGCGCCCCGTCGACCTAGTCATAAGCCTCCAAATAAATCAACCACCAAAACCTTTCCAACAAAGCTTTCAGTCACAGGTAGTGGTTGTGTGAACCAAATCTTAGTTGAGAAAGTAATGATACTTCTGACGTCATCCTTGGTACACTCCCAGTCAATCATGTTCCCGCCTCCGTTCTTTTTGATCCAGGAGCTTCTCATTCATTCATGTCGGAGAGTTATGCACTTCGGCATGAATTCCCTTTTGAAGAAATGTTTTCTCCAATGATAATTCAAACTCCTGGTTCAAAGTGGCAAACTAATAGAGTAAGCCATGACAATCAAATTGCAATTGAGGGTTTAGTATTCCTTGCTTCTCTTATAGCCCTCAAGTCTTCAGACATTGATGTCATCCTAGGAATGGATTGGTTATCAAGACAGAATGTTGTCCTTGATTGTAAAGCCAAGTCAGTTAAACTCACCCATCCTTCAGGACAGACAATTGACTACACCTCACCAAGCTCTAGAACCCAGCTGCATTCTTTGAATGTGCTTCCCCTTCCTGACATTGAAGATATTCCAGTGGTTCGTGACTTCCTGGATGTCTTTCCAGAAGAGCTGGCAGGCATACCACCTGACAGATCTGTAGAGTTTGTGGTAGATCTTACCCCAGTCACAACCCCAATTTCCAGACGCCCATATAGAATGGCCCCACATGAGTTAGCTGAACTAAAAACCGAACTTGATGCTTCGTTGGCAAAAGGCTTCATCCGCCCTAGCTCATCGCCATGGGGTTTCCCCGTTCTGTTCGTAACGAAGAAAGATGGAACAGAAACGATGTGCGTAGACCATCGTCCACTAAATCTAGCGACGATAAAGAACAAGTACCCACTTCCCAGGATCAATGATCTTTATGATCAACTTGCTGGAACCTCGGTCTTCTCCAAGATGGATTTGAGATTAGGCTATCATCAAATCAAAATCCGAAAAGAGGACATTCCCAAGACGGCTTTCACTACTCGATATGGTCTTTACAAGTACACCGTCATGTCCTTCGGGTTAACCAATGCCCCCGCCACATTCTCGCGCTTGATGAATTCAATCTTCATGGAGTACCTAGATAAATTTGTTGTGGTTTATCTTGATGACATTCTCATCTACTCGAAGAACGAAGAAGAGCATGCAGAACATCTTATGTTGGTATTGATGAAACTTCGAGAGCATCGCCTTTATGCCAAGTTCTCCAAGTGTGAATTTTGGCTACCAGAAGTGACCTACTTAGGCCACGTGATTTCTATAAAAGGCATTGCTGTGAATCCCGAGAGAGTTCAGGCCGTCCTTGAGTGGACTCCACCTGAATCGGTTACGCAAGTTAGGAATTTTCTTGGCTTAGCAAGCTATTGTCGCCGCTTCGTAGAGAACTTCTCCAAAGTTTCAAAGCCTCTTACTGAACTCCTCAAGAAAGATAAGAAATTCGAATGGACCCCCAAGTGCGAGGAGAGCTTTCAAGAGCTAAAAAGAAGATTGACTTCTGCCCCCGTACTTGCGCCTCCAGACACCAAAAGGGATTTAGAGATCTATTATGACGCTTCACGGCAAGGGTTAGGATGCATACTTATGCAAGATCGACATGTGGTAGCATACGCTTCACGCCAGTTGCGTACACATGAAGAGAACTATCCTACCCATGATCTTGAACTCGCTGCCGTAGTTCATGCCCTGAAGACATGGCGACATTACCTCCTTGGTAATCGTTGTGAGATCTATTCCGACCACCAAAGCCTCAAATATATATTCACCTAGCCAGATCTTAATCTCAGGCAAAGACGCTGGATAGAGTTGATAAAAGATTATGACTTAGGAATTTCTTACACCCCAGGCAAAGCCAATGTCATGGCTGATGCACTAAGTCGTAAGTCGTATTGTAACAACCTCATGTTACAACAGTATCAACCACTTCTTCATGAGGAATTTCGCAAGCTCAATCTTGAGATAGTTCCTCATGGATTTCTTTCTGCCCTGGTGGCGAAACCAACCCTTGAGTATCAAATCATAGCCGCCCAGAAACAAGATAGTGGTATTCGAGAGATCAAGGAGAACATTGCTAGCGGAGATGTTAAATGTTTCTCTACAAATGATCAAGGAATGATATTCTTTGAAAATCATTTAGTAGTCCCTGAGAATCAAGACCTAAGGCAGCTGATCCTTAAGTAAGCTCATGACACTCCCCTCTCCATTCATCCCGGTAGCACAAAAATGTACCGAGATCTACGCTAGAGATTTTGGTGGAACCGGATGAAGAGAGACATTGCTCAATTTGTTGCCGAATGTGATGTTTGTCGTCGCATTAAGGCAGAACACCAAAGACCTCCTGGTACTCTTCAACCATTGTCTATTCTCGAGTGGAAATGGCACAAGGTCGGTATGGACTTCATCACCGGCTTTCCAAAAACCCAGAAAGGAAATGATGCCATTTCGTTGTCGTTGACCTCCTTTCCAAAGTTGCTCACTTCCTTCCTGTTCGCGAGTCTATTACTGCCAGTCAGTTAGCGGACTTGTATGTCTCTAGAATTGTGTCTCTTCATAATGTTCCTTTGGAAATCAATTCTGATCGTGGTAGCCTTTTCACCTCTAGATTCTGGGAAAGTTTTCAAAATGCTATGGGAACTCATCTCTCCTTTAGTACAGCTTTCCATCCTCAGTCTAGCGGTCAAGTTGAAAGGGTTAACCAAATTCTTTAAGACATTCTCAGAGCTTGTGTTATCTCTTTCGGAAATAATTGGGAGAAGTCTCTTCCATTCGCCGAATTTGCTTATAACAATAGTTTCCAATCTAGTCTGAACATGGCTCATTTTGAACTCCTCTATGGGCGACGATGTCGAACACCCCTAAACTGGTCAGAAACCGGTGAAAGAAAATTCTTTGGACCGGATATGATCAAGGAAGCAGAAGAGAAAGTTCGCATTGTTCGTGATCATTTGAAATCCGCTCAGTCTCGTCAGAAAAGCTACTATGGTCGTCATCATAGGCAAGAAAGCTACAATCTGGATGAGAAGGCCTACCTTCGGGTCATTCCTCTGAAGGGAACCCAACGCTTCGATATCAAAGGCAAGTTGGCCCCACGTTACATCGGACCTTTCCGCATTCTTTCTAAACTTGGAGAAGTTGCCTACCTACTTGAACTACCCCCGCACCTTTCCCGAGTACATGATGTATTCCACGTGTCACAACTCAGGCGTTGCTTCAAGGACCCCATCCGCGAAGTCGACCATGAAACGCTTGATCTCCAAGATGACCTTTCTTATCGAGAGTACCCCGTTCGTATTCTTGATTCCACAGAGCGTGTCACTCGTCATCAGAAGATCAAGTTTCTCAAAGTGCAATGGTCACATCACTCCGAGGAAGAAGCTACGTGGGAAAGAGAAGACCGCCTTTGTGCCGAGTACCCCTCCATCCTCCCGACGACTTCTGAATCTCGGGACGAGATTCTTTTGAGTGGGGGCGAGTTGTCACAACCCAAGTTTAAGTATGTGCTAGGGTTAGGTTGACTTTGCATCATGTGAAAAAAAATAAAAAAAAATCCAAATAGGAAAAAAGAAAAGCCCTAAAGAATTTAATTTAAAAGGCCAGACAAAAATTACTTCCAAATTTTCCTCTGTTATTTTTGAAAAGTCTTATAATTATGCATGATCACATATAAAGTGAAGTGGGTCCCACTGCATGCTTCAAGATTTTTCAAAAATTCAGAGAAAGGCTTGGAAATTAAATAATACCCCTATTTGAATTGAAATTCAAATAGTTTGAATTTCAAAAATCCCCAAACTTTGTGAGTGGCTAGCTATATGTCTAGTAAGTCCACATAAAATATTTGGGCATTTACAAAAATGCTTTCCTATTTTATCCAGAGCAAAACAACTTACAGAAAAAGAAAATAGGAGAGAAAAAGGAAAGGGGGCCTTACCTGGGATTTCGGCCCAACTCAAACACCAGCCGGCCCAGCCCAGCTTTCCCCCCTTGTCGTCTTCTCCAACCAGCTCGGTGGCGAGATGGGAGCACGCCGTCGCCACCTTGACGTCGAGAAACGTCTAAGGCCCTCCTCAAGCCTCCCCCGCACGCCACGCAGATGCCAGAGATGCCCCGCAGTCTTTCCCCCTCCACTAGCATCCTCTCTGCGTCTCTCCCTTGCAAATCCCGCGCGCCACCGAACCCTAGCGGACCACGCCGCCGTAGAACTCGTGGACGCCGTGCCCTTTGAGCTGCACCACCGTGTCAAGGGAGCTCCCAGAGGTCGCCTTTGTCTAGACGCAACACCAATTGAGGCCGAGGACGCCGACAACGACGATTGCATCGAGTTCTTCACCGCCGGCCTCCACAACTCCAGCGACGAATTGAGCCTTCTCCAGCTTCTCCACGACGTCGCCGAGCTCGTCTTCGTCATCGTGGTGAGCCCGCGCACGTTTTCCACCTAGCCACACTCCTCCCCGGCCCCTCGTCGTTGTTCTTCATCGAAGACAGAACCTGGCCGCCGCTAGCTTCGATGCTGGCGTGGTCTGGACCGTCCCCGTGACCGCCAGTTCGCACTAGGAGACGCGGACGAATGCGGGCTATGCCCCAGTGCGCCCAGCTCCCTCTCTCGTGCCCTAAATCCCGTTCCCGACGAAGTTCCGGCGAGCAAAGATCTCACCGGCGGCAACCCAGGCCATTAGGCCCTAACCCTTGGCCTAATTACCCCCGTAAACTAAACCCTAACCCAATGACAGATGGGGCCCAGCACCCTAATAACCCCCTGTCAGGTTTATTAAACAGGGATTAATCCCCCTGCCAGTGACAGGGTTGGCCCACTGGCCAGAGCCCCCATGATGTCAGCCATGCGTCATGCTGATGTAGTAATTCCATTTATGAATTAAAAGAATTCAGAAAATGGCAGAAAAAGGAATAAACTTTGAAATTCAATAACTTTTTAATCCTAACTCCAAATTCGACAAATAATATATGAAAAATTATCAAAAAATACAAGGATTAAGAATATGCAATTTGTTTCTATGTTTGACTATTTTAAAATGGGTGAACAGTAGCAAACATGCATATGGCATAATTTGAAATTGAATTTGAAGTTTGAATATGCATTCCAAATGCAACACACTTCAATTAAGATGAATTTGCCACAAACCAGTAGCATTCACATCATGGACAACTATATCATGTGCTTGTGCATTTTATTTCGATGTTTCCCCCCTTTGTTGATGATTGTTCCGGTAACAGTGTTTCCGAGACAGAGGTCACCCCCGAAGCAGAAGACCGTTAAACCCGTGTATCGTCAGCAAGGCAAGCAAACCCCATTGATCATGTCTATAAAATCCTACTTCCCTCTCAGTCTCGCTTATGCATGTTTAGGAGATCACCGAGACACGTTCTTTCGCATAGTTGAACCCATTCTGATGCATGACCTATCATTTTGTCACCGTATTAAGCAAACCACAATCCTAGCAGATATAGGAGTTGAATGATGAGCATGTGGCCCCTACAAATGTTACTGCTTATTGCTGCTTAGTGGTTCAATGAGGTTACTTTGTTTGTGAGTCGGGATCGATACTCATAATGGTGCTGATGATAACGTGTTGGTGAATCCACCCTAAACAAAGGTGAACGATGAGAGGTTGTGTAGGAGTACACAGTGGGTTGTCTCCTTGAACACTGCCCTAGGCCCCGAGTTCCTGTTTTGTGATCCAAGAAAAGAGTATGACCACATGTAGGGTTTATGGGAGCCCCGTTTGGCCTCTTTACGTACCCAATCAGGTCCAGGACTCACACTAGATTCGGGATTTCCATTTGGCATATGCATAGATATGTGGGTGGACCTGTGAGGCAGCGAAACTCTCTGTCAAAGGTGGCGTCTCGGTCCCTTGCATTATCTGAGTCCGTTTTATTGAACCGGCCGGACTCTCAAGCGATCACAAACTCAGGTAGTCGACTCCTGGATTAGAGAAGGTGATGTGAGGGTAGTGCCTTGGTTTCATCCACGTCCGACACCCGCTTGAAGGGTGACAAGAATGAGGCGATAACTGATGACACGCGTGTGAAGATGTACACCCCTGCAGGGTTAATAAACTATTCGAATAGCCGTGTCTGCGGTTATGGACTACTCGGAGACCTCTACTTGATCATTAGATAACTTGAATGTATATTTATAAAACTCGCAAGTTAAGCCTGAGTGCTATGGCGTGCTTTCTCGTGGGGAAGTCGAGGAAGTACCCATAGTGGTGTATTGGTTGGAGACTTGGTAGTGGACTCGTGTACGCTTCTTACCTCAAGTCTGGTACTCGTAGTACAGGACTAGCCAAGTCAAAGCTGGCACTTCTGCATGTTGAAACCCCACCTTCTTTACCTTGAAACATGAGCATGAGTAGTTTAGTTCTGATGTAAGTCTTGCTGAGTACGACTTTGTACTCACGTTTGCTTATTCTATGTTTTAGATGAGAACCCGGACCCCGATGGAGTCACCTCCGTGAAGCTCGACGTTGACCTTGGTAGTATAGTTCCAGACAGTTGTCTGGTCCCTCGTGGAAGGGCATGTTTGTTGAACAAGGCTTCTCTAAGCCATTTGTTAATCTTGTCTGTACTCAGAACTAATTTGCTTCCATTGTATGATCTAATGTTGATCACAGACATGTGATCTTTGTATGCTCTATGTGTAAGTCAATAAAGAAGTACTTTGTAGAGTTATGTGATGATACCTGCTGTTCATACTAGACATGTGTGCTGCGTGTATGATTATAACATGCATGTCTTAGTATGGGTTTTTGATAACTTAGTTGTGTTCTTGCCGGCGGTCTTTTATACACCAAGTGGCCCTTAGATGTGCGCAGCTTGGGGCATTGCGATGCGATTGCTCGTGACCCTGTCACGTGGCACACTTTGTTGTATGATTGAGCCTGCCCGAGATCCCGACTAGGTGATCGGGCTGGAATCTGTTTATGTAAGTGCTATGATTCAATCGATAATATGGTTGAGGCGACCTGTCTATGAGTATGGGATTTCACCACACATAAGCATTTAGACTCGTGAGCTGATGATGAGGACCCATCTGAGATGATCATCCGGGCCTGAATGGGATGCCCCTCACGTTCGATGGTTTCCGAGAGTGTTCTGTGCTTGGCCGTTTCTGCTTAGACAAGTGGGTACAGCTCTCGGCTCTCCATACGATTGTGTTATAACAGGGATTACATATGCATATTCCGGGTCCCGACAAGTTATATCACTTTCATGCCCGATTCAATGTTGCTTTGTCGCTTTGCATGATTATGACAGTTATTGCTCTCTAGTTGGTCGCTTCCCAGTCTTTTGCTAGCCTTCGCTCGGACTAAGCGGAATTCTGCTTGTGTATCCAAACTCCTTTGCAAAACCAGTTATTCCACTTGAGTCCACCATACCTTCCTATATGTGGTATTTATAGACCACTCCTAACCTAGACTTTCTTGTGCCATCTCGAAATTTATTTAAAAGCTTCCCTTTTGTAACTGTACAAGCCCATGGTGCGGTGAGGGAAAATCAGTATCTACCATGCCAAAAATATTTTGACGGAAGTTTTAACTAGTCAATTTTATAAAAAAAGGAGAGTTACACCTCCCCCATACTTGATGATGGAATGAAATGGACCAAATGAAGCTAATGATAGATGGAACGATAACCTCCCTCCATACTTGAGGCAAAATAAAAGGTCTCATGGACCGTCAAATGATGGATGGACAAGGGAACAAAAGTGTAAGCAAAAAGCATTTAATATAGTTGGCATGGGAGATATTGAGAGACCTTTACCGTTCACCTTTGACTGGAAAGTTGCACTCCCCAAAAGAACTTTGTCTCTATTTTCAAAACCAAGAGCTCTGGCACATGTTTAGTCTTTGCTTCCAACCACGGGTTTTCAACCTCGCCATCAAAAAGCCACGGTTCGAGAGTCTCCCCTTCTTTCTTCAAAGCACCAACTATTGAGAGCATAATATTCTTAGTGTAACATGCATTGTCCCAAAGTAGCACATTGTCTTCTGCATAATTGTGATATTGCTCGTCTGAAATTCTTAGTTCTAGTCTCCTTTAAAACTCCGGAGGAGTTTCTACATTTATGTTTTGCTTCACTCATGGAGGCTAGCAAGATACCACTCCAGTATGTTCACGCTATGTGCATTGTGATCTTGTCTTGATTTTCGGCAGCATATTATTTACTTTTGGTTGTTTGTGATTGATCACTTGAAAGAAGAATTGCTTCGTGCACTATCCTCATAGCATTGTTTTGATACTTGCTAAACTCTTTTCGTAGTACCGGCTTATATACATCTTATGAAGCAAAAGAGTTTGTCAAAGTTTTCTTTGTCGCGTCCAGTTCGTTGAACTGAATTGCTTGAGGACAAGCAATAGGCTAAGCTTGGGGGAGTTGATACGTCCCAAACGTATCTACTTTTCCAAACACTTTTGCTATTGTTTTGCCCTCATTTCTTGCATGATTTGAACTAAACTAACCCGGACTAACGCTGTTTTCAGCAGAGCTGCCTGTATGGTTTTATTGTGTGCGGGAAAACGGATTTTTAAACATCTCAGAAAATTCCCAGAAAAATTACAAAAAAATCACGCACCCGAAGGAGCCCGGAGCCAAAAGTGGGGCCAGAGGGCAGCCAGGGGGGCCCCAGGCGCCCTGTTGGCGCGGCCCTACCCATGGCCGCGCCAGCTGGCCGCCTGGGTCACTCCCACCGCCTTTGGTGCCCTACCTCGACTCCTATTTATTCCCGTGACGGGAAAACTCCAAAACAGGAGTTATTTTTCCAGAACCCGTCGCGGAGCCGCCTCCACCCTCTGTTCTTCCTCGGGAGGACTAATCTGGAGGCTAATTTGGCCTCCGAAGAGGGGAGATCGTCGCCATCATCATCGCCATCACCAGTCCATCCTCCCTCCATGACTTCTCTTCACATGTGTGAGTAATTCCCTTCTGTAGTCAAAGGTGATGGTAGGGATTGGATGAGTTTGATCATGTAATAGTTCGTCAGATTGTTGGGGGCATGTTGCCTATCATCTACTGTGGTGTTTATCATCTTTGCTACAACTTGTTGCTCTTAATGCTTTTCACTTTGGGCCCGAGTGCCATGTTTTCAGATCTGAACCACTTATGTTTTCATGAGTATATTTATGTTTGAGATCCTATCTATGAGTTCTATGCACCTATTATGGTCCGGAACCGGCGATCCCAAAGGTGACAGCTTGGGACACCAAAGGGGATGGTCCATAATTTGAGGATTCCATGTATCCATTGAGTTTATTGCTTTGTTCCGGTGCTCTTTGACAGGAGCACCTTAATCTCCATAAGTTCCCTTTGTCCCCGTTCGTAGCGGGATGGTAGGACAAAAGATGTTGTGCAAGTTCTTATTGCAAGCACGCACAACTTCCTACGGGATACATGCCTAATGTTTGATATTTTCCTATATGATCATTGCTTTTTTGTGTGCTTTGCCCCGTGTTAGAATCTATTACATGTTCACTCTTATTCATGCAGCGCCCAACCATCCATCTCCCTAGCCTACAGTGTTTTAATCCTGCTGGTTACTACTAGTTTATTTCTGTTGTTTTACTCTTGCTATTACCACCATCGCTACCACTATCATACCACAGTTGCTATTAATACTTTGTTGCAAGCAAGTATATTTCAGGTGCAGTTGAATTGAGAACTCAACTGTCAAACTTGTAAATAATCTTTGGCTCCCCTTGTGTCGAATCAATAAATTGGGTTAACTTACCCGCGAGAACACTACAATCAATCCCCTACAGTTGAGGGTCATCAACTCGTCCTCCCCCTTCATTGCTACTCGCCCAGATTCATCAAGCTTGTCCCTCCCCCCTTCCCCTTGCTTTCTCATTTGCGGTGGTGACCATGGGCAAATCCCGTGTTCCATCAACGGATCCACTTCCTCGGTCGTCTCCGATTGATGGAGGGGATCTCGAGGCCTTGTTGCGCACTCTCCTAGAAAGGGAGAAGGCGGACAAGGTGGCGGCGACTGGCGGATCCGCAGGTGTGGTGGCGGGATCTGGCCAGATCTCCATGGCCAGGGCTTCCCCTGGCCCGTGGGACAAGGCGACGTCGGCCGCTTCCCCTGCTTCGAGCCTCGATGTCTCCTTCCCCAACCTTGCGGTCCCTTCCTCTGCTCCTCCCATCCCTGGCCCCCCTGCTGGTCGGTCCCCTCCTTTCCATGGCGGATATAGCTACAGTGGTGGGTGTGGCTCCTACCGGGGTGGGGACGGCGGACGCAACCAGGGAGGAAATTCCCACAACTTCAAGCACAAGTTCGAATCTAGGGATGCTCCAGGTGGTTTTGCTAGTGGTGATGGTATTATCCCGTACCCTCCTCTCTCTGATGCTGGTCAAGATTCATCTACTTGTGCCCTGTCCTCGCAAGTAACTTGTTTCGCCTGTCACCGCACTGGGCACTTCCAAGCTGGGTGCAAGGCACCGCCTTTCTGCCTGATCTGTCGCCTTGAAGGGCACCTCACGGTGGACTATACCAACCGTGCTCCTCCTCCTATCCTCAAGCAGTTCGGCCTTGGTATTCCGGGTGACGGTTTTTTCGGTTTGGTGGGAGGGGACCGAGTGGTTTTGGCCATTCCCCCGTCCAAAAATGTTGCGACGATTACTGTTCTTGAAGGAGAAGTTTCCCTGTTGATGATGTATGAAGAGCTCCGAGAATGGGGTTCTGAGGAATGGGACTGGCAAATTGAGCAACTCTCTAACACTGAATTCGCGGTGGTTTTCCCCTCTCTGGAAAGTTTGAGGATGATTGCGTGTAGCGCCAGCTTCACTCTACCGCTCTTCCAAACTGCGATTTCTGTCAAAGAGGCTGTGGAGGTCGACCAGTCCTTTGGTTCCCTCGTCGATGTCTGGGTGTTGTTGGATGATGTGCCGCCAGAGATCCGCAACGAGGCAGTCCTCATGGCATTCGGTGAACTGATTGGGCATCCACGCTCGGTTGACCTTTCCTCCCTTCCTCGCCGCGGGGCCGTGCCCATGATGATCAGCGTCTGCAACCCTTCCCTGTTCCATGGTTTCGTCGAATTTGTCCCTGGTCGTAAGGCTTTCCATATCAAGATCTGCATTGAAGGGGGCCCGGTTGTGTCTCAATCCGGGCTCCCCCCCTCCCCGCCCCCCCCCCCCCCCCGCCTCCTCCGCCGGCTGATCGATCTAATGGTAACCCTTCTAGGGCGAACAGTGTTGGCGGTGGTGCTTCGCTATTTTTGGCGGGAGCTTGGCAAAATCTCGTTCCGGACATCCACAACCTGTTCTCCTCCAAGGGCCATCACGAAGGCGGCACTCACAATAAGAAGAATATGCATACCGAGGAGGCCCCCTGGTTTTGAGAATGCGATCATTGCATTTTCTCCCTCCAAGTCGCTTGGTTCTATGGTGTGTTCCAATGTGCCGCTACTCCCTACTTACCCTCCTCCTGTTGTCATTGACTCCCCGCCGCAGGAGGGCGTGGTGGACGCGCCATCCGCCAAGAGGTCCAGGAAGTCTGCGGCTCGGTCCAAGGTCAGTTCGAGGGCAGGTGAGGCCTCCAGAATCTCGGGTGAGGGGATCATCCATTGTCTGGACCAAGATCTTGGTGGGGTTGGGGATGGCTTGCCGTCGCACGCCTCCATACCTGGGCGCTCACTCGCCATTGTGACGTCGCTCTCCACTGCTCGCAAGTCCCGACACGGATCTACCTCGGGCGTTCCTATCATGGAACGTGCGGAGCGCCTATCTGCTTCTCGTAATGCTGTTCTCCATGGTATGTCTCCTCCTTTGGCCCCTAAACGCACTATCCTTAATTATTTTCCGGATGATCATTTTCTTCGGGTTGCTGGGGACGCTGGTATTTCTCTTTCTTCATGTGATCGCCCTCCTGCTAAGATTCTGTTGATCTTACACGCTAATGAAATTGCTCAGGCTTCGTTGGTTCAGGTCTATGTGATTACAAGGGCTCCCCGTTCTATGGATCCTGTGACTTCTGTCTCGGGTGGTGGTGGCCAGCTTGGGAATTCTGTTGTTCCTCACCTCACCCCCACTCTGACTCCTATTCCCTCTAAGAAATCTCGTGTGGCTAAATCCAAGTCGTGTGTGGGGCCTCGCAGATCGAGCCTCCGCATCAAAAACCTGTCTCACAAATGAGGACCCTTTTTTGGAACATTCGTGGATTCGGGGCTAGAGGGCGCCGAAACCAACTTCGTAATCTTCTTTTCTCTTTCCCTTCGGACATTATCTGCCTTCAAGAAACCAAGAAACAAGATTTTAGTAGTGTTTTCCTCGACTCTATTGCTGGTCCGGGTCACTTTGTGTGGCAGCGGCTCCCTTCGGTGGGTACGGCTAGTGGCATCCTAGTTGGGGCTTTCGTGGACATGTTTGATATCCTGGTGGTGGGAGTTTTAGAATTATTTGTTTGTGTTTTTCTTAAAGATATCACCTCCGGGCTGGTCTAGGAAGTCATTGCGTCTATGGTCCTTCGGATCATTCCTTATCCCCTCGATTCCTCGAGCATTTGTCGTCGAAGCTGACCAGTGCATCGCACCCGATCTTAGTGGGTGGGGATTTTAATCTGCTCTGTCACCCCAGGGATAAGTCCTCAGCTATTTTTTGTTGGGCTAGGGCCACGGCCTTCAATGAATTTATTGCCCATGCTGCTATTCGTGAACTCGACATGATTGGTGCTCGCTACACTTGGTCTAACAAGCAGACCCCCCTCGTCCGTTTTGTTCTTGATAGGGTTTTTATGTGTGGTCTTTGGGAAGGGTTATTTCCCCGGGCGTCTTTGCTTACCGTACCCAATGTTGTCTCGGATCATACTCCTCTGTTTGTGGCCTCGTACCTATTTCCCAGGCATGTTTTTGTTTTTATTCTTCATGTCTTTTGGTGGATGGCTTTGTGCCCTTTATCTCATCTAAAATTGTGGCCTTGCTGATGTCTAGCCATCGATCCTTTGGACCTCTGGACGATTGGAAACACTGTGCTCAGGGCCTTCGTCAATTTCTTCGTGGTTGGGCCTCTAACAAGGCAGCTACGGATCGGGCTATCAAGTCCTCTATTCTCCACCAAATTCGTCTTTTGGACGATCTGGTGGATTCTTCTGGGTTAGATAACAAGGGATGGGCTCGGCGATACACGCTGAGGAGGGTCTCCTTACTATCCATCAAATCTAGGAGGCGTTCTGGAAACAGAGAGGTCAGGTCTCCTGGTCCCTTAAAGGCGACTCGCTTACCTCCTATTTCATGGCTATTGCCAATGGGAGGCGGCGTAGGTGCATCATTGGCCGCTTGTGGATTGATGGCACCCTGGTTGCGGATGCCTCAACCATTATGGAGCATGTTCATGATTTCTTCTCCTCTCTCCTTGCGGCTATGCCTACCCAGTTTTCTCCTTATATCACAATCTTTGGCCTATCTCTCATCGAATTTCGGACCAAGACAACCAGGACCTTATGTTTCCCCTTTCGACTGAGGAGATTGAGACAGCCGTCCTCACCTCCAACGCCAACTCAGCCCCGGGTCCTGATAGTTTCTCCATTCCTTTTTTCCTTAAATTTTGGGCGTCTCTGAAACCATTGGTTGTGGCCATTATCCAGGGTTTCTGTTTGGGAACAGTGGATATCTCCCGTCTTAACTATGTTGTCCTCACCCTCATCCCTAAGGTGAAAGGCGCGGATTCTGTCAAGCTTTTCCGGTCTATTGCACTTATCAACAACATTGCCAAGTTTCCGGCTAAAGCCTTTGCTACTCGCCTCTCCCCCCATTTCCCATAAGATGATCATCCCTATGCAAACTGCGTTTATCAAAGGACGGTTTATTCTCGGTGGCATCCTGGCCCTTCATGAAATTGTTCACGATCTCTGAAAATCTGGGTCCAATGCGGTTATTATCAAGCTGGATTTTGAGAAAGCCTATGACTCGGTTAGTTGATCATTTCTGCGGGATGTCCTTTTTGCCCAAGGTAATGAGGGTGCTTATGTTCGACGGATCATGAATATCGTGTCTGGTGGGCACACGGCGGTGTCTGTTAATGGCTCTGTGGGACCATACTTTGCCAATGGGTGTGGCCTTAGGCAGGGAAACCCTCTATCCTCTCTCCTCTTTAACTTTGTGGCTGATGCTTTTTCATAAATTCTCCACCGGGTTGCTGATGTTGGACACATTTCCCCTGTGGCTTGCAACCTGATCCCCTCTGGTGCTTCCCATCTTCAGTACGCGGATGACATGATCATCCTCTTCCAGAACTCGGATATGTGCCTGACAAACCTCAAATTCCTTCTCATGTGCTTCGAACTCCTTTCGGGCCTTAAGATTAATTTCTCTAAAAGTGAGCTCCTGGTTGTTGGGGGTTGGGATGCTGAGAATGTGAGGATTGCTGATATGATGAACTGTAAGCTTGGCTTGTTTCCTTTTAAATACCTCGGCATCCCGGTCTCTTCTCATACCATTACTTCTAAAGAGCTGGCTCTCATTCCCCTCAAAGTTAGTAATAGAGTCATGCCTTGGTGTGGTCGTCACCACACCCAGGCTGCTAAAGTCTGTCTCATTAATGCTTGCCTCTCCTCTCTTCCCACCTATCCCATGGGCTTTTACCGTTTCCCGAATATCACCCATGCGGCCATGGACAAGCACAGGAGAAATTTCATCTGGAACTCCTCGGATAATAAACGGAAATACCGGCTGGTTCGATGGAAAGTGATTTGCAAGCCAAAAGAGTGTGGTGGACTTGGCATCGTGGACACTGCGGTCATGAACACCTGCTTGATCGTCAAGTGGTGGTGGAAAATATTCACCGCGGATCCCCGGACGTTGTGGCGTCGGATCCTTCAAACCAAGTACTTCCCGGTTTATTCCCCTCTATTTTTCGCGATAATGTTACTTTCAAGGTCAATAATGGGCGTTCGGTTCGTTTCTGGCGAGATAAGTGGTCCGCGGTGGGTTGGATGGCGGATGTCTTCCCTACCCTCTATTCCTTCTGTTCGAATATGGATGCCTCTATTGCAGACTTAGCTTTGGATGGTTGGAACTTCGATTTTCACTGCACCTTGTCCCCTGTGGAGTTCCTTGATTGGCAGTGACTTGCTGCGCTCCTCCCGGAGATTTCTGGTGCGGATGATATTCCTTCATGGGACCTTACGGCTTCTGGACGCTTCTCGGACAAATCTTTGTATCGCAAGCTGAGTGGAGCTCAGCGTGTTCGGAGGTTCTATGTATTATGGAAGGCACAAATTCCCCCGAAAATCAAGATCTTCCTTTAGCAGGCATTTAGGGGCATGTTGCTCTCTTCGGACCAATTGCACAAGAGGAACACGACTATTGTTGTGTCTTCAGCCCTTTGCTCGGCCCCCGAATCGTCTGAGCACATTTTCTTTCAGTGCCATCTCGCGCAATTCTTTTGGAGCTGCCTTCAGGCCTAGATGGGGAATTTGTGATCCCCCTCCTCCTTTCGTGAGGTTCGCCTGCTTGTTTGACCCCTGTCGGGTCGTTTCAAGCATGTTTTTGGCCGGTGATCTCGGGCATCTGTTGGATCCTTTGGACTACCCGCAACAAGTTTGCCATCGAGCAAACCTTCCCCAAGAACCCGGTTAATTGTGTTTATCATCTTATTGCAATTTTACAGCTCCGGACGTCCCTGAGTAATGGCGAGGCACGACTGGACTTGGAGGCGGCGATCGACAGAATCAAGACCACAGCATCTTCTCTTTTTGCCTTTCGCCAAAATATGAACTCTTGATGGTGATCAGTTGTAGTCGGTTGCCTCCGTTGGTCTCGGTTTAGACTGTTGTCCTTTGTTTATTTCCGTGTGCCTAAGGTTGCTGGTTGTGGCTAGTATGCCGTGTATTGATACCTCTTCCTTGTTGGTTTGGTTTGGTTGTATTCCGCTACGTTGCCTTATGGATTTATTTGTAAAGTCAGCCCCCTGCATTATTTCTAATAAAAAAAGATGCAAGCAAGCAAAGAAGCACACAAAGGAAGGTAGAAGAGGAAGCGGAACCTTGAGTTAGAACCGAGGAAGAAGGAGAGGGCAGTGCAACGGGGGATTGCGCTTTTGAAGCGTCCCCGTGGGCTACAGGGATCAAAGTCGTAGCCAGCAAAACATCAAGATTTAAATGCAGTTCACATCTTAGAGACCAAAAATTTACCCTTGATTGTTCAGGCCATGGCAGTTCCAAGGAAAATTATTTTCAAGGATATAAGGGATGCACAAGAAAGCTTTCCCATATTTATTTACTAAATAAAGGTTAATATATTCATGGTGCATTACCTAATTAAAGGAATGGCCAAAAATGGTAATAAAATACACAACATGCAAGCATGTATTTTCGGACTAACTGAAAATGAAACCTGGTTAATGCTCAAAAAGAGATGAAAAGAAAAAATGTATGTTGTCGAACATAATTATTTATGCCAAGTTCCAAATATCTAAAAACATTAAGAACTCATCCCTAATGGGTTTGTGATAAAAGAAATATCCATAAATGTAAATATAGTACAGGCTAGTCAGCAAAGAAATGAAGCAATATGAAAAATGCTCCCCATCATCACTCGAGTAAGCTATTGCTTGCTCATCAGGTTCAGTCGAGAGTTCAGAAGCATGTTGTAAGGCATCTACAATGTACATATGCATCTCATATTATGGAAAATAAACATTCATACATCCAGAACAATAGTGTGTTATATTTTAAAAACATGACCTCTTATCAAACATAAAGCAATAAGTAAATTGATATTTTGGATTAAAGGAAAACAACAAAACTTTCACTTTGAAACAGCCGGACTAACAACCAACAAATATAGCATGTTTTTGTACCCATGAGCAGACCACCAAATGTCCAACCAGGACTGAATCATCTTGACCAAAACCTTGGAATCCCTGAGTCACGCTTAGTTGCAGTACTATTGTTGGGCAGTTGTATTCTATTTGAGAACTCGTTGGCCTGTGTACAATTGAGGAAAAGGAGATTCAATAATGATTTTGCATAAGCATATCCGACCAACTAATCCAAGAATCAGCGTATAACTTTTCAAAAAATCACAACATGCAAATTCCATTGATCAACAGGATACCTTTTTCTAGAAAATCAGCTGTCCTGAACTTCAATATAAATCCACAATGCATCAACTGTCCAAAACAAATAGAATCCAGATTAGTAACCAGAAGCATAAAAACGTAATTATAAAGTCCATATGAAAATTTTGACACGGTTGCCACTATCATCAGTATCTAGAAAAAATTGAATTGAAACTTGGACACATCATCGATAATTAAAATGTTTAATTCTACAAAAAAAATGAATTCGGGATGTGCTTACTAAGGAAAATAGTCTACTGCTACAAAAATGATTTGTTATGGGTAAGGATTTTCTTCAGTGAACACTTTGCCAAAATTTTGTGGGATACACCATTCAACACAGATTTAATCAAACCATGTAAAGACCGACACAATGAAGTAAAATTTTCAAGTCGACTTTTGCGAGCGAAGATCATATTGCTGCTGCTGATAAACCATCTACGAGTCAATCTTTCAAGTCGACTTTTGAGAAGGCCTCTTTTAAAGATTTATACCTTCAATCTGCGAGTCGACTTGGTGAGCAACACGACTTGATCGTCTGCATGAAGCAGCGATATGAGGTGTGTATACTGTTCCCCTTTGTTCATTTTTTCGAGCTAATATATAAGGTGGTTATAGTGGTGTAGCCCCCAAGTTCCAGGTTGTCTTTACATGTAGCAATCTGGAACTTGTTAATATGTTTTTGAAATAGTGTAGCCCCCGAGTACTCGGTTACACACTCGTAGTAAGCAGGGACTTTTGTGTCTTACTGTGTGCAGGCTTTAACTCTAGAAGCCGGACAAGCGACCAAAATTTAGAGGACAATCTACAAGCCGAATCTGGAAAACGGCGAAAAGCTGATGAAGAGTTTACCCGACTTCTTGATGAACCGAAGAAGAAAAACGAGGAGCTTGAGTCGGTTCAATCGCATCATGCCGAGGTGCAAACTGCTTTAAGCAAAACTGTTGATGATGTTATGTCCAAGTATCAAGAGATGGAGAAGAGGTTGAACACTCTCAAAAGAAGCGTTCATCAATTTGCTGTTGCTGTCTTTGGTAAGTTGCTTTTCAGCTGAGTGCAATTTTATGTTGTTATACACTCATGAATTTTGCTGACTTTTGCAAATTCTAAAACAGACAAGCATCACCCTTCTCTCTCGAAATCACCTGGTATGAAGATGACATTATTATATACGGTGATCAAACAACTCTGCGAATGAGCCGTTAAATCCGTAGTTTCCACTCAAGGTCGGCCCACTGTTATACCTAAACTAGCCGGCCTGATGCAGTTGTTCTCAATTGTACCGGCTTGGGTCAATGTAGTGAAGCGCTCGGCATGTCGGTTGGGTGTGATGCGTGGCCTAGAACTTGCCAAAGCATACCATCCATATTTGAAGCCGAAACTATTGGCGGACGGCTTCCCTGAGCTGAATGTTGATGGGTCCCAGTTTTCTGCTGAGGATTATGCTAAGGTCATCACGGAAACCCGTGTATTTGCCACCAAAATTGCTGAGGAAGTAGATCTATCTGTGTTGAAACCCGGTTATGATGATCGCAATAAGAGGCGGAAGATTGCTTCTCCCGAGCTGGTTGCCTTCTCCATGCTTCCTCCATCAAAGTCTCCGGAGTCGGGAACTTCTGCCATACCGGCTTCTGATGCGGAAGATAATGACTTAATGATTGAAGATATTTCAGACGTGCAGTTGTACGATGGTTGTGACAATATCATAAACCTTGTGGACAACACTGATACACAACTCTGAAGATGAAGCCGGCTGAAGGGATGCTCTAAAACTTCTTTCTTAGTAGTCTTTGACTGGAAACATTTAAAATGCATTTATTTTGGTTGGTGTAATAATGTTCTACTTATTTTTTGTGCGTAGTATGCATCTGGGTTATCTTAATTTTGTTGGAACTGCTTCCTTTCTTTATCCCTTTGGATGATGAATGTTGGCTTGTATTGAGGACTTGTGTGTGTGTGTGTGTGTGTGTGTGTGTGTGTGTGTGTGTGTGTTTTGGAAAAGCCATTTTTCTTCGATGGAAGTCGGTCCTGGATCATATCAGAAGTCGGTCGAATGCGTCATGTATGCCACTGATTCCTTTGGCAGGCCTAGTCTTTACCACGTCCTTTACTGTGGAAGTCGGTGTATACTGGCCTGTCAAGGTATCGTCAAGGTCATATATTCGCATTCGAACACAAACTATTTTCTGTTGGCGTTTGCCAAAGTTTTTAGGAAAAATCGGCATGCAACCCTCATGAGTCGGTTATGATATACTCTTGAATCATTGTAGAGTGCATCGGTGGTTTTTCAAATGCCGACTTTGTTAGTAAAGTCAATAATGTATATGTTTTTCGTGCGTGAGAAAAAAAATAAGCGACCAAAAGATAAAAAAGATGTGAAAAATGTTTATGCATGCAGAAGAATGCAAAGGCTCATAGAAGTTTTGGTCGTTCGCGTGAATGTCACGACATTCTTTAACTACTCGAGTTCTGGATCTTCTTACAAAGGCTTTGATCTGACTTATGGAAAACAGATATCAGTCACTTTTTTTTGCGTCTAAGCCAAAACTTCTCTGTAAGCGAACATCGCATGACTGCTTCTAGTGTTCCCTGTAATATAATCAATTTTCAAGACGCATCTTAACAGAGTCGGTTTGATTTTTGAAACTAGAATGGTCCACGTAGGTCATTTTAGTGCGAGTTTGCAGCAGTTGTATAGGCCAATGCCTTAGTAGGCAAGTTTCATATATGTGACGAGTCCTCCGGCTGTCAAGCCTAAGTCAGAAACGACTTTAAGCCCCAAGGTCTCTAAATACAGCAATATATATGTTGACTTACATGTATACGCCGAGTCCTTCGGTTGTCAGGCTGAAGTCATAAGGCTTAAAGCCCCCAAGGTCTCTAAATAAAACGATATACATGCCTAGTTCTAATAAGAGGGGTGATCAAACCCTCCAGGACTCTAGATGGTGTGTGCAAAATATGTAATGCAAGAAATATGAAGTATGATGCAATGTAAAATATGTAATGCAAGAACATAATGTAAAAGTATGATACAATGCGAGGTTGCGGAAATACGTAAAAAGGAAAGGAGTAGATCTTGAGTATCCGACTATCATATTTTACTTCTATTTTTTGACGAGTTGCCCCGGGACATTCTTGATCTAGACACAATAGTGACGGAGCTGTGCATTCCCCATGGGTTTATCAGTTTTTAACTGAACGAGCACGTGGCCGCCGGATCTCGCCTACTGACTAGATAACAGGTTTCACTGGATGAGATTTATTCTTACCATAAGAACGTTTTGTTGTATCACCAGTCCCTTGGCGTGTGACGACCCCTACCGACTCCATAGTTGGCAGGTTCAATGTTTCTTGGATCTGACATGTTTTGGCTGTAGAAGCTGGTTGATACTTTCCGGGACAGGTGCATATGCTCGTTTTCTTTGCTCCATAGACGTTTCAATGCGAGCATGTAATTGCATTGGTCTCAAGAGTGGTTCGCAGGGCGGCCTGGTTTAGAATGCCAAGGGCAGGGGTCTTGTAGAGCTTTCTCGTAGCTATTAATTCGAGTTCTTTTATCCAGTCTTGCAAAGTTTCCTTGCCTCCAGGAACCGGCGTCGGTTTCTTCGAACAATCTTTGATCAAATTTTCATTTTCCGGCATTGGTTTGATTCTAGTCCAAAACTCTCCCATTCTTGGCTTTGTCCGACTCGGCGTATCTCGTGATAGCATCAACAAGTTCTTGAAGATTCTCAACTACTTCTTTCACACGGTTTAACGCGTGGGTTATTGGTCCATGCACTTGATCCATGGTCTGGTAACATGTGCCCGATAGTGTCTCTCGTGAGAGGTGAGCATGCGTTTCCCTAAGGTTTTTATGCTCGCATGCTTCCATCGAGTCACCTTCTTCTAGCGTTTTCTAGCTTCCTCGCAGTGCCCGACTCGGTCTTCCTTGTCCGTATCGATCTTGTGTCCCCTCGGGATTTCCGAGCTGTTGCTAATTGGACTTGTGATTTTTTCCATGCGTATAGGATCTACGCGGTTTCCTTCCTGTTGATTTTCCTCAGAGGGACTAGTTGTTCTAACGTCATTGTTGTCTTCTTCGTCTGAAAAAGAAACTTTTTCTAGAAGTCGCGAAGCACTCTCCGCTTCCATAGCCTTGACAGGATGATCTGGTATCGGGGATCCGTGAGTGAATCCAACGAAACTAGGAGTGGAGCCGGCATGGAAGCTTGCGATGGAACGATATGGTATCCCCATACTGGGATATACTGGATCATATTCTTCTGGTGTAGGCCCGAGCTGATTACCTTCGATTGGGCAGATGGATTTGGTATCGGAAAGATTTCTTTCGTCGGAACATGAGTCGACATCAGAGACTTCCGCTGGGTCTGAAGATTGGTGGACGACCCCGACGAAAACAGGCCGAGAGTCGGTTTCAAGCTGACTTGTTACCTCTGTGGGGAAATCGATCTCTAGAGCCCTGGTGATGTTGTCGATGTAGAGCTTTCCACGCCGGCTTCTGGAGGTCCGGGTGGCGATGAAGTCGTTCGTGCCTTGCTGAGCTTCCTCCATGATTACGACGCCTGCATGCTGTGACGCCCCCAAAATCGAGTCGTGTAAAGTAATAATACCCGCAAGGTACACGGTCGAGATCAGGGACTCACGATGAGATATCACAACACAACTCTACAAATAAAATAATACAAGATGTTTAATACAAGCCAGGGGCCACGAGGTCTCGAATACAACAGCTCGAGAGCACAAAGTTAGCGGAAGCAATAGTATCTGAGTACAGACACAAGGTACACATGGTCTGCCTTAAGAAGGCTAGCACAAAAACAACAACGATCGAAAAGGCAAAGCCTCCTTCCTGGGAACCTCCAAACTACTCCTGGTCGAAGGGGAACTCGACGATGAAGCAAGCACCGGGGATCTTCTGCTCCTGGACTCCAAGGCTCCAACGTCGACTGCAGCGGCCGATCATGCAAAACAAAAAGGGGGAAATAAAGCAAGGGTGAGTATCTAGCATACCCGCGAGTCCTACGTCCGCTACTAAGCATTTATGCATTTGTATCAAATGGAAAGGGGAGGTTGTATATAGTGGACTGCAAGGTAGAAATCAGAATAAGGATAAGAAGCTAGGCCTATCGAAGACTAGCAGCTTCCAACGGTTCTTGCAGCATGAGAAGAGAATAGCCAACAGTTCAATAAAGCATAAAGAAACAATGGAGCAGAAGTTGCTGCAGCATTGTATAATAGTAAGTTGTATTAGATATCAAATAACAATGCCTCCGAGAATCCCTCCTCGACTTCCCGGCGAGGAAGAAATCCCGGAACCAATCAGTTTAGTAGTAGTAGTTTGTAGTGGTAGAGTCTGGCTTCAGCATAAAGCGTCCTGTTACCGTGGACACGGCTATCCGAATAGATTATCATCCCTGCAGGGGTGCACTACTGTTACCCTACACGCTCGGATCTCCAGGTTGACGTACACCTTGTTAGGGAATGCCCCACCGAGCCTATCCAATACGCCGAAGTCCATCCTTCGAGCTCAACAAAGAGGAAATCCCCCGGTCTAAATCCTAAGTACAAAGGAACTTTGGACCCCTGTCCTTTGTACTCCTGCACGGTACATGGCTGGCCGGTGAAACAGACCCACTTCCCACTACCGGAGTAAGCGGTCCAGGCCCGGCAAACAGCCCGAGGTAAAGCTGACGTCTGAAGAGCCCTCGAACGAGGCTACAACGCAGAGGGCCCACGTCGTAATCCCACGTGGAGGCAGTGCGTATAGGCATATAGCCACTCAAGTCATCCGCCGAACCCATTAAGCATTTTATTAATTTTCTGTCGGAACAACCGTTATCGTTGTCCTTATTTAGGTGAGTTGTGGACAACGACAGCAGCCAAGTCCACCCCCATAACCAAAGCCGGTGGCCGCCTGCCCTGTCGTCCCACCAACTCGTGCGGCTACCAACAAGGTGAACCGTCTCCTTACATTGTCTCGCGTTTGCTCTTTGAAGAGCTCGACTTTCGTACAACAGGGTATCTCACGGCCAACGAGCAAGGACCAGGCCCACGATGGTATTCACATGTCCTGTTGTCCCGATACAATCCCTGCGCGGGCACCGTTGGGTCACCCGACTCCTTACCTTTAAGGACACCAGTTGATTAGAGTACCTACCATCAAGTGAAACCAGGAGGAATCACCCTCGATGGTACACTTGAAGAGGTTCGACAAAGACATCAGCGGAATGAACTAAAGAGGTAAACCTAGTATCATCCCGGTGATGCTATGGTACTAAGCCGACGAGCGTGAAATACGAGTCCGTCCACTCGTAAGTCAAACTCGAAGCGACTCGGAAGAGTCTCGCCGTTGTAGGTTTCCTAGCGCGTCTGCATTGATCCATACCTGTTGCAGTTATAATATTTTTTAATCCGCGTTCACTCACCATAGTGATCACGGCCCGCTATTCTAAACCTAGCTAACAATGTGCAGGGTTTACTGCTGAATATTATATATATTTATAAGGAAGCATAGGACAAGGAAAGGTACATCAAGGGGCGACAATGACAGGTTATGCAATTGAACAGGTAAGCAACGTAGCAGCAGCAGTAACAATGTCTAGTGCAAGAAATGTACGGAAAAGATAGGCGATATCCGGGGAAGGAAAATGGCTCTGCTTGCCTAGAAGCTCGACAGTAGCGGTACGGTCGTCGACGAAGTAGTCGATCAAAGGGGAAAGCACCGACAGCGGTCGCAACGTATATCGGCAAAAAGATGGGGGAGAAATAATAAATACACAACAATAATGGCAATACAAATTCAAGACATGGAAATACGATGTACACGATTTTCTAACGCAGTGCTAAGTATTTTAGTCGGAGCGGGAATTTATCCGGGGATGACTCATCAGTACCGGTTGATTACCGGACAGATGATCCGGAGGGGAAGGTTCCATGTCTGCAGTGTTAAGAGACATCTGAGAGACGTGTGGATAGTGTATCCGTGCTTGTTGGACCATTCTGAATAACTTTCATATACAGAACATTTTCATCCGGAAAGTTTTACCGGCATTAGGAATTACCGGACAGTGCAACCGGAGGGGGAATGTTCCATGTTCGGTATGTTAGAAGGGTGCGGTGGGTAAACGGGTAGCGTATTCATAATCATTATATTTTTCTGACCAACTTTGATTTATAAATTATTTTGATCCGACTTACGGATTAAAAGATATTGATTTTTCAAAGATTTAATCATTTTTTGGAAATTATTTATTATTTAATATAACATTATCTACAATAGTGATGTGACTAGTTAAACTGACACATAGGGCCCACCTATTAGTGACTCAGAGTTAATATATTTAAATAAACATTTCTTATAATTAAAAAAAGGCTAGGGCCCACTTGTCATAGACATTGATTTTGGAACCCACTGAATTTTTGCGAAGTCTGGAATTCTTGTTTCTAAATCAACACTTAGATGTTTTCGAGAGGCTACTGTTCAGTGTTCTGCTCATCAGCCGAGTTAGTGCCCTATATCAAGTCGAACAATTTTCTGTGATCTCGAATCTGGAACGGAAGCCAAATTTATTAGGGCCCATTTACTTAATTAAAACTCGGTCCAAAAAGTGCTACCAATTGTTGATTACAGATGACTATTATTTTATTCAAACTTTGCAAGTTAATAGATATTTATATATGGCTCAAATTGGGGTACCTCCTATGGATGATTTGCAACATATAAGTTATACTAGCATGCCATGGGTTTAATTGTGCATAAAACATTGCTCCAACTTGTTAACTCATAGCCCTAAATTAGCTATGAAAACCATTTGTTTTATGCCATTTCTTTTGTTAATAAAAATCTTTCTTTTGCCAATTTTGGTTGGATTTAATTCATGCATTTTCTGAAGTTGCTCCAATGGAACAAATTGAAGCTTGATACTTTGACTATCCATTCATATCATTTTTAGCTATTTTGGGTTTGGCTTTGTTGCTATTTTATTAGTGTCAAAAGGGGTACATCAACAGCATATGCAGACATTCAGCAATCAGCAGCCGCAACTACTGAAGCTTTAGCAGCAGAAACCGCGCAAGCAGCTTCAGGGGCGGAAGAAACGGGCGGCAGCGAGGCCACCCGCGGGCGCTCGAGCATTAGTGCAGGGGCACGCCGGTGGCACAGCCAGCCGTGGTTGTGCACCCATGCACACACACACGCTGCACTCACACACACACAACACAACACGCGCACGCACACATCACACACCATGGCCATACCATCCATGGCCATGGCCATGGACAGTGCAGCAGCAGCCACGCACAGGGTGGCGTGGGCGCAGAGATGCGAGCACGCGCATGCTGTGGCCGGGGCGCAGCCAAGCAGAGGAGCAGGGGCGCGGCTGCTACGCGACCTGCGCGTGAGAGCCAATGGCGTGGCCATGTGGTTGGGCACACACGGGCCCAAGGCACCGGCGGCCACGGCCATGCCGTCGACGGGGGGAATGGCTACGGGGGCGGAATGCAGAGGGAGAGTGGGGGAATCAAAACGAAGGATGACATGGAGCGCGTAGGGGCTGGCAGCAGGCCCGGGGAAGCATCGACGGCGGTGAATTCGTCGCCGGAGCTCGCCGGGCAGAGGAAGAAGACGATGACGATTCGCCCGGAGCAGGCGGTGCAGGCTCGATTCCCTCCGTGCAGCGATGCAATCGACGACGGCGAGCACGCAGGACAGGACGACGGAGCGGGTGGAGCTCTCTGGCCGCGCGAGCTCAGGAGGTTGCTCCCATGGCGGCTCGGGATCGAGCGGGGAGACGGGGTAGAGAGCTAGCGGGAGGGGAATGGAGGGAGGCGGCTAGGGTTAGGGTTCCTGTGTGGGGGCGTGGCCGACATAACAACGCCGACCAGCCGTCGATGGACGACACGGCGACGGCGGCGGCCGTGGCACCGTGCGATGGCTGCCACGCCATGCCGTGAGCAATGGAGGGGTAAGAAGGGAGTGGGTTGGGGTGGGCCTTGTGGCTGGGTTTGCCACAGGCGTAGGATAGCATTTTTCTATTTTGTTTTTGTTCTTTTCTTTTGTGTTTGTAATACTTTTAGATGCTTTTGTATTTTTGTAAAATAGGTAACATGTTCCAAAATTGTTGTTATACTTTACCATGATGCCACAAAAGATTAGGGACAGAACAAAATTCATTTGAATTTTGTTTAAATAGTATTTGATTAAAATGGACTGTTTTAGGCACTGTTTTGATTTATTTTATAACTTAATAAATTACCCAAGTTGGTTTATCATGGTCCAGTGAATATTTGTGATTTAACAAAAGTGGTTGCACAATTTTTGGACAAAGTAATATTTGTCACATTAATTTTAATGTCAACCAAGATAATTTTGAATATGATCAAAAGAAAAGATGATCATGGCATGAATAGCAAACAGTAATCTTTGATTAACAAGAGTGATTACTGTTCATGACAGTGAGGGTGTTACAAATCTCCCACACTACAAAGAATTCTCGTCCCGAGAATTAAAAAGTAGTGGAAGGGGTAAAGCTTTGGTTTCGTATTCTAACGAATCTTCTGGTTCTTGTTGTCCTTCTCGAAGAAGCTGGTCCTTCTCATTGATGTCTGCATTTCTTCTGCATCGGTGCAGCTCGACAAGTTTTCATCCTTTCATCGGGGTCTTCATCGTACCTACGGATAGGGTAGGAGGGTAAACTCAAGGGGAGCGGATCGGTACAAGGTTATTCAACTGAGGTTGTCCAAGGAAAGGGGGTACAAAGTATCTTCCGAGTTTATACCCAGGGGAATACATCGAGAAAAACAAAAGAAGGTATGAGAAGTTTCAAGCGGATATGCATGTATCCAATGCCGCTGCCGTATGATGAAAAGGGTCCAAAGCATCAGGCATAAGCATGATATCGGGCCGAATATCGCAAGGTAGACGATAAGAGTCAGGTTTCGATCCTGTGGAACTGTGGGTTAGAGTGGTGACATATTACGCGATCACGTTGCAGGGATGGTCAGAGAATAGCTTGTCAGCTATGTCGGCAACAACATTGATACTAGGAGCAGTGGACATTGAGAACCATTTTCCCGCTCGTTAATACGAGGCGGAGCAATTTGCAAAGTTCTCGTCCCGATGGTTACCGAAATGTCATCAATAATGGAAACAAGGTGTTACTGACAAGGTTGTACACCAAGGTGTTTACATAAGCAGGGGGTTATCACTGCTTAGGTTATAATGATCGCAAGAAAGGTTAAATAGACCAATGGAAAGGAAATTGATGATACACAAGTATCAGGTGTATATCTTTCCCAAGGAAAGTAGAGTACGATATACATGACCAAGTCTGTATTGGCAGGGAGTCAAAGGAGGTTGTCGATGATAACACAAATCATCGAGGGGAAGGGATGGTATTTCACACGATGAATCCAATTTACACATGGAAGAAGCCATGTAAGATTAGTCGGTTAATAACCCACCAAAGGTCGGGTGGTTCGCAAAGAATCTGATGTGAGTATCGGCACTCAACCAGAAGGAGAGAAGAAGAAAAAATATGCAAATACATCGGGTGATACAAGAACCGGAATAATTCGATGCTTAAGCACAAGGGAATTATGATTTCCAGATCGAGAGGTGGATGTAATTATCCATACGGACTTATCGGTGGAAGGGGATTGCAAAGGCGACGAACACGTAGGTTCTCGGGAATTTATCAAAGAGTAATCTTCCGAATTTTCAGGTGAAGAAAGCGATCATCTTGGGTGAAGGGATCTCTGGGTAGATGCGACCACGAGATGCTAATGTCAGAGTTAGCAAAATATTTAACCCGAAAGGATGAGAGAGCAGAGTCCCAGAGTAAAGGTACGGAGAAAAAGATCCTAATACCACCATGTTTGCGACGTGGGCTGATAAGCCACACGACACTGTTAGTAAAGTAGTTTTGAAAAGACTAGACTCGATTTCGACCAAGGAGTTGGAAGGGGTGTCCTACAGGCAGTCGGCTCTGATACCAACTTGTGACGCCCCCAAAATCGAGTCATGTACAGTAATCATAGACGCAAGGTACACAATCAAGATCAGGGACTCACGATGAGATATCACAATACAACTCTACAAATAAAATAATACAAGTTGTTTAATACAAGCCAGGGGCCACGAGGGCTCGAATACAACAGCTCGAGAGCACAAAGTTAGCGGAAGCAATAGTATTTGAGTACAGACACAAGGTACACATGATCTGACTTAAGAAGGCTACCACAAAAAAAACGATCGAAAAGGCGAGGCCTCCTGCCTGGGAACCTCCAAACTACTCCTGGTCGAAGGGGAACTCGACGATGAAGCAAGCACCGGGGATCTTCTGCTCCTGGACTCCAAGGCTCCAACATCGACTGCAGCGGCCGATCAGGCAAAACAAAAAGAGGGAAATAAAGCAAGGGTGAGTATCTAGCATACCCGCGATTCTTACGTCCGCTACTAAGCATTTTTGCATTTGTATCAAATGGAAAGGGGAGGCTGTATATAGTGGACTGCAAGGTAGAAATCAGAATAAGGATAAGAAGCTAGGCCTATCGAAGACTAGCATCTTCCAATGGTTCTTGCAGCATGAGAAGAGAATAGCCAACAGTTTAATAAAGCATAAAGTAACAATGGAGCAGAAGTTGTTGCGGCATTGTATAATAGTAAGTTGTATTAGATATCAAATAACAATGCCTCCGAGAATCCCTCCTTAACTTCCCGGCGAGGAAGAAAACCCGGAACCAATCAGTTTAGTAGTAGTAGTTTGGATTGGTAGAGTCTGGCTTCAGCATAAAGCGTCCTGTTACCGTGGACACAGCTATCCGAATAGATTATCATCCCAGTATGGGCTGCACTATTGTTACCCTACATGCTCGGATCTCCAGGGTGGCGTACACCTTGTTAGGGAATGCCCCACCAAGGCTATCCGATACGCCGAAGTCCATCCTTCGAGCTCAACAGAGAGGCCATCCGCCGATCTAAATCCTAAGTACAAAGGAACTTTGGACCCCTGTCCTTTGTACTCCTGCAAGGTACGTGGCTGGCCGGTGAAACAGACCCACTTCCCACTAACGGAGTAAGCGGTCTAAGCCCGGCAATCAGCCCGAGGTAAAGTTGACATCTGAAGAGCCCTCGAACAAGGCTACAACACAGAGGGCCCACAGCGTAATCCCACGTGAAGGCAGTGCGTATAGGCATATAGCCACTCAAGTCATCCGCCGAACCCATTAAGCATTTTATTAATTTTCTGTCAGAACAACCGTTATCGTTGTCCTTACTTAGGTGAGTCGCGGACAACGACAGCAGCCAGGTCCACCCCCATAACCAGAGCCGGTGGCCGCCTGCCCTGTCCACCCACCAACTCGTGCAGCTACCAACAAGGTGAACCATTGATACGTCCAAAACGTATCGATAATTTCTGCTTGCTGCATGCATGTTTTGTGTGATATTGCTATGATCTAGATACACTTTCATACACTTTTGATCATATTTGGACTAACCTATTAACTCAGTGCACCCCAGTGCCAGTTCCTATTTTCTGCTATTTTTCTATTTCAGTTTCCCCCATATAAAAAGTGCCAGAAAAATTCGGGAAAATTCAGATAAAAAATCAGCGTGACGGAAGCTTCAAGAAGATCCCGGGAGGGGCCAGAGGGGAGCCAGGGGGGCCCAGGCGGCCACCCGGCGCGGCCCCACCCCTGGCCGCGCCAGGGGGGCGCCTGGGGCCCCTGGCCCACCTCTGGCTGCCCCCCTTCGCCTATTCATCCCCCGTCACGGGAAAACTCCAGAAGCAGAACCCTATTCTGCGAACTCGCCTCTGTTCCGCTGCCGCCGCGCTTCCAAGATCGGGAACACCAGAAGACCTCTTCCCGGCACCCTGCCGGAGGGAGGATTGACCTCCGGGAGTCTCCTCTCCACCATGGATGCTCCCCGGATGTCTCGTGAGTAGTTTTCCTTGGACCATGGGTCCGTGATCAGTAGCTATGTGATGTTCTCCTCCCCTCTTTGATCTTCATTGTTTAGACCTCGTGAGCTGCCCTACATGATCGAGGCACCTTTGTAATATTTCTGCTATTGCTATGTTGAGTTTGATCAGATCTGATGGATTATGAGATTATGTTCAGATTGTGACAGAGTAATATATTTGGTTCTTATCTCTTATATTTTTGTTCCTAAGTAATTCTTGCATGTTCTCCGTTGTTGTTTATTTCTTTGGCCAAGTAGTAGGTAGTGACTCCAAGAGGGAGCGTTGTGCTAGATTGTGGGTTCATACCCCCCCCCCCCCGATGACACACTTGAGTGACAGAAACATGAGTCTAGGGGATGTGTTGTTTCCACAAGGGGGAAAACAACGGTGCTTGTAACCGCGGTTACAAGGATTGTTTACTTTACACAAAGTTCTTTTTAATGCAGTTGTCTGTTGCTTTAGGTTTACACTTTGGGTGGGGCTCGCAACTTAATACCAGCGAGATGTTCTGGATAGATATCTCAAGGTGGATGATTAGTAGTAGATGCAGATGGATTTCGGTCTACTTATTTTGGCGTACTGCCCGTGCTTTTGAACCTCTTCCTTTCTTTTGTAGCATAGTTAGCATTGCGGTGCGTTCATAATCCTGTCAATTGCCTTTCTGTAATTTGTTTACCTCGCATAGCAATTTTTATCGTCTTTTGGGAGAGAGACATCAGTAGCGAACATCACGTATCCCGGTCCATATCCCCATTATTGTTTCCAAGCTATATTTATTTTTCTGCATTTACTTTCAAGTTGCTATCATTATCCCTTGCGTTTTATCATTTGTGAACAACAAGACCGGAGAGATTGACAACCTCTCTGAACTTCGTTGGGAACAAAGTTATCTGTGTCTGTGTGCAGGTCCGCGTCAGTTGCGCCGCTGACACCTACTTATCATCTCTGGAGTCCTACTGGAGACAAACCTTGGTATCTTCACCGAGGGAAAACTCGCTGCTGTACTGCATCACGCCTTCCACTTGGGGCCTACCAACGAAGGGCGAGAAGCCAATAAGCAAGAGTATTTCTGCGCCGTTGTCGGGGACTCGAAGTGCTAAGATAGGGGAGTTGCACACTACCCTTTACCTTTGTTTTTTAGTCTTGTTAGTTTACCTTTCAGTTTTTATCTTTGTGTCTTTATCAAAAACTACAAAAAAATCTGCCACACTTGCTGCTACTATGGGTTCCACTGAAAACACCAAGTTGTGTGACTTCACTAGTCACAACAACCAGGACTTTATCTGCACTCCCATTGCCACACCTGCCACTTCAGCTACCTGTTATGAAATTAAACCTGCTTTGCTAAACCTTGTTATGAGAGATCAATTCTCTGGTGCTGGAGATGATGCTGCTTTACACTTGAATAATTTTGTTGAATTATGTGATATGCAAAAGTATAGAGAAGTAGAAGGTGATGTTGTTAAGCTCAAGCTCTTTCCTTTCTCTTTAAGGGGACATGCTAAAATCTGGTTTCAATGTTTGCCTAGAAACAACATAGATTCTTGGGATAAGTGCAAAGATGCTTTTATAGGGAAGTACTACCCTCCTGCTAAGATTATCCAATTGAGGAGTAATATTATGAATTTTAAGCAATTGGATAATGAACACGTTGCCCATGCTTGGGAACGAATGAAATCTCTTGTTAAGAAATTCCCTACACATGGTTTGACTACCTGGATGGTTATCCAGACTTTTTATGCAGGCTTGAACTTTACCTCGCGGAACCTGTTAGATTCGGCCGCGGGAGGAACCTTTATGTCAACTACACTTGGTGCTGCCACGAAGCTTCTCGATGAAATGATGACCAATTATTCCCAATGGCACACCGAACGCGCTCCAACAGGTAGGAAGGTAAACTCTGTCGAGGAAATTACCTCCCTCAATGAAAAAGTTGACTTAATTATGTATCTACTTACCAAGCAACCCTCTATTGATCCTCATGATGTTCCTTTAAATTCTTTGGTTGCTCAAGAATAAATAGATGTGAACTTTATTGCTAGAAACAACTTCAACAACAATGCTTATAGGGGAAATTTTTCTAGCAATCCTAGACCATTCCCATCCAACTATGGGAACAACAACACTTACCCTAGCAACAAGAACCCCCCTTCTGAATTAGAAAGCATGCTTAGAGACTTTATCACTACCCAAAAAGCCTTCAACAAAAATGTAGAAGAGAAATTATCTAAGATAGATAATCTCTCTTTGAAGGTAGAAAGCTTAGCCCTTGATATTGAGATGCTTAAAATTAGAACCTCCCCCTTGAGGAGAATAAAGCCACCCCTATTAATGCTATCCAGTTACAGATCAATGAAAATATTAAGATGATGGCTAAACTTAAAGAAAGATGGGCTAGAGAAAAAGAGGAAGAGGGTAGAATTAAAAGCCTACCTACACACCACACAGTTGCCACTATCCAAATTGTTGAGGACACCCATACTATTAGCACCCAATGCACTCCTAGTCCCGTTCGACCTATTAATGGTGATGCTAATACCTCAACCGTAGAAAAAGAAACTCCTATGAACATAGAGGGTTTCAAACAAGTGTGCCTAGATGACACTACCACCTTTGATAGTAGTGATATTGATTTTGATAGTTGCACCCTCTCAGAAGTTATTAGCTTGTTACACAAAATGCCTAGAGACCCCCACACTAGCACACTTAATCTTGCCTTCACGGAGCATATCACAAATTCTATTATCAAAGCTAGGGAGGAGAAGCTTAGAGTAGAAGCCTCCATACCTAGGAAGCTAGATGATGGTTGGGATCCTATGATCGAAATTAAATTAAATAACTTCTCTTGCTATGCTTTATGTGATGTTGGAGCTAGTACCTCTGTTATGTCCAAAAGAATATTTGATATGTTTGAATTGAAGCCTTTTGAGCCTTGTTCTTTTGGTGTTCGTCCTGTTGATTCTTCCATAAAGAAACCTTTGGGGAAGATCGCCGATGTTCTTATGATTGTCAATGACAACTATGTTCCCGTTGATTTTATTGTTATGGATATAGAGTGTGAACCTTTGTGTCCAATTATTTTGGGACGTCCTTTTCTTCGCACCGTTGGAGCGGTTATTGACATGAAAGAGGGGAATATAAAATTCCAATGCCCATTCAAAAAGTGGATGGAACACTTCCCTAGAAATAAAATCAAGTTACCTTTTGAGTCCGTTACACGGGCTAGTTATTCTCTTTCTCTTGATAAAACTTGATTCTTCTTTTTGCATCATGCCTAGCTAATGGCTTTAAAGAAGCGCTTTCGGGAGGCAGCCCACAACGAATTTAGGTTTTTCTTTTTGCATTTGTTGTGTATTGATGATTTTTACTTCTGTACCAACATCATTGTATCTTTATTTTTCAACTTTGTGCCAAGTTATAGCCTCTTACGGCAAGGGAAGTAAAAGTTGTGACATGCTGTCCAGAAAACAGATTATGTCCTCGTGACCAGAAAAATTCCAGAAAAATCTCAGTTCATCTTTTTGAGCTGACATTTTTACACAGTATGCTCTATACAATTACGAAACTTGCGTATGTTCTGAGTTTTTTTATTTGAGTTGCAGAAGTGCCCCTAAAAAATTCTTTACTATCTGATGTTCTGTTTTTCACAGATTCTGCCACGTTTTGTCTCTCCTAACTTTAACAAACCTTAAGCTTGCTTTTTCTTTGCAAAAACTTTTTGGCACTCTTGAGAAACAGTATATCTTCAAGAATATCTTTATATACAGTGGACAAAAATTATTTATTAAGGGTACTAACCTCTCTAATCAGCTTATGATGAGTTATGTATGAAGGGAGTTTTCAAGTGTGCGATAGAAGATGATGAAAGAAGATCCAGGAATGTCAAGCGCTCAAGCTTGGGGATGCCCCCATGCATCCCCAATAAATATTCAAGGAGACTCAAGCGTCTAAGCTTGGGGAAGCCCCCGTGCATCCCCTTCTCCATCAACAATCATCGGTTCGTCCTTCGTCTCACTATATTTTTATCACTTCATGCGTTATGTGTTGTGCTTGGAGCGTCTCGCTCTTAGGTTTTGTTTTTAGTTTTCTTTAGCTTTGCTTTCTGTTCATAACAAGTTAGATCCTTTATTACTTTGTGTGGGATAGAAACATCCTCCACTTTCAAAATTTAGAACACATCATAGGATTCTTCATGCCTATCTTTTTGCTGTTGTGTGTTCTTTATCTTTTCATAGCTGCTGCCATGTTTAGTTTTAGTCTTAGTTTGTATTTAGCAAGAGCCTTGGCTTTTGTTTAGTTTGTTGCTGCAAATCTTCTTAGTTTCATGTTTATCTTCTTAAGAGAGTTGGTTGTTGCACTGAGTTGTGTTTTGTCTTGAAAGTAGGTAATTGAGGTTGCTATTTAATTTTAGTAGTAACTTGCAATAGTTTTGAGGTATTGTTGTGAGTAATGTTTGGACTTTTGGTGTCAAGAGCTCTTGCCTATTAGTGATAGGTGTCGTATTTTGGGAAATCTGTATTTATTTTCAAAACCTACAAAACCAGTTGAGAACTCTAGCTACTAGATGGATCACTACTCTTCTGAGGAGTCGAATATTAGAGTACACTCACGTACCATGAGTCGAGGATGCGCAAGGATAACCAAACCCCCATACACTCCTCCTCGGGGTACTTGTCTCTTTGTGAACCTCCTCATTAGATTGAGAGTTACCGATAATAAGTGCATGAGTTCTTCCGACTAATGTAAGTATTGAGAGTTGACACTTCCACCTTCCCATATTTTGCTAGCCTTTCCCGTGTCGTGCATTGCCTTCTTCTCACTCCGAGAGTTGGTGTCCACCTTCGCCGATACATCCAAACCCTTGACATGATACGCTCTGTCATCATAAGCCTCCCTTTATCTTTCCTCAAAACAGCCACCATACCTACCTATCAAGGCATTTCCATAGCCTTTCCGAGTTACATTGCCATGCAACTTCCACCTCTTCATGACTTGATCTTCATGTCATACATGTTCCTGCTACACTGGCAGCGACATACCTTGCATACATCATGATAGTTACATCTTCTTTATGATTTTGAGTACCTTGTAAAGTGTGAAAGATCTCCTTTACCTTCTTGTAAAATAGAGTGTTGCCCTTAAGTGAGGAAAAGATCCCAAAGTGGACACAATAAAAGATCCCAAATAGGAAAAATGAGAGTTTAATAGAAAGAGCCATTGAGGCCACCAAAAAAATACAAAAAAAGAGAAAAAAGAGAAAAAGAAATAAAAAGAGAGAAAGGGGCAACACTACTATCCTTTTGAGAGATCCACACTAGTACTCCCTTTATATCCTTGTACTCCATAGAGATGATCTTTTTGCATATAGGAGAGCTTCCTAGCTCGTATGTGCATCCGTTGCATGGCAATCCCTACTCCTCACATCATATCTATCATTTGGCATCTCTTGCCTATGATTGTCCTCATTGATGTGAGCCTTTCTCATCCTTTTTGTCTTCCTCCTCCACCATATCTTCTCTCTTTGCCATCCTAAGTGTCAAATTTCGTGCTTACGCTCATCCATTGCATGAGTGCTCAAAATATCGAAAAGGAGTGGATCAAATTGACTTGTACCTGGCTAGTGGTCTGGGGACGAGTCAAGATAAGATTCCAAAGAAGACCAAGTGAGAAACTTTAGTAGATTGAGTTCTCAACAAAAAATACTTTTTCTCGTATTACCTATCCCCTTTCTTGCACGCAAACACCATTTGGAGACATTCGAGTCACGGACAGCGAGAGCTCTTGCACCTTTTGTTCTTTTGTTACTTGTTTCAATGCTAATATAGACTCTTGCATGTTACGACTTGAATTGAATCTCTCACCTTGATTGTTTTACTTTTCAAAGTTCTTATATGGTTGCTAGCATGTCACCACATAAATTATGTTTGTTATCATTTACCTACTCGAGGACGAGCAGGAATTAAGCTTGGGGATGTTGATACGTCCAAAACGTATCGATAATTTCTGCTTGCTCCATGCATGTTTTGTGTGATATTGCTATGATCTAGATACACTTTCATACACTTTTGATCATATTTGGACTAACCTATTAACTCAGTGCACCCCAGTGCCAGTTCCTGTTTTCTGCTGTTTTTCTATTTCAGTTTTCCCCCATATAAAAAGTGCCAGAAAAATTCAGGAAAATTCAGATAAAAAATCAGCGTGACGGAAGCTTCGAGAAGAGCCCGGGAGGGGCCAGAGGGGAGCCAGGGGGCCCAGGCGGCCACCCGACGCGGCCCCACCCCTGGCCGCACCAGGGAGCGCCTGGGGCCCCTGGCCCACCTTTGGCTGCCCCCCCCCCTTCGCCTATTTATCCCCCGTCACGGGAAAACTCCAGAAGCAGAACCCTATTCCGCGAACTCGCCTCTGTTCCGCAGCCGCCGCGCTTCCAAGACCAGGAGCACCAGAAGACCTCTTCCCGGCACCCTATCGGAGGGAGGATTGACCTCCGGGAGTCTCCTCTCCACCATGGATGCTCTCCGGATGTCTCGTGAGTAGTTTTCCTTGGACCATGGGTCCGTGATCAGTAGCTATGTGATGTTCTCCTCCCCTCTTTGATCTTCATTGTTTAGACCTCGTGAGATGCCCTACATGATCGAGGCACCTTTGTAATATTTCTGCTATTGCTCTGTTGAGTTTGATCGGATCTGATGGATTATGAGATTATGTTCAGATTGTGATAGAGTAATATATTTGGTTCTTATCTCTTATATTTTTATTCCTAAGTAATTCTTGCATGTTCTCCGTTGCTGTTTATTGTTTTGTCCAAGTAGTAGGTAGTGACTCCAAGAGGGAGCGTTTTGCTAGATTGTGGGTTCATGCCCCCCCCCCCCGATGACACGCTTGAGTGATAGAAACATGAGTCTAGGGGATGTGCTGTTGCCACAAGGGGGAAAACAACGGTACTTGTAACCGCGGTTACAAGGATTGTTTACTTTACGCAAAGTTCTTTTTAATGCAGTGTTTGTTGCTTTGGGTTTACACTTTGGGTGGGGCTCGCAACTTAATACCAGCGAGATGTTCTGGATAGATATCTCAAAGTGGATGATTAGTAGTAGATGCAGATGGATTTCGGTCTATTTATTTTGGCTTACTGCCCGTGCTTTAGAACCTCTTCCTTTCTTTTGTAGCATAGTTAGCATTGCGGTGCGTTCATAATCCTGTCAATTGCCTTTCTGTAATTTGTTTACCTCGCATAGCAATTTTTATCGTCTTTTGGGAGAGAGACATCACTAGCGAACATCACGTATCCCGGTCCATATCCTCATTATTGTTTCCAAGCTATATTTATTTTTCTGCATTTACTTTCAAGTTGCTATCATTATCCCTTGCGTTTTATCATTTGTGAACAACAAGACCGGAGAGATTGACAACCTCTCTGAACTTCGTTGGGAACAAAGTTATCTGTGTCTGTGTGCAGGTCCGCGTCAGTTGCGCCGCTGACACCTACTTATCATCTCTGGAGTCCTACTGGAGACAAACCTTGGTATCTTCACCGAGGGAAAACTCGCTGCTGTACTGCATCACGCCTTCCACTTGGGGCCTACCAACGAAGGGCGAGAAGCCAATAAGCAACCATCTCCTTACCTTGTCGCGCGTTTGCTCTTTGAAGATCTCGACTTTCGTACAACAGGGTATCTCACGGCCAACGAACAAGGACCAGGCCCAAGATGGTATCCGCCTGTCCTGTCGTCCCGATACAATCCCTACGCGGGCACCGTTGGGGCACCCGACTCCTTACCTTTAAGGACACTAGTTGATTCGAGTGCCTACCATCAAGTGAAACCAGGAGGACTCACCCTCGATGGTACACTTGAAGAGGTTCTACAAAGACATCAGCGGAATGAACTAAAGAGGTAAACCTTGTATCATCCCGGTGATGCTACGCTACTGAGCCGACGAGAGTGAAATACGAGTCCGTCCACTCATAAGTCAAACTCGAAGCTACTCGGCAGAGTCTCACCGTTGTAGGTTACCTAGGGCGTCTGCACTGATCCGTACCTGTTGTAGTTATAATATTTTTTAATCCGCGTTCACTCACCAGAGTGATCACGGCCCGCTATTCTAAACCTAGCTAACAATGCGCAGGGTTTACTTCTGAATATTATATATATTTAGAAGGCAGCATAGGACAAGGAAAGGTACATCAAGGGGCGACAATGACAGGCTATGCAATTGAACAGGTAAGCAACATAGCAGCAGCAGTAACAATGCCTAGTGCAAGAAATGTACGGAAAAGATAGGCGATATATGGGGAAGGAAAATGGCTCTGCTTGCTTGGAAGCTCGACAGTAGCGGTACGGTCGTCGACGAAGTAGTCGATCAAAGGGGAAAGCACCGGCAGCGGTCGCAACGTCTATCGACAAAAAGAGGGGGGGGAGAAACAATAAATACACAACAATAATAGCAATACAAATTCAAGACATGGAAATACACTGTACACGATGTTCTAACGCAGTGCTAAGTATTTTATTCGGAGCGGGAATTTATCCGGGGATGACTCATCAGTACCGGTTGATTACTGGACAGATAATCCGGAGGGGAAGGTTCCATGTCTGCAGTTGTCGTCGATATGTGACGGCAGATGCCATAGGGATGGCTAAAGTGAGGGGAAGACGCGAGGAAGAAGATGTCGATGGTGCCGGAATCGGGTTGGGCGCAAACACGGTGACGGACACCACGATGTACCCAGGTTCGGGGCTCTCCGGAGAGATAACACCCCTACTCCTGCTTGTCTCTTCTATATCAATGGAGCTGAGCTACAATAACTGCTTCTCTATCTACTCAGGGGAAGGTGAGAGCCGCCGTGGGCAAGGTTCTCTCCTGCTTCCCTGAGGAGGAACTACAAGCAGTAAATGAACTGAGTGAGTTGTGAGTAATGGTGTGAATGTGTGGATCGTCCCCCACACAGGAGGGGTACCCCGGGCTCTTATAGTGTGAGCCCGTGGTAAATCGGTAACTTCACTGCCGATTGGGCCCAGTTGTCATCCTCTAATCGGCTGGGTCCCACCGACTGCTCCTCTCCGGGTGATCCGGACCCGACGAGCGGCGGACCATGCTGTAGACTCGTAGGGCATGATGGTGAACAGTGTACCTAGGAGGTGCGGTCTTGTCGTCCTGTCCGCGGAATCGGCGGAGAGGTCGACACCGCATCTCTGCCAGATCTTCGATGTGACTTGGATTCTCTGCCACCCCGATCTCTCGGGATTGCGCATTTATGACCTCGTACTTGTACCCTCGACTGATCTCAGGGTCAACTTCTCCAGGGGTAGTAGGTTGTACCGATTGCGCCTGGGTCGACTGGTGGTTCTCGGCAGGGTCGATTGCTCTGGGCAATCGGCCGTGCTGATGCCCACCTTGGCCCAGCTGCGGGCCAATCGGGTAATCGTCTTCGTGAAGAAAGGGTGGACCGGTCGCGCCTGGGCCGACTGCTGGCATTCGGTACGGCTGATTGCCTTGGAGCAATCGGCCGTACGCCTGCCCAGCTCGGCCCAGCTGCAGCCCAATCGGTCCATCCTTGTCTTGAAAGGTTGCTTTCGCTTGGGTGAGCCTACCCGGGTACCAATCCCCCGACAGTAGCCCCTAAAATTGTAAAGGTCCCACGGTCATTTGACTGCGGGGCCTTTGCAGTTTTCAATATTTCTCCAACATCTTCCAAATGCTATGGCCTCATCAAGTGCGTCATTCCGAGTTCGTCGGCCGACTCGGAGCTCACACTCGGCTAGCCAAGATTTCGTCCGATTTGATTTGAATCGTCTCCGACTTCTGTCTTCACTTTTTGAGAATAATATCCCTCGCCGATTGCCTTCCAACGGTTACCTCCGATTCTTCCGGGTGCAGTCAATGGGCTGGGACCCATGACCCACGCGCGATTTGACGTAACCGCAGGCTTCGACCCCCACGTCGCACGCCTCGGCTCCCACGCTGGGATCGCTTGCGCCGATTTGCCGGTTAAACTTCCTGTGGGCTAGGCCACACCGAGCCACACAGCCATAGTTGGATCCCACTCCCCTCCCCCGCCGCCCATATAAGCCACAGGGGGGCCTTGGACTCCTCCTTCTCTCAGACGCCTTCTTCCTCCTCCGCCTCTTGCTCTTCGCGCGCGCCATTGCTGTTCTACCCGAAGCTCTCCGTCATGCTCGCAGCTCCGCCTCCGCGCACGGGACCCGCTCCGGCCGCGCACTCGCGTGCTACTCTGCCACCGCGGTAACCTCTCGCCGCTGCTCTTGTGCTCCTCGTCCTCCTTCTCTTTCCGCCCGCAAGCTCCATGGCGTCCCGGCGAGACACCTCCCAGGCCAGCCGCGGATGCTGGAAGGGCTCCACTGTCACCGCCGGTGCCATCCAAGCTCTGGTTCGCGCCCGCAAGATGTCGGTCGAGGTCCAGTGGCGTACTCCCGGCGCCGAGCTCATTCCCAACGCGCGTGCTGGCGAGAGGATCGTCTTCCTCTCTCACTTCTAGCGTCGATTCAGACTCCCCGCCAGCACCTTCTTTCGAGATTTCCTCAACTTCCATCGCCTGCAACCGCATCATCTCGCGGCGAACTTCATCATGATCCTCTCCGGCTTCGTCACGCTCTGTGAAGGGTATCTCGGCTGCCGCCCAAGCATCGCTCTCTGGAAGCGGTTCTTCAACCTCCGAGCTCACAATGCTCGGACGGGAGCCGTGGTGCCGTCCGCCATGGAAGGTGGTGATCCGACATTTTCGACTGACATGACCGACTGCGGCAGTTGCCTAGTCGCACCCGGCAAGCATAAGTACAAAGGTCCCGAGATTGTCCAATCATGCAAGAACTGGCAAACCACCTTCTTCTACGCCAAGTCGTCGGACCAAGGCCCCGATCTCCTGAACCTTCCCGAGTTCACCCTCGCACGGCCTACTAAGAAATATCAGTGGTCGCTTAAATATGGTGTCGGAGACTGCGATGTTGATGCCCAAGTTGCCTGGGTTGCTCAGCTGGAGCAGGAGGGGCTCCTGCCGACTGATCTTGCTGCTGCCTGGCTCCAAGCCCGAGTGCTCCCTCTACTACGCCGAGTGAACCGCATCTGCGATATGTCAGGCCCCCGAATCCCACTCGGCTCTGCACATGGCGAGTGAAAACCGAAGACCTCTGCACCAGGCTGAAGACTATCACATCCAGTCCTTCGCCCGACCCTTTCCGCTTCGGCCTTGAGTACCTCAACCGCCAACAGAAACCACCTGTGGTATGCTCCGACTGCTCCCTTTTCTCCGATTGCTTTTTCCTCATACTTAGCTTCTCTGATAACTTTCTTCTTCTTGCTCAGCATTTCATTTGATCCGACTTGATGGAAGATGGCCAAGTGGCCGGTACGTACACTCCCGACCGCGAGGAAGATGACCCCGCGGACTTCGAGTACAATGGTGAGGCTCCCCCCTCCGAATCCGAAGATGACGGCGCCGATGACGGTGAATCCTCTGGGGAGTCCTCCGAATCCGACGATCCTGCTGATGATGCCGACGCTGAGGCCGCCGACCCCAAGAACGTCGACACCCGAACAGCGGCTCAAGGGGGTACGCCTGACCCTTCCCTTGAGCAATTTCTGGCCGAATGGAGCGATGACGATAGTGTCTCAAAGGTTGGTAATTCTGATGCAGCTCCTCACGCCAAGCCTCCGAAGGTGCCGACTAAACGCGCCTCGGCGACCAGCTCCTCCTCCGGTGCCGCCCCCAGCAAGGCCGCTAAGATGGCGTCGACTGCTTTCAAAGGCAAACAGCCTTAGGTGACGGCCGCTCGAGTGCCGACTGGTCAAGCTCCTCTGAACGTCGCCCCGCTGAGATGTCGGCTGCCAACGGGCGCGCCGAGAACAATCGGGTATGCCCTTATCTTCATGCTTTGAATCTCACTGTCTTTTCTTATATTGATTCCTCTCTTCTTTCTTTTTTCAGGGAGCCGGTTGGTCTTGATGACATCGATGCCGGCATTCCTGCCCATGCCGGCGCAGTCATCTCCCTCGCCGCGTCTGCTGCTACAATTCGCAAACGGCAACCGGCTTCACATCGAACCTCCAAGGATGCCGAGCGCGCCGCCAAGAAAAACCGCCAAGAAACTTCCCAGAAAACTACTACCTCCGCCACTGCCTCCAAGACCTCCAAGAGCACGACCGACCAGGGAGTTATTGGTGGCGAAGGAGCGCAATCGTTCGGTCTGATTGCTTCATCTCCGCCACTACGCTCCGACCAAGTCTCCGCCCCTGTTACAACTATCTCCTCGCCCATCCTGATGTTGGGGTTCGGGGCAGAAAAAACAAATTTTTCATAACCTACGAGACCCATACCCAAGACCTATGCTATGGCGATGCAAGTAAAAGACAGAAATAGATCACATACCAGTATGTAGTCCGTTAAGCGGGAAACGTTCCCGCATGAACGTGGTTGGTGTAGTCGTACCGACAATCCCCGATGCCGCGCAGATCCACGATGACTCCTGTAGCCACCCTATCCTTGTAGACCAATGACGGGATTACGTCCCCGTCGGAACGTTGTCGATGAAGACCTCGCGATACGGCCACGACGACGAAGTAGCACCACAAGTGTAGTGCCTCGTGGGATTATACACATACAGTATACCCGACGTCCCTCCGGGCTCCGAACCAGTAGAGCAGCGGAAAGAAGATGGATTCGGATCCCGATTCCAGCAGCACGACGGCGTGCGTATAGTGGAGAAATCCCCAACCAAGTGTAGACTCCAAACAAGGGGAGTCCACTCAAGGAAGGAGAAAGGAGGGAGAGAGAGATGAGAGAAACTTGTCTCAAATCAATTTTTTATGAAGAAAAAAGGGCACCCTACCCCTCCTTATATAGGCCAAGGAGGGGTGCCACCCTCCCCTCCACTTCCGGGGTGGGACTAATCCCAAGGGGAGGGCAAATGGCGCAGCCCTAGGGGGTGGGCCCCTTTCATGGCGCCATGGCCCATGGGGGAGGACTCCCTCTCCCCCTAATGGGCCCTATGAGGCCCATGTGCCTTTTCTTCCATTTTTAATTATATTTAAATACATTTTAATATTTAATTCAGATAATTAAATAATAAAACATATATTAAACATTATTAAATATATTTTGAACCTTTCAAAATACCCGGAACAACTTCCGGCCTTCATCGGAACAATTCCGGTCATCACCGGAACAATTCCGGTGTTCTCTCCAATTTCTCCGGTGATCCCGAATCAATCCTTACTGCGTCGAGTACCCTTAAGTGTAACACCCTACGGTCCGGGAAACAGCAGACATGATCGAGACAATTCTCATTGATCAATGACTAATCAATTGGACCTGGTTACAATCCTTGATAGCCCCTACGCTTCCATCGAATGAACTTCAATCGCTGTTGGATCCGTTAACCGTGTGCCTGTTCCCTTTGTCCTATGGTACTTTGCTTGTCCGAGGTTTGATCATCGGTATCCAATATACCTATTTCGTCCTCGTTCTCAACAAACAAGTTTACTCGTTCCCGTGATATTACAACTCCGTGACCTAGTCACACGTTTGCAAACTTTATGATGCAATATCACCGAGTGGGCCCAGAGTACCTATCCGTCACACGGATGGACAAATCCCGCTTTGATCTATTTGCATACTCATCAACCATCTATTTCGGAATACCCAAAGTGCACCATTATAGCCAGCATATTTCAGTCAGGCGGTGGGATACAAATCAAAGTCTCCTCATAGCTGACAATTACGTATGATCATTACGGTCAAAGGATCTGGTCACTACGTTATAGTTATCGGAATGTCGAACTATGTGACTTGATCACATCGCAACACTTCTGGTGGGTGTATGTCCATCATATCATTATCCAATGATACGACTCCATTGTCAACAGACGCCATTGTCTCATGATCAGGAAACCTTGATCATCAATCGCCCAATGGACTAGTATACTAGGGTTTACTAGGGACCTGGTTGTTTGTATACCACACTTGTATTAATTTTTCCGCTTAATACAGTTCTAGCACGGTATCAAACGTATTATGAACTAATGGAATATGCTCGATAAAACATATTTTATTTGCCTCTAGGGCACATTCCCAACAGTCTCCCACTTGCACTAGAGTACAAATAATCTAGTTGCATTTTCTCTGGATCATAACTCCTTATTGATCATGCTTGCCCGTGGAATAGGTTGTATCAACGGTCTGGGTACCATTCAGAACTGTATGTCCTTTTGCAAATCATAATGTCACCTAATTTGACATTCCTTCATTATCCACTATAATGATGAGGTATATATATTTGGCGGTGAAGTGAGACTTCGTTTGTTGTGTCATAGCAATGACATCCGGTGGGTCACGAGGACTTTCCCGTATTCATGGACACTTGGAACTCACTCAATCAGAAGTCGAACTTATTAAGCCATAATATAACTCCTGCTACTTCTAAAGCAGCCACATCACTGTAGATTCAATCCTTAGTGCATTGTATGCAACTTTGATGTCTAACCATGTTTCTTTCAACTTAGGCATTCATTAGTATGATATCTCAATTTTCTAGGTTAGTGTCAAAACTTGAACCAACATAACATTTATGGTCAAGTCCACTATCCTTTACAAATTTGAGATGAATCCTCAGTTCTCTTCAGACATTGAAGGATAAACTTAACTCTTTGTTCAATGATTTACTCATAAATCATATCACAACATGTTCTTACTACCAAGAACTTGGGTCACATTACGTCAAGTACACAACTCTGGTTTTATATGAAAGAACCTATGACAAAGGCATAGAGGATCCAACACATCCATTTCTTTCATTAACCATTAACCATTGTTCTTTTACTGAGATTAACTCAACACTTCTCTTGGATATACAAGTAAGGACCACTTCTTGACTTGTCCCATTCTGAACTCCTTCAGAATCTTATCCAGGAAAGTATTATGACTCAATGTTATTAAACACATATCTATCTTAATAGATCTTCAATGCTTAATACTTATTCATCTTCATTTATGAAAGATTCAAATAATCATTAACACCAACTGCACCATTCATAATATGTTATCCATATATGAGAATGTTATCATGATCCCACTCAAATATGTCATGCACATATTAAGTTATAGGATAACACTCATATTGCTCCCACTCAAATATGTCGGCCACATATAAGACAAGGATAACATCCACATGGCTCCCACTTAGATATGTTAGACACATATTAAGTTCAGGATACTAACCACATGGCTCCTACTCAAATATGTCATTTACATATAAGTCTAGGATAATACTCCCATAGCTCCCACTCAAAATATGTCGTCTACATATTAAGTTTCAGGAAACTATTCAGCTCCCACTCAGTTTCATGCAAATGCATGTTTCCTCGATATTTTGGTTAAGTCCAAAATCCTTTGATCATCCATCAAAATGAGAATTCAGTTTACGAGACACTAGTATCCATATGTTTTCCAAAACCTTCTTGTTGTACCAATTACAACACTTCTTCAAATACAGGATTTGAGGAAGTCACGGTATTGATAACAATCCTGGATCAATCGTAGTGAATATCCCTTTGACTCAAGCATTGCTACACATTGTAGTCAACCCATTGAATTTGTCAGAAACAATCTTTGTGATAAACCAATCTTGACGTCCCTTTGATGTTCACATTTATTCCTCATAACTCTGAAGTTATTGTGAATATCAAGTAACCTCCTTACTTGATAAGATTCAAGCAATCTTAAATGTAACTCAACATAGGATTTCATGACTCGTAGTCATATCTCGTACTTAGGTCCACCATCGCTTCTTTGTAGTTCGTAGGAATGTCTTGTTCCATTAACGTGACAAGTGAATCATGAATATCATTTTGCACCAGGGGCAAATATATATTCTTGAATCCTACCTTTCTCAGTAAAAGCTCCCATCAGAAGATCATGATCATTATCATTAGTTTCTCCTCTTATTGTAGAGCTTTGCTTCTAGAACATATTCCGTTGCACTACTCTGACATTTGGAGGCAAGGTCAATTACCTTGGTTGAACTTTCACTTTTATTCCATTACCACATTTATCAAGAACAATTCTTGACAAACACCAATCATAGCAATACAAGTTTTGCTCCTTTTTGGTTCTAGCTGTGGAAGAAGTATCCATAGTTGTCTAAGGATACACTTACAAAGATGATTTATCTTACATAAATCAAGCTTCCTAGAAACCACAACACACCATGACATATATAGTGTTGGTTTCCACGAACTCAGATGGTTCCCTATGCTGAAGTGAGTGTTTGCATATTAAATTAATAACTCTAAACAATAATAACGTAACTTGGTAAGAGATAACTTAGACCATACACTTTTCGATAGAATATGATCACAATGTTCAGGCACGTCAATCATATTGAAGTGTCTCAAGACATTGCAATTTGTGGAACAACTTTCACACAAGTCTTTATGCCCAAGACTAACTCAAAACATTTTGTCACTTTGATCAAATCGTAGAGACTTGTATTTCTTGTTAATTTAATATCCATCTTTACTCTGAAATCCCTTTTGATCATATCAAATTATTTCAGACTCAAGTTTCATTAGTGAATACAAATATTCATCTAAGTCCACATACGAAGTTCATGAAATAATGAAAATTCACCACATGCTGACATACGATACATCACAATGTATGATACTCAACAATCAGTACACAATCTATTTTACCAGAATGCGAGGTTTTAGTCATCTCACCTCAAGAGGCATGGTTTGCTTGTGTCAAGAGATCAAGTATCTTAAGACATCATCATACCATTCATGACTTAAACTGTAGTGTCATTATTAAGCCTCGATATTTCTTGGCATTACAATATTTCTTATAAATGATCAAACAACTATCATTAATATAAGACTAACTCATTCATAATCGTAATGTGACCATAAGAGATATCATTCATAAAAGGAGAACAACTGACTTGTTTCTCACTAATATGAATAATTGTCTTCGCGAAATGCAAGACACACTAATAAAGTCCTCATTGAAACGATCATAAAATTTATTCATATATTAATCAATTGATAGATGTAGAGGGAGAGTGTTGTCGACCATCAACTATCTTGATTGCCGTCAGCACACATTGTCACCTCATCCCTTCCAAGACACTCTCAAGCAGTAAGTTCAAGCATCGAATACTTAATCAACCGCAATTAGTGTTTCGTGGGAAAGACATTTATAACTCGTATATCAAATATACCTTCTCCGTCAATGACCATTCCTGCATTGGTTCTACTCTTAAAGTTCTTGACTTTAACCATGACCTCATGACAGGTGAACGATTCTCCTTCATGACATAGTCCAGACATGGTCTTTCTAACTGGGAGGAAGCGGATGCAACTCCCCAGTTATCGCAAAGTAACCAGTCATTCAGTAGTCCAAGTTATGCACAAGGTGTTCCATGTATCTTATACATTTTCCAAGTGACTTTCTCAGCAGGTTGTTCCTTCCACCATAGTTGAAAGAAACCTCGTCCATATACTCATATTCCATTACTCTGATTTGTGACCAAGTGCTTTCAAGTTCACCTAGCACGTCATACGTGTTGGATAACATGCATTCACAATTCAGATTCCATAGAATGAATTATGGTGTATTGGACAGTCATTCATAAGTGACGGTGAGTGCGATACTCATCATCATCTTCCTTGATTACGGAGTTGTCAGGTGTATCTCCTAGCAGTTCTTCGTATTATGTTTAGCAAGTCATTACTAACGAGTATGTCTCTAATGGTGTTGGTACACATCAATGAAGTAAGACCCATTTACCTTAAGTTCTATCATACTAAAAGAGCCATAGTTCTAAACATTGGTATGACGTTATCTACAATGATATTTGCTAAGACATGAAGATTAAGTTCATAATATGGAGTTCATGTTTCAAAAACAATTCTGGAACTCCCACTCAGACAAACATCCCTCATAGTTTATTCTAAGTGATTACACGATCCTTGAAGAACATACCTCCCCCGTGAGACACGACCATCAGAATGTTGTTCAAGGTAGGCCATCATGCCAATCACATCATCCATGTGACTCATGCTCGACCTTTCGGTCTCTTGTGTCCCGAGGCCATGTCTGCACATGCCAGGCTCGCCACAATAACCTTAGTGAGTATATGTCGCGTATGCAAGGCCATGTTTCTGGACATGCTAGGCTTGCTCCACCCATCTCTTGTGAACGTAAAAATGTTTGACACCCGTGTGACACGTGATGCCTCCATAATGAAGAACTTTCCAGATGGTGCTTCACTAAGGAAGGACACTTTGTTGGATTAGTGAGGGATCATCCTATTATGCTACCGTCGTATATCTAACATATTAGCAAAACAGGATGCAACATTATAAATCATACATGCTATGATTCCCCCCGACATGCAAATTAAAGTTGAAAACGCCTTTCTACTTTATCTTTTGCAAGTTTTACGTGGCTGCTAGGGGTTTCGAGAAAAGAACCGCTTTCTATCCTGCGAAAACAAGCCACAACACCAATCCCGCAATTGTCTCTATTACACCCCTGTCGGGGCCCTCCGTTGCAAACATCTTCGCATCGCTAATGCAGAGAGACAGACACCCCCCCAGCCACTTTATATGGTACAAGCCATATGTCAAGCGTGGAACCAGTCTCGCGTAAACGCGTAAGGTTGGTCGGGGGCCGCTTCATCAAACATTGCCGCAACGCTAAATGAGTACACGTGAGAGGGTAACAATTGGATAATTGATGCCCACATACTAGATGTGTTCTATCCGTACAATACATCTACGCATAGCCTTGCTCATGATACCACTGTTGGGGTTCGGGGCAGAAAACACAAATTTTTCATAACCAACCAAGTGTAGACTCCAAACAAGGGGAGTCCACTCAAGGAAGGAGAAAGGAGGGAGAGAGAGATGAGAGAAACTTGTCTCAAATCAATTTTTTATGAAGAAAAAAGGGCACCCTACCCCTCCTTATATAGGCCAAGGAGGGGTGCCACCCTCCCCTCCACTTCTGGGGTGGGACTAATCCCAAGGGGAGGGCAAATGGCGCAGCCCTAGGGGGTGGGCCCCTTTCATGGCGCCATGGCCCATGGGGGAGGACTCCCTCTCCCCCTAATGGGCCCTATGAGGCCCATGTGCCTTTTCTTCCATTTTTAATTATATTTAAATACATTTTAATATTTAATTCAGATAATTAAATAATAAAACATATATTAAACATTATTAAATATATTTTGAACCTTTCAAAATACCCGGAACAACTTCCGGCCTTCATCGGAACAATTCCGGTCATCACCGGAACAATTCCGGTGTTCTCTCCAATTTCTCCGGTGATCCCGAATCAATCCTTACTGCGTCGAGTACCCTTAAGTGTAACACCCTACGGTCCGGGAAATAGCAGATATGATCGAGACAATTCTCATTGATCAATGACTAATCAATTGGACCTGGTTACAATCCTTGATAGCCCCTGCGCTTCCATCGAATGAACTTCAATCGATGTTGGATCCGTTAACCGTGTGCCTGTTCCCTTTGTCCTATGGTACTTTGCTTGTCCGAGGTTTGATCATCGGTATCCAATATACCTAGTTCGTCCTCGTTCTCAACAAACAAGTTTACTCGTTCCCGTGATATTACAACTCCGTGACCTAGTCACACGTTTGCAAACTTTATGATGCAATATCACCGAGTGGGCCCAGAGTACCTATCCGTCACACGGATGGACAAATCCCGCTTTGATCTATTTGCATACTCATCAACCATCTATTTCGGAATACCCAAAGTGCACCATTATAGCCAGCATATTTCAGTCAGGCGGTGGGATACAAATCAAAGTCTCCTCATAGATGACAATTACGTATGATCATTACGGTCAAAGGATCTGGTCACTACGTTATAGTTATCGCAATGTCGAACTATGTGACTTGATCACATCGCAACACTTCTGGTGGGTGTATGTCCATCATATCATTATCCAATGATACGACTCCATTGTCAACAGACGCCATTGTCTCATGATCAGGAAACCTTGATCATCAATCGCCCAATGGACTAGTATACTAGGGTTTACTAGGGACCTGGTTGTTTGTATACCACACCTGTATTAATGTTTCCGCTTAATACAGTTCTAGCACGGTATCAAACGTATTATGAACTAATGGAATATGCTCGATAAAACATATTTTATTTGCCTCTAGGGCACATTCCCAACACCTGACGACCACCTCGCTGATCGTGACGACCATGTCGCCGATTATGACAACTACCTCGCCGATTGCGGCGACAGGTCCTTCAACCTCGACTTGCCCGATTTCGTCGCAGCCACAACCGGATGCCTCCGGCCTTCCGGTGATATCGGCGCCACCGGTCTCGACAATCACTTCCTCTGCCGTTGCGTTTCAAGTTCCGCCGCCACAGCCAACCTCTTATGCATCAATAATTTTGATGCGTTCGGTGGATCAGTTCCGGGCCGAATACTCTCGCACCCGACATGTCGGCGCCGAGCCCGATGCTTCGCACCGCTCCCTGGTTTGCTCTCAAGATCCTCTGACGGCAGCCTACAGTCGGGTGAACGACTTTGCCACCGCCATAGCTAAGGACCTCCAGCTGCTCAACCGCCATCATGCGGTAAGCTCTTCAACTTTCCTTTATGGCTTCCTCCAATCGGGAGACTTTTCTTCCGGTGGGTGCGCGCAAGCGCACCCACTGGGTGTAGTCCCCGAGATTCGGGCCGATTGTTAGCAATCTTTTCGGATCTTTTATGCTCTTTGCTTTTTCTCCTTCCTTCCTCCAATCGGGAGACTTTTCTTCCGGTGGGTGCGCGCAAGCACACCCACTGGGTGTAGTCCCCGAGATTCGGGCCGATTGTTAGCAATCGATTCGGGTCTTCTTTTGGCTGCTGTGTCTCTAAAGTTCATCTTGTTTTTCTTCTTAGGCTGTTATGGAGGAACGACGTGATGTCTTCGAGAAACTCCTCGAAGCCTATGCCGCCAGCCTTCGAACCCTCGCTCAGGCCCAGCTCGAGGTCAACAACCAGTCGGCCGAGATCAATAAGCTGAAAGGTAACCTCTTCATTACTTCTATCTTCCCTTTGGTTGATAATTTCTCTTGTACTAACATCTTTATGTCTTCCTCTAGTTTCTGTTCCCATGGTGGATGACCTTCACGGCCGAATCGCCGAATTGACCACTGAACTCAATCAGCAAGGGCCCGCACTCGCCGCAGCCAAGCAAAAGACGACCCGACTGCTGGGGGTGGAAACCGATTTGACTCGGACCATCCAAAACCTCCGCTCTGAGCTGGCTGCTCTGAAGACGAAACACTCGGACGACTTGGCTGCCGTGACTGCTGATGGCGAAGCACTCCGCGCCGAACGAGATGCAGCTGTGGCCGCCCGAGAAGCGATGCAAGACGAGAGGGATGATGCCGTCGCAGCCCGAGACTCCATCCGGAAAGATCGCGACGAGCACATTGCCAAATATGAAGAGTTGGAGAAGCACAATTATGAAGAGACAACCCGACTACGCCGCCGAGACAAGGGTTTCTGTGACACAATGACCGAGATGGACGTCCTCCTTAGAGGTAAGTGTTTCTTGCATCCGAGTACATTTTCCGATTGCTTCCTATTTCTGTGTTATTACTCATGCTTCTCTTCGTGACGCAGAGGCCTGGCCTGAATCTGAAGCAGCCGCTTATGCAGCCGTGGCCAAATCCCGAGAGGAGACCGTCGCAGCCGGAGGGACCTCCCAACTTGATGATAATGTCTGGACTCGGCACGAATATCTGATTGGCACAGAAGCTCGCATTCCTGTCATCAAGGGGATTGCACTGTCTTTCAAACTTGGCATTCTGAAGATTGCCGAGTTGATGTGGTCGCCGACTGAGCTCAAGGTCGGACTCCAGAGGATGAAGCACGTCGCCGGTTCCTCCGCCGAGACCCGCGAGCTTGAGACTCTGGACGAAGAAGACTGACAAAGGAGAGGCTGCGAATGCTACTACCGAGCAGACTCGGATTCTTCTGAAGGCCATCCCACGTCGGATCGACGTCTTGCTCAATTCTGTCGGTCGGACTGGTGCGGAGACTGCTCTTCAAACTGTGCTGAGCTGGTACCCACAAGTGAGGCTTCCCCAACTCTACAGCCTCAGAGAGAATGCAGCCGATTTGCTTGAGAAGACTTATACCGAGGTGAATCGGCTAGCCAGCACCATGGTGAACTGGTTTTCTCCCTATGACTACACTCCATATCTCGACGAGGGAGGGAACCCACTGGCAGCAACTACCATCTCTGGCTTGGCCGATGAGCTTTCTGACAGCGGTTCTTCCCATACTTCTCCGAGATCCAAGCAAACTAGAGCTACATCTACTGATGCGCAGTCGGAGCCGGATGCCGCCACTGCGCAAGCCGATCCGACTGCTCCGACTGCGAGCTCTGCGCCATCAACTGCCCCGACTTCTTGAGTCATGCCGCCGCCGACGCCCTCTACCTCTGCCGCCGACCTCCGATCGGCCTTATCTTATTTTTACTTTCAGAATAGTTGCTTGTAAGACATGGTTTTAATTCCACCGACACCCACTGGGTGTGGTTTCGATGTAATGAACTTATTCGGCCTTAGGCCTGTTATCTCTATGCAATCCGATTGCTCGTTGCAAGTTTTATTTGTGCGATCGACTTTGCGTCTTTGTCGGTTTCTTTTATCGGTCTGCACTTGGGGGTGTCATGCCTTGTCCATGTTGCCTCCGACATGCGGTCTGCAATCGGATCAAAGGTTGATTTCCAGCCAAGGTTCGATAAGTTTTTTGAATTTACACGACAAGATTTAACGCAAAGGATTCTGCAATGTTAGGAGCCGATTGCTCGCTGTCGTGCTCGATGCACCGGTCTGCGGCACAAACGGTAACTAAATTTATCGGCTATGCCCTTTTTAGAGCGTTTCGATTTGTTTCTCGGGAATTTGTACTGCCGACTGCCCCAACCGCTATCCTTCTCAATTCCACAACCACTCTCGTGACTTGTGCTCAAGTCAGGTGCTAAGTTGAGTGCCAGCCCGCAGTCCCCGTGCCTCGTTGGCTTATTTTTCTGACCTCGTGGTCGGTCAGTCCCTGAGTGCGTTACTCACGTCTTGGGTATGACTAAGCGTTGCCGACTTGGGCTCGCTTTTCGAATGAAATTATGCAAAGGTAATCGAATGCTCTTTTTCAGAGGCATGATAGCTTTACTGATCGTTTGCCGAATGGCGTACATAAATTTCTGTCGCTCAACTATAGAACGGGCATAAAAGCTCGGCGTTCCACGGCCGCTCTGTTTCTACTCCTGACGTGTCCTTGTGCCGAGTGCCCTTGGTGTAGTCGATCAAATAGTACGAGTTGTTCTTGAGTGCGCGGTTGATGACGAATGGTCCCTCCCAGGGTGAGGCCAGCTTGTGTTGCCCATCTGATTTCTGAATTCGGCGTAGCACCATGTCGCCTTATCGGAAGGCGAGAGGACGAATCTTCTTGTTGTGGTAGTGCCGCAACTTCTGCTGGTAGACTGCCGACCTGGACAAGGCCAGCAGGCAGGCTTCTTCCTTGAGATCAACGCCGTCTTCTCGTGCTAACTTGGCTTCCTCCTCGGTGTACAAGGCATGCTGAGGTGAATCAAACTCGATGTCGGATGGGATGATTGATTCTGACCCATATACCAGGAAGAAAGGGGTGAATCCAGTCGACCTATTTGGCGTGGTCCTTAAGCTGAACAGTACTGCTGGGAGTTCTTCAATCCATGCTCCGGGTGCCCTCTCAAGTGGCTCCACTAATCGGGGTCTGATACCCGAGAGGATGAGGCCATTTTCTCTTTCTACTTGACCATTCGACTGAGGATGTGCCACAGACGCAACATCGAGCCGAATGCCCTGCTGAGATGCGTACCGAGCTAGAGCGCCCTTTGCGAAATTGGTGCCATTGTCGGTGATGATGCTATTGGGCACACCATATCTGCATACGATGTCGTCCACAAAGCGAACCGCAGTCGGACCATCCAGCTTTTTGATCGGGCGGGCTTCAATCCACTTGGTGAACTTGTCCACTGCGACCAGGAGATGTGTCATGCCACTTCGGGCCCTCTTGAATGGACCAACCATATCCAAACCCCACACCGCAAACGACCATGCTATTGGGATTGTCTTCAATGTTGATGCTGGATAACGACTTTTTGCCTTGAACCGCTGGCAGCCCTTGCAATATTTCACCAAGTTCTCAGCCGCTGCAAGCGCAGTCGGCCAGTAGAAACCATGTCGGAAAGCTTTGCTGGCAATGGATTTTGCTGATGCGTGATGACCGCATTCACCTTAATGGATGTCTCTGAGCAACTCCAAGCCTCTGTCTTCTTCTACACATCTCTGAAAAACACCAGTTGCACTCTTACGCACTAGCTCGTTGTTGATTATTGTGTATGCCCAAGATCGGCGACTGATTTGTCTTGACTCAGCTTCGTCTTCTGAAAGGACTCCGTCTACTAGGAAATCTCTAATCGGTCGTGCCCATGATGGCGCACTGACGACTACCATTACTACTGCTTGCTGGGGTGCAACTTCTTCTTGGATCTCGGCTTGCTGGCCATCGGCCTCTTGGACTTCGGCCTCTTGAGCCTCTGTCATCTCGACTTCTGTCTCTGAACTGCCGACTGCGACGCCTGGCACGCATTCGGAAGCCCCTGGTGACGACTGCTCATCATTAGCTAGAACTTCTTCAATGCAATCGACAGTGCCTGATGTCATTGTCTCTCCTGAGGCTGTGCCGTCTGGTGCTGCCTCTACTTGCTTCCCTTTTGCCTTGTTCTTCTTGCTGCACTCGGCAGCCCCTGGTCTGCAATCGGCAGTCCCTGGTGCTGTCGGCTCTGCTGAGACGGAAGCACCTTGGGCGCTTGACTGCTTCTTCAGAGTTGGAATTTTTGCCGGTTGAGCTTCTTTTGCCTTCTTCAACGCTTCAAGGTCAGTCTCCGAGATGAAGATGGACCCGGATTCTAGGGATGGCATGATGGATGGCTTCCTGATGCGCTCAAGTGATACGCCTGGTGGGATAGCTTGCCTTGTTGAGCCGAGCTTGGATAATGCGTCTGCTGCTTCGTTGTTTGCTCTCGGCACATGGTAGAACTCACATCCTTCAAAGTATCCACTCATCTGCTGCACTAGGAAACGGTAGCTTTCCATATTTGCATCCTTTGCATCCCAGGTGCCTGTGCATTGCTGCACCACCAAATCGGATGTCACAACCCCAAGTTAGGTATGTGCTAGGATCAAGTGCTCCTTTGCATCATGTGAAAATTTCAAAAGAAAATTCAAAAATGGGGAAAATAAAAGCCCTGAGAAATTAAATCAAATGGCCAGATAAAAATATTTTTCCAAAAATCATTTGAACATTTGGAAAATTCCTATAAATGGTGCTGATCATTTTAAAAATGGTTTGGGAGCAAACCCATGCTCATGGATTTTTCAAAAATTCAAACAGAGGCTTGGAAATTAAATTTAAATGCTATTTGAATTGGATTCAAATAATTTGAATTCCAAAAATCTTCAAATCTTGGGAGTGGCTAGTACTATGTCACATATGTCCAAGATAAATATTTGAGGATTTTATAAAATGCCTAGGTAATTATTTTACCACAGCAAAACAAAAGTCAGAAGAATTAAACAGAAAAGATTTTTTTAGAAAAGGAAAGAGGCCCACCTACCTGGCCCAACTCACCTAGGCCGGCCCAGCCCAGCTGGCCTCACTGTCGTCTTCCTCCTTTGCCAGAAGGAGGGACGGCCGAGCCGTGCGCCTCGCATGGCCGCCACCTCCTGCTTCTGGCCACGGAGCTGCTCCTCCGTCCTCATCTCTTCGCCAGGAGAAGCGACTGGAAGCCCTCCTCCATTCCCCCCCCTCTCTCTGCTCGTGCCCCCTTCTTCCTCGCCGTTTTGGCACCCACCCGTAGCTCGCCGCCGTCCACCCCTGCGAGAAGACGCGGCCATCGAGCTCCCCACGCCGAACCAAGTTGTCCACGAGGTGCGCGCCGTCGAGAGGAACCGCCCCGCTGAAGATTGAGATCCCGGACGCCTTGTCGACAACGCCAGCTTCACCGAAGCGCTCCGACCGCCGTGGCTTTCCTCCGGCGAATTCGTCGCCGCAGCTGCTCCTCTGCCTCCGCCGACCGCACCGCTGTGCTCGGGGTGAGGTTCTCTTCAAAACCCCCCACTCCATGCTCTGTTTCGTGCCCCGTCGCATTTTTCCCGTCGAGGCAGAACTCCGGCCGCCGTGGAGCTCCTCACCGCCGTGGCCTCCGGCCTCCTCCGGCGGGCGCGTGTGCTCCCCTGGATGCGCACGTGCAAGGGGCACGTTCTGGTGCCCTTGGCGTGGCCTCCCGTGGCTGGAGCCGTCGTCCCGAGCGGGCACCGCCGCAGCCAGTGGCCACCGGCGGCTCAACGCCGGCAGGGCCGACGTGGCAGGGTGGTTAAGGGCTAATCCCCTGGTCATTTGGCCCCAAGCCAATGACAGGTGGGGCCCTGGCCCCCTTAATCCTCTGTTAATTTTAAATAAAATGGGGTTAACCCCTGAACCACTGACAAGGCTGGCCCACTGGTCAGAGCCCCCCCCCCCACGTCAGCATGACCTCATGATGACGCAATAAGTCTTTTTTTCCTTTTTAAAATAATTCCACAAAATGGCTGAAACTTTGAAAAATCATAGAAAATTCATATTAGCTCCAAATTGAACGAATAATATATGAAAAATGACCAGGAGAAAATAACCTATCCAAATATCCAACTTTAAACTTTCTTTGAGTTGATTTTAAAATGGGACCAGTAGCATATGTCATTTGATTTATTTGGAATTTGTTCAAATTCATTTCAAATGATTTTGCAACTTGGACCATGGAATTATGCTACCTTTCAACCACACTTCAGAGGCATATCATTCACAATTCAAAATGTTTCAAATTGATCAAACAATGTCACATGTAACTTGGCTAAGTTTGAATTCAAATTGGAGTTTGATTTTGCATTTCAAATGCAATATACTCCTTTTAAATGGAATGCTCAACACATCAGTACCTTGAACATCACCATTGCAATCTTATTCATGTGATTGTGCATTGTACATTATGTTGATCCTATGATTGTCATGTTGCTGATAGAAGTGGAGCCGGAATCCGGGATCACCCCCTTCGTTGAAGACCCCGTGACTGAACCTCGTCAGCAAGGCAAGCAAACCCCCATTGATCATGTCGATAAAATCCCACTTCCCTCTCATGTCTCGCTTATGCATTGTTTAGGATGATCACTATGATAATGTTTCTATCGCATAGTTGAAACCATATCCTTTGCATGACCTATCATCTTGTCACAGTAGTAAGCAAACCACAATCCTAGCAGATGTAGGAGTTGGTTGATATCATGTGGCCCCTGCAACTGTTACTGCTTATTGCATGCTTAGTGATACAACGAGGTTGCTTTTGATGTGAGTCGGGATAATGATAAACATGGTGTTGATGAAAGTGAAACGTGTTGGTGAATCTACCCTAATACAAGCTGAACGATGAGAGGTTGTGTAGGAGTACACAGTGGGTTGTCTCGTTGAACACCGCCTTAAGTCTGAGTTCTTGTGTGGTGATCCAAGAAGAAGAGTACAACCACACATTGGGCTCACTGACCCCTCTCATACTAGTACCTCACCCCGTTCGAACCCCAAGAGTCGCAGTAGTTCGGAGTTCTGGTAGGGCTGTGGCACGGTCTGCGAAGTGGATGAACGACTTTTCAAGACCGGCTTGGGACCCTGCACACATCGTTTGAGGTTGTACTGGAACCTCGGCCGGACTTCCATACGGATCCCCCTCAGATAGGCGACTCTCTGGACTAGAACGGAGCTGTGGGCGAAGTGTTGTGGTGGCATCCTCGCTGTCACCTCTTGAACGGTGACATGCAAAAGGCGGTAACTGATGACACGTGTGTGTAGCGGTACACCCCTGCAGGGTTAACAAAACTATTCGAATAGCCGCGTCCGCGGTTAAGGACTGCTTGGAAAGCTTAGCTTGATTATTAGACAACTTGAACTGGATACTTCTAAAATACACCAAGATAAGTGTGAGTGCTATGGTGTGCTTCTCGTGGGGAAGTCGAGGAAGTAACCATAGTGGTGTATTGGTTGAAGAGATGTAGTGGACTCATGTACGCTTCTTACCTCAAGTCTGGTACTCGTAGTTCAGGACTAGCCAAGTCAAAGCTGGCACTTCTGCAAGTGAAACCCCACCTCCCTTTACCTTGATACATACGCATGAGTAGTATAGCTCCTATGTAAGTCTTGTTGAGTACGATTTTGTACTCACGTTTGCTTAATCTATGTTTTAGATGAACCCACCGACCCCGATGGTGGAATTCTAATCGAAGCTCGAAGAATGAAGACTCAGACCAAGACCAAGCTAGTGTCGTCCCAGTCAGACGACTGGTTCCCTCGTGGAGGGCTTGTTTTTAGATAAGGCTTCTCTAAGCCATTTGTTAAACTTGTCTGTACTCAGACCTACTTTGCTTCCGCTTGTCTGTTGTAATGTTGGATCACATGCTTGTGATCTCTGTGTGCACTCTGTAAGAGTTATTAATAAAGATGTATACTTTGTAGAGAATTGCAATGATACCTACTGTTCATACAAGGCATGTGTACTGCGTGTATGTTTATAACATGCATGTCTTTGTATGGGTTTTCGAGACCTTAGTTGTGATCTGGCTGGCGGTCTTTTATACACCAAGTGGCCCTTAGATGTGCGCAGCTTGGGGCATAACGATGCGATTGTTCGAGACTCCGTCTCGTGCACACTTTGATGTATGATCGAGCCCGCCCTAGACCCCGACTAAGTGATCGGGCTGGAGTAAGTCTATGTAAGGGTTATAATACAATCGATAGTATGGTTGAGGTGACTTGTCTATGAGTATGGGAGTTCATCACCCATATCATTTAGACTTGTGTGCGGACGATGAGGACCCATTTCAGTTGATCATCCGGCCTGGATGGGATACCCCTCACGTTCGACACTTTCCGAGAACGTTCTGTGCTTGCCCTTGTCTGCTTAGACAAGTGGGTACGGTTCTCGGCACTCCATATGATTGTGTTGTAGCGAGGCTTGCATACGCTAACCCCGGGTCCCGACATCGGAGTCACCAAAGCACTCAATATTTCGAATGCTGATTTCCTTGGCCAGCTTGATACCATGCACAAGGGCTTCGTACTCGGCAACATTGTTTGATGTTGCAAAGTGAATCTGGAGTACATAGTGTAATTGATCTCCTCTTGGTGAAGTGAGCACTACGCCAGCCCCTAGGCCGCTCTTCATCTTGGATCCATCAAAATGCATTCGCCAGAAGTCCGATCCTGGGATGGATGGCATATATTGAGTTTCAGCCCAGTCCACCAGGAAATCGGCCAACGCTTGCGACTTGATTGCTTTTCTCGGCTCGTACTGGATGCCATGGTTGGCAATCTCGATTGCCCACTTCGCCACTCTTCCGGTCGCATCTCTGCTTCCTATGATGTCGGCCAATGGAGCCGAGCTGATGACCGTGACCAAGTGGGCTTGAAAATATGGCTTCAATCTCTTGGCCGCCATATATACTCCATAGCACATCTTCTGGTAGTGATGGTAGTTCTGCTTGGACGCCGAGAGCACCTCACCGATATAATACACAGGTCGCTGAATCTGTTGTGCCTTGTCCTTCTCGGGCCGCTCCACCACCATGACTGCACTAATCACCCGATTGGTCGCCGCAATGTATAACATCATTGGCTCCTTCTCAATCGGGGCAGCCAGAATCGGCGCAGTGGAGAGCATGCGCTTAAGCTCTCGGAATGCTTCATTTGCCTGAGGTGTCCAGGTGAACTTCTCCGTCTTCTTCATCAGCTGATATAACGGGATTGCTTTTTCACCCAGCCGACTGAGAAATCGGCTGAGTGAGGCGAGGCAACCGGTGAATTTCTGCACTTGCTTCAGGTTTTTGGGTTGCTCCATTCGCTCGATTGCGGCTATCTTCTCGGGATTGCATTCGATTCCTCTCTCGGAAACGAGAAATCCCAAGAGCTTGCCGGCTTGGACTCCGAAAACACATTTCTCAGGATTAATCTTGATCTGGTAAGTTCTCAGATTTGCAAATGTCTCTCGGAGGTCGTCGAGGAGTGTGACTCCCTTGGCTGACTTCACTACCAGATCATCCACATAGACGTGGAGATTTCTACCGAGTTGGGAGTGTGTACATCTCTGAATTGTGCGCTGATAAGTGGCACCTCTGTTCTTCAAACCAAAAGGCATGGTGATATAACAATAAGCCCCAAAAGGGGTTATAAATGCAGTTTTTATTTGATCTTCCACAGCAAGTTTGATCTGGTGATAGCCAGCTATGGCATCCAGAAAAGACAAAAGCTCACGGCCGGCCGTAGAATCAATCACTTGATCAATACGGGGCAGAGCAAACGGATCTTTCGGGCACGCCTTGTTCAGGCAAGTGTAATCGATACACATGCGCCAGGTCTTGTTCTTCTTCATGACGAGGACTGGATTCGCCAGCCACTCGGGGTAAAACACTTCCATGATGAAACCTGCAGCTTGCAGCTTCGCAATCTCTTCGCCGATTGCCCTTCTCTTATCTTCAGAAAAACGTCTCAGGGGTTGCTTGACCGGCTTCGAGCCTGGCCGAATGTGCAGCTTGTGCTCGGCGAGTTCTATCGGCACACCAGGCATGTCTTGTGGAGACCATGCGAAGATGTGCCGATTCTCACGGAGAAACTCGATGAGCTCGCTTTCCTATTTGTCTCTAAGTCCAGCTCCGACTACAACGAACTTGGTTGAGTCGAAGGGATCTAGAGCGACCTTCTTGCTGTCCTTGGCCGACTGAAAAGCTGATTCCTCATCTGCTCTCTTGGCTGGGCCGAATAGGAGTGGATTCTTGTTCTGTGATTGCACCATTGCTATCACTTTTCCGAGCTGACGCTTCTCTGTTTCAACCACTTGGGAGTTAGCCAAACTGCTGCCAGCCGACGTGCACTCGAGGGACTTCCTGAAGTCCCCGGTGACAGTGATGACGCCGTTTGGCCCTGGGATCTTCATCTTGAGGTAAGTCTTCTGTGTGTTGAACATGAACTTGGCAAATGCGGGCAATCCCAACAGAGCATGATAAGGACTGCTGAGGTCGGCGACCTCGAACCAAATTGGCTCCCTCCTGAAGTTCTCCTCTGTGCCAAATATGACGTCCAGCCGAATGCAGCCCATGGGGGTGCAAGACAACCCAGGGACAATCCCATGGAAATTCGTCCGACTGCGCTCCAGATCCTTCTCGGTGAGCCCTAGCTTGATCAAGGTGTCTCTGTACAGAATGTTGATTGTGATTCCTCCATCGACGAGCACTCGGGAGAACTTGCATGAAAATCTTGGTCCTGCGAACAGAGCATCAACCACAAGCGGATAATTGCCTGGATTCGGCAAGATGGTCGGGTGATCTGCTCTGTCCCGGGATATGGGACACTCGGACCAATGCATGAACTGAGGAATCGGTGGCATGGTGGCGTTGAATTCTTGAGCTCGGGCTCTCCGACTGCCCTTGTCGGTGGACTCGCTGGTGAAAATCATGTAAGCGGCGTCTTGCCGCGGGAACTGGTTCTACTGCTGAGGTGGTCCTCTGTTCTGGGGTGGTGGTGGGGGTGGAGGCGGTAAAGCTTCTCCCTTTGCAATCCTTCTCACAAAATCACACTGCCGAGTTGTGTGCGCAGACGGCCTGCCAGGAGTGCTGTGAAATTTGCACGGTGCATCCAGCATATCATCAAATGTGTACTTGGGCTTCATCTGTCCCTGTGGCCTCACATTGGGCTTCATCTTCCGACTGCCTCCTGCATCCCCTGGATCTTCTTCGTTCTAGACAGCGGCCACCTGCCGACTGCCATACTGAGTATCTGGCTGCTCGTCCTTGCGCTTGCCATTGTTCTGCTGGTTGTTGTTGTTGTTGCGGTTGTTCTCTCTTCTTTCCTTCCGACTGAGGCCTTGGTTCCCTGCGTCCGACTGCGGAGCCCCTGGTGACTGGATTACACCTCCAACTCCGAGCTGGATAGGGCGCATCGCAGAATCGTACATAGCGAACGCATTGGCCACCTTCATGAGCTCGGCGAGCGACGTGAAGTCCTTGCGGAGCAACTTGTGCTTCAACATTGAATCGGCCAGGCACCCATCCGTGAAGTACTGAATGGTCTGGATCTCATGGACTCCTTCACATGAATTCTTCAGCTTGATCCACCGAGATAAGTAATCTCGGAGGGGTTCATCCTTGCCTTGCACACAGAGAGCCAACTGCCGCGGGAGGTTGGGCCGCTCATACGTGCTCGTGAAGTTTTGAATGAATGCACTCGTGAAATCTTCCCAGCAATTTACACTATCCTTGGGCAGACTGTTCAACCACGTCCGAGCTGAACCCTGCAGCATCAAAGGTGCATAGCGGACTTCCACGCGCCGGTTGCCTCCTGCAATTCGAACTGCGGTCAGGTAATCGGACAACCAATCTTCTGGTTTCACAGAACCATTGTACTTTGGTGTGTCTCTCGGCAGCGTGAAGCCTTTTGGAAACTTCTCGGTCCGAATGCGATGACCGAAACACGACGGGCCAGCCTCTCCTTCTTCATCTTCTTGAGCTTCCTTATCCAGGAGCTCAATGCGATGCCTCGCGTCATTCTGACCGATTTGGCGAGGGCCAAGTCGGGCGCTGATTGCTGGTCTTGGTGCCGACTGCTGAGGCATGTCATTGCGCCTGTTGTTAACAGCTGGCTCTTCAACTCTTCTGCTTGCCGCTGGGGGTGGCCGATTGCTCCTGACCCTACTCTCATGCCGAGATGGGGCGGGCTGCTGTCTGTTCTGGCGCGATGCATTCGGTCGCTGGCTAGCTTCCGGATTCGGCCTCACAGTTCCTCTTGACACCCCAGGTCCTGCATTCTGATTCTCCATTTCCACGAGCCTCTGCTCCTTTGCGGCTGCCAGCAGCTCGCGCATTCGGCGCGACTGCTCTCGCCGCTCATCTCCCTCTAGGTCTTCTAGCTCGATTGCTATCTGCTCGGCTGCTCTCAAGTTCTTGTCCAGCGTGCTGTACGTCGGCCTCTGGATGAACGCCGATTGCGCCGGCTGCTCCAGCTGTGCCGGCCTCCTCGGCCGCTCCGGTTGCTCGGCTCCCGACAGCTACTGATGGACTGCTCTACCTCGGCTTCTCAGATCTTATAAGACTGCGGGCTCAATCGGCCCACGCGGTCCTGCATGCGCCGCGTTGTACTCTCTGGTGATGGCTCCCAGCCTACGCTCTTCTGTCAGCACTTGCTCGGCCCTGCGAGCGAGGGCAAGCCGTGCTGTTTCCAGCTCAGTGTGGACTTGATCGGGATCCCCATTCCTATTCACGGGTGTGTACAACACATCCCGCAACGCGCTGGTGCCGACTCGCTCCGCGGCGTCAGCTGCCTCCTAGGCTCTCCTAGTCGCACTCGCTCCGTCGTGGTTGCTTGATGAGGATGCCCCCGCCATCATGACGGCTGCGTGCACACGGCCATCCTCTCCGCCGGGTGCTGCGGTGAAGCCCCTGGTCGAGAGCGGATCCGTGATGCACGAGAAGACGTGAATCTCCCTGGGATATGCCTCGGGGAAGCTGTCGATGAAGAGGCGATGACTGCCAACCTGCAGTGACACACCGGGCGGCAGGGGTGCACCGGCTCCGTACCGCGCCGAGTAGTCCACCACATAGTCGATTGCCCCACGCCTAAGAATCAGGCCAGAGGCGTGGCTACCGCCCGATGCAGAGGAAAATCCCTTCCGGATCTTTACTCCAGTCGACGCCTCGGTCTGCCCCACGGTGGGCGCCAACTGTCGTCGATATGTGACGGCAGATGCCATAGGGATGGCTAAAAGTGAGGGGAAGACGCGAGGAAGAAGATGTCGATGGTGCCGGAATCGGGTTGGGCACAAACACGGTGACGGACACCACGATGTACCCAGGTTCGGGGCTCTCCGGAGAGATAACACCCCTACTCCTGCTTGTCTCTTCTGTATCAATGGAGCTGAGCTACAATAACTGCTTCTCTATCTACTCAGGGGAAGGTGAGAGCCGTCGTGGGCAAGGTTCTCTCCTGCTTCCCTAAGGAGGAAGTACAAGCAGTAAATGAACTGAGTGAGTTGTGAGTAATGGTGCGAATGTGTGGATCATCCCCCACGCAGGAGGGGTACCCCGGGCTCTTATAGTGTGAGCCCAGGGTAAATCGGTAACTTCACTGCCGATTGGGCCCAGTTGTCATCCTCTAATCGGCTGGGTCCCACCGACTGCTCCTCTCCGGGTGATCCGGACCGGACGAGCGGCGGCCCATGCTGTAGACTCGTAGGGCATGATGGTGAACAGTGGAGCTAGGAGGTGCGGTCTTGTCGTCCTGTCCTCGAAATCGGCGGAGAGGTCGACACCGCATCTCTGCCAGATCTTCGATGTGACTTGGCTTCTCTGCCACCCCGATCTCTCGGGATTGCGCATTTATGACCTCGTACTTGTACCCTCGACTGATCTCGGGGTCAACTTCTCCAGGGGTAGTAGGTTGTACCGATTGCGCCTGGGCCGACTGGTGGTTCTCGGCAGGGTCGATTGCTCTGGGCAATCGGCCGTGCTGATGCCCACCTCGGCCCAGCTGCGGGCCAATCGGATAATCGTCTTGGTGACGAAAGGGTGGACCGGTCGCGCCTGGGCCGACTGCTGGCATTCGGTACGGCTGATTTCCTTGGAGCAATCGGCCGTACGCCTGCCCAGCTCGGCCCAGCTGCAGCCCAATCGGTCCATCCTTGTCTTGAAAGGTTGCTTTCGCTTGGGTGAGCCTACCCGGGTACCAATCCCCCGACAGTAGCCCCTGGTATTTTAGTCGGAGCGGGAATTTATCCGGGGATGACTCATCAGTACCGGTTGATTACTGGACAGATAATCCGGAGGGGAAGGTTCCATGTCTGCAGTGTTAGAGACATCTGAGAGACGTGTGGATAGTGTGTCCGACTCGTTGAACCATTCTGAATAACTTTCATATACATAACATTTTCATCCGAAAAGTTTTACCGGCACCAGGAATTACCGGACAGTGCAACCAGAGGGGAAATGTTCCACGTTCGGTATGTTAGAAGGGTGCGGTGGGTAAACGGGTAGCGTATTCGTAATCATTATATTTTTCTGACCAACTTTGATTTATAAATTATTTTGATCCAACTTACGTATTAAAAGATATTGTTTTTTAAAAGATTTAATCACTTTAATCATTTTCTGGAAATTATTTATTATTTAATATAACATTATCTACAATAGTGATGTTGACTAGTCAAACTGACACAGAGGGCCCACCTATCAGTGACTCAGAGTTAATATATTTAAATAAAACATTTCTTATAATTAAAAAAGGCTCGGGCCCACTTGTCATAGACATTGATTTTGGAACCCACTGAATTTTTGCTAAGCCTGAAATTCTTGTTTCTAAATCAACACTTAGCTGTTTTCGAGAGGCTAAGGTTCAGTGTTCTGCTCTCCGCCAAGTTAGTGCCCTATATCAAGTCGAACAATTTTCTGTGATCTCGAATCTGGTACAGAAGCCATTTATTAGGGTTCATTTACTTAATTAAAACTCGGTCCGAAAAGTGCTACCAATTGTTGATTACAGATGACTGTTATTTTATTCAAAACTTTGCAAGTTAATAGATATTTATATATGGCACAAATTAGGGTACCTCCTATGAATGATTTGCAACATATAAGTTATACTAGCCTGCCATGGGTTTAATTTTGCAAAAAACATTGCTTCAACTTGTTAACTCATAGCCCTAAATTAGCTATGAAAACCATTTGTTTTATGCCATTGCTTTTGTTAATAGAAATCCATCTTTTGCGATTTTTGTTGGATTTAATTCATGCATTTTCTGAAGTTGCTCCAATGGAACAAATTGAAACTTGATACTTTGACTATCCATTCATATCGTTTTTAGCTATTTTGGGTTTGGCTTTGTTTCTATTTTATTAGTGTCAAAAGGGGTACAACAGCAGCATATGCAGACATTCAGCAATCAGCAGCCGCAACTACTGAAGCTTTAGCAGCAGCAACCGCGCAAGCAGCTTCAGGGGCGGAAGAAACGGGTGGCAGCGAGGCCACCCGCGGGCGCTCGAGCATGAGTGCAGGGGCACGCCGGTGGCACAGCCAGCCATGGCTGTGCACCCCATGCACACACACACAACACAACACGCGCACGCACACATCACACGCCATGGCCAAACCATCCATGACCATGGCCATGGACAGTGCAGCAGCAGCCACGCACGGGGTGGCGTGTGCGCAGAGATGCGAGCACGCACATGGCGTGGCCGGGGCGTGGCCAAGCGGAGGGGCAGGGGCGCGGCTGGTCCGCGACCTGCGCGCGCGTGAGAGCCAACGGCGTGGCCATGTGGCTGGGCACACACGGGCCCAAGGCACCGGCGGCCACGGCCATGCCGTCGACGGGGGGAATGGCTACGGGAGAGGAATGCAGAGGGAGAGTGGGGGAATCAAAACGAAGTCTCACATGGAGCGTGTAGGGTTGGCAGCAGGCCCGGGGAAGCATCGCCGGAGCTCGCCGGGCAGAGGAAGAAGACGATGACGATTCGCCCGAAGCAGGCGGTGCAGGATCGATTCCCTCCTTGCAGCGATGCAATCGACGGCGACGAGCACGCAGGATAGGACGGCGGAGCGGGTGGAGCTCTCTGGCCGCGCGAGCTCGCGAGGCTCCTCCCATGGCGGCTCGGGATCGAGCGGGGAGACGGGGTAGAGAGCTAGCGGGAGGGGAATGGAGGGAGGTGGCTAGGGTTAGGGTTCCTGTGTGGGGGGTGTGGTTGACTTAACAACGTTGGCCAGCCGTCGATGGACGACACGGCGACGGCGGCGGCTGTGGCACCGTGCGATGGCTGCCATGCCATGCCTTGAGCAATGGAGGGGTAAGAAGGGAGTGGGCTGGGGTGAGCCTGGTGACTGGGTTTGCCACAGGTGTAGGATAGCATTTTTCTATTTTGTTTTTGTTCTTTTCTTTTGTGTTTGTAATACTTTTAGATGCTTTCGTATTTTTGTAAAATAGGTAACATGTTCCAAAAAATTTGTTATACTTTACCATGATGCCACAAAAGATTAGGGGCAGAACAAAATTCATTTGAATTTTGTTTAAATAGTATTTGATTAAAATGGACTGTTTTAGGCACTGTTTTGATTTATTTTATAACTTAATAAATTACCCAAGTTGGTTTATCATGGTCCAGTGAATATTTGTGATTTAACAAAAGTGGTTGCACAATTTTTGGACAAAGTAATATTTGTCACATTAATTTTAATGCCAACCAAGAGAATTTTGAATATGATCAAAAGCAAAGATGGTCATGGCATGAATAGCAACAGTAATCTTTGATTAACACGAGTGATTACTATTCATGACAGTGAGGGTGTTACACATGCGCAGGCCCCAGGGTGGGCGCCAACTGTCGTGGGAAAGTCACGACAGATGTCTTCATTGGAGAACTTAGCGTGGGACCTTTGCTGCGAGGTGAATACAAGGAGGAAGTCGACGAGATCACAAGACACGAGATTTACCCAGGTTTCGGCCTGTCGAAAGGTAAAGACCTACTCCTGCTTTTCTATTGTTGGGTGTCGACTTCTCGAATACAAAGATGCGGAATCGCTACCTATGCCTCGAGAAGGTCTAAGTTGAGTTGTCCTTTTGGTTCCCCGGGGTGCCGGCTTATATAGATGCCGGGTCCCTAGTGTTACAAGAACCCGACTTCCACACGAGACGGAGTCTTAATCTAGTTACAAGTAATTTCCTTGTCTATCAAGGTAAGTCATATTCCTTCTACGGTCTTCGGGATTCATGTTGGGTGCGACTCGGTCCAGAAAACGAGTTCTCCTCCCGGGCCTTCCGTGGGTTGAGTCGGCATGCATCCTTTGATATGTCGGGTTATGGTCTTGATCCATCCCCCCGACAGAGGCGGCGGCGGACGAGGGGGAAGGGGGAAATATAGGAGGACGAGGTGGCGGCTAGGAGGAGGAGGATATGACGATCGCAGGACCCATCGCCAGGTAGAGATCACATCTCCCAAAGTTACCAACTGCCTTCTTAGCCAACCAGCAACGCAACCACACTCACCAATCGACGGGGGCGTTTTTCACCGGTCTCGCACAGGAAAGAAAGGAATCCGGCCCACTGATCATCGGCTCTAACCACTAGTTTACCACGATTTCTGATTAACCTACGATAGACTAGGCACCCAGCAGCGCTAGTGCCCCTGTTCATGAGCGAAATTAACGGGCCAGATCCTCTAAACCAGCTGAGATGGCTCGAGAGGCTCGGTATCCTAAGAGGCTTTATAGGAGGAATGTCTTGGAGCCCTGAAAAGTTTCTAACCTGTTTGGTACTCCCTTCGTATTTAAATAAAAGCGTTTAGATTATAAATTACTAAAGTAGCAATCTAAACGATTCTATATTTTTTTACAAAGAAAGTAGCTCTGAGGTCATTCGAAACGTAAGATTCATTTTTATGATGGGAGAGCAAACAATTTGGTTCGTTGGCATGTGTCTTTGCATGAATCAATCATCAAACTGCTTTCAAATGAAACGTAACGTCTAAAACAAAATATAGAAAAGGCCTAGATTTAAGCGACAATTGTTTTTCGGACACTTTATAAAATTGACAAGATGGATAATACTAGTAGTTTTCAAAAACATAAAAATTAAAAAGTAGCACATACAAGATATCATATAACAAAAATTTGCTCGATTGAAAAAAAAATCCAATAATTGTTTTAGTCCGTAATGAGTGTACAAATTGCAATGTGGAACGCAGGTACAAAAAAATCAATGTAATCTACCATAGTGATTTCAATAAAAAGAACAGTGTGCTACAATCTCTACTGTTATTAGACAAGCAAACTTTTTTGATAGAACCACTCCGTTAAGTGCACTCAATCTGATTAGTACCACCAAACCGCTCAACTTAATTAGATCTGACGATCCAGATTAATCCAACCGGGTGTAACGCGTACACTTAGCAATTAACATTGGCAGACCATGTTTTGACTATCGGACAAAAACTTCTGCCCGCATGCACAGTCCGCACCCCAAGGGAATATGAGAAAATAATTCCCTTAACCAATGTCCCCTCATGTAATCACACAGACAATTCCTTTGATCACTAGACCTGTCAGCTTCTCCTCTTCCTCCTATCTCCATCTAGACTATAGATTTGCAATGAGCCAACGATCAACTCAACTTCTACTCTTTCATCCATCTTGGAATCTTACGTTGGTTACGCCTAGGCGTGGGATGGCCGCCATATGGTGCACTAGTGACACGTTTGGTTGCCCGAATATAGCCCAACCAGGCCTGCACGAGCAGTTCTGAGGTTGTTCTGTAGGTTAGGCTGCATCTAAAACTCGCACCGCACAAACCTCAAAGCGGTCCTCAGCCAAGCTGCTAGGAACGCAGTGAAAGTCTGTTTCCAAGAGCCACACTATTGGGTCCCTTTGCTAACGAGGAGCACTACTTCGATGCCATCAAATAAATTTCTGGCGCCGTTGTCGGGGACTCTAGTCTACAAGATAGGGAGTTGCACACTATCTTTTATCTTTGCTTTTTAGTCTTGTTAGTTTACTTTCTAGATTTTGCTTTTGTGCCTTATATCAAAAACACCAAAAAAATAGTTATCCTGCTTTTAGTTGTTTCTTCTGTTTAGTCAGAATGTCAATCTTTGCTATTTATAGTGCTCCTTCTGATGTTGAATTTAGAAATTTTAGATAAGAAAGTGGTGAAAACCTGAAAAAGGCTGGGGATAGGCTTTTCAAGATTTATAAGAAAGTTACTCCTGAGAAATCTATGAGTATCTTGCTTGACACTTTTTATCATGGGGTCTTTAAATGGTGTAAATTTTCTCCAGACTTGCTAGTTGGAGAAAATTTTCTTAGACGTGACGAAGCTAAAGCTCTCGATATTATAGACGGTCTATCTAGTTACTTTGTTTATGATCATGGAATTAATGCTATTATAGATAGACTTGCTACCATTGAGAAAAAAGTAGACGCTTTAGACTTGAAGGAAGTAGAAAAACCTAAGCCCATCAGAGAAGAGATTTTGGAGATAGATAATGATTCGGAGCCGTTTGCTGGGATCCGATGAATTATGAGATTATGTTCAAATTGTGATGAGTAATATATTTGGTTTACCTTTTATGTTTTAGTTCTTGAGTATTCTTGCATGTTCTCCGTTGCTTTTTATTGCTTTGGCCATGCAGTAGATAGTAACTCCAAGAGGAAGTGTTATGCATGATTTTGGGTTCATGTCACGATCTACTACTTGACCAAAGCAACAAATTACAACGGAGAACATGCAAGAACAAGATATAAAAGTGCACTAATAATATAACTTCCACAATCTGAACATAATCTCATAATCCATCGGATCCTAGCAAACACAACATAACAACACAATAACTATAACATATATGCCTTGATCATGATAGACAACTCACTAAACACTAAAGCACAAAGTTGGAAAGAATACATCAACTAGCTTGCTGCCATGAACCCTAGGTCCAAGGAGGAACTACTCACGACGCATCATGGAGGCAATCATGGTGAAGGAGTGGCCTTCGGAGATCAATCCACCCTTCAGCAGGGTGCCGAGACAGAACTTCTGCTGATCCCGATCTCGGGATAGCGATGGCGGCGAAATTGAGACGAAAATTGGAAAAGGAGCTCCTCCTCGAGGGTTTTCAGAAGACGAGGAATAAATATATGCAAAGGAAGGCACCAGGGTGGCCCCACCTGATCAGGCGCCCAGAGGGCGCAACCCCCTCCTGGTCGCACCAGGAAGTCGCCTGGACAGGGGGTGTCCACCTCTGGCTGTCCTTCAGGCATCTGGAGTCTTATGAGAAATTGGAATTTGTGAATTTTTTCTTGAATTTTGTTGCAATATTGATTTTCACATTTTTCTGCGATGCACAGACAATAACGGACGAAAACTGGTACTCGACACTAGGCTAATAGGTTAGTCCCAAATATGTTGCAACATGATATGAAAGTGCATCAAAACTTATAGCAAAGTCACACAAAAAGCATGGAACAAGAAACAAATATAGATACATTTGAGATGTATCAACGGGCACCTGTTGCTCGCCCATTTCGGCAACAACCATGTCGAACTCCACCCGCAATGGGGCAAGAGGATCAGGTTGCTCCTCCTTCTCGTCACCAAAAGTGAAGATGAGGAGCTCATCCGGGTAAGCCATTCGGTGAAAATGTGGGTGCCGATGGGGAGACTGAAAGTACAATCGATCGGCTAAAGCTAGCGACATTGATTATGCCAGCCCACCGCCCGACCATTATTGCCGCCATTAGTTTTGGGTAGTTTAGGAGATGTCGTTGGGTCAAAGACTGCCACGGCCAGCCTCGATCCACGATGATTTCCCGATCGACTAAACTATAAGTACCACACCGGGCAATGGAAAGGCGTCAAAGTAAGAAAATGCCAATTCTTCTCGTCCCTACAACATGCTAGCCAGTATCGAGTGAGATGACCAAAATAATGATACATGTGGGATCATGGGCATCATTGCACGAAGTTGGTAATAAAAGAGCGTCTGCTTTTATCCCACTCGCGTCGTTGAGCAGAAATGTATGTGATATACTTCTGTATCGCCCATGTTTTTTGAATATCGATCGTATGTAGCATATCGCACATGATTGAAGACTGTCTATCGTGCGTGTTGTCTAATTAATCGCCCACGTTTCGTTTTTGGGCACACATGGCGATTTTCATATTGTGTGCTTTGTGAACATCGCACACAGCTCTGCGATATTGTGTGCGATAGAAGGGCGGTTAGTATCTGCATTTAGTACTAGTGGTTGATCGATAACACGTGGGTTGTATTTGCAACATTTGGTTCTCTCAACTATCAAGTACTCCGAGCCAAACACCTGAACAACAACTTTGAAGAACTTGTACATTGACTCAAGGCATGTGGACTCACACATGCAAGTATCCAACCAACGTAATACATTTATGATAAGAGGAGAAGCCAATCTTTCCATTGGCATTTCGCTTGCACTTGAAGTAATCATCATAACCCACCACTCCTTCACGAATATGATTGAACAATGGCCTCACCATTCAAAGTGTCACCAAACAAACTTAGCAGAGAATACTGGGGTTGTGCGATGGAAATAATTCGTTAAACAGAAGGACGCCGCCTCGTTCTCTGTTACGATTCATCAGAGGTGCATGGCCCTCTATCGATCCATTGAACAATGAACATTGTCTCAAAATATGTTCGTTGGCGAGAAATGTAGCAACCAAAACATCAAAGTGATGATTTCGTTCCTCACAAACTAATCGTGCAAACAGTTGAATACCTTGTGGGTGGAGACGATCACGGGCTTGGATGAGTCTTGTCAGACGAAGACCCCCGTCCTGATCGCTTTTCGCAAGTAGGGATGTAGAACTCAACGTCCTCCGACGGTGATGGTGGAGGTGATGTGCCAAGGGCAGCGACGATCACGATCGAATGGGATGTATGGTACTGACAGTGTGTGCCACCTACAGGCGGGCTAAGGGAGGACAACAAGGGCGTCCATGCCGTGTCCTCTCTTTACGTCCTAAATTTGGGTTAAAAATGGTTCAAAGGAAACATAAAAACGAATATCGGCTCATTTGCGTTGTCGTGTTGAATAGTACTCCCTCCATTCTAGAATATAAGGTGTATTGTTTTTCTGCAAGTCAATTTTATCTATGTTTGATCAAAATTATAGTGTAAAATATCAACGTCTACAATAATAAGTAAATAAAATACTTCCTCCGATCCATATTACTTGTTACTCAAATGGATGTATCTAGATTTATTTCAATGCTAAATACATTCATTTGAGCAACAATTAATATGGATCGGAAGGAGTATAAAAATACTTTTTGTGGTGGATCTAATGATATATATTTAATATTACAGACATTTTTACTCTTTCTTTTTTCTTTCAAAAAACTTGTTCAAATGTACATGTTCGATTTTTAAAAAATCTAATACATTTTATATTTTAAAAATGGAAGGAGTATTTTTTATCCGTGCAAACAGAAATAAACGTGGGCGATGAAGTATGTCGATTCGTTGGAGTTGCCTAACATAGACTGGTCACAATGGGGAGTAACTTAGACTAGTAACATACACAGATTTTGAGTCTATGTTACTACCTCCACAATGGGTAGTAACATATATGTAGTGTCATATAAGACTTCATTTATTAGATTATAGACTCATATTGTCTTGGTATGTGTGATGTTACTCAAAGAGCTAGTAACTAGCTAAGTTACTACAACCATCTCTTTTCTCATTAACTCATTGCCACATAAGCAAAAATGCTAAGTTGGACTCTATGTCACTGCTAAGTTACTCCCCATTGGGGCCAGGCTAACAAAGGTTTGCCAGCCCCGGTTTTCCATACCGGGAGGCCCACCTGTCAGCACTAGAACGGGATACCCTGCTTCTTATTCTGTTCTGTGCACACTTCTCGTGGCCGTATTGATTGCTTGGCCCGCATTACTTGACCCTCCATTCTCTCCCCCTTCTTCTTTCTTGCGCAGAAGGAAAAGAGAGGACAATTTGGAATTTCCATACCATTTTCTTACCAAAAGAAAACCGAAGCGAGGAGGAGTCGGCGTCCGCGAGATGGCGATGGCGAGCTTGGCGAGGAGGCGCGCGGCGGAGGCGGTGCTGCTGCGGCGGCCTCACGCGGCGGCGTGGGCGTCCGCGGTCCGGGGGTACGCCGCGTCGGGGGAGGAGAGCGACGTCGTCGTGATCGGCGGCGGGCCCGGCGGGTACGTCGCGGCCATCAAGGCGGCGCAGCTCGGGCTTAAGACCACCTGCATCGAGAAGAGGGGCGCGCTCGGAGGGACCTGCCTCAACGTCGGCTGCATCCCGTCCAAGGTATCTATCTGTCGCCGCCGCCTCCTCATCCCCTCTCCCCCTTCCCTTCTCGATATGCGATCCGGATGGATTCGTTCGTGCTGCTGGAGATAGCCCGGAGGTCGTAGATCCGTGCGTATCGTACCACGATTTTGGCGCTAGGGTTTGCGGGGCGCTGGCCCGTATACTATAAGTTGTCGATCTGGTACAACTAGAAGGGTACGGAAGTTCATCCTTGACCAGCAATTTGGGCGTCGAGTTGTTGACTTTGTTCTAGTTGATTATTTTATTTTTGGTGTGTGTGTCTGATTAGGTCTTGTAGTTCCCAATTTCCATGGTGAGTAATGCATCTAGGGCTACTTTGGGGCTGATGAGGTCATGAGGATTCCATAGTCATTACCCATCAGTGGGTGAGTTGCAGAATTGATCATGGGGTTTGTGTGTTCAGATCTGTACCTGCTATTACTTGTGCGATTGATTTTGTGGATGCGCTGTATTGCTTGTTTTGATCTTAGTTTGTTTAGCTGTGTCAAGAGCTTGTTTTGATCTTAGTTTGTTTAGCTGTGTCATGTGCTTCAGGATGATGCCCGCTTGGGGTAAATATGTTAGAAGTAGGGCCTCATTTCGTGAGCTTAGATACCAACAGGTGTTTGTTTTTGTTGTTTGTTGACCTCTCATATGCAAACATGCTACAACTCTAGGCATTTGCTGGTTTATGCTGACGACATTACGTGGCGTGTGAATATCAGATAGAACTCAACTAGACCATCGGCTGTTTTGTATAAATATTTCTTTGCGTACTTAGTTCGGTTATTTAGTTATCTTATAGGATTTTATACGCTTGTTCTTCTAGTCTGCATAAGTATAGTGTTTCCAGCTTTTTCATTAGCTAACGCCCCGTACCATTTGTAGAGCTTTGTATGGTTAATGGTTATTAATGAGGGCTTGCCAATAGCTCTGTTGGTTTAGGGACTAGCCACTCGGGACCACAACTCCATATTACTGGTTGAAACCAGGTCTGTCAGGGCATATTGGGTGTCTTCAACTGACCTGGTCAAATAAAATAGCTGAAGTGTCTCTATGATGTTCAGACAAATTTAGAAGCTAGGAAAGAAAACAGTTACATTGTTTTTCTGAAGTTCAAGTAAATTTGGAACCTAGGGACTGGATCATGGACCTCCAAATTTGATCTTTAATTCTGTCATATTCACCCAATGCGGTACCACTTGTTTATAATATTCTCTATTCATGGGGTAAGAAAAAGTTAATTGAATTTGTAATTTCCTTGAAGAGATGTTAGATGTCAAATTCTGCAGTTTGTATTTTTTACAGCTTGAGCTTTCTGTCTTCTATTTTTAAAGGAGAAATTTCTGTCTTCTGTAGTTATTACTTTATTGCGTTACTAGCTTCTCAATGATGTCATTCAGACGATCTTTGCTCAAATAAAGCCTTCAGATCTCGCCTTGACTCTTTATAGTGCTCAAATTCAATTGAGGATCGTGTATAAGTTTATGTGTATTGAAACACCATGCTTACTGTTATGTATTTATTTGTTAGTTGCTCAGCTAAGCGTTTTGAGCCTTTTTGCTACTTCTAGTGTGGTCATCTTCTTGGGTGTGGTTTCCAGGTTATCTTTATATATTGTCACCTGTGTATGTGAAACTTAACTGTAAACCTTGGCGAAGCCAGATAAATACACTGGGAGGTGGTTCCTCAGAAACTTCTGCAAAATCTGTTGTGTTTCTTCTTCTTCTTTTGCTTGTTGTAACTTTTAAAGCTTGCTGTAGAAAATTTAGAAAACTGTAAATGTGTTGTTTGGTTTTAGTATTTTGACCTAATTTGTGTTACTTTTTGGCCATTCCAGGCTCTTCTGCATTCGTCGCATATGTACCATGAGGCAAAGTCTTCTTTTGCACACCATGGCGTCAAGTTCTCCAATCTGGAGGTAGATCTGCCTGCAATGATGGCTCAGAAAGACAAGGCTGTTTCTGGGCTTACAAAGGGCATCGAAGGCCTGTTCAAGAAGAACAAGGTTGAGTATGTTAAAGGGTTTGGGAAGCTTGTCTCTCCGTCAGAGGTATCTGTGGATTTAGTTGATGGTGGCAGCACTATCGTCAAAGGGAAGAACATAATTGTTGCCACTGGCTCAGATGTGAAATCGCTCCCTGGAGTTACAATTGATGAGAAGAAGATTGTGTCATCTACTGGGGCTCTTGCACTTTCGGAAATACCAAAGAAGTTGGTGGTTATTGGAGCTGGATACATAGGTCTAGAGATGGGTTCTGTCTGGAACAGGCTAGGGTCTGAAGTGACTGTTGTTGAATTTGCCCCTGATATTGTCCCATCAATGGATGGAGAGATAAGGAAGCAGTTTCAGCGTATGCTGGAGAAGCAAAAAATGAAGTTCATGCTCAAGACAAAGGTAGTTGGGGTCGATACTTCTGGAAGCGGTGTCAAGTTAACTGTGGAGCCTGCAGCTGGTGGAGAGCAGACTGTCATTGAGGCTGATATTGTCCTTGTATCTGCTGGCAGAGTCCCATACACTGCTGGTATTGGATTGGACGCCATTGGTGTTGAGACAGACAAGGGCGGAAGGGTCCTTGTTGACAAGCGCTTTATGACAAATGTTAAGGGTGTCTATGCTATTGGAGATGCGATACCTGGGCCGATGCTTGCACATAAAGCTGAGGAGGATGGTGTTGCATGTGTTGAATTTATTGCGGGGAAGGAGGGCCATGTTGATTATGACACTGTACCTGGCGTGGTGTACACACACCCAGAGGTGGCCTCCGTTGGCAAGACGGAAGAACAGGTGAAGGCATCTGGAGTAGCCTACCAGGTGGGCAAGTTCCCCCTGTTGGCAAACAGTCGGGCAAAGGCAATCGATGATGCCGAAGGGATGGTGAAGGTGATATCTGAGAAAGAAACTGACAGAATCCTCGGCGTACACATAATGTCCCCTGGCGCAGGTGAGATCATCCATGAGGCTGTGCTTGCACTTCAGTATGGAGCATCCAGCGAGGACATTGCCCGGACATGCCATGCACATCCGACAGTGAGCGAGGCCCTGAAGGAAGCGTGCATGAACACCTACGACAAGGCGATCCACATGTGATTTCTGATATGAGTTCAACTGCCAGCACAAAACAATTGGCAAGTTTTTGAAATAATTTTGAGTCGATGTGTTCTAGAAACATCTATATTTTTTCGTTGTGAGCTTGGTTCCTATGCGCAACTGTGAATTGCGACCTTGGCTGCAGATTATAGTAACATGATGTTGAATTCCCTTCCATTGCTGTGGCCGAATCTGTCCATACTCCCTAAATAATATGCGAAACTGTTGTTAGATCTTTTCTTTCAGTTGGACATGGGAGAAGAGATACCATGTTCGCCATTGCAGTTAATGTCTCTTCCTCTATTATATTGCACACATCTCACACTATCTATTTTCGTCTCCTTTCTGGAGATCAGTCATCCCTTGGAATGTTGAGGTGGCAGTGAAGAACATACCTCTCCTACGAATTTGAACCCTTTGAAACCCAATAATTTGATAGGACACGCAGCCCTTTGACAAACAATAATTTGATAGGACACGAAGTATGATGATATTTCTCACATGATTTTCTTAAATTGATGCAGTGTTAAGAGCCGGTGAAGAAAATAGGCATAACACCATGTGATTCCAAACTGACCCTGTCGGGACCCGGGGTTAGCGTATGCAATTACAGCTAAGACATAGTCATATGGAGAGCCGAGAACCGCACCCACTTATCTAAGCAGACAAGGCCAAGCATTGAACATTCTCGAAAAGCATCGTACGTGAGGGGCATCCCATCCAGGCCGGATGATCAACTGAAATGGGTCCTCATCGTCCGCACACAAGTCTAATGATATGGGTGGTGAACTCCCATATTCAAAGACAATTCGCCTCAACCATACTATCGACTATCTCAAAACTCTTACATAGACTTACTCCAGCCCGATCACTTAGTCGGGGTCTAGGGCGGGCTCGATCATACCACAAAGTGTGCACGAGACGGAGTCTCGAGCAATCGCATCGCGATGCCCCAAGCTGCGCACATCTAAGGGCCACTTGGTGTATGAAAGACCGCCAGCCAGAACACAACTAAGGTCTCGAAAACCCATACGAAGACATGCATGTTATAAACATACACGCAGCACACATGCCTTGTATGAACAGCAGGTACCATTGCAATTCTCTACAAAGTATACATTTTATTTATAACTCTTATAGAGTACACACAGAGATCACATACATGTGATCCAACATTACAACACAGAGCGGAAGCAAATTATGTCTGAGTACAGACAAGTTTAACAAATGACTTAAGAAGCCTTATTCAAACACAAAGCCCTCCACGAGGGAACCAGTCTGCTGACTGGGACTAGACTAGCTTAACTTCAGTTGTCCAGCTCGATGAAGAAGCCACCTTCGGGGTCAGTGGCGTCATCTAAAACATAGATTAAGCAAACGTGAGTACAAAGGCGTACTCAGCAAGACTTACATAGGAGTTATACTACTCATGCACATGTATCAAGGTAAAGGGAGGTGGGGTTCACTTGCAGAAATGCCAGCTTTGACTTGGCTAGTCCTGAACTACGAGTACCAGACTTTGAGGTAAGAAGCGTACACGAGTCCACTACTTTCACCAACCAATACACCACTATGGTGTCTTCCTCGACTTCCCCACGAGGGAGCACACCATAGCACTCACACTTATCTTGGTGTGTTTTAGAAGTATCCGGTTCAAGTTATCTAATAATCAAGCTAAGCTTTCCAAGCAGTCCATAACCGCGGACGCGGCTATTCGAATAGTTTTGTTAACCTTGCAAGGGTGTACCGCTACACACACATGACCATCATTTACCGCCTTTGTACTCGACACCATTCAAGGGGTGCCGGCGAGGATGCTCACCACAACTGTTACCTCATAGCCCATCTAGTCCGAGAAAGCCGCCTACTTGGGTTGGTTACCACTATCGTGAACCCGGGCGGTTTACCGAAGTGGACCCAAGCGATGTGTGCGTGGTGCATAAGCCGGTCTCGGGTGAGCCGTTCTCTCACTTAGCATCCAGGCCACAAGCCTACCAGAACTCCGAACTACTGCGACATCTGGACATCGAAAGGGATGAGTTAGTAAGTTGAGAGGGGTCAGTGAGCCCAATGTATGGTTGTACTCTTCATCTTGGATCACCACACAAGAACTCGTACTAGGGCGGTGTTCAACGAGACAACCCACTGTGTACTCCTACACAACCTCTAATCGTTCACCTTGTATTAGGGTTGATTCACCAACACTTTTCTACCATCATCAACATGAATATTCCCATCTCGACTCACATCACAGTAACAACATGGTATCATACTAAGCATGCAATAAGCAGTAACATTGCAGGGGCCACATGATATCAAACAACTCCTACAGTTGCTAGGATTGTGGTTTGCTTACTACTGTGACAAAATGATAGGTCATGCAAAGGAATGGGTTCATCTATGCGGTAGAATCGTAACATGGTGATCATCCTAAACAATGCATAAGCGAGACATGAGAGGGAAGTGGGATTTTATCGACATGATCAATGGGGTTTGCTTGCCTTGCTGACGAGGTTCGGGTTCGGGATCTTCAGCGAAGGGGGTGACCTCTTGTTCCGGTTCCACCTCTACTCGACAAACAAAGCACGAAGTAGCAATCAAATGAATGCAATGCTCAAACACATGAATGAAGGTTGAAACTTGAAGTATAAGTTTTGATGTGTGAGGCAATTCCATTTAAGTGGAGTATATTGCATTTGAAATGCAAATTCAAACTCCACATTTGAATTCAAATTAACCAAGTTGTATATGACATTGTTTGATCATTTTGAATTATCTTCAAATGTGTATGATATGCCTCTGAAGTGTGATTGAAATGTAGCATGTTGCCATGGTTCAAGTTGCAAAAATATTTGATTTGAATTTGATTTAATTCCATTTAAATCAAATAGCAAAAGCTACTGATCACATTTTAAATTCAACTCAAACAGAGTTGAAAGTTGCATATTTGGAAAGATAATTTTCTCCTGATCATTTTTCATATATTATTTGTCCAATTTGGAGTTAATATGAATTTTCTATGAATTTCCAAAGTTTGGGGTATTTTCTGGAATTTCTGGAATTCTTTAATTCAAATTAATCTGAAAATTCATTTACTGCGTCACTGTGACACCAGCATGACGTCAGGGGTCCACTGACTGCTAGGACCCACTGGTCAGCCTCTCACTGGTTAAATAAAACGATTTGATTTAAACTTTTAGCTTAACAGGGGGATTAGAGTGGTTGGGCCCGCATGTCAGCCTCTGCAAGGGGGGGATTAGCATTAAGCTAATCACGGGTTAAGGCTAACCCACCGGCGGCTAAACCCCGGTGGCCTGGCCACGGCGGCGCGGCACGACAACGTGCTCTGGGCACGCGTTTGACGCGCTAGTGGCATCAAACGGAAGCTGGAAGAGTGTCGCGTCGAATGGAGCCAGCCAGAGGGGCTGGAACTCACCGGAGCGTTGCCGGCGTCAAGCCCTAGCGGCGGCCGTGGCTCGGGCTCGAGGTGAACTCGGTTACGGGGCACCATTTGGGGCGGGTTTAGGCTGGATCGAACCGGAGGAGTTCTGCGGTGACAACGGACAGGGTGACAGGGCCGACTGCTTTACGGTTGCTCGACGACGACGACCGGGGCGGCGAGGTACTCCGGCTTCCATGGCAGCCATGGCTAGAGGAAGCAATCGAAGCGGGAAAAATAGGGGTTTCGGTCGTGAGCTCACCAGGAACTCGGCAGAGGTGGTGGCGAAGGCTGAGGTGGTTCGATGGCGACGAATTCGTCGTTGATCTTCCTCGGCTCCGGCGAGAAGGAAACGGCGATTGTGGCGGCTCCTTGAACAATTAGGTCACCATCTTCAACAGCTTGGCGTGGACGACAACGTAGCGCGAGGGGGACATGATCTTCTGGCTCTTCTCCGGCGTTGGCCACGGATTTCGCCGACGGTGAACGGCGGCTGCTCTCGGGGGAAAAGGGGAAAGCGAGGAGAAGGCGCGAGACGAAGCGGCGATGGGGGGGAAAAGGTTCACGGCGTCGTTCTTGTCTCCGTGGCGCAAGGAAGAAGGATGGGAGGGCCTCCAGGCAAGCAGGCTGCTGCCGCCGGCGTCGGCATGTGCTCCAGCGAGCTGCTTGCCGCGCCGGGGAAGAAGACAAACGGGGGGGGGGGGGGGGGGGGGCTGCGGGCTGGGCTGGCTTGCTGGGCCGCGGGCGACGAGTTGGGCCGAAAGTTCAGGTAAGCTCCCTTTTCTTTTTCTCTCTGTTTAATCTTTCCTTTCTTTTTCTGTAATTTGTTTTGGCTCTGATAAAAATACTAAACCATTTTATTAAATGCTGAAAACTTTTATGTGGCCTCATAATAATATAGACTAGCCACTCATAAACTTTCAACATTTTTAAAATTCAAATGATTTGAATTTTAAATCAAATAGGGGTATTTCTTTAATTCCAAGGTACTGTTTGAATATTTGAAAAATCTAGGAGCATGGGGTGGGTCCCACATCACTTGATATGTGATCACACTCATTTATAAGACTTTTCAAAACTCTAACATGAATTTTTGGAAAAGATTTTTATCTGGCCTTTTGAATTAAATCATCTGGGGGGTGTTCCTCCTCCCTTTTGGGATTTTGAAATTGATTTCCTTTGAAATTTTGACATGATGCAAAGGCACTAGCTAACCCTAGCACATACCTAACAAAGGGTTCTGACAGACCCGTTCTGCAACAGGTACACCGAGGGGATTGGACAAACATAAGCCTGGTGCGCTGGGCGAGGAGGCGCTGGCCTGGTGCGCCCCTTTTGTGCTGTGCGCTGGGTGTTGGGCGATGTCGAGGAGGTGCCTGGCGACGCCCTTGTGCGCTGGTGTGCTGGCTAGTCGCTGGGCGAGGGGCGCTGGGAGGTGGGCGTCGGCCACCTGGTGAGGGGCGCCGGGGAAGGGCCGATGGGAGGTGGGCGACGGGAGGTAGGGGACGACGCGGAATTAAAATTAGGTGTATAGTCGTATTTTCACCTGTAATTCACCTGGTCGGAAATTAAAAAAGCGTCTTATAATTTGGGATGGAGGGAGTAACACTTTACACTTGTATATTACTTGCCTCCACTAAGTTCCAGTCGAAGGGATGGATACGGGGTGGAGAAAACCTGTCGTGGATGGGGTGTGTTGTTTACACGCTGGATATAGGGGTAATCAACAATACATGCGTACGTATTACAGCTCAAAACCGACAATCCAAGCGCCCTGTTGAGTTCCAAACATTTTTTCATTTCTGGACGTATATTTTACACGTGTAAGCCACTGGAAAACGACAATCCAAGCAGGGCCAAAATTTTGATCGAAGTGATATAGATATGGCAGAATGAAATTGGTTTGGAAGGTTTAACGGCCACTTCCACTATCTACTGCGGAGGATACTATCTGTTTCAAAATACTAAATGAGTATTAAGTTTTCTTAGGATACTTATTTGTTTTCAAAATACTAAAGGCGTATTAGATTTTCTTAGGACAACCCACTGATCAACAATTATACTGTTAGTACGTAAACTTTGTGATACACAGACATAGCCATAAAAAAGTTCTTTAAAAGATGAACATAACAATTTTTTCACTTGATGACTGCAAAAATGTTTCATCCCGCCAGTTGTTGCATGCTGCCTCCCGCCTCCTCCTCGCCTCCTACGTCCCTTGCCATCGTCTGCGGCGATAGGGCCATCTCCTCCTTCCATGCGGGGTGGCTGCTTCGGGCGGGCCATATCGGGGTTGTCGCTCTAGGTAGGTGGGGTTGGGCTCGATGCAGGTGGTAGTTGTCGGCAAAAGCACATCCACCGCCTTAGACGTTTCTGTCACTCCGTACCCAGACACTGATGCATTACAAACGTATCTATAATTTTTGCTTGTTCCATGCTCATTTGATTGACATTGCTATATGTTTTGATGCACTTACATACCTTTTACAATATTTTTGGAAATAAATGTGTTAACCCAAGTGTTGAATGCTAGTTTCTATCTCTTATTGTCTGTGTATCACAGAAAAGAGTGAAAAATCAATATTCTCAGAAAATTCCAGAAAAATTCCTAAAATTCTTAAGTTCTAGAAGACATCGGAAAGTGCCAAAAGGGTCCTGGCCGCACCATCTAGCCGCCTGTGGGCTGGGCCTAATCTTGGTACCCTCTCCTTTGCCTATTTATTCCTCGTTCACCGGAAACTCTCGGGGCGGAGTTTTTGTCCCAGTATCCATCACCGTTTCGCGCAATTCTCAGATCAAGAGGTCCTTGTGACGCCCCCAAAATCAAGTCGTGTAAAGTAATCATACACGCAAGGTACATGATCGAGATCAGGGACTCACGGTAAGATATCACAACACAACTCTATAAATAAAATAATACAAGCTGTTTAATACAAGCCAGGGGCCACGAGGGCTCGAATACAACAACTCGAAAGCATAAATTTAACGGAAGCAATAGTATCTAAGTACAGACACAAGGTACACATGATCTGCCGTAAGAAGGCTAGCACATAAACAACAACGATCGAAAAGGCGAGGCCTAATGCCTGGGAACCTCCAAACTACTCCTGGTCGACAGGGAACTCGACGTCGTAGAAGGCATCGGGGATTTTCATGTTGCGGTGGTCGGCATCGGGGATCTTCTGCTCCTAGACTCCAAGGCTCCAACATCGACTGCAGCGGCCGATCAGGCAAAACAAAAAGGGAAAAAAATAAAGCAAGGGTGAGTATCTAGCATACCCGCGAGTCTTACGTCCGCTACTAAGCATTTATGCATTTGTATCAATGGAAAGGGGAGGATGTATATAGTGGACTGCAAGGTAGAAATCAGAATAAGGATGAGAAGCTAGGCCTATCGAAGACTAGCATCTTCCGACGAGTCTTGCAGCACAAGAAGAGAACAACCAACAGTTCATATAAATAATAAAGTAACAATGCAGCAGAAGTTGCTTCAACATTGTATAATAGTAAGTTGTAATAATTAACAATTAACATTGCCTCCGAGTTCCCTTCCTCGACTTCCCTGCGAGGAAGAAGACCCGAAACCATACAATTTAATAGTAGTAGTCTTTAGTGGTAAGATCCAGCTTCAGCATAAAGCGCCCTGTTACCGTGGACACGGCTATTCGAATAGATTAAACTCCCTGCAGGGGTGCACTACTGTTCAGCCTGCACGCTCGGATCTCCAGGGTGGCGGACACCTTGTTAGGGAACGCTCCACCAAAGCTATCCGACACGGCGCAACCCATCCTAGGCTCAACAGAGAGGCCATTCGCCGGACTATATCCTATGCGATCAGAGCTCTAGGACCCTCACCCTTCACGCTCCTGCACGGTGCGTGGATGACCGGTGAAGCAAAAGAAAATCCAAATACACCGTCCGGACGAAGAAGACATCACTTCCCGGCGCAGGCCGCGGTACTGCTGACGTCTGAAGAGCTTTCGGACAAACTACGACGCAGGGGAGCCCATAACTCCTTATCCCACGTGAAGGTAGTGCGTACCGACCAATGGGCCTCTCAAGTCATACACCGAACCATTTAGCATTTTAATATTATCTCGCAGACAACCGTTATCGCTGTCTGACTAACAACACAACGGATAACGAGTAGCGACAAGGACCACCAGTAACGTCGGGGCCTGCCCTGTCGTCCCGTCAAAGCACGCGGTTACCAACAAGGTGAACTTTCTCCTTACCTTGTCTCGCGTGTGCTTTTGGTAGAGCTCGACTTTTCGTGGTTTGGTAATTCTCACGAGATAAGAGCAGGGGCAAGCACGCCAGTAACGTCGGTCGTACCCTACCTCCGTCCCATTTTATAGGACGTTTTTCTTTTCTAGTACAAATTTTCTAAAGTGTGTAGATAGTTTTCTTTTCCCATTTTACCCCGCGCCCGACAGTCTCTTTTCCCCTCCACTCACTCTGTAGAAGCGCCCACTCCCTTTGCTTGCTCTCTGGCGTTATCGCCGCCGCCTCCCTCTCGCCGGCGTACTTTCCACCTCCCCCTAGACGGCCTCGTCACCGCGCTCATCGTCTTTGGCTTAGTCGTCCCCGCATCCAAAGATGGTGGCGTCTCTGCCTCTAAAGTTGACATTTTTTACCCAGGACGTGAAGGGCTTCGAGCGTACTCGCCGGCGTTGAGAGATGTGAGAAGATCCACGCCATCGTGGAGAGCTTCGAGCGTGGAGGGAGTCAACCGGAGCGGATCCTTCATGGAGGGATTCGACTGGAGCGGATCTGGCGTGGAGGGAGTCGGCTGGAGCGTGGTGATCTGTGAGGGTCAAGGACCGGATGAGCTTCTCCAAGCGCCGCTCGGGGCTCTTCAAGCTCTCCCTCCTCTGCGACGCCGAGGTAAGCATGCTGGCTGGACCACTTAATTTCTTTCGTTCTTCCGCTGCTAGTTGCTTCTATTGCATGAGGAGTTGCTGTCGGCTGAGCTGAAAACACCCGTGGATTAGGATTAGATACCTTGACTGCCAGTTTCTTGATCCTGAGATGATTTGGAATTTGGCCAACTTGGGTACACCAGATGGAGCGTCTGTGCGTGTAGGCAGTGTGTTCAACTCTTCATACGGGCTCTGAACATTGTCAGCAATAGTAATATGTGCTCTAACTGAACTAAATGTGATATCTACTCTATGAAGAAGTAGGAGTAGTTCAGTACTTTTAGATGTGATATCCTACTTGATGAAGTGATCCTATCCTTATGTGCTGAGATACTGCTAATTCATTAAGCATCATAATGTAAATTTTCAGAAATGCTCCAAGCACTATTTCAGTTAATTTGCTGCAAGCACAACTGCTGTATGTTTGCTGTACATTTCAGTTAACTTGTTTTCTTATTTAAATTTGTGTAAACTGCAATACAAGTCTGCTTATTTAAATTGCTTGCTTGCTTATTTAAATTACCTTCTTGCTTGTGCTCTTCTCAGTAATTTTGAACTGCAGAAGAATGTAGTCTGACTGGATTTTCTGAACCTGAGCAGTGCAGCAAAAATATTAACTGAACTCAGCTGAACTGAACCTGGTTGCTCTTTTGCAAAAAATTGTGCGCTTATCACTGTTGCTCAGTACATATTCCTAGGAGTACAATTTAAATTGATGTTCCCTACTGTTGATGCATCATGAGTAATGTGTTGTAATGAAAATGTATTGGTTTACTGCTGGCTTATTTACTTCTTATTTAAATTTCGATATGGAGTAATTTAATTAGGTTGATGTACGCTTGCTTGGCTTATTTAAATTGCAACATTCTAGTTGTGCTACTCCTAAAATACACTCCAACGATCACAACACAAACTTGGAGTACAACACATAGAGTGGATCACAGATATGGGTCACAACACATATGGAATTTTCTGGAGCACAAGACATACAACGGTCACAACACAAACTTGGAGTACAATTATATGAAGCCTATCCTCAAAACCAACTAGCCTATCATCAGATATCCTCTCCACACAAGCCTCTCATCATATACAAAAGCTTCTCCACTCAAGCAACACGCCTCTCCACACGAGCCTCTCATCAAAACCACCAAGCCTCTCATCATATGCACAAGCTTCTCCACGCAAGCAACACGCCTCTTCACACAAGCCTCTCATCAAAACCACCAAGCTTCTCATCAGATATCATATCCTAGATTCGCCAATGCATTTTCATATATTATGCGAGGAAACCGAACGATATGAGGTAGAGTTCCTTGCCTTTCATGTCTTAACTTGTTCACATGAGGAATTTTGTAATCATTTCCTCCCACATTATTCATCACTTCCACCATACATGTTTGCAATGTGAGGAATGTTCTGTTTAGTTTTCCAACCTCGTACTCATCAAACTCTTCTTGAACCCCTTTGATGAGCTCGGGGATGGTAGTGGGGGCTTTGCAATCCGTTAGAGACTCTAGGCCTCTGAATACCCCAAGGTCGAGAGCGTTCAAATCGGGAGAGTTCGGGGGTTGGTTTATTAGTTGGATATCCAGACCAACCTCGTCACAAGCTGCTTTGAATTCGGCGTCATCCGAACGAATGTGCGTCGTCGCGTTGTCTTGTTGGATAAAGATTGCTTGACGCACACTATCTGTAGGCCATACTTCCGCTATTGCTGGAACAACTTTCTCAATCATGTATTGCCGCATGACATCTCTGTTCACAATCATCGTTTTTGTTTCTATGGTGCCCCTTTCTCTGTTATCACTCCTTCTAACTGCAGCAACTTCTTTGACAAATGGCCATATGTGACGCCCCCAAAATCAAGCCGTGTACAGTAATCATACACGCAAGGTACACGATCGAGATTAGGGACTCACGATGAGATATCACAACACAACTCTACAAATAAAATAATACAAGCTGTTTAATACAAGCCAGGGGGCCACGAGGGCTCGAATACAACAGCTCGAGAGCATAAAGTCAGCGGAAGCAATAGTATCTGAGTACAGACACAAGGATACAAGGTTGCCTTAAGAAGGCTAGCACAAATAACAACAGATCGAAAAGGCGAGGCCTCCTGCCTGGGAACCTCCAAGCTACTCCTGGTCAACGGGGAACTCGACGTCGTAGAAGGCATCGGGGATCTTCACGTTGCGGTGGTCGACATCGGGGATCTCCTGCTCCTGGACTCCAACGTCGACTGCAGTGGCCGATCAGGAAAAACAGTAAAGGAAATAAAGCAGGTGAGTATCTAGTATACCCGCGAGTCTTACGTCCGCTACTAAGCATTATGCATTGTATCAACGGAAAGAAGAGGCTGTATATAGTGGACTGAAAGACAGAAATCCAGAGCAAGGGTAAGAAGCTAGGCCTAACGAAGACTAGCATCTTCCGACGATGTCTTGCAGCATGAGGTAAGAATTAGCCAACAGTTTATATAAAGCATAAAGTAACAATGCAGCAGAAGTTGCTGCAGCACTGTATAATAATAAGTTGTAATAATTAACAATGCCTCCGAGTTCACCTCCTCGACATCCCCGCGAGGAAGAGAACCCGGAACCATACAGTTTAATAATAGTTTCTAGTGGTAAGATCCAGCTTCAGCATAAAGCGTCCTGTTACCGTGGACACGGCTATTCGAATAGATTAATCTTCCCTGCAGGGGTGCACTTGTGTTACGCTACACGCACGGATCTCCAGGGTGGGGGGAACCTTGTTAGGGAACGCTCTACCGAGGCTATCCGACACTTCATAGCCCATCTTTCAAACTCAACAAAGAGGCCATTCGCCTGTCTAAATCCTAAGTACTCAGGGCCTTGGACCCCAACCCTGACGTACTCCTGCACGGTGCGTGGGTGGCCGGGAAGCCGTAACAAAAACAACACAGCTCGAGCAAATAAGACAACGCACTTCCCGGCAATCAGCCCGCGGTACTGCTGACGTCTGAAGAGTCCTCGGACGACACTACGAAGCATAGGAGCCCATAAACTCGTAATTCCCACGGGTAGGTAGTGCGTACATGGCATATAGCCAACTCAAGACATTCACTGAACCATTTAGCATTTTATTTAACCTGCGAGACAACCGTTATCGTTGCCTCGACTTAACTGACCCGCGAACAACGACAACAGCCAGGACCACCAGTACATCGGTGCCTGCCCCGTCGTCCCACCAAGTCACTGCGGTTACCAACAAGGTGAACCGTCTCCTTACCTTGTCTCGCATGTGCTCTTGGAGGAGCTCGACTTTCATGGTTTGGTAACTCTCGCGGCCAACGACCAGGGGCCAAGCACACCGGTACACTGGTCGTACCCTCCCTGTCGTCCCGTCGCAATACCTCTCGCGGGCACCGTTGGGTCGCCCGACTTCTTACCTTTAAGGACACCAGTTGGTTCGAGTTCCTACCATTAAGTGAAACCAGGAGGAATCACCCTCGATGGCACACTTAAGAGGTTTGACAGAGACATCAGCGGAATGAACTAAAGAGGTAAGCCTCGTATCATCCCGGTGACGCTACGCTACTGAGCCGACGAGAGTGAAATACGAGTCCAGTCCACTCGTAAGTCAAACTCGAAGCGACTCGGTAGAGTCTCGCCGTTGTAGGTTCCCTAGGGTGTCTGCATTGATCCGTACCTGTTGCAGTTGTAATATATCGTTCCCGCGCTCACTCCCAAATTGATCACGACCCTCTATTCTAAACCTAGCTAACAATGCGCAGGGTTTACTGCTGAATAATACATAAGTAAAAATAGGCATCATAGGATTAAAGGAAGGTACATCAAGGGGCGACAAAAACAGGCTATGCAATTGAATAGGATTGTAATCGTAGCAGCAGCAGTAACAATGCCTAGTGCAAGAAATGTACGGAAAGATAGGCGATATCTGGGGAAAAGAATGGCTCTGTTTGCCTGGAAGCTCGACAGTAGCGGTACGGTCGTCGACGAAGTAGTCGTACTCGGCATCGATGTAGTCGACGGCAGCAACGGGGTCTAACGGAGATTAAGGGGGGAAGAAACAATAAATACACAACAATAATAGCAATACAAATGCAAGACATAACAGATGAATTGTAAACGGAGTTCTAACGCAGTGCAATGCACATTGCTCGGAACGGAAATTCATCTGAGGATGAACTACCGGCTCCGGGTGATTACCGGACAGGGTGTCCAGAGGGGGAAGGATCAATCCGGAGGTGTCGTGGACATCCAACACCTATGTGGGTGGTGTATCCGGGTTAGTTGATCTATTCCGAACAACTTTCGTGTTCGAAATAAATTCATCCGGGCACTCTAACAGTACCGGACAGTTTAACGGTTATCGGGCAATCCATCGAACAGTGCCACCGGAGGGGGGACAGTTCGATGATCGGTATGTTAGAGGGGTGTGGTGAGGATATGGGTATCGTATCTGTATTCAGTGATCCTTTCTGAGCAACTTTCGTATACGAAAGTTTTTCATCCGGACAACTGTTATCGGTACCGGGAATTATCGACAAACGACCCGAAGAGGGGGAATGTCGATGTTCGGTGTGTTAGGGGGGTGTGGTTGGCATACGGATAGCGTATTCTTATTCGTTGTATTTTTCTGATCAATTTTCATGCATAAAGTTTTTCGATCCGATATACGGATTAAAAGATATTGATTTTATAAGTTTAATCCATTTTAAAACATTAAAAATCCTTTTTAATAATTTATTTTATTATTTTAGTAACATTATCCAGAACAGTGTTGACTGGTCAAACCTGACCAGTGGGTCCCACTGGTCAGCCTCACATGCTAATAAAACATTTTAAATTAAATCTAATTAACAGTGGGGTCCCACATGTCATACTAACAGAATTAATTAAATCAGTTAATTAATTAACTTAATCATTTTATTAACTTATTAACAGGTGGGGTCTACCTGTCATGGAGACAGGTTTTAATTAGTGTTTTAATTAATTCCAGAGAGGTATTAAGGGGGGGGGGGGGGCGGCCCCACTAGTCAGTGGCCCATGGGGGAGTATTAGCGCTAATAAGGGGGGGGGGGGGTTAGTGGCTTAACCAGCCGGCCATGGGGGGTCACCGACGGCGACCCAACGGCACGGCGAGGTCACCGCGGCACACACCGGTGGCCAAAATGACCACGGGCGGGCGGACAGCTGCGGTTGCAGCCAAGTTGCAGCAAGCAGTTGCAGCAACGCGGGGGTAGGAGCGTAAGGCGCTGCTCAGGCGCGTCAGGCCATGGCGGGCCGGCTGGTCTCTGCCGTGGGCGTTATTTAGCTTTTGGTTTCTTTTATTTATTCTTTTATGTTTCTATTTTATTTGTTCAACAAATGGTTTTTTGTTACATATGAGACTTGCTCCATAATTTCATTTGCAATTAAATATACTGCTATAAAAAGTTTGGGACTCATATAAAATCATTTGCATTTTTGTTATATTTAAAATGGATTAAATGCCACTGATTTGACACTGTTTTTATTTGTTTAACATTTTTAAACATGGTAATAAAATCCCATTCCACTATTACTGTAGCCTAATGATATTTAGGCATTTTATAAAATTGGTCCACCAATTTTTAGTACATTTAAAATTCCCACATTTTTAATAAAATCATCATGGAAATTTATTAATTTTCAAGCCATTGTTTTTATTTCATAGTACTTTCTAAAACACTTTAATAGGATATCCATTGTTATTTCAATCATGGCCTAATGATTGCTAGGCATTCCATAAATAGGTTCCATCATTTTTGGTTGGACTATTATTCCATTACCATTTTAAATTCCATGATAATTTTGATAACCCCACAACATTGGGTTCATGATCATCATTGGCTTGGGATCATTCAAATGACTAGGGATGATTTGGTTTAACCAAGATCAAGTCGATTGACTTGCATCCACAATTTTTGGAGCGGAGTTTCATCATTTACCCAATTTGAAAATTTTATCCGGGTTGGAAATTGATAGAGTTATGATCAAAGGTGATCATGACTTGATCATCAACAGTAATGATCACTAACAGTGGAATCACTGTAGTGATTATTGTTACTGATTCTGAGGGTGTTACACCATACACCAATCTTTCCTGAAAATGTGACATTTCCTTGAGCATCGTACCTCGGCCGTGCTACTGCTGTGAGAAACATAACTTTTCCGATGCAATTTTTGTTTTGAACGGTTCTTACAGGGTCAGCTTCCTCCGGCACCAGATAGTAATTCCTTTTCTTCTTGGTCATAAGGAACCACTTCTCATCAATATGAAAAATATCGTGCATATTCTAGAAACTGATTCTCTCATGCTCTAGGGTTGTCATGCTAGCATCGACATGCAGAAGTTAACCCTTTCTCTCTTATTCTTCTCTTTCATAGCGGGCTTCAAGTTGTTCGAATGCCTTCTTATCATTTTAAGCTGGAATTTTCTGTGTAGTGTGGAACGGCTCACACCAAGTGCAGCAGCAAGTGACCTAATGCTCGACCGTCTATTCAGCGGAACTGTAGGGATGTGTGATAGAAAGCCATTGATTGGTTTTCTGCCACAATTTCCCTTTTTCTTACTCGACACATCCACCTGCTGACCAAGAGCTATTTGTTTCTTTGCTGTCTTCCAAATTCTCTGAATAAGTTGGATGTCTACGTCAAACAGTGCAGCGACATCTTGCTTATCCTTCCCTTTCAAGTCCCTGCCTTCTCTTTTCATACTTAAGGCACACATTGACATATAAGCAGCATGTCTGTCCTCATCTGTAAGTGATTTTCTTTGCCTCCGCAATTGCTGAACACCTCCAGGTTGAACCTCTTCAATTTCCACAGCTTGGTCCTCTTCTATTTTCACAGCTTGGCCCTCTTCTATTTCCACAGCTTGGTTCTCTTCTATTTCCACAGCCTGGTTCTCTTCTAGTTCCACAGCCTGGTCCTCTTCTATTGGCATAGCTTGGTCCTCTTCTATTGGCACAAGTTGATCCTCTTCATCCACATCTTCTGGAGGAGAAACGTTTAGGTCGAAGTCCATTTTATTCTTTGCGGAGCTGGATTACAAGAAGCAAATATTTAAATTATGTTGGAATAGTAAATTGAGAAAGAACTTTATCTAAAAAAAAGAAAAAAACTGAGTAGTACTGTAATACTGTTGGAATAGTAATCATGATGCTGTACCTTGATTCTTAAAATGATGACTGACTAGATGGTTATCTACTTGATTTTTGTGACTTCTTTGCTTGTACTGGAGCATTAGCTGTTTATGTAGGCAATACAGTTAATTTGCTCCAAGCATACACAGTGGCATACAGTTCTCTGTTTATTGTTCATGTCATACTCACTTGTTTTATGTTCATTTCACTGTGGCAGATTTTGAGATCTTCAAGATCATTCATGAGAACTACTTGAGCAAACGTACTGGTATACACAAGATCTCCCTTTAGCACTCTGCTAGTACTTGCCACTTTCTATTTGCAGTGGAGTATCAATTTCAGATTTAAGAGCAACCTAACAATCCATTATCTAGGTCATTATCTGGCCATTATTTAGGGCATGTCAAGGTTTTATTAAGCAAGTTTATGTCAGTTTTTCAGATAATTTGCCTCTGTGTAAAATGTGCTTATGATTTCTCACACTATGACAGAGTGCAAGCAAATCAAGTACCGTGTGTACTGTGTACTGTGTTTGCTGAAGAGAGCACCATGTTTTTTTTAATGTTGAAGTTTTGAGCATTGGGCTGATCAGATACTCCCTTCATTTGATATTCTAGCAATTGAAATATGAACATGGAATCATTACTGTTACATTGGCAATTTGTTTATTCTAGCAATTAGAACATGGAGTCATTACTGTTCCATTGCCAATTTGAATTGAACAAATTTTTTACTCCAGCAATTTCACAATTTCAGGAATTTACCTGAGCAGGAACGCCTGAGGTGAGGAGCACTAGGAGACGGGCAAGGAGATCATGGGTGTGCGCACGGCAAGCATGGCTGGCTGGGAGATCCTGGCCCTCTTGTGCGTTGGGCGAGCCTGGGCGAGGAGGCGTCGGGCGCTAGCCCTGGTGCGCTGGGCGAGGAGGCGCTGGCCGCCTGGTGCGCTGGGCGAGGAGGCGCTGGCCTGGTGCGCCCCTTTTGTGCTGTGCGCTGGGTGTTGGGCGATGTCGAGGAGGTGCCTGGCGACGCCCTTGTGCGCTGGTGTGCTGGCTAGTCGCTGGGCGAGGGGCGCTGGGAGGTGGGCGTCGGCCACCTGGTGAGGGGCGCCGGGGAAGGGCCGATGGGAGGTGGGCGACGGGAGGTAGGGGACGACGCGGAATTAAAATTAGGTGTATAGTCGTATTTTCACCTGTAATTCACCTGGTCGGAAATTAAAAAAGCGTCTTATAATTTGGGATGGAGGGAGTAACACTTTACACTTGTATATTACTTGCCTCCACTAAGTTCCAGTCGAAGGGATGGATACGGGGTGGAGAAAACCTGTCGTGGATGGGGTGTGTTGTTTACACGCTGGATATAGGGGTAATCAACAATACATGCGTACGTATTACAGCTCAAAACCGACAATCCAAGCGCCCTGTTGAGTTCCAAACATTTTTTCATTTCTGGACGTATATTTTACACGTGTAAGCCACTGGAAAACGACAATCCAAGCAGGGCCAAAATTTTGATCGAAGTGATATAGATATGGCAGAATGAAATTGGTTTGGAAGGTTTAACGGCCACTTCCACTATCTGCTGCGGAGGATACTATCTGTTTCAAAATACCAAATGTGTATTAAGTTTTCTTAGGATACTTATTTGTTTTCAAAATACTAAAGGCGTATTAGATTTTCTTAGGACAACCCACTGATCAACAATTATACTGTTAGTACGTAAACTTTGTGACACACAGACATAGCCATAAAAAAGTTCTTTAAAAGATGAACATAACAATTTTTTCACTTGATGACTGCAAAAATGTTTCATCCCGCCAGTTGTTGCATGCTGCCTCCCGCCTCCTCCTCGCCTCCTACGTCCCTTGCCATCGTCTGCGGCGATAGGGCCATCTCCTCCTTCCATGCGGGGTGGCTGCTTCGGGCGGGCCATATCGGGGTTGTCGCTCTAGGTAGGTGGGGTTGGGCTCGATGCAGGTGGTAGTTGTCGGCAAAAGCACATCCACCGCCTTAGACGTTTCTGTCACTCCGTACCCAGACACTGATGCATTACAAACGTATCTATAATTTTTGCTTGTTCCATGCTCATTTGATTGACATTGCTATATGTTTTGATGCACTTACATACCTTTTACAATATTTTTGGAAATAAATGTGTTAACCCAAGTGTTGAATGCTAGTTTCTATCTCTTATTGTCTGTGTATCACAGAAAAGAGTGAAAAATCAATATTCTCAGAAAATTCCAGAAAAATTCCTAAAATTCTTAAGTTCTAGAAGACATCGGAAAGTGCCAAAAGGGTCCTGGCCGCACCATCTAGCCGCCTGTGGGCTGGGCCTAATCTTGGTACCCTCTCCTTTGCCTATTTATTCCTCGTTCACCGGAAACTCTCGGGGCGGAGTTTTTGTCCCAGTATCCATCACCGTTTCGCGCAATTCTCAGATCAAGAGGTCCTTGTGACGCCCCCAAAATCAAGTCGTGTAAAGTAATCATACACGCAAGGTACATGATCGAGATCAGGGACTCACGGTAAGATATCACAACACAACTCTATAAATAAAATAATACAAGCTGTTTAATACAAGCCAGGGGCCACGAGGGCTCGAATACAACAACTCGAAAGCATAAATTTAACGGAAGCAATAGTATCTAAGTACAGACACAAGGTACACATGATCTGCCGTAAGAAGGCTAGCACATAAACAACAACGATCGAAAAGGCGAGGCCTAATGCCTGGGAACCTCCAAACTACTCCTGGTCGACAGGGAACTCGACGTCGTAGAAGGCATCGGGGATTTTCATGTTGCGGTGGTCGGCATCGGGGATCTTCTGCTCCTAGACTCCAAGGCTCCAACATCGACTGCAGCGGCCGATCAGGCAAAACAAAAAGGGAAAAAAATAAAGCAAGGGTGAGTATCTAGCATACCCGCGAGTCTTACGTCCGCTACTAAGCATTTATGCATTTGTATCAATGGAAAGGGGAGGATGTATATAGTGGACTGCAAGGTAGAAATCAGAATAAGGATGAGAAGCTAGGCCTATCGAAGACTAGCATCTTCCGACGAGTCTTGCAGCACAAGAAGAGAACAACCAACAGTTCATATAAATAATAAAGTAACAATGCAGCAGAAGTTGCTTCAACATTGTATAATAGTAAGTTGTAATAATTAACAATTAACATTGCCTCCGAGTTCCCTTCCTCGACTTCCCTGCGAGGAAGAAGACCCGAAACCATACAATTTAATAGTAGTAGTCTTTAGTGGTAAGATCCAGCTTCAGCATAAAGCGCCCTGTTACCGTGGACACGGCTATTCGAATAGATTAAACTCCCTGCAGGGGTGCACTACTGTTCAGCCTGCACGCTCGGATCTCCAGGGTGGCGGACACCTTGTTAGGGAACGCTCCACCAAAGCTATCCGACACGGCGCAACCCATCCTAGGCTCAACAGAGAGGCCATTCGCCGGACTATATCCTATGCGATCAGAGCTCTAGGACCCTCACCCTTCACGCTCCTGCACGGTGCGTGGATGGCCGGTGAAGCAAAAGAAAATCCAAATACACCGTCCGGACGAAGAAGACATCACTTCCCGGCGCAGGCCGCGGTACTGCTGACGTCTGAAGAGCTTTCGGACAAACTACGACGCAGGGGAGCCCATAACTCCTTATCCCACGTGAAGGTAGTGCGTACCGACCAATGGGCCTCTCAAGTCATACACCGAACCATTTAGCATTTTAATATTATCTCGCAGACAACCGTTATCGCTGTCTGACTAACAACACAACGGATAACGAGTAGCGACAAGGACCACCAGTAACGTCGGGGCCTGCCCTGTCGTCCCGTCAAAGCACACGATTACCAACAAGGTGAACTTTCTCCTTACCTTGTCTCGCGTGTGCTCTTGGTAGAGCTCTACTTTTCGTGGTTTGGTAATTCTCACGAGATACGAGCAGGGGCCAAGCACGCCAGTAACGTCGGTCGTACCCTCCCTGTCGTTCCCGACGCAATACCGCTCGCGGGAACCGTTGGGTCGCCCAACTTCTTACCTTAAGGACAACCGGGGCTTAGGACCCTAGGGAGGCTATATGGAGTCAGCAACGAGTGGAGTACGATGATTACTCCTCGGTAGATCCACTTGATGTGTCTCGGAAGAGCCGAGGTAGGGGCCTTAGGCGGTGTCTGCATTGTACCGTACCTGTGCAGTTATATATATATTGTTTCCGCGTTCACTCACCAGAGTGATCACGACCCTCTATCTAATCCTAGTTGACTAACAAAGTGCAGGGCTCACCGCTGAATATAATATATATATATATATATATTTATAGGCAGCATAGGATAAAGGAAGGTACATCAAGGGGCGACAATGACAGACTATGCAATTGAATAGGTAAGAAACGTAGCAGCAACAGTAACAATGCCTAGTGCAAGAAATGTATGGAAATACATGCGATATCTGGGGAAGAGAATGGCTCTGCTTGCTTGGAAGCTCGACGAAGTAGTCGTACTCGATGGTGTCGTAGCAGATAAAAGTTAATGGCGTTCTAACGCAGTGTTAGGTGATTTTCTCGGAGCGGGAATTTATCCGGGGATGACTCATCAGTATTGGTTGATTACCGAACAGATGATCCGGGGGGAAGGTTCCATGTCTGCAGTGTTAGAGACATTTGATAGACAAGTGGATAGTGTATCTGTGAATGTTGATGCATTCCGAACAACTTTTATGTTCAGAACATTTCCATCCGGAAAGTTTTACCGGTACCGGGTAATTACCGAATAGACGATCCGGAGGGGGAAAGTCTCGGGTTTGGTATGTTAGAGGGGTGCGGTGGGGGTACGGGTAGCGTATCCGTATTTGTTATATTTTTTTGATCAATTTTGATGTATAAAATATTTTCATCGAAGTTACGGTTTAAAAGATATTAAATTTCAAAGTTTAAATCAATTTAAAACAATTTCTGAATTTATTTTAATTGTTTAATTGCAACATTATCCAGAATATTAGGTTTGACTAGTCAACCTGACATGTGGGGCCTACCTGTAAGGTTGACTGGTCAACTGACCAGTGGGTCCCACATGTTAGTCTCTAGCCATTTAATTAATCCTTATTTTTATTCTAAAAACCACTGGACCCACATGTCATACTCTGTTGTGTTAAAATTTCTTTTATTTATCTAATAACCAATGGGGTCCCACATGTAAGTCACACATTGGGGTTTATTTTATCTAAAACTTTAATCAGTGAGGGGACCTACTTGACATAGACTTTTAGCATGTGAGTTTAGTTAGAAGGGGGGATTAGTTTAACACTAATCCCAGGGGGTCCCACATGTCTGTGGTGATTTTCCCACGGGCTAACCCAGACGTGCACACGGGGATGTCGGTGGCCGGGGCTAGGGGGTTCACGGCGGCGTGAGGCGGTGAGCGGCGGCCGGAGATGGGCGCTGATGTGGACGCGGCGGGGTGCGGGGGAAGGGGGGAGGCCATGGCCACTGGCCGAGGGCAGGGCGCGCGGCAACGGCAAGCCCGACGATGGCCGGAGCATGGCGTTGACGAGCAGGGGTGAGTGGGGTGACGAGGGCGTGGCCAGGCGTGGTCTGTGTGCGCTACAGGCGTGGCCCGGACGTGGAGTGGGCGCATCCAGGGTAGCCGGGGGCGTGGTGCGCACGACTGAGTCGCAGGGAGCGCAGCGAGCTCGGGCGGACTCCGGTGACGACCATGGCGAGCGTGGGGACGACGCTACGATGCACATTCGAGCTAGGGGGAAGGGGAATCAGGGGAGGTGCTCAGGAGGAGTGCGGGGAGGTTCTCGGGGCGGCCGACGGTTGTGCAGCGGCGGCGAATTCGGCGCCGGTAGCCGACGGTCGAGGCGAAGGGGAGCGGCACGATTTAGCCGATGCGATGGCCTCCGGGTTGAGCTCGACGGCGGGGGGCGAACGGGATGAGCACTGCGGAGGTCCTGGACGTGCGCTCGTAGCTCCGGGAGGCGGTTGGTCGCGCCGACGACGATGTAGTGGCCATGGATCCGCTTGGACGAGGTAGAGGACAGGCGTGAGAGGGCGCGAGAGGAGGGGGGAAAGATCTTGCGGGCGTCCACGGGGCAGGTGGCTCGCTCTTATCCCCCCAGCGTCGACGGGAGGAGGGGGGGGGCGGCTCGGCTGTGCCCAACCATGGCCATGGAGACACCGAGGCGGGAGTAGGTGGGGGGGGGGGCAAGTGGGAGGAGAGAGGAGGGAGGGAGGTTGGACGGGTTGTGGTTGGGCTTGGGAAATTGCTATGGGCTAGAAATAAACATTTTTCTATTTTCTCACTTATGATTGGGAAAATGATGATAATGCTACTTATGATCTTGAAAATATTTTTGGTACCAACTCTGAGAGTGATTATATGGAAAGCTCTAAGCTTGGGGATGATAGGATTGCAAGTCCTTTAACCATTAGTGATGTGGTAATTGATAACTCTTTTGCTAGTAAGAATAAAGACAACATGTTTACAAATATAGTTGCTAGCAATGATAATGCTCTTCTCTACTACGATGATGTTATAACTCCTATCTATAGTGATCGTAAAGGTACCTATGGCATAAGGAGAAATTATCCTTATGAAACTTGTCATAATCATGGAGGGAATTACTGCCTTGCTGAACACCATCTTCCTAAAACAATTAATCTATAGTGTTCAATTTGTTTATGATAGTCCTACTCCCACTATTGCCAATGAGAAAGATTATTTTTATGTGGAGAGTAAGAGTACCCTTTTGCATGTGGATCATGGTAACAATTCCTTATGTGATACTTATATTGTTGAGTTTATCATGATCCCACTGAAAATTATTATGAGAAGGGAACTTATGCTTATAGATATTTTAATAATATCATGTTCCCTCTCTTTATGTTGAAGGTTTTGGAGTTGCACTTGTTTTGCCTTTCTATGCTTATTGCTTTGTGCTTAAATGAAATATTCTATTGCAATATTCCTATGCATAGGAAGCATGTTAGACTTAAATGTGTTTGGTATTTTCTTCTGGATGCTCTCTTTTGTTCTTCAACTCTTATTCCTACGAGATCATCATTAAAATCTTAAGACTATCTTTATGGCTATAAAGAAAGAGCTCTAGGGAGACAACCCTTGTTATCTTTACTTTGAGTTTTTACTTTTGTTTTTAGTGGTCTTGATGATTGTTACTACTGTAGCAACATCATTGTATCTTTATTTTCAAGCTTTGTGCCAAGTTCTAGCCTCTTTTGATACGGGAAGCAAAAGTTGTGACATGCTGTCCAGAAAACAGATTCTGTCCTTGGACGAAAAAATTAGCCTAAAATCACCAGTTCATCTTTTTGAGCTGAATTTTTTACACAGAATGCCCCATACAATTGTGAAACTTTTATCTGTTCTGAGTTTTTTGAGTTGAGTTGCAGAAGTAACCCAAAAAATTATTTACTACCTGTTGTTCTGTCTTTCACAGATTCTGCCACGTTTAGCCTTTCCTTACTTTTGCAAACCTTAAGCTTGCTTTTTATTTGAAAAAACTTTTTGGCAATCTTGAGAAACAGTAGCTATTCAAGAATATCTTTATTTCCAGTGGAGAAAAATTATTTTGTTAAGGGTACTAACCTATCTAATCAGCTTATGATGAGTTATGTATGAAGGGAGTTTACAAGTGTGCGAGGGAAGATGATGAAAGAAGATCCGGGAGTGTCAAACGCTGAAGCTTGGGGATGCCCCATGCATCCCCAATAAATATTCCAGGAGACTCAAGCTTATAATCTTGGGGATGCCCCCGTGCATCCCCTTCTTCATCAACAATCATCAGTTCGTCCTTTGTCTCACTGTATTTTTATCACTTCATGCGTTATGTGCTATGCTTGGAGCGTCTCGCCTTAGGTTTACTTTTTAGTTTTCTTTAGATTTGTTTGCTGTTCTTAACAAGTTAGACCACAGCTTACTTTGTGTGGGAGAGAAACACACTCCACTTCAAACTAGAACACACCATAGGATTTTTCATGCCTATCTTTCTTCTGTTGTGTGTTCTTTATCTTTTCGTAGCTACTGCCTGCTTAGCTCTAAGTTTTCATGTTTATATTTTTCAAGAGCTTTAGTTTAGTTTAGTTTGTTGCTGGAACTCTCTTTAGTTTTCATGTTCATCTTGTTAAGAGAGTTGGTTGTTGCACTGAGTTGTGTCTTGTCTTGAAAGTAGGTAATTGAGGTTGCTATTCAATTGTAGTAGTAACTTGCAATAGTTTTGAGGTATTGTTGTGAGTAATGTTTGAAATTTTGGTGTCAAGAGCTCTAGCCTATTAGTGATAGGTGTCGTATTTTTGGCAATCCGTGTTTATTTTCAAAAACTAAAAAACTAGTTGAGAACTCTAGCTACTAGATGGTTCACTAATCTTTAGAGGGATTGGATATTAGAGTACACTCACGTACCATGAGTCGAGGATGCGCAAGGATAACCAAACCCCCATACACTCCTCCTCGGGGTACTTGTCTCTTTGTGAACCTCCTCATTAGATTGAGAGTTACCGATAATAAGTGCATGAGTTCTTCGGACTAATGTAAATATTGAAAGTTGACACTTCCACCTCCTCATATTTGCTAGCCTCTTCGGTACCATGCATTGCCCTCTTCTCACTCCGAGAGTTGGCGTCCACCTCGCCGGTGCATCCAAACCCTTGGCATGATACGCTCTAGCATCATAAACCTCCATATGTCTTTCCTCAAAACAACCACCATACCTACCTATCAAGGCATTTCCATAGCCTTTCCGAGATATATTGCCAAGCAACATCCACCTCTTCATGACTTGATCTTCATGTCATACATGTTCCTGCTACACTGGCAGAGGCATACATTTGCATACATCATGATAGCTACATCTTATTTATGTTGAGTACCTTGTAAAGTGTGAAGATCTTCTATACTCCTTGTAAAATAGAGTGTCGCCCTTATGTGAGGAAAAGATCCCAAAGTGGACAAATCTAAAAGATCCCAAAGAGGACAAATGAGGGTTAAATAGAAAGAGCCATTGAGGCCACCAAAAATACAAAAAAAGAAAATAAAAAGAGAGAAAGGGGTAACACTACTATTTCTTTTGAAAGATCCACACTCGTACTCCCTCTATATCTTGTACTCCATAGAGACGATCATTTATGCATATAGCTATGTGGGGACCTTCACACTATAGAACTAGGCTTGCATATTCCAAGGATGAGCCTCCTCAAACGATCTCTAGGTCTGCATGAGCGAGCAAGTTGGATGCATCTCCACTAGTTCCATTGTAGAGCTTTTCTTAGTTCATATGTGCATCCGTTGCATGGCAATCCCTACTCCTCACATCATATCTATCATTTGGCCTTCTCGCCTATGATTGTCCTCATTGATGTGAGCCTTTCTCACCCTTTTTGTCTTCCTCCTCCACCATATTTCTCTCTTTGCCATCCTAAGTGTCAACTCTCGTGCTAACGCTCATCCATTTCATGAGTGCTCAAAATATCGAAAGGGAGTGGATCAAATTGACTTGTACCTGGCTAGTGGTCTAGGGACGAGTCAAGATAAGATTCCAAAGAAGACCAAGTGTGAAACTTTAGTAGATTGAGTTCTCAACAAATATTTTGTTCTCTCTTATTCCCATCGCCCACTTCTTGGACCCAAACACCACCTGGGGACATTCGAGTCACGGACAGTGAGAGCTCTTGCACCTTAATGTTCTTATGTTGCTTGTTTCAATGCTAATATAAACTTTTGCCTGTTATGACTTGAATTTAATTACATACCTTGATTCCTATACTTAAAAAAGTTCTTATATGGTAGTTAGCATGTCACCACAGAAATTATGCTTGTTATCATTTACCTACTCGAGGACGAGAAGGAATTAAGCTTGGGGATGTTGATACGTCCCAAACGTATCTATAATTTCTGCTTGCTCCATGCATGTTTTGTGTGATATTGCTATGTTATAAATACACTTTCATACATTTTTGATCATATTTGGACTAACCTATTAACTCAGTGCACCCCAGTGCCAATTTCTGTTTTCTGCTGTTTTTGTATTTCAGTTTTTCCCATTATTAAAAGTGCTAAGAAAATTCCGAGAAAAATATATAAAAATCAGCGTTCTAGAAGAGTCCTCCAGCCAGAGGATGGGGTCAAGGGGTGGCCCACAGCCCCCAGGCGCCCTCCTGGCGTGGCCTAGGGTGGGGCCGTCGGGAGGCCTCCTGGTGGCCCCCCAGTGCCCCCATTTGGCTATTTTTTATACTCTCGTTGCGAAAACCCTGATTCCGGAACCCTTTTCTCCAAAAGCAATTCCGATCTCCGCCACCATCGCCAACAAGCTTCGGGGGACCAGAATTCCTGTGCCAGCTGATACGGTGAGGAGGATAGCTCTCTCACTTCTCGTTGGTTACCCCAGGTGGAAGCTGAGATGTAGCGTAGCAGCAGATTTCCCCTATGTAGAGGATAGGGTTTGTCTCCCGTAGGACTCCAGAGATACAAGAAGGTGGTAAAGTGAACAGTGGTGCCGAGGTTGCTAACTTCGCCTGGACCTGCACACACAACAAATAACTTTGCTCCCAACAAGTACAGAGGAGTTGTCAATTCCTCCGGCCTTGCTGTTTACAAAGGATCAACGCAAGAGATAATAATAGTGGCAACTGAAAGTAAAGACTGAAAGTAAATTGAAGATGTAAACAATGGTGGAAATATGGACCGGGGTCCCATGATGTTCACTAGTGATGTCTCTCTCCCAAAAGACGATAAAAGTTCTAGCGAGGTAAACAAATCACAGCTGGGCAATTGACAGGATTATAAACGCACCACAATGCTAACTATGCTACAAAAGAAAGGAAGAGGCTCAAAAGCAATGGGCAGTACGCCAAGGTAAGTAGACCGAAATCCATCTGCATCTACTACGAATCATCCACCATGAGATATCTATACAGAACATCTCGCTGGTATTAAGTTGCGAATCCCACCCTAAGTGTAAACTCAAAGCAACAGACAACTGCATTAAAAGAACTATGCGTAAAGTAAACAATCCTTGCACCCGCAAGTACAAGCACCGTTGTTTTATCCCTGGTGGCAACATCACATCCCCTAGTCTCATGTTTTTGTCACTCAAGCTAGACATCAGGGGGCTGAACCCACACTCAAGCATAACGCTCCCTCTTGGAGTTGCAACAAATCACTTGGCCAAAGTAAAATACGGCAACGGAGAACATGCAAGAATTTACTAAAGAACACAAATATAAAAGAGAACCAAATATATTACTCATCACAATCTGAACATAATCTCATAATCCTTCAGATCCCAGCAAACTTATCATAACAACACAGAAATTACAAAGGTGCCTCGATCATGTGAGGCAGCTCACGAGGTCTCGAAAGTGGAAGCACAAAGAGGGGAGGAGAACATCACATAACTACTGGTCATGGACCCATGGTCCAAGGGGGACTACTCACAAGACATCCAGAGGCGTCCATGGTGACCGATGATCTCCCGGAGGGGATTCCTCCTTCCGGCAGGGTGCCGGGGAAGCTTCTCCTGATAGCCCCGATCTTGAAATGGAGGCGGCGACGGAACAGAGAGGAGAACGGGAATAGCAGATCGATCTTAGGGTTTTCCGTCACGGGGGCTAAATATAGGCCAAAGGGGGCACCGAGAGGGGCCACAGGGTAGCCAGGAGGCCTCCTGGCGCGGCCTAGGGTAGGGCAGTGCCGGGGACCCTCCTGGGGCCCTGGTGGGTCCATCCCCTTCCTTCCTTGGTGATTCGGGAAGCTTCTGGGTCGCTGATTTTTTATATAATTTTTCCGGGATTTATTTGGCACTTTTAATTGCCGGAAAACCTGAAATACAAAAACAGCAGAAAACATGAACTGGCAAATGAGTGCACTGAGTTAATAGGTTAGTCCAAATATGATAAAAAGTGTGTGAAAGTTCAAGCAAAACATGGCAAAGTGTAACAACCCAGTTTTTGCAAAATTAAAAATTTTGTTTTCAGTGTGAATTGCTTGATTGTCTGATTTGTTTGCGGTGTTTGCATACCCGATTTATCGATCGGCGATTATTTTTCCCCCCTCTTATCACGTATCGGACGGAGACCGACCCTTGCCACCCCGGCACACGACTTTGCGACACTGGGATTTCACCCGAGCACCGTCGCAACCGCACAAGTCCAGCCATCGCCACCGGAACGAAAACCCCGTTTATTTAATAAACGGATTATTTTATGGGGCGCCGAAAAATGTTGTCAGAATGTCACCGCAGTGAGGTACGATCGACGGGCTCGACGCGCTGAGCGCGTGGTTCGAGATTTCGTCGGAATCGGAGTCCGTATGCAACTTCGGCGGTCACGAACGCGATCACCGGACACGCGAGAGGGCTACCGAGGGCGTTTGCGTCAACAGACCAGCCAACCCTGCCTATATAAAGACCACCACACTCCCCTAGGCCCTCTAGGGTTTCCCCCATGGAAAATTGCAGCCACCCCCCTAATCTGCCTAAAAATTTACCCCAAATCCCTCTCTAATCCGAAACCCTAGCCCCCCCATCAGATCCAGACCGTCAGATCTGGGATCTGACGGCCCAGATCTGGCCACGTAGCCCCAGCCAGCCACCAACCGCGCCCCGGGCCGCGCGGGCCCGCAACCGCCGCCGCCAGGCCCTCAGGAGCCCATCCAGACACCGCCTCCCGCGCCCCCACGGTGGAGCTCCGGCGAGCAGCCGCCGGCAGCCAAGCCACCGCGCCGGCGACCCCTTCTCCTCCTTCCCCGCGCTCCTCTCCCTCTCCTTCTCCTCCCTTCTTCCCTCACCCCTCCTCCTCTCTGCTGCAGGCCACGCGCGCCGCTGCCATGGCCTAGGCCGGCCCGAGCCGCCGCCGTGGTGCCACCAGGAGCTCGTCGCGGCCCCCTCGCCTCGCCTCCCGACCGGATCCGCCACTGCACCTCCCTCCCGCTTCGTCTCGGCCTCCCCTCGCCTCGCCCTGCGCAGCCTCGCCGGAGTGCGGCACCACCGGTCGCCGGCCGCCGTCCAGGACGACGGGATCGGGCGGATCCCGGTCGGCACGTCTCCTCGCCTCCACATGGGCCAGGCCACGGCCCAGCTCCCTCCAGGCCGCCAGCCACAGCCTCCAGTGGGCTCGGCCCATGGGGTGAGGCCCCCTTTTTTTTATGTTACTTTTTCTCAGTTGCTGTTTTTTTGCTAAGTCTGATAAAAAACTGCTGCTGATTGAATTTTGCGCTGTAATTTCCCGTTGATCCGTAGCTCCGATGACGTTGCCCCCAAACCAAAAGTTTCTCAGAATTGCGTGTACTTTAATTCATCTTTTGTGAGAATTTGAATTTGAGCTCATATTGATTGTGTAAATGTGTGCTGAACAGGGCATCAGGCCGTTAAGCTGCTACAAATTCCTGTTATGTGCTGCTGTTATTATTTTGTTGCAACTTTGCATTATGATTGTAACAAATCCATGAGGCCTATTGCATTGATTCCTTTTGCGTTGCGTTAAGCAATGTTTCTACTTCAGTTTCATGCATTCACATGCCATATTTCCTTGCTGCATCATGTTTATATCTTGCTACAAAGTAGGTATCTTGATGTTATTGTGCTGTTGTTGCTAAACCTGTTATTTTGTTGCAACTTCGGATGACGATTGCTTCGCAACCATTTATCGGAATTGAGTGATTCTAGTTGCATATTGTTAAGCATCATGTCTACTTTCATCCCATGTATTGCTATGTCATGTTGCTGCACTTTTGCATATAGATTTACCCCTGTTTATACAGCTTGTGTGCATAACTTGTTTTGCTTGTATCTTTTTAACCGTAACTCCGTTTGGGGTGTTCTTTATATGTAACTTGATTAGTTTTTCGTGTTCTTTGTGTTTATGCTATTGTTTGCTGTTGTTAACCAACCTAAAATATGGTTTAGGACAGAACAGTACCAAATCTTTTAATCATCGTGCGACACTTAGTGTTATGCCATGTTTAGGTTGTGCTTCACTTAAATTGACTAACATAGATAGTTTACTTTGTGCTTCACCTCTTGACATTTTTGTGTGCTATGCCATGCTTTCTTGAGTTGCCATGTTAATAACCGTTGTTTCGTCACCTGTAGCTAAACAACTTGAACCACCGTAAATGTGCGGTATCGTCGTGTGTGACGAGTACTCCACTTAAATTGTTAGCAACCGCTCTCGACGGTAGGTGAGATGTCTCGTGTTGCTTCTTGTTGATGCTTGCTCGTGTTTGCCTCGTAGTAATAGATGCTTGCTCACTGATTGCTTTCCAGTGTTTATCGTCTTGTGTGCTCCCGCGGGTACCTCTCGGAGACGATGCGAGCGTGCGATCGACTACACCTTTGGAACCCGACTTATCAACAGGCAAGGACTATACATTACTTGTGATCCATTCTATTTCAACCAGAGGTTTGCATGCTAGTATAGGTTAGGTTCGATGTTTGATCCTACCACATGTTTACAGCCTCTTTCAAACCGATACAGCCATGTCCCCTCCCAGCAAACCTTGTACTGTTATGTTACTTTTGCTCGTTGCTCAGCCCCTGCTTAGTATGCATGCTTAGGATGCTACGATGTTACCCTGTTACTCTTTGGGTTGGGATATCACGTGATTATTATATTATTGTTGATGACATGATTATTATAATGTTGACTATATTCGACGAAGGATGGAAGGTCTAGGCTATCCCGCCCCGACGCTTTGTTCCATTCGAGTCACCTAGGATCCAAGTTCCGGGTATTGGTTTTAAGACTGAGCGTGCCTAACCGCGTGTGGGATTTTATGGGGTCCCCTTTTCTTACCTATCTAGCTTCAAACATTTCTAGAGGTGGCCCAAGCTGATTTACCATTTGAAAACATGCATATATATCTTGCCAGGTCGCTCCTAGCAGATATCTTTTAAAACAACTTGGGCCAGTGGAGGCATGGTTTCTCTGTTGGTCCACCCGATCAGCTAGGACCCAGTTTCCCATGTGTGATTAACCGGCAATCCGACCTGCGTCATACGGAAGAGTCCGATCCGAGAGCGAGGCCAACTTTTGGATTGGGTGTCGACTCCCCGGGGGCCACCCGGATTTGTTCGTTGTTAGTTAGAGGGACCTGTCGTTTCGGATCTCTTGGAACTAAATCATAAAATGGTTGCCTGTGATGGGTAGCAACTGAGAGTGATGGGCGTGCGTGCGGAGCCTTGTAATGGGAAGTTGGTACACCCCTGCAGGGTTAAATCTTTTCGAGAAGCCGTGTCCACGGTTATGGACGACTTGAGACCTACTCCTTGTTCATAGACAACAACAACTGAGATAATCTTAATACAACTTGATCAACGTGTGTGTGCCTTGACTACTTCTTCTTCGTTGGGATGCGAAGAGGAGGACAAGGATAGGATAGGTGTTATGTTTGCGTAAGTAGTTGATAGCAAGACTTGTTGGAGGCGATTCCTCATCGAATGCTTGGCTTCTTATCTTACTCTCTAGATCGTTAGCCACTTCATAAATGCTAGTGCGGCAGCAACCTCACCACTTACCCCTTCCTTACCGTAAACTACTAGTTGTCCTAGAATGACGAGTGATGAAGTCCTTGCTGGGTCAAATGACCACTACAGTTGGATGCTGAGTACCTCTGTACTCATGATACTACCCCCAAACTCTTTTCAGGGTTCCGATCGACAACAGGTATGGTGATCGACGTTTCACGTGGAGACTCGACGACGACTAGTTAGGCGGATCCCGGCGAAGGGCCTGGACCCGTGTGGTTATGGGATCGATGTTTTTCTCTTTGCCACTAGGCATTTGGTTGTAGTCTGTACTCAGACATGTATCTTCCGCTGTTGTATTGTATTTGAGGCAGTTGTATGCCGATTGTATGAGATGTTGTATCCTTGTATCTGTAATGTTGTGATATCATGTTGGAAATCCGGGGCATATGGCTTTGTCATATGTCGCGGTGGGATCGATATGTGCTTCGTCCCCGAGTCTGGGTGGAAACACCTAGATCTGGAACAGTACCGCATATCGGGCCTTACACAAAGTGACACAAATCATGCATGGAGCAAGCAGAAATTATAGATACGTTTGGGACGTATCTACATCCCCAAGCCTAATTCCTTCTCATCCTCGAGTAGGTAAATTATAACAAGCATAATTTCTATGGCAACATGCCACACAACCATATAAGGACTTTTAAGTAAAGTAATCAAAGCATGCAATTCAATTCAAGTATTAACAAGCAAGAGTCTATATTAGTATTGACACAAGCAAAGCTGGCCATATGGGCCAGCACGGCCCGGCACGGCACGCCAGCTCTGAAACGGGCCAAGCACGGCACGACCCACGTTGGCACGCTTCTCTCACGGGCCGTGCCGGTACGCGGGCCGAGCTTCGAGGCCCAGGCACAACACGAAGCTACTTGGGCCGGCCCGTTTGGCACGTTGGCCCGATGTCGCACGGCGGCCCTTCTGGTACACGGCGGACCTTCTGGCACACGGCGACCCTTCTAGCACAGCTGGCCCATCTGGCCCTTCAAAATCAAAAAATATAAAAAAAACAGGAAAAATCAAATTATTTGTTGGGATAAATATTGAGCTTTATTAATGGCTGCCTCATTAAAACCTTCCACCCCTAAGAAGTAAAAGAGTACAATGCCACGCTCTAGATTACAAAAGAAAATATACTAACAGTACAACACTACAACTAAAATACTACATGTCGGCTTGTTGCCCTGCGGCCGCGACTTGCTCGTCTCTCTTGATGTGTGCTTGTTTGGGCCGAGTTAGATGACCGATTCATCCATGCCGATAAATAGGTAGAAAGGCTCTGCATCTTTTGCACTTAGCTTTAGGCACGTCGACACCGCGCTCCAGAATTGTTACTTCATCAAAGTAGGTCCACGCTAGCGATTTACGATGAACATTTGGAGCATCAATGTTTGAGTGTGGGGAAGAGATGAGATTTTTGAGTGTGAGAAATGACAAGGATGGGGAGCTCTTTTATAGCAAAAGACAACCCTTTTAGGCATGTTTGGCACGTTTGGACCAAAAACACATGTTAGGCACGTTTGGCCCAAGTAACTTAAAAAATGCAGAAAAATTAAATGAGGCATAAAGTCATCGTTTGGGATAAATCTTGAGCTTTATTAGTGGATGCCTCATTAAAACCTTCCATCCCCGGGAAGTAAAAGAGTACAAAGCCACGCTCTAAATTACAAAAGAAGAAAAATACAAAAAGATAAAAAAACTACAACTACAAGTCTACAACTAATCTTCATCTTCGATGACCAGATTTTCAAAGTTGGCCAATAGTTCTTTGTCATGTGAAGTGTGTTGGGATCTCCTTCTGGCTAGCTCCCCATCTTTCACGGCCATGAGTGTTCTCACCATATCTGGGGCGAGACTGGTTCTTCTGTCCTCAAGTATTCTTCCAGCTACGCTAAAAGCAGATTCCGATGATGTCGACGAGACGGGAACTGATAATACATCTCGTGCTAATATGGAAAGCACCGGATATGTAACTTTGTGTTCATGCCACCAATGAAGTATGTCAAAGTCATCATCATCATCTTCATTGAAGCTTTCTTTATCCCTGTTGAGGTACTTTGATAACTCCCCGCTACCTAAAAGAACAGGAGATGGTCCTGATGTGGAAGAGCTTGGAGCAGAGGTGGAAGAACCGAATAACTTGCTCCACGCTCCTTTCTTTTTTCCCGCAGTTGGCACTAGTGGAGGGCGTTGTGTGCGAAATCCGGCATACTTCTGATCATACTTAGCATAAACTGAAGTAATCTCATCGCGAACATCAGTGGAATAAGCAATATAATCTATGCCTAGAGCCCAGTTATAACAACAAGTGCACTAGCAAACAATTCTAGTTTAACTCTAGGATCCAAGATGAATGCAAATGCATATAAAATAGGAATTTCAGCCCAGTATTTTCAATACTTAAGTTTCATGCGAGCAACCATAGGCCTTAATAATTTATCTTGTTCGTAGACTTTCAAGTTAGATGCAATGTCTACAAGAGTGTGCATCATTAAAGGGGATGTGGGATAGTAAACCCCCGACAAAGAGATGGTTGCATCATAAAATATCTCTAAAAACTTGAACAAATGTTTACAAATATGCCAAGTTTCAACAGAGATTAGTCCTAGATAATTCGCATTAATCCATCCCGAGAATGCAACTTCATCTTGGATAACTGCCTTAAGCATCATATATGTAGAGTTCCATCTAACAGCCATGTCTAAATTAAACTTATGTGGAGTTTGTTGTGTAGCTAAGCAATATTGTCTATAGCTACTAATTCGCTGATTAGAGTGACCAAGATAAGAAATTGCACTGCGCATAATATCAAGTTGTACCGCGCATCTCTTCATAGCACATTTAGCAATAAGAGTAATGATATGGCAGGCACAACGTTGATGCAATAAAAAAGATGCAGCATATACAGAAAATATCAGAGTGATGTCCTCCATTGCAGATGTATTTGATGAAGCATTATCTAAAGTTATTGCAAACATCTTTTCGGTTAAACCAATGTTTGCCACAACATTAATTACCATTTGCGCTATGTTAGCACCAGTATGAGCTACCTCAAGCAATTCGAATCCTATGATCCTTTTTTGTAGTTCACATTTTGTGTTAACATAATGAGCTACCAAGCTAATGTAGTCTTGTTTTTCCCGACCACTCCAAATATCAGATGTTAAAGAGACTGAAAAAGTGCATGTGGTAAATTCATCTTTTATTTGTTGTAGTCCAGATTTGCCTAATTTTTTAATATCTCTAGTTGTAGTTTTCCTAGAAACTGGTCTAAAAGTAGGAGTGTGAACAGTTTGAATATATTCGACAAACGCTTCAGACTCACCAAAACCTAATGGTAAATCATTGGAAGCAATTAAGCGGCAAAGTGCATCTCTTGCAATAGTAGGATCATATGTGAAGTTACGTACCGAACCGTCGGGGTTGAACTTAAGTGTCGTTTGTCTCCCCGCAATCTCCTCGTCCTTCTTCACGTGCGCCTTGTGGTGCCTGTTGAGGTGGCCGGTTCCTCCTTGCCCCCCGGTGGAATACAAGGTGCTGCATCTTTTGCACCGAGGTTTCACCACCTGCTTGCCGTCCTCCTCGATGACTTCTTCATCGAAATACTCCCAGCATTTCGAGTACTTCCGGCGCTTCTTTGAGCCGATGGAAGTGGAGGTGTTGGCGGATTGGCTACCGGACGGTAACTCCTCGCCGGTGGTGTGGGCATCGGGGTTGCCACTCATCCACAAGGGGATCTCGAAATCGCTAGCATCTAAAGTGAAGTGGTTGGAGTCCGAGGTGAGGTTGTTGTTGTGGTCACTACTCATGGGATCACCCATGTTTGAATGTGAGAAATGAAAGGGAGAGGAGGTTTGTGTGTGAGAAATGAGAGGGGTGGGCTGCCCTTTTTATAGGGCAAAATAAAAATTTTTGAGACTAATTTAGCCCTCTAACGGTTTAAAATTCGAAATTCAAAGAAAAAAAACCCTAAACAGACCTAACCCCCCCTAAACCCCCACTAAACCCCCACGAATCCCTCTCCCCCCGCTCTCCCTCCCCCAACGATTCTCTCTCCCCCGCTCCTCCCCCCAACGGCTCTCTCCCCCCACTCCTCACCCCAACGGCTCTCCCCCGAGCCTCGATTCCCACAGTAAGGCAGCGAGCGAAGGACAGCGAGCGAAGCGTGCTGCTCGGGCGTGCCGTGCCGTTCCCGGGCCATGCCGTGCCGGCTCACCACGCGTGCCTGGCTTCGCAACCCAGACACAACACTAGCCGGGCCACGTGCCAGGCACGTCCCGTTAAGCCGCGTGCAGGGCCGGCCCGTATACGACCAAAAATCCGGGCTGACGTGCTGGCCCGTTAAGAACGACCCATGTGGCCAACTTTGGACACAAGTAACAAAAGAACAAAACGTGCAAGATCTCTCGCTGTCCTGACTTGAATGTCTCCAAATGGTGTTTGCGTGCAAGAAAGGGGATAGGGAATATGAGATAAAAAAATACTTGTTGAGAACTACTATCTACTAAAGTTTCACACTTAGTCTCCTTTGGATTCTTATCTTGACTCGTCCCCAGACCACTAGTCAGGTACAAGTCAAACTGATCCACTCCCTTTCGATATTTTGAGCACTCATGCAATGGATGAGCGTGAGAAAGAAAGTTAACACCTAAAAGGCCAAACAGAAAGAAGGTGGAGGAAGAAGACAAAAAAGGTGTGAAAGGCTCACAGCAATGAGGACAATCATAGGCGAGAGAAGGCCATATGATAGATATGATGTGAGCAGTAGGGATTGCCATGCAACGGATGCACATGTGAGCTAAAAGCTCTCCAAGGTAACTAGTGGGGGTGCATCCAACTTGCTTGCTCAAGAAGACCTAGAGCTCGTTTGAGGAGGCTCATCATTGGAATATAGAAGCCAAGTTCTATAGTGAAGGATCCCCACATAGCTATATTCATGTATGATGATCTCTATGGAGTACAAGGGATAGAGGATGAAGTACTAGTGGGGATCTCTCAAAAGGAATAGTAGTGTGCCCCCTTCTCTTTTTTTATTTTTCTCTTTTTTCTATTTTTTTGTATTTTTTAGGGGCCTCAATGGCTCTTTCTATTTCTCTCATTTTTCCTCTTTGGGATCTTTTGATTTTTTTCCTCTTTGGGATATTTTCCTCACTTTAGGGGCAACACTCTATATTTTACAAGAATATAGGAGATCTTTCACACTTTACAAAGGTACTCACATAAAGAAAATGTAACTATCATGATGCAAATGTATGCCTCTGCCAGGATAGCAGGATATGGAATGATACTAGCGCGTCATGTAGCAATGATTAGGGAAAGGCCCAACTAGGATGCGGCTCATCGATCAAGAAAGTAGCATGTATGACATGAAGATCAAGTATGAGAAGGTGGATGTTGCATGGCAATGTATCTCGGAAAGGCTATGGAAATGCCTTGATAGGTAGGTATGGTGGCTGTTTTGAGGAAAGATATAAGGAGGTTTATGATGATAGAGCGTATCATGCCAAGGGTTTGGATGTATCGGCGAAGGTGGACGCCAACTCTCGGAGTGAGAAGAAGGAAATGCACGGCACAGGAGAGGCTAGGAAAATATGGGAGGTGGAAGTGTCAACTTTCGAATACTCACATTAGTCTGAAGAACTCATGCACTTATTATCGGTAACTCTCAATCTAATCAGGAGGTTCTCAAAGAGACAAGTACCCCGAGGAGGAGTGTATGGGGGTTTGGTTATCCTTGCGCATCCTCGACTCATGTTACGTGAGTGTACTCTAATATTAAAACCCTCCAGAGGTTAGTGATCCATCTAGCAGCTAGAGTTCTCAACAGGGGTTTTGGTTTCCGAAAATCACACAGATTGCCCAAAATACGACATCTATCACTAATAGGCTAAAGCTCTTGACACCATAAGTTCAAACATTACTCTAATCAATACCTCAAAACTATTGCAAGTTACTACTACAAAGAGAATAACAACTTCAACTACCTACTTTCTAGTCAAGACACAAAACTCAGTGCAACAGGAAAACTCTCTAAACAAGATAAACATGCAACCTATAGAAAGTTCAACCTAAGACAAAAGAAAATCTCTAGAAGAAAACTAAAGCACTACAACTAAACAGGGTAGCAGCTAAGAAAAGAAAAAGAACTACTCACAACTAAGAAAATAAGCATGCAAATCCTATGAGGAGTTCTAGTTCAAGCGGAGCGTGTTTCTCTCCCACACAAAAGAAAGATGGGGTCTAACTTGTTACTACAACAAACAAATCAAAAACAAACCTAAGAAAAGTAAAGAGCGAGACGCTCCAAGCATAGCACATAACACATGAAGTGATAAAAATATAGTGCAACGAGGGACAAACTGATAATTGTTGATGAAGAAGGGGATGCACGGGGGAATCCACAAGCTTAGACGCTTGAGTCTCCTTGAATATTTATTGGGGATGCATGGGGGAATCCCCAAGCTTGAGCGTTTGACACTCCAGGATCTTCTTTCATCATCTTCCAACGCACACTTGAAAACTCCCTTTATACATAACTCATTGTTAACTGATTAGAGAGGTTAGTACCCTATTAAAATAATTTTTCTCTACTGCAAATAAAGGTATTCTTGAAGAGCTACTGTTTCTCAAGATTTCCAAAAAGTTTTTGCAAAGAAAAAGCAAGCTTAAGGTTTGCAAAAGTAAGGAGAGACAAAACGTGGCAGAATCTGTGAAAAACAAAATAGCAAGTAGTAAAGAATTTTTTAGGGATACTTATGCAACTCAAATCAAAAAACTCAGAACATACGAAATTTCCGTGATTGTATAGATCACGCTGTGTAAAAAAATTCAGCTCAAAAATATGAACTGGTGATTTTCTATGATTTTTCCCGTCATGAGGAAAGAATCTGTTTTCTAGACAGCATGTCACAAGTTTCACTTCCCTTGTCATATGAGGCAATAACTTGGCACAAAGCTTGAAAATAAAGATACAATGATGTTGCTATAGTAGTAACAATCATCAAGACCACTAAAAACAGAAGTAAAAACATCTTGGGTTGCCTCCCAACAAGCGCTTTCTTTTACGCCTTTAAGCTAGGCATAAATGATTATAAAGATGCTCTCACAAGAGAATAAGAGTTGAAGTAAAAGAGAGCATCAAGAAGCAAATATGAAAATCATTTAAGCCTAACCCACTTCCTATGCATAGGCATCTTGTAATAAAATAAATCAAAGAAGCACAAAGAAACCAACATAGGAAGGTGGAACAAGAACATCTTCAAAACTTTCAACATAAAGAGAGGAGTTTTTGTGATATGAAAGTTTCTACAACCAAGCTTTCCTCTCTCAAAGTAATTTTCAGTAGCATCATGAACAACATCAAGAATATAACTATCACATAAATCATGTTGTTCATGACCTTCAAGCACACGTGTATAGTTTTCAACACTGTTTTTAGGAACATAAGATAAATGCAACCCATCACATTGAGCCTTAATAAGAGCACAATTCTCCAGAATATGAGTTGGAGATTTCAAAAGGATAATAGGACAATAAAGTGTGGGTGCAATAGAAAAAATTTCATGCTTAACATAAAGAACAATAGAGAGTTCATCTTTGTCAGCATCATCCATAGTGGCATCTTGGCCATCAGCAAAGCAAGTATCAAGATTTTCAGAAAGGGATATTTCAAGTGAGTCCTTGGAATCATGGGATTCCTCCTCGAAGCAATCATTGGCCTCTTCTTGGGCAGCAAACATTTTTTTAAATACTGAATATAGGAATTAGAAGTATAATTCTCGAAGCAATAAGCAAGAACTGCAAAGTTTTTAGACTCGTAAATAGTATCATGGTACTTTTCAATCAAAGAAGCAATCTCATAAGCACCCTTAAAAGCAGCAAACTCTTCAATCTTTTCAACATCAAAGTAATTATAAACACCTTTAGCATAAGATGATAAGATCTCATTTTCATTAAACTCACATTGGAAAGGAAGGTGTTTATGATCTATATTAGAACAACAAGTAAAATCATAAATGTGGCACAAAAGTTTAGCCTGGTAATAAGAAACATGTATTTGATCCCATAAGTGTTTCCCTTTCTGAGATAGGCGGTGCCGCGTATAATGAGCATGCTCATCCAATGATTTTCCCTGAACCAAGTCGGTTGGGTTTTTAGCGCGAGCACAAATTGATCGAAGACGATCCAAGTGAAACATGTCAAACATGTCCATCCTACCATATTTGGGTGGTTCCGCACCGATGGTGAGGATAGCATCAATAGGCAGAGGAAGGAAAAGATAAAAAGCAACTATTTTTTTTGGTTTTCCATGAAGACTCAAAGGAAAAAACTGAAAGTTAAACTAACAAGACTAAAAAGCAAAGATAAAATATAGTGTGCAACTCCCCTATCTTGTAGACTGGAGTCCCCGGTAACGGCGCCTGAAATTTGCTTGATACGGTGAGGAGGATAGCTCTCTCACTTCTTGTTGGTTACCCCGAGTGGAAGGTGAGATGTAGCGTAGCAGCAAATTTCCCCTATGTAGATGATAGGGTTTGTCTCCCGTAGGACTCGCAGAGATACAAGAAGGTGGTAAAGTGAACAGTGGCGCCGAGGTTGCTAACTTCGCCTGGACCTGCACACACAACAAATAACTTTGCTCCCAACGAGTATAGAGGAGTTGTCAATTCCTCCGACATTGCTGTTTACGAAGGATCAACGCAAGAGATAATAATAGTGGCAACTGAAAGTAAAGACTGAAAGTAAATTGAAGATGTAAACAATGGTGGAAATATGGACCGGGGTCCCATGACGTTCACTAGTGATGTCTCTCTCCCAAAAGACGATAAAAGTGCTAGCGAGGTAAACAAATCACAGCTGGGCAATTGACAGGATTATAAACGCACCGCAATGCTAACTATGCTACAAAAGAAAGGAAGAGGCTCAAAAGTAATGGGCAGCACGCCAAGGTAAGTAGACGTAAATCCATCTGCTTCTACTACGAATCATCCACCTTGAGATATCTATCCAGAACATCTCGCTGGTATTAAGTTGCGAATCCCACCCAAAGTGTAAATTCAAAGCAACAGACAACTACATTAAAAGAACTATGCGTAAAGTAAACAATCCTTGCATCCGCAAGTACAAGCACCGTTGTTTTATCCCTGGTGGCAACAACACATCCCCTAGTCTCATGTTTCTGTCACTCAAGTTAGACATGAGGGGGCTGAACCCACAATCAAGCATAACGCTCCTTCTTGGAGTTGCAACAAATCACTTGGCCAAAGTAAAATACGGCAACGGAGAACATGCAAGAATTTACTAAAGAACACAAATATAAAAGAGAACCAAATATATTACTCATCAGAATCTGAACATAATCTCATAATCCATCATATCCCAGCAAACTCAGCATAGCAACACATAAATTACAAAGGTGCCTCGATCATGTGAGGCAGCTCACGAGGTCTCGAAAGTGGAAGCACAAAGAGGGGAGGAGAACATCACATAGCTACTGGTCATGGACCCATGGTCCAACGGGGACAACTCACAAGGAATTCGGGAGGCGTCCGTAGTGATGGATGGTCTCACAGAGGGGATTCCCCCTTGCAGCAGGGTGCCGGGGCAGCTTCTCCTGGCAGCCCCGATCTTGAAACGGCAGCGGCGGCGGAAAAGAGAGGAGAATGGGAATAGCAGATTGATCTTAGGGGTTTCCTTATAAATGGGCCTTCCCAATTCACATATCTCCCATTCTGTTTCCGCCGTCGCTTCTTCTTCTTCTTCTTCTTCTTCTTCCTCGCGCACTGGAGACCAAGCTCTCGACTTCGTCCACCGTCACCTCGAGCATACTCTCCAACTCCGGCTATGTGAAGGAGATCTGGGACCCCGTCACTCCTTCTCATCGCGTGAGTAAGTTTTCCCTCGCCTTCTCTCTTTCATCATGATCTATCTGTTCATATCGCCATTATCGTTTTATAATCAAGCTCGGTAGAAATGAGATGAACAATTCTGTTCTTATTAGATGTTATAGATTAGTTCGATTCCATCCATGAATCACCTTTAGGTCCATTGCTTATTTCGCGAGTGCTCCGTTTTGGATCTGTGTTTAGATTTATCATAACCATCTCCGTTTGCCGCAAGCACTGAAGCAAACTCATCCTTTTTCTCCTTATTTCTTAGGTCTTGTAGATCTATCTTCCTCATTTCTTTGCGTGAAACTTATTTGTGCTGAACTTTTAGCTTCTCGAAATCCGGATTATAGATAGTAAATTCAAATCACGTTGTAGCATTAGTCGCCATTTTTAGCCGACTTAGCATATTTGTAACACATGTCCTTTTCTTCCACCATGGGGAAGAAAACTGCCTTTACGGTAACAAGCAAACTGAATTTAGTGGAGTTGTTTGCTTGTTTGGGTAGCTTATTAGGCTGACTTTGACTTTGTTTGCCAAGTTCTTCTACGGTAACAAGAAAACTGAATTTAGTGGAGGACCTCTTTTGGAATGTGGAGGAATCTCCATCCAAAGGCGGATGAGAAGCACATATCCATCCATGAGTCTATCCACCCATGTGAAGACTTGGAAAAAGTCATTCTTTTACTGTACTGCCAAAGTCCCAGAGGGAGAGAACCCCTTGCACGGCTTCCGTGATAGCCAGCTTGTCTACCACGATGGCTTGAATGCTTACCCATCAGATAAGCAAAGGGAGAAACTCGAACCCGTATTTGCTCGGATATGGGTTGTGCTTTCCCATGGACTTCTTGCCACGGACTTGATCCGATGCTGGGTTGGTTGGAAAATCCATCCCCTGGACGTAAGGGACCGGATTATGTGTGAGTATTCGGGTCTTGATGACCCCATGCAATATGCACGCACATAGCTGGATCCAGCCGCTCTTATGTTGGCCTGCAAGAAGTATCTTTCAGAAAGTAAAGAAGAAATTCGGAGAGTCGGCCTTGCTCCCTTTTGTGCTAATAACTCGGCGGCAAAGGTATGTTAAACTTATGTCCTCAACATGAAACCATTTTTATATTTTTGGTTTCATTCGTTTTTCTGGCTTTGTTGTATTTTTAGGAAGACGACCCGTGGTGGATCACCAACCAATAACCTTCTATTATTGTTGAGGAGACGGGTGCCAACAGCCCGAGCCATAATGTAAGTAATGAGTAATATATTTCTGTGACACGTATCTTCTTACTTACTTTGATCATGTAGGAGGACTCGGAAGAAGATGATGATGACGACAGCGAGAGGGAGAATCCTCCTGTCAATAAAGGCTCCCTCAGGATGGAGAAATGCCAAGCTCCCAAGCCAAAGGTACTATTTGCCGACTTTTCGAATTATCTTTGTAGGAACTGTATCTTATTTCTATATCATCATAGGAGCATGAAAGGAAGCGGCGAACTCGTAGTTTGGAGTCGACCGATCCTCTTGGCACCGGCATCCCCAATTCTCCTCGCCGGGTTCGTCAAAAGGGAGGTTCCGGCTCGCATACATCTCATCAGCCAACCATTCCTACAGAGCAACAAACGCCTGCTGCTGACACTGAGGAACAAAATCCCTCTTCCAGGGAATCATCTGTACGGCTTCCTCGCAAGTTTCCCATCAACTGTGGGTAAGTGTTCAAATATAGAGATAATAGTTCATTCTTGTACTATGATAATGAGCGCATGCTTTCTTTGGGATTAATACTCAAGCAAGAAGCAAGGCAAAACCCGACTCTGGAATAGTGAAAGAGTCGCTTATTGTGGAAAAGACGCCTAAAGTTCCTGTTTCTGAGGAGAAGCAGTCAAAAAATGCCGCCCCAGCTGAGTCGAGTCCTTCTGAAATGCCCCCTTTGCCTATATATTCTCCGTCACGGGAAACCTCGAAAGACATAACCCTTTTTCGCGCTCTCTCCTCTGTTCTGCCGCCACCGCGCTTCCAATATTGGGAGCGCCAATAGACCTCTTCCTGGCACCCTGCCGGAGGGAGGATTGACCTCCGGGAGCTCCTCCTCCACCATGGAAGCTTCCCGGATGACCCGTGAGTAGTCTACCTTGGACCATGAGTCCATGATCAGTAGCTATGTGATGTTCTCCTCCCCTCTTTATTCTTCATGGATTAGACCTCGTGAGCTGCCCTACATGATCAAGGCACATATGTAATTCTTTCTGCTGTTGCTATGCTGAGTTTGATGGGATCTGATGGAATATGAGACTATGTTCAGATTGTGATTGAGTAATATTGTTGGTTCTTATCTTTTATATTTTTGTTCTTGAGTAATTCTTGCATGTTCTCCGTTGCTGTCTATTGCTTTGGTCACGTAGTAGGTAATGACTCCAAGAGGGAACGTTATGCTTGATTGTGGGTTCATGCCCCCTGATTACTAGCTTGAGTGACAGAAACATGAGTCTAGGGGATGTGATGTTGCCACAAGGGGGAACACAATGGTGCTTGTAACCGCGGTTGCAAGGATTGTTTACTTTATGCAAAGTTCTTTTAATGAAGTTGCCTATTGCTTTGGGTTTACATTTTGGGTGGGGCTCGCAACTTAATACCAGCGAGATGTTCTGGATAGATATCTTAAGGTGGATGGTTAGTAGTAGATGCAGTTGGTTTTCGGTCTACTTATTTTGGCGTACTGCCCATGCTTTTGAACCTCTTCCTTTCTTTGTATCATTGTTAGCATTGTGGTGCGTTTTTAATCATGTTAATTTCCCAGCTGTGATTTGTTTACCTCACATAGCAGTTTTGTCGTCTTTTGGGAGAGAGACATCACTAGTGAACATCATGGGACCTTGGTCCATATTATCATTACTGTTTACACGCTCAATTTATTTCCTGCTTTTACTTTGAGGGAAGGAGCTAAAATCTGGTATCAATCTTTGCCTAGTAATAGCATAGATTCTTGGGATATGTGCAAAGATGCTTTTATTGGGAAGTACTACCCACCTGCTAAAATTATCCAATTGAGGAGTAACATTATAAAATTTAAGCAATTGGATAATGAACACGTTGCCCAAGCTTGGGAACATATGAAATCTCTTGTTAAGAAATTCCCTACACATGGTTTGACTACCTGGATAGTTATCCAGACCTTTTTTATGCAGGCTTAAACTTTACCTCGCGGAAGCTGTTAGATTCGGACGCGGGAGGAACCTTTATGTCAACTACACTTGGTGCTTCCACAAAGCTTCTCGATGAGATGATGACCAACTATTCCCAATGGCACAACGAACGCGCTCCAATAGGTAGGAAGGTAAACTTTGTCGCGGAGATTACCTCCCTAAATGAAAAAGTTGACTTAATTATGTCTCTACTTACCAAGCAACCCTCTATTGATCCTCATGATGTTCCTTTAAATTCTTTGGTTGCTCAGGAACAAGTAGATGTGAAATTTATTGCAAGAAACAACTTCAACAATAATGCTTATATGGGCAATTTTGCTAGCAATCCTAGACCGTTTCCATCCAATTATGGGAACAACAACACTTATCCTAGAAACAAGAACCCCACTTCTGAACTAGAAAATATGCTTAGAGACTTTATCACTAACCAAAAATCCTTCAACAAGAATGTAGAATAGAAATTAGCTAAGTTAGATAATCTCTCTTTGAAGGTAGATAGCCTAGCCCTTGATGTTGAGATGCTAAAAATTAAAACCTCTCCCCTCGAGGAGAGGTAGGCCACCCCTATTAATGCTATCCAATTACAAATCAATGAAAATATTAGGATGATGGCTAAACTTAAAGAAATATGGGCGAGATAAAAAGAGGAAGAGGATAGAATTAAGAGCCTTCCTACACACCACACAGTTGCCACTATCCAAATTGTTGAGGATACCGAAACTATTAGCACCCAATGCACTCCTAGTTCCATTGGACCTATTAATGGTGATGCTAATACCTCAAACATAGAAGAAGAAACTCCTATGAACATAGATGGTTTCAAACAAGTGAGCCTAGATGACACTACTACCATCTTTGATAGTAGTGATATTGATTTTGATAGTTGCACCCTGATACGTCCAAAATGCATCACTATTTTATATCATAATTCGTCCTTATTCATTGATATATTTCACATTACGATGATGTTCTTATGTTATTTTGGCTTGTTTTACACAGTTTGCAACTTTCTGGTGCCGAAGCAGTAGACACAGGATTCAGCGGTAAAAAGTGGACGCTGAGTTGCTGTAGAAGAATACCTCCAAACTACCTGAAAATCGACGGAGGATATTTTCTGAAAGATTAACGAAGACACGCCGAAGAGGGGCCAGAGGGGGGCCACAGGGCGCCTAGGCGGCCACCTGGCGCGGACCCACCCCTTGCCGCGCCGGGAGGGCGCCTAGAGTCCTGAGACCACCCCGGGCTCCCCCCTCTGGCCTATATACTCTTCGTCACCCAAAAACCCTAGGAGAGGAGTTTTTACGGAGTTCCGCCGCCGCTCCATGGCGGAAACCTACATAGAAGAGAAGGGCTCTCCGGCGGGCAGATTCCACCAAGGAGATCACTTCCCGGAAGGGGAGATCATCGCCATTGTCATCACCATAGTCACGGGCATCGTCGAGATCATCATCAACATCATCCCCAACATCAGCACTATCTATCCTCTCTACTCTACCGGTGTTGATTACTACTTTGTGGTGAATGCTATTGAGTTTTGTTGGAGGAATATCGTTATGACCAGATTGTTTACCACCTATTTAGCACCTCTGATCATGATCTCTTTTATGTCTTGTGAGTAGTTACTGTAGTTCTTGAGGACATGGGAGAAGTATTGTTGTTAGTAGTCATATGATGTTGAAGCAATATGTGTTGTTTGATATTTAAGTTGTGTTGTTATTTTCCTAGTGGTGTTGTGTGAGTCGAACACTCAACACTTCGCATTGTTAAGTACCTAGGGGAATGCATTGTGTATAAAGAATGCTTACGGTGGGTTACCGGAGTGACAGAAACCTGAACCCCAGTTTTCACACTTTTGCACAAGGGAATACTGGATCCTTGATCTTATTGCTGTGGTTAGGCCTTGCCTTAATTTCTATCTTGTATTTGCGGATGCTTGCAAGATGTTTAATCATAAGAGTGCACTTATCTTTGTCTAGAAGGTGTGCTAGCATAGATCCACCCACTCAACACTTATCAACACAAAGCATGTTATCGATGCGGAATATGGTGAAAGCACATGACTATCTCTCCATGTGTCCTCAAGAACGCTTTAGTCTTTATAGGTTTAGTTGCCAGGCTTATCGTTTTCTCAAAAGGATTGGGCCACTTGCTGCTCCTCAGCACTATTTACTTTGCTTGATTTTATCTTATTGTTGCTTATACCGAAAACCCCTAAAAAGTTATCTTTCAGTGCTTGCAGTTATTCCTTGTCCAAAATCACTTATCAATACCTTTCGCTCCTCGTTGGGTTCGACACTCTTACTTATCAAAAACGCTGCAATAGATCCCTTACGGTTGTGGGTCATCACACCCTCTCAGAAGTTATTAGCTTGCTACAGAAAATGTCTAGAGACCCCCACACTAGCACACTCAATCTTGCCTTCACGGAGCATATCTCAAATGCTCCCATCAAAGCTAGGGAGGAGAAGCTTAGGATAGAAGCCTCCATACCTAGGAAGCTTGATGATGGTTGGGACCCTATGATAAAAATTAAATTAAATAACTTCTCTTGCTATGCTTTATGTGACGTTGGAGCTAGTACCTCCGTCATGCCCAAAAGAATGTATGATATGTTCGAATTGAAACCTTTTGATTCTTGTTCTTTTGGTGTTCGTCTTGTTGATTCTTCCGTAAAGAAACCTTTGGGGAAGATCGATGATGTTTTTATCATTGTCAATGACAACTATGTTCCCGTTGATTTTATTATTATGGATATAGAGTGTGAACCTTTATGTCCAATTATTTTGGGACGTCCTTTTCGTCGCACCGTTGGTGCCGTCATTGACATGAATGAGGGGAATATAAAATTTCAATTCCCTCTCAAAAAGGGGATGGAACACTTCCCTAGAAAGAAAATCAAGTTACCATTTGAGTCCGTTACAAGGGCTAGCTATTCTCTTTCTCGTGACGGAAAAAGCATCGCTCAAGCTTGGGGGAGATTGAAATCCCTAATGCTCAAATGTCCTATTCATGAGCTCCCCAAGAAAACTATACTTACAAATTTTTATGCTAGACTTTCTCTTCAGGATAAGGAGATGCTGGATGCCTCCTCTAGTGGGGTGTTTCAGACGAAAAGCGTTGAAGAAAGATGAGATCTCCTTGAAAGGATCCAGAAGAATACCGAAGATTGGGAAATAGATAATGGTATTGAACCCACTATAAATTATGAGCATGATTATATACAGAGCTATGTGAAAACTGATTACTTTAATACCTTTTGCTCTAAGATTGGTCTTGATTCCCATGTAATGATTGATTTTTGTAAGGACTTTGCCTCTCATATTGAGTCTTCTAAGAAGAAGAAGGATCAGCATCATAAACCCTTGAAAGAATTACCTATTGATATTCATGTTGCTGACCCTATTTTGCCTGCAGTTATATATGAAAAGCACCCTTTTAGCGCAAGGACAAGGGAGCACTCTTTTGTGACATGCATATTAAATAAAAGTGAGAGAAGAATTGATGAGCCCGAGGACCAGATCAAGGTCAATCCTCAAGTTGCACTGGTTAAGGATCTTGTTACTAATGATGCTTTAGATCCCAATATAAATTTTTGTGCTGTTTCCACTAACCTTGTCACAGCCAAGAATAAAGGCCCAATTTCAGGTACTCCAGTAGTATCTGTTAAAATAGGAGATCACAATTATTACGGGTTATGCGATTTGGGATCGAGTGCTAGTGCTATCCCGTATTCACTTTATCAAAATATCATAGGTGAGATTTCACCTTGTGAACTGGAAGAAGTTGATGTTACTATTCATCTTGCAAACAGAGCAACTATCTCTCCTATCGGAATTGTGAGAGACGTTGAAGTCTTATGCGGAAAGGTAAAATATCCTACCGACTTTCTAGTACTTGGTTCAGTAAGGTATAATTTTTGTCCTATTATTTTCGGTAGAACTTTTCTCAGAACTTGTGGAGCTATAATAGATTGCAAGAAAGGTAAAGTTTCTGTTGAATTCAATGGTGATCCATATGAATTTAACTTTTCTAAGTTCTCTAAGCAGCCTCGTGGTATTAATTTGACTAGTAATGATAAGATTATTGAAGATATTGTTTCCATTGCTATTCCTCCTAATGATCCTTTGCAGCAATATATGGAGGACCACGAGAATGATTTGCATATGCAGGAGAGAAATGAGCTAGACGAAATATTCTTAAGACAACCTGCTATCCTAAAGCACAACCTTCCACTTGAGCCTTTGGGAATTTTATCGAAACCAAAAGAAGATCCAGTGTTTGATCTTAAACATCTTCCTGATACGCTCAAATATGCTTATTTAGATGAAAAGAAAATATATCCTGTTATTATCAATTCTAACCTTTCAGGGTATGAAGAAGAGCGACTATTGGAAGTACTTCGCAAACATCGAGGTTCAATTGGCTACACCCTTGATGACCTTAAGGGGATTAGTCCATCTATTTTTCAACATACCATCAACCTTGATCCTGATGCTAAACCAGTTGTTGATCATCAACGACGGTTGAATCCGAAAATGATGGATGTTGTAAGGACTGAGATTCTCAAGCTTCTAGCCGCAGGTATTATCTACCCTATAGCTGATAGTAAGTGGGTAAGCCCGGTTCATTGTGTTCCAAAGAAAGGAGGTAGAACTGTGGTTCCTAATGATAAGAATGAACCAATACCTCAGAGAATTATTATTGGATATAGAATGTGTATTGATTACAGGAAGCTGAACAAGGCAACCAGGAAGGACGACTACCCGTTGCCGTTCATCGACCAAATGCTTGAAAGGTTATCCAAAAATACTCACTTTTGTTATCTTGATGGTTATTCTGGCTTCTCTCAAATTCATGTTAACACTGCTGATCAAGAGAAGACCACTTTTACTTGCCCCTATGGTACTTATGTTTAGAGGCGTATGCCTTTTGGTTTATGTAATGCCCCTGCTACTTGTCAAAGGTGTATGTCTGCTATCTTTCATGGTTTTTGTGAAGAAATTGTGGAGGTATTCATGGATGATTTCTCCGTCTATGGAACCTCTTTTGACCATTGTCTCCACAACCTTAATAAAGTTTTGCAGAGATGTGAGGAGACAAATTTGGTGCTTAACTGGGAGAAGTGCCACTTTATGGTCAACGAGGGAATTGTTCTTGGCCACACGATTTCCGAGAGGGGGATTGAGGTGGAAAGGGCCAAGATCGAAGCAATTGAAAGGATGTCCTATCCAAGGGACATCAAAGGTATTCGTAGTTTTCTCGGTCATGCTCGTTTTAATAGAAGATTTATTAAAGACTTTTCTAAGACTTCAAGACCCCTCACTAATCTTCTCCAGAAGGACGTTCCTTTTGTTTTTGATGAAGATTGTAAGGAAACCTTCGAAGTTCTCAAGAAAGCTTTAATAACCGCTCCTATAGTACAACCACCTGATTGGAATTTACCTTTTGAGATTACGTGTGATGCTAGTGATTTTGCTGTTGGAGCTGTTTTAGGGCAAAGGGTTGATAAGAAATTGAATGTTATATATTATGCTAGCAAAACCCTTGATAGTGCTCAAAAGAATTATGCTACTACTGAGAAGGAATTCTTAGCAGTAGTTTTTGCTTGTGATAAGTTTAGGCAGTATATTGTTGATTCTAAGATTATTATTCATACTGACCATGCTGCTATTAAGTATCTTATGGAGAAGAAGGATGCCAAACCCAGACTCATCCGATGGGTACTCCTTCTTCAAGAATTTGATTTGCAGATTGTCGATAGGAAGGGAGCACCGAGGAGTGGCTGAAGGAGATGGAACATGAGGTCTTCAAGTTCAAGAAGATGGTGGAGCGTGGTGTTGAAGCTAACTTCAACATCATGAACGAAATAGAGGCTTCCCACAAGAAGGATATGAAGGAGATGTGGTCAAGTTTGGCCGCACTAGAAGAAACAGTTTATGATCTTCAAGCACAGATCTATGATTTGCAGAACCAGAACTATGAGTATGAACTTAAGTTCTTACGCATAGGTTTTTTTGCTGAGTGCAGGATACAGGAGACGGGAATGTCCTTCGAGACTGTAGAACCTCTGCCTTGGAAGCGCTTCGCCAAGGAGTACGTGATCAACAAGAACAAGAATGAGGAGTAAATCTCCTTGGGTAATGGCATCCCCTTAGCTTATTCCAAGCTTGGGGGAGTGCTCGGTATATTTATCTTTATCTTTGTCTTTTAGAGTCAAGTAGAGTCGTATCATGTCTAGGGAAGTTATCTTATAAAATAGGTGTTTGCTTTGAGGTCTATCACTCCTTTTTGGAGAGTTATGTATCCGTGAGTGTGGAGTCGACTATGATGGAATATTAATGAGAAGTCTATTGATCCCTTCGCTGCACTCGGTATTCTTTTCACGCAACCGACCTTATGATGATTCTTATGGGGAGTATTGATCTTATATCAGGTATGGTTTCGAAAACTTTATTTAATCTTGGTAAACATAGATTTGGTCATAACAACAAGCATGATTTTCTCAAAGTAGCGACATAGCCAAAACCTTTATGTTATTATGCTTGAAGTGTTATGTTGACGAGGAAGACAACTTGATGTGCTATGCTCGTTTTAATGTTTATGCTTTATATTGATTTGCATCTAAGTCATCATCAACTGTTTGGTCTCTCAAAGCCTTTGCTAGCCAAACCTCTATACTAAGCGGAATTCTGCTTGTGCATCCATACCCTGAAACCAATATTTTCCATATGAGTCCACCATACCTTCATATTCGTGGTATTTCACTACCACTCCTAAAGTATAGAATTTTTGTGTTATCCTTAAATGTTCAAAATCTTCTATTTTGTGCCCCTGTTTTAGCTCATGAGGAAGTAGTAGTTAATTCATGATCTTCTTAAGTTGGACAAGTTTTATCCCGGGATTGCATGTCTATCTGCAAACCCCTAATACGAGGAGGAATTGGCATGAGTGCGCCTAGCTCAAAAAAGATAATACAACAAACAAACCCTCCTTCACGCTTTGTTCATGAGAAATCAGAAAACTTTGGCAGTGATAAACAAAGGAGATTGCGGGGATGTGATCGTCCCCGTGTGGGAGCTGTTCCTCGAAACTTGTCCAATCTAAGGAGTAATTGAGTTATCTATTAGCATTCGTTGACAAATCATGCACCTATCAAAACTTGTTTTCATTCTGTTTGATTTAAGGATAGCACTTGAGTTTTCCCTACTCCCCTAGAGCAGGGCCTATCTTTTAGTTTTAGGTTGAGTCAGTTATTCCTACTTCTTTCTATTCTTAAAGAGAGCAGACACTTGATGTGACAAGGATTCATTCATATAAAGCTGCATTAAGATCTGTCATACCGCATCCTTGTTGACATTATCATTTGATTAGTAAGTTGTTTGTTAAGCCTGGCTGAAGCAAACATCTTCATTTGTGTTAGCATTTTCACTTTGTGCCTAACAACATGTTCTTTCAAAAGCTTCAATTGATCTCATCAAAGTATAAAAAGAAAAAGCTATAAGTTGTTCTTTGACCAAAGGACATGTTTGCCATGATTTGATGAGTTTTCTTAGCCCTATTTCTGATTATAATTGTTATTACTCTTTCATAAGGGCCTTATGAGTTGAAGATTGCTGTTGAGGATGTTTGAATTTGGTGAAGAAATCATGATGCTTCTTGTCCGTATTCTATTTATTGACACTTCACTCTCTAAACTTGTGGACAAGTTTACCGAGCTCAGTTTTCGCTTGGGGACAAGCGAAGTCTAAGCTTGGGGGAGTTGATACGTCTAAAATGCATCACTATTTTATATCATAATTTGTCCTTATTCATTGATATATTTCACTTTACGATGATGTTCTTATGTTGTTTTGGCTTGTTTTACACAGTTTGCAACTTTCTGGTGCCGAAGCAGCAGAAGCAGGATTCAGCGGTAAAAAGTGGACGCTGAGTTGCTGTAGAAGAATACCTCCAAATTACCTGAAAATCGAGGGAGGGCATTTTCCGAAAGATTAACGAAGACACACCGAAGAGGGGACAGAGGGGGGCCACAGGGTGCCCAGACGGCCACCTGGCGCGGCCCCACCCCTGGCAGCGCCGGGAGGGCGCCTGGAGCCCTGGGACCACCCCGGGCTCCCCCCTCTGGCCCATATACTTTTCGTCGCCCGAAAACCCTAGGAGAGGAGTTTTTACGGAGTTCCGTCGCCGCTCCGTGGAGGAAACCTACAGAGAAGAAAAGGGCTCTCCGGCGGGCAGATTCCGCCGAGGAGATCACTCCCGGAAGGGGAGATCATCGCCATCGTCACGGGCATCGTCGAGATCATCATCAACATCATCCCCAACATCAGCACCATCTTCATCTTCATCCAATCTCATCTCACAATTGCAACTTGCGTTGTAACTCGTACTATCTATCCTCTCTACTCTACCAGCGTTTATTACTACTTTGTGGTGAATGCTATTGAGTTTTGTTGGAGGAATATCGTTATGCCAGATTGTTAACCACCTATTTATCACCTCTGATCATGATCTCTTTTATGTCTTGTGAGTAGTTACTTTAGTTCTTGAGGACATAAGAGAAGTCTTGTTGTTAGTAGTCATATGATGTTGAAGTAATATGTGTTGTTTGATATTTAAGTCGTGTTGTTATTTTCCTAGTGGTGTTGTGTGAGTCGAACACTCAACCCTTCGCCTTGTTAAGGACCTAGGGGAATGCATTGTGTATAAAGAATGCTTACGGTGGGTTGCCGGAGTGACAGAAACCCGAACCCCAGTTTGCACACTTTTGCACAAGGGAATACTGGATCCTTGATCTTATTGTTGTGGTTAGGCTCCTTAATTTCTATCTTGTATTTGCGGATGCTTGCAAGATGTTTAATCATAAGAGTGCACTTATCTTAGTCTAGAAGGTGTGCTAGCATAGATCCACCCACTCAACACTTATCAACACAAAGCATGTTATCGATGTAGAATATGGCGAAAGCACATGACTACCTCTCCATGTGTCCTCAAGAACGCTTTAGTCTTTATAAGTTCAGTTGCCAGGCTTATCCTTTGCTTAAAAGGATTGGGCCACTTTCTTCTCCTCAGCACTATTTACTTTGCTTGCTTTTATCTTATTGTTGCTTATACCAAAAACCCCTAAAAAGTTATCTTTCAGTGCTTGCAGTTATTCCTTGTCCAAAATCACTTATCAATACCTTTCGCTCCTCGTTGGGTTCGACACTCTTACTCATCGAAAAGGCTGCAATAGATCCCTTACGGTTTTGGGTCATCACACCCTCTCAGAAGTTATTAGCTTGCTACACAAAATGTCTAGAGACCCCCACACTAGGACACTCAATCTTGCCTTCACGGAGCATACCTCAAATGCTCTCATCAAAGCTAGGGAGGAGAACCTTAGGATAGAAGCCTCCATACCTAGGAAGCTTGATGATGGTTGGGACCCTATGATAAAAATTAAATTAAATAACTTCTCTTGCTATGCTTTATGTGACGTTGGAGCTAGTACCTCCGTCATGCCCGAAAGAATGTATGATATGTTCGAATTGAAACCTTTTGATTCTTGTTCTTTTGGTGTTCGTCTTGTCGATTCTTCTGTAAAGAAACCTTTGGGGTAGATCGATGACGTTCTTATCATTGTCAATGACAACTATGTTCCCGTTTATTTAATTATTATGGATATAGAGTGTGAACCTTTATGTCCAATTATTTTGGGACGTCCTTTTCTTCGCACCGTTGGTGCCGTCATTGACATGAAAGAGGGGAATATAAAATTTCAATTCCCTCTCAAAAACTTCCCTAGAAAGAAAATCAAGTTACCATTTGAGTCCGTTACACGGGCTAGCTATTCTCTTTGTCTAGGTAAAACTTGATTCTTCTTTTGCCTTATTCCTAGCTTAAAGGCATAAAAGAAAGCGCTTGTTGGGAGGCAACCCAAGATGTTTTTACTTCTGTTTTTAGTGGTCTTGATGATTGTTACTACTGTACCAACATCATTGTATCTTTATTGTCAAGCTTTGTTCCAAGTTATAGCCTCTTATGATAAGGGAAGCAAAAGTTGTGACATGCTGTCAAGAAAACATATTATGTCTTCTTGACGAAAAAATCGGATCAAATCACCAGTTCATCTTTTTGAGCTGAATTTTTTACACAACAGGATCTATACAATTGTTAAACTTTCATATGTTTTGAGTTTTTTCATTTGAGTTTCAGAAGTACCCCGAAAAAAATTCTCTACTGCCTGCTGTTCTGTTTTTCAGAGATTCTGCCACGTTTTGTCTCTCCTTACTTTTGCAAACCTTAAGCTTGCTTTTTCCTTGCAAAAACCTTTTGGCAATCTTGAGAAACAGTAGATCTTCATGAATATATTTATATCCAGTGGGGAAAATTATTTTATTAAGGGTACTAACCTCTCTAATCAGCTTATGATGAGTTATGTATGAAGGGAGTTTTCAAGTGTGCGATGGAATATGATGAAAGAAAATCCGGGAGTGTCAAGCGCTCAAGCTTGGGGATGCCCCCATGCATCCCCAATAACTATTCAAGGAGACTCAAGTGTCGGGACCCGGAATTTGTGTATGTAATTCCAGTCACAACTCAATCATATGGAGAGCCGAGAGTCGTACTCACTTGTCTAAGCAGACAAGGCCAAGCACAGAACACTCTCGGAAAGCATCGTACGTGAGGGGCATCCCATCCAGGCCTGATGATCAGCTGACATGGGTCCTCATCGCCCGCTCACAAGTCTAAATGATTATGGGTGGTGAAATCCCATACTGATAGACAAGCCACCTCAACCATATTATCGATTGAATTATAACACTTACATAAACAGACTCCAGCTCGATCACTTAGTCGGGGTCTCGGGTGGGCTCAATCATACAATAAAGTGTGCCACGTGACAGAGTCACGAGCAATCGCATCGCGAGACCCCAACTGCGCACATCTAAGTGCCACTTGGTGTATAAAATACCACCGGCAAGAACACAACTAAGCTATCAAACCCCACACTAAGACATGCATGTTATAATCATACACGCAACATACATGTCCAGTGTAAATAACAGGTACACATTGCATGAACTGTAAGGCCCGATATGCGGTACTGTTCCAGATCTAGATGTTTCCATCCAGATCCGGGGACGAAGCACATATCGGTCCCACCGCGACATATGACAAAGCCATATGCCCCGGATTTCCAACATGATATCACAACATTACAGATACAAGGATACAACATCTCATACAATCGGCATACAACTGCCTTAAATACAATACAATAGCGGAAGATACATGTCTGAGTACAGTCTACAATCAAATGCCTACTGGCAAAGAGAAAAAAATCGATCCCCATAACCACACGGGTCCAGGCCCTCCGCCGGGATCCGCCTAACTAGTCGTCGAGTCTCCACGTGAAACGTCGATCACCATACCTGTTGTCGATCAAGAACCCTGAAAAGAGTTTGGGGGTAGTATCATGAGTACAGAAGTACTCAGCATCCAACTGCAGTGGTCAACTGACCCAGCAAGGACTTCATCACTCGTCATTCTAGGACAACTAGTAGTTTACGGTAAGGATGGGGTAAGTGGTGAGGTTGCTGCCGCACTAGCATTTAGGAAGTGGCTAACGATCTAGAGAGTAAGATAAGAAGCCAATCATTCGATGAGGAATCGCCTCCAACAAGTCTGCTATCCACATACTACGCAAACATAACACCTATCCTATCCTTGTCCTCCTCTTCGCATCCCGACGAAGAAGAAGCAGTCAAGGCACCCACACGTTGATCAACTTATATTAAGATTATCTCAGTTGTTGTTGTCTATGAACAAGGATTAGGTCTCAAGTCGTCCATAACCGTGGACACGGCTTCTCGAAAAGATTTAACCCTGCAGGGGTGTACCAACTTCCCATTACAAGGCTCCGCACGCACGTCCATCTCTCCCAGTTGCTACCCATCACAGGCAACCATTTTATGATTTAGTTCCAAGAGATCGGAAACGACAGGTCCCTCTAACTAACTACGAACAAATCCGGGTGGCCCCCGGGGAGTCGACACCCAATCCAAAAGCTGGCCACGCTCTCAGATCAGACTCTTCCGTCTCAACAGGGTTTGGGTTACCGAGACGCCTCACGTGAGGCCTCGGGCCCTCGCCGGTCAAAGGTAGACCAACAGGGAACCATGTCTCCGCTGGTCTGGGTTGTTTAAAAATTGCGAGGGGATCCACCAAGCACACACAGGGGGTTTCAAATGGTAAATCAGCTCGGGCCACCACTAGAAATGTTTGAAGCTAGATAGGTAAGAAAAGGGGACCCCATAAAATCCCACACGCGGTTAGGCACGCTCAGTCTTAAAACCAATACCCGGAACTCGGATCCTAGGTGACTCGAATGGAACAAAGCGTCGGGGCGGGATAGCCTAGACCTTCCATCCTTCGTCGAATATATTCAAAATTTATAATAATCATATCATCCACAAAAATAATATAATAATGTGATATCCCAAACCAAGGAGTAACAGGGTAACATCGTTGCATCCTAAGCATGCATACTAAGCAGGGGCTAAGCAACGAGCGATACTAACATAGTAGTACATGGTTTGCTGGGAGGGGACATGGCTGTATCGGTTTGAAAGAGGCTGTAAACATGTGGTAGGATCAAACATCGAACCTAACCTAGTCTAGCATGCAAACAGCTGGTTGAAATAGAATGGATCATAAGTAATGTATAGTCCTTGCCTGTTGATAAGTCGGATTCCGAAGTGTAGTTGATCGCAAGCTCGCATCGTCTCCGACAGGTACCCGCGGAAGCACACAATACGGTAAACACTGGAAAGCAATCAACGAGAAAGCACTCTATTATTACGAGGCAAACACGATCAAGCATCAACAAGAAGCAACACGAGACATCGCACCTACCGTCGAGAGAGGTTACTAACAATTTAAGTGGAGTACTCATCACACACGACGATACCGCACACATACGGTGGTTCAAGTTGTTTAGCTACAGGAGATAAACAAAGGTCGTTAACATGGCATCTCACTCAAACATGGCAAAAGGTGAAGCATAAATAAACTACCTAAGCTAGTCAATTTAAGTGGGGTGAAATCCTAGACATGGCAAACTATTGCGGACCCCACGATAAAATGGAATTTGGTACTGTTTTTCCCTAAACAATATTTTATAATTTTATTTAGCAAGCAAGAACAGCATAAACACAATCTACATGCAATTCTAGTCAAGTTACATATAAAGAACATTTTTATCGGAGCAACGGTTAAAAAGTTATTGCATTTACAGTTTACAGTGGCAAGCAGTTGTAATTAGCAGTTAAACAACAAGTTAACAAATTCAAACATGACAACAAAGCACATTTTATAAAACTAGACACAATTCTAAGCAATTTTCATATTTAAATCGTCGCGGTCCGAGCTACGGTTGAAAAGATACGTGCATCACAAGAAAAACTATACAATCTGCCAAATTATCTGCTCAGGAAAAAAAAGAGCAACGGGCCAAATTTTACCCTACCGGGCCAAGCCCATCCGGTGCAGCAGAAAAAGGAAAAACAAGCAGGCTCACCTAGTGGGACAAGCCCAGGTCGCAGGGGGCGGCGGACCGGGCCTGCTTTGGAGGGGCGGCTGGGCCGCTGGGTTGGCAGGCCGGTTGGGGCGCTGGCCCACCTGGCTCTCCCGATCCAGATCAGGGGCCGTCGGCGGCGGCTGCAACGCCGGCAACGGTGAGCGGCGAACAGGCGAGGCGGAGGCGCTAGGAGGTTGGCTGCGGATCCGGTGGGGGCGCAGTGACAAGGGGCGGCGGACGACGTGCATGTCCGTGGCGGCGGCGGAGCGTGCTCCCGGCGGTAGAGGCCGAGCTCCCAGGCGGCTCCAATGGTGGCTCGACGCGTCCTGGTAAGAAGGGGAGCGCATGGGGGTGATAGGAGAAGGAGCAAAGAGGAGAGGAGGAGGGAAGGGGAAGGAGAGGGAGGCCTGCGGGGGTTGCCGAGGCACGGCTCGCCTGCAGCCAGCGTGCGGCGGCTCGGGAGCTCCATGGCGGCGCGGTGGAGAGGCGATGAGGAGAGAGAAGAGAGGTAGGAGACCAGACGCGATCTGGGCCGTCGGATCTCCGGATCTGACGGTCCAGAACTCAATCGGCAGAAAATTGGATGAAAATTGGGGCAATTGTGAGGGGGGTGGCTGCAATATTGTGCTAGGGAAACCCTAGAAATGGGTGGGAGTGTGGTGGTCTTTATATAGCCCAGGTGGCTGGCAGTTTGCAAAAACATCTCCGGTTTTTCTCTCGCGCACGCGGTGCTCAGTGAGCCCAATGTGTGGTTGTACTCTTTGTCTTGGATTACCATACAAGAACTCGGGCTTAAGGCGGTGTTCAACGAGACAACCCACTGTGTACTCCTACACAGCCTCTCATCGTTCACCTTGTATTAGGGTAGATTCACCAACACAGTTTCACCTTCATCAACACCATGTTCAATACCATCCTGACTCACATCAAAAGTATCCTCATTGTAAACTCTAAGCATGCAATAAGCTTTAACAGTTGCAGGTGTTGGGTCTCGCAGTAGAAAACAATAATTTTCCTAACTAGCGTCGCCCTTAACCCAAGATCTATCTAGCTGTAATGCCGTAACGGAAAGACTTGCGGAAACATACCTCGGGGTGTAGTCCATTACGCGGGAAACGTTCCCGCAAACGTGGTTGATGAAGACGTAAACCTTTCACAGCCCCCTAGCTATGTTAGCACCCTGTTAGGTGGTAGTGCCGCACGTGCAGCACCTCGTAGTACTCGCACACGTACGGACTCGATGACGACCTCCGTTCTCCGATCCAGCGAAGGTGGCGGAAGTAGACCTCCCGGAACCAGAGTTGCAGCAGCACGACGGTGTGCGTATGATGGAGAAGCCTCAATCCCAGCACAGGTTCCATACAAGGGGACCCCGGCTTGAGAGAGACGAGAGATGGGAGAAGACTGGTGAAAACTGATCTCAATTCAGAGTAATATTTATTTTCTCACGAATTTCTGTGTATTAAATATGTGCACCCTGCCCATCTATATATAGGCAGAGGGGAGGGAGTCAACCCCTCTCCCCTAGCAAGGTGGGACTAAAGTCCCTTGCTAGGGGGAGGTGGCCGGCCAAGGGAGGAGGGGGGGCGCACCCCTCATGGGCTGTAGGGCCCATGGCGCCTCCCTCTCTTTCTCTTTTTTCTTTTTCCTTTATTCCCCTAATGGGCTTCTTTCCCAAAGCTGGCCCATTGCACTTTTTAATTATAAATAAAATGTTATTAATTATTAATTCACTTAATTAATAAATAATACATATTATTTCATCTCCCGATGATCCGGAACTCCTTCCAGCTCACTCCGAACAACCTTCGGACCAACACGGAACTTTTCCGGTACGTCTTTCTCTCTTCTCCGGTAACTCCGATAGTTCCGAATAGGTCTCCGATATTCATCGAGCCCTTAAGTGTGTTACCCTACGGTCCGAGAATACTCCAGTCATGACCGAGACAAAGGCTACGGCCAATGATCAATAGCGGGACATGGATGCCCATAATGACCCCTGTGTATTCCGGAAGTAACCGATTGGACCGTTCACGTTGTATACTATTCCCTTTGTCATGCGATACTAGATTAGTCCAAGATTTGATCAACTGCATCCAATGCATTAGTTCTATCTTTTTATTGACAAATCTTTATTCACTCGTTCCGTGATATTCATCCTTGTGACCTAGTCACACGCTGCGCAGCTTTATGGATGCAATCTCACCGATTTGTCCATGAAGTATCTTTCCATTATATGGATTGACAAATCCAGCTCTTGAATCAACACTCCTCAACATATCCCATCGGATAGCCCAAGATACACCTTTATGGTCACCATGTTTCAGTGTGACGGTTAATGCACTCAAAGCATCCTCAGAAGATAGCAATTATGCGTGATCTCACGGTCAAAGGAACAGGCTACTACGTTCTGTAATTACAACACTAAACTTTTACGATTTGATCATGTTGCAATGCTTGCATTGGGTAATGTTCATCACGTCATTCATTCAATGAGGTGACCTTACCGTCAATTGACTTGATTGTCCATGATCGTGAAACCACAATCATCAGTTGACGATAAACCAGTCATCATGAGAGGCTGACTAGGAACTCTGGTTTTTTCTATACCACACATGTATCATTGTTTCACTGATACAGTTCCAGCACAGTATGAAACTGGTCATGAACTTATTTAGATATATTGGAATAATCATATATTATTTGCCTCTAGAGCATATATCCAACAGCAGGGGCCTCATGATATCAATCAACTCCTATGTCATCTAGGATTGTGGTTTGCTTACTACTGTGACAAGATGATAGGTCATGCATTGGATATGGGTTCAACTATGCGGTAGAATCGATAACAAGGTGATCATTCTAATCAATGCATAAGAGAGACTGATAGGGAAGTGGGATTTTATAAACATGATCAATGGGGTTTTCTTGCCTTGCTGACGATACATGGGTTACCGTTCTTCTGCTTCAGGGGGTGACCTCCGTCTTCGATACACTATTACCGGAACAATCATCAACAAATGGGGGGGGGGGGCAACATCGAAAGTAAATGCACAAGAACATGATAAGGTTGTCCATGATGTATATGCTACTGGTTTGTGGAACATTCCATTTAATTGAAGTGTATTGCAAAGAACTTGCAAATTCAAACTCCAAATTAAAATCCAAATTAAGCCATATACACATTTGCTTCTGTTCACCCATTTTGAAATGGTCAAACATATTTTTTTTGCATATTCTTAATCCTTACATTTTTCTGATAATTTTCATATATTATGTGTTTAATTTTGAGTTAGTATGAATTTTCTATGAATTTTTGAAGTTTAAATGATCTTCTGTCTTTTCTGGATTTTCTCTGATTTTCTTATAAACTTAAATTGAATTACTGCGTCAGCCTTGCCTAAGCATGACATCAGCAGGGGGCTGACCAGTGGGGCCAGAGTGTCAGCCTCAGTGGATTAATTCCCGGTTTGAATTAAATTAGCAGAAGCTTAATTAGGGGGCAGGGCCCACCTGTCATTCACTATTAGGGTGCATTAGGGGGGGGTGATTAATCCCCTAATCACCTACCACGTCGGCATGTCGCCGCCGGTGACCTCCGGCACGGCGGAGGGGCCGCCGGAGTGACCAAATGGCCACGGGAGGCACGGGGCTGCTACCAAACTGGAGCCCGCGTGCTCCCGCATACGAAGAAGCCATCAGGGGGTCTCCAGGGGCATGGGCGACGCCGGCGTCGACAAGGGCGACGAACGTGGCTCTGCTCCGGTGGGGAAGAGGTTTCCGGCGAGGTTTTTGGGCGCGAGGAGGGGAAAACGGGAGAGGAGCTTACCCTGGAGCTATCGGAGGGGTCGACGAGGTCGGAGGAACTGCGGCTGCGGCGGAATAGTCGTCGTGGACCACGGCGGACGGAAACGAGGAGGTGAAGCTGGCGACGTCTCCAGAGGCTTCTGGCCTCGATTAACTGCGCAACTCGACGAAGGCGTCTGCTGCGGGGCTTCTAGACAAAGCAGTTCGTCGGGATATGCTCGATGGCCACGCGTTGCACGGCGGCGCGCTCCGGCTAGGCCACGGGGTGTGCGAGATTCCGGCAAGCTGGCGCGAGAGAGGACCCTCGAGAGGATGGGAAAGGGGAGGGGCTATGTGGCGTGCTCCGTGGAGCGATGAGGGGCCTTGAGGAGGCCTAGACAGCTCTCGCCGTCGAGGTGGCGGTCGTCCCCCCCCCCGACATGCTCGACAGCGAGCTTCTTGGGGTAGACGACAAGCCCCACGTGGGCTTGGGTCCGGGAAGGTTGAGTTGGGCCCAAGGCCATAAGGGGTGGGCTGGGTTTGTTTTTTTCCTTTTCTTTCTATTTCTGTTTCTGTTTTTATTTTCTGTCCTTTGTTTGCTCTAGTAAATAAATACCATAGCATTTTCTAAATTCCTCAAAACTAATATGTGGTCTTAGGAGACATATAGCTAGCCACTCACAAGTTTTGGAGAATTTTAAAATTCAAACAATTTGAATTTCAATTCAAATTGGAGTTTAATTTAATTTCCAAGCCCTGTTTGGATTTTTGTAATTTAATTTCCAAGCCCTGTTTATTGATCATGCTTGCTCATGGAAGAGGTTTCGTCAACGATATGTACCAGTTCAGATTCGTATGTTCCTTTGCAACAGGTTGTCGGGACCCGGGGTTAGCGTATGCAAGTCCCGCTACGACATAGTCATATGGAGAGCCGAGAACCGTACCCACTTGTCTAAGCAGACAAGGCCAAGCACAGAACGTTCTCGGAAAGCATCGTACGTGAGGGGCATCCCATCCAGGCTGGATGAACAACTGAGATGGGTCCTCACCGTCCGCACACAAGTCTAAATGATATGGGTGTTGAACTCCCATATTCACAGACATGTCGCCTCAACCATACTATCGACTATCTCATAGCTCTTACATAGACTTACTCCAGCCCGATCACTTAGTTGGATTCTAGGGCGGGCTCGATCATACAACAAAATGTGCACGAGACAGAGTCTCGAACAATCGCATCGCGATGCCCCAAGCTGTGCACATCTAAGGGCCACTTGGTGTATAAAATACCGCCAGCCAAATCACAACTAAGGTCTCGAAAACCCATACAAAGACATGCATGTTATAAACATACACGCATCACACCTGCCTTGTATGAACAGCAGGTATCATTGCAATTCTCTACAAAGTATACATTTTATTGATAACTCACACAGAGTGCACACAGAAATCACAAGCATGTGATCCAACATTACAACAAACAAGCGGAAGCAAAGTAGGTCTGAGTACAGACAAGTTTAACAAATGGCTTAAGAAGCCTTATTTAAACACAAGCCCTCCACGAGGGAACCAGTCGTCTGACTGGGACTACACTAGCTTGGTCTTCAGTCATCGAGCTCGATGAAGAAGCCACCTTCTGGGTCGGTGGGTTCATCTAAAACATAGAATAAGCAAACGTGAGTACAAAGTCGTACTCATCAAGACTTACGTAGGAATATACTACTCATGCACATGTATCAAGGTAAAGGGGGGTGGGGTTCAATTTCAGAAGTGTCAGCTTTGACTTGGCTAGTCCTGAACTACGAGTACCAGACTTGAGGTAAGAAGCGTACACGAGTCCACTACATTCTCCAACCAATTACACCACTATGGTGCCTTCCTCGACTTCCCCACGAGAAAGCACGCCATAGCACTCACACTTATCTTGGCAAATTTTATAAGTATCCAGTTCAAGTTGTCTAATAATCAAGCTAAGCTTTCCAAGCAGTCCCTTAACCGCGGACGCGGCTATTCGAATAGTTTTGTTAACCCTGCAGGGGTGTACCGCTACACACACATGACCACCAGTTACCGCCTTTGATCTCGACACCATCCAAGGGGTGTCAGCGAGGATGCTCACCACAACTGTTACCTCATAGCCGATCTACCAAGAAAGCCGCCTACCTGGGTTGGCTACCACTATCGTGAACCTGGCCGGTTTACCGAAGTGGACCCAGATGATGTGTGCGTGGTGCATAAGCCGGTCTCGGTTGAGCCGTTCTCTCACTTAGCAGCCAGGCCACAAACCTACCAGAAGTCCGAACTACTGCGACATCTGGACATCGAAAGGGATGAGTTAATAGGTTGAGAGGGGCCAGTGAGCTCAATGTGTGGTTGTACTCTTCATCTTGGATCACCACACACGAACTCGGACTTAGGGCGGTGTTCAACGAGACAACCCACTGTGTACTCCTACACAGCCTCTCATCGTTCACCTTGTATTAGGGTAGATTCACCAACACAATTCCATCATCATCATCATGATCACTACCATCCAGACTCACATAATAGTATCAACATTGTATCACTCTAAGCATGTAATAAGCAGTAACAGTTGCAGGGGTCACATGATATCATTCAACTCCTACATTTTCTAGGATTTTGGTTTGCTTACTACTGTGACAAATGATAGGTCATGCAAAGGAATGGGTTCATCTATGCGGTAGAAACGTAGCATGGTAATCATCCTATACAATGCATAAGCGAGACATGAGAGGGAAGTGGGATTTTATCGACATGATAAATGGGGGTTTGCTTGCCTTCTTGACGAGGTTCGGTATCGGGGTATTCAACGAAGGGGCAGCCTCCTGTTTCGGTTCCACCTCTACTCGACAAACAACAAGCAAGGGAGCACAATAAGTACAATGCACAATCACATGGTTGAAGGTTGAAACTTGATGTATATGCTTCTGATGTGTGAGGTAATTCCATTTAAATGGAGTATATTGCAAATGAAATTGCAAATTCAAACTCCAATCTGAATTCATTTTAGCCAAGTTACAAATGCTATTGTTTGATCAATGTAACTAGTCTTGATATGTGTATGATATGCCTCTGATGTTCAAATGAAATGTGGGATGTTGCTAAGATTCAAATTTCAAAAGCATTTGAATTTAATTTGATTAAATTCCAATTAAACCAAATAGCAAATGCTACTGGTCCCATTTTAAATTCAACTCAAACATAGTTGAAAGTTGTCTATTTGGATAGATTATTTTCTCCTGATCATTTTTCATATATTATATGTTGAATTTGGAGTTAATATGAATTTTCTATGAATTTCCAAAGTTTAGAGTATTTTCTGCCAATTTCTGGAATTGTTTTAATTAGAAAAGCACTTATTGCATCAACATGAGGTCATGCTGACGTCAGGGGGGCACTGACAGAGGGGACCCACATGTCATTCTCTGTTTTGTTAATTAAACAAGTTTAATTTGTTTTAAATTAATCAGAGAGATTAGTCTGGCCTTGGGCCCACATGGCAGTGTCACTAGGGGTGGGCCAAGGGGTGATTAGCTCAGTGGTTAGGGGGTTAATGGTGGGGCTCGCCGGCGGTGAGCACTGTGCCTCGCCAGAGTTCATCTGGACGGTGGTTTAGGGCACGGGAGGACAAGGGGAGGGCACCGGCGGGTTGCTGAGGTTCCCCCGCGTCGACTAGACCTAGCTGGGGCTCAAGGGGGCCACTGGAACGTCGCCGGCGTCGAAGGAGGCGGAAGAAGAAGTCCGGCGACATCGGGAACGCGCTCTGGAGCACCTCTTTGACCGCGGCTTGGCTCGTTGGCTTGCTGCGAACACCTGGAGCGTCGTAGGCTAGAAGGGGGAGGCGCTGGAGCACAGTAGCAAAGGCAACGTCGACCATGGCGGCTACGGCTGCTGCTTCCATGGAGGATCCGGCTAGAGGGGTTGCGGGGTGCTGAGAGCTTGGGGGAAATGCTCACCAGGCTACGGGGAACACGACGAGGTAGATGGGAGAGGCGGGGAGGCTTTAACGGCGGCGAATCGAAGACGGCGAGCTCGCGGGACCGACGGCTTCTTGGTGAAGAATCCAGCGACTAGAAGGCGTTGCAGCTCCTGATCCTTTGCACGGAGACGAAGTCGACGTCGAGGAGTTCGATGGACACGGTCTTAGCAGCTAGGGTTGGCTCGGGCTGCGAGTTTCCATCACCATGGCCTGCGGCTGTTCTCGGGGAAGCTCACGGGAGGGAAGGAGAGGGGTGGATAGGCACTAGGAGGAGGGGGAATGGATCGGGACGGCTGAGAGGCGTCTCCAGGACACGTTGAAGGCGGCGGGGAATCAGCTGCGTGGCCGGGGACGTCGCGGTGGCGTCGGCGGCCTCGGCATGGCCGGCACGCAGCAGTGCGTGCCCCTGCTTGAGGAAGACGATACGGCTGGGGTGGGCTTGGGCTGGCTGGGGGATGAGTTGGGCCGAAACCAGGTGAGCCTCTTTTCCTTTTTCCTTTCTGTTTTCTTTTCTGCCTTTTTTGTTTGGCTGTGCTAAATAAATAGCTAGGAATTTTATTAAATGCTGAAACTTTTTATATGGCTTCACAACATAATAGGCTAGCCACTTGTAAAGTTTGGCACTTTTTAAAATTCAAATTATTTGAATCTTAATTCAAATAGGGATTTTTGATTAATTCCAAGGTCCTGTTTGAATATTTGAAAAATCCATGAGCATGGGATGGGTCCCACATCACTTGATATGTGATCACACTCATTTACAAGACTTTTCAAAAATCGAACATGAATTTTTGGAGAAGATTTATTTCTGGCCTTTTGAATTAATTCATCTGGGGGTGTTTCTTCTCCCAGTTGAGTTTGAAAATGATTTCAAATGATTTCTTTCTGAAATTTTTAACATGATGCAAGGTGACTTTGATCCTAGCACATTACCTAACAGAGGGTTCTGACAAATCGCCCCCACTCAACAGAATCTCGTCCCGAGATTCAGAAGTCTGCGGGAGGAAGGAGGGGTACTAGGCACGGAGACGGTCTTCTCTTTCCCACGTGGCTTCTCTCTCAGAGTGGTGTGACCATTGCACTTTCAGGAACTTAATCTTCTAACGACGAGTGACACGCTCTGCGGAATCAAGAATACGAACGGGGTATTCTCGATAAGAAAGGTCATCTTGGAGATCAAGCGTTTCATGGTCGACTTCGCGGATGGGGTCCTTGAAGCAACGCCTGAGTTGTGACACATGGAATACATCATGTACTCGGGAAAGGTGCGGGGGTAGTTCAAGTTGGTAGGCAACTTCTCCATGTTTAGTAAGAATGCGGAAAGGTCCGATGTAACGTGGGGCCAACTTGCCTTTGATACCGAATCGTTGGGTTCCCTTCAGAGGAGTAACCCGAAGGTAAGCCTTCTCATCCAGATTGTAGCTCTCTTGCCTATGATGACGATCATAGTAGCTTTTCTGACGAGACTGGGCTCCTTTCAATTGATCACAAACAATGCGAACTTGCTCTTCTGCTTCCTTGATCATATCCGGTCCAAAGAATTGTCTCTCACCGGTTTCTGACCAGTTTAAAGGTGTTCGACATCGTCGTCCATATAGGAGTTCAAAAGGAGCCATGTGCAGACTAGATTGAAAACTATTGTTATAAGAAAATTCGGCGAATGGAAGAGACTTCTCCCAATTCTTTCCGAATGAGATAACACAAACTCTGAGCATGTCTTCAAGAATTTGGTTAACCCTTTCGACTTGACCGCTAGACTTAGGATGGAAAGCTGTACTAAAGGAGAGATGAGTTCCCATAGCATTCTGAAAGCTTCCCCAAAATCTAGAGGTGAAAAGGCTACCACGATCAGAATTGATTTCCAAAGGAACACCGTGAAGGGACACAATTCTAGAGACGTACAAGTCCGCCAACTGGCTAGCAATTATAGACTCGCGAACGGGAAGGAAGTGAGCAACTTTGGAAATCCTATCTATGACAACGAAGATGGCATCGTTTCCTTTCTGGGTTTTTGGAAAGCCAGTGATGAAATCTATAGTGACTTTGTCCCATTTCCACTCTGGAATAGGCAAAGGTTGAAGTGTACCAGCAGGTCTTTGATGTTCTGCCTTAATGCAATGACAAACATCACATTCGGCAACAAATCGAGCAATGTCTCTCTTCATCCTAGTCCACCAAAATCTCTGGCGTAGATCTCGGTACATTTTTGTGCTACCGGGATGAATCGAGATGGGTGTGTCATGGGCTTCCTTGAGGATGAGTTGCCTTAGTTCCCTATTCTTAGGTACTACCAAACGATTTCCAAAGAATACCGTTCCTTTGCTATCTATGGAGAAACATTTAGCAACTCCGCTAGCAATGTTCTCCTTGATCCGGTGAACACCTCCTGCACGCCTTTGGGCAACTATAATTTGATCCTCAAGAGTTGGTTTCGCCACCAAGGTAGAAAGATAACCATGAGGAACTATCTCAAGATTGAGCTTGCAAAATTCCTCATGAAGAAGTGGTTGCTACTGTTGTAACATGAGGTTGTTACAATACGACTTACGACTTAGTGCATCAGCCATGACATTGGCTTTGCCTGGGGTGTAAGAAATTCCTACGTCGTAATCTTTTATCAACTCAATCCAGCGTCTTTGCCTGAGATTACGATCTGGCTGGGTGAAAATGTATTTGAGGCTTTGGTGGTCGGAATATATCTCACAACGATTACCAAGGAGGTAATGTCGCCAAGTTTTCAGGGCATGAACTACGGCAGCGAGTTCAAGGTCATGAGTAGGATAGTTCTCCTCATCTGGCCGCAACTGGCGTGAAGCATAAGCTACCACATGTCTATCTTGCATAAGTATGCATCGTAACCCTTGCCGTGAGGCGTCCCAAAAGATCTCAAAATCCTTTTTGGTGTCTGGAGGCGCAAGTACGGGTGCGGAAGTCAATCTTCTTTTTAGCTCTTGAAAGCTTTCCTCGCACTTGGGAGTCCATTGGAATTTCTTATCTTTCTTGAGGAGTTCAGTTAGAGGCTTTGCAACTTTAAAAAAGTTCTCGACGAAGTGACGACAATAGCTGGCTAGGCCAAGAAAACTCCTAACTTGCTTAACCGATTCAGGTGGAGTCCAGTCAAGGACGGCCTGAACTCTCTCGGGATTCACAGCAATGCCTTTTGCAGAAATCACGTGGCCTAAGTAGGTCACTTCTGGTAGCCAAAATTCACACTTGGAGAATTTAGCATACATGCGATGCTCTCTAAGTTTCATCAATACCAGCCTTAGATGTTCGGCATGTTCTTCTTCGTTCTTCGAGTAGATGAGAATATCATCGAGATAAACTACAACAAATTTATCTAGGTACTCCCTGAAGATCGAATTCATCATGCGCGAGAAAGTGGCGGGGGCATTGGTTAAACCGAAGGACATGACGATGTACTCGTAAAGACCATAACGAGTAGTAAAAGCCGTTTTTGGGATGTCCTCGTTTCAGATTTTGATTTGATGATAACCTAATCTCAAATCCATCTTGGAGAAGACAGAGGATCCTGCAAGTTGATCATAAAGATCATTGATCCTGGGCAGTCGGTACTTGTTCTTTATCGTCGCTAAATTTAGCGGGCGATAGTCTACGCACATCCTTTCTGTTCCATCTTTCTTCCTTACGAACAGAATGGGGCAACCCCATGGCGATGAGCTAGGGCGGATGAAGCCTTTTTCCAACAAAGCTATAAGTTGGGTTTTAAGCTCAGCTAACTTGTCGGGACCCGGGGTTAGCGTATGCAAGTCCCGCTACGACATAGTCATATGGAGAGCCGAGAACCGTACCCACTTGTCTAAGCAGACAAGGCCAAGCACAGAACGTTCTCGGAAAGCATCGTACGTGAGGGGCATCCCATCCAGGCCGGATGATCAACTGAGATGGGTCCTCATCGTCCGCCCACAAGTCTAATGATATGGGTGATGAACTCCCATATTCACAGACAAGTCGCCTCAACCATACTATCGACTATCTCATAACTCTTACATAGACTTACTCCAGCCCGATCACTTAGTCGGGGTCTAGGGCGGGCTCGATCATACATCAAAGTGTGCACGAGACAGAGTCTCGAACAATCGCATCGGGATGCCCCAAGCTGCGCACATCTAAGGGCCACTTGGTGTATAAAAGACCGCCAGCCAGATCACAACTAAGGTCTCGAAAACCCATACAAAGACATGCATGTTATAAACATACACGCAGCACACATGCCTTGTATGAACAACAGGTATCATTGCAATTCTCTACAAAGTATACATCTTTATTGATAACTCTTACAGAGTGCACACAGAGATCACAAGTCTGTGATCCAACATTACATCAAGCATGCGGAAGCAAAGTAGGTCTGAGTACAGACAAGTTTAACAAATGGCTCTGACTGGGACTACACTAGCTTGGTCTTGGTCTGAGTCTTCAATCTTCGAGCTTCGGGTAGAAGCCACCATCAAGTAGGTGGGTTCATCTAAAACATAGAATAAGCAAACGTTTGTACAAAGTCGTACTCAGCAAGACTTACATAGGAACTATACTACTCATGCACAAGGATCAAGGTAAAGGGAGGTGGGGTTTCACTTGCAGAAGTGCCAGCTTTGACTTGGCTAGTCTTGAACTACACGTACCAGACTTGAAGTAAGAAGCGTACACGAGTCCACTACTTTCTCCAACCAATTACACCACTATGGTGCCTTCCTCGAATTCCCCACGAGAAAGCACGCCATAGCACTCACACTTATCTTGGTGTATTTTAGAAGTATCCAGTTCAAGTTGTCTAATAATCAAGCTAAGCTTTCCAAGCAGTCCTTAACCGCGGACGCGGCTATTCGAATAGTTTTGTTAACCCTGCAGGGGTGTACCGCTACACACACGTGTCATCAGTTACCGCCTTTTGCGTGTCATCGTTCAAGAGGTGACAGCGAGGATGCCACCACAACACTTCGCCCACAGCTCCGTTCTAGTCCAGAGAGTCGCCTATCTGAGGGGGATCCGTATGGAAGTCCGGCCGAGATTCCAGTACAGCCTCAATCGATGTGTGCAGGGTCCCAAGTCGGTCTTGAAAAGCCGTTCATCCACTTCGCAGATCGTGCCACAGCCCTACCAGAACTCCGAACTACTGCGACTTCTGGGGTTCGAACGGGGTGAGGTACTAGGATGAGAGGGGTCAGTGAGCCCAATGTGTGGTTGTACTCTTCTTCTTGGATCACCACACAAGAACTCGGACTTAAGGCGGTGTTCAACGAGACAACCCACTATGTACTCCTACACAGCCTCTCATCGTTCACCTTGTATTAGGGTAGATTCACCAACACAGTTTCACTTTCATCAACACCATGTTCACCATCATCCCGACTCACATCAAAAGCAACCTCATTGTACCACTAAGCATGCAATAAGCAGTAACAGTTGCAGGGGCCACATGATATCAACCAACTCCTACATCTGCTAGGATTGTGGTTTGCTTACTACTGTGACAAGATGATAGGTCATGCAAAGGATATGGGTTCAACTATGCGGTAGAAACGTTATCATGGTGATCATCCTAAACAATGCATAAGCGAGACATGAGAGGGAAGTGGGATTTTATCGACATGATCAATGGGGGTTTGCTTGCCTTGCTGACGAGGTTTAGTCACGGGGTCTTCAACGAAGGGGGTGATCTCGGTTTCCGGCTCCACTTCTATCAGCAACATGACAATCATAGGATCAACATAATGTACAATGCACAATCACATGAATAAGATCTTAATGGTGATGTTCAAGGTACTGATGTGTTGAGCATTCCATTTAAAAGGAGTATATTGCATTTGAGTTTCAAATTCAAACTCCATTTGATTTATCGATGAATTTCAAATGCATTTGAATGCATGGAAGTTCATTTGAAAAGGTTGATCATGAAGTGATGTTGTAAAGGTGAGGTAAAGCCTCTGATGTGTGGATGAATCCATTTGAAATAAATGTGTTGCAAGGTCATTCAAAATTCACTCCAAATTTGAATTTGAAAAGGATCGATATGCATGTTTTCTACTGTTCACCCATTTTAAAATGGTCAAACATAGAAACAAGTTGCATATTCATAATCCTTGTATTTTTCTGATAATTTTAGACATATTATTTGTCCAATTTGGAGTTAAAATGAATTAGTTATGATTTATTGAAGTTTAAGCTATTTTCTGGAATTACTGAAATTAAATAAAATGATTTAATTGCTTTACTACGTCAGTGTGACACCAGGATGCCGTCATGGGCTGGCCTGACAGGGGGGTCCCACTGGTCAGCCTCACTGGGTTAAATAAACCGGTTAGTTTTAAACTAACCAGGGATTAGGGGGCTCTGGGCCCACTTGTTATCGACTCCAGGGGGGATTAGCACGTGATTAAGGGCTAAGTGCCCGGCGGCTTGACGCCGGTGGCAAATAAAATATGTTTTATCGAGCATATTCCATTAGTTCATAATACGTTTGATACTATGCTATAACTGTATTAAGCGGAAACATTAATACATGTGTGGTATACAAACAACCAGGTCCCTAGTAAACCCTAGTATACTAGTCCAGTGGGCGATTGATGATCAAGGTTTCCTGATCATGAGACAATGGCGTCTGTTGACAATGGAGTCGTATCATTGGATAATGATATGATGGACATACACCCACCAGAAGTGTTGCGATGTGATCAAGTCACATAGTTCGACATTGCGATAACTATAACGTAGTGACCAGATCCTTTGACCGTAATGATCATACGTAATTGTCATCTATGAGGAGACTTTGATTTGTATCCCACTGCCTGACTGAAATATGCTGGCCATAACGGTGCACTTTCGGTACTCCGAAATAGATGGTTGATGAGTATGCAAATAGATCAAAGCGGGATTTGTCCATCCGTGTGACGGATAGGTACTCTAGGCCCACTCGGTGATGTTACATCATAAAGTTTGCAAACGTGTGACTAGGTCACGGAGTTGTAATATCACGGGAACGAGTAAACTTGTTTGTTGAGAACGAGGACGAACTAGGTATATTGGATACCGATGATCAAACCTCGGACAAGCAAAGTACCACATGACAAAGGGAACAGGCACACGGTTAACGGATCCAACAACGACTGAAGTTCATTCGATGGAAGCGCAGCGACTATCAAGGATTGTAACCAGGTCCAATTGATTAGTCATTGATCAATGAGAATTGTCTCGATCATGTATGCTGTTTCCCGGACCGTAGGGTGTTACACTTAAGGGTACTCGACGCAGTAAGGATTGATTCGGGTTCACCGGAGAAATTGGAGAGAACACCGGGATTGTTCCGGTGATGACCGGAATTGTTCTGATGAAGGCCGGAAGTTGTTCCGGGTATTTTGAAAGGTTCAAAATATATTTAATAATGTTTAATTAATGTTTTATTATTTAATTATCTGAATTAAATATTAAAATATAATTAAAAATGAATTAAAAGGCATATGGGCCTCATAGGGCCCATTAGGGGGAGAGGGAGTCCTCCCCCATGGGCCATGGCGCCATGAGGGGGCCCACCCCCCTTATAGGTGCGCCACCCCCCTCCCTTGGGATTAGTCCCACCCTGGAAGTGGAGGGGGGGTGACACCCCTCCTTGGCCTATATAAGGAGGGGTAGAGGTGCCCTTTTATTCATCATATTTTTGAGACAAGTTTCTCTCATCTCTCTCTCCCTCCTTTCTCCTTCCTCGAGTGGACTCCCCTTGTTTGGAGTCTACACTTGGTTGGGGATTTCTCCACTATACGCACGCCGTCGTGCTGCTGGAATCGGGATCCGAATCCATCTTCTTTCCACTGCTCTACTGGTTCGGAGCCCGGAGGGACGTCGGGTATACTGTACGTGTATAATCCTGCGAGGCACTACACTTGTGGTGCTACTTCATCGTCGTGGTCGTATCGCGAGGTCTTCATCAGCAACGTTCCGACGGGGACGTAATCCCGTCATCGGTCTACAAGGATCGGGTGGCCTTCAGGAGTCATCGTGGATCTGCGCGGCATCAGGGATTGCCGGTACGACTACACCAACCACGTTCATGCGGGAACGTTTCCCGCTTAACGGACTACATACTGGTATTTGATCTATTTCTGTCTGTTACTTGCATCAGCATAGCATAGGTTTTGGGTATGGGTCTCGTAGGTTATGAAAAATTTGTGTTTTCTGCCCCGAACCCCAACAGTGGTATCAGAGCAAGGCTATGCGTAGATGTATTGTACGGATAGAACACATCTAGTATGTGGGCATCAATTCTCCAATTGTTACCCTCTCACGTGTACTCATTTAGCGTTGCGGCAATGTTTGATGAAGCGGCCCCCGACCGACCTTACGCGTTTACGCGAGACTGGTTCCACGCTTGACATATGGCTTGTACCATATAAAGTGGCTGGGGGGTGTCTGTCTCTCTGCATTAGCGATGCGAAGATGTTTGCAATGGAGGGCCCCGACAGGGGTGTAATAGAGACAATTGTGGATTGGTGTTGTGGCTTGTTTTCGTAGGATAGGAACGGTTCTTTTCTCGAAACCCCTAGCAGCCACGTAAAACTTGCAAAAGATAAAGTAGAAAGGCGTTTTAACTTTAATTTGCATGAAAGGGGATCATAGGTTGTATGATTTACAATTTTACTTCCTGTTTTATGCTAGTATGCTAGATATATCGACGGTAGCACGAAACAGGACCATCTCTCACAATACCAACATTGTGTTCTCCCTTGGTGGGCACCGCCTGGAAGGTTCTCCCATATGGCTTGAAGCTCCGTACATACCGGAGTTTTCCTACATATTAAACGGAGTTCGCATGAGGTTGGGTTCGGCAAGCCTGGCATATGCAGATATGGCCTTGCTGAACAGCTAACATCAAGGTTCGATTGACAGGCTTGACGTATGTAGATGCGGGCCTGGAACACAAGAGACCGAAAGGTCGAGCACGAGTCACAGGCCTGATGTGATTGGCTTAGAGGCCTACCTGGTTCGCATACTGATGTCCGTGACGATCGGGGGAGGTATGGGGGCTGGGATTGTGTAATCACTTAGTTAAATTGAGAGGTGCTTATCTAAGTGGGAGCTTTCTAGAATCTTGAGATCAAATTGAAAACTCCACATTATGAACTTAATCTTCATGTCTTAGCAAATATCATTGTAGACAACGTCATACCAATGTTTAGAACTATGGCTCTTTTAGTATGATAGAACTTAAGGTAAATGGGTCTTACTTCATTGATGCGTACCAACACCATTAGAAACATACTCATTAGTAATGACTTGCTAAACATAATACGAAGAACTGCTAGGAGATACACCTGAAAACTCCGTAATCAAGGAAGATGATGATGAGTATCGCACTCACCGTCACTTATGAATGACTGTCCAATACACCATAATTCATTCTATGGAATCTGAATTGTGAATGCATGTTATCCAACACGTATGACGTGCTAGGTGAACTTGAAAGCACTTGGTCACAAATCAGAGTAATGGAATATGAGTATATGGACGGGGTTTTTTCAACTATGGTGGAAGGAACAACCCGCTGAGAAAGTCACTTGGAAAATGTATAAGATACATGGAACACCTTGTGTATAACTTGGACTACTGAATGACTGGTTACTTTGCAATAACTAGGGAGTTGCATCCGCTTCCTCCCAGTTACAAAGACCATGTCGAGATTATGTCATGAAGGAGAATCGTTCACCTGTCATGAGGTCATGGTTAAAGTTAAGAACTTTAAGAGTAGAACCAATGCAGGAATGGTCATTGATGGAGAAGGTATATTTGATATACGAGTTATAAATGTATTTCCCACGAAACACTAATTGCGGTTGGGTACTTGCTCTTTATCGTCGCTAAATTTAGCGGGCGATAGTCTACGCACATCCTTTCTGTTCCATCTTTCTTCGTTACGAACAGAACGGGACAACCCCATGGCGATGAGCTAGGGCGGATGAAGCCTTTTTCCAACAAAGCTTCCAGTTGGGTTTTAAGCTCAGCTAACTCACGTGGGGCCATTTTGTATGGGCGTCTAGAAATTGGTGCGGTTCCTGGGGCAAGATCCACTATGAACTCTACACATCTGTCGGGTGGCATGCCCGACAGTTCTTCAGGAAATACATCCGGGAAGTCACGAACCACCGGAACATCTTCAAGGTCGGGAAGGGGAAGCACATTCAAAGAATGCACCTGGGTTCTTGTTCTTGGTGAGGAGTAATCTATTGTCTGGCCTGAAGGATGTGTAAGTCTAATTGACTTGGATTTACAATCAAGAAAAACATTCTGCCTTGATAACCAATCCATACCAAGGATGACATCAATGTCTGAAGACTTGAGGGCTATGAGTGAAGCTATTGGGAAACGTAGTAGAAAACAAAAAATTTCGGCCTACGAATCAAGAACCCAAGATCATCCAAAAAGATTGCATACAAGGTTTTAGGTCATGGCTCACCAACCGATGTAGCGGAAGTAGAGTTGGTGTAGCTCGTTGGTGCAGATCCCCGCAGCTAGGAATTTCAATGACCTCCCAACCGCGAGGATATCGATCCCGCGTACCGTTCCACGATCCGTTGCGCGATCTGTACCGCGAACCGTCCCGCGATCCGTCCCGATCAAGTCCCACGAACAAGTCCCTCGAACTAGATCTCCGAGGAAGAAGAAGGACCTCGAAGAAGGATCAAAGGTATGATCCCTCTACCGATATCCACACATCCCGATGTAGCAATCCAGCAGCGCTCCGCCGTCCAGAGAAGAACGCCACCGAGAGAAACTAATGGGAGAAGAGCCTAGCGGCGTCCGGACTAGAACGATCTAGCCCGAAGAGAATTAGAGGCGCGTGGGATTTAGCTGGGGCAGCCTTGGGGCTTTTCTGGTGTGTCTTTGGGGCTACCCCTGCCCCCGAATATATAGGTGGAAGCCTGGGGTCGCAACTTGGGCGAGGGTTCTCCCCAAAGTCGGTTTTGTCCACCAGGAGGAGTCCAACACAGATTCCTGTACGAAACGCCGCGGACTACGGCGTCTAGGGGGGAAACGCCAGGGACCCTGGCGTTTTGCCCTGGCCCCCAAGGAAAGTCTATTTCCCACCGACCTACGGCCTTGTGGACCTTCCTACTTGGCCTAGCTTCGATTTCCGCATTTTGGAGAGTTCCATAACCCTCCAGATACTTCCATAAGCTCCCGAGAACCTCCCGAAACCTCCCGAAACATTTCTAGAAGTCCCGGAACAATTTCCCGATGTTTCGTAACCTTTCCACAACTATTACCGAATGTTGCAAAACCTTCCGAGACTATCACGAATGTCTTGTTACCACTTCAAGACTCTTCTTGAATGTTCTGAAATCATCCGAGACCGTTCACGAATATTCTGAAACCATTCGGCACAACCTAGAACACTTCTAGTGCTACCCAGAACACTTCCGGTTCCACCCAAAACAATTTCGGTACCCTTTCTCTTTTCATCTCCTAGTTCTCTAACAGATTACTACTCGTTAAGTGTGTGACCCAATAGGTTCGGTATAATGCGGACATGACTAAGAACATCTTCCGGACATAGGTCAACAGCCTTTTGTCAATAGCCAATAATCAACAGCGGAGCCATGGACACCCATGTGGACTCCCGCACATACACGAAGAAACTTCGAGTGAACCATTATGTTTAGTCATGTACCATTCCCTTTGCTTCGTGATATATGACAAAGTTAGAGGAGAGAAGTTTGGCACCCATGTGTAACAACTTCTTGAACACAAGCCACTCGTTATCCTCTTTGCTCGTTTGTCCATTTTCTCGTTATCGTATTCCGGTATCCCCGTGACTGAATCACAATGCGTCTGGCCAGACTATAATGGATACCGTCATACCGAGTTGGCCCAAAGTCAATATCTCTTCATCGTGAAGGAGCAAATCCCATTCTTGAACTATCACAGTCACTAGCCACACCATCTGACATACCCAGAACTTATTTTACTACTTCCCATTTACGGGAGGATTCATCTATGAACCAAAGCATGTCTTCCTGTGTGAAGCAACTCGATACTCTCATGGTCTAAGGAATTACGTATATGATAACATTTCATGATATGACTTATAACGTAGTTACGATGGGATCTCTAAGTATATCATTCAATACTGGGGTCGGTTCAACATCATTGTTCTGCTAACAATATGTTCCCATTGCTACTGACATCCTTGTTACAAGAACAATGTCCATGATTAAGAAAACGTAATCATCAGTAAGCACATGAGCTGGTCTTAGAGGCTAAACCAGGAACTCTTGGTGTTTACATTTCCACACATGCAAGTGAGTTTTCTTCTGAATCTCATAGTCAGGGTCATTGCAATTATAGCACAGAAATATAAACATTAATTACGAACGTGGAAATATATATATAATAACATTTTATTATTTCCTCTAGGGCATATTTCCAACAGTCTCCCACTTGCACTAGAGTCAATAATATTATCAGTGCTTGAGCACTTTACACCTATGGCATACCGGTGTAATACATGCTTCATTTGTGGTATAGACTTCATCATCGGATCTGACGTTTCAGACCCGTTTGTATCTTGCATATCTTCGCATTTTCACGCTATCATAAAATTCACTAATTTGATCAGTTTAGCTTTGTATATGTTCGAATCATTTGGCAGGACCTTGGTTCCTTTAGAATAAGTCCTGAAATCATTCATCAATGTTCCATGAGCTTCAAGCATCTTGGAAACCATACCATGCTCATGAACTGATTATTCAAAATACCCTCCCTTGTTACTTCTTTAAGCAACAATATACTTAGCCTCTGTTATAGAATTCGCCACAGTATCTAACTTAACACAGTTCCTCCATACTGTGCCACCCTTATGTGTGAAACACATAATCCCAATTAAAATCGAAAATCGGTCGGAGTAAGTATGAAGACTGAATTGGTGTAACTTTTTACATCAAAAATTCAGCTGGTGTAACTCATTACAACGAGCTCTTCATTCTCTCCATTTTCCGAGAAACATATCTTATCTTTCATAAGTTTAACTTTTCACTGTTTATCCAATGATCAACATTTTGATCACTTTGGTATCTTGCTTACAACCTTTTGGAGCACTGGACATATCTGGTTGTTTTGCATATTATGGTGTACATGATTAATCCAAACACACAGGTGAGTGGAATTCAATTCACGTGTTTTTGCTTATCTGTGTTCATGAACACCGATTTCCGCAAACAACTTTTCACCGTAACCTCGGCAAGAACATCCTTCTTGGCGTATTCATACTAAACTACTTTAGTATCATGTCAACATGTAATGTTGGCTTTAGCATGATCAGGCACTTACTATCTACATAGATCACTGTGCTCAATACTAATGCTATATTAGCCCAAGTTCTTCAACTGAAAACTATTTCCAATGAAGTCCTTATTCGTGTCAAGAAATTTATATCATTTCCAATCAACAATATGTCATCTACATAGGGTTTTAGAAATATCATTCAGCTCCCACTTACTTTCTTGAACATTCAAGCATCTTCGTCATTCCTGATGAAAACAAACTCTTTTGGCAATTTCATCAAAACGAAAATTCCAACTCCATTATGCCAGTTTCAGTCCACCACTGGACATCCAAGGCTTGCATCTATTTTAGCATCCTTTGAATCGACAAAACATTCCGGTCGTATCACGTATACGTCCTTTGTTATATTTCCGGGTAGGAACTTTGTTTTGACGTTCATTCTACCATATCCTAGAAATGAGATATGTAGTAATTGCTAATATAACCCAAATTGACTAAAGCATCTCTACGGTCGACACTATTTCGCCGTAGTCAACGTTTGAACTAGCTAGAAAACAATTTTCCAACGAGTTGAGCTTTATGGATAAAAACAATTTCATCGAATCAATTATAGATCCATATATTTATTCTTCAGACTTTTAGTCTTTCAGAGGGTCTACCAAGTTCAAAACTTGACTTACTTCCATGGATACTATCTCGTATTATTTGGCATTTAGCCAAATCCCGGAGTCAGGGCCCATCAACGCTTCTTTGTATATCACAGGTTTATCATTGTCGAACAATAATATCTCGTCTTACATATCATGAATGTTTGTACGAGTTTTGTCTAACCTGTGTGGTTCAGCTGCGCACTTATTTGAAGATTCAACAATCTTTAACAAGTTGCACCGTCCTCCCACTCACTCTTTTGCAAGAAACTATTTTCTTCCAAACACATTGTTCTTAACAGCAAACAGTTTTGTTTTTGTGTAGTGATAGAGGAATACCAAATCTTTTGGAATAACCTTAACAAAGTAGCACTTATCTGATTTGGTGTTTTGAGCATGTCAAACACATGTCTCATATACCCAAATTTTAAGAAAAGACAATATGGTTTTAACACTTCCATTCCACATCTAATATGGTGTCATTTCAACAGATTTGATGGTGCTCTTTTCCGTGTAAAAGCCGTAGTCTCTAACGCATAACTTTAATAAGTATAATGGCAAATTGATAAACATCATATTTGATCTTACCGTGTCATACATGGCTTGATTACATCTCTCGAACACTTTACTCATAGTGGTGTTCCGGGAGACGCAAGTTATGACACTTCTTCACAACTCATCAGACGTTCGCTAAACTTGTAACTCAAATATTACTTTCTACAATCTAATTTGCAGAAGCTTTATTTTCTCGTTACAATGAATTTCTATTTCACTCTAAAATTCCTTGAACATTTCAAAGATTTCAGACGTATGTCTCTATTGAACAGATATCCACATATCTACTTCAACTCATGAGTGAAGATAGGGAATCCACTGCACACAACTACACTTATTGGACTACACACATCATCATGTATGATTACCAATGGTTTAGTTGCCCGTTCATGTATGGCCTATTAACGATGTTTTAGTCACATTACTTCGAGACAAAGATCGCAAGCGTCAAGTGATTCATAATCACATGACTCGAAAGTCCATCACTTATGAAAATTCTTCATGCATGTTATGTCACTTGTGATAAACGGCAGTGCCACATCTATGTGGTATTTCTGTCAGTCTTGTGACGTTTAGCGTCAGTGTTATGGATGTTTAGTATTATTATCAAGATTCATAACATACACCCTATTCATAATGGAAGTATGGACTTTACGTTATTCATAGCTTTGAACAACTCTCTTGCAACAAACATGATTCAAAATGATGTTTTGCAACAAGGCTAAAGTGTAGTAACAATTTACTCAACTCTAAAATGAATTATGAAGATAATCATAGAGTCAATACACGGTATAGTAAACCTTTTACCGTGTTCCCGAGCGTGTCAAAACTCATCATTAGCTAGTCATAAAAGCCATAATATTTCTTGCATCAACTTGCAACGATATGCAATTGAAGTGATATTCTGATGATCAACAGTTTAATCACAATATACAGAATCCACAATTAACTGCTTAATCATGATTCCCAAGAATTACATCTCTTGATCAGCAATGAATTCATCTATAACTCCGTATGACTTTCATTTCTGAGCTGGATATTCCAGTCTTCTTTCGTTTTGCCTTTATACGTATCATAGTTCTATTTCCAATGTCACTCCTACTCACAGAAGATCACACATGATCAAGGGTGGCGCAGGCCATGGACTTTCCGGCGTGTAAGTCTTACTAACACCCTTTGGAACTTCCTTTCCCTTAATCCTCATCATCATATGATCATTGTTCTTCTGGATCCCACACTTATTAGTTTTGTTTAGAGCACAATGAACATTTTCAGTAATGCTTACAATCATACATTGTACTAGATATCTTATATCCAACATTAATTGTCTTACCATTGAAAACAATTTTTCAGTTCCATGAATATAACATAACTATCCCAAACTTTTCGAAGTTCGGGTTTCATGGTGGTGAAGACAATGCACATTAGCTGTGGTGGAATTCTAGCATTTTGGATTATGGACGTAAGTCACATCATCCGTAGCATCAGCGGGAGAGCATCAAAAAATTTTGCGATAGGACAAGCTCCTTCTCGATACTATTGAGGATAGTCCTCACAATACGGTACCAATCGTAAAGTTTTTACCAGATAATACAGTTAATCAAAAACAATTAGGAAGGTGGTAACGCGAGCCATTATTCTACAACGATAATGCAAATACTAAGACTTTGTTCATAATTAAGTTGCACTTGTGATTAATCAATTTAATTACTAAGTGCGCTCCCACTCAGATCAATATCTCTTGTAATTGATGATGGAGTGATTCAAGATCCAAACCAATCGTCCGCCATTGATGTGACATCACTGATGACTTAGACTGGACCGGTAGGCCAACTTGCCAATCACGCCAAAGGTGATTCTTGTTCATCTTTCGATGGGCGTGTTCCGGTAGCAAACTTTTATCCAAACCGTCAAGATAACCAAGTGTAATGTGCTGTGTGTTCTTTTAACACACCCGTCTTTTATGCGTCACACACGTGTGCACCCATGTGACATGACCTGCTCCGATGTGAAACATAGTATAGACGATGCTACAGTTGGAAGAACACTATCAACTTGATATTGTTTTGCGAGAGATCACCCTAATAAAATACGACTATCGCGCATCAAACAAGGGTGCATAAAGGGATAAACATCACAGGCAGTTCATAAAAATATGTGATATAGTATAGCCCTTTGCTTCGTGAAGTCTTCATTGTCTTCACGTCGTCGTGGTTGAAGTCACCGTGTCCACCAACTTTGTCCTTGGTGCCGGGAACATCACCACGGCTTCCGGCATGTGCGTCGGGGTCCACCTCCGCATCGTAGATCATCACCTTGCATCTATCTATTGCTTTGCCTCGAGCTAATAAACAGTTCTGGCACGCAGGCCATAATTAAGTGACAATCATATGACTCCAGTCATCATGCCGTACCACGACACGCAGGTCGCGAATAAATATTACATAACATATAGCATCTCATACAAACACATTGCAAATCTTGAAGCCTATACCACATCACATGCATACTCTGCAAAAACAAGTTAGATCGCTATCTACACGGGTTGTTGCAAATTTTATCGTGGTTGATTAGCAGGTTACAGGCAAACGTTGTCCCCTAAACAAACCAAACACGATACTTCAATGTTGCTAGTTTAACGTTCGGGGTGCGTGTAGCAACTAATGCCACAAGCCAAACTTCGTTCAACGCGTGACCCCCGTGTGGATTTGAGTTCATAAAATCCACAAGCCCCTCCATGTTAAATCTTCTATTGCGAGATTAAGATGAGATCCAAGGAGTTTGATGTAGACCATGATCAAGGCAACCAGCATACTGAAAGCAGCATAGAGGGATCGATGGAAAACTCAATCCTTGTAGCAAAATCTCAACTTGCCATCAAGCATAGAAAAAATCACATGATCGGGAAGCAACAATAAAATCAATGCCTCATATCACACATATGATCTAGACCTAAACATGCATCTAATCAAGGATCGCTCTGATACCACTGTTGGGAAACGTAGTAGAAAACAAAAAATTCGGCCTACGAATCAAGAACCCAAGATCATCCAAAAAGATTGCATACAAGGTTTTAGGTCATGGCTCACCAACCGATGTAGCGGAAGTAGAGTTGGTGTAGCTCGTTGGTGCAGATCCCCGCAGCTAGGAATTTCAATGACCTCCCAACCGCGAGGATATCGATCCCGCGTACCGTTCCACGATCCGTTGCGCGATCTGTCCCGCGAACCGTCCCGCGATCCGTCCCGATCAAGTCCCACGAACAAGTCCCTCGAACTAGATCTCCGAGGAAGAAGAAGGACCTCGAAGAAGGATCAAAGGTATGATCCCTCTACCGGTATCCACACATCCCGATGTAGCAATCCAGCAGCGCTCCGCCGTCCAGAGAAGAACGCCACCGAGAGAAACTAATGGGAGAAGAGCCTAGCGGCGTCCGGACTAGAACGATCTAGCCCGAAGAGAATTAGAGGCGCGTGGGATTTAGCTGGGGCAGCCTTGGGGCTTTTCTAGTGTGTCTTTGGGGCTACCCCTGCCCCCGAATATATAGGTGGAAGCCTGGGGTCGCAACTTGGGCGAGGGTTCTCCCCAAAGTCGGTTTTGGCCACCAGGAGGAGTCCAACACGGATTCCTGTACGAAACGCCGCGGACTACGGCGTCTAGGGGGGAAACGCCAGGGACCCTGGCGTTTTGCCCTGGCCCCCAAGGAAAATCTATTTCCCACCATCCTACGGCCTTGTGGACCTTCCTACTTGGCCTAGCTTCGATTTCCGCGTTTTGGAGAGTTCCATAACCCTCCAGATACTTCCATAAGCTCCCGAGAACCTCCCGAAACCTCCCGAAACATTTCTAGAAGTCCCGGAACAATTTCCCGATGTTTCGTAACCTTTCCACAACTATTACCGAATGTTGCAAAACCTTCCGAGACTATCACGAATGTCTTGTTACCACTTCAAGACTCTTCTTGAATGTTCTGAAATCATCCGAGACCGTTCACGAATATTCTGAAACCATTCGGCACAACCTAGAACACTTCTAGTGCTACCCAGAACACTTCCGGTTCCACCCGAAACAATTTCGGTACCCTTTCTCTTTTCATCTCCTAGTTCTCTAACAGATTACTACTCGTTAAGTGTGTGACCCAATAGGTTCGGTATAATGCGGACATGACTAAGAACATCTTCCGGACATAGGTCAATAGCCTTTTGTCAATAGCCAATAATCAACAGCGGAGCCATGGACACCCATGTTCACTCCCGCACATACACGAAGAAACTTCGAGTGAACCATTATGTTTAGTCATGTACCATTCCCTTTGCTTCGTGATATATGACAAAGTTAGAGGAGAGAAGTTTGGCACCCATGTGTAACAACTTCTTGAACACAAGCCACTCGTTATCCTCTTTGCTCGTTTGTCCATTTTCTCGTTATCGTATTCCGGTATCCCCGTGACTGAATCACAATGCGTCTGGCCAGACTATAATGGATACCGTCATACCGAGTGGGCCCAAAGTCAATATCCCTTCATCGTGAAGGAGCAAATCCCATTCTTGAACTATCACAGTCACTAGCCACACCATCTGACATACCCAGAACTTATTTTACTACTTCCCATTTACGGGAGGATTCATCTAAGAACCAAAGCATGTCTTCCTGTGTGAAGCAACTCGATACTCTCATGGTCTAAGGAATTACGTATATGATAACATTTCATGATATGACTTATAACGTAGTTACGATGTGATCTCTAAGTATATCATTCCATACTGAGGTCGGTTCAACATCATTGTTCTGCTAACAATATGTTCCCATTGCTACTGACATCCTTGTTACAAGAACAATGTCCATGATTAAGAAAACGTAATCATCAGTAAGCACATGAGCTGGTCTTAGAGGCTAAACCAGGAACTCTTGGTGTTTACATTTCCACACATGCAAGTGAGTTTTCTTCTGAATCTCATAGTCAGGGTCATTGCAATTATAGCACAGAAATATAAACATTAATTACGAACGTGGAAATATATATATAATAACATTTTATTATTGCCTCTAGGGCATATTTCCAACAGAAGCAAGGAATACTAAACCCTCAATTGCAATTTGATTACCATGTCTTACCCTATTAGTTTTCCATTTTGAACCAGGTGTTTGAATGATCATAGGGGTGAACATTTCTTCAAAGGATACATCATGACGAAGTGCATAACTCTCCGACATGAATGAGTGAGATGCTCCTGGATCGAAAAGAACAGAAGTGGGGACAAAATTGACTGGGAGCGTACCAAGAATGACGTCAGAAGTATAGTTTCCTTAGATGAGATTTGGTTCACACGTCCAAGATTTGTGGAAGTGAAAGGCTTGGCGGTGGGAACCTTCGGGGGTGGTTTGGCACGAACAATGGGGTTTCCTTTGGCATGGGGTGGAGCATTCTGATTGACGGGGCACTCACGAGAGTAGTGACCAGGATGGCCACATCTGTAGCAGGCTCTAAAGATAGTGCGGGGAACTGGGTTGTTTGGTGGAGCTTGTGGACGAGGTGGCACAAGGGATGGCCTCGGTGGGTTGTTTTGGTGGATCAAACTATTAGGAATCCAGATCATGCACTTCTGAGGGCGTGAACTGGAAGAAGGGGCAAGCTCAAGAGCATGCTTACGAGACTTCTCGAAAACTTCATTGCCATGCTCAGCTCTGAAGGATCCGTTGACTAAATCCTCAAAGGTTGCAAACTCAAGGAGGTTGAGATCATGACGAAGGATGGGGCTAAGTCCCTTGCGGAACCTTGCCTGCTTTCTGGCATCGGTGGTGATCTCATCTTGGGCATAACGAGCAAGACGGTTGAAATCCCTCACATACTCATGAATGGACATCTCTCCTTGATTCAGATTGCAGAACTCTTCCTTCTTGCGCTCCATCAACTCATCCATAATGTGGTATCCTCGAAAGGAAACACAGAACTCCTGCCAAGTCACTACGTGACCATCTGGATGCATTGCAACATAGTTCTCCCACCACTGAAGAGCAGCACCTTCCAAGAAGTATACCGCGAAAATAACTCGGTCATCGGGAGCAACATGTGCAGTGTCAAGCTTACGCTCGACGGAACGGAGCCAATCATCAGCTTCAAGGGGCTCAGAAGAACATCGGAATACCGGTGGCTTGAGGAAGATGAAGTCCTGAATGCTGACCACCACATTACGATGGTGGGCGGTATTCTGCTCGATGAGCTCCAGAAGGCGTGTTTGATCACGTCTATTCCGCTCAGCTTCCATCATGATTTCCGCCGCAGAAGGCGGGGGTGGAAGTTCATCATCATTTCGATTCCGATCACGGTCTCAATTCCGAAGAACAGCACTACGAGTTCCACCTGACATCCTGTGTGATAAAAATCAACAATCAGAACAGTTTGTACGATGGAGGCAAGGACAAAAGGATATGATTTAGGCGGAAAAGATAATAATGTGAAGGCAATGACTCAAAGAAACACGGAACAAATCCGGCAGCATAACGGCTACACCAGGATGGAAAATGAAACAACCTCGAAGAAATTGGACATAACTTCTTCAAGGAACTCAAAACACGGAGACTCTGGACAACCACAACAATCCTACGGCTATAAGGAGGCAAACAACGAGATGTTCTAGTCAGACATAGATGAGCCTAGTCCTATCATCCCGTAGAAAAGATAAGGGTGACCAAGAACTCATATCAATGAGGGTAAGGAGAAAAAGAAGCCTTACGTTGTTCCCTTATATACCCAGAGTAACTATATAACTATAGAAGGCTAGACTCGACTTCGGCCAAGGCTGATAATCCTACAGTCAGTCCGGCTCTGATACCAAGTCTGTCGGAACCCGGGGTTAGCGTATGCAAGTCCCGCTACGACATAGTCATATGGAGAGCCGAGAACCGTACCCACTTGTCTAAGCAGACAAGGCCAAGCACAGAACGTTCTCAGAAAGCATCGTACGTGAGGGGCATCCCATCCAGGCCGGATGATCAACTGAGATGGGTCCTCATCGTCCGCACACAAGTCTAATGATATGGGTGATGAACTCCCATATTCACAGACAAGTCGCCTCAACCATACTATTGACTATCTCATAACTCTTACATAGACTTACTCCAGCCCGATCACTTAGTCGGGGTCTAGGGCGGGCTCGATCATACATAAAAGTGTGCACGAGACAGAGTCTCGAACAATCGCATCGCGATGCCCCAAGCTGCACACATCTAAGGGCCACTTGGTGTATAAAAGACCGCCATCCAGATCACAACTAAGGTCTCGAAAACCCATACAAAGACATGCATGTTATAAACATACACGCAGCACACATGCCTTGTATGAACAGCAGGTATCATTGCAATTCTCTACAAAGTATACATCTTTATTGATAACTCTTACAGAGTGCACACAGAGATCACAAGTCTGTGATCCAACATTACATCAAGCATGCGGAAGCAAAGTAGGTCTGAGTACAGACAAGTTTAACAAATGTCTTAGAGAAGCCTTATCTAAAAACAAGCCCTTCACGAGGGAACCAGTCGTCTGACTGGGACTACACTAGCTTGGTCTTGGTCTGAGTCTTCAATCTTCGAGCTTCGGGTAGAAGCCACCATCAAGTAGGTGGGTTCATCTAAAACATAGAATAAGCAAACGTGAGTACAAAGTCGTACTCAGCAAGAATTACATAGGAACTATACTACTCATGCACAGGTATGAAGGTAAAGGGAGGTGGGGTTTCACTTGCAGAAGTGCCATCTTTGACTTGGCTAGTCTTGAACTACGAGTACCAGACTTGAGGTAAGAAGCGTACACGAGTCCACTACTTTCTCCAACCAATTACACCACTATGGTTCCTTCCTCGACTTCCCCACGAGAAAGCATGCCATAGCACTCACACTTATCTTGGTGTATTTTAGAAGTATCCAGTTCAAGTTGTCTAATAATCAAGCTAAGCTTTCCAAGCAGTCCTTAACCGCGGACGTGGCTATTCGAATAGTTTTGTTAACCCTGCAGGGGTGTACCTCTACACACACATGTCATCAGTTACCGCCTTTTGCGTGTCACCGTTCAAGAGGTGACAGCGAGGATGCCACCACAACACTTCGCCCACAGCTCCGTTCTAGTCCAGAGAGTCGCCTATCTGAGGGGGATCCGTATGGAAGTCCGGCCGAGGTTCCAGTACAGCCTCAAACGATGTGTGCAGGGTCCCAAGCCGGTCTTGAAAAGCCGTTCATCCACTTCGCAGACCGTGCCACAGCCCTACCAGAACTCCGAACTACTGCGACTTCTGGGGTTCGAACGGGGTGAGGTACTAGGATGAGAGGGGTCAGTGAGCCCAATGTGTGGTTGTACTCTTCTTCTTGGATCACCACACAAGAACTCGGACTTAAGGCGGTGTTCAACGAGACAACCCACTATGTACTCCTACACAGCCTCTCATCGTTCACCTTGTATTAGGGTAGATTCACCAACACAGTTTCACTTTCATCAACACCATGTTCACCATCATCCCGACTCACATCAAAAGCAACCTCATTGTACCTCTAAGCATGCAATAAGCAGTAACAGTTGCAGGGGCCACAAGATATCAACCAACTCCTACATCTGCTAGGATTGTGGTTTGCTTACTACTGTGACAAGATGATAGGTCATGCAAAGGATATGGGTTCAACTATGCGGTAGAAACGTTATCATGGTGATCATCCTAAACAATGCATAAGCGAGACATGAGAGGGAAGTGGGATTTTATCGACATGATCAATGGGGGTTTGCTTGCCTTGCTGACGAGGTTCAGTCACGGGGTCTTCAACGAAGGGGGTGATCTCGGTTTCCGGCTCCACTTCTGTCAGCAACATGACAATCATAGGATCAACATATTGTACAATGCACAATCACATGAATAAGATTGTAATGGTGATGTTCAAGGTACTGATGTGTTGAGCATTCCATTTAAAAAGAGTATATTGCATTTGAGTTGCAAATTCAAACTCCATTTGATTTATTGATGAATTTCAAATGCATTTGAATGCATGGAAGTTCATTTGAAAAGGTTGATCATGAAGTGATGTTGTAAAGGTGAGGTAAAGCCTCTGATGTGTGGATGAATCCATTTGAAATAAATGTGTTGCAAGGTCATTTAAAAATTCACTCCAAATTTGAATTTGAAAAGGATCGATATGCATGTTTGCTACTATTCACCCATTTTAAAATGGTCAAACATAGAAACAAGTTGCATATTCACAATCCTTGTATTTTTCTGATAATTTTAGACATACTATTTGTCCAATTTAGAGTTAAAATGAATTAGTTATGATTTATTGAAGTTTAAGCTATTTTCTGGAATTACTGAAATTAAATAAAATGATTTAATTGCTTTACTGCGTCAGTGTGACACCAGGCTGCCGTCATGGGCTGGCCTGACAGGGCGGTCCCACTGGTCAGCCTCACTGGGTTAAATAAACCGGTTAGTTTTAAACTAACCAGGGATTAGGGGGCTCTGGGCCCACTTGTCATCGACTCCAGGGGGGATTAGCACGTGATTAAGGGCTAAGTGCCCGGCGGCTTGACGCCGGTGGCACTGGCCACGGCGGCATCCTCGCCGGAATCGGCTACGGGCCACGAGAAGGGGAACGGAGGGCACGGGCGTGTTCCTGGAGGCCGTCCGCGTCGAGTGGTGTCATCAGGGGGCCACCGGGATCACCGGAGCGTCGCCTGCGTCGAAGGCGGCGGAGGCAGTGGCTCGGGCATCGTCGAACTCGCGCTCTGGAGCGTCGCCTGCGTTGGATTTCTGCGAGCACCTGGAACGTTGTAGACTAGAAGGGGGAGGCGCTGGAGCACGGGAGCGAAGGTGACGTCGACCATGGCGGCGACCTTCCTTGGTTTCCATGGTGAAACCGACAAGAGGGGTAGCGGGGTGCTGGGAGCTTGGGGGAAACACTCACCAGAGATCAGGGAACACGACGAGGTGGCCGTTGGAGGCGGGGAGGTCACGGTGGCGGAGAATCGATTCGGGGAAGCACGGCGGCCGACGTTGAAGACGACGAAGGGGGCGGCGGCTCTGGAGCTCCTCGGGACGACTCCTTGCACCAGGTGGCGTAGTCGAGGACGGCGGAGGCGAGGGACACGACGGCGCAGCTTCTCGTCACCGTTGGCTGCGTGGATACGACGGCGCGCTCCGGTGAGTCTTTGGGCGACGAACAGAATGGCAAGAGGAGAGGGGGAGGATGAACCAGAGGAGGGGGAATGGACGTGCGGTTCGTCCAGGAGTTGCGTGGCGCGTCTAGGAGCTTCGGGAGGGGCATGTGGAGGCTGGGGAGACGACGCCGTACTCGGCTGTCTCGGTGGCATTCCACCGAGCAGCTTGGAGGCGCGGGGAGGTAGAAGAGAAGGGAGGAGTCCAGGTGGGCTGGACTGGGCCAGAAGAAGTGGGCCTCGGCTAGGCGCCAGGTAAGTTTTCTGTTTCTTTTCTTTTCTGTTTTCTTTTCTGTAATATGTTGGCCATGCTAAAATAAATAGCTAGGCATTTTTTTAAATGCCACAAATTTTTATGTGGCCTCACAATATATATAGCTAGCCACTTATAAAGTTTGGACATTTTTAAAATTCAAATTATTTGAACTTTAATTCAAATAGGGGTTTAAATTTAAATCCATGCTCCTGTTTGAATATTTGAAAAATCCATGAGCATGGGTTTGAATCCAAATCACTTTATATGTGATCACACTCATTTATGAGACTTTTCAAAAATACAAAAGGAATTTTTGGAGCAACTTTTTATCTGTCCATTTGAATTAATTCATCTGGGGGGTGTTCTCTCTCCCATTTCAATTTCTTTTGAAATTTTTAACATGATGCAAAGTGACTCTTGATCCTAGCACATACCTAACTTGGGGGTTGTGACATAACTCACGTGGGGCCATTTTGTATGGGCATCTGGAAATTGGTGCGGTTCCTGGCATAAGATCCACTATGAATTCTACACATCTGTCGGGTGGCATGCCCGGCAACTCTTCAGGAAAGACATCCGGGAAGTCACGAACCACCAGAATATCTTCAAGGTCGGGAAGGGGAAGTACATTCAAGGAATGCACTTGGGTTCTTGTTCTGGGTGAGGTATAGTTGACTGTCTTTCCTGAAGGGTGGGTTAGTTTCACGGATTTTCCTTTGCAATCTAGGTAGGCATTCTGCCTTGATAGCCAATCCATGCCAAGGATTACATCGATGTCTGAAGACTTGAGGGCTATGAGCAAAGCAAGGAATACTAAACCCTCAATTGCAATTTGATAACCATGGCTTACTCTATTAGTTTGCCATCTTGACCCTGGAGTTTGAATAATCATTGGGGTGGACAATTCAACAAAGGATAACTCATGACGAAGTGCATAACTTTCCGACATGAATGAATGGGATGCTCCTGGGTCGAAAAGAATGGAAGTAGGAACATAATTGACTGGGAGCGTACCAAGAATGACGTCAGAAGTGTCGTCAGTCTCTTCGGCGGCAATCTGATTCACACGTCCACGAGTGGCGGGAGGAGCGGGTTTGGTGGTGTAGACCTTCTGGGGTGGCTTGCCACGACCATTGTTGTTCCCTCCGGCACAGGGTGGAGCATTCTAATTCTGCAGATGGTTCTGGGGACACCCGCGGGAATAGTGGCCTGCCTGACCACACTTGTAACAGCTCCAAAGACAGTGCGTGGAGCTGGGTTGTTCGGTGGAGCTGGGTGGAACGGAGCTGGTGGACGAGGCGCCACATAGGATGGCCTCGGTGGGTTATTCTGGCGAAACATGCTGTTGGGGATCCAGATCTTGCTCTTCTGAGAGCCTGAACTGGATGAACCATCGTCTCTAGGGTGCTTGCGGAAGTCATTGGGGGTGTTCATGTCCTCCGCCTTGATGTCCTTGTTGACAAGTACCTGGAAGGTGGTGAAGTCATGCAGGTTGAGTTCACGACGGAGTCCAGAATTGAGTCCACGACGGAACCTCTCTTGCTTCTTAGCGTCAGTGGAGACCTCTTCAGTAGCATAACGAGCCAGTTGGTTGAACTCACGACTAAACTCGTCAACAGTCCTCCTGCCTTGGGTGAGGTTGCAGAACTCCTCACGCTTGCGGTCCATAAGACCCTTTGGAATGTGGTGCTCACGGAAGGAAGTGCAGAACTCATCCCAAGATGTGGGCGGTCCCACGGGACGCATGTTCAGGAAATTTTCCCACCAAGAGCTAGCTGCACCCTCAAGGTGGTAAGTGGCATAGCTGACCCTGTCACCATCCGCAACATGGTCTGCCTGAAGCTTCCTCTCGATGCTGCGAAGCCAGTCATCGGCGTCAAGGGGCTCGGTGGAGTAGCTGAAAACCGGGGGATGAAGCCGGATGAAGTTGTTCAAGGACACCAACTCGTTGCGTTGCTGAGTGGTGTTGCGGGCAATGACCTCCAGCAAATGGTGAGAGTCTCGGCGGTTCCTCTCAACCTCCATCAGAACCTGAGCCATCGTGGGTGGGGGTGGAAGGTTGCCTTCCTCCGGATCATTCCCACGACCATGGGCAGGACCAAGCTAGCCAGGGTTCCTTGAGACATCCTGAAGGTGAAAACCAAAGTCAAACAGAGTTGATTGGAAGAGTCTAAACAAGGTATTGAAGGTACTGGAAGAATCACAGAGGAAAGGAAGTAATCATCTTGACAACATGGTGATAAAAGCATACTAGCCATATATTCACAAGCTGTCATACAAACCATACATCGTTTTAGTTCAAGCGCCAAGCTAATACAAACGTGATGAAGATGATACTTCCTTCAGAGGAACTCTGACTTCCTATACATTATTTATCTAAGCCTCTGGAACTTAGAACACCTTGCGTACAATATACTAAGATACTACTACATCCTCACTAAGGTAAGACCACAGGCGGTCTCACTCATCTCCATCTCCATAGTAGTCCTCGTACAAGTTACCCGCGTAACCCAGTAGATGAAGGTGACCATCGGAAAACACGGAGGCCTATGGACCCTGATATCCATTTGGGCAAGGATGGGGCCTAGGTACAGCGTAGGGTGGAAGCAGAGGACCACGGGGTGAAAAAATGCCTCCAATCTCGGGCCAAGCAACTCGAGAAGGAATCTGTGTCCTGACTGGGTAGATAGCATCATACTCGACTGATCCAACACTCACAAAAGGAGCCAGGAGTGTAAGTGCTCGATACAGACGAACACGGGTGGCGTGAAGCTCAAAACGAAGGGCGCGTCCATCACGATCTCTATCACAAGCGTGCCGAGCAGTGATCTGAAGCAAAGGATCCTCCAAAGAGTGATCTGTGTACAGTCCGGTGTAATACCCCTCTTCTCCTGGAAGTGCAGCAGGGATATAGCGGAAGGATGTGTCTCCAAGAAAAGCGTGCTCCTCTCTCAGCAGGGTAATACATGAGTGTGCAGCATTCTGCACAGCCATGTTCTCAGTCATGACAATGCCATGTCCAAAGTGGATAGGCCGAGTGACTCCAGTGTGGTGCGGGTAGATCCTAACAATGCAGTGGAACTAGGTCTGGTTGAAGTCAAGGAACTGCTCCTCAACTGTGTACTCAGGGTACCATCGTTAACCAATGAAGGACATCATCTCGATCAGCATGGCGGGATGCCCACGCACACCGAGACACCTAGTCAAACGAACAATCTGCCGAGGGGGAAGATCCGCCATCTGAAACAGAAAGAAGGAGTTTGCAAATGCATCAGATTATGAAGAAACTTGGATTGACTCGGACAACATAACGGATGTAATTGTAAGAAATGTCTTTTCTTGCAATGTAGAAACAACACTTACATATGATGTAAGAAATCAGGAAGCACAACAACTCTAACAAACCGATCACAACTTTCCTACGGCTACAAGGAAGCAGACAACGAGATGTTCTAATCAGACAAAGGTGAGCCTAGTCCTATCTTCCTGTAGAATAAGATGAGGTTGACTCATAACTCAGAACGATGAGGGTAAGGAGAAAAAATAAGCCTTACGTTGTTCCCTTATATACCCAGAGTAACTATATAACTATAGCAAGCAAGACTCGACTTCGGCCAAGGCTGATAATCCAATAGTCAGTACTGCTCTGATCCCAAGTCTGTCGGGACCCGGGGTTAGCGTATGCAAGTCCCGCTACGATATAGTCACATGGAGAGCCGAGAACCGTACCCACTTGTCTAAGCAGACAAGGCCAAGCACAGAACGTTCTCGGAAAGCATGTACGTGAGGGGCATCCAATCTAGGCAGGATGATCAACTGACATGGGTCCTCATCATCCGCACACAAGTCTAAATGATATGGGTGTTGAACTCCCATATTCACAGACAAGTCACCTCAACCATACTATCGACTATCTCATAGCTCTTACATAGACTTACTCCAGCCCGATCACTTAGTCGGGGTCTAGGGCGGGCTCGATCATACAACAAAGTGTGCACGAGACAGAGTCTCGAACAATCGCACCGCGATGCCCCAAGCTGCGCACATCTAAGGTCCACTTGGTGTATAAAATACCGCCAGCCAGATCACAACTAAGGTTTCGAAAACCCATACAAAGACATGCATGTTATAAACATACACATAGCACACATGCCTTGTATGAACAGCAAGTATCATTGCAATTCTCTACAAAGTATACATTTTATTGATAACTCTCACAGAGTGCACACAGAGATCACAAGCATGTGATCCAACATTACAACAAACAAGCGGAAGCAAAGTAGGTCTGAGTACAGACAAGTTTAACAAATGGCTTAAGAAGCCTTATTTAAACACAAGCCCTCCACGAGGGAACCAGTCGTTTGACTGGGACTACACTAGCTTGGTCTTCAGTCGTCGAGCTCGATGAAGAAGCCACCTTCGGGGTCAGTAGGTTCATCTAAAACATAGAATAAGCAAACGTGAGTACAAAGTCATACTCAGCAAGACTTACGTAGGAACTATACTACTCATGCACATGTATCAAGGTAAAGGGGGGTGGGGTTCAATTGCAGAAGTGCCAGCTTTGAATTGGCTAGTCCTGAACTACGAGTTCCAGACTTGAGGTAAGAAGCGTACACGAGTCCACTACATTCTCCAACCAATTACACCACTATGGTGCCTTCCTCGACTTCCCCACGAGAAAGCACGCCATAGCACTCACACTTATCTTGGCAAGTTTTATAAGTATCCGTTTCAACTTGTCTAATAATCAAGCTAAGCTTTCCAAGCAGTCCCTGCAGGGGTGTACCTCTACACACACATGACCACCAGCTACCACCTTTGATCTCGACACCATTCAAGGGGTGTCAGCGAGGATGCTCACCACAACTATTACCTCATAGCCGATCTATTCCAAGAAAGCCGCCTACCTGGGTTGGCTACCACTATTGTGAACCCGGCCGGTTTACCGAAGTGGACCCAGATGATGTGTGCGTGGTGCATTAGCCGGTCTCGGTTGAGCCGTTCTCTCACTTAGCAGCCAGGCCACAAACCTACCAGAACTCCGAACTACTGCGACATCTGTACATCGAAAGGGATGAGTTAATAGGTTGAGAGGGGTCAGCGAGCCCAATTTATGGTTGTACTCTTCATCTTGGATCACCACACAAGAACTCGGACTTAGGGCGGTGTTCAACGAGACAACCCACTGTGTACTCCTACACAACCTCTCATCGTTCACCTTGTATTAGGGTAGATTCACCAACACAATTCCACCATCATCATCATGATCACTACCATCCCGACTCACATAACAGTATCAACATTGTATCACTCTAAGCATGCAATAAGCAGTAACAGTTGCAGGGGTCACATGATATCATTCAACTCCTACATTTGCTAGGATTGTGGTTTGCTTACTACTGTGACAAATGAGGTCATGCAAAGGAATGGGTTCATCTATGCGGTCGAAACGTAGCATGGTAATCATCCTATACAATGCATAAGCGAGACATGAGAGGGAAGTGGGATTTTATCGACATGATCAATGGGGATTTGCTTTCCTTGCTGACGAGGTTCGGTATCGGGGTCTTCAACGAAGGGGGCAGCCTCCTGTTCCGGTTCCACCACTACTCGACAAACAACAAGCAAGGGAGCACAATAAATACAATGCACAATCACATGGTTGAAGGTTGAAACTTGATGTATATGCTTCTGATGTGTGAGGCAATTCCATTTAAATGGAGTATATTGCAAATGAAATTGCAAATTCAATCTCCAATTTGAATTCATTTTAGCCAAGTTACAAATGCTATTGTTTGATCAATGTAACTAGTCTTGATATGTGTATGATATTCCTCTGATGTTCAAATTAAATGTGGCATGTTGCTAAGATTCAAATTGCAAAAGCATTTGAATTTAATTTGATTAAATTCCAATTAAACCAAATAGCAAATGCTACTGGTCGCATTTTAAATTCAACTCAAACATAGTTGAAAGTTGTATATTTGGATATATTATTTTCTCCTGATCATTTTTCATATATTATATGTTGAATTTGGAGTTAATATGTTTTTTCTATGAATTTCCAAAGTTTAGAGTATTTTCTGCCAATTTCTAGAATTGTTTTCATTAGAAAAGCACTTATTGCATCAGCATGAGGTCATGCTGACGTCAGGGGGCCACTGACAGAGGGGACCCACATGTCATTCTCTATTTTGTTAATTAAACAAGTTTAATTTGTTTTAAATTAATCAGAGAGATTAGTCTGGCCTTGGGCCCACATGGCAGTGTCACTGGGGGTGGGCCAGGGGGTGATTAGCTCAGTGGTTAGGGGGTTAATGGTGGGACTCGCCGGCGGTGAGCACTGTGCCTCGCCGGACTTCATCTGGACGGCGGTTTAGGGCACGGGAGGCCAAGGGGAGGGCACCGACGTGTTGCTGAGGTTCCCCCGCGTCGACTAGACCTAGCTGGGGCTCAAGGGGGCCACTGGAACGTCGCCGGCGTCGAAGGAGGCGGAAGCAGAAGTCCGGCGACATCGGGAACGTGCTCTGGAGCACCGTTTTTACCGCGGCTTGGCTCGTTGGCTTGCTGCTAACACCTGGAGCGTCGTAGGCTAGAAGGGGGAGGCGGTGGAGCACAGTAGCAAAGGCAACGTCGACCATGGTGGCTACGGCTGCTGCTTCCATGGCGGATCCGGCTAGAGGGGTTGCGGGGTGCTGAGAGCTTGGGGGAAATGCTCACCAGGCTACGGGGAACACGACGAGGTAGACGGGAGAGGTGCGGAGGCTTTAACGGTGGCGAATCGAAGACGGCGAGCTCGCGGGTACGGCGGCTTCTCGGTGAAGAATCCGACGACTAGAAGGCGTTGCAGCTCCTGATCCTTTGCACGGAGACGAAGTCGACGTCGAGGAGTTCGATGGACACGGTCTTAGCAGCTAGGGTTGGCTCAGGCTGCGAGTTTCCATCGCCATGGCCTACGGCTGTTTTCGGGGAAGCTCACGGGAGGGAAGGAGAGGGGGTGGATAGGCACTGGGAGGAGGGGGAATGGATCGGGACGGCTGAGAGGCGTCTCCAGGACAGGTTGAAGGCGGCGGGGAAGCAGCTGTGTGGCCGGGGACGTCGCGGTGGCGTCGGGGGCCCCGGCATGGCCGGCACGCAGTAGTGCGTGCCCCTGTTTGAGGAAGACGACACGGCTAGGGTGGGCTTGGGCTGGCTGGGGGATGAGATGGGCCGAAACCAGGTGAGCCTCTTTTCCTTTTTCCTTTCTGTTTTCTTTTCTGCCTTTTTGTTTTGCTGTGCTAAATAAATAGCTAGGCATTTTATTAAATGCTGAAACTTTTTATATGGCTTCACAACATAATAGGCTAGCCACTTGTAAAGTTTGGCACTTTTTAAAATTCAAATTATTTGAATCTTAATTCAAATAGGGATTTTTGATTAATTCCAAGGTCTTGTTTGAATATTTGAAAAATCCATGAGCATGGGGTGGGTCCCACATCACTTGATATGTGATCACACTCATTTACAAGACTTTTCAAAAATCAAACATGAATTTTTGGAGAAGATTTATTTCTGGCCTTTTGAATTAATTCATCTTGGGGTGTTTCTTCTCCCAGCTGAGTTTGAAAATGATTTCAAATGATTTCCTTTTGAAATTTTTAACATGATGCAAGGTGACTTTGATCCTAGCACATTACCTAATAGAGGGTTCTGACACAGGTATTGGTCAACTTGCTTGATATACCCTTCATTATCTAATAATGCTTGAATTATAAGTTTGGCGGGAGAGTGAGACTTCTTATTTTACAGTATTCTCTAATGACAAAGTGATTTTAGTCCATAGGACTCCCATAGTCACGTATACTGAAAATACACTCAGCTAGAAGTCTAAACTTCTTACGCTAAACTTTATTCAACCTTCTACTTCCTTAAGTAGATATTTATATTTTGTAGAGTTTTGGTTCGTGAAATTATAGCTCAAATTTCCTTTCTATTCCTTTTGGTGATATCTCTAATTCATATAGACCCATAATAAGGCTTGCAATCGTAATCCAGTATTACATTCAAGTCTATTATCTTTTCTATCATTTAGAGTATTGTACTCAGTTTCTCTTCAGATACTGAATGCTTGGACTTTGCTCAGGTCCTGTGTTTTGCCAACCAAGCATATCGGAACCTGTTCTTCTTCTAAGAACTTTTGAGTCATTCTGTTATTGGATTCACAACTTCCGTTTTATGGTAGAATCATATGTCAAAGATCATATAGGATCACATGTCTTGAGACAAAGTGCATCCCTATTCTTCCATTAAAACATTATTTTATGATATTAAGGTTTTACATCCTTTATATAATTCCTAGCCACAAGAACCTTTTCTTGTTTAGGATATCATTCCAATCCTTTTGATGTTCATGACACGTGTCCTAATCTATCCTTATAGATTTTAGTGTGTGACACATCTGTATTTCATTCATATAAGATTCTCGTAATCCTTTCATCTTATTAGCCTTAATCCCCATGTATATCAACGTATATATATGAGATTGTTTTCACATATATCATCGTATATATATATATGAAATTAACATTATGGTCCCACTCAAATATATCCGACATATATCTGTTAGTAAGCTTTTATTAAGTTTCTATTCTAATTGTGTCAGACATAATAATATTCCTCCGAAAGCTCCCACTCAGAAAATGCTCTCTGCATTCCAAGTTTTCAGGAAGTCTCCAAAGATCCCACTCAGTTTCATGAAATTGCAGTCCATCTCAATATTTTGATTACTTCAAAATCACTTGATCAAATCAAGGTTTGAGAGTTTATGCCTTGAGGTACTATGGTCCATCTTATCGAAACATTCTTTCGTTTATGCCAATTGCTACTTCTCTTCAAATTCCTCAACTTGAATGTGATGCAATTTCAAGCTATGGTCCCTTCATAGTGTTCGTGAATGAAAATACCCATATTGATTTAGCATTACTACGCTTCCGTAGTCAATCATTATTGAATTTAGCCATAACATCTTTTATGTGCCAAATCATGCCTTTATGTGTTTCATCATTCTTAATAACTTCCTGGTTATTCGGAATGTGAAATAACTACTTTATTTCATAGGATGTGAGCCATCCCATATGCAACTCAATATGATTTTATTTCTCCTCGTTTCCTAGGTAACCATCAATCCCCCGTAATTTATGAGCAGTGTCCCTTTTGTTTCACTTAAGAAGACTCATGATTATTGTTCTGTACAGAACGTATTCATGACAATCTTCTTATTTTTTAAGCTAGGGCTTTAACTTATATACCATGATCATCATCAATAGCATATTTCCTCTTTTCATGGAGTCATTTCAGCGGAACGTTTTCTGTTGCGTTACTCTGTTATCTGGAGGCAGGGTCAATCACCCTGGTCAAAGAATTCACTTTTCTCCCATTGGTTTATTCCTTGAGAACCATCTTCTCATTCACCAATTCAAGCAATACAAGTTTTGCTTTTTTTTGGGAAGGTTTGTTTTACAATTGCTCACAACTCTAATACAAAGAAAGTTATATCATATAAAACTTCTAGAAACTTTCTAACACCATCATCATATGGAGTCATCAGCTTCATTAAATTCAGAATGGTTTCCTTATTTCATGAAGTGGGTGTTTTAACTTAATAAATTATAACAACTTTGTTCATTCAATAGCATTAGCGTAAGGGGAATGTATTTAGACCACACTACATTTTAGCATGACTACGAATGGTTTTAGGTGCTTGAGCACTTTAAACTTCCATCGTAATTTGTGGCATTATTTCCACAAGTCTCCCATTTATGTCAACTATAATACTCATCACTTTGATCACATCATGGTGATTTGTATTCTTATATCGAACTTCACTGTGATTCTGTAATCTCAGATTTATGTTCTTAATTGAATGCTTGTTCAATCAATCATGCGAAGCATCTTTAATGATTATTCATCCGCTTGGTTAATACATCATTTATGTACAATGTTTGGCGCAAGTTCTACTTCGCTAGAACTCCGTCATTAGTCATCTTGGTTGAGAATAAATTCATGAGTTAATAGATCGAGTATCTAATGACTTCATCATTTATGAATTCATCTCATGCATTTAGTATAGTTATGACTTTTGACCTTATTGTTATTCATAATAACTTAATCATTAAACATTGAATATCACTTGACAATCATGGTGTTTTATAAATGCTTCTATCATATTATAAACTCAATTGCAATCATAGTATAAGCACACTTTATTCATCAAACTGGAACAACTGACTTGTCTCAAAACATGAATAACTTTGTCTCGCGGGATGCAAGACATATTACTTAAGTGTTCATACTTAATCGATTACAAAAGATTTATCTAATACTCTAAGTATAATTCTATGATAGATGTCTTGCTGAAATCTTGGTGGCCATCAACTGTCTTGGTTTCCATCAATCCTTGATCGCACCTCTTCCCTTCCATGCAACGGCAGACCCTGTTTTCATAAAACAGAACAAGTATCAAATACTTATTAAAATGCAAATGTTGTATAAGGGAACAAACATTTATAACGAGTATATCTAATATATACCTTCTCCATCAACAATTTCTCCTTCAATGGGTGCAACCTTTGCATCAAGAAGATTAGTCATGAAATCCTGGAGATGCATGTTATCTCCTCTCCCGACATAGCCATGGAAATAATCTTGATAACTCGGTGGAAGCGAATGTAGCACCGTGTTTATCGCAAACTCCTCTGTGGTAGATTCATTTGTTGTCCCATAGTCAAAGTCTTCCAAAAGGCTCAGATACATCATATGCATCTTGTCTAGGTGGGCTCTCAGGCAGGTGTGCTCTTCCATCTTTGTAGAAAGAAACTGTTTTTCTATCTCAAATCTGGCCACTCTGAACTGACGTATAAACAATGACTTTAGCGTGTCTATCATGTCATAAGCACTAGTTTCCCTCAACAGATTGCTCAACTTATTTGACATGGAGTGTTCCATAACATTATTCACCATAAAGTATTTCTGTCGACGAACATAGTAATCCATCATTTCTTGTTCATATCCATTGTTATCCGGAGGATCTCCCACATGGCTTTCTATTATGAACAAGATGTTTACTCTCTTGAGTGAAGTCCTAAGGCGTAGATACCAATTAACGAAGTTTGACCCATTTACTTTAAGTCTATCACAACCCATGAAAGAAAGCAATTCATGATGTTCATTTGGATTCATTTTCTACAAAATATTTGCAAGGAAAACAATTAAGACTAGTTCATAACAATGAGTTCATAATAATCATATTATAGATGAGCTCACACTAAAAAAATCATCCCTAAGAAGTTTTAGTGATCACATGATCCAGATTCACTATCCGTCCTCGAATATCACAACGGCCGACGGATTAGTTTCAAAGGTAGACAACTAGTTTGTGTGATCACATCCTATATGTGACTCATGCTCAATCTTTCGATCTCTAGTATTCCGAGGCCATATCTGCATATTCCAGGCTCGCCAAATTGACCTTAGTGTTATATGCTGCTTAGCAAGGCCATATCGACATATGCCAGGCTTGCCAGGCCCAACCTCATGCGAACTCTAATGTATGTATGACACTCGATCGTCACGGCCTGCCTATCATAAAGAGAACCTTCCAGGTGGTGGACACTTCGGTAGAATACTTATGTTTGGCATTTTATAATGGATCATCTTATTTAATGCTACCGTCGTGTATCCTATACTAGCAAGTTTTAAGATGTATGATCATGGTGGCACGAAGGCTACAGTGTCTCCATTTAAGTTTGTTTCATCATAATGAACGTTTACTACTTTCTAGTAATACATAGCAAAGCTATCACTACATCAAGATCAAGCAAACAACAATAGCCCCCTCTGCAATATAAAGTTAGACGCCTCTATATTTGTATATTGCATGTTTTACGTGGCTGCTAGGGATTTTCATAGATCAACCGTTTCAATGAACATTGAACCACAACGCTGATTATAGATTGTCTCTATTACACCCGTACGGGGCCCTCCGTTGCAAATGCCATATCCGCTAAAGTAAGAGAGACAGACACCCCCCAGAGCCACTTTATACGGTACAAGCCGTATGTCAAGCGTGGAACCAGTCTCGCCTAAGCGTACGCGTAAGGTCGGTCGGGGGCCGTGTCATCAAACAATGCCACAGATATAACAAGTACACGTGAGAGGGTGACAATCGTAGAATCAACGCCCACATCCCCGATGTGTTCTATCCGCACAGCAAAACGAAGCATAGATCTAGCTCTGATACCACTGTTGGGTCTCGCAGCAGAAAACAATAATTGTTCTAACTAGCGTCGCCCTTAACCCAAGATCTATCTAGCGGTAATGCCGTAACGGAAAGACTTGCGGAAACATACCTCGGGGTGTAGTCCGTTACGCGGGAAACGTTCCCGCAAACATGGTTGATGAAGCCGTAAACCTTTCACAGCCCCCTAGCTGTGTTAGAACCCTGTTGGGTGGTAGTGCCGCACGTGCAACACCTCGTAGTACTCGCACACGTACGGACTCGATGACGACCTCCGTTCTCCGATCCAGCGAAGGTGGCGGAAGTAGAACTCCCGGAACCAGAGTTGCAGCAGCACGACGGCGTGCGTATGGTGGAGAAGCCTCAATCCCAGCATAGGTTCCAGACAAGGGGACCCCGGCTTGAGAGAGACGAGAGAGGGGAGAAGACCGGTGAAAACATATCTCAATTCGGAGTAATATTTATTTTCTCACGAATTTCTGTGTATTAAATATGTGCACCCTGCCCATCTATATAAAGGCAGAGGGGAGGGAGTCAACCCCTCTCCCCTAGCAAGGTGGGACTAAAGTCCCTTGCTAGGGGGAGGTGGCCGGCCAAGGGAGGAGGGGGGGGGGGCGCCCCCCTCATGGGCCCTAGGGCCCATGGCTCCTCCCTCTCTCTCTTTTTTCTTTTTTCCTTTATTCCCCTAATGGGCTTCTTTCCCAAAGCTGGCCCATTGCACTTTTTAATTATAAATAAAATGTTATTAATTATTAATTCACTTAATTAATAAATAATACATATTATTTCATCTCCCGATGATCCGGAACTCCTTCCAGCTCACTTTGAACAACCTTCGGACCAACACGGAACTTTTCCGGTACGTCTTTCTCTCTTCTCCGGTAACTCCGATAGTTCCGAATAGGTCTCCGATATTCATCGAGCCCTTAAGTGTGTTACCCTACGGTCTGAGAACACTCCAGTCATGACCGAGACAAAGGCTATGGCCAATGATCAATAGAGGGACCTGGATGCCCATAATGACCCCTGTGTATTCCGGAAGTAACCGATTGGACCATTCACGTTGTATACTATTCCCTTTGTCATGCGATACTAGATTAGTCCAAGATTTGATCAACTGCATCCAATGCATTAGTTCTATCTTGTTACCGACAAATCTTTATTCACTCGTTCCGTGATATTCATCCTTGTGACCTAGTCACACGCTGCACAGCTTTATGGATGCAATCTCACCGAGTTGGCCATGAAGTATCTTTCCATTATATGGATTGACAAATCCCGCTCTTGAATCAACACTCCTCAACATATCCCATCGGATAGCCCAAGATACACCTTTATGGTCACCATGTTTCAGTGTGACGGTTAATGCACTCAAAGCATCCTCAGAAGATAGCAATTATGTGTGATCTCACGGTCAAAGGAACAGGCTACTACGTTCTGTAATTACAACACTGAACTTTTATGATTTGATCATGTTGCAATGCTTGCATTGGGTAATGTTCATCACGTCATTCATTCAATGAGGTGACCTTACCGTCAATTGACTTGATTGTCCATGATCGTAAAACCACAATCATCAGTTGACGATAAACCAGTCATCATGAGAGGCTGACTAGGAACTCTGGTTGTTTCTATACCACACTTTTATCATTGTTTCACTGATACAGTTCTAGCACATTATGATACTGGTCATGAACTTATTTAGATATATTGGAATAATCATATATTATTTGCCTCTAGAGCATATATCCAACAGCAGGGGCTTCATGATATCAATCAACTCCTATGTCATCTAGGATTGTGGTTTGCTTACTACTGTGACAAGATGATAGGTCATGCATCGGATATGGGTTCAACTATGCGGTAGAATCGATAACAAGGTGATCATCCTAATCAATGCATAAGCGAGACTGAGAGGGAAGTGGGATTTTATAGACATGATCAATGGGGTTTTCTTGCCTTGCTGACGATACATGGGTTACCGTCTTCTGCTTCAGGGGGTGACCTCCGTCTTGGATACACTGTTACCGGAACAATCATCAACAAATGGGGGGGCAACATCGAAAGTAAATGCACAAGAACATGATAAGGTTGTCCATGATGTATATGCTACTGGTTTGTCGAACATTCCATTTAATTGAAGTGTATTGCAAAGAACTTGCAAATTCAAACTCCAAATTAAAATCCACATTAAGCCATATACACATTTGCTTCTGTTCACCCATTTTAAAATGGTCAAACATATTTTTTTTGCATATTCTTAATCCTTACATTTTTCTGATAATTTTCATATATTATGTGTTTAATTTGGAGTTAGTATGAATTTTCTATGAATTTTTGAAGTTTAAATGATCTTCTGTCTTTTCTGGATTTTCTCTGATTTTCTTATAAACTTAAATTGAATTACTGCGTCAGCCTTGCCTCAGCATGACATCAGCAGGGGGCTGACCAGTGGGGCCAGAGTGTCAGCCTCAGTGGGTTAATTCCCGGTTTGAATTAAATTAGAAGAAGATGAATAAGGGGGCAGGGCCCACCTTTCATTCACTGTTAGGGTGGATTAGGGGGTGATTAATCCCCTAATCACCTACCTCGTCGGCATGTTGCCGCCGGTGACCTTCGGCACGACGGAGGGGCCGCCGGAGTGACCAAATGGACATGGGAGGCACGGGGCTGCTACCAAACTGGAGCCCGCGTGCTCCCGCATACGAAGAAGCCATCAGGGGGTCTCCAGGGGCACGGGGCGACGCCGGCGTCGACAAGGGCGACGGCCGTGGCTCTGCTCCTGTGGGGAAGAGGTTTCCGGTGAGGTTTTTGGGCATGAGGAGTGGAAAACGGGAGAGGATCTCACCCTGGAGCTATCGGAGGGGTCGACGAGGTCGGAGGAGCTGCGGCTGCGGCGGAATCGTCGTCGTGGACCACGGCGGCCGGCAACGAGGAGTTGAAGCTGGCGGCGTCTTCAGAGGCTTCTGACCTCGATTTACTGCGCAGCTCAATGAAGGCGTCTGCTGCGGGGCTTCTGGACAAAGCAGTTCGTCGGGATCTGCTCGATGGCCACGCGTTGCACGGCGGCGCGCTCCGGCTCGGCCACGGGGTGTGCGAAATTCCGGCGACCTGGCGTGAGAGAGGACCCTCGAGAGGAGGGGAAAGGGGAGGGGCTATGTGGCGTGCTCCGTGGCGCGATGAGGGGCCTTGAGGAGGCCTAGACGGCTCTCGCCGTCGAGGTGGCGGTCGTCCCCCCCCCCCACATGCTCGACAGCGAGCTGCTTGGGGTAGACGACAAGCCCCACGTGGGCTTGGGTCGAGGAAGGTTGAGTTGGGCCCAAGGCCATAAGGGCTGGGCTGGGTGTGTTTTTTCCCTTTTCTTTCTATTTTTGTTTCTGTTTTTATTTTCTGTCCTTTGTTTGCTCTAGTAAATAAATACCATAGCATTTTCTAAATTCCTCAAAACTAATATGTGGTCTTAGGAGACATATAGCTAGCCACTCACAAGTTTTGGAGAATTTGAAAATTCAAACAATTTGAATTTCAATTCAAATTGGAGTTTAATTTAATTTCCAAGCCCTGTTTGGATTTTTGTAATTTAATTTCCAAGCCCTGTTTATTGATCATGCTTGCTCATGGAAGAGGTTTCGTCAATGATCTGTACCCGTTCAGATTCGTATGTTCCTTTGCAACAGGTTGTCGGGACCCGGGGTTAGCGTATGCAAGTCCCGCTACGACATAGTCAAATGGAGAGCCGAGAACCGTACCGACTTGTCTAAGCAGACAAGGCCAAGCACAGAACGTTCTCGGAAAGCATCGTACGTGAGGGGCATCCCATCCAGGCCGGATGAATACTTGAGATGGGTCCTCATCGTCCGCACACAAGTCTAAATGATATGGGTGTTGAACTCCCATATTCACAGACAAGTCATTTTTAAATTCCTCAAAACTAATATGTGGTCTTAGGAGACATATAGCTACCCACTCACAAGTTTTGGAGAATTTTAAAATTCAAACAATTTGAATTTCAATTCAAATTGGAGTTTAATTTAATTTCCAAGCCCTGTTTGGATTTTTGTAAAATTCCATGGGCATGAAGTGGGTCCCACCACACATGTAACTTGGTCTTGCACATTTTTAGAAGTTTTACAAATATTCAAAAGGATTTTTGAAACAAATTTTTATCTGGCCATTTTGAATTAATTCAATTAGGGCTTCTGCTTTCCCCATTTTGAATTTCATTTGAATTTTAGCATGATGAAAAGTATCAAACAAACCCTAGCACATACCTAAACTTGGGGTTTTGACAACTCGCCCCCACTCAAAATAATCTCGTCCCGAGATTCAGAAGTCGTCGGGAGGAAGGTGGGCTACTCGGCACGGAGGTGGTCTTCTCTTTCCCACATGGCTTCTTTCTCAGAGTGGTGTGACCATTGCACTTTCAAGAACTTAATCTTCTGACGACGAGTGACACGCTCTGCTGAATCAAGAATACGAATGGGGATTCTCGATAAGAAAGGTCATGTAAGAGATCAAGAATTTCATGGTCGACTTCGCGGATGGTGTCCTTGAAGCAACACCTGAGTTGTGACACATGGAATACATCATGTACTCGGGAAAGGTGCGGGGGTAGTTCAAGTTGGTAGGCAACTTCTCCACGTTTAGGAAGAATGCGAAAAGTTCCGATGTAACGTGGGGCCAACTTGCCTTTGATACCGAATCATTGGGTACCCTTCAGAGGAGTAACCCGAAGGTAAGCCTTCTCATCCAGATTGTAGCTTTCTTCCCTATGATGACGATCATAGTAGCTTTTCTGACGAGATTGAGCGGCTTTCAATCGATCACGAACAAAGTGAACTTGCTCTTCTGCTTCCTTGATCATATCCGGTCCAAAGAATTGTCTTTCACCGGTTTCTGACCAGTTTAGGGGTGTTCAACATCTTCGTCCATAGAGGAGTTCAAAAGGAGCCATGTTCAGACTAGATTGGAAACTATTGTTATAAGAAAATTCGGCAAATGGAAGAGACTTCTCCAAATTATTTCGGAATGAGATAACACAAGCTCTGAGCATGTCTTCGAGAATTTGGTTAGCCCTATCAACTTGACCACTGGATTGCGGGTGATAAGCAGTGCTAAAGGAGAGATGGGTTCCCATAGCATTCTGAAAACTTTCCCAAAATCGAGAAGTGAAAAGACTACCACGGTCTGAATTTATTTCCAAAGGAACACCGTGAAGCGATACGTTTCGGGAGACATACAAGTCCGCTAACTAACTAGAAGTTATAGACTCGCGCACTGGAAGGAAGTGAGAAACTTTTGAAAGTCGGTCAATGGCAACGAAGATGGCATCATTTCCTTTTTGGGTTTTTGGAAAGCCGGTGATGAAGTCCATACCGACTTTGTCCCATTTCCACTTGGGAATAGGCAAAGGTTGAAGAGTACCAGCAGGTCTTTGGTGTTCTGCCTTAACGCGACAACAAACATCACATTCAACAATGAATTGTGCGATTTCTCTCTTCATCCTAGTCCACCAAAATTTCTGGCGTAGATCTCGGTACATTTTCGTGCCACCGGGATGAATTGAGAGGGGTGTGTCATGGGCTTCTTTGAGGATGAGTTGCCTTAGATTCCTATTCTTAGGTACTACCAAATGATTTTCAAAGAATACCGTTCCTTTGCTATCTGTGGAGAAACATTTAGCAACTCCGCTAGCAATGTTCTCCTTGATCCGGCGAACACCTCGTGCACGCCTTTGGGCAACTATGATTTGATCCTCAAGAGTTGGTTTCGCCCCCAAGGTAGAAATAAAACCATGATGAACTATCTCAAGATTGAGCTTGCGAAATTCCTCATGAAGAAGTGGTTGATACTATTGTAACATGAGGTTGTTACAATACGACTTATGACTTAGTTCATCAGCCATGACATTGGCTTTGCCTGGGGTGAAGTAATTCCTAAGTCATAATCTTTTATCAACTCTATCCAGCGTCTTTGCCTGAGATTAAGATCTGGCTGGGTGAATATATATTTGAGGATTTGGTGGTCGGAATAGATCTCACAACGATCACCAAGGAGGTAATGTCACCATGTCTTTAGGGCATGAACTACGACAACGAGTTCAAGATCATGGGTAGGATAGTTCTCTTCATGTGGACGCAACTGGCGTGAAGTGTCTGCTACCACATGTCGATCTTGCATAAGTATGCATCCTAACCCTTGCCGTGAAGCGTCACAATAGATCTCAAAATCCCTTTTGGTGTCTGGAGGTGCTAGTACAGGTGCAGAAGTTAACCTTCTTTTTAGCTCTTGAAAGCTTTCCTCGCACTTGGGGGTCCATTCGAATTTCTTATCTTTCTTGAGGAGTTCAGTTAGAGGCTTTGCAACCTTGGAGAAGTTCTGAACGAAGCGGCGACAATAGCTTGCTAAGCCAAGAAAACTCCTAACTTGCTTAACCGATTCAGGTGGAGTCCATTCAAGGACGGCTTGAACTCTCTCGGGATTGACAGCAATGCCTTTGGCAGAAATCACGTGGCCTAAGTAGGTCACTTTTGGTAGCCAAAATTTGCACTTAGATAACTTGGCATAAAGGAGGTGCTCTCGAAGTTTCATCAATACCAACCTAAGATTTTATGCGTGCTCTTCTTCGTTCTTCGAGTAGATGAGAGTGTCATCAAGATAAACTACAACGAATTTATCCAGGTACTCCATGAAGATCGAATTCATTTAGCACGAGAATGTGGCAGGGGAATTGGTTAATCCGAAGGACATGACGGTGAACTCATAAAGACCATATCGAGTAGTGAAAGCCGTCTTGGGAACGTCCTCATTTCGGATCTTGATTTGATGATAGCCTAATCTCAAATCCATCTTGGAGAAGACAGAGGATCCAGCAAGTTGATCATAAAGATCATTGATCCTGGGAAGTGGGTACTTGTTCTTTATCATTGCTAAATTTAGAGGGCGATAGTCTACGCACATCCTTTCTGTTCCATCTTTCTTCGTTACAAACAGAACGGGGCATCCCCATGGCGAGGAGCTAGGGCGGATGAAGCCTTTTACCAACAAAGCTTCAAGTTGGATTTTTAGCTCAGCTAGCTCATGTGGGGCCATTCTATATGGGCATCTGGAAATAGGGGCGGTGCCTGGCATAAGATCCACTATGAACTCTACGCATCTGTCGGGGGGCTAGATTTAAGGAGTTGGATTACGCGGTGGTTTTCTAGAGGATGACCACGACTTACTAGGACTATAACAGATATGTCAGACTAGCAAAGTACCCCAACACAATGGTTAGTGTGGTTATTCTCTCTAGAAGACATCTAAAGTGGGAGCAAGAACTGCAAATGCATCAATATAGGTTTCTATAAGAAAACCTACAACAAACTCTATGGAACTGTCGGGTATGCCACCTAACAAATCTTCTGGAAAGACAACCGAAATAGCGAGAAGGATTTTACAAATGCATCAGATTATGAAGAAACCTGGGATGACTCGGACAACATAACAGCTGTAATTTCAAGAGAAATGAAATTTCTCACAACATTTCAACAACACTTACATAAGAAGTTCAAAACATGAAGCACAACGACTCTAGACAACCGAACACAACTTTCCAACGGCTACAAGGAAGCAATCAACGAGATGTTCTAGTAAGACATAGACGAGCCTAGTCCTATCTTCCCGAAGAAAAGATGAGGGTGACTCAGAACTCAGATCGATGAGGGTAAGGAGAAAAAAGAAGTCTTACATTTTTCCCTTTATACCCAAAGTAACTATATAACTATAGAAGGCTAGACTCGACTTCGACCAAGGTTTGATAATCCTACAGACAGTCCTGCTCTGATACCAAGTCTATCGGGACCCGGAATTGGTGTATGTAATTCCAGTCACAACTCAATCATATGGAGAGCCGAGAGTCGTACTCACTTGTCTAAGCAGACAAGGCCAAGCACAGAACACTCTCGGAAAGCTTCGTACGTGAGGGGCATCACATCCAGGCCTGATGATCAACTGATATGGGTCCTCATCGCCCGCTCACAAATCTAAATGATTATGGGTGGTGAAATCCCATACTCATGGACAAGTCACCTCAACCATATTATTGATTGAATTATAACACTTACATAAACAGACTCCAGTCCGATCACTTAGTCGGGGTCTCGGGCGAGCTCAATCATACAACAAAGTGTGCCACGTGACAGAGTCACGAGCAATCGCATCACGATGCCCCAAGCTGCGCACATCTAAGGGCCACTTGGTGTATAAAAGACCGCCGGCAAGAACACAACTAAGCTATCGAACCCCACACTAAGACATGCATGTTATAATCATACACGCAGTATACATGTCCAGTGTAAACAACAGGTACACATTGCATAAACTCTACAAAGTATATCTTTATTGACTTACACATAGAGTACACAAAGATCATATGAATATGATCCATCATTACATCAAACAACAGAAGCAAATTAGGTCTGAGTAAAGACAAGTTTAACAAATGGCTTAGAGAAGCCTTGTTCAACATACATGCCCTTCCACGAGGGACCAGACTGCTGTCTGAAACTATACTATCTTAGTCAACGTCGAGCTTCAGGAAGGTGACTCCATCGGGGTCTGGGTTCTCATCTAAAACATAGAATAATAAAACATGAGTACAAAGTCGTACTCAGCAAGACTTACATCAGAACTATACTACTCATGCTCAAGTTTCAAGGTAAAGGGAGGTGGCGTTTCAATGCAGAGGTGCCAGCTTTGACTTGGCTAGTCCTGTACTATGATTACCAGATTGAGGTAAGAAGCGTACACGAGTCCACTAGCAAGTCTCCAACCAATACACCACTATGGATACTTCCTCGACTTCCCCACGAGGAAGAACGCCATAGCACTCACGCTTATCTTGCGAGTTTTAGAGTATCCATTTAAGTTGTCTAATAATCAGGTACAGGTTCCAAGTAGTCCATAACCGCGGACACGGCTATTCGAATAGTTTTGTTAACCCTACAGGGGTGTAAACTACACACACATTACCATCAGTTACCGCCAGGTCTCGTCACCATTCAAGGGGTGCCGGCGAGGATGTTCAGCACGACACTTCGATCACAACCGGTCTATTCCAGGAGTCGACTATCTGAGGTAGATCCCGCTCGAGAGCCCGGCCGGATCAACGATACGGACTCAGACAATGTAGGCAACCGAGACGCCATCCGAGAAGATGGTTTCACTATCTCACAGATCCACCCACATATCTATATGATGCAACCTTTCATCCATTCTTTTTTCTATGCATATGCCAAATGGAAACCCAAACTAATGTGACTCCTCGACGTCAACACGGATTGAAGTAGTAGGACGAGAGGGGTCAGTGAGCCCAATGTGTGGTTGTACTCTTTGTCTTGGATTACCATACAAGAACTCGGGCTTAAGGCGGTGTTCAACGAGACAACCCACTGTGTACTCCTACACAGCCTTTCATCGTTCACCTTGTATTAGGGTAGATTCACCAACACAGTTTCACCTTCATCAACACCATGTTCACTACCATCCTGACTCACATCAAAAGTATCCTCATTGTAAACTCTAAGCATGCAATAAGCTTTAACAGTTTCAGGGGCCTCATGATATCAATCAACTCCTATGTCAGCTAGGATTGTGGTTTGCTTACTACTGTGATTAGATGATAGGTCATGCATCTGATATGGGTTCAACTATGCGGTAGAATCGATAACAAGGTGATCATCCTAATCAATGCATAAGCGAGACTGGGAGGGAAGTGGGATTTTATAGACATGATCAATGGGGTTTGCTTTCCTTGCTGACGATACACGGCTCCGTCTCGGATACACTGTTACCGGAACAATCATCAACAAAGGGGGGGGCAACATCAAATGTAAATGCACAAGCACATGATAAGGTTGTCCATGATGTATATGCTACTGGTTTGTGGAACATTCCATTTAATTGAAGTGTATTGCAAAGAACTTGCAAATTCAAACTCCAAATTAAAATCCAAATTAAGCCATATACACATTTGCTTTTGTTCACCCATTTTAAAATGGTCAAACATAAAAACAAATTTCATATTCTTAATCCTTGCATTTTTCTGATAATTTTTCATATATTATGTATTTAATTTGGAGTTAGTATGAATTTTTTATGAATTTTTGAAGTTTAAATGATTTTTTGTCTTTTCTGGATTTCTTTGATTTTCTTATAAACTTAAATTGCATTACTGCATCAGCCTTGCCTCAGCATGACCTCAGCAGGGGGCTGACCAGTGGGGCCAGAGTGTCAGCCTCAGTGGGTTAATTCCCAGTTTGAATTAAATTAGCAGAAGCTTAATTAGGGGGAAGGGCCCACCTGTCATTCACTGTTAGGGTGGATTAGGGGGGTGATTAATCCCTTAATCACCTGCCACATCGGCATGTCACCGCCGGTGACGTCCGGCACGTCGGAGGGGCCGCCGGAGTGACCTAATGGACACGGGAGGCACAGGGCTGCTACCAAATTGGATCCCGCGTGCTCCCGCATACGAAGAAGCCATCAGGGGGTCTCCAGGGGCACGGGCGACGCCGACGTCGACAAGGGCGGCGGTCGTGGCTATGCTCCGGTGGGGAAGAGGTTTCCGGTGAGGTTTTTGCACGGGGAGGGGAAAATGGGAGAGGAGCTCACTTTGGAGCTATCGAAGGGGTCGACGAGGTCGGAGGAGCTGCGACTGCGGCGGAATCGTCGTCGTGGACCACGACGGCCGGTGGCGAGGAGGTGAAGCTGGCGGCGTCTCTCGAGGCTTCTGGCCGCGATTTACTGCGCAGCTCGACAAAGGCGTCTGCTATGGGGCTTCTGGACAGAGCAGTTTGCCGGGATATGCTCGATGGCCACGCGTTGCAGGGCGGCGCGCTCCGGCTAGGCCACGGGGTGCGCAAGATTCCGGCGAGCTGGCGCGAGAGAGGACCCTCGAGAGGAGGGGAAAGGGGAGGGGCTCTGTGGCGTGCTCCGTGGCGCGATGAGGGGCCTTGAGGAGGCCTAGACGACTCTCGCCGTCGAGGTGGTGGTCGTCGCCCCTGACATGCTCGACAACGAGCTGCTTGGGGTAGACGACAAGCCCCACGTGGGCTTGGGCCGGAGAAGGTTGAGTTGGGCCCAAGTCCATAGGGGGTGGACCGAGTTTGTTTTTTTTTCCTTTTCTTTCTATTTCTATTTCTGTTTTTATTTTCTGTCCTTTGTTTGCTCTAGTAAGTAAATACATTGCATTTTCTAAATTCCTCTAAACTTTTATGTGGTCTTAGGAGACATATAGCTAGCCACTCACAAGTTTTGGAGAATTTTAAAATTCAAACAATTTGAATTTCAATTCAAATTGGAGTTTAATTTAATTTCCAAGCCCTGTTTGGATTTTTGTAACATTCCATGGGCATGAAGTGGGTCCCACCACACATGGAACTTGGTCTTGCACATTTTTAGAAGTTTTACAAATATTCAAAAGGATTTTTGGAAATTTTTTTATCTAGCCATTTTGAATTAATTCAATTAGGGCTTCTGCTTTCCCCATTATGAATTTCATTTGAATTTTAGCATGATGCAAAGGATCAAACAAACCCTAGCACATACCTAAACTTGGGGTTGTGACAACTCAAGCGTCTAAGCTTGGGGATGCCCCCGTGCATCCCCTTCTCCATCAACAATCATCAATTCGTCCTTCGTCTCACTATATTTTTATCACTTCATGCGTTATGTGCTTTGCTTGGAGCGTCCCGCTCTTAGGTTTTATTCTTAGTTTTCTTTTGCTTTGCTTGCTGTTCATAACAAGTTAGACCCTATCTTACTTTGTGTGGGAGAGAAACAAGCTCCACTCCAATCTAGAACACATCATTGGATTTTTCATGCTTATCTTTTTGTTGTTGTGTGACGGGGATCAACCCCGGCAAATCCCATGGTCAGGGACCCTGCGTTAGTCATGAGATGCACAGGTTGGACGATAGCTCGTCGGCAAACAGGAAGGCTCGCTCCTGCTCGATATTATTGATGGGTAAGATGTGATTACAGTGGAAGCCAAGGCTGGAGCGCTCAAGGCTAGGGTTACAGGTGATATTAGATGTCTTAGGCGTCGCCCCTCCTAACCCTTATATACCGGGCTAGGTCTCGGGGAGTTCATCTACGTTTACAGGTAAGCTTTCCTAACCCTAGATTACTCCGTACGGAAGGTCTTTGCACCTTCCTTGTGAGTCGTGGACTCCTACGCCGGTGCCAACTAGCTGGCCGAGTCTGTATCTTCATGGGCCTTCTGTCTTCATGGATACCAGGTAGGCTTATCCGTAGGAGTCGTGGGGTCACCCCCTCGTTAGTAGCCCCCGAGTGTCTGGGGGACACGAAGAGTCGCGCAGGGACTCGAGTACATTCATTTGTCGGTTATTGGTATGCACGGTTCATCTGCGGGTCGCTGGCAGTCTGGTGGCCATGACAAAACCTGTTTCGAGGGATGCTAAGCTGAAAGGGCCCAAGGAGTCTACGGATCGAGCCTTGGTGAATTGCGCTAGGGAAAATACCACAGTAGCCCAATCAAACCCACATCCCTCGACGTGAGCTTGGAACACTGGTGTCGAGCAAAAGTCCGGCCGCTTCAGGTCTTACAGTGTTCATTTGCCGCCAGTAATGTGCATAGCCTAAGGCGCGTCCGCCTGGCTTTTCTATCATGCGCAGCGCATGGGAAAGGTTGGGAGTGAAATCGCTCTTCGGCAAGTCCCAGCCCGACCGTACTTCGCAGCGGGGTCTTACCTACACGCTAATCTTGCGTGGCATATGGGCACAGTGTATCGTGTTCCAGGAATGTGTGTTTTTGAGGCGCGGAGCCTTATAGCATTGCACCCACTTGGAACAAAACATCAAGCGATCTGTTCACTCATTCACCCGAGGAGCTTTCTTTCGAGTGCTCAGTCGGGGTTTTTTTCGCGAGTAATCACTCGAATGTCATTTCGGCTCTTGAGGTGAGGGAGCACCTGAGACTCTCATTAGTGCGAGTGGTCACTCGAGCACATGTCTGACCTTTAGGTGAGGGAGCACCCATGACTCTTATGATGTACGCTCCCGATGGGAGTAAGATGTTTTTTCTTCATCGGGAAAAAGATCTGAGAGATGGAATCTCGGGGCCTTGATGTCTGTTTGGTTTTATTCGCCGCTTGTCAGGGATATCGATGCCTCTGTTTGATGGATGTCAGGGATGCTCTGCCAGTGAACCGTCACGTCTTCATGACCGGTCATAATAATGGCCGCTGTGGCGTGCGGTAGGCGCCGGTTGAGTTTCCAATACGCGCGTTGGAAACGCGATTGAATTGACGCGTCTTGCGCACAATGCGTCCCGTGGGAGAGCATCTTCGTCTTGGAGTCCGAGACGTCTGTGACGTTTGGTCTTTGAATTAATTGCTGCTGTCTATTGTCTTCTCTGTGCTTTGAGGATTGTTGTTCTATAAATAAGCCTTTCTCTTCCACAGCGTTTCGCCTCTATCCAACTCGCTACTTTGCCTCTTCCTTCATCTCTTCTTCTGCTCATGGTTCCCAAGCGAGGTGTTGGTCGTGGCCGTGTTCGTCGTGGTCGTGGTGGCCGCACACCACGCTCATGCCGTGGTGGTCGCCATGGTACGGCGCCAGTGCCTTCCTCCTCTCCCTTGGAGGAGGGATTCTTGCGCTATGATTTTCTTTTACGTGTTCGTGGCCAGGGTGCCAATCACGTTCTTCTTCCTTCTGCTTTTTCCGCCATTGTCTCTGAACGTGGCTTGGATGGCTTGCTTCTGCATCTTGAAGGGAGCTGTCGATCTCCTTCTTATGTTGACTTGGAGGTTGATAGCTCTCGCTTGATTTTTTCTTGGCTCTGGTTGGAGTTTGTTTGCTCGGCAGTTGAATTTGCGAGATGGCGATATGCTCAGCTGTCACTGTCCGCGCTTTCGACTCGAGCGGCAATAGCATGGATCCGCATGGGCGGGAGTCGAGCAGCGACAGCTCCACAAAGTCGAGGAGTCCTTCGCCTGCGTCTTCGACTTCTTCTTCTTCCAGGGACTCTTCTGGTGCTGGTGGTGAGCCGTATTCAACTCCTTCCCCCTCTGGCTCTGAAGAAGACCTCAATGTCAAGCCACCGGTTAAACGAGCGCGGCAGGCGACCTTGTAGAACTGGAGGCAGCGGTTTCATCTTCGCCGACAGCTCTAGCGGAGCTGGAGAAGAAGCTAGAGGAGCAGGAGAAGAAGCTGGTGGAGCATCGTCTTCAATGGCTCCGCAAATAAGTCGAGCTTCACCTTTTGTTATGTCATTGACATCATGAGCCTGCTGCTTTGACTCCTCCTTTGTCTGTGATGATGCTCTTGTACTAGAGTCGATTACCCCTCATGGGCACACATGTAGAAGTCATAATTTCTTGGGTGATTCCCTCTTGTAACAGGAGCTGCATTCTATCCAAATGTAGTTGAGTTCTTTGTGTTCTGAAGATGATCCTTTGCAATGGAATTTATATTTTGGCCTTTATGCAACCGAGTACTATGTTCGAGTCCTTGACGATCAGGAGCTGTCTGAGAGTTGTGTTCGAGTCCTTTGCGGCCGAGAGCTGTCTTTGAGTCCGTCCCGATACTTTGCACTGTGAGTTCTATCGGGTGCGCGACATCGCTCCTGATGGGAGTAGCCCCCGAGGCTACGCTTGAGTCGAAGGGTCGAGCGTAGGCTAAAATTTGTTTCCTTTGTCTATAGTTTCTATCTTTTATCGGGTGTGCGGCAGCGCTCCCGTGGGAGTAGCCCCCGAGTCTTTAGGTAATCGTTGGCGATGGGGTGAAGACTAAATGAGCCTGTGTCCTGTGCTTCTTCCAAAGTTTCTTCAGAGTACTTGGTGCTCCAGCTGATTGTGGCCATGTCTTTTGAGCCTTGATTTCAGCAGGTGGGGCTGGCCGGGTATTTTTTGCTTGTGTGTTTTTTAAGCTTCAGACTGCGAGAACGATCCTCGGGAGGCGATGGTCCTTGAGATCCCGAGTGCTTGGATGTAGAGGTCGCGTGGGTGACGATAGCGTCCTTAGGGGGGAGTCCTTGTGCTCGAGTCCCCAAGTGCTTTGGTTAAGATCGCGTAGGCGATAGCATTGCTCGGGGGGATTCTACTCTTAACCCCCCGAGTGCTTTGATTAAGATCGCGTAGGCGATAGCGTTGCTCGGGGGGATTTTGCTCTTAAGCCCCCGAGTGCTTTGGTTAAGATCGCATAGGCGATAGCGTTGCTCGTGGGGATTTTGCTCTTAAGCCCCCGAGTGCTTTGGTTAAGATCGCGTAGGCGATAGCTTTGCTCGGGGGGATTTTGCTCTTAAGCCCCCGAGTGCTTTGATTAAGATCGCGTAGGCGATAGCGTTGCTCGGGGGTATTTTGCTCTTAAGCCCCCGAGTGCTTTGGTTGAGATCGCGTAGGCGATAGCGTTGTTCGGGGGGATTTTTCTCTTAAGCCCCCGAGTGCTTTGGTTGAGATCGCATAGGAGATAGCGTTGCTCGGGGGGATTTTTCTCTTAAGCCCCCGAGTGCTTTGAGATGGCAGTGTTTGGGCAACATTTATTTTATTGCGGTCAAGCGGTTACATGAGTTGCCAGTCATGTCTGACCGATAGGGGCTATGGATAGAACAGTCGCAAGTTTGCTACGTTCCATGGGTTGCCCACGTCCTCGTCTGTCTTCGGGTTCCTCAGCCTGTAGGCGCCACCTCCGATGACTTCTGAGACTATGAATGGTCCTTCCCATTGGGGGGAAATTTTATGGACCTTCTCTTGTATTAGTCGTAGGACTAGGTCACCTTTGTTGAAGGTTCTAGTGCGCAATCGACTGCTTTGGTAGGTACATAGTTTGTCTTGGTACCCCTCTGATTTTTTCAGGGCTGTGTCTCTTGCTTCGTCAGCCGTATCTTTTTCATCTTGTAGTGCTTCTTCTGCTTCCTCTTCTTCGTATCTGGTGACCCGGGGTGCTCCGAACTTGAGGTCATGTGGTAGGACTGCCTCTGCCCCGTACACCATGAAGAAGGGTGTGTACTGGGTCGCGGTGTTTGGTGTAGTACGTAGGCTCCATAGGACCGCGGGGAGATCTTCTACCCAGTTGCCTGCGGCTTGCTCGAGTGGTGCGAGGAGCCCTTTCTTGATTCCCCCGCAGACAAGGCCGTTTGCTTTTTCTACCTGGACGTTGGACTGTGGGTGCGCGACTGATGCATAATTGATTTTGATGCCTAGTTCTTCGCAGAAGTTCTGGAATTCTGCAGCAGTGAAGTTCGTGCCGTTGTCCGTGATGATGTTGTGCGGCACTCCGAATCTGATGATGATCGACTTGATGAAGTTGACAGCCATGAGGGCTGTGGAGCTGGTGATGGGCACTGCTTCAATCCATTTAGTGAACTTGTCGACTGCGAAGAGCAGGTGTGTCCTTCCGCCCTTTGATGATTTCTTGAGTGGGCACACCATGTCGAGTCCCCAGGTGGCAAACGGCCCGCAGGTGCCTTCATGGATTTCGAGCAGTAGGGCTTTGCCGTCCTCTTCGTCGATGAACCTTTGGAGTATCTGGGTGATGCTGCGCTTGTAAAGTTGTCTGTTGATCACCGTGAACGCCTTGGATCGTCGGCTGATGCGTCGTGCTTTGGCCACGTCTTGTGGTAGCGTGCCTTCGATTAGGAATCGGAGGAATGGTTTTGTCCAGACGGGTCCTTCGAGCTCTGTCGGAGCTGTGCTGGTGCTTGTGCCTTCGATGGCGTTGCTGCTGCCACCTGTGCCATTTCTGTTGCGTCTTCGCCGTCCACGATTGCTTCAGGTGTTGCTGTCTGTACCTTGATGGATCTCCGGCTGATGCTTTCGAGAAAAACGCCGGGTGGTACAGGCCCCCGGGTCGAACCGATGTTCGCGAGCTCGTCAGCTTCTGTGTTGTTGTCCCTGGTGATGTAGTTGAGCTCGCAACCGTCGAAACTTCCTTCGAGTTCATTGTAGAGCTTTTGGTAGGCCGCCATGTTGTCGGCTATTGCGTTGCAGTTTCTCATCGTCTGCTGGACGGCGAGATTAGAGTCCCCGTAAATTATGAGGCGAGTGGCTACGCATGTTTTGGCCATGCACATGCCATGTAGGAGTGCCTCGTATTCTGCTTCGTTGTCAGAGGCGTGACTGAAGTTGATCTGGAGGACATATTTCAGCTTTGTTCCTTTAGGGGAGATGAGCACGACTCCTGCCCAAGCTCCTTGTTGTCTCTTGGACCCATCGAAGAACATTGACCATGAGCTTGATAGGTCTGGAGGGCCTGGCGTCTGAACCTCCGTCCACTCGACCAGGAAATCTGGGAGTACTTGGGCTTTGATGGCTGTTGGGTGCTTGAACTGCAGGTCCCGTGGGCTGAGCTCAATGTTCCACTCGGCGACTCGCCCGGTTGCTCCGAGGTTGTTGAGTATGTCAGCGAGTGGTGCGCTGCTCACGATTGTGATAGGGTTCTTGTCGAAGTAGTGGGACACCTTTCTTGAGGTCAGGACGATGGCTAGTAGTAGCTTCTGATAGTGCGGGTACCGCTGCTGGGATTTGGTCAGGAGCATGCCGAGGTAGTAGATTGGTCTCTGGATGCTCTGGACCTTGCCTTCTTCTGCGCGTTCGACAACGAGCGTTGTGCTTACTACACTTCTACGTGCTGCCACGTAGAGGTATAGCTTCTCTCGTTCCTTAGGTACCACCAGGATTGGTGGGGTCGAGAGCGTCTTTTTCAGGTCCGCGAATGCTTGGCGGGCTTCCTCCGTCCACTCGAATTTCTCTCCTTTCCTGAGCAGCTGATAGAAAGGCAGCGTGCGTTCTCCCAGTCTGCTGATGAAGCGACTTAGGGCTGCGAGTTTTCCGGTGAGCTGATGTACTCCTTTGATGTCGGTTGGTTCTTGCATGCGGGTGATGGCTTGGACTTTCTCAGGATTTGCCTCGATTCCTCGGGCAGAGACCATATAGCCAAGCAGTTTTCCCGCCGGTACGCCGAATGCGCACTTCTTTGGGTTGAGTTTGATTCTGTATTGGTTGAGCGTCGCGAAGGTTTCGCGCAGGTCATCGAGTAGTGTGGCTGCTTTGTAGGTCTTGATGACGATGTCGTCCACGTAGACTTGCACTATTCTTATGATTTTCTCCTTCAGGCAGGCCTGCATCATTCGTTGGTAAGTGGCGCCTGCATTTTTTAGCCCGAAGGGCATGGTCCTGTAGCAGAATACGCCATAGGGGGTGATGAACGATGTGTGCTCTTCGTCTTCTTCCTTCATCCTGATCTGGTTGTATCCTGAGTAAGTGTCGAGGAAGGAGAGTAGATCGCACCCTGCTGTTGAGTCGATTATCTGATCGATTCTAGGAAGGGGGAAGTGATCCTTCGGGCAATGCTTGTTGATTGGGCCGTAGTCGACACACATGCGCAGCACGGTCGTGTCTTTCTTGGGCACCAGCACTGGGTTGGCTATCCAGGTGGCTTTCTTCGTTTCTCGGATGAACTGAGCGTTGAGTAACCGGTTGACTTCCTCTCCGATTGCTCTGTGCTTGGGCTCCGAGAATTGTCTCACTGCTTGCTTCACCGGCTTCGTGTTTTGCTTGATGCGTAGGGCATGTCGGCTGGGCACCAGGCGAATATTTCCCATTCGTCTCGAAGGAAAGCGACGAGAGCCGTCGCCTGCTCCTCTGGTAGGTGGGTGTACACGCGGACTGTTTTATCCGGGTCCGTCGGGAGCACTTGGTGAGTGACTGTGTCACTGTCAATGCTGAAGTCGCGTTCGTACTCCCTGGATTCGCTTTGGTTCACCAATGGGAAGGTACTCTTGTTCGTCACCATGGCTATTTATCTGAATTCTTGTTCGGCTCCAAATGTGTCAGAGATTCTTTGGAAGTCACGATCACATTGATCTGATTTGATGAAGCTTCCGTTGACCGTGAGGACTCCTGATGATCCTGGCATCTTGAGCTTGAGGTAGGCGTAGTGTGGGACCGCCATGAACTGCGCGAATGCTGGCCGTCCCAATATGGCGTGGTACTGCGATTGCCAGTCGAGTACCTCGAACTCGAGGACGTTCTTGGCGAAGTTGCGTAGGTTGCCGAAGACAACTTCGAGTTCGATGACTCTGAGGGATGTGGCTGCTTCTCCTGGGACTACCCCGTGTAACTCGGTGCTTGATTTTCTCCATACTGATCGTGGGATCAGCATCTTTTGCAGGGTGCTGGCGAGGATGATATTCATGCTGCTGCCTCCGTCCATGAAGACCCTATCCATGTCGCACCCTCCGATTTGTGCATCGAGTACTAGGGGCGCATGCCCCGGTCTTGGGACTGCGGGTGGATGGTCGTTCTGTGAGAACGTGATGCTGGTCTCCGTGTCATGTAGCTGGTAGACTTCGACTATGTTTATGCTCTCAGCTGCTCTGGTCTGCAGGGTTTGGGGTCGCGTTGTGCTTGCGGTACCCTTCCTTCTTGGATCATGAGCACCTGTGCTTGCAGCGGGCTGTGACGTCCTTCCGGGCTTGAGGTCGGCGATTGCTCGGGTCGCCGGTTACGTCTGTCTTCTTTCTGCTTCTCCTCCTTGAGGTCTTCGGCTAGCTCGTTGAACAGGTGGCAGTCTCTCAAAGTGTGACCTGACCTGACGCGTCCCCAGTCATCCTCGAAGTTGTGGATCGTGCAGGGTCCTGCTAGCTGTTCTCTAGCCGTGAGTTTGCTAGATCCGGCGTGCCTCTTCCTTCTTCAGATTCTGAAGATCTGCTCGTGATCCTTCGGGTGTTCGTGGAAGCGAGGGTCGGTTTCGATTCCTCGACTCATGTCTTGGTTCTTGATGAGGTTGGCGAATTCTTCCGACTTCGATCTGGGTCGTAGTACTCGCCTACAGGTGTCTCGGAGTCGCTGTCTTGGTTGGCGGCAGGTGCTCGCGCGACATGTGTCGTCGAGTGGTCGTCGGTTCTGCGGCTGCGTGATGTGGCCGTAGATCTCCCATGCGCGCCTTTTGGGTCGTCGATTCCTTCTTCCTTGGTGGTGGTTCTGCTGATCGCTGGATTCGGTCTTGTAGTCGTCGTCTTGAGGGTGCCCGGGCGGTGGTGGGTTGTCGAAAGATTTGCGAGTCCTCCGCTGCGCGTCGCGGTTCGTCGAGTGGAATTCCTTCGTAGAGGCCCCTCGCCGTTCTTCTGGGTGGTCGATGTCAGAACCCTCTGTTAGGTAATATGCTAGGATCAAAGTCACCTTGCATCATGTTAAAAATTTCAAAAGAAATCATTTGAAATCAAATTCAAACTCAAATGGGAGAAGGAACACCCCCAGTTGAATTAATTCCAAAGGACAGAAATAAAGCTTCTCCAAAAATTCATGTTTGATTTTGAAAAGTCTTATAAATGAGTGTGATCACATATCAAGTGATATGGGACCCACCCCATGCTCATGGATTTTTCAAATATTCAAATAGGACCTTGGAATTAATCAAAAACCCCTATTTGATTTAGAGTTCAAATAATTTGAATTTTAAAAATATTCAAACTTTACAAGTGGCTAGCCTAGTATTTTGTGAAGCCACATAAAAAGTTTCAGCATTTAATAAAATTCCTAGCTATTTATTTAGCACAGCAAAACAAAATACAGAAAAGAAAAACAGAAATGAAGATTAAACAGAAAAGAAATAAAAACAGAAAGCTTACCTGGCCTCGGGACCAACTAGCCGTACCTGGCCCAACAGCAGCCAAGCCCAGCCCGGGGGGGCACATGCGTCTTCATCCCCCTCCAGGCAGGCAAGCAGGTCGCCGGCGAGCGCCGTGGGCGCGCCAGGCAGCTGCCTGCCTGCCCAGGGCTCATCCCCTCGTCTGGAGACGTCTGGGAGACGTCTCGATCCATTCCTCCCCCTCCAGCGCAACATCCCCCTCCTCCCGTGCCGTGTTCGTCGTCGACAGGAGAGGTCGCCGGAGCACCGAAGCGCCCCCGCGTGTCCATCTATGTCGAGGAGCCCAGCCGAGCTGTCCCCCGTGTTCCACTTCGAGCGCTACGTCGATCTGCAGAAGATGGCGAGCAGGGTGCCTCCATAGCCGACGAATTTGAGCTCGAGCCGCCGCCGGAGCCGAAGGAGATCGACGATGATTACCTCGCCGTCAAGCCCTCCCAGCTCAAGCCGTCACCACCGTTGAACTCCTGGTGAGCAGGCGGTTCAAACCCCTCTCTTCCCGCCCCCTTTTGCGGCCTCTGTCACGATCCGCCATGGGAGCCGTAGCTCATCTCCGCCGTGGTGCTCGTCGGCGAGCACCCATGACGCAATCGAGCTCGGGGCCATGTCCTTCACCTTCGCCGTGCTCCGCTGCTCCAAACACACCCATCCCCGCTCCAAATGGCGTTCCGTAGCGAGGTTGGCCTCCAGCCAGTAGCGCCGCCGCCGCAAAGCTCGACGCCGGCGTGCGTACAGGGCCTCCCAGCCTCCCCTATCGGTCCCAGTGGTCGAAGCGCGTGATTTGGGCCACGGGAGCGCCGTATCCGTGGACGCCGCCGCGTCTGGATGCCACCGGCGGCTAGTCGCCGGCGAGGCCACTTAATTAGGGGCTAACCCCCTGTTAGTTAACCCCAGGTCAATGACAGGTGGGGCCCCCAGGCCTTAACCCCCTCTGTTTAATTTTAAACAGAGGGATTAAACCCAGTGACACTGACCAGGGGGTCCCAGCAGTCAGTGGCCCTCTGACGTCATGCTGATGTCACAGTGATGCAATAATGAATTTTCCAGTATAAAAAGAATTCAAGAAATTCCAGAAAAGGCAGAAATTACCCCAAACTTTGGAAATTCATAGAAAATTCATATTAACTCCAAATTTAACAAATAATATATGAAAAATGATCAGGAGAAAATAAGCTATCGAAATATCCAACTTTCAACTATGTTAGAGTTGAATTTAAAATGGGACCAGTAGCATTTGCTATTTGGTTTAAATGGAATTAAATCAAATTCTTTTCAAATGCTTTTGCATTTTGAACCATAGTAACATACCACATTATACTTGAACTTCAGAGGCATATCATACACATTTCAAAATGATTTACATTGATCCCACAATAGCATTTGTAACTTGGCTAAAATGAATTCAAATTGGAGATTGAATTTGCAATTTCATTTGCAATATACTCCATTTAAATGGAATTGCCTCACACATCAGAAGCATATACATCAAGTTTCAACCTTCAACCATGTGATTGTGCATTGTACTTATTGTGCTCCCTTGCTTGTTGTTTGTCGAGTAGAGGTGGAACCGGAACAGGAGGCTGCCCCCTTCGTTGAAGACCCCGAACCCGAACCTCGCCAGCAAGGCAAGCAAACCCCCATTGATCATGTCGATAAATGCATTGTATAGGATGATTACCATGCTACGTTTCTACCGCATAGATGAACCCATTCCTTTGCATGACCTATCATTTGTCACAGTAGTAAGCAAACCACAATCCTAGCAAATGTAGGAGTTGATTGATATCATGTGGCCCCTACAATTGTTACTGCTTATTGCATGCTTAGAGTGATACAATGATGTTACTGTTATGTGAGTCGGGATGGTAGTGATCATGATGATGATGGTGGAAAGGTGTTGGTGAATCTACCTAATACAAGGTGAACGATGAGAGGCTGTGTAGGAGTACACAGTGGGTTGTCTCGTTGAACACCGCCCTAAGTCCGAGTTCTTGTGTGGTGATCCAAGATGAAGAGTACAACCACACATTGGGCTCACTGACCTCTCTCAACCTATTAACTCATCCCTTTCGATGTAGTGGACTCGTGTACGCTTCTTACCTCAAGTCTGGTACTCGTAGTTCAGGACTAGCCAAGTCAAAGCTGGCACTTCTGCAAGTGAAACCCCACCTCCCTTTACCTTGATACATGTGCATGAGTAGTATAGCTCTTATGTAAGTCTTGATGAGTACGACTTTGTACTCACGTTTGCTTATTCTATGTTTTAGACGAAACCACTGACCCCGAAGGTGGCTTCTTCATTGAGCTTGACAACTGAAGACCAAGCTAGTCTAGTCCCAGTCAGACGACTGGTTCCCTCGTGGAGGGCTTGTGTTTATATAAGGCTTCTTAAGCCATTTGTTAAACTTGTCTGTACTCAGACCTACTTTGCTTCCGCTTGTCTGTTGTAATGTTGGATCACATACTTGTGATCTCTGTGTGCACTCTGTGAGAGTTATCAATAAAATGTATACTTTGTAGAGAATTGCAATGATACATGTTGTTCATACAAGGCATGTGTGTTGCGTGTATGATTATAACATGCATGTCTTTGTATGGGTTTTCGAGACCTTAGTTGTGATCTGGCTGGCGGTCTTTCATACACCAAGTTGCCCTTAGATGTGCGCAGCTTGGGGCATCGCGATGCGATTGTTCGAGACTCCGTCTCGTGCACACTTTGTGGTATGATTGAGCCCGCCCTAGACCCCAACTAAGTGATCGGGCTGGAGTAAGTCTATGTAAGAGTTATGAGATAGTCGATAGTATGGTTGAGGCGACTTGTCTTTGAATATGGGAGTTCATCACCCATATCATTAGACTTGTGTGCGGACGATGAGGACCCATCTCAGTTGATCATCCGGCCTGGATGGGATGCCCCTCACGTACGATGCTTTCCGAGAACGTTCTGTGCTTGGCCTTGTCTGCTTAGACAAGTGGGTACGGTTCTCGGCTCTCCATATGACTATGTCGTAGCGGGACTTGCATACGCTAAACCCGGGTCCTGTCAGACTTGGTATCAGAGTAGGACTGACTATAGGACTAGCAGCCTTGGCCGAAGTCGAGTCAAGCTTGCTATAGTTATATAGTTACTCTGGGTATATAAGGGAACAACGTAAGGCTTCTTTTTTCTCCTTACCCTCATCGTTCTGAGTTCTGAGTCACCCTCAGCTTATTCTACGGGAAGATATGACTAGGCTCACCTCTGTCTGATTAGAACATCTCGTTGTTTGCTTCCTTGTAGCCTTAGGAAAGTTGTGTCCGGTTTCCTATCATTGTTGTAATGCTGATTTCTTACATCGTATTATGTAAGTGCTGTTTTCCATGTTGTAAGAAATTGTCTTTTCTTGAAATTACAGCCGTTATGCTGTCCGAGTCATTCCAGGTTTCTTCATAATCTGATGCATTTGCAAACTCCTTCTTTCTGTTTCAGATGGCAGATCTTCCCCCTCGGCAGATTGTTCGTTTGACCAGGTGCCTCGGTGTGCGTGGCCATCCCTCCACGTTGATCGAGATGATGTCCTATGTGGGATATCGATGGTATCTTGAGTACACAGTTGAGGAGCAGTCCCTTGACTTCAACCAGACCCAGTTCCACTGCATTGTCAGGATCTACCCGCACCACAATGGAGTCACTCAGCCTATCCACTTTGGACATGGCATTGGCATGACTGAGAACATGGCTGTGCAGGATGCTGCATACTCATGTATTACCCTGCTGAGAGAGGAGCACACTATGCTGAGGGAGACCTCGTTCCGCTATATCCCTGCTGCACTTCCAGGAGAAGAGGGGTATTACACCGGACTGTACACAGATCACTCTGCAGAGGATCCTTTGCTTCAGATGACTGCTAGGTTTGCTTGTGATCGAGATCGTGATGCACACGCTCTCCGTTTCGAGCTTCACGCCACCCGTGTTCGTCTGTATCGAGCACTGACACTCTTGGCACCCTTCGTGAGTGTTGGATCAGTCGAGTATGATGCTATTTACCCTGTCAGGGCGCATATGCCTTCTCGAGTTGCTTGTCCCGAGATTGGAGGCATTTTTCCACCCCGTGGTCCTCTACTTCCACCCTACGCTGGACCTAGGCCCATCCTTGCCCAAATGGATATCAGGGTCCACAGGCCTCCGTGTTTTCCGATGGTCACCTTCAGCTACCGGGATACGCGAGTAACTTTTACGAGGACGACTATGGAGATGGAGATTAGTGAGACCGCCTGTGGTCTTACTTAGTGAGGATGTAGTAGTATCTTAGTATATTGTACGCAAGGTGTTCTAAGTTCCAGAGGCTTAGATAAATAATGTATAGGAAGTCAGAGTGCCTCTGAAGGATGTATCATCTTCATCACGTTTGTATTAGCTTGGTGCTTGTACTAAAACAATGTATGGTTTGTATGACAGCTTGTGAATATATGGCTTGTATGCTTTTATCACCATGTTGTTAAGATGATTACTTCCTTTGCTCTGTAATCCTTCCAGTACTTCAATACCTTGTTTAGACTCTTCCAATCAACTCTGTTTGACTTTGGTAATAACCTTCATGATGTCTCAAGGAACCCGTGGCTAGCTTGGTCGTGCCCAGGGTCGTGGGAATGAACAGGAGGAAGGAAACTTTCCACCCCCACCCACGATGGCTCAGGTTCTGATGGAGGTTGAGAGGAACCGCCGAGACTCTCACCATTTGCTGGAGGTCATTGCCCGCAACACCACTCAACATCGCAACGAGTTGGTGTCTCTGAACGACTTCATCCGGCTTCATCCCCCAGTTTTCAGTTACTCCACCGAGCCCCTTGACGCCGATGACTGGCTTCGCACCATTGAGAGGAAGCTCCAGGCAGGCCATGTTGCAGATGGCGACAAGGTCAGCTATCCCACCTACCACCTTGAGGGTGCACCTAGCTCTTGGTGGGAGAACTTCCTGAACATGCGTCCCGTTGGACCGCCCGCATCTTGAGATGAATTCTGCACTTCCTTCCGCGAGCACCACATTCCCAAGGGTCTTATGGACCGCAAGCGTGAGGAGTTCTGCAACCTCACCCAAGGTAGAAGGACTGTTGATGAGTTTAGTCGTGAGTTCAACCGACTGGCTCGCTATGCTACTGAAGAGGTCTCCACCGACGCCAAGAAGCAAGAGAGGTTCTGCCGTGGACTCAATTCTGGACTCCGTCGTGAGCTCAACCTACATGACTTTGCCACCTTCCAGGTCCTTGTCAACAAGGCCGTCAAGGCAGAGGACATGAACACCCCCAATGACTTCCGCAAACACCCTAGGGACGATGGTTCATCCAGTTCCGGCTCTCAGAAGCGCAAGATCTGGATCCCCAACAGTATGTTCCGCCATAACAACCCACTGAGGCCATCCTATGCGGCGCCTCGTCCACCAGCTCAGTTCCACCCCGCTCCACCGAACAACCCCGCTCCACACACTGTCTTTGGAGCCTGTTACAAGTGTGGTCAGGCAGGCCACTACTCCCGCGAGTGTCCCCAGAACCAGCTGCAGAATCAGAATGCTCCACCCCGTGCCGGAGGCAACAACAATGGTTGTGGCAAGCCACCCCAGAAGGTCTACACCACCAAACCCGCTCCTCCCACCACTCGTGGACGTGTGAATCAGATTGCCACCGAAGAGACTGACGACACCACTGACGTCATTCTTGGTACGCTCCCAGTCAATTATGTTCCTAATTCCGTTCTTTTCGACCCAGGAGCATCTCATTCATTCATGTCGGAAAGTTATGCACTTCGTCATGAGTTATCTTTTGTTGAATTGTCCACCCCCATGATTATTTAAACTCCAGGGTCAAGATGGCAGACTAATAGAGTAAGCCATGGTAATCAAATTGCAATTGAGGGTTTAGTATTCCTTGCTTCACTCATAGCCCTCAAGTCTTCAGACATTGATGTCATCCTTGGCATGGATTGGCTATCAAGACAGAATGCCTACCTGGATTGCAAGGCAAATCAGTGAAACTCACCCACCCTTCAGGCAAGACAGTCAACTATACCTCACCCAGAACAAGAACCCAAGTGCATTCTTTCAATGTACTTCCCCTTCCTGAACTTGAAGATATTCCGGTAGTTCGTGACTTCCCGGATGTCTTTCCTGAAGAGCTGTCGAGCATGCCACCCGACAGATGTGTAGAGTTTATAGTGGATCTTGTACCAGGAACCGCACCAATTTCTAGACGCCCATACAAAATGGCCCCACGTGAGTTAGCTGAGCTTAAAACCCAACTGGAAGCTTTGTTGGAAAAAGGCTTCATCTGTCCTAGCTCATCGCCATGGGGTTGCCCCGTTCTGTTCGTAACGAAGAAAGATGGAACAGAAAGGATGTGCGTAGACTATCGCCCGCTAAACCTAGCGACGATAAAGAACAAGTACCCACTGCCCAGGATCAATGATCTTTATGATCAACTTGCAGGATCCTCTGTCTTCTCCAAGATGGATTTGAGATTAGGTTATCATCAGATCAAAATCTGAAACGAGGACATTCCCAAAACGGCTTTCACTAGTCGTTATGGTCTTTACGAGTACACCGTCATGTCCTTTGGTTTAACCAATGCCCCAGCCACTTTCTCACGCATGATGAATTCGATCTTCATGGAGTACTTAGATAAAAATTTTGTAGTTTATCTCGATGACATTCTCATCTACTCGAAGAACGAAAAAGAACATGTCGAACACCTAAGGCTGGTATTGATGAAACTTAGAGAGCATCGCCTGTATGCTAAATTATCCAAGTGTGAATTTTGGCTACCATAAGTGACCTACTTAGGCCACGTGATTTCTGCAAATGGCATTGCTGTGAATCCCGAGAGAGTTCAGGCCGTCCTTGACTGGACTCCACCTGAATCGGTTAAGCAAGTTAGGAGTTTTCTTGGCCTAGCCAGCTATTGCCGTTGCTTCGTCGAGAACTTTTCTAAAGTTGCAAAGCCTCTAACTGAACTCCTCAAGAAAGATAAGAAATTCCTATGGACTCCCAAGTGCGAGGAATGCTTTCAAGAGCTAAAAAGAAGATTGACTTCTGCACCCGTACTTGCACCTCCAGACACCAAAAAGGAATTCGAGATCTATTGTGACGCATCACAGCAAGGGTTAGGATGCATACTTCTGCAAGATCGACATGTGGTAGCTTATGCTTCACGCCAGTTGCGGCCACATGAAGAGAACTATCCTACCCATGACCTTTAACTCGCTGCTGTAGTTCATGCCCTAACAACTTGGCGACATTACCTCCTTGGTAATCGTTGTGAGATCTTTTCCGACCGCCAAAGCCTCAAATACATTTTCACCTAGCAAGATCTTAATCTCAGGCAAAGACGCTGGATTGAGTTGATAAAAGATTACGACGTAGGAATTTCTTACACCCCAGGCAAAGCCAATGTCATGGCTGATGCACTAAGTCGTAAGTCGTATTGTAACAACCTCATGTTACAACAGTATCAACCACTTCTTCATGAGGAATTTCGCAAGCTCAATCTTGAGATTGTTCCTCATCGCTATCTTTCTACCTTGGTGGCGACACCAACTCTTGAGGATCAAATCATAGTTGCCCAAAGGCGTGCACGAGGTGTTCGCCGGATCAAGGAGAACATTGCTAGCGGAGTTTCTAAATGTTTCTCCACAGATAGGAAGGGAACGGTATTCTTTGAAAATCATTTGGTAGTACCTAAGAATAGGGATCTAAGGCAACTCATCCTCAAAGAAGCCCATGACACACCCCTCTCGATTCATCCCGGTAGCACAAAAATGTACCGAGATCTACGCCAGAGATTTTGGTGGACTAGGATGAAGAGAGACATTGCTCAATTTGTTGCCGAATGTGATGTTTGTCGTTGCATTAAGGCAGAACATCAAAGACCTGCTGGTACACTTCAACCTTTGCCTATTCCAGAGTGGAAATGGGACAAAGTCGGTATGGACTTCATCACCGGCTTTCCAAAAACCCAGAAAGGAAACGATGCCATCTTCGTTGTCATAGATAGGCTTTCCAAAGTTGCTCACTTCCTTCCAGTTCGCGAGTCTATAACTGCTAGCCAGTTAGCGGACTTGTATGTCTCTAGAATTGTATCCCTTCACGGTGTTCCTTTGGAAATCAATTCTGATCGTGGTAGCCTTTTCACCTCTAGATTTTGGGGAAGCTTTCAGAATGCTATGGGAACTCATCTCTCCTTTAGTACAGCTTTCTATCCTCAGTCTAGCGGTCAATTCGAAAGGGTTAACCAAATTCTTGAAGACATGCTCAGAGCTTGTGTTATCTCATTCGGAAAGAATTGGGAGAAGTCTCTGCCATTCGCCGAATTTTCTTATAACAATAGTTTTCAATCTAGTCTGAACATGGCTCCATTTGAACTCCTATATGGACGACGATGTCGAACACCTTTAAACTGGTCAGAAACCGGTGAGAGACAATTCTTTGGACCGGATATGATCAAGGAAGGAGAAGAGCAAGTTCGCATTGTTCGTGATCAATTGAAAGCAGCCCAGTCTCGTCAGAAAAGCTACTATGATCGTCATCATAGGCAAGAGAGCTACAATCTGGATGAGAAGGCTTACCTTCGGGTTACTCCTCTGAAGGGAACCCAATGTTTCGGTATCAAAGGCAAGTTGGCCCCACGTTACATCGAACCTTTCCGCATTCTTGCTAAACGTGGAGAAGTTGCCTACCAACTTGAACTACGCCCCGCACCTTTCCCGAGTACATGATGTATTCCATGTGTCCCAACTCAGGCGTTGCTTCAAGGACCCCATCCGTGAAGTCGACCATGAAACGCTTGATCTCCAAGATGACCTTTCTTATCGAGAATACCCCGTTCGTATTCTTGATTCCGCAGAGCGTGTCACTCGTCGTCAGAAGATTAAGTTTCTGAAAGTGCAATGGTCACACCACTCTAAAAGGGAAGCTACGTGGGAAAGAGAAGACCGTCTCCGTGCCGAGTACCCCACCTTCCTCCCGCAAACTTCTGAATATCGGGACGAGATTCTTTTGAGTGGGGGAGAGTTGTCAGAACCCTCTATTAGGTAATGTGCTAGGATCAAAGTCACCTTGCATCATGTTAAAAATTTCAAAAGAAATCATTTGAAATCAAATTCAAACTCAAATGGGGGAAGGAACACCCCCCAGCTGAATTAATTCAAAAGGCCAGAAATAAATCTTCTCCAAAAATTCATGTTTGATTTTGAAAAGTCTTATGAATGAGTGTGATCACATATCAAGTGATGTGGGACCCACCCCATGCTCATGGATTTTTCAAATATTCAAATAGGACCTTGGAATTAATCAAAAACCCCTATTTCATTTAGAGTTCAAATAATTTGAATTTTAAAAATGTTCAAACTTTACAAGTAGCTAGCCTAGTATTTTGTGAAGCCACATAAAAAGTTTCAGCATTTAATAAAATGCCTAGCTATTTATTTAGCACAGCGAAACAAATTACAGAAAAGAAAAACAGAAAGGAAAGATTAAACAAAAAAGAAATAAAAACAGAAAGCTTACCTGGCCTCGGGCCCAACTAGCCGTACCTGGCCCAACACCAGCCAAGCCCAGCCCAGGGGGGGCACATGCGTCTTCATCCCCCTCCAGGCAGGCAAGCAGGTCGCCGGCGAGCGCCGTGGGCGCGCCAGGCAGCTCCCTGCCTGCCCAGGGCTCATCCCCTCGTCTGGAGACGTCTGGGAGACGTCCCGATCCATTCCTCCCCCTCCAGCGCAACATCCCCCTCCTCCCGTGCCGTGTTCGTCGTCGACAGGAGAGGTCGCCCGAGCACAAAAGCGCCCCCGCGTGGCCATCGACGTCGAGGAGCCCAGCCGAGCTGTCCCCCGTGTTCCCCTTCGAGCGCTACGTCGATCTGCAGAAGATGGCGAGCAGGGCGCCTCCATAGCCAACGAATTTGAGCTCGAGCCGCCGCCGGAGCCGAAAGAGATCGACGACGATTTCCTCGCCGTCAAGCCCTCCCAGCTCAAGCCGTCACCGTTGTTGAACTCCTGGTGAGCAGGCGGTTCAAACCGCTCTCTTCCCGCCCCCTTTTGCTGCCTCTGTCACGATCCGCCATGGGAGCCGTAGCTCATCTCCGCCGTGGTGCTCGTCGGCGAGAACCCGTGACGCAATCGAGCTCGGGGCCATGTCCTTCACCTTCGCCGTGCTCCGCTGCTCCGAACGCACCCATCCCCGCTCCAAATGGCGTTCCGTAGCGAGGTTGGCCTCCAGCCAGTAGCGTCGCCGCCGCAAAGCTCAACGCCGGCGTGCGTACAGGGCCTCCCAGCCTCCCCTATCGGTCCCAATCGACGCGCGACACCGAGAGCTGCGTCTCAGTGGTCGAAGCGCGTGATTTGGGCCACGGGAGCGCCGTCTCTGTGGACGCCGCCGCGTCTGGATGCCACCGGCGGCTAGCCGCCGCCGAGGCCACTTAATTAGGGGCTAACCCCTTGTTAGTTGACCCCAGGTCAATGACAGGTGGGCCCCCCCAGGCCTTAACCCCCTCTGTTTAATTTTAAATAGAGGGATTAAACCCAGTGACACTGACGAGTGGGTCCCAGCAGTCAGTGGCCCCCTGACGTCATGCTGATGTCACAGTGATGCAATAATGAATTTTCCAGTATAAAAAGAATTCCAGAAATTCCAGAAAAGGCAGAAATTACCCCAAACTTTGGAAATTCATAGAAAATTCATATTAACTCCAAATTTAACAAATAATATATGAAAAAGGATCAGGAGAAAATAAGCTATCCAAATATCCAACTTTCAACTATGTTAGAGTTGAATTTTAAATGGGACCAGTAGCATTTGCTATTTGGTTTAAATGGAATTAAATCAAATTCTTTTCAAATGCTTTTGCATTTTGAACCATAGCAACATACCACATGATACTTGAACTTCAGAGGCATATCATACACATTTCAAAATGATTTACATTGATCCCACAATAGCATTTGTAACTTGGCTAAATTGAATTCAAATTGGAGTTTGAATTTGCAAATTCATTTGAAATATACTCCATTTAAATGGAATTGCCTCACACATCAGAAACATATACATCAAGTTTCAACCTTCAACCATGTGATTGTGCATTGTATTTACTTTGCTACCTTGTTTGTTGTTTGCCGAGTAGAGATGGAACCGGAATAGGAGGCTGTCCCCTTCGTTGAAGACCCCGAACACGAACCTCGTCAGCAAGGCAAGCAAACCCCCATTGATCATGTCGATAAAATCCCACTTCCCTCTCATGTTTCTCTTATGCATTGTATAGGATGATTACCATGCTACGTTTCTACCGCATAGATGAACCCATTCCTTTGCATGACCTATCATTTGTCATAGTAGTAAGCAAACCACAATCCTAGCAAATGTAGGAGTTGATTGATATCATGTGGCCCCTGCAGTTGTTACTCCTTATTGCATGCTTAGAGTGATACAATGATGTTACTGTTATGTGAGTCGGGATGGTAGTGATCATGATGATGATGGTGGAAAGGTGTTGGTGAATCTACCTAATACAAGTTGAACGATGAGAGGCTGTGTAGGAGTACATAGTGGGTTGTCTCGTTGAACACCGCCCTAAGTCCGAGTTCTTGTGTGGTGATCGAAGATGAAGAGTACAACCACACATTGGGCTCACTGACCCCTCTCAACCTATTAATTCATCCCTTTCGATGTACAGATGTTGCAGTAGTTCGGAGTTCTGGTAGGTTTGTGGCCTGGCTGCTAAGTGAGAGAACGGCTCATCCGAGACCGGCTTACGCACCACGCACACATCATCTGGGTCCACTTCGGTAAACCGGCCGGGTTCAAGATAGTGGTAGCCAACCCAGGTAGGCGGCTTTCTCGGAATAGATCGGCTATGAGGTAACAGTTGTGGTGAGCATCCTCGCTGACATCCCTTGAATGGTGTCGAGATCAAAGGCGGTAACTGATGATCATGTGTGTGTAGCGGTACACCCCTGCAGGGTTAACAAAACTATTCGAATAGCCGCGTCCGCGGTTAAGGACTGCTTGGAAAGCTTAGCATGATTATTAGACAACCTGAACTGGATACTTCTAAAACACACCAAGATAAGTGTGAGTGCTATGGCGTGCTTTCTCGTGGGGAAGTCGAGGAAGGCACCATAGTGGTGTAATTGGTTGGAGAAAGTAGTGGACTCGTGTACGCTTCTTACCTCAAGTCTGGTACTCGTAGTTCAGGACTAGCCAAGTCAAAGCTGGCACTTCTGCAAGTGAAACCCCACCTCCCTTTACCTTGATACATGTGCATGAGTAGTATAGCTCTTATGTAAGTCTTGCTGAGTACGACTTTGTACTCACGTTTTCTTATTCTATGTTTTAGATGAAACCACTGACCCCGAAGGTGGCTTCTTCATCGAGCTCGACGACTGAAGACCAAGCTAGTCTAGTCCCAGTCAGACGACTGGTTCCCTCGTGGAGGGCTTGTGTTTAAATAAGGCTTCTTAAGCCATTTGTTAAACTTGTCTGTACTCAGACCTACTTTGCTTCCGCTTGTCTGTTGTAATGTTGGATCACATACTTGTGATCTCTGTGTGCACTCTATAAGAGTTATCAATAAAATGTATACTTTTTAGAGAATTGCAATGATACCTACTGTTCATACAAGGCATGTGTGTTGCGTGTATGATTATAACATGCATGTCTTTGTATGGGTTTTCGAGACCTTAGTTGTGATCTGGCTGGCGGTCTTTCATACACCAAGTGGCCCTTAGATGTGCGCAGCTTGGGGAATCGCGATGCGATTGTTCGAGACTCCGTCTCGTGCACACTTTGTGGTATGATTGAGCCCGCCCTAGACCCCGACTAAGTGATCGGGCTGGAGTAAGTCTATGTAAGATTTATGAGATAGTCGATAGTATGGTTGAGGCGACTTGTCTTTGAATATGGGAGTTCATCACCCATATCATTAGACTTGTGTGCGGACGATGAGGACCCATCTCAGTTGATCATCCGGCCTGGATGGGATGCCCCTCACATACGATGCTTTCCGAGAACGTTCTGTGTTTGGCCTTGTCTGCTTAGACAAGTGGGTACGGTTCTCGGCTCTCCATATGACTATGTCGTAGCGGGACTTGCATACGCTAACCCCTGGTCCCGACAGTCGACTCCTTCGGCGCTGGCGCTGCACTTGGCCGTTACCGTAGTATCGGTCCTGACACAATTGTAGCTCGAGCGATCTTGATGGGGTGGCAAAGATGTCCGCCGTGATCTTGAATCCTTCCAGTGGGCTAGATCTGGCTCTTGCCCTTGAGCTGTAGCTTGCTGAAGACGGGACCTCCGAGATCGTGATCCCAACCTGTGTAGTTCCCACAGACGGCGCCAATTGACGGGGATCAACCCCGGCAAATCCCATGGTCAGGGACCCTGGGTTAATCATGAGATGCACAGGTTGGACGATAGCTCGTCGGCAAACAGGAAGGCTCGCTCCTGCTCGATATTATTGATGGGGAAGATGTGATTACAGTGGAAGCCAAGGCTGGAGCGCTCAAGGCTAGGGTTACAGGTGATATTATATGTCTTAGGCGTCACCCCTCCTAGCCCTTATATACGGGGCTAGGTCTCGGGGAGTTCATCTACGTTTACAGGTAAGCTTTCCTAACCCTCGCTTGCTCCGTACGGCAGGTCTTCGCACCTTCCTTGTGTCGTGGACTCCTACGCCGGTGCCAACTAGCAGGCCGAGTCTGTATCTTCATGGGCCTTCTGTCTTCATGGACACCAGGTAGGCTTATCCGTAGGAGTCGTGGGGTCACCCCCTCGTCATTGTGTGTTCTTTATCTTTCAGTAGCGACTGCCATGTTTACTTTTAGTCTTAGTTTGTCTTTAGCAAGATCCTTGGATTTTGTTTAGTTTGTTGCTGGAACTCTCTTTAGTTTTCATGTTTATCTCGTTAAGAGAATTGGTTGTTGCACTGAGTTGAGTCTTGTCTTGAAAGTAGGTAATTGAGGTTGCTATTTAATTTTAGTAGTAACTTGCAATAGTTTTGAGGTATTGATGTGAGTAATGTTTAAACTTTTGGTGTCAAGAGCTCTAGCCTATTAGTGATAGGTATCGTATTTTGGGCAATCCGTGTGTATTTTCAAAACCTATAAAACTAGTTGAGAAATCTAGCTACTAGATGGATCGCTAATCTTTGGAGGGATCGGATATTGGAGTACACTCACGTACCATGAGTCGATGATGCGCAAGGATAACCAAACCCCCATACACTCCTCCTCGGGGTACTTATCTCTTTCTGAACCTCCTTATTATATTGAGAGTTACCGACAATAAGTGCGTGAGTACTTCGGACTAATGTAAGTATTGAAAGTTGACACTTCCACCTCCTCATATTTGCTAGCCTCTCCCGTGCCGTGCATTGCCTTCTTCTCACTCCGAGAGTTGGCGTCCACCTTCACCAGTACATCCAAACCCTTGGCATGATACGCTCTATCATCATAAACCTCCTTATATCCTTCCTCAAAACAGCCACCATACCTACCTATCAAGGAATTTCCATAGCCTTTCCGAGATATATTGCCATGCAACATCCACCTCTTCATGACTTGATCTTCATGTCATACATGTTCCTGCTACACTGGTAGCGACATACATTGCATACATCATGATATCTACATCTTCTTTATGATTTGAGTACCTTGTAAAGTGTGAAAGATCTTCTATACCCTCTTGTAAATTAGATTGTTTCCCTTAAGTGAGGAAAAGATCCCAAAGTGGACAAAATAAAAGATCCCAAAGAGGACAAATGAGAGTTAAATAGAAATATCCATTGAGGCCACCAAAAAATAAAAAATAAATAGAAAAAGGAGAAAAAGAAATAAAAAGAGAGAATGGGGCAACACTACTATCCTTTAGAAAGATCCACACTAGTACTCCCTCTTATCCTTGTACTCCATAGAGATGATCATTCATGCATATAGCTATGTGGGGACCTTCACACTATAGAACTTGGCTTACATATTCCAAGGATGAGCCTCCTCAAAAGAGCTCTAGGTCTTCATGAGCGAGCAAGTAAGATGCACCCCCACTAGTTCCATTGGAGAGCTTTCTTAGCTCACATGTGCATCCGTTGCATGGAAATCCCTATTCCTCACATCATATCTATCATTTGGCCTTCTCTCCTATGATTGTCCTCATTGATGTGAGCCTTTCTTACCTTTTTGTCTTCCTCCTCCATAATATTTCTCTCTTTTCCATCCTAAGTGTCAACTCTCGTGCTTACGCTCATCCATTGCATGAGTGCTCAATATGTCGAAAATGAGTGGATCAAATTGACTTCTACCTGGCTAGTGGTCTGGGGACGAGTCAAGATAAGATTACAAAGAAGACCAAGTGTGAAACTTTAGTAGATTGAGTTCTCACCAAAAATAATTTTTTTCTCGTATTCCCTATCCCCCTTCTTGCACGCAAACACCATTTGGAGACATTCGAGTCACGGAGAACGAGAGCTCTTGCACCTAATGTTCTTTTGTTACTTTTTTCAATGCTAGTATAGACTCTTGCATGTTACGACTTGAATTGAATCACATACCTTGATTGCTTTACTTTTCAAAGTTCTTATATGGTTGCTAGCATGTCACCACAGAAATTATGCTTGTTATCAATTACCTACTCGAGGACGAGCAGGAATTAAGCTTGGTGATGTTGATACGTCCCAAACGTATGGATAATTTCTGCTCGCCGGGGTGGCGGCCGGCGGCTTCCTCCACGGGTGCTCAGCCCAGATCGGGCCCAGGGTGGGCGAGGGGCTGTGGGGGAAAATTGGGGTGTTTTACAGGGGGGTGGGTGCAATTTTGGCTTAGGGGAAACCCTAGAAAGGGGTGGGAGAGTGGTGGTCTTTATATAGCCCAGGTGGCTGGCAGTTTGCAAAAAAATCCCCGGTTTTTCTCTCTCGTGCGCGGTACTTACGTGTTTGACCGGCGCGCGCGGTGCAAAAACGTCGTACTACGCGATCAGCGCGTCGAGCCGGCGACGTTCACCTAGAGCTGGAACCGTTTTGAGAACACTTTCCGGCGCGCTATAAAAAACAACCCGTTTAATTATTAAACGGGTTTTTTCGTTCCGTTGGCTGCGGATGGTCTCGTGCGGTTTTTGCGACGGTGATCGGGTGAAACTCGGTGTCGCAAAGGTCGAGTGTAAGGGTGGCAAGGCCAGTCTCCGTTTGGTACGAGATAAGAGGGAAAAATAATCAACGATCGATAAATCAGGGATGGAGACACCGCAAACAAATCAGGCAATCAACCAATTCACACCGAAAACAAAACTTTTAATTTTTGTGAAATCTGGGCTGTTACAATACAACACCACCAACAAGGGATCTCGTCCCGAGATCCAGGACGATTCGGGGGAGAGGAGGGGAGAGAAAAGAGAGTCCACGATCTTCAACACCACCAACAAGGCACTCTGCTCCATGTCGACGTCGAACTTCTGTAGAGATAAATGTCCGCAGAGAGACGGCAACATCGGAAAACGAAACCATCGGGAGATCAAGAGGAAGAACGATAGTTCAAAGAAACGATCAAGGCAAGCATTCTCACTCAAATCGTGAGGATACCGGGCAAGAGGACTGAAGTCAACAGACAACCACGATGTTATCGTGAGTCGGAGAAGATAAAGGTACTACATGGATTCCCAACCCTGAGATTGGAATCGAGACAATACGCTGCAAGCAAGGCATTGTAACGGTTCCAAAACTCCACACACTTGAGATCCTAAAGTTTGAAGGGGATAATGCGAGAATTACTATACTTACGACACTTGTTCTTACCAGAGCATGGGTAAGGAGGAAAAAGAATCCTACTCTCCGATAACTCACTTAGCAACTACAAAATAGTTTTTGTCTAGACTCGACTTCGGCCAGAGGAAGGGATCCTATGGTCGGTCAGGCTCTGATACCAAGTTGTAAGGCCCGATATGCGGTACTGTTCCAGATCTAGATGTTTCCATCCAGATCCGGGGACGAAGCACATATCGGTCCCACCGCGACATATGACAATGTCATATGCCCCAGATTTCCAACATGATATCACAACATTACCGCTACAAGGATACAACATCTCATACAATCGGCATACAACTGCCCTAAATACAATACATCAGTGGAAGATACATGTCTGAGTACAGACTACATTCAAATACCTAATGGCAAAGGTAAAACACACCATTCCCGTAACCGCACGGGTCCAGGCTCTCCGCCGGGATCCACCTAACTAGTCGTCGTCGAGTCTCCACGAAGGCTTCCAGAAAAAGATTCGAGATAGATAATCAATTGCAGCGGCCGATCAGGAAAAACATAAAAGGGAAAAGAAAAGAAAGGGGTGAGAATATATCAAAAGTCTTGTAACTAACTTCTCACGGGTAAGATGGGGGTAGTGGTGAGGTTGCAGACGCACTAGCAATATATGAGTGGCTAAAGGTCTATTTTAGAGTAAGATGAGAACCAAGCATTCAATGAGGAATCGCCTCCAAAAAGTCTTGCTATCAACTACTTAAGCAAGCATAACACCTATCCTATCCTTGTCCTCCTCTTCGCATCCCGACGAAGAAGAAGCAGTCAAGGCACTCACACATTGATCAAGTGATAGTTATGATTCAGTTGATGTTATCTATGAACAAGACGTAGGTTCCAAGTCATCCATAACCGTGGACACGGCTTCTCGAAAAGATTTAACCCTGCAGGGGTGTACCAACTGCTCATTACAAGGCTCCTCACGCACGCCCATCTCTCTCATTTTCTACCCATCACAGGCAGCCATTTTATGATTTAGTCCCGAGAGATCCGAAACGACAGGTCTCTCTAGCTAACAACGAACAAATCCGGGTGACCCCCAGGGAGTCGACACCAAATACAAAAGCCGTCCACGCTCTCGTATCGGACTCTTCCGTATGACGCATGTCGGATTACCGGTAAATTCTCACATGAGGTCGGGTCCTAGCTGATCAGGTGGACCAACCGGAAAACCATGTTACCACTGGCCCGGTTTGTTTTAAAGAACATCTGCTAGGAGCGACCCAACAGACACACACACGGTTTTCAAGTCATCCATAACCGTGGACACGGCTTCTCGAAAAGATTTAACCCTGCAGGGGTGTACCAACTGCCCATTACAAGGCTCCGCACGCACGACCATCTCTCTCAGTTTCTACCTATCACAGGTAGACATTTTATGATTTTGTCCCGAGAGATCCGAAACGACATGTCCCTCTAGCTAACAGCGAAAAAATCTGGGTGGCCCATGGGGATTCGACGCCCAATCCAAAAGCCGGTCACGCTCTCGGATCGAACTCTTCCATATGAAGAAGGTCGGATTACCGGTAAATTCTCACATGAGGCCGGGTCCTAGCTGATCAGGTGGACCAACAGGAAAACCATGTTCCCATTGGCCCGGTTTGTTTAAAAGAACATCTGCTAGGAGAGACCCGACAGACACACACACGGTTTTCAAATGGTAAATCAGCTTGGGCCACCACTAGAAATGTTTGAAGCTAGGTAGGTAAGAAGAGGGGACCGCATAGTATCCCACACGCGGTTATGCACGCTCACTCTTAGAACCAATACCCGGAACTCGGATCCTAGGTGACTCGAATGGAACAAAGCGTCGGGGTGATGGCACGAATTAACGCCCCCTCGTTGGTTACCCAAAGTGGAAGGTTGAGATGTAGACAACATCAAGTTTCCCTTAGCGAAGATGCTAAGGTTTAGTATCGAACCAGTAGGACTCCAAGACCGACAAGTAGGTGGTTCGGCAAGTGATGCGCCGTTTCATAATCACTTGCTTCTCCTGAACCTGCACACACAACAAATAACTTTGCTTCCCAACGAGTACAGAGGAGTTGTCAATTCCTCCGGTCTTGTTGTTTACAAAAGAAAAAAACGCACGGGATAATAATGATAGTGATAGCAACGGAAAATTAAATAAATCAGTAAATTGATAGTTGGTGTAAAGACTATTGGAAATATTGACGGGGGTCCTATGATGTTCACTATAGTGATGTCTCTCTCCCAAAAGACAATAAAATAACCATGCGAGGTAAACAAATTACAGCTGGGAAATTGACAGGATTATGTGCACAAACCAATGCTAATTATGCTATGAAGAAAGGAAGAGGCTCAAAAGCATGGGCGGTACGCCAAGACAAGTAGACCGAAATCCATCTGCATCTACCTACTAATCATCCACCTTGAGATATCTATCCAGAACATCTCGCTAGTATTAATTTGCGAATCCCACACAAAGTGTAAACTCAAAACAATGGACAACTTCATTAAAGAACTTTGCGTAAAGTAAACAATCCTTGCACCCGCAAGTACAACCACCACTGTTTTCCCCCTTGTGGCAACAACACATCCCCTAGACTCATGTTTCTGTCACTCAAGCTAGTCATCGGGGGGCATGAACCCACAATCATGCATAACGCTCCCTCTTGGAGTCACTACCTACTACTTGGCCAAAGCAATAAACAGCAACGGAGAACATGCAAGAATTACTCTAGAACATAAATATAAAAGAGGAGAATCAAATATATTACTCAAACACAATCTGAAAATAATCTCATAATCCATCGGATCCCAGCAAACTCAGCATAGCAACAGCAGAAATATTACATATGTGCCTCGATCATGTAGGGCAGCTCACGAGGTCTAATCCATGAAGAACAAAGAGGGGAGGTGAACATCACATAGCTACTGATCATAGACCCATGGTCCATGGTGGACTACTCACGGTTCATCCGGGAAGCATCCATGGTGGTGGAGAAGCTCCCGGAGGTGGTTCCTCCCTCCGGCAGGGTGCCGGGAAGAGGTCTTCCGGTGCTCCCAATCTTGGAAGCGCGGCGACGGCGGAACAGAGGAGAGATCGCGAAAAAAGGGTTCCCGTCATGGGGGTTTCACGTCACGAGGATTATATGGGCGAAGGGGGCTTGCCAGGGGGCCACCAGGGGTCCAGGCGGCCCCCTGGCGCGGCCCCACCCTAGGGCGCGCCGGGAGGGCGCCTGGGGCCCTGGTGGGTCCCCTGTGGCCCCCCTCGGTGATTCCCGAAGCTTCTTCTACGCTGATTTTTTATTGGATTTTCCAGAATTTTGGAGCACTTTTAATATGGGGGAAACCTGAAATAGAAAAATAGCAGAAAACAGGAACTGGCACTGGGGTGCACTGAGTTAATAGGTTAGTCCAAATATGATCAAAAGTGTATGGAAGTTCATCAATATCATAGCAATATCACACAAAAGAGGCATGGAGAAAGAAGAAATTATAGATACATTTTGGACGTATCAACATCCCCAAGCTTAATTCCTGCTCGTCCTCGAGTAGGTAAATGATAAAAGCATAATTTTTTGGTGACATGCTAACAACCATATAAGAACTTTTAAGTAAAGCAATCAAGGCATGTAATTCAATTCAATTCATAACAGGCAAGAGTCTATATTTAGCATTGAAACAATCAATATAAGAACATAAAGGTGCAAGATCTCTCGCTGTCCGTGACTCGAATGTCTCCAAATGGTGTTTGCGTGCAAGAAAGGGGATATGGATATACAAGATAAAAAAGTATTTTTGTGTTGAGAACTCAATCTACTAAAGTTTCACACTTGGTCTTCTTTGGAATCTTATCTTGACTCATCCCCAGACCACTAGTCAGGTACAAGTCAAAATGATCCACTCCTTTTCGACATTTTGAGCACTCATGCAATGGATGAGCGTAAGCAAGAAAGTTGACACTTAGGATGGCAAAGAGAGAATATGGTGGAGGAGGAAGAAAAAAAAGCTGTGAAGGGCTCATATCAATGAGGACAATCATAGGCGAGAGAAAGCCAAATGATAATATGATGTGAGGAGTAGGGACTGCCATGCAACAGATGCACATATGAGCTAAGGTAATCTCTCCAATGGAAATAGTGGGGGTGCATCCAACTTTCTTGCTCAACAAGACCTAGAGCTCATTTGAGGAGGCTCATCATTGGAATATACAAGCCAAGTTCTATAGTGTTAAGGTTCCCACATAGCTATATGCATGAATGATAATCTCTATGGAGTACAACATATAAGATGGATTACGAGTGTGGATCTCTCAAAAGGAATAATAGTGTGCCCCCTTCTCTCTTTTTATTTCTTTTTCTCTTTTTTCTCTTTTTTGTATTTTTTGGTGGCCTCAATGGCTCTTTCTATTTCTCTCATTTGTCCTCTTTGGGATCTTTTAATTTGTCCACTTTGGGATCTTTTCCTCACTTTAGGGGCAACACTGTATATATTACAAGAAGTATAGAAGATCTTTCACACTTTACAAAGTACTCGAATCATAAAGAAGATGTAACTATCATGATGTATGCAAATGTATGCCTCTGCCAGTGTAGTAGGATATGCAATGATACTAGCGCGTCATGTAGCAATGATTAGGGAAAAGCCCAACTAGCATGCTGCTCATCGATCAAGCAAGTAGCATGTATGACATGAAGATCAAGTCATGAGAAGATGGATGTTGCATGGCAATATATCTCGGAAAGGCTATGGAAATGCCTTGGTAGGTAGGTATGGTGGCTGTTTTGAGGAAGGATATAAGGAGGTTAATGATGACAGAGCGTATCATGCCAAGGGTTTGGATGTACCGGCGAAGGTGGACGCCAACTCTCGCAATGAGAAGAAAGCAATGCACGACACATGAGAGGCTAGAAAAATATGAGAAGGTGGAAGTGTCAACTTTCAAATACTCACATTAGTCCGAAGAACTCATGCACTTACTATCTGTAACTCTCAATCTAATAAGGAGGTTTCACAAAGAGACAAGTACCCCGAGGAGGAGTGTATGGGGGTTTGGTTCTCCTTGCGCATCCTCGTCTCATGGTACGTGAGTGTACTCTAATATTCGACCCCTCAGAAGAGTAGTGATCCATCTAGTAGCTAAAGTTCTCAACTAATCTGTAAGTTTTGAAAATAAACACGGATTTCCCAAAATACGACATCTATCACTAATAGGCTAAAGCTCTTGACACGAAAAGTCCAAACATTACCTAAAACAATACCTCAAAACTATTGCAAGTTACTACTACAACTGAGTAGCAACCTCAATTACCTACTCCAAGTCAAGACACAAAACTCAGTGCAACATGCAAACTCTCTAAACAATATAAACATGAAAACTCAAGAGAGTTCCAGCAACAAACTAAACAAAAGCTCTTTAAAAAGATAAGCATGAAAACTAAGAGCAAAACATGGCAGTAGCTATGAAAAAGATAAAGAACAGACACAACAAGGATAAGCATGAAAAATCCTATGTTGTGTTCTAGATTTTGAATGTGGGGCGTGTTTCTCTCCCACACAAATAAATCTGGGTTCTAACTTGTTATGAACAGCAAGCAAAGCTAAAGATAACTAGAAAAAATAAAACCTAAGAGCGAGACGCTCCAAGCATAGCACATAACGCATGAAGTGATAAAAATATAGTGAAACGAGAGACGAACTGATAATTGTTGATGGAGAAGGGGATGCACGGGGGCATCCCCAAGCTTAGACGCTTGAGTATACTTGAATATTTCTTGGGGATGCATGGGGGCATCCCCAAGCTTGAGCGCTTGACACTCCTGAATCTTCTTTCATCATCTTCCCTCGCACAGTTGAAAACTCCCTTCATACATAACTCATCATAATCTGATTAGCGAGGTTAGTACCCATAATAAAATAATTTTTATCTACTGGAAATAAAGATACTCTTGAAGGGATACTGTTTCACAATATTGCCACAAAGTTTTTAAAAATAAAAAGCAAGCTTAAGGTTTGCAAAACGAAGAAAAGGCAAAACAAGACAGAATCTGTGAAAAACAGACCATCAGGTAGTAAAGATTTTTTTAGGGATACTTCTGCAACTCAACTAAAAAAACTCAAAACATACGAAAGTTCCGTAATTGTATAGATCACACTGTGTAAAAATTTCAGTTCAAAAATATGAACTGGGATTTTTCTGTGATTTTTCTAGTCACGAGGACAGAATCTATTTTCTGGACAACATGTCACAACTTTCACTTCCCTTGTCATATGAGGCTATAAATGGCACAAAGCTTGAAAAGTAAAGATACAATGATGTTGCTATAGTAGTAACAATCATCAAGACCACTAAAAACAGAAGAAGAACAAAAGGGAAATCCTAAATTCGTTGCGGGCTGCCTCCCAAAAGCTCTTATTTAAAGCCATTAGCTAGGCTTAATGCAAATAGATCAAGTCATTTCAAGAAAATAACTAGCCCGTGTGACGGACTCAAAGGAAACTTAATATTTTTCCTAGGGAAGTGTTCCATCCCTTTTTTGAGAGGGAATTGGAATTTCATAATCCCTTCTTTCATATCAATAACATCACTCACGGTGCGAAGAAAATGACGTCCCAAAATAATTGGACAAGAAGGTTCACATTCAACGTCCATAATAGTAAAATCAACGGGAACATAATTGTCATTGACAATGATAAGAACATCATCGATCTTCCCCAAAGGTTTCTTTACAGAAGAATCGACAAGACGAACACCAAAAGAACAAGGATCAAAAGGTTTCAATTCAAATATATCATACATTCTTTTGGGCATAACAGAGGTACTAGCTCCAACATCACATAAAGCATAGCAAGAAAAGTTATTCAACTTAATTTTAATCATAGTATCCCAACCATATTCTAGCTTTCTAGGTATGGAGGATTCTACCCTAAGCTTCTCCTCCCTAGCTTTAATGAGAGCATTAGTGATATGCTCCATGAAGGCAAGATTAAGTGTCCTAGTGTGGGGGTCTCTAGACATCTTGTGAAGGAAACGAATAACTTCAGAAAGGGTGCAATTATAAAAATCAAGGTCACTACTATCAAGTAAAGTAGTAGTGGTGTCCTTTAGGCTCACTTGTTTGGTAGCTTCTATAGTCATAGGAATTTCTTCTTCTACGGTTAAGGTCATAGCATCACCATTAATAGGTCCTATGGGACTAGGGGTGCATTGGGTGCTAAGAGTTTGGATATCCTCAACCACTTGGATAGTAGCAACGGTATGGTGTGTAGGAAGGCTCTTAATTCTATCTTCTTACTCCTTTTCTCTAGCCCATCTCTCTTTAAGTTTAGCCATCCTCCTAATGTTTTCATTAATTTGCACTTGGATGGCATTCATAGGAGTGACCTTCCTCTCCTCAAGAGGAGAAGTTCTAATTTTAAGCAATTCTACTTCATGGGCTAACTTGTCTACCTTCGACGAGAGGTTATCTAATTTTTCTAGTTTTTCCTCTACACTCTTGTTGAAGGTTTTTTGGGTAGTGATAAAGTCTTTAAGCATACTCTCTAATTCAGAAGTGGAGTTTTTGGTGCTAGGATAAGTGTTGTTGTTCCCATAGTTGTTGGAGGGGAACGGTCTAGGATTGCTACCAAAATTACTCCTATAAGCATTGTTATTGAAGTTGTTTCTAGAGATAAAGTTCACATCTACTTGATCTTGAGCAATCAAGGAATTTAAAGGTACATCATGAGGATCAATAGGAGATTGCTTGGTAAGTAGAGACATTATCAAGTCAACTTTTTCATTTAGGGAGGAGATCTCCTCGACAGAGTTTACCTTCCTACCTGTTGGAGCTCTTTCGGTGTGCCATTGGGAATAGTTGGTCATCATCTCATCGAGAAGTTTTGTGGCAGCACCAAGTGTACTTGACATAAAGGTTCCTCCCGCGGCCGAATCTAGCAAGTTCCGCGAGGTAAAGTTCAAGCCTGCATAAAAAGTTTGGATAACCATCCAAGTAGTCAAACCATGCGTAGGGAAATTCTTAACAAGAGATTTCATGCATTCCCAAGCTTGGGCAACATGTTCATTATCCAATTGTTTAAAATTCACAATATACCTCCTCAATTGGATAATCTTAGCAGGGGGTAGTACTTCCCAATAAAAGCATCCTTGCACTTATCCCAAGAATCTATGATATTCCTAGGCAAGGATTGAAACCAGATTTTAGCTTCATCTCTCAAGGAGAAAGGAAAAATATTAAGCTTAACAATATCACCATCTACTTCTTTGTACTTTTGCATATTACAAAGCTCAATAAAAATTATTTAAGTGCAACGCAGCAGCATCTCTAGCACCGGAGAATTGATCTTTCATAACAAGATTCAGCAAAGCAGGTTTAATCTCATAAGGTGCTGAAGTAGCAGGTGTAGCAATAGGAGTGCAGATAAAGTCACTGTTGTTGTGACTAGTGAAGTCACACAACTTGGTGTTCTCGGAGGAACCCATAATAGCAGCAAGCAAGATAACTAATTTTTTGATTTTTGATAAAGGACACTAAAGAAAAAACTGAAAGGTAAACTAACAAGACTAAAAAGAAAAGGCAAAATATAGTGTGCAACTCCCCTATCTTGAAGAGTGGAGTCCCCGACAACGGCGCCAAAAATTTCTTTTGATGGCACGAATTAACGCCCCCTCGTTGGTTACCCAAAGAGGAAGGTTGAGATGTAGACAACAGCAAGTTTCCCTTAGCAAAGATGCTAAGGTTTAGTATCCAACCAGTAGGACTACAAGACCGACAAGTAGGTGCTTCGGCAAGTGATGCGCCGTTTGATAATCACTTGCTTCTCCTGGACCTGCACACACAACGAATAAATTTGCTTCCCAACGAGTACATATGAGTTGTCAATTCCCCCGGCCTTGTTGTTTACAAAGGATAAAACGCACGGGATAATAATGATAGTGATAGCAACTGAAAAGTAAATAAAGCAGTAAATTGATAGTGGGTGTAAACAGTATTGGAAATATGGACCGGGGTCCTATGATGTTCACTCGTGATGTCTCTCTCCCAAAAGACGATAAAATAACCATGCGAGGTAAACAAATTACAACTGGGAAATTGACAGGATTATGTGCGCAAACCAATGCTAATTATGCTATGAATAAAGGAAGAGGCTCAAAAGCATGGGTGGTACGCCAAGACAAGTAGACCGAAATCCATCTGCATCTACCTACTAATCATCCACCGTAAGATATCTATCCAGAACATCTCGCTGGTATTAAGTTGCGAATCCCACCCAAAGTGTAAACTCAAAGCAACGGACAACTGCATTAAAGAACTTTTCATAAAGTAAACAATCCTTGGACCCGCAAGTACAAGAACCGTTGTTTCCCCCCTTATGGTAACAACACATCCCCTAGACTCATGTTTCTGTCACTCAAGCTAGTCATCGGGGGGCATGAACCCACAATCATGCATAACGCTCCCTCTTGGAGTCACTACCTACTACTTGGCCAAAGCAATAAACAACAACGGAGAACATGCAAGAATTACTCTAGAAAATAATTACAAAAGAGGAGAATCAAATATATTACTTAAACACAATCTGAACATAATTTCATAATCCATCGGATCCCAGCAAACTCAGCATAGCAACAACAGAAATATTACATATGTGCCTCGATCATGTAGGGCAACTCACGAGGTCTAATCCATGAAGAACAAAGCGGGGAGGAGAACATCACATAGCTACTGATCATAGACCCATGGTCCAAGGTGGAATACTCACGGTTCATCCGGGAAGCATCCATGGTGGTGGAGAAGCTCCCAGAGGTGGTTCCTCCCTCTGGCGGGGTGCCGGGAAGGTGTTCCCGATCTTGGAAGTGCCGCGGTGGCGGAACAGAGGACATATCACCTTATCCTACAACTTTATAAGCATGAAATATGCTCCCCCTTACCTGATGAGAAGACGATCCGAAGGTGAAGTCGATCGCAAGCTCACAACGTCTCCGAAAGGTACCCGCGGAAGCACACAAGAAGGAAAACCTAGAAAAGGCAATCGACGAGAAAGCATCTATTACTACGAAGCAACCGTTCTATCCTACACCTAGGCGCGAGTGAGCTGAGAGTTATAAGCATGATATATGCTCCCCCTTACCTGATGAGAAGACGATCCGAAGGTGAATTCGATCGCAAGCTCGCAACGTCTCTGAGAGGTACCCGCGGAAGCACACAAGAAGGAAACACTGGAAAAGGCAAACAAAGAGAAAGCATCTATTACTACGAAGCAATCACGAGAAAGAAACATCAAGGAGGCAACACGAGACAACACAAAATGGTATCACATCTATCGTCGAGAGCGGTTACTAGCAGATTAAGTGGAGTATTCGTCACACACGACGATACATCACATTTAGAATCGGTTCAAGTTGTTTAGCTACACAAGGTGAGCAAAGGTTATTAACATGGCATCTCACTCAAGCATGGCATAGCACACAAACATGGCAGGAGGTGCAGCATAAGATAAACTACCTATGCTAGTCAATTTAAGTGAGGCACAACCTAAACATGGCATTCCACTAAGTACCCCACGACAATTAAAGGGTTTGGTACTGTTCTGCCCTAAACCATATTTTAGGTTGGTTAACAATAGAAAACAATAGCATAAAAACAAATTACATGAAATTCTAATCAAGATACATATAAAGAACACTCCAAACGGAGTTACGGTTAAAAAGACACAAGCAATACAAGTTTGGAACACAATCTGCCAACATCAGGAAGCACACTTTAGAGGAATTCATAAAAAGGATAATGAATGCAAACATGCTCAAAAAGTATATGCAACTAAAGTAGACATGGAAGGGAAGGCATGGAAAAAGGAATCATACAAATAGGCATCATGGATGTGTCACAATCATCAATCAAACTTTTAATAAAATAACAACAACATCACTTTAACAGGAATTAGCAGCAGTTAACAGTCTGATGCCCACTTCAACACAGATTAAGAACATCAAGATGGCTTCAAATCAAAATGCTCACAAAAGATGGCCTGAAGTACACACAATTCTAAACAATTTTCCTTTTGGGCGCAACGTCATACGGGCTACGGTGCAACATAAAACTAAGGACTTAGAAGAAAAAAAACAAAAAAAACAAAAAGTAAAAAAAAAGGGTCGGGCCTCACTTGGGCCGAGGCCCATCTGGCCGGCTGGGTGGCGCCTTGGCTGGAGGTCGGCTGTAGATTGGGCCGTGGGCGAGGAGGCGCGGCCCACGCGTGCTGGCGGCGGCCCATCCAAGTCGATGGAGGGCGGCGACGCCCATTCGGCCCAGCCGTGGCCACGGCGGCGCTGGTGGCTCCGGCGGCCGCGACTGAGCGCCGGCGAGGGGGCGAGGATGGCGAGGGATGGCAGAGGAGGCTCGAGACGGTCTGGATCCTGCGGCTGGCAGGGTCAAGGGCGGCGTCGATGTGGCCACGAGCTCCACCCGAGCTCGGGCTTGCCATGGCGGGCGGCGGCGATCTCCAACGACGGCGGCCGGCGCGACCTGTAGAGAGAGAGACAGAGGAGGTAAGGGAAGGAGAGGAGGGTGGCGCATGGAGGAGGAGAGGCGACCTGCAGGCCGTGGTGCGGCGCGGCAGCCGGCGGCAAGCTCGCCGGGGTGGCGGCCGGCGGCTTCCTCCACGGGTGCTCAACCCAGATCGGGCGTGGGGTGGGCGAGGGGATGTGGGGAAAAATTGGGGTGTTTTGGAGGGGGGTGGCTGCAATTTTGGGTTAGGTGAAACCCTAGAAAGGGGCCGAAGAGTGGTGGTCTTTATATAGCCCAGATGGCTAGCAGTTTGCAAAAATATCCCCGGTTTTTCTCTCGCGCGCGCAGGACCTCCTATTCGGGTAAAACATCAAACTATGTGATAAGCGCGTCGATCCGGAGGCGTTCACCTCGTGCTGGAACCATTCTGAGAACACTTTCCAGCGCGCTATAAAACTAACCCGTTTAATTATTAAACGGGGTTTTTCGTTCCGTTGGCCCCGGATGGTCTCGTGCGATTTTCGCGACGGTCATCGGGTGAAACTCGGTGTCGCAAAGGTCGACTGTCAGGGTGGCAAGGTAACTCTCCGTCCGGTACGAGATAAGAGGGGAAAAATAATCGCCGATCGATAAATCGGGGATGCAGACACCGCAAAAAAATCAGGCAATCAACCAATTCAGACCGAAAACAAAATTTTTAATTTTTGTGAAATCTGGGTTGTTACACTGTTGCTTTGGGTTTAAACTTTGGGTGGGGCTCACAACTTAATATCATCGAGATGTTCTGGATAGATATCTCAAGGTGGATGATTAGTACTAGATGCAGTTGGATTTCGGTCTACTTATTTTGGCGTACTACCCATGCTTTTGAGCCTCTTCCTTTCTTTTGTAGCATAGTTAGCATTGCAGTGCATTTATAATCCCATCAATTGCCCATCTGTAATTTGTTTACACCGCATAGCAGTTTTATCGTCTTTTGGGAGAGAGACATCACTAGTGAACATCACGGGACCTTGGTCCATATTCTCATCACTGTTTACACGCTTATTTACTTTTCCTACTTTTAATTTCAGTTGCTATCATTATCATTATCCCTCGTGTTTTGATCCTTTGTAAACAACAAGACCGGAGAGATTGAAAACCTCTCTGAACTTCATTGGGAGCAAAGTTATTTGTGTCTGTTTGCAGGTCCGTGTCAAGGAGGAAACTTTTTTCTAAAATGGTGCCATTGTTTCCTTGCCACCTACTTATCATTATCGGAGTCCTACTGGTCGATCTCAACCTCGGTATCTTCACTGAGAGAAACTTGCCTCTACGCTGCATCTCACCTTCCACTTGGGGTAACCAACGAAGGGCGAGAAGCAATTATCCTCTCTCGCGTATCACATAGTTAGCATCGCGGTGCGTTTTTAATCATGTCAATTGCCCAGCTGTGATTCGTTTAGCTCGCATAGCAGTTTTATCGTCTTTTGGGAGAGAGACATCACTAGTGAACATCACGGGACCCCGGTCCATATTCTCATCACTATTTACATGCTATATTATTTCCTGCTTTTACATTCTAGATGCTATCACCATTATCATTATCCCTTGCGTTTGATCCTTTGTAAACAACAAGACCGGAGAGATTGACAACCTCTTTGAACTTCGTTGGGAGCAAAGTTATTTGTTTCTGTGTGCAGTTCTAGGGTAAGAGAGCAATATCTTAAGCGGCGCATTGCTCGCTTCACCACCTACGTATCACTATCGGAGTCCTACGGGAGACAATCTTATAACCTCGGTATCTTCACCGAGGGAAACTTGCCTCTATATTGCATCTCACCTTCCAGTTGGGGTAACCAACGAAGGGCGAGAAGCCACTATCCTCTCTCGCATATCAAGAAAATTTCTGGTGCCGTTGCCGGGGACTCCGAGTGCTAAGATTGGGGAGTTGCACACTATATTTTATCTTTTCTTTTTAGTCTTGTTAGTTTGCTTTCGAGTTTTTTTTGCTTTTGTGTCTTTATGAAAAACCAAAAAAATTAGTTGCTACCTTTTGCCTTTGTCTTGCTTTTCCTAAGTGATGCTATCCTCACCATGGGTGCTGAACCACCCAAATATGGTAGGATGGACATGTTTCACTTGGATCGTCTTTGATCAATTTGTGCTCGCGCTAAAAACCCAACCGACTTGGTTGAGGGAAAATCATTGGATGAGCATGCTTATTATATGCGGCACCGCCTATCTCAGAAAGGGAAACACTTATGGGATCAAATACATGTTTCTTATTTCCATGCTGAATCTTTGTGCCACATTTATGATTTTACTTGCTGCTCTAATATAGATCGTAAACACCTTCCTTTCCAATGTGAGTTTAATGAAAATGAGATCTTATCTTCTTATGCTAAAGGTGTTTATGATTACTTTGATGTTGAAAAGATTGAAGACTTTTTTGCTTTTAAAGGTGCTTATGAGATTGCTTCTTTGATTGAAAATTATTATGATACTATTCACAAGTCCGAAAACTTTGTAGTTCTTGCTTATTGCTTTGAGAATCATACTTCCAATTCTTATATTGAGGATTTTAAAAATAAATTTTTTGCTGCCCAAGAAGAGGCTAATGATTGCTTTGAAGAGGAATCCCATGATTACGAGGACTCACTTGATACTTCCCTTTATGATGAACTTAATACTTGCTTTGTTGATGGCCATGATGCCAATATGGATTATGCTTGCGAAGATGAACTTGCTATAGTCCCTTATGTGAAGCATGAAATTGTTGCTATTGCACCCACACTTGATTGTCCTATTATCCTTTTGAAATCTCCTACTCATATTCCGGAGAATGCCCTTATTGAGGCTCAATGTGACGGGTTGCATTTATCTTATGATCCTAAAGACCGTGTTGAAAACTATACACGTGTGCTTGTAGGTCATGAACAACATGATTTATGTGATAGTTATATTATTGATGTTGTTTATGATACTACTGAAAATTACTTTGAGAGAGGAAAGTTTAGACGTAGAAACTTCCATGTTACAAAAACACCTCTGTTCATGTTGAAAGTTTTGAAGTTGTTCTTGATCCACTTTCCTATGCTTGTCTCTTTGTGTTTCTTTGATTTATTTTCTTACAAGATTCCTAGGCATAGGAAGTGGGTTAGGCTTAAATGTGTTTCTTATTTGCTTCTTGATTCTCTCTTTTGCTTCAAATCCTTATTCTTATGAGAAGCATCTTTTATAATCTTCGTGCCTAGCTTAAAGGCGTAAAAGAAAGCGCTTGTTGGGAGGCAAACCAATATGATTTTACTTCTACTTTTAGTGGTCTTGATGATTTTTACTACTGTAGAAACATCATTGTATCTTTATTTTCAAGGTTTGTGCCAAGTTTAGCCTCTTATGATAAGGGAAGCAAAAGTTGTGACATGCTGTCCAGAAAACAGATTCTGTCTGCTTGACGAAAAAAATCAAAATAAATCACCAGTTCATATTTTTGAGCTGATTGTTTTACACAACATGATCTATACAATTGTGAAACTTTCGTATGTTCTGAGTTTTTTTATTTGAGTTGCAGAAGTACCACAAAAAAATTATTTACTACCTGCTGTCATGTGTTTCACTGATTCTGCCAAATTTTGCCTTTCCTCACTTTTGCAAACCTTAAGCTTGCTTTTTCTTAGCAAAAACTTTTTTGGAAATCTTGAGAAACAGTAGCTCTTCAAGAATATCTTTATTTCCACTAGAGGCAAATTATTTTATTAAGGGTACTAACCTCTCTAATCAGCTTATGATGAGTTATGTATGAAGGGAGTTTTCAAGTGTGTGAGGGAAGATGATGAAAGAAGATCTGGGAGTGTCAAACGCTCAAGCTTGGGGATGCCCCCATGCATCCCCAATAAATATTCAAGGAGACTCAAGCGTCTAAGCTTGGGGATGCCCCCGTGCATCCCCTTCTCCATCAACAATCATCAGTTCGTCCTCCATCTAACTATATTTTTATCACTTCATGCGTTATGTGCTATGCTTGGAGCGTCTCGCTCTTAGGTTTTCTTTAGGTTTTCCTTCTGTTCATAATAAGTTAGAACCCAGCTTAGTATTTGTGGGAGAGAAACACGCTCCACTTCAAACTAGAAAACATCATAGGATTTTCATGCTTATCTTTCTTCTGTTGTGTTTTCTTTATGTTTTCGTAGCTGCTGCCATGTTTAGCTCTTAGTTTTCATATTTATCTTTTTCAAGAGCTTTAGTTTTAGTTTAGTTTGTTGCTGGAACTCTCTTTAGTTTTCATGTTTATCCTGTTGAAAGAGTTGGTTGTTGCACTGAGTTGTGTCTTGTCTTGAAGTAGGTAATTGAGGTTGCTATTCAATTGTACTAGTAACTTGCAATAGTTATGAGGTATTGTTGTGAGTAATGTTTGAACTTCTGGTGTCAAGAGCTCTAGCCTATTAGTGATAGATGGCGTATTTTGGGCACTCCGTGTTTATTTTAAAAAACTACAAAACTAGTTGAGAAATATAGCTACTAGATGGATCACTAATCTTTGGAGGGATCGGATATTAGAGTACACTCGCGTACCATATGCGCAAGGATAACCAAATCCCCATACACTCCTCAGGGTACTTGTCTCTTTGTAAACCTCCTTATTAGATTGAGAGTTACCGATAATAAGTGCGTGAGTTCGTCGGACTAATGTAAGTATTGAAAGTTGACACTTCCACCTCCTCATATTTGCTAGCCTCTTCGGTACCGTGCATTGCCCTCTTCTCACTCCGAGAGTTGGTGTCCACCTCACCGGTGCATCCAAACCCTCGGCATGATACGCTTTTTCATCATAAACCTCCTTATATCTTTCCTCAAAACAGCCACCATACCTACCTATCAAGGCATTTCCATAGCCTTTCCGAGATATATTGCAATGCAACATCCACCTTCTCATGACTTGATCTTCATGTCATGCAACATCCACCTTCTCATGACTTGTTCCTGCTACACTGAAAGAGGCATACATTTGCATACATCATGATAGCAACATCTTCTTTATGTTGAGTAACTTGTAAAGTGTGAAGATCTTCTATACTTCTTGTAAAATAGAGTGTTGCCCTTAAGTGAGGAAAAGATCCCAAAGAGGACAAAATTAAAACATCCCAAAGAGGAAAAACGAGAGTTAAATAGAAAGAGTCATTGAGGCCACCAAAAAAATTAAAAAAATAGAAAAAAGAGAAAAAGAAATAAAGAGAGAGAAAGGAGCAACACTACTATTCCTTTTGAAAGATCCACATTCGTACTTCCTCTTATACCTTGTGCTCCATAGATATGATCATATATGCATATAGCTATGTGGGGACCTTCACACTATAGAACTTGCCTTGCATATTCCAATGATGAGCCTCCTCAAACGAGCTCTAGTTCTTCTTGAGTGAGCAAGTTAGATGCACCCCCACTAGTTCCATTGGAGAGCTTTTCTTAGCTATATGTGCATCCGTTGCATGGTAATCCCTACTCCTCACATCATATATATCATTTGGCCTTCTCGCCTATGATTGTTCTCATTGATGTGAGCCTTTCGCACCCTTTTTAACTTGCTCCTCCACCATACTTCTCTCTTTGCCATCCTAAGTGTCAACTCTCGTGCTTACAATCATCCATTGCATGAGTGCTCAAAATATCGGAAGGGAGTGGATCAAATTGACTTGTACCTGGCTAGTTGTCTGGGGACGAGTCAAGATCAGATTCCAAAGAAGACTAAGTGTGAAACTTTAGTAGATTGATTTCTCAACAAATATGTTTTTCTCTCGTATTCCCATCCCCCACTTCTTGCACGCAAACATCATCTGGAGACATTCGAGTCACAGATAGAGAGAGCTATTGCACCTTAATGTTCTTATGTTGCTTGTTTCAATGCTAATATAGACTCTTGCCTCTTATGACTTGAATTGAATTACATACTTTGAGTTCTTTACTTTCAAAAGTTCTTATATGGTTGTTAGCATGCCACCACAGAAATTATGCTTGTTATCATTTACCTACTCAAGGACAAGCAGGAATTAAGCTTGGGGATGTTGATACGTCGTAAACGTATCTATAATTTCTGCTTGCTCCATGTATGTTTTGTGTGATATTGCTATGTTTTATATACACTTTCATACACTTTTGATCATATTTGGACTAACCTATTAAGTCAGTGCACCCCAGTGCCAGTTCCAGTTTTTTGCTGTTTTTCTATTTCAGGTTTCCCAATTCCCCAAAAATTCCGGAAAAATACAATAAAAACTTAGCGTACCGGAAGCTTCGGGAATCACCGAGGAGGGGCCCGAGGGGACCCCCAGGGCCCCAGGCGCCCTCCCGGTGCTCTCTAGGGTGGGGTCGCGCCAGGGGGCCGCCTGGACCCCTGGTGGCCCACCTGTCTGCCCCCATTCGCCTATATATTCTCTTTCACGGGAAACCTCGGAAGACAGAACACTTTTTCGCGATCTTGCCTCTGTTCCGCCGCCGCCGCTCTTCCAAGATCACGAGCGCCAACAGACTTCCTCCCGACACCCTGCTGGAGGGAGGATTGACCTTCGGGAGCTTCTGCTCCACCATAGACGCTTCCCGGATGATCCGTGAGTAGTCTCCCTTGGACCATGGGTCCATGATCAGTAGCTATGTGATGTTCTCCTCCCCTCTTTGTTCTTCATGAATTAGACCTTGTGAGCTTCCCTACATGATCAAGGCACATATGTAATTCTTTTTGTTATTGCTGTGCTAAGTTTGCTGGGATCTGATGGATTATGAGACTATGTTCAAATTGTGATTGAGTAATATATTTGGTTCTTATCTTTTATATTTTTGTTCTTGAGTAATTATTGCATTTTCTCCGTTGCTGTTTATTGCTTTGCCCAATTTGTAGGTAGTGACTCCAAGAGGGAACGTTATGCTCGATTGTGGGTTCATGCCCCCTGATGACTAGCTTGAGTGACAGAAACATGAGTCTAGGGGATGTGCTGTTGCCACAAGGGGGAAAACAACGGTGCTTGTAACCGCGGTTGCAAGGATTGTTTACTTTACGCAAAGTTCTTTTAATGCAGTTGTTTGTTGCTTTGGGTTTACACTTTGGGTGGGGCTCGCAACTAAATACCAGCGAGATGTTCTGGATAAATATCTCATGGTGGATGATTAGTAGTAGATGCAGTCAGATTTCGGTCTACTTATTTTGGCTTACCGCCCATGCTTTTGAGCCTCTTCCTTTCTTTGTAGCATAGTTAGCATTGCAGTGCGTTTTTAATCCTGTCAATTGCCCAGCTGTGATTTGTTTACCTCGCATGTCAGTTTTATCGTCTTTTGGGAGAGAGACATCACTAGTGAACATCATGGGACCCCGGTCCAAATTCTCATCACTGTTTACACGCTGAATTTATTTCCTGCTTTTACTTTCTTGTTGCACTCACTATCATCCTTTATCCCTTGCGTTTGATCCTTTGTAAACAACAAGGCCAGAGAGTTTGACAACCTCTCTGAACTTCCTTGGGAGCAAAGTTACTTGTTGTGTGTGCAGGTCCAGGTCAAGGAAGCAACTTTTGTCTAAAACGGTGCCATTGTTTCCTTGCCACCTACTTGTCGACCTTGGAGTCCTACTGGTCGATACTCAACCTTGGTATCTTCACCAAGGGAAACTTGCCGCTACGTTAAATCTCACCTTCCACTTGGGTTAACCAACGAAGGGCGAGAAGCCGTTATCATCTCTCGCGTATTAGGAGGTTGATGCCTTATGGCTGGGTCTTAGCCATGAGTAATCCCCCCGTCAGTAGCCCCCAAGTTTAGCTTGGATGCAATCTTCGCGTGAGCTTCGTTTATTCTTCGCTTGTCTTTGTCAATGTGATATTGACGTAGAAGAGAACGCCAGGTGTGCGTCCATGGTAAACTTCCAATATAATGAATAGTAAGGATAAAGAATGGGCCTGGAGGACAAAACCATTAGGGCGACTTGCTCCACTGATTTTTGTCAATGAATTCGATATTATTCAGTTTTAGGCTCTTCCATGTTTGAGTTTGATGTTGCTTCTTGCTCTTCCAGATCTTGTCAAAGGAATCGAATTTGTTTACGGGAAGTTTATATATATATATAACCTTTAACCCCCAAGCTCTGAGTTTATCACCTCGTGATGACTTGGAGTTTTCTATATAAAATAACCATGCTGGTGTAGCCCCCAAGTGTCGGGTTGGATTTTTTTTACTTGTTGGCCAAAGCTGATGAATTTTTCTTGACGCCGGCAAATGTTTGCTAAAGCCGGTAGATATGATATGCTGGGTTGTTCCCAGCTTCCAAATAGAGTGGCCCTTCGAGTGCTCCAATATGTTTCTTTCAGCAACCCGGAATGATGTGTGTCAACTGTTATGTCTTGACCGGTGGGCTCCCTTGATAAAGTCGGGGTGTTTGGGAAAACTAATTCGCGTGATGACTTTGTGGATATCCTCAAATATTGTCACCCCCAGGTACCGACTTTTGAAGTCTTGCAACGACCCGGGGTTGTGTTGAACAAATGCAAGATGTACCTGCAGCAGAATAATATTTTTTCTGCATAAATAATAATATTATGCCCGATGGAATTGTATATTCATGTAATGAATTTATTTACTCCCATCACTAAAATTCAACTTGATAGCCCTTTTGGTTTATCTGTACTTTAGAAGTCGGCCATACGTGTGACATATACCAGTGCTTCCTTTGAAAAGTACAATGTCCATTGTGTCCTCATTGGAAGAGAGTGTTTACTGACTTGTCATGGCGGCATCCGGGTCACATAATTACGTGTAGGCACGAACATCCCTGTAAGTCAGCGTCACGTGACTTAATTCACGTTACTGATGCATATAGAAGCCAAAAGTTGGAGATAAGTAAATACTGGAATCTTAGCATGCTTATAGTATAAGAGAAAAATATGATGCAATATATGCTTAAAAAATATGTTACGTATGCAAAAACGTAAAAATCCCATATAGAAGTCAGCCATGCGCATGACTGTTACAACATCCTTTAATCATGCAAATTCATGGTCAGCCGGCTCCTTATAGGAAGTTTGTTGATTGACTTACAGAAAAAGGATTGTTGGTCTTTACGTGTAGGTCAAAACTTCTCTGTAAGCCGGCGCCGCATGACTTGTTATAGTTTTCCAGATGAAGAATCAGTATCAACGAATATCTTATAGAGTCGGTGAATGGCTGAATCAAAAACAGGTCACTAGGGTCATATGAGTGCGATTTCGCATCATCTATACAGGCCAAAATAATGCCATAGTAGGCCAATTACACATATATGCGAGTCTCTAGTATAAAAAGCTGATTTCGACGAATATCAAGCCCCCAGGTTACCTTAATAAAGTCATATATATGCCTGGCACCAATAAGAGGGGTGATCAAGCCCTCCAGGTGCGCAGATTATTAAATGCAAGAATGTAATGCAATGCATAATGATGAAAATAAAGGTGCAATGCATATTGATGTCAAATAAAGGTGCAATGCATAAGATGGAAAATTCTGAGTTCCAGAAGTGCCGAGTGTACCGAGATTTCTTGTGAAGCCGATATTTCGTAATGAACCTGGATTTATAAAGGAGCCAGAATTTCTGATAAACAGAACACACCGAGGAGCCGGGATTTTACATATAAACCAGAATCAATGGACCAGAATGTTTCCAAGGAGGGATGGATTGATTTCTCCAGAATTTCATGTAAACCGGCCCCAATGCGTGTCGGTCAATTATAATCCGCCGTTTGAAATATAATATATCAATATCAATCTCCGATGGCTCCCAGAGGAGGTATAGCCCCCGAGTCTTGAGTCGACTCTAGGAGTCGGCTCAAGACTCCTTGTACCTGGCTTAATAAAGAAACAAGCATCAAATATATCGTTAAGGAAGTCAGATGCCCCTGTTTAGACTTGTTGCAACGTGTCCACTAATCTTTTTGGGCATCCGTGTATAACTTTGAATGCATGTAAGACAGCCCCCGAGTTTTATCTCAAAGGTGCAACATAAAAAATGATTGGAATGAAATATATGAGATATGAATGTGACTTAGCTGATTTGATGATGCAGAGTAAATCCGGAGCACCATGGAAGGCAACAGCGATGAGGCTGTGGCTCATCTTCGTAGGAGTCGGCGGTTGATAGTCCGGCCAACATGTTGAGCCGGCGATAGCGACGTCCAAGCGGTTGTAAGCCAACGCATATGTGTATGTTAAGCGCGATGTTGTAAGACAAAGTATATGTTGATGTTGACCATGGCGTTGTGAGCTGGCATGAAACGGGGCAAACCGGTGTGGACACAGAAAATAATATATGTCCTGAACCTGCGTGCACAAGATTGCGCAAACGGATAATAAAATTCTTGATAAAATAAATTTGTAGAGAAATGGTGTAGGAGAGATATCAGCTGATAACTTGCTCAAACGGTAGTTGTCCAATGTCCAAAGTGCAGACAGGTGATAAGTTGAGCCGAATTCGCGATTGTAATTCGCGACCTTGCGTAGATCAGAAAACGTGTTGTAGTACGGAAGTCGGCCACGGAGATCTAATTGTTGGAATTTCCTGAATTGTTTTGTGGTAGTAAAGGATTGTATCCTGCAATGTTTCACTGGAGGGATCTTCGAATTGATGTGCGAGTCGACCTCAGGAAGTTTTTTGCCGAAGTTGTGCGGAGTTCCGCCGAATTTTGATAGTGCTTCAGTGAAGGAGTCAGCCAGGGAGATCTAACCGTCAGAATTTTCTGAAATTTTAACAGCTTGTAGAAAATTGATCTTCGAATATTTTCACTGAAGGGATTTGCAAGATGAGTGCTAAGTCACCGCCGGGAGTGTCCACAATGTAGATGTTTTTTCTGTCTACATGCGTCGTGGGACGACCGTTCTTGACGTCGAGTTTCGAGTTCTGCGCTCGAATTTTTTCATGATTTCTTCATGAGCTTGATGTAGATATCGAATAAATTGGGAATGAATACCGCCAAAGTTGGCGGATCGTCGGTTTGTTGGTGTAGATTTGTTTTATTCGTGCCGATTCTTCTTTGTCCGGCCGATCACGAGCTTCTCGATCCCCGTGAGAACTTCCTCCAAGATGAAAACACCTTTGTGCGTGCGCCCCACGGTGGGCGCCAACTGTCGTGGGAAAGTCACGGCAGATGTTGTCGCGGGGAAGTCACGATAGATGTTCGAATAGTCGAACTTAACATGGGACCTTTGCTGCGAGGTGGATACGAGGAGAGAGTCGACATGGACAAGAGACTCTCCGAGTTACCCATGTTTTGGCCCCTCTTTGTCTCGAGTTAAAGACCTAATCTTGCTTCTTATTTTTGTGGGTATCGACTCCTCGAATAGAAGAGTCGATGGATTGATTACAAGAGAGTCGGATCACAACCTTAGTCTCGAGGAGATCTAGGTTACGCCGTAAGCGTCCAGTCCTATCTTGTATTGAGATTGACTTGCCTCTGTATCCTGTGGACCTCGACTTATAAAGGCGCCGGGTACTGGGGTTCCACGAGTTCGACTCCTACATGAGGTGGAGTCATATTCTACTTTACAAATATAATACACGCTATACGAGGTAATTCGAATTCCTTCTACGGTTTCGATCTTCATGCTTGACGCGGCCGGCTCGTGGTTGGGTCTTCTTTTGTGGGCCTTCCTTAAGTGAGTCGGCCCATAGATCTAATGCCGGGTTATGGGCTTGGTCCATCCCCCCGACATAAGCCCCCAAGATTGGTATGATGCTTTAGTCTTCACGGTAATCTTCTTCTTTCTCTTTGTCTTTATAGGGTCGTCTCTTTTAGCTGAGCTGACTCATGCTTCCAGAGAGCCGATGCCGACTCCATTCTATTGTGGTTGCCGACTAATACATCCAAAATGTATCTATAATTTTTGCTTGCTCCATGCCTCTTTTATGTGATATTGCTATTATATTGATACAATTCCATACACTTTTGATCATATTTGGACTAACTTATTAACTCAGTGCACCCCAGTGCCAGTTCCTGTTTTCTGCTGTTTTTCTATTTCAGGTTTCCCCCATATTAAAAGTGCTCCAAAAATTCGAGAAAAATCCAATAAAAAATCAGCGCTTCGGAAGCTTCGGGAATCACCAAGGAGGGGCTAGAGGGGACCCACCAGGGCCCCAGGCGCCCTCCCGGCGCGCCCTAGGGTGGGGCCACGCCAGGTGCCGTCTGTACCCCTGGTGGCCCCCCTGGCTTCCCCCCCTTCGCCCCTATATTCTCCGTGACGTGAAACCCCCGAAACAGGAACCCTTTTTCGCGATCTCTCCTCTGTTCCGCCGCCGCCGCGCGTCCAAGATCGGGAGCACCAGGAGACCTCTTCCCGGCACCCTGCAGGAGGGAGGAACCACCTCCGAGAGCTTCTCCACCACCATGGATGCTTCCCGGATGAACCGTGAGTATTCCACCTTGGACCATGGGTCTATGATCAGTAGCTATGTGATGTTCTCCTCCCCTCTTTGTTCTTCATGGATTAGACCTCGTGAACTGCCCTACATGATCGAGGCACATATGTAATCTTTCTGCTGTTGCTATGTTGACTTTGCTGTGATCCAATGGATTTTGAGACTATGTTTAGATTTTATTTGAGTAATATATTTGATTCTCCTCTTTTATATTTATGTTCTTGAGTAATTCTTGCATGTTCTTTGTTGCTGTTTATTGCTTTGGCCAAGTAGTAGGTAGTGACTCCAAGAGGGAGCGTTATGCATGATTGTGGGTTCATGCCCCCTGATGACTAGCTTGAGTGACAGAAACATGAGTCTAGGGGATGTTCTGTTGCCACAAGGGAGAAAACAACGGTGCTTGTACTTGCGGGTGCAAGGATTGTTTACTTTACGCAAAGTTCTTTAATGCAGTTGTCTGTTGCTTTGAGTTTACACTTTGGGTGGGATTCGCAACTTAATACCAGCGAGATGTTCTGGATATATATCTCAAGATGGATGATTAGTAGGTAGATGCGGATGGATTTCAGTCTAATTGTCTTGGCGTACCGCCCATGCTTTTGAGCCTCTTCCTTTCTTTATAGCATAGTTAGCATTGGTTTGCGCACATAATCCTGTCAATTGCCCAGCTGTAATTTGTTTACCTCGCATGGCTATTCTATTGTCTTTTGGGAGAGAGACATCACTAGTGAACATCATAGGACCCCGGTCCATATTTCCAACATTGTTTACACCCACTATTTATTTACTGCTTTATTTACTTTTCCGTTGCTATCACTATCATTACATACCGTGCGTTTGATCCTTTGTGAACAACAAGGCCGGAGAGATTGACAACCTCTCTGAAGTCATTGGGAGCGAAGTTATCTGTTGTGTGTGCGGGTCCACATCAACCCCCTACTTGCTAGCGCCGTTGTCACCTTCCTGTCGTAGTCGGAGTCCTGCTGGAGACAAACCTTGGTATCTTCACCGAGGGAAATTGCTGCTATCTACATCTCAACCTTACACTTTGGGTAACCAATGAGGGGGAGAGAACTCGTACCATCAAAATCCATTTCTAGCGCCGTTGCCGGGGACTCCACTCTTCAAGATAGGGGAGTTGCACACTATCTTTTATCTTTTCTTTTTAGTCTTGTTAGTTTACCTTTCAGTTTTTCCTTTAGTGTCCTTTATCAAAAATCAAAAAATAGTTATCTTGCTTGCTGCTGCTATGGGTTCCTCCGAGAAAACCAAGTTGTGTGGCTTCACTAGTCATAACAACAGTAACTTTATCTGCACTCCTATTGCTACACCTGCCACTTCAGCACCTTACTATGAGATTAAACTTGCTTTGCTGAACCTTGTTATGAAAGATCAATTCTCCGGTGCTGGAAATGATGCTGCTTTGCACTTAAATAATTTTATTGAGCTCTGTGATATGCAAAAGTACAAAGAAGTAGATGGTGATATTGTTAAGCTTAAGCTTTTTTCTTTCTCCTTGAGAGGAGGAGCTAAAATATGGTTTTAATCCTTGCCTAGGAATAGCATAGACTCTTGGGATAAGTGCAAGGATGATTTTATTGGGAAGTACTACCCCCTGCTAAGATTATCCAATTGAGGAGTAATATTATGAATTTTAAGCAATTGGACAATGAACACGTTACCCAAGCTTGGGAACGGATGAAATCTCTTGTTAAGAATTGCCCTACGCATGGTTTGACTACTTGGATGGTTATCCAAACTTTTTATGCAGGCTTGAACTTTACCTCGCGGAACTTGCTAGATTCGGCCGCGGGAGGAACCTTTATGTCAACAACGCTTGGTGCTGCCACAAAATTACTCGATGAGATGATGACCAACTATTCCCAATGGCACACCGAAAGAGCTCCAACAGGTAGGAAGGTAAACTCTGTCCAGGAGATCTCCTCCCTAAATTAAAAAGTTGACTTGATTATGTCTTTACTTACCAAGAAATCTCCTATTGATCCTCACGATGTTCCTTTAAACTCTTTGATTGCTCAAGATCAAGTAGATGTGAACTTTATCTCTAGAAACAACTCCAATAACAATGCTTATAGGAATAACTTTGGTAGCAATACTAGACCGTTCCCCTCCAACAACTATGGGAACAACAACACTTATCCTAGTACCAGAAACTCTACCCCAAGAGATAGAGACATGCCTAGTTATGAGAAACTTTTGGAAATAGAGAAGGCCACTAAGAACTACATGGACACCCAATATGAACAAAATAGGACCTTCTCTAGACAATTAGATGAGCATACTTCTATCTTGCAAGACATTGGTAGACAACTAGAGAGTCTGAACACTGAGATCTCTAACCTTCAGACTAGGCTCACCACCACGGAAACCCAAGTTTCCAATATGTCTCACACATAGGCTACTTTGATAAACAAAATGGCGGCTAAAACTGAAGTGGTTTCGACCATAAAGGAGGAATATGATAGAATTAAGAGCCTTCCTACACACCATACTATTGCTACTATCCAAGTTGTTGAGGATATCCAAACTCTTAGCACCCAATGCACCCCTAGACCCATAGGACCTATTAATGGTGATGCTATGACCTCAACCGTAGAAGAAGAAACTTCTATGACTATAGAAGCTACCAAACAAGTGAGCCTAAAGGATACCACTACCACTTTAATTGATAGTAGTGACCTTGATTTTGATAATTTCACCCTTTCTGAAGTTATTCGTTTCCTTCACAAGATGTCTAGAGACCCCCACACTAGCACACTTAATCTTTCCTTCACGGAGCATATCACTAATGCTCTCATTAAAGCTAGGGAGGAGAACCTTAGGGTAGAAGCCTCCATACCTAGAAAGATAGAAGATGGTTGGGATCCTATGATTAAAATTAAGTTGAATAACTTCTCTTGCTATGCTTTGTGTGATGTTGGAGCTAGTACCTCTGTTATGTCCAAAAGAATGTATGATATATTTGAACTGAAACCTTTTGATCCTTGCTCTTTTGGTGTTCGTCTTGTCGATTCTTCCGTAAAGAAACCTTTGGGGAAGATTGATGATGTTCATATCATTGTCAATGACAATTATGTTCCCATTGATTTTGCTATTATGGACATTGAATGTGAACCTTCTTGTCCAATTATTTTGGGACGTCCTTTTCTTCGCACCGTGGGTGCTGTTATTGATATGAAAGAAGGGATTATAAAATTCCAATTCCCTCTCAAGAAAGGGATGGAACATTTCCCTAGGAAAAATATTAAGTTTCCTTTTGAGTCCGTCACATGGTCTAGTTATTTTCTTGAAAATACTTGATCTAGTGCATCAAGCCTAGCTAATGGCTTTAAAGAAGCGCTTTCGGGAGGCAGCCCGCAACGAATTTAGGTTTTCCTTTTTATTTTTCTTCTGTTTTTAGCGGTCTTGATGATTGTTACTACTGTTGCAACATCATTGTATCTTTACTTTTCAAGCTTTGTGCCAATTATAGCCTCATATGACAAGGGAAGTGAAAGTTGTGACATGCTGTCCAGAAAGCAGATTCTGTCCTCGTGACGGGAAAAATCACAGAAAAATCCCAGTTCATCTTTTTGAGCTGAAATTTTTACACAGCGTGCTCTATACAATTGCGAAACTTTCCTATGTTCTGAGTTTTTTTATTTGAGTTGCAGAAGTATCCCTAAAAATTATTTACTACCTGCTGGTCTGTTTTTTCACAGATTCTGTCCTGTTTTGCCTTTTCTTCGTTTTGCAAACCTTAAGCTTGCTTTTTCTTTGCAAAAACATTTTGGAAATCTTGAGAAACAGTAGCTCTTCAAGAATATCCTTATTTACAGTAGAGGAAAAATTATTTTATTATGGTTACTAACCTCGCTAATCAGATTATGATGAGTTATATATGAAGGGAGTTTTCAAGTGTGCGATGGAAGATGATGAAAGAAGATTCAGGAGTGTCAAGCGCTCAAGCTTGGGGATGCCCCCATGCATCCCCAAGAAATATTCAAGGAGACTCAAGCGTCTAAGCTTGGGGAAGCCCCTGTGCATCCCCTTCTCCATCAACAATTATCAGTTCGTCTTTCGTTCCACTATATTTTTATCACTTCATGCGCTATGTTCTATGCTTGGAGCGTCTCGCTCTTAGGTTTTATTTTTAGTTTTCATTAGATTTTCTTGCTGTTCATAACAAGTCAGAACCCAGCTTTCTTTGTGTGGGAGAGAAACACGCTCCACTTTCAAAATCTAGAACACAACATAGGATTCTTCATGCTTATCTTTGTTGTGTGTGTTCTTTATCTTTTTCATAGCTACTGCCATGTTTAGCTCTTAGTTTTCATGCTTATTTTTTAGGAGCTTTTGTTTAGTTTGTTTCTGGAACTCTCTTGAGTTTTCATGTTTATCTTGTTTAGAGAGTTTTCCTGTTGCACTGAGTTTTGTGTCTTGACTTGAAGTAGGTAATTGAGGTTGTTATTCAATTGAAGTAGTAACTTGCAATAGTTTTGAGGTATTGTTTTGAGTAATATTTGGACTTTTGGTGTCAAGAGCTTTAGCCTATTAGTGATAGATGTCGTATTTTGGGCAATCCATGTTTATTTTCAAAACTTACAAAATTAGTTGAGAACTTTAGCTACTAGATGGATCACTACTCTTTGGAGGGATCGAATATTAGAGTACACTCACGTACCATGAGTCGAGGATGCGCAAGGATAACCAAACCCCCATACACTCCTCCTCGGGGTACTTGTCTCTTTGAGAACCTCCTATTAGATTGAGAGTTACCGATAATAAGTGCATGAGTTCTTCGGACTAATGTGAGTATTCGAAAGTTGACACTTCCACCTTCCCATATTTTTCTAGCCTCTCATGTGCCGTGCATTGCTTTCTTCTCACTCCGAGAGTTGGCGTCCACCTTCGCCGGTACATCCAAATCCTTGGCACGACACGCTCTGTCATCATAAAACTCATTATATCCTTCATCAAAACAGCCACCATACCTACCTATCAAGGCATTTCCATAGCCTTTCCGAGATACATTGACATGCAACATCCACCTTCTCATGACTTGATCTTCATGTCATACATGCTACTTGCTTGATCGATGAGCCGCATGCTAGTTGGGCCTTGCCCTAATGATTGCTACATGACGCTGATACGTCTCAAACGTATCTACTTTTCCAAACACTTTTGCTATTGTTTTGCCCTCATTCTTGCATGATTTGGACGAAACTAACCCGGACTAACGTTGTTTTCAACAAAGTTGTTTGTATGGTTTTATTGTGTGCAGGAAAATGGATTTTTGGACGGCCCAGAAAATTCCCAGAAAAATACCAGAAAATCCACGCACCCGAAGGAGCCAGATGACAAAAGTGGGACCAGAGGGGAGTCCTGGGGGCCCCAGGCGCCCCCCTAGCGCGGCCAGGGGTGGGGCCACGCCCTCTGGCCGCCTAGGGGCCTCCCCTCTCCTCTGGTGCCCTACCGATGCTCCTATTCATTCCCGTGATGCGAAAACCCCAGAACAGAAGTCGTTTTCCCAATTCTCGTCGCGGAGCCGCCGCCACCCTCTGTTCTTCTCCGGGAGGGCTAATTTGGAGGCTATTTTGGCCTCCGGAGAGGGGAGATCATCGCCCTCGCCATCGTCATTGCCATCACCACTCTATCCTCCCTTCATGACTTCTCCATCCATGTGTAAGTAATTCCCTGCTGTAGGCAACGGGGATGGTACGGATTGGATGAGTTATATCATGTAATAGTTTATCAGATTGTTGGGGGCATGTTGCCTATCATCTAGATTGGTGTTTATCATCTTTGCTTCAACTTGTTGTTCTTAATGCTTGTCACTTTGGGCCCGAGTGCCATGATTTCATATCTGAACCCTTTATGCTTTCATGAATATATTTGTGTTCTTGATCCTATCTATGAGTTGTTTGCACCTGTTATTGTCCGGAACTGGCGATCCCAAAGGTGACAGCTTGGGACACCAAAGGGGATGGACTATAATTTGGGGATTCCATGTATCCATTGATTGTTAATGCTTTGTTCCGGTGCTCTTTGACAGGAGCACCTTAATCTCCATAAGTTCCTTTTGGCCCCGTTCGTACCGGGATGGTAGGACAAAAGATGTTGTGCAAGTTCTTATTGCAAGCACGTACAACTACCTGTGGGATACATGTCTGATGTTTGATTTATTCCTAGATGATCTTTGCTTTTATGTGTGCCTTGCCCCAAGTTGATTACATGATGTGTCTTATTCATGCAGCGCCCAACCATCCATCTCCCTAGCCTACAGTGTTTCAATTCTGCTGGTTACTAGTTGTTTATTTTTGCTGTTACTATTACTGTTGCTATCGTCACTACTACTATTATCGCAGTCTCTATTAATATCTTGTTGCAAGTAAGTGTATCTCAGGTGCGGTGGAACTGACAACTCCACTGTTAAAGCTTGGGGATATTCTTTGGCTCCCCTTGAGTCGAATCAATAAATTGGGTTATCTTACCCGCGAAGACTATCTCGATCCCCTGCAGTTGTGGGTTATCAAGCCTGTTTTCTGGCGCCGTTGCCGGGGAGCATAGCTTTATTCACAAGTATACTTGAAGTATTTTACCTTCTGCAATTTATCCGCTATGGGTAAGAAAGAAGACCCCAATGTCCCGATCTTGCCATCCCGTACAAGAAAAGGAAATGTTCTGAACATTAGTGCTACACTTGATTCACCTTCAGTTATGAGTAAGTTTGCTTCACCACCACCACATGATGCTTCTACTGAATCTGTTTCTATGTCCGACACTTTTGATGATGCTTCAACTACTCTTGATGAAATTGGTTCGCTTCGTCACGCTCTTGAGAAACAGATTGCTGCTGCTGCCAAGAAATCTGGGATTGAAATTCCCGATACTTGCTATCCTTTTGATGGAACTTGCACTTATCCCGATCTGAGTAAACTCAAGGAGAGACTCCTTGATGATGATTATATTATACTTGATGATGATTTATGCAGGGAGCTAACAGAGTTTAACGACTCTGACCCTGATGAGCTTAAAAATCTGCTCGAGAAACATTCTTTGAAGAACAAGACCGTACCTGATCCTACTTTTGCTACGTCTCCTATAAGCATCAATGATCCGGATTATAATTTCTCTGTTAATCTTTCACTTATATCTATGGTTGAAGCTGACCCCTTCTATGGCAGAGAAAATGATGATGCTATTGCACACCTGACCAAACTCACTGAGTTGGCTGGTCTGTTTACTACAGATGAGAAGATACGAAACTTATATGTTACTAAGCATTTTCTTTCTCTTTAAAGGAAAGTGCTAAAGCATGGTACGATGCACTACCATGTGGTTCTATTAGCATTCCTCAAGACTTAGCTCAGTCTTTTGTTGATAAGTATTTTCCAGCTCATATGCAACATGCTGCTTTACGAAAAATTTACAACTTCACACATTTGCAGAATGAGAACCTCCCTAAAGCTTGGGGGAGGTATTGCAGTCCATCCAGGCTAGACCGGGACATGGAGTCCCTAAGAATGAATTAATTGATATATTTTATGCTAGTCTAACTGATGAATCTAGATCCTACTTGGATAGTTGTGCTGGTTGTTTTTCAGGAAAAGAACACCGGACGATGCAGAAGAATTAATGGGCAAGATTGCCAAGAACCACGAAGATTGGTCCGTCCCTGAACCACCTCCACCACCAAAGACGAGGGGCATGCTTGTCCTAAGCCCCGAAGACATGCAAGAAGCCAAGAAGTCTATTAAAGAGAAGGGTATTAAAACTAAAGACGTGAAGAATCTACCCCCTATTGAGAAGTTGTGTGAGCCTACCACTCACCCTCCTATGGTAGAGGTACACTCTCTTTTAGATTTCAATGCAAGTGACATTCCTCATGGTAAGCCTCCTGATCAATGATTAGATGAGCTTCATAATTTTACTATGAAGCAGAATCACTTTAATGAGAGGATACAAAGTCAGTTGCATGATAATTCCCTTGCTATCAAAAGTTTGCTTGATGTTCTAGGTAGAACAGTTAATGATGTTAAATATCTTGTGAAGCATTTTCATATGGTTCAAACTCAGCTTGATCAAATTTCTAATGTGCAAAAAGATTTGCTTGCTAATAATGCCAAACAGGATATACAGGCCTTCGGGATTAAAACCCAAGGGGGAACTAGCACTCAAGATCCTCTCTACCCGGAGGGGCATCCTAAGAGGATCGAGCAAGATTCTCAAATCCAGGAAGAAGAAATTGTTAGCTCTCCAAAGAAGAAAAAACACAAAGAAGCTGAAAATTCCAACGATCCAAATAGTATATCTAATTCCGATGCTGAGACTAAAGACGGTGCTGAGCCTGAAAAGGATGGTGAAAAGAATGATCCACCCGAGGCTCGAGAAGAGGAAGCTCCCGATAAACGCAAGAAATACACTAGAGAAGACTTCATCACAATAATACATGGCAAGGAACGAGAACCATGGGTACAGAAACCTATGCCCTTTCCAGGTAAGTCTCTCAAAACCAAAGAAGAAGAGCATTACAATAAGTTTTGTGAGTGGATGAAACCTCTTTTTCTTCAAATTCCTTTGACTGATGCTATTAAGTTACCTCCCTATTCGAGATATATGAAAGATATTGTTACTAATAAAAGAAAAGTCCCTAATGAAGCAATATCTACTATGCTTGCTAACTACTATTTTAGTGGCAAGATTCCTGAGAAGCTTGGTGATCCAAGTATACCCACCATTCCTTGTTCCATAAAGAATAATTATGTTAGGACTGCTTTATGTGATCTTGGAGAAGGAGTGAGTGTTATGCCCTTTTCTCTTTACATGAGATTATGTTTAGAAAAACTAATCCCTATAGATATCTCTCTTCAGATGGCTGATAAGTCAACAGCCGTTCCCATAGGTATTTGTGAGGATGTTCCCGTTGACGTTGCTAATTGTTTAATCCTTACTGATTTTGTTGTGCTTGACATGACCGAGGATGGGAGCATGTCTATTATTATTGGTAGACCTTTTCTTAACAACACAGGTGCTATTATTGATTGCAATAAAGGAAAGGTTAATTTCAACGTGAATGACGAAGAACACACGGTGTATTTTCCGAAGAAAATTGACAAGAGGCATGGCCTCAACTCTATAGAGAATATCGAGACCGTGAAGATTGGAGAATGGGATTGTCCTTTACTTGTGCACCATAAATACAAAACCATCATGGTAGGGAGAATGTCCATTAAAGTAAAGGTGCAATGATCACTTCATAAGAGGTGAGACTTTTTGCTTTATATATCACCGGTTTGTTGGTAAGACTTGATCAACCTTGCTGGTAAGCATGTTTTATAAAGGTAAAAAGTGGAGCTTGTTATGTGTTCATTTTCTTTAGCTTTTATTCTCCTTGCTGTACCAAGTTTATATGTTTTTGAAACTTCACAATTCTAATCACTGCTTCAAGTTTTCAGGGAGTTTCGCAGCTTTTTGAACTTCGAAAAAATTTCAACAGTGAAGTTGTCAGAAAAATTCCAGAAAAAATAGTTTAAAAATTTCCATGTCGAGAGTGACCCAGGGGCACCTGAGGCTGACCAGGGGGCCACCAGTGGCCCAGGCGGCCAGCTGGCGCGGCATGGCCCCTGGCAGCGCCCACAGGGCGCCTGGGGCCCATAGGGCAGCCAACCAGGTAAGTCTTCTTCCTCCTCCCTCTTCTCTCTCCAAAAACACGAGTTCTGCACTTTGTTCTTGCATTCTTGTTGCTCTTCGTTCAGAATTTCGATCTCTCTCTACGACCCACCATTTGAGCTGAGATTTTGGGCAAATACTCCCTTGTATGTAACTCTTTCACCCTTCCAATTAGATTTTTGATTGGTGGCTTCATTAGTGAGTATTTAGTAACTCTTGGTGCTGTTCTTATGAGCTTGTATGCTTGTGTAGAAATTTATTTTCCAAGTTTTGATGCAAGTTTATGCCTTAAGTAAGTGGGTAGAGTAGTTTGCCTAAACTCACCTCGTTTAAATCCTTGTTTTTGTGAATTTTAGAAAAATTCAGAAATGAGTTTCTTTGGAAAAGCAAAGGGGTGGCTTGGGAAGAAAAAGCCCGAGAGATCCGATCGAGTCACTAGAGCTGCAGCTTCACCCTCAGCAGTTAGGGTGAGCTACAATGAAGATCATGTGCCTCTGGAGCTGTTGGAAGAAATAAATCCAGCATGCGCAATGATGTATCCGTGCGATGATTTTCTTACAGCTGCAGGAATTAAGGAGGAATTTTATGGCCTTTGTGCCAATGCAGGTTTGACACGGCTAGCTTTATGCCGTGTGGTACAATACAAAAAACTTACCTGCTGTTTTGTTAACAGTTTTTGCTATAACTATGATGCTGGAACCGTCGAGTTCAAACTTTATAATGATCTCATAACCATGTCTTTGGCACAGTTTTGTGATATAATAGGTGTGCCGAACGTTGGTCAGACAGTTAAGATGACCATGCAGCCCTCCGGGTTGAGGACCATTTTCAACTCCCTTTGCTGCCAGGAGGAAACCGATATTCGGCTCACAAAGATTTCCAGCATCTTGTTCCCACACCTCAGGTATTTTGCGTATTTTATAGCTAGATGGGTGTTAGCTCGTGACAACACGAGCAACGGTTCTGCACCAGACTTCGCCATTTATGCGAACGCCCTCTCTGGTAAGTTTGAGTATAATGTGGGTGCCTTAATTGCTCGGTGTCTTGTTACAAATAGTAACAAAGGCGCTTTATATGGTGGCGTTTACGCCACACTTATCCTTGAGTTTCTTGAGCGCACCCCGCATCCTGATGATGTTCCCTTTTCATACGCGAGTCTCGATCTTGCGGCTATGAAGAGGCATAAGTTTGTTACCATGACTTCTCAGTTTGGTAACCTTGATTATATTTTGAGGTTTGAAAGGACTATTATTCGTGAGATCCTTCTAACTACACCACTTTTGTTTGATAACACTCGCAAGAACGGATGGTCCTTCAACGAAATTTAGTTCGATGAGTTCTTGGCTAATTACCAGCCGCATAACCCCATGGATGGGGTTGTGCCCGACGAGGAGGAGCATGGTGAGTTCCCACCTTTCCAGGGAGAGACCTTCATCGAGCATGGCGAGGGATCTTATTCCGCTTGGAGCGCAGGACCTTCCTCATGGGAGGATCCGAGGACTTCGGTGTACGCACCGGAGGGCTCATACGACTCCTGGACTTACCCTTACCCCGGAGCAAGAGGCTCCTGGGGGCAGTAGCTGCTACCAACTTAGGCCAAAATCCTAAGCTTGGGGGAGTACGTGCCCTTCTCACCTTTCCATTGTATTATCCGTTTTTATTTTTGTTTGCTTTGATCTTTTCGAAGTTTTTGCCCGTTCTTCTTTGTTCTTTTATTTTGAAAAAACAACAAAAAGATTTCTCTTTTCTTTTTCTTTCTCTTAACCTTTGAAAAATCCAAAAATATTTTCTTTTTCTCTCTTTAGTTTTCTTTGTTGCAGAGTTCAGCTCGAGTCCGTGATGGCATTTGATTAAATTTCCCACGTTCGGTCGTGCAAGTGACAAGGCAGTAATGACGAAGATCGACGAAAGGGATGCAACAAGGAAAACTGGTATGAACTCTTTTTGTTTCTACTTTTGTACATATGCTTGTACTTATGAATTAGAGACCAGCTTGTAGCGAGATAGTGCTACGTTTACAATGCTTTCCCAGTGTTCATGCTTCCTTTGTGGTCAATCCCAAATAGCTAGAGTGCATAATGTGTTGTTGAAATGATTTACATGCATTGCATTGTTCATGGTTTGGCATACTAAAGTGGTATTTCCCTTTGGAGAATTCTTGGATTGACTTGGCACATGCTTACACATGTTTATGACTGAAAAGTCTACTATGCCTTGATGATCTTTGAATTTCAGAATAGTCATATCATCTTCATGCCTAATTAAATGTTACTTTGTCGCTCTGCATGATTATGATTGTTATTGCTCTCTAGTTGGTCGCTTCCCAGTCTTTTGCTAGCCTTCGCTCGCACTAAGCGGATTTCTGCTTGTGCATCCAAAATCCTTGAAACCAGTTTTTCCATATGAGTCCACACGACCTTCCTATGTGGTATTTACCGGCCATCCTAACAAATACTTTCTTGTACCATCTCGAAATTATTCAAAAGCACCCTTGTTTTGTGCCTCTGTTTTAGCTCATGAGGAAGTAGTAGGTAATTCATGAACGTCTTATGTTAGACATGTTTTATTCCGGGATTGCATGTCTAATCTGCAAACCCCAATACGAGGAGGGACTGGCATGAGTGCGCCCAGCTCACAAAAGATAATCACAACCAACAAACCCTCCTTCACGCTTTGTCTATGAGAAATTAGAAAACTTTGGCAGTGATAAACAAAGGAGATTAAGGGGATGTGATCGTCTCCATCTTGGGAGTCGTTCCTTGAAACATGTCTAGCGTAAGAGGCGATTGAGTTGTCTACTAGCATTCGTTGACAAAGCATGCACCTCCCAAAACAATTTTTATCTTTGTTTTCAAAACTAAGAGCTCTGGTACAAGTTTAGTCTTTGCTTCCTTCCACGGGTTTTCAACCTTTCCATCAAACTCCACGGTTCGAGAGTCTCCACGTTCTTTCTTCAAAGCACCAACTAGGAGAGCATAATTGTCATTCTGAGTGTAATGTGCATTGTCCCAGAGTATTACATTGTATTTTGCATGATTGTGGTATTATTTATTCTGAAGTTCTTAGTTCTAGTCTCCTTTAAAAGTCCGGAGGAGTTTCTGCATTTGCTTCAGTCATGGAGGCTAGCGAAATACCACTCTAGTATGTTCAAACTTTGTGCATTGTAATCCTGTCTTGATTTTCAGTAGTATATTATTTGCTTGCAGTTGTTTGTGATTGATCACTTGAAACTTTGTAGTTGTTTGTGATTGATCTGCTAGTATGTTCAAACTTTGTGCATTGTAATCCTGTCTTGATTTTCAGTAGCATATTATTTGCTTGTAGTTGTTTGTGATTGATCACTTGAAAGAAGGATTACTTCGTACATTGTCCTCATAGCATTGTTTTGATACTTGCTAAATTCTTTTTGTAGTACAGGCTTATATACATTTATTGAAACAAAAGAGTTTGTCAAAGTTTTCTTTGTCGCGTTCAGTTCGTTGTACTGAATTTCTTGAGGACAAGCAATATGCTAAGCTTGGGGGGTTGATACGTCTCAAACGTATCTACTTTTCCAAACACTTTTGCTATTGTTTTGCCCTCATTCTTGCATGATTTGGACGAAACTAACCCGGAATAACGCTGTTTTCAGTAGAGCTGTCTGCATGATTTTATTGAGTGCAGAAAATGGATTTTTGGACGTCCCAGAAAATTTCCAGAAAAATACCAGAAAATCCATGCACCCGAAGGAGACAGATGCCAGAAGTGGGGCCAGAGGGGAGTCCTGGGGGCCCCAGGCACCCCCCTAGCGCGGCCAGGGGTGGGGCCGCACCCTCTGGCCGCCTGGGGGCCTCCCCTCTCCTCTGGTGCCCTACCGATGCTCCTATTTATTCCCGTGACGCGAAAAACCTAGAACAGAAGTCGTTTTCCCGATTCTCGTTGCGGAGCCGCCGCCACCCTTTGTTCTTCTCCGGGAGGGCTAATCTGGAGGCTGTTTTGGCCTCCGGAGAGGGGAAATCATCACCATCGCCATCGCCATCACCACTTTATCCTCCCTCCATGTATTCTCCATCCATGTGTGAGTAATTCCCTGTTGTAGGAAAAGGGGGTGGTAGGGATTGGATGAGTCATAGCATGTAATAGTTTATCAGATTTTTGGGGGCATGTTGCCTATCATCTAGATTGTTGTTTATCATCTTTGCTTCAACTTGTTGTTCTTAATGCTTGTCACTTTGGGCCCTAGTGCCATGATTTCAGATCTGAACCCTTTATGTTTTCATGAATATATTTGTGTTCTTGATCCTATCTATGAGTTGTCTGCACCTGTTATGGTCCGGAACTGGCGATCCCAAAGGTGACAGCTTGGGACACCAAAGGGGATGGACTATAATTTGGGGATTCCATGTATCCATTGATTGTTAATGCTTTGTTCCGGTGCTCTTTGACAGGAGCACCTTAATCTCCATAAGTTCCTTTTGGCCCCGTTCGTAGCGGGATTGTAGGACAAAAGATGTTGTGCAAGTTCTTATTGCAAGCACATACAACTACCTGTGGGATACATGCCTGATGTTTGATTTATGCCTAGATGATCTTTGCTTTTCTGTGTGCCTTGCCCCAAGTTGATTACATGATGTTTCTTATCCATGCAGCGCCCAACCATCCATCTCCCTAGCCTACAGTTTTTCAATTCTGCTGGTTACTAGTTGTTTATTTTTGCTGTTACTATTACTGTTGCTATCGTCAGTACTACTATTATCGCAGTCGCTATTAATATCTTGTTGCAAGTAAGTGTATCTCAGGTGCGGTGGAACTGACAACTCCACTGTTAAAGCTTGTGGATATTCTTTGGCTCCCCTTGAGTCGAATCAATAAATTGGGTTATCTTACCCGCGAAGACTATCTCGATCCCCTGCAGTTGTGGGTTATCAGACGCGCTAGTATCATTGCATATCCTGCTACACTGGCAGATGCATACATTTTCATACTTCATGATAGTTACATCTTCTTTATGATTTGATTACTTTTTTAAAGTGTGAAAGATCTTCTATACTTCTTGTAATATATAGAGTGTTTCCCCTAAAGTGAGGAAAAGATCCCAAAGAGGACAAAATTAAAAGATTCCAAAGAGGACAAATGAGAGAAATAGAAAGAGCCATTGAGGCCACCAAAAAATACAAAAACATAGAAAAAAAGAGAAAAATAAATAAAAAGAGAGAAGGGGGGACACTACTATTCCTTTTGAGAGATCCACACTCGTACTCCATCTTATATCTTGTACTCCATAGAGATTATCATTCATGCATATAGCTATGAGGGGACCTTCACACTATAGAACTATAGCTCTTTTCACCTTTTTGACTTCCTCCTCCACCATATTCTCTCTTTGCCATCCTAAGTGTCAACTTTCTTGCTTACGTTCATCCCTTGCATGAGTGCTCAAAATGTCGAAAAGGAGTGGATCATTTTGACTTGTACCTGGCTAGTGGTCTGGGGATGAGTCAAGATAAGATTCCAAAGAAGACCAAGTGTGAAACTTTAGTAGATTAAGTTCTCAACACAAAAATACCAATTGTTCGTATATCCCTATCCCCTTTCTTGCAGGCAAACACCATTTGGAGACATTCGAGTCACGGACAGCGAGAGCTCTTGCACCTTTATGTTCTTATGTTGCTTGTTTCAATGCTAAATATAGACTCTTGCCTGTTATGACTTGAATTGGATTACATGCCTTGATTGCTTTACTTAAAAGTTCTTATATGGTTGTTAGCATGTCACCACAGAAATTATGTTTGTTATAATTTACCTACTCGAGGAAGAGCAGGAATTAATCTTGGGTATGTTGATACGTCCAAAACGTATCTGTCATTTCCGCTTGCTCCATGCCTCTTCTGTGTGATATTGCTATGATATTGATACACTTCCATACACTTTTGATCATATTTGGACTAACTTATTAACTCAGTGCACCCCAGTGCCAGTTCCTGTTTTCTGCTGTTTTTCTATTTCAGGTTTCCCCCATATTAAAAGTGCTCCAAAAATTCAGGAAAAATCCAATAAAAAATCAGCGCTTCGGAAGCTTCGGGAATCACCAAGGTGGGGCCAAAGGGGACCCACCAAGGCCCCGGGCGCGCTCCCGGAACGCCCTAGGGTGGGGACGCGCCAGGGGGCCACCTGGACCACTCGTGGCCCCCCTGGCTGCTCCCCTTCGCCCATATATTCTCCGTGACGCGAAACCCCCGAAACAGGAACATTTTTTCGCGATCTCTCCTCTGTTCCGCCGCCACGCTTCCAAGATCGGGAGCACCAGGAGACCTCTTCCCGGCACCCTGCCGTAAGGAGGAACCACCTCCGGGAGCTTCTCCACCACCATGGATGCTTCCCGGATGAACCGTGAGTAGTCCACCTTGGACCATGGGTCTATGATCAGTAGCTATGTGATGTTCTCCTCCCTTCTTTGTTCTTCATGGATTAGACCTCGTGAGCTGCCCTACATGATCGAGGCACATATGTAATCTTTCTGATGTTGCTATGTTGAGTTTGCTGGGATCCGATGGATTATGAGACTATGTTCAGATTGTGTTTGAGTAATATATTTGATTCTCCTCTTTTATATTTATGTTCTTGAGTAATTCTTGCATGTTCTCTGTCCCTGTTTATTGCTTTGTCCAAGTAGTAGGTAGTGACTCCAAGAGGGAGTGTTATGCATGATTGTGGGTTCATGCCCCCTGATGACTAGCTTGACTGACAGGAACATGAGTCTAGGGGATGTGATGTTGCCACAAGGGAGAAAACAACGGTGCTTATACTTGCGGGTGCAAGGATTGTTTACTTTATGCAAAGTTCTTTAATAAAGTTGTTTGTTGCTTTGAGTTTACACTTTGGGTGGGATTCACAACTTAATACCAGCGAGATGTTCTGGATAGATATCTCAAGGTGGATGATTAGTATGTAGATGCAGATGGATTTCGGTCTACTTGTCTTGGCGTACCGCCCATGCTTTTGAGCCTCTTCCTTTATTTATAGGATAGTTAGCATTGGTTTGCGCACATAATCCTGTCAATTGCCCAGCTGTAATTTGTTTACCTCGCATGGCTATTTTATCGTCTTTTGGGAGAGAGACATCACTAGTGAACATCATAGGACCCCGGTCCATATTTCCAACACTGTTTACACCCACTATTTATTTACTGCTTTATTTACTTTTCCGTTGCTATCACTATCATTATTATCCCGTGCGTTTGATCCTTTGTGAACAACAAGGCCGGAGAGATTAACAACCTCTCTGAACTCGTTGGGAGCGAAGTTATCTGTTGTGTGTGCAGGTCCACGTCAACCGCCTACTTGCTAGCGTCGTTGTCCCCTTCCTGTCGTAGTCGGAGTCCTGCTGGAGACAAACCTTCGTATCTTCATCGAGGCAAATTGCTGCTATCTACATCTCAACCTTCCACTTTGGGTAACCAACGAGGGAGCGAGAACTCGTACCATCACCGACTCTTCAACTGGTCAAGCCGACTCTTATGCGTTGAAGTTTATAAGGAGTCGGAGCCAATTCTCTCTAGCTTTTGTTTCACCTTATATTCGAAAATTTCTATTGACTTTTCAGTCAAAGATACATTACTCCATTCATGATTTCTCTGCCCGAAACACCACTGTTGAGGGCATTTATGCCATGGTGAGAATCGAAGCGTCTTTCATAAATGTCACCTACCATGGGTAATCTACCCCTGCCTTTATGGCATTGATTAATCATCTCCTTGTGGCTATAAAAATAGCCATCTGGTAGTCCAATCTTCTGAGCGTGTGCACCTTCTTCTTCCTCTTCTCCCTTTGCAACTTTCTCCATGTCTCCCAAGCTCAGCACCCGTGTCCCTTTGACCACCGGTGATCCTGGTTCCAGTGCTGGTTCTTACGGTGGTCGAGGCCGTGGTCAAGGCCGTGGAAGGGGTCGTGGCCGGGGTAGAGGAAGAGGTGCACACTACTCAGCCATCCCCAGATCTTGAATCTCCACCTTCTTCTTGTTGGATATATGCTCTAGAGGCAAATAATATATGATTATTCCAATATATCTAAGCAAGTTCATAACTAGTTTCATACCGTGCTAGAACTGTGTCAGTGAAACAATGATGCAGGTGTGGTATAGAAACCCCCAGAGTTCCTAGTTAGCCTCTACATTGATAACTAGTTCATGGTCAACATGATGGTCGTGGTTTCGCGATCATGGACAATTAAGTCTCTTGACTATGAGGTCACCTCACTGGTTAAGTGACGTGATGAACATTACCCAAAGTAAGCATTACAGCATGATCAAATCTTGTGAAGGTTCAGTGATGTAATTACAGAACGTGGTAGACCATTCCTATGACCGTGAGTACGTGCATAATTGCTATCTTCCCGGATGCTTTGACCTACATCCCACCACCTGACTGAAATATGCGGGTCATAACGGTTGTATCTTGGGTATTCCGTGGAGATATGTTGAGGAGTATTGTTACAAGAGCGGGATTTCTCAATCCATATAATGGATAGATACTCGGGGCCCACTCGGTGAGATTCCATCCATAAAGCTGCAGCATGTGACTAGGTCACGGGGATGAATATCACGGGAACGAGTGAATGAGGATTAGTTCAGAACGAGGTTGAACCAGACATAGGATGTCATTGATCGAATCTCGGAACAATCCAGTATCGCTGACAAAGGGAATGCTATACGGCGTAAGGTCGAATCGGTGTTTGATATCCGGAATGCACAGGGGTCTTTATGGGCATCCAGGTCCCGCTGATGATCATTGACCGTAGCCTCATCTCGGTCATGACTAGAGTGTTCTCGGACCGTAGGGTAACACACTTAAGGGCTCGATGAAATCGGAGACCTTTTCGGAACCATCGGAGTAACCAGGGAATAAAGGAAACAATATGGGAGAAGTACCGTGTTGAACCGAAACAAGTTCGAAGTGAACCGGAAGGTGTTCCGGAGCATCGGGAGATGGAATATTATGTTTTATTATTAATTAATTGAATTAATAATTAAAATCATTTTATTTCTAATTAATATGTGCAATGGGCCTTAGTGGAGAAAAAGGCCCATTAGGGGAAATAAAAGGGAAAAAGAAAAAGAAAAGAGGGGGGGAGGCGCCATGGGCCCTAGGGCCCATGAGGCGTGCGACCCCTCCCCCCCTTGGCCGACCACCCCCCTTAGCAAAGGGACTTTAGTCCCACATTGCTAAGGGAGAGGGGTTGACTCCCTCCCCTCTGCCTATATATAGATGGGCAGGGTGCACATATTTAATACACAGAAATTCGTGAGAAAATAAATATTACTCCGAATTGAGATCGGTTTTCTCCGGTCTTCTCCCCTCCCTTGTCTCTTTCACGGTGGGCTCCCTAGTGTGAGCCTATAGTGGAATTGAGGCTTCTCTGCTAGAATCGGAGGCCGTCGTGATGCCGAAGCTCCGTCCGGAGGTCTGCTTCCGCCACCTTCGCTGGATCGGAGAACGGAGGTCGTCATCGAGTCTCATACGTGTGCGAGTACTACGAGGTGCTACACGTGTGGCACTACACCCATCCGGGTGCTCAACACAGCCAGGGGGCTGTGAAACTTGATCGGCTACATCAACCACGTTTGCGGGAACTTTTCCCGCGCAACGGACTACACCCGAAGGTATGTTATTTCCGCAATCCTTTCTGTTAAGGTAATACAGCTAGCTAGATCTTGGGTTATGGGAACGCTAGTTAGAAAAAATTATGTTTTCTGCTGCGAACCCCAATAGTGGTATCATGAGCTAGGTCTATGCTTAGTACTACTGTACGGATAGAACACATCGGGGATGTGGGCGTTGATTGTATGATTGTTACCCTCCCATGTGTACTTGTTCACATCTGCGGCATTGTTTGATGAAGTGGCCCCCGACCGACTTTACACGTACACTTACGCGAGACTGGTTCCACGCTTGACATACGGCTTGTACCGTATAAAGTGGCTGGGGGGTGTCTGTCTCTCTACTTTAGCGGATGTGGCATTTGCAACGGAGGGCCCCGTGCGGGGTGTAATAGAGACAATCGTATGGTTGACGTTGTGGTTGACTCGTAGGTTAAAACCTATTTACCTTTGAAAGCCCTAGCAGCCACGTAAAACTTGCAATATACAACTAGACCGTCTAAACCTTGTATTGCTAAGTGGGGGCTATCATTCGTTTGTTTGTGATGTAGCGATAGCTTTGCTATGTGTTACTAGTAAGTAGTAATCATCATCATAAAACAAACTAAAATGGAGACACTGTAGACTTAGTGTTGCCATAGCTCAGACATCTTAAAACTTGCTAGTATAGGATACACGACGGTAGCATGTGATACGATGATCCATTAACAAAGCCAAACACAAGTATTCTACCGAAGTGTGCACCGCCTGGAAGGTTCTCCCATATGGCTTGATGCTCCGTACATACCGGAGTTGTCCTACATATTCAATGGAGTTCGCATGAGGTTGGGTTCGGCAAGCCTGGCATATGCAGATATGGCCTTGCTGAGCAGCATATGACATGGAGGTTAATTTGGCGAGCCTAGCATATGCAGATATGGCCTCGGAATACTAGAGATCGAAAGGTCGAGCATGAGTCACAGTACATATAAGATAATGTGATCGCACAAGCTGTTGTCTACCTTTGAAACTGACCCGTCGGCCGTGTGATATTCGAGGTCGGGCAGTGAATCTGGATCATGTAATCACTAAAACTTCCTAGGGATGAATTGTTTTAGTGCGAGCTCATTTATAATATGATTATATGAACTCATTGTTGTGAACTAGTCTTAATTGTGTTCCTTGCAATTATGTTTCAAGAAAATGGATAATACCCAGTACCTTGAAATGGTTTCCTTCTTACATGGTGAAAGACTTAAAGAAAATGGGTCAAACTTCATTAGTTGGTACTTACGCCTTAGAACCGTGCTCAAGAGAATCAACCTTTCATTCTTAACTAAAAAGCATGTGGGAAACCCTCCAGCAAACGACATGGATGCACAAGCGGCGATTGATTATCAGTATCGTCGAAGGACATATGCCATAGCTAAAGGTATCATAGAAACCAGCATTCCGCAACCTTTGCGTGAGGAGTATGCTGATTTGGATACATATGATATGATCGATGAGCTGAAGTCATCAAACTTGCAACGGTTTAGAGTTGCCAGATTTGAGTTAGAAAGTGAGTTTCTCTCTACAAAGATGGAAGAAGGCACACATGGCCAAGATGCATGAGATACATCTGAGCCTCGTAGATGACTTTGACTATGAAACCACACATGAGTCTGCGATATACACGGTGTTACACTCGCTTCCACCAAGCTATACAGACCATGTCCATGGCTATGTCGGCAGAGGTGAAAGCCTCGAGTTCTCTGACTTCATGGATAGACTTCAGTACCTGGAGGTTGAACCCATTGAAGGAGAAGTTGTTGATGGAGAAGGTATATACTTGATATACTTTATAAATGTTTACTCCCTTATACAACATTTGCACTAAATGAGTATCTGATACTTATTCTGTTTTATGAAAACAGTACCTGCCGTTGTATGGACGGGAAGAGGTGAAATCGAGGATTGATGGATATCAAGTCAGTTGATGGCCAGCATGGATTCCGCCGAGACATATATTATAGGAGATACTTAGAGTATTAGATAAATCTTATGTAATCATTATAGTATGAACACTTAGTTGTGTGTCTTGCATCTCGCGAGACAAAGTTATTCATGTAATGAGACAAGTCAGTTGTTCCATCTTTATGAATAAAAGTGTGCTTGTACTTTGATTACGTCTTGATTTATGATATGATAGAAAGCATTTATAATACTACTATTATTGTCAAGAAATATTCAATGATTAAATGATAAAGTTGTCTTGATTATAACAAGTCAAAGATTTGATTGCATGAGGTGACTTCATAACTGATGAATTCATTAAATGTATGATCTATTAACTTGTGAGTTCATTATCGAATGAAAATCATAACTTGATTGCATGACATGGATTAGATACACGATCTATGAACCTCTGCAATAAATATAACCATGACAAGGTTCTAGCAAGTAGAACTTGTGCCAATCATTATACATAAATGATGTACTAAATGGGCACGTGAGTTATCATTAAAGACTTCATATGATTAATTGAAAGTTGTATTCAGTTGAGATCATAAAACTGAGATTCTGGAATCACAGTGAGAGGTGAGAATACAAGGATACATATCACTACGCTACGATCCGAAGTGATAAGTATTGATATTGACATATTGGGAGGCTTGTGGAAGTTGTACCACAAACTACGATGCAAGTTGAAAGTGCTGGACTACTTAAACCATTCGTAGTCATACTAAACCTTAGTATGGTCTAAACGTTATTTCCCCTAGCACTATAGTTATTGTCGAATAAGGTTGTTTAATTCATTAAGTTAAAACACCCACTTCATGAATAGGAAACCATCCTGAATCTAACGAGACATGATAGCTCCATAACTGATGGTGTTATAAGGTTTCTTAAAAGAAAGAATTTCTTTGTAATAAAACTACAAGCAATTGAAATTACATATTCTCCCCGAAGAGCAAAATGTGTGTTGCTTTATTGGTAATGCGGGAAGAAGTCTCTCGACACGGATCCAATGGGAGATAATGGAAACTTTGACCGGGGTATTGGACCTTGCCTTCAGAATATCAGAGTATTGCAATGGAAGCATGTTCCGCTGTAATGACGCTATATAAGGAAGGATATGCCAAAGATGATTGATCTTGGTATATGAGTTGAAGCCATTGTTGAAATTAGAAAGTTGTCATGAATACGTTCTGTACAGAACAATAATCATGAGTCTTCTTAATAAAACAATAGGGAATAACATTGCTTGAAACACAAAGGGACGATGGTAGTCTAGAAGACGAGGAGAAATGAAATAATATTGAGTTACATGTAGGATGGCTCACGTCCTGTGAAATAAATTGGTTATTTCAAATTCTCGACAAACTGGAGAGTGATTGAGAATAATGTAATGGGCATAAGGCATTTTTTTTGTTATGACCAAAATTCAATGGTGATTGACTACAGAAACGTAGGAATGCTTTAATCAATAAAATATTTCATTTACACTACGATGGACCATAGCCTAAAATTGCATCTCAGTCAAATTTGGGATTTGAAAGAGAATTGCAATGGGCATGACGAAGGTTATTTCGTTAAAAGGATGGACTATAGTACCTCAAGACAGGAAACCTCAACCTTGATTTGATCAAGTGATTTTGTGATGACCAAAATATTGAGTGGGCCTGCAGTTTCATGAAACTGAGTGGGAGCTTTGAAGACTTCCCGGAAACTTGGAATGCAGAGGGCATTTTCTGAGTGGGAGCTTTGGAAGTTTTGTCATTATGTGAGACATAGTGAAACAATAAAATGACTTGATGAAAGCTGAACCACAAATATATGAGTATATGATGGATATATTTGAGTGGGAGCATGATCATTGTCTCAAACATATATGCATTGATATGTGTGAAGAATGATCTCATATGTATATATATATATGGATATGCATTGATTGTGTATATAGAGAATCGTCTTATATACATATGTGCATTATGATATATATAGAGCATAAGGCAAATAAAATACAAGATTGCAAGAATCTTCTTTTATGTGAAATACCAACACATTACACGTTGAAATCTATATGAGTAGATTAAGATACGGATAATGAAACGAAGTGAAGGTTGGAATAATCTTCTAAGACAAGAAACATGTTCTTGTGGCTAGAAATTATATAATGGATGAAATCCAAATATCACAAGCAATGTCTTGATGGAAGAATAGAGATGCACCATGTACTGGACATGTGATCTTATATGTTCCTGACATATGATTCTACCATATAACATGCATTGTGAATCCAACAACAGAATGACTCAAAAGTTCTTGGAAGAAGAACATATTCCGATGTGCTTTAGGAGTAAAACACAGAATCTGAATAAAGTCCATGCATTTAGTATATGAGGAATACTGAGGACTATACTCTAAAATATAGAAAGGATAATAGACTTGAATGTAATGCAAGATTACAATTGCAAGCCATATTATGGGTCTATATGGAATTAGAGACATCACCAAAGACATGAAAGAAATGTGAGCAAAATTCACGGCACTACAAACATAATACTACTTAAGAAAGTAGACGTGTGGATAAAAGTTTAGCGTGAGAAGTATTGGACTTCTGGTTGAGTGTATTTCCCAGTATATATGACTAAGGATGAGTCTTCTAAAGACTGAACCAAGACATCATAGGAGGATACTGTGAAATAATAGTCTCATTCTCCCGCGAAACTTATATCCAACCATTATATGATAATGAGTGGTATGTCAAAAGAGCTTTTGAACTGTACCAGTGGCAAAGAAAACATACGAATCTGAATTGGTGCAGTTCATTGACGAACCCTCTTCCATGAGCATGCATGATCAATGAACACTTATGTGATAAGATGATTATGATCGGAAAAATGCGGCTCGATTATTAGCACTCTAGTGCAAGTGGGAGACTGTTGGATATATGCTCTAGAGGCAAATAATATATGATTATTCCAATATATCTAAGAAAGTTCATAACTAGTTTCATATCGTGCTAGAACTGTGTCAGTGAAACAATGATGCAGGTGTGGTATAGAAACCCCCAGAGTTCCTAGTTAGCCTCTACATCGATAACTAGTTCATGGTCAACATGATGGTCGTGGTTTCGCGATCATGGACAATTAAGTCTCTTGCCTATGAGGTCACCTCACTGGTTAAGTGACGTGATGAACATTACCCAAAGTAAGCATTACAGCATGATCAAATCTTGTGAAGGTTCAATGCTATAATTACAGAACGTGGTAGACCGTTCCTTTGACCGTGAGTACGTGCATAATTGCTATCTTCCCGGATGCTTTGACCTACATCCCACCACCTGACTGAAATATGCGGGTCATAACGGTTGTATCTTGGGTATTCCATGGAGATATGTTGAGGAGTATTGTTACAAGAGCGGGATTTCTCAATCCATATAATGGATAGATACTCGGGGCCCACTCGGTGAGATTCCATCCATAAAGCTGCAGCATGTGACTAGGTCACGGGGATGAATATCACGGGAACGAGTGAATGAGGATTAGTTCAGAATGAGGTTGAACCAGACATAGGATGTCATTGATCGAATCTCGGAACAATCCAGTATCGCTGACAAAGGGAATGCTATACGGCGTAAGGTCCAATCGGTGTTTGATATCCGGAATGCACAGGGGTCATTATGGGCATCCAGGTCCCGCTGATGATCATTGACCGTACGCTCATCTCGGTCATGACTGGAGTGTTCTCGGACCGTAGGGTAACACACTTAAGGGCTCGATGAAATCGGAGACCTTTTCGGAACCATCAGAGTAACCAGAGAATAAAGGAAACAATATCGGAGAAGTACCGTGTTGAACCGAAACAAGTTCGGAGTGAACCGGAAGGTGTTCCGGAGCACCGGGAGATGGAATATTATGTTTTAGTTATTAATTAATTGAATTAATAATTAAAATCATTTTATTTCTAATTAATATGTGCAATGGGCCTTAGTGGAGAAAAAGGCCCATTAGGGGAAATAAAAGGGAAAAAGGAAAAGAAAAGAGGGGGGAGGCGCCATGGGCCCTAGGGCCCATGAGGGGTGCGCCCCTCCCCCCCTTGGCCGACCACCCCCCTTAGCAAAGGGACTTTAGTCCCACATTGCTAAGGGAGAGGGGTTGACTCCCTCCCCTCTGCCTATATATAGATGGGCAGGGTGCTCATATTTAATAGACAGAAATTCGTGAGAAAATAAATATTACTCCGAATTGAGATCGGTTTTCTCCGGTCTTCTCCCCTCCCTTGTCTATTTCACGGTGGGCTCCCTAATGTGAGCCTATAGTGGAATTGAGGTTTCTCTGCTAGAATCGGAGGCCGTCGTGCTGCCGAAGCTCCGTCCGGAGGTCTGCTTCCGCCACCTTCGCTGGATCGGAGAACGAAGGTCGTCATCGAGTCTCGTACGTGTGTGAGTACTACGAGGTGCTACACATGTGGCACTACACCCATCCGGGTGCTCAACACAGCCAGGGGGCTGTGAAACTTGATCGGCTACATCAACCACGTTTGCGGGAACGTTTCCCGCTCAACGGACTACACCCCGAGCTATGTTATTTCCGCAATCCTTTCCGTTACGGTAATACGACTAGCTAGATCTTGGGTTATGGGAACGCTAGTTAGAAAATTTTATGTTTTCTGCTGCGAACCCCAACACTTCTCCTGAGAGAAACGAGTTTCTGGTGAAGGTTGACACAATCCGTCGCTGGTTTAATCTTCCCGAATCTTTTGCCAATATTGTTGCGGCCTCCAAGCCTCCAGGACTGTGGCTTCGCTCCGATGGGTGCCCTCATGGACCCATTTGGGTAGCCACTAGCTTCTCTGGCCAGGATTCCATGTTCCTGGAGAAAGGTTGGAAAAAAATTCTTCGCTCCAGGAACATTCAAAAGGGGATACCATCATCTTTAGATATGATGGTGATGAGACCCTTTGGGCCAGGATTTTCGACTCGGATGGCGATCGAGCCGACTGCTGTATGGAGAGTTCCAGCAGTAGTGATGGAGAATTTTACAACAATGTAGAGGAGGCCCGAGTCTCCCCATCTGATGACAAAGCCGACTCTGAGGACGACCACTGAAGCTGTAGTTTCTATCTAGTAGTATTTTGTCGACTTTGGTCTTGTTTTATTTTGATGTAAGGCTTCTTCTTTTGATGTAAGACTCAGCCACTAATGAATGAGAATTTTAATTTCCCATCAAATCTGTAAGTCGGTTTTTTGTCTGACTTTGGATATTTATGTATGAGAGTCGACGTTCTTGATGATATATGTATCTGTATCCCCCTGTGTCGATTCAAATGGACTTGTATCTTTGTCGACTCATGATATAGATCTACTTGTAGTCCCCATGATTTGGTATGGTCACCTTGTGTGCCGAACCTAATCATAAAAATTATTTTGAAGTGATACTTGCCAAGAGTTGGTAAGAACAACATTGTGTTGTGCCGAATCTTGAAAATAAAATTTGAAGTGTAGTAAGTCCCCATGAGTCGGTATATGCATCTGGGTGCGATGCCGAGTCACATAGGTCTAACTCTTATCTGAAAGAAAATTTTGTTATGCATAATAGAAAATGAAGTATGATGTTTGTATGCAAAAAATAAATTTCGAAGGCTCATATAGAAGCCGACTCATGCCTCATCTTCTCGCGTTGAGAGAGATTATTGGTTCAAGAGTCGAAACTTCTCTGTAAGCCGGCACATATAACAAGCGTTTCCGATGCCTAGGACCAAACTCGATAGGCATTTCTGTAAGCCCCCAAAGTTTAGACTAAGTCAGGTTTTTGTTGGTCATATGAGCTTGAGCTATACAGGCCATATTTTAAGGCGTGGGTGGCCAATTCATGTATATGCCGGGTTTTCTTCAAATAAGAGTCGATGGATGTCATCGAGCTCCCCTATTTCCCCTGAATAAGACATCCACATGTGGAGTTTTACATATACATGCAGGTTGTCAGGTAAGAGTCGATGAATATCATCGAACTCCCCGATTCCCCTGACTAAGTAATATACATGCTCAGAGCCGATAAAGGGTTGATCAAGCCCCCAGGTCTCTGAGATATAAAATGTAAAAATATGCAATGTATGATGTGAGATGAAAACATGAAAATAATAAAGTAAAGAAAAGTCGGTATGACAGCTAGATTGGAGAGAGCCGGTGCGACGAAAGTCGACTTAGATATTAGATGTGGCGAAAGCCTAGTGCGACGAAAGTCGACTTAGATACGTTTTATATGGCGAGAGCCTAGTGCGACGAAAGTCGACTTAGATACATTTTATATGCCGATAGCCTAGTGTGACGAAAGTCGACTTATATATGTACATTATGTGGCGAGAGCCGGTGCGACGAGTGTCGACTTATATTTGACGTACAATAATGTTCATGTTCTACTCAAGTATAATATGGACGGAGTTGTGTGATGTCCCACGGTCTGGGAATCTCCTCCATATATGTGCGTGATTTTTCCTTCTCACGTATATCAACCAGGTAGTAGGATCTATTGTATAGGTTTTTGCTAAACACAAATGGTCCTTCCCATGGAGAGGATAATTTTTGCATTCCATCCTTTTTCTGTATGAGGCGGAGCACTAAATCACCTTCCTGGAAAGTACGATTTCTGATACAACGGGTATGGTATTGTCGTAGATCTGTTTGGTAGATAGCCGACCGAGCTGCTGCTAGTTCTCGTTTTTCGTCAAGAACGTCCAAGGCGTCCTGCCTTGCTTTCTCATTGTCGGCTTCCACATATGTTGTGACCTGCGACGCCCCCAAAATCAATCCGTGTACAGTAATCATACACGCAGGGTACACGGCTGAGATTAGGGTGCCATGGTGAGAATATCACAGCACAACACTAAACACAAAAGGATAAACCAATATGTTACAATAAAGGGGGGTCACGCGGACCCGAATACATAAGTTATACAAGCCATAATATCTGAGTACAGACATAGTTAGTCAAGTTTTGCCTTAAGAAGGCTAGCACAAATAACATCAGAGATACAGATCGAAAAGGCAAGGCCTCCTACCTGGGAGCCTCCGAAACTACTCCTGGTCCTGGTCAGCGGGGGTCTCGACGTAGTAGTATCCGCCTCCGGGGTACTCCTGCTCCTGGGCTCCAACGTCGACTGCAGCGGCCGATCAGGCAAAACATAAAAGGGGAAATAAAGCAAAGGTGAGTATCTAGTATACCCGCGAGTCTTACGTCCGCTACTAAGCATTATGCATTGTATCAAATGGAAAGGGGAGGCTGTATATAGTGGACTGCAAGATTGAAATCAGAATAAGGGTAAGAAGCTAGGCCTATCGAAGACTAGCATCTTTTGACGTTGTCTTGCAGCATGAGAAGAGAAACAACCAACAGTTCATATAAAGCAATAAAGTAACAATGAAGCAGAAGTTGCTGCAACATTGTATAATAGTAAGTTGTAATGATTAATAATAATAATGCCTCCGAGTTCCCCTCCTCGACTTCCCTGCGAGGAAGAAAACCCGGAACCATACAATTTAATAGTAATAGTTTGTAGTGGTAAGATCCAGCTTCAGCATAAAGCGTCCTGTTACCGTGGACAAGGCTATTCGAATAGATTAAACTCCCTGCAGGGGTGCACTACTGTTCAGCCTGCACGCTCGGATCTCCAGGGTGGCGTGAACCTTGTTAGGGAACGCCCCACCGAGGCTATTCGACACATCGCAACCCATCCTAGGCTCAGCAGAGAGGCCATCCGCCGGACTATATCCTATGCGCCAAGGGGTCTAGGTCCCTCACCCTTGCACGCTCCTGCACGGTGCGAGTCTGGCCGGTGAAGCAAAAGCAAATCCAAACACACCTACTGCAGCAAATAAGACAACACGGCTTCCCGGCGATCAGGCCGCAGTACTGCTGACGTCTGAAGAGCTTTCGGACGAACTACGACGCGGAGGGCCCACACCGTAATCCCACGTGTAGGTAGTGCGTATAGACCAACGGGTCTCTAAAGTCATCCGCCGAACCATTTAGCATTTTAATATTATCTCGCAGACAACTGTTATCGCTGTCTGACTAACAACACAACGGACAACGAAGAGCAACAAGGCCCACTGGTAACGTCGGGGCCTGCCCTGTCGTCCCGTCAAAGCGCGCGGTTACCGACAAGGTGAACCGTATCCTTACCTTGTCTCGCGTGTGCTCTTGGTAGAGCTCGACTTTTGCGTGGTTTGGTAACGCTCGCGAGATACGAGCAGGGGCCAAGCACGCCAGTAACGTCGGCCGTACCCTCCCTGTCGTTCCCGACGATATACCGCTCGCGGGCACCGTTGGGTCGCCCGACTTCTTAACTTTAAGGACAACCGTTGTCCAGGACCCTATGGCGGCAAGACAAAGTCAGCCTCGAGTGGAGTACAAGGATTACTCCTGGATGGCTCACACTTGAGGTGACTAGGCATAACCCAGATAGGGGCCTTAGGCGGTGTCTGCTTTGTACCGTACCTGTGCAGTTGTATATATTGTATCCGTGTTCACTCCCCTGAGTGATCACGGCCCGCTATCTAGTCCTAGCTAACAATGCGCAGGGCTCACTGCTGAATATATGCATAATTATAACAGGCAGCATAGGACAAAGGAAGGTACATCAAGGGGCGACAAAAACAGGCTATGCAATTGAATAGGATTATAATGTAGCAGCAGCAGTAACAATGCCTAGTGCAAGAAAGTACGGAAAAGGTAGGCGATATCTGGGGAAGAGAATGGCTCTGCTTGCTTGGAAGCTCGACGGTAGGGGTAGGGTCGTCGACGAAGTAGTCGTACCCGGCGGCGGTGTAGTCGGCGGTAGCAGCGGGGTCTACCGGAGAATAAAGGGGGGAATAAACACAGTAAATACAAAGCAATCATAGCAAACAAATACATGAAATGATGTATGCAACGTTAACGGTGTTCAAACGCAGTGCAATGAACGTTGCTCGGAGCGGGAATCCATCCGGGGATGAACTACCGGCTTCGGGTGATTACCGGACAGGGTGTCCGGAGGGGGAAGGGATCATGCCGGAGGTGTAGTGGACATCCGACAAACATAAGAGGGGTGTATCCGTGCTAGTTGAACCATTCCGGACAACATCCGTGTTCGGAATAAATTCATCCGGCAGGTTTTTACCGGCACTGGGAATTATCGACAGACAGCCCAGAGGGGGGAATGTCGATGATCGGTGTGATAGGGGGGTGGGGTAGACATACAGATAGCGTATTCGTATTCGTTATATTTTTCTGATCAATTTTCATGTATAAAGTTTTTTGAATCTGACTTACGGTTTAAAAGATATTCAAATTCAAAGTTTAAATTATTTTAAATCAATTTCTGGATTTTCTGGAATTATTTTTATTAATAAAAATCCAACATTATTCATAACTAGTTGACTGGTCAAACCTGACATATGGGACCCACATGTCAGCCTCACAATCAAATAAAACATTTTTATTAATTTAAATTACCCTGGACCCACATGTCATACACTAGCAGTTTAATTAAAATTTAATTAACTTAACAAGGCCTAGGACCCACATGTCAGTGAGTCATTAGGGGTAGTTAAGCCACTGACCGGGCGGGCCCACCTGTCGGCGACACGGCCATCGCCGGCGACGGCAGAGTTCGCCGGAGTTGAGCGTGCGCTTGATTCCGGCGACCATTTTTAGCGGGGTTTGCTTCTACGTGTTCCTGGGGGACTGCCGCGTCGAATGGTGGCGCTGGCCTCGCCGGGGAGTCGCCGGAACGACGCCGGCGACGACGGAGGCGGCGGCCCGTGTTCGGACCTCGACGGAATCGGGGCTAGAGGGGGTTTGAGCGCGCGCTGAGTGTCCTAACGGGACCTACGGCTCGTGGGGAGCACAATGGTGACGCGCACAGGAACAAATGGTTGCCGTGGTCAAGCCGACGACGAGCGCGCGCGGCGGCGGGTTCGGTTTGAGAAGGGCATCATCTACGGGCACGGGGAGAGATAGAGGAACACGCCGTTCCGTGCGGGAGGCTCACCGGGGCGTGTAGCCGTTAGAGCGGGCTCGGGGAGGGGCTGGCGTGGCCGGAATTGCGACGGCGAGCGGCAGGGCAGAGGAGGGGAACGGCGGCGTAGCGCGCGTTGTAGCCGTCCTCGCGGCGATTCCTTGCTCGAGGTGGTGAAGACGAGGCCGGCGCAGCACTTGGACACGTCGGTGTGGACTGCGGAGGACGATGGTCGCGTGGGTTCACGGAGGTGCTCCCATGGCAGCGGCGGGCGTGGACGAGCAGAGCGGGAGGGAGGCGATGGGGTGTGTTTTGCGAGGGGGGCTAGGGGTTAGGGTTCCCTGGGGCTTGGACTCCATATGCGCGCCGGCGGCCGCCGGATTCGTGCCACGGCACGGCCAGGTCGTCGTGTCCCCGGCCGATGCCCGCCACGGCATCCCCCCGTACGGCAGGAAGAAGAAGGGGGGCGCGATGGGTTTGGGTTGGATTCGGGAGAGTTGGGCGGGTTTAGCTGGGCCGGTTGGCCCAGCGGGAGAGGGGTTTTGGGCTTTGCCCCTTTTATTTGTTTTTCTCTTGTTTTTCTCTTCTGTTATTTTTGCTTGCATTTATTTTATTCACCTAGGCAATTTTGTAAAATGTGTAACCTAGCCCATAATTAGTGTAGCACTATAGAACAGTGCCACAAAAAGTTTTGTGTCAAAATAAAATCAATTGTATTTTTTGTTTTATTTAAAAGGTATTAAATGCCACTGTTTTACTACTATTGTGAATTGTTTGATTTATTTGGTAGCTTAATAAATTCCCATACCCACATGGACATGGTCCACTGGTTTTTAGGGATTTTACAAAAATGGTTTCATGATTCATGGGCAATGTTTTATTCATCACTTATTTTTAATATTCAACAAAAGGCACTTTGGGTTTTGTTTGGATTCAAAGTTTATCAAGGCTTGATCAAAGGTGATTAGAGGCTTGCTAAACACAGAGAATTATATTAACAAAAGTTTTACAGATGCCTGACACTGAGGGTGTTACAAATCTCCCCCACTACAAGAATTCTCGGCCCGAGAATCTAAGCGGTAGAGGGGAAAAGATCGGGGTATTCCTCACGAAAACGATCTTCGCGTTCCCAAGTGGCTTCATCTTCAGAATGATTCGACCACTGAACTTTGAGGAACTTGGTTGTCTTGTTGCGGGTTTTGCGTTCAGGCTGATCGAGAATGCGGCTCGGATGTTCTTGATAAGTCAAGTCCTGTTGCAATTCAATTATATCATGTTCCACTTCGCGAATAGGGTCCTTGAAGTTTGAGAGCGCGGCCGGCTTTCGAGTTGGATGTCGACTCACCGGGGTCCACCCGGAATTGTGCGTTTTTTAGTTAGAGGGACTATGACGTTCCGGAGTTTTAGGCGCCTTCTCCCGCCAAGCGGAAACCGGACGTACATGCGAAGCCTATGATGGGCAGTTGGTACACCCCTGCAGGGTTAAATCTTTTCGAAATGCCGTGTCCGCGGTTATGGACGACTTGAGACCTACTCCTTGTTCATAGAATAACATCAATTTGAATCATAATTAAAACTTGCCTACCGTGTGAGGGCCTTGGTTGCTTTTCTTCGTACAGGGGGACCGAGAGAAGATCCAGGTTGTGTTATCTTTGACGTAAGTAGGTGGATAGCAGACTTATGACGCGATGTCACGTGTACTTCTTGGATCTTGCCTCTACTCTAATAGAGCGATAGCCACCATATATGCTAGTGCGGCTGCAACCTTTACCTTTATCTTGTCTTACCGTAGGGAGTTAGTTATCCTGTAATGATATAATCTCACCCCTGTTTTCCTTTTGTGCTTTTACTGTTTTGCCTAATCGGCCGCTGTAGTTGATTACTTCCTTGACCCGAGCACTGGACGATACTTCGTGGAGGTTCCCCCGGAGGATGACGATGAGATCGACCTCCTTCAGTAGATCCTACAGTTGGGCTTCGACGATCCGTGGGTGGACTCTTTATGTGCAACCCTCTCTAGGGCAATTAGGATTTTGACCGTACTCCGTCGTGTTTGTCTTCCGCTTGTTGCATGTTATTCTGTTGGGTCCACGGACCTCTGAGATGTTGTAATAAATTCCAGTGGCGATTTATGCCCTGGACTCTATATATATTTATTGTCTTAGTTTAAGTTCTTTGTTCATATACCTGTTGTCGAGAATCGGCAGCGACACGAGTGCGAGTGTCGTGAGTCGGTGGCTCTTTATGCGCTACTAACTTGAGAGGGACGCGAAAGCGACTAACTCGGATTAGCACCGCATCGGGGGCCTTACAGCTTGCGAGCCACTTGGGCGATGGAGGGATTGGGCTTGGTAGTGGTTGCCTTTGGCTTGGAAGGGGCAGCGGGCTTATCAGCAGATTTCATCTGCTTCAAACGGTCGTGTTTTTTCTTCGACCTTCTTTCCTTCTGATCAACTTGGGGAGGAGGCTTCGATGCTAGAGGCTTCTCTATCACCAAGTGAGGGGTGTCCATCACAGGGCGAGTAACACATACGTCTGTGAGATCACGAATCTGAATGCCTCTTTGACGGGTATCAATCCCGGCAAATCCCATGGTCAGGGACCCTGGGTTAGTCATGAGAGGCACAGGTTGGACGATAGCTCGTCGGCAAACAGGAAGGCTCGCTCCTGCTCGATATTATGGATGGGGGAGATGCGATTACAGTTGATGCCAAGGCGGGAGTGCTCAAGGCTAGGGTTACAGGTGATATTAGATATCTTTGGCGTCGCCCCTCCTAGCCCTTATATACCGGGCTAGGTCTCGGGGAGTTCATCTATGTTTACAGGTAAGCTTTCCTAACCCTAGCTTGCTCCGTACGGCAGGTCTTTGCCCCTTCCTTGTGAGTCGTGGACTCTTACGTCGGTGCCAACTAGCGGGCCGAGGCTGTATCTTCATGGGCCTTCTGTCTTCATGGACACCAGGTAGGCTTATCCGTAGGAGTCATCGGGTCACCCCCTCGTCAGTAGCCCCCGAGTGCCTGGGGGACTCGAAGAGTCGCGCAGGGGCTCGAGTACATTCATTTGTCGGTTATTGGTATGCGCGGTTCATCCGCGGGTCGCTGGCAGTCTGGTGGCCATGACAAAACCTATTTCCAGGGATGCTAAGCTGAAAGGGCCCAAGGAGTCGACGGGTCGAGCCTTGGTGAATTGCACTAGGGCAAATACCACAGTAGCCCAATCAAACCCACGTCCCTCAACATGAGCTTGGAACACTGGTGTCGAGCAAAAGTCCGGCCGCTTCAGGTCTTACGGTGTTCATTTGCCGCCAGTAATGTGCATAGCCTAAGGCGCGTCCGCCCGGCTTTTCTATCATGCGCAGCGCATGGGAAAGGTTGGGAGTGAAATCGCTCTTCGGCAATTCCCAGCCCGGCCGAACTTCGCAGTGGGGTCTTACCTACATGCTAATCTTGCGTGGCATCTGGGCACAGTGTGTCGTGTACAGGAATGTGTGTTTTTTAGGCGCGGAGCCTTATAGCCTTGCACCCGCTTGGAACAAAACATCAAGCGAGCTGTTCACTCATTCACCCGAGGAGCTTGTTTCAAGTGCTCAGTCGGGGGTTTTTCGCGAGGACTCACTCGAATGCCGTTTCGGCTCTTGAGGTGAGGGAGCACCTGAGACTCTTAGCGCCGTATGGTCTTCGCGAATGCATGTTTGTTTTACGTCGGGTTGAGGGAGCACCCGAGACTCTCATAAGTGCGAGTGGTCACTCGAGCACATGGCTGACCTTTAGGTGAGGGAGCACCCGGGACTCTTATAAGTGCGAGTGGTCACTCGTGCACATGACTGACCTTTAGGTGAGGGAGCACCCGGGACTCTTATGAGGTACTCTCCCGATGGGAGGAAGATGTTTTATCTTCATCGGGAAAAAGATCTGAGAGATGGAATCTCAGGGCCTTGATGTCTTTTTGGTTTTCTTCGCCGCTTGTCAGGGATAGCGAAGCCTCTGTTTGATGGATGTCAGGGATTCTCTAGCAGTGAACCGTCACGTCTTCATGACCGGTCATAATAATGGCCGTTGTGGCGTGCGACAGGCGCCGGTTGAGTTTCCGATACGCGCGTTGGAAACTTGCGTGAATTGACGCGTCTTGCGCACAGTGCATCCCGTGGGAGAGCATCTTGGTCTTGGAGTCCGAGACATCTGCGACGTTTGGTCTTTGAATTAATTTCTGCTGTCGTCTTGGCTTCTCTGTGCTTGAGGATTGTTGTTCTATAAATAAGTCTTTCTCTTCCACAGCATTCCGCCTCTATCCAGCTTGCTGATTTGCCTCTTCCTTCTTCTCTTGTTCCTCCCATGGCTCCCAAGCGGGGTGTTGGCCGTGGCCGTTTTCGTCGAGGCCGCGGTGGCCGTACACCACGCTCATGCCTTGGTGGTTTCCATGGTGCGGCGTCAGTGCCTTCCTCTTCTCCCTTGGAGGAGGGATTCTGGCGCTATGACTTTCTTTTACATGTTCGTGGCCAAAGTGCCAATCGCGTTCTTCTTCCTTCTGCTTTTCCGCCATTGTCTCTGAACGTGGCTTGGATGGCTTGCTTCTGCATCTTACCTAGCCAGGACACAGATGCCTTCTCGAGTTGCTTGGCCCGAGATTGGAGGCATTTTTCCGCCCCGTGGTCCTCTACTTCCACCCTACGCTGGACCTAGGCCCCATCCTTGCCCAAATGGATATCAGGGTCCACAGGCCTCTGTGTTTTCCGATGGTCACCTTCAGCTACCGGGTTACGCGGGTAACTTTTCCGAGAATTACTATGGAGATGGAGATGAGTGAGACCGCCTGTGGTCTTACTGTAGTGAGGATGTAGTAGTATCTTTAGTATATTGTACGCAAGGTGTTCTAAGTTCCAGAGGCTTAGATAAATAATGTATAGGAAGTCAGAGTGCCTCTGAAGGATGTATCATCTTGATCACGTTTGTATTAGCTTGGAGCTTGTACTAAAATGATGTATGGTTTGTATGACAGCTTGTGAATATATGGCTTGTATGCTTTTATCACCATGTTGTCAAGATGATTACTTCCTTTGTTCTGTGATTCTTCCAGTACCTTCAATACCTTGATTAGACTCTTCCAATCAACTCTGTTTGACTTCGGTTTTCACCTTCAGGATGTCTCAAGGAACCCGTGGCCAGCTTGGTCATGCCCATGGTCGTGGGAATGAACCGGAGGAAGGAAATCTTCCACCGCCACCCACGATGGCTCAGGTTCTGATGGAGGTTGAGAGGAACCGCCAAGACTCTCACCAGTTGCTGGAGGTCATTGCCCGCAACACCACTCAGCAGCACACCGAGTTGGTGTCTTTGAATGACTTCATCCGGCTTCATCCCCCGGATTTCAGCTACTCCACCGAGCCCCTTGACGCCGAGGACTGGCTTCGCAGCATCGAAAGGAAGCTCCAGGCAGGCCATGTTGTAGTTGGTGACAGGGTCAGCTATGCCACCTACCACCTCGAGGGTGCAGCTAGCTCTTGGTGGGAGAATTTCCTGAACATGCGTCCCGCTGGACCACCCACAACTTGGGATGAGTTCTGCACTTCATTCCGTGAGCACCACATTCCAAAGGGTCTTATGGACCGCAAGCGTGAGGAGTTCTGCAACCTCACCCAAGGCAGAAGGACTGTTGACGAGTTTAGTCGTGAGTTCAACCGACTGGCTCGCTATGCTAATGAAGAGGTCTCCACCGATGCCAAGAAGCAAGACAGGTTCCGCCGTGGACTCAATTCTGGACTCCATCGTGAGCTCAACCTGCATGACTTCGCCACCTTCCAGGTCCTTGTCAACAAGGCCATCAAGGCGGAGGACATGAACACCCCCAATGATTTCCGCAAGCACCCTAGAGATGATGGTTCATCTAGTTCAGGCTCTCAGAAGCGCAAGATCTGGATCCCCAACAACATGTTTCGCCAGAACAACCCATCGAGGCCATCCTATGTGGCGCCTCGTTCACCAACTTCGTTCCACCCAGCTCCACCGAACAACCCAGCTCCCCGCACTGTCTTTGGAGCCTGCTACAAGTGTGGTCAGGAAGGTCACTACTCCCGTCAGTGTCCCCAGAACTAACTCCAGAATCAGAATGCTCCACCCCGTGCCGGAGGTAACAACAATGGTCGTGGCAAGCCACCCCCGAAGGTCTTCACCACCAAACCCGCTCCTCCCGCCAATCGTGAACGTGTGAACCAGATCTCAGCTGAAGAGACTGACGACACTTCTGACGTCATTCTTGGTACACTCCCAGTCAATTATGTTCCTACTTCCGTTCTTTTCAACCCAGGAGCATCTCATTCATTCATGTCGGAAAGTTATGCACTTCGTCATGAGTTATCCTTTGTTGAAATGTCCACTCCAATGATAATTCAAACTCCAGGGTCAAGATGGAAAACTAATAGAGTAAGCCATGGTAATCAAATTGCAATTGAGGGTTTAGTATTCCTTGCTTCACTTATAGCCCTCAAATCTTCAGACATTGATGTCATCCTTAGTATGGATTGGTTATCAAGACAAAATGTTTTTCTTGATTGTAATGCCAAGTCAGTTAGACTTACCCATCCTTCAGTTCAGACAATAGATTATTCCTCACAAAGATCGAGAACCCAGATGCATTCTCTGAATGTGCTTCCCCTTCCCGACCTTAAAGATATTCCAATGGTTCGTGACTTCCCGGATGTCTTTCCTGAAGAGCTGCCGGGCATGCGACCCGACATATGTGTAGAGTTCATAGTTGATCTTATGCCAGTCACCGCCCCAATTTCCAGACGCCCATACAAAATGGCCCCACGTGAGTAAGCTGAGCTTAAAATCCAACTTGAAGCTTTGTTGGCAAAAGGCTTCATACGCCCTAGCTCATTGCCATGGGGTTTCCCCATTCTGTTCGTAACAAAGAAAGATGGAACAGAAAGGATGTGCGTAGACTATCGCCCGCTAAATCTAGCGACGATAAAGAACAAGTACCCACTGCCCAGGATCAATGATCTTTATAATCAACTTGCTGGATCCTCTGTCTTCTCCAAGATGGATTTGAGATGAGGCTATCATCAAATCGAAATCCGAAACGAGGACATTCCCAAAACGGCTTTCACTACTCGTTATGGTCTTTACGAGTACACCATCATGTCCTTTGGTTTAACCAATGCCCCCGCCACTTTCTCGCGCATGATGAATTCGATCTTCATCAAGTACTTGGATAAATTTGTTGTAGTTTATCTTGATGACATTCTCATCTACTTGAAGAACGAAGAATAACATGCCGAACATCTTAGGCTGGTATTGATGAAACTTTGAGAGCATCGCCTTTATGCCAAGTTCTCCAAGTGTGAATTTTGGCTACCATAAGTGACCTACTTAGGCCACGTGATTTCTGCAAAAGGCATTGCTGTGAATCCCGAGAGAGTTCAGGCCGTCCTTGACTGGACTCCACCTGAATCGGTTAAGCAAGTTAGGAGTTTTCTTGGCTTAGCAAGCTACTGTCGCCGCTTCGTTGAGAACTTTTCTAAAGTTGCAAAGCCTCTAACTGAACTCCTAAAGAAAGATAAGAAATTCCAATAGACTCCCAAGTGCGAGGAAAGATTTCAAGAGCTAAAAAGAAGATTGACTTCTGCACCGTACTTGCGCCTCCAAACAACAAAAAGGATTTCGAGATCTTTTGTGACGCCTCACGGCAAGGGTTAGGATGCATACTTATGCAAGATAGACATGTGGTAGCTTATGCTTCACGCCAGTTGCGGCCACATGAGGAGAACTATCCTACCCATGACCTTGAACTCGCTGCCGTAGTTCATGCCCTAACAACTTGGCGACATTACCTCCCTGGTAATCGTTGTGAGATCTATTCCGACCACCAAAGCCTCAAATACATTTTCACCCAGCCAGATCTTAATCTCAGGAAAAGAGCTGGATTGAGTTGATAAAAGATTACGACGTAGGAATTTCTTACACCACAGGCAAAGCCAATGTCATGGCTGATGCACTAAGTCGTAAGTCGTATTGTAACAACCTCATGTTACAACAGTATCAACCACTTCTTCATTAGGAATTGTGCAAGCTCAATCTTGAAATTGTTCCTCATGGCTATCTTTCTACCTTGGTGGCGAAACCAACTCTTGAGGATCAAATCGTAGTTGCCCAAAGGCGTGCACGAGGTGTTCGCCGGATCAAGGAGAACATTGCTAGCGGAGTTGCTAAATGTTTCTCCATAGATAGCAAAGGAACGGTATTCTTTGGAAATCGTTTGGTAGTACCTAAGAATAGGGAACTAAGGCAACTCATCCTCAAGGAATCCCATGACACACCCCTCTCGATTCATCCCGGTAGCACAAAAATGTACCGAGATCTACGCCAGAGATTTTGGTGGACTAGGATGAAGAGAGACATTGCTCGATTTGTTGCCGAATGTGATGTTTGTCATTGCATTAAGGCAGAACATCAAAGACCTGCTGGTACACTTCAACCTTTGCCTATTCCAGAGTGGAAATGGGACAAAGTCACTATAGATTTCATCACTGGCTTTCCAAAAACCCAGAAAGGAAACGATGCCATCTTCGTTGTCATAGATAGGCTTTCCAAAGTTGCTCACTTCCTTCCCGTTCGCGAGTCTATAACTGCTAGCTAGTTGGCGGACTTGTACGTCTCTAGAATTGTGTCCCTTCACGGTGTTCCTTTGGAAATCAATTCTGATCGTGGTAGCCTTTTCACCTCTAGATTTTGGGGAAGCTTTCAGAATGCTATGGGAACTCATCTCTCCTTTAGTACAGCTTTCCATCCTCATTCTAGCGGTCAAGTCGAAAGGGTTAACCAAATTCTTGAAGACATGCTCAGAGTTTGTGTTATCTCATTCGGAAAGAATTGGGAGAAGTCTCTTCCATTCGCCGAATTTGCTGATAACAATAGTTTTCAATCTAGTCTGCACATGGCTCCTTTTGAACTCCTATATGGACGACGATGTCGAACACCTTTAAACTGGTCAGAAACCGGTGAGAGACAATTCTTTGGACCGGATATGATCAAGGAAGCAGAAGAGCAAGTTCGCATTGTTCGTGATCAATTGAAAGCAGCCCAGTCTCGTCAGAAAAGCTACTATGATCGTCATCATAGGCAAGAGAGCTACAATCTGGATGAGAAGGCTTACCTTCGGGTTACTCCTCTGAAGGGAACCCAACGATTCGGTATCAAAGGAAAGTTGGCCCAACGTTACATCGGACCTTTCCGCATTCTTACTAAACGTGGAGAAGTTGCCTACCAACTTGAACTACCCCCGCACCTTTCCCGAGTAAATGATGTATTCTATGTGTCACAACTCAGGCGTTGCTTCAAGGACCCCATCCGCGAAGTCGACCATGAAACGCTTGATCTCCAAGATGACCTTTCTTATCGAGAATACCCCGTTCGTATTCTTGATTCCGCAGAGCGTGTCACTCGTCGTCAGAAGATTAAGTTTCTGAAAGTGCAATGGTCACACCACTCTGAGAGAGAAGCCACGTGGGAAAGAGAAGACCTTCTCCGTGCCGAGTACCCCTCCTTCCTCCCGCATACATCTGAATCTCGGGACGAGATTCTGTTGAGTGGGGGCGAGTTGTCAGAACCCTCTGTTAGGTAATGTACTAGGATCAAAGTCACCTTGCATCAGTTAAAAATTTCAAAAAGAAATCATTTGAAATCATTTTCAAACTCAACTGGGAGAAGAAACACCCCCAGATGAATTAATTCAAAAGGCCAGAAATAAATCTTCTCCAAAAATTCATGTTTGATTTTTGAAAAGTCTTGTAAATGAGTGTGATCACATATCAAGTGATGTGGGACCCACCCCATGCTCATGGATTTTTCAAATATTCAAACAGGACCTTGGAATTAATCAAAAATCCCTATTTGAATTAAGATTCAAATAATTTGAATTTTAAAAAGTGCCAAACTTTACAAGTTGCTAGCCTATTATGTTGTGAAGCCATATAAAAAGTTTCTGCATTTAATAAAATGCATAGATCTTTATTTAGCACAGCAAAACAAAAAGGCAGAAAAGAAAACAGAAAGGAAAAAGGAAAAGAGGCTCACCTGGTTTTGGCCCAACTCATCCCCCAGCCAGCCCAAGCCCACCCCAGCCGTGTCGTCTTCCTCAAGCAGGGGCACACACTGCTGCGTGCCGGCCATGCCGAGGCCGCCGACGCCACCGCGACGTCCCCGGCCACGCATCTGCTTCCCCGCCGCCTTCAACGTGTCCTGGAGACGCCTCTCAGCCGTCCCGATCCATTCCCCCTCCTCCCAGTGCCTATCCACCCCTCTCCTTCCCTCCCATGAGCTTCCCCGAGAACAGCCGCAGACCATGGCGATGGAAACTCGCAGCCTGAGCCAACCCTAGCTGCTAAGACCGTGTCCATCGAACTCCTCGACGTCGACTTCGTCTCCGTGCAAAGGATCAAGAGCTGCAACGCCTTCTAGTCGCCGGATTCTTCACCGAGAAGCCATCAGACCCGCGAGCTCACCGTCTTCGATTCGCCGCCGTTAAAGCCTCCCCGCCTCTCCCATCTACCTCGTCGTGTTCCCCGTAGCCTGGTGAGCATTTCCCCCAAGCTCTCAGCACCCCGCAACCCCTCTAGCAGGATCCGCCATGGAAGCAGCAGTCGTAGCAGCCATGGTCGACGTTGCCTTTGCTACTGTGCTCCAGCGCCTTCCCCTTCTAGCCTACGACGCTCCAGGTGTTCGCAGCAAGCCAACGAGCTAAGCCGCGGTCAAAACGGTGCTCCAGAGCGCGTTCCCGATGTCGCCGGACTTCTGCTTCCGCCTCCTTCGACGCCGGCGACGTTCTAGTGGCCCCCTTGAGCCCCAGCTAGGTCTAGTCGACGCGGGGGAACCTCAGCAACCCGCCGGTGCCCTCCCCTTGGCCTCCCATGCCCTAAACCGCCGTCAAGATGAAATCCGGCGAGGCACAGTGCTCACCGCCAGCGAGCCCTACCATTAACCCCCTAACCACTGAGCTAATCACCCCTTGGCCCACCCCCAGTGACACTGCCATGTGGGCCCAAGGCCAGACTAATCTCTCTGATTAATTTAAAACAAATTAAACTTGTTTAATTAACAAAACAGATAATGACATGTGGGTCCCCTCTGTCAGTGGCCCCCTGACGTCAGCATGACCTCATGTTGATGCAATAAGTGCTTTTATAGTTAAAACAATTCTAGAAATTGGCAGAAAATACTCTAAACTTTGGAAATTCAAAGAAAATTCATATTAACTCCAAATTCAACATATAATATATGAAAAATGATCAGGAGAAAATAATCTATCCAAATATACAACTTTCAACTATGTTTGAGTTGAATTTAAAATGGGACCAGTAGCATTTGCTATTTGGTTTAATTGGAATTTAATCAAATTAAATTCAAATGCTTTTGCAATTTGAATCTTAGCAACATGCCACATTTCATTTGAACATTAGAGGCATATCATACACATATCAAGACTAGTTACATTGATCAAACAATAGCATTTGTAACTTGGCTAAAATGAATTCAAATTGGAGTTTGAATTTGCAATTTCATTTGCCATATACTCCATTTAAATGGAATTGCCTCACACATCAGAAGCATATACATCAAGTTTCAACCTTCAACCATGTGATTGTGCATTGTACTTATTGTGCTCCCTTGCTTGTTGTTTGTCGAGTAGAGGTGGAACCGAAACAGGAGGCTGCCCCATTCGTTGAAGACCCCGATACCGAACCTCGTCAGCAAGGCAAGCAAACCCCCATTGATCATGTCGATAAAATCCCACTTCCCTCTCATGTCATGGCTGATGCACTAAGTCGTAAGTCGTATTTTAACAACCTCATGTTACAACAGTGTCAACCACTTCTTCATGAGGAATTTCGCAAGCTCAATCTTGAGATTGTTCCTCATGGCTATCTTTCTACCTTGGTGGCGAAACCAACTCTTGAGGATCAAATCATAGTTGCCCAAAGGCGTGCACGAGGTGTTCGCCGGATCAAGGAGAACATTGCTAGCGGAGTTGCTAAATGTTTCTCCACAGATAGTAAAGGAACGGTATTCTTTGGAAATCGTTTGGTAGTACCTAAGAATAGGGAACTAAGGCAACTCATCCTCAAAGAAGCCCATGACACACCCCTCTCGATTCATCCCGGTAGCACAAAAAGGTACCGAGATCTACGCCAGAGATTTTGTTGGACTAGGATGAAGAGAGACATTGCTCAATTTGTTTCCGAATGTGATGTTTGTCGTCGCATTAAGGCAGAACACCAAAGACCTGCTGGTACACTTCAACCTTTGCCTATTCCAGAGTGGAAATGGGACAAAGTCAGTATGGATTTCATCACTGGCTTTCCAAAAACCCATAAAGGAAATGATGCCATCTTCATTGTTGTGGATAGACTTTCCAAAGTTGCTCACTTCCTTCCAGTTCGCGAGTCTATAACTGCTAGCCAGTTAGCGGACTTGTATGTATCTAGAACTGTGTCTCTTCATGGTGTTCCATTGGAAATCAATTCTGATCGTGGTAGCCTTTTCACCTCTAGATTTTGGGGAAGCTTTCAGAATGCTATGGGAACTCATCTCTCCTTTAGTACAACATTCCATACTCAGTCTAGTGGTCAAGTCGAAAGGGTTAACAAAATTCTCGAAGACATGCTCAGATCTTGTGTTATCTCATTCGGAAAGAATTAGGAGAAGTCTCTGCCATTCGCCGAATTTGCTTATAACAATAGTTTCCAATCTAGTCTGAACATGGCTCCTTTTGAACTCCTTTATGGATGAAGATGTCGAACACCCCTTAAGTGGTCAGAAACCGGTGAAAGACAATTCTTTGGACCGGATATGTCACAACCCCAATTTAGGTATGTTCTAGGGTTCAAGTGCTCCTTTGCATCATGTGAAAATTTCAAATGAAATTCAAAAATGGGGAAAAGAAAAGCCCTGAGTAATTAATTCAAAAGGCCAGATAAAAATCTTTTCCAAAAATTCATTTGAAAAGTTGTAAAACTTCTAAAAATATGCATGATCATGTTCCAATTGTTGTGGGACCCACTTCATGCATATGGAATTTTACAAAATTCCAAATAGAGCATTGGAAATTAAATAAACCCCTAATTGAATTAAGATTCAAATTATTTGAATTTTAAAAGTGTTCAAATTTTATAAGTGGCTAGCTCTCTATTTTATGAGGCCATATAAAAAATATTGGCATTTATAAAAATACCTACCTATTTTATTTAGCTAGGTCAATCAATTACATAATTATATAAAAGAAAAAGAAGAGGGGCACCTTACCTGTCGCCCAGGGCGAAGGCCCAGCACGGCCCAGCCCACCCCAAGTGTTTGTCTTCTTCTTCCCCACGCCTCCAAGCAGCTCCGTGGAGAGCTGGTCACCGTGGACGCCACCGAGGCGAGCCTAGTCCTCCCCAGGCCAGCTCCTCGTGCCACGACGAAGCCCACAAGCTTCCTACCCCTTTCCCTCTCTCCCCGGTCTCTCTCCCACCCTCTGTTCCTCGTCCCAGAGAGAAACCACGCACCGCCGTCGCCACTGGTTCGTCGCTGGCGTGGCCACAGAGCTCGCCTCGCCGCGCCATCTTGTCCACAAGGAGCGCCGCCCTCGTCTCCGTCGTCTGTTTCGCTCAATTCGAGCTCGGAGCCACGGTGTACGACATCAGGATCATTTCCTCGCCGCCGGCCGCCGAACACATCTCCGGCGAATTCGCCGCAACCCGAGCACCCCCGGCCTCCCCGACTCCATCTTCCTGCTCCGGTGAGCTTCAGGCTTCAAATCCCCCTTCTCCCACTTTTCCCCATGCCCCCGTGCCCGAGTCCCTCTTCTCGAGTGCGCCGGCCGCCGCCTTTGTCGTCGTCGCCGAGTACCAGGGCCTCTCCTTGTTGCCCAGTTGGCACCAGTGGGTGCGGGTGAGCGAGAGGAGCTCCCTAGTGCCCTCCCTTTCCCTCCTCGAGGCCTCCAGCCAACTGCGGCAAGAACTCCGGCGACTCGTCGGCTAACCCGAGCCCTAAACCTCTCTCCTCTCTCTCTGACCAGTGGGCCCCAGGCCATTAACCTTAATCACCCAGCTAATCCTAACCCTAACCCTATGACAGGTGGGCCCCCCCTAAACTAATCCCTCTCTGTTTAATTAAACAGAGAGATAACTCTCTCTCACTGAGAGGCATGGCCCACACGTCAGCCCTGCTGATGTCATGCTGAGGTCATGCTAATGCAGTAATGTTTTTCTCTATTTAATTTTAAATAGAAAAGAATTAAAGAAATCAGAAAAATCCAGAAAATAGCCAAAACTTCAATAAATCATAGAAAATTCATATGAACTCCAAATTAGACAAATAATATATGAAAAATGATCACCAGAAAATAATCTATCCAAATATACAACTTTCAGCTATGTTTGAGTTGAATTTAAAATGGGACCAGTAGCTTTTGCTATTTGGTTTAATTGGAATTAATTCAAATTTAATTCAAATGCTTTTGTAAATTGAACCTTTGCAACCTACCACATTTCATTTGAACTTCAGAAGGTTACCACACACATGATCACATCGTTTTCAAAGAACAAACAATAGCAATTGCAATTTGGTTAAATTGAAATTCATATGTGGAGTTTGAATTTGCATTTCAAATGCAATACAATTCATTTAAATGGAATGTGCCTCAAATCAATACCTTACACATCATGCACAAGATAATCATGTGATTGTGCATTTTAGTTCAATGTTGGCCCCCTTTGTTGATGATTGTGCCGGTAACAGTGCCCTGAGACGGTGATCACTCCCGAAGGAGAAGACCACCGATAAGACCCGTGTATCGTCAGCAAGGCAAGCAAACCCCATTGATCATGTCTATAAAATCCCACTTCCCTCTCAGTCTCGCTTATGCATGTTTAGGAGATCACCTTGGTATCGATTCTACCGCATAGTTGAACCCATATCCGATGCATGACCTATCATCTTGTCACAGTAGTAAGCAAACCACAATCCTAGCTGACATAGGAGTTGATTGATATCATGTGGCCCCTGCAACTGTTACTGCTTACTGCATGCTTAGAGTTTCTAATGAGGATGCTTTTGATGTGAGTCGGGATGATAGTGAACATGGTGTTGATGAAAGTGAAACTGTGTTGGTGAATCCACCTTAATACAAGGTGAACGATGAGTGGTTATGTAGGAGTACACAGTGGGTTGTCTCGTTGAACACCGCCTTAAGCACCGAGTTCTTGTATGGTAATCCAAGACAAAGAGTACAAACACACATTGGGCTCACTGACCCCTCTCGGCCTAGTACCTTGATCCGTGTTGACGTCCAGGAGTCACATTAGTTCGGGCCTTCCATTTGACATATGCATAGAAAAAGAGTGAGTGGAAATGTTGCATCATCCTAGATATGTGGGTGGATCTGTGAGACAGTGAAACCATCTTTCAGAGGTGGCGTCTCAGTTTCCTACATTGTCTGGGTCCGTATCGTTGATCCGGCCGGACTCTCGAGCGGTGACAAACTCAGATAGTCGACTCCTGGAATAGACCGGTTGTGAGCGAAGTGTCGTGGTGAACATCCTCGCTGTCACCTCTTGAACGGTGGCGAGACCTGGCGGTAACTGATGGTTCATGTGTGTGTAGTTTACACCCTTGCAAGGTTAACAGAACTATTCGAATAGCCGCGTCCGCGGTTAAGGACTACTTGGAACCTGTATCTGATTATTAGACAACTTGAATGGATACTTCTAAAACTCGCAAGATAAACGTGAGTGCTATGGTGTGCTCCTCGTGGGGAAGTCGAGGAAGTAACCATAGTGGTGTATTGGTAGGAGACTTGGTAGTGGACTCGTGTACGCTTCTTACCTCAAGTCTGGTACTCGTAGTACAGGACTAGCCAAGTCAAAGCTGGCACTTCTGCGTGATGAACCCCACCTTCCTTTACCTTGAAACTTGATCATGAGTAGTATAGTTCTGATGTAAGTCTTGCTGAGTACGACTTTGTACTCACGTTTGCTTATTCTATGTTTTAGATGAGAACCCGGACCCCGATGGAGTCACCTTCGTGAATCTCGACGTTGACCTTGGTAGTATAGTTCCAGACAGCAGTCTGGTCCCTCGTGGAAGGGCATGTATGTTTACAAAGCTTCTCTAAGCCATTTGTTAAACTTGTCTGTACTCAGACCTAATTTTCTTCCGTTGTATGATGTAATGTTGATCACGGACATGTGATCTTTGTATGCTCTATGTGTAAGTCAATAAAGATACACTTTGTAGAGTTATGTGATGATGCCTGCTGTTCATACTAGGCATGTGTGCTGCGTGTATGTTTATAACATGCATGTCTTAGTATGGGTTTTCGAGACCTTAGTTGTGATCTGATGGCGGTCTTTTATACACCAAGTGGCCCTTAGATGTGCGCAGCTTGGGGCATCGCGATGCGATTGCTCGTGACTCTGTCACGTGCACACTTTGTTGTATGATCGAGCCCGCCCTAGACCCCGACTAAGTGATCGGGCAGGAGTCTGTTTATGTAAGGGTTATGATTCAATCGACAACATGGTTGAGGCGACTTGTCTACGAGTATGGGATTTCACCACCCATAATCATTTAGACTTGTGAGCGGGCGATGAGGACCCATCTCAGTTGATCATCCGGCCTGGATGGGATGCCCCTCACGTACGATGCTTTCCGAGAGTGTTCTGTGCTTGGCCTTGTCTGCTTAGACAAGTGGGTACAGCTCTCGGCTCTCCATGTGATTGAGTTGTGACTGGAATTGCATACGCATATTCCGGGTCCCGACAGGATATGATCAAGTAAGCAGAAGAGCAAGTTCGCATTGTTCGTGATCAATTGAAAGCAGCCCATTCTCGTCAGAAAAGCTACTATGATCGTCATCATAGGCAAGAAAGCTACAATCTGGACGAGAAGGCTTACCTTTGGGTTACTCCTCTGAAGGGAACCCAACGATTCGGTATCAAAGGCAAGTTGGCCCCATGTTACATTGGACCTTTCCGCATTCTTGCTAAACGTGGAGAAGTTGCCTACCAACTTGAACTACCCCCGCACCTTTCCCGAGTACATGATGTATTCCATGTGTCACAACTCAGGCGTTTCTTCAAGGACCCCATCCGCGAAGTCGACCATGAAATGCTTGATATCCAAGATGACGTTTCTTATCGAGAATACCCCGTTCGTATTCTTGATTCAGCAGAGCGTGTCACTCGTCATCAGAAGATTAAGTTTCTGAAAATGCAATGGTCACACCACTCTGAGAAAGAAGCCACGTGGGAAAGAGAAGACCGTCTCAGTGCCGAGTACCCCTCCTTCCTCCCGCAGACTTCTGAATCTCGGGAAGAGATTCTTTTGAGTGGGGGCGAGTTGTCAGAACCCTCTATTAGGTATGTGCTAGAGTCAAGGTTCACAATGCATTCATGTCAAAATTTTCAAATGAAATTGAAATGGGATAAGAAACCCCCCAGATGAATTTAATTCAAATGGCCAGAATAAAAGTTGCTCCAAAAATTCTTGTTTGACTTTTGAAAACTCACATAAATGAGTGTGATCCCATATAGAGTGATGTGGTAGCAATCCCATGCTCATGGATTTTTCAAATATTCAAACAGGACCTTGGAATTAATCAAAAACCCCTATTTGAATTGGAATTCAAATATTTTGAATTTAAAAAATGTTCAAAAGTTGGAAATGACTAGCTACTGGTCATGTAAGTCCAAATATAAATTTTGAGCATTTATAAAAATGCCTCGCTATTTTATTTAATAGGCAGAACATAAATACAGAAAAGAAATAGAAAAAGAAAAACAGAAAAGGGAAAAGAAGTTACCTGTCGCCTAGGCAAGGCCCACCTCCTCCTGGCGCAACCCAGCCCACCAAGGGGGGGCACATGCGTCTTCCCCCCTGGATAGGCAGGCAAGCAGGTCAGACGAGCGTCGTGAGCTCTCCAGGCAGCTGCTGACCCCCTGGTGGCTTATCTCCTCACCACGACGACGCCTGGAGACGCCCAGTGCATCCCCCCCCCTCTCCTGGCCATTTCCCTCTCTCCCAGCACGATCCCGCCGACGTCCGAGAAGGTCCGGAGAGCACCCTCCATGGAAACTCGCAGCCCGAGCCCGAGATAGGTCCCCGGAGCGTGTCCATCCTCTTCGTCGTCCTCGACTTCGTCTTTGTGCAAGAAATCAAGATCCCGAAGCCCTCCTAGTCACCGGAATCTTCCCTCAGAGCTCGCCGGCCGCCGTGAAGGTCTCCATCGAATTCTCCGGCCACAGGACCTCTCCGAGAAATTCGTCGCTTCTGTTCGACTCAGGGTGAGCTTCTGAGCAAAACCCCTTTGATTCCGCACCTTCCCCGTAGTTGTTGCCGGATCTGCCATGGGAGCCGTAGATCAGCGCCACCGCGATGCTCGTCGGCGAGCCACCGTGAAACAGTCGAACTCGAGCCCATGTCTTTCATGATTTCCTTTCTCCTCTGCTTCGAACGCGTCCATCCGTGGCTCCTTTGGTGCACCACAGCAAGAACCACCTCCTCGCCGTAGTTCTGTTGCCTGAGCACGTCGCCGACGAGGCTCTGGCCCCTCCCGAGCCTCCCCGTGGGTGCTGGGTGAAGCGGGCGTGCACGGGCCGCCGTTTGGTGGTCACGGCGCACCAAATGGTGGCCGGATTCGAGAAACCGAGCAGCGCTGCCGCGGTTTTGGTCACCGGCGGCTAGCCGCCGTCGAGGCCAACGTGGCCGTGATTAGCTTAGTTGCTAATCCCCCCTTCCAGTCACTGATATGTGGGCCCTAGGCTTAATTAACCCCCTTTGTTAAGTTTAAATCTTAATTAAAACGATTCAATTAACACATGAGACACTGACATGTGGGACTCAGTGGTCAGTGGCCACCTGACGCCAGCATTACATCAGCATGACGCAATAAGTGCTTTTGTATTTAAAACAAATCCAGAAAATGGCAGAAAATATGTGAAACTTTGGAAATTCATAGAAAATTCATCTTAACTCCAAATGCAGCAAATAATATATCTAAAATTATCAGAAAAATTCAAGGATTCTGAATATGCAATCTGTTTTCATGTTTGACCAAGTTTACTTGGGTCAACAGAGAGAACAATGCATATGAATTCCTTCTAAATTCAAATTGGAGTTTGAATTTGCAAAACCTTTGCAATATAATTCATTTAAATGGAATCCCCTCACACATCAGTGGCACATACATCAAGTTTCAACCTTCAACCATGTGATTGTGCATTGTACTTATTGTGCTCCCTTGCTTGTTGTTTGTCGAGTAGAGGTGGAACTGGAATAGGAGGCTGCCCCCTTCGTTGAAGACCCGATGCCGAACCTCGTCAGCAAGGCAAGAAAACCCCCATTGATCATGTCGATAAAATCCCACTTCCCTCTCAGTCTCGCTTATGCATTGTGTAGGATGATTACCATGATCACGTTTCTACCGCCTAGATGAACCCATTCCTTTGCATGACCTATCATTTTGTAACAGTAGTAAGCAAACCACAATCCTAGCAGATGTAGGAGTTGTTTGATATCATGTGGCCCCTGCAACTGTTACTGCTTGTTGCATGCTTAGAGTGATACAATGTTGATACTGTTATGTGAGTCGGGATGGTAGCAATCATGTTGATGATGGTGGAAATGTGTTGGTGAATTTACCATAATACAAGGTTAACGATGAGAGGCTGTGTAGGAGTACACAGTGGGTTGTCTCATTGAACACCGCCCTAAGTCTGAGTTCTTGTGTGGTGATCCAAGATAAAGAGTACAACCACACATTGGGCTCACTGACCCCTCTCAACCTACTAACTCATCCCTTTCGATGTCCAGACGTCGCAGTAGTTCGGAGTTCTGGTAGGTTTGTGGCCTGGCTGCTAAGTGAGAGAACGGCTCAACCGAGACCGGCTTATGCACCACGCACACATCATCTGGGTCCACTTCGGTAAACCGGCCGGGTTCACGATAGTGGTAACCAACCCAGGTAGGCGGCTTTCTTGGACTAGATCGGCTATGAGGTAACATTTGTGGTGAGCATCCTCGCCGGCACCCCTTGAATGGTGACGAGACCTCGTGGTAACTGATGGTCATGTGTGTGTAGCGGTACACCCCTGCAGGGTTAACAAAACTATTCGAATAGCCGCGTCCGCGGTAAGGGACTGCTTGGAAAGCTTAGCTTGATTATTAGACAACTTCAATGGATACTTATTAAACTTTCCAAGATAAGCGTGAGTGCTATGGCGTTATTTCTCGTGGGAAGTCGAGGAAGGCACCATAGTGGTGTAATTGGTTGGAGATGTAGTGGACTCGTGTACGCTTCTTACCTCAAGTCTGGTACTCGTAGTCCAGGACTAGCCAAGTCAAAGCTGGCACTTCTGCTTATGAACCCCACCTCCCTTTACCTTGATACATGTGCATGAGTAGTATAGTTCCTACGTAAGTCTTGCTGAGTACGACTTTGTACTCACGTTTGCTTATTCTATGTTTTAGATAAACCCACTGACCCCGAAGGTGGATTCTTCCTCGAGCTCAACGACTGAAGACCAAGCTAGTGTAGTCCCAGTCAGCAGACTCGTTCCCTCGTGAAGGGCTTGTTTATAAATAAGGCTTCTCTAAGCCATTTGTTAAACTTGGCTGTACTCAGACCTACTTTGCTTCCGCATGCTTTTTGTAATGTTGGATCACGGTTTCGTGATCTCTGTGTGCACTCTGTAAGAGTTATCAATAAAGATGTAAACTTTGTAGAGAATTGCAATGATACCTGCTGTTCATACTAGACATGTGTGTTGCGTGTATGATTATATCATGCATGTCTTAGTATGGGTTTTCAAGACCTTAGTTGTGATCTGGCTGGCGGTCTTTTATACACCAAGTGGCCCTTAGATGTGCGCAGCTTGGGGCATCGCGATGCGATTGCTCGTGACTCCGTCACGTGCACACTTTGATGTATGATCGAGCCCGCCCTAGACCCCGACTAAGTGATCGGGATGGAGTAAGTCTATGTAAGGGTTATAATACAATCGATAGTGTGGTTGAGGCGACTTGTCTATGAGTATGGGTGTTCACCACCCATATCATTTAGACTTGTCTGCGCGCGATGAGGACCCATCTCAGTTGATCATCCGGCCTGGATGGGATGCCCCTCACGTTCAATGCTTTCCGAGAACGTTCTGTGGTTGGCCTTGTCTGCTTAGACAAGTGGGTACGGTTCTCGGTTCTCCATATGATTGTGTTGTAGCGAGTCTTGCATACGCTAACCCCGGGTCCCGACACAACACGAAACATGTTATCAATATGGAGTATGGCGAAAGCACGTGACTACCTCTCCATGTGTCCTCAAGAATGATTTAGTCTTTATAAGTTCAGTTGCCAGGCTTATCCTTTGCTCAAAAGGATTAGGTCACTTGTTTCTCCTCGGCACAATTTACTTTGCTTGCTTTTATCTTATTTGCTTATACCGAAAACCCCTGAAAAGTTATCTTTCAGTGCTTGCAGTTATTCCTTGTCCAAAATCACTTATCAATACCTTTCGCTCCTTGTTGGGTCCGATACTCTTACTTATCAAAAACGTTGCAATAGATCCCTTACGGTTGTGGGTAATCAGCGTCCCGGGACGGTACGGAGAATTTCAAGCTCATGTTTCAGGTTCTTGATCTCCCTCCGGACATTCCCAAAAGTGTGTCGATCCTATAAACGGACAGCTCACGCAGGTTCCCTTGCAGATCCGCCATAGATTCAACTGCATTTTCAGCCCACTTGCCTTCCATGAACGGTTTCAAATTACTATGATCCTCCCATATTATTTCGTATCTGAACAGACTCACACCCTTGCAAACAGCAAGGTCACCAGAAAACTTTACCACAACAGCTTTGTGATCCGAGGAGGCCATTATTTCATGTTCCACCAGGACTGCAGGAAACAGCGAACACCAATTGGGATCTGCAACTGCATGGTCCAGCCGTACCCTTGTGTAGCTCCCTCCCGTGACCTTATTCTCAAATTTCCACGGCACACCCACGCAGCCCAAGTCAGAAAGTCCACAGACATCAAGTGCATCACGAAACCCAACCATTTGGTTCTGACTTCGCACTCCAATCCCTTCATACTCTCCATGAGATAATACTTCATTAAAATCACCCAAATAAATCCAAGGGGTTCCATTATTTGCCGCCAAGAGTTTCATCTGATCCCAAGTCTTGTATCTATCTGCTAGATGTGCCTCCCCATATACACATGTCATCCTCCATGGAATAATTCCCAAGTCAGAAACCAGTGCGTCGATATGGTATCTAGAGAAGCTCACCACCTCAAGTTTTATCTCTGCATTCCAGAAGATTACCAGGCCACCACTTCGTCCAGAACTACTAACCGCGAAATATTTATTGTATCCAAACGAGAGAGCTAAAATATCACCACGTATTTTCTGCAATTGGGTTTCAACTAGGCACAACACTACTGGGGAAAACTTGTTCGTTAGCTCACAAACCTCTTGGACTGTCGCGGGGTTGACCAACCCGCAACAGTTCCAGCATAGGAGACTCATTGGTCCCAGCGGTCATCCTTGAAGGATGTTGCCGATGACATATTGGTGGAGTTATCCGTCTCAACTATTTCGATAAATCTCGCCTCAGATTGTCTCTGCTTCTTCTATTTTCATTTTTCTGCGGTGTATTATTAGGTTCAGACTCATCATTATCACCTCCAAACTTATCAACAAGCATAGCTACTGTACTGTTCTTTTCAGTTGGAACCAATGCAAGATCAGGCCCCGATTGCAGGCCAGGTGGTATTGGAACTACTGGGTCTGCCACAGAATCTACGGCCAGACGTTTATTGCGCTGCAAATCCGTTTCATCAACTACCTCATTGAACTTTCCATTGAGGTCCACCGTAGGTGGAGGAAATTGAGCTTGAAAAGCTGCATTGAAGCGCCATGGTGGAGCGTACTCATATGCTTCTCTTCCACGACCTCTACCTCGGCCATCCCCTTGCCCCCGTCCACGACCTAGCGGCTCGTTATCTGCTCTTTGATCATCGCTCACCTGATTTCCTCTCCCCCTTCCTCTTCCACCTGCAGGTCTATCTGCGAGAATATAAGGCCCCCACTCGAACTTTGTTGGGTCATGTTCTCCCGAGCCACACTCTTCATGCCAATGCCCAATAATTCCACAGTTATAGCAAAAGGTAGGAAGTTTTTCGTATAGAACTTGACACCAGCTCTTCCTCATATCCTTTGTGATTGAGACAAAACGCACAAGTTTCTTTGTCACATTGATCGTGGCCCTAACACGGACGTACTCTCCCGTGTATCCTGCTGGAAGTGTAGTTTGAACTTCTGTGATTTCTCCCATTGTATGACACATTCCTTTGATAACACGCTCATGTAAGAAGTTGTCCGGCAAGCACAACACTCTATCCCAAACTTCAATCTTCTCCAGTACTATCGACTTGGGATCATCGAACCCATCATATTTTTCCATAATTAGAGCCTTAAACTTGAATAGCCATGGCCCCATATTCATAGCTTTGTTCCAATCAGCTAAGCACTTGAACTGGGTAGTAAATAGATTCTAGTCTATCTTCCTCCACGTGACCTCCCTTGCTGGATTCCACGCCGATCGCATATCAGCGTGGAGAGCTGACGGGCTAAACCCCGACGTTGTGTGCACCCTGGATATGGCGAGCCACTTTGCCACCAACAGCGGTTCTGTCACTTCTTCTTCCCAGATGAAGCTATCGCCTTCTTCCTCATGTAGATGCAATCTGCCCAGAAGATCCTCCACAGTTTCTCGTCGAGAGCCTCTGGCTCGATCCTGCCGCATCAGCCATCTTGGTCTGCCGAAAAACTTGTCGACGAGGGAAACTTAATCGTGGTGAAACTCTACAATCGGAGAAAAAATTCCGTGCGGGGATTAGCTTAAACCTCTGATCGCTTAACGCACAACCTTCGCTTCCTCCCCTAGTAGAACTCCAATTGGGATCCACCTCGGAGACGATCAATGGTAAACTCTCGGCATCGCCGGAGGACAGGGAAACCCTAGTTCGCCGACTAGGGAAAAAAAGGAAACCAGCATGTTTATTTAACTAAATGAAAATAGATAAATAATAGTCAATGACATGTGGGCCCATGCACTATTCAGATTAAATAAAATCCTTTTATTTTCCACTGCCTATAACTTGTGGGACTCTCTTGTCAAGGTTGACCAATAAACATACACTATTGTGGATAATGTTGTAATTTAATAATAAAAGAAAAACTAGAAATTCTTTTAAATGATTTAAAACTTTAGAAATTAATATTTTTTAATCCGTAGCTCAGATGGAAAAACTTTATACATGAAAATTGATCAAAAAATACAATGGATAAAAATACGATATCTGTATGCCCACCACACCCCTCTAGCATACCGAACATGGAACTTTACCCCTCCGGATCGTTTGTCGATAATCACCCAGAGCTGGCAGTTCATCCCCGGATGAATTCTCGCTTTGAGGCAAACACTTTGTACTGCGTTAGAACACCGTTAACATTGCGTCTTTCATGCCATGCATTTTTTTGCATATGATTGCTTTGTATTTACTATTTCGCCCCTTATTCTCCGGTAGACCCCACAACTGCCGCCGACTACACCGTTGTTGAGTACGACTACATCGTCGACGACCGTACCCATACTGTCGAGCTTCCATGCAAGCAGTGCCCCATCACCTCTCCCATATATCACCTATTGGTCTATATTTATATATTGCTCTAGGCATTGCTGCTGCTACGTTACTTACCTATTCAATTGCATAGCATGTCATTGTCGCCCCTTGTTGTACCTTCATTTAGCCTATGATGCCTATTAAATATATATATTATTCAGTAGTTATCCATGCGCATTGTTAGTCAACTAGGATTAGATAGCGGGCCGTGATCACTCTAGGGAGTGAACGGGGATACAATATATTATTACTGCAATAGGTACGGTACAGAGCAGACACCGCTAAAGGCCCCCTACCACGGGCCTGCCGAGCCACATCAAGTGTGAGCTATCGAGGAGTAATCTTTGTACTCCACTCGTTGTTGAATCTGTATTGCCGCCCTAGGTCCCATACCACGATTGTCCTTGAAGGTAAGAAGTCGGGTGACCCAACAGTGCCCGCGAGTGGTATTGCGACGGGACAAACAGGGAGGGTACGACCGATGTACAGGTGTTCTTGGACCCTGATCGTTGTCCGCGAGAGTTACCAAACCACGAAAATCGAGCTTTTCCAAGAGCACCCGCGAGACAAGGTAAGGAGACGGTTCACCTTGTTGTTAACCGCCTGCATTGACAGGATGACAGGGCAGGCACCGATGTACTGGTGGTCCTAGCTGTTGTTCGTTGTGTTAACTAGTCGGGCAACGATAACGGTTGTCCACGAGATAATAAAATAACTATTGGTTTGGTGGATGACTTGAGTATCCTTTGGGCGTATACGCGCTGCCTACACGTGGGATAAGGAGTTATGGGATCCCCTGCATTGTAGTCTCGTTCGAGAGCTCTTCAGACGTCAGTAGTACTGCGGGCTGATTGCCAAGAAGTGAGGTGTCTTCTTTTCTCGAGTTTTGTTATTTGCTACTTCTTCACCGGCCAGCCACGCACTGTGCAGGAGTACGTCAGGGTTAGGGTCCAAAGCCCTACGTACTTAGGATTTAAACCGGCGGATGGCCTCTCTGTTGAGTTTGAAGGATAGGCCACGGTGTGTCGGATAGCCTCGGTGGGGCATTCCCTAACAAGGTGTACGCCACCCTAGAGATCCGTGCGTTGTAGTGTAACAGAAGTGCACCCCTGCACGGAATATTAATCTATTCGAATAGACATGTCCACGGTAACAGGACGCTTTATGCGGAAGCCATATCCTACCACTACAAACTACTACATTACTAAACTCTTGGTTTCGGGTTTTCTTCCTCGCAGGGAAGTCGAGGAAGGGATCTCGGAAGCATTGATAATTATTACAACTTACTATTATACAATGCTACAGAAACTTCTGCTGCATTGTTACTTTATGCTTTATATATAACTGTTGGCTAATCTTTTCTTGTGCTTCAAGAACCGACTGAAGATGCTAGTCTTCGATAGGCCTAGCATATTCCCCTTACCCTGTTATTTTTGTCTTGCAGTCCACTATACACCCTCCCCTTCCATTTTGATACAAATGCATAAATGCTTAGTACCCTTGGTTTAAGTCTTGATGAGTATGCTAGATACTCACCCTTGCTTTATTCCCCCCCCCCTTTGTTTTATATACCCAGATTGCTGCAACCAGACGCTGGCGCCCAGGAGCAGGAGTACCTCGGAGGCGCCTACTAAGACGTCAAGTTCCCCGTTGACCAGCAGAAGTTCGGAGATTCCCAGGCAGGAGGCCTTGCCTTTTCGATCTGATTTTATTTGTGCTAGCCTTCTTAAGTCAAAACTTGACTAACTATGTATGTACTTAGATATTATGGTTTGTATAACTTATGTATTTGGATCCTCGTGATCCCTGGATTGTAACTTAAAGATTTATCTTATTTGTGTCTAGTGTTGTGCTGTGTTATTTTACCATGGCACCCTGATCTCGATCGTGTACAGTGCATGCATGATCAAGTACATGATCTTAAATCGGGGGCGTCACAAGTTGGTATCAGAGTCGACTGCCTGTAGGAAACCCCCTTCACACTCCTTGGTCGATGTTGAGTCTAATCTTTGCAAAACTATTTTACTAACACTAATGTTGTGGCTTATAGGCCCACATCGCAAATTAGGTGGTATTAGGATCTTTTTCTCCGTACCTTTACTTTGGGATTCTACTCTCTTATCCTTTCAGGAAATTTTGCTAACTCTGACCTATACTCGGTGTACCATCTTATCTGTGATAACCCGTTGCAATTATTGGGTATCATCGTTGCTATCGACATAATTAAAAATTTGACCACTGATGAAACTAGCACCGAGATTGTTTTCCACCCGACGTTCTGCTTCTAAAGCCTCTATCAAGTCACGTATCGGGAATTCTTATCCAGTGTCCCGGACCGCGGGATCCCCTTTTTCATCTAGGCCAGGCCGCGTGTCCACTGGCATTATTTCATGTGCCACTAATTTTCTTGCGACGTGATTGACATAGTCGTTGCTATGTCGCGTTCTGTATTCCTACCGCGGTATGCGCGCCGCTTACTGTGTCCTTTTTCCTTAATTTCTACGACGTTATGCTGTCCGATTTTGACTGACTCTGTGTGTGAATTTGTATTCTTAAAGGACTGCCCCTATATATCCGCTCCACTACTTCTTCATTGTCGCATTATCTCATGCTTGTTTCCAGTATCTCGCTAAATTGTCATCGTTGAAATACCCTTGTTAAATTTTTGCAGGATGGTTGGTCGTGGTGGTCGTGGTCGTGATCGTGGTGCCAACAATCCACCTACGCCGCCAGGTTACATGGCCTCAATGATGCTGCAGTTTGAGTTGAACCGTTAGTTCATGGAGAATATCATGGCTCGGTTCCCACAGCAGAACCAACATGGGCACCACCATCAGCATGCCGCAGTGACTCTGCACGACTTCACCCGCCTCAACCCCACTATGTTCCGCAACACTGTTCAGCCATTGGATGCTGAATACTGGCTTCGCGACATCACTCATGAGCTGGAGTCTACTAGTGTTGATCCAGCCGACTTTGTGAACTTTGCATCCTACCACCTGAAAGGCTCCGCTGCTCAATGGTGGAGCACCCACAAGCATTCACTGCCAGTTGGAGAAGTCATCACCTGGGATGAATTTCATTCCGCCTTCCGCACCCACTACATTCCTCAGGGAATCATGGATCGCAAGAGGGAAGAATTCCGCAACCTCAGTCAGGGCAACATGACTATTGAAGCCTATCAGCGCGAGTTCCGCGACCTCTCTCTCTATGCGGAAGAATAAATCACCACTGATGCCCATAAATAGCAGAAGTTTCGCCAAGGACTCAATGCAGAGCTCATGCTCGCTCTTGTCGTTCATGATTTTGCCAACTTCGCCACCATGGTGAACAAGTCTATCACCGTTGAGACTGCCCAGATGGAGAAAAAGGACTCGTAGAAACGCTATCGTGACATTGGCTCATCTTCGAGCGCAACAATGAAGCGTCTCATCTAGCTCCCTAACAGTGTGACCCAGTCACCTGCCCCTGCTCCAAGGCCTTCTTATGTTGCACCCCATCTGCCTACGTCACCACAGAGGCCAAGAGCTCTACCTCCACCACCCAATTGTTGCACCCCTTTGTCCTCAGAATGGATTATGCTTCACGTGCCGCCAACCTAGAAAGTTTTCCAGAGAATGCCCCCAGAAACGGAATCAACTGTTAGTTCACCCTGCTGGCCGCGGAAATGGTCGTGGCAACAACAGGACCCCAACTATAATATTGGGTCTGCTGCTCATGCTCGTGGACATGCTTAAAACATTGATGTTGAAGAAGCTCAGGAACAACCCGCTACCATTATGGGTACCCTTCTCGTTAATTTAGTACCTGATATTGTTTTATTTGATTCAAGAGCATCGCATTCATTCATGTCATAAGCATTTGCATTGTCGCATAACCTTATGTTTGAAAAAATGAACCTGCCGATGGTTGTCTGCACCCCTGGAGTCCGTTGTCAAACCTCCATGATGGTACACGATGTCGTCGTTGACGTAGAAGGGATTTTATTCCTTGTGGCCCCCATCATTCTGAAGTCTTCCACCATAGACCTCATTCTGGGAATGGATTGGCTAAAAGTTCACGATGTCGCACTGTATTGTGGCACCAAGTCTGTCTAACTTTTTCACCCCTTCGGCGAGATTGTTAACCACACCGCCCGAATTACCCAGGATGCTGAAGCACAGATCTATATGTCGAATGCTTTGAATATCTCACCTCTTGAAGGAATTGAGAACATTCCCGTCATTCGCGATTTTCTCGATGTCTTCCCAGAAGAACTGACGTGGATAGCCCCCATCAGAGGGGTTGAATTCGTCATCGACTTGAAGCCCGACACCGTCCCTATTTCTAAGCGCCCTTATAAGATGCCGCCTCATCACCTCCTTGAACTGAAGAAGGAGATCGACATGGAACTCCACAAAGGATTCATCCGTCCAAGTTCCTCTGCTTGGGGAGCACCTTTGCTCTTTGTCAAGAAGTGCGATGGAACGAACCGTTTGGTCCAAGATTACCGACCTATCAACCAGGCCACTATATAGAACAAGTATCTGCTTCCTCGAATCAAAGATATGTATGATCAACTTGCTGGATCCATGGTGTTCTCTAAACTCAACTTGAGGTTGGGTTACCATCAACTACAGGTCTGTAAAGAGGATATTCAGAAGACCGCATTCATTACTCGTTATGGTTCATACGATTATACCGTCATGTCATTTGGCTTAACCAATGCCCCGGCCACCTTCTCCCGATTGATGAACTATATATTCATGGAATATCTCGACAAGTTGGTCGTGGTTTATCCGGATGTCATCTTGGTATACTCCAAGGATGATAAAGAACATGCTGAACACCTTCGTCTTGTACTGGAAAAGCTTCGAGAACAGAAACTCTATGCTAAGTATTCTAAGTGTGAGTTTTGGCTTCCCAAAGTAACCTACCTTGGTCATGTGATTTCCAAGGATGGTGTTGTCGTCAACCCAGAACGTATTCAGGATATTCTTGACTGGACTCCTCCCAGGACTGTCAAGGGTGTCAGAATTTTCCTCGACCTCGCTAGCTATTATCGACATTTCGTCGAGAACTTCTCAACGATCGCCAAGCCTCTGACTAATCTAAGTTTGAGTGGACAGACAAATTTCTGGAAAGATTTCAAGATCTCAAGGACAAGCTCACTTCTCCCCCAGTGCTTGGTCCCCCTAATACTCAGAAGGACTTCGTGATATACTGCGACGCGTCTCATCAAGGATTAGGCTGTGTACTAATGCAAGAGCGTCGCGTGATTGCTTATGGCTCTCATAAATTGCGTTCTCATGAAGATAACTATCCAACCCATGATCTCGAATTAGCAGCGGTTATTTATGCATTGAAGTTGTGGCGACATTACCTCATCGGTAAACGTTGCGGGATCTACACCGACCACCAAAGCCTGAAGTACATGTTTAGTCATCCAGACCTGAATCTCCACCAACAAAGATGGCTCGAGACAATAGCCGATTTCAACATGGATATTCATTATACTCCTGGCAAAGCTAATGTGATGGCCGATGCCTTGAGCCGCAAAGCCTACTATAGTGAACTTGAAGTTCAAGTACAACAGCCACCTCCGTAGGAAGAGCTTCGAAAGTTGAACCTCGAGATTTTTCCTCAGGGATATGTGAATAACCTGGTTGTTGAATCGGACCTCGAAGGCACCATCAAGTGGGTACAAACATGTGACTCTGACGTCGAGAAGATTAAGAGGTATATCGCTAGAGGAAATCCCTCATTCTTCACTGTTGCTGATGATGGTATGTTGTACTTCAAGAATCGTTTAGTGGTCCCTAGAAGTAAGCCCAATCTAAACTTGACCCCGCGGGTCATGAAAGAAGCTCACGATACCCCTATTTCGATTCACCCTGGTAGTACGAAGATGTACCAAGACATTCGTCAGCGGTACTGGTGGTCTAACATGAAGTAATACATCACTCCATATGTTGACAAGTGTGACGTTTGCCGTCGCGTCAAAGCCGAACATCAGAGACCTGCTGGAACTTTGCAACCACTTTCTATTCCTGAATGGAAGTGGGACAAGATCGAAATGGACTTCGTGACTGGATTTCCCCGACCACAGAAGGGTCATGATGCTATTTTTGTCATCATCGAAGGATTATCCAAGGTTGCTCACTTTCTGACAGTCAAGGAGACGATCTCTGCTAGTCAGTTACCAGACTTGTATGTTTCCAGAATTGTTTCCCTCCACCGTATTCCGTTGGAGATCAGTTCAGACCGAGGCAGCATTTTCACCTCAAGATTTTGGGATAGTTTCCAAGAAGCTATGGGCACCCGCCTAAACTTCAGCACCGCTTATCACCCCAGTCGCAAGGACAGGTTGATTGAGTCAATCAAGTTCTTGAACACATGCTTCGAGCTTGTGTCATTTCATTCGGTAAGAAATGGGAGGAATCCCTTCCATTTACTGAATTCTCGTACAACAATAGCTATCAAGCTAGTCTGCATATGGTGCCCTTTGAAGTTCTTTATGGACGTAGGTGTCGAACCCCTATGAATTGGTCGGAAACTGGGGAACGAACACTCATTGGTCTGGACATTATCCGGCATGCTGAAGACCAGGTTCGCGTTATCCGTGAACATTTGAAGGCTACTCAGTCCCGCCAGAAGAGCAATTATGACCGCAAGCACAAAGAAATGGTCTATCAACCCAGAGAACAAGCTTACCTCCGTGTCACTCCGATGAGGGGCACTCATCGATTCGGGATCAAAGGCAAGTTGGCTGCTCGCTACATCGGCCCATTCCCTATCCTCTCCCAACATGGACCAGTGGCATACCAATTGGAATTGTCGCCGAACATCTCCCAAGTTCATGATGTCTTTCATGTGCCGCAACTTCGTCACTGCTTCAAGGATCCTATCCTAGCAGTGGATCATAAAATGCTGGAACTGCAACCGAACTTGTCTTATCAAGTACATTTGAACCGCATTCTTGATCAGTCTGAACGTTTATATCGTAATTCACCCCTATTCATTGATATATTTCATGTTATGATGTTGTTCTACACAGTTTGCAACTTTCCTGTGCTGAAACAGCAGATGTAGGATTCAACGGAGAAAAGTGGACATTGAGTTGCTGAAATAGAACATCTCCAAATGCGCTGAAAATCGATGGAGGATATTTTCCAGAAGAATAACGAAGCTTCGCCGAAAAGGAGCCAGAGGGGGCCACCAGGTGCCGAGGCTCCCCCTGGCGCGACCCCCACTAGGGGCGCGCCGGGAGGCCACCTGGACCCCTGGGGCCACTCCCGGATCCCCCTCTGGCCTATATATCCCTCGTCATCCGAAAACCCTAAAAAGAGAGGAGTTTCGCGAGTTTCGCCGCCGCTCCGTGGCGGAAACCTACAGAGAAGAAAACACATCTCCGATGGGCAGATTCCGCCGGGGAGAACACCTCCCGGAAGGCGATATCATCGACATCGTCATCACCATCGTCACCAGCATCATCGAGATCATCATCAACATCATGCCCAACATCAGCACCATGTCCATCTTCATCCTATCTCATCTCACAATTGCAACTTGTGTTGTAATCCGTACCATCTATTCTCTCTACTCTACCACTATTGATTACTCTTTTGTGGTGAATGCTATTGAGTTTTGTTGGAGAATTATTGTTATGTCCAGTTTGTTTATCATCTATTTATCACCACTGATCATGATCTCTTTTGTGTCCTGTGAGTAGTTACTTTAGTTCTTGAGGACATGGGAGAAGTCTAGTTCTTAGTAGTCTTATGATGTTGAAGTAATATGTGTTCTCTGATATTTAAGTTGTGTTGTTATTTTCCTAGTGGTGTTGTGTCAATCAAACACATAACACTTCGCCTTGTTAAGGACCTAGGGGAATGCATTTTGTATAAAGAATGCTTACGGTGGGTTGCCGGAGTGATAGAAACCTGAACCCCAGTTCGCACACTTTTGCACAAGGGAACAACGGATACTTGATCTTATTGTTGTGGTTAGGCTTTTGCCTTAATTTCTACCTTGTATTTGCGGATGCTTGCAAGGTGTTTAATCATAAGAGTGCACTTATCTTAGTCTAGAAGGTGTACTAGCATAGATCCACCCACTCAACACTTATCAACAAAAAACATAGTATCGATACGAAATATGGCGAAAGCACGTGACTACCTCTCCCGTGTGTCCTCAAGAACGCTTTAGCCTTTATAAGTTCAGTTGCCAGGCTTATCCTTTGCTCAAAAGGATTGGGCCACTTGTTACTCCTCAGTACCTTTTACTTTGCTTGTTTTTACCTTCTTGTTTCTTATACCGAAAACCCCTAAAAAGTTGTCTTTCAGTGCTTGAAGTTATACCTTGTCCAAAGTCACTTATCAATACCTTCTGCTCCTCGTTGGGTTCGACACTCTTACTTATCGAAAATGCTACAATAGATCCCCTACAGTTGAGGGTGATCAAGTACTATTTTCTGGCGCCGTTGTCGGGGAGCGTAGCGCTATTAGTAAGTGAAGCTGGTAAGGAAACTTTTATATTTCTGTTTTTATTTTGTTGTTGCTACTTTTTGTCCTTATGGACACCTCTACTCTTGATTCTTTGCTTTTGGGAAAGCGACCCGCTATTGTGGTGGTTGCCTCCAACCCTACTGAAATTGTGCCTTATAAAACACCAACTGGTATTATCGATTATGTCTTGGCTAATCATTATGAAGGAGACAGACACCCAGGTGAACACTTGCTATATTTATCACAACTTTGTTCATTATTTAAGCTTGCAGGTGTGTCAATGGAGTTGGTCATGAGGAAATTATTCTCCGACTCACTTATAGATAAAGCTTCAGATTGGTATAAGCTACTTGATAACTCGCATTTACTTAATTGTTAAGAGCTTATGTCTCTCTTTTATGCAAAGTTTTATCCTCTTCATGAAATTCATCGAGACAAGAACTATATCTATAACTTTTGGTCTCGTGACGGAGAAAGCATCGCTCAATCTTGGGGGAGACTGAAGTCCCTAATGCTGAAATGACCTATTCATGAGCTCCCCAAGGATATTATACTTACAAATGCCAGGATTTCTCATCAGGATAAGGAAATGTTGGATGCCTCCTCTAGTGGGGTATTTCAAACAAGAAGCGTTGAAGAGAGATGGGATCTCATTGAGAGAATTCAGAAAAAAAACTGAAGAGTCAGAAATTGATAGAGGTATTGAACCCGTTATAAATTAGGAGCATGATTATATTGTGAGCTATGTGAAAACTGATTACTTTTGCTCTAAAATTGGTCTAAAATTGGTCTTGACTCCCAGCTAATGATTGATTTTTGTAAGAACGTTGCCTCTCATATTGACTATTCTAAGGAGGAGAAGGATCAGTACCATAAACCCTTCAAAGAATTACCTGTTGATATTAATGTTGCTGACCCTATTTTGCCTGCAGTCATATATGAAAAAAAACTTTTCTCGCAAGGATAAGGGAGCACACTTTTGTGACACGCATAATAAATAAAAGTGAGAGAAGAGCTGACGAGCCTGAGGACCAGATCAAGGTCGATCCTCAAGTTGCGGGGGTTAAAGATCTAGTTAGTAATGATGTTTTAGATTCCAATATAGATTTTTGTGTTGTTTCCACTAACATTGTTACAGCCAAGAATAAAGGCCCAATTTCAGGTACACCTGTCGGGGGAATGACCCCCGGGTAGGGTCACCCAGGGGAAACAATTCATCAAGGCGAAGATCACCGACCTGATGGTCACCGATCTAATCAAGGCCGAAATGATCAAGTTTAAGCAAGAAGTGGGCCGAGCTGTCCAGCTCGGAGGTCGATTGCTCCAGAGAGAGTGCAATCGGCCTCACCAGGAAGCATTCGGCCGAAGTAAACAGAGTAACATCCGAGCAGAATCACAGGTCAGACACTTGGTACAAGAGCATTCAATGCGCAACCCCTGAAGATCGGGACTGTCAGAGGCGTGCGGTCTCCTCCAGCGCCGATCACGCGGACATGCCGACAGGCCTAGGTCTCTAATTCCACTGTTCAGTAGCAAGGTCTGCAGAGTAGCGGCATGGTGAGCCGCAAGTCTACACTGGGTCATCCGGGAGAACACGATGTGAGGACCCTAGCTTATCTGAGGCTGACAGCGGGGCCCTCCCCTTTGTACATTTACCTTTGTACCCCGGGCTCGGCCTATAAGAGCCCCAGATACCCCTCCTGCGTGAGGGACGACGGAGAATTTATTGCAATTTCACCCACCACAGAGAGAGCTAGGAGAGAGTTGTGCTTAGAGCCCTCTTCTCCTTCCACTCAAACAGCTCAAGGAGCATTCATTGTAGTCAGAGTTATTGCATATAGCTAGCTCGGCAGGACTAGGGGTGTTATTTCTACGGAGAGCCTCGAACCTGGGTACATCGTGGTGCGTCACCGTGTGTTCCCACTCTCGATTCCGGTACCAGCGACACTAACCTCGGTTTGTCCCCCTCTTTAGCCATCCCCATGGCATATGCCGTTATATATCGACGACAATTGGCGCCCACCGTGGGTCAGGCCGAGGCGTCGACGGGAGTTCTGATCCAGACGGGACCATCATTTGCATCGCGCGTGTGCTTCTCCTCCGGCTTGGTCATGAGGAGCGGAGCGTGGATTACGTCATCAACAACGCCTTGCGGTTTGGGGAAGGAACGCCTCTGCCGCGCGGCGTCATCATTCCTTTCGGCGGACATCGCGTTTTCGTCGCAGCGCTTCCTGATGCTTTTCCCATGGAGGTACGGGTGTTTTCTGAGCTCAAGGATCCGTTGCCAGGCGGGCCGGATGCCATGGGAACAGAGGGCACGACTGCGCACATCCGTGCAGAGGTTATGATGGCGGGAGCGTCTAACCGCAACAGCTCTACTTCGGCGACCCGAGCCGCGAGGGCTGCCACTACGGCACCAGCAGGCCCAAGAAACCCACCGGACGTGCTCAGCACTCCTGTAGGTCTTCATGCCGATCCAGCTGTGGCTCATGCCGAGCTGGAGAAGGTGCGTTAGGCTCTGAAAGAGCAGTCAGACAGGATCGACGCTGAAAAGCGCCGTATGGAGCCAACAGTTCGAGAATACAATGCAGCGCATGGTATCAGGCAGTGCGTGATCCCACCCTCAGTGATTGATGAGCTCCGAGCTGCAGGCCGAGAGGTCGGAAGAGAGCTAGGAGGGGCCCAGCAACCAGTAGCATCCACCATCGCCGCTCCGCAGATCTCATACAGTTCTCCTGTGAAGAACATGAGAGCTACCGAGCAGATCGCCACCGAGCTGGAGCACTTGGAAGGAGAAGAGCTGCAGGAGAGGACTCATCGAAGGCGTGATCTCATAACAATAGCGAACCAGCAGCAGAAGGCGGCCACCGAGCAGCAAGGGACAGTGGCGTCAAAATCAGTTCGGGCAACTGCGGGTACAAATCAGCCGAATGCTCCACCTCGGCAGCAGAGGCAAGCATCTTCGCCGCATGGCAGTTTGCACCGCAGTCGGAGGAATCAAGGGGTTGCGGGAGGCATTCGGAAGGATGAGCCAGCAGTAAATGGCAGGCGCAATGAGCAACCGGCAGCGTCGATCCGGACGGCAATGAGTCAAGGTCTAGGTCCCCGAGCAATCGCGGACAATGATGCAAGGCACCGAATCGAGCAGTTGCAGCAGGATAAGCAACCAGAAGACGATGTTCCAGCGGGTCCGGCTTGTTTCGGCCCGCGCATACGGCAAGAGCAATTCCCCAAAGGTTTCACATTGCCCAGGACACCCCCAAGTACAATGGATCAGTCAAGCCAGAAGATTGGCCGGTCGATTATATGACTGCAGTCAGCATCGTAGGAGGTGGTCAGCGCATGGCTGTACGCTATGCACCGCTCATGCTTCAAGGTTCATCTCGGTCTTGGTTAAACAGTTTGCCCAACAATAGCATCAATTGCTGGAAGGATTTTGAGGATGCGTTTGCTCGCAACTTCACGGGTACGTATGAGCGCCCAGGTCTGCCCCGGCATCTGGCACTCTGTGTACAAGGAAAGAACGAGCCCCTTCGCGATTACCTTCAGCGGTGGATCAAGCTCAGAAACACTTGCGAGGGAGTTCATGAAATCCAAGCCATTCAGTATTTTACTGACGGCTGCTTGGACGGGTATTTGTTGAAACACAAGCTCCTGCGCAAGGAGATAACATATTTGGCCGATCTGGTGAGAATAGCAAATTCATTCGCCGCTTCTGATGCTGCAATGCGCCCGATCACGTTGAGTCCCAGTAGTTTCATCCAAGGACAATCATCCGGCCAGCAGCAACAGTCGGCAGAAGCAAATGGGCCGAACGGTCCCAATCGGCGTGAAAGGCGCGAGATCCAGCGGAATAACAATTCTGGCAACAACAACACCCCCCCCCCAATTTCAACAACACCCCCGGTAACTTCAAAAACAACAACAACACAGGCTTCAACAAGAGGAAGGACGAGCAGCCGGATGCCCAATATGGCAATCGGCAAGTAGCGGTAGTGCAGCAGCAAGAGGAACAAGGGGCTGCGGGAGGCAGTCGGAGGCAGAAACCTGCAGAAAGGCCGCAAGGTCAGATCAAGCCCCCATACACCTTCGAGGACATGATGAACCAGGCCTGCAAAATGCATAGTGGAGTGGGGAAGCCCGCATCTCATGCTACTCGCCAGTTCATCTGGGTCGATCGTATGGCAAAGGGAGGACCAGAAAACCTTCCCCCACCACCACCCCCACCACCAGGTCCACCACCAGCAAATGCTCGGCCACATTTCCCGCGTCAGGATGCAGCATATATGATCTTCACCAGCGAATCGGATGACAAGGGCAGTCGGAGAGCCCGTGAGCAGGCAGTCAATGCCACCATGCCAGCAATTTCTCAAAGGATGAACTGGTCGGACAACGTCATAGCATGGGGCCCAGAAGACCACCTGAGCGTAATGCCCAACCCGGGCAGTTATGCGCTCGTGGTGGATGCAATCGTGGCAGCACCTTTGTACTCATGCAAGTTTATCAGGACTCTCATTGATGGAGGCAGCGCCATCAACATTTTGTATAGGGACACAATGATCAAGCTCGGCATCAGTGAGAGCGAGTTGGAACCCAGCAGGACTGTTTTTCATGGGATAGTGCCCGGCCTTTCATGTACCACATTAGGCCGCATTCGGCTGGAGGTAGTTCTTGGGTCTGAGGTGAATTTCCGCCGAGAGCCGATCTGGTTCGAGGTGGCCGATCTGAGCAGCCCATACTATCTTCTGCTCGGATCGCCTGCAATAGCCAAGTTCATGTTCAACATAATGCATCCCTACCTGAATATGAAGCTCCCAGGGCCGAATGGTCCAATCACTGTGTGCGGTGACTACAATAAGTCACTGGAATGTTCATCTGCTGGCTCTAGGATGGCCGATTCTCTGGTCATCGATGCTGCGTTGCGCCAGCTCGACAAGGTTGAAGCGATGGCCCAAGCTCAGATGAAGGAACCTATGCCGAGCACGAAGGCCAAGAGATCGGATGATGAGACTATATTTCAAGAGGCCAAGGACAGCAAGAGGATTTCCCTGGACCCCTCCGACCCGAGCAAGTGCGTCATCATTGGGGCCAAGCTCAGCAGCAAATAGGAAGGTGAGCTCGTCGAGTTCCTCCGTGAGAACCGAGACATCTTCGCATGGTCTCCACATGACATGCCTGGTGTACTGAGGGAACTTGCCGAGCACAAGCTTCACATCCGACCTCGATCCAAGCCGATCAAGCAGCCACTTCGGCGCTTTTGAGAGGACAAGAGAAGAGCAATCGGCGATGAGATATCCAAGTTGCTCACAGCCGGATTTATCAAAGAAGTGTTCTACCCAGACTGGTTAGCAAATCCAGTTCTGGTTCCGAAGAAGAATGGAACTTGGCGCATGTGTATATATTACACTTCCCTGAATAAGGCCTGCCCCAAGGATCCTTTTGCATTGCCCCGTATCGATCAAGTGATTGATTCTATGGATGGTTGTCAACTCTTGTGCTTTCTGGATGCCACAACAGGCTATCACCAGATTAAGCTTGATGTAAACGATCAAATTAAGTCAACTTTTATCACCCCGTTCTGGGCTTATTGCTACATCACCATGCCTTTTGGCCTGAAAAATGGCGGCGCGACTTATCAGCGTACTATGCAGCGATGCGTCCGACCTCAGCTGGGTCGGAAAATTCATGTATATGTAGATAACCTTGTGGTCAAGTCGGTGCTAGGCTCAAACCTGTTGGATGATCTCAGAGAAACATTCACAAATTTGCGAGCGTACCAGATCAAGCTCAACCCAGAGAAATGTGTGTTCGGCGTACCGGCCGGCAAGTTGCTCGGATTTTTGGTCTCCGAGAGAGGAATAGAGTGGAACCCTGAGAAGATTGCAGCAATTGAGAGGATGGGCAAGCCCAGAAATCTCAAAGATGTGCAGAAGTTCACAAGATTCTTGGCATCTCTCAGCCGATTCCTCAGTCGTCCGGGAGAGAAAGCAATTCCGCTATATCAGCTGATGAAGAAAACGGACAAGTTTACTTGGACCCCGCAAGCAGATGAAGCATTCAAGAAGCTCAAGTGCATGATGTTTACCGCTCCAGTGCTGGCAGCTCCGAAAGAAAAAGAGCCAATGATGTTATATATCGCAGCAACCACTCGGGTGATCAGTATTGTCATGGTGGTCGAGCGTCCTGAAAAGGACAAGGCACAATCGGTCCAGAGGCCGGTATATTATGTCAGTGAAGTGCTCTCAACCTCTAAGAAAAAATACCCACATTATCAGAAGATGCGCTACGGTGTGTACATGGCGGCAAGGAAGCTGAAGCCTTATTTCCAGGCGCATCCGATCACAGTTGTCAGTTCGGCACCGCTGGCAGAAATTATCGGCAATCAGGACGCATCTGGTCGGGTGGAAAAATGGCCCATTGAAATTGCAACACAGGGTATCAAGTATGAGCCTCGAACCGCGGTCAAGTCTCAAGCTCTGGCAGAATTTTTGGTTGATTGGGCAGAAACTCAGTATACGCCCCCCTGTCCGGACTCTCAGTTCTGGCAAATGCACTTTGATGGCTCCAAGATGATGACCGGACTAGGGGATGGCGTTGTTCTCACTTCTCCAAAGGGTGAGAAGCTCGAGTATGTGCTGCAGATTCACTTCGCAGCGTCAAATAATGTGGCTGAATATGAAGCATTGGTGCACGGTATCTGATTGGCCAAGGAGAGGCATTCGGCGAATTTTGTGTTATGGTGATTCCGACCTAGTGGCGCAGCCATGCACTGGTACTTGGGATGCAAAAGATGAAAATATGGCAAGATACAGATTCCTCGTGCAATAGTTATCTGGTTTCTTTGAAGGGTGTGAATTCCATTATCTTCCCCGAGCTGAAAATGAAGCAACAGATGAACTGTCCAAGTTGGGGTCCACCAGAAAGGAAATTACACCAGGAGTTTCTCTAGAAAACATCCACAAGCCATCCATCAAGCCTTCCCCAGAATCAGAGTCAATCTTTATTCCGACCGACCTGAAGATGGCAGAGCTCGAAGCGAAGAAGTTTGTCAAGAAACAAAAGCTGGAGAAGCAGTCGGTTGAACCAGGGGCTGCTGTCGTCAGCTCGGGGACTGAGGTAGGCATGCAAGACGCAATCGGCTCCCCCTCCTCTGAACTTCCAATACAAGAAACCGAACAGCCAGTACCAGAAGCAGTTGCAGTAATGGTGATTGTGGTAGCACCGTCATGGGCAGAGCCGATCAGAAACTTTTTGGTGGATGGCACACTTCCGCAAGATGAAGTAGAAGCTCGGCAAATCTAGCGCCGATCTGGAGCATATACTATCATCAACAACAAGCTAGTGCACCGCAGTGCAACAGGAGTCCTTCAGCGTTGTGTGGAAGAAGACAAGGGGCTGGAATTGCTCCGAGACATCCACCAAGGCGAGTGTGGTCACCATGCATCAGTAATAGCAATAGTTGCCAAGGCTTTTCGCCATGGTTTCTATTGGACGAATGCGAAAGCAGCAACAGAAGAGTTAGTCAAGCATTGCAATGGGTGTCAGAGATTCAAAGCGAAGAGCCACCTACCAGCCTCAGCACTCAAAACCATTCCAATCACATGGCCATTCGCAGTTTGGGGTTTGGATATGGTAGGACCTTTCAAAACAGCAAGAGGTGGCATGACACACTTACTGGTAGCAGTGGACAAGTTCACCAAGTGGATCGAGGCAAGGTCGATCAAGAAGCTAGATGGACCGACTGCGGTCAGGTTCATGGCGGACATTATAGTCAGATATGGAGTGTCGCACAGCATCATCACTGATAATGGAACAAACTTCGCAAAAGGGGCGCTAGCTCGGTTTGCCTCCCAGCAGGGCATCTGGCTGGATGTAGCATATGTAGCTCACCCCCGGTCAAATGGTAAAGCAGAGCGGGCAAATGGCCTCATTCTGTCCGGAATCAAGCCAAGATTGGTGTAGCCACTAGAGAGAGCACCTGGCGCATGGCTTGACGAGCTGCCAGCAATGCTTTGGAGTTTGTGTACCACACCAAACCGTTCAACTGGATTCACTCCCTTCTTCCTAGTGTATGGCGCGGAGGCAATGCTCCCCTTTGACATTGAGTTCGACTCACCTCGTCACGCCATGTAAACGTAGGCAGAAGCCAAGGAAGCTCGTGAGGACGGTGTTGATCTGAGAGAAGAAGCATGTCTCCTGGCCTTGTCCAGGTCGGCAATTTACCAGCAGAAGTTGCGTCACTACCACAACAAGAAGATCCGTCCCCTAGCTTTTCGTGAGGGTGATTTGGTGCTGCGCCGAATCCAGAAATCGGATGGCCAGCACAAGTTACCGTCTCCTTGGGAAGGTCCATTCATTGTCAGTCGAGCGCTCAAGAACAATGCATACTACCTTATTGATCTCAGAAAGCCGACCCGATTTGTGGATGCTTCGGGGCAAGAAATGGAGCGTCCTTGGAACGCCGAGCTGTTATGTCCGTTTTACAGTTGAGCGGTATTGTTGTATCCCCCCCCCCTTTGTGAAAGTATTATCAATGAGAATATTCATGCGTCCATGAGACCGCATTCGGCAGGAGTTATAAAATTTTGTGCATATACTTCCCAGTCCTAAGGTCGGCGAAAGCAGACCCGAGGACTGGCCGGTTTCCCCGAAAAGGGTATACTTAAGAGGAAGAGCAAATTGAGAGATGAGTTTGTGAAAGATAGTCCGAACCGAATGCAGACCGTAGGTCGGCTATAATGTCGGGTGGATATGGCCGAGCAGAACCTTCAATCGAAAAATTCATACTCCAAAAGTATATGTAATTCAAAGCTAGCCGATAGCAGACCCACCGATTGTGACCAGACCGGCTGGCCAACAGTTGGCAGGTTGCAATCGGCCCATCTGCGCAGCCCTACCTTTACGAGAAAAACTGAGAACCTAGAAGTACTTGTCAAAATTTCTTTCAAAGTCTATTCTCTGATCCGACAACAGACCGCAGGTCGGCTGTATGGTTGGCAGGAATATTAACCAAGAAAGAAAAGAGGCAAAGAAAAAGGCAATCGGTTGAAAAAACGCAAAGGCAGAGTACCATATATATCGAAGGAAAAGAAAGTTCATAAGCAAGTAGAGCCGATTGGCCGAATGATGTTCATTACATGAAAGTGGCCCTCGACGGGCGCACTTAGAATTTAACCAGATTGTTTGTAAAGCAGAAAGGTAAATAAAGATGTGCCGAGCTCAATCAGTCTGCGCGTCGGCAGTAGAGGGAGCAGCAGCTGAGGCAGCGGTGGCATCCGGAGCAGGCGGAGAGGTGCTAATGGAAACCCCCGAAACCGAAGTAGCGGTGGCACCGGGCTCTGTGCTTGGTGGATCTTGGGCGGCGCTCGCCGAACGCTCGTCAGAGGAATCCTCGCCTTCACTCGCGTCTTCATCATCAGCATACTCCGAGGAGTGGGAGGGGCACTTCTGGTGCGCTGAGCAGGCCTCGGCTGAGCAGCATCTTCGCTGGTGGTGTACAACAGCTCACTGAGAGATAGCGATTCAATCTGAGCAACAGCACTATCGACGAAGTAGGTGAATTCATAAGGATGCATGGCTTCAGAGAGTTCGTCAGCAAGATGGCATATCTGCACCCAGACCGGAGCGAGGCTGTCTTCCGACCCTTCGTGCATGGACTTCAGCAAACTGATGTCTTCCTCGGGATACCAGCTCTTGACGATGGATAGAGCAGCTTGAATTCCAGCACGGATCCCGGAGTCGAGCATGATTTCAAGTTGGCGAAGAGAGGCTTTGATGTTCCGGGCAACATCCTCAGTGGTCGCATCGGCAATCGGCCTGGTTCGTGACCTGAAGAGTTTCTCATTCAGCTTCTGGACACCAGTCTTGTACATGCAGAGTGCACCTTTGACAAGGGGCAGTCGGGCATCCAGAGATACAGCAAAGTCTTCGGCACTCCAACCAGCATCAGCATCAACCACCGCACCTCTGGTGCGGCAGGCTTCGGCAACGGCTTGCTGGGAAGCGGCTTGCTCGGCAGCAGCGGTGGAGTTGGGCCAGGCATCTGGTAGAAGTAATCAGAGGAAGGTCAGTTCGGAGAACAAAAAAAGTCAGCTCGGCGGGCAACAGAGTTAGAAGTACCAGCAAGGGAGAGATCCACTCGGTGGAGGCAATAAAGGGCAAGGTCTGAGTGCGCTTGGGCAGCTCGGAGGTCTTCATGGTGCTGGACAGCCATATCTTCAACGCGCTTGACAGCCAAGTCCTTATCTTTCATTACCTGACCCTGCACCTCGTGGCGAGCATCGACGAGCCCCTGCATTTCCTGATCATGAGCAGTCTTGGCGGTGGCAAGGTCCTTGGTCATTTTGCGGAGTTTGGCCTGCAGCTCGGCCTCGACAGTGGCTATACTCTGACGTTCTTGCTCGGCACTACCGAGCTGGACATATTGTTCACCAAGATTATTCTCTAGTTCGGCGATCCTCTTCTGGGCAGCCTCTAGCTCGGAGGAGCAAGTGGCGGCAGCTGCAAGTGCACATTCAAGTAAGGAAGCAGTAGCAATCGGAAAAAAAAGAGCAAGAAGAAATATACCTGTCAGTTCTTGGATCTTGGCAGCTTGGGCTTCGGCATTTCTTTTGAGAGCAGTAATGGACTTTGGCCCACTGAATAAGCGGCCAAGAGCTCGTCAAATACAGCTTGGCGTCTATCACAAATGGCCTGAAAAATGGGTCGGTCAGATCTGAGAAAGGCATAGCAGTTAAAAGAAAAAAAGATCCGAGCAGATTGCAAGCAATCGGCCCGAATCTCGGGGACTACACCCAGTGGGTGCGCTAGGCACGCACCCACTGATAGGAAAACTTACAGAAGCAGAGTACTCGGAAGCGAGAATTTGGCCTAGAGCTCCATCAGCAAAACGTCTAATGTGGGTGGCAAGGCCACCCAGTCGGTTCTGAATGTGGGTCGAGACTTGGTCCTCGGATCCAGGAGGCGGAGGAGTGGCAGAGTCAGCAGCAGGTCGGACCGGTGAAACATCGAGGGCACCAGTATACGCTTCACGGAACCGGTCGGCTCGCGAAAGCTGGCGGCCCGTGGCCGGCGGCTGCGCACAATGGCACTGGAGGATGGAAGGGTGGCAGCGCTAGCTCCAGCAGGGATGTGAGTAGCAAGAGGAAAACTGACCTGAGGATCAGCGGGTGGAGAAGCAGTCGGGTCGAGGGGGGCAGCAGCAACACACTCCGATCCGGCTGCAGGAGCTGGATTCATAGGAATAGTGGCCTGAGCTGAAGAAGCCTCAGGCTGAGCAGCATCAGCAGTAGGCCGACTTGGCATTGGCACATCGAGGTGCGCAATGCCAGAGGGGTCCATAAGGATCGGAGTAGGAGCAGCAGCAGTGGTTGCAGGAGTGGATTAATGTGTTCTAGCAGTCGGATTGGTGACAATCACAGAGGTCGGAGAGAGCACAGGGCCACCAGGTTTGGGGGCAGTCGGATCTGGAGCAGGGCGTCGTGCGCCGTATTTGCCTTTCTTCTTGGCAACCTTGGAGGTACCTGGGGCATCATCAGCTCGGGGGCGTTTTCCCTCGGCCACCGTCTTCTCGGATGGTTGGGATTCTGCGCTGAAATAACCAGGGGAATCAGCATCACTGCTCCATTCATCCATGAAGCGTTTGATGGAGGAATCGGACTCACCCGGCTGGTTGAGGCCGAGCCCGAGAGAAGTAGTCCGAGCTTCAGTCTCGGAGTCCGTATCTTCTTTGAGCTCCAAGTCCTTGGTGTCCTCTTCTGCGCGGTCGGGATGGTAGCCCGAGGCGGCCTGTCCGTCCTGCATAGCCTTGTAGCCAAGGAACTCCTGGGGAGGAAGGACCGATCAGAATCAACAAGAAAGGAATAAGAGCTAATATAAAGGTTGAGAACAAAATCATACCACATGGCAGGGCCGGAGTCGACTGTACGCCGCTTTTCCGAACTGGAAGGGCGCAACAACCTTGAGGTCGGCAACAGATTTATTCGGCGGATAAAATCAGCTTCATTTATGCGGAACGTGGAGATCCGAGTGGGGTCTAGGAATCGGCTCATGTCGCAGATGCGGTGGAAGCGGCGTTGTAGTGAGAGCACTCGGCGACAGAGCCATGTTGCTACCAGGTTAGCAGGTTGCAATCCTTCGGTCATCAGGGTTTGGATCTGGGCCATCTGACGATCCTGATCGGTGTCCCCTTCTCTTGGCTTCTCGGACCAGTGGTACTTAGCAGTCGGAGGTGGCAGAGAGAACTCAGGCAAGTTGAGCAGGGCCTTTTCCTTCGGCGATGAGATATAAAAGAACCCCATCTGCCAGTTCTTGATGGACTGTGGTGGCTGGGGATGAGGGTAGAGTCCAGCTTTCCGAGTGTAGATGGTGGCGCCACCGCACTCGGCCATCACCTTCACTTCCTTTTTCTTCTGGGTCTTGGGGTCGGTGGAAAACACCCCAGTGCCCACTTGGAAACTTCGGAAATGGAAGATCCGGCACCAGAGTCCAACGGTGGGCCAAACTCCGAGGTAGCCCTCGCACAGGGTTACGAATGCGGAGAGCAGCATAATGGCATTCACCCCGAGGTGGTGCCGCTGCAACCGGTAGAAATCCAAGAATTCGCGGAAGAAGTGGCTCACCGGGAGCTCGACTCCGCGTTGAAAGTCGCGAGGAAGACAACGCGCTCGCCGGCCTTGGGTACGGGCACAAGCTCCTGGCCGGGGACGTGACAGTCGAGGTCCGCCGGAATCTTGCGTGACCGGCGGTGGAGAGCAATGTACGTCTCATTGACAATGGAACCTTTCCACGAGCCCTTTTGAGCGCTGGCGGCGGAGGCGTCGTCCCCCATGGCGGCGTCGGACTCCGTGATGGGCGAGAAGGAAGAAGATGAAGGCGGCGGTGGCGGCAGAAAACTAGATCCGCGTCCACCTATCGCGGCGGAGGAACAATGGCAGTGGTGGCGGCGGAGATCAGCCGGAAGGTCCTTGGCGGAGCAGCCCTAAGCTCCGGCGGCGGCAGCAACAGCACGGAGAGGCGCGCGGCAGCGGTGACGGCAGAGACAGGGGAGGAGAGTGCGAGGAAGAAGATGAAGTGAGGGGTGCGCGGCGCATCTCACACCCATGGACTATTTAAAGACCCGGCGGGATGGTAGTGGGATCCTCTACGCCGATTCGATAGGCGGTGTGGCCGCGTGTATTTCCAGAGCATCACAAGATCGGAGCGCAGAAGATCCGGCGGATGGGACGGGACGTGCGCGCGTGGGTCGAGGCAGAGGTTCTGGCATGTCAAATCGTGGCATGACGTCCCGTATTCCCCGGTAAATTCGAAGCGGCAAGTTCGGTCAACATTCTAGTCAAACTAACCGTTGGGCAGGTCGGTCGAGAAGATCAAGAGCAATCGGCCCATTGAGAGCAATCGTTCAGAAGATCAAGAGCAATCGGCAGATAGCAAGAAATCGAACCATTGAGAGCAATCGGTCAGAAGAACAAGAGCAATCGGCAGATAGCAAGCAATCTCCCCATGGAGAGCAATCGGTCAGAAATGAAGATTAAATTTCCAGAGGCATAGAAGGAACCTGTGCAGGCCTCGCCATCTCTAAGTTCGGCAGGACCTCCGCAGCTTCAGGGGCTACTGTCGGGGGAATGACCCCCGGGGAGGGTCACCCAGGGGAAACAATTCATCAAGGCGAAGATCACCGACCTGATGGTCACCGATCTAATCAAGGCTGAACTGATCAAGTTTAAGCAAGAAGTGGGCCGAGCTGTCCAGGTCAGAGGCCGATTTCCCCAGAGAGAGTGCAATCGGCCTCACCGGGAAGCATTCGGCCGAAGTAAACAGAGCAACATCCGAGCAGAATCACAGGCCGGACACCTGGTACAAGAGCATTCAATGCGCAATCCCTGAAGATCGGGACTGTCAAAGGCATGTGGTCTCCTCCAGCACTGATCACGCGGACAGGCCTGCAGGCCTAGGTCTCTAGCTCCACTGTTCAGTAGCAAGGTCTACAGATTAGCGGCATGGTGAGACGCAAGTCTACACCGGGTCATCCGGGAGAACACGATGTGAGGACCCTAGCTTGTCTGAGGCTGACAGCGGGGCCCTCCCCTTTGTACATTTACCTTTGTACCCCGGGCTCGGCCTATAAGAGCCCCGGGTACCCCTCCTGCGTGAGGGACGATGGAGCACTTATTGCAATTTAACCCACCACAGAGAGAGCTAGGAGAGAGTTGTGCTTAGAGCCCTCTTCTCCTTCCTCTCAAATAGCTCAAGGAGCATTCATTGTAGTCAGAGTTATTGCATATAGCTAGCTCGGCAAGACTAGGGGTGTTATCTCTACGGAGTGCCCCGAACCTGGGTACATCGTGGTGCCTCACCGTGTGTTCCCACTCTCGATTCCGGTACCAGCGACACTAACCTCGGTTTGTCTCCCTCTTTAGCCATCCCCATGGCATCTGCCGTTATATATCGAGGACAACGCCAGTTGTATCTGTTAAAATATGAGATCACAATTATTACAGGCTATGTGATTTGGGATCGAGTGCTAGCGCCATTCCTTATTCACTCTATCAGGAGATCATGGGTGAGATTTCACCCTGTGAACTTGAAGAGGTTGATGTTACTATTTATCTAGAAAACAAAGAAACTATCTCTCCCATTGGAATTGTGAGAGATGTTGAAGTCCTATGTGGGAAGGTAAAGTATCCTACCGACTTTCTACTACTTGGTTCAATGCAAGATTGTTTTTGCCCTATTATCTTTGGTAGTCCTTTCTCAGCACTTGTGGATCTATAATAGATTGCAAGAAAGGTAAAGTTTATGTTGAATTCAATGGTGAGCTATATGAATTTAACTTTTCTAAGTTCTCTATGCATCCTCATGGTACTGATTTGCCTAGTAATGATAAAATTATTGAAGATATTGCTTCCATTGCTATTCCTCCTAATGATCCTTTGCGCCAATATATGGAAGACCACGAGAATGATATGCATATGCAGGAAAGAAATGAGTTAGATGAAATATTCTTAAGTAAATCTGCTATCCTGAAGCACAACCTTCCGGTTGAACCTTTAGGAATCCTCACACAACCCATAGAAGACCAGGTGTTTGATCTCAAACCACTTCCCGATATCCTCAAGTACACTTTTTTAGATGAAAAGAACATATATCCTGTTATTATCAATGCTAACCTTTCAGGATTTGAAGAAGAGCGATTATTGGAGACACTTCATAGAAATCGTGGTGCTATTGGATATACCTTTGATGACCTTAAGGGAATTAGTCCATCGATTTGCCAACATACTATCAATCTCGAGCCTGATGCTAAACCAGTTGTTGATCATCAACGACGATTGAACCCAAGGATGAAGGACGTGCTTAGGACTGAAATTATCAAGTTTCTAGCTGCATGTATCATCTATCATATAACTGATAGTAAGTGGGTAAGTCCAGTTCATTATGTTCCTAAGAAAGGAGGTATGACTGTTGTACCTAATGATAAATTGAACTAATACCTCAAAGAGTTGTTATTGGATACAGAATGTGTATTAATTACAGGAAGTTGAACAAGGCAACCAGGAAGAACCATTACCCGATTCCCTTCATTGATCAAATGCTAGAGAGGTTGTCCAAAAACACCCACTTTTGCTATCTCGACGGGTACTCTGGCTTCTCTAAAATTCATGTCAATACTGCCGATCAAGAGAAGACCACTTTCACATGTCTTTACGGTACTTATGCTTATAGGCGTATGCCTTTTGGTTTATGCAATGCACCTGCTACATTTCAGAGATGCATGTCTGCTATTTTTCATGGTTTCTGTGAGGAGATTGTGGAAGTCTTCATGGACGATTTCTCCGTCTATGGAACTTCCTTTGACCACTGTCTCCACAATCTTAATAAAGTCTTACAGAGATGCGAGGATACAAATTTAGTTCTAAATTGGGAAAAGTGCCACTTCATGGTTAACGAAGGGATCGTCCTTGGTCACAAGATTTCCAAGAAGGGAATTGAAGTGGACAAGGTGAACATTGAAGATATTGAAAGGATGCCCTATCCAAGGGACATCAAAGGTATTCGTAGTTTTCTCGGTCTTGTTGGTTTCTATAGAAGGATTATTAAAGACTTTTCTAAGACTTCGAGACCCCTCATTAATCTTCTCCAGAAGGATATTCCTTTTGTATTTGATGAAGATTGTAAGGAAGCCTTTTAAATTCTTAAGAAAGCTTTAATAACCGCTCCTATAGTACAACCACCTGATTGGAAATTGCCCTTTGAAATTAAGTGTGATGCTAGTGATTTTGCTGTTGGAGCTATTTTAGGACAAAGGGTCGATAAGAAGTTGAATGTTATACATTATGCTAGCAAAACCCTTGATAGTGCCCAAAAGAATTATGCTACTACTGAGAAGGAATTCTTAGCAGTACTGTTTGCTTGTGATAAGTTTAGGCAGTATATTTTTATTCTAAAGTTATTATTCATATGGACCATGATGCCCTTAAGTATCTTATGGAGAAGAAGGATGCCAAACCAATGCTCATCATGTGGATACTCCTTCTTCAAGAATTTGATTTACAGATTGTTGATAGGAAAGGAGCAGACAATCCGGTGGCGAATAATCTTTCAAGAATTGAAGATATACCGCATGATCCTATTCCAATCAACGATAGTTTTACAGACGAACAACTAGTTGTTGTTAAAGTACAATCCCTCTTAGATCCTTGGTTTGCAGATTATGCTAATTTTATTGTTGCAAAGTTTTTGCCTCCAGGTTTAACATTTCAACAAAGGAAGAAGTTCTTCCACGATTTGAGGCATTACTTTTGGGATGACCCACATCTTTTCAAAGAAGGTCCGGACGGGATCATGAGAAGATGCATACCGGAACACGAGCAAAGGGACATTCTCAGACAATGTCACGATAGTCCCTACGGAGGACATCATGGCGGTGAGAGGACCACACATAATGTTCTACATTCAGGTTTTCATTGGCCTACTCTCTTTAAGGATGCTAGAAATTATGTCTTATCTTGTGATAAGTGTCAGAGAGTTGGTAATATTAGTAGGAGAAATGAGATGCCTATGAATTACTCTCTAGTGATTGAGCCTTCTGATTGCTAGGGTTTTGATTTTATGGGTCCTTTTCCTCCTTCACACAAGTACATACACATTTTAGTAGCCGTTGACTATGTAACCAAGTGGGTTGAAGCAATCCCCACTGAGAGTGCTGATCACAAGACATCTTTGAAAATGCTCAAAGATGTAATTTTTCCTAGGTTTGGTGTACCAAGGTACCTCATGACTGATGGAGGATCACACTTCATGCATGGATCTTTTAGGAAAGCTTTAGCCAAGTACGATGTCAATCATAGAATTGCTTCACCGTACCATCCTCAAACTAGTGGGCAAGTTGAGCTCACCAATAGAGAGATCAAGTTGATCTTGCAAAAAACAGTTAACAGTTCTAGGAAGGGCTGGTCAAAGAAGTTAGGAGATGCTTTGTGGGCATATAGAACTACTTACAAAAACCCCACGGGCATGTCTCCCTATAAGATGGTCTATGGCAAGGCTTGCCATTTGCCATTAGAGTTAGAACACAAAGCTTTCTGGGTTGTTGGAGATCTTAATGCTGACCCAAAGTTAGCTGGTGAAAAGTGCCTCATGAACTTGACTTCTATAGATGAGTGGAGAAGTGAAGATTACAAGTGTGCTAAAATGTTCAAGGAAAAGGTAAAGAAGTGGCATGATAGAAGGATTTTGAAACGTGAATTTAATGTTGGTGATAAAGTTTTGTTGTTTAGATCTCGTTTCAGTTTTTCTCCAGGTAAAGTACTTTCCAGATGGGAAGGGCCATTTCATATTGAAGAAGTCTACCTCTCCGGTGAAATTAAGATTAACAATTTTGAAGGCACCAAACCTCAAGTTGTGATTGGGAAAAGACTCAAGCATTACATGGCAGGCGACCCTGTCAATGTTGATGGGAATTTGATACACACAGCAACTCATGAAGAATATGTTGCAGCCCTGTTTCAAACACCAGTAGAAGCAGAATAAGAAAAGGTATGTATTACGGTAAGGAAACATTGTGAACATCCACAAAAGTTCCATATTACGAGTTTTTGAAAAATTAGGAAAATTTGAAGCCTAAGTGGAGCCAGAGAGGAGCTCCAGGGGGTCCAGGCGCCCCCTGGTGCGGCCTACCTCATAGTCACGCCGGTAGTCTACCTGGGCACCCTAGAGTCCGTCTTCGACCCCACTTTGGCTTGTTACCTTCCTTTTGTTGCAGAAGTTTTTGCTATATATTTTCCCGGATCGTCCTGGCACCGTATCTCGCGATTTCGTGTGTTTTCCTTTTGATCTATTTCTCCCAGGAAATCTTTCACCTAGACCTAGGTGACATGGCTTCCCCAAGTTCCCCCAAGGACAAGTTCATCATCAACGTCATCAACCCTTACCTCGCTGAGGTGAAGAAGCACCATCAAACCTTCCGGGTGGAGGATGGCGTCCTCCACCAAGAAGATCTGAAGGGACCTGTCAAGGAGGGGAGCATCCAGGCTAGGCTGGAAGAAGTGGAGCATGAAGTCTTCAAGTACAAGAAGATGGTCGAGTGTGGTGTTGAATCCAACTTTGACATCAGCAACGATCTGAAGGCACACTACAAGAGGGAGATGAAGGAGATGTGGTCAAGCGTGACCGAACTAGAAGAAAAATTGATTGAGCTCCAAGGGAAAATTTATGATCTTCAGAACTAGAACTGTGAGTATGAACTAAAGTTTCTGCGCATGGGTTTGGGTGTTGAGTGCAGGATCCCGGAAACTGACATCTCATATGAGAATGGAGAACCTCTTCCATGGAAGTGCTTCGCCAAGGACTATGTGATCAACAAGAACAAGCATGAGGAGTGAAATATCCCCGGGTAATGGCATCCCCTTAGCTTGCTCCAAGCATGGGGGCGTGCCCGGTATATTTATCTTTATCTTTGTCTTTTAGAGTCAAGTAGAGTCGTATCATGTCTAGGGAAGTTATCTTATGAAATAGGTGTTTGCATTGAGGTCTATCACTCCTTTGCGGAGAGTCTTGTATCCGTGAGTGTGGAGTCGTCTATGATGGAATATTAATGAGAAGTCTATTGGTTCCCTCGCTGCACTCGGTATTCTCTTCACACAATCGACCTTATATGATGATTCTTATGGGGAGTATTAACTTTATATCAGGTATGGCTTTGAAAACTTTATTTCAATCTTGGCAAACATAGCTTTGGTCATAACAACAAGCTTGATTTTCTCAAGTAGCGACATAGCCAAAACCTTTATGTTATTATGCTTGAAATGTTGTGTTGACAAGGAAGACAACTTGATGTGTTATGCTTACCTTAATGTTTATGCTTTATAAGCTTTGCATCTAAGTCATCATCAATTGTCTGTTCTCTCAAAGCCTTTGCTAGCCAAACTCTGTGCCGAGCAGATTTATGCTTGTACATCCATACCCTGAAACCAATATCTTCCATATGAGTCCACCATACCTTCCTATTCGTGGTATTTCCCTACCACTCCTAAAAGTATAGAATTCATGTGTTATCCTTAAATTCTCAAAATCTTTTGTTTTGTGCCTCTTGTTTAGCTCATGAGGAAGTAGTAGGTAATTCATGATCTTCTTAAGTTGGACAAGTTTTACCCCGGGATTGCATGTCTAATCTGCAAACCCCTAATACGAGGAGGAACTGGCATGAGTGCGCCCAGCTCGTAAGATAATACAACAAACAAACCCTCCTTCACGCTTGGTCTATGAGAAATCAAAAACTTTGGCAGTGATAAACAAAGGAGATTAAGGGCATGTGATCTTCCCCACTTGGGAGCCGTTCCTCGAAACTTGTCCAGCTTGAGAAATAATTGAGCTATCTATTAGTATTCGCTGAAAAACTATACACCTCCCAAAAATTATTTTAATTATGTTTGATTTAAGCATAGCACATGAGTTTTCCCTACTTCCCTTTAATATGGCCTTTACTTTACTTTTATATTGAGTCAGTTCTTCCTACTTCCTTCTTTTCTTAAAGAGAACATACACTTGATGTTGACAAGGATTCATTCATATTAATGTTGCATTAAGATTTGTCATGCCACATCCTTGCTGACATTATCATTTGATAAGTAAGTTGTTTGCGAAAGCATACGCCAAGCAAACATCTTCCTTTGTGTTAGCATTTTCACTTCATGACTAATAACATGTTCTTTCAAAATCTTCAAATTGTTTAATTATAAAGTGAAAGAGCAAAAGTAAAAGTTATTAGTTATCCTTTGACCAAGGATATGTTTGCCATGTTTCGATGAGTTTCTTTAGCCCTACTTTTGATTATAATTGTTATTACTTTTTCATAAGGGCCTTATGAGTTGAGTTTGTTGTTGAGGATGCTTGAGTTCGGTGAAGAAATCATGATGCTTCTTGTCCGTATTCTATTTATCGACACTTCACTCTCTAAACTTCTGGACAGGTTTACCGAGCTCAGTATTCGCTTAGGGACAAGCGAGGTCTAAGCTTGGGGGAGTTGATACGTCCAAAATGCATCACTATTTTATATCGTAATTCACCCATATTCATTGATATATTTCATGTTATGATGTTGTTCTTATGTTATTTCGGCTTGTTTTACACAGTTTGCAACTTTCTGGTGCCAAAACAGTAGACGCAGGATTCAGCGGAGAAAATTGGACATTGAGTTGCTTAAACAGAACATCTCCAAATGCGCTGAAAATCGACGGAGGATATTTTCCATAAGAATAACGAAGCTACGCCGAAAAGGATCCAGAGGGGGTCCACCAGGTGCCCAGGAGCCCCCCTGGCGCTGCACCCACCAGGGGCGCGTCGGGAGGTCGCTTGGACCCCTTGGGCCACTCCCGGCCCCCCCCTCTGGCCTATATATCCCTCGTCATCTGAAAACCCTAAAAAGAGAGGAGTTTCGCGAGTTCCGCAGCTGCTCCGTGGCGGAAACCTATAGAGAAGGAAAGACATCTCCGGCGGGCAGATTCCGCCGGGGAGAACACCTCCTGGAAGGGGAGATCATCTCCATCGTCATCACCATCGTCACGGGCATCATCGAGATCATCATCAAAATCATCCCCAACATCAACACCATCTCCATCTTCATCCTATCTCATCTCACCATTGCAACTTGTGTTGTAATCCTGTAACGACCCGGTCCCGAAGGGAACCAAGTCTACTTTTCTTCTGTGCTATCCCTGGATCAGTATGCTAGCACACACAGTACTCGATGAAATACGTATCACATGTCATCAATTAACGTAAATACATGGTATTTATTACCTTACAGCCCTTGCGCTAGAATACAAAGCAGAAAAAACAATATATAAGTGGAGTCCCATTAACGCCAACGGCAAAGTTGAGTGTAGACTTCACGACCCTATATCATATCAATTACTCGTCGTATTTAATCCTGCAACACCGAAGGTTACAGCCCGACAACGGGTCAGTACATTTGAATGTACGTCAAATCATTTCCCAAAAAGAAGTAAAAGCCCTACAGTACATGCAATTTGGCTGGTGGAGCTTCTACATTTATTTTGCAAAAAGATATTTTTTTTCCTATAGAATAATAGTAACTAAGTTCTACAATAGCATACGATTGAGATGGAAACTCCACTCAATCTATCCCAAAGTAATTAAAACAATCAATTAATTAAATATGATGAGACAAATCAATATTAACACAACTAGTCACTCAAATTGTCCATAACCGGGGACACGGCTAATCGATTAGTTTCACACTCTACAGAGGTTTGTGCACTTTTCCCCACAAGACTCGATCGCCTACTTGATAGTTCATCACACTATGTGGTGTATGACAACTGGAAGATCGAGACATGGTCTTTCAGAAGAGTTTCCCTTACTCTGGTAGCACCCATCCCACCTACTCACAACTACTTTCATAGCACTACCTAGTAAGAGTCCCTACAACTGATCAACCAAGCCAGAGCCCATAGTAGATTGTGGCTACACACGTAAGCTTCTAGGTATGACAACACAATTAGTCCCTTTGAGCCTGGGTGGCTTTCCGCAATGAACATTGCCCACCCGCAGGTCACTCGCAACCATCCCACCCAGGTAGTTCATTATTTTTATCTTGGTCCTAATTACTACATTATCACTCATACCTCATAATGATTCACTTCCCAATCCACGTCTACTTAGCATAGCAATATCATAGTATATGATGGTGAAAATGATGTAAGGATCATCCCTACCTCAATGAACTACTGGGTGTAATAGCATAGCATAACCTATCATGCAATCTAAAGAAGAAGAACTAATGCATTGAAAACATAGGTAATAGGGAGTATGAACAAAGATATGACTTGCCTTGCTGTTGATTACAGAACTCTAAAGATTGGTGGTACTCTGCTTCGCACTCCGGACAATCTATCATGAGCAAACAAAGAGACACACAATCAATACACAACCAAAGGCAAAAGAAGGTTCAAGAACTCCAAAATAAAAAACCAAATAAAAGGTTTTGTAAAACAGATCATGATTGAGTTCAAAAGTGGGTAGCAAGGTGTCTAAAATATAGGGTTTAGTTAGGGTTTTCGTTTGCAAAAAGAATCAATCAAAACCGAGTTGTAAAACAAAAGATACGATCAACTAAAGTTTAATTTGAATCTGATCAGATTTGAATATTTTTGAAAATCAAAAATAAAATTTTAGGGTTGTACTGGATAGAAGATTTCGAAAGAAAACCGTGGGCTTTGGAATCACGCAAAACGAATCTACGGTCAAAAAGATATTATAAGAACGAATCTACATAGGATTTAGAAATATTTTTTATCAAACGAAAAATAATTTTCTCAAAACATGGATCTACAGTACCTAATGTGTAGAGGGTTTAGAAACAATCAATTGGCCGCTAGTTTCATCTAGAACGGAGAAACAGTTAAAAGATTATGACATTTTTACTAACCGCGGCGGGTAGACTTTGACGCGACGAAGACGACGGTTCCGGCGATCTTCGGAGACAAAGAAGTCGTCTAGGGTGTAGAGCTTGACTAGGAGATCACAACGGTGGTGGTGATGATCCCCCACGTCGTCCGTACGGGCGTAGAGACACGATGAACCAAGCACGCTCCGATGAACTCCCGTGGTGCACGCAAAACTTAGAGATCAATCTTGCGCAAGAAAATAAAGAGGGAAAAGATGTCCATTAGATGCACAATGAAGAAAGGAGTCGGTATGTAAAATTTGGGGTCAAGAGGAGGCTCACCGGCGACGGGATCTACCGGCAAAGTCAAAATTTTCCAGCGAGATCTACATCGAAATTGGCTCGATTTGGGGCGGTTTGGGGCGAAACTTTGTGAGGAATCGGTGGAGGGGTCGTGGGGTATTTATGGGACAAGATTTCGTGGGCAAAGGGCAACCGAATTGGAGTCCCGGGCGGACACGGCCGCCGGCGACGCACCGAGTCCGTTCTGGACTCTGGTCGTTACTTGCTGGAGAAGAACGAAGGGCCACGTGCGCGTTGGCTGGGCCACACTGGCCGCTGGCCTGCTGCTGCTCGCCCGCTCAGTCGGCCTGGCCGCGCGCCTGGCTCGGCCAGCTCGGCCGGCTTCGGCCTGGCTAGGCCGGCGCCCTTTTTTATATATTTTTCGCGATTTTTTTAAATACATAGGTATTTTTAATATAATATAAATAGCCTGAAAAAACAAGACATTAGTTTAAAAAATAATATAACGGAATTATTTTTATTTAACTAGTTACTCATTTTTCCTAAACTTCGGAGAGTTTTATAAAATAAACTACAAGTCAGAAAAATACAAAATAAATTTCTAAAATTTTAGAAAAATGTAACTGAAATATTCAATGAGTTTTTATCCAGAGATAAAAATAAAAATAAACCTCATTCAAATAAATCCAATAAAACCCAAATAAGATCCAAAATGCATAAAACATAATATGCATATGATAACTAGTAAATCATCTGAAATAGTAAATTTGGGATGTTACAAATCCGTATACCATCTATCCTCTGTACTCTACCGGTGTTGATTACTCTTTTGTGGTGAATTCTATTGAGTTTTTTTGGAGAAATATTGTTATGTCCAGATTGTTTATCATCTATTTATCACCACGGATCATTATCTCTTTTATGTCTTGTGAGTAGTTACTTTAGTTCTTGAGGACATGGAAGAAGTATAGTTGTTAGTAGTCTTATGATGTTGAAGTAATATGTGTTTTTTGATATTTAAGTTGTGTTGTTATTTTCCTAGTTGTGTTGTGTGAGTCAAACACATAACACTTCGCCTTGTTAAGGACCTAGGGGAATGCATTGTCTATAAAGAATGATTACGGTGGGTTGCCAGAGTGAAAGAAACCTGAACCCCAGTTCGCACACTTTTGCAAAAGGGAACAATGGGTCCTTGATCCTATTGTTGTGGTTAGGTTGTTTCCTTAATTTCTACCTTGTATTTGCGGATCCTCGCAAGGTGTTTAATCATAAGAGTGCACTTATCTTAGTCTAGAAGGTGTACTAGCATAGATCCATCCAATTAACACTTATCAACACAAAACATAGTACCGATACGGAATATGGCGAAAGCACGTGACTACCTCTCCCGTGTGTCCTCAAGAACGCGTTAGCCTTTATAAGTTCAGTTGCCAGGCTTATCCTTTGCTCAAAAGTGTTGACACCCGTTTTTGGCACGGCAATGAACCTATATAAGATGACCTCAAATGAAGAAGTGTTCTACATGAAAAAGTTGGGTATTGTCGATATGAACAACTTTTTAGTTCGAGCCATGATCATCCGATTCCATCTCAAGGGCCGAAACTATGTTTGAAGCAATAAGATCCTGGCATTCGGAGTACTATTCTGCCAATTAGGACATCAAGACATCCTCAAATGGGAAAATGTTCTGCATAGGCCGGCTTCGTCTCATTGAACCGGTCGATTTTGATATTTGAAACGTCCAAATCCGAGTTCGTATGAAGAAGTTATTGCCAAAACAGTGCAGCACTGGAAAACCAGGTCGGACCGTCCGAGGTGGAAACCGGACCGTCCGAGCTAAGGTCGGACCGTCCGACTTTGAAGTCGGACCGTCCGACTTGAGGACCCCGATTATAGAAAGATTTTGACCTCAGCTCGGACCGTCCGACCTAGAAGCCGGACCGTCCGACCCTATGGTCCGGACCGTCCGGGTTAAAGTCCGGACGTCGGAACCCCCGATCCGGGTCTGAATTTGATCAGGTTTTTGGCAGTTTTGACGCGAATCTGGGCCCTTTTCTTGCACAGAAAGTCCAACCCCCTCATAAATAGATGAGGTGACGGCCGATTGAAACAACACACAATCGAACAAACATATCTACACTTCCAAACCCTAATTTTATCCTTCTCCCCTTGTATCTTTCTTCCTCGTTCTTCGTTCGTTCTTGTTCTTGCAGGGCAACGATCCACGAGGCCCTAGGGGCGATCAGGTCGACCTAGGGCAGCCCATAGCCGCCGTGCTCCCTGACGGGGTCCCTCCCGGGAGTGTGGGGTTTCGGGTCTACAAAAGCGCCCACCGGATTGCTTGCGTACCGCGCTTCCGGTCGGGTATCCTTCGACGTGGGTTGCGGTGTATCACCCCCGGTCTCCGGCCCGTTCTTGCTACGAAAAGATCGTCATCAAGGATTTGCTATCTACGAAGGTAATATGAATACTCAATCCCCTCATGTAGATGCAAATAGCTCATATGGTGTTACTCGATCGTTCAATGAGTATACTCTATCGGCCAACCCTAGTTTTGTCAATTATGCATCTAATTATGTGCAAGGGCCGATTCAAAGTAATTTACATGCTTCCACTTCTTATGATACTAGTAACATGCACCATATGTATTCCAATTCTCATGCATCGGCAACCCCAGAAATCCATATGCCGATGAACAACATGATGAGCTCGGTTTATAGAGTTGAAACAGCCCATGTAGGAACTTTTGATAACATACAACAAAGTGTTTCACCTTTTTATTCATCGGCACCTAACTTGCAATATGTTAATCCAAATATTCCGATCGATAGGGGAATTGGCCATGCTAGCACTAGTTATTCGGCCAATTACCATCAACCATCATATGCTACAACTCATGCTACTAATCTGTCAGTGCAATATGCAATTGTTGATACTCATAATTCGGCTCCACACCTTCATGGTTATAGCCAAATAAGTGACCAATCTAAAGGAGCATACTTACCTTCATCTAAAGTTGTTGCTCAGGTAGATGCATTAGAAAGGAAGAAATCCCAAAATGACAGGATTAGTGATATTTGTATGGAATTATATCTTAGTGATTTGCCTCCTGACTATAATGCAATAAAAGCTAGAGTTTTGCAAGAAGATGAATCATTCCCAATTGATAGGTTATGCCAGGAAAAATATAGTTCCAGACCAATGCATATGTCTTCTCCTATTACTCCAGCATACTATATACCCTCTATACAATTGCAAAGTTTCGGCAACACTCAAGTTCCAATGCCGAAAGAGTCTGAAAGTATTGGAGGGCAATCTTACCCGGAGTGGGCTGAGATTGAGAAAAAGCTTAAAGCTAGTGGCATTGGGGCGCAATCTTGTCCAGGGTGTGCTGAGCTTGAGAAGAAGCTTAAAGCTAAATCAGCTGCTCGCCGTTTGGAGCAAATAGAAAAAGAATTGGCTCAAAGAAAAGAAGTCTTGCCAATTGATGAAAAAAGTGATGGCTCGAAGATTGAAAGTTCTTCGGCTGGGAAAGCCGAATCAACTAGTGCGTGTTCCGAATCCATCAAATCCAAAGAGGCAAGCACCATTGAGAAAGGGCATGGCGAGCACATAACAACCGTGCTTGATTTTTCTGAAGCTAAGGAAACCTATTTCCTGCCCTTTGAGTTTCGTGCCACAGAAATTGATGAGCATCAAGAACAAAGTGATATAGCCGAACAAAGTTTGGTTAATGATGAACATCAAGAACACAAGCGTGCATCTGAGCAAAGTTCACCTGACAATCATTCGAGTGATGAAGCACGGAACAAAGAAAAAGATGAGGACAAGACGTTGGAGAGTCATCCAAAACTGGAACAAGCTATTATTCAATTCACACAACCATCATGCTCTCCCAATGCGTATGAAAAGGTATGTTTAGCAAGTAATTTATCTATTTTCAGATTTGGTCATAAGTTTATTGTTGATGCAACTATTAGCAAAATTCTTATAACAAATCTTGAGAGACCAATGAAGAAGGATAATTTGCTTGTTAGCAATACAATTATAACAAAGCATATCGGTCAACACATTGTGTCATTTAGAGAGACCGATAGTGACTCATTATTGCAGCAAAAGCTTTTCCCATTGTTTCATTTAAAGTTTATGTATACATGGGTAATTTTGCTTATTTCATACTTGGCTTGCATTTGGTCTCGATTGAGGCATATATGCTATAACAGTTTTGATTTAAGAAATATAAAGCCAAGGTTTGAATTTTCCGAGAAAACCGATGGTAGTATAATTTCTTATTCAAAGTCATCGGAGATGGGGTGCGAAACACAATGCATAGCCGAATGGGGTGATGAATCTGAACCATTCGTTTGCTTACTTCCAAAGCCGTTCTCACACCAAGATCGGCTAGAAAACAAAGTGATTACGTTCGATTCAAATATGTGTGATCGGATCTTTGATTTATTGCTGAAGAATAATTATATTAGAATTCTTGATCACCATGTTAAGCCGTCAATCCAAGGACGAATGTATTGTAAGTTACATAATTCGTTCAAGCATAATTTTGAGGATTGCAATACGTTTCGTCAAATAGTTAAATCGTCCATTGATAGTGGACGATTGAAATTTGTTAAAACACCAAGGGATCATCATGCTATTCCTATTGGTCCTGATGGCAAAAGTTTCTGCATCGGTTGCTTCAAGCCGATTCATTTAAGGACAAGAAGGTAAAAACTACAGGTGATGGGATCAAGCTTTCAAGGACACAAATTATTCCTGAGCGCAATAATGATATTCTTGAAGGCGATAATTTTGTCAAAGTTACAATGAAGACGCCAAGCACTGAGGGGCAGCAAGCAAATCCAAAGATCGATGCAAGGAAAACCAAAGAGAGCAAAGGCCAAGATAAGTACAAGGGTGAGAAATCAAAGGTCACTTTCGCGCAACTATTGGAAAAATATCATAAGATAAGTGAGGAGAAAAATGCTTATCGGCCGAGTAATTCAAAAGCATCAAGGTCACCCCCTAGGCGCAAATCTGACCGGTATTGGCAAAGTGATAATTTCAATACATCATACTCATATCCTTATTTTGAGCCGCCAATACCAGCGTCATGGGTACCTCCCTATGCTTGTATGAATCAATATCCATCACGGGACAGGTATAATTCTAGGGCACATTATCCATCTTACTTTGAACCATATCATCAAGATTATGCAGCTCCAAGAAGGTCCACATTCGATGAACAATTGCATAACAAAGACCGTTTCAAGCGAAAGGAATCGGTCCGGAGCTCAAGGAAGAAGAAAGAGGTGGTCAAGCAAGTATATCGTGTCAAAAAGGATGGTCGGAAGTGTGCCACTTCAGATTTAGTTTCAAATAATGAAGAGCCAATTAAAGCATTGAAATTGGCTACTAAAGGCAAAGACGTGGAGCAAGCAAATGTTCAGAATCAAGATGTCAAATATGAACAGAAGGAGCTGAGAGTGCACAAGATCAAAAATGAATTGCCACTGCTTGAAAAAGAATCACAATCGAGATGTCCACTCGGTTTATCATATTGGCAGAAGATGAAATTGCAAAAACTTAGTGCACGAGAACTTGAAAGGAAGAATATGGCATGGGTCCCCAAGAAGAACAGTCAAACCAAAAATGATGTGCAAGCTTCTATTTTAGAGAATACAACCAAAGTGAAGAAGGAGAAATCATCTCATAAAATATTAAGCCGAAGGTTTCCATCATCCAACCGGAATCTTTGATTAGCACATCATTCATATTCTTCAAACATGTCATTGGTGCCTTCATCATGGAATTCATCCTCGGGTATGATTGATTACCCTCTATGGACTTATTTTGATCCATGGATGCAATACAATTTCTTACATCATGATAGGGGATTACCAAGTCACTTTAAATTTGATTAGTTCCATTCTTGTTGGTAATTCAAGGGGCCGAAATATTTGATTTGTTATTTCATTTGTTTGTTTCGGCTATATATGCTTTGGTGGATGAATTCTACATGTTGTTTATACTAATGGCCGATATTTCTTCTATCGTCCTAAGAATACATCTAAACATGGCCGGTGTGGTTTTCTAGACATCGTCCTTAGTTTTGTTGGAGATTGAGACAAGGTGTACATTCGCTAAAAATATGTTGCATGGACCAATTCATAAGTTGCAGAATTGGTGAGTGGGATTATGCTTTAGCTAGGTATGATATAGCTAAAATCTATGAGAAGCCAAATCATTGTTGTTTTTATTATTGAGTATAATATTGTTATGAACCTTGTCTCATTATTGCCATGGAGATTATATTTTGGTTGTTTAGTTTTTAGCAACGGCCAACGTTTTGGTATTGATTTTATATCTCCTCATGGTGCTGTTTTGAAGCTTCATGTCGCTTAAATGTTGTTGCATGAACAATGAAAGCTGAATATGTTATTATTCGATTTAGAACTTTTGCTTGATATAGGTGCTACACATATTGAGGCTGTTGGTGATTTGTTATTATTAGTGCAGCATATATCTATGGATTTTGTGTGTTTTGACGAATCACTTAATATTTATCTTGATAAGTGTCTAGATATAATTTCTATATCTGATTGCTTTAGTATTGATCATATATTTAGACATGACATTGAAGAGCAAATGAGTTGGCATAGCAAGCATCCGGCTATTATGTTAATCATGGTGTATTGCTCGAGAGCCGATGTCGAGTTTGCCAACATAGGGGAGGCCGAACCGGAGATTACCGTTTTCGACCACTAATGGAAATTTATATGCAGGCGAAGGCAGGATTGCGAGAAGTTCACTATTTTTTATTTCCAAGATTCTTGCAAGAGGGTGGACGATATGATTTAGTGGATATCTTTGAGATGGATCTAGATATATGGGAATTATTGACAAATTTCTTATGGTGTTATTCTCAAGTTCAGAAGGTTGCACCCAAGTCTGCATAAAAGGGATCAAACAAGCAATGGATAATACATGATTAATCATGCTAACAAATAGCCGATATATGATTATCGTCTCAAGGATAAGCATGGCCGATATACAATTATCGCCCTTAGAAAACACATGGCCAATGGAGTGTTGACATCGTCCTTAGAACAAGCCTGGGCAAGATATTTTTCGGCACACAAGTTTTGCCGAAAAACAGGGGGCATGTGTTGACACCCGTTTTTGGCACGGCAATGAACCTATATAAGATGACCTCAAATGAAGAAGTGTTCTACATGAAAAATTTGGGTATTGTCGATATGAACAACTTTGTAGTTCGAGCCATGATCATCCGATTTCATCTCAAGGGCCGAAACTATGTTTGAAGCAATAAGACCCTAGCATTCGGAGTACTATTCTGCCAATTAGGACATCAAGACATCCTAAAATGGGAAAATGTTATACATAGGCCGGCTTTGTCTCGTCGAACCGGTCGATTTTGATATTTGAAACATCCAAATCCGAGTTCGTATGAAGAAGTTATTGCCAAAACAGTGCAGCACTGGAAAACCAGGTCGGACCGTCCGATGTGGAAACCGGACCGTCCGAGCTAAGGTCGGACCGTCCGACTTTGAAGTCGGACCGTCCGACTTGAGGACCCCGATTACAGAAAGATTTTGACCTCAGCTCGGACCGTCCGACCTAGAAGCCGGACCGTCCGGGTTAAAGTCCGGACGTCCGAACCCCCGATCCGTGTCCGAATTTGATCAGGTTTTTGGCAGTTTTGACGCAAATCTGAGCCCTTTTCTTGCACGGAAAGTCCAACCCCCTCATAAATAGATGAGGTGACGGCCGATTGAAACAACACACAATCGAACAAACTTATCTACACTTCCAAACCCTAATTTTATCCTGCTCCCCTTGTATCTTTCTTCCTCGTTCTTCGTCCGTTCTTGTTCTTGCAGGGTAACGATCCACGAGGCCCTAGGGGAGATCAGGTCGACCTAGGGCAGCCCATAGCCGCCGTGCTCCCTGACGGGGTCCCTCCCGGGAGTGTGGGGTTTCGGGTCTACAAAAGCGCCCTCCGGATTGCTTGCGTATCGCGCTTCCGGTCGGGTCTCCTTCGACGTGAGTTTCGGTGTATCACCCCCGGCGTCGAGGGTACACGTGACGTTTTCGTGTGTCAACAAAAAGGATTGGGCCACTTTTTATTCCTCAGAAGTATCTTCATTTTCCGCCTTTTGGTTTTTTCCTAGAAGTATCTTCATTAGGCCTTTATTTGAAAGACCTCTTAAGACCAGTTGTACAATTGAAGAGCTTTTTGATGATCTTGATAATGATTCAATTGATACAACTTGATCTTTTTCATTAAGCCTACCTAATGGCTTTAAAGAAGCGCTTTCGGGAGGCAGCCCGCAACGAATTTAGGTTTTTCTTTTTGCTTTTGTTGTGTCTTGATGATTGTTACTACTGTAGCAACATCATTGTATCTTTATTTTTCAGCTTTGTGCCAAGTTATAGCCTCTTACGGCAAGGGAAGTAAAAGTTGTGACATTTTGTCCAGAAAACAGATTTTGTCCTCGTGACCAGAAAATTTTCAGAAAAATCCCAGTTCATCTTTTTGAGCTGAAATTTTTACACAGTATGCTCTATACAATTACGAAACTTCCGTATGTTCTGAGTTTTTTGATTTGAGTTGCATAAGTGCCCCTAAAAAATTATTTACTATCTGCTGTTCTGTTTTTACAGATTCTGCCACGTTTTGTCTCTCCTAACTTTTGCAAACCTTAAGCTTGCTTTTTCTTTGCAAAAACTTTTTGGCACTCTTGAGAAACAGTACCTATTCAAGAATATCTTTATATCCATTGGGAAAATTTATTTTATTAAGGGTACTAACCTCTCTAATCAGCTTATGATGAGTTATGTATGAAGGGAGTTTTCAAGTGTGCGATAGAAGATGATGAAAGAAGATCCAGGAGTGTCAAGCGCTCAAGCTTGGGGATGCCCCCATGCATCCCTAATAGATATTCAAGGAGACTCAAGCGTCTAAGCTTGGGGATGCCCCCGTGCATCCCCTTCTCCATCAACAAATCATCAGTTCGTCCTTCGTCTCACTATATTTTTATCACTTCATGCGTTATGTCCTATGCTTGGAGCGTCTCGCTCTTAGGTTTTGTTTTTAGTTTTCTTTAGCTTTTCTTGCTGTTCATAACAAGTTAGATCCCTTCTTACTTTGTGTGGGAGAGAAACACTCTCCACTTTCAAAATTTAGAACACATCATAGGATTTTTCCTGCTTATCTTTTTGCTGTTGTGTGTTCTTTATCTTTTCATAGCTACTGCCATGTTTAGTTTTAGTCTTAGTTTTTCTTTAGCAAGAGCCTTGGCTTTTGTTTAGTTTGTTGCTGGAACTCTTTTTAGTTTTCATGTTTATCTTGTTAAAGAGAGTTGGTTGTTGCACTGAGTTGTGTCTTCTCTTGAAAGTAGGAAATTGAGGTTGCTATTTAATTTTAGTAGTAGCTTGCAATAGTTTTGAGGTATTGATGTGAGTAATGTTTGAACTTTTGGTGTCAAGAGCTCTTTCCTATTAGTGATAGGTGTCGTATTTTGGGCAATCCGTGTTTATTTTCAAAACCTACAAAACTAGTTGAGAACTCTAGCTACTAGATGGATCACTACTCTTCTGAGGGGTCGAATATTAGAGTACACTCACGTACCATGAGTCGAGGATGCACAAGGATAACCAAACCCCCTTACACTCCTCCTCGGGGTACTTGTCTCTTTGTGAACCTCCATATTAGATTGAGAGTTACCGATAATAAGTGCATGAGTTCTTCGGACTAATGTAAGTATTGAGAGTTGACACTTCCACCTTCCCATATTTTGCTAGCCTTTCCCGTGCCGTGCATTGCCTTCTTCTCACTCCGAGAGTTAGTGTCCACCTTCGCTGGTACTTCCAAACCCTTGGCACGATACCTACCTATCAAGGCATTTCCATAGCCTTTCCGAGTTACATTTCCATGCAACTTCCACCTCTTCATGACCGAATCTTCATGTCATACATGTTCCTGCTACACTGGCAGCGACATACATTGCATACATCATGTTAGTTACATCTTCTTTATGTTTTGAGTACCTTGTAAAGTGTGAAAGATCTCCTTTACCTTCTTGTAAAATAGAGTGTTGCCCTTAAGTGAGGAAAAGATCCCAAAGTGGACACATTAAAAGATCCCAAAGAGGACAAATGAGAGTTAAATAGAAAGAGCCATTGAGGCCACAAAAAAATAAAAAAAAATAGGAAAAAGAGAAAAAGAAGTAAAAAGAGAGAAAGGGGCAACACTACTATCCTTTTGAGATATCCACACTAGTACTCCCTTTATATCATTGTACTCCATAGAGATGATCTTTTTGCATATAGCTATGTGGGGATCTTCACACTATAGAACTTTGCTTGCATATTCCAAGGATGAGCCTCCTCAAACGAGCTCTAGGTCTTCATGAGCGAGCAAGTTAGATGCACCCCCAATAGTTCCATTGGAGAGCTTCTTAGCTCGTATGTGCATCCGTTGCATGGCAATCCCTACTCCTCGCATCATATCTATCAGTTGGCATCTCTTGCCTATGATTGTCCTCACTGATGTGAGCCTTTCTCATCCTTTTTGTCTTCCTCCTCTGTACTTCTCTCTTTGCCATCCTAAGTGTCAACTTTCGTGCTTACGCTCATCCATTGCATGAGTGCTCAAAATATCGAAAAGGAGTGGATCAAATTGACTTGTACCTGGCTAGTGGTCTGGGGACGAGTCAAGATAAGATTCCAAAGAAGACCAAGTGTGAAACTTTAGTAGATTGAGTTCTCAACACAAAAATACATTTTTCTCGTATTCCCTATCCCCCTTCTTGCATGCAAATACCATTTAGAGACATTCGAGTCACGGACAGCGAGAGCTCTTGCACCTAATGTTCTTTTGTTACTTGTTTCAATGCTAATATAGACTCTTGCATGTTATGACTTGAATTGAATCTCTAACCTTGATTGCCTTACTTTTCAAAGTTCTTATATGGTTTCTAGCATGTCACCACAGAAATTATGCTTGTTATCATTTACCTACTCGAGGACGAGCAGGAATTAAGCTTGGGGATGATGATACGTCCAAAACGTATCTATAATTTCTGCTTTCTCCATGCATGTTTTGTGTGATATTGCTATGATCTAGATACACTTTCATACATTTTTTATCATATTTGGACTAACCTATTAACTCAGTGCACCCCAGTGTCAGTTCCTGTTTTCTGATGTTTTTCTATTTCTGTTTTCCCCCATATAAAAAGTGCCAGAAAAATTCCGGGAAAAATACAAGAAAAATCAGCGTACAGGAAGCTTCGCGAAGAGCCCGGGAGGGGCCAAAGGGGAGCCAGGGGGCCCAGGCGGCCACCCGGCGCGGCCCCACCCCTGGCCGCGCCAGGGGGGCGCCTGGGGCCCCTGGTCCACCTCTGGCTGCCCCCCTTCGCCTATTTATTCTCCGTCACGGGAAAAATCCAGAAGAAGAACCCTATTCCGCAAACTCGCCTCTGTTCCGCCGCCGCCGCGCTTCCGAGATCGGGAGCACCAGAAGACCTCTTCCCAGCACCCTGCCGGAGGGAGGATTGACCTCCGGGAGTCTCCTCTCCACCATGGATGCTCCCCGGATGTCTCGTGAGTAGTTTTCCTTGGACCATGGGTCCGTGATCAGTAGCTATGTGATGTTCTCCTCCCCTCTTTGATCTTCATTGTTTAGACCTCGTGAGCTGCCCTACATGATCGAGGCACCTTTGTAATATTTCTGCTATTGCTATGCTGAGTTTGATGGGATCTGATGGATTATGAGATTATGTTCAGATTGTGATAGAGTAATATATTTGGTTTTTATCTCTTATATTTTTGTTCCTAAGTAATTCTTGCATGTTCTCCGTTGTTCTTTATTGCTTTGGCCAAGTAGTAGGTAGTGACTCCAAGAGGGAACGTTGTGCTAGATTGTGGGTTCATGCCCCCCGATGACACGCTTGAGTGACAGAAACATGAGTCTAGGGGAAGTGTTGTTGCTGCAAGGGGGAAAACAACGGTGCGTGTAACCGCGGTTACAAGGATTGTTTACTTTACGCAAACATCTTTTTAATGCAGTTGTCTGTTGCTTTAGGTTTACACTTTGGGTGGGGCTCGCAACTTAATACCAGCGAGATGTTCTGGATAGATATCTCAAGGTGGATGATTAGTAGTAGATGCAGATGGATTTCGGTTTACTTATTTTGGCGTACTGCCCGTGCTTTTGAAACTCTTCCTTTCTTTTGTAGCATAGTTAGCATTGCGGTGCGTTCATAATCCTGTCAATTGCCCTTCTGTAATTTGTTTACCTCGCATAGCAGTTTTATCGTCTTTTGGGAGAGATACATCACTAGTGAACATCACGTATCCCGGTCCATATCCTCGTTACTGTTTCCACGTTATATTTATTTTATTGCTTTTACTTGCTATCATTATCCCTTGCGTTTTATCCTTTGTGAACAACAAGACCGGAGAGATTGACAACCTCTCTGAACTTCGTTGGGAACAAAGTTATTTGTGTCTGTGTGCAGGTCCGCGTCAGTTGCGCCGCTGACACCTACTTATCATCTCTGGAGTCCTACTGGAGACAAACCTTGGTATCTTCACCGAGGGAAAACTGCTGCTGCACTACATCTCAAAGCTTCCACTTGGGGTAACCAACGAAGGGCGAGAAGCCATCAGTTGTTAGTCAGACAGCGATAATGGTTGTCCGCGAGATAATATTAAAATGCTAAATGGTTCGGCTGATGACTTGAGTGACCCGTTGGTCTGTACGCACTACCTACACGTGGGATTACGGTGTGGGCCCTCCGCGTCATAGTTTCGTCTGAAAGCTCTTCAGACGTCAGTAGTACTGCGGGCTGATAGCCGGGAAGTGGTGTTGTCTTCTTTGTTGTAGCAGGTGTATTTGGATTTGGTTTTTCATCACCGGCCAGTCTCGTACCGTGCAGGAGCGTGGAAGGGTGAGGGACCTAGACCCCTGAGCGCATAGGATATAGTCCGGAGGATGGCCTCTCTGTTGAGCCTAGGATGGGTTGCGATGTGTCAGGTAGCCTTGGTGGAGCGTTCCCTAACAAGGTTCCCACCACCCTGGAGATCCGAGTGTGAAGGCTGAACAGTAGTGCACCCCTGCATGGAGTTTAATCTATTCGAATAACCGTGTCCACGGTAACAGGACGCTTTATGCTGAAGCTGGATCTTACCACTACAAACTACTACTATTAAACTGTATGTTTCCGGGTTTTATTCCTCGCAGGGAAGTCGAGGAGGGGAACTCGGAGGCATTTATTATTATTAATTATTACAACTTACTATTATACAATGCTGCAACAACTTCTGCTGCATTGTTACTTTATGTTTTATATGAACTGTTGGTTGTTCTCTTCTTGTGCTGCAAGACTCGTCAGAAGATGCTAGTCTTCGATAGGCCTAGTTTCTTATCCTTATTCTGATTTCTACCTTGCAGTCCACTATATACAGCCTCCCCTTTCCATTTGATACAAATGCATAAATGCTTAGTAGCGGATGTAAGACTCGCGGGTATGTTAGATACTCACCATTGCTTTATTTCCCCCTTTTTGTTTTGCCTGATCGGCCGTTGTAGTCGACGTTGGATCCAGGAGCAAGAGATCCCCGATGCCGACCACCGCAACATGAAGATCCCTGATGCCTTCTACGACGTCGACTTCCCCGTTGACTAGGAGTAGTTTCGGAGGTTCCCAGGCAGTAGGCCTCGCCTTTTCGATCTGTTGTTATTTGTGTTAGCCTTCTTAAGGCAACCTTGTATTCATGTGTCTGTACTCAGATACTATTGCTTCCACTAACTTTGTGCTATTGAGTTGTTGTATTCGAGCCCTCGTGGCCCCTGGCTTGTATTATACAGCTTGTATTATTTTATTTGTAAAGTTGTGTTGTGATATTCTCACCGTGGCACCCTGATCTCGATCGTGTACCTTGCGTGTATGATTACTATACACGTTCTGATTTTGGGGGCGTCACAAGTTGGTATCAGAGCCGACTTCCTGTAGGAATCCACCCACCTAGTCCTTGGTCGAAGTCGAGTCTAGTCCTAGCAAAACTACTTTACTAACAGTGTCGTGTGGCTTATCGGCCCACGTCGCCAACTGGGTGGTATTAGGATCTTTTACTTCGTACCTTTACTCTGGGAGTCTGCTCTCTCATCCTTTCGAGATAAATATTTTGCTAACTCTAACTCTTGGTTCTCGTGATCACATCCTCCCAGAGAGCTACTCATTACAGATGATCACTTGCTTAACGAGAAGATTCCTTTGCACTATATCTTAAGAAGTTTGACGAAACAATACCTTTCCCTGTCGTAACCACTCCATGGGTTCTGGGTTGTCGTCAACCGAGTACACCGCTTACCTTTTGTTCCACCACCCCTTTTTTTTGGTGATGTTGCTATTCAATTGCATTCTCTTGAAACCTCTCGACATAAAGTGTTGTGGTCATTATCAACATTTTTGCTTCTTCCATGTGCCTATTGAATTCATCGTGAGAAATACCATCCTTGCCCCTCTATTATTTGTGTTATCATTGACAACATCCTTTGACTCCCTGCCAATACAAACTTGGTCATGTATATCTTGCCCTGTTTTCCCTCGGGAAAGATTTACGCCTAATACTTGTGTATCATCACAATTTCCTTCCCATTGGTCTATGTAATCTTTCTTGTGATATAACTTATCTGAGCAATGATAATTCCCTACTGATGTAAACACTTCGGTGTACTACTTTGTCCGTACAACCTATTACTACTATTGACAACATTTCGGTAACCACCGATGGACGAGAACTTTGCCAATTGGTCCGCCTCGTCTTAACGAGCAGGAAAACGGTTATATTTGTCCCTCGCCCTTGGCACTGATGATGTTGCCGACATAGTTGACAAGTTGTTCTCTGACTTACCTTGCAACCTGATCGTATTGTTTGTCACCACCCTTCTTATTCAATGTGGGCCCATAACCCACAGTTCCACAGGATCGAAACCTGACTCTCTTGTACCTTTCTGTTCTCGAGGTTATTTCTCTTGCTTGACCTCGGATGCAACTCACGAGTCCTCTACCTTGTGATATTCAGTTCGATATCAAACTCAGTGCTTATGCCTGATGCTCTGGACCCCTTTTCATCCTCCGTCATCGGCATCGAATGCTTGCTTATCCGCTTGAAACTTCTTATATCTCCTTTTGTATCCCTCGATGTGTTTCCCTGAGTTTAAACTCGAGGGATACTCTGTACCTCATTCCCTCGGAATGCCCCGGTCGATTAACCTTGTGTCGATTCGACCACCTAAGTGTTCCCCCTAACCTATTCGTAGGTACGATGCAACCCTGAATGAAGGATGACAACTCGTCGAGATGCACTGATGCAGAGAAATGAAGACATCAACGAGAAGGATTAAATTCATCGAGAAGGACAACAAGAACCAGAAGAATCGCTAGAATACGAAACCAAAACTTTAGCCCTTGCACTACCTTTAATTCTCGGGACGAGAATTCTTTGTAGTTGGGGAGATTTGTAACACCCTCAGTGTCTGTAACAGTAATCACTTGTACTATTGACTAATCACTGTTGCTAGTCACTGCTACTGATCATGCCATGATCATCTTTGCTTTTGATCACATCCAAAATGCCTTTTGGTTAACATAAAAAGTCTTGTGACAATTAAACTTTGTCCTAAAATTATAAAACCACTTTTGTTAAATGCACAATATTCATTGGACCATTGTAAACTAACTTTGAGTATTTATCATGCCACTGAAAAATTCAAACAATTCAAACCAGTGGCTGGACAGCAAAAATTCTCAGTTGAATATTAAAAAGAAATAATAAATAATTTTCTTTTGCCACCAAACTTTTTGTGGACTCTCAATATGGTGTTACACTAATTGTGACACAAGCAACTTATTTTACAAAACTCATTTGCTTGTTGGATTAAATCAAACAGAACAGCAGCACTAATTGGAGTAACTGGAAATTGCGAAAGCTTATTTAACGCCCAATGCGAATACCCCTGGCCCAGCCCACCACGGCCCACCTCTCCCTTCTCCTACCTCCCGCTATAGTGGCCATGGCGCCAGTGGCCACGGTCGGTGTCGTCCTCGCACCCGCTCGACGCCCTCGGTCGCTACAAGGCCCTGAGAGCGATAATATCAACCCCCACTTCCCCCTACAAACCCTAGATCGAGCACATGCCCTTTTCCCCCTCATCTTCGTCTTCCTCGCCTCGGCCGAAACTACCATGGCCGCCACCTCATGAACTTGCGCGAACACCGTCCACCACATCCCTAACCAGTGTGTCCGGCAAGTGCGCACTCGTCGTCTTCGCCATCGCCCGCAGGCAATCGGGCCCGGACGCCCTCAATAACACGCCATCTCCATCGTATTCGCCACTGGCCGGCGAGCTTTGTCGCGCGATTCCGGCTGCCTCAACCCCTCCCCGAGCACTCTGCCAGCCCCTACGCCCCCTGGGTGAGCACCGCCGCCGTATCCAACCTCTCGTGGCCGCCCGATAGGTCTCTAGCGAGTTCCCCTTTATCGCACGCTTCGGCCGCCGCCGTGGGCGACCGTATGCTCGCTCCGACGCGTTTCCGTCCGCGCCAAATGCACCATCGTGACCCTTGTATGCGGTGGGTATGATTTGGCCGGATAGAGCGCTCAATTTTGCCAGGAATCGCCGTTTTCCATGGTTGCTGAACGACGCCGCCGCCCAGCTCGTCGCCGCAGTCGTTGTGTTGCGCCTCTGCCACTGTAGCCGCACCCAAACGACGCGTGCGGCCCTCCTCTTTTGAATTCCCCCAACGGCGCCTCCTCCCATGGACTGTGGCGAGTGCACGGTCTCGCCGGAGTAGCTCCGGTGGCCGCCGTGGTGTCGCCGTGGCTAGCGGCTAATTAGCCACCGGCTAAACCCCCCTCCAGCAACTGACATGTGGGCCCCTAGCATGCTAATCTAAAATAATTAGCTAAGATAATTAAGTTAACGCTAAGAGTATTACATGTGGGCCCAGTGGCTATTTAAATTTAATAAAATGATTTAATAATTTTGTGAGGCTCACATGTGGGACCCACTGGTCAGTTGACCAGTCATCCTTACAGGTGTGTCCCCTGTGTCAGGTTTGACCAGTCAAAATAACTGTTCTGGATAATGTTTGAATAAATGAATTAAACAAATTCAAAAATTCATTTAAAATGATTTAAACTTTAAAATTGAATATCTTTTAAACCGTAAGTCAGATTCAAAAACTTTATACATGAAAGTTGATCAAAAAAATACAACGAATAAGGATACGCTACCCATACCCCCACCACACCCCTCTAGCATACCGCACACGGGACATTCCCCATCCGGTTGCACTGTTCGGTAATCGCCCGGAGCTGGTAAAATCGACGGTTAAATTTCCGCCTCGCCTGCAACGTGTAGCAACCGCATTAGTTCACCCCTGGCACTGCGTATTGCCATGTCTTGAATTTGTATTGCTATTGTTGCCGTGTATTTATTGTTTCTTCCCCCTCTCTTATTGTCCGGTAGTCTCGACGTCCGCTGCCGATGCCCCTGTGATCGACTACTTCGTCGACGACTGTAACTCTACCGTCGAGCTTCCAAGCAAGCAGAGCCATTCTCTGCCCCAGATATCACCTATCTTTTCCATACATTTCTTGCACTAGGCATTGATACTGTTGCTGCTACGTTACAATCCTATTCAATTGCATAGCCTGTTTTTTTCTCCAAATGATGTACCTTCCTTTATCCTATGCTGCCTATAAGTATATATTATAATCAGTAGTGAGCCCTGCGCTTTGTTAGTCAACTAGGGTTAGATAGCGGGCCGTGACCACTCAGGGGAGTGACGCGGATAGAACCTATTACAAATGCATAGGTACGGTACAAAGAAGACACCTCCTAAGGCCCCCTAGCTCCGCTCTGCCGAGCCACCATCAAGTGTGAGCTATCAAGGAGTAATCCTTGTACTCCACTCGTTGCTGACTCTGTATAGCCGCTCTAGGTACCTGAGAAACGGTTGTCCTTAAAGGTAAGAGTCGGGCGACCCAATGGTGCACGCGAGCGGTATTGCATCGGGAACGACAGGGAGGGTACGACCGATGTTACTGGCGTGCTTGGCCCCTTCTCTTATCTCACGAGAGTTACCAAACCACGAAAAGTCGAGCTCTACCAAGAGCACACGCGAGACAAGGTAAGGAGACGGTTCACCTTGTTGGTAACCGCGTGCTTTGAGGGGACGACAGGGGATGCCCCGACGTTACTGGTTGTCCTTGTTGTTGTTCATTGTCCGTTGTGTTGTTAGTCAGATAGCGATAACGGTTGTCTGCGAGATAATAATTAAATGCTAAATGGTTCGGCGGATGACTTGAGATACCCGTTGTCTGTACGCACTACCTAATCGTGGGATTACGGTGGTCCCTCTGCGTCATAGTTTCGTCCGAAAGCTCCTCAGACGTCAGCAGTACCACGGGCTGATAGCCGGGAAGCGGTGTTGTCTTCTTTGCTTCAGCAGGTGTATTTGGATTTGGTTTTTCTTCACCGGCCAGTCTCGTACCGTGCAGGAGCGTGGAAGGGTAAGGGACCTAGACCCCTGGGCGCATAGGACATAGTCTGGCGGATGGCATCTCTGCTGAGCCTAGGATGGGCTGCGATGTGTCGGATAGCCTTGGTGGAGCGTTCCCTAACAAGGTTCCCGCCACCCTGGAGATCTGAGCGTGCAGGATGAACAGTAGTGCACCCCTGCAGGGAGTTTAATCTATTCGAATAGCCGTGTCCACAGTAACAGGACGCTTTATGCTGAAGCTATATCTTACCACTACAAACTACTACTATTAAATTGTATGGTTCCGGGTTTTCTTCCTCGCAGGGTAGTCGAGGAGGGGAAATCGGAGGCATTTATTATTATTAATTATTACAACTTACTATTATACAATGCTGCAGCAACTTTGCTGCATTGTTACTTTATGTTTTATATGAACTGTTGGTTGTTCTCTTCTTGTGCTGCCAGACTCGTCAGAAGACGCTAGTCTTCGATAGGCCTAGCTTCTTATCCTTATTCTGATTTCTACCTTGAAGTCCACTATATACAGCCTCCCCTTTCCATTTGATACAAATTCATAAATGCTTAGTAGCGGACGTAAGACTCGCGAGTATGTTAGATACTCACCTTTTCTTTATTTCCCCCTTTTTGTCTTGCCTGATCAGCCGCTGCAGTCGACGTTGGAGTCTTGGAGTCCAGGAGCAAGAGATCCCCGATGCCGACCACCGCAACATGAAGATCCCCGATGCCTTCTACGACGTCGAGTTCCCCGTTGACCAGGAATAGTTTTGGAGGTTCCCAGGCAGGAGGCCTCGCCTTTTCGATGTGTTGTTATTTGTGCTAGCCTTCTTAAGGCAACCTTGTTTTCTTGGGTCTGTACTCAGATATTATTGCTTCCGCTAACTTTGTGCTCTTGAGTTGTTGTATTCGAGCCCTCGTGGCCCCTGGCTTGTATTATATAGCTTGTATTATTTTATTTGTAGAGTTGTGCTGTGATATTCTCACCGTGGCACCCTGATCTCAATCTTGTACCTTGCGTGTATTATTTTATTTTAGTTGTAGAGTTGTGTTGTGATATTCTCACCGTCACACCCCGGGCCACTTGATTACCTGTTAAGCTAAACCTGAGAAACCCCCCTGTCTATTACATGTGGGACCCTGTGCCCCTAATTACCCCCTATTTATATTGCTAGCTAAAATAAACCTGGGAAAAACCCTCCTGTGTATGACCAGTGGGCCCAAGGACATTAGTTAAACTATTGTTTAATTAAAATTGTTTAGTAAACAAATGTCCCACTGACAGCTTGGCCCCACTGTCATGTTTATTTAATTAAATGAAAAAACATAAATAACAGTCAATGACATGTGGGCCCATGCACTATTCAGATTAAATAAAATCCTTTTATTTGCCATTGCCTATTGACACATGTGGGACCCTCTTGTCAGGGTTGACCAGTCAACAGACGCTATTGTGGATAATGTTGTAATTTAATAATAAAATAAAATCTAGAAATTCTTTTAAATGATTTAAAACTTTAGAAATTAATATCTTTTAATCTGTAGCTCAGATGGAAAAACTTTATACATGAAAATTGATCAGAAAAATAGAACATACTCCCTCCGTTCCTTGAAGTAAGGTGTATAGTTTTCTCGCACGAATATTAACGCAGGGGTTTGAAGAGCATATTTGGCTGTGGTTGGACTAAAAAGCCCCTAGAAGGATTCGTGGGAGTAGAGAGGAAAAAAAGGAAGGTGAGAAAATCCCTCATTCCAGATCAGTTATTGAGCCTAATTAATCTTCTTCAAATAGAAAAACTTGCCAATTTCTCATGGTTTCCATTCATAACCAGTGCATGCAACGCTCCAAGTCATATGAATACAAGGCAATAAATCTGTGGGAGTGAAGCTGTTAGCCCATGATCATTCCTTTCCTTTTCTTCAGCTCACGTTTGGCAACTAATTAAACGAAAAAAAAACATATGTTGGAGGGGTAGTATTGGAAACAAACTCCCTCACACCCTATATTATGAAAGTTAATTTTAAAAAATATACACCTTACATCAAGGAATGGAGGGAGTATTAAAATACGATATCCATATGCCCACCACACCCCTCTAGCATACCGAACATGGAACTTTCCCCCTTCGGATCGTCTTTCGATAATCACCGGGAGGTGGAAGTTCATCCCCGGATGAATTCCCGCTCCGAGCCAAACACTTTGTACTGTGTTAGAACATCGTTAACATTGTGTCTGTCATACCATGCATCTGTTTTCAAATGATTGCTTTGTATTTACTGTTTCTCCCCCCTTATTATCCAGTAGACCCCGCGACAGCCTCCGACTACACCGCTGCTGAGTACGACTACGTCGTCGACGACCGTACCCCTACTGTCGAGCTTCCAGGCAAGCAGTGCCCCATCACCTCTCCGATATATCGCCTATCTGTCTATATTTATCTATTGCACTAGGCATTGTTGCTACTACGTTGCTTACCTATTCAATTGCATAGCATGTCATTGTCGCCCCTTGTTGTATCTTCCTTTATCCTATGATGCCTATTAAATATATATATATATTATTCAGCAGTTAGCCCTGCGCATTGTTAGTCAACTAGGATTAGATAGAGGGTCGTCATCACTCTGGGGAGTGAGCACGGATACAATATATTATTACTGCAGCAGGTAAGGTACAAAGCAGACACCGCTAAAGGCCCCCTACCACGGCCCTGCCGAGCCACATCAAGTGTGAGCTATCGAGGAGTAATCCTTGTACTCCACTCGTTGTTGAATCTGTAGTGCCGCCCTAGGGTCCCGAACCACGGTTGTCCTTGAAGGTAAGATGTCGGGTGGCCCAACGGTGCCCGCGAGTGGTATTGCGACGGGACGACGGGGAGGGTACGGCCGATGTACAGGTGTGCTTGGACCCTAATCGTTGTCCGCGAGATTTACCAAACCACAAAAGTTGAGCTCTTCCAAGAGCACCCGCGATACAAGGTAAGGAGACGGTTCACCTTGTTGGTAGCCGCGTTCTTTGACGGGACGATAGGGCAGGCACCGATTTACTGGTGGTCTTGGCTGTTGTTCGTTGTCCGTTGTGTTAACTAGTCGGGCAACGATAATGGTTGTCCGCGAGATAATAAAATGACTAATGGTTCGGCGGATAACTTGAGTAGCCTTTTGGCTTATACGCGCTGCCTGCACGTGGGATAAGGAGTTATGGGCTCCCTTGCATCGTAGTCTCGTGTGAGAGCTCTTCAGACATCAGTAGTACCGCGGGATGATTTCCGGGAAGTGAGGTGTCTTCTTTTCTCAAGCTGTGTTATTTACGACTGCTTCACCGGCAAGCCACTGCGCGTTCAGTAGTACGTCAGAGTTAGGGTCCAAAGCCATGCGTACTTACGATATAGACCGGCGAATGGCCTCTCTGTTGAGTTTGAAGGATGGGCTACGGTGTGTCGGATAGCCTCGCTGGGGCATTCCCTAACAAGGTGTACGCCACCCTGGAGATCCGTGCGTTGTAGTGTAACAGAAGTGGACCCCTGCAGTAAAGATTAATCTATTCGAATAGCCGTGTCCACGGTAACAGGAAACTTTATGCTGAAGCCAGATCCTACTACTAATAACTACTACATTACTAAACTGTTGGTTCCAGGTTTTCTTCCTCGCAGGGAAGTTGAGGAAGGGATCTCGGCGGCATTGATAATTATTACAACTTACTATTATATAATGTTGCAACAACTTCTACTGCATTGTTACTTCATGTTTTATATATTACTGTTGGCTAATCTCTTCTTGTGTTTCAATAACCGACTGAAGATGCTAGTCTTCGATAGGCCTAGCATATTCCCCCTTACCCTGGTATTTCTGTCTTGCAGTTCACTATACAGCCTCCCCTTCCATTTTGATACAAATGCATAAATTCTTAGTAGCCTGGGTTTAAGTCTCGCTGAGTATGCTAGATACTCACCCTTGCTTTATTTCCCCCCTTTGTTTTATATACCCTGCAACAATGGCTGGCGCCCAGGAGCAGGAGTACCCCGGAGGCGCCTACTACGACGTCGAGTTCCTCGTTGACCAGGAGTAGTTCGGAGGTACCCAGGCAGGAGGCCTTGCCTTTTCGATCTGATGTTATTTGTGCTAGACTTCTTAAGGCAAAACTTGACTAACTATGTCTGTACTCAGATATTATGGTTTGTATAACTTATGTATTTGGATCCTCGTGATCCCTGGCTTGTAACTTAAAGATTTTTCTTATTTGTGTCTAGTGTTATGTTGTGTTATTTTACCCTGGCACACTGATCTCGATCGTGTATAGTGTGTGCATGATTAAGTACATGATCGTAAATTGGGGGCGTCACAGCTCTCCAATGGAACTACTATCCAACTTGCTTGCTCATGAAGACCTAGAGCTCATTTGAGGAGGCTCCTCCTTGGAATATGCAAGCCAAGTTCTATAGTGTAAGGATCCCCACATAGTTATGCATGAATGGTAATCTCTATGGAGTACAAATATGACAATGGAGTACGAGTGTGGATCTTTCAAAAGGAATAGTAGGGTTGCCCCCTTCTCTCTTTTTATTTCTTTTTTCTTTCTTATTTTATTTTTTTGTATTTTTGTGGCCTCATTAGCTCTTTCTATTTATCTCTCATTTGTCCTCTTTGGGATCTTTTATTTTGTCCTCTTTGGGATATTTTCCTCACTTAAGGGCAACACTCTATATATTACAAGAATATAGAAGATCTTCACACTTTACAAGAAGTACTCAACATAAAGAAAACTGAAAACTATCATGATGTATGAAAATGTATGCCTCTGCCAGTGTAGCAGGATATCCAATGATACTAGAGCGTCATATAGCAATGATGAGGGCAAGGCCCAACTAGCATGTGGCTCCTCGATCAAACAAAAGAATGTATGACATGAAGATCAAGTCATGAGATGATGGATGTTGCATGGCAATGTATCTTGGAAAGGCTATGGGAATGCCTTGATAGGTAGGTATGGTGGTTGTTTTGAGGAAGATATAAGGATGTTTATGATGACAGAGCATATCATGCCAAGGGTTTGGATGCACCGCGAAGTATGCACCAACTCTCAAGATGAGAAAGGGCAATGCACGGTACCGAAGAGGCTAACAAAATATGGAAGATGGAAGTGCCAACAATCGAATACTCGCATTAGTCCGAAGAACTCATGCACTTATTATGGGTAACTCTCTATCTAATCAGGAGGTTCACAAAGAGACAAGTACCCTGAGGAGAAGTGTATGGGGGTTTGGTTATCCTTGCGCATCCTCGACCCATGGTACATGAGGGTACTCTATATATTCCAACCCCTCCAGAGGTTAGCGATCCATCTAGTAGCTAGAGTTCTCAACTAAATTTGTGTAGTTTTCGAAAATAAGCATGGATTTCCCAAAATACGACACCTATCACTAATAGCCTCAAGCTCTTGGCACTAAAAGTCCAAACATTACTCAAATCAATACCTCAAAACTATTGCAAGTTACTACTACACTTATAATAGCAACCTTAATTACTTACTCATGCAAGACACACAACTCAGTGCAACAAGCCAACTGTCTAAACAACATAAGAATGATAACTCAAGAGAGTTCCAAAATCAACCTAAATAAAAGCTCTTAAAAAGATAAGCATGAACACTAAGAGCTAAGCATGACAGCAGTTATGAAAAGATAAAGAACACACAAAAAGATAAGCATGCAAGCCTATGTTGTGTTCTAGGGTGGAGTGGAGCGTATTTCTATCCCAAACAATGAAGGCTAGGGTCCAACTTGTTATGAACATAAAGAAAGACTAAAATAAACTAAAAAGTAAAGAGCGAGATGCTCCAAGTCGAGCACATAACGCATGAAGAGATAAAAATATAGCATGGAGAAGGACGAACTGGTGATTGTTGATGGAGAAGGGATGCACGGGTGCATACCCAAGTTTAGACGCTTGAGTCTCCTTGGATATTTCTTGGGGTGCATGGGGGCATCCCCAATCTTGAGCGTTTGACACTCCCGGATCTTCTTTCATCATCTTCCGTCGCATACTTGAAAACTCCCTTCATATGAAGCTCATCATAAGCTGATTAGAGTGGTTAGTACCCATAATAAAATACTTTTTATCCACTGGAAATAAATATTTTCATGAATAGGTACTGTTTCTCATGATTGCCAAAAAGTTTTTGCAAAGAAAATCCAGCTTAAGATTTGCAAAACGATGAAGACGCAGAACGTGGCAGAATCTGTGAAAAACAGACCAGCGGGTAATAAATAACTTTTTTGGGGTACTTCTGCAACTCAAATAAAAAAACTCAGAACAGACGCCAGAAAGCTAATTGTATGGAGCATACTGTCAAAAATATTCAGATCAAAAATATGATCTTGTGATTTATTGTGTATTGTTCCGTCAAGCAGACATAATCTATTTCTGGACAGCATGTCACAACTTTTGAACTTTCTTGCAATCGGAAGCTAAAATTTGGCACAAAGCTTGAAAATAAAGATACAATGATGTTGGTACAGTAGTAACAAGCATCATGACCATTAAAACTGAAAGTGAAAGCATTTTGGGTTACCTGCCAATAAGCACTTTCTTTCATGCCTTTTAGCTAGGCATGAAGCAAAAAGATCAAGTTTTATCAACTCCAAAAGAATAACTTTCCCGTGCAACAGACTCATAAGGTAACATAATTTTCTTTCGAGGGAAGTGTTCCATTCCCTTTTTGAGGGGGGTCTTGGAATCTAATGGTCCCTTCTTTCATGTCAATGATAGCACCAAAGGTGCGGAGAAAAGGACGTCCCAAAATAATTGGACATGAGGAATCACACTTAATGTCCATGAAAAGAAAATCAACAGGAACATAATTACCATTGACAACAATAAGAATATCATCAATCCTTCCTAACGGTTTCTTTATGGAAGAATCAATAAGACAAACACCAAAAGAACATGGATCAAAAGGTTTCAAATCAAGCATATCATACATTCGTTTGGGTAAAACAGAGGCACTAGCTCCAACATCACATAAAGCAAATCAAGAGAAATTATTCATTTTAATTTTGACCATAGGATCCCAACCATCTTCTGGTTTTATAGGAATAGAAGTCTCTAACTTCAGCTTCTCCTCCCTAGATTTGATAAGAGCATTAATAATATGCTCGGTGAAGGCAATGTTAAGTATACTAGTGTGGGGGTCTTTAGGCATTCTATGCAGAAAAGTGATAACTTCAGAAAGACTACAATTGTCAAAATCAATTTCCTTGCTATTAAGAAAATTGTAGTGTCATCCTGTATATTTCATTTGCTTTCTATCATAAGAGTTTTGACATCATCCCAGGTTTGGGGACGTTTAGGAGCAACTTCAAACCAAAGCTCAAGTTTTTTCCCAGGGAGACCATGCGATGGGCATAATTCTCCATCAAAACTAACGTAGTCACAAGGTCTGTTACTTTTGTAGGTACCAATAGTAACAGCAGCAAGCAAGAACAAAGCAACTAATTTTTTGTGGTTTTTGGTATAAGACTCTAAAGAAAATACTAAAAAGCAAAGGTAAAAGATAGTGTGCAACTCCCCTATCTTGAAGATTGGAGTTCCTGTCAACGGCGCCAGAAATTACTTGATGGCGCGAGAGTTGACGGGTATAGCTTTATTTGCGTCCCCGGCAACGACGCCAAAAATTATCTTGGTGGCTTCTCACCCCTCGTTGGTTACCCCAAGTGGAACGTTGAGATATAGCCTAGCAGCAAGTTCCCTCAGTGAATATACCAAGGTTTATGTCTCCGACGGACTCTGAATTCTGCAAGTAGGTGTCAAAGGCGCTGAGATTAAGTTGCCGGATGGAGATGAGGTTGACGTGGACCTGCACACACAACGAATAACTTTGCCCCCAACGAGTACAGAGAGGTTGTCAATCTCTCCGGCCTTGTCGTTTACAAAGGATCAAACACACGGTGGAAATAATAGTGATGATTCAACAAAAGGAAATAAAGTAGTAAATAAAGTGAGGTGTAAACAGTGGTGGGAATATGGACCGGGGTCCCATGATATTCACTAGTGATGTCTCTCTCCCAAAAGACGATAAAATAGCTAAGTTGGGTGAACAAATTACAGCTGGGCAATTGACAGAATTATAAATGCATAGCAATGCTAATTATGCTGCAAAGAAAGTTAGAGGCTCAAAAGTATGGGAAGTACGCCAAGACAAGTAGACCGAAATCCAACTTCATCTACTCACTAATCATCCACCTTGAGATATCTATCCAGAACATCTCGTTGGTATTAAGTTGCGAGCCCCACCCAAAGTGTAAACCCAAAGCAACAGACAACTGCATTAATAAACTTTGCGCAAGGTAAAAATCCTTGCAACCGCAGTTACAAGCGCCGGTGTTTTCTCCTGGTGGCAACAGCACATCGCCTAGTCTCATGTTTTTGTCACTCAAGCTAGACATCGGGGGACATGAACCCACAATCAAGCATAAACGCTCCCTCTTGGAGTTATTATCTACTACTTGGCCAAAGCAATAAAAATCAATGGAGAACATACAAGAATTACTCAAGAACAAAATATAAAAGGAGAACCAAATATATAACTCATAACAATCTGAACATAATCTCATAATCCATCGAATCCCAGTAAACACAGCATAGCAACAGCGAAAGAATTACATAGATGCCTTGATCATGTAGGGTAGCTCACAACGGCTAAGAATTGAAGCACAAGATTGGAGAGAAAACATCACATAGTTGCTGGTCATGGACCCATGGTCCAAGGGGGACTACCCACGGCACATTCGGGAAGCGCTCATGGTGTTGGATAAGCTCCCTGAAGTCAATCCTCCCTCCGGCAGGGTGCCGGGAAGAGGTCTTCTAGTGCTCCCGATCTTGGAAGAGAGGAGGCGGCAGAACAGAGGTGAAAATCGTGATGCAGGGTTCTCTCTAAGGGTTTCCATGATAGGGTGTAAATATAGGCCGAAGGGGGGCATAGGGGTGGCCCCTCCCCCCCCCCCAAACGCCTTGGTTGCGCAGCCAGGAGGGGGGCTACGCCAGGTTTCTCCTGGGTGGGCCCTGATACTCTCTCCTCGTTGGTTACCCCAAGTGAAAGGTGAGATGTAGGATAGCGGAAAATTTCCCCTATGTACAGGATAGGGTTTGTCTCCCGTAGGACTCCGGCAATGATAAGAAGGTGGCAAAGTGAACAATGGAACCGTTCACAACCGAGGTTGCTTACTTTACTTGGACCTGCACACAACACAAATAACTTTGCTTCCCAACGAGTACAGAGAGGTTGTCAATCTCTCTGGCCTTGTTGTTCACAAAGGATCAAAGCAACAGATAATAATGATAATGGTGATAGCAACTAGAAAGTAAAGGCAGGAAAATAAAAGAGCGTGTAAACAGTGATGAGAATATGGACCAGGGTCCCATGATGTTCACTAGTGATGTCTCTCTCCCAAAAGACGATAAAACTGCTATGCGAGGTAAACAAATTACAGTTGGGAAATTGACAGGATTAAAAACGCACCGCAATGCTAACTATGCTACAAAGAAAGGACGAGGCTCAAAAGCATGGGGGGTATGCTAAAATAAGTAGACCAAAATCCAACTTCATCTACTACTAATTATCCACCTTGAGATATCTATCGAGAACATCTCGCTGGTATTAAGTTGCGAGCCCCACCCAAAGTGTAAACCCAAAGCAATAGACAACTACATTAAAAAGCACTTTGAGTAAAGTAAGCAATCCTTGTAAGCACGGTTACAAGCACCGTTGTTTTCCCCCTTGTGGCAACAACACATCCCCTAGACTCATGTTTCTCTCACTCAAGCGTGTCATCGGGGGGCATGAACCCACAATCGAGCATAACGTTCCCTCTTGGAGTCACTACCTACTACTTGGCCAAAGCAATAAACAGCAACGGAAAACATGCAAGAATTACTTAGGAAAAAATATAAAAGATAAGAACCAAATATATTACTCAATCACAATCTGAACATAGTCTCATAATCCATCAGATCCCAACAAACTCAGCATAGCAACAACAGAAAATTACATATGTGCCTCGATCATGTAGGGCATCTCACGAGGTCTAAACCATGAAGAACAAAGAGGGAGGAGAACATCACATAGCTACTGATCACGGACCCATGGTCCAAGGGAAACTACTCACGGCACGTCCGGGAATCGTCCATGGTGGAGGGGAAGCTCCCGGAGGTCAATCCTCCCTCCGGCAGGGTGCCGGGAAGAGGTCTGCTGGCGCTCCCAATCTTGGAAGCGCGGCGGCGACGGAACACAGGCGAGATCACGAAAAAGGGTTCTGTCCTCGAGGGTTTCGCGACACGGAGAATAAATAGGCAAAGGGGGCAGCCAGGGGGCCACCAGGGGTCCAGACGCCCCCCAACCCCCCAGCGCGGCTAGGACCTAGGTCGCGCCTGGTGGCCGCCTAGGTCCCTGGTGGTGGCCCTATGGCCCCACCCAGGTGTTTCCGGGAGGTTCCTTTATGCTGATTTTTTATCCGATTTTCCCGAATTTTTGGAGCATTTTTAATATCGGGGAAACCTGGAATAGAAAAACAACAGAAAACAAGAACTGGCACTATGGTGCGCTGAGTTAATAAGTTCGTCCAAATATGATCAAAAGTGCATGAAAGTGTATCTAGATCATAGGAATATCACACAAAACATGCATGGAGCAAGCAGAAATTATAGATATGTTTGGGACGTATCAACATCCCCAAGCTTAATTCCTTCTCGTCCTCGAGTAGGTAAATGATAACAAGAATAATTTATGTGGTGACATGCTAGCAACCATATAAGAACTTTGAAAAGTAAAGCAATCAAGGTATGTGATTCAATTCAAGTCATAGCAGGCAAGAGTCTATATGAGCATTGAAACAAGTAACAAAAGAACATTAGGTGCAAGAGCTCTCGCTGTCCGTGAGTCGAATGTCTCCAAATGGTGTTTGCGTGCAAGAAGGGGGAGATGGGAATACGAGAGAAAAATATTTTTGTTGAGAAATAAATCTACTAAAGTTTCACACTTGGTCTTCTTTGGAATCTTATCTTGACTCGTCCCCAGACCACTAGCCATATACAAGTCAATTTGATCCACTCCCTTTCGATATTTTGTGCACTAATGCAATGGATGAGTGTAAGCACGAGAGTTAACACTTAGGATGGCAAAGAGAGAAATATAGTGGAGGAGGAAGACAAAAAGGTGAGAAAGGCTCACATCAATGAAGACAATCATAGGCGAGAAGGCCAAATTATAGATATGATGTGAGGAGTAGGGATTGCCATGCAAGGGATGCACATATGAGCTAAGAAAAGCTCTCCAATGGAACTAGTGGGGGTGCATCCAACTTGCTCGCTCATGAAGACCTAGAACTTGTTTGAGGAGGCTCATCCTTGGAATATGCAAGCCAAGTTCTATAGTGTGAAGGTCCCCACATAGCTATATGCATAGATGATCATCTCTATGGAGTACAAGGATAAGAGGGAGTACTAGTGTGGATCTTTCAAAAGGATAGTAGTGTTTCCCATTTCTCTCTTTTTATTTTTTTCCCTTTTTTCTATTTTTTGTATTTTTTGGTGGCCACAATGACTCTTTCTACTTAACTCTCATTTGTCCTCTTTGGGATATTTTATTTTGTCCACTCTGGGATCTTTTCCTCACTTAAGGGCAACACTCTATTTTACAAGAAGGTATAGAAGATCTTTCACACTTTACAAGGTACTCAAACATAAAGAAGATGTTTCTATCATGATGTATGCAAAGGTATGCATCTGCCAGTGTAGCAGGAACATGTATGACAGGAAGATCAAATCATGAAGAGGTGGATGTTGCATGGCAATATATCTTGGAAAGTCAATGGAAATTCCTTGATAAGTAGGTATGGTGGCTATTTTGAGGAAAGATATAAGGATGTTTATGATGAAAGAGCGTATCATGCCAAGGGTTTGGATGCACCGGAAGGTAGACGCCAACTCTCGGAGTGAGAAGAGGGCAATGCACGGTACGGAAGAGGCTAGCAAATATGAGGAGGTGGAAGTGTCAACTTTCAATACTTACATTAGTCTGAAGAACTCATGCACTTATTATCGGTAACTCTCAATCTAATGAGGTGGTTCACAAAGAGACAAGTACCCCGAGGAGGAGTGTATGGGGTTTGGTTATCCTTGCGCATCCTCAACTCATGGTACTTGAGTGTACTCTAATATCCGATCCCTCGAAAGATTAGTGATACATCTAGTAGCTAGAGTTCTCAACTAGTTTTGTAGGTTTTGAAAATAAACATGGATTTCCCAAAATACGACACCTATCACTAATAGGCTAGAGCTCTTGATACCAAAAGTTCAAACATTACTCACAACAATACCTCAAAACTATTGCAAGTTACTACTAAACTTAAATAGCAACATCAATTACCTACTTTCAAGACAAGACACAACTCAGTGCAACAACCAACTCTCTTAACAAGATAAACATAAACACTAAAGAGAGTTCCAGCAACAAACTAAACAAAATCCAAGGATCTTGCTAAAGACAAACTAAAACTAAAACTAAACATGGCAGTAGCTACGAAAAGATAAAGAACACACAACAGTAAAAAGATAGGCATGAAAAATCCTAGGATGTGTTCTAGATTAAAGTGGGGCATGTTTCTCTCTCACACAAAGTAAGATGCGGTCTAACTTGGTATGAAGAGCAAGCAAAGCTAAAGAAAACTAAAAAGTAAACCTAAGAGCGAGACGCTCCAAGCATAGCACATAACGCATGAAGTGATAAAAATATAGTGAGACGAAGGACGAACTGATGATTGTTGATGGATAAGGGGATGCACAGGGGCATCCCCAAGCTTAGATGCTTGAGTCTCCTTGAATATTTATTGGGGATGCATGGGGGCATCCCCAAGCTTGAGTGTTTGGCACTCCCGGATCTTCTTTCATCATCTTCCCCCACACACTTGAAAACTCCCTTCATACATAACTCATCATAGGCTGATTCGAGAGGTTAGTACCCTTAAAAAATAATGTTTCCCCACTGGATATAAAGATATTCTAGAAGATCTACTGTTTCTCAAGATTTCCAAAAGGTTTTTGCAACGAAAAAGCAAGCTTAAAGTTTTCAAAAGTAAGGAAAGGCAAAATGTGGCAGAATCTGTGAAAAACAGGACAGCAGGTAGTAGAGAATTTTTTCGGGGCACTTCTGCAACTCAAATCAAAAAACTCAGAACATACGAAAGTTTCACAATTGTATATAGCATTCTGTGTAAAACATTCAGCTCAAAAATATGAACTGGTGATTTGTTTCGATTTTTTCCATCAAGCTGACAGAATCTGTTTTCTGGACAGCATGTCACAACTTTTGCTTCCCTTATCATAAGAGGCTATAACTGGGCACAAAGCTTGGAAATAAAGATACAATGATGTTGATACAGTAGTAACAATCATCAAGACCACTAAAAAAGAAGTAAAAACATCTTGGGTTGCCTCCCAACAAGAGCTTTCTTTTACGCCTTTAAGCTAGGCATAAGGCAAAAGAAGAATCAAATTTTATCAAGAGAGAGAGAATAGCTAGCCCGTGTAACGGACTCAAAAGGAACTTGATTTTCTTTCTAGGGAAGTGTTCCATCCCCTTTTTGAGAGGGAATTGAATTTTATATTCCCCTCTCTCATGTCAATAACAGCACCAATGGTGCGAAGAAAAGGACGTCCCAAAATAATTGGACATAAAGGTTCACACTCTATATCCATAATAATAAAATCAACGGGAACATAATTGTCATTGACAATGATAAGAACATCTTCGATCTTCCCCAAAGGTTTATTTATGGAAGAATCAATGAGACGAACACCAAAAGAACAAGAATCAAAGCGTTTCAATTCAAACATGTCATACATTCTTTTGGGCATGACGGAGGTACTAGCTCCAACATCACATAAAGCATAGCAAGAGAAGTTATTTAATTTAATTTTTATCATAGGGTCCCAACCATCATCTAGCTTCCTAGGTATGGAGGCTTCTATTCTAAGCTTCTCCTCCCTAGATTTGATGAGCGCATTAGTGATATGCTCCGTGAAGGCAAGATTTAGTGTGCTAGTGTGGGGGGTGTCTAGACATTTTGTGTAGCAAGTTAATAACTTCTGAGAGGGTGCAACTATCAAAATCAATATCACTACTATCAAAGGTGGTAGTAGTGTCATCTAGGCTCACTTTTTTGAAACCCTCTATGTTCATAGGAGTTTCTTCTTCTACGGTTGAGGTATTAGCATCACCATTAATAGGTCCAATGGGACTAGGAGTGTGTTGGGTGCTAATAGTTTGGGTGTCCTCAACAATTTGTATAGTAGGAACTGTGTGGTGTGTAGGAAGTCTCTTAATTCTATCATCTTCCATAGGGATAACTTCTTTTTTGGCTGACATTTGATTTATCAAAGTAGATTAGGTGTGGGACATATTTGAAACATAGGTTTCAGTGGTTGTAAGTCTAGTTTGCAGATTAGAAATCTCACTGTTCAGGCTCTCAAGTTGTTTACTAATGTTTTGCCGAATGGCAGTGTGCTCACCTAATTGCATAGAGAAGGCTTTGTTTTGTTCAAACTGGGTGTGCATATAATTCTTAGTAGCTTTCTCTATTTCTACCAATTTCTCATAGCTAGGTAGGTCTCTTTCCTTGTAAGTTGGATTATAGGAGTTGTTGCTAGGATAAGTGTTGTTGTTCCCATAGTTGAATGGAAACGGTCTAGGATGGCTAGCAAAATTTCTCCTATAAGTATTGTTGTTGAAGTTGTGTCTAGCAATAAAGTTCACATCTACTTGTTGCTCAGCAACCAAAGAATTTAAAGGAACATCATGAGGACAAACAGAGGGTTGCTTGGTAAGTACAGAGTTTACCTTCCTACCTGTTGGAGCGCGTTCGGTGTGCCATTGGGAATAATTGGTCATCATCTCATCGAGAAGCTTCGTGGCAGCACCAAGTGTAGTTGACATAAAGGTTCCTCCCGCGTCCGAATCTAACAGGTTCCGCGAGGTAAAGTTCAAGCCTGCATAAAAAGTCTGGATAACCATCCAAGTAGTCAAACCATGTGTAGGGCATTTCTTAACAAGAGATTTCATTCGCTCCCAAGCTTGGGCAACATGTTCATTATCCAATTGTTTAAAATTCATAATGTTACTCCTCAATTGGATAATTTTAGCAGGTGGTTAATACTTCCCAATAAAAGCATCTTTGCACTTATCCCAAGAATCTATGCTATTCCTAGGCAAATATTGAAACCAAATTTTAGCTCCTTCCCTTAAAGAGAAAGTAAAAAGCTTGAGCTTGACAACATCACCTTCTACTTCTTTATACTTTTGCATATCACATAACTCAACAAAATTATTTAAGTGTAAAGCAGCAGCATCTCCAGCACCAGAGAATTGATCTCTCATAACAAGGTTTAGCAAAGCAGGTTTAATTTCATAAGAGGTAGCTGAAGTGGCAGGTGTGGCAATGGGAGTGCAGATAAAGTCTTTGTTGTTGTGACTAGTGAAGTCACAGAACTTGGTGTTTTCAATGGAACCCATAGTAGCAGCAAGTGTGGCAGATTTTTTTCGCAATTTTTGATATAAGACACAAAGATAAAAACTGAAAGGTAAACTAACAAGACTAAAAATAAAAGGTAAAATATAGTGTGCAACTCCCCTATCTTAGCACTCGGAGTCCTCGGCAAAGGCGCCAGAAATTTTCTAGATACTCTCTCCTTGTTGGTTACCCCAAGTGGAAGGTGAGATGTAGGATAGAGGCAAATTTCCCCTATGTAGAGGATAGGGTTTGTCTCCCGTAGGACTCCGGCAATGATAAGAAGGTGGCAAAGTGAACAATGGCGTCGTTCACAACCGAGGTTGCTTACTTTACCTAGACCTGCACACAACAACAATAACTTTTCTTCCCAACGAGTATACAGAGGTTGTCAATCTCTCCGGCCTTGCTGTTCACAAAGGATCAACGCAACAGATAATAATTATAATGGTGATAGCAACTAAAAAGTAAAAGCAGGAAAATAAAAGAGCGTGTAAACAGTGATGAGAATATGGACCATGGTCCTGTGATGTTCACTAGTGATGTCTCTCTCCCAAAAGACAATAAAACTGCTATGCGAGGTAAACAAATTACAGCTGGGCAATTGACAGGATTAAAAACGCACCGCAATGCTAATTATGCTACAAAGAAAGGACGAGATTCAAAAGCATGGGCGGTACGCCAAAATAAGTAGACCGAAATCCAACTGCATCTACTACTAATTATCCACCTTGAGATATCTATCCAGAACATCTCGTTGGTATTAAGTTGCAAGCCCCACCCAAAGTGTAAACCCAAAGCAATAGGCAACTGCATTAAAAATAACTTTGCGTAAAGTAAACAATCCTTGCAACCGTGGTAACAAGCACCATTGTTCTCCCCCTTTTGGCAACGACACATCCCCTAGACTCATGCTTCTCTCACTCAAGCGTGTCATTGGGGGGCATGAACCCACAATCGAGCATAACGTTCCCTCTTAGAGTGACTACCTACTACTTGGCCAAAGCAATAAACAGCAACGGAGAACATGCAAGAATTACTTAGGAACAAAAATATAAAAGATAAGAACCAAATATATTACTCAATCACAATCTGAGAATAGTCTCATAATCCATCAGATCCCAACAAACTCAGCATAGCAACAACAGAAAATTACATATGTGCCTCGATCATGTAGGGAAGCTCACGAGGTCTAAACCATGAAGAACAAAGAGGGGAGGATAAAATCACATAGCTACTGATCACGGACCCATGGTCCAAGGGAAACTACTCACGGCACATCCAGGAAGCGTCCATGGTGGAGGGGAAGCTCCTGGAGGTCAATCCTCCCTCCGGCAGGGTGCTGGGAAGAGGTCTGCTTGCGCTCCCGATCTTGGAAGCGCGGCGGTGGCGGAACAGAGGCGATATCGCGAAAAAGGGTTCTGTCCTCGGGGGTTTTGCGACACGGAGAATAAATAGGTGTAGGGGGCTTGGCAAAGATACCAAGGTTTGTCTCCCGTAGGACTCCAAAGGATACAAGAAGGTGGCAAAGTGAACAATGGCGCCGAGGTTGCTAACTTCACCTGGACCTGCACACAGATACAAATAACTTTTCTCCCAACGAGTACAGAGGAGTTGTCAACTCCTCCGGCCTTGTCGTTTACAAAGGATTAACGCAAGAGATAATGATAGTGGCAACTGAAAGTAAATTGAAGGTGTAAACAATGATATGAAGATGGACCAAGGTCACGTGATTTTCACTAGTGATGTCTCTCTCCCAAAAGACGATAAAAGTGCTAGCGAGGTAAACAAATCACAGTTGGGCAATTGACAGGATTATGAAGGCACCGCAATGCTAACTATGCTGCAAAGAAAGGAAGGGCTCAAAAGCAATGGGCAGTACGCCAAGGTAAGTAGACCGAAATCCATCTGCATCTACTACGAATCATCCACCTTGATATATTTATCCAGAACATCTCGCTGGTATTAAGTTGCGAATCCCACCCAAAGTGTAAAATCAAAGCAACAGACAACTGCATTAAAAGAACTTTGCGTAAAGTAAACAATCCTTGCACCCGCGGATACAAGCACCGATGTTTTATCCCTGGTGGCAACAGCACATCCCCTAGTCTCATGTTTCTGTCACTCAAGCTAGACATCAAGGGGCTGAACCCACAATCAAGCATAACGCTCCCTCTTGGAGTTGCAATAAATCACTTGGCCAAAGTAAAATACGGCAACGGAGAACATGCAAGAATTTACTCAAGAACAAAATATAAAAGAGAAGAACCAAATATATTACTCATCACAATCTGAACATAGTCTCATAATCCATCAGATCCCAACAAACTCAGCATAGCAACAGCAGAAAATTACAAAGGTGCCTCGATCATGTGAGGTAGCTCACAAGGTCTCGAAAGTGGAAGCACAAAGAAGGGAGAGATAGATCACATAGCTACTGGTCACGGACCCATGGTCCAAGGGAAACTACTCACGGTACATACGGGAGGCGTCCATGGCTATGGATGGTCTCCCGGAGGGGGTAGCTTCTCCCGGTAGGGTGCCGGAGCAGCTTCTCCAGGCAGCCCCGATCTTGAAACGGCGGCGGCGGCGGTACAGAGGCGAGATCGTGAAAGAGGAGTCTGTATTAGGGGTTTCCACCCCGAGGGGTAAATATAGGCGAAGGGGGGCAGCGAGAGGGGACACAGGGCAGCCAGGAGGCTCCCTGGTGCGGCCTAGGGTGGGGCCGCGCCAGGGACCCTTCTGGAGTCCCTGTGGTGGCCCCCTTCCCTCCTTTGGTGTTTCTGGAAGCTTCCGTGTCGCTGATTTTTTATCTAATTTTTCCGGATTTTTTGGAGCACTTTTAATGGCCGGAAAATCTGAAATACAAAAACAGCAGAAAACAGCAACTGGCAGCTGGGTGCACTGGGTTAATAGATTAGTCCAAATATGCTCAAAAGTGTATGAAAGTTCAAGAAAAACATGGAAAAGTCACACAAAACATGCATGGAGCAAGCAGAAATTATAGATACGTTTGGGACATATCAGCCGCTCGAGGTGGCTGTCTGGGTCCCTGGTGGTGGCCCTCTGGCCCCACCCAGGTGTTTCCGGAAGGTTCCTTCGCGCTGATTTTTTATCCGATTTTTCGAACTTTGGAGCATTTTTAATATGGGGGAAACCTGGAATAGAAAAACAATAGAAAACGGGAACTGGCACTGTGGTGCACTGAGTTAATAAGTTAGTCCAAATATGATCAAAAGTGTATGAAAGTGTATCTAGATCATAGCAATATCACACAAAACATGCATGGAGCAAGCAGAAATTTTAGATACGTTTGGGACGTATCAGGACCTAGCTCCTCTCTGACCCCCTCCGGTGCTTCGTGAAGCTTCTGTTGCGCTGATTTTTTATATATTTTTGTTGGAATTTTTGGAGCTCTGTAAATATGTGTAAAAACCTGTAATTCACAGACATCAGCAGACAGAAACTGGAACTGGGTGCACTGAGTTAGTAGGTTTGTCCAAATATGTGTAGAAAGGTATGAAAGTGTAGCAAAACACATAGCAATGTCACCTAAAAGAGCATGGAACAAGCAGAAATTATAGATACGTTTGGGACGTATCAGCTACTGGAGCATAAGTTGCACCAAAATCAATACCTTCGATTTGAGTGTAGCCTTATGCAACCAGTTGTGCTTTGTTTCTTACCACAATACCATCTCCGTATTCCTTATTGCAATAGATCCACTTAGTACCAATGATATTATGCTTCGTGGGATCAGGTCTCTCAACAAGGGACCAGACTTTGTTTCTCTCGAACTGATGAAGTTCTTCGATCATAGAAGTTAACCAGTCTGGGTCCTTCATGGCTTCATCGAATTTTGATGGCTCTAACATGGAGACAAATGAGAAATTTCCACAAAAGTTAGTTAATCGAGTACGATATCAAGTATTGGGACGACCTGGTGACGAATGTCTTCGAGGATCGAATCAACATCTAGTCTTCTTCGAACTCGAGATAATGCTACTTCATTTGCTTGTGGCTCAGGATCTTCTTCGGGATTAGCTTGTCCTTAAGGATCAGCTTGTACTTCGGTATCAGCTTGTCCTTTGGGTTCAGCATTTTATTCGTTCATAGGTTCTTCTTCGTCATGTCCATCATTGTCTTCAGGATTTTCATCTCCAGCGCCCCGGGCTATGTGTGGGAACATTGGATCATCATCATCCTTGTTATTTTGCCAAGATTTTCCTTCGACAGGGTGAATATATCTAATAGCCATGGACCTGATTACTTCATCTAGAGGCGGTTCATCTAGATCATGAGGAAAATGCTCCTTTTGAGAGCCATTAGTCTCATCAAACCTCACATTTACAGTTTCCATAACTTTCCCAATGTGAGAGTTATACACTCTCTAAGTGTGAGAGTTGGAGTCATAACCTAAGAGAAAACCTTCATGTGCCTTAGGGGAAAATTTAGAGCTATGATTCATATCTCTAATAAAACATGGAGCCCCAAACACCCTAAGGTATGAAACATTAGGCTTGTTAACAGTGATAAGTTCATGTGAAGTTTTCTTCAGGAACATATGAAGATAAACCTTGTTGATGGTATGGCAGGCAGTATTAATTGCTTCGGCCCAGAAACTGAGAGGAGTCTTGTATTCAGCAAGCATGGTTCTGGCCATCTCAATAAGAGTACGATTCTTTCTCTCAACAACACCATTCTGTTGAGGTGTAAAAGCAGCAGAGAATTCATGAGTAATACCAGAATCATCAAGAAATTCTTTGATATGAGTATTCTTAAATTTAGTTCCATTATTGCTTTGGATGTGCTTCACTTTCAATTCATATTCATTTTGAGATCTCTTTGCGAATGACTTCAATATCTCGACAACCTTGCTCTTGTCATCTAGAAAGAAAACCCAAGTGAAGCGAGAAAAATCATCAATAATGACGAGACCATAGTTGTTACCTCCCAATCTAGCATAATTTTGGGGACCAAATAGATCCATATGAAGCAATACAAGAGGACGTGTAGTAGTCATGATTGTCTTCGTTGAATGATGTTTCTTTGTAAGCTTTCCTGCTTCACATGCACCGCAGAGATGATTCTTGTCAAATTTTACTTCACTAAGTCCAATGACATGATTCTTATTCACAAGAGTTTGAAGATTTCTCATCCCTGCATGACCAAGTCTTCTATGCCATAACCATCCAGACGAAGCTTTTGACATTAAGCAAGTGTAAACAGCAGGTGATACGTCCCAAACGTATCTATAATTTCTGCTTGCTCCATGCAAGTTTTGTGTGACTTTGCCATGATTTGCTTGAACTTTCATACACTTTTGAGCATATTTGGACTAATCTATTAACCCAGTGCACCCAGCTGCCAGTTGCTGTTTTCTGCTGTTTTTGTATTTCAGGTTTTCCGGCCAATAAAAGTGCTCCAAAAATTCCGGAAAAAATATATAAAAAATCAGCGTCCCGGAAGCTTCCGGAATCACCAAGGAAGGAAGGGAGGGACACCACAGGGACTCCAGAAGGGTCCCTGGCGCGGCCCCACCCTAGGCCGCGCCGGGCACCCTCCTGGCTGCCCTGTGGCCCCCCTGGTGCCCCCCTTTGGCCCTATTATTACCCCCGCGGAGGAAACCCTGATTGCGGACCCCTTTTCTCCAGAAGCAATTCCGATCTCCGCCGCCATCGCCATCAAGTTTCGGGGGGACAGAATTCTTGTGTCGGCACCCTGCCAGGACGGAGAAGTGCCCCAGGATTCATCTCCATCGATGTTGCTTCCTCCCTCCATGAAGCGGGAGTAGTTCTTCCTCGGGGCTGAGGTTTCTACCAGTAGCTATGTGGTCTTCTATCTCTCCCATGATGTGATCTTCGTTGTGATCATAGGCTATGTTAATCTAGGGTGATCCCATGATATTTCCCCTTCCTTTATGTATTGGATTGATGTACTCAATTGATCTTATCTAGTATAATCCCCGAGACCATGGTGACAACGGTCTATTGGACATGGGTTAGAAGAATATTATCATGAGTGATTTCCTCTTTTGTGTGTTGATTGAAGATTGAGAGTCTCTTGGTGCTTGTCTTTGACTATCCTTGAGATATGTTGTGGTGATTGTGGTACTCTCTTTGGATGGCTGCGGTGACATTGGGAAATCCATAGATTGAGAACTACGAACTTTGAGGTGTGCTTTTGTAGCCCTACATAATTCTCATCCTCTCTTGACCACAAAGGAATGACCTCCGAGTGCGTCTCCATTGCATGTTTTATGGGAAATATCATGTGATTAGACTATGTTAATGTTGTTGAGAGTTGCCACTAGTGAAAGTATGAATCCTAGGCTTTGTTTCCACCATTTTTACACCGTTTGCACTCACTTTTGTTACATGTTTGCTTGCTGCACTTTTTATTACAGATTTATATTACTTTGTTTTGCCACATCTATCACCCATATTTTACCATATCTTCGCCGAACTAGTGCGCCTATACAACTCCTAGTTGTATTAGGTGTGTTGGGGACACAAGAGACTTCTTGTATCTTAATTGCAGGGTTTCTTGAGAGAGACCATCTTCAACCTCTACTTCCCTGAGTTCGATAAACCTTATGCCATCCACTTGAGGGAAATTGTTGTTGTCCTACAAACCTCTGCGCTTGGAGGCCCAACATAGTCTACAAGAATAGAAGCGTGCATAGACATCAAGCTATTTCTGGCGCCGTTGCCGGGGAGGTGATTTCTTGAAAGTATATCTTTAGATCTTGCAATTAATTCTTTTTGTTTCTTGTTTTTATTTTCACTAGTTAGGCCTTTTGGAAAACAACAAAAATATTATGAGAGCTTTATGAGCTCTACCTTGAGTTGGGACATGAAGTGTTTGAAGAGAAAATCAAAAAGCCTATGGAGCTTCATTATATGCACAACACTCATGTTAGTAGCAATGTTACTAGTATGTCTTCTTTGAATACCTTTGATGCTAATGATATGCAAAGTTATAAGCTTGGGGATGCTACGTTTTATGAAGATGATCTTTTTAGCCCCCCAAGTTTTGATGAGGAAATTTATTTTGATGATACTTTGCCTCCTATCTATGATGATTATTGTGATGACACTTATGCTATAAATAATAAATGTTTGGAAGTGTATCATGATAAGAATGATTCATGTGATAGCTATTTTCTTGAGTTTGCTCCCACTATTACTTATGAGAAAGATTTTGCTTATGTGGAGAGTAATAAATTTTCTATGCTTGTGGATCATGATAAGAATTTTTTATGTGATACTTATATTGTTGAGTTTATTCATGATCCCACTGAAAATTATTATGAGAGGGGAATATATGCTTATAGATATTTCAATAATATCAAGTTCCCTCTCTTTATGTTGAAGGTTTTGAAGTTGCACTTATTTTGCCTTCCTATGCTAATATCTTTATGCTTCAATGAGTTTTTCCTCTACAAGATCCCTTTGCATAGGAATCATGTTAGAACTATATGTGTTTGTTATTTTCTTCTTGATGCTCTCTTTTGTTCTTCAACTCTTATTCCTTAGTCCTATGAGAGCATCATTAAAATCTTAAGACTATCTTTATGGCTATAAAGAAAGAGCTCTAGGGAGACAACCCTTGTTATCTTTATTTTGAGTTTTTACTTTCCGTTTTTAGTGGTATTGATGATTGTTACTACTGTAGCAACATCATTGTATCTTTACTTTTCAAGCTTTGTGCCATTTATAGCCTCATCTGACAAGGGAAGTGAAAGTTGTGACATGCTGTCCAGAAAACAGATTATGTCCTCGTGACTAGAAAAATCACAGAAAAATCCCAGTTCATCTTTTTGAGCTGTAATTTTTACACAGCGTTCTCTATAAAATTACGGAACTGCCGTATGTTCTAAGTTTTTCGATTTGAGTTGCATAAGTATCCCTAAAAAATTATTTTCTACCTGCTGGTCTGTTTTTCACAGATTCTGTCATGTTTGCCTCTCCTTCATTTTGCGAACCTTAAGCTTTCTTTTTCTTAGCAAAAACTTTGTGTCAACCTTGTGAAACAGTAGCTCTTCAAGAATATCCTTGTTTCCAGTAGAGAAAAAAATTATTTTAGTAGGGAACTAACCTCTCTGATCAGTCTACAATGAGTTATGTATGAAAGGAGTTTTCAAGTGTGCGATGGAAGATGATGAAAGAAGATTCGGGAGTGTCAAGCGCTCAAGCTTGGGGATTCCCCCATGCATCCCCAACAGATATTCAAGGCTACTCTAGTGTCTAAGCTTGGGGATGCCCCCGTGCATCCCCTTCTTCATCAACAATTATCAGTTCGTCCCTCGTTGCACTATATGTTTATCACTTCATGCGTTATGTGTTATGCTTGGAGCGTCACGCTCTTAGGTTTTATTTTTAGTTTTCTTTAGCTTTTCTTTCTATTCATAACAAGTTAGATCTCGTCTTAATTTGTGTGGGAGAGTTACATGCTCCGTTTGAACTAGAACTCCTCATAGGATTTGCATGCTTATTCTTTTAGCTGTGAGTTGTTCTTTTTCTCTTCTTAGCTGCTGCTCTGTTTAGTTGTAGTTCTTTAGTTTTTCTAGAGCTTTTTCTTTGTTTTAGGTTGAACTTTCTATAGGTTGCATGTTTTATCTTGTTAGAGAGTTTGCCTGTTGCACTGAGTTTTGTGTCTTGCCTAGAAGTAGGTAGTTGAAGTTGCTATTCTCTTTGTAGTAGTAACTTGCAATAGTTTTGAGGTATTGACTAGAGTAATGTTTGAAACTTTGGTGTCAAGAGCTCGAGCCTATTAGTGATAGATGTCGTATTTTGGGCAATCCGTGTGATTTTCGAAAACCAAAACCCCTGTTGAGAACTCTAGCTACTAGATGGACCACTAACCTCTGGAGGGTTCGAATATTAGAGTACACTCACGTACCATGAGTCGAGGATGCGCAAGGATAACCAAACCCCCATACACTCCTCCTCGGGGTACTTGTCTCTTTGTGAACCTCCTGATTAGATTGAGAGTTACCGATAAGAAGTGCATTAGTTCTTCAGACTAATGTGAGTATTCGAAAGTTGACACTTCCACCCACCTATACTTTTTATAGCCTCTTCGGTACCGTGCATTGCCCTTTCTCACCTTGAGAGTTGGCGCATACTTCGCCGGTGCATCCAAACCCTTGGCACGATACGCTCTGTCATCATAAGCCGCCTTACATCTTTCCTAAAAACAGCCACCATAACTACCTACAAGGAATTTCCATAGCCTTTCTGAGATACATTGCCACGCAACATCCACCTTCTCATGACCTGATCCTCATGTCATACATGCTACTTGCTTGATCGATGAGCCGCATGCTAGTTGGGCCTTGCCCTAATCATTGCTACATGACACGCTAGTATCATTGCATATCCTGCTATCCTGGCAGAGGCATACATTTGCATCATGATAGTTATATCTTATTTATGTGAGTACTTTTGTAAAGTGTGAAAGATCTCCTATATTCTTGTAAAATATAGAGTGTTGCCCCTAAAGTGAGGAAAAGATCCCAAAGAGGACAAAATCAAAAGATCCCAAAGAGGACAAATGAGAGTTAAATAGAAAGAGCCATTGAGGCCACCAAAAAAATACAAAAAAATAGAAAAAAGAGAAAAAGAAAAATAAAAAGAGAGAAGGGGGCACACTACTATTCCTTTTGAAAGATCCACACTAGTACTTCATCCTCTATCCCTCGTAATCCATAGAGATCATCATCATGCATATAGCTATGTGGGGACCTTCACACTATAGAACTTGGCTTGTATATTCCAATGATGAGCCTCCTCAAACGAGCTCTAGGTCTTCTTGAGCAAGCAAGTTAGATGCACCCCCACTAGTTCCCTTGGAGAGATTTTAGCTCACATATGCATCCGTTGCATGGAAATCCCTACTCCTCACATCATATCTATCATATGGCCTTCTCTCGCCTATGATTGTCCTCATTGATGTGAGCCTTTCACACCTTTTTGTCTTCCTCCTCCACCTTCTTTCTGTTTCTCCTTTTAGGTGTCAACTTTCTTGCTCACGCTCATCCATTGCATGAGTGCTCAAAATATCGAAAGGGAGTGGATCAGTTTGACTTGTACCTGGCTAGTGGTCTGGGGATGAGTCAAGATAAGAATCCAAAGGAGACCAAGTGTGAAACTTTAGTAGATAGTTGTTCTCAACAACCTTTTTTCTCTCTTTTTCCCAGTCCTCTGCTTGCACGCAAACACCATCTGGAGACATTCGAGTCACGGGCAGCGAGAGATCTTGCACCTTTTGTTCTTTTGTTGCTTGTGTCAATGCTAATATAGACTCTTGCTTGTTAAGACTTGAATTGAATTGCATGCTTTGATTGCTTTACTTAAAAGTCCTTATATGGTTGTGTGGAATGTCACCACAGAAATTATGCTTGTTATCATTTACCTACTCGAGGATGAGCAGGAATTAAGATTGGGCATGTTGATACGTCCCAAACGTATCTATAATTTCTGCTTGCTCCATGCAAGTTTTGTGTGACTTTGCCATGATTTTCTTGAACTTTCATACACTTTTGAGCATATTTGGACTAATCTATTAACCCAGTGCACCTAGCTGCCAGTTGCTGTTTTCTGCTGTTTTTGTATTTCAGGTTTTCCGGCCATTAAAAGTGCTCCAAAAATTCCGGAAAAATTATATAAAAAATCAGCATCCCGGAAGCTTCCGGAATCACCACGGAAGGAGGGGAGGGCCACCACAGGGACTCCAGAAGGGTCCCTGGCGCGGCCCCACCCTAGGCCGCGCCGGGCACCCTCCTGGATGCCCTGTGGCCCCCCTGGTGCCCCCCTCTGGCCCTATTTTTACCTCCGCGGAGGAAACCCTGATTGCGGACCCCTTTTCTCCAGAAGCAATTCAGATCTCCGCCGCCATAGCCATCAAGTTTTGGGGGGACAGAATTCCTGTGCCGGCACCCCGCCGGGACGGGGAAGTGCCCCCGGATTCATCTCCATTGACGTTGCTTCCTCCCTCCATGAAGCGGGAGTAGTTCTTCCTCGGGGCTGAGGTTTCTACCAGTAGCTATGTGGTCTTCTCTCTCTCCCATGATGTGATCTTCGTTGTGATCATAGGCTATGTTAATCTAGGGTGGTCCCATGATATTTCCCCTTCCTCTATGTATTGGATTGATGTACTCAATTGATCTTATCTAGTATAATCCCCTAGACCAAGGTGACAGCGGTCTATTGGACATGGGTTAGAAGAATATTATCATGAGTGATTTCCTCTTTTGTGTGTTGATTGAAGATTGAGAGTCTCTTGGTGCTTGTCTTTGACTATCCTTGAGATATGTTGTGGTGATTGTGGTACTCTCTTTGGATGGCTGCGATGACATTGGGAAATCCATAGATTGAGAACTATGAACTTTGAGGTGTGCTTTTGTAGCCCTACATAATTCTCATCCTCTCTTGACCACAAAGGAATGACCTCCGAGTGCGTCTCCATTGCGTGTTTTATGGGAAATATCATGTGATTAGACTATGTTAATGTTGTTGAGAGTTGCCACTAGTGAAAGTATGAATCCTAGGCCTTGTTTCCACCATTGTTACACCGTTTGCACTCACTTTTGTTACATGTTTGCTTGCTGCACTTTTTATTACAGATTTATATTACTTTGTTTTGCCACACCTATCACCCATATTTTACCATCTCTTCGCCGAACTAGTGCACCTATACAACTCCTAGTTGTATTAGGTGTGTTGGGGACACAAGAGACTTCTTGTATCTTAATTGCAGGGTTGCTTGAGAGAGACCATCTTCAACCTCTACTTCCCTGAGTTCGATAAACCTTAGGTCATCCACTTGAGGGAAATTGCTGATGTCCTACAAACCTCTGCGCTTGGAGGCCCAACATAGTCTACAAGAATAGAAGCGTGCGTAGACATCAGCAGGGCCCAAAGATAAATCCAAAATATATAAATATCCTTTTTGGTAGCCCTCGAAGACAAATGTATAATCATCCTGTGAAAACAGAACACAACGCGAAGCAAAGAACAGAACAAGCATACCCATATCACATAGCTTTGATATAGACATTAGATTATATTCAAGATATTCAACTAGCATAACTTTTTTGTTATGCTTATCTTTTGATATAGAAACCTTACCCAAACCAATAACTTTACCCTTGTTGTTGTCACCGTAGATAATGTACCTTTGAGAGGATTGAGTTAGTTTGTCTTCGCTAAACAACTCTTTGTCTCCGGTCATATGATTAGTGCAACCACTATCCACAACCCATTCGGATCCACCAGAGACATATCAGAATTAGTTCTTCTTAACCACCCACAAATGAGCAGGTGACTGAGAAGGAGCATGTGTACTAGTTGACGTAGCGGAATAATAGTGAATGCAATTATATCTATAAGGAGGACCATCAAGCACACCATAAATATAATTCCTCTGTGAAGGGTTAGGATATTTTGAGGAACATTTGATTCGGGAACCTAAGGATCCTTTCTCTCTTCAAGAGAATAGAAGTGTTTCGGAGGTACCGAAGATTTTCCCTGCATAGAATGGTTAGCAAGCTATTTTTCTACGAGTGACTTGCGCACCGAGATTTGTCTCTTATATAAACAATTCTTTGGTGGGGTACCAATGTATTCGGCTGAAACCTTTCCTTCCTGATCTTGGATAAGTTTGTAGTGAGAGTCAAGTGACTCGTCAACAATGGCCTTATCAATTTTGCAGTTGAAACCTGAAAGGTTAGCAATATCAATTGGATTTTCCTTCGCCAACCCACACAGTTTTTGCATACTGCTCAGGTTCCCAATAAGTGCCATCGGGGTTTAGTTTCCTTTCGAAACCAACACCTTCCTTCCGAGGATTCCTATGAAGGAGATCCTTCTTCAGGATATCACATAGGTACGGGTGTCACTGAACACATTTGAACATACCTATTTCAAACAAATCTTTCAACCTGGGGAGTACCTTGGTAACGGTAGAATTTTCCTCATCCGAGGGATTAGTATCATCAATAACCATAGGTTCTTTGCCTTTGTTCAGGTTTGAAATAGAATCAGTTTTACTTTGGTCAAAACAAGTTGAGAAAGGTGAAGCAGAACCAGGTTTAGCTTCAGAACCTCATTGAGCCATGAGAGAGAGGTTAACATTTTCCAATTCTTCATGAGACTCTTTTACTTTTTTTCAGAGCCATTTACCTTTGAATAAATTCATAGGTGAGCTTCTCATAATTCACTGAAAGAAGATCATGCCGAGTGGATAGTTCCTCAAACTTCTCCTTTAGAGCAGCATGCTCATTAGTTAATTTTGACCTTTTTCTATCTCATCGACCAACAGGGTTTCTAATTTCTTAATAGTTTTGCTAAGTGAATCAAGCTCATCTTGTTGGATAGAAGCAATTTTAGCAAGTTTAGCATAACTGATTCGAGAGTCACTATCATATGAGGATCCATCAGAAGTATCATAGGTAACTTTAGAGGAAGATACCTTGGCCTTGGACATTAAGCATTAGGCATGAGTTTCATCTTCGTTGTTGTTGTTAGTGAAGAATGAGCTCGAACCAGATTTCGAAGCAGGAGTCGAAGCGAGTGCAATTCTGGCTACACCATCAGATTCTTATCCTGAACCAGATCCTGATCATGATTCTGCTTCGGATACAGAGGCTTCTTCTTTGGAGTTCATTTCCTTCCCCAGATATGCTTTGGCACGGTGAGAGCTGCTTCGACGAGATGAATATGTCTTTAAAATGAGCCCTCACGCTTCTTGTGATACTTCTTCTTCTTGTCATCATCAGAATCATTTTTCTTCTATCTTCTGTGTCTTGATTCATATTTCTTTGGCTCATAGTTTTTGGATGATTTGTGAGACTTGCTAGAGGAGTTGTTGTGAGAATGCTTTGATTTGTTCTCAACTTTCCAGAAAGGACAGTCAGAAATGTAATGGCCTAGTTTGTTGTAGTTGTAAGAATAGTTGTCTTTCGCTGGCAAGTTTCTTGAGGATGCGGTGAGAGGAATTGCTTGAGTGCCTTGATAAGTAGTTCTTCTTCGGTGATGAAGAGCTTTTTCTTTGGAAATGATTGAAGCGCTTCATGATTAGGGACAAATACTTTCCAATGCTAGTAGGATCATCTAACTCACCACCATATACAGAACTGACATCTGAAGAAGAATGGCGTGAAGCTTTTGCCTTCAGGGCACGTGTTCTTCTACGTGCTCCATTGACATCACGTTTCTCATCTTCTTCCATCTCAAAGGTCGTGAGTCTATCAAGAATGTCAGCAGGGACTAAATCTCTGAAGTCGGTTCTCTCTTTGATCATTAACACAAGGTGAGCGAAGGAGTCATCCAGGGATCGAAGCAAAGTTCTTACAACCATTTGGCTAGTGACATCAGTTGCACCAAGGGAGGTCAACTCATTCGCTAAAGCAGTGAGTCTGCTGTAGATAGAACCAACCTTTTCACCTTCATGACGCTTGAACCGATGAAATTTCTTTGGAGTGTGTCAATTCGAGTATGTTTCTGGGTGGAGATACCTTCTCCAATCTTCTAAAGATAGTCCCAGACACCTTTTGCATAGGGGATATTCTTCACTCCATGGTATTTCTCATGGATCAAGTGATTTGTGATGAATACCCAAACTTGTAAATCAAGAGCTAGTTTATTCATTTCATCATGAGTAAGAGCATCTTTGTCTTTGACTTGGAATACAGTCTGAACAACTTCAAAGGCAGCTTTATCAATGGATACGATGTTTCTCATCATCTTGTCCTTCCAATATGGGTAGTCAGTTCCGTTGAACACAGGAATGGGTTCGCTGGAACGAATAGCTGCAAACGACATACCAGGAGGTTAGTCCAAAACACGCAGAGCGTAGGGAGTGCCTAGCTCTGATACCAATTGAAAGACCAAGGATGTGATCAGAGGGGTAGGGGGTGAACGATCACTTCAAAAAAATTGATAGAAACTTTGAAGTGAAGCAAAAGACAGCAAAGGAAGACAGTAGAATAGCCAACTATGAAGCAAAACTACACAGTGAATCTAAACATAGTGAAGCAGAATCATAATGAAACACAACATTGAAACTAAAATTACTGAATGTAAGTCCAGGAAAGTAGAACGAGCCTCAGTACGCAGCGATGTTTGTTCGACCAGTTCACACTCTTCAAAGTGATACGTCTGGTTGGAGGGACTTGTGATTGAACATGAGCTAACCTCTCCCCGTCCGTTTCTCCACTGCACCAATCTCCTTGATCTTGGCCAGTTTTGACTCGAGGTAGATTATTCAGTAAATCTCCGAAACCTTTGACACTCTTGAACTTCGAGGCGACAATTTCTCTTCGCTCTCTAAAGATGACTCTCTAACCGTCTAGGAGGCTTGAAGTCCTCCAAGATAAAAAGGCTAGCAAAGTTCCACCTAAGTCATAGTGGACCAGCTCATATCAATAGGACTTGTGTTTCGGTGGGGGCGGGCTTTTGGTTTCGATTCGGTATCTTTCTTGGGATTCTCACAGCAGTCTCTCTCTCTCTAGGAAAAATCACGGACCAGCCAACCACAAATGACGGCGGGGGCGGCGAATTTATAGGTGTTGATCCCAAGGTGAGAAATGACCGATCTGACCCGAAGTGATAGCTTGACGCGTATCCACAACGATCGGATTTGTCATCAATGCGCAACTTTACTTGCGGACCAAGTAAAGCTGACTCATAGTCCGAGTTTCGATTCGGAGGCAGAAAGTATGAAGACTTTGCCACCAAAACTTAACTCGTCACATATGAGATTTCTCCTCTGAAGCTATCACTCGGTTTAGTTTCGAACTGAGAATTTTCAAATTGACTTCGGCTTCGAATTACTAACCCCTCTTGATAGTACAGTTTTTCCTATGACTCAAAGAATAGAAAAAATAACTACACGAAAACTACTAAGTCTTGCGCCGTCTTGTTCATTTCCTTCAGTGATTTCTCCTTCGAGACACCATAACTTTTTAGGGGTCACCCATCGTGATTAAGCTTCACTCCAAGGAATAAGCTTTGACATCTTGTCCATCTTCCTTGAAGATCTACCACTTGACTTGTTCTTCGGGGGCCTAAGCAGTTGTTTCTACTAGGAGATATGCCCTAGAGGCAGTAATAACAGTTATTTTGTATCTCCGAGTTTGTAATGAATGTTTATGTTCCATGCTATAACTGCAATGATTCTCGAGTCTGCAATATCCACGAGGCTCGGAGGGAAACTCATGTGCACGTGTGGTATAATAAACAGTAAAATGTATTCCTAGTCATGCCTCTAAGACTGGCTCATGTATTGCATGATGATCCTGTTTTCCTGATCATGGGCATGTCTATGCCGGCAATTTTGAGGGCACAATGTTAGAAGAACATTTGTGTTGAATCGACCCGAATTGATGTTATGCTATGAGATACATTCGTCACAAGTTAATGGTTAATAACACAGAGAAAGTTGTGCGTTTGCATAATTCCTTAGACCATGAGAGTATCGAGTTCCTTCGTACTTGCTTCGTGAACTTTGGGGTTTTGTTAAACGTCATCTGTAAAAGGGTGGCTATTACGGCAGCTTGCGGGTTCACGGAAAAGTATGACAAGGAACTAGGTAGCTCGAGATTGGGATTTGCTCCTCCGTCGTTGGAGAGATATTCTTAGGGCCCTCTCGGTGTTACGGTATCCACCATCGTCTGGCCAGACACAGTGTGATTTGATCACAGGGATGCCGGAACGCGGGAACGAGAAAAGAGAACAATACCAGGAACGAGGTAACTGGCATAGTGGACAAGTTGTTGATTCACGGGGATACCAATAAGTCTCACCTCGGGTATTTGTAATATATCGCGAAGCAACAGGAATAGCACACAGCAACTAAAGGTTCACTCGAATAATTCTTCGTATGGGTATAGGGATCAATATGGATGTCCTCGGTTCCGCTATTGATCATTGATCGGAAAGTGTTCCGGTCATGTCTATACTTCATCGAACCTACAGGGTCACACGCTTAAGGGTCATCTATCTGTTGAATACTAGACAGGGAGTCTGAGATAAAGTCACCGGAAAGGTTTCGGAGACGGCGGAAAAGTTCCGAGAGAGAAAACCGAAAAGTTGTTTCGGGGTAAACCACTAAGCCGAAAAGGTTTCGGAGAGCACCTGGTAATTTTGGAGAGTGCCAGAATTGTTCTGGTAACTTCTGGAATTTTTCTGGAGAAAATATTAAAATATTTTTTTCGGAAATATTTCGGAGCTGCCGGAAATGTTCCGGAGCTGCCGGAAATGCTTAGGTTGCTTTTCGCAGATGAAAATCACTAATCCGGAATTGTTTCGGAACGCGCCCAAAATCATTTTAGTGGGTGTTGGAATTATTCTAAGACCCACAAAAATATTTTCGGATTTTTCGGACGCGAAAAAGTGATGTCATGAATAGTAAAAAGTACTACTTGAGATATTTTTGGAAAGCCTTCTAGAAGGACTTGGGAGCCAAGAAAGCCCCCTTGGGTTTCCTATAAATAGAGGTGTGAGGGCAGCCCCATATCCTTGATCCAAGCTCTCACTTGAGTTCTCAACACATGCCATGCAATTATCTGGCTTCTTCTCTCCCTCACACGAAAGAGTTTCGTAGAGCCGAAAGGCTGTCTGGGTTCCGGCAGGAACTAGTTCTGGACGGCGAAGCCCTGCTGGATAGCTGACACCGTATGTGTGCAACTTGGTAGAGAGGTCGTTGTTCGATCTTAGTTCGAGTGTGCCTCCCGAAGGGCTGTCCGAGTTACAGATCGAGTTTCGAGGGTACTCCCGAAGGGCTGTCCGTGACATCGTCCGAGGGACTGTCCGACCGCCTCCCGGAGCGCTGTTCGTGGGGCAGACGAGGGAATACATTCTCGCGGTTGGGAGGTTGTAAATCCTAGCTGCGGGGATCTGCACCGACGATCTTCATCGACTCTACTTCCCGCTGCGCTACGAGTCGGTAACGATCAGATCAAAACCTTGTATGCGTCTCCATAGTGGTCCTGGGCGTGCTCGCTATACCGAAAATTTTTGTTTTCTGTTGCGTTCCCCTACAGTGGTATCAGAGCCGTGCTATGCGTAGATGCATGTTATGATCTAGAATACATGGAGATGTATGGGTATTGCATAATATAATTTTGGAGTAGATCAGATCTATTGCTGAAAATTATTTATGCGGGTGGCAGATGAAATCTGTTACCCGATATTCTTGTTGCTTCCCTAGAATTTGCGTATTTCTGATCTCGAGACAGCATGGTGGAATTTTACAAAGTTCTGGCAATCCGCGATCCTGATTGATCAACGAAGTGCTATCAGTTCTTTGGGTTCCGCCATAGTCAAAAGAAAGATGAAATTCGTAGACTAAAGGGCAATGCAGATATGATCTGCACGGGGATCACGCGTATGACGAAGTTCAGTATGGGGTTCGAGATTTTGTTATCTCGTGCTTCATACACCCCGCAATGTTAATCTAGTGACTTGAATAATCATACTTGATGATAAAACGTTGGTAGTTGCGGTTCAAGTCAAAACCTTAGAAGCCACGTAAAATAAAATTTTGCATAAACCGGTTTAGAGGCGTCTAACTTGTTTTTGCAGGATGTGCATGTGATGTGGTATAGCAAAGCTCATATTAATTCGATTATGTATGAGATGACTATATAATGTAAATTTATTAACATGACCTGCGTGTCATGATTCGGCATGATGGCTGGAGCCATATGATTGTCACTTTAATGACCTGCGTGTCAACCTTAGGTAATGCACTTATTCATTTTCTATAAAGATAGCAATATTATTTGGTGCATCGACAAGGTGGTGGCAATCTTCGCAAAGGTGAACTCCGACGCAAATGCCAAAGACGAAGAAATACTTGACTTCTCCGTCAGAAGGGGCTATACCATATCATGCTATTATGAATTGCATGGGATGTTTATCCCTTATGTTGCACCCTTCTTGATTGCGCGGTAGTCGCTTTTTATTAGGGTGATCTCTCACTTAAAATATCAAGTAGTTAGTGTTCTCCCAAGTGTAGCGCCGTCACAGCATCTATACTCTCGGGGTGCGCCATGGATGCATGGGTACGAACGATTGGAGAAATGTAAGGCGGGTGAGGTCAGACCTCGCAGCAAGATCACTTGGTTGTCTTGACGTTCATGGCAGGATCGTCCTGAGCTCGGAACACACACATCGAAAGATGAACAAGAGTCACATAGAGATGTGATCGGCAAGTTGGCCTTCCAAATCAAAATCCTCGTCATGAGATGATGATTCTATGGCGTTGTATTGATATTTGGATCTTGAATCACTCATAATCAATTTTGAGAGATATTGATTTAAGTGGGAGCACACTTTAGAATAAAATTGTTTATTCACTAGTGCAAAAATCATTATGAACAAAGTCTAAGTGAAACTTGTGTTTACCGTTGTAGATCAAATGGCTCGCAACACCGCTTTCAACTTGGGGCCATTGTTAGAGAAAGAAAAGTTAGCTGCGACTGGAAACAACTATGCAGACTGGGTCCGTAACCTGAGGATTGTCCTCAGGAGCGCTAAGAAAATCTATGTGCTTGAAAAAGCTCTTCCAGCTAAACCGGCGGCAGGTGCCTCGGAAGATGAACAAAATGTCTGGGCCACTCAGGATGATGATCACAACGCAGTACAGTGCCTCATGCTAGCTTGCATGAGTCCAGAGCTCCAAAAACGTTTTGAATTCCATAAACCCCGTGATATGATCCGGGAATTGGATGCTCTGTACAAGGAAACTGCAAGGTCTGAACGTTTTGATATCATGAATATCTTGATGAATTTAAAGATGGCTGAGGGCGGTTCAGTTGGCGAACACATAGTCAAAATGATTGGCTATGCTGAAAGGCTTAAAACCCTGGAATTTCCAATTCCAGCATCCCATATGATGGACATGATGCTTTCTTCACTCCCCCCGTCTTACAATGGTTTTGTCATGAATTACAACATGAGTGGGATGGAGAAAACACCAGAAGAGGTGCTCGCCATGCTGAAAACTGTGGAAGAAGGACTGCGGAAAAATCACAAGCAAGTGTTGCTTGTGAATAAAACCGCCAGTTTCAAAAAGAAAGGCAAGCCAAAGAAGGTCAAGGGTGCCGGTAAGACCGGCTCCCAAAGCAACTCTAAGGGCGGAGCCAAGAATGAAACTGAGTGCTTCTGCTGCAAGGGCACAGGACACTGGAAGAGAAACTGCAAGAAGTATCTGGCCGATAAGAAGTCCGGGAAAACCGGAAAAGGTATAATTGTTATACAAGTTAATGTCATTGATGTTTTGCTTGCTAGCGAAAATTCTAAGTCTTGGGTATTTGATACCGGATCGGTTGCTCACATTTGCAACTCGATACAGGGACTGCAGAAGGTCCGCAAGCTAGCAAAGAATGAAGTCATGATGCGCGTCGGGAACGGCGCTGGGATCGCCGCTCAAGCCGTCGGCATTATGCCTCTACGTCTCCCTTCAGGATTTATCTTAGAGCTAAATAAATGTTATTTTGTTCCACTATTGTGTAGAAACATTATCTCTGGATCATGTTTAGTACACGATGGGTATTCGTACAAGTCTGAGAACAATGGTTGTTCACTTTATTGTAAGGATATGTTTTATGGATTTGCACCCATTGTTGGGGGCTTTTCATACTAAATCTTGAATGTGAAAATGATGTCTTTAACATGAATGCTAAACGCCTTAAGAAGGTTGATACCACAACCACTTATTTGTGGCACTGTCGGCTTGGCCACATCGGAAAGAAACGCATGCAAAGACTCCAAAGAGATGGAGTTTTACCGTCCTTTGATTTTGAATCATTTGACACATGTGAAGCTTGTCTAATGGGAAAAATGACCAAGATGCCGTTCAAGGGTCATCCTGAACGGGCGGGTGAATTATTGGAAATAATACATAGTGATGTATGTGGTCCAATGAGCACAGCCGCACGGGGTGGGTATTTCTACTTCGTGACTTTTACTGATGATTTAAGTCGGTATGGCTACATCTACTTGATGAAGCATAAGTCGGAAACCTTTGAAAAGTTCAAGGAATTTCAGAATGAGGTAGAAAATCATCGTGACAAAAAGATTAAGTTTCTGCGGTCTGATCGCGGAGGCGAATACCTTAGTCATGAGTTTGGCCAACATCTAAGTGACCGTGGAATCGTTTCACAGCTTACGCCTCCCGGAACTCCACAGCGAAATGGAGTATCGGAAAGACGTAACCGAACCTTGTTAGACATGGTAAGGTCGATGATGTCTCTTACAGATCTGCCGATATCTTTTTGGGGTCACGCACTAGAAACCGCCGCTCACACACTAAACCGAGCACCGTCTAAGTCTGTTGAAACGACACCACATGAGATGTGGAATGGGAAGAAACCCAGTTTGTCGCACCTTAAAATTTGGGGATGTGAGGTACTTGTAAAACGTTTACAACCAACCAAACTCGATCCCAGATCAGACAAATGTAACTTTGTAGGTTATCCAAAAGAAACAATTGGGTATTCCTTCTACCTACCCTCCGAGCACAAAGTGTTTGTCGCTAAAAGCGGAGTCTTTCTTGAGAAAGAGTTTCTCGCCAAAGAAGTAAGTGGGAGGACAGTACAACTTAATGAGATTAGTGAATCTTCGGCGACCGTTGCTATGGCTAAAGAACCGGAAGTAATTCCGCAAATTATCCCTACAACCGAGCCGGAAGTTGTCGCATATAATGCAAAAACTTCAGACAATGTTGTAACTGAACCGCGTAGATCAGGTAGGGCTGTCCAGCCACCTGAGTGGTTTCATGATGAAATCTTCATTCTTGAAGACGATGAACCTGCGCACTACAAAGAAGCGATGGCGGGGCCCAGCTCAAGGGAATGGCACAGAGCCATGAAATCCGAGATGGAATCCATGTACGAAAACCAAGTTTGGAACTTGGAAGAACTTCCAGAAGGCGTAAAGCCCATTGGTTGTAAATGGATTTTCAAAAGAAAGACGGACGCGGATGGTAACATTACTATCCACAAAGCTAGACTTGTCGCGAAAGGGTTCACGCAAGTTCCAGGAGTGGACTACGACGAGACGTTCTCGCCAGTAGCTATGCTTAGGTCTGTACGGATATTACTAGCAATTGCTGCTTATTTCGACTATGAAATATGGCAGATGGACGTCAAAACGGCTTTCCTAAATGGAAACCTCAAAGAGGATGTATACATGATACAGCCAGAAGGTTTTGTCATTCATAAGGATGCTAAAAAGGTATGCAAGCTTCAGAAAGCCATTTATGGTCTGAAGCAAGCATCAAGGAGCTGGAACATTCATTTTGATGAAGTAGTCAAACGGTTTGGCTTCATCAGGAATGACGAAGAATCTTGTGTTTACAAGAAGTTTAGTGGGAGCGCAAAAGCATTTCTAATCTTGTATGTGGATGACATATTGTTGATTGGAAATGATGTGAATTTCCTTAGCGAAATAAAAGACTCATTGAAAAGGAGTTTTTCAATGAAAGACTTAGGCGAAGCGGCATATGTATTGGGCATTAGGATCTATAGAGATAGATCAAGACGCCTGATAGCGCTTAGCCAAAGCACGTACATTGACAAGGTGTTGAAAAGGTTTAACATGGAGAACTCTAAGAAAGGCCTACTCCCCATGTCACCTGGCATAGTGCTTTGCAAGAATCAGTGTCCTCGGACTCTCGATGAGCGAGTACAAATGAATGATGTTCCATATGCCTCGGCAGTTGGTTCTATTATGTATGCCATGCTATGTACAAGACCGGACGTTTCCTATGCGCTAAGTGTTAGCAGTCGGTACCAAAGTGATCCAGGATTGGAACACTGGGCCGCAGTCAAGGGTATTCTTAAGTACCTCAAACGGACCAAGGATTTACTCCTTGTGTATGGAGGTGATGAAGAGCTCATTGTAAGTGGTTACACTGATGCAGGCTTCATGACTGACCCAGATGACTTCAAATCTCAATCAGGCTATGTTTTCATATTGAACGGCGGCGCAGTTGATTGGAAAAGTTCCAAACAAAAGACTGTGGCGGATTCTACGACAGAGGCGGAATATGTTGCTGCTTCAGAAGCCTCCAAAGAGGCGGTATGGATCAAGCAATTTCTTGAAGACCTTGGTGTGGTTCCAAGTGCTCTGGACCCGGTGGAGATCTATTGTGATAATAGTGGCGCCGTGGCTCAGGCAAGGGAGCCAAGTTCGCACCATAAGACAAGACATATTGAACGCAAATATAAACTCATTCGACATCATGTCGAAGCGGGTTTAGTGAAAGTACGCAAAGTTCACACGGATCTGAACGTGTCAGACCCGATGACAAAGCCTCTACCACGAGCAAAGCATGAGCAGCACCGGATAGCCATTGGTGTTAGGGAAGCCATGTAACTGGATTATGACTCTAGTGCAAGTGGGAGTCTGTAGGAGATATGCCCTAGAGGCAGTAATAACAGTTATTTTGTATCTCCGAGTTTGTAATGAATGTTTATGTTCCATGCTATAACTGCAATGATTCTCGAGTCTGCAATATCCACGAGGCTCGGAGGGAAACTCATGTGCACGTGTGGTATAATAAACAGTAAAATGTATTCCTAGTCATGCCTCTAAGACTGGCTCATGTATTGCATGATGATCCTGTTTTCCTGATCATGGGCATGTCTATGCCGGCAATTTTGAGGGCACAATGTTAGAAGAACATTTGTGTTGAATCGACCCGAATTGATGTTATGCTATGAGATACATTCGTCACAAGTTAATGGTTAATAACACAGAGAAAGTTGTGCGTTTGCATAATTCCTTAGACCATGAGAGTATCGAGTTCCTTCGTACTTGCTTCGTGAACTTTGGGGTTTTGTTAAACGTCATCTGTAAAAGGGTGGCTATTACGGCAGCTTGCGGGTTCACGGAAAAGTATGACAAGGAACTAGGTAGCTCGAGATTGGGATTTGCTCCTCCGTCGTTGGAGAGATATTCTTAGGGCCCTCTCGGTGTTACGGTATCCACCATCGTCTGGCCAGACACAGTGTGATTTGATCACAGGGATGCCGGAACGCGGGAACGAGAAAAGAGAACAATACCAGGAACGAGGTAACTGGCATAGTGGACAAGTTGTTGATTCACGGGGATGCCAATAAGTCTCACCTCGGGTATTTGTAATATATCGCGAAGCAACAGGAATAGCACACAGCAACTAAAGGTTCACTCGAATAATTCTTCCTATGGGTATAGGGATCAATATGGATGTCCTCGGTTCCGCTATTGATCATTGATCGGAAAGTGTTCCGGTCATGTCTATACTTCATCGAACCTACAGGGTCACACGCTTAAGGGTCATCTATCTGTTGAATACTAGACAGGGAGTCTGAGATAAAGTCACCGGAAAGGTTTCGGAGACGGCGGAAAAGTTCCGAGAGAGAAAACCGAAAAGTTGTTTCGGGGTAAACCACTAAGCCGAAAAGGTTTCGGAGAGCACCTGGTAATTTTGGAGAGTGCCAGAATTGTTCTGGTAACTTCTGGAATTTTTCTGGAGAAAATATTAAAATATTTTTTTCGGAAATATTTCGGAGCTGCCGGAAATGTTCCGGAGCTGCCGGAAATGCTTAGGTTGCTTTTCGCAGATGAAAATCACTAATCCGGAATTGTTTCGGAACGCGCCCAAAATCATTTTAGTGGGTGTTGGAATTATTCTAAGACCCACAAAAATATTTTCGGATTTTTCGGACGCGAAAAAGTGATGTCATGAATAGTAAAAAGTACTACTTGAGATATTTTTGGAAAGCCTTCTAGAAGGACTTGGGAGCCAAGAAAGCCCCCTTGGGTTTCCTATAAATAGAGGTGTGAGGGCAGCCCCATATCCTTGATCCAAGCTCTCACTTGAGTTCTCAACACATGCCATGCAATTATCTGGCTTCTTCTCTCCCTCACACGAAAGAGTTTCGTAGAGCCGAAAGGCTGTCTGGGTTCCGGCAGGAACTAGTTCTGGACGGCGAAGCCCTGCTGGATAGCTGACACCGTATGTGTGCAACTTGGTAGAGAGGTCGTTGTTCGATCTTAGTTCGAGTGTGCCTCCCGAAGGGCTGTCCGAGTTACAGATCGAGTTTCGAGGGTACTCCCGAAGGGCTGTCCGTGACATCGTCCGAGGGACTGTCCGACCGCCTCCCGGAGCGCTGTTCGTGGGGCAGACGAGGGAATACATTCTCGCGGTTGGGAGGTTGTAAATCCTAGCTGCGGGGATCTGCACCGACGATCTTCATCGACTCTACTTCCCGCTGCGCTACGAGTCGGTAACGATCAGATCAAAACCTTGTATGCGTCTCCATAGTGGTCCTGGGCGTGCTCGCTATACCGAAAATTTTTGTTTTCTGTTGCGTTCCCCTACATGGCCCCACCCTAGACCGCGCCAGGAGGCCTCCTGGCTGCCTGGTGGGTCCCCTCGACACCCCCCTCCTCCTATATTTATCCCTCGGGGTGGAAACCCCTAATATCGATCTCTTTTCCACGAACTCGCCTCTGTACTGCCGCCGTTTCAAGATCGGGGCTGCGTGGATAAGCTTCCCCGGGACCCTGTCGGGAGGAGGAACCCCCTCTGGGAGACCATCCATAGCCATGGATGCCTTTCGGATCTGTCGTGAGTAGTCCCCCTTGGACCATGGGTTCGTGACCAGTAGCTATGTGATGTACCTCTCCCCTCTTTGTGCTTCCACTTTCGAGACCTCGTGAGCTGCCTCACATGATCGAGGCACTTTTGTAATTTCTGTTGTTGCTATGCTGAGTTTGCTGGGATCTGATGGATTATGAGACTATGTTCAGATTGTGATGAGTAATATATTTGGTTCTTCTCTTTTATATTTTGTTCTTGAGTAAATTCTTGCATGTTCTCCGTTGCAGTATTTTGCTTTGGCCAAGTAGTTTGTTGCAACTCCAAGAGGGAGTGTTAGGCTTGATTGTGGGTTCAGCCCCTTGATGTCTAGCTTGAGTGACAGAAACATGAGACTAGGGGATGTGTTGTTGCCACCAGGGATAAAACAACAGTGATTGTACCCGCGGGTGCAAGGATTGTTTACTTTACGCAAAGTTCTTTTAATGCAGTTGTCTGTTTCTTTGAGTTTACACTTTGGGTGGGATTCACAACTTAATACCAGTGAGATGTTATGGATAGATATCTCAAGGTGGATGATTCATAGTAGATGCAGTTGGATTTCGGTCTACTTACCTTGGCGTACTGCCCATAGCTTTTGATCCCTTCCTTTCTTTGCAGCATAGTTAGCATTGCGGTGCCTTCTTAATTCTGTCAATTTCCCAGCTGTGATTTGTTTACCTCGCTAGCACTTTTATCGTCTTTTGGGAGAGAGACATCACTAGTGAAAATCACGGAACCCCGGTCCATCTTCACATCATTGTTTACACCCTTAGTTTACTTTCAGTCTTTACTTTCAGTTGCCACTATTATTATCTCTTGCGTTGATCCTTTGTAAACAGCAAGGCCGGAGGAATTGATAACTCCTCTGTACTCGTTGGGAGCAAAGTTATTTGTTTCTGTGTGCAGGTCCTGTCAACTCCCTAGCCAGAAGATAATTTCTGGCGCCGTTGGCACCTTCTTGTATTTCTGCGAGTCCTACTGGAGACAAACCTTGGTATCTTCACCGAGGGAAATTTTCTGCTACGCTACATCTCACCTTCCACTTGGGGTAACCAACGAGGAGTGAGAGAACTATCCTCACCGTATCAAGCCAATTTCTGGCGCCATTGTCGGGGACTCAAGGAGCTATAAAAGACTGGTCCCGTCAACTGCCTAATTTCTGGTGCCGTTTCCGGGGACTCCAGTCTACAAGATAGGGGAGTTGCACACTATCTTTTATCTTTGATTTTTACCTTTCAGTTTTAACTTGTGTGTCCCTTATCAAAAATACCAAAAATACCTGTTACCTTTCTTGTGTGGTCAAGTATGTTAGGAGTTGGTACTATGAGGGAATCCGAGGTCTTGGATTTCCACCAAAGGAACGGGGAGAATATGAAGAAGGCATGGGACAGAATTTCTGAAGCACATAAGGCAAATATGCCTTGGTTACCTATAAGAATTGTGATTAGAAATTTTTACTTTGGCCTTTTTAAGTGGTGTAAGCACTCTCTTGATCTTATAGCTGAAGGAGACTTTCTAGAGTGTGATGAAGCTAGAGCTCTTGAAATTATACATGGTTTAGCTAGTTATTTTGTTTATGATGGTCTTGATATTGTTGTAGACAGAATTTCTACTATTGATAAGAGACTTGATGCTCTAGACTTTAAAGTAGTAGAAAACTAAATCCTCCTAGAGAGGAGATTTTGGAAATAGAAAATGACTGGGAGCCTTTTGTTAGGGTTGTTATCTCCAATCAAAACTTCCTTGCTTTTTGTGAAATTGGATCCACAGTTTCTATAATGCCAAGCTTTATTTATGATTCTTTGTACCTTGCAAGCATGGACAAATTTCCATCTTTCCATGAACATTCTAATGGTGATATTTCTGAGATCCAGGGAAGATTGAAAGATGCCTGGTCATGTTTCTTAAAAGAAGTGTAGAGATTGACTTATTCATCATGAAGGCCAATCGAGGAAATATAGTGCTTGGAAGGGACTTCCTCCGAGCCATGAAAGGCTTCATGGATATAGGTAAAGGACAAATACGTTTGCGTGGTAAAGCAAAAGGTACATACCTTTTCCCTCGGAAGAACAAGGATGAGCTTATTGAAAACCCTTTTGAGATCCTTGGTGAACCTTCCGATGATTTTGGAGAAACTTGATCTTTTGCATTAAGCCTAGCTAATGGCTTTAAAGAAGCGCTTTCGGGAGGCAGCCCGCAAAGAAGCGCTTTCGGGAGGCTTTGTGCCTTTTATAGCCTCATACGACAACGGAAGTGAAAGTTGTGACATGCTGTCCAGAAAACAGATTCTGTCCTCGTGACTATAAAAATCATAGAAAAATCCCAGTTAATCTTTATGAGCTGAATTTTTAACAAAGCGTGATATATACAATTACGAAACTTTCGTATGTTCTGAGTTTTTTGATTTGAGTTGCAGAAGTACCCCTAAAAAATTCGTTTCTACCTGCTGGTCTGTTTTTCACAGATTCTGTCCTGTTTTGCCTTTTCTTCGTTTTGCAAACCTTAAGCTTGTTTTTTCTTTGCAGAAACCTTTTGGAAATCTTGAGAAACAGTAGCTCTTCAAGTTTATCTTTATTTCCAGTAGAGAAAAAATTATTTTAGTAGGGCACTAACCTCTCTAATCAGTCTACAATGAGTTATGTATGAATGGAGTTTTCAAGTGCGCGATGGAAGATGATGAAAGAAGATCTTGAAGTGTCAAACGCTCAAGCTTGGGGATGCCCATGTGCACCCCCAATAAATATTCAAGGAGACTCAAGCGTCTAAGCTTGGGGATGCCCCCGTGCATCCCCTTCTTCATCAACAGATTATCAGTTCGTCCCTCGTTGCACTATATTTTTATCACTTCATGAGTTATGTGCTATGCTTGGAGCGTCTCACTCTTTACTTTTCTAGGTTTGTTTTTGCTTTGTTTGCTGTTCATAACAAGTTAGACTCAAGCTTACTCTTTTGTGTGGGAGAGTTACACGCTCCGCTTGAACTAGAACTCCTCATAGGATTTGCATGCTTATTCTTTTAGCTGTGAGTTGTTCTTTTTCTTTTCTTAGCTGCTGCTCTATTTAGTTGTAGTGCTTTAGTTTTTCTAGAGCTTTTATTTTGTTTTAGGTTGAACTTTCTATAGGTTGCATGTTTTCTCTTGTTAGAGAGTTTGCATGTTGCACTGAGTTTTGTGTCTTGACTAGAAGTAGGTAGTTGAAGTTGTTGTTCTCTTTGTAGTAGTAACTTGCAATAGTTTTGAGGTATTGACTAGAGTAATGTTTGAACTTTTTGTATCAAGAGCTCGAGCCTATTAGTGATAGATGTCGTATTTTGGGCAATCCGTGTGTTTTTCGAAAACCAAAAACCCATGTTGAAAACTCTAGCTACTAGATGAAACACTAACCTCTGGAGGGTTCGAATATTAGAGTACACTCACGTACCATGAGTCGAGCATGCGCAAGGATAACCAAACCCCCATACACTCCTCCTCGGGGTACTTGTCTCTTTGTGAACCTCCTGATTAGATTGAGAGTTACCGATAATAAGTGCATGAGTTCTTCGGACTAATGTGAGTATTCGAAAGTTGACACTTCCACCCACCTATACTTTTTCTAGCCTCTTCGGTATCGTGCATTGCCCTTTCTCACCTTGAGAGTTGGCGCATACTTCGCCGGTGCATCCAAACCCTTGGCACGATACGCTCTGTCATCATAAGCCTCCTTATATCTTTCCTCAAAACAGCCACCATACCTACCTAAAAGGCATTTCCATAGCCTTTCCGAGATACATTGCCATGCAACATCCACCTTCTCATGACTTGATCCTCATGTCATACATGCTACTTGCTTGATCGATGAGCCGCATGCTAGTTGGGCCTTGCCCTAATCATTTCTACATGACTCGCTAGTATCATTGCATATCCTTCCATCCTGGCAGAGGCATACATTTGCATCATGATAGTTATATCTTCTTTATGTGAGTACCTTTGTAAAGTGTGAAAGATCTCCTATATTCTTTTAAAATATAGAGTGTTGCCCCTAAAGTGAGGAAAATATCCCAAATAGGGCGAAATTAAAAGATCCCAAAGAGGACAAATGAGAGAGAAATAGAAAGAGCCATTGAGGCCACCAAAAAAATACAAAAAAATAGAAAAAAGAGAAAAAGAAAAATAAAAAGAGAGAAGGGGGCACACTACTATTCCTTTTGAAAGATCCACACTAGTACTTCATCCTCTATCCCTCGTACTCCATAGAGATCATCATCATGCATATAGCTATGTGGGGACCTTCACACTATAGAACTTGGCTTGTATATTCCAATGATGAGCCTCCTCAAACGAGCTCTAGGTCTTCTTGAGAAAGCAAGTTAGATGCACCCCCACTAGTTCCCTTGGAGAGATTTTAGCTCACATATGCATCCGTTGCATGGCAATCCCTACTCCTCACATCATATCTATCATATGGCCTTCTCTCGCCTATGATTGTCCTCATTGATGTGAGCCTTTCACACCTTTTTGTCTTCCTCCTCCACCTTCTTTCTGTTTCGCCTTTTAGGTGTCAACTTTCTTGCTCACGCTCATCCATTGCATGAGTGCTCAAAATATCGAAAGGGAGTGGATCAGTTTGACTTGTACCTGGCTAGTGGTCTGGGGACGAGTCAAGATAAGAATCCAAAGGAGACCAAGTGTGAAACTTTAGTAGATAGTTGTTCTCAACAACCTTTTTTCTCTCTTTTTCCCAGTCCTCTCCTTGCACGCAAACACCATCTGGAGACATTCGAGTCACGGACAGCGAGAGCTCTTGCACCTTTTGTTCTTTTTGTTGCTTGTGTCAATGCTAATATAGACTCTTGCTTGTTAAGACTTGAATTGAATTGCATGCTTTAATTGCTTTACTTAAAAGTACTTATATGGTTGTGTGGCATGTCACCACAGAAATTATGCTTGTTATCATTTACCTACTCGAGGACGAGCAGGAATTAAGCTTGGGGATGTTGATACGTCCCAAACGTATCTATAATTTCTGCTTTCTCCATGCATGTTTTGTGTGACTTTTCCATGATTTGCTTGAACTTTCATACACTTTTGAGCATATTTGGACTAATCTATTAAACCAGTGCACCCAGCTGCCAGTTGATGTTTTCTGCTGTTTTTGTATTTCAGGTTTTCCGTCCATTAAAAGTGCTCCAAAAAATCCGGAAAAATTAAATAAAAAATCAGCGACTCGGAAGCTTCCGGAATCACCAAGGCAGCGGAGGGGGGCCACCACAGGGACTCCAGAACAAAAACACGAAAAATAAACACGATAGAAAAACAACGAAAGAATTACTTAAAAACATATAATACATAGTACCGATAGTATAGTCTTACTGCACATTGCGTGAGTCCAATATATTCAACTCACACCTTAGTGCACAAAACCTTTTCTCATCCAGGGGCTTCGTAAAGATATCAACCAATTGATCTTCGGTGCGAACATGGCTGATAACAATATCTTCTCGCTGAACGTGATCTCGAAGAAAATGATGACGAATATCAATATGCTTCGTTCGAGAGTGTTGCACTGGATTATGGGAAATTTTGATAGCACTCTCGTTATCACATAGAAATGGAATTTTCTTCAGAGGAATACCATAATCTTTTAGTGTTTGCTTGAGCCACAGAATTTCAATGCAGCATGAACCGGCACCAATATACTCAGTTTCAGCCGTAGAAATGGATATACAATTCTGTTTCTTCGAAGCCTAACATACAGAGATCTAACGAGAAGATGACATGTGCCTGAGGTAGATTTCCTGTCGACTCGATCACCAGCCCAGTCAGAATCAGAATATCCAACGAGGTCAAACTGGGCACCTTTGGGATACCATAGTCCCAAAGTAGGTGTATGAGCCAGATATCGAAGAATTCGCTTGACAGCAATATGATGTGATTCTTTCGGGTTTGCCTGAAAACGAGCACACATACAAACTGATAGCATAATGTCAGGTCTAGATGCACAAAGATAAAGAAGCGAACCGATCATCGAGCGATATTTCTTCTGATCGAAAGGTTTGCCCTTCTCATCTGCATCTAGATGAACATTCGTAGGCATTGGAGTCTTGATGGTTTTGCAATTGACAAGATCAAACTTCTTCAGGCAATCTCTAAGGTATTTCTCTTGAGAGATAAATGTCACATTCTTCCGTTGACGGATTTGAAGCCCGAGAAAGAACTTCAATTCACCCATCATAGACATTTCATATTTCTTAGATATCATACGAGCAAATTCTTCGCTGATATCAGGGTTAGTACAGCCAAAAATAATATCATCGACATAAATTTGACACACAAAAAGATCATTTTTGTATGCACGAGTAAAAAGAGTTGGGTCAGTTGTTCCTGGTTTGAAGCCCTTCTTCAGAAGGAAATCCTTCAGTGTTTCATACCAAGCACGAGGTGCTTGCTTTAACCCATATAGGGCCTTGTGCAACCTGTACACCTTATCAGGATTCTTCAGGTCTTCAAAACCTGGTGGATGCATAACATATACTTCTTCTTTGATTTCACTGTTAAGAAATGCACTTTTGACATCCATTTGATATAGAAATATACCATTGTAATTGGCAAAAGCACGCATGACACAAATGGATTCAAGTCGAGCAACTGGAGCATAAGTCTCACCGAAATCAATACCTTCGATTTGGGTGTAGCCTTGTGTAACTAGGCGAGCTTTATTCCTTATAACAATGCCATCTTCATCTTGCTTGTTGCGAAAAATCCACTTCGTACCAATGATATTATGCTTATTGGGATCAGGTCTATCGACAAGGGACCAGACTTTATTTCTCTCGAACTGGTCAAGTTCTTCGAGCATTGCAGTCATCCAGTCTGATTCCTTCATGGCTTCATCGAATTTCGATGGTTCTAGCATGGATACAAACGAAAAATTTCCACAGAAGTTAGCTAAAAGAATGCGAGAACGAGTGGTGGGGCGACCTGGTAGACGAATCTCTTCGAGTGTTGAGTCGATGTCCACTCTTCTTAGAACACGAGGTAAAGCTTCTTCAATAGCTTGAGGATCTGGTTGTTCTTCGGGATCAGCTTGTCCTTCAGGATTATTTCCTTCAGGTTCAGCTTGACCTTCGGGTTGAGAATTTTATTCGTTTATGCGTTCTCCTTCGACCTGTACATCATTAGCTTCAGGATGTTGATCTCCATAGCCCCGGGCTATGTGTGGGAACATTGGACCATCATCATCCTTGTTGGCTTGATGTGCATTTCCTTCGATAGGCCGAATATCTCCAATAGCCATGTACCTAATAACTTCATCCAAAGGTGGTTCATCCAGGTTAATAGGTAATTGCTCCTTTTGAGAGTCATTAGTTTCATCAAATTGAACATTTACAGTTTCTACAACTTTGCCTAGATGAGAGTTGTAAACTCTGTAAGTGTGAGAATTTGAACCATAACCTAGGAGAAAACCTTCGTGTGCCTTTGGGGCAAACTTGGAGTTGTGATTCATACCTCTGATATAACATGGAGCACCAAAAACCCTGAGATATGAAACATTCGGCTTTTTACCAGTGATAAGATCATGTGAAGTTTTCTTCAGAAATTTGTGCAGATAAACCTTGTTGATGATATGACATGATGTGTTAATAGCTTCGGCCCAGAACCTGATAGGAGTCTTGTATTCAGCAAGCATTGTTCTGGCCATTTCAATAAGTGTTCGATTCTTTCTCTCAACCACACCATTCTGTTGCGGTGTATAAGAAGTCGAGAATTCATGAGTAAAGCCATATTCATCAAGAAATTCTTCGATATGAGTGTTTTTGAATTATGTACCATTATCACTTCTGATATGCTTGAGAGATAATTCATATTCAGTCTGAGCTCTCTTTGCGAAAGTTTTGAAAATTTCAACAACCTTGCTCTTGTCATCTAGAAAGAAAACCCAAGTATATCGAGAGAAATCATCAACAATAACCAGACCATACTTGTTACCTCCAAGGCTAGCATAATTTTGAGGACCGAATAAATCCATATGAAGCAATTCAAGAGGACGAGTAGTAGTCATGATAGTTTTTGCTGAGTGATGTTTCTTGGCAATCTTTCCTGCTTCACAGGCACTGCATAGATGATCTTTATCGAATTTCACATTATCAATTCCAACGATATTCCTCTTCGAGATAAGAGTTTGAAGATTTTTCATTCCTGCATGACCAAGTCTTCGGTGCCATAACCAACTAGATGTGGCTTTAGTCATTAAGCATGTGGACAATGCAGGTCCCGAAGAGAAATCTACAATATAAAGATCACCTTTGTGATATCCTTCGAACACGAAGAAATAATCATCCTATGAAAAGACAACACAACGAAAAGCCGAAAACAGTACAAGCATACCCATATCACAAAGTTTTGAGATAAACATGAGATTATATCCTAGAGATTGAACAAGCATAACCTTGTCAATATTCTTATCTTTAAATATAGCAACCTTACCCAAACCAAGTACTTTTCCTTTGTTGTTGTCACCGAAGGTAATATATCTCTGAGAAGATTCAGTAAGTTTGTCTTCGGTGAACAAATCTTTGTCTCCGGTCATATGATTTGTACAACCACTATCCATGACCCATTCGGATCCACTGGAGACATAGCCCTGCAGAAGAATTAGTTCTTCTTAACCACCCACAAACGAGCAGGTGACTGAGAAGGCATGGAAGTGCTAGATGAAGCAGCGATATTATAGTGAATAGGATCATATTGGCGAGGGGGACCATCAAGCACACCATAAACATAATTCCTCGATGAGGGGTTAGAGTACTGATAGGTAAATGCAGTTTTGGTATTATTGTCACGATGACGATAAACATTTCTATCAACCCGATAGTATTCCTTCTGGGGAACATTTGAAGCAGGCACCAAAGGTTCATTTCTATCCTCGAGAGAATAGTAGTGTTTTGGTGGTACCGAGGATTTTCCCTGCATAGAATGGTTAGGGGGGCAGTTTTTCTACGAGAGATTTGCGAACCCAAATCTGTCGCTTATAGAAACCATTCTTTGGAGGAGTACCAACGAATTCCGCAGACACCTTTCCTTCCTGATCTTTGATAAGCTTGTAGTCAGAATAAAGTGATTCATCAACAATAGCCTTATCAATCTTGGAGTTGAAACCTGAAAGGTTAGCAATATCAATGGGCTTTTCCTTCGCCAGAACCCAGACAGTTTTAGGATACTGCTCGGGTTCCCAGTAGGTGCCATCAGGGTTGAGTTTCCTTTCGAAACCAACTCCTTCGTTTCGAGGATTCCTATGAAGTAGATCCTTCCTTAGGATATCACATAGGTACTGGTGTCCCTTAACACTTTTGAACATGACTGTTTCAAATAAATCTCTCAACCTGAGGAGTTCCTCGGTAATGGTTTCCTCGTTCGAGGGGTTAGCATCATCAATGACAATAGGTTGCTTTCCTTTTGATTTCTCAGAAATAGACTCAATTTTACTTCGTTCCAAGCAAGTTAAGCAGGGTAAAGTAGATTCATTTTTAGCTTCTGAGCCCTGTTGAGCAATGAGCGTGAGATTGACATTCTCCAATTCTTCATGAGCCTCTCTCAGTTTCTCGCGAGCCATTTTCCTTTGAAGGAATTCATAGGTTAGCTTATCATAGTCCACTGAGAGAAGATCATGCCGAGAGGAAAGTTCATCATACTTTTCCTTCAGAGCAGCATGCTCATTCATCAAAGTTTGACCTTTTTCAATTTCATCGATCAACAGCGTCTCAGATTTTTGAATAGTTTCACTCAGAGAATCTAGTTCATCTTGTTGGATAGAAGCAATTTTAGCAAGTTTGGCATAGCTTATCCTAGAGTGACTTTCATAAGCAGATCCATCAGAAGTATCGTAGGAAATCTTAGAAGTGGATACCTTAGCCTTGGCCATGAAGCAGTAAGCTAGAGATTCATCTTCACTGCTTTGGTTGGTGAAGAATGAACTTGAAGTCTTGTTTGAAGCAAATGCTACACCAGCCACACCATCAGATTCAGAACCAGAACCAGAACCAGATCTTGAGTTTGATTCAGCTTCAGAACTGGAGGCTTCATCTTCAGAGTTCATCTCTTTACCCAGATAGGCTTTGGCACGGTGAGAATTATTGCGTCGAGAGGAATGTGACTTCGAGGAAGAACTCTCTCGATGTTTGTGGTACTTCTTCTTCTTGTCATCATCAGAACCATCTTTCTTGTCTTTTCTGGACTTTGAATCATATCTCTTCGAATCATAGTTTTTGCTCGATCTATGTGACTTGCTCGAAGAGTTGTTGTGAGAGTGCTTTGATCTATGTTCAATTTCCCAGAGAGGACAATCAGCAATGAAGTGACCTGGTTTCTTGCACTTGTAGCAACAGTTATCTTTCGCTGAAGAGTTTCTGGATGATGATCGATGCTGTGATGAATTGCTCGAATGTCTGGAAGAGTGGCTTTTCTTCGGTGAAGAGGAATTCCTTCTCTAGAAGCGGTTGAATCTTTTCATTATCAGTGCCAAATCTTTTCCAATGTTCTCGGGGTCATCTGAGGCACCACCAGATTCAGAACTAGCTTCAGGAGAGGAATGATGTGAAGCTTTGGCCTCGAGTGCATGAGATTTTCTTCGAGTTCCATTAACATCTCGTTTTTCTTCTTCTTCCATGTCGAAGGTGTTGAGCCTCTCGAGAATATCAGCGGCAACAAGATCCTTGAAATCAGTCCTTTCCTTAATCATCAGAACAAGAACAAAATATAAAAGAGAAGAACCAAATATATTACTCATCACAATCTGAACATAGTCTCATAATCCATCAGATCCCAACAAACTCAGCATAGCAACAGCAGAAATTACATAGATGCCTCGATCTGTGAAGCAGCTCATGAGGACTCGAAAGTGGAGGCACAAAGAAGGGAGAGATAGATCACATAGCTACTGGTCACGAACCCAAGTTCCAAGGGAAACTACTCACGGTACATACGGGAGACGGCCATGGCTATGGATGGTCTCCCGGAGGGGGTAGCTTCTTCCGGCAGGGTGCCGGAGCAGCTTCTCCAGGAAGCCCCGATCTTGAAACGGTGGCAGCGGCGGAACAGAGGCGAGATCGCGAAAGAGGAGTCCGTCTTAGGGGTTTCTACCCCGAGGGGTAAATATAGGCGAAGGGGGTGTCGAGGGGACCCACAGGGCAGCCAAGGGACCCACAGGGCAGCCAAGGGGAATGAGGCAAAGTCATGAAGGTTGAGCTCACGACGGAGTCCAGTGTTGAGGCCACGACGGAACCTCTCTTGCTTCTTGGAGTCGGTGGAGACTTCTTCGGTAGCATAACGAGCAAGTCGGTTGAACTCACGACTAAACTCGTCAACGGTCCTTCTGGCTTGAGTGAGGTTGCAGAACTCCTCACGCTTGCGGTCCATAAGACCCTTGGGAATGTGGTGCTCGCGGAAAGAAGTGCAGAATTCCTCCCAAGATGCAGGCGGTCCATCGGGACGCATATTCAGAAAGTTCTCCCACCAAGAACTAGCTGCACCTTCGAGGTGATAGGTGGCATAGCTGACCTTGTCACCAGTTGCAACACGGCCTGCTTGGAGCTTCCTCTCGATGTTGCGAAGCCAGTCATCGGCGTCAAGGGGCTCGGTGGAGTAACTGAAAACCGGGGGATGAAGCCGGATGAAGTCGTTCAGGGACACCAGCTCATTGCGCTGCTGAGTGGTGTTGCGTGCAATGACTTCCAGCAGGTGGTGAGAGTCTCGGCGGTTCCTCTCGACCTCCATCAGAACCTGAGCCATCGTGGGTGGGGGTGGAAGGTTGCCTTCCTCCTGGTCATTCCCACGACCTTGGTTACGACCAACCTGGCCACGGGTTCCTTGAGACATCCTGAAGGTGAAAACCAAAGTCAAACAGAGTTGATTTGAAGAACCTAAACAAGGTATTGAAATACTGGAAGGATTACAGAGCAAAGGAAGTAATCATCTTGACAACATGGTGATAAAGCATACAAGCCATATATTCACAAGCTGTCATACAAACCATAAATCGTTTTAGTACAAGCACTAAGCTAATACAAACGTGATGAAGATGATACATCCTTCAGAGGCACTCTGACTTCCTATACATTATTTATCTAAGCCTCTGGAACTTAGACACCTTGCATACAATACACTAAGATACTACTACATCATCACTAAGTAAGACCACAGGCGGTGTCACTCATCTCCATCTCCATAGTAGTCCTCATAAAAGTTACCCGCGTATCCCGGCAGCTGGAGGTGACCATCGGAAAACACGGAGGCCTGTGGACCCTGATATCCATTTGGGCAAGGATGGGGCCTAGGTCCACCGTAGGGTGGAAGCAAAGGACCACGGGGTGGAAAAATGCCTCCAATCTCGGGCCAAGCAACTCGAGAAGGCATCTGAGTCCTCACTGGGTAGATAGCATCATGCTCAACTGATCCCACGCTCACAAAGGGTGCCAAAAGTGTCAGTGCTCGATACAGACGAACACGGGTGGCGTGGAGCTCGAAACGGAGAGCGCGTGCATCACGATCTCTGTCACTAGCAAACCTAGCAGTCGCCTGAAGTGCGGGATCATCTGCAGAGTGATCTGAGTAGAGTCCGGTGTAATATCTCTCTTCTCCTGGAAGTGTAGCAGGGATATAGCGGAAAGAAGTCTCTCTCAACAAAGTGTGCTCCTCTCTCAGCAGTGTCATACATGAGTATGCAGCATCCTGCACAGCCATGTTCTCGGTAATGCCAATGCCATGTCCAAAGTGGATAGGCTGAGTGACTCCAACGTGGTGCGGATAGATCCGAACAATGCAGTGGAACTGCGTCTGGTTGAAGTCGTGGAACTGCTCCTCAACGGTGTACTCAGGGTACCACCGATATCCTACATAGGACATCATCTCGATCAACGTGGCGGGATGGCCACGCACACCGAGGCACCTGGTCAAACGAACAATCTGCCGAGGGGGAAGATCTGCCATCTGAAACAGAAAGGAGTTTGCAAATGCATTAGATTATGAGATAAACCTGGAATGACTCGGAAAGCATAACGGCTGTAATTGCAAGAAAAAGACAATTTCTTACAACATGGAAACAGCACTTACATACGATGTAATAAATCAGGAAGCATAACCACTCTAACAAACCGATCACAACTTTCCTACGGCTACAAGGAAGCAAACAACGAGATGTTCTAATCAGACAGAGGAGAGCCTAGTCCTATCTTCCCGTAGAATAAGAAGAGGGTGACTCAGAACTCAGAACGAAGGGGTAAGGAGAAAAAAGAAGCCTTGCGTTATTCCCTTATATACCCAGAGTAATTATATAACTATAGCAAGCTAGACTAGACTTCGGCCAAGGCTACTAGTCCTACAGTCAGTCCTGCTCTGATACCAAGTCTGTCGGGACCCGGGGTTAGCGTATGCAAGTACAGCTAAGACATAGTCATATGGAGAGCCGAGAACCGTACCCACTTGTCTAAGCAGACAAGGCCAAGCACAGAACGTTCTCGGAAAGCATCGTACGTGAGGGGCATCCCATCCAGGCCGGATGATCAACTGAGATGGGTCCTCATCGTCCGCACACAAGTCTAATGATATGGGTGGTGAACTCCCATATTCACAGACAAGTCGCCTCAACCATACTATCGACTATCTCATAACTCTTACATAAACTTACTCCAGCCCGATCACTTAGTCGGGGTCTAGGGCGGGCTCGATCATACCACAAAGTGTGCACGAGACGGAGTCTCGAGCAATCGCATCGCGATGCCCCAAGCTGCGCACATCTAAGGGCCACTTGGTGTATGAAAGACCGCCAGGCAGAACACAACTAAGGTCTCGAAAACCCATACAAAGACATGCATGTTATAAACATACACGCAGCACACATGCCTTGTATGAACAGCAGGTACCATTGCAATTCTCTACAAAGTGTACATTTTTATTGATAACTCTTATAGAGTGCAAACAGAGATCACAAACATGTGATCCAACATTACAACACAAACGGAAGCAAATTATGTCTGAGTACAGACAAGTTTAACAAATGGCTTAAGAAGCCTTATTTAAACACAAGCCCTCCACGAGGGAACCAGTCGTCTGACTGGGACTAGACTAGCTTGATCTTCAGTCGTCCAGCTCGATGAAGAAGCCACCTTCGGGGTCAGTGGTAACATCTAAAACATAGATTAAGCAAACGTGAGTACAAAGTCGTACTAAGCAAGACATACATAGGAGCTATACTACTCATGCACATGTATCAAGGTAAAGGAAGGTGGGGTTTACTTGCAGAAGTGCCAGCTTTGACTTGGCTAATCCTGAACTACGAGTACCAGACTTTGAGGTAAGAAGCGTACACGAGTCCACTACTTTCTCCAACCAATTACACCACTATGGTGCCTTCCTCGACTTCCCCACGAGAAAGCATGCCATAGCACTCACACTTATCTTGGTGTGTTTTAGAAGTATCCGGTTCAAGTTATCTAATAATCAAGCTAAGCTTTCCAAGCAGTCCATAACCGCGGACGCGGCTATTCGAATACTTTTGTTAACCCTGCAGGGGTGTACCGCTACACACACATGATCATCATTGACCGCCTTTGTACTCAACACCGTTCAAGAAGTGTCGGCGAGGATGCTCACCACAACTGTTACCTCATAGCCGATCTAGTCCGAGAAAGCCGCCTACTTGGGTTGGTTACCATTATCGTGAACCCGGCCGGTTTACCGAAGTGGACCCAAGTGATGTGTGCGTGGTGCATAAGCCGGTCTCGGATGAGCCGTTATCTCACTTAGCATCCAGGCCACAAGCCTACCAGAACTCCGAACTATTGCGACATCTGGACATCGAAAGGGATGAGTTAGTAAGTTGAGAGGGGTCAGTGAGCCCAATGTGTGGTTGTACTCTTCATCTTGGATCACCACACAAGAACTCGGACTTAGGGCGGTGTTCAACGAGACAACCCACCGTGTACTCCTACACAGCCTCTCATCGTTCACCTTGTATTAGGGTCGATTCACCAACACTTTTCTACCATCATCAACATGATCACTACCATCCCGACTCACATCACAGTAACAACATGGTATCATACTAAGCATGCAATAAGCGATAAACATTTGCAGGGGACACATGATATCAACCAACTCCTACATTTGCTAGGATTGTGGTTTTCTTACTACTGTGACAAAATGATAGGTCATGCAAAGGAATGGGTTCATCTATGCGGTAGAAACGAATCATGGTGATCATCCTAAACAATGCATAAGCGAGACATGAGAGGGAAGTGGGATTTTATCAACATGATCAATGGGGGTTTGCTTGCCTTGCTGACGAGGTTCGGGTTCTGGGTCTTCTACGAAGGGGGCAGCCTCCTGCTCCGGTTCCACCTCTACTCGACAAACAACAAGCAAAGTAGCAAAGTAAATACAATGCACAATCACATGATGGAAGGTTGAAACTTGATGTATATGCTTTGATGTGTGAAGCAATTCCATTTAAATGGAGTATATTGCAAATTGAATTGCAAATTCAAACTCCAATTTGAATTCAAATTAGCCAAGTTGCATGTGACATTGTTTGATCATTTTGAACCTTTTGGAAATGTGTATGATATGCCTCTGAAGTGTGGTTGAATTGTAGCATAATTCCATGGTCCAAGTTGCAAAAGCATTTGATTTGAATTTGAATTAATTTCAAATAAACCAAATGACATATGCTAATGGTCCCATTTTAAAATCAACTCCAACATAGTTGAAAGTTGCATATTTGGAAAGATAATTTTCTCCTGATCATTTTTCATATATTATTTGTCAATTTGGAGTTAATATGAATTTTCTATGAATTTCCAAAGTTTGGGGTATTTTCTGGAATTTCTGGAATTTCTTTAATTCAATTAATCTCTGGAAATTCATTAAATCGATTTAATGCGCCAGGCTGACGTCAGGGGGGGGGCTGACATGTGGGTCCAGGGTGTCAGTGACTGGATGAGTTAATCCGTTGGTTTAAGTTAATCCAGTGGCTTAATTAAGCCACTGGGCCCACTGGTCAGTGACCCAGGGGGTCATTAGGCGGGTGATTAACGGGGGGGGGGGGGGGGGGGGGGGGGGGTTGGTCTAACCCGCCGGCGGCTAAACGCCGGCGACCAGACCGCGGCGGCGCACTCCTAGCTTCTCCTCCTGGCCTCCATTCTCTGCGCCAGGGCCACCGTTTGAAAGCCCGCGATGATCCGCGTCGAAAGCAGCACCTGTACGTCGCCGGGGAGGTCACGTTCGTCGATGGCTTCAACTTTGGCGGCGGCCGGAGCCACGGCTTGGAGTAGAACTTGCAAAACGGCCACGGGGAGAAACGTGCATGGTTGCGTTGGGTTGTTGGGGACTCCAGGATCACTACGGACGCACTGGTGAGGACGAAGGTGCACGGGAGCGAGCGTATGGTCAAACGCGGCGGCAACTGTGCTCGGCTTCCATGGCGGATCCGGCTAGAGGAAGTAATCGAAGGGGGAGAAAGAGGGGTTTTGATCCCGAGCTCACCAGGAACTCAACAGAGGTGGTGGCGATGGCTGGGGTGGTTCAACGGCGACGAAATCGACGAAGTCTTGCGGCGGCCGTAGACGAAGACGACGACGCGATTCGGCAGCTCTAGGGGGCTTCAGCTCCTCCTACTCCGCTCGAAGACGAAGACGACTGCGGTGAAGACGATGGACAAGCTCCGGGGGCTTCTCGGCGTCGATGGCTACGCGGGGGCTCGACGGCGCTCCGGCGTTATTCTCGGGCGACGACGAATCGGGCGAGAGAGGAGGGGAGGGAGCTCGTGGAGGGGGGAATGGAGTGGGGAAGCTTCTGGGCGTCTCCAGCATGAAGATGTGGCATGGGGGGAAGCAGGAGCTGGCCAGGCGTCGCCGGCATTCTCGCCACGGCGGCAGCAGCCTAGCTGGCGCGAGGAAGAAGACGGGCTTGCCCCTGGGCTGGGCTGCCTCGGTAAGTTGGGCCCTTTTGACTGCGAGCCCTTTTTCCCTTTTTCTTTCTGTTTTCTCTTCTGACAGTTGTTCTGTTTAGCTAAATAAAATAGCTAAACATTTTATTAAATGCTGAAAAAATTTATATGGCTTCATAATAATATAGACTAGCCACTTATAAAGTTTCAACATTTTTAAAATTCAAAATAATTTGAATCTTAACTCAATTAGGGTTATTTGATTAATTCCAAGGCACTGTTTGAATATTTGAAAAATCTCTGAGCATGGGATGGGTCCCACATCACTTGATATGTGATCACACTCATTTATAAGACTTTTCAAAAATCTAACATGAATTTTTGGAAAAGATTTTTATCTGGCCTTTTGAATTAATTCATCTGGGGGGGGTTCCTTCTCCCATTTTGATTTTGAAGTTGATTTCAAAGATTTCTTTTTGAAATTTTGACATGATGCAAGGTTACTTTGATCCTAGCACATTACCTAACAGAGGGTTCTGACAGCTGTGAGGGCTAGGAGCTAGGGTTTCTGGGTTAGAGGGTGTTTTCGGGCAAAAATTGGAGCAGATCTGGGGGTGTGGCTGCAATTTTTGCTAGCGGAAACCCTAGAAAAGGGGTGGGAGAGTGGTGGTCTTTATATAGCCCAGGTGGTTGGCAGTTTGCAAAAACATCCCCAATTTCTCTCTCGTGTGCGCGGTGTTTATGTTTCTGACCGTCGGGGGTTCGCAGGACCTGGGATTCGGGTAAAACTTCGAACTGCGCAATCAGCGGGTCGAGCCGGTGGCGTTCACCTCGCGCTGGAACCATTCCGAGAACACTTTCCGGCGTGCTATAAAAATAACCCGTTTAATTATTAAACGGGGTTTTCGTTCCGTTGGCTACGGCTGGTCTGGTGCGGGTTTTCGCGACGGTGATCGGGTGAAACCCTGTGTCGCAAAGGTCGAGTGTCAGGGTGGCAAGGGCCGGTCTCCGTCTGGTACGAGATAAGAGGGGGGAAATAATCGTCGATCGATAAATCGGGGATGCAAACACCACAAACAAATCAGACAATCAAACAATTCACACCGAAAACAATTTTTATAATTTTTGTGAAATTTGGGCTGTACATATCGCGAGGTATTCACCGACAACGTCCCGACGGGGACGTAATCCCGTCATCGGTCTAAAGGACCGGGTGGCTACTGGAGTCGTCGTGGAGATGCGCAGCATCAGGGATTGCCGGTATGACTACACCAACCACGTTCACGCGGGGGAACGTTTCCCTCTTAACGGACTACATACTGGTATGTGAACTATTTCCATCCGTTACTTACATCGCCATAGCATAGGTCTTGGGATTGGGTATCGTAGGTTATGAAAATTTTGTGTTTTCTGCCCCGAACCCCAACAGTGGTATTAGAGCAAGGCTATGCATAGATGTTTTGTACGGATAGAACACATCTAGTATGTGGGAATCAATTCTCCAATTGTTACCCTCTCACGTGTACTCGTTTAGCATTGCGGCAATGTCCTGATGAAGCGGCCTCGACCGTAACTTCTACCCCCCCCCCTATGTACATCCATGTAACTCTCTTGTAACCCCCTCCCCCCCCCCAAGGTAATAGAAAAGGCAGTGGGTGGTCCACTCACTGTCATTAAAGTTTCAAAAAAAGTGGCCCCGACCGACCTTACAGTTTACGCGAGACTGGTTCCACGCTTGACATATGGCTTGTACCATATAAGTGGTTGTGGGGTGTCTGTCTCTCTAACATTAGCTTTGTGAAGACGTTTTCAATGGAGGGCCCCGACAGGGTTGTAATAGAGACAATTGTGGGATTGGTGTTTGATGTGCGAGGTGATGATAGTGATTTCTCGCCCTTAGTTGGTAAATCCCAAGTGGAAGGTGAGATGTAGGACAGCAGCAAGATTTCCCTTGGTGAAGACACCAAGGTTGAGTATCGAACCCGTAGGACTCCGGCAATGATAAGTTGGTGTCAGCGGCGCAACTGACGCGGACCTTCACACAGACACAAATAACTTTGTTCCCAACAAAGTTCAAAGAGGTTGTCAATCTCTCCGGTCTTGTTGTTCACAAAGGATCAAACGCAAGGGATAATGATAGCAACTGAAATTAAAAGTAGAAAAGTAAATGAGCGTGTAAACAGTGATGAGGATATGGACCGGGATACGTGATGTTCACTAGTGATGTATCTCTCCCAAAAGACGATAAAACTGCTATGCGAGGTGAACAAATTACAGAAGGGCAATTGACAGGATTATGAACGCACCGCAATGCTAACTATGCTACAAAAGAAAGGAAGAGGCTCAAAAGCATGGGCAGAACACCAAAATAAGTAGACCGAAATCCAACAGCATCTACTACTAATCATTCACCTTGAGATATCTATCCAGAACATCTCGCTGGTATTAAGTTGTGAGCCCCACCCAAAGTGTAAACCCAAAGCAACAGACAACTGCATTAAAAAGCACTTTGCGTAAAGTAAACAATCCTTGTAACCGCGGTTACAATCACCGTTGTTTTCCCCCTTGTGGCAACAGCACATCCCCTAGACTCATGTTTCTGTCACTCAAGCGTGTCATCGGGGGCATGAACCCACAATCGAGCATAACGTTCCCTCTTGGGGTTACTACCTACTACTTGGCCAAAGCAATAAACAGCAACGGAGAACATGCAAGAATTACTTAAGAACAAAAATATAAGAGATAAGAACCAAATATATTACTCAATCACAATCTGAACATAATCTCATAATCCATTAGATACCATCAAACTCAGCATAGCAACAGCACAAATATAACAAAAGTGCCTCGATCATGTAGGGCAGCTCACGAGGTCTAAACCATGAAGAACAAAGAGGGGAGGAGAACATCACATAGCTACTAATCACGGACCCATGGTCCAAAGGAAATTACTCACGAGACATCCAGGAAGTATCCATGGTGGAGAGGAGACTCCCGGAGGTCGGCCCTCCCTCCGGCAGGGTGCCGGGAAGAGGTCTTCTGGTGCTCCCGATCTCGGAAGCGCGGCGGCGGCGGAACAGAGGCGAGATCGCGAAAAAGGGTTATGTCCTCGAGGGTTTCTCGTCACAGAGAATATATAGGCGAAGGGGGGCAGCCAGGGGGGCCACCAGGGGTCCAGGCGCCCCCCTGGCGCGGCCAGGCCCTAGGGCGCGCCACCAGGGCGCCTGGGCCCCTGGTGGTGGCCCTCTGGCCCCACCCAGGTTCTTCCGGAAGGTTCCATCACGCTGATTTTTATCTGATTTTTCCTGAATTTTTTGAGCACTTTTTATATGGGGGAAAACTGAAATAGAAAAACAGCAGAAAACAGGAACTGGCACTGTGGTGCACTGAGTTAATAGGTTAGTCCAAATATGATCAAAAGTGTATGAAAGTGTATCTAGATCATAGCAATATCACACAAAACATGCATGGAGCAAGCAGAAATTATAGATACGTTTTGGACGTATCAGTGTTGTGGCTTGTTTTCGTAGGATAGAAACGGTTCTTTCCTCGAAACCCCTAGCAGCCACGTAAAACTTGCAAAAGATAAAGTAGAAAGGCGTTTTTAACTTTAATTTGCATGTCGGGGGGAATCATAGCTTGTATGATTTATAATGTTGCATCCTGTTTTGCTAATATGCTAGATATAACGACGGTGGCATAAATAGGATAATCTCTCACAATACCAACATTGTGTTCTCCCTTGATGGGCACCGCCTGGAAGGATCTCCAATATGGCCGACATACCATACATTGGGTGTCACACATATTAAACTGCGTTCGCATGAGGTAGGGTTTGGCAAGCCTGGCATATGTAGATATGGCCTTATTGAACAACTAACATTAAGGTTGGATTGGCAGGCTTGACGTATGTAGATGCGGGCCTAGAACCCAGTAGATCAAAAGATCAAGCACGAGTCACAGATAATGTCATACCCAAAATGTTTATAACTATGGCTTCTTTAGCGTAATGAAAAACTTGAGGTAGATGGGTCTTACTTCATTGATTGTGTACCAACACCATTAGAGACGTACTCATTAGTAATGACGTGCTAAACCGTAATACGAGAACTGTTAGGAGATACACCTGATAACTCTGTAATCAAGGAAGATGATGATGAGTATCGTACTCACCGTCACTTATGAATGATTGTCCAATACACCATACTTCATTCTATGAATCTTAATTGTGAGTTCATGTTAACCAACCCGTATGACGTGCTAGGTGAACTTGAAAGCACTAAGTCACAAATCAGAGTAATAGAATATGAGTATATGGACGGGGTTTCTTTCAACTAAGGTGGAAGGAACATCCTGCTGAGAAAGTCACATGGAAAATGTATAAGATACATGGACACCTTGTGTACAACTTGGACTACTGAATGACTGGTTACTTTGCGATAACTGGGAAGTGGCATCCGCTTCCTCCCAGCTACAAAGACCATGTCTAGACTATGTCATGAAGGAGAATTATTCACCTATCATGAGGCCATGGTTAAAGTTGTGAACTTTAAATGTAGAACTAATGCAGGAATAGTCATTAACGGAGAGGGTATATTTGATATACAAGTTATAAATGTTTTTCCCCACAAAACACTAATTGCGGTTGATTAAGTATTCGATGCTTAAACTTGCTGCTTGAGGAGTGTCTTGGAAGGAATGAGGTGACAATGTGTGCTGACGATAATCAAGATATTTGATGGTCGACAACACTCTCCCTCTACATCTATCATTTGATTAATATATGAATAAATTTATGATCGTGGACTTTATTAGTGTGTCTTGCATCTTGCGAAGACAATTATTCATATTAGTGAGAAACAAGTCAGTTGTTCTCCTTTTATGAATGATATCTTTTATGGTCACATTACGGTTATAAATGAGTTATTCTTATATTGATGATAGTAGTTTGGTCATTTATAAGAAATATTTTAATGCCAAGAATTATCCAAACTTAATAATGACACTACCGTTTAAGTCATGAATGGTTTGATGAAGTCTTCGGATACTTGATCTCTTGACACATGCAAACCATGCCTATTTAGGTGAGATGATTAAAACCCCACATTCTGGTAAAACAGAGTTTGCGACGATTGTTGATATCATATATTGTGATGTATCATATTTCAGCATGTAGTGAATTTTCATTATTTTGTGAACTTCGTATGTGGACTTAGATGAATATGTGTATTCACTAATGAAACATGAGTTTGAAGTAATTTGATATGATCAAAAGGGATTTCAGAGTAAAGATGGATATTAAATTAACAAGAAAGACAAGTCTCTACGATTTGATCAAAGTGACAAATTTTTTGAGTTAGTCTTGGGCATACAGACTTGTGAAAGTTGTTTCACAAATTGCGATGTTTTGAGACACTTCAATATTGTTGATGTGTCTGAACATCGTAATCATACTCTATTGAATAGTCTATGGTCTAAGTTATCTCTTACCGAGTTACGTTATTATTGTTTAAAGTTATTAGTTTAATATGCAAACACTCACTTCAGTATAGGGAACCATCTGAGTTCGTGGAAACCAACACTATATATGTTATGGTGTGTCATGGTTTCTAGGAAGCCAAATTTATATGCGAAAATTATCTTTGTAGTGTACGCTTAGTCAACTATGGATGCATCTTCCATAACTAGAACCAAAGGAGAAAAACTTGTATTGCTAAGCTTGGTGTTTGTCAAGAATTGTTCTTGATAAATGTGGTAATGGAAGAAAAGTGAAATTTCAACCAAGGTGATTGACCTTGCCTCCAGATATCAGAGTAGCGCATAGGAATATGTTCCGGAAGCAAAAGCTCTGCAATTAGAGGAGAAACTAATGATAATGATCATGATGTTTCGGTTAAAGCTTTTACTTAACAAAGTAGGATTCAAGAATACATATTTGCCCCTTGTGCAAAATGATACTCATGATTCACTTGTCGTGTTAATGAAACAAGGCATACCTATGAACTACAAAGAAGCGATGGTGGACCTAAGTACGAGATATGACTATGAGTCATGAAATCCTACATTGAGTTACATTTAAGATTTCTTGAATCTTATCGAGTAAACAAGTTACTTGATATTCCTAATAACTTCATGGTTATGAGGAATAAATGTGAATATCAAAAGGGGACATCAAGATCGATTTGTCACAAAGAATGTTTCTGACAAATTCAATATGTTGACTAAAATTTGTAGTGATGCTTGAGACGATAGGATATTCACTATGATTGATCCAAAATGTTATCAATACCGTGACTTCCTCAAATCCTGCATTTGAAGAAGTGTTGTAATTGGTACAAAAAAAGGGTTTTGAAAAACATATGGATACTAGTGTCTCGTAACCGGGATTCTCGATTTGATTAATGATCAAAGGATTTTGGACTTAGACAAAATATCGACGAAATATGCATTTGCATGAAACTGAGTGGGAGCTGAATAGTTTCCTAAACTTAATATGTGGACAACATATTTTGAGTGGGAGCTATGGTAGTATTATCCTAGTCTTATATGTGTCTGACATATTTGAGTAGGATCCATGTGGTTATTATCCTGAACTTAATATGTGTCTGGCATATCTGAGTGGGAGCTATGTGGATGTTATCCTTATCTTATATGTGACTGACATATTTGAGTGGGAGCAATATGAGTGTTATCCTAGAACTTAATATGTGCATGACATATTTGAGTGGGAGCATGCCAACATTCTCATATATGGATAACATATTGTGAATGGTGTAGTTGGTATTAATGATTATTTGAATCTTGCATAAATGAAGATGAATAAGTATTAAGCATTGAAAATCTATTAAGATAGATTAATGTGTTTGATAAACATTGAGTCAGAATACTTTCTTGGATAAGATTCTAAAGGAGTTCGGAATGGGACAAGTCAAGAGGATAGTTCTTACTTGTATATCCAAGAGAAGTATCGAGTTAATCTTAGTACAAGAACAATGGTTAATTAAATGAAAGAAATGATGTGCTACATCCTCTATGCCTTTGTCATGGGTTCTTTCATATAAAACTAGAGTTATGAACTCGACGTAATGTACCCAAGTTCTTAGTAGTAAGAACACGTTGTGATATGATTTATGAGAAAATCATTGAACAAAGAGTTAAGTTTATCCTTCAATATCTGGAGAGAACCGAGGATGCATATCTAATTTGTAAAGGATAGTGGACTTGACCGTAAATGTTATGCTGGTTCAAGTTCTGACACTAACCTAGAAAATTGAGATATCATACTAATGGATGCCTAAGTTGAAAGAAACATGGTTAGACATCAAAGTTGCATACAATGCAGTAAGGATTAAATCTACATTGATGTGGCTGCTTTAGAAGTAGCAAGAGTTATATTATGGCTTAAGAAGTTCGACTTATGACTGAGTGAGTTTCGGTGTGCATGACTATGGAAAAGTCCGCGTGACCCACCGGATGTCATTGCTGAAACACAGCAAACAAAGTCTCACTCTACTGCCAGATATATATATATACCTCATCATTATAATGGATAATGAAGCAATGTCAAACTAGGTGACATTCATGATTTGCAAAAGACATATGAATCTGAATGGTACCCAGACCGTTGATACAACCTTTTCCACAAGCAAGCATGATCAATAACCATATAGATATATGGAGTTATGATCCAAAGAAAAATGCAGCTAGATTATTTGTACTCTAGTGCAAGTGGGAGACTGTTGGGAATGTGCCCTAGAGGCAAATAAAATATGTTTTATTAGCATATTACATTAGTTCATAATAAGTTTTATAATGTGTTATAACTGTATTAAGCGGAAACATTAATGCACGTGTGGTATAAAACAACCAGGTCCCTGGTTAACTCTAGTGTACTAGTCCATTGGGCAATTGTTGATCAAGGTTTCCTGATCATGAGACAATTAAGTCTATTGACAATGGGGTCATGTCATTGGGAGAATGATATGATGGACACACACCCACCAGGAGTGTTGCAATGTGATCCGGTCACATAGTTCAACATTGCGATAACTATAACGTAGTGACCAGACCCTTTGACCGTAATGATCATATGTAATTGCTATCTATGAGGATGCTTTGATTTGTAACCCACCACCTGACTGAAATATGCTGGCCATAAAGGTGCACTTTGGGTAATCCGAAATAGATATGTTGATAAGTATGCAAATAGATCAAAGCGGGATTTGTCCATACGAGTGACGGATAGGTACTCTAGGCCCACTCGGCGATATTACATCATAAAATTGCGCAATCATGTGACTAGGTCATGGGGTTGTAATATCACGGGAATGAGTAAACTTGTTTGTTGGTAACAAGGATGAACTAGGTATATTGGATACCGATGATCAAACCTCGGACAAGCAAAGTACCATAGGACAAAGGGAACATGCACAACGTTAACGGATCCAACAACGATGGAGTTTCATTCGATGGAAGCACAGGGGCCATCTAGGATTGTGACCATATTTGATCGATGGTCATTGATCAAGAGAGCGTCTTGATCATGTTTGTTGTTTCCCGGACCGTAGGGTGTCACGCTTAAGGGTATTCGACGCATTAAGGATAGATTCGGGATCACCGGAGAAATAAGAGAGACCACCGTAATTGTTTCCGATGGAGGCCAGAAATTGTTATGGGAATTTTTAAAGGTTCAAAATGTTATTTAATAATGCTTAAATATGTTTTATTATTTAATTATCTGATTTAAATAATAAAATATAATTAAGTATAATTAATAAAGTAAGAAAAGGCATATGGGCCTAAAAGGGCCCATTAGGGGAAGAGGGAGTCTCCCCCTTGGGCCAAGGCACCAAGAGAAGGGGCCCACCCCCCTTGGTGCTCCAACCCCTCTCCCCTTGGGATTAGTCCCACATGGGAAGTTGAGGGAGGTCGCCCCCCTCCTTGGCCTATATAAGGAGGGCTAGGGTGCCCTTTTCTTCATAAGATTAATACTCTCTTTCTTCCTCCTTTCTCCTTCCTCGAGTGGACTCCCCTTGTTTGGAGTCTACACTTGGTTGGGATTTCTCCACCATACGCACGTCGTCGTGCTGCTGGAATCGGGATCCGAATCCATCTTCTTTCCACTCCTCGCCTGGTTCGGAGCCCGGAGGGATGTCGGGTACACCGTATGTGTGTAATCCCGCGAGGCACTACACTTGTGGTGCTAGTTCGTCGTCGTGGCCGTATCGCGAGGTCTTCACCGAGAACGTTCCGACGGGGACGTAATCCCTTCATCGGTCTCAAGGACCGGGTGGCTATTGGAGTCATCGTGGAGCTGCGCGGCATCGGGGATTGTCGGTACGACTACACCAACCATGTTCAGGCGGGAACGTTTCCCGCTTAACGGACTACATACTTGTATGTGAACTATTTCCATCAGTTACTTACATTGCCATAACATAGGTCTTGGGATTGGGTATCGTAGGTTATGAAAAAATTGTATTTTCTGCCCCAAACTCCAACAGTTATCTGCACCCATGAACTAGTAACTAATTTTTTGGGTTTTTGATAAAGGGCAGGAAAAGAAAACTAAACAAAAGTAAACTAGGCAAGAAATAAAAACAAAAGTAAAAGTGGCAGTGTGCACCTCCCCTATCTTGAAGATTGAAGTCCCCGACAACGGTGCTAGAAATTACTTGATGCTAGTGGTGACTATGACACACCTGTCGAGGAACCCCAATTGGAAGGTGTGAAGTAGTAAGTAGTAAATTTCCATCGGTGAAGATACCAAGGGTATCAATCCAGTTGGACTTCAACTTCTTCAAGGGGGTATTTGACGATGCCAGAATTTAGCGCAAGTTGGCGGGAATAGACTGCTCAACAATGGTTGGCAAACATGGACCTACACACAAGAATTCAAGAACTTCCGCCCCCAACGAGACATGAAGGTTTTCAAGCTTCCTGTCTTATTGTTTATGTAAAGGTTAAACATATGGTGTGGTCGGAGCAAGCAAAGAGTAAGAAGTGCAACAAGAAAAAGAAAATAAAACGTAAATGAAAACGGTTGTAATCAATGTTTAACATGGATTGGGGCCACAGTTTCACTAGTGGTGTCTCTCTAAAAGACGATAAACATGATGGCTGAACAAATTACAGCTAGGCAATCCACAGAATTATAAACGCACTGTAATGCTAATTATGACACAGATAACACAATGTTCAAATCATGTAGGCATTACATCAAGGTAAGTAGACCGCCATCCGACAACATCTAGTTAGTACACCAGTCACAAGTCTAATGTATTTCATGGGCCATAACTTTTCTAGTGCATTATATCCAAAGCATATGACTACCTATGTATACCTTAGACCGTGCATTACTTAACTATACACTAAACGCAACCTTAATCCTAGTTATTCATACAAACCACGGGAATAATTTCTACTATACATCATGCATATAGCATCCCCCCTTCAACAAGTGATTGAAATAAATCTAGTACACCGGGATTTGGGGAAAGAATGAACTACGGTTCCACCTTAGGAAAAAAAATACCACCAAATAACAATAATTTACCAAAAAATAAGCGATTCATGGTAAATTATCTCAAGCAACAAAGGGATGGCAAGATCCGCAAAAGGAGCTCTATTTGAGATGGAACTGAGGGGGCCTTGAGGTGGGGTGGAGAATAAGGGGGATGAGTTCTCTATGTACTTGCAGCTCATGGAGAGTAGATGGGTGCAGAGAGAGTGAGTTGGGGGCATGCACTCTCCCTTGGTGAGTTATTACATCTTCGGATGAAAACACCAAGGATCGTCGCTTCGTCGGGGATCCATACGCTAGTGGACAAACGTTTGTGTTACTTGTGTTTTCCTTTGTGTTGCGTTGACAACGACCACATGGTGGGCAAGGGAAACACCGCAGACCATGGCGTCTCTCGTGCAACATAAACACCATGGAGTTTGGTGTCACCAAAAAATGGCATATTAGAGCAAACTTTACACCAGGGGTTAATTAGTGTTATTCTTTTACTTAAAGTTCAAAACAATGATTTTTGTTGGAGTGTTATCGGTAGCGGTGACACTTATAGACGTTTTCTCCCTTGAGAGTGTCGTCTTGGAGCTTAGATTTCCTAGGGTCTTCAGGCCTTTATGTGTAACCCCTTAGCAGTGTAGTCATTTTATTTCTTATCTTTAGCATTTTTTCGTCGCAGTTTATGTTGCCCGGTTACCCCGAGATCTTCTTTGTAAGGAGCTGAAAGGATCGAGATAGATCTAGAGGGGGGTGAATAGGTCCAATTACAAAAAATTTACTACTTAGCAATTTTAGGCAATAGTGCGGAAGATGAGGATGAGCCTAACAATTGCAAGGGTGAACTAACAAAAGTAAAGAGGACAACAAGCACAATATATAGTAGCAAGTGAGGGATAAACAACAAGGTATTGCAAGTAAATGGGGAAAGAGTAGGGATAACCGAATGACGTGAAGAAAACGATGTATCCCGATGTTCACTTCCTTGGAGGGAAGCTACTCACCGTTTGAAGAGAGTGGGTGAAACCGCGAAGGCACACCAACGCCACGAAGGCTCACTCTATTCCCCTTGAGATGTCACGACGAAGGCGATTCCCAACCACTACCGATTGACCTTAAAGGTGGTCACCAAACCCTCACAAACTCAACGGGGGTCATCACAATGGTCGATTCCTCTCCGAAGAACTCCTACCCGCCTAGGAGTCTCCAACCTCCAAGAGTAACAAGATCAATGGGTAAAAGCTCAATGCTTGCTCAAATCACGATTTGCTTTGGTCGGAAGATGGGGAAGGGACGGATCTACAACGAGATGAAAGATCCGACAAGAACTCTTACAAATCTCTTCGGGATCTTGGATTGAGTGTATGAGATGAGACAGAGGGAGCACTTGGTGTTCTTGAGTGTAATGAATGATGTGGTCAACCCTAACCCAAGGTAGGTGGGGGTTATTTATAGACCCACACGAAACTAGTTGTTTTGGTGCAACCAGTGGGGGGTCGGATGGTTCGGCCAGTAGGCCGGACGGTCCAGGCCAAGCCTAGACGGTCCGACACAGAGTCCGGATATCCGACTAGGTCAACGCTAAGGCAACCTGCGAAGGTCGTGGGTGATGGCCTTGTTAGACGGTCCGGGGTACATCCCGGACGGTCCAGACAACGTCCAGACGATCCGACATACAACCTGGACGGTCCGACAAGGGCATAAAATACCACTGGACTCGGGTGCCATACATCGGATGGTTCGGGTAGCATCCCGGACGGTCCGACGGAGAGGAATAATCCCACTGGACTTGGGTGACATATCTCGTACGGTCCAGGGTATAGTCCAGACGGTCCGACATGTAACCCGGACGGTCCGACCAACACACATAGTATCCAATTTAGAGTGTGTTGAATTTCCTACACATCTACATTGATTTTCATGGGCTTATGATCCCCTCTTAATAGTGCAGGAGTCCCTATGACTCAAGATGTAATAGAAAAGAGGACTTAGCGTCATCTTCAGTCGTTTTGTTTAATTCTTGAGTGCGATTGAGGTTTAGCCCATGATCCTTACACGATGATGTCAAGAGGACTTACAATTTCCTGTGTATCATTTAGCAAACATAGTTAGTCCCCTATATGTATATTGTCATCAATAACAAAATATGCTTGAAGGCAAGATTGCACTTTCAATCTCCCCCTTTTTGTTAGTTGATGACAATACACATATAGCTCTAAAAAAATGCACATTTCAGTTTTGGAGAGAAATTTTCATTTCTTTGTGACGGGGATCAGCCCCGGCAAATCCCATGGTCAGGGACCCTGGGTTAGTCATAGAGAAGGCACAGGTTGGACGATACTCGCCGGCTAATAGGAGAAGCACTTCCTGCTCGATATTATTGCGTGAGGGAGCGATTACAGTGGAGGCCAAGGCGAGTTCTCGCAAGACCAGGTGAGTAGATGTGTATTGGATTGATCTGGACGTCTCCCCTCCCAGCCTTTATATACTAGGCTAGGTCTCGGGGAGTCCGTACTAGGTTACAAAGATAGTTTCCTAGTTCTAGTCTTGCCTTGTACGCCAAGTCGGGCCTTCCATACTAGTCGCAGACTCCTACGTCGGTGCTTGGTTGGGCCTGTCGTGGGCCTGTCGTGGCTTCCTAGCGGGCCTTCTGTCTTCATACGCACCGGGTAGTCTCATACGCAGGAGTCGTGGGGTCACCCCCTCGTCAGTAGCCCCCGAGTGTCTGGGGGACTCGAATTCGTCGATGCTTTATTGTGTGTAGGCGCGGCATCGTTGCGGTCACTGGCAGTTTTTAGCCATGACAATATCTGTTTCGAGGGATTGCTAAGCTTTAAGGGCCCAAGGAGTCGACTGGTCGAGCCTTGGTGAATTGCGCTAGTGGCAAATACCGCAGTAGCCCAATCAAGCTCACGTCCCTCGACATGAACTTGGAACGACCGGTGTAAAGAAAAGGCATGCCGATGCAGGTCTTATAGGATCAATTGCTGCCAGTATAAGCAAATAGAATGAGCGCGTCCGCTCGGCTCTTTCTATCATGCGAGCGCATGGAAAAGGTCGGGAGTGAAATCGCTCTGCGGCAAGTCCCGGCCCGGCCGTTCTGCGCAGCGGGGTCTTACCTACACGCTAAGCTTGCATGGCATCTGGGTACAGTGTGTCGTAGCCCAGGCATATTTTTTTTGTAGAGGCACGAAGTCTGGGTAGCGATGCACCCACTTGGAATAAACAATCAAGCGAGCTATTTAGCAGTCACTCGCGGAGCTTGTAATGAACTCAGGCGAGGAAAATAAGAAAGCACCCACTCGGAAAGTCGTCGAGTGCGCGAGTAGATCATATTTGTTGGATATTTGATCAGTCTTTTGCAAGTGGTCACTCGAATGCTTTACTGTCTTCAGGGTGAGGGAGCACACGAACTCTGAAAGTACGTTGTTTTTGCTGGTGCGAGTGATCACTCGAGCACGTCTTTTCCTTCTGGGTGAGGGAGCACCCGAAACTCGAATAAAGGTACTCCCGATGGGAGTAAGAGATTTTTCTTTTAAAAATCAGAAAATTTGGACACCAAGAAATAGTTAGCTTTTTGGAGTCTTTTGGTCTTTCCAATTGTTTTTATCTTGATCCGTCCCTCTTGAGATGTCACGCTGATATGTATTGCCGGGCTTTTTGGTGACCTATGATGATGTTTGCTTCTTTGATCCGTCGTGTCTTCTGGCCCGTCATAATGATGGTTTGGACGTCATGCCGCCTGGTGTCTGTTGGATTTCCAAGGCTTATATGGGAAACATGCGAGATTTGATGCCTCCTTTAAATAGTACTGACCGTGTGAAGGCATCTTTGTCTTGGAATTCGTAACACCCGGCTCGTTTGGTCTTTGATGTAATGATGGCGCCGCCTGGGCTTCCACGTGTTTTCCCTGGTTTGCCCTTGGATTGTGTTATAAATACCTCCTGTGTTTACCTGTCGTTGGCATCCATTCTTCTCATCTTTCTCTTCTTCTTCTTCTTCTTCATATGGCGCCCAAACGTGGTGGTGGTGTGACTGGGCAAGGTCGTGGCCGCCGTGGCCGTGGTGGACGTACGCCTCGTTCTTCACGCGGTGGGCGTGGTGGTGTTGCATCGGCGCCTTCTTCTTCTTCCATGAAGGAGGGCTTTTGGCGCTATGACTTTCTTTTTCGTGTTCTTAGCCGGACCGCTGCTCGGATTCCTCTCCCTTCCTCGTTTGCCTCCATTGCCTCCGAGCGTAATTTGAGGGGTTTCTGGCTCTGTCTTCACGGATGCGCTCGGTCTTCTTCTTGGGTGGAGTTGGAAGTTGATAGTTCATCCTTGATTTTCCTTGGGTCTGGCTGGAGGGCGTTTTCTCGTTGGTTGAATCTGCGTGACGGAGATAGCCTTTGCTGTTGTTTTGATGGCGAAGATACTCTTACTGTCCGTGCATTCGATGCCGGTGGCAATCGTCTGGATCCATACTAGGAGGAAACAAGCAGTGGTGATTCTGATGGATCGAGTGGTGGTTCACCTGCTTCTCCCGTGTCTTCGTCTTCGGATGATTCCTCGGCTGATGGTGCTTGATCTTCTAGTTATAAGGATGAGCTGTACGTCAAGACGGTCGTCAAGCGGCTGTGTCAGTAGGCGAGACACCTTGTAGAACTGGAGGACAGCGACCTGCTTCTTCGCGGACTGAGTTGCTACTTTGTCTGTGGTGATGCTCGTCAAGTTGTGGTACGAAAGTGTCAATTATCTCAGCATGAGCATACATGTAGAAGTCATAATTCCTTGGGATAATTACAACCAGTCTTGTAGTTGCTCGAGTCCTTCTGTAGTGATAATTGTCTTTTGACTCCTTTGTAATGAAAAACAAGACTGCTTTCGACTCCGTTGTAATGAGAACTGTCTTCGGCTCCTTTGTAATGAAAATTGTCTTCGACTCCTTTGTAATGAAAATTGTCTTTGACTCCTATGTGAAGGAGAGCTGGCTTCGACTCCTTCGTAATGAAAATTGTCTTCAACTCCTATGTGAAGGAGAGCTGGCTTCGACTTCTTTGTAATGAAAAATGTCCTTCAGGTGCGCGTCAGCGCTCCCGATGGGAGTATCCCCCGAGGCTACGTTTGATTTGTAGAATCAGGGGTAGGCTATGATTTTTGTCTACCTGGGCTGTCCTTTCCCGTTGCCATTTATTCAAGTTTTGATCGGGTGCGCGTTAGCGCTCCCGATGGGAGTAGCCCTCGAGTCTTTAGTTGATCGCTTGCGATCAGGTGAAGGCTAAAGAACTTTTGCGTCTTTTGATGTGACTTTCTTTGTCAAAGAACTCTTGGTGAATCGGCGGGAATCAATTTCCCGGTAAAGGGTCACGCTTTTTAGCGAAGATAACGTCCCTCGGGGGGAGTTTATGCTCGAGCCCCCGAGTGTCTTTAAGTAAAAGTCGCATGAGCGAGGATAGCGTCTCTCGGGGGGAGTTTTATGCTCGAGCCCCCGAGTGCTTTGAAGTAAAAGGTCGCATGAGCGAGGATAGCGTCTCTCGGGGGGAGTTTTATGCTCGGGCCCCCAAGTGCTTTGGAGTAAAAGTCGCATGAGCGATGATAGCATCTCTCGGGGGGAGTTTTATGCTTGATCCCCCGAGTGCTTTGTAGTAAAAGTCGCATGAGCGAGGATAGCGTCTCTCGGGGGGAGTTTTGTGCTCGAGCCCCCGAGTGCTTTGGAGTAAAAGTTGCATGAGCGAGGATAGCGTCTCTCGAGGGGAGTTTATGCTCGATCCCCCGAGTGCTTTTAAGTAAGGTCTCAGCGACTCGGCAGGTCGCTCCGGGATTGTTGAGGATGTCTTCGAGTGGTGCGCTGGTCACGATCGTGATGGAGTGTTCGTCGAAGTAGTGCGATACTTTCCTGGAGGTCATGATGATGGCGAGCACGAGCTTCTGGTAGTGCGGGTATCGTTGATGTGGCTTTGTGAGCGGCCCACTGAGGTAGTAGATTGGTCTTTGTATGCTCCGTATTTTGCCTTCTTCTGCGCGCTCGACGACAAGCACCGTGCTTACGACACTGCTACGTGCTGCGATGTAGAGGTATAGCTTCTCCCGTTCTTTAGGCACCGCCAAAATTGTTGCGGTCGAGAGGGTTTTTTTAGGTCAGCGAATGCATTGCTGACTTCCTCGGTCCACTCGAATTTTTCTCCTTTTCATAGCAGTTTGTAGAACGGTAAGGTCCTTTTCCTAACCTACTGATGAAACGGCTTAATGTTGTGAGTTTTCCTGTGAGCTGCTGCACTCCTCTGATGTTGGTTGGCCTTTGCATCTTGGCGATTGCTTGCACTTTTTCGGGGTTTGCTTCGATTCCTCGGGCAGATACCATATATCCGAGTAGTTTTCCGGCTGGGGCGCTGAACACGCACTTCTTTGGGTTGAGCTTGATTCTGTACTTGTTGAGGGCCGCGAATGTTTCGCGGAGGTTGTCGAGTAGCGTGTTTGCGATGTAGGTTTTGATGACAATGTCGTCTACATAGACCTGGATGTTTCTGCCAATCTGGTCTCTCAAGCATGCTTGCATCATTCGCTGGTACGTGGCTCCGGCGTTTTTTAGGCCGAAGGGCATTGTTTGATAGCAGAATACGCCGTAGGGGGTGATGAACGAGGTGTGTTCTTCATCTTCTTCCTTCATCCTGATCTGGTTGTATCTTGAGTATGCGTCGAGGAAGGATAGGAGGTCGCATCCTGCTGGGGAGTCGATTATTTGATCGATTCTTGGCAGGGGAAAGTGGTCTTTTGGGCAGTGCTTGTTGATGGGCCCATAGTCGACGCACATCCTCAGTACAGTGTCCTTTTTAGGGACTAGGACTGGGTTTGCTATCCAGGTTGCTTTCTTCGTCTCTCGGATGAACTGTGCATCGAGTAGTCGGTTGACCTCTTCTCCAATTGCTCTGCGCTTGGGCTTTGAGAATCGTCGCAGCGTCTGCTTTACTGGTTTGGTGTTTGGCTTGATGTGGAGCGCGTGTTCTGCAAATTCTCACGGTATTCCGGCCATGTTGATGTCTACGCACGCTTCTATTCTTGTAGATTATGTTGGGCCTCCAAGCGCAGAGGTTTGTAGGACAGCAGAAATTTCCCTCAAGTGGATGACCTAAGGTTTATCGAACTCAGGGAAGTAGAGGTTGAAGATGGTCTCTCTCAAGCAACCCTGCAATTAAGATACAAGAAGTCTCTTGTGTCCTCAACACACCTAATACAACTAGGAGTTGTATAGGTGCACTAGTTCGGCGAAGAGATGGTAAAATACGAGTGATAGGTGTGGCAAAGCAAGGTAATATAAATTTGTAATAAAAAGTGCATCAAGCAAACATGTGACAAAAGTGAGCACAAACGATGTAACAATGGTGGAAACAAGGCCTAGGCTTCATACTTTCACTAGTGGAAACTCTCAACAACATTAACATAGTCTAATCACATGATATTTCCCCTAAAACATGCAATGGAGACGCACTCGGAGGTCATTCCTTTGTGGTCAAGAGAGGATGAGAATTATGTAGGGCTACAAAAACACACCTCAAAGTTCGTAGTTCTCAATCTATGGATTTCCCAATGTCACCGCGGCCATCCAAAGAGAGTACCACAATCACCACAACATATCTCAAGGATAGTCAAAGACAAGCACCAAGAGACTCTCAATCTTCAATCAACACACAAAAGAGGAAATCACTCATGATAATATTCTTCTAACCCATGTCCAATAGACCGCTGTCACCTTGGTCTCGGGGATTATACTAGATAAGATCAATTGAGTACATCAATCCAATACATAGAGGAAGGGGAAATATCATGGGATCACCCTAGATTAACATAGCCTATGATCACAACGAAGATCACATCATGGGAGAGAGAGAAGAACACATAGCAACTGGTAGAAACCTCAGCCCCGAGGAGGAACTACTCCCGCATCATGGAGGGAGGAAGCAACGTCGATGGACATGAATCCGGGGGCACTTCCCCGTCCCGGCAGGGTGCCGGCACAGGAATTCTGTCCCCCCCGAAACTTGATGGCGATGGCGGCGGAGATTGGAATTTCTTCTGGATAAAAGGGGTCCGGATTAGGGGTTTCCACCCCGAGGGCTAAATATAGGCGGAGGGGGGCATCGAGGGGACCCATAGGGCAGCCAGGAGGGTGCCTCGCGCGGCCTAGGGTGGGGTCGCGCCAGGGACCCGTCTGGAGTCCCTGTGGTGGCCCCCCTCCGCTACCTTGGTGATTCCGGAAGATTATGTGTCGCTGACTTTTTATATAATTTTTCCGGAATTTTTGGAGCACTTTTAATGGCCGGAAAACCTAAAATACAAAAACAGCAGAAAACAGCAACTGGCAGCTGGTTGCACTGAGTTAATAGGTTAGTCCAAATATGCTCAAAAGTGTATGAAAGTTCAAGCAAAACATGGCAAAGTCACACAAAACATGCATGGACCAAGCAGAAATTATAGATACGTTTGGGACGTATCACATGTCGGCTGGGCACCAGGCGAAATTTCCCACTCTTCGCGGAGGAAGGTTATGAGGGCGGTTGCTTGCTCTTTTGGAAGGTGGGCATATACGCGGACCGTCTTTTCTGGGTCTGTTGGGTGGACTTGGTGTGTGATTGTGTCGCTGTCGATGCTGAAGCCATTTCCCGCGCGTGCCGAAGCTCATCGGCGACCGCCGTTGCGCGCAGATGTGCCCCCCGTGCCTCCCGCGCCAAGCCATGACGTCCAGGAGATGCGCAATGTTGAGCCGCATCTCCTCGTAGCAGGAATCGAGCCCCCTCGCCTTGAAGATGACGCCCACGACCTCCATCTCCGCCACGGCCGCCGGCACGCCGTCGTAAAATTCGCGGCCACCGCAGCTCCTCCGGCTCCCTCGTCCTCTCCACTGCAACCCCGTTGAGCCCGCGGCATGTTTCCCCCATCCCGCACCCATCCTCGTGCCCCCGGTGCCTTTTCCCCCCACCAGCCGAGCCACGCCGCCGCGGGAGCTCGTCCCCGCCATGGCCTCCAGCCTCCTTTGGCCGGCTCGTTTGCCCCATTGGATGCGCGCGTGCAAGGGCTGCGTCCCGGTGCCCTTGGCGCAACCAACCGTGGCCGGAGCCGCCGTCCAGAGCGGGTGCCGCCGCCTCCAGTGGTCGCCGGCGGCTAACCTCCGGCCGCGCCAACGTGGCCCTGTGATTAGGGACCTAATCCCCCCTAATCACCCACTGACAGTGGGGCCTGGCCCCTTAATCCTCTAATTAGATTTAAATTAAACGGGGATTAACCCCAGACCCACTGACAGTGCTGGCCCACATGTCAGCCCCCCCCCCCCTGCGTCAGCATGACGCAGTAAAGTCTTTTTCAATTTACAGATAATCCAGAAATTCCAGAAAACTATTAAATCTTTGAAATTCAATAACTTTTAAACCATAACTCCAAATCAAAAGTGTAATATATGAAAAATCATCAGAAAAATGCAAGGATTCAAAATATCATATTTTCATAGATGAAAAACACATCTATGATGATGGACCAGTAGCATTTAGCTATTTGGGTTATTTGGAATAATTCAAAATAAATGTTTAAATCATTTCAAATTAAATCTTTGCAATGCCAACCTTATCACATGAACATCAGAGGCATATCATACACATGACAACATGGTTTACTATATCCAAACATTAGCAAATGCAACTTTGGCTAATTTGAACAACATTTGGAGTTTGAATTTGAATTTCTTATTCAAATCAACTTCAATTAACATGTGACAAATTGAACCTAGATCACATCAGTACCATGCCATGATTCATTTCTTGAATGTGCATTGCAATGTGATGTTTACATTGTTGTTGTCTCGGTGTTTGTTTCTTCTCGATAGATCCATCGCCGGATGTAGTTCCTGTTTTTCTCCGAAGAGTGGCACCCCCGAGTCTCGACAATAAGGCAAGCAAACCCCCTTTGATCATATCTATAAAAACCCAGTTTCCCTCTTGTTCTCTTATGCATGATTAGGTGATTCACATGTTACCGTTCTACCGCTAGTTGAACCCATCCTTTGCATGACCTATCATTGCTGCCACAGTATTAAGCAAACCTCAACCTAGCAGATACAATATTTGTTTGAGTTCATCATGTGGCCCTTCATCCATGTTATGCTATGCCATGCTAGAGTTGTTTGCAATGAAGTTGATCCATCTGGTGATGTATCGGGATGGTAATGAACACATGCAACAAGGTGGTAACGTGTTGGTGAAGTCACCCTAATAAAAGTGAACAATGAGAGGCTGTGTAGGAGTACACAGTGGGTTGTCTCATTTACACTGCCCTAGGCCCCGAGTTCTTGTGTTGTGATCCAAGACACAGATTACTACCACATGTTGGGCTCATTGACCCCTCTGGACCTATTAACTCACCCCGACTATGGTCCAGGATTCGCATGGGTTAATTTTCTTCTATTTGATTTCATAACGTAGCACGGTTTTAGGCAAGCGCAGCACCATCCGTCGAGGTGGGCTTGTCGGACAGCCATACATCGTCTGGGCCCTAAGCGGAAATCCCGGTCGGATTCCCGATTGGGGTACATACTCTGATAGGCGATCCCCTGGACTAGAGTTGGAGCCGTGAGGTAAGTGTCGTGGTACTATCCTCGCCGACACCGCTTGAAGGTGACGAGTTCTAGGCGGTAAGTGGTAGCTACGTATGTGAAGAAGTACACCCCTGCAGGGTTAATGAACTATTCGAATAGCCGTGTCCGCGGTTATGGACTACTTGGAGATCTTTACTTGATTATTAGACAACTCAAATGGATACTCTAAAAATCGCAAGATAAGTGTGAGTGCTTTGGGTTGCTTCCTCGTGGGGAAGTCGAGGAAGGATCCATGGTTGTGTATTGATGTGGTGATCAAGATTAGATGGACTCGTGTGCGCCTCTCATCTCAACTCTATGTAGTCGTAGTACAGGATAGCCAAGTCAAAGCTTTCTGCAGTACAACCCCACTTGCCTTTACCTTGATACCTGTGCATGAGTAGTTTAGTTCTGACGTAAGTCTTGCTGAGTACGACTTTGTACTCATGTTTGCTTATTCTATGTTTTAGAGATGAGACCACTGACCCTGATGGTGGCACCCCCCCCCCCTCAAGCTCGACGTCGACGAAGTAATGTAGTCCCAGACAACAGCCTGGTCCCTCTGGAGGGTCGTTGTGTTTTTCTTAAAGGCTTCTTAAGCCATTTGTTAACCTTGTCTTTACTAAGACATAATTTGCTTCCATTGTTGTATGATGTAATGTTGGATCACAGTGATGTGATCTCTGCTTGTAACACTATTATATCTGCTCTGTTTAGCAGATGCAATAAAACTATGAGTTTGTAGAGTTCACGTTGTGTTACCTGCTGTTATACACTTGGCATGCATGTTGCGTGTATGTTTATATCGTGCATGTCATGTGTGGGGTTCGATACCTTAGTTGTGCTCTCGCCGACGGTCTTTCTTACACCAAGTGGCCCTGAGATGCGTGCAGCTTGGGGCATCGCGATGCGATTGCTCGTGACTCCGTCACGTGGCACACTTTGTTGTACGATCGAGCCCGCCCGAGACCCCGACTAAGAGATCAGGCTAGAGTCTGTTTATGTAAGTGTTAGGATTCAATCGATAATATGGTTGAGGCGACTTGTCTATGAGTATGGGATTTCACCACCCATAATCATTTAGACTTGTGAGCGGGCGATGAGAACCCATCTCAGTTGATCATACGGCCTGGATGGGATGCCCCTCACGTTCGAGCTTTCCGAGAGTGTCTTGTACTTGGCCTTGTCTGCTTAGACAAGTGGGTATGGTTCTCGGCTCTCCATATGATTGAATTGTGACTGAAATTACATATGCAAACCCCGGGTCCCGACAATTATTGAAATATCTATAAGCATATGTTCCCCTCTCATAATAATTTTCAGTGGGACCATGAATAAACTCAACAATATAAGTATCACATAAAACTTTCTTATCATGATACACAAGCATAGAAAATTTGTTACTCTCCACATAAGCAAAATCCTTCTCATTAGTAATAGTGGGAGCAAACTCAAGAAAATAGCTATCACATGAATCATTCTTATCATGATACACTTGCAAACATTCATTCTTTATAGCATAAGTGTCATCACAATAATCATCATAGATAGGAGGCAAAGTATCATCAAAATAAATTTTCTCATCAAAACTTGGGGGGCTAAATAGATCATCTTCATAAAACGTAGCATCCCCAAGCTTATAGCTTTGCATATCATTAGGATCAAAGGTATTCAAAGAAGACATACTAATAACATTGCTACTATCATGAGTGTTGTGCAAATAATGAAGCTGCATAGGCTTTTTGATTCTCTCTTCAAACACTTCATGTCCCAACTCAAGGTAGAGCTCATAAAGCTCTCTCATAATATTTTTGTTGTTTTCCATAAGCCTAACTAGTGAAAATAAAAACAAGAAACGTTAAGATTTAATTGCAAGATCTAAAGATATACTTTCAACGCTTACCTCCCCGACAACGGCGCCAGAAATAGCTTGATGCCTACGCACGCTTCTATTCTTGTAGACTATGTTGGGCCTCCAAGCACAGAGGTTTGTAGGACAGCAGCAATTTCTCTCAAGTGGATGACCTAAGGTTTATCGAACTCAGGGAAGTAGAGGTTGAAGATCGTCTCTCTCAAGCAACCCTGCAATTAAGATACAAGAAGTCTCTTGTGTCCCCAACACACCTAATACAACTAGGAGTTGTATAGGTGCACTAGTTCGGCGAAGAGATGGTAAAATACGAGTGATAGGTGTGGCAAAGCAAGGTAATATAAATTTGTAATAAAAAGTGCATCAAGCAAACATGTGACAAAAGTGAGCACAAACGATGTAACAATGGTGGAAACAAGGCCTAGGCTTCATACTTTCACTAGTGGCAACTCTCAACAACATTAACATAGTCTAATCACGTGATATTTCCCATAAAACATGCAATGGAGACGCACTCGGAGGTCATTCCTTTGTGGTCGAGAGAGGATGAGAATTATGTAGGGCTACAAAAGCACACCTCAAAGTTCGTAGTTCTCAATCTATGGATTTCCCAATGTCACCGCGGCCATCCAAAGAGAGTACCACAATCACCACAACATATATCATGGATAGTCAAAGACAAGCACCAAGAGACTCTCAATCTTCAGTCAACACATAAAAGAGGAAATCACTCATGATAATATTCTTCTAACCCATGTCCAATAGACCGCTGTCACCTTGGTCTCGGGGATTATACTAGATAAGATCAATTGAGTACATCAATCCAATACATAGAGGAAGGGGAAATATCATGGGATCACCCTAGATTAACCTAGCCTATGATCACAACGAAGATCACATCATGGGAGAGAGAGAAGAACACATAGCTACTGGTAGAAACCATAGCCCCGAGGAGGAACTACTCCCACATCATGGAGGGAGGAAGCAACGTCGATGGAGATGAATCCGAGGGCACTTCCCCATCCCGGCAGGGTGCCGGCACAGGAATTCTGTCCCCCCGAAACTTGATGGCGATGGTGGCGGAGATCGGAATTTCTTCTGGAGAAAAGGGGTCTGGATTAGGGGTTTCCACCCCGAGGGCTAAATATAGGCGGAGGGGGCATCGAGGGGACCCACAGGGTAGCCAGGAGGGTTCCCGGCGCGGCCTAGGGTGGGGCTGGGCAAGGGACCCTTCTGGAGTCCCTGTGGTGGCCCCCTCCGCTACCTTGGTGATTCTGGAAGCTTCCGTGTCGCTGGTTTTTTATATAATTTTTCCGGAATTTTTGGAGCACTTTTAATGGACGGAAAACCTGAAATACAAAAACAGCAGAAAACAGCAACTGGCAGTTGGGTGCACTGAGTTAATAGGTTAGTCCAAATATTCTCAAAAGTGTATGAAAGTTCAAGCAAAACATGGCAAAGTCACACAAAACATGCATGGAGCAAGCAGAAATTATAGATACGTTTGGGACGTATCACATGTCGGCTGGGCACCAGGCGAAATTTCCCACTCTTCGCGGAGGAAGGTTATGAGGGCGGTTGCTTGCTCTTTTGGAAGGTGGGCATATACGCGGACCGTCTTTTCTGGGTCTGTTGGGTGGACTTGGTGTGTGATTGTGTCGCTGTCGATGCTGAAGTCGCAACCGAATTCTTTTGACTCGCTTCGGCTTGCCAGCGGAAATATGCTTTTGTCCGTCACCATGGCAATTTCTTTGAGCTGTTGTTGGGCTCCGAACATGTCGGAAACTTTGTGGAAATCGCGGTCGCACTGGTCTGATTTGGTGAAGCTTCCCTTGACTGTGATGATTCCTGCGGGTCCTGGCATCTTGAGCTTGAGATATGCATAGTGCGGGACCGCCATGAATTGTGCGAACGCTGGTCGCCCGAGTATGGCGTGATACTGCGACTGCCAGTCGAGCACTTCAAACTCGAGGACTTGTTTTGCGAAGTTGCATTTGCTGCCGAAGATCACGTCAAGCTCAATTGTTCCGATGGAGGCGGTTGCTTCGCCCGGAACTACGCCACATATCGTTGTGCCTGACTTCTTCCAAACTGATCGTGGGATTAGCATCTTGCGTAGGGTGCTGGAAAAGATTATGTTTAGGCTGCTGCCTCCGTCCATGAAGACTCTGTCCATGTCGTAACCTCCGATCTGGGCTTCGAGGACCAGTCTGTCGGGACCCGGGGTTAGCGTATGCAAGCCTCGATACAACACAATCATATGGAGAGCCGAGAACCGTACACACTTGTCTAAGCAGACAAGGCCAAGCACAGAACGTTCTCGGAAAGCATCGAACGTGAGGGGCATCCCATCCAGGCCGGACGATCAACTGAAATGGGTCCTCATCGTACGCACACAAGTCTAAATGATATGGGTGATGAACTCCCATACTCATAGACAAGTCGCCTCAACCATACTATCGATTGTATTATAACCCTTACATAGACTTACTCCAGCCCGATCACTTAGTCGGGGTCTAGGGCGGGCTCGATCATACATCAAAGTGTGCACGAGACAGAGTCTCGAACAATCGCATCGCGATGCCCCAAGCTGCGCACATCTAAGGGCCACTTGGTGTATAAAAGACCGCCAGCCAGATCACAACTAAGGTCTCGAAAACCCATACAAAGGCATGCATGTTATAAACATACACGTAGCACACATGCCTTGTATGAACAGCAGGTATCATTGCAATTCTCTACAAAGTATACATCTTTATTAATAACTCTTACAGAGTGCACACAGAGATCACAAGCATGTGATCCAACATTACAACAAACAAGCGGAAGCAAGTAGGTTTGAGTACAGACAAGTTTAACAAATGGCTTAGAGAAGCCTTATCTAAAAACAAGCCCTCCACGAGGGAACCAGTCGTCTGACTGGGACTACACTAGCTTGGTCTTGGTCTGAGTCTTCATTCTTCAAGCTTCGGGTAAAAGTCACCAACGGGGTCGGTGGTTCATCTAAAACATAGATTAAGCAAACGTGAGTACAAAATCGTACTCAGCAAGACTTACATAGGAGCTATACTACTCATGCATATGTATCAAGGTAAAGGAAGGTGGGGTTTACTTGCAGAAGTGCCAGCTTTGACTTGGCTAGTCCTGAACTACGAGTACCAGACTTGAGGTAAGAAGCGTACACGAGTCCACTACATCTCTTCAACCAATTACACCACTATGGTGCCTTCCTCGACTTCCCCACGAGAAAGCATGCCATAGCACTCACACTTATCTTGGTGTGTTTTAGAAGTATCCGGTTCAAGTTATCTAATAATCAAGCTAAGCTTTCCAAGCAGTCCATAACCGCGGACGCGGCTATTCGAATACTTTTGTTAACCCTGCAGGGGTGTACCGCTACACACACGTGCCATCAGTTACCGCCTTTTGCGTGTCACCGTTCAAGAGATGACAGCGAGGATGCCACCACAACACTTCTCCCACAGCTCCGTTCTAGTCCAGAGAGTCGCCTATCTGAGGGGGATCCGTATAGAAGTCCGGTCGAGGTTCCAGTACAGCCTCAAACGATGTGTGCAGGGTCCCAAGCCGGTCTTGAAAAGCCGTTCATCCACTTCGCAGACCGTGCCACAGCCCTACCAGAACTCCGAACTACTGCGACTCTTGGGGTTCGAACGGGGTGAGGTACTAGGATGAGAGGGGTCAGTGAGCCCAATGTGTGGTTGTACTCTTCTTCTTGGATCACTACACAAGAACTCGGGCTTAGGGCGGTGTTCAACGAGACAACCCACTGTGTACTCCTACACAGCCTCTCATCGTTCACCTTGTATTAGGGTAGATTCACCAACACGTTTCACTTTCATCAACACCATGTTTATCATCATCCCGACTCACATCATAAGCAACCTCATTGTACCACTAAGCATGCAATAAGCAGTAACAGTTGCAGGGGCCACATGATATCAACCAACTCCTACATCTGCTAGGATTGTGGTTTGCTTACTACTGTGACAAGATGATAGGTCATGCAAAGGATATGGGTTCAACTATGCGGTAGAAACGTTATCATGGTGATCATCCTAAACAATGCATAAGCGATACATGAGAGGGAAGTGGGATTTTATCGACATGATCAATGGGGGTTTGCTTGCCTTGCTGACGAGGTTTCGATAACGGAATCTTCAACGAAGGGGGTGATCTCGAGCTTCGGATCCACTTCTATCAGCAACATGACAATCATAGGATCAATATAATGTACAATGCACAATCACATGAATAATATTGCAATGGTGATGTTCAAGGTACTGATGTGTTGAGCATTCCATTTAAAAGGAGTATATTGCAAATTGAATTGCAAATTCAAACTCCAATTTGAATTCAAACTTGATCAAGTTACATGTGACATTGTTTGATCATTTTGAACCTTTTGGAAAAGTGTATGATATGCCTCTGAAGTGTGGTTGAAATGTAGTATAATTCCAAGGTCCAGGTTGCAATATCATTTGATTTGAATTTGAATTAATTCCAAATAATTCAAATGACATATGCTACTGGTCCCAATTTAAAATCAACTCAAACATGGTTGAAAGTTGCATATTTGGATAGAGAATTTTATGCTGATCATTTTTCATATATTATTTGTCCAATTTGGAGTTAATATGAATTTTCTATGAATTTCCAAAGTTTAGGGTATTTTCTGGAATTTCTGGAATTTCTTTAATTCAATTAATCTCTGGAAATTCATTTAAAAGATTTACCGCATCAGCCTGACGTCAGGGTGACGTCAGGGGGCTATTGACGCGTGGGTCCGGGCTGTCAGTGGGGGGTTAAATAACCCGGTTAGTTAAACTAACCAGGGGTTAGTTAGTGGCCTTGGGCCCACGGGTCAGTGGGATTAGGGGGTGATTAGGGGTGGGTTTAGGTTCTAAGTTCCCGGCGGTTAGCCGCCGGTGGCACGGGCACGGCGGCGTCCACTGGAGAGGGGCCGTCCGGCCACCTCTTGGCACTTGAGAGGCGCCAAACTGGCCCTCTCGCACGCGTGCATCGCCTGGAGGGGAAGGGAAGGACAGGGGCGGGCCGAGAGCACGTCGGCTAACAGTCCCGCGGCGGCCGGAGCTCGGGCTTCAGACGAACGCGACGACGGGGGTTCCTAGAGAAGAACGGGGAGGAGGGGAGGAAAGAGTAGCTCACCCTGAGCAAGCTGGTGGGGACGAGCAGGCCGGAGGGGCAGCAATGGCGACGCAATCGCTCGCCGGAGCCCGTAGACCGTGGCGGAGGAATTCGATGCTGGCGTCTCCCTCAGAGCCCCTTCGCTTCAATTGCTCGGGCTCGAAGACGAAGACGACGTAGACGCGCGTCCTGGACAACTCGAGGCGACGGGGGAAGGCCAGTGGCCGCGGTGGCGCACGACGGTGAGCTTGGCAGTGCGCTCGGTCTTCGCGGGAACGCACAGGAGAGAGGGGGGAGAGGGTTCCAGAGGGGGGGAAGGAAGGGGACGAACACGGGGGTCTCCATGGCGCTAGAAGGCGGCAGGGGAGCAGCCAGGCAGCTGCCTGGCAGCCATGCCGCGGCCGGCGGCGAGCTGCCTGCCTGCCTGGCCTGGTGGAGAAGACGACCCTGCCCCTTTGGGCTGGGCCGCCTCTGCTGGGCCAGGTGGGCCAGGTAAGTGGCTTTCAGCCTTTTTCTTTTTCTTTCTTTTTCTGCTTTCTGTTTATTTGTTTTGCTCTGAAAAATATACCAAAGCATTTTTAAAAATCTCCAAATTTTTATCTTGGACCTATGTGACATAAAACTAGTCACTCCCAAGATTTGAAGATTTTTGGAATTCAAATTATTTGAATCCAATTCAAATAGAATTTAAATTTAATTTCCAAGCCTCTGTTTGAATTTTTGAAAAATCCATGAGCATGGGATTGATCCCAAACCATTTTTAAAATGATCATCACCATTTATAGGATTTTTCCAAATGTTCAAATGATTTTTGGAAAAAGATTTTTATCTGGCCATTTGATTTAATTTCTCAGGGCTTTTCTTTTCCCCAATTTTGATTTTCTTTTTGAATTTTTCACATGATGCAAAGGAGCACTTGATCCTAGCACATACCTAACTTGGGGTTGTGACAAGTGGTGCGTGCCCCGGCCTTGGGACTGCGGGCGGGTGGTCGCTCTAAGAGAAGGTGACGCTGGTCTCCGCGCCACTTAGTTGGTAGATCTCTGCTATCTTTAGGCCTTCGGCTGCTTCGGCCTGCAGGGTGTAGGCGTCTTGCTTTTCTTTTGAGGGTTTTCCTTCTTGGATCATGCAGACTCGTCCTTGGTACGTGGGATATTTCCTTTCTGTACTTGGTGCTGGTGACTGCGCGCTTCTTCGAGTGCGCTTGGCTCCGCGCTGCTTTTCTTCCTTGAGGTTGTTGGAGAGTTCGGTCAATAGGCGACAATATCCTAGGGTGTGGCTTGCTCTGAGATGTCCCCAACTATCTTCGAAACAGTGGATCACGCAAGGTCCTTCCAGTTGCTCTTTGGCCGTGAGTTTACTGGAGCCGACATGCCTTCTTCTCCTTGAGATTTGGAAGATCTGCGAGTGGTCTTCTGCTCGGCTGTGGAATCTTGGATCGAGCTCTATCCCATCGCTGAGTGATTGGTTCTGGATGAAGTTGGCGAATTCATCTGGTCTTCGATCTGGGTCGTAGTATTCTCCGGTCTGGGTTTCGGAGTCGCTGTCTTGTCTCGTGGCAGGAGCCCGGGCGGCGGCGGGTCGTCGAATGGGGGGCGAGTCTTCTATCACGCGCCACGACTCTTCGAGTGGTGTTTCGGAGTAGAATCCTCGCGCTTGTCTTCTGGGTCGTCGAGTTATTTTCCGTCAGCGATGTTGGATATGTGCCCTAGAGACAACTTAATAAAGATATTTGTCACATATCCGTTTTGTTCATAATACGTTTTATACTGTGCTATAACTGTATTACTTGGAAATACTAATACAGGTGTAGTATAAAACATGGTCTGTAGTTTAACTCTGGTAAACTATCTCATTGGGCAATTGATTGATCAAGCTTTCCTGATCATGGCGACACTTAAGTCCATTGACAATGAGGTCATATCGTTAAGGGGAATGATGTGATGGACGTACACGCACCTAAAGTATTGCAATGTGATCGAGTCACATAGTTCAGCGTTGCTATGACTTTGTAACGTATGGCTCAGTCCTTAGACCGTAACGATCATACGTAATTGTCATCTATGAGGAGACTTTGATTTGTATCCCACCGCCTGACTGAAATATGCTGGCTATAACGGTGCACTTTGGGTATTCCGAAATAGATGGTTGATGAGTATGTTAATAAATCAGAGCGGGATTTGTCAGTCCTTGTGACAGGACAGGTACTATGGGCCCACTCGGTGATATTGCATCAACACCTTGCAAGGACGTGACTAGGTCACAAGAGATGCAATGATCATGGACGAGAGAAGTTGTTTGTTGTGAACGAGATGTGAACACGGTATGTAGGATACCGACGATCAAACCTCGGACAAACAAAGTACCGCAGCACAAAGGGATGACGTCGTATCGTTAACGGTTTCCAAAAGCGATCGAAGTTCATTCGATGGAAGCGCAGGGGCTGTCAAGGATTGTAACCAGGTCCAACTGACTAGTCATTGGTCAATGAGAAGAGTCTCGACCATGTCTGCTGTTTCCTGGACCGTTAGGGTGTTACACTTAAGGGCAATCGATCCATAGGACAGTTACGGGATCAATCGGTGAAATAGGAGGAATCACCGGAATAGTTCCGGAGGAGGACGGAATGGTTTCCGGACATTTTGAATAGTTCAAAATAAAGTTTAATTGTTTTAATAATGTTTTATTATTTAATTATCTGAATTAAATATTTAAAACATATTAAATAAATTAAAAATGGGAAAAAGGCTAAATGGGCCCATGGGGCCCATTAAGGGAGGAGGGGGTCTCCCCCCTTGGGCTTGGGACCAAGGGTGGGGCCCATCACCCCCCTTGGCCGGCGCACTCCCCCCCCTTGGGATTTTAGTCCCACATGGGGGAGGGGAGGAGGATGGCACCCCTCCTTGGCCTATATAAGGAGGGGTAGACCCCCTTTTTCCGACACACCAATATCTCCTTCTTCCTCCTTATCCTTCCCGGAAGTGGACTCCCCTTGTTTAGAGTCTGCACCTGGATTGGAGTTCTCCACCATAAGGCAGGCCGTCGTTCTGCTAGAGTCGGGATCCGTAGTCGTCTTTCTTCCGCTGCTCGCCTGGTTCGGGGCCCGGGAGGAACATCAATTGTACTGTACGTGTATAATCTCTTCGAGGCACTACACCTGTGGTGCTACTTCGTCGCTGGAGGTTTACCGGGAGTCATCCTCGCCGGTGGTGGTCTTCTACACGACAGGGCGGTCGTAGTTTCGAGTCTACGCCAGCCACGTTCGCAAGAACGTTTCCCTCTTTCGGTCTTCAAAGGTATGAACACCGATTCCCTTCGTTACTTTACATCGCCATAGCATAGATCTTGGGTTCGGGTACCGTAGGTATGAAAAAAATGTGTTTTCTGCCCCGTATCCCAACAGTGGTATCATGAGCTAGCTATGCGTAGATCTATTGTACGGGTAGAACACATCTAGGATGTGGGCATCGAATCTTCATTCGTTACCCTCTCACGTGTACTCATTTAGCGTTGCGGCAATGTTTGATGAAGCGGCCCCCGACCGACCTTACGCGTTTACGCGAGACTGGTTCCACGCTTGACATATGGCTTGTACCATATAAAGTGGCTGGGGGTGTCTGTCTCTCTGCATTAGCGATGCGAAGATGTTTGCAACGGAGGGCCCCGACAGGGGTGTAATAGAGACGGATGGGAGACGGTGTTGTGGCATGTTTTTCGCAGGATAGAAACGGTTCTCTCTCTCGAAACCCCTAGCAGCCACGTAGAACTTGCAGAAGCTAAAGTAGAAAGGCATTTAACTTTGCTTTGCATGAAGGGGGATCGACGGTAGCACGAAACAGGACCATCTCTCACAATACCAACATTGTGTTCTCCCTTGGTGGGCACAGCCTGGAAGGTTCTCCCACATGGCTTGATGCTCCGTACATACCGGAGTTGTCCTACATATTCAACGGAGTTCGCATGATGTCGGGACCCGGGGTTAGCGTATGTAATTCCAGTCACGATACAATCACATGGAGAGCCGAGAACCGTACCCACTTGTCTAAGCAGACAAGGCCAAGCACAGAACGCTCTCGGTAAGCATCGAACGTGAGGGGCATCCCATTCAGGCCGGATGATCAACTGAGATGGGTCCTCATCGTCCGCTCACAAGTCTAAATGCTTATGGGTGGTGAATCCCATACTCATAGACAAGTCGCCTCAACCATGTTATCGATTGGATCCTAACTCTTACATAGACTTACTCCAGCCCGATCACTTAGTCGGGGTCTAGGGCGGGCTCGATCATACAACAAAATGTGCACGTGACAGAGTCACGAGCAATCGCATCGCGATGCCCCAAGCTGCGCACATCTAAGGGCCACTTGGTGTATAAAAGACCGCCAGCCAGATCACAACTATGGTCTCGAAAACCCATACTAAGACATGCATGATATAAACATACACGCATCACACATGCCTAGTATGAACAGCAGGTATCATCACATAACTCTACAACGTAATCTTTATTGATATACACATAGAGCATACAAAGATCACATGTCTGTGATCAACATTACATCATACAACGGAAGCAAATTAGGTCTGAGTACAGACAAGTTTAACAAATGGCTTAGAGAAGCCTTGCAAAACAAACATGCCCTTCCACGAGGGACCAGACTGCTGTCTGGGACTATGCTAACTTAGTCAACGTCGAGCTTCATGAAGGTGACTCCATCGGGGTCCGGTTTCTTATCTAAAACATAGAATAAGCAAACGTGAGTACAAAGTCGTACTCAACAAGACTTACATCAGATCTATACTACTCATGCTCAAGTATCAAGGTAAAGGGGGTGGGTTTCATCATGCAGAAGTGCCAGCTTTGACTTGGCTAATCCTGAACTACGAATACCAGACTTTGAGGTAAGAAGCGTACACGAGTCCACTACATCTCCAACCAATACACCACTATGGTTACTTCCTCGACTTCCCCACGAGGAGGCACACCATAGCACTCACACTTATCTTGGTGTATTTTAGAAGTATCCAGTTCAAGTATCTAATAATCAGGTACAGGTTCCAAGTAGTCCTTAACCGCGGACGCGGCTATTCGAATAGTTTTGTTAACCTTGCAAGGGTGTAAACTACACACACATGACCATCGGTTACCGCCAGGTCTCGCCACCGTTCAAGAGGTGACAGCGAGGATGTTCACCACGACACTTCGCTCACAACCGGTCTATTCCAGGAGTCGACTACCTGAGTTGCTACCGCTCGAGAGTCCGGCCGGATCAACGAAACGGACTCAGACAATGTAGGTGACCGAGACGCCACCTTTAGCAGATGGTTTTCCTGCCTCACAGGTGCACCCACATATCTAGGATGATGCAACCATTCCTTCATTCTTTTTCTATGCATATGCCAAATGGAAAGACCGAACTAATGTGACTCCTGGACGTCGACACGGATCAAGGTACTAGGCCGAGAGGGGTCAGTGAGCCCAATGTGTGGTTGTACTCTTTGTCTTGGATTACCATACAAGAACTCGATGCTTAAGGCGGTGTTCAACGAGACAACCCACTGTGTACTCCTACACAGCCTCTCATCGTTCACCTTGTATTAGGGTGGATTCACCAACACAGTTTCACTTTCATCAACACCATGTTTACTAACATCCCGACTCACATCAAAAGCAACCTCATGTAACACTAAGCATGCAATAAGCTATAACATTTGCAGGGGCTTCATGATATCAATCAACTCCTATGTCAGCTAGGATTGTGGTTTGCTTACTACTGTGACAAGATGATAGGTCATGCATCGGATATGGGTTCAACTATGCGGTAGAATCGATACAAGATGATCTCCTAAACATGCATAAGCGAGACTGAGAGGGAATTGGGATTTTATAGATATGATCAATGGGGTTTGCTTGCCTTGCTGACGAGGTTCGATATCGGGGTCTTCAACGAAGGGGGTGGCCTCCGGTTCCGGTTGCACGTCTATCGAGCAAACAATCAAACAAGGTATAAATATAATTGCAATGCATCAAACACATGATCAATATTGAAATGGTGATGTTCTTGGTCACAAAGTGGTTACAATTCCATTTAAAAGAAGTCAAATGCAAAGTCATTTGCAAATGTGCTTCAAATTTGAATTTGAATTATAGCCATATGGATGTTTTGCACTGTTCACCCATTTTAAAATGGTCAAACATGAAAACAGAGCCCATATTCATAATCCTTGGATTTTTCTGATAATTTTTCATATATTATATGTTTAATTTGGAGTTAATATGAATTTTCTATGAATTTCCCAAGTTTAAACAATTTTCTGGAATTTTCTGGATTAAATTAATTCATTTCTATTTTCTGGAAATTCTTTACTGCGTCATGCGGAGCTCAGGGTGACGTCACAGGGGGGCTGACCAGTGGGCCCAGAGTGTCAGTCTCAGGGGGTTAATCCCCGTTTAACTAAATTTAACAGGGTCATTAGGGGGGGCGGCTGGCCCACATGTCATAGCCTGTTTAGGAAGGGGGGTTAGCTTAAGCTAACCGTGCCACGTTGGCACGCCGGCGGCATGTCGCCGGTGGCCACCCGAGACGGCGGCGCACACGGAAACGCTGCTCCCAGCCACCATTTGGCACGGGGAGGACATGGGAATGCCCCCAGATTCGTCTGCATCGCGTGGTGCACCCAGGAGACCCTGGGGTTCACCAGAGCCTCGCCGGCGACGACGTGCGGCGGTGGCCGTGGCGTGGTTAAGACGGGGACGGTGATACGAAGTGCCAGAAGAAGCCGGGCTGGTGGAATACACTCCGGGGAGCGTCGCACGTCCACTGGACGTGGCTAGGGTGGAGTAGGAGGTTCGTGTGCTCGACGGCGAGAACACCGGCGGCGAGGAGCCACGGCTTCCATGGCGGCCGTTTCTAGAGGGAGAAAAGGAAGGGGAAAACAAGGGTAGAAGATGCGCCTTCTCACCGTGATTGCAAAGGACGAAACGGAGAGGTCGATGGTGCTTTGACAGCGACGAATTCGTCGATGAACTCCGATGGCCGGAGTCGAAGAAGACGACCCGATTCGGCAGCTCCAGGGATCTTCAGCTCGCAATCGTCTGCTCGGGGACGAAGTCGACGACGAGGGACCTCGTGGACACGACGGCTTGAGCTCGGGATGGCAGGGGGCACGCCTGCGCATGGTGGCGCTCTGCGGCGCCGCTCGGTTGTCGACGTGCACGGCGAGAGAGGGCGAGGGAGAGACGCGCTGGAGGGGGAAATGGAGCGGGAGGCTCCCAGACGCCTCCAGGTGCGAAGAGATGGCCTCGGGAAGCTGCTGCGTGGCCGCGGCTCGTCGGCGGCGTCGGTGGAGTGCTGCATGCATTCCACCGAGCACCTTCGGGGCACGGGGAGGAAGAGACAAGCGGGGAAGGTGGGTTGGGCCGCCTGCTGGGCTGGGGGGGAAGAGTTGGGCCGGAAGCCTGGGGTTCTTTTCCTTTTCTAATTCTTTCTGTTTTTCCTTTTCTGTTGTTTGTTTTGCCCCAAATAAAAATAGCAGAGCATTTTATAAAATACCCAAATCTTTTATGTGGGCTTAGGATACCAATAGCTAGCCACTCATAAAATTTGGATATTATTAAAATTCAAAACATTTGAATTTTAATTCAAATAGGGGTTTATTTAATTTCCAAAGCCACTGTTTGAATATTAGAAAATTCCATGTGCATGGGATTGATCCCAAACCACTTTTAAAATGATCAGCATCATTTATAGGAATTTTCCAAATGTTCAAAAGATTTTTGGAAAAAGATTTTTCTCTGGCTATTTATTTAAATTCTCAGGGCTTTCTTTTCCCCATTTTTTTGAATTTCCTTTTGAAATTTTCATGATGCAAAAGGGTCAAACAAGCCCTAGCACTTACCCTAGTTGGGGTTCTGACAACTCGCCCCCACTCAAAAGAATCTCGTCCCGAGATTCAGAAGTCGTCGGGAGGAAGGTGGGGTACTCGGTACGGAGGCGGTCTTCTCTTTCCCATGTTGCTTCTTTCTCGGAGTGATGTGACCATTGCACTTTGAGGAACTTGATCTTCTGACGACGAGTGACACGCTCTGCTGAATCAAGAATACGAACAGGGTACTCTCGATAAGAAAGGTCATCTTGGAGATCAAGCGTTTCATGGTCGACTTCGCGGATGGGGTCCTTGAAGCAACGCCTAAGTTGTGACACATGGAATACATCATGTACTCGGGAAAGGTGAGGGGGTAGTTCAAGTTGGTAGGCAACTTCTCCACGTTTAGTTAGAATGCGGAAAGGTCCGATGTAACGTGGGGCCAACTTGCCTTTGATACCGAATCTTTGGGTTCCCTTCAGAGGAGTAACCCGAAGGTAAGCCTTCTCATCCAGATTGTAGCTCTCCTTTCTATGATGACGATCATAGTAGCTTTTCTGACGAGATTGAGCGGCTTTCAATCGATCACGAACAATGCGAACTTGCTCTTCTGCTTCCTTGATCATATCCGGTCCAAAGAGTTGTCTCTCACCGGTTTCTGACCAGTTAAGGGGTGTTCGACATTGTCGTCCATAGAGGAGTTCAAAAGGAGCCATGTTCAGACTAGATTGAAAACTATTGTTATAAGCAAATTCGGCGAATGGAAGAGATTTCTCCCAATTCTTTCCGAAAGAGATAACACAAGCTCTGAGCATGTCTTCCAAGATTTGATTAACCCTTTCAACTTGACCGCTAGACCGAGGATGGAAAGCTGTACTAAAGGATAGATGAGTTCCCATAGCATTCTGAAAGCTTACCCAGAATCTAGAGGTGAAAAGGCTACCACGATCAGAATTGATCACCAAAGGAACACCGTGAAGAGACACAATTCTAGAGATATACAAGTCCGCTAACTGGCTTGCAGTTATGGACTCGCGAACTGGAAGGAAGTGAGCAACTTTGGAAAGTCTATCAATGACCACGAAGATGGCATCATTTCCTTTCTGGGTTTTTGGAAAGCCGGTGATGAAGTCCATACCGACTTTGTCCCATTTCCACTCTGGAATAGGCAAAGGTTGAAGTGTGCCAGCAGGTCTTTGGTGTTCTGCCTTAATGCAACGACAAACATCACATTCAGCAACAAATCGAGCAATGTCTCTCTTCATCCGGGTCCACCAAAATCTCTGGCGTAGATCTCGGTACATTTTTGTGCTACCGGGATGAATCGAGAGGGGTGTGTCATGGGCTTCTTTGAGGATGAGTTGCCTTAGATCCCTATTCTTAGGTACTACAAAACGGTTTTCAAAGAATACCGTTCCTTTACTATCTGTGGAGAAACATTTAGCAACTCCGCTAGCAATGTTCTCCTTGATCCGGCGAACACCTCGTGCACGCCTCTGGGCAACTCTGATTTGATCCTCAAGGGTTGGTTTTGCCACCAAGTTGAAAAGAGATCCACGAGGAACAATCTCGAGATTGAGCTTTCGAAATTCCTCATGAAGAAGTGGTTGATACTGTTGTAACATGAGGTTGTTACAATACGACTTACGACTTAGTGCATCAGCCATGACATTGGCTTTGCCTGGGGTGTAAGAAAGTCCTAAGTCATAATCTTTTATCAACTCTATCCAGCGTCTTTGCCTGAGATTAAGATCTGGCTGGGAGAAAATGTATTTGAGGCTTTGGTGGTCAGAATAAATCTCACAACGATTACCAAGGAGGTAATGTCGCCAAGTCTTCAGGGCATGAACTACGGCAGCGAGTTCAAGATCATGGGTAGGATAGTTTTCTTCATGTGGCCGCAATTAGCGTGAAGCATAAGCTACCACATGTCGATCTTGCATAAGTATGCATCCTAACCCTTGCCGTGAAGCATCACAATAGATCTCGAAATCCCTTTTTGTGTATGGAGATGCAAGTACGGGTGCAGAAGTCAATCTTCTTTTTAGCTCTTGAAAGCTTTCCTCGCACTTGGGAGTCCATTGGAATTTCTTATCTTTCTTGAGGAGTTCAGTAAGAGGCTTTGCAACTTTAGAAAAGTTCTCGACGAAGCGACGGCAATAGCTTGCTAAGCCAAGAAAACTTCTAACTTGCTTAACCGATTCAGGTGGAGTCCAGTCAAGGACGGCCTGAACTCTCTCGGGATTGACTGCAACACCTTTCGCAGAAATCACGTGGCCTAAGTAGGTCACTTCTGGTAGCCAAAATTCACACTTGGAGAACTTAGCATAAAGGCGGTTCTCTCTAAGTTTCATCAATACCAACCTAAGATGTTCTGTGTGCTCTTCTTCGTTCTTCGAGTAGATGAGAATATCATCAAGATAAACCACAACAAATTTATCTAAGTACTCCATGAAGATCGAATTCATCAAGCGCGAGAATGTGGCGGGGGCATTGGTCAAACCAAAGGACATGACGGTGTACTCGTAAAGACCATAACGAGTAGTGAAAGCCGTTTTTGGAATGTCCTCATTTCGGATTTTGATTTGATGATAGCCTAATCTCAAATCCATCTTGGAGAAGACAGAGGATCCTGCAAGTTGATCATAAAGATCATTGATCCTGGGCAGTGGGTACTTGTTCTTTATCGTCGCTTAATTTAGCGGGCGATAGTCTACGCACATCCTTTCTGTTCCATCTTTCTTCGTTACGAACAGAACGGGGCAACCCCATGGCGATGAGCTAGGGCGGATGAAGCCTTTTGCCAACGAAGCATCAAGTTGGGTTTTTAGCTCAGCTAACTCATGTGGGGCCATTCTATATGGACGTCTGGAAATTGGGGTTGTGCCTGGTATAAGATCCACTATGAATTCTACACACCTGTCGGGTGGCATTCCCGGCAGCTCTTCAGGAAAGACGTCCGGGAAGTCACGAACCACCGGAACATCTTCAAGGTCTGGAAGGGGAAGCACATTCAAAGTCTGCACCTGGATTCTAGAGCTGGGTGATGTGTAGTCAATGGTCTGGCCTGAAGGGTGGGTGAGTTTGACTGATTTGGTTTTACAATCAAGGAAAGCATTCTGACTTGATAACCAATCCATTCCTAGGATGACATCAATGTCCGAAGACTTGAGGGCTATAAGTGAAGCAAGGAATACTAAACCCTCAATTGCAATTTGATTGCCATGGCTTACTCTATTAGTTTGCCACTTTGAACCAGGAGTTTGAATGATCATTGGAGAAAACATTTCTTCAAAAGGAAACTCATGACGAAGTGCATAACTCTCCGACATGAATGAATGAGAAGCTCCTGGATCGAAAAGAACGGAGGCGGGGACATGATTGACTGGGAGTGTACCAAGAATGACGTCAGAAGCATCAGTGGTTTCCTCCACTGAGATTTGGTTCACACAACCACTACTAGTGGATGAAGGCTTTGCTGGAAAAGCTTTGGTGGTTGGTTTCTTTGGAGGTTTGGGTCGAGAATGACGTGGTGCCATCAAGACCTGAGGGAATTGACGATAGTAATGGCCTGGAAGACCACACTTAAAGCATAGCCTGTCTGAAATGTTGGGAGTGGGATTACTTGGTTGCGCACCATCATTCCGGGGTGGAATAATGTGTTGGGGTGGATGGCATATATTTGGTGATGGCCTCTGGAGAAGGTTTTGAGGTATGGCTCTGGTTGGAATCCAAATTCGGCGTTTCTGAGGGGCTGAACTTGAAGAAGGAGCAAGCTCAAGAGCATGCTTACGGGACTCCTCGAAAATTTCATTGCCATGTTCAGCTCTGAAGGATCTGTTGACTAAATCCTCAAAGGTGGCAAATTCGATGAGGTTGAGATCATGACGAAGGATGGGGCTAAGTCCCTTACGGAACCTTGCCTGCTTTCTGGCATCGGTGGTGATCTCATCTTGGGCATACCGGGCAAGACGGTTGAACTCTCTCACATACTCATGAATGGACATCTTTCCTTGAGTGAGATTGCAGAACTCTTCCTTCTTGCGCTCCATCAACTCATCCAGAATGTGGTACCCTCGAAAGGCAACACAGAACTCCTGCCAAGTCACTAGGTGACCATCTGGCTGCATAGCAACATAGTTCTCCCACCATTGAAGAGCAGCACCTTCCAAGAAGTATACCGCAAAAATAACTCGATCATCGGGAGCAACATGTGCAGTATCAAGCTTACGCTCGATGGAACGGAGCCAATCATCAGCTTCAAGGGGCTCAGAAGAACATCGGAATACCGGTGGCTTGAGGAGGATGAAGTCCTGGATGCTCACAACCACATTGCAATGACGTGAGGTATTCTGCTCGATGAGCTCCAGAAGGCGTGTTTGATCACGTTGATTCTTCTCAGCTTCCATCATGATTTCCGCCGCAGAAGGCGGTGGTAGAGGTTCATCATCATTTCGATTCCGAACACGGTCTCGATTCCGACGAACAACACTACGAGTTCCACCTGACATCCTGTGTGATAAAAATCAACAATCAGAACAGGTTGAATGATGGATTCAAGGATAACAAGACATGACGAAGGCAGAAAGATTATAATGCGAAGGCAATGATTCACAGAAACTCGGAATAAATCCGGCAGCATAACGGCTACACCGAGATGGAGAATGAAACAACCTTGAAGAGATTGGACAGAACTTCCTCAAGGAACTCAAAACACGGAGACTCTGGACGACCACAACAATCCTACGGCTACAAGGAAGCACTCAGCGAGATGTTCTAGTAAGACATAGATGAGCCTAGTGTTGGAAATATGCCCTAGAGGCAATAATAAAATGTTATTATATATATATTTCCACGTTCGTAATTAATGTTTATATTTCTGTGCTATAATTGCAATGACCCTGACTATGACATTCAGAAGAAAACTCATTTGCATGTGTGGAAATGTAAACACCAAGAGTTCCTGGTTTAGCCTCTAAGACCAGCTCATGTGCTAACTGATGATTACGTTTTCTTAATCATGGACATTGTTCTTGTAACAAGGATGTCAGTAGTAATGGGAACATATTGTTAGCAGAACAATGATGTTGAACCGACCCCAGTATTGAATGATATACTTAGAGATCACATCGTAACTACATTATAAGTCATATCATGAAATGTTATCATATACGTAATTCCTTAGACCATGAGAGTATCCAGTTGCTTCACACAGGAAGACATGCTTTGGTTCTTAGATGAATCCTCCCGTAAATGGGAAGTAGTAAAATAAGTTCTGGGTATGTCAGATGGTGTGGCTAGTGACTGTGATAGTTCAAGAATGGGATTTGCTCCTTCACGATGAAGAAGATATTCACTTCGGGCCCACTCGGTATGACGGTATCCATTATAGTCTGGCCAGACGCATTGTGATTCAGTCACGGGGATACCGGAATACGATAACGAGAAAATGGACGAACTAGCAAAGAGGATAACGAGTGGCTTGTGTTCAAGAAGTTGTTACACATGGGTGCCAAACTTCTCTCCTCTAACTTTGTCATATATCGCGAAGCAAAGGGAATGGTACATGAATAAACATAATGGTTCACTCGAAGTTTCTTCGTGTATGTGCGGGAGTCAACATGGGTGTCCATGGCTCCGCTGTTGATTATTGGCTATTGACGAAAGGCTGTTGACCTATGTCCGGAAGATGTTCTGAGTCATGTCCGCATTATACCGAACCTATTGGGTCACACACTTAACGAGCAGTAGTCTGTTAGAATACTAGTATGGTAGAAGGTTTAGTGGAAGCAAAGCAGAATAGTTCATACGGGTACCGGAAGTAGTTCCGGAGATTTATGGAATTGTTCATAAGGGCACCAGAAGTAGTTCTGGGTATTTAAGGTTATGTCCGGATCACTCTGGAGTAGTCCCAGGTGGTTCCGGAACATATGAGAATGGTACTGGGGAAGTCCTGGATCAACCGGAATAGTTTCTGGATAATCGCTGAGCGTCCCGACAACCTTCGCGGTCATCGGGTGGCTTAAACTGTAACTCGGATGGTCTTGGAAACTATCCGGATGGCTTCGGAACGTCTGAGAACGGTCTCGGAAGGTCCTGGAAGTGCTCCAGAAGTGTCCGGAATGTCCCGAAACGGTCCCGGTATGTCCCGGAAGGTCCCGGAAGCTTCTAGAAGGTCATGGAAGGTTCCGGAAGGTTCCGGGCTGTACCACCCACTCCCCTGCGCCCCTAGCCTTGGGGGGAAAGCCACCTAGGCTGCCCTGGCCGGCCAAGGGGTGGGGGGCGCACCAAAGGGAAGGAATCCTCCTCCAGGTGGAATTACGAAATCACATTATGGCAGGTTTCCGGTGGGAAGGTGTGGGAAGGTTTGGAAGGCTTGGGAGTCCAAGTTGGACTCCCAATCCTCCTTGAGCTGCGCCCTAGGCCTCTTGGCCACCTATATAAGGTGAGCCAGGGGGAGAGGGAGAGAAAGACAACTTGTCCCCAAGGCCTATGCGCCACCCTCCCTCCTCTAAACCCCGTTGCTCCACAATTAGACCCTGGTTTAGACGTTGTTCTAGATCGGAATCCGTTAGGGTTTTCTCCCTCTAGTTTTCTCGGTGGCGTTCATCTCTGGACGGCGGAGCGCTGCTGGATTGCTGCTACGGGATGTGTGGATACTAATGGAGGGGTTGTACCTTCGACCCTTCTTCGAGGAGCTTGTTCATGGGACTTGTCCGTGGGACTAGATCGCGGGACTTGTTCGTGAGATTGATCGAGGGACTGTTTGTGGGAGAACTTGCGAGATCTACTTCCACTACGTCCACGAGCTTCACCAACTCTACTTCCGCTACATCGATTGGTGAGCCATGACCTAAAACCTTGTATGCAATCTTCTTGGATGATCTTGGGTTCTTGATTCGTAGGCCGAAATTTTTTGTTTTCTACTACGTTTCCCAATACCTAGTCCTATCATCCCGTAGAAAAGATAAGGATGACCGAGAACTCAGATCGATGAGGGTAAGGAGAAAAAGAAGTCTTACGTTGTTCCCTTATACCCAGAGTAACTATATAACTATAGAATGCGAGACTCGACTTCGACCAAGGGTTGCTAATCCTACAGACAGTCCTGCTCTGATACCAAGTCTGTCGGGACCCGGGGTTAGCGTATGTAATTCCAGTCACGATACAATCACATGGAGAGCCGAGAACCGTACCCACTTGTCTAAGCAGACAAGGCCAAGCACAGAACGCTCTCGGTAAGAATCTAACGTGAGGGGCATCCCATTCAGGCCGGATGATCAACTGAGATGGGTCCTCATCGTCCGCTCACAAGTCTAAATGCTTATGGGTGGTGAATCCCATACTCATAGACAAGTCTCCTCAACCATGTTATCGATTGGATCCTAACTCTTACATAGACTTACTCCAGCCCGATCACTTAGTCGGGGTCTAGGGCGGGCTCGATCATACAACAAAATGTGCACGTGACAGAGTCACGAGCAATCGCATCGCGATGCCCCAAGCTGCGCACATCTAAGGGCCACTTGGTGTATAAAAGACCGCCAGCCAGATCACAACTATGGTCTCGAAAACCCATACTAAGACATGCATGATATAAACATACACGCATCACACATGCCTAGTATGAACAGCAGGTATCATCACATAACTCTACAACGTAATCTTTATTGATATACACATAGAGCATACAAAGATCACATGTCTGTGATCAACATTACATCATACAACGGAAGCAAATTAGGTCTGAGTACAGACAAGTTTAACAAATGGCTTAGAGAAGCCTTGCAAAACAAACATGCCCTTCCACGAGGGACCAGACTGCTGTCTGGGACTATGCTAACTTAGTCAACGTCGAGCTTCATGAAGGTGACTCCATCGGGGTCCGGTTTCTTATCTAAAACATAGAATAAGCAAACGTGAGTACAAAGTCGTACTCAACAAGACTTACATCAGATCTATACTACTCATGCTCAAGTATCAAGGTAAAGGGGGTGGGTTTCATCATGCAGAAGTGCCAGCTTTGACTTGGCTAATCCTAAACTACGAATACCAGACTTTGAGGTAAGAAGCGTACACGAGTCCACTACATCTCCAACCAATACACCACTATGGTTACTTCCTCGACTTCCCCACGAGGAGGCACACCATAGCACTCACACTTATCTTGGTGTATTTTAGAAGTATCCAGTTCAAGTATCTAATAATCAGGTACAGGTTCCAAGTAGTCCTTAACCGCGGACGCGGCTATTCGAATAGTTTTGTTAACCTTGCAAGGGTGTAAACTACACACACATGACCATCGGTTACCGCCAGGTCTCGCCACCGTTCAAGAGGTGACAGCGAGGATGTTCACCACGACACTTCGCTCACAACCGGTCTATTCCAGGAGTCGACTACCTGAGTTGCTACCGCTCGAGAGTCCGGCCGGATCAACGAAACGGACTCAGACAATGTAGGTGACCGAGACGCCACCTTTAGCAGATGGTTTTCCTGCCTCACAGGTGCACCCACATATCTAGGATGATGCAACCATTCCTTCATTCTTTTTCTATGCATATGCCAAATGGAAAGACCGAACTAATGTGACTCCTGGACGTCGACACGGATCAAGGTACTAGGCCGAGAGGGGTCAGTGAGCCCAATGTGTGGTTGTACTCTTTGTCTTGGATTACCATACAAGAACTCGATGCTTAAGGCGGTGTTCAACGAGACAACCCACTGTGTACTCCTACACAGCCTCTCATCGTTCACCTTGTATTAGGGTGGATTCACCAACACAGTTTCACTTTCATCAACACCATGTTTACTAACATCCCGACTCACATCAAAAGCAACCTCATGTAACACTAAGCATGCAATAAGCTATAACATTTGCAGGGGCTTCATGATATCAATCAACTCCTATGTCAGCTAGGATTGTGGTTTGCTTACTACTGTGACAAGATGATAGGTCATGCATCGGATATGGGTTCAACTATGCGGTAGAATCGATACAAGATGATCTCCTAAACATGCATAAGCGAGACTGAGAGGGAATTGGGATTTTATAGATATGATCAATGGGGTTTGCTTGCCTTGCTGACGAGGTTCGATATCGGGGTCTTCAACGAAGGGGGTGGCCTCCGGTTCCGGTTGCACGTCTATCGAGCAAACAATCAAACAAGGTATAAATATAATTGCAATGCATCAAACACATGATCAATATTGAAATGGTGATGTTCTTGGTCATAAAGTGGTTACAATTCCATTTAAAAGAAGTCAAATGCAAAGTCATTTGCAAATGTGCTTCAAATTTGAATTTGAATTATAGCCATATGGATGTTTTGCACTGTTCACCCATTTTAAAATGGTCAAACATGAAAACAGAGCCCATATTCATAATCCTTGGATTTTTCTGATAATTTTTCATATATTATATGTTTAATTTGGAGTTAATATGAATTTTCTATGAATTTCCCAAGTTTAAACAATTTTTTGGAATTTTCTGGTTTAAATTAATTCATTTCTATTTTCTGGAAATTCTTTACTGCGTCATGCTGAGCTCAGGGTGACGTCACAGGGGGGCTGACCAGTGGGCCCAGAGTGTCAGTCTCAGGGGATTAATCCCCGTTTAACTAAAGTTAACAGGGTCATTAGGGGGGGCTGGCCCACATGTCATAGGCTGTTTAGGAAGGGGGGTTAGCTTAAGCTAACCGTGCCACGTTGGCACGCCGGCGGCATGTCGCCGGTGGCCACCCGAGACGTCGGCGCACACGGAAACGCTGCTCCCGGCCACCATTTGGCACGGGGAGGACATGGGAATGCCCCCCAGACTCGTCCGCATCGCGTGGTGCACCCAGGAGACCCTGGGGTTCACCAGAGCCTCGCCGGCGATGACGTGCGGCGGTGGCCGTGGCGTGGTTAAGACGGGGACGGTGATACGAAGGGCTAGAAGAAGCCGGGCTGGTGGAATACACTCCGGGGAGCGTCGCACGTCCACTGGACGTGGCTAGGGTGGAGTAGGAGGTTCGTGTGCTCGACGGCGAGAACACCGGCGGCGAGGAGCCACGGCTTCCATGGCGGCCGTTTCCAGAGGGAGAAAAGGAAGGGGAAAACAAGGGTAGAAGATGCGCCTTCTCACCGTGATTGCAAAGGACGAAACGGAGAGGTCGATGGTGCTTTGACAGCGACGAATTCGTCGATGAACTCCGGTGGCCGGAGTCGAAGAAGACGACCCGATTCGGCAGCTCCAGGGGTCTTCAGCTCGCAATCGTCTGCTCGGGGACGAAGTCGACGACGAGGGACCTCGTGGACACGACGGCTTGAGCTCGGGATGGCAGGGGGCATGCCTGCGCACGGTGGCGCTTTGCAGCGCCGATCGGTTGTCGACGTGCACGGCGAGAGAGGGCGAGGGAGAGACGCGCTGGAGGGGGAAATGGAGCGGGAGGCTCCCAGACGCCTCCAGGTGCGAAGAGATGGCCTCGGGAAGCTGCTGCGTGGCCGCGGCTCGTCGGCGGTGTCGGTGGAGTGCTGCATGCATTCCACCGAGCACCTTCGGGGCACGGGGAGGAAGAGACAAGCGGGGAAGGTGGGTTGGGCCGCCTGCTGGGCTGGGGGGGAAGAGTTGGGCCGGAAGCCTGGGGTTCTTTTCCTTTTCTAATTCTTTCTGTTTTTCCTTTTCTGTTGTTTGTTTTGCCCCAAATAAAAATAGCAGATCATTTTATAAAATACCCAAATCTTTTATGTGGGCTTAGGATACCAATAGCTAGCCACTCATAAAATTTGGATATTATTAAAATTCAAAACATTTGAATTTTAATTCAAATAGGGGTTTATTTAATTTCCAAAGCCACTGTTTGAATATTAGAAAATTCCATGTGCATGGGATTGATCCCAAACCACTTTTAAAATGATCAGCATCATTTATAGGAATTTTCCAAATGTTCAAAAGATTTTTGGAAAAAGATTTTTCTCTGGCTATTTATTTAAATTCTCAGGGCTTTCTTTTCCCCATTTTTTTGAATTTCCTTTTGAAATTTTCATGATGCAAAAGGGTCAAACAAGCCCTAGCACTTACCCTAGTTGGGGTTCTGACACATGAGGTTGGGTTCGGCAAGCCTGGCATATGCAGATATGGCCTTGCTGAACAGCTAACATCAAGGCTCGATTGGCAGGCTTGACGTATGTAGATGCGGGCCTGGAACACAGGAGACCGAAAGGTCGAGCACGAGTCACATGCCTGATGTGATTGGCTTAGAGGCCTACCTGGTTCACATACTGATGGCCGTGACGATCGGGGGAGGTATGGGGGCTGGGATTGTGTAATCACTTAGTTAAATTGAGAGGTGTTTATCTAAGTGGGAGCTTTCTAGAATTTTGAGATCAAATTGAAACTCCACATTATGAACAAAATTCTAAATATGTATCCTTGTGAATCAACCTTGTAGATGGCAGCACCTCGCCCCTCGTTCAACTTAGGATCATTCCTAGAGAAAGATAAGCTAAAAACAGATGGGACAAACTTCACCAACTGGTTCCGCACCCTGAGGATTCTCCTCGTTCCCCTCAAGATGGCATACGTACTAGAGGGCGCGTTAGGTGACGCACCAGCAGATGATGCCAGTCAGGACGAGAAGAATGTCTATCTCTCCAGGACTGATGATTACAACCTTGTCCAGAGTGGCATGCTCTACTCCATGGAGGCCGAGCTGCATAAACGTTTTGAGAGGATGGGTGCATATGAGATTATCACCGACCTCAAGGCGGTCTTCGCACCTCAAGCCAGGGCTGAACGGTACGAGGCTTCTGAAGCCTTCTTCTCAGCAAATATGGACGAGCACGGCAGCGTGAGTGAGCACGTAGTCAAAATGTCTGGCTACGTTCAGCGCTTGAATGCTTTGGAATGCCAGATTCCATATGAACTTGTTGTTGATAGGGTGTTGCAGTCGCTTCCCCCTAGCTACAAAGGCTTTGTGCTGAACTACAACATTCAGGGGATGACCAAAACCCCTTATGAGTTGTTCGCCATGCTGAAGAGCGCCGAGGTTGAGATCAAGAAGGAGCACGCCGTCTTCATGGTCAACAAGACCACTGACTTCAAGAAGTCAAGCAGGCGGGAGAAGGCCAAGAGAGGTGGCCCCAAGAGGGATGGCAAGTCAGTTGTCGCTCCTCCCAAGGCACCCAAGCCTAAACCCGGAGTGGAGTGCTTCTACTGCAAGGGTGAAGGTCACTGGAAACGCAACTGCAACAAGTACCTAAAGGACAAGAAGGTTGGCAAGGTCGCCAAGAGAGACGAAGGTATATTTGATATACATATTGTTGATCTTCTCTTGACAAGTGCCAGGAACACATCCTGGATACTTGATACAGGATCTGTCGCTCATATTTCTAATTCCATTCAGGGACTAAGGAATAGGAGACGCTTGCTCAAGGATGAAGTGACGATGCGCGTGGGGAATGGCTGTCAAATTGAAGTCTTGGCGGTCAGCACGAAGCATCTTAGTCTCCCTTCGGGATTGGTTTTAGTTCTGAATAATTGCTACTATGTACCCGCGTTGAGTGTGAACATCGTTAGTGGCTCTTGCTTGAAGCGAGACCGCTATTATTTTAATCTGATACAATTGGTTGTTCGATTTATAAGGATGAAATGTTTTATGTTCACGCACCGGAGTTGCATGGTTTATTCGTACTTGATCTCGATGGTGACGTGTGTCACATTAACAATATTGAGGCCAAAAGATTGAAGAATGATGAAGATCACGTGAAGATGTGGCATTGCCGACTTGGTCATATTGGTATAAAGCGCATGGAGAAGCCCCATAAGGATGGACTTCTTGAGTCATTGGATTTTGGATTCCTTGATACATGTGAACCATGCCTCATGGGCAAAATGACAAGGACTCCATTCAATGGGATAATGGAGCGTGCGGATGACTTATTGGGGACCATACACACGGATGTATGTGGACCTATGAACGTCCCCACTCGCAATGGTCTTCGTTACTTCGTGACCTTTACTGATGACTTGAGTAGATATGGGTATATTTACTTGATGAAGCACAAGTCTGAAACCTTTGAAAAGTTCAAGGAATTTCAGAATGAGGTCGAAAATCAACTCGGAAATAAAATCAAGCACCTTCGATCGGATCGAGGTGGCGAGTATTTGAGTCACGAGTTTGGCAATCATCTGAAGTCTTGTGGCATAGTACCACAGCTTACGCCGGCAGGCACACCTTAGAGAAACGGTGTGGCTGAGCGACGTAATCGAACCCTATTGGATAGCGTACGATCGATGATGTCTCATACTGATTTGCCTGTGTCATTCTGGGGGTATGCATTAGAAACTGCCGCTCATATTCTTAATAGGGCACCATCCAAATCCGTAAAGACAACACCATTTGAAGAATGGCATGGCACGAAACCTAAGTTGTCTCACCTGAAGATTTGGGGTTGTGAGGCTTATGTTAGGAAACTACAGCCTGAAAAACTTGAATCCAAGGCGGATAAGTGCATCTTTGTGGGCTATCCCAAGGAAACTTGTGGATACACCTTCTACAACAAGTTTGACAGCAAAACGTTTGTTGCCAAGACGGGACCCTTTCTTGAGAAGGAGTTTCTCGCGAAAGAGTTGAGTGGGAGGAAAATAGAACTCTATGAAGTGACTGACCAATCACTCCAATTGGAAGAAACGGCTACGGAAATTGTTCTGGAACCATCTTCCACAGTGGGAGCTAAAGAGAATGGCCAGAACGACATTCATAACGATCATGACATTGATGATGATCATGATGAGAATGAAGAGGAACCTTTTATGCCCCGTAGGTCATCAATAGTCCGTCAACCTACTGAGTTTTACGGACAGCTTGTGAATGCAATCTCGGCTGATGAGTCGGATGAACGTACAAGTTACAAAGAAGCAATGGAGGGACCCGAGTCCGAGAAAGGGCTTGAAGCCATGAAATCCGAAATAGACTCCATGTACACCAACAAAGTATGGACTTTGGTGGATATTCCCGAGGACCGCAAGGCCGTCGAGAATAAATGGATTTTCAAGAAAAAGACTGACGCAGACGGAAACGTATCTGTCTACAAAGCTCGACTTGTCACGAAGGGGTTCCGACAAATTCAAGGAGTTGACTACGAGGAGACGTTCTCTCCTGTAGCGATGATAAAGTCTATTCGGATCCTACTAGCCATAGTTGCATATCATGATTACGAGATATGGCAGATGGATGTGAAAACTGCATTCCTAAATGGCAACATTGAGGAAGAGTTGTATATGATGCAACCAGAGGGGTTTGTCGATCCAAGGAACGCTGGTAAGGTGTGCAAGCTTCAACGGTCCATCTATGGGTTGAAGCAAGCATCTCGAAGCTTGAATCTTCGATTTGATGAGGTCATTAAAGCTTTTGGATTTGTCCAAAACGTCGAAGAGTTCCGCGTCTATAAGAAACTGAGTGGGAGCTCTGTAGCATTCCTTGTGTTATATGTAGATGACATATTACTAATAGGGAACGATAAGAAATTCTTAGAGGAAGTGAAGGAATATCTGAATGGACAATTTTCCATGAAGGACCTAGGTGAAGCTGCGTACATGTTGGGGATTAAGATCTATAGAGATAGACCTAATCAACGGTTGGCCTTGAGTCAGAGCACTTATATTGACAAGATATTGAAAAGGTTCAGTATGGGTAACTCCAAGAGAGGCCTCTTGCCAGTTATAAAAGGTGCCAAATTAAGCGTGACTCAATGCCCAACCACAGCAAAAGAGAAGGAGGAGATGTCCTCAAAGCCCTATGCCTCAGCCATAGGTTCTCTCATGTATGCTATGTTATGTACCAGACCGGATTTAGCGCTGGCCATTAGTATGACTAACCGCTACCAAAGTAACCCGGGAATGGCTCACTGGACAGCAGTAAAGAACATCCTTAAGTACTTGAGAAGAACCAAGGATCTCTTTCTCGTTTATGGAGGAGTTGATGAGGAGCTCACCGTAAAGGGTTACGTTGACGCAAGCCTCGGCTCAGATATAGATGACTCGAAATCCCAGAAGGGATATGTTTTCATGTTGAACGGTGGTGCAATTAGCTGGAGGAGCGGCAAACAGTCAGTCGTCGCCCAATCTACAATGGAGTCGGAGTATATTGCCGCTTGCGAAGCGTCTAACGAGGCGCTGTGGCTGAAGAAGTTCGTGATCGAGCTTGGCGACTTTCCCAGCTGCACTGACCCCGTGGGAATCTTCTGCGACAACACGGGTGCCATTGCTAACGCGAAGGAGCCAAGAACTCACTCTACAGCCAAGCACATCCTCCGAAAGTTCCATGTGACGCGAGACTACGTCAGGGATGGACACACTAGGATTCACAAGATACATACGGATCTGAACGCAGCAGACCCGATGACTAAACCTCTTCCACAGGGCAAGTTTGAAGAACACCGAGAGACCATTGGTGTTAGATACATACCTGATCTAAACTAGTGTAATTTGTACTCTAGTGCAAGTGGGAGACTATTGGATATGTGCCCTAGAGACAAATTAATAAACATATTTGTCACATATCCGTTTTGTTCATAATACGTTTTATACTGTGCTATAACTGTATTACTTGGAAATACTAATACATGTGTAGTATAAAACATGGTCCGTAGTTTAACTCGGGCAAACTATCTCATTGGGCAATTGATTGATCAAGCTTTCCTGATCATGGCTACACTTAAGTCCATTGACAATGAGGTCATATCGTTAAGGAGAATGATGTGATGGACGTACACCCACCTAAAGTATTACAATGTGATCGAGTCACATAGTTCAGCGTTGCTATGACTTTGTAACGTATGGCTCGGTCCTTAGACCGTAACGATCATACGTAATTGTCATCTATGAGGAGACTTTGATTTGTATCCCACCGCCTGACTGAAATATGCTGGATATAACGGTGCACTTTGGGTATTCCGAAATAGATGGTTGATGAGTATGTTAATAGATCAGAGCGGGATTTTTCAGTCCTTGTGACAGGACATGTACTCTGGGCCCACTCGGTGATACTGCATCAACACCTTGCAAGGACGTGACTAGGTCACAAGAGATGCAATGATCATGGACGAGAGAAGTTGTTTGTTGTGAACGAGATGTGAACACGGTATGTAGGATACCGACGATCAAACCTCGGACAAACAAAGTACCGCAGCACAAAGGGATTACATCGTATCGTTAACGGTTTCCAAAAGCGATCGAAGTTCATTCGATGGAAGCGCAGGGGCTGTCAAGGATTGTAACCAGGTCCAACTGACTAGTCATTGGTCAATGAGAAGAGTCTCGACCATGTCTGCTGTTTCCCGGACCGTTAGGGTGTTACACTTAAGGGCAATCGATGCATAGGACAGTTACGGGATCAATCGGTGAAATAGGAGGAATCACCGGAATAGTTCCGGAGGAGGACGGAATGGTTTCCGAACATTTTGAATAGTTCAAAATAAAGTTTAATTGTTTTAATAATGTTTTATTATTTAATTATCTGAATTAAATATTTAAAACATATTAAAAAAATTAAAAAATGGGAAAAAGGCTAAATGGGTCCATGGGGCCCATTAAGGGAGGAGGGGGTCTCCCCCCATGGGCTTGGCGCCAAGGGTGGGGCCCACCACCCCCCTTGGCCGGCGCACTCCCCCCCCCCCTTGGGAGTTTAGTCCCACATGGGGGAGGGGAGGAGGATGGCACCCCCTTGGCCTATATAAGGAGGGGTAGACCCCCTCCCCTTTTTCCAACACACCAATATCTCCTTCTTCCTCCTTCTCCTTCCCGGAAGTGGAATCCCCTTGTTTGGAGTCTGCACCTGGATTGGAGTTCTCCATCATAAGGCAGGTCGTCATTCTGCTGGAGTCGGGATCCGTAGCCGTCTTTCTTCCGCTGCTCGCCTGGTTCGGGACCCGGGAGGAACATTGATTGTACCGTACGTGTATAATCTCTTCGAGGCACTACACCTGTGGTGCTACTTCGTCGCTGGAGGTTTACCGGGAGTCATCCTCGCCGGTGGTGGTCTTCTACACGATAGGGAGGTCGTAGTTCCGAGTCTACGCCAGCCACATTCGCAAGAACGTTTCCCTCTTTCGGTCTTCAAAGGTATGAACACTGATTCCCTCCGTTACTTCACATCGCCATAGCATAGATCTTGGGTTCGGGTACCGTAGGTATGAAAATTTTGTGTTTTCTGCCCCGTATCCCAACAGGCGATGGGTCTGACAGTCGTCGAGGTGGTGGACTTGATTCGGCTGCAGGCTAAGTGATCTTGACGGGGCGATGGAGATGTGATGCCCCACAAACGTAAGGGATCGAGGTAGTCTTCGCGGGTAAGTTAACCCGATTTATTGATTCGACACACGGGGAGCCAAAGATTATTTATAAGCTTTGACAATTGAGTTGTCAATTCAACCACACCTGAAATATACTTGCTTGCAACAAAAGATAAGTGGTAATGGTAATATGATGGTGATGGTGACGACAGCAAAAAGTAAACAGCAAAAGTAACAACTAATAACCAGCAGGATAGAAAACATTGTAGGCTAGGGAGATGGATGGTTGGGCGCTGCATGGATGAGAGTGAAAATGTAAAAGATTCTAACACGGGGCAAGGCACACAGAAAAGCAATGATCATCTAGGAAAATATCAAACATTAGGCATGTATCCCGTAGGTAGTTGTGCGTGCTTGCAATAAGAACTTGCACAACATCTTTTGTCCTACCATCCCGCTACGAACGGGGCCAAAGGGAACTTATGGAGATTAAGGTTCTCCTGTCAAAGAGCACCGGAACAAAGCAATAAACTCAATGGATACATGGAATCCTCAAATTATGGACCGTCCCCTTTGGTGTCCCAAGCTGTCACCTTTGGGATCGCCGGTTCCGGACCATAATAGGTGCATACAACTCATAGATAGGATCTAGAACACAAATATATTCATGAAAACACATAGGGTTCAGATCTGAAAACATGGCACTCGGGCCCAAAGTTACAAGCATTAAGAGCAACAAGTTGAAGCAAAGAAGATAAACACCAATCTAGATGATAGGCAACATGCCCCCAACAATCTGACGAACTATTACATGATCAAACTCATCCAATCCCTACCATCCCCTTTGCCTACAGCAGGGAATTACTCACACATGTGAAGAGAAGTCATGGAGGTGGGATGGATTGGTGATGGTGATGACGATGGCGACGATCTCCCCTCTCCGGAGGCCAAATCAGCCTCCAGATTAGCCCTCCCGAAGAAGAACAGAGGGTGGCGGCGGCTCCGCGATGGAAACTGGGAAAACGACTTCTGTTCTGGGGGTTTTCCTGTCACGGGGATAAATAGGAGTCTCGGTAGGGCACCGGAGGACGGGGGAGGCCCCCAGGCGGCCAGAGGGCGCGGCCCCACCCCTGGTCGCGCCAGGGGGGCGCCTGGGGCCCCCAGGGCTCCCCTCTGGTCCCACTTCTGTCTTCTGGCTCCTTCGGGTGCGTGGATTTTCTGGTATTTTTTTGGGAATTTTCTGGAACGTCTAAAAATCCATTTTCCTGCACACAATAAAACCATACAGGCAGCTCTGCTGAAAACAGCGTTAGTCCGGGTTAGTTTCGTCCAAATCATGCAAGAATGAGGGCAAAACAATAGCAAAAGTGTTTGGAAAAGTAGATACGTTTGAGACGTATCAACTCCCCTAAGCTTAGCATATTGCTTGTCCTCAAGCAATTCAGTTCAACGAACTGGACGCGACAAAGAAAATTTTGACAAACTCTTTTGCTTCATTAGATGTATATAAGCATGTACTACGAAAAGTGTTTAGCAAGTATTGAAACAATGCTATAAGGACAATGCACGAAGCAATTCTTCTTTCATGTGATCAGTCACAACCAACTAAAAGTAAATAATATGCTACTGAAAATCAAAACAGGATCACAATGCACAAAGCTTGAACATACTTGAGTGGCATTTCGCTAGCCTCCATGAGTGAAGCAAAACATAAATGCAGAAACTCCTCCGGAGTTTTAATGGTGACTAGAACTCAGTATTTCAGACTAGCAATAACACAAGCATGCAGCAGACAATGTAATACTTTGGGACAATGCATGTTACACTAAGAATGACAATTATGCTCTCATAGTTGGTGCTTTGAAGAAAGAAGGGGAGACTCTCGAACCGTGGCTTTTGATGGCAAGGTTGAAAACCCGTGAAAGGAAGCAAAGACTAAACATGTGCCAGAGCTCTTGGTTTTGAAAACAAAGATAAAACTCTTTTGAGAGGTGCAACCTTCCAGTCAACGGTGAACGGTAAAGGTCTCTCAATATCTCCCATGCCAACCATATATAATGCCTTTTGCTTACACATATTCCCTTATCCATAAATCCTTTGATGGTCTACGGAACCTTTTATTTTGCCTCAAGGATGGAAGGAGGGTATCGTTCCATCTATCATAAGCAGCATTTGGTCCATTTCACTCCATCATCAAGTATGGGGGAGGTGTAACTCTCATATATTTTTTCTGTTTGACTAGTTAAAACTTCCGTCAAAATATTTTTGGCATGAAAGATACTGATTTCCCCTCACCGCACCATGATCTTGTACGGTTACAAAAGGGAAACTTTTGAATAAATTTCGAAATGGCACAAGAAAGTCTAAGTTAGGAGTGGCCGGTAAATACCACATATAGGTAGGTATGGTGGACTCAAATGGAATAACTGGTTTCAAGGATTTTGGATGCACAAGCAGAATTCCGCTTAGTGCGAGCGAAGGCTAGCAAAAGACTGGGAAGCGACCAACTAAAGAGCAATAACTGTCATAATCATGCAGAGCGACAAAGAAACATTGAATCGGGCATGAAAGTGATATAACTATTCTGAAACAAAAAGATCATCAAGGCATAATAGACTTTTTAGTCATAAACATGTGCGAACATGTGCCAAGTCAATCCAAAAATTCTTCGAAGGGAAATACCACTTCAGTATGCCAAACCATGAACAATGCAATGCATGTAAATCATTTCAACAACACATTATGTACTCTAGCTATTTGAGACTAGCCACAAGGAAAGCATGAACACTGGGAAAGCATTGTAAACATAGCACTATGTTGCTACAAGCTGGTCTCTAGATCATAAGTACATGCATATGTACAAAAGTAGAAACAAGAAGAGTTCATACCGGTTTTCCTTGTTGCTTCCCTTCCGTCGATCTTCGTCATTACTTCTTGGTCACTTGCACGATCGAACGTGGGAAATATTATCAAATGCCATCACAGACTCGAGCTGAACTCTGAAAACAAAGCAAACTAAAGAGAGAAAGGAAATCTTTTTGGGTTTTTTCAAGGTTTAAACGAGAGCAAAAGAAAAGAGAAAATCTTTTTGTTGTTTTTGCAAAGAAAGAAAGAAAGAACAAGCTAAAACTTCGAAAAGATCAACGCGAACAAAAATAAAAACAGATAATACAATGGAAAAGTGAGAAGGGCACGTACTCCCCCAAGCTTAGGCTTTTGGCCTAAGTTGGTAGTAGCTAATGTCCCCAGGAGCCTCCTGCTCCAGGGTAGTACTGGTGAGTCCAAGGGTCGTATGAGGCTTCCGGTGCGTACACCGAAGTCCTTGGATCCTCCCACGAAGAAGGATCCGCGCTCCAAGCAGAGGAAGACCCTTCACCAAACTGGGTGACGGTCTCCTCCTGGAAAGGTGGGAACTCACCATGCTCCTCCTCGTCGGGCACAACCCCCTCCATGGGGTTATGAAACTGATGCTGGACCACGAACTCATCGAACTGGATAGCATCAAAGGACCATCCGTTCCTGCGAGAAAAATCGAACAAAAGAGGTGCAGGTAGACGGATCTTGCGTTCTGTGGTGGCTCCGAAACGCAAGATATAATCAAGGTTACCAAACTCGGAAGTCATGGTAACAAACTTATGCCTTTTCATAGCAGCAAGATCAAAACTTAAATAAGTAAAAGGCTTATCATCGGGGTGTGGGGTGCCATTAAGAGACTCTAGGATAAGTGTGGCGTAAACTCCACCAAATAAATCTCCCTTGTTACCGTTCATAGCAAGGCGTCGAGCAATTAAGGCACCCACATTATAATCAAACCTCCCTGAGAGGGATGTTGCCAGGATAGCAATATCCGGCGCAGATATGTTGCTCGTGTTGTCACGAGCTAACACCCCTCTAGCAATATAATATGCAAAATACCTGAGGTGTGGGAATAGGATGCTAGAGATCTTTGACCGATGAATATCCCTTGTATCCATGCTACAGAGAGAGTTGAAAACGGTTCTCAGCTCGGAGGGCTGAGAGCTCATCTTCGCCGTCAGTCCAACGTTCGGCACACCTATTATTTCACAAAACTTTTCCAAAGGCATGGTCAAAAGATCATTGTAAATTTTAAACTCAACAGAACCAGCATCAAGGTTATATCTAAAACTGTTAATGAAACAGGAGGTGAGTTTTTGATACTGGGCAACACGGCACGTTGCGAGCCGCATCAGACCTGCATTAGCACAAAGATTATAGAACCCCTCCTTAATTCCTGCAGCTTCAAGGATTTCATCGCACGGGAAAGTCATAGCATGTGCTGGATTTGTGTCCTCAAACAACTCTAAGGGCACATGATCTTCGTTGTAGCTCACCCTAGCAGTCGAGGGTGAAGCTGCAGCTCTTGTAACTCGATCGGAGTGCTTGGGCCTTTTCTTCCCAAGCCATCCCTTTGCTCTTCCTAGCAAACTCATTTCTGAATTTTTTTTACAAACTACAAAAACAAGGATTTAAACAAAGTGAGTTAAGGCAAACTACTCAACTCACTTACCTAAGGCATAAACTTGCATCAAAACTTGGAAAATAAAATTCTACACATGCATGCAAGCTCATATGAACAGCACCAAGAGCTACTAAATACTCACAAATGAGGCCACCAATCAAAAATTTAATTGGAAGGGTGAAGGAGTTACATACCAGGGAGTATTTGCTCAAAATTTCAGCTCGAATGGTGGGCTGTAGAGAGAGATCGAAAATCTGGACGGAGAGCAGCAAGAACACAAGAACAAAGTGCAGAACTCGTGTTTTTGGAGAGAGAGGAAGGAGGAGGAAGAAGACATACCTGGAAGTGGGGCCTGTGGGCCCCAGGCGCCCTGTGGGCGCGGCCAGGGGACAGGCCGCGCCAGCTGGCCGCCTGGGCCACTGGTGGCCCCCCCTGGTCAGCCCCAGGTGCCTCTGGGTCACTCCCGGCATGGAATTTTTTTTTATTTTTCTGGAATTTTTCTGAAAACTTCACTGTTGAAAATTTCTCGGAGTTCAAAAAGCTACAAAACTTTCTGAAAACTTAAAGCAGTGATTAGTATTGTGAAGCTTCAAAAACATAAGAACTTGGTACAGCAAAGAGAAAGAAAGCTAAATCAAATGAAAACATAACAAGCTTAACTTTTTACCTATATAAAACAAGCTCACTAGTAAGGTTGATCAAGTCTTACCAACAAACCGGCGATATATAGAACAAGAAGTCTCACCCCTTATGAAGTGATCATTGCACCTTTACTTTAATGGACATTGTCCCCACCATAATGGTTTTGTATTTGTGGTGTACATGTAGTGGACAGTCCCATTCTCCAATCTTCACGGTCTCGATATTCTCTATAGAGTTAAGGCCATGCCTCTTGTCGATCTTCTTTGGAAAATACACCGTGTGTTCTTTATCATCAACATTGAAAGTGACCTTTCCTTTATTGCAATCAATGATAACACCTGCGGTGTTAATAAAAGGTCTACCAAGAATAATGGACATGCTCCCATCCTCGGGCATGTCAAGCACACCAAAATCTGTAAGGATCAAACAGTTAGCAACTTCAACGGGAACATCCTCACAAATACCAATGGGACAGTTGTTGACTTGTCAGCCATATGAAGAGAGATATCTGTAGGGATTAGTTTCTCTAAACAAAGCCTCTTGTAAAGAGAAAAAGGCATAACACTCACTCCTGCACCAAGATCACATAAAGCAGTTCTGACGTAATTATTCTTTATGGAGCAAGGAATGGTGGGTATACCTGGATCACCGAGCTTCTTAAGAATCTTTCCACTGAAAGAGTAGTTAGCAAGCATAGTAGATATTGCCTCATTAGGAACTTTTCTTTTATTTGTGACAATATCTTTCATATATTTTGAATAGGGAGGTAACTTAATAGCATCAGTCAAAGGGATTTGAAGAAAAAGAGGTTTCATCCATTCACAAAATTTATTATAATGCTCTTCTTCTTTAGATTTGAGGGACTTACCTGGAAAGGGCATGGGCTTCTGTATCCATGGTTCTCTTTCCTTCCCATGTCTTCTTGCGATGAAGTCTTCTCTAGAGTACCTCTTGCGTTTATCGGGTGCTTCTTCTTCTCTTACCTTGGGAGAATCATCCTTCTCCGCGTCCTTTTCTTCAGGCTCGGCACCGTCTTCTGTTTCAGCATCGGAGGTAGATATGCTGTTAGGATCAACAGTTGGCTTTTCACTTGTAATAGGATCATCGGGATTGTCAGCCTCCTTGTGTTTCTTCTTCTTCTTTTTCTTCGGAGAGCTAACAGTCTCGTCTTCTTCTTGTACTTGAGAATCTTGCTCGATCCTCTTCGGATGCCCCTCAGGATAGAGTGGGTCCTGGGTGTGTGTTCCACCCCTAGTTTTGATGCCATAAGCTTGTATGTCCTGTTTGGCATTATTAGCAAGCAAATCTTTTTGCGCATTAGAAATTTGTTCAAGCTGAGTTTGAACCATATGAAAAATGCTTAACAAGACATTTAACATCATTAACTGTTCTTTCTAGAACACCACATAAACTTTTGATAGCAAGAGAGCTATCATGCAACTGACTTTGTAACCTCCTATTAAAATGGTCTTGCTTAATAATAAAATTATCAAGCTCATCTAAGCATTGGTCGGGAGGCTTACCTTTAGGGATGTCACTTTCAGTAAAGTCTAATAGAGAGTGTACCTCTACCAAGGGAGGGCGAGTAGTAGGCTCACACAACTTCTCGATAGGCGGTAAATTCTTCACGTCTTCGGCTTTAATACCTTTCTCCTTTATAGTCTTCTTTGCTTCTTGCATATCTTCAGGGCTCAGAGCAAGCATGCCCCTCTTTTTCGGTGGTAGAAGTGGTTCGGGAACGGACCAATCTTCATAGTTCTTGGCAATTTTTCACATTAATTCTTCTGCATCGTCCGGTGTTCTTTCCCTGAAAACACAACTAGCACAACTATCCAGGTAGGATCTGGATTCATCGGTTAAACCAGCGTAAAATATATCAAACAGTTCATTCTTGGGGACTCCATGTCCCGGCATAACCTTAAGTAAATCACAAAACCTCCCCCAAGCTTTAGGGAGGTGCTCATCCTGCAATTGTTTAAAGTTATAGATTCTTTGCAAAGCAGCATGTTGCAAATGAGCTGGAAAATATTTATCAACAAAGAATTGGACTAAATCCTGAGGACTTTTAATGGAACCATAGGGTAGTACATCGTACCATGATTTAGCGTCTTCCTTCAAAGAAAAAGGAAAAATCTTGGCCACATAGAAGTTTCTTATCTTCTCATCAGTAGTGAATAGGTTACCTAGCTCAGCGAGTTTGTTCAAGTGTGCTATAGCATCATCATTTTCTCTGCCATAAAAGGGGTCAGCCTCGACTGTAGATATAAGTGAAAGATCAACAGAGAAATCATAATCAGGATCAATGATGCATATAGGAGATGTGGCGAATTTAAGATCAGGAATAACTTTGTTCTTCATGGAGTGCTTTTTGAGCAGCTCCTTAACAGCACCAAGGTCAGAGTCGACACACTCTCTGAGTTCCCTGCAGAAATCATCATCAAGAGTAACATAATCATCATCAAGGATTATCTCCTTGAGTTCATCTAAGCACGGGTAACCAAAGGTTTTGCATGTAGGAATATAGGTAGCAGGGGTCTCGGTCTTGGATTTTGCTGCAGCCTTAGCAGTCGGAGTTTCAATATAGTGACCAAGAAAAGTAGTATCATCAAGAGTAGTGGAAGCATCATCAAAAATATCGGACATAGTGATAGACTCAGTAGAAGCATCATGTGGTGGTGGTGAAGTAAACTCACTCATAACAGAAGGTGAATAAAGTGTAGCACTAGTGTTCAGAACAGTACCTTTTCTTGTACGGGATGGTAATGTGCAGCAGGCAGGATACTTCAAGTAGAATTGTAAATATTGCTATGCTCCCCGGCAACGGCGCCAGAGAACGCTACTTGATGCCCCATAAACGTAAGGGATCGAGATAGTCTTCGCGGGTAAGTTAACCCAATTTATTGATTCGACACACGGGGAGCCAAAGAGTATTTATAAGCTTTGACAGTTGAGTTGTCAATTCAACCGCACCTGAAATATACTTGCTTGCAACAAAAGATAAGTGGTAATGGTAATATGATAGTGACGGTGACGACAGCAAAAAGTAAACAACAAAAGTAACAACTAATAACCAGCAGGATTGAAAACACTGTAGGCTAGGGAGATGGATGGTTGGGCGCTGCATGGATGAGAGTGAACATGTAAAAGATTCTAACACGGGGCAAGGCACACAGAAAAGCAATGATCATCTAGGAAAATATCAAACATTAGGCATGTATCCCGTAGGTAGTTGTGCGTGCTTGCAATAAGAACTTGCACAACATCTTTTGTCCTACCATCCCGCTACGAACGGGGCCAAAGGGAACTTATGGAGATTAAGGTGCTCCTGTCAAAGAGCACCGGGACAAAGCAATAAACTCAATGGATACATGGAATCCTCAAATTATGGACCGTCCCCTTTGGTGTCCCAAGCTGTCACCTTTGGGATCGCCGGTTCCGGACCATAATAGGTGCATACAACTCGTAGATAGGATCTAGAACACAAATATATTGATGAAAACACATAGGGTTCAGATCTGAAAACATGGCACTCGGGCCCAAAGTGACAAGCATTAAGAGCAACAAGTTGAAGCAAAGAAGATAAACACCAATCTAGATGATAGGCAACATGCCCCCAACAATCTGACGAACTATTACATGATCAAACTCATCCAATCCCTACCATCCCCTTTGCCTACAGCAGGGAATTACTCACACATGTGAAGAGAAGTCATGGAGGTGGGATGGATTGGTGATGGTGATGACGATGGCGACGATCTCCCCTCTCCGGAGGCCAAATCAGCCTCCAGATTAGCCCTCCCGAAGAAGAACAGAGGGTGGCGGCGGCTCCGCGATGGAAACTGGGAAAACGACTTCAGTTCTGGGGTTTTCCCGTCACGGGGATAAATAGGAGTCTCGGTAGGGCACCAGAGGAGGGGGGAGGCCCCCAGGCGGCCAGAGGGCGCGGCCCCACCCCTGGCCGCGCCAGGGGGGCGCCTGGGCCCCCCAGGGCTCCCCTTTGGTCCCACTTCTGGCTTCTGGCTCCTTCGGGTGCGTGGATTTTCTGGTATTTTTCTGGGAGTTTTCTGGAACGTCTAAAAATCCATTTTCCTGCACACAATAAAACCATACAGGCAGCTCTGCTGAAAACAACGTTAGTCTGGGTTAGTTTCGTCCAAATCATGCAAGAATGAGGGCAAAACAATAGCAAAAGTGTTTGGAAAAGTAGATACGTTTGAGACGTATCAAGATGCTTGCGGTGAACTTGTATTTCTCGAGCGGGCTAGATCTAGTTCTAGTCCTTCTGTCTTGATTTGCTGAAGGCGGGACCGCCGAGATCGTGATTCCAACCTGTGTAGTCCCCACAGACGGCGCCAATTGACGGGGATCAGCCCCGGCAAATCCCATGGTCAGGGACCCTGGGTTAGTCATAGAGAAGGCACAGGTTGGACGATACTCGTCGGCTAACAGGAGAAGCACTTCCTGCTCGATATTATTGCGTGAGGGAGCGATTACAGTGGAGGCCAAGGCGAGTTCTCGCAAGACCAGGTGAGTAGATGTGTATTGGATTGATCTGGACGTCTCCCCTCCCAACCTTTATATACTAGGCTAGGTCTCGGGGAGTCCGTACTAGGTTACAAAGATAGTTTCCTAGTTCTAGTCTTTCCTTGTACACCAAGTCATGCCTTCCATACTAGTCGCGGACTCCTGCGTCGGTGCTTGGTTGGGCCAGTCGTGGGCCTATCGTGGCTTCCTAGCGGGCCTTCTGTCTTCATACGCACCGGGTAGTCTCATACGCAGGAGTCGTGGGGTCACCCCCTCGTCACTTTGAGAAAGTGGTCTTGACTTTAAGCAAGGCACATGCGAGGATGCCTCCCCGGCCTATCAAAACATAAATCCATGGATCATTTTATATGAAGGAGCAACAATGGATTAAGACATTTTAGTATATGATAAAGTGACTAATGTCAAGAAGATATAACCATGCAAATATAGATAAACCACATGATTTCATACAATGACATCAAGGTCTTAATACATAGTGTTATAAAGCACATATCACCACTAAGGTACGCAGTCACAAACGATGATGAAAATTAAACTAGGATAGAGATGGTTCTCCCCTTTGGCATCAAGGACCAAAAAGGGCAGAAATCACAAAGCGGCTAGAAGAACTACACGTCGTCATCATGATCGTCCACAACGTCGGTGAAGAACTCCTCGTAGTACGCAGCCGAAGGGAAGTCGCAGTCAACAGACCGAGGGGCGCGAGGAGGTTCCTCATCAGCACTCACGGGGCTCCCAGGGCGAGCCCGAAGGCGGGCCCTAAGAGCATTGGTCTCTTTTGGACACGACGAACCTCAAGTTGGTGGGTAGCAGTGGCATTTGCAGTACATGCATTGAAGACCGCCTGCTGAGACTTTCCTAGAAAGCGAGCAATGCGACGAAGGGGATCCGCCATAGGCTTGGACTGCCGAGAAGCACGGGAGGTGGAGGCAGCAGGAACAGAGGGGTGAGGGCCACCAGCATACAAAGATGGCCCCTTCTTAGGAATCCACTCCTGGTGCACAACCGGCTTCTGGGTAGGCGCGGTGCTGAAATGGTCAATCACACGCTGGATGTACAGAGCCAAAGGGAAGTGACAACGCTTCTAAAGTGAGAAGAGCCACACCTCATGCCAAATGAAATTAGCAACATCAATAGGATGGGCAACATGACCCAGCTCTAGACTGCTAAACACCCTCTTTGCATATGCCATGAGGTCAATAGCAAAGGAGCGCACCATTGCTTTGTCACCATGCTTGGGAACCAGGGTGCGCAAAAGACATTGATAGAGCTGCAGAAAATGTGGCAGAAAGATGGAGGAGTTGTTCGGGGTCATGTTGGATCCTTTAGGAATGGTAGATGCAGGCATCAGACAACCCATACAAGCACCAATGGGCATGGATTCAAAGTCGATGGTGCGGCTGTGAATCCGATGGAGGCCATCAGATCGGACAGGCATTCCTAGAGCCTCACACCACTGAGCATAAGAGATCGAAATGGTCTAATGGTTTGTCCGCCATGAGAGATAGTCATCAATGCCGAAGATGCAAGTGGCATAGAACTGGAGAATCGCTACATGGCTCCAGTCACATATGAGTGTCAAGGCGTGACGCAGTCCCATGGCATCAATGAGGCTAATCAGATCTGCAAACATAGCAGGGTGCTGCTCAAAGTTGCCCATATTGATGAACTTCTGCGGTGTAGTGGCATTGAGCTGAAGGGAAACAGTCTCAAATATGTCCTGCTGCACAAGGGTGTGAAAGCGGGGGTCCGTAGCAGTGTCAGGAAGGTTAAACTCATTGTCCTCAGACCTCATCTTGGAGTAAACCTTGGCATCCATGTGATAGTTGTCCACCGGTATCCTGTCGTGCTTGGTCGGAGGAGCCAACGAAATGGCCAAACCCGGAAGAGGTTCCCTGCGTGGTGGAGGGACACGACGAGGAGCGGTGGGAGAAATAGGCTCCCGCTGACGATTGGGGAGCGTCTTCTTGCGGGTGCCAGCCTTGGGGGCAAAAGAACGAACAAACTCTTCCTCCTCAATCTCGTCTTCAAAATCTGAGTCAAGTTGCGCATGACTGCTACCCTGACCGTCACCACCACCACCACCACGGAGGCGACGACGAGGAAGCATGCCTTCCTGAGAGTCATCAATCCCTGGCGGCGAGAATCTGTGCATGTGATAGAGAGAGCCCAAAATGAGATGAGATAATGATAGTTCCGGGAAAGTGCCAAGGCAACATGCGAAGGCCGTGGGTGACGACCTTGTCGGACGGTCCGGGTAACGCCCGGACGGTTCGACATACATCCCGGACGGTCCGACAAGGACGTAAAATACCACTCGACTCGGGTGCCATACATCGGACGGTCCGGATGGCAGCCCGGACGGTCCGACCTATACGAAGGACGGTCCGACCTATACGACGGACGGTCCGACAGAGAGGAATAATCCCACTGGACTAGCGTGACACATCTCAGACGGTCCGGGCATAGCCCGGACGGTCCGACATGTAACCCGGACGGTCCAACCAACACAGAGAGTATCTAATTTAGAGTGTGTTGAATTTCCTACACATCTACATTGATTTTCATGGGTTGTAGAAATGTGTATTTTACGTGTTCCAGTATTTATGACTTGAGCAAGTCTCAAACTCAACCTTATGATCCCCTTTTAATAGTGTGGGAATCCTTATGACTCAAGATGTAATAGAAAAGAGGACTTAGTGTCATCTTCAGTCGTTTTGTTGAATTTTTGAGTGCGATTGAGGTTTAGGACATGATCCCGACACGATGATGTCAAGAGGACTAACAATTTCCTGTGTATCACTTAGCAAACATAGTTAGTCCCCTATATCTATATTGTCATCAACAACAAAATAAGCTTGAGGACAAGATTGCACTTTCAGGAGCTCTTCCACTATCGTTGCATCGCTTGACCTACTTCGATTCATGATTTATCTATAAAACAAGACGGGAGCCTGTGTGAAAGCCGAAACTAATGACATTAATTTTTATGTCACATAAAGTATATGCTAATAGAGTAATTGTTGACAAAATATTTGTCCCAACAAAACTTAATACACTATGTATTTTCTTGAAACAAAGAAACTATATTAGTATAACAGTTAAGCAAACAAACACTAATATGTATGATAAACTTTCACCATCCCATTTTGCAAACATGATACAGGTCATGATAGAATTTATCTACCTCCCTTTTCATTAGCCCTATAAAAAATTTATTTTTGCTTGATCTTACGTGAACATGTGTTAAGGCAACTTTAACGATTGACCCATTTTATTCGTTTGGGTCTGCACGATAAAAAATATGGCACAACGCTAAAATATAAATGGACCACTGTTCCTTTTTTGGTTCGTGGAGATCAATTTCCAACCTCCTTTTGGCATAAGGTCTCGAGCATGTCATGTCCTCTTTTCTATATGAACTGTATAGAGTGAGGTTTGCAATGTCCTTTCGTTGAATGAACTGTGTGGCTTAATGCATGTCAGGTCCTTTGTTGGCATGAACTATGCCTTTTGGAAGCATCTTCACACTTTTTTTTGGCATTAACTATGAAAGCTTGCTTGATATTTAAATTTATATTTATTATGTAAGAAATGGTTCCGCGTTTAAGAAGGACAGATCGAAAGCAAACGGATGTGCGTCTGATGATCTATATGGATTAAGAAAATACATTTACTCCCCTCATATTGAAATATAAGTAGTTGAAAAGAATCACATGAAGAAAACCAACAACCTATATTTCTATACAAAGTAAGTAATATTCATTTTTTTGAGCGATATTGGATGACCCCTTTAGATCAGCAATAAATAGGCCAGAGATCAGTAAACAACATCACAAAAACCTTCCCTAATTCTCTTTCTCTCTCACCAAAAAAAAAACCCACCTCTCATCTTCTCTGCCTCTTTTTATTCTCTAGCAATCCACAATTGCTTCCCCTCTACCCCCCCTCTCTCTCTCTCTCGGCGTGAGTCCCCAACAAAGCGAGAGAGAAAAAAAAGATGGAGATGGCCATCGACACGCCATCGCCGTCGCCGTCCGTCTCGCCGGCGCCGTCGGCGGCGGCGGGGCGGCAGACGCGCGCGGCGGAGTCCGTGCGGCTCGAGCACCAGCTGGTGCGCGTGCCTCTGGAGGCCCTCAGAGCCACCACCCGCACCAACCACCGACTCGCCGAGAAGGAGATCGCCGCCGTCATCTCCTCCGCCTCCACGGCCGCCGCCCCCGGAGAAAGCGGTTCCGCCGCCGCTGTCGACCACCTCACCTCCCTCGTCTCCCGCCTCCACGGCCTCAAGCGCAAGGCACTGTCCCCCAAAATCCCACACACATCCTCCTTCCTATCCCTCGCCGAATCGTACTTGCCTTAGAAAAGATCCCAACTTTCTAGCTAGTCTGTTCGCGCTTCTCGATTCCGCTGCAAAGATCGTGTCTCTTTTGCTGTTCCATTGCTGACAATCTGGTTCCTGACGATGACCTTCAGATGGAGGAGGGTGCGAGGGCGGAGGAGCTCCAGGTGCAGAGGTGTCGTGCGCGGCTGGACCGGCTGGCTGCTGCCAGCGCCGGCGACGACGCTGAATGGGAGGAATCGCGGCTAAAGCGCATCCTAGTTGATTACATGCTGCGGATGTCCTACTACGACACTGCCGCCAAGCTCGCCGAGACCTCTGGCATTCAGGTATAACAATGGTGGGCAAAAAGGGCATCCCAAGATGGGATTCTGGTTGATTACTCCATTCATGTAGCGATATGCTTCTGTTTTGGAAAGTAGAACTATGCAAACTGTGACTAGGGTGAACAGTACCTGGCACAGAGAGTGCGCTAATGTCTATTTTACCCACTGATATGTTTAGCGTTCCTAGGCGCTGAGTGGAACCCTAGCGCTTACTTGCGTTTAAGCTTGCGCTTAAGCGTCCGCTTTGGTCAAAATGGGCAAGGGGGAGGCAAAACTCCCGGTCAGCGCCTAGAGCCTAATCCAACCTTAATTTTACCATGAACATTCATGGTTCTTTGAGGGTAGTATACTAATCTGTTATAGCAGCAGCAAGTAGGCAGATGCTAGACTATGGCTGGCATGTAATTTTTGAACTGCATTTAAGAAAAAAAGCGTAGGGATTACTCTTCATTCTAATGGAAGTAGATATCATGTAAAGCCCGAATAAAATTCTAGAGTCGTCGAACCAACTTCCTTTCCATGCATATACCCCTTCAACTCGTGGTGCAATTCTGTATTTGGCTGGGGATGAAGTGTCCCTCTGTTGGCGGGGGTGCGCTGGCACCAACTTGCCTTCTAGGGTTCGTCTCCTGTGAGGAGAAATTTATTCCGCAGAGCCTATCAGTTACTGGAAGGGAGGAGTGTTGGCGCAGCGCTATAGCTGTTGACTTGTGACCATGAGGTCACGGGTTCGAGTCCTGGAAATAGCCTCTTGGAGAAATGTAGGGAAAGGCTGCGTACAAAATACCCAAAGTGGTCGGACCCTTCCCCAGACCCTGCGCAAGTGGAAGCTATGTGCACCGAGCTGCCCTAAAAGTGAATCAATTACTGGTATCTTGGTCCTTCCTCTATAGGCAATGCCACCGGGTGCTATTGCGTATTTTACTGATGTCTTGACTACCTGTATGAATCAACCCCAGTTGAGTTTTGATCTTCTAAGGGTTCCACATAACCTCCCAGTTGAGTTGTCTTGTCTATTTATGCTGCTATATCTTGGTTCCTGCTTTCATTTGATTGGATGGTTTTATTCAAATTACATGTAATGGGGATGGTCTAATTTATCTATTCCTTTTGCACTTAGCATTATTACTGAGTTAACCAGCTATATTCCTGACATTCTGCTTTGTGCTTTTGGTCCTATTGTGCGATTTATGTGCCAGTAGACCACGTTGGCATGTTGCTTTGTGCTTTTGATGCTATTACCTAAACAAGAAGCTAAAATAAGCGTTGCTCTGTATCAGTTCTAAATGCCTTTTGTGATTATGATAATGAGATTTTTTATCTGTCAGACCATGATGTTATAAGATAGTAGAACCTAGTGCCTCTATCTGCAGTCGCAGATACTCTTCGCTTCGTAACCTAACCATTCAACTGTTTATATGCAGGACCTCGTTGATATTGATGTATTTCTAGATGCAAAGAGAGTGATTGATTCTCTTCGGAATAAGGAAATAGCCCCTGCTTTAGCTTGGTGTGCAGAAAACAAGTCCCGGTTAAAGAAATCAAAGGTTTGTGTTACTTGTGCTATTTCATTATTGATGCCTGCCATTTCCATAGCAGTGAGATGGAGTAAAGAATCTCTCGGTAGAGCACTGATGAATGGGATGCTTGCATTGATCTTTACTAATGATAGTTCTGATAGCTCATCAATCATATCGGTTGCTTGTTGAAATTATTCACCTTTGTAAGTTAATCACTTTATGCGGGTACAAATAATCTCAGTAATTATAATATTGTGGCATGAATATTGTGAAATGCCTGCCTTTATGCTCTAAACCGAAGGATGGAGGTGATTTGTTACACCTCTTCTTCATGTCTGAAAGCATCCAAGCCTAAAGAAAAAGGTTAAATATCATGGGAGGATGCATGGTATATAGGCGAGTAAGGCATTAGTGTGTTTCTCTTTACATTTTTCCATATAAATAAATTAAAACCAGATTTCTGTAGCTTCTGGCTGTGCCATATAGCACTTTCTTTATCTCAATGCCATATCATATTGTCTTTTATTGTTTACCCTGCAGAGTAAGCTTGAGTTCTTACTGAGGCTTCAAGAGTTTGTGGAACTAGTTAAGGTTAAGAACGAACTTCAGGCTATAGCATATGCTCGGAAATACCTTGCTCCCTGGGGGTCTACCCACATGAAAGAATTGCAGCGTGTTACGGCAACACTGGTTTTTAGAAGCAGCACAAACTGTGCTTCTTACAAGGTTAGCAGCATTGTCTTGTCTATGTTCTCTTATTTTGTTGTTTCTGCATCAGAAATGTGATAACAGCTGGACTAAGATAGTAAGAATTTTGTGCTTAAGAATCATTTGAAATTTGGGCTCCTGGTGAAACACTGAAGCTGCATTATAAAGGTATTGGTACCTTGCTGATACCGTGTGTTTTACTTGCAGGTCTTATTTGAGCAAAATCAGTGGGACTCTCTTGTGGATCAGTTTAAGCAAGAATTCTACAAACTATATGGCATGACGCTTGAGCCGTTGTTGAACATCTACCTGCAGGCAGGCCTGACAGCTCTCAAGACTCCGTATCCTTTACATGATCAGTACTTCTCTTTTATTTCTCACTGGTTACCATAATCGAAATCTTTAGTATCATAACCACAATATCTTGTTTATTTCACTCCTTGACCTTGCAAAGATTCTGCTTCGAGGGCAACTGCCCCAAAGAAGACCCCTTGTCGCTTGATGGATTTCGGAAACTCGCGGAGCCGCTGCCTTTCTCAAAGCAGCACCACTCGAAGCTTGTCTGCCACATAACCAAGGAACTCATGGACACCGAGAATCCCCCGCTCGTCCTTCCCAACGGCTATGTGTATAGCACCAAGGTACACATGCCGAGCCGACCTGCTTCTGCTCCCCCCAGATCTCACCACCTCTAACTACTCCCACTGAATCCAGAACTTAGAATTTGATGCTTGTGTTATATTGCAAATCTCAGGCCCTTGATGAGATGGCCAAGAAGAACGGCGGCAAGATCACATGCCCAAGGACAGGAGATGTCTGCAACTACACCGACCTCGTCAAGGCTTACATCTCATGATCATCTTGGGAGGTGGATGATTGATTGCCAGTCTGAATGTACATAGAACGAATGGATGATCAGAAATACTGTCTCGTGGTTAATTTGAGTTGTAGTGCAAAGCAAAAGAAGCAATGAAACTGAAATTGCAGATTGCGCTTTCCGTCATTTGTTTTTACCTGGTTGAATGACTGAACTTCTGCCAACTTTAAACATTTAAGATCATGTTATAGCATAGTTGTGACGCAACTAAACCCTCTGCGAGAAATGGAACCCTGGAATTTCTTCGCGTATATACGGAACTACAAAATGAACTGATTGACGCTACTAGTAATATTGTAGGGGAATTTACAGTACGAAATGGAATTTACACGTTTATTGGCCGTGGAACCCTCATGAGGCATGGGCCTGCTACAAGCAAAATCAATCCAGCCCAGCCCAGCACAGCCCAAAACACCGTCCACGAAACCCAGCCGTCCGATCTGAAACCCCTAGATCCAACAGCTCATATTCTCCCGCCTACTTATATAAAGACAGAGTCCTCCAGGCCTTCCATACCCTAGCCTCCACTCCGCCACCCAACCCAAGCCCCCCAACCCGCCGCCGCCAACGTCGCCGCCGCAGCGCGCGGAGGCGACCACCCCACCGCCGCCAAGATGCAGATCTTCGTGAAGACCCTGACGGGCAAGACCATCACGCTGGAGGTGGAGTCCTCGGACACCATCGACAACGTGAAGGCCAAGATCCAGGACAAGGAGGGCATCCCGCCGGACCAGCAGCGCCTCATCTTCGCCGGCAAGCAGCTCGAGGACGGCCGCACCCTCGCCGACTACAACATCCAGAAGGAGTCCACCCTGCACCTGGTGCTCCGCCTCCGCGGAGGCGCCAAGAAGCGCAAGAAGAAGACGTACACCAAGCCCAAGAAGCAAAAGCACAAGCACAAGAAGGTGAAGCTCGCCATCCTGCAGTTTTACAAGGTCGAAGACGCCACCGGCAAGGTCACCAGGCTCAGGAAGGAGTGCCCCAACGCCGAGTGCGGCGCCGGGACCTTCATGGCAAACCACTTCGACCGCCACTACTGCGGCAAGTGCGGCCTCACCTACGTCTACAACCAGAAGGCTTAGAGGTGGCTTGCGTTCCCTTTCTATTTTACCGTTTCTACCCACCGATCGAGAACTGAATTTGGGCTGATGGTTATAGCTCGTTTAGATATGTGTTCCGTTTATCTTCAAAAATGAAACCTTGAGTAGTATGTTTCCTGGATATTTAATCGCCTATTACTGAGAAATGTATCGTTTGCTGTCATTCATGATGCCGATAGTTTTTACACTCCTGCTTATCATATTATTTTCTTTGTTGATCTGATGGAAATGCGATCACAAGGCATGGTTACCATGCCCTTGATACATGGTTTCTTAGTGTCTAGCTAAATCTTTTTGCAGGTGCGTTTTGTGAGTACTGGCAATAAACCATGTATGAGCTTGCTTACATGATGATTATGTTTTTACTATTGCTGTTTTGTCATGCATTGGTTGTTTGAGGGGGTGTACATTTTTTCCACAAGTAGCTCACTTGCAATAAGATTTTGTTTCATTTCATTCAAGTGATTATGGGGTTGTAGTGTGTTCAAGATATGTGCTACGGAGTAGTAACAGTGATTTGTGTCTAGTTTTATTTATTGCATAAGGGCGATGATTGCTAGTGTGGAGCATAGTTCTGCCCTGTGGCTTAGCAAACTGTTTTGTGTTAATCATTCCTTTGGCGCATTTCATTGCTAATTCAGGTTGGGTTTAGAGTTGTGATTCAGAAATTTGTGTGGTCATACCTTTGTATGTGGTTACACTCGTAGATATGCGTGAATATTGTTCTGGGTATGATATGTTGTTTGTCATGGATTATTTTTCTGGATGTGGCATTAGTTCACAAGCTGGATATCCATGGCATGGAGTAATTTAGAATTGCCAGTGAGTTAATAACAGGACAGGTTCAGAAGCTTGTTAGTTGTTAATTCTTCTTTGGAAATGGTTGTTTGTACTGTTCTGGCATTGCTATTTGTATTTTCTACACCTTGCCGGTGATAACGCATCTGAAACTTACTAAATTTTCTGGTTGTGCTCAATCCATTGTTGTTTGATTACTTTTCTGAATTTAGAATTGCCGTAATAACCAGACAGGTTTTGTTAGTTATTGATTCCATTTGGAAATGGTTGTTTGTACTGTTGTCCTGGCATTAATGTTTATATTTTTCATGCCTTTCCAGTTACAAAGCAGCTGAAATTTACCAAAGTCTTATGTTTGTGGCTGCGCCATTGTTGTGTGATTACTGTTCTGCTGATGGTAGTTATTTAAGCTCAATTCTACACTGTTTGCATTAGATAACCATGAATTATGGCACAATTCAAAGAGACAAACATTTGATAACTTAGTGTCACCATGGGCCAGACTCATGGTTGTAGAGGTGTGCAGAAAAACTTTGGCTAGGTAAGCAGTGTTTGATCAATGGCTGTGAGGCGCACGATAATACCCACCCATTCTCCATTGTTGTTTTTTGAGAGTACGTAAATTACTTACAATAGCTTTATAGAAGAGGAGAAAATTGCAAGTATAAGATGACTACAACTAGCTGCGAACATCAAGTGTAGCACCATCACCATACCTGTCTAGTCCGAAGACATCACCGCAACACAAACTACAATGCAAAGAAGCTTCCCAAAACAGAAAAAACTCGCTGTGTCTCAATGAACGCCCAATCTCAAAAGAATTGCTACTCCCATCGAGCATCCCTTGTCGAGGCTCCATCCATCTTGAATGCCTAAAGAAGATGGCAACTATATGATGGGACTCGAGCAGACCTGAGAAAGTCACCGTCTTGGATTCGCTTGCGACAACTGTACATTGCAGAATGATCATGAGCAGTGGCAAGCACAACGAAGGACCACCAAACCGTGTCTCAAAGCACAATGCGAGGAACGGCGTCGAGGACGCCGCCATCGTATCGACCTTGCCGAATCAAGGCTTTCGCTTGAAGACCACTACCATACCAAGCGAGCGAAGTGTAACACCCTCAGTGTCAGGCATCAGTAAAACTTTTGTTAATAATTAAACCTTTGTGATTAGCAAGTCTTTAATCACCTTGATCATACCTTGTTCATCTTTGATTCACACAAACCCTAAATGCCTTTTGTTGAATATTAGAAATACGGTGACGATAAATCTTTTCCAAAAGTCTTGGAACCACTTTTATAAAATCCCAAATAAACATGGGGCCATGGCAATGTGGTCATGGGTATTTACAGTGCTATGGAAAATTCCAAACAAATAATAACAGTGCTGAAACAGCACTATTTGCCAATTTCTTAATGAAAATAAATATCAAAAGAGTTTAGAAAAACCCTAGACTTTTTGTGGCACTCTAGGTATATGCCTTACTAATTATGGACCAGGTTGTATATTTTACAAAAATGCCAAAGCAGATAAAATAATTGCTAATAGATTTTCAAATATTAGGAAAAAACAAAAAGGGCCTCTGACTATTTGTCGCACGGGGCAAAGCCCACTGAACTGGCCCACCCGGGCCCTTTTTCCTTTTTTTCATCTCCCTCCTCTGTCCTGTTCGGCCGACCTGGCCATGGCGCCGGCTGGTGTCGACGGACCAGCTCGACGCCGACGCCGCGGTCGCTACAGGAGCCGGCGAGGGGATAAGACCCCCGGCGCCCCTAAACCTAGATCGAGCAGGCGCCATTTCCCCCCCTCCCCCCATCCTCTGCCTCGTCGCCGACCGCCGTCTTCCTCGCCAGGATTCGCGCACTCCGGCCACCCCCGCGCCCCCCCGTGCACACCAACCTTCCCCCCTGTGAGCCCCCTTTCGATTCCCCCCATCCCCTCGCCGTTGGGTCTCTGCAGCCGCCTGGCCGTCCGAGCACCAGCGCCGCTCTGCTTGCTGTTGCGCTGCTTGCTGCTGTCGCTAACTGCTGCTCCTCCTGCCGGCGACCTCACCATGCCCTGCACCTCCTCTCCTGTGCCCACTCCCGTGCGTGGCCTTTGGCCCCGGTCGCCGGTGCCCTGTGCCCGTGCGAGGCCAGCCAAGACCAGCCCCTAATCCTTTTGTTGCCAAAGCACGTGATGAGTACAACATTGGCCTGGTTTAAACTTCACGTACTGAAGAAATTTGTCACATGTGTTGTTGCTGCTGCTACTTACCTCCTGCTGTGTCACTTTTTGCAGCAACAAAGTAGCAACAATACAAGTCCTAGAATAGCCAAAATTGATATGAATTTGAAGTAGACACAACCAGATTTGATTTGTTCCATTGTACCGACTCCAAAAAATGCACCGTTTAATTAGTAGAAAAATGAAAAAGGAGCAAAAATCTGTGATGTGTTAGTACAATCAGGCCTGATGCCTATTGTGCAAATAAAAAGTTCGCAGATAACTTTCTAAGTTTCTGAAATTTTCAAATAGGTCCTCTACCATTAATTAGAGTTTAGATTAAATAAATCTGCAAAAATTTTTTTAGCCTATGACATGTGGGACCCACCCTCTAATATCCCTGTTTTAGTTGAATTAAAATAAACTCTCCATGACATGTGGGCCCCCCTTGTCAGATTACTATTCTGGATAATCTTGTGGATAATGTTGCTTTAATATTAAAAGAAATTCTATAAAATGAATAAAATGATTTAAACTTTGATATTGAATATCTTTTAAACCGTAGCTCAGATAAAAAAAAACTTTATACATGAAAGTTGATCAGAAAAATACAACGTATACGGATGCGCTATCCGTATGTCTACCCCACCCCCCTAACACACCGATCATCGACATTCCCCCCTCTGGGCTGTCTGTCGATAATTCCCGGTGCCGGTAAAAACCTGCCGGATGAATTTATTCCGAACACGAAAGTTGTTCGGAATAGTTCAACTAACCCGGATACACCCCCCCTTATCTTTGTCGGGTGTCCACGACACCTCCGGCATGATACCTTCCCCCTTCGGTCGCCCTGTCCGGTAATCACCCGGAGCCGGTAGTTCATCCCCGAATGAATTCCCGCTCCGAGCCTGATACATCGTACTGCGTTAGAACACCGACATCGATACATTTGCCATGTCATTCATATGTTTGCATTGCTTGCTTTGTATTTACTATTTCTTCCCCCCTTATCTCCGGTGGACCTCGCTGGTACCGCCGACTACACTGCTGCCGGGTACGACTACTTCGTCGACGACCCTGCCCCTACCCGCGAGCTTCCAGGCAAGCAGAGCCATTCTCTTCCCCAGATATCGCCTACCTTTTTCGTACTTTTCTTGCACTAGGCATTGTTACTGCTGCTGCTACGTTATACTCCTATTCAATTGCATAGCCTGATTTTGTCGCCCTTGATGTACCTTTCCTTTATCCTATGCTGCCTATTATTACTTATGCATTATTCAGCAGTGAGCCCTGCGCATTGTTAGCTAGGGTTAGATAGCGGGCCGTGATCACTATGGGAGCGATCGTGGATACATTAATTATAACTGTTGCAGGTACGGAACAAAGCAGACACCGTCAAGGGCCCTATCTGGGTTATGCCTAGTCACCTCAAGTGTGAGCTATCCAGGAGTAATCCTTGTACTCCACTCGAGGCTGACTTTGTCTTGCCGCCATAGGGTCCTAAACAGCGGTTGTCCTTAAAGGTAAGAAGTCGGGCGACCCAACGGTGCCCGCGAGCGGTATATCGTCGGGAACGATAGGGAGGGTACGACCGACGTTACTGGCGTGCTTGGCCCCTGCTCGTATCTCGCGAGAGTTACCAAACCACGAAAGTCGAGCTCTACCAAGAGCACACGCGAGACAAGGTAAGGAGACGGTTCACCTTGTTGGTAACCTCAGTGACTTGGTGGGACGACAGGGCAGGCACCGATGTACTGGTGGTCCTGACTGCTGTCGTTGACCGCGGGTCGGTTAAGTCGAGGCAACGATAACGGTTGTCACGCAGGTTAATTAAAATGCTAAATGGTTCGGCGGATGACTTGAGAGGCCCGTTGGTCTGTACGCACTACCTTCACGTGGGATAAGGAGTTATGGGCTCCCCTGCGTCGTAGTTTGCCCAAAAACTCTTCAGACGTCAGCAGTACCGCGGCCTGCGCCGGGAAGTGGTGTCTTCTTCGTCCGGACGGTGTGTTTTTGGATTTGCTTTCGCTTCACCGGCCAGCCACGCACCGTGCAGGAGCGTGCAAGGGTGAGGGTCCTAGACCCCTTGGCGCATAGGATATAGTCCGGCGGATGGCCTCTCTGTTGAGCCTAGGATGGGCTGCCTCGTGTCGGATAGCCTCGGTGGGGCGTTCCCTAACAAGGTTCACGCCACCCTGGAGATCCGAGCGTGTAGGCTGAACAGTAGTGCACCCCTGCAGGGAGTTTAATCTATTCGAATAGCCGTGTCCACGGTAACAGGACACTTTATGCTGAAGCTGGATCTTACCACTAGAAACTATTACTATTAAACTGTATGGTTCCGGGTCTTCTTCCTCGCAGGGAGTCGAGGAAGGGAACTCGGAGGCATTATTATTATTAATCATTACAACTTACTATTATACAATGTTGCAGCAACTTCTGCTTCGTTGTTACTTTATGCTTTATATGAACTGTTGGGTGTTTCTCTCCTCATGCTGCAAGACATCGTCAGAAGATGATAGTCTTCGATAGGCCTAGCTTCTTATCCTTATTCTGATTTCTATCTTGCAGTCCACTATATACAGCCTCCCCTTTCCATTTTATACAATGCATAATGCTTAGTAGCGGACGTAAGACTCGCGGGTATACTAGATACTCACCTTTGCTTTATTTCCCCTTTTATGTTTTGCCTGATCGGCCGCTGCAGTCGACGTTGGAGCCCAGGAGCAGGAGTACCCCGGAGGCGGATACTACTACGTCGAGACCCACGCTGACCAGGACCAGGAGTAGTTTCGGAGGCTCCCAGGCAGGAGGCCTTGCCTTTTCGATCTGTATCTCTTATGTTATTTGTGCTAGCCTTCTTAAGGCAAAACTTGACTAACTATGTCTGTACTCAGATATTATGGCTTGTATAACTTATGTATTCGGGTCCGAGTGACCCTCCCTTTATTGTAACATATTGGTTTATCCTTTTGTGTTTAGTGTTGTGCTGTGATATTCTCACCGTGACACCCTAATCTCAGCCGTGTACCCTGCGTGTATGATTACTGTACACGGATTGATTTTGGGGGCGTCACAAGTTGGTATCAGAGCCGACTGCCTGTAGGAATCCACCCCACCACTACCTGGTCGAAGTTGAGTCTAGACTTTGAAAAACTATTTTGCTAACTTAATATTTGGCTTACGGGCCCACATCGATGTCACCATGTGTGATATCTATGGTATTAGGATCCTTTTCTCCTTATCTATGCTCTAGGAATCTGCTCTCTTATCCTTGCTGGTAAGTTTTACAAACTCTTACATTAGGATCACGTTCTCTTGATTCCATCCGACATTTTTGGTGCTTCCCCATTGATTGAGTCGTGTTGCAGGAGTTTTACCACAGGTCCCGGACCGCGGATCCCATTCTCATTCTGGGCAGGCCGCGCGTCCTCTGGCATTAACTCCTGTGGCCAACAGTTTTCTTGCGGCGTGATTGACATAGTGGAATCTATGTCGCGTCGTGTAATCCTTACCGCGGTCTGCGCGCCGCCTAGTGTGTCCTTTTTCCTTAATTTCTACGACGTTACGCTGCCCGATTTTCGATTGATTCTATGTGTGGATGTGTATGTCTTATATGACTACTCCTATATTTCCGCGCCTCCTCTTTGTTGTCGCTTTACCTAATACTCGTTTCCGGCATCGCGTTAAAATTCTCATCGCTGAAATACCCCTGTTAAATTCTAGCAGGATGGCTGGTCGTGGTGGTCGTGGTCGTGGTCGTGGTGCCAACGATCCACCTCCGCCGCCGGACTACATGGCCGCGATGATGCAGCAGTTTCAGATGAACCAGGTGTTTATGCAAGGAGTCATAGATCAGCTCCAGAACCAGAACCAGCACCAGAACCAACCGCCTGTGGTTACTCTGCGGGATTTCATGCGTCTCAATCCCCCTCTCTTCCACCAACCTAAACAGCCGCTGGATGCCGATGATTGGCTTCGTGATATCACTCGTCAGCTGGAGTTCGCTAATGTGAGCGCTGCTGATTACGTCAACTTCGCGTCCTATTTCCTGCGTGGCCCCGCTGCTTAGTGGCGGGACACTTACAAGGGCTCGCTAGTTGAAGGGACTGTCGTCACCTGGAATGAGTTCAAGTCTGCCTTCCGTGCTCGTTATGTCCCCCAGGCGATTATGAACCGTATGAAGGCTGAGTTCCGCAACCTCGTTCAGGGCAACAAAACTGTCGAGGCATATCAGAGGGAATTCCTCCGCCTCTCCCGCTATGCTGCAAGTGACCTCCCCAATGATGCAAGTAGGCAAGAGAAGTTCCGTGATGGACTCAACGCAGATCTCCATCTTGCACTAGCTTTGCACGTCTTCCCCGACTTCGCCACCATGGTGAACCAGACTATCACTCTCGAGACCGCTCAGCTTAAGTTTGGTGGTTCGCAGAAGCGCCCCTGTGATGCTGGCTCATCTTCGGGCACCGCACAGAAGCAACACGTTTGGCTTCCACACAGTGTGTATCGTCCACCTGCCCCTGCACCAAGGCCGTCGTATGTTGCACCTCGTCTGCCTCCGCCTCCGCCGAGACAGCCGAAGACTGAGACTGCACCCCTCCGTCCTCAAGATGGCTTGTGCTTCAAATGCCATCAGCCGGGTCACTTTTCCAGAGACTGCCCCCAGCGACAGAATCAACTGGTAGTTCACCCTGCTGGCCGTGGCAACAATAGGACCCCCAACTATAACACTGGGTCTTCTGCTCACACTCGCGGACATGCTTACAACATTGACGTTGAAGAAGCTCAGGCACAGCCCGCTACAGTGATGGGTACTCTCCTCATTAACTCAATACCTGCTACTGTCTTATTTGATACAGGAGCATCACATTCATTCATGTTGGAAGCATTTGCATTATCGCATAACTTTACGCTTGGAAAGATGAACACACCGATGGTTGTTCGCACCCCGATAGGCCAGTGCCGAACCACCATGCTGGTGCCCAATACCGCCGTTGAAATCGAAGGAGTTGTATTCCACGTGTCCCCCATCATTCTGAAGTCTTCCATCATAGACCTCATCCTGGGAATGGATTGGTTGAAAGTCCACGATGCCGCACTGTATTGTGGTACCAAGTCTGTCCAACTTTTTCACCCCTCCGGTGAGATTGTTAACCACACCACCCGGATTACCCGTGATGCTGAAACGCATATCTATATGATGAATGCTTTGAACGTCTCGCCTCTTGAAGGAATTGAGCAAGTTCCAGTCGTTTGTGATTTTCCCGACGTCTTCCCAGAAGAACTGCCGGGAATACCCCCGATTAGAGAGGTTGAATTCGTCATCGACTTGAAGCCCGGCACCGTCCCTATTGCCAAGCGCCCATATAAGATGCCACCTCACCACCTCCTTGAATTGAAGAAGGAGATCGACACGACCCTCAAGAAAGGCTTCATCCGTCCAAGTTCCTCTGCTTGGGGAGCACCTTCGCTCTTTGTCAAGAAGAGTGATGGCACGAACCGTTTGGTCCAAGATTACCGACCTATCAACCAGGCCACGATACAGAACAAGTACCCCCTCCCTCGGATCAATGATCTTTATGATCAACTGGCTGGATCCACGGTGTTTTCAAAACTCGACTTAAGGTTGGGTTACCATCAAATCCGAGTCCGTGATGAGGACATCCCGAAGACCGCATTCATTACTCGCTATGGTTCAGACGAGTACACCGTCATGTCCTTTGGCTTGACGAATGCACCAGCCACCTTCTCCAGATTGATGAACTATATATTCATGGAATACCTCGACAAGTTCGTCGTGGTTTATCTGGATGATATATTGATTTACTCCAAGACCGATGCAGAACATGCTGATCATCTTCGTCTTATACTGGAAAAGCTTCGAGAACACAAACTGTATGCTAAGTACTCAAAGTGTGAGTTCTGGCTTCCTGAAGTAACTTACCTTGGTCATGTGATTTCCAAGGATGGCGTTGCCGTCAACCCCGAACATATTCAGGCTATTCTTGACTGGACTCCGCTCAGGACTGTCAAGCAAGTCCGAAGTTTCCTCGGCCTCGCCAGCTATTGCCGCCGTTTTGTTGAGAATTTCTCCAAGATTGCCAAGCCTCTGACTAATCTGCTTCACAAAGGCGTCAAGTTTGAGTGGACTGATAAATGTCAAGAAAGTTTTCAAGCTCTGAAGGACAAGCTCACTTCTCCCCCAGTGCTTGCTCCTCCTGATACTTAGAAGGACTTTGTGATATATTGCGACGCGTCTCGTCAAGGATTAGGCTGTGTCCTAATGCAAGAGCGCAAAGTAATTGCTTATGGCTCTCGTCAGTTGCGTGCTCACGAAGATAAGTATCCAACTCATGATCTCGAATTGGCAGCGGTAATTTATGCATTGAAGCTGTGGCGACATTACCTCGTTGGTAACCGTTGCGAGATCTACACCGACCACCAAAGCCTGAAGTACCTATTCACCCAACCAGACCTGAATCTCCGCCAGCAGAGATGGCTCGAGACAATAGCCGACTACAACATGGGAATTTCTTACACCCCTGGCAAAGCTAATGTGGTGGCCGATACCTTAAGCCGCAAAGCCTACTGTTCTGAACTTGAAGTCCAGATAGAGCAGCCACTTCTGTATGAAGAGCTCCGCAAGTTGAACCTTGAAATTGTTCCGCAGGGACATGTGAATAACCTTGTTGTTGAGCTGGACCTCGACAACACCATCAAGTGGATACAAACATGTGACTCTGATGTCGAGAAGATCAAGAAGTATATCGCTGGAGGAAAACCATCATGCTTCACTGTTGCTGATGATGGTACGTTGTATTTCAAGAATCGTTTAGTGGTCCCTAGGAGTAAGCCCAATCTAAACTTGACCCCGCGCGTCATGAAAGAAGCTCATGATACTCCTTTGTCAATTCACCCTGGTAGTACCAAGATGTACCAAGACCTTCGTCAGCGGTACTGGTGGTCTAACATGAAGCAAGACATCGCTCGATATGTTGACGAGTGTGACGTTTGCCGTCGCGTGAAAGCAGAACATCAAAGACCTGCTGGAACTCTGCAACCACTTTCTATTCCTGAATGGAAGTGGGACAAGATTGAAATGGACTTCGTCACCGGTTTTCCGCGATCCCAGAAGGGTCATGATGCGATCTTCGTCGTCATCAAACAATTCTCCAAAGTTGCCCACTTTCTGCCAGTCAAGGAGACGATCTCTGCTAGTCAGTTAGCAGACTTATATGTTTCCAGAATTGTTTCCCTCCACGGTATTCCGTTGGAGATCAGTTCAGACCGTGGCAACATTTTCACCTCGAAGTTCTGGGATAGTTTCCAAGAAGCTATGGGCACTCACCTGAATTTCAGCACCGCTTATCACCCCCAGTCGCAAGGACAAGTCGAACGAGTCAACCTAGTGCTTGAAGACATGCTTCGAGCTTGTGTCATTTCATTCGGTAAGAAATGGGAGGAATCTCTTCCATTTGCTGAATTCTCGTACAACAATAGCTATCAAGCTAGTCTGCAGATGGCCCCCTTTGAAGTTCTTTACGGACGTAAGTGTCGAACCCCTCTGAATTGGTCAGAAACTGGAGAACGAACTCTCATTTGTCCGGACATTATTCAGCATGCCGAAGATCAGGTCCGCGTTATCCGTGAACACCTGAAGGCCGCTCAGTCTCGTCAAAAGAGCAACTATGACCGCAAGCATAAGGAAATGGTCTATCAGCCCGGCGAACAAGCTTACCTTCGTGTCACTCCCATGAGGGGCACTCACCGCTTCGGAATCAAAGGCAAGTTAGCTCCTCGCTACATTGGCCCGTTCCGTATTCTTTCTAGGAGTGGACCAGTGGCATACCATTTGGAATTGCCGTCAAACCTCTCTCAAGTCCACGATGTCTTCCACGTGTCGCAACTCCGACGCTGCTTCAAGGACCCTATCCGCGAAGTGGAACATGATATGATTGAGCTGCAGCAGGACTTGACCTATCAAGAACATCCAAGCCGCATTCTTGATCAGTCTGAACACCGAACCCGCAACAAGACGACTAAGTTTCTCAAAGTTCAGTGGTCGAATCATTCTGAAGATGAAGCCACTTGGGAACGCGAAGATCGTCTTCGTGAAGAATACCCCGATCTTTTTCCCGCTACCACTTAAATTCGCGAGACGAGAATTCTTGTAGTGGGGGAGATTTGTAACACCCTCAGTGTCAGGCATCAGTAAAACTTTTGTTAATGATTAAACCTTTGTGATTAGCAAGTCTCTAATCACCTTGATCATATCTTGTTCATCTTTGATTCACACAAACCCTAAATGCCTTTTGTTGAATATTAGAAATACGGTGACGATAAATCTTTTCCAAAAGTCTTGGAACCACTTTTATAAAATCCCAAATAAACATGGGGCCATGGCAATGTGGTCATGGGTATTTACAGTTCTATGGAAAATTCCAAACAAATAATAACAGTGCTGAAACAGCACTATTTGCCAATTTCTTAATGAAAATAAATATCAAAAGAGTTTAGAAAAACCCTAGACTTTTTGTGGCACTCTAGGTATATGCCTTACTAATTATGGGCCAGGTTGTATATTTTACAAAAATGCCAAAGCAGATAAAATAATTGCTAATAGATTTTCAAATATTAGGAAAAAACAAAAAGGGCCTCTGACTATTTGTCGCACGAGGCAAAGCCCACTGAACTGGCCCACCCGGGCCCTTTTTCCTTTTTTTCATCTCCCTCCTCTGTCCTGTTCGGCCGACCTGGCCATGGCGCCGGCTGGTGTCGACGGACCAGCTCGACGCCGACGCCGCGGTCGCTACAGGAGCCGGCGAGGGGATAAGACCCCCGGCGCCCCTAAACCTAGATCGAGCAGGCGCCATTTCCCCCCCTCCCCCCATCCTCTGCCTCGTCGCCGACCGCCGTCTTCCTCGCCAGGATTCGCGCACTCCGGCCACCCCCGCGCCCCCCGTGCACGCCAACCTTCCCCCCTGTGAGCCCCCTTTCGATTCCCCCCATCCCCTCGCCGTTGGGTCTCTGCAGCCGCCTGGCCGTCCGAGCACCAGCGCCGCTCTGCTTGCTGTTGCGCTGCTTGCTGCTGTCGCTAACTGCTGCTCCTCCTGCCGGCGACCTCACCATGCCCTGCACCTCCTCTCCTGTGCCCACTCCCGTGCGTGGCCTTTGGCCCCGGCCGCCGGTGCCCTGTGCCCGTACGAGGCCAGCCAAGACCAGCCCCTAATCCTTTTGTTGCCAAAGCACGTGATGAGTACAACATTGGCCTGGTTTAAACTTCATGTACTGAAGAAATTTGTCACATGTGTTGTTGTTGCTGCTACTTACCTCCTGCTGTGTCACTTTTTGCAGCAACAAAGTAGCAACAATACAAGTCCTAGAATAGCCAAAATTGATATGAATTTGAAGTAGACACAACCAGATTTGATTTGTTCCATTGTACCGACTCCAGAAAATGCACCGTTTAATTAGTAGAAAAATGAAAAAGGAGCAAAAATCTGTGATGTGTTAGTACAATCAGGCCTGATGCCTATTGTGCAAATAAAAAGTTCGCAGATAACTTTCTAAGTTTCTAAAATTTGCAAATAGGTCCTCTACCATTAATTAGAGTTTAGATTAAATAAATCTGCAAAAAAAAATTAAGCCTATGACAGGTGGGACCCACCCTCTAATAATCCCTGTTTTAGTTGAATTAAAATAAACTCTCCATGACATGTGGGCCCCCTTGTCAGATTACTATTCTGGATAATCTTGTGGATAATGTTGCTTTAATATTAAAAGAAATTCTATAAAATGAATAAAATGATTTAAACTTTGATATTGAATATCTTTTTAACCGTAGCTCAGATAAAAAAAACTTTATACATGAAAGTTGATCAGAAAAATACAACGTATACGGATGCGCTATCCGTATGTCTACCCCACCCCCCTAACACACCGATCATCGACATTCCCCCTCTGGGCTGTCTGTCGATAATTCCCGGTGCCGGTAAAAACCTGTCGGATGAATTTATTCCGAACACGAAAGTTGTTCGAAATAGTTCAACTAACCCGGATACACCCCCCTTATCTTTGTCGGGTGTCCACGACACCTCCGGCATGATACCTTCCCCCTCCGGTCGCCCTGTCCGGTAATCACCCGGAGCCGGTAGTTCATCCCCGGATGAATTCCCGCTCCGAGCCTGATACATCGTACTGCGTTAGAACACCGACATCGATACATTTGCCATGTCATTCATATGTTTGCATTGCTTGCTTTGTATTTACTATTTCTTCCCCCCTTATCTCCGGTAGACCCCGCTGGTACCGCCGACTACACTGCTGCCGAGTACGACTACTTCGTCGACGACCCTGCCCCTACCCGCGAGCTTCCAGGCAAGCAGAGCCATTCTCTTCCCCAGATACCGCCTACCTTTTCCGTACTTTTCTTGCACTAGGCATTGTTACTGCTCTTCTACGTTATACTCCTATTCAATTGCACAGCCTGATTTTGTCGCCCCTTGATGTACCTTTCCTTTATCCTATGCTGCCTATTTTTACTTATGCATTATTCAGCAGTGAGCCCTGCGCATTGTTAGCTAGGGTGAGATAGCGGGCCGTGATCACTATGGGAGCGATCGCGGATACATTAATTATAATTTTTTCAGGTACGGAAGAAAGCAGACACCGTCAAGGGCCCCTATCTGGGTTATGCCTAGTCACCTCAAGTGTGAGCTATCCAGGAGTAATACTTGTACTCCACTCGAGGCTGACTTTGTCTTGCCGCCATAGGGTCCTGAACAACGGTTGTCCTTAAAGGTAAGAAGTCGGGCGACCCAACGGTGCCCGCGAGCGGTATATCGTCGGGAACGACAGGGAGGGTACGACCGACGTTACTGGCGTGCTTGGCCCCTGCTTGTATCTCGCGAGAGTTACCAAACCACGTAAGTCGAGCTCTACCAAGAGCACACGCGAGACAAGGTAAGGAGACGGTTCACCTTGTTGGTAACCGCAGTGACTTGGTGGGACGACAGGGCAGGCACCGATGTACTGGTGGTCCTAACTGCTGTCGTTCACCGCGGGCCGGTTAAGTCGAAGCAACGATAACGGTTGTCACGCAGGTTAATTAAAATGCTAAATGGTTCGGCTGATGACTTGAGAGGCCCGTTGGTCTGTACGCACTACCTTCACGTGGGATAAGGAGTTATGGGCTCCCCTGCGTCGTAGTTTGCCCGAAAGCTCTTCAGACATCAGCAGTACCGCGACCTGCGCCGGGAAGTGGTGTCTTCTTCGTCCGGACGGTGTGTTTTTGGATTTGCTTTCGCTTCACCGGCCAGCCACGCACCGTGCAGGAGCATGCAAGGGTGAGGTTCCTAGACCCCTTGGCGCATAGGATATAGTCCGGCGGATGGCCTCTCTGTTGAGCCTAGGATGGGCTGCCTCGTGTCGGATAGCCTCGGTGGGGCGTTCCCTAACAAGGTTCACGCCACCCTGGAGATCCGAGCGTGCAGGCTGAACAGTAGTGCACCCCTGCAGGGAGTTTAATCTATTCGAATAGCCGTGTCCACGGTAACAAGACGCTTTATGCTGAAGCTGGATCTTACCACTAGAAACTATTACTATTAAACTGTATGGTTCCGGGTCTTCTTCCTCGCAGGGAGTCGAGGAAGGGAACTCGGAGGCATTATTATTATTAATCATTAGAACTTACTATTATACAATGTTGCAGCAACTTCTTCTTCGTTGTTACTTTATGCTTTATATGAACTGTTGGCTGTTTCTCTGTTCATGCTGCAAGACATCGTCAGAAGATGCCAGTCTTCGATAGGCCTAGCTTCTTATCCTTATTCCGATTTCTATCTTGCAGTCCACTATATACAGCCTCCCCTTTCCATTTGATACAATGCATAATGCTTAGTAGCGGACGTCAGACTCGCGGGTATACTAGATACTCACCTTTGCTTTATTTCCCCTTTTATGTTTTGCCTGATCGGCCGCTGCAGTCGACGTTGGTTCCCAGGAGAAGGAGTACCCCGGAGGCGGATACTACTACGTCGAGACCCCCGCTGACCAGGACCAGGAGTAGTTTCGAAGGCTCCCAGGCAGGAGGCCTTGCCTTTTCGATCTGTATCTCTGATGTTATTTGTGCTAGCCTTCTTAAGGCAAAACTTGACTAACTATGTCTGTACTCAGATATTATGGCTTGTATAACTTATGTATTCGGGTCCGAGTGACCCTCCCTTTATTATAACATATTGGTTTATCCTTTTGTGTTTAGTGTTGTGCTGTGATATTCTCACCGTGGCACCCTAATCTCAGCCGTGTACCCTGCGTGTATGATTACTATACACGGATTGATTTTGGGGGCGTCACACGAAGGGGATGTCAAGGCATGTCGATGACACCTTCAAGGAGGGGAAAGACACTCGTGGGTGCGGCCTTCGTCGTCGGCCCAAAAAGCTGAAGTCTGTCGGGACCCGGGGTTAGCGTATGTAATTCCGGTCATAATACAATCACATGGAGAGCCGAGAACCGTACCCACTTGTCTAAGCAGACAAGGCCAAGCACAGAACGTTCTCGGTAAGCATCGAACATGAGGGGCATCCCATTCAGGATGGATGATCAACTGAGATGGGTCCTCATCGTCCGCACACAAGTCTAATGATATGGGTGGTGAATCCCATATTCACAGACAAGTCGCCTCAACCATGTTATCGATTGAATCATAACCCTTACATAGACTTACTCCAGCCCGATCACTTAGTCGGGATCTCGGGCGGGCTTGATCATACAACAAAGTGTGCCACGTGACAGAGTCATGAGCAATCGCATCGCGATGCCCCAAGCTGCGCACATCTAAGGGCCACTTGGTGTATAAAAGACCGCCGGCAAGAACACAACTAAGCTATCGAACCCCACACTAAGACATGCATGTTATAATCATACACGCAACATACATGTCCAGTGTAAACAGCAGATAATCACAACATGAACTCTACAAACTCATAGTCTTTATAACCTCTGCTAAACAAAGCAGACATAGTAGTTGTATTACAAGCAGAGATCACATGAATGTGATCCAACATTACATCAAACATCAACGGAAGCAAATTATGTCTTAGTAAAGACAAGTTTAACAAATGGCTTAAGAATCCTGAAAGAAAAGTACAACGACCCTCCAAAGGGCACAGGCTGCTGCCTGGAACTATACGACATTGGTCCACGTCGAGCTCGAGGTAGAGGCCACCATCAGGGTCAGTGGTCTCGTCTCTAAAACATAGAATAAGCAAACGTGAGTACAAAGTCGTACTCAGCAAGACTTACATAGGAACTATACTACTCATGCACATGTATCAAGGCAAAGGGAGGTGGGGTTTCACTTGCAGAAGTGCCAGCTTTGACTTGGCTAATCCTGAACTACGAGTACCAGAGAGAGGTAAGAACGTACACGAGTCCAAGTAACAGTCTCCAACCAATACTCCACTATGGTTCCTTCCTCGACTTCCCCACGAGGAAGCACGCCATAGCACTCACACTTATCTTGGTGTGTTTTAGAAGTATCCAGTTCAAATTATCTATGATCAAGTAAAGGTCTCCAAGTAGTCCATAACCGCGGACACGGCTATTCGAATAGTTCATTAACCCTGCAGGGGTGTACTGCTACACACACGCCTCATCAGTTACCGCCTGGGGATGGACCCTTCAAGTGAGTACCGGCGAGGATGCTGCCACGACACTTCACTCACGACACCATCTCTAGTCCTAGGGAGTCGCCTATTTGAGTTGGGACCACGATCGGAATCCGGCCGATTGTTCCGATGCGGACTCAAACGTTGTGTGACCGCCATCAAGCTCAACTCGATCATGATCACTTGATTCAACGTGCCCACAACCTACGCCAACCACTTACCTTGGTTCCACCTGCTTGAGATCGTTAAAGGGCGAACTACTTGCGACTCCTGGACTGGTCCGGGGTGAGGTACTAGGCCGAGAGGGGTCAGTGAGCCCAATGTGTGGTCGTACTCTTAGTCTTCGATAACAACACAAGAACTCGGGCCTAAGGCAGTGTTCAACGAGACAACCCACTGTGTACTCCTACACAGCCTCTCATCGTTCACCTTTGTTTAGGGTAGATTCACCAACACGTTACCACCATCATTCACATGATCACTACCATCCCGACTCACATCAAAATAGCCTCAGGTAACAACTCTAAGCATGCAATAAGCTGTAACAGTTGCAGGGGCCACATGATATCAACCAACTCCTACATCTGCTAGGATTGTGGTTTGCTTACTACTGTGACAAAATGATAGGTCATGCAAAGGAATGGGTTCAACTAGCGGTAGAACGTATCATGGTAACATCCTAAACATGCATTTGCGAGAATGAGAGGGAACTGGGATTTTATAGACATGATCAAAGGGGGGGCTGCTTGCCTTGCTGACGATCACGAGGTATCACTCTTCTGACGTGAGGTTGAACTCGTCTCCGAGATCAACTCTACCGAGAAGATGCAATCACCGAAGCACTGGAAGTAAAGCACAATCAAAATAATACAATGCACATTCAATATGCAAAACAAAGCATGGCAGTGTGCTAATCTGACCTATGTTTGAATTGCCACATTTTAATTGAAGTTCATTTGAACAGTAAATTCAATTTCAAACTCCAAATGTTATTCAAATTTGGTCAACTTGCATTTGCTAATATTTGTTCACTTGAAACCAAATGATTATATGTGTGAAATGCTTCTGATGTACAAGTGAAGTGTGGTGCAGTTCAAAGTTTGAAGTTGGAATAGTAATTGATTTGAATTTGAAATAAATCCAATTAAATCAAATAGCAAAAGCTACTGATCCCTTTTTAAGATCAACTCCAACATAGCTGAAAGTTGGATATTTGGATAGAGGATTTTCTCCTGATCATTTTTCATATATTATATGTTGAATTTGGAGTTAAAATGAATTTTCTATGATTTTTCAAAGTTTCAGCCATTTTCTGGAATTAACTGAATTTCTTTATTTCTTTTAAAAGATTTCTCTGTTTACTGCGTCAGCCTGACGCCAGGGTGACATCAGGGGCTGCTGACGCGTGGGGTCCCTTTGTCAGCGGCTCTGGGGTTAAACCCGGTTTAGATTAACCCCCTGGTTAATTAGAGGGGGCCCCGGGCCCACCTGTCGGTGACGTGGGGGGGGGGGGTTAGGGGTCGGTTAGGTTTAACCAACCGGCGGCTAAACGCCGGTGGCATTCCGGCACGGCGGCGCTCCACGGGAGGGCGGCTCCGGCCACGGGAGAGGGAGATGGAGGCACGGGAGCGTGCCTCGCGCTCGTGCGCTTCTCCTGGAGTATGCCGGGGACCTCGAGGAGGCCCTGGGCCATGGCTACGACGACGGGAAGCGGCGGCTGGCCACTGGCTCCGGCGAACTCGCGCTGCAGAACACGGGGGAGGAAGCTAGGAGGGGGAAAACGAGCGGGAGCTCACGTGGAAGACGACGACGAGCTCAGGGGGGCCGTAGAGAAGCTGGACGCGGCGAATTTGTCGAAGACGTCCACGGTGGCCGGCGGCGAATTCTTGAAGTAGTCGTCGCTCTGCTGGTCCTTGAATCAAATTGGAGCTGCTGCTCGAGCTGGTGGTCGCCGAGGGTCCTCGTAGACACCTTGGCTCGCCGGAAGGAGCTCGGTGGCCGCGCTAAACCTCGTCGGCGCTCAGGCGGTTCTCGGGTGTGTGCGCGAAACAACGAGAGAGAGAGAGAGGATGGACTGGGAGAGGGGGAAGAAGGCCTGGGGGCTTCTGGGCGTGTCTAGCGGCGAGGAGAGAGGGGGGGATGACCAGGCAGAGAGGTGGCGTGGCGGCCATGGCCACCGCATGCGCTCCAGTGAGCAGCATCGGGGCCAGGGGAAGAAGACGACAGGGGAGGTCCCCCTGGTGGGCTGGGCCGGCCAGGTAAGTGGGCCTCGCCTGTGGGCGTGAGGTAAGGTTTCTGTCTTTCTTTTCTTATTTTCTTTTCTGTTGTCTGTTTGCCCAATAAAAATAAATAGTTAGGGCATTTTATAAAATCCCCAAATATTTTTATAAAACCTAGGTGACTATATGGAAGTCAACCCCAAGTTTTGGGAATTTTTGAAATTCAATTTATTTGAATTCCAATTCAAATAGACAAAAGATTTAATTTCCAAGCCACTATTTGAATTATTGAAAAATCTATGAGCATGGGATTAATCCCAAATCACTTTTAAAATGATCAGACTCATTTTTAGGATTTTTCAATACATCCAAAAGAATTTTGGAAAAAGATTTATTTCTGGCCTTTTTATTTAATTCATTTAGGGCTTTTCTTTTCCCCATTTCCTTTTCTTTTGCAAATTTTTTTCAAGATGCAAAAATGCAAGCTAGGTTAAACACAAACCTACTTTGGGGTTCTGACAACTCGCCCCCACTCAAAAGAATCTTGTCCCGAGATTCAGAAGTTGTCGGGAGGAAGGTGGGGTACTCAGCTCGTAGACGATCCTCTCGTTCCCAGGTGGCTTCTTGCTCTGAATGATGTGACCACTGCACTTTGAGGAATCTGATCTTCTGACGTCTGGTGCTACGCTCGGCTTCATCGAGAATACGAACAGGGTACTCTCGATATGAAAGGTTATCTTGGAGATCAAGCGTTTCGTGGTCTACTTCGCGGATGGGGTCCTTGAAGCAACGCCTGAGTTGAGAGACGTGGAAGACATCATGAACCTGGGAGAGGTGAGAGAGTAGTTCCAATTGGTAGGAAACTTCTCCACGTTTGGCGAGAATGCGAAAGGGACCGATATAACGTGGGGCCAACTTGCCTTTGATACTGAAGCGATGGGTACCCTTCAGAGGAGTAACCCGAAGGTAAGTCTTCTCATCCAGATTGTAGGTTTCTTCCCTATTATGACGATCATAATAGCTTTTCTGACGAGACTGGGCTGTTTTCAATTTCTCACGAACAATGCGAACTTGCTCTTCTGCATCCTGAATCAAATCCGGTCCAAAGAATTGTCTTTCACCGGTTTCTGACCAGTTTAGGGGTGTTCGACATTTCCGTCCATAGAGAAATTCAAAAGGAGCCATGCCCAAACTAGATTGGAAACTATTGTTATACGCAAATTCGGCAAAAGGAAGAGAATTCTCCCATTTCTTTCCGAAAGAGATAACACAAGCTCTGAGCATGTCTTCGAGAATTTGGTTGACCCTTTCTACTTGACCACTGGACTGCGGGTGATAAGCGGTGCTAAAGGAGAGGTGGGTTCCCATAGCATTCTGGAAACTTTCCCAAAATCGAGAAGTGAAAAGACTACCACGGTCTGAATTGATTTCCAAAGGAACACCGTGAAGTGACACGATTCGGGAGACATACAAGTCCGCTAACTGGCTAGCAGTTATAGACTCTCGAACTGGAAGGAAGTGAGCAACTTTTGAAAGTCGATCAATGACAACGAAGATGGCATCATTTCCTTTCTGGGTTAAGTCTGTCGGGACCCGGGGTTAGCGTATGCAAGCCTCGCTACAACACAATCATATGGAGAGCCGAGAACCGTACCCACTTGTCTAAGCAGACAAGGCCAAGCACAAAACGTTCTCGGAAAGCATCAAACGTGAGGGGCATCCCATCCAGGCCGGATGATCAACTGAAATGGGTCCTCATCGTCCGCACACAAATCTAAATGATATGGGTGATGAACTCCCATACTCATAGACAAGTAGCCTCAACCATACTATCGATTGTATTATAACCCTTACATAGACTTACTCCAGCCCGATCACTTAGTCGGGGTCTAGGGCGGGCTCGATCATACATCAAAGTGTGCACGAGACAGAGTCTCGAAGAATCGCATCGCGATGCCCCAAGCTGCGCACATCTAAGGGCCACTTGGTGTATAAAAGACCGCCAGCCAGATCACAACTAAGGTCTCGAAAACCCATACAAAGACATGCATGTTATAAACATACACGCAGCACTCATGCCTTGTATGAACAACATGTATCATTGCAATTCTCTACAAAGTATACATCTTGATTTATAACTCTTACAGAGTGCACACAGAGATCACAAGCATGTGATCCAACATTAAAACAAACAAGCGGAAGCAAAGTAGGTCTGAGTACAGACAAGTTTAACAAATGGCTTAGAGAAGCCTTATCTAAAAACAAGCCCTCCACGAGGGAACCAGTCGTTTGACTGGGACTACACTAGCTTGGTCTTGGTCTGAGTCTTCAATCTTCGAGCTTCGGTTATAAGCCACCATCGGGGTCGGTGGTTCATCTAAAACATAGATTAAGCAAACGTGAGTACAAAATCGTACTCAGCAAGACTTACATAGGAGATATACTACTCATGCACATGTATCAAGGTAAAGGGAGGTGGGGTTTCACTTGCAGAAGTGCCAGCTTTGACTTGGCTAGTCCTGAACTACGAGTACCAGACTTGAGGTAAGAAGCGTACACGAGTCCACTACATCTCTTCAACCAATTACACCACTATGGTTACTTCCTCGACTTCCCCACGAGAAGCACACCATAGCACTCACGCTTATCTTGGTGTGTTTTAGAAGTATCCAGTTCAAGTTATCTAATAATCGAGCACAGCTCTCCAAGCAGTCCTTAACCGCGGACGCGGCTATTCGAATAGTTTTGTTAACCTTGCAAGGGTGTACCGCTACACACACGTGTCATCAGTTACCGCCTTTTGCGTGTCACCGTTCAAGAGATGACAGCGATGATGCCACCACAACACTTCGCCCACTGCTCCGTTCTAGTCCAGAGAGTCGCCTATCTGAGGGGGATCCGTATGGAAGTCCGGCCGAGGTTCCAGTACAGCCTCAAACGATGTGTGCAGGGTCCCAAGCCGGTCTTGAAAAGCCGTTCATCCACTTCACAGACCGTGCCACAGCCCTACCAGAACGCAAACGATGTGTGCAGGGTCCCAAGCCGGTCTTGAAAAGCCGTTCATCCACTTCGCAGACCGTGCCACAGCCCTACCAGAACTCCGAACTACTGCGACTCTTGGGGTTCGAACGGGGTGAGATATAGCCTTTTCACCTCTAGATTTTGGGGAAGCTTTCAGAATGCTATGGGAACTCATCTCTCCTTTAGTACAGCTTTCCATCCTCAGTCTAGCGGTCAATTCGAAAGGGTTAACCAAATTCTTGAAGACATGCTCAGAGCTTGTGTTATCTCATTCGGAAAGAATTGGGAGAAGTCTCTTCCATTTGCCGAATTTGCTTATAACAATAGTTTTCAATCTAGTCTGAACATGGCTCCTTTTGAACTCCTTTATGGACGACGATGTCGAACACCTTTAAACTGGTCAGAAACCGGTGAAAGACAATTCTTTGGACCGGATATGATCAAGGAAGCAGAAGAGCAAGTTCGCATTGTTCGTGATCAATTGAAAGCAGCCCAGTCTCGTCAGAAAAGCTACTATGATCGTCATCATAGGCAAGAGAGCTACAATCTGGATGAGAAGGCTTACCTTCGGGTTACTCCTCTGAAGGGAACCCAACATTTCGGTATCAAAGGCAAGTTGGCCCCACGTTACATCAGACCTTTCCGCATTATTGCTAAACGTGGAGAAGTTGCCTACCAACTTGAACTACCCCTGCACCTTTCCCGAGTACATGATGTATTCTATGTGTCCCAACTCAGGCGTTGCTTCAAGGACCCCATCCGCGAAGTCGACCATGAAACGCTTGATCTCCAAGATGACCTTTCTTATCGAGAATACCCCGTTCGTATTCTGATTCCGCAGAGCGTGTCACTCGTCGTCAGAAGATTAGGTTTCTGAAAGTGCAATGGTCACACCACTCTGAAAGAGAAGCTACGTGGGAAAGAGAAGACCGTCTCAGTGCTGAGTACCCCACCTTCCTCCCGCAAACTTCTGAATCTCGGGACGAGATTCTGTTGAGTGGGGGCGAGTTGTCACATCCCCAAGTTAGGTTTGTGCTAGGATCAAGTGCTACCTTGCATCATGCAAAAATTCAAAAAGAAAATTTCAAAAATGGGGAAAAGAAAAGCCCTGAGAAATTAAATCAAATGGCCAGATAAAAATCTTATTCCAAAAATCATTTGAATGTTTGGAAAATTCCTATAAATGGTACTGATCATTTTAAAAATGGTTTGGGAGCAATCCCATGCTTATGGAATTTTCTAATATTCAAACAGTGGCTTTGGAAATTAAATAAAACCCTATTTGATTTGAAGTTCAAATTATTTGAATTTCAAAAATGCTCAAATTTTATAAGTGGCTAGCTCTCTATTTTATGAGGCCATATAAAAAATTGTGGCATTTTATAAAATGCCTAGCTATTTTTATTAGCTAGGTCAAACATATTGCAGAAATAATAAAAAGAAAAGAAAGCAGAGAGCTTACCTGGCGCCACAGGCGAGGCCCACCTCTTCTGGCCCAGTTCAGCCCACCTGGACCCCTCCCCTGTCGTCTTCCTCCCCGCGCCTCCAAGCTTCTCGGTGGAATGCCACCGAGACAGCCGGGCACGACGTTGTCTCCCCAGCCTCCACCTGCCCTCCTCGACCCTTCTACGCGCACCTGGAGACGCACCCGAGTTCCACGCCTCCATTCCTCCCCTCCAGAGCCTCTCCCTCTCGCTCCTGCGACGAACCCGACGACGACCCGAGCGCCGCCGTCGCCATGCCGTGAAGAACGCGTGGCCATCGTCACCTCCAGGCCGCACCAAGCTGTCCTTCCTCCTCGCCGCCTTCGTCTTCATCACCGCGCGGAAGATCGCGAGCCAATTCGACCCCAAGCCGCCGGATTCTTCCTCGAGTTCTCGCCGGACGCCGAGAAGATCACCGTCAAATTCGTCGCCATTGTTGCCTCTCCGACCGCGCCGTCTTCACCAATCACCTCGGGGTGAGCCCCTCTTCAAAAACCCCCAAACCCCATGTTTAATTTGGGCCCCCTCCGTCGACTTCCATGAGAGCCGAGCTCGGCCTCCGCCATGGATGAGCCCAAGCTCGTTCTCGTGAGCTCCAGTTTGCACCAGCGCGCGCACCGTGATCCCCGTTCTCCACTGCTTCGAACCAGACTAACCCCGCTCCTTTTCGCGACTTGTAACGAAAACCAACTCGCAGCCGTAGCTCCATCGCCGCAAATCTCGACGCCGGCGAGGCTCCGACCCCTCCCGAGCCTCCCCGTTGGTGCTGGGTGAAGCGGGCGTGCACGGGCGTGCACGGGCCGCCTTTTGGTGGTCGCAGCGTGCCAGATGGTGGCCGGATGCGCAATCCCGAGCGGCGCCGCCGCGTTTCTGGTCACCGGCGGCTAGCCGCCGGCAGGTCCGACGTGGCCGGGGTGATTAGCACCTAATCCACCCCCCGGGTCACTTACAGGTGGGCCCAGCCCCCTCTAATCCTCTTTGTTAGATTAATCTAACAGGGAAATTAGATGTGAGGCTGACAGCCCTGGCCCACTGGTCAGTTTGACCGGGGTCAAAGCCCCCTGCTGACGCCATGATGGCGCAATGCTGACGCAGTAAACCAATTAAATCATTTAATAAATCAGAGAAATTCCAGAAAATGCAATAAACTTTGGAAATTCATAATTAATTCATCCTGACTCCAAATATAGCAAATAATATGTCTAAAATTATCAGAAAAATACAAGGATTAATAATATGCAATTTGTTTTCATGTTTGACCATTTTAAAATGGGTGAACAGTAGCAAACATGCATATGGATCCTTTTCAAATTCAAATTTGGGGTGATTTTGCAAATGATTTTGCAACACCCTTAATTCCAATGGTTTCATCCACACCTCAGAAGCTTTACTTCAACTATACCACATCACTTCATGATCAAAAAATTCAAATGAATTTTCATGCATTCAAATGCATTTGAAATTCATCGATAAATCAACTGGAGTTTGAATTTGCATTAAAATGCAATATACTCATTTTAAATAGAATGCTCAACACATCAGTACCATGAACATCACCCTTTCAATATTATTCATGTGATTGTGCATTATACATTCTGTTGATCCTATGATTGTCATGTTGCTGATAGACGTGGAGCCGGAGCCCGAGGTCACCCCCTACGTTGAAGACCCCGAACCCGAACCTCGTCATCAAGGCAAGCAAACCCCCATTGATCATGTCGATAAAATCCCACTTCCCTCTCATGTCTCGCTTATGCATTGTTTAGGATGATCACCATGATAACGTTTCTATCGCATAGTTGAACCCATATCCTTTGCATGACCTATCATCTTGTCACAGTAGTAAGCAAACCACAATCCTAGCAGATGTAGGAGTTGGTTGATATCATGTGGCCCCTGCAAATGTTTATCGCTTATTGCATGCTTAGTTTGATACCATGATGTTACTGTGATGTGAGTCGGGATGTTGATAAACATGGTGTTGATGAAAGTGAAACGTGTTGGTGAATCCACCCTAATACAAGGTGAACGATGAGAGGCTGTGTAGGAGTACACAGTGGGTTGTCTCGTTGAACACCGCCCTAGTACGAGTTCTTGTGTGGTGATCCAAGATGAAGAGTACAACCACACATTGGGCTCACTGACCCCTCTCGGCTTACTAACTCATCCCTTTCGATGTCCAGATGTCGCAGTAGTTCGGATTTCTGTAGGTATTGTGGCCTGGTAGCCAAGTGAGAGAACGGCTCATCCGAGACCGGCTTTCGCACCACGCACACATCGTCTGGGTACACTTCGGTAAACCGGCCGGGTTCACGATAGTGGAAGAAAACCCAGATAGGCGGCTTTCATGGACTAGATCGGCTATGAGGTAACGGTTGTGGTGGCATCCTCGCTGTCATCTCTTGAACGATGACACGCAAAAGGCGGTAACTGATGGCACGTGTGTGTAGCGGTACACCCCTGCAGGGTTAACAAAACTATTCGAATAGCCGCGTCCGCGGTTAAGGACTGCTTGGAAAGCTTAGCTTGATTATTAGACAACTTGAACTGGATACTTCAAAAACTCGCAAGATAAGCGTGAGTGCTATGGTGTGCTTCTCGTGGGGAAGTCGAGGAAGTAACCATAGTGGTGTAATTGGTTGAAGAGATGTAGTGGACTCGTGTACGCTTCTTACCTCAAATCTGGTACTCGTAGTTCAGGACTAGCCAAGTCAAAGCTGGCACTTCTGCAAGTGAAACCCCACTTCCCTTTACCTTGATACATATGCATGAGTAGTATAGTTCCTATGTAAGTCTTGCTGAGTACGATTTTGTACTCACGTTTGCTTAATCTATGTTTTAGATGAACCCACCGACCCCGTTGGTGACTTCTACCTGAAGCTCGAAGAATGAAGATTCAGACCAAGACCAAGCTAGTGTAGTCCCAGTCAGACGACGGGTTCCCTCGTGGAGGGCTTGTTTTTAGATAAGGCTTCTCTAAGCCATTTGTTAAACTTGTCTGTACTCAGACCTACTTTGCTTCCGCTTGTCTGTTGTAATGTTGGATCACATGCTTGTGATCTCTGTGTGCACTCTGTAAGAGTTATTAATAAAGATATATACTTTTTAGAGAATTGCAATGATACCTGCTGTTCATACAAGGCATGTGTGCTGCGTGTATGTTTATAACATGCATGTCTTTGTATGGGTTTTCGAGACCTTAGTTGTGATCTGGCTGGCGGTCTTTTATACACCAAGTGGCCCTTAGATGTGCGCAGCTTGGGGCATCGCGATGCGATTGTTCGAGACTCTGTCTCGTGCACACTTTGATGTATGATCGAGCCCTCCCTAGACCCCGACTAAGTGATCGGGCTGGAGTAAGTCTATGTAAGGGTTATAATACAATCGATAGTATGGTTGAGGCGACTTGTCTATGAGTATGGGAGTTCACCACCCATATCATTTAGACTTGTGTGCGGACGATGAGGACCCATTTCAGTTGATCATCCGGCCTGGATGGGACGCCCCTCATGTTCGATGCTTTCTGAGAACGTTCTGTGCTTGGCCTTGTCTGCTTAGACAAGTGGGTACGGTTCTCGGCTCTCCATATGATTGTGTTGTAGCGAGGCTTGCATACGCTAACCCCGGGTCCCGACAGACTTGGTAGTAAGATTTTCGTTCGAGAAGTCGCACATCACCCCACCCCCAAGGTTTGGGGCAACACCATCCTTGAAGCCTCACATCGCTGCCACCATATCTCGTCGCCGATGAAGCCGCATCGCCGCAGACCATCGACACCACGCACGATGGAGAGGAACATGATCCCAAATATCCACCACCAACCACGTCCAGCAGCCACTCAACACCATGGACATGGAACAGGGTCACAACCATGGTCGTCACCTGCTCCAGGGGACATCCACGCAAAGACCCAGTCCCTCTGGACCCATATTAGATCTGAGAAATCTCGGATCTGACCATCCACTTCATCTCCGCACCCTCACCGGCATAGCTCGGGGGACACTATTCCCTCCCTCTTCCTGTTTTCGCGCTCGTGCTTTTGGAGTCCTTTCTCTCTATCCTCATATTGTCTTGCTTTGCCAATCTGCCATGTTTCTCGCGCTAGGCTCGCCTCTTGTCTCCGATGGATTCAAGGGTGAGGGTGTGGAAGATGTACTAAGGTGATGACCGCAACAGGTTGAATTAGATTGATTTGAAGGTGTGGGGAGGCATATGAGACTGAGGGCGGCTCGTCGTTCTCCAGCTTTGCGCAACCAACATTGGTGGTTGCTTGCGTATCTTGAGCTCTAGGAAACTAAAATCAGTGGAGGCTTGTCCTCCATAGGCTCCCTCCTAACGCACCTCCTCGACGGACCGAGATCAAGTGACTTGCTCACAGCAAGTCACGTCATAACATGCGGCAATCCTCGGCCTTTCAAACGACATCCAACGGTCACTAACACTCCAAAGCAAAACACTTCCCACACTTAGGCATTCATCTAGTACAAATTGCTTAGGAAAAATGCAGAATTGACTATTGGCTACAGAACAAGATGAAATTGCATGTAAATACTATCCATTTGATGTTTTATTCTAGATTGAGAGTAAAATTGTAGTTTATGCAAGTACTAATTAAAGATGATTTTGCTCCAAATATATTTTAAATTTTTGTGCTGCTGCAGTTGAGCTGTTGTCGCGTGATCGTTAACCTTTTTACATCATCACCGTGTGGCTGTTGATTTACATCATTTATTGAAGTTGCACATTTTTTGGTGATTTAAAGAATATTTTATATAAATTATATATTTATTAACACCAACTTTTAGTGATGTAAGAGTATCTACAACATGACTCCTCAAACCGTTCATATACAATCGGATGGACGTACAGTCACTAACCGATCGCAAAAACCGTTCCCGACGACGAGCGAGCGGACCCCGGCCTCTTAAAATACAAAATGAACATCTTTAATGCAAGATGGACAATCTAAAAATATGCATGATGAATTTTCAAAACATAATAAAAAATAATAATAAACAAAACATGTTTTAATACATGGAGAATTTTAAATAAATTGTAAATATTGTTAACATGACCTGAACCTTCAAATACATTATTATTTTTTAAATACATGATGAACAGTTCTTAATACACAATGAATATTTTTAAAATACACAATGCACACTTATTAATACATATATGGTGTTGAATGAACATATAGGAAGAGTACTAAGTCTAATTTCCATGTACGCAGTTTTATTCCAGCATGCAAAACAATGTTTATTAAACTATGTAGAATTATTAGTTTTCAACCTCGTTGTCGTTGTATCTATTTTTAGTTGATTGGAGAGTAGTTGTGTTGTTTATACTGTCAACGGCCTTTGAAAAATCTTAAGTCTGAATCAGTTTTCATTTAGACCATTGTCAAACATTGAATCTTAAATGGATGGTTGATATGGAAAGAATGTCACGGCGTGACTTGCTATGGGCAGGTCACTGGATCTCTGTCCCTCCTCGACAGGCTCAGAGCTGTTGGTCGTGCCTTCTCTCTCATATATTTGACCTTGTGGAGCATGGTTTACGCAGAGACCCGGTATCGAGTACTGAAAGGATCGGAATGTCGACTAGAGAGGGGTAGGGGGGGGGAATAGACGACTAACAATTTTTAAGTTTTTCTTAACAAATTAGGCTCAACAATAAATATAGGTTATCTAGATGTGCAACTACGTCATCAACCTATATGCCAACTAATGCAACACTATATGAGCAAGCAAGATATAAGCAATGAAAATAACTTCTTTCGAGAAGTACGTCTCCATTTGGAGAGGGTGAGGAGCACAATGCTCACACGAAGCCAACGAGGGCCACCATGTTTCTCCTCACGCTCTTACCAATGCAAGATGCCGTGATCCACTACGAGGCAGCCTTGAAGATGTCAACCAAACCTTTACATACAAGGTTGGGGCAATCTCCAGAACTTAATTGGAGGCTTCCAACGAAACCACGAAGCTTCACCATAATGGAATATGGCTTCGAGGTGACCTCTTCCGTCTAGGGCACCAACGCGCCCAAGAGTAACAAGATCCACAAGGGATTAATGGGGGGAATCAAATATCCTTTGGTGGAAGTGTAGATCGGGGACTCCTCTTCCAAACCCTAGAGGATCAACAAGTTTTGATGGCTAGGGAGGGAGATCGGGAAAGAATGGAGCTTGGGAGTCAATGGAGGACAGAGCAATAAATGAGGTAGTTCTCAATGGGGAAGAAGACCCCCTTTTATAGGTGGAATAAATGCAGCCGTTGGCAGCCCACCAACCACGGTAGTACCGCTTACCGCGGTGCGGTACTGCCCCCACGATGCTGCCGAGGGTCACTACCGTGCCCACTACTGCAGAGTCCACAGGGATTTCGGTAGTGAGTGTGGTACTGGCCCACGGTACCGCCGTGAGGCGGTACTACCGTACCGGGCACGGTACTACCGCTCCACGGTATTATCGAGGCCCAGTGTCGTGATCACTACCGCTGAGTCTAGTGGGATTCCGGTAGTGGGTGCGGTACTGGCCCACAGTACTACCGCGGAGCGGTACTACCGAGCCCCAGTGCCGTGCCCACTGTCATAGAGTCCTGTGGGATTCCGGTAGTGGGTGCGGTACTGGCCCACAGTACTATCGCGGCATGGTACTACCGCTCCTAGAGCGGTACTATCGTCGTGGCAGAGCCAGGGAGCCAATGCCACCATGACAAACTCCTCCATGACACTATGGAAAATATGTGGGTGCAGAGTGTGTATGTGTGATGATTCCACCCACCATTCCACAGCGGATCCCCTTCTAATAGTACGGTTTTCCTACGACTCAATTTACCAAAAAGAAATCGAAAGGAAAGACTCCGTCTTCACGCTCCATTAACCGAGGGGAAAATAACCGTCTTGTGCCATGAATATATTTATCTGAAATGCTCATCGCACATGGTTAAGCCGCAAATGTATTGTCATCAATCACTAAAACCAACCAAGGGGAATGTGCCCTATCAATCTCCCCCTTTTTGGTGTATTGACGACAACACAAGATTTGCACAATATATATATGGAATTTAAAGCATGCCATTTATCTACAAAATATGGACAGGCTCCCCTAGATGTGTGCACCAATTGAAACATGCCTTTGGATTGCAAGACACACACATTAGGAAGACACTCCCCCTATATTTTATAAAGTAGGCCAACTAGCTAGTAACAACAACTGTGAGAGCATAACGATAAAGAGCATAAAGTAGTACCACATAACTTGGACATAAGAGTACGAGCATAGGGTAGCATATGTCTCGTACCATACTTCACGAAAGTTTCACAAGACGAACTGAAAACCAAAGCAAATAACGGAGTTCACAAGCGGAGCAAATGAGACAAATAAAACACGCTTGTGACTCGCCAAACCCTGAAAGATGCAAATCAGAGTCCTAAACTCTCTCTCTCCCCCTTTGGCATCGAGATGCCAAAAAGGCAGAGAGCGACCTAACACCCCATGGTGATGGACTACTCCTCCTCCTCGTCATACTCCCCATCCTCGGACTCATCAGACGCCTCAGACTCTACTGATGCATCTGTCTCTTCTGTAGGGGGTTGCGGAGCGGTAGAAGAGGGGCCATGCACCTCATCAGAGAGATCCCAATCGCTGAACTTAGAGATCCACTTATCCTCGGGTGTGATGCTCTTCTAGGACCCGACCTCCACTTCCATCCCCTGCTTCATGTAGAAGTCCTTCTGAAGCTTGCGATTCTCCTTCTCCCTCCTGTGAGCCTCATACATCCGGCGCTGAATGTCTGTTTGGAGGCAACAGAGCTTCCTCACCTTCCTGGTGAGCTTGGCAGCCCACCCAGGCTGGTCAAGGTCCCGTGCAGAGGACGGACCACCACCTCCAAAACTCCCGCCAGAGCGAGTGCGGGGAACACTGCCCCCACCTGCAGCCGGCTCCTCAGCAATCTCCTCATCTGATCCGGCTGGAGACACATGAGCAGGACCATGACCTCCAACCCATTTGTCCTTGATGCACAGCTGAAAGGGCCACGATGTCGCCTAGAGGGGGGGGGGGTGAATAGGATTTTTAATTCTTTTACAGATTTGTGTATATCCAGATGCGGAAATAGACTAAGCGGATACTTATCAAGCACAAATCCTCAATATGCTAGGCTCAACTAAGTGCACCAACAACTTTATTCTAAACAATATGAACACAATAATGATACTAGTAGGCACAAGTAAGTTACACAAACTTACACAAGATATATATCACAAGATATGGATATGTGAGATACAATATACCAATTCACACAAGGAGCAATATAGAACAATAGTAGCACGTATGAATTGCGGACTATAATGTGTTGGACTAAACCAATCACTACGATATGATATCCAACACAATATAATGAGGACAACAAGATATATTGAATGCAAGGCCAAGTGACCAAAGTAAACCACAAGTAGTGAGCTAGGGTTAGAGATAATCGTAGACTCGGGGACGAGGATGTATCCCGATGTTCACTTCCTTGGAGGGAAGCTACTCACCGTTTGGAGAGTGTTGGTGTTACCACGAAGGCACACCAACGCCACGAAGGCTCACCCTATTCCCCTTGAGATATCACCACGAAGGCGATTCCCAACCACTAGTGGTAGACCTTGCGGCGGCCTCCAAACCTTCACAAACTTTCCCGGGGCAATTCACAAGTTGATTCCTCACCGGAGCACTCCTACCGCCTAGGAGTCTCCAACCTCCAAGAGTAACAAGATCAAGGGGGCATTGCACAAGACTTTCTCAAATCGCGAATTCCTTTGGTCAAAAGAGGAAGAGGGAGTGGATCTATCAATGGGTGAAATCTCTCTCAAGAACTCTCACAAATCTCTTCGGGATATAGGATTTGGTGTAGGAGAAAGGAGAGGGAGCCTTTTAGGGTTCTTGTGTGTTTGTAATGAAGTGCTCAACCCTCACAAGTGGTGGTGAAGGGGTATAAATAGTCCAAGGGCTGAAATAGCCGTTGGAGCATTCTGCCTGCATAAGTGTCGGACGTCCGACATGTACCGGACGTCCGAAATCAGTGAGCATGCGCAGAAGAACACAGTTAAAACAGAGTAGAGTGACCAGGTACCGGACGTCCGACGATGACCGAACATCCGATGACCGGATGTCCGATGGGGGTTGTATTTCTGTTAATAACAAGGAGAAAGCCCACTGACCTCCCGGACCCTTTATCCGACAACAACCGGACGTCTGATCACCGGACGTCCGTCCAAAAAAAAAGACTGCAGGAACCCAATACTGAAACGAGCATATCTTTTACATACGAACTCCGATTTTGATGATCTTGGGCTTATTTTAAATCTATTGAAAAGCTCAAGATCCTCACATAGAAAACCACCCAAGATAAACCAAAATGGAAGGTGCAAAGTATGTGAAGGATATGCCATAGGATTTGAGGAATGAGTTGGCTTTGGATTTCTCCTTTTTTTGGTATAAGGATAAGAGTGGAATTGAGTTAGGAATTGTTGACTTGAGTAAGTCCATTAATAAAAACCCTTTGATCCCCTCTTAATAGTGCAGGATCCCTATAACTCAAGAATAATAAAAGAGCTATAATATAGCTTCCAAAAATCCATTCTTGAGCATGCATCCTTTCCGATGGTCAATGATCCATGACACAATACCTTTGACTTGAGCGTTCCACTTGAGCTTGATGATAGGTCATGCTTGGCTCAAGATGTCCATGCAATATTGGTCACATAACTTGGTGAAGACTTCAATTAGTTTCCTCGAAAGTCATGAGGAAAGCTTTGCATTATATTACATCTTCACATGTGCCACCATATGATCATCTGCATGCTTCAAGCATGTAATCCTATGAGATGCATATCTTGAACTTGACCTTATATAACTTGATGACCATTACACTTGATGTCATCATATCATGAGCACTTGTGATCTTTCTCTTGATGCATTCCCATGAGAATCACCTAACCCTCAAAGATATAGAAATACATCGTATGGGTTAGAACTCAAAGCACAATTGACAATTTCTTACCATGCCACAAGATCCCATGTGGTACATAAGTAGTGCTTGAGTGTTGACCATAAAAAATTCAATCTTTCATCTTTATCTTGGTCAACATCATCTTTACTCCATGATCAAGTGTTGACAAGAATATTTTTCATCTTGTTGAGGAGAATGACATTCCCTTTTGAATCATCTTAATACGAGGTAGTATTCATTGCAAAGTCATCCATTCTTCTTAGCATAATCCATGGGACAACCATCCATATATCCATGATGCCATTGTTGCTTTATTGGAATCATCGTTCATTACCAAGCCACAATGGATACATTTGTGTTGATGAACAATGTTCTTCATGCATTGCCTATGTAACTTTCCTTCAAATATATATATATATATATATATATATATATAAGGATTGTCGTTAATTACCAAACCACACATGGGGACTACATGTACTTTCAGCAGCTGGACCTCCTCGTGAGAAGTCAGAGCCCCAACTGGAAGGCTAACCTCCTCAAAGGTAGCTGCCCAAGTGATCTCGAAGATAACATGAATATATGGGCCATAAATCGGAACCTTTTGTTCCATCACTGCAAGGTAGAGTTCCTCCCACATAATGTCACACACATCCAAAGTCTGGGTGGTGCCCTTGTACTCCATACAGAGGAGAAGCATGTTCACCAGGTAACTGTGAACCATGTCCAGATTGCCCACTCGGGGAAACAGAGAGGTCCTGAAGATACGACGCATGATGTCCAAGAACGGGGTGAGAACCACCCTGTACTTCTCATTCCCCTTTGCATCAGTGTAGGGAATAGACGTCTGATAAGGACCCAACAAGCTCTTGTTCTTGACTGCCCCCTCGGTGTGGGGACGAACACCCACTGGTTCTCCTTAGAGCTGAAAGGAATATGCAGAGCCGTCATGAATGCCTCCCAGGTGCAGCTCACCTTCTCATCCTTGCACATCCAAATCATAGTCCGATCATCACGGTTGGTGAAGTACACTGTAGCAAAGAACTGGGCAAGGAGCTCGGCATCGAACTTCTTGTTGAAGGAGATGACATCAATGATCCCAAACTGCTCACACAAAGCATAAGCCTCTCCAAAGTAGGCTGGATGGGCCCTCATATGCCTCTGGTTGACGGACTTCACATGCGGAACAAAGAGGTTCTTCTTATCCTTCAATTTCAAATGGAAAACATCCTGCTGAGCCCTGTTCCAGAACTGAGTGCCCACAAATTCAGGGTCTTAATCCCTGCGGTACGGATTGATGTCATCATATGCCTTGTACTCGGGGAGTGGAATCTCTGACACAGGCTTGACTGGTTCCTTCTTCTTCTCAGCAGTCCTCTTCACGGAGACACCGAGCTGACCGGTGGTCTTGCGCTTGGGATTGCGACGAGAGCCATCACCTGACCAACACCAAAAGCTAGGGAAAAGAAAAAGCAACACATGAGATGCAAAAGCTCGGAAGTATGTGAACGATGTACTGAAATTGGCATGCTGTCAGTTTGGGCAGTACGGTAGTACCGTGCCTCAGGCGGTAGTACCGCCCAACGGTAGTACCGCTGAAGACCAGCGGCAGTACTGCACAGGCGATAGTACTGCGGGGGCCCAGCGGTAGTACCGCACGGGTGCCTGAGAGCACGGATCTCCGATCCGGTAATACCGTAGTGCCAAAACTCCACACCAAACCAACAAAAGTACATCATCCCTATCTAGCAATCACCCTTAGTCCTCAAAGTGCCTAGATTTAGTTGAAAACCTACTGGATCCAAAAGACATTTCCCTAACCACAAGATCCATGAGAACGAACTAACGAGAGAGGGGAACGGGGCAATACAGGGATCCATGGCACACGGGGAGGGTGGGGATCGATCCCACCAGAGGAGGACGAAGGGGACGACACGGAGTCGACACACCGGGGGTGGGTGCCGGGGCGGCCGCCGCTGCTGCAGAAGTTGGAACGAAGCAACTGAATGGGGTATGGGGAGGAACTCCCCGTACCCCTTCGGTTATACCTCTCCCCGATACAGCGGTAGTACCGTGCCTACGAGCAGTAGTACCGCTGGCAGCAGGGCAGCACAACCAAGGTTCAAAGAAGGGTGCACTTTTGCATCGAAGGTCTTAGGGGGATGGTCTTGGGTTGGAGACTCTAAAACAACAGCTGGATGAGAACACTCCGAGATCAAAACATAAATAAACGCATGAGAAATCTCGGAGTGATGAAAATGCAAACCAAACGAAAAACCAAACATAAAATCGAACCAACCCTCCCAAGGGGAGGGGCGGTGGCCGAAGCCACCATATTTGAGCTTATTTGGTATGACACCACAAAGATGTATCTTGGGTTCATTGCCAATGCTCTTCTTTGAAGCACCGTTTCCACTTTGGGTGACCATGATAGCCGCTGAAAATGACCATAGTGAAAGAATTTTATCTCTTTCCGCATAATAGGTGGAGTGGTTGCCTATGAATTAAGCAACACTCACCCTATGTCCATGCCTACATCCAAGCTAGATTCCATGTTGAGATACGGTGTGTGGGCAAGTCTTCAAACCGCATTACTCGAACCAATAATATTTAGCTCATTCCTTAACTCTCGGAACCTTGCTTCATCCAAAGGCTTGGTGAAAATATCCACAAGTAGATCTCCGGTGCCCACATATGAAAGATCAATATCACCCCGCTTCACATGATCTCAAATAAAATGACGACGTATCTCAATATGCTTCGTCTTGCTATGTTGAACGGGGTTGTAAGCAATCTTGATAGCACTTTCATTGTCACATAAAAGAGGCACTTTGTCACAAGTGACACAGTAATCCTTTAAAGTTTGCCTCATCCATAATAATTGTGGAAAACAACTTGCGGCGGCAATATACTCGGCTTCGGTTGTAGAGAGGGAGACACAATTTTTCTTCTTGGATGACCAACTCACCAAAGACCTACCAAGGAATTGGCATCCTCTGGAAGTGGACTTCCTCTCCACCTTGTCTCCCGCCCAATCCGAATCCGTGTACCCGATGAGGTTGAAGCTTGAGCCTTTAGGATACCACAACCCAAAGTTTGGGGTATGAACCAAATAACGAAAGATTCTTTTGACAGCCACTATGTGACTCTCTTTTGGTGCGGATTGAAATCTTGCACACATGCCCACACTCAACATGATATCTGGCCTAGATGCACAAAGATACAACAAAGAACTAATCATAGAATGATACTCCCTTTGGTCTACCTCTTTACTGTTCGGGTCGAGGTCAAGTTGACACTTGAGTGGCATGGGGGTCTTGGCACCTTTAAGACCATCATACTTGAACCTCTTGAGCATGTCTTGAGTGTATTTGGCTTGGTTGATGAAGGTTCCTCTTGAAAATTGATACGTCCAAAATGCATCACTATTTTATATTGTAATTTAACCCTATTCATTGATATATTCCACTTTAAAGTATTGTTCTTATGTTGTTTTGACTTGTTTTACACAGTTTGCAACTTTCCGGTGCCGAAGCAGCAGAAGCAGAATTCAGCGGTGAAAAGTGGACATCAAGTTGCCGAATCAGATCAACTCCAAATTTGATGAAATTTGACGTGGATCATTATTTTGGATATTCACTGGAGGAGACCAAAGATTGACCGGAGGGGACCCACCAGGGCTCCATAAGGGTCCCTGGCGCGCCCCCCTAGGGCGCACCAGGCACCCTCCTGGATGCCTGGTGGCCCCACCTCGGTGCCCCCTCTGGCCTATATTACCCCCTGGGCTAAAAACCGTAAAAGAGGAGGAGTTCCGGAGTTTCGTCGCCGCCTCGTGGAGGAAACCTACAGAGAAGAAGAAGACATCTCTGGCGGGCAGATTCCGCCGGGGAGAACACCTCCCGGAAGGGGAGATCATCGCCATCGTCATCATCATCGTCACGGGCATCATCGAGATCATCATCAACATCATCCCCAACGTCAGCACCATCTCCATCTCCATCCCATCTCATCTCACAATTGCAACTTGTGTTGTAATCCGTATTATCTATTCTCTCTACTCTATTGGTGTTGATTACTACTTTGTGGTGAATGCTATTGAGTTTTGTTGGAGAAATATCATTGTGTCCAGATTGTTTGCCACCCATCTATCACCTCTGATCCTGATCTCTTTTATGTCTTGTGAGTAGTTACTTTAGTTCTTGAGGACATGGGAGAAGTCTAGTTGTTAGTAGTCATACGATGTTGAAGTAATATGTATTGTTTGATATTTAAGTTGTGTTGTTGTTTTCCTAGTGGTGTCTTTTGATTCGAACACCCAACACTTCACCTTATTAAGGAGCTAGGGGAATACATTGTGTACAAAGGATGCTTACGGTGGGTTGTCGGAGTGACAGAAACCTGAACCCCAGTTCGCACACTTTTGCACAAGGGAGTTATGGATCCTCGATCGTAATGATGTGGTTAGGATTTTGCCTTAATTACTATCTTCTATTAGCGGATGCTTGCAAGGTGTTTAATCATAAGAGTGCACTTATCTTAGTCTAGAGGGTGCACTAGCATAGATCCACCCACTCAACACTTATCAACACAACACATAGTGCCGATACGGAATATGGCGAAAGCACATGACTATCTCTCTCGTGTGTCCTCAAGAACGCTTTAGCCTTTATAAGTTCAGTTCCTAGGCTTATCATTGTGAAAGGATTGGGCCACTTGTTACTCCTTAGTTACCCTGTTTACTTTGCTCGCTTTTACCTTTCTGTTGCTTAAACCAAAAATCCCTAAATATTTATCTTTTAGTGTTTGCAGACATTTCCTTATCCAGGGTCACTTGTCAATACCATCTGCTCCTCGTCGGGATCGACATCCTTATTTATCGAAAATCTAGAATTGATCCCCTAGACTTGTGGGTCATCAAGAATCGTTTATTGGCGCGGTTGACAGGGGAGGCATCCCAACTAAACCTATCAACTTCACCGCCATCAACGAGCTTTTCTGGCACCGTTGCCGGGGAGTGTAGCGCTATTGGTAAGTGAATACGGTAAGGAAACCTTTACTTTGTGTTGCTGTTTTTATTTTTGCTGTTGCTACCCTCACACCTTATGGACCCCTCTACTGTTGGTTCCTTGCTGGTAAGGAGCCGCCCACGACTGTGGTGGTCACTCCTACCCCTACTGAGATTGTTCCCTATAAAATACCAACTTGTATTATTGATTTTGTCTTGGCTAATCGTTATATAGGACAAGGACATCCGGGAGAACACCTGCTATATTTGTCACAATTATGTTCTTTATTTAAGCTTGCAGGTGTAACGATGGAGTTTGTCATGAAGAAACTATTCTTCGTATCACTTAAAGATAAAGCTTCAGATTGGTATAAGCTACTCAATAACTCTGATTTGCTTGAATGGCAAGAGCTTATGTCTCTCTTTTATGCAAAATTTTATCCTCTTCGTGAAATTCACCAAGACAGGAACTACATCTACAACTTTTGGTCTCGCAATGGAGAGAGCATCGCTCAAGCTTGGGGGAGACTGAAGTCCCTGATGCTCAAATGCCCCAACCATGAGCTCCCCAAAGAAATTATACTTACAAATTTTTATGCCAGGCTTTCTCCTCAGGACAAGGAAATGTTGGACGCCTCCTCTAGCTGGGTATTCCAGACCAGAAGTATAGAAGAAAGATGGGATCTTATTGAAAGGATCCAGAAGAACACTGAAGACTGGGAAATTGATAAAGGTATTGAACCCACTACATACTATGAGCATGACTACATTCAGAGTTATGTGAAAACTGATTACTTTAATACCTTTTTCTCTAAAATTGGTCTTGATTCCCAGCTAATGATTCACTTTTGCAAGGACTTTTCTTCTGATGTTGATTCTTCTAAGAAGAAGGAGAGTCAACATCATAAACCTTTCAAAGAGTCACCTATTGAGATTAATGTTACTGATCCTGTTTTACCTGCAGTTGTGTCTGAACAGTCTCCTTATCCCGCAAGGATAAAGGAGCACTCTTTTGTTGCAGGTATTATAAAAAAAAATGGAAGGACCACTGATGAACATGAGGACCTGATCAAGGTCAAGCCTCAAGTTTCAATGGTTAAGGATCTGGTAACCAGTGATATTGAAGAATCTATTATTAGTTTTTGTGTTGTTTCCACTAACATTGTCACAGCTAATAACAAAGACCCAATTTCAGGTACACCAGTTGTATCTGTAAAAATAGGAGATCATAACTACTATGGGCTATGTGATCTGGGATCCAGTATCAGCGCTATTCCTTTCTCACTTTATCAAGAGATCATGCACGAGATTCAGCCGTGTGAGATCGAAGACATAGATGTCACGATTCATCTTGCAAATAAACAAACAATCTCTCCAGTTGGGATTGTGAGAGATGTTGAAGTTCTCTGCGGGAAGGTAAAATATCCTACTGACTTTCTTGTACTTGGTTCAGTGCAAGATAGTTTTTGCCCTATTATCTTTGGTAGGCCCTTCCTCAACACTTGTGGAGCTATAATAGATTGCAAGAAAGGTAAAGTTTCAGTTGAATTCGATGGTGGTTCGTATGAATTTAACTTCTCTAAGTTTTCTAAGAAGCCTCGTGGTACTGATTTGTCTAGTAATGACAAAATTATTGAAGAAATTGCTTCTATTGCTATTCCTCCTAACGATACTTTTCAGCAATTTATGGAAGACCACGAGAATGACATGCGTATGCAGGAGAGGAATGTGCTAGAAGACATATGTTTAAGTAAAACTCCTATCCTGAAGCACAACCTTCCGGTTGAACCTTTAGGAATCCTCTCGCAACCAAAAGAAGACCCGATGTTCGATCTCAAACCACTTCCCGATACGCTCAAGTATGCTTATTTAGATGAAAGGAAAATATATACTGTTATTATCAATTATAACCTTTCAGGATTTGAAGAAGAGCGATTATTGGAAACACTCCGCAGACACCGAGGTGCTATTGGCTATACTCTTGACGATCTCAAGGGTATCAGTCCATCCATTTGCCAACATACTATCAATCTCGAGCCCGATGCTAAACCGGTTGTTGATCATCAACGACGGTTGAACCCAAAGATGAAGGACGTGGTTAGGACGGAGGTTCTCAAACTTCTAGCCGCAGGTATCATCTATCCTATAGCTGATAGTAAGTGGGTAAGTCCAGTTCATTGTGTTCCTAAGAAGGGAGGTATGACTGTTGTTCCTAATGATAAAAATGAACTAATACCTCAACGGACTATTATTGGATATAGAATGTGTATTGATTTCAGGAAGTTGAACAAGGCCACCAGGAAGGACCATTATCCTCTGCCCTTTATTGATCAGATGCTTGAGCGGTTGTCTAAAAACACCCACTTTTGCTATCTTGATGGGTATTATGGCTTCTCTCAGATTCATGTCAACACTACGGATCAGGAGAAGACCACTTTCACGTGTCCTTACGGTACTTATGCTTATAGGCGTATGCCTTTTGGTTTGTGTAATGCACCTGCTACTTTTCAGAGGTGTATGTCTGCTATATTTCATGGTTTCTGTGAGGAGATTGTGGAGGTCTTTATGGACGAATTTTACGTCTATGGAACCTCCTTTGACCACTGTCTCCACAATCTTAATAAAGTTTTGCAGAGATGTGAAGAAACAAATTTGGTGCTCAATTGGGAGAAGTGCCATTTCATGGTTAACGAAGGGATAGTTCTTGGTCACAAGATTTACGAAAGGGGAATTGAAGTGGACAAGGCAAAGATTGAAGCTATTGAAAGGACGCCCTATCCAAGGGACATCAAAGGTATTCGTAGTTTTCTTGGTCATGCTGGTTTCTATAGAAGATTTATCAAGGACTTTTCTAAGACCTCGCGACCCCTCACCAATCTTCTCCAGAAGGATGTTCCTTTTGTATTTGATGAAAATTGTAAGGAAGGCTTCGAAGTTCTTAAGAAAGCCTTGATAACCGCTCCTATAGTACAACCGCCTGACTGGAATTTGCCCTTTTAAATTATGTGTGATGCTATCGATTTTGTTGTTGGAGCTGTTTTAGGACAAAGGGTTGATAAGAAGTTGAATGTCATACACTATGCTAGCAAAACCCTTGATAGTGCTCAAAAGAATTATGCTACTACTGAGAAGGAATTCTTGGCAGTGGTGTTTGCTTGTGATAAGTTTAGGCAGTATATTGTTGATTCTAAGGTTATTATTCATACTGACCATGCTGCGATTAAGTATCTTATGTAGAAGAAGGATGCCAAACCAAGGCTCATAAGATGGGTACTCCTTCTTCAAGAATTTGATTTACAGATTATCGATAGAAAAGGAGAAGACAATCCGGTAGCGGGCAACCTTTCAAGGATGGAAGATATTCCGCATGATCCTATTCCAGTCAACGATAGTTTTCCAGATGAACAACTTGCTGTTGTAAAAGTACAATCTCATTCCGACCCTTGGTTTGTAGATTATGCTAATTTTATCGTTGCAAAGTTTTTGACTCCAGGTTTTACATTTCAGCAGAGGAAGAAAATCTTCACTGATTTGAGGCATTACTTTTGGGATGACCCACATCTTTATAAATAAGGTGCGGACGGGATCCTAAGAAGGTGTATACCAGAGCACGAGCAGAAGGACATTCTTCGACAATGTCACGATAGCCCATATGGAGGACAACATGCCGGTGAGACGACCGCACATAAAGTTCTACAATCAGGTTTTTATTGGCCTACTCTTTTTAAGGACGCCAGAAGGTACGTTCTATCTTGTGACAAGTGTCAGAGAGTTGGTAACATTAGTAGGATAAATGAGATGCCTATGAATTACTCACTAGTAATCGAACCTTTCGATTGCTGGGGTTTTGATTTTATGGGTCCTTTTCCTCCTTCACACAAGTACACACACATCTTAGTTGCAGTTGATTATGTAACCAAGTGGGTTGAAGCAATCCCCACTGAGAGTGCTGATCACAAGACATCTTTGAAAATGCTCAAGGATGTAATTTTTCCCAGGTTTGGTGTACCAAGGTACCTCATGACAGATGGAGGGTCACACTTCACGCATGGAGCTTTCAGGAAAGCTCTAGGCAAGTACGATGTCAATCATAGAATTGCATCACCATACCACCCTCAAACTAGTGGGAAAGTTGAGCTCACCAATAGAGATATCAAGCTGATCTTACAGAAAACAGTGAACAGTTCTAGGAAGGACTAGTCAAAGAAGTTAGGAGATGCTTTGTGGGCGTGTAGAACTACTTACAAGAACCCCATGGGCATGTCTCCGTATAAGATGGTCTATGGAAAAGCTTGCCATTTTCCATTGGAGTTAGAGCACAAAGCTTTCTGGGATGTCAGAGAGCTGAATGCTGACCCAAAGTTAGCTGGTGAAAAGCGTCTCATGAACTTCAATTCTCTAGATGAGTGGAGAAGTGAAGCTTACGAGAGCGCTAAAATGTTCAAGGAAAAGGTAAAGAAGTGGCACGATAAAAGGATTCTGAAACGTGAATTTAATGTTGGTGATAAAGTTTTGTTGTTTAGATCTCGTTTCATGTTTTCTCCAGGTAAACTACTTTCCAGATAAAGTTATGCATTACGGTAAGGAAACATCGCGAACGTCAATAAAAGTTTACTTTTCAAGGTTTTTGCAAAATTAGGAAAATTCCAAGCCCAAGTGGAGCCAGAGAGGAGCTCCAGGGGGGCCAGGAGGCCTCCCGGCGCGCCCCCCTCATGGCTGCGCCAGGCACCCTCTGTTGGATATGTGCCCTAGAGACAAATTAATAAAGATATTTGTCACATATCCGTTTTGTTCATAATACGTTTTATACTGTGCTATAAATGTATTACATGGAAATACTAATACAGGTGTAGTATAAAACATGGTCCGTAGTTTAACTCGGGTAAACTATCTCATTGGGCAATTGATTGATCAAGCTTTCCTGATCATGGCGACACTTAAGTCCATTGACAATGAGGTCATATCGTTAAGGGGAATGATATGATGGACGTACACCCACCTAAAGTATTGCAATGTGATCGAGTCACATAGTTCAGCGTTGCTATGACTTTGTAACATATGACTTAGTCCTTAGACCGTAATGATCATACGTAATTGTCATCTATGAGGAGACTTTGATTTGTATCCCACCGCCTAACTGAAATATGCTGGCTATAACGGTGCACTTTGGGTATTCCGAAATAGATGGTTGATGAGTATGTTAATAGATCAGAGCGGGATTTGTCAGTCCTTGTGACAGGACAGGTACTCTGGGCCCACTCGGTGATATTGCATCAATAGCTTGCAAGAAAGTGACTAGGTCACAAGAGATGCAATGATCATGGACGAGTAAACTTGTTTGTTGTGAACGAGATGTGAACACGGTATGTAGGATACCGACGATCAAACCTCGGACAAACAAAGTACCGAAGCACAAAGGGATTACGTCGTATCGTTAACGGTTTCCAAAAGCGATCGAAGTTCATTCGATGGAAGCGCAGGGGCTGTCAAGGATTGTAACCAGGTCCAACTGACTAGTCATTGGTCAATGAGAAGAGTCTTGACCATGTCTGCTATTTCCCGGACCGTTAGGGTGTTACACTTAAGGGCAATCGATGCATAGGACAGTTACGGGATCAATCGGTGAAATAGGAGAAATCACCTGAATAGTTCCGGAGGAGGACGGAATGGTTTCCGGACATTTTGAATAGTTCAAAATAAAGTTTAATTGTTTTAATAATGTTTTATTATTTAATTATCTGAATTAAATATTTAAAACATATTAAATAAATTAAAAAATGGGAAAAAGTCTATATGGGCCCATGGGGCCCATTAAGGGAGGAAGGGGGTCTCCCCCCTTGGGCTTGGCGCCAAGGGTGGGGCCCAACCCCCCTATGGCCGGCGCACTCCCCCCTTGGGAGTTTAGTCCCACATGGGGGAGGGGAGGAGGATCACACCCCCCCTTGGCCTATATAAGGAGGGGTAGACCCCCCTTTTCCCAACACACCAAATCTCCTTCTTCCTCCTTCTCCTTCCAGGAAGTGGACTCCCCTTGTTTGGAGTCTGCACCAGGATTGGAGTTCTCCACCATAAGGCAGGTCGTCGCTCTGCTGGAGTCGGGATCCGTAGCCTTCTTTCTTCCGCTGCTCGCCTGGTTCGGGGCCCGGGAGGAACATCGATTGTACCGTACGAGTATAATCTCTTCGAGGCACTACACCTGTGGTGCTACTTCATCGCTGGAGGTTTACCGGGAGTCATCCTCGCCGGTGGTGGTCTTCTACACGACAGGGAGGTCGTAGTTCCGAGTCTACGGCAGCCACGTTCGCAAGAACGTTTCCCTCTTTCGGTCTTCAAAGGTATGAACACTGATTCCCTCTGTTACTTTACATCGCCATAGCATAGATCTTGGGTTCGGGTACCGTAGGTATGAAAAATTTGTGTTTTTTGCCCCGTATCCCAACAGTGGTATCATGAGCTAGCTATGCGTAGATGTATTTTACGGGTAGAACACATCTTGGATGTGGGCATCGAATCTTCATTCGTTACCCTCCCACGTGTACTCATTTAGCATTGCGGCAATGTTTGATGAAGCGGCCCCCGACCGACCTTACGCGTTTACGCGAGACTGGTTCCACGCTTGACATATGGCTTGTACCATATAAAGTGGCTGGGGGGTGTCTGTCTCTCTGCATTAGCGATGTGAAGATGTTTGCAACGGAGGGCCCCGACAGGGGTGTAATAGAGACGATTGGGGATCGGTGTTGTGGCATGTTTTCACAGGATAGAAATCGGTTCTCTCTCTCGAAACCCCTAGCAGCCACGTAAAACTTGCACAAGCTAAAGTAGAAAGGCGTTTTAACTTTGCTTTGTATGAAGGGGGATCATAGGTTGTATGATTTACAGTTTTACTTCCTGTTTTATGCTAGTATGTTAGATATATCGACGGTAGCACGAAACAGGACCATCTCTCGCTAAAACCAACATAGTGTCCTTACCCTAGTGAGCACCACCTGGAAAGTTCTACATTATGGAGGCATCACGTGTCACACGGATGTCAAACATTTTTTCGTTCACAAGAGGTGGGTGTAGCAAGCCTAGCATGCCCAGAAGCATGGCCTTGTATGACACAGCAACAAATCACATAGGGTGTGGTGGCGAGCCTGGCATGTGCAGACATGGCCTCGGGACACAAGAGACCGAAAGGTCGAGCATGAGTCACATGGATGATGTGATTGGCATGATGGCCTACCTTGAACAACATACTGATGGTCGTGTCACACGGGGGAGGTATGGTGTTCTAGGATCGTGTAATCACTTAGCAAAATTGAGAGATGTTTTCCTAAGTGGGAGTTTTAGAATTAATTGTAATTGAACTCCACATTATGAACAAAAGTCTAAATATGTATCTTTGTGAATCAACCTTGTAGATGACAGCACCACGCCCCTCGTTCAACTTAGGATCATTCCTAGAGAAAGATAAACTAAAAACTAATGGGTCAAACTTCACCTCCTGGTTCCGCACCCTGAGGATTCTCCTTGTTCCCCTCAAAATGTCCTATGTGCTTGAGACTGCATTAGGAGATGCACCAGCAACTACCGCTACCCCGGCTGAGAAGAAAGTCTATCTCATTAAGTCGGATGATTCCTCCCTTGTCAAGATGGGTATGCTCCATGCCATGGAGGCTGAACTGCAGAAACGGTTCGAGAGCTTCAGTGCTTATGAGATAATCACTGACCTCAAGACCGTCTTTGCACCTCAAGCCAAGGTTGAGAGAAATGAAGTTTGTGAAGCTTTCTTCTCTGGAAAGATGGAAGAGCACACCAGCATGATTGAGCACGTAGTCAAAATGTCTGACTACGTTCAACGCCTAAATGATCTAGAATTTAAGATTCCAGATGAAGTGGCGATTGATAGGGTGTTGCGGTCGCTACCCCCTAGCTATGAGAGTTTTGTGTTGAAGTACAACATGCAAGGAATGGTTGAGACCCTTTCTGAATTGTTCACAATACTCAAAATTGCTGAGATGGAAATCAAGAAGGAGCACAGCTGCACCAAGTACCTAGAAGATAAGAAGGCCGGCAAGGTTGCCGGAAGAGACATGGATATATGTGATATACATGTTATTGATGTTTTCCTGACAAGTGCTCGGAGCAACGTCTGGATATTTGATACCGGATCAGTTGCTCACATCTGTAACTCCCAGGAGGGGATGCAGAATAAACGACTCTTGCGGAAGGATGAAGTGACGATGCGCGTTGGGAACGGTGCCAAGGTTGAAGTAATATCAATTGGCACGCTTCGTCTTAGTCTCCCTTCAGGATTGATTCTTGTCTTGAATAATTGCTATTATGTACCCGTGTTGAGTATGAACATTGTGAGTGGCTCTTGCTTGATGCGAGACCAGTATTCTTTTAAATCCGAAACAACTGGTTGTTCGATTTATAAGAATAATGTCTTCTATGTTCATGCACCGGTGCGTAATGGTTTATTCTTAATGGATCTCGAATATCATGACTCCCACATCAATAACGTAGAGGCCAAAATATTAAAGCCTAGTAACGAAGAACACATGACGATGTGGCATTGTCGACTTGGTCATATTAGTATAAAGCGCATGGAGGAACTCCATAAAGATGGACTTCTGGAGTCATTGGATTTTGGATCCCTTGACACATGTGAACCATGCCTAATGGGCAAAATGACAAGGACTCCATTCAATGGAACAATGGAGCGTGCGGTAGACTTATTAGGGATCATACATACTGATGTATGCGGACCAATGAATGTCACCGCACGAAATGGTTTTCGTTACTTCGTGACCTTCACGGATGACTTAAGTAGATACGGGTATATCTATTTAATGAAACACAAGTCTGAAACCTTTGAAAAGTTCAAGGAATTTCAGAGTGAGGTCGAGAATCAACTCGGGAAGAAAATCAAGCACCTTCGATCTGATCGAGGAGGCGAGTATTTAAGTCACGAGTTTGGCACTCATCTGAAGACTTGTGGTATTGTACCACAACTTACGCCAGCTGGAACACCTCAGCGAAACGGTGTGTCCGAGCGACGTAATCGAACACTATTGGATAGTGTACGGTCAATGATGTCTCATACCGACTTACCTACATCATTCTGGGGGTATGCATTAGAAACTGCCGCTTACGTTCTTAATAGGGTACCATCCAAATCCGTGAAGACAACACCATTTGAAGAATGGTTTGGCAAGAAACCAATGTTGTCTTACCTGAAGATTTGGGGTTGTGAGGCTTATGTTAGGAAACTTCAGCCTGACAAACTCGAATCTAAGGCGGAGAAATGCATCTTTGTAGGATATCCAAAGGAAACTGTTGGATACACCTTCTACAACCAATCTGAGGGCAAAACGTTTGTCGCTAAGACTTGACACTTTCTTGAGAAGGAGTGTCTCTCGAAAGAATTGAGTGGGAGGAAAATAGACCTCGATGAAGTGACTGACCAATCACTCCAAATGGAAGAACCGGCAACAGAAGTTGTTCTGGAACCTTCTTCCACAGTGGGAGCTGAAGAGAATGGCCAAGAAGACATTCATAACGATCATGAGATACATGATGATCATGATGAGAATGAAGAGGAACCTATTTTGCCCCGTAGGTCATCAAGAATCCGTCAACCTACAGAGTTTTACGGAAAGCTTGTGAATGCAATCTCGGCTGATGAGTCGGATGAACCTACGAGTTACAAAGAAGCAATGGAGGGACCCGAGTCCGAGAAATGGCTAGAAGCCATGAAATCCGAAATAGACTCCATGTACACCAACAAAGTTTGGACTTTGGTGGATATTCCCGAGGACCGCAAGGCCGTCGAGAATAAATGGATTTTCAAGAAAAAGACTGACGCAGACGGAAATGTATCTGTCTACAAAGCTCGACTTGTCGCGAAGGGGTTCCGACAAATTCAAGGAGTTGACTACGAGGAGAAGTTCTCTCCTGTAGCGATGATAAAGTCTATTCGGATCCTACTAGCAATAGCTGCCTATCACGATTACGAGATATGGCAGATGGATGTGAAAATTGCGTTCCTTAATGGCAACATTGAGGAAGAGTTGTATATGATGCAACCAGAGGGGTTTATCGATCCAAGGAATGCTGGTAAGGTGTGCAAGCTTCAACGGTCCATCTATGGGTTGAAGCAAGCATCTCGGAGCTGGAATCTTCGATTTGATGAGGTCATTAAAGCTTTTGGATTTGTCCAAAACGTCGAAGAGTTCTGCGTCTATAAGAAACTGAGTGGGAGCTCTGTAGCATTCCTTGTGTTATATGTAGATGACATATTACTAATAGGGAACAATAAGAAATTCTTAGAAGAAGTAAAGGAATATCTGAATGGAAAATTTTCCATGAAGGACCTAGGTGAAGCTGCGTACATATTGGGGATTAAGATCTATAGAGATAGACCTAATCGACGGTTGGCCTTGAGTCAGAACACTTATATTGACAAGATATTGAAAAGGTTCAGTATGGATAACTCCAAGAGAGGCCTCTTGCCAGTTATAAAAGGTGTCAAATTAAGCGTGACTCAATGCCCAACCACAGCAAAAGAGAAGGAGGAAATGTCCTCAAAGCCCTATGCCTCAGCCATAGGTTCTCTCATGTATGCTATGTTATGTACCAGACCGGATTTAGTGTTGGCCATTAGTATGACTAATCGCTACCAGAGTAACCCGGGAATGGCTCACTAGACAGCAGTAAAGAACATCCTTAAGTACTTAAGAAGAACCAAGGATCTCTTTCTCGTTTATGGAGGAGTTGATGAGGAGCTCACCGTAAAGGGTTACGTTGACGCAAGCCTCGGCTCAGATATAGATGACTCGAAATCCCAGACGGGATATGTTTTCATGTTGAATGGTGGCGCTATTAGCTGGAGGAGCGGCAAACAGTCAATCGTCGCCCAATCTACAATGGAGTCGGAGTATATTTCCGCTTCCGAAGCGTCAAATGAGGCGCTGTGGCTGAAGAAGTTCGTGATCGAGCTTGGCGTCTTTCCCAGCTGCACTGACCCCGTGGGAATCTTCTGCGACAACACGAGTGCCATTGCTAACGCGAAAGAGCCAAGAACTCACTCTACAGCCAAGCACATCCTCCGAAAGTTCCATGTGACGCGAGACTACGTCAGGGATGGACACACTAGGATTCACAAGATACATACGGATCTGAACGCAGCAGACCCGATGACTAAACCTCTTCCACAGGGCAAGTTTGAAGAACACCGAGAGACCATTGGTGTTAGATACATACCTGATGTAAACTAGTGTAATTTGTACTCTAGTGCGAGTGGGAGACTGTTGGATATGTACCCTAGAGACAAATTAATAAAGATATTTGTCACATATCCGTTTTTGTTCATAATACGTTTTATACTGTGCTATAACTGTATTACTTGGAAATACTAATACAGGTGTAGTATAAAACATGGTCCGTAGTTTAACTCGGGTAAACTATCTCATTGGGCAATTGATTGATCAAGCTTTCCTGATCATGGCGACACTTAAGTCCATTGACAATGAGGTCACATCGTTAAGGGGAATGATATGATGGACGTACACCCACCTAAAGTATTGCAATGTGATCGAGTCACATAGTTCAGCGTTGCTATGACTTTGTAACATATGACTTAGTCCTTAGACCGTAATGATCATACGTAATTGTCATCTATGAGGAGACTTTGATTTGTATCCCACCGCCTGACTGAAATATGCTGGCTATAACGGTGCACTTTGGGTATTCCGAAATAGATGGTTGATGAGTATGTTAATAGATCAGAGCGGGATTTGTCAGTCCTTGTGACAGGACAGGTACTCTGGGCCCACTCGGTGATATTGCATCAATAGCTTGCAAGCAAGTGACTAGGTCACAAGAGATGCAATGATCATGGACGAGTAAACTTGTTTGTTGTGAACGAGATGTGAACACGGTATGTAGGATACCGACGATCAAACCTCGGACAAACAAAGTACCGAAGCACAAAGGGATTACGTCGTATCGTTAACAGTTTCCAAAAGCGATCGAAGTTCATTCGATGGAAGCGCAGGGGCTGTCAAGGATTGTAACCAGGTCCAACTGACTAGTCATTGGTCAATGAGAAGAGTCTCGACCATGTCTGCTATTTCCCGGACCGTTAGGGTGTTACACTTAAGGGCAATCGATGCATAGGACAGTTACGGGATCAATCGGTGAAATAGGAGAAATCACCGGAATAGTTCCGGAGGAGGACGGAATGGTTTCCGGACATTTTGAATAGTTCAAAATAAAGTTTAATTGTTTTAATAATGTTTTATTATTTAATGATATGAATTAAATATTTAAAACATATTAAATAAATTAAAAAATGGGAAAAGGCTATATGGGCCCATGGGGCCCATTAAGGGAGGAAGGGGGTCTCCCCCCTTGGGCTTGGCGCCAAGGGTGGGGCCCAACCCCCCCTATGGCCGGCGCACTCCCCCCCTTGGGAGTTTAGTCCCACATGGGGGAGGGGAGGAGGATCACACCCCCCCTTGGCCTATATAAGGAGGGGTAGACCCCCCTTTTCCCAACACACCAAATCTCCTTCTTCCTCCTCCTTCCAGGAAGTGGACTCCCCTTGTTTGGAGTCTGCACCAGGATTGGAGTTCTCCACCATAAGGCAGGTCGTCGCTCTGCCGGAGTCGGGATCCGTAGCTGTCTTTCTTCCGCTGCTCGCCTGGTTCGGGGCCTGGGAGGAACATCGATTGTACCGTACGTGTATAATCTCTTCGAGGCACTACACATGTGGTGCTACTTCATCGCTGGAGGTTTACCGGGAGTCATCCTCGCCGGTGGTGGTCTTCTACACGACATGGAGGTCGTAGTTCCGAGTCTACGCCAGCCATGTTCGCAAGAATGTTTCCCTCTTTCGGTCTTCAAAGGTATGAACACCGATTCCCTCCGTTACTTTACATCGCCATAGCATAGATCTTGGGTTCGGGTACCGTAGGTATGAAAAATTTGTGTTTTCTGCCCCGTATCCCAACACCCTCCTGGGTGCCCCAGACTCCGACTTCGACTCCACTTTGGCTTGAAACCTTCCTTCTATTGCAGAAATTTTTGCTATATATTTTTCTGGATAGTCCCGGCACCGTATCTCTCGATTTCGCGTGTTTTCTCTCTCGGTCTGTTTCTGCCAGGAAAACATTCAGCAGATCTAGGTGCCAAAGCTTCCCCAAGTTCCCCAAGGACAATTTCGCCGTCAATGTCATCAACCCTTACCTCGCAGAGGTGAGGAAGCACCCCCAGATCCTTCATGTGGAGAATGGTGTCCTCCACAAGGAAGATCTGAAGCGACCAGTCAAGGAAGGGAGCACCGAGGAGCGGCTGAAGGAGATGGAACATGAGGTCTTCAAGTTCAAGAAGATGGTGGAGCGTGGTGTTGAATCTAACTTCAACATCATGAACGAGTTAGAGGCTTCCCACAAGAAGGAGATGAAGGAGATGTGGTCAAGTTTGGCCGCACTAGAAGATAAAGTTTATGAGCTTCAAGCACAAATCTATGATCTGCAGAACCAGAACTGTGAGTATGAACTTAAGTTCTTACGCATAGGTTTGGGTGCTGAGTGCAGGATCCTGGAGACTGGAATGTCCTTCGAGACTGGAGAACCTTTGCCTTGGAAGCGCTTCGCCAAGGAATACGTGATCAGCAAGAACAAGAATGAGGAGTAAGTCTCCTTGGGTAATGGCACCCCCTCAGCTTGTTCCAAGCTTGGGGGAGTGCCCGGTATCTTTATCTTTATCTTTGTCTTTAGGAGTCAAGTAGAGTCGTATCATGTCTAGGGAAGTTACTTTATGAAATAGGTGTTGCATTGAGGTCTATCACTCCTTTTGTGGAGAGTTTTGTATCCGTGAGTGTGGAGTCGTTTATGAAGGAATATTAATGAGAAGTCTATTGGTTTCTTCGCTGCACTCGGTATTCTCTTCACGCAATCGAAATTATGAGCTGATTTTTATGGGGAGTATTGACCTTATATCAGGTATGGCTTCAAAAACTTTATTTAATCTTGGTAAGTATAGCTTTGGTCATAACAACAAGCATGTTTTCCTCAAAGTAGCGACATAGCCAAAACCTTTGTGTTATTATGCTTGAAGTGTTATGTTGACAAGGAAGACAACTTGATGTGCCATGCTAGTTTTAATTTTTATGCTTTGTATTGCTTGCATCTAAGTCATCATCAATTGTCTGGTCTCTCAAAGCCTTCCTAGCCAAAACTCTGTACCAAGCGGAATTCTGCTTGTACTTCCATACCCTGAAACCAACATCTTCCACCTGAGTCCACCATACCTTCCTATTCGTGGTATCCCACTACCACTCCTAAAGTATATAACTTATGTGATATCTTTAGATGTTCAAAATCTTCTGTTTTGTGCCTCTGATTCAGCTCATGAGGAAGTGGTGGGTAACTCATGATCTTCTTAATTTGGACAAGTTTTATCTTGGGATTGCATGTCTAATCTGCAAACCCCTAATACGAGAAGGGACTGACATGAGTGCCCAGCACGTAAAATATAAATACTAACACAACAAGTTCCTTCACCCATTTATGATTGATAAACAAAGGAATTTAAGGGGATGTGATCTTCCCCACATGGGAGCCGTTCCTCGACACTTGTCTAAATCATAAAGTGAGTGAGTTACCTATCAGCAGTCGTTGACGGATCATGCACCTCGCAAAATCTGTTTTTATTTTGTTTGATCTAGAGATGGCACATGAGTTTTCCCTTCTTACCCTTTTGCACGGGGTTTATCCTTTATTTTGTGCTGAGTCAGTCCTTCCTACTTCCTTTCTTTCTGAGAGAGAACAGGCACTTGATGTTGATAAAGATTCTTGCATATAAAGTTGCATTAAGAGTTAGCATGTTACATCTTTGTTGACATTATCTTTTGATAAGTAAGTTGTTTGCAAAATCTTATGCCTAGTAAACATCTTCCTTTGTGTTAACATGTGCACTTCTTGACTAATAACATGTTCTTTCAAAAGTTTCAACTTGTTTCATTATAAGTGAAAGGACAAAATTAAAAGTTATTAGTTGTTCCTTGACCAAGGTTATGTTTGCCATGATTTGATGAGTTTTCATGGCCCTACTTTGTTATAATTGTTACTACTTTCTCATAAGGGCCTTATGAGTTGAGGTTTCTGTTGAGGATGCTTCAGTTTGGTGAGAAATCTTAATGCTTCTTGTCCATATTCTTTTATCGACACTTCACTCTCTAAACTTGTGGACAGGTTTGCCGAGCTCAGTAATCGCTTGGGGACAAGCAAGGTCTAAGCTTGGGGGAGTTGATACATCCAAAATGCATCACTATTTTATATTGTAATTTAACCCTATCCATTGATATACTCCACTTTAAAGTATTGTTCTTATGTTGTTTTGGCTTGTTTTACACAGTTTGCAACTTTCCGGTGCCGAAGCAGCAGAAGCAGAATTCAGCGGTGAAAAGTGGACATCAACTTGCTGAATCAGATCCAATCCAAATTTGATGAAATTTGACGTGGATCATTATTTTGGAGATTCACTGGAGGAAACCAAAGATTGACCGAATGGGACCCACCAGGGCTCCAGAAGGGTCCCTGGCGCGCCCCCCTAGGGCGCGCCAGGCACCCTCGTGGATTCCTGGTGGCCCACCTTGGTGCCCCCTCTGGCCTATATTACCCCCTGGGGAAAAAACCCTAAAAGAGGAAGAGTTTCGAATTTTCGCCGCCGCCTCGTGGCGGAAACCTACAGAGAAGAAAAATCCATCACCGGCGGGCAGATTCCGTCGGGGAGATCACCTCCCGGAAGGGGAGATCATCGCCATCGTCATCATCATCGTCACGGGCATCATCGATATCATCATCAACATCATCCCCAACATCAACACCATCTCCATCTCCATCCCATCTCATCTCACAATTGCAACTTGTGTTGTAATCCTTATTATCTATCCTCTCTACTCTGTTGGTGTTGATTACTGACGAGGATCGGCCTCGGCAAATCCTAGGGTTAGGTACCCTAGGTTTCGTGTAGGAGGAAGGAGAACGACGTGTGATGGCAAGAGAGTGTTAATACTCTTCAAGCCTCGTTGGTTACCCCAAGTGCAGGGTGAGATATAGTGCAGCGGCAAGTTTTCCCTTGGCAAAGATACCAAGGTTTGTCTCCCGTAGGACTCTGAAGGATACAAGAAGGTGGTAAAGTGAACAATGGCGCCGAGGTTGCTAGCTTCACCTGGACCTGCACACATATACAAATAACTTTGCTCCCAACGAGTACAGAGGAGTTGTCAATTTCTCCGGCCTTGCTGCTTACAAAGGATCAACGCAAGAGATAAAAGTGGAACTGGAAGTAAAGACTGAAAGTAAACTAAGGGTGTAAACAATAATGTGAAGATGGACCGGGGTCCCGTGATTTTCACTAGTGATGTCTCTCTCCCAAAAGACGATAAAAGTGCTAGCGAGGTAAAAAAATCACAGCTAGGCAATTGGCAGAATTATGAAGCCACCGCTATGCTAACTATGCTGCAAAGAAAGGAAGGGCTCAAAAGCAATGGGCAGTACGCCAAGGTAAGTAGACCGAAATCCAACTGCATCTACTACGAATCATCCACCTTGAGATATCTATCCAGAACATCTCGCTGGTATTAAGTTGCGAATCCCACCCAAAGTGTAAACTCAAAGCAACAGACAACTGCATTAAAAGAACTTTGCGTAAAGTAAACAATCCTTGCACCCGCGGGTACAAGCACCGTTGTTTTATCCCTGGTGGCAACAACACATCCCCTAGTCTCATGTTTCTGTCACTCAAGCTAGACATCAGGGGGCTGAACCCATAATCAAGCATAATGCTCCCTCTTGGAGTTGCAAGCAAATTACTTGGCCAAAGCAAAATACTGCAACGGAGAACATGCAAGAATTTACTCAAGAACAAAATATAAAAGAGAAGAACCAAATATATTACTCATCACAATCTGAACATAGTCTCATAATCCATCAGATCCCAGCAAACTCAGCATAGCAACAACAGAAATTACAAAAGTGCCTCGATCATGTGAGGCAGCTCACGAGGTCTCAAAAGTGGAAGCACAAATAGGGGAGAGGTACATCACATAGCTACTGGTCACGGACCCATGGTCCAAGGGGGACTACTCACGGCACATCCGGGAGGCGTCCATGGCTATGGATGGTCTCCCGGAGGGGGTTCCTCCTCCCGGCAGGGTGCGGGGGCAGCTTCTCCAGGCAGCCCCGATCTTGAAACGGCGGCGGCGGTGGTACAGAGGCGAGTTCGCGGAAAAGAGATCGATATTAGGGGTTTCCACCCGAGGGCTAAATATAGGCGGAGGGGGTGTCGAGGGGACCCACCAGGTAGCCAGGAGGCCTCTTGGCACAGCCTAGGGTGGGGCCGCGCCAGGGACCCTCCTGGTCTCCTGGTGCTGGCCCCCCTCTGCTACCTTGGTGATTCCGGAAGCTTCCGGGTCGCTGATTTTTTATCTGATTTTTCCGGATTTTTTGGAGCACTTTTAATGGCCGGAAAACCTGAAATACAAAAACAACAGAAAATAGCAACTGGCAGCTGGGTGCACTGGGTTAATAGATTAGTCCAAATATGCTCAAAAGTGTATGGAAGTTCAAGGAAATCATGGCAAAGTCACACAAAACATGCATGGAGAAAGCAGAAATTATAGATACGTTTGGGACATATCAAGATCCCCAAGCTTAATTATTGCTCGTCCTCGAGTAGGTAAATGATAACAAGCATAATTTCTGTTGTGACATGCCACACAACCATATAAGGACTTTTAAGTAAAGCAATCAAAGCATGCAATTCAATTCAAGTCTTAACAAGCAAGAGTCTATATTAGCATTGACACAAGCAACAAAAGAACAAAAGGTGCAAGAGCTCTCGCTGTCCGTGACTCGAATGTCTCCAGATGGTGTTTGCGTGCAAGCAGGGGACTGGGAAAAAGAGAGAAAAAGGTTGTTGAGAACAACTATCTACTAAAGTTTCACACTTAGTCTCCTTTGGATTCTTATCTTGACTCGTCCCCAGACCACTAGCCAGGTACAAGTCAAACGGATCCACTCCCTTTCGATATTTTGAGCACTCATGCAATGGATGAGCGTGAGAAAGGAATTTGACACCTAAAAGGCAAAAAAGAAAGAAGGTGGAGGAGGAAGACAAAAAAGGTGTGAAAGGCTCACATCAATGAGGACAATCATAGTCGAGAGAAGGCCATATGATAGATATGATGTGAGGAGTAGGGATTGCCATGCAACGGATGCACATGTGAGCTAAAAGCTCTCGAAGGAAACTAGTGGGGGTGCATCTAACTTGCTTGCTCAAGAAGACCTAGAGCTCATTTGAGGAGGCTCATCATTGGAATATACAAGCCAAGTTCTATAGTGTGAAGGTCCCCACATAGCTATATGCATGACGATGATCTCTATGGAGTACAAGGGATAGAGGATGAAGTACTAGTGTGGATCTCTCAAAAGGAATAGTAGTGTGCCCCCTTCTCTCTTTTTATTTTTTCTTTTTCTCTTTTTTCTACACATAGCTATATGCATGATGATGATCTCTATGGATTACAAGGGATAGAGGATGAAGTACTAGTGTGGATCTCTCAAAAGGAATAGTAGTGTGCCCCCTTCTCTCTTTTTATTTTTTCTTTTTCTCTTTTTTCTATTTTTTTGTATTTTTTTGGTGGCCTCAATGGCTCTTTCTATTTAACTCTCATTTGTCCTCTTTGGGATCTTTTGATTTTGTCCTCTTTGGGATCTTTTCCTCACTTTAGGGGCAACACTCTATATTTTACAAGAATATAAGAGATCTTTCACACTTTACAAAGGTACTCACATAAAGAAGATATAACTATCATGATGCAAATTTATGCCTCTGCCAGGATAGCAGGATATGCAATGATACTAGCGCGTCAAGTAGCAATGATTAGGGCAAGGCCCAACTAGCATGCGGCTCATCGATCAAGCAAGTAGCATGTATGACATGAGGATCAAGTCATGAGAAGGTGGATGTTGCATGGCAATGTATCTCGGAAAGGCTATGGAAATGCCTTGTAGGTAGGTATGGTGGCTATTTTGAGGAAAGATATAAGGAGGCTTATGATGACAGTGCGTATCGTGCCAAGGGTTTGGATGCACCCGCGAAGTGTGCGCCAACTCTCAAGGTGAGAAAGGGCAATGCACGGTACCGAAGAGGCTAGAAAAAGTATATGTGGGTGGAAGTGTCAACTTTCGAATACTCACATTAGTCCGAAGAACTCATGCACTTATTATCGGTAACTCTCAATCTAATCAGGAGGTTCACAAAGAGACAAGTACCCCGAGGAGGAGTGTATGGGGGTTTGGTTATCCTTGCGCATCCTTGACTCATGGTACATGAGTGTACTCTAATATTCGAACCCTCCAGAGGTTAGTGATCCATCTAGTAGCTAGAGTTCTCAACAGGGGTTTTTGGTTTTCGAAAATCACACGGATTGCCCAAAATACGACATCTATCACTAATAGGCTTGAGCTCTTGACACTAAAATTTCAAACATTACTCTAGTCAATACCTCAAAACTATTGCAAGTTACTACTACAAAGAGAATAGCAACTTCAACTACCTACTTCTAGTCAAGACAAAAAACTCAGTGCAACAGGAAAACTCTGTAACAAGATAAAACATGAAACCTATAGAAAGTTCAACCTAAAACAAAAGAAAAGCTCTAGAAAAATTAAAGCACTACAACTAAACAGAGCAGCGGCTAATAAAAGAAAAAGAACAACTCTCAGCTAAAAGAATAAGCATGCAAATCCTATGAGGAGTTCTAGTTCAAGAGGAGCGTGTAATTCTCCCACACAAAAGATTAAGCTGGGTTCTAACTTGTTACTACAGCAAACAAAGCAAAAACAAACCTAGAAAAGTAAAGAGAGAGACGCTCCAAGCATAGCACACAACGCATGAAGTGATAAAAATATAGTGCAACGAGGGACGAACTGATAACTGTTGATGAAGAAGGGGATGCACGGGGGCATCCCCAAGCTTAGATGCTTGAGTCTCCTTGAATATTTATTGGGGGTGCACATGGGCATCCCCAAGCTTGAGCGTTTGACACTCCAAGATCTTCTTTCATCATCTTCCATCGCGCACTTGAAAACTCCCTTCATACATAACTCATTGTAGACTAATTAGAGAGGTTAGTTCCCTACTAAAATAATTTTTCCTCTACTGGAAATAAGGATATTCTTGAAGATCTACTGTTTCTCAAGATTGCCAAAAGTTTCTGCAAAGAAAAAGCAAGCTTAAGGTTTGCAAAACGAAGGAAAGGCAAAACAGGACAGAATCCGTGAAAAACATACCAGCAGGTAGAAACGAATTTTTTAGGGGTACTTCTGCAACACAAATAAAAAAACTCAGAACATATGAAAGTTTCATAATTGTATAGAGCACGCTGTGTAAAAAATTCAGCTCAAAAATATGAATTGGGATTTTTCTCTGATTTTTCTAGTCACGAGGACAGAATATGTTTTCTGGACAGCATGTCACAACTTTCACTTCCCTTATCGTATGAGGCTATAAAAGGCACAAAGCTTGAAAATTAAAGATACAATGATGTTTCTACAGTAGTAACAATCATCAAGACCACTAAGAACAGAAGAAAAGTAAAAATAAAAACCTAAATTCGTTGCGGGCTGCCTTCCAAAAGCGCTTCTTTAGAGCCATTAGCTAGGCTTAAAGCAGAAGATCAAGTCTTTTCAAGAGAATAACTAGCCCGTGTGACGGACTCAAAGGGTAACTTAATCTTTTTCGTAGGGAAATGTTCCATCCCTTTCTTGAGAGGGAATTGGAATTTGATATTCCCCTCTTTCATGTCAATAACAGCACCAACTGTGCGAAGAAAAGGACGTCCCAAAATAATTGGACAAGAGGGCTCACACTCAATGTCCATAATAGTGAAATCAACGGGAACATAATTGTCATTGATAATGATAAGAACATCGTCGATCTTCCCCAAAGGTTTCTTTACGGAAGAATCAACAAGACGAACACCAAAAGAACAGGGATCAAAAGGTTTCAATTCAAGCATATCATACATTCTTTTGGGCATAACAGAGGTACTTGCTCCAACATCACAAAGAGCATAACAAGAGAAGTTATTCGATTTGATTTTTATCATAGGATCCCAACCATCTTCTAGCTTCCTAGGTATGGAGGCTTCTATTCTAAGCTTCTCCTCCCTAACTTTGATTAGAGCATTGGTGATATGCTCTGTGAAGGCAAGATTAAGTGTGCTAGTGTGGGGGTCTCTAGACATCTTGTGTAGGAAACCAATAACTTCAGGTAAAGTGCAGTTGTCAAAGTCTAGGTCACTACTATCTATCAAGGAGGTAGTGATATCATTTAGGCTCACTTATTTGAAAGCCTCTATGTTCATAGAGGTTTCTTCATCTATGGTTGAGGTGGTAGCATCACCATTGGTAGGTCCACTGGGACTAGGGGTGTGATGGGTGCTAACAGTTTGGACATCCTCAACTACTTGGATAGTGGATACTGTGTGGTAGGTAGGAAGGCTCTTAACTCTCTCTTCTTCCTCCTTTTCTCTGGCCCATCTCTTTTTAAGTTTTCCCAACATCCTAATGTTTTCATTAATTTGGACTTGGATGGCATTCATAGGAGTGGTCTTCCTCTCCTCAGGGGGAGAAGTTCTAATCTTCAGCATCTCTACATCATGGGCTATGTTGTCTACCTTCGAAGAGAGGATATCTAATTTATCTAATTTCTCTTCCACACTCTTGTTGAAGGCTTTTTGGGTAGTGATAAAGTCTTTGAGCAAGGTCTCTAGTTCAAAGGTGGAGTTTTTGGTGCTAGGATAAGTGTTGTTGTTCCCATAGTTGTTGGATGGGAAAGGCCTAGGGTTGTTGCTACCAAAATTACTCCTATAAGCATTATTGTTGAAGTTGTTTCTAGAGATAAAGTTCACATCTACTTGTTCTTGAGCAACCAAGGAATTTAAAGGAACATCCTGAGGATCAATAGGAGCTTGCTTGGTAAGTAGAGACATGATAAGGTCAACCTTTTCATTTAGAGATGAGATCTCCTCGACAGAATTTACCTTCTTACCAGTTGGAGATCGTTCGGTGTGCCACTGAGAGTAGTTCAACATAATCTCATCAAGTAGCTTTGTGGTAGCACCAAGTGTGGTTGACATAAAAGTTCCTCCCGCGGCCGAATCTAACAGGTTCCGCGAGGTAAAGTTCAAGCCTGCATAAAAAGTTTGGATAACCATCCAGGTAGTCAGTCCATGTGTGGGGCAGTTCTTGACAAGTGTCTTCATACGTTCCCATTCCTGGGAAACGTGTTCATTATCCAATTGCCTGAAATTCATAATGTTACTCCTCAATTGAATAATTTTAGCAGGGGGATAGTACTTCCCTATAAAATCATCTTTGCATTTACTCCAAGAATCGATACTGTTCTTGGGTAAGGATTGCAGCCACTCCTTGGCTCTTCCTCTCAAAGAGAAAGGAAAAAAGCTTCAGCTTGATGATGTCTCCATCCACTTCCTTGTACTTTTGCATATCACAGAGCTCGATAAAATTGTTTAAGTGCAAGGCAGCGTCCTCTCCAGCACCTGAGAATTGATCTTTCATAACAAGATTAAGCAGAGCAGGTTTAATTTCATAAGAAGGTGCTGAAGTGGCAGGTGGAGCAATAGGAGTGCAGATAAAGTCACTGTTGTTCTGACTAGTGAAGTCACACAACTAGGTGTTTTCATTGGAACCCATAGTAGCAGCAGGTATTTTTGGTATTTTTGATAAGGGACACACAAGTAAAAAATGAAAGCTAAACTAACAAGACTAAAAAGCAAAGATAAAAGATAGTGTGCAACTCCCCTATCTTGTAGACTGGATTCACTGGCAATGGCCCCAGAAAACTTTCTGATGGCAAGAGAGTGTTAATACTCTTCAAGCCTCGTTGGTTACCCCAAGTGCAGGGTGAGATATAGTGCAGCGGCAAGTTTTCCCTTGGCAAAGATACCAACGTTTGTCTCCCGTAGGACTCTGAAGGATACAAGAAGGTGGTAAAGTGAACAATGGCGCCGAGGTTGCTAGCTTCACCTGGACCTGCACACAGATACAAATAACTTTGCTCCCAACGAGTACAGAGGAGTTGTCAATTCCTCTGGCCTTGCTGTTTACAAAGGATCAACGCAAGAGATAAAAGTGGAACTGAAAGTAAAGACTGAAAGTAAACTAAGGGTGTAAACAATAATGTGAAGATGGACCGGGGTCCCGTGATTTTCACTAGTGATGTCTCTCTCCCAAAAGACGATAAAAGTGCTAGCGAGGTAAACAAATCACAGCTGGGCAATTGACAGAATTATGAAGGCACCGCAAAGCTAACTATGCTGCAAAGAAAGGAAGGGATCAAAAGCAATGGGCAGTACGCCAAGGTAAGTAGACCGAAATCCAACTGCATCTACTACGAATCATCCACCTTGAGATATCTATCCAGAACATCTAGCTGGTATTAAGTTGTGAATCCCACCCAAAGTGTAAACTCAAAGCAACAGACAACTGCATTAAAAGACTTTGCGTAAAGTAAACAATCCTTGCACCCGCGGGTACAAGCACCGTTGTTTTATCCCTGGTGGCAACATCACATCCCCTAATCTCATGTTTCTCTCACTCAAGCTAGACATCAGGGGGCTGAACCCACAATCAAGCATAACGCTCCCTCTTGGAGTTGCAAGCAAACTACTTGGCCAAAGAAAAATACTGCAACGGAGAACATGCAAGAATTTACTCAAGAACAAAATATAAAAGAGAAGAACCAAATATATTACTCATCACAATCTGAACATAGTCTCATAATCCATCAGATCCCAGCAAACTCAGCATAGCAACATCAAAAATTACAAAAGTGCCTCGATCATGTGAGGCAGCTCACGAGGTCTCGAAAGTGGAAGCACAAAGAGGGGAGAGGTACATCACATAGCTACTGGTCACGGACCCATGGTCCAAGTGGGACTACTCACGGCACATCCGGGAGGCGTCCATGGCTATGGATGGTCTCCCGGAGGGGGTTCCTCCTCCCAACAGGGTGCCGAGGCAGCTTCTCCAGGCAGCCCCGATCTTGAAACGGCGGCGGCGGTACAGAGAAGAGTTCGCGGAAAAGAGATCGATATTAGGGGTTTCCACCCCGAGGGCTAAATATAGGCGGAGGGGGTGTCGAGGGGACCCACCAGGCAGACAGGAGGCCTCTTGGCGCTGCCTAGGGTGGGGCCGCGCCAGGGACCCTCCTGGTCTCCTGGTGGTGGCCCCCCTCCGCTACCTTGGTGATTCCGGAAGCTTCCGGGTCACTGATTTTTTATCTGATTTTTCCGGATTTTTTGGAGCACTTTTAATGGCCGGAAAAACTGAAATACAAAATAGCAGAAAACAACAACTGGCAGCTGGGTGCATTGGGTTAATAGATTAGTCCAAATATTCTCAAAAGTGTATGAAAGTTCAAGCAAATCGTGGCAAAGTCACACAAAACATGCATGGAGCAAGCATAAATTATAGATACGTTTGGGACGTATCAACGTGGCCTGCACGTTGGTAGGATTCGGAGGTGACAAGCGACACATGGGGGCACGATTTACCCAGCTTCAGGCCCCCGGAGGGAAAACCCTACATGCTGCTTGTCTGATCTTGCATTGATGATGATGTACAGAGGTGCCGCGAGGGCTTTGTTGGAGAGAGATTTGTCTAGTTCTATGCGTGGAGTTGAGATTAGATGATGTCTAGAGAGGTGCCCCTGCCTTGCTTTATATAGATAGCCAGGTAAGGGTTTACATGAGTCCTAGTCGACTACAAGTAGGAGTCCTTGTCTTGCGCCTCAAGTCTTGGACTTCACGTCCGTTTGCGAGTCTTCTAGTGGGCCGCCAGTCTTGACACGCACCAGGTACCCTCACGTAGAGGAGTCGTGGGGTCACCCCCTCGTCAGTAGCCCCCGAGTGCCTGGGGGACTCGAAGAGTCGTGCAGGTACTCGAATATGTAGCAGCCGCCGTAGTGCGTGTCGATCATTTGCTGATGAACAGTCGAAGATGTCGTGAGTATGCTCCCGACATGAGTACTTGGATGAAGCATCGAAATTGCAGTCCGGTTCGTCTTCTTGTAGGATGTGCGAGCAGCGGTCATCGGGTGCGCGTCAGCGCTCCCGATGGGAGTAGCCCCCGAGGCTATGTGCGACTCATAGAGTCGAGCATAGGCTCAAGTTGTTTTTAATCTGACCCCATCGTTCTTGTCAGCTGCGCGAGTAGTGCTCGTCGGGTGCGCGTCACCACTCCCGATGGGAGTAGCCCCCGAGGCTATGTTCGACTGCTTGCAGTCGAGCATAGACTCAAGACTTCTTCATCATCGAGTAATTGTCATCCGAGGAAGTGCTCGACTCGGGTCTTGCGTCGTAGGCGTGACTTGTTGTATGGACCAGTCGTGGACGAGGAGGTTGGCATCGCCGCGTCACGAGGGCGCCCAGCCCCCAAGCACCTGCTAAGAAGGAGAAAAAAAAGGTGCAACTGTATTAAGGTGTACTTGCGAGATATATAAAACAATTGTAAGGTGCATGATTTGTAGACGTTGCACTTTTGTCGAGTGGATGATGTAGCAGCATATAAGGTTTATGCGTGTCTTTTCATGAGTAGGCCCTCCGGCAGCATACTCTTGCCGGGAAACAGGGACGCGATACCAGACTTGCTGGACCCGAAGACAAGAGAGGCCTTTTGGTACCCAACCTCACTACTTTGACAAACACGAATAAACAACATATAAAATTGAGCATGATCCAAAGAATGATTTTGTAGCCCTCAGAAGTTTCTGCGCGACTGCGTAGCCGGCATGATAGTTTTGTAGCCCTCAGATGTTTCTGCACGACTGTATAGCCGACAGGATGATTTTATAGCCCTCAGATGTTTCTGCACGACTGTGTAGCCGGCATGATGATTTTATAGCCCTCAGATGTTTCTGCACGACTGCGTAGTCGTCTTTGGCGACTGATCGAGAATGCATATATGTTTTCGAATCATATCATATAAGAGTGTAAAGAAACTTAGCTGTAGGATCGATACGGCGGAGGGAGTCGAAGATGAGCAGTCGATGATGAGCAGTCGGCATGGCGAAACGGAGTTGATGTGATGGAGACTGCGACGTTCAGCCCCCGAGTCCGCGAGCCCCCGAGTGTTGAGGCGGTGGAGTTGCGCGGCGAAGTCGTCGTGATGAATTTATCCGGTGAGTGATGAAAGGACTCGACGCGACGATTCCTGCGCGATGGAGCTCTGTATGGGAGAGACCATACTTTGTGGTGAATGCTATTGAGTTTTGTTGGAGAAATATCATTGTGTCCAGATTGTTTGCCACCCATCTATCACCTCTGATCATGATCTCTTTTATGTCTTGTGAGTAGTTACTTTAGTTCTTGAGGACATGGGAGAAGTCTAGTTGTTAGTAGTCATACGATGTTGAAGTAATATGTGTTGTTTGACATTTAAGTTGTGTTGTGTGAGTAGAACACCCAACACTTCGCCTTATTAAGGACCTAGGGGAATACATTGTGTACAAAGGATGCTTACGGTGGGTTGCCGGAGTGACAGAAACCTGAACCCCAGTTCGCACACTTTTTCACAAGGGAGTTATGGATCCTCGATCGTAATGATGTGGTTAGGCTTTTTCCTTAATTACTATCTTGTATTTGCGGATGCTTGCAAGGTGTTTAATCATAAGAGTGCACTTGTCTTAGTCTAGAGGGTGCACTAGCATAGATCCACCCACTCAACACTTATCAACACAACACTTAGTGCCGATACGGAATATGACGAAAGCACATGTGGCTATCTCTCCCGTGTGTCCTCAAGAATGCTTTAGCCTTTATAAGTTCAGTTCCTAGGATTATCCTTGTGAAAGGATTGGGCCACTTGTTACTCCTTAGTTACCCTGTTTACTTTGCTCGCTTTTACCTTTCTGTTGCTTAAACAAAAAATCCCTAAATATTTATCTTTTAGTGTTTGCAGACCTTTCCTTATCCAGGGTCACTTGTCAATACCTTCTGCTCCTCGTCGGGATCGACATCCTTATTTATTAAGAGTGCACTTGTCTTAGTCTAGAGGGTGCACTAGCATAGATCCACCCACTCAACACTTATCAACACAACACTTAGTGCCGATACGGAATATGACGAAAGCACATGTGGCTATCTCTCCCGTGTGTCCTCAAGAATGCTTTAGCCTTTATAAGTTCAGTTCCTAGGATTATCCTTGTGAAAGGATTGGGCCACTTGTTACTCCTTAGTTACCCTGTTTACTTTGCTCGCTTTTACCTTTCTGTTGCTTAAACAAAAAATCCCTAAATATTTATCTTTTAGTGTTTGCAGACCTTTCCTTATCCAGGGTCACTTGTCAATACCTTCTGCTCCTCGTCGGGATCGACATCCTTATTTATCGAAAATCTAGAATTGATCCCCTAGACTTGTGGGCCATCAAGAATCGTTTATTGGTGCGGTTGAAAGGGGAGGCATCCCAACTAAACCTATTAACTTCACCGCCATCAACAATTGCTTCACTTCAAAGACGAGGAAGAACTCCAACTCTCTCTTCATAGACATCTCAAACTTTTCGGTCATTAACTTAGCAAATTCTTCATTAAAAGATTGGTTAACCGAACCAAATATAATATCATCAACATATAGTTGGCATATGAACAATTTCCCACCAACCCTCTTAGTAAAAATAGTGGGATGGATTTGCCCAATTTCAAACCCATAATCAACTAAGAACTCGGTAAGGTGCTCGTACCAAGCGCGTGGTGCTTGCTTAAGGCCATAGAGCGCCTTGTCGAGTTTATAGACATGATTAGGGAAATTGGGATCCTCGAACCCGGGGGGTTGCTTGACATATACCAACTCATTAATGGGTCCATTAAGAAAAGCACTCTTCACATCCATTTGATATAACTTGAAGTTATGATGACAAGCATAAGCAAGTGCAATACGAATGGACTCAAGGCGAGCCACGGGGGAAAAAGTTTCACCATAGTCAATACCTTCGACTTGGGAAAAGCCTTGTGCCACCAACCTTTCCTTGTTCCGAATGACGATACCAAGTGCATCTTTCTTGTTTTTGAATATCCACTTGGTCCTAATAACACTATGATCACCTTTGGGTCTCTCCACTCATGACCACACCTTGTTGCGCTTGAATTTATTGAGTTCATCATGCATGGCCTCAAGCCAATCCGGATCTTCAAGCACCTCACCTACCTTTTGGGGTTCAACACAAGAAACAAACGCATTATCGGCACAAAAGTTTCTCAACTGAATACGAGTTGTTACCCCCTTTTGGATGCTTCCGAGCACTTGATCCACCGAAAGATCTTGTGATATTTATCGGGATGCAATCTTGAGTGCTCGGGGTACTCTTTCTTCCTCCATGGCTTCTTGAGATGGATCAAGAGAATCATCTTCAGAAGAAGGAGCACCATAAAGGACTTGATCATCATCTTGAGCTTGCCCTTGAATTAGAACATGATATTGGTCATCATTTGGTGCAACACCATCATCAAGGATTTGATTTTGACCTTGATCTTGTTCGGTAGAGGGAGGGCCTTCATCTTGTTATTGGTTTGCTTGTTGATCTTGAGGAGGTGATGGTTGCACTTGAGTACATCATTGTCCTTCTCCTTCCACCACAAGGGGTTCCTCAACGGGTAGGAAATGACCCACACCCATTCTTATTATGGCTTGAGGAGGAATTTCATCACCTACATCATTAAGACCACTTTGCCCCACTTGGGAGCCATTATGTTCATCAAACTCCATGTTGCTAGATTCTTCAACAAGTCCGGAGGACTTGTTGTAGACTCTATAGGCGTGAGATTTTGAAGCATAACCACCAAATATGCCCTCATTTGTCTTAGACTCAAACTTAGACAAACGAGAACCCTTTTTAAGAATGAAACAATTACACCCGAAGACCCGAAAATACTTGATGTTGGGCTTCTTCCTAGTGATGATTTCATATGGAGTTTTGTTCAAGATCTTGCGGAGATAAAGACGGTTGGTTGCATGACTAGCAGTGTTGATGGCCTCTGCCCAAAAGTTGTAGGGACTCTTGAACTCCGCCATCATTTTCCTTGCCGCATCAATCAGAGTGCGATTCTTCCTCTCCGCAACCCCATTTTGTTGAGGGGTATATGCAACGGAATATTGATGTTTGTTCCCCTCATCACTAAGAAATTCATCCAAGGTGTAGTTCTTGAACTCTGTGCCGTTGTCACTTCTAATAGCCAATATCTTTGAGTTGTGTTGACGTTGAGCTTCATTGGCAAACTCGATGATGGTTTGTTGGGTCTCACTCTTTTCTTGAAGAAATAGACCCATGTATATCTTGAGTAGTCATCCACAATAACCAAGCAATACTTCTTTCCGCCAAGACTATCATACGAGGGAGGCCCCAAAAGATCCATGTGAAGGAGCTCCAAAGTCCTCTTGGTGGAGATGATATTTTTGACGGGATGTTTCTTCTCATGTAGCTTTCCTTCAATGCACGCCCTACAAGCACGATTGTTGGCAAAGCTAACATTTGTTAGCCCAATGACATGCTCACCATTGAGAAGTGTTTGAAAGACCTCTTATTGACATGGGCTAGTCGGCGGTGCCAAAGCCATCTCACATCAACTTTAGCCATTAGGCACATGACGTTTTTGGTGGGGACTTTAGAAAAGTCCACCACTGATGTGCGAGGTGATGATAGTGATTTATCGCCCTTCGTTGGTAAACCCCAAGTGGAAGGTGAGATGTAGGACAGCAGCAAGATTTCGCTTGGTGAAGACACCAAGGTTGAGTATCGAACCCGTAGGACTCCGGCAATGATAAGTAGGTGTCAGCGGCGCAACTGACGCGAACCTGCACACAGACACAAATAACTTTGTTCCCAACGAAGTTCAGAGAGGTTGTCAATCTCTCCAGTCTTGTTGTTCACAAAGGATCAAACGCAAGGGATAATGATAGCAACTAAAAGTAAAAGCAGAAAATTAAATGAGCGTGTAAACAGTGATGAGGATATGGACCGGGATACGTGATGTTCACTAGTGATGTCTCTCTCCCAAAAGACGATAAAACTGCTATGCGAGGTGAACAAATTACAGAAGGGCAATTGACAGGATTATGAATGCACCGGAATGCTAACTATGCTACAAAAGAAAGGAAGAGGCTCAAAAGCATGGGCAGAACACCAAAATAAGTAGACCGAAATCCAACTGCATCTACTACTAATCACCCACCTTGAGATATCTATCTAGAACATCTCGCTGGTATTAAGTTGCGAGCCCCACCCAAAGTGTACACCCAAAGCAACAGACAACTGCATTAAAAAGCACTTTGTGTAAAGTAAACAATCCTTGTAACCGCGGTTACAAGCACCGTTGTTTTCCCCCTTGTGGCAACAACACATCCCCTAGACTCATGTTTCTGTCACTCAAGCGTGTCATCGGGGGGCATGAACCCACAATCGAGCATAACGTTCCCTCTTGGGGTTACTACCTACTACTTGGCCAAAGCAATAAACAACAACGGAGAACATGCAAGAATTACTTAAGAACAAAAATATAAGAGATAAGAACCAAATATATTACTCAATCGCAATCTGAACATAATCTCATAATCCATCAGATCCCATCAAACTCAGCATAGCAACAGCAGAAAGATTACAAAAGTGCCTCGATCATGTAGGGCAGCTCACGAGGTCTAAACCATGAAGAACAAAGAGGGGAGGAGAACATCACATAGCTACTGATCACGGACCCATGGTCCAAAGGAAATTACTCACGAGACATCCGGGAAGCATCCATGGTGGAGAGGAGACTCCCGGAGGTTGGCCCTCCCTCCGGCAGGGTGCCGGGAAGAGGTCTTCTGGTGCTCCCGATCTCGGAAGCACGGCGGCGGCGGAACAAAGGCTTGATCGCGAAAAAGGGTTCTGTCTTCGAGGGTTTCTCGTCACGGAGAATATATAGGCGAAGGGGGGAAGCCAGGGGGGCCACCAGGGGTCCAGGCGCCCCCCTGGCGCAGCCAGGCCCTAGGGCGCGCCACCAGGGTGCCTGGGCCCCTGGTGGTGGCCCTCTGGCCCCACCCAGGTTCTTCCGGAAGGATCCTTCACGCCGATTTTTTATCTGATTTTTCCCGAATTTTTGGAGCACTTTTTATATGGGGGGAAACTGAAATAGAAAAACAGCAGAAAATAGGAACTGGCACTGTGGTGCACTGAGTTAATAGGTTAGTCCAAATATGATCAAAAGTGTATGAAAGTGTATCTAGATCATAGCAATATCACACAAAACATGCATGGAGCAAGCAGAAATTATAGATACGTTTTTGACGTATCAACCACATACATACCGTCCTCCACATGTCCAACAAAGGCTACTTTAAGAGTTTTTCTCCACATCAAGGTGACCATATCTTTATCAAAGAAAGTGCAAAGGTCCATCATAGCAAGTTGACGAACGGAGAGTAAATTAAAGGAACAAGTCTCAACTAGTAATACTTTCTCAATGGACGAGTCCGGAGAAATTATTACTTTGCCAAGACCCAATACCTTTGACGTGTTTGCATCACCAAATTGGACACGGGTGGTTCGAGATGGTCCAAAATCAATGTCCACCAACATGTCCTTGCTTCCGGTCATATGACTTGTAGCCCCTCTATCAAATATCCAAGAATCTCCACCGGAAGCCGCCACCTACATGAGATCAATGCTTGGATTTAGGTACCTATTCACGAATGGGTCCTCTCGCGTTAGTAACAAGGGTCTTAGGCACCCAAATGGACCATGCAATATATTCATCATAAGAACCAAATTTTTTGGCATAAACATGCCCATCATTAGTGCAAAAAAGAGCATAATAAGGGTTAGTTGGTACGGCAAAGTCATTAGGGATGGCACCATCCCTTTTGGTCACGCCACCCTCAATGGCCTTTACCACCTTTTCTTGAGGCTTCTCCCCTTCCTTCACAAAGGTGACTTCCTTGGAGGGAGGAGGGGCCTTCCCTTTCTTCTTTTTGTTGTTCTTCTTCTTATTATTATTCTTTGATGAACTTGCACCAAAACCAATGCCTTCCTTGACAATGACCTCCTTTTGAGAACTCAAGAGATCATTAAGATTCTTATCTCCTTGAATGCAAGAAACAAGCGCCTTCTCAAGTTGTGCCTTCAACCTAGCGTTTTCCTCAATGAGAGGAACATGCTCACAACAAGGATTAGAGGAACGAGGTTTCTCTACCATAATAATAGGAGAAAAAACATTAATCTCTTTAGTGAGTTGAATATTGGTTTCCTCATGTGCCTTCTTGAGAGCCATGAGTTCGTGATTCAAGGACTTGTGGTCCTTTTCGACTTTCTCATGGTCCACAAGAAGTCTTTCATGAGCCTCAACAAGTTCATCATTTTTAGTCTTGAGATCACAAGCAATGGCATTAGAATGTTTAAGGTCAAGTTTTAGCTTAGAGATATCACTAGCATGAGTCTCATCAAGAGATAACTTAAGCTCATGCTCCTCTTCAAGAGATTGAGATAGCTCCCCTATATCATCCACATAGTCATGACTATGGCCTTGCAACTCGGTGATAGACTCATCAAGTTGCTCAATGTGAGCATGGGCTTCACCTAATTGTTCCAAGAGAGCCACAAAGTGTATCTTGGCTTCACCTTTGAGTTTGGACATGAAGATCTCAAACTCATTTACTTCTTGCACCTTGGGCTCCTCATTTTCCTCCACACAATCCAACAAATATGGGTTAGTGGGGGAAATGGTTTTGAGAGAGGAGTTACCGAGGTAGTCTTGGCCATAAGGCACTTGTGGATGATGTGACGGTTCTCGTTGGGGGAGTTGAAGAGTGATGTTGATGAGGGAGATTCGATGGCGATAGCAACGGTGGTGGTTGCCACAACCTCACCGCTTTCTTCATCATCCTCATCATCGGAGTAGTATTCTTCTTGTGCCACCAACACCCGTTGAGGCTTCTTCTTCACAAAGTTCTTGTTCAATGGTGACTTGTTCTTGTCCTTCCGGATGAGCTTGCCACCATGATCTTCTCTCTTCTCGTATGGACAATCCGCAACAAAATGACTCACATTTCCACAATTGAAGCAAGTACTTATTCTTTGACCCTTTGGCTTGAAGCTACTTGTGTTGGACTTGAAATTCTTCTTGTTGCCCCAAAATTGTCTTGAGGCGAGAGCCATGTGCTCATTGTAAGCATACTTGGTGTCCTCCGGTCCAACGTCCTCTTCATCATAATCTTCCTAAACTAGAACTTCCTTGGCCTTCAAGGCGAGAGACGGCATCTTGGTGCCACTTTGGCGAGCCAATTTCAGCTCGGTCGTGGAATCCAATATCTCCATGGCAACAAATTCATCCAAGACTTGGTTGGAGGTCAACTCACGGAAATCGGGCCTTTGACGAATGACCTTGGTGATATGCTTCTTGTGTAGGAGCATAGCCGTGATGAACTTCATTTTTATCCATCCATCATCGGTGTCCATGCTCCCATGATCCGTCATGGAGTTGGCAAGAGCCACCAACCTTTGATGCAGTGGCGGAGCCACGCTTGGGCTGGGTAGTCAAATGACTACCCGACTTTTTGGTAATATAGGCACAAAATGTATAAAAAATAATAACAAATACATATAAATACACGTATTTGACTACACAACTTTAAATTGACTACACAGTGTTGAAGTACTGGCCCCGCCACTGCTTTGATGAACATCCTTAGAAGATTCCCCTTCATTTCTTACAAAATGATCGGCTTGATCTTGAATCTTGTCAAACTTGGAGATCCGTATGCTAGAGCTTCCCATGAGAGTCTTCTCAAGAAGATCCCAACACTCCTTGGCCGTTTTACACTTCCGGACAAGATTCTCTTGCTCTTCCTTCAACCCATTTCCTATCACGAGCAAAGCATGATTGTTGATGGAGTTGTCCTGATATTCTCTTGGGGTCATATTAAGGCGGTCATGAGGATGGAAGCCCTCCTCGATGATGCGCCACAATTACTCCGAGGAACCCTTCAAGTGTATTTTAATGCGATAAGCCCAAACGGGATAAGATTATTTGTTAAGTATGGGAGGAGGACCTGCATGCGCGAAATGAGGCTCGGGAAAAGGTAATGAGTTATAGCTAACGGAGGGAGCAACCGCGGAATGAACACCCGATCCATTCCCATGAAGAGGAATGTACCGGTTGTCACTCCTACCATCATTACGAGATTGAGAGGTGACATCTCCTCCACCCAACTTCGGAATTTTGAGGGTGATGGTGGGGTTCGTAACAACCCAGATTTTCACAAAAGTTAAAAATTGTGTTTGTTGCGTTGCTGTGATGATTGCTTGTATTGTTTGAAGTGTTTTCTTCGCCGAATTATTAATCGGTGATTATTTCCCCCCTCTTATCTCGTACCGGACGGAGACTGACCCTTGCTACCCTGACACACGACCTTGCGACACCGGGTGTTCACCCGATCACCGACGCGACTTTCGGCACAAGACCAGCCTTCACCATCGGTGCGGAAACCCCCATTTATATTTAAATGGGTTATTTTAACGGGCGCTTCCGTTGTTCTTGGTTGGGCGTGAAACGTTGTAGACGAGGTGGCCACTGTGTGGTGACACTGTATTTTTATTTTCGTGCGGTTCCAACTTCGTTTCGCGGGTAAACGATCGGAGGTGCCAGGCATAGTAGCCGGTATATCTCCAGGGACGTATTTATAAAAGGTCGCGCGTGCCTTTAGCTGGACCCCCGGATTCCCCGCTTATCTTCGGATTCTATCCCACCCGAAAAACCAGGCCCAAAACATACCATTTTGAGGCCCAAACAACCCCAAATAGCCACCTACTATAAATAGTAGGTACTGCCTACCAAAAATAGACCAAACCTAGCCCTACTCCCTTGATTTCTGTGCTCCTCCTCTTAGCCGCCACCCTGCATCAAATTCCATGCACCAACCTCTCCCCACCTGCCCCAGATCTGGAAACTCCCCCCCTCGATCTGGACCGTCGGATAGGCGGATTCAACGGCCCAGGGCCGTCCACGTCGCCCCCACCAGCCCGACGCCCGAAGCAGCCATGGAGCTCTTTCCCCCGTGCTCCTCCACGCCCGATGCGCGCCGCCGCCACCAACCGTGCTCCGGCAGCCGACCACCACCCCACGCTGGTGCATTCCCTCCTCTCCTGGCGCCCCTTCTCCTCTTCTCCCTCCTCTCCTCTATCTGATCTCTCATCTCCCTCGCAGCACGAGCCACCTGCCATGGCCATGGAGCCTGAAGCTCGCTGTGCCGCACCCTGGACTCCGGCGCCGCCTGGATCCAGCCGGATCTGGATTCTCTTGTTCCCCCGCGCCCTTTCCCTGCCTCGCCCTCGTCTGGGCCGCCCTGCCCTCGCCGGAGGATTCGTCGGTGCCGCCAGGAATCCCCTGGTCGGGATCTGCTCGGGAGGAGCACGGAGCCCCTGCCTCCAGCCGTTGTGGGCCGGCGCGCCCACGACCCAACCGAGCTGTGGCCCACCTCCAGCGAGCCCCGCAACCCCGACCCACAACGCGCTTTCGCCCTGGTTGAGACCAAGCTGTGCTTCGCCCATGCCGTCTTGGGCCAGGCCCACGTGGTGAGCAACCCCCTTTTTTTCTTTTTTCTGTTGATGTTGTTGGGCACGGTGCGATGTTTAGCTAAGTAGCGCTCACCTCTGTTTTAGCCCAGTACCAGTAGCTTTCGGCCCGGTAGACGTTTTTTTTGGTTTAATAAAAATGGCAGATTTTATTATTATTTTGCGTGGCCCGTATCTTTTAGACTGTAGCTCGAATCGCGACGCATTAAACATGAAACTTGCTTAGTATTTTGTGTAGATTATTAAAACGTGCTCTTTTGCCACGTTTGACTTTGTTTACCTGCTGTTTACCTGCTATTTATATCGCATTCCACTGTAAAATGTAATAGGCCTTAACTTTTTAACCGTTGCTCCGATTAAAATGTTTCTTATATGTAACTTGACTAGAATTGCATGTATATTGTGTTTATGCTACTCTTGCTTGCTAATAAAAATAATAAAATATGGTTTAGGGAAAACAGTACCAAATGCAATAATTATCGTGGGGTCCGTAATAGTTGCCATGCATAGGTTTTACCCCCCACTTAAAGTGACTAGATTAGATAGTTTATTTATGCTTCACCTCTTGCCATGTTTGTGTGACATGCCATGCTTGAGTAATATGCCATGTTAAAAACCTTTGCTCATCTTGTGTAGCAAAACAACTTGAACCCTTGTAAACGTGCGACATCGTCGTGTGTGACGAATACTCCACTTAACCTGTTAGTAACCGCTCTCGACGATAGATGCGATTCCGTAGTGTGTTGTCTCATGTTGCTTTATTGTTGTTGATTGCTCGCGATTGCTTCGTAGTAGTAGATGCTTGCTCTTCGATTGCTTTCCAGTGTTTCCTTCCTGTGTGCTCCCGCGGTTATTCTCGGAGACGGTGCGAGCTCGCGATCGCCTACACCTTCGGAACCCGACTTATCAACAGGCAAGGACTATACATTACTTATGATCCATTCTATTATAACCAGCGGTTTGCATGCTAGTCTAGGTTAGGTTCGATTTTTTATCCTACCACATGTTTACAGCCTCTCTCAAACCGATACAGCCATGTCCCCTCCCAGCAAACCATGTACTGCTATGTTACTATCGCTCGTTGCTCATCCCCTGCTTAGTATGCATGCTTAGGATGCTACGATGTTACCCTATCGCTCCTTGGTTTGGGCTATCACATTATTATATTATTGTGAATGATATGATTATTATAATGTTGACTATACTCGACGAAGGATGGAAGGTCTAGGCTATCCCGCCCGACGCTTTGTTCCATTCGAGTCACCTAGGACCCGAGTTCCGGGTATTGGTTTTAAGACTGAGCGTGCCTAACCGCGTGTGGGATTTTATGGGGTCCCTTTTTCTTACCTACCTAGCTTCAAACAATTCTACTGGTGGCCCAAGCTGATTTACCATTTGAAAACCATGCATATATGTCTGTCGGGTCGCTCCTAGCAGATATCCTTTAAAATAACTTGGGCCAGCGGAGACTTGGTTTCTCTTGTTGGTCCACCCCAGGGAGCTAGGGGGCTGCCCACATGGTTTGGGTAGCTAACCCGACCTCGTCCAGACAGTAGAGGCCAATTCGAGAGCGCGGTCGGCTTTTGAGTTGGATGTCGACTCACCGGGGGCCACCCGGATTTGTTCGTTGTTAGATAGAGGGACCTGTCGTTTCGGATCTCTCAGAACTAAATCATAAAATGGTTGCCTATGATGGGTAGCAACTGAGAGAGATGGGCGTGCGTGCGGAGCCTTGTAATGGGCAGTTGGTACACCCCTGCAGGGTTAAATCTTTTCGAGAAGCCGTGTCCACGATTATGGACGACTTGAGACCTACTCCTTGTTCATAGACAACAACAATTGAGATAATCTTAATAACTTAATCAACGTGTGTGTGCCTTGACTGCTTCTTCTTCGTCGGGATGCAAAGAGGAGGACAAGGATAGGATAGGTGTTATCTTTGCGTAAGTAGCTGATGTGCGAGGTGATGATAGTGATTTCTCGCCCTTCGTTGGTAAACCCCAAGTGGAAGGTGTGATGTAGCACAGAAGCAAATTTCCCTCAGTAAAGATACCAAGGTTTGTCTCCAGTAGGACTCCGGAGATGATAAGTAGGTGTCAGCGGCGCAACTGACGCGGACCTGCACACAGACACAAATAACTTTGTTCCCAACGAAGTTCAGAGAGGTTGTCAATCTCTCCGGTCTTGTTGTTCACAAAGGATCAAACACAAGGGATAATGATAGCAACTGAAAGTAAAAGAAGAAAAGTAAATGATCGTGGAAACAGTGATGAGGATATGGACCGGGATACGTGATGTTCACTAGTGATGTCTCTCTCCCAGAAGACGATAAAACTGCTATGCGAGGTGAAAAAATTATAGAAGGGCAATTGACAGGATTATGAACGCACCGCAATGCTAACTATGCTACAAAAGAAAGGAAGAGGCTCAAAAGCATGGGCAGAACGCGAAAATAAGTAGACCGAAATCCAACTGCATCTACTACTAATCATCCACCTTGAGATATCTATCCAGAACATCTCGCTGGTATTAAGTTGCGAGCCCCACCCAAAGTGTAAACCCAAATCAACAGACAACTGCATTAAAAAGCACTTTGCGTAAAGTAAACAATCCTTGCAACCGCGGTTACAAGCACCGTTGTTTTCCCCCTTGTGGCAACAACACATCCCCTAGACTCATGTTTCTGTCACTCAAGCGTGTCATCAGGGGGCATGGACCCACAATCGAGCATAACGTTCCCTCTTGGGGTTACTACCTACTACTTGGCCAAACCAATAAACAGCAACGAAGAACATGCAAGAATTACTTAAGAACAAAAATATAAGAGATGAGAACCAAATATATTACTCAATCACAATCTGAACATAATATCATAATCCATCGGATCCCATCAAACTCAGCATAGCAACAGAAGAAAGATTACAAAAGTGCCTCAATCATGTAGGGCAGCTCACGAGGTCTAAACCATGAAGAACAAAGAGGGGAGGAGAACATCACATAGCTACTGATCACGGACCCATAGTCCAAAGGAAACTACTCACGAGACATCCGGGAAGCATCCATGGTGGAGAGGAGACTCCCGGAGGTCGGCCCTCCCTCCGGCAGGGTGTCGGGAAGAGGTCTGCTGGTGCTCCCGATCTCGGAAGCGCGGCGGCGGCAGAACAGAGGCGAGATCGCGAAAAAGGGTTCTGCCTTCGAGGGTTTCTCGTCATGGAGAATATATAGGCGAAGGGGGCAGCCAGGGGGCCACCAGGGGTCTAGGCACCCCCTGGCGCGACCATCCCCAGGGGCGCGCCACCAGGGCGCCTGGGCCCCTGGTGGTGGCCCTCTAGCCCAACTCAGGTTCTTCCGGAAGGTTCTTCTGCGCTGATTTTTATCTGATTTTTCCCAAAAATTTTGAGCACTTTTTATATGGGGGAAAACTGAAATAGAAAAACAGCAGAAAACAGGAACTGGCACTGTGGTGCACTGAGTTCATAGGTTAGTCCAAATATGATCAAAAGTGTATGAAAGTGTATCTAGATCATAGCAATATCACACAAAACATGCATGGAGCAAGCAGAAATTATAGATACGTTTTGGACGTATCAACATCCCCAAGCTTAATTCCTGCTCGTCCTCGAGTAGGTAAATGATAACGGCATAATTTCTGTGGTGACATGCTAGCAACCATATAAGAACTTTGAAAAGTAAAGCAATCAAGGTTAGAGATTCAATTCAAGTCATAACATGCAAGAGTCTATATTAGCATTGAAACAAGTAACAAAAGAACATTAGGTGCAAGAGCTCTCGCTTTCCGTGACTTGAATGTCTCCAAATGCTGTTTGCGTGCAAAAAGGGGGATAGGGAATACGAGAAAAACATTTATTTGTTGAGAACTCAATCTACTAAAGTTTTACACTTGGTCTCTTTCTGGAATCTTATCTTGACTCGTCCCCAGACCACTAGCCAGGTACAAGTGAATTTGATCCACTCCTTTTTCAATATTTTGAGAACTCATGCAATGGATGAGCGTAAGCACGAGAGTTGACACTTAGGATGGAAAAGAGAGGAGTACGGAGGAGGAAGACAAAAAAGGAGAAGAAAGGCTCACATCAATGAGGACAATCATAGGCAAGAGATGCCAAATGATAGATATGATGTGAGGAGTAGGGATTGCCATGCAACGGATGCACATACGAGCTAAGAATCTCTCCAATGGAACTAGTGGGGGTGCATCTAACTTGCTCGCTCATGAAGACCTAGAGCTCGTTTGAGGAGGCTCATCCTTGGAATATGCAAGCCAAGTTCTATAGTGTGAAGGTCCCCACATAGTTATATGCATAATGATCATCTCACTGGAGTACAAGGATATAAAGGGAGTACTAGTGTGGATCTCTCAATATGATAGTAGTGTTGCCCCTTTCTCTCTTTTTATTTATTTTTCCTCTTTTTTTCTACTTTTTTTTATTTTTTTGTGGCCTCAAAGGCTCTTTCTATTTAACTCTCCTTTGTCCTCTTTGGGATCTTTTATTGTGTCCACTTTGGGATCTTTTCCTCACTTAAGGGAAACACTCTATTTTACAAGAAGGTAAAGGAGATCTTTCACACTTTACAAGGTACTCAAAATCATAAAGAAGATGTAACTATCATGATGTATGCAATGTATGTCGCTGCCAGTGTAGCAGGAACATGTATGACATGAAGATCAAGTCATGAAGAGGTGGATGTTGCATGGCAATATATCTCGGAAAGGCTATGGAAATGCCTTGATAGGTAGGTATGGTGGCTGTTTTGAGGAAAGATATAAGGAGGTTTATGATGACAGAGCGTATCATGCCAAGGGTTTGGAAGTACCGGCGAAGGTGGACACCAACTCTCGGAGTGAGAAGAAGGCAATGGACAGCACGGGAGAGGCTAGAAAAATATGGGAAGGTGGAAGTGTCAACTTTCAATACTTACATTAGTCTGAAGAACTCATGCACTTATTATCGGCAACTCTCAATCTAATAAGGAGGTTCACAAAGAGTCAAGTACCCCGAGGAGGAGTGTATGGGGGTTTGGTTATCCTTGCGCATCCTCGACTCATGGTACGTGAGTGTACTCTAATATTCGATCCCTCCAAAGAGTAGTGATCCATCTAGTAGCTAGAGTTCTCAACTAGTTTTGTAGGTTTTGAAAATACACACGGATTTCCCAAAATACGACACCTATCACTAATAGGCTAAAGCTCTTGACACCAAAAGTTCAGACATTACTCACATCAATACCTCAAAACTATTGCAAGTTACTACTAGAATTAAATAGCAACCTCAATTACCTACTTTCAAGAAGAGACACTACTCAGTGCAACAACCAACTCTCTTTAACAAGATAAACATGAAAACTAAAAAGAGTTCCAGCAACAAACTAAACAAAAGCCAGGGCTCTTGCTAAAGACAAACTAAGGCTAAAACTAAACATTGCAGCAGCTATGAAAAGATAAAGAACACACAACAGAGAAAGATAGGCATGAAAAATTCTATGATGTGTTCTAGATTTTGAAAGTGGAGCGTGTTTCTCTCCCACACAAAGTAAGATGGGGTCTAACTTGTTATGACTAGCAAGCAAAACTAAAGAAAACTAAAAATAAAACCTAAGAGCGAGACGCTCCAAGCATAGCACATAACGCATGAAGTGATAAAAATATAGTGAGACGAAGGACGAACTGATGATTGTTGATGGAGAAGGGGATGCACGGGGGCATCCCCAAGCTTAGACGCTTGAGTCTCCTTGAATATTTATTGGGGATGCATGGGGGCATCCCCGAGCTTGAGCGCTTGACACTCCTGGATCTTCTTTCATCATCTTCCATCGCACACTTGAAAACTCCCTTCATACATAACTCATCATAAGCTGATTAGAGAGGTTAGTACCCTTAATAAAATATATTTTTCCCACTGGATATAAAGATATTCTTGAAGAGCTACTGTTTCTCAAGAGTGCCAAAAGTTTTTGCAAAGAAAAAGCAAGCTTAAGGTTTGCAAAAGTGAAGAGAGGCAAAACGTGGCAGAATCTGTGAAAAACAGAACAACAGGTAGTAGAGAATTTTTTCGGGGCACTTCTGCAACTCAAATCAAAAAACTCAGAACATACGAAAGTTCACAATTGTATAGAGCACACTTTCAAAAAAATTCAGATCAATAAGATGATCTGGTGATTCTATTCGATTTTATCTGTCAAGGGACATAATCTGTTTTCTGGACAGCATGTCACAACTTTTCCTTCCCTTATCTTAAGAGGCTATAACTTGGCACAAAGCTGAAAAATAAAGATACAATGATGTTTCTACAGTAGTAACAAACATCAAGACACAACAAAAGCAAAAAGAAACCTAATTCTTTGTGGGCTGCCTCCCAAAAGCGCTTTCTTTTATGCCTTTAAACTAGGCATGATGCAAAAGGAGAATCAAGGGTCTCCAAGATCAGAATCATAAAAACCTTCAAATTGATTTTCAATAATCTCATTCTTCTTCTTCCTAGGAAAGAGGTACTTACCTTTCGCCATACCGCGTAAGCGTATGTGCCCGTTACCAATATCAATGAAGCCTTTCATAGCACGGAGGAAGTCTCTTCCGAGCACAATGTTACTTTGGTTTGGCTCCATGATGAAGAAATCCATTGGTGTAGTCCTATGAAGGAATGCAACCTGGACTTCTTTTACCTTTCCTTTAATCTCTGAAATATCTCCATTAGAATGTTCATGATAAGATGATAATTTATCCATATCTAGCTTCAAAGAATCATAAACTATTTTTGGGATAGTAGAAACTGTGGATCCAATATCACAAAGAGCAAGGAAGCCTTGGTTAGAGATGCTAATCCTAACAAAGGGCTCCCAATCATCATCTATCTCCAACATTTCTTTCTTGTTGGACTTAAGTTCCTCTACTTTCCTCAAGTCTAGAGCATCCAATCTTTTTTCAATAGTGGCAAGTCTATCTATGACAGTATCAATACTACGATCATAAACAGAATAACTAGATAGACTATGCAAAATATCAAGAGCCCTAACTTCATCACACTCTAGAAAATCTCCTTCAGCTATAATATCAAGAGAGTGTTTACACCACTTAAAAAGACCATGGTAAAAATTTCTAAGCACAATTTTTATAGGTATCCAAGGCATAATTCTTTTATGTGCTTCAGAGATTCTGTCCCATGCCTTCTTCATATTTTCTCCATCTCTTTAACGGAAATCGAGAACTTCCGATTCCCGCAAAGCACCTAGCCCTAACATGTTCATCTAAACAAGGAGGGCTACTAACAACAAGATAAACAATTTTTTTGTGATTTTTGATATAAGACACAAAGATAAAAACTGAAAGGTAAACTAACAAGACTAAAAAACAAAGGTAAAGGGTAGTGTGCAACTCCCATATCTTAGCACTCGGAGTCCCCGGCAACGGCGCCAGAAATTTCTCTTGATGTGCGAGGTGATGATAGTGATTTCTCGCCCTTCGTTGGTAAACCCCAAGTGGAAGGTGTGATGTAGCACAGAAGCAAATTTCCCTCAGTAAAGATACCAAGGTTTGTCTCCAGTAGGACTCCGGAGATGATAAGTAGGTGTCAGCGGCGCAACTGACGCGAACCTGCACACAGACACAAATAACTTTGTTCCCAACGAAGTTCAGAGAGGTTGTCAATCTCTTCGGTCTTGTTGTTCACAAAGGATCAAACACAAGGGATAATGATAGCAACTGAAAGTAAAAGCAGAAAAGTAAATGAGCATGGAAACAATGATGAGGATATGGACCGGGATACGTGATGTTCACTACTGATGTCTCTCTCCCAGAAGACGATAAAACTGCTATGCGAGGTGAACAAATTACAAAAGGGCAATTGACAGGATTATGAACGCACCGCAATGCTAACTATGCTACAAAAGAAAGGAAGAGGCTCAAAAGCATGGGCAGAACGCCAAAATAAGTAGACCGAAATCCAACTGCATCTACTACTAATCATCCACCTTGAGATATCTATCCAGAACATCTCGCTGGTATTAAGTTGCGAGCCCCACCCAAAGTGTAAACCCAAAGCAACAGACAACTGCATTAAAAAGCACTTTGCGTAAAGTAAACAATCCTTGCAACCGCGGTTACAAGCACCGTTGTTTTCCCCCTTGTGGCAACAGCACATCCCCTAGACTCATGTTTCTGTCACTCAAGCGTGTCATCAGGGGGCATGAACCCACAATCGAGCATAACGTTCCCTCTTGGGGTTACTACCTACTACTTGGCCAAAGCAATAAACAGCAACGGGGAACATGCAAGAATTACATAAGAACAAAAATATAAGAGATAAGAACCAAATATATTACTCAATCACAATCTGAACATAATCTTATAATCCATCAGATCCCATCAAACTCAGCATAGCAACAGCAGAAAGATTACAAAAGTGCCTCGATCATGTAGGGCAGCTCACGAGGTCTAAACCATGAAGAACAAAGAGGGGAGGAGAACATCACATAGCTACTGATCACAGACTCATGGTCCATAGGAAACTACTCACGAGACATCCGGGAAGCATCCATGGTGGAGAGGAGACTCCCGGAGGTCGGCCCTCCCTCTGGCAGGGTGCCGGGAAGAGGTCTGCTGGTGCTCCCGATCTCGGAAGCGCGGCGGCGGCGGAACAGAGGCGAGATCGCGAAAAGGGTTCTGTCTTCGAGGGTTTCTCGTCACGGAGAATATATAGGCGAAGGGGGCAGCCAGGGAGGCCACCAGGGGTCTAGGCGCCCCCCTGGCGCGGCCAGCCCCTGGGGCGCGCCACCAGGGCGCCTGGGCCCCTGGTGGTGGCCCTCTGGCCCCACTCAGGTTCTTCCGAAAGGTTTTTCTGCGGTGATTTTTTATCTGATTTTTCCCGAATTTTTGCAGCACTTTTTATATGGGGAAACTGAAATAGAAAAACAGCAGAAAACAGGAACTGGCACTGTGGTGCACTGAGTTAATAGGTTAGTCCAAATATGATCAAAAGTGTATGAAAGTGTATCTAGATCATAGCAATATCACACAAAACATGCATGGAGCAAGCAGAAATTATAGATACGTTTTGGACGTATCAGTAGCTGATAGCAGACTTGTTGGAGGCGATTCCTCACCGAATGCTTGGCTTCTTATCTTACTCTCTAGATCGTTAGCCACTTCATAAATGCTAGTGCGGCAGTGTAACAGCCCAGTTTTCACAAAAATTTAAAATTTTGTTTTCAGTGTGAATTGTTTGATTTTCTGATTTGTTTGCGGTGTTTGCATCCCCGATTTATTGATCGGCGATTATTTTTTCCCCTCTTATCTCGTACCGGACGGAGACCGACCCTTGCCACCTTGACACTTGACCTTTGCGACATCGGGTTTCACTCGATCACCGTCGCGAAAACCGCACCAGACCAGCCGCAGCTAATGGAACGAAAAAACCCATTTAATAATTAAACGAGTTATTTTTATAGCGCGCCGGAAAGTGTTTTCGGAACGGTTCCAGCGCGAGGTGAATGCCTCCGGCTCGACGCGCTGATCGCACAGTTCGAAGTTTTACCCGAATCGGAGGTACTGCGGACCACCGGCTGTCAGAAACATGAGCACCGCGCACGAGAGAGAAAAACCGGGGATGTTTTTGCAAACTGCCAGCCACCGGGGCTATATAAAGACCACCACACTCCCACCCACTTCTAGGGTTTCCCCTAGCCAAAATTGCAGCCACCCCCCTCCACTTTGCCAGATCTGCCCAATAGCACCTCAATTTTCGGAACCCTAGATCCAAAACAGCGCCAACCGTCAGATCTGGGCATCCGGCGGCCCAGATCGCGCCACGTCAGCACCCACCTAGCCTCCTCTCTCTCTGCTCTCTCTCCAGCCCCTGGACGCCCGAGGCCGTCGCCGCCTCTGCCCGAGGCCGTCGCCGGCAGCAGCCACGCCGAGCTTGCCGCGCCCCTCCTCTCTCCTCCTTCCCTCTCTCCCCTCTCCTTTCTCTCCTCTGCCTCTCATCCTCTCTCTCTCTGTGTGCAGCCGCAAGGAGCAGCCGCGCCATGGATTTGGGACCGAGCTCCCCTGCGCCCCGATCCGGCTCACCGCCGGCCTGTTGCGCCCGCCGCCGCCGCCTTGCGCCGGGTCCACGCGCCCCCGTGCCTGCTCCGCCCCCTCCTCCTCGCTCCGGTCGCCGGAGGCCAGCCGGCCAGGAATCCAGCCGCCGCCAAGCTCGGGATGAGGCCGACGCCTCCAGCGCCCCTTCAACCGCTACGAGCCAGGTGGGCCGCCAGCCGCTAGGTGGGCCGCCAGGCCAGGCCGGCCTCACCACCGCGAGTGGGCCACAGCCCATGGGGTGAGGCGCCCCAGCCCCTCCTTTATTTTTTATTTTTTTTGTTGTTTTTTAATCTTTTGGGCCAGTAGATTCGGCCCGTTTAGGGTTTTTTTTCCTGCTAGGTTTTTTTATTTAATTTATGCAGTTTGTATTAGGATTTTTGCAGTGCCCGTAACTTTTTAACCGTAGATCCGATCGCGACGCGTAAAATATGAAACTTGCTTAGAATTGTGTCTAGTTTAATAATTTGTGCTTTGTTGCCATGTTTGACTTTGTTTACATGCTTTTGCTTGCTAATTACACTGCCTGCCACTGTAGCTGTTATTGCAATATCTTTTTAACCGTTGCTCGGTTTAAAATGTTCTTTATATGTAACTTGACTAGAATTGCATGTAGATTGTGTTTTTGCTGCTCTTTCTTGCTAATAAAAATAATAAAATATGTTTAGGGGCAAAACAGTACCAAATGCAATAATTATCGTGGGGTCTGTAATAGCTGCCATGTATAGGTTTTACCCCCCCCCCCACTTAAATTGACTAGCATAGATAGTTTTCTTTATGCTTCACCTCTTGTATTGTTTGTGTGCTATGCCATGCTTCTGTGCTTTGCCATGTTAACAACCGTTGGTTGATCACCTGTAGCTAAGCAACTTGAACCTCTGTAAACGTGCGGTATTCGTCGTGTGTGACCGATACCCCACTTAAATTGTTAGTAATCGTTCTCGACGATAGATCGGTATCGCGTTGCCGTGTCTCGTGTTGCTTCTTGTAGATGCTTGCTCGTGTTTGCCTCGTAGTAATAGATGCTTGCTCGTTGATTGCTTTCCAGTGTTTATCGTCTTGTGTGCTTCCGCAGGTACCTCTCGGAGACGATGCGAGCTTGCGATCAACTACACCTTCGGAACCCGACTTATCAACAGGCAAGGACTATACATTACTTATGATCCATTCTATTTCAACCAGCGGTTTGCATGCTAGTCTCGGTTAGGTTCGATGTTTGATCCTACCACATGTTTACAGCCTCTTTCAAACCGATACAGCCATGTCCCCTCCCAGCAAACCTTGTACTGCTATGTTACTATTGCTCGTTGCTCAGCCCCTGCTTAGTATGCATGCTTAGGATGCGACGATGTTACCATGTTACTCCTTGGTTTGGATATCACATTATTATTATTGTTATGGATGATATGATTATTATAAATGTTGATTATATTCGACGAAGGATGGAATGTCTAGGCTATCCCGCCCCGACGCTTTGTTCCATTCGAGTCACCTAGGACCCGAGTTCCGGGTATTGGTTTTAAGACTGAGCGTGCCTAACCGCGTGTGGGATTTTATGGGGTCCCCTTTTCTTACCTATCTAGCTTCAAACGTTTCTAGTGGTGGCCCAAGCTGGTTTTACCTTTTGCAACGTGTGTGTGTTGGTTGGCGCCCCAGCTGTTTTCGAAACAACTCGGGCCAGCGGAGACATAGTTTTTCTGTTGGTCCAAACCTGGAAGCTAGGGGGCTGCCCACATCTGTTTGGGTAGCTAACCCGACCTCGTCCAGACGGTAGAGGCCGATTCGAGAGCGCGGCCGGCTTTTGAGTTGGATGTCGACTCACCGGGGGCCACCCGGATTCGTGCGTTGTTGGTTAGAGGGACCTGTCGTTCCGGATCTCTTGGGACTAAATCATAAAATGGTTGCCTGTGATGGGTAGCAACTGAGAGTGATGGACGTGCGTGCGGAGCCTTGTAATGGGCATTTGGTACACCCCTGCAGGGTTAAATCTTTTCGAGAAGCCGTGTCCACGGTTATGGACGACTTGAGACCTACTCCTTGTTCATAGACAACAACAACTGAGATAATCTTAATATAACTTGATCAACGTGTGTGTGCCTTGACTGCTTCTTCTTCGTCAGGATGCGAAGAGGAGGACAAGGATAGGATAGGTGTTATGTTTGCGTATGTAGGTGGATAGCAGACTTGTTGGAGGCGATTCCTCATCAAATGCTTGGCTTCTTATCTTACTCTCTATATCGTTAGCCACTTCATAAATGCTAGTGCGGCAGCAACCTCACCACTTACCACATCCTTACCATAAACTACTAGTTGTCCTAGAATGACGAGTGATGAAGTCCTTGCTGGGTCAGATGACCACTACAGTTGGATGTTGAGTACCTTTGTACTCATGATACTACCCCCAAACTCTTTTCAGGGTTCTGATCGACAACAGGTTTGGTGATCGACGTTTCACGTGGAGACTCGACGACGACTAGTTAGGCGGATCCCGGCGGAGGGCCTGGACCCGTGTGGTTATGGGGATCGATGTTTCTCTCTTTGCCACTAGGCATTATGATTGTAGTCTATACCCAGACATGTATCTTCCGCTGTTGTATTGTATTGAGGCAGTTGTATGCCGGTTGTATGAGATGTTGTATCCTTGTATCTTTAATGTTGTGATATCATGTTGGAAATCCGGGGCATATGACTTCGTCATATGTCGCGGTGGGACCGATATGTGCTTCGTCCCCGGATCTGGATGGAAACATCTAGATCTGGAACAGTACCGCATATCGGGCCTTACAGGCAGCAACCTCACCACTAACCCCATCCTTACCGTGAACAACTAGTTATCCTAGAATGACGAGTGATGAAGTCCTTGATGGGTCAGTTGACCACTACAGTTGGATGCTGAGTACTTATGTACTCATGATACTACCCCCAAACTCTTTTCAGGGTTCTTGATCGACAACAGGTATGGTGATCGACGTTTCACGTGGGGACTCGACGACGACTAGTTAAGAGGATCCCGGAGGAGGGCCTGGACCCGTGTGGTCATGGGGATTGATGATTTTCTCTGTGCCACTAGGCAATTGATTGTAGTCTGTACTCAGACATGTATCTTCCGCTGATGTAATGTATTTAAGGCAATTGTATGCCGATTGTATGAGATGTTGTATCCTTGTAGCTTTAATGTTGTGAAATCATGTTGGAAATCCGGGGCATATGGCATTGTCATATGTCGCGGTGGGACCGATATGTGCTTATTCCCCGGATCTGGATGGAAACATCTAGATCTGGAACAGTACCGCATATCGGGCCTTACAGGGTTGTCCTCAATGGGTATCCTCGACATGAGATCACTAAGCATATTAGTAACTTCATGCATGTGAGCCTTCATGGCGGACATGCCTTCATTGAACTCATGTCGAGAGATAGGTGATGATTCATCCTTAGCGAACGTATTCGTGAAGCCCTCGGTACTTGGAACCTTTCCCAAAGAGGAAGGATTCGAGGTATCCCCTAGTAAATCAACCTCTTCCGTTCTATCCCCTTGCGACATCCTCTTAAGGCGGTAAAACCCTTAATAAGAGACGAGTCTCTGATACCAAATGAAATGATCGGAATGTCGACTAGAGGAGGGGGGTGAATAGGCGACTAACAATTTTTAAGCTTTTCTTAACAAATTAGGCTCAACAATAAATATAGGTTGCATAGATGTGCAACTACGTGAGCAACCTATATGCCAACTAATGCAACACTATATGAGCAAGCAAGATATAAGCAATGAAAATAATTTGCACAAAGTAAAAGGTAAAGGGGAACACGGGAGACAAGGACATGTTGCCGAAGTTCCTTCTCTTTCGAAAAGTACATCTCCGTTTGGAGAGGGTGAGGAGCACAATGCTCACACGAAGCCAACGAGGGCCACCCTATTTCTCCTCACGCTCTTACCAATGCAAGATGTCGTGATCCACTACGAGGCGGCCTTGAAGGTGGCAACCAAACCTTTGCATACAAGGCTGGGGTAATCTCCACAACTTAATTGGAGGCTCCCAACGAAACCACGAAGCTTCACCACAATGGAATATGGCTTCGAGGTGACCTCTTCCGTTTAGGTCACCAACGCGCCCAAGAGTAACAAGATCCACAAAGGATTAATGGGGGGAATCAAATATCCTTTGGTGGAAGTGTAGATCGGGGCCTCCTCTTCCAAACCCTAGAGAATAAACAAGTTTTGATTGCAAGGGAGGGAGATCGGGCAAGAATGGATCTTGGGCGTCAATGGAGGAGAGAACAATAAATGAGGTAGGTCTCAACGGGGAAGAAGACCCCCTTTTATAGCTGGGCATAAATGCAGTCGTTGGCATCCCACCAACCACGGTAGTACCACTCCAAGAGCGGTACTACCGCGGTGCCGTACTACCGTACCCGGGGTGGTACTACCGCCCCCACCGTACTGCCGAGGGTCACTACTGTGCACACTACCGCAAAGTCCAGAGGGATTCCGGTAGTGGGTGCGGTACTAGCCCACGGTACTACCGTACCGGGCACGCTGCTACCGCTCCATGGTACTACCGAGGCCTAGTATCGTGCACACTACCGCTGAGTCCAGTGGGATTCCGGTAGTGGGTGCGGTACTGGCCCACGGTACTACCGCACTGTGAGCGGCACTACCGAGATCAGTGTCGTGCCCACTACCGTAGAGTCCAGTGGGATTCCGGTAGTGGGTGCGGTACTGGCCCACGGTACTACCGCGGCGCGGTACTACTGCTCCTAGAGCCAGGGAGCCAATGCCACCATGACAAACTCCTCCACGACGCTATGGAAAATATGTGGGTGTAGAGAGTGTGTATGTGTGATGATTCCACCACCATTCCACAGCGGATCCCCTCTTAATAGTACAGTTTTCCTACGACTCAATTTACCAAAAAGAAATCGAAAGGAAAGACTCCGTCTTCACGCTCCATTAACCGAGGGGAAAATAACCGTCTTGTGCCATGAATATATTTATTTGAAATGCTCATCGCACACGGTTAATCCGCAAATGTATTGTCATCAATCACGAAAACCAACCAAGGGGAAATATGCCCTATCAACTACGACGATACATATTCTCTTGTAATGAGTGGAATTACGTCTCGATATTTAATATCATTGGCAGTAGAAATGAATTTATCAATGCAGTTAATGGATGTAGTGTCCGCTTATCTATATGGATCTTTCGATGCGGATATTTATATGAAAGTTCTCGATGGACTTAAAATTCTGAATCCAAATATAAATCGCAGTATGTATTGTGTAAAATTACAAAAGTCACTCTATGGCTTGAAACAGTTGGGTAAAATGTGGCATACCAACTTAGTGAGTTCCTTCTCCATAAAGCATACTTAAATAATCATGATCGCATATGCATTTTTATAAGGAAATCCTAAAAGGGATTTTGTATCATCTCAGTATATGTTGATGACCTCAACATCATTGGTAACGCAACATACATAACTATCACACACAATCATTTAATGACGGAGTCGGATATGAAAGATTTGGGAAAAATCAAATTTTGCTTAGGTTTACAACTTGAGAACCTTCCCTCAGGAATACTCGTTTATCAAACCACTTATATTCAAAAGGTTTTGGAAAAAATCAATATGGATAAATCATATCCATCCAAGACACCAATGGTAGTTATATCCCTTGATATGAAGAAGGATCCTTTTAGACCTAGGGATGATGACGAAGAGATATTGGGACTTGAAATCCCATATCTTAGTGCCATAGAAGCACTAATGTACCTCACAAATTGTACTAGACCAGACATTGCCTTTGCAATAAATTTGTTGGCTAGACACAGTGCATCTCCAAATAAACGCCATTGAGCGGGAGTAAAGAATAACGCCATTGGGCGGGAGTAAAGAATATCTTCGAATATGGTACTAAAGACCTTGATTTATTCTATCGGAAAAATCAAGACATGGGCCTAGTTGGTTATACTGATGCTAGATATTTTTCTGATCCACATAGTGCTAGATCACAAACAGGGTTTGTATTTTTTATATGGTGAAACTGCTATCTCATGAAAGTCAACAAAATAGACTCTAGTAGCAACTTCCACTAACCACTCTAAAATAATTGCATTATATGAAGCGTCATGTGAGTGTGTATGGCTTCACAGAGTAATTAACCATATTCAAACACCATGTGGTATTGGTTCATCAGAATCATCAACCATTATCTATGAAGATAATGACGCACGTGTTTCTCAAATGCATTATGAGATATATTAAAATTAACATCACAAAACATATTGCTCCATAACAGTTCTTTCATCGTGAAATGCAGAAAAATGGAGAAATTGTTATTTTGCAAACAAAATCATGTGACAATCTTGCAGACTTGTTCACTAAGTCTTTACCAACAACCGCATTTAAAAAATGCATTCATGGTATTGGTATGAGATGTCTATGGAATTTTCATAGTTCAGGGAGAGAAATCCCCTAAAACAATTAACTATACTAACAATATATCAAATTCCTATAGTTCTTCTTATATTTTCCCACAGGATCTTTAGAAGATATAAAATGTACAAGATCAAGATTAAAGACTACCAAGACTAATGAAAGATTTCCAAGCACTCAAGGAATATGAAAATTTTCAAGACAATGAAGTTTAGAATACAACATTGTACATGGAGGAATGTTGGGAATAAGAATAGCATTAGTTTTAAGCTAATTAGGTAGTTAGCATATTCTTTAGAATATCCTAATTAGCAGTTAGATTCCTAGTGTTGTCCACGTGCTGTATTACCGAACAGTCGTTGTGCTTGTTCGAACCATCGTTGTGCCTTTTCTAAATGATGGGAACCAGTGTTACCGACATTGTAAACAACTGTTCAGGTCCTATTTAAACCTGAACTCAACATCAATGAAATCACTTGATTCACTTCAATCTCTCTAACTCTCTTCATCAATGAGCCTTTCCGTGTCGTGGACATGTAGAATTATTCGCCATGCACATGTGAAATTGTATGTGAATCCACAAATGATTTTTCATGGCCGTGAAATCATTGCGTCGTGGATGTGTGAACGTGTGTCGCATAAAAACCCACGCCATTCAATGATAGCATGGTCATCATTGTTGCCGCTCGCCTTGAAGGCGTTATCATTGAGGGGGTTGGTTATGTATGCGACACATGCTTTCTCCTCATCGCACACATAGCAAATGTTCAAGAAAATGCATGAACCAAATGTCAGTTTTAAGAAGTTAAGTTTAAAAACAATTTAAACATAACTTTCCTAAAGAAGCAAATATATACTGTACCTTTTTAAACAATAATTTATTTTTTTGAAATTATAAAAGATCAATTAAAGATGCCTAGCTTTGAAAGCACTTGACGGAGATAATCAGCTTTCCAATCGAAATCTCGTCTCTTCCCGCGCGGAGATGAGAAATCCTACGTGGCAAGCCGCGAGCCAGTCGCCACCTCATCACAACTGTTAGGAATAGTTTATGCTCAAAGCATCCTTCCGTAGAGTCGTGTCTCTTATGTATAGACACCTCTTCAATCTCTCTCTCCCAACAGTTGTGTCTCTTGTAACAGTCACGTCCCTTGTAACAGGTGTCATTGGCACCCCAAATCCTTGTATAAATAGTACTTTGCCCACAAGCAATAAACACAAGTTTAGATCAATCCTTTCTATTCTTCGCACGTTATCAGCATGCTCACGCTGAGCGATTTGATCGAAGACAGAAGAGAAAGAGAACGGGTAGAAAACGGCGGCGGTGGTGAGCATACCCCGGCGTCACTACGGCGTGGCACGGCGCCCACACGCGGCGTTGCAGCGGTGCCCGCACCTTCTCGACGCGGCCGCGACTCGCATCCTCGCGACGAGCCGGCCGCGACTCGCATCCTCGCGATGAGGCGCCCGCGGCCCCACAACTAGTACCGTATTAAGTACTTGTCGTGTTTTAAAACCATGTATGTCTGAATAATTACATAATGATTTAGACCATTTTGTGTCCATAGATGATTATATGTTCAATGTGTTTGCAATTTGCAATCCCTATAACATATACAAATGGTACACTAATGTATTATTTTGCAATTGAGATTTATATTTATTGCAAAAGAAATTATTAACTCATCTTAATTAAGTCCGAAATCCCTTTAAAAGGCACTAAATCGACTTGATCCGAGCAGAATTATCATGCAAAATAAATATCAATTCACCATTAATTAAGTCCAAAAATGCTTGAAAAACAAAAAAATTGACTTAATTCGAATTGAATTGATATGCAAAAATTGTGAAGTGAATATCTCAAATTTATATATGGAATCACAAGGTAATGTGGCATCTACTGCGAAATATGCAGATTATCCACAATTACTATAAGGTCTACATATTGTCAAAATTGACATAATGACTACCTTTCATAGTGCTCTTCTATATTATTTAATCATATAATAACATAAGGTACTAAGACCAAGGCATCTACTGACTATAGTCAGACTATGTTTCTTAGTACTGCGAGATATACCTCATAATATATGTAGTTATCTCCAAAGTGTTATCACAGATGATTTGAGATCTACATTCAAGTCTTCACTTGAACTCACAACTTTGCAAAATTTTATTACAACATTCTGTGATGACTTTTAATTTACTGACAAGTAAATAAATAAAAAGTCTATGGTTTGAACCCCCATGTAAGCCAAGATGACCATAATTCGATGAGCGAACTCTCAACGGTCACAACTAAATCTACATGGCATATGGATGTTGAGGTCAACAATGTGTCTCATGAAATTATAGCGGCACGTCAACCACCCCATGGTGCATGCCCCGCTAGCAAATCAAAGTTATGATTCAACATGTGGCAAGTTATCAATAATGGTGTCACACAATCCTATAATCCTATGAAAATGCGCCCAAAAGAGTGGAGGTACCAACAAAAACCACTCAACTCCCCATTCAAAACAAAAAGAGGAGAAGTACGGCCACAATACATCAGGATTCAGCTTTTCACAGGCAACAAAGGATATTGAGGCCTCTGACTCGGTAAATGCAAGTCAACTTTACGTTGATAGACACCTAATGGGTAGTATACACCCAATGAGAGGGAAACCTCCATAACCCAGCTCAATAGTGCACACAATGACTGGGACATCGGAAACCTAGACTCAACCGTATTGGGAAACACGAAGAGTCATCAAGGGTAACAAGATTTCACCAAAATGTTATACATTCATGAGAATCATACAAATGAAAGCCTACAATTGTCGACATGCATTTCTCATGATTGCAAACAACCTTTATAAAGATCCGGATCCAAAGACCATGGCCATGGAAGAGTTTAAATAATACTCACTCGGACTGGACACAAACAAAGGATGCAATCCAAGAAGAAATAGCCTCACTCAACAAAAGGAAGGTATTCACAAAAGTAATACCTACACTAGTTTTCATCCTAAAGTGGAATGAGAACATAAATGTGGTGAATAGCAAGGCTTGTAGCATAAGGGTTCACGCAGATACCCAAATCGATTCTCCATACACAAGTGAAATCAATTTCCGATAATTATCTCAATGGCAGTACAAATCATCTATTTATGCAGTTGATAGATGTAGTGACCACATATATTACGGTGTCACTTGATTCAGACATATAAGTTTCTCATGGGAATTCCAATTCTGAATCCAAAATGAAAATGCAACATGTTTTGTGTAAACTCAATAAGTCACTACATGACTTACAATAGTCGAAATAAATTTGGTACAATCGACTTATTGAGTTCCTTATACAAAAGGATACTCTAATAGTGATGATTACCCATGTGTGTTCATCAACAAATCCTCATTAGGATTCCACTATCAGTGCATGGTAATGATTATAACATCATTGACAACACACACGATATTGATGAAGAACGTAATCATCCATAGACGGAATTTGAGATGAAGGATGTAAGTAAAAAAACAAACTTTGCTTCAGCTACAATTCGAGCCCCTTCACTCATATATTATGATACACCATGTTGTCTATATCCAGAATATATTGGACATGAACAAGTCTTATCCATCTATAAATTTCATGGTTGTTCAATCTCTAGACGTAGAGAATGATCCATTTTAAACCATGAGAAGATGGAAATAAGATATTGGAACCCAAGGTTCCATACTCTAGTGCCACTAGATCCACCAAACACAATTGGTTTAGACTCGTGAATATCTTTGATATCTCCAAGGCACAAAACACATTGTCTTAATTCTCCAGTTAAATATGGACACCAATATCATCGGATACATCGATCAGATCCCCACTATGTCAGATCGTAGACACACGCTGTGTACTCACTTGATGTGATAGCCATCCTATGGAAGTCTTTAAAATAGACCTTAGTGGCTACATCTACCAATCATTCTGAAATATATGACCTCATATTAATATATGTTGCTTTACAGAATGATAAACCACATACAACATTCATGTGGAATTGGTTCTATTGAATCACCAACTATTATCTATAACGATAATAATACTTGTGTTGCTTAGATGCAAAGATGTTATATAAGAAGCAATATCATTAAGCGTATTGCCCCAAATTGCATGGAACAGGGGGAGTCCCTTCCTGAAATATAACCTATCCAAACATTGTATTATACTCTTTTTCCCTTTATGAATTTACTCTCAAGTTTCTCATCAAGGTTTTTAATGAGGTAATATCAACACAAGAATATATGTCATACCTCCTATTTTTCCCCACCGGGGTTTTTAACGGATGTATACAAGGCATATTAATTGTCCTCTAAACTTACTAATTGAGTTTTATCCTTTCAAGGCTTTCTCATATAAGTTATCAAAGAGACAATTACCATCATATGTCATATCATTTTCTCCTTATATTTTTCCCACTGGGTTTTAAAGGAGTTTTCAATGGCATAGCAAATCACACTCTTTTCCTTATGAGCTTTCTCTCGAAGTCTCTCATAAAATGTTTTACTGAGGTGATATATGCAATACTTTCAACATTCCCCAATAGGGATTTTAAATGAAAGTATACCAAGCATATATATTGTTCTCCAAACTCATCAACGAGTTTTTCCCCTTCTTCGAAGGTTTTTCTCATATGAGTTATCAAGGAGACAATAATCATTATATGTTGCATCATTTTCTCCTTATTTTTCCCACTGGGTTTAAAGGAGTTTTAGCAACATATCTACACTATTCTTCTCATATTTTTCCCACAGGGTTTTTGGAGGAGTTATACAAGATCATATACGCTTGTGATCAAGACCAATATTTTCAAGATTATACAAGAAATACAAGATATACAAGACGAAGCTTTGTGCAAAGGGGAGTGTTAGGAATAGTTTATGCCCAAAGCATCCTTCCGTAGAGTCGTGTCTCTTATGTATAGACACATCTTCAATCTCTTTCTCCCAACAGTTGTATCTCTTGTAACAGTCACGTCCCTTGTAACAAGTGTCATTGGCACCTCAAATCCTTGTATAAATAGGGCTTTGCCCACAAGCAATAAACACAAGTTTAGATCAAATCCTTTATATTCTTCACAACAATCACCACATCACATATCCGCACAGCGGCTGCCACAGTGCCACGTCGCCTGCAATCCATCCACCACAGAGCGGGCCCCACCCATGGCGACCGCAGCCACCGCCGCGGCGGCCGTCCCCGCCGGCCACCACCAGCACCACCGCCACCCGCTAGGCCTGCGCCCACGCCCCTACCGGCATCACCTGCGCCGACTGCGCCTCCCTGCCTCCGTCGCATTTTCTACCTCATCCGCCCCGTCCACCTCCTCGTCGGCGCTATCGTCCCCAGTGACGCCGCCGCCGGAGGGAGGAGGGCGGCTAGTGGCGGAGCTTGTGGGAGTGTTCAACGAGCTTACCTCTAGGATGGGGGAGGGCCTGGCGACCACCTCCTCGTCGCGCCTGCTCTTCCGCGCGCTCAAGCTGGCCCTGCCCGCTCTCCGCGACGGCGACGGCGGCCGGGACCTCACGCGAGCCCTTGCGGTGGCCGCCACCCTCGCCGACCTCCAGGTATCGATCCAGATCCTCCTCCTCCGCCCCGTTTGCGTATTAGGATTGCATCCTTATATTTTGTAGACTGGGAGCGGGTCGTATTCAAATGAACAAGTATAATTTGGACTGGAGTACTTACTACGTAGTATATTTTTTAGCCTGTTACTTGTGGCATTCTGGGCTCCAGTTCATGTTATTTATTATGAATTTTCACGTCTACAGATTGAAACAAGAATTATATTAAACGATGACTAGCTTAATATGCCGAATTCTTTTAAATTCATAAGTTGATTCCCGTTTTAATGATATCCATTTTAGTGCTAGGGACACCCAAATTAACTGAACTCTTTCTGAAATATATTTCCAAGTATTATCGGTGTTGTGTTGTTGAATGCATCGAAAGAAGTCAGTGAATAATAATATTGATTACGGCAATTAGAACTTAGAAAGCAAAATCAGTTTTCTTGCCATGGCACGAGCATTCCTCATTTCAGTCACTCTTCAGTTACACAAACTATTAAACTCAGGCTTAAATATGCTTGTTTAGCTTCATGTCACTGATTGCTACTGTTTGGTTCATACTTTCCATATAATTATTCATTTGTACCCTAAGTTGAAGACACTATCGCCTGACAGTATTGATGGTCAGAGCCTTTCTTGTACTGTAATGGTTATCCTTGTTTACGATTAGGCTCTTTCACCAATTTCTAATCTCTCCATTTCCCTGTGACGTTATGTTGATTCATAAGATATTTGCACTGCTTTGTGTCATAACGCAGTTAACCATCATTGGGTTTATTTATCCACTCTTAAGCTCTCATGTTTAACAGGGATTTTGAATTCTTGTTGTATGCATGACGGCAGATGGATGCGGAAGTTATTTCAGCCGGCATATTGAGGAAAGCGCTTGATGCAGGAACTATAAGCATGAATGATGTAGAAGCTCAAATTGGGATCGGCATAGCTGATTTACTGCATGAGAGCTTAAGGCTTAAGGTTGCTCCTTCGAAGGTTGACGTATTGGATGATGAAAGTGCAAGCTCTTTGAGAAAGTTTTTCCTTTCGTACTATGACATCCGGGCGGTAATCTTGGAGCTTTCTCTGAAGCTCGATACGATGAGGCACCTTCAGTACCTCCCTAAGCATCTTCAGCGGATAAAATCTCTTGAAGTAATGAAGATCTATGCTCCACTTGCTCATGCTGTCGGGGCTGGTAATCTGTCGCTAGAGCTAGAAGATCTTTCATTTAGGTACCTGTTTCCTCATGCCTATGACCACGTCGATCAATGGTTGAGGAACCGAGAAGCCGAGTGCAAGCTCTTGATAAACGCCTACAAGGCACAGTTGCTTCAGGCACTGAAATCCGATGATGAGCTAAATGAGATTGTGCAGGACATCTCAATTGAAGGGCGATACAAAAGCCGTTTCAGTACTATGAAGAAGTTAGTAAAAGATGGTCGGAAACCAGAAGAAGTAAATGACATACTTGGTTTACGGATAATCTTAGACCCTCGATGCGACGGTGGCTTATCTGATTGGGGCCCCAGGGCCTGTCACAGGACACACGAAATCATTCGAGCTCTGTTGAAGGAAGTGCCAGGTAGGACAAAGGACTATGTCACACAGCCAAAAAGAAATGGCTATCAGAGCCTGCATGTGGCAATCGATGTAAGTGAACCTGGGAAGATGAGGCCGCTAATGGAGATACAAATACGCACCAAGGAGATGCACAAAATTGCTATTGGTGGAGAAGCCTCTCACTCTCTCTACAAGGGTGGTCTTACTGATCCCGGAGAGGTGAACCATCTACTTAAGACCAATCCTGTTCCTTGCTTTACAGTACACCGAATCTTCTGGATTTATCAAGGAACTCGAAGTACCAGTAAAAAATAGTATTACCTCCGATCCATATTAATGTACTCAACTTTGTCTAGATACACATGCATCTAGCCTAAATACTTAACTAGATACATACGAATCTATACAAAGTTGAGTACATTAATATGGATCGGAGGGAGTACTAGATAAGTTGTTTTATCTAACTAAGGGGCCAAAAAAGTGTACAAACATAGGCTTGATGAGTTATGTATAGGCCCCTTATGTATAATGCTGCTTGCTCCAAGATATGCTTAAATTACATCCAGCCTATGAGGCTTCTTACTGGGTTATAATAGTTAGTTCAGAGCTCACAACTGAGATGGTAGTGACCTTGTTTGATTTATGCTTCTGACTAATACACTTTTCTACTTGTTTGGTCGTGAAATAAGGTTTTATCTTGAAATCTTGGAACAGCATTCTTATACCTTCTCTGAGACTGATCCGGAAGATTATTTTTGACGAATGACTAAGAATCAGCATCCCTTGAATATTTTTCAGGCTAACAGACTCAAGGCTATTATGTTGGCCGCGGCAGAATTAGCAGCGCTTCGCCTTCGAGACCTCCCTGCCAGTGATCATCGAGGAGGTGAATGCAAGAACCAGGCTTTCTGTATTCTAGACAAAAATGGTGATGGGAGGATCAGCATCGAGGAGCTCACGGAGGTGATGGAAGATCTTGGTGCCGAGAGCGAGGATGCGATGGCGCTCATGCATCTCCTTGATGCAAACAGCGATGGTTCCCTGAGCTTCGATGAATTTGAGTCGTTCCAGAGACAGGTGGGTGCACAGATATAGATCCATGACAAGTTATCCTACGCCGTATTCTGAAAACCACCCTTCTGGGCACACAGTTTCTGATATATTTGAAGTGTTTCTGGCTTATCAGATTGAATTGATGAGAAGCTTGGAGGACAGGGATGACCATTACACGAAGATATTGAAGGATAAGCTGCAGACGATCGACAGCGCTGGCCTCATTCACTTCTACCGCAAGGAGTTGGGTGACAAACTACTTCTGAGCTGAAATACATGGACCTATTTTTTGAGGAACCGCACCAAACTAAAACGTATCACCAACTTGTTGTAGTTTTTGATGTTGGTGCATACTACATTGAGATATGATTAACAGCATTGAGTTGTACATATTTGCTGATTGTATGTGGAGCTATAGAGCAAGTCTGAGAAAGTAAAAGCTGTCCTCCATTTGTAAATTGTACCAGAAGTAAAAGCTGTGGAACTGAGCTGTATATTTCTAACTTTGTACAGAGGTTCTGCTAGTGTTACTTCGGTACATCTGTGATTCTGAATAATGGTGACACTGCTAGGTTTTGGGAAGACAATATTTGTGATGAAAATCCTTTGTGTGAAAACCTACCCCAGCTATATGACATTTGCCTGGACAAAGATTGCACTGTGGATAAATTTGAGTTGTTTAATCCTGCATCCTCTTTTACGCCTTGTTTGGTTATGCACGAGCTAATCCACCGGTGGATTAAATCCACCCTGAAACGTGGATCTTCATATGCTTTTTACCCCGCGGATCAACACAAGTTCCACAGGTAAATCACGTGTAATATTTTCTAACCAAACAAAGCGTTAGGAGAAGATTATGCCCTATGCTGCTTAATCAGTTGGAAAGAGATGAAAAACAAAGGATGTCTGCTCCTATGCTTTCCGTATTTTTTTTGTGCAAATCCCAAAGCAACCGAGAGTGGTTAAGACTAAGGGCCGTGTTACCGCTAAAACTTTATCTCGGTGTGGGCTGGAATGCAGACATACTAAGAGTATGCTTCAATTGTTGGGCATTGGCCTTGCAGGGATTCAAGCTGCCAATGTGTTTTTGCTGTTTACATATAAGCATGCGTCCACCTCATAAGCAATCTGCATGGAAGATCTTCTGGCATTAGAGAATATTCATCTTGACAAGAAATTTTCTATATGTTAAGATATCTATAATAAGGGCTATAGCTCAGTTCGGTAGAGCAACTCGTTTTTCACGCAACAAATATGTTCCATGGCAAGTGAAAGTAGGACTATGGGCTAAGATCCTTGAGCAAACAATTCATTTCATTTTGTATCCACTGATATGACTCCAGCAACTAGCTTCCAGTTAGATGTTGTTGTTAGCGTTTGTGCGCAGCCTGGAACTCTTTTTTTTTTTTGCTTTTGCACCTGGATGCTTTTGGATATGATGTTTGTTCCGTTATCTCTTGATAGTGAAACCCAATCCTTTTGAAGGATCGTATGAAAAAAAAAATGACTCCAGCAACTGAATGCACTTATCTTTGCAGAATTTCTATGTCAATATGAGGCAGAATTATCCTTGGAGGATTTGCTCGAAGCTCGTCATAGTTCGTCTGCGTTTGCGTGTCTTTAGGTTTGATCCTTCCGATCTACGATACTCTTCAACGGCGGCGGTTGCCGTTCTGGTGCGTTGGTTCTACGAGGCCTTAGCACGACGACTTCCCGACTGTCTACTACAACAAGTTTTGCCCAACTCCGGCGAGGGAGGGGCGATGACGGCGGCGCGCCTTCGGCTCGCTTCAGTGCTTGTAGTCGTCGCTAGGTGGTCTATGAGTCTAAATGTAATTTTTATTATTTTTAGTATTCATTGTACTACCATGTTTGAAGATGAATAGATCGGAAGTTTTCTTCGCAAAAAAAAAATATGAGGCAGAATTGTTCTAACATGTCACAACCATCTGGTATTTGACTCCAGAAAGTGTAAACACGGCAAACCTTTTCCAAAAGCAAGCAGCCTCACACATGTGCCGAACCACATAAGGGATCTCCCAATGCATTGTTTCTTAGCACGGTATCATAGGAGCAATAAAAATTTAAGATACAACCCTCACAATGCATTGTTTTTTATATGTTGTATCTTATTTAATGATTTTAGCTCCATGCATAAATGTGATTGGTCTAACCATGTTTTTTGCATATGGCCACGTGCAAGGGTTGTATCTTAGCTAAGATACAACCTCCATCTCTTTCTTCATTAAATACCATGCCACATAAGCAAAATGCATATGATTACGTGCTAAGATACAAGCATTGAGAGTGCCCTAAGGAGTACTCAGCAACATATAACTAAGTTGCTTATTATATGTTGCCAGTAGCTAATACCAAAGTGCCCAAGGGTAAACTGCCGAATGCCAGGGTCCCATTCCCTTCCAGAAAAAATATGCCCTCTTGTACCTCCAACAAGTCAGAGCAGTCGCAAAGGCCACGCGAGTGAACGTCGGTGATGGACGGACGGCGTCCTTCTGGAAAAGCACCTGGGCGGGGAACATGCCGCTCTCTCTATCCTTCCCGGAGCTTTTCAAGATTACCCGTAGAAAGAAACGATTGCCGAGGCTCTCCAGAACGACCAATGGATCGCTGACCTTAGGCGCGGGAACGACACCAGCATCCTTTGGGGCGTCATCAGCATGGCTAGGTGCATTCGGGATGCCGGCGCCACCATCACGGAGGGGACTCCCGATGACATCGTCTGGATTGCTCACCCTTCGCAAGCGTACAACACGGCGTCGGCCTACAACTTGCAGGCTGAGCATCAGTCGCGCGTACAATTTAGTTATAGGACTTCAATCTGGAAGGTGTGGGCGCCGGCCAAGGTGAAATTCTTCATGTGGCTCCTCTGTCACAACAGGCTTTGGTGCAACGATCGGCTACAACGTCGGGGCTGGCCGAACGGCTATTTCTGCCCGTTGTGCATGCGAAGCCTGGAGGATTCTGTTCATCTCTTCTGGCAATGCCCTTTCTCCCGGCAAATCTGGAGGAAGGTCGCGGGATGGACGGGTTGCGACGCTCTGTTCCAGGAAACTGATGTGCCTGTCTCCTCCCAGGCTGCCATCAGTTCTCTGGTAAGCCGAGCAGCGGCGGAAAACAGGAAAGGCACACGGAGCTTGCTTATGCTGACCCTTTGGGAAATTTGGAAAGAAAGAAATGAGTGCACTTTCCGGGGCAAGGTGCCAAGGGTGCTAGACGTGCTTGCCGCGACGCGAAGGAATTTAGAGCAATGGAAGCTGGCTGGCCCTGCAGCCCTTCAGAGCCCCTTCGGGGATCATTGCGAGAGTTAACACCAAGACGCCGGGGCTGCGCCCCCTTTTTTCTTTTTCTCTCTTTTTTCCCTTCGATCACTAGATCTGTAGCTCTGAGACATTGTTGTTGTTTTTCTTTGCTTCCCACCCAAATCAATATAAATCAGTTTCGAAAAAAAAAACAAGTCAGAGCACCAAAACTTCTAATCACTGCAGCCTGTTGAATCAAATTGGAATTTCCCTTGTCCTGCTCTTGTAGATATCCAGTCTAGCATCAGTCTGTTGACTCATCAAACTCCATCAGGTCATTCAATTTTGCACTAGCATGCAACACAAACAACTGGCATGTACTTGGTGTTGCTCGCGGTGGCCACTGCCCTCAGTCTGTTGACTTGGTGGTCATTGAATTTGAACAACAACAATGCGAGCATGATGCCAGATTGTAGGTGAGCTCGCGCCTCTGCTTAGCTTGAGGGCTAATATCAGCACGCCGAGGCTTTCAGACCTTCCGCAATGGGAATATCATAGCTAGTATCATGCATGCCATCTAAGCAAATTTGATGATCTGACATAGAATTAAATTAAGAAAAAAAAAGTTAAGTATCATATTATGATGCCGTATCAAAATAAATGTTAAACAAGTATGTGTTGCATGACAATAAATAATAATACTTATGATACTAAAATATGATACTATACATTGTGAAGGTAATATCATACACTAATATCATGTGCATGATACTACCTTATAATACTATCCATTGCGGGAGGTCTTAGTCGAACAGCTTGGTGGTGTGCGGTGGCCTCATTGGCATTCGTACACACAAGAACTGCAGTAAATGCAGACGAAAATCGGGGATACAGAATAGCTACATCACCGGGAATGAGTGTCGGAGTGGCTCCGAGAACGTCCTCCATGGCTGGTATCGGGCAAGAGGTTGTGATGGGCGCCGCAGAATCCAGAGCGTGGCCGCGGTGCAGACATGAGCCAGTGGTGGCTTGGGAATGTGGACGCCGAGAGTGGCGTGTCGACGTCCTGGGTCGTCCCATCCGCCAAACTGGTGACTTCGAAGCAGCCAGGACCCTGCGGTCGACGGGCGATGACGTCGGAATTTTTGGTTGGTGCCGAGAACCATGGCCAATAGCTCACGTGCGACGTTTTTCATGGGAATTGGCTGCAAAGCGACGGATTTCGCTGGAATGGATGTGGTGCGACATCTATGTGCGCAAAAATAACCCAGGTACGACAGGGGCCTTAAGCACAATCATTGTCAGGATTAGGTGAAGCCGGGCAGAACCCACAGCTTATCCACGTCGGCGTGGGACCCAGATGGCAGCGACCACGTCGGCGTGAGACCCAGATGGCGGCGAGTTCAGTTAAACCGTTTGCCCCTTCGCGCGCATCCTCTTTCTTCTTCTTCTTCTCCGGCGACGAAGCACGGCAACGCCGGCGAGCTCCGCTTCAGACAAGCAACACATTTTTACAACCATTCAACCGAAATTGACCAAATTCAAACAACTTAAATAGATTTTAGCAAACATAGATTCGATTACTTCGATTATGGGTTGCGATTACATCAATGACGGGCTCATCGGAGAGAAATCCATACGGCTGACCTGAGCCCGCATCGATTTACATTGATTACTTCGAGTACCTAAATCTACTCTAAATCTAGCTAGATCCCGCAGCTCTTGCCCCTAGATCGATCTCCAAAAGTGGCTCCCCGAGCCCCAGGGGTGCGACGGCGGTGAGGCGGTGGCGCCGCTCAGTCGGATTCGAAGTCGGAGGCGCCCCACGGCCTGTCGGCGCGGGAAATCTTGATGGCTTGGCGGAGGCGGAACTCGTCGAGCTCCCCTTCCATCTCCTGGCGCTCTTTGAGCTTCTGCTCGTGGACCTTGGTCCGTTCCATGATCTCGGCGAGGACGTCGGTGTCGCCGTCGTCGACGTAGTCCCCCGGAAGAAAGCCGGAGCGCACGGGGGCCGGTGCCAAGCGCTTCTCGTCCTCCTCCCTCTTCGGAGGCGGCAGAGGAGCGCGTGCCATGGCGGAGCTGCCCGCGCCACCCGCGCCAGAGGAGCTACCACCGGCGTCGCTGCCTCGCGCCGCCGCCGCAATGCGGTCGTACTCCTCCACCTCGCGCCGAGCATACGCACGCGGCGGCGCGATCCCCCAGTTCGTGTACCGACGCGCGCCGCGCTTCCGAGCAGCGTCGGAAGCAACCCGCGCCGCCCGTTTGCGTCGTTGTCCGGCGCCGGCCGCTTTGCCCCTCTGCTGTCGCCGCGGTTTTCGCCGCCGGAATGCCCACCGCTAGAGCTGGAAGATCCGGGCCTCATGATCTGCGGCTGGAAAGTGGACGCCGACGGCTGGAAAATGGTCGCCGACGGCTGGAATGTGGTCGCCGGCGGCGAGAGTGGAGCAGATCTGGATGCGGAATAGCTAGGGTACGACACATTTCGCCATATAAATGAAGTAGGGGAACGGGAGGCTGGGCCGCGGCCTGCGAAAGAGAGAAGGGTACCCGAAAGACACTGGGCTACTAGGTGGGCTATGGCCCAACACATGAAAGGCGCACCGTGAGATATAAATCCCGCTGCTGTGCCTACAAACATGTTTAAATATGTTTGAAACTTGTCTGCAAAATTTTAATTTTTTTTAAATGTTAAAAAAATGATAGTAACTTGTTTGAAAAATGGTAGAAACAGTGGTAGATGTAAGTTTGAAAATGTTTCAAAAAACTTAGGTTTGACCAAATTTGAATTGAGCATCAAAAATTCAAAATGAATCAAAAAATGTTCTTAATTTGTCATATAGTAGCACCTCCAATTGATAAACAAGGTGTACATGCATTGAAACAACATATGCTAGTGTAATCTCTATCCTCTGACATGAACTCTCATGGGTGAACACAAAGTGGTTTTCAAACTTTCAAGCTCAACCATTTAAAAACATCACAAAAGCTTCATTTTATGGTGACTAAGAAGGAACCATGCTTGGTTTTCCATTCTCAAGTTTAAAACTTGTCAAAATCGTGGTCAAACTTGGGTTTCACCCCAAAAGTAACCCCCAAGCGCTGGATAAACTAAACTACAGTTTGAAGCTAACAATATTCACAAACTAAACTGGACCCCAAAAGTAATCCCCAAGCGTTGGACAAACTAAACTACAGTTTGCAGCAAACTATATTCAGAAACTAATCCCCACCAAGCGCTCAATCTGAATTTGCGATGTCTCTGTTGTTGCAGCTGGCTCTGAAGCTTGTCTGAATTTCAGCAATTTAAGCTCGCAGAGAATTTCAGAGCACAGCAATGTGTCCTCCGCCAGCCCGACAACCATACTGAAATCCTCCAGGGCCACTGCTACTTCCAAGTCCACGCTCGACTCGCGTTGAATCCTGCTCGACGAGCTCTGGCCCGAGGAAAACTCTGCTTCGCGTTGAACCCATGCGACGGCATCAATGCTGCGCAACGAGGCAAACCTCTGTCTCGGCCTCCGCGGGGAATGACGGCAACCAGGAAAAGCCTTGCCGCCGTAGCCGTGACGAACCCACGCCTGCTTCAAGACCTGCTTCACCGAAATCCGATGACGCCGCCACTCTTTTGCGCGAGTCACAAATAGGGCCGCCGGTCTCCTCTTCGACCGTCGACCCGCACCACCCCATCCTCCACCCTCACACGTCGGGGTCGCCGTTACCTGCGATTGAGACCGCTGCGTCGCGACCGGGCTGGACGAAGATTGCCGCTTCTCCCCTTATCGCGCCGCCGCTCGCCTCGCTCCATCCATCTATCACCGACGACAGGAGAAGCCGAGACGACAGAACAACCCGCACTAATGGACGGCGGCGCCTGGTAGTGAAAAACCAGCACTGATGGACGGTGGTGCGTGGCAGTGGAAAACCCTCACTGATGGACGGCGGCGGCGCGTGGAGTGAATAACCCGCAGGGGAAATGGGGAAAAATCGGCGCCTCGAGACGGTACCGCCATGAACAGAGGAAGAGGCCCTGGGCTGACTAGACGTGTGAGGCCCCACTGGTAATAAACAAATCCATGTCGCCGCTGTCTGGGACCCACGCCCACGTGGATGAGTGTTGGGTCCAACCCCTAACCGCTAACGAGAGAACTTAAGGGCCATGTGGTGTCTGGGCTATTTACAGTGACAAAACTATCGCACCACAGCCATTCCAGCGAACAACGTCACATTCGTTCCAATTCCCATGAAAAACGTCGCACATGAGCTATTGGCCCGAGCACCATCGTGTCGTTGGCTCCGGCGGTTGCAGCACGGTCGACGGCGGCGTCGGTGGGAGAAAACGGGGGGAGGACTTATAGAGGACAGCGTCGGAGGAGATCAAGTGCGGTGGGTTGATGGTGCGCGGCGGGACGAACTGCGGCGGCGACACGCATGCGGAGGCCGTCATCGGGGGAGGGACCGTGGTGTTGCGATACTATTTTTTCCCGAAGGGTTGGCCTTTTTTATTTTACATTTTTCGCGGAATTTTAAATGGGCCGAATATGGGCCCATGATCGTTTTCGTGCACCCGTATAGCGGGAGGCCGTTAGTTTTTTTATGGGTGGTTAGCTTAGTTTGTACGCGTGGATTGATCAATATAATCCGGCCGTTAGGGTTAGCGGGAGGAAACCCCTTTCGCGCGAGATCCAGCGAGTCGCTCCAAGCCGGGCAAGTTCTTCCTCTTTTCCTCTGTTCGCTTTCAGTTCTTGCATTGCTTTCGTCCGCCATTGCTATTTTTTTTGAACAAAAGAAGGAGGGTTTCCCCCCCATCCGATTTCATATATAGAAATCAAGTTCATTCTACAACAACAGAAAGTAAAACTGGTCTATTACATTTTTCACCTGCTACAATCAGGTAGCAAGCAACATGTAGGTCGCGCAGGACCTTACCACGGTAGAAAATTCAGAAGATTAAGTTCCATCTTACAGCAACATACTTTTATTGAGCTAAACTAAACCTGGAGAGCAAACAAACTACTGCAAAAGAGAAGGAACAAGACCAGAGCACAGGAGAAAGAAAGCGCCTTCAGCTTCCAGTGATCCTCAAAACTCCAGGCCTCCAACCTTGAGAAGTCTTGTAGATCTCATTTGCCACTTGGCTTATTAATCTTGCCCCCAGCATCAGCAGGTTTGCCCCTTCCTTTTTTGTCTTCAAAGGAGCCCAGTCATTAATTCAGGTTGTTAGCATTTTGACACATGTGAGAGGAGTAATGTTATGTTTTCTATTGAAAGCCATATCATTTCTAGTTTTCCATAGGGCCCAGAACATAGCATTTACCCCAACCAAAACCAGTTTTCTCTCTTTCTTATTAAAAGTCCCCAGCCAATTCCCAAAACATTCATGTATTGATGTAGGAGTGTCTTTTAAATTAAAAGCACATCTCAACAGGCACCAAATGACTTTTGCCATGGAATAATTAAAGAATAAATGATCCACAGTTTCATCTGACCCACAGAAAGCACAGTGGTTGTCACCTTTCCATCCTCTCTTTAGTAGGTTATCTTTGGTTAAGATACTATTTCTGGTCACCAACCAGCTGAAGAATTTGATTTTAGCAGGTATTTTAATCTTCCACGGGAATTTTTGTGGAAAATTAATTGAATTTCCCACTAGTTTTATATATAAGGAATTTATAGTGAAGCCTCCATTTTTTGTGAGAAGCCATTTTATTTCATCTTTGTTATCATTAAGAACCACATCATTACATCTATCTTTGCAATTGTCCCATAATTCTAAAGATTCCCCCAATAGGGTTCTTCTAAAGGAGAAATTGCTAAGACCCAATCTAAAAGCATCAGCAAAAGTTATGTTTTTATTGAAGCATAGCAAGTATATTCTAGGATAGGAAATCATTAGTGGTTTGTCATCCAGCCACAAATCTTCCCAAAACCAAGTATTTCACCCATTCCCCACCTTTTTCTTACAATTCTTATATAGGAGATCCTTAACTGCCAAGATACTTTTCCAAAAATATGAATCCCCTGATTTAGGTTTAATTCCAGCCAAACATTTGGTCCCCACATATTTCCTAAGAAGAATCTCCTGCCATAATCCTTGTTCAGTTTCTAATTTCCAAAGCCATTTGGTCAACAGAGCCTGATTCATCAAGTCCAAATTTAAGATGCCCAGCCCCCCTTGGTCTTTTGGCAAACAAATTTTCCATTTTACCAAATGATATTTCCTTTTACCCTCATCATCCTGCCACACCAGTCTTGATCGAAAGAAATCTAATTTCTTCCTAACTCCAACAGGGATGGGATAAAAGGACATCATGTATAATGGCATATTGGTTAAGCAGGATTGAACTAAAGCAGTTCTTCCTACTATATTCAGCAATCTGCCTTGCCAACAGCTGCATCTCCCTTCTACCTTACTTAGCACCCCATCCCACAGGCTATTTTTAATTCTACCCTTAGAGACAAGTATCCCCAGGTACTTTAAAGGTAGCTTACCCACATCACAAGCAAAAATGTCCTGATAATCCCTAATTCTATTTTTAACCTCTCCCAAAGCAAACAATTCACTTTTATGATAATTAATTTTTAAACCAGACATCTGCTCAAAAGCCCCTAAAATAAACTTCAATCTTCTAGCATCTTCCAGGTCATCTTGTATAAGGAAAATTGTGTCATCAGCATATTGCAGCATGTTTACTCCCCCTTCTTCCCATTCAGCCATCACTCCTTTCACAAGCTTGTTAGCCTTAGCTTTTTCCAGAATTACTGCCAAAGCATCAGCAGCTAGGTCAAAAAGAAGAGGGGACAAGGCATCCCCTTGTCTCAATCCTTTTTGAGTTTTGAAATAAGGTCCAATGTTATCATTGACTCTGATTCCCACTTTTCCTCCAATCATGGATTTCATAACCCAATCACACCATTTATCAGAAAATCCTTTCATTTTAAGCATTTGGTATACAGAAGGCCATTTAATTTTGTCATACACCTTTTCAAAATCCACCTTAAACAACAGAGCATTCTGTTTTTTTGTGTGTGGATGTCATTTAATGCTTCATGGAGTATAACAATCCCTTCCATTATATATCTACCTTTAATAAAGGTCGTTTGGTTTCTGGAAATTATTGGGTGCACTACTTTGCTTAGTCTGTTCATTAAGACCTTGGTAATAATTTTAAAGCTTACATTGAGTAGACAAATAGGTCTATATTTTTGAATTTCTTTAGCATCCTTCAATTTTAGGATGAGTGTAATGATTCCATAATTCAACCTGGCAAGATCAAGTCGACCCCTGTGAAAGTCATCAAGTAGACCTTTGAGGTCCCATTTTACAACATCCCAAAAGTGCTGGTAAAAGTCAGCTGGCAATCCATCTGGTCCAGGGCTTTTGTTTTTCTTCATATTGAACACAACTTCTTTAATTTCTTTTAACTCAAATTCAGTTGTCAAAGATTCAGAATCTTGCACTGAGAGTTGATTCATTTGTTGGTCACACAGAGAGATAGAGGAAATCTCAGGTGTCCCAGACAAGTTTTTATAACATTGAGTTATATATTCAATGAGATTTTTCTCCCCCTCAACAACCCTATCCTCTTGTTCAAGGGACACAATCTTGTTTTTCCTCCTTCTTCCATTAACTTTGGCATGATAGTATTTAGAGTTGCAATCTCCATCTTTAATTTCATCACTCCTATATCTCTGAAGCCATCTCATCTCCTCTTGCTCCAGCAATCTATTAAGTTGAGCTCTCAACTCTTTTTGCTCTTGATAATTATGAGCAGAAAGTCCCATTACTTCAGCTTCTTTATCAAATTTTTCCAACTTCCCCAAGACTTCTATTTTTAGTTTTCTGCTAAGTGCTTCAGCATTCTTGGTCCAGCCTTTCATTTTTCTCCTAATGTTTCTCACTCTAGCTTGACATCTATCCATATTATTATCAGCTGCAGGTTTCCCCCAGTTTTTTTCCACAAATTCTTTGAATCCCTCCTTCAACATCCAGGAATTTTCAAATCTAAACAAAGGGGTGTGAAAAGAGCATTCCCAAGAGTCAACAATTAGAGGAGTGTGATCAGACAGTTCCCTTTCTAAAGAAGATAGGAATGCCAGAGGGTAATGCTCTTCCCAATCAGGACAAAATAAAACTCTATCAAGTTTTTCATAAGTGGGATCTTCCAGATTGTTAGCCCAGGTGTACAATCTATCAGTCAGGGGCAACTCTCCTAGACCAGCATGTTCAATGATAGCATTGAACACAAAGCTCAAGTTTTCAGGAGTGTTAGGCTTATTCTTCTCACTACTTTTTCTAATGATATTAAAGTCCCCACCCACCAGACATGGATAAATGTTATTCTGATTTACTCTAGATAGCTCAGCTAGGAAAGCTGCTTTTCCATCATTTTGAGCATCCCCATAAACCACAATCAGGTTCCATTTGAACTTGGCTTTCTTATCATATAAGAGCACTCTAACAAAGTATTCACCCTGTTCAAATTGCTCCAAATCAAAGCAATCTGCATTAATTCCAACCAATATGCCCCCAGATCTCCCCCTTGGGCTAGATCAGTTCCAGCAGAAATTTCTCCCTCCACACAAATTGTGCAGTTCATTTTTAGTGAAATCAGCTTTGATGGTTTCAGTTAGTCCCAAGAAGTCAAGCTTTTTTCAGTAATTAAATTTCTAATAAAAGTTTTCTTTACCTCATTATTAATTCCTCTAACATTCCAAAACAAACCTTTCATTTTTTGGTTTTGCTCCTGGTTTTCCTACCCACCACCACTGAGTGTCTCTTGTAACCATCTGTTACAGTACATCTCTTATTTTTGGTTTGACTAGAAAAGATTTTACTCAAGTGATCTAAGTGTCTTCTTTCAATTTCCATATCCTCTCCTTCTATATCAGAGCACAGCTCACTTAAATCAGCATCCCCAGTGTCAATTAGATCTGGGGAGCTTAAATCATTATCTCCTTTCTTAGGAGCAGCTATCTTTTGGTTATAGATATCCCTGGCTGCCTGTTCCATTTTAGAAATGAGATCCAGGTTGTGTTGTATCATTTCAATAGTACATCCCAAATCCACCCCCACTAATCTAGACATATGAAGTAAGGATAGATTTTCATCATTAAGATTTTCAGAGTTTTGAATATTACCATAGTTGTCTCTCTCAGCAGCTCTTTCCCTGGCCAAATCCTCAATCTTAGAATCTTCTCTGTCTTTAAGTCTGGGACATCTCCTGGGGTCAGCTTCATTCTCAGTGTTACTTAGAGCTGCAGTGGAACCAGAGGGCACCCCAACTTTAGTTCCAAAAGATTCCACAGATTCCTGGCTAGGATTGTAATCTAATTTTTCATCATATTTGTTATATTCTCCTTCCCCCTCCCAGTTCCCAATATCAGCAATGTTAGGATCATCATTTTCATCCTCAATGCTTTCCATCTCCTTCTCTAAATCATCTCTCCTTTTAACCTTATCAGCCATCATTTGCAACAATTGCTGTCTAAGAACTTCCATCTCCAGTCTAGTTTTGTCTCTTTCCAGTTCTGCAATCTTCCTCTCCTCTCTTGCTGCCGCAGCATCAGCCCTAGCTTTGGCTTCATCCATTTCAAGCATTTTTCTCCTGATAGCAGCCATCTCCTCAGCAAATTTGAGCATTAAGGTTATCACCCTCTTTGTGCACCTTGGATGCAGCCTCTTCATATTGAGCTAAAGACAAACTACCCAAAGAAATAACTTCCTGGGTTCTGTTCCCTTTCAGCCTTTTCCTGTTGTCTCCATCTAACTCCAACTCATTCCCTTCTTTATCATATTCAGCAGCCCTTTTAGAGTCAGAAAACCAACCTTTTTCAACCACAGATTCCAACTCAATGTGAATCATGTAAATCGGCAGATCATTAGCTATGAAGTCAGTGTATTTAGGTATTTTATGAGTATCTCTCACCCCAACTTTTGCTCTGTTTTTTCAGCATTGATAGTGTCCATGTCAATTTCCAGCACATGACCCAGGGATGCAGCAACCTCACACATTCCAAAGAAATGTCTGTATTGTTCAGGAACTTTTTCAAATGTCACCCAGGCAGTGTGCAGCTTCCCAACATACTGACTTTCCAGAGTCCAAGGTTTAACATTCACCACCACTCCTGTGCCAAGAAACACAAAATCCTTGAAATTTGCTAGTTCCATCAGCTTAGCCTTGTTGGGGAACCTCAGCAGATATCCATCTTTGTTTTTGCTTTTGATCCTCCATTTCCAATTCCAATTGAACATATACTGAAAACCCTCAAGGAACTCGGTCTCATTGAGTTTGTCAGAGTTGACCTAGATGAGCCCCAAAGGATTACTGACGAGGGGGTGACCCCACGACTCCTACGGATAAGCCTCCCTGGTGTCCATGAAGACAGAAGGCCCATGAAGATACATCCTCGGCCCGATAATTGACACCGACGTAGGAGTCCGCGACTCACAAGGAAGGTGCGAGAACCTGCCGTACGGAGCAAGCTAGGGTTAGGAAAGCTTACCTGTAAAGGTAGATGAACTCCCCGAGACCTAGCCCAGTATATAAGAGCTAGGAGGGGCGACGAAAAGGAGGACCGATATCATCTGTAACCCTAGCCTTGAGCGCTCCAGCCTTCGCATCCACTGTAATCGCATCTCCCCGTCAATAATATCGAGCAGGAGCGTGCCTTCCTGTTTGCCGACGAGCTATCGTCCAACCTGTGCCTCTCATGACTAACCCAGGGTCCCTGGCCTTGGGATTTGCCGGGGTTGATCCCCTTCAATTGGCGCTGTCTGTGGGAACCGCGCAGGTTGGGAACACGATCTCGGCGGCCTCATCACCATCAGCACTCATCAACTCGACGGTTCCGGCAAGATCCAATCTGTTCGAGTCCCTCGGATTCATGGCCCACCTCCCGGCCCTCCAGCCAGTCTTTACCGATCTACACTCCGGCGTCAATCTGATCTTCGGAGCGTATCGGATCTACATCAACCATTGGGGGACTCTTCGCCTCACCGACGGCACCCGCGCACCCACGGTAACACCTGCAGCAGTGACCAGAGCGGACGCCGCCCACACGGCCAGCCTATCTGGCAGCCGTAGCTACCCACCCAACTCAAGGCTCCACGCCATTCGCGGCCACCCGAGTGGAGCCCCAACATGGAGAAGCAACATCACACGTATCAGCAAGGAGGCAGCAAGGACACCATCGCAGGTGTTCATGGCGGAAGTTGGTGCACCAGCGTCAGGTAACAACGGACGAGTCGACGACACCGACACTCGTCAAGACACCCCAACCACCAACAGGGCGGCAGGTCCCGGCAACACCAGTCAGATGGTCGTACAGCTAGGAGAACCGGGGACCATACCAAGGAAATTCCAGGTGGAACAAGGACCCAGCAATCAAAAAAGCAGTCAACCTCCAAGCAGCAAGCAGCAAGCACCCGGCCAAGGCAGCCAGCCATCACGCAGCAGGCATCAAACCCCGCTTGCGGCGGCAGAAGAACCACCCAAAGAAAAAATATACTTGTCCAAGGAGTCAATGGCAATGGTAAAGGAAGCAGTCGCCCGCGGCAGGTTACTACCATCAGATGCCTCAAGGGACGAGCTAAGGGCATACAACAAGCTAGCGGGCGAGCTAACCCAGCAGACGAGACAGTGGTGCCTAGCCATGGAGAAGCAAGAAAAGGCGGAACTCGAAAAAAGCAGTCGCAGACAACCTCCTAGAAATGACTCAACAGGCCACGACTCCCCCACCTGCAACAGATCGAAACTCAACAACCTGCGTGTAACACTCTCACTGTCAGTGAACAGTAATCAATTACTGTTCATCTGCACTGTTCAAAACTTTTGGTTGATCCAATGGTTCAGTTCAAATTCAATTTTCCTTTGATATTGTTGCAAGCAAAGTGAACCTTGGGCTTTGATCATCATGGATGAAAACAAAGTCCAATCCATAAACTTTTGAGATCAATTCAAATCTAAAAATGCCTTTGGTGAAATATTAAGAATAAAGTGGAATATAAACTCTCTCCAAAAATCTTGGAACCACTTTTATAAAATCCCAAATAATCACTGGACCAAATTCATATGGGTTTGGGTATTTATAGTGCTATGGAAAATTCCAAACAATTCAAACAGTAGCCAAAACAGTGGCATTTAATACCTTTTTAATAAATTAAAAATGCAAAATAATTTATAAAACTCAAAATCTTTTTGTGGCCTCTTAATATTGTGCTACCCTAATTATGGACTATGTTACATATTTTACAAAAATATGTATGCAACTAAAATAAATATAAACAGAAAAGAACAGAAAGCAGAAAAGAAATAAAAGAATAAAAGGCTCCAGCCTAGTACAGCCAGTGCACAGTGTGGCCCAGCCACCCAAACCGGCCCACTTGGCCCACCCGGGGTCATCCCCTTCCTACTGCTCACCCGACGCCCTCGTGTCGCCATGGCAGGGGGTGTTCGACGGCGATTGCCGCCGTGTCGCGCATCCGCAGCCCCTAGGGTTTGCGGGCGGGGTTAAGTGCTCGCCCCCGAGCCGCCAGGACAAACCCTAGCTCCATCTCGCTCCCTCCTCGCCTCGCCATCGTCGCCGCTTTTTCTCCCGAGCACCACCGTCGCCATGGCCATGAACCCGCGCGGCCACTGACCACCCCAATCGAGCCCGGCGTGTCCGTTGCAGCCGCCATCGACGACCTCGTCTCCCCCAGGAAGGAATCGGACCGGGGGGCTTCACAGCGCACGCTTCGCCACCGCCCCCTTTTCTGCATCTCGCCGCCGTCGTCGTCGATTCCGGCCACCACAACTCGCCATCACGCACGCTAAGCTCACCTACAGGATCACGGTGAGCGCGCCCGTCGTCCCCATGCTCTCTCGCCCGCTCCCTTGAACCGTAGGCCGTCCTGCCATTGATGGTCGAGCTCAGTCTCCGCCATGGATGACCGTGGGCTCGACCCAGTGCTCCCCAGCTCACGCAAATGGCACCAACATGTTCCCCGTCGAACGCTACGTCAATTCCACCCCGTAGGTCGCTCGCTCGTGTCACGTTTCGTCGCTGGCCATCCGACCCGTGCGCCGTTCGCCGCCGCCGTCGACCGTGGCGTCCACTTCGGTCACCCCCGCTCCAGCCAAGACAACCAGAAGACGCGCGTGGAAGTGCCCGTTCGAACCCGCCCCCTTGCGCATCAAACCGTCGCCGAAAACGGCCGGAACGGCGACCTCGCCGTTTCCTGTCTTCGCCGGCATCGAGGTGTGCCACCGACAGGTGGGCCCAACCTGTCAGGGGTGTGGTTAACCCCTAATGGGTCAATGACAGTGGGCCACCCCCTCTGTTAATTATCCAAGGATTAAAACAAAGGAAAACTGTTAAGATAACCCTTCAAGTCTATGACATGTGGGCCCTAGGCCATTTGCTTAAATTAATAAAACTGTTAGTTGTCTCTCACTGACAACTGGGTCCCACCTGTAAGGAATTATGTTAAATTAAATAAAGATGCTAACAGTCACTGACATGTGGGACCCCACTGTTAATTAAATTAAATTAAACTGTTTATTAACATGTGAGGCTGACCAGTGGGTCCCCTCTGTCAGTTTGACCTGGTCAACCCCCCTCTGTGGATAATGTTGGATTTAATATTAAAAGAAATTCAGAAAATGTTTTAAAATTGATTTAAACTTATAAATTCAATATCTTTTAAACCGTAGCTCAGATCAAAAAACTTTATACATCAAAGTTGATCAGAAAAATATAACGAATACGGATACGCTATCCGTATGTCTACCACACCCCCCTAACACACCGATCATCGACATTCCCCCCCTCCGGGCTGTCTGTCGATAATTTCCGGTACCGATAAAAAGTACCCGGTTGAATTTATTCCGAACACGAAAGTTGTTCGGAATAGTTCAACTAACTCGGTTACACCCCCCTTATGTTTTTCCGGTACCCACGACACCTCCGGCATGAACCCTTCCCCCTCCGGACACCCTGTCCGGTAATCACCCGGAGCCGGAAGTCCATCCCCGGATGAATTCCCGCTCCGAGCCTGATACCTCATACTGCGTTAGAACACCGTTAACATTGCATACGCCATGCTATTCATCTGTTTGTATATTATTGTTGTGTATTTACTGTTTCCTCCCCCCCTTAATCTCCGGTAGACCCCGCTGCTACCGCCGACTACACCGCTGCCGGGTACGACTACTTCGTCGACGACCCGACCCCTACCGTCGAGCTTCCAGGCAAGCAGAGCCATTCTCTTCCCCAGATATCAGCTATCTTTCCGTACATTTCTTGCACTAGGCATTGTTACTGCTGCTGCTACGTTATACTCCTATTCAATTGCATAGCCTGATTTTGTCGCCCCTTGATGTACCTTTCCTTTATCCTATGCTCCCCATTATTACTTATGCATATTTCAGCAGTGAGCCCTGCGCATTGTTAGCTAGGATTAGATAGCGGGTCGTGATCACTCAGGGGAGTGAACACGGGTACAATATATACAACTGCACAGGTACGGTACAAAGCAGACACCGCCAAAGGCCCCTATCTGGGTTATGCCTAGTCACCTCAAGTGTGAGCTATCCGGGAGTAATCCTTGTACTCCACTCGAGGCTGACTTTGTCTTGCCGCCATAGGGTCCTGAACCGCGGTTGTCCTTAAAGGTAAGAAAGTCGGGCGACCCTACGGTGCCCGCGAGAGGTATATCGTCGGGAACGACAGGGAGGGTACGACCGACGTTACTGGCGTGCTTGGCCCCTGCTCGTATCTCGCGAGAGTTACCAAACCCCGAAAGTCGAGCTCTACCAAGAGCACACGCGAGACAAGGTAAGGAGACGGTTCACCTTGTTGGTAACCGCAGTGACTTGGTGGGACGACAGGGCAGGCACCGATGTACTGGTGGTCCTGACTGCTGTCGTTGACCGCGGGTCGGTTAAGTCGAGGCAACGATAACGGTTGTCACGCAGGTTAATTAAAATGCTAAATGGTTCGGCGGATGACTTGAGAGGCCCGTTGGTCTGTACGCACTACCTACACGTGGGATTACGGTGTGGGCCCTCCGCGTCGTAGTTTGTCCGAAAGCTCTTCAGACGTCAGCAGTACTGCGGCCTGATCGCCGGGAAGTGGTCTTGTCTTTTTGCTGCAGCAGGTGTGTTTGGATTTGCTTTTGCTTCACCGTCCAGACTCGCACCGTGCAGGAGCGTGCAAGGGTGAGGGACCTAGACCCCTTGGCGCATAGGATATAGTCCGGCGGATGGCCTCTCTGTTGAGCCTAGGATGGGCTGCATCGTGTCGGATAGCCTCGGTGGGGCGTTCCCTGACAAGGTTCACGCCACCCTGGAGATCCGAGCGTGCAGGCTGAACAGTAGTGCACCCCTGCAGGGAGTTTAATCTATTCGAATAGCCGTGTCCACGGTAACAGGACGCTTTATGCTGAAGCTGGATCTTACCACTAGAAACTATTATTATTAAACTGTGTGGTTCCGGGTTTTCTTCCTCGCGGGGATGTCGAGGAGGTGAACTCGGAGGCATTGTTATTATTAATCATTACAACTTATATTATACATTGTTGCAGCAACTTCTGCTTCATTGTTACTTTATTGCTTTATATAAACTATTGGCTGTTTCTCTTCTCATGCTGCAAGACATCGTCGGAAGTTGCTAGTCTTCGATAGGCCTAGCTTCTTACCCTTATTCTGATTTCTATCTTGCAGTCCACTATATATACAGCCTCTTCTTTCCGTTGATACAATGCATAATGCTTAGTAGCGGACGTAAGACTCGCGGGTATACTAGATACTCACCTGCTTTATTTCCTTTACTGTTTTGCCTGATCGGCCGCTGCAGTCGACGTTGGATCCCAGGAGCAGGAGTACCCCGGAGGCGGATACTACTACGTCGAGACCCCCGCTGACCAGGACCAGGAGTAGTTTCGGAGGCTCCCAGGCAGGAGGCCTTGCCTTTTCGATCTGTATCTCTGATGTTATTTGTGCTAGCCTTCTTAAGGCAAAACTTGACTAACTATGTCTGTACTCAGATATTATGGCTTGTATAACTTATGTATTCGGGTCCGCGTGACCCCCCCTTTATTGTAACATATTGGTTTATCCTTTTGTGTTTAGTGTTGTGCTGTGATATTCTCACCGTGGCACCCTAATCTCAGTCGTGTACCCTGCGTGTATGATTACTGTACACGGATTGATTTTGGGGGCGTCACACTGCGGAAGACAGAAAGGGCGAGAGTGGTGCGGAAACTGGAAGACGACTTCAGATTAGAGGAAGACGACGACGTTGAAGAGCCCCTCACTCCGGCAGAAGCACTCATAAGCGCCCAGGACTACTTGTCCCGTGCCCAAAAAAGCAGAAAGGGCAAGACGGATTGCTACACTTCCATTGCTTTGCAGATAATGAAGGACGCCATCGACGCCTCGGTACCTAAGAAATCCAGCGCAAAACGGCAGACTCGCGAGCGGACACCGGACAGGGACCCCAGTTCACCAGACGACGACGACGACGACAGTAACAACGACAGGCGCAGGCGCCCCGACAGGTACAAGAAACACGACAGCGACGACACCAACAAGCGTCGCAGCACTCGGCGAGATGCGTGAGATGACATCACGCAGAACAGAGTCAACCGCAGCAGGCGAAGACGCGCAGCACACGAGGAGTACTCGGACGAAGAGGCTTCCGACGAGGAAATCAAGCCATGTGGAGCACTATGCTTCACACGTGCCATACGTGAGACGCGTATGCCAAACGGGTTCAAACTGAACTCCACGACACTAAAGTACAACGGACTCGAGGAGCTGGAGGCATGGCTCGACGACTACCTAACATCAATCAAGTTTCAAAGAGGAACCAACGTCACGGCAATGCAGTACGTGCAACTCATGCTCGAGAGCTCCGCTCGACATTGGCTGAAGAATCTTCGGCGCGGATCCATCAGCTCCTGGATCCAGTTCAGAGGAGCCTTCATAGAAAACTTCAAATTCACATACAAGCGACCAGCCTCACTCGAGGAACTGCGGGCATGCAAACAAGGAACGAGGGAGGCCCTGCGAGCATACATCCAGCGATGGACGATACTCAAGAATTCAGCGGAAGACATCTCGGACGAAAGTGCGATCGACGCGTTCAGGCGAGGCCTTCAGCGCGTTGAATTCAAGGAGAAGCTCGGACAAATGAAAGTCCGAACACTCGCACGGCTGTTAGAACTAGCCAACAGCTGGGCGGACGGAGAAGATTACGTTCGTAATGATACAGGAACACACACTGCACGATCAGAGTACGACTACGACTACAACGGAGATAGAGGAGCCGATAGAAGAAGGAAGCGACCCAGACGGAACTTCTACGACGACAGAGGACCTGACATGGTCACCGCCGGTTTCTCGGACGATCGGAACGGCAGGCACCGCGATGACAATAGACCACAGCGACGAGACAACCCAGAAGACGAGCTCCAGGCTCAGAGACGAGAATGGAGGACAAGGCAGCCACGCGACGGCACTCGCGCATTCTGCTCCGCTAAAGAACAGCTCGACGGACCATGTTCTATACACGGATTCAGAAACGAGCGAGGAGAGCTCAGATCGTCCCACACCCTCAGGAATTGCAGAAGCTTCAACGAGTTGGCCGAGGAGAAAATCCGCTCCGCGACCGCAACAGCACGACCACTCGCAAGCATAGCAGTTGGGCTAGTCGCCCACGATGCGCCACCAGCCCCCCCCCCTCTATCAACAAGACAGGTGGCCTCCATCCAGGAACGGAAAAGGATACCAGAAGAGGAAAACCAGTACCCAGAAGCCCACGGGAGGATCTACATGATACAAGAAGGCAGACCTTCCAACAGGCAGCAGAAACAAGTCACCAGACAAGTCTTCCTGGCAACCCCCGCACACCCGGCCGTCCCAGAGTACCTGCGCGGGTCGGAGACAGAAATCGCCTTCTCCCGGGCCGACCACCCGCCAGTCGTTCCCCAACCAGGGCACGCCGCGCTAGTACTCGAGGCTAGAATCGGAAATTACGACATGTCGCGAGTATTCATGGAAGGCGGCAGTGGGATCAACATCATGTTCACCCGAACACTCAACGACATGCTCATCCAAAACAACGCACTCAAGTCCTCAGGCACAACCTTCCACGGGATCGTACCAGGAAAAGCAGTCTACCCCCTCGGAAGGATAAGCCTAGAGGTAGTCTTTGGGAACGCGACAAACTTCCGCAAGGAAACGGTTGAATTTGAAGTGGTCGACTGGAAGTCGCAATACCACGCAATTCTCGGGCGACCAGCTTTCGCTCGCTTCATGGCCGTACCCCCATTACGCCTACCTCAAGCTGAAGATGCCAGGCCCACACGGGGTCATCACAGTCAGCGGCAGTTTCGTCAGATCTGACAGCTGCGACAAGGAATTCCACAAGATAGCAGAAGCCTTCGTAGCCCACCAAGGCAGCAGGACCATGGGACTCGCAGAAGAAGCGCTCCCGTAGAAGGAAAGGAAAATCGCCCGAAGAACCCAGGCACTCGGAGATAAAGTTACCAGGCCTTTAAAGCCACTACATCATTGTTCTAAGCAAAAGGGATTTGTCTTCAACAGAACCCCCCTACTCTTTGTAAGAGACAGCAGGAAGAGTATTACATAAATATTTTTCCCAAAATCTGATGGCACTCGGGGGCTCGCCGAAGCAGCCACCCCCCGAGTCGTCCTCCGCAATCGCAGCACATTAAACTTGGCACTCGGGGGCTCGCCAAAGCAGCAACCCCCCGAGTCGTCCTCCGCAATCGCGGCACATTAACTTGGCACTCGGGGGCTCGCCGAAGCAGCCACCCCCTGAGTCGTCCTCCGCAATCGCGGCATATTAAACTTGGCGCTCGGGGGATCGCCGAAGAAGCCACCCCCTCCCCCCCCCCCCCCCCCCCGAGTCGCCCTCCGCAATCGCGGCACATTAAACTTGGCACTCGGGGGCTCTCCGAAGATGCCACCCCCCGAGGCGTCCTCCGCAATCGCGGCACATTAAACTTGGCACTCGGGGGCTCGCCGAAGCAGCCACCCCCCGAGGCGTCCTCCGCAATCGCGGCACATTAAAATTGGCACTCATGGGCTCGCCAAAAACTGCCACCCCCCGAGGCGCTCTTCGCAACCGCGACACATAAAAACTTTTACACTCGGGGGCTTGTCGCGGCAACCCTCTGGAACGTCCCCCGCAGCTACAACGCAGGCGCCCCCCCCCCAAAGACGTCATCGAATATATACAACCAGGAAGAAGCATATACAACGAAGGGAAGCACCTAATCTTTAGGCTCCAACTTCGCCTTAATAAGTGCACCCAGATGGCGGTCGTTCTCTTCGCAAACCCGCCTCACAACCTGGCGCGCAGGTTTATCTACAGCCATGTAGTGCTCATTCATCGGATGATCCCTACCGCCTGGAGGATCCGCCACCACCTGAGAAAAATCCACCCCCGGCCAATGACTATGGACCAGACCCAAAGCAGCTCGGGCTCCAGCACGAATCTGATGATCCATCACTCGACGTAACTCGGCAGGCTGAGAAAATATGCGACAGAGCCTCTCAAGGGACGAAGGAACCACCTCCAACGGATAGAACTCAGCATGGATACCACCCAATACCCGCTGACAGTATCTGAGAGCATCCGGTACCCGCTCAACTCGGAGACGAAGCAAAGCAAACGCTCGAGCACGAGCCCCATCCGCCCAAAAGTGATTGCTCGCCTGCACTCTGGGATCATCAAGCCGCGACATCTCCGACTGAACGACCCTCTCTTCATCCCGAGTTCGCCCTGCCAGCACTTCGAAAGTCAAAAACTACGATCAAGACAGAGACGGCAAAACCTACTAAGCGGAATCAAGCAACCAAGCAGAGGAAAGACTCACCCCGCAGGAGGTCGCATAGCTTCACCACCCACGAAGCAAGGCTCTCAACCACGGCCTCGGCACGCTCGCGCCGAGTACGCTGAACGACTACGGATCCCTTCAGTCGAACAACCTCCCGCTCAACGTCCTTCAGTCGCAAGCAAACGGACTCGTACGCACCCTCGCGAGCGTCATCCTTCAGCGAATTCCAAGGACGAAGAACGCCTGGAGTGGCCTACCGCAGGACGACCAAAACAAAGAAATCAAAAAACAGCAAGAGCAACAGCCAAGCAGTCACTCAGATAAAGGTAGCAAAAGATCAACCATCACAACGGAGTCACGAATTACAGACAAAGTTTCAAAGCGACGCAACACTACTGTGCCTCCCCCTCACATACTACAAGGGGATCCTGAGCATCTACAACCTGTTGCAGGCGACGAGCCAGCTTATCGGCTCGGTCGTCCTGCTCATCAGAATAGTCCGGGATGGTCTCAACCAAGGAATCATCAATGGAAATCCCATGCCCCATAAGGACGACAAGGGCCGTGGAAGAACCACTCACCACGCTCTCCGCAACTAGCTCCACCATACGTTTCCCATCCGGGCCGAATGCAGCCACCCGAGCGTCCAGGCCATCAGGAACCTTTGAACCCTCCGGCATAAGGTGCTCGTGCGCAAGCCCATCAAGATCGGAAGCCCGGGCGCATACGTCCCCGACCACCGCAACAGCCTCTGCAACAGCATCCACAGCACTTTGGAGAATTCCAGACCCTGACGCAGCAGCCTCCATCGGCTTCGCACCTACAGCAGCTGCACCAAGCAAAGAAGCGTCATCACGGGAATACAGTAGGAACAGCAAGACCAACGGTTGAATACCAAACTTTCACACACGCGAGCCCGCCAAGGCGCGAAGACGTTTGCCCTCGACTGCTTCCACCCGCGCACGCGCGTCCTCAGCCTGGCGAAGGCGAACCAGCTCCTCGTGTTGACCGTGCAACTCCGCCTCCTTGGAAGCCAAGGTAGCCTTGAGAACGGAAACAGTCTTTCCCGCCTTCTCGGCTTGCTTCTCGGCAGCCTGGCGACGATCTGCAAGGCAAGAAAGTACTCAGAACAAAAGACGAAGCGCCCAAAGCTCAGCAGCGCAAAAATAAAAACTCACCATCCATAGAAGACAAAGCATCCTGGGCAGTATCATGGGCCCGTTGCCAACGCTCAGCATCAATCATCAAACGCTCACAGTGTTGGAAAATAGGCTGCAAAAACCAGGCAGTCAGGTGTCAAGGAAAGACAAGACTACAAGCAACTGCAAACAGTTGCTTCTAGCCTCGGGGGCTACTCCCATCAGGAGCACTGCCGTGCCCCCGATGATAAAATCGCACAGACACGAGTCAACTTACCAGCTTGGAGACATGGTCGAAAGCACGAGCCTTGTCCTCAATCGCCAGATCAAGCCGGCCAAAGTACGGAGGACCAAGTTCAGTTGGCTTGGGCTCAGGAGCAACATCACCAGGCGCCTTAGAAGAAGGCGCACCAGGAACTACACCCGCAGTCGAAACAGCAGGAGCCGCCGTCGGCCCAGATTGACCAGCGGCAACCGAGAGGTCCTCAAGATGCTTGGCCGCCTCCCCAGAACTCGTCGACTTCAGATCAGTAGTAGCTGCGCTGGTGCACGAAGCAGCCGGAGCAGGCACAACACTACAAAATAAGCATTATCAGACGCAAGAACAGGGAAAAGGGAACGGGCACAAATCCAGAAGACTCTTACCCGACACGCGCAGCACGAGGGCGCCCCAGCCTCCCAAGCCTGACCCTCTTGGGAGGAGCGGCCGGAGCAGCAACCGAAGGGGAAGGCCCAGCAAAAGGAGTAGCAGGCGGGACATCATCATCTAACGCTGCATGATCTTCAACGCTCAAGGGGCGCGACCTCTTCACACGGAAGGGACTCGAATCCTCACTATCTCCAGTCTCCCCCAGCACAATTTCAGCATCAACAGCCGGCGCGGCTTCGTCAGCTGCGGAAGCACCAGGTTCTTCAAGAATATTGGCGTCCTCCGGCTGCGGAGGATTACACGGCACCGGAGCATGGCCTTGCTAGGCAAGCAATGTCAACAACAAAGCAAAACTAGGTACTCGTCCAAACAAATGAATGAACACGGGCACCAACCGGCGACGGAGAATGATCAGAAGCATATGGAAGGACAAGGCGCATTTCGGAAATACTCGAACATTTGGTCACATGTTGGATACGAGCCAACAAGGCGTCAGGTTCTAGCTCTTTAGACGAGCATCTCGTCGAGTCACCGAGTCCCTTGTACTGCCACATAGGGCGAGTTCGATGTTGCAACGGTTGAACTCGCCTCCCCACAAAAACAGAGATGAGCTGACCACCAGTGAAGTTGTCCTTCAACACAGCAATCCTCTCCAAAAACTGAGTCAGCTCAAACGACTCCACCTCGGTCAAAGAATGAGACCATGAAGGTTGTCTGACCACCCGCGTTCCCGGATTGAAAGAAGCAAGACCAAATTGCTGACCAACAACGAAGCAATCCTTCAAGTAAAACCAGCCTCTTCGCCAGCCACTAACGGAATCGATCTTCTCCAAATCAAAATATGAATGTTTATCCCCAATGGAGATACCCACTCGACCCGCGGCGTACTAAGAGTTCGTCCTTTTTATACTAAAAAGGCGCCTCCAAAGTCCCCAATGGGGGTAAATCCCCAGGAAGGCCTCACAAAGAGTGATGAAACACACAATGTGCAAAATTCCGTTGGGAGTCAGGTCATGCAACTGGAGCCGATAGGAATACAGCAAGCCCCGAACGAAAGGATGCAGCGGAAGAGCAAACCCGCGGTGGAAGAAAGCCTGGAAGCATACCCGCTCGTCCGCCCCCGGCGCTGGAATCGACTCATCACCAGGAAGACGCACATCGCCCCCCACCACCACGCCATCAGCAACCAGCGCATCCAGATCTCCAGCCCCGAACGTGGACCGCTCCCACTTACCGGACATCTTGGACGACTCTACAGCAGCACGGGGGCGCTTGGTCATAGATCTGGCAGCAGCCCGCAGAGGAGAAAAGATGAAGGCTCAGGAACACGAAGGAAACAGAGAAAGAGGAGGAAGGCAATGGCTGGGTAAAACCTACAATTTACTCAGCCGCTTGATATTTAACTCAAGAGCCTAGCAAAGAAGGGCCACCGTCCAACCTTTTCGCCCAGTAAAACGTGGCACGACCCCAGACAGAGGCGAAAAATATGGAAAATCCAACTGGCGAAATAACAACACCGCCCACTACGCGCGCAAATAGAGGACCATGATCGCGCGACACGAAAATTTCGGCGGGACAACGCCAAGTCATTTCCACCGGCAGGCCACAGCGGTCAAAAATTCCAGAAGACCACGCCAATGTCACATCACAGTAAGGCGTACTGAGTACGCCATCAAGGCCCTGAGATTCTATCTTTCAGATCTTTTTCCTGATGAAGAAAAACACCTTACTCCCATCGGGAGAGTACATAAGAGTCCCCGGTGCTCCCTCACTTAAAGATCAGCAATGTGCTCGAGTGACCACTCGCACTCACGAGAGTCTCGGGTGCTCCCTCAACCCGACGCAAGACAAACATGCATTCGCCAAGATCATACGGCGCTAAGAGTCTCAGGTGCTCCCTCACCTCAAGAACCGAAATGGCATTCGAGTGACTACTCGCGAAAAACCCCCCGTCTGAGCACTCGAAACAAGCTCCACGGGTGAATGAGTGAACAGCTCGCTTGATGTTTTTTTCCAAGCGGGTGCAATGCTATAAGGCTCCGCGCCTCAAAAACACACATGCCTGGAACACGATACACTGTGCCCAGAAGCCACGCAAGATTAGCGTGTAGGTAAGACCCCGCTGCGAAGTTCGCCCGGGCTGGGACTTGCCGAAGAGCGATTTCACTCCCAACCTTTTCCATGCGCTGCGCATGATAGAAAAAGCCGGGCGGACGCGCCTTAGGATATGCACATTACTGGCGGCAAATGAACACCGTAAGACCTGAAGCGGCAGGACTTTTGCTCGACACCAGTGTTCCAAGCTCACGTCGAGGGACGTGGGTTTGATTGGGCTACTGCGGTATTTGTGATGAGGACATCTCTACTAATGTTACACCCACATCTTCACCAACTACACATACTGGACCAGTTACTAGAGCACGCGCACGTCAACTAAATTATCAGGTACTTTCGTTTCTTGCGAATCCTTCTAATATTCAGGAACATATGATGCTGCCTAAATTAGATACTTTTGTTTGTCTTATGAATGAAGGACCTAGCATGGATAGGAAGGATGGTCATTGGAGCGGGATCAAGCATGGAGAAGGAGGTGCGCGCGCGGGAAAAGGACAATGGAGCTTCCAGTGGTGATTTTCGCACTTTGAAGCCACCATAAGGCGTGCATGAAGACTTGGACGAAAGACACAAGATGCCACATTAATATTTTCGTCCAAGGGTTATTATAGGTGCTGCGTCACCTTATTATTGGACCAGGCCCATGTAATTTCGAAATACACTTAATAGGCTATTTTTTAGAGTCCGTATGTGTGGGGAAACCGAGTTAGGGTTGTTTTCGGACCCCTCCTCCAAGGGGCCACGAAATTCCCCTCTGTTCCCCCATATATACATCCCTTAGGGTGTCGTTTAGACTTGGGTTTTAATTAGATTTAAGTTATCCAGAGCCGCAACTTCGAGCTCTTCGTTTGTGTCATCCGACCAGGCCAAGACCGCATTGGAACCCCAACTTCTGTTAATCTTTCATCTTATATTCGCAATATCCAGATTGCAATTCTTAGTTCTTGCTTGTTCTTCGATTGCTTGCAGGAATTAGACCTTCGTGGTCAGGTTGATCGTGCATCCGCGGGATCAATAACCTCTCGGAGTTGGTTTAGCGATTGCTAAGGCGCAACGTCTTCGCACGTTCGTAGTCGAATCGTGAAAGTCGTCTCCACCATAATCGATCTCCACCATCTCATCGAAACATCGGGACACCTTCGCCTCTATCAATTTGCCCTAGTGCAATTCACCAAGGCTCGACCAGTCGACTCCTTGGGCCCTTTCAGCTTAGCATCCCTCGAAACAGGTTTTGTCATGGCCACGAGACTGCCAGCGACCCGCAGTTGTACCGCGCATACAAATAATCGACAAATAGATGTACTCAAGTCCCTGCGCGAATCTTCGAGTCCCCCAGGCACTCGGGGGTGACCCCACGACTCCTACGGATAAGCCTACTTGGTGTCCATGAAGACAGAAGGCCCATGAAGATACAGCCTCGGGCCGATAATTGACACCGACGTAGGAGTCCGCGACTCACAAGGAAGGTGCGAGAACCTGCCGTACGGAGCAAGCTAGGGTTAGGAAAGCTTACTTGTAAACGTAGATGAAATCCCCGAGACCTATCCCGGTATATAAGGGCTAGGAGGGGCGACGAAAAGGAGGACCGATATCATCTGTAACCCTAGCCTTGAGCGCTCCAGCCTTCACATCCACTGTAATCGCATCTCCCCCATCAATAATATCGAGCAGAAGCGTGCCTTCCTGTTTGCCGACGAGCTATCGTCCAACCTGTGCCTCTCGTGACTAACCCAGGGTCCCTGACCATGGGATTTTCCAGGGTTGATCCCCGTCAATTACTGTGTGCCATCTCTATGGAATCTTTAGAATTTTGCTGAGTTGATCGCACGCCTACCTACACAGCCTGCTGCCGCTCCAGCACAGCCTCAGCCACCGCCACTACCACGTGCACGACGTATTCTGTTTCCGAGAGGACAAGCTGCTGGTATTGGTGCTCCTCCTGCTGCTACAGTTGCTGCTACTGCTGCTGCTTCTGACGTTGGCCAGGACGACAACTACGAGGGTGATTACGAGGAGGGGGTGGAACAGGAAGCGGCCTATGAGCAGCCAGCTGGACGTCCACATCCCAACATTCGCTACGGTCGACACCAACCACCCCCTCAGGTACGCGATGATGAACATGTGCCTAAACTTAAATTGAATCTTAAGCCGTTTGAGGGTAGATATATTCCTGATGCTTATCTTACTTGGGAGTTAGAAACTGAACAACGCTTTACATGTGTACAATATCCTGAGAATAGACGTGTTACTGCTGCTGTTTGTGAATTCACGGGGTTTGCATCTATTTGGTGGTCTGAACATTGTAGATTGCATGCTAATAATATTCCAACTACTTGGGCTGCTTTAAAAGATGTTATGTGTACTCGCTGGGTTCCTCCTTATTATCAACGTGAATTGCTACAAAAATTACAGCGTTTGAGACAAGGAAAAAATTCTGTAGAGGAATATTATCAAGAATTACAAACTGGATTGATTAGATGTGGCCTAGTAGAGGATAATGAAGCTATGCTTGCACGTTTTATGGGTGGCTTAAACAGAGAGATACAAACTATTCTAGAATACAAGGACTATGCTACTATCACTCGTTTGTTTCATCTTGCTTGTAAAGCTGAACGTGAAGTGCAGGATCGACAGGCCGCTACGAGACCTAACTTTTCTGCAGGACGAAATACATCATGGACATCGCGTGGAGCTTCTACATCCACACGTCCTGCTGCACCACCATCTACTTCAGCCGCTCATTCTTACAGGGAGCCACCAAAACAGCCAGCGCCACCATTCAAGGGTGCACAGAGTGGTCCAACGGCGAGTTCTTCTTCATCTATGGCTTCCACAGGGCAAACACGAGATCGTGATATTAAATGTCGCAGGTGCCAAGGTGGAGGTCACTTCGCAAAAGACTGTCCCTCCAAGCGTGTGATGACTGTTACGGCGGATGGTGGGTATGAGTCAGCGAGTGAATATGATGAGGAGACTTTAGTTCTCATTGCTCATGAGGAACAGGGTGCCCATGATGATGCTCATGATATAGAGTATATGGCTCCTGATGATGCAGATAAAGATGCTAGTTTGGTTGCTCAACGTGTGTTAAGTGTGCAGGTAACGAAGGCCGAGCAAAACCAGAGGCATAATTTGTTCCACACAAAGGGAGTGGTGAAAGAATGTTCGGTTCGCATCATCATTGATGGAGGGAGTTGCAACAACTTGGCTAGCATGGAGCTGGTGGAGAAGCTATCTCTCACCACAAGACCACACCCCCATCCGTACTATATTCAGTGGTTTAACAATAGTGGTAAGATTAAGGTAACGCGTTCTGTTCGTGTGCATTTTAGCATTGTTGCATATGTTGATTATGTTGATTGTGATGTGGTACCCATGCAAGCATGCTCTCTTTTACTTGGTAGACCATGGCAATTTGATAGGAGTGTTGTACACCATGGTAGGACAAATCAGTTTACTCTAGTTCATCAGGATAAAAATATTGCTTTACTTCCTATGTCTCCTGAACAAATTGTGAAAGATGATCTTGCTAGAGCTAGTAAAGCTAAACAGGAGAAAAATAAGAGTGAAAATGAGATAGCAGCTAAAGAATTTGAGCAACAACATAAGACTAATAGCAAATCTTCTTCTGCTGTTTCTAATGAAATTAAATTGACTAGTCCAACTTTGCTTGCTACTAAAGTTGATATTTCGGATTTGGATATTAGTCAATATGTGTGTTATGCTTTTGTGTGCAAAGAAGCATTGTTTTCATTTGAGGAATTGCCTCCTTCTTTGCCTTCTGTTGTCACTAACCTTTTGCAGGAGTTTATTGACGTCTTTCCACAAGACGTACCACCGGGATTACCACCTATTCGAGGATTGAGCATCAGATTGACTTAATTCCCGGTGCTTCGCTGCCCAACCGTGCGCCATACCGTACCAATCCAGAGGAGACGAAGGATATTCAGCGTCAAGTACAAGAGCTACTCGACAAAGGTTACATACGTGAATCCCTTAGTCCTTGTGTTGTTCCTGTTATATTAGTGCCTAAAAAGGATGGAACATGGCGTATGTGTGTTGATTGTCGAGCCATTAATAATATTACTATTTGTTATCGTCATCCTATTCCTAGGTTAGATGATATGCTTGATGAATTAAGTGGCTCTACCATGTTTTCCAAAGTTGATTTGCGTAGTGGATACCATCAAATTCGCATGAAATTAGGAGATGAATGGAAAACGGCATTTAAAACTAAGTTTGGATTATATGAGTGGTTAGTCATGCCTTTTGGGTTAACTAATGCACCTAGCACTTTCATGAGATTAATGAACGAGGTTTTACATGCTTTCATTGGACGATTTGTGGTAGTCTATTTTGATGATATACTGATTTATAGCAAATCTTTGGAGGAACATTTGGATCATTTACGTGTTGTTTTTATTGCTCTACGTAATGCACGTTTATTTGGTAACCTTGGGAAGTGCACCTTTTGCATCGACCGAGTATCGTTTCTTGGCTATGTTGTTACTCCACAGGGTATTGAAGTTGATAAATCCAAGATCGAGGCGATTGAGAGTTGGCCGCAGCCCAAAACGGTCACACAAGTGAGGAGTTTTCTTGGCCTCGCTGGATTCTATAGGCGTTTTGTGAGAGATTTCAGCACCATTGCTGCACCTCTCAATGAGCTTACACGCAAGGATGTGCCTTTTACTTGGGGTACCGCACAGGAAGAAGCCTTCACGGTATTGAAAGATAAGTTAACACATGATCCTTTGCTCCAACTTCCTGATTTTAATAAGACTTTTGAGCTTGAATGCGATGCTAGTGGTATTGGTTTGGGAGGTGTGTTATTACAAGATGCTAAACCTGTTGCATACTTTTCTGAAAAATTGAGTGGGCCTAGTCTGAACTATTCTACTTATGATAAGGAATTATATGCTCTTGTTCGGAAATTAGAAACTTGGCAACATTATTTATGGCCCAAAGAATTTGTTATACATTCTGATCATGAATCTTTGAAACACATAAGAAGTCAAGCAAAACTTAATCGTAGACATGCTAAGTGGGTTGAATTTATTGAGACTTTCCCTTATGTCATTAAACACAAGAAGGGGAAAGATAATATTATTGCTGATGCTTTGTCTCGTCGTTATACTATGCTTTCACAACTTGACTTCAAGATATTCGGTTTAGAGACAATCAAAGATCAATATGTACATGATGCGGAATTTAAAGATGTATTGCAGAATTGTAGAGAGGGAAGAACATGGAACAAGTTTGTGCTTAATGATGGATTTGTGTTCCGTTCTAACAAGCTATGCATTCCAGCTAGCTCTATTCGTCTTTTGTTGTTGCAGGAGGCGCATGGAGGAGGATTAATGGGACATTTTGGCGTGAAGAAGACGGAGGACGTACTTGCTACACATTTCTTTTGGCCAAAAGATGAGACGGGATGTTGAGCGTTTTGTTGCTCGATGCACTAGATGTCAAAAAGCTAAGTCACGACTCAATCCTCATGGTTTATACATGCCTTTACCTGTACCTAGTGTTCCGTGGGAGGACATATCCATGGACTTTGTTTTAGGCTTGCCTCGAACAAAGAAGGGGAGGGATAGCATATTTGTTGTCGTGGATAGATTTTCTAAGATGGCACATTTTATACCATGTCATAAAAGCGATGATGCTGCTAATGTTGCTGATTTATTCTTTCGTGAGATTATTCGCTTACATGGTGTGCCCAATACTATTGTCTCGGATCGTGATACTAAGTTTCTTAGCCATTTTTGGAGATGCTTATGGGCTAAGTTGGGGACTAAACTACTTTTTAGTACTACATGTCATCCCCAAACTGATGGACAAACTGAAGTGGTCAATAGGACTTTGTCTACTATGCTTAGGGCTGTTTTAAAGAGTAACTTGAAAATGTGGGAAGAATGTTTACCTCATATTGAATTTGCTTATAATCGTTCATTTCATTCTACCACTAAAATGTGCCCTTTTGAGATTGTTTATGGTTTTCTACCTCGTGCACCTATTGATTTGCTACCTCTTCCATCTTCAGAGAAGGTTAATTTTGATGCTAAGCAACGTGCTGAATTGGTATTAAAAATGCATGAGTTAACTAAAGAAAACATTGAGAAAATGAATGCTAGATACAAGCTTGCTGGTGATAAGGGTAGACAACATGTTGTGTTTGAACCAGGAGATCTTGTTTGGTTACATCTACGTAAAGATAGGTTTCCTGATTTGCGCAAGTCTAAGTTAATGCCACGAGCTTATGGTCCCTTTAAGGTTTTACAGAAAATTAATGATAATGCATATAAACTTGAGCTACCTACAGATTTTGGGGTTAGTCCCACATTTAACATTGCAGATTTGAAACCTTATTTAGGAGAAGATGATGAGCTTCCGTCGAGGATGACTTAAATTCAAGAAGGGGAGGATGATGAGGACATCTCTACTAATGTTAAACCCACATCTTCACCAACTACACATACTGGACCAGTTACTAGAGCACGCGCACGTCAACTAAATTATCAGGTACTTTCGTTTCTTGCGAATCCTTGTAATATTCAGGAACATATGATGCTGCCTAAATTAGATACTTTTGTTTGTCTTATGAATGAAGGACCTAGCATGGATAAGAAGGATGGTCATTGGAGCGGGATCAAGCATGGAGAAGGAGGTGCGCGCGCGGGAAAGGACAATGGAGCTTCCAGTGGTGATTTTCGCACTTTGAAGCCACCATAAGGCGTGCATGAAGACTTGGACGAAAGACACAAGATGCCACATTAATATTTTCGTCCAAGGGTTATTATAGGTGATGCGTCACCTTATTATTGGGCCAGGCCCATGTAATTTCGAAATACACTTAATAGGCTATTTCTTAGAGTCCGTATGTGTGGGGAAACCGAGTTAGGGTTGTTTTCGGACCCCTCCTCCAAGGGGCCACGAAATTCCCCTCTGTTCCCCCATATATACAGCCCTTAGGGCGTCGTTTAGACTTGGGTTTTAATTAGATTTAAGTTAGCCATAGCCGCAACTTCGAGCTCTTCGTTTGTGTCATCCGACCAGGCCAAGACCGCATTGGAACCCCAACTTCTGTTAATCTTTCATCTTATATTCGCAATATCCAGATTGCAATTCTTAGTTCTTGCTTGTTCTTCGATTGCTTGAAGGAATTAGACCTTCGTGGTCAGGTTGATCGTGCATCCGCGGGATCAATAACCTCTCGGAGTTGGTTTAGCGATTGCTAAGGCGCAACGTCTTCGCACGTTCGTAGTCGGATCATGAAAGTCGTCTCCACCATAATCGATCTCCACCATCTCATCGAAACATCGGGACACCTTCGCCTCTATCAATTTTCCCTAGTGCAATTCACCAAGGCTCGACCAGTCGACTCCTTGGGCCCTTTCAGCTTAGCATCCCTCAAAACAGCTTTTGTCATGGCCACCAGACTGCCAGCGACCTGCAGTTGTACCGCGCATACAAATAACCGACAAATAGATGTACTCAAGTCCCTGCGCGAATCTTCGAGTCCCCCAGGCACTCGGGGGTGACCCCACGACTCCTACGGATAAGCCTACCTGGTGTCCATGAAGACAGAAGGCCCATGAAGATACAGCCTCGGGCCGATAATTGACACCGACGTAGGAGTCCGCGACTCACAAGGAAGGTGCGAGAACCTGCCGTACGGAGCAAGCTAGGGTTAGGAAAGCTTACCTGTAAACGTAGATGAACTCCCCGAGACCTATCCCGGTATATAAGGGCTAGGAGGGGCGACGAAAAGGAGGACCAATATCATCTGTAACCCTAGCCTTGAGCGCTCCAGCCTTCGCATCCACTGTAATCGCATCTCCCCCATCAATAATATCGAGCAGGAGCGTGCCTTCCTGTTTGCCGACGAGCTATCGTCCAACCTGTGCCTCTCATGACTAACCCAGGGTCACTCACCATGGGATTTTCCGGGGTTGATCCCCGTGAATTACTGTGTGCCATCTCTATGGAATCTTTAGAATTTTGAACTAACAGGATCCTCAATCCTTTGGCAGCAAAACCCACATATTTTGGGGTGGGTTTCAGTTGTTTCAGCCAGGTACACTCATCAGTAATGTGAGAGTCTTTTCCACAAATCACACAATTCCCCAGCCTGCAATCTTTAGTGCCATGAGATGAGCTCTTGCATTTGTTACATATCCCTCCTCTGAATCTGCTCCCATCACCATATCCACCTCCATTTGTTTCTTTCTCTCCACCTACTCTCCCTTTCCCTTTAGACATCTCCACAGAAGAAATCATAGCACCCCCACTCTTCTCAGTCCCTTTAGATCCCCCACTACCTAGACTTTGAGAGGAATTGGCACTGGTAGATCCAGCAGCAACAACAGCAGACACCCTAGCACTCCCCAGATTTTGAGCTTGGGCCAATTGAGCCACCAGAGCACTTAACAGATTTTGTTGCACAAGCAGATCTGAGGAAGAAGGAATAGAGGTTGTGACATTGGATCTCTCACCTCCAGGTACACTTTTGATTCTTCCTTCCTCACCTCCCATCTCAGATCTCCTCCCTCCATCAGAATGTTGATTGAATTCACCAGCTCTCAGATCTCTCTTGTCCTGAGAAAAATCAGGAGGTGGCCTCTCTTGTCTGCCGGAGAAAGAATTTCCTCCCCCTCCTGGGCCTCCAAAATTGTCTCTCTCATCAAACCTCCATCCTCTCCCTTGGAAATTCTTTCTACCTCCTCTAAAGTTATTGTTGTTGAATCCTCTTCCTCCTCCCCGATTGAAGGCCATCCCTGGCGGCACAAGTGGGAACCATAGTTTATCCTCTCTCTCAGCCATCACATGTGGGGGAGAGGGGTTATATAGACCATCCATAGGCCCCAGATGGGCCCCATCTATCATGCCTTCACCAAATAAAGGAGGGGAATCTTCTACATTTAGAAAAAAGAAACCAATAGTCTCATTGTCCTCTTCTCGCTCTTTTTCATAGATTTTAACAGCATCATATCCTTTATTACATTCTCTTGTAACGTTTAAATCTAACTCTAATATGGGAAATGTCAGATTTAAAGGCTCATAAACCTTTCTGACCTCAGATCTCTTTTTGATGATTGTTATATTATCACAATCATCCCCACCATTTTTTACCTAAACATCCTACATCAAAATCAATCCTATCCTCAACATCATAGTTAAGAATAGGCAAACATGCGTCACTATCACACCAATTTTTAACATGCCTCCTAGAAGCAATTTCCCCATCACCATCCCCATTTATCCATGCCTTGTTAGGATTCAGAATCCTTTCGATTTCATTCACACGACGCTCAAATTTCCCCTTAGATTTGCTCTTAGATCGATCTCTCTTAGAACACATAGGAGAAATCAGGACACAATCAAGCAAGTAACGAGCAACATCACCAAGTTTTCGAGCGGAGCGCGTACCTGGCGAAGTCGAATCCTCCTCGTCTGAGGAGATCTCCCCTGCTAGCAGCCAGAATCGACTATCAGCAGGAGAGCTCCCTATGCACGGTCTGTACGCACCGCAAGGGCCTGGATCCTTGCCGAGCGGCGAGGAAAGCGGGGAGAGCGGCGGGGTAGATTCATCGTCTTCCAATCCTTCATCGGCGGCTTGATGCGTAGAGGGACCGGCGGTGCCACCACCTCTGGCGATGGCTCCCTGTCCCCAAAGCTGTTGAAGTAGCGTCTCATCGGCGGAAGAGTCAGCACCAGCACTCCATTGATCTTCTCCGGATCGTCTTCTGCCAGCGGATGTTCCATGCGCGACCTCATCCCCCACCACTTCTGCTTCGTCTTCGGATCCGACGAGTATGTCCTCTCCATCGCCCACACCAGCACCTCTATTGGATCTACCTCTCGAGCACCAAAGGCAGCATCCCACTCTCGCTTCATCATCGATCCCTCTTACCTTGTTTGAAAACTTTGCCATGGCACGCTTGTGCGGGAACCAAGAGCGGATCTCGCACATCCGCACCCTCTTGTCGTCGTCGTCTCCCGCTAGATCCATGTACCGGAGATACTCCATCACCGTCGCCATGGAGGAACACAGGGGAGCAACAGAGAATCGCCTCGCTCTCGTCACCAGATCTGGAAATTGGGGGAAGTGGGGGAGATGGGGGGTCTGGGAAGGAAACCACCTCCTCAGGATCCCTACTAGTCTCAGTCCCACCTCCCGTGCCGCACCTCGAGTTCGGCCCGTTATTACTGTGCCTCCCGTGTACCCGCAAACACGTCAAGTTTGTGTACACCTCAGCTGTGACACACCTCGCCACATGCAGCCCAAACGTGACCGCGTCCCCACCGTCAGATCATCACCGGCGGTGAGCTCCGTTCAATCAATCAGGTAGCCCTTCGCCGTCAACAACTCCAGCCTCCCCCAACGACGTCTGATCATCGCCGGCCAGGGCGGCGAGATCGCTAACCCTAGTCATCATGCTCAGGACCTGGATCAAACCTTAATTCCGTTATTCGGTGGTAATGGTCCGCCATTGCTATTACTCGATCTTGGTCTCTCTGTTTCGTGTGTTTGCTTTGTAGCGATGATGATGGCTGGCCGGGTTGATCTGCCGTCGCTGCTTCCCACGCCGCCGCGCTGCCTCGCCCTCACGCCTCCTCCGCTGGCGTACGCGTCTCGCGTGGAGCTGGACCTCAAGAAGCAGCAGCCTGGGCGTTGTGCCACTATCAGCAAGAGCTCAAGCTGGGTCGCGGACCAGAGAGCGAGCGGGGGTGCTTCGCGGAGCTCAAGCTGGGCCGCGGAGAAGACAGCGAGCGGGGGTGCTTGGTGGAGCTCGGGCTGGATCGCGAACAAGACACTTCGCTGCACCACCACGTCGAGCGGCGGCGTCGAGCGTCTCGGCTGCGCGGATAGAGAGTGGATTGAAGAGGCCGGCGAGCCGTGCTCCGTCGGCCGATCGGTGTGGCAAGAAGGCACGATCTCCGACTAAGGTGGAGGCGGCTTCCGCGGCGCCAATGTTGATGGACCAGTCCGAGAAGATGGAGGCATCTTTCTTCGCTGGCCCGACATTCGTGGTGTCGCCAGAACCCAGTGAGCTGTCCATTCCCATGTCGAGCTTCATCGTGTCTCGGAAACCCACTCCGAACAAGCAGGAGCTAGCTGGGATGCTCGTTGCTCACCAAGATTGAAGCTGTTCTTGGTTAAAGGTCAGTTCTTTTGAGCTGCGGCTTATGCTGTGGCTTAGGAAATAAGCTTCAAATAAGCTGCTGTGAAAATAAGCTGCTGAGAATAAGCTGGCGAGTTCTTTTCAGTTTCTGTGTCTCGAGTTTATTTCTGATGTATCTAATGAAAAGTATGCAATGCCCCTATATTATAATTTGTTGTAATATTTAGTTATGTGATAGCGTTTTGTCGTTCGTACGAACATAAAATGTCTTTTTCAAACATCATGAAATAATATAGTCCATCCGCAAATAAAAAATATAGTCGAACAAAAGATAAAATATTTTCGTACATACAAATATCATAAAACTTAATAGTCTTACATACAAATATAGTTATGAAGGCACATACATGATGTAATTATCTTAGTTTGTGTATCAACTTTGTACTGTGTGATGCCCAGGAGGATGCGCCATTTCATCTTCAGAACGCCGAAAGATCGTTCGACGACATTTCGTAGTGATGAATGCCGATAATTGAAGGTCTCATTTCGCCCTCGTGGTGGTACTTGCTGAAAATCAGGAACATGATAGCGTTGTCATTTGTATGGTGCTAGATATCCAACTCTGTTTGGTTATCCAGAATCAACGAGATAATATTTTCCTGGAGTGATAAATAACAGTCAAACAAAATGAGATGACGCAAAACATAAGTGTAGACAAATACATGTACAATTTATTACCTTCTGGGGGGTGTGGAAAGTAGGAATATTCATATCGTGCATCATTCAAAACACGTGTGTCATGAACGGATCCAGGCCATCCAGCAACCACAAACGTATATCTCATATCAAAGTCACAAATTGCCATGACATTCTGAGTTGTTGAACCTTTCCTGTTGCGATACTTGGGCTGCTCACTCGCGGAAACAACACATGGAATGTGTGTTCCATCTATGGCCCCAATCGCATCCTTGAAGTGAGGCCAAAATCGATCTTTTGCACATGTCCTGAACATTATATTTTGTACACGTCCTGGACATTATAGCTTATACTGGACATTATATTTTGTACACACATAGCTTATACTGGACATTATATTTTGTACACGTCCTAAACATTATATTTTGCACACGTACTGAACATTATACTGGCTGTGCATAAAAACGAACATACTGAACATTCAGCACACGTACACACATATTGCCAAATTATAATTTTGCACATATACTGGACATTCAGCAGACTACACACATATAGCCAAAATATATTTTTGCAATTATACTTGCTATAGAAAATTCAGTTAACAAGTAATTTCGCTCATACATAAACAAAAAATCTGAAGAAAAAATCTGAAAAAATATACAGGCAGAGAGCCACCTTGTTCCTGCGGCTGGAGGCTGCCTTGGCCGGCATCGTTCGTGGGGAATGGCCGGATCTGACTGGGGGTGGGGCAAGGCACGTCGCCGAACTGCCCTGGCTGACCTCGAGCGGGGGAGAGGGAGGCGCGTCGCCGGACTGCCCTGGCCGACCTCGACCTCAGGGAGGCGGCGGAGGATGGCGGGGTCGGAGGCGTGGCTTGCCGGCGGCGCCCTAGGGCTGGAGGCGGGGTCGAACCCTAGGTGCTGGCGGCGGCGGGGGAAAGTGGGGAGAGGACCCTTCGGGGGAGAGAGAGAGGCGACCAGTGGATGAGGGTGGGAGCGAGCGACTCTGTTGTGCGAGGGGTGGGGGCATTTTCATTGTAAATTCTAGCGATGACGGGGGCACGGCCCGATACCGATTCGTTTCACTTGCGGAAAGCCGATGCTGCGCGCGAGAAACTGGTGACCCCCAGCTTTTTTTTCATTGCAAAGGATAGCCCGGTGTAGATAAGCTGAGCCCATTTGATAAATCCAGTTCTTTTTCACCTATAGCTTATTCTGGCAATAAGCTGCTAGAAGCAGAACTGGCCTAAGTTTTTGGTGAACGGACCAGCAGCTCAGCGATAGCAACCGTGGTTCAGTGTCTGTCCTGTCTTCAGGCAGCAATTCTGTTTAGAGTTTAGACCAAGTGCAAGTAACAAGTAGGCAGCAATTTAGTCAGCGTATCCAAGTAGCAGGCGTAGCTGCTGATTTAGTATGTAGGTGGCCTCTGTCTCTGCTGGTGTGGGATTAATCATGTGTGCGCCAGCCTGATCAGTACTAATATAATTACAGTACCATATATTCTAATCTCGAGCTTAAATCCATGTTAACTCGAAAAGAAACCACGTACAGCTTGTATTGTCCAACCGAGTTGGCATTTGCAGCAACAAACAGAGCACGAAACTGAAATTGAAACAATGGTATGGTAATGTCTGCGATGGAACAAGGAATTGTCTGTCAAAGAGCAGAGACATTCTCTGAAACACGACCCAGACGTAGGGTAAGGTGGCCTCTGTCTCTGGTCCAAGACGGCCGGCCAGGCTCCTTGGGGGCCATGGACCATGGTCATGTCGTCTTCCGTCCGGAACCGCCGAGTGCCTGCCTCGAGGACTTGACCCGATCACCGGAGCGTCGCCATCCTTTGCATGAGCTGCTTGATCGCCGTGAGCACCTTCTCATAGCGCGCGGTGGACCGGTCTGTTGAATTTTACACTCATTTGCTGAGTGGGCTTTTGGCCCAAAGCACTTTGTAAATTCTGAAATTCTTTTGGCACATTTATGCATAGCTAGTGGTGGAAAGTTTAGTATCACCTGGCTAATGGAGAAAGAGCCACACCTGTTTATAAGGTGAGCTCCACTAGCACTTGTAAGAGCTTGAGAAGAGAAGTGCTACACGCGCGCTCCTCGCTCGCCACGCCTCGCCTCGTCTCGTCACGCGCGCGCGTCGGGTTTCGGGAATGAGCCGAGCCGAGGACAAAGCTATACGTACGCTTATATTTTTGCAGCCCGGGAAAAATTAATGAGACATTAATTGTAATTAACGGACGCGTTAATTATGCTTAATTGGTGCGCCGTTTTCGTGGCTCTACTCCCACGTCGGCCCATCATGCTGCGTCTATATAAACAGCGCAAACCCTACCTTGGCCGCATCGCCATATGGTTCCTCCTCCTTGTTCCAAATCATTACGCCGCCGCTCAAGTCTTCTCCATCCCTTCTTTCGGCGTGCACCGCAAGAAGGGACAGCAGGCCTCCGAAACTCCGCCTCTCGAGATCCTGTAGGGGAGAGGGGCGATCAGGTTTTTGGGGAGCGCACTCGCGCGACTGCTGACAGCGACGACGACTACTTCTCCGACGACGACTTCTTCCCGGACGTCGGCAGCCTCTCTATCAACGACATGGGCGACACCAACACCAGCGGCTCCACACCCGCTGCACCGTACATGATCTTTTCTTTTGTGTTTGAGATCATGTTGCATGTCGTGTTCCTAGTAATTGCTTTAGTTGTGATCTCGTTGTCTACTGTTTTAGTAGATCGCATGGCTAGTTTGATCTGTTTCATTATTGCCATGGTTTGTTTGTCTATTTCGTGGATTAAATCATATGCTAAATTGCTAATATATTCAACAGGGTCTGCGTCTGTCTCTGCCCACAAGGTGTTCGACGCAACGCGACTAAATTGCAAAAAACAACCACAATTGGGGACCCTAAATCAAAAACCACCACAATTTAGATTTTTCTCAAAAAACCACCACTGTTGTGCTGACAGTTTTCAGAAAACACTGATTGACCGATTAGCTGCGTTTGAGGGAAAACCTGATCGCCCGGTCCCATTGTCAGTGGACACGTGGCGATGGAGAGACGGCGCTCGTCTCCGCGCCGTTAGGGGACGTCTATCGTCGAGATGGTTGGACAGCACCAGGTCGCCACTCCACTCCCATCTCTCCTCTTCTCCATAGAAACAGACAACGGTGGCGACGGCGGCGGTGCCGGCCGCCGATTTGAAGGCATGGACGGCGTCGGGCTCTCAAATCGTGCTGCTACCATTGGTCCGAAGGCCCCCGTGCTAGGTTTTCGTCTGCTTTGCCCTGTGACGGCGGAGCTATCGATCCCAACGGAGGGGCGCGCCGCCAGCAGTACCGCGCCGGCCATGATCACTGCGGCGGCCGGTAAGTATTTTTCCTTGCATATGTGTCTGTTTGCATTGTAGGCTTTAGTTTTAACTGAATGTTTGGACTGAAATTTAGTTCATTTTAGCTGAAATTTAGGTCAGTTTTAACTTGAGGTAAGGACTAACAACAAGATTCTATAGTTAGATTTAATTTAATTGAACTGAATGTAGAGTTATTTGTAGTTATTTTTTCTTGAATGTATTGGCAGTGTTAACTGAATTGTGTGTTAGTTGTAGTATAGCTCACATATTAATTTAAGTTTTTTTATAATTACAGTTTGATTGATGACACATGGGATCTTACGTTCCATTTCCAAGGATCTGACAATGTGGAATGTTCCTTATTTCAATCAGATATAACATATATCAATATGTTATCTCTAATTGCAACAGAGGGATATAATGAGAAGGATCCCATGTATTATGTGAAGCAAGAGGGTGTGGGAATGGCTGGTATGGAGCAAATTAAAGGCAGTGATGATGTTGAAGAAATGCTCCATTTATATCAGCAGAAGAGGTGTGTTACAATCACAGTTATGGAAGGAGTACCTGGCAATAGGAAAGATTTTCAAATGAACATTGAAGATGAGCTTGACAAGCAGATACCTATTTCACAAGTTGGTTCGCCAAAGGTGTATGACATAGATGAGTCAGGTGTGCTGTATCCAAGTCGGACTAGAGATGAGTCAGCTGGAGATTATCTTTTCACTCAGGAGAGTTCCAATTTTAGGAAGGGGAAGATTGTTGCAGAGATTAATGCTATGGATGAATTTCTGAATGAATTTGCTGATGAAATGACAATAATGCAAGTAGAAGAAAACAAGGAGGAGGAAGAACTATAGGAATGTGAAAACATAAATGAAGAAGATGATGTAGATGTAGAGCAAAAAATAAAAGACCTGAAGAGGAAGAGAGTTTTTGAAGGTGATTCTGAGCCAGAAAATTTGTTTTGTGAGCAGGAGGAGGAGGAGGAGGAGGAGGAGGAGTGTCATTTTCAACCACCGCCTTTGCAGAAAATACCAGTGAGAAGAGGGCCCACAACAAGAGCACACAGCAGTTCCGAAGTGGTACTAGATAGTGACTTTACTCCATTTTCTGATGAAGATGTAGATGATGAAGGTGTATGGGATTCAGAGGAAGAAATTGTGAAGACATGTCACTCATCTGGTAGAAAATCAAGAGCAAAGAAGAGAAAGCCCAGGAAATGGTATGATGAGAACAGGATGATGCCACAGGAACAAATATGCTTTGGCAGATGTGTTTTACTGATGTTTATCAGTTTAGGAGAGCTTTGGTGAACTTGCATGCGAGTCAAAGAAGAAACTTTCATTACCACTGGAACGACAAAGATATGATAATTGTTGATTGTCTTGAGAAAGATTGCAAATTTCACATGGTTGCATCTGTAATTGCAAATGAAAAAACATTTGTCATAAGGAAGTTGCAGATAGAACATACATGTGCTCCAAGTGGTGAGACTTGCAAGGTTCCTGCTAGATTTTTTGCCCAAGCAGTTGAGGATAGTTTTAGGACAGATCCCAAAGCAGGAATTGATACAGTCATTGATAAGACAAAGGAGAAGTATGGTGTGGAGGTTGGAAAGGTGAAGGCTTACAGGGCAAGACAACAAGCTTTGAATGTTATACAGGGTGATCAGGAAGCACAATACACCAGGATCAGAGACTATCTTCAAGCAGGGTTGGACACAAACCCTGGGAGCAGATGTATTGTGACAACAAGAGTGGTGGCAGAGCATCCTAGTCCTAATCCTAGATTTCACAGGTTGTTCATGTGTCTTGCAGCACAAAGGGAAGGTTTTCTGAATGGATGTAGACCTTTTATAGGTATATTGAAATAATTTTAATGTTTTACTGAATATGCTTGTGAAGATAAACATAGAAATTTACTGAATATGCTTGCACTGATTTCAGGGTTAGATGGTTGTTTTATCAAGTTGAACACAGGACAACAAATCCTAGCTGCAACAGGTAGAGATGGCAACAATAACATCTACCCATTGGCTTTTGGAGTTGTTGAGAAAGAGGACACTCCAAGTTGGTGTTGGTTTTTAACTCAATTGAAGATAGCTTTAGGAGGAGAATCAGGACAATTTGGGAACTATACCATAATTTTAGACAGGCAAAAGGTACATTGTCTTTGCTTGCATTATACCACTTGCATTTGTCTCAAATCTATGATATATATTTCAATTATTGCTTGTGAACAGGGGTTGCTTAATGCTATAAATCAATTTTTTCCAAATTGTCCACAAAGATTCTGTCTCAGGCACATTTATGCAAATTTTCAAAATGCTGGTTTTAGAGGAGATGAACTTAAGAAATATATGGATCAAGCTGCTTATTCTTACACTAAGAATGGGTTTGACTTAGCTATGGAAGAAATGAAGAAAGAAAGTGAGGAGGCATGGGCATGGTTAAGTGCTATTCCTGTTGAAACATGGGCTAGGCATGCTATGGACACCAACTGTAAGACTGAACTAGTAGTTAACAACATCAGTGTGGTGTTCAACAAGCTTATATTGGACATTAGGGGCAAACCCATTAAATCAATGGTGGAAGGTGCTACGTCCAAACTAATGGTCAAGTACAATGAAAAAAGGATTGGTGGGAAGAATGCTAGATGGCAGATTACCCCCAACATATTTAGAAATTTTGGAAAATTCAAAAGAGTGGGATAGGTACTGCAAGGCAATGATGGCAGGACCAGATCTTTATCAAGTTAATAGTGGGGAGAAATCTTATGCTGTCAATTTGAAAGATAGAACATGTGGCTGTAGAAAACGGCTGTGACTCGTCTGGCGGTGTAAGGATCGGAGCTGTGGTCAGCCTTAGCTTCAACTCATCAAAAGCTGCCTGGCAAGCCTGTGACCAAGAGTACTTCTTGCCCTTGCACAACAGCTCGGTCATCGGCTTTGCTATCTTGGAGAAATTCTCGACAAACTTCCTGCAATAGCTGGCAAGTCCGAGAAAACTCCTCAGCTGCTTGACATTCTTCGGCGGAGTCCAATCTTGAATCGTCCGGACTCTGTCTGGGTCAACGGCAATGCCCTCTGAAGAAATGACATGGCCAAGGAAGTTGACCTTATTCATCCAGAACTCACACTTGGAGAACTTGGCATAAAACTGGTGATCTCTCAACTTCTGCAACACCAATCTGAGATGCTCCTCATGCTCAGCCTCTGACTTGGAAAAGACAAGGATGTCTTCGAGGTAGAGGATTACGAACACATCTAGCCACTCTTGGAAGAGATAGTTCATGGCCCTCATGAACGTCGGAGGTGCGTTAGAGAATCCAAACGTCATGACCGTAAACTCGTACAGTCCATAACGAGTGCGGAAGGCTGTCTTGGGAATGTCCTCCTCACGGACACGAATCTGGTGGTACCCCATCTTTAGATCAAGCTTTGAAAACACCTTTGCTCCATGCAGTTGCTCAAATAAGTCATTGATGTTGGGCAAAGGGTACTTGTTTTTAATTGTCTTCTTGTTGATACCACGGTAGTCTTGAACCAACCGACTAGTACCATCTTTCTTCTTCACAAAAAGACACGGGGCACCCCAAGGTGAAGTGCTCGGACGAATGAGTCCATCTTTCTCAAGCTTCACCAGCTGCTCTTTCAATTCAATCAGCTCTTCCGGACACATCTTGTAAGGCTGCCGAGATATCGGCTGTGTACCAGGTTCTAACTCGATCACGAACTCAATAGCACGCACGGGTGGAATACCTGGCAACTCCTCTGGAAAGACATCTGGAAACTCTCGAACAACTCTGACCTCCTCGATCAATGGAGCAACTCCAGCGTTCGGAGCGTACAACTGTGCTGATCCTGCTGCCGAGCCACAAGTGTACGAAATCTCTGCGCCTGAATCATGCGTCAGCAACACAGTCTTGGACGGACAATCAATCTTGGCCTTGTACTTGACAAGCCAATCCATGCCCAAAATGACATCAATGTCAGAACTTGGAAGCAAGATCAAGGATGCTGAGAAAAGAAGACCCTGAATCTGAATCTGCACATCAGGAACTCTGATAGCTGAGCTCATCTTGGAACCCGGGGAAGAAATGGCCAAAGGTGAAGGCATCACCTCTGACTGAAAGTCAAATCTCTGAGCAAAGGACTTGGACATGAAGGAATGGGAAGCTCCGGAATCAAACAAAACTGTCGCTGGAACTGAACACACAAGTAACCTACCAAGCACAATCTCGGACGACTGCTGAGCCTCTGCCACAGTCACGTTGTTCACCCTGAGCGCTCATGGCTGGGCCCGCACCATCGCGTTGCTCGGTGTAGAGCGAGGTGGGGGCGGAGGCAGCCTGGCGTAACGAGGGTCGGTGCACTGTGGAGACTTGTGGCCCGGCTTGCCACACTTGAAGCACGTGATCTCTGGCCTGGGATGGCCCTGTGGAGCAGGCGGCCTCGCGGAGGGTGGAGTAGAGCGAGGTCCGTGCTGCACTGGGACGGGAGGGCGGGCAACAGTGCGGACAACTGCCCCCCTCTGCTGAAACTGCTGCCGCTGCGGCTGAGACTGCGGTTCTGCGACCCAGGACTTGGCCTTCTTGTGGACCATCACTGCTGAACTGTGCTCTCTCTGCTTCCTCTTCTCTGCGGAACGCTCTGCCTCAGCTGACTCCTGTCTGATAGCCTGGTCGACGAACTCTGAGAACAGGCTTGGCGTGGACAAGGTGAGCGCATACTTGATGTCCGGGGCAAGACCACCGCGGAACCTGGCAATGCGCTTGGCCTCTGACGAGACCTCCTCTGGAGCGTACCTGGCGAGCCTGACGAAGGCCAGGTTATACTCCTGCACAGACCTGTCCCCTTGCCTCAGAGCTAAGAACTCCTCGCGCTTCCTCTCGATCAGACCACTGGGAATATGAGCAGCTCTGAAATCCCTGACGAAGTCCTCCCATGTGATCTCTGCATCACCCTTGTTTGCCTTGTACGTCGAGAACCAACTGCCTGCGGCACCCTGAAGCTGGAAGGAGGCGAAGGTGACGTAGTCGACGGGTCTGACGGTGTTAGAATTGAAGTGCTTCTTGATCTCAGCGATCCAGTCATCCGTCTCCAGCGGGTCTCGAGCCTCGGAGAACCTGGGGGGCTGATCGCGAGGAACTGCTGCAGTGTGGTGTACTGTGGTCGATCATTCCTCTGAGCACCCTGGTTTTGTAACATCTGAAGGATCGCAGCTGTGCCCTGAGCCACTGCGGCTACAGCCTCCCCAAGGATAGGGTTCTCTGGCGGCGGCATGTTCGCTCTTGGCATCCTGTATACAGGAACACTTATGAGAACATGAATGAATCTTTGAAGTAACCAGAAGTTAAAGCAAAGTTGACAACAAAACTTCCTCACGAGGTATGAGAAAGCCGAAGGCTGAAATTCCACCAAGGTTAACCCGGAAAGTCGACAACTAGGTGCTACTAGAATTCCCAAACCAAGAACATCCGAATCCAAGATAATAATCTGCTAGCAAGCACACAACAATATATACGAGCGGTTGGAAACCTGACAATGAGACATCTGCCCTGAGCGGCCCGCCATCACGGTCGTCCATAGGAGAAAGACACCACATCCATATTACCATAGGATGCCCGCCAATCCTGTATGGACGTTTCACCTGGGGTACGCCGTAAGCGAGGTAGAGCAGTCAACCCCAAGTGGCGGCTCAGTGGTCTCAAAGACGCCAACACATCTCGTCGCTAGCAAAAAAAATTATAGAGGAATCGGAGTCTCATGTAAACGAGAACCTAGATTGTTTTGAAAGGGGATAAGTATCAGAGACAAAATATCATTTCACTTCCTCGCGGAAAAGGGGTGGGAGGGTGGGATAAGGAGAAAACAGAAAGAGGTCCTACTCTCCGATTTTTTTTTCTATATAACTACCAAAATAGTTTCTAGACTCCACTTCGGCCAGTAAAGGGTCCTACAGTCAGTCCTGCTCTGATACCAAGTTGTAAGGCCCCTGATGCGGTACTAACTCTAACTAGTCGCTTTCGCGTCCGGTCGGAGTTAGAAGCGCATCAAACGCCACCGGCGCACGACACTCGCACTCGTGTCGCTGCCGGATTCTCGACAACAGGTATATAAGCATAACTCTATAAGAAAGGAAATACATATAGAAGACAAATAGAGCAGGGCATACAACGCCACTGTCTAAAAATATAACATCATCAAGAGTACATCTCATCAGTACATCAATACATCAAGCGGAAGCATAGTAGGGACCGAGTACGGTCAAGATCCAAATTGCCCTAGAGAGGGCTGCATGTGAATATCCACCCACGGGAACGTCTGAACCCAACTATAAGATCCTACTGGTCGAGGTACTCGTACTCGTCGTCATCCTCCGGGGGCACCTCCACGAAGTAACGTCCGGTGCTGGGGTCGAGGTAGTAGTCCACTGCAGCGGCCGATCAGGCAAAGCGGTAAAGACAGAAATGTAAACGGGGGGTGAGAACATGTCGTTACGGAATAACTAACGCTACAGGTAAGGTAAAGACATAGACAGGTTGCAGTCGTACTAGCATATAGGTGACTACACGTTCTATCAGAACAGAGACGAGGTCCAAGAAGTACGTTGACGACGTGTCATAAGTCGGCTATTCATCTCCTTACGCAAACATAACACAACCTCGTTTCCCTCTCGGTCCCCCTGGACGAAGAAAGACAACCAAGGCACGCACACGGTTTGTCAAGTTTTAAAGCATGATTATAGTTGATGTCATTCTATGAACAAGGAGTAGGTCTCAAGTAGTCCATAACCGCGGACACGGCTTTTCGAAAAGATTTACCCTGCAGGGGTGTACCAACTGTCCATTATAGACGTCGCATGTACGCCCGGTTTCCACTTGGCTAGGTAAGCGCCTGAAACTCCGGAACGTCAGAGTCCCTCTATCTAACAACGCACAACTCCGGGTGGCCCCCGGTGAGTCGACACCCAACTCAAAAGCTGGCCACGCTCTCGAATCGGTCTCTACCGTCTGGCTAAGGTCGGTAAGTCACACCTGAATATTCAGGGGACCCCTAGCTCGCCAAGTGTGGACCAACGAGAGAAACCATGTCTCCGCTGGCCCGGGTTGTTTCGAAAACAGCTGGGGTACCAACCATCACACACGCAGTTGCAAATGTAAATCAGCTCGGGCCACCACTAGAATTGTACGAAGCTAGGTAGGTAAGACAAGGGGGGCCCCATAAAACCCCACACACGATTAGGCACGCTCGTCAAGAAACACAATACCCGGAACTCGGGTCCTAGGTGACTCAAATGGAACAAAGCACCAGACGGGAGTAGTCCAGCCTTCCACCTTTCGTCGAATATAACTTAACATCATTTAACAATAACAAATATCAACCAACTTCTTTTAAGCATGATATCCCAACCATAAACATATAGGGTAAGCAGCAAGTTTTCTATCCATACTAAGCAATGGCTGAGCAGCGGTAACTTAGCAGTACAATGGTTTGCTGGGATGCGGGGATCATGGCTGTATGGGTTTAAAACATGGCATATAAGGTAGATAGGATCAAGCAATAACGTTCTAGCTCTACAGCTAGGCATGAGCAGAAAGTTATAAAGTAATGACACAGAACTCCCCCTTGCCTGGTAAGGTAGTCGAAGCAGCACCCACGGTACCCTCGGGCTCGGTGTCGGACAGCTCCACGTAAGTCTCCTCGTCAGTCTCGGGTGCTAACGTAAAGATACCGGTAAGGAAAACACACAAATAAGCAACTGATGTAAACTCAAGCAAGGATGGCATGTTCAAGTTTTATTTACATGATGTGACCCTGTCTAGTCAACTTTAAATGAAGGTGATGACGATAAGTCATCAACTTCATATGCATTTATTTACATTGTAATGGCTTTGGTCTAAGCCTTAATTTAGGTGCAAGTAGCATGATAGCATGACATGATCAACAAAGCATTACAAGAATTTAAATAACATGAAAGCAAAACAATGATTCTGGAGACGGAGTAGTGTCGGTGAAGTTGACACATGGAAGGTGCAACAGTTGATGGAGGCCAGCCACTAGGCATGTGACAAAGCTAGGGGCTGACTTGAAGAAAGAAGATGACTTGGAACAGACTTGAAAGATCAGATGAGCAACATTTCAAATGCACTGAAGTTGAAATGCTGCAGGCAGGAAGATCTGAAAGCTTCTGAACCAAGTGATCACACATTGATTTCATGAGTTGCTCAAAACATCATGAAAACATCACTGCTGAAATCCTTGCAGAAAAGCACCCCAAAAACATATATGATATGTCTCAATTTGAGTTTGCAAGGGCAGTTGCAAATTCAACTGAAGTTCAGGGGGTTGAGTGCAAAATTGCACCACATGAATTTTGAAAAAGGTTCAGATGATGAAATCATCATCACCATGCAACTCCTTGTGCAAAACTACCCAAAAACCATATATGGCATGGGCAATTTAAAATTTGAACCAATTTACAAAAAACAAAGAAAAAGAAAAAGGGGCTTATTTGCAAAATGACCACACTTCAATTCTTGGAAGGGGTCAGATGCAAAAATGGACCTCACCATGGGGTTCAGTAGCTCAAGCTACCCCAAAAACATATAAGGCATGCCCATGAATGCAAAAGATGTTCAAAAACAGATTTGAATTTGAATGCAAATTCAAATTTGTTTTCAAACAGAAAAGAAATAAAATAAAAAAAGAAAAGGAGAGGTCTTGGCGCATGGGCCAGCCTCGGGCGCTCGGGGCCCAACTCCACTCCACGACCCGGCTGGACCGATCCCACTCCACTGGCCCACTGGACTCGGCCGGCTGGCCACGGGCAGTCCACTCACTGACGTGAGGCCCCCGGCTGTCAGTCTCAGAATAAAATCAAAAAATGGGGGGGGGGGGGGGCGAGCCAGGGATCGAACCCAGGTCTCCCAGGCGCGAGAAAGTCTCCCTTGCCACTGCGCTACGAGTCGTTCTCTGAACATACAGGGGCGCCAACACAGTTAACACAAGCGCACCCGTGCACTGAACTCCGTCAGAGATCCGACCTGACAGTGCACGGCGCGGAACGGCGTCGAACCTCACCACTGCTACGCTACGCCGGCGACTGGACGGTGAGGTGCAGCGCGTAGAGGGCATATCCAGCTACCCGTTCCTGCTCTGTGAGGCACCGGAGACGCAGCAACGGCGACGCGAGCCTCACCGGAAAACTTGGCGGCCACGGACTTCAGTGAACTTCAGAAAACGTGCAAACTTCTAGGGAAGGCGCCAAGATACCACCTTTAAGGTCACAGGCGTGATCTGGACGTGGCCACGACACGCACGCACTTGTCCGGACCACGCCGGTGGCACGGGCCTCACCGGCGGCACCACAGAACGTGCCACAGCGGACGACTTCGCGGACACACGCGCGCGGAACCTACTGCTACTGCTACAAGGAGGAGGTGGACGTCGTCTCGCTCACCTAGGGGTGGTCGTTGACGACTCGCAACGCGGACGGAGGAAGGAGGTCGACGGCGACGGGGAAGCAGACGGGGTCGGAGGCGAGGTCGTCATCGCGGGAGCGTTCAGCAGCCCCTCCCTGATGCCTGCGTGAAGCAAACGGGGCGGTGAGACCACGGGTGGCACGGAACGAACGCTACCCCGAGGAATCGAGGCGAGGCGGCGGCGAATTCCTTACCGGAATCATGGCGTCCGGCGGAACAGGGGAGAGGGGATCTTGCACAAGCGGCGGCGGCGGCAGAAAAAGTGGGGAGGAATGGAACCCTAGGAGGTTTCCAGAGCTCAGGAGCGCGGAATATAAGGGGGGGACTCCCTCCCGCCACGTCGACGGGCGTCGACGTCGATGCCGGCGTCGGCTGTGAGAGGGGGAGGAAGACGACGTGGAAAGGTGGTCTGTCCATGCCGCCCGATTCCAGATCAACGGCGGACGAGCCCCCTCCCGTACCGCTTCGCTGGAAAGCGGCTGGGCCGCGGGATGCCAGAGGCCCAGATGGGCCAGGCCTGGCTGAAAGGAGGAAAATCAAAAGGGTTAGGCCCTTTTGAATAAAAGAATTCTAGCAAAGAAAAAGAAGGAAAAGGCAAAAGGAAAAAGGAGATAAAAATATATGAAATATATTTTTAAAAACTCCTTTTCTCAAGCCAGATCACCCAAAATTGGTTCCATAATTTTGGATGCAGAGAAACTTCCCCAAAAATTCAAACAATACCATATCTATTTAAAAATTAAATAGAAAAGGCATTTGGGGAGTTTTTGAGAGAAGAACAGAAGGTTCAAAATTCCATGAACTTGAAATTCTTAATCCTTGCATTATTCCTCAATTTCTAAAAAATGGTTTGGGCATTTTTTGGCAACCACAAAAATGTGAGCTCATTTTGAATTTCAAACTCACTTTGAACTAGAGCCTTTGTTTTTGAGGATGGCAAAAATACCTAGAGGAATTCAAAACCTTTGCAATAACAATTGAAATGGCTAGGCCAAGTTTGGGATCAAGAGGAGTGAGCATGTGACAAGGAAAATTCCATCAATGTTCTTCTTGAACCACTTTGGATGCAAAGGAAACCAACCTAACATGACTCCAATCTCACTGCCAATTAAAATCACCACATGAAATGACATACACATCCACCATGAGAAGTTACAAGTCCAATCAGAGGAAGTAAATTACATGGTGTTTGGAAGCTTATTACATGTGGGCTGTTACAGAGGAGTTGTCAATTCCTCCGGCCTTGCTGTTTACAAAGGATAAAACGCACGGGGTAATAATAGTGATAGAAACTGAAAAGTAAACTAAGGATGTAAACAGTGATATGAAGATGGACCGGGGTCCCGTGATTTTCACTAGTGATGCCTCTCTCCCAAAAGAAGATAAAAGTGCTAGCGAGGTAAACAAATCACAGTTCGGCAATTGACAGGATTATGAAGGCACCACAATGCTAACTATGCTGCAAAGAAAGGAAGGGCTCAAAAGCAATGGGCAGTACGCCAAGGTAAGTAGACCGAAATCCATCAGCATCTACTACGAATCATCCACCTTGAGATATCTATACAAAACATCTCGCTGGTATTAAGTTGTGAATCCCACCCAAAGTGTAAACTCAAAGCAACAGACAACTGCATTAAAAGAACTTTGCGTAAAGTAAACAATCCTTGCATCCGCGGATACAAGCACCATTGTTTTATCCCTGGTGGAAACAACACATCCCCTAGTCTCATGTTTCTGTCACTCAAGCTGGACATCAAGGGGCTGAACCCACAATCAAGAATAACGCTCCCTCTTGGAGTTGCAACAAAATACTTGGCCAAAGTAAAATACGGCAACGGAGAACATGCAAGAATTTACTCAAGAACAAAATATAAAAGAGAAGAACCAAATAAATTACTCATCACAATCTGAACATAGTCTCATAATCCATCAGATCCCAACAAAACTCAGCATAGCAACGGCAAAAAATTACAAAGGTGCCTCGATCATGTGAGGCAGCTCACGAGGTCTCAAAAGTGGAGGCACAAAGAGGGAGAGGAACATCACATAGCTAGTGGTCACGGACCCATGGTCCAAGGGAAACTACTCACGGTACATACGGGAGGTGTCCATGGCTATGGATGGTCTCCCGGAGGGGGTAGCTTCTCCCGGCAGGGTGCCGGAGCAGCTTCTCCACGCAGCCCCGATCTTGAAGCGGTGGCGGCGGCGGTACAGAGGCGAGATCGGAGAAAAGAGATCGATATTAGGGGTTTCCACCCCGAGGGCCAAATATAGGCGGAGGGGGTGTCGAGGGGACTGAGACGGTGAGGATCTCTCACTCCTCGTTGGTTACCCCAAGTGGAAGGTGAGATGTAGCGTAGCAGAAAATTTCCCTCGGTAAAGATACCAAGGTTATCGAACCAGTAGGACTCCAAGAGATACAAGAAGGTGTCACGGCGCTTGACGTGGACCTGCACACAGCAACAAATAACTTTGCTCCCAACGAGTACAGAGGAGTTGTCAATTCCTCCGGCCTTGCTGTTTACAAAGGATAAAACGCATGGGATAATAATAGTGATAGCAACTGAAAAGTAAACTAAGGATGTAAACAATGATATGAAGATGGACCGGGGTCCCGTGATTTTCACTAGTGATGTCTCTCTCCCAAAAGACGATAAAAGTGCTAGCGAGGTAAACAGATCATAGTTGGGCAATTGACAGGATTATGAAGGCACCGCAATGCTAACTATGCTGCAAAGAAAGGAAGGGCTCAAAAGCAATGGGCAGTACGCCAAGGTAAGTAGACCGAAATCCATCAGCATCTACTACGAATCATCCACCTTGAGATATCTATCCAGAACATCTCGCTGGTATTAAGTTGTGAATCCCACCCAAAGTGTAAACTCAAAGCAACAGACAACTGCATTAAAAGAACTTTGCACAATAGACGTTCTTATCGTCCTGCGATGCATCCTCGGCGGGAGCGGCTGGGAGAGCTTCTTTGAGAACATAGTCCTTCTTAGCAACTTTGAGGACAAACCCAAGATTACGGAACCAGTCCGCATAGTTGCCCCCATTTGCAGCAAACTTCTCTTTTTCAAGCATCGGTCCTAAGCTAAAAGCATTGTTGTTGCGGGCCATCTCTCTACAACGATATAAACAGATTGATTTAGACATGGTTCAAAATTAATTTCATTAATCTTAACAAGTTTAATCTAATGCTCCCACTAAAACCAATATCTCTCAAAATTGATCTTAGGGTAATCAAGATCCGGATCAATACACCTGCCACCGGTGTAACACTCAGCCATGGAGGTGATCAACCCGGTAGGTCTAACAAAACCAATCATAACCGACTTATGAATTTTGTATTAGTCTTTCGACACTTGTGCTCCGAGCTCAGATCGGATAAGCTAGAACGTCAAGACAACCAAGCGCTATTGTTGTGGAGACAACTCAATCCACCCGCCTCTTTGTTACCTTCCCGTTGGTACTCGTGTTACACGACGCACCTCGGGTGACGTTTATTACAGGCGGTTGCACGGTTGGGAGAGCACGAACTTCTTGATATTTTAAGAGAGATCATCCTATTAAAATTACGACTACTGCGCAATCAAAACAGGCATTGAAAAGGATTAACATCACAGGCAGTTTAATGTATGTGATATGGTATAGCCCTTTTCTTCAAGAAGCTCCAAGCACCATGCTTTTCTTTCTTCATCTTCTTTTGGCGGAGAGCATCACCTCCACACACGACATGTCGTCAAGCACCATGACGTATGATCATCATCTTCATGTAGATACTACAACTATTGCTAGCATCTATTCTACTAAAAGAAAATTACATGAAGTTTGGCACGCAGGCCGAATAAATGACAATCATATGGCTCCAGCCATCATGCCGTACCATGACATGCAAGTCATGCAAATTTAACATGTACAAAGTATAATCATCTCATACAACTTTTATCATGACGAAGACTATACCACATCACATGTTCCTGCAAAAACAAGTTAGACGTTCTTCTACTCGTTCTTTGCATCTTTTACGTGGCTACTAGGGTTTGCAAGGCAAAAAATGTTTTGCTAGCTACGTAACCATGTAAAGCACAATCTTCAAGTTGCTAGATTAACACTCGGGGCGTATGAACCATGAGACTACAATTTAGTCTCATGACCCATACTGAACAATCGTCAATACGCGTGATCCCCGTGCTAGATCAAGAATCTAACACGCCCCTTTTGTTACACAATTTCTCCACACCAAAAGCAAGACCCAAATCATCTTCGCGCGACCAGCATACTCAAGAGAAGCATAGAAGGACCCCGAGGGGCAAGATGTTTGTAACAAAATCAAGCAATGCAGGAGGGATCAACTTGTGCAATTAGAGGGGAAGCAACTAGAAGATTCAGTTTAGATCTATTATCAAAAAACCGCGCACAATGAAAATTTTGTGCAATGCCCGTTCATCACTTATGAACTCTAGATCGAACCTACATCTAGCACTAGACTAGCTCATGATACCGCTGTTGGAATTCGGAGTAGAAAACAAAAAAATTCTGGCACTACGAAAACCAAACCCAAGAACGGATCTAGGAAGATGCAGACAAGGTTATCGATCTTGTTACCTTCTTGCAACCGTTCAACGGATGCACTTCTCCCACAGCGGAAGATGTTGATGGAGAGTCGGAGAAGCGTGAAAATGAACACTCCCACGAACAGATCTAATCATCGTGGAGTCCCTCGAACGAAGATCGAACGTACGATCTCTCTACGGTTGATCCACACGTACAGTGTAGATGATCCGGCAGGGCTCCGCCGTCCAGAGCTCCGCGCCACCGGAGTAGAGAGGAGGGAGGAGCAGACCTTCGGGGTGTGGAGATTGGATCTAATGAGAGGGAGAGAGAGGGGGCAGCCCTTCGGCGGAGAAGCAATCTGAATTGTGTGTTGAAGGGGTGCCCCCACCTCCTCTATTTATAGGTGGAGGGGGAGGGGAGCCACCTTGGAGGAAGGGGGCAGCCCTAGGGTTTCCTCTCCCCTAGGGTTGCGCCAAGGAGGGGGGAGCTTCCTGGAAGCCCCCCCAAGGCGCCTCCCCCCTTTGGGCTCCCTTGGCCCAAGTGATCCCTCCCCACTTGGGCCTTCCAAGTGAGAGGGAGCCCATATATATTTAATTTATTAATTTAATTCCGAAACCTTTTCAAAATATTTAATAAATGAATATTAAATATATCTAGACCAACTCAGAACTTTTCCGGCCCTCCGGTTTTATCCGGTTTTCTTAAAACTCTTCCCGGTACCTTACCGGGTCCCTGAAACGGTTCCGGTTTTCTCATCGATCATAACCCGATCACTCCGAGACTTTCGCGGTGTGATAAATACATGCTCCTATCACTCTAATACTCTACAGATCATCTACCTTTAAGTGTGTGGCCCCATAGGTTCGGTAGGATACGGACATGATCCGGAAACTGACTTTCTCATGGAACAATAACCGATAGCGGAGCCATGGACACCCATAACGGTTCCCGTACCTACACGAATATAAATTCGAGTGAACCACAAGCTTAACATGCCAGTCCTATTTGCTTCACGATACTATACAAAACCTGAGGTGAGATCTGTTAGGTATCCGCATGATTAACCATTAACCATTATACCAAGTCATCCTCCTTCCTGTTTTGTTCCAATTTTCTCGTTTAGTATTCCGGTATCCCTTGTGATCAATTCACAGTGTCTGGCCAGGCGATGTTGGATGTTGTAATACCGAGAGGGCCCACAGAAGTATCTCTCCATCGTTAGAGGAGCAAATTCCCAACTCGAATCGTTAAGTCCCTTGACACACTTTCGGGTGTGAGTGATCAAAGCCGTTATTGCCACGCCTGTTACGGGTGGTGTTGGGACAGTGTCAAAACCCACCCTCCGGTATGAAGTTACGAAACATTCTTATGGTCATGAAGGACACATGCATATTAACTTTAGATGATTTTACTTGTAACATGGAAACGATGTGATCTCAAAGTAAATCATACAATTGGGTCGGTTCAGCACCCTTGTTCTGGCAACAATGTGTTACCGGCATTTCCAATGCCCTATGAACAGGAAAACATGTCATCCATAACACACGGGTTAGTCCTAGAGGCAGACTAAGAACACTTGGTGTTTATACTCCACACCTGCATATGGGTTTTCCTCCGGAGGCAGTTAACATGCTACTTGGCAAACCTCCGCACAAGCCATTGCAGTTATAGCACAGACATATAAACATTAATAATGAACCTGGAATTATTATAATACAATTTATTATTGCCTCTAGGGCATAATTCCAACAACAAGAAGGTGTCACGACGCTTGACATGGACCTGCACACAGCAACAAATAACTTTGCTCCCAACGAGTACGGAGGAGTTGTCAATTTCTCCGGCCTTGCTGTTTACAAAGGATAAAACGCACGGGATAATAATAGTGATAGCAACTGAAAAGTAAACTAAGGATGTAAACAGTGATATGAAGATGGACCGGGGTCCCGTGATTTTCACTAGTGATGTCTCTCTCCCAAAAGACGATAAAAGTGCTAGCAAGGTAAACAAATCACAGTTGGGCAATTGATAGGATTATGAAGGCACCGCAATGCTAACTATGCTGCAAAGAAAGGAAGGGCTCAAAAGCAATGGGAAGTACGCCAAGGTAAGTAGACCGAAATCCATCTGCATCTACTACGAATCATCCACCTTGAGATATCTATCCAGAACATCTCGCTGGTATTAAGTTGCGAATCCCACCCAAAGTGTAAACTCAAAGCAATAGACAACTGCATTGAAAGAACTTTGCATAAAGTAAACATCCTTGCATCCGCGGATACAAGAACCGTTGTTTTATCCCTGGTGGCAACAACACATCCCCTAGTCTCATGTTTCTGTCACTCAAGCTAGACATCAAGGGGCTGAACCCACAATCTAGCATAACGCTCCCTCTTGGAGTTGTTACAAAATACTTGGCCAAAGTAAAATACGGGAACGGAGAACATGCAATAATTTACTCAAGAACAAAAATATAAAAGAGAAGGACCAAATATATTACTCATCACAATCTAAACATAGTCTCATAATCCATCAGATCCCAACAAACTCAGCATAGCAACGACAGAAAATTACAAAGGTGCCTCGATCATGTGAGGCAGCTCACGAGGTCTCGAAAGTGGAGGCACAAAGAGGGGAGAGGAACATCACATAGCTACTGGTCAAGGACCCATGGTCCAAGGGAAACTACTCACGGTACATACGGGAGGTGTCCATGGCTATGGATGGTCTCCCGGAGGGGGTAGCTTCTCCCGGCAGGGTGCCGGAGCAGCTTCTCCAGGCAGCCCCGATCTTGAAGCGGCGGCGGCGGTACAGAGGCGAGATCGCGGAAAATAGATTCATTTTAGGGGTTTCCATCCCGAGGGCTAAATATAGGCGGAGGGGGTGTCGAGGGGACCCACCAGGCAGCCAGGAGGCCTCCTGGCGCGGCCTAGGGTGGGGCCGCGCCAAGGACCCTCCTGGTCTCCTGGTGGTGGCCCCCCTCCGCTGCCTTGGTTATTTCGGAAGCTTCCGGGTCGCTGATTTTTTATCTGATTTTTTCGGATTTTTTGGAGCACTTTTAATGGCCGGAAAATATGAAATACAAAAACAGCAGAAAACAATAACTGGCAGCTGGGTGCACTGGGTTAATAGATTAGTCCAAATATGCTCAAAAGTGTATGAAAGTTCAAGCCAAACATGGCAAAGTCACACAAAACATGCATGGAGCAAGCAGAAATTATAGATACCTTTGGGACGTATCAGTACACTAATTGCATTTGTTGATCTTTTTCAGGAAAATAGAGCAGGTCCAGCAACAAGGGCACCTCCAGCTCCAAGGGCACCTCTACCAGCACCAGCAGCTCCAAGGGCATCTTCACCAGCACCAGCAGCTCCAAGGGCACCTCCACCAGCACCAACAACTCAAAGGGCACCTCCAACATCAAGAACTTCATCATCTAGATCCACTGTGTCATCATTTAATGCTCCTAGGCCTGCTACTGGTCCTGCTACTGGTTCATCTAGTGGGTCAAACAAAAGAATCAGAAAAGTAACACAAAACATGCATGGAGAAAGCAGAAATTATGGATACGCACTCCAAGATCTTCTTTCATCATTTTCCATCGCGCACTTGAAAACTCCCTTCATACATAACTCATCATAATCTGATTAGCGAGGTTAGTACCCATAATAAAATAATTGTTTCTCTACTGGAAATAAAGATAATCTTGAAGAGCTACTGTTTCTAAAGATTGCCAAAAGTTTTTTTCAAATAAAAAGCAAGCTTAAGGTTTGCAAAACGAAGAAAAGGCAAAACAGGACAGAATCTGTGAAAAACAGACCAGCGGGTAAAAACAATTTTTTTAGGGGTACTTCTGCAACTCAAATCAAAAAACTCAGAACATACGAAAGTTTCGTAATTGTATAGAGCACGCTGTGTAAAACATTCAGCTCAAAAAGATGAACTGGGATTTTTCCATGATTTTTCTAGTCACGAGGACAGAATCTTTTTTCTGAACGGCATGTCACAACTTTCACTTCCCTTGTCGCATGAGGCTATAAAAGGCACAAAGCTTGAAAAGTAAAGATAAAATGATGTTGCTACAGTAGTAACAATCATCAAGACCACTAAGAACAGAAGAAAAGCAAAAATAAAAACCTAAATTCGTTGCGAGCTGCCTCCCGAAAGCGCTTCTTTAGAGCCATTAGCTAGGCTTAAAGCAGAAGATCAAGTTTTTTCAAGAGAATAACTAGCCCGTTTGACAGACTCAAAAGGTAATTTAATCTTTTTCCTAGGGAAATGTTCCATCCCTTTCTTGAGAGGGAATTGGAATTTGATATTCCCCTCTTTCATGTCAATAACAGCACCAACTGTGCGAAGAAAAGGATGTCCCAAAATAATTGGACATGAAGATTCACATTCAATGTCCATAATAGTAAAATCAACGGGAATATAATTGTCATTGACAATGATAAGAACATCGTCGATCTTCCCCAAAGGTTTCTTTGCGGAAGAATCAACAAGACGAACACCAAAAGAACAAGAATCAAAAGGTTTCAATTCAAGCATATCATACATTCTTTTGGGCATAATAGAGGTACTTGCTCCAACATCACAAAGAGCATAAAAAGAGAAGTTATTTAATTTGATTTTTATCATAGGATCCCAACCATATTCTAGCTTCCTAGGTATGGAGGCTTCTAATCTAAGCTTCTCCTCCCTAACTTTGATTAGAGCATTGGTGATATGCTCTGTGAAGGCAAGATTAAGTGTGCTAGTGTGGGGGTCTCTAGACATCTTGTGTAGGAAACCAATAACTTCAGGTAAAGTGCAGTTGTCAAAGTCTAGGTCACTACTCTCTATCAAGGAGGTAGTGATATCATTTAAGCTCACTTGTTTGAAAGCCTCTATGTTCATAGAGGTTTCTTCATCTATGGTCGAGGTGGTAGCATCACCATTGATAGGTCCAGTGGGACTAGGGGTGTGATGGGTGCTAACTGTTTGGACATCCTCAACTACTTGGATAGTGGATACTGTGTGGTAGGTAGGAAGGCTCTTAATTCTATCCTCTTCCTCTTTTTCTCTAGCCCATCTCTCTTTAAGTTTAGCCATCATCCTAATGTTTTCATTGATTTGTAACTGGATAGCATTAATAGGAGTGACCTTACTCTCCTCAAGGGGAGAGGTTCTAATTTTTAACATCTCAACATAAAGGGCTAAGTTATCTACCTTCAAACAAAGATTATCTAATTTAGCTAGTCTTTCTTCCACATTCTTGTTGAAGGCTTTTTGGGTAGTGATAAAGTCTCTAAGCATACTCTCTAGTTCAGAGGTGGAGTTTTTGGTGCTAGGATAAGTGTTGTTGTTCCCATAGTTGTTGGATGGGAAAGGCCTAGGATTGTTGCTACCAAAATTACTCCTATAAGCATTATTGTTGAAGTTGTTTCTAGAGATAAAGTTCACATCTATTTGTTCTTGAGCAACCAAAGAATTTAAAGGAACATCCTGAGGATCAATAGGAGCTTGCTTGGTAAGTAGAGACATGATAAGGTCAACCTTTTCATTTAGAGAGGAGATCTCCTCGACAGAATTTACCTTCTTACCAGTTGGAGATCTTTCGGTGTGCCACTGAGAGTAGTTCAACATCATCTCATCAAGTAGCTTTGTGGAAGCACCAAGTGTGGTTGACATAAAAGTTCCTCCCGCGGCTGAATCTATCAGGTTTCGTGAGGTAAAGTTCAAGCCTGCATAAAAAGTCTGGATAACCATCCAGGTAGTCAGTCCATGTGTGGGGCAGTTCTTGACAAGCGTCTTCATACGTTCCCATGCCTAGGCAACGTGTTCATTATCCAATTGCCTGAAATTCATAATGTTACTCCTCAATTGAATAATTTTAGCAGGGGGATAGTACTTCCCGATAAAAGCATCCTTGCACTTATCCCAAGAATCTATGCTATTCTTAGGCAAGGATTGAAACCAGATTTTAGCTTCATCCCTCAAAGAGAAAGGAAAAAGCTTAAGCTTAACAATTTCACCATCTACTTCTTTGTACTTTTGCATATCACAAAGCTCAATAAAATTATTTAAGTGCAAAGCAGCATCATCTCTAGCACCAGAGAATTGATCTTTCATAACAAGGTTCAGCAAAGCAGGTTTAATCTCATAAGAAGGTGCTGAAGTAGCAGGTGCAGCAATAGGAGTGCAGATAAAGTCACTGTTGTTGTGACTAGTGAAGTCACACAACTTGGGTTTTCATTGGAACCCATAGTAGCAGCAGGTATTTTTGGTATTTTTTATAAGGGACACAAAAGTAAAAACTGAAAGGTAAACTAACAAGACTAAAAAGCAAAGATAAAAGATAGTGTGCAACTCCCCTATCCTGTAGACTGGAGTCCCCGGCAACGGTGCCAGAAATTGGCTTGATACGGTGAGGATCTCTCACTCCTCGTTGGTTACCCCAAGTGGAGTGTGAGATGTAGCGTGGCAACAAATTTCCCCGGTAAATATACCAAGGTTATCGAACCAGTAGGATTCCAAGAGATACAACAAGGTGTCACGGCGCTTGACGTGGACCTGCACACAGCAACAAATAACTTTGCTCCCAACGAGTACAGAGGAGTTGTCAATTCCTCCGGCCTTGTTGTTTACAAAGGATAAAACGCACGGGATAATAATAGTGATAGAAACTGAAAAGTAAACTAAGGATGTAAACAGTGATATGAAGATGGACCGGGGTCCCGTGATTTTCACTAGTGATGTCTCTCTCCCAAAAGACGATAAAAGTGCTAGCGAGGTAAACAAATCACAGTTGGGCAATTAATAGGATTATGAAGGCACCGCAATGCTAACTATGCTGCAAAGAAAGGAAGGGCTCAAAAGCAATGGGCAGTACGCCAAGGTAAGTAGACCGAAATCCATCCGCACCTACTACGAATCATCCACCTTGAGATATCTATCCAGAACATCACGCTGGTATTAAGTTGCGAATCCCACCCAAAGTGTAAACTCAAAGCAACAGACAACTGCATTAAAAGAACTTTGCGTAAAGTAAACAATCCCTGCATCCGCGGATACAAGAACCGTTGTTTTATCCCTGGTGGCAACAACACATCCCCTAGTCTCATGTTTCTGTCACTCAAGCTAGACATCAAGGGGCTGAACCCACAATCAAGCATAACGCTCCCTCTTGGAGTTGCAACAAAATACTTGGCCAAAGTAAAATACGGCAACGGAGAACATGCAAGAATTTACTCAAGAAAAAAATATAAAAGAGAAGAACCAAATATATTACTCATCACAATCTGAACATAGTCTCATAATCCATCAGATCCCAACAAACTCAGCATAGCAACGACAGAAAATTACAAAGGTGCCTCGATCATGTGAGGCAGCTCACAAGGTCTCAAAAGTGGAGGCACAAAGAGGGGAGAGGAACATCACATAGCTACTGGTCACGGACCCATGGTCCAAGGAAAACTACTCACGGTACATACGGGAGGTGTCCATGGCTATGGATGGTCTCCCGGAGGGGGTAGCTTCTCCCGGCAGGGTGCCGGAGCAGCTTCTCCAGGCAGCCCCGATCTTGAAGCGGCGACGGCGGCGGTACAGAGGCGAGATCGCATAAAAGAGATCGATATTAGGGGTTTCCACCCCGAGGGCTAAATATAGGCGGAGGGGGGTGTCGAGGGGACCCACCAGGCAGCCAGGAGGCCTCCTGGAGCGGCCTAGGGTGGGGCCGCGCCATGGACCCTCCTGGTCTCCTGGTGGTGGCCCCCCTCCGCTGCGTTGGTAATTCCGAAAGCTTTCGGGTCGCTGATTTTTTATCTGATTTTTCCGGATTTTTTGGAGCACTTTTAATGGCCGGAAAACCTGAAATACAAAAACAGCAGAAAACAACAACTGGCAGCTAGGTGCACTGGGTTAATAGATTAGTCCAAATATGCTCAAAAGTGTATGAAAGTTCAAGCCAAACATGGCAAAGTCACACAAAACATGCATGGAGCAAGCAGAAATTATAGATACGTTTGGGACGTATTAGTACACTAATTGCATTTGTTGATCTTTTTCAGGAAAATAGAGCAGGTCCAGCAACAAGGGCACCTCCAGCTCCAAGGGCACCTCTACCAGCACCAGCAGCTCCAAGGGCATCTCCACCAGCACCAGCAGCTCCAAGGGCACCTCCACCAGCACCAGCAGCTCCAAGGGCACCTCCAACATCAAGAACTTCATCATCTAGATCCACTGTGTCATCATTTAATGCTCCTAGGCCTGCTACTGGTCCTGCTACTGGTTCATCTAGTGGGTCAAACAAAAGAATCAGAAAAGTAACACTAGGCTGAGGGAGTACTTCTATGCCAGTGGGCATTGATTACCATAGTTTTCTATGTTGTGCTTGAACCTAAGTTTGATATGTTGTTGTTGAACCTAAGTTTGTATGTTGTTGTTGGACCCAAATTTGCTATCTTGTTGTTGAACCTAAGTTTGTATGTTGTTGTTGGACCCAAATTTGATATCTTGTTGTTGAACCTAAGTTTGATATGTTGTTGTTGAACCTAAGTTTGATATGTTGTGCTTGAACCAAAGTTTGATATTTTGTTGTTTAACCAAAGTTTTCTATGTTGTTGTCTACCAAAGTGGGTAAGATAGATTCTATCGTTGACGCTCGACGATAGAGTCTACCAAAATGGTTAAGATAGATTCTATCGTCGACGCTTGACGATGGAGTCTACCAAAATGGTTAAGATAGATTCTATCGTCGACGCTCGACGATGGAGTCTACCAAAATGGTTAAGATAGATTCTATCGTCGACGCTCGACGATGGAGTCTACCAAAATGGTTAAGATAGATTCTATCGTCGACGGTCGACGATAGAGTCCACCAAAGTGGGCAAGATAGATTCTGTCATCGACGGTCGACGATAGAATCTTATCAAAGGGTTTTAATAACAAATTTAATAACAAATTTAATAAAAAAATCAAAAACAATTTTAATAACCATTTCAATAACAACTTTAATAACCATTTCAATAACAATTTCATTAACCTAGTAAATGGCTTAAATAGGAGAATACTTCAACCAACCATTTCATAAATAGTTCAACAACCACCTAACATAAAGGTTTACATAAAATACTTAGTTCCACACATAGAGAGTACTTCAACCAACCACCTAACATAAAGGTTTATAGCCAGCCAACCATACATAACAAGCAAAGGTTACATTTACTCATCACAAATAGCCTTGATTTTCTTCAGCTTGGTCTTGTTCTCCTCCCCATCCTTCAAGAGATCAGCAATGACATACTCCAGTTTTTTCTTCTCCTGCTTCACCACATCTTGTCCTACAGCTGCATCCTTCTTCCAGTTCCTGATAACTTGAGCCTGGGAAACCTGGATATGCTTAAGGACTGCAACCTCTTTTTTCAGTTCCAAATTCTCTTTCTCTATGTTGGACTTCACTTCCTGACATTCAGCTAGAGCCTTTTGGAGATCACTGTCCACCATAATGCCCTGGTAATTCTCCAGCATCAGATTGTTGTGGAACCTTGCAAAGAAATTCTTATTTTCCTTGATGTAATGCTGATGCTTCTCCTCAAGCTGCCCCTTCTCTTCTGCTATCTTGGCTATCATCTCTTCTTTATCTTTCACTTGTTTGGTGCTCTGCTCATACATATCCCAAAGCCTTCTCAAAGCATTCTGCAAAGGTTTTGGCCATTGATTGTTAACCCACTCAATAAGACCACAATTGTAGCCTTCCTGAAAAATTAGAAAACTGAATATAAGTCATGCTAATTCAATTACTACACTACACTGAAATACATTGATCCTTTCACTAAAATCCTCACACTACACTTAACCTGTACACTACACTGAATTCTAATTCAATTATAATACACTACACTGATTTAGACTATACTAAAACTATAAACTACACTAAATTAGAATACAATTAAACTAACACTGAATTAGAATACAATTAGAAAAGATTGTCATTTGGACTACAAAAAAACAGGATATATACAGTTAAATTACACTGGATGAACCCTAAACTCAAAATTGAGCACATCACAACCAACAGATAGATTTGGATAAATAAGATGCTCACAACAAACAACAGCTACAAAAAATTGGATATTTTTTACTACTAATGTACCTTCTCAGCGCAACCATAGAACCTACGACCAGTGTTGGTGTAACACCCTCAGAATCAGTAACAGTAATCACTACAGTGATTCCACTGCTAGTGATCATTTCTGTTGATGATCAAGCCTTGAACACCTTTGATCACAGCTCATTGAAATTCCAACCCTGATAAAATTTTCAAATAAATGTGGATTGTAAATCTTGCTCCAACAATTGTGGAGGCATGTCAATCAACATGATCATGGTTAAACCAAGTCACCCTTAGTCATTAGAATAATCACAAGTCTATGTTGATTGTGAAAACAATCTTGTGGTGTCATCAAAAATTATTTTGGAAGTTAATATAAAAAGGGAAATCTTAGTTGAACCAAAATAATGGAATCTATTTATAAAATGCCTAGCAATCTTAAGCCATGATAATATAGCAATGGTTGTTTTATTAAAAATGGTATAGTAATATAAAGGAATGATATTTAAAATAAAAACAATAGTTGGGAATTGTTAAATTGCCATGGAATAAAATAAACAAGTGGGAATTTTAAATGAACTAAAAATTATGGAAACAATTTTATAAAATGCCTAATAATTTGTAGGCTACATTAATAGTGATATGGGATTTTATTAACATGTTTAAAAATGTTAAACGAATAAAAACAGTAGCAAAACGATGCAATTTAATATCTTTTTATCTAAAACAAAATGCAAATGAATTTATAAATGCCCCAAACTTTTTGTAGCACTAATATGGAGCATAACACTAATTATGGAACCTATTACATCTTTTACAAAATTACCAAAGTATTTAGAATAAATTAAAACAGAAAAGAAAGAAAAGCAAATAACAAAAATAGGAAAAACCTAATCTAACGCCTGGGGCAACGACCCACGAGGCCCAGCCCCCTCTCTCTCTCTTCCCTCTCCCCTGTTCCCCACCTGCCCCCCCACCCCCTACGTGTCCATGGACATGGCCACTGTGGCCACGCCATGGCCGAGCTCACCTGCTCCCTCCCCTCCTCACCTGCCCCCCCTTGGAGATAAGGCCGACCCCCTCCCCCAACTGCCCCCTGACCCCCTGCCCACTTCCCCCCTCTCTCCTCTGCGTGCTCCCCCTCCCTCACCCGAGCCCGCCATGGCCGGCCCTTGGCACAGCCGTGGCCTCGATCCTCCCCCGCGCCTGTGTCGATGTCCGGGAGCCCCGCGGTGCTCGTCTACTTCGCCTGCGTCCCTCGAATCGAGCCGATGACCGGCACATCGCCGGAATCGCGTCCTCCTTCCCCCACGGTTGCCGCCTCCCGTCTGCGAAATTGGAGCACCCCGGCCACCCCCACGCCCCCGTGCGCGCCAACCTTACCCCCTGTGAGCCCCCTTTCGATTCCCCCATCCCCTCGTCGTTAAGCCTCTGCAGCCGCCTCCCCGTCCGAGCTTGGCGCCGCTGTGCCTCCATGGCCAGAGGTCGTGCTCGCCGAAGCCCCTGCGCTTCCTCCCGCGCGCGCCCCTGGCCACCCACCGCAGCCCACGCCTGCCCGCCTCGTCTGGCCGCTCCCTGCTGCGCCCCCGCGCTGGAACGGCCCGATGCCGGTGTGTCCTTGCCGCCGGCGGGACTGGTGGACACGGTGTGATGCCCCCGTGTTGTTAACCATGGGTTAACCCACTGAAAGTGGCGTCCACCCAACTAATTAGCCCCCTAACCCCTCTGTTAATTGCCACTGTTAATTAAAACTGAGTTAGATACCCCCTGGCCCTATGACAAGTGGGGCCAGCACTTTAAATAACCATGGGATTAATTAAACTAATCAATTATATCTTTGTCTCTATGACATGTGGGCCAGCCCCTTTAAAATACCCCCTGGTATTATTTTAAACTGTTAATTATAACATGTTACAATGACATGTGGGTCCACTGGATTAATAGATTAAATTAAATTATTTTATAAATAATAGAGGCTGACATGTGGGACCCACTGGTCAGTAGGTCCTACTTGTCAGTGTTGACTGGTCAACCAGTACTGTTCTGGATAATGTCTATTTAATATTAAAAGAAATCCAGAAAATCATTTAAATTGATTTAAACTTTGAAATTCAATAACTTTTAAACCGTAACTCGGATTCAAAAACTTTATACATGAAAATTGATCAGAAAAATACAACGGATACAGATACGATATCTGTATGTCTACCACCCCCCCCTCTAACGTACTGAACATCGACATTCCCCCCTTCGGGCTGTCTGTCGATAATTCCCGGTACCGATAAAAATTGCCCGGATCAAAATACTTTGTATACGAAAGTTACTCAGAACGGATCAACGGTTACAGATACGATACCCATATCCTCACCACACCCCTCTAACATACCGATCATCGAACTGTTCCCCCCTCCGGTGGCACTGTCCGATAGATTGCCCGATAACCGTTAAACTGTCCGGTACTGTTAGAGTACCCGGATGAATGTATTCCGGACACGAATGTTGTTCGGAATAGATCAACTAATCTGGATACAACACCCACACATGTGTCGGATATCCACGACACCTCCGGCATGATATCTCCCCCCTCCGGACACCTTGTCCGATAATCACCCGGAGCCGGTATTTCATCCCCGGATGAATTCCCGCTCCGAGTATCGTGCATCGTACTGCGTTAGAACCCCGTTTACAATTCATCTGTTATGTCTTGCATTTGTATTGCTATTATTGTTGTGTATTTATTGTTTCTTCCCCCCCTTAATCTCCGGTAGACCCCGCTGCCGCCGTCGACTACACCGATGCTGAGTACGACTACTTCGTCGACGACCGTACCGTTACTGTCGAGCTTCCAGGCAAGCAGAGCCATTCTCTTCCCCAGATATCGCCTATCTTTCCGTACATTTCTTGCACTAGGCATTGTTACTGCTGTTGCTACGATTACAATCCTATTCAATTGCATAGCCTGTTTTTGTTGCCCCTTGATGTACCTTCCTTTAATCCTATGCTGCCTATTATTACTTATGCATTATTCAGCAGTAAACCCTGCGCATTGTTAGTTAGGTTTAGAATAGCGGGCCGTGATCACTCTGGGAGTGATTGCGGGAACGATATATTACAACTGCAACAGGTACGGATCAATGCAGACGCCCTAGGGAACCTACAACGGCGAGACTCTGCCGAGTCGCTTCGAGTTTGACTTACGAGTGGAATGGACTCGTATTTCACTCTCGTCGGCTCAGTAGCGTAGCATCACCGGGATGATACGAGGTTTACCTCTTTAGTTCATTCCGCTGATGTCTGTGTTAAACCTTTTTAAGTGTGCCATCGAGGGTGATACCTCCTGGTTTCACTTAATGGTAGGAACTCGAACCAACTGGTGTCCTTAAAGGTAAGAAGTCGGGCGACCCAACGGTGCCCGCGAGAGGTATTGCGACGGGACGACAGGGAGGGTACGACCAGTGTACCGGTGTGCTTGGCCCCTGGTCGTTGGCCGCGAGAGTTACCAAACTACGAAAGTCGAGCTCCTCCAGGAGCACACGCGAGACAAGGTAAGGAGACGGTTCACCTTGTTGGTAACCGCAGTGACTTGGTGGGACGACGGGGCAGGCACCGATGTACTGGTGGTCCTGGCTGCTATCGTTGTCTGCGGGTCAGTTAAGTCGAGGCAACGATAACGGTTGTCACGCAGGTTAATTAAAATGCTAAATGGTTCAGTGAATGTCTTGAGTTGGCTATATGCCATGTACGCACTACCTACCCGTGGGAATTACGTGTTATGGGCTCCTCTGCTTCGTAGTGTCGTCCGATGACTTTACAGACGTCAGCAGTACCGCGGCCTGCGCCGGGAAGTGGTGTTGTCTTATTTGCTCGCGCGGTGGTGTCTTATTTGTATTTGCTTTAACTTCACCGGCCAGCCTCGCACCGTGCAGGAGTACGTCGGGGTTAGGGTCCAAAGCCCCGCGTACATAGGATATAGTCCGGCGGATGACCTCTCTGCTGAGTTTGAAAGATGGGCTATGAAGTGTCGGATAGCCTCGGTGGAGCGTTCCCTGACAAGGTTCCCGCCACCCTGGAGATCCATGCGTGTAGCGTAACACAAGTGCACCCCTGCAGGGAAGATTGATCTATTCGAATAGCCGTGTCCACGGGAAGATTGATCTATTCCCTGACAAGGTTCCCGCCACGCTTTATGCTGGAGCTGGATCTTACCACTACAAACTATTATTATTAAACTGTATGGTTCCGGGTTTTCTTCCTCGCGGGGATGTCGAGGAGGTGAACTCGGAGGCATTGTTAATTAATACAACTTATTATTATACAATGCTGCAGCAACTTCTGTTGCATTGTTACTTTATGCTTTATATAACTGTTGGCTGATTCTTACCTCATGCTGCAAGACATCGTCGGAAGATGCTAGTCTTCGTTAGGCCTAGCTTCTTACCCTTGCTCTGAATTTCTGTCTTTCAGTCCACTATATACAGCCTCTTCCTTCCGTTGATACAATGCATAATGCTTAGTAGCGGACGTAAGACTCGCGGGTATACTAGATACTCACCTTCTTTATTTCCTTTACTGTTTTGCCTGATCGGCCGCTGCAGTCGACGTTGGAGTCCAGGAGCAGGAGATCCCCGATGCCGACCAACGCAACATGAAGATCCCCGATGCCTTCTACGACGTCGAGTTCCCCGTTGACCAGGAGTAGCTTGGAGGTTCCCAGGCAGGAGGCCTCGCCTTTTCGATCGTTGTTGATATTTGTGCTAGCCTTCTTAAGGCAACCTTGTATCCTTGTGTCTGTACTCAGATACTATTGCTTCCGCTGACTTTGTGCTCTCGAGCTGTTGTATTCGAGCCCTCGTGGCCCCTGGCTTGTATTAAACAGCTTGTATTATTTTATTTGTAGAGTTGTGTTGTGATATCTCACCGTGAGTCCCTAATCTCGATCGTGTACCTTGCGTGTATGATTACTGTACACGGCCTGATTTTGGGGGCGTCACAGTTGGCCCCCTCAAAAACCACTGCCTTCTCCACCAGGGCATTGTGATTGCAGACCTTTCCAGGCACAAGCCCATTCCACTCTGGGTCCTCACTGGTGTGAGGGATCTACTCAAAAAAATCAAATCAAACCAAAGATTAAACCTAGGGTTAGGGTTCGTGACAGAGAGAGAACAGAGAAGAGGCACTCAATAGGGTTCAGACACCAAGGAGAGGGGCGACTCGTCGCTGCTCTCGCTGTTGTTCCATGACACCATGACTGCGGCGGCCGGCGGCGACAAATGGGCGGCGCAGGAGACGGCGGCGGCTGAGAGCTCGAGATGCAGAGGAGAGATGGGAGTGGAGTGGCGACCTGGTGCGGTCCAACCAACTCGACCGCACCAGATAGACGCCCCCTAACGGCGCGGAGACGGGCGCCGTCTCTCCATCGCCACGTGTCCACTGACAATGGGACCGGGCGGTCAGGTTTTCCCTCAAACGCAGCTAATCGGTCAATCAGTGTTTTCTGAAAACTGTCAGCGCAATAGTGGTGGTTTTAAAAAAAAAATCTGAATTGTGATGGTTTTTTGATTTAGGGTCCCCAATTGTGGTGGTTTTTTGCAATTTAGTCACGGAATGCCTCGGCTGCATCTCTCTCCGGCGGCGCGCTTGCATCTGTCGCCGCAGCGGGGCAGGGCCCCGATAGCTGCCGATGCGGCCCCGCTCGATCTCCCCGTCATCGCGGCCCCCGGCGCACCCGCCCAGCGGCCAGATCCCCTCCGACGCCAACGGCCGCCACGCGCCCTCCTCGCCATCTTCAAGCTCCGCCCCACGGCAGTGCACTGCAACCTGGGGTTGACGAGCCAATCGCCTGCGGCGGCGGTGACTACCGCCGGCCTCCTGCCTCTGCTGACTCAATGTCGATCGAGGTTCCTCTCTTCCAGAATTTGGTATGCTTCTGCTGCCCACAACCACAATAGCAGCATGCCCATCAACTCTGTTAACTCAATGTCTCTCACTAACACTGCTAAATGGAAACGTGCAAGTGGAAGGCTAATTTTCCACGTGCAAGGTACTGCTTACAGATGCATACAGAATGATACACTTGATTTAGTAGCTTTTATTAGTTAAATCTTATGGACATGGACATACAGAAGGAAAGGAAGCTCAATTAGGCATTACTATTTTTTGAGAGTACTAGCCAACCACAGTACCTTGCTTGACCTGCTCGAAATGATGAAATCCCACAACTTATGGACACATATGTGACATGCTTTTATAGTCTTGCCTGGTATATTTGTTTTGTATTTGAGTTGATTGATATTGTTGATATGTCATTTGGTTCTTGTCCTGTACTGCATAGCTTCAACTGTTGTATGAATGGTTAATCACTAACAACTGACAAGGTACTGCTTACAAATGCATATAGAATGAGACACTTGATCTAGTAGCTTTCGTTCGTAAGATCTCAAAGTTGTACTCTGAGTAAGTGAAGTAACATAATACTTGAGGTTTATCATTGAATACCATTAAATATTTTCTATTTCAAAATGCAATTTACCTGTCTTCCAAAGATTGGCTGCTGACGTCAAGAAGATGATACAGTCACTAATTTCACAGCTTCTCCAGAAACTTAGATAGAAAATCCAGGTGAGATTCTGGTTGACTAAACTTGTTGATGACTAGCACAATTTTCATAGTTTACACTGGCCCAGAGTGTGCTGTGTTGTCTTTGTGCAGTTGCCTGCTGCATTTTTGTCTGCAGTGGTAATTGTATTTCCTTGTGATCAATAGTGTAATTGCTTGCCCCGATTTTTTTCATCCATCTACTCTCTTTAGCACATATGTTGTGTCCAAGCCATTGAACTATTTGTGTTGTTTGGTTCTATCATCTCAAGCAAGCCCATGGTGATTTGAAACTTTTTTCTATGTGCAAAATTTCCAGGTTGCTATTTTTGCCAATTTATTTTATTTTATTTTCCTCATTCACAATAAGTTGCAAGAAGTGTATCTTAGAGCAAGTGCGAACCTTTTCATATTAAAGCTTACAACCTTTATGTTTACAATAGTTTGGTTGCAGTTAGAAGACAATGTTGTGAAGCAAGCTTTGGCCTCTACCTCAGGCCCTCAGGCTAACAAGTCTTCTAGAATTGTCATTGTTTAAAAAATAGTTAGTTCTGTTTATGTGTAATTTTGACATGGTGATGCTTATATTTGTTTCTGGCTTTGGTGCTCAACAATTTTCTACTGGACTTATGTGACTCAGAAAAAGATTCTTTTCTGTAACTGCATTCATACATCAAAACAACATACTGCCATAGTATTTACCGTTTTGGTGGATCATGTTTGAGAAAAACAGATTTCGCATGCTTGAGGTTATAATTTATATCCTTGAGAGTAATAAGTGCATAGTAGCTGACATAATAGATAATATTCAGAAGTGATTAACATTGACAATAACTAGCTCAATTGGCTTTCTACTAGAATAAGCTACCTTTCTATGTAATTCAAGGATGTTCTGATGCACTTTCTTATATCTTCCCCTGCTATACTATGCTACTTGTGCTAGACATTTTTCAACCTGATGTACTATTCATGCCTACAATATATTTGCATTTTTTTTTATCATGGTCATGGTACATCTGCTGTGACATGATATCCTTGATGCATATTCACAACCCATAATAGATTTTGTGCCTACTTGTTTTCTTATGCACCATGCTGTTAGCTCGTGGGAGAATCAGTAAAAATAATTCTGACCTGAAACAGTGTATGATTGTTCTGAAATTAGTGGTTCCACGGTGTTTCTTTATCTAACTTATTTAATTTAGCAGTTCAAGAGAATACTTTCGGGCAAGATATCCTAATTATGTAGGAAGAAATTGAGTCAGCCTGCTTCAGGGTTGTACTTGACAACAACATGGACACAAAGTTGCTCTAATAGGCGAGGCTTCTGGGTTAGCTCTTTACACATGACAACTTAAACATCTGACTCTCATATAAGCATTAGAGTACTTCTGAAATTCAGGATTTGTTTCTGGTTATCATTAAAGTAAAGTATTCTTACTAAACCAGCTTTAGCTAGGAGAGAATGGAATAAAATATTCTTTACTTAATCAGCTTTAACCAGGAGAGGCTAGAAAGGAGACGAAAAATCCCGCACCGCCCGTATACCACGCGAGATGGAAAGAGAAACCCCGTCGCCTAGGGTTCTCCCGGGTCGTTCACGGAAGCGACACGGGACTGGGCTGGTGGGTGGATTTTTTTTACCCATAGGCTTAGTTAGAGTATCTAAAACCGGACATGCCAAATCCACCCCCCTATGCGTCCGCGGACGCACGTCCGCGGGTGGTGACCGGGCAGCTGCTTTTTGTCCTCGCCTACAGCTGTGGTCCGCAAACATTCGCCCCAAATCCATACAAGCCATGCACGTAGATAAACATCATTTTCAACAATGCACATAGATAAACAACGTTGATCAACAAATGCGAGGACATAGATAAAATTACATAGTTTGGACCCAAAATGCATTGCGGTCAAGTTCGAAGCACTAAGTTCGTCGGACAGATACAACTAAAACGAAATTAAACTAAAAAGAGGCGGAAAGGGATGACAGACGTCACCATTTCTTCGCCAGCTCCTTCCCCTTGCAGTTACCGGAGCGGCGGTAGTAGGCATCCTCCGTGTAGACGTCTGTGGCGGGAGGCACGCCGTCATCATCTCGTCCGGTTGTCGAACAAGGAGGAGACATATATACCCGGCGAGGCATCGGAGGGGAGAGGAAGCGGAAGCGAGAGAGTATGAAGAGGCTAAGGTTGGTGTCCGACCAATGTTTTTAAGGCGGTAAGGCGAGGCAAGGCGCTGGGGGGCGCCTCACCGCCTAAGCGCTAAGGCGTAAGGCAAGGCGGCCGCCTTAGAGAGTTCTAAGCAGCAGAAATGCAGAATATAGTAGAATACTAGAATCTGGTAGGAGGAGGAGGAGGAGCTGCTGTAGAGGAGGAGGAGAAGCTGCTGGAGAGGAGGATGGGGAGCAGATCTGATGGAGAGGAGGAAGCGGAGGAGCTGTAGATTGGGGCTGTTTCTCTCTCTCTTTCTCTCTCCCCTCTTACCTATTGGCGCCAGAAACATTTCTGTTTCCCGCCACTATTCAGTTTCCCGCCTAAACTGCTCCCCTGCCTGTCTGGCAACCTTAAGGCATCCAAAATGGACTAAGGCGCCAAAATGTACGCCTTAGCAGATGCCTCGGACGCCTTAGAGCTTAAGGCGGACGCCTTACGTGGATGACTAAGGCAAGCTGGACGCCTTGAGCTTGCAGGGCGCCCTGACGCCTAAGCGTCGCCTTAAGGGCGCCTTAAAAACAATGCACCGACAGGTGGGGTATATGTGGGGTCGTGGCGGACCATAGTGGGCCGGATCCTACATGGAGGCGGTGTCCGGGGGTCCCCATATCTGTCCCACATATTGTGACGCCCCCAAAATCAATCCGTGTACAGTAATCATACACGCAGGGTACACGGCTGAGATTAGGGTGCCACGGTGAGAATATCATAGCACAACACTAAACACAAAAGGATAAACCAATATGTTACAATAAAGGGGGGGGGGGGTCACGCGGACCCGAATACATAAGTTATACAAGCCATAATATCTGAGTACAGACATAGTTAGTCAAGTTTTGCCTTAAGAAGGCTAGCACAAATAACATCAGAGATACAGATCGAAAAGGCAAGGCCTCCTGCCTGGGAGCCTCCGAAACTACTCCTGGTCCTGGTCAGCGGGGGTCTCGACGTAGTAGTATCCGCCTCCGGGGTACTCCTGCTCCTGGGCTCCAACGTCGACTGCAGCGGCCGATCAGGCAAAACAGTAAAGGAAATAAAGCAGGTGAGTATCTAGTATACCCGCGAGTCTTACGTCCGCTACTAAGCATTATGCATTTGTATCAACGGAAAGGGAAGGCTGTATATATAGTGGACTGCAAGATAGAAATCAGAATAAGGGTAAGAAGCTAGGCCTATCGAAGACTAGCATCTTCTGACGATGTCTTGCAGCATGAGAAGAGAATCAACCAACAGTTCATATAAAGCCATAAAATAACAATGAAGCAGAAGTTGCTGCAAACATTGTATAATATAAGTTGTAATGATTAATAATAACAATGCCTCCGAGTTCCCCTCCTCGACTCCCTGCGAGGAAGAAGACCCGGAACCATACAGTTTAATAGTAATAGTTTCTAGTGGTAAGATCCAGCTTCAGCATAAAGCGTCCTGTTACCGTGGACACGGCTATTCGAATAGATTAAACTCCCTGCAGGGGTGCACTACTGTTCAGCCTGCACGCTCGGATCTCCAGGGTGGCGTGAACCTTGTTAGGGAACGCCCCACCGAGGCTATCCGACACGACGCAGCCCATCCTAGGCTCAACAGAGAGGCCATCCGCCGGACTATATCCTATGCGCCAAGGGGTCTAGGTCCCTCACCCTTGCACGCTCCTGCACGGTACGAGACTGGCCGGTGAAGCAAAAGCAAATCCAAACACACCTGCTGCAGCAAATAAGACAAGACCGCTTCCCGGCTATCAGCCCGTGGTACTGCTGACGTCTGAAGAGCTTTCGGACAAACTACGACGCGGAGGGCCCACACCGTAATCCCACGTGTAGGTAGTGCGAACAGACCAACGGGCCTCTCAAGTCATCCGCCGAACCATTTAGCATTTTAATTAACCTGCGTGACAACCGTTATCGTTGCCTCGACTTAACCGACCCGCGGTCAACGACAGCAGTCAGGACCACCAGTACATCAGTGCCTGCCCTGTCGTCCCACCAAGTCACTGCGGTTACCAACAAGGTGAACCGTCTACTTACCTTGTCTCACGTGTGCTCTTGGTAGAGCTCGACTTTCGTGGTTTGGTAACTCTCGCGAGATACGAGCAGGGGCCAAGCACGCCAGTAACGTCGGTCGTACCCTCCCTGTCGTTCCCGACGATATACCTCTCGCGGGCACCGTTGGGTCGCCCGACTTTCTTACCTTTAAGGACAACCGCTGTTCAGGACCCTATGGCGGCAAGACAAAGTCAGCCTCGGGTGGAGTACAAGGATTACTCCTTGATAGCTCACACTTGAGGTGACTAGGCATAACCCAGATAGGGGCCTTTGGCGGTGTCTGCTTTGTTCCGTACCTGTGCAGTTGTATATATAGTATCCGTGTTCACCCCCCTGAGTGATCACGACCCTCTATCTAATCCTAGCTAACAATGCGCAGGGCTCACTGCTGAATAATGCATAATAATAATAATAGGCAGCATAGGATAAAAGAGGTACATCAAGGGGCGACAAAAACAGGCTATGCAATTGAATAGGATTGTAACGTAGCAGCAGCAGTAACAATGCCTAGTGCAAGAAATGTACGGAAAGATAGGCGATATCTGGGGAAGAGAATGGCTCTGCTTGCCTGGAAGCTCGACGGTAGGGGTCGGGTCGTCGACGAAGTAGTCGTACCCGGCGGTGGTGTAGTCGGCGGTAGCAGCGGGGTCTATCGGAGATTAAGGGGGGAGGAAACAGTAAATACACGGCAATAATAAACAAACATATGCATGACATGACAGATGAAATGTTAACGGTGTTCTAACGCAGTGCAAGGTACGTTGCTCGGAGCGGGAATTCATCTGGGGATGAACTGCCAGCTCCGGGTGATTACCGGACAGGGTGTCCGGAGGGGGGGAGGGTTCATGCCGGAGGTGTTGTGGACATCCGACAAAGATAACGGGGGTGTATACGTGTTAGTTGAACCATTCCGGACAACTTTCGTGTTCGGAATGAATTCATCCGGGTACTTTTTATCGGTACCGGGAATTATCGACAGACAGCCCGGGGGGGGGGGGGAATGTCGATGATCGGTGTGTTAGGGGGGTGGGATAGACATACGGAGGGCGTATCCGTATTCGTTATATTTTTTCTGATCAATTTTGATGTATAAAGTTTTTCGATCCGATATACGGATTAAAAGATATTAAATTTATAAGTTTAATCAATTTTAAAACATTTATAATCCTTTTTAATAATTTTTATTATTATATTAATAACATTATCATAAACAGTGCTGACATGTGGGACCCACATGTCAGCCTCTGTTTATTAATAGCTCAATCTATTTAATTTTAATTAACAGGTGGGTGGGGGCCACCTGTCATAGACACAGGGTTAAACTAAATAGCTAGTTAACTTAATCACCTAACTTAAGGGGGTTGGCCCCACCTGTAAGTCACACATGGGGGGGTTATTACTATTATTATTATTATTATTATTATTATTATTATCTTTAATCTCTGATTATCTTTTAACGGGCAATTAAGGGGGGGGTGCCCTGGCCCACTGTCATGGAGACAGAGGAGAGCCTCCACGGCGCCACGCCATTGCCACGGCGAGGCCAGTGGAACACCAGCGAGGCCCCCGCGAGCAGCCCGGCGGCCAACTACATGTGAGGGGGGGGGGGGAATCGAAGCCCCGGGCACACTCGCATCGAGTGGTGCCAAGGAATCAAGCGCGGGCGGCCAAACCCACCGGCAGCGACGAACACCCGTGGCGGCCGGAGCCCTGGCTCCACGGTGAAGGCGAAGGAGGAGCCCTACTGAGGGAAGAAGGGGCGGGGGCGACGTGGTGCTCACCAGGGAGCGATGGGCGTGCACGGCGCGAAGCAGGGGACGCCAAAGGGCGCGAATTTGAGGCCGGGGTTGCGCGAGCTGGAGGTTAAAGAAGTTGCGATTCCGGCGTTCAGTGCAGCTCGGGCTCAAGCCGCTGCACGGAGAAGACGCAGCCGTCGACGGGGAGCCTCCAAGACACGACGGCTGGGGCGGGGAGGCACTGTGGCCGCGTGGACGGAAATGGCGCGGCGGCGGCAGGGCCCCTCGACGCGGGGCGAGCGCAGAGAGCAAGAGGGGAAGGGGGGGTCGAGATCCAGGGGGTACCGGGGCGCTAGGTTTAGGGTTTTGCGCAGGGGGCGCCGTCTTGTAGCCGGCGGAACGTCTCCGATGCCCTCCACGCCGATGGCCATGGCGCCCTGGCCACGGGATGAGTGACACGGGGGAGGGGATGAACAGGAGGGAGAAGACCGGGGTGGGGGGGTCTTGGGCTTGCGGCCCAGGGGGAAAAAGGAAGAGGTGGCCTGGTGGGCTTCGCTCCCAGGCGTAGGTTTAGGTTTCCATTTTTTTTTATCTTTTTCTTTTTGTTTATTCCCTTTTGTAATTATTTTAATGTCTTAGGCATTTTTGTAAAATGTGGTTGGTGCCCCATAAGTTATGTTATACCTAAGGTCAGTGCCACAAAAGATTTGGGCAATTATAAAAGTCATTTAATATTTACTTTAAATATTAAATGATTTGTTTGGGGTTTTTGGCCTCTGTTTATATTTGTTTAGAATTTTCCATAACACAATAAATACCCAAACCCATATGGATTTGGTCCAGTGATTATTTGGGATTTTATAAAAGTGGTTCCAAGATTTTTGGAAAAGATCTTATTCTCACCATATTTTTAATATTCATCAAAAGGCATTTTTGGGTTTAAATTGATTTCAATGCAAAGGTCATTTGAATTGAGCTAGGTATTGGTTTGATCCAAGTTGACCAAGGTCATGATCACATTGCATTCCAGGATAACAGAGTGGAAATTGAATTTGAACTGATCCAAGTTGATTAAACAAAAGTTTTGAACAGTACAGATGAACAGTAACAGTGATTACTGTTCACTGACAGTGAGGGTGTTACACATATGGTCTGGATATGGGGGTTGCCGGACAGCCCGGAGGTTTGGGTCAGCTATGCCCAGTCTGGTTGGGTAGCAAAAATACGTCTGTGCAGTGACCGGCAGGCTGCCCGGGCGTTTGGGGCGGATTTGCCATGTCTGTTGAAGACACTCTTATACTATTATAATCTCATTTGTCATTGGATACATTCTTGGGCCTGAAATCTGGAAAGTAAAGAAGTGCTCAGACGAGGGGAAATTTTCCTAGAGCTCGTTGCAAGTAAATTCTTTGACTCCACAATAGGTAAATTGGAAGCCTATAGTCAAGCTAATCACCAGATGACCCTGGATATTGATGCTTTAGCTTGGACCTTTTCTTTTTCAGTCTACTTTGCATTGCCTTATAGGCTGCAAGGGTCAGTCTTTTGGTGTTCAATCTAACTTACATTCTTTCTATCATCACTTTCGGTCTCTAAACATTACATGCTTTTCTTGATTTCTCTAATATAAAGGGAGGAAGCTGCCACTTGATTATCGACACATTGCAATTTATTTTTCAGCAAACGCAGTAGGCTGCCATGCCTAGCCAAGATGGAGCTAGTACCGGGAAACGCTGTCTCAGCAACCTATGACATCAAGTAGCAGCATGACCAAAAAGAATAATGCTGAGGTTTATAAGAAAATGAAAAGGAAAGGATTTTACCTACAAGGGAAGGAGATTGCTCTGAACTAGAAGATGGTTAACTTTGCAAGTTGTTATTTCATGTTGGTAGAAGATGCTTAATTATGCAGGTTAGCGACAATGCTATGTCATAAGCTACCACGCAACAATCAGTTGCCGGGGGAAAGCGCGCCTACTCTTCTAGTCTACTGTCAATACTTATCACATGAAGACGAAACAGAAGCAAATCTGCGCACACGGCGACCCAGTGCAATGGCTCGGCACCAGCTTCCACCGGCGCTCCTGCCTGTGTCTGATGGCCGGAGACCAAGCAGGCAGGTGTTTGCCGAAGGCCCGACCCGCGTATCCCATGACCCTTGCTTGCTGGTTGCTCTCTGCTTCTGACTACTGAGGTCACTAATCGTCTGTTCATTTCGTGCGACATTGTAGTACTATCTAGCATCTCTGTGTGATAATTCCGTGGATATTTCTTAGTTTTCTTTTGGTGCATGTTGGTTGCTGGAGGATTGCGATCATGGATTCAATTGGAGTTAAATGGCAACTGTATCGAGCATTAGGGTTCCATTCCATCCTGTTCTACCCATGATTAATTAATCTAACATGCCAGTCTGCTTAATTGGTTTGATGTGTTACATTGTTGGTGGATCTCTAATTTCTTAACTGCATGTTAGTGTGCTAGACTGCAAATTACTAATGGTTGTATGTTGTCCCTGGCGATTTTGCATGATATGTATTCACCACTGATCCTGGATAAACATTCTATCACATTTCGCATGTGTAACAAAGTAAATAGTGAAAAAGTGGTTATATATTCTCAAGGTCATATGTTTAAACACTGTTGATTTAGCTCACTCCTAACCGTTTTCATTTACATGGAGTACAGATTGAATGACTATAACTTGAGATACCGGGTTTACCAGGGATGTTGATCTTGCTGGGGCTGGAGCCACTGACTTGGTGGTCTTGCTGAACTGAGGACCACTTTAGATCATGTCATGGCTTGGACGGTGATAACAATTAGAAGTCTTTAGCCAAAATATCTAGCTAAGACTTTCTGATCATATAGTACTCCTACTCCAAAGAAAACAGCAAAGGCAGTCATAAAGATGATGACCTCACTACCACTCTGTTTTATGGGTTCAATGGAGACTGAACTTGCTTCTGCCGAACCACAACGGTTTGCAACCATACGACCACACAGTTTTGGGTTTCCACCAAAGCTAGAATCCGGAAACGTGCTAAACTGGCCCACGCTTGGAATAGAGCCTTCTAGGTCATCATTAGAAATGTTGAATCTGGAAAGGAAGTGCAGATTCTTCAGTGCAGCTGAAATTGTACCAGTGAGATGATTACCAGACAAGTCGAGCATCTGCAGGTTCGTGAGGTTGCAGATATGTTCTGGTATCTCTCCAGATAATCTGTTGGAGCTCAAGTTAAGTGAAAAGAGTCCTTGTAACTGACCGATCTTCTCCGGGATCATACCAGTGAAATTATTCATGGCTAGATTAAGCGCTTTAGGAAAAGCACTGGGTGTGAGGTATTGCAAAAATTGGTTCTTGTTCCAAACAGGCAGCTCAAAGAAGACCTTTGGTGCAGTATTATCTGATTCTAGCATTGGTATCTCCATTAAGGCACCCGGAATTTCCCCTGTAAGGCTGTTGTTTGATATATCTAGACAGAAGAGAAAATGTAGGCTGCTGATCCATTCAGGTATCGGCCCAGTTAGTTGATTGCCTTGCAAAAATAGCATCCCCAAATTCGTTAGCTTTGACAACCAATCAGGTATTTTTCCAGACAATGAACAATGATTGATTTATATAAAGAACCTGGAGATTCTCAAAGCCATCAATGCTGACATCCTCTGGCATGGCCTCATGCAGGAAGTTGAACCCGATATAAAGGGTGGTGAGGCTCCTGGAACTGCTAAGGATCTGAAGTGTTCTTGTGATATTTGTAAGAGAGTTATTAGCAAGTGATAAGAATGAGAGGGACTTCAGATTGCCTATTTTTTCTGACAATGGACCATGGAACGGATTGTCAGATAGCCGTAGTGCAATCAGCTTGCTGCAGGAGTATATGCTTTCTGGAACTGTGCCGGTGAAGTTGTTGAAAAGAAGATCAATGTTTTTTTAGATTGGACAGGTTTACGAAGTTGACCTTTGTAAGTTCTCCACTGAAGTTGTTGCTGTTGAGGTCAATCGTTATGAGATTTGTGCAGTTGCTGTTGAGGTCAATCGTTATGAGATTTGTGCAGTTGCTTAGAGTTGCTGGCAGCTCCCCTGACATGTTGTTGTGTTCCAAATGCAGCTCCTCCAATCTCTTCAGATCACCTATAGACTCTGGAATATTGCCACTGAGCTCATTCCCCCCAAGATCAAGGGTGACCAGATTTGTGACCTTGATGATGCCATCAAGAGCACCTGCTATCCAATTGTTAGGTAATGAGAGGTGCTCTAAGGAGGTGACTTTGAAGAGTTCATCTGGAAGTGTACCACTGAGGCTGTTGTAGCCAGCACTGAGCAATTTCAGCACAGAGCAATTACTGAGCACTGGAGGGATATTTCCACTGAATTTGTTAAAACTGAGTTCAAGCACGGCCAAAGATGGTGCACTCACACAGGGCGTCGTTGGTATCTGACCAGTAAAACTGTTATTACTGGCATTGAGTGCGATCAAATTCTCCATTGCTTTCCATGTGATGGATGGAAACTGTCCTGTTAACAAGTTGCTTGAGATGTTTAGTACCTGCAGAGGCCGCACAGGGGCTGAAGATGGCAGCTCACTCAGGCCTCCTATGAGGCAGTTGAAGCTGACGTCAAGAACAAGGATGCTGCTAGATGACAGTAATTCCAGTGGCAAGCCACCGGACAGCAAGTTCCGGGACAAGTTGAAGCGCAAAAGCCCTGTGAGGTTGCCAAGGAACGGTGAGATGGGCCCCTCGAGGCCTCGAGAAGCCAGCGAAACATCAGTCACCTTCCTATTTTGGTTGCAGGTGATCCCTTCCCATGCGCAGCAGTCTGTGCCATCCCTCCACGACGCCTTGAGGCCGCTGTCCCGCGAGAGCCCGGCGAGGAGTTGGAGAAGGGAGCTCTCTTCCTGCTCGGTGCAGGAGCTGGCCGGAGAGAGCAAAGAGACCAGCAGCACCAGAGCCAAGCCAAGTGAAGGCATGTGGAATTTCGTGGTGTATGAAAAGTAGTGGCTGCATGGTATTGTGGTGAAACTAGCATGTAGAGCCATGGTCTAATTAACGAAGGAAGAGCGTGCAAATGAAGCTGTCCGTTCTGAATACTTTTGTTTGACATTCTGAATTACTGACTTTACTTTTTCGGAAGCTGTCCATTACCGCCATTTGCTAGAAAAATAAATAAAAATACTTTATTCTTTGGATCCTGTCAGTTTTGTTGAATATATTTCTGTTTGAATTTTTCAGTGATGTCGTTTCGGATCCGTGTTAAGTCAAGCAATCGACTGTCAGTGTCTCACTCGACACCATTAAGGTTTGCAGCTACTGCTACTCAGATGCAATCTGCTTGCTTCTCTTACAATTTTTTCTGATCAATGACGTACAGAAGCATGACAGTAGACTTTGAAGATTGCAACTGCACACCTACCACTTTAGGACTTTGTGGAGGCCTCGAATTCTTATTGCTTTGTACGAAAAGTCCACCTGAAATTCGTATTGCTTTGTGCAAAAGTCCACCTCATGGTGTCACAGTTCTCCAATTGTTGTTTTCCGTTCTTTCGGCTTCGCTCACTGGCGCATCGTTCTGGAACATTGATTGTGAACTCAAGTAGACAGCATAGTGTGAGAGGACTTGCAGTTCTCTTCTGTTTGTTTTTCCCAGTTTAGTGGAACATATATTTGGTGTAAAGAATTGTATTTCCTTTGGGGTACAGTTCTGTTCTAATTTTTTTTGCCAGTTTAGCAGGACAGACTAACAGCCCCTCCAGGGCCCCTTTTTTTTTCGCCAGCGCAAATAAAAAGCCCAATCGCCCCCTCCTCCCCCCTGAACGCCGAATACCGCTGGCTCGGACCATTTTTGTGCCCAGCGATCCCATGCCGAACCCAGCGCGCTAGGGGACACTTGGGGGCTCCGGCGGAAAGAAAAACGACGCGTGCGCCACCACTGTCAGACAAAAACGCCTTTCCCCACCCAAATTCGGCCACACGCCCCTTCCCCCTCATCGCCATGCCGATGCCGGCGCGACCCCTCTGCACACAGCCGCTGCTCCACCGCTAGAAAGACCACCACCCCCGCTGAAAAAGAGAGGGTTTCGCCGCGGCAGCCTCCAACCGCGCATGCGAGGATATAGGCGGCTGCCCGCCCACCGTGCCCTCCAGGTGTTCGGTGATTTGCCTGCCCGGCTATGGAATATGACGACGAGGATGCGTTCGCGGCGCTGATGAAGGAGGAGGCCGATGCCGGCGATGACGACAAAGAGCACCTCATGATGCTTGCCGCTTTGGCAGACCTATTCATGAAGAACGTGAAGCCGTAGCGAGGTGGCTCGAATCTGGGCCATCGGAAGAGCAAGCAGAGGCATCAAACGGACGACTATTTCTTGCTCTACGCCGACTACTTTGCCGATGCTCCACTTCATGGCAAGAAGGTATTTCGGCACCGCTATCGGATGTGTCAGAAGCTCTTTCTCAGGATTTTGAATGCCATCCGGGAGTTCGACAACTATTTCGTTTGCAAGAAGGATTGCACCGGCACAGTTGGCTTCTCCTCACTTCAAAAGTGCACAACGACTATGAGGATGCTTGCGTATGGAGCTCCCGGTGATATAAAGGAAGACTATGGACGCATGGTCGAGTCCACCACTCTTGAGTGTTTGTAAAATTTCTACAGGGCAGTAGTGGGAGTGTTTGGAGCATAATTCTTGCGATCACCCATTGCTGACGACACTGCTTGAATCCTAGCGCAGAATGAAGTAAGAGGATTTCCTGGGATGCTTGGAAGCATCGACTGCATGCATTGGGCATGGAAAACTGTCTATTCTCTTGGCAGGGGATGTACAAAGGTGCGAAAAGAGCTTACATTGTGGTACTTGAGGCAGTTGCTACACAGGACCTCTGGATTTGACACTTCTTTGGCATGCCTAGAACTCCCAATGACATCAACGTCCTGCAGTGATCAAATGTCTTTGCCAAGCTTGTTGAAGGTCATGTTCCTATGGTGAACTTCGAGGTCAATGGGCACGACTATAACAAAGGATACTACCTAGCAGATGACATCTATCCAAGATGATCAACATTTGTGAAAACTATCTCAAACCCTGTGCCAGGAGGCAAGCACTCCTACTTTGCCAAGTGCCAGGAGGCTTGCAGGAAGGATGTCGAGCGGGCATTTGGTGTGCTCCAATCTCGATTTGCTGTTGTCCAGTATCCAGCTCTGACATGTTCGAAATCTCAGATGTGGGAGGTGATGAATTGTTGTGTCATCTTGCACAACATGATCATTGAGAGCGAGCAACACGAGCCAGTGTTTGACACTAAACCATATTTTTGATCACAAGGTATCGGCAGCATGGACAACCTTCCTCAATATGCGTCAGGAGATTCGAGAACCGTAGGTGCATCAAGAACTGCAGCACGATCTGGTGGAGCGCCTATGGAGGCGCAAGGGCAAAGCCTAGTTCGATGTGTTTTAATTTGTGTTTGAATTATGAGCTTGCTTCATTGACTATTCTATTTGTATTGATTTTTGTGATGAACTATGTGATAAAAATTATTTGTGTCGAAGTGTTTATTTGTGTCGAAGTGTTTATTTGTGCCGAAGTGTTTATTTATGCCGAAGCGCCGAATTTAAGCCAAACCAACATTTTTTGTTGAATTTTTGCCGAAGTGTAACAGATTTGTGTTAAATTTGAGCTGAATCTGTGCCGAATTTTGACGGTTGGGGGCGAACTTGGGGGGTCGGCTGGGAACTGGAGCCCTCCCACGGCGAAATAGCGTCGGCAACCCCCCCAAGCGGCACTATTTTACCGCCGAAAATTGCCGTGGGGGCCAAACGGCTGGAAATGCTCTAAATCTTCAAAGGAGTGCAACCTAATATTTATAGATGTAGGAGAATATTTTAAGTTACGAATTAATATGGTCTTCCATAGAGCAAGAAGAAAAGGCTTATGCTGCAGCTTTAACTTAAGTATTGTAGCTTTGATTGACAAGTCCATCGAAATCCTGAAGTTAAATCTCTGCATATCCAATAGACGAGTCCTTTGCTTTTATTCTGTTTTGCAGGGTAAGATACGAACAAAGAAGCCACGTTATTGAGATCATGAACATGAATTAATTAGCCAAGCTATTGGGCTGCTACGATAGAAATAACAGGGAAGTGCAGTCGTGCAGAGGCAGGTTTCTAATCACTTTCTGTTTGTTTAGTACCACCTCGTTTGCGCAACACATCATAGTGGTCCAGTGAGCTATATAATGAGAATCGGGTATCATTTCAAAGCAATATTTTTCTTGTTCTGTTAGCTAAGATCAAATATAATACTATCTGTTATTATCAGTTTAATATTTGATACGTGAGCTATGTGCTCACAAATATTAAATTTATCTTTTATAGGGGAGGATCCACCACACTAGCTTGATAGTGGGCCCCTCATGTGTTGCTTGGACATTGCTGGTATATTTGTTTGCATTGTAGGTGGACGTTTACGTCAAACGTTGGACAAACGGATTCCGTGTCACTGTCCATTGTAGAAAGGATAGAAAGGGTTTGGTGGAATAATTGATGTATTGCTTGAGCCTTATGGGCATATATATAAGAGTACAATGCACTACTAGGGAAATAGCTATACATGGAAAGCTTATTAGTGACGCATATAGAAAGCCATGCGTCACCATCTATTATGGGTGGCGCACTGGAAAATAATGCGCCACCCATAAGACCTTATGGGTGGCGCATATTTTTCCAGTGCGCCACCCCTAAGAGTGGGCCAGCCTGGATGACCTTATACGTGGCGCATCTAGTAATATGCGCCACCCCTAAGGACCTTATGGGTGGCGCATTTACAGAATGCGCCACCCCTAAGAGCTTAGGGGTGGCGCATTCTGTAGATGCGCCACCCATAAGGTCCTTAGGGGTGGCGCATTGCTCTAATGCGCCACCCATAAGAGCTTAGGGGTGGCGCATTGCACAGATGCGCCACCATTTACTTCTTATATGCGCCACTAAATGCCTAGAGCTTCCCTTATCTACTCCACCCCATCTACCACCTCTCATTCACTCCACACAATTCTCAAACTAGATCCACTCTTCTCACCCTAGATCTATTCGGTTTTCTCCTCCTCCCCACCTCATTTCTTCCATTTATCCATCGATACTTGGCATTACATCTATTTCGTTTCATATTGAAGTAAGTGGACCTCCTCCCAAACTCTTTTGTTCCATTTATGACCCATATACTTGCCTTTATTAGCTTGGGGTTTGTTGTATATGTGAAGCTTGGGTTTGATGTATATGTGAAGCTTATGGTGGTTTGATGTATATGTGAAGCTTATGGTGGTTTGATGTATATGTGTATCTTGAGTGACCAATGTTTTGCCGAAATGTCGATTCATTTCCGTTTCGGCAAATTTCTAGCGCACTCTCCGCATGCTCCCATGCATATTAGGGAAGGTCATGCCGAATTTTTCCGGCGACGATTGTGATATATAATTGTGTTGCTCTCTCCGTGCACGCAGGTGATCGACCATGGTCCGCGAGATGCCGAGCGATATCACCGTGGCTAGGTGGATGCAATGTGCGACAAACGACATGCTAAGGAATAATAGGTCGGATATAAGATGTCCGTGTCGGAGATGCAAACTGCAGTGCGTGACCTAGCCTGATTCCGGAATATTGCAAAGACACCTGAAGCGTAATGGTTTGATGGATGGATACACACGATGGATAAGTGATAAAGCTGGTGAGGAGGAGGACGTCAATGGTGGGGCGCCAGTAAATGAGGAAGGGCAACCAGAAAACAGCGGCGGGCGAGATGATGAAGAGCATCCCGTACATGATCATGAAGAAGATGCCGAAGCGGATCATGTAGATCAAGATGCCGGACATGAAGATCAAGATGTCGGACATGATGATTCAAGCTGGGTGCGGGACCCTCATGTTCAAGAGCTGCTTGTCAAAGAGGCGTTGAACGCAAGAGGTGCAGCTAGAGAGAAAGCCAAGATGGCGCAACTCGAGAAAGACGCGATTACGAAGTTGTACGAAGGATGCAACGACGAGGATACCCGCTTGAATGTAACACTTGGGGCTATGGAGATGAAGGCAAAACACAAATGGACCGACGAAAGCTTCGATGATAACATGGCATTCTGGCACGATCGTCTTCCGAAGGGCAACACGTGCCCAACTAGTATCGCTGAGGCCAAGAAAGTCCTTTGCCCTCTCGATCTTCCGCACGTTAAATACCACGTCTGCATAAATGATTGCATGATCTATCGGGGTGAGGACGAAGATAAAACCACATGTTCGGTGTGCGGTGTTAGTCGATACAAGAGAGGGAAGAAAGTTCCTAGAAAAGTGGTATGGTACTTTCCGATCACTCCTCGTCTGCAGAGGTATTTCGTAGATCCCGAGGAAGCAAAGCTCATGACCTGGCACGCGGATAGAAAGAAGCTAAAAGAGGATGACCCGAACCCGGATCCGGAAAAGGAGGACATGCTGAGGCACCCTTCAGATGGTAGCCAATGGAATGCGTTGGACCTCGAATACCCAGATTTTGGGAAAGAACCAAGGAACCTCAGGATTGGTGTGAGCGCCGATGGAGTCAATCCGTTTGGCGTCCAGAGCAGCACACACAGTACCTGGCCCGTGTTTGTATGCATATACAACCTTCCCCCCTGGAAGTGCATGAAGAAAAAGTACATAACAATGTGTATGCTAGTTCAAGGGCCGAAACAACCAGGTACGGACCTCAATCTATATCTGCAGCTGTTGAAAGAGGAGCTAGAAACGTTATGGAAAGACGGAGTCAATACGTGGGACGCCGCGGCAAAAGAATATTTCCCAATGAAAGCCGCGGTGATCACGACGGTGCACGACTATCTCGGATACGGATATTTCTCAGGGCAGGTGGTCCAAGGATTCTGTGCATGCGTTAGGTGCATGGATAATACAACGTACTGCCAGCTACCAAAAGATCCCGGATCTTCAAAAACCGTGTTCCAGGGGTCTCGGAGGTGGCTTCCCAAGAAACACGTGTGGAGAAAACAGGGACATCTGTTCGATGGAAGCGAGGAGCTCCGAGCACCCCCAACTCGAAGGAGCGGCAAAGAAATCGACAACTTGCTGAAAACTTGGAAAGAGTGCCCCGCGCCGGGAAAGAAAAAAAAGAAGACTCAGCCGTTGATGAGGGTATGGAAAGCGAGGTCTGTTTTCTGGGATTTGCAATACTGGAGTCTACTCCGCAGTCCTCATAGCCTTGATCTAATGCATATCACAAAGAACGTGTGCGAGAGCTTGTTTGGCACGCTGCTCAACATGCCGGAGAAGACCAAGGACGGGCCAAAATCAAGGAATGACTTGAAATTTATGGGCATCAGAAGGGAACTTCACCCCCCTAGTGACGACGATGATGAGCCGGAGGAGGAAGAGGATACGGAAACGCAAAACTCTCGCAAACGAAAAAGGACGACCAAGAAGAAGACCGGTATTGATCACTGCCCCCCGGCATGCTTCACTCTGTGCGAGGAGGAGATCAAGCGGTTTATCCACTGCCTCATAGGAGTAAAATTTTCGAACGGCTACGCGGGGAAGATAAGAAGATACCTAGACGAGGCGAAGCAGCGTTTCAGCGGGATGAAATCTCACGACTGTTTCGTGCTGATGACGCAGATTCTCCCGGTTGCGATGCGAGGGATAATGGACGAGCACGTCCGTAAAACGTTGTTTGGCCTTTGCAACTTTTTTGACGTCATCTCCCGGAAGTCGATTTGCGCTACGCAACTCAAAAGGCTACAGGAGGAGATCGTGCTCATACTATGCGAGCTTGAGATCTATTTCCCGCCCGCGTTCTTCGACATTATGGTGCATCTGCTGATCCACGTTGTGGAGGATATCGTCCAACTCGGGCCTGCGTTTCTGGGCAACATGATGCCGTTCGAAAGGATGAATGGGCACATCAAAAAATACGTTCGTAACAGGTCCCGTCCAGATGCAAGCATAGCGAAGGGCTTTCTAACCGAAGAGTGCATCTCTTTTTGCACGAATTATCTCAACACCGAGAACCCTGTTGGTCTGGCCATCAACAAGCACTTTGGCAGGACCGATGGGTGTGGTCATCACGAGGGAAGCCGCGCAATGCATGTCAACTTTGACGGTCGAGACATCGACTTTGAAAGAGCAAGCCTAGTCGCGCTACAACACATCCAGCTGGTCGATCCTTGGATAGTAAAGCACAAGGATTTAATCAGGAAGAAGTACAGTGACCAGGGCCTGCAGATAACGGACCGAGATCCACGGCTAATCAAAGAGCACAACTCCGGTTTCATGACTTGGTTCAGGGACGAGCTTCGTGCTAATCCCCCGCGAAGGAACGCTTCCGAGGACGAAAAGATGATATTCACCTTGTCACAGGGTGCCGCACGCAAACTGATGACCTATCAAGCGTATGATATCAACGGCTACACATTTTACACGGAGGAAAAGGACAATAACTGCGATTACCAGAACTCAGGGGTAACGGGGATATTCTACACCGATGACGTCAAGGAAAGATTCTATGGAAGGATCGAGGACATATGGGAGCTCGACTACTGTGGAGAGAAGGTGCCGATGTTCCGTGTGAGATGGGCCAAGAGCGTCGTAAAAGAAGACCGGTACCTCACCACCATGGTTATACCCGAAGCCAAATCCAAGTCTGCGGGCGCAAACGTCACCGCGAAAAATGAGCCATGGGTACTGGCTAGCCAAGTGGACCAATGCTTCTTCATTACCGACCCATCAAAGCCGAGCCGCGTTGTAGTGAGGAGAGGCAAAAGAAACATCATCGGAATGGATGGAGTCGCCAACGAGCAAGACTTTGACAAGTACGGCGACCCGAAGATGGAGGATGACTACGCCGCTCAGGATACATACACCACAACCCTATCGAAGAAAGGTCTCCTCCCGTTCAAGAGGAAAAGTGAAGGCGTCCCGGGCCTAAATTATTCAACCACGACAAAGAAGGGCAAGAAGAAGATCGTGAGGAAACGATAGCTAGATAGCTAGCTCCAAATTTAAGAAAAATATTTTGTAATTCATGATCACTTTGTGTATGCATGGATTTAATATGCACTTTGTAATTGATGATCACAATCTTATGTTTCCAAATGCCGCTACACCTTGTGTTTGTGGAATTGGTTCGGCGACGACATGGTTAAGGCATGGTACGTGGATCGATATGATCACAATCGAAGTACTCCCTCCGTTTCTTTTTACTCCGCATATAAGATTTGGTCAAAGTCAATCTTAATAAAGTTTGACCACTTTTATACACAATTGAAGCATCATGCCTAACTCCTTAAAAATATTTAGTAGCGATAAAAAAACTAGCAGCGATAAAAAACCAGATAGATAGCTAGTCCAATTAATAAAAAAAATTAAAAAACTCTTATGGGTGGCGCATCTTTCATAAATGCGCCACTAAATGTGCTTAGGGGTGGCGCATTTAGCCCGAATGCGCCAGCAAGAGGTTCCTTATGCGTGGCGCATTTCGGCGGAATGCGCCACGCATAAGGAACCTCTTGGTGGCGCATTCTGGCTAAATGCGCCACCCCTAAGCCTTAACCTCCACGGCCCCCTCCCCCTTGCTGGTCACAGTACACATTCGTCCTCGCCGCCGACGCCGAGCCCTAGCCGTCACCGTCCTCGCCGCCGACGCCGGAGCCGCCACCGTCCTCGCCGCCTACGCCGGAGCCGCCACCGTCCTCGTCGCCGCCCGCGCCCGCAGCCCGAGCCCGCAGTCGCCGTCGTGCCTCTGCCTCGCCTCCGGCCGCCGCCTCCTTCCCTCCCCGCCGTCCTGCAACTGCACGGGCAGGTACTCCCCCTCCCTCTCCCCTGCTCCTGCAACTGCACGGCTAGCATAGCAAACAAGGAAATTTTGTTTGTGAATGGAAATTTTGTGAATGGAAATTTGGAAATTTTGTGAATGGAAATTCATGATCACGTCCTGCAATATATCATTTTGTGAATGGAAATTTGGAAATAAGCAAATTTCATATTGCCTAGTTCCTGGTGATTTGAGGTGTTCATATCCAGCAGTACTAGTATTTTCAACAGCCAAAACAGGGCAAGTGAGATGAGCATCACGATTTCTAGATGCAGAGGCATATATAGGGCCACCACATGAATTATGGATCACTGCTGATGCATAATGAACACCCATAACATCACAATCTGCCATGATGTTTGTCCACTGAACTTTGGAAATTTTGGAAAGATCTACTGAACTTTTTTACCATATGAAAAAAGCCAAGCAAGTGTTGAATTTGTTGTTAACAGAATTAAAAGAGAGAGGAGAATTTGTTCTATGATAGTTTTATATTTTGATGTGCCATTGTTACATGATCGCATCATGTTTGTCCACTGTTTTGGTCAAGCTCATTTTTTATCCATTGTTACATATATTTTTATGCTTTTCTTATCAATATTTTTATGCACTGTTTAGTGCATTGCTAGAATATGTATTGTTCTACAATATATATATATATATATGTTGCTTGTGCCTACATGTAGGCATTTGTTTTGTGCAGGTACAAATCATTATCCCCTTTCTCCCGAAATGTTGATTAACTTCCATTTCGGTTGAGAAAGGGGCACTCTCATGTTAAGAAAAAGAGCAAAGGTCATGCCGAATTTTTCCGTGAATTCGTGCATGACCTTTGCTATTTTTCTTAACATGAGATTATTTGCATTTATTTATTGTGCTAATTAATTAAGTAGTTGCATTTCTTAATATTTTACTAGTGCAAACATGTCGACCGGAGCCGACGTCGGTCCTTCTTCTCAGCCGGGAGAAAAAAGAAAGCAATTTTGGGAATACTCCCAGGAGGAGGTCGAGGAGCAGAGAGAAGAGGAAGTACCTCCGGGCGAGGAGGAGTATGAGGAGGAGATAGAGTCGGAGTCCGACTCATCGGATGATGACTTGGAGGAGGAGGCCGGTACGACAGACGGCGAGAGGAACATCGGCGAGGATGATGGGACCGGTGGCTCCAACACAGATGGTACCCAGTCGAAGAAGAGGAATCGAAAACCGACCAAGGTCGGCGTCATCAGGCAAGAGTTTACTGTTGTGACCGCCGTCGGGATTCCTAAAGAGCCCGAACGTTTTTCGGAAGGGTACGACCGTCAAGTCGCGGCGATCCTCCGCAACACCGTGCCGATCACCACGATTAACCTCAGGAGTCGTGAGAATATTCATTATTGTCAGCTTCTTATCAACAAGCTGCACGGACGATACAAGTTTCCGGAGCCGTACGATAACACCAAACTCAGAGGGAACAAAGTAAACACATGGGCCCTCAGGAAGATGAGCAAGGCCTTGTCCAGTTGGAAAACCCGGGTGAAGAGGGAAATTTTTGAAAAGAACAAAACCTGGGAGGAGCTCAAGGAGAAAGAGCCGTTGATCGACGAAGCTACCTACAACCTTTTCAAGGCTAGGTGTGAGTCCGAGCAAGCCAAGGCCGCGAGTGCAAAGGGCAAGGCCATGCGGTCGCAGGTCATAGGTAACCATCGTCTCGGAGCCGGTGGTTACAAAAGTTCCAAGCCTAAATGGGACAAGGAGGATGCCGAGTACGCCGCTGCGGGCATACCTAACCCCTTCCGGAAATACAAAGATGTTCCGCAGACCGAATTCTTTGTGAGGGCCCGGAGCTATAAGGACAAAGCAACCTCGAAAATAATTATTGATCCTAAGATTCAGGAGTTTACGACTGCCGTGGTAAGTAGTTTACCACGCGACCTTGTCGATTGAATTCTCGAGTGAAGTTCACAATTTCTTAACGTTTCACATTCTTTTTGCAGCAAGCGGAAATGAAAATCCCCTCATCGCAGGAGTCGTCGGTTAAGCCGGCCGGCCCGTGGGACAACGCCTTCAACAGGGCGTTGAACAAGGTCAATAAGGTTGATGACGTGACGGCGAAGCCATCGTCAGCCGGCCGTGAAGCCATCGTCAGCCGGCCGTGTGGCCGGCTTTGGTGCGGACCTAAATTGGTCCGAATATTATGGAAAATCGGCGGAGCAGTCCGGTTCGAGGGGGCGCAAGGCGAGAAGGACCGAAGAAGATGCCGCTTATGTTCGTGGACTAGAGGAGAAGGTGAACATGCTTCCGCAGCTTGTCCAGGACGAAGTGGCGAAGACGATGAACGCTCTCCTTCCAGATATGATGCAGTCGCTCGCGAATTGGCAAGCGCGTGGTGGACAAGGGCCCATACCAGTCCCAGCATGGTCGACAGCAACTCGGGCCCCGCGGCGCCTGCAGTCCTGACTCCGGCCGTAGTGGTGGCTCCCGCACCGACTCCCGGCGTATTGGTGACTCCGGCCGCCAACACCGCGGCGGCGACGCCGGACGTGATGGTAACTCCTCCGGCCACGATCGAGCAACCGGGGCATAACAATAATGCACCCGGCGGCAGCACAAATAGGGCGACCGACGCCACGGGAGGCAGCGCGCCCTCCGTCTCTTGCATGCCCGCCGTCATCGGCGGGGTCTCTTCACTAGCCGACCTCGACGCCCTCAAGGTAACTATAAGCGTCTGCAACTCAAACGAGGACTTCATCTCCTTGCCTTTTTTAGTGGAATCTCTCTGATGTCGTACATGCAGGAGGACACTCCATGCATTCTATTACAAGTCGTGGACGGAGAGTTGAAGGATGTTGCCAAAGGTAAAATCATTTAACCACAAAATCGAATCATGCACAATATGCCGATGGCACCGGAGATGCATAGGGTTCAAATCTCTCTCGTGATTTCGGGCTACGAGAGAGTTGAACCTCCCATTCAACCCCCCGGATACGATGAGGACAAGCCGACAGTCCTCAGTGACTGTTTCAACCAAATATGCCTATGGCCGAAGAGCCAAATGCGTTTAATGACGGGGGAAAGGGGCACCACACCTAGGACAACACCGCTAGTCATCGTATCGGCGCCACATGATCCCATCGGAGCACAACAAGAAGACGATGATCTTGATGATGATATCAACGCCGACCAGTTCATCAATACTTTGTATGATGCTGATGACTTATTCATGCCTCCTGCTGAAGGAGCCTATCAGCATGACGAGGAAGCTCGCGGTCCAGCTGATCCTGCGGCGAAGCCTGCTTGCTCCACGCGTCTCTTCGCTGCTTCTCAAGACATGTCTCCAGCAGCTTGCGCCTTCACCGAGCCTCAAGCAGATGCCACAAGATCTATTCTCAGCCCGTCCACACTCCATAAGGCGGCCACTGAGCAGATAAAGGCCGGTGACTGCTCAAAATCAGAAAAGAAGAAGGGACGGAAAAGAAAGAAGAGCATCACTTCTAGTAGCCAACCTTCGATGCCGATCCGGGCTCAGGACGGGCCACCAAGACCCAAGGATCTCTCGTTTGAAATCCATGTGGCTGGTAGGGCGATGCTACCTAAGGACATGCTGGACCTTGCAACTTCGGATATGCAGAGTGTGCATCATAGTATTATGGCATTAGAGAAGATTCTTCTTCGAGAAGAGAATCCCTCGTACCCGGTTTTCATGGCCAAGGTGCCACTCAACATGGGCTTCATCAACACTATCCCCGCGGATATGATAATCCTGCGGTTTTCGGAGATCTTCAATTTGTACCATCTCAAGCGGCTGGACCATAGCCTTATCCGTCTGTTCTCGCTCAGCCTTTCTATGAGTATCAGGAGAGATAAGACCCCGAGCGTCGCGATATTGGACCCCTTCTACATGCGTGAAAGCATCTTGATGGACGACGGGGACGCGGCTCTCGCGACGGGGTACATCACAGACTTCATGCTACGGAACGCCGACAAAGATTCATTTCTTATGACCTACTCTCCCATGTAAGTCATTCGCTCGCCTCCGTAGCATATATGCTTTCTTAGCTTCCATTGTCCTCTTCCAACATTCCTTTTGGATTGTTTTAATTATGCAGTGAGGATCAAGACTGCGTGCTCATCTGCTTTTCACCGCAACACTCGCATGCCGTGTATTTAGACTCGGGGAGTGTGAAGAAGAAAGATTACAAGTATATCATGAGAGTTTTGGATGATGCTCTCGTCGGCTACATAAAAGCCGGAGGCAAGATCATGAAGCACAAGTTCAGGAAAAATCAGCCTGGCGTGAACGTGTTCAACCACGTAACGCAGTTCCCGTGCGTCAAGCAGCCGGCTGGCAGTGTGAGGGATGCGTACTACGCCCTTCATCACATGAGGGAGATTGTACAGGAACAACGCAACCTTACGCTGCCAAGTCATCTCAGAGCGTGGGCCGAAAGGAAGGCGGAAATCGCCGATGCAAATCTGAAGGAGGAGTTCTTTCACATCCAAGCGTAGATGGCGACTATCATCCGTCATGAAGTACAAATGAGGGGGTCGATCTTCCACTCCAACATTGCACCATCCAATGGGGAGATAGAAGTCCGCCTAATGGCCCTGCGTGACACAAGGCCTTTCATGACGAAAGAAGGATGCCGCCCATTCCTCGAGCCGAGTCAGAACAATTGAATGTACTCTTTGTGTAATTTGGATGTAATTTGGATGTACTCTTTGTGTAGTAGATGGTAGTGTCAAATACTCTTGGTGCTCTTTGTGTATAAATGTCACGGCATATGCATTTTTATGCATATGTGCATGCTTTTCACCATTCATCGACTTGCTTTAAGTTGTTGATAAGAATAGATGCTACATTGCTTTGTTCTCCTTTGGTATGATTCATATGGATGTGACCTCTAAAGCTTTGTTTTGTGCAGGTTGAAGAGCAAACAAGATATGATGACGAAAGTAGCTTTCGGTTTTCAATAATTGTTGGACTCATTGTAATTTTGTGATGGATGCATGTAATCTTGTGAATCTTGTTGGCCTCTAAACCTTTGTAATAAAAATTATATTGCAATTCTTTTGTATCAATAATTGTTGGCCTCATTTTATATTGTATCTTGCATTTCTGTAATATAATAAAAATATCTGTAATGCTTTTATTCTTTTATGTAATTCTTTTTTTTTGTTTTCTGTAATTATTTAGTGGCGCATATTTTCAGGATTTAGTGGCGCATTCTGGATGCGCCACCCCTAAGGCCCTTAGGCGTGGCGCATCCCAGAATGCGCCACCCCTAAGAGCTTAGAGGTGGCGCATTCTGAGATGCGCCACGCCTAAGGGCCTTAGGGGTGGCGCATCCAGAATGCGCCACCTCTAAGCCCTTATTAGTGGCTTGTAGTTAGTGGCGCATCCCTAATGCGCCACTAAACTCAAAAACAGTGCGCCACTAAAAGGGCATTCCCTAGTAGTGATGATCAACTTGGAGTGCAAGTCAAGGTAGAACAAATCCTACTCTATCCTAACTTTCCTAGTATAACAAATATACTCAACAACGCAGGGACGCAGACGGTGAGACTGGAGAAGAATCCGAAGGTGAAACCAACGAACATCCCCACCACAGTCGTAACGGTCGACGCATCGCAGAGTTGTGGCTGGAGTGGAAGCCGACGAGGTTCCCAAGCAGGCGGTAGCCCTTTGTGTCGATGTTGAGGTAGCCGAAAGCGTAGGATGGTGAAGCCGTAGTCGAGGTAGACGTGCGAGAAATGACGTGGTTGATGTCGAGTCGGGGTAGCCGAATGTCGAGGTAGTCGCCGAGGAGCCGCGGGAGCCAGGAAGTCAGGAGCGCAGCGTGGCTCGGGAAGAGCAGCACTAGCGGGCGGCCGTCAGTCGTAGCGCGGGACGTCGCGAAGAAGATGGTGGTGACGTCCGGAAGAAGACAGTGTTGACGAAGCGTCGCGCCGGGTTTGCCAAGCCCGGGGACACGTCGTGGACGAAGGCACATGTCGGTGTTGCCAGCACCGAGCATGCGTAGACAGACGAAGACGATGTTGATGAAGCGCTGCACCAGGCTTGCCAGGCCCAGGGACACGTCGTAGATGAAGGCACACACCGGGCATGCGTACACGGGAACCGGTAGAAGCTGTACGCCATGTCGATGGGGCTAGTAGAGAAGGACTCAACGACGGTTGCGGCGCCGATCGGCGTGGAGTCGATGTCACACGCGGTTCTCGGAGTAGATGAAGTGGCCGGGGAAGATGACGGCAACGTTGGAGATGAGCTGGTGCTGGACGAAGACAAAGAGGTGGACGATGATGTAGTTAGAGAATCAGAGGTGGCCCGGGGGGGGCACGTCGCGGTTGATACGTCCCAAATATATCTATAATTTCTGCTTGCTCCATGCATGTTTTGTGTGATATTTCTATGATCTAGATACACTTTCATACACTTTTGATCATATTTGGACTAACTTATTAACTCAATGCACCACAGTGTCAGTTCATGTTTTCTGCTGTTTTTCTATTACAGGTTTCCCCCATATTAAAAGTGCTCCAAAAATTCAGGAAAAATTGGATAAAAAATCAGCGCAACGGAAGCTTCCGGAACCCCGAAGGAGGGCCGGGGGGCCACCACCAGGGACCCAGGCGGCCACCTGGCGCGGCCTAGGGTCTTTTGCTTGTGTGCATGTTTACGTGTGTGCATGTATTTAGCTTGAATTCTTTTACTTGTTTGGTTGTGTCATAGGTAAAGATTCGGGAATTGTCAAGCTAAATACATGCACACACGCAAACGCACATATGAGCATAAACATTTGGCACATGCCCAAAATCATGCAGCACATCAATACTCTGGTTAGTATTTCGGCTGAATCTCCGCCACTGGAGGATGGACAATGCAATTTTAATCCTTATGTTGGTTAGGTATATGCCATAATTTTTTTTGTTCAAGAGTGCATTGTCAGGATCTTGAACTCAAGATCTGTTGGCTTTGATATCATATAAAATTGATGCACCAGTCAACTCAATAAATAGTCTAAACTAATGAAGAAGGACTAGGCAATATTTATAGAGTGCGGATTTTGTACATGCATAAACGGGTACATGTGATACCTTATCCGTGTGTTGTTGTTTAGGATTTCTGCCAAATTTTTCTATATTTTTGTACTATGCGTTTATTTTTATTATAGCTTCCAAATTTTTCTACCATCACTTTCTACCAACATATATAAAATGGAACTTAAAATTGCTTCATTGTTTGTAGGATTCTAAAAAAATAGAAGTAGGAAACACATATGACTAATATGCTATTACGTATTGATTCTTATATGATTTGAAAATGCATGGTTCAATTCACTGAAAAAGAAAGAATTTTCCTTAAGGATTAAGTACATTGCATCGGTTTTTGTATAAAATATGCAATGTTCCTAGCACAGTTTTTACGGGTTTCAAAGCAATCTTTTAGCATTGTGCAGACATGATATCACATGTACCCGCTTGTACATGTATATATGCATTTATGATATTTATATTTTAACATAGGCAAAACAACCCTTGGTCTACGACATGTGCACTTATGGACATAGGAGATTAGGCATGTTTGCTAGAGTTGTGTCACGATCTTATAATGACTCGCTTTCCCCTCTGTAATATGTTTGATTATCATAATAACAAAAATATTAATATTTGGCAATGTGAAATCAAATTGGGAAAAGGAGACGCCTCTTCTGGTTAGTTTGTGATATTGACTAGAACTCTTTGAATTGTCGAGATATGAAGCGGCGTTTTGGCTCCGAGGTCTAGATGCTCCTACTAATGAATAGTAAAATCAAAAGAAATAGAAAAAAGATTAAAAAAATGACATGCAAGATGCTCAAATGCGTGTTGTTCAAAATTTGGTGATGTTTGAACATTTTAGAAGCTCTCAGCAAAAGAGAGGAAATCAGGCCTCTGAGAAAATTTGAAAATGCTCTAAGAATCTTGCATGTTAAAAAAATATTATTTTTTGAATTTTTTGGCTATTCTTTTATTGTACTATTCACCGGAAGCAGACGAGCCTGAGCTTAGAGTTGGATTATTGAGATACTAAGCATCGATGCATTAGGGTGCACTCCTCCCTCATATCTCACCAAACATAAATTTTAAGATCTATGTCCCTATTAGTATTAGTTATATTTTGTACTCCCTCGGTCCCAAAAAGCTTGTCATGGTTTTAGTTAAAACCGTGACAAACTTTATGGGACAGAATGAGTATACTCTTAAATTTTGAGATATGTGTCACCACTCATCATACATGGAGTAAGAGAATATTTGATGGTAGATGGAGCCCACAGCTGCACTTTAATGCGTTTTCATTTCAAAGTCACATTTGAAATTTTTGACAGTGGTTGAAACCAAAGCTACAACTAAATAGTTTTATGAACCAAACCCGTATTAATATTTAGATTTGGCATTTAACTTTCATTTAACAACAACATAGAATATATATTTTCCTTGGTATATGAGAACATGATCAGCAACCTGAGAAACATGGCCATTTCTGAATCTTTACTTACGACACAACCAAACAAGCAAAAGAATTCAAGCGAAATACAGGCACACGCGCAAACCCACATATAGCATAAGCATTTGGCACATGCCCAAAATCACGCAGCACATTAATCCTCTGGTTATTTCGGCTGAAGCTCCGCCACCGGAGGATGGGCAATCTACTACTCCATCTTGGAGGTACCAATAACTGCAACCCAAGCTTCAATGCAGCACTTCGTTTTCACGAGATAACCTTTTGACGGGTCCTTGAAATCTTCCAGTGATATGAACTTTGCATATCCCCAACAGGTAGAATCCTTTGAAAACTCTCGCCGGCCTAGGGTTTTCCAAAACAAAATAAATAAACAAATAAAAGGTGTCAATCAGGAAATGTGATAATGATAATTTAGTATCTGAACTGTGGGCCGAAAACTTCTGCTAAAGTGCGAACCGTTTCCACAGAGCTCAAACTCTGGAGAGTGGCTTGGGCTTTTCAGCAGAAAGAAGTCCTCAATGTTCCAGCTGAAGACTTTTGGACTACTGGAGATTTTGTTTATCTCCTTCTGAACGAACAGCTTCTCTGTTGCATCATTACTTTTACCAGAAATAACTTTGATGAACTCGACACCGAAAACGCAGCTGTTTCCGTAGAGGAATCCAGAGGACTGTTCCTTCAGTGTGGCGAGGGGGATCATGCATGATGTCCCGGATCTTGGGCTTGCAGTCTGAAAACTGTGGCTCACTGCAAACAAAATATTCAAATGTAATGTTGGTCTTGCGAAGCAGGTTATAAGCCAACCTAGTAGCCTGCTAGCTAGGAAAGTCAAAGAACCTGTTTTATTTTCTGAAATAACGGGTACCTTGATGTTGTTCATGGTGTTTTCCATATAACTGGTCTGGCCATATATAAAGAACTTGAAAGTTGCCTCCACGATCGTGTCGGATCTCATGGATGCTCCGGACAGCTGAAGCAGAAGAGAAACATATTCATTTTGGTCGCCACTCTTGGTGTCCCTTGGGTTCACCATCAAGTACCTGCGAATCAAGTCAAGTAAAGGAATAGAGGAAACATGTGAGGATCAATTTTGTTCATGACATGCTTTGTCGCAAACTCGCATTAGCTGAAAAAGAAATAGTAGCATGTTAATTTTTACCATTTGACCCCACTGATCTCAAACACCCTGGAGGCTGTCCATCCTTCATCGAAGTCAAGGAGCGAGGAGAAACCAACGATTGTCCACTTGAATGTTGTCTGCTCGACAGGAGAAGGTGGTGCCTCAACGGCGGCTTTCTGTCTCTCTTCTTTCTTTGATCGGCCTGCAACAATAGCAATTCTTACACAACCAGTACAAAATCAAAAGACCACAATATGTTGCTACTTCTACTTTGACCCAACATGAGGTGAGGCAAAGGCAGACCATCTTCTTTTGCATGGCATAATACATTTATGTACGTACAATAATTCAATTCTTATCTGTTTTTTGCTAATATACAAGGGACAGTCTAAATCTTGATCAACGATCTACACTAATTCAAATAGGAAGGAGAAAAGATGCCCAGGTGAAATCACAAGATAGCTCTAGAAACAGCAATGCTTAAGATCACAATTACACTATGCATAGCAGACAGGTACAATCATTAAGGAGAAAAGGAGAGAAGCTCAAAAGAAATCCTTACTGCTGGCGCCAGTAACACACAAGTTCCCCATAGCTCTTGCACTTGCTCTCCCCAGAATATTCCTGAGCAATCCAAATCAATCATCAATCAGCATGCCATAAATCAAGCATACACAGTTGTGCGCATTGGAAATAAACAAAAACGGTAATATTCATAAGGGCCGCAGATCTCAAATTCTCAACCTAAGAAGTACCGGCAAAAACAAGGAAAAGACCAAGGGTTGCACAAGCTGAACAGTAAAATAGCAATTCGATCTTGATCAGTGAAGAAACTCATAAAGAGAGCCAAGGACTAATCAGTGTAATCAGAATCGCGCATTCAAGTCAAAGAGACGAGATGGCGGCGGAGCATACCTCGCAGACGCAGTGCCTTCCTCGCCCACGTTGGTGTGCTGCCTTAAACCGTGAGCAGAGGGTTTTATGGAGGCGCAGGGGAGATGCGATATGGCAAGCTCGACTCGACCCTTGTTTTCCAAACAAAAAGGTTAACGGTTGGTTTTTTTTAGGGTTAAAAGGTTAAAGCCTACGACTGACCGGTCGAAGGCCCACTTGTCTTCACTTTCCCGATTTTGTTGTATAAAGGTTAACGGTTGGTGGCCGGTCGGCCGGCTAAAGCCTACGACTGGTCGGTCCGAGGCCCACTTGTCTTCACTTTCCCGATTTTGTTGTATCAGGCGCATGATAAATGTTGCAATCGTAGTATAAAATGCTACTATCTGTACTATTATTATATTAATATTATTATATTAATCTAGGTTACTTTTTGCTAAACGGATGTATTTAATAGTATTTTAGTGATAAGCGCATTCATTTGGTAGCATGATATGAAAATGTTACTAATGATTTTTGCTACAACAAAGAAGATGAAGTGCGATCGGTGATGATGGGTCCCGAATTTTGTTGCAACCATTATAAAAAAAACTACAAGCGTAGATTAAATTTGCTGCCACGAACTGATGGTAAATATGGTACGTAATTTTTTATCAGATTTTTTGTTGCAACAGTGAAAAAATTGAAAAAAAATGCACACAATAAATTTTTGTTGCATCCATGAACCAAAAAAGTTGCAACCTATAGTAAAAAATGCTACAACAGCGATTAAAAATTGTTACTCCCTCCAATCCATTTTAATTGACGCACACTTAGTATAACTTTAGTATAAAGTTGTACTAAGTATGCGTCAATTAATTTGGATCGGAGGGAGTACCATAATTTTTTTCTGCAAAAAGCACAAAAAATAAAAAATGTTGCATTCATATACTAAAAAAGTAGCAAATGTATGTTGCAAAGGTACCGCAAACGTTGCAGTTATTTAATCCGAAGGGGTATGCGCGAATTTGGATCATTGGATCGTGGAAATCGGACGGTCCGCGCTTGACCGGCCGAACTGTAGCGTCGGTCGGCCGGCGCAGAGTGCCGGCCAAACAAAAAGAGGTCACCTTCGGTCCAAAACGTGAAGACGTAAGGCCATACAGGAATTTACTTTTGCAATTTTTACATCTTAGATTTCAATCCAAAAATAGGAAAGTTGATGCACTGTAAGGAAACCCCTCCAAAAACCCTAGCAGCCACATCCCTCCAATCTTCTAGATCTTTTGCCCTTGCCTCCGTCGTCTTCTTCGGCACCGTTAGACAGGGGACGATGCATGGAATGTCATTGTAGTTTGCAATTCGTTTTTCTATGTACTTCCTATGTCCTGAATTACATGTCATTCAAATAGATGTATCTAAAACTAAAATAATGCTAGATACATCCATTTAAGCGACAATTAATTTGGAACAGAGATATTACTTCCCTTTCTATTGTCTCTTGTGTAACACAAACATTGATGGAGCTCATAATAACTGCCTTCCAACGTTCATTCATATACCAGGTCCTCCTTCAGCGTGGCTAGTGCAACAGCGAGATCAGTGTCTCACGAACCCAGGTGTGCAGTTGTAAAATGGTAGCATGTTTACATGCTTTGTGCAAAAGTAGAAAATAGGTTTTTGCCCTCCTTTATAGATAAAGGAATCGAACAAGGTACACAACCGAACGATACAAGATGATGATGTAGCCCTTTTACACAACCGATCATGAGATAATAGGCGCGCACACAACGCAATTAGCATAACGCGTCGGAGGAACTACACACAACCCCATGCTACACGCTAGCACACCTAGACTCCACGACAACTCTCTCAAGAGGAAAGACGACGCAGAGGATCGCCGCTGTCGAGTCCATTCAGACAAAAGTATTCATTCGGGGCCCTGACGCGAAGAGAAGGACCATGACGACGTCTTCAAGAAGAGCGCGACACCCGCGGGTGTCGCCGTCGCCAGTCCCAAGGCACGATGTTTTCTCTCGGCAACTCACCCGTGCCATCGATGCCGCCAGAGGAAGCGCAAGGAGGTCTAAACCCCAAGTCTGGATCAGGACACCGTCCCTACGAGAGAGGGAATGTCCGGGCTATCCACCACTCCCCCGCCCGAATCCTACACATCCCAAAGGACAGCCACCACCACCACAATGGTGCATGTTAGAAAGCAACCATGTGGTCCATCATCCAGGGCCGCCACCCCAACTTCCCTGCCCCCAGACATCGCCACCCTCCTCCTCACCACACATCAACCCCGTTAGGACGAGTAGACATATGTTGTCCACTCAGTGCCCGGCATCAGTCCCCGGATCTGGGTCGATCCTCCACTGTAGGAGGTGTCAACATCTTCATCCCCATCAAGTCCCCATATTGAACCGAGGGGACACGATCCTAGGACTGCCGACGGCCGCCGGCAAGCCCACCCGGAGTTTGCACGACGCCAAAACTGTGGTCAAAAGCATCGACCTATATAACAAATAGCCATGTCATGGCCACCATCGCACACCGCACCCGTGACGAGACTGTCCACGGGCGCAACCCAGGCCAAGCCCAACCTCGCCTACCCCGGGAAGGAACCCTGATCTGCCCCAGGCCAAGACCCGTCCTGCCCGGGCACAAACCCTCTTACCTAGCCACCACCGCAGCACACAGTGTTGCCGGCCCAGCCCCGGGAGAAGAGAGGATGTCGCACAGTCGCCCCACACCGCCAGTCTTACCGCAGCAGCCATAACTAGCACCAGCTCGCACCCTCAAATCCAGCCTCCTAGCCGCGCCATCAAAGCTCGTGTCCCCTACCGGCTAGATTTGGCCATCACAGCGCAGGCACGCTCCACAGTCAAAGCTGCCCTCATTCCGCGCCGCCCCATGGGTCAGACTGGCAAAGCGACCGCCGCCAAAAGACAGTGGTCGCCCAGATCCGTTGCCGCACCGCCGGACACACACTGCCGCAGACCACCGCCACCACGCCGCCCAGGAGACCCATCGAAGGGGTGAGAGAGACTGAAAACTGACGCATTTTCTATGAACAAGCGGTACTTTTTCTTTTGGGTTTAATGGATGTAAATAACGTATTCAACAATCTTTCTAATAGTCGTATCATTTTGTAACTATTTAATTGTATGATAATTTTTTATTGATTTAGATAATTTGACAAAAAATAGTGAAGGTCAGATGACGAGGGGATACCCCCACGACTCCTCGTCGTGAGGGTACTTGGTGTGTGTCATAGTTGGCGGCCCATAGAAGGCTTCGGGAGGCCCAAGATCGACCCACCCGAAGCACCGACGACCGCATCGACATGGAGACCCAAGCCGACATGAAGTCCAAGACATGGCCGTCAAGACTAGCTAGATTAGACAATTCTCTATGTAAACCTAGATGGACTCCTTGAGACCTAGCCTAGTATATAAAGGCTGGGAAAGGGGACATCTAGGAGAGATCAATACTCACCCCAACGCCTTCGGCTAGAGCAATCTCGCCGAAACCTCCACTGTAATCGCATCCATCATATAATACATCGAGCAAGAAGTAGGGGTTTTACCGATCGAGCGTCCTGAACCTGGGCAAATCCATGTCTCATGTTAGCCGACGAGATCGACAACCTCGCACTCCTTCCTTACGATCAATCCCAGGGTTCCAAACCATGGGATTTGCCGAGGCCAATCCTTGTCACCAGACAGTTAGTAAACATTTGAACGACATTGACGTTGTTACATACAGGGGCTACCTTAGGTCATTTTGTAGTAGTCCTTGATGCTTGCTGCGAGGTGTGTATATGTTGGGTTGAGGGTTTTATCCTTATTTATTTTCATTTTTTCTAGCTTGACGCTGGTTTTCTATGACCTAGAGTTATTTTGAAAACATTTAAAATACGCCTCTTCTTGGTTCCGGGAATAGTCCGTCCAAAGAGTTGCGATCTGATGATTCACTTTGACTTATGCTTCGACGATATTTTGATCTGCAGATATTGGACTGGTTTTATTTTGCGGTTATGGAGAGTGTTTTATGATCCTTCGGGGTTTGCTTGATGTTGTTCCCATGCGTTCGAGATCTGCAATGTTGAGCCTCACTGTCGATTGTGACAATCTTGCTAGGAGAGAGGTTTTTGACCCGATCAAGATGACCACAATCGAGTTAACGATGGGGGTGATGTCGTCGAAAACGATCGTCTGTCCAGCGAAAATAGTGTGCCAGAACCGATCTTTGAGTTGATCTTGAGTCCCATTGAGACCTCGCCGTAGATTGTGACAATCTAGCTAGGAGTGAGATTTTCAAGCTGATCAAGATGACCAATCGAGTTAACGATGAGGGTGATGTCATCGAAAGCGACCGTTTGTCCGACGAAAATAGTGTCCTAGAACTGATCTTCGAGTTGATCTTGTGTCCCATCGAGATCTGTTGATCACCCAGCCGAACTTGCATGGGCCACCAATGTTAGAGATGATTCCGATGAATCCCTCGATAGGGTGTCCTAAGCTAGGTGATCGATGACGGTGATAAGAGGAGGCAAGAATTTACCCAGGTTTAGGCTCTCCTAAGAGATAAAACCCTACTCATGTTTTTTCATGATTATGATGGAGTCTAATACCGAGTAAAATGATCGAGAGATTGTTGTTATGTCTCTAGGGGCTTTGTACCCTCAACTTATATACTACGTTAGGGGGTACCGAGATTTACACAAGTCCTATGTCGATATGATTGAGGAGGCCATATCACCTACTCTCTCCATCCCATAATTCTTGTCAATTTGAACTAAAACCACGACAAGAATTATGGGACAAAGGGAGTACAATATTATCATCTTGTCCTCCATGACAATTTTAAATTTTCCATCTTCGGTTTATGGGCTTTATCTAGTGGCCATCAAGTTTATCGTTCATAGGACCCGATCGAATCGGTTGTTGTAGAGGACCCATTATCCGGAACACCAACAAAGGGAGCCTTTGAACTAAAATCATGACAAGAATTATGAGACGAAGGGAGTACAATACTATCATTTTGTGTTCCACAACAATTATAAACCTTCCATCTTCGGTTTATGGGCTTATCTAGTGACCATCTAATTTATCGTTTATAGGACCCAAGGTTTGACCTAAAAGATCGAATCGGTTGTCATGAATCCATTATCTAGGACACTGACAAAGGGTGTCAATCAATCCAGACTTGTGAACCAGGTTTGCCAGGTCTACTTGCACGGTGCTATACTACTACTCCGTACTACCTAGAGCTGAGGTACTCATCCGAAGAATAAAAACCTGAGCTGATGGCAAAGCATTTGGCCCGTTGTTTGTCAGCGACCTCGCCGGCGCCATGGTCATGCAGCTGAAACGAAACTATTAGTACGATTTTGTAAATTTAATGTAATAAAAATTAAAAAGAAATCGACCACAGTGGGAGTCGAACCCACGACCTTCTGATCCGAAGTCAGACGCGCTAATCCACTGCGCTATGCGGTCTTTGATGTCGAAATAACACTATTATATTAATTATACAATACAAATGAAAAAACAGCCTTGCATAGAAGGAACGTGGAGCCCCCATGCCACTGACTGCGGTCTACGATGACACAACCAAGCTTGCTCTCCACTTGATACTTTGTCCTGGGCGAAAGATCTCCTTGATTTGTAGTAGTCCCTCCGTAGTGAAAATTCAAATAAAAATCCATTCCATGGCAACTATTCAGAATGGAAACAACTACATTTCAGACGCAACGATTCGGTGCCCAGGCTCATCTGCTCTCATTCGTGAAGAATAAAATCGTCGAAAAGAGTAAACAATTTCAAAAAAATCAAACTTTTTTGTGATGCAAAATGATCGAATGCCTGATTCCCATGAAAATTTCCGTTGAGTTTGGACATTTGAGTAGCTCATAGCAAAAAAGACAAATTTCAGGCATGTGAGAAAGTTTGAAAAAAATGCACTATTCATTATTGATTTTATCTTTTTTTTTGCGTGAGCTCCTCAAATGTCATTTGCCCATGATCTTTTACAGCACCTACAGCACACAAGCATCTTGCATGTAGAATAGTTTTAGATTTTTTTTAAAAAATTTACTATTTATTTTGATTTTACTGTTCATCTGGTGTAGATGAGCCCGAGCTCCAAAGTGAATTATCGCTACATTTCCTCTTTGACTAAAGATGATAGTACTGAGGTCTTTTCACATGAATCAAAAGCTTCCCTGCTACATGAAGCCTATAAAGAAAGACTACAAACAATTATGACATTCAACTAGATTTACTAAACTTAATGCATGTCATAGTGATTTATCATTTCTGGGGATACCTTTCAATAAAGAGGAAATTTATGGAGTAATTAAAGACCTTCCTTCCAACAAATCTCTAGGTCTTGATGGTTTTAATGTTGATTTCATCAAGAAATGTTGGTATTTGATCAAGCAGTATTTCTATGATCTTTATATTCAGTTTCATAGCGGAGAACTTTGTTTATAGAGCATTAATAATTCTTTATTTCACTCATTTCCAAAAAGGTTGATGCTTCAATTGTCAATGAGTATAGGTCAATTTCATTTCTTAGTTGTACAATCAAGTTATTAACCAAGCTTCTAGCCGACAGATTACAAAAGATCATTCTGGAGCTTATCCATGTAAATCAGTATGGCATTCTTAAATCAAGATCCATACAAGACTGCACAACTTGGGCCTATGAGTAGCTCTTCCAAATCTATAGAAGCAAGAATCCGACAGTGGTCCTCAAACTAGATTTTGGAAAAGCTTTTGACAAAATGGAACATGGCATGATCATGGACATCTTAAAAAAAGGCTTTGATGTTAAATGGTGCTCCCGGATTCAAAAGGTTCTTTCAATTGGCACCTCTATTGTCCTCCTAAATGGATTCCCGGGTAACACATTTATCTTGGTTGTAGATTTATTACAGACTATTCTTATTGATGCCATGTAGAGAAATGTAATCCTACCCCCAATAAACTATACCTCATGTCCTAATTTTTCAGTCCTTCAATATGCGGACAACACTTTGATCATCATGTCTGCATGCCATAATCAGTTGCATCAACTTAAACTACTGGTACAACTCTTTTCCAAAGCATTTGGTTTAAAATCCTCTTGTTTCTCATTCAAATGTTGTTGCGTCAATTTAGGCCAAGGCTTGTTGTTCGCAACTTGTGCATTGGTGACCTGAAGTCTATCTTCAAAGTATGACAAAGTCCCAAGTTTCATCAGTGCTCGGACACCTTTAAGCACACCATTGTACACCTCTGACATGTTGCTGGTCATTATGCCATAACGAGCCCAGTGTTGTGAGCGTGCGCCCACCTGAATAATTCAAGGCAATTATCCTATATCCGATGAATCATATTTATAAGAGTCATACGACCCCTCAGGTCTTCTCTATCAGGCACAACACTGTGATCGATCTATCCATTGGTCCCTACCAAGATTGCATTCATCTTCGCTTCAGTGTTCTGCATGCACATCCTTTTGAATAGCTTGAACCAATCCTTGTTCTTGAACTTCGAGTAAAACTTTGCAGCCAAATGACGCATGCACCACCCCGTCTCCAGATCGGGCCACCCCCAGCCAGGGTCTGTTGACTCCTGGACTATCTGAAGCACGCTCAATAATCTTTTGTTGCAATCAGAGATGATGCACACATCAGGAAGATTTTTCACGACTCCTAACTTCAAGCAGCTAAGGAACCACAACCAGCTATCTTTGGTCTCACTCTCCACTAGTGTATAGGAAATAGGATGTAGCAACTTATTTGCGCCCGCTGCGACCACAACCAGGAGTGTGCCCTTGTACTTTCCAGTGAGAAAGGTATCATCAATTGAATTTACGAGATGATAGTACTAGAATGCTTGTACAACATGAGCAAATTGTTAGAATATTGGGCCCATTAGTGGGCAGCCCATATAAGCAAGACCTGAAATCTCAAATTGGCCCATGTGCATGGCAGAATTTTGGAGGTGCAATGAGGTGCTAAAGTTAGTCCCACCACGCTAGTTTCCAGAGAGCTACACCTCTTTATAAGGTGGAGTGGTGAGACACTTGGTGTGCTAGAGTTAAGAAAAGGCTCTCTCACGCGCACTCCTCCTCCTCCGACGCCGCCGTCCGTCTCGTCACGACGCGCCGCGGGTTGCGGGAATGAGCCGATCCGATGGCTGTATTTTTGTTGTTCGGGAAAAACTAGTTGGGTCACTACTGGATTGTGGGCTGCAGAACCGGACGGCCCACGTTCGCACCTGTTAGGGTTTCCTGAGCTGCTCTATATATTGTCGTGCGCTGCGTTGCACCGACACACCGAACCAATCTACGTTTGCCACACCTTGTGCCGTGCACTGGCGTTTGGGAGAGCAGGTCTCCGGAACCAGTCGCCTTTGTGATCATGTACGGGAGAGGGTGAATTAGGTTTTTGGGAAGCGCTATGCGCGACTGCTCGCCGCTTCCACCACGGTTCGTCTTCCGGCCGGAGCTGTGGATCGTCTCCACAGGCGTCGTCTTCTTCGAACCGTCATCACCAACGTCATCGTCAACAACCTCACCGCAGGTCTCGCCACGGTGAACTTGTCTGCCTCCTCTGCAAACTTTTGGTACGTGCAGCGTATTCCGAAGTACATGTTTACTATGGATGTGTTGCCGTATATGTTGCTGCTACTATTCATGTTGTTTGATGCATCTAGTGAATTGGTATTTCACATGTTAGTAGTTGTTGTAGTCATGTCTAATATTCTGGAATTAATCATTAAATTATTGCCTAATTATCCAACAATCCAAAAACGTAATTGTAGGCAATTTCGTGATTTAACTATGGTTGGTTATACCGATGCAATGAAACCGGACCGGTTCATCGGTGGTATGGGATTTAAGAGATGGCATATTAAGTGCCAACTCTGGATCGAGGCCATGGCCATGGCCATGGGTATGTGGGAAGTTAGTAATGGTCCTTCTGGAGGAACTCCATCTGAGGAAGCTCAGAATAAGTTCAAGAAAGACACTACTATTTTCCGTGGCTACGTTCTGAGTGTTCTTGATGCTCGTCTGTGTGATGTGTATATGCACATAGAATACATCAAAGAGCTCTGGGATGCACTGAAAGCAAAATTCGGTGCAACCGATGCAGACAGTGAGTTATACATCATGGAGAGCTTTCATGGCTACAAAATGGTGAATAACCGTGGAGTAGTCGAACAGGCTCATGAGATACAGTGCATTGCGAGAGAGCTTGAGCTCCTCAAGTGTGCCTTACCTGACAAGTTTGTGGCTGGGTGCATTATTGTAAAGTTGCCTCCATCATGGAGGAACTTCGCCACAGCCCTCAAACACAAGAGAACGGAGATATCGGTCGAAAGTATGATAGCGTCTCTTGATGTTGAGGAGAAAGCTCGGGCTAAGGACACTGATGAGAAAGGTGCTGAAGGTCAGTCTATGGCCAACATGGTGCAATGAAACCCTCACCACGGCAAGAGCAAGGCCAAGTGCAAACCTGCTTTCGACATGCCTACCAAGACTACTTCCTTTAAGAAGAAGAATAAGAAGATGTTCAAAAAACCTGAGCTAGAGTGCTATACTTGTGGAGAGCTCGGCCACTTCTCTGTGGACTGCCCAAATCGGGCAGACAAGAAAGGGAAGAAGGCCAGGAACGTCAACGTCGTGACCGCTAGTAACACTGATGGGTATGGTAATTTACCGTATGTGCTTTCAGTATTTCAATCTCCATGTTGGTGGATTGATACGGGTGCTAATGTTCACGTGTGTGCTGACATCTCTATGTTCACTTCTTATCAGTTCAAGCGGGATTCCACCGTCCTAATGGGGAATGGGTCGCATGCTTCTATTCGTGGTGTTGGCACGGTAGATCTGAAGTTTACTTCGGGGAAGATCCTGTAGCTGAGGAACGTGCAGCATGTCCCTACTATGAACAGGAATCTCGTTAGCGGTTCTCTTCTTTGCAGAGATGGGTTTAAGTTAGTCTTCGAGTCCAATAAAGTTATAGTTTCAATGTTTGGACAATTTATTGGTAAAGGTTACGAGTGCGGAGGCTTGTTCCGCTTTTCGTTATCGGATTTTTGTAATAAGTTAGTAAACCATATTTATGGCAGTGTGGATTCAGATGCTAATGTGTGGCACTCTCGTTTATGTCATGTTAGCTTTGGTTTAATGAGTAGACTTTCCAGCATGAGTTTAATTCCTACTTTCTCCATTGCCAAAGGTTCTAAGTGCCATAGTTATGTGCAATCTAAGCAACCTCGGAAGCCTCACACGGCCGCCGAGGAGAGAAATTTGGCACCTCTAGAACTCGTACATTCTGATATGTGTGAGATGAATGGTGTGTTGACAAAAGTTGAAAAGAGATATTTCATGACTTTAATTGATGCTGCTACTAGGTTCTGCTATGTTTATTTGTTGCAAACTAAAGATGAGGCTTTAGACTACTTTAAAATCTGTAAAGAGGAAGTAGAAAATCAGTTAGAGAAAAAGATCAAACGTCTTAGGTTGGATCGTGGTGGCGAGTATTTCTCCAATGTGTTTGATGAATTCTGTCAGGAACACAATATTATTCACGAGAGGACGCCTCCCTATTCGCCCCAATCAAACGGAGTTGCTGAGAGAAAAAACGGACTTGGTGAACGACATGTTGGACACTACTGGCTTATCTAAGGCATGGTGGGGGGAGGTGACGAGGATCAGCCTCGGCAAATCCCATGGTCAGGGACCCTGGGTTAGATCGTAGAGAAGGAACAGGTTGGCGATACTCGTCGGCTAACAGGAGAAGCACTTCCTGTTCAATTGTATTATGCGAGGGGGCGATTACAATGGAAGTCTAGGCGAGTTCGCACAAAACCAAGGGTGATGGCCGTAGATTGGATGCCCTGAGGCGTCGCCCCTCCCAGCCTTTATATACTAGGCTGGGTCTCGGGGAATCCGTCTCAGGTTACAAGGATGATTGCCTAATTCTAGCCTTGCCTTGAACGCCAAGTCTTGACTTCCATATTGGTCGCGGACTCCTACGTCGGTGCCTAGAGTGGGTCGGTCGTGGGCCGGTCGAAGCTTCCAGCAGGCCTTTTGTCTTTGTATGCACCAGTTATCCTTACACGCAGGAGTCATGGGGTCACCCCCTCGTCAGTAGCCCCCGAGTGCCTGGGGGACTCGAAGAGTCGCGCAGGGACTCGAAAATTCATCATCGTTTGCTTTCATATGTGCAGCGCGACTGCGAGTCGTTGGCAGTTTTAGCCATGATAATGTTTATTCCGAGGGATGATAAGCTAAAAGGACCCAAGTTAGTCGACTGGCCGAGCCTTGGTGAATTGCTCTAGTGGAAAATACCTCAGTAGCCCAATCATGCCCGTGTCCCTAGACACGAACTTGGAAACAACTGGTGTCTAGCAAAGTTCATGCCGCTGCAGGTCTTATAGGATCAATGCTGCCGGCCCCAGTAAATAGCCTTAACGTGTCCGTTATTGGCTCAACTTTCTATCATGCGAGCGCATGGAAAACGTCGGGAGTGAAGTCGCGCTGTGGCAAGCCCCGGCCCAACCGTCTGCGCAGTGGGGTCCTACCTATACGCTAAGCTTGCGTGGCATCTGGGTACAGTGAGTCGCAGCCCAGGCATCATTTTTTATATAGGCACAGAGGCTAATTAGAGATGCACCCACTTGGAACAAACAATCAAGTGAGTTGTTAGTGGTCACTCGCGGAGTTTTTGCAAGCTCGGGCGAGGAATCAAATAAGAAAGCACCCACTCGAAAAGTCGTCGAGTGCGCGAGTAGATTGTATTGTCAAATATTAGTTGAGCTCTGCGAGTAGTCACTCGAACGCTTTGTTGTCTTCAAGGTGAGGGAGCACCCGGACTCTGGAGATGTGCCATTTCGCCAATGCGAGTGGTCACTCGAGTACATGTTTGCCTTCTGGGTGATGGAGCACCCGAAACTCTGTAGATGTCGTGATTACTGTTGGTGCGAGTGGTCACTCGAGTACACCTTTGTATTATGTGTGAGGGAGCACCCGAACTCTTGGGTTTTTAGATCTTGCTCTGTTTTTAATAAGGGTACTCCCGATGGGAGTAAAAGATTTTGGATCGGAAATCAGAGCATTTTGGCACCAAGAGACAGGTGGTCTTTGCCGATCTTTGTTTTTTCCAATTGCTTTTATCTTGACCAGTCCTTCTTGGGATGTCGCGGTGATAAGCATCGTAATAATGATCTTTGGTGATCGATTACGACGCTTGGTCTTCGATCCATCGCGTCTCCTGGCCAGTCATAATGACGACTTGGATACTGCGCTGCCGCTGCGCGTTGGATTTCCAAGGCGTGTATGGGAAACACGTGAGATTTGACGTGTCATTTAAATAGTGCGGCGTGTATGGGAAGGCATCTTGTCTTGGAATTCGTAACACTCAGCGTGTTGGTCTTTGAATTAATGATGGCGCCGCCTGGGCTTCTGCGTGTTTTCCTGGTTTGCCCCTGGGTTGCGCTATAAATACCTCCTGTTGTTTGCCTGACCTCGGCATCCATTCGTCTCTCACCTTTCTCTTTTGCTTCTTCTTCATATGGTGCCCAAGTGTGGTGGTGGTGTGGCTAGACGAGGTCGTGGCCGTCGCGGCCGTGGTGGCCGCACACCTCGTTCTTCGCGCGATGGACGTCGTGGGGCTACGTCGGCGCCTTCCTCTTCTTCCGTGGAGGAGGGTGTTTGGCTCTATGATTTCCTTTTGTGTGTTCTTAGCCGGACCGCTGCCCGGGTTCCTCTTCCGTTCTGGTTTCCTTCCATTGTTTCTGAGCTCAATTTGAGGGGTCTCTGGCTCCATATTCAAGAGTGTGCTCGATCTTCTTCTTGGGTGGAGCTGGAAGTTGATAATTCATTCCTCATTTTTCTTGGATCTGGCTGGAGGGCGTTTTCCCGTCGGCTGAACCTGCGTGACGGGGATAGCCTTTGTTGTCGTTTTTATGGCGAAGATACTCTCACTGTTCGTGCATTTGATGTTGGTGGCAATCGTCTGGATCCATATTGGGAGGAAACAAGCAGCGACAACTCTGGTGGGTCGAGAAATCCTTCGTCTGCTTCTCCAGTGGCTTCATCTTTGGCTGACTCCTCGGCTGGTGGTGCTTCCTCTTCTAGTTCTAAGGATGAGCTCGACGTCAAGCCATTTGTCAAACGGGCGCGTCGGTAGGCAAGGCACCTTGTAGAACTGGAGGGCAGCGACTTGCTTCTTCGCAGGCTTAGTTTTTACTTTGTCTGTGATGATGCTCGTCAAGTTGTGGGCCGAAAGTGCCAATTATCTCAGCATGAGCACACATGTAGAAGTCATAGTTCTCTGGGATGATTGGAACTGTAATCCTTTTGGTGATCGCTCGAGTCCCTTTGTAAACTTTGGTGTGTGGCGAAAGCCTTTGTGCTGGTACATGTAAGTTTGAGGTCTTCGAGCCTTTTGTAATGGGAACTTTCCTCGAGTCCTTTGTAATGAGAACTCTCTTCGAGTCCTTTGTAATGAGAACTGTCTTGGAGTCCTTTGTAATGAGAAATGTCTTCGAGTCCTTTGTAATGAGAAATGTCGGGTGCGCGGCAGCGCTCCCGATGGGAGTAGCCCCCGAGGCTGCGTTCGATTTGTAGAGTCGGACGTAGACTATGAGTTTTATTCGACCATGATGTTCTCTCTTGGAGCTCCTTGATTGCTCCAGATTTTTATCGGGTGCGCGGCAGCGCTCCCGATGGGAGTAGCCCCTGAGTCTTTAGGTGATCAGGTGAAGACTAAAGAATTTTCTTTGTCCGGTGCCTTTTTGTCCTTATCCTTGGGGAATAAATTATGCTTCTGCGGAAAAATTTGAGTGAGGCTTGTGCGGGCGAGACGATGCTTGAGCCCCCGAGGCTTTTTGTCTGTGGTTCCGTAAGTGAAAATAGTGTTTCCTTGGGGGGAGTCTGGGTTCGAGCCCCCGAACTCTTTTAAGTGGCGTCGTGTAAAATGAAATGGCGTCTCTCGGGGGGGGGGTTGTGATTGAGCCCCCGAGTGCTTTGAGTAGCGTCGCGTAAGCAAAGATAGCGTCTCTCGGGGGGGGGGGGATTTGTGATCAAGCCCCCGAGTGCTTTAAGTAGCGTCGCGTAAGCGAAGATAGCGTCTCTCAGGGGGGGGGGATTTGTGCTCAATCCCCCGAGTGCTTTAAGTAGTGTCCCGTAAGCGAAGATAGCGTCTCTCGGGGGGAATTTGTGCTCAAGCCCCTGAGTGCTTAAGTAGCGTCTGATACGTCCCAAACGTATCTATAATTTCTGCTTGCTCCATGCATGTTTTGTGTGACTTTTCCATGTTTTGCTTGAACTTTCATACACTTTTGAGCATATTTGTACTAATCTATTAACCCAGTGCACCCAACTGCCAGTTGCTGTTTTCTGCTGTTTTTGTATTTCAGGTTTTCCGGCCATTAAAAGTGCTCCAAAAAATACGGAAAAATCAGATAAAAAATCAGCGACCCGGAAGCTTCCGGAATAACCAAGGCAGCGGAGGGGGGCCACCACCAGGAGACCAGGAGGGCCCCTGGCGCGGCCCAACCCTAGGTCGCGCCAGGAGGCCTCCTGGCTGCCTGGTGGGTCCCCTCGACACCCCCCTCCGCCTATATTTAGCCCTCGGGGTGGAAACCCCTAATATCGATCTCTTTTCCGCGATCTCGCCTCTGTACCGCCGCCGCCGCCGTTTCAAGATCGGGGCTGCCTAGAGAAGCTGCCCCGGCACCCTGCCGGGAGGAGGAACCCCCTCCGAGAGACCATCCATAGCCATGGACGCCTCCCGTATGTACCGTGAGTAGGCCCCCTTGGACCATGGGTCCGTGACCAGTAGCTATGTGATCTATCTCTCCCCTCTTTGTGCTTCCACTTTCGAGACCTCGTGAGCTACCTCACATGATCGAGGCACCTTTGTAATTTTCTGTCGTTGCTATGCTGAGTTTGTTACGATCTGATGGATTATGAGACTATGTTCAGATTGTGATGAGTAATATATTTGGTTCTTCTCTTTTATATTTTGTTCTTGAGTAAATTATTGCATGTTCTCCGTTGCCGTATTTTACTTTGGCCAAGTGATTTGTTGCAAATCCAAGAGGGAGCGTTATGCTTGATTGTGGGTTCAGCCCCTTGATGTCTAGCTTGAGTGACAGAAACATGAGACTAGGGGATGTGCTGTTGCCACCAGGGATAAAACAACGGTGCTTGTATCCGCGGATGCAAGGATTGTTTACTTTACGCAAAGTTCTTTTAATGCAGTTGTCCGTTGCTTTGAGTTTACACTTTGGGTGGGATTCGCAACTTAATACCAGCGAGATATTCTGGATAGATATCTCAAGGTGGATGATTCGTAGTAGATGCAGTTGGATTTCGGTCTACTTACCTTGGCGTACTGCCCATTGCTTTTGAGCCCTTCCTTTCTTTGCAGCATAGTTAGCATTGCGGCGCCTTCATAATCCTGTTAATTGCCCAACTGTGATTTTTTTACCTCGCTAGCACTTTTATCGTCTTTTGGGAGAGAGACATCACTAGTAAAAATCACGGGACCCCGGTCCATCTTCATATTATTGTTTACACCCTCAATTTACTTTCAGTCTTTACTTTCAGTTGCCACTATTATTATCTCTTGCGTTGATCCTTTGTAAACAACAAGGCCGGAGGAATTGACAACTCCTCTGTACTCGTTGGGAGCAAAGTTATTTGTATCTGTGTGCAGGTCCACGTCAACTGCCTAATCTCTGGCGCCATTGTCACCTACTTGTATCTCTTGAGTCCTACTGGTTCGATAACCTTGGTATCTTCACCGAGGGAAATTTGCTGCTACGCTACATCTCACCTTCCACATGGGGTAACCAACGAGGAGTGAGAACTATACTGACCGTATCAGCATCGCGTAAGCGAAGATAGCGTCTCTCGGGGGGAGTTTGTGCTCGAGCCCCTGAGTGATTTAAGATAGCGTCTCTCGGGGGGAGTTTGTGCTCGAGCCCCCGATTGCTTTAAGATAGCGTCTCTCGGGGGGAGTTTGTGCTCGAGCCCCCGAGTGCTTTTAGTGGTGTCGCGTAAGAGAAGATAGCGTCTCTCGGGGGGAGTTTGTGCTCGAGCCCCCGAGTGCTTTTAGTGGTATTATTTGGGCAACACCTTCTTTGATTGCTTCAAGTTTTACATGAGTTGCCGATCGGTGCTGCTACCGATACTGTCGATAGTGCCTAAGGTAGACTATGGGTAGAACAGGCGCAAGTTTTCCACGTTCCATGGATTTCCCACGTCTTCGTCGGTATTCGGGTTCTTCAGCCTGTATGCACCTCCTCCTATGACCTCCGAGATTATGAAGGCTCCTTCTCACTACGGGGCAAGTTTGTGCACTTTTTCTTGTATTAGTCGGAGGAGGAGATCTCCTTAGCGGAAAGTTCTGGTCCGCAGGTGACTGCTTTGGTACGTGCGTTGCTTGTCCTGGTATCCTTCTGACCTTGCTATGGTTGTGTCCCTTGCTTCATCTGCGGTGTCTTTATCATCCTGTAGTGCTTCTTCTGCCTCTTCTTCTTCGTATCCCAAGATTCGGGGAGCTCCAAACTTTAGGTCGTGCGGCAGCACTGCTTCTGCCCCATATACCATGAAGAAAGGTGTGTACTGTGTTGAGGCGTTGGGGGTGGTGCGCAAGCTCCACAGGACTGCGGGTAGTTCTTCTACCCAGTTGCCTGCAGCTTTTTCGAGTGGTGCGAGGAGTCGCTTTTTTATTCCTCCGCACACTAAGCCGTTTGCCTTCTCCACCTGGCTGTTAGATTGTGGGTGCGCGACTGACGCGTAGTTGATTTTGATGCCCAAATCTTGGCAGAAGTTCTGGAATTCGGCTGCTGTGAAGTTTGTACCATTGTCTGTGATGATGTTATATGGTACGCCGAATATGAAGATGGTGGACTTCATAAAGTTAACGTGAGGGTTGTTGAGCTGGTGATTGGTACTTCCTCGATCCACTTGGTGAACTTGTCTACTGCTACTAGTAGATGTGTTCGACCTCCTTTTGAGGATTTCTTGAGTGGACCCACCATGCCGAGTCCCCAAGTGGAGAACGGCCAGGATAACGGTATGGTCTTGAGTTCTAATGCTGGGGCATGCGGTCTGCTGGCTAATTTTTGGCAGGCGATGCAGCATCGCACAATGTCTTACGCATTTCTCATTGCGGTTGGCCAGTAGAACCCTGCTCGAAAAGCTTTGGCCACGAGTGCGCGACTGCTCGTGTGATGCCCGCAAGTGCCTTCGTGGATCTCGAGCAGCAGGGCTTTGCCGTCTTCTTCCTCGATGCACTTTTGGAGGACCTGAGAGATGTTGTGCTTGTAGAGTTCTCCGTTGATTACTGTGAACGCTTTAGATCGTCGACTGATGCGTCGGGCTTTTGCAACTCCTTGTGGTAAGGTACCTTCAATTAGGAATCAAAGGAATGGTTTTGTCCAAGCTGGGCCTTCAGGTGCGGCTGGTTCTGCATCTCCGACTGTGACGGGGATCAACCCCGGCAAATCCCATGGTCAGGGACCCTGGGTTAGTCATGAGAGGCACAGGTTGGACGATAGCTTGTCGGCAAACAGGAGAACACGTTCCTGCTCGATATTATTGATGAGGGAGATGCGATTACAGTGGATGCCAAGGCTGGAGCGCTCAAGGCTAGGGTTACAGGTGATATTGGTTGCCTTTGGCGTCGCCCCTCCTAGCCCTTATATACCGGGCTAGGTCTCGGGGAGTTCATATACGTTTACAGGTAAGCTTTCCTAACCCTAGCTTGCTCCGTACGGCAGGTCTTCGCACCTTCCTTGTGAGTCGCAGACTCCTACGTCGGTGTCAATTAGCGGGCCGAGGCTGTATCTTTATGGGCCTTCTGTCTTCAGGGACACCAGGTAGGCTTATCCGTAGGAGTCGTGGGGTTACCCCCTCGTCAGTAGCCCCCGAGTGCCTGGGGGACTCGAAGAGTCGCGCATGGACTCGAGTACATTCATTTGTCAGTCGTTTGTATGCGCAGTACAACCGCGGGTCGCTGGCAGTCTGGTGGCCATGACAAAACCTGTTTCGAGGGATGCTAAACTGAAAGGGCCCAAGGAGTCGACTGGTCGAGCCTTGGTGAATTGCACTAGTGGCAAATACAGCAGTATCCCAATCAAACCCACGTCCCTCGACGTGATCTTGGAACACTGGTGTCGAGCAAAAGTCCTGCCGCTTCAGGTCTTACGGTGTTCATTTGCCACCAGTAATGTGCATAGCCTAAGGCGCGTCCGCCCGGCTTTTTCTATCATGCGCAGAGCATGGAAAAGGTTGGGAGTGAAATCGCTCTTCGGCAAGTCCTAGCCCGACCGAACTTCGCAGCGGGGTCTTACCTACACGCTAATCTTCCGTGGCATCTGGTCACAGTGTATCGTGTTCCAGGAATGTGTGTTTTTGAGGCGCGGAGCCTAATAGTATTGCACCCGCTTGGAACAAAACATCAAGTGAGTTGTTCACTCATTCACTCGCGGAGCTTATTTTGAGTGCTCGGACGGGGGGTTCTTCGCGAGTAGTCACTTGAATGCCTGTTTCGGCTCTTGAGGTGAGGGAGCACCTGAGACTCTAGCGTCGTATGATCTTGGCGAGTGAATGTTTGTCTTGCGTCGGGTTGAGGGAGCACCCGAGACTCTCGAGAGTGCGAGTGATCAGTCGAGCACATTGCTGACCTTTGGGTGAGGGAGCACCTGGGACTCTCATGATGTGCTCTCCCGATGGGAGTAAGATGTTTTTATTTATCGGGAAAAAGATCTGATAGATAGAATATCTATTGGTTTTCTTCGCCGCTTGTCAGGATAACGATGCCTCTGTTTGATGGCTGTCAGGGATGCTCCGCCAGTGAACCGTCACGTCTTCATGACCGGTCATAATGATGACTGTGTGGCGTGCGGGAGGCGCTGGTTGAGTTTCCGATACGCGTGTTGGAAACGCGCGTGAATTGACGCGTCTCACGCACAGTGCGTCCCGTGGGAAAGCATCTTGGTCTTGGGTTCTGAGACGTCTGTGACGCTTGGTGTTTGAATTAATTGCTGCTGTCGTCTTGGCTTCTCTGTGCTGGGAGATTTTTGTTGTATAAATAAGCCTTTCTCTTCCACAGCGTTTCGCCTCTATCCAGCTTGCTGCTTTGCCTCTTCCTTCTTCTCTTCTTCCTCTCATGGCTTCCAGGCGAGGTGTTGGCCGTGGCCGTGTTCGTCGTGGCCGTGGTGGCCGTGCACCACACTCATGCCGTGGTGGTCGCCATGGTACGGCGCTAATGCCTTCCTCCTCTCCCTTGGAGGAGGGATTCTGGCGCTATGATTTTCTTTTACGCGTTCGTGGCCAGAGCGCCAATCGCGTTCTTCTTCCCTCTGCTTTTTCCTCCATTGTCGCTGAACGTGGCTTAGATAGTTTGCTTCCGCATCTTCAAGGGAGTTGTCGATCTCCTTCTTATGTTGACTTGGAGGTTGATAGCTCCCGCTTGATTTTTCTTGGCTCTGGTTGGAGTTTGTTTGCTTGGCGGTTGAATTTGCGAGATGGCGATATGCTCAGCTGTCGTTTTGACGGCGAAAGCACTGTCACTGTCCGCGCGTTCGACCCGAGCGGCAACAACATGGATCCACACTGGCAGGAGTTGAGCAGTGATGGCTTCTCGCCCCTTCGTTGGTTTCCCCAAGTGTAAGGTTGAGATGTAGTGCAGCAACAGTTTTCCCTCGGTGAAGATACCAAGGTTTGTCTCCAGCAGGACTCCAGAGATGATAAGTAGGTGTCAGCGGTGCAACTGACGCGGACCTGCACACAGACACACATAACTTTGTTCCCAACGAAGTTCAGAGAGGTTGCCAATCTCTCCGGTCTTGTTGTTTACAAAGGATAAACGCAAGGGATAATGATAGCAAATAAAAGCGGTAAAGTAAATGTAACGTGGAAACAGTGATAAGGATATGGACCGGGATACGTGATGTTCGCTAGTGATGTCTCTCTCCCAAAAGACGATAAAATTGCTATGCGAGGTAAACAAATTACAGAAAGGCAATTGACAGGATTATGAACGCACCGCAATGCTAACTATGCTACAAAAGAAAGGAAGAGGTTCAAAAGCACGGGCAGTACGCAAAAGTAAGTAGACCGAAATCCATCTACATCTACTACTAATCATCCACCTTGAGATATCTATCCAGAACAACTCGCTGGTATTAAGTTGCGAGCCCCACCCAAAGTGTAAACCCAAAGCAACAGACAACTGCATTAAAAAGAACTCTGCATAAAGTAAACAATCCTTGTAACCGTGGTTACAAGCACCGTTGTTTTCCCCCTTGTGGCAACAGCACATCCCCTAGACTCATGTTTCTGTCACTCAAGCATGTAATCGGGGAGGCATCAACCCACAATCTAGCACAACGCTCCCTCTTGGAGTCACTACCTACTACTTGGCCAAAGCAATAAACAGCAATGGAGAACATGCAAGAATTACTTAGGAACAAAAATATAAAAGATAGACACCAAATATATTACTCTATCACAATCTGAACATAATCTCATAATCCATCAGATCCGATCAAACTCAACATAGCAATAGAAGAAATATTACAAAGGTGCCTCGGTCATGTAGGGAAGCTCACGAGGTCTAAACAATGAAGATCAAAGAGGGGAGGAGAACATCACATAGCTACTGATCACGGACCCATGGTCCAAGGAAGACTACTCACGGGACATCCGGGGAGCATCCATGGTGGAGAGGAGACTCCCGGAGGTCAATCCTCCCTCCGGCAGGGTGCCGGGAAGAGGTCTTTTGGTGCTCCCGATCTTGGAAGCGCAGCGGCGGCGGAACAGAGGCGAGTTCGCGGAATAGGGTTCCTCCTCTGGAGTTTTCCCGTGACGGGGGATAAATAGGCGAAAGGGGGCAGCCAGAGGTGGGCCAGGGGCCCCAGGCTCCCCCCCTGGCGCGGCCAGGGGTGGGGCCACACCGGGTGGCCGCCTGCCCCCCCCCCCCCTTGGCCCCCCTCTGGCCCCTCCCGGGCTCTTCTGGAAGCTTCCTGTACGCTGATTTTTCCTGAATTTTTCCCGGAATTTTTCTGGCATTTTTTATATGGGGGAAAACTGAAATAGAAAAACAGCAGAAAACAGGAACTGGCACTGGGGTGCACTGAGTTAATAGGTTAGTCCAAATATGATAAAAAAATGTATGAAAGTGTATCTAGATCATAGCAATATCACACAAAACATGCATGGAGCAAGCAGAAATTATAGATACGTATTGGACGTATCAACATCCCCAAGCTTAATTCCTTCTCGTCCTCGAGTAGGTAAATGATAACAACATAATTTCTATGGTGACATGCTAGCAACCATAAAAGAACTTTGAAAAGTAAAGCAATCAAGGTTAGAGATTAAAATCAAGTCATAACATGCAAGAGTCTATATTAGCATTGAAACAAGTAACAAAAGAACATTAGGTGCAAGAGCTCTCGCTGTCTGTGACTCGAATGTCTCCAAATGGTGTTTGCGTGCAAGAAGGGGATAGGGAATACGAGAAAAAGTATTTTTGTGTTGAGAACTCAATCTACTAAAGTTTCACACTTGGTCTTCTTTGGAATCTTATCTTGACTCGTCCCCAGACCACTAGCCAGGTACATGTCAATTTGATCCACTCCTTTTCGATATTTTGAGCACTCATGCAATGGATGAGCGTAAGCATGAGAGTTGACACTTAGGATGGCAAAGAGAGAATATGGTGGAGGAGGAAGACAAAAAGGATGAGAAAGGCTCACTTCAATGAGGACAATCATAGGCAAGAGATGCCAAATGATAGATATGATGTGAGGAGTAGGGATTGCCATGCAACGGATGCACATACGAGCTAAGAAGCTCTCCAATGGAACTATTAGGGGTGCATCTAACTTGCTCGCCCATGAAGACCTGGAGCTCTTTTGAGGAGGCTCATCCTTGGAATATGCAAGCCAAGTTCTATAGTGTGAAGGTCCGCACATAGCTATATGCATAATGCTCATCTCTATGGAGTACAAAGATACAGAGGGAGTACTAGTGTGGATCTCTCAAAAGGATAGTAGTGTTGCCCCTTTCTCTCTTTTTATTTCTTTTTCTCTTTATCTATTTTTTTGTATTTTTTTGTGGCCTCAATGGCTCTTTCTATTTAACTCTCATTTGTCCTCTTTGGGATCTTTTAATGTGTCCACTTGGGATCTTTTCCTCACTTAAGGGCAACACTCTATTTTACAAGAAGGTAAAGGAGATCTTTCACACTTTACAAGGTACTCAAAAACATAAAGAATATGTAACTATCATGATGTATGCAATGTATGTCGCTGCCAGTGTAGCAGGAACATGTGTGACATGAAGATCAAGTCATGAAGAGGTGGAAGTTGCATGGCAATGTAACTCGGAAAGGCTATGAAAATGCCTTGAAAGGTAGGTATGGTGGCTGTTTTGAGGAAGGATATAAGGAGGCTTATGATGACTGAGCGTATCATGCCAAGGGTTTGGATGTACCGGCGAAGGTGGACACCAACTCTCGGAGTGAGAAGAAGGCAATGCACGACACGTGAGAGGCTAGCAAAATATGGGAAGGTGGAAGTGTCAACTTTCAATACTCACATTAGTCCGAAGAACTCATGCACTTATTATCGGTAACTCTCAATCTAATAAGAAGGTTCACAAAGAGACAAGTACCCCGAGGAGGAGTGTATGGGGGTTTGGTTATCCTTGCGCATCCTCGACTCATGGTACGTGAGTGTTCTCTGATATTCGAATCCTCAGAAGAGTAGTGATCCATCTAGTAGCTAGAGTTCTCAACTAGTTTTATAGGTTTTGAAAATAAACACGTATTGCCCAAAATAAGACACATATCACTAATAGGCTAGAGCTCTTGACACCAAAAGTCCAAACATTACTCACAACAATACCTCAAAACTATTGCAAGCTACTACTAAAATTAAATAGCAACCTCAAGTACCTACTTCTCAAAACAAGACACAACTCAGTGCAACAACTAACTCTTTTTAACAAGATAAACATGAAAAATAAAAAGAGTTCCAGCAACAAAATAAACAAAAGCCAAGGCTCTTGCTAAAGACAAACTAAGACTAAAACTAAACATGGCAGTAGCTATGAAAAGATAAAGAACACACAACAGCAAAAATATAAGCATGAAGAATCCTATGATGTGTTCTAGATTTTGAAAGTGGAGCGTGTTTTTCTCCCACACAAAGTAAGAAAGGATCTAACTTGTTATGAACAGCAAGCAAAGCTAAAGAAACTAAAAACAAATCCTAAGAGCGAGACGCTCCAAGCATAGCACATAACACATGAAGTGATAAAAATATAGTGAGACGAAGGATGAACTGATGATTTGTTGATGGAGAAGGGGATGCACGGGGGCATCCCCAAGCTTAGACGCTTGAGTCTCCTTGAATATTTGTTGGGGATGCATGGGGGCATCCCCAGCTTGAGCGCTTGACACTCCTGGATCTTCTCCCATCATCTTCCATAGCACACTTGAAAACTCCCTTCATACATAACTCATCATAAGCTGATTAGAGAGGTTAGTACCCTTAATAAATATTTTTTCTCCACTGGATATAAAGATATTCTTGAAGAGATACTGTTTCTCAAGAGTGCCAAAATGTTTTTGCAAAGAAAAAGCAAGCTTAAGGTTTGCAAAAGTTAGGAGAGACAAAACGTGGCAGAATCTGTGAAAAACAGAACAGCAGATAGTAAAGGATTTTTTAGGGGCACTTCTGCAACTCAAATAAAAAAACTCAGAAGATACGGAAGTTTCATAATTGTATATAGCATAATGTGTAAAAATTTCAGATCAAAAAGATGAACTGGGATTTTTCTGGAATGTTTCTGGTCACGAGGACATAATCTGTTTTCTGGACAGCATGTCACAACTTTTACTTCCCTTGCCGTAAGAGGCTATAACTTGGCACAAAGTTGAAAAATAAAGATACAATGATGCTGCTACAGTAGTAACAATCATCAAGACACAACAAAAGCAAAAAGAAAAACCTAAATTCTTTGCGGGCTGCCTCCCGAAAGCGCTTCTTTAAAGCCATTAGCTAGGCATGATACAAAAAGAAGAATCAAGTTTTATCAAGAGAAAGAGAATAACTAGCCCGTGTAACGGACTCAAAAGGTAACTTGATTTTCTTTCTAGGGAAGTGTTCCATCCCCTTTTTGAATGGGAATTGGAATTTTATATTCCCTTCTTTCATGTCAATAACCGCACCAACGGTGCGAAGAAAAGTACGTCCCAAAATAATTGGACATAAAGGTTCACACTCTATATCCATAACAATAAAATCAACGGGAACATAGTTGTCATTGACAATGATAAGAACATCGTCGATCTTCCCCAAAGGTTTCTTTATGGAAGAATCAACAAGATGAACACCAAAAGAACAAGGCTCAAGAGGCTTCAATTCAAACATATCAAATATTCTTTTGGGCATAACAGAGGTACTAGCTCCAACATCACATAAAGCATAGCAAGAGAAGTTATTTAATTTAATTTTGATCATAGGATCCCAACCATCATCTAGCTTCCTAGGTATGGAGGCTTGTAATCTAAGATTCTCCTCCCTATGTAGGCAAGATTAAGTGTGCTACTGTGGGGGTCTCTAGACATTTTGTGTAGCAAACTGATAACTTCTGAAAGGGTGCAACTATCAAAATCAATATCACTACTATCAAAGGTGGTAGTAGTGTCATCTAGGCTCACTTGTTTGAAACCCTCTATGTTCATAGGAGTTTCTTTATCTACGGTTGAGGTATTAGCATCATCATTAATAGGTATAACGGGACTAGGAGTGCATTGGGTGCTAATAGTTTGAGTGTGCTCAAAAATTTGGATAGTGGCAACTGTGTGGTGTGTAGGAAGGCTCTTAATTCTATCCTCTTCCTCTTTTTCTCTAGCCCATCTTTCTTTGATTTTATCCATCATCCTAATGTTTTCATTTATTTGTAACTGGATAGCATTAATAGGAGTGGCCTTATTCTCCTCAAGGGGGGAGGTTCTAATTTTTAGCATCTCAATATCAAGGGCTAAGCTTTCTACCTTCAAAGAGAGATTATCTATTTTTAGCTAATTTCTCCTCTACATTTTTGTTGAAGGCTTTTTGGGTAGTGATAAAGTCTCTAAGCATGCTTTCTAATTCAGAAGAGGGGTTCTTGTTGCTAGGGTAAGTGTTGTTGTTCCCATAATTGGATGGAAACGGTCTAGGATTGCTAGCAAAATTTCCCCTATAAGCATTGTTGTTGAAGTTGTTTCTATCAATAAAGTTCACATCTACTTGTTCTTGAGCAACCAAAGAATTTAAAGGAACATCATGAGGATCAATAGAGGGTTGCTTGGTAAGTAGAGACATAATTAAGTCAACTTTTTCATTGAGGGAGGTAATTTCCTCGACAGAATTTACCTTCCTACCTGTTGGAGCGCGTTCGGTGTGCCATTGGGAATAATTGGTCATCATCTCATCGAGAAGCTTTGTGGCAGCACCAAGTGTAGTTGACATAAAGGTTCCTCCCGCGGCCGAATCTAACAGGTTCCGCGAGGTAAAGTTCAAGCCTGCATAAAAAGTCTGGATAACCATCCAAGTAGTCAAACCATGTGTAGGGCATTTCTTAACAAGAGATTTCATTGTTCCCAAGCTTGGGAAACGTGTTCATTATCCAACTGCTTAAAATTCATAATATTACTCCTCAATTGGATAATCTTAGCAGGAGGGTAGTACTTCCCTATAAAAGCATCTTTGCACTTATCCCAAGAATCTATGCTATTTCTAGGCAAAGATTGAAACCAGATTTTAGCATCTCCCCTTAAAGAGAAAGGAAAGAGCTTGATCTTAACAACATCACCTTCTACTTCTTTATACTTTTGCATATCACATAATTTGTGACGCCCCCAAAATCAGACCGTGTACAGTAATCATACACACAGGGTACACGACTGAGATTAGGGTGCCACGGTGATAATATCACAGCACAACACTAAACACAAAAGGATAAACAAATATATTACAATAGAGGGGGTCACGCGGACCCGAATATATAAGTCATACAAGACATAATATCTGAGTACAGACATAGTTAGTCAAGTTTTGCCTTAAGAAGGCTAGCACAAATCACATCAGAGATACAGAACGAAAAGGCGAGGCCTCCTGCCTGGGATCCACCGAACTGCTCCTGGTCGACGGGGAACTCGGCGTCGTAGTAGGCGCCTCCGGGGTACTCCTGCTCCTGGGCTCCAAGGTCGGCTGCAGTGGCCGATCAGGCAAAACAGTAAAGGAAATAAAGCAGGTGAGTATCTAGTATACCCGCGAGTCTTACGTCCGCTACTAAGCATTATGCATGGTATCAACGGAAAGAAGAGGCTGTATATAGTGGACTGAAAGTCAGAAATTCAGAACAAGGGTAAGAAGCTAGGCCTATCGAAGACTAGCATCTTCCGACGATGTCTTGCAGCATGAGGTAAGAATCAGCCAACAGTTTATATAAAGCATAAAGTAACAATGCAGCAGAAGTTGCTGCAGCATTGTATAATAATAAGTTGTAATAATTAACAATGCCTCCGAGTTCACCTCCTTGACATCCCCGCGAGGAAGAGGACCCGGAACCATACAGTTTAATAATAATAGTTTCTAGTGGTAAGATCCAGCTTCAGCATAAAGCGTCCTGTTACCGTGGACACGGCTATTCGAATAGATTAATCTTCCCTGCAGGGGTGCACTTGTGTTATGCTACACGCACGGATCTCCAGGGTGGCGGGAACCTTGTTAGGGAACACTCCACCGAGGCTATCCGACACTTCATAGCCCATCTTTCAAACTCAACAGAGAGGTCATCCGCCGGTCTAAATCCTAAGTACGCCGGGCCTTGGACCCCAACCCAAACGTACTCCTGCACGGTGCGTGACTGGCTGGTGAAGTTAAATCAAAGCAAATACAAATCACACTGCCGCGGCAAATAAGACAACACCACTTCCCGGCAATCAGCCCGTGGTACTGCTGACGTCTGAAGAGTCCTCGGACGACACTAAGGAGCGGAGGAGCCCATAACTCGTAGTTCCCACGAGTAGGTAGTGCGTACATGGCATATAGCCAACTCAAGACATTCACTGAACCATTTAGCATTTTAATTAACCTGCGTGACAACCGTTATCGTTGCCTCGACTTAACCGACCCGCGGACAACGACAGCAGCCAGGACCACCAGTACATCGGTGCCTGCCCTGTCGTCCCACCAAGTCACTGCGGTTACCCACAAGGTGAACCGTCTCCTTACCTTGTCTCGCGTGTGCTCCGGGAGGAGCTCGACTTTCGTGGTTTGGTAACTCTCGCGGCCAACGATCAGGGGCCAAGCACACCACGTGATGATCGGGTGTGATAGACTCTACGTTCGCATACAACGGGTGTTTTCAAGCCTAGCATGTACAGACATGGCCTTGAAACACATGCAAATACTAAGGTTCTACTTGGCGAGCCTAGCATGTACAGACATGGCCTCGGAACATGGACCGAAAGGTTAAGCACGAGTCATATGGATGATATGATGAACCATATTGAGATGCTCGCCATTGCAGCTACACCGCCTCACGTGATGATCGGTCGTGGTGTAGTGAATTTGGTTCGTGTAATCACCAAAGACGACTCGAGGGATGTTGTTTTTGAGTGGGAGTTAGATGAACTCATTTTATCATGAACTAAATCAAAGTGAATTTGCATAGTTCGTTGTAGTCATTGGCATTTGTTTACTACCTTTGCGCTTAGCTATAATTGAGATAATAGAACTATAGAATTCTGGATATTTAACTTTACGAACTGGTACCGTATTGTTTGAGTGTCAATCTAAAGTTTAAAGTCTTATTGCAAACTTTAGCAAACCTTGCTTGCTCCATGAAGTTTAATAATGTGTATTAAATCGAGAGTAACAATTCCAGTGTTAGTGTCTAAGTATCACACTTGCCTCCATGATCCTTGATATTCAAATGTTGTTTGTTATTATCAAGGTTATCTAGGAGCTGAAATGATTGTTTCAGAAACTATCATGTGTGGAAGATATAGCGATATCTGAAACAATGTTTAGTTGCAATGTGATAGAGTAAAATTTAGTGAGAAACATGTTCTCATATTGTATGAGAATTTGTGAAGGTTGGAGACACTATGTGTCCTAATCTCTCAAAAAGGTTTTGGGAACTAATATTGTACTCACAGTTTGTCCCTATGAGCTATGGTAGTTTTGTCATGAAAGTTGTCATGATAGGATGAATGGAAGATGTAGGTAAAATGTTTACTACACTATAAGATTACTAAAGAATGGAATTTGGAAGAACACCAAACATTTGATGACGGTGATCTACATCAAAGTGAGAATCAAAGGGTGTTAGTATTTGACTAACACACTTTGGATTATGTGTCATATGAATGGTGCCACAAGTGATGTTGATAAATTCTTCTAAAAAGGAAAGGAATTGCTGAAAGAGGATCTGAAAAATATTTTGGCGAAAAGAAAAAGGAAAAGACTGGAAATGTCCAGCTCGGGTATATAGATGATATACATGTTATGGGTATATTCATTGCTTGTTAAACAGTGTGATTCTTGAGTATTGGATACTGATTGGTTGGTATGAAGTGTCATACGGAACAACGCAATACAAGAGTTGCAATGGCCTGAGTAACTAGCAAATGAATATGGGATGATTCTCATCAAAAACAAAATAAAGTGTTATTGTGTTTATCGTTGGAATTAAACCTAGCCTTCAAGATTTATTTGAATAATTGTTATTCTGTTCTGGTGTTATACGAACAATAGTTGTTCAAATTATCACCATATTCATAGAAGATGGATGAACTCTATAAATCTTGTTGGAGAAATCACATCCATAATAACTGATGCTAAACATGTCGCAAGACAAATGATTAGAAGATCACTTATGAGTGACACCACCGTTTGAATCATATTGGAAAGAAACACATGAAGAAACTCCATGGTAATGGAATTTTGGAGTCTTTTGATTTTGAATCAATTGACGGTTGTGAGAAATTTCTAGAGATGATTGAAACACCGTTTAAATCATATTGGAAAGAAAACATGAAGAAACTCCATGTTTGATGGAATTTTTGAGTCTTTTGATTTTGAATCAATAGACGCTTGTATGAATTTCCTGGAAATGATTGAAACTCCGTTCATAGGCAAAGAAGGACGGACGACTAACTTATTGGACATTATACATGTTGATGTGTATAGTTCATTATGTGTAGCCATGTGTGGTGGGTCTTATAACTTCATATACTTTAACCAAGGATTTGAGTGGATATATGTGTATATTTACTTGATAAGGAAGAAGTATGAAATGTTTGAAAATGTTCAAATAAATTTCAAGATGAAGTGAAAATCATTGTAACGAGAAAATAAGAGTTTATGATTGGATCATAAAAGAAGATTTTTGAGTTAAAAGTTTAGAAAATGCCTGAGAGTTTAGGAATCGTTCCAAAACTTGCATTTCCCGAAACACCATAGGAGTATGGAGTGTTCGAGAGATGTAATCAAACCTTGTTTGACATGGTAAGGATCAAAGGTTTTATTTATAAAAATTGCCATTATATTTTAAGGATTAAGCTTTAGAGACTACCGCTTTTCACTGAAAAGAGCGCCATCGAGATCCGTTGAAATGACACCATATAAGTTATGGAATGGGATAAAATCCAATTTGTCTTTTCTTAAATTTTGGTATGCAAGGCATATGTAAAATGTTTACAACCAAAGTCGGATAAAATGCGTCTTTGTAAGTTATCCCAAAGTAACCGTTGGGTATTCCTCCATAACACTAAAGACAAAAGTGTTTTGTGGCTAAGTGCATCAAGTTTCTTGAGAAGGAATTTTTTGCGAAAAGTTAAGTGGGAGGACAGTAGAACTTCGATTAGGTTGTTGAACCTAAGCTTTATGTGCTAAGTGGCGCAGCGCCGGAAAGTGTCCCGGAAGCGGCCGCAATGCTCTTGGCTCCCGTGTCCCAAAGGTTGTGGTCACGGCGATCTAAGTTCCTATTGAACTGCGTAGTTCGGGTAATCGATCAAATAGTAAGATTTGAGATTGAATCATTGTTATTTGATAATAATGGACCGACTACATGCAAAGAAGCGATGATGGGCCCTGACTCCGTCAAAATGGCTAGGAGCTATAAAATCCGTGATAGTTCCATACACGAGAAACCAAGTTTCTGAACTTGGAAGACCCTCTAGATACCGTGTTTGGATCTATAAAGAAACAGACGTGGATGTTCTCACATCTATGAAATATTCGACATATCGTTAAAATGGTTTACGATTATGTTCAAAGAGTTGGCTATGACAAGATTTGATCTTTCATAACGATATTTAGTCTGGACGGATTATTGTAGCAACCACTACATATGCTAATTTTTGTATATGGTAGTTGAACAAACGGAACAACGTTCTTCTAATAGAATGGTTACCTAGGACGTGTACAGGACACGGTCCAAAGGGTTCTGTTAATTCAAAGGATGCTAAAATAGCATGCCAATTTCAATGGTTGAAATAAGCATTCGCGGAGTTGGAATCTTCATCATGATGAAATTGTTAAAACGTTTAGTTTCATCAGAGACGGTGAAGATGCTTGCTTTTGCAAGAAATTAAGTGGGAGCGCTGAGACATATTTCTAATACATTATGTAGAAGACATATTGTTGATTGGAAATGATGTATCTTTTATTGACACGGGTGAAGTTTCATTGAAAATTTGATTTTAATGGAAGATTTGGGCAAAACCAGTATATTGGGCTAATATGGTCTATATAAATAGATTGAGGTGCTAATATGGTTGGGCCGAAGTACATATATGAAATATTGAATAAGTTCAATATGGAAACGACGAGAAAAGTTCTTGCCGCATGGAAAAGGTTGAAGCGAGATTCAAGTGTTTTGACACTTGGTGAGTAAAATCACATGAATGATTTGATCAATCATGTACACCATGATATGTACAATTCCAAGAATGTCCTATGCTCTAAATGTTATGAGCATATACCAGAATGATTCATAAGATGATCATTGGACAATAGTAAAGATATCCTTACGTGCTTTGGAAGGACTAAGAATATATATTATGTATGTTGGACAATAGTTCATTGTAAAGTGTTACATTGATACTAGTTTTGTCGCAAGATACAATCTAAATTTATCTCAATTTTGGCGGTATGTTAAGGTGGCAAAATGTAATGGAAGAAAGTTCCATGATAGATTTGGAATAGTTCCAAATGGATTTGGATGAGTTCCAAAGTTAAGACATTATAACGAATACTACAACGAAAGGCTAAGTATATGACTGCTCTAGCAGCAGCAAAGGAGGGCATTTGTGTCAAGAAGTTTGTTTGACAAACTAGGTGTAGTTCCAAGCGAGCTAATACTATGAAGATCTATTGTACGACAATAGATTCAACATGTTTTGAGCTCAAGGGACTAAGGTCTCACCGGAGGACCAAATTTATGCAATGCCATCTCATTGGTGAATGAGTGATGCGTAGAGATGCAAAGAAATGCAAATACACACGGACCTGAAGTGTCAGATCTGGAGATTAGGTTTACCACTAGCAATGCGTATGGATAACAACTGAATGCCATAGGTGTTGGATGCGCAAGTACCAAACTAGATTATTGACTCTAGTGCAAGTGGGAGACTGAAGGGAATATGCCCGAGAGGCAATAATAAAGTGGTTATTATCTTATTCCATGTTTATGATAAATGTTTATTTTCATGCTATAATTGTGTTAACCGGAAACGTTAATACATGTGTGTTTAATAAACAAAGAAAAGGTTCCTAGTAATGTCTCTCTTTATACTAGCTTGTTGATTAACGGATGATCAAGGTTTCCTGATCATTGACATTGGATGTCGTTAATAACAAGGTCATATCATTGGAGAATGATGTGATGAACATACACCCACAGTAGTTATAGCAATACGATCATGTCATCAAGTTTCTATTGCTGTATCAAACTTTCACGAAGTAACCCTAATCCTTAGACCATGAGATCACGTCAATCACTGACACCGGAAGAGTACTTTGATTCCATCAAACGTCACACCGTAACAGGGTGATTATAAAGGTGTCGTTGGGTACTTGGAAAGTGTTAGTTGAGGCTCGTGGATCAAGAGTGGGATTTGTCCATCCAGATGACGGAGAGATATACTCTGGGCCCTCTCGGTGATATCACATTGACATCGCTTGCAAGCACGTGACTGGCTCACGAGGATGTTATATCACGGAACGAGTAAAGAGTACTTGTCGGTAACGAGATCGAACTAGGTATGGATGATACCAAATGATCGGATCTCGGACAAGTAAAATATCGCGAGACAAAAGGAATTGGTTACGGAGTAATGGTTCACACGATCACTAGTTCATCGTTGAGTAAGTGGGAGTCATCATGGATCTCCAGATCCCTCTGATGATTATTGATCGGAGAAGAGTCTCTGTCATGTCCATTTTATTCACGAACCGTAGGGTGACACACTTAAGGATTCGTTGACGCGTTTGAGTGGATACGGAACGCCAGAGAATATACTGGACATTACATGGACTGTTTTGATAAAACTGCTGGAATAGTTTCGGTATATCAAAATAGTGCAAGGGGATAATTGTTAATGTGTTCATTAAGTGAATTGTTCATAAATGAAGTACTAATTTAATGAAGTGTTCATTAAGTTGAGTGGCATTAAACCAAGTGTATTAAAAGTGTTTTAATGCAAAGTCTCTTAGAATTTTGAGTGGAGATTGAAGGGCATAATAGTGGCTTTTGGTTTTTGTGAGTGGAGACTCCATTACCATCAATAGGGAAGAGGTGGGGGCACCCTTGGGGCGTGCTCAACCCCTTGGGCTGGCTGCCCCCCCTCTCCTATAAAAGGAGGAGGTGGAGACCCCCTCTAGACACTAATTCCTCCATCTCTCATATGCCCTTTGGTTGGCATCTTCCTCCCCTTGCTAGCTGATCCAGTTTCACGAGTACGGTGCTTAGGCGAAGCCCTACTCAAGATCTTCTCTACCACCACCACCACTATGTTGTAGTGCTGCTGGAGTTCCCGAGGATCCACTACTTCCGCTGCCCAACTGGAGCAAGGGGCGGAGGTCGTCGCTGATCCGTACGTGTGACCGATTACGGAGACGCTGCCCGTTCGTGGCGTCAAGTCTTCATCACGACCTTGAGGTCGGCGAGTGTTCGACTACATCACCCACGAGAATCGTTCTCGTTAAAGCTTTTTGGTCTTCGAGGGTGAGTCCTTCTCAAACCGTTACAAGTTATCTCCTAGATGTGATCTTGGCAGTTGCAATCGTAGGAAAAATTTTGTTTTCTATGCAACGAACCCTTCAGGTGTAGATCTCGCAACGGTTACCAACGAGGTAATGTCGCCACAGCTTCAATGCATAAATTACTGCTGCCAATTCGAGATCATGGGTTGGATATTTGTCTTCGTGAGTACGCAACTGACGAGAGCCATAAGCAATCACCTTGCGCTCTTGCAATAGGACACAGCCTAATCCTTGACGAGACGCGTCGCAATATATCACGAAGTCTTTCTGAGTATCAGGGGGAGCGAGCACCGGGGGAGAAGTTAGCTTGTATTTGAGTGTTTGGAAACTTTCTTGACATTTATCTGTCCACTCAAACTTGACACCTTTGTGAAGCAGATTAGTCAGAGGCCTGGCAATCTTGGAAAAATTCTCGACGAAACGGCGGCAATAGCTAGCGAGCCCGAGGAAACTGCGGACTTGCTTGACGGTCTTGGGAGGAGTCCAGTCCAGAATACCCTGGATACGTTCTGGGGTGACGGCAATGCCATCCTTGGAAATCACATGTCCGAGGTAGGTTACTTCGGGAAGCCAGAATTCACACTTAGAATACTTAGCGTAGAGTTTGTGTTCTCGAAGCTTCTCTAGTATAAGACGAAGATGCTTAGCATGTTCTTCTTCATTCTTGGAATATATCAATATATCATCCAGATAAACCACGACGAACTGGTCGAGGTACTCCATGAAAATATAATTCATCAATCTGGAGAAGGTGGCTGGAGCATTGGTTAAGCCAAAGGACATGACAGTGTACTCGTATGAACCATAGCGAGTAATGAAGGCAGTCTTCGGAATGTCCTCATCACGGACTCGGATTTGGTGGTAACCCAACCTCAAGTCGAGTTTAGAAAACACCTTGGATCCGGCAAGTTGATCATACAGATCGTTGATCCGGGGAAGTGGGTATTTGTTCTGGATGGTGGCTTGGTTAATGGGCCGATAATCTTGGACCAATCGGTTTGTCCCATCGCTCTTCTTGACAAAGAGCGAAGGTGCTCCCCAAGCTGAGGAACTGGGGCGAATGAATCCTTTCTGAAGTGCCTTGTCGATTTCCTCCTTAAGTTCAAGGAGTTCATGTGGCGGCATCTTGTAAGGACGCTTGGCAATAGGAACAGTGCCTGGCTTCAAGTCGATGACGAATTCAACTTCTCTGGTCGGGGGTATTCCCGGCAGTTCTTCGGGCAAGACGTCGGGAAAATCGCGAACGACCGGAACGTTCTCGATGCCTTCGAGGGGGGCGGCATTCAAAGCATTCATCATAAATATCTGTGTTTCAGCATTACGGGTAACTCGGGCGGTGTGGTTAACAATCTCGCCGGAGGGGTGAAAAAGTTCGACAGACTTTGTGCCACAATAGAGTGCGGCATCGTGAAATTTCAACCAGTCCATTCCCAGAATGAGGTCTATGGTGGAAGACTTCAGAACGATGGGGGAAGCAAGGAATTCAACCCCTTCAATTTCAACAATGGTTCCGGGCACTATCTTGGAGGTGTGGGCATGGCCTATTGGGGTGCGGACAACCATCGGTGGGTTCATATTCTCTAGCGTAAAGTTATGCGACAATGCAAAGGCTTCCGACAAGAATGAATGCGATGCTCCTGTATCGAATAAAACAGTAGCAGGTACGGAATTAACGAGAAGGGTACCCATCACGGTAGCGGGTTGTTGCTGAGCTTCTTCAACATTGATGTTGTTAGCATGACCACGAGCATGAGCAGCAGACCCAGTATTATAGTTGGGGGTCCTGTTGTTGCCACGACCATTTCCACGGCCAGAGGGGTGAACTACCAGTTGCTTCTGTTTCTGGGGGCACTCCCTGGAAAAATGCCCCGGTTGGCGGCACGTGAAGCATAATCCATCCTGAGGACGGAGGGGTGTAGCATTGGGTGGTGCAGGCAGAGCTCTTGGCATCTGTGGGGGTGGAGGCAGACGGGGTGCAGCATAAGACGGCCTTGGAGCAGGGACAGCTGAATGGGTCACACTGGTAGGGAGCCAGATACGACGCTTCTGCGTTGCGGCCGAAGATGAACCAACGTCACGATAACGCTTCAGAGAGTTCTTGTGCTCCATCTGGGCAGTCTCGACGGTGATATCCTTGTTCACCATGGTGGCGAAGTTGGCGAAATCATGAACGGCAAGAGCGAGCCTGAGTTCTGGGTTGAGGCCACGACGGAACTTCTGCTGCCTGCGAGCATCAGTGGTGATCTCTCCTTCCGCATAGCGAGAGAGGTTGAGGAACTCGCGCTGATAGGCTTCAACAGTCATGTCGCCCTGAGTGAGGTTACGAAATTCTTTCGCCTTACGATCCATGATCCCCTGAGGAATGTAGCGGGCGCGGAAAGCAGACTGAAAGTCATCCCAAGTGATGACTTCTTCAACTGGCAGGGAACGCTTGTGGGTGCTCCACCACTGAGCAGCGGCGCCTTTCAGATGATAAGACGCAAAGTTCACATAGTCGGCTGGATCGACATTAGCAGACTCCAGCTCATGAGTGATGTCGTGAAGCCAGTCATCAGCATCCAACGGCTGAACAGTGTTGCGGAACATAGTGGGGTTGAGGCGGGTGAAGTCGTCCAGACTCACGGTGGCATGCTGATGGTGGTGCCCATTCTGATTCGGCTGGGGGAACTGAGCCATGATGTTCTGCATGAACTGACGATTCATCTCGAACTGCTGCATCATCGCGGCCATGTAATCCGGCGGCGGAGGTGGGTCGTTGGCAGCACGACCACGACCACGACCAGCCATCCTGCTAGAATTTAACAGGGGCATCTCAGCGATGAAAATTTAACGAGATACCGGAATTAAGCCTGAAGTAAAACGACAACGAAAAGGAGGCGCAGACATATAAAGGAGTAGTCATATAAGACATACACATTCGCACACCGAATCAATCAAAAATCGGGCAGCATAACGTCGTAGAAATTAAGGAAAAAGGACTCTCTAGGCGGCACGTAGACCGCGGTAAGGATTACACGACGCGACATAGATTCCACTATGTCAATCACGCCGCAAGAAAATTGTTGGCCACAGGAGTTGATGCCAGAGAACGCGCGGCCTGCCCAGAATGAGAATGGGATCCGCGGTCTGGGATCTGGCGTACGACGCCTGCGACACGACTCAATCAATGGGGGAAGCACCAAAAACACCGGGTGGAATCAAGAGAACGTGATCCTAATGTCAGATTTTGTAAAACTTACCAGCAAGGATAAGAGAGTAGATTCCCAGAGCATAGGTAAGGAGAAAAGGATCCTAATACCATAGATATCACACGTAGTGACATCGATGTGGGCCCGTAAGCCAAATATTAAGTTAGCAAAATAGTTTTTCAAAGTCTAGACTCAACTTCGACCAGGTAGTGGTGGGGTGGCTTCCTACAGGCAGTCGGCTCTGATACCAACTTGTGACGCCCCCAAAATCAGACCGTGTACATTAATCATACACACATGGTACACGACTGAGATTAGGGTGCCACGGTGATAATATCACAGCACAGCACTAAACACAAAAGGATAAACAAATATATTACAATAGAGGGGGTCACGCGGACCCGAATATATAAGTCATACAAGACATAATATCTGAGTACAGACATAGTTAGTCAAGTTTTGCCTTAAGAAGGCTAGCACAAATCACATCAGAGATACAGAACGAAAAGGCGAGGCCTCCTGCCTGGGATCCACCGAACTACTCCTGGTCGACGGGGAACTCGACGTCGTAGTAGGCGCCTCCGGGGTACTCCTGCTCCTGGGCTCCAAGGTCGGCTGCAGCGGCCGATCAGGCAAAACAGTAAAGGAAATAAAGAAGGTGAGTATCTAGTATACCCGCGAGTCTTACGTCCGCTACTAAGCATTATGCATGGTATCAACGGAAAGAAGAGGCTGTATATAGTGGACTGAAAGTCAGAAATTCAGAACAAGGGTAAGAAGCTAGGCCTATCGAAGACTAGCATCTTCCGACGATGTCTTGCAGCATGAGGTAAGAATCAGCCAACAGTTTATATAAAGCATAAAGTAACAATGCAGCAGAAGTTGCTGCAGCATTGTATAATAATAAGTTGTAATAATTAACAATGCCTCCGAGTTCACCTCCTCGACATCCCCGCGAGGAAGAGGACCCGGAACCATACAGTTTAATAATAATAGTTTCTAGTGGTAAGATCCAGCTTCAGCATAAAGCGTCCTGTTACCGTGGACACGGCTATTCGAATAGACTAATCTTCCCTGCAGGGGTGCACTTGTGTTACGCTACACGCACGGATCTCCAGGGTGGCGGGAACCTTGTTAGGGAACGCTCCACCGAGGCTATCCGACACTTCATAGCCCATATTTCAAACTCAACAGAGAGGTCATCCGCCGGTCTAAATCCTAAGTACGCCGGGCCTTGGACCCCAACCCAAACGTACTCCTGCACGGTGCGTGACTGGCCGGTGAAGTTAAATCAAAGCAAATACAAATCACACTGCCGCGGCAAATAAGACAACACCACTTCCCGGCAATCAGCCCGCGGTACTGCTGACGTCTGAAGAGTCCTCGGACGACACTAAGGAGCGGAGGAGCCCATAACTCGTAGTTTCCACGAGTAGGTAGTGCGTACATGGCATATAGCCAACTCAAGACATTCACTGAACCATTTAGCATTTTAATTAACCTGCGTGACAACCGTTATCGTTGCCTCGACTTAACCGACCCGCGGACAACGACAGCAGCCAGGACCACCAAAACATCGGTGCCTGCCCTGTCGTCCCACCAAGTCACTGCGGTTACCCACAAGGTGAACCGTCTCCTTACCTTGTCTCGCGTGTGCTCCGGGAGGAGCTCGACTTTCGTGGTTTGGTAACTCTCGCGGCCAACGATCAGGGGCCAAGCACACCGGTACACTGGTCGTACCCTCCCTGTCGTCCCATCGCAATACCTCTCGCGGGCACGGTTGGGTCGCCCGACTTCTTACCTGAAGGACAACCGTTTACAGGACCCTATGGCGGCAAGAAAAAGTCAGCCTCGAGTGGAGTACAAGGATTACTCCTTGATAGCTCACACTTGAGGTGACTAGGCATAACCCAGATAGGAGCCTTTGGCGGTGTCTGCATTGTACCGTACCTGTGCAGTTATAATATTTGTATCCGCGTTCACTCCCCTGAGTGATCACGGCCCTCTATCTAATCCTAGCCAACATTGCGCAGGGCTCACTGCTGAATAATGCATAATAATAATAGGCAGCATAGGATAAAGGAAGGCACATCAAGGGGCGACAAAATCAGGCTATGCAATTGAATAAGATTGTAATCGTAGCAGCAGCAGTAACAATGCCTAGTGCAAGAAAAGTACGGAAAGATAGGCGATATCTGGGGAAGAGAATGGCTCTGCTTGCCTGCAAGCTCGACGGTAGTAGTAGGGTCGTCGACGACGTAGTCGTACTCAGAAGCGGTGTAGTCGACGGCAGCAGCGGGGTCTACCGAAGATTAAGGGGGGAAGAAAAATAGTAAATACACAGCAAGCATATACAAACAGATGCATGACATGACAGATGAAATGTTAACGGTATTCTAACGCAGTGCAATGCACATGCCCGAAACGGAAATTCATCTGAGGATGAACTACCGGCTCCGGGTGATTACCGGACAGGGTGTCCGGAGGGGGGAAGGATCAAGCCGGAGGTGTCATGGTTACCGAAACAACATAAGGGTGGTGTATCCGTGCTATTTGATCTATTCCGAGAAACATTCGTGTTCGGAATAAATTCATCCGGGCACTCTAACAGTACCGGACAATTTATCGGACAGACGGCCCGGGGGGGGGAATGTTCGATGTTCGTTGTGTTAAAGGGGTGTGGTAGACATACGGATAGCGTATTCGTATTCGTTATATTTTTCTTATCAACTTTCATGTATAAAGTTTTTGAAACCAAGTTACGGTTTAAAAGTTATTGAATTTCAAACTTTAAATCAATTTTAAATGATTTCCTGGATTTCTTTTATTATTTATTAAACATTATCCAAAACATTATCCACAACATTATCCAGAACAGTGCTGACATGTGGGACCCACATGTCAGTGACTGGATTTTATTAAACCTATTTTAATTAAACCAAATGACAGGTGGGGCCGAGGTGTCATTGACTCCAGTGTTAACTAAGCATGTTTAATTAACTAAATGACCAGGGGACCCACATGTCAGTGACTGGGAGGGGTATTATCTCTCTGATTAATTTTTCTATTAAGCTAACTAAGCAATTAGCCGGGGGTCCACTGTCAGTGGCTGATTAGCCCCTAATCAACAAACTGACACGGGGGCCCCACCTAGCAGCCTCGCCGGAGGGCTCACCGGAGCCCGCCGCCGGCGAGGTCGACGGGGAGCTCGCCCCAGGGCACGGGAGGGTGCGCGGCTTGATGCGTTCGAAGCAGAAGACGACGGCGAGTGCACTGGTGGTGGTGGTTGCGCCGGAGATGCGCCGGAGCGACGTCGGCGACGTGCGCAGCGGCGGAGCCGAACGGGACGAGAAGGACGACGACGTTCTAGCGCACGGGAACGAAGGGGAGATAGCGCGTTCGACTACTGGGAGCAACGCGAGTGCAGTGACGTGCTTGGCCTGCCATACGCGGGCTCCAGGCCACGGCGGCGACCTCGCGGACGGCGATGAGCTTCGGCTCCAATGGTGGAGCGGGCTACGGCGGGAGAGGAGGGGAGCGAGCGCAAGGGGAGTGTGGCCGAGCTCACCAGGAGCGCGTGGAGGAGGGCAGTAGGCTCGGGGGAGGCTCGACGACGTGGGAATTCGACGGCGATGTCGCGGCGGCGCCGGAGGGGAACGGTGGCGTAGTCGTCGCTGCCGGGCCCCGCGGTTCGATTCCTCGCGGTGGGTGAGGTAGTCGACGTCGAGGCGGCTCCTAGACAACACGGCGAGGCGGCGGGAGCACGTTGGCCGCGCTTGGCCACGGCAATGGCGACGACGGCCCCGGGCGGTTCTTTCCCCGACGATGGCGAGCTGCAGGGGGAGGGGAAAAGATGGTGGGCGTGTCCAGGAGGGAGGGGGCGTTGCCCTTATCGCGTCCGCGGTCGCAGGGAGCAGGTGAGGGAGGGGAGGGCTCCAGTGGCGCCCGTGGCCACGGCTGCGCCACGGCGTCAAGTAGGTGGCCGACATGACGGGAGCAGGTGGGAGGTGGAAGACGGGCCGGGGTGGCTGGGCTGGGGTGGGCCTCGCCCCAGGCGAGCTTTAAGTCTTTTCCAATTTTCGTTTTGTTTTCTGTTTTCTTAATTTCTTTCTGTAATTGATTTATTAACCCTAGCATTTTTGTAAAAGGTTATTAGTGTTTGTAAATTAGTGTTACATATTACTGAGGTGTCACAAAATATTTTGCTGCAAAATAAAATCATTAGATATTTATTTTAAATATTAAATGCCCAAAGTAGGGGTTTTAACCCATTGTTTGAATTGTTTGGAATTTTCTGCAACTCCAAAAATTACCAAAGTTGGTCCAACATGATTATAATGATTTTTTGCAATTTAAAAAAATAGTTACATGATTTTTGGAACAACTTTAATTGAGCACTTTTGTTTTAGTTTCCATTTAAAGTAGTTTCAACTAGGGTTTGATTTCTTGATGAGCAAGATGCATTGTGCTTTGGTTTTGATTACCAACCAGCATGATTGAAAAGTAGAAGCAAAGTTTGATTAGGGACAGGGGATAACAGTGATTTACAAACAGGGATGATCAACAGTGAAGATGATTACTGTTACAGAAACAGAGGGTGTTACATAATTCAACAAAATTATTCAAGTGTAAAGCAGCATCATCTCCAGCACCAGAGAATTGATCTCTCATAACAAGGTTTAGCAAAGTAGATTTAATTTCATAAGAGGTAGCTGAAGTGGCAGGTGTGGCAATGGGAGTGCAGATAAAGTCTTGGTTGTTGTGACTAGTGAAGTCACACAACTTGGTGTTTTAAGTGGAACCCATAGTAGCAGCAAGTGTGGCAGATTTTTTTGGTAGTTTTGATAAAAGACACAAAGATAAAAACTAAAAGATAAACTAACAAGACTAAAAAACAAAGGTAAAGGGTAGTGTGCAACTCCCCTATCTTAGCACTCAGAGTCCCCGGCAACGGTGCCAGAAATTCTCTTGCTTAGCGGCTTTGCGCCCTTCGTTGGTGAGCCCCAAGTGGAAGGCATGATGCAGTGCAGCAGCGAGTTTCCCTCGGTGAAGATACCAAGGTTTGTCTCCCGTAGGACTCCGGATATGATAATTAGGTGTCAGCGGCGCCACTGGCGTGGACCTGCACACAGACACAGATAACTTTGTTCCCAACGAAGTTCAGAGAGGTTGTCAATCTCTCCGGTCTTGTTGTTCACAAAGGGTAAAACACAAGTGATAATGATAGCAAGTAAAAGCAGAAAAGTAAAGATAGCTTGGAAACAGTAATGAGTATATGGACCGGGATACGTGATGTTCGCTAGTGATGTCTCTCTCCCAAAAGACGATAAAACTGCTATGCGAGGTAAACAAATTACAGAAGGGCAATTGACAGGATTATGAACGCACCGCAATGCTAACTATGCTACAAAAGAAAGGAAGAGGTTCAAAAGCACGGGCAGTACGCCAAAATAAGTAGACCGAAATCCATCTGCATCTACTACTAATCATCCACCTTGAGATATATATCCAGAACATCTCGCTGGTATTAAGTTGCGAGCCCCACCCAAAGTGTAAACCCAAAGCAACAGACAACTACAATAAATGAACTTTGCGTAAAGTAAACAATCCTTGTGACCGCGGTCACAAGCACCGTTGTTTTCCCCCTTGTGGCAACAGCACATCCCCTAGACTCATGTTTCTGTCACTCAAGCGTGTCATCAGGGAGGCATGAACCCACAATCTAGCACAACGCTCCCTCTTGGAGTCACTACGTACTACTTGGCCAAAGCAATAAACAACAACGGAGAACATGCAAGAATTACTTAGGAACAAAAAATATAAAAGATAGAAACCAAATATATTACTCTATCACAATCTGAACATAATCTCATAATCCATCAGATCCGATCAAACTCAACATAGCAATTGCAGAAATATTACAAAGGTGCCTCGATCATGTAGGGCAGCTCACGAGGTCTAAACAATGAAGATCAAAGAGGGGAGGAGAACATCACATAGCTACTGATCACGAACCCATGGTCCAAGGAAAACTACTCACGGGACATCCGGGGAGCATCCATGGTGGAGAGGAGACTCCCGGAGGTCAATCTCCCTCCGGCAGGGTGCCGGGAAGAGGTCTTTTGGTGCTCCCGATCTTGGAAGCGCGGCGGCGGCGGAACAGAGGCGATTTCGCGGAATAGGGTTCTCGTTCTGGAGTTTTCCCGTGACGGGGGATAAATAGGTGAAGGGGGCAGTCAGAGGTGGGCCAGGGGCCCCAGGCGCCCCCTTGGCGCGGCCAGGGGTGGGGCCGCGCCGGGTGGACGCCTGGGCCCCCTGGCCCCCCTCTGGCCCCTCCCGGGCTCTTCTGGAAGCTTCCTCCACGCTGATTTTTTATTTGAATTTTCCTGAATTTTTCTGGCACTTTTTATATGGGGGAAAACTGAAATAGAAAAACAGCAGAAAACAGGAACTGGCACTGGGGTGCACTGAGTTAATAGGATAGTCCAAATATGATCAAAAGTGTATGAAAGTGTATCTAGATCATAGCAATATCACACAAAACATGCATGGAGCAAGCAGAAATTATAGGTACGTTTTGGACGTATCAGTCCTTCGGACAATGCTTGTTGATTGGTCTGTAGTCGACACACATGCGCAGCACGTTCGTGTCTTTCTTGGGCACCAACACTGGGTTGGCTATCCAGGTGGCTTTCTTCGTTTCTCGGATGAACAGGGCATCGAGTAACCGGTTGACTTCCTCTCCAATTGCTCTGCGCTTGGGCTCCGAGAATCGTCTCAGAGCTTGCTTCACCGGCTTCGAGTTTTGCTTGATGCGTAGGGCGTGCTCCGCGAATTCGCGCGGTATTCCAGGCATGTCGGCTGGGCACCAGGCGAATATTTCGCACTCATCTCGAAGGAAAGCGACGAGAGCCGTCGCCTGCTCCTCTGGTAGGTGGGCGTACACGCGGACTGTTTTGTCCGGGTCCGTCGGGTGCACTTGGTGATAGACTGTGTCGCTGTCGATGCTGAAGTCGCATCCGTACTTCTTAGATTCGCTTCGGTTCACCAATGGGAAGGTACTCTTGTCCGTCACCATGGCTATTTCTCTGAGTTCTTGTTCGTCTCCGAATGTGTCGGAGATTTTGTGAAAGTCACGGTCACATTGATCTGATTTGATGAAGTTTCCGTTGATCGTGAGGACTCCCGTTGATCCTGGCATCTTGAGCTTGAGGTAGGCGTAGTGTGGAACCGCCATGAACTGCGCGAATGCTGGCCGTCCAAATATGGCGTGATACTGCGATTGCCAGTCGAGTACCTCGAACTCGAGGACATGCTTTGCGAAGTTGCGTCGGTTGCCGAAGAAAACTTCGAGTTCGACGACTTCGAGGGATGTGGCTGCTTCTCCTGGGACTACCCCGTGTAACACGGTGCTCGATTTCTTCCATACTGATCGTGGGATCAGCATTTTTTGCAGGGTGCTGGCGAAGATGATACTCATGCTGCTGCCTCTGTCCATGAAGACCCTATCCATGTCGTATCCTCCGATTTGTGCATCGAGCACCAGGGGCGCGTGCCCCGGCCTTGGGACTGCAGGCGAGTGGTCGTCCTGTGAGAACGTGATGCTGGTCTCCGCATCATGTACATGGTAAACTTCGACTATATTTATGCTCTCGGCTGCTCTAGCTTGCAGGGTGTAGGCGGTGCGTTGTGCTTGCGGCACCCTTCCCTCTTGGATCATGAGCACATGTACTTGCAGCGGGCTGTGATGTCCTTCCGGGCTTGAGGGCGGCGATTGTTCGGGTCACCGGTTGCGCTTGTCTTCTTTCTGCTTCTCCTTCTTGAGGTCGTCGGCTAGCTTGTTGAACAGGCGGCAGTCTCCCAAGGTGTGACCTGACCTGACGCGTCCCCAGTCATCCTCGAAGTTGTGGATCATGCAGGGTCCTGCTAGCTGCTCCCTAACCGTGAGTTTGCTAGATCCGGCGTGCCTTTTCCTTCTTGATATTCTGAAGATTTGCTCGTGATCCTCCGGGTGTTCGTGGAAGCGAGGGTCGGTTTCGATTCCTCGACTCCTATCTTGGTTCTTGATGAGGTTGGCGAATTCATCTGGCCTTCGATCTGGGTCATAGTACTCGTCCACCGGTGTCTCGGAGTCGCTGTCCTGGCTGGTGGTAGGTGCTCGTGCGACGGCGTGTCGTCGAGTGGTCGTTGATGGCTTCTCGCCCTTCGTTGGTTTCCCCAAGTGTAAGGTTGAGATGTAGTGCAGCAACAGTTTTCCCTCGGTGAAGATACCAAGGTTTGTCTCCAGCAGGACTCCAGAGATGATAAGTAGGTGTCAGCGGCGCAACTGACGCGGACCTGCACACAGACACAGATAACTTTGTTCCCAACGAAGTTCAAAGAGGTTGTCAATCTCTCCGATCTTGTTGTTTACAAAGGATAAAATGCAAGGGATAATGATAGCAAATAAAAGCAGTAAAGTAAATGTAGCGTGGAAACAGTGATAGGATATGGACCGGCATACGTGATGTCTCTCTCCCAAAAGACGATAAAATTGCTATGCGAGGTAAACAAATTACAGAAAGGCAATTGACAGGATTATGAACGCACCGCAATGTTAACTATGCTGCAAAAGAAAGGAAGAGGCTCAAAAGCACGGGCAGTACGCCAAAGTAAGTAGACTGAAATCCATCTGCATCTACTACTAATCATCCACCTTGAGATATCTATCCAGAACATCCCGCTGGTATTAAGTTGCGAGCCCCACCCAAAGTGTAAACCCAAAGAAACAGACAACTGCATTAAAAAGGACTTTGCGTAAAGTAAACAATCCTTGTAACCGTGGTCACAAGCACCGTTTTTCCCCCCTGTGGCAACAACACATCCCCTAGACTCATGTTTCTGTCACTCAAGCGTGTCATCGGGGAGGCATGAACCCACAATCTAGCACAACGCTCCCTCTTGGAGTCACTACCTACTACTTGGCCAAAGCAATAAACAGCAACGGAGAACATGCAAGAATTACTTAGGAACAAAAATATAAGAGATAAAAACCAAATATATTACTCTATCACAATCTGAACATAATCTCATAATCCATCAGATCCGATCAAACTCAACATAGCAATAGCAGAAATATTACAAAGGTGCCTCGATCATGTAGGGCAGCTCACGAGGTCTAAACAATGAATATCAAAGAGGGGAGGAGAACATCACATAGCTACTGATCACGGACCCATGGTCCAAGGAAAACTACTCACGAGACATCCGGGGAGCATCCATGGTGGAGAGGAGACTCTCCGAGGTCAATCCTCCCTCCGGCAGGGTGCCGGGGAGAGGTCTTCTGGTGCTCCCGATCTTTGAAGCGCGGCGGCGGTGGAACAGAGGCGAGTTCGCGGAATAGGGTTCTCTTTCTGGAGTTTTCCTGTGACGGGGGATAAATAGGCGAAGGGGGGTAGCCAGAGGTGGAACAGGGGCCCTAGGCGGCCCCCTGGCGCGGCCAGGGGTGGGGCCGCGCCGGGTGGCCGCCTGGGCCCCCTCTGGCCCCTCCCGGGCTCTTCTGGAAGCTTCCTGCATGCTGATTTTTCCTGTATTTTTCCCGGAATTTTTCTGGCACTTTTTATATGGGGGAAAACTGAAATAGAAAAACAGCAGAAAACAGGAACTGGCACTGGGGTGCACTGAGTTAATAGGTTAGTCCAAATATGATCAAAAGTGTATGAAAGTGTATCTAGATCATAGCAATATCACACAAAACATGCATGGAGCAAGCAGAAATTATAGATACGTTTTGGACGTATCAACATCCCCAAGATTAATTCCTGCTCGTCCTCGAGTAGGTAAATGATAACAACATAATTTCTGTGGTGACATGCTAGCAACCATAAAAGAACTTTGAAAAGTAAAGCAAGCAAGGTTAGAGATTCAAATCAAGTCATAACATGCAAGAGTCTATATTAGCATTGAAACAAGTAACAAAAGAACATTAGGTGCAAGAGCTCTCATTTGTCCTCATTGGGATCTTTTAATGTGTCCACTTTGGGATCTTTTCCTCACTTAAGGGCAACACTCTATTTTACAAGAAGGTAAAGGAGATCTTTCACACTTTACAAGGTACTCAAAATTATAAAGAAGATGTAACTAACATGATGTATGCAATGTATGTCGCTGCCAGTGTAGCAGGAACATGTATGACATGAAGATCAAGTCATGAAGAGGTGGAAGTTGCATGGCAATGTAACTCGGAAAGGCTATGCAAATGCCTTGATAGGTAGGTATGGTGGCTGTTTTGAGGAAGGATATAAGGAGGCTTATGATGATAGAGCGTATCATGCCAAGGGTTTGGATGTACCGGCGAAGGTGGACACCAACTCTCGGAGTGAGAAGAAGGCAATGCACGGCACGTGAGAGGCTAGCAAAATATGGGAAGGTGGAAGTGTCAACTTTCAATACTTACATTAGTCCGAAGAACTCATGCACGTATTATCGGTAACTCTCAATCTAATAAGGAGGTTCACAAAGAGACAAGTACCCCGAGGAGGAGTGTATGGGGGTTTGGTTATCCTTGTGCATCCTCGGCTCATGGTACGTGAGTGTTCTCTGATATTCGACTCCTCAGAAGAGTAGTGATCCATCTAGTAGCTAGAGTTCTCAACTAGTTTTTGTAGGTTTTGAAAATAAACACGGATTGCCCAAAATAGGACACCTAGCACTAATAGGCTACAGCTCTTGACACCAAAAGTTCAAACATTACTCACAACAATACCTCAAAACTATTGCAGGCTACTATTAGAAATAAATAGCAACCTCAATCACCTACTTCTCAAAACAAGACACAACTCAGTGCAACAACCAACTCTCTTTAACAAGATAAACATGAAAACTAAAAAGAGTTCCAGCAAAAAACTAAGCAAAAGCCAAGGCTCTTGCTAAGGACAAACTAAGACTAAAACTAAACATGGCAGTAGCTATGGAAAGATAAAGAACACACAACAACAAAAATATAGGCAGGAAAAATCCTATGATGTGTTCTAAATTTTGAAAGTGGAGCGTGTTTCTCTCCCACACAAAGTAAGAAAGGATCTAACTTGTTATGAACAGCAAGCAAAGCTAAATAAAACTAAAAATAAAACCTAAGAGCGAGACGCTCCAAGCATAGCACATAACACATGAAGTGATAAAAATAGTGAGACGAAGGACGAACCGATGATTGTTGATGGAGAAGGGGATGCACGGGGGCATCCCCAAGCTTAGACGCTTGAGTCTCCTTGAATATTTATTGGGGATGCATGGGGGCATCCCCAAGCTTGAGCGTTTGACACTCATGGATCTTCTTTCATCATCTTCCATCGCACACTAGAAAACTCCCTTCATACATAACTCATCATAAGATGATTAGAGAGGTTAGTACCCTTAATAAATAATTTTTCTCCCACTGGATATAAAGATATTCTTGAAGAGATACTGTTTCTCAAGAGTGCCAATTTTTTTTTGCAAAGAATAGGCAAGCTTAAGGTTTGCAAAAGTTAGGAGAGACAAAACGTGGCAGAATCTGTGAAAAACAGAACAGCAGATAGTAAAGAATTTTTTAGGGGCACTTCTGCCACTCAAATCAAAAAACTCAGAACATACGGAAGTTTCGTAATTGTATAGAGCATACTGTGTAAAAATGTCAGCTCAAAAGGATGAACTGGGATTTTTCTGGAATTTTTCTGGTCACGAGGACAGAATCTGTTTTCTGGACAGCATGTCACAACTTTTACTTCCCTTGCCGTAAGAGGCTATAACTTGGCACAAAGCTGAAAAATAAAGATACAATAGTGTTGCTATAGAAGTAACAATCATCAAGACACAACAAAAGCAAAAAGAAAAACCGAAATTCGTTGCGGGCTGCCTCCCGAAAGCGCTTCTTTAAAGCCATTAGCTAGGCATAATGCAAAAGATCAAGTTGTATCAATCGAATCATTATCAAGATCATCAAAAATCTCTTCAATTGTACAACTAGTCTTAAGAGGTCTGTCAAATAAAGGCCTAATGAAGATACTTCTAGGGAGAAAACCAAAAGGCGGAAAATCAATGGAAGATTCATTTATAAAATTATCAAAGAGAGGTATTTCTTCCAAAGTTTTCACGGTTAAACTTCTTTGGAAATAGGTGGCTTATTTTTGGGTCGGGGAACCTTAGGGACATAATTGAACTTAGGTTCCCTTCTTGCCGAAAACCTTTTTTGGTTTGATTGAGGAGAAATTAGTTCCTAAAGTATTAATGATTTCCTCAATCTTATCTATCCTAGAAAGATCCGTATCACGGGATTTGATGACCTCCAAAGTTTTAATAATTTTAAGCATGGAGCTATCAAGCCTATTCAAATTCCCTTGAATCTTGCGATCCAACTCATTTATCCTAGTTATACTTGGTATTTCTAACTCTATCTTTTCAAGTTTCTTCATAGTGTGAGATAGAGTTATATCTTCTTGTACGCTAGTAATAGGGGGATTTCCAACAAGATTTTCAATAACATTAAGAGACTCCCAAGTCGGGGCTTCTAGAAAATTCCCATTGATAGCAGTATATAATATGAACCTATTCAAAGGAGTAATCCCAACATAAAAATTTATAAGCAGGATAGTAGTGGATTGCTTCTTGGTGGTTTTTCTATGAGAATCATTAATTCTATACCAAGCATCTTTTAAACTTTCTCCACATTTTTGTTTAAAGGTGAGAACCTCTGTCTCAACAAAGGTAGAAGGACCAGACATAATGACACCTAGCAAGATAAATAATTTTTTTGTAAATTTTGATAAAAGACACAAAGATAAAAACTGAAAGATAAACTAACAAGACTAAAAAACAAAGGTAAAGGGTAGTGTGCAACTCCCCTATCTTAGCACTTGGAGTCCCCGGCAACGGCGCCAGAAAACTTGCTTGATGGCTTCTCGCCCTTCGTTGGTTTCCCCAAGTGTAAGGTTGAGATGTAGTGCAGCAACAGTTTTCCCTCGGTGAAGATACCAAGGTTTGTCTCCAGCAGGACTCCAGAGATGATAAGTAGGTGTCAGCGGCGCAACTGACGCGGACCTGCACACAGACACAAATAACTTTGTTCCCAACGAAGTTCAGAGAGGTTGTCAATCTCTCCGGTCTTGTTGTTTACAAAGGATAAAATGCAAGGGATAATGATAGCAAATAAAAGCAGTAAAGTAAATGTAGCATGGAAACAGTGATAGGATACGGACCGGGATACGTGATGTTCGCTAGTGATGTCTCTCTCCCAAAAGACGATAAAATTTCTATGCGAGGTAAACAAATTACAGAAAGGCAATTGACAGGATTATGAACGCACAGCAATGCTAACTATGCTGCAAAAGAAAGGAAGAGGTTCAAAAGCACGGGCAGTACGCCGAAGTAAGTAGACCAAAATCCATCTGCATCTACTACTAATCATCCACCTTGAGATATCTATCCACAACATCTCGCTGGTATTAAGTTGCGAGCCCCACCCAAAATGTAAACCCAAAGCAACAGACAACTGCATTAAAAAGAACTTTGCGTAAAGTAAACAATCCTTGTAACCGCGGTCACAAGCACCGTTGTTTTCCCCCTTGTGGCAACAGCACATCCCCTAGACTCATGTTTCTATCACTCAAGCGTGTCATCGGGGAGGCATGAACCCACAATCTAGCACAACGCTCCCTCTTGGAGTCACTACCTACTACTTGGCCAAAGCAATAAACAGCAACGGAGAACATGCAAGAATTACTTAGGAACAAAAATATATAAGAGATAAAAAACAAATATATTACTCTATCACAATCTGAACATAATCTCATAATCCATTAGATCCTATCAAACTCAACATAGCAATAGCAGAAATGTTACAAAGGTGCCTCGATCATGTAGGGCAGCTCACGAGGTCTAAACAATGAAGATCAAAGAGGGGACGAGAACATCACATAGCTACTGATCACGGACCCATGGTCCAAGGAAAACTACTCACGAGACATCCGGGGAGCATCCATGGTGGAGAGGAGACTCCCGGAGGTCAATCCTACCTCTGGCAGGGTGCCGGGGAGAGGTCTTCTGGTGCTCCCGATCTTGGTAGCGCGGCGGCGGCGGAACAGAGGCGAGTTCGCGGAATAGGGTTCTCGTTCTGGAGTTTTCCCGTGACGGGGGATAAATAGGCGAAGGGGGGCAGCCAGAGGTGGACCAGGGGCCCCAGGCGCCCCCCTGGCGCGGCCAGGGGTGGGGCCGCGCCGGGTGGCCTCCTGGCCCCCCCTGTCCCCTCCCGAGCTCTTTTGGAAGCTTCCTGCACGCTGATTTTTCCTGTATTTTTCCCGGAATTTTTCTGGCACTTTTTATATGGGGGAAAACTGAAATAGAAAAACAGCAGAAAACAGGAACTGGCACTCGGGTGCACTGAGTTAATAGGTTAGTCCAAATATGATCAAAAATGTATGAAAGTGTATCTAGATCATAGCAATATCACACAAAACATGCATGGAGCAAGCAGAAATTATAGATACGTTTTGGACGTGTCAGTCGTCGGTTGCGCGACTGCGTGACGTGGCTCGTTCATTGGAGCCTCACCGTAGATCTCCCGTGCGCGCCTTTTAGGTCGACGATTCCTTCTTCCTTGGTGATGGTTCTGATGATCGCTGGTTTCGATCTCGTAGTCGTCGTCTTGATGTGCGGCGGGTGCTCGGGCGGCGGTGGGTTGTCGTAAGATTTGCGAGTCCTCCGCTGCGCGTCGCGGTTCGTCAAGTGGAATTCCTTCGTAGAGGCCTCTCGCCTTTCTTCTGGGTCGTCGATTCCTTCACTGCTGACGCTGCACTTGGCCGTTACCGTAGTATTGGTCCTGGCACAGCTGTAGCCCGAGCGATCTTGATGGGGTGGCAGAGCTGTTCGCCGTGATCTTGAATCCTTAGAGTGGGCTAGGTCCGGTCCTTGCCCTTGAGTTGTGGCTTGTTGAAGACGGGACCGCCGAGATCGTGATCCCAACCTGTGTAGTTCCCACAGACGGCGCCAATTGACGGGGATCAACCCCGGAAAATCCCATGGTCAGGGACCCTGGGTTAGTCATGAGAGGCACAGGTTGGACGATAGCTCGTCGGCAAACAGGAGAACACATTCCTTCTCGATATTATTAATGAGGGAGATGTGATTACAGTGGATGCCAAGGCTGGAGCGCTCAAGGCTAGGGTTACAGGTGATATTGGTTGCCTTTGTCGTCGCCCCTCCTAGCCTTTATATACCGGGCTATGTCTCGGGGAGTTCATCTACGTTTACAGGTAAGCTTTCCTAAACCTAGCTTGCTCCGTACGGCAGGTCTTCGCACCTTCCTTGTGAGTCACAGACTCCTACGTCGGTGTCAATTAGCGGGTCGAGGTTGTATCTTTATGGGCCTTCTGTCTTCAGGGACACCAGGTAGGCTTATCCGTAGGAGTCGTGGGGTCACCCCCTCGTCAGACTGCTTCGTTGCCTGTGTTATCTGTTGGGCTTGCAGTTGCCACTTGTGTTGGTTCGTTTGTGTCGTCGTCCTCTGCGACTGCCTCCGACGCGAGTTCTTTGGTTTTGATTGACCTCTGGCTGATGCTTTCGAGGAAGACGCCTGGGGGGATTGGTCCTCGGGTTGATCCAATGTTTGCGAGCTCGTCTGCTTCGGTGTTATTTGCACTGGTGACGTAATTGTTGGGGCACACGGTACGCTACGCTAGCGCTAAATCAAAATTTTCTACCGCGCACAACCAAGATCAATGCTACTAGAGATGAACTACGTGATTAGGGTTTACCACTAGACGCGCAGTCACGGCGGCGGAAGGAGAGTTGGCGATGCGCGTTGGCGGCTGCTCCTCGAATCCCTCGAACCGATCCCTCGTACTGATCCCACGAACGGAGTCCCGCGATCCGATCCCGCGAACAGTTCGTCCAAGCGCCGCTAAGGAACGGAGTCTTAAAGTATTTACCGAGACTATACTAAGGAGGAAGTCAGCGAAAGTGAGCTCGTAACTAAGAAAGCCGGTATCAGAAACGAAGCCCTTCCAAAATCAAAAGCAAAGAAGTCAAGGAACGAAGTTGCTTATCTAATAGCCCCGTTGAATAGGAGGGCAAAGGCTTTTTCAAACTTTTTTATAGAGGGGGGCTTCGACCTTCTTAGGAAGAGCCGTACGAGGCTGCTCACGTACGGTTCGGGAGCCGAGCCACTGCGCAGGGGCTTAGGTCAACACTTATATATTAGCCAGTCATCAATTGGAAGCGGGTAATATGGTGAGAAATTGTGATTGCTCCAAACCTTCTAAAAGCGGCTTCTTGCGACCTGCCCAGAATGCTCATACATACCTTCGGTTCCAAGAGCTTGTTCGCACAGCGGCTTCTTTCTGCAGGTGCAGCGCCTCCAAGGGATGCGCACGTACGAGGAGCGTCGGGCGGCGGACTGCTAGGTCCGGCGGCTCAGCCTGGAGGTGGAGTGGCGGCTAGGGTTGTGGTCTGTCCTGTACCCCTTCGGGGTTCGCCCTAGGCTTTATATAGGCGCCCGTGGAATGGCCTCAACCCTTGAGGCAATCCGGACCCTCCATCCATAATCCATTCGGATCACAACCGAATGGGCTCCTTTCCCCTTAAGCGCGCGACCCGACACATGGACACGTCCCAAATCACATACGGTTCGATAGTCGGTAGTGGTTCCTAGCAGAACGTGCCGACTCCCATATATGCGTAAAGTCATAAGACGAACCATTACAAAGTGTCATATGCAACATTCCTTTTGCCTCACGATATATGTTGTCAAGCTCAAGGCGAGTACTTGTCACCCTTGTGATAGCTTGACCTCTCTTCTTGAAACCGTGATACAGATTCCTGAACCAGGTTAACACTTAACCCATGTCACATGGCCATGCTTTCTGAATCTTATCACTCGAGAGGGCCCAGAGAATATCTCTCCAAAGTGGAGGGGCAAATCCCATCTTGATCAACCATGTCTCGCGGCATGTATCATGACTCACTCGTAAGCTACCTTTATAACTACCCAGTTACGGTGTAGCGTTTGATAGTCCCTAAGTGAGTCATTCCTCATCCCGAGAACATGCGAGGACCTCAGGTCTAGGACATGGCATATACATTGTATTGAGACTAACAGATGACAATATCTCGCTGCGTCTCAAAGTGGGTCTCTGTCTAGCTCAGTGATCCCATCACTAAGTTCATACTATCGGTAGCATCTCCATGCTCATGACTTGTGAAACATAGTCATCAATCGATTCATATACTAGTCAAGGATATGTGTCCGCATAACCTTGTCAACTAGGGACCATTAGAACAATCATCATGGAATATATAGTCTCACAAACAAGTCACATACTTATTGATACATATCAGTGATGATGTTCAAGGACAATACAAATAACTCATGAATACATAAGGAGATAATAACATGATTGCCTCTAGGGCATATCTACAACAGTCTCCCACTTGCACTAGAGTCAATCGGCTAGGCATCTAAGACCCATGGCTCTTACGTGCGCCTCATGCTTCGGCATCGGGAGAGGCTTTGTCAAAGGATCAGCAACGTTTCCATCCGTGTGTACTTTGCATACATTTATATTACCATCATCTACGAATTGTCGTATGAGATGATAACGCCTTTCTATGTGCTTGGATTTCTGGTGAAGCCTTGGCTCCCTGGCCTGTGCGATGGCACCACTATTATCACAATAGAGGTCCAACGGGTTTGCCGAGTCGGGAACCACACCAAGTAGGGTAATGAAATCCCTTATCCAAACACCTTCCTTTGAAGCTTCAGAAGCTGCAAGGTACTCGGCCTCTGTTGCAGAATCAGCTACCGTCTCTTGCTTGGAACTCTTCCAGCTCACTGCACCCCCGTTCAGAATGAACACATAACCAGATTGTGAACGAAAGTCATCCTTGTCGGTTTGGAAACTAGCATCGGTGTAACCCTTTACAACGATCTCATCCTCACCTCCATAAACTAGGAACATATCCTTAGTCCTTTTTAGGTACTTTAGGATGCTCTTAACTGTTGTCCAGTGGCTCTCGCCTGGATTAGCCTGGTATCTTCTCGTAGCGCTTAGATCATAGGAAACATCTGGACGAGTACATACCATAGCATACATGATAGACCTGATGGCCCAAGCATACGGAATCTTATCCATGCGTCTTTGCTCATCATGAGTCGATGGACCCTGAGTCTTGCTTAGATGAATGCCATGTGACACAGGCAAGAACCCTTTCTTAGCCTCATGCATGTTGAACCTTTTCAACACCTTGTCAATATATGTACACTGGCTTAATCCAATAAGCCTCCTTGATCTATCTCTATAGATCTTGATTCCCAAAATGTAAGCTGCTTCTCCCAAGTCCTTCATTGTAAAACTATTTTTCAATGAGTCCTTGACAGCTTCAAGCATTGGAATGTCATTCCCAATCAGTAATATGTCATCCACATATAAGATTAGAAATACGATTGAGCTCCCACTAAACTTCTTGAACACACAAGGTTCCTTTTCGTTCTCGATGAAGCCAAACGATTTGACAACCTCTTTAAAACGAATATTCCAACTCTGAGATGCTTGCTTCAATCCATAAATGGATTTCTGAAGTTTGCATACCTTACTAGCATTCTCTGGATCGACAAAACCCTCGGGTTGTATCATATACACGTCCTCTTCTAGATTTCCATAAAGGAAAGTTGTTTTGACATCCATCTGCCATATCTCATAATCGAAATAGGCAGCTATAGCTAAAATAATCCGAACTGATTTAAGCATCGCTACAGGCGAGAAGGTCTCGTTGTAGTCAATTCCTTGAACTTGTTTAAACCCCTTCGCGACAAGTCGAGCTTTATGGATTTGAACATTTCCATCCATATCAGTCTTCTTCTTAAAGATCCATTTGCACTCAATGGTTCTTGCACCATTTGGCAGATCAACCAAGTTCCAAACTTGATTGTCATCCATGGACTTTAACTTGGATCTCATGGCCTCAAGCCATAACTCAGAATCTGGATCCACCATCGCTTCCGCATATGTCAAAGTCTCATCGTTGTCCAATAACAATACATTGCTTGCATTACGCAGCCTTTCTGACCTTCGTGGTGTGGGTGCTACTTCAACCACGGGTTCACTGACTGGCTCTGCCATAATGGCATCACTTGCCGTGTCTTCCCCGAGTTGTTTATCTCGAACCTCTTCGAGTTGCACCGTCCTCCCACTAGCCTTCCTATTGAGAAACTCTTTCTCAAGGAAGGTACCATGTCGAGCAACAAACACTTTGCCCTCTTGTAGGTTGTAGAAGTAATACCCTAAGGTTTCCCTTGGATATCCCACGAATATGCACTTATCCGATTTGGGTGCGAGCTTGTCCGACTGAAGTCGCTTGACAAAAGCTTCACAACCCCAAATATTTATAAAAGACAAACTGTGACGCTTCCCAGTCCATATCTCATATGGTGTCTTATCTACGGATTTAGATGGTACTCTGTTTAGTGTGAAAGCTGTAGTTTCTAGAGCATGACCCCAAAATGACAACGGTAGATCTGACTGACTCATCATCGATCGAACCATGTCCAACAAGGTGTGATTCCTCCGTTCCGATACACCATTTCTTTGAGGCGTTCCAGGAGGAGTGAGTTGTGGAACTATTCCACGACTCTTGAGATGATCATCAAACTCTTGACTCGGATATTCACCTCCACGATCTGATCGTAGAAGTTTGATCGTCTTGCTGAGTTGATTCTCTACTTCATTCTGAAACTCCTTGAACTTTTCAAAGGTTTCCGACTTGTGCCTCATAAAGTAGATATATCCATATCTGCTCAAGTCGTCGGTGAAAGTCACGAAGTACTGGTAACCACCTCTAGCAGGCGTGCTCATTGGTCCACACACATCAGTATGTATGAGTTCCAACAAGTCGGATGCCCTCTCGCAACTATTTGCAAAAGGTCTCTTGGTCATCTTGTCGAGTAGGCGCGATTCGCATGTCTCGAATGATTCAAAATCAAACGAAATTAAAAGTCCATCATGATGGAGCTTCTTCATGCGCTTTTCGCTAATATGACCAAGCCGACAGTGCCAAAAGTAAGTTGTATTCAGATCGTTAGGTTTAAGCCTCTTGGCATTTATATTATAGACAGATTCACCTTCAAGATTCAAAATGAATAACCCATTCACAACGGGCGCGAAGCCATAAAACATCTTATTCAAATATATAGAACAACCATTGTCCTTAATAATGAATTCATAACCTTGTCTCATCAAACATGAGGCAGAAATAAGGTTTTGACTTAACGATGGAACATAATAAAAATTATCAAGCTCCATTACAAATCCATAAGGTAAATTAAGTTGCATGGTGCTGACGGCTAATGCAGCAACTCTTGCTTTATTCCCGACGCGAATGTCAACTTCTCCTCTTGCGACATCTCTACTTCTTTTTAGTCCCTGCATCGAGTTGCAAATGTGAACAACCGATCCGGTATCATATACCCAAGAACTATTAGAAATATCCGCAAGATAAATGTCTATAACATATACAACAAGTTTACCTGTAGAAGAGGTACTCCCACTGCTCTTGCCCTTGCTGGCAAGCCACTTGTTGCAGTTCCTCTTCCAGTGACCATTCTCCTTGCAATAGAAGCAAATGGTCTCCGCGTAGGTCCAGGCTTAGGCGCCGGGGCTGGAGTCGGGATCACATCCTTGTCCTTTCCCTTTGTGTTAGCCTTCTTCTTGGTCCATGACTTCTTGAACTTGGTCATGTTCTGCACCATCAACACTTGATGTGTGCCCTTCTTAATGTCCTGCTCTGCTATCTTAAGCATCCCATGCAATTCAGTGGGCTTCTTTTCCATGCCATGCATATGAAAGTTCGTAATGAACGAGTTATAGCTTGGCGGAAGAGAACCCAGAATTGTATTTGTAGCTGACTCAGGAGTCAACGGATTCCCAAGACGATCCAAAGCTTGCATGTATCCCATCATTTTGATGACATGCGGGCTTAGTGGATCACCCTCTTTCATCTTGCAATCCATCAGGGATCGCCAGACGTTGAACCTTTCGGTCCTAGCCTGAACCTGAAACATGCCCTTAAGACTCTCGATCATATCGAAAGACCTAATGTCTTCGAACTGCTGTTGCAACTCGGGCTCCATAGAAGCCAACATGAGGAAGCTGATCTCAGTAGACTCATCCTTGAGTTTCTGATAGGAATTCTTAGCAAGCAGCGGTAGCATTATCAGCCGGTTCCTCTAGAACATTTTCCTTTTTATCATGCTTGAGAAAAATTCTCAGATTTCTATACCAGGTGGTAAAGTTTGTTCCATTCAGTTTATCTTTCTCAAGGATGGATTTCAACGCAAAATTGGTAACTGGAGCAGGTGGTGCCATTGATCTACAACATAAAATGCAAAATACTAAGACATGTATTCATGAAGAGCAATTCATATTAACCGCTTTAATAAAATTACTCCCACTAAGTTCAACATCCCTCTAGTTGACACTAAGTGATTCAGGATCCGATGGGGCGAATTGACTAGTGAGCTTTTGCATCACTGCTAGCCGACTCAACCTACCGGTAAGCAACTCCTTGCTAATCGCATCAACCATACGAATCATGTTCGTTGATGCGCATCACATACACACCAACACCTATGCCCCGAAGCCCAAAACTGTTTTGATAGCCTCGACAAGTTAACCAAGTGCTATGCGTGTAAGTGTCCGACACAAACCCATCATGCCAAGGAGATCTAGCAGCACCCTAATTTTATAGGCCTACTACTAAACATACATGACATGTGATGTGCAGCAATTGGGGAGGCAAATTTTACTTGACATTCTTTGAGGGATCATCCTACTTAAAACATCTACCATGTCAAAGAAGGATGCATAAAGGGATAAACTTTCACAGGCAATTTATACAAGTGATATGGTATAGCCCCTTTATCATAGCGCATGGTGATCTCCATCTCCATGTGCGCGAACCTCCCATGGCGATCTCCATCTCCATGTACGGTTGTCCTCGTGGTGATCTCCATCGCCACGCCATGGTGTCAACCGCCAAGTGTTACATAAGTTACTATGCTATTACAAACTAATATATGTGAAAGTAAATTACATTACATGGCTCCACAAGTTGACACGCAGGTCATTAATACAATAATGAGACAACCATATGGCTCCAGCCGGTTGTCAAAACCATGACACGCATGCCATGAATAATAACATACACAATGGGCTATACCAAATCACATTCATACCCTGCAAAACCAAGTTAGACGTTCTAACGCCGTCTAAACCTCTTTTAGCAATAGTCAAATTAGGTCTGCGAAAAATCGCCTAATTAAATAAAACCAATCGTTTGGTAGGTTACGGATCTCAATCGGAGTTCATATGACCAAGATATGGCCTCTGAACCGAACCTGCTCACAGATTTCTGGACAGCGCAGATCATATCTACGCCGTGTCCTGATCCGTGTCCCGGATCAATCACCTAGTGATATCCGCATGCCACAATAGGGTTTACGGCACACTGTCTATCCCAATGGCGGATAACCGACCTCTAGGGATAAGTTGTGGCACGACGTAAGTAGCTCGCGCCTCGGGACAGATCATGAAATCAAGAACCTCAAACATACATGCAAAACCAACCTGATCTAAACATCTCTATATGCAAATCCATCACGAATTCACCACCAAATAGCAGAGGCTCTGATACCACTGTTGGGGCACACGGTACGCTACGCTAGCACTAAATAAAAAAAATTCTACCGCGCACAACCAAGATCACTGCTATTGGAGATGAACTACGTGATTATGGTTTACCACTAGACGCGCAGTCACGGCAGCGGAAGGAGAGTTGGCGATGCGCGTCGGTGGCTGCTCCTCGAATCCCTCGAACCGATCCCTCGTACTGATCCCACGAACGGAGTCCTGCGATCCGATCCCGCGAACAGTCCGTCCAAGCGCCGCAGGTGCAGCGCCTCCAAGGGATGCACACGTACAAGGAGGAGCGTCGGGCGGCGGACTGCTAGGTCCGGCGGCTCGGCCTGGAGGTGGAGTGGCGGACATAAGGAGATAACATCATAACATGATTGCCTCTAGGGCATATCTCCAACAGTAATTTAGCTCGCAGCCACTGAATCCTCCTTCCAAGGTGTTGTAGAGTTTCTGGTATGCTAACATGTTTTCTGCGACTGCTTCGCAGTCCCTCATTGTTTGTTGGACGACGAGGTTGGAGTCGCCGTAGATTACGAGACGGGTGGCGCTGCAAGCTTTTGCCATGCGCATGTCATGGATTAGTGCCTCATATTCTGCTTCGTTGTTTGATGCCTTGCTAAAGTTGATCTGGAGCACGTATCTGAGTTTTTCCCCTTTGGGAGAGATTAGTACGACTCCTGCTCCAGCTCCTTGTTGTCTTTTTTACCCGTCGAAGAACATTGTCCATGAGTTGGATAGGTCTGCGGGCCAGGTATTTGTACTTCCGTCCACTCGACCAAGAAGTCTGGGAGTACTTCGGCTTTGATTGCCGTTGGGTGTTTGAACTACAGGTCGCGGGGACTGAGCTCAATGTTCCATTCGGCGACTCGGTCAGTTGCTCCGGGGTTGTTGAGGATGTCCGTGAGTGGTGCGCTTCTCACGATTGTGATGAGGTGCTCGTCGAAGTAATGTGTTACTTTTCTTGAAGTCATTACAATGGCGTATACGAGCCTCTGGTAGTGCGGGTACCGTTGTTGAGCCTTTGTGAGGAGCATGCTTAGATAGTAGATTGGCCTTTGTATGCTCTGGACTTTGCCTTCTTCCGCGCGTTCGACAACGAGTGTCATGCTGACGACGCTGCTGCGTGCCGCTATGTAGAGGTAAAGGGGTTCTCGTTCCTTGGGCACCGCCAAGATTGGTGGTGTCGAGAGGGTCTTTTTTAGGTCTGCGAATGCCTTGCGGGCTTCCTCGGTCCACTCGAATTTTTCTCCTTTTCTGAGCAACTGGTAGAATGGTAGGGTCCTTTCTCCCAGCCTGCCGATGAAGCGGCTCAGTGCTGCGAGTCTTCCTGTGAGTTGTTGTACGCCTTTGATGTTTACTGGTTCTTGCATCTTGGCGATTGATTGGACTTTTTCGGGGTTTGCTTCGATTCCCCGGGCAGAGACCATGTATCCGAGAAGTTTTCCGGCTGGGATGTCGAACACGCACTTTTTTGGGTTGAGCTTGATTCTGTATTTGATGAGTGCTGCGAAGGTTTCGCAGAGGTCGTCGAGTAGCGTGCTTGCGTTGTAAGTTTTGATGGCAATGTCGTCGACGTAGACTTGGACGTTTCTGCCAATTTGGTCTCTCAAACATGCTTGCATCATCCGTTGGTACGTGGCTCCGGCGTTTTTCAATCCGAAGGTCATTGTTCTGTAGCAGAATACGCCATAGGGGGTGATGAACGAGGTGTGTTCTTTGTCTTCTTCCTTCATCCCGATTTGGTTGTATCCTGAGTAGGCGTCGAGGAAGGACAGGAGATCGCATCCTGCGGTAGAGTCGATTATCTGTTCTATCCTTGGCAGAGGGAAGTGGTCCTTCGGGCAGTGTTTGTTGACGGGCCCGTAGTCGACGCACATCCGTAGTACGTTGGTGTCCTTTTTAGGTACTAAGACTGGGTTTGCGATACAGGTGGCCTTCTTCGTCTCCCGGATGAATTGCGCGTCGAGTAGTCGGTTGATCTCTTCTCCAATGGCTCTGCGCTTGGGTTATGAGAATCGGCGCAACGCCTGCTTTACTGGTTTGGTGTTTGGATGTATTTGCAGCGCGTGTTCTTCAAACTCTCGCGGTATTTCGGGCATGTCGGCCGGGCACCAGGCGAAAAATTTCCATTCTTCGCGGAGGAAGGCCATGAGGGCAGCTGCTTGTTCTTCTGAAAGGTGGGCGTAGATTCAAACCGTCTTGTCCGGGTCCGTTGGGTGAACTTGATGGGTGACTGTGTCGCTGTCGACGCTGAAGTCGCGATTGCATTCTTTTGATTCACTTATGATTTCCAGTGGAAAATGCTCCTGTCGGTTACCATGGCTATCTCTTCGAGCTGTTGCTGGGCTCCAAACGTGTCAGAAACTTCGTGAAAATCACGGTCGCACTGGTCTGATTTGATGAAGCTCCTGTTGAATGTGATGACCCCTGAGGGTCATGGCATCTTGAGCTTAAGGTACGCATAGTGCGGGACCGCCATAAATTGCGCAAATGCGGGTCGTCCTAGTATGGCGTTGTATTGGGACTGTCAGTCGAGCACTTAGAACTCGAGGACTTTCCTTGTGAAGTTACCTTTGCTGCCGAAGATGACATCGAGCCTGATTGTTCCGAGGGAGGCGGCTGCTTCGCCTAGAACTACACCGTAGATTGTGACACCGGACTTCTTCCAGACTGATCGTGGAATCAGCATCTTGCGTAAGGTGCTGGTGAAGATTATGTTTAAGCTGCTGCCTCCGTCCATGAAGACTTTGTCCATGTCGTAGCCTCCGATCTGGGCGTCAAGGAACAGTGGTGCGTGCCCTGGTCTTGGAATTGTGAGTGGGTGATCGCTTTGTGAGAAGATGATGTTGGTCTCTGCGCCATACAGTTGGTAAGTTTCTGCTGTTTTTAGGCCCTCGGCTGCTCGGGTTTGCAGGGTGTGGGTGTCCTGTTTTGCTTTCGAGGGTCGTCCTTCTTGGATCATGGAGACTCGTCCATGGGACATAGGGTATTGCTCTTATGTATTTAGTGCTGGCGACTGCGCGGTTCCTCGACCCCGTTTGGCTTCGCACTGCTTCTCTTCCTCGAGGCTATTGGAGAGTTCGGCGAACAGACGACAATCTCTTAAGGTGTGGCCTGCTCTAAGGTGACCCCAGTCGTCTTCAAAATAATGGATTCTGCAGGGTCCGTCTAGCTGTTCTTTGGTTGTGCGCTTGCTAGAGCCGGCGTGCCTTCTTCTTCTTGTGACTTGGAACGATTCCGAGTGATCTTCTAAACGGGAGTGGAACCTTGGGTCGAGCTCTATTCCATCGTTGATCGAGTGGTTCCGAATAAATTTGGTGAATTCATCTGGTCTCCGATCTGGGTCGTAGTGCTCGCCGGTCTGTGTTTCAGAGTCGTTGTCCTGTCCTGCGGCGGGTGTCCGGGTGGCGGCGGGTCTTTGAGTGGCCGGCAAGGCTTCTGTCGCGCGTTGCGACTCCTCGGGTGGAATTTCTGTGCAAAATTCTGGTGCTTGTTTCGGCGTCCTGGTTGGCTTCGCGGTCGTGTATTGTGCTCGCCTTCTGGATCGTCGAGTTCTTTTCTGTCGGTGACGACTTTGGTAGTCGCCAAAATATTGGACTTGGTCCAGCTGCGGGCCAAGCGATCTTGGTGGTGCGATGGAGAGGTTTGCGATGAACTTGAGTTCCTCGAGTGGGTTGGATCTTGTTCCAGCCGTTGAGTTGTGACTTTATAGAGATGGGACCGCCGAGATCGTGATTCCAACCTGTGTAGTTCCCACAGACGGCGCCAATTGACGAGGATTAGCCTCGGCAAATCCCATGGTCAGGGACCCTGGGTTAGATCGTAGAGAAGGAACAGGTTGGCTATACTCGTTGGCTAACAGGAGAAGCACTTCCTTCTCAATTGTATTATGCGAGGGGGCGATTACAGTGGAAGTCTAGGCGAGTTCGCACAAGACCAAGGGTGATGACTGTAGATTGGATGTCCTGAGGCGTCGCCCCTCCCAGCCTTTATATACTAGGCTGGGTCTCGGGGAATCTGTCTCAGGTTACAAGGATGATTGCCTAATTCTAGCCTTGCCTTGAACGCCAAGTCTTGACTTCCATATTGGTCGTGGACTCCTACGTCAGTGCCTAGAGTGGGCCGATCGTGGGCCGGTCAAAGCTTCAAGCCGGCCTTTTGTCTTCGTATGCACCAGGTATCGTTACACGCAGGAGTCGTGGGGTCACCCCCTCGTCGGGAGGCTTTATTGACTTCGTGTCATGTCCTAAATAGATTTCCTAACAAGAATAAATAGAAGACACCTTACGAGGACTGGTCTGGGAGAAAACCATCACTTTCTTATTTCCGTACTTGGGGGTGCTTAGCAAAAGTTAACGTTCCAATCCCTAAGAAACGTAAACTTGGACCAAAGACAGTGGATTGTATCTTTCTAGGCTATGCACAGCGTAGCATATGCTATAGATTTTTAGCGGTTAAATCTAAGGTTCCTGATATGCATGTTGATACTATTCTAGAATCTCGTGATGAAACATTTTTTGAGAACATGTTTCCTATGAAGGATATGCATAGCACTGGTAGAATTTCTTCTAAAATATTTGTTGAATCTAGTACATCTGTTGATACTTCTGAACAACCACATGTTGAGGAAATCCTTGAGAAGGATGACAATGAAGCTCCCAAGAGGAGCAAGAGACAGAGGGTTGAAAAATCCTTTGGTGATGATTTCATTGTGTACCTTGTGGACAATACTCATATGACCATTGCAGAGGCATTTGCATCTCCTGATGCGGATGACTGGAAAGAAGCTGTTCATAATGAGATGGACTCGATTCTTTCTAATGGAACGTGGGAATTATCTGAACGACCCTACGGCTGTAAACCTGTGGGTTGTAAGTGGGTGTTCAAGAAGAAGCTAAATCCTGATGGTACAATTGAAAAGTACAAGGAACGGCTTGTGTCCAAGGGCTACACCCAGCATGAAGGCGAAGATTATTTTGACACCTATTCACCTGTTGCTAGACTTACCACCATTCGAGTACTACTATCCCTGGCTGCCTCCTATGGTCTGATCGTCCATCAAATGGACGTAAAGACAGCTTTCCTTAACGGAGAGTTGGAAGAGGAAATTTATATGGATCAGCCTGATGGTTTGTGGTGAAAGGTGAAGAAAGAAAGGTGTGCAAATTGTTGAAATCTTTGTATGGGTTGAAGCAAGCACCTAAGCAATGGCATGAGAAGTTCGACAGAAATCTAACTTCAGCGGGCTTTGTCATTAATGAGGCTGATAGGTGTGTTTATTATCGCCATGGTGGGGGCGATTGTGTTATATTATGCTTGTATGTTGACGATATACTAATTCTCGGAACAAGCATGATAGTGATAAATGAGGTCAAGTCATTTCCATCAAAGATCTTTGATATGAAAGATCTGGGACAAGCTGATGTGATCCTGAACATTAAGTTGATTAGGGATGAGAGTGGGATTACGTTGACGCAATCACACTATGTTGAGAAGGTCTTGAACCGCTTTGGTTTTATAGACAGCAAGCCTTCTCCAACGCCTTATGACCCCAGTGTGACACTCAGAAAGAACAAAAAGGAAACGGGAGATCAACTAAGATATTCTCAAGTGATCGGTTCACTCATGTACCTTGCAAGCGCGATGAGACTTGACATTTCTTTTGCTGTGAGCAAATTGAGCACATTCATGTCTAACCCGGGTATTGATCATTGGCATGCACTTGAAAGGGTCATGCGCTATCTGAACGGTACAATGAGTTATGGGATTCACTATTCAGGGCACCCAGCTGTGCTTGAGGGATATTGTGATGCAAATTGGATCTCAGATGTTGATGAGCTCTATGACACAAGTGGATATGCGTTTCTTCTTGGTGGTGGCGTAGTATCATGGAGGTCTTGCAAACAGACCATATTGACGAGGTCAACCATGAAAGCAGAACTTGCTGCTTTAGATACATCTTCTGTTGAGGCAGAATAGCTGCGTGAGCTCTTGATGGACTTGCCGGTGGTTGAGAAACCATTACCGTCCATCCTTATGAATTGTGATAGCCAAATGGTTATTACAAAAGTGAACAGTGCTAAGGATAATGTGAAGTCATCAAGACACGTTAAAAGATGACTGAAGTCTGTCAGGAAAATGAGAAACTCCGGAGTAATAACTGTCTCGTATATACAAACAGACAAAAACCTGGCAGATCCCTTTACAAAGGGAGTATCACGAAATGTGATAGATAGTGCATCAAAGGAGATGGGGTTGAGACCCATGAGCGTTACACCATAGTGGTAACCCAACCTATGTGATCGGAGATGCCGTGAATTAGGACCAGGGAAAAACAAGCTAGTGGTTTAACTGAGGAGAGTTTTATTTAACCCTCTCTTTGTGAGATGCATAACTCTCAAATTCTGTAAGGCAGGTTGGCATAGCAAAGGTGCTATCCTACAGAGCGACCTTGAAGAACACACCTATATGAGTCTGACTATTAAACGTCGCGGTCTATGAGATTTGGGTGATCTCTAGAAAACTCATGAAGAGACCAGGGAGTATGACGCATATGCTCCACCCGCGGGGTAGGCTACTGGCAGCCACGTACTGGTTAACTTTGAGTTAAGTCTATTGGCCCCAAACTTGCAATTCAAGGTTCGTCCATTGTTCAAGTTGCTGATAGATGTAGCTTGAAGTTCTAGGCAGAAGTTCAACTTAACAGTCTCTGCTGAAACACTGGTATATAAACAAGAATCGAGGTTTGGCAAAATCTCTAAATGGGAATTTGAGATCTGGTGGGGGATTGTTAGAATATTGGGCCCATTAGTGGGCAGCCCATATAAGCAAGATCTGAAATCTCAAATTGGCCCATGTGCATGGAAGAATTTTGGAGGTGCAATGAGGTGCTAAAGTTTAGTCCCACCACGCTAGTTTCCAGAGAGCTACACCTCTTTATAAAGTGGAGTGGTGAGACACTTGGTGTGCTAGAGTTAAGAGAAGGCTCTCTCACACAGACTCCTCCTCCTCCGCCGCCGCCGTCGTCCGTCTCGTCACAACGCGCCGCGGGTTGCGGGAATGAGCCGAGCCGATGGCTATATTTTTGTTGTTCGTGAAAAATTAGTTTTATGCGTACGCGTATAGTTTTTTTCTATCCGGGTCGCTATTAGATTGTGGGATGTTGAACCGACCCGAACGCGTGCGATGTGGACGGCCCACGTTCGTACATGTTAGGGTTTCCCGAGCTGCTCTATATGTTATCGTGCGCTGCGTTGCACCGATACACCGAACCAATCTACGTTTGCCACACCTCATGCCTTGCGCCGCCATCGTAGTCTACTTCATCCCGAGCGCCGGCGTTTGGGAGAGCAGGTCTCCGGAACCAGACGCCTTTGTGATCCTGTACGAGAGAGGGCGAATTAGGTTTTTGGGAAGCTCTATGTGCGACTGCTCGCCGCTTCCACCACGGGTCGTCTTCCGGCCGGAGCTGTGGATCGTCTCCGCATGCGTCGTCTTCGTCGACCCGTCATCACCAACGTCATCGTCAACAACCTCACCGCTGATCTCGCCGCGGTGAACTTGTCTGCCTCCTCTGCAAACGTTCGGTACGTGCAGCATATTCTGAACTACATGTTTACTATGGATGTTTTGCCGTATATGTTGCTGCTACTGTTCATGTTGTTTGATGCATCTAGTGAATTGGTATTTCACATGTTAGTAGTTGTTGTAGTCATGTCTAATATTCTGGAATTAATCATGAAATTATTGCCTAATTATCCAACACAAATGCCCAGAAAAGATGGTCAAGGATATTTTCATTCAACACCCTTGGATGTGGATGATGTTTCATGAACACTTGACTCCCACTGTTACTTACAGCTATCTGATGAAGCATTCTGGAGCGTTGTCGTAGGCCTGATCATAGGTGCCAACCAACCTCTGGAAAATGACCTCCTTGGCACGCCTAGCCTTGCCCTAGCTGACAGGGAACCCAATATGATATTGAGTTGTTGTTCGCAGAGCCTTAATAGTGATGTTGATGTCTCGCTACACCGCCGCGAACATGACTTGTGACACATATTTAGCGGTTACATTGCGGTGATTGGGAAGAGTCCCAATTTTATCGCAGCTATGGGATTCAGTTTTTGTGATATGACAGGGCTGACATACACCAGAGATCTTACAAGCGACCACTCTCTCCATGCAACCCTTGTCTAAATTGATGCATATAAGCTTCAACTGTCTTTGGTCAAACTGCTTCACTCTATGCTGACGAGAAATCGCGATTGCATACTTTTTTATTGCCTGGCCAACGGAGTGCTTGTCTAGGAAACTTTGCCCGACCTCGAGACTTGCTAATTCTAGGACCAAAACAGAATGAAATTCATTGGTGATGGCCATAGTATGTAAAAAAATGGATCTCATCGGGGCAGCTACCTCCCTCTGAGAAGGACTATCACCTTCTTCGTCCGAGGATGGGGAATTCAATGGTGTGGCCATCATCTTCGGAATCTAGCGCCCCAGTCAATCCTTCCACATGTTCGCTGAGGTCAACGATCGTCGACCAATATCCAGGATGGACGTCCATTGGCTTAGATAATCCGGTGCTAGGAGTTGCCGCAAGGTCATATCAACATCACCAACATTGCTACTACATCCGGCATCATCAGTAGTAGAAATAAACTACACATACACCATCGGTTTGCCATACATAGCGGCACAGGTGTGCATGCAAACCCCATGCACATCTTCCAAAAAAAATCTGCTTTGACCTCCCGTAGACCCCAACGCGTAGGTGTTCCATCATCCCCTCCTATGCAGATGAAGGCCTCCACACGATCAATTTTTTCCATGCATCGCAGAACCAAAGTTCTCTACGATGCGTCTTCTGACTTCCACAAAACCTATATTATTCATGTCTTTCACTACAACATTCACTGATTCGCATCTAGAAAAATCGAAACCGAAAGGAATATCGCGTACGACGTCGACATAAAACACTAATAAATCTTAAGAACACTGATAGCGGGAGAAAGAAAAAAGTGCGGTGAGCGAGAAAGAAAAAAGTGTGTTGCACAGTAGAGAAATGAGACATGATAGCACTGATTTAAATGGGAAAGAGAGAAAAGTGTTGATACTGTTTTTGGTGATAGGCCTGGGCGTTCAGTTCTCCTGAACCGTTCAGTCCGATTATTCTGTGTTTTAGATTTTTCGGTTTCCAGAAAATACGCACCAATCGGTCTTTGTGAACTAACCGATCGGTCTTTGTGAACTAAGAAATACGAGGCTTCGGTGCCCCGATGGATCGGTTCTGTATTCTGTTTTCGACCGAAAAACTAGCGCTGACCGCCTAGAGTGCTAATGGCACGTTGGACTAGATTCTTTATTTATTATAGGCGACCCTATATTGGGTTGGGTTGGCCAGCTAGGAGAGATGTTTATTATACTTCCTTTGTCTCATAATTCTTTTCATGATTTTAGTTTAAATTTAAACTAAAATCATGACAAAAATTATGGAACGGAGGGAATAGTACAGTATATGTTCCGGCTTGAGACTTGTGTGCGAGACAACAGGCAGCAGTGGCACGTAACTTAATTAAAAAAGAAGGTGTCCATGCATGTGAATTAGAGGGAATCACAAGGAAGGTGTGGACCTCGGTGCTTTGGTAAATTCGGTTAACTGAGTGTGCATATCGAAATCACGGAAGCAATTTCGGTTTCCCAGCAGTGCCAACCAGAAACAATATCGAACGTATCGGTTTCGGTCATTTTGGCTTTGGTTCAAGTTAAATCGGTATGGTCATTCGATTTTCGAGTTATATGCCCACCCTGATTCAGCGCTGCAATGTGATGGAGTTGACATCACTCGAAATCAGTGAGATGGTCCTTGGAATCAATGAGGTGCTTCTCGGAATCAGTGTTTTGGAATCAACGTCGACGGTGTCTTCAAAGACATAGGATAGAGACATCGCACCAACTGGTGCCAGTGCTAGCGGCGGCAGCACAACACATCATCGCCTGTTGCCGAAACCTGTGGCGCCAGGGACTGTTGCTTCATTTTTCGTTTCGGTTGCTACATGGTTATCGTTTCAGCCGAAACCTGTGGCGGCAAGGGTTGTTTCTTCATTTTCCGTTTTGGTTGCTACATGGTTATCGTTTCAAGAATCTGCCGCCCCTAGCAGTCGCGGTAGGATCCACGTGTCACATACCGAAGGTACACTGGTGCATTCTCACATTATTTTTCACATATGCTCTTTTTTGGCATTGCAGCTGCAGTGATCTGAAGCCCTAAAAAAAGCTGCAGTGATCTAAACTGAAAAAAAAATGAGTGGCAGCGTGGGTAATTTTTTGTCCAAAATCGATTCACACAGCTGGAGAGGAGAGGGAAAGGATAACGTAGCCGGCTGGACTCGATTCGCTCATGGAATCCGGCGGCGGCGCCCGCGTCCCGCGGCAGCTCCAAGCCGTGGGACGCGTCGCGGCGTACCTCGGCGGCGGCTTGCTCCTCCTCTCCGCAGCATCCACCGCCGCCGTCCGCTCCCTCCGCTTCCTCTCCGATACCAACCAGGTAACACCCTACCCCAAGGACCAACCAACACATCCAAAGTCCAAACCACAAACCTTCTGTGCTACTGTACTATCAATGCCTTCGCTATTCTGAATCCAATAGCATCCAATCTGCACTGTTGTTGCCAGAGAAAGTTCGCAACGCAGTGTGGCGCATGCGAGGGGAAAGGAACATACCCCTGCAGGCTCTGCAGGGGTAGCTCCACGGTCGAATGGTCTCCTCTCCATGACCCGGTGTTCGTCAACCCGTGCCTCTGCCCTACTTGCGATGGCACTAGGTTGGCCTTCTCTGACCTAGCTTGCTTCTTCTTCCTGGTTGCTGCTCGATGCTATGCTAGTTATGCCATGGACGTTCCTTGATTTTTCATATTTTTCAGGGTACAGCGCTGCCTGAATTGCCTGAGCAAAGGATATGCATGAAGGAACAATTTGCATCAAACGCCACTTCTTTTTTTATGGGTGGAGGACTGTTTTCATCATCAGTTTCTTTTGTTTACCTGGTTGAAGTTTAGGTGTGTGTACTAGAAGAGTGTGGTGCGCGTCTTGACGTGCTGTTCTTCGGACTTCGATTGTAAGTTGATGTTTCTTTGCACACGGTCTATTACGGCTGACTCGCTGTACATTTCACCTTGATTGGTTTGGCATTTGATATCGTTGTGTTGTTGATTATATGTCGTTTTCAACATCCTTGCGCTGAAAAGAATGTTGGGTGTTTTTTTTTTCTGAAACAGTGGACGGTCCCACAGGGACCTATAGAAGCATTCATTAAAAGCTGTGGTAGAATATAAAAGGGACCAAGAAAAAAAATGAAAATTACAACCAAGTCCCTAATTTTTGCAAAGAAGGCCCTAGAAATAACAAAGAAAAAGCCATCGGGTCCTGCTCCTTGCCGACCGCCGGTGAGCACTCCGACACAGTCAAGCACAATGCCTCCGGGGACGAGACCACTTGGAGCGAAGCGCCGGGAGCCAATTGTTCGAGTCTGGAAGGCCTCCAATTAGGCACATAGGCTTGGAGGTTGCTGGTCTTCAAACGTCGGATGATTTCCAAGCCCAGTGAAGAGGGAGGAGCAGTCGTGGATGGAACAGAGCCACCGAGGATGAACTCCTAGGAGCTTCTTCCCAGCTTCCTTGCTACAAATCTAATCGCCCACCGGGAGGAGATCAAAGAAATTCACCATCCTCGTCACCAAGACGAGATGCAGAGGAAGTCTCGGCTTCTTCTCGAAGGCCACCCGATCTGCAAAGAACTAGCTTATTGGATCTGTTACCGCCCTATCTTACCTCCGCCGCCGCCATCCACCATGAATCCCGGTCGATGGGGAGAACAAACGGACCACTAACACTGCTAGGAAGCATTGGCGGCAAGAAACAGAGAAGCAACACCAACAAGGGCAAACATAAAGGAGACCTACAACTACTATGGATATGAGAACCGACACCTCTCCTTTGCCATCTCCAGGCGCCGCCGCCGCCGTGGGAGGCTCGAGATCAGCCCGGATCTACGTCTGAGACTCTCAAAGCAGGGAGGAAGAAAACGAGAGAGGAGGGGAGAGGTGGGTGGGGGCAGCTACTTATGGTGTTGGGTGGGTTGTTGTGAACTTGTCATGATGTTACACACAACGGTGTGTTAACGGGAGAAAAGTTGTTGCATATACAAATGTATGGGCAAACAAGTTCATGAAAATTGTGCATGCAAAGATCTCGTGTGTTGCATTTATACAATAAATTTGAGTTTGTTTGGTATCCGAGAGCTTACTTAGCGTCGTGCACTACTGATAGCTACCAGTCTGCCTGCTTCTGCCCCCCCCCCCCTTATCTTCTTGATATGAAATTGATGACTTGCGGCATTGGCATATAAAACATTTCATCCAATTGTCGAACAAATACAAGACACTTTCAAATGAATTCAAATCATAATAAAGTACTTTGGCATCCTGAAGATAAGAAACTTCCTTGAAAGTGAGAATTACCTCTGCACATCATGCTCAATGAAAGAAAATCCTTGTACAAAATCTATGCAAAACTAAATCATTAAAGTTGGTAACCATGATGCATGATGCAATTACAATGTTGCAAATGAAATACGAACAGGTGGCACTTGCTTCATGAAAGTTCGTCGGTCACCGCAAAAAAACATAGGTGATCTTAAAATGTGATCTTGCTATGCCTTTGCATACAATAGAATTTGCCAGAGCTAGGAACGATCGCGGTCGGCTCCCGCCCGCCCCAGCAATGGTTTGGTGGGGCCTCGGTGTAAGCAAGGGAGGTTGGGGCATATCTGGCTCATGCGGCCTACGGCCGATGGCCTGGCTTCATCGTCGGTCGGTCATGGGCGTGGTGCAAAACTCTATGCAAGCATCATTCCCATGCAATGAAGGGCTAGATTGTGGTCTCCGGCCCTGTCTTGTCCTCTGTCGGCCAAAGGTTCGGATGGCGAGTGAGTTGCATATGGGTTGTATGGTGACGTTATGATTAGGTGCGCGCGTTGTATGGGGTGAGGAATGATGCTTTTGGGTGTGGGTTTTTTGTTGGAGTGTCAAACGAATTATGTTAACCAACCTCGTGGAACCGAAGCTGCAGGTTTGCTCTATCGAAAATATCGTTTCTCTTTGGTGCCATCGAGATTTGTGAATATGTTTGTGGCAGCTTGATATAATATGATGGTTTTCGATGTGTGTGTGTTCTTATAGAAAGACTGTAAGGAAACGCCCTACAGTTAATAGGCGCAACAAACCTAAATCGTAAGTACCGTGCCTTAAATCTAGGTGGGTGGGAAAGCATCAGCCTCTTTCTACCATTAGGTTATGGCTTAGTCTACACCATTTTGGCCATTTTGGGTGGATGGTTTTCGGTGTTGCCCTTTGGTAGTGTCAAAGGCACTCGAGTGCCTGTTTTGTATGTATTGTGGCGCTTTAGGCTTAGACCTAGCTAGGCACTGTTTAGGTTTTCACCTGATTTTCCTTTATTTCTTCTTTTCTGGCACTTATTTTTTTAGGTGCGTTCATCCTTTTGGGTTGTTCTTGTAACACCCTTTTATAATCAATGGATGTGTTTGAACTTGCCAACAAGGTACATCATCAATCTCTAGAATAATAACATGTCTTCCATCTAAACACCATTCAATGGGGAGGATGAGTACAGCCTTTATTAAAAATTCTGAGTCCCAATGTATGTGATGTATATATCTAAAGAAGGTCCAAATTTGCAGCTGTTACAATAGTGTTGTTCAGTACTGATCAGTACACATGTAGGAGTAAGAGACAACATGGTCATGGCAAGAGCAAACAAATAGAAACTGCCTTGCCAAGGTTACAGGTCAATAGCGCAGGTCCACGGACAGCTGACAGTGCAATCCAACAACACCTATATATACATCCAAGGTGCACATTGCTCTGGCGCGTTGGAACTGGACACACATGTCAGCCCGGGAAACCAAACCTAGTAGTTTTTGGTTGCCTGATTCGGACTATGTGTGCCCGCATTCAGCTCTCCTCTTCGAGCTCATCAAACTCCCACCCGCTGATCTCCTCGCCTGAGTAATCTTTGTCGTCCTTCCCAAAGTCTGCTGCCAGGTTTGCAAATTCAGAATCAGGATCCAGCTGCTGCTGCTCTGGTTTCATGGGAGATTTTGGGGAGTCGACGTGCGCAGCTTTGGGGGTAACGGGTGCTTGGATGGGCGAAGGGCTCAAGTCAGATCTTTCCTCAGGCAGTGGCTTTGATTTGTGGTCCTCAACGCTTAGTGTTGGCCTTTCTATAGATTCAAATGCTTCCCTCAGTTTCTCGATCTCGTCAATTAGGCTCTTGACTTCTGGGTCATCTCTCCTAAACAAATACTTGAAGTTCGGTCTTCCAATTCCAAGGAGTGGATGCAAATTAGAAAATTATTCATCAAGGAGAGAACGGACGGCAATACCTAGAATTAGCCCCATGCTCTGAATAGAACAACTTCTTTATGTGGTCAGCGATGCTGAAAGCAATTATAATCTGAAAATATTTGTTCACTATCATCAGCCATTTACAGTAAAACAAAATAAAAAACATGGAATAATTTGCTTGTCAAATGACCATATATCACTTTGGAGCCTGCCCCAAGTATGTGCGACAATATTGTGTAAGAAACATGCTAGAACTCAACTGGTAACGAAAACAGGATTTGAAATTCTTAAACCAAGCTCAAGCTAAGTTGCTGAGTCGAACCTTCTTTTCAGTTTTCAAATATTCCTCCTCAAGGGATTTACGCGGGTTTGTCTTCTCCGATGCTTCATCATCTTCATGTTCTCTTGCCTCTTCCCTACAAGAAAAGCCCAACTATAAATACGAAGCCAATTGGACTCCTGAAGTACATTTACCAGAAATAGAAATAAAGTGAAAGAAGTACCTTGAGTTCAAGGCCGCCAGATTATCTACATATGTTTGGATACTTTCAATCGACGGGCTTAGGACTCCCTGATAAATACAAAATTTGCAGATGAGACAAACAACACGGAGACGCATATCCAAGTGAATGGGTTTTATGGTAAACAAAAGACCTACCATGAAGGCTGAAAGATGATGTTTGGTCAACTTCAGAAAATCTCTCACACATCTCTCCAACTCATCACTGTGAAGTCCATAACATATTACAACATTCGCACAATAGATTATATAGAACATTTTTCTAACTAAAACTTCTAACATGGGAAGGAGAAGCATCATATAAAAGAAGCGATCAGTCTACAGCAACAAGTGTTACATACCTTGTTTTCTTTTCCTTCTGTTCATTATATGAGGACTGGAGCTGCCAGGTGTCCTCAAGGAAATTGATCCAGGTCTTTACTACATTGGCTTCCACATTACACGTGGCAATGGATTTCGAGAGGTCATCCTCCTGAGTTGACATAGAAAGGAAACAAGTTAAGCACCATCTTGAGTGACAAATATGTTAAAACAAAGTTAAAGAGATAATAAACAGTATTAGAAAAGAAAGTTGCTGAATGTAGTTCAATAAAGCTGAATTTGCCGCAAAACAGTAAAGTATCAGCACCTTCGTTTTTAAACTAAATATGATCTGGTTGTTCGCTTCATCAAATTGGTCTCTCTCTTCCCTGGTTGTCTTGAGCCGCACAGCAGCAGCATTAATTGATATATTGACCTGCCAATGAGAAATATCTTCACAAGAGAACATAACTCAAAAGAAAATTCTGAAGATAGTGTGGGGTGCTGAAGTCTTTAATTTCACAGCACATGTTATAGAAACAACACAAACTTCTCAAGCAAGTGTAACAGAATGAGATTAGTAGATGATTAATGGTTTAATTTAAACGAGGGGTAATACTTAATGGTGGCAACTAATTGGATTTCCTATTTCAGTTATCATCACTACATCTAGCATTTTTATGCGTCTTTTTTCGATCAGTTGGTCAGATGACAAGCAAATGCATGACTAACTGTTTTAGGCCAAATTATCAATTATTTTGTGCCACCGGTAAGATACCCATAGCCTTTCTATTGCATCTTGCACTCGTTTACTGGAAGATAATCTTGTCTCAGGCCACATTACTTCATTAACAACAGTTTAAGCTTACCAATGAACACTTATAATCAGATCAACAGGGAAGTTACTTCACCAAATCTCAAGCAACTTGTGGGATCATACCATAAATATATGTATAAGATCAGAACACGAATTAGGACGATAGGGTGTGTATGCAATTAAAATCAGCAAGGCTCCATCATAATAGTACTACTTCCTAGGAGCGCAAAAGGTACCTTTTTCAACTGAGCCTCAAGATCATCTCTTTGCTTCTCTAATTCAGTAATCTCAGCAAGCAATCCCTTTATCAGGACATAAAAAGAAAATAACAGTAAGGATGTCACATTTTATTACATAATAAGCATGGTGGAAGACATAAAGGAGCACTTGATCATATGTGTATTTGCATATTATGCAAACATGAGATTCAACAAATGTTCACATAAAAACAGTCAAGATTTGTGTTCTTGATGTGTGTGTGTGTGGGGGGGGGGGGGGGGGGGGGGAGGGGGGGGGGATACTAGATAATCATAACCATCTTAATAATACGCAAGCTCTACGAAATAGAAAGCCTCAAATATAGGTGTGTACACAGATATTTATCGTAACTACAGATACTAGTTAGCAGTTCAAAACTGACAAAAAATAATCTGACTGTATTTATGAAATATAGGAATTCAGTACGGAATACAGAGGAAAACAAACATCCAGATCACTGGATGTAGAGTTCCCTATTGAATCCGAATGAGAATGGTTTCAAGTTTCAACAGGGGCACGTATTTCTATTGATTCGTAAAATTAAAGTCACCAAAATACACCGATGTATTTCATGAACACATACAATCTAGCAAACTTACCTTCTCGGCCGCATTCACTTCATTCTCTTTTTTCACACGAAAGTTCAGAGCATCTTCTTTCTGACGCCTGGTATAACAACAAAGTTAAAATATGATAGCAGACCAAGAATTCCCAACAAAAGACAGGACAGGAGCGAACATATCCATCAAGTAGCATAAATCTGTATTACTATACAAATGAGAATGACTAACATAGAAAATGTCTTCCATAAAACGAAATATATCCTTTCACAAAATTATAAAACAAAAATGCTCCCAGAAATAAAACCTGTGGTCGATAATACGCTGTTCTGCTTTGGAGGATGAAGTGGAAAGGGAATCTGACAGGACCTTTAACTTATCAACCTGCAAGATTTTGTGAAGATAGTGAGCGTTCGAGACAACATATCTGCAGGTCTAAGAATTCATGATGAAGCTACTGAAACAACTACCCAAAGTTAAAGCTGACAAGCTTAGATGGTTATCACTACTCACCAAAAGGTAAATAACACACTGCTTTGAGGTACAGAAATCCTACTTGCCAAACTTTCTTGGGGTAGAACTATTTTATCATTCTTATGTCAGTCTATCAACTATCTTTGTTACAAGTAGGGACTACCACAATAGCAAAGGAACGTAAGGCATCATAACTCATATGAAACAAAAAAATTAAACATAAAACCTAATAATACCTTCTGAGAATGAATCTCCATGGAGTCTCCAGGAGCAATCGACTTCTTCTTTAGTAGAAGTTCTTCCACTCTAGAGCAAAAGCGGACTTCAGTAAGTGCTTCTTTTAAGGCCTGGGGGGAAATAAAGAACACAGTTTACCTTCTTTAGTCTTTACAAGCCTTGAAAAGAAAATCACCAGAACAAGATTGATGAAAAATGGAAACATATTGGTCAAGAATAAATAGATTCGGTACACATGTACATTGGGGGAGAGGGGGGCAGACGGAAACTATGCCAAGCCACTTGTCTCATGTGCATAAGAATGTATATCTAATTAGACAAAAGCATAGCCCTCCTTTCTGAAATAAATCTTTTAGAATGATTGAAGTCAAACTTTCCTAATTTCGACCGAAAATAGCCATTTAGGCTGATGATGTGAGATGACAGCATTTTTTGCAGGATAATACATTAAACTTGTTATGAGATTTACTTCATTAAATACTAATTCCTCCATTCGGAATTAGTTGAACATATGTATCTAGCACTGAAATACATCTAGATACATCTGTTTCAACGACATCTAATTCTGAACTGAGGGAGTACTATCTTTGTATTGTTTTATGCAAACATGTAACTATAGAAGTAATTACTATGATGACCAAACTTATGGGAGACAATGCCCATGCCCAGAGTGAAATATAATTTTGAACACAGAGATTAAGCACAGGTCCATATACTTTATCAAGGACAGAAACTTTTGTGAAATAGTTGCAACTTGAATAAATCGATTATAAAGCCATCATTGCAACTGATACAAAATAAATTCCCAAGCCAGATAGGAAATTTTCAATGCAGAAGCCCTTGGTACATCTAGCTATAAGTCTAGACACTAGTTAACAAATCATGAAAAATAGAAACGGAAACAAGCACAAAGTAATAAAAAATATGATTATGTAACACCTCGATATTGGCAATAGCAATCTTCTCTGATGATTTATCTTGACCTTCAGTTGATTGGGACCGTGATTTCTCCTTTGCATCTAGTTTTCTCCACAATTCAAGGGTTTCAGCATCTATCCTGAAATTAAATACAAGGTGCAAACTAAGAAGCTAATATAGCTTGAGATCATGAATAAAAGCACCACATATCTAAAAGTATGATACAGAATATTTGATATCTTGAAGATTCTGTAGAGGCATTCAAATGAATTTAGTTGGTACTTGAGGTGTTGTTAGTTCAGAAAGAAAGAAAAATGCAAGCACCATTTGACATTTTTTCTGCATAAAATATACTAAAAAGCAAAATGTCTGAAAATTGAAAACACATCTGGAGGTAACACGTACTCAAAATACAAGATAGCTAATTAGAAATAAGTAAATGAGCAGTTCACCTCATAATATCAGCATTTCTCTTAAGTCCTGAAATGACATTTCGCGTGTATTCAAGTAGCTCTTCACGCTTCACCTGTTCACACAAATATAATGAATTACTGGAGTTGGACATACTTCCCAATCTACCGAGCTTAATAATGTGTGCAGCACAGTTAGTTTTTCACCTTGCAGTAATATGAGAATGCGCACCTTAGAAAATATTTCCAAAAATAAAAACTGCTAGCAAAAGGCTATCTGTTTTGCTTAAGAAATACTCCTTCCGTCCCATAATATAGTAACGTTTTGAAAACTATGTTAGTTAATCCAAAAATCCAAAAGTAAAAAGGAAATGAGTTAGTTAATTCAATAAGAGAGAAAAGGGGACCAGGACTTGATTTCGTTGCCCAAGCGAATCCCATTCAACCGTTTACTCATGGAATAAGTCCGTTGGAAAGTTCAATCAATCTTTTTTTCATATACATTTTGCCTTTTGTGGAGGATCTGTGCCTACTCTACTTTCCTATCTAGGACTTCGATATACAAAATATATACTACTGTGAAGCATAGATTGCTGTCAACAAAGAATTTTCTTAGTATTTAGTTAGGTATTTTAGTTTTCAAAACGTTACTATATTATGGGACGGAGGGAGTAGTTTCGTAGGTTTCTGCGCTATTGCCTAAGGTAAACAGACACCGCATAAGCAGTTCCCCAATTGCAGGGGGGTAAGCACAGTCAAGAGTGTGGAGCCCAACCAAAAGGATTTAGCATGGCCACTAGAGTTTCGCCAAAATGTCTTCATGAAAAACACATTTAATTTAAATATCCACAAGAATCTACCAGCGGGATGTGCCTGCAGCCATGTATGGTGTGATAGTAAGCAACATCTCCAACTTGGTTAGTTTTTGAAATAAAATTAGGCAGCGGTTTTGAAGAAAATACTGGCAGTTCATTCAAAGTTTTCAGCCACTTCAAGAGTATAAAGGTTACAGATGGCGATAGATCCAAAAGTTACAGTTCAGAAAGGAAAAGTTTCGTCTACTTGTTGTGACCAAGGACATTTAAGTTCTCTCTAGGACACACTCATGGTAATGTAAAAAAAACTACGTAGGTAGCAGAATACAAGGTATCATTCATGCTGGGAAACCTATAACAAACATAACCTAAAATTAATGTGATTTTCATAGAACATATGTGATTAAAGGAATTGGGAACTTACTAGGACTTCGTCTTTGTAATTTGAAAAGGCCTTGGCCAAGTCTTGTACATTGCTAATGATTGCCTTATTGACTTCTTTCCCACCAGTGAGACACAGGCTGTGAAACCCAACATTAGTTGCAACAAAAAAAAGGGGGGGTAGCAAACTACAGAACACTCGTGTGTGAAGTGTGAACTGTCAGGTAGCTGAGATTGTACAGAATGCTCAGAAAAACTAAATTTTGAAGACCTTTACTAAATAACAGTTAGCAGTGTTTGAGTGCAAGTGGGAACAATTGCAGACTTGGAATCGAAGATGAGATGCAAAAATCCCATCATTAGTTCATTACAATGCGTAGATGATAAAAGAGGCCAGAACTATCATTCTACAAAAAGGAATGGCACAAACTTATAGAAACACGTGGCAACAGAAATGATGTTTATCGGAATCAGGGAGTTGCTAACGAGATTCATATGTGAAGGTGTGAAGCTGCCATTTCGTTCTTTGTCATAAGATCTCAATGAATCCTTTGAGTTTGATATAGCAAAGTCCAAAGTGAGTGGAGGATAGTGATAGTGTTGAACCTTTTATGAGGAATTCACTTAATAACATTGATAAACTACTCTGCAGGCTGCGAAACTTTAGCTGCATTTAAAAAAGGAAAACAGAAAATAATATTAGCAGGTGTTTCAGAAGCAACTCACCCATAAATTTCGAGAAGAAGTGAAACTTCTTCCTCAGATGGAGCTTCAAGAATCTGTTTATAGACAAGATTAGTACTGTTCAGCGTCAAATTTGAGTAAGAACTAACAACAGCGGTCTACAACTCAGAAAAGAAAGAAACCGTTAAAATAGATTATAACTAATAATGATATGAAACAAAGACAGCAAGGCTGGGCCAACTCACCATGGATTGTGTTATATCTTCAAGTGCCTGACTGTATAGGAACACATCACGAAAGTTCATTGGTGCTCCTTCAATATCAGGATCATAAAACAAAGTCTGCTCCGAACAAGTTCAGTTTACAGAAATATGTGAATTAAGGGAAATCTAAAATATAACTAAGATTCGTACAAATGAAAAAAAAATGACAAAATTCAGTGTCTTCTCAAATAACTAGTTGAAACAAACAAGAAAAAATGAACATGAAACAAGCAGACTCACCAATTGTTGTTTCAAAGGATCCAATTCACCAGCAGAATCATGATCTTCAGGACCCTTCAAATCTGAACTGCCAAGTTCAGCTTCAATGTCTTGTAATGCTCCCAACCAACGTCTTAATAATTCAACTCTTTCACCCCCATGGCATGAAACTGCTGCCTCTTCCAACCGCATTACTGTTTTCTTAAAACTTTTGAAGCTCTGTGTGCCCTGAGAACCACACAGTAACACACATCTTTAAAGGAAAAAAGGGAGGCAAATGAACATACAACAAACGTTAGACATCCTATACTACACTAGATCAGAAAGTATTCGCTCAACTTTTCTCTCCTAAAGACAACTATTACGTGTCTCAGAACATATGAACAACACAGTAGCTTAAACATAAGATCATCTCATATAATGTAACGAAACATATCCGGGTTAGAGTTCAGTAGAACAGTTCAGCTTGCAACCTGACCAGTGACCACTATGCTTCACATATGAAACTGGAGTAACAATCATACCCTTGATTTGCCCCCTTGTATAACAAAACCACATCTAACTTCCTAAGAAAGCAACTCTTAAGTCAGACGATCTTCCACTACAACTACAAGTAACAATCTGTTCAATTTTTAAGCTGTTGCTTAGAGAATACTCCCTCCGTTCCTAAATATAAGTCTTTGTAGAGATTGCACTATGAACTACATACAGATGTATATAGATGTATTTTAGAGTGTAGATTCACTCATTTTGCTTCGTATGTAGTTCATAGTAAAATTTCTAAAAAGACTTATATTTAGGAACGGAGGGAGTACGTTTTAAGAAAGAGTACTCCATGCAAACAATGGATATCTAAAGATATTGAGTGTAGCAACACAAATGCTACATACGGACGACACATTCCAACACCAAAGCCTCTCCATTTGTACGCGTAAAGAAGCAGATTGATATGAACCTAGCCATTTACAAATTAGTTTGCAGCTAATGCCCATGTGAAAAGGCTCCTAATCCCATATATTCATGATTCATGTGATAAAATTAACCCTAAAGATGTATATTTCTTTGACTCCATACTTGTATATGATCTTATACCATGACAAAATCAAGCCTAGAAGACACAAATAAGGCTCTTATTTTGATGAAACTGATCCACCATGGCTCATGAGATACCATGAAGATTTTGGAGGGATGACGCCATCTCTCATTTTATACTACACATTCCTCAAACCAAAGAAGTGGTTAAGTTTGGAGCTAAGACCGCAAACCAACCACATGACAAATCCTTGGATTCGCTCTGTGTGGAAAATGATACACAGGAATCATGAATATTGTATTGAGTTTTTTTTTCTTGTGTAATGTATTTACAAGGATACTTCAGCAGCGAGCTGGCGACAAGAAAAATTTCTCCACGCACCAACAGGCTTCGCGTACCCTACCATAGCTCTGCTGAGCCCCAATTCGAGGTAACCAGAAGAAGCTAGGGCACTAAGCTCGGTAGTCCAATGGCGCAAATTAAAGCTTGGATTTCTAGTGTATCAGACGTAACGAATTAAGAACCCCTCAAACAATCCCCACCCTTGCTCCACGTCGCCAGAAGAAGCTGAATTTGGATCGAACAGGAGGCGGCGAAGAGGGGCAAAGGAAGAGGGCGAAGGAGGGTCCGTGAGCTCACCCCGCGGTCGAGGAGGATGTCGGAGACGGCCTGGCCCGCGTGGTGCGCGACGGCATCCGCGTATCCCTTGACGGCGCGGGCGACGCCGCTGCGGCCGCCGGCCTCCACCGCCCGGCTCACCGCGCTGCGCAGCCACGACGACATCTCCCGCTCCCCTTTCCTGCTTCCTCCCGCGTGTGCGTACGCTGGGGCTAGAGTTAGTCCTGGGCTTCGGATGGCACGGGCGCCGACCACGAACGAGGACGGCGGCGACGACTTCAACTGGAGTGAAGGCAACGGCGAGAGGGAGGAGGGCGACGTGCTCCTCTGGATTCGGGTTTTGGAGTCTACGCCTTTCTCAGCTACGTCAGCAGCTAAACATTTTTTTTCCTTTTGGAACTGATAGTTTCTTTGATGGGAAGGCTTTTATTAAGGGCGACGCTCAGCGCCCGTCGCCGGCGCTCCAGTTCGCCGGACCATAGATCTCCGTGATTTGAGAGTATCTCCAGCCGTTCGGCCCCCAAGGCGATTTTCGGCGCTATTTTAGCGCCGCTTGGGGTCATTCGACGGCAATAGAGGCTTGGGGGGCGGCTATCCAGCCACGACCCCAAGATATCCCCCAAGTTCACCAAATTTCGACCAATTTTAAGTAAATTTGGATCAAACCAAGTAAAACTTAGACCAACTTCGACCGATTTAATTAAAGTTCGGCATATTTTACATAAACGACGAAAAATAAAATAAAACCTAGTCTAGGGCTGGAACAAGAAGGCGTAGAGGGTGTCCATGGACGTCTCCTGGGCGCCTCCTCCAGCAGTACCGCCGGCGGCGCCATCGTCGTCGTCGCCGCCATCCTTTGGCTCCGGCTTGATGTCGGCATGCGCGCCACAGGTCCCGCCGCCGAGCGGCCCCCTTCTCCTGCGCAGCCGCAGCGGCACCTCCTCCTCCTCCTCGTCGTCTGTGTCGTCCAGCACGATGAGTGGCGGCGCTGGAGGCGTCCACTTGCTGCGGCTGCTGCTGCCCGCGCCGCGTGACGACTTCTTCTTCGCCGCCTCGGCGAGGTCAAACGCCTCCTGCTGGCGGCGCATCTGATCGACGAGGTAGTCATTCCTCGCCCACGCCAGCTAGGCGTCGAGCTCCTCGTCGTCGGCGGCGGCCGTCGGTGAAGGCGGAGGCGGGGCGACTTCCTTGCCCTTCTTCCCGAGAATGGAGCCGAGGAAGCCACGGCGCTTTGGCTGCGGCGACGGGGTGCCGATGGTGACGCCACGGCTGAGGCGACCGGAAGGCGCCGGGGTGGGCTCCTTCTTCACCTCCAGCTTCACCGAGGTGAAGAACTGCGACGGCGAGAATGCCGGACCCGATGAATGGGAGCCGGTGGAGCGCGAAGGTCGGCCGCCGGAGGAGGAAGAAGAGTCGCCGTCGTCGCGCGGCAGCGTCGCCCACATCGGCGTGGTGCGGCTGTAGGAGCGGCGGGCGGCCCCGTAGCCCAGCGGTGGGTAATCGAGACGCGGCGCGTTGCCGTTCTCGATGTACCGCATCACGTACTCCAGCGTGCGGCCCTGCGCGCTCCACCACCGGAGTCGCCCGTCGCGGTTGTTGCGACCAACAACCGGCGTCAGGCCGTTGGTGGAGGCGACGGCCTGGGCTCGCCGGGAGGTGAAGTATGCCTCCCAGGCCGGCGTGTTGTTGGGCGCATTGTCGGGTTCGGCGCGCTCTGCCGCCGTCATCGTAGCGCGAACGGCGTCCACCTCCCGGCGAAACGCGCTGGTGCCCACTAGAGGCACTGGAGGCACCGGCACCCCGCCAGCGGATAGCACCCACCCGTGGGGCGGCTTGGTGTCCGGCGGACATGTGTAGCCGGCCTGCGCGAGGAGAAGCGCCTCCATCTGCGACAGGTTGCGGCTCCTGAAGCCGTTGCGGGCGAGGTTGTCGTCGGCCATGGCGATCGAGGAGAGCTCGAGAAGAGAAGGCGAGAAAGAAAGGGGAGCTCGAGATGAGGATGCGGGGCTAGAGCGCCCCGGCGAGCCCCTTTTTATAGCGGGGAAGAACACGAACAGACAGCGGGACACGCGGCGGCGCGGTCGACGGACCGTTGGGTATCTCAACGCGTCGCATTGATGCTCTCTGCGACGATTGGACTCGTCACCGGCGCCGCATTGATTCACTTCGGCGGCGGCAGGTGCGGGAAAGCCGAGGCGAGAGGATGACGACGATGCGTGTTCACACACCGACAGGTGGGGCGCGGCGCGAGGCGCGCGCGAAATCGCGCGCGCTTTCCTTTCATCCGGCGACCCCAAGCGACCCCCAGCGCGACGGGTTTGTCTTGGGATCGCCAGACTCAATTTCGGCCCAATCCGGCGCTATTTGGGCTCTTGGGGGCGCGGCTGGGCGATTTTCCTCCACCCGGCGCTATTTTCGCCGTCTTGGGGCCTCTTGGGGGCGCGGCTGGAGATGCTCTAACGGTTCAGACTTGCGCGTATCCCATCGTTTTTTACTGCAACATTTGCGGTACCTTTGCAACATTTGCGGTACTTTTACAACTTTTTTGGTATACGGATGCAATATTTTTATTTTTGGTGTTTTTTGCAGCAAAAAAAATTGTGGTAACAAATTTTAAATCGCTGGTGGTAGCATTTTTTATTATCGGTTGCAACTTTTTGGGTACATGGATGCAACAAAAAATTATTGTGCGCATTTTTTCTTTCAATTTTTTCACTGTTGCAACCAAAAAATCTAATAAAAAATTACGTACCATATTTACCATCAATTCGTGGCAGCAAATTTAATCTATGCTTGTACCGTTTTTTATAATGGTTGCAACAAAATTTGGAATCCATCATCACCGATCACACTTCATCTTTTTTGTTGTAGCAAAAATCATTAGTACATTTTCATGTCATGCTACCAAATGAATGCGCTTAGCACTAAAATACTATTAAATACATCTGTTTAGCAAAAAGTAACATGAATCAATAAAATAATATTAAAATAATAATATTAAAATAATAATAGTACAGATAATAACATTTTATACTACGGTTGCAACATTTATCATGTGTCAGATGCAACAAAAGCGGGAAAGTGGAGACAGTGGGCCTGTAACATCCCAAAATTCTCCGAATTTTGGAATATTAATAAAATTAAATAGATAATGATTGTTTCCTTGATGTGTTTGATTTTCTCCGGGATTTAATACTTTTTGGAGTATATTAAATATTAAAAAAAGAGGGAATAAAAAGACTTTCCCTAATATTCATAATTGGTGTTTTTGGAATTTATTATTTTAAAACAAAACCAACAAAACAAAATTAAAGAAGGTAATATGACTCCTTCAACATATTAAAATGTTGGAAAATGTTTAAATCATTATTCGAATTTTCTGAATATTCAAAACAATTTTCAACTCAAGGAAATTCAGTTGAGAGGATATAAAATGACTTATCCCCTTTTTAATAAAGTTGGAAAATATTTAGAGTATTACTTTAAAGTTTTTGAAATTTATTATGAGCATTATAAATAACTCCAAAATTATTTTAGGGATTTTATATTGCTAAAAGAGTTTTTATTTCATTGAAATGATTTATTAAATATTTTAAAAGAGTTGAAACAATATTCCAATGGGATATTTTTATTTTACCAAATTATTTATTGGTGTGAAACTTTTAAAATTTATATTTTATTATTTAGAAATGGGTTGTAAACGCTTTTGACCAAATAAAAATATTTTTAATAATTTATTGGACTTTATTTGATTTATGAAAAGTATTTTATATTTAAATAAAGTATTTAGAAAATGTTTTTATTTTTATTCTACTTTTTGGAAAATTTATTCATTAAATAAAATTCTTTGTATTATTTGAAGAATTTTGAAATTTATTTCATATTTTTCTGATGAGTATTTATTTTTCTACAATTGTTTGAAGTTTCGGTTTTTAAAGAAAAAGAAAATGCGTACCGAGCCGGCCCAATAGCCTTTTCCGCCCACGAGCGCAATTTGAGCCCGAGACGGATTTAAAAAAAATCAGGCTATATAAGATTTCGAAATTTTTCTTTTTCGTTTTTTGCAGAAACCCTAAATCGTCTGCGCCTCGATTTCCGCGCCGCCGCAGGCGAACCTTGGGATCCGCGCCGCCGACGAACCTCGATTTCCGCGTCGCGCCGCCTCGATTTCCGCGCCGGCGAACCTCGGGTTCCGTGCCGGCGAACCTCGGGTTCCGCGCCGGTGAACCTTGGTTTTCGTGCCTGGCGAACCTCGATTTGCGTGCCCGGCGAACCTCGATTTCCGTGCCATCGCCACGTCAGCGGTACGTCAACAATTTTGTCCTGTAGCGAAAAGGACCTGTCTGCGACAGAAACTTTTATTTTATTTACGAATAGGCCCTTTTCCACAGTTTGCACCCTATAATCTTCGTAGCCGTATCTTTTAAACCGTGTATCGGAATGAGGTGATTCTTTCTCCTATACGCTCGTAGTGATCTGTACTTTATCATAGAGTAAACTTTTCATACCTTTGCACACTTTGAATTTGAATTTATTTCAAATTCAAATTCAAATCCCGGAGGCCATATCTTGTAAACCGTTGATCCAAATCGAGTGATTCTTTTTGCGTTGGATCACTCGTTCCATGTACTTTCTGTTCATATCATGTATACACAAAAACTCAAATGTTTCTTGATCTGTTTAAGTTCAAATTCAATTCAAATTTGAACTTGCTATGACCTGCGTTGTAGTATTCCGTTTCACGTGATTTTTTTTGCATATCGGATCACTTGAGACATGTTATCGGTAAGATTCATACACTTTTCATGTGGGCATGATATTCACCTTGAATTCATAAGTGTCCATGATCACAATTCCTTACCGATGAATCTTTATCTGTTGACTCTCTCGAGTTCACTTCCACCGATCACTTTCGAGCACATCGACACCTTTGCACTTCAAATCTTTTTGTTTTGTTGCTGAAACCTTTGTGTTTGGTTGTTGATCTTTTGTTTGCCTAGTGATGTGATTGCTTATTTGAGTTCCTTCATTGTGATAGATTTTCTCGGAGTGTGACGACTAGAGTTGACTGGACCGCGAGAGCGAAGAACTTCATCGAATGTATAAGGCAAGTTACACTTTGACCATATCTCAACCTATACTTTCTATTATGCATGTAGCAAATTATCACTCTATGCATGTGTAGGACTATATATATTAGTTATGATTTAAACCTAGTAGGATAGCCATATGCTCTGACCTTGTATTTCATTGTCGACCTAGGATCGTGGTTGTTATATACTGCTATTGCTTTGTAGACGGGGATTGGTTGAGTTATCATTGAGCTATGTGAGGATTAATGACTTGACTAGCAAACTTAAATAGAAATCACCTCTGGGCGGGGCAGGGAATGCATCCTGGGGCTCGTGCCTCGGTTGAGGAGAGGCCAGGGCTAAATGCTTCCCGAATGGTTGTTTTGGTGGTGAACCGGGTGCGTCATGGCGAGTACCCTCTGACGCAGTGGGCGTCGTCCAGGCTCAAAAAGATCGGACAGACAGTGTGACTAGTAACTTCCATGTACAACCACTGGCTATATGGGCTCTGGCTTAGATGAGTAAGTTGTGGGGAACCTGGCCCTGGTAGCTAGCGGATGTAGATATGATAGGTGTACCGGCTACCAAAGGGTGGAGGTAACCTCTTCTGAAAGACTATGTCTCAATCTTCGGGTTGAGTCCACTGGGGAAAGTGTACAAACCTCTACAAAGTGTAAAAACTGATCATGATTAGTCGTGTCCACGGTTACGGACAACTTTGAGCAACTGGGCATTATTGTTGTTGGATGGTCTTGACAGATAATTCACCTTAATAAGAATTTGAGTGGGAACTTTTAATAAAGGGATGGTTGGAATTGGTGTAGCCCGATTCAACCATACTTAGGACTAGCAAGATAAATTAAAATTTGATTAGTTGTAGTCTGTGAGGGAAAAACTGGCTTTCTGCAAAACTAAACTATAAACCTTTCCTTTGACTTACATTGCATGTAGCGATAGGTCTGTTATATCCTTTTTCGTGTGACTTGCCGTACAAATCAGATGTACTGACCCGTTGTCGGGCTGTAACCTTCGGTGTTGCAGGATTATGTACGACGAGTAAGTGTTACGATGTAGGGTTACGATGTCTATACTCAACTATGCCGGTGGGGTTGATGGACGCCACGAAGCTTTTATTGTTTTCCGTTGTACTTTATTTGTCAGCTAGCCTTGAGCTATGCAGGTATGCTATATTGTAATACTGGATCTTCGATGTAATATTTATGACATGTGGTTTATTTTTGATATTACATCATGTACTGTGTGTGCTAGCTATTGATCCAGGGACTAGCACAGAATGCACAGAGACTTGGATTCTTTAGTGAATCGGGTCGTTACAGGGCCTTGGACCGACCGGCGCGTAGGCTTTGGCCGGTCGGCCGGCCACCAACATTAGCCTTTTATTAACTTAAATCGCGTTTCCAGTTGGGAGTGGGTCCACCACGTTCCAAGTTTCCTAAGACCATATACAATGCAAGGTCCTTAGAAGAGGTGTTTATAAAAAATCAAAATTTTCTTTAAGCACTAGTGCTTAGATGTAGAGGATAGACGCTTAATTAGGCACCTCTTCCATAAAAATAAGCACTGGTGCTACAAAAAAGTTGCTAAGCACTCATCTAAGTACCTTGCATTGTACAAGGCCTAACAGGCGATTGGAGGGTGACCACGAGGCGATCATCTACCTTTGGCTAGGGTTAAGGTTATGCAAGGCGCGGGGGAGGGGGGTTCGGATATTAGCGTCTAGGGAGGACGATGACGTACTCTTCGGAGCCAACCGATGGTGACGCTCGCCTTCGGGTGGACCGGTGCAATGGCAGAGAGAGCGAGCGCTAAGGTGGAGGTGACTCTAAAGTATACGAAGACCCCGGCGGCTAGGACATCGGGAGGTTCAGGTAGCCGGGGCAACTCTAAATCCTAGAGAGCAGGACGTCGAATTCATCTGTCAGCTTTTCCACGAGATTGGGAGGCATGGTACTCTTGGAGAATGAGGAGGGGTTCTACTTTTCCAATACAGAGCTTGTGATCCCAGAAAATTCGAGATGGTCGGATGTGAGTAGAGTTTGTTCTTCCCGACCTCTGAATCTGCAGGTGTCAAAGAAGACTATGCAGCGGGCCTAGAGGCTTCATGGAGAAGCAAGCTTCCGAGATCTAGGATCAAATATCTTCAATCCGCACTTCAGCGGCAAGGGATATTAGAAGCATGGTGACGAGGGGGTGACCCCACGACTCCTATGGATGAGCCTACCCGGTGTACCCGAAGATAGAAGGCCCACAAAAATGTCGCCTGGGCGTAGCCTTGGCCCACTAGTGGCACCGACGTAGGAGTCCGCGAGTCATAAGGAAGGTGCAAACTTGTCATACGAAACAAGATCATGGTTAGGAAACCTCATCTGTAATCCAGGACGGACTCCCCGAGACCTAGCCTAGTATATAAGGGCTAGGAGGGGAGACATCGAGATCAAGCAATACATAATCTGTAACCTAGCCTTGCGCGCACTAGCCTCGGCTTCCCTGTAATCGCCATCTCCAATCAATAATATCGAGCACGAACGTATTCTCCTGTTAGCCGACGAGCTTATCGTCCAACCTGTGCCTCTCATGACTAACCCAGGGTTCCCTGACCATGGGATTTGTCGGGGTACATCCCCGTCAATTTGCGCCGTCTGTGGGAACTACACAGGTTGGAATTACGATCTCGGCGGTTCCGTCTTCCGCAAGTCACAACTCAAGGGCTTCTTCAACAACTACATCAAGATCTACATCAAGCTCACGGAGAAAACAAGAAAAATTTCGAGCGCGCCACTCGAAGATCGACATCAACAAAAGCGCTCACACGCAGCCTACAGGACAAAAAAACGTCTGTGTTGCGGGCACTCGCGACGGCAACTCGGAGCTCATCTCGACGATCCCTTCGGTGGAAAGATGCGAAATCCAATTTTCGAAAATCTGTGAAAAATTCAGCAAATTCCAACGGTTAGATCTCTGTCAGCGGCTCTCGCACTGCAACGCATTTTTGGATCTACGCAAGATCGCGAATTTCCAATCGCGAATTCGGGTTCAATCTTGACCCACAAGACTTCTACTCCAACTCGGCATGCCATGGATGACTCGCCAAGGTTTCTACATCGACTCGCGCCGCTACAACGACATCACCCAAACGAGCAATCGAAGGATCCTGCCCGACGCATCGAGTCCTTCTCGGTCACTGGCCGCACCGTCGACTCCAAGCACACGAATCATCCTGCGCCGAGCTCCTTTGTATGGGCTCTCCCGTACCGAGCTCCATCGTGCAGGAATCGCCACGTCGAGTCCTCTCGTCGCTCGCCGAACAACTTCATCATGATGACTTCACTGCGCAACTCCGCCATCTCAACACTCGGGGGCTCACGGACTCGGGGGCTCGCGGACTCGGGGGCTGAACGTCGCAGTCGCCGTCACATCGACTCCGTTCTCGCCTCATCGACTGCTCATCGTCGACTACTCGACTTCTCATCTTCGACATCCTCCGCCGTGTCGATCCTACAGCTAAGTTTTCTTTACACTCTTACGTTATGATTCCAAAACATATATGCATTCTTGATCAGTTGCCAAAGACGACTACGCAGTCGTGCAGAAACATCTGAAGGCTACAAAATCATTCTTTGGATCATGCTCAGTTTTATGTGTGTTTATTTGCGTTTATAGTGAGGCTGGGTACCAAAAGGCCGCTCTTGTCTCCGGGTTCAACAAGTCTGGCATATCGTCCTTGTTACCCGGCAAGAGTATGCTGCTGGAGGGCCTACTCATGAAAAGACACGCATAAACTTTATATGATGCTACATTCTCCACTCGACAAAAGTGCAACATCTGCAAATCATGCACCTTACGATTCTTTTGTATATCGCACAAGTGCATCTTAATACAGTTGCACCTTTTTCTCCGTCTCAGCAGATGCTCGGGGGCTGGGCGCCCTCATGACGCGGTGACGTCAACCTCCTCGTCCACGACTGATCCCTACAACAACTCACGCCTATAGCGCAAGACCCGAGATGAGTACTTCCTCGGATGAAAATTACTCGACGACGAAGAAGTCTTGAGTCTATGCTCGACTACAAGCAGTCGAACATAGCCTCGGGGGCTACTCCCATCGGGAGTGCTGACGCGCACCCGACGAGCACTACTCGCGTATCCGACAAGAATGAAGGGGTTAGCTTAAAAACAAATTGAGCCTATGCGCGACTCTACGAGTCACACATAGCCTCGGGGGCTACTCCCATCGGGAGCGTTGACGCGCACCCGACAACCGCTCGACTGAGCAACTTCTCCCCACCCGACGATGAAGCAAGAAGACGAACCGGACTGCAATTTCGATGCTTCATCCAAATACTCCCATCGGGAGCATACTCACGACATCTTCGACTGTTCATCAGCAAATGATCGACACGCACTACGGCAGCTGCTGCAGATTCGAGTCCCTGTGCGACTCTTCGAGTCCCCCAGGCACTCGGGGGCTACTGACGAGGGGGTGACCCCACGACTCCTCTACGTGAGGGTACCTGGTGCGTTTCATGGCTGGCGGCCCACCAGGGGCCCACTCGTGGACACCGACATGATGGAGTAAGACGTGAAGACAAAGACTTGAGGCGCAAGACAAGGACTCCTACTTGTAGTCGACTAGGACTCTTGTAAACCCTACCTGGCTATCTATATAAAGCGAGGTAGGGGCACCTCTCTAGAGGAGGACAACCACAACACAAGCTCTCCACCCCCACGCATAGGACTAGATAGATCTCTCTCCATCAAAGCCCTCACGGCACCTCTGTACATCATCATCAATACAAGATCAAACAAGCAGCATGTAGGGTTTTCCCTCCGGGGGCCTGAAGCTGGGTAAATCGTGCCCCATGTGTCGCTTTTCCGTCGTCCGAAGAAGCAATACACAATCTGTAACCTAGCCTTGCGCGCACTAGCCTCGGCTTCCCTGTAATCGCCATCTCCAATCAATAATATCGAGCAGGAACGTTTCCTCCTGTTAGCCGACGAGCGTATCGTCCAACCTGTGCCTCTCATGACTAACCCAGGGTCCCTGACCATGGGATTTTCCGGGGTACATCCCCGTCAACTGGGTTTGCAATCCAGGTTGCTTTCTTCGTCTCCCGGATGAACTGTGTGTCGATTAGTCGGTTGATTTCTTCTCCGATTGCCCTGCACTTGGGTTTTGAGAATCGTCGCAACGCCTGCTTTACTGGCTTAGTGTTTGGCTTGATGTGGAGCGCGTGTTCTGCAAATTCCCGGGCTATTCCGGGCATGTCGGCGGGGCACCAGACGAAGATTTTCCACTCTTCGCGAAGGAAGGCTATGAGGGCGACTGCTTGTTCTTCTGGGAGGTGGGCGTATACGCGGACCGTCTTCTCTGGGTTCGTTGGGTGAACTTGGTGGGTGATTGTGTCACTGTCGATGCTGAAATCGCGGCCGAATTCTTTTGGCTCACTTCGGCTCGCCGGTGGAAAGATGCTTTTATCCATCACCATGGCTATTTCTTCGAGTTGTTGTTGGGCTCCGAACGTGTCGGAGACTTTGTGAAAGTCGCGATCGCACTGGTCCGATTTGGTGAAGCTTCCATTGACTGTGATGACTCCTACGGGTCCTGGCATCTTGAGTTTGAGATATGCATAGTGCGGAACCGCCATGAATTGGGCAAACGCTGGTCGCCCGAGTATGGCGTGGTAGTGCGAGTGCTAGTCGAGCACTTCGAACTCAAGGACTTGTCTTGCGAAGTTGCGCTTGCTGCCGAAGATGACATCGAGCTCAATTGTTCCGATGGAGGTGGCTGCTTTGCCTGGAACTACGCCATGTATTGTTGTGCCTGACTTCTTCCAGACTGATCGTGGGATCAACATCTTATGTAGGGTGCTGTTGAAGATTATGTTTAGTCTGCTGCCTCCGTCCATGAAGACTCTGTCCATGTCGTAGCCTCCGATCTGGGCGTCAAGGACCAGGGGTGCATGCCCCGGCCTTGGGACTGCGGGCGGGTGGTCGCTTTGAGAGAAGGTGATGTTGGTCTCTGCGCCACACAGTTGGTAGATTTCTGTTGTCTTTAAGCCCTCGGCTGCTCGGGTCTGCAGGGTGTAAGCGTCCTGCTTTGCTTTTGAGGGCCTTCCTTCTTGGATCATGCAGACTCGTTCGTGGGTCGTTGTGTATTGTCTTTCTGTACTTGGTACCGGTGACTGCGCGTTTCTTCGGGTGCTCTTGGCTTCACGCTGCTTTTCCTCCTTTAGGTTGTTGGAGAGTTCGGTGAATAAGCGAAAATCTCCTAGGGTGTGGCTTGCTCTGAGGCGTCCCCACCCGTCTTCAAAATAGTGGATCGTGCAAGGTCCTTCTAGTTGCTCTCTGGCTGTGAGCTTACTGGAGCCGGCGTGCCTTCTTCTCCTTGAGACTTGGAAAATCTGCGAGTGATCTTCTGAACGGTCGTGGAATCTTGGGTCGAGCTCTATCCCATCGTTGAGCGACTGGTTCCTGATGAAGTTGACGAATTCATCTGGCCTTCGATATGGGTTGTAGTACTCGCCGGTCTGGGTTTCGGAGTCGTTGTCTTGTTGTGCGGCGGGAGTCCGGGTGGCGGCATGTCGTCGAGTGGCTGGCGATTCTTCTGCCACACGTTGCGACTCTTTGAGTGGGATTCCCATGTAGAGTCCTCGTGCTTGCCTTCTAGGTCGTTGAGTTCTTTTCCGTCGGCGGTGGATCTGGCAGTTATTGAGATGTTGGGCTTGATTCGGCTGTAGACTAAGTGATCTTGATGGGACGATGGAGATGCTTGTGGTGAACTTGAACTCCTCGAGTGGGTTAGATCTGGCTCTAGCCCTTGAGTCGTGATTTGCTGATGATGGAACCGCCGAGATCGTGATTCCAACCTGTGTAGTCCCCACGGACGGCGCCAATTGACGAGGATCAGCCTCGGCAAATCCCATGGTCAGGGACTCTGGGTTTATCATAGAGAAGGAACAGGTAGGACGATACTCGTCGGTTAACAGGAGAAGCACTTCCTGCTCGATATTATTGCGTGAGGGGGCGATTACAAGGGAGGCCAAGGCGATTTCTCGCAAGACCAGGAGAGTAGATTGGATATTGGATACCGAGACGTCTCCCCTCCCAGCCTTTATATACTAGGCTAGGTCTCGGGGATTCCGTCCTAGATTACAGAGATAGTTTCCTAACCCTAGTCTTGCCTTGTGCGCCAAGTCGTGCCTTCCATATCAGTCATGGACTCCTACGTCGGTGCCTTGAGTGGACCAGTCGTGGGCTGATCGGGGCTTCCAGCGGGCCTCCTGTCTTCATGTACACCAGGTATCCTTACACGCAGGAGTCGTGGGGTCACCCCCTCGTCACTTGCGATGAACATGAGTTCTTCGAGTGGGTTGGATCCTTCTAGAGTCCTCGAGTTGCGATTTGCTGATGACGGGGCCACCGAGATCGTGATTCCAACCTGTGTAGTTCCCACGGTCGGCACCAATTGACGAGGTTTGACCTCGGCAAATCCCATGGTTGGGAACCCTGGGTTAGATCATAAAGGAGATGTGCAGGTTGGCGATACTCGTCGGCTAACAGGATAAAGCACTTCCTGCTCGATTGTATTATAATGGAGGTGATTACAGTGGAGGTCGAGGCGAGATCGCTCGGGGCCGGAGGTGTAGCTATGAAATTCGATGCCCTAGACGTCCCCTCTCCCAGCCTTTATATACTAGGCTGTGTCGCAAGGAGTCTATCTAGGTTTACACAGAGGGTTTCCCAATATATCTTCTGCCTTGGACGCCAAGTCGCGGTTTCCATGATCGTGGAGGACTCCTTTATGGCGGTTGCCTCAAGTGGGCCAGGTGTCGGCCGGTCGAGGCTTCCAGCGGGCCTTCTAGCTTGATACGCACCAGGTACCCTCATCTGTAAAGGTTGTGGGGTCACCCCCTCGTCATTGAGCTAATGAGATTAAAGTGTTGTAGTATAAAATAACGTCAAACTTTTGGGGGAATCACGAGAGAAGTTGATGTCAACCTGAAATCTTCTGCAATAGACTAGAAAACGGGAGAGAGAATTCAGTGCACACAATCTTGCATCAGAATACATGCATCAGTTCACAACACGCATAGCACACGCACACACAGATCAAACGATACCCTCCTCAAGCATTGGCCGCACGCGCTTTCCTTTGTCTGCAGTTGCACAGAAGCTCTGCCTCCTCAGGTCCCGGCTAGCATTCGCCCTCCTCAATCCCTTGTCAGCGCCACCGTGCTCGACGTCTACAATGGTTGGCCACCAAAAGTTATTTGCTGGACGTGGTCAGAAGAGAGAGGGAACAAGCCGAACAGTGGACTCGCCGGCCTGAGACGCGCCACTTAGAAGCCGACATCGCGAACCTTCTGGCCGCTAGCGGCGCTGCTAGGCCATCGATGGCAACCTCGTCGCCAGGGCACACGAGGGGCTATAGGAGCGCTTATGTTTTAGCGAAAAGAGTGATGCGGCAGAAAAATAGTTCGCGAGAGGATGTGGCTAACAGTATCCGTGACTTTCTCGGTGACATGCGGAGCCGGATTTTCAACGAATATTCGGGGAATCCGGTTGCCCATATCCCATCTCATCCACGAACCAAACACCTCCTATCCCTCTAAAACTGGGACATCCCTGTCCTCGAAGGGTTATCCTCTAAACCAAACGCATCCTATGGCGCCCCCACCTCCTTAGTCAACTTGGGGCAGCCTAGTTGGATTTCCCCACAAGCTAGGGGCGTGGGGTAGTGAGTGGTATTGCCTGAAAACTACTGAAACCTTCCAGAAGCTTCAAGGGCCATCCAGGACTTTCCAGGACCTTCCGGGATGGTTTCAGGACATTGCGAAACGTTCTGGAACATTTAAAGGACCTTACAGGACCGTTCTCGGATGTTCTGGAACCATTTGGATAGTTTCCGGGACCATCCGAGTTACAGTTTAAGCTACCCGATGACCGCGTAAGTTGTCAGGATGTTCACCGATTAATCGGAAACTATTCCGGTTGATCCAGGACTTCCCCAGTACTATTCTCATATGTTCTGGAACCACCTGGGACTATTCCAGAGTGATCCAGACATATACTTAAATACCCAAAACTACTTCTGGTGCCCTTCTGAACAATTCCATAAATACCCGGAACTACTTCCAGTGCCCGTATGAACTATTTTGCTTTGCTTCTACTAAACCTTCTACCATTCCAGTATTCTAACAGACTACTGCTCGTTAAGTGTGTGACCCAATAGTTTCGGTATTATGCGGACATGACTCAGAACATCTTCCGGACATAGGACAACAACCTTTTGTCAATAGCCAATAATCAACAGCGGAGCCATGGGCACCCATGTTGACTCTCGCACATACGCGAAGAAATTTCGAGTGAACCTTTATGTTTAGTCATGTACCATTCCCTTTGCTTTGCGATATATGACAAAGTCAGAGGAGAGATGATTTTCACCCATGTGTAACAACTTGAATACAAGCCACTTGTTATCCTCTTTGCCCGTTTGTCCCCTTTTCTCGTTATCGTATTCCGGTATCCCCGTGACTAAATCACAATGCGTCTGGCCAGATTATAATGGATACCTCCATACCGAGTGGGACCGAAGTAAATATCTCTTCATCGTGAAGGAGCCAATACCATTCTTGAACTATCGCAGTTACTAGACACACTATCCGATGTACGCAGAACTTATTTTACTACTTCCCAGTAATGTGAAGATTCATCTAAGAACCAAAGTACATCTTCATGTGCGAAGGAACTCGACACTCTCATGGTCTAGGGAATTACGTATATGATAACATTTCATGATATGACTTATAACGTAGTTATGATTTGATCTCTAAGTATATCATTCAATACTGGGATCGGTTTAACATCATTGTTCTGCTAATAATATGTTCTCATTGCTACCGACATCCCCGTTGCAAGAATAATGTCCATGATTACGAAAACGTAATCATCAGTTAGCACATGATCTGGTCTTAGAGGCTAAACCAGGAACTCTTGGTGTTTACATTTCCACACATGTAAATGAGTTTTCTTCTGAATCTCACAGTCAGGGTCATTACAATTATAGCACAGAAATATAAACTTTAATTACGAACATGGAAATATATATATATATATATAATAACATTTTATTATTGCCTCTAGGGCATATTTCCAACAGGTATGGTGAATGGGCCTTGGCAATATGATTTCAGTGTCGATCCTCAAAGACATGAATGCAATAAAAGGCCCTTCGAGATGATATTTGACAAGATAGAAATTTGGGTTCGTGTTGCAGACCTTCCACCGGATAAGCGATCTGATTCTTTTGGAGGGGATCTTGAGATTGGCTAGGTGAGGTTGTTTTCGTTGATGTGGATAAAGATGTAATAGCTCGAGGCAAACATATACGAGTGCGATCCAAGATATCAATTCTTAAACCATTGGTGCGGGGTTCCAACTAAGATCATCCTCAACGGCTTCTGATGGAACATGGTATGTTTTCTTCTATGAAAAGAGAATGTATTTTTGCTTCAAATGCGGGCGTTTTGTTGATACGTCTCAAACATATCTACTTTTCCAAACACTTCTGCTATTGTTTTGACCTCATTCTTGCATGATTTGAACAAAACTAACCCGGACTGACGCTGTTTTCAGCAGAGCTGCTTGTATGGTTTTCTTATGTGCAGGAAAATGAATTTTTAGGTGTCTCAGAAAATTCCAGGAAAAATCATAGAAAATCCATGCACCCGAAGGGCCATTGTGCCATAAGTGGGGCCAGAGGGCAGCCAGGGGGGCCCCTGCTGGCGCGGCCCCACTCCTGGCCGCGCCGGGAGGCCGCCTGGGTGGGTCCTCCCCCCTCTGGTGCCCTACCGAAGCCCCTATTTATTCCAGTGGTGAGGAAACCCTAGAACAGAAGTCGTTTCCTAGTTTCCGTCGTAGAGCCGCCGCCACCCTCTGTTCTTCTCCGGGAGGGCTAATCTGGAGGCTGTTTTGGCCTCCGATGAGGGGAGATCATCGCCATCGTCATCGCCATCACCAATCCATCATCCCTCCATGACTTCTCTTCTCATGTGTGAGTAATTCCCTGCTGTAGGCAAAGGGGGTGGTAGGGATTGGATGAGTTACATCATGTAATAGTTCGTCAGATTGTTGGGGGCATGTTGCATATCATCTACTTTGGTGTTTATCATCTTTGCTATAACTTGTTGCTTTTAATGCTTGTCACTTTGGGCCCGAGTGCCATGTTTTTAGATCTGAACCTCTTGTGTTTTCATGAGATATTTATGTTCTTGATCCTATATATGAGTTGTATGCACCTATTATGGTCCGGAACCGGCGACCCCAATGGTGACATCTTGGGACACCAAAGGGGATGGATTATAATTTGAGGATTTCATGTATCCATTGAGTGTTAATGCTTTGTTCCAGTGCTCTTTGACAGTAGCACCTTAAACTCCATAAGTTCCTTTTGGCCCCGTTCATAGCGGGATGGAAGGACAAAAGATGGTGTGCAAGTTCTTATTGCAAGCACGCACAACTACCTACGAGATACATGGTTAATGTTTGATATTTGCCTAGATGATCTTTGCTTTTCTGTGTGCCTTGCCCCGTGTTAAAATCTATTACATGTTCACTCTCATCCAAGCAGCGCCCAACCATCCATCTCCCTAGCCTACAATGTTTCAATCCTGCTGGTAACTAGTAGTTTACCTTTGTTGTTTTACTTTCATTGTTGCCACTATCACTATCATATCTCCATTGCTATTAATATTTTGTTGCAAGCAAGTATATTTCAGGTGCGGTTGAATTGAAAACTCAACTGTTAAATCTTATAAATATTCTTTGGCTCCCCTTGTGTCGAATCAATAAATTGGGTTATCTTACCCGCGACGACTATCTCGATCCCCTACAGTTTAGGGTCATCAAGTATTGTTTTCTGGCGCCGTTTCCGGGGAGCATAGCTTTATTTACAAGCCTACTTGAAGTATTCTGCCTGCTGCACGTTATCCACCATGGGTAAGAAAGGAGACCCCAAGGTTCTGATCTTACCATCCACTACAAGAAAAGGTACTGTTCTGAGCACTAGTGCTACGCTTGATTCACCTTCAGTTATAACAAGTTTGCTTCACCACCATCACCAAATTCTACTTCCACTAAGTCTGTTACTATGTCGGATACTTTTGATTATGCTTCTTCTACTTTTGAGTAAATTGGTTTTCTTGGTCGCTATCTTGAAACTCAAATGGCTAGGGTTGCAGCACAATCTGAGACTGAAACTCTTGCTACCTATTTTCCTACTTGCAAAGCCTTTGGTTACCCAGACTTGGATAAACTCAAGGAGAGACTCCTTGAGGATGATTATGTTATTCTTGATGATGATTTATGTAGGGAACTTACAGAGTGTGCCAACTCTAACCCTGGTGCTGTTAGGAAGCTGCTTGAAAAGCATTCCATTAAGAACAAGATTATTCCTGATCCTCAATTTGCTACATCTCCTATATGCATCACTGATCCTGATTATGATTTCTCTGTTGATCTTTCACTTATATCTACAGCTGAACCTGACCCCTTGTATGGCAACAAAAATGATGATTCTATAGCACACCTGACCAAACTTACTGAGTTAGGTGGCTTGTTTACTACTGATGAGAGGATACGAAACTTTTATGTGGCTAAGATTTTTTCCTTTCTCTTTGAAGGGAGACGCTAAAGCATGGTATGATGCACTACCCTATGGTTCCATTAAGAGTCCTCGGGACTTAGCTCAATCTTTTGTTGATAAGTACTTTCCTGCTCATATGCAACATGCTACTTTACAAAGAATTTATAACTTTAAACAGTTGCAGGATGAGCACCTCCCTAAATCTTTGGGGAGGTATTGTAGTTTAATTAAGGCTAGACTGGGACATGGAGTCCCTAAGAATGAATTACTTTATATATTTTATGTTGGTCTAACCGATGAATCTAGATCCTATTTGGATAGTTGTGCTGGTAGTTTTTTCAGGGAAAGAACGCTGGACGATGCTGAAGAATTAATGGGTGATACGTCCAAAACGTATCTATAATTTCTGCTTGCTCCATGCATGTTTTGTGTGATATTGCTATGATCTAGATACACTTTAATACACTTTTGATCATATTTGGACTAACCTATTAACTCAGTGCACCACAGTGCCAGTTCCTGTTTTCTGCTGTTTTTCTATTTCAGTTTTCCCCCATATAAAAAGTGCTCAAAAAATTCGGGAAAAATCAGATAAAAAAATCAGCGCAGAAGAACCTTCCAGATGAACCTAGGTGGGGCCAGAGGGCCACCACCAGGGGCCCAGGCGCCCTGGTGGCGCGCCCCAGGGGCTGGTCGCGCCAGGGGGGCGCCTGGACCCCTGGTGGCCCCCCTGGCTGCCCCCCTTCGTCTATATATTCTCCGTGACGAGAAACCCTCGATGCCAGAACCCTTTTTCGCGATCTTGCCTCTGTTCCGCCACCGTCGCGCTTCCGAGATCGGGAGCACCAGCATGCCTCTTCCCGGCACCCTGCCGGAGGGAGGGCCGACCTCCGGGAGTCTCCTCTCCACCATGGATGCTTCCCGGATGTGTCGTGAGTAGTTTCCTTTGGACCATGGGTCCGTGATCAGTAGCTACGTGATGTTCTCCTCCTCTCTTTGTTCTTCATGGTTTAGACCTCGTGAGCTGCCCTACATGATCGAGGCACTTTTGTAATCTTTCTGCTGTTGCTATGCTGAGTTTGATGGGATCTGATGGATTATGAGATTATGTTCAGATTGTGATTGAGTAATATATTTGGTTCTTATCTCTTATATTTTTGTTCTTGAGTAATTCTTGCATGTTCTCCGTTGCTGTTTATTGCTTTGGCCAAGTAGTAGGTAGTAACCCCAAGAGGGAACGTTATGCTCGATTGTGGGTTCATGCCCCTTGATGAGACGCTTGAGTGACAGAAACATGAGTCTAGGGGATGTGCTGTTGCCACAAGGGGGAAAACAACGGTGCTTGTAACCGCGGTTACAAGGATTGTTTACTTTATGCAAAGTTCTTTTTAATGCAGTTGTCTGTTGCTTTGGGTTTACACTTTGGGTGGGGCTCGCAACTTAATACCAGCGAGATGTTCTGGATAGATATCTCAAGGTGGATGATTAGTAGTAGATGCAGTTGGATTTCGGTCTACTTATTTTGGCGTTCTGCCCATGCTTTTGAGCCTCTTCCTTTCTTTTGTAGCATAGTTAGCATTGCGGTGCGTTCATAATCCTGTCAATTGCCCTTCTGTAATTTGTTCACCTCGCATAGCAGTTTTATCGTCTTTTGGGAGAGAGACATCACTAGTGAACATCACGTATCCCGGTCCATATCCTCATCATTGTTTCCACGCTCATTTACTTTTCTACTTTTACTTTCAGTTGCTATCATTATCCCTTGTGTTTGATCCTTTGTGAACAACAAGACCGGAGAGATTGACAACCTCTCTGAACTTCATTGGGAACAAAGTTATTTGTGTCTGTGTGCAGGTCCGCGTCAGTTGCACCGCTGACACCTACTTATCATCTCCGGAGTCCTACTGGAGACAAACCTTTGTATCTTTACCGAGGGAAATTTGTTGTTGTGCTACATCACACCTTCCACTTGGGGTTTACCAACGAAGGGCGAGAAATCACTATCATCACCTCGCACATCAAGCAAAATTTCTGGCGCCGTTGCCGGGGACTCCGAGTGCTAAGATAGGGGAGTTGCACACTACCCTTTACCTTTGTTTTTTTAGTCTTGTTAGTTTACCTTTCAGTTTTTATCTTTGTGTCTTATATCAAAAATCACCAAAAGGAAATTATTCATCTTGCTAGTAGTTGTCATTATGTCTGGCCCTTTTTCCTTTGTTGAGACAGAGGTTCTCACCTTTAAACAAAAAGGTGGTGAAAGTTTAAAAGATGCTTGGTATAGAATTAATGATTCTCAAAAAAGAGCCACCAAGAAGCAATCCACTACTATCCTGCTTAGAAATTTTTATGTGGGGATTACTCCTTGGAATAGGTTCATATTAGATACTGCTATCAATGGGAATTTTCTAGAAGCCCCGATTTGGGAGTCTCTTAATGTTATTGAAAATCTTGTTGGAAATCTCCCTATTGCTAGCATACAAGAAGATATAACTCTAGCTCACATTATGAAGAAACTTGAAAAGATAGAGTTAGAAATACCAAGTATAACTAGGATAAATGAGTTGGATCGCAAGATTCAAGGGAATTTGAATATGCTGGATAGCTCCATGCTTAAAATTATTAAAACTTTGGAGGTCATCAAATCCCGCGATACAGATCTTTCTAGGATTGATAAGATTGAGGAAATCATTAATACTCTAGGAACTACATTTTCCTCAATCAAACCAAAAAAGGTAGAGACTTCAGCAAGAAGGGAACCTAAGTTCAATTATGTCCCTAGGGTTCCCCGACCTAAAAATAAACCACCCATTGCCAAAGAAGTTGAAACCGTGAAAACTTTGGAAGAAATACCTCTCTTTGATAATTTTATAAATGAATCTCCCATTGATTTTCCGCCTTTTGGTTTTCTCCCTAGAAGTATCTTCATTAGGCCTTTATTTGAAAGACCTCTTAAGACTAGTTGTACAATTGAAGAGCTTTTGATGATCTTGATAATGATTCGATTGATACAACTTGATCTTTTGCATTATGCCTAGCTTAAAGGCATAAAAGAAAGCGCTTTTGGGAGGAAGCCCACAACAAATTAGGTTTCTTTTTGCTTTTTTTGTGTCTTGATGTTTGTTACTACTATAGCAACATCATTGTATCTTTATTTTTCAGCTTTGTGCCAAGTTATAGCCTCTTATGATAAGGGAAGCAAAAGTTGTGACATGCTGTCCAGAAAACAGATTCTGTCCCTTGACAGAAAAAATCGAATAAAATCACCAGATCATCTTTTTGATCTGATTTTTTTTGAAAGTATGCTCTATACAATTGTGAAACTTTCGTATGTTCTGAGTTTTTTTATTTAAGTTGCAGAAGTGCCCCGAAAAAATTCTCTACTACCTGTTGTTCTGTTTTTCGCAGATTCTGCGTCGTTTTGCCTCTCTTCACTTTTGCAAACCTTAAGCTTGCTTTTTCTTTGCAAAAACTTTTTGGCACTCTTGAGAAACAGTATATCTTCAAGAATATCTTTATATCCAGTGGGGAAAAATTATTTTGTTAGGGTACTAACCTCTGTAATCGGCTTATGATGAGTTATGTATGAAGGGAGTTTTCAAGTGTGCGATGGAAGATGATGAAAGAAGATCCAGGAGTGTCAAGCGCTCAAGCTTGGGGATTCCCCCATGCATCCCCAATAAATATTCAAGGAGACTCAAGCGTCTAAGCTTGGGGATGCCCCCGTGCATCCCCTTCTCCATCAAAAATCACCAGTTCGTCCTTCGTTTCACTATACTTTTATCACTTCATGCGTTATGTGCTATGCTTGGAGCGTCTCGCTCTTAGCTTTTATTTAAACTTTTTTTTTGTTTTGCTTGCTGGTCATAACAAGTTAGACCTCATCTTACTTTGTGTGGGATAGAAACACGCTCCACTCCAATCTAGAACACATCATAGGATTTTTCCTGCTTATCTTTTTGCTGTTGTGTGTTCTTTATCTTTTCGTAGCTGCTGCCATGTTTAGTTTTAGTCTTAGTTTGTCTTTAGCAAGAGCCTTGGCTTTTGTTTAGTTTGTTGCCGGAACTCTATTTAGTTTCATGTTTATCTTGTTAAGAGAGTTGGTTGTTGCACTGAGTTGTGTCTTGTCTTGAAAGTAGGTAATTGAGGTTGCTATTTAATTCTAGTAGTAACTTGCAATAGTTTTGAGGTATTTATGTGAGTAATGTCTGAACTTTTGGCGTCAAGAGCTTTAGCCTATTAGTGATAGGTTTCGTATTTTGGGAAATCCGTGTGTATTTTCAAAACCTACAAAAACTAGTTGAGAACTCTAACTACTAGATGGATCACTAATCTTTGGAGGGATCGAATATTAGAGTACACTCACGTACCATGAGTCGAGGATGCGCAAGGATAACCAAACCCCCATACACTCCTCCTCGGGGTACTTGTCTCTTTGTGAACCTCCTTATTAGATTGAGAGTTACCGATAATAAGTGCATGAGTTCTTCGGACTAATGTATGTATTGAAAGTTGACACTTCCACCTTCCCATATTTTGCTAGCCTCTCCCGTGCTGTGCATTGCCTTCTTCTCACTCAGAGAGTTGGTGTACACCTTGGCCGGTACATCCAAACCCTTGGCATGATACGCTCTGTCATCATAAGCCTCCTTACATCTTTCCTCAAAACAGCCACCATACCTACCTATCAAGGCATTTCCATAGCCTTTCCGAGATATATTGCCATGCAACTTCCACCTCTTCATGACTTGATCTTCATGTCATACATGCTTTTTCTTGATCGATGAGCCGCATGCTAGTGGGGCCTTGCCCTAATCATTGCTACATGATGCGCTAGTATCATTGCATATTCTACTACACTGACAGACGCATACATTGCATACATCATGATAGTTACATCTTCTTTATGATTTTGAGTACCTTGTAGAGTGTGAAAGATTTCCTTTACCTTCTTGTAAAATAGAGTGTTGCCCTTAAGTAAGGAAAAGATCCCAAAGTGGACACAATAAAAGACCCCAAAGAGGACAAATGAGAGTTAAATAGAAAGAGCCATTGAGGCCACCAAAAATACAAAAAATAGAAAAAAGAGAAAAAAGAAATAAAAAGAGAGAAAGGGGCAACACTACTATCCTTTTGATAGATCCACACTAGTACTCCATTTATATCCTTGTACTCCATAGATATGATTATTATGCATATAGCTATGTGGGGACCTTCACACTATAGAACTTGGCTTGCATATTCCAAGGATGAGCCTCCTCAAACGAGCTCTAGGTCTTCATGAGCGAGCAAGTTAGATGCACCCCCACTAGTTCCATTGGAGAGCTTCCTAGCTCATATGTGCATCCGTTGCATGGCAATCCCTACTCCTCACATCATATCTATCATTTGGCATCTCTTGCCTATGATTGTCCTCATTGATGTGAGCCTTTCTCATTCTTTTTTGTCTTCCTCCTCCTCCTCCGTACTTCTCTCTTTGCCATCCTAAGTGTCAACTCTCGTGCTTACGCTCATCCATTGCATGAGTGCTCAAAATATTGAAAAAGGAGTGGATCAAATTGACTTGTACCTGGCTAGTGGTCTGGGGACGAGTCAAGATAAGATTCCAGAAAAAGACCAAGTGTGAAACTTTAGTATATTGAGTTCTCAACAAATAAATATTTTTCTCGTATTCCCTATCCCCCTTCTTGCACGCAAACACAATTTGGAGACATTCGAGTCACGGACAGCGAGAGCTCTTGCACCTAATGTTCTTTTGTTACTTGTTTCAATGCTAATATAGACTCTTGCATGTTATGACTTGAATTGAATCTCTAACCTTGATTGCTTTACTTTTCAAAGTTCTTATATGGTTGCTAGCATGTCAGCACAGAAATTATGCTGTTATCATTTACCTACTCGAGGACGAGCAGGAATTAAGCTTGGGGATGTTGATACGTCCAAAACGTATCTATAATTTCTGCTTGCTCCATGCATGTTTTGTGTGATATTGTTATGATCTAGATACACTTTCATACACTTTTGATCATATTTGGACTAACCTATTAACTCAGTGCACCACAGTGCCAGTTCCTGTTTTCTGCTGTTTTTCTATTTCAGTTTTCCCCCATATAAAAAGTGCTCCAAAAATTCGGGAAAAATCAGATAAAAAATCAGCGTAGAAGAACCTTCCAGATGAACCTAGGTGGGGCCAAAGGGCCACCACCAGGGGCCCAGGCGCCCTAGTGGCGCGCCCCAGGGGCTGGTCACGCCAGGGGGGCGCCTGGACCCCTGGTGGCCCCCCTGGCTGCCCCCTTCGCCTATATATTCTCCGTGACGAGAAACCCTCGATGCCAGAACCCTTTTTCGCGATCTCGCCTCTGTTCCGCTGCCGCCGCGCTTCCGAGATCGGGAGCACCAGCAGACCTCTTCCTGGCACCCTGCCGGAGGGAGGGCCGACCTCCGGGAGTCTCCTCTCCACCATGGATGCTTCCCGGATGTCTCGTGAGTAGTTTCCTTTGGACCATGGGTCCGTGATCAGTAGCTATGTGATGTTCTCCTCCCCTCTTTGTTCTTCATGGTTTAGACCTCGTGAGCTGCCCTACATGATCGAGGCACTTTTGTAATCTTTCTGCTGTTGCTATGCTGAGTTTGATGGGATCTGATGGATTATGAGATTATGTTCAGATTGTGATTGAGTAATATATTTGGTTCTTATCTCTTATATTTTTGTTCTTGAGTAATTCTTGCATGTTCTCCGTTGCTGTTTATTGCTTTGGCCAAGTAGTAGGTAGTAACCCCAAGAGGGAACGTTATGCTCGATTGTGGGTTCATGCCCCCTGATGACACGCTTGAGTGACAGAAACATGAGTCTAGGGGATGTGTTGTTGCCACAAGGGGGAAAACAACGGTGCTTGTAACCACGGTTACAAGGATTGTTTACTTTACGCAAAGTGCTTTTTAATGCAGTTGTCTGTTGCTTTGGGTTTACACTTTGGGTGGGGCTCGCAACTTAATACCAGCGAGATGTTCCGGATAGATATCTCAAGGTGGATGATTAGTAGTAGATGCAGTTGGATTTCAATCTACTTATTTTGGCGTTCTTCCCATGCTTTTGAGCCTCTTCCTTTCTTTTGTAGCATAGTTAGCATTGCGGTGCGTTCATAATCCTGTCAATTGCCCTTCTGTAATTTGTTCACCTCGCATAGCAGTTTTATCGTCTTTTGGGAGAGAGACATCACTAGTGAACATCACGTATCCCGGTCCATATCATCATCACTGTTTCCACGCTCATTTACTTTTCTACTTTTAATTTCAGTTTCTATCATTATCCCTTGTGTTTGATCCTTTGTGAACAACAAGACCGGAGATATTGACAACCTCTCTGAACTTCGTTGGGAACAAAGTTATTTGTGTCTGTGTGCAGGTCCGTGTCAGTTGCGCCACTGACACCTACTTATCATCTCCGGAGTCCTACTGGAGACAAACCTTGGTATCTTTACTGAGGGAAATTTGCTGTTGTGCTACATCACACCTTCCACTTGGGGTTTACCAACGAAGGGCGAGAAATCACTATCATCACCTCGCACATCAAGCAAAATTTCTGGCGCCGTTGCCGGGGACTCCGAGTGCTATGATAGGGGAGTTGCACACTACCCTTTACCTTTGTTTTTTTAGTCTTGTTAGTTTACCTTTCAGTTTTTATCTTTGTGTCTTATATCAAAAATCACAAAAAGGAAATTATTCATCTTGCTAGTAGTTGTCATTATGTCTGGCCCTTTTTCCTTTGTTGAGACAGAGGTTCTCACCTTTAAACAAAAAGGTGGTGAAAGTTTAAAAGATGCTTGGTATAGAATTAATGATTCTCAAAAAAGAGCCACCAAGAAGCAATCCACTACTATCCTGCTTAGAAATTTTTATGTGGAGATTACTCCTTGGAATAGGTTCATATTAGATACTGCTATCAATGGGAATTTTCTAGAAGCCCCGATTTGGGAGTCTCTTAATGTTATTGAAAATCTTGTTGGAAATCTCCCTATTGCTAGCATACAAGAAGATATAACTCTAGCTCACATTATGAAGAAACTTGAAAAGATAGAGTTAGAAATACCAAGTATAACTAGGATAAATGAGTTGGATCGCAAGATTCAAGGGAATTTGAATATGCTGGATAGCTCCATGCTTAAAATTATTAAAACTTTGGAGGTCATCAAATCCCGCGATACAGATCTTTCTAGGATTGATAAGATTGAGGAAATCATTAATACTCTAGGAACTACATTTTCCTCAATCAAACCAAAAAAGGTAGAGACTTCAGCAAGAATGGAACCTAAGTTCAATTATGTCCCTAGGGTTCCCCGACCTAATAATAAACCACCCATTGCCAAAGAAGTTGAAACCGTGAAAACTTTGGAAGAAATACCTCTCTTTGATAATTTTATAAATGAATCTCCCATTGATTTTCCGCCTTTTGGTTTTCTCCCTAGAAGTATCTTCATTAGGCCTTTATTTGAAAGACCTCTTAAGACTAGTTGTACAATTGAAGAGCTTTTGATGATCTTGATAATGATTCGATTGATACAACTTGATCTTTTGCATTATGCCTAGCTTAAAGGCATAAAAGAAAGCGGTTTTGGGAGGAAGCCCACAACAAATTAGGTTTCTTTTTGCTTTTGTTGTGTCTTGATGTTTGTTACTACTATAGCAACATCATTGTATCTTTATTTTTCAGCTTTGTGCCAAGTTATAGCCACTTATGATAAGGGAAGCAAAAGTTGTGACATGTTGTCCAGAAAACAGATTTTGTCCCGTTACAGAAAAATTCAAACAAAATCACCAGATCATCTTTTTGATCTGATTTCTTTTGACAGTATGCTCTATACAATTGTGAAACTTTCGTATGTTCTGAGTTTTTTGATTTGAGTTGCAGAAGTGCCCCGAAAAAATTCTCTACTACCTGCTGTTCTGTTTTTCGCAGATTCTGCCACGTTTTGCCTCTCTTCACTTTTGCAAACCTTAAGTTTGCTTTTTCTTTGCAAAAACTTTTTGGCACTCTTGAGAAACAGTAGATCTTCAAGAATATCTTTATATCCAGTGGGGAAATATATTTTATTAAGGGTACTAACTTCTCTAATCGGCTTATGATGAGTTATGTATGAAGGGAGTTTTCAAGTGTGCGATGGAAGATGATGAAAGAAGATCCAGGAGTGTCAAGCGCTCAAGCTTGGGGATGCCCCCATGCATCCCCAATAAATATTCAAGGAGACTCAAGCGTCTAAGCTTGGGGATGCCCCCGTGCATCCCCTTCTCCATCAACAATCACCAGTTCGTCCTTCGTCTCACTATATTTTTATCACTTCATGCGTTATGTGCTATGCTTGGAGCGTCTCGCTCTTAGGTTTTTTTTTAGTTTTTTTAGTTTTGCTTGCTGGTCATAACAAGTTAGACCCCATCTTACTTTGTGTGGGAGAGAAACACGCTCCACTCCAATCTAGAACACATCATAGGATTTTTCCTGCTTATCTTTTTGCTGTTGTGTGTTCTTTATCTTTTCGTAGCTGCTGCCATGTTTAGTTTTAGTCTTAGTTTGTCTTTAGCAAGAGCCTTGGCTTTTGTTTAGTTTGTTGCTGGAACTCTCTTTAGTTTTCATGTTTATCTTGTTAAGAGAGTTGGTTGTTGCACTGAGTTGTGTCTTGTCTTGAAAGTAGGTAATTGAGGTTGCTATTTAATTCTAGTGGTAACTTGCAATAGTTTTGAGATATTGATGTGAGTAATGTCTGAACTTTTGGTGTCAAGAGCTTTAGCCTATTAGTGATAGGTGTCGTATTTTGGGCAATCCGTGTGTATTTTCAAAACCTACAAAAACTAGTTGAGAACTCTAACTACTAGATGGATCACTAATCTTTGGAGGGATCGAATATTAGAGTACACTCACGTACCATGAGTCGAGGATGCGCAAGGATAACCAAACCCCCATACACTCCTCCTCGGGGTACTTGTCTCTTTGTGAACCTCCTTATTAGATTGAGAGTTACCGATAATAAGTGCATGCGTTCTTTGGACTAATGTAAGTATTGAAAGTTGACACTTCCACCTTCCCATATTTTGCTAGACTCTCCCGTGCCGTGCATTGCCTTCTTCTCACTCCGAGAGTTGGTGTCCACCTTCGCCGGTACATCCAAACCCTTGGCATGATACACTATGTCATCATAAGCCTCCTTACATCTTTCCTCAAAACAGCCACCATACCTACCTATCAAGGCATTTCCATAGCCTTTCCGAGATATATTGCCATGCAACTTCCACCTCTTCATGACTTGTGAACGGATGAAGCCTATTTTTCTTAAAATTCCTTTGATTCATGCTATTAAGTTACCTCCATATTCAAAATATATAAGAGATATTGTTACTAATAAAAGGAAAGTACCTAATGAGGCAATATCTACTATGCTTGCTAACTACTCTTTCAGTGGCAAGATTCCTGAGAAGCTTGGTGACCCAGGTATACCCACCATTCCTTGCTCCATAAAGAATAATTATTTCAAAACTGCTTTGTGTGATCTTGGTGCAGGAGTGAGTGTCATGCCTTTTTATCTTTATAAGAGGCTATGTTTAGATAAACTAATCCCTACAAATATCTCTCTCCAGATGGCCGACAAGTCAACAGCTGTCCCGATTGGTATTTGTGAGGATGTTCCTGTTAAAGTTGCCAATTGCTTAATCCTTACAGATTATGTTGTGCTTGACATGCCCGAGGATGGGAGAATGTCCATTATACCTAGTAGACCTTTTCTTAACACCGCAGATGCTATTATTGATTGCAATAAAGGAAAGGTTACCTTCAACGTTGATGATAAAGAACACACGGTGTATTTTCCGAAGAAAAACGACAAAAGGCATGGCCTTAGCTCTATAGAGAATATCGAGCCCGTGAAGATTGGAGAATGGGATTGTCCTCTACACGTGCACCAAAAATACAAAACCATTATGGTGGAGACAATGTCCATTAAGGTAAAGGTACAATGATCAATTTATAAGAGGCGAGACTTCCTACTCTATATATCGTCGTTTTATTGGTAAGACTTGATCAACCTTGCTAACTAACTCGTTTTATATAGGAAAAAAGTGGAGCTTGTTTTGTTCTCATTTGCTTTAGCCTTTGTTCTCTTTGTTGTACCAAATTTTTATGTTTTAGGAGCTTCACATTTATGACCATTGTTTCAAGTTTTCAGAAAGTTTCGCAGCTTTTTGAACCTCGAAATTTTTTCAACAGTGAAGTTGTCAGAAAAATTCCACAAAAATAAAAATCAAGGTTTCCACGTCAAAAGTGACCTAGGGGCACCTGGGGCTGACCAGGAGGGGCCACCAGTGGCCTAGGAGGCCAGCTAGCGCGGCCTGCCCCCTCGCCGCGCCCACAGGGCGCCTGGGGCCCACAGGGCAGCTAGCCACGTACTACTTCCTCCCTTCTCTTCCTCTCTCCAAAAACACGAGTTCTACACCTGGAACTTGAGTTCTTGCTATTCTTGGAGGCGATTTTTGATCTCTCTCCTCAACCCATCATTTGAGCTGAGATTTTGAGCAAATACTCCCTGGTAAGTGACTCCTCCACCCCTCCAATTAGATTTTTGATTGGTGGCTTCATTTATGAGTATTTAGAAGTTCTTGATGTTGTTCATATGAGCTTGCATGCATGTGTAGAAATTTATTTTCCAAGTTTTGATGCAAGTTTATGCCTTAGGTAAAAGAGTAGAGTAGTATGTCTCAACTCACCTTGCTTAAATCCTTGTTTTTGTGAATTGTCAAAAATTTCAGAAATGAGTTTGCTAGGAAAAGCAAAGGGGTGGCTTGGGAAGAGGAAGTCTAAGCGCACCGATCGAGTTACTAGAGATGCAGCTTCACCCTCAGCTGCTAGGGTGAGCTATAATGAAGATCATGTGCCCCTAGAGTTGTTAGAAGACACAAATTCAGCACGTGCAATAACATATATGTGCGATGCTTTCCTCGAAGCTACATGAATTAAGGAGGAATTTTACGGCCTTTGTGCTAATGCGGGTTTGACACGTCTAGCAACATGTCGTGTTGCTCAGTATCATAAACTCACATCATGTTTTCTTAATAGTTTCAGATATAATCATGATGCTAGTATTATTGAGTTTAAAATTTACAATGATCTTTTGACCATGTCTTTGGCAAGATTTTGTGAAATAATAGGTGTGCCGAACGTTGGACAGACGACAAAGATGAACTCTCAGCCTTCTGAGCTGAGAACCCTCTTCAACTCTCTTTGCAGCCAGGAGACGAGGGATATTCAACGTTCGGAGATTTCCAGCATCTTATTCCCCGACCTCAGGTATTTCGCGTATTTTATTGCTAGAGGGGTGTTAGCTCGTGACAACACGAGCAACAGTTCTGAACCAGATATTGCTATCTTTGCGAATGCCCTCTCAGGGGAGAGTAAGTATAATGTGGGTGCCTTAATTGCTCGCCGCAACAAGGGGGATCTCTATGGTGGCGTTTATGCCACACTTATTCTTGAGTCTCTTAATGGCACCCCACACCCTGATGATAAGACTTTTACTTATTTAAGCTTTGATCTTGCTGCTATGAAGAGACATGAGTTTGTTACCAGGACTTCTGAGTTTGGTAACCTTAATTATATTCTTAGGTTTGGACTAACCACTATTCGGGAGATTCGTCTACATGCACCTCTTTTGTTTGATTATACTCGCAGGAGCGGATGGTCCTTCAACGTTACCCATTTCGATGAGCATGTGGTCCAGTAGCAGTTTCATAACCCCATGGCAAGGGTTTTGCCCGGTGAGGAGGAGCACGATGAGTTTCCACCTTTCCAGGGGCAGACCGTCACCCAGTGGGGTGAAGGGTCTTCTTCTACTTAGGGCGCGGAGCCTTCTTCGTGGGAGGATCCTAGGACTTCGGTGTACGCACCTGAAGCCTCGTACGACCCTTAGACTCACTCGTACCACCCCGGAGCAGGATGCTCCTGGGGACCGCAGTAGCTGTTACCAACTTAGGCCAAAATCCTAAGCTTGGGAGAGTACGTGCCCTTCTCCCTTTTCCATTGTATTATCCGTTTTATTTTGTTTGCTTTGATCTTTCCGAAGTTTTTGCTGTTCTTATTTGTTTTATTTTAATTTGCAAAAAGAACAAAAATATTTCTCCTTTATCTTGTTTTCGTTAAACCTTAAAAAACCAAAATGATTTCCGTTCTCTCTTTAGTTCGATTTGTTTTCAGAGTTCAGCTCGAGTCTGTGATGGCATTTGATTATATTTCCCACGTTCGATCGTGCAAGTGACAAGGCAATAATGACGAAGATCGACGGAAGGGAAGCAACAAGGAAAACCGGTATGAACTCTTCTTGTTTCTACTTTTGTACATATGCGTGTTCTTATGATCTAGAGACCAGCTTGTAGCAACTGATATGTCCAAAACGTATCTATAAGTTCTGCTTGCTCCATGCATCTTTTGTGTGATATTGCTATGATATAGATACACTTTCATACACTTTTGATCATATTTGGACTAACATATTAACTCAGTGCACCCCATTGCCAGTTCCTGTTTTCTGCCGTTTTCTATTTCAGGTTTCCCCCATATTAAAAGTGCTCCAAAAATTCGGGAAAAATCAGATAAAAAATCAGCGTTCCTAAAGCTTCCGGATTCACCGAAGAAGGGCCAGAGGGGCCCCACCTGGTACCCAGGCGGCCACCCCGCGTGGCCTAGGGCTTGGCCGCGCCGGGAGGGCACGTGGGCGACTGGTTGACCCCCCGGTGCCCCCTTTGGCCCTTATTTTTACTCGCGTCGCGAAAACCCTGATTCCAGACCCCTTTTCTCCAGAAGCAATTCCGATCTCCGCCGCCATCGCCGATAAGCTTCGGGGGACCAGAATTCCTGTGACGGCACCCTGCCGGGACGGGGAAATGCCCCCCGGATTCATCTCCATCGACGTTGCTTCCTCCTTCCATGATGCGGGAGTAGTTCCTCCCCGGGGCTGAGGTTTCTACCAGTAGCTATGTGGTCTTCTCTCTCTCCCATGATGTGATCTTGATTGTGATCATAGTCTATGTTAATCTAGGATGACCCCATGATGTTTCCCCTTCTTCTATGTATTTTATTGATGTACTCACTTGATCTTATCTAGTATAATCCCCGAGACCATGGTGACAGCGGTCTATTGGACATGGGTTAGAAGAATATTTTCATGAGTGATTTCCTCTTTTGTGTGTGGATTGAAGATTGAGAGTCTCTTGGTGCTTGTCTTTGACTATCCTTTAGATATGTTGTGGTGATTGTGGTAATCTCTTTGGATGGCCGCGGTGACATTGGGAAATCCATAGATTGAGAACTACGAACTTTGAGGTGTGCTTTTGTAGCCCTACATAATTCTCGTCCTCTCTTGACCACAAAGGAATGACCTCTGAGTGCGTCTCTATTGCATGTTTTATGGGAAATATCATGTGATTAGACTATGTTAATGTTGTTGGGAGTTTCCACTAGTGAAAGTATGAAGCCTAGGACTTGTTTCCACCATTGTTACACCGTTTGTGCTCACTTTTGTCACATGTTTGCTTGCTGAAATTTTCATTACAGATTTATATTACTTTGTCTTGCCGCACCTATCATCCATATTTTACCATCTCTTCGCCGAACTAGTGCACCTATACAACTCCTAGTTGTATTAGGTGTGTTGGGGACACAAGAGACTTCTTGTATCTTAATTGCAGGGTTGCTTGAGAGAGAACATCTTCAACCTCTAGTTCCCTGAGTTCGATAAACCTTAGGTTATCCACTTTAGGGAAATTGCTACTGTCCTATAAACCTCTGCGCTTGGAGGCCCAACATAGTCTACAAGAATAGAAGCGTGCATAGACATCAAGCTATTTCTGGCGCCGTTGCCGGGGAAGTAAGTGTTTGAAGGTATATCTTTAGATCTTGCAATTAAATCTTTTCGTTTCTTGTTTTTAGTTTCACTAGTTAGGCTTATGGAAAATCGCACTCTTAGTTCGTTGCTTGGGGAAGGCCGCTTTACCAAACCCGTGGTAGAGAAGTCTCCTCCACCTACTGAATGTATCCCGTTACAAATACCACTTGGGATAATTGAAATAATTAGGAATGATTGTTATGATGGAACAGTCAATACTAGTATTCATTTGTTGACACTTACAAAACTTTGTGAGTTATTTAAGATTTCAGGTTTGACAAGAGATGCAGTCATGAGGAAATTATTTGCCTTGTTACTGAAAGGAAAAGCATTGGAATGGTATAGGCTACTAGATGATTCTCACCTGCTGGATTGGGAAGAGATCCAGTCTCTCTTTTACTCCAAGTTTTATCCTCTTCATGAAGTCCATGAGAATAGGAATTATGTTTATAATTTCTATCCTCATGACGGAGAGAGTATAGCTCAATCTTGGGGGAGACTGAAAACTTTAATGCTAAAGTGTACTAACCATGGGCTCCCCAAAGATATCATTATTACTAATTTTTATGCAAGGCTCTCTCAACAGGATAAAGTCTTGCTCGATGCTTCCTCTATGGGTTCTTTCACAAATGAAAAGATTGATGCTAAATGGGAACTCCTTGAAAGAATTCAACGCAACACTAAAGATTGGGAGATCGAAAAAGGTAAAGAGTCGGGTATAATTTATGAGTATGATTGCATTAAGTCCTTTGTTGAAACTGCAAGGTTTAATAAGTTTAGTGCTAAGTTTGGGCTTGATTCTCAACTCCTTGTTGATTTCCTCAAATCTTTTGCTTCACATCTTAATATGCCTAAGGAGGATTGGATCAAGCATCATGAACCTTTTAAAGAGATTTGCAAAGAAAATAAAATTGTTCATGATGATTGCAACATGCATGATCCAATTCCTGAAAATGAAGATTTATATAAGCATGTTAATTTTTGTGGAGTGGATAGACCTTGTGAAAAGCCTATGATTGAAGAAGAGAAGTATTGTAAGCAACATAAGCATGAAAAAACAATCACTTGGGTCAAAGATTTAAATGAAATTGCTAGAGAATTGTGTGACCTTTATCCTTTTACTTGTAAACTTTGTGGTATAGAGGGTCACTTTAATTTTCAATGCATGAAATTTCAAAACATAACTGTTAACCAGTTGTGTGATAACATGATCACCCCTGATCTTTATGATGAACTTATGTTATTTTTTATGTGTGAAGAGTTATCAGAAAAGACTTCTTGGCTAGATGTTAATGCCTTAGGAATAAACAACACTTTGCAAAATTTCCATCTCTATTGTGTTGTTAATTGCCATGAAATGATTACATAAGTAAGATTAGAAAGGAGGGAACTTTACCAAAGTATAAAATTTCTCTTGTATTTCTACTAATAAAAAGGAGAGTTTCTCCCAAGTTTCCCCTATTGTTTCTAATGATAAACCAGGATATATGGAGAAACTTCATCTCCAACCACTCCCTCCTAAGGTGAAGAATAAGAAAAAGAAGAGGAGGAGGAAGAGGAGCAAGAAGGAAGAAGAATGGGTATCAACCTGGCCTGATCATATTCCTCGCATCAATTTTTATCCTAACGGATATAAATTTATGGAGGATGGTGAGCTTGATTGCATTCATTATTATCCTGATGTTAAGTCCGTAGGCACTATTGAAGATAATTTTGATTATGATATGCATGTTACTTATTTGATTGGGAAGATAATGATAATGCCACTTATGATCTTGAAAATCTTTTTGGTGCCAACTCTTAAAATGATGATATAGAAAGCTCTAAGCTTGGGGATGATAGGATTGCAAGTCCTTTACCCATTAGTGATGTGGTAATTGATAATTCTTTTGCAAGTAAGAATAAAGACAACATGTTTACAAATATAGTTGCTAGCAATGATAATGCTCTTCTCTACTATGATGATGTTATAACTCCTATTTATAGTGATTGTAAAGGTACCTATGACATAAGGAGAAATTATCCTTATGAAACTTGTCATAATCATGGAGGGGATTACTCCCTTGCTGAACACCATCTTCCTAGTACACAATTGATCTATAGTGTTCAAGTTGTTTATGATAGTCCTACTCCCACTATTACCAATGAGAAAGATTATGCTTATGTGGAGAGTAAGAGTACCTTTTTGCATGTGGATCATGGTAACAATGCTTTATGTGATACTTATATTGTTGAGTTTATTCACGATCCCACTGGAAGTTATTATGAGAATGGAACTATTGCTTATAGATATTTCAATAATATCAAGTTCCCTCTCTTTATGTTGAAGGTTTTGAAGCTGCACTTGTTTTTCCTTCCTATGCTTATTGCTTTGTGCTTCAATGAATTATTCTATTGCAATATTCCTATGCATAGGAAGCATGTTAGGCTTAAATGTGTTTCGTATTTGCTTTTGGATGCTCTCTTTTGTTCTTCAACTCTTATTCCTGTGAGAGCATCATTAAAGTCTTAAGCCTATCTTTATGGCTATAAAGAAAGAGCTCTAGGGAGACAACCCTTGTTATCTTTACTTTCAGTTTGTTATTTTAGTTTTTAGTGGTCTTGATGTTTGTTACTACTGTAGAAACATCATTGTATCTTTACTTTTCAGCTTTGTGCCATTTATATCCTCATATGACAAGGGAAGTGAAAGTTGTGACATGCTGTCCATAAAACAGATTATGTCCTCGTGACGGGACAAATCATAGAAAATTCCCAGTTCATCTTTTTGAGCTGAATTTTTTACACAGCGTGCTCTATACAATCACGGAACTTTCGTCTGTTTTGAGTTTTTTGATTTGAGTTGCAGAAGTGCCTAAAAAAATTATTTACTACCTGCTGGTCTGTTTTTCACAGATTCTGCCTTGTTTTGCCTTTTCTTCGTTTTTGGAAACCTTAAGCTTGCTTTTTCTTTGCAAAAACTTTTTGGAAATCTTGTGAAACAGTAGATCTTCAAGAATATCTTTGTTTCCAGTAGAGAAAAATTATTTTATTGTGGGGACTAACCTCGCTAATCAGATTATGATGAGTTGTGTATGAAGGGAGTTTTCAAGTGTGCGAGGGAAGATGATAAAAGAAGATTCAGGAGGGTCAAACGCTCAAGCTTGGGGATGCCCCCGTGCACCCCAAGAAATACTCAAGAAGACTCAAGCATCTAAGCTTGGGGATGCCCCCATGCATCCCCTTCTCCATTAACATATATCAGTTCGTCTTTTGTTCCACTATATTTTTATCACTTCATGCGTTATGTGCTATGCTTGGAGCGTCTTGTTCTTTATTTCCTTTTTAGTTTTCTTTAGATTTTCTTGATGTTCATAACAAGTTAGAACCCAGATTTCTTTGTGTGGGAGAGAAACACGCTCCACTTCACCCTAGAACACAACATAGAATTTTCATCCTTATCTTTGTTGTGTGTGTTCTTTATCTTTTTCGTAGCTGTTGTCATGTTTAGCTCTTAGTTTTCATGCTTATCTTTTTAAGAGATTTGTTTAGTTTGTTGTTGGAACTCTCTTGAGCTTTCATGTTTATCTTGTTTAGAGAGTTTGCCTGTTGCACTGAGTTTTGTGTCTTGACCTGAAGTAGGTAATTGAGGTTGCTATTCAATTTTAGTAGTAACTTGCAAGAGTTTTGAGGTATTGCCATGAGTAATGTTTGAACTTTTGGTGTCAAGAGATTTAGCCTATTAGTGATAGATGTCGTATTTTTGGCAATCCGTGTTTATTTTCGAAAAACCTACAAAATTAGTTGAGAACTTTAGCTACTAGATGGATCACTAATCTTTGGAGGGATCGAATATTAGAGTACACTCACGTACCATGAGTCGAGGATGCGCAAGGATAACCAAACCCCCATACACTCCTCCTCGGGGTACTTGTCTCTTTGTGAACCTCCTAATTAGATTGAGAGTTACCGATAATAAGTGCATGAGTTCTTCGGACTAATGTGAGTATTCGAAAGTTGACACTTCCACCTAGCCATATTTTTTTAGCCTCTTCGGTACCGTGCATTGCCCTTTCTCACCTCGAGAGTTGGCGCATACTTCGCCGGTGCATACAAATCCTTGGCACGATACGCTCTGTCATCATAAGCCTCATTATATCCTTCCTCAAAACAGCCACCATACCTACCTATCAAGGCATTTCCATAACCTTTCCGAGATAAATTGCCATGCAACATCCACCTTATCATGACTTGATATTCATGTCATACATGCTTTTTCTTGATCGATGAGCCGCATGCTAGTTGGGTCTTGCATATCCTGCTACACTGGCAGAGGCATACATTTGCATACTTCATGATAGTTTCATTTTCTTTATGTTGAGTACTTTTGTAAAGTGTGAAAGATCTCCTATACTTCTTGTCATATATAGAGTGTTTCCCCTAAAGTGAGGAAAAGATCCCAAAGAGGACAAAATCAAAAGATCCCAAAGAGGACAAATGAGAGTTAAATAGAAAGAGCCATTGAGGCCACCAAAAAATACAAAAAAATAGAAAAAAGAGAAAAAAGAGAAAAAGAAATAAAAAGAGAGAAGGGGGCACATTACTATTCCTTTTGAGAGATCCACACTCGTACTCCATCTTATATCTTGTACTCCATAGAGATTATCATTCATGCATATAGCTATGTGGGGACCCTCACACTATAGAACTTGGCTTGTATATTCCAATGATGAGCCTCCTCAAATGAGCTCTAGGTCTTCTTGAGCAAGCAAGTTGGATACACCCCCACTAGTTCCATTGGAGAGCTTACCTCAGCTCATATGTGCATCCGTTGCATGGCAATCCCTACTCCTCACATCATATCTATCATTTGGCTTTCTCTTGCCTATGATTGTCCTCATTGATGTGAGCCCTTCTCACCTTGTTGACTTCCTCCTCCACCATATTCTCTCTTTTCCATCCTAAGTGTCAACTTTCTTGCTTACGCTCATCCATTGCATGAGTGCTCAAAATGTCGAAAAGGAGTGGATCATTTTGACTTGTACCTGGCTAGTGTTCTGGGGATGAGTCAAGATAAGATTCCAAAGATGACCAAGTGTGAAACTTTAGTAGATTGAGTTCTCAAACAAAAATACTTTTTCTCTCGTAATCCCTATCCCCTTTCTTGACGCAAACACCATTTGGAGACATTCGAGTCACGGACAGCGAGAGCTCTTGCACCTTTATGTTCTTATGTTGCTTGTTTCAATGCTAATATAGACTCTTGCCTGTTATGACTTGAATCGAATTACATGCCTTGATTGCTTTACTTAAAAGTTCTTATATGGTTGGTAGCATGTCACCACAGAAATTATGCTTGTTATCATTTACCTACTCGAGGACGAGCAGGAATTAAGCATGGGGATGTTGATACGTCCAAAACGTATCTATAATTTCTGCTTGCTCCATGCATCTTTTGTGTGATATTGCTATGATATAGATACACTTTCATACACTTTTGATCATATTTGGACTAACTTATTAACTCAGTGCACCCCAGTGCCAGTTCCTGTTTTCTGCTGTTTTTCTATTTCAGGTTTCCCCCATATTAAAAGTGCTCCAAAAATTCGGGAAAAATTAGATATAAAATCAGCGTTCCGAAAGCTTCCGGATTCACTGAAGAAGGGCCAGAGGGGCCCCACCTGGTGCCCAGGCGGCCACCCCGCGCGACCTAGGGCTTGGCCGCGCCGGGAGGGCACGTGGTCGACTGGTCGACCCCCCGGTGCCCCCTTTTGGCCCTTATTTTTACTCGCGTCGCGAAATCCCTGATTCCAGACCCCTTTTCTCCAGAAGCAATTCCGATCTCCGCCGCCATCGCCGACAAGCTTCGGGGGACCAAAATTCCTGTGCCGGCACCCTGCCGGGACGGGGAAGTGCCCCCGGATTCATCTCCATCGACGTTGCTTCCTCCTTCCATGATGCGGGAGTAGTTCCTCCTCGGGGCTGAGGTCTCTACCAGTAGCTATGTGGTCTTCTCTCTCTCCCATGATGTGATCTTGATTGTGATCATAAGCTATGTTAATCTAGGATGATCCCATGATGTTTCCCCTTCTTCTATGTATTGTATTGATGTACTCACTTGATCTTATCTAGTATAATCCCCGAGACCATGGTGACAACGGTCTATTGGACATGGGTTAGAATAATATTTTCATGAGTGATTTCCTCTTTTGTGTGTGGATTGAAGATTGATAGTCTCTTGGTGCTTGTCTTTGACTATCCTTTAGATATGTTGTGGTGATTGTGGTACTCTCTTTGGATGGCCGCGGTGACATTGGGAAATCCATAGATTGAGAACTACGAACTTTGAGGTGTGCTTTTGTAGCCCTACATAATTCTCGTCCTCTCTTGATCACAAAGGAATGACCTCCGAGTGCGTCTCTATTGCATGTTTTATGGGGAATATCATGTGATTAGACTATGTTAATGTTGTTGGGAGTTTCCACTAGTGAAAGTATGAAGCCTAGGCCTTGTTTCCACCATCGTTACACCGTTTGTGCTCACTTTTGTCACATGTTTGCTTGCTGCACTTTTTATTACAGATTTATATTACTTTGTTTTGCCACACCTATCGTCCATATTTTACAATCTCTTCGCCGAACTAGTGCACCTATACAACTCCTAGTTGTATTAGGTGTGTTGGGGACACAAGAGACTTATTGTATCTTGATGCCCCACAAACGTAAGGGATCGAGGTAGTCTTCGCGGGTAGGTTAACCCAATTTATTGATTCGACACAAGGGGAGCCAAAGAGTATTTATAAGCTTTGACAGTTGAGTTGTCAATTCAACCGCACCTGAAATATACTTGCTTGCAACAATAGATAAGTAGTAACGGTAATATGATAGTGATGATGGCAACATCAAAAGTAACAATGAAAGTAACAACTAATGACCAGCAGGATTAAAAACACTGTAGGCTAGGGAGATGGATGGCTGGGCGCTGCATGGATGAGAGTAAGCATATAATAGATTCTAACACGGGGCAAGGCACACAGAAAAGCAATGATCATCTAGGCAAATATCAAACAATAGGCATGTATCCCGTAGGTAGTTGTGCATGCTTGCAATAAGAACTTGCACAACATCTTTTGTCCTACCATCCCGCTACGAACGGGGCCAAAAGGAACTTATGGAGATTAAGGTGCTCCTGTCAAAGAGCACCGGAACAAAGCAATAAACTCAATGGATACATGAAATCCTCAAATTATGGACCATCCCCTTTGGTGTCCCAAGCTGTCACCTTTGGGATCGCCGGTTCTGGACCATAATAGGTGCATACAACTCATAGATAGGATCTAGAACACAAATATATTCATGAAAACACATAGGGTTCAGATCTGAAAACATGGCACTCGGGCCCAAAGTGACAAGCATTAAGAACAACAAGTTGTAGCAAAGATGATAAACACCAAAGTAGATGATAGGCAACATGCCCCCAACAATCTGACGAACTATTATATGATCAAACTCATCCAATCCCTACCATCCCCTTTGCCTACAGCAGGGAATTACTCACACATGTGAAGAGAAGTCATGGAGGATGGATGCAGTGGTGATGGCGATGGCGACGATCTCCCCTCTCCGGAGGCCAAATCAGCCTCCAGATTAGCCCCCCCCCCGAAAAAGAACAGAGGGTGGCGGCGGCTCCGCGACGGAAACTGGGAAAACGACTCTTGTTCTGGGGTTTTCTTGTCACGGGGATAAATAGGAGTATCGGTAGGGCACAAGAGGAGGGGGAGCAGCCCAGGCGGCCTGAGGGCGCGGCCCCACCCCTGGCCGCGCCAGGGGGGCGCCTGGGGCCCCCAGGGCTCCCCTCTGGTCCCACTTCTGGCTCCTGGCTCCCTCGGGTGCGTGGATTTTCTGGTATTTTTCTGGGAATTTTCTGGAACGTCTAAAAATCCATTTTCCTGCGCTCAAATAAACCATACAGGAAGCTCTGCTGAAAACAATGTTATTCCGGGTTAGTTTCGTCCAAATCATGCAAGAATGAAGGCAAAACAATAGCAAAAGTGTTTGGAAAAGTAGATACGTTTGAGACGTATCAACTCCCCCAAGCTTAGCATATTGCTTGTCCTCAAGCAATTCAGTTCAACGAACTGGACGCGACAAAGAAAACTTTGACAAACTATTTTGCTTCATAAGATGTATATAAGCATGTACTACGAAAAGAGTTTAGCAAGTATTGAAACAATGCTATAAGGACAATGCACGAAGCAATTCTCTTTCATGTGATCAGTCACAAACAACTAAAAGTAAATAATAAGCTACTGAAAATCAAGACAGGATCACAATGCACATAGCTTGAACATACTTGAGTGGCATTTCGCTAGCCTCCATGAGTGAAGCAAAACATAAATGCAGAAACTCCTCCGGAGTTTTAAAGGTGACTAGAACTCAGTATTTCAGACTAGCAATAACACAAGCATGCAGAAGACAATGTAATACTTTGGGACAATGCATGTTACACTAAGAATGACAATTATGCTCTCATAGTTGGTGCTTTGAAGAAAGATGGGGAGACTCTCGAACCGTGGCTTTTGATGGCAAGGTTGAAAACCCATGAAAGGAAGCAAAGACTAAACATGTGCCAGAGCTCTTGGTTTTGAAAACAGAGATAAAACATTTTTGAGAAGTGCAACTTTCCAGTCAACGGTAAACGGTAAAGGTCTCTCAATATCTCCCATGCCAACCATACATAATGCCTTTTTCTTACACATAATCCCTTATCCATAAACCTTTGATGGTCTACGGAACCTTTTATTTTGCCTCAAGGATGGAAGGAGGGTATCGTTCCACCTATCATAAGCAGCATTTGGTCCATTTCACTCCATCATCAAGTATGGGGGAGGTGTAACTCTCATATTTTTTTCTTTTTCTGTTTTGACTAGTTAAAACTTCCGTCAAAATATTTTTGGCATGAAAGATACTGATTTCCCCTCACCGCACCATGAGCTTGTACGGTTACAAAAGGGAAACTTTTGAATAAATTTCGAGATGGCACAAGAAAGTCTAAGTTAGGAGTGGCCGGTAAATACCACATATAGGTAGGTATGGTGGACTCGAATGGAACAACTGGGTTTGAAAAGGAGTTTGGAAGCACAAGCAGAATTCTGCTTAGTGCGAGCGAAGGCTAGCAAAAGACTGGGAAGCGACCAACTAGAGAGCAATAACTGTCATAATCATGCAGAGCGACAAAGCAGCATTGAATCGGGCATGAAAGTGATATAACTATTCTGAAACAAAAAGATCATCAAGGCAAAAATATACTTTGTAGTCGTAAGCATGTGTGAACATGTGCCAAGTCAATCCAAAAATTCTCCGAAGGGAAATACCACTTCAGTAGGCCAAACCATGAACAATGCAATGCATGTAAATCATTTCAACAACACATTATGTACTCTAGCTATCTGAGACTAGCCACAAGGAAAGCATGAACACTGGGAAAGCATTGTAAACATAGCACTATGTCGCTACAAGCTGGTCTCTAGATCATAAGTACAGGCATATGTACAAAAGTAGAAACAAGAAGAGTTCATACCGGTTTTCCTTGTTGCTTCCCTTCCGTCGATCTTCGTCATTACTGCTTGGTCACTTGCACGATCGAACGTAGGAAATATAATCAAATGCCATCACGGACTCGAGCTGATCTCTGAAAACAAAGCAAACTAAAGAGAGAAAGGAAATCTTTTTGGGTTTTTTTTTGCAAAGAAAGAAAGAAAGAAAAACGGGCACAAGCTTTGAAAAGATCAAAGCGAATAAATGGATAATACAATGGAAAAGTGAGAAGGGCATGTACTCCCCCAAGATTAGGCTTTTGGCCTAAGTTGGTAGTAGCTAATGTCCCCAGGAGCCTCCTGCTCCAGGGTAGTACGGGTGAGTCCAAGGATCGTATGAGGCTTCTAGTGCGTACACCGAAGTCCTCGGCTCCTCCCACGAAGAAGGATCCACGCTCCAAGCAGAGGAAGACCCTTCACCAAACTGGGTGACGGTCTCTCCCTGGAAAGGTGGGAACTCACCATGCTCCTCCTCGTCGGGCACAACCCCCTCCATAGGGTTATGAAACTGACGCTGGACCACGAACTCATAACTGGATAACATCAAAGGACCATCCGTTCCTGCGAGAAAAATCAAACAAAAGAGGTGCAGGTAGACGGATCTTGCGTTCCGTGGTGGCTCCGAAACGCAAGATATAATCAAGGTTACCAAACTCGGAAGTCATGGTAACAAACTTATGCCTTTTCATAGCAGCAAGATCAAAACTTAAATAAGTAAAAGGCTTATCATCGGGGTGTGGGGTGCCATTAAGAGACTCTAGGATAAGTGTGGCGTAAACGCCACCAAATAAGTCTCCCTTGTTACCGTTCATAGCAAGGCGTCGAGCAATTAAGGCACCCACATTATAATCAAACCTCCCTGAAAGGGCGGTTGCCAGGATAGCAATATCCGGCGCAGATATGTTGCTCGTGTTGTCACGAGCTAAAACCCCTCTAGCAATAAAATACGCAAAATACCTGAGGTGTGGGAATAAGATGCTGGAGATCTTTGACCGATGAATGTCCCTCGTATCCATGCTACAGAGAGAGTTGAAGACGGTTCTCAGCCCGGAGGGCTGAGAGCTCATCTTCACCGTCAGTCCCACGTTCGGCACACCTATTATTTCACAAAACCTTTCCAAAGGCATGGTCAAAAGATTATTGTAAATTTTAAACTCAACAGAACCAGCATCAAGGTTATATCTAAAACTGTTAATGAAACAGGAGGTGAGTTTTTGATACTGAGCAACACGGCAAGTTGCGAGCCGCGTCAGTCCTGCATTAGCACAAAGATTATAGAACTCCTCCTTAATTTCTGCAGCTTCAAGGAATACATCGCACGGGAAAGTCATTGCACGTGCTTGATTTGTGTCCTCCAACAACTCCAAGGGCACATGATCTTCGTTGTAGCTCACCCTAGCAGTCGAGGGTGAAGCTGCAGCTCTTCTAACTCGATCGGAGCGCTCGGGTCTCTTCTTCCCAAGCCACCCCTTTGCTCTTCCTAGCAAACTCATTTCTGAAATTTTTGACAAATTACAAAAACAAGGATTTAAACAAAGTGAGTTAAGTCAAACTACTCAACTCCCTTACCTAAGGCATAAACTTGCATCAAAACTTGGAAAATAAAATTCTACACATGCATGCAAGCTCATATAAACAGCACCAAGAGCTACTAAATACTCACAAATGAAGCCACCAATCAAAAATCTAATTGGAGGGGTGAAGGAGTTACATACCAGGGAGTATTTTGTCAAAATTTCAGCTAGAATGGTGGGATGTAGAGAGAGATCGAAAATCGCCTCCAAGAACAGCAAGAACGCAAGAACTGGAGCAGAACTCGTGTTTTTGGAGAGAGAGGAAGGAGGAGGAAGAAAACATACCTGGCTGGCTGCCCTGTGGGCCCCAGGCGCCCTGTGGGCGCGGCCAGGGGGCAGGCCGCGCCAGCTGGCCGCCTGGTCAGCCCCAGGTGCCTCTGGGTCACCCCCGACATGGAAATTTTTATTTTAATTTTTCTGGAATTTTTCTGAAAACTTCATTGTTGAAAATTTCTCGGAGTTCAAAAAGCTGCAAAACTTTCTGAAAACTTAAAGCAGTGATTAGTATTGTGAAGCTTCAAAAACATAAAAAACCTGGTACATCAAAGAGAATGAAAGCTAAAGCAAATGAAAACATAACAAGCTTAACTTTTTACCTATATAAAACAAGCTCACTAGTAAGGTTGATCAAGTCTTACCAACAAACCGGCGATATATAGAACAAGAAGTTTCCCCTCTTATGAAGTGATCATTGCACCTTTACTTTGATGGACATTGTCCCCACCATAATGGTTCTGTATTTGTGGTGCACATGTAGTGGACAATCCCATTCTCCAATCTTCACGGTCTCGATATTCTCTATAGAGTTAAGGCCATGCCTTTTGTCGATCTTCTTTGGAAAATATACCGTGTGTTCTTTATCATCAACGTTGAAGGTGACCTTTCCTTTATTGCAATCGATGATAGCACCTGCGGTGTTAAGAAAAGGTCTACCAAGAATAATGTACATGCTCCCATCCTCGGGCATGTCAAGCACAACAAAATCTGTAAGGATCAAACAGTTAGCAACTTCAACGGGTACATCCTCACAAATACCTATTGGGACAGCTGTTGATTTGTCAGCCATCTGAAGGGAGATATCTGTAGGGATTAGTTTCTCTAAACAAAGCCTCTTGTAAAGAGAGAAAGGCATAACACTCACTCCTGCCCCAAGATCACATAAAGAAGTACTAACGTAGTTATTCTTTATGGAGCAAGGAATGGTGGGTATACCTGGATCACCGAGCTTCTTAGGAATCTTGCGACTGAAAGAGTAGTTAGCAAGCATAGTAGATATTGCCTCATTAGGAACTTTTCTTTTATTAGTAACAATATCTTTCATATATTTCGAATAGGGAGGCAACTTAATAGAATCAGTCAAAGGAATTTGAAGAAAAATAGGCTTCATCCATTCGCAAAGTTTATTATAATGCTCTTCTTCTTTAGATTTGAGGACTTACCTGGAAAGGGCATGGGTTTCTGTATCCATGGTTCTCTTTCCTTCCCATGTCTTCTTGCGATGAAGTCTTCTTTAGAGTACCTCTTGCGTTTATCGGGTGATTCTTCTTCTCTTACCCTGGGAGAATCCTTCTTCTCCGCGTCTTTTCCTTCAGGCTCGGCACCGTCTTCTGTTTCGGCATCGGAGGTAGATATGCTGTTAGGATCAACAGCTAGCTTTTCGCTTGTAATAGGATCATCGGGATTGTCAGCCTCCTTGTGTTTCTTCTTCTTCTTTTTCTTCTTGGGAGAGCTAACAATCTCGTCTTCTTCTTGTACTTGAGAATCTTGCTCGATCCTCTTTGGATGCCCCTCAGGATAGAGTGGGTCCTGGGTGTGTGTTCCACCCCTCGTTTTAATTCCATAAGCTTGTATGTCCTGTTTGGTATTATTAGCAAGCAAATCTTTTTGCACATTAGAAATTTGTTCAAGCTGAGTTTGAACCATATGAAAATGCTTAACAAGACATTTAACATCATTAACTGTTCTCTCTAGAACATCACATAAACTTTTGATAGCAAGAGAATTATCATGCAACTGACTTTGTAACTTCCTATTAAAATGGTCTTGCTTAACAATAAAATTATCAAGCTCATCTAAACACTGGTCGGTAGGCTTACCTCTAGGGATGTCACTTTTAGTAAAGTCTAATAGAGAGTGTACCTCTACCAAGGGAGGGTGAGTAGTAGGCTCACACAACTTCTCAATAGGCGGTAGATTCTTTACGTCTTCGGCTTTAATACCTTTCTCCTTTATAGACTTCTTTGCTTCTTGCATATCTTCGGGGTTCAGAACAAGCATGCCCCTCTTTTTCGGTGGTATAAGTGGTTCAGGAACGGACCAATCCTCATGGTTCTTGGCGATTTTGCACATTAATTCTTCTGCATCATCTGGCGTTCTTTCCCTGAAAACACAACTAGCACAACTATCCAGATAGGATCTGGATTCATCGGTTAAACCAGCGTAAAATATATCAAGCAGTTCATTCTTGGGAACTCCATGTCCCGGCATAACCCTAAGTAAATCACAAAACCTCCCCCAAGCTTTAGGTAGGTGCTCATCCTGCAATTGTTTAAAGTTATAGATTCTTTGCAAAGCAGCATGTTGCAGATGAGCTGGGAAATATTTATCAACAAAGAATTGTACTAAGTCCTGAGGTCTTTTAATGGAACCATAAGGTAGTGCATCATACCATGATTTAGCGTCTTCCTTCAAAGAAAAAGGAAAAAGCTTGGCCACATAGAAGTTTCGTATCTTCTCATCAGTAGTGAATAGGTTGCTTAACTCAACGAGTTTGGTCAAGTGTGCTATAGCATCATCATTTTCTCTGCCATAAAAGGGGTCAGCCTCGACTGTAGATATAAGTGAAAGATCAACAGAGAAATCATAATCAGGATCAGTGATGCATATAGGGGATGTGGCAAATTGAGGATCAGGAATAACTTTGTTCTTCATGGAGTGCTTTTTTAGCAACTCCTTAACAACACTAGGGTCGGAGTCGACACACTCTTTGAGTTCCCTGCAAAAATCATCATCAAGAGTAACATAATCATCATCAAGGATTCTCTCCCTGAGTTCATCTAAGCTCGGGTAACCAAAGGTTTTGCAGGTAGGAATATAGGTAGCAGGGGTCTCGGTCTTGGATTTTTCTGCAGCCTTAGTAGTCTGAGTTTCAATATAGCGACCAAGAAAAGTAGCATCATCAAGAGTAGTGGAAGCATCATCAAAAGTATCGGACATAGTAACAGACTCAATAGAAGCATCATGTAGTGGTGGTGAAGTAAACTTACTCATAACAGAAGGTGAATCAAGTGTAGCACTAGTGTTCAGAACAGTACCTTTTCTTGTACGGGATGGTAAGATCGGAACCTTGGGGTCTCGTTTCTTACCCATAGCGGACGATATGCAGCAGGCAGGATACTTCAAGTAGACTTGTAAATATTGCTATGCTCCCTGGCAACGGCGCCAGAAAACGTTGCTTGATGCCCCACAAACGTAATGGATCGAGGTAGTCTTCGCGGGTAGGTTAACCCAATTTATTGATTCGACACAAGGGGAGCCAAAGAGTATTTATAAGCTTTGACAGTTGAGTTGTCAATTCAACCGCACCTTAAATATACTTGCTTGCAACAATAGATAAGTAGTAACGGTAATATGATAGTGATGATGGCAACAACAAAAGTAACAATGAAAGTAACAACTAATGACCAGCAGGATTAAAAACACTGTAGGCTAGGGAGATGAATGGTTGGGCGCTGCATGGATGAGAGTAAACATATAATAGATTCTAACATGGGGCAAGGCACACAGAAAAGAAATGATCATCTAGGCAAATATCAAACAATAGGCATGTATCCCGTAGGTAGTTGTGCGTGCTTGCAATAAGAACTTGCACAACATCTTTTGTCCTACCATCTCGCTACGAACGGGGCCAAAAAGAACTTATGGAGATTAAGGTGCTCCTGTCAAAGAGCACCGGAACAAAGCAATAAAGTCAATGGATACATGAAATCCTCAAATTATGGACCATCCCCTTTGGTGTACCAAGCTATCACCTTTGGGATCGCCGGTTCTGGACCATAATAGGTGCATACAACTCATAGATAGGATCTAGAACACAAATATATTCATGAAAACACATAGGGTTCAGATCTGAAAACATGGCACTCGGGCCCAAAGTGACAAGCATTAAGAAAAACAAGTTGTAGTAAAGATGATAAACACCAAAGTAGATGATAGGCAACATGCCCCCAACAATCTGACGAACTATTACATGATCAAACTCATCCAATCCCTACCATCCCCTTTGCCTACAGCAGGGAATTACTCACACGTGTGAAGAGAAGTCATGGAGGATGGATGGAGTGGTGATGGCGATGGCGATGGCGACGATCTCCCCTCTCCGGAGGCCAAATCAGCCTCCAGATTAGCCCTCCCGAAGAAGAACAGAGGGTGGCGGCGGCTCCGCGACGGAAACTGGGAAAACGACTCTTGTTCTGGGGTTTTCTCGTCACGGGGATAAATAGGAGTATCGGTAGGGCACCAGAGGAGGGGGGAGCAGCCCAGGCGGCCTGAGGGCGCGGCCCCACCCCTGGCCGCGCCAGGGGGGCGCCTGGGGCCCCCAGGGCTCCCCTCTGGTCCCACTTCTGGCTCCTGGCTCCCTCGGGTGCATGGATTTTCTGGGAATTTGCTGGAACGTCTAAAAATCCATTTTCCTGTGCACAAATAAACCATACAGGCAGCTCTGCTGAAAACAGCGTTAGTCCGGGTTAGTTTCGTCCAAATCATGCAAGAATGAGGGCAAAACAATAGCAAAAGTGTTTGGAAAAGTAGATACGTTTGAGACGTATCATATCTTAATTGCAGGGTTGCTTGAGAGAGACCATCTTCAACCTCTACTTCCCTGAGTTCGATAAACCTTAGGTCATCCACTTGAGGGAAATTGCTGTTGTCCTACAAACCTCTGCGCTTGGAGGCCCAACATAGTCTACAGGAATAGAAGCGTGCGTAGACATCTGCGACATAGTGCTATATTTACAATGCTTTCCCAGTGGTTCATGCTTTCTATGTGGCTAATATCAAATAGCTATAGTGCATAATGTGTTGTTGAAATGATTTGCATGCATTGCATTGTTCATGGTTCGGCATATTGAAGTGGTATTTCCCTTCGGAGAATTCTTGGATTGACTTGGCACATGTTCACACATGTTTATGACTAAAAAGTCTATCATGCCTTGATGATCTTTTTATTTTAGAATAGTTATATCACTTTCATGCCCGATTCAATGTTGCTTTGTCGCCCTGCATGATTATGACTGTTAATGCTCTCTAGTTGGTCGCTTCCCAGTCTTTTACTAGCCTTCACTCGCACTAAGAGGAATTCTGCTTGTGCATCCAACTCCTTTTCAAACCAGTTATTCCACTTGAGTCCACCACACATTCCTATATATGGTATTTACCTGCCATCCCTAACTTAGAATTTCTTGTGCCATCTCGAAATTTATTCAAAAGCTTCCCTTTTGTAACCGTACAAGATCATGGTAAAGTGAGGGAAAATCAGTATCTTCCATGTCAAAAATATTTTACTCCTTGACAAAGTTTTAACTAGTCAAATTTATATAAAAGAGTTACACTTCCCCCATACTTGATGATGGAATGAAATGAAACAAATGCTGCTAATAATAGATGAAACGAGAAAACTTCCTTCCATACTTGAGGCAAAATAAAAGGTACCATAGACCGTCAAATGATGGGTGGATAAGGGAACAAAAGTGTAAGCAAAAAGCATGGGAACCGCCTTTAATGTGGTTGGTATGGGAGATATTGAGAGACCTTTACTGTTTACCGTTGACTGGAAAGTTGCACTTCCCAAAAAGAATTTTATCTCTGTTTTCGAAACCAAGAGCTCTGGTACTTGTTTAGTCTTTGCTTCCAACCACGGGTTTTCAACCTTGCCATCAAAAGCCACGGTTCGAGAGTCTCCCTTCTTTCTTCAAAGCACCAACTATTGAGAGCATAATTGTCATTCTTAGTGTAACATGCATTGTCCCAAAGTACGACATTGTCTTCTGCATGATTGTGATATTGCTTTTTCTGAAATTCTTAGTTCTAGTCTCCTTTAAAACTCCGGAGGAGTTTCTGCATTTATGTTTTGCTTCACTCATGGAGGCTAGCGAGATACCACTCTAGTATGTTCAAGCTATGTCCATTGTGATCTTGTCTTGATTTTCAGTAGCATATTATTTACTTTTGGTTGTTTGTGATTGATCACTTGAAAGAAGGATTGCTTCGTGCATTGTCCTCATAACATTGTTGCATTTACTTGCTAGACTCTTTTCGTAGTACATGCTTATATACATATTATGAAGCAAAAGATTTTGTCAAAGTTTTCTTTGTTGCGTCCAGTTCGTTGAACTGAATTGCTTGAGGACAAGCAATATTCTAAGCTTGGGGGAGTTGATACGTCTCAAACGTATCTACTTTTCCAAACACTTTTGCTATTGTTTTGACCTCATTCTTGCATGATTTGAACTAACCTAACCCAAACTGACGTTGTTTTCAGCAGAGCTGCCTATATGGTTTTCTTATGTGCAGGAAAATGGATTTTTAGGTGTCTCAGAAAATTCCAGGAAAAATCACAGAAAATCCACGCACCCGAAGAGCCATTATGCCAGAAGTGGGGCCAGAGGGCAGCCAGGGGGGCCTAGGCGCCCTGATGGCGCGACCCCACTCCTGGCCGCGCTGGGAGGCCGCCTGGGTGGGTCCTCCCCCCTCTGGTGCCTTACCGAAGCCCATATTTATTCTCGTGGCGAGGAAACCCCAGAACAGAAGTATTTTTCCCAGTTTCCGTCGCGGAGCCGCCGACACCCTCTGTTCTTCTCCGGGAGGGCTAATATGGAGGCTGTTTTGCCCTCCGGTGAGGGGATATCATCGCCATCGTCATCACCATCACCAATCCATCATCCCTCCATGACTTCTCTTCTCATGTGTGAGTAATTCCCTGCTTTAGGCAAAGGGGATGGTAGGGATTGGATGAGTTAGATCATGTAATAGTTCGTCAGATTCTTGGGGGCATGTTGCCTATCATCTACTTTGGTGTTTATCATCTTTGCTACAACTTGTTGCTCTTAATGCTTGCCACTTTGGGCCAGAGTGCCATGTTTTCAGATCTGAACCACTTGTGTTTTCATGAGTTTATTTTTGTTCTTGATCCTATCTATGAGTTGCATGCACCTATTATGGTCCGGAACCGGCATCCCAATGGTGACAGCTTGGGACACCAAAGGGGATGGATTATAATTTGAGGATTTCATGTATCCATTGAGTGTTAATGCTTTGTTCCGGTGCTCTTTGACAGGAGCACCTTAATCTTCATAAGTTCCTTTTGGCCCCGTTTATAGCGGGATGGTAGGACAAAAGATGTTGTGCAAGTTCTTATTGCAAGCACGCACAACTACCTACGAGATACATTCCTAATGTTTGAAATTTGCCTAGATGATCCTTGCTTTTCTGTGTGCCTTGCCCCGTGTTAAAATCTATTACATGTTCACTCTCATCCAAGCAGCGCCCAACCATCCACCTCCCTAGCCTGTTGTGTTTCAATCCTTCTGGTTACTAGTAGTTTACCTTTGCTATTTTACTTTCGTTTTTGCCACTATCACTATCATATCACCGTTGCTGTTAATATTTTGTTGCAAGCAAGTATATTTCAGGTGCGGTTGAATTGACAACTCAACTATAAATCTTATAAATATTCTTTGGCTCCCCTTGTGTCGAATCAATAAATTGGGTTATCTTACCTGCGAAGACTATCTCCATCCCCTACAGTTGAGGGTCATCACTTGTTCATGTCGATGGACTTGTGAACCACCGGGGGCACTTCCTACCAATGGGGCGAGTGGCTCAGGGCATCACCAGGATGGAAAAAGTCTGCCAGAGAGGACTCGTATGTTTTTCAAGGAACAGTGCTCCTGACTTGGTGAATGCACGGTCTAGTGTTAGCAGCTTTGGAGCACGTGTACAACCACGGGTTCGTGATAACCCTACTAAGAGGAATCTTAACGTGGATTTTCTCAGTCGGCGGGGTCCTGCACTGGCAGTGATCTTCGCTCAGATTGGAGGGGTGGCAACAACCCTATTTCGGTTCATCAGTAGTTGTTACTTCAAATAAGGTGGATCTGCGAGATGGGCTTGAACAAAAAAAAGAGAAATACTTGAGGCACAATCTTAACGAACAACAGCAACATCGTCAAGAACAGATGAAGAAGTTGTACTAAGTGGGAGTTTTAGAATTGATTGAAATTGAACTCCACATATTATGAACTTAATCTTCATGTCTTAGCAAATATCATTGTAGAAAATGGCATACCCAAAATGTTTATAACTGTGGCTCTTTAGCGTTATGAAGAACTTAAGGAAAATGGATCTTACTTCATTGATGTGTACCAACACCGTTAGAGACATACTCATTTGTAATGACTTGCTAAACATAATACGAAGAACTGCTAGGATATACACATGTTAACTCCGTAATCAAGGAAGATGATGATGAGTATCGTACTCATCGTCACTTATTAATGACTGTCCAATACACCATACTTCATTTTATGAATCTGAATTGTGAATGCATGTTAACCAACACGTATGACGTGCTAGGTGAACTTGAAAGCACTAAGTCACAAATCAGAGTAATGGAATATGAGTATATGGACGAGGTTTCTTTCAACCATGGTGGAAGCAACAACCTGCTGAGAAAGTCACATGGAAAATGTATACGATACATGAACACCTTGTGTATAACTTGGACTACTAAATTGACTGGTTACTTTGCGATAGCTGGGGAGTTGCATCCGCTTCCTCCCAGCTAAAAAGACCATGTATAGACTATGTCATGAAGGAGAATCGTTCACCTGTCATGAGATAATGGTCAAAGTTGAGAACTTTAAAGGTAGAACCAATGCAGGAATAGTCATTGACGGAGAAAGTATATTTGATATACAAGTTATAAATGTATTTCCCCACAAAATACTAATTGCAGTTGATCAAGTATTTGATGCTTGAACTTACAGCTTGAGAGTGTCTTGGAAGGGATGAGGTGACAAGGTGTGCTGACGATAATCAAGATAGTTGATGGTCGGCAACACTCTCCCTCTATATCTATCAAATGATTAATATATGAATAAATTTATGATCGCTTGAATGTGAACTTTATTAGTGTGTCTTGCATCTTGCGAAGACAATTATTCATATTAGTGAGAAACAAGTCAGTTGTTCTCCTTTTATGAGTGATATCTTTTATGGTCACATTACGATTATGAATGAGTTATTCTTGCAGTGATGATAGTAGTTTGATCATTTATAAGAAATATTGTAATACCAAGAAATTATCCAAACTTAATAATGACACTACCATTTAAGTCATGAATGGTTTGATGAAGTCTTGGGATACTTGATCTCTTGACACATGAAAATCATGCCTTTTTAGGTGAGATGACTATAACCTCGCATTCTGGTAAAACAGAGTGTGTACTGATTGTTCAATATCATACATTGTGATGTATCTAATATCAGCATGTCGTGAATTTCATTATTTCGTGAACTTCATATGTGGACTTAGATGAATATGTGTATTCACTAATGAAACATCGTCTGAAAATAATTTTATATGATCAAAGGGATTTCAGAATGAAGACGGGTATTAAATTAACAAGAAAAACAATTCTCTACGATCTAATCAAAGTGAAAAATGTTTTGAATTAGCCTTGGGCATACAGACTTGTGTGAAAGTTGTTCCACAAATTACAATGTTTTGAGACATTTCAATGTTGATTGATGTGCCTGAACATTATAATCATACTCTATCGAATAGTGTATGGTCTAAGTTATCTCTTACCAAGTTACGTTATTATTGTTTAGAGTTATTAATTTAATATGCAAACACTCACTTCAGTATAGGGAACCATCTAAGTTCGTGGAAACCAATATTATATAAGTCATGGTGTATTGTGGTTTCTAGGAAACTTAATTTATATGATAAATTATCTTTGTAGTGTATCCTTAGACAACTATGGATATATCTTCCACAACTAGAACCAAAAGGAGCAAAACTTGTGTTGCTAAGTGTTTTGGTGTTTGTCAAGAATTGTTCTTGATAAATGTGGTAATGGAATAAAAGTGAAAGTTTAACCAAGGCGATTGACCTTGCCTCCAAATGTTAGAGTAGCGCAATGGAATATGTTCCGGAAGCAAGACTCTACATTTAGAGGAGAAACTGATGATAATGATCATAATGTTTCGATGGAATCTTTTACTGAGAAAAGTAGGGTTCAAGAATACATGTTTGCCCCTTGTGCAAAATGATATTCATGATTCACTTGTCAAGTTAATGGAACAAGACATACCTACGAACTACGAAGAAATGATGGTGTACCTAAGTACGAGATATGACTATGAGTCATGAAATCCTGTATTGAGTTACATTTAAGATTGCTTGAATCTTATCGAGTAAGGATGTTACTTGATATTCTCAATAACTCTGAAGTTATGAGGAATAAATGTGAACATCAAAGAAGACATCAAGATTGATTTGTCACAAAGATTATTTCTGACAAATTCAATAGGTTGACTGCAATATGTAGCAATGCTTGAGTCAATGGGATATTCACTACGATTAATCAAAAATTGTTATCAATACCGTGACTTCCTCAAATCCTGCATTTGAAGAAGTGTTGTAATTGGTACAACAAGAAGGTTTTGAAAACATATGGATGCTAGTGTCTTGTGACAGGAATTCTTGATTTGATGAATGATCAAAGAATTTTGGAATTAGCCAAAATATCGAGGAAACATGCATTTTGCATGAAAGTGAGTGGGAGCTGAATAGTTTCCTAAACTTGATATATGTAGACGACATATTTTGAGTGGGAGCTATGGGAGTATTATCCTAGCCTTATATGTAATTGGCATATTTGAGTGGGAGCCATGTGGTTAGTATCCTAAACTTAATATGTGTCTGACATATCTAAGTGGGAGCCATGTGGAGGTTATCCATATCTTATATGTGACTGACATATTTGATTGGGAGCAATATGAGTGTTATCCTAAGACTTAATATGTGCATGCCATATTTGAGTGGGAGCATGATAACATTCTCATATATGGATAACATATTATGAATGGTGTAGTTGGTATTAATGATTATGAATCTTTCATAAATGAAGATGAATAAGTATTAAGCATTAAGAATCTATTAAGATAGATTAATGTGTTTAATAACATTGAGTCGGAATACTTTCCTGGATAAGATTCTGAAGGAGTTCAGAATGGGACAAGTCAAGAAGTAGTTCTTACTTGTATATCCAAGAGAAGTATCGAGTTAATCTCAATACAAGAACAATGGTTAATTAAATGAAAGAAATGGATGTGCTAGATCCTTTATGCCTTCGTCATAGGTTCTTTCATATAAAACCAAAGTTATGTACTCGACGTAATGTGACCCAAGTTCTTAGTAGTAAGAACATGTTGTGATATGATTTATGAGTAAATCATTGAACAAAGAGTTAAGTTTATCCTTCAGTATCTGGAGAGAACTGAGGATACATCTCAAATTTGTAAAGGATAGTGGACTTGACCATAAATGTTATGCTGGTTCAAGTTCTGACACTAACCTAGAAAATTGAGACATCATACTATTGAATGCCTAAGTTGAAAGAAACATGGTTAGACATCAAAGTTGCATACAATGCACTAAGGAATAAATTTACATTGATGTGGCTGCTTTAGAAGTAGCAAGAGTTATATTCTGTCCTGAGAAGTTCGACTTATGACTGAGTGAGTTTTCAGTGTGCATGACTATGGGGGTCCGCCTGACCCACCGGATGTCATTGCTGAAACACATCAAACGAAGTCTCACTCCACCGCCAAAATATATATACCTCATCATTATAATGGATAATGAAAGGAATGTCAAACTAGGTGACATTAATGATTTGCAAAAGACATACAGATCTGAATGGTACCCAGACCGTTGATACAACCTTTTCCACAGGAAATCATGATCAACAACCATACAGATGACATGGAGTTATGATCCACAGAAAATGCAACTAGATTATTTGTACTCTAGTGCAAGTGGGAGACTGTTGGGAATGTGCCCTAGAGGCAAATAAAATATGTTTTATTGAGCATATTCCATTAGTTCATAATACGTTTTATACTATGCTATAACTGTATTAAGCGGAAACCTTAATACAGGTGTGGTATAGAAACAACCAGGTCCCTAGTTAACTCTAGTATACTAGTCCATTGGGCGATTGATGATCAAGGTTTCCTGATCATGAGACAAATAAGTCTGTTAGCAATGGAGTTGTATCATTGGATAATGATATGATGGACATACACCCACCAGAAGTGTTGCGATGTGATCAAGTCACATAGTTCGACATTGCGATAACTATAACATAGTGACCAGATCCTTTGACTGTAATGATCATACGTAATTGTCATCTATGAGGAGACTTTGATTTGTATCCCACCACCTGAATGAAATATGCTGGCCATAATGGTGCACTTTGGGTATTCCGAAATAGAAGGTTGATGAGTATGCAAATAGATCAAAGCGAGATTTGTCCATCCGAGTGACGGATAGGTACTCTGGGCCCACTCGGTGATATTGCATCATAAAGTTTGCAAACATGTGACTAGGTCACGCAGTTGTAATATCACGGGAACGAGTAAACTTGTTTGTTGAGAACAAGGACGAACTAGGTATATTGGATACCGATAATCAAACCTCGGACAAGCAAAGTACCATAGGACAAAGGGAACAGGCACACGGTTAACGGATCCAACAGCGATTGAAGTTCATTCGATGGAAGCGCAGGGGCTATCAAGGATTGTAACAAGGTCCAATTGATTAGTCATTGATCAATGAGATTTTCTCGATCATGTCTGCTGTTTCTCGGACCGTAGGGTGTTACACTTAAGGGTATTCGATGCAGTAAGGATTGATTCGGGATCACCGGAGAAATAAGAGAGAACACCGGAATTGTTCCGGTGTAGGCCGGAAGTTGTTCTGGGTATTTTGAAAGGTTCAAAATATATTTAATAATGTTTAATTAATGTTTTATTATTTAATTATCTGAATTAAATATTAAAATATAATTAAATATAATTAAAAATGAATTAAAAGGCATATGGGCCTCATAGGGCCCATTAGGGGGAGAGGGAGTCCTTCCCCATGGGCCATGGCGCCATGAGGGGGCCCACACCCCTTATTTGGTGCGCCACCCCCTCCCTTGGGATTAGTCCCACCCCGAAAGTGGAGGGGGGTGGCACCCCTCCTTAGCCTATATAAGGAGGGGTAGAGGTGCCCTTTTATTCATCATATTTTTGAGACAAGTTCTCTTCTCTCTCTTCCTCCTTTCCCCTTCCTTGCGTGGACTCCCCTTGTTTGGAGTCTATACTTGGTTGGGGATTTATCCACCATACGCACGCCATCGTGCTGTTGGAATCGGGATCCGAATCCATCTTCTTTCCGCTGCTCTACGGGTTCGGAGCCCGGAGGGTCGTCGGGTATACTGTATGTGTATAATCCCGCGAGGAACTACACTTGTCGTGCTACTTCGTCGTCGTGGCCGTATCGCGAGGTCTTCATCAGCAACGTTCCGACGGGGACGTAATCCCCTCATCGGTCTACAAGGACCGGGTGGCTTCTGGAGTCATCGTGGATCTGCGCGGCATCGGGGATTGCCGCTACGACTACACCAACCACGTTCACGCGGGAACGTTTCCCGCTTAACGGACTACATACTGGTATGTGACCTATCTCTGTCTGTTACTTGCATCAGCATAGCATAGGTCTTGGGTTTGGGAGTCGTAGGTCAAGAAAAATTTGTGTTTTCTGCCCCGTTCCCCAACAGTTCAATGCTAGTAACTGGAAAGGAAAGAGTAGATGGTGTAACAACACTACAGTAAGGCTTATTCTGATTGTCGGCGGGGTACCTACGTCCGGTAGACGCGTGTGGTGGGGTGGAGTACAATCAAATCAATGCAACCTTACACAACACTCATGTGGATCGCAAGATGGGGCCGAGGCAGATTTGGGTTGCTAAGGATGACTTGGATAAGTGTAATCGTGTTAATGCTTTCATTGTCGAGAGAAAAGGCAAAAAATGACCCAGTCTTTGATTGCATCTCGGAGAATTCACAAAAAGTGGCGGACCCCATGACAACATGTGGCCACCGAGGGAAATGAATATCCTTTCGTGGAACTGTCGAGTATTAGGGTTGGACTCGACAGTCGAAGAACTTCGAGATCTCATTAGATCTCACAACTCAGTGGTTGTGTTTTTATGAAAAACAAAGACAAGGGTCATGCTATGGAGATATTCAAGTGGATTTTGGGCTCTATCAATGGGGTTGTTGTGAGTAGCCATGGTCAGAGTGGAGGCCTTGCTCTTTGGTGGAGGGAACATATATCGGTTTCTGTCACGAGTGGTGTCAATTCTTTTTGGATGCAGAAATTGTTTTTGAGGGGGGGAGCCTATAGATTCAGTGGTTTCTCTAGGGAACCCCAGACAGAGCTACAACAAGGATCATGGGATAAGATTATCTATCTTTGTGCTCGGGATAATCTACCTTGGCTATGTGCGGAGGACTTCAACGAAATCCTCTTGCAATCAGAACAAAAAGGAGGAAACCCAAGCAGCTTTACACAGATTGGAAACTTTAGACTGTGTGGATGGTTGTGTCTTGGTTAACATGGGTTTCATGGCTTACCCATTCACTTGGAATAACCGAAGATATGCGAGCGAGAACATTTAGGCGAGATTGGACATGGCCATGTGTAATGATGAGTTCATATCACTTTCCCCTTCTTGGGTGTGGAGAACACTGTCATAGAGGATTCTGATCATCTGGCCTTGCTAATTCAAGTGTTGGAGACGGCTCCAGCCTTAGGTGCTAGGTCCACGGCTACCTTCTGGTTCAAAGAAATGTGGACCAAATATGCTGATTATGACAAGAAGGTGACTTCGGCATTAGGGAATGTTGAATGTGGGTCTGGCGGTATTCAAGGTGTGTGGTCTCGGTTGCACCAAGTCCTAGGAGATAAGCGGGGTCTACGGTAGGCATGTTTTTGGTTCTATGAATAAATGTTGAAACGTTTGAAGGGCCAACTCTTAGATGCTAAAGATAGATCTCTCCAAACCAGCCCACTCAGGAAGTAAGGGACATTGAGGGATATCCAGATATTTATATGAGATGGAATGTATAAACAAAGATCTCATGTGGACTAGCTCAAGGAGGGGGGGGGTCAAAACACAAAATACTTCTAGCAGAGGGCGTCCCATCGCAAGTGAAAGTATACTGTTCGATCTCTTTTGAGGCCTGATGGCTCGAGATGCATATAGTTGATGAACCACAATTTTAGGGGATTTATCACAGTCCTTTTGATAATAAGAGTGTCGAACCCAACGAGGAGCAGAAGGTGTTGACAAGTGGTTTTGAGCAAGGTTTCACTATAAGTTCTGCAAGGCAACTTTGTAGTTTTTTTATGATGACAGGAAAATAAACAACAAGTAAATAAAGACAGAAATTAAATACATGCAACAAGTGGCCCAATCCGTGTAAGCACAAAGGACAAGCCGAAGGTGTTACTTATGAGGCCTAAAGCGTTCTTGAGGATATACGAGAAGTTGTCAAGTTACTTTCAAGCAAACAACTAAATCTTAGCCAAGTAAAACCTTTATAAGCATCGTGTATGCGACCAACATGTCATTAATCTCATGGAGATTTTTCATTGGAAGTACCGATGCATTTTATGTTATTTCCTCGTCGCTTTAGTTTTCCTTTAGAGCATCCAAATGGTTCTTCTCAACCGTTTCTATATTTTGTTTCAATCCAGATTTTCTCTCTCTAAGAATCATGCTTTTTAAAATGTTAGGTTTTCAGAATCATGCTTTTCAAAAGTGGCCCTAGGCTTCCAAAAGGAATCCATACTAGGAGTAATATACATCTTGAAAATATGGATGCTTTGGCTACGTTTTGTGTGTCATTTGATTACCTGCATTTAGTGTAGCATGTATGAGCAAACTGCCAAATATTTGCCTACTGAAGCATGTATGAGTGTCTTGTATGCAACCAAGTAGACCATTAACCTCATGATTTTATTTTCTTTGAAAGTATAATGCATTTTGTGTTATTTTATCTCCCGCCGCCCTAATAAAGTAACACCTAATTGTAGAATCATTTTTTTTCCTTTAGAGCATCCATCCAGTAGTTTTAAATTGTTAGAATCATGCCTTTCAAAATGTTAAACTTTCGATCATGCTTTTCAAAAAGGGCCCTAGGCTTTCCAAAAAAAACCCTACTAGGAGTAATATACATCTTGAACATATTAAGGCTCTAAGCTACGTTTTGCTTCTCGTTTGATTGTTGCATTTAGCTCAACCCGCATTATTTTCCTCATTGTAAATTGCACGATAATGGAACCGCATATGTGGAAACGGTCGATTCGGATTTTTCTTCAAAACCTTATCAAAGGATGCTTTGAGCTTCATGTTATGTAAGCTCAGACAAGCATGTGGATAAGCAAACAACCAAATTTTAACCCACTAGAGCTTATATGGGTGCCGTGTATGCAACCAAACATGCTATTAACCTCACGAAATTTTTTCTTTCAAAATATCGATGCATTTGTGTTATTTTGTCCCTCTTCCCTCTAATAAAACAACACCTAATCATAGAAGAATCGATGTGTTATTTTCCCCTTTGGAGCATCCAAATGGCTCTTCTCAATCGTTTCTGCGTTTCGTTCTAATCCAGTTGGTTGTTTACTTGTTTTCAATGGTAAGAATCATGCTTTTTACAAATATTAGGCCTTCAGAATCATGCTTTTGAAAAGGTGGCCGTAGACTTCCAAATTTCTTTTTCCTCTACCAGGAGTAAATATACACCTCCAACATAAAACGCGTCGAGTGAGCTTTTTCTGCCATTTGGCGCAGCCCCTTGTTTTTGTTTCGCACTTGGCAGTCATCCTCAGTTCTTCACACCTCACGACTCCCTGGCCCCACGCCCAGCTCACCAACTCACCACCATTCAATTCATCTTCCCACCAACTTTCTCCCCCCTCTGCTCCACGGGCCCCTACCTAATTAATGTCCCGCTCGGCCGCTCCTTGCTGCACCGCAGCTGAGCCAGAAAACGTCCAAACCTGCCGTTCTCACTCGCCGTGAGCGAGCGAGACCCTTTCTTCCTTCCTCCCGGACGCGAGCGCGACACTCCGCTCAAAATCTCGCCAACCCTCAGCATCGGCATCAGCGTCATTCCTTCCACCAAAATCCCCATCCATTCCGGATCAGCACCTGGATTGCCATTCCTTTGTCCGCTTCGCTTCGCTCCAAAGCGGCGGCGTGCCTTTGCTTTGCTTCTTCGCCTGCACCTCCTCTGCTCCCTTTCTTGGCTGCTGGCTTCACCAAGACTGCTTCCGCGGAGCTGGCCTGGTTCTAGGTCTGGCTCCTCCGCTTTCCCAACCGCCTGGTTGAAGTTCTCGCGGGCAGAGGCAAAGAGGTGATTCAGCTTCTGGGAGGAGGCCAGTTGCAAAGGTAACCCTCATCTCTGTTGGGGTGGGGAATCGGGTTTCATTTCACTCGACGGGTTTCCTTCTGTTTTTCCGGGTTCCTGCATGTTGGTGGAGGTGATACTGAATTACTGATTATGTCGTATGGAACCACTGTGCAGATCCAATTCCTGCTGGAGCCATGCTGCGGGTGCGCTCGATAAGGTTCTTGCTTGCCTGATAAGCAAGGTTTCTGTTGCTTCCTGCCGACACAGAAAATTCGAGCCTGTTCCTTCACACCTTCTGCTGCTTCAGTTTCCGATTGGTGTTCTTGCTGCCTGAAATGACACCAGTTTCGAGGGATTGCAAGCCTTGGGCCCTGGAAGAGACTCATCATCTGTACTCTCTGCTGCAGCTGTTCTAGCTCCCCATTTTCCTGGCACTGGCTGGCTGAATCTCTGCGCAATTCATGGCTCTTGTTGTGTCCTTGTAGACCCAGCTTCCGTTTGGATTCATCATGGGCACAACTGCTGAGCAAAAGATAGCTCTGCTCCTTCTTGGGAGCATCTGGCTTCTTCTTGGTGCCTGCAATGCTGAATTCACCCCTGCAGACAACTACCTCATCAACTGCGGCTCCGCGGCCGATGCTCATCTCCGGGATGGGAGGGTCTTCAGAGCAGAAAATTCTGGGTCGACCATATTGACATCGGACCACAGCGTCGGCGCAGCCACCTTTCTGGATGTGGTCCCCAGTTCTGATGTTGCTGAGCTGTATCAGTCTGCAAGGATATTCAGTGTGCCGTCCTCCTACTCCTTCAAGTTGAAGAGCCATGGACGACATTTCCTCCGGCTACACTTCTTCGGTTTCATACACCAGAGCTATGATCTCGCCAGGGCAAAGTTCAAGGTGTCGACGGAGGATTTTGTGTTGCTTGACAATTTCACTCCGCCGAGCAATTCCTCGGTGTTCTTCAGGGAGTATTCACTGAATATTACCGAGAAAATGCTGATTCTCACATTTGTGCCACTGGGAAACACCACAGCTTTCATCAATGCTATTGAAGTGATATCAGTTCCTGATGATCTGATACGTGATTCAGCACAGACTGTAAATCCTTCCGGCCAGTATCTCGGCCTTGCAACACAGCCATTTCAGACATTCTACAGGATTAATGTGGGTGGACGAGAGGTGACCGTTGAAAATGACACGCTCTGGCGTTCATGGGATACCGATCAGAACTTCTTCTTGAACACCACTCCCACTGAACTGCCTACTTACCAAGGGAAGCTGAATTATCAGGAAGGAGCTGCGTCCGAGGAGGATGCACCGGACAGTGTGTACAACAGTGCAAGGCGGTTGGCTGTGCAAAATAGAACCAGCTCAGTGTCCAACATGACATGGCAATTCGATGTCGACGGTCATTCGAGCTATCTAATCCGGTTCCATTTTTGTGACATAGTGAGCAAGGCAACATATTCCCTCTACTTTGATATTTATGTGGATGGAAGGTTAGCGATAGGGGATCTTGATCTCTCTGAAAAAGGTTTTGGTGCCTTGGCTGTGCCATACTACATGGAGTTTGTCTTGGAGTCAAGTGATCCTTCTGGTAAGCTAAGTGTCGGCATTGGGCCTTCCAGTTTGAATCATGTGGCACCAGATGGCATCTTGAACGGCCTGGAGATCATGAAGATGAACTTCAGTACTGGGACTGTTTATGTTGTGCGACCACCAGAAATGTCAAATAGTAAACTGCCTATCATATTGGGCACTGTTCTTGGAGGCGTTGGTGCTGCTATCATTGCCGCTATTCTCTGTTTTGTCCTCAGAAGGAAGAAGGAGAAGAAGCCAAGGCGGGCACCGACAAGTCGACCTTCAAGTTCTTGGTCACCACTCAACCTCAATGGTCTTAGCTTCCTTAGCACAGGTACCCGGACAACCAGCCGGACCACTCTTACATCTGGGACAAACAGTGACGCAAGCTACCGGATTCCTTTTGCTTTGCTGCAAGTGGCCACAAAGCACTTCGACGAGCAGATGGTTGTCGGAGTTGGGGGGTTTGGGAAGGTATACAAAGCAGTTCTGCAGGACAGCACCAAAGTCGCAGTGAAGCGGGGCAACCAAAAGTCCCACCAAGGGCTCAGAGAATTCCGGACAGAGATCGAGCTGCTGTCGGGGCTGCGACACCGTCACCTCGTGTCGCTCATCGGATACTGCGATGAGCAGAATGAGATGATCTTGGTGTACGAGTACATGGAGAAAGGCACACTGAAGAGTCACCTGTATGGCAGTGACATGCCTTCCCTCAGCTGGAAGAAAAGGGTGGAAATCTGCATAGGGGCTGCAAGGGGGCTTCACTACCTGCACACGGGTTTTGCAAAGTCGATCATCCATCGCGACGTCAAGTCTGCAAACATTCTCCTCGACGAAAATCTCATGGCCAAGGTTTCTGATTTCGGCCTTTCGAAGACGGGGCCTGAGCTGGATCAGACGCATGTTAGCACTGCAGTGAAAGGGAGCTTCGGGTATCTTGACCCTGAGTACTACCGGAGGCAGAAGCTGACCGACAAGTCGGATGTGTACTCATTCGGAGTGGTCTTGCTGGAGGTGATCTGTGCGAGGCCAGTCATCGACCCGACGCTTCCAAGAGACATGATCAACCTCGCAGAATGGGCAATCAAGTGGCAGAAGAGGGGAGAGATTGGTCAGATCGTCGATCAACGGATCGCTGGGACAATCAGGCCCGAGTCGTTGAGGAAGTATGGTGAGACGGTTGAGAAATGCCTTGCTGATTACGGTGTCGACCGCCCTACCATGGGAGATGTCCTGTGGAATCTGGAGTTTGTGCTCCAGCTGCAGGAGGCCAGCCCTGACATCTCCAACGTCGACAGCATGAATCAGATCTCTGAAGTCCCTTCAGACGCCAGGAGGATAGGCTCTCTGGAGATCGGCACCGCAGACGAAAGCCACATGAACATCGATTACTCTCAGATGTCAACCAATGATGCCTTCTCGCAGCTGATGAACACTGAAGGGAGGTAAACTGGACTGAATTGGTTCTGTGTCACTGAGGAAGTTGGTATAGAGAAAATGAGATGTTTTTTCAGGTTAAAATGAGATGTTTGTTGCTTGTTCATACCATGTATTGTTGTTCCCACAAGTCCTTAATTGCATTTATATTTGTTCTTTAAACAAATTGAAGACCTCTTAGAACTTTCAGTCTTTTTTCCTTCATATGTCGTATTCACAAAGTGTTAACAAGCTGTTCGGAACAAATCAACATAATTTTACCTGAAAATAAATCCTTATGAATTTGACTGAACAAGGTCAGAACAGAATCTAAAGGGGTGACGAGGGGTGGGTGAACGCTAGCCAAAAAAAGATGTAACAAGAGGGTGAACACTAACCAAAAAAGTTTGAATGGTAGCCGAGTTTACTAGGGGATATGCCCCGGTATTGTCTCAATGAAGGATGGACCTGGGCTCCCTTGTCATTTTCAAGGGGGAAGCAAATTATCAAATGGGGGAAGTAAAGTGGGGCAAATGATCCAATTTTCACCAAAGTCTAGATAGCATTGTTACAACCACAATTTTTTTTTCAGGTTTACACAACGCGGCATAACGACCATCAACATTCGTCAAAATGAAATGTCATGACTCAACGACTTCGCCAGGTTTAGACGAGGCATACCGCGAACCAACATTCGACGAACATACTGGACATAGTTCTACCAACACAAGAGTTTGCTCCAAGAGACAACGCAATAAGATTTCAAGCTCAGGGTGGAGTGCGGTGTTCACCGTCACGCCTAGGGGCCGGGGCTCCTCCCGTTGCTGGCTGGGTGGCTGTCGCGGGCAGGACTCAGGCTGTTGCCTCTCGCACCGTTATGTAAACCATTGCCTTCAGCTTGCTCCCTTGGTGGGTGGCTCTTGCCATTTGCTGCTGGGCTGCGGTTGAAACCAGAAGGTGAAGCACTCCTCCTAGGGCTGTAGCTGTAGCTTCTTGAACGCCTTTCGTCGCGGGCAACAACATGGTCATCCCTCCTTGGAGAAGGCGATCGGCTGTTAATAAGAAAATCACAACATGGTGATTTATAATACTGTTATGAAAGCAACTCGTCAGAGAAGAATTTAAAACACAACAGGCCCATGTTATACAAAGTTACTAAGAGTGCTCTTTGAACAATGCTACCACAGTATTTATTTAGTTTTGGTACATATATCAGTAACATCCATAAAATTATGGCACTCACTTATCACCAGATACTTGGTCACTACAGACTCACTAATCACATATTAACATGTAGCAGTAGCAGGCATGAATGGATGACTCTCAAATGTAAGATTACAACTATGTGGCTGAAAGGTAAACCTATTTCAGTTGACCAAATCTCTAGCAGGGTAACTGTAATAATATTTAGTTATTTACTGTACCAATCATAATGATAACAAGATATACTACCAGGCATATTCCTCCTTAACATAACCACGTTTTCTTTAATAAAGACACAACCAACGTATAGTTAAGCACTGGACGATTGCACAAACATCAGTCATCTTGGCAGCAAAGTAGAGATCAAGGAGACACTGCTCATACTTCATGCATAGTTCATACCTGTAACTCCTGCTTCGGCTCCTTCCGCCGCGAGCTGGTGGGGAGCGTGAGTAGCTTTTCCCCCGCCTGTATTTGCCAAAACTAAAAATCAAATGTGCATCAACAAAAGGTCACATCACAAGGAAGCTTATTAAAGGATGCAAGGAAATACTTGAGATTCCTAGGACTGTTCTGGCAGTCTCTTTCTATATGGCCCTTTTCTCCACAGCGATAGCACTTATTTTTCCAGTCGCCAGCATTGCAGTCACGAGCCCAGTGCCCATCAATCCCACAGTTAAAGCAGCGGCCAGAACCAGGAGGGGGTCCTTTGCCCATGTAATCGCGAGAACCTCCTGGACCACGCGGGGTCTAGAAAATCAACACAGGCTTATCAACTGAAGTCGAAGATAGCAAAATTAAGAATACAGCAACAGCGCAACAAGTAATCAAATAACAAACTACCAAATCTGAGTCATGCAGAGGCAAAAATGCATATGATAGGCTTAAACTACGGACATAGAGGAGACTTCTCGGTTTGTCATTAACTCACTTGTACATGGCAGCTGGGCGAATTTTACAGTAGTAAAGAACATATATAAACAACAAAAGCTTACCCCTTTTGCAAACTCAACAATGATGCGGCTCCCATCCACCTCTTGGCCATCAAGCTCATACCTTGCATCATCTGCATCCCGGGGATCGCTAAAATCCTGCAAACATGATACAGGAAAACAAAAATAAGGTTGGGCTTAACATGAACAATCTAGCGAAGTAGACAATTAGCTGGCATATTTCAGGAATAGAACATGGAAATCACAGGTGTGAGAAGTTACTTACAACAAAGCCGTAGTCATGCTTCAGCTCCACATATCTTATTCTGTACAAATGGTTGACAAAAACAGGAACACCATTAAGATGGTATGAAAAATGCATCACCAGTTGTCACTTAAAGTAAACATCTACTCATAGAATAGACAACAGATTTTTTTTCAAAAGAATCGCCAAAAACTTCTGTAACTTTGGAGCAAGACACCAATTTCCACCAAAGGCACTCCCTCACAGCATTGACACCGAGGTAATAGTCCCTCAATACCTTCAACAAGATTATTCAAGTCAAAGCTGGAAAGGTTTGTCGAGATCTCATGGAAAATTGGCAACACCTAGTAGCACTATGTAAATGGTCAAAATCAGCAGCATGTACCCCAATAGAAGGAACTTTAAACTTCTGGTTTCCTCTCTCTATACAAGAAGCAAAGCATAAATCTCTGATTATAAGCTTACAAGTTTGACAGGATAATATACATTTATGATACAAAATTCATGAAAAAACTTTTTAGAGGGAACACAAGAAAGCGTGCTAGTTGCTATTCTCTGCCAACAGGTAAACCAAGAGATGGCTAAAACAATTACAAGAAAGTAAATAGCTAAAATGACCTCTTCCGTAAGGTAACCTAGCATAGATTATTGACATAGCTGGATTTAAATTACATTATCAGTGATACAGTAGTTGTCTTGAGTCTAGGGTACATCGATGCCGAGGAACACAAATTGACCCATAATCTAGGAGAAATGTGCTTTTGCATAGAACTAGAGCTATGCAAAAGTTAGAGCAAGCCAGGCTTACCAAGAAAATGGTTCCCAAATTGCACAAGAACACTTGTTAAATCAAGTGGTGCACAAAAAACATGAATTCATATAAAAATTTCCTCACCTCCCATATCTTCCGAAAAGGTACTCAACATCTTTGGTACGGGTGCGCGAAGAAAGACGGCCCACGTACAACTTGGTGTTGCCGCCATATCGGTCATAGCGATCATAACGGTCAGCATAGCGATCATATCGGTCGTCGTAACGATCATCATAGCGATCATAACGATCATCATACCGAGACATCTTGAACTGTAAGACAAGATTGAGCACATCAAGGCATGCAGCAAAAACATTGTAGAACAAAGACATATGTAAACATGCAAATGCACCTACACACATTTGGTCAATATATCCAATGACTAAGATGTAAGAGGCTTCCACAAAATTTCTGTAAAAACAGCAAGGGAGGTAGGTACATTGAACTAAACTATTTTATATATATCAGGAGAGGTGGAACACAAAAAATTAATCCAATGCTTTGCATTAGCATATTAACTACATGTCAAAAATTCTCACGTGAAACAATAGAAGGCATCTCTTCAGAAAAAAGGGGATCAAAATATACATGCCCAAATATGTGAATGCACCTAAGTTATCTTTACCTGCTTCATCACCATTACCTGTATACATTAGACTATCTATTCAGAAATTAAGAAGCTTCTGTTCAATTTCTATACATGCGGCAGTGGAATCACGTTGGAATTAGCTAGATTTTCCACTCTATTTGCGTAAGGGGGCTGGAATTTGATGGATAACACAAAATTAATTCCTAGTAAAGATCACATTATGCTTTACAACAGCATGGCAACTCAAATGCCGAATTTCTCTGGCATACCACGACGAGAATAGTTCAAGATCTTGTTTGAGATGAACGCTGAGAGCACCACCAATCAAACAGCACCGAGGCCGTAATACCCTAAACCCTACCAATCGCGAATCTTTCCCAAACAGACCAAAAATCTACCAAATGAAAAAGGTAGAAGGCCCCCTCTTCACAACCTTCTAGCGAAGAACAACCTTTTCCATCGTTTCGACCATGCATGATCGTGGCAAACCGAAGAGAAACGCAGCCGAAGGACCACAGCTCGCGAAAAAAAATCATGCCTAAGAGACGACCGCACGGCACGGAAGAACACGGCACGAAACCCAAGAAACCCCGGGAGATTACGCACCTACCGAGTAGCGGAGGAAACGCGAACGGAGAGTCTCGCGGAACAGATAATCGAGTCAAGGATTATGGTGGCAACCACCAACTTAAACTTACCCCGCGAAGCGAGCGGCGGCGTGGCCGGAGCCCTAGCCCGGCGAGGCGGCGACAACGGAGACGGGGACGGGCACGGAGAGAGAGAGAGAGAGAGCAATCGGCGGCGGTGGAGGGTAGTTTATATGAAGGCTATCTGGGCTTGGATGAGGCCTGTGGTACCCCGGGTCCACCAGTTTTTTGTTATAAGGTTCAGGCCTGCTGTAGGCAGGCGCTCACGGAAATTATGGGCCACGGGTTGCAGCTCTCGCGCCTTAGCAAAAATTTCGAACTTGATACCCCTACAAAACCATTAAAAAAAAACGATACCCCTAAAAAATGATATATTGATATACCACTAAAAAAATAAAAAATGATCTCACAAAAGGGAAAGCGAAAAATTCAAAACCTCATAAAAAATCAAAACTAAAAGGCAAAAAAATCAACTTCTTTTGTGGGAGAGCTAAGAATCAGACCACTCCTTGCCCCCCACCGTACATTATGCCAGTTTTGGAAAAATAAAATCATCCCCAAAATCTTTTTTTTCAATCCCTCGAAATATGCCTTGTCTCATCCTAAAAAAATCCCCATCCACGCATACATATGAGGGGGATGTAGGGACCCCCTTGGTCATTCCCTTTTCATGAACAACCAAGCGTAGAAAATTGTTTTCTATCGCCCTCTCGTGTCATGTCGCTTCGACCCTGACTCTGATACGTCCAAAACGTATCTATAATTTCTGCTTGCTCCATACATGTTTTGTGTGATATTGCTATGATCTAGATACACTTTCATACACTTTTGATCATATTTGGATTAACCTATTAACTCAGTGCACCACAGTGCCAGTTCATGTTTTCTGCTGTTTTTCTATTTCCGTTTCCCCCATATAAAAAGTGCTCCAAAAATTCTGGAAAAATCAGATAAAAAATCAGCGCAGAAGAACCTTTCGGAAGGACCTGAGTGGGGCCAGAGGGCCACCACCAGGGGCCCAGGCGCCCTGGTGGCGCGCCCCAGGGGCTGGCCGCGCCAGGGGAGCACCTGGACCCTTGATGGCCCCCCTAGTGCCCTACTTTGGCCCCTATTTATTCTCCCGTCGCGAAAACCCTGATTCCAGACCCCTTTTCTCCAGAAGCAATTCTGATCTCCGCCGACATCGCCATCAAGTTTCGGGGGGACAGAATTCCTGTGCCGGCACCCTGCCGGGACGGGGAAGTGCCCCCGGATTCATCTCCATCGCCGTTGCTTCCCTCCTCCATGAAGCGGGAGTAGTTCTCCCTCGGGGCTGAGGCTTCTACCAGTAGCTATGTGTTCTTCTCTCTCTCCCATGATGTGATCTTCGTTGTGATCATAGGCTATGTTAATCTAGGGTGATCCCATGATATTTTCCCTTCCTCTATGTATTGGATTGATGTACTCAATTGATCTTATCTAGTATAATCCCCGAGACCAAGGTGACAGCGGTCTATTGGACATGGGTTAAAAGAATATTTTCATGAGTGATTTCCTCTTTTGTGTGTGGATTGAAGATTGAGAGTCTTTTGGTGCTTGTCTTTGACTATCCTTTAGATATGTTGTGGTGATTGTGGTACTCTCTTTGGATGGCCACGGTGACATTGGAAAATCCATAGATGAGAACTACGAACTCTGAGGTGTGCTTTTGTAGCCCTACACAATTCTCGTCCTCTCTTAACCACAAAGGAATGACCTCCGAGTGCGTCTCCATTGCATGTTTTATGGGAAATATCATGTGATTAGACTATGTTAATGTTGTTGAGAGTTGCCACTAGTGAAAGTATGAAGTCTAGGCCTTGTTTCCATCATCACCGTTTGCACTCACTTTTGTTACATGTTCCTTGCTGCACTTTTTATTACAGATTTATATTACTTTGTTTTGCCACACCTATCACCCATATGTTACCATCTCTTCACCGAACTAGTGCACCTATACAACTCCTAGTTGTATTAGGTGTGTTGGGGACACAAGAGACTTCTTGTATCTTAATTGCAGGGTTGCTTGAGAGAGACCATCTTCAACCTCTACTTCCCTGAGTTCGATAAACCTTAGGTCATCCACTTGAGGGAAATTGCTGCTGTCCTACAAACCTCTGCGCTTGGAGGCCCAACATAGTCTACAAGAATAGAAGCGTGCGTAGACATCAAGCTATTTCTAGTGCCGTTGCCGGGGAGGTGAGTGCTTGAAGGTATATCTTTAGATCTTGCAATTAATTCTTTTTGTTTCTTGTTTTTATTTTCACTAGTTAGGCTTTATGGAAAACAACAAAAATATTATGAGAGAGCTTTATGAGCTCTACCTTGAGTTGGGACATGAAGTGTTTGAAGAGAAAATCAAAAAGACTATGGAGCTTTACTATTTGCACAACACTCATGTTAGTAGCAATGTTACTAGTATGTCTTCTTTGAATACCTTTGATGCTAATGATATGCAAAGCTATAAGCTTGGGGATGCTACGTTTTATGAAGATGATCTTTTTAGCCCCCCAAGTTTTGATGAGGAAATTTATTTTGATGATACTTTGCCTCCTATCTATGATGATTATTGTGATGACACTTATGCTATAAAGAATATTTTTTTACAAGTGCATCATGATAAGAATGATTAATGTGATAGCTATTTTGTTGAGTTTGCTCCCACTATTACTAATGAGAAGGATTTTGCTTATGTGGGGAGTAACAAATTTTCTATGCTTGTGGATCATGATAAGAATTTTTTATGTGATACTTATATTGTTGAGTTTATTCATGATCCCACTGGAAATTATTATGAGAGGGGAACATATGCTTATAGATATTTCAATAATATCAAGTTCCCTCTCTTTATGTTGAAGGTTTTGAAGTTGCACATTTTTTGCCTTCCTATGCTAATATCTTTATGCTTCAATGAGTTATTTCTCTACAAGATCCCTTTTCATAGGAGGCATGTTAGACTTAAATGTGTTTAATATTTGCTTCTTGATGCTCTCTTTTGTTCTTCAACTCTTATTCCTACGAGAGCATCACTAAAATCTTAAGCCTAGCTAATGGCTTTAAGAAGCGCTTTCGGGAGGCAGCCCGCAACGAATTTAGGATTTCTTTTTTCTGTTTTTCCTTCTGTTTTTAGTGGTCTTGATGATTGTTACTACTGTAGCAACATCATTGTATCTTTACTTTTCAAGCTTTGTGCCATTTATAGCCTCATAAGACAAGGGAAGTGAAAGTTGTGACATGCTGTCCAGAAAACAGATTCTGTCCTCGTGACTAGAAAAATCACAGAAAAATCCCAGTTCATCTTTTTGAGCTGAATTTTTTACACAGCGTGCTCTATACAATCACGGAACTTTCGTATGTTCTGAGTTTTTTGATTTGAGTTGCAGAAGTACCCCTAAAAAATTCTTTACTACCCGCTGTTCTGTTTTTCACAGATTCTGCCACGTTTTGTCTTTCCTAACTTTTGCAAACCTTAAGCTTGCTTTTTATTTGCAAAAACCTTTTGGAAATCTTGAGAAACAGTAGATCTTCAAGAATATCTTTATATCCAGTGGGGAAAAATTATTTATTAAGGGTACTAACCTCTCTAATCAGCTTATGATGAGTTATGTATGAAGGGAGTTTTCAAGTGTGCGATGGAAGATGATGAAAGAAGATTCAGGAGTGTCAAGCGCTCAAGCTTGGGGATGCCCCCATGCATCCCCAACAAATATTCAAGGAGACTCATGTTGGATATATGCTCTAGAGGAAAATATTATATGATTATTCCAATATATCTAAGCAAGTTCATAACCAGTTTCATACCGTGCTAGAACTGTGTCAGTGAAACAATGATGCAGGTGTGGTATAGAAACCCCCAGAGTTCCTAGTTAGCCTCTACATCGATAACTAGTTCATGGTCAACACGATGGTCGTGGTTTCGCGATCATGGACAATTAAGTCTCTTGACTATGAGGTCACCTCACTGGTTAAGTGACATGATGAACATTACCCAAAGTAAGCATTACATCATGATCAAATCTTGTGAAGGTTCAGTGTTGTAATTACAGAACGTGGTAGACCGTTACTTTGACCGTGAGTACGTGCATAATTGCTATCTTCCCGGATGCTTTGACCTACATCCCACCACCTGACTGAAATATGCGGGTCATAACGGTTGTATCTTGGGTATTCCGTGGAGATATGTTGAGGAGTATTGTTACAAGAGCGGGATTTGTCAATCCATATAATGGATAGATACTCGGGGCCCACTCGGTGAGATTCCATCCATAAAGCTGCAGTGTGTGACTAGGTCACGGGGATGAATATCACGGGAACGAGTGAATGAGGATTAGTTCAGAACGAGGTTGAACCAGACATAGGATGTCTTTGATCGAATCTCGGAACAATCCAGTATCGCTGACAAAGGGAATGCTATACGGCGTAAGGTCCAATCGGTGTTTGATATCCGGAATGCACAGGGGTCATTATGGGCATCCAGGTCCCGCTGATGATCATTGACCATAGCCTCATCTTGGTCATGACTGGAGTGTTCTCGGACCGTAGGGTAACACACTTAAGGGCTCGATGAAATCGGAGACCTTTTTCAGAACCATCGGAGTAACCAGAGAATAAAGGAAACAACATCGGAGAAGTACTGTGTTGAACCGAACAAGTTCGGAGTGAACCGGAAGGTGTTCCGGAGCACCGGGAGATGGAATATTATGTTTTAGTTATTAATTAATTGAATTAATAATTAAAATCATTTTATTTCTAATTAATATGTGCAATGGGCCTTAGTGGATAAAAAGGCCCATTAGGGGAAGAAATAAAAGGGAAAAAGAAAAAGAAAAAAAGGGAGTGGGGGGGAGGCGCCATGGGCCCTAGGGCCCATGAGGGTGGCGCCCCTCTCTCCCTTGGCCGGCGCCCCCCTAGCATGTGGGATAGTCCCACATTGCTAAGGGAGGGGGGTTGACTCCCTCCCCTACCCCTATATAAAGAGGGCCATGGTGCACATATTTAATTAAGCCATATACACAATAAATCAGATTAAATTAGTTTTTACTCCGAATTGAGATCGGTTTTCTCCGGCCTTCTCCCCTCCCTTGTCTCTTTCACGGTGGGCTCCCTAGTGTGAGCCTATAGTGGAATTGAGGATTCTCTGCTAGAATCGGAGGCCGTCGTGCTGCCGAAGCTCCGTTCGGAGGTCTGCTTCCGCCACCTTCGCTGGATCGGAGAACGGAGGTCGTCATCGAGTCTCGTACGTGTGCGAGTACTATGAGGTGCTACACGTGTGGCACTACACCCATCCGGGTGCTCAACACAGCCAGGGGGCTGTGAAACTTGATCGGCTACATCAACCACGTTTGCGGGAACGTTTCCTGCGCAACGGACTACACCCCGAGGTATGTTATTTCCGCACTCCTTTCCGTTACGGTAATACGGCTAGCTGGATCTTGGGTCATGGGAACGCTAGTTAGAAAAATTTGTGTTTTCTGCTGCGAACCCCAACAGTGGTATCAGAGTTAGGTCTATGCTTAGTATTACTGTACGGATAGAACACATCGGGGATGTGGGCGTTGATTGTATGATTGTTACCCTCCCACGTGTACCTGTTCACATATGCGGCATTGTTTGATGAAGCGGCCCCCGACCTACCTTACGCGTACGCTTACGTGAGATTGGTTCCACGCTTGACATACGGCTTGTACCGTATAAAGTGGATGGGGGGTGTCTGTCTCTCTACTTTAGTGGATGTGGCATTTGCAACGGAGGGCCCCGTGCGGGGTGTAATAGAGACAATCGTATGGTTGACGTTGTGGTTGACTCGTAGGCTAAAACCTGTTTAACTATGAAAGCCCTAGCAGCCACGTAAAACTTGCAATATACAACTAGACCGTCTAAACCTTGTATTGCTAAGTGGGGGCTATCATTCGTTTGTTTGTGATGTAGCGATAGTTTTGCTATGTGTTACTAGTAAGTAGTAATCTTCATCATAAAACAAACTAAAATGGAGACACTGTAGACTTAGTGTTGCCATAGCTCAGACATCTTAAAACTTGCTAGTATAGGATACACGACGGTAGCATGTGATAAGATGATCCCTTAACAAAGCCAAACACAAGTATTCTACCGAAGTGTGCACCGCCTGGAAGGTTCTCTCATATGGATTGATGCTCCGTACATACCGGAGTTGTCCTACATATTCAATGGAGTTCGCATGAGGTTGGGTTCGGTAAGCCTGGCATACGCAGATATGGCCTTGCTGAGCAGCATATAACATGGAGGTTAATTTGGCGAGCCTAGCATATGCAGATATGGCCTCGGAATACTAGAGATCGAAAGATCGAGCATGAGTCACAGTACATATAAGATAATGTGATCGCACAATTTGTTGTCTACCTTTGAAACTGACCCGTCGGCCGTGTGATATTCGAGGTCGGGCAGTGAATCTGGATCATGTAATCACTAAAAATTCCTAGGGATGAATTGTTTCAGTGCGAGCTCGTTTATAATATGATTATATGAACCCATTGTTGTGAACTAGTCTTAATTGTGTTCCTTGCAATTATGTTTGTAGAAAATGAATGCACTAGAGCAACATGAACTATCTTTCTTCATGGAAGGTGAAAGACTTAGAGAAAATGGGTCAAACTTTGCTGACTGGTACTTACGCCTTAGGACGTCGCTCAAGAGAGCAAACATCTTGTTTACAATAGAAGTGCATGTGGAAGAACACCCGGACGATCATGTTGGCGATCAAGGGATACTTGTTCATTATGCTCGCCGACAGAAATGCTCCGTAGTCAGGAATGTCATGATCTTCAGCATGTCAGAGGTTTTGGGCATACAGTTTCAGGACACTGGCTCATATGACATGATGGACATGCTAAAGACAATGTTCGTACGTGAGTTCAGAGTTTCTAGATTTGAGTTAGAAAGCAAGTTTCTATCTACAAAGATGGAAGAACGCACAAGCCTTGGTGATCACTTGGACATGATGCATGAGATGTACCTGACCCTGGTGGAGGACTATGAATATTGGACAATGAACGAAAGCACCACAGAAGAGTTTGCAATAAACACATTATTGCACTCACTCCCTCCGAGTTATGGTGATTATGTTCATAGCTATGCCGGAAGAGGAGCTAATATGAGTCTCCAGAACTTCATGACTGATCTCTTGGCCGCGGACATTGCTCCTATCGAGGATGCAGAAGTCGTGGATGGAGAAGGTATATACTTGATATACTTTATAAATGTTTACTCCCTTATACAACATTTGCAGTAAATGAGTATCTGATACTTATTCTGTTTTATGAAAACAGGACCTGCCGTTGCATGGACGGGAAGAGGTGAAATCGAGGATTGATGGATATCAAGTCAGTTGATGTCCAGCATGGATTCCGCCGAGACATCTATCATAGGAGATACTTAGAGTATTAGATAAATCTTATGTAATCATTATAGTATGAACACTTAGTTGTGTGTCTTGCATCTCGTGAGACAAAGTTATTCATGTAATGAGACAAGTCAGTTGTTCCATCTTTATGAATAAAAGTGTGCTTATACTTTGATTACGTCTTGATTTATGATATGATAGAAAGCATTTATAATACTGCTATTATTGTCAAGAAATATTCAATGTTTAATGATAAAGTTGTCTTGATTATAACAAGTCAAAGATTTGATTGCATGAGGTGACTTCATAACTGATGAATTCATTAAATGTATGATCTATTAACTTGTGAGTTCATTATCGAATGAAAGTCATAACTTGATTGCATGAGATGGATTAGATACACGATCTATGAACCTCTGCAATAAATATAACCATGACAAGGTTCTAGCAAGTAGAACTTGTGCCAATCATTATACATAAATGATGTACTAAATGGGCACGTGAGTTATCATTAAAGACTTCATATGATTAATTGAAAGTTCTATTCAATTGAGATCATAAAACTGAGATTCAGGAATCACAGTGAGAAGTGAGAATACAAGGATACATATCACTACGCTACGATCCGAAGTGATAAGTATTGATATTGACATAATGGGAGACTTGTGGAAGTTGTACCACAAACTACGATGGAAGTTGAAAGTGCTAGACTACTTAAACCATTCGTAGTCATACTAAACCGTAGTATGGTCTAAACGTTCTTTCCCCTAGCACTATAGTTATTGTCAAATAAGGTTGTTTAATTCATTAAGTTAAAACACCCACTTCATGAATAGGAAACCATCCTGAATCTACCGAGACATGATAGCTCCATAACTGATGGTGTTATAAGGTTTCTTAAAAGAAAGAATTTTTTTGTAATAAAACTACAAGCAATTGAAATTACATATTCTCCCCGAATATCAAAATGTGTGTTGCTTGATTGGTAATGCGAGAAGAAGTCTCTCGACACGGATCCAATGGGAGATAATGGAAACTTTGACCGGGGTATTGGACCTTGCCTTCAAAATATCAGAGTATTGCAACGGAAGCATGTTCCGCTGTAATGAAACTGTATAACGAAGGATATGCCATAGATGATTGATCTTGGTATATGAATTGAAGCCATTGTTGAATTTAGAAGGTTGTCATGAATACGTTCTGTACAGAACAATAATCATGAGTCTTCTTAATAAAACAATAAAGAATAACATTGCTTGAGACACAAAGGAATGATGGTAGCCTAGAACACGAGGAGAAATGAAATAATATTGAGTTACATATAGGATGGCTCACGTCCCGTGAAATAAATCGGTTATTTCATATTCTCGACAAACTGGAGAGTTATTGAGAATAATGTAATGGTCATAAGGCATTATTTGGTTATGACCAAAGTTCAATGGTGATTGACTACGGAAACGTAGGAATGCTTTAATCCATAAAATATTTCATTTACACTACGATGGACCATAGCCTGAAATTGCATCTCAGTCAAAATTGGGATTTGAAAGAGAATTGCAATGGGCATGACGAAGGTTATTTCGTTAAAAGGATGGACTATAGTACCTAAAGGCAGGAACCCTCAACCTTGATTTGATCAAGTGATTTTGTGATGACCAAAATATTGAGTGGGCCTGCAGTTTCATGAAACTGAGTGGGAGCTTTGAAGACTTCCCGGAAACTTGGAATGCAGAGGGCATTTTCTGAGTGGGAGCTTTGGAAGCATTGTCATTATGTGAGACATAGTGAACAATAAAATGACTTGATGAAAGCTGAACCACAAATATATGAGTATATGAGGGATATGTTTGAGTGGGAGCATGATCATTGTCTCAAACATATATGCATTGATATGTGTGAAGAATGATCTCATATGTATATATATGGATATGCATTGATTGTGTATATAGAGAATCGTCTTATATACATATGCGCATTATGATATATATAGAGCATAAGGCAAATAAAATACAAGATTGCAAGAATCTTCTTTTATGTGAAATACCAACACATTACACGTTGAAATCTATATGAGTAGATTAAGATACGGATAATGAAACGAAGTGAAGGTTGGAATAATCTTCTAGGAAAGAAACAGGTTCTTGTTGCTAGAAATTATATAATGGATGAAATCCAAATATCACAAGCAATGTATTGATGGAAGAATAGAGATGCACCATGTACTGGACATGTGATCTTATATGTTCTTGACATATGATTCTACCATATAACATGCATTGTGAATCCAACAACAGAATGACTCAAAAGTTCTTGGAAGAAGAACAGATTTCGATGTGCTTTAGGAGTAAAACACATAATCTGAATAAAGTCCATGATTTCAGTATATGAGGAATACCGAGGACTATACTCTAAAATATAGAGGGGATAATAGACTTGAATGTAATGCAAGATTACAATTGCAAGCCATATTATGGGTCTATATGGAATTAGAGACATCACCAAAGACATGAAAGAAATGTGAGAAAAATTCACGACACTACAAACATAATACTACTTAAGAAAGTAGACGTATGGATAAAAGTTTAGCGTTAGAAGTATTGGACTTCTGGTTGAGTGTATTTCCCAGTATATATGACTATGGATGAGTCTTCTAAAGACAGAACCAAGAGATCATTGGAGGATACTGTGAAATAATAGTCTCACTCTCCCGCGAAACTTATATCCAACCATTATATGATAATGAGTGGTATGTCAAAAGAGCTTTTGACCTGTACCAGTTGCAAAGGAAACATACGAATCTGAATTGGTGCAGTTCGTTGACGAAACCTCTTCCATGATTATGCATGATCAATGAACACTTATGTGATAAGATGATTAAGATCGGAAAAATGCGGCTAGATTATTAGCACTCTAGTGCAAGTGGGAGACTGTTGGATATATGCTCTAGAGGCAAATAATATATGATTATTCCAATATATCTAAGCAAGTTCATAACCAGTTTCATACCGTGCTAGAACTGTGTCAGTGAAACAATGATGCAGGTGTGGTATAGAAACCCCCAGAGTTCCTAGTTAGCCTCTACATCGATAACTAGTTCATGGTCAACATGATGGTCGTGGTTTCGCGATCATGGACAATTAAGTCTCTTGACTATGAGGTCACCTCACTGGTTAAGTGACGTGATGAACATTACCCAAAGTAAGCATTACAACATGATCAAATCTTGTGAAGGTTCAGTGTTGTAATTATAGAACGTGGTAGACCGTTCCTTTGACCGTGAGTACGTGCATAATTGCTATCTTCCCGGATGCTTTGACCTACATCCCACCACCTGACTGAAATATGCGGGTCATAACGGTTGTATCTTGGTTATTCCGTGGAGATATGTTGAGGATTATTTTTACAAGAGCGGGATTTTTCAATCCATATAATGGATAGATACTCGGGGCCCACTCGGTGAGATTCCATCCATAAAGCTGCAGCGCGTGACTAGGTCACGGGGATGAATATCACGGGAACGAGTGAATGAGGATTAGTTCAGAACGAGGTTTAACCAGACATAGGATGTCATTGATCGAATCTCGGAACAATCCAGTATCGCTGACAAAGGGAATGCTATACGGCGTAAGGTCCAATCGGTGTTTGATATCCGGAATGCACAGGGGTCATTATGGGCATCCAGGTCCCGCTGATGATCATTGACCGTAGCCTCATCTCGGTCATGACTGGAGTGTTCTCGGACCGTAGGGTAACACACTTAAGGGCTCGATGAAATCGGAGACCTTTTTCGAAACCATCGGAGTAATCAGATAATAAAGGAAACAACATCGCAGAAGTACCGTGTTGAACCGAACAAGTTCGGAGTGAATCGGAAGGTGTTCCGGAGCACCGGGAGATGGAATATTATGTTTTAGTTATTAATTAATTGAATTAATAATTAAAATCATTTTATTTCTAATTAATATGTGCAATGGGCCTTAGTGGAGAAAAAGGCCCATTAGGGGAAGAAATAAAAGGGAAAAAGAAAAAGAAAAAAAAGGGAGTGGGGGGGGGAGGCGCCATGGGCCCTAGGGCCCATGAGGGTGGCGCCCCCTCTCCCCCCTTGGCCGGAGCCCCCCTAGCATGTGGGATAGTCCCACATTGCTAAGGGAGGAGGGTTGACTCCCTACCCTACCCCTATATAAAGAGGGCCATGGCGCACATATTTAATTAAGCCATATACACAATAAATCGGATTAAATTAGTTTTTACTCCGAATTGAGATCGGTTTTCTCCGGTCTTCTCCCCTCCATTGTCTCTTTCATGGTGGGCTACCTAGTGTGAGCCTATAGTGGAGTTGAGGCTTCTCTGCTAGAATCGGAGGCCGTCGTGCTGCCGAAGCTCCGTCCGGAGGTCTGCTTCCGCCACCTTCGCTGGATCGGAGAACGAAGGTCGTGATCGAGTCTCGTACGTGTGCAAGTACTACGAGGTGCTACACGTGTGGCACTACACCCATCCGGGTGCTCAACACAGCCAGGGGGCTGTGACGCCCCCAAAATCAGACCGTGTACAGTAATCATACACGCAAGGTACACGATCGAGATCAGGGACTCACGGTGAGATATCACAACACAACTCTACAAATAAAATAATACAAGCTGTTTAATACAAGCCAGGTGCCACGAGGGATCGAATGCAACAGCTCGAGAGCACAAGTCAGCGGAAGCAAAAAGTATCTGAGTACAGACACAAGGATACAAGGTTGCCTTAAGAAGGCTAGCACAAATATCAACAACGATCGAAAAGGCAAGGCCTCCTGCCTGGGAACCTCCAAATTAATCCTGGTCTTGGTCATCGGGGATCTTCACGTTGCGGTGGTCGACAACGGGAACTCCTGCTCCTGGGCTCCAACGCTCCAACGTCGACTGCAGCGGCCGATCAGGCAAAACAGTAAAGGAAATAAAGCAGGTGAGTATCTAGCATACCCGCGAGTCTTACGTCCGCTACTAAGCATTATGCATTGTATCAATGGAAAGGGGAGGCTGTATATGTAGTGGACTGCAAGGTAGAAATCAGAATAAGGGTAAGAAGCTAGGCCTATCGAAGACTAGCATCTTCTGACGTGTCTTGCAGCATGAGAAGAGAAACAGCCAACAGTTTATATAAAGCAATAAAGTAACAATGAAGCAGAAGTTGCTGCAACAATATAATATAAGTTGTAATGATTAATAATAATGCCTCCGAGTTCCCCTCCTCGACGTCCCTGCGAGGAAGAAGACCCGGAACCATACAGTTTAATAGTAATAGTTTCTAGTGGTAAGATCCAGCTTCAGCATAAAGCGTCCTGTTACCGTGGACACGGCTATTCGAATAGATTAAACTCCCTGCAGGGGTCCACTACGTTTCATCCTGCACGCTCGGATCTCCAGGGTGGCGTGAACCTTGTTAGGGAACGCCCCACCGAGGCTATCCGACACGACGCAGCCCATCCTAGGCTCAACAGAGAGGCCATCCGCCGGACTATATCCTATGCGCCAAGGGGTCTAGGTCCCTCACCCTTGCACGCTCCTGCACGGTGCGAGTCTGGCCGGTGAAGCATAAGCAAAATGCAAATAAGACAACACCTGCTGCAGCAAAAAGACACTACTTCCCGGCAATCAGGCCGCAGTACTGCTGACGTCTGAAGAGCTTTCGGACGAACTACGACGCGGAGGGCCCACACCGTAATCCCACGTGTAGGTAGTGCGTACAGACCAACGGGCCTCTCAAGTCATCCGCCGAACCATTTAGCATTTTAATTAACCTGCGTGACAACCGTTATCGTTGCCTCGACTTAACCGACCCGCGGTCAACGACAGCAGTCAGGACTACCAGTACATCGGTGCCTGCCCCGTCGTCCCACCAAGTCACTGCGGTTACCAACAAGGTAAACCGTCTCCTTACCTTGTCTCGCGTGTGCTCTTGGTAGAGCTCAACTTTCGTGGTTTGGTAACTCTCGCGAGATACGAGCAGGGGCCAAGCACGCCAGTAACGTCGGTCGTACCCTCCCTGTCGTTCCCGACGATATACCTCTCGCGGGCACCGTTGGGTCGCCCGACTCTTACCTTTAAGGACACCAGTTGATTCGAGTGCCTACCATTAAGTGAAACCAGGAGGAATCACCCTCGATGGCACACTTAAAGACGTTCGACAGAGACATCAGCGAAATGAACTAAAGAGGAATATTCTCGTATCACCCCGATGGTGCCGAGGCACCAGCGGAATGAACTAAAGAGGAATACCCTCGTATCATCCCAGTGATGCTACGCTACTGAGCCGTCGAGAGTGAATTACGAGTCAGTCCCCTCGTAAGTCAAACTCGAAGCGACTCGGCAGAGTCTCGCCGTTGTAGGTTCCCTAGGGCGTCTGCATTGATCCGTACCTGTTGCAGTTGTATATAATTTTGTATCCGCGTCACTCCCCTGAGTGGCCACGGCCCTCTGTCTAATCCTAGCTAACAATGCGCAGGGCTCACTGCTGAATAATGCATAAGTAATAATAGGCAACATAGGATAAGGAAGGTACACTAAGGGGCGACAAAATCAGGCTATGCAATTGAATAGGATTGTAACATAGCAGTAGAAGTAACAATGCCTAGTGCAAGAAAGTACGGAAAGGTAGGCGATATCTGGGGAAGAGAATGGCTCTGCTTGCCTGGAAGCTCGACGGTAGAGGTACGGTCGTCGACGAAGTAGTCGAGCACAGGGGCATCAGCAGCGGACGTCGAGACTACCGGACAATAAAAGAGGAGGGAAGAAACAATAAATACACAGCAATAATAGCAATACAAATGCATGACATAGAAGATACAAAGCAACGGGGCTCTAACGCAGTGTTCGGTGATTTTCTCAGAGCAGGAATTTATCCGGGGATGATTCATCGGTACCGGTTGATTACCGGACAGATGATCCGGAGGGGGAAGGTTCCATGTCTGCAGTGTTAGAGACATGTGGATAGTGTATCCGTGCTCGTTGATTGATTCTGAACAACTTTTATGTTCAGAACTATTTCATCCAAAATGTTTTACCGGCTCCAGTCATCTGACAGACAGACGAACCGGAGGAGAAATGTTCCACGTTCGGTGTGTTAGAGGGGTGCGGTGGGTATACGAGTGGCGTATCTGTATTCGTTGTATTTTTTTAGATCAAGTTTGATGTAGAAATTATATTCATCTAACTTACGGTTTATTTTATATGATTTTTCAAAGTTTAAATCAATTTAAAACAATTTCTGGAATTATTTCAATTATTAAATCAAACATTTTCCACAATAGTGCCACTGACATAGGGGACCCACATTTCAGTGACATGTTACATTTTCTATTTTCTTTAATCGTAATTCAACCAGTGGGGCCTACATGTCATCTCCACTTTTTTTTGGATTTTACCGGAATTGGCTAAGTCTAAGAATAATTTTATTATTTAATCCATTTGTGAATTTAATAACTAATTAATTAAGCCTCAACCAAATATATTTCAAATACATTATTTGATCTTGGTTATGTTTACCATAGGCCCATGTCATATGTATTATTAATGAAAATCAATAACACATAGTTTTGGGCTTAATAAGTGGTTAAGACAATGTTAGTGACCTAGCAGAAATTTGCTAAGTCCGAGGAACCCCGGTTTTAACATCCATTAGCATCTTCGGAGGGTTACGGTTTTGGGTTCGGCTCATCCGCCGGGTTAGTTCTTTATATCAAATTCGAGCAATTTTCTGTGCTCTTCAATATGGTACGAAATTCATCCACATCAGAGTTTGATTACATATCCAAAACTTGCTCCAATGTAGCTAGTTAATATACCGTTTATCACCTATTTTTAGTTAACAGAAAAGGTGCACTTTGTCTATTTTATTGGATTTAATCCATGCCTCAAGATGAATTGGTCCAGTGAAACAAAAGGACCTTGGTACATCAACTTCCTACCCATACAATTTGTAGCTATGTTAAACTGTTTTGCTCTCAGTTTTCCTTTTGTACAAGGTGCAAAACATCAACATTAGCAGCAGAGCAAAAATAACAGTAGCACAGCAGCCGTTAGCAACCACTAGCAGTGCCGCCGCCAGCAGAGCACAGCCGAGGCCTCGTGCGTGCAGGCTCTAGCGACTGCGGGGAGTAGCTACAGGGCGCGACCAGGAACATGGACGACCGTGGCGGCGAAGTACTGGCGCGCGAGGGAAACTCGTCCATGGCAGGGGTGGGGGAGAGGAGGGATGTGAGGGTGAGCTCACAGGGGGCAGCAGGGTGGCCAGGGGCTCGAGGTGGCTGTCGGAGCTGCGGTAGAGGAGACTGGGCAGCGGCGTCGGGGAAGCCCAGGCGCAATATGGCGTGGAGGTTCAAGGCGCCGGTTGCCCGAGTAGCGGCGCGATGGTGAGGTAGGTGGGACGGCCAGTGTGGTTGACGGCCGAGGCCGGCGAGCCGGTTTTGAGAGGCGAGGCCACACGAGGCCGAGGAGGTCGAGAGGCGGTGCCGCTGGCGTGGAGAGAGGGCGGTCCGGTGGAGCGGTGGCTTGGGGGCTGCGCCGGGAGCGCGCGAGGGGGAGGCGTCCGGGCACTCCGGCGGGTGGAGGCGCGCACCGGCGTCTCGAGGGTGCGCCGTGGGGGGGGGGGGCGGTTGGACGACGCCGTGGTCTCCAGGAGGGAGAAGGGGATCGGGGTAGGAGAGGGGAGAGTCGGGCGAGAGAGAGATGGGTGGGGGATCGGTCGGTTCGGGCTAGGTCTAGGGGGCAGGGGGGGTATGGTGGGCTGGGCCCTTTAGAGGAGAGGGGCTTGGGCTGGGTAGGTGGGCCTCGCTCAGGGGGTAGGATAGGTGTTTTGCCTTTTCTTTTATTTGTTTCTTTTTCTTTTTATTTTCAGTTATTTTCGTTTGCATTTATTTTATTCACCTAGGCATTTTTGTAAAATGTGTTAAGTGACCCATAATTAATGTTACACCTAAGTTCAGTGCCACAAATAGTTTGGGCCATTTTAAAAGTCATTTAATATTTGAATTAAATATTAAATGATTAATAGGGGGGTTTTGGCTACTGTTTATAATTGTTTGCATTTTACCATAGCTCAATAAACAACCACAACTATACCAACCTGGTCCAGAGATTATTAGTGAATTTATAAAAGTGGTTGGGCAGTTTTTGGACAAACTTTAATTTTTACCTAGGTTTTAATATTGCACCCAAGGCATTTCAAGATTTCATTTGAATTCAAATGAAAAGGGTTGGACTTTTTATTGATTCATTATGAACAAGGTCCAAGATCACATTGCTTTTGAATATCACCCAACATGATTATTGAAAGGATCAATGCAAAGGTGATCAAAGTGAAATTAGCAACAGTGATTTGACTGTAGCAAAAGGATTACTGTTCCAACAACAGTGATTACTGTTGGGTTACTGTAGCGTGACACCCGGGGTGTTACAGGGGCTATGAAACTTGATCGGCTACATCAACCACGTTTGCGGGAACGTTTCCCGTGCAACGGACTACACCCCGAGGTATGTTATTTCCGCACTCCTTTCCGTTACGGTAATACGGCTAGCTAGATCTTGGGTTATGGGAACGCTAGTTAGAAAAATTTGTGTTTTGTGCTACGAAGCCCAACAACTCAAGCGTCTAAGCTTGGGGATGCCTCCGTGCATCCCCTTCTCCATCAACAATCATCAGTTCGTCCTTCGTCTCACTATATTTTTATCACTTCATGCGTTATGTGCTATGCTTGGAGCGTCTCACTCTTAGGTTTTATTTTTAGTTTTCTTTAGCTTTGCTCGCTGTTCATAACAAGTTAGATCCCGTCTTACTTTGTGTGGGAGAGAAACACGTTCCACTTTCAAAATCTAGAACACATAATAGGATTCTTCATGCCTATCTTTTGCTGTTGTATGTTCTTTATCTTTTCGTAGCTACTGCCATGTCTAGTTTTAGTCATAGTTTGTCTTTAGCAAGAGCCTTGGCTTTTGTTTAGTTTATTGCTGGAACTCTCTTTAGTTTTCATGTTTATCTTGTTAAGAGAGTTGGTTGTTGCACTGAGTTATGTCTTGTCTTGAAAGTAGGTAATTGAGGTTGCTATTTAATTTTAGTAGTAACTTGCAATAGTTTTGAGGTATTGATGTGAGTAATGTTTGAACTTTTGGTGTCAAGAGATCTAGCCTATTAGTGATAGGTGTCGTATTTTGGGCAATCCGTGTTTATTTTCAAAACCTACAAAATTAGTTGAGAACTTTAGCTACTAGATGGATCACTACTCTTTGGAGGGATCGAATATTAGAGTACACTCACGTACCATGAGTCGAGGATGCGCAAGGATAACCAAACCCCCATACACTCCTCCTTGGGGTACTTGTCTCTTTGTGAACCTCCTTACTAGATTGAGAGTTACCGATAATAAGTGCATGAGTTCTTCGGACTAATGTAAGTATTGAAAGTTGACACTTCCACCTCCTCATTTTTGCTAGCCTCTCCCGTGCCGTGCATTGCCTTCTTCTCACTCTGAGAGTTGGCGTCCACCTTCGCCGGTACATCCAAACCCTTGGCATGATACTCTCTGTCATCATAAACCTCCTTATATCTTTCCTCAAAACAACCACCATACCTACCTATCAAGGCATTTCCATAGCCTTTCAGAGATATATTGCCATGCAACATCCACCTCTTCATGACTTGATCTTCATGTCATACATGTTCCTGCTACACTGGCAGAGGCATACATTGCATACATCATGATAGTTACATCTTCTTTATGATTTGAGTACTTTGTAAAGTGTGAAAGATCTTCTATACTTCTTGTAATATATAGAGTGTTGCCCCTAAAGTGAGGAAAAGATCCCAAAGAGGACAAAATCAAAAGATCCCAAAGAGGACAAATGAGAGTTAAATAGAAAGAGCCATTGAGGCCACCAAAAAAATACAAAAAATAGAAAAAAGAGCAAAAAAGAAATAAAAAGAGAGAAAGGGACAACACTACTATCCTTTTGAGAGATCCACACTAGTAATCCCCTTATATCCTTGTACTCCATATAGATGATCATCATGCATATAGCTATGTGGGCACCTTCACACTATAGAACTTGGCTTGCATATTACAAGGATGAGCCTCCTCAAACGAGCTCTAGGTCTTCATGAGCGAGCAAGTTAGATGCACCCACTAGTTCCATTGTAGAGCTTCCTAGCTCATATGTGCATCCGTTTCATGGCAATCCCTACTCCTCACATCATATCTATCATTTGGCATCTCTTGCCTATGATTGTCCTCATTGATGTGAGCCTTTTACACCTTTTTTTGTCTTCCTCCTCCATCATTATTCTCTCTTTGCCATCCAAAGTGTGAACTTTCGTGCTTACGCTCATCCATTGCATGAGTGCTCAAAATATTGAAAAAGGAGTGGATCAAATTGACTTGTACCTGCTAGTGGTCTGGGGACGAGTCAAGATAAGATTCCAGAAAAATACCAAGTGTGAAACTTTAGTAGATTGAGTTCTCAACTAATAAATATTTTTCTCGTATTCCCTATCCCCCCTTCTTGCACGCAAACACCATTTGGAGACATTCGAGTCACGGACAGCGAGAGCTCTTGCACCTAATGTTCTTTTGTTACTTGTTTCAATGCTAATATAGACTCTTACATGTTATGACTTGAATTAAATCTCTAACCTTGATTGCTTTACTTTTCAAAGTTCTTATATGGTTGCTAGCATGTCACCACAGAAATTATGCTGTTATCATTTACCTACTCGAGGACGAGCAGGAATTAAGCTTGGGGATGTTGATACGTCCAAAACGTATCTATAATTTCTGCTTGCTCCATGCATGTTTTGTGTGATATTGCTATGATCTAGATACACTTTCGTACACTTTTGATCATATTTGGATTAACCTATTAACTCAGTGCACCACAGTGCCAGTTCATGTTTTCTGCTGTTTTTCTATTTCAGTTTCCCCCATATAAAAGGTGCTCCAAAAATTCGGGAAAAATCAGATAAAAAATCAGCGCAGAAGAACCTTTCGGAAGGACCTGAGTGGGGCCAGAGGGCCACCACCAGGGGCCCAGGCGCCCTGGTGGCGAGCCCCAGGGGCTGGCCGCGCCAGGGGGGCACCTGGACCCCTGGTGGCCCGCCTGGTGCCCTACTTTGGCCCCTATTTATTCTCCCGTCGCGAAAACCCTGATTCCAGACCCCTTTTCTCCAGAAGCAATTCCGATCTCCGCCGCCATCGGCATCAAGTTTTGGGGGGGGGACAGAATTCCTGTGCCGGCACCCTGCCAGGACGGGGAAGTGCCCCCGGTTTCATCTCCATCGCCGTTGCTTCCCTCCTCCATGAAGCGGGAGTAGTTCTCCCTCGGGGCTGAGGTTTCTACCAATAGCTATGTGTTCTTCTCTCTCTCCCATGATGTGATCTTCGTTCTGATCATAGGCTATGTTAATCTAGGGCGATCCCATGATATTTCCCCTTCCTCTATGTATTGGATTGATGTACTCAATTGATCTTATCTAGTATAATCCCCGAGACCAAGGTGACAGCGGTCTATTGGACATGGGTTAGAAGAATATTTTCATGAGTGATTTCCTCTTTTGTTTGTGGATTGAAGATTGAGAGTCTTTTGGTGCTTGTCTTTGACTATCTTTTAGATATGTTGTGGTGATTGTGGTACTCTCTTTGGATGGCCACGGTGACATTGGGAAATCCATAGATGAGAACTACGAACTCTGAGGTGTGCTTTTGTAGCCCTACACAATTCTCGTCCTCTCTTAACCACAAAGGAATGACCTCCGAGTGCGTGTCCATTGCATCTTTTATGGGAAATATCATGTGATTAGACTATGTTAATGTTGTTGAGAGTTGCCACTAGTGAAAGTATGAAGTCTAGGCCTTGTTTCCATCATTGTTACACCGTTTGCACTCACTTTTGTTACATGTTTCCTTGCTGCACTTCTTATTACAGATTTATATTACTTTGTTTTGCCACACCTATCACCCATATTTTACCATCTCTTCGCCGAACTAGTGCATCTATACAACTCCTAGTTGTATTAGGTGTGTTGGGGACACAAGAGACTTCTTGTATCTTAATTGCAGGGTTGCTTGAGATAGACCATCTTCAACCTCTACTTCCCTGAGTTCGATAAACCTTAGGTCATCCACTTGAGGGAAATTGCTGCTGTCCTACAAACCTCTGCGCTTGGAGGCCCAACATAGTCTACAAGAATAGAAGCGTGCGTAGACATCAGACTCCAGCTGGCCCGCGTTTAACCCATCGGTACACCGAACATCATTCTCACCTCTGCTACCTTCGACTCCCACTCTAGGACCCTCGTGAAGGCACTTTCGTTTTGCATGTGCGCCACATGGAGTGGCTTGCCATGTAGGATATGTCACCTCCGTCATTTATGGCAGATTCTATCGGTTGTGCGCCCTCATCTCGATGCCAACTCTAAAATTTTCCTTTGGTTGCGCCAACGCTACCCTTGTCCGGGCCTGTTTCGGGGCCCTTGAATGCCCCCCCCCCTCGAGCAGCAACACTCGTCCACATCTTGCCATCATCTTCCCGAGCTCCGACGTCGTAGGCACACGTCAATTATTTGATTGAACATATGTTGTGGTGCTTTCCTTTTATTTCCTTTTCTAAGTCCATGATGAATTTCCTGGACGATTGATGTCTTGTGAGTACACATGGCTAGTTGAATCACATTTTTGTAAAGTACTACACCAGTTTATATATCAACCCAAAGAAGAGCGTAGGTGAGTGTTATTTATGAGTCTTTTGGTTACATTTGAGGTGCCAATGATATGAATAGGTGGTTGGTTGCAAAGGAAAATATAATAATAGTAAAAATAAAGTATTACATGTAAATAACTAAAAAATTAAGTAATCATGTTTCATGCAATGGAGAGATTACGTGCAAAGAGGTTTAGTTCATGGTAATAGTGAAATGCCTTGTGTAGAGATAGTGTAATCTTATCCTTCATATTGAATGTTACGTAGGGGAGCCACTCTTGAATAGCCAAATTCCTTGTGTAAATTTTTCGATTTTATCGTCCTCCTTTTGTTATCATCATCAATGGTCGGCTCATCAATTAAGATGAGATGATGCCGCGCGCTCTATCGCGCCCAGCTACATGAGGGTACTCCATAAGCGATTTTAGGTTTTTTAGACAAATTTACGAAGATTTTTTCATCATCAAAATGTTTACAAAAATAAATAAGAGGTCTTCGGGATGGCCTAACCAAACAAGGCAGTCAACCCCTAATGTTAAAGTATGTTTCACTAAGTTATAATCCTCAACATTTGAAGTTCAAAATTCATGGATAAAATAAGAGAATTTTAGATGAACCTAGCTAGGGTACGCAATCGTTGTTGATGGGATGAGTTGCATGTATATTTTTCCCCGAGAAAAGGTAGTGTGTGTACATGTGTTACTATAAAATAAATGTTGTATACAGTCTTTTCTCATCAGTAATTTTGGCCAAGGCCCCGAGGTGGAGAGGGGGGAGGGCAGCGAGCGATAGTGAGGCGTTAAGAGTCGGGAATGCCTGAAAGGATAATCCAAAGTCGGATACAGGGCATCGCTGGTGAGGTCTTAGACAGGATGCCACCAAAGTTCGTGATCAAGGCGAGATAGTGAAGAGGTGGCATCGATGTGATATCAGAAAGAAGACAAATAGTCATCTGATCCAAGGAAGAGATGATGACCTAGTGTTCATTTCCCATCTATTGTCATCCTCAAAATCAACCACGGACAATTATTTTTTGGATGACATCTTTACGCTTAAATGCTCATTTGGTATGTCGTACCATTAAACGGTGTATCGTCACATTCCTTCAGTCGCTCATCCCACCTCTCGTCCATCATTTTTTTTCAAGCAAAACCCCACGTCCTCACATAGCATGTTCCTCTTCCTCTCCCCTGATTCCCTCCCCAACCCTAATATGCCACCGCCGATCCACATGCTCACCCATCGGTCACCTCGCCACCTGGCGGAGCCCTTTCCTTGCCCTATCTCCCTACTTGAGGTGGTCATCAAGGGCTTCGAGCGCCAAGACAGGAGCCTCGGGTTCCATCGCCCTCTTCCTGCTTTCTCGCCTCATTGTCCCCTCTCCCTTCCCCAGCGCCGCATCCCTTCTCGGGACGCTCTCCAACCGTCGATGCTCCCCCACGACCCTTAGTCGTATGACTCCTCCGCATATCTCCTCGGTATCATCCTGGTGGTGGATCCAGGTCAGGATATTAGAAATAACGGATCTAGCCATCGGTGAGGAGGGTGGCCCTCCTTCTCTAGCAAGGGCCATCCCGACCTTAGTTTTTGCGGTTGTGGCTGCTCGTGCATTTGCGGTGTGCTCCCCCCCCCCCCCGAGCACGGTTCTACCTCCGCACGAGGTTTAATTGTTGTTTGGTTTATACAACTTAATTAGCACATATGCGATTTTTTTGCTCTATCTCACTATAGCTCATGACTACATAATTATTCACAATTCTACTCTAGATATTTGTTGAAATATGAATCTCGTAAAAATGTAGGAGAAATCCTATCATTCTATACTTTTGAATTGTAACTTGAAATGTAGATCACTTCTCTAGCATTTAGACAAATGGTCGTTTGCATATTGATGAGTTGGTTCTAATGACATCACATGTCAATGATAACTTTGATCTACTATCGAATCAAAAAATATGATGATGATGTTCATTGGTGACAGGCCTCAGGACTGGGTTTAATAATTCCTTTCGTAGTATGGCATGTTCCTTCTTGAGATGTATTGTTAGGAAACATACTTATCGGTGACTCCCAGAGCCAGTGGATTTTTGGGAGGGTTTCCACATTAGATATGTTTTGTTCTCCTGATATTCACCTTGTGGTATATGTGCATCTTCCAAATTACCACAGAATCTTATTTTTAGTGGTGGACTGAGCTAGTTTTACCATTTGCAATCCCGTGCATGTGCTTGGTTGGACCCCCTTGTCGGTTTTCAACAGCCCGTGACAGTGGAGCAAGAGTGCTTTGTTGGTCCAAAATGATTGACCGATGACCCGAGCCTTAGTGAATATCGCAACAACAGAACATGCGTCCGACCGAAGAGTCTAGTTCGAGAGAATGGCTGACTCTTGGATTGCGTGTAAACTCCCCGAGGGCCACCTGGATTTGTGTTTTGTTATTTAGAGGGTCAATGGCATTTGAAACTCCTAGTGCTAAGTGCTAACTCACAAAATGGGTTCTTATGATGGGTAGACTCCAGCGAGACGGGCTTACATGTGGAGATTATGATGGATAGTTGGTAAACCCCTACAGGGTTTAATATATTTGAGAAGCCGTGTTCGTGGTTATGAACGACTTAATACCTACTCCTTATTCATAGATAACATCAATAATAATGAACTTAAAACTCGATTAACGTGTGTGTGAATTGATCGCCTATTCTTCGTGTAGACATGAAGAAGAGGACAAGGATAGGATAGCTATTATGATTGTGTCTAGGTGGATAGCATACTTTCTGCATGCGATCATCATTGAATCCTTGGCTTCTCATCTTACTTTATAGATCGTAGCCACATCATATAAATGCTAGTGTGGAAACAACCTCACCACTTAGCCCATATTTACCGTGAGCTTGTTAATTATGGTAGAGTGATTTGTGATATGCCTTGTTGGGTACAATCGAGACTAGTTGAGTACCCTCGTGTACTCATGATACTACCCCAATATTTTTCAGGGTTCTACATTGACAAACAGGTATAGTGATCGAAGATGTTCTTCGTGGAGATTCTATGACGACTAGTTTTAGTAGATCCCGGAAGGGAGACTCGACTCAAACGGTTATGGGATCGATGCTTTTCTTTCCTTTTAGTCACTTGTTGTTGTCTATACTCAGATTTTGTATCTTCTGCTATCGTATCTTGTAATTAGGCATGTGTATGCATGTTGTAACGTTGTACTCCTCTAATTGGTGATGTAATGATATCAATGTTGAAATATGGGATATATGGCAGCGTTAGATTTCACGGTGGGTTTGATATATGCTTCTATTCTGGACTTGGATGAAAACGTCTAGATCTGGAATAGCACCGCATATGGGACCTTACAATGACCACGACGCACGATGATATCCGAGGAACGAGAAGCAAGTTCCAAGGTGCAGGTAACATGGGTTAGTACCCCGTGTGTCCAGGCATCCATGTTGAGTCACTTCGGTAGCGGCGGGTGAGACAAGGGTGCAAGTTTGTGCATCTGATCCTCCTTACTGCTTGACAAGCCTACAGAGTCACTCATCAGTGGGCCATTTCACCTAGCCCCTCCACGCCCTTGAGCTCCTCCACACGCCAAGTAGAAAATTTTGAAAGAAGGAAGCATGTTGCGTTGGATATCGCACCAATCGGGATACAAAGTGACCTCGGGATAATAAGTGGAGACATTAAGATGAGAGTGCTTGTACTTATAGGTATGTCCCCTCTTAGAGGGGCATCCTCCCAAAACCATGGAAAATCCAATGTCTCCCGAGATACGATCGATGCACCCTCGGGTAAGGTCAGACCAACCAAGTTATACGCTACCAGGAGAAAGTATGCCATCTGCACAGGGTGGCATCCTCACAAGAGTACAAAAAATATATCTCTCGAGATGCGAAGAACCCCAAAGCAAGAAGAAAGTGTTAATAAATATCAATCGCGTTACCAAACATGCCATTAGCGCATGTCGGAAGAGGGGTCATCAAGGTACCTCACCAAGGTCGAATCATGGGGACGCAAGCCGTCACCACCACCACACAGGTAGCTCTGAACCTCTGACCGAGACAAACGAGCTCCCCAAGCAACACACTCTGAATCCTCCAGAAGCACAAACACCGCACAGTGTGCCACGACATGAGTAGCCAGTGCATGACGAGAATGAAGCATGACCCGGTCCAACTGAGCCACTTGCAACAACAAAGACTTTCTCGCCCCCATCACCGTATGGCAAGGAGGGATAGTAGGAGGGGGCTTGGCCTTGATGAGATGCACCAGGATTTTTCGAACCTCCTCGACACCTCCAACCAAGGAATCACTCACCTCCAAAGCATGAGTAACAAGACCCTCAATGTCCAAGCGTAATACCAATGGAGGGACCTCGGGGAGAGAGGTAATTTCTTCCTCCTTCAAGCTTCTAGTAGTAAGGATGTGGAGAGGGTATTTGGGATTTTGCAATCCCACTTTGCAATTTTGTGAGGGTTGACTCTGTTTTGGGAGTTTGTAATTTTACAAGCCCCATTTTCTATTGTTTGAGGACAAACTGATTTTTGTTATCGAAAGATCATGATAGCTTGTGTGATCTTGCACAATATGATAGCCATAATGAGTGTGGATAAGAGTTGGAAATACTCTTGTCATGAGTTTGCGGGAAGGGTGGTGAACCTGCGTATGAAAGAAGACTGCATCAGACATTCCTTCAAGTTCACCATGAATTTCGAGATGTGAAGACTCATAAAAGGCTTCAAGAGGATCTCATAGAATAGTGGTGGATCTCTTTTATGGCAAATATAGTGGTGGAATTCAATTGACCAACAAAATCATTAGTTCTACTTTTGTGTTTCGCACCGTGGTTTAGATGGCTTCATGTTATGATTGTAGAACGAAATTGTTCAATTTCATATTGCAAATTGATGGACTATGTAATAATTATTTATTATTAGTATTTTATTTGTGTCGGATTTATTTCATATGATTGTTGATAAAGTATTGCAAATGCACAAATAGATGTAATAGAACTAAAAGGTCAAATATGGATATCCAATTTTGAGTATGTTGTAAAAGCAAAAAAAATTGTCTATCTAAATCTTATCTCGTCTTTATCCATAATTGGTTTGGGTAATCAAAATATGGGTATGCTGTTGGAGATGATCTAACACTGGTAGCTGCATTGTCGGCATCTTGTAGCATTTCCCTCTTTTCTCTTCAGTTCTCTTGAACGAAGGCGCTTTTATATTTAACACTTACTCTGTCTCAAAATAAATGTCACTGGTTTAGTACAGTTTTATATTTTTCTTAAAACACATCAAAGGCGTGCGATAGTTTTATATCGGGGAGAAATGAAATCACAAGATCCCTAATCGGTTGTGAGCAACCAATTAGGGGGTGTGCCATCTACACCAACACGACTACTCGCAAAAACTCTCTGGACCGCCAGCACCGGCCGCTTTCCAGCATTTCCATTCCTCCAATATTGTCCTAACCAAATTAGGTGTCGTACGGGTTGCACTATCATTTTTGAATACCTTGACGTTACGATGTTTCTATATGCTCCAAGTGATAAGGGCTAGAAGAGAGTCAAATCCGGGCTTGTCCTTGCGAGAAAAAGAACTACTAATGGATAACCACCCGTCGACGAGGGTACTAGTCACGTCAGGCGTCGGGAGGCAAATGTGAAGGCCAACGAAGCATGCATCCCAAACTTCCTTGGCAACAGTGCACTGCATAAGGAGCTGCTCGACGTAGTCCTCTCCCAACGCCTAAAGTGCGATCGACTGTATCCTGAGGTCCTTGATCCCTAGACCACCACAACTCTTCAGTTTATAGATTCTCTCCTAGGAGACAAGGCTCAAAAGTAGGTGTGCATCCATTTATTAATTTCCTCAAAACACCCACATCGGGGCCTGCATGACCATCAGGTGGTGGATTGGTTTAGCAGGGATATGATCCGCATTTTGTACTAAATCAACGACACTTATTTTAAGATGGAAGGGGTAGTTCAAAAATTCATTTCTGAGCCCGAGCTCAGATGGGCTGCATGTATTGCCGCCGTATTCACCTCGGGATCTCAGGTGTACCTCGTATATTTGGAGTATACTTGTCCTTGGAAATAGATCCATCGCATCTCCCCCCTTCCTTGCACTAGTTTTCTTCAGTCAATTCCATATCTTGTCCGCACTCCAATTTGCAGCGGATGTCGACATCATGTTGTTCCTCGTCCTTGGCACCGCCGCAGCAACATGATATGCTTCTTTTCATCCCTTGCTCCTTCTCTCGGAAGGAGCTAGTGACCTCCACCGCCCGGATGGACCAGCAGTTCCAAGTGAACCACGTTCTGCAATTGTTAACTGCTTCGAGTCCTAGGCTACCAGTAGATTCTAATCGAACGAACCGTGAGCCACTGAACAGATAAACGACTTCCTAACCTGACGGTCGCCCCGTCAAAATTTCAAAGACGAACAACGCTTCACCATCTGTCCCACCCTAGATTATTTTGCCTCAAAGTCTGCAGGATCTCTCCAGATTCAGGTACCTAAAGAATGGATTATATTTATCACAAGCCAGCTCCTTTCTCCTGCTAAATTCTCCTGGACAAGTACATTCTTGCAAACTCAAATGTGGAAAATTATAGTGGATGAAACTAAACCTGAGGACATTATGACTATTTATATCCCTGAGAAATGCCCAACTGAACAACCTATGACCTGCATTGAATCTGGGACTGAATTTCATGGTTTTCATGAATCCCAGCCTAATTGTAGCACTTTCTGCACTCCCCAGGGGAAGAAGAGCTCTGAACCTCAGACTGAGATTGTGGCTGCCTCCACTACCAGCTTCATTCATGCTAGAGGGAAAAGGAAAAAAAGAGCACCCCTGGTGGAAACAGAGGTAAGAAGAAGCAACAGATTAACATGTCAGGTAAATGGTTTCAAACATGAATTATGCCAAAATAGATGTTGTCTTGCATGTAATGCAGTTCCCCCTCCTGTTAAGAGCAAAGTGGTTAAAAATTTAAATGTATCTTATTGCAAGGTCAATGCTAGAGATACTTCTGAAGAAGTGCTGGAAAAGAACCAAAAAGGGAAGAAGGCACCCAAAGCAAAGGGAGCCAAGGCACCAATGAAGCACTGACAGGATCCACGAAGTGGCTCCCACACTATAAACTTATTTTGTGGTCTATTATGTATGAAACTCTTATGATGGTCTGTAATGGTTACTGGATCTATTTGTATGTGGTTCTGGACTTGCTTTTGCTGAATGTGTTTCTGGACTTGCTTTTGCTGGATGCTATAGTTACAAGATGCTTGGACACTCCAATCGCCCATCCAGTTTTTAATGGTTTCTCATGTTGACTAAGTGGAACATATTAAATTGGAACATCAGAGGGATCAATTCTCAGGAAAAATGGCTGGCTATTTCCAACAAAATTAATGAATCCAATAGTGATTTTATTTGCCTTCAAGAAACAAAAAGAGAGCACTTTGACCTTTCCTACCTCAGAAATTTCTGCACCAAAAAATACAATAAATTTGATTTTGTGCCCTCTGAAGGAGCATCTTGAGGCCTGCTCATAGCATGGAATGACAGACTATTCCATGGAGAATGTCTCTTTAAGAATAAATTTTCACTATCCATCAGTTACACTTCCAACAGAAATAAGCAATCGTGGATATTGACAAATATTTATGGACCTTGTGAACAAGATCAAAGAGATTTTTTCATGGATTGGTTTAGTAACATTCAGATGCCTGACTCAACCAACTGTTTAATCCTGGGGGATTTCAACTATATCAGATACCCACAAAACAGAAACAGGGGAAATGGAGACCTCAACAACATGATGCAATTCAATGAGGCAATTCACAAGTTAGCTGTAGTGGAGATCCCTCTTAAGGACAGAAATTATACTTGGAGAAACATGCAAACAGCCCCACTTCTGGAAAATCTAGACTGGTTCTTCACTTCAGAGCACTGGACTACCGAATTCCCAAATACACAAGTCAAATCCCTAGCTAAAACAACTTCAGATCATGTCCCATGTTGCATTGAAATCAATTCCAATATGAGAAAATCAAATCTTTTCAGATTTGAGAATTTCTGGTTACAACATCCAGAATTCATCCAGGTAGTAAAAAATATTTCGGAACAACCTTTACAAGAAGAAGACAGTGCTAAATCCATCACAGCTAAGTTCAAAAGACTCAGAAAAGGCCTAAAAATTTGGGCAAAATCTATATCAAGCTTAGCATCAACTATCAAAGCCTGTAATGAAGTTATTCATCTGTGGGACTATATTGAAGAATTCAGGCCTTTAACCAGCATTGAGAATAATGGCAGAAAGATACTCAAAGTTCATCTCTCAAAAACATTGGAATTTCAAAGAATTTACTGGAAACAAAGAGCTACTATCAGATGGGTGAAATTGGAGGATGAAAGTGCCGAATTTTTCAAAACCAAGGCAACAATCAAGTTCAGAAACAATTATATCCATTCTCTCAGAGATGACTCTGGCAATACCTGTACTGATCATGAGAGCAAAGAAGACATTCTAAGAAAGACTTTCCAAGCTAGGCTTGGCACTAATTTCCCCACCCTGAATAGAATGGAACTAAATGCCACCATTGAGAAGATTGATAATTTAGAAAGGCTTGAAGTACCTTTTAGCACTAAAGAAATAAATGAAGTGGTCAAAAAATGCCAGCAGACAAAGCACCTGGCCCAGATGGATTCAATGGAGCATTTATCAAAAAATGCTGGAACATCATTTGTCAGGATTTCTACAGATTGATTGCAGACTTCCATGATGGACAAGTATCACTTCAAAGCATAAATGCTTCATTCATAACTTTGATTCCAAAAAATGATGCACCCAATACTGCAAATGACTTCAGGCCTATATCACTTCTCAACTGCACCATGAAGATTATCACAAAACTACTAGCAAACAGATTACAAGAAGTAATCCTGCAGCTTGTCCATACTAATCAATATGGATTTCTGAAAAGAAGGACTATTCAAGACTGTGTAGCATGGGCATACGAATACCTACATCAGTGCAATATCAAAAATAATCAGGTGGTGGTACTAAAACTGGACTTTTAAAAGGCCTTCTATCTGCTTGAGCACAGTACAATTATTGAAATTCTCCAAGCTAAGGGATTTGGGCAAATTTGGTGCAACTGGATGCGAATGATCTTAAACACTGGCACTTCCTCAGTACTTCTTAATGGCATCCCAGGGAAAATCTTTCACTGTAAGAAGGGAGTGAGACAGGGAGACCCTCTATCACCCCTCCTCTTTGTGTTAGCTGCTGATCTGTTACAGGCTACCTGTAATGCTGCCATGCAGGCAAATCTAATTGAAGCACCAATCACCTCTCAAGCTTGCAATCAGTTCCCAATTATACAATATGCTGATGATACTATCATGGTATTACCAACAATTGCAAGACAGATTGAACATATTAAAAGCATCATTCAATTCTATGGGGAATACACTAGACTAAAAGTAAACTACCAGAAATCTTTCATAGTTCCAATCAATGTAGAAGACAATGCATCTACAAGATTGGCATCCATCCTACAATGTCAAGTTGGAAGATTTCCCTTCACATATTTAGGACTACCACTTGGAATTCAGAAGCCCATGCCAGAGCATTTATTTCCCATACTTCAAAAAATTGATACAAGACTCACAGGATGCTCTACAATGCTCTCCTATGATGGTAGAATGATTCTTATAAAATCAGTGTTTGCAGCTCTCCCTACTTACTACATGTGCTCTTTGTCTCTACCAGCAAGCATCATTTCCCAGATTAACAAATACTTGAGGAGCTTCTTCTGGAGAAAATATGGGGACCAAGGTGGAACTCCACTAATAGCTTGGGACAAAGTATGCAAGCCCAAAGACAAAGGAGAGTTAGGAATTATAGATATTGCACTGCACAACAAAACCTTGCTGATCAAGAACATCCAGAAAATGCTGAACAAAGAAAGCACCCCATGGATAAAACTGATTTGGGAATCATATTACAAAAACTGGCCACCTGATGATAAAATGCAAGGATCCTTTTGGTGGAAAGCACATATTCCACTCATTAGTATCTACAAACAGCATTCTCAGATCACAACTTACAAAGGGGACACTATTTCAATATGTCTGGACAGATGGGACACACATACCATGGAAGATCAATTTCCTGAGCTTTTCTCTTTTAATAAAGACAACATAATCACTATGGAGACATTCAGAACTATAAGCAACTTGGAGGATATCTTTCACACACCACTTTCAACGCAAGCCTGGAATAAACTTCAAACTTTAATGGAAAATATCCCACAGAAATCCACAGAAACTGACAATTGGAAATGCCAAGGGCAAAGTAAGTATTCAACAATGGCTCTATACAAGAAGCTCATCAAAGAAAGCAACGATTCCCCTCTGCTCAAACTACTTTGGAAGAGTGCCAACAGACTTAAACACAAGATTTTCTCTTGGCTGATGTTTCAGAATAGAATCAATTTCAAGGTCTTTACTACAAAGGAAAGGCATGCATCTAGAAAATTATGAGTGTATCTGCTGCAGAACCAAATCTCCAGAAACACCTCTTCATCTGTTTTGGGACTGTCAATTTGCCCATAGTTGTTGGATAACTCTATTCCCATTCAAGCAAAGAGGAACCTCCATATATGAAGACACCTATTTGGCCCTTGAACATGCCCCACATCATTTTGGAATAGAGATTGTCACTCTAGGCTACTGGCACATTTGGAACCAAAGGAATGGAAAAATCTTCAGAAATGAAAGACCAACAAGTCAAGGATGGAGGAGAAATTTGAAACATGACTTACTGCTTCTTCAACACGGAATAAGGAATAAATTCAAGAAATATCTTTTAGAGTGGATCACAGTCAAGCTAGACTGATTTTTTTGAGGCAATTGTTTTAGTTTTTCAAATGTTAGACAAAACTGGAATAGGCTAACATACCCCCCCCCCCCCAACATCTCCCCCCAACTCCATTGTAATTACCATTGTATTTACTTTTGGTAAATAGAAAATATACCGTAGAACATTTTGTTCTACGGTCATTGCATAAAAAAAGCACGTCGCATTTTCTATGTCACCGACAGTCCGATCAAAACGCCTTTCCCTCAATGCTCATGGCCGGATGACCATAAAAATTTCAGCTGCAGATAGTCCCGAGCACCAAAACATCGTGCCTAAGGTATTTATTTATTTATTTACCTCATCAACACTATCATGCAACAAAATACTAGTGAGGAAATATCAGATGCTTTCAATCCGATAACACGAGTGTTCTTGTGTTGTTGGATCGAGTATCGAAGAGGGTGCAAGGGGAGGTCACAGAAATTGTACTTCCTCTGTTCCGTAATGTGAAATGATTTTGCAGCTTAAATTAAACTGCAAAAACATTTTACATATGGAACAAGTATTATCACCGAAGAGTTTTAAATTTTTGCCGACGTTCATGTTAACACACGAACACATCAGTGTACCTTCGATGACGGGGGTGATGCACGACTGCTCACGTCGAAGGAGATCCGTTCAGATGCGGTGTACGCAAAAAATCCAATGGATGCTTTTGAAGATCTGAAACCCCACACGCCCGGGAGGGACCCTGACTATACGCATGACGACTATGGGCTACCCTAGATCGATTCGCTCACCCCTAGAGCCTCGAGGATCGTTGCCTTCAACACGAAGAACGAGAGAGGGACACACACGGGGAGAGAGATAAAAGTAGGGTAAAAATTGTAGATGTGTTTGCTCGATTGTGTATGGTTTAATCGACCATCACCTATCATCTATATATGAGACGGTTGGATTTTCCATACAAGAAAAGGAACTCAAAAATCGACCAAGAGACCAAAACCTAGCCCGAGTCGGACAAAAATAGCTTCCCGCCAAGTCGGATGTTGGTTCGGACACTAGGTCGAAACATCTTGTAACAACCCCAGTGTTAGTAGCAGTAATCACTACAGTGATCCCCTTGGTAATGATCATCACTGATGTTAATCAAGACATGATCACCTCTGATCATAGCTCTCCAAAATTCCAATCCTGATAAATTTTGCAAATTAGGTGGATTATAAATCTTGCTCTAAGAATTGTGGATGCATGTCAATCAACTTGATAATGGTTAAACCAAATCAACCTTAGACATCAGCATAATCCCAAGTCAGTGATAATTATAAAACCAATAATGGTGAGTGATTAAATTGCCGTAGAATATTAATATAAAAGCAATGTGGAAATTAGAAGTAAACCCTAAGTGATGCAAGCACTTTCATTATTTAATAGCAAATAATCATTAGGCCATGATTTATATAGCAATGGATATTTTATTAAAGTGATTTAGTAATATTAAGAAATAAAAACAATCGCTTGGAATTATAAAATTGCTATGGTAATTTTAATAAACATGTGGGAATTTTAAATGCACTAAAAATTGTTAAACCATTTTTTTAAATACCTAGTAACCAGTAGGTGTTAGTAAAATAGAGCTGGGAATTTATTAACTTGTTTAAATAATATAAACAATTAAATACAATAATAAAATAGTTCCATTTAATCATGTTGTAATTAAATAAAATTAATTGGCTTTTATTTCGAGCCTTAACTTTTTGTAGGTGTGGTATACAGTGCAAGGATAATTATGGCTCCGGTTTCATATTTTATAAAAATAAAACGCTAGACCAATAAAGTATTAGATAAAAGAATAAAGAAAAAGGAAACAAAAAAAATGAAAAAACCTAATCTAACGCTCAGGGCGAGGCCCAGCCCGGGCCCAGCCTCTGCTCTCTCTCCTTCCTTCCACTGTTCCCTCCCCCACCCCGACGGCGACAGGACGCCATGCCTCTGCTCGCCGCGGCCCCACCTGCCCTTCACGTGCCCCCTCGCCTCGTGGATAAGGCTGAGGCCACTGCCCCGAGCCCCTGGCCTCATTCCCCATCTCCTCACGCCGTTTTCCCCTACCCGTAGCTCGCCCGCAACTCGCCGTCGCCAATCACCATGGGCAGCCGTGGCCTGCAACCACCCGAGCAAGCGGTGGTGTCCAGCGTACCGGCCGTCGACCTCTACCACAACGCGCATAGGGAATCGAACCAAGGTCCACCACGCCGTTCACATTGACGCCGCCTCCGCCTGTCACGGCTGTCGCTCTGCCGCTTGAATTCGCGCGCCCCGGGCCACCCTTGGAGTCGCCGATCTCGCCACCAGCCCCCTCTCAGTGAGCTTCGCCTCGAACCCCCCTTCTTCCCAGGCTCTGTTGTATCCGTGGATGCCCCGCGCCCAGCGGCGCCATGGATGGAGCTCTGATCATCCTTCCCCCGCGCTGTGGGCCGCTCCTTGTCGTACCCGCGTGTGTGCCCGCCTCTTCTGGTCGCGGCCACCTCGACTCACCCTGGACCGCCGCTTCCGTGCCCCCTACTGGGAACGCCGCCGCGCCCAGTGGCGCCGACGTCGAGCCACCGGCCTGGCCGACGTGGCCTTTTCCATTAGGGGCTAATCCCCTTTTAATACCCCCTAACCCCCACTGACTACTGGGCCCGACTGGTTTAAGTTAGTGCTAACCCCCCTGCTGCCACTTACTACTGCCCCCCTAGCTAATTAAAATAATTTAAACGTTCTATTAAAATAGGAGCCAATGACAGGTGGGCCCAGCCCACTTAAACCCCTGGTTAGTTTAATAATTTGATTTAATAGAACCTGTTAGTATGACACATGAGCCCCACTAGATATTTTGCATTAAATCAAATGTTTAAATAGAGTGAGTGTATGACATGTGGGCCCTGGCTCTATTTAAATTTAGTAAAATGAATTATTAATACTATGAGGCTGACAGGTGGGTCCCCTCTGTCAGTTGACCAGTCAACAGAACCGTTTTGGATAATGTTGGGTTTTATTAATAAAAATAATTCAAGAAATTCTTTTAAATGATTTAAAACTTTAAAAATCAATATCTTTTAAATCGTAACTCAGATGGAAAAAACTATATACATAAAAATTGATCAGAAAAATCTAATGAATACGGATACGCTACCCATACCCCCACCACACTCCTCTAACATACCAAACACGAGACTTTCCCCTCCGGATCGTCTGTCCGGTGATCACCCGGAGCCGGTAAAACGCCCGGTTAATTCTAGTTTCGCCTGCAACGTGTAGCACCGCGTTAGTTCACCCCTAGCATAACGTATTCCCATGTATTGTAATTGTATTGCTATTATTGTTGTGTATTTATTGTTTCCCCCTCTCTTATTTTTCGGTAGTCCCGACGACCGATGCCGATGCCCCTGTGATCGACTACGTCATCGACGACCGTACCCCTCCCGCGAGCTTCCAGGCAAGCACATCCATTCTCTTCCTCAGATATCGCTTATCTTTTCCGTACATTTCTTGCACAAGGCATTGTTACTGCTGCTGCTACGTTACAATCCTATTCAATTGCATAGCCTGTCATTGTCGCCCCTTGACGTACCTTCCTTTATCCTATGTTGCCTATATATATATATATATATATATTATATTCAGCAGTGAGCCCTGCGATTTGTTAGTCAACTAGGATTAGATAGCGGGCCATGATCACTCTGGGAGTGACGCGGATACTGTTGGATATGTGCCCTAGAGACAAATTAATAAAGATATTTGTCACATATCCGTTTTGTTCATAATACGTTTTATACTGTGCTATAACTATATTACATGGAAATACTAATACAGGTGTAGTATAAAACATGGTCCGTAGTTTAACTCGGGTAAACTATCTCATTGGGCAATTGATTGATCAAGCTTTCCTGATCATGGCGACACTTAAGTCCGTTGACAATGAGGTCATATCGTTAAGGGGAATGATGTGATGGACGTACACCCACCTAAAGTATTGCAATGTGATCGAGTCACATAGTTCAGCGTTGCTATGACTTTGTAACGTATGGCTTAGTCCTTAGACCGTAATGATCATACGTAATTATCATCTATGAGGAGACTTTGATTTGTATCCCACCGCCTGACTAAAATATGCTGGCTATAACGGTGCACTTTGGGTATTCCGAAATAGATGGTTGATGAGTATGTTAATAGATCAGAGCGGGATTTGTCAGTCCTTGTGACAGGACAGGTACTCAGGGCCCACTCGGTGATATTGCATCAACACCTTGCAAGGACGTGACTAGGTCACAAGAGATGCAATGATCATGGACGAGAGAAGTTGTTTGTTGTGAACGAGATGTGAACACGGTATGTAGGATACCGACGATCAAACCTCGGACAAACAAAGTACCGCGGCACAAAGGGATTACGTCGTATCGTTAACGGTTTCCAAAAGCGACCGAAGTTCATTCGATGGAAGCGCAGGGGCTGTCAAGGATTGTAACCAGGTCCAACTGACTAGTCATTGGTCAATGAGAAGAGTCTCGACCATGTCTGCTGTTTCCCGGACCGTTAGGGTGTTACACTTAAGGGCAATCGATGCATAGGACAGTTACGGGATCAATCGGTGAAATAGGAGAAATCACCGGAATAGTTCCGGAGGAGGACGGAATGGTTTCCGGACATTTTGAATAGTTCAAAATAAAGTTTAAGTGTTTTAATAATGTTTTATTATTTAATTATCTGAATTAAATATTTAAAACATATTAAAAAAATTAAAAAAATGGGAAATGGGCCCATGGGACCCATTAAGGGAGGAGGGGGGTCTCCCCCCTTGGGCTTGGCGCCAAGGGTGGGGACCAACCCCCCCTATGGCCGGCGCACTCCTCCCCCTTGGGAGTTTAGTCCCACATGGGGGAGGGGAGGAGGATCACACCCCCCTTGGCCTATATAAGGAGGGGTAGCCCCCCTTTTTTCCAACACACTAATATCTCATTCTTCCTCCTTCTCCTTCCCGGAAGTGGACTCCCCTTGTTTGGAGTCTGCACCTGGATTGGAGTTCTCCACCATAAGGCAGGCCATCGCTCTGCTGGAGTCGGGATCCGTAGCTGTCTTTCTTCCGCTGCTCGCCTGTTTCGGGGCCCGGGAGGAACATCGATTGTACCGTACGTGTATAATCTCTTCGAGGCACTACACCTGTGGTGCTACTTCGTCGCTGGAGGTTTACCGGGAGTCATCCTCGCCGGTGATGGTCTTCTACACGACAGGGAGGTCGTAGTTCCGAGTCTACGCCAACCACGTTCGCAAGAAAGTTTCCCTCTTTTGGTCTTCAAAGGTATGAACACCGATTCCCTCCGTTACTTTATATCGCCATAGCATAGATCTTGGGTTCGGGTACCGTAGGTATGAATTTTTTTTGTTTTCTGCCCCGTATCCCAACAGTGGTATCATGAGCTAGCTATGCGTAGATGTATTGTACGGGTAGAACACATCTAGGATGTGGGCATCGAATCTTCATTTGTTACCCTCCCACGTGTACTCATTTAGCATTGCGGCAATGTTTGATGAAGCGGCCCCGACCGACCTTACGCGTTTACGCGAGACTGGTTCCACGCTTGACATATGGCTTGTACCATATAAAGTGGCTGGGGGGTGTCTGTCTCTCTGCATTAGCGATGCAAAGATGTTTGCAACGGAGGGCCCCGACAGGGGTGTAATAGAGACGGATGGGAGACGGTGTTGTGGCATTTTTTTCGCAGGATAGAAACGGTTCTCTCTCTCGAAACCCCTAGCAGCCACGTAAAACTTGCACAAGCTAAAGTAGAAAGGCGTTTAACTTTGCTTTGCATGAAGGGGGATCATAGGTTGTATGATTTACAGTTTTACTTCCTGTTTTATGCTAGTATGCTAGATATATCGACGGTAGCATGAAACAGAACCATCTCTCACAATACCAACATTGTGTTCTCCCTTGGTGGGCACCGCCTGGAAGGTTCTCCCATATGGCTTGATGCTCCGTACATACCGGAGTTGTCCTACATATTAAACGGAGTTCGCATGAGGTTGGGTTCAGCAAGCCTGGCATATGCAGATATGGCCTTGCTGAACAGCTAACATCAAGATTCGATTGGTAGGCTTGATGTATGTAGATGCGGGCCTGGAACACAGGAGACCGAAAGGTCGAGAATGAGTCACATGCCTGATGTGATTGACTTAGAGGCCTACCTGGTTCGCATACTGATGGCCGTGACGATCGGGGGAGGTATGGGGGCTGGGATTGTGTAATCACTTAATTAAATTGAGAGGTGTTTATCTAAGTGGGAGCTTTCTAGAATTTTGAGATTAAATTGAAACTCCACATTATAAACAAAAGTATAAATATGTATCCTTGTGATTCAACCTTGTAGATGGCAGCACCTCGCCCCTCGTTCAACTTAGGATCATTCCTAGAGAAAGATAAGCTAAAAACAGATGGGACAAACTTCACCAACTGGTTCCGCACCCTGAGGATTCTCCTCGTTCCCCTCAAGATGGCATACGTACTAGAGGACGCGTTAGGTGACGCACCAGCAGATGATGCCAGTCAGGACGAGAAGAATGTCTATCTCTCCAGGACTAATGATTACAACCTTGTCCAGAGTGGCATGCTCTACTCCATGGAGGCTGAGATGCAGAAACGCTTTGAGAGGATGGGTGCATATGAGATTATCACCGACCTCAAGGCGGTCTTCGCACCTCAAGCCAGGGTTGAACGGTACGAGGCTTCTGAAGCCTTCTTCTCAGCAAAGATGGACGAGCACGGCAGCGTGAGTGAGCACGTAGTCAAAATTTCTGGCTACGTTCAACGCTTGAATGCTCTGGAATGCCAGATTCCAGATGAACTTGCTGTTGATAGGGTGTTGCAGTCGCTTCCCCCTAGCTACAAAGGCTTTGTGCTGAACTACAACATGCAGGGGATGACTGTAAGGCCCGATATGCGGTACTATTCCAGATCTAGGTGTTTCCACCCAGACCCGGGGACGAAGCACATATCGGTCCCACCGCGACATATGACAAAGCCATATGCCCCGGATTTCCAACATGATATCACAACATTACAGATACAGGATACAACATCTCATACAATCAGCATACAACTGCCTCAAATACAATACAACAGCGGAAGATACATGTCTGAGTACAGACTACAAGCAAATGCCTACTGGCAAAGAGAAAAGCATCGATCCCATAACCACACGGGTCCAGGCCCTCCGCCGGGATCCGCCTAACTAGTCGTCGTCGAGTCTCCACGTGAAACGTCGATCACCATACCTGTTGTCGATCAGAACCCTGAAAAGAGTTTGGGGGTAGTATCATGAGTACAGAGGTACTCAGCATCCAACTATAGTGGTCATCTGACCTAGCAAGGACTTCATCACTCGTCATTCTAGGACAACTAGTAGTTTACGGTAAGGAAGGGGTAAGTGGTGAGGTTGCTTCCGCACTAGCATTTATGAAGTGGCTAATGATCTAGAGAGTAAGATAAGAAGCCAAGCATTCGATGAGGAATCGCCTCCAACAAGTCTTGCTATCAGCTACTTACGCAAACATAACACCTATCCTATCCTTGTCCTCCTCTTCGCATCCCAACGAAGAAGAAGCAGTCAAGGCACACACACGTTGATCAAGTTATATTAAGATTATCTCAGTTGTTGTTGTCTATGAACAGGACGTAGGTCTCAAGTCGTCCATAACCGTGGACACGGCTTCTAGAAAAGATTTAACCCTGCAGGGGTGTACCAACTGCCCATTACGAGGCTCCGCACGCACGTCCATCACTCTCAGTTGCTACCCATTATAGGCAACCATTTTATGATTTAGTTCCAAGAGATCCGAAACGACAGGTCCCTCTAACTAACAACGCACAAATCCGGGTGGCCCCCGGGGAGTCGACACCCAATCCAAAAGCTGGCCACGCTCTCGGATCGGACTCTTCCGTATGATGCAGGTCGGATTGCCGGTTAATCACACATGGGAAACCGGGTCCTAGCTGATCGGGCGGACGAACAGAGAAACCATGCCTCCACTGGCCCAAGTTGTTTTAAAAGATATCTGCTAGGAGCGACCCGACAAGATATATATGCATGTTTTCAAATGGTAAATCAGCTTGGGCTACCTCTAGAAATGTTTGAAGCTAGATAGGTAAGAAAATGGGACCCCATAAAATCCCACACGCGGTTAGGCACGCTCAGTCTTAAAACCAATACCCGGAACTCGGATCCTAGGTGACTCGAATGGAACAAAGCATCGGGGCGGCATAGCCTAGACCTTCCATCCTTCGTCGAATATAGTCAACATTATAATAATCATATCATCAACAATAATATAATAATCAGGTGATATCCCAACCCAAAGAGTAACAGGGTAACTTTGTAGCATCCTAAGCATGCATACTAAGCAGGGGCTGAGCAACGAGAAAAAGTAACATAGTAGTACAAGGTTTGCTGGGAGGGGACATGGCTGTATCGGTTTGAAAAAGGCTGTAAACATGTGGTAGGATCAAACATCGAACCTAACCTAGACTAGCATGCAAACCGCTGGTTGAAATAGAATGGATCATAAGTAATGTATAGTCCTTGCCTGTTGATAAGTCGGGTTCCGAAGGTGTAGTCGATCGCACGCTCGCATCGTCTCCGAGAGGTACCCGCGGAAGCACACAAGAAGTAAACACTGGAAAGCAATCAACGGTGCACCACTATTACTACGGAGCAATACAAGATCAAAGAGACAACACAAGGCACGGCAACGTGATACGGATCTATCGTCGAGAACGGTTACTAACAGTTTAAGTGGGGTACTCGTCACACACGACGATACCGCACGTTTACGGTGGTTCAAGTTGCTTAGCTACAGGTGACCAAACAACGGTTATTAACATGGCAACTCAAGCAAGCATGGCATAGCACACAAACAGGTCAAGAGGTGAAGCACAAATTAAACTATCTAGGCTAGTCAATTTTAGTGAGGCACAACCTAAACATGGCATAACACTAAGTGCCGCACGACAATTAAATGATTTGGTACTGTTCTGCCCTAAACCATATTTTAGGTTGGTTAACAACATCAAACAATAGCATAAACACAAAGTACACGAAAACTAATCAAGTTACATATAAAGAACACCCCAAACGGAGTTATAGTTAAAAAGATATAAGCAAGACAAGTTATGCACACATGCTGTATAAACAGGGGTAAACCTATATGTAAAAGTGCAGCAACATGACATAGCAATACATGGGATGAAAGTAGACATGATGCTTAACAAAATGCAATTGGAATCACTCAATTCCTATGAACGGTTGCGAAGCAATCGTCGACCGAAGTTGCAACAAAATAACAGTTTCAGCAACAACAGCACAATAACATCAGGATAGCTACTTTGGAGCAAGATATAAACATGATGCAGCAAGCAAATATGGCATGTGAAACCATGAAACTGAAGTAGAAACATTGCTTAACGCAACGCAAAAGGAATCAATGCAATAGGCCTCATGGATTTGTTACAATCATCATGCAAAGTTGCAACAAAATAATATTAGCAGCACTAAGCAGGAAAAATAGCAGTTTAACGGCCTGATGCCCTGGTCAGCACACAATTACACCATCAAGATGAGCTCAAATGGAAATGCTCACAAAAGATGAATTAAAGTACAAGCAATTCTGAGCAACTTTCGTTTTGGGGGCACGTTCATCGGAGCTACGGATCACTCGCAAACTTCAACGCAATATCGAATCAGCAGCTAAAACATAAAGGACTTAGCAAAATTTCCAGCAGGCTCAGGAAAAAAAAGACAGAGGACTAATTGGGCTGCTCACATGGGCTCTAGGGCCCATCTGGCCTGAGAGGAGGAGCTGGGCCGCCTGGCTTGCTGGGCTTGGGGCGCCTGGCTGGGCTGGCTGCGGAGGGGCCCACCTGGCCTGGCTGGCGGCTTCTCGCCTCGTTCCCATCAGAACCGAGGCCGCCGGCGGCGGCTTGTGCTGGCTGGCCTCCGGCTAGGAACCGGGCGGCGAGGAGACAGGTACGGGCGCGGCGAGGCGGAGGGAGGGCACGGCGGTCCAGGGGCGGCTGCTCCGAGCTCGGGGCCGAGCCCATCCATGGCGCGGCGGCGCCTCCTCTTGCGGGGCCTGCGAGAGAGAGATGCGAGGTGGTCAGGGGAGGAAAGGAAGGAGGAGAGGGAGGAAGGGAGGCGCGAAGGAGAGGGAGGTGGCCGGCTGCTGCGGGCGGCGCACGGCCGGAGGGGCTCGCCGGCGTGGCTTGCCCGTGGGTTGGAGGCGGCTCGGGAGTTGGAGGAGAGAGAAGGAGAGCTGACGCAATCCGGGACGTCGGATCTCCGGATCTGACGGTCCAGAACTCATTGGGCGAAATGCGAAAAATGGGCTAATGTGAGGGGGGTGGCTGCAACTTTGTGGTTAGGGAAACCCTAAAAATGGGTGGGAGTGTGGTGGTCTTTATATAGCATGGGTGGCTGGCAGTTTGCAAAAACATCCCCGGTTTTTCTCTCGCGCACGCGGTGCTCGCGTTTCTGACCGCCGGGGGTCCGCAGTACCTCCGATTCGGGTAAAACCTCGAACTGCGCGATCAGCGAGTCGAGCCGGAGGCGTTCACCTCGCGCTGAAACCGTTCCGAAAACACTTTCCGGCGCGCTATAAAAATATCCCGTTTAATTATTAAACGGGGTTTTTCATTCCGTTGGTTGCGGCTGGTCTCGTGCGGTTTTCGCGACGGTGATCGGGTGAAACCCGGTGTCGCAAGGTCGAGTGTCAGGGTGGCAAGGGTCGGTCTCCGTCCGATACGAGATAAGAGGGGGGGGGGAAATAATCGCCGATCGATAAATCGGGGATGCAAGCACCGCAAACAAATCAGGCAATCAAACAATTCACACCGAAAACAAAATTTTTAATTTTTGTGAAAACTGGGCTGTTACAATGACCAAAACCCCTTCTGAGTTGTTCGCCATGCTGAAGAGCGCCGAGGTTGAGATCAAGAAGGAGCACGCCGTCTTCATGGTCAACAAGACTATTGACTTCAAGAAGTCAAGCAGGCGGGAGAAGGCCAAGAGAGGTGGCCCCAAGAGGGATGGCAAGTCAGTTGCCTCTCCTCCCAAGGCACCCAAGACTAAACCCGGAGTGGAGTGCTTCTACTGCAAGGGTGAAGGTCACTGGAAACGCAACTGCCCCAAGTACCTAAAGGACAAGAAGGCTGGCAAGGTCGCCAAGAGAGACGAAGGTATATTTGATATACATATTGTTGATCTTCTCTTGACAAGCGCCGGGAACACATCCTGGATATTTGATACAGGATCTGTCGCTCATATTTCTAATTCCATTCAGGGACTAAGGAATAGGAGACTCTTGCTCAAAGATGAAGTGACGATGCGCGTGGGGAATGGATGTCAGATTGAAGTCTTGGCGGTCGGCACGAAGCATCTTAGTCTCCCTTCGGGATTGGTTTTAGTTCTGAATAATTGCTACTATGTACCCGCGTTGAGTGTGAACATCGTTAGTGGCTCTTGCTTGAAGCGAGACCGCTATTCTTTTAAGTCTGATACAATTGGTTGTTCGATTTATAAGGATGAAATGTTTTATGTTCACGCACCGGAGTTGCATGGTTTATTCGTACTTGATCTCGATGGTGACGTGTGTCACATTAACAATATTGAGGCCAAAAGATTGAAGAATGATGAAGATCACATGATGATGTGGCATTGCCGACTTGGTCATATTGGTATAAAACACATGGAGAAGCTCCATAAGGATGGACTTCTTGAGTCATTGGATTTTGGATCCCTTGATACATGTGAAGAATGCCTCATGGGCAAAATGACAAGGAATCCATTCAATGGCATAATGGAGCGTGCAGATGTCTTATTGGGGATCATACACTCGGATGTATGTGGACCCATGAACATCCCCACTCGCAATGGTCTTCGTTACTTCGTGACCTTTACTGATGACTTGAGTAGATATGGGTATATTTATTTGATGAAGCACAAGTCTGAAACCTTTGAAAAGTTCAAGGAATTTCAGAATGAGGTCGAAAATCAACTCGGAAAGAAAACCAAGCACCTTCGATCGGATCGAGGTGGCGAGTATTTGAGTCACGAGTTTGGCAATCATCTGAAGTCTTGTGGCATAGTACCACAACTTACGCCGGCAGGCACACCTCAGAGAAACGGTGTGGTTGAGCGACGTAATCGAACCCTATTGGATAGCGTACGATCGATGATGTCTCATACTGATTTGCCTGTGTCATTCTGGGGGTATGCATTAGAAACTGCCGTTCATATTCTTAATAGGGCACCATCCAAATCCGTAAAGACAACACCATTTTAAGAATGGCATGGCACAAAACCTAAGTTGTCTCACCTGAAGATTTGGGGTTGTGAGGCTTATGTTAGATAACTACAGCCTGACAAACTTGAGTCCAAGGCGAATAAGTGCATCTTTGTGGGCTATCCCAAGGAAACTTGTGGATACACCTTCTACAACAAGTCTGACAGCAAAACGTTTGTTGCCAAGACGGGACACTTTCTTGAGAAGGAGTTTCTCGCGAAAGAGTTGAGTGGGAGGAAAATAGACCTCGATGAAGTAAATGACCAATCACTCCAATTGGAAGAAACGGCTACGGAAATTGTTCTGGAACCATCTTCCACAGTAGGAGCTGAAGAGAATGGCCAGAACGACATTCATAACGATCATGACATTGATGATGATCATGATGAGAATGAAGAGGAACCTTTTATGCCCCGTAGGTCATCAAGAGTCCGTCAACCTACTGAGTTTTACGTACAGCTTGTGAATGCAATCTCGGCTGATGAGTCGGATGAACCTACAAGTTACAAAGAAGCAATGGAGGGACCCGAGTCCGAGAAATGGCTTGAAGCCATGAAATCCAAAATAGACTCCATGTACACCAACAAAGTATGGACTTTGGTGGATATTCCCGAGGACCGCAAGGCCGTTGAGAATAAATGGATTTTCAAGAAAAAGACTGACGCAGACAGAAACGTATCTGTCTACAAAGCTCGACTTATCGCGAAGGGTTTTCGACAAATTCAAGGAGTTGACTACGAGGAGACGTTCTCTCCTGTAGCGATGATAAAGTCTATTCGGATCCTACTAGCAATAGCTGCATATCATGATTACGAGATATGGCAGATGGATGTGAAAACTGCATTCCTAAATGGCAACATTGAGGGAGAGTTGTATATGATGCAACCAGAGGGGTTTGTCGATCCAAGGAACGCTGGTAAGGTGTGCAAGCTTCAACGGTCCATCTATGGGTTGAAGCAAGCATCTCGGAGCTGGAATCTTCGATTTGATGAGGTCATTAAAGCTTTTGGATTTTTCCAAAACGTCGAAGAGTTCTGCGTCTATAAGAAACTGAGTGGGAGCTATGTAGCATTCCTTGTGTTATATGTAGATGACATATTACTAATAGGGAACGATAAGAAATTCTTAGAGGAAGTGAAGGAATATTTGAATGGACAATTTTCCATGAAGGACCTAGGTGAAGCTGCGTACATATTAGGGATTAAGATCTATAGAGATAGACCTAATCGACGGTTGGCCTTGAGTCAGAACACTTATATTGACAAGATATTGAAAAGGTTCAAAATGGATGACTCCAAGAGAGGTCTCTTGCCAGTTATAAAAGGTATCAAATTAAGCGTGACTCAATGCCCAACCACGGCAAAAGAGAAGGAGGAGATGTCCTCAAAGCCCTATGCCTCAGCCATAGGTTCTCTCATGTATGCTATGTTATGTACTAGACCGGATTTAGCGCTGGCCATTAGTATGACTAATCGCTACCAGAGTAACCCGGGAATGGCTCACTGGACAGCAGTAAAGAACATCCTTAAATACTTAAGAAGAACCAAGGATCTCTTTCTCGTTTATGGAGGAGTTGATGATGAGCTCACCGTAAAAGGTTACGTTGACGCAAGCCTCGGCTCAGATCTAGATGACTTGAAATCCCAGAAGGGATATGTTTTCATGTTGAACGGTGGCGCAATTAGCTGGAGGAGCGGCAAACAGTCAGTCGTCGCCCAATCTACAATGGAGTCGGAGTATATTGCCGCTTGCGAAGCGTCAAACGAGGCGCTGTGGCTGAAGAAGTTCGTGATCGAGCTTGGCGTCTTTCCCAGTTGCACTGACCCCGTGGGAATCTTCTGCGACAACACGGGTGCCATTGCTAACGCGATGGAGCCAAGAACTCCCTCTACAGCCAAGCACATCCTCCGAAAGTTCCATGTGACGCGAGCCTACGTCAGGGATGGAAACACTAGGATTCACAAGATACATACGGATCTGAACGCAGCAGACCCGATGACTAAACCTCTTCCACAGGGAAAGTTTGAAGAACACCGAGAGACCATTCGTGTTAGATACATACCTGATGTAAACTAGTGTGATTTGTACTCTAGTGCAAGTGGGAGACTGTTGGATATGTGCCCTAGAGACAAATTAATAAAGATATTTGTCACATATCCGTTTTGTTCATAATACATTTTATACTGTGCTATAACTGTATTACTTGGAAATACTAATACAGGTGTAGTATAAAACATGGTCTGTAGTTTAACTCGGGTAAACTATATCATTGGGCAATTGATTGATCAAGCTTTCCTGATCATGGCGACACTTAAGTCCATTGACAATGAGGTCATATCGTTAAGGGGAATGATGTGATGGACGTACACCCACCTAAAGTATTGCAATGTGATCGAGTCACATAGTTCAGCGTTGCTATGACTTTGTAACGTATGGATTAGTCCTTAGACCGTAATGATCATACGTAATTATCATCTATTAGGAGACTTTGATTTGTATCCCACCGCCTGACTGAAATATTCTGGCTATAACGGTGCACTTTGGGTATTCCGAAATAGATGGTTGATGAGTATGTTAATAGATCAGAGCGGGATTTGTCAGTCCTTGTGACAGGACAGGTACTTAGGGCCCACTCGGTGATATTGCATCAACACCTTGCAAGGACGTGACTAGGTCACAAGAGATGCAATGATCATGGACGAGAGAAGTTGTTTGTTGTGAACGAGATGTGAACACGGTATGTAGGATACAGACGATCAAACCTCGGACAAACAAAGTACCGCAACACAAAGGGATTACGTCGTATCGTTAACGGTTTCCAAAAGCGATCGAAGTTCATTCGATGGAAGCGCAGGGGCTGTCAAGGATTGTAACCAGGTCCAACTGACTAGTCATTGGTCAATGAGAAGAGTCTCGACCATGTCTGCTGTTTCCCGGACCGTTAGGGTGTTACACTTAAGGGCAATCGATGCATAGGACAGTTACGGGATCAATCGGTGAAATAGGAGAAATCACCGGAATAGTTCCGGAGGAGGACGGAATGGTTTCCGGACATTTTGAATAGTTCAAAATAAAGTTTAATTGTTTTAATAATGTTTTATTATTGAATTATCTGAATTAAATATTTAAAACATATTAAATAAATTTAAAAAATGGGAAAAGGCTATATGGGCCCATGGGGCCCATTAAGGGAGGAGGGGGTGTCCCCCCTTGGGCTTGGCGCCAAGGGTGGCGCCCAACCCCCCCTATGGCCGGCGCACTCCCCCCCTTGGGAGTTTAGTCCCACATGGGGGAGGGGAGGAGGATCACACCCCCCTTGGCCTATATAAGGAGGGGTAGCCCCCCTTTTTTCCAACACACTAATATCTCCTTCTTCCTCCTTCTCCTTCCCGGAAGTGGACTCCCCTTGTTTGGAGTCTGCACCTGGATTGGAGTTCTCCACCATAAGGCAGGCCGTCGCTCTGCTGGATTCGGGATCCGTAGCCGTCTTTCTTCTGCTGCTCGCCTGGTTCGGGGCCCGGGAGGAACATCGATTGTATCGTACGTGTATAATCTCTTCAAGGCACTACACCTGTGGTGCTACTTCGTCGCTGGAGGTTTACCGGGAGTCATCCTTGCCGGTGGTGGTCTTCTACACGACAGGGAGGTCGTAGTTCCGAGTCTACGCCAACCACGTTCGCAAGAACGTTTCCCTCTTTCGGTCTTCAAAGGTATGAACAGCGATTCCCTCCTTTACTTTACATCGCCATAGCATAGATCTTGGGTTCGGGTACCGTAGGTATGAAAAAATTGTGTTTTCTTCCCCGTATCCCAACAGATACAACTTATTACAATTGCACAGGTATGGTACAATGCAGACACCGCCTAAGGTCCCTACCTCGGCTCTGCCGAGCCACTTCCAATGGAGCTATCGAGGAGGAATCCTCGTACTCCACTCGATGCTGACTCTGTATAGCCGCCCTAGGGCCTTGAACAATGGTTGTCCTTAAAGGTATGTACCGGTGTGCTTGGCCCCTGATCGTTGGCCGCGAGAGTTAGCAAACCACGAAAGTCGAGCTCCTCCAGGAGCACACGCGAGATAAGGTAAGGAGTCGGTTCACCTTGTTGGTAACCGCAGAGACTTGGTGGGACGATAGGGCAGGCACCGATGTACTGGTGGTCCTGACTGCCGTCGTTTTCCGCGGGTTAGTTAAGTCGAGGCAACGATAACGGTTGTCCCGCAAGTTAATAAAATGACTAATGGTTCGGCGGATGACTTGAGTAGCCTTTTGGCTTATACGCGCTGCCTACACGTGGGATAATGAGTTATGGGCGCATCTGCTTCATAGTCTCGTCCGAGGACTCTTCAGACGTCAGCAGTACCGCGGCGTGCACCAGGAAGTGGTGTTGTCTTATTTGCTCGTGTGGTGATGTCTTATTTGGTTTGATTTTGCTTCACCGGCCAGCCACGCACCGTGCAGGAGTACGTCAGGGTTGGGGTCCAAGGCCCTGCGTACTTAGGATTTAGAACGGCGGATGGCCTCTCTGTTGAGTTTGAAAGATGGGATGTGGAGTGTCGGATAGCCTCGGTGGGGCATTCCCTAACAAGCTGTATGCCACCCTGGAGATCCGTGCGTTGTAGTGTAACCGAAGTGCACCCCTGCAGGGAAGATTGATCTATTCGAATAGCCGTGTCCACGGTAACAGGACGCTTTATGCTGAAGCCAGATCCTACTACTACAAACTATTATTACTAAACTATATGGTTCCGGGTTTTCTTCCTCGCTGGGATGTCGAGGAAGTGATCTCAGAGGCATTGCTAATTATTACAACTTACTATTATACAGTGCTGCAGCAACTTCTGCTGCATTGTTACTTTATTCTTTATATAAACTGTTGGCTATTCTCTCCTCATGCTGCAAGATTCGTCAGAAGATGCTAGTCTTCGATAGGCCTAGCTTCTTATCCTTATTCTGATTTCTACCTTGCAGTCCACTATATATAGCCTCCCCTTTCCATTTGATACAAATGCATAAATGCTTAGTAGCAGACGTAAGACTCGCGAGTATGCTAGATACTCACCCTTGCTTTATTCCCCCCTTTATGTTTTTCCTGATCGACTGCTGCAGTCGACGTTGGAGCCTTGGAGTCCAGGAGTAGGAGATATCCGATGCTGACCACCGCAACATGAAGATCCCCGATGCCTTCTACAACATCGAGTTCCCCGTTGACCAGGAGTAGTTTGGAGGTTCTCAGGCAGGAGGCCTCGCCTTTTCGATCGTTGTTGTTTCTGTGCTAGCCTTCTTAAGGCAGATCATGTGTGACGGGGATCAACCCCGGAAAATCCCATGGTCAGGGACCCTGGGTTAGCCATGAGAGGCACAGGTTTGATGATAGCTCGTCAGCAAACAGGAAGGCTCGCTCCTGCTCGATATTATTGATTGGGGAGATGCGATTACAGTGGAGGCCAAGGCTGGAGCGCTCAAGGCTAGGGTTATAGGTTGGATTGGATCTCTTTGGCGTCGCCCCTCCTAGCCCTTATATACCGGGCCAGGTCTCGGGGAGTTCATCTACGTGTACAGGTAAACTTTCCTAACCCTAGCTTGCTCCGTACGGCAGGTCTTCGCACCTTTCTTGTGAGTCGAGGACTCCTACGTCGGTGCCAACTAGTGGGCCGAGGCCGTATCTTCATGGGCCTTCTGCCTTCATGGACACCAGGTAGGCTCATCTGTAGGATTCGTGGGGTCTCCCCCTCGTCAGTAGCCCCCGAGTGCCTGGGGGACTCGAAGAGTCGCGCAGGGACTCGAGTACATTCATTTGTCGTTCATTGATATGCACGGTTCATCCGCGGGTCGCTGGCAGTCTGGTGGCCATGACAAAACCTATTTCGAGGGATGCTAAGCTGAAAGGGCCCAAGGAGTCGACGGGTCGAGCCTTGGTGAATTGCACTAGGGAAAATACCACAGTAGCCCAATCAAACCCACGTCCCTCGACGTGAGCTTGGAACACTGGTGTCGAGCAAAAGTCCGGCCGCTTCAGGTCTTACGGTGTTCATTTGCCGCCAGTAATGTGTGTAGCCTAAGGCGCGTCCGCCCGGCTTTTATATCATGCTCTGCGCATGGGAAAGGTTGGGAGTGAAATCGCTCTTCGGCAAGTCCCAGCCCGGCCGTACTTCGCAGCGGGGTCTTACCTACACGCTAATCTTGCGTGGCATCTAGGCACAGTGTATCGTGTTCCAGGAATGTGTGTTTTTGAGGCGCGGAGCCTTATAGCATTGCACCCGCTTGGAACAAAACATCAAGCAATCTATTCACTCATTCACCCGAGGAGCTTTGTTTCGAGTGCTCAGTCGGGGGGTTATTCGCGAGTAATCACTCGAATGCCGTTTCGGCTCTTCAGGTGAGGGAGCACCCAAAACTCTTAGCGCCGTATGGTCTTGGCGAATGTTTGTTTGTCTTACGTCGGGTTGAGGGAGCACCCGAGACTCTCATAAGTGCGAGTGTTCACTCGAGCACGTGGCTAACCTTTAGGTGAGGGAGCACCCTAGACTCTTATGATGTACGCTCCCGATGGGAGTAAGATGTTTTTCTTCCTTGGGGAAAAGATCTGAAAGATGGAATCTCTGGGCCTTGATGGCGTACTGAGTACGCCTTGCTGTGATATGACGTTGGCGTGGTCTTCTGCAATTTGTTGACCGCTGCGGTCTATCGTGTGAAATGACTTGACGCTGTCCCGCCGAAATTTTCGCGTCGTGCGATCATGGTCCTCTTTTTGCGCGCGTAGTGGGCGGTGTTGTTATTGCGCCGGTTGGATTTTCCATGCTTTTCGCCTCTGTACGGGATCATGGCACGTTTTACTGGGCGAAAAGGTTGGCCGGTGGCCCTTCTTGCCAGGCTCTTGAGTTAAATACCATGCGGCCGGGTGAATTGTAGGTTTTACCCGGCCATTGCCTTCCACCTCTTTCTCTGTTTTCCTTCGTGTTCCTGAGCCTTCATCTTTTCTCCTCTGCGTGCTGCTGTGAGATCTATGTCCAAGCGCTCCCGTGCTGCTATCGAGTCGGCCAAGATGTCCGGCAAGTGGGAGCGGTCTACGTTCGGGGCTGAAGATCTGGATGCGCTGGTTGCTGATGGCATGGTGGTGGCGGGCGATGCCCGTCTTCCTGGCGATGAGTCGACTCCAGCGTCGCCGGCGGACGAGCGGGTATGCTTCCAGGCTTTCTTCCACCGTGGGTTTGCTCTTCCGCTGCATCCTTTCGTTCGGGGCTTGCTGTATTCCTATCGGCTCCAGTTGCATGACCTTACTCCCAATGGGATTTTGCACATTGCGTGTTTCATCACTCTTTGTGATGCCTTCCTGGGGATTTATCCCCATTGAGGACTTTGGAGACGCCTTTTTAATGTAAAAAGGACGAATTGTGAGTACGCCGTGGGTCGAGTGGGTATCTCCATTGGGGATAAACATTCATACTTTGACTTGGAGAAGATCGATTCCGTTAGTTGATGGCGGAGAGGCTGGTTTTATCTGAAGGATCGCTTCATTGTTGGTCAGCAATTTGGTCTTGCTTCTTTCAATCCGGGCACACGGGTGGTCAGACAACCTTCGTGGTCTCATTCTTTGACCGAGGTGGAGTCATCTGAACTGACTCCATTTTTGGAGAGGATTTCTGTGTTGAAGGATAACTTGACTGGTGGTCAACCTATCTCTGTTTTTGTGGGGAGGCGAGTTCAACTGTTGCAGCATCGAGATCGCCCTATGTGGCAGTACGAGGGACTCGATGACTCGACGAGATGCTCGCTTGAAGAGCTAGAACCCGATGCCTTGCTGGCTCGTATCCAGGATGTGACCAAGTGCTCTAGTATTTCCGAGATGCGCCTTGTCCTTCCATATGCTTCTGATCATCCTCCGCCGCCGGTTGGTTCCCATGTTCCTTCATCTGTTTGGACGAGTACCTAGTTTTGTTTTGTTGTTGACATTGCTTGTCTTGCAGGGCCATGCTCCAGTGCCGTGTAATCCTCCGCAGCCGGAAGACGCCGATATTCGTGAAGAGCCTGATGCTTCCGCAGCTGATAATGCTGCGCCGGCTGTTAATGCTGAGATTGTACTAGTCGAGACCGGAGATAGTGAGGACTCGAGTCCCTTCCGTGTGAAGCGGTCGCGCCCCTTGGATGCTGAAGATCATGCCGCGTTAGGTGATGTTGTCCCTTCTGCTGCTCCTTTTGCTGGGCCTTCCCCTTCGGCTATTGCTCCGGCCCCTCCTCCCAAGAGGGCTAGGCTTGGGAGGTTGGGGCGTCCTCTTGGTGCGCGTGTCGGGTAAGATTCTGCTGAATTAGTTCCCGTTTCTTTTTCCTTGTTCTTGCGACTGATAATACTTTTATTTTGTAGTGCTGCGCCTGCGCCGGCTGCTTCGTGCACCAGCGCAGCTGCTACTGATCTGAAGTCAACGAGTTCTGGGGCGGCAGCCAAGCATCTTGAGGACCACTCGGCTGCCGCTGGCCAATCTGGGCCGGCGGCGACTCCTGTTGTTTCGACTGCGGGTGTAGTTCCCGGTGTACCTTCTTCTGGGGTGCCTGGTGCTGCTGCTTCTGAGCCTAGGCCGACCGAACTTGGTCCTCCGTACTTTGGTCGTCTTGGTCTGGCGATTGAAGACAAAGCCCGTGCTTTCGACCATGTCTCCAAGCTGGTAAGATGATTCGTGTCTGTGTTGTTTTATCATCGGGGGCACGGCAGTGCTCCCGATGGGAGTAGCCCCCGAGGCTAGAAGTAACTGTTTGCAGTTGCTTGTAGTCTTGTATTTAATTAACACCTGATTTCCTGGTTCTTGCAGCCTGTTTTCCAGCACTGTGAGCGTTTGGTTCTTGATGCTGAGCGTTGGCAACGGGCCCATGAGTCTGCCCAGGATGCCTTATCTACTATGGATGGTGAGTTTTATTCTTTGTGCTGCTGAGCTTTTGGGTGCTTCGTCTTTTGTTCTGAGTACTGTCTTTGCCTCGCAGGTCGTCGTCGGGCTGCCGAGAAACAAGCCGAAAAGGCGGAAAAGACTGTTCCGTTCTCGAGGCTGCCTTGGCTTCCAAGGAGGCGGAGTTGCATGGTCAACATGAGGAGCTGGTTCGCCTTCGCCAGGCTGAGGATGCGCATGCGCAGGTGGAGGCAGTCGAGGGCAAACGTCTTCGCGCCTTGGCGGGCTCACTCGTGTGTAAGTTTGGTGTTCGACTGTTGCCGTTTCCACTGTTTTCCCTTGATGACGTTTCTTTGTTTGGTGCAGCTGCTGTAGGTGCGAAGCCGATGGAGGCTGCTGCGTCGGGGTCTGGGATTCTCCAAGGTGCTGTTGATGCTGTTGCGGATGCTGTTGCAGTGGTCGAGGACGTCTGCGCCCGGGCTTCCAATCTTGTGGGTCTTGCGCACGAACACCTTATGCCGGAGGGTACGAAGGTGCCTGATGGCCTGGGTGCTCGGGTTGCTGCGTTCGGCCCTGATGGGAAAGATATGGTGGAACTGGTGGCGGAGAGCGTGGTGAGTGGTTCCTCCACGGCCCTTGTCATCCTCATAGGGCATGGGGTTTCCTTTGATGATTCCTTGGTTGAAACCATCCCGCATTATTCTGGTGAGCAGGACGACCGAGCCGACAGGCTGGCTCGTCGCCTGCAACAAGTTGTAGATGCTCAGGGTCCCCCTGCCGTAGGTGAGGGGGAGGCACAGTAGTGTTGCGCCGTTTGGAAACTTTGTCTGTAATTCGTGACTCTGTTGTGATGGTTGATCTTTTTCAACTTTTATCTGAATGTCTGCTTGGCTGTTCCTCTTGCTGCTTTTGATTTGTTTTGTTCATCCTGCGGTAGGCCACTCCGGGCTTCCTTCGTCCGTGGAGTTCGCTGAAGGATGACGCTCGTGAGGGTGCGTACGAGTCCGTTTGCTTGCGGCTGAAGGACGCTGAGGGGGATATTGTCCGACTGAAGGGGTCCATGGCCATTCGGCGTACTCGGCGTGAGCGTGCCGAGTCCGTGGTTGAGGGCCTTGCTTCGTGGGTGGTGAAGTTGTCCGACCTCCTGCGGGGTGAGTCTTTCCTCTGCTCGGTTGCTTGATTCCGCTTGGTGGGTTTTTGCCGTCTTTGTCTTGATCGTAGTTTTTTGACTTTCGAAGTGCTGGCAGGGCGAACTCGGGATGAAGAGAGGGCTCTTCAGTCGGAGATGTCACGGCTTGATGATCCTAGTGTGCAGGCGAGCAATGCATTTTGGGAAGATGGGGCTCGTGCTCGAGCGTTTGCTTTGCTTCGTCGCCGAGTTGAGCGGGTACCGGAAGCTCTTAGTTACTGCCAGCGGGTATTGGGTGGTATCCATGCCGAGTTCTATCCGTTGGAGGTGGTTCCTTCGTCCCTTGAGAGGCTTTGTCGCATTTTCTCTCAGCCTGCTGAGTTACGTCGGGTGATGGATCATCACATTCGTGCTGGAGCCCGAGCTGCTTTGGGCTTGGTCCATAGTCATTGGCCAGGGGTGGACTTTGCTCAGGTGGTGGTGGGTCCTCCAGGTGGTAGGGATCATCCGATGAGTGAGCACTACGTGGCTGTAGACAGGCATGCACACCAGGTTGTGAGGCGGGTTTGCGAAGAGAACGACCGCCATCTGGGCGCACTTATTAAGGCGAAGTTGGAGCCTAGAGATTAGGTCCTTCACTTCGGTTTATATGCTTCTCCTTGGTTGTATATATGCTGTCTTGGAGGGTCGTCTGCATTTGTAGTTGCGTGGGGCGCCTCGGGGGGTGGCTGCTTCGGCGAGCCCTCGAGGGCTAGGTTAATGTGCCACGATTGCGGAGGGCGCCTCGGGGGGTGGCTGCTCCGGCGAGCCCCCGAGTGCCAAGTTAATTTGTCGCGATTGCGGAGGACGCCTCGGGGTGTGGCTGTTTTGGCGAGCCCCCGAGTGCCAGGTTAATTTGCCGCGATTGCGGAGGACGCCTCGGGGGGTGGCTGCTTTGGCGAGCCCCCGAGTGCCATGTTAATTTGCCGCGATTGCGGAGGACGCCTCGGGGGGGTGGGGTGGCTGCTTTGGCGAGCCCCCGAGTTCCATGTTAATTTGCCGCGATTGCGGAGGACGCCTCGGGGGGTGGCTGCTTTGGCGAGCCCCCAAGTGCCAGGTTAATATGCCGCGATTGCGGAGGACGCCTCGGGGGGTGGCTGCTTTGGCGAGCCCCCGAGTGCCAGGTTAATATGCCGCGATTGCGGAGGACGCCTCAGGGGGTGGCTGCTTTGGAGAGCCCCCGAGTGCCGAGTAATTTTGTGGGAAAATATTTATGTAATATCTTTCTTGTTGTTCCTTACAAAGAGTAGGAGGGCTCTGTTGAGGGTAGGTTCCTTTTAGAGCGATGATGTAGTGGCTTTAAGGGCCTGGTAGCTTTGTCTCGCAGTGCTGGGTTTCTTCGGGCGATGTTCCTTTTCTTGTACGGGAACGCTTCTTCTGTGAGTCCAGTGGTCCTGCTGTCTTTGTGGGCTACGAATGCTTCTGCTATCTTGTGGAATTATTTGTCGCAGCGGTCGGATCTGACGAAACTGCCGCTGATTGTGATGACCCCGTTTGGGCCTGGCATCTTCAGCTTGAGGTAGGCGTAGTGGGGTACGGCCATGAAGCGAGCGAAAGCTGGCCGCCCGAGAATTGCGTGCTATTGCGACTTCCAATCGACCACTTCGAAGTCAAGTGTTTCCTTGCGGAAGTTCGTCTCGTTCCCGAAGACTACCTCCAGGCTTATCCTTCCGAGGGGGTAGACTGCTTTTCCTGGTACGATCCCGTGGAAGGGTGTGCCTGAGGATTTGAGTGCGTTGTTTTGGATGAGCATGTCGTCGAGTGTTTGGGTGAAGATGATGTTGATCCCGCTGCCGCCATCCATGAATACTCGCGACATGTCGTAATTTCCGATTCTGGCCTCGAGTACCAGCGCGGCGTGCCCTTGTTGGGGGACGACTGGCGGGTGGTCGTCCCGGGAGAAGGATATTTCTTTCTCCGACCCGCGCAGGTACTCTGGGACGGCCGAGTGTGCGGAGGTTGCCAGGAAGACTTGTCTGGTGACTTGTTTCTGCTGCCTGTTGGAAGGTCTGCCTTCTTGTATCATGTAGATCCTCCCGTGGGCTTCTGGGTATTGGTTTTCTTCTTCTGACGTCCTTTGCCGTTCCTGGATGGCGGCCACCTGTCTTGTTGGAAGAGGGGGGGCTGGTGGCGCACCGTGGGCGACTGGCCCAACTGCTATGCTTGCGAGTGGTTGTGCTGTTGCGACCGCGGAGCGGCTTTTCTCCTCGGCCAACTCGTTGAAGCTTCGACAATTCCTGAGGGTGTGGGATGATTTGAGCTCTCCTCGCTCGTTTCTGAATCCGTGTATAGAGCACGGTCCATCGAGTTGTTCTTTGGCAGAGCGGAATGCGCGAGTGCCATCGCGTGGCTGCCTTGTCCTCCATTCTCACCTCTGAGTCTGGGGCTCGTCTTCTGGGTTGTCTTGACGCTTTGGTCTGTTATCATCACGGTGCCTGCCGTTCCGGTCGTCTGAGAAACCGGCGGTGACCATGTCAGGTCCTCTGTCGTTGTAGAAGTTCCGTCTGGGTCGCTTCCTTCTTCTATCGTCTCCTCTATCTCCATTGTAGTCGTAGTCGTACTCTGATCGTGTAGTGTGGGTTTCTGTTTCATTACGAACGGAGTCTTCTCCGTCCGCCCAGCTGTTGGCTAGTTCTAGCAGCCGTGCGAGTGTTCAGACTTTCATCTACCCGAGCTGCTCCTTGAATTCAACGCGCTGAAGACCTCTCCTGAATGCGTCGATCGCACTTTCGTCCGAAATGTCTTCTGCTGAATTCTTGAGTATCGTCCATCGCTGGATGTATGCTCGCAGGGCCTCCCTTGTTCCTTGTTTGCATGCCCGCAGCTCCTCGAGTGAGGCTGGTCGCTTGTATGTTGATTTGAAGTTTTCTATGAAGGCTCCTCGGAACTGGCTCCAGGAGCTGATGGATCCGCGCCGAAGATTTTTCAGCCAATGTCGAGCGGAGCTCTCGAGCATGAGCTGTACGTGCTGCATTGCCGTGACATTGGTTCCTCTTTGAAACTTGACTGCTGTTAGGTAGTCGTCGAGCCATGCCTCCGGCTCCTCGAGTCCGTTGTACTTTAGTGTCGTGGAGTTCAGTTTGAACCCGTTGGGCATACGCGTCTCACGTATGGCACGTGTGAAGCAGAGTGCTCCACATGGCTTGATTTCCTCGTCGGAAGCCTCTTCCTCCGAGTACTCCTCGCGTGCTGCGCGTCTTCGCCTGCTGCGGTTGATTCTGTTCTGCGTGATGCCGTCTCGCGCGTCTCGCCGAGTGCTGTGGCACCTGCCGTTGTCGTCGCTGTCGCGTTTCTTGTGCTTGTCGGAGCGCCTGCGTCTGTCGTCGTTACTGTCATCGTCGTCTGGTGAACTGGGGTCCCTGTCCGGTGTCCGCTCGCGAGTCTGCCGCTTTGCGCTGGATTTCTTAGGTACCGAGGCGTCGATAGCGTCCTTCATTATCTGCAGAGCTATGGAAGTGTAGCGATCCGTTTTGCACTTTCTGCTTTTCTGGGCACGGGACAGGTAGTCTTGGGCGCTTATGAGTGCTTCTGCCGGAGTGAGAGGCTCCTCTTCGTCGTCCTCCTCCTCTGACCTGAAGTCGTCTTCCAGTTTCCGCACTACTCTCGCCCTTTCTGTCTTCCGCAGGTTGTTGAGTTTCGATCTATTGCGGATGGGGGAGTCGTGGCCTGGCGAGTCACTTCTGGGAGATTGTCTGCGACTGCTTTTCCTTTCGGGTTCCGCTTTTGCTTGCTTCTCCATGGCTAGGCGCCACTGTCTCGTCTGCTTGGTTAGCTCTCCCTCTAGCTTGTTGTATGCCCTTAGCTCGTCTCTTGAGGCATCTGATGGTAGTAACCCGCCGCGGGCGACTGCTTCCTTTACCATTGCCATCGATTCCTTTGAAAAGTATATTTTTTCTTTGGGTGGTTCGCCCGCCGCTGCAACCGGGGTTTGCTGCCTACTGCGTGATGGCTGGCTGCCTTAGCCAGGTGCTTGCTGTTTGTTGCTTAGCGGCTGACTGCTTTTTTTATTGCTTGGTCCTTGCTCCATCGGGACTTTCTTTGGTATGGTCCCCGGTTCTCCTAGCTGTACGACCATCTGACTGGTGTTGCCGGGGCCAGCCGCCCTGTTGGTGGTTGGGGTGTCTTGTCGAGTGCCCGGGTCGTCGGCTCGTCCGTTGTTACCTGACGTTGATGCGCCAGCTTCTGCCATGAACACCTGTGATGGTGCCCTTGCCGTTTCCTTGCTGATGTGTGCGATCGTGCTTCTCCATGCTGGGGCTTGACTCGAGCGGTCGTGAGTAGCGTGGAGCCCTGAGTTGGGTGCGTAACTACAACCGCCAGATAGGTTGTCCATGCGGGCGGCGTCTGCTATGGTCGTTGCTGCAGGTGTTGCCGTGGGCGCACGGGTGCCGTCGATGAGGCGAAGGGTACCCCAATGGTTGATGTAGATCTGATACGCTCCGAAGATCAGATTAACGCCGGAGTGTAGGTCGGTGAAGACTGGTTTGAGGGCCGGGAGGTGGGCCATGAATCCGAGGGACTCGAACAGGTTGGATCTTGCCGGAGTCGTCGAGTCGATGAGTGCTGGTGATGATGAGGCCGCCGAGGTCGGTTCCCAACCTGCGCGGTTCCCACAGACGACGCCAATTGACGGGGATAAACCCCGGAAAATCCCATGGTCAGGGACCCTGGGTTAGTCATGAGAGGCACAGGTTGGACGATAGCTCGTCGGCAAACAGGAAGGCTCGCTCCTGCTCGATATTATTGATTGGGGAGATGCGATTACAGTGGAGGCCAAGGCTGGAGCGCTCAAGGCTAGGGTTACAGGTTGGATTGGATCTCTTTGGTGTCGCCCCTCCTAGCCCTTATATACAGGGCTAGGTCTCGGGGATTTCATCTACGTGTACAGGTAAACTTTCCTAACCCTAGCTTGCTCCGTACGACAGGTCTTCGCACCTTCCTTGTGAGTCGAGGACTCCTACGTCGGTGCCAACTAGTGGGCCGAGGCCGTATCTTCATGGGCCTTCTGCCTTCATGGACACCAGGTAGGCTCATCTGTAGGAGTCCTGGGGTCACCCCCTCGTCAATGTGTCTCTTGTGTCTGTACTCAGATACTATTGCTTCCGCTAACTTTGTGCTCTCGAGCTGTTGTATTCGAGCCCTCGTGGCCCCTGGCTTGTATAAAATAGCTTGTATTATTTTATTTGTAGAGTTGTGTTGTGATATCTCACCGTGAGTCCTTAATCTCGGTCGTGTACCTTGCGTGTATGATTACTGTACACGGCTTGATTTTGGGGGCGTCACAAGTTGGTATCAGAGTCGGCTGCCTGTAGGAAACCCCCTTCCAACTCCTTGGTCGAAGTCGAGTCTAGTCTTTCCAAAACTACTTTACTAACAGTGTCATGTGGCTTATCGGCCCACGTCGCAAACTGGGTGGTATTAGGATCTTTTACTCCGTACCTTTACTCTGGGAATCTGATCTCTCTTCTCTTTCGGGTTAAATTTTTTGCTAACTCTGACATTAGGTTCTCTTGACTACTTCCTCCCGGAGAGCCCCTCTTTTACAGATGATCGTTTGCTTCACGAGAAGATTCTGAAGATTAATCTCCGATAAAATTCCTGAGACCATATGTGTCGATCACCTTTACAATTACCTGCCACCAATAAGTCTGTATGTATAACCACATACACGTTCTGTTCACCCATTCAATCCCAGTTGCTCTTGTGTTCACACGATGCATCGAAATACTTTCCGTTGTTTTGGGAATCCTTTGAGCCTAATGCCTTGCAGCTTCTTTTCACCCTGTGGATAATTCCTCACGCTTATCGAGGATCCGTTCCTCCCCAGCCGCTCATGAGATTCTGAAATACTTTGGAATACTATCTGACTCCCGTGAATCCACCCGTAGCCTTCTGCTTTTGGAGATTCTTCTTGCCTGCTTGCATTATGGTTAATTACATATGTCTGAGTATTCTTCATTGACACCCCTTGTCACTCTCGTCCTGATCTTGTTGGATCATTTTGTGTGTGGGAGCACACAATCATAAGTTGGTCCCTATGAACTCGCTCTTCCGGCTCAGACGTCATTCCGGACATGAGCTGGATATCAGTAAATCAAACCTTGATGATTGTCCGTCTAATTCCATTCAACTTACTCATCTTTTGATCGGAGCGTCTGCTTCCGATCCTTCTTTCTAGAAATCATAATTCCTTTGAATTCAAGCATCGAAACATTCAGTTGCTTCTATCATCTGATGCCCTTGTATTCTTTCTTCTTATGGTCGAGTACCGATACTCACACCAGACTCTCTGTACCCTCCACCTGGCCTTTTGGTGGATTACTACCTACCGTCCCCTTGTGCCCTAATTCATTCATGATTTTTCCCTGATATCAGATGCCTCCCGCTAATGGTATCATCTACTTCATGTCGTTAGCCTTCTGCTTTCGAACTTGTATCCTGTACTCATGTTGTTGGTTGTAAAGATTCGTAAAATGTCCTGTTTGGTTGTATCTATGTTTTAGTCATCTGTGTGAACCCCAGAAACTTCTTCGGGTCATACTCTACTGGTGTTACTCCAGATAAATTTCCTACTCTACAACTTCATCGAAAGAGAGAAGTGATTGAAATGTTATGCATTGAAGAAGTGGGAGTCGACCCTGAACCTTGTGTTCATGCCCATGGATACTATGTAGAACTTATCATGAGAGCTTCTGGTAAAGGCAATTATCCCCTTGGTATAAATTCTTCTACACCTATGATCCACCATTCTACCTTCGAGTATTTCCCCTGGTATCTCGAGGATATCTTGCCTTTGCACTACATCTTATGAATTGTGATGAAACAATGCCTATCCATGTGATAGCCATTTCATGGTTCTGGGTTGACGTCTGCTTAGCGGCTTCCCGCCCTTCGTTGGTGAGACCCAAGTGGAAGGCGTGATGCAGTTTAGCAGTGAGTTTCCCTCGGTGAGGATACCAAGGTTTGTCTCCCGTAGGACTCCGGATATGATAAGTAGGTGTCAGCGGCGCGACTGACGTGGACCTGCACACAGACACAGATAACTTTGTTCCCAATGAATTTCAGAGAGGTTGTCAATCTCTCCGGTCTTGTTGTTCACAAAGGGTAAAACACAAGTGATAATGATATCAAGTAAAAGCAGAAAAGTAAAGATAGCTTGGAAACAGTAATAAGGATATGGACCGGGATATGTGATGTTCGCTAGTGACGTCTCTCTCCCAAAAGACGTTAAAACTTCTATGCGAGGTAAACAAATTACAGAAAGGCAATTGACAAGATTATGAACGCACTGCAATGCTAACTATGCTACAAAAGAAAGGAAGAGGTTCAAAATCACGGGCAGTACGCCAAGGTAAGTAGACCGAAATCCATCTGCATCTACTACTAATCATCCACCTTGAGATATCTATCCAGAACATCTCGCTGGTATTAAGTTGCGAGCCCCACCCAAAGTGTAAACCCAAAGCAACAGACAACTTCAATAAAAGAACTCTGCGGAAAGTAAACAATCCTTGTGACCGCGGTCACAAGCACCGTTGTTTTCCCCCTTGTGGCAACAACACACCCCCTAGACTCATGTTTCTGTCACTCAAGCGTGTCATCAGGGAGGCATGAACCCACAATCTAGCACAACGCTCCCTCTTGGAGTCACTACCTACTACTTGGCCATAGCAATAAACAGCAACGGAGAACATGCAAGAATGACTTAGGAACAAAAATATAAAAGATCAAAACCAAAATATTACTCTTTCACAATCTGAACATAATCTCATAATCCATCAGATCCGATCAAACTCAACATAGCAATTGCAGAAATATTACAAAGGTTCCTCGATCATGTAGGGAAGCTCACGAGGTCTAAACAATGAAGATCAAAGAGGGGAGGAGAACATCACATAGCTACTAGTCACAGACCCATGGTCCAAGAAGAACTACTTACGGGACATCCGGGGAGCATCCATGGTGGAGAGGAGACTCCCGAAGGTCAATCCTCCTTCCGGCAGGGTGCCGGGAAGAGGTCTTCTGGTGCTCCCGACCTTGGATGCGCGGCGGCGGCGGAACAGAGGCGAGTTCGCGGAATAGGGTTCTCGTTCTGGAGTTTTCCCGTGACGGGGGATATATAGGCGAAAGGGGGCAGCCAGAGGTGGGCCAGGGGCCCCAGGCGTCCCCTTGGCGCGGCCAGGGGTGGGGCCGCGCCGGGTGGCCGCTTGGCCCCCCCTTGGCCCCCTCTGTCCCCTCCCGGGCTTTTATCGAAGCTTCCGTCACGCTGATTTTTTATCTGAATTTTCCCGAATTTTTCTGGCACTTTTTATATGGGGGAAAACTGAAATAGAAAAACAGCAGAAAACAGGAACTGGCACTGGGGTGCACTGGGTTAGTAGGTTAGTCCAATTATGATAAAAAATGTATGAAAGTGTATCTAGATCATAGCAATATCACACAAAACATGCATGGAACGAGCAGAAATTATAGATACGTTTTGGACGTATCAACATCCCCAAGCTTAATTCGTGCTCGTCCTCGAGTAGGTAAATGATAACAAGCATAATTTCTGTGGTGACATGCTAGCAACCATAAAAGAACTTTGAAAAGTAAAGCAATCAAGGTTAGAGATTCAATTCAAGCCATAACATGCAAGAGTCTATATTAGCATTGAAACAAGTAACAAAAGAACATTAGGTGCAAGAGCTCTCGCTGTCCGTGACTCGAATGTCTCCAAATGGTGTTTGCGTGCAAGAAAGGGGATAGGGAATACGAGAAAAAAGTATTTTTGTTGAGAACTCAATCTACTAAAGTGTCACACTTGGTCTTCTTTGGAATCTTATCTTGACTCGTCCCCAGACCACTAGCCAGGTACAAGTCAATTTGATCCACTCCTTTTCGATATTTCGAGCACTCATGCAATGGATGAGCGTAAGCACGAAAGTTGACACTTAGGATGGCAAAGAGAGAATATGGTGGAGGAGGAAGACAAAAAGGATGAGAAAGGCTCACATCAATGAGGACAATCATAGGCAAGAGATGCCATAGGATAGATATGATGTGAGGAGTAGGGATTGCCATGCCACGGGTGCACATACGAGCTAGGAAGCTCTCCAAACTATATGTAAAAAGATCATCTCTATGGAGTACAAGGATATAAAGGGAGTACTAGTGTGGATCTCTCAAAAGGATAGTAGTGTTGCCCCTTTCTCTCTGTTTATTTCTTTTTCTCTTTTTCTGTTTTTTGTATTTTTTTGGGGCCTCAATGGCTCTTTCTATTTAACTCTCATTTGTCCTCTTTGGGATCTTTTAATGTGTCCTCTTCGGGATCTTTTCCTCACTTAAGGGCAACACTCTATTTTACAAGAAGGTAGAGGAAATCTTTCACACTTTACAAGGTACTCAAAATCATAAAGAAGATGTAACTAGCATGATGTATGCAATGTATGCTTCTGCCAGTGTAGCAGGAACATGTATGACATGAATATCAAGTCATGAAGAGGTGGATGTTGCATGGCAATATATCTCGGAAAGGCTATGGAAATGCCTTGATAGGTAGGTATGGTGGCTGTTTTGAGGAAAGATATAAGGAGGCTTATGATGACAGAGCGTATCATGCCAAGGGTTTGGATGTACCGGCGAAGGTGGACACCAACTCTCGGAGTGAGATGAAGGCAATGCACGGCACGTGAAAAGCTAGCAAAATATGGGAAGGTGGAAGTGTCAACTCTCAAGACTTACATTAGTCCGAAGAACTCATGCACTTATTATCGGTAACTCTCAATCTAATGAGGAGGTTCACAAAGAGACAAGTACCCCGAGGAGGAGTGTATGGGGGTTTGGTTATCCTTCCGCATCCTCGACTCATGGTACGTGAGTGTTCTCTGATATTCGACTCCTCAGAAGAGTAGTGAACTATCTAGTAGCTAGAGTTCTCAACTAGTTTTTTAGGTTTTGAAAATAAACACGGATTTCCCAAAATACGACACCTATCACTAATAGGAAAGAGCTCTTGACACCAAAAGTTCAAACATTACTCATGGCAATACCTCAAAACTATTGCAAGCTACTACTAAAATTAAATAGCAACCTCAAGTACCTACTTCTCAAAACAAGACACAACTCAGTGCAACAACCAACTCTCTTTAAAAAGATAAACATGAAAACTAAAAAGAGTTCCAGCAACAAACTAAACAAAAGCCAAGGCTCTTTCTAAAGACAAACTAAGACTAAGACTAAACATGGCAGTAGCTATGAAAAGATAAAGAACACACAACAGCAAAAAGATAGGCATGAAGAATCCTATGATGTGTTATAGATTTTGAAAGTGGAGCGTGTTTCTCTCCCACACAAAGCAAGAAGGGATCTAACTTGTTGTGAACAGCAAGCAAAGCTAAATAAAACTAAAAACAAAACCTAAGAGCGAGACGCTCCAAGCATAGCACATAACACATGAAGTGATAAAAATATAGTGAGACGAAGGTCGAACTGATGATTGTTGATGGAGAAGGGGATGCACGGGGGCATCACCAAGCTTAGACGCTTGAGTCTCCTTGAATATTTAATGGGGATGCATGGGGGCATCCCCAAGCTTGAGCGCTTGACACTCCTGGATCTTCTTTCATCATCTTCCATCGCACACTTGAAAACTCCATTCATACATAACTCATCATAAGCTGATTAGAGAGGTTAGTACCCTTAATAAATAATTTTTCTCCACTGGATATAAAGTTATTCTTTAAGAGCTACTGTTTCTCAAGAGTGCCAAAGAGTTTTTGCAAAGAAAAAGCAAGCTTAAGGTTTGCAAAAGTTAGGAGAGACAAAACATGGCAGAATCTGTGAAAAACAGAACAACAGATAGTAAAGAATTTTTTAGGGGCTCTTCTGCAACTCAAATAAAAAAACTCAGAACATACGGAAGTTTCGTAATTGTATATAGCATACTGTGTAAACAATTCAGCTCAAAAAGATGAACTGGGATTTTTCCGGAATTTTTCTGGTCACGAGGACAGAATCTGTTTTCTGGACAGCATGTCACAACTTTTACTTCCCTTGCCGCAAGAGGCTATAACTTGGCACAAAGTTGAAAAACAAAGATACAATGATGTTGCTACAGAAGTAACACTCATCAAGACACAACAAAATCAAAAAGAAAATCCTAAATTCGTTGCGGGCTGCCTCCCGAAAGCGCTTCTTTAAAGCCATTAGCTAGGCATAATGCAAAAGAAGAATCAAGTTTTATCAAGAGAATAACTAGCCCGAGTAACGGAATCAAAAGGTAACTTGATTTTCTTTATAGGGAAGTGTTCCATCCCTTTTTTGAATGGGAATTGGAATTTTATATTCCCCTCTTTCATGTCAATAACCGCACCAACGGTGCGAAGAAAAGGACGTCCCAAAATAATTGGACATAAAGGTTCACACTCTATATCCATAACAATAAAATCAACGGGAACATAATTGTCATTGACAATGATAAAACATCGTCGATCTTCCCCAAAGGTTTCTTTACGGAAGAATCAACAAGACGAACACCAAAAGAACAAGGCTCAAAAGGTTTCAATTCAAACATATCAAATATTCTTTTGGGCATAACAGAGGTACTAGCTCCAACATCACATAAAGCATAGCAAGAGAAGTTATTTAATTTAATTTTGATCATGGGATCCCAACCATCATCTAGCTTCCTAGGTATGGAGGCTTCTACTCTAAGCTTCTCCTCCCTAGCTTTGATAAGAGCATTTGTGATATGCTCCGTGAAGGCAAGATTAAGTGTGCTAGTGTGGGGGTCTCTAGACATTTTGTGTAGTAAGCTAATAACTTCTGAGAGGGTACAACTATCAAAATCAATATCACTACTATCAAAGGTGGTAGTAGTGTCATCTAGGCTCACTTGTTTGAAACCCTCTATGTTCATAGGAGTTTCTTTGTCTACGGTTGAGGTATTAGCATCACCATTAATAGGTCCAACGGGACTAGGAGTGCATTGGGTGCTAATAGTTTGAGTGTCCTCAACAATTTGGATAGTGGCAACTGTGTGGTGTGTAGGAAGGCTCTTAATTCTATCCTCTTCCTCCTTTTCTCTAGCCCATCTTTCTTTGAGTTTAGCCATCATCCTAATGTTTTCATTGATTTGTAACTGGATAGCATTAATTGGAGTGGCCTTATTCTCCTCAAGGAGGAGGTTCTAATTTTAAGCATCTCAATATCAAGGGCTAAGCTTTCTACCTTCAAAGAGAGATTATCTATTTTAGCTAATTTCTCCTCAACATTTTTGTTGAAGGCTTTTTGGGTAGTGATAAAGTCTCTAAGCATGCTTTCTAATTCAGAAGAGGGGTTCTTGTTGCTAGGGTAAGTGTTGTTGTTCCCATAATTGGATGGAAACGGTCTAGGATTGCTAGCAAAATTTCCCCTATAAGCATTGTTGTTAAAGTTGTTTCTATCAATAAAGTTCACATCTACTTGTTCTTGAGCAACCAAAGAATTTAAAGGAACATCATGAGGATCAATAGAGGGTTGCTTGGTAAGTAGAGACATAATTAAGTCAACTTTTTCATTGAGGGAGGTAATTTCCTCGACAGAATTTACCTTCCTACCTGTTGGAGCGCGTTCGGTGTGCCATTGGGAATAATTGGTCATCATCTCATCGAGAAACTTTGTGGCAGCACCAAGTGTAGTTGACATAAAGGTTCCTCCCGCGGCCGAATCTAATAGGTTCCACGAGGTAAAGTTCAAGCCTGCATAAAAAGTCTGGATAACCATCCAAGTAGTCAAACCATGTGTAGGACATTTCTTAACAAGAGATTTCATTCGTTCCCAAGCTTGGGCAACGTGTTCATTATCCAATTGCTTAAAATTCATAATATTACTCCTCAATTGGATAATCTTAGCAGGAGGGTAGTACTTTCCTATAAAAGCATCTTTGCACTTATCCCAAGAATCTATGCTATTTCTAGGCAAAGATTGAAACCATATTTTAGCATCTCCCCTTAAAGAGAAAGGAAAGAGCTTGAGCTTAACAACATCACCTTCTACTTCTTTATACTTTTGCATATCACATAATTCAACAAAATTATTCAAGTGTAAAGCAGCATCATCTCCAGCACCAGAGAATTGATCTCTCATAACAAGGTTTAGCAAAGCAGGTTTAATTTCATAAGAGGTAGCTGAAGTGGCAGGTGTGGCAATGGGAGTGCAAATAAAGTCTTGGTTGTTGTGACTAGTGAAGTCACACAACTTGGTGTTTTCAGTGGAACCCATAGTAGCAGCAAGTGTGGCAGATTATTTTGAATTTTTGATAAAAGACACAAAGATAAAAACTGAAAGATAAACTAACAAGACTAAAAAACAAAGGTAAAGGGTAGTGTGAAACTCCCCTATCTTAGCACTCGGAGTCCCCGGCAACGGCGCCAGAAATTCTCTTGCTTAACGGCTTCCCGCCCTTCGTTGGTGAGCCCCAAGTGGAAGGTGTGATGCAGTTTAGCAGTGAGTTTCCCTCGGTGAGGATATCAAGGTTTGTCTCCCGTAGGACTCCGAATATGATAAGTAGATGTCAGCGGCGCGACTGACGTGGACCTGCACACAGACACAGATAACTTTGTTCTCAACGAAGTTCAGAGAGGTTGTCAATCTCTCCGGTCTTGTTGTTCACAAAGGGTAAAACACAAGTGATAATGATAGCAAGTAAAAGCAGAAAAGTAAAGATAGCTTGGAAACAGTAATAAGGATATGGACCGGGATATGTGATGTTCGCTAGTGATGTCTCTCTCCCAAAAGACGATAAAACTGCTATGCGAGGTAAACAAATTACAGAAAGGAAATTGACAGGATTATGAACGCACCGCAATGCTAACTATGCTACAAAAGAAAGGAAGAGGTTCAAAAGCACGGGCAGTACGCCAAGGTAAGTAGACCGAAATCCATCTGCATCTACTACTAATCATCCACCTTGAGATATCTATCTAGAACATCTCGCTGGTATTAAGTTGCGAGCCCCACCCAAAGTGTAAACCCAAAGCAACAGACAACTGCAATAAAAGAACTCTGCGTAAAGTAAACAATCCTTGTGACCGCGGTCACAAGCACCGTTGTTTTCCCCCTTGTGGCAACAGCACATCCCCTAGACTCATGTTTCTGTCACTCAAGCGTGTCATCAGGGAGGCATGAACCCACAATCTAGCACAATGCTCCCTCTTGGAGTCACTACCTACTACTTGGCCATAGCAATAAACAGCAACGGAGAACATGCAAGAATTACTTAGTAACAAAAATATAAAAGATCAAAACCAAATATATTACTCTATCACAAGCTGAACATAATCTCATAATCCATCAGATCCGATCAAACTCAACATAGCAATTGCAGAAATATTACAAAGGTGCCTGTGTAACATCCCAAAATTCTCCGAATTTTGGAATGTTAATAAATTAAATAGATAATGATTGTTTGATTGATGTGTTTGATTTTCTCTGGGATTTCAAACTTTTTCGAGTTTATTGAATATTAAAATGAGAGGGAATAAAAGGACTTTCCCTAATGTTCATAGTTGATGTTTTTGGAATTTAGTATTTAAAACAAAACCAACAAAGCAAAATGAGAGAAGGTAATATGACTCCTTCAACATATTAAAAGTTGGAAAATGTTTTAAATCATTAGTGGAATTCTTTTGAATATTCAAAATATTTTTCAACTAAAGGAAATTCAATTGAGAGGATATAAAATGACTTATCCCCTTTTTAATAAGGTTGTAAAATATTTATAATATTACTTTAAAGTTTTTAAAAGTTTATTTTGAGTATTATCAATAACTCTAAAATTATTTTAGGGATTTTATAATGCTAAGAGAGTTTTTATTTCATTGAAATGGTTTATTAAATATTTTAAAAGAGTTGAAAAAGTATTCCAATGGGATATTGTATTTTACCAAATTATTTATGGGTGTGACAATTTTAAAATTTATATTTTATAATTTAGAAATGGTTTGTCAATGTTTTGACCAAATAAAAATGTTTTTAATATTTATTGGATTTTATTTGATTTATGAAAAGTATTTTATATTCAAATAAATTATTTAGAAAATGTTTGTATTTTTATTTTCCTTTTTGGAAAATTTCTTCATTTCATAATTTTCTTTGGATTATTTTAAGAATTTAGAATTATATTTCATATCTTTCGGAGTTACGGTTGATTTTATTTTATTGTTTGAAGTTTCGGTTTTTAAAATAAAAGGAAAATTCCGTAGCCCGGCCTAGTAGCCTTTTTCCGCCGCGAGAGTAATTTGAGCCCGATTCGGTTCGTTTTTTTTATTTTCTCTGCCTATTTAACGTTTTCAGTTTTTTTTTGCTTTGGAAACCCTAGCCCACGGGCCCCGCGCCGCCGCCGACGTCAGCGCTCGCCGCCCGGCCGGATCCCGGCCAACTCGCCGCGCCGGCCAGCCGGCCACCGTCGCCGTCCCACGCGCCGCCTCGGTCGTGCGGCCGCGCCCACCGCTGGCCAACGCGCCGTCGGGCCGCCACCCCGCGTCGACCCCGCTGGTCTGCCGCCGGCCATCTTGCGCCGCGCCGCCGCCGGCCACGGCCACGCCACCACGGCCGGCCACCGCCGCCCCACGAGGCCTGCGTCGCCTCCCTGCCGGTCGCCAAGCTCGCCAGAGCCGCGCCCCACCTCGCCGGAGTTCGGAGTTCTCCGGAGTATCAAGTTCAGATCTGGGCGAGGACCCGATTGTTTTTTCAGAAGATCTTTATTCGCGAACGAGTCCCTGTTGGCAGAAAACCCCTCGGCGCCGTATCCACGATATCTTCTACACCGTAAGTCGGATCATGGTGAATCTTTTTGCTATACTTTTGTATTGCTCTGTAATTTAGGATGGTATAAAGTTTTGCACACTTTGCACACTTTTGAATTTGAAGTTATTTCAAATTCAAATTCAAGTTCTGGAGGCCATATCTTTTGTACCGTTGATCCAAATCGAGTGATTCTTCTTGCGTTGGATCACTCGTGTCATGTACCTTCTGTTTATATCATGTGTGCACAAAAATTCACAAGTTTAATGATCTGTTTAAATTCAAATTCAATTCAATGTTGCAATTGCTATGACCTGCGTTGTAGTATTCCGTTTCACGTGATTCTTGTTGCATATTGGATCATATGAGACATCTTATCGGCAATATCCACATACCATTCATATTGCTATGATCTTTACCTTGATTTCATAATGCCTTGATCATACTCTTGCATCGACAACTCTTTATCCGTTGACTCTCTCGAGTTCACGTTCCACTGATCACCTTCGAGCACATCCACACCTCTGCACTTCAAAGCTTTTGTTTTTTTTACTAAAACCTTTGTGATTGTTTTGTTGATCTTATGTTTTGTCCTTGTGGTGTGATTGCTTATTGAGTCCTTTCGTTGACGATAGATTGCTCGGGGTGTGACGAATAAAGTTGACTGGAACGTGAGAGCGCAGATCTTCATCGAATGTATAAGGCAAGTGATGCTTTGACCATACTCATACGTATATTTTATATATGCATTATGTTAAGAAATATCACCCTATTGCATGATAGGTAATTTATTTTACTGTTGCTACAAAACCAGTTAGGATAGCCACATGTTTTGACTTGTCTACCGTAGATGAACCTAGCCGTGTTGTTGCTTTATTGCTATGCTTTGTAGACGTGGTTTGGGTTGTGCAAATTCATGGAGTGCATGTGAGCTATTTAATAATTTGTGTAGCAACTATTTAATAAATAGAAATTACCTCTGGACGGGCAGGGAGTGCTTCCTGGGGGCTCGTTCCTTATCTAAGGTCGAGACCAGGTTGTACCCCTAATGGTTGGTTTGGTAGTTGACAGTACGTCATGGTGCTACCCTCTAAACGGAAGTGGGCGCCGTCCAGGCTCAAAAAGATCAGACATACTTGGTGACTAGGAGCTTCCATGTACAGCCGCTGGCCATATGGGCTCTGGCTTAGTTGAGTATGATGTAGGAAGCCTCTCCCGTGCAAAGATAGCAGATGTAGATGTGATAGGTGGTACTGGCTTGCCGTTGGGTGTAGGTGCCTCTTCTGAAAGACTTCGTCTCAATCTTCGGGTTGAGTCCAGCGGGGAAAGTGTACTAACCTCTATAGAGTAAAAACTAATCATGATTAGCCGTGTCCCCGGTTATGGACATCCTTGAGCTACTAGACATTTCTGTTACTGGAGGATCTTGACATATGAATCACCTTAATAATTTGAGTGGGCAAGATTAAATAAGGGTGTGGTGTTGGAACTGGTGTGCCCAGTTCGTTCTTTAAGTTCAACTTAAAATTTTGACTAGTTTAGTTCAGGAGAAAATTGGCTCTTCAAAACAAAACCATAAGCCTTTCCTTTGACTTACCTTGCATGTAGTTGTAGGTCCTTTATATAAACTTTTTCGTGTCACTTGCTGTACAAATCAGATGTACTGACCCGTTGTCGGGATGTAACCTTCGGTGTTGCAGGATTATATACGACGAGTAAGTGGTACGATGTAGGGTAACGATGTCTATACTCAACTTGCCGGTGGATTGATGGACGCCACGAAGCTCTTTATTATTTTTCCGCTGTATTATATTTGTAAGCTAGCCATGAGCTATGCAGGTATGTTTATTTGTAATACTGGACCATCGATGTAATATATATGACATGTGGTTTATTCTTGATATTACATCATGTACTGTATGTGCTAGCTATTTATCCAGGGACTAGCACAGAATGCACAGAGACTTGGATTCTTAGTGAATCGGGTCGTTACAGATGGTATCAGAGCCCAAGTTGACTGTAGGTCGTGACCCTAGAAAATGGATAGGAAAAGCCACAGGAACAAAAATATATTATCACTCTTTGATTACTTACTCTCTCCACTAGTATTTCTCATCTATTATTCATCTTCTAAACTTCTTATCTTGTTTTAATGTAAATACCCCTCCGAGTGGGTTATGCCCTGAAGATATGATATTTGAGAAGTACATCATCAACCTCATGGATCAATTGAGGTTACTACTACCAGAACTGGAGTATCCTATGGATTTAATAAGAATTAGTGTTTACACTACGAGAGGATCTTCAAGACCAGCTTAGCTAAGAAGGATGAAGTTTAAGTTTAGACCACCACTTTTAGGTGAAGTTAGTTAAACGAATTTCGCGTAGTGTGATGAGATCGTATGTCTTGCACATATGACCTTACTCTAGGAGTTGTTTGTGTGGTGTGATTTTGTGATTGTTGTTTTGTGTTACTGTCGAACGTAGGTGTTTTGCCGCTTTCTTGTTTGAGTGCATACGTTTGGTGTTGTCTTTAGTTGTGGTCTTGTCGTTGTTATAGTTTTGTCTTAACCCTTGTCGTATGGGTTTAATAGATGGAGTATGGAGTAGGACTCGCATTTTCCGGGGCGATGTCGAGACTGAAGGCGGAGCAATGGATTCGTAGTATGGAGGAGCACATGGAGAATAACAAGGTTGGAAGTGAGGACATGGTCCCCTATGCAGTTAAGTACTTGGTAGAAGAGGCTGCTACTTGGTGGAGAATGCACCAAGCGATTGACGAATCACGAAGGAAGATTACTTGGAAGGAGTTCACAAGGATTTTGTTGGGATCCCCCCTTGTCACCCCGACGCAAAGGACGGTAAACCTTAAGAGGCCTCGTGCCTGCAAAATTTGCGGGAAGTAGGACACTCCTATGAAGGACACCAAGATGGATGTCCCTATTGTGAAGAAATTCACGGGGGTGAAGAATGTCCCACTGCTCAAGTCACATGTCTTGTGTGTGAAGGAACCGATCATTATCCCATTCAGTGTCACCTTTACACCATGACACAACAAGTGATTCAACAACAAAAGGGATGGATGAAGAAGATTATCCAGGAGTTCAAGGAAGCACCTGTGGAGGAGGAAAGGAAAAATCTTAGCGAAATTCAGTGTTACCGGTGCAGGAATATGGGACATTACGCCAACATGTGTCCAGAATTAAAGGAAGCACCCATGAGGAAGAAGAAACAAAAGGACCTTAGACAAATTGAGTGCTATCGGTGCAAGAACATGGGACACTACAGCAATATGTGTCCAAAATTGAAGGGGAAGGAGTAGTTGTGAACGTGGAAGCAAGGATGCTGAATCGAAGAAGCTTATGTTGGGCAATTGGAGGACGTACGTAGGTGTGCACTAAGTGTACGTTGTTACCTTTTCATGTTAGTTGGAGATGTGGAACGATGCATGTTTTGCTATTGATTGACTAGATGTTTTATGTCATGATTGTTTGGTTAAGTTTTGTCTTGTACCCTGTGGCCCTGATATGTATTTCATTGATGTCGTCTGTTGTGCCTTGTGGTTCTTCTTCGCGAGTAGAATAAGTTTACGATACCTTAGACCCTCATCTATTTAGTATGCTTCAAGACTGAAGAATACACATCAACAAGGAGAATAACTCGACAATTGACTCAACGATACGAAGATTACTTCAACAACGCGAAACTAAAGCTACCGTCATTGAAGACCTGAAGACTTGAAGACCTGAAGACCTGAAGACTTGAAGACCTGGAAGATTCAAGTTTCTATCGTTAGATCGTTCTGTGAGCTATAATTTCTTGTTTTACCGACATCTACACATCAAAACTTGTATTTTCAAAACTAATGTGATGTTTGTATGGGTATTTTTCCCTATCTCTCTCTCTACCTCGCTATCTACATTCTATTCCCCCTCATCCTCATCCCTAAACTGAAGAAGCTACTACAATGGCTGCAAATGTCAAGACTGGAATGAAGATGGATGCAACCGATGATGAGTTCAAAGTTAACCCCGTGTGCCCGGATCCTACAGCAAGCAAGCACAATCTTGCTGAAGGAAGAACCCCGAAGGATGTTGTAGTCCACCAGTACACGTTTATAGCAGTTTGCGAAAACCTGAGAGTTGTGAGGAAACGATAGATGTTTTTGGTTGGCTTGCAGAACCATGGATTTATCTGGACCCAGTTCATGATCAAGAGGAATTTTCTGCAACGCTTGGGAGGATGACCGAGTGTTAGACTACGAGATTTGCTAAACCATATACAAGGTGATGATTTGGGTGCGGAATGGATTGATCACCCTGACGATTACCCTTATTATTCGCTCTTGCTATGCGGGATAGTAAATCTGGAATTACTTACCTATGATTGAGAGACGACGATGTTAAAACCTAAACCATAGAATGGCACGATGTTTGACCCTGTGGGAGATTTCCGTTTGTATTATACGGTGAGTATGGACCAAGACCATTTGCTGCAGGTATCCCGTAATAATATTCTTGATGACCACCAAGAGAAAATCGATAGTTGCTTAGTATTGGCGCCTGCCTTGTCAGCCATGAAGGTGCACTACTTGGAGGACTCATCTTTTGGATATAGGATACAAGACAACAAAGGAACGTAGTATATATTCGAAGGATGAAATCGAAGGTGCAACTTTCTTGAAGACCAACGTATTTGGAAGACCACTCTTTCGCTAAGGGTTCAAGATCTCCAAGGAATACGAGGAATGTACGAAGCATGTCATCGATGGATTAAGATTTTGAAGACCATGTCGCTTTACTTTTAAGGGTGGTAGTACCCTAGACCTTCGGAGGATCAAAGGATTGCCGTGAAGACCCGAGCCCTAACCTTTCTTTCTAGCCTTCTCGAATCTCGAGGACGAGATTCCTTTTAAGGGTGGTAGTGTGTAACATCCCAAAATTCTCCGAATTTTGGAATGTTAATAAATTAAATAGATAATGACTGTTTGATTTTCTCTGGGATTTCAAACTTTTTCGAGTTTATTGAATATTAAAATGAGAGGGAATAAAAGGACTTTCCCTAATGTTCACAATTGATGTTTTTGGAATTTAGTATTTAAAACAAAACCAACAAAACAAAATGAGAGAAGGAAATATGACTCCTTCAACATATTAAAAGTTTGGAAAATGTTTTAAATCATTATTGGAATTCTTTTGAATATTCAAAATATTTTTCAACTAAAGGAAATTCAATTGAGAGGATATAAAATGACTTATCCCCTTTTTAATAAGTTTGTAAAGTATTTATAATATTACTTTAAAGTTTTTAAAAGTTTATTTTGAGTATTATAAATAACTGTAAAATTATTTTAGGGATTTTATAATGCTAAGAGAGTTTTTATTTCATTGTAATGATTTATTAAATATTTTAAAAGTGTTGAAAAAGTATTCCAATGGGATATTGTATTTTACCAAATTATTTATGGGTGTGACAATTTTAAAATTTATATTTTATAATTTAGAAATGGTTTGTCAATGTTTTTGATCAAATAAAAATGTTTTTAATAATTTATTGGATTTTATTTGATTTATGAAAAGTATTTTATATTTAAATAAATTATTTAGAAAATGTTTGTATTTTTATTTTCCCTTTTGGAAAATTTATTCATTTCATAATTTTCTTTGGATTATTTGAAGAATTTAGAATTTTATTTCATATTTTTCGGAGTTACGGTTGATTTTATTTTATTGTTTGAAGTTTCGGTTTTTAAAATAAAAGGAAAATTCCGTAGCCCGGCCCAGTAGCCTTTTTCCGCCGCGAGAGTAATTTGAGCCCGATTCGGTTCGTTTTTTTCTCTCTGCCTATTTAACGTTTTTAGAATTTTTTTCTTTTTTTTGCTTTGGAAACCCTAGCCCACGGGCCCCGCGCCGCCGCCGACGTCAGCGCTCGCCGCCCGGCCGGATCCCGGTCAACTCGCCGCGCCGGCCAGCCGGCCGCCGTCGCTGTCCCACGCACCGCCTCAGCCGTGCGGCCGCGCCCGCCGCCGGCCAACGCGCCGCCGGGCCGCCACCCCGCGTCGACTCCGCTGGTCCGCCGCCGGCCATCTTGCGCCGCACCGCCGCCGGCCACACGGCCACGCCACCGCGCGCCCCGCACGCCGCTCGCCGGAGCCGCCCCGGCGTCCTCGGCCAGCGCCACCACGGTCGGCCACCGCCGCCCCACGACGCCTGCGCCGCCTCCCTGCCGGTCGCCAAGCTCGCCGGAGCCGCGCCCCACCTCGCCGGAGTTCGGAGTTCGCCGGAGTATCAAGTTCAGATCTGGGCGAGGACCCGATTTTTTTTTTCAGAAGATCTTTATTCGCGAACGAGTCCCTGTTGGCAGAAAACCCCCCGGCGCCGTATCCACGATATCTTCTACACCGTAAGTCGGATCGCGGTGAATCTTTTTGCTATACTTTCGTATTGCTCTGTACTTTAGCATGGTATAAAGTTTTGCACACTTTGCACACTTTTGAATTTGAAGTTATTTCAAATTCAAATTCCGGAGGCCATATCTTTTGTACCGTTGATCCAAATCGAGGGATTCTTCTTGCGTTGGATCACTCGTGTCATGTACCTTCTGTTTATATCATGTGTGCACAAAAATTCACAAGTTTAATGATCTGTTTAAATTCAAATTCAATTCAATGTTGCAATTGCTATGACCTGCGTTGTAGTATTCCGTTTCACGTGATTCTTTTTGCATATTGAATCATATGAGACATCTTATCGGCAATATCCACATACCATTCATATTGCTATGATCTTTACCTTGATTTCATAATGCCTTGATCATACTCTTGCATCGACAACTCTTTATCCGTTGACTCTCTCGAGTTCACGTTCCACTGATCACCTTCGAGCACATCCACACCTCTGCACTTCAAAGCTTTTGTTTTGTTACTAAAACCTTTGTGATTGTTTTGTTGATCTTATGTTTTGTCCTTGTGGTGTGATTGCTTATTGAGTTCTTTCGTTGACGTTAGATTGCTCGGGGTGTGACGAATAGAGTTGACTGGAACGTGAGAGCGCAGATCTTCATCGAATGTATAAGGCAAGTGATGCTTTGACCATACTCATACCTATATTTTCTATATGCATTATGTTAAGAAATATCACCCTATTGCATGATAGGTAGTTTATTTTACTGTTGCTGCAAAACCAGTTAGGATAGCCACATGTTTTGACTTGTCTACCGTAGATCAATCTAGCCGTGTTGTTGCTTTATTGCTATGCTTTGTAGACGTGGTTTGGGTTGTGCAAATTCATGGAGTGCATGTGAGCTATTTAATAATTTGTGTAGCAACTGTTTAATAAATAGAAATTACCTCTGGACGGGCAGGGAGTGCTTCCTGGGGGCTCGTTCCTTATCTAAGGTCGAGACCAGGTTGTACCCCTAATGGTTGGTTTGGTGGTTGACAGTACGTCATGGTGCTACCCTCTGAACGTAAGTGGGCACCGTCCAGGCTCAAAAAGATCAGACATACTTGGTGACTAGGAGCTTCCATGTACAGCCGCTGGCCATATGGGCTCTGGCTTAGTTGAGTATGATGTAGGAAGCCTCTCCCGTGCAAAGCTAGCAGATGTAGATGTGATAGGTGGTACCGGCTTGCCGTTGGGTGTAGGTGACCTCTTCTGAAAGACTTCGTCTCAATCTTCGGGTTGGGTCCAGCGGGGAAAGTGTACTAACCTCTGTAGAGTAAAAACTAATCATGATTAGCCGTGTCCCCGGTTATGGACATCCTTGAGCTACTAGACATTTCTGTTACTGGAGGATCTTGACATATGAATCACCTTAATAATTTGAGTGGGCAAGATTAAATAAGGGTGTGGTGTTGGAACTGGTGTGCCCAGTTCGTTCTTTAAGTTCAACTTAAAATTTTGACTAGTTTAGTTCAGGAGAAAATTGGCACTGCAAAACAAAACCATAAGCCTTTCCTTTGACTTAACTTGCATGTAGTTGTAGGTCCTTTATATAAACTTTTTCGTGTCACTTGCCGTACAAATCAGATGTACTGACCCGTTGTCGGGTTGTAACCTTCGGTGTTGCAGGATTATATACGACGAGTAAGTGGTACGATGTAGGGTAACGATTGTTGGAAATATGCCCTAGAGGCAATAATAAAATGTTATTATATATATATTTCCACGTTCGTAATTAATGTTTATATTTCTGTGCTATAATTGCAATGACCCTGACTGTGAGATTCAGAAGAAAACTCATTTGCATGTGTGGAAATGTAAACACCAAGAGTTCCTGGTTTAGCCTCTAACACCAGCTCATGTGCTAACTGATGATTACGTTTTCTTAATCATGGACATTGTTCTTGTAACAAGGATGTCAGTAGCAATGGGAACATATTGTTAGCAGAACAATGATGTTGAACCGACCCCAGTATTGAATGATATACTTAGAGATCACATCGTAACTACGTTATAAGTCATATCATGAAATGTTATCATATACGTAATTCCTTAGACCATGAGAGTATCGAGTTGCTTCACACAGGAAGACATGCTTTGGTTCTTAGATGAATCCTCCCGTAAATGGGAAGTAGTAAAATAAGTTCTGGGTATGTCAGATGGTGTGGCTAGTGACTGTGATAGTTCAAGAATGGGATTTGCTCCTTCATGATGAAGAAGATATTCACTTCGGGCCCACTTGGTATGACGGTATCCATTATAGTCTGGCCAGACGCATTGTGATTCAGTCACAGGGATACCGGAATACGATAACGAGAAAAGGGACAAACGAGCAAAGAGGATAACGAGTGGCTTGTGTTCAAAAGTTGTTACACATGGGTGCCAAACTTCTCTCCTCTAACTTTGTCATATATCGCGAAGCAAAGGGAATGGTACATGACTAAACATAATGGTTCACTCGAAGTTTCTTCGTGTATGTGCGGGAGTCAACATGGGTGTCCATGGCTCCGCTGTTGATTATTGGCTATTGACAAAAGGCTATTGACCTATGTCCGGAAGATGTTCTGAGTCATGTCCGCATTATACCGAACCTATTGGGTCACACACTTAACGAGCAGTAGTCTGTTAGAATACTAGTATGGTAGAAGGTTTAGTGGAAGCAAAGCAGAATAGTTCATACGGGTACCGGAAGTAGTTCCGGAGATTTATGGAATTGTTCATAAGGGCACCAGAAGTAGTTCTGGGTATTTAAGGTTATGTCCGGATCACTCTGGAGTAGTCCCAGGTGGTTCGGAACATATGAGAATGGTACTGGGGAAGTCCTGGATCAACCGGAATAGTTTCCGGATAATCGCTGGGCGTCCCGACAACCTTCGCGGTCATCGGGTGGCTTAAACTGTAACTCGGATGGTCTTGGCAACTATCCGGATGGCTCCGGAACGTCCGAGAACGGTCTCGGAAGGTCCTGGAAGTGCTCCAGAAGTGTCCGGAATGTCCCGAAACGGTCCCGGTATGTCCCGGAAGGTCCTGGAAGCTTCTAGAAGGTCATGGAAGGTTCCGGAAGGTTCCGGGCAGTACCACCCACTCCCCTGCGCCCCTAGCCTTGGGGGGAAAGCCACCTAGGCTGCCCTGGCCGGCCAAGGGGTGGGGGGCGCACCAAGGGGAAGGAATCCCCCTCCAGGTGGAAAGTCCAACTCTCCAATATGGCAGGTTTCCGGTGGGAAGGTTTGGGAGGTTTGGGAGTCCAAGTTGGACTCCCCACCCCCCTTATTGCGCCCCAAGGGCCTCTTGGCCACCTATATAATGTGGGGGAGGGGTGGGGGCTCAGCACAACTTGTCCCCAAGGCCTATGCGCCACCCTCCCTCCTCTAAACCCCGTTGCTCCACAATTAGACCCCGGTTTAGACGCTGTTCTAGATCGGAATCCGTTAGGGTTTTCTCCCTCTAGTTTTCTCGGTGGCGTTCATCTCTGGACGGCGGAGCGCTGCTGGATTGCTGCTACGGGATGTGTGGATACTAATGGAGGGGTTGTACCTTCGACCCTTCTTCGAGGAGCTTGTTCATGGGACTTGTCCGTGGGACTAGATCGCGGGACTTGTTCGTGGGATTGATCGAGGGACTGTTCGTGGGAGAACTTGCGAGATCTTCTTCCACTACGTCCACGAGCTTCACCAACTCTACTTCCGCTACATCGGTTGGTGAGCCATGACCTAAAACCTTGTATGCAATCTTCTTGGATGATCTTGGGTTCTTGATTCGTAGGCCGAATTTTTTTGTTTTCTACTACGTTTCCCAACAGTGGTATCAGAGCGATCCTTGATTAGATGCATGTTTAGGTCTAGATCATATGTGTGATATGAGGCATTGATTTTCTTGTTGCTTCCCTGTCATGTGATTTTTTCTATGCTTGATGGCAAGTTGAGGTTTTGCTACAAGGATTGAGTTTTCTATCGATCCCTCTATGCTGCTTTCAGTATGCTGGTTGCCTTGATCATGGTCTACATCAAACTCCTTGGATCTCATCTTAATCTCGCAATAGAAGATTTAACATGGAGGGGCTTGTGGATTTTATGAACTCAAATCCACACGGGGGTCACGCGTTTAACGAAGTTTGGCTTGTGGCATTAGTTGCTGCACGCACCCCGTATGTTAAACTAGCAACAAAAGAAGTATCGTGTTTTGTTTTATCTAGGGTTTCTCGTTTGCCTTGTAAACCTGCTTAACAACCACGATAAAAGTTGCAACAACCCGTGTAGATGGCGATCTAACTCGTTTTTGCAGAGTATGCATGTGATGTGGTATAGCCTTCAAGATTTGCAATGTGTTTGTATGAGATGCTATATGTTATGTAATATTTATTCGCGACCTGTGTGTCGTGGTACGGCATGATGACTGGAGTCATATGATTGTCACTTAATTATGGCCTGCGTGCCAGAACTGTTTATTAGCTCGAGGCAAAGCAATAGATAGATGCAAGGTGATGATCTACGATGCGGAGGTGGACCCCGACGCACATGCCGGAAGCCGTGGTGATGTTCCCGGCGCCAAGGATAAAGTTGGTGGACACGGTGACTTCAACCACGACGACGTGAAGACAATGAAGACTTCATGAAGCAAAGGGCTATACTATATCACATAATTTTATGAACTGCCTGTGATGTTTATCCCTTTGTTGCACCCTTGTTTGATGCGCGGTAGTCGTATTTTATTAGGGTGATCTCTCGCAAAACAATATCAAGTTGATAGTGTTCTTCCAACTGTAGCACCGTCTATACTATGTTTCACACCGGAGCAGGTCATGTCACATGGGTGCACACGGTGTGACGCATAAAAGACGGGTGTGTTAAAAGAACACACAACAATTACACTTGGTTGTCTTGACGGTTTGGATAAAAGTTTGCTACCGGAACACGCCCATCGAAAGATGAACAAGAATCACCTTTGGCGTGATTGGCAAGTTGGCCTACCGGTCCAGTCTAAGTCATCAGTGATGTCACATCAATGGCGGACGATTGGGTTGGATCTTGAATCACTCCAGCATCAATTACGAGAGATATTGATCTGAGTGGGAGCGCACTAAGTAATTAAATTGATTAATCACAAGTGCAACTTAATTATGAACAAAGTCTTAGTATTTGCATTATCGTTGTAGAATAATGGCTCGCGTTACCACCTTCCCAATTGATTTTGATTAACTGTTTTATCTGGTAAAAACTTTACGATTGGTACCGTATTGTGAGGACTATCCTCAATAGTGTCGAGAAGGAGCTTGTCCTATCGCAAATTTTTTAATGCTCTCCCACTGATGCTATGGATGATGTGACTTATGTCCATAATCCAAAATGCTAGAATTCCACGACAGCTAAGTGCATTGTCTTCACCACCATGAAACCCGAACTTCGAAAAGTTTGGGATAGTTATGTTATATTCATGGAACTGAAAATAAGTTTTCAGTAGTAAGACAATTAATGTTGGATATAAGATATCTAGTACAATGTATGATTGTAGGCATTAGTGAAAATGTTCATTGTGCTCTAAACAAAACTGATAAGTGTGGGATCCAGAAGAACAATGATCATATGATGATGAGGATTAAGTGAAAGGAAGTTCCATAAGGTGTTAGTAAGACTTACACGCCGGGAAGTCCATGGCCTGCGCCACCCTTGATCATGTGTGATCTTCTGTGAGTAGGAGTGACATTGGAAATAGAACTATGATACGTATAAAGGCAAAACGAAAGAAGACTGGAATAACCAGCTCAGAAATGAAAGTCATACGGAGTTATAGATGAATTCATTGCTGGTCAAGAGATGTAATTCTTGGGAATCATGATTAAGCAGTTAATTGTGGATTCTGTATATTGTGATTAAACTGTTGATCACCGGAATATCACATCGATTGCATATTGTTGCAACTCGATGCAAGAAATACTATGGCCTTTATGACTAGCTAATGATGAGTTTTGACACGCTCGGGAACACGGTAAAAGGTTTACTATACCGTGTGTTGACTCTATGATTATCTTCATAATTCATTTTAGAGTTGAGTAAATTGTTACTACACTTTACCTTGTTGCAAAACATCATTTTGAATCATGTTTGTTGCAAGAGAGTTGTTCAAAGCTATGAATAACGTAAAGGCCATACTTCCATTATGAATAGGGTGTATGTTATGAATCTTGATAATAATACTAAACATCCATAACACTGACGCTAAACGTCGCAAGACTGACAGAAATACCACATAGATGTGGCACTGCCGTTTATCACAAGTGACATAACATGCATGAAGAATTTCCATAAGTGATGGACTTTCGAGTCATATGATTATGAATCACTTGACGCTTGCGATCTTTGTCTCGAAGTAATGTGACTAAAACACCGTTAATATGCCATACATGAACGGGCAACTAAACCATTGGTAATCATACATGATGATGTGTGTAGTCCAATAAGTGTAGTTGTGTGCAGTGGATTCCCTATCTTCACTCATGAGTTGAAGTAGATATGTGGATATCTGTTCAATAGAGACATAAGTCTGAAATCTTTGAAATGTTCAAGGAATTTTAGAGTGAAATAGAAATTCATTGTAACAAGAAAATAAAGCTTCTGCAAATTAGATTGTAGAAAGTAATATTTTAGTTACAAGTTTAGTGAACGTCTGATGAGTTGTGAAGAAGTGTCATAACTTGCGTCTCCCGGAACACCACTATGAGTAAAGTGTTCGAGAGATGTAATAAATCCATGTATGACACGGTAAGATCAAATATGACGTTTATCAATTTGCCATTATACTTATTAAAGTTATGCGTTAGTGACTACAGGTTTTACACTGAAAAGAGCATCATCAAATCTGTTGAAATGACACCATATTGGATGGGGTATGGACTGTTAAAACCATGTTGTCTTTTCTTAAAATTTGGGTATATGAGGCATATGTTTGACATACTCAAAACCCCAAATCAGATAAGTGCTACTTTGTTAAGGTTATGCCAAAAGTTTTGGTATTCCTCTATCACTACACAAAAGCAAAACTGTTTGCTGTTAAGAACAATGTGTTTTGAAGAAAAATAGTTTCTTACAAAAGAGTGAGTGGGAGGACAGTGCAACTTGTCAAAGATTGTTGAATCTTCAGAGGAGTGCGCAGCTGAACCACAGTGGTTAGAAAAAAAATCGTACAAACATTCATGATATGTAAAACGAGATATTGTTGTTCGACAATGATAAACCTGTGATATACAAAGAAGCGTTGATGGGCCCTGACTCCGGGATTTGGCTAAATGCCAAATAATCCAAGATAGTATCCATGGAAGTAAGTCAAGTTTTGAACTTGGTAGACCCTCGGAAAGACTAAAAGTCTGAAGAATATATATATGGATCTATAATTGATTCGGATGAAATTGTTTTATCCATAAAGCTCAACTCGTTGGAAAATTGTTTTCTAGCAAGTTCAAAGGTTGACTACGGCGAAATAGTGTCGACCGTAGAAATGCTTTAGTCAGTTCGGATTATACTAGCAATTACTACATATCTCATTTATAGGATATGGTAGAATGAACGTCAAAACAAAGTTCCTACATGGAAATATAACAAAGGACGTATACGTGATACGACCGGAATGTTTTGTCGATTCAAAGGATGCTAAAATTGATGCAAGCCTTGGATATCCAGTGATGGATTGGAGCTAGCATAATGGAGTTGGAATTTTCGTTGTGATGAAATTGCCAAAAGAGTTTGTTTTCATCAGGAATAACGAAGATGCTTGAATATTCAAGAAAGTAAGTGGGAGCTGAATAATATTTCTAAAACCTTATGTAGATGACATATTGTTGATTAGAAATGATATAAATTTCTTGACACGAATAAGGACTTCATTGGAAATAGTTTTCAGTTGGAGAACTTGGGCTAATATAGCATTAGTATTAAGCACAGTGATCTATGTAGATAGTAAGTGCCTGATCATGCTAAAGCCAACATTACATGTTGACATGATACTAAAGTAGTTTAGTATGAATACGCCAAGAAGGATGTTCTTGCCGAGGTCACGGTGAAAAGTTGTTTGCGGAAATCGGTGTTCATGAACACAGATAAGCAAAAACACGTGAATTGAATTCCACTCACCTGTGTGTTTGGATTAATCATGTACACCATAATATGTAAAACGACTAGATATGTCCAACGCTCCAAAAGGTTGTGAGCAAGATACCAAAGTGATCAATATGTTGATCATTGGACAAACAGTGAAAAGTTAAACTTATGATAGATAATATATGTTTCTCGGAAAATGGAGAGAATGAAGAGCTCGTTATAATGAGTAACACCAGCTGAATTTTTGATGTAAATAGTTACACCAATTCAGTCTTCATACTTACTCCGACCGATTTTCGATTTTAATTGGGATTATGTGTTTCACAAGTAAGGGTGGCGCAGTATGAAGGAACTTTGTCAAGTTCGATACTGTGGAGAATTCTATAACACTGGCTAAGTATATTGTTGCTTAAAGAAGTAACAAGGGAGGGTATTTTGAATCATAAGTTCATTTATGAACATGGTATGGTTTCCAAGATGCTTGAAGCTCATGGAACATTTATGAATGATTTCATGACTTATTCTAAAGGAACCAAGGTCCTGCCAAATGATTCAAACATATACAAAGCTAAACTGATAAAATTAGTGAATTTTATGATAGTGTGAAAACGCAAAGATATGCAAGATACAAACGGGCCTGAAACGTCAGATACGTAGATGAAGTCTATACCACAATTGAAGCATGCATTACACCGGTATGCCATAGGTGTAAAATGCTCAAGCACTGATAATATTATTGACTCTAGTGCAAGTGGGAGACTGTTGGAAATATGCCCTAGAGGCAATAATAAAATGTTATTATATATATATTTCCACATTCGTAATTAATGTTTATATTTCTGTGCTATAATTGCAATGACCCTAACTGTGAGATTCAGAAGAAAACTCATTTGCATGTGTGGAAATGTAAACACCAAGAGTTCCTGGTTTAGCCTCTAAGACCAGCTCATGTGCTAACTGATGATTACGTTTTCTTAATCATGGACATTGTTCTTGTAACAAGGATGTCAGTAGCAATGGGAACATATTGTTAGCAGAACAATGATGTTGAACCGACCCCAGTATTGAATGATATACTTAGAGATCACATCGTAACTACGTTATAAGTCATTTCATGAAATGTTATCATATACGTAATTCCTCAGACCATGAGAGTATCGAGTTGCTTCACACAGGAAGACATGCTTTGGTTCTTAGATGAATCCTCCCGTAAATGGGAAGTAGTAAAATAAGTTCTGGGTATGTCAGATGGTGTGGCTAGTGACTGTGATAGTTCAAGAATGGGATTTGCTCCTTCACGATGAAGAAGATATTCACTTTGGGCCCACTCGGTATGACGGTATCCATTATAGTCTGGCCAGACGCATTGTGATTCAGTCACAGGGATACCGGAATACGATAACGAGAAAAGGGACAAACGAGCAAAGAGGATAACGAGTGGCTTGTGTTCAAAAGTTGTTACACATGGGTGCCAAACTTCTCTCCTCTAACTTTGTCATATATCGCGAAGCAAAGGGAATGGTACATGACTAAACATAATGGTTCACTCGAAGTTTCTTCGTGTATGTGCGGGAGTCAACATGGGTGTCCATGGCTCCGCTGTTGATTATTGGCTATTGACAAAAGGCTATTGACCTATGTCCGGAAGATGTTCTGAGTCATGTCCGCATTATACCGAACCTATTGGGTCACACACTTAACGAGTAGTAGTCTGTTAGAATACTAGTATGGTAGAAGGTTTAGTGGAAGCAAAGCAGAATAGTTCATACGGGTACCGGAAGTAGTTCCGGAGATTTATGGAATTGTTCATAAGGGCACCAGAAGTAGTTCTGGGTATTTAAGGTTATGTCCGGATCACTCTGGAGTAGTCCCAGGTGGTTCCGGAACATATGAGAATGGTACTGGGGAAGTCCTGGATCAACCGGAATAGTTTCCGGATAATCGCTGGGCGTCCCGACAACCTTCGCGGTCATCGGGTGGCTTAAACTGTAACTCGAATGGTCTTGGCAACTATCCGGATGGCTCCGGAACGTCCGAGAACGGTCTCGGAAGGGCCTGGAAGTGCTCCAGAAGTGTCCGGAATGTCCCGAAACGGTCCCGGTATGTCCCGGAAGGTCCTGGAAGCTTCTAGAAGGTCATGGAAGGTTCCGGAAGGTTCCGAGCAGTACCACCCACTCCCCTGCGCCCCTAGCCTTGGGGGGCAAGCCACCTAGGCTGCCCTGGCCGGCCAAGGGGTGGGGGGCGCACCAAGGGGAAGGAATCCCCCTCCAGGTGGAAAGTCCAACTCTCCAATATGGCAGGTTTCCGGTGGGAAGGTTTGGGAGGTTTAGGAGTCCAAGTTGGACTCCCCACCCCCCTTATTGCGCCCCAAGGGCCTCTTGGCCACCTATATAATGTGGGGGAGGGTTGGGGGGCGCAGCACAACTTGTCCCCAAGGCCTATGCGCCACCCTCCCTCCTCTAAACCCCGTTGCTCCACAATTAGACCCCGGTTTAGACGCTGTTTAGATCGGAATCCGCTAGGGTTTTATCCCTCTAGTTTTCTCGGTGGCGTTCATCTCTGGACGGCGGAGCGCTGCTGGATTGCTGCTACGGGATGTGTGGATACTAATGGAGGGGTTGTACCTTCGACCCTTCTTCGAGGAGCTTGTTCATGGTTCTTGTCCGTGGGACTAGATCGCGGGACTTGTTCGTGGGATTGATCGAGGGACTGTTCGTGGGAGAACTTGCGAGATCTACTTCCACTACGTCCACGAGCTTCACCAACTCTACTTCCGCTACATCGGTTGGTGAGCCATGACCTAAAACCTTGTATGCAATCTTCTTGGATGATCTTGGGTTCTTGATTCGTAGGCCGAATTTTTTTGTTTTCTACTACGTTTCCCAACAACGATGTCTATACTCAACTTGCCGGTGGATTGATGGACGCCACGAAGCTCTTTATTATTTTTCCGCTGTATTATATTTGTAAGCTAGACATGAGCTATGCAGGTATGTTTATTTGTAATACTGGATCATCGAGGTAATATATATGACATGTGGTTTATTCTTGATATTACATCATGTACTGTGTGTGCTAGCTATTGATCCCGGGACTAGCACAGAATGCACAGAGACTTGGATTCTTAGTGAATCGGGTCGTTACAGCCTCGATCATGTAGGGAAGCTCACGAGGACTAAACAATGAAGATCAAAGATGGGAGGAGAACATCACATAGCTACTGGTCACGGAACCATGGTCCAAGAAGAACTACTTACGGGACATCCGAGGAGCATCCATGGTGGAGAGGAGACTCCCGAAGGTCAATCCTCCCTCCGGCAGGGTGCCGGGAAGAGGTCTTCTGGTGCTCCCGATCTTGGAACGCGGCGGCGGCAGAACAGAGGCGAGTTCGCGGAATAGGGTTCTCGTTCTGGAGTTTTCCCGTGACGGGGGATATATAGGTGAAAGGGGGCAGCCAGAGGTGGGCCAGGGGCCCCAGGCGCCCCCCTGGCGCGGCCAGGGGTGGGGCCGCGCCGGGTGGCTGCCTGGCCCCCCTTGGCCCCTCCCGGGCTTTTCTCGAAGCTTCCATCACGCAGATTTTTTATCTGAATTTTCCCGAATTTTTCTGGCACTTTTTATATGGGGGAAAACTGAAATAGAAAAACAGCAGAAAACAGGAACTGGCACTGGGGCGCACTGAGTTAGTAGGTTAGTCCAATTATGATAAAAAAAATTATGAAAGTGTATCTAGATCATACCAATATCACACAAAACATGCAAGGAACGCGCAGAAATTATAGATACGTTTTGGACGTATCATCGTCAACCGGGAACCCCGAATACTTTTGCTTCACCATTCCTTTTGCTTGACGTCGCCGTTGTTAGATTGCATTTTCTTGAAACCTTTTGACATGATGTGTCGTGGTCATCATCGACATTTTGACTTCTCCCAAGTGTTAATTGGATTCCTCGTGAGAAATACCAGCCTTGCCCCTCGATGATTTGTGTTATCATCGATAACCTTCTTTGACCCCCGCCAATACAAACTTGATCATATATATCTTGCTCTTCTTTCCCTTGGGAAAGATATACACCTGATGCTTGTGTATCCACACATTTTCCTTTCCATTGGTCTTTTTAACCTTTCTTTTAATATAAATTATCCGAGCAGTGATAATTCCCTGCTAATGTAAACACTTCGGTGTACTACTTTGTTTGTACAACCTGTTACGACTGTTGATGAATTTTCGGTGACCACTGATGGACGAGAACTTTGCCAATTGGTCCGCCTCGGCTTAACGAGCAGGAAAATGGTTCTCTTTGTCCCTCGCCCTTGGCACCGACGTTGTTGCCGACATAGCTAACAAGCTATTCTCTGACTTACCTTGCAACTTGATCGCATTGTTTATTACCACCCTTCTTATTCAATGTGGGGCCATAACCCACAGTTCCACAGGATCGAAACCTGACTCTCTTGTACCTTTATGTTCTCAAGGTTATTTCATCTTGCTTGACCTCGTATGCAACTCACGAGTCCTCTACCTTGTGATATTCAGCTCGATATCAAACTCAGTGCTTATGCCTAATGCTCTGGTCCCCTTTCCATCCTCCGTTATCAACGTCGAATGCTTGCATATCCTCTTGAAAACTTATCATGCCTTCTTTTTCTTTCTCTCGATGTATCTCCCTGAGTTTAACTAGTGAGATACTTTGTACCCCATTCCCTTGGATAGCCTCAGTTGATTAACCTTGTACCGGTCCAACACCCTTAAAATTTTCTCCTAGCCTATTCGTAAGTATGATGAAGACCCTGAAAGAAGGATGACAACCCGTCGAGATGCACTAATGCAGAGAAATAAAGACATCAACGAGAACGATTAACTGCTTCGAGAAGGGCAACAATACCAAGAAGACTCGTTAGAATACGAAACTGAAACCTTACCCCTTACCCTAATTTTAATTCTCGGGACGAGAATTCTTTGTAGTGGTGGAGATTTGTAACACCCCCAATGTTAGTAGCAATAATCACTACAGTGATCCCCTTGGTAACGATCATCACTGATGTTAATCAAGCCATGATCACCTCTGATCATAGCTCTCCCAAATTCCAACCCTGATAAAATTTTCAAATTAGATGGATTATAAATCTTGCTCCAAGAATTGTGGATGCATGTCAATCAACTTGATCATGGTTAAACCAAATCAACCTTAGTCATCAGCATAATCCCAAGTCAGTGATAATTATAAAACCAATAATGGTGAGTGATTAAATTGCCCAAGAATATTAATATAAAAGCAATGTGGAAATTAGAAGTAAACCCTAAGTGATGCAAGCACTTTCATTATTTAATAGAAAATAATAAGTAGGCCATGATTTATATAGCAATGGATATTTTATTAAAGTGATTTAGTAATATTAAGAAATAAAAACAATAGCTTGGAATTATATAATTGCCATGGTAATTTTAATAAACATGTGGGAATTTTAAATGCACTAAAAAATGTTAAACCATTTTTGTTAAATACCTAGTAACCAGAAGGTGTTAATAAAATAGAGTTGGGAATTTATTAACTTGTTTAAATAATATAAAAAATTAAATACAGTAATAAAATAGTTCCATTTAATCATGTTGTAATTAAATAAAATTAATTGGCTTTTATTTCAAGCCTAAACTTTTTGTAGGTGTGGTATACAGTGCAAGGATAATTATGGCACCGGTTTTATATTTTATAAAAATAAAATGCTAGACCAATAAAGTATTAGATAAAAGAATAAAGAAAAAGGGAACAAAAAAATGAAAAAAAACTAATCTAACACTCAGGGCGAGGCCCACCCCGGGCCCAGCCCCCTCTCTCTCCCTCCTTCCTCCCCCTGTTCCCTCTCCCACCCCGACGGCGACAGGGCGCCATGCCTCTGCTCGCCGTGCCCCCCCACCCCACCTGCGCCTCACCTGCCCCCCTCGTCTCGTGGATAAGCTTGAGGCCACTGCCCCGAGCCCCCTGGCCTCATTCCCCATCTTCTCGCGCCGTTTTCCCCTACCCGTAGCTCGCGCGCAACTCGCCGTCGCCGGCCACCATGGGCAGTCGTGGCCTGCAACCACCTTGAGCCAAGCGGTGGTGTCCAACGTGCCGGCCGTCGACCTCTACCACAACGCGCGCAGGGAATCGGACCAAGGTCCACCACGCCGTTCACATCGACGCCGCCTCCGCCCGTCACAGTCGTCGCTCCGCCGCTTGAATTCGCGCGCCCCCGGCCACCCTTGGCGTCGCCGAGCTCGCCACCAGCCCCCTCTCAGTGAGCTCCACCTCCAACCCCCTTCTTCCCCTCCTCGGTTGTCTCCGTGGACGCCCCGCGCCCGGCGGCGCCATGGATGGAGCTCTGCTCCTCCTTCCCCCGCGTTGCGGGCCGCTCCTTGCCGTACCCGCGTGTGTGCCCGCCTCTCCTAGTCGCGGCCACCTCGACTCACCCCGAACCGCCGCTCCCGTGGACCCCTGCTGCGAACGCCGCCGCGCCCAGTGGCACCGGCGTCGAGCCACCGGCCTGGCCGACGTGGCCTTTGCCATTAGGGGCTAATCCCCTTTTAATAACCCCCTAACCCCCCCCCCCCACTGAGTACTGGGCCCGGCTGGTTTAAGTTAGTGCTAACCCCCCCCCCCCCCCTTGCTGCCGCTGACTACTGGCCCCCCTAGCTAATTAAAACAATTTAAACGTTTTACTAAAATAGGAGTCAATGACAGGTGGGCCCAGCCCACTTAAACCCCTGGTTAGTTTAATAAATTGATTTAACATAACCTGTTAGTATGACACATGGGCCCACTAGATATTTTGGATTAAATCAAATGTTTAAATGGAGTGAGTGTATGACATGTGGGCCCTGGCTCTATTTAAATTTAGTAAAATGAATTATTAATACTATGAGGTTGATAGGTGGGTCCCCTTTGTCAGTTGACCAGTCAACATAACTGTTTTGGATAATGTTAGGTTTTATTAATAAAAATAATTCCAAAAATTCTTTTAAATGATTTAAAACTTTAAAAATCAATATCTTTTAAACCGTAACTCAGATGGAAAAAACTATATACAATCTAATGAATACACATACGCTACCCATACCCCCACCACACCCCCTCTAACATACCGAACACGAGACTTTCCCCTCCGGATCGTTTGTCCGGTGATCACCCGGAGCCGGTAAAACGTCCGGTTAATTCTCATTTCGCCTGCAACGTGTAGCATCGCGTTAGTTCACCCCTATCATAACGTATTGCCATGTATTGTAATTGTATTGCTATTATTGATGTGTATCTATTGTTTCCTCCCCTCTCTTATTATCCGGTAGTCCCGACGACCGATGCCGATGCCCCTATGATCGACTACGTCATCGACGATCGTACCCCTCCCGCGAGCTTCCAGGCAAGCAGAGCCATTCTCTTCCCCAGATATCGCCTATCTTTTACCGTACATTTCTTGCACTGGGAATTGTTACTGCTGCTGCTACGTTACAGTCCTATTCAATTGTATAGCCTGTCATTCTCGCCCCTTGATGTACCTTCCTTTATCCTATGCTGCCTATAAACATATATATACATATATATATATATATATATATTATTCAGCAGTGAGCCCTGCGCTTTGTTAATCAACTAGGATTAGATAGCGGGCCGTGATCACTCTGGGGAGTGACGCGGATACAACTTATTACAACTGCATAGGTACGGTACAATGCAGACACCGTCTAAGGTCCCTACCTCGGCTCTGGCGAGCCACTTCCAGTGGAGCTAGCGAGGAGTAATCCTCGTACTCCACTCGATGATGACTTTGTATAGCCGCCCTAGGGCCCTGAACATTGGTTGTCCTTAAAGGCAAGAAGTCGGGTGACCCAACGGTGCCCGCGAGTGGTATTGCGACGGGACGACAGGGAGGGTACGACCAGTGTGCCGGTGTGCTTGGCCCATGATCGTTGGCCGCGAGAGTTACCAAACCACGAAAGTCGAGCTCCTCCAGGAGCACACGTGAGGTAAGGTAAGGAGTCGGTTCACCTTGTTGGTAACCGCAGAGACTTGGTGGGACGACAGGGCAGGCACCGATGTACTGGTGGTCCTGACTGCTGTCGTTGTCTGCGGGTCAGTTAAGTCGAGGCAACGATAATGGTTGTCCCGCAAGTTAATAAAATGACTAATGGTTCGACGGATGACTTGAGTAGCCTTTTGGCTTATACGCGCTGCCTACACGTGGGATAACGAGTTATGGGCTCGTCTGCTTCATAGTCTCATCCGATGACTCTTCAGACGTTAGCAGTACCGCGGCCTGCGTCGGGAAGTGGTGTTGTCTTATTTTCTCGCGCGGTGATGTCTTATTTGGTTTGATTTTGCTTCAGCGGCCAGCCACGCACCATGCAAGAGTACACAGGGTTGGGGTCCAAGGCCCTGCGTGCTTAGGATTTAGACCGGCGGATGGCCTCTCTGTTGAGTTTGAAAGATGGGCTGTGGAGCGTCGGATAGCCTCGGTGAGGCATTCCCTAACAAGGTGTACGTCACCCTAGAGATCCGTGTGTTGTAGTGTAACAGAAGTGCACCCCTACAGGGAAGATTGATCTATTCGAATAGCCATGTCCACGGTAACAAGATACTTTATGCTGAAGCTAGATCCTACTACTACAAACTATTATTACTAAACTGTATGGTTTCGGGTTTTCTTCCTCGCTGGGATGTCGAGGAAGGGATCTCGGAGGCATTGCTAATTATTATAACTTACTATTATACAATGTTGCAGCAACTTCTACTGCATTGTTACTTTATGCTTTATATAAACAATTGGCTATTCTCTCCTCATGCTGCAAGACTCGTTAGAAGATGCTAGTCTTCGATAGGCCAAGCTTCTTATCCTTATTCTGATTTCTACCTTGCAGTCCACTATATACAGCCTCCCCTTTCCATTTGATACAAATGCATAAATGCTTAGTAGCGAACGTAAGACTCACGGGTATGCTAGATACTCACCCTTGCTTTATTTTCCCCTTTTATGTTTTGTGTGATCGGCCGCTGCAGTCGACGTTGGAGACTTGGAGTCCAGGAGCAGGAGATCTCCGATGCCGACCACCGCAACATGAAGATCCCCGATGCCTTCTACGACGTCGAGTTCCCCGTTAACCATGAGTAGTTTGGAGGTTTCTAGGCAGGAGGCCTCGCCTTTTCGATCGTTGTTGTTTCTGTGCTAGCCTTCTTAAGGCAGATCATGTGTCTCTTGTGTCTGTACTCAGATACTATTGCTTCCGCTAACTTTGTGCTCTTGAGCTGTTGTATTCGAGCCCTCGTGGCCCCTGGCTTGTATTAAACAACTTGTATTATTTTATTTGTAGAGTTGTGTTGTGATATCTCACGTGAGTACATAATCTCGATCGTGTACCTTGCGTGTATGATTACTGTACACGGTTTGATTTTGCGTCGTCACACATCTGACCTGAAGTCAGACGGTCTCCCAATAAGTCAGACATTGGGTCGGAACATCTGACTAAAGTCAAAGAGCTTCCCAAAAAGTCGGACATTGGGTCGGATGTTAGGTCGAAACATATGACCCAAAGTTAGAGAACCTCCCAAAAAGTCGGATATTAGATCAGAATGTCCGACATGTTTTCTTCAGCTTTTGTCCATGTTCTTCCTTCGGCTGCACAGGTTGCATACAAGCTCGGATTAAGATGATTTAAATATCAAAATCGATCAACTCAACAAGGCAGAGACATTCCTCATTTAAGGTTATCTTATAAAAATTTATTGTTGTGCCAAAAACTGATGTCAAACAGTTCAGAGGCTTCAATGCTCACCGTTGGTTGCAGATCCAAAGACCTAGGAGTTACATCATGGTATGGCTCGGAGCACCTGATATTTTCCCAAATAGTACTAGCATGGTTTGTGTAGACGGTGTAGATTGTAATGCACGCGTATTATGTACTCCCTCCGTTCCTCTATATAGTGCGCATAACGTTTTTAGCGTTATTCCAATATGTAGTGCGCATTAGCTACTTTGGGTACTTTTGGACCAAACTAACCTACAACTGGAATTCTGCATGCAACGCTATGTGCTGGGTAGGTGGGCATGTGCATATGAGACAGACCGAGGAACAGAGAGTATTCTAGTCTAAAGGACACTCTCCAGCTCACTCATTGGTATTGCTGCTAGAAACTATGCGCATTATAAAATGGAATGGAGGGAGTACCACTTGACTTTCCATATACTCCAACTTAAGGCGGATTGTATGACAAGCAGATTTGTATGCCTAGTATGACTGAGCAAAGCGTACAATCATCCATTCATTACAGTGGAAAGTACTACCTGACGTCAACTTGACAGGAAACAAACTTCTGCAAACATAATAGCACTCCATACACATACATATGGATGCTGACTAACATCCAACTGGAGTATATTTCCTCCGTCCCAAATTACTTGACGCTAATTTGTCTAGATACGGATGTATCTAGACTTGTTTAAAGACGTTTTGAGCAGTTTAGCAGATAAAATGGTAGTCTCCGTCCCTCCTCAAGGAGGTATCACTCATTAGTTACCACTAGTGTTTCTTCATTCACATCAAAAGCTTTCCTTGCTTGCTTGAGCTCTTCATTCATGGAGAGTAGCTCGGTAGCGCGGTGCAATTTCCGCATATCCTAGAGAAAAGAAGTGAAATGTGAAAGCTTAGTTTTGGTGAACTCTGGTGACACAGGTGAAGAGGAAATCACATATTCTAATCTGAAATTCAGAAACTTACCTTTCGGATAAGGTAAAGAAAATCCTCTGTCAACAGCTTCCCCCGCTTTGAAGCCACATTCTGAGCCTTGTGGACCTGGGAAAAGGCACATCATGGATTCACTCAGCCATGGAACCATAAACTATTCTTACAAAAACTATGTTTTGCATAACTGGCTAAATATGGTGCGATTTTGGATTTCTTGGTTCAACATGAATAGATTGTAATGAAGGTTGTGGCACGTAGATGAGTGCCCATTTGTCTACATTACATTTATTTGAAAATCACATTGACTCACAATCGTACAGTGCAAGATGTCGATACATATTCAGATTATTAATCAAGAAAACCAGTTACGTACCTAATTATGTCTGTTGCATAGGAAACTAGCCAAAACATCCTAAGTTTAATTCATGTATTCTACTGAAAAGATGACAATTGTTCAACGGGACACACAATCCACAACAAGACCTTTTAATCTGTGAATAATTAATGTTCTTTTAGGGGGTCAAACATAAACTACATAGTTGTACAAATGTAAGAAAAACTTACGAGGTCAGTAACGTATTCTACAACAATGTCCTCCACAAGTGCAACTGTTTCAGGAAGTGGCTGCAAAACCAGCAAAACAAAAAACATGTCACTTGCATCATAACTCCAGAACATCTATAAGATTTAAAAGGAGAATAACATATTCCTTTTACTCCGTCCTATTTCTTTTTGAGAACCCGGGTAGGAGCATTGCTTATTAATTCATTAAGCAAAGAGTGAACCAAATAATTACAAGAAATGCCAGGCTCCCCACACATCAGCACCCAAAAGAAAAGAGAGGCAATAGATGCTAGCTGGCAAAAAACTAGGATCTGCCCGAAAGAAAGGCATCCAGTTCAGCTCGCCCTGAACATAAGAGCCCAAATGGCCAAGTAGATACCCATGACTCAAAATTTAGCAGTTCCTTCCACACATTCAACATAACATAGATGAACACATGCATATAGTTTATGAGGTTCCTTGTCGGTTTGCATCAGATAACTATCCCTGTATGCATAGACACTTGATAGGAATTTGTTGTAGCCAAACTGCAAAGGCGTAAGCTGACCAACAATCAAAACTCGTTGATGAACAGAGTCTAATTAAATATGTAATATGTACAGCTTCCGGGTATATCTCTTTACTTTTTCTAAAGATATTCCAACAATTAAATATTAACATGGTAAACCCTCGGCCTGTTTGCTACCATCCTTCTTGCAAAATGACACTTATCACCCATCGCATCCTGAATTCTTAAATAGACTAAGTTAATTGCATTCTGTTCTACAGAATTCTTAACTGAAGAGATAAGCGGTCGTGGGTCAACTTACATTTGGATCGTCCCCAAACCCATACATCATGTGCTGCACTGCACGAATACAAATTGCAGTAAACCATAAGTACGGGAAAATAAACACACACACACACACACAAAAAAAAAAAACAATTCAGAAAACGGATGATAGCCTTACGGTCTTTCTGGAAGACGCCGCGCTTGCGCTTAAGGCTCGATGCGGCTGCGTCGGCGCCGCCAGCGGGGTTGGGTTGGTGGGAGGAGGACGCCTGGCCCGATGCCGCGGCATGCGCCGAGGACTTGGACTTGCTGGCCGGCGTGGACGGGGAGGAGTGATGGCCGTGGCCCGAGGCCCCTGCCGCCGCCGAGGACTTGGACTTGGCAACCGCAGGCGTGGCTGGGGAGGGCTGATGGCCATGGCCCGAGGCCACTGCCGTGGCCTGCGCCGAGGACTTGGCCGGGGCAGGGTGATTGCTGCTAGGGTTCTGCATCCCAGCGAGAGGTTGGACAGGACAGAGTGGGGAAGCAGGGACAGGAGATTTCGGCTGGCTACGCTTCCCAACGGCGGCGCCCGGAGATCTTGATCCGCCGGGTTCTGCCTCGATTTAGGGCTTCCCGTTCACTGCGCGGTTGATTTCTGCGATTGAGGAAGAGGATCAAGGGAATCAAGTCAGTTCAAATCGCAATCCAAGCGCTCGGGTGCAGGACGGGCTGGCGGAGGACGAAAAAGATTTAAAGTGGGGCGAACTCTTTAGAGCATCTCCACCGCGCACCCAAGGCGATATTAGTCGGTCGAAATTATCCAAATTAACCAAATCGTCTACCACCTTGCCGTCATCAGTGCCGCCCCGTCGCAAATAGCCGTTGCTGTGCCACCAGACCCGTTGAAAAAGAAGAGAGCTCGCCATGATCTCGTCCTGATCGTTGGTTGCGGCTTGGCCTGCCAGGCTCCCGACCGCCTAGTCGAGTACACCGACGGCTGGTCGCGCCCATCACACCTGCCAGGTGTTCGACGAATTGCCTAAGTGCCATGCTGCACTGGTGGACTCCGACGACGAGGCGATGTTCGCCGCGCTGATAGAGGAGGAGGCCGGCGTCGGCGCCCAGAACGAGGATCACCTCTTGATGCTCACCGCTTTGGACGATTTGTTCGGCGCCAACACGAAGCTGCAGCGAGGTGGCTTCAAGATGGGTCGCCGGAAGAGAAAAAAGAGGCATCGTTCAGAGGGTTATTTCTTTCTCTACGCCGACTACTTTGCCGATGTTCCACTGCACGGCGAGAAGGTATTCCGGCGCCGGTATCGAATGGGTCGAAAGCTCTTTCTTCGCATTATGAATCCTCTTCGGGAGTACGACAACTATTTCGTTTGCAAGAAGAATTGCACCGGCACAGTTGGATTCTTTTCACTTCAGAAATACACAACGGACATGAGGATGCTTGCATACGAAGCTCCTAGTGATATGCAGAAAGACTATGCACGCATGGCGGAGTCCATCGCCCTTGAGTGTTTGTACAAGTTTTGCAGAGTAGTGGTGGGATGCTTTGAAGACACTGCTCGAATCCTAGCGGAGAATGAAGCAGGAGGATTTCCTGGGATGCTTGGAAGCATCGACTGCATGCATTGGGAATGGAAGAACTGTCCATTTTCTTGGTAGTGGATGTACAAGGGCGCAAAAGGGCACTAAGTGTGGTACTTAAGGCAGTTGCTACACATGACTTCTGGATTTGGCACTCCTTCTTTGGCATGACAGGAACACACAATGACATCAAATGTCTTTGTCAGGCTTGTTGAAGGTCATGATCCTCCGGTGAACTTCGAGGTCAATGGGCACCAGTACAACAAGGGATATTACCTAGCAGATGGCATCTACCCAAGATGGTCAACATTTGTGAAGACTATCTCAAGCCCTATGCCAGGAGACAAGTACTTCTACTTTGCCAAGTGTTAGGAGGCTTGCAGGAAGGATGACGAGCGGGCATTTGGGGTGCTCCAATCTCCATTTGCTGTTGTCCGATACCCCGCTCCGACCTGGTCGAAATCTCAAATGTGGAAGGTGATGAATTGTTGTTTCATCTTGCACAACATGATCATTGAGAGAGAGAAAGAGGAGCCAATGTTTGACACTGAACCATATCTCAACCAGGGACCTTTTGCAGTATTTGATCACCAGATACCGGTAGATTGAACATCCTACCTCAATATGTGTCAGGAGATTCGAGACCTGGAAGTGCATCATCAATTGCAGCAAGATCTAGTGGAGCACCTATGAATGCGCAATGGCAATCCCTAGTTTGACTGTAATATTTTTAATATTTCTGTCGAACTATGTATTTGTATTGTATGTTGTGCGCCGAATTACCGCTGATTTTTTTTGTTTTGTGTCGAGTTTTAGCTGAAATTGCATGTTCTGCGCCAAATTTAGCCAAAATGGAACGAATTTGGACAAAAACTGCGCCGAATCTCGCCGCCTGGGGGGCGACCCTAGGGTCGCGGTTGGGTGTCCGATCGCCCCCCCCCCCCCAAGCAATTTTAGCGTCGGCGGCCCCCCAAGCGGCGTTATTTTTGCGCCGAAACACGCCCTGGGGGTCGAACGGCTGGAGATGCTCTTAGATGGCGACGACCATGCCGTTAGCTTGGCTGCAGCATGCAGCCGATGCTCGCTACGCCTCGCCCGTGCCTGGTGGCCCGGTGCTTCGTACTGGCTGACATCGTCGTCGTCCGCTTACTCGCCGCCCACTATCGTCCGCCTGACCTCCGCTGCTAGCTAAGGTTCGTTTTTTTAGCTAGGGCTCATGACTGGCTACGTCGCTGGTGGCTCGAGCTGACCCCGTCGGCCGTTGCGTTTCTTGTGTTGAGCCAGCTGCCTAACCCCTAACGGGCCCGAATTTCACTCGTTGGCCCGGTAGCACGCATGATTGACATGCAATGGGTTTGGACCGGCGGGCCAGGTTGCATAGGCGACTAGGGTTTTTATACTCCAATGGGGATCATCATTGAGTTTCATAATTCTCTTAGAATCATTTCTCCCTCCTACTGCGCGTGCTTGGGTTGATCCAGGGGTCGACCTCGTCCTTTCACCTGGCCACGACGAAGCCGTAGGCGTTTTAGGGGTTTTGTGTGATCGAATCCAATGTGAGAGACATCGTTCGAAACAAGGGGGCTCTGTTGGGGAAATGAAGAAGATCAAGAGTGATATGGATCTCAAGAAAGCTATGAAGAACTTGGAGTTAAAGGAGGCAGAACTCAATGATGCTTTTTTCAAGGCGGATGAGATCAATGTGTTGAATAAAACGACTAGGTGTTTGTGGTCGTGTAACAGCCCAGATTTCACAAAAATTAAAATTTTTGTTTTCAGTGTGAATTGTTTGATTGTCTGATTTGTTTGCGGTGTTTGCATCCCCGATTTATCGATCGGCAATTATTTCCCCCCCTCTTATCTCGTACCGGACGGAGACCGACCCTTGCCACCCTGACACTCGACCTTTGTGACACCGGGTTTCACCCGATCACCGTCGCGAAAACAGCCCGAGACCAGCCGTAGCCAACGGAACGAAAACCCCGTTTAATAAGTAAACGGGTTATTTTTATAGCGCGCCGGAAAGTGTTCTCGGAACGGTTCCAATGTGAGGTGAACGCTGCCGGCTCGACGCGCTGATCGCGCAGTTCGAAGTTTTACCCGAATCGGAGGTACTGCGGACCCCCGGCGGTCAGAAACGTGAGCACCGCGCGCGCGAGAGAAAAACCGGGGATGTTTTTGCAAACTGCCAGCCACCTAGGCTATATAAAGAGCACCACACTCCCACCCCTTTCTAGGGTTTCCCTAGTCCAAAATTTGCAGCCACCCCCCTCAATTTTGCCCCAATTTTCGCCCCAACTCCCCAGATCTGAAAACCCTAATCCCAGCCACCTCCGGAGCCGTCGGATCTGAGATCCGAGGGCTCCAGGGCAGCCACGTGGCCCTCTAGCCTCCTCCCGCAGCAGCCAGGGTGCCCTGGCCCCACAGGGCCGCCGCCAGGCCCGCCCGGACCCATCTGGCCGAGCTCGTCGCCGCCGCCGTGGAGCGCCTCACCGACAGCCGTCCGCCGCCGGCAGCCGCAGCGGTGAGCCGCCCCTCCTCCTGCGTTGCACCTCACTCCTCCTCACCCCCCCTTTTTCTCCTGTTGCAGGTCGCCGACCGCCATGGTCAGGGCGAGGCCGAAGCCGAGCCGAGCTCCTCTGCCGCCGCCCGGCAACCATCGCCGCCGACGGGATCCGGCGCCCACCGGCCTCCTCCACCGATCCCGAACCTCCCTGGCCCCTCGAGCCCCATGCGCTACTCCGCCTCGCCACCGGAAGCCGGCGCCGCCACGGCCGCCCGACGGGATCGGGAGAGCCCCGATCTGGCTCCTCCGCCGCCGTCCTGGGCTCGGCCCAGCCGACCGGCCCACGTCGCCTCACGGCCCAGCACGCCTTCCTCCCCCGCGGGCCCAACTCCCCCTCCAGCTCCGCCACCATGAGATGGGCTGAGGCCCATGGTGAGAGCTCCATCTCTTTTTTTTCATTTCTAAGTCCCTGTTTTTTTCTAAGTCTGTGAAAACTGTTGCTGTGATCTGTTTTGCACGTAGTTTTACGGTAGATCTGTACCTCGGATGAACTTGCGCCCAAAATAAAAAAATTTGATGTTGATGTGCTCTGTCATAATGCTTTTGTGAGTTAATCCATTTGATGCCATCTTGATTGTGTTATTGTTGGTCAAACAGGGCATCCCGTCGTTAATTGCAAACTGTTGTTAATGGCTGCTGAAAATTGTTGCTTGATTGAAACTTCGGGGCAACCGTACGTCGGAATTGAGTGATTCCTTTTGCGTTGCGTTAAGAATTGTTTCTACTTCAGTTTCATGCATTCACATGCCATAATTGCTTGCTGCATCATGATTGTATCTTGCTCCAAAGTAGCTACCCTGTTGTTAGTGTGCTGCTGTTTATATTTTGTTGCAACTTCGGTCGACGAGTGTGTCGCGACCGTTTATCGGAATTGAGTGATTCCAATTGCATATTGTTAAGCATCATGTCTACTTCCATTTTATGTATTTCATTGTCATGATATGCTTGCTGGTCATATAGTTATTGAGCTCCAAAGTTGCTATGCTGCTATTTTTGACAGCCACCTCTGTTTTTCTCTAAGTCTGTAACGTTCCGATGCCATGTTGCATGCTTAATATCTTTTGATCTATAATGCCTATTTGCATGATTCTTTTTGCCATGCCTTCCCTGTCATGCCTACTTTAGTTCATATCATTTGTGATCATGTTCGCATTCATTATTCTGTTTATGCATTGCTCTAAAGTGTGCTTCGTGATGTTGGCAGATTATGCCCGTAACTTGTTTTGCTTGTATCTTTTTAACCGTAACTCCGTTTGGGGTGTTCTTTATATGTAACTTGATTAGTTTTTCATGTACTATGTGTTTATGCTATTGTTTTCTGCTGTTAACCAACCTAAAATATGGTTTAGGACAGAACAGTACCAAATCCTTTTATTGTCGTGCGTCACTTAGTGTTATGCCATGTTTAGGTTGTGCCTCACTTAAATTGACTAGCATAGATAGTTTACTTTGTGCTTCACCTCTTGACAATTTGTGCGCTATGCCATGCTTCTGTGTTTGCCATGTTAACAACTTTGTTGATCACCTGTAGCTAAACAACTTGAACCTTTCCAAATGTGCGGTATCGTCGTGTGTGACGAGTACTCCACTTGACCTGTTAGTAACCGCTCTCGACGGTAGGTGCGATGTCTCGTGTTGCCTTCTTGTTGATGCTTGCTCGTGTTTGCTTCGTAGTAATAGATGCTTGCTCGTTGATTTCTTTCCAGTGTTTCTCGTCTTGTGTGCTTCCGCGGGTACCTCTCGGAGACGATGCGAGCTTGCGATCGACTACACCTTCGGAACCCGACTTATCAACAGGCAAGGACTATACATTACTCATGATCCATTCTATTTCAACCAACGGTTTGCATGCTAGTCTAGGTTAGGTTCGATGTTTGATCCTACCACATGTTTACAGCCTCTTTCAAACCGATACAGCCATGTCCCCTCCCAGCAAACCTTGTACTGCTATGTTACTATTGCTCGTTGCTCAGCCCCTGCATACTATGCATGCTTAGGATGCTACGATGTTACCCTGTTACTCCTGGGTTTGGGATATCACATTATTATATTGTTGTTGATGATATGATTATTATAATGTTGACTATATTCGATGAAGGATGGAAGGTCTAGGCTATCCCGCCTCGACGCTTTGTTCCATTCGAGTCACCTAGGACCCGACTTCCGGGTATTGGTTTTAAGACTGAGCGTGCCTAACCGCATGTGGGATTTTATGGGGTCCCCTTTTCTTACCTACCTAGCTTCAAACATTTCTAGAGGTGGCCCAAGCTGGTTTTACCATTTGAAAACCGTGTGTGTGACTGGTGAGCTCCCAGCAGATTTTCAAACAACTCGGGCCAGCGGAGACATGGTTTCTTTGTTGGTCCACACCTGGAAGCTAGGGGGCTGCCCACATCTGTTTGGGTAGCTAACCCGACCTCGTCCAGCCGGAAGATTCCGATCCGATAGCGCGGCCGGCCTTTGGATTGGGTGTCGACACCCCGGGGGCCACCCGGATTTGTGCGTTGTTAGTTAGAGGGACCTGTCGTTCCGGATCTCTTGGGACTAAATCATAAAATGGTTGCCTATCATGGGTAGCAACTGAGAGAGATGGGCGTGTGTGCGGAGCCTCGTAATGGGCAGTTGGTACACCCCTGCAGGGTTAAATCTTTTCGAGAAGCCGTGTCCACGGTTATGGACGACTTGAGACCTACTCCTTGTTCATAGACAACAACAATAACTGAGATAATCTTAACAACTTGACCAACGTGTGCGTGCCTTGAATGCTTCTTCTTCGTCGGGATGCGAAGAGGAGGACAAGGATAGGATAGGTGTTATGTTTGCGTAAGTAGCTGATAGCAAGACTTGTTGGAGGAGATTCCTCATCGAATGCTTGGATTCTTACCTTACTCTCTAGATCGTTAGCCACTTCATAAATGCTAGTGCGGCAGCAACCTCACCACTTACCCCTTCCTTACCGTAAACTACTAGTTGTCCTAGAATGACGAGTGATGAAGTCCTTGCTGGGTCAGTTGACCACTACAGTTGGATGCTGAGTACTTCTGTACTCATGATACTACCCCCAAACTCTTTTCAGGGTTCTTGATCGACAACAGGTATGGTGATCGACGTTTCACGTGGAGACTCGACGACGACTAGTTAGGCAGATCCCGGCGGAGGGCCTGGACCCGTGTGGTTATGGGAATCGATGTTTTTCTCTTTGCCAGTAGGCATTTGATTGTAGTATGTACTCAGACATGTATCTTTCGCTGTTGTATTGTATTTAAGGCAGTTGTATGCCGATTGTATGAGATGTTGTATCCTTGTATCTGTAATGTTGTGATATCATGTTGGAAATCCGGGGCATGTGACTTCGTCATATGTCGCAGTGGGACCGATATGTGCTTCGTCCCCGGATCTGGATGGAAACATCTAGATCTGGAACAGTACCGCATATCGGGCCTTATAGGTCGCAAAGGTAAACACCAGGAAATCCTTCATCACTGATGCGTTCGGAGGTACAATGAAGTTTGCTTGGCGGCTGACTTATGATCTAGAGATTCGCGTGTTAGGCGACAACCTCTTTGTGATCCATATTTTCTATCTACGAGATTGAAATGGTGTTATGCATCAAGGACCATGGATATTCATAGGCCTCATGGTGGTGATCGAGTACTACAATGTGAAGGTAAACTAGTTGCGATCAGTTTGGAGAGGGTGCATGTTTGGACCCAAATCATTGATATCTCAGGCCTCTATCTTAACCCTAAATTTGTGGATCACCTGGATAGAAAAATAGGCCAAATCAACAGTGTTGAGATGAATTTGACGAGGATCTTTGAGGGTAACTATGTCCGTGTGAGAGCTAAAGTAAATGTGCTGGAGTCGCTAGGAGGATTCGCACCTGAATGTGAATGGCAAGGAACGGATCATGCACATGGCGAAGTACGAGAATATTGGCTTCTTCTAGTCGGTATGTGGCGTCATGGGTCACAACATGAGGAGTGGGGGGATGGTGTCCATAGCAAGGACGAAATCGAATACAAAGACTAGATGATAGCTACATGGAAGAACCTTCCATGATATCAAGGTTTTAATTGTGGTTCCCTTGTACCAATACGTGTGGAGCCTTTTGTGGCACACGCGAGAAGGGAGGGTCGCTAGGCATGCATGAAACCATACATTTGCCAAGATAAGAACTTCCTAGAAAGAGGAGCTAGCTGATCAAGATGATCTGGTAGATACCATCAAGAGTCCCATTAAAACCAATGAAGGAGAAGTTGAATAGAAGGAAGGCATTTCGGTGGCAACAAAAGAACTTAATATGTCGGGAATATGGGAGCTACGGTGCCTGATGGTCTAGCCCAAGAGGAGCAAGGGAATGGGACAAATGAATCTGTAGCTTCCGAGCGGGTAGCGCAAGACCAGTCTGGAGGTCCAGTACCACCACCACCTCCTGGATACATGTCACCAGGGGAGAGGGATAAATCAAATCATGGGTCTTTGCTATCTAAGTAGAAGATTGATGAGAAGAATTTGGTGGGATCTAAGAAGGAGCACCGCCAATCATCACGAGTATCATTAGTTGGAACTATAGTGAGATTGTTGACGACACGATAGTTCGTGAGTTGCGCACTTTTATGCAAAGATTTTTTCCTCGGTGCTTTGTTTGCAAGAAATTCAAGTAAGATGGTTACGTGCTAGAAACCTAGTTTTCTTCTTTTAGTTCTAGAAATTGTTTCAATGTTAGCAGTAATGGTTGAAGTGGATATTTGACAATTGATACGTCCCGAACGTATCTATAATTTATGCTTGTTCCATGCTCTTTTGGGTGACATTACTATGTGTTTTGCTACACTTTCATACTTTTTTACATTTGGACTAACCTACTAACTCAGTGCACCCAGTGCAAGTTTCTGTCTGCTGATGTCTGTGAATTTCAGATTTTTACCCATATTTACAGAGCTCCAAAAATTCTAATAAATATATATATATATAATCAACGCATCGGAAGACTCCAGAAGCCCGAAGTGGGGCCAGAGGGGGGCCAGGCCCACCTAGGCGGTCAGGTGGCGCGGCCCCACCCCTGGCCGCGCCAGGAGGGCGCCTGGGCGGGGGCCACCTCCCCTGGTGCCCCTTTGGCCTATTTTAATACCCCGTTCCAGAAACCCTCATCATGATTTTCACCTATGTTCCACCGCCGCCCACTTCCAAGATCGGGAGCACCACAAGACCCCTTCCCGGCACCCTGCCGGAGGGGAGATTGACCCCCGGGAGCTTCTCCACCACCATGAGTGCTTCCCCGGACGTGTCATGAGTAGTCCCCCTTAGACCATGGGTCCATGACCAGTAGCTATGTGATGTCTTCTCTCCAATCTTGTGCTTCAATACTTAGCCATTTTGAGCTGCCCTACATGATCAAGGCACCTATGTAATTTTCCTGCTGTTGCTATGTTGTGTTTGTTGGGATCCGATGGATTATGAGATTATGTTCAGATTGTGATGAGTTATATATTTGGTTCTCCTTTTATATTTTGTTCTTGAGTAATTCTTGCATGTTCTCTGTTGCTTTTTATTGCTTTAGCCAAGTAGTGGATAGTAACTCCAAGAGGGAGCGTTTATGCTTGATTGTGGGTTCATGCCCCCCGATATCTAGCTTGAGTGACAGAAACATGGCACTAGGGGATGTGTTGTTGCCACCAGGAAGAAAACAACGGTGCTTGTAATCGCGGTTGTAAGGATTGTTTACCTTACGCAAAGTTTGTTAATGCAGTTGTTTGTTGCTTTGAGTTTACACTTTGGGTGGGGCTCACAACTTAATACCAGCGAGATGTTCTGGATAGATATCTCAAGGTGGATGATTAGTGAGTAGATGCAGTTGGATTACGGTCTACTTGTTTTGGCGTACTGCCCATACTTTTGAGCCTCTAACTTTCTTGCAACATAATTAGCATTGCGGTGCGTTTATAATTCTGTCAATTGCCCAGATGTAATCTGTTCACCAGCTTAGTTAGTTTATCGTGTTTTGGGAGAGAGACATCACTAGTGAACATCACCTTTTTGTTGAAATCACCATCACAGTCCATATTTCCACCACAGTTTACACCTCAGTTATTTACTGCTTTATTTCCTTTTTGTTGCAATCACCATCACTATTTCCATCGTGCGTTTGACCCTTTGTAAACGACAAGGATGGAGAGATTGACAACCTCTCTGAACTCGTTGGGAGCAAAGTTATTTGTTGTGTGTGCAGGTCCACGTCAACTTGTCTCAACTCGGCAACTTAATATCTGACGCCGTTGACACCTACTTGCTGAATTAGGAGTTCGTCGGAGACAAACCTCGGTATTTTTACCGAGGGAAATTTGTTGCTATCGACATCATAACCTTCCACTTGGGGTAAGTAACTGTTCAGCGATAAATATCATCATCCGTCAATTCGTATTTAAAAGTCATACGCCGAACAGTCCTATCAACCCTTTCACTAGGATTACACAGATAATCAATAATGGGCTTCCTCCAATCTTGATTTTCACATGTACTAGATTTTCCATTAGTGGCCGAAGTAGTAATTTCTAATTCGTCTTCTTCCATGCTGGCAAGACAAGACATCGGTTCTTGCGAGATAGAAAACATGCCACGATGAACATGATAACCATATGCTTGTTGTGCCAATTCATTTGATTTCCAATTGTCATGTTTAGGTATATGAGCAATACTAAAATGATCTAAAGTAGAAACTACATCTAGACATTTATCAAGATAAACATTGAGTGATTCATCAAAGCATTTAAACACTCCAGAAACTTGACGCACTACCAATAATGAATCACCAGAAGCCTCAATGTGGGTAGCACCTATATCAAGCAACATCTTTAAGCCGAATAACAATGCTTCATATCCGGCCTGATTATTGGTGCAAAAGTATTCTAATCGGCATGAGGCCTCAAAAATGGCACCATGAGGAGATATTAAAAAAAACACCTTGGCCATTGCTACAAACTGAACCATCAAAATATAATCTCCATGGCACTAATGAAACAAGGGTTATATCAATATCATACTTACTATCAATCCGATGTTCAACTATAAAATCAGCAACAATTTGGCCTTTCATAGATTTCAAAGATTCATAAGCCAAATCATACTCAATCAAAGCATAAGCCCACTTACCAAATTCTACCACTAAGAATTGGCCTATGCAACATGTATTTGATGACATCGGTTTAACAAGCTACTAAACAATTACTACGCACTAGAATATGTCTCTGTTTTGTGCAAGCATAATATAATCATAAGCATATTTTCTCAATGAAGGTATACCTTGTTTCGGCATCCAAAAGGCATCGGGTCAAATAAGTAATAGCATGTTCCTTCCCTTCGGTCTCTTGAGTCAAAATAACACCAATAACACCTTCCTCCACCGCAATATAATGTCTAAAGGGCTTTCCATGCTTAGGAGCTTTCAACACCGGAGGGGTGCATAAATATTTCTTGATCATGTCAAATGCTTCTTGCCGTTTTGCCCCCAAGTAAAATCAACGTCATTCTTTAACCGAAGTATAGGAGTAAATACATCAACCTTCCCTGATAAATTAGCAATGAATCTCCTCAAATAACTAATCTTGCGAAGGAACTTCTGCATATCTCTCTTGCACATTGGAGCCTCCACCTTCTGTATAGCTTCTATCTTCTTGGGATCAATTTCTATACCGTCCTCATGAAAAATAAAACCCAAGAATTTGCCAGCCGATACACCAAAAGCAAACTTCGAAGGATTCATCTCCAGTCCATATTTCTTCATCCTCTCAAAAGCTAAATGCAACGGCTAAGTGAGATTCAAAAGCATCCGATTCGACAACAATACCATCCATATAGACCTCAAGTATGACACCAAGTAAATCATGAAAAATTAAGTTCATGGCCCTTCGGTATGTGGCACCAACATTCTTCAAACCAACGAAACCGGGGCACCGAAAAGAAGTTTTGTAGATATCCTCTTCGGGCATAAAAATTTGATTATACGCCGCATTACCATCCAGAAAGCTAACAACTTTATCTCCAGAATCTTCATTAATAAGCATATCGGCTATTGGCATGGGATACTCATCTTTGGATGTAGCTCTATTCAAATCTCTGAAATCAATACACGCCCTCATCTTGTTGGACCCTTTCATCTTGTGACGCCCCCAAAATCGGACCGTGTACAGTAATCATACACGCAAGGTACACGGTCGAGATTAGGGACTCACGATGAGATATCACAACCCAACTCTACAAATAAAATAATACAAGATGTATAATACAAGCCAGAGGGCTTGAATACAACAGCTCGAGAGCACAAAGTCAGCGGAAGCAATAGTATCTGAGTACAGACACAAGGATACAAGGCTGCCTTAAGAAGGCTAGCACAAAAATCAACAACGATCAAAAAGGCGAGGCCTCCTGCCTAGGAACCTCCAAACTACCCCTGGTCAAAGAGGAACTCGACGTGGTAGAAGGCATCGGGGATCTTCACGTTGCGGTGGTCGGCATCGGGGATCTCCTGCTCCTGGGCTCCAAGGCTCCAACGTCGACTGCAGCGGCCGATCAGGCAAAACAAAAAGGGGGAAATAAAGCAGGTGAGTATCTAGCATACCCGTGAGTCTTACGTCCGCTACTAAGCAATTCTGCATTTGTATCAAATGGAAAGGGGAGGCTGTATATAGTGGACTGCAAGGTAGAAATTCAGAATAAGGGTAAGAAGCTAGGCCTATCGAAGACTAGCATCTTCCGACGAGTCTTGCAGCATGGGGTAAGAATCAGCCAACAGTTTAAAAGCATGAATGTAATAACAATGCAGCAGAAGTTGCTGCCGCATTGTATAATAGTAAGTTGTATAGATAACAATTATATATGCCTCCGAGATCCCCTCCTCGACTTCCCTATGAGGAAAAGAAACCGGAACCAACAGTTTAATAGTAATTGTTTGTAGTAGTAGGATCTGGCTTCAGCATAAAGCGTCCTGTTACCGTGGACACGGCTATTCGAATAGATCAAACTCCCTGCAGGGGTGCACTACTGTTCAGCCTGCATGCTCGGATCTCCAGGGTGGCGTACACCTTGTTAGGGAATGCCCCACCGAGGCTATCCAACACGCCGAGGCCCATCCTACGGCTCATCAGAGAGGTCCCCGCCGGTCTACAGTCCTAAGCGCAAGAGCTTAATGGGCCATCACCTCTCGCACTCTGGGTCGTTGTGCGCCAAGTGGATCCAGTGCCACAGCACGATCCGACCCAACCACAATGCTGAAACCGGACGTCTTTCAGAGCTTTCGAACGAGACCACAACGCGGAGGGCCCACACCGTAACCCCACGTGAAGGTAGTGCGTACAAGCCTTTGCAGCCTCTCAAGTCATCCACCTGAACCGTTAAGCATTTTATTATTTTCTGTCGGGACAACTGTTATCGTTGCCCCTTTTTGGGTGAGTCGCGGACAACGACAGCAGCCAGGACCACCAATAACGTCGGTGCCTGCCCTGACGTCCCACCAACTCATGCGGTTACCAACAAGGTGAACCGTCTCCTTACCTTGTCTCGCGTTTGCTCTTTGAAGAGCTCGACTTTCGTACAACAGGATACCTCTCGGCCACGAACAGTACTACGCCCGCCGCTCACCGGTGGAATACACTTGACCTGTCGTTCCGCTAAGATACCCTGCGCGGGCACCGTGGGTTCGCCCGACTCCTTACCTGTAAGGACACTAGTTGATTCGGGTGCCTACCATCAAGTGAAACCAGGAGGAATCACCCTCGATGGTACACTTGAAGAGGTTCGACCGAGACATCAGCGGAATGAACTAAAGAGGAATATTCTCGTATCACCCCGGTGGTGCCGAGACACCAGCGGGATGAACTAAAGAGGAATACCCTCGTATCATCCCAGTGTTGCTACGCTACTGAGCCGACGAGAGTGAAATACGAGTCCGTCCAATCGTAAGTCAAACTCGAAGCGACTCGGCAGAGTCTCGCCGTTGTAGGTTCCCTAGGGTGTCTACATTGATCCGTACCTGTTGCAGTTGTATTATATCGTAATCCGCGTTTACTCACCATCGTGATCACGACCCGCTATTCTAAACCTAGCTAACAATGCACAGGGTTTACTGCTGAATATTATATTTATATTTAATAGGCAGCATAGGATAAAAGAAGGTACATCAAGGGGCGACAATGACAGGCTATGCAATTGAATAGGATTGTAACGTAGCAGCAGCAGTAACAAAGCCTAGTGCAAGAAATGTACGGAAAGATAGGCGATATCTGGGGAAGAGAATGGCTCTGCTTGCCTGGAAGCTCGACGGTAGGGGTACGGTCGTTGACAAAGTTGTCGTACTCGGCAACGGTGTCGGCGGCAGCAACAAGGTCTATCGGAGAATAAAGGGGGGAGAAACAATAAATACAAGGCAATAATAGCAATACAATTGTATGACATAGCAAATATAAAGCAACGGGGCTCTAACGCAGTGTTAAGTATTTTAGTCGGAGCGGGAATTTATCCGGGGATGACTCATCAGTACCGGTTGATTACCGGACAGATGATCCGGAGGGGAAGGTTCCATGTCTGCAGTGTTAGAGACATCTGACAGACATGTGGATAGTGTATCTGTGCTCGTTGATCCATTCTGAACAACTTTCGTATTCAGAACATTTTCATCCGGACAGTTTTACCGGCTCAGGGTGATTACCGGACAGTGCAAAAGGAGGGGGAATGTTTCATGTTCAGTATATTAGAGGGGTGTGGTGGGGGTATGGGTAGCGTAACCGGGTTCATTGTATTTTTCTGATCAACTTTGATATATAAATTATTTTAATCCGACTTACGGTTTAAAAGATATTGATTTTAAAAATTTAAATCACTTTTAAATCATTTCTGGATTTTCTTTTATTAAATAATCAATATTATCCACAACCTTATCCAGATCAGTATTGTTGACCAACTCAACCTGACAGAGGGACCCACATGTCATAGGCTGGGGCCTTTGATTGGTCAACTGACCAGTGGGTCCCATATGTCATACACTTGACATTTATAAATCAGATTATTTATTCTAAATTAGCAGTGGGACCCAGCTATCATGGACACAGTTTTATAATTAATAGTTTGATTAACCCTGTGGTTATTTTAATGGTCTGGACCCACATGTCATACACAATATTACTTAACAGAGGGGGTTTATTTTGTTAATCACCAGTTAGAGGCTAATCAAATTAACAAGGGCCCCATGTCAGCGGGGCAAACCACGGCACGACACGCAGCCCGCTCGGCCACGGCCATGGCCGGCGGCGAGCAGAAGCTGCGGGCGGCGGCCAGGCGCGGGCGGCAGGGCACGTGCGGGCAGCACCGCGGCCGGCAGCAGCAGCCCGCGCTCGTGGGGCAGCAATGGCGAGCGCGGCGGTTGGAGCTGCGACGACGCGGGCACCGCCAAGGGGAGTGCAGCGGCGGGGACTACGTGCGTGTCCAGAGGCTAGACGGAGGGGCGGCAGGGCGCTGCCTGGGCACGGCCTCGCGCTGAGGGCGCGGCTCGGCACGCACGCCGGCGACCGAAACAACGGCAGGGAGGTCCTATGGTGGAGGCTCGCGCGGGAAGAGAGGGGGAATTGAAGGGGAGGCTCACGTGGTTTAGTAGGGAAGAGCAGCAGGCTCAGGGAGGCGCCGGAGTTGCGGCAGCGAGGCCGCGACGGCCGTGATGATGGAGGAGGGGCGTGATCCGCGCGTTGTGGCGGATCCCCACTCGAGCGCTGGCGGGAGGTGACCTGGAGGAGCCCGGCGGCGCCCCTGGACACCACGGCGGAACCTGGGGTGGCTGGTGGCCGCGCCGGTGCCCGACGACGGCGGCGGCCCAGTCGGGCACGAGCTCGATCCAGAGCAGGCGGAGTGAGTGAAAAGGGGTGGGAGGCGCGCGGCTAGGGTTTCCAGGGGGCTCGGGGACGCCGATATAGTCACCGGCGACCGCCCGATGAGCGCCACGGCGGCACGGTGAGGCTTGGCCGGTGTGGATGCACGCCACGGCCTCCCGTGAGCAGTAGGAAGAGGAAGGGCGTGGAACTGGGCTGGGCCCGGTTTGGCTTCGCCCTGGGCACTGGATAGCTTTCCATTTTCTTTCTCTTTTCTATTAACCTTTCCATTTATGTTTTATTTTATTTTGCTAACAATCGATTTTTGTAAAATACAAATCTTGTTCCATAATTTGTGTTGGACATTATAACAGTGCCACAAAAAGTTTGGGCACAAAATAAATTCATTTAAGATTTCATTTGAATTTGCAATAATTAAAAGGGGTTGTTTTGGCACTGTTTGGAATTGTTTAAAATATTTGAATGTTGTAATAAATATCCACCACCATAGTATCTTGGTCTACTGTCTTTTAGGAATTTTGTAAAATGGTTTGCACAATTTTTGGGTCAAGTTTAATTTCCACTTGTTTTTGGAATTTTTATTCGTTTTGAATTTTTATTTGGGTTGAATCTAAACAAGTCATGATCAAGGGTGATAATCACATGCCTAATCAAGATGTCATGGCCTTAAATCAAAGTGATTACTATTGAAGTACTGTAGGTGACTCCTGGGGTGTTACAAATCTCCACCACTAAAAAGAATTCTCGTCCCGAGAATTAAAAGGTAGCGTAAGGGGTAGAGTCTTTGGTTTCGTAAGCTAACGATTATTCTTGATCTTGTTTGCTCTTCTCGAAGTAGTTAATCCTTCTCGTTGATGTCTTCATTTCTCTACATCGGTGCATCTTTACAAGTTGTCATCCTTTCTTCGGGGTCTTCATCGTACGTACGAATAGCTTAGGAGAGGAAACTCAAGGTGGTCGGATCGGTACAAGGTTAATCAATCGAGGTTATCCAAAGGGAATGGGGGCACAAAGTATCTTTCGAGTTTATACTCAGGGTAATACATCGAGATAAACAAAAGAAGGTATGAGACGTTTCATGCGGATAAGCATGCATTCGATGCCGATAACGGATTATTAAAAGGGGTCCATAGCATCAGGCATAAGTGTTGAGTCTGATATCAGATTGAATATCACAAGGTATGTGACTCGTGAATGGCATACGAGGTCAAGCACGAGGAATAATCCTTGGGAACGGTAATGTACAAAAGAGTCATGTTTTGATCCTGTGGAACTGTGGGTTATGGGCCCACGTTGAATAAGAAGGGTGGTGACGTTTAATACGATCAATTTGCAAGGTATGACGGAGAACAACTTGTACGTACAAAATAGTACACCGAAGTGTTTGCATAAGCAGGGAATTATCACTGCTCAGATAAGTTATATCACAAGAAAGGTTAAACAGACCAATGGAAAGGAAGAGGTGATGATACACAAGTATCAGGTGTATATCTTTCCCAAGGAAAAGCAGAGCACGATATACATGACCAAGTTGGCAGAGAGTCAAGGGAGGTTGTCGATGATAAAACAAATCATCGAGGGGCATGGATGGCATTTCACATGATGAATCCAATTGACACATGGAAGAAGCCATGAAATATTAGTCAGATAATAATCTACCAATGGTCGGGTGGTTCGCAAAGAATCTGATGGAAGTATCGGCACTCAACCAGAAGGAGAAATAATGCAAAGGCATCGGGTGATAGAAGCATCAGAATAATTCAATGCTTAAGTACAAGGGAATTATGATTGACAGATCGGGAGGTGGATGTAATTATCCATACGGACTTATCGGTGGCAGGGGATTGCAAAGGCGATGAACACGTAGGTTATCGGAGAGTAATCTTCGGAGTCTTCAGGTGAAGCAAGCGATCATCTTGGGTGAAGGTCTCTCCGGGCAGATGCGACCACGAGATCCTAAAGTCAGCATTAGTAAAACCTTTAACCCGAAAGAGGAGAGAGATCAGAATCCCAGAGTAAAGGTATGGAGAAAAAGATCCTAATACCATAGATATCACACGTAGTGACATCGATGTGGGCCCGTAAGCCAAATATTAGGTTAGCAAAATAGTTTTTTCAAAGTCTAGACTCAACTTCGACCATGTAGTGGTTGGGTGGCTTCCTACAGGCAGTCGGCTCTGGTACCAACTTGTGACGCCCCCAAAATCGGACCGTGTACAGTAATCATACACGCAAGGTACACGGTCGAGATTAGGGACTCACGGTGAGATATCACAACACAACTCTACAAATAAAATAATACAAGCTGTATAATACAAGCCAGGGGCCACGAGGGCTCGAATACAACAACTCTAGAGCACATAGTCAGCGGAAGCAATAGTATCTGAGTACAGACACAAGGATACAAGGTTGCCTTAAGAAGGCTAGCACAAAAATCAACAATGATCAAAAAGGCGAGGAACTCGACATGGGAACCTCCAAACTACCCCTGGTCAAAGAGGAACTCGACGTGGTAGAAGGCATCGGGGATCTTCACGTTGCGGTTGTCGGCATCGGGGATCTCCTACTCCTAGGCTCCAAGGCTCCAACGTCGACTGCAGCGGCCGATCAGGAAAAACAAAAAGGGGGGAAATAAAGCAGATGAGTATCTAGCATACTCGCGAGTCTTACGTCCGCTACTAAGAAATTATGCATTTGTATCAAATGGAAAGGGGAGGCTGTATATAGTGGACTGCAAGGTAGAAATTCAGAATAAGGGTAAGAAGCTAGGCCTATCGAAGACTAGCATCTTCCGATGAGTCTTGCAGCATGGGGTAAGAATCAGCCAACAGTTTAAAAGCATGAATGTAATAACAATGCAGCAGAAGTTGCTGCAGCATTGTATAATAGTAAGTTGTATAGATAACAATTATATATGCCTCCGAGATCCCCTCCTCGACTTCCCTGCGAGGAAAAGAAACCGGAACCAACAGTTTAATAGTAATAGTTTGTAGTAGTAGGCTCTGGCTTCAGCATAAAGCGTCCTGTTACCGTGGACACGGCTATTCGAATAGATCAAACTCCCTGCAAGGGTTCACTACTGTTCATCCTGCACGCTCGGATCTCCAGGGTGGCGCACACCTTGTTAGGGAATGCCCCACCGAGGCTATCCAACACGCCGAGGCCCATCCTACGGATCATCAGAGAGGTCCCCGCCGGTCTACAGTCCTAAGCGCAAGAGCTTCATGGGCCATCACCTCTCGCACTCCGGGTCGTTGTGCGCTAAGTGGATCCAGTGCCGCAGCACGATCCGACCCAACCACAATGCTGAAACTGGACGTCTTTCAGAGCTTTCGAACGAGACCACAACGCGGAGGGCCCACACTATAACCCACGTGAAGGTAGTGCGTACAAGCCTTTGCGGCCTCTCAAGTCATCCACCTGAACCGTTAAGCATTTTATTATTTTCTATCAGGACAACCGTTATCGTTGCCCCTTTTCGGGTGAGTCGCGGACAACGACAATAGCCAGGACCACCAGTAACGTCGGTGCCTGCCCCGACGTCCCACCAACTCGTGCGGTTACCAACAAGGTGAACCGTCTCCTTACCTTGTCTCGCGTTTGCTCTTTGAAGAGCTCGACTTTCGTACAACAGGATACCTCTCGGCCACGAACAGTACTAGGCCCGCCACACACCGGTGGAATACACCTGACCTGTCGTCCCGCTAAGATACCCTGCGCGGGCACCGTGGGGTCGCCCGACTCCTTACCTGTAAGGACACTAGTTGATTCGAGTGCCTACCATCAAGTGGAACCAGGAGGAATCACCCTCGATGGTACACTTGAAGAGGTTCGACCGAGACATCAGCGGAATGAACTAAAGAGGAATATTCTCGTATCACCCCGGTGGTGCCGAGACACCAGCGGAATGAACTAAAGAGGAATACCCTCGTATCATCCCAGTGATGCTACGCTACTGAGCCGACGAGAGTGAAATACGAGTCCGTCCACTCGTAAGTCAAACTCGAAGCGACTCGGAAGAGTCTTGCCGTTGTAGGTTCCCTAGGGTGTCTGCATTGATCCGTACCTGTTGCAGTTGTAATATATCGTAATCCGCGTTCACTCACCAGAGTGATCACGACCCGCTATTCTAAACCTAGCTAACAATGCGCAGGGTTTACTGCTGAATATTATATTTATATTTAATAGGCAGCGTAGGATAAAAGAAGGTACATCAAGGGGCGACAATGACAGGCTATGCAATTGAATAGGATTGTAACGTAGCAGCAACAATAACAAAGCCTAGTGCAAGAAATGTACGGAAAGATAGGTGATATCTTTGGAAGAGAATGGCTCTGCTTGCCTGGAAGCTCGACGGTAGGGGTACGGTCATCGATGAAGTAGTCGTACTCGGCAACGGTGTCGACGGCAGCAACAAGGTCTATCAGAAAATAAAGGGGGGGAGAAACAATAAATACACATCAATAATAGCAATACAATTGTTAGACATAGCAGATATAAAGCAACAGGGCTCTAACGCAGTGTTAAGTATTTTAGTCGGAGCGGGAATTTATCCGGGGATGACTCATCAGTACCGGTTGATTACCGGACAGATGATCCGGAGGGGAAGGTTCCATCTCTGCAGTGTTAGAGACATCTGACTGACATGTGGATAGTGTATCTGTGCTCGTTGATCCATTCTGAACAACTTTCGTATTCAGAACATTTTCATCCGGACAATTTTACCGACTCCGGATGATTACTGGACAGTGCAAAAGGAGGGGGAATGTTTCATGTTCGGTATATTAGAGGGGTGTGGTAGGGGTATGGGTAGCGTAACCGGGTTCGTTGTATTTTTCTGATCAACTTTGATATATAAATTATTTTAATCCGACTTACGGTTTAAAAGATATCAATTTTCAAAATTTGAATCACTTTTAAATCATTTCTGGATTTTCTTTTATTAAATAATCAATCTTATCCACAACCTTATCCAGATCAGTATTGTGGACTAAGTCAACCTGACAGAGGGACCCACATGTCATAGGCTGGGGCCTTTGACTGGTCAACTGACCAGTGGGTCCCATATGTCATACACTTGACATTTATAAATCAGATTATTTATTCTAAATTAGCAGTGGGACCCAGCTGTCATGGACACAGTTTTATAATTAATAGTTTGATTAAGCCAGTGGTTATTTTAATGGTCTGGACCCACATGTCATACACACATATTACTTAACAGAGAGGGTTTATTTTGTTAATCACCAGTTAGGGGCTAATCAAATTAACAGGGGCCCCATGTCATCGGGGCAAACCACAGCACGACACGCAGCCCGCTCGGCCACGGCCATGGCCGGCGGCGAGCAGCAGCGGCGAGCGGCGGCCAGTGGAGAAACGCGGCCAGTGGCGAAACGCGGCCAGGCGCGGGCGGCAAGGCACGTGCGGGCAGCACCGCGGCCGGCAGCAGCAGCCCGCGCTCGTGGGGCAGCAATGGCGAGCGCGACGGTCGGAGCTGCGATGACGCGGGCACCGGCAAGGGGAGTGCGGCGGCGGGGACTACGGGCGTGTCTAGAGGCTAGATGGAGGGGCGGCAGGGCGCGGCTAGTCCGCGGTTTGCGCGTGAGCGCGCGCGGAGGGGTGCTGCCTGGGCACGGCCTCGCGCCGAGGGCGCGGCTCGGCACGCACGCTGGCGACCGAAACAACGGCAGGGAAGACCTACGATGGAGGCTCGCGCGGGAAGAGAGGGGGAATTGAAGGGGAGGCTCACGTGGTTCAGTAGGGAAGGGCAGCAGGCTCGGGAAGGTGCCGGAGTTGCGGTGCGGCAGCGAGGCCGCGACGGCCGTGATGATGGAGGAGGGGCGTGATTCGCGCGTTGTGGCGGATCCCCACTCGAGCGTTGGCGGGAGGTGACCTGGAGGAGCCCGGCGGCGCCCCTGGACACCACGGCGGAACCTGGAGTGGCCGGTGGCCGCGCCGGTGCCCGACGACGGCGGCGGCCCAGTCGGGCACGAGCTCGATCCAGAGCAGGCGGAGCGAGGGAAAAGGGGTGGGAGGCGCGCGGCTAGAGTTTCCAGGGGGCTCGGGGACGCCGATATAGTCACCGGCGACCGCCCGATGAGTGCCACGGCGGCACGGTGAGGCCTGGCCGGTGTGGATGCACGCCACGACCTCCCGTGAGCAGTAGGAAGAGGAAGGGCGTGGAACTGGGCTGGGGCCGGTTGGGCTTCGCCCTGGGCACTGGATAGGTTTCCATTTTCTTTCTCTTTTATGTTAACCTTTCCATTTATGTTTTATTTTATTTTGCTAACAATTGATTTTTGTAAAATACAAATCTTGTTCCATAATTTGTGTTGGACATTATAACAGTGCCACAAAAAGTTTGGGCACAAAATAAATCCATTTAAGATTTCATTTGAATTTGCAACGATTAAAAAGGGCTGTTTTGGCACTGTTTGGAATTGTTTAAAATATTTGAATGTTGTAATAAATATCCACCACCATAGTATCTTGGTCTACTAACTTTTAGGAATTTTATAAAATGGTTTGCACAATTTTTGGCTCAAGTTTAATTTCCACTTGTTTTTGGAATTTTTATTCGGTTTGAATTTTTATTTGGGTTGAATCTGAACAAGTCATGATCAAGGGTGATCATCACATGCCTAATCAAGATGTCCTGGCCTTAAATCAAAGTGATTACTGTTGAACTACTATAGGTGACACCCGGGGTGTTACACATCTCCACAGGCACAATATTAAAAATCCATTTAAGATACTGCAAGGTCTAACAAAATTAGCTTTAAGCAATTGACCGGTCTCTTCCTTGACATGGTCATATATTTTAGGATTAAATTTTCTCGTCGTTTGCTTATAAGGCCTAAAACCATTTTTTATAGGCAACCGATGCTCAACTAGCTCTCGGCTCAAACCCGACATCTCATGATACTCCCTTGCAAAGCAACAAATATGTTCTTTCAACAACTCGATTATTTTAACTTTACAATCGGCTTCTAGATTTTTGTTCACAAACTTCGGCCTTGGAATTGAACCATCCCCTATGTCTATCTCCTCTAATGGATCGGCGGACGCAAAACCTTGCCATAATTTATCCATGTCTTCCAACTCTTCTATCGACTCAAATATATCGTTCCCATTGGACCGATAGTCTTCAAGACGCTTCAGCAACCATTTAGAGTTAGAATCCATTTAAATACATCATTACTTGGAGCCGGTTACCACCAACCGGATTTAAAGACACGGGCACAAATCCATTCTTTGTGGCGCTAAGAAAATTGAACTTCGACAAATCGCGCCCTGTCAAGCAAGTATCATGTGGATGTTGCCAATCCACCGATGCATCAGCCAAAGCAACACAAGCCGAATTATCCGCATGAATGACCTTCACCTCATCATCAACCCACTAAATCAAAAACTGGTGCATAGTAGATGGCACACACCGTTTTTCATGAACGAAATCATGTCCTAATATAACGTTGTAATTACCTTGCACCTCACCGACAAGAAATACAACAGCCAAAGTTTTGCTTCTCACTGTAAGCTCAACATACATAACACCTTTGGCCTTAGTTTTTTATTTGCCTTCGAATCCACTGAGCACCATATTGGTCTTTATCAATTCTACATCATTCAAACCCAACTTTTTAAAGACCGAATAGGGCATAAGATTCACCACAGCACCACCATCAACAAGCATCCTAGAAACCGGTGATCCATTAATATGACCTTTCAGGTACAATGGCCTCAAGTGTGTCACTGGTTCTTTTGGCTTCTCGAATATAGCATTCTTAGGGCCAAAATCCAAATGAGCCACCTCCCCTTCTTCATCCACGGCACGAAATTCAGCTGCTAGGTAGAACACTATATTAATATCCATACTTTCATGAACATGCGTAGGCTCATAATCTAGCTACTCCTCTTCCTCATGCATATCCGCTGATTCCGATGTATTCTCAAGTGAAGGAGAAGTGATAGATGGTGTGGACGATACAATAGCATTTGCATCATCCTCTCTTGGAACTACTGGAGTTGAGAGAGCCACCGTGTTATCTATTTGCTTAGGCCTCCACACCTTCATCGCGAGCACCATGGGACGTTCTTCATTGAACCACTTGGCCCTCAATTTTTTCGCCTCTTGATCCACCTTCTCATGGTTCCTCATGCGCTGCAATTTCCTCTTTTGTGATTTGGATAAACTGGGCCGACACCATTTAGGTTCAGTATACTTGATATCTCTAGGCTTGACCTCACTTGCACTAGCTTTATGATCATTAGCCATAGGAGCCTGCGAGACAGCCACCACATCATTACTTGGAGCAGACGGATCATCAATAACAATTGGCTCTTTGAGTTTTAGCATCTCAGTACCCACCATAACACTTTTATCACCAAGGCTATCTTCTTTTGGCTTAGCAGAATTCAGAGTTAGAGCACTTGGCGACTTTGCACACCACATTTTCCCGCGAGGTTTTGATGGTAGATGGGAGCAACCCCCAATGGCTCCTTATGCTTTTCATCCAGGGTGGGCAGCGCCTACGAGATCCTTGCACGAGAGGATTTCTTACCCCATACAAGACCGTTTGAGTTATGGTGCCAATCGGTCAATGCAAATTCATCCAAAGGAAGCATGTATAGTATGGAGCATAAGGGGGTGGCTCCTGATGCCAGCGAGGAAGTTGTCTTCTTCTCGCCCCTCGATGGTTACCCCAAGTGGAAGGTTGAGATGTAGCTAGCGGAAAATTTCCCTCGGTGAAGATACCAAGGTTATCGTACTAGGAGGAATCCGAATTCTTCAAGTAGGTGTCAACAGCGCCAGAGATTAAATTGTCGAATTGGTTTGAGGTTGACGTGGACCTGCACACAGAAACAAATATCTTCGCTCCCAACGAGTTCATAGACATTGTCGATCTCTCCGGCCTTGTCTTTTACAAAGGATCAAACACACGGTGGAAATAGTGATGGTGATTGCAACTGAAAGGAAATAAAGCAGTAAAGAGTTGAGGTGTAACAATGGTGGAAATATGGACCGGGGTCCCATGATGTTTACTAGTGATGTCTCTCTCCCAAAAGACGATAAAGTAGCTACGTTGGGTGAACAAACTACAACTGGGCAATTGACAGAATTATAAACGTACCGCAATGCTGATACGTCCCAAACATATCTATAATTTCTGCTCGTTCCATGCTCTTTCGGGTGACATTGCTATGTGTTTTTCTACACTTTCATACCTTTTTACACATATTTGTACTAACCTACTAACTCAGTGCACCCGGTGCCAGTTTCTGTATGCTGATGTCTGTGAATTGCAGGTTTTTACCCATATTTACAGTGCTCAAAAAATTCCAATAAAAATATATAAAAAATCAGCGCCTCGGAAGACTCCAGAAACTCGAAGAAGGTCCAAAGGGGTCCAGGTCCCACCCAGACGACTAGGTGGCGCGACCCACCCCTGGCCGCGCCAGGAAGGCGCCTGGGCGGGGGCCACCTCCCCTGGTGCCCCCCTTCGGCCTATATTTACAGCTCATTCCAGAAACCCTCGAGAGGAACCCCACATTGTGATTTTCACCTCTGTTCCGCCACTGCCTCACTTACAAGATGTGGAGCACCAGAAGACCTCTTCCCGGCACCCTGTCGGAGGGAGGATTGACCTCCGGGAGCTTCTCCACCACCATGAGCGCTTCCCGGATTGCCGTGAGTAGTCCTTCTTGGACCATGGGTCCATGACCAGTAGTTATGTGATGTCTTATCTCCAATCTTGTGCTTCAATTCTTAGCCCTTGTGATCTGCCCTACATGATCAAGGCATCTATGTAATTTTCCTGTTGTTGCTATGCTGTCTTTGCTGGGATCCGATGGATTATGAGATTATGTTCAGATTGTGATGAGTTATATATTTGTTTCTCCTTTTATATTTTGTTCTTGAGTAATTCTTGCATGTTATCCGTTGCTTTTTATTGCTTTGGAAAAATAGTAGATAGTAACTCCAAGAGGGAGCGTTGTGCTTGATTGTGGGTTCATGCCCCCCGATGTCTAGCTTGAGTGACAGAAACATGAAACTAGGGGATGTGTTGTTGCCACCAAGGAGAAAACAACGGTGTTTGTAACCACAGTTGCAAGGATTGTTTACCTTACGCAAAGTTTGTTAATGCATTTTTCTATTGCTTTGATTTTACACTTTGGGTGGGGCTCGCAACTTAATATCAGTGAGATGTTCTGGATAGATATATCAAAGTGGATGATTAATGAGTAGATGCAGTTGGATTACGGTCTTATCTTGGTGTACTGTTCATACTTTTCATCCTCTAACTTTCTTGCAACATTATTAGCATTGCAGTGCATTTATAATTCTGTCAATTTCCCAGCTGTAGTTTGTTCACCCAGCTTAGCTGTTTTATCGTCTTTTGGGAGAGAGACATCACTAGTGAACATCATGGGACTCCGGTCCATATATCCACCATTGTTTACACCTCAACTATTTATTGTTTTATTTCCTTTTCGTTGCAATCACCATCACTATTTCCACCTTGCGTTTGACCTTTGTAAACGACAAGGCCGGAGAGATTGACAACCTCTCTGAACTCGTTGGGAGAAAAGTTGTTTGTTGTGTGTGCAGGTCCACGTCAACTTGTCTCAACTTGGCAACTTAATATCTGTCGCCGTTGACACCTACTTGTTGAATACGGAGTCCGCTGGAGACAAACCTTGGTATCTTTACCGAGGGAAATTTGCTGCTATCTACATCATAACCTTCCACTTGGGGAAACCAACGAGGAGGTGTTATCTACACCCATCAAGAAAAATTTCTGACGATGTTGCCGGGTACTCCAATCTTCAAGATAGAGAAGTTGCACACTATCTTTTACCTTTGCTTTTTAGTCTTGTTAGTTTACTTTCTAGATTTTGCTTTAGAGTCTTATACCAAAAACCACAAAAAAAATAGTTGCTTTGTTCTTGCTTGCTGCTGTCACTATGGGTTCCACTGAAAATACCAAGTTGTGTGCCTTCACTAGTCACAACAACAATGAATTTATTATCACTCCTATTGCTCCACCTGCCACTTCAGCACCTTCATATGAAATCAAACCTTCTTTGCTAAATCTTGTTATGAAAGAACAATTCTCCGGTGCTAGAGATGTTGCTGCTTTGCACTTAAATAAAATTTTTGAGCTTTGTGATATGCAAAAGTACAAAGAAGTAGATAGTGACATTGTTAAACTTAATCTTTTTCCTTTCTCCTTGAGAGGAGGAGCTAAGGTGTGACTTCAATCCTTGCCTAGGAATAGCATAGATTCTTGGGATAAGTGCAACGATGCTTTTATTGGGAAGTACTACCCACCTGCTAAGATTATCCAGTTGAGAAGTAACATTATGAATTTTAAACAACCGGATAATGAACACGTTGCCCAAGCTTGGGAACGTATGAAATCTCTTGTTAAGAATTTCCCTACACATGGTTTGACTACTTGGATGGTTATCCAGACTTTCTATGCGGGATTAAACTTTACCTCGCAGAATCTGTTGGACTCAGCCGCGGGAGGAACCTTCATGTCAACTACACTTGCTGCTTCCACGAAGCTATTGTACGAGATGATGGAAAATTGTTATCAATGGCACACCGAAAAATCTCCAACAGGTAGGAAGGTAAACTCTGTTGAGGAGATCTCCTCTTTAAATGAAAATGTTGTCATGATCATGTCTTTACTTACTAAGCAAGCTCCTATTGATCCTCATGATGTTCCTTTAAATTACTTGGTTTCTCAAGAAAGAGAGTAAGTGGATGTTAATTTTATTTCTAGGAACAACTTCAATAATAATGCTTATAGGAGTAATTTTGGTAGCAGTCCTAGACTGTTCCCGTCCAACAAATATGGGAACAACAACACTTATCCTAGAACCAAAAACTCCACTTCTGAATTAGAGAGCATGCTTAAGGACTTTATCACTTCTCAAAAGTCCTTCAATAAGAGTGTAGAGGAGAAACTAGAAAGATTAGATAGTCTTTCTTTGAAGGTAGACAACATAGCTCATGATGTAGAGATGCTTAAAATTAGAACTTCTCTCCTTTAGGAAAGGAAAACTACACCTATGAATGTTATTCAAGTGAAAATTAATGAGAACATTAGAATGCTAGCCAAAATTAAGGATAGATGGGCCAGAGAGAAGGAAGAGGAATATAGGATTAAGGGCCTTCCTACACACACTACTATTGCCACTATACAAGTTGTTGATGATCTCAAAAAATTTAGCACCCAACACATCCCTAGTCCCATTGGACCTATTAATGGTGATGCTAATACCTCAACTTTAGGACAAGAAGGTTCCATGAACTTAGAGACTACCAAGAGAATGAGATTAGATGGCATCAACACCACTTTAATTAATGGTAGTGATCTTGATTTTGATAATTGTAGTCTTTCTGAAGTTATCACTTTTTTTGCAAAGAATGGCTAAAGAACCCCACACTAGTACACTTAACATTTCCATCACCGAACATATTACCAATGCTCTTCTCAAAGCTAGGGAGGAGAAGCTCAAGTTAGAGACTTCTATTCCTAGAAAACTAGAAGATGGTTGGGATCCTATGGTCAAAATTAAATTGAATAATTTATCTTTCTTTGCTTTATGTGATGTTGGAGCTAGTGCCTCTGTTTTACCCAAAATAATGTATGATATGCTTGAATTAAAACCTTTTGATCCATGTTCTTTTGGTGTTCGTCTTGTTGATTCTTCCGTAAAAAACCTTTAGGGAGGATTGATGATGTTCTTATTTTTGTCAATGATAGTTATGTTCCGGTTGATTTTCTTGTCATGGACATTGAGTGTGATCCCTCATGTCCAATTATTTTGGGACGTCCTTTTCTCTGCACCGTTGGTGCTATCATTGACATGAAAGAAGGGACCATTAGATTCCAATTCCCCCTCAAAAAGGGAATGGAACACTTCTCTCCAAAGAAGCTTAAGTTACCTTATAAGTTTTACATGGGTGATGACCCACAAGTGTAGGGGATCTATCATAGCCTATTTGATAAGTAAGAGTGTCGAACCCAACGAGGATCAGAAGGTATTGACAAGTGAACTTGAGATAGGAATAACTACAAGTACTGAAAGGTAACTTTTTATGGGTTTTCTGGTATAAGCAATAAGGAGATAAAAGCAAATAAGTTAAATTGCAATAGAGTGCAGCAAGGTGGCATAGTCCTTTTGTGCAAAGGATAAGCCAAAGGATCTAAATTTATAAAGGTTGAACCGTTCTCGAGGACGCACGGGAGAGATAGTCATGTGCCTTCACCATATTCTGTATCGGTACTATGTTTTGTGTTGATAAAGTGTTGTTTGGGTGGACCTATGCTAGTGCACTTTCTAGACTAAGATAAGCACACTCTTATGATTAAATCTCTTGCAAGAATCCACAAATACAAGAGAGAAATTAAGGCAAAAGCCTAACCATAGCAATAAACTTTAGAGCCCGACAATCCCTCGTGCAAAAGTGTGCGAACTGGGGTTCAGATTTTTGTCACTCCGACAACCCACCATAAGCATACTTTATACACAATGCATTCCCCTAGGCCCTTAAAAGGCGAAGTGTTGTGTAATTGACGTTCACACAACACCACTAGAAGAATAACACCACAACTTAAATATCAAACAACACATATTACTTCAACATCATATGACTACTAACAACTAGACTTCTCCCATGTCATCAAGAACTAAAGGAACTACTCACAAGACATAAAAGAGATCATGATCAGTGGGGATAAATATATGATAAACAATCTGGTCATAACAATAATTCTCCAACAAAACTCAATAGAATTCACCACAAAAGAGTAATCAACACCGACAGAGTAGAGGGGATGGATAGTACGGGTCATAACTTGGTTTGAAAAGGTGATATGAGATGGATGGAGATGGAGATGGTGTTGTTGGTCAGGATGATGTTGATGTTGAGCTCGATGATGCCCGTGACGATGGTGATGACGATGAGGACGGTCTCCCCCTCCGGGAGGAGTTCTCTCCGGCGGAATCTGCTCGCCGGAAAGGTCTTTTCTTTTCTGTAGGTTTCCACCACAGAGCATCGGTGGAACTCCGGAAAAATTTCTCGTTCTGGTTTTTTAGGGTACGAGGATAATATAGGCCAAAGGGGGGGTCCCAGGAGTGGGGCCCACCTCCCAGGAGGCTAGGTGGCGCGACCAGGAGGGGGGCCGCGCCACCAGGGCGCCTGAGAGCCTGGTGGCTCCCCTCCGGGTGCCCTTCGTCCAGTCTTCGTCATATCTTCTGGAAATTACACCCCGTGATTTTCAGGTCATTTGGAGATGTGCTGATATGGCCACTTGAAGTGCACTTTTCCCCGCCGATTCCTGCGTCTGCTGTTTTGGCACCAAAAAGTTGCAAACTGTGTAAAACAATCGAAAACACTTAAAAACATCATCATAATATGAAATATATCAATGAATAGAGGAGAATTATGATATAAAATAGTGATGCATTTCAGACGTATCAACGGGCAAGTTATTCTTTTGGAGTTGATAAAACTTGATCTTTTTGCATCATGCCTAGCTAAAAGGCATAAAAGAAAGCGCTTATTGGGAGGCAACCCAAAATGTTTTTACTTTCAGTTTTAGTGGTCTTGATGCTTGTTACTATTATATCAACATTGTTGTATATTTATTTTAAATCTTTGTGCCAAGTTTTAGCCTCCGATTGCAAGAAAGTTCAAAAGTTGTGACATGATGTTCAGAAATAGATTATGTCTGTTTGACGGAATAATTCATAATAGATCACCAGATCATCTTTTTGATCTGATTTTTTGACAGTATGCTCTATACAATTAGATTTCTGACGTCTGTTCTGAGTTTTTTGATTTGAGTTCCAGAAGTACCCCAAAAAGTTATTTACTGCATGCTGGTCTCTTTTTCACAGATTCTGCCATGTTTTGCGTTTTCATCGTTTTTCAAATCTTAAGCTTGCTTTTTCCTTGCAATATTTTTTTGGAAATCTCGAGAAACAGTAGCTCTTCATGAAAATCTTTATTTCCAATGGAGAAAAATTATTTAGTTATGGGTACTAACCACTCTAATCAGCTTATGATGAGTTTCACATGAAGGGAGTTTTCAAGTATGTGATGGAAGATGATGAAATAAGATCCGGTAGTGTCAAATGCTCAAGCTTGGGGATGCCCCCATGCACCCCTAAGAAATATCCAAGGAGACTCAAGCTTCTAAGTGTGCGGATGCCCCCGTGCATCCCCTTCTCCATCAACAATCATCACTTCATCCTTCACCATGCTATATTTTTATATCTTCATGTGTTATGTGCTATGCTTGGAACGTCTCGCTCTTTTGTTTTTGTTTTGCTTGTTGTTCATAACAAGTTGGACCCTAGCCTTCATTGTTTGGGAGAGAAACACGCTCCACTCCACCCTAGAACACAACATAGTTTGCATGCTTATCTTTTTGTTTGTTCTTTGTCTTTTAGTAGCTGTTGTCATGCTTAGCTCTTTGTTTTCATGCTTATATTTCTAAGAGATTTTATTTAGGTTACTTTCGAGACTCTCTTGAGTTATTGTGCTTATCTTTTTTAGCGAGCTAGTTTGTTGCACTGAGTTGTGTGTCTTGCATGAGTAGATAATTGAGGTTGATATTATAAGTATAGTAGTAACTTACAATAGTTTTGAGGTATTAATTTGAGTAATGTTTGGACTTTTGGTGCCAAGAGCTTGAGACTATTAGTGATAGGTGTCGTATTTTGGGCCATCCGTGTTTATTTTCGAAAACTACAAAAATTAGTTCAGAACTCTAGCTACTAGATGGATCACAAACCTCTGGAGGGGTTGGAATATATAGAGTACCCTCACGTACCATGGGTCGAGGATGTGCAAGGATAACCAAACCCCCATACAATCCTCCTCGGGGTACTTGTCTCTTTGTGAACCTCCTGATTAGATAGAGAGTTACCGATAATAAGTGCATGAGTTCTTCAGACTAATGCGAGTATTCGATTGTTGGCACTTCCACCTTCCATATTTTGCTAGCCTCTTCGGTACCGTGCATTCCTCTTTCTCATCTTGAGAGTTGGTGCAAACTTCGCCGGTGCATCCAAACCCTTGGCATGATACACTCTGCCATCATAAAGCTCCTTATATCTTTCTCAAAAAAGCCAGCATACCTACCTATCAAGGCATTTCCATAGCCTTTCCGAGATACATTGCCATGCAACATCCATCATCTCATGACTTGGTCTTCATGTCATACATGCTTTTGCTTGATCGAGGAGCCGCATGCTAGTTGGGCCTTGCCCTTATCATTGCTACATGATGCGCTAGTATCATTGCACATCCTGCTACACTGGCAGACGCATACATTTTCATACATCATGATAGTTTTAAATTTTATTTATGTTGAGTACTTCTTGTAAAGTGTGAAGAACTTCTTTATATTCTTGTAAAATACGGAGTGTTTCCCGTAAAGTGAGGAAAAGATCCCAAAGATAACAAAATAAAAGATGCCAAAAGAGGACAAATTAAAAGAACCCAAAGAGGACAAATGGGAGATAAGTAGAAAGAGCCAATGAGGCCACAAAAATACAAAAAAAAGAAAAGAAAGAAATAAAAAGGGAGAAGGGGGCAACACTACTAATCCTCTTGAGAGATCCACACTCGCACTCCATTGTCATATTTATACTCCATAGAGATATTCATATCATTCATGCATAACTATGTGGGGATCCTTACACTATAGAACTTGGCTTGCATATTCCAAGGACGAGCCTCCTCAAATGAGCTCTAGGTCTTCATGAGTAAGCAAGTTGGATGCGCCCCCACTAGTTCCATTGGAGAGCTTACCTTAGCTCTATGTGCATACGTTGTATGGCAATCCCTACACCTCACGTCATATCTATCATTTGGCTTTCTCTCGCCTATGATTGTCCTCATTGATGTGAGCCTTTCACACCCTTTTGTCTTCCTTCCCCATCATTTTTCTTTATTCCATCCTCAGTGCCAACATATCTTGCTCATGCTCATCCATTGCATGAGTGCAGAAAGTTGAAACGGAGAGGATCAGTTTGACTTGTACCAGACTAGTGGTCTGGGGACGAGTCAAAAGAAGATTCCGAAGGAGACCAAGTATGAAGTTTTAGTAGATTGAGTTCTCAATTAAACTATATAATATTTTTATGCTCTAAACCCATCTCCCACTTCTTGCACACAAACACCATTTGGAGACATCTTGCACCTTTATGTTCTTAATTTGCTAGTTTCAATACTAGATATAGACTCCCTCTTGTTATTGTCTTGACTTGAATTGCATATCTTACTTGCTTTACTTTGAAGTTCTTATATGTGTGTTACCATGTCACCATAGAAATTATCTGTGTTATCATTTACCCACTCGAGGACGAGCAGGAATTAAGCTTGGGGATGTTGGTAAGTCCCAAACGTATCTATAATTTATGCTTGTTCCATGCTCTTTTGGGTGACATTGCTATGTGTTTTGCTACACCTTCATACCTTTTTACACATATTTTGACTAACCTACTAACACAGAAACTGGCACTGGGTGCACTGAGTTAGTAGGTTAGTCCAAATATGTGTAAAAAGGTATGAAAGTGTAGCAAAACACATAGCAATGTCACCCAAATGAGCATGGAACAAGCATAAATTATAGATACGTTTGGGACGTATCAGCGCCATCCATGGGGCTCGCGCCCATGACCCATATGGCCTTGCTTGACGCTGAAATTACTTCTTAGGATGTGACCTTGAACGTTTCAAACGTGATGACTGCTTAGAGCTAGAACCGGCCGCTTGGTTGGCATACTTGGACAACAACATATCAAAAGTTGGCTTGATTTTCTTGGGTTGCATTTTAGCTTAATTTGTCTTCCACCTGCCAACTTCCGGACTCTTGGGCTTGAAAAATCTGCCACGAGTATTCTCTTGCACTTGTGGTTTCCCCCGGGGTGAAGGATTTCTAATGGTGATCTTGATAATTTCCCCACCATCGGGTTGCTTGTCAAGCACCACTTGCCTCTTTGAAACTTTGCTGCCATCCTTGCTTTTCCTAGATTCACCAATGACAACATTCTCCCTGTTAGCTGATTCGGCTATGTCAGGCCGAATTAACATCTTCCTCCCCTCCAAATCCATAGTATTCATTGGGAAGGGCTGCTTATCAATTTGCATCTCAGAAAAATTCAATCGTCCATCATTAATGACCGATTGTATATGTCGTCGAAAAACATTGCAATCATTAGTAGCATGAGAAAATTAATAAGGATACTTGCAATATGCATGCCGTTTTAGCTCCTCAAACGGCGGTAAAGCATGAGATATTTTAATAAACTTGGCTTGCAATAAAGCATCAAATATTCTATCACATTTAGCAGTGTTAAAAGTAAACTTCATATCATCATCATGATTCTTATGAATCGTCTTTAAATCTTGAAAAGTAAAATTTTTGGCCTTGGAGGGCCAAACAAACTCAGCGGTATAGACATTAGCTTCATCATCCGAACAATCACTATCATATTCAATCATATTCACCTTAGGACGATCAATCTTATATCTATGCACCTCTTTATTTTCTTTGCCACGGTGTTGACACCAATTTTTTGCATGAAAATAAACCTATATAAGATGACCTCAAATGAAGAAGTGCTATACATGAAAAAGTTGGGTATTGTCGATGTGAACATCTTTGTAGTTTGAGCCATCGCTATTCGATTCCATCTTGAAGCCCGAAACTATGTTTGAAGCAGTAAGATACTAGCATTTGAAGCACTATTCTGCCAGTTAGGCCTTCAAGATATCATCAAATAGAAAAATCTTCTACATGGAGCGGTTTGGTCTCGTCGAACCGGTCAATTTAAATATTTGAAACGTCCAAATACGAGTTCGTATGAATAAGTTACGACCAAAACGGTGGAGCACTAAAAAGCCAGTCCGGACCGTCCGGATAATTATGACCCGAAAGAGGTCTCGGTGATAATTATCCGGACCGTCCTGCCTAGGGTCCGGATCGTCCGGGCTGACGTCGGACCGTCCGGGCTGGAGCCCGGATCGTCCGAATAATTACGACCCGAAGTGGGTTTTGGGCATAATTATCCGGACCGACCGACCTATGGTCCGGACCGTCCGAGATGATCACTGGGAGTCCGATTTTGCCTGGGATTTTGGTATATTGAACGCGAAAAGGACTCATTTTCTTGCAAGGGAAGTCCAACCCCCTCATAAATAGTTGAGATGACGGCCGATTGAAACAACACACAATCGAACAAACACATCTACATCTTCCAAACCCTAATTTTATCCCTCTCCCTTGTTCTTTCTCTCTCGGTCTTCGTCCGTTCTTCTTATTGCAGGGAGACGAATCCACGAGGCTCTAGGGGCGAGCGAATCGACCTAGGGCAGACCATAGCCATCGTTCTCCCTGACAGGGTCCCTCCCGGGAGCGTGGGGTTTCGGGTGTTCAAAAGCACCCGCCGGAGTGCTTGCGTACCGCGCTTCCGGACGAATATCCTTCGACGTGAGCTGCGGTGTATCACCCCCAGCGTCGAGGGTACATGGTGACGTGTTCGTGTGAAAACACACTTTTTGGCGACTCTGCTGGGGAAAAGTTTCAAGAAATCATCATCAACCATGTCCAAGTCAGCAGAGATCAACGCCGATAACATCAGCATGCCCAATCTTGATGAACTATCGGAGGAACATCGTCAAGCATATGAAGCCATCAAGAAGTAGAGCCAGGAGCAGCGCATGGAGGCTTATGAGGCGCTCATGAAGCAGCACGAGGAGGAGGATTTGCAAGTCTTTCTTGCGAATTTCAACAAGAATCGCCAAGGCAACATCACTCCGGTTGGAGAAATCAAGCTTCCTCCTCTCGATGGCAACATAGATGAAATCACTGTGATAAAGTTTTTTCTAAAGATCAACTTGCTGTGATTGAGAGTTTGGTTAGCAAGGGCAATGATATGATGTATAATGCGTTCTTAGAAAATAACAGTGCACAAAAATTATGCCCCCATCATCTAATGGTACTGTTGTTAGCCTGGAAAAAATTAATCCAACTTTGCCTATTTCATCGGCACCTCCTATGCAACAATATTATAATGTGCCGATGAATTCTTATCCTAGCCAAACCAATCAACTTGTAACTGCACCTACCTACCCTAACCCTATTCCAAGTGCAACCAATTCGGTGCCAACGCCGAATTACTTTGCCACATCACCTATAGGGGCAGGCCCGTTTTTTCTTCCCCTGAACTATAGTTCGGCGCCCATAGCACAAGTTGCACCAATAGCTAGAACTCAAGTTGCTCCTATACCACAAGCATCAACACCTACCACAGATCCTATTTTAGCCAAGCTACGGGAGGATTTGCATAAAATGTTTTTGTTGGGGATCGGCGCAGAAAAAAAAAATCTTACCTACGAGTCCCGAACCCAAGATCTATGCTATGCTGATGTATGTAACGGAAGGAATCGGTGTTCATACCTTTGAAGACAGAAAGAGGGAAACGTTCCTCAAACGTGGTTGGCGTAGCCTCTGATCCTACGACCTCCCTGTCGTGTTGAAGAACCTCCGACGATGAAGTAGCACCACACGTGTAGTGCCTCGCGGGATTACACACGTACGGTGCAACCGACGTCCCTCCGGGCTCCGAACCAGAAGAGCAGCGGAAAGAAGATTGATCCGGATCCGGATTCCGGCAGCGCGACGGCGTCCGGATGATGGTGAAACCCCTAACCAGGTGCAAACTCCAAACCAGGGGAGTCCGCTCTAGGTCGGAGAAAGAGAGAGAGAGAAACTCAATGTTGTGTTGAAAAAGGCACCCCCACCCCTCCTTATATAGGCCAAGGAGGGGCTCCACCCCCTCCCCTTCCCCCATGTGGGACTAAACCCCGAAGGGGGGGAGTGGTGCGGCTAGGAGGGGGGATGGGCCCCTCCCTTGGCGCCAAGCCCAAGGGGGGAGGCTCCCCCTTCCCCTCATGGGCCTTTTAAGGCCCAAATACCTTTTCACCTTTTTAATTAATTATTTAAATCATTTTTAATATTTAATTTTGTCAATTAAACATATTTAAACATTAATATATATTATTTTGAACCTTTCAAAATATCCGGAACAGCTTCCGGCACCTCCCGGTACATTTCCGGTGTTTTCTCTCTTTTCACCGATGATCCCGAATCAATCCTTAATGCATCGATTGCCCTTAAGTGTGACACCCGACGGTCCGGGAAACAGTACACATGATGGAGACACTCTCTGACCAATGACCATCATGTGGGATCTGGTTACAATCCTTGATGTGCCCCTATGCTTCCATCGAATAAACTTCATCGCCGTTGAACCGTTAACAATATGACTTGATCCCTTTGTGCTTTGGTACTATGTTTGTCCGAGGTATGATCGTCGGTATCCAATACCTAGTTCTTCCTCGTCTCCGACATAACATGTTTACTCGTCTGTGAATATTACATCTCTTGTGACCTAGTCACTTGCTTGCAAGCTATTGATGCAACACCACCGAGTGGGCCCAGAGTACCTATCCGTCACTCGGATTGACAAATCCCGCTTTGATCTATTTCATACTCCTCAACATATCTACTTCGGAATACCCAAGATACACCTTTTCAGTTATCATGTTTCAGTGTAATGGTTAATGCACTCAAAGCATCCTAATAGATAGCAATTATGTATGATCATCACGGTCTAAGGATGCAGTCACTATGTTATTAAGTCATCGCAATGCTGAACTTATGTGACTTGATCACACTGCAATGCTTAAGGTAGGTGTGTGTCCATCACATCATTCTCCTAATGATATGACCTCATTGTCAATAGACTATTATGTTCTCATGATCAGGAAACCTTGATCATCAATTTCCCAATGAGCTAGTATGCCTGAGTTTAACTAGGGACCAGGTTGTTATATATCACACGTGTATTAATGTTTCCGCTTAATACAGTTCTAGCACAATGTATAACGTATTATGAACAAACATATATGTGACAAATATCTTTATTAATTTGCCTCTAGGGCACATATCCAACAGTCTCCCACTTGCACTAGAGTAAAAATTACACTAGTTTACATCAGGTATGTATCTAACACCAATAGTCTCTCGATGTTGTTCAAACTTGGCTTGTGGAAGAGGTTTAGTCATTGGGTCTGACGGATTCAGATCCGTATGTATTTTGCAAATCCAAGTATGACCATACTTGACGTAGTCCCGCGTCACATGGAAACGCCAGAGAATATGCTTGGCTGTAGAGTGAGTCCTCGGCTCCCTTGCGTTAGCAATGGCACCAGTATTGTCGCAATAAATGCTAACAGGGTCAGTGCAACTAGGGAATACGCCAAGCTCAATGACGAACTTCTTCAGCCAATGCGCTTCATTTGACGCTTCGCAAGCGGCAATATACTCCGACTCCATCGTAGATTGGGCGACGACTGACTGCTTGCCGCTCCTCCAGCTAATCGCACCACCATTCAACATAAACACGTATCCCGTCTGGGATTTTGAGTCATCGGGATCAATACCAAGATTGGCATCGATGTAACCTGTTACGGCGAGCTCTTCTTCACATCCTCCATAGACAAGAACCAGATCCTTAGTTCTTCGTAAGTACTTAAGGACGTTCTTCACTGCAATCCAATGATCCATTCCAGGATTACTTTGGAAACGATTAGTCGGACTAACCGCCAGGGCCACATCTGGTCTAGTACACAACATAGCATACATGATAGAACCTATGGCTGAGGCATAGGGCTTTGAGGACATTTCCTCCCTTTATTTTGCTGTTGCTGGGCATTGAGTCACACTCAATTTACTTCCTTTCATAACGGGCAAGAGGCCTCTCTTGGCGTTATCCATATTGAACATCTTCAATGTCTTCTCAAGGAAAGTTCTCTGACTCAGTGCTAATAGGCGTCTTGATCTATCTCTATAGATTTTAATGCCTAATATGTATGCAGCTTCACCTAGGTCCTTCATGGAAAATTGTCCATTCAAATATTCCTTTACCCCCTCTAGAAATTTCACATCATTCCCTATCAATAATATGTCATCCACATATAGTACTAGGAATGGCACAGAGCTCCCACTCGCTTTCTTATAAACACATAATTCTTCTTCATTTTGGACAAATCCAAAAGCTTTGATCACCTCATCAAAACGAAGATTCCAGCTCCTAGATGCTTCCTTCAACCCATAAATGGACCGGTTAAGTTTGCATACCTTACCAGCGTCCTTAGGATCAATAAAACCTTCCGGTTGTACCATATACAACTCTTCCTCAATGTTGCCCTTTAGGAACGCGGTTTTCACATCCATCTACCATATTTCATAATCGTAATAGGTAGCAATTGCTAGAAATATCCGGATAGACTTTAGCATCGCTACGGGAGAGAAAGTCTCTTCGTAGTCAACTCCTTGAATTTGTCGGAAACCTTTTGCGACAAGTCGAGCTTTATAGACAGATATGTTTCCGTCTGCGTCAGTCTTTTTCTTGAATATCCACTTATTCTTGACGGCCTTTCGGTCCTCGGGAATATCCACCAAAGTCCATTCTTTGTTGGCATACATGGAGTCTATCTAGGATTTCATGGCTTCCAGCCATTTCTCGGACTCGGGTCCCTCCATTGCCTCTTTGTAGTTCGCAGGTTCGTCAGGTTCATTTAACATGACTGCATTGACAAGTTGCCCATAAAACTGAGTTTTTACTTGGGCTCTTGATGACCTGCGGGGTACAATAGGATCCTCTTCATCTTGATCATGATCATCATGTATGTCATGATCGTTATGAATATCATGATGACCGTTCTCTTCAGCTCCCACTACGGAAGATGGTTCCGGAACAACTTCCATTGCCATTTCTTCCACTTGGAGAGATTGGTCAATCATCTCGTTGAGGTCTATTTTCCTCCCACTCAATTCTTTTGAAAGGAACTCTTTCTCAAGAAAGCATCCAGTCTTGGCGACAAACGTTTTGCACTCAGACTGGTTGTAGAAGGTGTATCCAACGGTTTCCCTTGGATATCCCACAAAGATGCACTTATCCGCTTTTGATTCGAGTTTGTCAGGCTGAAGTTTCCTAACATAAGCCTCACAACCCCAAATCTTCAAGTGATACAACTTTGGTTTCTTGCCATGCCATTCCTCAAATGGTGTTGTCTTTACGGATTTGGGCGGTGCCCTATTAAGAATGTAAGCGGCAGTTCCTAATGCATACCCCCAGAATGACACAGGTAAGTCGGTATGAGACATCATCGATCGTACGCTATCCAATAAAGTTCGATTACATCGCTCAGAAATACCGTTACGCTGAGGTGTTCCTGCCGGCGTAAGTTGTGGTACGATGCCACAAGTCTTAAGATGATCGCCAAACGCGTGACTTAAATACTCGCCTCCTCGATCGGATCGAAGGTGCTTGATTTTCTTCCCGAGTTGATTCTCGACCTCACTCTGAAGTTCCTTGAACCTTTCAAAGGTTTCAGACTTATGTTTCATTAAGTAGATATACCCATATCTGCTTAAGTCATCTGTGAAGGTCACGAAGTAACGAAGACCATTGCGTGTTGGGACGTTCATAGGTCCACATACATCTGAATGTATGATCCCTGATGTCTACGCACGCTTCTATTCTTGTAGACTATGTTGGGCCTCCAAGCGCAGAGGTTTGTAGGACAGCAGCAATTTCCCTCAAGTGGATGACCTAAGGTTTATCGAACTCAGGGAAGTAGAGGTTCAAGATGGTCTCTCTCAAGCAACCCTGCAATTAAGATACAAGAAGTCTCTTGTGTCCCCAACACACCTAATACAACTAGGAGTTGTATAGGTGCACTAGTTCGGCGAAGAGATGATAAAATATGGGTGATAGGTGTGGCAAAACAAGGTAATATAAATCTGTAATAAAAAGTGCAGCAAGCAAACATGTAACAAAAGTGAGTGCAAACGGTGTAACAATGATGGAAACAAGGCCTAGGCTTCATACTTTCACTAGTGGCAACTCTCAACAACATTAACATAGTCTAATCACATGATATTTCCCATACAACATGCAATGGAGACGCACTCGGAGGTCATTCCTTTGTGGTCAAGAGAGGATGAGAATTATGTAGGGCTACAAAAGCACACCTCAAAGTTCGTAGTTCTTAATCTATGGATTTCCCAATGTCACCGCGGCTATCCAAAGAGAGTACCACAATCACCACAACATATCTCCAGGATAGTCAAAGACAAGCACCAAGAGACTCTCAATCTTAAATCCACACACAAAAGAGGAAATCACTCATGAAAATATTCTTCTAACCCATGTCCAATAGACCGCTGTCACCTTGGTCTCGGGGATTATACTAGATAAGATCAATTGAGTACATCAATCCAATACATAGAGGAAGGGGAAATATCATGGGATCACCCTAGATTAACATAGCCTATGATCACAACGAAGATCACATCAAGGGAGAGAGAGAAGAACACATAGCTACTGGTAGAAACCTCAGCCCCGAGGAGGAACTACTCCCGCTTCATGGAGGGAGGAAGCAACGTCGATGGAGATGAATCCGGGGGCACTTCCCCGTCCCGGCGGGGTGGCGACATAGGAATTCTGGTCCCCCGAAGCTTGTCGATGATGGCGGCGGAGATCGGAATTGCTTCTGGAGAAAAGGGGTCTGGAATCAGGGTTTTCGCGACGGGAGAATAAATAGGAGCCAAAGTAGGGCACCAGGGGGTGTGGGACCCAGCCAGGAGGGCAGGTGGCGCGGCCAGGGGCTGGGCCGCGCCAGGTACCCTCCTGGCTGCCCCCTGGCTGCCCTGTGGCCCCCCTTTGGACTCGCGGAAGCTTCCGGAACGCTGATTTTTTATATAATTTTTCCGGGATTTATTGGGCACTTTAATTATTGGAAAAACCTGAAATACAAAAACAGCAGAAAACAGGAACTGGCAACTGGGTGCACTGGGTTAATATATTAGTCCAAATATGCTCAAAAGTGTATGAAAGTTCATGAAAAACATGGCAAAGTCACACAAAACATGCATGGAGCAAGTTGAAATTGTAGATACGTTCTGGACGTATGAACATCCCCAAGCTTAATTCCTGCTCGTCCTCGAGTAGGTAAATGATAAAACACATAATTTCTGTAGTGACATGCCACACAACGATATAAGGACTTTTAAGTAAAGCAATTAAAGCATGCAATTCAATTCAAGTCTTAACAAGCAAGAGTCTATATTAGCATTGACACAAGCAACAAAAGAACAAAGGGTGCAAGAGCTCTCGCTGTCTGTGACTCGAATGTATCCAAATGGTGTTTGCGTTCAAGAAAGGGGATAGGGAATACAAGATGAAAAAGTATTTTTGTGTTGAGAACTCAATGTACTAAAGTTTCACACTTGGTTTTCTTTGGAATCTTATCTTGACTCATTCCCAGACCACTAGCCAGGTACAAGTCAAAAATGATCCACACCTTTTCGATATTTTGAGCACTCATGCAATGGATGAGCGTAAGCAAGAAAGTTGACATTTAGGATGGAAAAGAGAGAATATGGTGGAGGAGGAAGACAAAAAGGTGTGAAAGGCTCACATCAATGAGGACAATCATAGGCGAGAGAAGGCCATATGATAGATATGATGTGAGGAGTAGGGATTGCCATGCAACGGATGCACATATGAGCTAAGAAAATCTCTCCAATGGAACTAGTGGGGGTGCATCCAACTTGCTCGCTCATGAAGACCTAGAGCTCGTTTGAGGAGGCTCATCCTTGGAATATGCAAGCCAAGTTCTATAGTGTGAAGGTCCCCACATAGCTATATGCATGATGATGATCTCTATGGAGTACAAGGGATAGAGGATGAAGTACTAGTGTGGATCTCTCAAAAGGGATAGTAGTGTGCCCCCTTCTCTCTTTTTATTTTTCTTTTTCTCTTTTTTCTCTTTTTTGTATTTTTTGGTGGCCTCAATGGCTCTTTCTATTTAACTCTCATGTGTCCTCTTTGGGATCTTTTGATTTTGTCCTCTTTGGGATCTTTTCCTCACTTTAGGGGCAACACTCTATATTTTACAAGAAGGTATAGAAGATCTTTCACACTTTACAAGGTACTCAAATCATAAAGAAGATGTAGCTATCATGATGTATGCAATGTATGTCGCTGCCAGTGTAGCAGGAACATGTATGACATGAAGATCAAGTCATGAAGAGGTGGATGTTGCATGGCAATATATCTCGGAAAGGATATGGAAATGCCTTGATAGGTAGGTATGGTGGCTGTTTTGAGGAAGGATATAAGGAGGTTTATGATGACAGAGCGTATCATGCAAAGGGTTTGGATGTACCGGCGAAGGTGGACGCCAACTCTCGAAGTGAGAAGAAAGCAATGCACGGCACAGGAGAGGCTAGCAAATATGAGGAGGTGGAAGTGTCAACTTTCAATACTTACATTAGTCCGAAGAACTCATGCACTTATTATCGGTAACTCTCAATCTAGTAAGGAGGTTCAAAAAGAGACAAGTACCCCGAGGAGGAGTGTATGGGGGTTTGGTTATCCTTGCGCATCCTCGACTCATGGTACGTGAGTGTACTCTAATATCCGACCCCTCAGAAGAGTAGTGATCCATCTAGTAGCTAGAGTTCTCAACTAGTTTTGTAGGTTTTGAAAATAAACACGGATTGACAAAAATACGACATCTATCACTAATAGGCTAAATATCTTGACACCAAAAGTTCAAACATTACTCACATCAATACCTCAAAACCATTGCAAGTTACTACTAAAATTAAATAGCAACCTCAATTACCTACTTTGAAGACAAGACACAACTCAGTGCAACAACCAACTCTCTTAACAAGATAAACATGAAAACTAAAGAGAGTTCCAGCAACAAACTAAACAAAATCCAAGGCTCTTGCTGAAAACAAACTAAAACTAAAACTAAACATGGTAGTAGCTACGAAAAGGTAAAGAACACACAACAGCAAAAAGATAGGCGTGAAGAATCCTATGATGTGTTCTAGTTTTTGAAAATGGAGCGTGTTTCTCTCCCACACAAAGTAAGACGGGATCTAACATGTTATGAACAGAAAGCAAAGCTAAAGAAAACTAAAAATAAAACCTAAGAGCGAGACGCTCCAAGCATAGCACATAACGCATGAAGTGATAAAAATATAGTGAGACGAAGGACAAACTGATGATTGTTGATGGAGAAGGGGATGCATGGGGGCATCCACAAGCTTAGACGCTTGAGTCTCCTTGAATATTTGTTGGGGATGCATGGGGGCATCCCCAAGCTTGAGTGCTTGACACTCCGGAATCTTCTTTCATCATCTTCCGCCGCACACTTGAAAACTCCCTTCATACATAACTCATCATAAGCTGATTAGAGAGGTTAGTACCCTTAATAAAATAAATTTTCCCCACTGGATATAAAGATATTCTTGAAGAGATACTGTTTCTCAAGATTTCCAAAAGGTTTTTGCAAAGAAAAATCAAGCTTAAGGTTTGCAAAAGTTAGGAGAGACAAAACGTGGCAGAATCTGTGAAAAACAGAACAGCAGGTAGTAAAGATTTTTTTAGGAGTAGTTCTTCAACTCAAATCAAAAAACTCAGAACATACGAAAGTTCCGTGATTGTATAGATCACGCTTTGTAAAAAAATCAGCTCAAAAATATGACCTGGGATTTTTCTGTGATTTTTCTAGTCACGAGGACAGAATCTGTTTTCTGGACAGTATGTCACAACTTTCACTTCCCTTGTCATATGAGGCTATACTTGGCAAAAAGCTTGAAAAATAAAGATACAATGATTTTGCTACAGTAGTAACAATCATCAAGACCACTAAAAACAGAAAGTAAAAACTCAAAGTAAAGATAACAAGGGTTGTCTCCCTAGAGCTTTTTCTTTATAGACATAAAGATAGGCTTAAGATTTTAGTGATGCTCTCGTAGGAATAAGAGTTGAAGAACAAAAGAGAGCATCAAGAAGCAAATATCAAACACATTTAAGTCTAACATGCTTCCTATGAAAAGGGATCTTGTAGAGAAATAACTCATTGAAGCATATAGATATTAGCATAGGAAGGCAAAACAAGTGCAACTTCAAAACCTTCAACATAAAGAGAGGGAACTTGATATTATTGAAATATCTATAAGCATATGTTCCCCTCTCATAATAATTTTCAATGGGATCATGAATAAACTCAACAATATAAGTATCACATAAAAAATTCTTATCATGATCCACAAGCATAGAAAATTTGTTACTCTCCACATAAGCAAAATCTTTCTCATTGGTAATAGTGGGAGTAGGACTATCATAAACAACTTGAACACTATAGATTAATTGTGTATTAGGATGATGATGTTCAAAAAGGGAGTAATTCCCTCCATGATTATGACAAGTTACATAAGGATAATTTCTCCTTATGTCATAGGTACCTTTATAATCACTATAGATATGAGTTATAACATCATCATAGTAGAGAAGAGCATTATCATTGCTAGCAACTATATTTGTAAACATGTTGTCTTCATTCTTACTAGAAAAAGAATTATCAATTACCACATCACTAATGCGTAAAGGACTTGCAATCCTATCATCCCCAAGCTTAGAGCTTTCCATATCATCACTCTCAGAGTTGGTACCAAAAAGATTTTCAATATCATAAGTAGCATTATTATCATTTTCTCAATCACAAAAAGTAACATGCATATCATAATCAAAATCATCTTCAATAGTGCCTACGGACTTAACATCAGGATAATAATGAATGCAATCAAGCTCACCGTCCTCCAAAATTTTATTTCCGTTAAGATAAAAATTGATGCGAGGGATATGCTCAGGCCAGGTTGATACCCATTCTTCTTCCTTCTTGCTCCTCTTCCTCCTCCTCTTCTTTTTCTTCTTCTTCAACTTAGGAGGGAGTGGTTGGAGATGATGTTTCTCCACATATCCTGGTTTATCATTAGAAACAATAGGGGAAACTTGGGACAAACTCTCCTTTTTATTAGTAGAGATATAAGAGACATTTTTATTCTTTGGTAAAGTTCCCTCCTTTCTAATCTTACTTATGTAATCATTTTCACGGCAATTAACAACACAATAGAGATGGCAATTTTGCAAAGTGTTGCTAATTCCTATAAGGCATTAACATCTAGCCAAGAAGTCTTTTCTGATAACTCTTCACACATCAAAAATAACATAAGTTCAGCATAAAGATCAGAAGTGATCATGTTATCACACAACTGATTAACAGTTATGCTTTGAAAGTTCATGCATTGAAAATTAAAGTGACCCTCTATGCAGCAAAGTTCACAAGTAATAGGATAAAGGTCACACAATTCTCTAGCAATTTCATTTAAATCTTTGACCCAAATGATTGTTCTTTCATGCTTATGTTGCTTACAATACTTCTCTTCTTCAATCATAGGCCTTTCACAAGGTCTATCCACTCCACAAAAATTAACATGCTTATATAAAACTTCATTTTCAGGAATTGGATCATGCATGTTGCAATCATCATGAACAATTTCATTTTCTTTGCAAATATCTTTAAAAGGTTCATGATGCTTGATCCAGTTCTCCTTAGGCATATTAAGATGTGAAGCAAAAGATTTGAGGAAATCAACAAGGAGTTGAGAATCAAGCCCAAACTTAGCACTAAACTTATTAAAACTTGCAGTTTCAACAAAGGACTTAATGCAATCATACTCATAATTTATACCTGAGTCTTTACCTTTGTCGATCTCCCAATCTTCAGTATTGCGTTGAATTCTTTCAAGGAGTTCCCATTTAGCATCAATCTTTTCGTTTGTGAAAGAACCCATAGAGGAAGCATTAAGAAAGTCTTTATCCTGTCGAGAGAGCCTCGCATAAAAATTAGTAATAATCATATCTTTGGGGAGCCCATGGTTAGGACATTTTAGCATCAAAGTTTTCAGTCTCCCCCAAGCTTGAGCTATGCTCTCTCCGTCATGAGGATAGAAATTATAAACATAATTCCTATTCTCATGGACTTCACGAAGAGGATAAAACTTGGAGTAAAAGAGAGACTGGATCTCTTCCCAATCCAGCAGGTGAGAATCATGTAGTAGCCTATACCATTCCAATGCTTTTCCTTTCAGTGACAAGGAAAATAATTTCCTCATGACTTCATCTCTTGTCAAACCTGAAATCTTAAATAACTCACAAAGTTCTGTAAGTTTCAACAGATCAACACTAGGATGGACTGTTCCATCCCCTGCATAATGATCATTCATAACCTTTTCAATTATCCCAAGTGGTATTTTGAATGGGGTACATTCATTAGGTGGAGGAGACTTCTCTACCACGGGTGTGGTAAAGCGGCCTCCCCGAAGCAGCGAACTAAGATTGCAGTTTTCCATAAGCCTAACTAGTGAAAATAAAAACAAGAAACGAAAAGATTTAATTGCAGAATCTAAAGATATACCTTCAAACCTTACCTCCCCGGCAATGGCGCCAGAAATAGCTTGATGTCTACGCACGCTTCTATTCTTGTAGACTATGTTGGGCCTCCAAGCGCAGAGGTTTGTAGGACAGCAGCAATTTCCCTCAAGTGGATGACCTAAGGTTTATCGAACTCAGGGAAGTAGAGGTTGAAGATGGTCTCTCTCAAGCAACCCTGCAATTAAGATACAAGAAGTCTCTTGTGTCCCCAACACACCTAATACAACTAGGAGTTGTATAGGTGCACTAGTTCGGCGAAGAGATGATAAAATATGGGTGATAGGTGTGGCAAAACAAGGTAATATAAATCTGTAATAAAAAGTGCAGCAAGCAAACATGTAACAAAAGTGAGTGCAAACGGTGTAACAATGATGGAAACAAGGCCTAGGCTTCATACTTTCACTAGTGGCAACTCTCAACAACATTAACATAGTCTAATCACATGATATTTCCCATACAACATGCAATGGAGACGCACTCGGAGGTCATTCCTTTGTGGTCAAGAGAGGATGAGAATTATGTAGGTCTACAAAAGCACACCTCAAAGTTCGTAGTTCTCAATCTATGGATTTCCCAATGTCACCGCGGCCATCCAAAGAGAATACCACAATCACCACAAAATATCTCAAGGATAGTAAAAGAAAAGCACCAATAGACTCTCAATCTTCAATCCACACACAAAAGAGGAAATCACTCATGAAAATATTCTTCTAACCCATGTCCAATAGACCGTTGTCACCTTGGTCTCCGGGATTATACTAGATAAGATCAATTGAGTACATCAATCCAATACATAGAGGAAGGGGAAATATCATGGGATCACCCTAGATTAACATAGCCTATGATCACAACGAAGATCACATCAAGGGAGAGAGAGAAGAACACATAGCTACTGGTAGAAACCTCAGCCCCGAGGTGGAACTACTCCCGCTTCATGGAGGGAGGAAGCAACGTCGATGGAGATGAATCCGGGGGGAACTTCTGTCAGAACCCTCTGTTAGGTAATGTGCTAGGATCAAAGTAACCTTGCATCATGTCAAAAAATTTCAAAAGGAATCTTTGAAATCAACTTCAAAATCAAAATGGGAGAAGGAACACCCCCCAGATGAATTAATTCAAAAGGCCAGATAAAAATCTTCTCCAAAAATTCATGTTAGATTTTTGAAAAGTCTTATAAATGAGTGTGATCACATATCAAGTGATGTGGGACCCACCCCATGCTCATAGATTTTTCAAATATTCAAACAGTGCCTTGGAATTAATCAAATAACCCTATTTGAGTTAAGATTCAAATTATTTGAATTTTAAAAATGTTGAAACTTTATAAGTGGCTAGTCTATATTATTATGAAGCCACATAAAATTTTTCAGCATTTAATAAAATGCCTAGCTATTTATTTTAGCTCAGCAAAACAAATGACAGAAAAGAAAAACAGAAAAGGAAAAAGAAAGCAGAAAAACCTTACCAGACGCCCAGGCGAAGCCGGCCCACCCAGCCCAGCCGGCCCAAAGGGGCACAGGGGTCTTCTTCCCCACCTCGCGCCTCCAAGCTGCTCGGTGGAATGCCACCGAGCCAGCCGTGGACGCCACCTCGACGCCTTCGAGCTTCCACTCCTCCCCGTGGCCTCTTCTCGCACCTGGAGACGCCCTGGAGCACGCCACGTCCATTCCCCCCCCCCTCCAGAGCTTCCTCCTCCTCCCGTGCTCGAATTCGTCGCCGCCCGAAGCTTCACCGGAGCGCACCGCCGTGGACGACGTGGCCACCGTGCCCTAGAGCTCAAGCCAGCAAGTCCACCGTGTTCCTCGTCCTTCACTTCGTCTCCACGCAGAAGCTGGAGCCCTAATTCCTCCCCGAGCCGACGCCATCGTCTTCAACCTCTCGCTGGACCCACGAGCTCGCCGCCGTCGATTCGCCGCCGTTGAAGCCTCCCCGAGCTTGTCGTTGCTTCCGTTCGAACCGTGGTGAGCTTCTGAGCGTTTCCCCCAAGCTTCCAGCACCCCGCAACACCTCTAGCCGTTTTCGCCATGGTTGCCGAAGCATGTCGCCGCCATGGACGACGATGAGGTCGCCCCTGTGCCCCATCATCGCGTCCAGCGCGCGCGTTTGACTCCCAGTGGCTCTAGCTTTCGAACGCACGCAAGAACATCCCAAGCCGTGCACCCTAGCCCCTTCCCCAACCTCGCCGTGGTTCTGTCGCCGCCAAGGACCTCGCCGTCGTCGCTCCCGACCTCCCCGTGACCCCCTGTTACTTCCAGACGACGCGGAAGACCTCTAGGAGCACGCCGATGCCCTCCGTTTCCTCTCCCGTGGCCTCTAGCAGATTCCGGCGAGTGCGCCACCGTGGCCAGGCCACCGGCGTTTAGCCGCCGGTGGGTTAGCCACTAACCCCCGTGCTTATCCCCCCCCCCCAAGTGAGACTGACCAGTGGGCCCAGTGGCTTAATTAAGCCACTGGATTAGATTAACCCACCAGATTAAATCACCCAGTCACTGACACCCTGGACCCACATGTCAGCCTGACGCAATAAATCATTTAAATGAATTTCCAGAAAATCAAATTGAATTAAAGAATTCCAGAAATTCTAGAAAATACCCCAAACTTTGGAAATTCATAGAAAATTCATATTAACTCCAAATTGGACAAATAATATATGAAAAATGATCAGGAGAAAATTATCTTTCCAAATATGCAACTTTAAACTTTGTTTGAGTTGATTTTAAAATGGGACCAGTAGCATATGTCATTTGGTTTATTTGAATTTAATTCAAATTCAAATCAAATGATCTTGCAACTTGGACCGTGGAATTATGCTACAATTCAACCACACTTCAGAGGCATATCATACACATTTCTAAAAGGTTCAAAATGATCAAACAATGTCACATGCAACTTGGTTAATTTGAATTCAAATGTGGAGTTTGAATTTGCAATTCAATTTGCAATATACTCCACTTAAATGGAATTGCCTTACACATCAAAGCATATACATCAAGATTCAAACTTCCATCATGTGTTTGTGCATCGTATTTACTTTGCTACTTTGCTTGTTGTTTGTCGAGTAGAGGTGGAACCGGAGCAGGAGGCTGCCCCCTTCGTTGAAGACCCAGAACCCGAACCTCGTAAGCAAGGCAAGCAAACCCCCATTGATCATGTCGATAAAATCCCACTTCCCTCTCATGTCTCGCTTATGCATTGTTTAGGATGATCACCATGCTTTGTTTCTACCGCATAGATGAACCCATTTCTTTGCATGACCTATCATTTTGTCACAGTAGTAAGCAAACCACAATCCTAGCAAATGTAGGAGTTGTTTAATATCATGTGGCCCCTGCAAATGTTATCGCTTATTGCATGCTTAGTATGATACCATGTTGTTACTGTGATGTGAGTCGGGATGGTAGTGATCATGTGGATGATGGTAGAAAAGTGTTGGTGAATCGACCCTAATACAAGGTGAACGATGAGAGGCTGTGTAGGAGTACACGGTGGGTTGTCTCGTTGAACACCTCCCTAAGTCCGAGTTCTTGTGTGGTGATCCAAGATGAAGAGTACAACCACACATTGGGCTCACTGACCCCTCTCAACTTACTAACTCATCCCTTTCGATGTCCAGATGTCGCAATAGTTCGGAGTTCTGGTAGGCTTGTGGCCTGGATGCTAAGTGAGAGAACGGCTCATCCGAGACCGGCTTATGCATCACGCACACATCGCTTGGGTCCACTTCGGTAAACCGGCCGGGTTCACGATTGTGGTAACCAACCCAAGTAGGCGGCTTTCTCGGACTAGATAGGCTATGGGGTAACAGTTGTGGTGAGCATCCTCGCTGGCACCCCTTGAATGGTGTCGAGATCAAAGGCGGTAAATGATGATCATGTGTGTGTAGCGGTACACCCCTGCAGGGTTAACAAAAATATTCGAATAGCCGCGTCCGCGGTTATGGACTGCTTGGAAAGCTTAGCTTGATTATTAGATAACTTGAACCGGATACTTCTAAAACGCACCAAGATAAGTGTGAGTGCTATGGCGTGCTTTCTCGTGGGGAAGTCGAGGAAGGCACCATAGTGGTGTAATTGGTTGGAGAAAGTAGTGGACTCGTGTACGCCTCTTACCTCAAAGTCTGGTACTCGTAGTTCAGGATTAGCCAAGTCAAAGCTGGCATTTTCTGCAAGTAAACCCCACCTCCCTTTACCTTGATACATATGCATGATTAGTATAGCTCCTATGTAAGTCTTGCTGAGTACGATTTTGTACTCACGTTTGCTTAATCTATGTTTTAGATGAACCCACCGACCCCGTTGGTGACTTCTACCTGAAGTTCGAAGAATGAAGACTCAGACCAAGACCAAGCTAGTGTAGTCCCAGTCAGACGACTGGTTCCCTCGTGGAGGGCTTGTTTATAGTCAAGGCTTCTCTAAGCCATTTGTTAAACTTGTCTGTACTCAGAACTACTTTGCTTCCGCATGCTTGTTGTAATGTTGGATCACATGCTTGTGATCTCTGTGTGCACTCTGTAAGAGTTATTAATAAAGATGTATACTTGTAGAGAATTGCAATGATACCTGCTGTTCATACAAGGCATGTGTGCTGCGTGTATGTTTATAACATGCATGTCTTTGTATGGGTTTTTCGAGACCTTAGTTGTGATCTGGCTGGAGGTCTTTCATACACCAAGTGGCCCTTAGATGTGCGCAGCTTGGGGCATCGCGATGCGATTGTTCGAGACTCTGTCTCGTGCACACCTTGATGTATGATCGAGCCCGCCCTAGACCCTGACTAAGTGATCGGGCTGGAGTAAGTCTATGTAAAGGTTATAATACAATCGATAGTATGGTTGAGGCGACTTGTCTATGAGTATGGGAGTTCACCACCCATATCATTTAGACTTGTGTGCGGACGATGAGGACCCATCTCAGTGGATCATCCGGCCTGAATGGGATGCCCCTCACGTTTGATGCTTTCCGAGAACGTTCTGTGCTTGGCCTTGTCTTCTTAGACAAGTGGGTACGGTTCTCGGCTCTCCATATGATTGTGTTGTAGCGAGGCTTGCATACGCTAACCCCGGGTCCCGACAGACTTGTTGGGAAACGTAGTAGAAAACAAAAAATTTCGGCCTACGAATCAAGAACCCAAGATCATCCAAGAAGATTGCATACAAGGTTTTAGGTCATGGCTCACCAACCGATGTAGCGGAAGTAGAGTTGGTGAAGATCGTTGGTGCAGATCCCCGCAGCTAGGAATTTCAATGACCTCCCAACCGCGAGGATATCGATCCCGCGTACCGTTCCACGATCCGTTGCGCGATCTATCTCGTGAACCATCCCACGATCCGTCCCGATCAAGTCCCACGAACATAATCTCCGAGGAAGAAGAAGGACCTCGAAGAAGGATCAAAGGTATGATCCCTCTACCGGTATCCACACATCCCGATGTAGCAATCCAGCAGCGCTCCGCCGTCCAGAGAAGAACGCCACCGAGAGAAACTAGAGGGAGAAGAGCCTAGCGGCGTCCGGACTAGAACGATCTAGCCCGAAGAGAATTAGAGGCGCGTGGGATTTAGCTGGGGCAGCCTTGGGGCTTTTTGGTGTGTCCTTGGGGCTACCCCTGCCCCCGAATATATAGGTGGAAGCCTGGGGTCGCAACTTGGGCGAGGGTTCTCCCCAAAGTCGGTTTTGGCCACCAGGAGGAGTCCAACACGGATTCCAGTACGAAACGCCGCGGACTACGGCGTCTAGGGGGGAAACGCCAGGGACCCTGGCGTTTTGCCCTGGCCCCCAAGGAAAGTCTATTTCCCACCGACCTACGGCCTTGTGGACCTTCCTACTTTGCCTAGCTTCGGTTTCCGCGTCTTGGAGAGTTCCATAACCCTCCGGATACTTCCATAAGCTCCCGGGAACCTTCCGGAACCTCCCGAAAAATTTCTAGAAGTCCTGGAACAATTTCCCGATGTTTCGTAACCTTTCCACAACTATTACTGAATGTTGCAAAACCTTCCGAGACTATCACCGATGTCTTGTTACCACTTCAAGACTCTTCTTGAATGTTCCGAAATCATCCGAGATCGTTCACGAATATTCTGAAACCATTCAGCACAACCTAGAACACTTCTAGTGCTACCCGGAAACACTTCCGGTTCCACCCGAAACAATTCCGGTACCCTTTCTCTTTTCATCTCCTAGTTCTCTAACAGATTACTACTCGTTAAGTGTGTGACCCAATAGGTTCGGTATAATGCGGACATGACTCAGAACATCTTCCGGACATAGGTCAACAGCCTTTTGTCAATAGCCAATAATCAACAGCGGAGCCATGGACACCCATGTTGACTCCCGCACATACACGAATAAACTTCGAGTGAACCATTATGTTTAGTCATGTACCATTCCCTTTGCTTCGTGATATATGACAAAGTTAGAGGAGAGATGTTTGTCACCCATTTGTAACAACTTCTTGAACACAAGCCACTCGTTATCCTCTTTGCTCGTTTGTCTCTATTTCTCGTTATTGTATTCCGGTATCCCCGTGATTAAATCACAATGCGTCTGGCCAGACTAGAATGGATACCGTCATACCGAGTGGGCCCAAAGTCAATATCTCTTCATCGTGAAGGAGAAAATCCCATTCTTGAACTATCACAGTCACTAGCCACACCATCTGACATACCCAGAACTTATTTTACTACTTCCCATTTACGGGAGGATTCATCTAAGAACCAAAGCATGTCTTCCTGTGTGAAGCAACTCGATACTCTCATGGTCTAAGGAATTACGTATATGATAACATTTCATGATATGACTTATAACGTAGTTACGATGTGATCTCTAAGTATATCATTCAATACTGGGGTCGGTTCAACATCATTGTTCTGCTAACAATATGTTCCCATTGCTACTGACATCCTTATTACAAGAACAATGTCCATGATTAAGAAAACATAATCATCAGTTAGCACATGAGCTGGTCTTAGAGGCTTAACCAGGAACCCTTGGTGTTTACATTTCCACACATGCAAGTGAGTTTTCTTCTGAATCTCATAGTCAGGGTCATTGCAATTATAGCACAGAAATATAAACATTAATCCGAACGTGGAAATATATATAATAACATTTTATTATTGCCTCTAGGGCATATTTCCAACAGTCTCCCACTTATACTAGAGTCAATAATATTATCAGTGCTTGAGCACCTTACACCTATGGCATACCGGTGTAATACATGCTTCATTTGTGGTATAGACTTCATCATCGGATCTGACGTTTCAGGCCCGTTTGTATCTTGCATATCTTCGCGTTTTCACGCTATCATAAAATTCACTTAATTTTATCAGTTTAGCTTTGTATATGTTTGAATCATTTGGCAGGACCTTGGTTCCTTTAGAATAAGTCATGAAATCATTCATCAATGTTCCATGAGCTTCAAGCATCTTGGAAACCATACCATGTTCATAAATGAACTGATGATTCAAAATACCCTCCCTTGTTACTTCTTTAAGCAACAATATACTTAGCCTCTGTTATAGAATTCGCCACAGTATCTAACTTAACACTGTTCCTCCATACTGTGCCACCCTTATGTGTGAAACACATAATCCCAATTAAAATCGAAAATCGGTCGGAGTAAGTATGAAGACTGAATTGGTGTAACTGTTTACATCAAAAATTCAGCTGGTGTAACTCATTGCAACGAGCTCTTCATTCTCTCCATTTTTCCGAGAAACATATCTTATCTTTCATAAGTTTAACTTTTCACTGTTTATCCAATGATCAACATTTTGATCACTTTGGTATCTTGCTCACAACCTTTTGGAGCACTGGACATATCTGGTTGTTTTACATATTATGGTGTACATGATTAATCCAAACACACAGGTGAGTGGAATTCAATTCACGTGTTTTTGCTTATCTGTGTTCATGAACACCGATTTCCGCAAACAACTTTTCACCGTGACCTCGGCAAGAACATCCTTCTTGGCGTATTCATACTAAACTACTTTAGTATCATGTCAACATGTAATGTTGGCTTTAGCATGATCAGGCACTTACTATCTACATAGATCACTGTGCTCAATACCAATGCTATATTAGCCCAAGTTCTTCAACTGAAAACTATTTCCAATGAAGTCCTTATTCGTGTCAAGAAATTTATATCATTTCCAATCAACAATATGTCATCTACATAAGGTTTTAGAAATATCATTCAGCTCCCACTTACTTTCTTGAACATTCAAGCATCTTCGTTATTCCTGATGAAAACAAACTCTTTTGGAAATTTCATCAAAACGAAAATTCCAACTCCATTATGCCAGCTTCAGTCCATCACTGGACATCCAAGGCTTGCATCTATTTTAGCATCCTTTGAATCGACAAAACATTCCGGTCGTATCACGTATACGTCCTTTGTTATATTTCCGGGTAGGAACTTTGTTTTGACGTTCATTCTACCATATCCTATAAATGAGATATGTAGTAATTGCTAATATAACCCGAATTGACTAAAGCATCTCTACGGTCGACACTATTTCGCCGTAGTCAACGTTTGAACTTGCTAGAAAACAATTTTCCAACGAGTTGAGCTTTATGGATAAAACAATTTCATCCGAATCAATTATAGATCCATATATATATTCTTCAGACTTTTAGTCTTTCAGAGGGTCTACCAAGTTCAAAACTTGACTTACTTCCATGGATACTATCTCGGATTATTTGGCATTTAGCCAAATCCCGGAGTCAGGGCCCATCAACGCTTCTTTGTATATCACAGGTTTATCATTGTCGAACAATAATATCTCGTCTTACATATCATGAATGTTTGTACGAGTTTTGTCTAACCTGTGTGGTTCAGCTAAGCACTTATTTGAAGATTCAACAATCTTTAACAAGTTGCACTGTCCTCCCACTCACCTTTTTGTAAGAAACTATTTTCTTCCAAACACATTGTTCTTAACTGCAAACAGTTTTGCTTTTGTGTAGTGATAGAGGAATACCAAACCCTTTTGGAATAACCTTAACAAAGTAGCACTTATCTGATTTGGTGTTTTGAGCATGTCAAACACATGTCTCATATACCCAAATTTTAAGAAAAGACAATATGGTTTTAACACTTCCATTCCACATCTAATATGGTGTCATTTCAACAGATTTGATGGTGCTCTTTTCAGTGTAAAAGCCATAGTCTCTAACGCATAACTTTAATAAGTATAATGGCAAATTGGTAAACGTCATATTTGATCTTACCGTGTCATACATGGCTTGATTACATCTCTCGAACACTTTACTCATAGTGGTGTTCCGGGAGACGCAAGTTATGACACTTCTTCACAACTCATCAGACGTTCGCTAAACTTGTAACTCAAATATTGCTTTCTACAATCTAATTTGCAGAAGCTTTATTTTCTCGTTACAATGAATTTCTATTTCACTCTAAAATTCCTTGAACATTTCAGAGATTTCAGACGTATGTCTCTATTGAACAGATATCCACATATCTACTTCAACTCATGACTGAAGATAGGGAATCCACTGCACACAACTACACTTATTGGACTACACACATCGTCATGTATGATTACCAATGGTTTAGTTTCCCGTTCATGTATGGCCTATCAACGGTGTTTTAGTCACATTACTTCGAGACAAAGATCGCAAGCGTCAAGTGATTCATAATCATATGACTCGAAAGTCCATCACTTATGGAAATTCTTCATGCATGTTATGTCACTTGTGATAAACGGCAGTGCCACATCTATGTGGTATTTCTGTCAGTCTTGCGACGTTTAGCGTCAGTGTTATGGATGTTTAGTATTATTATCAAGATTCATAACATACAACCTATTCATAATGGAAGTATGGCCTTTACGTTATTCATAGCTTTGAACAACTCTCTTGCAACAAACATGATTCAAAATGATGTTTTGCAACAAGGCTAAGTGTAGTAACAATTTACTCAACTCTAAAATGAATTATGAAGATAATCATAGAGTCAACACACACTATAGTAAACCTTTTACCGAGTTCTCGTGCGTGTCAAAACTCATCATTAGATAGTCATAAAGGCCATAGTATTTCTTGTATCGAGTTGCAACAATATGCAATCGATGTGATATTCCGGTGATCAACAGTTTAATCACAATATACAGAATCCATAATTAACTGCTTAATCATGATTCCCAAGAATTACATCTCTTGACCAGCCATGAATTCATCTATAACTCCGTATGACTTTCATTTCTGAGCTAGTTATTCCAGTCTTCTTTTGTTTTGCCTTTATACGTATCATAGTTCTATTTCCAATGTCACTCCTACTCACAAAAGCTCACACATGATTAAGGATGGCACGGGCCATGGACTTTCCGGCGTGTAAGTCTTACTAACACCGTTTGGAACTTCCATTCCCTTAATTCCCATCATCATATGATCGGCGTTCTTCTGGATCCCACACTTATCAGTTTTGTTTAGAGCATAGTGAACATTTTCACTAATGCTTACAATCATACATTGTACTAGATATCTTATATCAAAAATTAATTGTCTTACTACTGAAAACAATTTTCCAGTTCCATGAATATAACATAACTATCCCAAACGTTTCAAAGTTCGGGTTTCATGGGGGTGAAGACAATGCACTTAGCTGTGGTGGAATTCTAGCATTTTGGATTATGGACGTATGTCACATCATCCATAGCATCAGTGGGAGAGCATCAAAAATTTGCGATAGGACAAGCTCCTTCTCGACACTATTGAGGATAGTCCTCACAATACGGTACCAATCGTAAAGTTTTTACCAGATAATACAGTTAATCAAAATCAATTGGGAAGGTGGTAACGCGAGCCATTATTCTACAACGATAATGCAAATACTAAGACTTTGTTCATAATTAAGTTGCACTTGTGATTAATCAATTTAATTACTTAGTGCGCTCCCACTCAGATCAATATCTCTCGTAATTGATGCTGGAGTGGTTCAAGATCCAACCCAATCGTCCGCCATTGATGTGACATCACTGATGACTTAGACTGGACCGGTAGGCCAACTTGCCAATCACAACACATGTGATTCTTGTTCATCTTTCGATGGGCGTGTTCCGGTAGCAAACTTTTATCCAAACCGTCAAGACAACCAAGTGTAATGTGTTGTGTGTTCTTTTAACACACCCGCCTTTTATGCGTCACACCGTGTGCACCCATGTGACATGACCTGCTCCGGTGTGAAACATAGTATAGACAGTGCTACAGTTGGAAGAACACTATCAACTTGATATTGTTTTGCGAGAGATCACCCTAATAAAACACGACTACTGCGCATCAAACAAGGGTGCATAAAAGGGATAAACATCACAGGCAGTTCATAAAATTATGTGATATAGTATAGCCCTTTCCTTCGTGAAGTCTTCATTGTCTTCACGTCTTCGTGGTTGAAGTCACCGTGTCCACCAACTTTGTCCTTGGCGCCGGGACCATCACCACGGCTTCCGGCATGTGCGTCGGGGTCCACCCCCGCATCGTAGATCATCACCTTGCATCTATATATTGCTTTGCCTCGAGCTAATAAACAGTTCTGGCACGCAGGCCATCATTAAGTGACAATCATATGACTCCAGTCATCATGCCGTACCACGACACGCAGGTCGCGAATAAATATTACATCATATAGCATCTCATACAAACACATTGCAAATCTTGAAGGCTATACCACATCACATGCATACTCTGCAAAAACAAGTTAGATCGCTATCTACACGGGTTTTTGAAAATTTTATCGTGGTTGATTAGCAGGTTACAAGCAAACGTTGTTCCCTAAGCAAACCAAACACGATACTTCAATGTTGCTAGTTTAACGTTCGGGGTGCGTGTAGCAACTAATTCCACAAGCCAAACTTCGTTCAACGCGTGACCCCCGTGTGGATTTGAGTTCATAAAATCCACAAGCCCCTCCATGTTAAATCTTCTATTGTGAGATTAAGATGAGATCCAAGGAGTTTGATGTAGACCATGATCAAGGCAACCAGCATACTGAAAGCAGCATAGAGGGATCGATGGAAAACTCAATCCTTGTAGCAAAACCTCAACTTGCCATCAAGCATAGAAAAAATCACATGACAGGGAAGCAACAAGAAAATCAATGCCTCATATCACACATATGATCTAGACCTAAACATGCATCTAATCAAGGATCGCTCTGATACCACTGTTGGGAAACGTAGTAGAAAACAAAAAATTACGGCCTACGAATCAAGAACCCAAGATCATCCAAGAAGATTGCATACAAGGTTTTAGGTCATGGCTCACCAACCGATGTAGCGGAAGTAGAGTTGGTGAAGATCGTTGGTGCAGATCCCCGCAGCTAGGAATTTCAATGACCTCCCAACCGCGAGGATATCGATCCCGCGTACCGTTCCACGATACGTTGCGCGATCTATCCCGTGAACCGTCCCACGATCTGTCCCGATCAAGTCCCACGAACAAATCCCTCGAACATGATCTCCGAGGAAGAAGAAGGACCTCGAAGAAGGATCAAAGGTATGATCCCTCTACCGGTATCCACACATCCCGATGTAGCAATCCAGCAGCGCTCCGCCGTCCAGAGAAGAACGCCACCGAGAGAAACTAGAGGGAGAAGAGCCTAGCGGCGTCCGGACTAGAACGATCTAGCCCGAAGAGAATTAGAGGCGCGTGGGATTTAGCTGGGGCAGCCTTGGGGCTTTTTGGTGTGTCTTTGGGGCTACCCCTGCCCCCGAATATATAGGTGGAAGCCTGGGGTCGCAACTTGGGCGAGGGTTCTCCCCAAAGTCGGTTTTGGCCACCAGGAGGATTCCAACACGGATTCCAGTACGAAACGCCGCGGACTACGGCGTCTAGGGGGGAAACGCCAGGGACCCTGGCGTTTTTCCCTGGCCCCAAAGGAAAGTCTATTTCCCATCGACCTACGGCCTTGTGGACCTTCCTACTTGGCCTAGCTTCGGTTTCCGCGTCTTGGAGAGTTCCATAACACTCCGGATACTTCCATAAGCTCCCGGGAACCTTCCGGAACCTCCCGAAACATTTCTAGAAGTCCCGGAACAATTTCCCGATGTTTCGTAACCTTTCCACAACTATTACCGAATGTTGCAAAACCTTCCGAGACTATCATGGATGTCTTGTTACCACTTCAAGACTCTTCTTGAATGTTCCGAAATCATCCGAGACCGTTCACGAATATTCTGAAACCATTCAGCACAACCTAGAACACTTCTAGTGCTACCCGGAAACACTTCCGGTTCCACCCGAAACAATTCCGGTACCCTTTCTCTTTTCATCTCCTAGTTCTCTAACAGATTACTACTCGTTAAGTGTGTGACCCAATAGGTTCGGTATAATGCGGACATGACTCAGAACATCTTCCGGACATAGGTCAACAGCCTTTTGTCAATAGCCAATAATCAACAGCGGAGCCATGGACACCCATGTTGACTCCCGCACATACACGAATAAACTTCGAGTGAACCATTATGTTTAGTCATGTACCATTCCCTTTGCTTCGTGATATATGACAAAGTTAGAGGAGAGATGTTTGGCACCCATGTGTAACAACTTCTTGAACACAAGCCACTCGTTATCCTCTTTGCTCGTTTGTCTCTATTTCTCGTTATTGTATTCCGGTATCCCCGTGATTAAATCACAATGCGTCTGGCCAGACTAGAATGGATACCGTCATACCGAGTGGGCCCAAAGTCAATATCTCTTCATCGTGAAGGAGAAAATCCCATTCTTGAACTATCACAGTCACTAGCCACACCATCTGACATACCCAGAACTTATTTTACTACTTCCCATTTACGGGAGGATTCATCTAAGAACCAAAGCATGTCTTCCTGTGTGAAGCAACTCGATACTCTCATGGTCTAACGAATTACGTATATGATAACATTTCATGATATGACTTATAACGTAGTTACGATGTGATCTCTAAGTATATCATTCAATACTGGGGTCGGTTCAACATCATTGTTCTGCTAACAATATGTTCCCATTGCTACTGACATCCTTGTTACAAGAACAATGTCCATGATTAAGAAAACATAATCATCAGTTAGCACATGAGCTGGTCTTAGAGGCTAAACCAGGAACTCTTGGTGTTTACATTTCCACACATGCAAGTGAGTTTTCTTCTGAATCTCATAGTCAGGGTCATTGCAATTATAGCACAGAAATATAAACATTAATTACGAACGTGGAAATATATATAATAACATTTTATTATTGCCTCTAGGGCATATTTCCAACAAGACTTGGTATCAGAGCAGGACTGACTGTAGGATTATTAGCCTTGGCCGAAGTCGAGTCTAGCCTTCTATAGTTATATAGTTACTCTAGGTATATAAGGGAATAACGTAAGGCTTCTTTTTTCTCCTTACCCCCTTCGTTCTGAGTTCTGAGTCACCCTCATCTTATCCTACGGGAAGATAGGACTAGGCTCTTCTCTGTCTGATTAGAACATCTCGTTGTTTGCTTCCTTGTAGCCGTAGGAAAGTTGTGATCGGTTTGTTAGAGTGGTTATGCTCCCTGTTTTATTACATCGTATGTAAGTGTTGTTTCCATGTTGGAAGAAATTGTCATTTCTTACAATTACAGCCGTTATGTTGTCCGAGTCATTCCAGGTTTATCTCATAATCTGATGCATTTGCAAACTCCTTTCTGTTTCAGATGGCAGATCTTCCCCCTCGGCAGATTGTTCGTTTGACCAGGTGCCTCGGTGTGCGTGGCCATCCCGCCACGTTGATCGAGATGATGTCCTATGTGGGATATCGATGGTACCCTGAGTACACCGTTGAGGAGCAGTTCCACGACTTCAACCAGACGCAGTTCCACTGCATTGTCCGGATCTCTCCGCACCACGTTGGAGTCACCTAGCCTATCCACTTTGGACATGGCATTGGCGTTACCGAGAACATGGTTGTGCAGGATGCTGCATACTCATGTATGACACTGCTGAGAGAGGAGCACACTTTGCTGAGAGAGACCTCTTTCCGCTATATCCCTGCTGCACTTCCCGGAGAAGAGGGATATTACACCGGACTCTACTCAGATCACTCTGCAGAAGATCCCGCACTTCAGATGACTGCTAGGTTTACTAGTGACAGAGATCGTGATGCACGCGCTCTCCGTTTCGAGCTCCACGCCACCCGTGTTCGTCTGTATCGAGCACTGACACTTTTGGCACCCTTTGTGAGCGTGGGATCAGTTGAGTTTGATGCGATCTACCCAGTGAGGACTCAGATGCCTTCTCGAGTTGCTTGGCCCGAGATTGGAGGCATTTTTCCACCCCGTGGTCCTTTGCTTCCACCCTACGCTGGACCTAGGCCCCATCCTTGCCCAAATGGATATCAGGGTCCACAGGCCTACGTGTTTTCCGATGGTCACCTCCAGCTACCGGGATACGGGGGTAACTTTTATGAGGACTACTATGGAGATGGAGATGAGTGAGACCGCCTGTGGTCTTACTTAGTGATGATGTAGTAGTATCTTAGTATATTGTATGCAAGGTGTCTAAGTTCCAGAGGCTTAGATAAATAATGTATAGGAAGTCAGAGTGCCTCTGAAGGATGTATCATCTTCATCACGTTTGTATTAGCTTAGTGCTTGTACTAAAACGATGTATGGTTTGTATGACAGCTTGTGAATATATGGCTTGTATGCTTTATCACCATGTTGTCAAGATGATTACTTCCTTTGCTCTGTAATCCTTCCAGTACTTCAATACCTTGTTTAGGCTCTCCCAATCAACTCTGTTTGACTTTGGTTTTTCCTTCAGGATGTCTCAAGGAACCCGTGGCCAGGTTGGTCGTAACCAAGGTCGTGGGAATGACCAGGAGGAAGGCAACCTTCCACCCCCACCCACGATGGCTCAGGTTCTGATGGAGGTCGAGAGGAACCGCCGAGACTCTCACCATCTGTTGCAAGTCATTGCACGCAACACCACTCAGCAGCGCAATGAGTTGGTGTCCCTGAACGACTTCATCCGACTTCATCCCCCGGTTTTCAGTTACTCCATCGAGCCCCTTGACACCGATGACTGGCTTCGCAGCATCGAGAGGAAGCTCCAAGCAGGCCGTGTTGCAACTAGTGACAAGGTCAGCTATGCCACCTATCACCTTGAATATGCGTCCTGTTGGACCGCCTGCATCTTGGGAGGAATTCTGCACGTCCTTCCGTGAGCACCACATTCCCAAAGGTCTCATGGACCGCAAGCGTGAGGAGTTCTGCAACCTCACTCAAGGCAGAAGGACCGTTAACGAGTTTAGTCGTGAGTTCAACCGACTTGCTCGTTATGCTACCGAAGAAGTCTCCACCGACTCCAAGAAACAAGAGAGGTTCCGTCGTGGCCTCAACACTGGACTCCGTCGTGAGCTCAATCTTCATGACTTTGCCACATTCCAGGTCCCTGTCAACAAGGCCATCAAAGCAGAGGACATGAACACTCCCAACGACTTCCGCAAACACCCTAGAGATGACAGTTCATCCAGTTCTGGCTCCCAGAAGCGCAAGATCTGGATCCCAAACAGCATGTTCTTCCAGAACAACCCCCCGAGGCCATCCTATGTGGCGCCTCGTCCACCCACCCAGTTCCACCCAGCTCCACCAAACAACCCAGCTCCATGAACTGTTTTCGGAGCCTGTTACAAGTGTGGTCAGGCAGGCCACTACTCTCGTGAGTGTCCCCAGAATCAGATCCAGCATCAGAATGCTCCACCACGTGCCGGAGGCAACAACAACAACAATGGTCGTGGCAAGCCACCCCAGAAGGTCTACACCGCCAAACCCGCTCCTCCTGCCACTCGTGGACGTGTGAACCAGATCGCCGCTGAAGAGACTGACGACACCACTGACGTCATTCTTGGTACGCTCCCAGTCAATTATGTTCCTACTTCCGTTCTTTTCGACCCAGGAGCATCTCATTCATTCATGTCGGAAATTTATGCACTTCGTCATGAGTTATCTTTTGTTGAATTGTCCACCCCAATGATTATTCAAACTCCAGGGTCAAGATGGCAAACTAATAGAGTAAGCCATGGTAATCAAATTGCAATTGAGGGTTTAGTATTCCTTGCTTCACTCATAGCCCTCAAGTCTTCAGACATTGATGTCATCCTTGGCATGGATTGGCTATCAAGACAGAATGCCTACCTGGATTGCAAAGGCAAATCCGTGAAACTCACCCACCCTTCAGGCAAAACCGTCAACTATACCTCACCCAGAACAAGAACCCAAGTGCATTCCTTGAATGTACTTCCCCTTCCCGAACTTGAAGATATTCCGGTGGTTCGTGACTTCCCGGATGTCTTTCCTGAAGAACTGCCGGGAATGCCACCCGACAGATGTGTAGAGTTTATAGTGGATCTTGCCCCAGGAACCGCACCAATTTCTAGACGCCCATACAAAATGGCCCCACGTGAGTTAGCTGAGCTTAAAACCCAACTGGAAGCTTTGTTGGAGAAAGGCTTCATCTGCCCTAGCTCATCGCCATGGGGTTGCCCCGTTCTGTTCGTAACGAAGAAAGATGGAACAGAAAGGATGTGCGTAGACTATCGCCCGCTAAATTTAGCGACGATAAAGAACAAGTACCCACTGCCCAGGATCAATGATCTTTATGATCAACTTGCAGGATCCTCTGTCTTCTCCAAGATGGATTTGAGATTAGGTTATCATCAAATCAAAATCCGAAACGAGGACATTCCCAAAACGGCTTTTACTACTCGTTATGGTCTTTACGAGTACACCGTCATGTCCTTTGGTTTAACCAATTCCCCCGCCACTTTCTCACGCATGATGAACTCGATCTTCATGGAGTATTTGGACCAGTTCGTCGTGGTTTACCTCGATGACATCCTTATATACTCGAAGAACGAAGAAGAACATGCCGAACACCTAAGGCTGGTATTGATGAAACTTAGAGAGCATCGCCTGTATGCTAAATTCTCCAAGTGTGAATTTTGGCTACCAGAAGTGACCTACTTAGGCCACGTGATTTCTGCAAAAGGCATTGCTGTGAATCCCGAGAGAGTTCAGACCGTCCTTGACTGGACTCCACCTGAATCGGTTAAGCAAGTTAGGAGTTTTCTTGGCCTAGCCAGCTATTGCCGTCGCTTCGTCGAGAACTTTTCTAAAGTTGCAAAGCCTCTAACTGAACTCCTCAAGAAAGATAAGAAATTCCTATGGACTCCCAAGTGCGAGGAAAGCTTTCAAGAGCTAAAAAGAAGATTGACTTCTGCACCTGTACTTGCACCTCCAGACACCAAAAAGGATTTCGAGATCTATTGTGACGCATCACGGCAAGGGTTAGGATGCATACTTCTGCAAGATCGACATGTGGTAGCTTATGCTTCACGCCAGTTACGGCCACATGAAGAGAACTATCCTACCCATGACCTTGAACTCGCTGCCGTAGTTCATGCCCTAACAACTTGGCGACATTACCTCCGTGGTAACCGTTGCGAAATCTATTCCGACCACCAAAGCCTCAAATATATTTTCACCCAGCCAGATCTTAATCTCAGGCAAAGACGCTGGATTGAGTTGATAAAAGATTACGACGTAGTGATTTCTTACACCCCAGGCAAAGCCAATGTCATGGTTGATGCACTAAGTCGTAAGTCGTATTGTAACAACCTCATGTTACAACAGTGTCAACCACTTCTTCATGAGGACTTTCGCAAGCTCAACCTTGAAATTGTTCCTCATGGCTATCTTTCTACCTTGGTGGCGAAACCAACTCTTGAGGATCAAATCATAGTTTCCCAAAGGCGTGCACGAGGTGTTCGCCGGATCAAGGAGAACATTGCTAGCGGAGTTGCTAAATGTTTCTCCACATATAGCAAGGGAACGGTATTCTTTGAAAATCGTTTGGTAGTACCTAAGAATAGGGAACTAAGGCAACTCATCCTCAAGGAAGCCCATGACACACCCCTCTCGATTCATCCCGGTAGCACAAAAATGTACCGAGATCTACGCCAGAGATTTTGGTGGACTAGGATGAAGAGAGACATTGCTCAATTTGTTGCCGAATGTGATGTTTGTCGTCGCATTAAGGCAGAACATCAAAGACCTGCTGGTACACTTCAACCTTTGTCTATTCCCGAGTGGAAATGGGACAAAGTCGGTATGGATTTCATCACCGGCTTTCCAAGAACCCAGAAAGGAAACAATGCCATCTTCGTTGTCATAGATAGGCTTTCCAAAGTTGCTCACTTCCTTCCGGTTCGCGAGTCCATAACTGCTAGCCAGTTAGCAGACTTGTACGTCTCTAGAATTGTATCCCTTCACGGTGTTCCTTTGGAAATCAATTCTGATCGCGGTAGCCTTTTCACCTCTAGATTTTGGGGAAGCTTTTAGAATGCTATGGGAACTCATCTCTCCTTTAGTACGGCTTTCCATCCTCAGTCTAGTGGTCAAGTTGAAAGGGTTAACCAAATTCTTGAAGACATGCTCAGAGCTTGTGTTATCTCGTTCGGAAAGAATTGGGAGAAGTCTCTTCCATTTGCCGAATTTTCTTATAACAATAGTTTTCAATCTAGTCTGAACATGGCTCCTTTTGAACTCCTATATCGACGACGATGTCGAACACCACTAAACTGGTCAGAGACCGGTGAAAGACAATTCTTTGGACCGGATATGATCAAGGAAGCACAAGAGCAAGTTTGCATTGTTCGTGATCAATTGAAAGCAGCCCAGTCTCGTTAGAAAAGCTACTATGATCGTCATCATAGGCAAGAGAGCTACAATCTGGATGAGAAGGCTTACCTTCGGGTTACTCCTCTGAAGGGAACCCAACGTTTCGGTATCAAAGGCAAGTTGGCCCCACGTTACATCGGACCTTTCCGCATTATTGCTAAACGTGGAGAAGTTGCCTACCAACTTGAACTACCTCCGCACCTCTCCCGAGTACATGATGTATTCCACGTGTCCCAACTCAGGCGTTGCTTCAAGGACCCCATCCGCGAAGTCGACCATGAAACGCTTGATCTCCAAGATGACCTTTCTTATTGAGAATACCCCGTTCGTATTCTTGATTCCGCAGAGCGTGTCACTCGTCGTCAGAAGATTAGGTTTCTGAAAGTGCAATGGTCACACCACTCTGAAAGAGAAGCTACGTGGGAAAGAGAAGACCGTCTCAGTGCCGAGTACCCCACCTTCCTCCCGCAGACTTCTGAATCTCGGGACGAGATTCTGTTGAGTGGGGGCGAGTTGTCAGAACCCTCTGTTAGGTAATGTGCTAGGATCAAAGTAACCTTGCATCATGTCAAAATTTTCAAAAGGAATCTTTGAAATCAACTTCAAAATCAAAATGGGAGAAGGAACACCCCCCAGATGAATTAATTCAAAAGGCCAGATAAAAATCTTCTCCAAAAATTCATGTTAGATTTTTGAAAAGTCTTATAAATGAGTGTGATCACATATCAAGTGATGTGGGACCCACCCCATGCTCATAGATTTTTCAAATATTCAAACAGTGCCTTGGAATTAATCAAATAACCCTATTTGAGTTAAGATTCAAATTATTTGAATTTTAAAAATGTTGAAACTTTATAAGTGGCTAGTCTATATTATTATGAAGCCACATAAATTTTTTCAGTATTTAATAAAATGCCTAGCTATTTATTTTAGCTCAGCAAAACAAATGACAGAAAAGAAAAACAGAAAAGGAAAAAGAAAGCAGAAAAACCTTACCAGACGCCCAGGCGAAGCCGGCCCACCCAGCCCAGCCGGCCCAAAGGGGCACAGGGGTCTTCTTCCCCACCCCGCGCCTCCAAGCTGCTCGGTGGAATGCCACCGAGCCAGCCGTGGACGCCACCTCGACGCCTTCGAGCTTCCAGGCCTCCCCGTGGCCTCTTCTCGCACCTGGAGACGCCCTGGAGCACGCCACGTCCATTCCCCCCCTCCAGAGCTTCCTCCTCCTCCTCCCGTGCTCGAATTCGTCGCCGCCCGAAGCTTCACCGGAGCGCACCGCTGTGGACGACGTGGCCACCGTGCCCTAGAGCTCAAGCCAGAAAGTCCACCGTGTTCCTCGTCCTCGACTTCGTCTTCACGCAGAAGCTGGAGCCCTAATTCCTCCCCGAGCCGACGCCATCGTCTTCAACCTCTCGCTGGACCCGCGAGCTCGCCGCCGTCGATTCGCCGCCGTTGAAGCCTCCCCGAGCTTGCCGTTGCTTCCGTTCGAACCACGGTGAGCTTCTGAGCGTTTCCCCCAAGCTTCCAGCACCCCGCAACACCTCTAGCCGTTTTCGCCATGGTTGCCGAAGCATGTCGCCGCCATGGACGACGATGAGGTCGCCCCTGTGCCCCATCATCGCGTCCAGCGCGCGCGTTTGACTCCCAGTGGCTCTAGCTTTCGAACGCACGCAAGAACAGCCCAAGCCGTGCACCCTAGCCCCTTCCCCAACCTCGCCGTGGTTCTGTCGCCGCCAAGGACCTCGCCGTCGTCGCTCCCGACCTCCCCGTGACCCCCTGTTACTTCCAGACGACGCGGAAGACCTCCAGGAGCACGCCGATGCCCTCCGTTTCCTCTCCCATGGCCTCTAGAAGATTCCGGCGAGTGCGCCGCCGTGGCCAGGCCACCGGCGTTTAGCCGCCGGTGGGTTAGCCACTAACCCCCGTGCTTAGCCCCCCCAGTGAGACTGACCAGTGGGCCCAGTGGCTTAATTAAGCCACTGGATTAGATTAACCCACCGGATTAAATCACCCAGTCACTGACACCCTGGACCCACATGTCAGCCTGACGCAATAAATCATTTAAATGAATTTCCAGAAAAACAAATTGAATTAAAGAATTCCAGAAATTCCAAAAAATACCCCAAACTTTGGAAATTCATAGAAAATTCATATTAACTCCAAATTGGACAAATAATATATGAAAAATGATCAGGAGAAAATTATCTTTCCAAATATGCAACTTTCAACTTTGTTTGAGTTGATTTTAAAATGGGACCAGTAGCATATGTCATTTGGTTTATTTGAATTTAATTCAAATTCAAATCAAATGATCTTGCAACTTGGACCATGGAATTATGCTACAATTCAACCACACTTCAGAGGCATATCATACACATTTCCAAAAGGTTCAAAATGATCAAACAATGTCACATGCAACTTGGTTAATTTGAATTCAAATGTGGAGTTTGAATTTGCAATTCAATTTGCAATATACTCCACTTAAATGGAATTGCCTTACACATCAAAGCATATACATCAAGATTCAAACTTCCATCATGTGTTTGTGCATCGTATTTACTTTGCTACTTTGCTTGTTGTTTGTCGAGTAGAGGTGGAACCGGAGTAGGAGGCTGCCCCCTTCGTTGAAGACCCAGAACCCGAACCTCGTCAGCAAGGCAAGCAAACCCCCATTGATCATGTCGATAAAATCCCACTTCCCTCTCATGTCTCGCTTATGCATTGTTTAGGATGATCACCATGCTTTGTTTCTACCGCATAGACGAACCCATTTCTTTGCATGACCTATCATTTTGTCACAGTAGTAAGCAAACCACAATCCTAGAAAATGTAGGAGTTGTTTAATATCATGTGGCCCCTGCAAATGTTATCGCTTATTGCATGCTTAGTATGATACCATGTTGTTACTGTGATGTGAGTCGGGATGGTAGTGATCATGTGGATGATGGTAGAAAAGTGTTGGTGAATCGACCCTAATACAAGGTGAACGATGAGAGGCTGTGTAGGAGTACACGGTGGGTTGTCTCGTTGAACACCGCCCTAAGTCCGAGTTCTTGTGTGGTGATCCAAGATGAAGAGTACAACCACACATTGGGCTCACTGACCCCTCTCAACTTACTAACTCATCCCTTTCGATGTCCAGATGTCGCAATAGTTCGGAGTTCTGGTAGGCTTGTGGCCTGGATGCTAAGTGAGAGAACGGCTCATCCGAGACCGGCTTATGCACCACGCACACATCACTTGGGTCCACTTCGGTAAACCGGCCGGGTTCACGATTGTGGTAACCAACCCAAGTAGGCGGCTTTCTCGGACTAGATAGGCTATGAGGTAACAGTTGTGGTGAGCATCCTCGCTGGCACCCCTTGAATGGTGTCGAGATGAAAGGAGGTAAATGATGATCATGTGTGTGTAGCGGTACACCCCTGCAGGGTTAACAAAACTATTCGAATAGCCGCGTCCGCGGTTATGGACTGCTTGGAAAGCTTAGCTTGATTATTAGATAACTTGAACAGGATACTTCTAAAACGCACCAAGATAAGTGTGAGTGCTATGGCGTGCTTTCTCGTGGGGAAGTCGAGGAAGGCACCATAGTGGTGTAATTGGTTGGAGAAAGTAGTGGACTCGTGTACGCCTCTTACCTCAAAGTCTGGTACTCGTAGTTCAGGATTAGCCAAGTCAAAGCTGGCATTTTCTGCAAGTAAACCCCACCTCCCTTTACCTTGATACATATGCATGAGTAGTATAGCTCCTATGTAAGTCTTACTGAGTACGATTTTGTACTCACGTTTGCTTAATCTATGTTTTAGATGAACCCACCGACCCCGTTGGTGACTTCTACCTGAAGTTCGAAGAATGAAGACTCAGACCAAGACCAAGCTAGTGTAGTCCCAGTCAGACAACCGGTTCCCTCGTGGAGGGCTTGTTTATAGTCAAGGCTTCTCTAAGCTATTTGTTAAACTTGTCTGTACTCAGACCTACTTTGCTTCCGCATGCTTGTTGTAATGTTGGATCACATGCTTGTGATCACTGTGTGCACTCTGTAAGAGTTATTAATAAAGATGTATACTTGTAGAAAATTGCAATGATACCTGCTGTTCATACAAGGCATGTGTGCTGCGTGTATGTTTATAACATGCATGTCTTTGTATGGGTTTTTCGAGAACTTAGTTGTGATCTGGCTGGCGGTCTTTCATACACCAAGTGGCCCTTAGATGTGCGCAGCTTGGGGCATCGCGATGCAATTGTTCGAGACTCTGTCTCGTGCACACCTTGATGTATGATCGAGCCCGCCCTAGACCCTGACTAAGTGATCGGGCTGGAGTAAGTCTATGTAAAGGTTATAATACAATCGATAGTATGGTTGAGGCGACTTGTCTATGAGTATGGGAGTTCACCACCCATATCAGTTAGACTTGTGTGCGGACGATGAGGACCCATCTCAGTGGATCATCCGGCCTGAATGGGATGCCCCTCACGTTTGATGCTTTCCGAGAACGTTCTGTGCTTGGCCTTGTCTGCTTAGACAAGTGGGTACGGTTCTCGGCTCTCCATATGATTGTGTTATAGCGAGGCTTGCATACGCTAACCCCGGGTCCCGACAACTTCCCCGTCCCGGCAGGGTGCCGGCACAGGAATTCTGGTCCCCCGAAGCTTGTCGACGATGGCGGCGGAGATCGGAATTGTTTCTGGAGAAAAGGGGTCTGGAATCAGGGTTTCCGCGACGGGAGAATAAATAGGAGCCAAAGTAGGGCACCAGGGGGTGTGGGACCCAGCCAGGAGGGCAGGTGGCGCGGCCAGGGGTTGGGCCGCGCCAGGCACCCTTCTGGCTGCCCCCTGGCTGCCCTGTGGCCCCCCTTTGGACTCGCGGAAGCTTCCGGAACGCTGATTTTTTATATAATTTTTCCGGGATTTATTGGGCACATTAATTATTGGAAAAACCTGAAATACAAAAACAGCAGAAAACAGGAACTGGCAACTGGGTGCACTGGGTTAATATATTAGTCCAAATATTCTCAAAAGTGTATGAAAGTTCAAGCAAAACATGGCAAAGTCACACAAAACATGCATGGAGCAAACAGAAATTATAGATACGTTCTGGACGTATCAATCCCTAACAAGTCTTCCGCACGCTCCATTGTTCCATTGCATGGAGTCCTTGTCATCTTGCCCATAAGGCATGGTTCACATGTGTCAAGGGATCCAAAATCCAATGACTCCAGAAGTCCATCATCATGAAGCTTCTTCATGCGCTTTTCACCAATATGACCAAGTCGACAATGCCACATCGTCATGTGTTCTTCGCCACTAGGTTTTAATCTTTTGGCCTCTACGTTATCAATATGAAGTATATCACAATCGAGATTAAGAATGAATAAGCCATTTTTCTCCGGTGCGTGAACATAAAACACATCATCCTTATAAATCGCACAACCAATTGTATCTGACTTAAAAGAATAGTGGTTTCGCTTCAAGAAAGAACCACTAACGATGTTCACATTCAATGCGGGTACATAGTAGCACTTATTCAAAATCAAAACTAATCCCGAAGGGAGACTAAGATGCTTCGTGCCGACCGCCACCACTTCAATCCGGTAGCTGTTTCCCACGTGTATCGTCACTTCATCTTTCATCAAGCGTCGCCTATTCCGTAGCCCCTGAGAGGAGTTAGAAATATGAGCAACAGATATTGTATCAAATATCCAGGATTTGTTCCCAGCGCTTGTTAAGAAAAGATCAATAACGTGTATATCAAATATACCTTTGTCTCTTCTGACAATCTTGCCACCCTTCTTATCCTCTAGGTACTTGGAGCAGTTGCGTTTCCACTGACCATCACCCTTGCAGTAGAAGCACTCAACGCCAGGCTTGGTTCCAGGTTTGGGTGCCTTACGAGGAGTGACAACTGGCTTGTCACCCTTCTTCGGGCTTCCCTTCTTTCCCTTCTCCTTTTTGCCAGACTTCTTGAATTCAACGGTCTTGTTGACCATGAATACAGCATGCTCCTTCTTGATCTCAACCTCAGCAGTTTTCAGCATGGCGAACAACTCAAAAGGGGTCTTAGTCATCCCCTGCATGTTGTAGTTCAACACAAAGCCTTTGTAGCTAGGGGGCAGCGACTGCAGCACCCAATCAACAGCAAGTTCATCTGGAATCTGACATTCCAGAGCATTCAAGCGTTGAATGTAGCCAGACATCTTAACCACGTGCTCACTAACACTGCTATGCTCATCCATCTTTGCTAAGAAGAAAGCTTCAGAAGCCTCATAACGTTCAGCCCTGGCTTGGGGTGCAAAGACGACCTTGAGGTCGGTGATTATCTCATATGCACCCATCCTCTCAAAGCGTTTCTGCAGCTCAGCCTCCATGGAGTAAAGCATTCCACTCTGGACAAGGTTGTAATCATCCGTCTTGGAGAGGTAGACATTCTTCTCATCCTGACTAGCGTCTACTAGTGGTTCGTCACCTAACGCGGCCTCTAGTACGTATGCCATCTTGAGGGGAACTAGGAGAATCCTCAGAGTGCGGAACCAGTTGGTGAAGTTTGACCCATCGGTTTTCAGTTTGGCTTTGTCTAGGACTGACCCTAAGTTGAATGAGGGGCGAGGTGTAGCCATCTACAATGGTTATTTGCAAAACACATATTTAGACTTTGTTCATAATTGGAGTTCAATTTTAATTAATTCTAAAACTCCCACTTAGTTAAACATCTCTCCAAATTTACTAAGTGATTAACATAATCCTAGTTTGAATGATTGTCCTCGAATATCACACGGCCGACGACACATCTCCCTAGGTAGGCCATCATGCCAATCATATCCGTTATATGACTCATGCTTAACCTTTCGGTCATCCGTATCCCAAGCTCATATCTACATATGTCAAGCCTGCCAGTCGAACCTTAGTGTATGGCTGTTCAGCAAGGCCATATCTGCATATGCTAGGCTTGCCAAACCCAACCTCATGCGATCGCTAATGTATGTATGACACCCGATCGTCATGGCCTGCCTATCATAAAGAGAGCCTTCCAGGCGGTGCCCACTAAGGGAGAATACAATCATGGTATTGAGAGAGATTATCCTATCATGCTACGGTCGCATATCTAGCATATTAGCAAGGCACGAAGTAAAACTGTAAATCATACAAGCTATGATCCCCCCTTACATGCAAATTAAAGTTAAAACGCCTTCTATTTTATCTTTTGCAAATTTTACGTGGCTGCTAAGGGGTTTCGAGAGAGAACCGCTTTCTATCCTGCGAAAACAAGCCACAACACCAATCCTGCAATTGTCTCTATTACACCCCTGTCGGGGCCCTCCATTGCAAACGTCTTCGCGTCGCTAATGTTAGAGAGACAGACACCCCCAGCCACTTATATGGTACAAGCCATATGTCAAGCGTGGAACCAGTCTCGCGTAAACGCGTAAGGTCGGTCGGGGCCGCTTCATCAGGACATTGCCGCCACGCTAAACGAGTACACGTGGGAGGCTAATAATTGGAGAATTGATGCCCACATCCTAGATGTGTTCTACCCGTACAATACATCTACGCATAGCCTTGCTCTGATACCACTGTTGGGGATCGGCGCAGAAAAACAAAAATTTCCTACCTACGAGTCCCGAACCCAAGATCTATGATATGCTGATGTATGTAACAGAAGGAATCGGTGTTCATACCTTTGAAGACCGAAAGAGGGAAACGTTCCTCGAACGTTGTTAGTGTAGACTCTGATCCTACGACCTCCTTGTCGTGCTGAAGAACCTCCGATGATGAAGTAGCACCACACGTGTAGTGCCACGCGGGATTACACACGTACGGTGCAACCGACGTCCCTCTAGGCTCCGAACCAGAAGAGCAGCGGAAAGAAGTTTGATCCGGATCCCGATTCCGGCAGCGCGACGACGTCCGGATGATGGTGAAACCCCCAACCAGGTGCAAACTCCAAACCAGGGGAGTCCGCTCTAGGTCGGAGAAAGAGAGAGACAAACTCAATGTTGTGTTGAAAAAGGCACCCCACCCCTCCTTATATAGGCCAAGGAGGGGCTCCACCCCCTCCCCTTCCCCCATGTGGGACTAAACCCCCAAGGGGGGGGGAGTGGTGCGGCTAGGAGGGGGGATGGGCCCCTCCCTTGGCTCCAAGCCCAAGGGGGGAGGCTCCCCCTTCCCCTCATGGGCCTTTTAAGGCCCAAATACCTTTTCACCTTTTTAATTAATTATTTAAATCATTTTTAATATTTAATTCTGTCAATTAAACATATTTAAACATTAATATATATTATTTTGAACCTTTCAAAATATCCGGAACAACTTTCGTCACCTCCCGGTACATTTCCGGTGTTTTCTCTATTTTCACCGATGATCCCGAATCAATCCTTAAGTGTGACACCCTACGGTCCGGGAAACATTAGACATGATCGAGACACTCTCTGACTAATGACCATCATGTGGGATCTGGTTACAATCCTTGATGTGCCCCTACGCTTCCATCGAATAAACTTCATCGCTGTTGAACCGTTAACAATATGACTTGATCCCTTTGTGCTTTGGTAGTATGTTTGTCCAAGGTATGATCGTCGGTATCCAATAGCTAGTTCTTCCTCGTCTCCGACATAACATGTTTACTCGTCTGTGAATATTACATCTCTTGTGACCTAGTCACTTGCTTGCAAGCTATTGATGCAACACCACCGAGTGGGCCCAGAGTACCTATCCGTCACTCGGATTGACAAATCCCACTCTGATCTATTTCATACTCCTCAACATATCTACTTCGGAATACCCAATATACAACTTTTCAGTTACCATGTTTCAGGGTAACGGTTAATGCACTCAAAGCATCCTAATAGATAGCAGTTATGTATGGTCATCACGGTCTAAGGATTCAGTCACTATGTTATTAAGTCATCGCAATGCTGAACTTATGTGACTTGATCACACTGTAATGCTTAAGGTGGGTGTGTGTCCATCACATCATTCTCCTAATGATATGACCTCATTGTCAATAGACTATTATGTTCTCATGATCAGGAAACCTTGATCATCAATTGCCCAATGAGCTAGTATGCCTGAGTTTAACTAGGGATCAGGTTGTTATATATCACACGTGTATTAATGTTTCCGCTTAATACAGTTCTACCACAATATATAACGTATTATGAACAAACAGATATGTGACAAATATCTTTATTAATTTGCCTCTAGGGCAGATATCCAACAGTTTCAAGGTACTTTCGGAAGCGAGCCGAATGTAAAGAGTTGTGTGTATCAGAAGCCTTATCCTGCAAACTTTGATGCACTGTTGTACCCTCAAGTTTATAAGGTTTCTGATTTTGTTAAATTTAGTGGAGAGGGCACAAAAACAACTCGGAGCATGTTAGTCAGTACTTAGCACAGTTGGGTGAGGCCGGTTCCATAGAAGAATTGAAAGTGCGGCTATTTCCCCTATCTTTAACCGACACCGCCTTTTCGTGGTTTGCTGCTTTGCCACATGGCTCTATTCTTTTGTGGTCATTATTAGAACAGAAATTTCATGATCATTTTTATAGTGGCGACAATGAGCTTAAATTATCACATCTTACATCGGTTAGGCAAAAATATGATGAATCGTTCACCGATTATGTCAAAAGATTTAGAGATGTAAAAAACCGATGCTAGAGCTTAGTGATAACTAAGAGAGATTTTCAGACTTGGTTCTTAATGGTTTGAAAGCCCACATCAAAGAGAGGCTAGAAAGTTATGAGTTCTTAAATATTAACCAAGTTTTGCACGCTTTGGCCCAATAGAGATGAGTTAAAGGGGTTCATAAATCAACAACCGATCGTCCTAGAATGCCTATGGTTGACTACATTGATGATGACTCAGATAATGAGTTTGATGCATATACCACTGAGTTTGTTTGGTCCTCAAAGACCAAACCTTACTCGTGCAATGCTCTTAAGCCGATTCGCAAGAATCGCGATGAGGAGATGAAGTTTACCTTCGACATAGCCAAGTGTGATAGGATATTTGATGCTCTGTTGCAAGATAAGATGATTAGAATATACCACACTTTACCGCCGTTTGAAGAGCTAAAACGGCGTGTGTATTGCAAATTTCACAATTCTTTCTCACATGCTACTAATGATTGCAATTTTTTTCAGAGACATATAAATCGGCCATTAATGAAGGACGATTGAGCTTTTCTGAGATGCAGGTTGACAAGCAACCCTTCCCGATGAACACCATAGACTTGGAAGGAAAAAGGATTTTGATTAGGCCTGACATGGCCGAATTAGCTAACAAGGAAAATGTGGTCATTGGTGAATCCGCAGAGAAAAAGGATGGCAACAAGAGCTCGGGAGGGCAAGTGAGAATTGACAAGCAAACTGGTGGAGGAGAAATAATCAAGATTATCATCCGGAATTCTACTGGTACAAGCATGGCGCAACAATCGAGTACCGAGTCATCTGTTACTCAGTCAGGAGGTAGCCTCGAGTTACACACTACTCGGTTGGGTAGCCCCGACTTGCGAGTCACTCGGCCAAGATCTACTGAGTCACTCGGGGGGCAATCTAAAGACAACTCTTGCACTAAATTCATCAAGACCAAAAGTCCAGAGGTCGACAAGTGGAAAAATAATGAGGGCAAGGTGCAACGCCAAAAAATAAAGCCAACCTTTGATATGCTACTATCCAATTATGCCAACAAAGCACTCGGTTTTAGCTCTAATCGTCCATCAAATTCAAAGCGCTCGAGGGCACTTCACAAGCATGAGTGTCAACGCAATACAAGGTCATATTGAGCATGGGCACCGGCACCATGGATGTCGCCACTTCCCTATGTGCCATACCACTCGGGCGGGTCAAACAAGAGACGGGGGTAGCTTCCAATGGCCCTGTTTGCTTCTTATCCAGGTTGGTCAACGCCTAGGAGGTCTTGTCATGATAGATTCCCTTACTTTACACAAGGCCATTTGAACAATGTTGTCAACCGGCCAATGCAAGATTATTCAAAGGAGACCAACAAGCAAATATGGCGCGCCAAGAAACCAAGTGCTGAAGAGTCGAATCATGATACTTCGGCTATTCCGAATAGTGGTGCAGCTACTGTACCGAGTAGTGTTGCTATTCCGAGTAGCAATACTGCTCCAAGTAAAGATATGATTGCTATTCTGCAAGGTCCCATGGATAATTGACGATGGGGTGACCCCACGACTCTTACAAATGAGGTTACCTGGTGCGTATCAAGCTAGAGGGCCCGCAGAGAGCCTCGACCGGCCCAACAGGGCCCACTCGAGGCAACCGCCATAAGGAGTCCTCGATGATCATGGGAACCACGACTTGGCGTCCAAGACTGAAGATAGATTAGGAAACCCTCTTTGTAAACCTAGACGAAGACCTTGCAACCCATCCTAGTATATAAAGGCTGGGAGAGGGGACGTCTAGGGCATTGAATTTCATAGCTACACCTCTGGTCCCGAGCGATCTCGCCTGGACCTCCACTGTAATCGCCTCCATTATAATACAATCGAGCAGGAAGTGCTTTCTCCTGTTAGCCGACGAGTATCGCCAACCTGCACATCTCCTCTACGATCTAACCCAGGGTCCCTAACCATGGGATTTTCCGAGGTCAATCCTCGTCAATTGGCGCCAACCGTGGGGAGCTAGCACAAACAAGGCCAAGCCAAGGGGTTCTAGATATACCCAACCTGCATGGTGTCCTCCCGGTGTGACCAAGACACAAAATAGAAGATTGCAACGCTTGAGGAACGGTGAGAAGGAGGAGCAAAACGCAGAGAAGCAAAGGGACGAATTACTTAAGAATATTCGGCCTATGGCACCCGCAACAAAGATATGGAGGCCCAAACAGAAGGAAGACATATATGCCTCTACTACAGCAACATCCACACCACTAGAACAGGTATATACAAATGTCATTATATCTTCCACATCACCTATCACTTCCCCTTCACCCGGAGATATATCGGAGCCGGTGGACATGAATGAGGAGGAAGATAAGATGGAGGATTACTCGGGGAGGTATGGATATGAATATGGTTTATTATTTACCTGTTGAGTTTCCTGCTGTAGATGAACAAGGAGATGTGGCTCAGCTAGATTTCGGGCCTAAGACTGCTATATTTGAGAAACCAAAAGAGCCAGTGAAACACTTGAAGCCATTATACGTTAAGGGTCATATTAATGGGTCACCGGTTACGAAGATGCTAGTTGATGGTGGTGTTGTGGTAAATCTTATGCCCTATTCGGTTTTCAAGAGGCTTGGATTACATGATGATACATTTATGAATACCAACATGGTGCTTAATGGATTCAAGGGTAAAGAAAAGACAGAGGCCAAAGGCGTGATGTGCATTGAACTCACTGTGGGAAGCAAGACTTTGGCCACCACGTTCTTCATCGCCGAGTTGCAAGGAAATTATAATGTCATATTGGGCCGAGATTGGGTCCATGCTAATCAATGTGTTCCATCTACCATGCATCAATTCTTGATACAATGGGTCGATGATGAAGTGGAAGTTATTCATGCAGATAACTCGGCTTGTGTTGCTTTGGCCAATGCGTCGATAGATTGGAATCATCCCGATGTTACTTGCTTAACAGGATGTGATCTCTCGGAGTTTGATTTCCTTAGTTCTACAAGGAACGGGTTGATACCCATCTCTCTAAAACCGATTGGTGGTAATCGGTTTCAGGGTACATACTCATCAGCCTAAGCACGTACATGTCTGATATGTGATTATCACCCTAAGAACAAAACATGGCCGATATTTAATTATCGTCGTAAGAATATGTATGGTTGACCGAGTGCTGACATCGTCCTTAGGCCCTATGTGGTGCACAGTATTTTTCGGCACGCAAGTTTTGCCGAAAACCTGGGGGGCATGCACGTGTTGACACCAGTTTTTGGCATGACAATAAACCTATATAAGATGACCTCAAATGAATAATTTCTCTACATGAAGAAGTTAAGTATTGTCGATGTGAACATCTTTGTAGTTCGAGCTATCGCTATCTGATTCCATCTCGAAGGCCAAAACTATGTTTGAAGCAGTAAGATGCTAGCATTCGAAGCATTATTCTGCCAATTAGGCCTTCAATAAATCATCAAATGGAAAAATATTCTACATGAAGCGGCTTGGTCTCGTCGAACCGGTCGATTTTGATATTTGAAACGTCCAATCTGAGTTTGTATGAAGAAGTTACGGCCAAAACGGTGAAACACTGAAAAGCCAGTCCGGACCGTCCAGGCTAGACCTCGGACCGTCCGGATAATTATGAGCCGAAAGAGGTCTCGGTGATAATTATCCGGACCATCCGGCCTCGGGGACGGATCATCCAGGCTGAGGCCGGAGCATCCGGGCTGGAGTCTGGATCGTCCGAATAATTACGACCCGAAGCGGGTTTTTGCCATAATTATCTGGACCGTCCGGCCTATGGTCCGGACCGTCCGGGATGATCGCAGGGAGTCCGATTTTGCTTGGGATTTTGGTATATTGAACGCGAAAAGGACTTGTTTTATTGCAATGGAAGTTCAACCCCCTCATAAATAGATGAGATGACGGCTGATTGAAACAACACACAATCGAACAAACACATCTACATCTTCCAAACCCAAATTTTATCCATCTCCCTTGTTCTTTCTCTCTCGTTCTTCGTCCGTTCTTCTTATTGCAGGGTGACAAATCCATGAGGCTCTAAGGGCGAGTGAATTGACCCATGGCAGCCCATAGCCGCCGTTCTCCCTAACGGGGTCCCTCCCGGGAGCGTGGGGTATCGGGTGTTCAAAAGCATCCGCCAGAGTGCTTGCGTACCGCGCATCCGGACGAATCTCCTTCGACGTGAGCTGTGGTGTATCACCCCCCACGTCGAGGGTACATGGTGACGTGTTCGTGTGCGAACACACGTCTCTCTTGAGCTAAAACCCTTTGCAGACTTGATTAATAGTTAAGAACTCATAGCCCTCTAACATGTCCACTAAGTACAAGATCAGCTAAATCCCTCCCACTTATCACTAACTATAACATCGGTTTTTTGTATCCCTAAACCTCTTGACGTAATCGGAGACCGATTCATCATTCTTTTGCTTAACCTATGTGATATGTGACAGTTTAAGTTCATTATCACCACTATAAAAATGATCATGAATTTTTTGCTCAAGATGAGGCCATGCAAGAATAGAACCATGCGACAAAGATGAAAACCATGAAAAAGCAGTACCAGTAAATGATAAAGGAAACAAACGTATTTTCAACTCCTTAGATGAAGCTACTTCACCCAATTGAGCCACATATTTACTAATATGCTCCCATGTAGTCTTTGTGCCACCCCCCTAAACTTAACAAAATCTTGAATTTTATATACTGGAGGACATTGAATTTCATCGATATACTCAGGGTACTGCTTTTGATACATCTGAATCCTAGGTAATTCCACACTGAAGTTTTCTCTAAGAATTTGGGTCATCTCCTCTCTAAAGTTAGCTAACGCATCATCTGTATTAAACGGCGCTTGTGACACGGGCGCAGGAGGAGTATAGTTTGGAGCTACATGTGTGTATACCGAACCATAATTCGGCAATGATCCAATATTATCCCTACCTGTAAACAAAGTTTGGTTCGGCGTTGCCACCGAACCCGGCATACTCATGATAGGAATAATAGGTGCAACTACAACTTGATTTGTGTGGGTAGGGAAATAATTCATTGGCATGGGAGGTACCGATGATAATGGCAAAACTGAACTAGGGTTTCCCAAACTAGTACGTGCACCAACACTACCACTAGATAATGGAGGCATATTTTTTTGGCACTATTATTCTCAACGCAAGCTCGGTAAACTAGATTATTGTTGTCTGTAATACGGATATCAATCTCAATTGATTGTTTAGGAGAAAAGGTAGTACTCACAGAGGGTTTAACTTGCTCAACATGAAGAGGAGAGAACTTGATTTCTCCAACCGGAGCAATATTGCCTTGTCGATCTTTCTTGAAATTCCCAAGGAAGTCCTGCGGCTCCTTCTCTTCACGTGCCTTCTTGTACTCCTCATAAGCTCGGCGATGGTTCTCCGATAATTCCTCAAGACTAGGCTTGATGTTAACATCGTCAACTTCCGATGGACTGGGAAGATTGTATCCATTGTTCATGGTTGATGATGAAACTTGATCTTTATTTACCAGCGGAGTCGCCAAAAAGTGTGTTGACACACGAACACATCACATGTACCCTCGACGCCGGGGGTGATGCACCGCAGCTCACGTCGAAAGAGATTCGTTTGGTAGTGTGATACACAAAACAACCGGCGGACGCTTTTGAGCACCTGAAACCCCACACGCCCGGGAGGGATCTCGTCTGGACGCACGGCGGCTATGGGATGCCCTAGGTTGACCTTATCGCCCTAGAGCTCTCGCGGATCGTGCCCTGCAAGAACAAGAACAAACGAAGAACGTGGAAGAAGATACGTGTAAAAGTAGACGAAATTAGGGTTTAGATGTGTTTTGCGATTGTGTGTTGTTCAATCGGCCATCACCCCTTATCTATATATGAGGCGTCTGGACTTCCCTTGCAAGACACGGACTTGGATTCCCGTCACAATGCCAAAAAACAATAGCCAAACTCGGATTTTCCAAAATCTATACGAATCTACGCACAGACCGGTAGTACCGCTCACTTAGACCGGTAGTACCGGTATATGAATTTTTACCAGAATAACCGGGTGATATCGGCTCGATTCCAGGCCTCAACAGAAGGTTTTTCGCGTACCCGGGCGGTAGTACCGCTCTCCGGACCGGTACTACCGGTATATATTAATTACCGGAACAACCGGGATATAACCAGCCCGATACCGGCCCTAAACAGAGGGTTTTCACGTGTCGGCCGGTAGTACCGCTTGTCCTGGCCGGTAGTATAGGTCTCCCCTGTTGTGCTACACTGATTTGGCTATAATTTCTTCATACGAACTCAGATTTGGATGATTCAAGTGTCAAAATCGACTGGCTCGATGAGCCGAAGCCAATTGTTGTATAAATTTCAATTTTTGAAGCCATCTTGGGGGCGCAATTAGCCAAATAGTGCACTGAATGCCATAGTCTTGTTGTCCTGAACATAGTTTTAGCCCTCTAAATAGTCTCGTATGATGATGACTCCAACTACAAAGATGTCCATATTGAAATTATAGAACTCCTTTATGTAGAACACTTTTCCATTTGAAGCCATCTTGAATACGTTTATTGCCATGCCAAAAACTGGTGTCAACACGACCATCTCTGACAACAAGCCTTGCGAACAATGGTGATCTTGATAGCAATTCAAGTCGTTATGTGATCTAGGAAATCAAAAGAATAAGTGCAAAATCCATATATCATGCAATGCAACAACCTCAAAATTGATTATTTGATCTTTGTGGCCTTATAGTGGCCTTTACATCATGCGGTAAAATTCTTCCATGTTCAATGTCTGCAATCAATTGATCCAAGCATATCAGACCATCCTTGTTCTTCACTAGCATATAAGAGACCCTTGGTGTCTTCACCGTTGGATGCCCTCAAGTACTCTGACACGTCGCTCATAAACTTGACATGGCCCTCCACTCTATCCCGATTGATGTACAAACGACTGAATTGTAATCCTAGGCTTGACCATCGATAATCCTCTTTGAAGAAGACAACTACCATTTTTGAATTCATGATCGTCTTGTTCCTCCTCCGACAACTAAGAGTCATTGAAGATCATCTCCCTCAAACTCTTTATATACACTATAATTAACAAGGTTCAATTTAATCGCCAAAAGGGAAAAATGAGATGAGAAGGCACAAGGAAACTCACTTAGGACATATCCATCCGACACTTGAAGGACCGAGGAGGTGTCACAGTCAATCGGTGATGTTGAGACGACGCCTAAGTTGCTAGTGGTTGGCGGAGCTTTAGGATGCCCAACGGTCGACGGAGGAAGGAACAAAACGATCTTCACGACCTTGTAGGTATAGTGGACAAAGATTAGTACCAATGCATGCATCATTGCAACTGACACCAATCATGGATGTTGCATAGAGGCAACCTATGATCAAATCATAACATTGCCTCTTTGCAACTACAATGATCAGTGGCAGTTAGGCAAAACTATGATCGGATCAAAGTATTGCATCTTTGCAACAAGCATGATTGTGCCAAAGGGCATTGCTATGATGCATTGATCACAGAAATGTGCAAATACTAGTGCCATGATCATTGCAATGATCAGTGCATCATAACAATGCCCATATTGAACCTATTAAATGGCACATATATATCAAAGACATTCTAACAAAGAACCTATGAACGCAATGCTACTAATCAATACTATGATACTAAATGCCTAAAAATAACATGGCAATGTCACTAATCATAGACATGGACAGAAAAACATTCTTATGCCACTGGTCATGCACATGTGGAAAGAACATACATATACCACTTTACGCCTTGCATGATGATCGTACTATCTATGCACCTACCGATCTAGATAATATCATACATTCTCTTTATCTCATAATATAATATAGTACCATTTTGCAAGCTATATTAGTTTATAAAATACTTTATATTATCAAACGGTGGGAGTATGATACTACTAACTCGTGATACTACCTATTGTGGAAGGTCTTAAAAATGTAGTATTTTCAAAATACATAGAAGAATTTGAACTATCAAACATGTCATTAATTGGCTTTACCACCACTTAAAATTTGGACGGACCACTCTTAGAGCAATTCTATCAGATCCTCCAAAATAGCCCGACCCGCAAAATATCTGTTTTTGCGGTTTTCGGGCGGAAAACTGGCCAGACCAGATACTGCAAAAATGTCGGACCCTCAAACATTTTGTTGTTTCCTGCATATCGCGCCTCGGGAACCTCATATCTCTAATGTCATCGATGAAAGTGGAGTGAACCGCAAAGAATAAAAGGGTTGGTGGAGGGAAGTTTTAGCTACGCTACCTTCCATCCTCACCGCTGCCGTTAGAGTTCGATTCCGACCGTCCCGGTCGCCATGCTGTCAGAAGAGATTCCCCTTCTGCTGGGGGCGGTGATACGTCCCAAACGTATCTATAATTTCTGCTTGCTCCATGCATGTTTTGGATGATATTGCTATGCTTTTGATACACTTCCATAAAATTTTTGATCATATTTGGACTAACTTATTAACTCAGTGCACCATAGTGTCAGTTCCTGTTTTCTGCTATTTTTCTATTTCAGGTTTCCCCCTTATTAAAAGTGCTCCAAAAATTCAGGAAAAATCAGATAAAAAATCAGCGTGAAGGAACCTTCCGGAATCACCTGGGTGGGGCTAGAGGGCCACCACCAGGGACCCAGGCGGCCACCTGGCGCGGCCTAGGGTCTGGCCGTGCCGGGGGGGGGGGCCTGGACCCATTGTGGCCCCCTGGCTCCCCCCTTCGCCTATTTATTCTCCGTGAGGCAAAACCTCCAAAGACAGAACCCATTTTCATGATCTCGCCTCCGTTCCGCCACCGCCGTGCTTCCAAGATCGGGAGCGCCAGCAGCCCTCTTCCCGGCACCCTGCTGGAGGGAGGATTGACCTCCGGGAGCTTCCCCTCCACCATGGACGCTTCCCGGATGTGCCGTGAGTAGTCTCCCATGGACCATGGGTCCGTGATTAGTAGCTATGTGATGTTCCCCTCCCCTCTTTCTTCTTCATGGTTTAGAACTCGTGAGCTGCCCTACATGATTGAGGCACATATGTAATTTTCTGTTGTTGCTATGCTGAATTTGCTGGGATCTGATGGATTATGAGACTATGTTCAAATTTTGATTGAGTAATATATTTGGTTCTTATCTTTTATTTTTTTTGTTCCTAAGTAATTGTTGCATTTTCTCCGTTGCTGTTTATTGTTTTGGCCAAGTAGTAGGTAGTAACTCCAAGAGGAAACATTATGCTCAATTGTGGGTTCATGCCCCCCCCCCCCCCCCGATGACACGCTTGACTGACATAAACATGAGTCTAGGGGATGTGTTGTTGCCAAAAGGGGGAAAACAACGGTGCTTGTAACCGTGGTTGCAAGGATTGTTTACTTTACGCAAAGTGCTTTTTAATGTAGTTGTCTGCTGTTTTCGGTTTACACTTTGGGTGGGGCTTGCAAATTAATATCAGTGAGATGTTCTGGATAGATATCTCAAGGTGGATGATTAGTAGCTGCAGTTAGATTTCGGTGTACTAATTTTGGCGTACTGCCCATGCTTTTGAGCCTCTTCCTTTCTTTGTAACATAGTTAGCATTGCGGGGTATTTTTATCCTGTCAATTGCCCAGCTGTGATTTGTTTACCTCGCATAGCAGTTTTATCATCTTTTGGGAGAGAGACATCACTAGTGAACATCACGGGACCCTGGTCCATATTCTCGTCACTGTTTACACACTCTTTTATTTTCATGCTTTTACTTTCTAGTTGCTATCACCATTATCATTATCCCTTGTGTTTGATCCTTTGTAAACAACAAGACCGGAGAGATTGATAAACCTCTCTGAACTTTGTTGGGAGCAAAGTTATTTGTGTTGTGTGCAGGTCCACGTCATTTGCGCCATTGACACCTACTTATCATTGCCGGAGTCCTATGGGAGACAAATCCTATCCTCTACATAGGGGAAATTTGCTACTATCCTACATCTCACCTTCCACTTGGGGTAACCAACTGATACATCCAAAACGTATCTATAATTTATGCTTGCTCCATGCATGTTTTGTGTGATATTGCTATGATCTAGATACACTTTCATACACTTTTGATCATATTTGGACTAACCTATTAACTCAGTGCACCACAGTGCCAGTTCCTGTTTTCTGTTGTTTTTCTATTTCATTTTTCCCCCATATAAAAAGTGCTCCAAAAATTCGGGAAAATCAGATAAAAAATCAGCGCAGAAGAACCTTCCGGAAGAACCTGAGTGGGGCCAGAGGGCCACCACCAGGGGCCCAGGCGCCCTGGTGGCGCGCCTGTTGGGAATGTGCCCTAGAGGCAAATAAAATATGTTTTATCGAGCATATTCCATTAGTTCATAATACGTTTGATACCGTGCTAGAACTGTATTAAGCGGAAACATTAATACAGGTGTGGTGTACAAACAACCAGGTCCCTAGTTAACCCTAGTATACTAGTCCATTGGGCGATTGATGATCAAGGTTTCCTGATCATGAGACAATGGCGTCTGTTGACAATGGAGTCGTATCATTGGATAATGATATGATGGGCATACACCCACCAGAAGTGTTGCAATGTGATCAAGTCACATAGTTCGACATTGCGATAACTATAACGTAGTGACTAGATCCTTTGACTGTAATGATCATACGTAATTATCATCTATGAGGAGACTTTGATTTGTATCCCACCGCCTGACTGAAATATGCTGGCCATAACGGTGCACTTTGGGTATTCCGAAATAGATGGTTGATGAGTATGGAAATAGATCAAAGCGGGATTTGTCCATCCGTGTGACGGATAGGTACTCTGGGCCCACTCGGTGATATTGCATCATAAAGTTTGCAAACGTGTGACTAGGTCACGGAGTTGTAATATCACGGGAACGAGTAAACTTGTTTGTTGAGAACGAGGACGAACTAGGTATAATGGATACTGATGATCAAACCTCGGACAAGCAAAGTACCACAGGACAAAGGGAACAGGCACACGGTTAACGGATCCAACAGCGATTGAAGTTCATTCGATGGAAGCGCAGGGACTATCAAGGATTGTAACCAGGTCTAATTGATTATTCATTGATCAATGAGAATTTTCTCGATCATGTCTGCTATTTCCCGGACCGTAGGGTGTTACACTTAAGGGTACTCGACGCAGTAAGGATTGATTCGGGATCACCGGAGAAAAAGAGAGAAACACCGGATTTCTTCCGGTGATGGCCGGAATTGTTCCGATGAAGGCCGGAAGTTGTTCCGGGTATTTTGAAAGGTTCAAAATATATTTAATAATGTTTAATATATGTTTTATTATTTAATTATCTGAATTAAATATTAAAATGTATTTAAATATATTTAAAATGAATTAAAAAGGTGTATGGGCCTCTGAGGGCCCATTAGGGGAGAGGGGAGCCTCCCCCCTTGGGCTTGGCGCCAAGGGAGGGGCCCACCCCCTCCTTAGGCCGGCGCACCTCCCCCTTTGGTGGGATTAGTCCCACCTCGGGGAGGGAGGGAGGATCCCACCCCTCCTTGGACTATATAAGGAGGGGTAGGGGTGCCCTTTTGATTCAACAATTGAAGTTCTCTCTTCCTCCTTTTCTCCTTCCTCGAGTGGACTCCCCTTGTTTGGAGTCTACACTTGGTTGGGGATTTCTCCACTATATGCACGCCGTCGTGCTGCTGGAATCGGGATCCGAATCCATCTTCTTTCCGCTGCTCTACTGGTTCGGAGCCCGGAGGGACGTTGGGTATACTGTATGTGTATAATCCCGCGAGGCACTACACTTGTGGTGCTACTTCGTCGTCGTGGTCGTATCGCGAGGTCTTCATCAGCAACGTTCCGACGGGGACGTAATCCCGTCATCGGTCTACAAGGATCGGGTGGCTACAGGAGTCATCGTGGATCTGCGCGGCATCGGGGATTGCCGGTACGACTACACCAACCACGTTCATGCGGGAACGTTCCCCGCTTAACGGACTACATACTGGTATGTGATCTATTTCTGTCCGTTACTTGCATCGCCATAGCATAGGTCTTGGGTATGGGTCTCGTAGGTTATGAAAAATTTGTGTTTTCTGCCCCGAACCCCAACAGTGGTATCAAGAGCAAGGCTATGCGTAGATGTATTGTACGGATAGAACACATCTAGTATGTGGGCATCAATTCTCCAATTATTACCCTCTCACGTGTACTCATTTAGCGTTGCGGCAACGTTTGATGAAGCGGCCCCCGACCGACCTTACGCGTTTACGCGAGACTGGTTCCACGCTTGACATATGGCTTGTACCATATAAAGTGGCTGGGGGTGTCTGTCTCTCTGCATTAGCGATGCGAAGATGTTTCAACGGAGGGCCCCGACAGGGGTGTAATAGAGAAAATTGCGGGATTGGTGTTGTGGCTTGTTTTCGCAGGATAGAAAGCGGTTCTTTTCTCGAAACCCCTAGCAGCCACGTAAAACTTGCAAAAGATAAAGTAGAAAGGCGTTTTCAACTTTAATTTGCATGTCGGGGGGAATCATAGCATGTATGATTTATACGGTTGCATCCTGTTTTGCTAATATGTTAGATATACGACGGTAGCATAATAGGATAATCCCTCACTAATCCAACAAAGTGTCCTTCCTTAGTGAAGCACCATCTGGAAAGTTCTTCATTATGGAGGCATCACGTGTCACACGGGTGTCAAACATTTTTACGTTCACAAGAGATGGGTGGAGCAAGCCTAGCATGTCCAGAAACATGGCCTTGCATACGCGGCATATACTCACTAAGGTTATTGTGGCGAGCCTGGCATGTGCAGACATGCCCTCAGGACACAAGAGACCGAAAGGTCGAGCATGAGTCACATGGATGATGTGATTGGCATGATGGCCTACCTTGAACAACATACTGATGGTCGTGTCACACGGGGGAGGTATGTTCTTCAAGGATTGTGTAATCACTTAGAATAAACTATGAGGGATGTTTGTCTGAGTGGGAGTTCCAGAATTGTTTTTTGAAACATGAACTCCATATTATGAACTTAATCTTCATGTCTTAGCAAATATCATTGTAGATAACGTCATACCAATGTTTAGAACTATGGCTCTTTTAGTATGATAGAACTTAAGGTAAATGGGTCTTACTTCATTGATGTGTACCAACACCATTAGAGACATACTCATTAGTAATGACTTGCTAAACATAATACGAAGAACTTCTAGGAGATACACCTGACAACTCCGTAATCAAGGAAGATGATGATGAGTATCGCACTCACCGTCACTTATGAATGACTGTCCAATACACCATAATTCATTCTATGGAATCTGTATTGTGAATGCATGTTAACCAACACGTATGACGTGCTAGGTGAACTTGAAAGCACTTGGTCACAAATCAGAGTAATGGAATATGAGTATATGGACGGGGTTTATTTCAACTATGGTGGAAGGAACAACCTGCTGAGAAAGTCACTTGGAAAATGTATAAGATACATGGAACACCTTGTGTATAACTTGGACTACTGAATGACTGGTTACTTTGAGATAACTGGGGAGTTGCATCCGCTTCCTCCCAGTTACAAAGACCATGTCTGGACTATGTCATGAAGGAGAATCGTTCACCTGTCATGAGGTCATGGTTGAAGTTAAGAACTTTAAGAGTAGAACCAATGCAGGAATGGTCATTGACAGAGAAGGTATATTTGATATACGAGTTATAAATGTCTTTCCCACGAAACACTAATTGCGGTTGATTAAGTATTCGATGCTTGAACTTACTGCTTGAGAGTGACTTGGAAGGGATGAGGTGACAATGTGTGCTGACGGCAATCAAGATAGTTGATGGTCGACAACACTCTCCCTGTACATCTATCAATTGATTAATATATGAATAAATTTTATGATCGTTTGAATGAGGACTTTATTAGTGTGTCTTGCATCTCGCGAAGACAATTATTCATATTAGTGAGAAACAAGTCAGTTGTTCTCCTTTTATGAATGATATCTTTTATGGTCACATTACGATTATGAATGATTTATTCTTATATTGATGATAGTTGTTTGATCATTTATAAGAAATATTGTAATGCCAAGAAATATCCAGGCTTAATAATGACACTACAGTTTAAGTCATGAATGGTATGATGATGTCTTAAGATACTTGATCTCTTGACACATACAAACCATGCCTTTTAGGTGAGATGACTAAAACCTCGCATTCTGGTAAACGGAATGTGTACTGATTGTTGAGTATCATACATTGTGATGTATCGTATGTCAGCATGTGGTGAATTTAATTATTTCGTGAACTTCGTATATGGACTTAGATGAATATTTGTATTCACTAATGAAACATGAGTCTGAAATAATTTGATATGATCAAAAGGGATTTCAGAGTAAAGATGGATATTAAATTAACAAGAAAGACAAGTCTCTACGATTTGATCAAAGTGACAAATGTTTTGACTTAGTCTTGGGCATAAAGACTTGTGTGAAAGTTGTTCCACAGATTGCAATGTCTTGAGACACTTCAATATGATTGACGTGCCTGAACATTGTGATCATATTCTATCGAAAAGTGTATGGTTGTCAGAACCCTCTGTTAGGTAATGTGCTAGGATCAAGTCACCTTGCATCATGCTAAAAAAATTCAAAAGAAATCATTGAAATCAAATTCAAAAGGAAAATGGGAGAAGGAACACCTCCCAGATGAATTAATTCAAAAGGCCAGAAATAAATCTTCTCCAAAAATTCATGTTTGATTTTTGAAAAGTCTTATAAATGAGTGTGATCACATATCAAGTGATGTGGGACCAACCCCATGCTCATGGATTTTTAAAATATTCAAACAGTGCCTTGGAATTAATCAAAAACCCCTATTTGAGTTAAGATTCAAATAATTTGAATTTTAAAAAGTGCCAAACATTATAAGTGGCTAGTCTAATATAATATGAGGCCATATAAAAAGTTTCAGCATTTTTAAAAATTCCCAGCTATTTTTTTAGCATGGCCAACATATAACAGAAATTTAAAACATAGCGAAAAGGAAAAAGGAGCTTACCTGGCCATTTCGGCCCAACTCATCGCCCCCCTGGCCCAAGCCCACCTGGGACCCCCTTGTCTTCTTCCAGCGCGACGGCAAGCAGCTCGGTGGCCGGCATGCCGCGGCCGCCGCGCCACCTGCCTGCCTGGAGGCCTCCCAGGCATCCTTATCGCGTCTGGAGACGTCCTGGAGCACGCCGCATCCATTCCCCCCCCCCCCTCTCCTGTTCGTCTCTCCCTCTCCCCGCGTGATTTCGTCGAAGCCCGAGGAGATCAGCAGCGCATCCGCCATGGAACTTGCGGCCAACGCCACCTAGAGATCAAGCCAAGGTGTCCATCGCGTGCGTCGTCGTCGACTTCATCGCCTCGCAGAAGACGGCGCCACAATTTGGTCCAGGGAAGACGCGGGCCTATTCGATTCGTCGCCGGAGCCGAGGAAGATCGACGTCGAATTCGTCACCGTCGCGCCACCAATCGCCCCGCCGTCTGCACCGTTGAGCTCAGGGTGAGCTTCTCACCGTTTCCCCCAACCTAGCACCGCCCCATTCGTCCTCTATGTTGCTCCACCATGCGAGCAGAAGCTCGCCACCGCCATGGACGACGGGGAGGAGGTTCCAGTGCCCCTCTGTTCCCCCCGTGAATTCCATCGTGTTCCTCGACCTCCCAGGGGCACGACACTCACTCCTGCGTCTGGACGGGCTCTGCAGCGACGATTGCGTCAAGGCCGTGGCTCTGCCGCCGCCTTCGCTCGTCGTCGTCGTCCCTTCGGTGGCCCCCGTGGTCGCCTGGACCTTCCATGCGACGTGCGACTGCACGGGCTTCAATTTGGTGCAAGTGGCGCATCAAATGGTGGCCGGGAACTCCTTCCCCATGAGCGCCGCCGCGTCTGGTGACGCCGGCGTTTAGCCGCCGGCAGCCTGTGACGTGGCCGCGATTAACTTAACCCTAACCCCTCGCTAACAGTCACTGACAGTGGGCCCAAGGCCACTTAATCCACCCTGGTTAGTTAAAACTAACCGGGATAGTTAACCTAGTCACTGACAAAGTGACCCCACACGTCGGCCCCCCCTGACGTCACTGTGACATCAAGCTGACGCAGTAAATCGAATAAGTGAATTTTATAAATCCAGAAAATCCAGAAAAAGGCTGAAACTTTGGAAATTCATAGAAAATTCATATTGACTCCAAATTTAACAAATAATATATGAAAAATGATCAGGAGAAAATAATCTATCCAAATATCCAACTTTCAACCATGTTTGAGTTGAATTTAAAATGTGACCAGTAGCATTTGCTATTTGGATTAATTGGAATTAAATCAAATTCTTTTCAAATGCTTTTGCAATTTGAACCATAGCAACATACCACATTATACTTGAACTTCAGAGGCATATCATACACATTTCAAAATGGTTTAACTTGATCAAACAATGTCATATGCAACTTGGCTAAATTGGAAATCATATGTGGAGTTTAAATTTGCAAATTCAATTGCAAATACCCCATTTAAGTGGAATTGCTTCAGACATCAAAGCATATACATCAAGTTTCAACCTTCAACCATGTGATTGTGCATTGTATTTACTTTGCTACCTTGCTTGTTGTTTGTCGAGTAGAGGTGGAACTGGAACAGGAGGCTGCCCCCTTCGTTGAAGACCCTGAACCGAACCTCGTCAGCAAGGAAAGCAAACCCCCATTGATCATGTCGATAAAATCCCACTTCCCTCTCATGTCTCGCTTATGCATTGTATAGGTGATGTCTACGCACGCTTCTATTCTTGTAGACTATGTTGGGCCTCCAAGCGCAGAGGTTTGTAGGACAGCAGCAATTTCCCTGAAGTGGATGACCTAAGGTTTATCGAACTCAGGGAAGTAGAGGTTGAAGATGGTCTCTCTCAAGCAACCCGGCAATTTAAATACAAGAAGTCTCTTGTGTCCCCAACACACCTAATACAACTAGGAGTTGTATAGGTGCACTAGTTCGGCGAAGAGATGGTAAAATATGGGTGATAGGTGTGGCAAAGCAAGGTAATATAAATCTATAATAAAAAGTACACCAAGGAAACAAGTGATAAAAGTGAGCACAAACGGTATTGCAAAGGTGGAAACGAGGCCTAGGCTTCATACTTTCACTAGTGGCAACTCTCAACAACATTAACATAGTCTAATCACATGATATTTCCCATAAAACATGCAATGGAGACGCACTCGGAGGTCATTCCTTTGTGGTCAAGAGAGGATGAGAATTATGTAGGGCTACAAAAGCACACCTCAAAGTTCGTAGTTCTCAATCTATGGATTTCCCAATGTCACCGCGGCCATCCAAAGAGAGTACCACAATCACCACAAGATATCTCAAGGATAGTCAAAGACAAGCACCAAGAGACTCTCAATCTTCAATCCACACACAAAATAGGAAATCACTCATGATAATATTCTTCTAACCCATGTCCAATAGACCGATGTCACCTTGGTCTCGGAGATTATACTAGATAAGATCAATTGAGTACATCAATCCAATACATAGAGGAAGGGGAAATATCATGGGATCACCCTAGATTAACATAGCCTATGATCACAACGAAGATCACATCATGGAAGAGAGAGAAGAACACATAGCTACTGGTAGAAACCTCAGCCCCGAGGGAGAACTACTCCCGCTTCATGGAGAAGGGAAGCAACGGCGATGGAGATGAATCCGGGGGCACTTCCCCGTCCCAACAGGGTGCCGGCACAGGAATTCTGGTCCCCCGAAGCTTGTCGGCGATGGCGGCGGAGATCGGAATTGCTTCTGGAGAAAAGGGTTCTGGAATCAGGGTTTCCGCGACGGGAGAATAAATAGGACCTAAGGGGAGTCCGAGGCGGTGCCCAGGGTGCCTAGGCGGCCACCCGACGCGGGTAGGCCCCTGGCCGCGCCACCAGGGCGCCTGGGCCCCTGGTGGTGGCCCTCTGGCTCTCCTTCGGGCGTAAGGAAGCTTCTGGAACGCTGATTTTTTATATATTTTTTCCAGAATTTTTTGGACACTTTAAGTAATGGGAAAAACTGAAATACAAAAACAGCAGAAAGCAGAAACTGGCACTGGGGTGCACTGAGTTAATAGGTTAGTCCAAATATGATCAAAAGTGTATGAAAGTGTATCAAAAGCATAGCAATATCACACAAAACATGCATGGAGCAAGCAGAAATTATAGATACATTTTGGACGTATCAATAGGATGATTACCATGCTACGTTTCTACCGCATAGATGAACCCATTCCTTTGCATGACCTATCATTTGTCACAGTAGTAAGCAAACCACAATCCTAGCAAATGTAGGAGTTGGTTGATAGCATGTGGCCCCTGCAATTGTTACTGCTTATTGCATGCTTAGAGTGATACAATGATGTTACTGTTATGTGAGTCGGGTTGGTAGTGATCATGTTGATGATGGTGGAAATGTGTTGGTGAATCTACCCTAATACAAGGTGAACGATGAGAGGCTGTGTAGGAGTACACGGTGGGTTGTATCGTTGAACAACGCCCTAAGTCCGAGTTCTTGTGTGGTGATCCAAGATGAAGAGTACAACCACACATTGGGCTTACTGACCCCTCTCAACCTATTAACTCATCCCTTTCGATGTCCAGATGTCGCAATAGTTCGGAGTTCTGGTAGCTTTGTGGCCTGGCTGCTAAGTGAGAGAACGGCTCAACCGAGACCGGCTTATGCACCACGCACACATCATCTGGGTCCACTTCGGTAAACCGGCCGGGTTCACGATAGTGGTAGCCAACCCAGGTAGGCGGCTTTCTTGGACTAGATTGGCTATGAGGTAACAGTTGTGGTGAGCATCCTCGCTGACACCCCTTGAATGGTGTCGAGATCAAAGGAGGTAACTGATGATCATGTGTGTGTAGTGGTACACCCCTGCAGGGTTAACAAAACTATTCGAATAGCCGCGTCCGCGGTTATGGACTGCTTGGAAAGCTTAGCTTGATTATTAGACAACTTGAACTGGATACTTCTAAAACACACCAAGATAAGTGTGAGTGCTATGGCGTGCTTTCTTGTGGGGAAGTCGAGGAAGGCACCATAGTGGTGTAATTGGTTGGGGAAAGTAGTGGACTCGTGTACGCTTCTTACCTCAAAGTCTGGTACTCGTAGTTCAGGACTAGCCAAGTCAAAGCTGGCACTTCTGCAATTGAACCCCACCTCCCTTTACCTTGATACATGTGCATGAGTAGTATAGCTCCTATGTAAGTCTTGTTGAGTACGAATTTGTACTCACGTTTGCTTATTCTATGTTTTAGATGAACCCACTGACCCCGCCCTAGACCCCGACTAAGTGATCGGGCTGGAGTAAGTCTATGTAAGAGTTATGAGATAGTCGATAGTATGGTTGAGGCGACTTGTCTTTGAATATGGGAGTTCATCACCCATATCATTAGATTTGTGTGCGGACGATGAGGACCCATCTCAGTTGATCATCCGGCCTGGATGGGATGCCCCTCACGTACGATGCTTTCCGAGAACGTTCTGTGCTTGGTCTTGTCTGCTTAGACAAGTGGGTACGGTTCTCGGCTCTCCATATGACTATGTTGTAGCGGGACTTGCATACGCTAACCCCGGGTCCCGACAATGGTCTAAGTTATCTCTTACCAAGTTACGTTATTATTGTTTAGAGTTATTAATTTAATATGCAAACACTCACTTCGGCATAGGGAACCATCTGAGTTCGTGGAAACCAACACTATATATGTCATGGTGTGTTGTGGTTTCTAGGAAGCTTGATTTATGTAAGATAAATTATCTTTGTAGTGTATCCTTAGACAACTATGGATGCATCTTCCACAACTAGAACCAAAAGGAGCAAAACTTGTATTGCTATGTTTGGTGTTTATCATGAATTGTTCTTGATAAATGTGGTAATGGAAGAAAAGTGAAAGTTCAACCAAGGTAATTGACCTTGCCTCCAAATGTCAGAGTAGTGCAACGGAATATGTTCTGGAAGCAAAGCTCTACAATAAGAGGAGAAACTAATGATAATGATCATGATCTTCTGATGGGAGCTTTTACTGAGAAAGGTAGGATTCAAGAATATATATTTGCCCCTGGTGCAAAATGATATTCATGATTCACTTGTCATGTTAATGGAAAAAGACATTCCTACGAACTACAAAAAAGCGATGGTGGACCTAAGTACGAGATATGACTACGAGTCTTGAAATCCTATGTTGAGTTACATTTAAGATTGCTTGAATCTTATCAAGTAAGGAGGTTACTTGATATTCACAATAACTTCAGAGTTATGAGGAATAAATGTGAACATCAAAGGGACGTCAAGATTGGTTTGTCACAAAGATTGTTTCTGACAAATTCAATGGGTTGACTACAATGTGTAGCAATGCATGAGTCAAAGGGATATTCACTATGATTGATCCAGGATTGTTATCAATACCGTGACTTCCTCAAATCCTGTATTTGAAGAAGTGTTGTAATTGGTACAACAAGAAGGTTTTGGAAAAACATATGGATACTAGTGTCTCGTAAACCGAATTCTCATTTTGATGGATGATGAAAGGATTTTGGACTTAACCAAAATATCGAGGAAACATGCATTTGCATGAAACTGAGTGGGAGCTGAATAGTTTCCTGAAACTTAATATGTAGACGACATATTTTGAGTGGGAGCTATGGGAGTATTATCCTAGACTTATATGTAAATGACATATTTGAGTAGGAGCCATGTGGTTAGTATCCTGAACTTAATATGTGTCTGACATATCTAAGTGGGAGCCATGTGGATGTTATCCTTGTCTTATATGTGGCCGACATATTTGAGTGGGAGAAATATGAGTGTTATCCTATAACTTAATATGTGCATGACATATTTGAGTGGGAGCATGATAACATTCTCATATATGGATAACATATTATGAATGGTGCAGTTGGTGTTAATGATTATTTGAATCTTTCATAAATGAAGATGAATAAGTATTAAGCATTGAAGATCTATTAAGATAGATATGTGTTTAATAACATTGAGTCGTAATACTTTCCTGGATAAGATTTTGAAGGAGTTCAAAATGGGACAAATCAAGAAGTGGTCCTTACTTGTATATCCAAGAGAAGTGTTGAGTTAATCTCAGTACAAGAACAATGGTTAATGGTTAATGAAAGAAATGTGTGTGTTGGATCCTCTATGCCTTTGTCATAGGTTCTTTCATATAAAAACCAGAGTTATGTACTCGACATAATGTGACCCAAGTTCTTAGTAGTAAGAACATGTTGTGATATGATTTATGAGTAAATCATTGAACAAAGAGTTAAGTTTATCCTTCAGTGTCTGAAGAGAACTGAGGATACATCTCAAATTTGTAAAGGATAGTGGACTTGACCATAAATGTTATGCTGGTTCAAGTTTTGACACTAACCTAGAAAATTGAGATATCATACTAATGAATGCCTAAGTTGAAAGAAACATGGTTAGACATCAAAGTTGCATACAATGCACTAAGGATTGAATCTACATTGATGTGGCTGCTTTAGAAGTAGCAGGAGTTATATTATGGCTTAAGAAGTTCGACTTCTGATTGAGTGAGTTTCAAGTGTGCATGACTATGGGAAAGTCCGCGTGACCCACCAGATGTCATTGATATGACACAGCAAACGAAATCTCACTTCACCACCAAATATATATACCTCATCATTATAGTGGATAATGAAGGAATGTCAAATTAGGTGACATTATGATTTGCAAAAGGACATACAGTTCTGAATGGTACCCAGACCGTTGATACAACCTCTTCCACGGGAAAGCATGATCAATAAGGAGTTATGATCCAGAGAAAATGCAACTAGATTATTTGTACTCTAGTGCAAGTGGGAGACTGTTGGGAATGTGCCCTAGAGGCAAATAAAATATGTTTTATCGAGCATATTCCATTAGTTCATAATACGTTTGATACCGTGCTAGAACTGTATTAAGCGGAAACATTAATACAGGTGTGGTATACAAACAACCAGGTCCCTAGTTAACCCTAGTATACTAGTCCATTGGGCGATTGATGATCAAGGTTTCCTGATCATGAGACAATGGCGTCTGTTGACAATGGAGTCGTATCATTGGATAAGGATATGATGGACATACACCCACCAGAAGTGTTGCGATCAAGTCACATAGTTCGACATTGCGATAACTATAACGTAGTGACTAGATCCTTTGACCGTAATGATCATACGTAATTGTCATCTATGAGGAGACTTTGATTTGTATCCCACCGCCTGACTGAAATATGCTGGCCATAAGGGTGCACTTTGGGTATTCCGAAATAGATGGTTGATGAGCATGCAAATAGATCAAAGAGGGATTTGTCCATCCGTGTGACGGATAGGTACTCTGGGCCCACTCGGTGATATTGCATCATAAAGTTTGCAAACGTGTGACTAGGTCACGGAGTTGTAATATCACGGGAACGAGTAAACTTGTTTGTTGAGAACGAGGACGAACTAGGTATAATGGATACCGATGATAAAACCTCGGACAAGCAAAGTACCACAGGACAAAGGGAACAGGCACACGGTTAACGGATCCAACAGCGATTGAAGTTCATTCGATGGAAGCGCAGGGACTATCAAGGATTGTAACCAGGTCCAATTGATTATTCATTGATCAATGAGAATTGTCTCGATCATGTCTGTTGTTTCCCGGACCGTAGGGTGTTACACTTAAGGGTACTCGACGCAGTAAGGATTGATTCGGGATCACCGGAGAAAAAGAGAGAAACACCGGAATTGTTCCAGTGATGGCCGGAATTGTTCCGATGAAGGCCGGAAGTTGTTCCGGGTATTTTGAAAGGTTCAAAATATATTTAATAATGTTTAATATATGTTTTATTATTTAATTATTTGAATTAAATATTAAAATGTATTTAAATATATTTAAATTGAATTAAAAAGGTGTATGGGCGCACCTCCCCCCTTTGGTGGGATTAGTCCCACCTCGGGGAGGGAGGGAGGATCCCACCCCTCCTTGGACTATATAAGGAGGGGTAGGGGTGCCCTTTTGATTCAACAATTGAAGTTCTCTCTTCCTCCTTTTCTCCTTCCTCGAGTGGACTCCCCTTTTTTGGAGTCTACACTTGGTTGGGGATTTCTCCACTATACGCACGCCGTCGTGCTGCTGGAATCGGGATCCGAATCCATCTTCTTTCCGCTGCTCTACTGGTTCGGAGCTCGGAGGGACGTCGGGTATACTGTATGTGTATAATCCCGCGAGGCACTACACTTGTGGTGCTACTTCATCGTCGTGGTCGTATCGCGAGGTCTTCATCAGCAACGTTCCGACGGGGACGTAATCCCGTCATCGGTCTACAAGGATCGGGTGGCTACAGGAGTCATCGTGGATCTGCGCGGCATCGGGGATTGCCGGTACGACTACACCAACCACGTTCATGCGGGAACGTTTCCTGCTTAACGGACTACATACTGGTATGTGATCTATTTCTGTCCGTTACTTGCATCGCCATAGCATAGGTCTTGGGTATGGGTCTCGTAGGTTATGAAAATTTTGTGTTTTCTTCCCCGAACCCCAACAGCGCCCTAGGGGCTGGCCGCGCCAGGGGGGCGTCTGGACCCCTGGTGGGCCCCCTGGCTGCCCCCCTTCGCCTATATATTCTCCGTGACGAGAAACCATCGAGGACAGGACCCTTTTTCGCGATCTCGCCTCTGTTCCGCCGCCGCCGCGCTTCCGAGATCGGGAGCACCAACAGACCTCTTCCCGGCACCCTGCCGGAGGGAGGGCCGACCTCCGGGAGTCTCCTCTCCACCATGGATGCTTCCCGGATGTCTCGTGAGTAGTTTCCTTTGGACCATGGGTCCAGATCAGTAGTTATGTGATGTTCTCCTCCCCTCTTTGTTCTTCATGGTTTAGACCTCGTGAGCTTCCCTACATGATCGAGGCACTTTTGTAATCTTTCTGTTGTTGCTATGCTGAGTTTGATGGGATCTGATGGATTATGAGATTATGTTCAGATTGTGATTGAGTAATATATTTGGTTCTTATCTCTTATATTTTTGTTCCTAAGTAATTCTTGCATGTTCTCTGTTGATGTTTATTGCTTTGGCCAAGTAGTAGGTAGTAACCCCAAGAGGGAACGTTTTACTCGATTGTGGGTTCATGCCCCCCGATGACACGCTTGAGTGACAGAAATATGAGTCTAGGGGATGTGTTGTTGCCACAAGGGGGAAAACAACGGTGCTTGTAACCGCGGTTGCAAGGATTGTTTACTTTACGCAAAGTGCTTTTTAATGCAGTTGTCTGTTGCTTTGGGTTTACACTTTGGGTGGGTCTTGCAACTTAATACCAGCGAGATGTTCTGGATAGATATCTCAAGGTGGATGATTAGTAGTAGATGCAGATGGATTTCGGTCTACTTATTTTGGCGTACTGCCCATGCTTTTGAGCCTCTTCCTTTCTGTTGTAGCATAGTTAGCATTGCGGTGCGTTCATAATCATGTCAATTGCCCTTCTGTAATTTGTTCACCTCGCATAGCAGTTTTATCGTCTTTTGGGAGAGAGACATCACTAGTGAACATCACGTATCCCGGTCCATATCCTCATTAATGTTTCCACGCTCATTTACTTTTCCGCTTTTACTTTCAGTTGCTATCATTATCCCTTGTGTTTGATCATTTGTGAACAACAAGACCGGAGAGATTGACAACCTCTCTGAACTTCGTTGGGAACAAAGTTATTTGTGTCTGTGTGCAGGTACGCGTCAGTTGCGCCGCTAACACCTACTTATCATCTCCGGAGTCCTACTGGAGACAAACCTTGGTATCTTTACTGAGGGAAATTTGCTGTTGTGCTACATCACGCCTTCCACTTGGGGTTTACCAATAAAGGGCGAGAAATCACTATCATCACCTCGCACATCAAGCCAAATTTCTGGCGCCGTTGTCGCGGACTCCGAGTGCTAAGATAGGGAGTTGCACACTACCCTTTACCTTTGTTTTTTAGTCTTGTTAGTTTACCTTTAAGTTTTTATCTTTGAGTCTTATATCAAAGATCACAAAAAAATTGTTTATCTTGTTGTTAGTAGTCCTCCTTGTTTAGATGAACGTGTTAGGGCTAGGTGCTTTGCGGGAATCGGAAGTTCTCGATTTCCGTCAAAGAGATGGAGAAAATATGAAGAAGGCATGGGACATAATCTCTGAAGCACATAAAAGAATTATGCCTTGGATACCTATAAAAATTGTGCTTAGAAATTTTTACCATGGTCTTTTTAAGTGGTGTAAACACTCTCTTGATATTATAGCTGAAGGAGATTTTCTAGAGTGTGACGAAGTTAGGGCTCTTGATATTTTGCATAGTCTATCTAGTTATTTTGTTTATAATCGTAGTATTGATACTGTCATAGATAGACTTGTCACTATTGAAAAAAGATTGGATGCTCTAGACTTGAGGGAAGTAGAGGAACTTAAGTCCAATAAGAAAGAAATGTTGGAGATAGATGATGATTGGGAGCCCTTTGTTAGGATTAGCATCTCTAACCAAGGCTTCCTTGCTCTTTGTGATATTGGATCCACAGTTTCTACTATGCCAAAAATAGTTTATGATTCTTTGAAGCTAGATATGGATAAATTATCATCTTATCATGAACATTCGAATGGAGATATTTCAGAGATTAAAGGAAAGGTAAAAGAAGTCCAAGTTGCATTCCTTTATAGGACTGCACCAATGGATTTCTTCATCATGGAGCCAAACCAAAGTAACATTGTGCTCGGAAGAGACTTCCTCCGTGCTATGAAAGGCTTCATTGATATTGGTAACGGGCACATACGCTAACGTGGTATGGCGAAAGGTAAGTACCTCTTTCCTAGGAAGAAGAAGAATGAGCTTATTGAAAATCAATTTGAAGGTTTTTATGATTCTGATCTTGGAGACCCTTAATTCTTCTTTTGCATCATGCCTAGCTTAAAGGCATAAAAGAAAGCGCTTTCGGGAGGCAGCCCGCAACGAATTTAGGTTTCTTTTTGCTTTTTGTTGTGTCTTGATGTTTGTTACTACTGTACCAACATCATTGTATCTTTATTTTTCAGCTTTGTGCCAAGTTATAGCCTCTTATGATAAGGGAAGCAAAAGTTGTGACATGCTGTCCAGAAAACAGATTCTGTCCCTTGACAGAAAAATTCGAATAAAATCACCAGATCATCTTTTTGATCTGAATTGTTTTGACAGCGTGCTCTATACAATTGTGAAACTTTCGTATGTTCTGAGTTTTTTTATTTGAGTTGCAGAAGTGCCCCGAAAAAATTCTCTACTACCTGTTGTTCTGTTTTTCACAAATTCTGCCACGTTTTGCCTCTCTTCACTTTTGCAAACCTTAAGCTTGCTTTTTATTTGCAAAAACTTTTTGGCACTCTTGAGAAACAGTAGCTCTTCAAGAATATATTTATATCTAGTGGGGAAAAATTATTTTATTAAGGGTACTAACCTCTCTAATCAGATTATGATGAGTTATGTATGAAGGGAGTTTTCAAGTGTGCGATGGAAGATGATGAAAGAAGATCCAGGAGTGTCAAGCGCTCAAGCTTGGGGATGCCCCCATGCATCCCCAATAAATATTCAAGGAGAATCAAGCGTCTAAGCTTGGGGATGCCCCCGTGCATCCCCTTCTCCATCAACAATCATCAGTTAGTCCTTCGTCTCACTATATTTTTATCACTTCATGCGTTATGTGCTATGCTTGGAGCATCTCGCTCTTAGGTTTTATTTTTAGTTTTCTTTAGTTTTGCTTGCTGGTCATAACAAGTTAGACCCCATCTTACTTTGTGTGGGAGAGAAACACGCTCCACTTTCAAAATCTAGAACACATCATAGGATTTTTCCTGCTTATCTTTTTGCTGTTGTGTGTTCTTTATCTTTTCGTAGCTGCTGCCATGTTTAATTTTAGTCTTAGTTTGTCTTTAGCAAGAGCCTTGGCTTTTGTTTAGTTTGTTGCTGTAACTCTTTTTAGTTTTCATGTTTATCTTGTTAAAGAGAGTTGGTTGTTGCACTAAGTTGTGTCTTGTCTTGAGAGTAGGTAATTGAGGTTGCTATTTAATTCTAGTAGTAACTTGCAATAGTTTTGAGGTATTGATGTGAGTAATGTCTGACCTTTTGGTGTCAAGAGCTTTAGCCTATTAGTGATAGGTGTCGTATTTTGGGCAATCCGTGTGTATTTTCAAAACCTACAAAACTAGTTGAGAACTCTAGCTACTAGATGGATCACTAATCTTTGGAGGGATCGAATATTAGAGTACACTCACGTACCATGAGTCGAGGATGCGCAAGGATAACCAAACCCCCATACGCTCCTCCTCGGGGTACTTGTCTCTTTGTGAACCTCCTTATTAGATTGAGAGTTACCGATAATAAGTGCATGAGTTCTTCGGACTAATGTAAGTATTGAAAGTTGACACTTCCACCTTCCCATATTTTGCTAGCCTCTCCCGTGCCGTGCATTGCCTTCTTCACACTCCGAGAGTTGGTGTCCACCTTCGCCGGTACATCCAAACCCTTGGCATGATACGCTCTGTCATCATAAACCTCCTTATATATTTCCTCAAAACAGCCACCATACCTACCTCTCAAGGCATTTCCATAGCCTTTTCGAGATATATTGCCATGCAACATCCACCTCTTCATGACTTGATCTTCATGTCATACATGTTCCTGCTACACTGGCAGCGACATACATTGCATACATCATGATAATTACATCTTCTTTATGATTTTGAGTACCTTGTAAAGTGTGAAAGATCTCCTTTACCTTCTTGTAAAATAGAGTGTTTCCCTTAAGTGAGGAAAAGATCCCAAAGTGGACACAATAAAAGATCCCAAAGAGGACAAATGAGAGTTAGATAGAAAGAGCCATTGAGGCCACACAAAAAATACAAAAAAATAGAAAAAAGAGAAAAAGAAATAAAAAGAGAGAAAGGGGCAACACTACTATCCTTTTGAGAGATCCACAAAAGTACTCCTTTTATATCTTTGTACTCCATAGAGATTATCATTATACATATAGCTATGTGGGGACCTTCCCACTATAGAACTTGGCTTGCATATTCCAAGGATGAGCCTCCTCAAATGAGCTCTAGGTGTTCATGAGCGAGCAAGTTAGATGCACCCCCACTAGTTCCATTGGAGAGCTTCTTAGCTCGTATGTGCATCCGTTGCATGGCAATCCCTACTCCTCACATCATATCTATCATTTGGCATCTCTTGCCTATGATTGTACTCATTGATGTGAGCCTTTCTCATCCTTTTTTGTCTTCCTCCTCCGTACTCCTCTCTTTGCCATCCTAAGTGTCAACTCTCGTGCTTACGCTCATCCATTGCATGAGTGCTCAAAATATTGAAAAAGGAGTGGATCAAATTGACTTGTACCTGGCTAGTGGTCTGGGGACGAGTCAAGATAAGATTCCAGAAAAAGGCCAAGTGTGAAACTTTAGTAGATTGAGTTCTCAACAAATAAATGTTTTTCTCGTATTCCCTATCCCCCTTCTTGCACGCAAACACCATTTGGAGACATTCGAGTCACGGACAGCGAGAGCTCTTGCACCTAATGTTCTTTTGTTACTTGTTTCAATGCTAATATAGACTCTTGCATGTTATGACTTGAATTGAATTTCTAACCTTGATTGCTTTACTTTTCAAAGTTCTTATATGGTTGCTAGCATGTCACCACAAAATTTATGCCGTTATCATTTACCTACTCGAGGACGAGCAGGAATTAAGCTTGGGGATGTTGATACGTCCAAAACGTATCTATAATTTTTGCTTGCTCCATGCATGTTTTGTGTGATATTGCTATGATCTAGATACACTTTCATACACTTTTGATCATATTTGGACTAACCTATTAACTCACTGCACCACAGTGCCAGTTCCTGTTTTCTGCTGTTTTTCTATTTCAGTTTTCCCCCATATAAAAAGTGCTCCAAAAATTCAGGAAAATCAGATAAAAAATCAGCACAGAAGAACCTTCCGGAAGAACCTGAGTGGGGCCAGAGGGCCACCACCAGGGGCCTAGGCGCCCTGGTGGCGCGCCCTAGGGGCTGGCCGCGCCAGGGGGCGCATGGACCCCTGGTGGCCCCCCTGGCTGCCCCCCTTCGCCTATATATTCTCCGTGACGAGAAACCCTCGAGGACAGAACCATTTTTCGCGATCTCGCCTCTGTTCCGCCGCCGCCGCACTTCCGAGATCGGGAGCACCAGCATACCTCTTCCCGGCACCTGCCGGAGGGAGGGCCGACCTCCGGGAGTCTCCTCTCCACCATGGATGCTTCCCGGATGTCTCGTGAGTAGTTTCCTTTGGACCATGGGTCCGTGATCAGTAGCTATGTGATGTTCTCCTCCCCTCTTTGTTCTTCATGGTTTAGACCTCGTGAGCTGCCCTAAATGATCGAGGCACTTTTGTAATCTTTCTGCTGTTGCTATGCTGAGTTTGATGGGATCTGATGGATTATGAGATTATGTTCAGATTGTGATTGAGTAATATATTTGGTTCTTATCTCTTATATTTTTGTTCCTAAGTAATTCTTGCATGTTCTCCGTTGCTGTTTATTGCTTTGGCCAAGTAGTAGGTAGTAACCCCAAGAGGGAACGTTTTGCTCGATTGTGGGTTCATGCCCCCCGATGACACGCTTGAGTGACAGAAACATGAGTCTAGGGGATTTTCTGATGCCACAAGGGGGAAAACAACGGTGCTTGTAACCGCGGTTGCAAGGATTGTTTACTTTACGCAAAGTTCTTTTTAATGCAGTTGTCTGTTGCTTTGGGTTTACACTTTGGGTGGGGCTCGCAACTTAATACCAGCGAGATGTTCTGGATAGATATCTCAAGGTGGATGATTAGTAGTAGATGTTGTTGGATTTCGGTCTACTTATTTTGGCGTATTGCCCATGCTTTTGAGCCTCTTCCTTTCTTTTGTAGCATAGTTAGAGCATCTCTAGTGGAACGTGTAAATTTGGACGTGTATATCTTCATATACACGTCCATATACACCTTGCTAAATTTTACACCTCCCAGTTTTTCAGTGGAACGTGTATACAGGACGTGGAAATCAGGACGTGTATATTCCAACGGCTATATTTTCAAACGGATATATTTTCAACAGCCATATTTCTGGTCTATATAAACCGCCCCAATCACCTCTCTTCCAACATTTCTAGTTGTGCCTCATCTTCTCACTTCTAGATTTCTCTATCGTCTCTCACGCAACACAATGAACACATCCTCTTGGGACATGAGTTCTTCGTCATCTTCATCGGGCGACGATGAACTCATACTTGCGGCATTAGCCGATCGCGAGGAGGAAGAGAGGATGAACACTCGACGCCATGGCGGTTCCAAGCATGGACGTCAGACAATCGATCGAGGAAGAGATGCCGGATTTGTTCTTCTGTGGGACGACTACTTCAAAGAAGTTCCCCGCTATCCTGAATATTTGTTTCGACGAAGGTTCGTAATTAGTACACTTCTCTGCTTTAGCCCATTTTTTCATTTCCCTATCTCATTTACTTTTTATGCACAGATTTAGGATGTCCCGTAATTTGTTCAACCGCATAGCTGATGGTATACTTGAGCATGACTCTGATGGTTATTTTACGCAAAAAAGAAGTGCTTATGGAGCTCTTGGGTTACATCCACTACAAAAGATGACCGCGGCAATGCGGATGCTAACATATGGAATAACAGCTGATGGTGCTGATGAGTACATCCGGTCCGCTGAGGCTACTAATTTAGAGTCTTGCAAGAAATTTGTGATCAAAGTTTGTGAAGTTTTTGGGGAAAGGTACCTGAGATCTCCAAATGAACAAGACATTGCTAAGTTACTTGCAATAGGGGAGGAAAGAGGATTTCCTGGTATGTTAGGGAGCATAGATTGCATGCACTGGGGTTGGAAAAATTGCCCCAAAAAATGGCATGGAATGTTTAAAGGCCATGTGAACGAGCCCACTATGATCTTGGAAGCAGTTGCTTCACATGATCTTTGGATTTGGCATGCTTATTTTGGTTTGCCAGGGTCTCTCAATGATATAAATGTTCTTCAACGTTCTCCTGTTTTTGCAAAGCTAGCCGAAGGTGAAACTCCTGCAGTGAATTATAGCATCAATGGCCATCAGTACACAATGGGGTATTATCTTGCAGATGGTATCTATCCAAAGTGGGCAACATTTGTGAAGAGCATACTAGCTCCAGCTACCAGAAAGAATAAAAATTTTGCCAAGAAGCAAGAGGGAGCTAGGAAAGATGTGGAACGAGCCTTTGGAGTTCTGCAATCCCGTTTTGCCATTGTTCATGGACCTGCTAAAGGATGGAAACGTAAAGAAATCGGTGATGTCATGAAAGCTTGTGTCATAATGCACAATATGATAGTTGAAGAGGAGCGAGAAACTGGTCGGCAAAGCTGCACTTTTGATGCAACGGGAGAAAGAGTCTCAATCTCTCGTACTCATGCTGAACAACTGAGCTCTTTTATTCAGATGACTCACCGGATTAGAAATGCCCATGAACATTCTCAGCTTAAACTTGATCTAATTGAGCATGTGTGGCAAAAGTTTGGAAACGAGTGATGTAATCCATGTCTTTGTAACGAGTGATGTAATCCATTTATTTTCGCATATAGCATCCGCATTACTCTAGGAGGCGAGCAAGGATCTCATTCTGCTTAGCTTGGTAGAACTGCTTTTGCATATCAGTCATACCACTAGTGTCCATGAGCATGACCCTCTCATCTTGTTAAAACTGTCTCCGTGCATCCTCCCTCTCGTTTCGTGCATCCTCCTTCTTTTTCAGTGCAATCTCCTCTTTTCGCAATTCAAATTGTTGTGCATAGCGAGCATTTTTTGCCGCCTCTTTGATGTCATCCTTCTCTTGCTTTGCTGCCCACACAGTTTCTAATGACAACTTGCAAGCACTGTCATCAGCTTTAACTTTCCACAATTTGTCCTTCTTCACACCATCAGGTCTTTGCTCATGTTCAAGAGCATCCCTGTGTATCGAGGTAGCATCAGTGCGTACCGAGGATGCATCAGCTAGATCATTGGTGGATGTGCCCGGACTTGCACCAACGGTCTTCTTTTGTTTCTTACGAGAAGTTTCAAGTTCTTTTGTCTGCCACTTTGGATACTTCGAAAACTCGACATAGCAATGCATCAATGTGAAAGGCTTCTTCTTTTTAAGATCCATTTCCTTGAACATAATGTGTGCATCGTTTGTCTGCACATACAAATGTATTGTGAAAATCTGCACATCACATATAGAATATTGCACAACACATATAGAAGTAGAAGGTAGACACATACCTTTTCATCTATAGTCCTTCCTCTTTCTTCCCTATTTAAAATCTGCTGAAGGCAACCACAAAATCTAGAGGTCTCTTTGTTAATCAATGTGTAATGGCAATTGATTGCATTAGCATTACGCTCCGGCCATGATGACATCTTGTGTGAGTTGTAGTACTCTAAAATTCTAGCCCAATAAGCATCTCTGTTTTGATCTGTCCCTACACTATCCAAACTTGTATTTTCCCATGCTGCTATCAAAATCTTGTCCTCCTCACTAGACCAATTTTTTCCTTTGTTGGATTTTGCTTTCTCTGTTATTGGTGTTGCTTGATGCTGAGTTGATGGGGTTGGTTGCTCTCCAATTGGACTTTCTAGTTGTGTTTGTGTGTTACCAAAACCCATGGTGTCCAAGAAGCTTTCATCACCATCCATCTGCAAACAATCAACAAATACACACATGAATCAACAAATATGTTAGCAAATCAATAGAATTTTGGTAGTAGTCTATGTGTCAGATTACAACAAAGTTCAGCACAAGCATTACCCTCTGTATGTGTTGATCTACGATGGGAAACACACCAAAACGCAGCAGCCTGGAGCACCAAATCCGTCGCTCCCTCCCCATCGAGCACAGCCTCCAGGCCGCCGCCGCCGCCGCACTCCAGCCCCTCTCCCTCCAGCCCGCTGCCCCAGCCCCTCTCTCCCCGCCGAGCCGAGCCTCCAGGCCGCCGCCGCCCCACCCCAGCCCCTCTCTCTTCACGCAGCGGCCCCAGCCCCTCTCTCCCCGCCCTCCCATCTCCATGGCGCGCGCCGCCGCCGCCGCACTTCAGCAGCGTCCCCAGCCCCTCTCTCCCCGCCCTCCCCTCTCCATGGCGCGCGCCGCCGCCGCCAGATCTGGCCAGCGGTGCGGCGGCCGCCCGACATCCCGCTCCTCCTCTAACCTCTCTACCGACGGGAATGGAAAAATAGAAGGGAGGGAGAGAGCTTACCAGAGGGGAGTGGTCGCCGGCGAGCTTCGATGGCCTCTGGACGGAGGCGGGAGCAGGGCGGGAGCAGAGAAGTTGCCTCGTTTCCGTCTTCTACGAGCGTGGCCGAGGCGTGTTTATTTCCACAAGGAGTAGCCTCGTGGATGGACGTGTAAAACTTGCACGCCCGTATACACGATCCATTGGGAAGTGTTTTTCAGTTTGCATCGTGTATATTTATCATCCACCTCCATATACACCATCCACTAGAGATGCTCTTAGCATTGCGGTGCGTTCATAATCCTGTCAATTGCCCTTCTGTAATTTGTTCACCTCGCATAGCAGTTTTATCGTCTTTTGGGAAAGAGACATCACTAGTGAACATCACGTATCCCGGTCCATATCCTCATTACTGTTTCCACGCTCATTTACTTTTCTGCTTTTACTTTCAGTTGCTATCATTATCCCTTGTGTTTGATCCTTTGTGAACAACAAGACCGGAGAGATTGACAACCTCTTTGAACTTCGTTGGGAACAAAGTTATTTGTGTCTGTGTGCAGGTCCGCGTCAGTTGCGCCGCTGACACCTACTTATCATCTCCGGAGTCCTACTGGAGACAAACCTTGGTATCTTTACTGAGGGAAATTTGCTGTTGTGCTACATCACGCCTTCCACTTGGGGTTTACCAACGAAGGGCGAGAAATCACTATCATCACCTCGCACATCACCAACGAAGGGTGAGAAACCATTATCATCATCTCTACCATGAGTGTAGCAGTGTTTTATATCTATCCGCTTTTGCTTGAGTTAGTTTTTTCTCAACCTGATGGATTACTAGTGGGTATTTCGCCATGGGCGGATGCTGAAGGCGGCGACGCACCGTACGAGCGCGGTGAGCTCAGAAGGCCGGCGCGTCGAAGTGGCGCGGTGCTGAAGTTAGCGTGGGAGGGGCTTGGTATCGTGGCCTTGCCTGTGGATTGGAGTCGGCATCGGTTGGTTGAAGCCGGCATAGTTAGAGTCCGCGCGCTGCGAGGCCAACTGCTGTTGTAGCCGGTAACCATTAGAGTGAGCCTTTGGATGATTCTTGTAAAGAGCTGGCGATCGAACGATCGTTTGCATTGGAGTCGACCATAAGTGCGACCAATCATGAATGGATGGAGTTGGCGATCCGCAGAGCCGACGTAGTGGCAGCCTGGCGGTGAGCACAGTCGGCCATTGATTCGATGGAGCCGGCGATCGGCTGAGTCATTGTTGCGACAGCCGGCGTGGATGCAAACTGTCAAAGTCGACGTTCGAACCGGCTTGATGACGGTGGCACACACAGGAGGAGCCAGAATGCTGGACGAAGCCGACATGGTGGCGGTGGCGGACTGGAGCGGTCTCGCGCATGATGAGGTAAAGTGGATTGCTGGCTGCATCGTAGTTGGTATAGGTGCAGACGAGGGAGCCGGGTGGAACAAGCATCCACAATCTTGTCTTGATTTTATTTTTTGGGCTAGTAGTACTAGTACACTGCTTGTCCATCCATCAGGTTGTGATTAGCTTTTATGCAGGCGTGCTAGCTTCTGGTGAGTGCTGGAGGCGCAGAGGCGACGACCGGGAGGCGCAAACAGGCGGAGCTGACGTCCTGGGGGAAGAACGATGGAGTCGGCAACTAGCGGCAGTGGAAATGTGGAATCGATCGCGTGGTCGAAGTTCTCCATGGTTGCGGCACTGCACCGGGGTCGTCCGCGGATACGAATCAGTGCGGGTGATTTATTTTTTCTTTGACTCGGTTCAGTTTCAACAAAGATCACTAGGTTGAAAAGGCCATGATGATGTAGAGCCCTCGGGTGCGAAACGGGACCGGGACGCTGATAACTTCTCCGGGAAGATGCATCAATTGGAAAAACCACCACTAGATAAACAGTAACGTACTACTACTAGTTTGAAGTACTAGTAGTTTATTCGGTTTGGATTTGCTTGCGTCTTCACGTCACGCACGGCCGGCATGAGCTGATGCAATACCTCGGGATTTGTCTGTACAACAACTGCACCCCAGTGGAACCGGACAAGAACTCGGCCGAACTCAGCAAAATTAGCTGCGGCGTACAGCGGAACGTAGCGAATCGGCAGAAAACTTAGCGTAGCAGCGCACGGGAACTCGGCGGATTGCCGGATCCCCTTTTTTGCGGAATAGTATCTCGATCTCTATCAGGATCTCCTCCAAAATGACATCATCTTTGTGCGTAGGTCCACGGTGGGCGTTAACTGTCGTGGGAAAATCATGGCATATGTCTATAGAATCGGACTTGATTATGGGTCCTTCGCTACAAGTGTACGAGGAGAAGACAATCACACAGAGAGAGACGCGATTTATACAGCTTTGGATCCCGGGAAACATCGTCCGGTAAAAACCATACATGCTTTTTGTGGCTAGGTCTTATTCCTTTGCTCACGGGGAGTCGCCGGCTCTCCTTTAGTTGTGTCTAGTTTCCCCGGGTTTAGACGACCCGGGACTAATCTCTAATCTAGAGCCTATTTAAGTTGTCCCTTTGGGGCGCCCTACCCCCTCCTTATATAGGTGGAAGGGGGAGGCTTACATGTAGAGTCCTAGTAGGATGCAAACTAGTCTCTTCTTTTATTACAAGTCGAATATCAATCCGGGTCCTACTCTAAGTCTTGTAATTTTTCATATCTTCCAAGTTAGGTGGACTTCATCTTGATTCCTTTGTCCGGCTTTCATCTCCGCAAGTCGGCTCTTGTCATCCGACCGGCTTTGTCTCCAAGTCGGGTCTAACCGTGGGATATTCCCCCGACACCTTTGTTCTTCAATGATTAGACCTTGTGAGCTACCCTACATGATCAAGGCACATATGTAATTTTCCTTCTATTGCTATGTTGAGTTTGCTGAGATCTGATGGATTATGAGATCATGTTAAAATTGTGATGAGTAATATATTATGTTTTCTCCTTTTATATTTGTGCTCTTGAGTAATTCTTCCATATTCTCCGTTGCTGTTTATTGCTTTGGCCAAGTAGTAGATAGTGACTCCAAGAGGGAGCGTTATGCATGATTGTGGGTTCATGCCCCGAATGACTAGCTTGAGTGACAGAAACATGAGTCTAGAGGATGTGTTGTTGCCACCAGGGGGAAACAACGGTGCTTGTACTTGCGGGTGGAAGGATTGTTTACTTTACGCAAAGTTCTTTTAATGTAATTGTCTGTTGCTTTGGTTTTACACTTTGGGTGGGGCTCGCAACTTAATACCAGCGAGATGTTCTGGATAGATATCTCAAGGTGGATGATTTGTGAGTAGATGCAGATGGATTTCGATCTACTTGTCTTGGCGTACTGCCTATGGTTTTGAGCGTCTTCCTTTGTTTTGTAGCATAATTAGCATTGGGGTGCGTTTTTAACCTTGTCAATTGCCCAGCTGTAATTTGTTCACCTCGCATAGTTGTTTATCGTCTTTTTGGAGAGAGACATCACTAGTGAACTTCATGGGATCCCGGTCCATATTTCCACCACTGTTTACACAATCAATTTACTTCATGTTTTATTTTCTCGTTTCAGTTATCATTAATTTTATCTCTTGCGTTTGACCCTTTGTAAACGACAAGGCCAGAGAGATTGACAACCTCTGTGACGCCCCCGATTTACGATCATGTATAGTAATCATACACACAAGGTATAGGATCGAGATCAGGGACTGACGGTAAGATATCACAACACAACTCTACAAATAAATTAATAGAAGTTGTATAATACAAGCCAGTGGCCACGAGGGCTCGAATACAACAGCTCGAGAGCACAAAGTTAGCGGAAGCAATAATATCTGAGTATACACAAATAACATGGTTGCCTTAAGAAGGCTAGCACAAATAACATCAGATCGAAAAGGCAAGGCATCCATCCTGGGAACCTCCGAACTACTCATGGTCAACGGGGAACTCGACGACGTAGTAGGCGCTAATGGCTTCTCGCCCCTCGTTGGTTACCCAAAGTGGCAGGTTGAGATGTAGACAGCAGTAAATTTCCCTCGGTGAAGATACCAAGGTTTGTCTCCAGTAGGACTCCGACAACGACATGAAGGAGACAACGGCGCCAACAATTAGGCGGTTGACGTGGACCTGCACACACAACAGATAACTTTGCTCCCAATGAGTACAGAGAGGTTGTCAATCCCTCCGGCCTTGTTGTTTACAAATGATCAAACGCAAAGGATAATAATGATAGAAATAGCAACAGAAAAGGAAATAAAGCAGAAAATAAATAGTGGGTGTAAACAGTGTTGGAAATATGGACCGGGGTCCCATGATGTTCACTAGTGATGTCTCTCTCCCAAAAGACGATAAAATATTCATGCGAGGTAAACAAATTACAGCTGGGCAAATGACAGGATTATGTGTGCAAACCAATGCTAACTATGCTATAAAGAAAGGAAGAGGCTCAAAAGCATGGGCGGTACGCGAGGACAAGTAGACCGAAATCCATCTACATCTATCTAGTAATCATCCACCTTGAGATATCTATCTAGAACATCTCGCTGGTATTAAGTTGCGAATCCCACCCAAAGTGTAAAATCAAAGCAACAGACAACTGCACTAAAGAACTTTGCGTAAAGTAAACAATCCTTGCACCCGCAAGTACAAACACCGTTGTTTTCTCCCTTGTGGCAACAACACATCCCCTAGACTCATGTTTCTGTCACTCAAGCTAGTCATCAGGGGGCATGAACCCACAATCATGCATAACGCTCCCTCTTGGAGTCACTACCTACTACTTGGCCAAAGCAATAAACAGGAACGGAGAACATGCAAGAATTACTCAAGAACATAAATATAAAATAGGAGAATCAAATATATTACTCAATCACAATCTGAACATAGTCTCATAATCCATCAGATCCCAGCAAACTCAACATAGCAATAGCAGAAAGATTACATATGTGTCTCGATCATGTAGGGCAGCTCACAAGGTCTAAACCATGAAGAACAAAGAGGGGAGGAGAACATCACATAGCTACTGATCATGGACCCCATGGTCCAAGGTGGACTACTCACGGTTCATCCGGAAAGCGTCCATGGTGGTGGAGAAGCTCCCGGAGGTGGTTCCTCCCTCCGGCAGGGTGCCAGGAAGAGGGCTCCTGGTGCTCCCGATCTTGAAAGTGCGCCGGCGGCGGAACAGAGGAGAGATCATGAAAAAGGGTTCTGTCCTAGAGGGTTCGGAACGAGAGGGATATATAGGCGAAGGGGGGCAGCCAGAGGTGGACCAGGGGCCCCAGGCACCCCCCTGGCGCGACCTAGGGGGTGGCCGCGCCAGGTGGCCGCCTGGGCTACCCTTGGCTCCCCTCTGGCCCAACATGGGCTCTTCCCGAAGCTTCTTGTACGCTGATTTTTCCGATATTTTCCCGGAATTTTTCTGGCACTTTAAGTAATGGGAAAACCTGAAATACAAAAACAGAAGAAAACAGGAACAGCAGTTATTGTCGCCTCGAAGTCCGGTTTGTCAAAGGTTTTGGTGATTTCCTCAATAACCAAACACGAGTGAAGAACTGACCAACCTCAAGGAGATTGGTGCAGTGGAGATACGGACGGAGAGAGGTTAGCTCATGTGTTCAATCACAAGTCCCTCCAACCAGACGTAGCACTTTGCAGAGTGTGAACTGGTCGAACAAACATCGCCGAGTCAAGAGTTCGTTTTACTTTCCGCACTTACATTCAGTTTATCAATTGCTTCAGTGATATGCTTCAATGCAATTGATTCGATGTTTTTGATTCGCTATGTTCTGCTTCAATGTTTACCTTTCTGTTGAAACTCTTCTGCTGTTAAGTTATGCTTCACTTCATTGTTTCATGCAAAAATTTGAAGTGATCATTCACCCCCTCCCCCTCTGATCACATACTTGGACTTACAATTGGTATCAGAGCTAGTCACTCTTTATTTGGATTAACCTCCTAGAGTGTTTTGCAAGTATGTCTTTCGCAGCCATTCGCTCCGGCGAACCCATACCCGTGTTCAATGGAAAGGAATATTCATACTGGAAGGACAAGATGAAGAGAAATATTATGGCTATCAACTCAACTGCCTGGCAAGTTGTCTTGTATGGAGTCATTGTTGCAGACAAGAACGCCATCACTCCTGAAGAAGCTAAGCTGATTGATCTTGATTCTGAAGTTTGGGTTTTCATCACCAATCATTTGACACCAGAGAAGTATCATGAAGTGAAGAATATTCCTTCGGACAAAGGTGTCTGGGACTATCTTGAGAAGATTGGTGAAGGTGTTTCTACCCAGAAGGATGCCAGAATTGACACACTTCGAAGCAAATTCTATCGTTTCAAGAGAAACGAGGGTGAAAAAGTCAGCTCCATTTACAGCAGACTCGCTGCTCTTGCAAATGAGCTGATCTCACTTGGTGCTGATGACATTACCCCTCACTCAGTTGTTAGAACTCTGCTTCGCTCATTGGATGATTCGTTTGATCACATTGTGCTGATGATCAAGGAAAGGACTGATTTCAGACGTCTTGTCGCCGCTGATATTCTTGAGAGACTCAATACCTTTGAGATGGAAGAAGAAGAGAAACGTGACATAAATGGTTCTCGAAGGAGATCTCATGCCTTGAAAGCAAAAGCTTCGCGTCATTCTTCACCCGAAGTCAGTTCTGCTTCAGGTGTCGAATCAGATGATCCGGCAAGCATTGGAAAAGATTTAGCACTGATCATGAGACGCTTCAATCGCTTTCAGAGAAAAGGTTTTTCTTCACCCAAGAAGAGTTATTCTTCAAGAAGCTCAAGTCATTCTTCTCACCGTTCATCCTCAAGAAGCTCTCCATCAAAGGACAATTGCTGCTACAAGTGCAAGAAACCAGGTCACTACATTGCTGATTGCCCTTTGTGGGAAGCTGAGAACAAATCGAAGCATTCACTCAGAGACTCTTCATCGAAGTCTCACAGATCCTCTAGAAGTCATGAGTCAAAGAGACATGATTCCAGTTCAAGAAGAGAAAAGAAGAAAGATTCTGATGATGATAAGAGGAAGAAGTATCATAAGAAGCGTGAGGGTTCTTCATCGAAGACTCACTCGTATCATCGAAGCAGCTCTCACCGTGCCAAGGCCTATCTGGGAAAGGAGATGAACTCTGAAGACGAAGCCTCTGGTTTCGAAGCTGAACAAGATTCAAGGTCTGCGTCTGGGTCCGAATCAGATGGTGTTGCTGGTTTGGCTTTCGCTTCGGCAGATGCTTCAACCAATGTTTCGAGCTCATTCTTCACCAACAACAGTAGTGAAGATGAAACTCTTGCATATTGCTTCATGGCCAAGGCAAAGGTATCTTCATCCAAGTCAAACTATGATACTTCTGATTGTTCTTCATATGAAAGTGACTCAAAGATAAGCTATGCTAAACTTGCTAAAATTGCTTCAATCCAACAAGATGAACTTGATTCACTAAGCAAAACCATTAAGAAATCAGAAACGTTGTTGATCGATGAGATTGAGAAAGGTCAAACTTTAACTAATGAGCATGCTGCTCTGAAGGAGAAGTTTGAAGAATTATCCTCTCGGCATGATCTTCTTTAAGTTGATTATGAGAAGCTCGCCTATGAATTTCTTCAGAGGAAAATGGCTCTCGAAAAACTGAAAGAGGCTCATGAAGAATTGGAAAATGTCAATCTCTCTCTCATGGCTCAACAAGGTTCTGAAGCAAATCATAAAACTGAATCACCTTGTTTGGATTGCTTGGAACAAAGCAAAAATGTTTCCAAAGGGAAAGCTCCTATTGTTATTGATGATACTAATGCCTCTGATGAGGAAAATCCTGCTGTTACCGAGGAACTCCTCAGGTTGAAAAACTTATTTGAAACAGGCATGTTCAAAAGTGTGCAAGGACACCAATATCTCTGTGATATCCTGAGGAAGGCTCTCCTTCACAGGAATCCCAGGAATGAAGGTGTTGGTTTCGAGAGAAAAGTAAACCCTGATGGCACCTATTGGGAGCCTGAGCAGTATCCTAAGACTGTTTGGGTTCTAGCGAAGGAGAAACCCATTGATATTGCTAACCTTTCAGGTTTCGACTGCAAAATGAACAAATTCATTATGGATGAATCACTTGATTCAGACTACAAACTCATGAAAGATGAACAGGGAAAAGTTGCAGCTGAGTATGTAGGTACTCCACCAAAGAATGGATTCTATAAGAGGCAGATATGGGTGCAGAAAGCACTTGTGGAAAAACTGCCCGCTAACCATTCTATGCAGGGAAAGTCTTCGGTACCACCGAATCATTTCTACTCTCTTGAGACGAGAAATGATCCATTGGTGCCCGAATCAAATGTTCCGCAGAAGCAATACTATCGTACTGGTCGCCATACGTATCGTCCTCATAATAATCATACTAAGATTGCATATGCTCATTCTTATGCTAACCATTCGCAGAGGACTTACATTTATGGTGTGCTTGATGGTACACCGAAGCAATACACTCATGTTCGATTCAATATTGCTTCAACCAGTGCTTCAACATCTTCTCAGTCACCTGCTCGTTTGTGGGTGGTTAAGAAGAACTAATTCTTCTGCAGGGTTATGTCTCCGGTGGATCCGAATGGGTCATGGATAGTGGTTGTACAAATCATATGACCGGAGACAAGGAGTTATTCACCGAAGAAAAACTATCACAATCTTCTCAGAAGTACATTACCTTCGGTGATAACAACAAAGGTAAAGTGTTAGGTTTGGGTAATGTTTCCATATCGAAGGATAAGCACATTGACAAGGTTATGCTAGTCCAATCTCTTGGATATAATCTTATGTCTATTTCAAAATTATGTGATATGGGTATGCTTGTTCTGTTTTCTGCTTCGCGTGGTGTTGTCTTTTCACAGGATGACTATACGTTTGTCTTCGAGGGTTACCGAAAGGGAGATTTATACATTGTTGATTTTTCTTCGGGCCCTGCTGTATCCACATGCTTAATGGCAAAAGCTTCATCTGGTTGGTTATGGCATCGAAGACTTGGTCATGCAGGGATGAGAAATCTTCATAATCTAGTGAAGAAGGATCACGTTATTGGTCTTAGCGAAGTAAAATTCGATAAGGATCGTCTCTGTAGTGCTTGCGAAGCTGGTAAAATTACGAACAAACATCATTCAGCGAAGACTATCATGACTACCACTCGTCCTCTTGAATTGCTTCATATGGATCTTTTTGGTCCTCAAAATTATGCAAGCCTGGGAGGAAACAAATATGGTCTAGTTATTGTTGATGATTTCTCTCGTTATACTTGGGTTTTCTTCTTGGATGACAAGAGCAAAGTTGTTGAAATCTTCAAGTCATTCGCTAAGAGAGCTCAAACAGAATATGAATTATCTATGAAGCATATCCGAAGTGATAATGGAAATGAATTCAAAAATACTCATATTGAAGATTTTCTTGATGATCATGGTTTTTCTCATGAGTTCTCTGCTGCTTATACACCTCAACAGAATGGTGTAGTTGAAAGGAAGAATAGAACTCTTATTGAGATGGCCAGAACTATGCTTGCTGAATACAAGACTCCTATTAGGTTCTGGGCCGAAGCAATCAACATTGCATGTCACATCATCAACAAGGTTTACCTTCACAAATTCTTGAAGAAAACTTCACATGAGCTTATCACTGGTAACAAACCAAATGTCTCATATCTTAGGGTATTTGGTGCCCCGTGCTTTATTAGAGATATGAATCATAGCTCCAAATTTTCCCCTAAGGCACATGAAGGTTTTCTTTTAGGTTATGGTTCAAACTCTCACACTTACAGAGTCTATAACTCTCACTTTGGAAAAGTTATGGAAACTATGAATGTAAGGTTTGATGAAACTAATGGCTCTCAAAAGGAGCATTTGCCTCATGATCTAGATGAACCTCCTCTTGATGAAGTGATCAGGTCCATGGCTATTGGTGAGATTCGCCCTGTTGAAGCCAATCAACGTCAAGCTGTTAGAAATGATGATGGTCCAATGTTCCAACACATAGCCCGGGGCGCTGGAGATCAACATCCTGAAGCTAATGATGAACAGGACGAAGAAGGTCAAGGGAACGAAGGAAATGCTAATCCTGAAGGAAATGCCGAAGCGGAAGGTGAAGCTGATCCCGAAGTTGATGCAGATTCTGAAGCAGAAGATGAGCCTGAAGCAAATGATACTACGTTATCCCGAGTTCGAAGAAGAGTTGATGTGGATTCGATCCTCGAAGATATCAATCAACCAGGTCGTCCCACTACTCGATCTCGTACTCGTTTGGCTAACTTCTGTGGAAACTTTTCTTTTGTCTCCATGCTAGAGCCTTCAAAATATGATGAAGCCATGAAGGACCCTGATTGGTTATTGGCTATGATGGAAGAACTCCACCAATTTGAAAGGAACAAAGTCTGTTCACTTGTTGAAAGGCCAGATCCCACGAAGCACAATGTTATTGGCACAAAGTGGATATTTCGCAACAAGCAAGATGAAGATGGTATTGTGGTAAGGAATAAGGCTAGATTGGTAGCACAAGGTTACACCCAAATCGAAGGCATTGATTTTGGTGAAACCTATGCTCCAGTAGCCCGTCTCGAATCCATTCGTGTCATGCTTGCTTTTGCTAACCACAAAAATATATTGCTATATCAAATGGATGTCAAGAGTGCTTTTCTTAATGGTGAAATAAAAGAAGAAGTGTATGTTATGCAGTCTCCAGGTTTTGAAGACTCGAAGAATCCTGATATGGTGTACAGGCTTCACAAAGCTTTGTATGGACTGAAGCAAGCACCTCGTGCTTGGTATGAAACATTGAAGGATTTCCTCCTGAAGAAAGGCTTCAAACCAGGAACCACTGACCCCACTCTTTTCACTCGATTATATAACAATGATCTATTTGTGTGTCAGATATATGTAGATGATATTATTTTTGGCTGTACCAACACTGAAATCAACGAAGAATTTGCCAGAATGATGTCGAAGAAATATGAGATGTCTATGATGGGTGAATTGAAGTTTTTCCTTGGACTTCAGATTCGCCAGCAAAAGAATGGCACCTTTATTTCACAGGAGAAATACTTGAAGGATTGCCTAAAGAAGTTTGATCTTGCTGAATGCAAGACCATTAGAACTCCCATGCCTACAAATGGTTTTCTTGATGCAGATGAGAAAGGGAAACCCTTCGATCAGAAGAAATTTCGGTCTATGATAGGTTCACTCTTATACTTATGTGCATCTAGACCTGACATTATGCTATCAGTTTGTATTTGTGCTCGCTTTCAGGAAAATCCGAAGGAATCGCATCATATTGCTGTGAAGCGAATTCTTCGATATCTAGCACATACTCCTTCTTTGGGACTTTGGTATCCCAAAGGTACTCAGTTTGATTTGATTGGATATTCTGACTCAGACTGGGCTGGTGATAGGGTTGACAGGAAATCTACCTCAGGCACTTGTCATTTTCTTGGTAGATCTCTTGTGTGTTGGGCTTAAAAGAAACAGAATTGTGTCTCAATATCTACTGCTGAAGCTGAACACATTGCTGCTGGTTAATGCTGCACTCAAATACTTTGGCTTAAGCAGACGCTGAAAGATTATGGTATATTTGTGAAGAAAATCCCTCTGCTTTGTGACAATGAGAGTGCCATCAAGATTGCACACAATCCTGTGCAACACTCTCGAACGAAGCATATCGATATTCGTCATCATTTTCTTCGAGATCATGTTCAGCGCGAAGACATTGAGATTAGCCATGTTAGAACTGAAGATCAATTGGCAGATATTTTCACGAAGCCATTGGACGAGAAAAGGTTTTGTGCATTGAGATGTGAGCTAAATATCTTAGACTCACACAATGTTCAGTAAGATCGAAACTTTTCACTGTAAAGATTCACCTTCGTTGTGTATTAATTTGTTTAGTTTCGTTTGAGTTTTCCTTCGTCCAAGTTTAGCTTCGTTTGCCATTTGTTTTCTGTTCTGTGTTGTCTTTATTTGTTCGTTTCTTTTTTCCCCTATACTTATCACTTTTAGCTTCGTTGTTGTTCTTCGAAGTGATAAGTTTCGGACCCTACCCCTCCATTCTGATTCGCTCCCAATCTCCTCTATCTTGAATGTTAAGCACATTTGAATCGGAAAGCATATTGCTTCGAACATCATTGAGTTCCGAATCAAATGCTTTCAACTTTATCGAAGTTTTTGCTCTCGGTCAAGACTCATTCTTCGGCCATTGAGTCCCCGTCTTTTTCGGGTCGTTGAGATTCGCTCACGATACGCCACTTCATCTGAGCCGTTGAATCGGAAGAGACACTCGCTGAGAACCGTTGGATACGATCTGGCATCCGTTTCAGATCGGGCCTATTTAAGGCGTCCCCCCAGCGAACCGTTTCTCCCACGATTCATTCTCTCCCGGATTCCCCGTCTTCCTCCTCGAGCACGCCGCAGAGCTCCCGTCCCCGACGATGACTGCGCCGCTTCCCTGCCGGACCACCACCGCCGTGGACGTTCCCCGTCGACGAAGAGCTTGTCCCGCACTCCATCTCCGTAGCCGCTTCGCTTCACCAAGTTAGGGTACGCTAAGCTTCTTGGATCCAATATTATCTGCAAGTTCTTCATCTAGGGCTTGGATCTAAGTTCTGTTAGGCTTTTGTTTTCTGTTTATAGGACTGTTTTGATCCGTGCTGATCATTGATCCTTGGGAAATCTGTTCTTAGCATCAAAGTGATCCCATCTTCTCAGGTCAGTCTTTGAGATTCAATCTATTCTGTGGTTTGGATTAGGTTAGGTCTTGTTCTCGAACTGGTTCTAGCCAAATCCATAAACAGAGTTGCATCTAATCTTAGATTGCTCTGGGTTCTTGTCAAATTTGGGTTTTGGTCAAAACTTTTGCCTGTGCTTATTCATTCCCTCTTCTTGTTCCCTCTCGTCTATATTTCTGGTCACAGGACGTCTGACGAAGAGGCTGCTATGGGGAATGAGTCACCCATCGTTGAAGGGCTCGAAAACTAACCAGAGCCACCAAAGCAGAAAGGCAAAGGTGGCAAGACGAAGGAAGTCAATAATGCCCGAGGCATTCCCGAAGCCATTCGCCTCAAGATGGGCTATGACACTCCGCCTAAAGAGACAGATCATGACCGAAAGATTCGATTGCAAAGGATTCGACGCTATTGGGCAATTATGTGGTATAAGTACAAGAGCATCCCCAAATGGAAGTGGGCAATGCAGTTTGCCTTCAGCCCACCTTATTGGTACACCACTGCTATGTGTGCCCAATACAATGCTGCTAACAGGAAGAAGTATTACCCGAAGCCTCCGGCTGTTCCTCACCCGAATACACTCAAAACTCCGGATGACTATCCAGATGAGCAAGAAAGACTTGCAATTTTGGCTGAGAAGAAAAGGATAAGAGAAGAGAAGAAGGCAAAGGCACTTGCTGCTGCAGGGCTAGATGAAGCCGAAGCATCGAAGCCTAAGAAGAGGCGAAAGCTTCGAAAACTTAGTAATTCACCTCCTCCTGCTTCAGAAGAAGAGGCTGATATCGAAGCTGATGACAAAGCTGATGCTGCTACACAGCTTGAAGATTCGATTGATGTAGATCCTGCTCACGAAGCAGATGATGAATCTGAACACACTCCCATTCCCCCAAGTCCGAAGAGAAAACAGGTTCGGAAGCCACTGAAGAAGAAGGCTGGAGAGAAACCATCTGCTCCTAAAGGCGTTAAGATTCAAGATCCTACAGATCCTCCTGCTCCCAAGAAAAACATTGATTTGACGAACTTGGTGGTTGAGGCTCCCCTGGCTACTAAGCCACCTCGCCTCCTTGTTCCTGCTGAGCAAAGAACCAAGGAAAGGCATGACCCGAAGGTTAATCCTGCTGCTAAGCCCGAAGCTAAAGCTCCTGAACAAGCCAAAGCTTCGAAGCCGAAGACAACTGTTGCCAAGCCTGGCTAGACTTATGCCCAGGTCGGCACCAAGAAGTTGTCTGAAGCTGAACTACGCAAGCGAGACCGTGCTGAAGCTGAACGACTTCATGCTGAAGCACAAGCCCAACCTAAGGCTGATAAAGAAGCTAAAGAGAAAGAGAAAGCAGATAAAGAAGCTGCAGAGTTGGAGAAACAGAGGAAAGAGCTGGCTGGATCAAACCAGAAAGATGAAGCGAAGCGCAAGCTAGCTGAAGCAAAAGCTCAAGAGGCTAAGGCTGTTGCCGAAGCCAAACAGCTAAGTGAAGCTGAAGCCAAGCGCCAAGCTCAACTGGATGTGCTTCGCATAAAGAAAGCTGAGAAAATTGCTAGAGCTGCTCAGAAAGAAGCTGCTGTTGACATGGCCCCAAAGGACATCCCTCCGAAGCCAGTCGCAGCCCCTGTCCCCAAAGCTCATATTGAAGCTGAGCAAAGTGAACACAATTTCCCAGATGCAAGAGAAGGAGAACTTTGGGACTGTTTGAGCCAGAATCAGGCATTCTGCCAGCTTGCTGAAGCTGTTGATCCCAAGGCTGTAGATGTTGGGAATACTTATATTTCACCAACTCTTTCTGCTATGATTGAAACTTTATACAATCAGCTGAGGGATTTGCATGCTAGGGACAGATCTGAAACTGCTAAGATTCTAAAATTCAAGAACAAAGCAGATGCTGAATCAGATGAGGATTTCAAGATCGAAGCCGTAGCTGCTTCGAAGAAAATTGTTGATGTAAATGAGAAAACGAAGCAAAATATACAAGTATATCAAGGCAAGATAAAGTCTGCAGTTGAAGAATGTTGCAAAACTCACAATGCTTCAGTCATGGCTCTTGACTCCAAGAAGCGCGAAGCCATGCTCAAGCAATTAGCTTCACCACTTCCCAAACTGCAACAGAGAAAGCGACGTCTTATTTCAGACACAAACGAAGCTGATGAGGTGAGCTCTCATCCGGCCAAGAAGGCCCCAAGGCAAGCATCGCCCCCTCGATGCAAGATCATCAAACTTTCCAAACCATCTGTGAAGCCATCCGCCCCTTAAGCCGTTCCACCCCGTGTTCAAACTCCACCTCCTCCTCAACCCGCTCCTCAACCGTCCGCCCATGAAAATTTTGAGCCTGAGCCTTCACCTCCTGCTCAAGACATTCCTGAAAAGTATTATTCTTCAGCTCACTCTGCTGAGGAGACTGAAGAACAAGAAGGCGAAGCCAAAGATCGTACTGTTGAAGCCGAAGCCAATGAATTGTCCATCATGACTCAACCGCAAGGGCGAGCCATAGCTGCTCGAAGGCACTGTATCCCCGCCCAAGACACTCAACTGGATTCCATCTACCCTAGAGAGACTTTTCCCATATTCCTCGGAGATGGATCTTCTTCAAGACATGGTCCTGAATTCAATCTTGAAGTTCATCGCCAGAAGCTTCGCTTCTTTGGCGCAAGTCCATATGATTCACCAAGGACTGCAGATGACCTTCGATTCTGTACAATTGAGCAACAAATCCTCTACACGAAGCTATACTGCCAGAAAGGTGTTCTGTTCAGGCACAAGTTCTTAGATATGCGAAGTCTATCTTCTGCAACGTGCTTCCAAAATATCATGGAAACCATCGAAGCACAGAACTTAACTGGCATGTTTGCCATGGAGACTCCATTCAATTCCGAGCTAGTGAAGCAATTCTATGCCACTCTCTATGTCTCTGGAAACCCTGATGATACGAGCACATGGATTCTTGAATGGATGATTCAAGGAAAGGTGTTTAGGATGCATTCTGATGAATTTATGGATATAGTGAACATCCCAAGGCACACTGGAGAACTAGCAAAGGTTCATTTGCTGCCTGATCCCACTGAAGCTGAATTTGCTTCACTCATGGATCCCGAAGTCACTGGAGATCACATGCCTAAGAACATTCGCCCGAAGCATCTGATATTCATATCAAAGACTTGGTTTTACATCTTTTCTAACTCACTGATGCCTCTCAGCACTGCGAATGAAGAGTCCAACATTCATTATCATACACGTCATGCTCTGATGAAGCTTACTCATGGCCATGTGTTTGACTTCGAGGACTGTTTCCTTCGGTATATGGTCCAAGCTGCTGAATTAGTACATCAATTGAAGCCATATGCTCCCTGGCTGCAAGCCATTTGCAACCATGGACGCAGGGAAGAATTCGTTGCGAAGCATCACCCGAAGCTGTTCTGTCCTCCTGTGCATGATACTATGAATATCTTCAGAAGGCCAAATGATCCATTTGCCACATATGTCGGAGTCAGACAGCACGTCAATGAACGCAACATGTCGAAGAAGTTCCAGAAGGAAGTTTATCACTTTGAAGTTGGCATTCGCACTCAACAAATGCTTGAAAACTTCATTGAAGGAAATCAGCGCCAAATGCAATATCTTTCAGATGAGATTAATAGAGTTGGCAACATTGCCTTAAACAACAACCAGTACTTGAAGGTTTTGAAGCACCACTCTTGGAAAGGATTACGGAAGTTCAACTCTGTGAAGAAGCTTGAAGCTGACCGGATTTTCAAGGAGTATCCACATCTTCAACGTCACTTTTCAAGAAATGATTCGATCGACCGCCCCAACCCCAAAATCCCGACGCTGGACAAGATTGATGAAGTGTTGTTTGTAAACCCAGCTGAACAGACTCGCCCCGATACCTTCTCTGATGAAGACTCCCACACCTCGAAGCAAGAAGATGATCCTCTCAACGACAGCGACCTTGATTTGCTTCAAGCGCCGATGGACTTCGACGAGCTGGAGTCACCGGCTTCGACCGAAGGAGATACTTCAGGAGATGCATCTTCTTCAGGCGAAGACAATCAGCAGGGTCCCCGGGTTGCAGCTAACGCATAGATACTCTTGATCTACCTCTCAACCTTTTGTCCAATTATTGACAAAAAGGGGGAGAAAGTAGCATCGATTGAGTTTAGATTTGCGGGGCTTAGGGATTTGATTCGATCTGTTGCGTGTTAAGTTATGACAAACTTTCCATTCACTTCGATTGGGTTGTAACTTAAGTTTTACTTCGGTTGTGAACTGCTACTTCTTTTGTGTTAATAACCCCCGTGCTTGCAAGTTGCCCTCGTATATTTTATCTTGCAGGTGGTTATTATCCTTTAAGTTCACAGGTCATTGGATGATTGCATATTCTTCAAGAAAAATATTCCCTATATGCAATTGATTCACTAAGATATGTGTTAGGCTTCCCATCAATGATATTCTTCATCAAGCATTCACTTCGATTATATAAATCTTCGATGCTTGCATTCAGGGGGAGTCAAAAGCTTCATATCTTAGAGCTTGCTCTCAACTCAACTCAAAATTCCATATCTTTTATCGATGCCTGTTTTGTCAACAATAGTCCAAAAAGGGGGAGATTGTAAGAGCAAAGTTATACCCCCATGAGTTTTAGATATTGTTGGGCAAAACAGTAGAGGAACTAACAAGTTTTCTAGTGTAAAACAGATGGTTAGGTTCCTGAAGTTATAGGTTGGTGATAAAGCTTCAACGAAGATTTACACTTTTACTGAAGCATATCCTCTGGAGTGAAGCTCATCACGGATGTCGACCCCTAAAAAGATAAGGAATCCTGAAGCACGTCTCATCGAAGAAGAAGACCAAGATGGCGCAAGCCTTAGTAGTTTTTGCGTAGTTCTTTTTCACTTCTTTGAGTCGTAGGAAAAACCGTACTATCAAGAGGGGTTTAGTAAATGTACTCCGAAGGTTTTGGTGAAAAGACTCAGATCGAATCCAAACCAGTGAGAAGCCAGAGTTGAGAAATATCATGTGCACTAGGTAATGCTTCACCAGCGAAGACTTAGTTCTTTCGGCTACTGAAGCAAAACCAAGTCCGTGAGTCAGCTTTACTTGGACCGCAAGTAAAGTTGCGCTTTGATTGGAAATATGACCGTTGGGGACAGGTGTCAAGCTGTCACATCGGGTCACTTCAGTCATTTCGCACCTTGGGATTGCCACCTATAAATACGCCACCCCCGCCCTCATTGGCCGGTGGCTGCTCCGAGATTATTTTCCTTACAGTGAAGGAGAGAGAGCAACCCCACCAAAGCAAACCAAAAACCCATCCACCGAAGCATAAGTCCTATTGATCTGAGTTGATTCATTATGACTTAGGAAGAAGTTTGCTAGCCTTTTTATCTTGGAGAACTGCAATTGTCCTAGATGGTTAGAGAGTTGTTCTTCAGAGAGCGAAGAGTTATTGTCGCCTCGAAGTCCAGTTTGTCAAAGGTTTTGGTGATTTCCTCAATAATCAACCACGAGTGAAGAACTGAACAACCTCAAGGGGATTGGTGCAGTGGAGATACGGACGGAGAGAGGTTAGCTCCTGTGTTCAATCACAAGTCCCTCCAACCAGACGTAGCACTTTGCAGAGTGTGAACAGGTTGAACAAACATCGCCGAGGCAAGAGTTCGTTTTACTTTCCACACTTACATTCAGTTTATCAATTGCTTCAGTTATATGCTTCAATGCAATTGATTCGATGTTTTTGATTCGCTATGTTATGCTTCAATCATGTTCTGCTTCAACGTTTACCTTTCTGTTGAAACTCTTCTGCTGTTAAGTTATGCTTCACTTCATTGTTTCATGCAAAAATTTGAAGTGATCATTCACCCCCTCCCCCTCTGATCACATACTTGGACTTACATAAGTGCATCAATATCATAGCAATATCACACAAAAGATGCATGGAGCAAGCAGAAATTATAGATACGTTTTGGACGTATCAACATCCCCAAGCTTAATTCCTGCTCGTCCTCGAGTAGGTAAATGATAATAAGCATAATTTCTATGGTGACATGCTACCAACCATATAAGAACTTTTTAAGTAAAGCAATCAAGGCATGTAATTCAATTCAAGTCATAACAGGCAAGAGTCTATATTAGCATTGAAATAAGCAACATAAGAACATAAAGGTGCAAGAGCTCTCGCTGTCCGTGACTCGAATGTCTCCAAATGGTGTTTGCGTGCAATAAAGGGGATAGGGATATACGAGAGAGTAAAACGTAGTTTTTATTGTTGAGAACTTAATCTACTAAAGTTTCACACTTGGTCTTCTTTGGAATCTTATCTCGACTCATCCCCAGACCACTAGCCAGGTACAAGTCAAAATGATCCACTCCCTTTTGATATTTTGAGCACTCATGCAATGGATGAGCATAAGCAAGAAAGTTGACACTTAGGATGGCAAAGAGAGAAAAATGATGGGGGAGGAAGACAAAAAAAGGTGTGAAAGGCTCACATCAATGAGGACAATCATAGGCGAGAGAAAGCCAAATGATAGATATGATGTGAGGAGTAGGGATTGCCATGCAACGGATGCACATATGAGCTAAGGTAAGCTCTCCAACGGAACTAGTGGGGGTGCATCCAACTTGCTTGCTCAAGAAGACCTAGAGCTCATTTGAGGAGGCTCATCATTGAAATATACAAGCCAAGTTGTATAGTGTGAAGGTCCCCACATAGCTATATGCATGAATGATAATCTCTATGGAGTACAAGATATAAGATGGAGTACGAGTGTAGATTTCTCAAAAGGAATAGTAGTGTGCCCCCTTCTCTCTTTTTATTTCTTTTTCTCCTTTTTCTATTTTTTTGTATTTTTTGGTGGCCTCAATGGCTCTTTCTATTTCTCTCATTTGTCCTCTTTGGGATATTTTGATTTTGTCCTCTTTGGGATCTTTTGATTTTGTCCTCTTTGGGATCTTTTCCTCACTTTAGGGGCAACACTCTATATATTACAAGAAGTATAGAAGATCTTTCACACTTTACAAAAGTACTCAACATAAAGAAAATGAAACTATCATGAAGTATGCAAATGTATGCCCCTGCCAGTGTAGCAGGATATGCAATGATACTAGCGCGTCATGTAGCAATGATTAGGGTAAGGCCCAACTAGCATGCGGCTCATCGATCAAGAAAAATCATGTATGACATGAAGATCAAGTCATGAGAAGGTGGAAGTTGCATGGCAATGTATCTCAGAAACGCTATGGAAATGCCTTGATAGGTAGGTATGGTGGCTGTTTTGAGGAAGGATATAATGAGGCTTATGATGACAGAGCGTATCGTGCCAAGGATTTGGATGCACCGGCGAAGTATGCGCCAACTCTCGAGGTGAGAAAGGGCAATGCACGGTACCGAAGAGGCTAGAAAAATATGGCTGGGTGGAAGTGTCAACTTTAGAATACTCATATTAGCCTGAAGAACTCATGCACTTATTATCGGTAACTCTCAATCTAATTAGGAGGTTCACAAAGAGACAAGTACCCCGAGGAGGAGTGTATGGGGGTTTGATTATCCTTGCGCATCCTCGACTCATGGTACGTGAGTGTACTCTAATATTCGATCCCTCCAAAGATTAGTGATCCATCTAGTAGCTAAAGTTCTCAACTAATTTTGTAGGTTTTTCAAAAATAAACACGGATTTCCCAAAATACGACATCTATCACTAATAGGCTAAAGCTCTTGACACCAAAAGTTCAAACATTACTCATGGCAATACCTCAAAACTATTGCAAGTTACTACTACAATTGAATAGCAACCTCAATTACCTACTCCAAGTCAAGACAAAAAACTCAGTGCAACAGGCAAACTCTCTAAACAAGATAAACGTGAAAACTCAAGAGAGTTCCAGCAACAAAATAAACAAAAGCTCTTTAAAAAGATAAGCATGAAAACTAAGAGCTAAACATGACAGCAGCTACGAAAAATATAAAGAACACACACAACAAAGATAAGCATGAAAATCCTATGTTGCGTTCTAGGGTCAAGTGGAGTGTGTTTCTCTCCCACACAAATAAAGTTGGGTTCTAACTTGTTATGAAAAGCAAGCAAATATAAAGAAAACTAAAAAGGAAATAAAGAGCAAGACGCTCCAAGCATAGCACATAACGCATGAAGTGATAAAAATATAGTGGAACGAAAGACGAACTGATAATTTTTGATGGAGAAGGGGATGCATGGGGGCATCCCCTAGCTTAGATGCTTGAGTCTTCTTGAATATTTCTTGGGGGTGCACGGGGGCATCCCCAAGATTGAGCGCTTGACACTCCTGAATCTTCTTTTATCATCTTCCCTCGTACACTTGAAAACTCCCTTCATACATAACTCATCATAATCTGATTAGCGAGGTTAGTACCCACAATAAAATAATGTTTCCTCTACTGGAAATAAGGATATTCTTGAATAGATACTGTTTCTCAAGATCGCTAAAAAGTTTTTGCAAATAAAAAGCAAGCTTAAGGTTTGCAAAACAAAAAAAAGGCAAAACAGGACAGAATCTGTGAAAAACAGAACAGCAGGTAGTAAATAAGTTTTTTGGGATACTTCTACAACTCAAATAAAAAAACTCAGAACATAAAAAAGTTCCGCGATTGTATAGATCATGCTGTGTAAAAAATTCAGCTCAAAAAGATGAACTGGGATTTTTCTATGATTTTTCCCGTCCGGAGGACAGAATCTGTTTTCTGGACAGCATGTCATAACTTTCACTTCCCTTGTCATATGAGGCTATAAATGGCACAAAGCTTGAAAAGTAAAGATATAATTATGTTGCTACAGTAGTAACAATCATCAAGACCACTAAAAACAGAAGAAAAACAAAAAGGAAAACCTAAATTCATTGTGGGCTGCCTCCCGAAAGCGCTTCTTTAAAGCCATTAGCTAGGCTTGATGCAAAAAAGATCAAGTCTTATCAAGAAAATAACTAGCCCGTGTAACGGACTCAAAAGGTAACTTAATCTTCTTTCTAGGGAAATGTTCCATCCCTTTGATGGAAATCTAGGACCTTCGATTCCCTCAAGGCACCAAATCCTAACATGCTTGGCTAAAAAGAAAGGATAACTAAAAGCAAGGTAACTATTTTTTTGATTTTTGATAAAGGACACTAAAGCAAACACTGAAAGGTAAACTAACAAGACTAAAAATCAAAGATATAAGATAGTGTGCAACCCCCCTATCTTGAAGAGTGGAGTCCCCGGCAACGGCGCCATAAATTAGCTTTGATGACTTCTCGCCCCTCGTTGGTTACCCAAAGTGGAAGGTTGAGATGTAGACAGCAGCAAATTTCCCTCGGTGCAGATACCAAGGTTTGTCTCCAGTAGGACTCCGACAATGACAGGAAGGTGACAACGGCACCAACAATTAGGCGGTTGACGTGGACCTGCTGTAAGGCCCGATATGCGGTACTGTTTCAGATTCGGACGTTTCCGCCCGAACCCGAGGACGAAGCACATATCGGACCCACCGCGACATATGACAAAGCGATATGCCCCGGATTTCCAACATGATATCACAACATTACAGATACAAGGATACAACATCTCATACAATCGACATACAACTGCCTCAAATATAATACAACAGCGGAAGATACATGTCTGAGTACAGACTACAAGCAAATGCCTACTGGCAAAGAGAAAAGCATCGATCCCATAACCACACGGGTCCAGACCCTCCGCCGGGATCCGCCTAACTAGTCGTCATCGAGTCTCCACGTGAAACGTCGATCACCATACCTGTTGTCGATCAAGACCCTGAAAAGAGTTTGGGGGTAGTATCATGAGTACAGAGGTACTCAGCATCCAACTGTAGTGGTCATCTGACCCAGCAAGGACTTCATCACTCGTCATTCTAGGACAACTAGTAGTTTACGGTAAGGAAGGGGTAAGTGGTGAGGTTGCTGCCGCACTAGCATTTATGAAGTGGCTAACGATCTAGAGAGTAAGATAAGAAGCCAAGCATTCGACGGGGAATCGCCTCCAACAAGTCTTGCTATCCACCTACTACGCAAACATAACACCTATCCTATCCTTGTCCAACTCTTCGCATCCCGACGAAGAAGAAGCAGTCAAGGCACACACACGTTGATCAAGTTATATTAAGATTATCTCAGTTGTTGTTGTCTATGAACAGGACGTAGGTCTCAAGTCATCCATAACCGTGGACACGGCTTCTCGAAAAGATTTAACCCTGCAGGGGTGTACCAACTGCCCATTACGAGGCTCCGCACGCACGTCCATCACTCTCAGTTGCTACCCATCACAGGCAACCATTTTATGATTTAGTTCCAAGAGATCCGAAACGACAGGTCCCTCTAGCTAACAACGAACAAATCCGGGTGGCCCCCGGTGAGTCGACATCCAGCTCAGGAGCCGGCCGCGCCCTCGATCTGGTCTCTACCGTATGACTCCAGGTTTGGATTGCCGGTTCATCACACATTGGGATAACCGGGTCCTCAGCCGGTCATGATGGGACAGCAAGGGAACTATGTCCTCACTGGTCCGAGTTGTTTTAAATAATATCTGCCAGGAGCGACCCAACAGACACACACACGGTTTTCAAATGGTAAATCAGCTTGGGCCACCACTAGAAATGTTTGAAGCTAGGTAGGTAAGAAGAGGGGACCCCATAAAATCCCACACGCGGTTAGGCACGCTCAGTCTTAAAACCAATACCCGGAACTCGGATCCTAGGTGACTCGAATGGAACAAAGCGTCGGGGCGGGATAGCCTAGACCTTCCATCCTTCGTCGAATATAGTCAACATTATAATAATAATCATATCATCAACAATAATATAATAATCAGGTGATATCCCAACCCAAAGAGTAACAGGGTAACATCGCAGCATCCTAAGCATGCATACTAAGCAGGGGCTGAGCAACGAGCAATAGTAACATAGCAATACAAGGTTTGCTGGGAAGGGACATGGCTGTATCGGTTTAAAAGAGGTTGTAAACATGTGGTAGGATCAAACATCGAACCTAACCTATACTAGCATGCAAACCGCTGGTTGAAATAGAATGGATCATAAGTAATGCAAGTCCTTGCCTGTTGATAAGTCGGGTTCCGAAGGTGTAGTCGATCGCACGCTCGCATCGTCTCCGAGAGTAACCGCGGAAGCACACAAGACGAAAACACTGGAAAGCAATCAACGGTGCACCACTATTACTACGGAGCAATACAAGATCAAAGAGACAACACAAGGCACGGCAACGCGATACGGATCTATCGTCGAGAACTGTTACTAACGATTTAAGTGGAGTACTCGTCACACACGACGATACCGCACGTTTATGGTGGTTCAAGTTGCTTAGCTACAGGCGATCAAACAACGGTTATTAACATGGCAACTCAAGCAAGCATGGCATAGCACACAAACATTCAAGAGGTGAAGCACAAAGTAAACTATCTATGCTAGACAATTTAAGTGAGGCACAATCCTATACATGGCATACACTAAGTGCCGCACGACAATTAAAGGATTTGGTACTGTTCTGTCCTAAACCATATTTTAGGTTGGTTAACAGCAGAAAACAATATCATAAACACAAAGAACACGAAAAACTAATCAAGTTACATATAAAGAACACCCCAAACGGAGTTACGGTTAAAAAGATATAAGCAAGACAATTTATGCACACATGCTGTACAAACAGGGGTAAATCTATATGCAAAAGTGCAGCAACACGACATAGCAATACATGGGATGAAAGTATACATGATGCTTAACAATATGCAATTGGAATCACTCAATTCCGATAAACGGTCGCGACACACTCGTCGACCGAAGTTGCAACAAAATAACAGTTTCAGCAATAGCAGCACAATAACATCATGATAGCTACTTTGGAGCAAGATATAAACATGATGAAGCAAGCAAATATGGCATGTGAATGAATGAAACTGAAGTAGAAACATTGCTTAACGCAACGCAAAAGGAATCAATGCAATAGGCCTCATGGATTTGTTACAATCATCATGCAAAGTTGCTACAAAATAATAACAGCAGCACATAACAGGAAATAAATGCAATTTAACGGCCTGATGCCCTTTTCAGCACACATTTACACAATCAAGATGAGCTCAAATGCAAAGTGCTCACAAAAGATGAATTAATGTACGCACAATTCTGAGCAACTTTCGTTTTGGGAGCACGTTCATCGGAGCTACGGTTTAACGGGAAATCGCAGTGCAGAAATGAATCAGTAGCAGAAAATATCAGCACTTAGCAAAAATTCCAGCCACTGAGCAAAACATAATAAAAAAAGAAAAGGGGGCCTCACCCAGCTGGGCTGCGGCCCAACAGTAGTCTGGGAGGCCTGGGGCGCGCGGGCTGGCTTGGGCCTGGATCTGGCGGATCTGGGCCGCGATGGCCTGGGCCGGCCCACCAGCCACGGCTGGCTGCTCGGGCAGCTCGTCCCCGTCTCCAGGACGAGCGGGCGGCAGCGGCGGCTCCCGGTGGCGCGCCGACCGGCGAGGGAGATGCGCAGGGGGGCGGCTGGGTCCACGAGGCGGCTGCCTCGGCGCAGCGTGCGGCCGGGATCCCGCCGGAGGGCGGCACCGGCGACGAGTCCCGTGGGCGGCGGCCTCGAGCTCGACCCGAGCTCGGGTCATGGCGGCGGCGCTGACCTACGGGAGAGAGGAGGTGAGGGGGGTGAGCGAGGGGGGAGAGAGGGAGGAGAAGGTCGCGGGGAGGCATGGCATGGAGGAGGCGGCCGGCGGCTCGCCGGAGGCGCTCGGCGCGGCTGCCGGAGGCGGCGGCGCTCCATGGCGTGGAGCTCGGCCAGATGGGCCCGGGCGGGCTGGCGGCGAGATCCAGGGCCCTGCGGGGCCCGGTTCGGCTGGAGGCTGCTGGGAGCAACGTGGAGGCCTCTGGGGTGACGTGGCTCAGATCTGAGCCGTTGGATCTCAGATCTGACGGCTCAGATCAGAGGAAGGCTAGGGTTTCGGGGCTGTGAGGGGCCTTGGGGCAAAAACTGGTATTTTGGAGGGGGGTGGCTGCGAAAATTGCTTAGGGAAACCCTAATTTCCAAGGGGGGAGGTGAGGGGTCATTATATAGGCAGGTTGGCTGGCCAGTTGACGCAAACGCCCTCGGTACCCCTCTCACGTGTCCGGTGATCGCGGTCGGGACCGCCGGAGGTGCATACGGACTCCGATTCCGACGAAATCTCGAACCACGCGCTCAGCGCGTCGAGCCCGTCGATCGTACCTCACTGCGGTGACATTCCGACAACATTTTCCGGCGCGCTATAAAAATATCCCGTTTAATTATTAAACGGGGTTTTTCGTTCCGTTGGCTGCGGCTGGTCTCGTGCGGTTTTCGCGACGGTGATCGGGCGAAACCCGGTGTCGCAAGGTCGTGTGTCGAGGTGGCAAGGGTCGGTCTCTGTCCGATACGAGATAAGAGGGGGGGAAATAATCGCCGATTGATAAATCGGGGATGCAAACACCGCAAACAAATCAGGCAATCAAACAATTCACACCGAAAACAAAAATTTTGATTTTTGTGAAAACTGGGCTGTTACACCTGCACACACAACAAATAACTTTGCTCCCAACGGGTACAGAGAGGTTGTCAATCGCTCCGGCCTTGTTGTTTACAAAGGATCAAACGCACGGGATAATAATGATAGCAATAGCAACAGAAAAGGAAATAAAGCAGAAAATAAATAGTGGGTGTAAACAGTGTTGGAAATATGGACCGGGGTCCCATGATGTTCACTAGTGATGTCTCTCTCCCAAAAGACGATAAAATAGTCATGCGAGGTAAAAAAATTACAGCTGAGCAATTGACAGGATTATGTGCGCAAACCAATGCTAACTATGCTATAAAGAAAGGAAGAGGCTCAAAAGCATGGACGGTACGCCAAGACAAGTAGACCGAAATCCATCTGCATCTACCTACTAATCATCCACCTTGAGATATTTATCTAGAACATCTTGCTGGTATTAAGTTGCGAATCCCACCCAAAGTGTAAACTCAAAGCAACAGACAACTGCATTAAAGAACTTTGCATAAAGTAAACAACCCTTGCACCCGCAAGTACAAGAACCATTGTTTTCTCCCTTGTGGCAACAACACATCCCCTAGACTCATGTTTCTGTCACTCAAGCTAGTCATCAGGGGGCATGAACCCACAATCATGCATAACGCTCCCTCTTGGAGTCACTACCTACTACTTGGCCAAAGCAATAAACAGCAACGGATAACATGCAAGAATTACTCAAGAACATAAATATAAAAGAGGAGAATCAAATATATTACTCAATCACAATCTGAACATAGTCTCATAATCCATCAGATCCCAGCAAACTCAACATAGCAACAGCAGAAAGATTACATACGTGCCTCGATCATGTAGGGCAGCTCACGAGGTCTAAACCATGAAGAACAAAGAGGGGAGGAGAACATCACATAGCTACTGATCATGGACCCATGGTCCCAGGTGGACTACTCACGGTTCATCCGGGAAGCATCCATGGTGGTGGAGAAGCTCCCGGAGGTGGTTCCTCCCTCCTGCAAAGTGCCAGGAAGAGGGCTCCTGGTGCTCCCGATCTTGAAAGCGTGGCGGCGGCGGAACAGAGGAGAGATCACAAAAAAAGGTTATGTCCTCAAGGGTTTCTGGACGAGAGGGATATATAGGCGAAGGGGGCAGCCAGAGGTGGACCAGGGGCCCCAGGCGCCCCCCCCCTGGCGCGGCCTAGGGGGTGGCCACGCTAGGTGGCTGCCTAGGCCACCCCTGGCTCCCCTCTGGCCCCACTTGGGCTCTTACCGAAGCTTCCTATACGCTGAATTTTCCTATATTTTTTCCGGAATATTTCTGGCACTTTAAGTAATGGGAAAACCTGAAATAAAAAAACAATAGAAAACAGGAACTGGCACTGGGGTGCACTGAGTTAATAGTTAAGTCCAAATATGATCAAAAGTGTATGGAAGTGCATCAATATCATAGCAATATCACACAAAAGATGCATGGAGCAAGCAGAAATTATAGATACGTTTTGGACGTATCAGGCGCCTCCTAGGTACTCCTGCTCCTGGGCTCCAACGCCTGATTGAAACCGTGTATATAAAACAAAAAAGGGGAAATAAAGCAAGGGTGAGTATCTAGCATACCTGCGAGTCTTACGTCCGCTACTAATCATTTATGCATTTGTATCAAATGGAAAGGGGAGGCCATATACAGTGGACTGAATGGAAAAAAACCAGAATAAGGATGAGAAGCTAGGCCTATCGAAGACTAGCATCTTCCGACGAGTCTTGCATCACAAGAAGGGAACAACCAACAGTTCATATAAAGCATAAAGTAATAATGCAGTAGAACTTGCTGCCGCATTGTCTAATAGTAAGTTGCATTAGTTAACAATTATCAATGCCTCCGAGAATCCTTCCTTGACTTCCCTGCGAGGAAGAAAACCCGGAACCAATCAGTTTAGTAGTAGTAGTTTGTAGTAGTAGAGTCTGGCTTCAACATAAAGCGTCCTTTTACCATGGACACGGCTATTCGAATAGATTTTCTTCCCTACAATGGTCGCACTACTGTTACACTACACGCTCGAATCTCTAGGGTGGCGTACACCTTGTTAGGGAATGCCCCACCGAGGCTATCCGACACGACGTAGTTCTACCTAGGCTCAACAGAGAGGCCATCCGTCGGACTAAATCCTAGGTACGCGGGGACTTTGGACTCCTGCATCGTGTGTGTCTGGCCGGTGAAGCAAAAGCAAATGACACCACTGCAGCAAAAAGACACACCACTTCCTGGCAATCAGGCCGCGGTACTGCTGACGTCTGAAGAGCTTTCGATAGAATGTACGCCACGGAGGGCCCACACCGTAACCCCACGTGGAGTTAGCGCATATAGGGCACGTCGACCACTTAAGTCATCCACATGACCCATTTAAGCATTTTAATATTATCGCGCAGACAACCATTATCGTTGCCTGACTAATTCACACAACAGACAACGAATAGAGGTCAAGACCACCAGTACATCGGGGCCTGACCTGTCGTCCCGTCAAAGCTCTGTGGTTACCGAGAAGGTGAACCATCTCCTTACCTTATGTCTCATGTGCTCTTGGAAGAGCTCGACTTTTGTGGTTTGGTAACTCTCACGGACAACGATCAGGCTCCAAGCCCACCAGTACGTCAGTGTACCCTCCCTATCGTCCCATCGCAATACCACTCGCGGGCACCGTTGGGTCACTTGACTTCTTACCTTTAAGTACCACCGTGGTTCAGAACCCTAGGGCGGCACTACAGAGTCGGCAATGAGTGGATTACGAGGATCACTCCTCGATGGCTCATACTTGAGGTGGCTCGGTAGAGCCATGATAGGGGCCTTTTGCGGGGTCTGCTCTGTACCTTACATGTGGCAGTTATATATATTGTGTCCATGTTCACTCCCCAGAGTGATCATGACCCACTATCTAATCCTAGACGACTAACAATGCGCAGGGCTAACTGCTAAATATAATATATAATTGATAGGCAGCATGGGATAAAGGAAGGTACGTCAAGGGGCGACAATGACAGACTATGCAATTGAATAGGTAAGCAACATAGCAGCAGCAATGCCTAGTGCAAGAAATGTACGGAAAAGATAGGCAATATATGGGGAAGGAGAATGGCTCTGCTTGCCTAGAAGCTCGACGATAGGGGTACGGTCGTCGACGACATAGTCGTACTCAGCAGCGGTGTAGTCAGTGGCAGTCGCAGGGTCTATCAAAGAATAAGGGGGGAAGAAACAGTAAATATAAAGCAAGCATATGCAAACAGATGCATGACATGACAGATGCAACGTTAACGGTGTTCTAACGCAGTACAAAGTGTTCTGCTCGGAGCGGGAATTCATCCGGGGATGAACTGCCAGCTCCAGGTGATTATCGACAGACAATCCGGAGGGAGGAAGGTTCCAAGTTTGGTATGCTAGAGTGGTGTGGTGGGGTATGGGTAGCGTAGTCGTATTCGTTAGATTTTCTGATCAATTTTCATGTATAGAGTTTTTCCATCTGAGTTACGGTTTAAAAGATATTAATTTCTAAAGTTTTAAATCATTTAAAAGAATTTCTAAATTTCTTTTTATTTAATAAATTCAAACATTATCCACAAGTGTTAGTTGACTGGTCAAAGCTGACAAGTGGGACCTACTGACCAGTGGGTCCCACATGTCATACATAGTATTAATAAAAATGGTTTAATTAAATCTAATATTTCAGTGGGGCCGAGGTGTTATTGGCACAGGTTTATAATTAACAGATTAATTAATCTAAATGTTATTTAAATGGGTTGGGCTCACATTCATTGATTGTACTTTATATTAAACATTTTAATTGGTTTAATAGCCAGGGCACACATGTCATACATTGGAATTAATAGTAATTCATTTAATTAATAAACTGACAGTGCGGGCCCAGGTGTCATAGGCACATGTGCTTATTAATCAACGTAATTAAATTAAGGGCCTGGGGCCCCATGTGTAAGTCTCAGGAGGGGTTATCTCTGTTTTAATTAGCAGGGGGTTAGCCCCCACACTAACCAGGGCATGGCCCCACAGGCAAGTGACACGAGGCCATAGCCTACGCACGCCAGCGGTGACCCGAGCACGACGGCGTTGTATGGGAGGGAGTCAGGATTTCATTTAGGGGCTATTTGGAACGCGGTTGGTAATATTCGAGCGTGCACTCGACGCCGCGTCGAATGGGATCGGCGGGGCAGGCTCTGGTGGACGGAACCGGGCAGCGCAACGACGGCGAGCGGCAGCCGTAGTATGGCTGTGAGGACGACGATGCTACGGTGTATGGTTCAGAGCACAGGGAGGTGCGTTAGGCTCCTGGGAGAATCCTGAGCAAGATGACGTGCTCGGTGGGGCTCGACGACGACGGTGGCCACGACGGTGAGCAACACGGCGGCGGCGAGCTTCGGCTCCAATGGTGTGTCTAGCTACAGCGACGGGGAGACTCAACGGGGAGTTGGCGGCGGTGACCTAGCTCACCAGGAGTCAGTAGGAGAGGGCAGCAGGCGCGATGGAGGTCGGGAGCGGCCGGAATCGAATGACGACGGCGGAGGATGCAGAAGGGGGGTCGGCGGCGATGCACTGTCCATGGGGCGTCCGAGATCTTCCCTCCGTGGGATGGTGAAGGCGATGATGGCGCACCAAACAGACATGATGGCAAGGCGGCGCGAGCATCGGTGGCCACGACTGGCCACGGCAATGGTGACGGCGGCGTCTGTACGTTCTAGCCCAAGCGACTGCGAGGTGAGGAGGGGGAGACAATGAGCTAGGGTTCGTCCAGGATGACCACGGGGGTGCTATTATACTCAAGATCCAGCCCTAGGTCACCATGGATGGCCGACACGACGACAATCACCGAGGAGTAGCTCGGCAATGGGGGCACGGGGTGATGAGTTGAACAGCGTGAAGGGGAAGACCCCTGGCGGACTAGGTGGAATGCACGGGCTGCACTATGCACTGGGGATCTAGGCTTCTTTCTCTTTTCTTTTCTGCTTTCTTTTCTCTTCTTTTCATTTCTGTTTCCATTTTGTTTTGTTATCATTTGAGTTTTGTAAAATATTTTCTTTGCTCCATTATTAGTATTGCACACTACTAGAGTGCCACCAAAAGTTTGGGCATTTATAAATTCATTTAGTAATTATTTTGAATATGCATCAGTAAATGGTGTTGTTATAGCACTGGTTTGAATTGTTTGCTATATTTAAATATTGCAATAAATACTCAAGGTTGGTTTATCATGGTCCACTGGTTTTCAGGTATTTAACAAAATTGGTTGCACAATTTTTTGTCAAGGTTTTATTTGCCACAATGCCTTTAATAGCTATCAAATGGAATTTTAAATATGGTTAGCGGCAAGATGATCAAGGGTGATCAAAGCAAGTTTTAGGAACAATAATTGTCATTAGCAAAAGTGATTACTGTTACATGACACTGAGGGTGTTATAAATCTCCCCCACTACAAAGAATTATCGTCCCGATAATTAAAAGGTAGTGTAAGGGGTAAAGCTTTACTTCCTGTTTTACTTTCTAGTTGCAGTTATCATTACTTTTATCTCTTGCGTTTGACCCTTTGTAAACGACAAGGCCGGAGAGATTGACAACCTCTCTGTACTCGTTGGGAGCAAATTTATTTGTATCTGTGTGCAAGTCCACGTCAACTTATTATCTGGAGCCGTTGACACCTACTTGCAGTAGTTGAATTCCTACTGGTCGATAACCTTGGTATCTTCACCGAGGGAAATTTGCTACTAGCTACATCTCAACCTTCCACTTGGGGTAGACAATGAGGGGCACTACTTTAGTGCCATCAGGCGGCAGAGAGAAGGGCGGTGCCATCGCACACGGAGGGAGGATCGAGGCGGAGCTGGGCAGGAGGGAGTAGAGGGGGTCGGGGTGCAACAGGGGAGAAGGGCGCCGCGGCGCCGACGGTAGCAGAGGGGGTCGGGGTGGGGCGAAGCATGATGGAGGAGGGAGGGGTGGTGTCGAGTAAGGGGTCGGGACAGGGGGGAAAGGAATATTCGAGGAATATATTGTCTTATGGTTTCATATGTTAAGCATGAAATTGTTGCTATTGCACCCACACTTGATTGTCCTATTATCATTTTGAAATCTTGATACGTCTCAAACGTATCTACTTTTCCAAACACTTTTGCTATTGTTTTACCCTCATTATTGCATGATTTGGACGAAACTAACCCAGACTAACGATGTTTTCAGCAGAGCTGTCTGTATGGTTTTATTATGTGCAGGAAAATGGATTTTTAGGTGTCTCAGAAAATTCTAGGAAAAATCACAGAAAATCCACGCACCCGAAAGACCATTGTGCCAGAAGTGGGGCCAGAGGGGCCCCAGGCGCCCTGCTGGCGCGGCCCGACCCCTGGCCGCGCCGGATGGCCGCCTGGGGGGCTCCCACCTCCTCTGGTGCCCTACCAGGACCCCTATATATTACTGTGACGAAAAAACCCCGAAACAGAAGTCGTTTTCCCAATTCTCGTCGCGGCGCCGCCGCCACCCTCTGTTCTTCTCCGGGAATTGCAAGCACGTACAACTACCCATGGGGTACATGCCTGATGTTTGATTTATGCCTAGGTGATCATTCTTTTCTGTGTGCCTTGCCCCAAGTTAAATACATGATGTATCTTATCCATGCAGCGCCCACCCATCCATCTCCCTAGCCTACAATATTTTTTATTCTGCTGGTTACTAGTTGTTTGCTTTCGCTGTTTTACTGTCACTGTTTCACCACTATTTCGTTGCCACCATCACTTCCATATGACAGTTACAATTAATATGTTTTTGCAAGTAAGTGTATCTCAGGTGCGGTGGAATTGACAACTCCATTGTCAAAGCTTGTGGGTATTCTTTGGCCCCCCTTGAGTTGAATCTATAAATTGTGTTATTCTTACCCGCGAAGACAATCTCGATCCCCTGCAGTTGTGGGTTATCAAGCCTGTTTTCTGGCACCGTTGCCGGGGAGCATAGCTTTATTTACAAGTCTACCTGAAGTATTTTATCTTCTGCAATTTATCTACTATGGGTAAGAAAGAAGACCCCAAGGTCCCAATCTTACCATCCCGTACAAGAAAAGGTACTGTTTTGAACACTAGTGCTACACTTGATTCACCTTCAGTTATGAGTAAGTTTGCTTCACCTCCACCACATGATGCTTCTACTGAATCCGTTACTATGTCCGATACTTTTGATGATGCTTCTACTACTCTTGATGTTATTGGTTCACTTGGTCACGCTCTTGAGAAACAGATCGTTGCTGCTGCAAAAAAACCTGGAATTGAAATTCCTGATACTTGCTACCCTTTTGATGGAACTTACGATTATCCTGATTTGAGTAAACTCAATGAGAGACTCTTTGATGATGATTACATTATACTTGATGATGATTTATGCAGGGAGCTAACAGAGTTTGTTGACTCTGACCCTGATTCTATTAAGAAGCTTCTCGAAAAACACTCCCTGAAGAACAAGACCGTTCCTGATCCTAAATTTGCTATATCTCCTATATGCATCAATGATCCTGATTATAATTTCTCTGTTGATCTTTCACTTATATCTATGGTTGAAGCTGACCCCTTTTATGGCAGAGAAAATGATGATGCTATCGCACACCTGACCAAACTTACCGAGTTGGGTGGCCTGTTTACTACGGATGAAAAGATATGAAACTTTTATGTTACTAAGCTTCTTCCTTTCTCTTTAAAGGAAGGTGCTAAAGCATGGTATGATGCACTGCCATGTGGTTTCATTAAGATTCCTCAAGATTTAGCTCACTCTTTTGTTGATAAGTACTTTTCTGCTCGTATGCAACATGCTGCTTTACAAAGAATTTATAACTTTAAACAGTTGCAGGATGAGCACCTCCCTAAAGCTTGGGGGAGGTATTGCAGTCTGATCCAGGCTAGACCGGGACATGGAGTCCCTAAGAATGAATTAATTGATATATTTTATGCTGGTCTAACTGATGAATCCAGATCCTAGCAATATCACACAAAACATGCATGGAGCGAGCAGAAATTATCGATACGTTTGGGACGTATCAACATCCCCAAGCTTAATTCATGCTCGTCCTCGAGTAGGTAAATGATAACAAGCATAATTTCTATGGTGACATGCTAGCAACCATATAAGAACTTTGAAAAGTAAAGCAATCAAGGTACGTGATTCAATTCAAGTAATAACATGCAAGAGTCTATATTAGCATTGAAACAAGCAACGAAAGAACATTAGTTGCAAGAGCTCTCGCTGTCCGTGACTCGAATGTATCCAAATGGATGAGAACATTAGTTGCAAGTGCAATAATGGGGATAGGGAATACGAGAAAAAAATATTTTTGTTGAGAACTCAATCTACTAAAGTTTCACACTTGGTCTTCTTTGGAATCTTATCTTGACTCATCCCCAGACCACTAGATAGGTACAAGTCTATTTGATCCACTCCTTTTCGATATTTTGACCACTCATGCAATGGATGAGCGTAAGCACGAGAGTTGACACTTAGGATGGTAAAGAGAGAAATATGGTGGAGGATGAAGACAAAAAGGTGAGAAAGGCTCACATCAATGAGGACAATCATAGGCGAGAAGGCCAAATGATAGATATGATGTGAGGAGTAGGGATTGCCATGCAACGGATGCACATACGAGCTAAAAAGCTCTCCAATGGAACTAGTGGGGGTGCATCTAACTTGCTCGCTCATGAAGACCTAGAGCTCTTTTGAGGAGGCTCATCCTTGGAATATGCAACCCAAGTTCTATAGTGTGAAGGTCCCCACATAGCTATATGCATGAATGATCATCTCTATGGAGTACAAGGATAAGAGAGAGTACTAGTGTGGATCTTCCAAAAGGATAGTAGTGTTGCCCCTTTCTCTCTTTTTATTTTTCCTTTTTTTCTTTTTTCTATTTTTAGTATTTTTTTTGTGGACTCAATGGCTCTTTCTATTTGATAATCATTTGTCCTCTTTGGGATCTTTTATTTTGTCCACTTTGGGATCTTTTCCTCACTTAAGGGCAACACTCTATTTTACGAGAGGGTAAAGAAGATCTTTCACACTTTACAAGGTACTCAAACATAAAGAAGATGTAGCTATCATGATGTATGCAATGTATGTCGCTGCCAGTGTAGCAGGAACATGTATGACATGAAGATCAAGTAATGAAGAGGTGGATGTTGCATGTCAATATATATCGGAAAGGATATGGAAATAACTTGATAGATAGGTATGGTGGCTGTTTTGAGGAAAGATATAATGAGGTTTATGATGACAGAGCGTATCATGCCAAGGGTTTGGATGTACCAGCGAAGGTGGATGCCAACTCTCGGAGTGAGAAGAAGGCAATGCATGGCACGGGAGAGGCTAGCAAATATGAGGAGGTGGAAGTGTCAACTTTCAATACTTACATTAGTCCGAAGAACTCATGCACTTATTATCGGTAACTCTCCATCTAATAAGGTGGTCCACAAAGAGACAAGTACCCCGAGGAGGAGTGTATGGGGGTTTGGTTATCCTTGCGCATCCTCGACTCATGGTACGTGAGTGTACTCTAATATCCGATCCCTCCAAAGATTAGCGATCCATCTAGTATCTAGAGTTCTCAACTAGTTTTTGTAGGTTTTGAAAATACACACGGATTTCCCAAAATACGACACCTATCGCTAATAGGCTAGAGCTCTTGACACCAAAAGTTCAAACATTACTAACATCAATACCTCAAAACTATTGCAAGTTACTACTAAAATTAAATAGCAACCTCAATCACCTACTTTCAAGACAAGACACAACTCAGTGCAACAACCAACTCTCTTAACAAGATAAACATGAAAACTAAAGAGAGTTCAGCAACAAACTAAACAAAAGCCAAGGCTCTTGCTAAAGACAAACTAAGACTAAAACTAAACATGGCAGTAGCTACGAAAAGATAAAGAACACACAACAGTAAAAATATAAGCATGCAAAATCCTATGATGTGTTCTAGATTGGAGTGGAGCGTGTTTCTCTCCCACACAAAGTAAGATGGGTTCTAACTTGTTATGAACAACAAGAAAAGCTAAAGAAAAGTAAAACTAAAACCTAAGAGCGAGACGCTCCAAGCATAGCACATAACGCATGAAGTGATAAAAATACAGTGAAACGAAGGACGAACTGGTGATTGTTGATGGAGAAGGGGATGCACGGGGGAATACCCAAGCTTAGACGCTTGAGTCTCCTTGAAATTTTGTTGGGGATGCATGGGGGAATCCCCAAGCTTGAGCGCTTGACACTCCCGGATATTCTTTCATCATCTTCCATCACACACTTGAAAACTTTGTTCATACATAACTCATCATAAGTTGATTAGAGAGGTTAGTACCCATAATAACATAATTTTTCCCACTGGATATAAAGATATTCTTGAAGAGCTATTGTTTATCAAGATTGCCAAAAGGTTTTTTCAAAGAAAAATCAAGCTTAAGGTTTGCAAAAGTTAAGGAGAAACAAAACGTGGCAGAATCTGTGAAAAACAGAACAGCAGGTAGTAGAGAATTTTTTCGGGGCACTTCTGAAACTCAAATCAAAAAACTCAGAACAAAAGAAAGTTTCGAAATTGTATATAGAATGTTGTGTAAACATTTCAGCTCAAAAATATGAACTGGTGATTTGATCCTATTTTTTCTGTTAAGAAGACAGAATCTGTTTTTTGGGCAGCATGTCACAACTTTTGCTTCCCTTATCATAAGAGGCTATAACTTGGCACAAAGCTTGAAAATAAAGATACAATGATGTTGCTACAGTAGTAACAATCATCAAGACCACTAAAAACAGAAGTAAAAACATCTTGGGTTGCCTCCCAACAAGTGCTTTCTTTTACGCCTTTAAGCTAGGCATAAGGCAAAAGAAGAATCGAAGGTCTCCAAGATCGTCGGAATCATAAAAACCTTCAAATTGATTTTCAATAAGCTCATTATTCTTCTTCCTAGGAAAGAGGTACTTACCTTTCGCCTTACCGCGTAAGCGTATGTGCCCGTTAGAAATATCAATGAAGCCTTTCATAGCTCGGTGGAAGTCCCTTCCAACCACGATGTTACTTTGGTTTGGCTCCATGATGAAGAAATCCATCGGTACAATCCTATGAAGGAATGAAACTTGGACTTCTTTTACCTTCCCTTTAACCTCTGAAATATCTCCATTAACATGTTCACGATAAGATGAAAATTTATCCATATCTAGTTTCAAAGAATCATAAGCTATTTTCGGCATAGTAGAAACCATGGATCCAATATCACAAAAAGCAAGGAAGTCTTGGTTAGAGATGCTAATCCTAACAAAGGGCTCCCAATCATCATCTATCTCCAACATTTATATCTTGTTGGACTTAAGTTATTCTACCTTCCTCAAGTCTAGAGCATCCATCCTCTTTTCAATAGTGTCAAGTCTATCTATAACAGTATCTACTACGATCATAAACAAAATAACTAGATAGACTATGCAAAATATCAAGAGATCTAGCTTCATCACACTCTAAAAAGTCTCCTTCAGCTATAATATCAAGAGAGTGTTTACACCACCTAAAAAGACCATGGTAAAAATTTATAAACACAATTTTTATAGGTATCCAAGGCATAATTCTTTTATGTGCTTCAGAAATTCTGTCCCATGCCTTCTTCGTATTTTCTCCATCCCTTTGACGGAAATCGAGAACTTCTCATTCCCGCAAAGCACCAAGTCCTAACATGTTAATCTAAACAAGGAGGACTACTAAAAGCAAGATAAATATATTTTTTGTGATTTTTGATATAAGACACAAAGATAAAAACTGAAAGGTAAACTAACAAGACTAAAAAGTAAAGGTAAAAGGTAGTGGGAAACTCCCCTATCTTAGCACTCGGAGTCCCCGGCAACGGCGCCAGAAATTTGCTTGATACGCGAGAGATGATTGCTTCTCGCCCTTCATTGGTTACCCCAAGTGGAGGGTGAGATGCAGCGTAGCGGCAAGTTTCCCTCAGTGAAGATACCGAGGTTTTAAGATTGTCTCCCGTAGAACTCCGAAGATGATAAGTAGGTGGCAAGGAAACAATGGCACCATTTTAGACAAAAGTTGCTTCCTTGACCTGGACCTGCAAACAGACACAAATAACTTTGCTCCCAACGAAGTTCAGAGAGGTTGTCAATCTCTCCGATCTTGTTGTTTACAAAGGATCAAAATACAAGGGATAATGATAATGATAGCAACTGAAAGTAAAAGCAGAAAAGTAAATGAGCGTGTAAACAATGATGAGAATATGGACCGGGGTCCCGTGATGTTCACTAGTGATGTCTCTCTCCCAAAAGATGATAAAACTGCTACGCAAGGTAAAAAAATTACAGACGGGCAATTGACAGGATTATAAACGCACCGCAATGCTAACTATGCTACAAAGATAGAAAGAAAGAGGCTCAAAAGCATGGGCGGTACGCCAAAATAAGTAGACCGAAATCCAAATGCACCTACTACTAATCATCCACCTTGAGATATCTATCCAGACCATCTCGCTGGTATTAAGTTGCGAGCCCCACCCAAAGTTTAAACCAAAAGCAACAGACAACTGCATTAAAAGCACTTTGCGTAAAGTAAACAATCCTTGCAACCGCGGTTACAAGCACCATTTTCCCCCCTTGTGGCAACAACACATCCCCTAAACTCATGTTTCTGTCACTCAAGCGTGTCATCAGGGGGCATGAACCCACAATCGAGCATAACGTTCCCTCTTGGAGTTACTACCTACTACTTGCCCAAAGCAACAAACAACAACGGAGAACATGCAAGAATTACTTAGGAACAAAAATATAAAAGATAAGAACCAAATATATTACTCTATCACAATCTGAACGTAATTTCATAATCCATCAGATCCCATCAAACTCAACATTGCACCAACAGAAATATTACATACGTCCCTCGATCATGTAGGGCAGCTCACGAGGTCTAAACCATGAAGAACATAGAGGGGAGGAGAACATCACATAGCTACTGATCACGGACCCATGGTCCAAAGGAAACTACTCACGGCACATCAGGGAAGCGTCCATGGTGAAGGAGAAGCTCCCGGAGGTCGATCCTCCCTCCGGCAGGGTGCCGGGAAGAAGTCTGCTGGCGCTCCCGATCTTGGAAGCGCGGCGGCGGCAAAACAGAGGCGAGATCACGAAAGGGGTTCTCTGACGAGCGGGTGACCCCATGACTCCTGCGTGTGAGGATACCTGGTGTGCATGAAGACCGAAGGACCGCTGGAAAGCCTCGACAAGCCCACGACTGGCCCAATCAAGACACCGACGTAGCAGTCCGCGACTGATATGGAAGGCACGACTTGGCGCACAAGGCAAGACTAGGATTAGGAAATTATCTCTGTAATCTAGTACGGACTCCCCGAGACCTAACCTAGTATATAAAGGCTGGGAGGGGAGACGTCTTAATCATCCAATATCCAATCTACTCTCCTAGCCTTGCGGGAACTCGCCTTGGCCACCCTTGTAATCGCCCCTCACGCAATAATATCGAGGAGGAAGTGCTTCTCCTGTTAGCCGACGAGTATCGTCCAACCTGTTCCTTCTCTATGACTAACCCAGGGTCTCTGACCATGGGATTTGCCGAGGCTGATCCTCGTCAATTGGCGCCGTCTGTGGGAACTACACAGGTTGGAATCACGATCTCGGCGGTCTCATCACCAGCAACCGTCAAGGCAGTGACTCCGTCAACACTCATCGACTCCACGACTCGAGCAGACTCCGATCTGTTTGGGTCCCTCGGCTTCATGGCTCACCTCCCGAACTTTCGACCGGACTTCGCCGATCTTCGCACTGGCATCAACCTGACCTTCGGAGCGTACCAGATCTAACACAACCACTGGGTAACCCTCCGCCTCACGGACAGCACTCAAGAACCTGCAGCAACAGCCGCTACAGCAGCGATCGAATCAACACCCGCCCGCGCGGCGACCCTGTGAGTCAACCACGACTCCCAACCCAACAGAAGACGTCACGTCACTCGCGACTACTCGAGTGGACCGACACCATGGAAGAAGCGCAACATGCATGCAAGCAAGGCGGCAGTCAGGACACCGTCCAAGGTGTTCATGGCGGAAATCCACGAGCCAACCACAGATGACAAAGGCTAAGACGACGACCCGAGCAGTCGTCGAGACGCTCGCTTAAGCATCAAAACCAGTGATCCCGACAACATCGGCCAGGTCACCATCACACTTGGAGAACCAGGAAGCATACCAAGAAAAGTGTATAAAGAACTGGAGCACAACAATCACAGGAGCGACGAGCCAGAAAGCAGCAAGCGCCAGACCCCAGGCACGGCGAAAGAGGACCATCACGTAGAAAAAATCTACCTGTCCAAAGAAGCAATCGCCAGAGTAAAGGACGCAGTAAATCTCGGCAAACTACTCCCGAAAAACGCGATGCGAGACGAGCTTAGAGCATACAACAAATTGGCGAGTGACCTCACCAAGAAAACAAGACAACAACGTCTAGAATTAGAGAAGCAAGGAAAAACATTCATCGACTCAAGGACCAACCGCAAGCCACCTCCCAGAAGCAACTCCTCCGACTACGATTACCCTATCCGAGCCAGATCCAGATTCAGTAATCTGAGACACACGGACAAGAAGGTAGCCTGCAAACTAGATGACGACTTCAAGCTAGAAGAGGACGACGATGAAGAAGAGCAACTCACGACAGCAGAGGCCCTTATAACTGCCCAAGAATACCTATATCCCACGCAGAAGGGCAAGAAGGACGGCTTAGACCACAATACGACGATGGCATTCAAAATAATGAAAGACGCCATCACTGCCTCAGCCCCTAAAAACGCAGGCGCAAGGCGAGCCCCCCGCGAGCAGACCCCGGATAGGGACCCCAGTTCACTCGACGATGACGACAGCAGTGACGACTGGCGCAAGCGCCCAAACAAAAAACAAAAAACACGACAGCGACGGCAACGGCAACAGACGCAACAGCAATCGGCGAGACGCACGTGACGACATCACGCAGAACAAGGTCAATCGCGAAAGACGAAGACGGGCAGCCCGCGAAGAATACTCGGACGAGCAAGATTCCGACGAGGACATAGAACCATGCGGAGCACTATGCTTCACGCGATCCATACGAGAAACACGGATGCCGAAAGGTTTCAAACTAAACTCCACAACGCACAAGCACGACGGGCTGGAGGAGCCAGAAGCATGGCTCGAAGACTACCTAATAGCCGTCAAATTCCAGTGAGGAACCAATATCACAGCAATGCAGTACGTACAACTCATGCTCGACAGCTCGGCGCGACACTGGCTGAAGAACCTGCCGCGAGGATCAATCAGTTCCTGGAAGCAGTTCCGCAGCGCCTTCATCGAGAACTTCAAGTCCACCTACAAACAACCAGCATCACTCAAGGAGCTGAGGGCCTGCAAGCAAGGATCCAGAGAATCCCTGCGAGCATACATCCAGCGATGGACCATACTCAAAAATTCAGCCGAGGATATATCATACGAAAGAGCAGTCGACGCATTCAGGAGGGGCCTGCAACGCATCGACTTCAAGGAGCAACTCGGGCAGATGAAGGTCCGAGCACTCGCACGACTACTAGAGCAAACCAACAATTGGGCAGACGGAGAAGACTCCGTGCGGAACGAATCAGAGACCCAGACAGCGCGCTCAAAACGCGACTACGACTACTACACCCGCGACAGAGGATTCGACAGAAGAAGAAAACGCCCGAGGCATAACTTCTACGATGACAGAGGACCCGATATGGTCGCGGCCGGCTTCCCGGATAATAGAGACGACATACATCGAGATGACAGCAGAATGCAGCGTAGGGACAACCAAGAAGAAGCACCCCAAGTTCAGAAACGAGATTGCAGATCAAGGCAGCTGCGAGACGACGCTCGAGCATATCGCTAGGCCAAAGAACAGCTCGACGGACCGTGTACTCTACACGGGTTCAGAAACGAGCACGGAGAGCTCAGATCAGGACACACCCTCAGAAACTACAGGCGCTTCATCGAGCTCTCAGAAGAAAAAAGTCGATCTACGACAACAACAGCACATCCTCTCACAAGCGTAGCAGTTGGAACCATCGCCCACAATGCACCACCATCCCCTGCAATACCAGCAAGACAAGTAGCAGCAATCCAAGAGCGGCGAACGACACCGGAGGAAGAAGAAAAATACCCAGAAGCACATGGCTGGATTTACATGATACAAGAAGGAAGACCATCAAACAGGCAACAGAAGCAGGCCACCAGACAAGTTTTCCTCGCAATCTCCTCGCACCCCGCCGTCCCAGAATACTTACGCGGGTCCGAGACTGAAATTACCTTCTCCCGAGAAGATCACCCGCATCCATCCCGCGTCCAGGACACGCCGCATTAGTACTCGAAGCAAGAATCGGGAACTACGACATGTCACGAGTCTTCATGGACGGTGGCAGTGGAATCAACATCATATTCACCAGAACCCTGGAAGAAATGCTCATCCAAAATTCGGCACTAAGAACCTCAGGCACAACCTTCCATGGAATTGTGCCAGGTAAAGCAGTCTACCCCCTCGGAAAAATAAGTCTCGAGGTGGGTTTTGGCAGCACGAGTAACTTCCGCAAGGAAACAGTGGACTTCGAAGTGGTCGAATGGAAATCACAATACCACGCCATCCTAGGACGCCCAGCCTTCGCACGCTTCATGGCAGTTCCGCACTACGCCTACCTCAAGCTGAAAATGCCAGGCCCGCGAGGAGTAATCACAGTCAGCGGCAGCTTCATCAGATCCGACCGCTGCGACAAAGAGTTCCACAGGATATCAGAAACCTTCGGAGCACACCAAGGCAGCAGAGCCGCGGCACCAGAGGAAGAGGCCCTCCCATAGAAACAAAAGGAGCAACCAGAGGACCCGCAGGCTTCACACACCAAGGACCCATGCCATTACCGCAGCAACTTACAATTCCTAGGGCTACTAGCCATCGATCCAAATAAAAGGGTTGTCTTCAACAGCCCCCCTCGTGTAAGAAACAACAGGAAGAATATTGAAAATATTTTTCCAAAAATTTCGCTCATTGGCACTCGGGGGCTCACCGCAGCAGCCACCCCCCGAGGCGTTCTTCGCACACGCGACTTAAAATTTGGCACTCAGGGGCTCGCCGCAGCAGCCACCCCCTGAGGCGTTCTTCGCTCACGCGACTTACAATTTGGCACTCGGGGGCTCGCCGCAGCAGCCACCCCCTGAGGCGTTCTTCGCACACGCGACTTAAAATTTGGCACTCGGGGGCTCGCCGCAGCAGCCACCCCCTGAGGCGTTCTTCGCACACGCGACTTAAAATTTGGCACTCGGGGGCTCGCCGCAGCAGCCACCCCCCGAGGCGTTCTTCGCTCACGCGACTTACAATTTGGCACTCGGGGGCTCGCCGCAGCAGCCACCCCCCGAGGCGTTCTTCGCTCACGCGACTTCAAATTTGGCACTCGGGGGATCGCTGCAGCAGCCACCTCCCAAGGCGTTTCTTCGACTACAAGACTCGACATTGGCACTCGGGGCTTGCTCACAGAAGCCATCCCCCGAAGCGTTATTGGCCTACGCGACTTAAAATCAGCACTCGGCCGCTCACGCGCCGCAGCCACCCCCCAAGGAGTTACTCGCCTAAAGAAGCAAAAACCGACAAGACCCGCCCGTACCACACGGGACCCATTCATAACAGATCAAGCAAAACAAACAAAAAGGGAACAACGACACATGTCGTCCAGAAGAAGAAGACAACCTACAGCTCAAAAGAAGAACCTACACCAAGCAAAGCCTAATCCCCAGGCTCTGATTTCACTTAACACAGAGCGCCGAGACGACGGTCATTCTCCTCGACAACCCACTTCACAACATGGATCGCAGGCTCATCCGCCATGGCATAATAGTAGGCTGAGCTCGACCACCAGGAGGACCTCGAGCCGCCAACATAATGTCTGCACCAAGCCAATGACTATGGACAAAAGCAAAAGCACATCGGGCCCCTGCATGAATCTAGTGATTCACTACGCGACGAAGCTCCGCAGGCTGAGAGAACACCCGGCACAGCCTCTCAAGTGACGACGGGACAGGATCCAGCAGATAAAACTCAGCAAATATCCTGCCAAACACCCCGCAACAATACTCAAGAGCCCGCGGCATCCTCTCAACCCGCATATGCAGAATGGCGAACACTCGAGCACGCGCCCTATCCATCCAGAAGGGATTGTTCGCTTGCACAACTGGGTCTTCCAGCCGCAACAACTCCGACTGTATGACTTCCTCTTCCTCGCGAGACCGCCCAGCAAGCACTTCGTAACGAAGAACAAAAGATCAGCCGCAAGCACAAGAAAAAGAACTCGCACAGTCGAGCTGTCAAAAAGAGATAAACTCACCCAAGTCGCCAAGCTATCCAAGACAGCTTCAGCGCGTTCATGTTTCGAGCGATGGACTGCTACAGCACCTTTCAGGCGAACGATCTCACACTCGGCCTCTTTCAGCCTCAAGCAAACAGACTCATAGGCACCCTCGCGAGCATCCTCCTTCAGCAAATTCCAAGCCCGAGAAACGCCCAAGGTGGCCTACCGCAAAGAGGAACAAGTCAAAAGAAACGAGACAACAAGCAGCACAAAAGAGCAAAGCAGTTCCATGAATTAAAAAAGATCCACCATCCCGCAGGAGTCACATTACAGCTCAAAGTTCCAAAACAAAAACCAGTCCACCCTACTCCTCGACTGAAGAATTACGGTTATCAGCCTCCACAACCAGCTGCAGTTGGCGGGCCAGCCGAGTGGCGCGAGAACTCTGCTCGTCTGTATAATCAGGCAGACTATCCACCATGGAATCCCCAATGGGGACACCATGCCCCAGAAGAACGACAATAGACGTGGCAAGCCCACTCACCATATTCTCGCGAACCAAGCCCTCCAGCTGATCATCGTTCGGACCGAAGGCAGCAACCAGAGAATCAAGACCTTCTGGCCCTTCTCCTCATCCGGGAACAAATGCTCATGAAGAAGCTTTAGGAGAGTCGAAGCCCGAGCGCAAACATCCCACACAGCTACAGCACCGCCCGAAATAGCATCCACAACACCACAAAGAGTGCACGATCCTGCAACAGCCACCTCCACCGCCCCAATAGCCGCGGAACCTGCAAGAAGGAAAAAGACTCAGCACTCAGAAATTTAAGAGACGAGCAAACCCTAAAAACGGAAGACAAGAACAGTCCACGCACCAGCCAAAGAGCCCGCCAAGTCCCGCAGGCGCTCGCACTCAACTTTCTCGACCTGGAGAAATTGCTCCTCCACCCGCCACAACTGCTCGAGCTCTCCATGATGCGCCTGCAGGTCCCTTTCCTTGGATTCCAGAACGGCCCGAAGCTCAACGAGCTCCTTTTTTTGCAGCCTCTACTGTAAGGCCCCCGTTGCGGTGCTAACTCGAGTTAGTCGCTTTCGCGTCCCGCTCAAGTTAGTAGCGCATAAAGAGCCACCGACTCACGACGCTCGCACTCGTGTCGCTGTCGGATTCTTGACAACAGGTATACGAACAATGAACTTAATACTAAGACATAAATATTTAGAGTCCAGGGCATACATCGCCACTGGATAATTATTACATCATCTCAGAGGTCCGTGGACCCAACAGTACATCATGCAACAAGCGGAAGACAATCACGACCGAGTACGGTCAAAAGCCAAATTGACCTAGAGAGGGCTGCACATAAAGAGTCCACCCACGGATCGTCGAAGCCCAACTGTAGGATCTACTGAACGAGGTCGTCCTCATCGTCATCCTCCGGGGGCACTTCCACAAAGTATCGTCCAGTGCTCGGGTCAAGGTAGTAGTCCACTGCAGCGGCCGATCAGGCAAAACACTAAAAGCACAAAAGGAAAACAGGGGTGAGATTATATCATTACAGGATAACTAACTCCCTACGGTAAGACAAGATAAAGGTAAAGGTTGCAGCCGCGCTAGCATATATGGTGGCTACTCGTTCTATCAGAGTAGGGGTAAGATCCAAGAGTGCACATGACATCGCGTCATAAGTCTGCTAACCACCTACTTACGTCAAACATAACACAACCTGGATCTTCTCTCGGTCCCCCTGGACGAAGAAAAACAACCAAGGCACTCACACGGTAGGCAAGTTTTAATTATGATTCAAATTGATGTTATTCTATGAACAAGGAGTAGGTCTCAAATCGTCCATAACCGCGGACACGGCTTTTCGAAAGGATTTAACCCTGCAGGGGTGTACCAACTGCCCATCATAGGCTTCGCATGTACGCCCGGTTTCCACTTGGCTAGGTAAGCGCCTGAAACTCCGGAACGTCAGAGTCCCTCTAACTAACAACGCACAATTCCGGGTGGCCCCCGGTGAGTCGACACCCAACTCAAAAGCCGGTCACGCTCTCGAATCGGCCTCTACCGTCTGGACGAGGTCGGGTTAGTTGCCCAAACAGATGTGGACAACCCCCTAGCTTCCAGGTTTGGACCAACAAGAGAAACCATGTCTCCGCTGGCCCGGGTTGTTTCGAAAACTTGCTTGGGTACCAACCAAGCACACACACGTTTTCAAATAGTAAATCAGCTTGGGCCACCACTAGAACTGTTTGAAGCTAGGTAGGTAAGACAAGGGGACCCCATAGAATCCCACACGCGATTAGGCACGCTCGTCAAGAAACACAATACCCGGAACTCGGGACCTAGGTGACTCGAATGGAACAAAACACCTGGCGGGAACAGCCTGGTCTCCCATCTTTCGTCAAGTATAAATTTAACATCATCAATAATAATTATCAACAAACTTCTTTAAAATAACATGATATCCCAAACCATACCATAGGGTAAGCAGCAAGTTTTCCTACTCATACTAAGCATTGGCCGAGAAGCGGTAACTTAGCAATACAATGTTTTGCTGGGATGTGGGGATCATGGCTGTTTGGTTTTGAACATGGCATAATCAAAGTGGATAGGATCAAACAAACATTCTAGGATACAGCTAGGCAGGTAGGCAGAAAGGTATCAAGTAATGGTATAAATCTTCCCCTTGCCTGGGTAATCGGTCGTCAAAGCAGACGTAGCAGGCTCGTCGGGCTCGGTGTCGGAAATCTCCACGTAAGTCTCCCCGGCAGTCTCAGGTGCTAATGTAAATTACCGTCAAAGAAAAGGCACACAAGTAAGCAATGGGTGCAATGCACAGGCAAAGATGGTATGATCAAGTTTAATCGACATGATGTGACCCTATCTAGTCAGATTTAAATGAAGGTGGTGACGACATGTCAACAACTTCATATGCAATTTATTTACGTAAGATGGCTTTGGTCTTAGCCTTAATTTGGTGTAAGTAACACGGCAACATGACATGGCATGAAACAATAACAACAAATAACAATAGTAAGCATCGTGAAAAAAATTATCGATTCCGGAGACGGAGAGATATTGATGTAATTGACACCGGGAGGGTGCAACAAAAGGAAGGAACCCAGCCACCGTGCATATGATAATATGCAACGGGTTGGTTTGATGACGCAAATATTTGAAGATGACATGGACAGGAACTTAGGACCTGGGTGCAAAGTTGCACTTCTTGCATTTTGGAGAAGGCTCAAATGGACAAACCATTATCACCATGCAAAACTTTAGGAGAAACTACCCCAAAGTCATATATGGCATGGCCATATGTGAATTTGGGATACACTTGACAAAACAAAAGATTTGAGGGGGGTTTATTTGCAAAATTACCACACTCCAATTTCTAAAGGGGGAAAATTGCAAAATTGACCTCACCATGATTATCAGTGGGTCAAACTACCCCAGAAACATATATGGGAAGCCCCAAAATGATTTTAAAGTTCAAAACAGATTTGAATTTGAATTCAAATTCAAATTTGAATTAAACAGAAAAAGAATAACAAAAGAAAAGAAAAGAAAAAGGTGGCACTGGCCTGCTGGGCTGCCCTCGGGCACCAGGCCCACCTCCTCTCTCCCTGGCCCAAACGAACAAGCCCACTCGGCTGGAGACAGAAAAAAAAGGGGCCTCGCCCACTGACTTGGGCCCAAGGCCACTTCTCCTCTCCTCCTCGGCCCAAAGCCCTGTCCCCTTATCTGAATCCCGCGACACTGACGGACTGAAGAAAAGGGGTCTTTCTCTCTGAATCCCGACGCGGCGACAACTTCCGGCAAGCCTCACCTCGCGCTCCGGCCATCTTCCGACGAGCCACCACGGGGAAACCCAAGAGGGGACATCGGGCTACACCTGCGCACACTCCAAGCTCTCCATCTCCTCCTCTCCTCGCCGGAATCTTCACGGGAACATAGCGGTGGCGAACTGTTCTGACGATGCAGTACGTCCCGGCGACACCGCCAACTTCCGACGTCCCGTGCGTCGAGCACACGGCGCCTGCGGCCCCGGCAACACTTGCAACGCCGAGAGGGCAGCACCACGAACACGCGGGTGCCCTGGCCATGACCCAGACCTCACCGGAGGGGATGGCAGGCTCGCCTGAATCCCACGGCGGCGAACTGTTCTGAAGACGCAGCTTCAGACACGGCGCGACTTCAACTACAAAACGTGCAAAACTCCCTCCTTTGCGGTCATAACTGTGCTCTGGACGGGCAGGGAGTGTGCACGCATACTCCTCGGCATCACCCGGGCCAAGGTGATCACCGGACTGGCCGGGCTCCGTGGCACGGCGGCCGGCAACGCGCGGCTACGGCTACCGTTGGCTACACGATCACGGCGGAGAAAAGGGGCACACGAGGCTCACCTAGAGGTTGCTGGAGGCGACCCTGAGCTCCGCGAAGAGGAAGCCGAGGACGCAGCCGTCGTCGGGGAAGACGAGGTCCCGCAGCAGGTGCTCAACGTCGCGGGCCCGATTCGTGGTGTTCCGCTCCCCCTGCACGACGGGAATGGAGCGGTGAGATGCTGGAGACGACGCAGAAGGACGCACAGACACGAACGAGGAAAGACGGTGGCAAATTTGAATTCCTCACCGGCGGAACAGGGGAGGTCCCAGAGGACGAACCAGGCGGCGGCGGCGGAAATTGGAGGGAGGAAGGGGAACCTAGGGTTCCAGGAGGGGCCTGGGACCTCAGCTTATAAGGGGGGAGGCCCTCTGTCCACGTCGGCCGCGTCGACGTCGACGCCTCCCGCCGGCTGTGAGAGAGAGAGGGAGGGGACCTTGGACACGCTGTAAAGACGACGACCCAAGGCCACTCGATCTCGATCCAACGGTCCCTGTTGCTCCCGCGTAACGCTTCGGTGGCACGGGCCAGACGGGCTGCGGACAAGGGAAGCCCTAGATGGGCCGGCCTGCTGGATTGCCTCCAGGGAGAGAAGAAAAGAAAAGGGGGTTTTCCATTAAGAAAATAACAGAAGTTCCCAAGAGTTTTTGTGGCCAATCCACAAAAGAGAAAAACATATACAAATATGTTTTGAAAACGTTGGAATATTCTCCATTTTCTAAAATTGGTTTGACCAATTTTGGAGCAACTAAAATGTGGGGGCATTTTGAAAATTCCAAACCACTTTGAACTGTGGCCCACAATTATGAAGTTGGCAAAAATGCTTCAAGGCTTTTAAAAAGCTTGGGAGGGGCAAGGAATTGGCTATGCCAAGTTTAGGGTCAAGGAGAGCATGCATGCAACAATGAAAAATCTTCAAACCCCTTCTTGAACCAAATTGGATGCAGATTCAAACAACCCAAATGGGCTCCAATCCCAATGCAAATTTAGATCACCACATGAAATTATAATGTTTAGCATCAAGCCAAGTTACAAAGTCAACAGACAAGGTACAATCTCATGGTGATTTTTATTTATTGCACATGGGCTGTTACATCTGCCCGCTTGTCAGCACCTTTCTTGCGACCTGCGGAATGGACACCAGTCAGACAAACCAACTAGCTAAGGAAACAAAGACCAAGAATCAAGATCTCACGTCTCATAGTGGTCAAGTCCCCCTGGATCGAGTCATGAGGACGTCGCCGCCGATCAGTCTCGGTCAGCACACGTTCGCATATCCAGAACAAAGGTTGAACTCAAGTAAATATACCTGTCAAAGCCAAGGAAAGAAGAAAACCAAGCTCAAGACTACAACCAATCACAAATGATTGCTTGCAGCCTCGGGGGCTACTCCCATTGGGACCACTGCCGTGCTCCCAATATTCAAACAAAGATCAACGAGAGAGAAAGACCCACGCTAAAAAACTACAACCAATCAAAAATGATCGCTTGCAGCCTCGAGGGCTACTCCAATAAAGTTCAAAAGGGCAAGAAATCCCATACCTACTGTGACGCCCCCAAAATCAAGCCGTGTACAGTAATCATACACGCAAGGTACACGATCGAGATCAGGGACTCACGGTGAGATATCACAACACAACTCTACAAATAAAATAATACAAGCTGGTTAATACAAGCCAGGGGCCACGAGGGCTCGAATACAACAGCTCGAGAGCACAAAGTCAGCGGAAGCAACAGCATCTGAGTACAGACACAAGGTACAAGGTTGCCTTAAGAAGGCTAACACATAAACAACAACGATCGAAAAGGCGAGGCCTCCTGCCTGGGAACCTCCAAGATACTCCTGGTCAACGGGGAACTCGACGTCGTAGAAGGCATCGGGGATCTTCAAGTTGCGGTGGTCGACATCGGGGATCTCCTGCTCTTGGGCTCCAACGTCGACTGCAGCGGCCGATCAGGCAAAACAGTAAAGGAAATAAAGCAGGTGAGTATCTAGTATACCCGCGAGTCTTACGTCCGCTACTAAGCATTATGCATTGTATCAACGGAAAGAAGAGGCTGTATATAGTGGACTAAAAGACAGAAATCCAGAGCAAGGGTAAGAATCTAGGCCTATCGAAGACTAGCATCTTCCGACGATGTCTTGCAGCATGAGGTAAGAATCAGCCAACAGTTTATATAAAGCATAAAGTAACAATGCAGCAGAAGTTGCTGCAGCATTGTATAATAATAAGTTGTAATAATTAACTATGCCTCCGAGTTCACCTCCTCGACATCCCCGCGAGGAAGAGAACCCGGAACCATACAGTTTAATAATAGTTTCTAGTGGTAAGATCCAGCTTCAGCATCAAGCGTCCGGTTACCGTGGACACGGCTATTCGAATAGATTAACCTTCCCTGCAGCGGTGCACTTGTGTTACGCTACACGCACGGATCTCCAGGGTGGCGGGAACCTTGTTAGGGAACGCTCCACCGAGGCTATCCGACACTTCCTAGCCCATCTTTCAAACTCAATAGAGAGGTCATCCGCCGGTCTAAATCCTAAGTACGCCGGGCCTTGGACCCCAACCCAAACGTACTCCTGCACGGTGCGTGGCTGGCCGGTGAAGTTAAAGCAAATCCAAATAAGACACCACCGCGCGAGCAAATAAGACAACACCACTTCCCGGCGATCAGCCCGCAGTACTACTGACGTCTGAAGAGTCCTCGGACGACACTAAGAAGCAGAGGAGCCCATAACTCGTAGTTCCCACGGGTAGGTAGTGCGTACATGGCATATAGCCAACTCAAGACATTCACTGAACCATTTAGCATTTTAATTAACCTGCGTGACAACCGTTATCGTTGCCTCGACTTAACCGACCCGCGGACAACGACAGCAGCCAGGACCACCAGTACATCGGTGCCTGCCCCGTCGTCCCACCAAGTCACTGCGGTTACCAACAAGGTGAACCGTCTCCTTACCTTGTCTCGCGTGTGCTCCTGGGGGAGCTCGACTTTCGTGGGTTGGTAACTCTCGCGGCCAACGATCAGGGGCCAAGCACACCGGTACACTGGTCGTACCCTCCCTGTCGTCCCGTCGCAATACCTCTCGCGGGCACCGTTGGGTCGCCCGATTTCTTACCTTTAAGGACACCAGTTGGTTCGAGTCCCTACCATTAAGTGAAACCAGGAGGAATCACCCTCGATGGTACACTTGAGCTGGCTCGACTGAGACATCAGCGGAATGAACTAAAGAAGTAAACCTCGTATCATCCCGGTGATGCTACGCTACTGAGCCGACGAGAGTGAAATACGAGTCCATTCCACTCGTAGGCCAAACTCGAAGCGACTCGGCAGAGTCTCGCCATTGTAGGTTCCCTAGGGTGTCTGCATTGATCCGTACCTGTTGCAGTTGTAATATATCGTTCCCGCGTCACTCCCCTGAGTGGTCACGGCCCGCTATCTAATCCTAGCTAACAATGCGCAGGGTTTACTGCTGAATAATGCATAAGTAATAATAGGCAGCATAGGATTAAAGGAAGGCACATCAAGGGGCGACAAAAAAAACGGGCTATGCAATTGAATAGGATTGTAATCGTAGCAGCAGCAGTAACAATGCCTAGTGCAAGAAATGTACGGAAAGATAGGCGATATCTGGGGAAGAGAATGGCTCTGCTTGCCTGCAAGCTCGGTAGTAGCGGTACGGTCGTCGACGAAGTAGTCGTACTCAGCAGCGGTGTAGTCGACGACAGCAGCGGGGTCTACCGAAGATTAAGGGGGGGAAGAAAACAGTAAATACACAGCAAGCATATACAAACAAATGCATGACATGACAGATGAAATGTTAACGGTGTTCTAACGCAGTGCAATGCACGTTGTTCGAAACGGAAATTCATCTGAGGATGAACTGCCAGCTCCGGGTGATTACCGGACAGGGTGACCGGAGGGGGAAGGATCAGGCCGGAGGTGTCGTGGTTACCGGAACAACATAAGGGGGGTGTATCCGTGCTAGTTGATCTATTCCGAACAACATTCGTGTTCGGAATAAATTCATCCGGGCACTCTGACAGTACCGGACAATTTATCGGACAGACGGTCCGGAGGGGGAATGTTCGAGGTTCGGTATGTTAGAGGGGTGTGGTGAGGATATGGGTATCGTATCTGTAATCGTTGATCCGTTCTGAGCAACTTTCGTATACAAAGTATTTTGATCCGGGCAATTTTTATCGGTACCGGGAATTATCGACAGACAGCCCGAAGGGGGGGAATGTCGATGTTCGTTGTGTTAGAGGGGGTGGTTGACATACGGATAGTGTATCCGTATTCCTTATATTTTTCTGATCAATTTTCATGTATAAAGTTTTTGAATCTGAGTTACGGATTAAAAGATATTGGTTTTCAAAGTTTTATTCAATTTAAAAGAATTTCTGGATTTTCTTTTATTAATAAACTCAACATTATCCAAAACAGTACCAGTTGACTGGTCAACCCTGACAGGTGGGGCCTGCTGTCCAGTGGGTCCCACATGTCATACACAGCACTAATAAAACTGATTTAATTTAATCTAAATATTCCAGGGGACCCACTTGTCATACTCATTGGGGTAATTACATTAGTTAGTTTAACTTAATCAGGGTCTAGGCCCCACTTGTAATAGACCCAGGGGTAACTTATTTCATCTCTAACAGTGGCTTAGACTAACAGTGGGGGGGTTAAGGGTTAATCCCTAGGGGTGGGCCCCAAAGGTCAGCGGCACAACCACTGAGGTGAGACCAGCGCGGGCATGCCGGCGACGACCAGCAGAAACACGGCGAGGTCCTTGCGGTCCACGCCGGCGACCATTTGGCTCGCGGAGGGGCGAAAACGAGCGAGCGTTGTGACGCGCATCCACTGGTGTACACAGTGGGCGGCGGGGACGAACGAAGCAGCGGTCACGGCGGGCTCCCGCGGTGGCCGGAGCACGGTTGAGCGGGGCGGCGGCCTACGGCACAAAAAGAGAGCGCTGAAAAGGGGGGGGGACGCGGTGGCTCACATCGGTGCCGGGGAGCTACTCTGGGAGGCCGGGGGTGCAGCTACGGTGGCGGATCGAGGTGCGGGTTGCCGGTGGCCGTCGACGGAGAGGATGAGAACGACGTCGGCTTCAAGGCGTCCGGCTTCGATTGAACGCGCAGGGAGACGTGGACGTCCACGCCGGAAGTCCTGCACATGCTCGTTGGGCTCGTCTCGCACGGTGGGCGCGTGCGTTCACGGAGGCGCGCCCATGGCGGCTCGGCCGTGCGAGGCAGAGAGGGAAGGAGGCTATGGGGGGGCAGGTAGGAGGTGGGGGGGAGCAGGTAGAGGGGCCATGGCGCCCTGCTCCCTGTCCATGGCGACAGGCGGGGTAGGTGGGGAGGGGAGGGAAAACAGGGGAGGGGGAGAGAAGGGGCTGGCCGGGGTGGGCCTTTGCCCATAGGCGTAGTATAGGATTTTTCCTTTTTTTGTTTTTATATTTTTCTTTTCTGTGATTTCTTCTTTGTATTTAATTTAAATACTTAGACATTTTTGTTAAGCATGAAAGATGCTCCAAAATTATTGTTGCACTATAAGCCAGTGCCACAAAATGTCTTGGGCACCAATAAAATCCTTTAATATTTTAATTAATTATTAAATGATTAAAATGGAATAAACAAGCTACTATTTTAATTGTTTCAATTAATTTAGAGATTAATAAAAATCCCAAAATTGGTGCAACATGGTCCACTGAATATTTGTGATTTTATAAAAGTGGTTCCAAGATTTTTGGAAAAGATTTATTGTCACCACATTTTTAATATTCATCAAAAGGCATTTAGGGTTTGTTTGAATTTCAATTCAAATGGGTTGGACTTGTTTTCATAAAAAAAAATTGTCCATTTAAAATTCCCACTTGTTTATTTTATTCCATGGCAATTTAACAATTCCCAACTATTGTTTTATTTTAAATATTATTCCTTTATATTTCTATACCATTTTTAATAGAACAACCATTGCTATATTATCATGGCTTAAGATTGCTAGGCATTTTATAAATAGATTCCATTATTTTGATTCAACTATGATTTCCATTTTTATCTTAACTTTCAAAATAACTTTTGATGACACCACAAGATTGGTTCACAATCAACATAGACTTGTGATTATTCTAATGACTAAGGGTGACTGGGTTTAACCATGATCATGTTGATTGACTGGCCTCCACAATTCTTGGAGAGAATTTATAATTTGAAAATTTTATCAGGGTGAGAATCTGACAAAGCTATGATCAAAGGTGATCATGGCTTGATCATCAACAGTAATGATCACAAATAGTGGAATCACTCTAGTGATTACTGTACTGGATCTGAGGGTGTTACACCTGCTCCGCCATGCGATCAAAAAACTTTACCTTATCCTCAGCAGAAAGATGCCGCCTTTCCAAGAAGTGCTCCTCAGGAATCACTGGCTTGACATCTGGAGGAAAGTCCCCTCCAGGAGCCGCAGCAGCCGCAGCAGATCCCCCAGACGGAGCAATCGCAGGAGTTCCCTCCGCACCTACAGTCACAGGGGTCGTCCCCGCACCTGAAGCCACATGAGTCGCAGAGTCAGTCGGCAGACCAGGCACCACGCCAGAGTCAGTCGAACGAAGATCAACAGCAGCGGCACTCGTAGAAGAAGCAACCGGAACAGGAGCAGTCCTACAAGCAACATATCTTTAGAACAAGAGTCAAACCAAAAACAGCAAAAATACCAAGCAGAAAGTTATACGAACCCAGCAGGTGCAGCGCCCGGACGAAGCAATATCCCGAACTTGCGTTTTTTCGGAGTAGCCGAAGGAGGACACGGCACAGCAGGTTGCACAACTGCTGGCAAATCATCACCGTCACCCGCGGCGTCACGGCCACTCGCACTCAAAGGGCGAGTGTGTTTGACACTTAGAGGACTCGAATCCCCAAAGTCATCTGCAGCTGACGGCCTACCACCCGCTGACTCGACAGCATCAGCACCCGAAGCACCCCCGTCACTCGCAAGCACAGGGCCAACATCAGCGCACCGGGTTCATCAAGTATTTCCGCATCTTCAGGATGCGACGGATTGTTCAAAAAGGGAGTATGATCCTACAGATCAAAACAACATCAATAATCAATAGGAATCAGTCCAAATCACAAATAGAAAACTCAAGACAAGTACCTGAGGAAGAGGCAAATCAACAGCGTAAGGACGGACGAGGCTCTCCTCACCAATACTCGTACACTTCGTGACTTGCTGAACCCGAGTCAAAAGGTCACCATCAGATAAATCCTCGGGCGAACACCTGGTCGAGTCCTTGGGCCAAGTATATTGCCACATGGGACGCACCCGATGCTGAAGCGGTTGCACACGTATCCGCACAAACACGGAGATAAGCTGACCACCAGTCAACTCATCCTTCAAAGCAAAGATCTTTTGCACCAATGCCTCCACAAGAGACACCTCGCGAGCAGACAAAAGATGTGTCCACGAAGACCGCTTAACCGCTCACGCAGCAGGATCGAAAGGGGCAAGAACAAATTGCTGCCCCTCAACGTGCCGATCCTTCAGATAAAACCAGCTCTTCTGCCATGTATAGACGGAGTCCAGCTTTTCCAGATCAAAATAGGCAGCCTTATCATTAATGGAAATACCCACGCCCCAATGGCATATTCAGAGTTCGTCCTCTTCACATTAAAAAGACGTTTCCAGAGACCCTAATGGGGATAGATCCCCAGAAAACCTTCAGAGAGCGTGATAAAGCAGGCAATGTGCAGAATCCCATTGGGGGTCAAGTCATGCAGTTGCAATTGATAGGAAAAAAGCAACCCCCGGAGGAAAGGATGAATGGAAGCGCAAAACCACGAGGGAAGCAGCTCTGAAAGCATACCCGTTCATCTGGACGGGGCGCAGTAACCTCCTCATCCCCAGGAATCCGGGCAGCACCATTCAACACCATGCCGTCACTACTAGGGAAATAGCTATACATGGAAAGCTTATTAGTGGCGCATATAGAAGGCCGTGCGCCACCATCTGTTAGGGGTGGCGCACTGGAAAATAATGCGCCACCCATAAGGTATGGGTGGCGCATTATTTTCCAGTGCGCCACCCCTAAGAGTGGGCCAGCCTAGATGATCTTATACGTGGCGCATTTAGTAATATGCGCCACCCCTAAGAACCTTATAGGTGGCGCATTCCCAATATGTGCCACCCCTAAGAGCTTAGGGGTGGCGCATTCTGTGAATGCACCACCCATAAGGTCCTTAGGGGTGGCGCATTGTGGTAATGCGCCACCCATAAGAGCTTAGGGGTGGCGCATTTCACCAATGCGCCACCACTGACTTGCTATATGCGCCACTAAATGCCTAGAGCTGCCCTTATCTACTCCACCCCACCTACCACCTCTCATTCACTCCACACAATTCTCAAACTAGATCCACTCTTCTCACCCTAGATCTATTCGGTTTTCTCCTCCTCCCCACCTCATTTCTTCCATTTATCCATCGATACTTGGCATTACATCTATTTTGTTTCATATTGAAGTAAGTGGACCTCCTCCCAAACACTTTTGTTCCATTTATGACCCATATACTTGCCTTTATTAGCTTGGGGTTTGTTGTATATGTGAAGCTTGGGTTTGATGTATATGTGAAGCTTGTGGTGGTCTGATGTATATGTGAAGCTTATGGTGGTTTGATGTATATGTGAATCTTGAGTGGCCAATGTTTTGTAGAAATGTCGATTCATTTCCGTTTCGGCAAATTTCTGGCGCACTCTCCGCATGCTCCCATGCATTATTAGGGAAGGTCATGCCGAATTTTTTCGGCGACGACTGTGATATATAATTGTGTTGCTCTCTCCGTGCACGCAGGTGATCGACCATGGTCTGCGAGATGCTGAGCGATATCACCGTGGCTAGGTGGATGCAATGTGCGACAAATGACATGCTAAGGAATAATAGGTCGGATATAAGATGTCCGTGTCGGAGATGCAAACTGCAGTGCGCGACCGAGCCTGATTCTGGAATATTGCAAAGACAAATGAAGCGTAATGATTTGATGGATGGCTACACAAGGTGGACAAGTGATGAAGCAGGTGAAGAGGAGGACGTCAATGGTGGGGCGCCAGTAAATGAGGAAAGGCAACCAGACAACAACGGCGGGCGAGAAGACGAAGAGCATCCTGTACATGATCATGAAGAAGATGCTGAAGCGGATCATGTAGATCAAGATGCCGGACATGAAGATTAAGATGTCGGACATGATGAGGATTCAAGCTGGGTGCGGGACCCTCATGTTCAAGAGCTGCTTGTCAAAGAGGCGTTGAACGCAAGAGGTGCAGCTAGAGAGAAAGCCAAGATGGCGCAACTCGAGAAAGACGCGATTACGAAGTTGTACGAAGGATGCAACGACAGGGATACCCGCTTGAATGTAACACTTGGGGCTATGGAGATGAAGGCAAAACACAAATGGACCGACAAAAGCTTCGATGATAACATGGCATTCTGGCACGATCGTCTTCCGAAAGGCAACACGTCACCAACTAGTATCGCTGAGGCCAAGAAAGTCCTTTGCCCTCTCGATCTTCCGCACGTTAAATACCACGTCTGCATAAATGATTGCATGATCTATCGGGGTGAGGACGAAGATAAAACCACATGTTCGGTGTGCGGTGTTAGTTGATACAAGAGAGGGAAGGAAGTTCCTAGAAAAGTGATATGGTACTTTCCGATCACTCCTCGTCTGTAGAGGTATTTCGTAGATCCCGAGTAAGCAAAGCTCATGACCTGGCACGCGGATAGAAAGAAGCTAAAAGAGGATGACCCAAACCCGGATCCGGAAAAGGAGGACATGCTGAGGCACCCTTCAGATGGTAGCCACTGGACTGCGTTGGACCTCGAATACCCAGATTTTGGGAAAGAACCAAGGAACCTCAGGATTGGTGTGAGCGCCGGTGGAGTCAATCCGTTTGGCGGCCAGAGCAGCACACATAGTACCTGGCCCGTGTTTGTATGCATATACAACCTTCCCCCTGGAAGTGCATGAAGAAAAAGTACATAACAATGTGTATGCTAGTTCAAGGGCCGAAACAACCAGGTACGGACCTCAATCTATATCTGCAGCTGTTGAAAGAGGAGCTAGAAACGTTATGGAAAGACGAAGTCAATACGTGGGACGCTGCGGCAAAAGAATATTTCCCAATGAAAGCCGCGGTGATCACGACGGTGCACGACTATCTCGGATACGGATATTTCTCAGGGCAGGTGGTCCAAGGATTCTGTGCATGCGTTAGGTGCATGGATAATACAACGTACCGCCAGCTACCAAAAGATCCCGGATCTTCAAAAACCGTGTTCCAGGGGTCTCGGAGGTGGCTTCCCAAGAAACACGCGTGGAGAAAACAGGGACATCTGTTCTATGGAAGCGAGGAGCTCCGAGCACCCCTAGCTCGAAGGAGCGGCAAAGAAATCGACAACTTGCTGAACACTTGGAAAGAGTGCCCCGCGCCGGGAAAGAAAAAAAAGAAGACTCGGTCGTTGATGAGGGTATGGAAAGCGAGGTCTGTTTTCTGGGATTTGGAATACTGGAGTCTCCTCCGTAGTCCTCATAACCTTGATCTCATGCATATCACAAAGAACGTGTGCGAGAGCTTGTTTGGCACGCTGCTCAACATGCCGGAGAAGACCAAGGACGGGCCAAAAGCAAGGAATGACTTGAAATTTATGGGCATCAGGAGGGAACTTCACCCCCCTAGTGACGACGATGATGAGCCGGAGGAGAAAGAGGATACGGAAACGCAAAACTCTCGCAAACGAAAAAGGACGACCAAGAAGAAGACTGGTATTGATCACTGCCCCCCGACATGCTTCACTCTGTGCGAGGAGGAGATCAAGCGGTTTATCCACTGCCTCATAGGAGTAAAATTTCCGAACGGCTACGCGGGGAAGATAAGCAGATACCTAGACGAGGTGAAGCATCGTTTCAGCGGGATGAAATCTCACGAGTCGACTGTGCCGTGCTGATGACGCATATTCTCCCGGTTGCGATGCGAGGGATAATGGACGAACACGTCCGTAAAACGTTGTTTGGCCTTTGAAACTTTTTTGACGTCATCTCCCGGAAGTAGATTTTCGCTACGCAACTCAAAAGGCTACAGGAGGAGATCGTGCTCATACTATGCGAGCTTGAGATCTATTTCCCGCCCGCGTTCTTCGACATTATGGTGCATCTGCTGATCCACGTCGTGGAGGATATCGTCCAACTCGGGTCTGCGTTTCTGCGCAACATGATGCCGTTCGAAAGGATGAATGGACACATCAAAAAATACGTTCGTAACAGGCCCCGTCCAGATGCAAGCATAGCGAAGGGCTTTCTAACCGAAGAGTGCATCTCTTTTTGCACGAATTATCTCAACACCGAGAACCCTGTTGGTCTGGCCGTCAACAAGCACTTTGGCAGGACCGATGGGTGTGGTCACCACGAGGGAAGCCGCGCAATGCATGCCAACTTTGACGGTCGAGACATCGACTTTGAAAGAGCAAGCCTAGTCGCGCTACAACACATCCAGTTGGTCGATCTTTGGATACTAAAGCACAAGGATTTAATCAGGAAGAAGTACAGTGACCAGGGCCTGCAGATAACGGACCGAGATCCACGGCTAATCAAAGAGCACAACTCCAGTTTCATGACTTGGTTCAGGGACGAGCTTCATGCTAATCCCCCGCGAAGGAACGCTTCCGAGGACGAAAAGATGATATTCACCTTGTCACAGGGTGCCGCACGCAACCTGATGACCTATCAAGCGTATGATATCAACGGCTACACATTCTACACGAAGGAAAAAGACAATAACTGCGATTAACAGAACTCAGGGGTAACGGGGATATTCTACACCGATGACGTCAAGGAAAAGATTCTATGGAAGGATCAAGGACATATGGGAGCTCGACTACTGTGGAGAGAAGGTGCCGATGTTCCGTGTGATATGGGCCAAGAGCGTCGTAAAAGAATACCGGTACTTCACTACCATGGTTATACCCGAAGCCAAATCCAAGTCTCCGGGCGCAAACGTCACCGCGAAAAATGAGCCATGGGTACTGGCTAGCCAAGTGGACCAATGCTTCTTCATTACCGACCCATCAAAGTCGAACCGCGTTGTAGTGAGGAGAGGCAAAAGAAACATCATCGGAATGGATGGAGTCGCCAACGAGGAAGACTTTGACAAGTACGGCGACCCGAAGATGGAGGATAACTACGCCGCTCAGGATACATACACCACAACCCTACCGAAGAAAGGTCTCCTCCCGTTCAAGAGGAAAAGTGAAGGCGCCCCAGGCCTAAATTATTCAACCACGACAAAGAATGGCAAGAAGAAGATCGTGAGGAAACGATATCTAGATAGCTAGCTCCAAATTTAAGAAAAATATTTTGTAATTCATGATCACTTTGTGTATGCATAGATTTAATATGCACTTTGTAATTGATGATCACAATCTTATGTTTCCAAATGTCGCTACACCTTGTGTTTGTGGATCTTGGTTCGGCGAAAACACGGTTAAGGCATGGTACGTGGATCGATATGATCACATTCTTATGTTTGGATCATAGTTTGAAGTGTATGAACATCGACGATACACAATCTAAGCACCATTCTCAAGGTCAGTTAGAGCAAGTACTCCCTTTGTTTATTTTTACTCCGCATATAAGATTTGGTCAAAGTCAATCTTAATAAAGTTTGTCCACTTTTATAGAAATATAATGAAATGGTTAAACTTCAATTAAAAAAATGAAATGGTTAAACTTCAATTAAAAAAATGAAATGGTTAAACAAATATAATGAAATGATTAAACTTTAATTAATAATGAAATGGTGCTTAGGGGTGGCGCATTTAGCCTAAATGTACCACTAAGTGTACCCCTAAGACTTAACCTAACCACCTACCCCCTCCCGTGCTCACACAACAACCATTCCCCCCCACCTAGACGTCGACTCGCCGGAGCCCTCGCGCCGCACCGGAGCCGTCGCCGCCGCACTGCAGCCCCCCGCGCCACCGGAGGAGGCCCCCTCTCCTCGCCGACGACCGGAGCTTCGTGCTAATCCGCCATCGGAGCCGCCCCCGCCCCCGCCGTTCGAGCCATCGCCTCTGCCTCAACTCCGGCCGCCGCCGCCTTCAACGCCTCCTCCCCGCGGTGAGCAGCCGCCTATCCATCCTCCCCTCTCCATCCTCCAATTTTGTATAATCCGATTGGACGGCCAGCTTGAATCCATTTTGCATATGCACTGACCCTGCTCACTTGACCTACAGTATTTAAAACAAGTGCCTAATTTGATCACCATGTAATGTAGCCACACTGGATTCACCATGTAAAAACAGGCTATAAGTTACAATTTCATGAAATTAAAAGTTTGTGAGGTGTGTGTGTGTGTCCTGTGTGTGTGTGTGTCCTGTGTGTGTGTGTGTCCTCTGTGTGTGCGTGTGTGTGTGTCCTGTGTGTGTGTGAGGTGTGTGTGTCCTCTGTGTGTGTGTGTGTGTGTCCTGTGTGTGTGTGTGTGTCCTTTGTGTGTGTGTGTCCTTTGTGTGTGTGTGTGTGTTGTGTGTGTGTGTGTGAGAGAGAGAGAGAGAGAGAGAGAGGTGTGTGTGTGTCCTGTAGCTAGGGAATTTGCTAAAGTAGCAAGGGAATTTTTGTAGCTAAAGTAGCTAAAGTTTACTCCATGCAGAATTGAATTAAAGAGTTAATCCTAAAAAAGAACTAAGTAGTTAATAGGTTTCTTATTGATATGCTGATAATTAAATAAAGTCTGAAAAGATAGTGGTCATGTGTAGAATTTGTTCTTAACAAAATTAAATGGAGAGAGAAATCTGAGTAGAATCTGTTGTTAACAGAATGCAAGCAACTTTAAAAAATGCTACTAGCTTTGGTCATTCCTTGGTTCTCTTTAAAAAAATGCAACACATGGGTTATGTACTAGTTTTACTAGAATTTTAGGACAGTGATGAAGTAGCTATATCATTTGTTCTTATAAAAATACAACACTTGTCATATAGATGGTGTTAAGCATATATCAATCCACTGTTTTACTTGATATTTGGTGACTCTGTTTATGAAATCTGATAAGAACAAATGCTATGTTGCTGGTTATTGTCTCATGTATAGCCTATATATATGTTGTGCAGGTACAAATCATTATCCCCTTTCTCCCAAAATGTTGATTAACTTCCGTATCGGTTGAGAATGGGGCACTCTCATGTTAAGAAAAAGAGCAAAGGTCATGCCGAATTTTTCCGTGAATTCGTGCATGACCTTTGCTATTTTTCTTAACATGAGAGTATTTGCATTTATTTATTGTGCTAATTAATTAAGTAGTTGCATTTCTTAATATTGTAGTAGTGCAAACATGTCGACCGGAGCCGACGCCGGTCCTTCTTCTCAGCCGGGAAAAACAAGGAAGCAATTTTGGGAATACTCTCAGGAGGAGGTCGAGGAGCAAAGAGAAGAGGAAGTACCTCCGGCCGAGGAGGAGTATGAGGAGGAGATATAGTCGGAGTCCGACTCATCGGATGATGACTTGGAGGAGGAGGCCGGTACGACAGACGGCGAGAGGAACATCGGCAAGGATTATGGGACTGGTGGCTCCAACACAGATGGTACCCAGTCGAAGAAGAGGAATCGGAAACCGACCAAGGTCAGCGCCATCAGGCAAGAGTTTATTGTTGTGACCGCCGTCGGGATTCCTAAACAGCCCGAACGTTTTTCAGAAGGGTACGGCTGTCAGGTCGCGGCGATCCTCCGCAACACCGTGCCGATCACCACGATTAACCTCAGGAGTCGTGAGAATATTCATTATTGTCAGCTTCTTATCAACAAGATGCATGGACGATACAAGTTTCCGGAGCCGTACGATAACACCAAACTCAAAGGGAACAAAGTAAACACATGGGCCCTCAGGAAGATGAGCAAGGCCTTGTCCAGTTGGAAAACCCGGGTGAAGAGGGAATTTTTTGAAAAGAACAAAACCTGGGAGGAGCTCAAGGAGAAAGAGTCGTTGATCGACGAAGCTACCTACAACCATTTCAAGGCTAGGTGTGAGTCTGAGCAAGCCAAGGCCGCGAGTGCAAAGGGCAAGGCCATGCGGTCGCGGGTCATAGGTAATCACCGTCTCGGAGCCGGTGGTTACAAAAGTTCCAAGCCTAAATGGGACAAGGAGGATGCCGAGTACGCCGCTGCGGGCATACCTAACCCCTTCCAGCAATACAAAGATGATTCGCAGACCGAATTCTTTGTGAGGGCCCGGAGCTATAAGGACAAAGCAACCTCGAAAATAATTATCGATCCTAAGATTCAGGAGTTTACGACTGCCGTGGTAAGTAGTTTACCACGCGACCTTGTCGATTGAATTCTCGAGTGAAGTTCACAATTTCTTAACGTTTCACATTCTTTTTGCAGCAAGCGGAAATTAAAATCGCCTCATCGCAGGAGTCGTCGGTTAAGCCGGCCGGCCCGTGGGACAACGCCTTTAACAGGGCGTTGAACAAGGTCAAGAAGGTTGACGACGTGACGGTGAAGCCATCGTCAGCCGGCCGTGTGGTTGGCTTTGGTGCGGACCTAAATTGGTCCGAATATTATGGAAAACCGGCGGAGCAGTCCGGTTCGAGGGGGCGCAAGGCGAGAAGGACCGAAGAAGACGCCGCTTATGTTCGTGGACTGGAGGAGAAGGTGAACATGCTTCCGCAGCTTGTCCAGGACGAAGTGGCGAAGACGATGAACGCTCTCCTTCCAGATATGATTCAGTCACTCGCGAATTGGCAAGCACGTGGTGTACAAGGGCCCATACCAGTCCCCAGCATGGTCGGCAGCAACTCGGGCACCGCGGCGCCTGCAGTCCCGACTCCCTCCGTAGTTGTGGCTCCCGCACTGACTCCCGGCGTATTGGTGACTCCGGCCGCCAACACCATGGCGGCCGCGCCGGACGTGATGGTAACTCCTCCAGCCACGATCGAGCAACCGGGGCATAACAATAATGCACCCGGCGGCAGCGCAAATAGGGCAACCGACGCCATGGGAGGCAGCGCGCCCTCCGTCTCTTGCATGCCCGCCGTCATCAGCGGGGTCTCTTCACTAGCCGACCTCGACGCCCTCAAGGTAACTATAAGCGTCTGCAACTCAAACGAGGACTTTATCTCCTTGCCTTTTTAGTGGAATCTCTCTGATGCCCTACATGCATATATATCTTTCGCAGTAGGACACTCCATGCATTCTATTACAAGTCGTGGACGGCGAGTTGAAGGATGCTGCCAAAGGTAAAATCATTCAACCACAAAATCGAATCGATGGCACCGGAGATGCATAGGGTTCAAATCTCTCTCGTGATTTCGGGCTACGAGAGAGTTGAACCTCCCATTCAACCCCCCGAATACGATGAGGACGAGCCGGCAGTCCTCAGTGACTGTTTCGGCCAAATATGCCTATGGCCGAAGAGCCAAATGCGTTTAATGACGGGGGAAAGGGGCACCACACCTAGGACAACACCGCTAGTCATCGTGTCGGCGCCACATGATCCCATCGGCGCACAACAAGAAGACGATGATCTTGATGATGATATCAACACCGACCAGTTCATCAATACTTTGTATGATGCTGATGACTTATTCATGCCTCCTGCTGAAGGAGCCTATCAGCATGACAAGGAAGCTCGCGGTCCAGCTGATCCTGCGGCGAAGCCTGCTTGCTCCACGCGTCTCTTCGCTTCTTCTCAGGAGATGTCTCCAGCAGCTTGCGCCTTCACCGAGCCTCAAGCAGATGCCACAAGGAGATCTATTCTCATCCCGTCCACACACCATAAGGCGGCCATTGAGAAGATAAAGGCCGGTGACTGCTCAAAATCAGAAAAGAAGAAGGGACGGAAAAGAAAGAAGAGCATCACTTCGAGTAGCCAACCTTCGATGCCGATCCGGGCTCAGGACGGGCCACAAAGACCCAAGGATCTCTCGTTTGAAATCCATGTGGCTGGTAGGGCGATGCTACCTAAGGACATGCTCGACCTTGCAACTTCGGATATGCAGAGTGTGCATCATAGTATTATGGCATTAGAGAAGATTCTTCTTCGAGAAGAGAATCCCTCGTACCCGGTTTTCATGGCCAAGGTGCCACTCAACATGGGCTTCATCAACACTATCCCCGCGGATATGATAATCCTGTGGTTTTCGGAGATCTTCAATTTGTACCATCTCAAGCGGCTGGACCATAGCCTTATCCGTCTTTTCTCGCTCAGCCTTTCTATGAGTATCAGGAGAGATAAGACCCCGAGCGTCGCGATATTGGACCCCTTCTACATGCGTGAAATCATATTGATGGACGACGGGGACGCGGCTCTCGCGGCGGGGTACATCACAGACTTCATGCTACAGAACGCCGACAAGGATTCATTTCTTATGACCTACTCTCCCAAGTAAGTCATTCGCTCGCCGCCGTAGCATATATGCTTTCTTAGCTTTCCATTGTCCTCTTCCAACATTCCTTTTGGATTGTTTTAATTATGCAGTAAGGATCAAGACTGCGTGCTCATCTGCTTTTCACCGCAACACTCGCATGCCGTGTATTTAGACTCGGAGTGTGAACAAGAAAGATTACAAGTATATCATGAGAGTTTTGGATGATGCTCTCGCCGGCTACATAAAAGCCGGAGGCAAGATGGTGAAGCACAAGTTCAGGAAGAATCAGCCTGACGTGAATGTGTTCAACCACGTAACGCAGTTCCCGTGCGTCAAGCAGCCGGCTGATAGTGTGAGGGATGCGTACTACGCCCTTCATCACATGAGGGCGATTGTACAGGAACAACGCAACCTTACACTGCCAAGTCATCTCAGAGCGTGGGTCGAAAGGAAGGCGGAAATCGCCGTTGCAAATCTTAAGGAGGAGTTCTTTCACATCCAAGCGCAGATGGCGACTATCATCCGTCATGAAGTACAGATGAGGGGGTCGATCTTCCACTCGAACATTGCACCATCCAATGGGGAGATAGAAGTCCTCCTAAAGGCCTTGCGTGACAAAAGGCCTTTCATGACGAAAGAAGGATGTCGCCCATTCCCCGAGCCGAGTCAGAACAATTGAACAATTTATGTTATATATGGAAGTCGTTTGATGAATGTGTGCCCTACATGTAATTTGGATGTACTCTTTGTGTAGTAGATGGTAGTGTCAAATACTCTTGGTGCTCTTTGTGTATAAAGGTCACTTCATATGCATTTTTATGCATATGTCCATGCTCCTCGCCATTGATCGACTTGCTTTAAGTTGTTGATAAGAATATATGCTACATTGCTTTGTTCTCCTTTGATATGAATTCATATGGATGTGACCTCTAAAGCTTTGTTTTGTGCAGGTTGAAGAGCAAACAAGAGATGATGGTGAAAGTAGCTTTCGGTTTTCAATAATTGTTGGACTCATTGTAATATTGTGATGGATGTAATCTTGTGAATCTTGTTGGCCTCTAAACCTTTGTAAATCTTTGTAATAAGAATTATAATGCAATTCTTTTGTATCAATAATTGTTGGGCTCATTGTAATATTGTATTTTGCATTTCTGTAATATAATAAAAATATCTGTAATGTTTTTATTCTTTTCTGTAATTCTTTTTGTTTTGTTTTCTGTAACCATTTAGTGGCGCATTTTGTCTGGCTTTAGTGGCGCAGTGTGAATGCGCCACCCCTAAGGAACCTTAGGCGTGGCGCATCTCAGAATGCGCATATCAGAATGCGCCACCCCTAAGAGCTTATAGGTGGCGCATTCTGAGATGCGCCACGCCTAAGGGCCTTAGGGGTGGCGCATCCAGAATGCGCCACCTCTAAGCCCTTATTAGTGGCTTGTAGTTAGTGGCGCATCCATAATGCGCCATTAAACTCAAAAAAAGGGCGCCACCATATGGGTATTCCCTAGTAGTGCGTCCGCCACCAAATCATCCAGATCTGCGGCTCCAAAAGTAGACCGTTCCCATCTACCAGCCATCCTCGCCGACTCCTGCGCTGCACTGCGAGGACGCTTGGACATGGATCTCACCACCAAACCGCGCAAAGAGAAAAGGAAGGAGGCAAGGAACGAAGAAGGAAGAAGAAGGACAAACAAGAGAAGGCAATGGCTGGGTGAAAACCTAAACCCACTAGGCCCCCTGGTATTTAACCAACAGTAAGGGCACGCAAATCATCACCGTTAATCTTGGAACTCAGCGGACGTGGCGCAATCCCACGATAGCTGAGAAGCATGGAAAACTCAACTGGCGCATTAACCATACCGCCCACTACGCGCGAAAAACGAGGGCCATCATCACACAGTGCGAAATTTTCGGGCGACAGGGCGTCAAGTCATTTCCATTCACACGCCACGGAAACCCAACCTGTCAGGTGGACCAGCAATGTCACATCTCAGCAATGCGTACTAAGTACGCATCTTCGGTCAGCATCTCGCTCCTCACAAGTTTTTCATATTATTCCAAAAATCTTTTACTCCCATTGGGAGTACCTTTACTCGAGCTCGGGTGCTCCCTCACCTGAAAGGAAAGGATGTGCTCGAGTGGCTGCTCGCGCCAACAAGTAATCACAACATCAACAGAGTTTGGGTGCTCCCTCACCCAAAAAAGCAGACATGTGCTCGAGTGCTCACTAGCAGAAATAAACGTACTTACAGAGTTCGGGTGCTCCCTCACCCCGAAGACAGTAAAGCATTCGAGTGACTACTCGCAAGAACTCCATAAAGTATTGGACACTACGATCTACCCGCTCACTTGATGACCTCCCGAGTGGGCGCTTTCTTATTTTCCTCGTTTGAGCTCGCAAAAGCTCCGCGAGTAACTACTAACAGTTCACTTGATTGTTTATTCCAAGTGGGTGCATCGCTAACCAGGCTCCGTGCCTCTACAAAGAAAAACAATTATACATGGGCTACGACACACTGTACCCAGATGCCACGCAAGCTTAGCGTGTAGGTAAGACCCCGCTGCGCAGAACGGCCGGGCCGGGACTTGCCGCAGAGCGACTTCACTCCCGAGATTTTCCATGCGCTCGCATGATAGAAAGAGCCGAGCGGACGCGTTCAGGCTATTTGCTTAGACTGGCAGTAATTGATCCTATAAGACCTGCAGCGGCATGACTGCTAGACACCGGTCGTTCCAAGTTCATGTCGAGGGACGTGAGCTTGATTGGGCTACCGCGGTATTTGCCACTAGCGCAATTCACCAAGGCTCGACCAGTCGACTCCTTGGGCCCTTTCAGCTTAGCAATCTCTCGAAACAGGTATTGTCATGGATCAAAACTGCCAACGACCCGCAGTTATACTGTGCCTGCGATGATAAAGCAAAGACGAGTCCCTGCGCGACTCTTCGAGTCCCCCAGGCAATCGGGGGCTACTGACGAGGGGGTGACCCCACGACTCCTGCGTGTGAGGATACCTGGTGTGCATGAAGACCGAAGGCCCGTTGGAAAGCCTCGACAAGCCCACGACTGGCCCAATCAAGACACCGACGTAGGAGTCCGTGACTGATATGGAAGGCACGACTTGGCGCACAAGGCAAGATTAGGATTAGGAAATTATCTCTGTAATCTAGTACGGACTCCCCGAGACCTAGCCTAGTATATAAAGGCTGGGAGGGAAGACGTCTTGATCAATATCCAATCTACTCTCCTAGCCTTGCGAGAACTCGCCTTGGCCACCCTTGTAATCGCCCCTCACGCAATAATATCGAGCAGGAAGTGCTTCTCCTGTTAGCCGACGAGTATCGTCCAACCTGTTCCTTCTCTATGACTAACCCAGGGTCCCTGACCATGGGATTTGCCGAGGCTGATCCTCGTCATTCTCTCTTCGAAAGTTTCACGTCACGGGGAATATATAGGCGAAGGGGGGCAGCCAAGGAGGCCACCAGGAGTCCATGCGCCCCCCTGGCGGGGCCAAGCCCTAGGCCATGCCAGGTGGCCGCCTGGGCATCTGGTGGTGCCCCCCCGGCCCTCCTTCGGGGCTCCGGAAGGTTCCGTTGCGCTGATTTTTTATCCGATTTTTCCCGAATTTTTGAAGCAATTTTAATATGGGGAAAACCTGAAATAAAAAATAAATAACAGAAAACAGAAACTGGCACTGGGTGCACTGAGTTATTAAGTTAGTCCAAATATGATCTTAAGTGTATAAAAGTGTATCTAAATCATAGCAATATCACACAAAACATGCATGGAGCAAGCAGAAATTATCGATACATTTGTGACGTATCAATCCCATTGGGCTATAAAAGGGAGACGTCCACCACCGAGAGAGGGAATCCTGCTCAGAGGATCGGATAGGTCGGCCAAGACGAGGCTAGACCTGGGGAGTTCCTCGAAAAACTCCCCGTAGAGCTAGGAAAGCCCAAGGGATCATCCTTGGGAGAAACAACACCCACCTCAAGAGTAGGAAATGAGGGTAGTATAGGGAATCCTTCGGATAATCTTGTGTTGTGTTCAGCTCCATCCACAACAAGAAAGATCAGACAAGAAGGAGTAGGGTATTAAGTCTCCGGACGACCCGAATCTGGGTAAACCCCGTTGTTTATCCGCACCACTTCACCAATATCTTTGCCGTTTCAAACGCCACAACAACCTTCAAGAGCAAAGAGCAGGCGTGGCTCTGGCTACGCTTTCCGGCAAGGAAGCCAAGAGGAGGAGGGACGTTCTCTGGAACTACCGCCTCGCTGCCGCCCCCCGACATGGTCTCATCGGGGTTTTAACACGACGACTTTCCAACTGTTTACTACAACAAGTTTTACCCATCTCCAGCAATGAAGGAGCGATGACGACGGCGCGCCTTCAGCTCGCTTCAGTTCTTTGTAATCGTCACTAGGTGGTCTATAAATTTGGATGCATTTTTTTATATATTTGGTGTTCGTTGTACTACTCTATTTGAAGATGAATAGATCGAAAGTTTTAAAAAAAAAGGATGATCCAATAGTTCTCCCAGTGATTTGTTTGAAAGTTTAAAGTCAAAACTTAAGTAAATTTCGAACGGAATTTGTGTTTAGTTCCCTCCCTATCCGCATAGGCAACTTGACGGGCCCGATAAGGCGCAGGCGAAAACCCTCGCCTAGCTTTCCTTGCACGCGGCGTTTGTGGGAAGCCGTATTTATTCGCGAACGAGGTCGAGATGCGGGCACTCGCGGCAGCAGCAGCAAACGCAGTAGTGGCGGCGCCTACCCCCGCGCGACTCCTCCTCCTCTCCGCCCGCCGCGCCGCTCCGCGATTCGGTGAGCCCCTCGATTCCCCCACGACCTCTCCTCCTCCCCCAATCCCCCCACCCGGCTCCGGTCGTTATACCGCTGCGCGGTCCCCTCGTCGCCCGGAGTTGCGAGGCCTGATTTCATCGCAGAAATCCTAGGTTTATGACCCTGAGTCTGGCGCGCCTTTTGGTTTAGAGTCCGCTCCGAAGATTAACAGGGAATGGTGGATTGTCTAGTGGACCTTTTGCGGGGTTTAGAGTGTACGGTGCTTGAGATTTTTGAATTTAGTCACCCATGGTTCGAATTTAGTGCTCTAAACTTGATTTCTTCTGCACGAATCTGCTTCTCGGCTTACGTGGCCACGCGGATTAATGCACAACTTTTGGAATTTGGGGATGAAGAAGGATGTGGTTCATTCTCCACTTTGCTCAAATTTACTTCTGACATGCTAGGTTTAAATGGTAGCTTGGGGATACGTTGCGGGCTATACAAGCTTCACTTCGTAGTGCCTCTTTTGTTGGGGCCTAATTTCGGCATTGTTGCTTACCTTTGTGCTGCCTATCTAGCTAGGTCATTGTAGAGCATCTCCCTTGACAAGGCTGCCAAGGAGCGTCTGCTACGCTTCCACCACAATGGCAGACGATACCTCCACTTCTGCCTCTGGCACGCCCCAGGAACCTGCCGCACCGGTGAGTATTGGATTGCTGTTTCTGGAGATGATTGTGTTGTGTGTATTTTGCGGGTTTGCCCATAAATCTACTTGATTGAGATGGTGACGACTCAAAACACATTGCTAGGCTGTGCAGGGGGCTGGAAGTGTCAAGCAGCAGATCGCCAATTTAGCGGCGATGTCACTCCGTGAAACAGTGCCTGAAGTGGATGTAGAACCGGTAGTTGAAGTTTGCACGGGAAAGTTTGGTGACTACCAGTGGTATGTTGCCTGCTGTGTCTATTTTACTTGATGATCTGGACATCTGCGACTCCTGTTCATGTTAGCATCCCTTCAATGTGCTCATAAAAAAACTATATCTAAACTGTATGCAGCAACAATGCAATGGGATTGTGGTCAAAAGTAAAGGGATCTGGAACAAGTTTCAAAAACCCCAATGCAATTGGACAGGTTAGAACAATGCTAACTCTATGGATTTTTGATGATGGTTTATTTCAAGAAAATCTCATTGGAGTAGTAGGGTACTTTCATAGGTGCCACTACCATCATTTCCTTGTTCATACATTTTTCCTTTTTCATGCATGCTGATTTTTTCACAGGCGATTGCCAAGAACCTGCCTGCCTGTGACGTTATCGAATCAACCTCTGTTGCTGGTCCTGGTTTTGTGAATATTGTCTTATCCAACAGCTGGGTTGCTAAGGTCTGCTTGAGATGTTTTACCTGCAAGCTTTTCATGCATTACTGATACTACAATTCCTTTCTTGCTAAGCGCCAATGAACTACATTGTTGCAGAGAATACAAGATATGCTTGTGAATGGTATAAAAACTTGGGCACCAATTCTGCCTGTTAAGAGGGTAGTGCTTGATTTCTCATCTCCTAATATTGCAAAGGAAATGCATGTTGGGCATCTGAGGTCAACAATCATCGGAGACACCCTAGCGCGCATGTTTGAATTCTCAAATGTTGAAGTTCTCCGACGCAATCATGTGGGAGACTGGGGTACACAGGTAATGGATTAGGTGCTATGACCTTTAGGTGCTTTAATACTTGCTTTTTGCTGGTGAAAGGAACTGGTAAAAACATACAACCCCTTAATCTGTTGAACCCTTTTGGTTCATAGAGAATGTTGTTATGCACATCAATTCATCCTTATTTTTTCCTGGGTGTGGTTATGTTTTTTTTTGAGGAAGTGGTTATGATTTTGGGTCTGCATCCATTTCCAGTTTCATGTACCTTTGGCACATCGATGAATTAAAATGTTCAGTTGGTGCGGTTCTTTTGTGCCACCAAACATTTGACAGGTTTTGTTGGTGATATTTGCCCCTCCGTTTGGAAATAGGTGACATGGTTTTAATTCAATTTTGAACTAATAACACATCAACTATTTCCGAACGGAGGGAGTATTAAACTAGATATAATGTGCACTACTTTCTGTACTTTGGTAGTCTGATAAACTAGAGATTTTTTCCACTTCACAATCTAATTTAATTTAATTTTTTTATCCAATTGCTATCGTGTTTTCCTTCAGTTCTTTGATTGCATTTTAGAACGTTGTAATTATTTAGGATGTACTTCCTCCGTTCACTAATATAAGTCGTTTTGGCTAGCTAAATTAGCTTGCCAAAATGTCTTATATTAGGGAAAGGAGGGAGTACCATTAATATCTAAGCTTTCTTATCTACTCCCTCCGTTCCATATTAGATGATTTACAAATAGATGTATCTTGAACTAAATATAGTCTAGATACATCTATTTAGAAGTCATCTATTGTGGAACGGAGGGAGTACTATTTTGTATTATACTAACAGTTGAAATTACACTTTATCAAACTATTTTGTGCTGTGCTGGAGAAATTGGAATCTTGGTATATTGCATTCGCAGATATATCTACGTCTGTTTGTTTTGTAGGCACTAGTAACTGTAAAAATTGTTTGCTTATATGGAGGTCTTCTAAGTTGAACAAATTTCTGCTTCGTGTACTAAATTATGTTGCTCTTTGCTCATGCAGTTTGGAATGCTCATAGAATTTCTATTTGAAAAATTTCCGAATTGGGAGGAACTTGGCAGCCAGGCTATTGGTGACCTTCAGGTAAGGTGTTGGTCCATGCATTGTGTTTATTTTGCCAAGGTCAAAAGAGCTGCTTATTTTGCATTGTGTTAGAATTTCTGATTCAGTAAACAAGTAGCCATATATTAATTTGGTTATTTTCTGCAGGCTTTCTATAAAGAATCCAAAAAAAGATTCGATGAAGATGCAGAATTTAAAGATAGGGCTCAACAAGCTGTTGTTCGGTTACAGGTAAGTTTACCTTCTTGCATGTGGAGTCTGGGAAGATTGTGGTCTTTTCTCATTCTCTTCTAAGAAATAAAACACTGTAGGGAGGGGAAGAGAAGTATCGAGCTGCTTGGAAAAAGATATGCGAAATCAGCAGGAACGAATTTGACCAGGTTTACAAGCTCTTAGATGTACAGCTTGAAGAAAAGGTAGTTTTCCTTTTTTTTGCTGAGATTTGATTTACTGATAAAAAAAAGTTTGCTCAATAAAGTATCAATTTTTTTTATGTTGAACACCAACACCTGTTTCTAGAATGTTTTGCCCTAATAATATCCTTGCTTGTTCTTTGCAAATTGCAACATGAGATTGTACTTTCTTGAACTGAAACTTGTGCAATGTTTGTTGATTAGCAGTTTTGCTCAAAGGTGTTGTATTTTCCTTCTCTCACTTGAACCATAATGAAGAACATGCTGCTAGTCAAACATTAAACCTTAGTTTATTCATCCTGGCATATTTTCTCATTGTCATATAGAATCCTCGCAGATCCATAATTTACAATTGCTGCCAAGTATTACAATCTGGCTTCACTTATTGGTTGTTATGGATATTTTTGCTTTAGTAATTTGTTAAACACCTGACCTTTTGGCCAATTTCTTCTGTTCTCATATTACCGGCCAATATTTCTGGAGATATTTGCAAGACTTAAGAAATCCCCTTTTGTTGCGTATCTGTTGAAGTCATTTTTCTGCAACACTTTATACTTTATTTTATCATCCGGAATCACTTCGATCAAAGCATCTATGTTCATTTGTGCTCAACTGCTTGAATGTTTATATACATGCCATCTGTCTCTTCCGTAGAAGCAACCAAAAGGTTATTGATTTATGTTGAATCGGTGAGAAACGAAGCTAATTTACTCACCTTTCAGGGGGAGAGCTTTTATAATCCTTATATTCCACAAGTTTTGGAGCTATTGAGTAGCAAAGGTTTGATCGAGGAAAGTGAGGGTGCTCGCGTAATATTCATTGAAGGTCATCAAATTCCTTTGATAGTTGTTAAAAGAGATGGTGGCTTCAACTATGCCTCGACAGACTTGGCTGCTCTTTGGTTAGTAGCTAAATAATACTCCCTCTGTTTCAAATTAGATGACTTTTATTTATACGCATGTCTACCTATACATGTGTATAAATGGAAGTCATCTAATTTGGAACGGAGGGAGTACATGTTTTTTCTCTATTATCTTTCTGAGTGCTTATTTAGCTGTTTCCTGTAGAAGCAAAGTGGATATATTTTCATAGTTATGCTGTCTAGCTTGTGCAGTGATGGATTTTGATCTTACACCTTTTCTTTATTCTTGCTTTTATGAAGGTACCGGCTTAATGTTGAGAAGGCGGAATGGATAATATATGTAACAGATGTTGGTCAGCAGCAGCACTTTGATATGTTTTTCAAGGCATGTACAAAGTACCATTTATCTTTACCAGAAACATGTTATTGTAATATTGTACTAGTAATTCTTCAGATCAAGAGAACCATTTACCTATTGTTGTTTTCTCAGGCTGCCAGGATGGCTGGTTGGCTTCCAGATCCAAAGGAAAAGAAGTTCCCAAAAACGAGTCATGTTGGGTTTGGCCTTGTTCTTGGATCAGATGGCAAGCGCTTCCGAACTCGTAGTACTGAAGTTGTTCGGTTGGGAGAGCTACTTGATGAGGCTAAATCTCGAAGTAAATCAGAACTTCTACAGCGTCTCACTGAAAATGGTAAGTGGTACGCTTGTACAGTTTCGTTTTCTTTTCTTAATATTCTTATGATCATGGTTTTGTTCAGGTAAAATTGTTGACTGGACTGATGAGGAACTAGAGAAAACTTCAAAGGCTGTAGGATATGGCGCTGTCAAGTTCGTACCAGTTTTTCTTCTTTGATGAAGATAAACTTTGACTGAAGTTGAATAATTGAGCTTTTTAATGCTTATTTGATTTTTGTACTCATGTTTTCTATCTTCAATATAGGTACGCAGATCTGAAGAACAATCGACTGACTAATTACACGTTCAGCTTTGATCAGATGCTAAGTGACAAGGTATTCTCAGACTCAAGTATTTATTCACTGAATTATTTGGCAGTCTTGGCTTCTTCACCATTTGTTTTTTCCCAACTACTGTAACACCATATGTTTGTGGAAGGATCATCTTTTTTACTCTATGCTCTGTATCAGGTCTTGTATACTGTAGTTATTCTGTGTCTTCTGTTGCTGGCATTACTGTATTGTCATTGTTTTGCATGAACGGAACTTTTATTCTGACCCAGCCATCTTTTTGCTCACTCTCCCTATTTGTTATTTACATCCTTGTTCCTTTTGTGAACAGGGAAATACCGCTGTCTATCTTCAGTATGCTCATGCTCGTATCTGCTCCATTATACGAAAATCCAGCATGGATGTAGAAGAGCTAAAAGTGGTAAATACTTGTGAACTTTACGTGTTAATGCTGCCAATTATATAAGGTAGCCATGAAGTTCTTTCGGCCATTAGAAATGGATTAAATTGTTAACTCTTTGTTCTCAGAGTGGGAACATTTCTCTTGGACATCCAGATGAGCGTGTCTTGGGACTGTATCTTATCCGTTACGCAGAGGTATGATTGTCGTTGCAACTAAATCTGTTCATCTGGTCCAGTAACCCAGAATCACCTGTAACTGTAGTCTGGTATGTTGTTGAACTGTGAGCAGGCACCTCTATTAGCAAACATTTGGTAGTATGCTAGTTGTTTTGGGCGCAAATAAAGTGTTATACCCAATATGATCAATACCTGTTACTTTAAACCGTCGCCCTAGCTATGAGAAGGTAGTTTGCTGTATTATATCATGGAAGTGCCAATTATGTGGACGCATAGGCTGCTGTTTGGATGTCTTGGCTGTGATTCAACAAAAGTTGTACATCTTTTTTCCCTGCGCTCTTACCTTCTGTCCTTCCTCCTATTCTTCATAGACACTCCGCCCAGGTCCTGCCATAGTTTATAGATAATACCTGCCTACTTGGATGCGAAACCAAAACAACCTGGTTTATGGGCCCTTGTGGGGTTGTTAGTACTCACGTTCTCCACCATCCAGTCCTCAGTAGGCACATGCTGGTGCTGCTATCAATGTGTGCTCCTACCACCTATGCCCTCAGCCGCCTCACTACCTTTGTTCCAAATTTTACATTTCCTGAACACCGTGCCCTTGTTGGCCCCTCAGCTGAATCCAGTGTGGCATCACCATGTTTGAAATCTAATTGTAGATGCCAATAATAAAACAATAGAGGCAATTTCCGGAAAACAATCATACAAGGCTAAATTCATTTGTTAAGCATTGCAACCCGCTGTTCCGACCAGTCATCTAGTAAAGCATTATGACTATTTTATTTTAAGTTTCTTCCTGTATGTTACTATGCCTCAACAAATAATAACGTTGGTGGGGGTTAGGCTTAATTGAGAGTGATCTTGTCCTCCTTTTGTATTGATTTTTTTTTATGTGCTTCTATCTGTTGTCAGATTGTTGAAGAAGCATGCACCAATCTCCTTCCCAGTGGCCTGTGTGAATACCTATACAACTTATCTGAGATGTTCACCAGGTTCTACACAAACTGCCAGGTATTCCTCTCTGCTTCCATGGTTCGATTTATTTATCCCAAGTGAGAAAATGGCAACATGAGATTTGACCGCTATGCTTGTGACAAACTCCACAGGTGGTTGGGTCACCAGAGGAGGCAAGCCGGCTGCTGCTTTGTGAAGCGACGGCGATCGTCATGCGCCAGTGCTTCCAGCTGCTTGGGATCACGCCCGTTTACAAGCTGTGATCGGCCAACGCCTCATCTTCTTGCATCATACATTTGTTTCCACACAAGCCCGTCACATTGTTGCAGTTTTTGTCCTTGTAACCTTAGTTGGCACCACTAACAGCGAGTCGATTGCCCCATTTGAGAACTGTATTCGTACTACAAGTATGTAGCAAAGGATTAGTAGAAACATGTTTGATTTTTTTGGCTTGTCCTTTTTGCGTCATGTGCTGTCGTTCCTTTCGTATTTTCTTTGTGGCAGCTCTTTTTGTGGATGCTGGTTCAGGAAGCAGAAGCGTTATCGTTGACGTGGTGTGCTGTGGCACCAGCGGCACGGCCTGCTTGTGCATCAACTAGTGCCTAATGCGCGCAGATATGCATGTGATTGATGAAATGCTAAATAGTATACGTGAAGACATAATATACATGCATGTAGATATGCTCGAAGACGCAGGCACGGCGGGGAGGTGCAAGACGAGGCAGGCGGAGGACACCGACATGTCGTGGTCGTCGACCATGACGACTTCCTCGGGCTCCACCTCACGCTCGTAAGTGGCATCGATGAGGGCCAGCGCGCAGGTCTCGGACGCGAAGGCGACCCCGCCGTTGGGGAGGCGGCCGAGCACCAGCGGGCGAAAGCCCTGCAGGTCGCGCACGACGAACATATTGTCGGCGGTGAGGAAGACGCAGGCGTCGCAGATGCACGCGAGCAGCGGGCGCGAGAGCGAAGTGAAGATGAGGTGGAGGATGACCTCCGTGTCCGAGGTGGTGTTGAAGATGGAGCCCCGCGCCTTCAGCTTGCTCCGCAGCGCCTGGTAGTTGACGAGGCCCGGCCAGGAATGGCTGCATGTTCTGCAGGGACGCGGCGGGCACCAGCGGTGGAGTAGCGCACGTGCCCGATGGCAGCGGAGCCGGGCAACGACGCGAGCCTGGACGGGTCGCCGAACACGTCCGCGACCAGCCCGAGACCGGTCACGGATTTGAGCTTGCCGTCTCCCCCGACGACGACAATCCCGTCGCCCTCCCGCGGGTGGTCGTCGGATTCGTCGTACGCTCCGTAGGAGAACGGGGTCACAGCGTACGCGCGGACGATCTCGACGCGGCGGGTCTCGCACCAGTCAACGTTGGTTCGGCCGGTGACGCTCGCGGCATTGAAGACGTGAGTGGGTGCGACCTGGTCGAGGTCGGCCTCGAGCTGGGCGCGGTTCTCGAGCCACCCGACGCCGTAGATGAGGAACTTGAGCGTCGCAAAGCTTGCCGAGAAGGCCCCCGTTCCAGCCGGTGCGGCCGTAGATGAGGAACTTGAGCGTCGCAAAAACAAATCGGACCAATCACAAGATTCCGGCGTGGATAGCCTTAGCGTTCAGACCCTCGCACTACTAGAGAAATAACTATACATGGAAACCTTATTAGTGGCGCATTTTTTATGTAATGTGCCACTATGTTGTAAGGGGTGGCGCACTGGTTAAAAATACGCCACCTATAAGCTCTTCACCGCTAAGGATGGCCAGCCCTGGATCCTCTTATACGTGACACATTTGGAGAAATGCGTCACCCCTAAAAACCTTATAGGTGGTGCATTCTGGAAATGCGCCACCCCTAAGAGCTTATTAGTGACGCATTCAGAATGCGCCCCCCATAAGCTCTTAGGGGTGGCGCATCTTGCATATGCGCCACTACTAAGCAAAAAATGTGAGGGAAAATTCCCAACACACAAATACACCCCCTGACCGCCTTTTCAGTTTGAAAAAAATAAAAGAAAATGATAGAAATGTCAAAATAAAATAAAATAAGTTTCCCATGTGATATGTTGTCTAGTTGTTAGGAAAATTTATAAATATGAATTTCGACTTTTTTTTTGCAAAATCTCTCGAGAATTTTGTAAGATGGGCATAACTTTTGCATACGACCTCCGATGAAAAAAAAATTATATGAAAAATCATCTACTTGCCAAACAGAAAAAAGTTACGGGCGTTTGAAGATCTGGAGGCCAAATAAATTGAAAAAAATTCAAAACTTATTAGTGGCGCATTATGCTAGGTGCGCCACCGCTAAGGTTCTTATGGATGACGCATTTTGCGATATGCGCCACTAATAAGGGTATATATAACCCGTCCGGCTTCCTTCTCCTCCTTACCTCTTCATTTTTATCCTCCTCTCGTCCACCATCTCCTCCTCCTCTCCACCTTCTCCATGGCGCCCTCCTCCTCCTCCCCTCTTCCATGGCTCCAAGGCTGCTGCTCCTCCTCATCCTCCCCTCCTCCATGGCTCCTCCTCCTCCTCCAAGGTTCCCCCTCCTCCACGGGTCTTCTTCTTCCTCCTCCCCTCCTCCAAGGTTCCTCCTCCCCTTTCTTCTTCCTTCCCCCTCCTCCATGGCTCCTCCTTCCCTTTCTTCTTCCTTCCCCCTCCTCCATGGCTCCTACTCCTAATGGTTCCTCCTCCTCATCTCTTCCTCCATGGCGCCCTACATCCTCCCCTCTCATCTCCTCCATCCTCCAAGATTCAAAATTAGCTAGATGAACGGGACAGAGAATAAAAATGAGCAAACAAAGTGGCAAGATGAACGGGACAAATCATTCAAAGAAAAAACGAGCAAAAAAATTGTAATCCAGATCCAAAATTCAAAAAAAAGTTAATGATGACGCATCTTCAAAATGCGTCACCCCTAAGGCCTTATTAGTGACACATTTCAGAAATACGCCACACCTAAGATTCTTAGGGGTGACGCATTTGAAATGCGCCACTATTAAGGAATTATTAGTGGCTTGTCTTTAATGGCGCATTTAAAATGCGCCACTAAAGGCAAAAAAAGGACGTCACTAAAAGGCTATTTTCTAGTAGTGTCGCGTGAAACTTCTCTTGAAGGATAGTCCTGCTAATCGTTGGTTAGGTCCATAACAGTCTTGGAACTCGCGTCGGTCTTGATACATGTTTATACGATCACATCGATGATAATGACTTGTAGTTGCGTATGTACATGGGACCCATGCAGGACCGTCGATGAATCCTATAAACATGTACCAAGACCGTAACAAGGCAACACGCGAGTTCCAGTCCTGTTATGACCTAACCAACGAGTAGCATGACTACTGATGCAATTCACTCGCTTTGTTTCGAGCTGCCGTGTGCTCAAGTTTGGCCTAGTTAGGCGCCCTCGGTATGGCTAAACTATCGTCGCTGCCCAACTGTGAGACAGCAAGCTCGAACTGGAACTATCTAAGCCGTGTTGCTTCTATCGGACACGTGTGGATCACTGGAGTCTAATAACCCCCACATGCCATATTGAACTCATGTGTTCTTGCTGTGGCTCGGTTGGAAAGGCATAACGCATGCACGTGCTTCACGCCTCACACGGCTTTCCGGTGGTCGACCGGACACTACATATACGCCAGCGCTCAGTTCATTGCAGTCCAAGGCCTCAGCTCCCGATACACTCTTCACTGCTGCTTGTGCATTCTCAGCGCTGTTCCTCAAAGAGAGACAAGAAGAAGACGGCGACGATGGCAACAATGATGAGGGGCGCCAGGATGCCTGCCGCACGGCCGTCGGCGTTGGGGAACAACAAGAAGCTACGGAAGCCGTACACGATCACGAGGCCGCGGGAGAGGTGGACCGACGAGGAGCACCTCCGCTTCCTCTACGCCCTGCACATGTTAGTCGGCGTTCTCTTCTCTCCTCGATCACCCGCTCTATGCTCTGTTGGAACTCTCAACTGATCGATCGCTTTTGTTTTCTCTGTGGGACTGCAGATTCGGGCGTGACTGGAAGAGCATCGAGGCCCTGGTGGCCACCAAGACGAGCGTGCAGATTCGCAGCCACGCCCAGAAGCACTTCCTCAAGGCCCAAAAGCTCGGCCTCGCGGCGTGCCTGCCGCCGCCGCTCCACCCTCGCCGCGCCGCAGCCAACTCTCACACCGACACCGACATGCTGGTGCCGACCATGGACGACTTCCCATGCGCCGCCGCGCCTGAGTATCAATGTCCGGCGCCGGACCTCCACGCGCCAGGCGCCGGAGAGTGGACCTCCGCCGCCCCCATGCACCCGCAGCACGAAGCCATCGAGCTCCCGCTGTCTCCCGACGACCCGCGCTTCGCTCTGGTCTACCGGTTCGTCGGCGACGTCTTCGCCTCCGACGCGGCTGTCCCGGTCGACGCGCAACTTCAGTGCCTGCACCTGCCGGGCGTCGACCCACTCGTCGTGGACACGGTGAGCAGCACTTCAGCTCAGTGATACTAATGTTTTTCTCCGTCACCTTTGCCGGTCCGGCCGGCGTGCACCTTCTCATCTAATTTATTTTTTCTCGTGCTTAACATGAGCAGATCTTACTGGTGCTAAGGAATCTGGAAGCCAATCTTTGTGCATAGAACTTTGCCAACGCCATAGTTTCTTTCTTCATCGTCAGAGAATTCGTCACACATGGATGGACCATCACTTTTAGTTTCTACTCCCTCTGTTTTATTTTACATGTCGTTCTACATTTTTCGGACATACACACATACTAGTTCAAACTAGATTAGTTAGAACGTCATATAATACGGAACCGAGGGAGTAGGAGTTAGTCAATTTTCTGTAGCAAACCAATTGATGTGTAAAAAGAAGATCACGTTCATGTAAAAAATAAAACTGGTGTCAATGGTTCATATGAGCTCGGGATCACTTGGGTACTTCCCCGTATAGCATGTCTTTTTTGAGCTCGGGATGAACAGTAAAATCAAAAAAAATTCAAAAAAATCTGAATTTTTTTTGTGGCGAACATTTGACAAATTTTTGATATGCTTGCAAAATTTCATCACAAAACAACATCTGTGGAATCCTTCCACAGATGTTGTTTTGTGATGAAATTTTGCATGCATATCAAAAATTTATCAAATGTTCGGCACAAAAAAATTTAGATTTTTTTGAATTTTTTTCGATTTTACTGTTCACCCGAGCTCATATGAGCTCGGGATCACTTGCTCTGCGTCCTGCTATACGGCATAATTGTCGTCTTCACAATAACTTACTCTACTAAAATTACCGAATCGCTAAGATTGAACTAGAATATATACTTGATATACCTTTGAATAAATCACTACGTATATAGAAATATACCCCAAAATATGCATAGATATTATATACCTTTGAATAAATCACTACTCCCTCCTTTTTGGTTTATAGGGCTCACCTCAAATTTTCCGTTTTTCCGTTTTATAAGTCTCAATTCTGCTATTTATGATTACTTGCTCAGATTTTGAGGTGCATTAAATTATTGCATGCAAAGTTCAAGAGAATACTCACCAATGCATGTAGTACTCCCTCCGTTTCTTTTTACTTCGCATATAAGGTTTGGTCAAAGTCAATCTTCATAAGGTTTGACTAACTATATAGAAAAATCTATCAACATCCATAATATGAAACAATTACCATTAGATTTATCATGAAATTAATTTTCATATTATATAACTTTGATATTGTAAATGTTGATACTTTTTAATAGAAACTTGGTCAAACTTTATAAAGATTGACTTTGACCAAACCTTATATGCGGAGTAAAAAGAAACGGAGGGAGTACTAGTTTTTGGTCATTTAATAGTAATGCATGCATGCATTGTAATTAATACATTGATAAATACAACTTTTTAAATAAAAACGAGAGTAGTAATTAAGTATTTTTACAAACTACAAAATTTGTTTCACCATTCAACATCTACCTTGGTTAAAGAGATTTGCGAATTGAGCCCTATAAACCGAAAAAGAGGAAGTAGATACATATACCTTCTAATATGTACCCCAAAATATACATAGTTATTATATACCTTGTCATCAAGATTTAGATTTTACACGAATGCCTTCATCGGTATGAAAACATATCATAATTTTGTTGTATCTACATACCCCATGTAGATTGATCAAGAACATTTCAAAATAAATTATGCATGCGTACCTACCCATGTCACTTGATTACGAGGTTCCACTTTATTGCATGACATTGCTACTATGAAAATAGTAATTAGTGGATTAATTCATAAGCATTAATGGATGACACAAGTGCATGCAAGCAAAAATGGAAAGGAAATCGGTTGGACCGATCTAGGTGCCCATGCACCTAGGTGTCCCATATAATTTACCAATATAATAATGATTAAGAAGAAAATTAAGTTTTGTTCTAAAGTCATCGACGTTTATGAGTTTTCTACCAAGTTTACGAATGTTACATAAAAACAAAGGAGATCAGAATGTTTCTATTATTCAAAACTTGTAAATATACAATGTCAAATTATTTGAAACAAAAAAACTATTCATTTAGGTGTAAACTATCATCTTCTTTCTATGTTTACAACTATTTGCATTTGTGTTTTCACATATTTTTCTATTTTTATGACATTACCCAATGTCCATGTTAGAATTAATTAAAATGTGTTAATCATGGGATAAATCTATTCTTGTATAACCGCATGCAGTAGCCTTTCTGGCAATCGTCACAACTGTTTTCTCCGCATGAATAAGTGCCTCATGCGATCCATTGTGTCGATTGCCACTTGTATAAATACTTAACCATCTAATGAAAGCAGTATAAGATTTATTCATTTGTCTTTCGCTTCTCTCGAACTTTACTTTCAACATGTTATCAACACACTTGTAGCCAAGAGCAAATTGGCCCGAGAGAAAGCTACATAGGCGGCATCCTCAAGATGGTTCGAGAGACTTCCTCTCCGGATGACGAAGTGCTTGTACTGATAGCTTACCAAATTCACGTTGGAGTCATGCAGTTAATCAGTTATACACGCTCATGATCAAACTGCATAATATTATTTCCCTATATCTTTGATACATGAAAATCTATCAAGTATTTCTCATCTCTGATAATTCAGTTACATACCGATATCACCGCCCTGACATACATTAGGGGCTCTCAATGGATAGTTGGGTCTATGTGAGGATAACTGTATCTATAATACCTAAATAGTTAATCCCCACTAACATATTTCTCTTGACATGCAAGCTATTCACATCATCAAGTAGGTCCACGATGTAAAACATTTTTTCACTAACTCTTCATGCACATGCTTTCATTAACTTTATATATGCATGCAACCTTATACAAATAAATACTCAACCTCACAATTTATAAGCGAGTTTTTTTAGAAAATCAAATTATGAGTTGCCACACATTTTATTCTTCTATGTGATATTTTTGTTTTACATATACACATTTGTAGTTGCTATCATGGTATTAGATTTAAGCATACGGGTGAAGATGTCTCCACTGTCTCTACTCAACGTTGTTTTGGATTGGATTTATAATCAAATTATTTCTATATTTCATTATTTTTCTCATGTTTTAAACCATTTAATTTTTTTAACAATTTCCGCAGCAACGCGCGGGGTATCATCTAGTTTCATCAATATCTCAACCCCTTTTCATGAGGAGTTATTCTAGGCCAGTATCTGTGATACAATTATTTTTAAGCATTAGAGAGAGAATTCAAGTACCATGAAGAATGCCAAGAAATTAGTGGAATGTCCACCGTAGCCTTTAATCCACATACCCACCGTCATCATCGTTGCCCTTGCAGTCGGCTCGCCACGGACCAACACAAAGAAGGAAACCTTTGTTGTGTTGAAATTGTGATCCAAATTCATATATGAAGATAAAAGCTAACTTCTGACAGAGCGGAGCGAAACCCCGTCGTTGGGAGGCTTAGGCCTCCGAGTAGCGGAGTCTGAAGTTAGCCCATCACACACCACCTGCCAGGAACGCCCGCGCAATATGGATCAGTATCGACTTAGGTCATGCCTGTTATATATACTTCTTTTAAGCCGCTGCACGAGAGTAGTTGATCAATTGTAATCTCTCGACGTTTGTAACTTCTCCACGATATAATAGAAGTTCGTTAGCTGGTGCCCGTAGTTTTTACCCTTCTCTTCAGAGGGATTTTCCACATTAAATCCTTGTGTCTCTATGATGGATTTCGTTCTTCTCGTTGTTATTTTCTTGTCGAATCTCTAACACGTTCCTCCTCCCCATGCCACAGGGTAGCCCTCTCCCGACGTAGGTCGCTCACCCTCATCGTTGTCTCCCTTGCACTCGGCTCGCCACGCACCAGCACAACGGTGGCCACCTTTGTTCCTCTTCCAGCAAGTGTTGCAACCGACACGTGCATTATCGCTCCTCCCGCATTCTCTGCAAGCAGAGCCTGGGTTATCACCAACGACACAGGACCGACGGCTATGCTAAGCACAACCGCGAGAGACAAAACTAACATGCACTTGGGAGTTGGAGGCGTGGTGATGGTGGGAAAATACTTCTTATATGTATACACATGAGCTCATTAATACGCAGCTAACTACAACAACCATGCATCACTCATCGGGATGCTAACACGTTAGCCATTATTCCACTACCGCATCCTCCACATCGCCTTGACCGTGCGGGTTCGCTAAAAGTTCACGGTCATCATTTTTTTATAGGCGGTCCGCGAATCCGCCCGTTGTTATATATATGGGTAAACGGTATTTAAGGTTCCCTACCGAATAAGCTCTGCGGCAATATGTCGTCTTCGCCGCTAGAGATAGAGTACTCTGGCGAGCAATTAGCCGGCCGTTTCCTTTCCTTTCTTGTCGTCGACCACGGGCCCATGGCAGATGGGCACCATCGCGATCATGACGGTAATGTAATCATTTTATGTATGTTTGAACTATCTCCGTTTGTACTATGTGATGAAGAACTGCCGCTTGATCGTTAACAATTTTTACCTTGAATGTTGTTTCTAAATCTATAGTATCGTTTTAGAGGATCTGCGCGTTTTAAAGATCTTTCATACACTTTAGGATACCTAGAGATGCCCTTGTACGTGAGCAATCACTACTCAACACTCAACAGAGGAAAAAGCCTTCACACATATGGCACGCACGCACACCAGCTGCCATGTGAAGGGGCACTGCACTTTATTACTGCACTCCACTCCACCCGGCAAGGGGAAGAACAGAGAGCGGCTCGAGCCCCAGCCGGCCAAGGCGAGGCGACTCGACAAATTGCTAGCAATCAATCCGGCTCTCCAGATTCCTCTGCTTCTTCTCCTCTAGGTATATCATCGTCTTCCTGCCATTCCGCACCGCACCTCGTTTCCCCATTTCGCCCTGTCGTGCAGTTCTGGGGTTTTGGGGGTTTCTTGGACCATCCGGGCCGAGCAATGCCTCTCTTATTCGGGCAGTATCACCTGATCCGACTGGCAATGTCCAAAATATCGTACAGCTTCGTAGATTTAATTAGGTCAGATCGAGTGGCCTGGTTTCTTGAGGTTGGGTGTGAGAAAAACCCAACAAAATTGGGGAGTCGGGGCAGTATCTAGGTTTGTTTGCGAGCAGCCAAACTTGGGAGGACGGTCTTATTCGTTTTGATGTTCCTGAGGTTTTGGTTCCTGGTGGTTGGATTGGGCTGAGCTTTTGGTTCCTGGTGGTGATTATTTTCTGAAGGAAAATACATGCTCTTTTGGTATGTTTGCTGCAGACAAAATTAACGGGATTAGAATGGAATGTTGTCATTTAATTTGTTCCTTGAATTCGCACAAGTTCTTGCGTTTGTTTAGTACGTACCATGGTAGTTAGTTATGACCTCAATTAATTAAATGCTGTCATCTCTTCGGTTTGTTTCCAATGGGCAACTGAAAGCCATATTTTCTTTTCTATCAGCTCAGTTATTTTGTCATCGTGAGCCTGTCAAGCATGAAACTGACTAGCTGCCATCACCACATCTTCTCTTCTTCAGGATGGATCCTACTAGCTGCAAAAGGCAAAGGAATGGAACTGGGCATGATGATAGCTCACCAGGCACACAGTCCCCGTTAAGCATCGTCACTCACAACAGATCTGTACGTCTTAGATTTCTCGAACAATTCGATGAGCTCAAGTATGGGAGCGTCACTGAAGATTACAAGGCAATCAATAGCAAGAGGCATCAACTTATCAGCATCCTTGGAAATCTTCAACTAGTACCCATCCAGTTGCCCTATGCCAGCACGGCCGAGACATCAGATGCAAGCTTACATGGTGATGCACAAAATGGAAAAAATATTACTTCTGATAATATCATCGACTTGGATCAGTACGATGTTGGAGATCATACCCATGGTAACATGGACAATATTGGGGCTCAGAAAACAGTGTTTTTACTTGATTCTGATGACGAGGACATGGTCGAATCATTTGGAGATGGAAATTTATCTGGTTCTGAGAAAAATACTGAACTTATCCAAGAATGCATGCTGGCTGAGCAGCCTTGCCAGTACCAGGACATCATCATGCAAGATAATGAGAATATCAATTCTGAAGCTCAGCATGTAGTTTGTCCAGGAAATCCAAGCATGGGTATCAACAACGAGGTGCATTCAACTCATCATGAAAATCCTCTGTTTTCTAATGCATCTAGTATAATGCACAATTGTGCATGTTTTGTACTGCCTGAATAAGAAAGGAGACAATAGACATTATCCACTCCCGTGGTTGCAACAAATAGTTTATGTGATCCTTACAAAAGCAGAGACGGGTTAAACTCATAGGTCATCTTTTTAATGCACAATTACTTCATTATGTCATGGCTGTGTGCATCTGTTGATGTAGAGGCCGGGGTTTTACCCCCTTTTCGAATGAAAAAACTTCATTATTTAGTCAAGCCCCACCAACTGCTTAACAGTGTCGAGTTTGTCTAAACTTATGTCAGCATGATAAATTGCTTTGTGTTGAAATTACTTATTACTGAATAGCTGCCATCTGTGTTTCAAGCCCAAGGAAATTGCTTCCTTTGATGGATATAATACTTCAGAGCCACAACAACTGAACAAGCAAGGACAGCATGGCATAAACATTTACAATGAGGTCTGCTTCGCTCTCAAAATGATAACCACTATTCTTGAATCATGTTCTTTTTCTAGATTGTCCAATTAGAGGACTACCGGTAATCATCAAGCATGTTCATATTTATGTGTAGATGCTAATTAATATCATATCTCAATAACACTAGAAGTCCTTGGCCAAGGAATACTGTTATATTGTGCTTGAAGCAACTCAATGAAGTAAATTTCTAATATGTTCTTTTTACAGCGACAACAACAACAAAGCCTTTCAGTCCCAAACAAGCAGGGGTAGGCTAGCATTGAAACCCATAAGTTCTTGAGACTAACTCATGGTCTGGCACGTGGATAGCTAACTTCCATGCATTCATGTCCATGGCTAATTCTTTGGTGATATTTCAGTCCTTCAAATCTCTCTTCATGGACTCCTTTCATGTTAAGTTTGGTCTACCCCGACCTCTCTTGACATCATCAACACACTTGAACTTTTCGTTATGCACTGGTGCTTCTGGAGGCCTGCATTGTATATACCCAAACCATCTTAGACGATGTTGGACAAGCTTCTCTCCAATTGGCGCTACCCCAGCTCTATCACGTTGGATCCTTTGTTGTGTGGCCACATATCCATCTCAACATGCGCATCTCTCGTACATCTAATTGTTGGACAAGACGCCGCTAGTTGGCCAACACTCAGCCATATAACATCGCGAGTCAAATCGCGGCCTATATAACCTGTCTTTTAGCTTCTGAGGCACTCTCTTATCACAGAGGACGTCCGAATCTTGACGCCACTTCATCCATCTAGCTTTTATTTGATGGTTCACATCTTCATCGATATCACCATCCTTCTGCAACATTGACCCCAAATATGAAAAGGTGTCCTTTTGAGTACCACTTGACCGTCTCCTTCTCGTGCCTAGTAGTACTGAACCACACCTCATGTACTCCTAAGCCTAAAACCTTTCGATTCCAAAGTCTATCTCCACAACTTTAACTTTCTATTAAACCTTGTTTGACTAATACCACATCATCCGCAAAGATCATACAACATGGGATATCTCCTTGTATATACCTTGCGACCTCATCCATCACCAAAGCAGAATGGTAAGGTCTGAAAGTTGACCCTTGGTGTAGTCCTATTTTAATTGGAAACTCATCAGTGTCACCATCACTTTTTGGAACACTTATCACAACATATCCATAATGATTAATGAGGGTAATGTAGTTTGTTGAGACTTTGTGTTTCTCCATGACATTTCACGGAGTTGTCGTACCAAGAAAATGGCTTCCATGGTCGACCTCCCAGGCATGAAACCAAACTGATTTTGTGTCACGCTTGTCATTCTTTCTAAGTGGTGCTCAATGACTCTCACTCATAGCTTCATTGTATGGCTCGCCAGCTTAATTCCACGGTAATTAGTACAACTTTGAACACCCCACTTTGTTCTTGAAGATTGGTACTAATATAGCCCACCTCCATTTTTCGGGCATCTTGTTTGACCAAAAAATGAGGTTGAAAGCTTAGTTAGCCATACTATCACTATGTCTTCAAAGCCCCTCCACACCTCAATGGGAATACAATCGGGGTCTGTCGCCTTGCCTCCTTTCATCCTTTTTAAAGCCTTCCCGACCTTAGACCCTTGGATCTGTCGCACAAAACATTTGTTGGCATCTTCAAAGGAGTTGTCCAGCTCAATGGTAGAGCTCTCATTCTCTCCATTGAACAGCTTGTCGAAGTACTCCCGACATCCATGCTTGATATCCGCATCCTTCACCAGAAGCCTATCTGCTCCGTCCTTGATGCATTTGACTTGGTTGACATCCCTCGTCTTCCTCTCTCGGATTTTTACACCATTATGTTTTATTTTTTTTGAATATCCTGCTTTTTCTTTGTTAAGTTACAAGGAAATTTGCTTTTAGTTTCATCATTTTTTCCATAAAATATGCCTGCTCAATTTCATAAAGGAAAGACTGGCTGTTTATGAATCGCAATATCTGGATTGATAAATGTAATTGTTTCTCCCAATAATGTTCACTATCTTGCATTTCAACAGAGTCGTGCCGGGGAGAAAGAAACGAGGGAAGGAGAAGGTGAAGATGTCCAAAGTAAAGGACACATGGAGAACAACCATATATCTGCTGTAGATTCTCATGAAATATCTTGTGAGGTCATACAAAGTGAATCCACGGCAAAAGGAAATTATAATCACAGTGATACCAATGAAAATCCAGTTGATGAGCTGGATGAGTATTGGAAGGACATGTCGGTTGCACTGGCATTTTCAAAGGTATCTGTTTAATAAACCCCTTGCAATTGTCTTTATATATCTTCCCTTTATTTATTTATATCAAGTTAGATCTCAATATGACATGATGGATTACCTCAGTTCCTAGCTCCCTTGATAATGGTTTTCATGCTTGTAGTAATGAAATGGTTCTCAGCAAATATTCCCTATAGAATATAATATTTGCAGTACATGCTATAGTCAAGCATCATTTCTTTACTTGGTGTGTATTATGAAACTATAAAAAATCTGAATGTTGTCTTCCACATAATGCCCGAGGTCAGTTATGTGACCCTATTTTGCATTTTCTTACTCAAACGTGTAGAGTTAGAGCACACGGTCTTGGAACAGCCAGTTTTGCATTTGCATCCAATCCTTTTTCGTTCTCATACACACATTTTATGAATTATCATCATCATACTACTGGTTTTGTTAACTGTGTTCCTTTACACATTTGATTTGTATTGTCGTCTACCATTACTTGCTTTTTGATGGGTCTGACCAACATAGTTTATCTAACCAGACCGTTGGAAGTGATCAAAGTATTGTTCCGTCGGAGAAGAATAGTTCTGAAGTAGTGGATGATTGTCATCATGACTTCCTTATGAAAGATGATTTGGGCATTGTGTGCCGTGTTTGTGGTTTGATCCAGCAACGTATCGAGAATATTCTTGAGTTACAGTGGAAAAAGGTATGGAGTTTCCGATCCAACTTAGTCCAATTTACTTTCTTGAGTAATCTAGAGATCATTACTAAAAGATTCAAAGTGCACAGCTTCATTTGGCATCACAACATCAATTAGTGATATCGTCTTCTTGTCGATCAACTCATCGATGATTAGTTCTGGATGTCATCATTCATAAATTTTCTTCATTGGTTATGTGTCATTAGCGCTAAGATCAAACGAATTTCCTATACGAGCATCCATTGCATGTGTTTTAGATTTTGACTAGTGCAATTCATTTTTTTTTGCTTGATTTCTAACTTCTCTGTTCAAAAGAGGATTTTACTGGGATATAATCCAAATTTAGACTGAACCATAGCCTAAGCCCCCGCGCTAAAACATCTAGATTTGTAACAAAGAGCAGTTCCTTTTATTTTCCATATCACTGGAGCCACATCTCTCATTTCCTTTTCCTTGCATCAGCACAAGCAATCCTACAGAAGGTACCCGCCAAAACCCAGAAGCTACAATGATCTGGAGGCAACTACAAATTCTTCAGGAAATATTTTTCAAGTTGTACCTGGTGCTCTATCAATCCACCCTCAGCATTTAGAACACATGAAACCTCACCAAGTGGAAGGTTTTAATTTCTTGATCAAGAACTTAGCAGATGAAAACAACCCTGGAGGTTGTATCCTAGCACATGCACCAGGTTCTGGAAAGACTTTTATGCTAATAAGCTTTGTTCAAAGCTTCCTTGCCAGATACCCCGCAGGAAGGCCATTGATCATCCTTCCAAAGGGCATTCTGGCAACATGGAGAACAGAATTTGTCCGTTGGCAAATTAAGGACATGCCCATTCCCCTGTATGACTTCTACTCCTCCAAAGCTGATAACCGGACTGAGCAACTCCAAATTTTAAACTTGTGGGAAGAAAAGAGAAGCATATTGCTGCTAGGGTATCAGCAATTTGCATGCATAGTGTCTGATCAGACTTATAAAGCAGAAGCAGTCATGTGCCAAGAGAAGTTGCTGAAGGTCCCAAGCCTTGTCATTCTAGATGAAGGCCACACTCCGAGAAATGAGCAAACTGACTTACTCACTGCACTCGGGAATATACGAACTCCTAGAAAAGTGGTGCTCTCAGGGACCTTGTTTCAGAATCATGTAAAGGAGGTTTTCAACATCTTGAACCTTGTCCGGCCAAAATTCTTGAAAGGGGAGCGATCTCGTGCGATAGTGAAGCGCGTACTAAGCAAGGTGGACATGTCGGGGAAGAACGCAAGGTCAAGGAACATTTCAGATAAGTTCTGTGATTTGGTTGAAGAAAACCTTCAAAAGGATGCAAATGATAAAATGAGAACGATGATCATCCAGAGTCTACGCGAGCTAACCACGAATGTGCTCCACTATTATCAAGGAGAGCTTTCCGAGGAGCTACCAGGACTTTTGGACTTGACCGTCTTTCTGAAAATGAGTACCGAGCAGGAAGAGATCCTTAGGGGTTTTGTGGGACTAGGTAAATTTAGCAAAAGCGCAAAATGCAGTGCTGTTTCTCTTCATCCATGCTTAAAGGATATCCAGAACATTAAAGACAAGAATCGAGATGTTCTTGTTGAGAAGATTGGTTCCATCATGCGTGGAATTGATATCAAAGTTGGGGCAAAAACAAAGTTTATATACAATTTGTTGTGCCTTTCAGAAGCTGCGGGAGAGAAGGTGCTCGTGTTCAGCCGGTATGTGCGTTTTATGATTTTCTTGGAAATGCTGGTCATAAGAGAGAAAGGATGGATTCCAGATGTGCACATTTTCAGTATGACTGGTGGCTCGACTCCGGACCAGCGAGAGAAGGCGGTCGAGAGATTCAACCACTCACCGGATGCTAAGGTTTTCTTCGGTTCCATCAAGGCATGCGGCGAGGGAATCTCCCTTGTTGGTGCATCACGCGTTGTCATTCTGGATGTCCATGAAAACCCCTCGGTGATGCGCCAGGCGATCGGGCGTGCTTTCAGACCAGGGCAGTCCAAAATGGTGTATTGCTACCGCCTTGTCGCCGCCGACTCGCCAGAAGAGGAGGACCACAACACATCCTTCCGAAAGGAATGGGTGTCTAAGATGTGGTTCGAGTCAAACGAGCTTTGTGGCAATGACGATTTTGAGCTTGCCGCTGTCGATGCTTCGGAGTGCGGCGATAGGTTTCTTGAAAACGAGGCACTGCGACAAGATATCAAATCGCTGTACAAAAGGTATGTGCATCTTAATCATGAGAATGAATCTCATCAAACCTTTTGGTTTTGATGCTAGGAAGTTGAATGCATCAATGAGCCTCGCTTTCTTTTCAGGTGAACGAGAATGACAATGCCAAGCGCTAACCAACCAGTGAGAGAGAAAGAACCTGGGGGGAAGGAACTGAAGCTCACTTTCTTTGCAGTATTTTGTTGATCGTCTTAATTGTGTTAGTATGAACAGACATAACATGGTGCAAGTCTCTAGTAGTACAACCGTTTACACTCTCAAATGTTTAAATGTCTAGTGGACATGCACGGTGTAAAAAAACAATTTATTTTGAATATTTCTGATATTCAAATGAACAAAAAGAATTCTTAGGGAGTCGAATATCCAAGTCTGCTGTTAAACCTATTTGTCAAATACCTGCACTATGATGCAACCTTTTTCACATTCTTGACAACTAGATTGCAGTATCTCTACACACAAGTAATTCTATTATCGTCTGTCAAACTCCCAAGTAATTCGTATTTTGGACACTTTTTTTTACAGTTATTTTGGACACTTAATATACGTTGCAAACTCTGAACCCATATTATTATTTGTAGTGCTTCCTTGTCGTGCTAAAAACTCAAGTTCTTACTACGTTTCAAGCCGGTTACAGTTTCATCTCTGAATTTCTTGCTTGGTTTATATTTTCTCGAACCTATTTTATGCTCAAATGCTAAATTATATTATTATTTGTAGTGCTTCCTTGTCGTACTAAAAACTCAAATGCTGAATTTCTTGAGATCTTAGATTCATCAAATTTGAGATCTTAGATTCATCAAAAAGTCCACTCCAGGTCTGTCAGCAACACGGACGGGGGCGACCAGGAGGGAAGAGAATCAACCAGTAGCGCTGTAGCAAATCCGGCAAGAGGAGAGGAGACCCAACAGGAAGCCCAAAGACCCAGGCGTGAGAAAGAACGGCCCAAGTAGAACAGCGGCCCAGAATGGGCGACTTGAGCCCCAACTGTCGTTAAATAGAGGTTTTTGAAACGAGGTTTTTTCTGTCCCCTAGTCGCCGACTAGGGTTTTTCTGCCTCTGGCGATTTTACGTTGCCACCTAGGGTTTACTTCCCCGGCGATCTATCGCCGGGATTGGGTGTTGTTTTTGGCCGTCTCTGGCATCGGAAACATCGTGCGCTTCCTTGCCGATCTCAGGGGATATGGAGAAGGGTGAGCCGAGCTATAGATCGGATCCGGTGGAGGATCTTTTGGGACGTCTCAATCTTCTGGAGGAGGAGGATGATGGGTTTGTCTGGGAGGAGGAGGTGAAGGAACAGCCGGAGGTGGTGAAGTGGCTGACCATTGCCAAGGTGCATACTGAGAAGAGCTTTAGCCCTAGTGCCCTATTCGCCGATATGCGATCAGCATGGAGCCCAGCCAAGGAGGTCATCTGGAGAAGGGTCGAAAATAACTTGTTTACGATCCAGTTTGAGTGTCTGGCGGACTGGAATAAGGCATTGAAGATGGGACCGTGGTTTTTTCGCAACAATCATGCACTGCTAATTGAAGAATATGATGGGTTCTCTAACCCTAGATCAGTGGTCTTGGATAAATTGGCGGTATGGGCTCAAGTCTACAAGCTCCCTGATAATTTCTTACATGAGAACATTGTAAAAGGGATCTGCAGACCTATTGGGGAAGTTCTGGAAGTACAACTTCGATTGCCTGCGGGCTTCGTTGGCGAGTTTGTTCGAGTCAGAATCAATATGAAAGTTACAAAGCAAATCACAAGGTTTGTTTCTATGACGAAGAATAAAAAGGAGTGGTACCAGGTAAAATATGAGAGACTACCAATTTTCTGTGGGGTCTGCGGATTGCTTGGTCACTGGCATCAAGAATGTGGAGATGGTATACATGATGAGTCAAAATTGGAGTGGGGGGATTTTATTCTTGCCAACCCGGGACGTGGAAGAGGTAGAGGATGGGCGGACAATAGAAATCAGCGGAACCGGGCAGATGATCCTGTTGGAAGGGGCAGGGGTTTTGGAGACACTATGGGCCGCGGTAGAGGACGCGGGGGAGATGCTTTAGTTCTTCCGTGGCGTCACAATGCTATGTTCCAACCCCCAATACCTAGCACTAATCTGGCGGCAGCTTTTGATTCGGCAATGGATGAAGATCTGGTAAATGATGCGAATGAGAGGAAAAGGCTGGCGGAAAATTCTGTTGCTGATCCAGTAATTCCAGAGGCTACTGACAAAGCAGCGGCTAATGGTAAAGAGTTTATCCCTGGTGATAAAACGGGGAACATGGCAATGATGATAGACATACTTGAGGATGGAAGTGGTTTGGTTGATCCAGAAAAAACCCCGCATAACAGTGAGAACAAAAAGAAGCAAAAGCAGTGGGAGAGTTCAACGAGTTTTGATGGCCTTCTGCTACCCCCAATTTCTTCATCGGCGGCATCCCTCGAGGATGACCGCCGGGAGCAATGAATATCCTGTGCTGGAACTGTCGGGGGCTGGGCAACCCGGCGACAGTTCGTGAAACTCGTGAATTAACGAGCAAATATGCCCCGGCAGTGTTGTGCTTAATAGAGACGCAATTACAGAAAAAACGTGCCGAGATTTTATGTTCTTTGTTTGGGTATAAGAATGCTTTCGCAGTGGGAAGCTCAGGACGATCTGGTGGTTTGGTAGTCTTTTGGAATAGTGCTGATGTTCAATTGGAGGTAGTGGATCACTCGAGAAACTATATTGATTCTGTGATCACTGGCCTGGGAGATACTCCTTGGCGGTTAACTTGTGTGTATGGTGAAGCACAAACACATGACAGATACAAAACTTGGGAGGCGATGAGGTCTTTAGCGGGCAAGTCTGATTTGCCATGGCTAGCAATTGGCGATTTCAACGAAGTCCTATACCATTCGGAGTATGAAGGAATTGGGCAGAGGAGTCAAACCCAATTGGAGGGCTTTAGAGATACCCTTGATGTGTGCTCTCTGATGGATATTGGCCACACGGGTTCTCCTTGGGCTTTTGAAAAGAAAGTGACCGGGGGATCCTATACCCGTGTGAGGTTAGATAGAGGGGTGGCGGATTCGCTCTGGAGTACGTTGTTCCCTTCTGCAACAGTGGATCACTTGGTGGCAGCGTGCTCTGACCATCGGGCTCTAAACCTTAAACTATCGGATGACCTAGTTGAAGCCAAGAAGCCCAGAATTTTTCGGTATGAGATAGCGTGGGAATCTCACCCGGAACTTGGAGATTTTGTGAAGGGGGGCTGGAGTAATTTGCAACATGCATCTTCAATGGAGAATTTAAAAGAGAAGCTGAGTAGTTTAGCTAAGAACCTTTCAGCTTGGGACAGAAATACTTTTGGAAGTGTTCGTGATGAAATTCGAAAACTGAAAGCAGAATTGGAGATATTGCAATCGGTTCCAGGACGGGATGGCCCTTCTCATAGGGAGCTTAAAATAGTTGATGATCTTGTTGAACTATATCACAGAGAGGAAATTCTATGGCGGCAAAGGTCACGGGTTGAATGGTTGGTTGGTGGTGACAAGAACACCAAGTACTTCCATATGAGAGCAACACTGAGGAGAAGGAAGAATCTGATTCGCTCGCTCCAGAAGGCAGATGGTACGGCGGTCTAGGATATTGCAGAATTAGAGAATATGACAACAACTTTTTATTCAAACTTATACACGTCTGAAGGAGTTACCAATATGCAGGCAGTGTTAGATGTGATGCCAACAAAGGTGACTCAAGAAATGAATACCATGCTTTGTGAACAGTACACCAAAGAAGAAGTGAAAAAGGCTTTGTTTCAGATGGGTCCCTCGAAAGCCCCCGGACCGGATGGTTTCCCGGCTCACTTTTTCCAGAAACATTGGGAGGTCTGTGGAGATGAAGTTACCAAGATAGTCCTAAAAATCTTGGACGGTTCTGAAAGCGCTGAGTGCATTAATGATACTTTCTTGGTAATCATTCCGAAGGTTAAAAACCCTACATTTCTAGCCCAATTTCGTCCTATTAGTTTATGTAATGCCTTATATAAGATTGCCTCGAAGGTTGTTGCAAACCGGCTGAAATTGGTGCTGCCTGAAATCATATCTCCGGAACAGTCTGCTTTTGTTCCGGGCCGCCACATTACAGATAATATTATTGTGGCTTATGAGTGCTTGCATTTCATGAAGAGGAATAAAGCACTCAAACATCGCCATGGTGCTCTGAAGTTAGATATGATGAAGGCTTATGACCGAGTTGAATGGGATTATCTTGAAGCAGTTATGTTGAAGTTGGGCTTTGCCTCGGTTTGGGTGGAAAGAGTAATGTCTTTTGTCCGATCTGTTTCTTTCTCGGTTCTTTTTAATGGGAAGAAACTTGATAATTTCAAGCCTACAAGGGGAATACGACAAGGAGATCCTATCTCACCATATCTATTCTTGTTAGCAGCGGAGGGCCTTTCAGGTCTCCTTAAATCCGGAATTCAATCATCTAATTTGAATGGTGTTACAGTGGCGCCTTCGGCACCACCAATCAATCACCTTTTGTTTGCAGATGATAGCCTGCTATTCTTCAAGGCCAATAGTGAAGGTGCGAATGAAGTGTCAAACCTGTTACAAGTTTATTGTAATGCTTCGGGACAAAGGATTAACAATTCAAAATCTTCCATATATTTTAGTAAGGGACGTCCAGAGAACTCGAGGCAAGAGATTAAAGATATTCTAGCAGTGCAGAATGAGACGTTGAATGAAAAATATCTGGGGATGCCATCTGATATTGGATCTTCCAAAACAGGTGCTTTCAAATATGTCAAGGACCGTGTTTGGGGGAAAGTGAAGGGATATATTGAGGATACTATCTCGGCAGCCGGGAAGGAGATTCTTATCAAATCTGTGGCCCAGGCGATCCCAGTCTATTCCATGTCATGTTTCAAACTTCCAAGGGGTCTTTGTGAACACCTTAATAGCATAAGTCGCCAATTTTTCTGGGGCAGCAAAGCAGGAAAACGTAAACCCCATTGGGTGTCGTGGGAAACTTTGATAGAGCCGAAGTATATGGGAGGATTGGGTTTTCGTGATTTTGAGTTATTTAATGTAGCATTCCTTGCGAGACAGGCATGGCGGATTCTTGTGAAACCGGAGTCTCTGTGTGCCCGTACCCTGAAGGCTATATACTTCCCAAGCAGTTCTATTCTGGAAGCAATGCTGGGATCGCACCCAAGTCAGATATGGCGTGCGATCGTGGAGGGAAGGGACACTCTGTCCCTCGGACTGATTAAGAGAATAGGTACAGGCAGCAAAACTAAGGTGAGACGAAGGACGAACTGATGATTGTTGATGGAGAAGGGGATGCACGGGGGCATCCCCAAGCTTAGACGCTTGAGTCTCCTTGAATATTTTTTGGGGATGCATGGGGCATCCCCAAGCTTGAGCGCTTGACACTCCCGGATCTTCTTTCATCATCTTCCATCGCACACTTGAAAACTCCCTACATACATAACTCATCATAAGCTGATTAGAGAGGTTAGTACCCTTAATAAAATAATTTTCCCCCACTCGATATAAAGATATTATTGAAGAGCTACTGTTTCTCAAGATTGCCAAAAGGTTTTTGCAAAGAAAAAGAAAGCTTAAGGTTTGCAAAAGTAAGGAGAGACAAAACATGGCAGAATCTGTGAAAAACAGAACAACAGGTAGTATAGAATTTCTTTGGGGCACTTATGCAACTCAAATAAAAAAAATCAGAACATACGAAAGTTTCGCAATTGTATAGAGCATGCTATGTAAAAAAATTCAGCTCAAAAAGATGAATTGGTGAATTGATCCGATTTTTTCCGTCAAGAAGACATAATCTATTTTCTGGACAGCATGTCACAACTTTTCAAGCTTTGTGCCAAGTTATAGAGCATGCATTCTTTTGGTTGTTGATAAATTCTCAAAATATGGTCATTTTATTTCACTCCGGCATCCTTTCCATGTTCAGAAAGTTGCTGAGCTGTTTCTAGATCATGTGTATAAATTGCATGGTATGCCTCGGGTGATTATTTCTGATCGAGACCCCATCTTTACTAGAAAATTCTGGAAACATTTAACAGCTAAAGCGGGTACTCAGTTAAATATGAGCACAACATATCACCCTGAAACTGATGGTCAAACAGAGCGTGTTAATCAGCAAGTTGAATGCTATTTGATATGTTTTATCAGTGCTCATCCTCATCAGTGGAGTAAATGGTTATCTCTTTGTGAATTCTGGTAACTCCAATTGGCATTCTGCCTTGGGGCATTCTCCTTTTCAAGTTCTGTATGGGCGTTCCCCTCGATATTTTGGTATTGCTGATCATGACACAGTGGCTCCTCCTGACCTGCAACAGTGGATGGACTCCAGGCAGCTAGTGACTGACACTATTCGTCAACATCTCTTGCGAGCTCAACAACGTATGAAACAACAAGCAGATACACATCGAGTGGAACGGGTGTTTCAGGAAGGTGAGCTGGTATATCTCAAACTTCAGCCGTATGTTCAGTCTTCTGTGGCTTTACGCGCCAATCACAAACTGACGTTCAAGTATTTTGGCCCTTATAAAGTTCTGGAACAGATTGGTGCGGTTACTTACAGATTGGCATTACCAACTTCTAGCAAGATTCACCCCGTCTTTCATGTTTGTCAACTTAAGAAATTCTTATCGCCATTAGCTGTGGTCCAGAGTGCTTTACCATCATGTGTTGCTTTGCTCCAAGTTCCTCTTTGTGTTCTTCAACACAGAGTTCGTTAGATGGGCCAGCTCATTGTTTCTCAAGGTCTCATTGAATGGTCTGGTGTGCCTACTGCCGATGCTACTTTGGAAGATTTAGATGCTCTTCGTCAGCAGTTCCCTCGTGCTCCAGCTTGGGGTCAAGCTGTGACTCAAGGAGGGGGGATGTCAGCAACACAGACGGGGGCGACCAGGAGGGAAGAGAACCAACCAGTAGCGCTGTAGCAAATCTGGCAAGAGGAGAGGAGAGACCCAACAGGAAGCCCAAAGACCCATGTGTGAGAAAGAACGGCCCAAGTGGAACGCCGGCCCAGAATGGGCGACTTGAGACCCAACTGTCATTAAATAGATAGTTTCCTTCTTCTTTTCTTTTTGGACATTGACTGGGTTGTAACGGCTGCGGCCGGTGACTCGTGTGTAGCTGTGAGGGTGGAAACCACTTTTTCCCCTAGACGACGACTCTAGGGTTTCTTATTCCCCTAAACGACGACTCTAGGGTTTATCGATTTTCCTGCGCTGGCAATCATGTGAAAGCAAAGGTCTTCTGCGTCTACGCTGGGATCCTGATCCTGTCCCCGCTCCTTCTGTTGGGACGGGTTCTCATGGCGGAAGATGGGAACGGTAGATCGGGTTCAGATCAGTTGGATCAGCTTCTGAACAGACTCAATCTTCAAGATGAGGACGATGGAGGTTTTGTGTGGGAAGACGACATTGCAGAGCCGCCTCTTGCTGTCAAGTGGCTAGCAATGGCCAAGGTGTTGACGGAGAGATCGTTCAGCCAAAGCGCTCTATTTGCAGATATGAGATCAGCATGGAACCCTGCAAAACAGGTGGTGTGGCGAAGGGTGGAAGACAACCTCTTCACAGTTCAATTTGGGTGCCTTGCGGATTGGAACAAAGCTATGAAGCAAGGATCGTGGTTCTTCCGCAATCAAGCCTTACTGATCGAGGAGTATGACGGGTTCTCAAACCCTAGAACGGTGGTGCTTGATAAGCTAGCAGTTTGGTCCCAGATTCATAAGCTCCCGGACAACTTCCTTCATGAGAACATAGTTAAAGGAATGTGTAGACCAATTGGAGAAGTCACGGAAGTACAGCTGACCTTACCGGCTGGTTTTATTGGTGAGTTTGTGCGAGTTCGTGTAAACATGAAGGTGGACAAGAAGATCACTCGATTTGTGTCAATGACAAAGGATAGGAAGAAGGAGTGGTACCAAGTGAAGTATGAGAAATTTCCAACCTTTTGCGGTGCTTGTGGTCTAATGGGACATTGGCATGAAGAATGCGGTGACGGTATTCATGATGAGAGTAAACTCGAATGGGGTAACTTCATTCTGGCTGATGGAGGACGAGGCCGAGGGAGATTCGGGCCAAATAACAGAAGCTTTGGGCGTGCAGACCCTCCTCCTTATACAATGGGGAGGGCAAGGGATGATATGATGGCGGGAAGAGGACGAGGGGCGCCTGACTCTCAGGTGGGAGCCTGGAGGTTTAATGCTGCATATCAGGGTCCAATACCGCCTGTGAAGGAAATCTCACTGGTAAATTTGATGCAGCCTTCTCTCAAGATGCAAGGAATCAAGACCAGCTATTGGGGAAGCGCATGGATGATGATGCTGTGTCAAAAGATCCAAATGCAGTTCCCGACCCTACTGAAGGAAACGTCAAGGAGTTGGTTCCTGCAGAGAAGAATGCTTCTGTTTCAACAATGGTTGATCTGTTTGGGGGTGGAGGAAATAATAATGGAAAATCTGAAACCCCGCAAAAGAGTTTCAACAAGAAAAATGCCAAGTCAGATGGAGGTTTTTCGGAGAATGGAAATATGGATACATCGGCGGCATCCCTCGAGGATGACCGCCGGGAGCAATGAGTCTCATTTGTTGGAACTGTCGCGGGCTGGGTATCCCCGCGACAGTTCGAGAAGTTCGTGACCTCACGAACAAATATGCCCCAGCCGTGTTATGCCTAGTTGAGACTCAACTTCAGAAAGCACATGCTGAGATTCTTTGTCAGTCTTTTGGGTTTGATAAAGCTTTTGCAGTTAGTAGTTCTGGGAGGAGTGGAGGATTAGTAGTGTTCTGGAAAGAGGAGATAAAGTTAGGAGTCAATAATTCGTCAAAACATTATATTGACTGTCACGTGATAATTGGGGATCATCCCCATGGAGGCTTACTTGTGTGTACGGGGAGGCTCAGGTGGCTGAACGCCATAAAACCTGGGACACTATGAAGGACCTTGCAATCCAGTCGGGAAGGCCGTGGCTTATGATAGGGGATTTTAATGAGATCCTAAATATCTCTGAGTACGAAGGGATTGGGCAGAGGAGTCAAACACAAATGAATTGATTCAAAGATGCACTAGACATTTGCGGTCTATTTGATCTGGGATTCTCGGGCGTTAACTGGACTTTTGAAAAGAAAGTTTCAGGTGGATCTTTTACTAGAGTTCGTCTGGATAGAGCAGTGGGGGATGCACCATGGAGTACCATGTTTTCGGCTGCTACCGTAGACCACCAGATCACGGCATCATCGGATCACGTGGCACTTGTGGTGCAGCTAGATGATGAGAGCTTAAGAAGGGTCGGGGCAAAACCCTTCAGGTACGAGCAGATGTGGGAGACTCACCCTGAGTGGAAGGATTTCCTAGCTAATCTATGGAAAGATAAACCTGGAGGAACTACGACCAGTGATATGCGAAACAAACTTTCTGTAATATCTGATGATGTGTCAGTTTGGGACAAGAGGACGTTTGGAAATGTCAGAAGCGAAATCCGCCAGTTGAAGCAAGAGCTTGAAATCCTCAAAACAGTACCAAACAGAACGGGCCCGAGTGTGAGGGAGATCAAGATCACGGATCGCTTGGTGGAGCTTTATAATAGGGAGGAAATCTTATGGAGGCAAAGATCGAGAGTAGAATGGTTGGCTGGTGGGGATAGGAACACCAATTTTTTTCACATCCGGGCGAGTATGAGAAGGAGGAAGAACCTTATTAAAAGTCTGAAGAATCCCAACGGGGATATCATTACAAACATCGATGAGTTGGAGAAGATGACATATGACTTTTACAGAACTCTCTACACCTCCGAAGGCACCAATAACATGCAGGCAGTGCTTTCGAGTGTGCATCCGAGAGTGACAGTGGATATGAATAAGTCTCTGCTAGAAGCATACTCGCAGGCTGAGATCAAGACTGCTTTATTTCAGATGAACCCGGATAAATCCCCAGGTCCTGATGGTTTCCTGGCTCTATTCTTTCAGAAACATTGGGATATCTGTGGAGAGGAGGTGATCAAAGTCGTGCTGAGAATCCTTGAAGGTACGGATGACGCGGAATGTATAAATGATACCTTTTTGGTATTGATCCCTAAAGTTAAAAGCCCTGAAAATCTTACTCAATTCCGTCCTATAAGCTTGTGCAATGTATTGTTTAAAATTGCTTCAAAGGTTGTTGCTAACCGCCTCAAAAAGTTTTTGCCTGATATAGTTTCTGAGGAGCAGTCAACATTTGTGCCTGGGAGACAAATTACTGATAACATTATTGTGGCGTATGAGTGTTTACATTTTATGAAGAGAAACAAAGCTTTGAAGCATAGGAGTTGCGCCCTAAAGCTTGACATGATGAAGGCTTATGACCGGGTGGAGTGGGATCATCTGGAAGCTATAATGTTGAAATTGGGTTTTCCTTCTTTATGGGTGTCTAGAGTGATGAGCATGGTCAAGTCAGTTTCCTTCTCGGTCATGTTTAATGGGAAGAGATTGGAGAAGTTCAAACCCTCAAGAGGGATTCGGCAGGGAGACCCCATCTCCCCTTATTTGTTTCTATTGGCAGCAGAGGGCCTTTCTGGCCTGTTAAAATCTGGTTCTCAATCATCGCAGTTGGGTGGTGTACTGGTGGCTCCCTCGGCGCCCACAATTAATCACTTGTTGTTTGCGGATGATAGCCTGCTGCTATTTAAGGCAAATGTGGGTGGAGCAAATGCGGTGTCAAACTTGTTGCGGTCCTATTGTGAGGCCTCGGGCCAAAGGATTAATAATAGCAAATCTTCAAAAATTTTCAGCAAAGGAACCCCGGAGTCGGTTAGAAACAAAGTGAAGGATATTTTGCAAGTCCCAAATGAAACCCTCAATGAGAGGTATCTTGGCATGCCCTCGGATGTGGGGGTATCAAAATCTGGTGCGTTTAAATATATCAAGGAAAGGTTGTGGGGAAAGGTTAAAGGATGGATCGATCAAGTGATCTCCTCAACTGGGAAGGAAATTCTTATTAAATCTGTGGCACAGGCGATCCCTGTTTATTCAATGTCTTGCTTCAAGCTCCCAAGAGGTTTGTGTGAAGAATTGAATAAATTGATAAGGCAATTTTTCTGGGGGAGTCAATCTGGAAAAAGGAAACCCCACTGGGTGTCATGGAGAACTATGTGTCAGCCAAAAAGGGACGGAGGGTTAGGCTTTAAGGATATGGAGGTTTTTAATCTTGCCCTACTGGCGCGACAAGTATGGAGAATTCTCACGTCTCCTGAATCTTTTTGTGCGAAGTTTTTGAAGGCTCTGTACTTCCCAGATTCTTCAATTTTGGAGGCGACGTTGGGAACCCATCCATCACAAATATGGAGGTCTTTGATGGAAGGAAAAGATGCATTGTCGAATGGCCTGATCAAGAGAGTCGGGGATGGAAAGTCTACTCGAGTGTGGGAGGAAAGCTGGATCCCCAGAAGCTTGGGGATGAGGCCTATCGCATGCTTGTCAGCACAGAAACCGGTACTGGTATCGGAGTTGATAGATTCGACGTTGGCATCTTGGAATAGGGCAAAGCTCGAACAAGTTTTTCTGCCTATTGATGTACATGCAATAACATCCATTCCGCTGTGCACTTCTCAGATGGATGACTTTTGGGGCTGGAACTATGAGCAGAATGGAGTTTTTTCTGTAAAATCGGCCTACAACATGCTGATCAAGGAGAGGAAAGAGCGTGAGGATCTGCTGGCCGGTAAATCGACCTCCTCTTCTCCTCAGAAAGATTGGGATGGCTGGACTAAACTGTGGAATATTGATGTGCCTTCTCGCATTAAAAACTTCTTATGGAGGCTGGGCAAGCAGAGTCTAGCAACTGAAGATGTGCGGAAACATAGAAATATGTCGCCGGTGGATAATTGCCCTCTGTGTGGTAATGTGGATTCCTGGACTCACTCTTTGCTTGAATGTTCGGCCTCCAGATGTGTATGGGCGCTTGCGGATGATCGCTTGGTAGAGTTGTTGAGTGAAATTCGGGAACCAAATGCGAGACAGTGGATCTTCCATGTTCAAGAGGAAGCGTCTACCAATCAATTCACGGAAGCAGTCGTTACTCTGTGGGCGATTTGGTCGGCTAGAAGGAAGCTCATCCACGAAGGAATCAACCATTCACCCCTTGCTACGCATTCTTTTATCACAAACTATGTCAGGGAACTTGAGGGCTACCGGAATAGCAATACGAGTGCAAGAGTCCCTAGGACAGGAACCTCCTCTTCGCGGGTGAATCAAGCTTGGACACCTCTTCCACCTGGTTATTTCAAGATCCAGGCGGGCCACGTAAAGAGGGAAGAAGGAGCTGCTGTGTCCGTAATAGCGAGAGATGCTGAAGGTGTCTATGTGGGTTCGTCTTCTTTGCTGTTGACTGGAGATTTGGACAAGACTACCCTGGACACAATGGCTTGCAGGGAGAGCATGGCGCTAGCAGAAGATCTCCAGCTTCGGAACATTGTCATTTCATGTGCTAACTCTTTGACTATCAAGGAAATTGTGGAGAAAGGAGGAGGGAAGCAGGCTGCTATCGTGCGCGCAGTTCATAAGCGCATTTCTAGTTTTAATTCTTGCTCTTTCATTTTTGAAAAATCTAGTTCTGTAGTAGGTGCTTTATTAACTGAATACTCGGTTGGCTTGTCGGCGGGACGCCATGTGTGGCTTATTTCTCCCCCGGATCAGGCGTGAATCCCTGTGAGACTTGTTGAATAAAGCATCATAAACCCCTCAAAAAAAACTGTGAGGGTGGATGGGAGGCTAGCTACACCAAAATTCAAATCCATCCGAAATCTAAGCTAGGTAGAACACCGTGAGTCCAATCTCCTCACAAAGTCCTACCCAGGTATCAGGACATGTATGTAACAGTTCTTACCCCATCCGACAACAGGTGGCAATGACATTTTATAACAATGTAAAACCTACATGAATGAATTGCAATGTAATCACACCTTGTTCTCTGAAATGTTGAAAACTAATGGGGGATGTTGCAATGGACAGTGGAATTTGTAATATTCAAAAGAATAGGTAAAATTCTCAAGAAGCCAGAGAATGCAAGACTGCCGTTGCACACAAACCTTTTTCACATTCTTGAAAGCAATCGAAACGAAAAGCTAACATGATCTGAGAAAATACTTGTCAAATAGCTGCAGCCATTTTCACATTCTTGACAATTAGACTGTATTATCTGTAACAACAAAGTCTGTCTTCAAACAAACAAGGCAACTCTCCCAAACTCATGCACTTCAAAACTCAGCGAAGAATTGTGAAATCATAGATGAATCTATTGGATCCGTATCTCACTTACACACTTTTCCAACTAGAGCAGCCGAACGTTTTAAAAGGCATCGAAGCATAAAAAGTACATACAATTACTCAGATGCTTTGCACAAATTCAGACCAATAATTCTCATTCATATCCGAAACTGATTACAGTATGGCTTGTAGTCAAGTACATCAAGGACTTGCTAAGCTCAAATATTCACCCACACATACGCACAAGAGTTCAGTAACCAATGCTACTCATCGGAAACTGCAACTTTAACTCACTAAGACGCCAAGCTCAAAAGAAAAAAAAACTTACTAAGACGCCAATGCCAACTTATGATACTACCCATTACGGGCAGCCTAAGACTATCCATAGTGGGAATAACATCAATGGTAACATCACACATATCTAGGCAAAATAGATGACGTGGCAAGTAATTAATGAGAAAAAAGAGGGATATGGTAATTTAGGTAGTTACTTGCTCTTTGAGAGCATGGTTAATAGTATAGCCAGCTGCTGGCTATAAGAAGTTGCCATGTCATCTATAGCCAAGATTATAGCCAACTAGTACAATAGTTAGATATAAATATGTACTACATTTTTAACATATGACCCACTTGTCTTTCTCACAAAGTGCCTAGGAGCACGTGCTACAGCTGGCTACTAACTTGTAGCCCGCTTCTCTTCTCTTTCCTCTCCTCTCTCCTCCACGTAAGAAAAATATAATACTTTAATGCTTACAAACCGCCTACATCATCTTATTGTACTTGCTCTGAGTAACATCACACATACCAATGCAATATAAGTCTACAACATAATAAATGAAGTGTTGCATGGCATCATATATATGTTACTCCCCACTATAGAGATAGTAACATAGACTAGAAACAACGCGATGTTACTAGTGGAAGTTACTCCCCAGTATGGCTTGTATAATTAAGAATCCAAGTCAGCTAGAATTAATTTTACAGGAAAGTCAGCACAATCACCAAACATTAGGCAGATCACACGATTACGTGTGTATCAGCAAGTTCAAATGTACCCCTTTTTCTGCTACAAGCCGGGTAGTAAATGGGCATTTAAAGTTTTGCAGCGAGTGCGTTTTACGCTCCGTCTCATGGCATTGCAGTAAATGAGTAACCATTAATTTTGGCTCATCTACTTTACATTGGTTTATTGAAAATGCCATTTATTTACTTAAACCCTTTCACTTAGGAGTTAGGACCAGGCAAGGATGTAGTGTAACCATGTCGTACGCATCTTAACATGGTTTTTGCTGCCATGGCGACTCTGCTGACAGTCTTGTCAAACTACTAGTGACTAAAAGGGATTCAAAGAACACTAGAGATCCTGGTAAGTACAATAGTACAAAAAAGACCTTTGAATCACATCATTCGTTCCTGTTGGCTTACAAACCGGTACTAATGCCACCACTAGTACCGGTTCGTGAGTCCAGGGTTTAGTACCGGTTCATAAGGTAGGCCCCCAGCCTAACGGCAACCTGCCACCACCCCTATAGTACTGGTTGGTGCTTGCTATTGCATCCACACTTGATTGTCCTATTATACTTTTGATATCTCCAACTCATATTCCGGAGAATTGTGCTCTTATTAAGGCTCAATGTGAAGGGTTGCATTTATCTTATGTTCCTAAAGACCGTGTTGAAAAATTTACACGTGTGCTTGTAGGTCATGAACAACATGCTTTATGTGACAGTTATATTCTTGATGTTGTTCATGATACTACTGAAAATTATTTTGAGAGAGGAAAGCTTGGTGGTAGAAACTTCCATATTACAGAAACACCTCTCTTTATGATGAAAATTTTGAAGTTTCTCTTCTTTTACCTTCCTATACTTGTTACTTTGTGCTTTCATGATTTATTTCTTTACAATGTCCCTAGGCATAGGGAGTGGTTAGGCTTAAATGTGTTTCATATTTTCTTATTGATGCCCTCTTTTGGTTCAAATCCTTATTCTTATGAGAGCATCTTTTAAAATCTTAATGCCTAGCTAAAAGGCATAAAAGAAAGCGCTTATTGAGAGGCAACCCAAAATGTTTTAACTTTTAGTTTAGTGGTCCTGATTCTTGTTACTACTGTAGCAACATCATTGTATCTTATTTTCAAGCTTTGTGCCAAGTTTTAGCCTACGATTGCAAGAAAGTTCAAAAGTTGTGACATGCTGTCCAGAAACAAATTCTGTGTACTCGACGGAAAAATTGGCCAAAAATCAGCAGATCATATTTTTGATCTGAATTGTTTTGACAATATTCTCCATACAATTAGATTTCAGGCGTCTGTTCTGAGTTTTTTGATTTGAGTTGCAGAAGTACCCCAAAAAATTATTTACTACCTGCTGGTCTGTTTTTCACAGATTCTGCCACATTTTGCGTTTTCATCGTTTTGCAAATCTTAAGCTTGCTTTTTCTTTGCAAACACTTTTTGGAAATCATGAGAAACAATAGCTATTCATGAAAATCTTTATTTCCAATGAAGAAAATATATTTTATTATGTGTACTAACCACTCTAATCAACTTATGATGAGTTTCGTATGAAGGGAGTTTTCAAGTATGCGATGGAAGATGATGAAAGAAGATCCGGGAGTGTCAAGCGCTCAAGCTTGGGGATTCCCCATGCACCCCCAAGAAATATCCAAGGAGACTCAAGCGTCTAAGATTGGGGAAGCCCCCGTGCATCCCCTTCTCCATTAACAATCATCAGTTCGTCCTTCTCAATGCTATATTTTTATCACTTCATATGTTATGTGCTAAACTTGGAGCGTCTCGCTCTTTACTTTTTAGTTGTTTTAGTTTTGCTTTCTGTTCATAACAAGTTGGGCCCCAGCCTTCATTGTTTGGGAGAGAAATACGCTCCACTCCACCCTAGAACACAACATAGGTTTTCATGCTTATCTTTTTGTGTGTTCTTTATCTTTTCATAGCTGTTGTTATGTTTATCTCTAGTTTTCATGCTTTATCTCTTTAAGAGCTTTTATTTAGGTTGCTTTTGGAACTCTCTTGAGTTATCATGCTTAACTTGTTTAGAGAGTTGGCTTGTTGCACTGAGTTGTGTGTCTTGCATGAGTAGGTAATTGAGGTTGCTATTACAAGTGTAGTGGTAACTTGTAATAGTTTTGAGGTATTGATTTGAGTAATGTTTGGACTTTTGGTGCCAAGTGATTGAGCCTATTAGTGATAGGTGTTGTATTTTGGGTAATCCGTGTTTATTTCCGAAAACTACAAAAAATAGTTGAGAACTCTAACTATTAGATGGATCGCTAACCTCCGGAGGGGTTGGAATATATAGAGTACCCTCATGTACCATGGGTCGAGGATGCGCAAGGATAACCAAACTCCCATACACTCCTCCTCGGGTACTTGTCTCTTTGTGAACCTCCTGATTAGATAGAGAGTTACCGATAATAAGCGCATGAGTTCTTCGAACTAATGCGAGTATTCGATTGTTGGCACTTCCACCTCCCATATTTTGCTAGCCTCTTCGGTACCGTGCATTGCCCTTTCTCATCTTGAGAGTTGGTGCATACTTCGTCGGTGCATCCAAAACCTTGTCATGATACACTCTTTTATCATAAACCTCCTTATATCTTCCTCGAAATAGCCACCATACCTTTCCATAGCATTTTCAAGATACATTGCCATGCAACATCCACCATCTCATTACTTGATCTTCATGTCATACATGATTTTTCTTGATCGAGGAGCCGCATGCTAGGTTGGCCTTGCCCTTATCATTGCTACATGACACGCTAGTATCATTGCATATCCTGCTACACTGGCAGAGGCATACATTTGCATACATCATAATAGTTTTCACTTTTCTTTATGTTGAGTACTTCTTGTAAAGTGTGAAGATGTTCTATATTCTTGTAAAATATAGAGTGTTGCCCTTAATCGAGGAAAAGATCCCAAAGAGGACAAATTAAAAAGATCCCCAAGAGGACAAATCAGAGATAAATAGACAAGCCAATGAGGCCACAAAAAAATAGAAAAAAGAAAAAAGGAAATAATAAGAGAGAAGGGGGCAACACTACTACTCCTTTTGAAAGATCCACACTTGTACTCCATTGTCATATTTGTACTCCATAGAGATTATCATCCCCACATAACTATATGGGGATCCTTACACTATAGAACTTGGCTTGCATATTCCAAGGATGAGCCTCCTCATGAGCTCCAGGTCTTCATGAGCAAGCAAGCTGGATGCACCCCCACTAGTTCCATTGGAGAGCTCACCTTAGCTCATATGTGCATCCGTTGCATGGCAATTCCTACTCCTCATATCATATCTATCGTTTGGTTTTCTCTCGCCTATGATTGGCCTCATTGATGTGAGCCTTTCACACCTTTTTGTTTTCCTTACTCATCATTTTTCTCTTAGCCATCCTAAGTGCCAACGTATCTTGCTCGCGCTCATCCACTGCATGAGTGCTCAAAGTCGAAAGGGAGAGGATCAGTTTGACTTCTACCTGTCTAGTGGTCTGGGGACGAGTCAGAATAAGGTTCTAAAGGAGACCAAGTGTGAAGTTTAAGTAGATTGAGTTCTCAAATAAAGTATATAGTATTTTTATGCTCTAAACCCATCTCCCACTTTATGCACGCAAACACCATTTGGAGACATTCAAGTCACGGACAATGAGAGCTCTTGCACCTTTATGTTCTTACTTTGCTACTTTCAATACTAGATATAGATTCTTGCTTGTTATTGTATTGACTTGAATTGCATATCTTACTTGCTTTACTTTGAAGTTCTTATATGTGTGTTAGCATGTCACCACATAAATTATCTGTGTTATCGTTTACCTACTCAAGGATGAGCATGAATTAAGCTTGGGGATGTTGATATGTCCCAAACGTATCTATAATTTCTGCTTGTTCCATGCTCTTTTAGTTGACATTGCTATGTGTTTTGCTACACTTTCATACCTTTTTACACATATTTGGACTAACCTACTAACTCAGTGCACCCAGTGCCAGTTTCTGTCTGCTGATGTTTGTAAGTTGCAGGTTTTTACCCATATTTATAGAGCTCCAAAAATTACAAAAAAATCAGATAAAAAATCAGCACGACGGAAGCTTCCGGAATCACCAAGGTGGGGCTAGAGGGGGCCAGGCCCCACCCTGGAGGCCAGGTGGCACGACCTCCTCCCTGGCCGCGCCACATGCTTCCTGGGGGGAGGGTAACCCCCTAGTGCCCCCCTTTGTCCTATATTTACTCCTCACTCTGAAAACCCTCAAGGAGGACCACGTATCACGATTTTTCCCTTTGTTCCGCCGCCATGCTTCCAAGATCGGGAGCACCAGAAGACCTCTTCCCGGGACCCTTCTGGAGAAAGGATTGTCCCCCGGGAGCTTCTCCACCACCATGAGCGCTTCCCGGATGTGCCACGAGTAGTCTACCTTGGACCAGGGTCCATGATCAGTAGCTATGTGATTTCTTCGCTCCAATCTTGTGCTTCAATTCTTAGCCCTTGTGAGATGCCCTACATGATCAAGGCATCTTTGTAATTTTCCTGCTATTGCTATGCTGTGTTTGCTGGGATCCGATGGATTATGAGATTATGTTAAAATTGTGATGAGTTATATATTTGGTTCTCCTTTTATATTTTGTTCTTGAGTAATTCTTGCATGTTCTCCATTGTTTTTTATTGCTTTGTCCAAGTAGTAGATAGTAACTCCAAGAGGGAGCGTTTATGTTTGATTGTGGGTTCATGCCCCCTGATGTCTAGCTTGAGTGACAGAAACATCAGACTACATGATGTGTTGTTTCCACCAGGGAGAAAACAACGATGCTTGTTACCGCGGTTGCAAGGATTGTTTACCTTACACAAAGTTTGTTAATGCAGTTGTCTATTGCTTTGAGTTTACACTTTTGGTGGGGCTCACAACTTAATACTAGCGAGATGTTCTGGATAGATATCTCAAGGTGGATGATTAGTGAGTAGATGCAGTTGGATTTCAGTCTACTTGTCTTGGCGTATTGCCCATACTCTCGAGCCTCTAACTTTCTTTGCAGCATAATTAGCATTGCGGTGCGTTTATAATTCTGTCAATTTCCCAACTATAATTTATTTACCCAGCTTAGCTATTTTATCGTCTTTAGGAGAGAGACATCACTAGTGATCATCATGGGACCTCGGTCCATATTTCCACCACTGTTTACACCTCACTTTATCTACTACTTTATTTCCTTTTGTTGCAATCACCACTATTATTTTGCACCTTGTAGTTGATCCTTTGTAAACAACAAGGCCAGAGAGATTGACAACCTCTCTGTACTCGTTGGGTGCAAAGTTATTTGCTTTTGTGTGCAGGTCCACGTCTTGTGTAAGCGCCAGAGCAGTAGACACCTACTTGTAGATCCTTGGAGTCCTCCTGGATTCGATAAACCTTACCGTCCTCGTGTAAGGTAAATTTACTGCTAGCTACATCTCAACCTTCCACTTGGGGTAACCAACGAGGGGCGAGAAGCCATCAACCGATGACGGGATTACGTCCCTGTCACAACGTTGTCGGTGAAGACATCACGATACAGCCTCGACGATGAAGGAGCACCACAAGTGTAGCGCTTCGCGAGATTACAAACATACGTTGTACCCGACGTTCCCTCTGGGCCCCGGACCTGGCGAGCAGCGGAAATAAGATGGATTCGGATCCCGATTCTAGCAGCACGACGGCGTGCGTATGATGGAGAAACCCCCAACCAAGTGCAGAATCCAAACAAGGGGAGTCCGTTCAAAGGAAGGAGAAAGAAGAAAGAGAGAGATCAATGTCATGAAGAAAAAGGGCACCCTACCCCTCTCCTTATATAGGCCAAGGAGGGGTGCCACCCTCCCTCAACTTCCCATGTGGGACTAAACCCAAGGAGAGAGAGAGGGGGGATGCGCCATAAGGGGGGTGGGCCCCTCCCTAGGTGCCATGGGCCAAGGGGGGAGGCTCCCTCCTCCCCTAATGGGCCTCTTTAGGACCATATGCCTTTTCTTCCATTTTTAATTATATTTTAATATTTAATTATATTAATTAAATAACAAGACATATTTAAACATTATTAAATAATATTTTGAACCTTTAAAATATCCAGAACTCCTTCCGGCATTCCCGAAATAATTCTGGTGTTCTCTCCTATTTCACCGATGATCCCGAATCTACCTTTATTGCGTCAAATACCCTTAAGTGTGACACCCGACGGTCTAGGAAACAACAGACATGATCATGACACTCTCTTGATCAATGACCATCAGTCGGACCTGGTTACAATCCTAGATGGCCCCATGCGCTTCCATCAAATGAACTTCATCGTTGTTGGAAACCGTTAACGTTGAGTCCTGTTCCCTTTGTCCTACAATACTTTGTTTGTCTGAGGTTTGATCGTCGGTATCCAATATACCTAGTTCATCCTTGTTATCGACAAACATGTTTACTCTTCACCATGATATTACAACTCCGTGACCTAGTCACATGATTGCAATCTTTATGATGTAATATCATCGAGTGGGCCCAAATCCCACTTTGATCTATTTTCATACTCATCAATGATGACCCTCAACGTAAAGGGATCGATTGCAGCGTTTTCGATAAGTAAGAGTGTCGAACCCAACGAGGAGCAGAAGGTAGTAGCAAGTGACTTTGGTAAGGAGATAACTGCAAGCACTGAAAGATAACTTTTAGGGATTTTTCTTGGTATAAGCGACAGGAAAGTAAAAACGAGCAAAGTAAAAGATACTGAAGAGTAACAAGTGGCCCAATCCTTCTGAGCAAAGGAGAGGCCTAGCAACTGAACTTATAAAAGCTAAAGTGTTCTTGAAGACACACGGGAGAGGTAGTCATGTGCTTTCGCCATATTCCGTATCGGTACTATGTGATGTGTTGATAAGTGTTGAGTGGGTGGATCTATGCTAGTACACCCTCTAGACTAAGATAAGTGCACTCTTATTATTAAACACCTTGCAAGCATCCGCAAATACAAGGTAGTAATTAAGGCAAAAGCCTAACCATAGCAATACGATCGGTGATCCATTGTTCCCTTGTGCAAAAGCGTGCAAACTGGGGTTTAGGTTTCTGTCACTCCGGCAACCCACCGTAAGCATTCTTTGTACACAATGTATTCCCCTAGGTCCTTGATAAGGCGAAGTGTTGAGTGTTCGACTCACACAACACCACTAGGAAAATAACAACACAACTTAAATATCAACCAACACATATTACTTCAACATCATATGAGTACTAACAACTAGACTTCTCCCATGTCCTCAAGAACTAAAGTAACTACTCACAAGACATAAAAGAGATCATGATCAGTGGGGATAAATAGATGATAAACAATCTGAACACAATAATATTTCTCCAACAAAACTCAATAGCATTCACCACAAAGTAGTAATCAACACTGATAGAGTAGAGAGGATAGATAGTACGGATTACAACATGAGTTGCAATTGTGAGATGAGATTGGATGGAGGTGGAGATGGTGCTGATGATGGGGATGATGTTGATGATGATCTCAATGATGCCCGTGACGATGGTGATGACGATGGCGACGATCTCCCCTTCCGGGAGGTGATCTCCCCGGCGGAATCTGCCCGCCAGAGATGGCTTTTCTTCTCTGTAGGTTTCCGCCACGGAGCGGCGGCGGAACTCCGGAAACTCTCTCTTTTTTAGGGTTTTTGGATCACGAGGAGTATATAGGCCAGAGGGGGGAGCCGGGAGTGGCCCCGGGGGTCCAGGCGCCCCCCCGGCGCGGCCAGGGGTGGGGCCGCACCAGGTGGCCGCCTGGGCACCCTGTGGCTCCCCTCTTGTTTCTCTTTTGCGTGTCTTCGTGATCCTTCTGGAAAACAGCCTCCGTCGGTTTTCAGGTAATTTGGAGGTGTTCTTCTTCAGCAACTCAGATTCCACTTTTTACCGCTGAATCCTGCGACTGCTGCTTCGGCACCAGAAAGTTGCAAACTGTGTAAAATAAGCCAAAACAACATAAGAATAGCATCATATCATGAAATATATCAATGAATAAGAAAGAATTACTATATAAAATAGTGATGCATTTTGGACGTATCAATCAACATATCTATTTCGGAATGCCCAAAGTACACCTTTATGGCCACCATATTTCAGTGAGGCGGTGGATGCAAATCAAAGCATCCTAATAGATAGCAATTACGTATGATCGTTACAGTCTAAGGATCTGGTCACTACATTAGAGCAATCGAAATGTTGAACTTATGTGACTCAATGACATTGCAACACTTCTTGTGGGTGTGTGTCCATCATATCATTCTCCCAATTACATGACCCCATTGTCAATAGACTATTATGTTCTCATGATCAGGAAACCTTGATCATCCGATTTTCCAGTGGACTAGTATACTAGAGTTAACTAGGGACTTGGTTGTTTGTATACCACACGTGTATTAAGGTTTCTGCTTAATACTGTTATAGCACATTAGAAAACATATTATGAACTAATGGAATGTGCTAACAAACATAATTTTGTTTGCCTCTAAGTCATATTCCCAACAGTCTCCCACTTGCACTAGAGTACAAATAATCCAGTTGCATTTTTTCTATGGATCATAACTCCATATCATGTATATGGTTATTGATCATGCTTGCATGTGGAAAAGGTTGTATCAACGATCTGTACCATTAAGATCCGTATGACTTTTGCATATTGCTAATGTCACCTAGTTTGACATTACTTCATTATCTATTATAATGATGAGGTCCATATATATATATATATATATATATATATATATATATATATATATATATATATATGGTCATAGAGTGAGAATTTGTTCGCTGAGTTTCAACAATGACGTCCGTTGGGTCACGTAGACTTTCACTTAGTCATGCACACTGAAACTCACTCATCCAGAATTCAAACTTCTTAAGCCAAACTGTAATACTTTGCTACTTCCAGAGTAGCCTTATCAATGTCGATTTAATTTTAGTGCATTGTATGCAACTTTGATGTCTAACCATGTTTCTTTTAACCTAGGAATTCATTAGTATGATATCTCAATTTTCTAGGTTAGTGTCAGAACTTGAACCAGCATAACATTTATGGTCAAGTTCACTATCCTTTACAAATTAGAGATGTATCCTCAGTTCTCTCCAGACACTGAAGGATAAACTTAACTCTTTGTTCAATGATTTACTCATAAATCATATCACAACATGTTCTTCTTGCTAAGAACTTGGGTCACATTACGTCGAGTACAAAACTCTGGTTTTATATGAACGGACCTATGACAAATGCAGAGAGGATGTAGCACATCCATTTCTTTCATTTAATCATCATTTAACCATTGTTCTTGTACTGAGATTAACTCGATACTTTCTCTTGGATATACAAGTAAGAACAACCTTCTTGACTTGTCCCATTATGAACTCCTTCAGAATCTTATCCAGGAAAGTATCCCGACTCAATGTTTATTAAACACATTAATCTATCTTAATAGATTTTAATGCTTAATACTTATTCATCTTCATTTATGAAAGATTCAAATAATCATTAATAACAACTACACCATTCATAATATGTTATCCATATATGAGAATGTTGTCATGCTCCCACTCAAATAAGTCATGCACATATTAAGTTCAGGATAACACTATAGCTCCCACTCAAATGTATCAGTCACATATAAGATAAGGATAACATCCACATAACTCCCACTGAGATATGTCAGACACATATTAAGTTCAGGATAATATCCACATGGCTCCTACTCAAATATGTCAGGTACATATAAGACTAGGATAATACTCCCATAACTCCCACTCAAAATATGTCGTCCATATATCAAGTTTAGGAAACTATTCAGCTCCCACTCAGTTTCATGCAAATGCATGTTTCCTCGATATTTTTGCTAAGTTCAAAATCCTTTGATCATCCATCAAAATGAGAATTCAGGTTAGGAGACACTAGTATCCATATGTTTTCCAAAACCTTACCAATTACAACACTTCTTCAAATGTAGGATTTGAGGAAGTCACGGTATTGATAACAATTTGGATCAATCGTAGTGAATATCCCGTTGACTCAAGCATCACTACATATTGTAGTCAACCCTTTTCAATTTTCAGAAACATTCTTTGTGACAAATCGATCTTGATGTCTTCTTTGATGTTCACATTTATTCCTTATAACCATGAAGTTATGTCGGAATATCAAGTAACCTCTTTACTCGATAAGATTCAAGTAATCTTAAATGTAACTCAATATAGGATTTCATGACTCATAGTCATATCTCATACTTAGGTCCACCATCGCTCTTTCGTAATTCGTATGTATGTCTTGTTCCATTAACTTTACAAGTGAATGATGAATATTATTTGCATAAGGGAACATATGTATTCTTGAATCCTACTTTGTTCAGTAAAAGCTTTAACCAAAACACCATGATCATTATCATCGGTTTCTCCTCTAACTTTAGAGCTTTGCTTCCGGAACATATTCCATTGCGCTACTCTGACTTCTGTAGGCAAGGTCAATTACCTTGGTTTGAACTTTCACTTTCTTCCATTCACACATTTATCAAGAACACTTCTTGACAAACACAAAATTTGGCAATACAAGTTTTGCTTCTTTGGTTTTAGTTGTGGAAGAGGCATCCATAGTTGACTAAGGATACACTACAAAGATAACTTATCATGTAAATCATGCTTCCTAGAAACCATGACAGACCATAACATATCTAGTGTTCGTTTCCACGAACTTAGATGGTTCCCTATACTGAAGCGAGTGTTGCATATTAAATTAATAACTCTAAACAATAATTAACAAAAACTTGGTAAGAGATAACTTAGACCGTACACTATTCAATATAGTATGATTATAATGTTCAGGAACATCAACAATATTGAAGTGTCTCAAAATATCGTAATTTGTGGAACAACTTTCACAAGTCTGTATGCCCAAGACTAACTCAAAACATTTGTCACTTTGACCAGATCATAGAGACTTGTATTTCTTGTTAATTTAATATCAATTTTCATTCTAAAATCCTTTTGATAAAATCAAACTATTTCAGACTCATGTTTCATTAGTGAATACACATATTCATCTAAGTCCACATATGAAGTTCACGAAATAATGTAATTCACTACATGATGAGTATGATACATCACTATGTATGATATTCAACAATCAGTGCACAATATGTTTTACCAGAATGCGAGGTTTCATTCATCTCACCTAAAGAGGCATGGTTTGCATGTGTCAAGACATCAAGTATCTCAAGACTTCATCAAACGATTCATGACTTAAACGGTAGTGTCATTATTAAGTTTGGATAATTTTTGGCATTACAATATTTCTTATAAATGATTAAACTACTATCATCAATATAAGAATAACTCATTCCTAACCATAACATGACCTGTCGGGGTCCTCCCGGTGAGGTCCTGCCTTTCCGGGAAGGCGAGGGGCACCTGCAGCCCTCGCAACATGTGGTGGAACGCAACCCGCCGAGCCGGCTGCCGGCGACGGGGATGTCTTGGGAGGTTGCTGTGGCGTCGAAACAACAATGGGATGGAAGAAGAGTCAAACACCAAGAGTTTGCCCAGGTTCGGGCCGTCCCTGGACTAAAAACCCTACTCCTGCATGCCTGGTCTTCCTTAACAGCATGGAGTGTTTCTTTTCTTACAAAGTGGTCTCCCCCTTACCCGCGTCCAACTTCTCCCTTTTATAGTGATACGTCCAAAATGTATCTATAATTTCTTCTTGCTCCATGCATGTTTTGTGTGATATTGCTATGATCTAGATACACTTTCATACACTTTTGATCATATTTGGACTAACCTATTAACTTAGTGCACCACAGTGCCAGTTCTTGTTTTCTGCTGTTTTTCTATTTCAGTTTTCCCCCATATAAAAAGTGCTCCAAAAATTCGGGAAAAATCAGATAAAAAATCAGCGCAGACGAACCTTCCGGAAGAACCTGAGTGGGGCCAGAGGGCCACCACCAGGGGCCCAGGCGCCCTGGTGGCGCGCCCCAGGGGCTGGCCGCGCCAGGGGGGCGCCTAGACCCCTGGTGTCCCCCCTGGCTGCCCCCCTTCACCTATATATTCTCTGTGACGAGAAACCCTCAAAGACAGAACCCTTTTTCGCGATCTCGCCTCTGTTCCGCCGCCGCCGCGCTTCCAAGATCGGGAGGACCAGCAGACCTCTTCCCGGCACCCTGCCGGAGGGAGGGCTGACCTCCGGGAGTCTCCTCTCCACCATGGATGCTTCCCGGATGTATCATGAGTAATTTCCTTTGGACCATGGGTCCGTGATCAGTAGCTATGTGATGTTATCCTCCCCTCTTTGTTCTTCATGGTTTAGACCTCGTGAGCTGCCCTACATGATCGAGGCACTTCTGTAATCTTTCTGCTGTTGCTATGCTGAGTTTGATGGGATCTGATGGATTATGAGATTATGTTCAGATTGTGATTGAGTAATATATTTGGTTCTTATCTCTTATATTTTTGTTCTTAAGTAATTCTTGCATGTTCTCCGTTGCTGTTTATTGCTTTGGCCAAGTAGTAGGTAGTAACCCCAAGAGGGAACGTTATGCTCGATTGTGGGTTCATGCCCCCTGATGACACGCTTGAGTGACAGAAACATGAGTCTAGGGGATGTGCTGTTGCCACAAGGGGGAAAACAACGGTGCTTGTAACCACGGTTGCAAGGATTGTTTACTTTACGCAAAGTGCTTTTTAATGCAGTTTTCTGTTGCTTTGGGTTTACACTTTGGGTGGGGCTCGCAACTTAATACCAGCGAGATGTTCTGGATAGATATCTCAAGGTGGATGATTTGTAGTAGATGCAGTTGGATTTCGGTCTACTTATTTTGGCGTTCTGCCCATGCTTTTGAGCCTCTTCCTTTCTTTTGTAGCATAGTTAGCATTGCGGTGCGTTCAAAATCCTGTCAATTGCCCTTCTGTAATTTGTTCACCTCGCACAGCAGTTTTATCGTGTTAAGAGAGTTGGTTGTTGCACTGAGTTGTGTCTTGTTTTGAGAGTAGGTAATTGAGGTTGCTATTTAATTTTAGTAGTAACTTACAATAGTTTTGAGGTATTTATGTGAGTAATGTTTGAAATTTTGGTGTCAAGAGCTCTAGACTATTAGTGATATGTGTAGTATTTTGGGCAATCCGTGTTTATTTTCAAAACCTACAAAACTATTTGATAACTCTAGCTACTAGATGGATCGCTAATCTTTGGAGGGATCGAATATTAGAGTACACTCACGTACCATGAGACGAGGATGCGCAAGGATAACCAAACCCCCATACACTCCTCCTCGGGGTACTTGTCTCTTTGTGAACCTCCTTATTAGATTGAGAGTTACCGATAATAAGTGCATGAGTTCTTTAGACTAATGTAAGTATTGAAAGTTGACACTTCGACCTCCTCATATTTGCTAGCCTCTCCCGTGCCGTGCATTGCATACTTCTCATTCCGAGAGTTGGCGTCCACCTTCGCTGGTACATCCAAACCCTTGGCATGATACGCTCTGTCATCATAAACCTCCTTATATCTTTCCTCAAAACATCCACCATACCTACCTATCAAGGCATTTCCATAGCCTTTCTGAGATATATTGCCATGCAACATCCACCTCTTCATGACTTGATCTTCATGTCATACATGTTCCTGCTACACTGGCAGCGGCATACATTGCATACATCATGATAGCTACATCTTCTTTACGATTTGAGTACCTTGTAAAGTGTGAAAGATCTTCTATACCCTCTTGTAAATTAGAGTGTTGCCCTTAAGTGAGGAAAAGATCCCAAAGTGGACAAAATAAAAGATCCGAAAGAGGACAAATGAGAGTTAAATAGAAAGATCCATTCAGGCTACCAAAAAATACAAAAAAATAGAAAAAAGAGAAAAATAAATAAAAAGAGAGAAAGGGGCAACACTACTATCCTTTTGAAAGATCCACACTAGTACTCCCTCTTATCCTTGTACTCCATAGAGATGACAATGCATATAGCTATGTGGGGACCTTCACACTATAGAACTTGGCTTGCATATTCCAAGGATGAGCCTCCTCAAAAGAGCTCTAGATCTTCATGAGCGAGCAAGTTAGATGCACCCCCACTAGTTCCATTGGAGATCTCTTCAGCTCATATGTGCATCCGTTGCATGGCAATCCCTACTCCTCACATCATATCTATCATTTGGCCTTCTCGCCTATGATTTTCCTCATTGATGTGAGCCTTTCTCATCCTTTTTGTCTTCCTCCTCCACCATATTCTCTCTTTTCCATCCCAAGTGTCAACTCTTATGCTTACGCTCATCCATTGCATGAGTGCTCAAAATATCGAAAAAGAGTGGATCAAATTTACTTGTACCTGGCTAGTGGTCTGGGGACGAGTCAAGATAAGATTCCAAAGAAGACCAAATGTGAAACTTTAGTAGATTGAGTTCTCAACAAAAATAATTTTTTCTCGTATTCCCTATCCTCCTTTTTGCATGCAAACACCATTTGGAGACATTCGAGTCACGGACGGAGGGAGCTCTTGCACCTAATGTTCTTTCGTTGCTTGTTTCAATGCTAATATAGACTCTTGCATGTTATGACTTGAATTGAATCACATACCTTGATTGCTTTACTTTTCAAAGTTCTTATAGGGTTGCTAGCATGTCAGCACAGAAATTATGTTTATTATCATTTACCTACTCGAGGACGAGCAAGAATTAAGCTTGGGGATGTTGATACGTCTCAAACATATCGATAATTTCTGCTCGTTCCATGCATGTTTTGTGTGATATTGCTATGATCTAGATACACTTTCATACACTTATGATCATATTTGGACTAACCTACTAACTCAGTGCACTCCAATGCCAGTCCCTATTTCTGCTATTTTTCTATTTCGGTTTTTCCCCATATAAAAAGTGCTCCAAAAATCCGGGAAAAATCAGATAAAAAAACAGCGTGCCGGAAGCTTCCCAAACCCCGAAGGAGGGATAGGGGGCCACCGACAAGTGCCCAGGCGGCCACCTGGCCCGGCCAAGGGCCGGGCCGCGCTAGGGGTGGCGCCTGGACCCCTGGTGGCCCCCTTGGCTGCCCCCCTTCGCCTATTTATTCTCCGTCATGGGGAAACTCCAAAGACAGAACCCTATTTCGCAAACTCGCCTCTGTTCCGCCGCCGCCGCGCTTCCAAGATCGGGAGGACCGTCAGGACCCTTCCCGGCACCCTGCTGGAGGGAGGATCGACCTCTGGGAGCTTCTGCTCCACCATGGACGCATCTCTGATGTACCGTGAGTAGTTTCCTTTGGACCATGGGTCCATGATCAGTAGCTATGTGATGTTCTCCTCCCCTCTTTGTTCTTCATGGTTTAGACCTCGTGAGCTTCCCTACATGATCGAGGCACATATGTAATTCTTTTGTTGTTGCTATGTTGAGTTTTATGGGATCTGATGGATTATGAGATTATGTTCAGATCGTGATAGAATAATATATTTGGTTTTTATCTCTTATAATTTTTGTTCCTAAGTAATTCTTGCATGTTCTCCGTTGCTGTTTATTGCTTTGGCCAAGTAGTAGGTAGTGACTCCAAGAGGGAACGTTATGCTCGATTGTGGGTACATGCCCCCTGATGACACGCTTGAGTGATAGAAACATGAGTCTAGAGGATGTGCTGTGGCCACAAGGGGGAAAACAACGGTGCTTGTAACCGCGGTTGCAAGGATTGTTTACTTTACGCAAAGTTCTTTTTAATGCAGTTGTATGTTGCTTTGGGTTTACACTTTGGGTGGGGCTCGCAAATTAATACCAGCGAGATGTTCTGGATAGATATCTTAAGGTGGATGATTAGTAGTAGATGCAGATGGATCTCGGTCTACTTATTTTGGCGTACTGGCCATGCTTATGAGCCTCTTCCTTTCTTTTGTAGCATAGTTAGCATTGCGGTGCGTTTATAATCCTGTCAATTTTCCATCTGTAATTTGTTTACCTCGCATAGTAGTTTTATCGTCTTTTGGGAGAGAGACATCACTAGTGAACATCACGGGACCCCGGTCCATATTATCATCACTGTTTACAAGCTTATTTCCTTTCCAGTATTTACTTTCAGTTGCTATCATTATCATTATCTCTTGTGTTTGATCCTTTGTAAACAACAAGACCGGAGAGATTGACAACCTCTCTGAACTTCGTTGGGAGCAAATTTATTTGTGTCGTGTGCAGGTCCAGGTCAAGGAAGCAACGTTTGTTGTAAATGGTGCCATTGTATTCTTGCCACCTACTTATCATTGCCGGAGTCCTACGGGAGACAAACCCTATCCTCTACATAGGGGAAATTTGTTGCTATCCTACATCTCACCTTCCACTTGGGGTAACCAACGAAGGGCGAGAAGCCATTATCACTTCCACGCCATCAGAAGGTCCTTTCATCATCAGTCGGGCGCTCAAGAACAATGCATACTACCTCATCGACTGCAGAAAGCCGACCCGATATGTGGACACTTCAGGAACAGAAACGGAGCATCCTTGGAACGCCGACCTACTATTTCAATTTTACAGTTGAGCGGTATTGTTGTATTCTTACCCTGCAATATTATCAATGAGAATCACCGTGCGTCCACGAGACTGCATTCGGTGGGAGTTAAAAGATAAAACATGTGCATTCATATCTAGTCCTAAGGTTGGCAAGAGCAGACCCGGGGACTGGTAGGTCGCCCCGAAACGGGTATACTTCAGAAAAGAGCAAGATGAGTGGTGGGTTTGTGTGTGTCAGTTTGAACCGAATGCAGACTGCAGGTCGGCTGTAATGTCGGGTGAGCGTTGCCGATCAGAACTGAAAGGATCGATATGGTCAACTAGAGGGGGGAGGTGAATAGGTGACTAACAAATTTAAGCTTTATTACCAAATTTTAGGGTTAAGCGGATAAATACAATTCTCTAGATGTGCACTAGATGAAACAACCCTAGGTGGCAAGCAAGCTCAAAACAAATATGCTAGGCAACAATTACAATAGCAAGCCAACAAGCATATAAGGCTAGTACAAGTAAAGTGCGAAAAGGATAAACCACAAGTGACGAAGAGACGCGGATATTTGGTTGACCGAAGTTCACACTCTTTTGATGGAGTGCTAATCTCTGTCGGAGCGGTGCTCAAGCTTGAGAGCGCTACCAACAACGTAGTTCGTCGTATTATCCTTTTCGAGTCACCCCCAACGGATGAGCCTCGAATCACTCAGGCTTGGTCTTGAAGGCGACCACCACACCTTTACAAACTTCCCGGAGCACACCACAAGCAAGGAAGCTTCCGGGACGGACACCTAGCCGCCTAGGAGCCAAAGCTCCAAGAGTAACAAGTCAACGGTGAAGAAATCTTGGGGGGAAACAAAAACGGTTTGGTGGAAGTGTAGATCGGGTGAATCTCCTCCAAATCCCAAAGTATTGGAGTGTTTGGTTGGTGGAACAAGGAGGGATCCAAGCTTTTAAGGTTTGGCAATGGTGGAGGAGCTTGGGGGAGAGATTAGGATCCAAGGAGGAAGAAGGGGGGATTTTTATACCCCCACCCCCAAATCTGATCGTTGTCCACGGGGGACCCCGGCCACCCGGAGTAAAGATCCCGGGCACCCGGGGTGGTCAGATCCCACCTTGCCACTGGAGACCGGGCACTCGGGGGTCCAGAGCCCCGGGCACCCGGGGTGCTCAGAGAGCCAAGACCAGGGGACCGGGCACCCGGGGTACCAGGACCCCGGGCACCCGGAGTGCTCAGAGAGCCAACCAGTGGCCCGACACCCGGGGGTCCAGGACCCCGGGCACCCGGGGTGGTCAGGGAGGATTGGGACCTCTCCCTATCTGACCATAGATCCGGACAACCTCGGACCCCCAGCAAACACTTCTAACCCTATTCACCGTGACCCCTCTTAATAGTGCGACACTACCTATGACTCAAAAGTAACCGAAAAAAACTTCCGAGTCCAAAAGCACGCCGTATTCTCCTTTTTGGGATAGAGAGGGGACACCAGCATCCGTAGACGCCACCGAGAACCTAATGTCCTGAGATACACTAGAAAACTGACATTAGTCCTCGCAAATCGTATTGTGTTCAATACCAAAACCGCAATTAGGGGCAATTGTACTTTCAATCTCCCCCTTTTTGGTGCATTGATGACAATACGATTCGCACAAGTAAGAGAGATAGATAAATCTTAGTGAGAAGCAATGAAAAAACTACATGATAAGCATGTAAAACATAAACACCACATTCTCGATACTAGAAAGCACATCTCACACCAGGGTTCAACACAACAAGTACGACATAAAGAAACACACAAAGCACACAAGCATCAATCCTACTAGAACACTTCTCCCCCTTTGGCATCAAGACACCAAAAAGAGAAAAGCGCGATGCTACCGTAAGATCTAGACTCGGGGAGGGCCACTGCTAGCATCGGCATGCTTATCCTCAGGAACATAGGCAACACATGGGTTGGGATAGTCTGTCGCCACACTGTCACGATCCTCAGACCCGTCAGGCTGAGGCTCGCCTGACTCACGAGCTCTGGCAGCCTTCTTCTCACGAAGAACCTGCTTGCAGTAGTTCCCGCACCTGACGCTGAGAAGTGGATCAACACATCTTGAAAAGATTGTTGAACCCCTCGAAGAACATATTCTTCTCATTCTTTGAGAAGGAAGGAGAAGACATCACGGTGCGAGCAAGACCCGTGGGGTCCACCTCAGGTGCACCTCGAGAGGAGGAAGCACCGGCAGCAGCAGACGAAGGAGCAGGCTTGGCCTTGGTCTTCTTGCCAGTCAGATGAACCAGATCGGGATGAATCTGGGGCTTGAACTTAGTGTTGCGCACTGGCAGAGAGATGGGAAAATGGCGCAGAAGCTTGTCACGGTCTGGATACTTGCGCTCAATCAGCGCCTGAATGAACGGAGCAAAGACAACAGTCTTCTTCTCAAACACACAAGCCCTCATCTCCTCAAACATGAAGTCCAAAACGTCAATCTTGGTCTTCTCATGAGCATAGACCAAGAGATCAATGGCAGTGCCCCAAAACTCATCAGAAGAACCAGCCTTGGGGGACAGAGACACCCGAAAGATTTGACAAAGAGCATGGTAAAGAGGAATTATCCCTTTAGTGCGACCAATGGTGCCCGAGCTGCCATAAGCGAATGCAAGCGCCTGCTTGGTGCGGCTGTGCTGAACAACAGTGGCATAGCCCTCCTCGGGCTCAGGTAAGAACTGATACCCAGTGAAAACAGCAAGATCATCCATCAAACCTCTGAGAACCTTGCTGCCCGAGCGCCACTTGAAGGATCGAGCAAAATCATTGTCAAAGTACACCGTAGCATAAAACTGAAGAATGAGGTCCTCATTGTAGGCACGGTTGAACGACACAAAAGGAATCAGCCCCATGACCTCCAATACATATAGACCTCAGGAAAGATGGCAGCATCATTGATGTAATCAAGATCCAAATCACGGTGCGGAGCAATCTTGACCTTCATGGGCTTGAGAATCTCAGAGAATGTGCGCTGCTGAAACATATTATGAAACTTCGAATCCACCTCATCACGGGCAGCAATATAGGGATCTATTTGACGCAGCTTGCGGTACTCTGGCCTGGGGAACTTGTTCAGATCATCAATAGAATCAATGTTGAATTCATTATCAGGCTCTTCCTCTTCTTCTTCCTCTTCTTCTTCCGCAGCACTTGGTTCATTTGCCACATACGTCTCTTCCTCAATATCGTCGCTGCTGGATCCCTCAACAACGGGAGCCCGAACAACTGCACGCTTTGCGCGACCCTAAGGAGCGGAGGAGTTGGTGCCACGTTCTTGACGAACAAATTGTCCTTTCCCGGAAACATCGCGATGCTTCTTACCACGAAGATCACCAACAGTCCCTCCTGAGTCATCTAAACAACAAGCAATGGATGTGAAGTAAGTGCAAGGGTCCATGCAATAAAAACCAAAAGGAGGAACATGCTCTACCTGTGAGTGCTAAAACCTGGGGACCCCGGGTGCCCGGAGTAAATGGACCGGGTGCCCGGGGTACACAGGGCACTTCCAGGTAGGGGCCGGGTGCCCGGGGTCTGAGGACCGGGTGCCCGGGGTAGCTACAGCGGGAGCCCGGGTGCCCGGAGTGTGAGCACCGGGTGCCCGGGGTAGCTACAGCGAGTGCACGGGTTCAGATCCAGGGCACCGACGGCCTCTACTCGACATGTTACCAACTACAGGAACTCCTACCATGCATCTAGTCAAAGTGCTTCACCTAAATAAGCAGGACACACATTTTGACAACAAGGAGAAGGAAGAGGGGCAAAAGTACCGGAGGAGCCGGCCATGGCGACGAGGAGGAGCTCCGGAGAGGAAGTCCGGGGGCCCGGAGGGCTCCGGACGGCGAGGGGCGCGGAGTACCCCTAGGAGGGGATGGCGGCGAACCATGGGGCGTGGGGAAAACTGAATGGGGATGAACCCTAACTCCCCACGGCCCCCTTGAAGGAGTAGCCACACGCCTAACACCGGGTGCCCGGGGTGTGAGACCTGGTGCCCGGTCCGAGGACCGGGTGCCCGGGATGGTCAGAGAGTTTCACAAAAACGGGGGAGGTGCATTTGCTTGAGAGCTTATCTCACTCCCCCTGTTTCTGTGCCCACAAATTCTCAAACCATGCCTCATGACTTCCTAGCTATGGGAGCATGATGAAAAATCAAAAATGTGACCCTTGCACAAGATACGGAACTAGTTGCAGGAAAGAAGGCTTGGGATAGATCGTACACACTAGGTCGTAGGCAATAAAGCACAAAGAACACAAGAATCTAAACGACCCGAAAAACAAAACAACGCAATAAAGCGGAAAAAATGCGGTGACCCGGAGGTCGCCATATTTGAGCAATTGTGGTACGGAACCGCGGAGATTTTAACCTTGGGCCCGTCTCCACTACTCATCTTTGAAGCACTAGTGCCATCTTTAAATGGTGGATGTGAAAGATTTTGATCAATTTATGCACAAGTAGGGTTATGTCAGAATCATTGAGAGAATTCTACTCCCCCTACTTATGTGCCTACATCTAAGCAAGATATAGTAAAGCTAGTGTGTGTATGCAAGATCATCATACCATGTTACTAAGATCCACGATATTTAGCTCATGCCTTAACTCACAGAACCTTGCTTCATCAAGTGGCTTCGTGAAAATATCCGCAAGTTGCTTCTAGGTGCCCACATGAAAGAGTTCAATATCTTCTCGTGCCACATGATCCCGAAGAAAATGATGACAAATATCAATATGCTTGGTTCGGCTATGTTGCACGGGATTATCCGCAATCTTGATTGCACTTTCATTGTCACATAATAAAGGCACTTTTTCACATTTGACACCATAATCCATGAAAGTTTGCCTCATCCATAATAATTGGGCACACAAACTTCCCACGGCAATGTACTCGGCTTCAGCGGTTGATAAATAAACACAATTTTGCTTCTTGGAGGACCAACTCACTAAGGACCTCCCGAGGAATTGACATGAGCCGGATGTGGACTTACGATCCACCCTGTCACCGGCCCAATCCTAATCCGAATATCCAACCAACTTGAAGGAAGATCCTTTGGGATACCAAAGTCCTAAGTTTGGGGTATAAACCAAATATTGAAGGATCCGTTTCACGGCCATGTGATGGCTTTCTTTGGGGGAGGATTGAAATCTTGCATACATACACACACTTAACATAATATCCGGCCTAGATGCACAAAGGTAAAGCAGAGAACCGATCATAGAGCGGTATACCTTTTGATCCACATCTTTACCATTGGGATCTAGATCAAGTTGGCCATTGGTTGGCATTGGAGTCTTCATAGGCTTGGCATCAACCAAATCGAATCGTTTGAGCATGTCTTGAATATACTTTTCTTGGTTAATAAAAGTCCCTCCCCTTAATTGCTTGACTTGAAATCCGAGGAAGTACTTCAACTCACCCATCATAGACATGGCAAACTCCTTGGTCATAAGATTTTGAAACTCAACATTGCAAGCATGGTTAGTAGACCCAAAAATAATACCATCAACATATATTTGGCATACAAACAAATCTCCGTTTACTCTCTTGGTGAAGAGAGTGGTATCTATCAACCCCATCTCGAACCCTTTCTAGTTTAGAAATGTCGTAAGTTGGTCATACCAAGCACGAGGTGCTTGCTTAAGACCATACAAAGCCTTATGAAGTTGATAAATGTGATTGGGGCGTTCGGGGTCTTCGAAGCCGGGAGGTTGTTTGAAATACACTAATTCACTTAAGGGACCATTTAGAAATGCACTCTTAACATCCATTTGATATAACTTAAAATCATGATGGGAGGCATAGGTAAGTAAGATACGAATGGACTCAAGACGAGCAACGGGGGAAAATGTTTCACCAAAATGCAAACCTTCAATTTGGGTGAACCCTTGTGCCACTAACCTTGCCTTGTTATGATTGACTTGTCCATGTTCATCTTGCTTGTTCTTGAAAACCCATTTGGTCCCAATGACATTGTGATTTTCCTTGGGTCTTGCAACAAGTGACCAAACTTTGTTGTGAGTGAAATTGTTGAGTTCTTCATGCATAGCTTCTACCCAATACGGGTCATCAAGAGCTTCTTCTACCTTGAGGGGCTCAATACAAGAGACAAACGAGTGATGTTCACAAAAGTTTGCCAAACGTTTATGAGTAGTTACCCCTTTGGAAATGCTTCCGAGGATGTTGTCGGTGGAGTGTTGAAGCATTTGAAGTCTCAAAGCCGCTTTTTGTCTCTTCTTTTCGAGTTCTTCTTCACTAGGTTGAATTCTTCGTGGAGAAACTTGAACTTGCTTTTTCTTTTCTTGTGGAGAGACAACTTCGTGTAATTGATCTGGATCACTTTCATGAGCTTGATCTTGGGGTTCAACAATAGGTTCATCAACACTAGATTGAGCTTGCCCTTGATCTTGCTCAGTAGCTTGAGGGACCTCATCTTGTTCTTGGATAGGTTCTTGTGCTCCCGAAACATCTTGCCCTTGTGGTGGAGATGATGACTTCACTTGAGGAGGATCCTCCAGAGGGGCTCTTACCCCTTCTTCGATTACTTTGACTTGTGGTGTTTCTTGTGGAAGAATGTGGCCTATCCCCATGGTCCTTATAACTTTAGAAGGAGCCTCATCACCTACAACACTTGGAACAATTGGTTTGGCTTGGGAGCCGTTATCCTCATCAAACTCCACATTCGATGATTCCTCAATACATCCCGTGGATTTATTGAGAACTCGATACGCATGGGAGTTTGAGGCATATCCAACAAATATTCCCTCATATGTTTTAGCCTCAAATTTAGCTAACCGGGTTTTCTTGTTGAGAATGAAACACTTACAACCGAATACCCGGAAGTACTTGACATTTGATTTCTTCCCGATTAGGAGTTCATAAGGTGTCTTGTTCTTGAGCTTGCGGAGATATAGCCTATTCGAGGCATGACACGCGGTGTTGATGGCTTCGGTCCAAAGCTTGTATGGAGACTTGTACTCATCAAACATTGTCCTTGCCATCTCAATAAGAGTCCTATTCTTCCTCTCCGCAACACCATTTTGTTGAGGAGTATAGGCCGCAGAATATTGATGTTTGATCCCCTCATCACTCAAGAACTCATCCATTGTATAATTCTTGAACTCAGTACCATTGTCACTTCGAATAGCCATAATCTCACATTGAAGTTGACATTGAGCTTCTTTGGGAAATGATATAAAGGTCTCTTGAGTCTCATCTTTGGTCTTGAGAAAGAAAACCCATGTATATCTTGTATAGTCGTCGACAATGACAAGGCAATACCTCCTCCCTCCCAAACTATCATAGGATGGAGGCCCAAAAGATCCAAATGGAGGAGCTCAAGAGGCCTCGACGATGTGATGATAGTCTTCACCTTGTGTTGCTTCTCATGTTGATTTCCGGCAATGCAAGCACTACAAACACGATCTTTGGCAAAAGAAACATCGCTTAATCCAATAATGTGACCCCCCTTTATAAGGGATTGTAAATTTCTCATACCAACGTGGGCTAGCCTACGGTGCCATAGCCACCCCACGTCGGCCTTGGTCATTAGGAATGTTTTTAGGTGAGTGCTCTCTTTCGAGAAATCAACCACATAAAGGTTGCCTTCAACATGCCCAACAAAGACCACTTTGAGAGTATCCCTTTTAAAGATGGTCACATGAAATTCACTAAAAAGCGATTCATAACCGGCATGTGCCAATTGGATAGTGGAAAGTAGATTGTAGTGAAGGGATTCGACAAGCATGACATTCTTGAGTGAATAATCACTCGAGATGACAAACTTTCCCAATCCCAATACCTTGCCCTTGCTATTGTCGCCAAAGGAGATGTCCGAGGATGACTTGAGCGAGTCAACGAGATCCACGAGCATATCCTTGCCTCCGGTCATATGATTGGTGCAACCACTATCAATCACCCATTGAGTTCCACCGGAGGCATAGTCCTGCAACAATCAAGCTTTGTTTTTAGGTCCCCATTTTTCAATGGGTCCTAGAGAGTTAGCAACAAGGGTCTTAGGAACCCAAATAGTCCATGCATAATCATCATAATTAGTGCCGACAAATTTAGCAAAAGTATAGCCATCATTACTTCTCAAAAGGACATAAGATGGATTGTTCATGCCGGCATAATCAGAAGAGGGAACCATCTCCTTTGTGATGGCTTCCTCTCCAACCTTCTCCTTTCCCTTTTCCTTCTCCTTGTGCCCTTGTTGCACAAATGTGATTTGTTGTTGAGGAGTAGCTTGGTGCTTCTTTTTCTTGTTCTTCTTCTTCTTGTGCTTGTTCTTCTTTTTCTTTTGAGAGGGATCAAAGCCGATTCCCTCCTTGGCCACACATTCCTTTTGATTACTCAAAAGTTCATTCAAGTTCTTTTTTCCTTGAATACAAGACACAAGACCTTTCTCAAGTTGATCTTTCAACTTTTTGTTCTCAATAAGTAGAGATGCATAATCAATGGAGTTAGAAGCACATGCATCATTAGGAGAGAAAGTAGCAAGAGTCTTAAGAGTTGAGGCCTTAAGTTGATTGTAAGACTCAATGAGAGTTATAAGCTCCCCTTTTATGAGCTTGTGGCTCTTTTCAAGGAGTTTATACTCCTCACCGAGTTCACCATGAACAACTTTAAGCTTAGCAATTTTATCCAAGAGATCATGCTTAATTTCAAGAGAGAGTTCTAAATCATCATTGACTTTAACAAAGTCTATCTCATGTGAAGTGACGGTTTCCTCAAGTGAGGACTTCATGGTTTCTACTTCATGGAGAGTTTGCTCAAGGAGATCATTTCTCTCATTTTCCTCCATTAAGAGGGTTTCCACATTTTCGATGTAGTCATCACGTTCGGTGAGTGACCTCATCATGTTGAGGAAACGAGCAAGAGATTCTCCCTTAAGTGTCTTCATGAAGGCTAATGAGGCTTCCTCACTATAATCGACACCATCATCTTCACACTCATTATCCAACTCCTCTTGCGAGAGGTTGGTAGTGGGAGATGATGGCTTAGGGTTGATAGACTTTGATATTACCTCTTTAGCCATGAGACATCGGTGAGTGTTGGGCTTGTTCTCATTGGGGGAATCGAAGAGGCTTGATGAGGTGGAGGAGGACTTGGAATGCATGGCAATAGCGGCCATGCCCTTGTGCTCATCATCATCACCATCTTCTTCATTTTCGGATAAGTACTCCTCATCAACAAGAGCCTTGTCACCACGCCTCTTGGCAAACTTGTTGAATCTCTTCTTTTTGAGCGTAAGCTTCTCGGATTTTTCTTCTCTTCTTTCATAGGGACAATCCGCAACAAAATGCTTTGGACTATCGCAATTGTAGCACTTTCTCCTGCCAAAGGTTTTGCCCTTGAAGTTACTTCCTTTTTTACCCATGGTGCCCACATACTTTTTGACCAAAAGGGCCACATCTTCTTCAAAGTCATTTGCCGGGCACGACGGAACATCTTCATCTTCACAATATTCTTCCACTTCTTCCACCTCCACAATTTTGGAGGGGGAAGCCGATTTCTTGGCCTTCAAGGCGAGGTTGTTGGTGCTATTTATCCCTTGAACAAGGTCATGGGTTTGCTTGGACTTAGCCTTCAACAAAGAGTTGGTGGTGAAGGATGACACAATTTGATTTGGAGTTAATTGGTCAAAATCCATGCGTTGATGGATCATGGTGACCATGGTATCATCCGTTAGAATCATGGCACACATGAACTTATCCTTGATGAAGTTGTCATCGGCCCATGTGCAACCATAGTTCCTCAAATCCAAAACGATGGACTTGAGTCTACGGAATACTTGATCCGCAGTCTCACCATCCTTCCTCACGAACATGTTAAGCTCCGTCTTGAGAAGGGCCAGACGAGATCTCTGCACACTAATGTCTCCTTCAAATATTTCTCGGAGAGTATCCCAAATTTCCTTGGACGTCTTCAATAAAGCAATGGAGTCTTGGTAGTCATCGGGCACGGCCCTCCGGAGCATGTGACATGTGTTCGGGATCGGCGCAGAAAACAAAAAAATTCCTACCTACGAGTCCCGAACCCAAGATCTATGCTATGCTGATGTATGTAACGGAAGGAATCGGTGTTCATACCTTTGAAGACCGAATGAGGGAAACGTTCCTCGAACGTGGTTGGCGTAGACTCTGAACCTACGACCTCCCTGTCGTGTTGAAGAACCTCCGACGATGAAGTAGCACCACACGTGTAGTGCCTCGCGGGATTACACACGTACGGTGCAACCGACGTCCCTCCGGGCTCCGAACCAGAAGAGCAACAGAAAGAAGATTGATCCAGATCCCGATTTCGGCAGCGCGACGGCGTCCGGATGATGGTGAAACGCCCAACCAGGTGCAAACTCCAAACCAGGGGAGTCCGCTCTAGGTTGGAGAAAGAGAGAGAGAGAGAAACTCAATGTTGTGTTGAAAAAAGGCACCCCCACCCCTCCTTATATAGGCCAAGGAGGGGCTCCACTCCCTCCCCTTCCCCCATGTGGGACTAAACCCCCAAGGGGGGAGTGGTGCGGCTAGGAGGGGGATGGGCCCCTCCCTTGGCGCCAAGCCCAAGGGGGGAGGCTCCCCCTTCCCCTCATGGGCCTTTTAAGGACCAAATACCTTTTCACCTTTTTAATTAATTATTCAAATCATTTTTAATATTTAATTCTGTCAATTAAATAATAAAACATATTTAAACATTAATATATATTATTTTGAACCTTTCAAAATATTCGGAACAACTTCCGGCACCTCCCGGTACATTTCCGGTGTTTTCTCTCTTTTCACCGATGATCCCGAATCAATCCTTAATGCATCGATTGCCCTTAAGTGTGACACCCTACGGTCCGGGAAACAGTAGACATGATCGAGACACTCTCTGACCAATGACCATCCTGTGGGATCTGGTTACAATCCTTGATGTGCCCCTACGCTTCCATCGAATAAACTTCATCGCTGTTGAACCGTTAACAATATGACTTAATCCCTTTGTGCTTTGGTACTATGTTTGTCCGAGGTATGATCGTCGGTATCCAATACCTAGTTCTTCCTCGTCTCTGACGTAACATGTTTACTCGTATGTGAATATTACATCTCTTGTGACCTAGTCACTTGCTTGCAAGCTATTGATGCAACACCATCGAGTGGGCCCAAAGTACCTATCCGTCACTCGGATTGACAAATCCCGCTCTGATCTATTTCATACTCCTCAACATATCTACTTCGGAATACCCAAGATACACCTTTTCAGTTACCATGTTTCAGTGTAACGGTTAATGCACTCAAAGCATCCTAATAGATAGCGATTATGTATGATCATCACGGTGTAAGGATTCAGTCACTATGTTATTAAGTCATCACAATGCTGAACTTATGTGACTTGATCACACTGCAATGCTTAAGGTGGGTGTGTGTCCATCACATCATTCTCCTAATGATATGACCTCATTGTCAATAGACTATTATGTTCTCATGATCAGGAAACCTTGATCATCAATTGCCCAATGAGCTAGTATGCCTGAGTTTAACTAGGGACCATGTTGTTATATATCACACGTGTATTAATGTTTCCGCTTAATACAGTTCTAGCACAATATATAACGTACTATGAACAAATAGATATGTGACAAATATCTTTATTATTTTGCCTCTAGGGCACATATCCAACAGTCTCCCACTTGCACTAGAGTACAAATTACACTAGTTTACATCAGGTATGTATCTAACACCAATAGTCTCTCGGTGTTGTTCAAACTTGGCTTGTGGAAGAGGTTTAGTCATTGGGTCTGGCGGATTCAGATCCGTATGTATTTTGCAAATCCTAGTATGACCATCCTTGACGTAGTCCCGCGTCACATGGAAACGCCGGAGAATATGCTTGGTTGTAGAGTGATTCCTCGGCTCCCTTGCGTTAGCAATGGCACCCGTATTGTCGCAATAAATGCTAACAGGGTCAGTGCAACTAGGGAATACGCCAAGCTCGATGACGAACTTCTACAGCCAATGCGCTTCATTTGAAGCTTCGCAAGCGGCAATATACTCCGACTCCATCGTAGATTGGGCGACGACTGACTGCTTGCCGCTCCTCCAGCTAAACGCACCACCATTCAACATAAACACGTATCCCGTCTGGGATTTTGAGTCATCGGGATCAGTACCAAGACTGGCATCGACGTAACCTGTTATGGCGAGCTCTTCTTCACATCCTCCATAGACCAGAACCAGATCCTTAGTTCATCATAAGTACTTAAGGACGTTCTTCACTGCAATCCAATGATCCATTCCAGGATTACTTTGGAAACGATTAGTCAGACTAACCGCCAGGGCTACATCTGGTCGAGTACACAGCATAGCATACATGATAGAACCTATGGCTGAGGCATAGGGCTTTGAGGACATTTCCTCCCTTTCTTTTGCTGTTGCTGGGCATTGAGTCACACTCAATTTACTTCCTTTCATAACGGGCAAGAGGCCTCTCTTGGCGTTATCCATATTGAACCTCTTCAATATCTTCTCAAGGTAAGTTCTCTGACTCAGTGCTAATAGGCGTCTTGATCTATCTCTATAGATTTTAAAGCCTAATATGTATGCAGCTTCACCTAGGTCCTTCATGGAAAATTGTCCATTCAAATATTCCTTTACCCCCTCTAGAAATTTCACATCATTCCCAATCAATAATATGTCATCCACATATAGTACTAGGAATGCCACAGAGCTCCCACTCGCTTTCTTATAAACACAGAATTCTTCTTCATTTTGGACAAATCCAAAAGCTTTGATCACCTCATCAAAACGAAGATTCCAGCTCCGAGATGCTTGCTTCAACCCATAAATGGACCGTTGAAGTTTGCATACCTTACCAGCGTCCTTAGGATCAATAGAACCTTCCGGTTGTACCATATACAACTCTTCCTCAATGTTGCCATTTAGGAACGCGGTTTTCACATCCATCTGCCATATTTCATAATCGTAATAGGCAGCAATTGCTAGCAATATCTGGATAGACTTTAGCATCGCTACGGGAGAGAAAGTCTCTTCGTACTCAACTCCTTGAATTTGTCGGAAACCTTTTGCGACAAGTCGAGCTTTATAGATAGATACGTTCCCGTTTGCGGCGGTCTTTTTCTTGAATATCCACTTATTCTCGACGGCCTTTCGGTCCTCGGGAATATCCACCAAAGTCCATACTTTGTTGGCATACATGGAGTCTATCTCGGATTTCATGGCTTCCAGCCATTTCTCGGACTTGGGTCCCTCCATTGCTTCTTTGTAGTTCGCAGGTTCGGCAGGTTCATTTAACATGATTGCATTGACAAGTTGCCCATAAAACTGAGTTTTTACTCGGGCTCTTGATGACCTGCAGGGTACAATAGGATCCACTTCATCTTGATCATGATCATCATGTATGTCATGATCGTTATGAATATCATGATGACCGTTCTCTTCAGCTCCCACTACGGAAGATGGTTCCGGAACAACTTCCATTGCCATTTCTTCCACTTGGAGTGATTGGTCAATCATCTCATTGAGGTCTATTTTCCTCCCACTCAATTCTTTCGAAAGGAACTCTTTCTCAAGAAAGCATCCAGTCTTGGCGACAAACGTTTTGCCCTCAGACTGGTTGTAGAAGGTGTATCCAACGGTTTCCCTTGGATATCCCACAAAGATGCACTTATCCGCTTTTGATTCGAGTTTGTCAGGCTGAAGTTTCCTAACATAAGCCTCACAACCCCAAATCTTCAAGTGAGACAACTTTGGTTTCTTGCCATGCCATTCCTCGAATGGTGTTGTCTTTACGGATTTGGACGGTGCCCTATTAAGAATGTAAGCGGAAGTTTCTAATGCATACCCCCAGAATGACACACGTAAGTCGGTATGAGACATCATCGATCGTACGCTATCCAATAGAGTTCGATTACGTCGCTCAGAAACACTGTTACGCTGAGGTGTTCCTGCTGGCGTAAGTTGTGGTACGATGCCACAAGTCTTAAGATGATTGCCAAACTCGTGATTTAAATACTCGCCTCCTCAATCGGATCGAAGGTGCTTGATTTTCTTCCCGAGTTGATTCTCGACCTCACTCTGAAATTCCTTGAACCTTTCAAAGGTTTCAGACTTATGTTTCATTAAGTTGATATACCCATATCTGCTTAAGTCATCTGTGAAGGTCACGAATTAACGAAGACCATTGCGTGTGGGGACGTTCATAGGTCCACATACATCTGAGTGTATGATCCCTAACAAGTCTTTCGCATGCTCCATTGTTCCATTGAATGGAGTCCTTGTCATCTTGCCCATAAGGCATGGTTCACATGTGTCAAGGGATCCAAAATCCAATGACTCCAGAAGTCCATCATCATGAAGCTTCTTCATGCGCTTTTCACCAATATGACCAAGTCGAAAATGCCACATCGTCATGTGTTCTTCGCTACTAGGTTTTAATCTTTTAGCCTCTACGTTATCAATATGAAGTATATCACAATCGAGATTAAGAATGAATAAGCCATTTTTCTCTGGTGCGTGAACATAAAACACATCATCCTTATAAATCGCACAACCAATTGTATCTGACTTAAAAGAATAGTGGTCTCGCTTCAAGCAAGAACCACTAACGATGTTCACACTCAATGCGGGTACATAGTAGCACTTATTCAAAATCAAAACTAATCCCGAAGGGAGACTAAGATGCTTCGTGCCGACCGCCACCACTTCAATCCGGCAGCCGTTTCCCACGCGCATCGTCACTTCATCTTTCATCAAGCGTCGCCTATTCCGTAGCCCCTGAGAGGAGTTAGAAATATGAGCAACAGATCCTGTATCAAATATCCAGGATTTGTTCCCAGCGCTTGTTAAGAAAAGATCAATAACGTGTATATCAAATATACCTTTGTCTCTTCTGACAATCTTGCCAGCCTTCTTATCCTCTAGGTACTTCGGGAAGTTGCGTTTCCAGTGACCATCACCCTTGCAGTAGAAGCACTCAACGCCGGGCTTGGGTCCAGGTTTGGGTGCCTTACGAGGAGTGACAACTGGCTTGTCACCCTTCTTCGGGCTTCCCTTCTTTCCCTTCTCCTTCTTGCCAGACTTCTTGAATTCAACGGTCTTGTTGACCATGAATACAGCATGCTCCTTCTTGATCTCAACCTCATCAGTTTTTAGCATGGCGAACAACTCAGAAGGGGTCTTAGTCATCCCCTGCATGTTGTAGTTCAACACAAAGCCTTTGTAGCTAGGGGGCAGCGACTGCTGCACCCTATCAACAGCAAGTTCATATGGAATCTGACATTCCAGAGAATTCAAGCGTTGAACGTAGCCAGACATCTTGACCACGTTCTCACTAACACTGCTATGCTCATCCATCTTTGCTGAGAAGAAAGCTTCAGAAGCTTCATAACGTTCATCCCTGGCTTGGGGTGCAAAGACGGCCTTGAGGTCGGTGATTATCTCATATGCACCCATCCTCTCAAAGCGTTTCTGCAGCTCAGCCTCCATGGAGTAAAGCATTCCACTCTGGACAAGGTTGTAATCATTCTTCTTGGAGAGGTAGACATTCTTCTCATCCTGACTAGCGTCTGCTGGTGGTTCGTCACCTAACGCGGCCTCTAGTACGTATGCCATCTTGAGCGGAACGAGGAGAATCCTCAGAGTGCGGAACCAGTTGGTGAAGTTTGACCCATCGGTTTTCAGTTTGTCTTTGTCTAGGAATGACCCTAAGTTGAACGAGGGGCGAGGTGCAGCTATCTACAATGGTTATTTGCAAAACACATATTTAGACTTTGTTCATACTTGGAGGTCAATTTTAATTAATTCTAAAACTCCCACTTAGTTAAACATCTCTCCAAATTTACTAAGTGATTAACATAATCCTAGTTTGAATGATCGTCCTCGAATATCACACGGCCGACGACACATCTCCCTAGGGAGGCCATCATGCCAATCATATCCGTTATATGACTCATGCTTAACCTTTCGGTCATCCGTATCCCAAGCTCATATCTACATATGTCAAGCCTGCCAGTCGAACCTTAGTGTATGGTTGTTCAGCAAGGCCATGTCTGCATATGCTAGGCTTGCCAAACCCAACCTCATGCGATCGCTAATGTGTGTATGACACCCGATCGTCACGGCCTGCCTATCATAAAGAGATCCTTCCAGGCAGTGCCCACTAAGGGAGAATACAATCATGGTATTGAGAGAGATTATCATATCGTGCTACCGTCGCATATCTAGCATATTAGCAAGACAGGAAGTAAAACTGTAAATCGTACAAGCTATGATCCCCCCTTACATGCAAATTAAAGTTAAAACGCCTTCTACTTTATCTTTTGCAAGTTTTACGTGGCTACTAAGGGGTTTCGAGAGAGAACCGCTTTCTACCCTGCGAAAACAAGCCACAACACCAATCCTGCAATCGTCTCTATTACACCCCTGTCGGGGCCCTCCGTTGCAAACGTCTTCGCGTCGCTAATGTTAGAGAGATAGACACCCCCAGCCACTTATATTGCACAAGCCATATGTCAAGCGTGGAACCAGTCTCGCGTAAACGCGTAAGGTCGGTCGGGGCCGCTTCATCAGGACATTGCCGCAACGCTAAACGAGTACATGTGGGAGGGTAACAATTGGAGAATTGATGCCCACATCCTAGATGTGTTCTACCCATACAATACATCTACGCATAGCCTTGCTCATGATACCACTGTTGGGGATCGGCGCAGAAAACAAAAAATTTCCTACCTACGAGTCCCGAACCTAAGATCTATGCTATGCTGATGTATGTAACGGAAGGAATCGGTGTTCATACCTTTGAAGACCGAAAGAGGGAAACGTTCCTCGGACGTGGTTGGCGTAGACTCTGAACCTACGACCTCCCTGTCGTGTTGAAGAACCTCCGACGATGAAGTAGCACCACACGTGTAGTGCCTCGCTGGATTACACACGTACGGTGCAACCGACGTCCCTCCGGGCTCCGAACCAGAAGAGCAGCGGAAAGAAGATTGATCCGGATCCCAATTCCGGCAGCGCGACGGCGTCCGGTTGATGGTGAAACCCCCAATCAGGTGCAAACTCCAAACCAGGGGAGTCCGCTCTAGGTCGGAGAAAGAGAGAGAGAGAGAGAGAGAGAGAGAGAGAGAGAGAGAGAAACTCAATGTTGTGTTGAAAAAAGGCACCCCCACCCCTCCTTATATAGGCCAAGGAGGGGCTCCACCCCCTCCCCTTCCCCCGTGTGGGACTAAACCCCCAAGGGGGGAGTGGTGCGGCTAGGAGGGGGATGGGCCCCTCCCTTGGCGCCAAGCCCAAAGGGGGAGGCTCCCCTTCCCCTCATGGGCCTTTTAAGGCCCAAATACCTTTTCACCTTTTTAATTAATTATTTAAATCATTTTTAATATTTAATTCTGTCAATTAAATAATAAAACATATTTAAACATTAATATATATTGTTTTGAACTTTAAAAATATCCGAAACAGCTTCCAGCACCTCCTGGTACATTTCCGGTGTTTTCTCTCTTTTCACCGATGATCCCGAATCAATCCTTAATGCATCGATTGCCCTTAAGTGTGACACCTTACGGTCCAGGAAACAGTAGACATGATCGAGACACTCTCTGACCAATGACCATCATGTGGGATCTGGTTACAATCCTTGATGTGCCCTACGCTTCCATCGAATAAACTTCATCGTTGTTGAACCGTTAACAATATGGCTTGATCCCTTTGTGCTTTGGTACTATGTTTGTTCCGAGGTATGATTGTCGGTATCCAATACTTAGTCCTTCCTCGTCTCCGACATAACATGTTTACTCGTTTGTGAATATTACATCTCTTGTGACCTAGTCACTTGCTTGAAAGCTATTGGTGGAACATCACCAAGTGGGCCCAGAGTACCTATCCGTCACTCGGATTGACAAATCCCGCTCTGATCTATTTCATACTCCTCAACATATCTACTTCGGAATACCCAAGATACACCTGTTCAGTTACCATGTTTCAGTGTAACGGTTAATGCACTCAAAGCATCCTAATAGATAGCAATTATGTATGATCATCACGGTCTAAGGATTCAATCACTATGTTATTAAGTCATCGCAATGCTGAACTTTGTGACTTGATCACACTGCAATGCTTAAGGTGGGTGTGTGTCCATCACATCATTCTCCTAATGATATGACCTCATTGTCAATAGACTATTATGTTCTCATGATTAGGAAACCTTGATCATCAATTGCCCAATGAGCTAGTATGCCTGAGTTTAACTAGGGACCAGGCTGTTATATATCACACGTGTATTAATGTTTCCGCTTAATACAGTTCTAGCACAATATATAACGTACTATGAACAAACAGATATGTGACAAATATCTTTATTAATTTGCCTCTAAAGCACATATCCAACACATTGTGTTTCAGCAATGATGTCCATTGGATCACGCGGACCTTCACTTAGTCATGCACACTAAAAACTCACTTAGTCAGAAGTCGAACTTCTCAAGCCAAAATATAAAGCCTGCCACTTATAAAGCAGCTACATCAATCTAGATTTAATCCTTAGCGCATTGTATGCAACTTTGATGTCTAACCATGTTTCTTTCAACTTAGGCATTTATTAGTATGATATCTCAGTTTTCTAGGTTAGTGTGAGAACTTGAACCAGCATAACATTGATGGTCAAGTCCACTATCCTTTACAAATTAGAGATGTATCCTCAGTTCTCTCCAGACACTGAAGGATAAACTTAACTCTTTGTTCAATGATTTACTCATAAATCATATCACAACATGTTCTTACTACTAAGAACATGGGTCACATTACGTTGAGTACACAACTCTGGTTTTATATGAAAGAACTCGATACTTTTCTTGGACATATACAAGTAAGAACTATTGTTATTGTATTGAGATCAACTCGATACTTTTCTTGGACATATACAAGTAAGAACTATTTCTTGACTTGTCCCATTCTGAATCTCCTTCAGAATCCTATCCAGGAAAGTATTCCGACTCAATGTTTATCAAACACATTAATCTATCTTAATAGATTTTCAATGTTTAATACTTATTCATCTTCATTTATGCAAGATTCAAATAATCATTAATACCAACTACACCACTCACAGTATGTTATCAATATATGAGAATGTTGTGACACTCCCACTCAAAATATGTCATGCACATATTAAGTTCAGGATAACACTCACATAGCTCCCACTCAAATATGTCAGTTACATATAAGGTAAGGATAACATCCACATAGCTCTCACTAAGATATGTCAGACACATATTAAGTTTAGGATAATAACCACATGGCTCCTACTGAAATATGTCAGACACATATAAGACTAGGATAATACTCCCATAGATCCCACTCAAAATATGTCGTCCACATATTAAGTTTAGGAAACTATTCAGCTCCCACTCAGTTTCATGCAAATGCATGTTTCCTCGATGTTTTGGTTAAGTCCAAAATCCTTTTGATCATTAATCAAATCGAGAATCACGGTTACGAGACAGTAGTATCCATAGGTTTTCAAAACCTTCTTGCTGTACCAATTACAACACTTCTTCAAATGCAGGATTTGAGGAAGTCACGGTATTGATAACAATTTTGGATCAATTGTAGTGAATATCCCATTGACTCAAGCATTGATATATGTTGTAGTCAACCTATTGAATTTGTCAGAAACATTCTTTGTGACAAATCAATCTTGATGTCTTCTTTGATGTTCACATTCATTCCTGATAACCATGAAGTTATTGGGAATATCAAGTAACCTCCTTACTTGATAAGATTCAAGCAATCTTAAATGAAACGCAATATAGGATTTCATGACTCATAGTCATATCTCGTACTTAGGTCCACCATCCCTTCTTTGTAGTTCATAGGTATGTCTTGTTCCATTAACTTGACAAGTGAATCATGAATATCATTTTGCACAAAGGCCAAATATGTATTCTTGAATCCTACTTTGTTCAGTAAAAGCTTCCATAGAAACATCATGATCATTTATCATTAGTTTCTCCTCTAATTATAGAGCTTTGCTTCTGGAACATATTCTGTTGCGTTACTCTGACATCTAGAGGCAAGGTCAATTACCTTGGTTGAACTTTCACTTTTCTTCCATTACCACATTTATCAAGAACAGTTCTTGACAAACACCAAAACACTTAGCAACACAAGTTTTGCTCTTTTGGTTCTAGTTGTGGAAGATGCATCCATAGTTGTCTAAGGATACACAACAAAGATAATTTATCATTTAAATTAGGCTTCCTAGAAACCACAACACACCATAACATATATGAAGTGTTGGTTTCCACGAACTCAAATGGTTCCCTATACTGAAGTGAGTGTTTGCATATTAAATTAATAACTCTAAACAATAATAACACAACTTGGTAAGAGATAACTTAGACAATACACTATTCAATAGAGTATGATTACAATGTTCAGGCATATCAACAATGTTGAAGTGTTCCAAGCATTGTAATTTGTGGAACAACTTTCACACAAGTCCGTATGCCCAAGGCCAACTCAAAACATTTGTCACTTTGATCAGATCGTAGAGACTTGTTTTTCTTGTTAATTTAATACCCGTCTTCATTCTGAAATCCCTTTGATCAAATTAAATTATTGTAGACTCATGTTTCATTAGTGAATACACGTATTCATCTAAGTCCACATATGAAGTTCACGAAATAAAGAAATTCACTACATGCTGATATACGATACATCACAATGTATGATATTCAACAATCAGTACACACTCTGTTTTACCAAAACGCGTGGTTTTAGTCATCTCACCTCAAGAGGCATGGTTTGCATGTGCCAAGAGATCAAGTATCCCAAGACTTCATCAAACCATTCATGACTTAACCTGTAGTGTCATTATTAAGTTTGGATAATTTCTTGGCATTACAATATTTCTTATAAATGATCAAACTACCATCATCAATATAAGAATAACTCATTCATAACCGTAATGTGACCATAAAAGATATCATTTATAAAAGGAGAACAACTGACTTGTTTCTCACTAATATGAATAATTGTCTTCGCGAGATGCAAGACACACTAATAATGTTCACATACAAATGCTTATAAATTTATTCATATAATTAATCAAATGATAGATGTAGAGGGAGAGTGTTGTCGACCATCAACTATCTTGATTATCATCAGCACACATTGTCACCTCATCCCTTCCAAGCCACTCTCAACCAGTAAGTTCAAGCATCAAATACTTAATCAACCGCAGTTAGTGTTTTGCGGGGAAAGACATTTATAACTTGTATATCAAATATACTTTCTCCGTCAATGACTATTCCTGCATTGGTTCTACATTTAAAGTCTACAACTTTAATCATGACAGGTGAACGATTCTCCTTCATGACATAGCCTAGACATGGTCTTTGTAGCTGGGAGGAAGCGGATACAACTCCCCAACTACCGCAAAGTAACCATTCAATTTAGTAGTCCAAGTTGTACACAAGGTGTTCATGTATCTTATACATTTTCCAAGTGACTTTCTTAGCAGGTTGTTCCTTGCACCATGGTTGAAAGAAACCCCGTCCATATACTCATATTCCATTACTCTGATTTGTGACCTAGTGCTTTCAAGTTCACCTAGCACGTCATACGTGTTGGTTAACATCCATTCACAATTTAGATTCATAGGATGAAGTATGGTGTATTGGACAGTCATTCATAAGTGATGGTGAGTACGATACTCATCCTCATCTTCCTTGATTACGGAGTTATCAGGTGTATCTCCTAGAAGTTCTCGTATTACAGTTTAGCAAGTCATTACTAATGAGTACGTCTCTAATGGTGTTGGTACACATCAAGGAAGTAAGACCCATCTACCTTAAGTTCTTCATAACGCTAAAGAACCATAGTTATAAACATTTTGGGTATGACATTATCTACTCCCTCCGTCCCAAAAAGAAAGACGCGCGCATAGTGTATTGGTTTTTTTTGCAAAAAATCCCTCGTGTTTTTCAAATAGTTACGATCGGGTCCCTGTCTCTGTCTTCCTCCTCCCTCCCTCGCGTCTCGCGACGGGCAGGCGCCGGACGACCACGATTCGTCGCCGTCAGCCGCTCCCCCGCCCCTGATCAGCCGCCCTGGGAGACCTCCGCCTGCCCCCCACGAGGAGCACCTCCGCCGGCCCCTCCCGAGGAGGAGCTCCGCCGGCCGCCCACGACGAGGAGCTCCGCCGCCCGCCCACGACGAGGAGCTCCATCGCCCGCCCACGACGAGTACCTCAGCCGCCCATCGATGAGCCGTCGGCCGCCACGCTCCACCTCGCCCACAGCCGCTGCTGCCGGTGCCTCTGTTGCCGGTGGTGGGCGGTGCCTCTGCTGCCGGTGGTGAGCGGCGCCTCTGCTCCACCGTTGCTGCTGGCGCCTACAACTTTCGATACCCTCCTCTGCTCCGCCGCTGCTGTTGGTACATTTCCTGAGATACAAATTCAGTTAGCAGCCAAAAATTCAGTTAGCAGACAAAATGCCACTGCTCTAATGTAACAATTTCTAGCAATTTCTGCTAAATTTCTAGGAATGCCACTGCTATAATGTAAAAATTTCTAGCAATTTCTGATCAATTTCTAGCAATGCCACTGCTCTAATGTAACAATACAGAAAATCTTAAGTTTCAACATACTGTTCAGACTGTATGTATGAAGAAATCTGAGTACTGTTCAGACTGCAAACTGAGCGGCAACAACAACAGCATTTCTGTCAGATGGCCACTCCCCTGATGACATGAAACCACTAAACATAGGAACATTTGATGGAACGAAAATAATGGGGGATGTTGCTCATATTTCTACTTAAGCTACACATTACTGTTGATGGCACTAATAATCCCAAGGGCAGATAAGCTCATGGTTATACATCATCCTAGAGGACCTTCTTGATAGCTAGTGTCTCACTTGTCTCCAGACATTTTGCCTGCCAAGCGAGAAGTGAAGTCATGCTCTTATGCTTATGTTATGCGTTCCACGAAAAAGTAGAAAAGAAGCAGTTTTAAATGTCCTAAAAAACATACCTGGAACACAACGTCGAATGATCCTTGCCGTCTCTGCCTCCGATAGTTGTGACTATAATATGACCAGCTTCTGTTCTGTTCCCATTAATGATTGTCCCCTCTACTTCCTGCAACAAATGATCAAATTAGATCAAGTGTAAATTTCTAGAAAAGCTGACTTAATGTTGTAAACAGAAAGATCATAAACGATATATGTTTGGTCCTGGGAGCAAACAGTTTATACATCATCAAGACAGCAAGTTAGCAAAACATCATGAATGATCTTGCAGTGAAAATAAATACCCATTGATACATCCTCAAGACTAAAAATGACAGAAAATTAGATGAATTTTCTGAATCTGTAGCTTAGTAATTTAAGCAATGCTAATTATTTAAGCAATGCTATGGACTTAGTAGCTAATTATTTAAGCAATGCTATCTTTTTGTACACTTTTGATATAATTATTTGCTAACCCCATTTACATTCATCTTTTGCAGGATAGCAGGAGCACATAACTATGGACTTAAATTTGATGTCGTATGAGGAGGGAGTGTTTGATTTGAATTGGATGCCGTATGAGGAGGGAGTGCTTGATTTGAATTGGATGCCTCAACCTGAAGATGAACAACCTCAAGACGAACAACCTGAAGATGAACAACCTCAAGACGAACAACCTGAAGATGAACAACCTCAAGATGAACAACCTCAATATGAACAACCTCAAGATGGAATCAATCCAAAAAGGAAGGAATTGTTAGATAAGGAGAGGTTTGCTGTTTACTTTGCTTTGCGAGTAATCAAGATCAAAATTGGAAAGTGTTCAACCAAATGACAAGTTCATAGTCTCAACCCTGTTGAGCATAGGCATAAGATCTATTGAAAGAATCTGGAGAGAAGCCAAATATCAAATTGCCTCGGGCCAAGAAGTAGATGTTTCAAGCAAAAAGAAGCAGAGATGTGGCAGGAAAAGAAAAGACATGGACCTATCGCGGACGGCAACAATCCCTTTGAATAAAAGAAGGACAATCCGAGCTTTGGCAAGGTCTTTAGGTGTTCCCCGTTCAACTCTACATAAAAGGTTTCAGTTGAAAGAGCTCAAGCGCACTAGTAACACCGTCAAGCCTTTCCTGAAGCCACAAAACAAGATTAAGAGGCTGCAGTTTTGCATAGATATGCTTGACGAGAACTAGATCACATCTGATCGGCCTCTTTTCAAATCAATGACAAACATGGTGCATATAGATGAAAAGTGGTATGATATGACAAGAGTGAAGAATACATACTATCAACAACCAGGAGAAGCTGAACCTGAGCGCACCGTGCAAAATACCAACAGCATAGGAAAATTCATGTTCTTAACTGTTGTGGTGAAGCCTAGGTACAATGACGAAGGAGAGGTGACATTCGATGGAAAAATTGGTACTTGGGCATTTGTTGAAGAGACCGAGGCCCTTCGGAGAAGTCATAATAGAGAAAGGGGAACGATAGAGCTGAAATCCGTGAAAGTAACCAGAGATGTCTGCAGAGATTACCTAATTAACAAAGTGATCCCAGCGATACAAGATAAGTGGCCCGATGATGATATGGGAACAACAATCTACATACAACAGGATAATGCCAAACCGCACGTCCTTCCCGGTGATCCAGTTTTTCGAGAAGTAGTGGACCAAACCGACCTTGACATTAGACTGTTACAACAACCTCCAAACAGCCATGAATTTAATTTTCTAGACCTCTGCTTCCATCGCTCTCTCCAGTCCTTGACTGACTGTAGATCACCCACAAATATTCAGGAATTGGTCCATGGTGTGGAAGAGGAGTTTGAGAACTATGAAGTCCGCAAATTGTCCGATAGCTTTGTCACGTTGGAATCAGTTATGATTGAAGTTATGAAAGACAAAGGAGGAAATAAATATAAGATCCCCCACTTGCACAAGGACCGGCGTCGCAATGAGGGAAGGCCAATCATTGGTCTATCTATGGACGCCCAATTAGTTGCCGACACTAAAGCTATCATTGGTCTTGTGTAATCTAGTGTATATGTCTTGTGTAATCTTGTGTAATATTGGAGTATAATTGTGTAACACTATAGCTACAGTTATTTAATCAGTGTGAAAATGAAGTGACTGAATTCAGAGCATGTCTGAACCTGAGTTTCTCCTACTGCACATCTTCAGAGTTCAGAGTTCAGAGATCAGTGTACAAGCAATTGATATATGTACCTGAACATGCAAGGTCTCTGAACTGCACTGATTTAAATTCAGAGACTAAAATGACAGTTTCTACTTATAAGATTAGATGATAGACACATATGGAAGTTCTCTGAACTAGTCTATGATTTAAATTTCTGTAATGATTTCAGTCTCTGAACTGATCTCGGCTTTAAATTTCTATAATGGAACAATTAGAATTTGAGGACTGAATAAGACAAGAGACAAGGAGGATGCATACCCTCCAGCTTCATGGCCTAAGATCCTAGGGAAAGGACAAAGAAAAGGCAAAGGATATGCTATATAATGGCCATATATTGGCTATATGATGGCTATATATTGGCTATATATTGGCTATATATTGCCCATACATTCCACTGTATTCTTGTGTAATCTTGTGTATATTGTGTAATCTGAATTTGAATTGAATTCAATCTCTGAATTTGCACATTAAGCTAGGATACATGACTGAAACTAGTGCTCTATTTCTCCTTTGTTCTTTTGCTCTCAAATGACTGAAACTAGTGCTCTGTTTCACTGAAAATGAAGTGACTGAAACCAGTGCTCAAACTGAAACTACTTCAAATTCAGAGACTGAAATTATAGTTTTCTCAAGCCTAAATCAAGTGGCTGCTGGGCAGAAATAGACACGTTTTACTGCAGCAGAACTGAAGCTTTTTTACATTGATCATGAACTGTCATGACAGAAAATTCAGAACTGTCATGAACAGTTACAGAAGCCAATTTAACAAGAATTGTCTCTGCTAATTTACGTTGATCAGTTCGTTGCATATGAACAACTGAGTTTCAACTGTACCCTACTACCCTCTGACAGAAAATCGTGTATTGATGTCTAACTTGTGTATGCACTCAAATTGCAACTCAAGTTTGCTTAACATCTATGCATAGATTGAAAGTCTGAAACTATACCTACAAAGTTTGTGTATGCACTCAAACTCTGAAAGTCTAAAACTGTACCTACAAATTCAGTAGAGTGTGTCAGTAGTTTGGCTTGTGTATGCACTCAAATTCAGTGTAGCCCAGTATCATTATTCAAACTAATTATTTAGCTCAGCTAAGCGATTGACATGACATTCAGTTTATTTAAATTCAGTATGAAAATTTACATAGTGAGATGCTCATTCAGTTTACAGTATTTGAGTCAGAACATATTGAGACAAATTGTGGAGCGCATAGCGTATTTGAGTCAGAACAAATTGAGACAAATTGACACAGTTGTTTTTGTCACAGCAAGGAAACAGTAACAACCTACAGGGAGTGTATGGTTTTTTAGGCCAATAACAACCTACTGTCACAGCAAGGAAACAAAAAGGGCAGTGCATCGATAGCTGCAGTGTAGAAAATGTACATATTCTGAAATCTCTAAGCACAAATCCCATTGTCCTATGGTCTACTGCATAGCGAAATGACATGCTCATTCAGTTTCCATTGCATCAAAAGTAGGGAGGATCCAATCAAAGGTTCTCATTCAGTTTACAAAGTGAATGTTCAGAAAATTTACATACTGACATGCTCATTCAGTTTACAAAGTGGAGCCTGAAGAAATTGAGAGGAGTACCTGTGCAGAGGTAGGGAACGCATGACGCCGGCGGCTTGGGGACGAGGAGATCAGCGTCAAGGCTCCGCTTTTGGTCCGCTCCGGCAAGTCACACGGCCACGGCGCCGACTGCCTGCTTGTGACGCCCCCAAAATCAACCCGTGTACAGTAATCATACACGCAGGATACACGGCTGAGATTAGGGTGCCACGGTGAGAATATCACAGCACAACACTAAACACAAAAGGATAAACAAATATGTTACAATACCAGGGATCACGAGGATCCGAATACATAAGTCATACAAGCCATAATATCTGAGTACAGACATAGTTAGTCAAGTTTTGCCTTAAGAAGGCTAGCACAAATCAAATCAGAGATACAGATCGAAAAGGCGAGGCCTCCTGCCTGGGATCCACCGAACTACTCCTGGTCAACGGGGAACTCGACGTCGTAGTAGTCGCCTCCGGGGTACTCCTGCTCCTGGGCTCCAACGTCGGCTGCAGCGGCCGATCAGGCAAAGCGAAAAAGGGGAAATAAAGCAAAGGTGAGTATCTAGCATACCCGCGAGTCTTACGTCCGCTACTAAGCATTATGCATTGTATCAACGGAAAGAAGAGGTTGTATATAGTGGACTGCAAGATATAAATCAGAATAAGGGTAAGAAGCTAGGCCTATCGAAGACTAGCATCTTCCGACGATGTCTTGCAGCATGAGGTAAGAATCAGCCAACAGTTTATATATAAAGCATAAAGTAACAATGCAGCACAAGTTGCTGCAGCATTGTATAATAATAAGTTGTGATAATTAGCAATGCCTCCGAGTTCACCTCCTCGACATCCCCGCGAGGAAGAAAACCCGGAACCATACAGTTTAATAATAATAGTTTGTAGTGGTAAGATCCAGCTTCAGCATAAAGCGTCCTGTTACCGTGGACACGGCTATTCGAATAGATTAATCTTCCCTGCAGGGGTGCACTTGTGTTACACTACACGCACGGATCTCCAGGGTGGCGGGAACCTTATTAGGGAACGCTCCACCGAGGCTATCCGACACTTCGTAGCCCATCTTTCAAACTCAACAGAGAGGTCATCCGCCGGACTATATCCTATGTACGTCGGGCCTTGGACCCCAACCCGAACGTACTCCTGCACGGTGCGTGGCTGGCCAGTGAAGTTAAAGCAAATCCAAATAAGACACCACCGCGTGAGCAAATAAGACAACACCACTTCCCGGCAATCAGCCCGCAGTACTGCTGACATCTGAAGAGTCCTCGGACGACACTACGAAGCGGAGGAGCCCATAACTCGTAATTCCCACGGGTAGGTAGTGCGTACATGGCATATAGCCAACTCAAGACATTCACTGAACCATTTAGCATTTTAATTAACCTGCGTGACAACCGTTATCGTTGCCTCGACTTAACTGACCCGCGGACAACGACAGCAGCCAGGACCACCAGTACATCGGTGCCTGCCCCGACGTCCCACCAAGTCTCTGCGGTTACCAACAAGGTGAACCGTCTCCTTACCTTCTCTCGCGTGTGCTCCTGGAGGAGCTCGACTTTCGTGATTTGGTAACTCTCGCGGCCAACGATCAGGGGCCAAGCACACCGGTACACTTGTCGTACCCTCCCTGTCGTCCCGTCGCAATACCTCTCACGGGCACTGTTGGGTCGCCCGACTTCTTACCTGAAGGACAACCGTTGCTCAGGTACCTAGAGCGGCTATACAGAGTCAGCAACGAGTGGAGTACAAGGATTTCTCCTTGATAGCTCACACTTGGTGGTGGCTCGGCAGAGCCGAGGTAGGGGGCCTGAGGCGGTGTCTGCATTGTATCGTACCTATGTAGTTATAATATTTGTATCCGCGTTCACTCCCCTGAGTGATCATGACCCTCTATCTAATCCTACCTAACAATGCGTAGGGCTCACTGCTGAATAATGTATAATAGTAATAAGCAACATAGGATAAAGGAGGTACATCAAGGGGCGACAAAAAAACGGGCTATGCAATTGAATAGGATCATAACGTAGCAGCAGCAGTAACAATGCCTAGTGCAAGAAATGTACGAAAAGATAGGCGATATCTGGGGAAGAGAATGGCTCTGCTTGCCTGGAAGCTCGACTGTCGGGGTACGGTCGTCGACGACGTAGTCGTACTCGGCAGCAGTGTAGTCGGCGGTAGCAGCGGGGTATACCGGAGATTAAGGGGGGGAAGAAAACAGTAAATACACAGCAAGCATATACAAACAGATGCATGACATGACAGATGAAATGTTAACGGTGTTCTAACGCAGTGCAAAGCACGTTGCTCGGAGCAGGAATTCATCCGGGGATGAACTGTCAGCTCCGGGTGATTATCGGACAAGGTGTCCGGAGGGGGGAGATATCATGCCGGAGGTGTCGTGGACATTCGACACACGTGTGGGTGGTGTATCCGGGTTAGTTGATCTATTCCGAACAACTTTCGTGTTCAGAATAAATTCATCCGGGTACTTTAGCAGTACCGGACAATTTATCGGACAAACGGTCCAGAGGGGGACGGTTCGATGTTTGTTGTGTTAGAGGGGTGTGATAAACATACGGATAGCGTATTCGTATTCAGTATATTTTTCTGATCAATTTTCATGTATAAAGTTTTTGAATCTGAGTTACGGTTTAAAAGTTATTGAATTTCAAAGTTTGAAATCATTTTAGATGATTTTCTAAATTTCTTTTATTATTAAATTCCATATTATCCAGAACATTATCCAAAACAGTGCCTGACATGTGGGACCCACATGTCAGCCTCTGTTTATTTATAAAACATTTTAATAAATCAAAATAGCCCCTGGGCCCACATGTCAGCCACTGGGATTTTCTTTTAAATTCTTTTAAAAAACCAAACTGACAAGGGGGGCCCAGGTGTCATTGACTCCCGTGTTAACTAAACTTGTTTAATTAAGTTAAATGGCCAGGGCCCACTGTCAGTGAGACATATTAACCAAATGGTTATTTTTCTGTTTGTCCTAACAGAGATAATTAGCAGGAGGTGGGGCCCGGCTGTCAGTGGCTCATTAGCCACTAACAGAAAACCTGACAGGGAGGACCCACCGGTCAGCGACTCCGGTGAGCTCGCCGGAGGCTCGCCGGCGGCGAGGTCGAGCTATCTCGCGATTCTGAGCGCCGTTTGAGACGCCGCTTGCGGCATTCGACGAAGAACTCGAAGCCGCGTCGATATGTGCCGTCTGCATGAACCGGGGCGGCCGGAGGTCAGCGCTAGGTCGTCGATGGCGGAACCGACGTCGGGCTCCCATGGCAGAATGCATCACGCGGTGTTTTCGTCCACACCAAAGCGCGAGATCGCGCCTACGGTCTACCACTAACCCGCGGGTGCCACTGGCGTGCGCTACGGTGCCTTGAGAGGTCGGCCACGCCATCAATGGCGGCGACCAGAACTCACGCGATTGGGGGTAACGGCTATAGGCTAGGCGGGCGTCTATGGGGGGTTGGGGAAGGTGCGACTGCTCACCGGGGTGTTGTAGCCGAGAGAGTGGGCTCGATGGTGACTCGGAGCGGCCGGAATCGGTCGGGGATCTCGCCGGAGCCGAGGTTGAAGACAACCGCGATTCGTCGGGTGTGGGGGCTCCGGGTGCCTCTTCTTCTGCAGGGTGGCGAGGACGACGATGGGGAGCGGCTAGGACATGGTGGCGGAGGGGGCAGTGGCCGTTGGCCGCGTGTGGCCACGACGGTGAACGGCGGCGGCTCGGGAGAATTTTCCCCGAAGCGTGTGAGAGGAGGAGGAGGGGAAAGGGAGGGGGAGGATGTCCAGGGGGTCTGCCGGGGTGGCCTTATCGCTGCTGCGCCGGGAGGGGGGCCAGGTGAGGCGGGGCCGGCCTGGCAGCGGCGTGGCCGTGCGCGGCCGCCGTACGGGGCAGGTGGAAGCAGGTGGGATGAAGAAGACAAGCCGGGGTGGGCCGAGCTGGGCCATCGCCCTGGGCGAGATATAGCACTTTTGCAAATTTCTTGATTTCTTTTTCTCTGTTCTTTTTCTGTTAGTAATAAATTTAGTGTCTTTTGCGTTTTTTTAAAATGTGTAACCTGGCCCATAATTAGTATTGTATATCATTAGAGTGCTACAAAAAGTTTGGGGTCAAAAGAAATAAATTTAATATTTCTTTTAAATATCTGAATGAAAATTGGTGCTGTTTTGGCTGGTGTTTGAATTGTTTAAATTTTTCAGAGGCATAATAAAATATCATAACCACATGGTCATAACCCAATGATTATTAGTGATTTTATAAAAGTGGTCCCATGATTTTAGGGCAAAGTTTAATTGCAACATATTTTCATAGCAACCAAAAGGCATTTCTGAATATGATCAAAAGCAAAGTGGGTCATGGAATGGTTTGCATAGTGATTAGCAACAGTGATTAGTCCACAGTAAAAGTGATTACTGTTACAGACAACTGAGGGTGTTACAAATCTCCCCCACTACAAGAATTCTCGTCCCGAGAATTTAAGTGGTAGCGAGGAAAAGTTTGGGGTATTCATCGCGAAGGCGATCTTCGCGTTCCCAGGTGGCTTCATCTTCAGAATGATTCGACCACTGGACTTTGAGGAACTTGACGGTCTTGTTGCGGGTTCGACGTTCAGACTGATCGAGAATGCGGCTCAGATGTTCTCGGTAAGTCAAGTCTTGTTGCAGCTCAATCATATCATGTTCCACTCCGCGGATAGGGTCCTTGAAGCAGCGACGGAGTTGAGACACGTGGAAGACATCGTGGACTTCGGAGAGGTTCGGCGGAAATTCCTACCGGTATGCCACGGGTCCACTCCTGGAAAGGATACGGAACGGGCCAATGTAGCGAGGAGCCAACTTGCCCTTGATACCGAAGCGATGAGTGCCCCTCATGGGAGTGACACGGAGGTAAGCGTATTCACCAGGTTGATACTCCATTTCCCGGTGTTTGCGGTCATAGTTGCTCTTCTGACGAGACTGGGCGGCCTTGAGATTTTCTTGCACAATGCGAACCTGATCTTCAGCTTGTTGGACAAGATCCGGTCTAAAATAGGGTCGTTCCCCAGTTCCTGACCAATTCAGGGGGGTTCGACATTTACGTCCGTATAGAACTTCGAAGGGGGCCATCTTCAAGCTAGCCTGATAGCTATTGTTGTACGAGAATTCCGCGTACGGGAGAGATTCCTCCCATTTCATGCTGAATGAAAGGACACAAGCGCGAAGCATGTCTTCCAGCACTTGATTGACTCGTTCAACTTGACCTTGCGACTGGGGGTGATAAGCGGTGCTGAGAGACAGACGAGTCCCGAGGGCTTCCATGAAACTCTTCCAGTATCGGGAGGTGAAAAGGCTGCCACGGTCTGAACTGATCTCCAGCGGAATACCGTGGAGTGACACAATCCGGGAGATATACAAGTGTGCTAACTGACTAGCAGTGATCGTCTCCTTGACCGGCAGGAAGTGAGCAATCTTGGAGAATCAGTCGATGACGACAAAGATAGCATCGTTACCTTTCTGTGACTTAGGAAAACCGGTGACGAAGTCCATTTCGACTTTGTCCCACTTCCAATCAGGAGGAGGGAGTGGTCGCAACCAACCAGCAGGTTTCTGATGTCCGGCTTTGACGCGACTGCAAACGTCACATTGAGAAACATAGCGGGCGATGTCTTGCTTCATGTAAGGCCACCAGTACCGCTGACGAAGGTCTTTATACATCTTGGTACTGCCAGGGTGGATTGACAAGGGAGAATTATGGGCTGCCTCCATGATATCCGGACCACAGTTAATGATGGCCGGGCTCACAGGAACTACTAAGTGGCCCTTGAAGTACATAGTATCACCATCATTGGCATCAATGGTAAAAGAGGAGGGCTTTCCTTCTGCGATGTCCTGCTTGATCTTCACAATGTCAGGGGCCAGAGATTGTCTACTCTTGATGAGGTTGTCGAGGCTTGACTCGAGAACCAGGTTATTGGCGTAACCTTGAGGAACAATCTCGAGGTTGAACTTGCGTAACTCTTCATACAGAAGTGGTTGCTGCACCTGAACTTCAAGTTCAGAACAGTAAGCTTTGCGGCTCAAGGCATCGGCTATCACATTAGCCTTGCCAGGGGTATACGAAATATCCATGTTGAAGTCGGCTATTGTCTCGAGCCATCGTTGTTGACGAAGATTCAGGTCTGGCTGAGTAAACAGGTACTTCAGACTTTGGTGGTCAGTGTAGACCTCGCAACGATTACCGATGAGGTAATGTCGCCACAGCTTCAATGCATAAATTACTGCTGCCAATTCGAGATCATGTGTTGGATACTTGTCTTCGTGAGCACGAAACTGACGAGAGCCATAAGCAATCACTTTGCGCTCTTGCATTAGGACACAGCCTAATCCTTGACGAGACGCGTCGCAATATATCACGAATTCCTTCTGAGTATCAGGGGGAGCGAGCACCGGGGGAGAAGTTAGCTTGTCCTTGAGCGCTTGGAAACTTCCTTGACATTTATCTGTCCACTCGAACTTGACGCCTTTGTGAAGCAGGTTAGTCAGAGGCCTGGCAATCTTGGAGAAATTCTCGACGAAACGGCGGCAATAGCTAGCGAGCCCGAGGAAACTGCGGACATGCTTGACGGTCTTGGGAGGAGTCCAGTCAAGAATAGCCTGGATACGTTCTGGGGTGACAGCAATGCCATCCTTGGAAATCACGTGTCCAAGGTAGGTTACTTCGGGAAGCCAGAACTCACACTTAGAATACTTAGCATAGAGTTTGTGTTCTCGAAGCTTCTCCAGTATAAGACGAAGATGTTCCGCATGTTCTTCTTCATTCTTGGAATATATCAATATATCATCCAGATAAACCACGACGAATTGGTCGAGGTACTCCATGAAAATATAATTCATCAATCTGGAGAAGGTGGCTGGAGCATTGGTTAAGCCAAAGGACATGACGGTGTACTCGTATGAACCATAGCGAGTAATGAAGGCAGTCTTCGGAATGTCCTCATCACGGACTAGGATTTGGTGATAACCCAACCTCAAGTCGAGTTTAGAAAACACCTTGGATCCGGCAAGTTGATCATACAGATCGTTGATCCGGGGAAGTGGGTATTTGTTCTGGATGGTGGCTTGGTTAATGGGCCGATAATCTTGGACCAATCGGTTTGTCCCATCACTCTTCTTGACAAAGAGCGAAGGTGCTCCCAAAGCTGAGGAACTGGGGCGAATGAATCCTTTTTGAAGTGCCTTGTCGATTTCCTCCTTAAGTTCAAGGAGTTCATGTGGAGGCATCTTGTAAGGACGCTTGGCAATAGGAACAGTGCCTGGCTTCAAGTCGATGACGAATTCAACTTCTCTGATCGGGGGTATTCCCGGCAGTTCTTCTGGAAAGACGTTGGGAAAATCGCGAACGACCGGAACGTTATCGATGCCTTCGAGGGGGCGGCATTCAAAGCATTCATCATAAATATCTGTGTTTCAGCATTACGGGTAACTCGGGTGGTGTGGTTAACAATCTCGCCGGAGGGGTGAAAAAGTTGGACAGACTTGGTGCCACAATAAAGTGCGCCATCGTGAAATTTCAACCAATCCATTCCCAAAATGAGGTCTATGGTGGAAGACTTCAAAATGATGGGGGAAGCACGGAATTCAATTCCTTCAATTTCAACAATGGTTCCGGGCACTATCTTGGTGGTTTGACATTGGCCAATCGGGGTGCGAACAACCATCGGTGGGTTCATCTTTTCCAATGCGAGGTTATGCGACAATGCAAATGCTTCCGACATGAATGAATGTGATGCTCCTGTATCAAATAAAACAGTAGCAGGTACGGAATTAATGAGAACGGTACCCATCACGGTAGCGGGTTGTTGCTGAGCTTCTTCAACATTGACGTTGTTAGCATGTCCACGAGCATAAGCAGCAGACCCAGTATTATAGTTGGGGGTCCTGTTGTTGCCACGACCATTTCCGCGGCTAGCAGGGTGAACTACCAGTTGCTTCTGTTTCTGGGGGCACTCCCTAGAAAAATGCCCAGGTTGGCGGCACGTGAAGCATAGTCCATCCTGAGGACGAAGGGGGTAGCATTGGGTGGTGCAGGTAGAGCTCTTAGCATCTGCGGTGGCGGAGGCAGACGGGGTGCAGCATAAGACGGCCTTGGAGCAGGGACATGTGAATGGGTCACACTGGTAGGGAGCCAGATACGACGCTTCTGCGTTGCGCCCGAAGATGAGCCAACGTCACGATAACGCTTCAGAGAGTTCTTGTGCTCCATCTTGGCAGTCTCGACGGTGATAGCCTTGTTCACCATGGTGGCGAAGTTGGCAAAATCATGAACGGCAAGAGCGAGCCCGAGGTCTGGGTTGAGGCCACGGCGGAACTTCTGCTGCCTGCGAGCATCAGTGATGATCTCCTCTTCCGCATAGCGAGAGAGGTTGAGGAACTCGCGCTGATAGGCTTCAACAGTCATGTCGCCCTGAGTGAGGTTGCGAAATTCTTCCGCCTTACGATCCATGATCCCCTGAGGAATGTAGCGGGAGCAGAAGGCAGACTGAAATTCATCCCAAGTGATAACTTCTCCAACTGGCAGTGAACGCTTGTGGGTGCTCCACCACTGAGCAGCGGCGCCTTTCAGATGATAAGACGCAAAGTTCACATAGTCGGCTGGATCGAAATTAGCAGACTCCAGCTCGTGAGTGATGTCGCGAAGCCAGTCATCAGCATCCAGCGGCTGAACAGTGTTGCGGAACATAGTGAGGTTGAGGCGGGTGAAGTCGTGCAGAGTCACGGTGGCATGCTGATGGTGGTGCCCATTCTGGTTCGGCTGGGGGAACTGAGCCATGATGTTCTGCATGAACTGACGGTTCATCTCGAACTGCTGCATCATCGCGGCCATGTAATCCGGCGGCGGAGGTGGGTCGTTGGCGCCACGACCACGACCACGACCACCACGACCAGCCATCCTGCTAGAATTTAACAGGGGTATTTCAGCGATGAAAATTTAACGAGATACCGGAATCAAGCCTGAAGTAAAGCGACAATGAAGAGGAGGCGCGGATATATAGGAGTAGTCATATAAGACATACACATTTACACACGGAGTCAATCGAAAATCGGGCAGCGTAACGTCGTAGAAATTAAGGAAAAAGGACTCACTAGGCGGCGCGCAGACCGCGGTAAGGATTACACGACGCGACATAGATTCCACTATGTCAATCACGCCGCAAGAAAACTGTTGGCCACAGGAGTAGATGCCAGAGAACGCGCGGCCTGCCCAGAATGAGAATGGGATCCGTGGTCCGGGACCTGGGGTAGAACTCCTGCGACACGACTCAATCAATGGGGAAGCACCAAAACGCCGGGTGGAATCAAGAGAACGTGATCCTAATGTCAGAGTTTGTAAAACTTACCAGCAAGGATAAGAGAGCAGAGTCCCAGAGCATAGGTAAGGAGAAAAGGATCCTAATACCATAGATATCACACGTAGTGACATCGATGTGGGCCCGTAAGCCAAATATTAAGTTAGCAATATAGTTTTTCAAAGTCTAGACTCAACTTCGACCAAGTAGTGGTGGGGTGGCTTCCTACAGGCAGTCGGCTCTGATACCAACTTGTGACGCCCCCAAAATCAACCCGTGTACAGTAATCATACACGCAGGATACACGGCTGAGATTAGGGTGCCATGGTGAGAATATCACAGCACAACACTAAACACAAAAGGATAAACAAATATGTTACAATACCAGGGATCACGAGGATCCGAATACATAAGTCATACAAGCCATAATATCTGAGTACAGACATAGTTAGTCAAGTTTTGCCTTAAGAAGGCTAGCACAAATCAAATCAGAGATACAGATCGAAAAGGCGAGGCCTCCTGCCTGGGATCCACCGAACTACTCCTGGTCAACGGGGAACTCGACGTCGTAGTAGTCGCCTCCGGGGTACTCCTGCTCCTGGGCTCCAACGTCGGCTGCAGCGGCCGATCAGGCAAAGCGTAAAAGGGGAAATAAAGCAAAGGTGAGTATCTAGCATACCCGCGAGTCTTACGTCCGCTACTAAGCATTATGCATTGTATCAACGAAAAGAAGAGGTTGTATATAGTGGACTGCAAGATAGAAATCAGAATAAGGGTAAGAAGCTAGGCCTATCGAAGACTAGCATCTTCCGACGATGTCTTGCAGCATGAGGTAAGAATCGGCCAACAGTTTATATATAAAGCATAAAGTAACAATGCAGCAGAAGTTGCTGCAGCATTGTATAATAATAAGTTTTAATAATTAGCAATGCCTCCGAGTTCACCTCCTCGACATCCCCGCGAGGAAGAAAACCCGGAACCATACAGTTTAATAATAATAATTTGTAGTGGTAAGATCCAGCTTCAGCATAAAGCGTCCTGTTACCGTGGACACGGCTATTCGAATAGATTAATCTTCCCTGCAGGGGTGCACTTGTGTTACACTACACGCACGGATCTCCAGGGTGGCGGGAACCTTATTAGGGAACGCTCCACCGAGGCTATCCGACACTTCGTAGCCCATCTTTCAAACTCAACAGAGAGGTCATCCGCCGGACTATATCCTATGTACGTCGGGCCTTGGACCCCAACCCGAACGTACTCCTGCACGGTGCGTGGCTGGCCAGTGAAGTTAAAGAAAATCCAAATAAGACACCACCGCGTGAGCAAATAAGACAACACCACTTCCCGGCAATCAGCCCGCAGTACTGCTGACATCTGAAGAGTCCTCGGACGACACTACGAAGCGGAGGAGCCCATAACTCGTAATTCCCACGGGTAGGTAGTGCGTACATGGCATATAGCCAACTCAAGACATTCACTGAACCATTTAGCATTTTAATTAACCTGCGTGACAACCGTTATCGTTGCCTCGACTTAACTGACCCGCGGACAACGACAGCAGCCAGGACCACCAGTACATCGGTGCCTGCCCCGACGTCCCACCAAGTCTCTGCGGTTACCAACAAGGTGAACCGTCTCCTTACCTTCTCTCGCGTGTGCTCCTGGAGGAGCTCGACTTTCGTGATTTGGTAACTCTCGCGGCCAACGATCAGGGGCCAAGCACACCGGTACACTTGTCGTACCCTCCCTGTCGTCCCGTCGCAATACCTCTCGCGGGCACTGTTGGGTCGCCCGAGTTCTTACCTGAAGGACAACCGTTGCTCAGGTACCTAGAGCGGCTATACAGAGTCAGCAACGAGTGGAGTACAAGGATTTCTCCTTGATAGCTCACACTTGGTGGTGGCTCGGCAGAGCCGAGGTAGGGGGCCTGAGGCGGTGTCTGCATTGTATCGTACCTATGCAGTTATAATATTTGTATCCGCGTTCACTCCCCTGAGTGATCATGACCCTCTATCTAATCCTACCTAACAATGCGTAGGGCTCACTGCTGAATAATGTATAATAGTAATAAGCAACATAGGATAAAGGAGGTACATCAAGGGGCGACAAAAAAACAGGCTATGCAATTGAATAGGATCATAACGTAGCAGCAGCAGTAACAATGCCTAGTGCAAGAAATGTACGAAAAGATAGGCGATATCTGGGGAAGAGAATGGCTCTGCTTGCCTGGAAGCTCGACTGTCGGGGTACGGTCGTCGACGACGTAGTCGTACTCGGCAGCAGTGTAGTCGGCGGTAGCAGCGGGGTATACCGGAGATTAAGGGGGGGAAGAAAACAGTAAATACACAGCAAGCATATACAAACATATGCATGACATGACAGATGAAATGTTAACGGTGTTCTAACGCAGTGCAAAGCACGTTGCTCGGAGCAGGAATTCATCCGGGGATGAACTGTCAGCTCCGGGTGATTATCGGACAAGGTGTCCGGAGGGGGGAGATATCATGCCGGAGGTGTCGTGGACATTCGACACACGTGTGGGTGGTGTATCCGGGTTAGTTGATCTATTCCGAACAACTTTCGTGTTCAGAATAAATTCATCCGGGTACTTTAGCAGTACCGGACAATTTATCGGACAAACGGTCCAGAGGGGGACGGTTCGATGTTTGTTGTGTTAGAGGGGTGTGATAAACATACGGATAGCGTATTCGTATTCGTTATATTTTTCTGATCAATTTTCATGTATAAAGTTTTTGAATCTGAGTTACGGTTTAAAAGTTATTGAATTTCAAAGTTTGAAATCATTTTAGATGATTTTCTAAATTTCTTTTATTATTAAATTCCATATTATCCAGAACATTATCCAAAACAGTGCCTGACATGTGGGACCCACATGTCAGCCTCTGTTTATTTATAAAACATTTTAATAAATCAAAATAGCCCCTGGGCCCACATGTCAGCCACTGGGATTTTCTTTTAAATTCTTTTAAAAAACCAAACTGACAAGGGGGGCCCAGGTGTCATTGACTCCCGTGTTAACTAAACTTGTTTAATTAAGTTAAATGGCCAGGGCCCACTGTCAGTGAGACATATTAACCAAATGGTTATTTTTCTGTTTGTCCTAACAGAGATAATTAGCAGGAGGTGGGGCCCGGCTGTCAGTGGCTCATTAGCCACTAACAGAAAACCTGACAGGGAGGACCCACCGGTCAGCGACTCCGGTGAGCTCGCCGGAGGCTCGCCGGCGGCGAGGTCGAGCTATCTCGCGATTCTGAGCGCCGTTTGAGACGCCGCTTGCGGCATTCGACGAAGAACTCGAAGCCGCGTCGATATGTGCCGTCTGCATGAACCGGGGCGGCCGGAGGTCAGCGCTAGGTCGTCGATGGCGGAACCGACGTCGGGCTCCCATGGCAGAATGCATCACGCGGTGTTTTCGTCCACACCAAAGCGCGAGATCGCGCCTACGGTCTACCACTAACCCGCGGGTGCCACTGGCGTGCGCTACGGTGCCTTGAGAGGTCGGCCACGCCATCAATGGCGGCGACCAGAACTCACGCGATTGGGGGTAACGGCTATAGGCTAGGCGGGCGTCTATGGGGGGTTGGGGAAGGTGCGACTGCTCACCGGGGTGTTGTAGCCGAGAGAGTGGGCTCGATGGTGACTCGGAGCGGCCGGAATCGGTCGGGGATCTCGCCGGAGCCGAGGTTGAAGACAACCGCGATTCGTCGGGTGTGGGGGCTCCGGGTGCCTCTTCTTCTGCAGGGTGGCGAGGACGACGATGGGGAGCGGCTAGGACATGGTGGCGGAGGGGGCAGTGGCCGTTGGCCGCGTGTGGCCACGACGGTGAACGGCGGCGGCTCGGGAGAATTTTCCCCGAAGCGTGTGAGAGGAGGAGGAGGGGAAAGGGAGGGGGAGGATGTCCAGGGGGTCTGCCGGGGTGGCCTTATCGCTGCTGCGCCGGGAGGGGGGCCAGGTGAGGCGGGGCCGGCCTGGCAGCGGCGTGGCCGCGCGCGGCCGCCGTACGGGGTAGGTGGAAGCAGGTGGGAGGAAGAAGACAAGCCGGGGTGGGCCGAGCTGGGCCATCGCCCTGGGCGAGATATAGCACTTTTGCAAATTTCTTGATTTCTTTTTCTCTGTTCTTTTTCTGTTAGTAATAAATTTAGTGTCTTTTGCGTTTTTTAAAAATGTGTAACCTGGCCCATAATTAGTATTGTATATCATTAGAGTGCTACAAAAAGTTTGGGGTCAAAAGAAATAAATTTAATATTTCTTTTAAATATCTGAATGAAAATTGGTGCTGTTTTGGCTGGTGTTTGAATTGTTTAAATTTTTCAGAGGCATAATAAAATATCATAACCACATGGTCATAACCCAATGATTATTAGTGATTTTATAAAAGTGGTCCCATGATTTTAGGGCAAAGTTTAATTGCAACATATTTTCATAGCAACCAAAAGGCATTTCTGAATATGATCAAAAGCAAAGTGGGTCATGGAATGGTTTGCATAGTGATTAGCAACAGTGATTAGTCCACAGTAAAAGTGATTACTGTTACAGACAACTGAGGGTGTTACAAATCTCCCCCACTACAAGAATTCTCGTCCCGAGAATTTAAGTGGTAGCGAGGAAAAGTTTGGGGTATTCATCGCGAAGGCGATCTTCGCGTTCCCAGGTGGCTTCATCTTCAGAATGATTCGACCACTGGACTTTGAGGAACTTGACGGTCTTGTTGCGGGTTCGACGTTCAGACTGATCGAGAATGCGGCTCAGATGTTCTCGGTAAGTCAAGTCTTGTTGCAGCTCAATCATATCATGTTCCACTCCGCGGATAGGGTCCTTGAAGCAGCGACGGAGTTGAGACACGTGGAAGACATCGTGGACTTCGGAGAGGTTCGGCGGAAATTCCTACCGGTATGCCACGGGTCCACTCCTGGAAAGGATACGGAACGGGCCAATGTAGCGAGGAGCCAACTTGCCCTTGATACCGAAGCGATGAGTGCCCCTCATGGGAGTGACACGGAGGTAAGCGTATTCACCAGGTTGATACTCCATTTCCCGGTGTTTGCGGTCATAGTTGCTCTTCTGACGAGACTGGGCGGCCTTGAGATTTTCTTGCACAATGCGAACCTGATCTTCAGCTTGTTGGACAAGATCCGGTCTAAAATAGGGTCGTTCCCCAGTTCCTGACCAATTCAGGGGGGTTCGACATTTACGTCCGTATAGAACTTCGAAGGGGGCCATCTTCAAGCTAGCCTGATAGCTATTGTTGTACGAGAATTCCGCGTACGGGAGAGATTCCTCCCATTTCATGCTGAATGAAAGGACACAAGCGCGAAGCATGTCTTCCAGCACTTGATTGACTCGTTCAACTTGACCTTGCGACTGGGGGTGATAAGCGGTGCTGAGAGACAGACGAGTCCCGAGGGCTTCCATGAAACTCTTCCAGTATCGGGAGGTGAAAAGGCTGCCACGGTCTGAACTGATCTCCAGCGGAATACCGTGGAGTGACACAATCCGGGAGATATACAAGTGTGCTAACTGACTAGCAGTGATCGTCTCCTTGACCGGCAGGAAGTGAGCAATCTTGGAGAATCAGTCGATGACGACAAAGATAGCATCGTTACCTTTCTGTGACTTAGGAAAACCGGTGACGAAGTCCATTTCGACTTTGTCCCACTTCCAATCAGGAGGAGGGAGTGGTCGCAACCAACCAGCAGGTTTCTGATGTCCGGCTTTGACGCGACTGCAAACGTCACATTGAGAAACATAGCGGGCGATGTCTTGCTTCATGTAAGGCCACCAGTACCGCTGACGAAGGTCTTTATACATCTTGGTACTGCCAGGGTGGATTGACAAGGGAGAATTATGGGCTGCCTCCATGATATCCGGACCACAGTTAATGATGGCCGGGCTCACAGGAACTACTAAGTGGCCCTTGAAGTACATAGTATCACCATCATTGGCATCAATGGTAAAAGAGGAGGGCTTTCCTTCTGCGATGTCCTGCTTGATCTTCACAATGTCAGGGGCCAGAGATTGTCTACTCTTGATGAGGTTGTCGAGGCTTGACTCGAGAACCAGGTTATTGGCGTAACCTTGAGGAACAATCTCGAGGTTGAACTTGCGTAACTCTTCATACAGAAGTGGTTGCTGCACCTGAACTTCAAGTTCAGAACAGTAAGCTTTGCGGCTCAAGGCATCGGCTATCACATTAGCCTTGCCAGGGGTATACGAAATATCCATGTTGAAGTCGGCTATTGTCTCGAGCCATCGTTGTTGACGAAGATTCAGGTCTGGCTGAGTAAACAGGTACTTCAGACTTTGGTGGTCAGTGTAGACCTCGCAACGATTACCGATGAGGTAATGTCGCCACAGCTTCAATGCATAAATTACTGCTGCCAATTCGAGATCATGTGTTGGATACTTGTCTTCGTGAGCACGAAACTGACGAGAGCCATAAGCAATCACTTTGCGCTCTTGCATTAGGACACAGCCTAATCCTTGACGAGACGCGTCGCAATATATCACGAATTCCTTCTGAGTATCAGGGGGAGCGAGCACCGGGGGAGAAGTTAGCTTGTCCTTGAGCGCTTGGAAACTTCCTTGACATTTATCTGTCCACTCGAACTTGACGCCTTTGTGAAGCAGGTTAGTCAGAGGCCTGGCAATCTTGGAGAAATTCTCGACGAAACGGCGGCAATAGCTAGCGAGCCCGAGGAAACTGCGGACATGCTTGACGGTCTTGGGAGGAGTCCAGTCAAGAATAGCCTGGATACGTTCTGGGGTGACAGCAATGCCATCCTTGGAAATCACGTGTCCAAGGTAGGTTACTTCGGGAAGCCAGAACTCACACTTAGAATACTTAGCATAGAGTTTGTGTTCTCGAAGCTTCTCCAGTATAAGACGAAGATGTTCCGCATGTTCTTCTTCATTCTTGGAATATATCAATATATCATCCAGATAAACCACGACGAATTGGTCGAGGTACTCCATGAAAATATAATTCATCAATCTGGAGAAGGTGGCTGGAGCATTGGTTAAGCCAAAGGACATGACGGTGTACTCGTATGAACCATAGCGAGTAATGAAGGCAGTCTTCGGAATGTCCTCATCACGGACTAGGATTTGGTGATAACCCAACCTCAAGTCGAGTTTAGAAAACACCTTGGATCCGGCAAGTTGATCATACAGATCGTTGATCCGGGGAAGTGGGTATTTGTTCTGGATGGTGGCTTGGTTAATGGGCCGATAATCTTGGACCAATCGGTTTGTCCCATCACTCTTCTTGACAAAGAGCGAAGGTGCTCCCAAAGCTGAGGAACTGGGGCGAATGAATCCTTTTTGAAGTGCCTTGTCGATTTCCTCCTTAAGTTCAAGGAGTTCATGTGGAGGCATCTTGTAAGGACGCTTGGCAATAGGAACAGTGCCTGGCTTCAAGTCGATGACGAATTCAACTTCTCTGATCGGGGGTATTCCCGGCAGTTCTTCTGGAAAGACGTTGGGAAAATCGCGAACGACCGGAACGTTATCGATGCCTTCGAGGGGGCGGCATTCAAAGCATTCATCATAAATATCTGTGTTTCAGCATTACGGGTAACTCGGGTGGTGTGGTTAACAATCTCGCCGGAGGGGTGAAAAAGTTGGACAGACTTGGTGCCACAATAAAGTGCGCCATCGTGAAATTTCAACCAATCCATTCCCAAAATGAGGTCTATGGTGGAAGACTTCAAAATGATGGGGGAAGCACGGAATTCAATTCCTTCAATTTCAACAATGGTTCCGGGCACTATCTTGGTGGTTTGACATTGGCCAATCGGGGTGCGAACAACCATCGGTGGGTTCATCTTTTCCAATGCGAGGTTATGCGACAATGCAAATGCTTCCGACATGAATGAATGTGATGCTCCTGTATCAAATAAAACAGTAGCAGGTACGGAATTAATGAGAACGGTACCCATCACGGTAGCGGGTTGTTGCTGAGCTTCTTCAACATTGACGTTGTTAGCATGTCCACGAGCATAAGCAGCAGACCCAGTATTATAGTTGGGGGTCCTGTTGTTGCCACGACCATTTCCGCGGCTAGCAGGGTGAACTACCAGTTGCTTCTGTTTCTGGGGGCACTCCCTAGAAAAATGCCCAGGTTGGCGGCACGTGAAGCATAGTCCATCCTGAGGACGAAGGGGGTAGCATTGGGTGGTGCAGGTAGAGCTCTTAGCATCTGCGGTGGCGGAGGCAGACGGGGTGCAGCATAAGACGGCCTTGGAGCAGGGACATGTGAATGGGTCACACTGGTAGGGAGCCAGATACGACGCTTCTGCGTTGCGCCCGAAGATGAGCCAACGTCACGATAACGCTTCAGAGAGTTCTTGTGCTCCATCTTGGCAGTCTCGACGGTGATAGCCTTGTTCACCATGGTGGCGAAGTTGGCAAAATCATGAACGGCAAGAGCGAGCCCGAGGTCTGGGTTGAGGCCACGGCGGAACTTCTGCTGCCTGCGAGCATCAGTGATGATCTCCTCTTCCGCATAGCGAGAGAGGTTGAGGAACTCGCGCTGATAGGCTTCAACAGTCATGTCGCCCTGAGTGAGGTTGCGAAATTCTTCCGCCTTACGATCCATGATCCCCTGAGGAATGTAGCGGGAGCAGAAGGCAGACTGAAATTCATCCCAAGTGATAACTTCTCCAACTGGCAGTGAACGCTTGTGGGTGCTCCACCACTGAGCAGCGGCGCCTTTCAGATGATAAGACGCAAAGTTCACATAGTCGGCTGGATCGAAATTAGCAGACTCCAGCTCGTGAGTGATGTCGCGAAGCCAGTCATCAGCATCCAGCGGCTGAACAGTGTTGCGGAACATAGTGAGGTTGAGGCGGGTGAAGTCGTGCAGAGTCACGGTGGCATGCTGATGGTGGTGCCCATTCTGGTTCGGCTGGGGGAACTGAGCCATGATGTTCTGCATGAACTGACGGTTCATCTCGAACTGCTGCATCATCGCGGCCATGTAATCCGGCGGCGGAGGTGGGTCGTTGGCGCCACGACCACGACCACGACCACCACGACCAGCCATCCTGCTAGAATTTAACAGGGGTATTTCAGCGATGAAAATTTAACGAGATACCGGAATCAAGCCTGAAGTAAAGCGACAATGAAGAGGAGGCGCGGATATATAGGAGTAGTCATATAAGACATACACATTTACACACGGAGTCAATCGAAAATCGGGCAGCGTAACGTCGTAGAAATTAAGGAAAAAGGACTCACTAGGCGGCGCGCAGACCGCGGTAAGGATTACACGACGCGACATAGATTCCACTATGTCAATCACGCCGCAAGAAAACTGTTGGCCACAGGAGTAGATGCCAGAGAACGCGCGGCCTGCCCAGAATGAGAATGGGATCCGTGGTCCGGGACCTGGGGTAGAACTCCTGCGACACGACTCAATCAATGGGGAAGCACCAAAACGCCGGGTGGAATCAAGAGAACGTGATCCTAATGTCAGAGTTTGTAAAACTTACCAGCAAGGATAAGAGAGCAGAGTCCCAGAGCATAGGTAAGGAGAAAAGGATCCTAATACCATAGATATCACACGTAGTGACATCGATGTGGGCCCGTAAGCCAAATATTAAGTTAGCAATATAGTTTTTCAAAGTCTAGACTCAACTTCGACCAAGTAGTGGTGGGGTGGCTTCCTACAGGCAGTCGGCTCTGATACCAACTTGTGACGCCCCCAAAATCAACCCGTGTACAGTAATCATACACGCAGGATACACGGCTGAGATTAGGGTGCCATGGTGAGAATATCACAGCACAACACTAAACACAAAAGGATAAAGAAATATGTTACAATACCAGGGATCACGAGGATCCGAATACATAAGTCATACAAGCCATAATATCTGAGTACAGACATAGTTAGTCAAGTTTTGCCTTAAGAAGGCTAGCACAAATCAAATCAGAGATACAGATCGAAAAGGCGAGGCCTCCTGCCTGGGATCCACCGAACTACTCCTGGTCAACGGGGAACTCGACGTCGTAGTAGTCGCCTCCGGGGTACTCCTGCTCCTGGGCTCCAACGTCGGCTGCAGCGGCCGATCAGGCAAAGCGTAAAAGGGGAAATAAAGCAAAGGTGAGTATCTAGCATACCCGCGAGTCTTACGTCCGCTACTAAGCATTATGCATTGTATCAACGAAAAGAAGAGGTTGTATATAGTGGACTGCAAGATAGAAATCAGAATAAGGGTAAGAAGCTAGGCCTATCGAAGACTAGCATCTTCCGACGATGTCTTGCAGCATGAGGTAAGAATCGGCCAACAGTTTATATATAAAGCATAAAGTAACAATGCAGCAGAAGTTGCTGCAGCATTGTATAATAATAAGTTTTAATAATTAGCAATGCCTCCGAGTTCACCTCCTCGACATCCCCGCGAGGAAGAAAACCCGGAACCATACAGTTTAATAATAATAATTTGTAGTGGTAAGATCCAGCTTCAGCATAAAGTGTCCTGTTACCGTGGACACGGCTATTCGAATAGATTAATCTTCCCTGCAGGGGTGCACTTGTGTTACACTACACGCACGAATCTCCAGGGTGGCGGGAACCTTATTAGGGAACGCTCCACCGAGGCTATCCGACACTTCGTAGCCCATCTTTCAAACTCAACAGAGAGGTCATCCGCCGGACTATATCCTATGTACGCCGGGCCTTGGACCCCAACCCGAACGTACTCCTGCACGGTGCGTGGCTGGCCGGTGAAGTTAAAGCAAATCCAAATAAGACACCACCGCGCGAGCAAATAAGACAACACCACTTCCCGGCAATCAGCCCGCAGTACTGCTGACGTCTGAAGAGTCCTCGGACGACACTACGAAGCAGAGGAGCCCATAACTCGTAATTCCCACGGGTAGGTAGTGCGTACATGGCATATAGCCAACTCAAGACATTCACTGAACCATTTAGCATTTTAATTAACCTGCGTGACAACCGTTATCGTTGCCTCGACTTAACTGACCCGGGGACAACAACAGCAGCCAGGACCACCAGTACATCGGTGCCTGCCCCGACGTCCCACCAAGTCTCTGCGGTTACCAACAAGGTGAACCGTCTCCTTACCTTGTCTCGCGTGTGCTCCTGGAGGAGCTCGACTTTCGTGATTTGGTAACTCTCGCGGCCAACGATCAGGGGCCAAGCACACCGGTACACTTGTCGTACCCTCCCTGTCGTCCCGTCGCAATACCTCTCGCGGGCACCATTGGGTCGCCCGACTTCTTACCTGAAGGACAACCGTTGCTCAGGTACCTAGAGCGGCTATACAGAGTCAGCAACGAGTGGAGTACAAGGATTTCTCCTTGATAGCTCACACTTGGTGGTGGCTCGGCAGAGCCGAGGTAGGGGGCCTGAGGCGGTGCCTGCATTGTACCGTACCTATGCAGTTATAATATTTGTATCCGCGTTCACTCCCCTGAGTGATCATGGCCCTCTATCTAATCCTAGCTAACAATGCGCAGGGCTCACTGCTGAATAATGTATAATAGTAATAAGCAGCATACGATAAAGGAGGTACATCAAGGGGCAACAAAAAAACAGGCTATGCAATTGAATAGGATCGTAACGTAGCAGCAGCAGTAACAATGCCTAGTGCAAGAAATGTACGAAAAGATAGGCGATATCTGGGGAAGAGAATGGCTCTGCTTGCCTGGAAGCTCGACTGTCGGGGTACGGTCGTCGACGACGTAGTCGTACTCGGCAGCAGTGTAGTCGGCGGTAGCAGCGGGGTCTACCGGAGATTAAGGGGGGGAAGAAAACAGTAAATACACAGCAAGCATATACAAACAGATGCATGACATGACAGATGAAATGTTAACGGTGTTCTAACGCAGTGCAAAGCACGTTGCTCGGAGCGGGAATTCATCCGGGGATGAACTGTCAGCTCTGGGTGATTATCGGACAAGGTGTCCAGAGGGGGGAGATACCATGCCGGAGGTGTCGTGGACATCCGACACATGTGTGGGTGGTGTATCCGGGTTAGTTGATCTATTCCGAACAACTTTCGTGTTCAGAATAAATTCATCCGGGTACTTTAGCAGTACCGGACAATTTATCGGACAGACGGTCCGGAGGGGGACGGTTCGATGTTCATTGTGTTAGAGGGGTGTGATAAACATACGGATAGCATATTCGTATTGGTTATATTTTTCTGATCAATTTTCATGTATAAATTTTTTGAATCTGAGTTACGGTTTAAAAGTTATTGAATTTCAAAGTTTTAAATCATTTTAGATGATTTTCTGAATTTCTTTTATTATTAAATTCACATTATCCAAAACATTATCCAAAATAGTGCCTGACATGTGGGACCCACATGTCAGCCTCTGTTTATTTATAAAACATTTTAATAAATCAAAATAGCCCCTGGGCCCACATGTCAGCCACTGTGATTTTCTTTTAAATTCTTTTAAAAAACCAAACTGACAAAGGGGGCCTAGGTGTCATTGACTCCAGTGTTAACTAAACTTGTTTAATTAAGTTAAATGGCCAGGGCCCACTGTCAGTGAGACATATTAACCAAATGGTTATTTTTCTGTTTGTCCTAACAGAGATAATTAGCAGGAGGTGGGGCCCGGCTGTCAGTGGCTCATTAGCCACTAACAGAAAACATGACAGGGAGGACCCACCGGTCAGCGACTCCGGTGAGCTCGCCGGAGGCTCGCCGGCGGCGAGGTCGAGCTATCTCGCGATTCCGAGCGCCGTTTGAGACGCCGCTTGCGGCATTAGACGAAGAACTCGAAGCCGCGTCGATCTGTGCCGTCTGCATGAACCGAGGCGGCCGGAGGTGAGCGCTAGGTCGTCGATGGCGGAACCGACGTCGGGCTCCCATGGCAGAATGCAACACGCGGTGTTTTCGTCCACACCAAAGCGCGAGATCGATCCTACGGTCTACCACTAACCCGCGGGTGCCACGGGCCTGCGCTACGGTGCCTTGAGAGCTCGGCCACGCCATCAATGGCGGCGGCCAGAACTCACGCAATTGGGGGTAACGGCTACAGGCTAGGCGAGCGTCTATGGGGGGTTGGGGAAGGTGCGACTGCTCACCGGGGTGTTGTAGCCGAGAGAGTGGGCTCGATGGTGACTCGGAGCGGCCGGAATCGGTCGGGGATCTCGCCAGAGCCGAGGTTGAAGACGACCGCGATTCGTCGGGTGTGGGGGCTCCGGGCGCCTCTTCTTCTGCAGGGTGGCGAGGACGACGACGGGGAGCGGCTAGGACATGGTGGCGGAGGGGGCAGTGGCCGTTGGCCGCGTGTGGCCACGACGGTGAACGGCGGCGGCTCGAGAGAATTTTCCCCGAAGCGTGTGAGAGGAGGAGGAGGGGAAAGGGAGGGGGAGGATATCCAGGGGGTCTGCCGGGGTGGCCTTATCGCTGCTGCGCCGGGAGGGGGGGTAGGTGAGGCGGGGCCGGCCTGGCAGCGGCGTGGCCGCGCGCGGCCAACGTACGGGGCAGGTGGAAGCAGGTGGGAGGAAGAAGACAAGCCGGGGTGGGCCGAGCTGGGCCATCGCCCTGGGCGAGATATAGCACTTTTGCAAATTTCTTGATTTCTTTTTCTCTGTTCTTTTTCTGTTAGTAATAAATTTAGTGTCTTTTGCATTTTTTTAAATGTGTAACCTGGCCCATAATTAGTATTGTATATCATTAGAGTGCTACAAAAAGTTTGGGGTCAAAAGAAATAAATTTAATATTTCTTTTAAATATCTGAATGAAAATTGGTGATGTTTTGGCTGGTGTTTGAATTGTTTGAATTTTTCAGAGGCATAATAAAATATCATAACCACATGGTCATAACCCAATGATTATTAGTGATTTTATAAAAGTGGTCCCATGATTTTAGGGCAAAGTTTAATTGCAACATATTTTTCATAGCAACCAAAAGGCATTTCTGAATATGATCCAAAGCAAAGTGGGTCATGGCATGGTTTGCATAGTGATTAGCAACAATGATTAGTCCACAGTAAAATTGATTACTGTTACAGACAACTGAGGGTGTTACACTGCTCCCCACGGCCACGGCGCCGCCTGCTCCCCATGTCACACAGCCACGGCGGCTTGGGGCGCCGCCTGCTCCGGTTGACGGCGTCCAGCCGATGAGGTGGTCTATGACGGTTGGGAAGGGCCAGCTCCGGCTCCAGCTCTGTCTCGCCATCGAAAAAGTCATATTTTTTCCTCGCCGTGGGGAACGAGGAAGGAACGCGGTGGCGGCTTGGGGTAGAGCGGTCTGGCTTGGTGCGGTGCGGACCGGCGTGGGGTGGAGCGGGGCGGCATTAGGCGGAGCGGTCCGACGCGGGGCGGCACGGGGCGGATCGGCCGACATCGGAAGCGAGCGTCTGAAGCGAGGGAGACGCAATGAGGAAGAGGATGGAGTGCGGGTTGTGTCGGGGATCTTTGAGGGACTAAACTGCAAAAAGACCATTTCGTCATTCTTTTTGGGACGGAGGGAGTACAATGATATTTGCTAAGACATGAAGATTAAGTTCATAATATGTGGTGTTCAATTATAATTAATTCTAAAACTCCCACTTAGTACAACATCTCTCAAATTTACTACTCCCTCCGATCCATATTAATTGACGCACACTTAGTACAACTCTAGTACAAAGTTGTACTAAGTGAGTGTCAATTAATTTGGATCGGAGGAAGTAAGTGATTACACAATCCTCGAGCACCATACCTCCCCCAATCGTCACGACCATCAGTATATTGTTTAAGGTAGGCCATCATGCCAATCACATCATCTATGTGACTTGTGATCGATCTTTCGATCTACTGTGCTCCAGGCCCGCATCTACATATGTCAAGCCTGTCAATCCAACCTTAATGTTAGTTGTTCAGCAAGGCCATATCTGCATATGCCAGGCTTGCCGAACCCAACCTCATACGAACGACATTTAATATGTGTGACACCTAATATGTACGGAATGTCGGCCATATGGGAGATCCTTCCAGGCGGTGTCCATCAAGGGAGAACACAATGTTTGTATTGTGAGAGATGATCCTATTTATGCTACCGTCGTTATATCTAGCATATTAGCAAAACAGGATGTAAAACAATAAATCATACATGCTATGATTCCCCTCAACATGAAAATTAAAGTTGAAAACGCCTTTCTAATTTATCTTTTGCAAGTTTTACGTGGCTGCTAGGGGTTTCGAGAAAAGAACTATTTCTATCCTACGAAAACAAGCCACAACACAAATCTCGCAATTGTCTCTATGGAGGGATCGTATATTAGAGTACACTCACGTACCATGAGTCGAGGATGCGCAAGGATAACCAAAACCCCATACACTCCTCCTCGGGGTACTTGCCTCTTTGTGAACCTCCTTATTAGATTGAAAGTTACCGATAATAAATGCATGAGTGCTTTGGACTAATGTAAGTATTGAAAGTTGACACTTCCACCTCCACATATTTGCTAGCCTCTCCCGTGCCGTGCATTGCCTTCTTCTCACTCCGAGAGTTGGCGTCCACCTTCGCCGGTACATCCAAACCCTTGGCATGATACGCTCTATCATCATAAACCTCCTCATATCTTTCCTCAAAACAGCCACCATACCTACCTATCAAGGCATTTCCAAAGCCTTTCCGAAATATATTGTCATGCAACATCCACCTCTTCATGACTTGATCTTCATGTCATACATGTTCCTGTTACACTAGTAGCGGCATACATTGCATACATCATGATAGCTACATCTTCTTTATGTTTTGAGTACCTTGTAAAGAATGAAAGATCTTCTATACCCTCTTGTAAATTAGAGTGGTGCCCTTAAGTGAGGAAAAGATCCCAAAGTGGACAAAATAAAAGATCCCAAAGAGGAAAAATCAGAGTTACATAGAAAGAGCCATTGAGGCCACCAAAAAATACAAAAAAAATAGAAAAAAAAGAGAAAACGAAAATAAAAAGAGAGAAAGGGGAAACACTACTATCCTTTTGAAAGATCCACACTAGTACTCCCTCTTATCCTTGTACTCCATAGAGATGATCATTCATGCATATAGCTATGTGGGGACCTTCACACTATAGAACTTGGCTTGCATATTCCAAGGATGAGCCTCCTCAAAAGAGCTCTAGGTTTTCATGAGCGAGCAAGTTAGATGCACCCCCACTAGTTCCATTGGAGAGCTGTTCTTAGCTCACATGTGCATTTGTTGCATGGCAATCCCTACTCCTCACATCATATCTATCATTTTGCCTTCTCGCCTATGATTTTCCTCATTGATGTGATCCTTTCTCACCCTTTTTGTCTTCCTCCTCCACCATATTTCTCTCTTTGCCATCCTAAGTTTCAACTCTCGTGCTTACGCTCATCCATTGCATGAGTGCTCAAAATATCGAAAAGGAGTGGATCAAATTGACTTGTACCTGGCTAGTGGTCTGGGGCGAGTCAAGATAACATTCCGAAGAAGACCAAGTGTGAAACTTTAGTAGATTGAGTTCTCAACAAAAATATTTTTTCTCGTACTCCCCATCCCCCTTCTTGCACGCAAACACCATTTGGAGACATTCGAGTCACGGACAGCGAGAGCTCTTGCACCTAATATTCTTTCGTTGCTTGTTACAATGCTAATATAGACTCTTGCATGTTATGACTTGAATTGAATCACATACCTTGATTGCTTTACTTTTCAAAGTTCTTATATAGTTGCTAGCATGTCACCACAGAAATTATGCTTGTTATCATTTACCTACTCGAGGATGAGCATGAATTAAGCTTGGGGATGTTGATACGTCCTAAACGTATCTATAATTTCTGCTTGTTCCATGCATGTTTTGTGTGATATTTCTATGATCTAGATACACTTTCACACACTTTTGATCATATTTGGACTAACCTACTAACTCAGTGCACCCCAGTGCCAGTTTCTATTTTCTGCTATTTTTCTATTTCAGTTTCCCCCCATATTAAAAGTGCGCCAAAAATTCGGGAAAAATCAGATAAAAAATTAGCGTGGAGGAACCTTCCGGAGTCCCGAAGGAGGACCAGGTGGGACCCACCAGGGGCCCAGGAGGCCACCTGGCGCGACCTAGGGCTTGGCCGCGCCAAGGGGTGCCAAGACCCCTGATGACCCCCCTGGATGCCCCCCTTCACCTATTTATTTCCCGTGACGTGAAACTTTCGAAGAGAGAACCATTTTCTGCGATCTCGCCTCTATTCCGCTGCCGCCGCGCTTCCAAGATCGGGAGTGCTAGCAGAACTCTTCCCGGCACCCTGCCGGAGGGAGGATCGACCTCCGCGAGCTTCCCCTCCACCATGGACGCTTCCCGGATGTGCCGTGAGTAGTTTTCTTTGGACCATGGGTCTGTGATCAGTAGCTATGTGATGTTCTCCTCCCCTCTTTGTTCTTCATGGTTTAGACCTCGTGATCTGCCCTACATGATCGAGGCACATATGTAATCTTTCTGCTGTTACTATGCTGAGTTTGATGGGATCTAATGGATTATGAGATTATGTTCAGATTGTGATAGAGTAATATATTTGGTTCTTATCTTTTATATTTTTGTTTCTAAGTAATTCTTGCATGTTCTCCATTGCTGTTTATTCCTTTGGCCAAGTAGTAGGTAGTAACTCCAAGAGGGAACGTTATGCTCGATTGTGGGTTCATGCCCCCCGATGACACGCTTGAGTGACAGAAACATGAGTCTAGGGGATGTGCTGTTGCCACAAGTAGGAAAACAACGGTGCTTGTAACCGCGGTTGCAAGGATTATTTACTTTACGCAAAGTGCTTTTTAATGCAGTTGTCTGTTGGTTTGGGTTTACACCTTGGGTGGGGCTCGCAACTTAATACCAGCGAGATGTTCTGGATAAATATCTCAAGGTGGATGATTAGTAGTAGATGCAGTTGGATTTCAGTCTACTTATTTTGGCGTACTGCCCATGCTTTTGAGCCTCTTCCTTTCTTTGTAGCATAGTTAGCCTTGCGGTGCATTTATAATCCTGTCAATTGCCCAACTATAATTTGTTCACCTCACATAGCAGATTTATCATCTTTTGGGAGAGAGACATCACTAGTGAACATCACGGGATCCCGGTCCATATTCTCATCACTGTTTACACGCTCATTTACTTTCCTGCTTTTACTTTCTAGTTGCTATCATTATCATTATCCCTTGTGTTTTGATCCTTTGTAAACAACAAGACCGGAGAGATTGACAACCTCTCTGAACTTAGTTGGGAGCAAAGTTATTTGTGTTGTGTGCAGGTCCAGGTAAAGTAAGCAACCCTGAGTTGTGAACGGCGCCATTGTTCACTTTGCCACCTACTTATCACTATCGGAGTCCTAATGGTCGACACTCTCAACCTTGGTATCTTCACCAAGGGAAACTTGACGCTACGCTGCATCTCACCTTCCACTTGGGGTAACCAACGAAGGGCGAGAAGAAATTATCATCTCTCGCGTATCAATCACATTGCAAAACTTCTGGTGGGTGTATGTCTATCATATCATTCTCCCGATGATACGACTCCATTGTCAAAAGCTTAATTGCTCATGATCAGGAAACCTTGATCATCAATTTCCCAATGGATTAGTATACTAGAGTTAACTAGGGACCTGATTGTTTGTATACCACACGTGTATTAAGGTTTCCGCTTAATACAGTTATATCATAGTATAAAATGTATTATGAACTAATGGAATATGCCAATAAAACATATTTTATTTGCCTCTAGGGCACATTCCCAACACCATGGAGGAGGGGAAGATGAGGAGGAGCGGCCTTGGAGGAGGAGGAGCCATGGAGGAGGAGGGTGTCATGTAGAAGGTGGAGAGGAGGAGGAGATGGTGGAGGAGAGGAGGATAAGAATGAAGAGGTAAGGAGGAGAAGGAGGCCGACCGGGTATTGTATACTCTTATTAGTGGCGCATATTGGAAAATGCGCCACCCTTAAAATATTAGGGGTGGCGCACCTAGCAAAATGTGCCACTAATAAGTTTTGACTTTTTTCGAATTTTTTGGCCTCCAAATCATAAAAGTATGATAACTTTTTTCTGATAGGTTTTGAGGATTCTAAAAATCTTCAATGGGGTTTCCCATGTTGAATTCGGATGTAACTTTTCGAGTAGATGATTTTTGATATAAAAAACTTTTTCATCGGAGTTCGTATGCAAAAGTTATGTCCATTTTACAAATTCTAGAGAGATTTTGCAAAAAAAGTCGAAATTAATGTTTGTAAATTTTCCTAACAACTAGACCACATAAAACATGGGCATCTCATTTTCTTTTATTTTTAGACATTTCTATCATTTTCCTTTTTTCAAACTGATAAGGCGGTCCAAGGGGGGTGTATTTGTGTGTTAGGAATTTTGGCATCTCACATTTTTTTAGGTTAGTGGTGGCGCATATGCAAGATGCGCCACTAATAATTCCTTAGGGGTGGTGCATTTCAGAATGTGTCACTAATAATTATTTAGGGATGGCGCATTTCAGAATGCGCCACTAATAATTCCTTAGGGGTGGCACACTTTCAAAATGCGCCACCCATAAGTTCTTATGAGTGACGTATTTTGCAATATGCGTCACCCCTAAGATAATTAATAGTGGCACATTTTGCAAAATGCGTCACTAATAAGAGGATCCAAGATGTCCCACTCTTAGGGGTGGCACATTTTCAAAAAATGTGTCACTAATAAGAGCTTATAGGTGACGCATTACATACCAATGCGCCATCCTTTACAAATAGTGGCGCATTACATACCAAATGCGCCACTAATAAATAATCCATGTATAGCCTTTTCTCTAGTAGTGTTGCAATCTATTTTGCAAGCCACAAATGGCAGCTTATGTGTGCTCAACTAAAATATTGAGATTGGTGTGTTGTTATATGAATGTCTACTACCTTAACAGAGTTTGGGACAGTTTGTAGCGTCTTGACATTGTAATCCGTAAGGGATGTAAAGAGTTGTGTGTACTCAAGAATCATCCTTGTATGTGTTGATCGAAGTAATAATCTAAAAAGTGAGATCTTATTTTTTGCGAATGCATTAATTGGAGCATAATACTGTCAACATCAAGAGTGGTTATCTTATAGTATCATATTATATGCTCTCGTATTAGTTGATGTGATCCATTTTATATTATCAGTTCAGGCTACACGTGGACAAGGGCCGTCCACAGTGCCCACTAATGAGCCCACTTAATTTGAATTCGTGGAAGCCCATGTAACCTACAATTCGGGAAGTGGCGTAAGTGGGAAGTCCCAGGGATCCCACATCAAGCCAATTAATTTTCCGTTCTCCTTTTTGCTTGTGAAATCAGGCCGATGCAGCGGTGTTGTTCACCTTCTCCATGGCCGGCCACACGCCACCATCCACCAACTCCATGTACGACACAAGGTCGTTGTCCACCTCCATCGTAGTTGTACTAGTGCCACTGTCCACCTCCTCCATGGCAGCACTAGCGCTGCCGTCCTTCTCCTGCACGCCCGCAGTAGCGCCGCTGTTCACATCCCCCATGGCAGCACCAACCTCATCGTCCAACCCCTGCTTGCCCACGACAAAGACTCGGACACCACGCGCTAGCTTTGGACTCGCGCTCTGCCCTTGCCTGCGAGGCCTGCCATTGGGCCGATAGGAACCCTCCCAACATGTTCATCTATGTCTGGATCTTCCAGGCCATGTTCCACCTCAGGGATGAGACCCTCCCTCGGGCTCGACTAGGTGGATGAGCTCTTCGAGTTCATGAAGAGGGCGTGGGAAATGCTCGGCGTCAATCAAATGTTGCACATCATGTGCTTCGTCTGGGCCTTCTTCCTGTAGTTGTGGCCAACGGGCAGATCGAGCCGGACCTCGCCTGCGCGGTCGATGCTAACTACAGGCAGGAGTGCATGAACATCTGAAGCATAATTTCTGGCTTACTTGCGTACTTCAGTTCATGTAATTTCTGAAATTGGGTCAGCTATAACACCCTATGCAGCAAACTATGTGGGCACATTATGTACTGGCACTACCATGTGTTGCTCGTTTCAGTGAAATATGTGGGCATATGTGGCAACCCGCATAATCCCACATAATCATGTGGTTAGTCCACACAAGCCCACGTACATTAATGGACATAAGCAGCATGATGTGGGCAACCGCGAGCGTTCCACTTGCAGCCTGATTGCCAGTGCATCATGGGTTGTGATGTTAACATATTTGTGAAGGTAATTATCTTTATAATTATGTATCATCCTGCTTTATCAAATAATATATGTCCACCTTTTTGAAGATGGACGGGTGTGGCAACACACACTTTCATGCTAGCCTCACGCTCGAGCCTCACACACCCAGCCGCCGCCGCCTCCCACCGGCGCTGCCGCCGGTCCACCTCATCTCCGATGGCCTTAGGTTCATGGTGATGTGGTGGATTTTGGCTTTTACCGGTGGGAGGGCTTCAATTTTAATTGGTCTTTTTAGTTTTGTTGGGCTTTGTGTATTACTCTAAAAAACGAGATGGTGGCGGCTCCGTGAAGATGGAATAAAGGTCTTCCAACCTAGTCCCCATCCCGGTGGTGCGTCTAGCATCATCGTTGGTCGTGTGGAGGTGTGTTTCCGACGGATCTATCCTTGGTGGATTTGCTCGGATCTGATCGAAGTTTGTCTACGTTCTTGTGTCTTCAAGTTGGATTCTTCCGATCACGCTACTTTTCAATGACGACGATTGCTGCTCTGGTGTGCTGGTTCTATAGGGCCTTAGCATGAAGACTTTTCGACTGTCTACTACAACAAGTTTTACCCGGCACCGGTGAGGGAGGGGGGAAGACAACAGCTCGTCCTCGGCTCGCTTCAATGCTTGTAATCGTCATTAGGTGGTCTACGAATATAGATGTAATTTTTATTATTTTTAATGTTCGTAGTACTACCATGATTGAAAATGAATAGATAATTTTTTTTTCGAAAACACACACACACTTTCATGGTCTAGTTTATAATTGTAATTTTTTAAGGGGAGTTTATAATTGTAAATACAATCAACTCGAGTACAAAGATAGGTTTATTGGGCTGCACTGGACCGATCGGTATATAAAGTTAATTTTACATAAATCATAGGTTTTTTTATCATAAGATTAATTTTTTCTCTCGTTTTTTAGGCAATCTTTTGTTTTTATTAGAAAATATTGCTCCAAATATCCCAAAAAATATGTTCACATGATTTTAAATTTTTATGTCATTCATTCTAAAAACTTACATGTAGCTGATTCACAAAAAAATGTATTCGCAAAAAAAACTCACGAAAAGTGTTCACATATTTTAATTTTTTGTATTATTTTATATGTGTATGTTCCTTTTTAAATTATATAAAGTTAATTTTACATACATCATAGGTATTTTATCATAAGATTAAGATTTTCTTTCGTTGTTTTAAGCAACCTTTATTTTTATTAAAAATATTGCTTCAAATATCCCAAAAAATGTTCACATGATTTTAATTTTTTATTTCACTGATTCTAAAATCCAACATGTACCTAATTCACAAAAAAGTTTACCTGCAAAAAAACATACGAAAAGTGTTCACATGTTTTAATATTTTGTATTATTTTAAATATTTTTGTGTTTTTTTTAATATATAAAGTTAGTTTTATGTATATCGTAGTTTTTTATCATAAAATTAAAATTTCCTTCCGTTACAACGCATGACATTGTCTTAGTAATCTATATCTTTTATAAAGCAAAACCCCACTTAGAGTCATTTAAGTTATTTATCTCAACATGCAAGCTATCCACATCATCCAATCTTTTAGTCAATCAATTGTCCATGCAAGCTAGACACTATAGGGACATTTAAATTATATATCTCCACATGCCAGCTAGACACATCATTCATTATCTTAGTCAATCAAATAGCCATGTCATCTCTACTTATTAATCTTTTTATGAAAAATTCATATCAACCATATTTTTATTATTGTATTGTCCATACTAACAATTTTTAATACAAACTTTTTCGTGTCGAATAAATTTAGTATCTCAATTATGACAAATTGAAATTTGTAGGCCAATTCAATAATTTAATGTATCATACTTTTTATTTATATAATGTAGTTTTAAAAAAAATTCCCGCTGCAACACGCGGGGTATATTTCTAGTTATAAATACAATCTATACCTAATAATAAAGGGAGGTGGCTTTCTTAGTCCGTTTTTATGTTTTTGCTAAAGAGCCCTTCCTTTTTAACTAAATTAACCCGCAATCCGCAGGACAGTTTTACCGTCTGTGAAAAAAATTCGTTGTTGCTGGGCTGAACTCACGAAGGAAAAGCTCTGCTGGGCTGAAATTCGTTGTTACTGTCGCACGTCTCGTTTAACAGGAAAATAGTACCATCTCGATTTTTTGCATTAAATTGTACCAATTTATATACTCTCGTGATTTATGGACTGCATGCAACAAAAGAATTCCAATTGAAGAAGGGAGACAATAGAACGGAAACCAGAAAAAAAATGTGGGCTAATACGGAATTTGAGTTGCTGCCCATGATTATTAAAGGAGGGGATTTACAGTCTAATATGACTGCTATGCATGTGGAAATGTGCACCATTAACGGAGGATTAATGATACGGCTGCCATGCATGTACAAATGTACATGATTAAAAGAGGAATTTGTGTGAGGACGCTGCCATGCATGATTACGAAGGATTTGTGGCCGGGTTAAAGGAAAACGTTGCTCCATGGAGTAAAATCTTACAAGTGTATGCCGTGGAGTTCAAACTTGCATTTCAATTTAGATGGAAAATTTAATTTGTATGCATAATTAAAAAAATTGCATGTTATTTTATATTGATTGGGGATGGGAATTTTATATTAATTTTCTTAGGATTTTTCGTGCTTGCAAACTAAATTTATCATCATCACCATAGTAGAAGTTGCCATACAAAATGTTTGATTTTCCATTTTAGTTTTATGCATGATCAATCTATTATTATTCTCATAATAATTTATGATGTTAAATAAAAGGAAGCAGCTATGAAATGTAGTACATGAATAATATTTGGACGCATTTATCTTAAATTATGCACGAAGTCTGAATGGAAGGATTGCTCCATGACAGTTCTTGATTAACAGATCGCTGAACTGGTTGGTGGTCAACGAGATTACTAATGACGACAACTCCATTATCACTCTACGCCTAAATACCATGGACATGTTTCACCTATTTTTGGGTGCCAAACTGGCCGATCGTCGAGTAGACTACCAGTCACCATGGGAATGCTACAATTCTTCCATGGCAACATTGCTTTACTAAAGGGTTATGCTGCATATTCTATTCTTCAAACATGCAACGTTTAGAACATTCAAACGTGGTCAACTAAAAAGTTAGAAGGGAAAAAGTGTGGATGAAAACAAACATTTTGCGCGATGGACTGTGGCAAGGTTGGCCAACATGGATCTCATTTTTTCCCGTTGCAACCCACAGACACATTTGCTATTACTTTTTTTTTGAGGAACATAGTACAACTCTGACGCTCACATACACGAGTATACAATCACCCCTATGACGCACACACGCACACCCTACCCCTATGAGCATCTTCGCAATACTGAGCTGGTACATCATCTTGAGATTAACGAAGCTACCACCTCGTTTTCGATGGGAACGTCTCCTCCCACTGAAAGCGCATCACCGGAAGCCCTGGAATAAATCCAGAAAAATGCGAGCACCATTGTCAAATCTGGGATTTGAACTCTGGTGGGCTAGGGATACAACGATCCACCTAACCAACTCAATCACAGGCTGATTCGCGACACATTTACTATTATTACGTAATAAAGGGAGGTGCGTTTCTTCTTTCGTCATGGCAATTTTGCAAAAAGTTCCTCTCTTTTGCTTAATCAACCCGTAATCCAACTATTTATACCGAAAAAAAAACGTTTTGCTGTCTGTCTGTGATCCTCGGCTCGCACAGATCGCTCGCCTGGGCTTCGGCCCAATTTAACTGACGCATTGAAGTTTACCAGCCCACTTTATCACAAGAGGTGAGGCAAAAATAAAATAGCATGCCGTAAAATTGAAAAATAATGCGAGTAATAACCGGATCGAACTTAGAAACTCTGAGACAATTTCTATAGCCGTGACCAACTACAATACCATATGATTCTGCTATATGAAGCTTCGTTCCAGATCTAAATAATACCACCTCGCTACTTTACATTAAATTTAACCTATTTATATACATCCCTGATTTATTGACTGCAAGCAAAGAAAAGAAATATGTTTCGGATTAAGTATGCTTTGCGGGCTGTATACAACAAATAAATGAAAGGATGGATAAAAGGAAAAGATGGCGCTAATTACCATCATTTGTGGGCTCCTCTAAAAGAAACGAAATGAAAGCTGTCCCTCAGAAAGGAAAGATATTAAAAGTAGGAATAAAAACTCTATTGACTGCCTGGCCAATCAATTTCGCTGCCCCAGAAGGAAAGACATTAAAATATAGAATAAACTCGGCTATATGGGCCAATGAGAGAGATAGAGAAGGAGGAGCTGCACACAGCTAAAAATTACATGTGGCAAAAATTAGTCCGTTATAAATTGCCACAAAGATTATTTGTGGTCATAATTATCATGTTGGCTAGACAATGAGTAATATCATGAGACATGTGTTTAATTGTTTTTAAAACTCTTTTGATCTTGGACTTTCTTTGTATTTTTGATCCATAAGAATTATGCTAGGTTCGAGAGAAAAGAAAAAAATATTATTCATCCATTATAACAAGGGAATAAATGTTTATATGCACTAACAATATGTATTGTTCCTTCTTATGTTTATTTTTTCCTTGACACATCCACCTCATCATCCCATAGAGTATAAATGGAATAAGTCATGTGACATGATCCAATTCTGGATTTATTACACTTACTTTTTATTTTTTATTTATAGTATGGAAATGCATACATTTTTGTTGCATCGATTGTGATCCACAATACTATCGAAGTAAAAGAAGGGATGATGAAACATGGGCGCGCATATGTGTTGGTTGGCTGGGAAACTATCTGGGAATTAAAGATGAAACATGCGTGTGCATATATGTTGGTTGGCTCTAACTAAAATCAGATTGTTGTACTATTATGAGATTTGGAATATTGGGAAATGCTCCTATGCTATCGGATTATGGGATTTGTGTGGCTGGTAATTAATCGGGATTGTTGAGAAAAATGTGGGATTTGGAATATAGAAAATTATTCCGTTCTATCGGATTATGGGATTTGTGTGGCTATTAAGCGGGATTGTTGGAAAAATGCTTCGTTGGTTAAAGATTACACCACATATATAATCCGAATATATGCGCGTAATTAATAATGCTCGTTATTTTTTATTGAAAAGTCAAACCGCCGTATTGATTTTGCATAGTTTATTTTTTATAGAAAAGTTGGAGAGTTGTTGGTAAAATATTAAACGACATATATTATCAAAATATACATGCCTGTAACATACACACGCCAATGCTTATTATTTTTTACTGAAAAACCGGACCATTGTATTGATTTTGAATAGCTCATTCTTTTTTACTGAAAAGTCGAACAATCATATTGATTTTTCATACGATGCGGTGGTATTTAAAATTCATATGCGTTTCGCAAAAGCACATGAATGAATGAAACATTAGTTACCACTATTTATTTTTACTGAAAAATCAGACCGCCGTATTTTTCTTACACTGGTGTGTGTCTTTTGTTGCTGTCGGATGTCACCTTGTGATGCTATTATTGTGTGTCATGGATGTTTTGATAGATATATTAATTTTTTTTCCGTTACAACGCACAGGCAATTTTTCTAGTCAACTCAAATAGTACAAAGGTAGATTTATTGGCACCGATCGGCCGAAATTTATATCGTCGCTGTTGTTACCTGGGTCCCACTCGAGTACAAAGGTCCCACTTGCAGCCTGACATAAGAGCATGTTACCGTTACGGAAGCAGGAAAACCGCATCCCCTAACCCTGATGTCGGCCCGCCGCTGCCACCACCCTGACGCCGCCCCTGTTGCCCCAGATCCGCGGCGAGCCTTGCCCCTAAGGTCGCGGTTGCCTCCTCCCTCCCTCCCCTGACCTATCCCCCGCGTCGACACAGATCCGCCGCCGCCGGCCCATTGCCATCCGCCCCTGCGGGACGTCGCTACCGCCGCAGCCTTCGTCCCGGCCGCCCTCCTGAGATGCTTCTCTGCTCCATGCTCCTGCGACCCTGCTACCGTTGACGCCATGGAGGTCATGTCCCCCTCTCTCGCTCCTCTCCTCCTTGTTTCTCTGCCGCCGCCCCTGACCCCCTTCTCTTCGATTTGGCAGGCTTGTTCCTCACCGTGTGTAGATGCCCTCGCTGACCTGCGTCCTCTTGCTGGCCGGTCATCGATGTGCTGCGGAGGAGCGGGAACTTGCTACAACAACATCTCTGCCCTCCATCATGACTGCCCGAGGTATGTACGCCCCTCCTTCCTGTTAAATCTTGCCCTTGTATGTAAAGCAACCTTGCTATTGTGAAGACCATAAGCACAGTCTAACAAAATAAATTTGTTACCATGCATAACCAGTAGCGTATTTTCGAGTGAAATGCATGATTAGTCCTTAAACTGGAAATAAAAGCACAGTTTAGGCCACAAACTCAAAATCTGAACATAATTGGCCATAAACTGGATTATTAGCACACTTTAGGCCAAAAATCCCTTTGTTGGATTTGATGTTAAACATGTGGCTTCCACCTCAGCTCAACCTGGACCGTACTGTTAATGCGCTTTCCCAGAATATTTATTTGTAAATTGGGCGCAACTGAAGACCCCCGCTAATCACGCCTGCACGAAACCCTTATTTCCTTCCTCTTCTCCTGTCGTTTGGAGGACGGCGTAACCGACGACCAGGGCGATCGACGGTGGCGACGGAAAACGGCTTGACGCCAGCAAGCCGTCGATGGCCCGGCTGCATGACAAAACCAATCTCCCACCCTTATATGGTGCGTGCTCTACTCTTCTTTCTGACTCCCTGCCCTTTTCAATGGAATAGAGCATCTCTGATCGTCAATGATTGAATCGGTTCTCAATGGATTGATACACTCACTGAGGTCCACTTCGTATGCATTGGTAGGTATTTATTCTTATGTGTCATGATCTAAGGGGGAAAACTGAACCTGTACATCCTGCTTTATCTGAATATATATATGTGAATGTTCAGTGCAAAAACTGGTTCTTTACACTATGTTTTGCACACAGTATATGTGGGGCAAAAAACTGGACCTTGACTTTTTATTGTCATTGTAGGTGTGGATGACCAAGTGTTCACTATGGATGAGAAGCTAGAGAGATTGAAGAAATTTAAGAGCTTCAAGGAAGATGGCAGCGACAGTGACATGCTTGATTCAGATGCAGACTTCTTTGATAGTGACAATGACCCACTTGATGGAGATGATGATTTGTTTGCTGCCTTTGTGGATCAAAATGTGAAAGATCCAATGATACCTAACAAAGGCAAAGAGCAAGTTCAAGACAACGAGGTGGAAAATGACAAGGATAAAAAAATAAAAGGAATAAGGAAGATTCTGATGGCGAGCTTGAATTGCCAGAATCTGAAGATGAGAACTTCAAGTTTAAGTTCAAGTCATTCACCGCAACAGACATGGTAGAACCTGAGTTTAAGGTTGGAATGTTCTTTTCAACAGTTGAGCAATTGCGAGAAGCAATCAATGAATATAGCATAAAAAATAGAGTGCCCGTGGAGAAGATGAGGAATACTAGAACGAGGGTTGAGGTGGTATGTGTTAAAAGGTTGTCCCTGGTATTTGTATGCAAGTTATGATAGCAAGTCCAAGAGTTTGCTTGTTAAAAGATATATCAATGAGCACAACTGCAGCAAAGAGTGGACTATTAAGGCAATGACGGCTCCATATATTGCCAAAAAATATCTTGAAGAAATCAGAGATAATGAGACGATTGATGCACAATCATTGGGTAAAAAAGTGCAAAAGGACTTTAACTTGGCTCCTGGAAGAATGAAACTACAAAGGGCAAAAAAGAAAGCACTTGCTGTTATTAGAGGTGATGAGGAGAAGCAATACAATTTGCTTTGGGATTATGCTAAGGAGATCAAACCCAGGGAGCAGTGTTTTTCTAAACTTAGATGCCAATGGTTTGTTCCAGACTATGAACTTCTCCCTTGATGCACACCGTTCCCGCAACTCCCTCCTCCTGCCTGTTCCGAAACTTCACATGTGTCCTCGCTGCTGCTATTCCCACCGCCCGTGGACATGGATGCCAAAAAATTGGGGAAGTGAGATTTAGGAATTAGGAGTATCACACTTTTAGCAATAAATCCCCTGAGAAAGCAAGTGTTGCAAGTCGGTCCAGATTGAGCTGAGGTGGCAGCCACGTGTTTAACATCAAACCCAACGAAGGGATTTTTGGCCTAAAATGTGCTAATAATCCAGTTTATGGCTCATTATGTTCAGATTTTGAGTTTGTGGCCTAAACGGTGCTTTTAATTCCAGTTTAAGGACTAACCATGCATTTCACTCCGTATTTTCTGATCTCTTGCGAACTAGCTATTCACTACTTCCCTGGAAACGACTGTTTTTTTAATTCTTGTTTGAGTTCCTATATTGATGCAGAGACATGATCGAAAATAAATCTGCTTGTGTACTGGACTGCTACTTCACAATTCGGCATAGTTGATTTGTCGGGTCTTTACTCTTTTAATAGTTCATTCACTACTGGAACACATGCTTTATTTTTGTCAAAGTATCAGGTTCCATAACATGTTGGTAGCTGGCTGTACGCCACAAGCCTGGGCACGTTCCCCCTTTTCTCGTGGTCTCTTCTCTTACCAGACTAGGCTTATGAGAGATGAGTTGGCACTTGACCAACTCGTTTTTTTGTGTGAAACCAAACAAGTGGGTTATGCTCAGAGTTAGCATTAAAGGGTGCGTTCACCGCCTTGTTCCCCTAAGGCTCTACCCACACTTTTTTTCTTGGTTCTATTAGTTTTTTTTCTTTGGTTCCTCTCCACTGATATGTTTTTTGCCTTTTGTGTGTGTGACCCATCTTTATTGTGCAACCAGAAGCTGTTTTATTTATTAGTTCCTTTTATTAGCATATCCGTCTTTATTATGCCTTCAGAAGCTTCTTTATAAAATGGCTCGAGTATTAATAACATGAGTTGTTGCATCATAAAATGTCTTTGCCTCTATCTGATTCCCAGCTTGCCCTATCTGTGCAGTTTGGTCCCATCTAATCTGGTTGTGTGAAGGGGGCCAAGGAGAAACTCCTGCGGGTTCAATTTGTTTCGATTTGGTTGGGTATTATGAGTCCCCCATTTTGCCAAGGTGATGACTTCTCTCTCCTCTCTTCCCCTCTATTCGATCTGATTTCACAGCCGTCAAGTACAATTCATTAGAGAAATACTGCTTGTATTTGCATGTTTGCATGCATGTATCAAAATACTAGACTTTTTGATACATGTAATGAGAGGAGGATTATGTTAAGGAGTCACTGTAATCTGAGGTTGCAATTTCTTTAAGAAACGTTGAACCTTATAGTGAATTGTTGTATGATATTGCAGTTTTGCTTAGTATAGAACCACATGAATCTTTGTCAGATTAATAATACTAGTTGTATACCAGAGAAGGGAAGCATTCTGGCTCTGAATTGTATATTTGTTTTGGTTTGTCTGGGTATTATGAGTCCCCATGTTGCCAAGGTGATGACTTCCCTTCTGTACGTTTCGATTTGGCAGCCGTCAAGTATTTCATTAGAGAAATACTGCTTGTATTTGCATGTTTACAGGCATGTATCAAAAGACTTGAATTTTGCAAAGCAATCACTGTAATCTCAGGTTGCAATTTCTTGAAGAAATGCTGAACCTTTTGGTGCACTGTTATATGATATTTCAGTTTTGCTTTCTATAGAACCACATTGATCATTGTCAAATTAATCCTACTAGTTGTATACCAGAGAATGGAAGCATTCTAGCACTGAATTGTACTATATTTGAAGAACAACTAATAGACAGCGTATTTCCCATTCTTGTTTGAACAAGTGATGACGCCTATTTATGGCGCAGCAGAACCGATAGTAGTCCCTAGAATTCAGTTTCTGTTAATTTGACGCATATTGATAGGAGACGAGTGTTATTTACTTTATTGTATTTACAATAGTAAAGTAACTAATTGTACAGGTCATGAATTTTTGTTGACTCCCAAGTGTTGAGGAGTGATTATAATCTGCACAAGCTAGCAACTTCCTATGTGTGCTGGGGACTTGTGGTGTATGCGTGTAACCGATGCACGCGGTTTGGGGAGCATGGAAGAGTGGCTACTTATGTTGGTAAATATAACTCTGTTTTCTGTGACTTGCAATGATGATACACATGCACTATATATGGTCCCAGCTTGATAAAGACTTCCCTTTGTGGGTAGTCTGATCTCAATTAAATATTAAGTGCATTGTTTGTTTGATCGTGTACTAGCTCATTGATATAAGTTGGGCCTTCTATTTGTACTTGAACTACCTCAGTGTTATTACCTTGCTATTGGGTAGATATTGTTTGGTCCGGGTCAGAGCTTTGCCTCTAGAGTAGTTGCTCTGTTTAATCGTCATGATTGTGTGATGTTGTATAGGAAAGTTCTGTAGTAGTGACTTAATATTGAACTTCAGTCTGATGTTGTATAGTACTTGAGTAACTCTATTTAATTCTTTTCTTCAATTCGGACTAGCAGGTGCCCTCCAGTTCCTTGGACGACATTGATGCCTAAGCCCTTTACGGAGACGTCATCCAGCCTGACAACAACCAAGCCCCACACAAGGTCACCCCCTACCTTACCGCTACTCAAGATATTCTTCCCCCACCCCTGTACTGCATAGTTGCTAGCCTAGTGCACTACACTGCTTCTGTTTGAACTGAATGATTCCAGATAATTTGGCTACTTGTCGGTAGAAATGGCCGCTGTTCTGCCCTTGATTATTATCACCAAAATGATACCTTATCAGCTTATCACACTTCAGTGCCCTTCTCTAGTCTAGTTCTGCATTGTCCAGCCACAGTAGTTGTTCTAGCGCACAATTACTTTTTCAACTTAGCAGTATCTTTCGGTTTAATTATTTTTGATTTGGTTTGGTATACCGAGTCCCCATGTTGCCAATGTGACGACTTGTCTTGCCTCTCTCCCCTCTGTTCGTTTCAGTTTGGCAGCCGTTCATTAGATAAATACTGTTTGTATTTGCAGGCATGTATCAGAAGACTTGACTTTTTGATACATGTAATGATAGGAGAATCATGTAAAGGAATATTTTTAATCTTTGGTTGCAATTTCTTGAAGAAATGTTGAACTAACAGCTCACTGTCTTGTTTGTTGCCAGGATTCAAGCAGGTGTGGGAGGATTAGAAGAGGAAGCTGGTGGGCAATGTCAGCAGCGGTGATGGCCTCATGAGTGCCGGGCTGCATGACCTCCCGCAGCCACAACAGAAGAGCAGCAATGAGCGCCACAACAGAAGAGCAGCAATGAGCTGGAGGCACTAGACAAGATGGACCTGGCCGAGGTAACCCCTCTCCTCCTTCCTCCCTTCACCTAAGATTATATGCATTTTTTCCGGCGATGACGATTGGTTTAAGTTAACTATCAAATGTACAACTATGGATTTGCCCTTGTGTGCAACGCTATCAAATCAGATCTTGATGTTGTGTGTAAAGCAATCAAATCTTGTGTTGTGTGTAAATGATCCAGCAGTCAAATGAACTTGTTACCATGTTGGATTTTGCTTATCTTATTTTTCTTCTATATGTGACTGACTCGCTGGCTGGCTAGCTGCTACATCTCCAATTGAATTGGAGAGAAATACTGAAATTTCTAGAGGATGCTAGCTTTTTTTTTTTGAGGGGAGGAGGATGCTAGCTACTGTCCACACTCCACAGTCTAGACAACTTTTTATACCTCTTTTAGGTGAGGTAACAGTTTTAGGAGCATATTTTCAGGAGGATGCAAATAATCTGTGTGTGTGTGTTAATAGTTTTTAGTTTGGACAAGTGAAGAAGTAGGGGTACATATACGTGGCGATGTGTCTATCATGATCTGCACTGTTAATTACCTCACATAGATTATTTGCATTTTATCCGGAGATGATGATTGCTTTATGTTGATTATCAGATCTACAAGTATAAAATCATACAAATGTACCGGGGAGTTTGATGGGGGGGTTGTACTAATGCAGGCTTTTATGTTTTTTACTCACTCTAGTCTAGGTATGCAATTAAAAACATCTCCAACCATGCAAAGGTAATGATTTTGTTTTATCAACCACCTTAAATTTATCCACAACTGGTTATCTATTTCACACAATCTTATTTTATGTATATTGTGATTGTATTTTCATTTCCTTAGTTGTGTTGCAGTTCAGTTTCTTTGTAGGAGACTAGCTGCTATAGATTTGCATATGTTTGTAATGTTTCTTTCTACTACCTTGTCAAAGTGCAAATTTCCAGTTTTTGCATGTGCCAATCTATTTATAAGGTGTCTATGCTACAGTTCTGAACAAACTATGACATGAAATGTTGTGGTAATGAATCCTTGTTATTATTTCCTGAATTTTTTGCCCTTTCCTCCATTGCTCAATTCAAAGGTTGACAGATGCTTACTATTCTGCTTTGCTGCTTCTGAGTATTTCTTATTGCAGACCATGCTGGAGACTCACACACTGGTACTGCGGCTTTGACCTTTTGACATTTTCAGATCCACAGGTAGTTTTAAGTCTGACTTGCTCATGTGGTTAGGGTAGGCCTTATACCTAATAGATATTCGAATCTTCTATTGGGCAGCAAGGTAAGCGCACTGTTAAGCGCCATCTTGAGGATTCCGGTCAAGTAAATGTGTTGTTCAGTTGACTGTTAAGATTCTTATTCTAAAAGAGGAAAGCATGTTTGTGTTTACGAGACTAGCTGCTATACACTTGCATATGTTTGTAATGTTTCTTTTTGCTATCTTGTCAAAATACAGATTTGCAATTTTATGTGTGCCAATCCATTTATAAGCTGTTGTATGCTACAATTTCTAAAAAATTATGACTTGAAATGTTGTGGCAATTAATTCTTGTTATTATTTACTGAACTTTTTGCCCTTTCCTCCATCGCTCAATTCAAAGGCTGAAAGATGCTTACTATTCTGCTTTGCTCTGTATGTAGGCTGTTTCTCGAGTATTTCTTATTGCATACCATGCTGGAGAGACACACAAATCGCTACTGCGGCTTTGGCTTTGTGACATTTTCAGATCCACAGGTACTTTAAGTCTAACTTGCTCTTGTGATTAGGCCCTATACCTAATATATATTCAGATCTTCTTTTGTGCTGCATGGTAAATGCATTGTCAAGCACCATCTTAATGGTTGCATAGTGTCTAGTGTAAGGTCATTAGTAAAACAGGTGAGTGTGAATCCCTTTTTTCATCATTTCCTACAGATAGATTTGCTGATGGATTTTAAGTTTTCATGCACCAACTTCAAATACTCAATTTTTCAGAGATAGATGATCGTTCAGTTCACACGATAAGCACGATACAACATGCGTGCATATTTGTTCAACACCTTATCATTACATCTCCTTTTGCAACCACAAACACAACTATTTATTTGAGTTATATTACTGTTGCAAGTTTTTTTTGGCAAAATTTAAAAGATTTTTGTACTTTCCATCATTTAATGCAGACCCCTAGGGTGGGAATGGAATAGAGATTTCCCACTGGACGATGGTGATAAGTTAAGCCACACCCTTGTGTTTATTTATATATGATGTGTTTATTTATATATGATGTCATAGAGTATCGACATGGGCCTAGACATCTAATCAAACCTACCTAGGTTTCTAAAATGATATAATTATAACAATTACATGGAAATTACAGGTGTAGATTTATCCTTTTCTTTCATAAGCATTTTTAGTAGCACTAAAAATATGGTGTGATGTATACAAAATTATGTTCAATGCAATGCTTAGTGTTTGCCAAAAAAAGGAAGATTATTATTTGAGCTTGATAGAGTAGGATTATATCCCACCCGGTCCTGTTTGCATCATAAGTGTGGCCCACTTTGGAGAAGAATACACCAACCATTTTGGTACTGGGCCTAACTCATCTCAACCATTTTGTTTGAGCCTCGTTCCCCTAATATGTAGTCCTTTCTTGTATTTCTCTTAGTCTCACTCCCAAATGCTTCATGATCCAAGAGAGCGAATACCAGTAGATATGGTGGCTGTGTCCCCTTTCACCCGTTCACACGACTTGAGAGGATGAAAGCTTTGGCGACATCGCACAAGAGGCATTGGCGCATGCGAGGTTGCCGTTATCCTTGCCGTAAGGACAATGCCCTAAAGAATAAAATGATGGGTAGAGCGGGATGGTGGCATGACGACGTTGTGGGGGGAGGTGTCAATCGGCGAGGGACAACCACTAATCTAACCTGGGCAAGCAACAATACTATGCAACATTTAGTCCCATGCTGCTACTTTATGGGGATTTCGATCGATTTATTAGTGTGAAACTTGACCAAGTAGAGTACAATAGAAAGTGTTAGTCTAATAGGAGCAAGAGTGCATATGAGCATTTTTTTGGTGGTGGTGGTGGTGGTGGGGGGGGGAGTATGCTTGGTGTGGAGGTTATATGGGGGTACTATCACTGGCTAGACAACCATAAAGGATGAGAGGGGGAGTTCCTTGTATATAGTAGAGAATAAATATACTAGAGAATAAAAGCCTTCCCTAGGCCCTTTATCTTTACCTTTTGCATAGAGGGGACTATGCCCGGTTGGATGACCATAAGGGCCTTTTGCAACTCCAAAAGCCCCAATCGCCACATGACATCATCGGAGGATGTCCGTCTGAAGGCGGATGGTGTGGTGCTCCATCCACCCCATTCCCTCTCCGGGCCAAACTTGCTTCCCCCATCCCCATCCCCTGCAACAGTCGCTCTCGATAGTGTTTGCACCCCCTTTCCTACATCTCTCATCCACTCCGCTCCTTGCTCGGTTGGACGTCCTTTTCTTGTCCTAGTTGCGTATTGCCCTATGCTCCGACCTTCATCCCACATCACGCGTTCCCCTGCTGGGCGCCCATGGCCCTGGTGGTTGACAATGTCGTGCTCGTAGAGGCGCTCTGTGTCCCGTGCATCAGTGTCAGCGGTGTCGGTTGCCTGTGCTCCATCAGCGGTGGTGCCCCAACATGCAGCTATGGCGATGCTTCAACGTAGGATTACGTTTGATGCCTTTGGGTGCTAGGATTTTCCCCTCGTCTTGATGGAGGCATATGGTGACAGACGATGCCATTCTACTGCTAGTGCCCTCTCTTGGCCTTCACCACTTCCACTTTCGCCATCCCTTTGCCGCTTGGCTCCAGGCCCAACATCTAACGGCGTGGCTATGTAGCTCCTGACATCGCTTTCACCCCTTCCTCACACCTCCCGATCACTCTTTGTTCTTCATTGATCTGGCTTGGCGTCCCGGCCCCGTTTGTGAGTTATGTGCCACGGTCTTGATCTCACATTCCACGTTCCTTTGCTGGGTGCCCCTGGCCTTGGCGACAGGTAGCGTCGTGCTCACGACGCTTTGCGTCCACTGCGTTAGCCGCGACGGTGTCAACTGCCCGTGCTCCTGCTCCGCCGTTGGTGGTGCCTGAGCATGCGGCATGAGGCTCCTAGCAGGGGAACACAGGATGTGGGATTGAACCAGCGCACAAAACCCACAAATAGGCAAAGGATGCCCGTTCGGACTAGTAGGGACCGGAGAGTGCATCGGCGGTGTGGGAGTAGGGACGAAAATGTTGTTGGGAGTGGCATGCCCCCACCTTTAGACGTTGAGCCTGGAGGCAAGTGACAAGGGGATGACGACTGTGGAAGTGGGGAAGGCCGAGAGAGGGCACTACGAAGAGAATGGTATCATTCGCCAACTTACGTTTGTGCATCTGTCGGTATGGTGGACGGTGGTGAGCAGATTCGATGTCTATGGATCTTCTATTTAGGATGGAATGATATGGTTGTTGTGGAGTGAGGTGCCACAACTATTGTTTCTTATGGGTGTGTTTGGTGCTCGGCGGCATGGCACTCTTCACACAATGTAAGCTTGGTGTAATATTTGTGGTCTGCGATGTCCGTCTTGTGTAGCAAGGGCTACAATATGTCTCAGGCGTGCAATGTGATCATGTGTGACCGGGGTAATTTGAAATGGCACCACTCGATATGGGTGTGTGTGTTTAGTGCAACCTCACATGTGTCGTGTTGTTGACGAGGCTATGTTAATTGTGTAGTCTTCGGCTTGGTTCTATTTATAAATTAGATTATTCCCCGTGCATTGCAGCGGACCGGTTGAAATATATTTCAATAAGATTTAATTTTATACAAAAATCAATATTTGTATTAATGGCACATTGCATATCTTTGATAATATTTATAAGAAATATGTACTATAAAAAATGCAAATTGGCAAAGTAAATATGCGGGCAACTAGTAGAACAATAGGTATAGTAGCATTTGAAAATTTGAATTTTTTTGTGGGATGAAAATCTGATATATATATATCGGAATATTTGATAATGTAAAAAAATCAAAGGAAGGAATGATAAAATAAGAAGCTCAGTTGTACAAATAAACTGAAGATGAAGTTGAGCACTATAGTAAGTGTCAAGCACTGTTAGGGATAACATGTGAACTAAACGCTCAGTGCATTGTGTTCCGCCTAAAAAAAATTATAGATACATTGAGTAGATTTAGTTCCCTCTTGTGTGTGTTTTTACGAATGGTTCCTTCTTGCCCGTCAACACATTGGATTTGAACTAGATCTGCCAAACATGTGAACTAAACTACATTGGATTGTGTAGTTTTCGGCTTGGTTTTATTTATAAACTAGATTATTCCCCGTGCATTGCAGCGGACCGGTTGAAATATATTTCAATAAGATTTAATTTTATACAAAAATCAATATTTGTATTAATGGCACATTGCATATCTTTGATAATATTTATAAGAAATATGTACTATAAAAAATGCAAATTGGCAAAGTAAATATGCGGGCAACTAGTAGAACAATAGGTATAGTAGCATTTGAAAATTTGAATTTTTTTGTGGGATGAAAATCTGATATATATATCGGAATATTTGATAACGTAAAAAAAATCAAAGGAAGGAATGATAAAATAAGAAGCTCAATTGTACAAATAAACTGAAGATGAAGTTGAGCACTATAGTAAGTGTCAAGCACTTTTAGGGATAACATGTGAAGTAAACGCTCAGTGCATTGTGTTCCGCCTAAAAAAAACCATAGATACATTGAGTAGATTTAGTTCCCTCTTGTGTGTGTTTTTACGAATGGTTCCTTCTTGCCCGTCAACACATTGGATTTGAACTAGATCTGCCAAACATGATATATTCCTGTGGCAATGACAATTAAACGGAGACATGCACAAGAGGAATCAATTTCACCCATGTGTAGATTCTATGAGATATATGGGTGCATAATTTTCTTATTAGATTTCAAATAATGAGACCATCACTACCAGGAAAAAACCTAGGTGTGACATCTTTTTTTTATGCGTGGCGCATTATGCGTGTGCCACTAAGCTCGCGCCACCACTAACTTTTAGGTGTGGCCACTAAGCGTGTGCCACTAAGCTCGCAACAGAATATGCGCCACTAGTAAGGGGGGAATGTGCCATGCCTAAGGGACCTTTGTAGTGGCACACTAGGTAGATGCAGCAAGCCTAAGGGCCCGTAGTAGTGGCACAAAAGGTAAATGCGCCACGCTTAAGGGGCCTTAGTAGTGGTGCACTAGGTAAATACGCCACGTTGCCCCGCGGTGCTCCTTCCGCTTCCATATCCTCGGAGAATTGCCAAAATTCCTTGTGTTGAGGGGCTCAGAAGGGCCGTGATACGGGACCAAACCCGATTTGAGGTATAATCCTTATGGATTTGCCCAATCTTTCACAACTTAGAGGTGGGAAAGGGTGCAAGTCAAGATGAACACAAAAGAAAGGAAGGGGAACAAGATCCAAACAAAGGGAACCCAAATCCACACACCAAAATCAACACACAACATGATCCATCATCCACAAGTAAGGTAGTTTGGTAGATCCCTCTCCTACTACTAGAAGAGGGCCCCTCTTCTTCTATGACTAGTAAGCTTGCACTGCATGCACGTCTCGATTAGATAAAACCCATTTTGCAGATAAAAAATATAGCAAACATCCAATGAAACTCAGCTATCAACAAAACCGAGATAACTAATTTAAATTGGCAAACGAAAATATAATTTGATCATGTTAACCAGTCAGAGCACAATGAACTTTTTTGTTGAAGATCCATCGCGAAAAAGAGACTGTTCGGTAAACAAGTCATATAGTAGAGACGTTTTGTGTTGAAGATCCATCGCGTTTTCCGTCCCCTGGCTCTCGGCGGCTAGGGTTTTCTGTCCCCTGGCTCTCGGCGGCTAGGGTTTAAGCTTCCCCGGCGTTCTACTCGACGGGATTCCTGCTAGCTCTTCACCAGGAGAGCGTGTCCGGTCTTGTTTAGCCCTACAACGATCTAGGGTTTAGGCTCCCGTAGCGGAACCTCTCTTTCTTGAAACCTTCTCTAGAGTTTCTCGACTCTCTTGCGATGAGTGCGCCGTCTCCCTCGCAGACAGGAGGCGTGTCAGGAACAGGCGGAGGGAGTGGATCATCACCCTCAGTGGATGAGTTGCTAGATCGATTGAAGCTTCATGAAGAGGATGCAGAGGAATTTGTCTTCGAGGATGAGATCAAGGAGCCCGCACCCCAAGCAAAGTGGCTGGCCATTGTTAAGGTGCACACAGAGAGATCTTTTAGCCAAAGTGCCCTCTTCGGTGACATGAAGGCTGCTTGGAATCCGGCCAAAGATGTTGTTTGAAGAAGGGTTGAGGGAAATCTGTTTACAATGCAGTTTGGCTGCCTTGTGGACTGGAACAAAGCCATGACAATGGGACCCTGGCTCTTCAGAGATCAAACAGTGTTAATGGCTGAATACGATGGGTTTGCAAACCCTAGATCAATTGTGTTGGATAAGATTGATCTCTGGATACAGGTCCACAAACTCCCTGACAACTTTTTACATGATAATATATTATCAAGGGTATGTGCAGGCCTCTTGGCGAGGTCTTGGAGGTTCAGGTCCGTCTGCCTGCCGGTTTTGTTGGCGAATTTGCTCGGGTTAGGGTTCGTGTTAAGGTGTATAGGAAGCTATCTCGCTTTATATCGATCACCAAGGACAAGAAAAAAGAATGGTATCAAGTGAAGTATGAACGTCTACCAATTTTCTGCGGTGTGTGGTTTGATGGGTCACTGGCACCAAGAATGTGGTGACGGGATTCATGATGAATGAAAGCTGGAGTGGGGTGATTTCATCCTTGCTGGTGGCGGCCGTGGTAGAGGCCGAGGAAGACCCGGCGACAGTAGACCTTGGTTTACAACATAATTTGAGGATAAAAATAATGGGGCTACAGGAAGAGGGCCCTTTGGATGGGGTAGAGGTTTTGGCCGCGGAACTGACAAGCAAAATGAATTTGCAGCAAGCTGGCGTGTTAATGCAATGTATCAAGACCCTAACCTTCCATCTGAGACGCAGCTTGCGTTGCTTCCACCCCAAGATGTTAGAATTACTGATGCTGGAACCTTGGGGAAGAGAACTGCTGATGATTCTGTTGCGAACCAGACGGATAAAGGATTCCCTTGCTGGGGGTGACTCCTTGTCCAAGTCCCTAGTACCTGTGGGTGCAAGCACATCAGTAGCACTAATAGTGGACCAGTTTGAAGGGGGTGATAATGAATCGGTGAACAACACCCCACAGAAGAATGCGAATAAAAAGAAGCAGAAAGGATTTACTGATGAGTTTGGTGATGAGATTATGGGGGCAGATTTGGCTGAAGACTTGACCAATGTATCGGCGGCACCACTCGATGGTGACCGCCGGGACCAATGAATCTCTTATGCTGGAACTGCCGGGGTGGGGGGAATCCTCGGACAGTTCGTGATCTCGCGACCTTGGTAGTGTCGCATTCCCCCAAACTGGTGTTTTTATGTGAAACTCATCAGAAAGCTAGTAAGATGAAGAGACTAAGGAATCGTCTGGGTCTTCGGGTCTACTTGGGCGTTGATAGCAATGACCTGAGTGGTGGTCTTGCCCTTTATTGGTATGAAAGTTGTGTTGTTGATATTCTGGATACCGATAACAGATACATTGATGCCAAAATCAAGCTTGAGGAGGGAGGCACACAATGGAGGTTAACTTGTGTGTACGGGGAGCTGCGTGTGGAGAATAGACCCTTAATGTGGGACAAATTGCAACGGCTGAAATCTATGTCCGATCTACCATGGCTCGTCTTTGGGGACTTTAATGAAGCACAATGGGGTTCTGAGCACTTCTCACTATCCCCAAGACTTGAGCGCAGATGGCTATGTTTTGGGATATGTTGACGAGTTGTGGACTCATTGATTTGAGCTTTAAGGGGGCGCCCTACACATATGATAACATGAGAGCAGGGGCGGCTAATGTGCGTGTTAGGCTGGACAGAGCTACAGCTACTAATGACTGAAGGAACCTATTTGCCTTTAATGAAGTTATCCACCTTGATAGTGGCTCTTCGGATCACATTCCGGTACTGGTCTGGTGTGTACTGGAAGTGTTTGTTCCTGCACCCCGCCACATGCGGTATGAAATCTTCTGGGAGACTGATCCCGATCTGGGTGATGTAATCAAACGAATTTTGGAGGAAGCCGGGCCAAAATCCGATTTGGGTTCATTGAGTAGGTGTCTAAAAGGCACTATGAAGAAGTTACATAAGTGGAGCAACAACCGGTTTGGTAATGTTGTGAAGGAAATCGATAAAACAAGATCCCATCTTGAGGAGCTTATGAGTATGAATGCTGATAGAGAAGAGATACGAGAGGTCTCTGACAAACTTAATAGCATGCTCTATCAAGAGGAAATGCTCTGGCTTCAACGTTCCAGAATTCAATGGCTTAAGGAGGGTGATCGTAACACACATTTTTTTCATAGTAAGGCGGTTTGGAGAGCTAGAAAAAATAAAATCCGGGAGCTTCTGGATGAAGATGGTGTGACTCATACTGATCCGGCTGTCATGGGGAATATGGCCATGGCATATTTTCAGAAAATTTTCAGCAAGGATGTCTCGTTGGACGCGGGTCCTCTTGTAGATCTCTTTGGGGAGGTCATATCAGAGGCTGATAATATCTGTCTGTGCAAAGACTTCTCTGATGAAGAGATTTCTGACGCTCTCTTCCAAATTGGACCTTTGAAAGCCCCAGGACCGGATGGCTTTCCGTCTCGGTTCTTTCAGAAAAACTGGGAGGTCCTTAAGAGTGATTTAATCCAAGCGGTTAAGCTTTTCTTTTCATCAGGAGTAATGCCATCTGGTGTAAATGATACCACTATTGTCCTTATCCCTAAAGTTGCTAACCCTTCAAAGCTGTCTGATTTCAGGCCTATCAGTTTATGCAACGTTATATATAAAGTGGTGTCCAAATGCTTGGTTAACAGGCTCAGGCCTCTTTTGGATGATATTATTTCGCCGAAACAAAGTGCTTTTATTCCAGGAAGGTTGATCACAGACAATGCACAGATTGCCTTTGAATGCATTCATCACATACGACAAGAAAGAGGAAATTCAAGGAACTTTTGTGCCTATAAACTTGATATGTCTAAGGCATATGACAGAGTTGACTGGGATTTCTTGAAGCAAATGATGTAGAGAATGGGTTTCGCTCATCGGTGGGTTAACTGGATTATGACATGTATAACCTCGGTGAGATATTCTGTCAAATTTAATGGAAGCATTCTTGATTCTTTTGCACCGATGAGTGGGCTTCGGCAAGGTGATCCACTGTCTCCGTTTCTGTTTCTGTTTGTGGTGGATGGTTTGTCAGCACTTCTGAAGAAGAAGGTGGATTCTGATAACCTCCATCCCCTTCGTATTTGCCGTTTTGCACCTGGGATATCACACCTCCTTTTTGCTGATGACACGATGCTTTTCTTCGAGGCATCTAGAGATCAGGCTACCCTGGTAAAGGAATGCTTGATGAATTTTGATGCAGCCACAGGACAGTCTCTGAGTTATAATAAATGTTCGATTCTGTTTAGCGACCAATGCCCTCTTGATGTCCAAGATGATGTAAAGGATGCTCTTGCCATCACTACGGTTGGCTTTGAGGACAAGTACCTAGGGCTTCCAACTCCTGACGGAAGGATGTCCAAAGGTAAATTCCAGAATCTGCAAGCTAAGCTTCTCAAAAGATTAATGCTATGGGGTGACGGCTTCTTAGCACAGACTGGAAGGGAAGTTCTTATTAAATCGGTAGCTGTAAGAGCAAGTTTTGCCCCCGAAGGTTTTGGACATTGTTGGACAAAACAGAAGTGGAACTAATATTGTTTTCAAGTATAAACAGATACTTAGGTTCCGAAAGAATGGTGTTTGCAAGTAGAAGGTCGAAGGACAACTCACTGCAGCGGAGCTGCAGTCATCTACCGAAACCTTTGAAGGAAGACGACCCCTAAAAATGTCTTCGAAGAAGATGACTCTCTCGAGTAAAAGCGCAACGAGGAGAAAGCTGAAGCTGGTCGAAGACTTAGTCTTTTTACTAGTTTCTCTTTGTTTTGTTGAGTCGTAGAAAAAACCGTACTATCAAGAGGGGTTTGCTAGTTGAGATCTTAGTCGAAGTGAATTTGCTCTGCTCAACCTAAACCCACAAAAGCCTACCGAGAGAAATCTTACTGAGTCGAGTGGATAGCTCGAAGGCAAAGTCATCGCACTTCGTGCCTTCGAGAGAGAACTCGTTCGGTAAGTCGGCTTAATTGTTCCTCAAGTAAAGTTGCGTAGTGATTGGAATCCGACCGTTGTGGACACGCGTCAAGCGGTCGCATCGGGTCACTTCAGTCATTTTACCCATCGGGATCGCCAACTATAAATACCCCGCACCTACCCGCCATTTCGGGTTGGCTGCTCCCCTGAAGATTCTAAGACAGAAGTCTGTGAGCATCCCAAAAGAGATCCATCGAGAAAAAACCAAAACCCAAGTCTGAGCTGAGTTGAGCAATTCACAGAGACTTAGGTCGAGATTAGCCGATCTTTTTATCTTGGAGAACTGCAAGTCTCCTAGACGGTTAGGCGTCGCCTGTCAAGCAGTCGAAGAGTAATTGTCGCTGCTGAAGAAAGTTTGTAAAGGTCTCGGAGATGTCCTGAATCATCTACCACGAGTGAAAACTGGACAAGCTCGAGGAGTTTGTTGCAGTGGAGAATAGGACGAAGAGAGTTTTGCTCCAGGTGTTCAATCACCAGTCCCTCCAACCAGACGTAGCACTTTGCAGAGTGTGAACTGGTTTACCAAACATCGTCGTGTCAGGCTCGTTTTCCTTCTAGCTCTTACATTAAGTATTTACTCGTTGTCTGTTTGTCTTCGATGTTTTCCTTCGCTCCCAATTCACTCGAGCCATGCATTACCTTCGATACTGTATTTCCTTCGAGATGCCTTTAGTCCTTCGCAGTTTGCATGAATTCCTTCTAAGTTCCTTAGAATTTTTAGAAGTGATCATTCACCCCCTCCCCCTCTGATCATTCTTGAGCTTTCAATTAGTATCAGAGCTAGGCACTCCCTACGCTCTGCGTATTTTGGTCTAACCACCTGGAGTGTTGTCAAGAATGTCGTTTGCAACTGTTCGCTCGGGGGAACCGATTCCTATCTTCAATGGGAAGGACTATCCCTATTGGAAGGACAAAATGAAGAGGCATATCATGGCTATCAATTCTGCCGCTTGGGAAGTTGTCAAGAATGGGGTAACTGTCAAAGACAAAAATGTTATCACTCCTGAAGAGGCAAAGAAGATAGAGCTTGATGCTGAAGTCTGGGTCTTCATTACAAATCATCTGGTTCCAGAGAAATATCATGAGGTCAAGAATATCTCTTCGGCCAAAGGTGTTTGGGATTATCTCGAGAAGATTGGTGAAGGTGTATCTACTCAGAAAGATGCTCGTATTGACACCCTTCGAAGCAAGTTCTATCGTTTCAAGAGGCACAAGGGAGAAAAAGTTAGCTCCATATACAACAGACTCACTACACTGTCAAATGAACTGATTTCCCTCGGTGCCGAAGATATTACCAATCGAATCATTGTCAGAACTTTGCTCCGTTCCCTTGATGATTCCTTCGATCACATTGTGCTGATGATTAAGGAAAGTACTGATTTCAAGGATCTAGTTGCCGCTGATATTCTTGAGAGACTCAACATCTTCGAAATGGAAGAAGATGAAAAACGAGATGTTAATGTGACTCGAAGAAAATCACATGCCCTAAAGGCCAGAGCTTCGCATCACTCCTCTCCTGAAGCTAGTTCTGAATCTGGGGGTGCCTCTGATGACCCCGAGAATATTGGAAAAGATCTGGCACTGATAATGAGAAGATTCAACCGTTTTCAGAGAAGGAACTCCTCTTCACCGAAGAAAAACTACTCTTCAAGACATTCGAGCAATTCACGACAGCATCGATCATTATCCAGAAACTCGTCAGCGAAAGATAACTGTTGCTACAAGTGCAAGAAGCTAGGACACTTCATTACTGATTGTCCTCTCTGGGAAATTGAACATAGATCAAAGCATTCTCACAGCAGCTCTTCGAGCAAGTCTCACAGATTGAGCAAAAACTATGATTCAAAGAGATATGATTCAAAGTCCAGAAAAGACAAGAAAGATGGTTCTGATGATGACAAGAAGAAGAAGTATCACAAGCATCGAGAGAGTTCTTCCTCGAAATCTCATTCCTCTCGACGAAAGAATTCTCACTGTGCCAAAGCCTATTTGGGTAAAGAGATGAACTCTGAAGATGATGCATCCGGTTCAGAAGCTGAATCAAAGTCAAGATCTGGTTCTGGTTTTGAATCTGATGGTGTTGCTGGACTAGCATTTGCTTCGAGCAAGAATTCAAGTTCATTCTTCTCCAACCAAAGCAGTGAAGATGAATCTCCAGCTTACTGCTTCATGGCCAAGGCTGAGGTATCTTCATGTAAGAATTCCTACGATTCTTCTGATGGATCTGCTTATGAAAGTAACTCTAGGATAAGCTATGCTAAACTTGCCAAAATTGCTTCTATCCAACAAGATGAACTAGATTCTCTAAGTGAAACTATTCAAAAATCTGAGATTTTGTTGATCGATGACATTGAGAAAGGTCAAACTTTGACAAACGAGCATGCTGCTCTGAAGGAAAAGTATGATGAACTTTCCTCTCGTCATGATCTTCTCTCAGTGGACTACGAGAAGCTAACCTATGAATTTCTTCAAAGGAAAATGGCTCTCGAGAAACTGAGAGAGGCTAATGAAGAGTTGAAAAGTGTCAATCTCACGCTCATGGCTCAACAAGGCTCAGAAACTAAAAATGAATCTACTTCACCTTGCTTAACCTGTTTGAAACGAAGTAAAATTGAGTCTATTTCTGAGAGATCGAAAGTAAAGCAACCTATTGTTATTGATGATGCTAACCCCTCGAACGAGGAAACCATTACCGAGGAACTCCTCAGGTTGAAGAATTTATTTGAAACAGGCATGTTCAAAAGTGTGCAGGGACACCAGTACCTATGTGATATCCTTTGAAAGGCTCTCCTTCATAGGAATCCTCGAAACGAAGGAGTTGGTTTCGAAAGGAAGATCAACCCTGATGGAACCTACTAGGAACCTGAGCAGTATCCTAAAACTGTCTGGGTTCTTGCGAAAGAAAAGCCCATTGATATTGCTAACCTTTCAGGTTTCAGTTGCAAAATTGATAAGGCTATTGTTGATGAATCACTTGATTCTGACTACAAGCTTATCAAAGATCAGGAAGGAAAGGTGTCGGCTGAATTCGTTGGTACTCCTCCAAAGAATGATTTCTATAAGCGACAGATTTGGGTTCGCAAATCTCTCGTAGAAAAACTGCCCCCTAATCATTCTATGCAGGGAAAATCCTCGGTAACCGAATCACTATTATTCTCTCGAGGATAGAAATGAACCCTTGGTGTCTGCTTCAAATGTTCCCCAGAAGGAATACTATCGTGTCGATAGAAATGTTTATCGTCATCGTAACAATAACACCAAAATTGCTATTACTCATCATTACTCTAACCCCTCGTCGAGGAATTATATTTATGGTGTGCTTGATGGTCCTGATCGGCAGTGTAATCCTGTTCGATATAATATTGTTGTCCCATCTAGCTCTTCCATGCCTTCTAAGTCACCTGCTCGTTTGTGAGTGCTTAAGAAGAACTAATTCTTCTGCAGGTCTATGTCTCCGGTGGATCCGAATGAGTCATGGATAGTGGATGTACAAATCATATGACCGGAGACAAAGATTGTTCACCGAAGACAAACTTACTGAATCTTCACAGAGATATATTACCTTCGGTGACAACAACAAAGGAAAAGTACTTGGTTTGGGTAAGGTTGCTATATCGAAAGATAAGCATATTGATAAGGTTATGCTTGTTCAATCTCTAGGATATAATCTTATGTCTATCTCAAAACTTTGTGATATGTGTATGCTTGTACTGTTTTCTGTGTCTCGTTGTGTTGTCTTTTCACAGGATGATTATTCCTTTGTGTTCGAAGGATATCGCAAGGGTGATCTTTATATCGTTGATTTTTCTTCGGGACCTGCTGTGTCCACATGTTTAATGGCCAAAGCCACTTCTGGTTGGTTATGGCACCGATGACATGCGGGAATGAAAAATCTTCAAACTCTTATCTCGAAGAAAAACATCGTTGGAATTGAAAATGTGAAATTCGATAAAGATCGTCTATGCAGTGCCTACGAAGCAGGAAAGATTGCCAAGAAACATCAGTCAGCAAAAACGATAATGACTACCACTCGTCCTCTTAAATTACTTCATATGGATTTATTCGGTCCTCAAAATTATGCTAGTCTTGGAGGTAACAAGTATGGTTTGGTTATTGTTGATGATTTCTCTCGATATACTTGGGTTTTCTTTCTAGATGACAAGAGCAAGGTTGTTGAATTTTTTAAAACCTTCGCAAAGAGAGCTCAGACTGAATATGAATTATCCCTCAAGCATATCTGAAGTGATAATGGTACAGAATTCAAAAACACTCATATCGAAGAATTTCTTGATGAATATGGCTTTACTCATGAATTCTCGGCTGCTTATACACCGCAACAAAATGGTGTGGTCGAGAGAAAGAATCGAACACTTATTGAAATGGCCAGAACTATGCTTGCTGAATACAAGACTCCTATCAGGTTCTGGGCCGAAACTATCAATACTGCATGTCATATCATCAACAAGGTTTATCTGCACAAATTTCTGAAGAAAACTTCACATGAACTCATCACTGGTAAAAAGCTGAATGTTTCATATCTCAGGGTTTTTGGTGCTCCATGTTACATCAGAGATATGAATCACAGCTCCAAGTTTGCCCCAAAGGCTCACGAAGGTTTTCTCCTAGGTTATGGTTCGAATTCTCACACTTACAGAGTTTACAACTCACATCTTGGCAAAGTTGTAGAAACTGTAAATGTTTGATTTTATAAAACTAACGGCTCTCAAAAAGAGCAATTACCTCTTAACCTGGATGAACCACCTTTGGATGAAGTTATCAGGTACATGGCTATTGAAGATATTCGGCCTGTCGAAGGAAATGCACATCAAGCCAACAGGGATGATGATGGTCCAATGTTCCCACACATAGCCCGGGACGCTGGTGATCAACATCCTGAAGCAAATGATGTACAGGTCGAAGAAAAACGCGTAAACGAAGAAAATGCTCAACCCGAAGGAGAAGGTGAACCCGAAGGAAATGATCCCGAAGAACAAGCTGATCCTGAAGGCCAAGCTGATCACGAAGATCAACCGGATCCGCATGATGATGAAGGAGTTTTACCTCGTGTTCGAAGAAGAGTGGACGTCGACTCAATTCTCAAAGAAATTCGTTTACCAAGTCGTCCCACCACTCTTTCTCGTACTCGATTAGCTAACTTCTGTGGAAACTTTTCGTTTGTATCCATGCTAGAACCATCGAAATTCGATGAAGTCATGAAGGACTCAGACTAGATGATTGCAATGCTCGAAGAACTTAATCAGTTCGAGAGAAATAAAGTCTGGTCTCTTGTCGATAGACCTGATCCCAAGAAGCATAATATCATTGGTATGAAATGGATTTTTCGCAACAAGCAAGATGAAGATGGCATTGTGGTAAGGATTAAAGCTCGACTGGTTGCACAAGGTTACACCCAAATCGAAGGTATTGATTTCGATAAGACTTATGCTCCAGTTGCTCGACTTGAATCCATTCGTGTCATGCTTGCTTTTTCCAATCACAATGGTATTTTGCTATATCAAATGGATGTTAAAAGTGCATTTCTTAACGGTGAAATCGAAGAAGTATATGTTATGCAGTCACCAGGTTTTGAAGACCCAAAGAATCCTGATAAGATGTACAAGTTGCACAAGGCCCTATATGGGTTAAAGCAAGCACCTCGTGCTTGGTATGAAACACTGAAGGATTTTCTTCTAAAGAAGGGCTTCGAACCAGGAACAACTGATCCGACTCTTTTTACTCGTGCATACAAAAATGATCTTTTTGTGTGTCAAATTTATGTCGATGATATTATTTTTGGTTGCACTAACCCTGATATTAGCGAAGAATTTGCTCGTATGATGTCGAAGAAATATGAAATGTCTACGATGGGTTAATTGAAGTTCTTTCTCGGGCTTCAAATCCGTCAACAGAAGAATGAGACTTTCATCTCTTAAGAGAAGTATCTCAGAGATTGCCTGAAGAAGTTTGATCTTGTCGGTTGCAAAACTATCAAGACTCCAATGTCTACGAATGTCCATCTAGATGCAGATGAGAAGGGCAAACCTTTCGATCAGAAGAAATATTGCTCAATGATCGGTTCGCTTCTTTATCTTTGTGCATCTAGACCTGACATTATGCTATCAGTTTGTATGTGTGCTCGTTTTCAGGCAAACCCGAAAGAATCACATCATATTGTTGTCAAGCGAATTCTTCGATATCTGGCTCATACACCAACTTTGGGACTTTGGTATCCCAAGGGTGCCCAGTTTGATCTCGTTGGATATTCTGATTCTGACTGGGCTGGTGATCTAGTCGACAGGAAATCTACCTCAGGCACATGTCATTTTCTCGAAAGATCTTTTGTCTGTTGGGCTTCGAAGAAACAGAATTGCGTATCTATTTCTACGGCTGAAGCCGAGTATATTGCTGCCGGTTCATGCTGCACTCAGATTCTGTGGCTCAAGCAAACGATGAAAGATTATGGTATTCTTGTGAAGAAAATTCCATTGTTATGTGATAACGAGAATGCTATCAAAATTGCCCATAATCCAGTGCAACACTCTCGAACGAAGCATATTGATATTCGTCATCATTTTCTTCGACATCACGTTCAGCGAGAAGATATTGTTATCAGCCATGTTCGCACCGAAGATCAATTGGCTGATATCTTTACTAAGCCCTTGGATGAGAAAATGTTCTGTGCACTAAGGTGTGAGCTCAACATTTTGGACTCACGAAATGTGCAGTAAGATCATAACTATCGGTACTATGTATTAAATGTTTTCTTTCTGTGTTGTTTACTTACGTTAATATTCCATCATGTTTCTTTTTCGTTTGTTTTTGTTCGTTTGGTGTTGTCCTATACACTTATCTCTCCGAGTTTTATCGTTGTTTTTCCCTCGGATTGATTAAGCATCGGACCCTGTTTTCCCTCTATTCTATTCCTACCCCATCTGTGCTTTTCTCTCATGAACATGTATATTTGTACTCGATCAAGATTCCCTTGAAATGTCATTGATTCCGAAGGAAAATCTATCGAACGTTTATCTACTTTTATACTCGATGTTCGATGAGTTTGGTCTCGGACGTGGAGCAACTTTCTTTCAGTTCATTGGGATTTCCCGCGATTACCGCCACAAAATCCGTCCGTTGAATGCGGAGAGATGCGGAATCTGCGCCGTTGGATCAGATCTGACAGTTATGTCAGACCCCTCCCCTATAAATACTGATCCACCCCACCGGCACAGCACTCGCAATTCCCTCGACTTCATCTCTCCGCTCCCGAAGTTCTCTCTCGCGCGCCGCCGTGCTGTTCGTCGTCGTCGACTCCCTCGCCGCTTTGCTGCCGGAAGGAAGCCGCTGGAGACCTTCCCGTCGACGAGGAACTTCATCCGCGTCGTCGTAGTCGCCGCACATCGCCAAGTTAGGGTATGTGTGGCTCTGGACACGAATCCAATCTCATCTGTTCATCGTATCCAGATTTGTTCATGTTTTTTCTCTCTTTTTCTTAGGTCTGTTTGATCCGTTTGGATCATTGAATCTTGGGAAATCTGTTTCTAGCGTTTTTTGTCGATTCCCATCTGAGCTAGGTAAGAAATCCCTCGGATTCTCTCACTTAGGCAATTTCCTCGGTAGCGTATCGATGGATTTGCACTTGTGCACTTGTTTCATTCAATTCCTTCGTTAGATTTGCACCCGATGGAAATCTATCTTAGCACTTTCATGAAAACTTGCGACAAGACAAATCTCTCGATATGTTTACTGCATTCAAAATGATTTTCCTCGAAAACCGCTGGTACTTGTTCACAACTTTCCTGTATTCCCTCGTACCTATCTATTTCGCAGGAAAATGTCTGGGAACGAAGGAAATGTCAGAGTACCCAAGCGAGTGGGAGGCCGAACAAGAATCACCAATAACTCCGAAGGATTATCAGAGGAAGTGATTATCGATAAGAAATTGAGAACGCCTTCAGGTTCTGAAGATGAACGTACGAGAGAAAACCGTCTGCAAGAGATTCGAAGGCTTCAAGCTCTTCGTTGGTATGAATACAAGTCCCTAATGCCTCGCTGGGAGAGGTTGTTTGCATTGAAAAATCCTTGGTCGGATGTCAAATCATTAAGGCCTAAGTGGACGAAAGATAATCGACCACCTCCTCCAGCTGATGCTCATCCATCCTCTCTGAAAACACCTGCCGACTTTCAAGAGCTAGTTGAAGCTCGGGCAGCTCGAGCACAGAAGAGAAAAGAAGCCAAAGCAAGAAAAGAGGCTACTGCTGCTGCTGAGAGTGCCGAGGAAGTTGGCCCTAGTGCCAAATCGAAGGCTGGCAAGAAATCAGCCAAGCGAAAGAAAAAGGTGGTAATTGTCTCGCCACCAGAAGCAAGCTCCGAAGAAGAAGCAATTTCAGATGATCAAGACCCTGGCACAGAGGCTGATGTCGAGGACATTCCTCTGAAAAAGAAGCCGAGCGGTAAAGGAATCAGGATCCAGGAGCCAGCTGCTAAGGCTCCTCGAGCAACAATTGACATGACCAACTTGGTCACTGATCCGCCAATCTCCTCTGCTCCACCAGTTCAAGCTCGCAGGGCAAAACCTTCGGCCAAATCGAAGGGAAAGCAAGCTCAAGTTGCAGAGGATGATGAAACGCTTATTCAGCGCAAGGAAAGGCTGGCAAAGCAAAGAGAGCAAGAAGAAAAGGACTTGATAAATTCCAAGCTCCTGAACTTTCACAGTCAGTGAAAAGTATCGACGACAGATTGCTGAAGGCACTACCCCTAGTGCCCCGAAAGAAAAGGTCGTGGCCCCCAGTGCCACCGAGCAAATGGTGACTCCCACAGTCACGAAGGAAAAAGATGCAGTTGCTAGTGCTGCGAAGAAAAATGCTTAGGCCCCTAGTGCCTCGAAGGATAAAGCTGCGGCCCCTAGTGCTGTATCAAAACCCGTTGCTGCTGCCAAGGCCACCAAGGAGGCCGAGAAGAAAGCCAAAGAGGCTAGGCAGAAGGCTCAGGCTGTTCCAGTTCCTCGAGTCGCTCCAGCTCCTGCATCTGCCCCTACTGCACCTGTTGTTTCCGGCCCTCGTGCCGATGAAGAAAATTCAAACGAAGGAGATTCTGCTGACCATGCTCCTTGGGATGCTGCAAATATTTCACACATCCTCTGGAAGATGGCTACCACACCGAGCAAGGTCACTGCCGAGGATGATGTTCCAGCTGAGATCCAAGAGCATGTTGCTCGATACATGATTCGCTGGGAAGGATATCTCACCCAGGATCGAAAGGATAAGGAACAAGTAAGATTTTACACCAGGCAACTTCAAGAAGAAACCGAGGACATTGAGTCCCGAAAGTTTTTCAAATCCAAGATTGTCTCTGCTGAAGCATCCAGAAGGGCACAGAAGGAAAACTTGACTGCTGTATATATGAAAAGGTTCGGCAAATTGTGTCTGCTGTCTGCAAAGAGCACAATGATGCACTGTTCTCAAGACAATCTCGAAAGAGAAAGTCTGCTGCCCCAACCTCTAAGCGTGGGACGCCAGAGATCGAGAAGATTGCCAAGAAGTCTAAGCCATCCGAGGTCGTTGCTGCATCAGCACGACAGGAAACTGCACCAACTCCCACCAAGCAACCCACTCCTCCTCGTGAGAAAACTCCACCCCCTCGCCAAACAACTAGACCCCCTCGCCAAACAACTACACCCCCTCGTCAAGCCACTTCTCCACCTCGACAACAAACACCTCCACCTCGTCAACCATCACCACCAAAAGCCTCGTCACCACCTCCAAACCCACCATCACCACCTCGCATCATTCCATCGACCACCCCAGCCATCGAGACCCAAGCTCAACCAGAGACCGAGCAACCTGCTCAGGTCGAGCAAGAAACTCAAGCCCCCATCTCCTCTGCTCAAAGATTATTCCTCTGCACAAACTTTGCATGAAGAAGAAGACGCTGATGTTGATATCACAACAGTTTCTTCTCGTTAAGATGTTGTCGAAGGAAATAGTTCTGGAGATGCCGGTTCTAGTGACAGTTCTTCCTCCTCCTCATCAAGTTCCTCGAACGAAGAAATGGTTGATGCTTTTGCACAACTAGACGAAGATTTGGAGGCCATGGAGACTGAAGAGGCCGCTCAAAATGCTAATACCGACGAAGGAGTTGCCGTCGAAGCGCAGGCCGAGGAAAATGCTCCTGCAGCAATCCCAGCTCAGGATATTGTAAACGTTCCATCTTCAATTCCTCGTCCTTCTGAGCCTGTTTACCAGATGCCGGATAATGCTGCCGAAGTTTTTCCTGTTGATGAGCTGCTCCACTCTGCTCATCCGAGAGAAATGCTGCCCCTGTTCCGCTCAGATGTTCCTCGAGGAGGCCCCATCTTCAAAAGGCGTGAACACAAGCCATTTTTCTTCGGGACCAATCCCTACGGGAAGCCCAGAAGTGCATATTCTCTTCGGTTTTGGACCCAAGAGCAAGCCATATATTATACTCGTGTGCTGTACAACAAAGCAAGAGTTTTCCAACATCAATACCTTGATATGCCTTCGGTGTACTCCACTTCATGTTTCGAGAATGTTGCCGAAACTATTGATGGTCTTCATGCTCACAAGATGTTTGCTCTCGATTGTGGCTACAATCCCGAGCTTATCAAGCAATTTTACGCAACGCTCTATGTCACTGGTGATCCCGAGAACTCAAAGACGTGGAAATTTGATTATATGATTCAAGGCCAAGTATTCCATATGACCGTCGACCAATTTCTGGCCATCATCAATTTACCTGGGTTCGAAGGATTACCACACAAGCTACATGCCTTACCTGCTCCAACTCCTGCTGAATTCTCTACGTTCATGAATCCAGATGTCGTAGGAGATCATTACCCTGCTGAGCCGAAGCCAAGACACTTAGTTTTTGAAGCAAAGGCATGGTTTTATATTCTTTCGAAGACTTTGATGCCAATGCTCGATGTGCACGATGATTTTCCCATTCCCAATGATGTGTAACTTGCTCTGTTGAAGTTAGTCCACGGTCATCCTTTCGATTTTGAAGACTACTTCATCAGAACTTTGGTGTCTTGTGCTGATGATCACAATTCCCACAAGTCGTATGCACCATGGCTGATGGCTATCTGCAATTACTCTCGGGACGTGCCATTCCCCGTGTCAATTTTCCCGAAGATTTTCACTCCACCAGTTAGGGAAGTATTGCAGATTATTGCTCGACCCAACGATCAATATGCTGAGCACACTGGCATCCGCGCCCACTTAACCGAGCGTAATGTTCGCTCGAAGTTTATCAAGCCAGTGCATCACATGGAAGTTTCTCTTCGGTCCCAGCAAATGCTTCAACATCACATTGACCAAGATTTCATTCAGAAGCAAGCACTGATGGACGAGATAAATCATTTGCGCAATATTACCATGAACAACAATCAAATGCTGCGTGAATGCCTTCGCCGTGATTGGAAAGGGCTGCGAAAATTCAATTCCCTCGGTCAACTTCAACGATGCGGTTTCGAAGAATATCCTCCCCATCTTAACAGGAATTGAACTAATGATGATCGAGTAGATCGCCCGGATCCCAATATCCCTCGGCTGCCGAAGAACAGAGATGTGCTCAGTGTCGATGACTATTATCAAATTACTGTGGATACCTTCTCCTCCGACTCCGAGCAAGATGAAGCCCCTCAACGCGAACCAAGAGTTTACCCTCCACATCCTCGAAGCCCCAGGACCCCGCCGGAATCGCAGCTGGACTCTTCTGGAGATCAACACTCCTTCCGCACGAAGATCACTCCTCCCGGCGCTCGCCCCATTCGCCGTGCTCCAACGCTCGCCGAATCTTCTCGACGTCGCCGGAGCCGCCCAAGCGAGTATGGATTTCTCTCGACCCTATTCTCTCGACTTTTTGTACGTTGTGACAAAAAGGGGGAGATGTAGTGGCATCGAAGAAATTAGTTTGCCTAAGGGGTTAAGTGCTTTGCTTTTCATTCGATAATCTTTTGGCTTTGAGATTTCTGAGTAGTTTCAACAAACTTTCGATTCATATTCGATCTGGTTGTAACTAACTCTTAGTAGGTCTATGAACTGCTACCCTTTCGTAAGATATCTATCTGCTGCTTGCAATACTTAACCTTTTTGCAGGAAGTTATCTTTCATATAAGTTCACAGGTCTTTCGAGGAGATTGCATATTTCTCATTGGATATTATCTGGAATGCAATTTCACTCGCTAAGATTATGATGTTTTTCCCTCGACTCTACTTGTCAAATATGCACTTCACAAGAAATTTTTATCTTCCGTGCATACATCAAGGGGGAGTATTTCATCGATCTTAGCACTGGTTTATCATCGAAAACTCAAAACTTTCAAATTATTTATCAATGCCTGTTTTGTCAACAATCGTCCAAAAAGGGGGAGATTGTAAGAGCAAGTTTTGCCCCCGAAGGTTTTGGACATTGTTGGACAAAACAGAAGTGGAACTAATATTGTTTTCAAGTATAAACAGATACTTAGGTTCCGAAAGAATGGTGTTTGCAAGTAGAAGGTCGAAGGACAACTCACTGCAGCGGAGCTGCAGTCATCTACCGAAACCTTTGAAGGAAGACGACCCCTAAAAATGTCTTCGAAGAAGATGACTCTCTCGAGTAAAAGCGCAACGAGGAGAAAGCTGAAGCTGGTCGAAGACTTAGTTTTTTTACTAGTTTCTCTTTGTTTTGTTGAGTCGTAGAAAAAATCGTACTATCAAGAGGGGTTTGCTAGTTGAGATCTTAGTCGAAGTGAATTTGCTCTGCTCAACCTAAACCCACAAAAGCCTACCGAGAGAAATCTTACTGAGTCGAGTGGATAGCTCGAAGGCAAAGTCATCGCACTTCGTGCCTTCGAGAGAGAACTCGTTCGGTAAGTCGGCTTAATTGTTCCTCAAGTAAAGTTGCGTAGTGATTGGAATCCGACCGTTGTGGACACGCGTCAAGCGGTCGCATCGGGTCACTTCAGTCATTTTACCCATCGGGATCGCCAACTATAAATACCCCGCACCTACCCGCCATTTCGGGTTGGCTGCTCCCCTGAAGATTCTAAGACAGAAGTCTGTGAGCATCCCAAAAGAGATCCATCGAGAAAAAACCAAAACCCAAGTCTGAGCTGAGTTGAGCAATTCACAGAGACTTAGGTCGAGATTAGCCGATCTTTTTATCTTGGAGAACTGCAAGTCTCCTAGACGGTTAGGCGTCGCCTGTCAAGCAGTCGAAGAGTAATTGTCGCTGCTGAAGAAAGTTTGTAAAGGTCTCGGAGATGTCCTGAATCATCTACCACGAGTGAAAACTGGACAAGCTCGAGGAGTTTGTTGCAGTGGAGAATAGGACGGAGAGAGTTTTGCTCCAGGTGTTCAATCACCAGTCCCTCCAACCAGACGTAGCACTTTGCAGAGTGTGAACTGGTTTACCAAACATCATCGTGTCAGGCTCGTTTTCCTTCTAGCTCTTACATTAAGTATTTACTCGTTGCCTGTTTGTCTTCGATGTTTTCCTTCGCTCCCAATTCACTCGAGCCATGCATTACCTTCGATACTGTATTTCCTTCGAGATGCCTTTAGTCCTTCGCAGTTTGCATGAATTCCTTCTAAGTTCCTTAGAATTTTTAGAAGTGATCATTCACCACCTCCCCCTCTGATCATTCTTGAGCTTTCAGTAGCCCAGGCGCTTCCAACTTACATTATGGGCATCTTCAAACTGCCCTTCTCGGTCTGTGATGATGACCTGACAGCATTGGTTCGGGCCTTCTATTGGGGCGCTAGCAAAGGTCATAGGAAGGTTCACTGGAAGGCGTGGCCTAGTCTACAACATCCAAAAGATAAAGGAGATTTAGGGTTCCGGGACTTCAGAATTTTTAATCAAGCGTTGTTAGCCAGACAAGCCTGGAGATTAATTACCCGGCCGAACAGTTTATGTGCTCGTCTCCTGAAAGCCAAATACTATCCAAATGGAAATCTTGAGGATACCGTTTTCACAGGGAATGCCTCTCCAACATGGACTGCCATTAGTCATGGTTTGGAACTTCTAAAGAAGGGTCTTATTTGGCGCATTGGCGATGGTTCGAAAATCAGAGTATGGAGAGATAATTGGGTGCCTAGGCCCTTCTCCAACAAACCGATCAGCCAACAGGGGAGATGTCGGATCAGATTTGTCTCGGGATTTCTAAATCCTAATGGATCTTGGAATCGGGCTCTCCTTCGACAACATTGTATGCCAGTGGATGTTCTGGCGATTGAAAATATCCGTGCAAATAGTGTCGTAGCAGACACCTTGGCCTGGGGTTCGGACAAGTTTGGTCGTTTCTTTGTGAATTCAGCGTATGATTTGGGCTTTCAAGAAGCGCATATCGCTGCTGCAACGGGATCCAGTAACGTCCCAGATGGCAGTAGGGCGTGCTGGTCCTTGATCTAGAAGAGCGCTTCTCCTCCTATGGTGAATAATTTTTCCTGGAGAGCTTCTACGGACTCACTCCTGCCGCGCTTGGCTGAAATAACCCATACTGGTGTTGAATGGATGTTGAACCTCCTTGCTGAACTGGACTCCTCACAAAGAGGTGATGCTCATCTTCTGGCGCTGCTGGTTTGTTAGGAATGAAATTACCCACAATAAAACTCCCCCTCCCGCTGATGTGATAACGAAGGAAAAAAGGCCTCCACGATGGTACCCACCCTCGGGGGGACTTGTTAAACTGAATTGTTCGGTGAGTGTCATGATCCTAAGGGATCATCTTGGCAGAATCCTGTTCTCTTTTTGCAGAGAACTCATCTCTTGCCAAGACGTTTTGGAGGCGAGTCTACATGCCATCCGACAAGGAGTGCAAATTTCAATCAATAGAGAACAGTCGGCCATCATGATCGAGTGTTCGTCAAGATCTTCGATCAAGCTGCTAGAGGAGCCTGAAGCTAATAGATCCATCTACTCGTACTTGGTGTCGGAAATCAAATTACTGCTTGCGTCTCTGGATAGTTTCTCCTTTAAGTTTCATAGTTCTTGTCGTCCTAGTAGTTTATTAGCTAAGCTTGCTTTTTCTGATTCTAGAACCTCAGTATGGCTTGGAAGTGGTCCACAGCCTGTCATTGATACTTGTAATCTAGATTTGCCCATTGTTGGGGCTGAGTAGTGAAAGTTTTAAACCCGCAAAAAAAGAGCACAATGAACTGGTGTCTACTTGATTGAGATTAGTGCGGGACATGCTGGACCTAGCCAAAAACTGGAGCCATCGGTGCCATTTATGCGGCTATCTTCATCCGCAAGGGAGAACGGCAACACAATCACCAAAGAAGCATAAGAACAACAAGTCTTCCCGAACCTTTAAATCTAGGGAGGAGGGAAAGTAAAAGTAAGAAATAAAAATAAAAAATCAATTTCTATAATCGTGGTGAAACAAGAAAGAGATACATAAAATAGTTTGGTTGATTTTAAACAAGGCATATGTAGAGTTGCAACTATGGTGAGGCAAAAAGGTAGTCTGAACTCCCAAAGAATAGAAGTGCCACAATAAGTTTTTACTATGTAATCATATCATTTTTTACACAAAAATATATTTCCAAGTCAAAGGAGTATACTTGTGGAGTATAGGGCTGCAAAGGTTGTTCCAATTAAGTGAATCCTTTTTTTTATCATCAGGAACAAATTGAGGTAGCAAGTTCATATGTATGAAATGCAAAAAAAAACAAAGAATAAACCTCCTTTTGTGTATTGGAAGAATTGAAGGTTACAATTTGGAACTGCTAACCATAAATAAGAACAAAGGAATAGCATGTTGGGATAGTAGTGACCTCGAGGTTATCGAGAATCTTCTGGTGGAGAAAATTCAGGGCATGATATATGTTGCAGAACATACAATTTATTCTCCCATTATCTCCAGTATCTTGTAGTAGCTGTAAAATAGATATCAAGAATGAAATAGTGGTAAAAGATGCTTAAAATATTCTGAAATCACTCTATATTTCACATGTATTTTACAGTTGCACTTTACAAATATCTGATGCTCTCAACATTCTGCACGACAAAGTGGAAAATAACCTAGCAAAAATGCACAGGGGGGTTGTGGACCTAATATTTAAAATTGTCTTTAGTGTAGAGATAATTGCTCAAATCTATCACTCACGCAATTAAGTCCTCGTTTTTCCACTGCCCTTCCTGCCATGCACCCCAGGTCTGATACTCTGATTATCCATAACAACCAACATGTAGGACAAGAAAAGAATCAGCTGGACCACCAAACAAAAGTATATTGAATTCACCAGGAGGCTAATTTTCTGTTATTGACTGATAATTTGGTATACATGTTAAATTTGTTAGGAATATGCAACTTGTATTCCATGGGGGCCAAAGGCCACAACAGCAGTGACTACCGAAGCAAAGCGCTCAAACCAGGCACGAGGCCAGAGAGGACGAAGACGGCAAACCATGCCATCTGTAACAGAATACCCAGGTGGTGGTTGCATATAAACCTCCTCACGCAACTCACCATTAAGAAAGGCATTCTTGACATCAAGCTGAGACACAGACCAATGGCGAACAGAGGCCACGACGAGAAGAGTCCAAACTATGGTCATGTGAGCCACCAGAGCAAATGTCTCATCATAATCACGACCATGCTCCTGCTGAAAGCCACATGCTACAAGACGAGCTTTGTAGCGCTCAAGTGTCCCATCAGAACGAGTCTTAACCTTATAGACCCACTTACACGTGATCAGACGAATCTGAGGAGGAAGAGGAACAATCTCCCAAGTGCCGATGCGCTTAAGCGCAGCAATCTTCTCAGCCATGGCGAGTTGCCACTCAGGATGGACAACGGCCTCACGGTAAGTGGTCGGCTCGTGAATGGCCAAGACACTGTAGGTAGCAGGATCATCAGGATCTAATACTTTATGAGGAGGACAAGGCCGGGGACGAAGAGTATAAGATGGTGGAGGAGATGGTGCACCAGAAGTAGAGGGTGCATCAGAGGACTCGGGAACAACACGAGAACGCTGAGTATAGTGAAAAGGGAAGGTAGTAGGAGAAGGGCTAACAGGAGGAGGCGGAGGTGAGGGAATCACTGGGGAAGAGGGGGCAGAGGACGACGATGAAGAAGAGGAAGAAGTCGGAGTAGATGGCACCGAAAGCGGAGGAGACGATACTAGATCAACAGGAGCAGGAGGAGAAGGAACATGAGAAACCGAGGGAGGAGAATCAGGAAAGAGGAGAAAAGACATATCCTCTATAGAAAACGAGGTCAAACGCGGATAAAAGGGGCGAGACTCATCAAAAGTCACATCCCGACAAATACGCATCCGACGGGCTTCCGGATCCCAACAACGATAGCCCTTATGCTCGTCATTGTATCCGAGAAAGACACACTCAACAGAATGGGCAGATAGTTTGGTGCGTTCGCGAGGAGCAAGAAGAATAAAGCAAACACAACCAAACGACCGAAGCATAGAATAGTCAGGCGAGCGATCGCAAAGACGCTCAAGAGGAATGGCACCTTGAAAAGCGGCAAAGGGCTGGATATTAATAAGATAGGCAGAAGTAGAGACAGCCTCAGCCCAGAAGTGAGGGGGAAGAGAAGCGGCGATCATCAATGCACGAGCCGTCTTAAGAAGGTGACGATGCTTGCGCTCAGCCACACCATTCTAAGCATGAGCACCAGGACAAGAGAATTGAGCAAGAGTATCTTGCTCAGCAAGAACTCCACGCAACATCTTGGAGATATACTCTCCAGCAGAGTCAGCACGGAACACACGAATAGGCGTAGAGAACTGAGTGTGAACCATGGCAGCAAAACGCTGATATATGGATAGGACCTCACTACAAGATGACATAAAGTAGATCCAAGTGTATCGAGAGAAGTCGTCTATAAAGATAATATAGTAACGATGACCGCCCTTCGAGGCAAAAGGAGCGGGACCCCAGACATTAGAGTGAACAAGGTCGAAAGGACGCTTAGACACAGTCTCGCTATGAGGATAAGGCAACTGGACCTATTTGCCAAGGCGACAACCCAGATAGTCTAGAGAGACACCACCGGAGACGGATCCTAGAAGGCCATGTCGAACTAGAGAGGAGATACGAGAGCCACATAAGTGACCAAGGCGGTGATGCCACTGCTGAAAAGAGCTGGTATATAAGGCAGTATAGGAGGGGGAACTGGCAGTGGTAGCAGCGGAAGGAAGATGAAGCCAGTCAATCTCCCAAAGACCCTAAGAGTCACGTCGACGGGGACCTGCACCAAGGAGAGAACCAGTGCGACGGTCGAGAACAGAACAAAAGTCAAAGTCGAGAATGACCCTACAGTCAGAGTCAACAAACTGACCACCGGAAATAAGCTGCATGGTAAGTCGAGGAACATGAGCAACATCAGGAACAGTAAACGATGAAGTGCTAAGAGAGCCGCGACCATGAACCGGGAGAGAGGTACCATCAGCAGTACGAACATGAACAGGTGAATCAAGCGATCGAAGAGATGAACAGGTGAATCAAGCGATCGAAGAGACGATAAAGCGGATGAATCATGAGTCATATGAAAAGAAGATCCAGTATCAAGAATCCATGAGGATGTACCTGCATGTGTAGAAGGTGGTCTCATAATGCCAGAAGAGTCAGTAGTAGAACCAGCAGAACCTGTCGGTGAAGAGTCGGAGAACGCAACTAGCAGACCTCGAAGCCGTGTAATATCATGCTCAGTCAGGGGCTCAACAGAAGAGGTCGATGCAGAAGCATCCCATGAGGAAGATGCAAAGGCAGTCAGCAGGTCACGTAGTCGCACAATATCTTGCTCGGTGAAGGACACATCGGAAACAACCGACATAGTAGCATCGACGATGGAGTGGCCACCGGCACCAGAGAAAGCCGGTAGAGAACGCGGTATGGCAGGACCAACATCCTCAGCAGATGCCAAGGGAGGAGACGACACCATAGACATACCATCAGCAAATGTCGAGGAAAGACACATGTGCGAGGCGTCGTCAATGGTGCCAAAGGCACCCGCACTGGCAATGAAAGTCGCGAGAGGAGTCGGTGTAGAGTGACAATCACCGGTGAAAGTCGCGAGAGGAGTCGGTGTACCGAGGACGAGTGACGAAATGATGTCGCAGACGAATGAGCACCGAGCATCGAGAAACGACGCAGGTGTGAGACGGGATTAATAGAGGAATCACCGTCAACGGGCAGCGAGAGGGATGCATACCCGAAGAACACTTTTTTTTTCCTTTTTTTGTTGGAGTCAACTGTCACCGATCACGATTTGATCTGGATCGCCAGGAGGACCAACGCTCGGCTGGAGATGGCAGCAAACCGTACTGGCGGCGGCGGCGGTCTGATGAGCAGCTGACGGTAGGCCGGGAGGAGCCAGTGGCGAGCGGGCCGGGCGGCGGACGGGGCCGGCGGACGGGAGAGCGGCGGCCAGTCGAGCGAGCAACAGCACCGGTCGGGCAGTCGTGAGGCCGGCGACGGGAGAACAGCCCGCACACACACATAAACTCAAGACCAGGGAACAAGAAAGCTGGTGGATGGATCGAGTTGCCACGTACGAAAGTAGCACACCACGTACAGCCAGATGGATGGATCGACAACAACGTTAGGAGGCGGCCAGCGGCTGCACGGGCAGAGGCGGCCGAGGCAGCCGACCAGCGGTGGCAGTGGAGGATGGGGACGGCAGCCGACGCGGCGGCGGCCGGCGGGCACGATCTGGACGAAGAGTGGATCAAAAAGAGCACGAGTTGTGCGTGCGAAAACAAACCTAATGCTCTAATAACATGTTAGGAATATGCAACTTGTATTTCACGGGGGCCAAAGGCCACAATATATAGTACATGTACAGGTGATAAATATGCAGAAAACCCCTAGCTAATAGGGATACTATAATCTACTCTAACAAAATTAACGTGTACGGCTGATCACACATACCATGTAGAGAACTTTCACATATAACTCTAAAAGACCAACAACTGCTTTCTTCAGCTTTTATTGCCAAAATCGCTTCTTCTCTTCAAGATCATAGCTATAAATGCAACTAAAATATAAGGGCAGTAATTTGGGTTGACTCCGACAATACAAGTATAGTAGTATAAAATCCATCGCTGCCTCCTGCTCCACTGTAGTTGTTTTACTATCTAAAAATTGAATAAACCTCCAACTATGCAATTCATGAGTAGAGAAAATAAATGATAGTTCAGTAACTCTAGAAATTAATCAAATAGAGAGATCCTAATCATATTATTTAACATAAATATAGATGAAACAAATAAGAACATTTCTGAAGTACAGATAGTTAAAAAAAGAATTAGGAGGAAGAGAAATCATTCATGACTCACCTAACCCAGCAACAAGGTGGAATGTCCAGCCCAAGAAAATAATGCCTTGCCTCTCTTGACGACGAGAATACCTTCAAGAGGTGCTGACCTCAATCTTCTGCCTTCAAGAGAAAAATAATAATTTAAAGGGATTGTCAGGAAGGAAATGCATCCATGACACACCCATTATACATGTGCGTCCACCTTTCAGAGTGACTAATCACTATAAGGAAATAGCAAATAAGAAAATAATTGTATTACTGCTAAGAGGAATACAACATATCAATTTTTTAGGCTTCTGCAACCAGTTGCAAGAAACAAATACGTGTGTAAAAACGTACTTGATTAACACTGATAATCTTTTTTGAAAAATTAATCTATAAAAGCAATAGTCTGATTAAGAAATCCAATGTTTCTTGGATCAAAAGTTCAGCGAGCAAAAAATTCATTATTCAGTAGCAGGCTATACAATGTGTAAGCTATGTCTGTTTTACTGGAGACCATTATTTGTTGGCCAACAAGTCCAGCGATGGATTTGCATTGTTCAAAATATAACATTTAGTACTATCAATATCCAAATACTTTGCCTACTCTTTGGTGAAGTACAAATCCACTACTTACACATCCAGTACATTAAGTAATTCATATCTTGCTATATCTGAATTTGAGTAGGAATATTGTTGCAACAACATGCATCTTATCAAGCCACTACTTACAGAGCCACTACATTAATTCTCCCTTTATGTACTGCAACAACATGCCTATTGTAATCTGAAAATTACTGTATTTTGCACATTGTAATATGAAATTCAGTTCATCAACTATTCAGTTGAATCACACAAGCATCATCAAGCTCGTAGACTTGTAGTAACAAAGAAAGAATCTCTTCAAACACTGGCTTCACCAATTGACGCCACAAAAGACTATTCTTCCTGAAGCATTGGAGACTAATTGAACATGCTCAGACATCATCCATCCAGCGCAAGAAGGGAAAGAACCGAGGAGGGGCAGGCCGGAGGGGGGTGCAGAGACTTACCACAAGGCTTGCTCTCTGACGGCGGCAACAACTCTTGTTCTTCTCCTTCACATTCACAAGCTCCAGGCTGTTGGCTTTTTTCCTCTAGATCAAAGCAACGTCCAAGCAATGCAAACTTATAAAGCTAGCACAACTTGGCTGATGGCTGAACAGTGCTCAGCGAAAACTAGTATCGCCGGACGTAGTACTGGCCAGAACAACTAGACGGAAATAAACTTCGACGGAAACGCAATTGATAGCTACAGGCTCGTATCGAGCCTGTTGAAATATTTTCTTGCTTTTTCGATACAAGTTACAAGGGGTCTTGACATCTATTTATATTAGACTAGCTAGAGCACTAAACCCAAACCGACTTGGTGTTGGCTTATGTATCCTACTCGGATACAAACACACACATATGGAAACCTTAAGCCGTGTTTAACTCTAACATTCACCTCCTTAAACATGGTTTCCGTGCTTTACGGCTTGGACGCCGATCCTTTCTCGCATCTCCAAGAACTTCTGTCGTCCGTGAGACTTCGTGAGAATATCGGCAAGTTGATCTTTTGTGTTCGCGTGTTGAACCTCGATCATCCCTTCCTCGATACACTCCCGGATGTAGTGGAACTGGACGTCTATATGCTTGCTCCTCTCATGATGAACTGGATTCTTGCATAATGAGATCGCAGCTTGGTTGTCAATCTTGAGTAATACCTTCTGCTCCTTTCGCTTTGTAAGATTAGCTAGAAGTCTTCTCAGCCACACAGCTTGACAAGCCGCCGTACCTGCCGCTATGTATTCTGCTTCGCATGAAGACCGTGCAACTACCTTTTGCTTCTGAGAATTCCAGCTGATCGGATTCGGTCCTAGGTAAAATACCATGCCCGTTGTGCTCTTCCGATCATCAACATCACCTGCCATGTCGCTGTCTGAATAACCGTGAAGGACCAAACCTTCCTTTCCCTTTCGATATGTGCATCCAAGATCTATGGTGCCTTTCACATAGCGCAAGATTTGGTTGACCGCGCTCATGTGTTCGGTCGTCGGATTCTCCATGAAACGACTCACGATCCCGACTGAATATGCCAAGTCAGGTCGAGTATGCACCAAATATCTTAGACTTCCCACAATGCTTCGATACATTGTGGTGTCCACCGGCGGATTTGAGCTTGACTTGCTCAACTTGTGACGTTGGTCCATTGGAGTTTGCACCTTGTAGCAATCTGTCATGCCACACTTGTCCAATAACTTGACCGCGTACGCCGATTGACATAGGGAAATCTCACCGGAGCTTTGTTTCACTTCGATGCCTAAGTAATAGCTGAGTAATCCCAGATCGCTCATGCTAAACTTCTTCTTCATCTGCGCCTTGAAAACTTCAATCTCTTGCGCGCTATCTCCGGTGATAATCAGATCGTCGACATATACTCCAACTAGCAGATTTGAACCTTTGGAGTTCTTCGTATAGACTGCATGCTCGAGGGGACATCTCTTGAACCCGAGCGAGACCATACTTTGGTCCAACTTTGCGTTCCAAGCTCTTGGCGCTTGCTTCAGCCCATATAGTGCCTTCTTGAGCTTGTAAACTTTCTGTTCTTTGCCTTTCTTCTCGTAGCCGAGGGGTTGTTCCACGTACACTTCTTCTGTGAGATCACCGTTGAGGAAAGCGGATTTAACATCCATGTGATGAACCTTCCAATCCTCTTGTGCTGCCAAGGCTAGAAGCAGCCTCACAGTCTCGAGTCGAGCAACTGGTGCAAACACCTCCTCATAGTCGACTCCTTGACGTTGTACGTAGCCCTTTGCGACGAGTCTTGCCTTGTACTTCACAATAGCACCTTGCGTGTCTTTCTTTAACTTGTATACCCACTTCAAACCTATGGCCTTATGGTTGGAAGGTCGGGTTACCAAAGTCCACGTGCCGTTGCTCTCAATCGCCTTCATCTCCTCGTCCATGGCATGCATCCAGCTTGGATTCTTGCTCGCCTCTACGAAGTTCGCCGGCTCCTCAACTCCGAGCAAACATAGTCCGGAGTACTCGAGCGTAACTGACTTTGCTTTCTTGTAGAGTTCTTCGAGGGTCTTGTAGCGATGAGGCCCGGAAGAATCCGTGGCTTGCGAAGGAGGCGACACAAATTGTGCCGGCATTGATGCATTTGAGGAAGATTGTGGAGTCTCGTGTGATGCCGATTTATTGGCATCCTCGTCGTCGTGACCGTGACCATCGTCTTGATTGTCGTTGTCACCTCCGAGATCTCCACTCGCGTCGTGCGCGTCGTTGTCGCTATCTTGCGACCCTTGCGCATCTACATTGGCGTCGGCACCATGGTGATTGAATCCATCGTGATCACCTTGGTTGGGCGTTCCGCCATCCACCTGGACAACCTCTTCTGCATCATCATCATCTGGAAATTCAACTGTGAACATGTTACCATTTTCAGCGTTGTCGTCGTTTGATGAGCCCCAATTCCATGCTTGTTTTTCTTCAAACACAACATCGCGTGAAACTCTTAGACGCTTGGTTCGTGGATCGTAGAAGCGGTATGCCTTGGTGCCCGAATTCCTCTCGTATCCGATGAACACCATCTTGGTGCTGCGATCGGCCAGCTTTGAGAGGTGCGGCTCCGCCGTCTTCACATGTGCCACGCACCCGAACGTCCGTAGATGAGACACACTCGGCTTACGTCCGTAAATTGCTTCATACGGAGTCTTGCCGACCACCGCCTTCGTTGGAGCCCGGTTGAGAAGATAGACCGCCGTCGTGACAGCTTCTCCCCAAAAGACCCCTGGCATGTTCTTGCTCTTGAGTAGGCTTCTCGCCATGTCCACAACGGTACGATTGCGTCTTTCAACAACACCGTTCTGCTGCGGCGTATAAGGTGCCGTGAGGAACCTCTTTATGCCAATCTTCTCGCAGTACTCGTTGAACTCGTTCGACGTAAACTCCCCGCCGCGATCAGTCCGAAGAGCGCGAACCTTCAGCTTGTGTTCCATCTCCGTTGCAGCCTTCAGTTTCTTGAAAGCTTCAAACGCCTCGTCTTTAGATCGTAGGAGGAGGACCCACATGTATCTCGAGTAGTCATCTACCACAAGGAAAAAGTACTTCTTTCCCGCGTGAGTTGCTGGGGTGATAGGGCCACATAAATCACCATGTAGCAGCTCAAGTGCGTTACTTGCACGATAGGTAGACTGAGCAGGGAACGGCTTGCGGTGCTGTTTTCCAACCAAGCACCCGTCACATACTCGATCAACATGGTCGATGATTGGCATCCCAGACACCATCTCCATCTTCGACATCTTCTTCAGGGCGTAGAAGTTAACATGTCCAAATCTGGCATGCCATAACCACGAATCATCATCACTCTTGACGAGCCAACACTCCGGTTGAGTAGGATAGAGGGTGAGAATATAGAGCCTGTTCCGTGTGCGGTTTACACGCACTAGCACGTGTCGGAGCTTATCGAAGATCGTCATCACTCCGTACTCAATATGCACCTTGCATCCAATCTCGTCAAGTTGTCCGATAGAGATGATGTTGCTGCGAAGCTGTGGGATGTAGTATACTCCGGTGAGAATGCGATGTTCGCCGTTGAGACCCATGAAGAGAACAGAGCCCTGCCCGCAAATCTCCACAGTTGAGCCATCACCGAATTTTACCGAGCCTTTGACATCATATTCAAGGTCGAGGAATTTCTCCTTGCATCCCGTCATGTGGTTACTAGCACCTGTGTCCAGATACCATGACACGTTCTGATTCCCGGATAACTTTGGCACCACCTTCTTCTCATGAAGTAGCACCTCCCGGGTTGGTTTTGCAACCACCGTGTTGACGATCTCACAAACTTCGGACATCAGAAGACCCGGATGGTCGTCTTCCTGCGTCGCCAAATTTGCTTTGATCTCACGCTTGTTAGGCTTCGGACAATCCCTTGCAAAGTGACCCATCTCATTGCAGTTGTAGCACTTGACCTTCGACATATCAAAGTTCCGTGGCTCCTGCTCGTTAGATCGGCCGGCCTTTCCACTACCTTGTGGCTTGCCTTTTCCTTTGCCTTTTCTGATGTATCCGTCGCCCTTCGTGTTACTTGAACCTTTGCCATCGTTGCGTCTCCCGTTGCTACTTGGGGTCTCCCACTCTCTGCGTGAGTACAGGAGTTGATCTCCGCCTCTTCCATTGCCTTTCCGACAGCCGCGAGCGTTCTCTTCCCATGTCCGCAGGCGTCCGATCGCCTCCGTTATGGTCATGCTCTCGATGTCGGTAATTTGCTCAAGCGTGCCGATGATGTATGTGAATTTATCAGTCACAGAACCGAAAAATTTCTCCACAATCTCGACTTCATCGAGCTTTGCACCCAGCGCGCGGATCTCTCCCACCAGAGTAGTCAGACGCATGGCGTAGTCGTTCACCGATTCAGTTTCCTCCATCTGCAACTTGTGAAGTTGGCGCTTCAGCACTTGTGCCCGAGCCTTCGTGACGCGATCTTCTCCAATCCTCATCTGTTTGAGTGCGTTCCATGCCTCTCTTGCCGTCTCGTACTCCGCCAATGTCATCAGCACGGAGTCCGGTACAGACTGGGCTATGGCGGCCATGGCACCTTCGTCGCACTCATCGTCGACGTCGTCGTCGGTGACTGCCTGCCACACTCGGAGGGTTCGGAGAATAATCTTCATCTTTACGGCCCACACACCGTAGTTGGTGTCGGTCAGCATCGGGTACTGAATGGGGATATTGCGATGCGCCGTTACGTAGGCGCCGCCCGTTCCTCCACCGCTCGTCGCTGACTTCCCGCCCTTCTTCACCTTTCCGCCGGTCTTGTTCGCCTTGGAGCCGTCGTTGCCGGACTTGTCCCTCTTTGAGCCGTCGTTGCCGGACTTGATCCCCTTGGAACCGCCTTTGCCGGCCTTGCTCGTCTTGGAACCGTCGTTGCCGGACGCTACGGACTCCACGTCGCTCATCGTGGATCGTCGAGGCTCTGATACCAATTGTTGGCTTTTTTCCTCTAGATCAAAGCAACGTCCAAGCAATGCAAACTTGCAAAGCTAGCACAACTTGGCTGATGGCTGAACAGTGCTCAGCGAAAACTAGTATCGCCGGACGTAGTACTGGCCAGAACAACTAGACGGAAATAAACTTCGACGGAAACGCAATTGATAGCTACAGGCTCGTATCGAGCCTGTTGAAATATTTTCTTGCTTTTTCGATACAAGTTACAAGGGGTCTTGACATCTATTTATATTAGACTAGCTAGAGCACTAAACCCAAACCGACTTGGTGTTGGCTTATGTATCCTACTCGGATACAAACACACACATATGGAAACCTTAAGCCGTGTTTAACTCTAACACAGGCTAGCCTCCACCCCCGAGTCGATGCACAGGGGGGTTGAAGGAGAGGAGAACCGGCGGCCGAGCGGCGGGCGTCGAACGGCGGTGGGGGTACACAAGGGGCGGCACGCTTGGGGGCCGGAGGAGTGGCGGGCGACGAACGTCGGTGGGTGCGGCGCTGGGGTCTGAGGAGAGGAGGAACGAAGGTGGAGCGACGGGCGGCGAACGACGCCGGGGGTCGGCGCAAGCGGGAGGAGGGGTCGGAGGATCGAAGGAACGACGGTCGAGCAGCGAGCGGTGAACAGCGTTGGGGCCGAGGACGGTGGGTGGAGAACATCGATCAAGGGCGGTCGAGCGGTTGGCTTAGCGTTTTTCAATCGGTGATGAGCGGATCGTGGTCGTGGGTGGGAGTAGCAGGCGCTCAACGTCGTTGCTGCTTACGGGAGGCGTTTAGATTAAATCCAACGGTAATTAGGGAGGTTAAGGATCTGCTAAAGTGGAACTTTTATAGGTGTAGTGACTAGGAAGAGGGAGGTAGGATTGAGAGAGGATCTTCAGGAGATCAAATCCCCATGGGGTAATAGGAGCTAAGCTCTCTCAAATCTGGGTATATTCTTATCTAATCCTAGAAGGAGGTGGGGGAGAGGTACTTATAGTCTAGGGGGAAGGAAGGGTTACATGGGCCGAGCCCAGCTTGCTGTGCGCAGACAGGTTTCGAACGTCCGTCCCCGACGTTTCAGACGTCCGAAGTCGGTCGGAAGTCCGTCGTGCATTGGAGCCCTTATGTTCTGCTGGTGTTGGATTGTCGGATGTCCAGTCGATATCAAACGTCCGACGTCGGATCTCCTAAGTCCGTCGGACTTCCTTCGAACGTTGGAGGCACTCTGTTCTGCTGGTGTCAGATTCCTTCGACGTCGGACGTCCGAAGTTGGACGGACGTCCGATTCCTTGAGTCGTTCCATCTTCTCTTCTGACTTCGCTTGGCCTTGTTCCTTGGCTCCTCATCCATTTGGTGGTACCTAGACATGCACAAGATATCCATTTGAAGTAGGTGCCGTGTCTCATATATGGAAGGGGAAATCTCCATGAGAAGAGAGTTCACCTTGGCTTGAGTTCTTGTCGAAGATCCACGCGAAGGGATGGTGTCCATGGTGATGTTCGAGGGATGCTCCGCATCATATCTCTCCCCCCCCCTTGGGGGAAGATCCTTCCACAGATCAAAATCCACATCACCATGAAAGCGGTAAAGCACCGGCGGCATCGCGGAATGAGTCGTGCCAAGCTTGTCCACCACATGTTGTCGCAATTAGTTGTCTCCTAGATGTTCATTGAAAAGGTGCAAAGGAAACATATACTTGGGAATAGCATGAGTGTTATCGATGTCATATAAGGCACACAAGGAGGTATCTTGTATGGTAAGAAAATATGCAATGTGCGAATGTAAAGAGTGCTTCCATTGTGTAACATGAAGTCATATTGGGATGGTTTAGTCCTTCCAATGTCATGAGCATGGCAAGTATGTGTGAGAAGTAAAGATAAGTGCATGCAATATGAAAGGGTGTTCACATGGTCAAAACATATAGCATGTTTGCGTAATGGGAGGGATGACAACACATATGCATACCATGACTCAAAAGTGAGGGATCAAGATTGAACCAAGTCATGTATGGTGAGCATTGTGGAAGCATCAAAATCATCAGGAGGAAAAACATCGGATGGGCCCAGTTTTAATGTTGCTACCGTTAAGGAGCATCACAACATAATGGGATTGTTTGTTATGTGCAAGTTCATGAGCATAGAAAATAGATGTGACAATGGTGAAAATGCACATGCCATATATGGAGGTGGCCCAAGATGATGAGTGAATGGGCCACTATTGAACATGTCAAGAATGCATGGGGTATGCTTGGAATGATGAGTGGTGAGTTGGTGTGGGATGACACGCCATCTAGATAGACCACAACAAATTTGCAAATAAAATGCATATGCTCATGGATAATGAATGTATTGCGGTGGTAAAGAGCATATGGCCTATTCAAGTGTAACCACATGTCACGAACGCATGGTACATCAATAAAAGCGAGTCAAGCATGCGAAGTGAACATGAAAAGGTACACACAAGATATGAGATAAAGCATAGCCCATAGCAATGGAAGGATCGTGTAAAGGGCAAACCAAAACGCCGCATGCCATGGTCGAAGTGGTGAAGGAGGGTGATGATGGGGCTCCTCGTCCTTGCTCTCAAGAGCTCTTATCTTCAACTTGTGTGTTGCCGAAGTTGAAGGGGAAACATGGGTCCCTAGACAACATGATGAGAGAAACAAGTTGTGTGCGTGGTAAACATACATCATCCATCATGATGTGTATGGTCAGGTGGGTTAGCACAATCAATGGAACGCTCAAAAAAATTAGATGCATGATACAAGAACATGTCATCCATCATGAAATGATATGTGTTATGTGCATCATGAGGAATACATGAAGTGTAAGATTATGCACCATAATATGTAGATAGAGCATAGCTATGTGGGGATAACATATTGTGCACACTAGGGTTGGGTTCATGCAAAATGTAAGACATATCATGATCTCCTATTAGAAGTGAGGAAGCTATGAGGGCTGCCTCAAGAATGATGATAATACGAGTCATGTTGCGAGCAACAGAAGGAGAAGAAATATGACGATAGTTGTGCATGTCTAACGGAGCAAGTTCATGGCATTTCATAGAAAAATAAGCATTCGGCGCATGTAAATGGTACAAGTCTAGACCATCACAAGTGAAGCATATGCCTAGCACCATAACTTTGTCATCTATGCCAAGTGTGGTTATTGGTGTGCAGTATATGGGATGTGCATAAGGGTTATGAGTAGATTTAAAAGATTGGAGTTCATGAATCATATTCATAGCATATGACAAGTGTTAGGATGCTTAAACATAAGGTGGGCTATGGAATTATCACAAGTGTGTTCATGCAACATGTCAAGACATTTATGCACATTATGTAAGCAAGAAAAACCATGAGTGTCTACTAGGGGGACGCAAGAAACACTATCACCTAACATTACCATCATGGGGTGGCTCCAATGGCGTAGATGTCGTGGTGGATACCACCTTGTGGTCAAGAGTTGGATGTTGATGGACCACCATGGCCATCGTCTTCGTCATATAAGGCATGGGCATGTTGAGTGAAGTTGCTTCGTCTTGGGTAAGACCTTGCACCAATGAGGAAGACACAATAGGAGTAGAGGTTAAGTTGTTAGTAGTGAGAATAATCCCACATGGCATATCAACTATCTCTCTCAATATCTGTGGTGGAGCACTCACTCCCTCAACTAAAGTGGACTCTCACATGTAGTGCAAACACAACTATCACTCTCATGGGAAGTGTGGTGCTCACTTGGATGTGGAATGTTTGGTCGCTTGTGTGATGGTGGACTAGTGCGAAGTGCGCTCACGTCTTCATGGTGAAGATGCTCCAACTCGCATATGGTGGGTGCGCTCAATGTTTGAGTTTGTCTCTCATGGTGGGGGTGTATGAGCTCTCAGCATATGTGGGTGTGGAGTAAAGGTATGTGCAAGTTTCAGTGTCAACAACTCCATGCGCCTCCATAATGGAAGGAAGTACCACATGCTTCGCCTTCGCTCTTGACGTGCCTCCGAAGATGGAGTGGGCACCATTGGTTGATGCAGTAGTCGAAGCTCGAGGGGTGGATCGTGATGAAGCATGTTCGTAGTCATGGTGTTGGTGAAGCTTCTCATGGCGGTGTACACCGTGGAACTTGTGACGACGAGAAGACCTGTGTGAAAATGAAGAATGTGGTCTTCGCGAAGAGAGCTTGGCCTTGAGCTTTGCATATGTGCTTCTTGGCGCGCCATGTGTGCGCGATCAAGGTTGAGCATTTCTTGCTTGAAGTCTTGCAGTTTTTGGAGCGTGGCGCGGAAGGAGGCAGCCACATGATAATCTTGCCTAGCCATCACAACAATTGGAGAGGTGTGGAGTAAAAGGAGAGAACCAACTCAAGGATACCTTTCTCGAAAATGAAATGAACCACGTGATGTATAGCTTCGCGTAGTGAAAAGAGTGTCCTTGTTTGAATCTCGTTCCTACACGCACACCTACACACAAAGGCTTATGTGGAGCTTGGTAGGGATTAGTGGCCAAAGAAATGCAACAAGTGGACCAAGATGTTGATAAAGTTGGTAAAGATCCAAATGAAACAATGCAATACAAGTCGATCAATAAATAGAGATAGCAAAGATGAAAGACACACAAACATATTGGGACTTGGCAACCAAAAAAGAGAGCAAGACAAAATTGCCTAACGAAGACTAATGCTCGTGTTGCACAAGTACAAAGAGAGACAAGACACTACATCGATTGCTCGACGGGATTGATTCGCACAAGTGCACCAACTTATAAGCGGGGATTAGGACCTCTAAATGTGCTTTTGGTGTGGGTATCTCGTTGCGCACTCTTTGCTTATAAGCTTTTGGTGTCTTTTGCTTGACTGTCTTGTATTGTCTTTTTTTGTTATGATGGAACTCTCTTGATCACGGAACTTGAGGTGCTATCAATTACGATACAACTAGATGAATAATGCACGGAGTATATGACTACTAGGGTGCACAAGATACGAGAGCCGGCAATTCTCAAAAATCTAGGCTCGATAGGACAATAAAGATAATCACAAAAGGAAGAAGGGCTCTCAAAGGAGTGGCAAGGAGAGGGTAGTATGGCTGAATTGATACCTTGCGTTACCTTACTTCCGGGGGTTAAGTGGCTGATGTTGCGGGCTTCCGGAGTCGGACGTCCGATGGAGTTCGGAAGTCCGTTGTGTCGAACGTCCGAAAGAGGTCGGACGACCGTCGGGGCGAGATCCGAGCATATCTGAGGAGAGGACTCCAAATTGGAGAAGAGGAAAAGAAATTTTTCGTAAAAATCAGCGGCTAGGAACGCAAACGAGTTAGATCCACGAGTAAGACCAACAAAATCTCACGAAATCCAACAAGTTGAAAGATGATGGGTGAGGCTATTTTTGGTGGGGATCTTCGAATTAGGTAAGAACAAAACAAAAATTGGCTAGAATATGGGGTAAAATGACTCCAAGATGTAATAAACCTTGCTCTTGATACCAAATGACACGGGACCAAACCCGATTTGAGGTCTAATCCCTAGGTATTTGCCAAATATTTCACAACTTTGAGGTGGGAAAGGGTGCAAGTCAAGATGAACACAAAAGAGAGGAAGGGGAACAAGATCCAAACAAACGGAACTCAAATCCACACACCAAATCAACACAACATGATCCATCATCCACAAGTAAGGTAGCTCGGTAGATCCCCCTCCTTCTACTACTAGAAGAGGGGCCCTCTTCTTCTATGACTAGGAAGAGGGAGGTAGGATTGAGAGAGGATCTCAAGGAGATCAAATCCCCATTGGAGAATAGGAGCTAAACTCTCTCAAATCTGGGTATATTCTTAGCTAACCCTAGAAGGAGGTGGGGGAGAGGTATTTATAGTCTAGGGGGGAAGGAAGGGGTACATGGGCCGAGCCCAGCTTGCTGTGCGCAGACAGGTTTCGGAGGTCCGACCCCAACGTTTCAGACGTCTGAAGTCGGTCGGAAGTCCGTCGTGCGTTGGAGCCCTTCTGTTCTGCTGGTGCCAGATTGTCAGAAGTCCGTCGGACTTCCTTCGAACGTTGGAGGCTCTTTGTTCTGCTGGTGTCAGATTCCTTCGATATCGGACGTCTGAAGTAGAACAGACGTCCGATTCCTGGAGTCGTTCCATCTTCTCTTCTGTCTTCGCTTGGCCTTGTTCCTTGGCTCATCCGTTTGATGGTACCTAGACATGCACAAAATATCCATTTGAACTCTTCTGTCTTCTCTTGGCCTTGTTCCTTGGCTCATCCGTTTGATGGTACCTAGACATGCACAAGATATCCATTTGAAGTAGGTGCCATGTCTCATATATGGAAGGGGAAATCTCCATAAGGAGAGAGTTCACCTTGGCTTGAGTTCTTATCGAATATCCACGCGAAGGTATGGTGTCCATGGTGATGTTCACCTCTAGCTTCATGTCCATGGGCGACAACTCAATCTTTTGAGCCACTTCTTGACGAGAAACAATGGCCCCAGAGTTTGAATCTGCAAGGAATTTAGCGAGTTGCTCGACATCCGCAACAAGACCTACTGGTTCACCCATTGCAACAATTAGTAGCAGCAGCAGACACAACCGTCGTTTCCTTCTTCACCTCTGCAAACAGCAACAACCACACAACACTAGCAACAGAAAAAAACTCTCTCCCTGGCTAGGAGCAGCCTCCTCCTCACCAGCAGTAGCACCTCAACTCCTTGCTCCTCCACAACCACCTCTTCCTCTCTCCCTGCCGCACAGCAGTTGCAGCACAACACCCAACCACCAACAGCGACATCAGCAGCCACCAAGATAGTAGCAGCAAGGGGCAACAGAGCAAAGAGCAAGGCAATTAAAACCACACAAATGCATACATGGTCGTCGCCAGAAAAATTCGGCATTACCTTACCTAATAATGCATGGAGCATGCGAGTGTGCTAGAAAATTTGCCGAAATGGAAATGAATCAACATTTGGTGGAGGAGGGGCACGACCAGATCTATTTTGGTGAAGGGGGCGAGTGGGATGGAATGGGAGGTGGTGGGTGGGGTGGAATGGTATTATGATGGTCTAGTAGTGGCGCATTTCGTATATATGTGCCACGCCTAACAGAGCCTAGTTAGGTGGGGTTTAGTGGGGCCCACATAATCGTGACGGATAGGTAAAAAAATGCACCACTACTATCTACGTAGGTGTGGCGCATAGTAGAAATGTGCCACGACTATGTACATAGTAGTGGCACATAAGCAACATGCGCCACGACTATGCACATAGTAGTGGCACATAAGCAACATGCGCCATGCCTAATAGGGGTTGGTTGGGTGGTGTTGGCTGGGCCCACTTAGGCGTGGCGCATATCGGCATATGGCCTTTGGTTGATATGCGCCACGCCTAAGAGGGTCCACCGCCGTCGACACGAGAGAAATAAAGTTGAGATTTTATGCCTTTTGTATGAAAAACTAAACTCTATTAAGTTCCATGAGCATGAAATCAATTAAATTGTCTATTTCTGCAAAAGTTTGATGGTTACGCCATTAGTTGTTTATCAAATGCTGGAAGGCTGCACTACTTATACATTTTTTCAACTCATTAGAGAGCCTCAATTAGTGAAATTTGCAATGAAGCATTGTGCAATTTATGGAGGCAGTGGTATGGAGTACACATTGAACATGCTCTCTCTTTGAGAAAAATCTGAAATAATTATTATTTGTACATCTAGTAGGCTGGTGCAATTACCCTTCAATCACTCCTTTTGGAACCGACAACCAATTCAATATTGGTGAATTTCTATATATTTAATCGATTATCATGTTGTCTCCATTTAATTTTGTTGACTATAACTTCCCCGTTCCCACACGTGCATGCACTAACTCGACTCCCTAGCACCACCTGCGCACGTCGTGCTCCCTGTAACTTGCGTACTACGCGCCTCCCTTGTACCCAGGCTATTTAGCCTTGAGTAATACACACAGCGACACCCAAGCTGGATCGCTTCTCCCTCTCTCTCTCTCGTCTACATGGTATCAAACGCCGGCCTCGTGCAACGCCTGTAAATCGCTTCCCGTTGCCGAATCACCTCCCTGCGGTGCGCCATGGCTACGCCTCCGTCGCCGCCTCCTCCCCCTTCCCTTCCTCCTTCGGTTGTGGCCTCAACAGCGAGTTCCTTGTCGCGACCTCTGCCTCATCAGCTCACTCCATCAACCCCACTGGCCTCCTCACACCCTCGGCCTTGGGCGCTGCTCTACGCGGTGGCGGCGATCTCATTTCCCGCCGCAGCAGTTCCGCCGCGGCCCTAGCTCCACCACCTTCCCACCTCATGAATATGTACATCAACCAGCATGTGTCGGTCGTCCTCAGCCTCAACCCTCCAAACTTCTCTCAGTGGAGGACCCTGTTCGAGGTCCAAGTCCAGCGTGCTATCCTACCCCACCGCCGCGGCCTTCCCTGACGACGTTGTCTGGGCCCAAGACGACGCCCACGTGATCTCCTGGCTCTACAACCGCATCAGCCCCGAGATCTTTGGGCTTGTTCACCAGCGCGGCACAACCGCCGCGGAGCTCTGGGTGGCCATCACCTCCCTCTTCCTGGAGAACCGCAAGCATCAAGCCGTCTTCCTTGCCACGGACTTCCGCCGCATCGAGAAAGGCGCGGGCTCAGTCCTCTCCTACTTTGCACGGCTCAAGGAGTGCGCTGACCGCCTTGCCGATCTTGGCGAGACTGTCACCAACCGCGAGCAGGTTTTGAATATGTTTCGTGGCTTGCACCAGCGCCTCCGCTATACCATTCCCATTCTCACAATGCAGACGTCATTCCCGACGTTCCTGCGCTATCGCGCTTTTCTTCTTCTTGAAGAGAGTCGCCAGGCCCCTAAGCCGACCCACAAGATGGCCCTGCACATCGCTCGTTCCCCCACCTCTGGTGGTGGCTCCAACAACACTGGTGGCAGAACTCGCCGTTCAGGCGGCAACGCAGGCAACGACGACTGGTACGAGGGCAAGGGCAAGTCCCCAGCTGATGGCAATGGCAGCGACAAGAGCCCCGAGCCACGCTCGGGTGCCCCTTCGGCCCCTACGACAACCCCATGGACCAGGATGGTTCACGCGTGGCCCATGCCCTGGCGTCCTCATGCCCCTGGCTCCGGCATCCTCGGTGTGCTCCCGGTTGCGCCTGCTCCCATTGTCGGCACGCCTCACACTGTGGGGTGTCGCCGTCGCTCCCGTACGCCACCACACCCATGTGACGCCCCCAAAATCAACCCGTGTACAGTAATCATACACGCAGGGTACACGGCTGAGATTAGGGTGCCACGGTGAGAATATCACAGCACAACACTAAACACAAAAGGATAAACAAATATGTTACAATACCAGAGATCACGAGGATCCGAATACATAAGTCATACAAGCCATAATATCTGAGTACAGACATAGTTAGTCAAGTTTTGCCTTAAGAAGGCTAGCACAAATCACATCAGAGATACAGATCGAAAAGGCGAGGCCTCTTGCCTGGGATCCACCGAACTACTCCTGGTCAACGGGGAACTCGACGTCGTAGTAGTCGCCTCCAGGGTACTCCTGCTCCTGGGCTCCAACGTCGGCTGCAGCGGCCGTTCAGGAAAAGCGAAAAGGGGGAAATAAAGCAAAGGTGAGTATCTAGCATACCCGCGAGTCTTACGTCTTCTACTAAGCATTATGCATTGTATCAACGGAAAGAAGAGGCTGTATATAGTGGACTGCAAGATAGAAATCAGAATAAGGGTAAGAAGCTAGGCCAATCGAAGACTAGCATCTTCCGACGATGTATTGTAGCATGAGGTAAGAATCAGCCAACAGTTATATAAAGCATAAAGTAGCAATGCAGCAGAAGTTGCTGCAGCATTGTGTAATAGTAAGTTGTAATAATTAGCAATGCCTCCGAGTTCACCTCCTCGACATCCCCGCGAGGAAGAAAACCCGGAACCATACAGTTTAATAATAATAGATTGTAGTGGTAAGATCCAGCTTCAGCATAAAGCGTCCTGTTACCGTGGACACGGCTATTTGAATAGATTAATCTTCCCTGCAGGGGTGCACTTGTGTTACACTACACGCACAGATCTCCAGGGTGGCGGGAACCTTGTTAGGGAACGCTCCACCGAGGCTATCCGACACTTCGTAGCCCATCTTTCAAACTCAACAGAGAGGCCATCCGCCGGTCTAAATCCTAAGTACGCCGAGCCATGGACCCCAACCCGAACGTACTCCTGCACGGTGTGTGGCTGGCCGGTGAAGTTAAAGCAAATCCAAATAAGATACCACCGCGCGAGCAAATAAGACAACACCACTTCCCGGCGCAGGCCGCGGTACTGCTGACGTCTGAAGAGTCCTCGGACGACACTACGAAGCAGAGGAGCCCATAACTCGTAATTCCCACGGGTAGGTAGTGCGTACATGGCATTTAGCCAACTCAAGACATTCACTGAACCATTTAGCAATTTAATTAACCTGCGTGACAACCGTTATCGTTGCCTCGACTTAACTGACCCGCGGACAACGACAGCAGCCATGACCACTAGTTCATCGGTGCCTGCCCCGTCGTCCCACCAAGTCACTGCGGTTACCGACAAGGTGAACCGTCTACTTACCTTGTCTCGCGTGTGCTCCTGGAGGAGCTCGACTTTCGTGGGTTGGTAACTCTCGCGGCCAACGATTAGGGGCCAAGCACACCGGTACACTGGTCGTACCCTCCCTGTCGTCCCGTCGCAATACCTCTCGCGGGCACTGTTGGGTCGCCCGACTTCTTACCTTTAAGGACAACCGTTGCTCAGGTACCTAGAGCGGCTATACAGAGTCAGCAACGAGTGGAGTACAAGGATTACTCCTTGATAGCTCACACTTGATGGTGGCTCGGCAGAGCCGAGGTAGGGGCCTGAGGCGGTGTATGCATTGTACCGTACCTGTGCAGTTATAATAATTGTATCCGCGTTCACTCCCCTGAGTGATCACGACCCGCTATCTAATCCTAGCTAACAATGCGCAGGGCTCACTGCTGAATATAATATATATTTATATAGGCAGCATAGGGTAAAGAAAGGTACATCAAGGGGCGACAAAAAATAGGCTATGCAATTGAATAGGATTGTAACTTAGCAGCAGTAGTAACAATGCCTAGTGCAAGAAATGTACGGAAAGATAGGCGATATCTGGGGAAGAGAATGGCTCTGCTTGCCTGGAAGCTCAACGGTAGGGGTAGGGTCGTCGACGAAGTAGTCGTACTCAGCAGCGGTGTAGTCGACGGCTGCAGCGGGGTCTACCGGAGATTAAGGGGGAAGAAACAGTAAATACACAGCAAGCATATACAAACAGATGCATGACATACAGATGAGATGTTAACGGTGTTCTAACGCAGTGCAATGCAATATGCTCGGAGCGAGAATTCATCTGAGGATGAACTACCGGCTCCGGGTGATTACCGGACAGGGTGTCCGGAGGGGGAAAGGATCAAGCCGGAGGTGTCGTGGGTACCGGACAAACATAAGGGGGGGTTGTATCCGTGCTAGTTGATCTATTCCGAACAACTTTCGTGTTCGAAATAAATTCATCCGGGTACTTTAGCAGTACCGGACAATTTATTGGACTGTCGGTCCGGAGGGGGACGGTTCGATGTTCGTTGTGTTAGAGGGGAGTGATAGACATACGGATAGCATATTCGTATTTGTTATATTTTTCTGATCAATTTTCATGTATAAAGTTTTTGAATCTGAGTTACGGTTTAAAAGATATTAATCACTGAAGTTTTAAATCATTTAAAAGATTTTTTGAATTACTTTTATTAATAAAACAGAGGCATTATCCACAACAGTGTTGACTGGTCAAACTGACATGGGGGTCCCACATGTCAGCCTCTATTTAGTTATAATTCATTTTATTTAATAAAAACAGAAGGGTGGCCCACATGTCATTCACAGCAATAATTTTAATTCATTTATAAATAATACCTGATAGGGGGGCCCATGTGTCATTGACTGCAGTGCTAAATTATCAATTTAATTATTTTAACAGGCCCAGGGCCCACTAGTCATAGGCACATATTTTAACTTAACGTTTATTTTAAGCTAACAGGGGGGTTATCTTCTTAACAGGTGATTAGTGGCTAATCCAAGGGGGAGGGCCCATGGGTCAGTGGGTTAACCCACTGGTTTAACACCAGTGCCCGCCGGCGAGGTCTATCGGGGGAGCACGGTGAGGACCAGCCGCATAAGAGGACGCCGCCGGCGACCAAATCGAGTGGCGGAGGGCAGGAACAGACGAGGCTAGCGCCGCGAGCCTCCTAGTGCATGAGAGGGGCGCGGGGAATGGCCAGAACGACGAAAACGGTGTGCACGGGCGACGGCCGGAGCAAGCTCCACGGCGAACGGGGGTAGGGTGGCCCTAACGGGGAGTACAGAGGGGGAATCGGAGGCACGGCTCACCTTGAGCGTGTAGGGGGAGGCAATCGGCTCGAGGAAGACCGGAACGGCGCGAATTCGTCGGAAATGGCGGGGCGGACGTGGCGGAGTAGGCGGCCCGATTCCAGTGGCTCGGGGGCTTCGGCGACGAGCGGTGGCTTGGAGAGACGAGTACGAGCGAGGAGAGGGCTCCGGACAAGCTCTCGCGGCACGGGGAGGTCAGTGGCCACGTCGGAGCGCGCCCATGGCCATGGAGGACGCGGTCGAGCGCAAGGAGGAAGCAGGCAAGGGAGACGCGAGGGGGAAGGGGGAATGGAGGAGGGCTTCATCCAGGGGGCAGGCGGCGTCCTTATCCCCTCCACGAGGGAGTAGGTGGAGGAGGGGGCGGCAACAGTGGCCATGGCCACGGCGTGTCCACGCCAGGTACGGGAGCAGGTGGGGGGAGGGGGAGGGGGCAGGTGGGGAAGACAGGGCGGGGTGGGCTGGGCCAGGGGGCTTTGCCCACAGGCGATTTTTAAGCATTTCCATTTTTCTTTTCCTTTTGTAATTTAATTTTTTTATATTGCTTTAATATTTTTGCTCAACATGAAATTGGTTTGTACAATTATGTTGCACCATGTAAGCATACCACAAAAAGTTTGGGGCATTTCAAAAATGTTTTGCTATTTGTTTTAGTGCTGCAACTATTAAATGGTGTTGTTTTGCTAGCTGTTTGCATTGTTTGATTTTTCCAGTGGCAAAATAAAATACCATAACCACATGGGCATGACCCACTGATTATTTGTGATTTAATAAAAGTGTTTGTATAATTTTTGGACAAGTTTTATTTGTAACATTATTTTTAATATCAACAAAAGGCATTTTGGATTGATTTGATTCAAACTTGATCATGGCATGATTTAGCAACAATAATTGTCATTAGCAAAAGGATTACTGTTACAGACAACAGAGGGTGTTACAAATCTCCCCCACTACAAGAATTCTCGTCCCGAGAATTTAAGTGGTAGCGAGGAAAAGATCGGGGTATTCATCGCGAAGGCGATCTTCGCGTTCCCAAGTGGCTTAATCTTCAGAATGATTCGACCACTGGACTTTGACGAACTTGACGGTCTTGTTGCGGGTTCGACGCTCAGACTGATCGAGAATGCGGCTCGGATGTTCTCGATAAGTCAAGTCTTGCTGCAGCTCTATCATATCAAGTTCCACTTCGCGGATAGGATCCTTGAAGCAGCGACGGAGTTGAGACACGTGGAAGACATCGTGGACTTGGGAGAGGTTCGGCGGCAATTCCAACCGGTATGCCACGGGTCCACTCCGGGAAAGAATATGGAACGGGCCAATGTAGCGAGGAGCCAACTTGCCCTTGATACCGAAGCGATGAGTGCCCCTCATGGGAGTGACACGAAGGTAAGCGTATTCACCAGGTTGATACTCCATTTCCCGGTGTTTGCGGTCATAGTTGCTCTTCTGACGAGACTGGGCGGCCTTGAGATTTTCTTGCACAATGCGAACCTGATCTTCAGCTTGTTGGACAAGATCCGGTCCAAAGTAGGGTCGTTCCCCAGTTCCTGACCAATTCAGGGGGGTTCGACACTTACGTCCGTATAGAACTTCGAAGGGGGCCATCTTCAAGCTAGCCTGATAGCTATTGTTGTACGAGAATTCCGCGTACGGGAGAGATTCCTCCCATTTCATGCCGAATGAAAGGACACAAGCGCGAAGCATGTCTTCCAGCACTTGATTTACTCGTTCAACTTGGCCTTGCGACTGGGAGTGATAAGCGGTGCTGAGAGACAGACGAGTCCCGAAGGCTTCCATGAAACTCTTCCAGTATCGTGAGGTGAAAAGGCTGCCACGGTCTGAACTGATCTCCAGCGGAATACCGTGGAGTGACACAATCCGGGAGATATACAAGTGTGCTAACTGACTAGCAGTGATCGTCTCCTTGACCGGCAGGAAGTGAGAAATCTTGGAGAATCGGTCGATGACGACAAAGATAGCATCGTTACCTTTCTGTGACTTAGGAAAACCGGTGACGAAGTCCATTTCGACTTTGTCCCACTTCCAATCAGAAGGAGGGAGTGGTTGTAACCAGCCAGCAGGTTTCTGATGTCCGGCCTGGACGCGACTGCAAACGTCACATTGAGAAACATAGCGGGCGATGTCTTGCTTCATGTAAGGCCACCAGTACCGCTGACGAAGGTCTTTATACATCTTGGTACTGCCAGGGTGGATTGACAAGGGAGAATTATGGGCTTCCTCCATGATATCCGGACCACAATTAATGATGGTTGGGCTCACAGGAACTACTAAGCGGCCCTTGAAATATACAGTATCACCATCATTGGCATCAATGGTAAGAGGAGGGCTTTCCTGTTGCGATGTCTTGCTTGATCTTCACAATGTCAGCGTCAAGAGGCTGTCTACTCTTGATGAGGGCGTCGAGTTTTGACTCGAGAACCAGGTTGTTAACGTAACCTTGAGGAACAATCTCGAGGTTCAGCTTGCGAAGCTCTTCATACAGATGTGGTTGTTGTACCTGAACTTCAAGTTCAGAGCAGTAAGCTTTGCGGCTCAAGGCATCGGCCATCACATTAGCCTTGCCAGGGGTATACGAAATATCCATGTTGAAGTCGGTTATTGTCTCGAGCCATCGTTGTTGACGAAGATTCAGGTCTGGCTGAGTAAACAGGTACTTCAGACTTTGGTGATCGGTGTAGACCTCGCAACGATTACCGACGAGGTAATGTCTCCACAGCTTCAATGCATAAATTACTGCTGCCAATTCGAGATCATGTGTTGGATACTTGTCCTCGTGAGCACGCAACTGATGAGAGCCATAAGCAATCACCTTGCACTCTTGCATTAGGACACAGCCTAATCCTTGACGAGACGCGTCGCAATATATCACGAAGTCCTTCTGAGTATCAGGGGGAGCGAGCACCGGGGGAGAAGTTAGCTTGTCCTTGAGCGCTTGGAAACTTTCTTGACATTTATCTGTCCACTCGAACTTGACGCCTTTGTGAAGCAGATTAGTCAGAGGCCTCGCAATCTTGGAGAAATTCTCGACGAAACGGCGGCAATAGCTAGCGAGCCCGAGGAAACTGCGGACTTGCTTGACGGTCTTGGGAGGAGTCCAGTCAAGAATAGCCTGGATACGTTCTGGGGTGACGGCAATGCCATCCTTGGAAATCACATGTCCAAGGTAGGTTACTTCGGAGAGCCAGAACTCACACTTAGAATACTTAGCGTAGAGTTTGTGTTCTCGAAGCTTCTCCAGTATAAGACGAAGATGTTCAGCATGTTCTTCTTCATTCTTGGAATATATCAATATATCATCCAGATAAACCACGAAGAACTTGTCGAGGTACTCCATGAAAATATAATTCATCAATCTGGAGAAGGTGGCTGGAGCATTGGTTAAGCCAAAGGACATGACAGTGTACTCGTATGAACCATAGCGAGTAATGAAGGCAGTCTTCGGAATGTCCTCATCACGAACTCGGATTTGGTGATAACCCAACCTCAAGTCGAGTTTAGAAAACACCTTGGATCCGGCAAGTTGATCATACAGATCGTTGATCCGAGGAAGTGGGTATTTGTTCTGGATGGTGGCTTGGTTAATGGGCCGATAATCTTGGACCAATCGGTTTGTCCCATCGCTCTTCTTGACAAAAAACGAAGGCGCTCCCCAAGCTAAGGAACTGGGGCGAATGAATCCCTTCTGTAGTGCCTTGTCGATTTCCTCCTTAAGTTCAAGGAGTTCATGTGGCGGCATCTTGTAAGGACGCTTGGCAATAGGGGTGGTGCCGGGCTTCAAGTCGATGACAAATTCGACTTCTCTGATCGGGGGTATTCCCGGCAGTTCTTCTGGAAAGACGTCAGGAAAATCGCGAACGACTGGAACGTTCTCGATGCCTTCGAGGGGGGCGGCATTCAAAGCATTCATCATAAATATATGTGTTTCAGCATTACGGGCAACTCGGGTGGTGTGGTTAACAATCTCGCCGGAGGGGTGAAAAAGTTGGACAGACTTGGTGCCACAATACAGAGCGGCATCGTGAAATTTCAACCAATCCATTCCCAGAATGAGGTCTATGGTGGAAGACTTCAAAACGATGGGGGAAGCACGGAATTCAATTCCTTCAATTTCAACAATGGTTCCGGGCACTACCTTGGTGGTTCGGCATTGGCCTATCGGGGTGCGAACAACCATAGGTGGGTTCATCTTTTCTAATGCGAGGTTATGCGACAGTGCAAATGCTTCCGACATGAATGAATGTGATGCTCCTGTATCAAATAAAACAGTAGCAGGTACGGAATTAACGAGAAGGGTACCCATCACGGTAGCGGGTTGTTGCTGAGCTTCTTCAACATTGATGTTGTTAGCATGTCCACGAGCATAAGCAGCAGACCCAGTATTATAGTTGGGGGTCCGGTGGTTGCCACGACCATTTCCGCGGCCGACGGGGTGAACTACCAGTTGCTTCTGTTTCTGGGGGCACTCCCTGAAAAAATGCCCAGGTTGGCGGCACGTGAAGCATAGTCCATCCTGAGGACGAAGGGGGGTAGCATTGGGTGGTGCAGGCAGAGCTCTTGGCATCTGCGGTGGCGGAGGCAGACGGGGTGCAGCATAAGACGGCCTTGGAGCAGGGACAGCTGAATGGGTCACACTGGTAGGGAGCCAGATACGACGCTTCTGCGTTGCGCCCGAAGATGAGCCAACGTCACGATAACGCTTCAGAGAGTTCTTGTGCTCTATCTGGGAAGTCTAGACGGTGATAGCCTTGTTCACCATGGTGGCGAAGTTGGTGAAATCATGAACGGCAAGAGCGAGCCTGAGGTCTGGATTGAGGCCACGACGGAACTTCTGCTGCCTGCGAGCATCAGTGGTGATCTCTTCTTCCGCATAGCGAGAGAGGTTGAGGAACTCGCGCTGATAGGCTTCAACAGTCATGTTGCCCTGAGTGAGGTTGCGGAATTCTTCCGCCTTACGATCCATGATTCCCTGAGGAATGTAGCGGGCGCGAAAGGCAGACTGAAATTCACCCCAGGTGATGACTACTCCGACTGGCAGTGAACGCTTGTGGGTGCTCCACCACTGAGCAGCGGCGCCTTTCAGGTGATAAGACGCAAAGTTCACATAGTCGGCTAGATCGACGTTAGAAATCTCCAGCTCGTGAGTGATGTCGCGAAGCCAGTCATCAGCATCCAACGGCTGAACAGTGTTGCGGAACATAGTGGGGTTGAGGCGGGTGAAGTCGTGCAGAGTCACGGTGGCGTGCTGATGGTGGTGCCCATTCTGATTCGGCTAGGGGAACTGAGCCATGACATTCTCCATGAACTGGTGGTTCAGCTCGAACTGCTGCATCATCGTGGCCATGTAATCCGGCGGCGGAGGTGGTTCGTTGGCGCCACGACCACGACCACGACCACCACGACCAGCCATCCTGCTAGAATTTAACAGGGGTATTTCAGCGATGAAAATTTAACGCGATACCGGATTCAAGCCTGAAGTAAAGCGACAACGAAGAGGAGGCGCGGATATATAGGAGTAGCCATATAAGACATACATATTTACACACAGAGTCAATCGAAAATCGGGCAGCGTAACGTCGTAGAAATTAAGGAAAAAGGACTCACTGGGCGGCGCGCAGACCGCGGTAAGGATTACACGACGCGACATAGATTCCACTATGTCAATCACGCCGCAAGAAAACTGTTGGCCACAGGAGTAGATGCCAGAGAACGCGCGGCCTGCCCAGAATGAGAATGGGATTCGCGGTCCGGGACCTGGGGTAGAACTCCTGCGACACGACTCAATCAATGGGGAAGCACCAAAACGCCGGGTGGAATCAAGAGAACGTGATCCTAATGTCAGAGTTTGTAAAACTTACCAGCAAGGATAAGAGAGCCGAGTCCCAGAGCATAGGTAAGGAGAAAAGGATCCTAATACCATAGATATCACACGAAGTGACATCGATGTGGGCCCGTAAGCCAAATATTAAGTTAGCAAAATAGTTTTTCAAAGTCTAGACTCAACTTCGACCAAGTAGTGGTGGGGTGGCTTCCTACAGGCAGTCGGCTCTGATACCAACTTGTGACGCCCCCAAAATCAACCTGTGTACAGTAATCATACACGCAGGGTACACGGCTGAGATTAGGGTGCCACGGTGAGAATATCACAGCACAACACTAAACACAAAAGGATAAACAAATATGTTACAATACCAGGGATCACGAGGATCCGAATACATAAGTCATACAAGCCATAATATCTGAGTACAGACATAGTTAGTCAAGTTTTGCCTTAAGAAGGCTAGCACAAATCACATCAGAGATACAGATCGAAAAGGCGAGGCCTCCTGCTTGGGATCCACCGAACTACTCCTGGTCAACGGGGAACTCGACGTCGTAGTAGTCGCCTCCGGGGTACTCCTGCTCCTGGGCTCCAACGTCGGCTGCAGCGGCCGATCAGGCAAAGCGAAAAGGGGGAAATAAAGCAAAGGTGAGTATCTAGCATACCCGCGAGTCTTACGTCCGCTACTAAGCATTATGCATTGTATCAACGGAAAGAAGAGGTTGTATATAGTGGACCGCAAGATAGAAATCAGAATAAGGGTAAGAAGCTAGGCCTATCGAAGACTAGCATCTTCCGACGATGTCTTGCAACATGAGGTAAGAATCAGCCAACAATTATATAAAGCATAAAGTAACAATGCAGCAGAAGTTGCTGCAGCATTGTGTAATAGTAAGTTGTAATAATTAGCAATGCCTCCGAGTTCACCTCCTCGACATCCCCGCGAGGAAGAAAACCCGGAACCATACAGTTTAATAATAATAGATTGTAGTGGTAAGATCCAGCTTCAGCATAAAGCGTCCTGTTACCGTGGACACGGCTATTTGAATAGATTAATCTTCCCTGCAGGGTGCACTTGTGTTACACTACACGCACGGATCTCCAGGGTGGCGGGAACCTTGTTAGGGAACGCTCCACCGAGGCTATCCGACACTTCGTAGCCCATCTTTCAAACTCAACAGAGAGGCCATCCGCCGGTCTAAATCCTAAGTACGCCGAGCCTTGGACCCCAACCCGAACGTACTCCTGCACGGTGCGTGGCTGGCCGGTGAAGTTAAAGCAAATCCAAATAAGACACCACCGCGCGAGCAAATAAGACAACACCACTTCCCGGCGCAGACCGCGGTACTGCTGACGTCTGAGGAGTCCTCGGACGACACTACGAAGCAGAGGAGCCCATAACTCGTAATTCCCACGGGTAGGTAGTGCGTACATGGCATTTAGCCAACTCAAGACATTCACTGAACCATTTAGCATTTTAATTAACCTGCGTGACAACCATTATCGTTGCCTCGACTTAACTGACCCGCGGACAACGACAATAGCCAGGACTGCCAGTTCATCGGTGCCTGCCCCGTCTTCCCACCAAGTCACTGCGGTTACCGACAAGGTGAACCGTCTCCTTACCTTGTCTCGCGTGTGCTCCTGGAGGAGCTCGACTTTCGTGGGTTGGTAACTCTCGCGACCAACGATCAGGGGCCAAGCACATCGGTACACTGGTCGTACCCTCCCTGTCGTCCCGTCGCAATACCTCTCGCGGGCACCGTTGGGTCGCCCGACTTCTTACCTTTAAGGACAACCGTTGCCCGGGTACCTAGAGCGGCTATACAGAGTCAGCAACGAGTGGAGTACAAGGATTACTCCTTGATAGCTCACACTTGATGGTGGCTCGGCAGAGCCGAGGTAGGGGCCTGAGGCGGTGTCTGCATTGTACCGTACCTGTGCAGTTATAATAATTGTATCCGCGTTCACTCCCCTGAGTGATCACGACCCGCTATCTAATCCTAGCTAACAATGCGCAGGGCTCACTACTGAATATAATATATATTTATATAGGCAGCATAGGGTAAAGAAAGGTACATCAAGGGGCGACAAAAACATGCTATGCAATTGAATAGGATTGTAACGTAGCAGCAGCAGTAACAATGCCTAGTGCAAGAAATGTACGGAAAGATAGGCGATATCTGGGGAAGAGAATGGCTATGCTTGCCTGGAAGCTCGCCGGTAGGGGTAGGGTCGTCGACGAAGTAGTCGTACTCAGCAGCGGTGTAGTCGACGGCTGCAGCGGGGTCTACCGGAGATTAAGGGGGAAGAAACAGTAAATACACAGCAAGCATATACAAACAGATGCATGACATACAGATGAGATGTTAACGGTGTTCTAACGCAGTGCAATGCAATATGCTCGGAGCGGGAATTCATCTGAGGATGAACTACCGGCTCCGGGTGATTACCGGACAGGGTGTCCGAAGGGGGAAAGGATCAAGCCGGAGGTGTCGTGGGTACCGGACAAACATAAGGGGGTGTATCCGTGCTAGTTGATCTATTTCGAACAACTTTCGTGTTCAAAATAAATTCATCCGGGTACTTTAGCAGTACCGGACAATTTATCGGACTGTCGGTCCGGAGGGGGACGGTTCGATGTTCGTTGTGTTAGAGGGGTGTGATAGACATACGGATAGCGTATTCGTATTTGTTATATTTTTCTGATCAATTTTCATGTATAAAGTTTTTGAATCTGAGTTACGGTTTAAAAGATATTAATCACTGAAGTTTTAAATCATTTAAAAGATTTTCTGAATTACTTTTATTAATAAAACAGAGGCATTATCCACAACAGTGTTGACTGGTCAAACTGACATGGGGGTCCCACATGTCAGCCTCTATTTAGTTATAATTTGTTTTATTTAATAAAAACAGAAGGGTGGCCCACATGTCATTCACAGCAATAATTCTAATTCATTTATAAATAAAACCTCACAGGGGAGGCCCATGTGTCATTGACTGCAGTGCTAAATTATCAGTTTAATTATTTTAACAGGCCCAGGGCCCACAAGTCATAGGCACATATTTTAACTTAACGTTTATTTTAAGCTAACAGGGGGTTATCTTCTTAACAAGTGATTAGTGGCTAATCCAAGGGGGAGGGCCCACGGGTCAGTGGGTTAACCCACTGGTTTAACACTAGTGCCCGCCGACGAGGTCTATCGGGGGAGCACGGCGAGGACCAGGCGCACAAGAGGACGCCGCCGGCGACCAAATCGAGTGGCGGAGGGCAGGAACAGACGAGGCTAGCGCCGCGAGCCTCCTAGTGCATGAGAGGGGCGCGGGGAATGGCCAGAACGACGACCACGGTGTGCACAGGCGACGGCCGGAGCAAGCTCCACGGCGAACGGGGGTAGGGTGGCCCTAACGGGGAGTACAGAGGGGGAATCGGAGGCGCGGCGCACCCTGAGCGTGTAGGGGGAGGCAATCGGCTCGAGGAAGACCGGAGCGGCGCGAATTCGTCGGAAATGGCGGGGCGGCCATGGCGGAGTAGGCGGCCCGGTTCCAGTGGCTCGAGGGCTTCGGCGACGAGCGGCGGCTTGGAGAGATGAGTACGAGCGAGGAGAGGGCTCCGGACAAGCTCTCGCGGCACGGGGAGGTCAGTGGCCACGTCGGAGCGCGCCCATGGCCATGGAGGACGTGGTCGAGCGCAAGGAGGAAGCAGGCGAGGGAGACGCGAGGGGGAAGGGGAAATGGAGGAGGGCTTCATCCAGGGGGCAGGCGGCGTCCTTATCCCCTCCACGAGGGAGTAGGTGGAGGAGGGGGGCCGGCAACAGTGGCCATGGCCACGGCGTGTCCACGCCAGGTACGGGAGCAGGTGGGGGGAGGGGGAGGGGGCAGGTGGGGAAGACAGGGCGGGGTGGGCTGGGCCAGGGGGCTTTGCCCACAGGCGATTTTTAAGCATTTCCATTTTTCTTTTCCTTTTTTAATTTAATTTTTTTATATTGCTTTAATATTTTTGCTCAACATGAAATTGGTTTGTACAATTATGTTGCACCATGTAAGCATACCACAAAAAGTTTGGGGCATTTCAAAAATGTTTTGCTATTTGTTCTGCAACTATTAAATGGTGCTGTTTTGCTAGCTGTTTGCATTGTTTGATTTTTCCAGTGGCAAAATAAAATACCATAACCGCATGGGCATGACCCACTGATTATTTGTGATTTAATAAAAGTGTTTGTATAATTTTTGGACAAGTTTTATTTGTAACATTATTTTTAATATCAACAAAAGGCATTTTGGATTGATTTGATTCAAACTTGATCATGGCATGATTTAGCAACAATAATTGTCATTAGCAAAAGGATTACTGTTACAGACAACAGATGGTGTTACAACCCACGAGCTGGCTGCCGTGCGCCCCCTTGCGCCCTCTGCTTCGTCATTGACGCCTCCTCCACCTTTGTGGGACCAGACGACTCATACACGTGCCAACCGAACCGAGCGTCTAGCAGCCGCAAGGTGCGCCCGCAGGCGGCGAGTGGTACCTCGATACCGGGGCATCTATGCACATGACCTCTTCGTCCGGTATGCTCACCTCATCTCAGCCCTACACTTCTTCTAGCATCGTTGTTGGCAATGGGGACCAATGTTTGTAAAGTGGTAAAGCAAAGTGAGGCGCCGCGCCTCACTGCTTAAGCGCTAAAGCGTAAAGCAAGGTGATGCTTTAGACAGTGTCTGAACCTAAGGAGCAGTAGAGTAGAGTATCATTTATTGAGACATAAATACCTTGATGTTGCTGGTTACAGGACATCATGAGCTTGCTTTATTCTAATCCACCAGTCAGCACATCATGCATCAGTAGCTATTATTCTAATCCATCCACTAAACAGTAAGCAATTAGCCAACTACTACAAGAGAGGCGGCAGCAACACCTAACAGAAGCACCTAAGAGCATGTTACTACGCCTAAGCGGGCGGTCAGACGCTTTAGTGTCTAAGGAGGACGCTTTAGACACATGTCTAAAGCGAGTTGGACGCTTTGAGCCTGGAGGGCGCTCTAACGCTTAAGCGTCGCCTTAGGGACGCTTTATAAACAGTTCCACCATCCGCACTGTGCCTGGTATGCTTGCTTCGCGGCCTTCCTCACCAACAACGGCTTCACGGCGACGCACGCCAATCCCTCCCGATTTGTGCTCCACAGCGACATCGTCACAGCGTTCCTCCTGATATATGTCGACTACATTGTTCTCACTGTCTCGACGTCGCAACTCCTTTACCGACTCCAACAACTCATGTTCGTTGAGTTCTCCATGAAGGAATTCGGCGTGCTCCACTACTTCCTCGACATTAGTGTGACGCGCTCGCCCAACGGGTTCTTCCTGTCCCAGCGCAAGTATGCAGATGAGTTACTGGCCCGCGCCAACATGAAAAAGTGCAAGTTTGCCCCCACGTCGGTCGACACGCGCTCCAAGCTCTCTGCCGATGGCGAGGCACCTGTGTGCGATGCCTTGAGTACCGTAGTCTCGTCGGTGCCCTCCAATACATCACCCGGATGCGCCCCGACACGGAGTACGTCGTGCAGCAAGCGTGCCTGTGCATACACGACCCACGGGAACAACACCTGGCCCTCGTGAAGCGCATCCTGCGCTATCTGCGTGGCATGACCACGCACATGCTACACCTCGTGCGCTCTGACAACCTGGACCTAGTCGCCTACTCGGACGCCGACTGGGCTGGGTTTTCGGATACGCACCGCTCCAAGTCCGGATACGCCGTCTATCTCGGCGATGCTCTGGTATCCTGGTCCTCCAAGCGGTCAGCCGACCGTGTCCCGTTCGAGTGCGGAGACGGAATACAACGCCGTTGCCAACGCGGTCGCCGGGTGATGCTGGCTCCGACAACTCCTCGGTGAGCTCCGCGTTCCGCTGCCAGCCGCCACCGTCACCTACTGCGACAACAATCTCCTCGGTGTACATGGCGGCCAACCCGGTTCATCACTAGTGCACCAAGCACATCGAGCTCGATATACATTTCGTGCGTGAGAAGGTAGCCTTGGGGCAGCTGCGCGTCCTCCATGTACCGACCACGCAACAGTTCGCCGACGTTCTGACAAAAGGGCTCCCGACGCCGCCGTTTGAAGAGTTCAAGTCCAGTCTGTGCATCTGTCCCCTCGTGGTGGGGTGTTGACTGTAACTTCCCCGTTCCCACACGTACATGCACTAACGACTATTTAGCCTCGAGTAATACACACAGCGACACCCAAGGTGGATCGCTTCTCCCTCTCTCTCGTCTACAAATTTAAATAGAAGAGGAAATGTTTTACCAATGTCTTGTTTTTTTAAAGATCACTAGTAACCATGTACGTGCAATGCACGTTTGTACTGTCATAGTTTTCCAAATTCGAAAACATGCTTTACATGCATGAAGGATAACGTATTACAAGAGTCGAGCAACACTCTTGAATGAATTATATATATTTGTGTGGCACTATCTCAAGTGCAATCACATACTTGCAAATACCTAGAGAATCATACACAATAACCCATTTTCATACAATCTATCTAGTTTCACAACAATTTAGAATTTCTCCGATGCAAATACTCTTTAGATTAATAAACCCCATTATGCAAGTAAATGAAAGTTAGAACATAAGATAACCGTGCTGACGCTTATATTTTATTTATAATATTTTCTGTACAGAATGTGTTGGAAATGGCAGAATACATCTTTGTGTTGTTCCCGGCTGCAAGTATTAAATATCATCATCTGAAGCAACCGAACAAGATTCATCACCATTAAAATTTTTGCAATGCGCAGAAAAGATGAATGGCACAAAATGGCCCGGCAAAGCTGAATGTACTACCTCCGATTATTTTTGATCTTATAGATGCCTAGTATTTCTTGAAGATGTCAAAGAGGCATAACGTCACCTCTCAACATATCTGGAAACTCAGAACTGCACAGGAGAGCAGTAATCAGAATGGAGATTTTGTTTCCTTGAGTCTGCAACTTCTGAAATGTCATACAATTGACGGTGAATCCACAAACATGTTTAATTAGGGAGGAAAACTTATATAACAGACAAAACAACGTTGTCAGTATAGATGAGTTATCTAATGGCCACAAATAATTATGTAAACATATTCTCATGTGATATCATTGATGATCATCCCCCTTCTCCTGCAATTCTTTTATTATTTTGGAACTTTCTATCTCCAATTCACATCATGGATAACAAACTATAAATTTAATTATAATTCAATATACTTTTGTCAAATGATATGATTGTGAGATCAGTGCAGGTTTATGGCATTGAGCACCATTTACTCACCAATCAAATTAATGATTGACCATTTGAACCAAGTACATCTAAAGCTGAGCACAAAAACAAGACCATAGCCTTGTTTTTATAGTTTGTTACGAGCAACCGCTAACTCCACCTCTTGATGTGGTGGCAGATGATGTGGGATTCTATTCGGCCGCACGGCGAATGATTCATACATTTAGCTATTTACACTTACGAGCATATTTTTATGGAAGCAAATAGTAGCGGAAAGAAACATAATGCAAGCACATATAGATCAGTGCGTTCTAGAGAGTTATCAAAGATGTAAAGATTGTGAGAGGTCTAAATTTGCTAGGTAGAAAGAAAATACTACTCCCTCCGATCCATAATAAGTGTCTCAGATTTTGTACTAAGCTAGTACAAACTTTGAACTAGATGAGCGACACTTATTATGGATCGGAGGGAGTATGAAACAACACGTAAATAGAATTATTACTTCAAAAGCATATAAATTTACCGGGAGTAATGAGGGATAAAGCCACGCACCTTGGGGCTAGAACCCACCAGCACCACCTCTCCATGTTTCTGCACGTGAAGAATTAGCCCCAAGTCAGAAGTACTGCATACTTTATACATGAAGCACTTATTAAAAATTCAGAAAATATGCAGAATATTTCAGTTTATTTGACCTAGCTATCTGCAGACCTGGATAGAGCATGTCCATAATCTACAGTACTACACATGAATTACTATATATCTACCTTATTGGGCCTATATGTCTATATCCTCGTATCTTCTTGTTTGGCAAAGCATTCACAATTTGCACGTTGTCTTGATTGGAGAAGATTGAACATGCTCTCATACATCTGTCTGTCCTTCAGGCCTTGAGGATCTGACGGAAAAGCTTCAGAAACTAATCTGTTTACTCCTTGTTCATGATCTGTAATGAACATATTAGTATTACACAAATTAATTTACAAGCATAGTGAACAGAACAGACAATCAATTTCTGACGGCTCATCTAGCATGCTAATAATTCTACATACATGATATCCAATCCATCTATGATGTATAATGTATAATCCTATTCTACACACATCAAGTTAAGCGTGTATGGAATTAATTAAACAAGCTAGTTATACAAGTGCTAATGGCTTCAGTCTTGGGTTAACTGCAGGTGTACTACACTGATATTTACAAAATCAAGAGAGGGGCCTTCTGTACGCTACCTGCACGGGAGCAGCTTCTGGTGGAGACGAGAAGGTAGGAGAGGAGTTCCCGGCGGCGAAAAAAAAGGCGTTAGAGCCGGTCGGCGGCGCGAAGGGGGCGGGGAATCGGGACTGAAGGCGTCGTGCGAGTCCTCGGTAGCGTCCGGATCTGATGATATTGCCCGCCGCTCAACGCTTCCCTCTGCCGCTCGCGGCTCTCTGCGCCTATCGCTCTCCATATCCAGCGAGGAAGAGGGGTTCAGGAGGGAGGGACAAGAGAGGTGGAGGAGAGAGATCCCAGAGAGGCGGGCAGGAAGGGGATCGGGGGCAGCAGGAGGAGTTGTGGAGGGAGAGGGAGATGTAGACTGGCCGGGGAGCGGAAGAAACTGTAGGAAGCGAGATCGTGGACTCGTTGCGTTCGACCACAGGAGGGTCTGTGGCAAAACATTGATAGTAAGCCGTTTGATCGGTTGGCAGACCACCGAAGTAATATCGGCTCTTAGATTTGGTTAGATTGATTAGATCGGACGTTGTGGGTAAACCTGTGTACACTTTGTGGGGTGGCTTTAGGAGAATTGAAGTTTACTTTTTTATTAGTAGTTTAGATTTACCGTATTTTATGAATACCTGTTATCGAGGTGTACACATACTTTTAGGAGCTTGCATGTGAAAATCTTGGCATGTTTACCACAAAGGAAATAAGAAAGGTATTCTTCATCGATAGTGGTTCACAAGATGATGAGTGACATGTATGAACAACAACAACAACAACAACAACAACAACAACAACAACAACAAAGCCTGTCAGTCCCAAACAAGTTGGGGTAGGCTAGAGCTGAAACCCAAAAGATATCGTAACCAAGTCACGGTTCTAGTACGTGGATAGCTAACTTCCACGCACCCCTGTCCAGAGCTAGATCTTTGTTGATAGCCCAGTCCTTCAGGTCTCTCTTCACAGACTCCTCCCAAGTCAAGTTTGGCCTTCCCTGACCTCTCTTGACATTATCAGCACGCCTTAACCGCCCGATATGCACAGACGCTTCAGAAGGCCTACGTTGGATATGCCCAAACCATCTCAGGCGATGTTGGACAAGCTTCTCTTCAATTGGTGCCACCCCAACTCTCTCCCGTATAACATCATTCCGGATCCGATCCTTCCTTGTGTGACCACATGCCCATCTCAACATGCGCATCTCTGCCACACCTAGTTGTTGGACATGTCGCCTTTTAGTTGGCCAACATTCAGCACCATACAACATCGCAGGTCGAATCGCCGTTCTATAAAACTTGCCTTTTAGCTTTTGTGGCACTCTCTTATCACAGAGAACACCAGAAGCTTGACGCCACTTTAGCCATCCAACTTTGATTCGATGGCTAACGTCTTCATCAATATCACCATCCTTCTGCAGCATTGACCCCAAATATCGAAAGGTGTCCTTCTGAGGTACCACTTGCCCCTCAAGGCTAACTTCCTCCTCTTCCCCATGGTTAGTAGTACTAAAACCGCACCTCATGGACTCAGTTTTAGTTCTACTAAGCCTAAAACCTTTCGATTCCAAAGTCTGTCTCCACAGCTCCAGCTTCCTATTAACCCTCGCCCGACTATCGTCGACTAGCACCACATTGCCCGACTATCGTCGACTAGCACCATGGGATGTCCCCTTGTATATCCTGTGTGACCTCATCCATCACCAATGTGAAAAGATAAGGGCTCAAAGCTGACCCCTGGTGCAGTCCTATTTTGATTGGGAAGTCATCAGTGTCGCCATCGCTTGTTCGCACACTTGTCACAACATTGTCGTACATATCCTTGATGAGGGTAATGTACTTTGTCGGGACTTTGTGTTTTTCCAACGCCCACCACATGACATTCCGCGGTATCTTATCGTAGGCCTTCTCCAAGTCAATGAACACCATATGCAGGTCCTTCTTTTGCTCCTTGTATCTCTCCATAAGTTGTCGTACCAAGAAAATGGCTTCCATGGTCGACCTCCCAGGCATGAAACCAAATTGATTTTTGGTCACGCGTGTCATTCCTCTTACACGGTGCTCAATGACTCTCTCCCATAGCTTCATTGTATGGCTCATTAGCTTAATCCCGCGGTAATTAGTACAACTCTGAACATCCCCTTTGTTCTTGAAGATTGGTACTAATATACTCCGCCTCCATTCTTCAGGCATCTTGTTTGACCGAAAAATGAGGTTGAAAAGCTTGGTTAGCCATACTATCGCTTTGTCTCCAAGGCCTCTCCACACCTCGATGGGGATACAGTCAGGGCCCATCGCCTTGCCTCCTTTCATCCTTTTTAAAGCCTCCTTGACCTTTGCCTCCTGGATTCACCGCACAAAACATATGTTCATCTCATCAAAGGAGTCATCCAACTCAATGGTAGAGCTCCCATTCTCATCATTGAACAACTTGTCGAAGTATTGCCTCCATCTATGCCTGATCTCTTCGTCCTTCACCAGAAGTTGATCTGCTTCGTCCTTGATGCATCTCACCTGATCGACATCCCTCGTCTTCCTCTCTCGGATCTTGGCCATCTTATAGATGTCCCTTTCACCTTGCTTCGTGTTTAAGCGCTGGTAGAGGTCCTCATACGCCCTCCTCCTAGCTTCGCTCACAGCTCGCTTCGCTGTCTTCTTCGCCACCTTGTACTTCTCTATGTTGTCCGCACTCCTATCGAGGTATAGGCGTCGGAAACAGACTTTCTTCTCCTTAATAGCCTTCTGGACATCCTCATTCCACCACCAGGTATCTTTAGCTTCGACTCTACTACCCTTGATTACCCCAAACTCCTCTGAAGCTATCCTCCGGACGCAGGTCGCCATCTTCATCCACATATTGTTTGCATCACCTCCTTCCTCCCAAGGGCCCTCCTTCATGACCCTCTCCTTGAAAGCCTGATCTGCCTCCCCCTTCAACTTCCACCACTTCGTTCTAGCGACTTTGGTGCGCTTATCCCGCTGGACACAAATCCAAAAGCGGAAGTCAGCCACCACAAGCTTATGTTGAGCGACAACACTCTCTCCAGGTATCACCTTACAATCTAGGCAAGCACGCCTATCTTCTCTTCTTGAGAGGATGAAATCAATCTGGCTAGAGTGTTGTCCGCTACTAAAAGTCACTAGATGAGATTCTCTCTTTCTAAAGAGGGTGTTAGCTACGATCATGTCGTAGGCTAAAGCGAAGCTTAAGACATCCTCTCCCTCTTGATTCCTGCAGCCATATCCAAAGCCCCCATGCACCCCTTCAAAACCTGTGTTAGATGTGCCCACATGGCCATTAAGGTCTCCTCCTATGAAGAGCCGCTCGCCAATAGGAACACTCCTAACCAAGTCCTCCAGGCCTTCCCAGAACTCCAACTTGGTGCTCTCACTATGGCCTACTTGCGGGGCATAGGCGCTGATAACATTGAGAACTAGGTCCCCAACGACCAGCTTGACCAGGATAATCCGATCACCTTGCCTCTTGACGTCTACCACTCCATCCTTGAGGCTCTTGTTGATCAAGATACCCACTCCGTTTCTGTTTGCAGTGGTCCCCGTGTACCACAGCGTAAAACCGGTCTCCTCTACCTCCTTCGCCTTCTGTCCCTTCCACTTGGTTTCTTGGATGCATAGGATATCAACACCTCTCCTCACTGCTGCATCCACTAACTCCCGCAACTTACCTGTCAGGGACCCTATGTTCCAACTACCTATGCGAATCCTCTTAGGCCCGGCTAGCTTCCTTACCCTTCGCACTCGTCGAGTCAAATGCGAAGACCCTTGCTTATTTTTCACTACACCCGGGCGACGATGTAGCGCGCCACTAAGGCTGCGACGACCTGATCCTTGCTCACTTGTCACCGTATCCAGATCAAGATACGGCGCGCCACCAGGGGGGTGACGGCCCGGCCCTTGCTCATTTGTCACCACACCCAGGTTCCGATGTGGCGCGTCGCTAAGAGGGTTACGCCCCAATGATGTTCTTTTGGGTTTCATATCCATAAGAGTGGCTGGGTTTTCACGTTGGCTCGCCAAGCCTAACACAACCCTCCTACTTTACCCGGCCTTGGGACCGGCTACGTCTAAAAAAACATAGGCGGAGTTATGAGTGACATGTATGATGACTAGAAATACTTATGATTTCTAGACTTCTCTATTGTCAATGATATGTCCCTCGTTCCTCTGTGGTCTCATTTAGATCTTTGCAGAACCACTGGAAACTGTTTTACATCATGTTCCATGTTCGCCTCCTCTGCCTAGGTGCCCCGGAGTGAGGAGCTGGACAGCCAGGCACTATGATGGAGCGAGGCGGTGCACGCGGATGCGGGAAGTCAGACCAGCGGGCGCAACATCGAGCTCGAGCGCATCACCGCGCAGATGTGTCGGTTGACTTCATGCTCGCTGATGCGTACGAGGACCAGCAGTTCCCAATCCCCGAGGCAAGATAATCTCCTCTTGATCCTTATTTTTTTGGTATTTTGACTTCTCCTAATTTGTCTCCATGCATCCGCAACTCGCCTTGGACTCATGAGTTGTGCGTTCCTCTCTGATCCATTCATCCTATGCTTCATGTGATTCAACACCGATTCTTTTTTTATGTTCTCATGAGTTGTTCTTAAATAGTTAAATTGCAGAAAAGGAAAAGGGCACTAAGCTTTTTGCTTGATTGGAAGAAAATAGTTCCAGCTATCATCTAATAAAAGCATGGTTCAGTCCTTCATTGAGGTAAATCCACGGCTTCAGATTTTCCTATGATGTGACTGTTATTTCTTATCTGCAGGAAGGTATAACAGTTTTTAGCTTCCCTTTTATGATACAGCTTAGCCTCGATCACGGTCTCAAGGTCGTTGACCTTCCTTTCCGTCACCACCTTCTCTCCCTAGCCCGGTTCTCCCAATCTAACGACAAGAACACAGACCAGCAACACCCATGACCGGCCTTCTCTGTCCTCCTGCACTATCAATTATTTGCAAGGTATTTCGAAGAACTGGGTTTGGTTATCTCAGATAGGATTTATTATTTATGTGGCAATGTATGATGGGCTAGGGAAGTAAAGGAATTTCTATGCCACCCTTTAATATCTAGGTAAAAAAATAGTAGTCCATTGGGCATATAGCAATTTGTTTGGTTATCTCAGGAAATTTATGCTTTTGTTGTTGTTATACAAAGGCACAATAACACATCACTATTTAGTGACCATCTAAACTGATTATAAGTCCAATGTGGCATCATATTCTATTTGTACTTACAAGAACACATAAGTCCAGCATTTGATAGTTTCACATTATGCAAGAACTGGGGTTCATCCACTTGCGGTCAAAATAAAGATGATAATCTCATCTTTTGCTATTGTTGCTGGCAAGTTTGGTGGAGCTTATTTGTCGAATTAGATGCTAAATAACATGTTGATTTTGTCTTGCAATAGTGCCATATGGATGAACTTGGTATTTTAATTCTGGCAAGTTTCTGCGGAATGATTAATCTGCACCGAGATGTATGATTGTATTTCATATTTCATTTGAAGAGGAGGTGAAAACAGGAGGGGGGAGGAGGGAGATCTGGGCAAATCCCAAAATACATTTATTTGTCAGAGTCCTAAAGTACAGATGCAATTCAGGACCTCTTGAAAGCAAACATTCAGGTTTCAAAAGTAGAATTTTAGCTCTGAATTGAAGCACTTGCACTCACCAGTGTATTTCTAAATTAGAGAGATGACTAGTTACTGATTTGTTAGTACATCTTCAAATAATATTGGTCTAGACGAGTCCTAATCAGTTTATTTTCCTCCATGTTTTGTGGTCTAATAGAGTTACTCAAATTTGTTCTAATCAGGAGATGTACTCTTTCCTTTTTGGAGTTGTGCTATGATGGCTACGAATCCTAAAAGGAATGGATTAATAATTGGCTTGCATTGTTCCACGTTTTAAGGTGCATTTCTTTTCTTCATTTTCTAATAGGAAATTAGGGATGACTCTTTGATACAGCTCGCATGCCCTTTCCATATATTTGGTCGTTTTGCACGCTTGAAGCTCCTTTTTTTCATTTGTTTGCCGTATGACCAGACATGTTTTCCATACGGTTCACGAAATTTTTATGAGGTACTCAATCCAAATCAGCTACCCCAGGCTCTGTTACATCCATGATTCCGAAAAGTTCAGTCTTTAAATATTCCTTACATATGCACGTTAAATAGCATTTCTGTTTCTATATATATTTCTTGATGGCCAACTGGTCTCTTGGCATCAATTTCTGTTGTGCACACTTAGTTTGACCTCGCTGAGGAGGCTAAGGAGCTAATATTTTGTCTGCAGGTGTATTAACTAGGAGGGAAAAAGACTACTTCTTACATGAACTCTTTGTCCATTGCACTCTGTTTTAGAGTTGTTGCATATTCTTGATTATAATATGTTTGTAATATCAAGTAATCACTTGTGCGGGCTTTTCTATTCACACATCTGATCGCATCAAATATTGCATGTGAGTTGCTCCAGCCACGCAACAGCTCCTTCAGGCCTCAGTACATGGGTGTCATGCTAATCATCCGAGTGGCGAGGTAGAGTAGCAATTGTTGTTCTTACTGGTGAAGCTGTGAGGGACACTGATATTACCTCATTGGCATTCTTTTAAGTAGGCACCACGAATATGGAGTGGAAATAGCAAGTGGAAGATTCACAAAGTGTCAAAGTGCAGGAAGTCGATGCCCATTTTATTTTCATTTTCTATTGTCCGGGGGGATATTCATGTAAAAGTTTTGGCCGGGTGAATATTTAGAATATGTACATTGAAGTTATACATCATTATATTTTTCAAATCAGTGCAAAATCTTTCAAGTCATACCATGGTGGAAACTCATAAAAGATTTTTTTGTAGGGTCTTCGATAATAGCTAAGAGCTGCGATGAACTTTTATGAACGATGATGATTTATGTATATTTTGACCTGAAGGTGTTGTTAGAAAATATGCAAGTTGTATTTTCTGGGAACCAAATACCAGTATATATAGTACATGTGCAGGTGGTAAATATGCATGAAACTTCTTATAGAATGGAAATTATAGAATGGGCAATATATAAAGAGGTACATGGCTAATTAAATATACCCCCCCTCCCAAAAAAAACTCATGATGGATAAAAAACATTGAGTTTGTAGAGATAGAAGCATTGTGCTCTAGTTTAGGCCTTCGAAAGGAAATCCGTCAACTCTAACTCGGAAGACACATATTGAAAAGCAATAACCTGATCTTGCACAGCAACGCGCACAAAAGAAGAATCAACATGAATATAAACAAACACGTTCTATATAAACGAAAAGGGAAACTTATTACCATTGCTTCAAGTTTTCGGAAGTTTTGTAGCTTTCGCTATTCCGAAAAATGAACTTGTCAGAAAAATTCTGGAAAAATCAAAATCAAATTTTTTTTGCAAAAAGAGACCCGGGGGCACCTGAGGCTGACTAGGGGGGGGGCTTGGACTAGGCGGCGCGGCCTCCCCTTGGCAGCGCCATCAAGACGCTTGGGCCCACAAGGGCCCCCTGCAGGAATCCTGATTTTCTTGCGGTGCTTGTGTTCTTGGTGCTCTTGGCTGCGATTTTTTATCTCCTTCCACAACCCTCCATTTCAGTTGAGATTTGGGGCATTTGTTCCTTGGTATATGACTCCTCCAAATAGATTTTTGAATGGTAAATTTATATGTGAGTATTTTGGAGTTCTTGGTGGTTGTTCATATGAGTTTGCATGCATGCTTAGAAATTTATTTTGGATGTTTTGATGCAAGTTTAGGCCTTGGGGAAGTGAGTAGATTAGTATGCTTCAACTCTTTTTTATCACTTGTTGTAACTTGCTAAAATTTTTAGATTAGGTGATAGTGATAAAGGTTAGAGGATGGTTCGTGGGAAAGCAAACTGAACCTACGGACAGAGTCACTAGAGATGGGGCATCATCCTAAAGTGCGAGAGTGAACTATAATGATGATGTTGAGCACCCAGGGCTACTCGAGTCTGATGCGGTGTTTGCCATGTCATATCCATGCCCAGATTCTCTTGCTTCTGCAGGTTTGCTAGAACAATTTAATAGCGTTTGTGATGTTGCAGGTCTGACACACCTCATGACATATCAAGTGTCACAATATTCTAAGCTCACTTATTACTTTGTCAACTAGTTTAAATTTAATGATGGGGCTTATCCCACTATTGAATTTAGAATTTATGATGATGTTAAAACTATGACGTTGTCATAGTGTTGTGATGTTTTAGGTCTGCGGAATGTAGGGAAGACGAGGAGGATGAAGGTGCATCCCTCCAACCTCAAGGCCCTTTACAACTCTCTTTGTAGCAGGAACCCGAGAGAGATTCATCGAGGCAAGATATCTAGCATCATGTTTCCCCACATCAGGTATTTTGCATATTATATTGCTCGAGGGGTGTTAGCTCGTAAGAACACGAGAAACATCACCACTCTAGATCTAGGTATCTTGGCAGCCGCCCTCGAGGGGGTCGCACGTACAACATAGGTTCTTTGATTGCTCGCCGTCTTGACACTAACGGCGAGAAGGGCCCTAACTTTGGTGGCATCTTTGCCACCTTTATTCTTGTGCATCTCCATTTAAATGTACGTGCTTATGATTTGCCTCTACCCTTTTCACGCATTGATCTTGATGCTACATAAACAAGATTACCAAGATCAGAAGTCCTAGTAACAAATTCATGCCTCTTCATAGCATTAAGATCAAAGCGTGAAATTGGAAGAGGGTGATCATCGGCACGTATAGCTCGGCGAAGATGCTCAGCAATTAGTGTGGCATAAATGCCACCATAGTAAGGACCCTTTTCACCATTGGTGACAAGGCGGCGAGCAATCAAAGCACTGATGTTATACGTGTCACTACCCTCGAGGGCGGCTGCCATGATAGCTATATCTAGAGCTGAAATGTTGCTCGTGTTCCCACAAGCTAACATGCATCGAGCAATATAATATGTGAAATACCTGATGTGGGGGAACAAGATGCCAGAAATCTTCCCCCGATGAATCTATCTCGGATTCTCGCTGCAGAGAGAGTTGAAGAGGGCCTTCAGCTTGGAAGGCTGTGTCTTCATCCTCCCCGTCTTCCCAACATTCCGCACACCTAAAACTTGAATTATTTTTGCCAATGACATGGTCAAAACTTCATCATCAATTTTGAATTCAACAGTAGAAGTTTTTTTTTGAATTTAAGGACTGTGAAGCATGAGCTCCACGGTATCGTATTGCATATAAAATAGAGGGGAAGAACCAAAAGTTCTCAAAAGGAGTACATGGATAATTACAAAAGGAGGGCCTACCTGTACAAACTAATGCAAGTTATTAATCCAAGTAAGGAACTGATCTCTAGTATCTCCCTGAAATCCATGTGAAAGCAGGGTGATGTCATGCACAAAGTGCCTTCTCCACGAGGTGAAAGAGAAGCTCTCCCCCTGAAGGTCTTGCCATTCCTTTGCAGCCAAATGCACCATGCAGCAGTGAGAACGACTTCTAAGAAAAAAGGTCTTGAAAAGCTGTTCCGGCCTGAGCAAAGCAAGACACAATGTCTGGAGCATTGTGCCATTCAATTTGAAGGTAGTTCCAAATCCTTGCACTGAAGTTGCAGTTGAAGAACAAGTGTAACCTGTCCTCATGAGCATGTATAGGACACAGAATGCAAGAGTTGTTGTCCTGAGGAGACCTCCACTGCCTTCTAACCAGAAGATCTTTAGTATTCAGTCTGTCAAACAACGAGAGCCATCCAAATACTTTGATCTTTATGGTGCATTTACTCTTCCAAATCCACTTGCAGGCAGAATCATCAGGAAGATGGGAATGCATCAAGGTATAAAAGAGTTTGGCAGAATATCCATGCTTCCCAGGCCAAGTCCATATATCAGGGATGGAAGTGTCTCTCTGTAAGTTTGCAAGCCAATCTCTCAGGATTTGAAGCTCCAGAGTTGTGCTTAGCGGCTTCCCGCCCTTCGTTGGTGAGCCCCAAGTGGAAGGCGTGATGCAGTTTAGCAGTGAGTTTCCCTCGGTGAAGATACCAAGGTTTGTCTCCCGTAGGACTCCGGATATGATAAGTAGGTGTCAGCGGTGCGACTGACGTGGACCTGCACACAGACACAGATAACTTTGTTCCCAACAAAGTTCAGAGAGGTTTTCAATCTCTCCGGTCTTGTTGTTCACAAAGGGTAAAACACAAGTGATAATGATAGCAAGTAAAAGCAGAAAAGTAAAGATAGCTTGAATCAGTAATGAGGATATGGCCCGGGATACGTGATGTTCGCTAGTGATGTCTCTCTCCCAAAAGACGATAAAACTGCTATGCGAGGTAAACAAATTACAGAAAGACAATTGACAGGATTATGAACGCACCGCAATGCTAACTATGCTACAAAAGAAAGGAAGAGGTTCAAAAGCACGGGCAGTACGCCAAAATAAGTAGACCGAAATCCATCTGCATCTACTACTAATCATCCACCTTGAGATATCTATCCAGAACATCTCGCTGGTATTAAGTTGCGAGCCCCACCCAAAGTGTAAACTCAAAGCAACACTTTTTGATGGCAAGGTTGAAAACCCGTGGTTGGAAGCAAAGACTAAACATGTGCCAGAGCTCTTGGTTTTGAAAACAGAGATAAAATTATTTTTGAGAAGTGCAAATTTCCAGTCAACGGTGAACGATAAAGGTCTCTCAATATCTCCCATGCCAACTATATTAATGCTTTTTTCTTACACTTGTGTTCCCTTTTCCATACATCATTTGACGGTCTATGGTGCCTTTTATTTTGTCTCAAGTATGGAAGGAAGTTTTCTCGTTCCATCTATCATTAGCAGCATTTGGTCCATTTCATTCCATCAACAAATATGGGGGAGGTGTAACTCTTTCTTTTTAAATTGACTAGTTAAAACTTCCGTCAAAATATTTTTGGCATGGTAGATACTGATTTTCCCTCACCGCACCATGAGCAAAGTACCACATTGTCTTCTGCATGATTGTAATATTGCTTGTTCTGAAATTCTTAGTTCTAGTCTCCTTTAAAACTTCGGAGGAGTTTCTGCATTTATGTTTTGCTTCACTCATGGAGGCTAGCGAGATACCACTCTAGTATGATTCAAGCTATGTGCATTGTGATCTTGTCTTGATTTTCGGCAGCATATTATTACTTTTGGTTGTTTGTGATTGATCACTTGAAAGAAGGATTGCTTCGTGCATTGTCCTTATAGCATCATTTCAATACTTGTTAAACTCTTTTCGTAGTACATGATTATATACATCTTATGAAGAAAAAAAGAGTTTGTCAAAGTTTTCTTTGTCGCGTCCAGTTCGTTGAACTGAATTGCTTGAGGACAAGCAATATGCTAAGCTTGGGGGAGTTGATACGTCTCAAATGTATATACTTTTCCAAACACTTTTGCTATTGTTTTGCCCTCATCCTTGCATGATTTGAACGAAAATAACCCGGACAGACGCTGTTTTCAGCAGAGCTGCTTGTATGGTTTTGTTGTGTGCAGGAAAATTGATTTTTAGGTACCTCAAAAAATTCTAGGAAAATTCACGAAAATCCACGCACCCGAAGCTTCCACGAGCCAAAAGTGGGGACAAAGGGCCCCCAGGCGCCCTGCTGGCGCGGCCTCACCCCCGGCCGCGCCGGGGGGCCTCCCAACTCCTCTGGTGCCCTACCTGGCCTCCTATTTATTCCCGTGACGCGAAAACCCCAGAACATAAGTCGTTTGCCTAGTTTCCATCGCGGAGCCGCCACCACCCTATGTTCTTCTTTGGGAGGGCTAATCTGGAGGCTGTTTTGGCCTCCGGTGAGGGGAGATCATCGCCATCGTCATCGTCATCACCACTCCATCCTCCCTCCATGACTTCTCTTCACATGTGTGACTAATTCCTTATTGTAGGCAAAGGGGATGGTAGGGTTTGGATGAGTTAGATCATGTAATAGTTCGTCAGATTGTTGGGGTCATGTTGCCTATCATCTACTTTGGTGTTTATCATCTTTGCTACAACTTGTTACTCTTAATGCTTGTCACTTTGGGCTCGAGTGCTATGTTTTCAGATCTGAACCACTTGTGTTTTCATGAGTATATTTATGTTCTTGATCCTATCTATGATTTGTATGCACCTATTATGGTCCGGAACTGGCGATCCCAAAGGTGATAGCTTGGGACACCAAAGGGGATGGATTATAATTTGAGGATTTCATGTATCCATTGAGTTTAATGCTTTGTTTCGGTGCTCTTCGACAGGATGGTAGGACAAAATATGTTGTGCAAGTTCTTATTGCAAGCATGCACAACTACCTATGGGATACATGCCTAATGTTTGATATTTGCCTAGATGAGCCTTGTTTTTCTGTGTGCCTTGCCCCGTGTTAAAATCTATTACATGTTCACTCTCATCCAAGCAACACCCAACCATCCATCTCCCTAGCCTATAGTGTTTTAATCCTGCTAGTTACTAGTAGTTTGCCTTTGTTGTATTATTTTCGCTGTCGCACTACCACTATCATATTACCGTTGCTATTAATATTTAATTGCAATCAAGTATATTTCAGGTGCGGTTGAATTGACAACTCAACTATCAAAGCTTATAAATATTCTTTGGCTCCCCTTGTATCGAATCAATAAATTGGGTTATCTTGCCGCAAAGACTATCTCGATCCCCTACAGTTGAGGGTCATCAGCATGGTACTGAAGAGGCTAGCAAAATATGGGTGGTGAAAGTGCCAACAATCGAATACTCGCATTAGTCAAAGGAAGTCATGCACTTATTATCGATAACTCTCTATCTAATCAGGAGATTCACAAAGAGACAAGTACCCCGAGGAGGAGTGTATGGGGGATTGGTTATCCTTGCGCATCCTCGACTCATGGTACATGGGGGTACTCTATATATTACAACCCCTCCAGAGGTTAGCGATCCATCTAGTAGCTAGAGTTCTCAACTAGTTTTTGTAGTTTTCGAAAATAAACACGGATTGACCAAAATACGACACCTATCACTAATAGGCTAAAGATCTTGACACCAAAAGTCCGAACATCACTCAAATCAATACCTCAAAACTATTGCATGTTACTACTATACTTAAATAGCAACCTCAATTACCTACTCAAGTCAAGACACCTAACTCAGTGCAACAGACCAACTCTCTAAACAAGATAAACATGATAACTCAAGAGAGTTCCAAAAGCAACAACCTAAATAAAAGATCTTAAAAAGATAAGCATAAAAACTAAGAGCTAATCATGACAGTAGCTATGAAAAGATAAAGAACACACATCAAAGATAAGCATGAAAACCTATGTTGTGTTCTAGGGTGGAGTGGAGCGTGTTTCTCTCCCAAACAATGAAGGATGGGTCTAACTTGTTATGAACAGCAAGAAAAAGTAAACAAACTAAAAAGTAAATGCAAGACGCTCCAAGAATAGCACATAATACATGAAGTGATAAAAGTATAGTATGGAGAAGGACGAACTGATGATTGTTGATGGCGAAAGGGATGCACGGGGGATCCCCAAGCTTAGACGCTTGAGTCTCCTTGAATATTTCTTCGGGGTGTATGGGGGAATCCCCAAGCTTGAGTGTTTGACACTCCCGGATCTTCTTTCATCATCTTCCTTCGCACACTTGAAAACTCCCTTCATACGAAACTCATCATAAGCTGATTAGAGGGGTTAGTGTCCATAATAAAATAATTTTCCTCTACTGGAAATAAAGTTTCTAAATATTTCCAAAAAGTTTTTTCAAAGAAAAAGTAAGCTTAAGATTTGCAAAATTGAGAAAACGCAAAACAAGGCAGAATCTGTGAAAAACAGACCAGTAGGCGGTAAAGAATTTTTTCGGGGAACTTCTGCAACTCAAATCAAAAAACTCGGAACAGATGGAATATAGTCAATTATATAAAGCATAATGTCAAAAAATTAAGATAAAAATATGATCTGGTGATTTTTGGGAATTTTTGCAATGGAGCAAAAGTTTCTTTTTTCTGGACAGCATGTCACAACTTTTGATATTTCTTGCCATCGGAGGCGAAACTTGGCACAAAGCTTGAAATTAAAGATACAATGATGTTGCTACAGTTGTAACAAACATCAAGACCACTAAAAACAGAAAGTAAAAACAAATTGGGTTGCCTCCCAATAAGCGCTTTCTTTTATGCCTTTGAGCTAGGCATGAGGCAAGAAGATCAATTTTTATCAATATCAAAGGAATAGCTTGCCCGTGTAACAGACTCAAATGGCAACTTAATCTTCTTTCGAGGGAAGTGTTCCATGCCCTTTTTTATATGGAATTGGAATCTTATATTCCCCTCTTTCATATCAATGATAGCACCAACGGTGTGAAGAAAAGGACGTCAATAATAATTGGACATGAGGGATCACACTCAATGTCCATGACAAGAAAATCAACGGGAACATAATTATCATTGACAACAATAAGAACATCATCAATCCTCCCTAAAGGTTTCTGTACGAAAGAATCAACAAGGCGAACACCAAAAGAACATGGATCAAAAGGTTTCAATTGAAGCATATCATACATTCTTTTGGGCATAACGGAGGCACTAGCTCCAACATCACATAAAGCAAAGCAAGAGAAATTATTAAATTTGATTTTGACCATAGGATCCCAACCATTTTCTAGATTTATAGGGATGGAGACCTCTAACTTAAGTTTCTCCTCCCTACCTTTGATGAGAGCATTGGTAATATGCTCTGTGAAGGCAATGTTTAGTGTACTAGTGTGGGGGCCTTTGGCCATTCTTTGCAGAAAATTAATAACTTCAGGAAGAGTGAAATTATCAAAATCAAGTCCACTGCCATTAAGAAAAGTGGTAGTGATGTCATCTAGACTCATTTTCTTGGTAGTATCTAAATTCATAGGAACTTCTTGTCCTACAGTTGAGGTATTAGCATCACCATTGATGGGTCCATTAGGTGGACTGGGGATGTGATGGGTGCTAAATTTTTTTATATCATCAACAACTTGCATGGTAGTAATAGTGGTGTGTTTAGGAAGGCTCTTAATCGTATCTTCCTCTTACTTTTATCTAGCCCATCTATCTTTAAGCTTGGCCAACATCCTAATGTTTTCATTGATTTGCACTTGAATAGCATTCATAGGAGTGGTTTCCTCTCCTCAAAGGGAGAAGTTCTAATTTTAAGCATCTCTACATCATGAGCTATGTTGTCTATCTTCAAAGAGAGACTATCTAGTTTATCTAATTTATCTTCTACACTCTTGTTGAAGGCTTTCTGTGTAGTGATGAAATCCTTAAGCATACTCTCTAATTCAGCAGTGGAGTTTTTGGTGCTAGGATAAGTGTTGTTGTTCCCATAGTTGTTGGATGGGAATGGTCTAGGGTTGCTACCAAAGTTACTCCTATAGGCATTATTATTGAAGTTGTTCCTAGAAATAAAGTTGTCATCTACTTGTTCTTGAGCAACCACAGAATTTAAAGGAACATCATGAGGATCAATAGGAGCTTGCTTAGTAAGTAAAGACATGATCAAATCAACCTTTTCATTAAGAGAGGAGATCTCCTCAACATAATTTACCTTATTACCTATTGGGGATCTTTCGGTGTGCCATTGAGAGTAGTTTTTCATCATCTCATCCAATAGATTCGCGGCAGCACCAAGTGTGGTTGACATAAAGGTTCCTCCCGCGGCCGAGTCCAACAGATTCCGTGAGGTAAAGTTTAAGCCTGCATAGAAAGTCTGGATAACCATCCAAGTAGTCAAACCATGTGTAGGGCAATTCTTAACAAGAGTTTTCATACGTTCCCAAGCTTGGGCAACGTGTTCATTATCTAGTTGTCTAAAATTCATAATGTTACTTCTCAACTGGATAATTTTTGCAGGTGGGTAGTGCTTCCCAATAAAAACATCCTTGCATTTATCCCAAGAATCTATGTTATTCCTAGGCAAGGATTGCAACCACTCCTTAGCTCTTCCTCTCAAAGAGAAGGGAAAAAGCTTAAGCTCCAACACCGGAGAATTGTTCTTTCATAACAAGATTTAACAAAATAGGTTTGATTTCATATGAATGTGCTGGAGTGGCAGGTGGCACAATAGGAGTGTAGATAAAGTCATTGTTGTTGTGACTAGTGAAGTCACACAACTTAGTGTTTTCAGTGGAACCCATAGTAGCAGCAACATGCAAGAGCAAAGTAACTATTTTTTTTGTTATTTTTGGTATAAGACCCGAAAGCAAAAACTGGAAAGTAAACTAATAAGACTAAAAAGCAAAGGTAAAAGATATTGTGCAACTCCCCTATCTTGTAGACTGGAGTCCCCGGCAACGGCGCCAGAAATCTTGATTGATGGCACTGAAGTAGTGCTCCTCATTGGCTACCCCAAGTGGGAGGTTGAGAAGTAGTCAGCAGCAAGTTTCCCTCAGTTGAGACCGAGGGTTATCGAACCAGCAGGACTCCAAGAGATACAAGAAGGTGGTGAAGCGAGAAACGCATCGTTTACTCGATATTAGTTACTTAACCTGGACCTGCACACAGCAACAAATAACTTTGCTCCTGACGAGTACAAAGAGGTTGTCAATCTCTCCGGTCTTGTTGTTTACAAAGGATCAAAACACGAGTGGAAGTAGTAGTGATGATTGCAACAAAAAGTAAATGAAATCAGTAAATAAGTGGAGGTGTAAACAATGGTGGAAATATGGACCGAGGTCCCATGATGTTCACTAGTGATTTTCTCTCCCAAAAGACAATAAATAACTATGTTGGGTGAATAAATTGCAGCTGAGAAATTGACAGGATTAAAAACGCACCACAATGCTAACTATTCTACAAGAGAGTTAAGAGGCTCAATCATATGGGAAGTACGTGTGGCATTCCGACTCAGAACACCGGAACGCCTTGTATTCCAGCCCAAGGATAGTCTTCTGGAATACGATAATACTTGATATAGAACTGAACAACTTTCTATTATAAGGGTAAATGGGTACAAGGGTTCGATTACAAGGCTAGCGAAGCGGGGCGGAGAACAAGCCTACTTCTAATGCTAGCGGCGAAACAAGTACAAGCAGCGGGAACCTACTAAAGCAGCGGAATAACTCGTGGCAGCGGAATGGCGGCGACGATGGTGAACTCCATTCCACAGGGACACTGCTGGGACACCTCCTACCTCGCACACGTCGGGAACTTCGTCCTACACAAACAAAGCATCACCTGCAATTTGGTATGACACGCCAGGTCAGTACATTGAATGTACTTGCAAGCTCACAACAACCAAAGCATCAAAGCAAAACAATAACATAGCAAGGCAGGTCATAGTATATTAGTGAATTAAGCATGTGAGAATAAATAATATTTTAAACTAGATAACCATCAATTCAAGTCACCTAGATCACCTCACCCATGATCATCTGAGCCTCAGCTCGTACCAAGATTTCTCATGCATACCTGGTGATCTTCTCAAGATTAACATAGCCCTCACATGACTCCCTCTTTGTCATTGCATAATCATCATGTAAGCATTTCTGCCTCAATGCTCAACTGATAGTGATCCAATTATACTATAAGTCCCTCCATCATTAAAAGTGTCGATCGAACGGTGTGACCAAGTACGAACTGTCCATGACCGAGGACGCGGCTATTCGAACAGATTTTGACTCTGCAGAGTTTGCACACTTTACCCACACCATGGAACTCCTGGTTCCGTACTTCTGTACACTTCCCAAAAGGGTGAACCGGCGATGCTCCAACAGAACTCGTCCACCCCGTAACACTCCTAATGTACCACCGACATACCCTGAAGGTCATGTCCTGGGTATCCACCGTGTCCTCCAGACACCCGCCACCATCGTGGCTCAACAAAACTGTCCACCTGGGGACCCATGGCCACATAACTCCGGAGCACAAGGTTACCACCACTTACCGGGTCAAGGTAGCGTGCATGCGTAACCTCCCCTACTTAGTGATATCAGTAAAAGGTACGAAAGTAGACCGAGCAAGGGCCCGCCCACACAAGAAAATGTGGCTGCACTGGAAATGTTTGGTTCAGTGGCACCTGATCAACGAATGATGGGGTATATCCCCGAATGCATCTAGATCAAAGTCATATTGCTGAAATCATCTAGCAACCTATAATCCAAGTCACATCAATATCCTCTACGTAATCCAAGACATGATCATGGCTATAACACAATCCAAGTAATAGTTTGATGAATAAAGTAGCCATGTCAAAATGATCAGATATGCCTAGCAGTAATCATATCCATAGAAGCATAACTCCACGACTAGTCATTTGAACTCCAAGCATATTCATGGAAATAGTATAATCATTGTTAACTCCGAACATGCCATGAGTTGATCATCATATAATCCGAAAGCTAAGGCAAATTTTAAAAACCACGTCAAAGCTTTATGATAATGCAAGTGGGAGTCGTGGCTTGCCTTTCACCAAGGGAGTGCGAAGATACTCCTGGTCTCCAACACAAAGAAACTCCTGAAAAGGATTTTAAAACGGCAAAACAAAATGTCACATAAAGCCTTGCTTTTATTCAGCAAAAAGACACAGAACAACATGGCATAAAAGCTATGCCAAAATAAAGAGGGGCTCAAGAGAAAAGTATTGCAAAAAGTTTCAACTCAAATGGACTTGTAGTTTAGGATATATTCAGGGTCAAAGTTGGGTCAAAATAATGATTTAAAATGAATTTAAATCGTTTTCTGGAATTTCTAGAAGGGGCCATGTCGAAGGCGTATTCTAGGAATACACTTTCACTTGCGTATCGCTTCGGGCTGGGATAGGGAGGCTGACTAGTGGGGCCGGCTGGCAGGGTCGAAGGGAGAGAGAGGGAAACAGAGCACGGGAGGCTCACCGACAACGAACTCCGGCGAGGGGGCTGCGGCTGGGTGTATCGAGGGTGCAGGGTGGTTGGGCTTTCGACGACGAGCACGCCCGTACCCGTAGCTCCTCAGGAGGCGGCCTGGAGGTTGTGCTACCGTCTTCTCTGGCGACGGCAAGCCACGATGGTCGGCGACGTCGGCGATTCCAGCTCCTATCCTGACCAGGAAGGGTTGGAGAAGAACCAGGGGAGTACTAGGATCGTTCCCGTGGTCTAGGTCAAGGCATAGGGGCGCTGGAGCAGCGTGTCCGCGACGAGGCAGAGCGGCAGCGCTTGCTGCCGAAGTTGGGGAAGGAGGGTTCCAGGGCCTCAATTCCTGGTATTGGAGGTCGATTGGGAGGGAGGGGAGTCGATGGGTGAAGCGAGGCGAGGCTGGGCGTGACTTAAATAGCCGGGGACGCGATGCCGTGGCCAGATGGCACCGTGCATATGCGGACGACGCCGGTGATGAGTTGGGCGCCGCGCTGGAGGGCTCGAGATGTTTCTGACACAACGGGAGAGGGGTCTGGGTGGCTAGGGTAGGATAGCAACCTCTAGGCACCATTAATGGCGAGCTCGGGAATAGTGGAAAACTTGGCGCCGGGGCCACATGGCGGTCGTGGCCGGCGAGGAGGGAGAAGGAGGGGAAAAGATAGGGAGAGGACGCAGGGGCAAGGAAATGCAAGGCGGCACAGTTGGGCTAGCAGGGGTGGCAGGGCGTGGCCGTGGACGGCACACCAGAGGGTTGACCTCGCCTAGGGCGCGCCAACAGCACGCAGAGGCGTGGTCACCACGCGAACTCGCGCTCTGGGCTGCCTTGGCGTGGCCACTTGTGTCCTGCATGTAGTGCAAGCATCAGTGAGTGTAAATGTGGAAGGTTCTAGGGCAGGGGGTGGATGAGCTACTCGCCAGCATTGAAACTAGGTGTTATCCAGAAGGTGTTTGTACTGAACCATGGGAGTTTGTCTTGGCAAAATGAACTTGTTTTTGGGTAGGCTTTGTGTGATTATAGGGTGAGTGGCCATGCAAAGTTTCATCTCAAAAGGATCAAGGGAGCTAGCACTTCCTTTGCAAACCTCCAAATGGACCAGAAATGCCTTGGTGAAGCTAGCCTCACATAGGGATCAAGGGGGTGGCTCAAAATTGGTGTTGTGGGGTTATTTGGGTGTGGTAACAGGTGTGCAAAGTTTCAGAGCCCTTGCACATACCTAGCTTGCACTTGCTTCACAAAGCTTCTTGCTGGACAAAAACTTTAGGAGTTTGGTGAGGGAATTTGGCTAAGAAATTGGGATTGAAATTTGGCATAGGCTTCTGATATGGTGGGTTTGGCTTGCACACAAAAATTTGAGAAGTAAAGGTCAAATATAAATAGCACTTCCTTCACAAAGTGCTATTCTTCCCCAGGAGACAAATGAATTTCTCTAGATGAAAAAATTCACTTGGGACATGCAATTTTTTTGGATATTTTGGCAAGATATGATGTCAAGGCCATGTGTGAATTGTTTGGAGATTTATAGAGCAATATAACTAGGGGTTGCTTCACAATCCTCAAAGTCAATGAATATTCCTTTTAAGGAAAAAGGAATATATGGCATGAAGAAAAGTGTGGCTTGGAGGGGGGTCAATGGAAGATTTTTGGAAGGGTCCTAAGGAATCATGGCCCACTTGAGCAAAGGAAGAAAATATGGTCAAGTTTCAAGTCCAAAGAGTTGCTTCAAATCAAACCAACTGGCAAATCTCAGAAAAACTGGAGAAAAGAAAAAGTGGCAAAAACCAGGGTGTCAGAAACCTACCCCCCTTAGGAAAATCTCGCCCTCGAGATTTGGTTGCTCAGGGAATAAGTCGATACATACTGGTCTTGGGGGATCTTGTTGTTTCCTGGCTTTCCCCTTTTTCTTCACAGTGTACCTGATGGACCTGTGAAAACCTTATTATTTGTCTCGGGGTTTACTTCACCCAATCCATACTTCTGACAAAAATTCTCCCTTTATATGTCTAGTCTTTTATTGCTGGATTATATCCTCATGTTGGTTGACTTGTATGACATCAAGGTGTCTTGTCCTTGGCGGGACGTGAATGCCGAAGGTATCCGTACTATCCTCGGGGATATCTCATGCATTCTATCTTGCGGCACAACCTTAAATCCTTTGTATGGGTTTCCTCGAGTATAGGCTTACCTCTAGAGGGGGGGCTATCTGACTCAGAGTGCTCATCATCATGATTTCTCATTTATGCGAAACTCAGACTATCTGCTCATGGTGTTGCATCGCTTTTCCTGACTCATCCATCTTGAACATACATCCTGCAAGCGGGGCACGTGATTTTAACTTTTACTCTCCATGAGATTTTCTTGGTATGCTACCATATCCGAGGGTGGAGATAGGTTGTCCTATGCTCCAACACGATCCTTGCAGTCAATATGCTGAGCTGGGTAGGGGATGATCTTTGGCTAAGCAGACTTTTGTATCCAGCCAAACTGAAAATTTAAAACTTGAGTAACCGCTCAAGCTGTCTGGCTTCGTTTTCAATATTTTCCCATATAAAGGCCTTGTTTGGTTCAGCTTTGTCAATCAGATTTCAGAAATCCACAGTCGAACCAAACAGGATTTCACCAAAGCAACGATTTTTGCTGTCGGATTCCACCTAAGCGTAGCCGGAAAATACACGTACGAGCGAACCAAAAAGCGAACCTTCGAACGATTTCTGAAAATCTGCTGCGGAAAATCGAAATCTACCCGAGAGGTGCTTCCGATTTTCCGCAGCAGATTTTCAGAAATCCGCAACCGAACTAAACAGGGCCAAAGTGAGATTCATTAAGTATGGATGCCCATGGTGATCCATACGGAATCGTGGTCTCGTCTAATCAAGGTCTATTTGACCATGAAGTCCATGAAAGTATTCCTCTGATTTACCTGTCGGGCTTGCAAGAGTTGCAGACGTTTGGCAGCTTCTCGGTGCGGTGCTGGCTATGGTCGCACCTATTGCAGCAAGGTTCAACATATGCCATGTCTATCTGCCTTGGCCCTTGCTACTGTCGACAATCACACTTTTGTACTGCTTGTATGCCGATTTATCTTTTGTCAGAATCCTTTCTCTGAGCTGGTTCGACTGCCTTCACCTTTCGTCTCTTGGCTAATTATGGTTATCCTTCCACGTAGTAGTTTGGCCTTAAGATTATCCTCCTTCGGGTCCTTGTTGGATGTGAGAAGATGAATCTCATGGCTAAGGTCAAGGTCACATGCTTCATCGTTCCCTTGCTTTGGGGTGTGTCTTCTTGACTGTCGGGCTTTATACTGGGCTGAGATGTGTATTAGATTCTTCTGCTTGTTTTTCTCGCGGGAGTTGTGACTGTTACTGCTTTCCATGCGTATAACTCACTTGGCTACGAGCACAAATGTATCCATATAGTAGTAGCTCGCGTAACTTGAGAAGTATGCCCATAACACGTGCAAGTCCATATGCAACTGAGTATGCTGACATCTTCATGGGTTCTGAATAGTTCGATTCCTGACAACAGTGTTGTAGGCACCAATTGACTTATGGACCCCTTTAATAGTAGAGAAATGTGCACGCATAACACACTTGTAGCATAGGAATAAATTTGCCTTGTCCTATTTATTAGGCAAGAACAAAATTAACAAAAAGGATAGCAATTTGAAGCGAAGAAGGGAGGGGAGGGGGAGGGCGAATGAAAAATTTCTCCATGCGAGGAGAACATGAGTGAATGTTTTAGTTCACAGGGGGAAAATCCTTTCATAAACCCTGAAGCATATTATGAAAATTGGGCCATAAAAGGCCTAAGTTTTTTTTAAAGAGCCTGAAACGCTAGAAAATAATTTGCACCGGGCTTATTGACCTGAAAACATTTAAATTTGATGAAGAGTGCAAAAAAGGCTAATCCTAGTTAACTATTTTTTACAGAATTACCTTGAACAAATTTGTTGTGAAAATAATAATGCAAAATAAGGTGCAAAAAATCATATTTTGAAAACCATTTTTTTGAAATTTCCATGAGAATATATGAAACACTATGAAGACATTAAAAATTGTCATGTAATCAAGGAAGATGCAATTACCAAAATGACATCATTTGAAGAAGAAAATGAGGCTAATTTTACCATGAGAATAGGTACAAAATAATTGTCTACAATTTTCATTGTATGCAAAAAAAGTCTGACTATAATTTTCCATGAACACATTGCAAAAATATGATATTCAAACTAAAAAATAAACAATTGCCTTATTATGTATAATAAAATTTCTATAGTGTGTATAATAGAGTTGATATGTTCTACCCCCAAAAATGACATGGTGTAAAAAAATGAAATTGCCATGTTACCTACAAAAGACTTGCCATAGACTATTAAAAAAGATTGAAGTGGCCTAAATATTGAAATTGTCACATTACTCGTAAAAATACAAAAAAAAATTGACATGTTATGTCAAATAAATTTGCCTTGATGTGTGTAATACAATTATCATCCTCTAACTGGAAAAATTATCATGGTACACACCAAACATTCTCATGGCCCTTTGAAAAAATCATGGTCTAGATATTACAATTGTCATGACACTTACGATAAAATTATCATGATGTAAATGTTAAAAAATATCAGGGTTGAGTTGATAAAACTATCATGTTGTGTAAAATATGTTTGTCGTAGACACATGACATTTAAAAAAATGATGTATGAAAAAATTACCATGACTTTTGGTTTCTAAAAATTGTTGTAAAACACATTTCTTTTTGCAGATTTTGGCATCTCTAAAAATAGTATAAAAAGGGGAAGGAAATGGGATTCAAACCTAGGTCACCAGATCTAAGCTTGACATCCTTAGCAGTGCAATGGACTCGTGTGTTTGGTTAGAAGAGCATTCACACCTGGACATGTGTGTTTGGTTAGAAGAGCATTCACGCCTCTTTTATGTCGCGCAAACAACATTAGAATCTAACATGTCTCGCCCCTTTGCTCTAAGATCCATAATGTCACCCCAAATTGCTAGCGTTCGCTCCCTATTTTTTGGTTAAAAAAAGTTAACAATGTACTCACGGAACAAAAATTAATATGAAAGTCAATAAAATACTAGTACAAAGAAATCATTTTCAAGCCCGAACTCACTATCTAGATGAAAATAATTAGCATGACAAGTCAACGTACTGCGTTTACAAGATACCTAAAATATTATCTCGATTCTCTTTGCCAAACCTAGTACGAGTAGAGTACTTGTACCTCTATGCCCAAACTAATTTGTTCAATTCACATCCAAAAGGAGGTTTATAATGTGATTCATGCCCACACAAGGCAAAAATCAACATGACAAGACATTAAGCAGATCTCAAGTTTACAATATTTACAAGCACTTAGCTTCATGGATGCACGATCAACCTCCATGCTAGGACCATAAGAATGGAATCACTCTTTGGCTAATAATGGCCATTCTTTGCAGAGATTAATGATTTAGTATAAATGTGAAGGAAGATGGTCTGGAGTAGTGGCCTTTATCTATTATCTATGAGATTTTGTCATGATCATAGGAGAGAAAACTGCAAAAATTGCAAAATATAATGGTTAGAAAGCCATTCAATTGTTCAAAATCATCAGCCATATGCAATAATGTAAATAATATTGAGATAACCACTTCAAATATGATTATTTGAGTTGACTCACATTTATCCGCCGAGTTAATACAATAGGCATTGATTCTCACATATGAAAATATAATTATTTGTTTAATGCATTCCTAACGTTGAAGCTGAAAGAATAAAAAAAAACTTAGCTCTGATGCAAAAACTCAAATTCGAAGTTGCAAGCCCTTCGTCCAAAAAGGATTGTGCGACTTCATTCCTGATTGCCGTTGGAACCTGGAAGTCATCACTTAAGATTTATGTCCGTTCAGATTTAAATTGCGTTATTATTCTTCAACCATAATTTTGTTTCCACCTTATTACTCCATACCATTGGGACTTCAATGCAAAAACTAGGCAAAATCAGGCTTAGGCTGTCCAAAATTAGATGACCGTATAATGGATAAAAATATTTATTATCAAGATTCATGACACTTCAACGATGCATTACTACAAACAATGCAGCTGGAAGCATACTGTACCTCAAGGTCAAAATGAATGCTTTGGCTCCTAGATTTAAAATGATGCAAAACTGGAAGCAGTAGTAGGAGATATCACAATGAAGCACTTATTTTTTTAAATATGAGGACAACATTGACTGATCTAACAAAACGAACATCCAATGGTAATGTTCTGATTTCTCTATATCTCATTACAAAAGGTCTTCTCAGTGTCTTGTTTTTTTAAATCAGTTTCATGGAAATTAGTTGCCATTGGCGAAAAGAAATACATCCCTCACAAACCCATTTGTCAAGGCTTTAGCTTGAGGGTGAGGGTTATTTATTTTTATTTTCTAAAATTTCAAACATGATTTAATTAAATATTTTGAATCTTGGCCAAGTTATACACATAGCCAACTGTCACCAGGTTTGCAGCGGCTTCTGCTTGATTATGATAATAGCATGGTGATTAGCTAAATGACTCCATTAAACGAAACAATTATATATTAAAGATCACATCATGAATCATTGTTACCGAGACCACACAAATCACTATTTGAAGGATGATAGACTTAAGATTTTTTAAGTACAATGTTGTGAGTTCTTATCATGGAAACCTACAAAGGTCATTGAATAGCGCAAATGACATGTAGTAGAATTTTATCGACTGGTGCGCTATCATCAAGGTTATTTTTTTGAACTTATCATGTACAATGTTCCCACGTGTTACAAAAATTCAGAAAGATTCAATTTCATCAGCTGCTTCTAGGAGTTGTAGAATTTCTAACAACAAATCCAGTCCTACATTAAATTGCAATGTACTATGTGGTGTATCTCTAAATTCAAAAGACTATTATTCCATCTGAGTTGGATTCAGATCATGTGATTCCACGTCTGCATAGTAGCTAAAAGAACAAATAATGTTCACCAGGGATAGCCGCACAGGCAGAGCACTGCGATTGTCAGTTGTCAAACGATTCAGTGAACCACCGCCGCGAAGGCGGTTCCCTCGGGGGAGGGGGATCCTACTTGAATATGAACTAACTTCAAATAAGAGATTGGTCCGGTTTATAAGGGAACTAGATCAAAAAATAAAATAAATGGTTCCAACTTATAAAGAAAACCGGATTGAAAACAACACAAGCAACATAGCCTCATCGACAACAGGCGACAAATGCATTGAACACACACAACCAAATCCATTGGTGCTTCTCCAATGTACCCCACTCGCATGCGAGCCACATCATCACACACCTTAGATCATAGTAACTCGTGCTACACAAGGCGACCACTACCGACCACAAACGTTGCATCAAACATTCGGAGTTGCTACCCTGACGTACCAAACCCATAAATCGCGCCGACCAGGTCGATGAACTCACTTCTCTCCTAGCATCAAGACGCCACTCATGCAATGTAGATCCGTGGACCTACCCAATAATCGTTGTTGCATTGCCATCCAAGAGCACCACCTCAACGCACAACCACCGACTAGAGTCGTCACTCTGACATCCACCTAACCTAACCACAAAACAACCCTGCCAAACCAACAAAAACAACGAGCAAGTATGTAGCACCACGATGAACCCTTCGGAAAGAAAACGACATGCAAAGTCCCCCTTGCTCAAACTACGTGACGACAACAAACATAGAAAAGTGCCCTGCTGCCCACCACCAAACACACCCATAAGTCACAATAGTTGTTGGAACTCACTCCGCCACAACCATGCCATGCCATCCCAAGTAGCAGATCCACAGACACCAGATCTGCCCACAACCTTACACCATCGCAGTTGACAAACAGAGGTAGGGTTGTGCATGATACATTTCTCCTCGCAGGTGTCATATTTCTGCCTTCCTCGCATCTCCCCTATCGCCATCCCATCGCCACTTGGTTTCTGGTCTAAAGGCTAACGGTGACGGTAGTCTGCTCCCAACAGTGTTTTAAACCCTTCACCAACGCCTCCTGTGCACTCTCTGTTCCCCACCAATCTGGTCAAGAGTTCTTTGCCTGGATGTGGGATTTGTGCATTGGCTTGATCCCACATCCCGTGTTCTCCTGTTGGTGCCGCCAGAGCCGCACGTTAGAGCACCACCATCGGCGGTGTCAAAGCACGGGCAATCGGCACCATCGCGGTTAACACACAGAATGCAGAGAGGCCGTGAGCACGTAGCTACCTATTGACAAGGCCATGGGCGCCCAGCAAGCGAACATAGGATTCAAGATCAAGTCTGTGGCACAAACACAAAAACAGGGAAAGGATGTGAAGCCTGGTCGACAGGAAACGCAGAGTGCGCAGGAGGTGAGGGGAAAGGATGAAAACACTGATACTCCTCTCACGACTTTCAACAGTGATTGTCGACCTACATCCGACTCCTCTTGCGACTTTCATCGGGAGTGATGGCGCATATGACTCCTTTGACAACGCCTTGCACATGTGCCTTCCCTTGGTGCTTCGGGCCTGTCTGCATGCGACCTCGACTCCTTCGGCATAATTTAGAGATGATAACGGTCATGCCACACTGCTTTCTCTAGTAGCTTCGACCGGAGATGGTGGTCGTTCTTTTTTCAATGCTACCGCATCGACTACTTCAGCTATCACCGAGCAGGAGATGGGGCGACTTCGTGACCTCCTTCTTGCCTTTCGTTCTTCCTTGTCAGGTGCATCTACGTCAACCTCTACAATTGAGCCCATGAGGTGCATCTACGTTGACCTCTACAGTTGAGCCCATGACTGAGCTAGAGATTACGCGACTTTGATGCCTGCTGATGGTACCTCCCTCCTTGTTATTGGCCAAGGTATTCTTAGCACATACTCTTTTCATGATCCTAATGTTGCTCATGTTCCTACACTTCCCATGCAGCACATTTCTGGTGGTCAAATTGTTGACTTTGGTAGCGGGGTCATTCTGTACTTTGACTTAATGTTCTATTCTGGACCGTAACAATGCTCTCCTTGGTGTTGGCCCCAATGTCGTGACTCTCGAGGTCTTTGGGAGCTTAGTTGGCTTTACCTTCTCTCTGCGCCCCCACCCACAATCTCTCCACCTCTGTTACAATGTCTACCAACTATTTTCAGGAATGGCATTATCGCCTCGATCACTTGTGCGACTCTCGTTTCTCATCCGTTGTTCAACATGGCCTTCTTAGATCCATCTCCGACGATGTGTCTTTACACTGTCAAGGTTATCGGCTTGGTAAATAGGTCCAGTTACATTATCATCATAAGTCCTTTCCCACCATGTTCACTCTAATGTCTAGGGTCCATCTCATGTTGCCTCGAAGAAGGTTATCGCTACTATATTATCTTTATAGATGATTTCTCTCGACACACCTGTATATATTTTTTCTTCTCATAGTGAAGTCTTACCTACATATAAGTGTTTTTCTAACATGGTTGACACTCACTTCTCCACACTTACGTATGTTCTATGCTGACTCTGCTGGAGAATGTCTCCAAGATGTTGCGTGGAGACCTTGTTGGGTAGAGTACTCTTGCGCAGTGCTCTTGTCCTGATGTTGATGATCAAAATGTGTGGCTAAGCACAAGCATATTCACTTCTTGAGACAACTCGTGTGTTGATTATCATTGCCTCACTTATGGGTTGAGACTGTCTCCGCTTTATCCTATCTCATCAACCTTCAACTATCCACTGTTCATCTGGGTGGTGTTCCTTTCGAGCGCCTTTGGTCATTCTCCTGGTCATTCTACGCTTCGTTTATTTGGTTGTATTTTTTATGTCATTCACCCCTGTGAATGGAACAAATTGGCCACTCGGTATGTTGAGTGTCTCTCCTTAGAATACAATGATGAGCGTAAGGGATATCATTTTTCGGATCCCATTGATCGTCAGATGTGACCTTTGAGGAGTCTAACCCATCTGTTTGCGTCCTTCTTCCTCGACCTTTTCAGTGAAGGATATCTCTTTCGTCACTTTTCCCGACACTCCCATAACTTCGGTTGAACCCTTGTCCATTTGTCATATTGATCTTGCTATTTCGACTGTCGCAGATTCGGCGCTACCATCTCCAATGGTTTCCTCTGCTTACTTAACATATGATTCTACACCTTCATCCCCGACAATTCCTCCTCGTATTTTTCCATCTTTTCTTTACTTATACTCATCATCACTGGCCACCAAATACACGATAAAGCACATTCTCCCCTCAGTTGGGGCATCTGGAGGGATCTTAACTGCTTGGAATGATTCCATCCTTGATGGAAAACTTGTATTCCAAAACAAGTTCTCCCTCTCTGTTGAATTCACAAACAGACTCACTAACCAGAGTTGGATTCTCACAAACATTTATGGCCCATGCCAGCAACAGGAAAAGGATGAATTCATGCAATGGTTCCACAACATTGACATGCCTGATGACATTGACTGGATCATAATGGGAGATTTCAACTTCATTAGATCACCTGATGATAGGAACAAACCTGGGGGGATGCAAATGATATGCTGTTATTCAATCAGGCTATCAGTAACCTGGGGTTAATAGAACTTCCTCTGAAAGGCAGACAGTTCACTTAGAGTAACATGCAGGAGAGACCTTTACTAGAAAAGTTAGACTGGTTTTTCAATGGTTTTTCACATCTGCTTCCTGGACTAATACAAACCCTGCCACTGTTGCACTTCCTCTGGCAAAGCCACTATCTGATCACCTGCCTTGTTTGATCCAAATTGATTCCAAAATACCCAAATCAAGGATCTTCAGATTTGAGAACTACTGGCTAAACAATTCTGAATTCAAATCCATTGTTCAGTTTGCTTGGAATATCCCTATTGGATACAGTGACTCTGCTAAGAGAATCAATGCAAAGCTGAAGAATGTGAGAAGAGCTCTTAAACTTTGGGCTAAAACCCTGCCCTATATGAAAGTGGAAATTGCAAGAATTAATGAATATATATTTCTACTTGACTTTCTTGAGCAATTCAGAAATTTATCTATCTTTGAATGGAACTGTAGAATCCTGCTCAAAGATTACCTATTAGGTCTGCTCAATAGCTAGAAAATCTACTGGAAGCAAAGAGGAAAGATCAATTGGGTTAAGTCGGGTGATGAGAGTTCTGACTTCTTCCATGCAAAAGCAACAATCAATCATAGAAGCAATTTCATTACTGTTCTTCAAGACAATAATCAAGTGGATATTTCTGATCATGAAGGCAAGGCTGCTATCCTCTGGAATAGTTTCAAAGATAGAATGGGGCAATCCACTGAGGTAAACATGCACTTTAATCTCTCTGATCTTTTTGGTCCACACTATGATCCTCAGATTGACTCGAGGTGCCTTTCACCACTGATGAAGTTGAGGCTGTAATTAAGGACCTGCCAAATGGAAAATCCCCTGGACCAGATGGATTCAATAATGAATTCATTAAGAACTGTTGGGACATCATTGGCTCTGAAGTGATACAGCTGATACAGGATTTCTATAATGGTTCAGTTTCTCTAGAGAGTATCTACTCATCATACATCACCCTCATCCCAAAGATTCCAAACCCCTGTCTTGCTAATGATTTCAGGCCTATTTCTCTGTTGAACTCCATCCTAAAAATTCTAACCAAGCTTTTGGCAAACAGGATGCAGGCAGTGATTCTCAAGCTGGTGCACATAAATCAATATGGGTTTTTACAGAACAGAACAATCCAAGACTGCATCAGTTGAACCTTTGAGTATCTCCACCTCTGCCATAGATCCAATGTGGAAACCCTGTTGTTAAAACTGGACTTTGAAAAAGCTTTTGACACAATTGACCACAAGGCCATTCTTGAAATCCTCAAAGCCAAGGGATTTGGAGAAAGATGGACAAATTGGATAAACATGATTTTCAGCTCTGCTACTTCTGCAGTCCTGTTAAATGTAGTGCCAGGTAAAAAGTTTTACTGTAAGAGAGGGGTAAGACAAGGTGATCCTCTTTCCCCCTGCTCTTTGTACTTGCTGCTGACCTGCTCCAGTCCATCCTAAATAAGGCTTAAAGTTTGAATCTTATGTCTGCCCCAGTTCAATTGCAATCTTGCCCTGATTTTCCAATTGCACGGTATGCTAATGACACTCTGATTGTTCTCAAGGCTGACTCCAGGCAGTTAATATGTTTCAAGGCTCTGCTGCACACCTTTTCTGAGGCCACTGGTTTGAAAGTGAATTTCCACAAATCTCATATGATACCTCTAAATATTGAGGAAAGAGTGGGACACTACATCAACACCTTCAAATGCCATAGAGGACACTTTCCCATCACCTACCTGGGAATTCCACTGGGAATCCACAAACCCAAAGTGGAACACTGCTTGCCAATGGTCAGCAGGATTGCCGAAAAATTGTCTGGGCTTGCAAACTTCCTCACATATGCTGGCAGACCGATCATGGTGAAATATGTGTTGTCTTCTCTAGCTCTCTACTGGATGAATTGCTTTGACTTGCCTGAGACAATCAAACAGCAAATCAGCAAGTATCTGAGACACTGCCTTTGGAGAGGGTCCAACATGGAGGATAAAAGGCCTGCACTTGTTGCTTGGTCCACTATTTGCATACCAAAGGATCAAGGAGGACTGGGGGTGTTCAATATCAATGCACAAAACAATGCTTTGTTGATTAAGAATCTTCACAAATTTTTCAATAAGCAAAACATCACTTGGGTCAACATGGTATGGGAAGCCCACTATGAAAATGGACAATTGCTTGCAAATCACATGGTGGGATCCTTTTGGTGGAAAGCAAATGTAGGACTTCTGAATCACTTCAAATCTATGGCCAAGTGTATTCTTGGAAGTGGATCAACTGTCTCTTTCTGGTTTGACCTCTGGAGCACCCAATGCCTTTACATTCTCTTACCACACATCTTCACATTTGCAAAGAACCAGATGATCACTGTGAAGCAGTTCATGGAAATAGAGTTTATTGATGACCTTTTTCATCTGCCTCTGATTTCTCAAGCTCATGAAGAACCGTTGGTCATTGATTCCCTGTGCCAAGACTACATCCTCAACAACAACTCCACTGTTAGTGATAAATGGACCTATATCTGGGGTAGCACCAAATTCAGCTCAGCTCAGGCCTACAAATCCTTAATTGGGTTTAAAGTTGTCCCACCTCACTTCAATTGGATTTGGAAATGTAGCTCTCAACCTAAACATAAGGTGTTTTTCTGGCTGCTTCTTCATGACAGGCTAAACACAAGAAATCTCCTCAGAAGGAAGACCTTCCACCTGCAGAGTTACAATTGTGCCACCCTCAATTGCCCAACTGAAGAGACACTCCATCACCTTTTCTGGAGTTGCCCCTTTGCTTCTACCTGCTAGGACTTCATTTGCCCCTCTAGAGGCCGAAACCTATCAAATTTAGAAGCAATTGATGACATCAAACACAAACTCAATGTGCCATTCTCTATGGAAATCATCACCATTGCTGCTTGGGCCCTCTGGATGACCAGGAATGACAAAATCTTCAGAAACAGGAACCCTTCTATGTTGCACTGGAAGGAGCACTATTTCTCTAAGCTAAAACTTTTGAGATATTGAATCAAGAATAAATATGCTAAGTCATTCAAAGAATGGCTTGACAATGTAACATAGTTCTTTTCTTTTTCTGCTCTGGCTTAGCTCAAGCCAGGTAAAGACTTGTTTTTATTTAATAAAGTTAAAAGTTGCAGTGGGGCCTTGCCCTACTGTGTCCCCCCTCAACTCACTCCACAACCATGTCATGACATCCCAAGTAGTAGATCCACAGACACCAGATCAGCCCACAACCTTACACCATCGCAGTTGACACGCGGAGGTAGGGTGGTCAATCATACATTTCTCCTCTCAGGTGCCATCTTTCAGCCTTCCTCGCGTCTCCCCTATCGCCATCCCATCGCCACTTGGTTTCGGGTCCAAAGGCTAACGGCGACGGTAGTTTGCTCCCAACAGTGTTTTTCAACCCTTCACCAACTACTCATGTGCACTCTCTGTTCCCCGCCAATCTGGTCGAGCACCCTTTGCCTAGATGTGGGGTTTGTGCACTGGCTTGATCCCACATCTCATGTTCTCCTGTTAGGTGCCTCCATAGCAGCAAACTCTAGCACCACCATCGGTGGAGCAAGAGCGCGGGCAATCGGCACCATCGCGGCTAATGCACAATAGCAGAGCGATCGTGAGCACGACGCTACCTATCGCCAAAGCTAGGGGCGCCCAACAAGCGAACATGGGATGCAAGATCCAAGTTCGTCGCACACAACCCACAAATAGGGAAAGGATGTCAAGCATGATCGATAGGAAACGCAGAGTGCACGGGAGTTGAGGGGAAGGGATGAAAACATTGATACTCCTCTCGTGACTTTCACCGGAGATGAAAACATTGATACTCCTCTCGTGACTTTCAACGGAGATTGTTGACCTACATCTGACTCATCTCGCGACTTTCGTCAAGAGTGTTAGTGCATATAAATCCGTCGATAATGCCTTGCACATGCGCCTTCCCTTGGTGCTTCGGGCATATGCATGCGACCTCGACTCCTTCGGTCTTGGGAGATGATATTGTAGGTTTGACTGGTGGTTGTGGCCGCTCTTTTGCGATGTCGTCGCATCGATTACTTCACCTATCACCTAGCATTAGATGGGGCGACTTCATGGCATGCTTGTTGCCCTTGGTTCTTCCTTGTCAGGTGCATCTACATAGACCTCTGCAGTTGAGCCCATTACTGAGCCAAAGATTACGCGACTTTGATGTCTGCTAGTTGTGTCCTCTGGTTCTCCATCGACAACTTCTATTAGTTATGCTATCGGCTCTTCTAACATTATGAGACCACCTTTTATACAAGTAGATACGTCCTTGTCGATTCTTAATACTGGAGCATCCTTTGATATGACTCATGATTCATCCATTTTGTCTTCTCTTCGACCTCTCACTTCTCATGTTCATGTTCTTACCGTCGATGGTACCTCCCTCCCGGTTAATGGCCAAGGCATTCTTAGCACTTACTCTTTTCATGATTCGTATGTTGCTCATGTTCCTCCACTTCCCATCTAACCCATTTCTGGTGGTCAAATTGTTGACTTTGTGGGGTCATTCTGGACTTTGACTTAATGTTCTGTCCTGAACTGTAACAGTGCTCTCCTTGGTGTTGGCCTCGGTGTCGTGAATCTCGGGGTCTTTGGGAGCTTAATTGGCTTCACCTTCTCTTCTCTACCACCACCACCACTATTTCCACCTTTGTTGCCTTTTCTACCAACTATTTTAAGCAATGGCATTATTGCCTCGATCACTTGTGCGGCTCTTGTTTCTCATCCTTTGTTCAACGTGGCCTTCTTAGATACATCTCCAGTGGTGTGTCTTTACAATGTCACGGTTATCAGCTTGGTAAACAAGTCATGTTACCTTATCATCATAAGGTCCTTTCGACCATGTTCACTCTGATGTCTGGGTCCATCTCCTGTTGCCTCGAAGGTCATCGCTACAATATTATCTTTATAGTTGATTTCTCTCAACACGTCTGGATATACGTTGTCTTCTCATAGTAAGGTCTTACCTATATATAACTATTCTGTTGATATGGTTGACACTCATTTCTCCATGCTTATTCATATGTTCCGTGCTAACTCTGCTGGAAAATATCTCCAAGTTGTTGCATGGAGTCCTTGTTGGGTAGGGTACCCTTGCTCAGTTCTCTTGTCCTAATGCTAATGCTCAAAATGGTGTGGCTAAGCACAAGCATCGTCACTTCTTGAGACAACTCGTGTGTTGATTAGCGCTGTCTCACTTTTCGGTTGAGGTTGTCTCCACTTTCACCTATCCCATCAACCTTCTACCATCCATTGTTCATCAGGGTGGCGTTCCTTTCGAGCGTCTTTAGTCATTCTCCTAATTATTCCATGCTTTGTTTATTTGGTTGTGTTTGTTATGTCATTCACCCCTATGAATGGACCAAACTGCCCACTCAATCTGTTGAGTGTCTCTCCTTAGGATACAATGATGAGCGTAAGGGATATCGTTGTCGGATCCTATTGGTCATCAGATGCGTATTTCTCAGGATGAGACCTTTGATGACTCTAACCATCTATTCGCGTCCTTCTTCCTCGACCTTTTCAGTGGAGGATATCTCTTTCATCACTTTTCCTGACACTCCTTTCACTTTGGTTGAGCCCTTGTCCATATTTTCTATTGATCTTGTTTCACCGATTATCGCAGATTCGGCGCTACCATCTCCAATGGTTTCCTCTACTTAACAATTGATTCTACACCTTCATCCCCGATGTTGGATAACTGTTGAAGAGTCTGTTGGGTTGTCTTCTAGTTCTATGTTGTGGCCCATCCGGCCCAGCCCGGTTCCTGAACTATATAAGGTGCTTCTATATGAGTTCTCATAACCTAACGTGAGGGAGTTCCTCCCATACAGCCTCCCAGCCGCTAGAGTATCTCTACCTCATGTTAGGCCCTCACTTCATTCCACATGGTATCAGAGAAAGGGGCAGTCAACGGAGGAAGGCTTGCTGATCTGGAAGCAGGCTCCTGTGGCGGCCAGGAGGAAGAGGAAGGAAGCTGGCTGGAGGCCTGTGACAAGTAAGGAGAGGAAGAGGGCATCCTGCGGGTAAGCCCTTGGTGTTTTTGAGAGGTTAGTTTGTTGTCTAGGCAAGCATGGGGGACAACGGGGAGTTGGCCAAGGCTCCGGAGAAGTTAGCAGAACTTATCACTACCAAAGGAGATGGAGGAGCATCTGCTGGAGGGGGAGCAATCGTTCCCCATACCGAAATCGTTCAGAAACTTGAGCTGCCGGCGAATGAAATCAAGTTGGAAGGAGTGACCAACTATCTTCGGTGGTCAAGGAGGACTCTGTTGATTCTGAACTCAAAAGGGCTGGATGAACGTGTGAGTGGTGAAGCTGCAGAACCAACAGACAAGACCAGTCCTGAATGGAAGAAGTGGAATGCCATAAATTCTCTGATTGTGGCATGGTTGCTTAACTCTTTGGTTCCTAACATTGCTGCTTCAGTAGAGGCACTCACAAAGGCTTCAGAGGTATGGGACACCCTATCAAATCTCTATTCTGGAAAGGGGAACATTATGTTGATTGTTGAGATTGAGGATAAAGTGCATGACTTGCAACAAGGTGACAAAACTGTGATGGTATATGTGGCCGAGTTGCATCATCTTTGGGGAGATTTAGGCCATGTTGATCCTCTGGAACTTGCCCATGGGGAATGTGTGAGTGCTGCTGCAAGCTGGATTGAACGCCGGCGGGTCATGAAGTTCTTGAAAGGTCTTAATCAAGAATTTGAGGGGAGAAGGGCTGCTTTACTGCATCAAACCACTACCCCTTCTCTCAAAGAAGCCATTGCTGCTATGTCCAGAGAGGAAGTGCGTCTGAACATGTCAAAGGGCAGTGATTCTGCCCTCATCCGACCTTCTACACAATCGAGAGACAGGAAATGAGAGAATGCTATACTTGTGGACAGAAGGGACACTTGAAGCATCAGTGTACCTCCTTTGCTACACCCGACAGGGGGAGAGGAGGATACACATATGGCAGAGGAAGCTACAAAGGAAGAGGTGATGGTAGAGGTGGTGGACAGCAATATGGCAGAGGTGGTGGACAGCCATATGGACAGCAGTATGGCAGAGGTGGTGGTTAGCAATATGGCAGAGGTGGTGGACAGCCATATGGACGTCAGTATGGCAGAGGTGGTGGACAGCAACACGCTGCATCACCCAAGGCACAATTGGCCGCAGCTTCAGAGCCAACAACCAGTACCTCTCAGGGACAATCAAAGGAAGAAGGACAAAATGAAGCAACCTTTGGGAGCTTTGCTCACTATGTCTACAAAGATGAAGGTAATATTGATAGAGTGTTTATTGCCACTCATAATGATAACTCAGATTGGATTCCTGATTCTGGAGCATTCAAACATGTCACTGGGAATATTAGTGAGTTTGACTCTTATATTCAGTATCCTCCCACACATAGCACTATCCAAACAGCAGATGGCACATCACAATCTATAAAAGGGGAGGGGTCGGTGCAATGTACACCCAACATAAAATTATCATCAGTTTTACATGTTCCTGCTTTTCCCGTAAATTTTTTGTCTCTAAGTGCCTTAATTGATCAGTAGGACTACCGTATAATAGTTGATAGATACATGTGTTTAATTCAGGAGAGGGAGAGCAGCAAGAAGATTGGGATTGCAACCAGGCATAGAGGTCTCTGGCACATGGATCGTGACAAGATGGGCCTTGAGGCGAGTTCTGTGCTTGCTGCGATTGTTGGAGGGAAGGAGAGTATGGCACTGGTTCATCATTGTAGAATGGGTCACATGGCATTTGATAAAATGTTTCGAGTTTTTCTTGATGTAATGGATGGAGTGGACAAAACCAAATTATGTTGTGATGCTTGCGAATATGCTAAGCATACAAGAACCTCTTACGAGTAGAGGGATCAGAAGTGTATCCCCGTTTGTGTTAGTGCACTCTGATGTATGGACGTGTCCTGTTGTGTCAGTAAGTGGCATGAAATACTTTGTGACTTTTATTGATTTCTATTCCAGAATGACTTGGATCTATCTTATGCGTCACAAAGATGAAGTGTTCACTTGCTTTCAGAGTTTTTGTGCCTATGTGAAAAACCAATTCAATGTTCAGGTGCAAGTGATCAGAACTAATAATGGTACTGAATATGTCAACAAAATTTTTGCTGCTTTCCTATCTTCGCAAGGTATACTGCACCAGACTTCATGTCCTGATACCCCTCCCCAGAATGGAGTTGCTGAGCGGAAGAATAGGCACATTCTTGAAGTGGCTCGGTCCCTTATGTTTACCATGAATGTTCCCAAATTCTTATGGAGTGAGGCAGTTATGGCTGCTACTTATTTGATCATAGAATGCCTTCAAAGATTCTAGGTATGCAATCTCCATGCCGACTCCTTCTAAATAACAATGACTTTATTGTTCCACCCAAACTCTTTGGATGTACATGCTTTGTAAGGGATCACAGACCATTTGTTAGCAAGCTAGATCACCGGGCTATCAAGTGCATTTTTATTGGCTATTCCTCCAGACAAAAGGGCTACAAGTGCTGGAGTCCTACCGACAGGCGGACATTTGTCAGCATGGATGTTACGTTTCGCGAGTCAGAACCTTTTTATGGAGGTGAGAGTGATCTAAGTGGATTGTTCCAGGGGCTTGACCATGTTGGTGATGCTCAAGAGGGGGAGAAGCATATTGCAGACCAACAGCAACATCAACAAATTCAGTAGCAAGGTGGTGAACAACAGCAACATCAACAAATTCCTATTGTTGCGGAGATTCCTGCAATTCTTGGTACACCTACACCACCTGGTAGAACCGTACCACCACAAAGATCGCTGCAGAATCCACTTGTGTACTCCAGAAGACAAGTTCAAAGGGAGCACGTTGATCAGCTGGAGAAGCAACAAGATCAGGGACAGGGGGAGCAACCCACTGAAGATGAAAACCAAGGGAGCACAAGTGTAGATTTTGCTAAAAAAGGTCAATCTCAGACTGAATCCAATAATAGCCTAGATTTTCCAATTGCAATAAGAAAAGGGACAAGGAAACTTGAGCCCATAAAGCGACATAGTTATGATGACTATGACATTGTTGGATAACTGTTGAAGAGTCTGTTGGGCTGTCTTCTAGTTCTATGTTGTGGCCCATCCGGCCCAGCCCAGTTCCTGACCTATATAAGGTGCTTCTATCTCAGGTTAGGCCCTCACTTCATTCCACACCCGATGATAACTCCTCGTATCTTTCCAGCTTTTCCTTACTTTTATACTCATCGTCGCTTGTTGTGGATGCGTCTACTGATGCATCATCTACTTATGATGTGTCACCTTCCTCATCTCAACTACTTATGGCTTGCGTCCTCGTCTACTTCCACTTGTTTATCGTCTTGATTTTCCAAGAGCTGGTGTTGGTATTCTTGAGCTGACTACTTATCATGGTGTTGTTCAACATGAATGGTAGCTTGGGATGGTAGAGGAGATTGCTGATCTAGAGCGCACCGAGAAGTGGGATCTTGTTTCACTTCCTCCCATGTTTGTCACATCATGTGTAATTGGGTCATAAGGTTAAGACTTGCTCTGATGATTCTCTAGAGCGCTACAAAGCTTGATTTGTGGCTCGTGGCTTGCTGCAAGCGGGATACCGCTTACGCTCGTGTTTGTTATGTCATTCACCCCTATGAATGGACTAAACTGGCCACTCAGTCTGTTGAGTGTCTCTCCTTAGGATACAATGATGAGCGTAAGCGGTATCGTTGTCAGATCCTATTGATCGTCGGATGCGTATTTCTCAGGATGTGACCTTTGATGATTCTAACCCATCTATTCGCGTCCTTCATCCTCGACCTTTTCAGTGGAGGATATCTTTTTAGTCACTTTCCCGACACTCCTACAACTTTGTTGATCCCCTGTCCATATTTCCTAATGATCTTGCTTCTGCGACTGTCGCAAATTCGACGCTACCATCTCCAATGATTTCCTCTGCTTACTTAACACATGATTCTACACCTTCATCCCCGATGATAACTCCTCGTATCTTTCCATCTTTTCCTTACTTGTATACACATCGTCGCCTATTGTGGACGCGTCTAGTGATGTGTCATCTTCCTCGTACCAACCAACTTATGGCTTGCGTCCTCGTCTACTTCCACTTGTTGATTGTCTTGGTTTTCCAAGAGTTGGTGTTGGTATTCTTGAGCCAACTACTTATCATAGTGTTGTTCATCGCGAATGGTAGAGGAGATTGCTGCTCTAGAGCACACCGAGAAGTGGGATCTTGTTTCACTTCCTCCCGTGTTTGTCCCATCATGTGTAATTGGGTCTACAAGGTTAAGACTTGCTCTGATGCTTCTCTAGAGCGCTACAAACCTCGACTTGTGGATCGTGGCTTGCAGCAAGAGCATGGTTGCAATTACGATGAAACTTTTGCTCATGTGGCCTACATGATCACTATTTACAGACTTCTTGGGGCCTCTGTTCGGCAAGAGCATGGTTGCAATTACGATGAAACTTTTGCTCATGTGGCCTATATGATCACTATTCACAAACTTCTTGGGGCCTCTGTTTGCCACTGGTCTGTGTCTCAGCTTAATGTTAAGACTTTCTTTCTGAAGGATGAGTTGTGTGAGGAGGTTTACATGCCACCACTTAGGTATTCTATACCCAACGACATACGACCTATCATATTTGTCGCTCTCTCTATGGACTTAAGCAAGCCCTCCACGCCTAGTTTGAGCTTTTTGCCCAGGTGGTGACTGACGGCTGTATTTCGATGAGTGCTCATGATCTCGCGATGTTTGTCCATATTTCTGCTCGTGATCGGACTCTATTTTCTATATGTTGATGAGATTATCATCACTGATGATGACTCTGAGTACATTGCCTTTGTGAAATAACGTCTTAGTGAGTAGTTTCTTATGTTTGATCTTGGTCCCCTTCTCTATTTTCTTGGAATTGAGGTCTCTCTTCTATCTTCGATGGCTTTTTTATTTCCCGAGAAAAGTATATCTAATATTTGTTTTGCTCGTGTTGGTCTTACTGATGATCACATTGTTGAGACTCCCATAGAGCTCAATGTTCATCTTCTTGCTACTAATGATGACCCTTTGTCTGATCCAGCGCATTACCGTCATCATGTTGGGGGTATTTTCTATCTAGTTGTTACTCGTCTGGATATCCCCAAACGTGTCGATATTTTGAGTCGGTTTGTCTCTGCTCCCACTACAATTCAATATAGTCATGTCCTTCGTATTCTCCAATATCTCTGTTTCATGATCTCTCACCATATAGTATTTCCCTGCTCCAGTTCCATGCAGCTTTAAGCCTATTCAGATCCTACGTGGGAAAGTGATCCCTTGAATCTCCGTTCACTTTTTGCTTACTATGTTTCGGGTCTCTCGTTGCCTGAAAGATAAAATATTCTCTAGATCTAAAAAGAAAGTAAGATTTCTCATGTTATCTTCAAGCATTTTTCCATCGGTTTCATCAACTCACCTATACCCCACCCATCGGAATCAACTTAAGCATAAATCTTCCTTTCAAGACTCACGCATGAAATCTTCCATTAATTAACATTCCATTAGTACACTTTCAATTCAATCATGCAACAGGGCTTTCATTGGTTCAAGCATAAATCAAAATAATTAAGATTCATGCCTTTATAATTCATCGAAGCAGTCCTCTCCCAATATGAAATTAGATTATGACCTTGTTTATCATGTTTCAATATATTTTGTATCCCATGGCAACGCACGGGCATTCACCTAGTATACTTAAAAGAAGGAATTCCCCCCTCGCCCTTTATGGCCATCCAATCGAACATAACTCATCCCTAAGGCCCCTGCCCCAAGCATATGCCCCCCTAAACATGCTCATATGGCCTCTTGCTCCTATACTAGATCATATAGGTCACGAACTTGCCACCCAACCGAACCCACTGTACCCAGCAAAAACGTTTGTACTGTCTGGAAACCCTCAAATCCATCACATGTAAGGAGGCAGACTAACAGGCGAGACCCGTACAAAACCCATCGGTCCGCTAGGAGGTCACTACTGCGTATTCATGTCACTGCTTCAGCATGCCGCCCAAGGGGCTAAATTAGGATATTTAAGTTGGACAAGGAGGCTCAACCCTAGCCCGCGCCCCATTTCCTCCCTCTTCCCTCATTCGCTTTACCACCTCGATCCCACCGCCCTCTCTACTCTAACCTCGTCTTTCGCTAGCCGCCATGGTCCAAAGCAAGATAACCTACTATACAATGTTGACCCTGAGCAGAGATGTGTCTCGTCCAGGAACGTCACGCCGCTCCCATTGCGGTCGGCCTGCCTCCGAACTCCCTAGGGGAGAAGGCGATGCCGAAATAGGAGGTGAAGGCGACAAAAGAGATGGAAGAGGGCGAGGCAAAGGCACCAAAACAGGCTAAAGTCGGCATGCAAGACGCATTGACGTAGTTCAAGCTCGCCTAAGCGAAGGAGGTGACGCCGCAGCATACCTCCTTGAGTCCATCCAATCAAAGGTGAAGGTGGCGGTGATCCGCCGCTTCATCCATGGGATCGACGTGAAGCGTGAATAGCTCTTCGGGGACGAGGAGGCGTCTGAGTTTCGCCTGCCGCCAGTGACCATGAGCACAACGTGTTAGTCTCTTGAACCTTACTCTCATCTAGGAAGAGGATGACACTGGGGAGTTGGGGCAATTTTCTGTTTTTTCTCACTCAATGTCATGCCAACCTGAGGGGTTGGGGATACATATTTATAGGAGGCTGCTAGCCAGCCAAGCATATGCTAGATGCTAGTCTAAGATGCTATCCTAACAGCCACAAGGACCATGTGCTGCAGCCAAAGATGCTAACTGCCTAAAAGTTGTGCTGCAGCCCCACAAAGATGCTAACTGTCTAAAAGCTATGCTGCAGCCCCACAAAGATGCTAACTGCCTAATAGCTGTGCTGCAGCCCCACAAAGACTGGAGTACAAGGACTTATCCATCATTCTCCCCCTAAGTCTTGTGCGTCGTCTTGTGGGAGAGTTGGACCATCCCGATCCTGGAACAGAGTTCGAGGAACTTGATCCTCCCAAGGGGCTTGGTGAGCAGATCCGCGAGCTGGTCTGCGGTGTTGATGTAGCTCGCCTTGATGCTTCCTTCTTCCAAGCAGCCTCCGATGAAGTGGTACCTCACCCGGATATGCTTGCTCCGTTCGTGAAAAATGGGGTTCTTTGCCAGAGCCAGAGCGGATTTGCTGTCCACCTTGAGATGCACCGCTCCGGTGTCTCGACCGAGGAGATCACCAAGCAGTCGAGCGAGCCAGAGCGCTTGAGTGCATGCGTTGGAGGCCGCCATGTACTCAGCCTCGCAGCTAGACATGGCCACCACCTGCTGCTTGACCGACTGCCATCTCACAAGGCACTTGCCGAGAAAGAAGAGAATCCCGCTTGTGCTCTTGCTGGTGTCGATGTCGCCGGCGTGGTCGCTGTCGCTGTACCCGATGAAGTGTGTCACACCAGGACACCAAGGGTAGTGTAGGCCGTGGTCAAGGGTCCCCGCAACGTAGCGGATGATCCTCTTCATAGCCTGCTGATGCTCCGTCGTCGGACGCTGCATGAACCGGCTAACGTAGCCGAAGGAGAACGCCAAGTCCGGCCGTGTGTGGGCGAGGTAGCGAAGGCTCCCCACAAGTTGTCGGTACTGTGTAGCATCCACCTCCTCCGTCGTGCTGTTGCGGCTCAGTTTCAGCCGCTCCTCCATCGGAGTGAGAGCTGGGTGGCAATCGGTGAGCCCTGCGAGCTCAACAACACGCTTGGCGTAGGCGGTCTGTCGAAGCGTGATCCCGGAGGCATCCTGGTGCACCTCGATGCCCAGATAGAAAGAGAGGAGCCCCAGATCACTCATTTGGAAGGCGGCCTTCATCTCCTCCTTGAACGCCCCCACTTCCGCATCCTTGGTGCCGGGGATCACCAAGTCGTCGACATAGACGCCCACCAGCAGAGCAGTTCCTCCACTACCCCGTCGATAGACGGCCGCCTCGTGTGGGCTCAGCTCAAAGCCCATCCCCTTGAGCGTGGAGTCCAACTTGGCATTCCACGCCCTTGGTGCCTGCCACAGGCCGTAGAGGGCCTTGCGCAGGCGGAGTACCTTGCCTTCCTTGCCGGGGATCACAAATCACGGTGGTTGATGCACGTAGACCTCCTCCTTCAAATCGCCGTTGAGAAATGCAGACTTGACATCCATGTGATGGACACGCCAGCCCTCCTGGGCAGCTAGCGCAAGGAGGAGTCGCACGGACTCCATTCGTGCCACGGGAGCGAAGGCGTTGTCGAAGTCGACTCCCTCCTGCTGCAAGAAACCTCGTGCCACCAGGCGAGCCTTGTGCTTGACGATGACGCCGGCTTCATCCCTCTTGAGCTTGAACACCCACTTAAGGGTGATCGTGCGATGACCCCGAGGGAGGTCTGCAAGCTCCCAGGTGCGGTTCGTCTTGACCGCATCCATCTCCAACTGCATCGCGGCGCGCCAAGCCGCGTCTCCCTTAGCCTACGCAAAAGACCGAGGCTCGCCGTCTTAACACACCAATTGCAGCTGCGCCTCCAGATTGCAGTGGCTATTGGTGAGTAGTCTCTTGAACCTTACTCTCATCTAGGAAGAGGATGACACCGGGGAGTTGGGGCAATTTTCTGGTTTTTCTCACTCAATTTCATGCCAACCTGAGGGGTTGGGGATACATATTTATAGAAGGCTGCTAGCCAGCCAAGCATATGCTAGATGCTAGTCTAAGATGCTATCCTAACAGCCACAAGGACCATGTGCTGCAGCCAAAGATGCTAACTGCCTAAAAGCTGTGCTGCAGCCCCACAAAGATGCTAACTGTCTAAAAGCTGTGCTGCAGCCCCACAAAGATGCTTACTGCCTAATAGCTGTGCTGCAGCCTCATGCAAGGAGGTCATCAACATATCCAATGAGGAATTACTGGTTTCCTTAATTTTATTTACGTATGTAGATGGAATGGACGTTGCAAGTGGTAGAGTGACAATGGGGATTTTAAAATGAGGATTGTGGTTGGAATGGTTAAGTTGTGAGGGATGAACATGCCATGTCCGCACGCATCGCGGACATATATGGGCCTAGATCTATGAACTGTGGTTGTAGATGCTCTAACACCATACTCTCTGTATTCTTCGTACTCTACTTGTTTATGACCTTTTCCAAGTCTCACTAATAAATGGGTTGAAATCCCCATAAAGCAGCATTATAGGACTAAATGTTGGACATTATTGTTGCTTACCCGGGTCAGATGAGTGGTCGTGCCCCATCGGCTTGCACCCCCTCCCGCAACGCTATCACACCACTATCCCTCTCTACCCTCCATCATATGCCTCTCGCGACGTCGCCAAAGCATTCAACCTAGATTGATGGCTAGCGTATTAGGGGAACGAGACCCACACAAAATTGCTTAGATAAGTTAGGACCAATACCAAAATGGTTGATGTATTCTTCTCCAAAATGGGCCACGCTATTGACGCAAACAAGATTGGGTGGGATATAGTCGTGCTCTATCAAGCTCAAATAGTAATCTTCTTTCTTTTTGGCAAACTTGAAACCCTACTTTCAAATAATAATTTCACCCAAATACTAGACATAGCGTTGACCATAATTTTCTATACATCACACCATATTTTTAGAATGTACTAACAAGGCGTATGAAAAAAGGATAATCTACACGTGCAATTTACATGTAACTTTTATAATTATATCATTTTAGAAATCCTAGGTAGGTTTGACTGGATGTCTAGGCTCCATGTCTATACTCTATTAACATCATAAGTTTGTAAACGAGAAGGTGTGTCTTAACCTTAACTTATCACCACCGGTCATAGGACAATCTCCATTCCCAACCGAGGTTTGCATTACATGATGGAAAATACGAAAATCTTCTTAAGTTTGCCAAAAGAACCGAAGTAAGTAGTTATAACTCAAATAAATAGTTATGTTTGCGATTTCAAAAGGAAGATATAATGATAAGGTGGTGAACAAATATGATGCATGTTGTATCGAGCTTATCAAGTGAACTCACAATAGCTGAAGAACGATCCTCGTCTCCGAGGAATTGGTATATGAAGTTGGTGCATGAAAACTTATAGCGAATCTATCTGCACAGAATGACAAAAGAAGGGAGTTACACTCACTTGTTTTACAAATGAGCTTTTTTACAGAGAACTGTAACTAGACATTGTGCAACTATCAAGATGATGCTTGGCAATGCATTTACCATACAACACAATAGAAGGTTTGCATATCTATTAGGTGTAGGGCCTAATCACAAGATCAAGTTAGACTTAAACTACCTGTGGATCTAAAAATGTCACAAAGTAGTAGACATCTCTCCAGCATGGTCTGCAATAAGAAAAGAACGATAGTAAGCATCTGTCAACCTTTGAATTGAGCGATGAAGGAAAGAGCAAAAAAATCAGTAAAAAATAACAAGGATTCATTAGACAACATTTCAATTCATAGTTTGTTAGGAACTATATATAGCATATGACAAAACTAAAAAATTGCACTTTGACAAGGTCGCAAAAATATTACAAACATATGAAGTCCATAGCAGCTAGTCTCCTAAAGGGAAACATGCTTTCTCTTTTCGAATAAATAACCATAACAGTTAACTGAACAACACATTCACCTTGACCAGAATCCTCAAGATGGTGCTTCACAGCGCATTTACCATGTAGAACAATAGAAGATTTGAATATCTATTAGATATAGGGCCTAAACACAGGAGCAAGTTGACTTAAACTACCTACAGATCTGGAAATGTCACAAAGCCAAAGCCGCAGTACCGGTTTGTGTGTCTCTCCAGCATGGTCTGCAATAAGAAATACTCAGAAACAACCTACATACAGAGGAAAGCAGAATAGTAAACATTTGCCAACCTTTGAAATCAATGATGGAGAAAAGGACAAAAAAATCAGTAAATAATAATAACATGATTTCTTTACCATGACATTCAAGTCATAGTTTGTTAAAACTATAGCATATATAGCTTATAAACAGATTGGCACACATAAAAACTGGAAATTTGCACTTTAAGAAGGTAGCAAAAAGAAAGATTACAAACATATGGAAATCTATAGATAAGTATAACCTTAACAGTCAAATGTACATGTAACAACGGATAAGCAAGTTGCACTAAATGTACATGTAAGAAAAACATATTTTTGTAACTTTTGCTGCATGCAAACTGGCAGACAAGCCATTATCAAAGGTTGGCAATAGCTAGGAAGATTGAAATGCAACCAAGATAACAAGAGTTTATTCATCTGTACCAGAGATTCAACATGCCTCTTGCCGCCATTTGACCAAGCTCAATTGAAGTCCAAGGTTCACTGGAATCATTCCTACAAAGACAACAAAAGAAGAGCAACGGATCAGAAGAAACTTGAAGGAGAACAAGATCAGTTTGCTATATTTTATAACCTTGCACTATGAAGTAATAATAATATTGTGTTGTCTTAGTGTAGAAGATAACAAACAGTAGATAGAAATCCATCTAGGACTTCCATCCCTCGCAAGAAAATATATCCATCTAGGACTTCAATTTGCACAGCATAAAGCACACTCCCAACCCTCAAAATTTCGACAAAGTATCACATGAATGACATTAGATTTTAGTCTAGTAGCAATCTGAGAACATGAAAGAAGGTACAGAAACATAAAAAATAAGAGGTTATTTCACAGCAGAATACTATGCTAGAAAGAGTTTAGAGGTGGAAATGATATAACACGGTTCTTTCAGTTTCATGTACCATGTCTTATGATCTATTTGACATGCTCAGTGCAATTTAATGAACGAGATGTTTGATACCAATCTGAGAATTAGACATTTAATATTCAAAACTTAAAAGAGATGTTAACAACACAGCCCAAACTCCCAGCAGAAAAGTTTCTTTCACCAAAATATTAAGCTTGGGCATGCATCAATGGTAAATGATTGCTTCTTTTGATTACTCTATACAACTGTAAACACAACGTAACATACATTTGCTATGCGGCTAACATTTTGCAAAAACTTATTGGTAGCGTCCATTATTACAAATACCAGTTGTGCACATGTTTGTGACCAATTTAGTACAAGAACAAAGGCTACAAAGGAAAAGTGGTCAGGATATAAACTTCACCTCAACACCAAAAAACAATTGTAGTGTATACAACAGCAAATAGTCTTTCTATTGAGACACTGCTACGGGTGTATCATACATATTTAGTTTTTTAAGCACAATTCTTTTTAAAGAAACTATCCTATCCTCAATCATCTGGAACTAATTAATTAAGGCTCTTAAAGATGGAGCAAAACATCAGCAGTTATTTGCACCACAGGGTAATATTAGAACAAGGTATTAAACAATATAAACTGTACCTACATATATATCAGAAGGGTATCTACCATAGACAGTTTAGTGTACAACAATCAAGCACAAAGTTCAAACAGACTATTGTTCTAATGAGGTTCAATACTAGCCAAAGGACTGACCACCAAATTCATGTGAGCACAAAATTTTATTACCACAATTGCAAAACTCACATATTGACAGCCACCAGTGAATCGAATTATAAATTCAATAAAATTTCAGTTGAAGAAACCATCAATTAGAAAGATTGGCTGGTTAGTACTTTTTCTTGCAGGTTGTCAATATTACTAGCGACTACAAGTCGCTCCGGTAGCCTAGATGCAGCGTCGAAGGGACCAAGAGCAGGGGGTAGAAGCTGAGATCCGGAGGATAGAACCTGGGGGAGGCGGAAGCAGACGGGGAGGTCGGCCTCGGTGCAAGTCGTGTTCCCCGGGAGGTGGCCATGGTGGGAGGAGGCAAGAAAACCTAGGGGAGAGGAAGGTACGGGATGGGAAAATCACCTGCGGGGGAAGGTTCAACGCCAGGATGGCGTAGTAGGACGCCAGCATGGAGGAGGCTGCCGTCGTCGGCGCTTCGAGGAGGCGGCGACGCTTTCTTGCTCCGCGCCGCCGTCTCTCGCCCAAGCTTCCGCGGCGGTGCGTTCTTGCTCCGCGCCTCCGCCTCTCGCCCGAGCTTCCACGACGGCGCGTTCTTGCCCCGCGCCTCCGTCTCTCGCCCGATCTCCCGCGACGGCGCTTTCTTGCTCCGCTTCGAGAAGGCGGCGGCGTGTTCTTGCTCCAGGCTTCCGTCTCTCTAGAGACCACCGACCGTTGCCGCACAAGCGTGTCCTTGGTGTGGGCCGGACCGTTTTCATAGTGTGCTGCTGCGCCGGATGAAAGAAAAACGGTGGCCTTAAAGAGGTATGCCCATAATGAGCCGGCCTAGTAATAGGTTACTTTATTTTCTTCTCATTCTACTTACTTTTTTTGAATTTCTGTAAACCTGTTTATTCAATGTACATAAAAGTTTGTGAAAGTTAACAAAATGTTAAGAGTATTTTATATGAAAAATATTAAATTTGTATGAAAAAATAGATTGAAGAAATGTATTTTTTAAATGCTAATTATTGTATTTGAAACTTGTTAAAAGTGTATAAAAATGTTTATATTTATATGAAAACTGTACATTAAATAACCATCGAATCAAGGTATCTGAAAAGAATGTTAAACATTTATAAAAAAATGTTTTCGATGTATACAAAAAATATATATCATAACGTATATTCCAAACATGTTAATTCTGAAACTGAGAAATATAAAATGTGCATTAAATATATCTTTCATGTGTACAAAAAATGTACGTCATGAAGAAAAATGTATGCATTCAAACATATTATCTCCGTTCCAAATTAGATAACTATTATTTATTCACATGTGTACATATACACAAATAAAAATACATGTGAACAAACATAAATCATCTAATTTAGAACAGAAAAAATATATACATAAAATGTTAATTGTAAATAAATAAAAATTAAGTGCATAAAAAATATACATTGTGAATGATAAAATAGGTACGTGTTATAAAAAGCAAAGATAATAAAACATGAAAATAAAAAAATAAAAAATCTCGCACATGCTTCTGCGACGATGCATTCTTGATTCGCGTCTCCATCTCTCGCAAGACCATCATGGCCACACAGGGGCGTCCTTGGTGTACGTCGACCCATTCTCATACTACATCGTATGGGAAACATGTACAGTAGGGCGGCCATGACCCCCAATCACGAGTTAATGGATGCTTCTCGTGAAGGTCATCAGTGGCGTTTCGAGCGCGTTAAGTGGCGTGTTTTTGTGTTTCTTTTTAGTCCTTTCATAGTCAACTCGTAACGTCTTATGCACACACAGCCATAGCCACAACATGCAGTTACAGGCACAACCATAGCCACCAACGCAGCAAGAGCCACATCATACAGGCACAACCACAACCACGGACGCAGCCATAAGTAAAGTCACAAGTGCAGTCACAGTTTTTTCACGCAGCCACAGGGGACAGCCATAGGTACATCCACAATTCACACACATCCACAGTTGCTTCTTCGCACGAGACACGATCAAAGCGCATTACATGGCGGCTCCAAAGTGCAACAAAATAATCTCTGCGGGATCGCGTGAGGGGTGCCCTTAAAATAGTGATTCCCGCCATGTCCCAATTAATAACGGGATATAAGGTAGCCTGGCTGAAAGTATGTCCATAATGGGTCGGCCAAGTAACAAGTTACATTCCTTCATATTTTTTTGTTATTTTCTTATTTTTTCAAGTTTTGAAATTATCTTTGTTCATTGTAAAGAAAACCATGTGCAAGTGTAGTGAAATATTAATAGTGTTTGAAAATGTATTTCAACACGTATTTAGAAAAAAAAATAGCATGTATTTGAAAGAAAAAATCAATAATAATAATAAATATTTAGATGAATATGAAAATTTTGCATTGTATATGATAAAGTATAAATATAAACATGTATTTTAAAATGGTAATCATTATATTTGAAAAATATTAAACATGTGTAGAAATAAATAATTTTACAAAATAGTAAAATGTATGTGAAAAAGTAGCTATTGAAAACATGTATTTGAAAAAATATTAAACATCTAAAAAAATTATTTTGACATATAACAAAAATAAACTTACACAAAAAAGTAGATATCTCAACATATATTTGCAAAAATGTTAGTTATGTAACGAAAAAAATGCTAAATGTGTATTAAAAAGGTATGTAATGTATATCAAAAATATATGTGATGATGGAAAAGTAACATTATATATATATCATGTTATCTACGAATAAAAATGTTAAATGTGTAAAAAATTATCTCCAATATATATGAAAATGAACATTGTGCGTGAAAAAAGTACATACATGTTGAAAAGCCATGAAAAATAAAAAAGAACAAAGAAAACCAAAAAAACAAGTGGCAAAGTGGTAAACCTTTTTTTAGCACACAGTACAACGCAGACGCTTATATACACGAGCATACATTCAACACTATGAATGCACACACGCACACCCTACTTCTATGAGCATATTTCTCAATACTGAGCTGGCACATCATCTTGAGATTAACGAAGTCACACCTTGTCTTCTACGGAACGTCTTCTACCACAAAAAGCACATCATCGAATGACTGAAATATTCAAAAAATTACGAGCACCAACATCAAATCTGTGATTTGATCTCTGGTAGGCTAGGAATACCACTATCCACCTAACCAACTCAACCACAGGCAAAATGATAAAGCCTTGGTATTACTGTAGTGCCATTGTGTTGCATTGTGGCAAAGTAACTATTGTAGCTATCAATTTTTAAAAATGTGAGGACACCTTTTCGCGTAGGAAACTATTTTTGGAAACCCAAGTTGTTTTTTAGGAAAGCAAACAAAATTCAGGAACATTTTTTGAAATTACAAACGGTTCATTGTGTTTTAGAAGTAGAAAATGTATGTCGAGAAAACTATTTTATATAAAAAAAGTCCATCGTATATTTAAAAACATTCAATATTTTTAATTTTTTAAAAAAATCACTGTATATGAAAAAGATGGAAATGCATTTAGAGAGTGTTCAACATATATTAAAAAAATGTATATAATACAAAAACTTAAAAAATAAAGAAAGAGTGAGAATGAAAGAAAAGGCATGAAAAGCCCTAATCCTAAAAAGATAAGAGGAAAATAAAAATAAAATAAAAATAAAAAATCATAGAAGGAGAAAGCACAGAAAAAAAACAAAAAACAACAACATCGAAGGATAACGAAAAACACTTCAACAATGTAAGAAACAAAATAGCATATAAAACGTCAAAGTGGGACAACTCAATTTGGATTGCATTTGGGTGTTGACTAATCTATTTGCGCATGTGCTTCCCTGAGCCCCTCTTAGTGAAATCCCTAATTGTAGAGTATTCGTGGCAACGAACAACGCGCCGCTTTCGCGCGCTGGAGGTTTTCTGTTTTTTCTGTTTTTAGAGGCACGAGGCACGACTCGTGCCTCCTTTTTTGAGGCACAACTCGTGCCTCCCGCGCAGGCAAGGTCGTGCCTCTTTTTTTGATTTTTTTTATTTTTTTTCACCAAAACGTATAGAAAAAACGTGTGAAAATCGGGAAAGTCAAAAAAACCAATTTTAAATATCAAAAACACGTACACAAAAAAAAAGAAATCCGAGAAGCGCGACACGTGGCGTTGTTCGTTGAACCGGGCTGCGAACGAGTACTCTTCAATTAGTTGCCCTCCCCTCTTATAGGTTCTTGAGTAATGTGTATTGGGAAGGATCCAGGCAAATTATCGGAGCTAACCCCTTTCAATTCATGTGTACCAAATGGGTTGTTGGGGTTTCTGAGCCACGGCGAGATGAATCACTCTAAACTTCTCCATATGCCCTACCAAACAAGGTATAATGCAATTTATTTGTTTCATAGTGTATAAAAAGCAAGCACGAACTTCGACATAGAAATAGACTAAAGTACTAATGAGGTTCAACACTAATTAATGGTTGTGTCCAATTGGATAATATGGGTTTAAAATAAAAAATCCAATAAAGTTCCAAGATAACGGGAGTATGATGTGGGTTTGAACATCAAAGAAAATCATGAGCATCAAAAAGAGGTAGAAATGATCATGAGATGATCCACCATCACCGCGTGGCTTCCATGCAGATCCATCATTATCCAACTCAACACATTTCAATGGCAAACCTACTAAAATGATGTACTAATGACAGATCCATTCACTACAACTAAAGTTCAAAGTCCGAACACTACAACTAAAGTCCAAAGACGCTCAAAATTAAAGATTTGCTATGTATTAGGATTTCTTGTGGGGTATAGCTTATCCTCAAAGCTTGATCGGGGTAGCGTACCGAAGAAGGTTGGGGTACCATATGATACGGTCAAACGTATCTATAATTTCTGCTTGCTCCATGCATGTTTTGTGTGACTTTGTCATGTTTTGCTTGAACTTTCATACACTTTTGAACCTATTTGGACTAACCTATTAACTCAGTGCACCCAGTTGCCAGTTTCTGTTTTCTGCTGTTTTTGTATTTCAGGTTTTCCAGCCATTAAAAGTGCTCCAAAAATTCCGGGAAAAATATATAAAAAAATCAGCGCAACAGAAGCTTCCGGAATCACCAAGAGAGGGAAGGGGGGCCACCACCAGGCAGCCAGGAGGGCAGGTGGCGCGGCCCCACCCTGGGCCGCGCCAGGGACCCTCCTGACTGCCTCGTGGGTCCCCTCGATGCCCCCCTTCGCCTATATTTACCCCTCGGGGTAGAAACCCCTAATATCGATCTCTTTCTCGCGAACTCCCCTCTGTACCGCCGCCGCCGTTTCAAGATCGGGGCTGCCTAGAGAAGCTGCCCCGGCACCCTGCCGGAAGGAGGAACCCCCTCCGGGAGACCATCCATAGCCATGGACGCCTCCCGGATGTGCCGTGAGTAGTCCCCCTTGGACCATGGGTCCGTGAATAGTAGCTATGTGATGAATCTTTCCCCCTTTTGTGCTTCCACTTTTGAGTCCTCGTGAGCTGCCTCACATGATCGAGGCATCTATGTAATTTCTGCTATTGCTATGCTGAGTTTGTTGGGATCTGATGGATTATGAGACTATGTTCAGATTGTGATGAGTAATATATTTGGTTCTTCTCTTTTATATTTTGTTCTTGAGTAAATTCTTGCATGTTCTCCGTTGCGGTATTTGCTTTGCCCAAGTATTTTATTTGCAACTCCAAGAGAGAGCGTTATGCTCGATTGTGGGTTCAGCCCCTTGATGTCTAGCTTGAGTGACAGAAACATGAGACTAGGGGATGTGATGTTGCCACCAGGGATAAAACAACGGTGCCTGTACCTGCGGGTGCAAGGATTTTTTACTTTACGCAAAGTTCTTTTAATGCAGTTGTCTGTTGCTTTGAGTTTACACTTTGGGTGGGATTCGCAACTTAATACCAGCGAGATGTTCTGGATAGATATCTCAAGGTGGATGATTCGTAGTAGATGCAGATGGATTTCGGTTTACTTACCTTGGCGTACTGCCCATTGCTTTTGAGCCCTTCCTTTCTTTGCAACATAGTTAGCATTGCGGTGCCTTCATAATCCTGTCAATTGCCCAACTGTGATTTGTTTACCTCGCTAGCACTTTTATCGTCTTTTGGGAGAGAGACATCACTAGTGAAAATCACGGGACCCCGGTCCATCTTCACATTATTGTTCACACCCTCAATTTACTTTCAGCTTTTACTTTCCTTTGCACCTTTTATCTTTTGCGTTGATTCTTTGTAAACGACAAGGCCGGAGGAATTGACAACTCCTCTGTACTCGTTGGGAGCAAAGTTATTTGTTGTTGTGTGCAGGTCCACGACAACACCCTAGTCAGGAAGTAATTTCTGGCGACGTTGCCACCTACTTGTATCTCCTGAGTCCTACTGGTTTGATAACCTTGGTATCTTCATCGAGGGAAACTTGCTGTTGCACTGCATCTCAAACCTTCCACTTGGGGTAACCAACAAGGGGCGAGAAGCCATCAAGCAAATTCCAAACAAACCAAAACGGTAGCCAAAAGTCACCTTTAGTCAGTTGCATATTCCAAACAAATGCTAAATGATTTTTATTGTTGCGCAAACTTTTTATAGCATCCCTATAAGGTGCCACTCTAATGTAGGAACAAGATTCACCTTACGCAAAAATAATTTGATAGCTAAACAAATTAAAATAGAACCAAAAAATCCCTAACTAATTCCTTTTAAATTTTGCAAAGATGCAAATGATTTTATTAGGCCACCAAATTTTTGTAGCACTGCTATACTGTGTAGCACTAATGTTAGAGCTAGGTACAACTTTGTATAAAATCAAATGTTGACTGATTAAAATGTAAACAGAAAAGAAAAGGCAGAGGAATACACTGAAAAAGGAAACCCTAAAGCTAAGCCCTGGAGAAGGCCCAACCACTTAGCCCAGCCTACCCCGTCCCCTTTTCTTCTACCTAGCGCTACAGGAACCGACCGGGGCGCCCATGGCACCCGACGCGACCACTGTCGTTGTCGGACCCCGTCGCCCCTCGCGCCCGCTGGGATGATAAGACCACTCCCCGTGCCCCCGTGGAAGCAGCAAAAGATCTTCCCCTCCCCCTCGTTCCTTCCTTTCTCCCTATACAGGACCGCCGCATCCGTCAGCGTGGTATGGCCGTTGATGCGGGCAACCTCCGCCTCGAGCTCCGCGGGCATGTTTACGCGCATCTATCACGACGAGTACTTCGCTGGAGCACACCAATTTGGGCAGGGATGCATTTGAAGCTCGTAATCGCCGCCGTCTTCGCTGCCTTTGACCGGAGCTCCTCGCCGTCGATCCGCTCACCTTCGACCTCTCCCGGCCCCGTCGGATCTCCACGAGCTTCATAGTGAGCTCCTCTTCAAATCCCCTCGATTCCCTTCACATTTGGTGCTCGTAGTTGCCGTAGTCGAGCTCGCACGCTCGCCTGCCCGTGGTCGCGCCTCCGCCATGGCTGCTGTGGAGCTCCACTCCCGCCGCCTCGTGTGTGGCCGCGACCCCTGGCTGCGCACCGCCCCTGCTCTCCGTCGAGAAGCGCCTGCTCGCCTCGCCCACGAGCTCGTGCTCGCTGCCGCCGGCCACAGCCACGACCGTGATGTGCTGCTGCGTGTGGCCTATTAGGCCACTGACTGGTGGACCCACTCTCCCTAATTAAAACTGCTTAGATATAAACACCCATGTGATTAATTGGCTAATTAAATTGGTTTAACTGGCATAGCCATTGACATATGGGCCAGCACCACTTAACCCTCTGTTAAATTAAAATAACTATTAAAACAACTATGTCTCAATGACAATTGGGACCCATAGCTTGTTAGTTAATTAAAATAGAAATAAAACCTATTATATAAATGTCTCCATGACATGTGGGACCCATCCCTGATAATTCCCCATTTAAATTAGACTAATATCTGTTTAATAAAATGGGTGTATGACATGTGGGTCCCCCATGTCAGTGACATTGTTTTGGATAAGCTTTTAGATAATGTTGATTAAATAATAAAAGAAAATCTAAAAAATACTTTTTAAATTGATTTAAACTCATAAAATCATATATTTTAATCCGTAACTCCGATGGAAAAACTTTATACATGAAAATTGCTCAAAAAAATATCAAGAATTTGAATACGCTACCCGTATACCCACCGCACCCCTCTAACCTACCGAGCGTGGAACATTTATCCTTCGGTTCATCTGTTTGTTAGACGACCGGAGCCGGTAAAACTTTTCGGATGAAAATGTTATGAATATGAAAGTTGTCCAGAATGGATCAACGAACACGGATACACTATCCACATGTCGGTCAGATGTCTTTAACACTGCAGACATAGAACCTTCCCCTCCGGATCATCTGTCCGGTAATCAACCAATACTGATGAGTCATCCCCGGATAAATTCCCGCTCCGCCTAAAAATACTTAACACTGCGACCTTCTCGGCGGGAAACAGAGGCATGCATCGGCTCGCCTACGCGCTAGCGCTCTACGAGGAAGGGGAACCCGTCGATGCTCACCTAGGGGTGGTCGTTGATGAGGACGAACGGGCCGTGGAGGAGGTAGACGACCAGGGCGGCGTCGGGGAAGAAGCTCCCGCGACGCAGGGCGTCGTCGCGAAGTGGACGCGGGCCGTCCTGCTGCAACCTGCGCGGGGGAGATGAAATGGAAGAGCTCTACATGCGTGCACACAAGCACACACTCGTCGACATGGAGAGGCGGCGGCGAATTGCTCACCGGAGCTCACCGGTTTAGGCGGAACAGGGGAGCGCCATGGCTGCGAGCGAGGCGGCGGCGAGATCTGGAGGGAGTAACAAGACCTAGGGTTCACAGAGGGCCTCTGGTGCTCTCCTTATAAAGGGGGAGGCCCCAGCCACGCTGGTCGGCATCGACGTCGACGTCATCGCCGGTGTGAGAGGGGAGACCGGAGGGGACTCCTCCACAGTGGAAAGGCGATGCACGCAAGCCGTGCGATCTAAATCGACGGCGCAAACTCGCCTTTGCGTACCGGTTCGGGAGTGGGCTTTAGCCCACTGAGAGTCAGGCCAGCTGGGCTGGGCCTGGCTGGTCTGTCTCCACCAAAAAATAAGAAAAGGAGAATTTTCCATTTATCAAAAACAGAGAAATCTATAGAATTGTTGCGGGCAAACCACAACAGATAAAAATATGTTTTTGGACCCTTGCAATATTGCCGATTTTATAAAATTGGTTTGACCGATTTTTGAGCAACTAAAATGTGGGGCCATTTTGAAATCCAAAGTCACTTTGAACTATGGCCCACATTTTTGGAGGGAAAAAAATTGGTGCAAAGTTTTTAAAAGGCTTGGGAAGGGGGAAAGATTGAGCTATGCCAACTTTGGGGTTTAGGGGAGCACACATGCACATGGGAAAAATCACCCAACACCCTTCTTTAGCTAACTTGTTGAATTCAAACCCAAATTAAATGAGCTCAAAACCACATGGCACTCAAAATCATCACATGGAATAACATCAACTTGCAACACAACAAGTTTGGAAGTCATTGTTCCAAGCAAAATTACATCATGGAATATGAAATTGCTTCTGGGCTGTTACAGCTCTCCCCTACCAATGCAGGATCTCGTCCCGAGATCTATGATGGGGTTCGGGGCAGAAAACACAACTTTTTCATAACCTACGATACCCAATCCCAAGACCTATGCTATGGCGATGCAAGTAACATATGTAATAGGTTAACATACCAGTATGTAGCCGTTTAAGCGGGAAACTTTCCCGCGTGAACGTGGTTGGTGTAGTCATACCGCCAATCCCCGATGCCGCGCAGCTCCACGATGACTCCAATAGCCACCCGGTCCTTGAGACCGATGACGGGATTACGTCCCCGTCGGAACGTTGCTGATGAAGACCTCGCGATACGGCCACGACGATGAAGTAGCACCACAAGTGTAGTGCCTCGCGGGATTATACACATACAGTATATCCGACGTCCCTCCGGCCTCTGAACCAGTGGAGCAGCAGAAAGAAGATGGATTCGGATCCCGATTCCAGCAGCACGACGGCGTGCGTATGGTGGAGAAATCCCCAACCAAGTATAGACTCCAAACAAGGGGAGTCCACGCAAAGAAGGAGAAAGGAGGAAGAGAGAGAAGAGAACTTGTCTCAAAAATATGATGATTAAAAAAGGAACCTCTACCCCTCCTTATATAGGCTAAGGAGGGGTGCCACCCCCTCCACTTCCGGGGTGGGACTAATCCCAAGGGCGGGGGGTGGCGCACCAAATAACGGGGGTGGGCCCCTCATGGCGCCATGGCCCATGGGGGAGGACTCCCTCTCCCCCTAATGGGCCCTATGAGGCCCATATGCCTTTTCATTAATTTTTAATTATATTTAATTATATTTTAATATTTAATTCAGATAATAAAATAATAAAACATTAATTAAACATTATTAAATAAATTTTGAACCTTTCAAAATACCTAGAACAACTTCCGGCCTTCACCGGAACAATTCCGGTGTTCTCTCTTATTTCTCCGGTGATCCGGAATCAATCCTTACTGCGTCGAATACCCTTAAGTGTAACACCCTACGGTCCGGGAAACAACAGACATGACCGAGAAAATCTCATTGATCAATGACTAATCAATTGGACCTGGTTACAATCCTTGATAGCCCCTGCACTTCCATCCAATGAACTTCAATCGCTGTTGGATCCGTTAACCGTGTGCCTGTTCCCTTTGTCCTATGGTACTTTGCTTGTCCGAGGTTTTATCATCGGTATCCAATATACCTAGTTCGTCCCCGTTCTCAACAAACTAGTTTACTCGTTCCCGTGATATTACAACTCCGTGACCTAGTCACACGTTTGCAAACTTTATGATGCAATATCACCGAGTGGGCCCAGAGTACCTATCCGTCACTCGGATGGACAAATCCCGCTTTGATCTATTTGCATACTCATCAACCATCTATTTCGGAATACCCAAAGTGCACCGGTATGGCCAGCATATTTCAGTCAGGCGGTGGGATACAAATCAAAGTCTCCTCATAGATGAAAATTACGTATGATCATTACGTCAAAGGATCTGGTCACTACGTTATAGTTATCGCAATGTCGAACTATGTGACTTGATCACATCGCAACACTTCTGGTGGGTGTGTGTTCATCATATCATTCTCCCAATGACATGACTCCATTGTCAACAGCATAATTGCTCATGATCAGGAAACCTTGATCATCAATTGCCCAATGGACTAGTATGCTAGAGTTAACTAGGGACCTGGTTGTTTTATACCACACATGTATTAATGTTTCCGCTTAATACAGATATAGCACAGTATATAACTTATTATGAACTAATGGAATATTCTAATAAAACATACTTTATTTGCCTCTAGGGCACATTCCCAACAGTCTCCCACTTGCACTAGAGTACAAATAATCTAGCTGCATTTTCTATGGATCATAACTCCATATCATCTATATGGTTATAGATCATGCTCGCTTATGGAAAAGGTTGTATCAACGGTCTGGGTACCAATTAGATCCGTATGGTTTGTGCAAATCATTAATGTCACCTAGTTTGACATTACTTCATTATCCATTATAATGATGAGGTATATATATCTGGCGGTAGAGTGAGACTTCGTTTGCTGTGTTTCAGCAATGACATCCGGTGGGTCACGAGGACTTTCCCATAGTCATGCACACTGAAACTCACTCAGTCAGAAGTCGAACTTCTTAAGCCAAAATATAACTCCTTCCACTTCTAAAGCAGCCACATCAATGTAGATTTAATCCTTAGTGCATTGTATGCAACTTTGATGTCTAACCATGTTTCTTTCAACTTAGGCATTCATTAATATGATATCTCAATTTTCTAGGTTAGTGTCACAACTTGAGCCAGCATAACATTTATGGTCAAGTACACTATCCTTTACAAACTAGAGATGCATCCTCAGTTCTCTCCAGATACTGAAGGATAAACTTCACTCTTTGTTCAATGATTTACTCATAAATCATATCACAACATGTTCTTATTACTAAGAACTTGGGTCACATTATGTCGAGTACATAACTCTGGTTTTATATGAAAGAACCTATGACAAAGGCATAGAGGATCTAGCACATCCATTTCTTTCATTTAATTAACCATTGTTCTTGTACTGAGATCAACTCGATACTTCTCTTGGATATACAAGTAAGAACTACTTCTTGACTTGTCCCATTCTGAACTCCTTCAGAATCTTATCCAAGAAAGTATTCCGAGTCAATGTTATTAAACACATTAATCTATCTTAATAGATTTTCAATGCTTAATACTTATTCATCTTCATTTAGGAAAGATTCATAATCATTAATACAAACTACACCATTCATAATATGTTATCCATATATGAGAATGTTATCATGCTCCCACTCAAATATGTCATGCACATATTAAGTCTTAGGATAACACTCATATTCCTCCCACTCAAATATGTTAGTTACATATAAGGTAAGGATAACATCCACATAGCTCCTACTCAAATATGTCAAACACATATAAGACTAGGATAATACTACCATAGCTCCCACTCAAAATATGTCGTCCACATATTAAGTTTAGGAAACTATTTAGCTCACACTTAGTTCCATGCGAATGCATGTTTCTCAATATTTTGGCTAAGTCCAAAATCACTTTGATCATCCATCAAATTGAGAATTCAGATTACGAGACACTAGTATCCATATGTTTTCAAAACCTTCTTGTTGTACCAATTACAACACTTCTTCAAATGCAGGATTTGAGGAAGTCACAGTATTGATAACATTTTGGATTAATCGTAGTGAATATCCCATTGACTCAAGCATTGCTACATATTGTAGTCAACCTATTGAATTTTTCAGAAAAAATCTTTGTGACAAATTAATCTTGATGTCTTCTTTGATGTTCACATTTATTCCTCATAACTTCGAAGTTATTGAGAATGTCAAGTAACATCCTTACTCGATAAGATTCAAGCAATCTTAAATGTAACTCAATATAGGATTTCATGACTCATAGTCATATCTCGTACTTAGGTCCACCATCGCTTCTTCGTAGTTCGTAGGTATGTCTTGTTTCATTAACTTGACAAGCGAATCATGAATATCATTTTGCACAAGGGGCAAACTTGTATTCTTGAACCCTAATTTTATTCAGTAAAAGCTTCCATCAAAACATCATGATCATTTATCATTAGTTTCTCCTCTAATTGTAGAGCTTTCCTTCCGGAACATATTCCGTTGTGCTACTCTGACATTTGGAGGCAAGGTCAATTACCTTGGTTGAACTTTCACTTTTCTTCCATTACCACATTTATCAAGGACAATTCTTGACAAACACCAAACTTAGCAATACAAGTTTTGCTCCTTTTGGTTCTAGTTGTGGAAGATGTATCCGTAGCTGTCTAAGGATACACTACAAAGATGATTTATCATATAAATCAAGCTTCCTAGAAACCACGATACACCATGACATATATAGTGTTTGTTTCCATGAACTCAGATGGTTCCCTATACTGAAGTGAGTGTTTGCATATCAAATTAATAACTAAACAATAATAACGTAACTCGGTAAGAGATAACTTAGACCATACACTATTCAATAGAGTATGATTACGATGTTCAGACACATCAACAATATTGAAGTGTTCCAAGCATTGTAATTGGTGGAAAAACTTTCACACAAGTCTGTATGCCCAAGGCTAACTCAAAACATTTGTCACTTTGATCATATCGCAGAGACTTGTTTTTCTTGTTAATTTAATACTTGTCTTCATTCTGAAATCCCTTTGATCAGATCAAATTATTTAAGACTATGTTTCATTAGTGAATACACATATTCATCTAAGTCCACATATGAAGTACACGAAATAATAAAATTCACTACTTGCTGATATACGATACATCACAATGTATGATATACAACAATCAGTACACACTCTGTTTTATCAGAACGCGAGGTTTTAGTCATCTCACCTCAAGAGGCATGGTTTGCATGTGTCAAGAGATCAAGTATCCCAAGACTTCATCAAACCATTCATGACTTAAACTTTAGTGTCATTATTAAGTTTGGATAATTTCTTGGCATTGCAATATTTCTTATAAATGATCAAACTACTATCATCAATATAAGAATAACTCATTCATAACTGTAATGTGACCATAAAAGATATCACTCATAAAAGGAGAACAACTAACTTGTTTCTCACTAATATGAATAATTGTCTTCGCAAGACACTCTCAAGCTGTATGTTCAAGCATCAAATACTTAATCAATCGCAATTAGTGTTTTGTGGGGAAAGACATTTATAACTTGTATATCAAATATACTTTCTCCGTCAATGACTATTCCTGCATTGGTTCTACCTTTAAAGTTCTCAACTTTGACCATGATCTCATGACAGGTGAATGATTCTCCTTCATGACATAGTCTAGACATGGTCTTGTAGCTGGAAGGAAGCGGATGCAACTTCTCAGTTATCGCAAAGTAACCAGTCATTCAGTAGTCCAAATTGTACACAAGGTGTTCATGTATCTTATACATTTTCCATGTGAATTTCTCAGCAGGTTGTTCCTTCCACCATGGTTTAAAGAAACCCCGTCCATATACTCATATTCCATTACTCTGATTTGTGACCTAGTGCTTTCAAGTTCACCTAGCACGTCGTACGTGTTGGTTAACATGAATTCATAATTCAGATTCATAGAATGAAGTATGGTGTATTGGACAGTCATTCATAAGTGACAGTGAATACGATACTCATCATCATCTTCCTTAATTACGGAGTTATCTGGTGTATCTCCTAGTAGTTCTCGTATTATGTTTAGCAAGTCATTACTAACGAGTATGTCTCTAACGGTGTTGGTAACAATCAATGAAGTAAGACCCATTTTCCTTAAGTTCTACATCACACTAAAAGAGCCATAGTTATAAACATTTTGGTATTACATTATCTACATTGATATTTTCTCAGACATGAATATTAAGTTCATAATATGGAGTTCATGTTTCTAAAACAATTCTGGAACTCCCACTCCGACAAACATCCCTCATAGTTTATTCTAAGTGATTACACAATCCTTGAGAACTATACCTCCCCCGTGTGACACGACCTCAGTATATTCTCAAGGTAGGCCATCATGCCAATCACATCATCCATGTGACTCATGCTCGACCTTTCGGTCTCTTGTGTCCCGAGGCCATATCTGCACATGCCAGGCTCGTCACCACACCCTATGTGATTTTTTGCTGTGTCATGCAAGGCCATGCTTCTGGGCATGCTAGGCTTGCTACACCCATCTCTCGTGAACGTAAAAATCTTTGACATCCATGTGACACGTGATGCCTCCATAATGAAGAACTTTCCAGATGGTGCTCACTAGGGTAAGGACACTATGTTGGTTTTAGTGAGGGATCATCCTATAATGCTACCGTCGTATATCTAACGTATTAGCAAAACATGATGCAACAATATAAATCATACATGTTATGATTCCCCCTGACATGCAAATTAAAGTTGAAAACGCCTTTCTACTTTATCTTTTGCAAGTTTTACGTGGCTGCTAGGGGTTTCGGGAAACGAACCGTTTCTATCCTACGAAAACAAGCCACAACACCAATCCTGCAATTGTCTCTATTACACCCCTGTCAGGGCCCTCCGTTGCAAACGTCTTCGCAAAGCTAATGTTAGAGAGACAGACACCCCCAGCCACTTATATGGTACAAGCCATATGTCAAGCGTGGAACCAGTCTCGCGTAAACGCGTAAGGTCGGTCGTGGTCGCTTCATCATAACATTGCCGCAATGCTAAACGAGTACACGTGGGAGGGTAACAATTGGATAATTGATGCCACATATTAGATGTGTTCTATCCGTACAATACATGTACGCATAGCCTTGCTCTGATACCACTGTTGGGGTTCGGGGCAGAAAACACAATTTTCATAACCTACGATACCCAATCCCAAGACCTATGCTATGGCGATGCAAGTAACGGATGGAATAAGTTCACATACCAGTATGTAGCCGTTTAAGCGGGAAACGTTCCCGCATGAACGTGGTTGGTGTAGTCGTACCGGCAATCCCCGATGCCGCGCAGCTCCACGATGACTTCGATAGCCACCCGGTCCTTGAGACCGATGACGGGATTACGTCCCCGTCGGAACATTGCTGATGAAGACCTCGCGATACGGCCACGACGACGACGTAGCACCACAAGTGTAGTGCCTCGCGGGATTATACACATACAGTATACCCGACGTCCCTCCGGCCTCCGAACCAGTAGAGCAGCGGAAAGAAGATGGATTCGGATCCCGATTCCAGCAGCACGACGGCGTGCGTATGGTGGAGAAATCCTCAACCAAGTATAGACTCCAAACAAGGGGAGTCCACGCAAGGAAGGAGAAAGGAGGAAGAGAGAGAAGAGAACTTGTCTCAAAAATATGATGATTAAAAAAGGGCACCTCTACCCCTCCTTATATAGGCTAAGGAGGGGTGCCCCCCCCCCTCCACTTCTGGGGTGGGACTAATCCCAAGGGAGGGGGGGGGGTGGCGCACCAAATAAGGGGGGGGGGGGTGGGCCCCTCATGGCGCCATGGCCCATGGGGGAGGACTCCCTCTCCCCCTAATGGGCCCTATGAGGCCCATATGCATTTTAATTAATTTTTAATTATATTTTAATATTTAATTCAGATAATTAAATAATAAAACATTAATTAAACATTATTAAATAAATTCTGAACCTTCAAAATACCCAGAACAACTTCCGGCCTTCACCGGAACAATTCCGGTGTTCTCTCTTATTTCTCCGGTGATCCCGAATCAATCCTTACTGCGTCGAATACCCTTAAGTGTAACACCCTACGGTCCGGGAAACAACAGACATGATCGAGACAATCTCATTGATCAATGAATAATCAATTGGACCTGGTTACAATCCTTGATAGCCCCTGCGCTTCCATCGAATGAACTTCAATCGCTGTTGGATCCGTTAACCGTGTGCCTGTTCCCTTTGTCCTATGGTACTTTGCTTGTCCGAGGTTTTATCATCGGTATCCAATATACCTAGTTCGTCCTCGTTCTCAACAAACAAGTTTACTCGTTCCTGTGATATTACAACCCCGTGACCTAGTCACACGTTTGGAAACTTTATGATGCAATATCACCGAGTGGGCCCAGAGTACCTATCCGTCACTCGGATGGACAAATCCCGCTTTGATATATTTGCGTACTCATCAACCATCTATTTCGGAATACCCAAAGTGCACCATTATGGCCAGCATATTTCAGTCAGGCGGTGGAATACAAATCAAAGTCCCCTCATAGATGACAATTACGTATGATCATTACGGTCAAAGGATATGGTCACTATGTTATAGTTATCGCAATGTCGAACTATGTGACTTGATCACATCGCAACACTTCTGGTGGGTGTGTGTCCATCATATCATTCTCCCAATGATATGACTCCATTGTCAACAGCTTAATTTCTCATGATCAGGAAACCTTGATCATCAATTGCCCAATGGACTAGTATGCTAGAGTTAACTAGGGACCTGGTTGTTTTATACCACACGTGTATTAATGTTTCCGCTTAATACAGATATATCACAGTATAAAACTTATTATGAACTAATGGAATATGCTAATAAAAAATATTTTATTTGCCTCTAGGGCACATTCCCAACAATCTAGTCATGAAACAACTCTGGATACTCAGAATGGGGATGATCTTCACGCTCCCAAGTTGCTTCCTTTTCCGAATGATTTGCCCACTGCACCTTCATGAACTTGACGGTCTTGTTGTGAGTCTTGCGCTCTGACGTCTGAAGAACACGGACTGGACGCTCTGAGAAGGAAAGGTCCGCACTCAGCTGGATCTCGCCCAAGTCAACGGCCTGCTCTGGCTTCTTGAAGCACTACTTTAGCTGGGACACATGAAACACATCGTGCACCATCGATAGACTTTCGGGAAGCTCAAGCCAAAAGGTGAGAGGTCCACTAGTCTCCAGGATATGGAAGGGCCCGACAAATCTTGGGTCAAGCTTTCCTTTTATTCCAAAGCGGTGAGTTTCCCTCAATGGAGACACTCTCAGGTATGCCCAATCGCCAATCTTTAAAGCTACACCTCGGTGCCTTTTGTCATAGTAGGCCTTCTGCCTTGATTGTGCTGCCTTGAGGTGCTCTCGGACAATCTTCACTTTATCCTCTGCCTCTTGGATCACATCTGGACCGAACAGTTGCCTTTCTCCTGTCTCGGACCAGTTCAGAGGTGTCCTACACTTCCGGGCATACAACACCTCAAAAGGTGCTGCCTGCAGACTTGCCTGATAGCTGTTGTTGTAAGAAAACTCAGCATACAGCAAGCATTCCTCCCATTTCATGCCAAAGGAAATGGCACAGGCTCGAAGCATGTCCTCGAGGATTTGATTCATGCGCTCGACCTTCCCACTGCTCTGAGGGTGATAAGCGGTACTGAACAACACCGTCGTACCAATCACCTTTTAAAAGGCCTGCCAGAACTTGGAGGTGAAAAGACTGCCTCTATCAGAACTGATCTTCTTGAGAATGCCATGCAAAGATACAAATCTTGCGGTATACAAGTCCACCAACTGAGCTGCTGAAATGGAGTCCTTCACTGGAAAGAAGTGGGCAACTTTGGAAAGATTGTCAATGACGGCAAAGATGGCATTGTTCTTCTTCTGCTACAAAGGGAAGCCTGTGATGAAATCCATCTCTATGTGATCCCATTTCCACTCCGGAATCTCAAGTGGTTGGATCAGCCCTGCAGGCTTTTGGTGCTGTGCCTTCACTCTCCTGCACACATCAAACTAAGACACGAAACGGGCAATATCCCGCTTCATACGAGTCCACCAAAATCTTTTCTTGAGATCTTGATACATTTTTGTACTGCCAGGGTGAATTTATAGCTTGGAATCATGGGCCTCCTTCATGATGACCTCTCTGAGATCTCCCTTCTTGGGAACAACAACTCTCTCCTCGAAGAACACGGTGTCGTCATTATGCACTGAAAATCAACCGTACTTGGGAACTGAGGCGGCGATACCCTGTTTGATGTTTTGAATCATTGAGATGCCAGACTGAGCTTCACGGATCTTCTCATGGATAGTGGGCTCTACCACAAGGTTGGCAAGGTAGCCTGCTGGAACTAGCTCGAGATTGAGCCTGCGAAAGGACTCACACAAATCAAGGTGGATCTTCTGCACCTGGATATTATTGCAATTGCCCTTGAGGCTCAGCGCATCAGCTATGACATTAGCCTTCCCAGGCGTGTACTGATTATCAACTGTGTACTCAGTAATGGTTTCAAGCCATCTTCTTTGCCTCAAGTTCAGATTTGGCTGAGTGAACAAGTACTTCAGACTCTTGTGGTCGGTGAACACATCCACCTTCCTCCCTAAGAGGAGGTGTCGCCAAGTGATCAAAGCGTGCACAACTGCTACAAGCTCCAATTCATGCGTGGGATAATTCCTCTCACTCGTCTTCAACTGCCATGAGGTATATGCCACAATGTTCTTGCCTTGCATCAAAACGCCGCCTAGCCCTTGCAACGAGGCATCACAAAACACCTGAAAAGGATGTAACTCATCTGGCGGTGTGAGAATTGGAGCTGTGGTCAACTTCTTCTTCAACTCCTTGAAGGCTGACTAGCAAGCCGGTGACCAAGTGTGTCGTTTGCCTTTGCACAACAATTCAGTCATTGGCTTTGCTATTTTGGAGAAATTCTGCACAAACCTCCTGCAATAGCTGGTGAGGCCGAGAAAACTCCTTAGCTGCTTCACATTCTTCGGCGGAGCCTACTCTTGAATAGTGTGGACTCGCTCTGGATCAACCGCAATACCTTCTGTGGAAATGACATGGCCAAGAAAGTTGACCTTGTCGAGCCAAAACTCACACTTGGAGAACTTGGCATAGTACCGATGCTCTCTCAGCTTCTCCAGCACCAAGCGAAGATGTTCCTCATGTTCAGCCTCTGACTTGGAATACACAAGTATATCGTCGAGGTAGAGGATAACAAAAACATCGAGCCACTCTTGGAACAAATAGTTCATAGCTCTCATGAAGGTTGGAGGGGCGTTTGAGAAGCCAAATGTCATGACTGTGAACTCATACAGTCCATAACGTGTGATGAAAGCGGTCTTGGGGATATCTTCTTCTCGAACTCGAATTTGGTGATAACCCATCCGCAAGTGAAGCTTGGAAAACACCTTTTCCCCATTCAGCTGTTCGAACAGATCATTGATGCGGGGTAAAGGGTAGTTGTTCTTGATGGTCTTTTTGTTGATGCCGCGATAGTCCTAGACCAACCGGCTAGACCCATCTTTCTTCTTCACAAACAAAGCTGGGGCACCCCAAGGGGAAGTGCTCTCGCGGATGAAACCGCCTGCCTCCAACCCTGTCAATTGCTTCTTGAGCTCAATCAACTCCTCCGAACACATCTTGTACGGATGCCGAGAAATCGGCTGAGTACCAGGCTCTAGCTCAATAACGAACTCAATAACTCGAACTGGGGGAATACCTGGCAACTCTCTGGGAAGACGTCTGGAAACTCACAGACAACTTTGACTTCTTCGAGCAAAGGTGCAACTCCTGCGTTCAAGGCATACAACTATGCTGCTCCTGCCATTGAGCCACAAGTATACAAGATTTTTGCACCTGAATCTTATGTCAACATCACGGACCTTGACGGGCAATCGATCTTGGCCGTGTACTGCACAAGCCAATCCATACCCAAAATGACATCGATATCGGAACGGTGAAGCAAGATCAAGGAGGCGGAGAACGTGAGACCCTGGATCTGGATGTGAACACTCGGAACTCTGACAGCTGAACTCAACTTAGAGCCCGGGGTAGAGATGTCCATTGGCGAAGGCATCACCTCTGACCGGAAATCGAATTGCTGAGCGAAGGACTTGGAAATGAAGGAATGAGAAGCTCCGGAATCGAACAACACGGTCGTAGGAACAGAACTAACAAGAAACCTACCAATCATGATCTCTGAAGACTGCTGTGCATCTTTCATCATCACGTTGTTGACCCGAACTGCACGTGGTTGGGCCCTCACCATCGCATTGCTCGGAGTAGTGCGAGGTGGGGGCGGTAGTAGCTGAGCAAAGCGCGGATCGGTGCACTTGGGAGAAATGTGCCCCGGATGTCGGCACTTGTAGCAGATCACGCCCGGCTTGGGCTGGGGTTGCGGCCTGGGTGACCTAGCATGTGGTAGTGTAGAGCGAGGGACCTGCTGAACTAGGACGGGAGGGCAGACAAAAATACGAACAAGTGCCCCATTGGATGGAACTGCTGTCCCTGCGGTGGCGCCTCTGTGACCCACGTCTTTGCCTTATTGTGGGCCATCGCTGTTGTGCTGTACTCTCTCTGTCGATTTCTCTCCGCGTCCCAATCTGCCTTGGCTGACTCCTGTCGGATCGCTGAGTCGACGAACTCTGAGAACAACTTTGGGTTGCACTGCGTGAGTCCATACTTGATATTTGAGCTGAGACCCCCGCGGAACCTGGCAATCCTCTTGGCCTCTGTGGAGACCTCCTCAGGAGCGTACCTGGCGAGCCTGACGAAGGCCAGGTTGTACTCCTGGACTGACCTCTCACCCTGTCTCAGAGCCAAGAACTTCTCTCTCTTCATGTCCATCAAGCCACTCGGAATATGCGCTGCTCTGAAGTCTCTGACAAAATCCTCCCAAGTGATCACAGCATCGCCTCTGTTGGCCTTGTAGGTAGTGTACCAGCTGCCTGCTGCACCCTAAAGCTGGAAGGAGGCGAAGGTGACGTAGTCGACTGGCTTGACGGTGTTCGCGACGAAGTGCTTCTTGATCTCTGCCAGCCAATCATCCGCCTCCAGCGGGTCTCGTGCCTCTGAGAACCTGGGGAGGGGGGGGTTGATAGCGAGGAACTGCTGCAAGGTCGTGTGCTATGGTCGATCATTCCTCTGGGCGGTCTGGTTCTGGAGCATCTTCAAGATCGTAGTTGTGACCTGAGACACTGCGGCCACAGCCTCCCCAAGGATAGGGTTCTCCGGCGGAGGCATGTTCCCTCTCGGCATCCTGTATACAGGAACACTTATGAGAACATGGAAGAAATATTGATGAAACCCGAAGATAAAATAATATTGACAACAAAACTTCCTCACGAGGTATGAGAAAGCCGAAAGCTGAATATCCACCAAGGTTAACCCAGAAAGTCCGAAGGCTAGGTGCTACTGGAATCCCCAAACCGAGATCATCCGAATCCAAGATAATAATCTGCTAGCGAGCACACAGCAAAATATACGAGTGGTTGAAGACCTGACCGTTGAGACATCTGCCCTGAGCGGACCGTCAAAGCGGTCTCCTATAGGGGGAGGAACCACATCCAGAGGATGCCAACCATCCCTGTATCGGAGTTTCACCTGAGGTACGCCGTAAGCGAGGTGGAGCTGTCAACCCCAAGTGGCGGCTCAGTGTTCTCAACATACGCCAACCCTTCTCGTCGCTAGCAAAAGATTATAGAGGAATCGGAGCCCCATGTAAACGAGAACCTAGATTGGTTTTGAAAGGATAAGTTGCAGAGATAAAACAACGTTTCACTTCCTCACGGAAAAAGGGGTGGGAGGGTGGGGTAAGAAGAAAAAGAAACAGTTCCTACTCTCCGATATTTTCTTAATAACTACAAAATAGTTTCTAGACTCGACTTCGGCCAGTAAGGGGTCCTACAGTCAGTCCTGCTCTGATACCAAGTTGTAAGGCCCCAGATGCGGTACTATCTCGAGTTAGTTGCTTTCATGTCCAACTTGAGATAGAAGCGCATAATTGGCCACGGATGCACGATACTCGCACTCGTATCGCTATCGGATTCTCGACAACATGTAAATGAAGCATGAACAAGAACTAAGACATAGAATACATAAGTCCAGGGCATACACTCGCCACTGGTATTTATTACATCATCTCAGAGATCATAAGATCCAACAGTACATAATAACATCATGAAGAAGACACACACGACCGGGTACGATCAAGATCCAAATGGCCCTAGAGAGGGCTACACACAAAACATGTCGTCCACCCGCGGATCGTCGAAACCCAACTGAAGGTCTACTGAAAGAAGTCATCGTCATCCTCCTCCGGCGGAACCTCCACGAAGTACTTGTCGGTGCTTGTGTCGAAGTAGTAGTGTGAGGGCCCAAACATTTGTACATAGTGTGAAAGAAAATGCAAGTGGTGAGTATATATCAATACAGTATAACTAACTTCTCACGGTAAGGAAAGGGTAGTGGTTGAGGTTGAATCCGCACTAGCATATTTGAGTGGCTAACAATCTATTTTGGAATAAGGAAGAGATCCAAGAATCCGTTGATGATCGCATCAATAGGTCTCTGTTCACCTACTTACGCAAAACATAACACAACCTTGTCCCCTCTTTGTCTCTCCGGACGAAGAAGAGCAATCAAGGCAACTCACACGTTGGCAATTTTATAAGCATGATTAAGTTGATGTTATTCTATGAACAAGGAGTAGGTCTCAAGTCGTCCATAACCGCAGACACGACTTTTCGAAAGATTTAACCCTGTAGGGGTGTAATAACTGCCCATCATAGGCTTGACATGTACGCCCGGTTTCCACTTGGCTAGGTAAACGCCTGAAACTCCGGAACGTCAGAGTCCCTCTAACTAACATCGCACAATTTTGGGTGGCCCCCGGCGAGTCGTCATCCAACTCAAAAGCCGGCCGCGCTCTCGAATCGGTCTCTACCATATGGCTAAGGTCGGGTTTAGCCTCGCCTGAATAGCAGGGGACTTCCCTAGCTCACCAGTGTGGACCAACAAGAGAAACCATGTCTCCGCTGGCCCGGGTTGTTTCCAAAACTGCTGGGGTACCAACCAAGCACACACACGTTTGCAAATAGTAAATCAGCTTGGGCCACCACTAGAACTGTTTGAAGCTAGGCAGGTAAGACAAGGGGACCCCATAGAATCCCACACACGATTAGGCACGCTCGTCAAGAAACACAATACCCGGAACTCGGGACCTAGGTGACTCGAATGAAACAAAACACCCGGCGGGAACAGCCCGGTCTCCCATCCTTCGTCAAATAAAAGTTAACATCATATTAATAAATATCAACCAATTTCTGATAATAGCATGATATTTCCACCAAGGAGCAATGGGTATAAGCAACAGGTAAGGGCCTACACATACTAAGCAAGGGTTAAGAAAGCAAGGTACATAGCCAAACAAGGTTTTGCTAGGATGTGGGGGCATGGCTGTTTGGGTTTAATTGAGAGGCACAAGTATATGGTGGTAGGATCAAGAAACCGTTCTAAATACAACTAGGCAAGCAAGCTGAAAGCTATAAGGAATGATATATAAAACCCCTTGCCTGGGTAAGTAGTCGACGGAGCAGACATAGCAGGGTCCTCGGGCTCGGTGTTGGACAGCTCCACGTAGGTCTCCTCGGCAAGCTCACGCTCTAGCGTACGGTATCGGCAAGGAAAATACCACAAGTAAACATCGAGATCAAAGGTGCACAAGCATGGATGGGATGATCAAGTTTAATTAGACATGGTGTGACCCTAGCTAGTCAAATTTAGATGAAGGTGGTGACGACACGTCAACAACTCCATATGCATTTGTTAAGTTATTATGGCTTTGGTCATAGCCTTAGCATTTGGTGTAAGTGACATGGCAACATGGCATGGCAATTTAACAAAAGCAAGTAAACAAAAGGAAAAACATCGTGAAAAATAAACTATCGATTCCAGAGACGGAGAGGTGTCGATGAAGTTGACACCGAAGGAGTATCAAGAAGAAAGGATCACATGTGAAACAAGACATGACCCCTCAAGTGACTACATGATGCAAGGAAAACAGAAAGCTTTGAGTATACCAACATGTGGGGCTCAAAGTGTTTGAATAAAAGAAGGGTGACAAGGATATAGGTGGTGTGGGTGGTGCAAGGCACTTCATTTAGCATTTACAAAGGCAAAAGATAATGATCAACACCACCTGTCCTAGGGGAACAACATTAGCTCCAAGGATACAAGCCACCAAGGGCATGGGCTAACCAAATGGCATGGTCATATATGGGTTCAACTCCCCTCCATAGATTTGAAGATTTATGTTGCCCAAAACACAAAGCAGAGGTGACCATCATGCTCAGTGGATTTTTCTAGCCCAAAAGCATATAATGTGCCCATGTTGTTTGAAAATTCAAACATATCTGAATTTTCAAAAGAAAAAGGAACTAAAGTAAAAAAGAAAAGGAAAAGAAAAAGAAAAATGGAGGGCAAGCCCCTCATGTTCTGTCCTCGGGTTGGTGCTGGCCCAGCAAGGAACCAGCCCACCAGGCTGCCACGACTGCCAAGGGGCTACTGGGCTGAGCCCAACAGACCACTATGTCCTGAGCCACTGACCAGGCTGGCCCAGTGGTCAGCTCCTCTCGCAAAAGAGACAAAAAAGGGGGGCTTTTGCACCGTCTGGGACTTGAACCCGCGTCGCGCTGCTGGTCCACACACCCCCTAGCCACTACACTAGTGCACGATTTCTGAACCAAGGTGAGGTGCAGGGAAGGTGAGCTATCGCGAGGCCGTTAACTGAACCGACGACACCTGACAGACACCGGGGACAGGGAAACTACGGCGACTCTCACGTTGGCTTCGGGACGTCTCCGGCCTTCCCAAGATGCATGAATCGAAGAGGGCACATCCATGCTCACGTGGGTGCCCCTGGAGTTGGCCGTGGCCTAGCAGAGACGAGGCCACACTCGTCTGAAGATGGCGGCGCAACTCTGGTCTGAACCCTGACAGAAAAGGGCACGACGGCAACGTGGAGCTCCATCGACCCTGGCGTCTGGTGCATCGCACCACAGGCCCATCCAAGGGGGCTACGGCTAGACGGAACACCCTGGTTCCATTTTTTCCCTAAGCTGCCCCAGGGGCTCATCGACGGCGACGCGCCCCTCACCGGAATAATGCGGCGGCAAACTGCTACGCGGTTCAGAGAAAGGTCACGGCGTCCGTTGGTGGCGCAAAGGCGGCACCTTGGCGGCCGTGGGCACACTCTGGACGTGCCTAGGACACGCGCGCACGCGATCTGGACATGCCACGGGCACGGGGGCCAGGATTTGCACGGCGGCGACGTTCTCGGCGGGAAACAGAGGCATGCATCGGCTCGGCTACGCGCTAGCGCTCTACGAGGAAGGGGAACCCGTCAATGCTCAACTAGGAGTGGTCGTTGACGAGGACGAATGGGCCGTGGAGGAGGTAGACGTCCAGGCCGGCATCGGGGAAGAAGCTCCCGCGACGGAGGACGTCGTCGCGAAGTGGACACGGGCCGTCCTGCTGCAACCTGCGCGGGGGAGATGAAGCGGATGAGCTCTATGTGCTTGCACACGAGCGCACGCTCGTCGACCTGGAGAGGCGGCGGCGAAACAAGGGAGCGCCATGGCTGCGAACGAGGCGGTGGCGGCGAGAGCTGGAGGGAGGAACAAGACCTAGGGTTCTCGGAGGGCCTCTGGTGCTCTCCTTATAAAGGGGGGGGGGGGAGGCCCCAGCCATGATGGCCGGCATCGACGTCGACATCGTCGCCGGTGTGAGAGGGGAGGACGGAGGGGACCCCTCCACGCTGGAAAGGTGATGCACGCGAGCCGTGCGATCGTAATCGACGGCGAAGACTCGCCTCCGCGTACCGGTTCGGGAGTGGGCTTTAGCCCACTGATAGGCAGGCCAGCTGGGCTGGGCCTGGCTGGTCTGTCTCCACCAAAAAAATAAGAAAAGGAGATTTTTCCATTATAAAAAAAACAGAGAAATCTATAGAATTGTTGGGGGCAAACCACAACAGATAAAAAATATAAAAATATGTTGCTGGGCCCTTGAAATATTGCCCATTTTATAAAATTGGTTTGACCAATTTTTGAGCAACTAAAATGTGGGGCCATTTTGAAATCCACACTCACTTTGAACTGTGGCCCACATTTTTGGAGGGGGCAAAATTGGTGCAAGGTTTTTAAAAGGCTTGGGAAGGGTGAAAGGTTGAGCTATGCCAACTTTGGGGTTTAGGGGAGCACACATGCACATGGGAAAAATCACCCAACACCCTTCTTTAGCCAACTTGTTGAATTCAAACCCAAATCAAATGAGCTCAAAACCACATGGCACTAAAAATCATGACATGGAATTACATCAACTTGCAACACAACAAGTTTGGAAGTCATTAGACCAAGCAAAATTACATCATGGAATATGAAATTGCTTCTGGGCTGTTACAACACCTGAATCAACTGGTGTCCTTAAAGGTAAGTAGTCGGTGACCCAACGGTGCCCGCGCATGGTATCGTATTGGACCGACAAGACATGTGTATTCCACTGGTGTACAACGGCCGTGAGGTACCTTGTTGTACGAAAGTCGAGCTCTTCAAAGAGCAAACACGATACAAGGTAAGGAGACGGTTCACCTTGTTGGTAACTACACGAGTTGGTGGGGCGACAGGGCAGGTGATACGTCCCAAATGTATCGATAATTGCTGCTTTCTCCATGCATGTTTTGTGTGATATTGCTATGATCTAGATACACTTTCATACACTTTTGATTGTATTTGGACTAACTTATTAACTCAGTGCACCACAGTGCCAGTTCCTATTTTTTGCTGTTTTTCTATTCTAGGTTTCTCCCATATTAAAAGTGCTCCAAACATTCGGGAAAAATCGGATAAAAAATCAGCGCAACGGAAGCTTCCGGAATCCCGAAGGAGGGCCGGGGGCGCCTGGACTCCTGTTGCCCCCCTGGCTTCCCCTCTTCCCATATATATTCCCCGTGACGTGAAACTTCCGAGAAGAAAACCCCTTTTCACGATCTCGCCTCTGTTCCGCCGCCGCCGCGCTTCCAAGATCGGGAGCGCCAGCAGACTTCTTCCCGGCACTCTGCTGGAGGGAGGATCGACCTCTGGGAGCTTCCCCTCCACCATGGATGCTTCCCGGTTGTGCCATGAGTAGTTTCCTTTGGACCATGGGTCCGTGACTAGTAGCTATGTGATGTTCTCCTCCCCTCTTTGTTCTTCATGGTTTAGACCTCGTGAGCTGCCCTACATGATCGAGGCACATATGTAATCTTTCTGCTGTTGCTATGCTGAGTTTGATGGGATCTGATGGATTATGAGATGATGTTAAGATTGTGATAGAGTAATATATTTGGTTCTTATCTTTTATATTTTTGTTCCTAAGTAATTCTTGCATGTTCTCCGTTGATGTTTATTGCTTTGGCCAAGTAGTAGGTAGTAACTCCAAGAGGGAACGTTATGATCGATTGTGGGTTCATGCCCCCTGATGACACGCTTGAGTGACAGAAACATGAGTCTAGGGGATGTGCTGTTGCCACAAGGGGGAAAACAAGGGTGCTTGTAACCGCGGTTGCAAGGATTGTTTACTTTACGCAAAGTGCTTTTTAATGCAGTTGTCTGTTGCTTTGGGTTTACACTTTGGGTGGGGCTCGCAACTTAATACCAGCAAGATGTTCTGGATAGATATCTCAAGGTGGATGATTAGTAGTAGATGAAGTTGGATTTCGGTCTACTTATTTTGGCGTACCGCCCATGCTTTTGAGCCTCTTCCTTTCTTTGTAGCATAGTTAGCATTGCGGTGCGTTTATAATCCTGTCAATTGCCCATCTGTAATTTGTTTACCTCGCATAGTAGTTTTATCGTGTTTTGGGAGAGAGACATCACTAGTGAACATCACGAGACCCCGGTCCATATTCTCATCACTGTTTACACGCTCATTTACTTTTCTTCTTTTACTTTCAGTTGCTATCATTATCATTATCCCTTGTGTTTTGATCCTTTGTAAACAACAAGACCGGAGAGATTGACAACCTCTCTGAACTTCGTTGGGAGCAAAGTTATTTGTGTCTGTGTGCAGGTCCAGGTCAAGGAAGCAACTTTTATCTAAAACGGTGCCATTGTTTCCTTGCCACCTACTTATCATTATCGGAGTCCTACGAGAGACAATCTTAAAACCTCGGTATCTTCACCGAGGGAAACTTGCCGCTACGCTGCATCTCACCTTCCACTTGGGGTAACCAACGAAGGGCGAGAAGCAATTATCCTCTGTCGCGTATCAAGCAAATTTCTAGCGCCGTTGCCGGGGACTCCGAGTGCTAAGATTGGGGAGTTTCCCACTACCTTTTACCTTTGATTTTTGGTCTTGTTAGTTTACCTTCCAGTTTTTATCTTTGTGTCTTATATCAAAAATTACAAAAAAAACTGCCACACTTGCTGCTACTATGGGTTCCACTGAAAAAAGCAAGTTGTGTGACTTCACTAGTCACAACAACAAAGACTTTATCTAGACTCCTATTGCAACACCTGCCACTTCAGCTACCTCTTATGAAATTAAACCTGCTTTGCTAAACCTTGTTATGAGAGATGAATTCTCTGGTGCTAAAGATGATGCTGCTTTACACTTAAATAATTTTGTTGAGTTATGTGATATGCAAAAGTATAAAGAAGTAGAAGGTGATGTTGTTAAGCTCAAGCTTTTTCCTTTCTCTTTGAGGGAAGGAGCTAAAATCTGGTTTCAATCTTTGCCTAGGAATAACATAGATTCTTGGGATAAGTGCAAAGATGCTTTTATTGGGAAGTATTACCCACCTACTAAAATTATCCAATTGAGGAGTAACATTATGAATTTTAAGCAATTGGATAATGAACACGTTGCCCAAGCTTGGGAACGTATGACATCGCTTGTTAAGAAATGCCATACACATGGTTTGACTACCTGGATGGTTATCCAGACTTTTTATGCAGGCTTGAACTTTACCTCGTGGAACCTGTTAGATTCGGCCGCGGGAGGAACCTTTATGTCAACTACACTTGGTGCTGCCACAAAACTTATCGATGAGATGATGACCAACTATTCCCAATGGCACACCGAACGAGCCCCAACAGGTAGGAAGGTAAACTCCGTCGATGATATTACCTCCCTAAATGAAAAAGTTGACTTAATGTATCTACTTACCAAGCAACCCTCTATTGATCCTCATGATGTTCCTTTAAATTCTTTGGTTGCTTAGGAACAAGTAGATGTGAACTTTATTGATAGAAACAACTTTAACAACAATGCTTATAGGGGAAATTTTGCTAGTAATCCTAAACCGTTTCCATCCAACTATGGGAACAACAACACCTACCCTAGCAACAAGAACCCCACTTCTGAACTAGAAAACATGCTTAGAGACTTTATCACTACCCAAAAATCCTTCAACAAGAATGTAGAAGAGAAACTAGCTAAGTTAGATAATATCTCTTTGAAGGTAGATAGCCTAGCCCTTGATGTTGAGATGCTAAAAATTAAAACCTCTCCCCTTGAGGAGAGGAAATCCACTCCTATTAATGCTATCCAATTACAAATTAATGAAAATATTAGGATGATGGCTAAACTTAAAGAAAGATGGGCTAGAGAAAAAGAGGAAGAGGATAGAATTAAGAGCCTTCCTACACACCACACAGTTGCCACTATCCAAATTGTTGAGGATACCGAAACTATTAGCACCCAATGCACTCCTAGTCCCATTGGACCTATTAATGGTGATGCTAATACCTCAACCTTAGAATAAGAAACTCCTATGAACATAGAGGGTTTCAAACAAGTGAGCCTAGATGACACTACTACCACCTTTGATAGTAGTGATATTGACGAGGATCAGCCTCGGCAAATCCCATGGTCAGGGACCCTGGGTTAGTCATAGAGAAGGAATAGGTTGGACGATACTCGTCGGCTAATAGGAGAAGCACTTCATGCTCGATATTATTGCATGAGGGAGCAATTACAAGGGAGGCCAAGGCGAGTTCTCGCAAGACTAGGAGAGTAGATTGGATATTGGATGATCGAGAAATATCCCCTCCCAACCTTTATATACTAGGCTAGGTCTCGGGGAGTCCGTCCTAGATTATAGAGATAGTTTCCTAATCCTAGTCTTGCCTTGTGCGCCAAGTCGTGCCTTCCATATCAGTCGTGGAATCCTACGTCGGTGCCTTGAGGGGGCCAACCGTGGACCCATCGGTGCTCCTTGCGGGCCTTTGGTCTTCATACACACCAGGTATCCTTACATGCAGGAGTCGTGCGGTCACCCCCTCGTCAGTAGCCCCCCGAGTGCCTGGGGGACTCGAAGAGTCGCGCAGGGACTCGATTTCGTCATTGTTTTATTATCGCAGACGCATCACAGCTGCGGGTCGCTAGCAGTTTTGAGCCATGACAATACCTGTTTCAAGGGATTGCTAAGCTGAAAGGGCCCAAGGAGTCGACTGCTCGAGCCTTGGTGAATTGCGCTAGTGGCAAATACCGCACTAGCCCAATCAAGCCCACGTCCCTTGACATGAACTTGGAACGACCGATGTCTAGCAAAGTCATGCCGCTGCAGGTCTTATAGGATCAATTGCCGCCAGTCTAAGTAAATAGCCTGAGCGCGTCCGCTCGGCTCTTTCTATCTTGCGAGCGCAAGGAAAAGATCGGGATTGAAGTCGCTCTGTGGCAAGTCCCGGCCCGGCCGTTCTACGCAGCGGGGTCTTACCTACACGCTAAGCTTGCGTGACATCTGAGTACAGTGTGTCGTAACCCAGGCATCATTTTTCATAGATGCGCAGAACCTAAATAGAGATGCACCCACTTGGAATAAACGATCAAGTGAGTTGTTTAGTAGTCACCCGCGGAGCTTTTGCGTGCCCAGGCGAGGAGTCGTATAGGAAAGCACCCACTCGGAATACCGTCGAGTGTGCAGGTAGTCTAGCTTGCTGAGCTTTTGCGAGTTGCCACTAGTATGCTTTTTGTTTTCAAGGGTGAGGGAGCACCCGAACTCTACAGCTATGTTGTTTCCACTGACGCGAGTAGTCCCGCGAGTGCATGTTCGCCTTTTGGGTGAGGGAGCACCCGAAACTCTGTAAGTGTGAGTGGTTACTCGGGCATATCCTCATCTTCTGGGTGAGGGAGCACCCGAACTCCCAAGTTTTTGGTCTTTTACTCTTGTTATGAGTACAGATACTCCCGATGGGAGTAAAAGATTTTGGAATCGAAATATTTTGGCACTGAGAGATAGGTGACCTTTGCCAGTCTTTTGTTTTTTCCAATTGTTTTTATCTTGATCCGTCCTTCTTGGGATGTCGCGTTGATAGGCATTGTCATGCTATATGGTGACCTATGATGACGTTTGGTCTTCGATCCGTCGCGTCTTCTGGCCATAATGACGATTTGGACGCCGTGCTGCCTGGTGCCCGTTGGATATCCGAGGTGTGTATGGGAAACATGCGAGATTTGACGCGTCCTTTAAGTATTGCTGACCGTGTGAAGGCATCTTGTCTTGGAATTCGTAACGCCTGACGTTCTTGGTCTTTGAATTAATGATGGCGCCTCCTGGGCTTCTGTATTTTTTCCTGGTTTTCCCCTGGGCTGCGCTATAAATACCTGTTGCTTTGCTGCCTGGGCTTGGTCATCCTTTCTACTCCTATCTTCTTTTTCTTCATATGGCTCCCAAGCGGGGTGGTGGTGCTTCTGGCCGAGGTCGTGGCCGGCGTGGTCACGGTGGCCGTACCCCTCGCTCTTCTCGTGGTGGGCGTCGTGGAGCTGCGGCGACGCCTTCTTCGTCTTGTGCGGACGAGGGTGTTTGGCGCTATGATTTTCTTCTGCGCATACTTAGTCGCACTGCTACTCGGATCCCTCTTCCATTCTCATTTGCCACCATGATTTCTGAACTTAATCTGGGGGGTCTGTGGCTTCGGCTTCAGGGGTGTGCTCGACCTCCTGCTTGGGTTGAGCTTTCTGTTGATGGCTCCTTCTTGATTTTTCTTGATGCTGGCTGGAGGTCGTTTTTGCGACAGCTAAACTTGCGTGACGGGGATAGTCTTTGCTGTCATTTTGATGGTGAAGACACCCTCATTGTTCATGCGTTGATGCCGGTGGCAACCGTCTGGATCCATAGTGGGAGGAAACAAGCAGTGATAGTTCCGATGGTTCGAGGGGTGACTCGCCTGCTTCTCCTGTGACTTCATCTTCTGCCGACTCCTCGGATGGTTGTGCTTTCTCTTCTAGTTCTAAGGATGAGATGGACGTCAAGCCGGTCGTCAAGCGGGTACGTCAGTAGGCGAGGCACCTTATATAATTGGAGGACGACGACTTGATTCTTCGCAGGCTCAGTTGCTAATTTGTCTGTGGTGGTGCTCGTCAGGTTGTGGGATGAAAGTGCCAATTATCTCAGCATGAGCACACATGTAGAAGTCATGGTATTGTAACCCGTCTGGTAGCTGCTCGAGTCATTTTGTAATGAGAACTGTCCTCGACTCCTTTGTAATGGAAATTGTCTTCGACTCCGTTGTAATGGAAATTGTCTTCGACTCCGTCGTAATGGAAATTGTCTTCGAATCCGTTGTAATGGGAATTGTCTTTGACTCCATTGTAATGGAAATTGTCTTCGACTCCGTTGTAATGGAAATTGTCTCCGACTCCTTTGTATAGGCTTTATCGGGTGCGCGGTAGCGCTCCCGATGGGAGTAGCCCCCGAGGCTACGTTTGATTTGTAGAATCAACCGTAGGCTGCGAGCTTTTGTCTACCTGGGCTATCCTTCTTTGTGGCTGCTTTAATTTATTCCAGTTTTTATCGGGTGCGCGCCAGCGCTCCCGATGGGAGTAGCCCTCAAGTCTTTAGGTGATCTTTTGCGATCATGTGAAGACTAAAGGACTTTGCATTTTCCGATACGACTCTCTTGTGAAAAAACTCTTGGTGTTTCGAGGAGAACTTGTGTTCTGGTCCCCGAGTCTTTTCAGGTAAGGTCGCATGAGCGAGGATAGCATCTCTCAGGGGGAGTTGATGCTCGAGTCCCCGAGGGCTTTTAAGTAAATTCGCGTGAGCGAAGATAGCGTCTCTCAGGGGGAGTTTATGCTCGAGCCCCCGAGTGCTTTTAAGTAAAGTCACGTGAGCGAAGATAGCGTCTCTCGAGGGGATTTTATGCTCGAGCCCCCGAGTGCTTTTAAGTAAAGTCGCGTGAGCGAAGATAGCATCTCTCGGGGGGAGTTTATGCTCGAGCCCCCCGAGTGCTTTTAAGTAAAGTCGCGTGAGCGAAGATAGCGTCTCTCGGGGGGAGTTTATGCTCGAGCCCCCGGGTGCTTTTAAGTAAAGTCATGTGAGTGAAGATAGCGTCTCTCGGGGGGAGTTTACGCTCGAGTCCCCAAGTGCTTTTAGTGATAATGTTTGGGCAACACCATTTTATTTCTTCGAGTTTTACATGGGTTGTTGATCGGTACTGCTGCCGATGTCGCTGAAGTGCCTGGAGGACTATGGGTAGAACAGGCGTAGGTTCGCTACGATCCATGGATTTCCCACGTCTTCGTCGGTCTTCAGGTTCTTCAACCTGTATGCGCCGCCTCCTATGGCTTCCGAGATTATGAATGGCCCTTCCCATTGCGGGGCGAGTTTGTGCACTTTCTCTTGTATCAGCCGTAAGATGAGGTCTCCTTTGCTGAAAGTTCTGGTCCGCCGACGACTGCTTTGATATGTGTGCAGCTTGTCCTGGTATCCTTCAGATCTTGCTATAGCTGTGTCTCGTGCTTCGTCTGTTGTGTGTTTATCGTTCTGCAGTGCGTCTTCTGCCTCTTCCTCTTCGTACCCTGAGATTCGGGGAGCTCCAAATTTTAGGTCGTGCGGCAGCACTGCTTCCGCCCCGTATACCATGAAGAAAGGTGTATACTGGGTCGAGCTGTTTGGGGTGGTGCGCAGGCTCCATAGTACCGCGGGGAGTTCTTCTACCCATTTGCCAGCTGCTTGTTCTAGTGGTGTGAGGAGTCGTTTCTTTATTCCTCCGCATACTAGGTCGTTTGCTTTCTCCACTTGGTCGTTGGATTGTGGGTGCACGACCGATGCGTAGTTGATTTTGATGCCCAGTTCCTGAAAAAAGTTTTGGAATTATGCTGCTGTGAAGTTTGTACCATTGTCTGTGATGATGTTGTATGGTACGCCGAATCTGAAGATGATTGACTTGATGAAGTTAACTGCCGTGAGGGCTGTTGAGCTGGTGATTGGTACTGCCTAGATCCATTTGGTGAACTTGTTGACTGCGACTAGTAGGTGTGTTCGTCCTCCTTTTGAGGATTTATTGAGTGGACCCACCATGTCGAGTCCCCAGGTGGCGAATGGCCAGGACAGCGGTATAGTTTTGCTTTCTGATGCTGGGGGGTGTGACCTGCTGGTGAACGTTTGGCAGGCGATGCAACACCGCACGATATCTTCCACATTTCTCATGGAGATCGGCCAGTAGAACCCTACTCGAAAAGCCTTGGCCACGAGTGTGCGACTGCTCGCGTGATGCCCACACGTGCCTTCGTGAATCTCAAGCAGTAGGGCTTTGCCGTCTTCTTCGTCTATACACTTTTGGAGGACCTGAGAGATGTTGCGCTTGTATAGCTGTCTGTTGATTACTGTGAATGCTTTGGATCGTCGACTGATGCGTCGGGCTTCTTCGACGTCTTGTGGTAGAGTTCCTTCGATTAGGAACCGAAGGAACGGTTTTGCCCAGGCTGGGTCTTCGAGTGCGGCTGGCTCTGCGACTTCAACTTCTTTGCTACTTGTGTCGTCTGCTGTGCTCGCAGCCGCCACCTGTGCTGGTTCATTTGTGTCGTCGGCCTCTACGACTGCCTCGGGCGCCGCTGGCTTTACTTTGATTGATCTCTGGCTGATGCTCTCGAGGAAAATGCCTGGTGGTACTGGTCCTCGAGTTGATCCGATGTTCGCAAGCTCGTCGGCCTCTTTGTTATTTGCTCTGGAGACGTAGTTGAGTTCGCAACCGTCGAATCCACCCTCCAGTGTGTTGTAGAGCTTCTGGTAGGCCATCATGTTGTCTGCGACTGCGTCACAGTCCCTCATCACCTGCTGGACGACTAGGTTGGAGTTGCCGTAGATTGAGAGGCGAGTGGTGCCGGAAGTTTTTGCCATGCACATGCCATGGAGTAGTGCCTCGTATTCTGCTTCATTGTTTGAGGCATTGCTGAAGTTGATCTAGAGGATGTATCTGAGCTTCGTTCATTTGGGGGGGGGGGACTAGTACGATGCTTACTCCGGCTCCTTGCTGTCTTTTGGACCCGTCGAAGAACATCGTCCATGAGTTGGACAGATCTGGGGGGCCAGGTGTTTGGACCTCTGTCCACTCGACCAGAAAGTCTGGGAGTACTTGGGCTTTGATTGCTGTTGGGTGCTTGAACTGCAGGTCTCGCGGATTAAGCTCGATGTTCCACCCAGCGACTCGATCGGTCGCTCCGGGGTTGTTGAGGATGTCCGCGAGTGGTGCACTGCTCACGATTGTGATGGGGTGTTCGTCGAAGTAGTGCGATACCTTTCTTGAGGTCATGATGATGGCGAGCAGGAGCTTCTGGTAGTGTGGGTACCGTTGTTGGGACTTTGTGAGGAGCATGCTTAGGTAGTAGATTGGCCTTTGTATGCTCTGGACTTTGCCTTCTTTTGCACGCTCGACGACGAGCGCCGTGCTGACTATGCTGCTGTGCACTGCTATGTAGAGGTACAATTTCTCCCGTTCTTTGGGCACCGCCAGGATTGGTGGAGTCGAGAGGGTTTTCTTAAGGTCTGCGAATGCATTGCGAGCTTCCTCGGTCCACTCAAATTTTTCTCCTTTTCTGAGCAGTTGGTAGAATGGTAAGGTCCTTTCTCCCAGCCTGCTGATGAAGCGGCCCAGTGCTGCGAGTCTTCCTGTGAGATGCTGCACGCCTTTGATGTTGGTTGGTTCTTGCATCTTGGCGATTGCTTGGACTTTTTTGGGTTTTGCTTCTATTCCTCGGGCGGAAACCATGTACCCGAGTAGTTTTCCGGCTGGGACGCCGAACACGCACTTTTTTGGGTTGAGCTTGATTCTGTACTTGTTGAGGGCCGCGAATGTTTCGCGGAGGTCGTCGAGTAGCGTGCTTGCGCTATAGGTTTTGATGAAAATGTTGTCTACGTAGACCTGGACGTTTCTGCCGATTTGGTCTCTCAAACATGCTTGAATCATTCGTTGGTATGTGGCTCCGGCATTTTTTAGACCAAAGGGCATTGTTCTGTAGCAGAATACACCGTAGGGGGTGATGAACGAGGTGTGTTCTCCATCTTCTTCCTTCATCCTGATCTGATTGTATCCTGAGTATGCATCGAGGAAGGATAGGAGGTCGCATCCTGCTGTAGAGTCGATTATCTGGTTGATTCTTGGCAGGGGGAAGTGGTCTTTCGGTCAGTGCTTGTTGACAGGCCCGTAGTCGACGCACATCCTCAGTACATCAGTGTCTTTTTTAGGGACCAGGACTGGGTTTGCAATCTAGGTTGCTTTCTTCGTCTCTCGGATGAACTGTGCGTCGAGTAGTCGGTTGATTTCTTCTCCGATTGCTCTGCGCTTGGGTTCTGAGAATCGTCGCAGCGCCTGCTTTACTGGCTTGGTGTTTGGCTTGATGCGGAGCGCGTGTTCTGCAAATTCTTGCGGTATTCCGGGCATGTCGGCTGGGCACCAGGCGAAGATTTTCCATTCTTCGTGAAGGAAGGCTATGAGGGCGGCTGCTTGTTCTTCTGGGAGGTGGGTGTACACGCGGACCGTCTTCTCTGGGTCCGTTGGGTGAACTTGGTGGGTGATTGTGTCACTGTCGATGCTGAAATCGCGGCCGAATTCTCTTGACTCGCTTCGGCTTGCTAGTGGAAAAATGCTTTTATCCGTCACCATGGCTATTTCTTCGAGTTGTTGTTGGGCTCCAAACGTGTCGGAGACTTTGTGGAAGTCGCGATCACACTGGTCCAATTTGGTGAAGCTTCCATTGATTGTGATGACTCCTGCGGGTCCTGGCATCTTGAGTTTGAGGTATGCATAGTGCGGAACCGCCATGAATTGTGCAAACGCTGGTCTCACGAGTATGGCGTGGTATTGCGGCTGCCAGACGAGCACTTCAAACTCGAGGACTTGTCTTGCGAAGTTGCGCTTGCTGCCGAAGATGACGTCGAGCTCGATTGTTCCTATGGAGGCGGTTGCTTCTCCTGTTACTACGCCATATATTATGGTGCCTGACTTCTTCCAAACTGATCGTGGGATCAACATCTTGTGTAGGGTGCTGGTGAATATTATGTTTAGGCTGCTGCCTCCGTCCATGAAGACTCTGTCCATGTCGTATCCCCCGATCTGGGCGTCAAGGACCAGGGGTGCATGCCCCGGCCTTGGGACTACGGGCGGGTGGTCGCTTTAAGAGAAGGTGATGTTAGTTTCGGCGCCACACAATTGGTAGATTTCTGCTTTTTTTAGGCCCTTGGCTGCTCGGGTCTACAGGGTGTAGGTGCCCTGCTTTTCTTTTGAGGGTCTTCCCTCTTGGATCATGCAGACTCGTCCGTGGGACGTAGGGTACTGCCTTTCTGTACTTGGTGCCGGTGACTGCGCGTTTCTTCAGGTGCGCTTGGCTTCATGCTACTTTTCTTCCTTGAGGATGTCGGAGAGTTCGGTGAATAAGAGACAATATCCTAGGGTGTGGCTTGCTCTGAGGCGTCCCCACTCGTCTTCGAAACAGTGGATCGTGCAAGGTCCTTCCAGTTGCTCTCTGGCTGTGAGCTTACTGGAGCCAGCGTGCCTTCTTCTCCTTGAGACTTGGAAAATCTGCGAGTGGTCTTCTGAACGGTCGTGGAGTCTTGGATCGAGCTCTATCCCATCGCTGAGCGACTGGTTCCGAATGAAGTTGGCGAATTCATTTGGCCTTCAATCTGGGTCGTAGTACTCGCCGGTTTGGGTTTCAGAGTCGCTGTCTTGTCGCGCGGCAGGAGTCTGGGTGGCGGTGGGTCGTCGAGTGGCTGGCGAATCTTCTGTCGCGCGCTGCGACTATTCGAGTGGGTTTCCCGCATAAGGTCCTCGCGCTTGCCTTCTGGGTCGTTGAGTTCTTTTCCGTTGGCGGTGGATCTAGCATTTGTCGAGATGTTGGGCTTGATTCGTCTGCGGGCTAAGTGATCTTGGTGGGGCGATGAAGATGCTTGCGGTGAACTTGAACTCCTCGAGCAGGTTAGATGTGGCTCTAGCCGTCGAGTCATGATTTGCTGAAGACGGGACCGCCGAGATCGTGATTCCAACCTGTGTAGTTCCCACAGACGGCGCCAATTGACGAGGATCAGCCTCGGCAAATCCCATGGTCAGGGACTCTGGGTTAGTCATAGAGAAGGAACAGGTTGGACAATACTCGTCGGCTAACAGGAGAAGCACTTCCTGCTCGATATTATTGCGTGAGGGAGCGATTACAAGGGAGGCCAAGGCGATTTCTCGCAAGACCAGGAGAGTAGATTGGATATTGGATGATCGAGACGTCTCCCCTCCTAGCCTTTATATACTAGGCTAGGTCTTGGGGAGTCCTTCCTAGATTACAGAGATAGTTTCCTAATCCTAGTCTTGCCTTGTGCGCCAAGTCGTGCCTTCCATATCAGTCGTGGACTCCTACGTCGGTGCCTTGAGGGGGCCAGCCGTGGACCAATCGGTGCTCCTTGCGGGCCTTTGGTCTTCATACACGCCAGGTATCCTTACATGCAGGAGTCGTGGGGTCACCCCCTCGTCAGATATTGATTTTGAGCTCCCTCTGAGAAGTTATTAGTTTGTTACACAAAATGTCTAGAGACCTCCACACTAGCACACTTAATCTTGCTTTCACGGAGCATATCACAAATGCTCTCATCAAAGCTAGGGAGGAGAAGCTTAGGATAGAAGCCTCCATACCTAGGAAGCTAGATGATGGTTGGGGCCCTATGATCAAAATTAAATTAAATAACTTCTCTTGCCATGCTTTATGTGACGTTGGATCTAGTACCTCCGCCATTCCCAAAAGAATGTATGATATGTTTGAATTGAAACCTTTTGATTCTTGTTCTTTTGGTGTTCGTCTTGTTGATTCTTTCGTAAATAAACCTTTGGGGAAGATCAACGATGTTGCTTATCATTGTCAATGACAACTATGTTCCCGTTGACTTTATTATTATGGATATAGAGTGTGAACCTTTATGTCCAATTATTTTGGGGCGTCCTTTTCTTCGCACCATTGGTGCCGTTATTGACATGAAAGATGGGAATATTAAATTTCAATTCCCTCTCAAAAAGGGGATGGAACACTTCCCTAGAAAGAAAATGAAGTTACCATTTGAGTCCGTTACACGGGCTAGCTATTCTCTTTCTATTGATAAAACTTGATTCTTATTTTGCTTTATGCCTAGCTTAAAGGCGTAAAAGAAAGCGCTTGTTGGGAGGCAACCCAAGATGTTTTTACTTCTATTTTTAGTGGTCTTGGTGATTGTTACTCCCTCCGTTCCAAAATAACTGTCGTAGCCTTAGTACAACTTTGTACTAGAGCTAGTACAAAGTTGAGTCAGTTATTTTGGAACGGAGGGAGTACTACTGAAACATCATTGTATCTTTATTTTCAAGCTTTGTGCCAAGTTATAGCCTCTTATGATAAGGGAAGCAAAAGTTGTGACATGATGTCCTGAAAATAGATTCTGTCTTCTTGACTGAAAAAATCGGAACAAATCACCAGTTCATCTTTTTGAGCTGAATTTTTTACACATCATGCTCTATACAATTGTAAAACTTTCGTATGTTCTGAGTTTTTTTATTTGAGTTGCAGAAGTGCCCCGAAATTTTTTCTCTACTACCTATTGTTCTGTTTTTCACAGATTCTGCCACGTTGTCTCTCCTTACTTTTGCAAACCTTAAGCTTGATTTTTCTTTGCAAAAACCTTTTGGCAATCTTGAGAAACAGTAGCTCTTCAAGAATATCTTTATATCCAGTGGGGAAAACTATTTTATTAAGGGTACTAACCTCTCTAATCAGCTTATGATGAGTTATGTATGAAGGGAGTTTTCAAGTGCGCGATGGAAGATGATGAAAGAAGATCCGGGAGGGTCAAGCGCTCAAGCTTGGGGATGCCCCCATGCATCCCCAATAAATATTAAAGGAGACTCAAGCGTCTAAGCTTGGGGATGCCCCCGTGCATCCCCTTCTCCATCAACAATCATCAGTTCGTCCTTCGTCTCACTATATTTTTATCACTTCATGCGCTATGTGCTATGCTTGGAGCGTCTCGGTCTTAGGTTTTATTTTTAGTTTTCTTTAGCTTTTCTTGCTGTTCATAACAAATTAGACCCCATCTTACTTTTTTTGGGTGAGAAACACGCTCCACTTCAATCTAGAACACGTCATATGATTTTTCATGCCTATCGTTTTGTTGTTGTGTGTTCTTTATCTTTTCGTAGCTACTGCCATGTTTAGTTTTAGTTTTAGTTTTAGTTTGTATTTAGCAAGAGCTTTGGCTTTTGTTTTGTTTGTTGCTGGAACTCTCTTTAGTTTTCATGTTTATCTTGTTAAGAGAGTTGGTTGTTGCACTGAGTTGTGTCTTGTCTTGAAAGTAGGTAATTGAGGTTGCTATTAAATTTTAGTAGTAACTTGCAATAGTTTTGAGGTATTGATGTGAGTAATGATTGAAATTTTGGTGTCAAGAGCTCTAGCCTATTAGTGATAGGTGTTGTATTTTGGGCAATCCGTGTGTATTTTGAAAACCTATAAAACTAGTTGATAACTCTAGCTACTAAATGGATCGCTAATCTTTGGAGGGATCGGATATTAGAGTACACTCACGTACCATGAGTCGAGGACGCACAAGGATAACCAAACCCCCATACACTCCTCCTCGGGGTACTTGTCTCTTTGTGAACCTCCTTATTAGATTGAGAGTTACCGATAATAAGTGCATGAGTTCTTCGGACTAATGTAAGTATTGAAAGTTGACACTTCCACCTCCTCATATTTGCTAGCCTATCCCATTCCGTGCATTGCCTTCTTCTCACTCTGAGAGTTGGCGTCCACCTTCGCCGGTACATCCAAACCCTTGGCATGATACGCTCTGTCATCGTAAACCTCCTTATATCTTTCCTCAAAACAACCACCATACCTACCTATCAAGGCATTTACGTAGCCTTTCCGAGATATGTTGCCATGCAACATCCACCTCTTCATGACTTGATCTTCATGTCATACATGTTCCTGCTACACTGGCAGCGACATACATTGCATACATCATGATAGCTACATCTTCTTTATGTTTTGAGTACCTTGTAAAGTGTGAAAGATCTTCTATACCCTCTTGTAAATTAGAGTGTTGCCCTTAAGTGAGGAAAAGATCCCAAAGTGAACAAAATAAAAGATCCCAAAGAGTAAAAATGAGAGTTACATAGAAAGAGCCTTTGAGTCCATAGAAAAATACAAAAAATAGAAAAAGAGAGAAAAATAAAATAAAAAGAGAGAAAGGGGCAACACTACTATCCTTTTGAACGATCCACACTAGTACTCCCTCTTATCCTTGTACTCCATAGAGATGATCATTCATGCATATAGCTATGTGGGGACCTTCACACTATAGAACTTGGCTTGCATATTCGAAGGATGAGCCTCCTCAAAAGAGCTCTAGGTCTTCATGAGCGAGCAAGTTGGATGCACCCCCACTAGTTCCATTGGAGAGCTTTCTAGCTCCTATGTGCATCCGTTGCATGGCAATCCATACTCCTCACATCTTATCTATCATTTGGCCTTCTCGCCTATGATTGTACTAATTGATGTGAGCCTTTCTCACCTTTTTGTCTTCCTCCTCCACCATATTTCTCTCTTTGCCATCCTAGTTGTCAACTCTCGTTCGTACGCTCATCCATTGCATGAGTGCTCAAAATAACGAAAAGGAGTGGATCAAATTGACTTGTACCTGGCTAGTGGTCCAGGGAAGAGTCAAGATAAGATTCCAAAGAAGACCAAGTGTGAAACTTTAGTAGATTGAGTTCTCAACAAAAAAAATACCTTTTCCCGTATTCCCTATCCCCCTTCTTGCACGGAAACACCATTTGGAGACATTCGAGTCACGGACAGCGAGAGCTCTTGCACCTAATGTTCTTTTGTTACTTGTTTCAATGCTAATATAGACTCTTGCATGTTATGACTTGAATTGAATCACATACCTTGATTGCTTTACTTTTCAAAGTTCTTATATGGTTGCTAGCATGTCACCACAGAAATTATGCTTGTTATCATTTACCTACTCGAGGACGAGCAGGAATTAAGCTTGGGGATGTTGATACATCCCAAACGTATCGATAATTTTTGCTTGCTCCATTCATGTTTTGTGTGATATTGCTATGATCTAGATACACTTTCATACACTTTTGATCATATTTGGACTAACTTATTAACTCAGTGCACCACAGTGCCACTTCCTGTTTTTTGTTGTTTTTCTATTCCAAGTTTCCCCCATATTAAAAGTGCTCCAAAAATTCGGGAAAATCGGATAAAAAATCAGCGCAACGAAAGCTTCCGAAACCCTGAAGGAGGGTCGGGGGGCCACCACCAGGTGCCCAGGCGGCCACCTGGCGCGACCTAGGGCTTGGCCGCGCCTGGACTCCTGGTGCCCCCCCTGGCTGCCCCCCTTCGCCTATATATTCCCCGTGACGTGAAACTTCTGAGAAGAGAACCCCTTTTCAAGATCTCGCCTTTGTTCCGCCGCCGCCTCGCTTCCAAGATCGGGAGCGCCAGCAGACTTATTCCCAGCACCCTGCCGGAGGGAGGATCGACCTCTGGGAGCTTCCCCTCCACCATGGACGCTTCCCGGTTGTGCCGTGAGTAGTTTACTTTGGACCATGGGTCCGTGACTAGTAGCTATGTGATGTTCTCCTCCCCTCTTTGTTCTTCATGGTTTAGACCACGTGAGCTGCCCTACATGATCGAGGCACATATGTAATCTTTCTGCTGTTTCTATGCTGAGTTTGATGTCATCTGATGGATTATGAGATTATGTTCAGATTGTGATAGAGTAATATATTTGGTTCTTATCTTTTATATTTTTGTTCCTAAGTAATTCTTGCATGTTCTCCGTTGATGTTTATTGCTTTGGCCAAGTAGTAGGTAGTAACTCCAAGAGGGAACGTTATGATCGATTGTGGGTTCATGCCCCCTGATGACACGCTTGAGTGACAGAAACATGAGTCTAGGGGATGTGCTGTTGCCACAAGGGGGAAAACAACAGTGCTTGTAACCGCGGTTGCAAGGATTGTTTGCTGCAGTTGTCTGTTGCTTTGGGTTTACACTTTGGGTGGGGCTCACAACTTAATACCAGCAAGATGTTCTGGATAGATATCTCAAGGTGGATGATTAGTGGTAGATGAAGTTGGATTTCGGTGTACTTATTTTGGCGTACCGCCCATGTTTTTGAGCCTCTTCCTTTCTTTGTAGCATAGTTAGCATTGTGGTGCGTTTATAATCCTGTCAATTGCCCCTCCGTAATTTGTTTACCTCGCATAGCAGTTCTATCGTATTTTGGGAGAGAGACATCACTAGTGAACATCACGGGACCCCGGTCCATATTCTCATCATTGTTTACACGCTCATTTACTTTTTTGCTTTTACTTTTAGTTGCTATCATTATCCCTTGTGTTTTGATCCTTTGTAAACAACAAGACCGGAGAGATTGACAACCTCTCTGAACTTTGTTGGGAGCAAAGTTATTTTTGTCTGTATGCAGGTCCAGGTCAAGGAAGCAACTTTTGTCTAAAACGGTGCCATTGTTTCCTTGCCACCTACTTATCATTATCGGAGTACTACGGGAGACAATCTTAAAACCTCGGTATCTTCACCGAGGGAAACTTTCCGCTACGCTGCATCTCACCTTCCACTTGGGGTAACCAACGAAGGGCGAGAAGCAATTATCCTCTCTTGCGTATCAGCAGGCGGCCACCGGCTCTGGTTATGGGGGTGGACCTGGCTGCTGTCGTTGTCCGCGACTCACTCAGATAGGGGCAACGATAACGGTTGTCCCGACAGAAAATAATAAAATGCTTAATGGGTCAGGTGGATGACTTGAGTGGGACGTCGTTCCCTTTACGCGCTACCTCCACGTGGGATTACGGTGAGGGCCCTCTGCGTTGTAGCCTTGTTCGATGGCTCTTCAGACGCCAGCTTTACCTCAGGATGATTGCCGGGCTTGGACCGCCTACTCCGGTAGTGGGAGGCGGGTCTACTTCATCGGCCAGTCGCGTACCGTGTAGGAGTACAAAGGACAGGGGTCCAAAGTCCCTTTGTGCTTAGGATTTAGACCGGCAGATGACCTCTCTGTTGAAATTGAAGGATGGACTTTGACGTATCGGATAGCCTCGGTGGGGCATTCCCTAACAAGGTGTACACCACCCTGGAGATCCGAGCGTGTAGGGTAACAGTAGTGTAGCCCCTGCAGGTATGAAAATCTATTCGAATAGTCGTGTCCACGGTAACATGACACTTTATGTTGAAGCCAGATCCTACTACTACAAACTATTACTATTAAACTGTTGGTTCCGGGTTTTCTTCCTCACAGGGAGGTCGAGGAAGGATTCTCGGAGGCATTGATAATTTTTATCTAATACAAGTTACTACTATACAATGTTGCAGCAACTTCTGCTGCATTATTACTTTATGCTTTATACGAACTGTTGGTTGTTCTCTTCTTGTGCTGCAAGACTCGTCAGAAGATGCTAGTCTTTGATAGGCCTAGCTTCTCTTCCTTATTCTATATTTCTGCCATTTAGTCCACTATATATAGCCTCCCCTTTTCATTTGATACAAATGCATAAATGCTTAGTAGCGGACGTAAGACTCGCGGGTATGCTAGATACTCACCCTTGCTTTATTTCCTCCCTTTTTCATATAGCCGACCGGTTGTTTTCATCAGACGTTGGAGCCCAGGAGCAGGAGATTTCAGGAGGAGCCTACTACGACGTCGAGTTCCCCGTCGACCAGGAGTAGTTCGGTGGATCCCGGGTAGGAGGCCTCGCCTTTCGATCTGTATCTCTGATGTTATTTGTGCTAGCATTTTTAAGGCAAAACTTGACTATCTATGTTTGTACTCAGATATTATGACTGTATAACTTATGTATTCGGATCCTCGTGATCCCTGATTTGTAACTTAAAAAAGATTTATCTTATTTGTGTCTAGTGTTGTGCTGTGATATTCTCACCGTGGCACCCTGATTTCGGTTGTGTACCCTGCGTGTATGATTACTGTACACGGCTCGATTTTGGGGGCGTCACACCCAAGTGGTTTCCTTTAGTACAGTGATTTGATATGTACCTTGCGCCATTAGTTTCTGCGGTTGTTTACTGTAGTTGACTGGCTAGCTTGCGGATCCATCCTCTTGACGTATCGAGCAAGATTGGGTGGCTTGCACGGTAAGATTCTTTGGGTGGCTTGTGATGGAAGACTGAATGTCTTGGCTGAGACGCTATCTAGGTAGCATGTTGGGGGAAGGTTGATGCACTGTGCTTGTCGGTTGGGGTCACCATATTACCAAGAAATACCTGAGGTTCCTTATGTGCGAAATTTTCCCACGGTAGCGTGTGGAGAAAGACTGAGTACTAGGCATGAGAACTTACCGACTTATTGGCTACTGACTGGTTAGGGAATAACATTGCCCTAGTCATTTCTTTGTGGGGTACTGGTTTTATGACGCATTCTGACTTTCTTTCGAGTATACCATAATCTGATATCTTGTGTATAACAATATTGCAACTTGTAGGTTCCATACCTTTGAATGCAGATATCCAGGGCTGGGAACACAACTTATCTTTTCATTTGATTGAATTCTCACGACTGTAACAGTTGAATGAATGTTGCAGACTTGATTCCAATAATTCACTCAGGTATAACTCATACTTGAGCCGAATATTCCCAATACAATCTGGTGTGAATCCTTCTTGACTTGCCGAACTTTCAAATCCATGCAGTCTTTTATTGATCTTCCATATCTTGGGTTGAGGAGCAACTTCCACCAGGGTTGGTAAGATAACAACGAAGAATCAAATGAAGTACTGATTAAGAAATTCAAGCAACAAAACCAATAACGCTCAAAAGGCTCGAGATCACACACAAGAAAGATCGGATCTTATAGCTAAGCACAACATCAAACAACATGCAAGATTAACACTACGCATGCAACATGAACTATGCAAAAGCTTAGGCACTACAATCTAACGACGGGTTACTGGAGGCTGAAGGATCTAGCGGAGGAGTTGACGGAGCCAAAGATGCAGTAAGAGATCTTTTGGCACAACTTCATCTCGGACTAACTCGACGATGAGAGCGTAGTCGACGATCATGTAGCGGGACATGCCAATCGCCGTTGCGGAGTGGTGGCAAAGGTAGGATAGAAATGGAAGGCACGATTCTCATGCATCGCGCTTTCCTGGTGGCGAAGACCTGCGAGGCCTGCTAGAGCAGCAAGTTGAACGGAAAGATCTGGGGTAGAAGCGTATCCGCCATGGGAGTCATAGGTACGCCTTCTGATGGGGAGGTCGACGGACATGAAGACGTTGGCATGGTACTCGAGTACCAGTCCTTCGAGCGGAATCTGGAACACTTGGTACCATGGCCTTTGTCCACTTGGATAGAGACAACAGCAGACATCGTAGAGGAGGTAGGCAAAGCTGAGTGGTGTGGGATCTGGGTGGTGGTTAATTGGGGCGCCTGCCATCTGCACTTACCAGAAAAAATCGTTAGCGAAAAGGATGCTAGCTATATGCATGCTATGCAGCAGAAAAATGCAGAAATCAAATGCACCACATAAGCAAGCTATACACTCTATATCTGCCATCATTCTAACGTCCATGCTAACTAGGGTGTCCTACATTCAATCCTAGATCTGATACCAAGCTCTGTGGTACCCCGGCTCAGAACCCCGGAACGCCTCGTATTCCATCCCAAGGATAGTCTTCTGGATTACGTCACTGCTAGATATAGAACTGAACAACTTTCTATTATAAGGGTAAATGGGTACAAGGGTTTGATTACAAGGCTAGCGAAACGGGGCGGAGAACAAGCCTACTTCTAATGCTAGCGGCGGAACAACTACAAGCAGTGGGAGCCTACTAAAGCATCAGAATAACTCGTGGAAGTGGAATGACGACGACGGTGGTGAACTCCATTCCACTGGGGCACTTCTGGGACACCTCCTAGCTCGCACACGTCGGGAACTTCGTCCTACGCAAATAAAGCATCACCTGCAATCTGGCATGATACGCCAGGTCAGTACATTGGATGTACTTGCAAGCTCACAACAACCAAAGCATCAAAGCAAAACAATAACATAGCAAGGCAGGTTATAGTATATTAGTGAATTAAGCATGTGAGAACAAATACTATTGTAAACTAGATAACCATCAATTGAAGTCACCTGGATCACCTCACTCGTGATAATCTGAGCCTCAGCTCGTACCAAGATTTCTCATGCATACCTGGTGATCTTCTCAAGATTAACATAACCCTCACATGACTACCTCATAGTCATTGCATAATCATCATGTAAGCATTTGTGCCTCAATGCTCAACTGATAGTGATCCAATTATACTATAAGTCCCTCCATCATTAAAAGTTTCGATCAAACGGTGTGACCTAATACAAACTGTCCATGACCGAGGATGCGGTTATTCAAATAGATTTTGACTCTGCAGAGTTTGCGCACTTTACCCACACCATGGAACTCCTGGTTCCGTACTGCCATACACTTCCCAAAAGGGTGAACCGGTGATGCTCCAACAGAATTTGTCCACCTCGCAACACTCCTACCGTACCACCGACATACCCCAAAGGTCATGTCCTGGGTATTGATAACACACAAGTGTAGGGGATCGCAACAGTCTTCACGGGTAAGTGTATCCCAATTTATTGATTCGACACAAGGGGAGCCAAAGAATACTTATAAGCTTTAGCAGTTGAGTGGTCAATTCAACCACACCTGATAAAGCACTAGACAAGATATAAGTAGCAATGGTGTGTTGTTGGGTGTAGCCTTTAAGACTTCCCTAATCACCAACACCACAAAGTAGTAACAAAGTTATAGCAGCAGAGAGAGCAACAGTAACAATGAAGGCAATAAAGATGAAAGATGGACATGATTCAAGGTTTCACTAGTGGTTTATCTCTAGGCAAAAGAACAAGGTGCTGGGTGAACAAACTATAGTTGGGCAATTGACAAAATTGCACTAACTCTAGCCAAAGAACAAACTAGAGCATCCTAGTGTAAGAACCATACGTAGGCATGTATTCCGTATGTAGTTGTACGTGCTTCCAATAAGAACTTTGCACAACATATTTTGTCCTACCATCCCACTACCAACGGGGCCAAAAGGAACTTATGGAGATTAAGGTGCTCCTGTCAAAGAGCACCAGAACAAAGCATTAACACTCTATGAACACATGTGATCTTCAAATTATAGCATATCCCCTTTGGTGTCCCAAGCTGTCACCATTGGGATCGTCGGTTCCGGACTATAACAGGTGCATACAACCGTAGATAAGATCTAGAACAACAATTATAATCATGCAACCATAAAGTGCTCAGATCTGAAATCATGCTACTCGTGCACTAGTAGCAAGCATTAAGAACAAAAAATTGCAGCAACAATAATTCATAAACTTCTTAGGACTGAATAACAATGTAACAATTCATCGGATCCCAACAAACACAACACCGATTACATCATATGGATCTCAATCATGCAGGGCATCTCATAAGAACATTGTATTGAAGATCTAGGGGGAGAGAATACCAACAAGCTACTGCCAAGAACACAAAGTCCAAGGAGGAACTACTCAAGAAGCATCATGGAGACAAGAGGAGTTCATGAAGATGACCCCGAGGGCCAAGGCCCTCTCCGACAAGGTACCGGAGCAGGATCCTGGTGACCCCCGAAGCTACGTTTCGATGGCGGCGGAGATCGGGATCGCTTCTGGAGAAAAGAATTGGATATCTCAGGTTTTTGCGTCGGGGAATAAATAGGGACAAAGGGGAGACCGAGGGGGTGCCTAGGCAACCCAGGAGGCCAGGTGGTGCGGGCCCCCCTAGCCGCGCCAGAGGCCGCCTAGGGGATGTGGGCCACCCCTTGGCCTCATCCTCCGGCTGGAGGACTCTTCTGATGTAAAATATTTTTGGTAATTTTTTGGGAATTTTCTAAGCAACTTCTTTTTTGGACTTTATCTGCATTGCAATGACAAAACAGACGGAAACTAGCACTGGACTCTATATTAGTAGGTTAGTCCAATAAATGATTAAAAACATGGCAAAAAGATGTAGCAATGACACAAAATGAGCATGGAACAAGCAAAAAATTATAGATACGTTTGAGACGTATCAGCATCCCCAAGCTTAATTCCTGCTCGTCCTCGAGTAGGTAAATGATAACAGGATAATTTTTGATGTGACATGCTACTTAGGAGTAAAGGCAATCAATCTAATGTAATGAAGATGCATAAGTCAAAGACAAAGTGATATAAAGCAATAGTCTATAGTTGATACTAAAGCAAGCAATGAAAGAATATATAGACAATTGAGCTTTTGCTGTCCGTGAATCGAATGTCTCCAGTCGGAGTTCCCTTGACAAGAGTGGGAAAGGTTTAGAGCATAAAAATACTAAATAGTTGTTGAGAACTCAATCTACTAAACTTTCACACTTGGTCTCCTTTGGAGTCTTATTATGACTCGTCCCCGGACCACTAGCTAGGCACAAGTCAAAATGATCCTCTCCCTTTCAACTTTGAGCACTCTTGCAATGGATGAGCGCAAGCAAGAAAGTTGACACTTAAACGGCGAAAGAGAATAATGATGGGGAAGGAAGACAAAAAGGTGTGAAAGGCTCACATCAATGAGAAAAATCATAGGCGAGAGCAAGCAAAATGATAGATATGATGTGAGGAGTATGGATTGCCATGCAACGGATGCACATATGAGCTATGGTAAGCTCTCCAACGGAACTAGTGGGGGTGCATCCAACTTGCTTGCTCAAGAATACCTAGAGCTCATTTGAGGAGGCTCATCCTTGGAATATGCAAGCCAAGTTCTATAGTGTAAGGGTCCCCACATAGTTATGCAAGTACATCATGAAAACTCTCTACAAACAGAAGTATGGGTGCTACTTTGAAGCACAAGTGTGGAATAAAGGATAGTAGTGCCGCCCCCTCTCTCTTTTTTTCCTTTTCACATTTTTTTGTATTTTTTGATTTTGGGTGGCCTCCATGGCTCTTAATTTCTCTTTTTTTCGTCCTCTTTGGGATTTTTTTTTATTTTGTCCACTTTGGGATCTTTTATTCCTTTCCACACTGTAGGGGCATCACTCTATAAGAACATCAACACACTTTTATTTACTTACAACTCCGAATAAAAAATTAATGACTTTATATGAATGCCTCTGCCAGTGTAGCAGTACGTGCAATGATCAAGCGCAACATGCAGCAAAAATATGAAAAGCGGGCAAAGCCCAACTACATGGATGCTATCACATCATGCAAGGCAATTTGAAAATGAAGGATAAGTCATATGAACATGAATAACAATGGATGTTGCATGGCAATATATCCCAGAAAGGCTATGGAAATGCCTTGATAGGTAGGTATGGTGGCTGTTTTGAGGAAGATATAATGAGGTTTGTGATGACAGAGTGTATCATGCCAAGGATTTGGATGCACCGGCGAAATTTGCACCAACTCCCACGAGAAGGGCAATGCACGGTACCGAAGAGTCTAGCAAAATATAGGATGGTGGAAGTGCCAAAAATTGAATACTCGCATTAGTCATAAAGAACTCATGCACTTATTATCGGTAACTCTCTATCTAATCAGAAGATTCACAAAAAGACAAGTACCATGAGGAGGAGTGTATGGGGCTTGGTTATCCTCGCGCATCCTTGGCCCATGGTACGTGAGGGTACTCTATATATTCCAACCCCTCCAGAGGTTAGCGATCCATCTAGTAGCTAGAGTTCTCAACTATTTATTTATTTTTATTTTTTGAAAATAAGGCACAATTAGCCAAGATACGACACCTATCACTAATGGGGCAAGCTCAATTGCATAAACATTCATCATTACTCAAACAATACCTCAACACTATTGCAAGATATCCTAAGCTAGACCTAGTGATCTAGATTACCTATACACCACATATAAATCATACCATGAGACATATAAACCATTGCAACAGAAACAACTCTCCAAACAAATATAAGTGAAGCACGAGAGTTCAAAGCTTTCTACAAAAGAAATTAATTTCTCTCAAAGAAGATCTAAGTGAAGAACAAGAGCTAACAAACAGGCAGTAGATAAATTTAACACTCAACAAATATAAGTGAAGCTCTAGAGTGTTCTATGATAAAGTGGAGCGTGTACCTCTCCTAACCAAGCATGCTAGGTTCCAACAATGTAATGAACAACAAACAAAACAAAACTAAAGGCAAAGCAAAGACGCTCCAAGAACAACACATAACATGTGAAGCAATAAAATATAGTGTGCAGCAGGACGAACTGATGATTGTTGATGAAGAAGGGGATGCACGGGGGCATCCCCAAGCTTAGACGCTTGAGTCTCCTTGAATATTTCTTGGGAGTGCAGGGGGCATCCCCAAGCTTAAGCTTTTGGCACTCCTAAATCTTCTTTCATCATCTCCCTTCGCCACTACAAAATCAACGATATTAGTTGAAGGGCTAATTGTGCCTTGGAAAATCATTGTTCGTCAATAATAACACTCTAACGACGGTTTTTCTCTGTCAATCCAACTGTCATTGATGCGCCGTCATAAAAACGAAAATGTTGACGGTACCACTTTTTTCGTCTTTAAAGATCGCTTCTTTGGCAACAATACCCAACTCGTCAATAATGCTCATCTTCGATGACGGGGTTAAACAGTCGTCTAAAATGACCAATTTTTCACCCTCAACCGTGTTCGTTGACGATAAACCAGTCGCTAGAAATTGTTTCTGGTAGTTTGACTAGTCAACTTTCCGATGAGTGGGGCCTCCTTTTTGCTGACGTGGCTTCTTGCATGTGGGACCAGATGTGATTTGCCGTTAGTTTTGACTAGTCAACTATGCTGACATATGGGCCCACATGCAACGTTAGTGACGGTACGTATGAACGTCGCAGTTTGAAGGCTGTTTGATGCTTTTATTTGTTACCAGATTTGAATGAAATTCATATTTATGAAAAACTAGTTTTTAATGCAAAATTAGCTCTCATATAATTGATTAAAACATAAACCATAAACCTGCCACACAGAGTCTAAGCAACATTACAAGAACCATGGGACATAGTAACACACAACTTCTTATTGATCTAATAGGGCGTTAGAACTTCTTCATTGATGTCAACCTGTCCATCCTTTGGCTCTGGCTGGGCATAGTTTAGAGATTCAAGTACCTGTTGCTACTCTTTGAGGGCCGCCTTGATAGCTTCAATTTCTTCCTGCTGCTTCTTCATGTCCTTCTAGACAGCTTCGAGGTCTACCTGTTGCTTCTCCAAGGCCTTCTGAAAAGCTTCAAATTCTACCAGCTTCTTCTGCTACACCACGACACCACAACAACGGCATGCATCTGTTGGCAAAAGTGTACATTAGCGACACATTATTTTTCCATAACAATACCGACACACCGATTATTGCGGTTGCTTTAGATTTTTAATGGTCTATCTGTCGGCAATGCATTATGATCAGCAGACACCATATGTGTCGGGATAGCTACTCATACTATTAGACTGTGTGTCGGTGATTCTTAGCGATAGAAAAAGTGTCGGCATAGTTTGATGGTGGCCCACTGATTTTCAGCAGCGAGGCACCATCCGTGAAATATTGAGCATCAACTTCCGCGCGAGAGACGCGAAATTTCCAAAATTTTGCTAGGTCTCCTTATCCCCACCCAGTCCCTCATCTCATCTCCCTCACGCCACACACCCGCACCTAGACCTAAGCAATATGTCACCATCGCCCCTGCCCCCAACCCATACGGTCAATTTCCTCTCGCCGCCGCATCCTCTGACTCCGACCTTCCTCGCAGCGTTGTGACCTCCCACCCCGCCTGCCTCGAGTTGCCCCAGCCTCCATCCCCGACCTTCCTCGCGCCTCTCTGGCACCTGCCCGTAGATTTCCCCAAGCCACCGCAACTCCCACTGCCAGCGGCCCATCCCGAAGCCACTCCTCTCTCGCTAGTGAAGGTGATGTCCCGTCTGAGGGGCCACCCCACAACCTCCAGTCCGAGGACCAACCTTCCCCAAGGATCCTCCCGGCTGTCCGTCTTCCACCACCCACGATTCCTCCCCACCACACCTTGTCCTACCCCCGTTTCTAAATCTAGCTGTTGAAGGTAAGATTTATCACCTACTATTTTTTTTCTTTTTTCTCCGATAATGTGATTGCCGCCCATGGGATTTTTCCAGTTTGAACAAGTTCATTTCGGTTTGTTTGAGTCTGGGTAATAGTAGCATGTATAAAATGAAGGGAAGTTGTAGCTTTCTAATAGACAGAGTTTCACATATGTGATGCATAAATTTACTATTTTACTTGTGTATGCTCCGGTAGATCCCGAGACTGCTGTCGACTACACCGCTACTGATTACGACAACTGCGTCGACGGCCGTACCCCTACTGCCGAGCTTCCAGGCAAGCAGTGCCCCTTCACCTCTCCCAGATATCACCTATCTATCTATATTTATCTATTGCACTAGGCATTGCTGCTGCTATGTTACATTCCTATTCATTGCATAGCCTGTCATTGTCGACCCTTGTTGTACCTTCCTTTATCCTATGTTGCCTATTAAATATATATATTATTCAGCAGTTAGCCCTGCGCATTGTTAGTCAACTAGGTTTAGAAATCGGGCCGCGATCACTCTGGAGAGTGAACGCAGAACACACACGATTTAAATTGCTGCAACATGTATGGTATAGAGCAGACGCCCAAGAGGACCTACAACGGCGAGACTCTACCGAGTCACCTCAAGTTTGACTTACGAGTGGATGGACTCGTATTTCACTCTCGTCGCTGGCTCGGTTGCGAAGCGCCACCGGGGTGATACGAGGATATTCCTCTTTAGTTCATTACCGCTGATGTCTCTGTCGAACCACTTCAAGTGTACCATCGAGGGTGATTCCTCCTAGTTTCACTTGATGGAAGGCACCTGAATCAACTGGTATCCTTAAAGGTAAGTAGTCGGGTCACCAAACGGTGCCCGCGAGAGGTATTGTATCGGGACAACAGGACATGCAGATACCATCGTGGACCTGGTCCATGCTCGTTGGCTGTGAGATACCAAACCACGAAAGTCGAGCTCCTCCAAGAGCACCCGCGAGACAAGGTAAGGAGACGGTTCACCTTGTTGGTAATCGCGTGCTTTGACGGGACGACAGGGCAGGCCCCGATGTACTGGTGGTCCTGACTGTTGTTCGTTGTACATTGTGTAAATTAGTCGGGCAATGATAATGGTTGTCCGCGAGTTAATAAAATTACTAATGGTGAAAGTCCAAGTATGTGATCAGAGGGGGAGGGGGTGAATGATCACTTCAAATTTTTCAGTGAAGCTTTGAAGTGAAGCATAAGCTCATCAGAAAAGGACCACAGAAATAAGTAACATGAAGCAAAATATGTAGCGAAACTAAACAAAGCAAATAAAAACATGTTGAAGCATAACTGGAAGCAAATGCAATGTGGAAATTAATTGCTTGAAGTAAAACGAACTCTTGACTCAGCGATGTTTGTTCGACCAGTTCACGCTCTGCAAAGCGCTACGTCTGGTTGGTGGGACTGGTGACTGAACACCTGGAGCAAAACTCTCTCCGTCTATTGCTCCACTGCGCCAATCACCTTGAGCTTGGCCTGTTTTGACTCGGGGTAGATTATCAAGGAAATCTCTGAAACCTTTGACAAACTTGAACTTCGAGGCGACAATTACTCTTCACTCTCTGAAGATGACACTCTAACCGTCTAGGAGAATTGCAGTTCTCCAAGATAAAAAGGCTAGCAAGATTTCACCTAAGTCATCGTGAATCTACTCAGATCAATGGGACTTAGGATTCTGTGGATTGGCGTTTGGGTTTTTATTCGGTGGCGTTCTTGGGATACTCTCTTCAGTCTCTCTCAGGAATAATCTCAGAGCAGCCAACCGCAAATGGAGGCCGGGCGGCGTATTTATAGTTGGCGATCCCGAGGTGCAAAATGACTGATTTGACATGAAGCGACAGCTTGACGCGTGTCCACAATGGTCGGATTAGTCATCAATGCACAATTTTACTTGCGGAACAAGTAAATTTGACTCATGGACTTAGTTGTGCTTCGGAAGCCAAAGAACGAATTCTTTGCTACCAAAACTTAACTCAGTGAACATGAGATTTCCTCACCCTGGCTTCTCACTTGGTTCAGTTTTGATCTGAGCAATTTCACTATAGCTTCGATGTCCACAAACTAAACCCCTCTTGATAGTACGGTTTTTTCTATGACTCAAAGAATAAAAAAGAACTACACAAAAAACATCTAAGTCTTGCGCCATCTTCTTCATTTCCTTAAATGAGTTGAGCTTCAGGACACCTTCAATTTTTGGGTTCATCCTCCGTGATTCAGCTTCGCCCAAAGGGTAATGCTTCGATAACATGAAAACTTTCCTTGAAGCTTTATCACCTGACTTGTCCTTCAGGAACCTAATCAACTGTTTATACTAGAAAACATTGTTAGTTCCTCTACTGTCTTGTCCAACAATATCCAAAACACATGGGGGCAACACTTTGCTCTTACAATCTCCCCCTTTTTGGACTATTGTTGACAAAATAGGCATTGATAAAAGATATTGAAGCTTTTGTGAAGTGATGGGACAAACTCTAAGATATGAAGTTTTTGACTCCTCCTGAATACAAGCATCAAAGATTTATATAATCGATGTAAATGCTTGAGGGATATTTCTTCGGTGGAGAGCAACACAAATATCTTAGCGAAGGCAATTGTATGTGAGAATAGAAAGCCAGATGTTTGTGCAATCCCTTCCAATGACCCGAGACTTGAAAAAAATAAGCACCTGCAAGATAGATAATGCGAAGAGCAACTTGCAAGCACGGGGGTTATTAATACCGAAGTGTAGCACAGTAGTACCGAATGTAAACGTAAGTTACAACCCAATCAAAAGGAATGGAATGTTTGTTGTAACTTAACCAAGAAAAGCAAAAATCGAATGCAGAAACCCTTTCCCCGATGCAAATCTAACTCATCGATGCCAACATTCTCCCCCTTTTTGTTAATGCTTGGACAAAAGGTCGGGAAGAGGATCGAGAGACCTATTGCGCAGCATTAGCACGCTTGGAGCCTGACGAAGCTGAACTTGACGAAGACTCGCCCGAAGAAGATTGATCTCCTGAAGATTCTTCTTCCGACTCAGGCGAAGGAAGGGCTTCGAGATTCTTTGCGGCGATGAGGTCGATGTCAAGGTCGTTGTCGTCGAGGCCGACGTCGTCCTTGGATGTGACGGAGTCGTTGTTGGGGACAGTGTCGGGCCTGATGGGATCTGGCTTGTTGACGAAGAAAACTTCATCAATGTTGTGGAGGGGCGGGAGCTTCTGATTCGGGCGATCAACTGTGTCATCCCTGGAAAAGTTTCGCTGCAAGTGTTCGTACTCTTTGAATATGCGATCGTTGCGAAGAGCCTTGACAGTATTGAATTTTCGCGTCCCTTTGCAGGAATGACGCTTCAATACTCGAAGATATTGGTTGTTGTTTAGTGATATGTTGCCACCACAATTGACTTCATCTTCCAAGAATTGCATCTGACGCTTATTTGCTTCAATGAAGTTCTCAAGAAATTTTTGCGACCGAAGATTAACTTCAAATTGATGGCAGTCTTTATGGAATTTCTTCGAGACATTCCTCTCATTTACTTCATGACGCACACCAACATATGTTCCAAAGATGTCGTTGGGTTTTCTTAGCAAGTTAAAAGTGTCACGCACTGGAGGAGTAAAAAGCTTCGGATGATGGCATGCTACAAAATCTTCATCATGGCCATAGTTTCAGACAGCCTGCAGTCAGGGAGCATATGGCTTCAACGTAAATGGGAGTTCTGCAGCATGCACCAAGTTGCGAAGGAAACAAACACCAGTCCATGCGTGAGCTTCATGATTGCATGCCTAACTTCCAGATATATATTTGATTCCTCCGAAGCAGTACTCAAAGGGATCAAAGATTTTGACAAGATATAGAACCAAGTCTTGGAAATGAATATCAGATGCTTCGGGCAAATATTTTCGGAGATATGATGTAACAGCCCAGATTTTCACAAAAAATAAAATATTTGTTTTCTGCGTGAATTGGTTGATTGTCTGATTTGTTTGCAGTGTTTGCATCCCCGATTTATCGATCGGCGATTATATTTCCCCCTCTTATCTCATACCGGACGGAGACTGACCGATGCCACCCTGACACTCGACCTTTGCGACACCGGGTTTCACCTGATCACCATCGCAAAAACCCGCACAAGACCAACCGCAGCCAACGGAACAAAACCCCGTTTAATAAGTAAACAAGATATTTTTATAGCACGCCATAAAGTGTTCTCGAAACGGTTCCAGCGCAAGGTGAACGCCGCCGGCTCGACGCGCTGATCGCGCAGTTCAAAGTTTTACCCGAATCGGAGGTCCTGCAGACCCCCGGCGGTCAGGAACGAAAACACCGCGCGCGAGAGAGAAAAACCAGGGATGTTTTTGCAAACTGCCAGCCACCTGGGCTATATAAAGACCACCACTCGCTCACCCCTTTCTAGGGTTTCCCTAGCCAAAATTTGCAGCCACCCCCCTAAAAAATTACCAGATTTTCTCCAAAACAGCCCCCACCTCGAAAACCATAGATCCAAGGCATCTAGAACCGTTGGATTTGGAGATGGGTGGCTCTGGAGGTGCCACGTCGCCTCCCAGCAGCTCCAACCCACTCCGGGCCCCGCTGGGCCGAGCAGCCGCCGCCGCGGTCCCGCCCGAGCCCATCTGGCCACCGTTGTTCGCGTTGCCTCTCGTGGACGTCGCGGCTTGCCGGCAACCGGAGCCACCTCGCCGCCGATAGCCTCCTCTCTCCTCCAACACCTCCTCCCCTTCCCTCGCCTCTCCCTCACCTCCTCCCTGCTCCCCCTCGCAGCTCGTCTCCGGCCGCCATGGGAGTCGCAATGCCGAAGCTTCGAGCCACGCTGCCTTGGCCATGGATGGCCTCGGACTCGAGCCACCGCCGCCAAACGTCGCTGCCAAGCGCCACCGCGTCGCCGGCCTCCAGTTCCGCGGCCCGTGCCCTCCTCCGCTGCGCCAGCCTGCCTCCCCTCCTCGTCGTCCGGCGAGCCGACGCCGCCACGGATGGGATCAGGAGGAGGACGAGCCCCCGTGCTCGCCCGCGTGGGCCACCGCGGGCCTAGCCGGCCTGCCAACCCAACGGCCCAGCCGCCCCACTGCTGGGCTCGGCCCATATTGGTAAGGCTGCCCCTTTTTTTTTCCCTCTGTTTTTCCTTTTTCTAATTTTGCTAAGTCTGTAAATATTGTTGCTGATTCAGTTTCGCGATTAGCTTTGCGAGTAAACCGTAGCTCGGATCACGTTGCGCCCAAAAGGAAATTTGTTTAGCTTTGTGTGTACTTCAGTTCATATTTTGTGAGCATTTTTATTTGAGGCCATCTCGATGTTGTTAATCACTGTTGAAACGGGCACCAGACTGTTAACTGCTATTATATTCTGCTAGTGTGTTGTTGCTGTTATTTTATTGCAAGTTTCCATGGTGATTGTGACACATCCATGAGGCCTATTTCATTGATTCTTGTTGCATACTGTTAAGCATCATGTCTACTTTAATGCTATGCATTCACATTTCATATTTTCCTGCTGGATGATGTTTGTTTCATCACCCAAAGTAGCTACCCTACTGTTACTGTGTTGCTGTTTATGTAAAGTTGGTACTTTGCTACCTTCTATCTTTTTAACTGTGCATCCTATTGAGCATTGCAATATGTCATTTTGATCTATGTCATGTCTACTTCCATTATATGCATTGCATTGTCATGTTTACATTTTTGGTCATAGGTATGTTCAGCTCCAAAGTTGATATCCTGCTGTTGTTGACAGCCACCTCTGTTTTTCACGAAGTCTGTAACTTTCCGATGCCATGTTGCACGCTTAATATCCTTTGATCTGTGATGCGCATGACCTTGATTCTTGTTTGTACCTGATCACCATCATGTCTATTTCATGCCCATATATTGCTATGTCATGTTGCTGCACTTTTGCATATAGATTTAACCCTGTTTTTACAGCATGATAATAACAGTTTCTGCCCTGTTTTCCTGATTTTCACTAAGTCCTTGACCAGTAATGTTTTATTGCATTTTGCATGGGCTATAATTAGTTGTTCATGATGCCTTTTTGCATGATTCCTTTTGCCATGCCATTCCTGCCATGTATACTTTAGTTGCATATCATTGTTGTGCATGTTTACAACATTTTTCTTACTTATTTGTTGCTCCAAATTGTGCTACCTGATGTTGGCAGATTCTGTGCATAACTTGTATTGCTTATATCTTTTTAACCGTAACTCCGTTTGGAGTGTTCTTTATATGTATCTTGATTAGAATTTCGCGTACTTTGTGTTTATGCTATTGTTTGCTGTTGTTAACCAACCTCAAATATGATTTAGGGCAGAACAGTACCAAATGCTTAAATTGTCGTGGGGTACTTAGTGATATGCCATGTTTAGGTTGTGCCTCACTTAAATTCACTAGCATAGATAGTTTCATTTATGCTTCACGTCTTGTCATGTTTGTGTGCTATGCCATGCTTGAGTGAGATGCCATGTTAATAGCATTTGCTCATGTTGTGTAGCTAAACAACTTGAACCATTCTAAATGTGCGGTATCGTCGTGTGTGACGAGTACTCCACTTAACCTGTTAGTAACCGCTCTCGACGGTAGGTGCGATGTCTCGTGTTGCCTTCTTGTTGATGCTTGCTCGTGTTTGCTTTGTAGTAATAGATGCTTGCTCGTTGATTGCTTTCCAGTGTTTACCGTCTTGTGTGCTTCCGCGGGTACCTCTCGGAGACGTTGCGAGCTTGCGGTCGACTTCACCTTCGGATCGTCTTCTCATCAGGTAAGGGGGAGAATATATCATGCTTATAAGTTTCAGCTCACTCGCGCCTAGGTGTAGGATAGAACGATTGCTTGATCCTACCACTTTATATTCATGCCTCTCAAATAAACCCAAACAACCATGTCCTCCACATCCCACCAAACCTTGTTCGGCTATGTTACTATTGCTCGCTGCTCAGCCACTGCTTATTATGCATGCTAGGATGATATCAACTGTTCTCCTGTTACTCCTTGGATTGGGCTATCACACTATTATATTTATTGTGGATGATATGATTATTATAATGTTGACTATATTTGACGAAGGATGGAAGGTCTAGGCTATCCCGCCCCGATGCTTTGTTCCATTCGAGTCACCTAGGACCCGAGTTCCGGGTATTGTGTCTCTTGACGAGCGTGCCTAACAGTGTGTGGGATACTTTGGGGTCCCCTTTTCTTACCTACCTAGCTTCAAACATTTCTAGAGGTGACCCAAGCTGATTTACCATTTGCAAACCATGCATATATGTCTGTCGGTTCGCTCCTAGCAGATATCTTTTAAAACAACTTGGGCCAGTGGAGACATGGTTTCTCTGTTGGTCCACCCGATCAGCTAGGACCAGGCCCCATGTGAGGTGATCCGGTAATACGACCCGCGTCAACCGGAAGAGTCCGATCCGAGAGTGCGGACGGCTTTTGGATTGGGTGTTGACTCCCCGAGGGCCACCCGGATTTGTTCGTTGTTAGCTAGAGGGACCTGTCATTTCGGATCTCTCGGAACTAAATCATAAAATGGTTGCCTATGATGGGTAGCAACTAAGAGAGATGGGAGTGCGTGCGGAGCCTTGCAATGGTCAGTTGGTACACCCCTGCAGGGTTAAATCTTTTCGAGAAGCCGTGTCCACGGTTATGGACGACTTGAGACCTACTCCTTGTTCATAAACAACATCAACTGAGATAATCATAAAAACTTGATCAACGTGTGTGTGCCTTCACTGCTTCTTTTTCGTCAGGATGCGTAGAGGAGGACAAGGATAGGATTAGTGTTATGTTTGCGTAAGTAGCTGATAGCAAGACTTGTTGGAGGCGATTACTCATCGAATGCTTGGCTTCTTATCTTACTCTCTAGATCGTTAGCCACTTCATAAATGCTAGTGCGGCAGCAACCTCACCACTTACCCCATCCTTACCGCGAACTACTAGTTATCCTAAAATGACGAGTGATGAAGTCCTTGCTGGGTCAGTTGACCACTACAGTTGGATGCTGAGTACATATGTACTCATGATACTACCCCCAAACTCTTTTCAGGGTTCTTGATCGACAACAGGTATGGTGATCGACGTTTCACGTGGAGACTCAACGACGACTAGTTAGGCAGATCCCGGCGGAGGGCCTGGACCCGTGTGGTTATGGGGATCGATGATTTTCTCTTTGCCAATAGGCATTTGATTGTAGTCTGTACTCAGACATGTATCTTCCGCTGATGTAATGTATTTAAGGCAGTTGTATGCCGATTGTATGAGATGTTGTATCCATGTAGCTATAATGTTGTGATATCATGTTGGAAATCCGGGGCATATGACATTGTCATATGTCGCAGTGGGACCGATATGTGCTTCGTCCCCGGATCTGAATGGAAAAATCTAGATCTGGAACAGTACCGCAAATCGGGCCTTACAACTTTGTATCAGAGCCTTATCGACCGTAGGATCACTTTTCTGACCGAAGTCGAGTATAGACAAAAACTATTTTGTAGTTACTAAGTTAGTTATCGGAGAGTAGGAATCTTTTTACTCCTTACCCTTGCTCTGGTCAGGACAAGTGTTGTAAGTGTTTTGAATTCTCGACTTATCCCCTTTCAAACTTTAGGATCTCGAGTGTGTGGAATTTTGGAACCGTTACAATGCCTTGCTTGCAGCGTATTGTCTCGATTCCGATCTCAGGTTTGGGAATTCATGTAGTACCTTTAGCTTCTCCGACTCCGGATAACATCGTGGTCATTCCTTGCCCTCCATCCTCTTGCCTGGTGTCTTCACGATTTTGAGTGGAAACACTATCCTTTTGATCCAGTTCGCGCTACCGTTCTTGCTCTTGATCTCACGATGGTTTCGTTCTTCGACGTCGCCATCTCTCTATAGAAGATTCTCGATGGAAGATCTTCGTTCGACATGGAGCAGAGTCCCTTGTTGGTGGTGTTGAAGATTGTCGACTCTCTTTTTCTCTCCCCCTCTCCCCCGGATCGTCCAGGATCTCGGGATGAGATCCCTTGTTGGTGGTGTTGTATTGTAACAGCCCAGATTTTCACAAAAATTAAAAAATTTGTTTTCTGCGTGAATTGGTTGATTGTCTGATTTGTTTGCGGTGTTTGCATCCTTGCTTTATCGATCGGCGATTATTCCCCCCCCCTCTTATCTCGTACCGGACGGAGACTGACCCTTGCCACCCTGACACTCGACCTTTGAGACACCGGGTTTCACCCGATCACCGTCGCGAAAACCCGCACAAGACCAGCCGTAGGCAATGGAACAAAACCCCGTTTCATAAGTAAACGGGATATTTTTATAGCGCGCCGGAAAGTGTTCTCGAAACGGTTCCAGCGCGAGGTGAACGCCGTCGGCTCGACATCATCACAGACAATGGTACAAACTTCACAGCAGAATAATTCCAAAACTTTTGTCAGGAACTGGGCATCAAAATTAACTACGCATCAGTCGCGCACCCACAATCCAACGGCCAAGTGGAGAAAGCAAACGCTCTAGTATGCGGAGGAATAAAGAAACAACTCCTCGCACCACTAGAACAAGCCGCATGCAACTGGGTAGAAGAACTCCCGACGGTACTATGGAGCCCGCGCACCACCCCAAACAGCTCGACCCAGTATACACCTTTCTTCATGGTATACGGGGCAGAAGCAGTGCTGCAGCACGACCTAAAATTTGGAGCTCCCCGAATCTTAGGGTACGAAGAGGAAGAGGTAGAAGAAGCAATGCATAACGATAAAGACACAGCAGACGAAGCACGGGACACAGCTATAGCAAGATCTGAAGGATACCAGGACAAGCTGCACACATATCAAAGCAGTGGCCTGCGGACCAGAACTTTCAGCAAAGGAGACCTCGTCTTACGGCTGATACAAGAGAAAGTGCACAAACTTGCCCTGCAATGGGAAGGGCCATTCATAATCTCGGAAGTCATAGGAGGCGGCGCATACAGGTTGAAGAACCCGAAGACCGATGAAGACGTGGGAAATCGATGGAACGTAGCGAACCTAGGCCTGTTCTACCCATAGTCCTCCAGGAACTTCAGCGGCATCGGCAGCAGTACCGATTGGCAACCCATGTAAAACTCGAAGAAATAAAATGGTGTTGCCCAAACATTATCACTAAAAGCACTTAGGGGCTCGAGCATAAACTCCCCCCGAGAGACGCTATCTTCACTCACGCGACTTTACTTAAAAGCACTCGGGGGCTCGAGCATAAACTCCCCCCGAGAGACGATATCTTCGCTCATGCGACTTTACTTAAAATCACTCGGGGGCTCGAGCATAAACTCCCCCCGAGAGACGCTATCTTCGCTCACGCGACTTTACTTAAAAGAACTCGGGGGCTCGAGCATAAACTCCCCCCGAGAGACGCTATCTTCCCTCACGCGACTTTACTTAAAGGCACTCGGGGGCTCGAGCATAAACTCCCCCCGAGAGACACTATCTTCGCTTACGCAACTTTACTTAAAAGCACTCGGGGGCTCGAGAATAAACTGCCCCCGAGAGACGCTATCTTCGCTCACGCGAATTTACTTAAAAGCACTCGGGGGCTCGAGCATAAACTCCCCCCGAGAGATGCTATCTTCGCTCACGCGAATTTACTTAAAAGCACTCGGGGACTCGAGCATCAACTCCCCCCAAGAGACGCTATCCTCGCTCGTGCGACCTTACCTGAAAAACTTGGGGACCAGAACACAAGTTCTCCTCTAAACACCAAGAGTTTTTTCACAAGATAATCGTATCGGAAAATGCAAAGTCCTTTAGTCTTCACCTGATCGCAAACGATCACCTAAAGACTCGGGGCTACTCCCATCGGGAGCGCTGGCGCGCACCCAACAAAAACTGGAATAAATTAAAGCAGCCACAAAGAAGGATAGCCCAGGTAGACAAATGCTCGCAGCCTACGCTTGATTCTACAAATCAAACATAGCCTCGGGGGCTACTACCATCGGGAGCGCTGCCGCGCACCCGATAAAGCCTATACAAAGGAGTCGAAGACAACTTCCATTACAACGGAGTCGAAGACAATTTCCATTACAACGGAGTCGAAGACGATTCCCATTACAACGGAGTCGAAGACAATTTCCATTACAACGGAGTCGAAGACAATTTCCATTACAACAAAGTCTAAGACAATTTCCATTACAAAGGAGTCGAGGATAGTTCTCATTACACAATGACTTGAGCAGCTACCAGACGGGGTACAATACCAATTAATCCCGGGGAATTATGACTTCTACATGTGTGCTCATGCTGAGATAATTGGCACTTTCGTTCCACAACCTAACGAGCATCACCACAGACAAAGTAGCAACTGAGCCTGCGAAGAAGCAAGTCGCCGTCCTCCAGTTCTACAAGGTGCCTTGCCTACTGACGCACCCGCTTGACGACCTGCTAGACGTCCAGATCATCCTTAGAACTAGAAGAGAAAGCACCACCAGCCGAGGAGTCGGTAGAAGATGAAGTCACAAGAGAAGCAGGCGAGTCACCCCTCGACCCATCAGAACTGTCACTGCTTGTTTCCTCCCAGTATAGATCCAGACGGTTGCCACCGGCATCAAACGCACGAACAATGAGGGAATCTTCACCATCAAAACAATAACAAAGACTATTCCCATTACGCAAGTTTTAGCTGCCGTGAAAACGACCTCCAGCCAGCATCAAGAAAAATCAAGAAGGAGCCATCAACAGAAAGCTCAACCCAAGCTGGAGGTCGAGCACACCCCTGAAGCCGAAGCCACAGACACCCCAGATTAAGTTCAGAAATCATGGAGGCAAATGAGAATGGAAGAGGGATCCGAGTAGCAGTGCGATTGAGTATGCGCAGAAGAAAATCGTAGCTCCAAAAACCCTCATCCGCACAAGACGAAGAAGGCGTCACCGCAGCTCCACGACGCCCACCACGAGAAGAGCGAGGAGTACGGCCACCGCGACCACGCCGGCCACGACCTCGGCCAGAAGCACCACCACCCTGCTTGGGAGCCATAGGAAGAAGAAGCAGATAGGAGTAGAAAAGATGACCAAGAACAGGCATCAAAGCAACAGGTATTTATAGCACTGCCCAGGGGAAAACCCAGGAAAAAATAGAGAAGCCCAGGAGGCACCATCATTAAATGAAAGACCAAGCACGTCAGGCGTTATGAATTCCAAGACAAGATACCTTCACACAGTCATCAATACTTAAAGGACGCGTCAAATCTCGCGTGTTTCCCATACACACATTGGAAATCCAACGGGCACCACGCAGCACAACATCCAAGTCGTCATTATGGCCAGAAGACGTGTGATACGTCCAAAACGTATCTATAATTTCTGCTTGCTCCATGCATGTTTTGTGTGACTTTGCCATGTTTTGCTTGAACTTTCATACACTTTTGAGCATATTTGGACTAATCTATTAACCCAGTGCACCCAGCTGCCAGTTGCTGTTTTCTGCTGTTTTTGTATTTCAGGGTTTTCGGCCATTAAAAGTGCTCCAAAAAATCCAGGAAGATCAGATAAAAAATCAGCATCGCGGAAGCTTCCGGCAACACCAAAGGAGCGAAGGGGGCCACCACCAGGCAGCCAGGAGGGCAGGTGGCGCGGCCCCACCCTAGGTCGCGCCAGGCCCCCTCCTGACTACCTCGTGGGTCCCCTCGACACCCCCTTTGCCTATATTTACCCCTCGGGGTGGAAACCCCCAATACAGACTCCTCTTTCGCGATCTCGCCTCTGTTCCGCCACCGCCGCCGTTTCAAGATCGGGGCTGCCTGGAGAAGCTGCTCCGGCACCCTGTCGGGAGAAGCTACCTCCTCCGGGAGACCATCCATAGCCATGGACGCCTCCCATATGTACCGTGAGTAGTTTCCCTTGGACCATGGGTCTGTGACCAGTAGCTATGTGATCTATCTCTCCCTTCTTTGTGCCTCCACTTTCGAGACCTCGTGAGCTGCCTCACATGATCGAGGCAGCTTTGTAATTTTCTGCCGTTGTTATGCTGAGTTTGATGGAATCTGATGGATTATGAGACTATGTTCAGATTGTGATGAGTAATATATTTGGTTCTTATCTTTTGTATTTTGTTCTTGAGTAAATTCTTGCATGTTATCCGTTGCCGTATTTTACTTTGGCCAATTGATTTATTGCAACTCCAAGAGGGAGCGTTATGCTTGATTGTGGGTTCAGCCCCCTGATGTCTAGCTTGAGTGACAGAAACATGAGACAAGGGGATGTGCTGTTGCCACCAGGGATAAAACAACGGTGCGTGTATCCGCGGATGCAAGGATTTTTTACTTTACGCAAAGTTCTTTTAATGCAGTTGTCGGTTGCTTTGAGTTTGCACTTTGGGTGGGATTCACAACTTAATACCAGCGAGATGTTCTGGATAGATATCTCAAGGTGGATGATTCGTAGTAGATATAGATGGATTTCGGTCTACTTACCTTGGCGTACTGCCCATTGCTTTTGAGCCCTTCCTTTCTTTGCAGCATAGTTAGCATTGTGGTGCCTTCATAATCCTGTCAATTGCCTATCTGTGATTTGTTTACCTCGCTAGCACTTTTATCGTCTTTTGGGAGAGAGACATCACTAGTGAAAATCACGCGACCTTGGTCCATCTTCATATCATTGTTTACACCTTCAATTTACTTTCAGTCTTTACTTTCAGTTGCCACTATCATTATCTCTTGCGTTGATCCTTTGTAAACGGCAAGGCCGGAGGAATTGACAACTCCTCTGTACTCGTTGGGAGCAAAGTTATTTGTATCTGTGTGCAGGTCCAGGTGAAGTAGCAACCTCGGCGCCATTGTTCACTTTACCACCTTCTTGAATCCTTCGGAGTCCTACGGGAGACAAACCTTGGTATCTTTGCCAAGGGAAAACTTGCCGCTGTACTATATCCAACCCTGCAATTGGGGTAATCAACGAGGGCTTGAAGAGTATAACACTCTCTTGCCATCCACGCGACGGATCGAAGACCAAACGTCATCATAGGTCACCATATAGCATGAAAATGCCTATCAACGCGACATCCCAAGATGGGCGGATCAAGATAAAACAAATTGGAAAAACAAAAGACTGGCAAAGGTCACCTATCTCTCAGTGCCAAAATATTTCGATTCCAAAATCTTTTACTCCCATCGGGATTATCTGTACTCAAAACAAGAGTAAAAGACCAAAAACTTGAGAGTTTGGGTGCTCCCTCACCCAGAAGATGATGATATGCCCGAGTAATCACTCACACTTACAGAGTTTCAGGTGCTCCCTTACCCAAAAGGCGAACATGCACTCGCGGGACTACTCGCGTCAGCGGAAACAACACATCTGTAGAGTTCGGGTGCTCCCTCACCCTTGAAAACAAAAAGCATACGAGTGGCAACTCGCAAAAGCTCAGCAAGCTAGACTACCCGCGCACTCGACGATATTCCGAGTGGGTGCTTTCCTATATGACTCCTTGCCTGGGCATGCAAAAGCTCCGCGGGTGACTACTAAACAGCTCACTTGATCGTTTATTCCAAGTGGGTGCATCTCTATTTAGGCTCCGTGCCTCTACGAAAAATGATGCCTGGGTTACGACAAACTGTACTCAGATGCCACACAAGCTTAGCGTGTAGGTAAGACCCAGAAGGTCGGGACTTGCCACAGAGCGACTTCACTCCTGATCTTTTCCATGCGCTCGCATGATAGAAAGAGCCGAGCAGACTCGCTCTGGCCATTTACTTAGACTGGCGGCAATTGATCCAATAAGACCTGCAGTGGCATGACTTTGCTTGATCGGGCTAGTGTGGTATTTGCCACTAGCGCAATTCACCAAGGCTTGACCAGTCGACTCCTTGGGCCCTTTCAGCTTAGCAATCCCTCGAAATAGGTATTGTCATGGCTCAAAACTGCCAGTGACCCGCAGCTGTGATGCGCCTGCGATAATAAAACAATGACGAATTTGAGTCCCTGCGCGACTCTTCGAGTCCCCCAGACACTCGGGGGCTACTAACGAGGGGCTGACCCCCGACTCTTTCATGTAAGGATACCTAGTGTGTATGAAGACCAAAGGCCCCCAAGGAGCACCGATGGGTCCACGGCTGGCCCCCTCAAGGCACCGACGTAGGAGTCCATGACTGATATGGTAGGCACGACTTGACGCACAAGGCAAGACTAGGATTAGGAAACTATCTCTGTAATCTAGGACGGACTCCCCGAGACCTAGCCTATTATATAAAGGCTGGGAGGGGAGACGTCTCGATCATCCAATATCCAATCTACTCTCCTGGTCTTGCGAGAACTCGCCTTGGCCTCCCTTGTAGTCGCTCCCTCACGCAATAATATCGAGCAGGAAGTGCTTCTCCTGTTAGCCGACGAGTATCGTCCAACCTGTTCCTTCTCTATGACTAACCCAGGGTCCCTAGCCATTTGATTTGCCGAGGCTGATCCTCGTCAGTATCTCTCCAGAAACTAGCGGGGTGGTACTAAACTTTAGCACCACATGCACCTCCAAAATTCTGCCATTGCACATGGGCCAATTTGAGATTTTTCAGGTTTGCTTATATGGGCTGCCCACTAATGGGCCCAATATTCTAATAATCCCACACCAAATCTCAAATTCCCATTTAGAGATTTTGCCGAACCTCAATTCTTGTTTTATATACCAGTGTTTCAGCAGAGACTATTAAGTTGAACTTCCACCTAGAACTTCAAGCTACATCTATCAGCAACTTGAACAATGGACGAACCTTGAATTGCAAGTTTGGTGCCAATAGACTTCACTCAAAGTCTTAACCAGTACTTGGCTGCTAGTAGCCTACCCCGCGGGTGGAGCATATGTGTCATACACCCTAGTCTCTTCATGAGTTTTCTAGAGATCACCCAAATCTCATAGACTGCGACGTTTAACAGTCAGACTCATATATGTGTGTTCTTTCAAGGTCGCTCTGTAGGGCAGCACCTTTGCTACGAATATCCAACAGAAACACATTAAGGCATATTGCCAACCTGCCTTACAGAATTTGAGAGTTATGCATCTCACATAGGGAGGGTTAAATAAAAACTCTCCTCAGTTAAACCACTAGCTTGTTTTTCCCAGGTCCTAATTCACGGGATCTCCGATCACATAGGTTGGGTTACCACTATGGTGTAATGCTCATGGGTCTCAACCCCATCTCCTTCGATGCACTATCTATCACATTTCGTGATAGTCCCTTTGTAAAGGGATCTGCCAGGTTTTTGTCTATTTGTATATACGAGACAATTATTACTCTGGAGTTTCTCATTTTCTTGACAGACTTCAGCCGTCTTTTAACGTGTCTTGATGACTTCACATTATCCTTAGCACTGTTCACTTTAGTAATAACTATTTGGTTGTCATAGTTCATAAGGATGGCCGGTAATGGTTTCTCAACCACCAGCAAGTCCATCAAGAGCTCACGCAGCCAATCTGCCTCAACAGAAGCTGTATCTAAAGCAGCAAGTTCTTCTTCCATGGTTGACCTTGTCAAATGCATATCCACTTGTGGCATAGACCTCCATAGTTGATCTCTCGATTCTTTCTTATTCTTTCGAGTGTCACACTGGGATCATAGGGTGTTGGAGAAGGCTTGCTGTCTATAAATCCAAAGCGGTTCAAGACCTTCTCAACATAGTGTGACATCGTCAACGTAATCCCACTCTCATCCCTAATCAGCTTAATGTTCAGGATCACATCAGCTTGTCCCAGATCTTTCATATCAAATCTCTTTGATAGAAAAGACTTGAGCTCGTTTATTACTATCATGCTTGTTCCTAAAATTAGTATATCGTCAACATACAAGAATAATATAACACTATCGCCCCCACCATGGCGATAATAAACACACCTATCAGCCTCATTAATGACAAAGCCCGCAGAAGTTAAAGTCATGTCGAACTTCTCATGCCATTGCTTAGGTGCTTGTTTCAGCCCATACAAAGATTTCAACAATTTGCACAACTTTCTCTCTTCACCTTTTACCACAAACCCATCAGGCTGATCCATATAAATTTCCTTTTCCAACTCTCCGTTAAGGAAAGTTGTCTTTACGTCCATTTGATGAATGATCAGACCATAGGAGGCAGCCAGGGATTGTAGTGTTGGATATGTGCCCTAGAGACAAATTAATAAAGATATTTGTCACATATCCGTTTTGTTCATCATACGTCTTATACTGTGCTATAACTATATTACTTGTAAATACTAATACATGTGTAGTATAAAACATAGGTCCGTAGTTTAACTCGGGTAAACTATCTCATTGGGAAATTGATTGATCAAGCTTTCCTGATCATGGCGACACTTAAGTCCATTGACAATGAGGTCATGTCATTAGGGGAATGATGTGATGGACATACACCCACCTAAAGTATTGCAATTTGATCGAGTCACATAGTTCAGTGTTGCGATGACTTTGTAACGTATGGCTTAGTCCTTAGACCGTAATGATCATACGTAAATGTCATCTATGAGGAGACTTTGATTTGTATCCCACCGCCTGACTGAAATATGCTGGCTATAACGGTGCACTTTGGATATTCCGAAATAGATGGTTGATGAGTATGTTAATAGATCAGATCGGGATTTGTCAGTCCTTGTAACAGGACAGGTACTCTGGGCCCACTCGGTGATATTGCATCAATAGCTTGCAAGCAGGTGACTAGGTTACGGGAGATGCAATAGGCACTGACGAGTAAACTTGTTTGTTGTGAACAAGATGTGAACACGGTATGTGGGATACCGACGATCGAACCTCGGACAAACAAAGTACCGCAACACAAAGGGATTACGTCATATCATTAACGGTTTCCAAAAGCGATTGAAGTTCATTCGATGGAAGCGCAGGGGCTGTCAAGGATTGTAACCAGGTCCAACTGACTAGTCATTGGTCAATGAGAAGAGTCTCGACCATGTCTGCTATTTCCCGGACCGTTAGGGTGTTACACTTAAGGACAATCGATGCATAGGACAGTTTCGGGATCAATCGGTGAAATAGGAGAAATCACCGGAATAGTTCCGGAGGAGGACAGAAGTTATTCCGGACATTTTGAATGGTTCAAAATAAAGTTTAATTTGTTTTAATAATGTTTTATTATTTATTTATCTGAATTAAATATTTAAACATATTGAAATAATTATTATTTTTGGAAAAAGGGCTATATGGGCCTACGGGGCCCATTAGGGGAGGAGGGGGTTCCCCCCCTTGGGCTTGGTGTCAGAACCCTAACTAGGGTAAGTGCTAGGATTGTTTGAACCTTTTGCATCATGAAAAATTCAAATGAAATTCAAAAATTAGGAAGCAGGAAGCCCTGAGAATTTAATTCAAATGGCCAGATAAAAATCTTTTTCCAAAAATCTTTTGAACATTTGGAAAATTCCTATAAATGATGCTGATCATTTTAAAAGTGGTTTGGGATCAATCCCATGCACATGGAATTTTCTAATATTCAAACAGTGGCTTGGAAATTAAATTAAACTCCAATTTGAATTTAAATTCAAATTGTTTGAATTTCAAAAATCACCAAAACTTATGAGTGGCTAGCTATATATGTTATAAGCCCACATAAAAGTTTTCATGATTTTATAAAATGCCTTGCTATTTTATTGAGGGCAACACATATTTACAAAAAAGGAAAAACAGAAGAGAAATTAAAAGAAAAAGGAAAAGGAAAGCTAGCCCACCCCTACAGGCCTCGGGCCCAACTAACCCCCCCCACGGCCCAGGCCCACCTGGCCTTGTCGTCTTCCCCGCCGCGTCGACAAGCTGCTCGGTGGCGAGCATGCCGACGCCGGCGAGGGCCACGTCCCCCCTGGACCCTCCCCTGGCTTCTAGGCGCGCCACGCAGCTCGCCCAGAGCCGCCCCACCTCTTCCCCCTCTCCCTGGACCTCCTCCCCCTCTCCTCGTCGTGATTTCAGCGCCGCCCCGAAGCACGCCGGAGCACCACCGTGGAGACCCGTGGCCACCCTCCTCCTCAGCCGCTGCCACCTTGTCCAGGACGCGCGCCGTCATCGTCTTCATCGCCGTGTGCAAGCAATCGAAGCCAGGAGCCCCGAGCACGTCGTCCTCTTCGCCGAGCCGCCGCTGAACCCGCAAGAGCTCGTCGTCGATTCCGCCGCGGCCGCAGCTCCTCCGGCTTCCTCGAGTCCGTCTCTGCAACCAAGGTGAGCAGGCGCGCATTTCCCCTCCTCTTGCCGCTTGAATCCGTGCCCGAATCGGGATTCCGGCGAGGTCAGTCCACGGCCGCCGCGTATTTTGTCGTAGCCGTCGCCTCGAAGCCCCTGGAGACCCCCTGGTGTCACAGCTCGACGCGGACGAGCATGAAGCACCCTCCCGTGCCCTCCTTTTCCCTTCCCGCGCCTGGAATCACATTCCGGCGAAGTTCCGGCGGGGCGCCGCCGTCTGGAAGGTCACCGGCGTCAAGCCGGCGCCATTAGAGCTAACCAGCCCCACTAATCCCCCTCCAGTGTCGATGACATGTGGGCCAGCCCCCCCCTAATGACTCGGTTAAGCTAAACGAACCGGGTTTAACCCCTCTGTGGCTGACATCCCGGACCCACTGGTCAGCCCCCCCCCCTGACGTCACCCCCACGCAATGCTGATGCAGTAAAGAATTTCCAGAAATAGAAAAGAATTAAAGTAATTCCAGAAATTCCAGAAAATTGCTTAAACTTTGGAAATTCATAACTAATTCATATTAACTCCAAATTGGACAAATAATATATGAAAAATGATCAGCATAAAATTCTCTATCCAAATATGGAACTTTCAACCATGTTTGAGTTGATTTTAAAATGGAACCAGTAGCTTTTGCTATTTGGCTTAAATGGAATTAATTCAAATTTAATTCAAATCCAATTCAAATTTTAACCATTGCAATGCACATATGATCACTTGTACTTCAGAAGTTTATCACACACATGATGACATGGTATACAATGATCAAACTTTAGCAAATGCAAGTGGACCTAATTTGAATAACATTTGGAGTTTGAATTTGAATTAACTTTTCAAATCAACTTCAATTAACATGTGGCAAATTGAACCTAGATCAAACCAATACCATTCACATCATGGACAACATAATCATGTGTTTGTGCATTTCAATTCAATGTTGCCCCTTTGTTGATGATTGTGCCGGTAACAGCTTTTCCGAGACGGTGATCACCCCCGAAGAAGAAGACCACCACTAAGACCCGTGTATCGTCAGCAAGGCAAGCAAACCCCATTGATCATGTCTATAAAATCCCAATTCCCTCTCAGTCTCGCTTATGCATGTTTAAGAGATCACTTTGTATCGTTTCTACCGCATAGTTGAACCCATATCCGATGCATGACCTATCATCTTGTCACAGTAGTAAGCAAACCACAATCCTAGCTGACATAGGAGTTGTTTGATATCATGAAGCCCCTGCAACTGTTACAGCTTATTGCATGTTTAGTGTTACATGAGGTTGCTTTTGATGTGAGTCGGGATGATGGTGAACATGGTGTTGATGAAAGTGAAACTGTGTCGGTGAATCCACCCTAATACAAGGTGAACGATGAGAGGCTGTGTAGGAGTACACAGTGGGTTGTCTCGTTGAACACTGCCTTAGGCATCGAGTTCTTGTATGGTAATCCAAGACAAAGAGTACAACCAAACATTGGGCTCACTGACCCCTCTCGGCCTAGTACCTTGATCCGTGTCGACGTCCAGGAGTCACATTAGTTCGGGCTTTCCATTTGGCATCTGCATAGAAAAAGAATGAAGGAATGGTTGCATCATATAGATATGTGGGTGCACCTGTGAGGCAGGAAAACCATCTGCTAAAGGTGGCGTCTCGGTCACCTACATTGTCTGAGTCCGTTTCGTTGATCCGGCCGGACTCTCGAGCGGTAGCAACTCAGGTAGTCGACTCCTGGAATAGACCGGTTGTGAGCGAAGTGTCGTGGTGAACATCCTCGTTGTCACCTCTTGAACGGTGGCGAGACCTGGCGGTAACCGATGGTCATGTGTGTGTAGCTTACACCCTTGCAAGGTTAACAAAACTATTCGAATAGCCGCGTCCGCGGTTATGGACTACTTGGAACCTATACCTGATTATTAGACAACTTGAACTGGATACTTCTAAAATACACCAAGATAAGCGTGAGTGCTATGGTGTGCCTCCTCGTGGGGAAGTCGAGGAAGTAACCATAGTGGTGTATTGATTGGAGACTTGGATAGTGGACTCGTGTACGCTTCTTACCTCAAGTCTGGTATTCGTAGTTCAGGACTAGCCAAGTCAAAGCTGGCACTTCTGCATGATGAAACCCCACCTCCCTTTACCTTGATACTTGAGCATGAGTAGTATAGATCTGATGTAAGTCTTGCTGAGTACGACTTTGTACTCACGTTTGCTTATTCTATGTTTTAGATGAGAAACCAGACCCCGATGGAGTCACCGACCTGAAGCTCGACGTTGACTAGGATAGCATAGTCCCAGACAGCAGTCTGGTCCCTCGTGGAAGGGCATGTTTGTTGTACAAGGCTTCTCTAAGCCATTTGTTAATCTTGTCTGTACTCAGACCTAATTTGCTTCCGTTGTATGATGTAATGTTGATCACAGACATGTGGTCTTTGTATGCTCTATGTGTATATCAATAAAGAGTACTTTGTAGAGTTATGTGATGATACCTGCTGTTCATACTAGGCATGTGTGCTGCGTGTATGTTTATAACATGCATGTCTTAGTATGGGTTTTCGAGACCTTAGTTGTGATCTGGCTGGCGGTCCTTTATACACCAAGTGGCCCTTAGATGTGCGCAGCTTGGGGCATCGCGACGCGATTGCTCGTGACTCTTTCACGTGGCACACTTTGTGGTATGATCGAGCCCGCCCTAGACCCCGACTAAGTGATCGGGCTGGAGTAAGTTTATGTAAGAGTTAGGATCCAATCGATAACATGGTTGAGGCGACTTGTCTATGAGTACGGATTCACCACCCATAAGCATTTAGACTTGTGAGCGGACGTTGAGGACCCATCTCAGTTGATCATCCGGCCTGAATGGGATGCCCCTCACGTTCGATGCTTACCGAGAACGTTCTGTGCTTGGCCTTGTCTGCTTAGACAAGTGGGTACGGTTCTCGGCTCTCCATGTGATTGTATCGTGACTGGAATTACATACGCTAACCCCGGGTCCCGACACTTGGCGCCAAGGGTGGGGCCCATCCCCCCTTTGGCCGACGCACCTCCCCCCTTGGGAGTTTAGTCCCACATGGGGGAGGGGAAGAGGATAGCACCCCCCCTTGGCCTAAAGAAGGAGGGGTACACAATTATTCCTCTCTCTCCTTCTCCTTCCTAGAAGTGGACTCCCCTTGTTTGGAGGCCGCACCTGGATTGGAGTTCTCCACCATAAGGCAGGCCGTCGCTCTGCTGGAGTCGGGATCTGAATCCGTCTTTCTTCCGCTGCTCGCCTGGTTCAGGGCCCGGGAGGAACATCGATTGTACCGTACGTGTATAATCTGTTCGAGGCACTACACCTGTGGTGCTACTTCATCGCTGGAGGTCAACCGGGAGTCATCCTTGCCGGTGGTCTACTACACGACAGGGAGGTCGTAGTTCCGAGTCTACGCCAGCCACGTTTGCAAGAACGTTTCCCTCTTTCGGTCTTCGAAGGTATGAACACCGATTCCCTCCGTTACTTTACATCGCCATAGCATAGATCTTGGGTTCGGGTACCGTAGTTATGAAAAATTTGTGTTTTCTGCCCCGTGTCCCAACAGTGGTATATGCGTAGATGTATTGTACGGGTAGAACACATCTAGGATGTGGGCATCGAATCTTCATTCGTTACCCTCCCACATGTACTCATTTACCATTGCGGCAATGTTTGATGAAGCGGCCCCCGACCGACCTTACGCGTTTACGCAAGACTGGTTCCACGCTTGACATATGGCTTGTACCATATAAAGTGGCTGGGGGTGTCTGTCTCTCTGCATTAGCGATGCGAAGATGTTTGCAACGGAGGGCCCCGACAGGGGTGTAATAGAGACGGATGGGAGACGGTGTTGTGGCATGTTTTTCGCAGGATAGAAACGGGTCTCTCTCTCGAAACCCCTAGCAGCCACGTGAAACTTGCACAAGCTAAAGTAGAAAGGCGTTTGACTTTGCTTTGCATGAAGGGGGATCATAGTTTGTATGATTTACAGTTTTACTTCTTGTTTATGCTAGTATGCTAGATATGACGACGGTAGCACAAATAGGACCATCTCTCACAATACCAACATTGTGTTCTCCCTTGGTGGGCACCGCCTGGAAGGTTCTCCCATATGACCGACATTCCGTACATACCGGGTGTCACACATATTAAACGGCGTTCTCATGAGGTTGGGTTCGGCAAGCCTGGCATATGCAGATATGGCCTTGCTGAACAACTAACATCAAGGTTCGATTGGCAGGCTTGACGTATGTAGATGCGGGCCTGGAACACAGTAGATCGAAAGATCAAGCACGAGTCACATACCTGATGTGATTGGCTTAGAGGCCTACCTGGGTCGCATACTGATGGCCGTGACGATCGGGGGAGGTATGGGGTCTGGGATTGGGTAATCACTTAGTTAAATTGAGAGGTGTTTATCTAAGTGGGAGCTTTCTAGAATTTTGAAGATTAAATTGAAAACTCCACATTATGAACAAAAGTCTAAATATGTATCCTTGTGAATCAAACTTTGTAGATGGAAGCACCACGCCCCTAGTTCAACTTAGGATCGTTCCTAGAGAAAGACAAACTGAAAACTGATGGTTCAAACTTCACCAACTGGTTCCGCACCCTGAGGATTCTCCTCGTTCCCCTCAAAATGGCATATGTACTAGAGGGCGCATAAGGGACACACCAGCAGATGTTGCCAGTCAGGATGAGAAGAATGTATATCTCTCCAAGACTGATGATTACAACCTTGTCCAGAGTGGTATGCTCTACTCCATGGAGGCTGAGCTGCAGAAACGCTTTGAGAGGATGGGTGCATATGAGATTATCACTGACCTCAAGGCGGTCTTTGCACCTCTAGCCAGGGCTGAACGGTATGAGGCTTCTGAAGCCATCTTCCCAGCAAAGATGGACGAGCACGGCAACGTGAGTGAGCACGTGGTCAAAATGTCCGGCTACGTTCAACGCTTGAATGCTCTGGAATGTCAGATTCCAGATGAACTTGCTGTTGATAGGGTGTTGCAGTCGCTTCCCCCTAGCTACAAAGGCTTTGTGCTGAACTACAACATGCAGGGGATGACCAAAACCCCATCTGAGTTGTTCGCCATGCTGAAGAGTGCTGAGGTTGAAATCAAGAAGGAGCACGCTGTCTTCATGGTCAACAAGACCACTGAGTTTAAGAAGTCAAGCAGGCGGGAGAAGGCTAAGAAAGGTGGTCCCAAAAGGGATGGAAAGTCAGTTGTCGCTCCTCCCAAGGCACCTAAGCCCAAACCCGGAGTTGAGCGCTTCTACTACAAGGGTGAAGGTCATTGGAAAAGCAACTGCCCCAAGTACGTAAAGGACAAGAAGGCTGGCAAGATCGCCAAGAGAGACGAAGGTATATTTGATATACATATTGTTGATCTTTTCTTGACAAGCGCTGGGAACACATCCTGGATACTTGATAGAGGATCTGTCGCTCATATTTATAATTCCGTTCAGGGACTAAGGAATAAGAGACGCTTGCTGAAAGATGAAGTGACGATGCGCGTGGGAAATGGCTGTCAAATTGATGTGTTGGCGGTAGGCACGTCTTATTCTCCCTTCGGGGTTAGTTTTAGTTCTGAATAAATTCTACTATGTACCCGCATTGAGTGTGAACATCGTTAGTGGATCTTGCTTGAAGCGAGACCACTATTCTTTTAAGTCTGATACAATTGGTTGTTCAATTTATAAGGATGAAGTGTTTTATGTTCACGCGCCGGAGCAACGTGGTTTATTCGTACTTGATATCGATGGTGACGTGTGTCACATTAACAATATATAGGCCAAAAGATTAAAGACTAGGGATGAAGAGGACATGATGATGTGGCATTGCCGACTTGGTCATATTGGTATAAAGCGCATGGAGAGGCTCCATAAGGATGGACTTCTTGATTCATTGGATTTTGGATCCCTTGATACATGTGAACCATGCCTCATGGGCAAAATGACAAGGACTCCATTCAATGGGATAATGGAGCGTGCGGATGAATTATTGGGGATCATACATACAGATGTATGTGGACCCATGAACGTCCCCACACGCAATGGTCTTCGTTACTTCGTGACCTTTACTGATGACTTGAGTAGATATGGGTATATTGACTTGATGAAGCATAAGTTTGAAACCTTTGAAAGGTTCAAGGAATTTCAGAATGAGGTCGAGAACCAACTCGGAAAGAAAATCAAGCACTTTCGATCGGATCGAGGAGGCGAGTATTTAAGTCACGAGTTTGGCAATCATCTGAAGTCTTGTGGCATAGTACCACAGCTTACGCCGGCAGGCACACCTCAGTGAAACGGTGTGGCTGAACGACGTAATCGAACCCTATTGGATAGCGTACGATCGATGATGTCTCATACTGATTTGCCTGTGTCATTCTGGGGGTATGCATTAGAAACTGCCGCTTACGTTCTTAATAGGGCACCATCCAAACCGTAAAGACAACACCATTTGAAGAATGGCATGGCACGAAACCTAAGTTGTCTCACCTGAAGATTTGGGGTTGTGAGGCTTATGTTAGGAAACTACAGCCTGACAAACTTGAATCCAAGGCGGATAAGTGCATCTTTGTGGGTTATCCCAAGGAAACTTGTGGATACACCTTCTACAATCGGTCTGAGAGCAAAACATTTGTTGCCAAGACTGGACACTTTCTTGAGAAAGAGTTTCTCTCGAAAGAGTTGAGTGGGAGGAAAATAGACCTCGATGAAGTGACTGACCAATCACTCCAATTGGAAGAAACGGCCACAGAAGTTGTTCTCGAACCATCTTCCACAGTGGGAGCTGAAAAGAATGGCCAGAATGACATTCATAACGATCATGACATACATGATGATCATGATGAGACGTTCTCTCCTGTAGCGATGATAAAGTCTATTCGGATCCTACTAGCAATAGCTGCATATCATGATTACGAGATATGGCAGATGGATGTGAAAACTGCATTCCTAAATGGCAACATTGAGGAAGAGTTGTATATGATGCGACCAGAGGGGTTTACCGATCCATGGAATGCTGGTAAGGTGTGCAAGCTTCAACGGTCCATCTATGGGTTGAAGCAAGCATCTCGGAGCTGGAATCTTCGATTTGATGAGGTCATTAAAGCTTTTGGATTTGTCCAAAACGTCGAAGAGTTCTGCGTCTATAAGAAACTGAGTGGGAGCTCTGTAGCATTCCTTGTGTTATATGTAGATGACATATTTCTAATAGGGAACGATAAGAAACTTTAGGAGAAGTGAAGGAATATCTGAATGGACAATTTTCCATGAAGGACCTTGTTGAAGCTGCGTACAGATTGGGGATTAAGATCTATAGAGATAGACCTAATCGACTATTGGCTTTGAGTCAGAGCACTTATATTGACAAGATATTGAAAAGGTTCAGTATGGATAACTCCAAGAGAGGCCTCTTGCCAGTTATAAAAGGTGTCAAGTTAAGCGTGACTCAGTGCCCGACCACAGCAAAAGAGAAGGAGGAAATGTCCTCAAAACCCTATACCTCATCCATAGGTTCTCTCATGTATGCTATGTTATGTACCCGGCCGGATTTAGCGCTGGCTATTAGTATGACTAATCGCTACCAGAGTAATCGGGGAATGGCTCACTGGACCGCAATAAAGAACATCCTAAAGTACTTGAGAAGACCAAAAGATCTCTTTCTCGTTTATGGAGGAGTTGATGAGGAGCTCACCGTAAAGGGTTACGTTGACGCAAGCCTCGGCTCAGACCTAGATGATACGAAATCCCAGACGGGATATGTTTTCATGTCGAATGGTGGTGCAACTAGCTGGAGGAGCGGCAAAAAGTCAGTCGTCGCCCAATCTACAATGGAATCAGAGTATATTGCCGCTTGCGAAGCATCAAACGAGGCTCTGTGGCTGAAGAAGTTCATGATCGAGATTGACATCTTTCCCATTTGCACTGACCCCGTGGGAATCTTCTGCGACAACACGGGTGCCATTGCTAACGCAAAGGAGCCAAGAACTCACTCTACAGCCAAGCACATTCTCCGAAAGTTCCATGTGACGCGAGACTACGTCCAGGATGGACACACTAGGATTCACAAGATACATACGGATCTGAACGCAGCATACCCGATGACTAAACCTCTTCCACAGGGAAAGTTTGAAGAACACCGAGAGACTATTGGTGTTAGATACATACCTGATGTAAACTAGTGTAATTTGTACTCTAGTGCAAGTGGGAGACTATTGGATATGGGCCCTAGAGACAAATTAATAAAGATATTTGTCACATATCCGTTTTGTTCATAATACGTTTTATACTGTGCTATAACTGTATTACTTGGAAATACTAATACAGGTGTAGTATAAAACATAGGTCTGTAGTTTAACTCGGGTAAACTATCTCATTGGGCAATTGATTGATCAAGCTTTCTTGATCATGGCGACACTTAAGTCCATTAACAATGAGGTCATGTCATTAGGGGAATGATGTGATGGACATACACCCCCCTAAAGTATTGCAATGTGATTGAGTCACATAGTTCAGCGTTGCGATGACTTTGTAACGTATGGCTTAGTCCGTAGACCGTAATGATCATACGTAATTGTCATCTATGAGGAGACTTTGATTTGTATCCCACCGCCTGACTGAAATATGCTGGCTATAACGGTGCACTTTGGATATTCCGAAATAGATGGTTGATGAGTATGTTAATAGATCAGAGCGGTATTTGTCAGTCCTTGTAACAGGACAGGTACTCTGGGCCCACTCGGTGATATTGCATCAATAGCTTGCAAGCAGGTGACTAGGTCACGGGAGATGCAATAGGCATGGACGAGTAAACTTGTTTGTTGTGAACGAGATGTGAACACGGTATGTGGGATACCGATGATCGAACCTCGGACAAACAATGTACCGCAGCACAAAGGGATTACGTCGTATCGTTAACGGTTTCCAAAAGCGATTGAAGTTCATTCGATGGAAGCGCAGGGGCTGTCAAGGATTGTAACCAGGTCCAACTGACTAGTCATTGGTCAATGAGAAGAGTCTCGACCATGTCTGCTATTTCCCGGACCGTTAGGGTGTTACACTTAAGGGCAATCGATGCATAGGACAGTTTCGGGATCAATCGGTGAAATGGGAGAAATCACCGGAATAGTTCCGGAGGAGGACGGAAGTTGTTCCGGACATTTTGAATGGTTCAAAATAAAGTTTAATTTTTTTTAATAATGTTTTATTATTTAATTATCTGAATTAAATATTTAAACATATTAAAATAATTAATAAAAATGAAAAAAGGCTATATGGGCCTATGGGGCCCATTAGGGGAGGAGGGGGTTCCCCCCTTGGGCTTGGCACCAAGGGTGGGGCCCATCCCCCCTTTGGCCGGTGTACCTCCCCCCCTTGGGAGTTTAGTCCCACATGGGGGAGGGGAGGAGGATAGCACCCCCCCCTTGGCCTATATAAGGAGGGGTACACCCCCTTTTTCCAACACATAATTATTCCTCTTTCTCCTTCTCCTTCCTGGAAGTGGACTCCCCTTGTTTGGAGGCTGCACCTAGATTGGAGTTCTCCACCATAAGGCAGGCCGTCGCTCTGCTGGAGTCGGGATCCGAATCCGTCTTTCTTCCGCTGCTCGCCTGGTTCGGAGCTCGGGAGGAACATCGATTGTACCGTACGTGTATAATCTCTTCGAGGCACTACACCTGTGGTGCTACTTCATCGCTGGAGGTCAACCGGGATTCATCCTCGCCGATGGTCTACTACATGACAGGGAGGTCGTAGTTCCGAGTCTATGCCAGCCACGTTCGCAAGAACGTTTCCCTCTTTTGGTCTTCAAAGGTATGAACACCGATTCCCTCCGTCACTTTACATCGCCATAGCATAGATCTTGGGTTCGAGTACTGTAGGTATGATTTTTTTTTGTTTTTTGCCCCGTATCCCAACAAGTAGTACTCGAATGGTGGTAATTCTAGCAAAAGGTGAATAGGTGTCAAAATAATCTTCGCCTTCACGCTGGGTGTATCCCTTGGCCACAAGTCGTGCCTTGTACTTTTCAGTCGTACCATCAGGCTTTAGCTTCTTCTTGAACACCCACTTACAACCCACAGGTTTACAGCCGTAGGGTCGTTCAAATAATTCCCATGTTCCATTAGAAAGAATCGATTCCATCTCATTATGGACAGCTTCGTTCCAGTCATCTACATCAGGAGATGCAAATACCTCTGCAATGGTCGTAGGAGTATTGTCCACAAGGTACACAATGAAATCATCACCAAAGGATTTTTTAGCCCTCTATCTCTTGCTCCTCTTGGGAGCTTCATTGTCATCCTTCTCAAAGACTTCCTCAACATGTGGTTGTTCAGAAATATCAATAGGTGTACTAGATTCAGAAAATATTTCAGAAGAAACTCTAGCAGTGCTATGCATATCCTTCATAGGAAACATGTTCTCAAAAAATGTTGCATCACGAGATTCTAGAATAGTATGAACATGCATGTCAGGAACCTCAGATTTAACCACTAAAAATCTATAGCAGATGCTACGCTGTGCATAGCCTAGAAAGATACAATCCATTCTCTTTGGTCTAAGTTTATGTTTCTTAGGAATTGGAACGTTGACTTTTGCTAAGAACCCCCAAGTGCGGAAATAATAAAGTGATGGTTTTCTCCCAGACCACTCCTCGTAAGGTGTCTTCTCTTTATTCTTGTTAGGAACTCTATTTAGGACATGACACGAAGTCAATAAAGCCTCCCCACCATGCCTTATATAAACCAGCGGTGTCCAACATGGCGTTCACCAGGTCGGTCAGCGTGTGGTTTTTCCTCTCAGCAGCCCCGTTTGATTGGGGCGAATAGGGAGGCGACCTCTCGTGAATAATACCGTGTTCCTTATAGAATGCATCAAACACATTGGAGAAATACTCGCCACCACGATCCGACCTAAGACATTTGATCTTTCTCTCTAATTGATTTTCTACTTCCGCTTTATAGATCTTAAAGTAGTCTAAAGCTTCATCTTTAGTTTGCAACAAATAAACATAGCAGAACCTAGTAGCCTAATCAATTAAAGTCATGAAAGATCTCTTTTCACCTTTTGTCAAAATGCCATTCATCTCGCATAGATCAGAATGTACGAGTTCTAGAGGTGCCAGGTTTCTCTCCTCGGCGGCCGTGTGAGGCTTCCGAGGTTGTTTAGATTGCACAGAACTATGAACTTAGAACCTTTGGCAATGATGAAAGTAGGAATTAAACTCATGCTGGAAAGTATACTCATTAAACCAAAATTAACATGACATAAACGAGAGTGCCAAACATTAGCATCCGAATCCACACTGCCATAAATATGGTTTACTGACTTATTACAAAAATCCGATAACGAAAAGCGGAACAAGCCTCCGCACTCATAAGCTTTACCAATAAATTGTCCAAACTTCGACACTATAACTTTATTGGACTCAAAGACTAACTTAAACCTATCTCTGCAAAGAAGGGAACCGCTAACGAGATTCCTGTTCATAATAGGGACATGCTGCACGTTCCTCAGCTGCACGATCTTCCCCGAAGTAAACTTCAGATCTACCGTGCCAACACCACGAACAGAAGCATGTGACCCATTCCCCATTAGGATGGTGGAATCCCACTTGAACTGCTAAGAAGTGAACAAAGATATGTCAACACACACATGACTATTAGCACCCGTATCAATCCACCAAAATGGAGATTGAAATACTGAAAGCATATACGGTAAATTACCATACCCATCAGTGTTGCTAGCGGTCACGACGTTGATGTTCCTGGCCTTCTTCCCTTTCTTGTCTGCCCGATTTGGGCAGTCCATGGAGAAGTGGCCGAGGTCTCCACAAGTGTAGCACTCTAGCTCCAATTAGTTCAGCATCTTCTTCTTCTTCTTCTTGAAGGAAGTAGTCTTGTTTGGCATGTTGAAAGCAGGTTTGCACTTGGCCTTGCTCTTGTCGTGGTGAGGGTTTCTTTGCACCATGTTGGCCATAGACTGACCTTCACCACCTTTCTCAGCAGTGTCCTTAGCCCGAGGTTTATCCTCAACATCAAGAGACGCTATCAAGCTTTCGACTGATATTTCGGTTCTCTTGTGTTTGAGGGTTGTGGCAAAGTTCCTCCATGAAGGAGGCAACTTTGCAATAATGCACCCAGCCACAAACTTGTCAGGTAAGGCACACTTGAGGAGCTCAAGATCTCTCACAATGCACTGTATCTCATGCATGCTCGACTACTCCACGGTTATTCACCATCTTGTAGTCGTGAAAGCTCTCAATGATGTACAACTCACTGCCTGCATCGGTTGCACCGAATTTTTCTTTCAGTGCATCCCAGAGCTATTTGTCGTCTTCTATGTGCATATACACATCACACAGACGAGCATCAAGAACACTCAGAACGGAGCCACGGAAAATAGTAGTGTCTTTCTTGAAATTATTCTGAGCTTCCTCAGATTGAGATCCTCTAGAAGGACCATTACTAACTTCCCACACACCCATGCCCTCGAGCTAGAGTTGGCACTTAATTTGCCATCTCTTAAAGCCCATACCACCGGTGAAGCGATCAGGTTTCATTGCATCGGTATAACCAGCCATAGTTGAATCACGAAATTCCCTACAATTAGGTTTTTGGATTGTTGGATAATTAGGCAATACTTTCATGATTAATTTCAGAATATTAAACATGACTACAACAGCTACTAACGTGTGAAACACGAACATACTAGATGTATTTATCAACATGAATATTAGCAACATATACGACAACAAATCCATAGTAAACATATAGTTCGGAATACGCCGCACGTACCGAACGTTTGCAGAGGAGGCAGACAAGTTCACCGCGCAAGATCAGCTGTGAGGTTGTTGATGATGACGTTCGTGCTGACGGGTCGAAGAAGACGACGCCTGCGGAGACGATCCGCAGCTCCGGCTGGAAGACAACCCGTGGTGGAAGCGGCGAGCAATCGCGCAGAGCGCTTCCCAAAAACCTAATTCGCCCTCTCCCGTACAATATCACAAAGGCGACTGATTCCGGAGACCTGCTCTCCCAAACTCCGGTGCATGCCGGCGCTCGGGATGAAGTAGACTACGATGGCGGCGCAAGGCATGAGGTGTGGCAAGCTTAGATTGGTTTCGAGGTGTTTGTGCAACGCGGCACACGGCAATATATAGAGCAGCTCGGGAAACCCTAACGCGTACGAACGTGGGCCGGCCACGTCGCACACGTTTGAGTCGGTTCAGTAGCGCACAATCCGGTAGCGACCCGGATAGGAAAAATTGTACACTTACGCAAAAACTCATTTTTCCCAAGCAGCAAAAATATAGCCATCGGCTCGGCTCATTCTCTCAACCCGCGGCGCAGCGCGACGAGACGGACGACGGCTGAGGAGGAGGAGGAGCGCGCGTGAGAGAGTCTTCTCTTTTCACAAGCACATCAAGTGTGTGAGCACTCCACCTTATAAAGAGGTGTATCTCTCCGGAAACTAGTGGGTGGTACTAAACATAAGCACCACATGCACCTCCAAAATTCTGCCATTGCACATGGGCCAATTTGAGATTTTTTAGGCTTGCTTATATGGGCTGCCCACTAATGGGCCCAATATTCTAACAGAAAGAACCAGAATAGTTTCGGGAGAGAACGGAAGTTGTTTCGGATATTTTGAAAGGTTCAAAATAATGTTTAATTATATTCAATAATGTTTTATTATTTAATTATCTGAATTAAATATTTAAATATATTTAAATTAATTAATTAAATGGGTAAAAGGGAAATGGGCCCTAGGGGCCCATTAGGGGAAGGAGGGAGCCTCCCCCCTTGGCCCATAGCGCCAAGGGAGGGGGCCACCCTCCATATGGCGCACCCCCTCCTCTCCCCTTTTGTTTAGTACCACATGGGAAGTTGGAGGAGGGTGGCACCCCCCCTTGGCTTATATAAGGAGGGGTAGACCCCCTTTTCCATCATCTCATTGAGTTCTCTCTCTCTCTCTCTTTCTCCCACCTTGAGCGGACTCCCCTTGTTTGGAGTTTGTAATTGGTTGGGAGTTCTCCACCATAAGCAGGCCGTCGCTCTGCCGGATTCGGGATCCAAATCCGTCTTCTTTCCGCTGCTCGCCTGGTTCGGAGCCCGGAGGGAACATCGGTTGCACCGTACGTGTGTAATCTCCTCGAGGCACTACACCTGTGGTGCTACTTCATCGCCGGAGGTTCATCGGGAGTCTCCATCGCCGGTGGTCTTTTACACGACAGGGAGGTCGTAGTTCCGAGTCTACGCCAACCACGTTCGCAATAACGTTTTCCCTCTTTCGGTCTTCAAAGGTATGAACTCCGATTCCCTCCGTTACATTACATCGCCATAGCATAGATCTTGGGTTCGGGTATCGTAGGTTGGAAAATTTTGTGTTTTCTGCCCCGTATCCCAACAGTGGTATCATGAGCTAGCTATGCGTAGATGTATTGTACGGGTAGAACACATCTAGGATGTGGGCATCGAATCTTCATTCGTTACCCTCCCACGTGTACTCATTTAGCATTGCGGCAATGTCCTGATGAAGCGGCCCCGACCGACCTTACGCGTTTACGCGAGACTGGTTCCACGCTTGACATATGGCTTGTACCATATAAGTGGCTGGGGGTGTCTGTCTCTCTAACATTAGCGATGCAAAGATGTTTGCAATGGAGGGCCCCGACAGGGGTGTAATAGAGACGATTGAGGAATCGGTGTTGTGGCATGTTTTAGCAGGATAGAGACGGTTCTCTCTCGAAACCCCTAGCAGCCACGTACAACTTGCATAAGCTAAAGTAGAAAAGCGTTTAACTTTGCTCATAGCTTGTATGATTTAAAGTTTTACATCCTGTTATGCTAATATACTATATATAACGACGGTAGCATTATAGGATGATCTCTCACTAAAACCAACATAGTGTCCTTACCCTAGTGAGAACCACCTGGAAAGATCAACATTATGGAGGCATCACGTGTCACACGGATGTCAAACATATTCGCGTTCAAATGAGGTGGGTGTAGCAAGCTGATACGTCCAAAACGTATCTATAATTTCTGCTTGCTCCATGCATATTTTTTGTGATATTGCTATGATATCGATGCAATTCCATACACTTTTGAGCATATTTGGACTAATGTATTAACTCAGTGCACCCCAGTGCCAGTTCCTGTTTTCTGATGTTTTTGTATTTTAGGTTTTCCCACTACTTAAAGTGCCAGAAAAATTCCAAGAAAAATATAGGAAAAATCAGCGTACAGGAAGCTTCGGGAAGAGCCCAAGTGGGGCCAGAGGGGATCCAGGCGTGGCCCAGGCGGCTGATTTCTACGCACGCTTCTATTCTTGTAGACTATGTTTGGCCTCCAAGCGCAGAGGTTTGTAGGACAGCAGCAATTTCCCTCAAGTGGATGACCTAAGGTTTATCGAACTCAGGGAAGTAGAGGTTGAAGATGGTCTCTCTCAAGCAACCCTACAATTAAGATACAAGAAGTCTCTTCTGTCCCCAACACACCTAATACAACTAGGAGTTGTATAGGTGCACTAGTTCGGTGAAGAGATGGTAAAATATGGGTGATAGGTGTGATAAAACGAAGTAATATAAATCTGTAATAAAAAGTGCAGCAAAGAAACAAGTAACAAAAGTGAGTGCAAACGGTGTAACAATGATTGAAACAAGGCCTAGGCTTCATACTTTTACTAGTGGAAACTCTCAACAACATTAACATAGTCTAATCACATGATATTTCCCATAAAACATGCAATGGAGACGCACTCGGAGGTCAATCCTTTGTGGTCAAGAGAGGATGAGAATTATGTAGGGCTACAAAAGCACACCTCAAAGTTCGTAGTTCTCAATCTATGGATTTCCCAATGTCACCGCGGCCATCCCAAGAGAGTACCACAATCACCACAACATATCTCAAGGATAGTCAAAGACAAGCACCAAGAGACTCTCAATCTTCAATCCACAAACAAAAGAGGAAATCACTCATGATAATATTCTTCTAACCCATGTCCAATAGACCGCTGTCACCTTGGTCTCGGAGATTATACTAGATAAGATCAATTGAGTACATCAATCCAATACATAGAGGAAGGGGAAATATCATGGGATCACCCTAGATTAACATAGCCTATGATCACAACAAAGATCACATCATGGGAGAGAGAGAAACCACATAGATCAAGATATAAGCCTTAGCCCCGAGGGGAACTATTCACACATGGACATGGTGAGAGAGAGAGTTGTTGATGGAGAGGTGCAGCCCGGAGGAGATGAAGGAGACGGCGACGGCGGCGGCGGCGCCCACGGCCCTTGGGGGCAGCGGCCCTTAGCCCCTTCTTCTTCCTTGGAGATGGTGCTGCTGTGGAGATTGATCTCCCCCTCAAGACGGCTGCCAAGGGGGAGAAAATTTCGTGGTGCCCTTTGACATAGGTTTCCTCTCTTTATATAGACTCTCGGATTCCCGTCATCCAGATTACGTCTTCTGTATTTCGGGGTTTCTGGAAGCATCCGAACTACGATTGGGCCAAATTTTATGTCTAAATCCACCGAAAAAAATTCCCTACAACTTTGTAGTTTTAAGTTTTTCCGTTTGAGGCCGTCTTCTAGCGTTTCCGAGGCGATCTTTAAAACCTGTCTGGCGGGGACAGATTTCGGGAAAGTTAGAGTCCAGCTCCTACAAGGCTCCTTTTTGTGATTTTCCTTTATCCAAGTAATTCCTACACATAAAGTACAAAAACAAGAACTTGTGCACTCTTGCAACCATTAATAGGTTAGTTCCAAAATATGTTATAAAAAGATATGAAAGTGTATTAAAAGCATATCAATATCACACAAAACATGCATGGAGCAAGCAGAAATTATAGATACGTTTGGGACGTATCAACATCCCCAAGCTTAATTCCTGCTCGTCCTCGAGTAGGTAAATGATAACAACATAATTTCTATGGTCACATGCTAGCAACCATATAAGAACTTTGAAAAGTAAAGCAATCAAAGCATGCAATTCAATTCAAGTCTTCACAAGCAAGAGTCTATATTAGCATTGACACAAGCAACAAAAGAACAAAGGATGCAAGAGCTCTCGCTGTCCGTGACTCGAATGTCTCCAAATGGTGTTTGCGTGCAAGAAAGGGGATAGGGAATACGAGATGAAAAAGTATTTTTGTTGAGAACTCAATCTACTAAAGTTTCACACTCGGTCTTCTTTGGAATCTTATCTTGACTTGTCCCCAGACCACTAGCCAGGTACAAGTCAATTTGATCCACTCCTTTTCGATATTTTGAGCACTCATGCAATGGATGAGCGTAAGCACGAGAGTTGACACTTTGGATTGAAAAGAGAGAAATATGGTGGAGGAGGAACACAAAAAGGGTGAGAAAGGCTCACATCAATGAGGACAATCATAGGCAAGAGATGACAAATGATAGGTATGATGTGAGGAGTAGGGATTGCCATGCAACGGATGCACATATGAGCTAAGAAAAGATCTCCAATGGAACTAGTGGGGGTGCATCCAATTTGCTCGCTCATGAAGACCTAGAGCTCATTTTAGGAGGCTCATCATTGGAATATACAAGCCAAGTTCTATAGTGTGAAGGTCCCCACATAGCTATATGCATGAATGATAATCTCTATGGAGTACAAGATATAAGAGGGAGTACGAGTGTGGATCTCTCAGAAGGATAGTAGTGTTGCCCCTTTCTCTCTTTCTATTTATTTTTCTCTTTTTTCTATTTTTTGGTGGCCTCAATGGCTCTTTCTATTTCTCTCATTTGTCCTCTTTGGGATCTTTTGATTTTGTCCTCTTTGGGATCTTTTCCTCACTTTAAGGGTAACACTCTATATATTACAAAAAGTATAGAAGATCTTTCACACTTTACAAAGTACTCAAATCATAAAGAAAATGTAACTATCATGAAGTATGCAAATGTATGCCTCTGCCAGTGTAGCAGGAACATGTATGACATGAAGATCAAGTCATGAAGAGGTGGATGTTTCATGGCAATATATCTCGGAAAGGCTATGGAAATGCCTTGATAGGTAGGTATGGTGGCTGTTTTGAGGAAAGATATAAGGAGGTTTATGATGACAGAGTGTATCATGCCAAGGGTTTGGATGTACCGGCGAAGGTGGACGCCAACTCTCGGAGTGAGAAGAAAGCAATGCACGGCACAGGAGAGGCTAGAAAAATATGGGAAGGTGGAAGTGTCAACTTTCGAATACTCACATTAGTCCGAAGAATTCATGCACTTATTATCGGTAACTCTCAATCTAATAAGGAGGTTCACAAAGAGACAAGTACCCCGAGGAGGAGTGTATGGGGGTTTGGTTATCCTTGCGCATCCTCGACTCATGGTACGTGAGTGTACTCTAATATTCGACCCCTCAGAAGAGTAGTGGTCCATCTTGCAGCTAGAGTTCTCAAATAATTTGTAGGTTTTGAAAATAGACACGGATTGCCCAAAATATGACACCTATCACTAATAGGCTAGAGCTCTTGACACCAAAAGTTCAGACATTACTCACATCAATACCTCAAAACTATTGCAAGTTACTACTAGAATTAAATAGAAACCTCAATTACCTACTTTCAAGACAAGACACAACTCAGTGCAACAACCAACTCTCTTAAAAAGATAAACATGAAAACTAAAGAGAGTTCCAGCAACAAACTAAACAGAAGCCAAGGCTCTTGCTAAAGACAAACTAAGACTAAAACTAAACATGGCAGCAGCTACGAAAAGATAAAGAACACACAACAGCAAAAAGATAAGCAGGAAAAATCCTATGATGTGTTCTAGATTAGAGTGGAGCGTGTTTCTCTCCCACACAAAGCAAGATGGGGTCTAACTTGTTATGACCATCAAGAAAAACTAAAGAAAACTAAAAATAAAACCTAAGAGCGAGACGCTCCAAGCATAGCACATAACGCATGAAGTGATAAAAATATAGTGAGACGAAGGATGAACTGATGATTGTTGATGGAGAAGGGGATGCACGGGGGCATCCCCAAGCTTAGACGCTTGAGTCTCCTCGAATATTTATTGGGAATGCATGGGGGCATCCCCAAGCTTGAGCGCTTGACACTCCTGGATCTTCTTTCATCATCTTCCATCGCACACTTGAAAACTCCCTTCATACATAACTCATCATAAGCTGATTAGAGAGGTTAGTACCCTTAATAAAATAGTTTTTCCCCACTGGATATAAAGATATTCTTGAAGAGCTACTGTTTCTCAAGAGTTCCAACAAGTTTTTGCAAAGAAGAAGCAAGCTTAAGGTTTGCAAAAGTGAAGAGAGGCAAAACGTGGCAAAATCTGTGAAAAACAGAACAGCAGGTAGTAAAGAATTTTTTAGGGGTACTTCTGCAACTCGAATCAGAAAACTCAGAACAGACGCTCGAAAGTCAATTGTATGGAGCACGCTGTCAAAACAAATCAGATCAAAAAGATGATCTGGTGATTTTAGGCTAATTTTTCCGTCCAAGGACAGAATCTGTTTTCTGGACAGCATGTCACAACTTTTGAACTTTCTTGCAACCGGAGGCTAGACTTGGCACAAAGATTGAAAATAAAGATACAATGATGATTCTACAGTAGTAAAAATCATCAAGACCACTAAAAACTGAAAGTAAAAACTCAAACTAAAGATAACAAGGGTTGTCTCCCTAGAGCTCTTTCTTTATAGCCATAAAGATAGGCTTAAGATTTTTAGTGATGCTCTCATAGGAATAAGGAATAAGAGTTGAAGAACAAAAGAGAGCATCAAGAAGCAAATACCAAACACATTTAAGTCTAACATGCTTCCTATGCAAAGGGATCTTGTAGAGAAATAACTCATTGAAGCATAAAGATACTAGCATAGGAAGGCAAAATAAGTGCAACTTCAAAACCTTTAACATAAAGAGAGGGAATTTGACATTATTGAAATATCTATAAGAATGTGTTCCCTTATCATAATAATTTTCAGTGGGATCATGAATAAACTCAACAATATAAGTATCACATAAAAAATTCTTATCATGATCCACAAGCATAGAAAATTTGTTACTCCACACATAAGCAAAATCCTTCTCATTAGTAATAGTGGGAGCAAACTCAACAAAATAGCTATCACATGAATCATTCTTATCATGATGCACTTGTAAAAATTTATTCTTTATAGCATAAGTGTCATCACAATAATCATCATAGATGGGAGGCAAAGTATCATAAAAATTAATTTCCTCATAAAAACTTGGGGGGCTAAAAAGATCATCTTCATAAAACGTAGCATCCCCAAGCTTATGGCTTTGCATATCATTAGTATCAAAAGTATTCAAAGAAGACATACTAATAACATTGCTACTATCATGAGTGTTGTGAAAATAATAAAGCTCCATAGGATTTTTGATTTTCTCTTCAAACACTTCATGTCCCAACTCAAGGTAGAGCTCATAAAGCTCTCTCATAATTTTTTTGTTGTTTTCCATAAAGCCTAACTAGTGAAAAGTAAAAAAAAAGAAACGAAAATATTTAATTGCAAGATCTAAAGATATACCTTCAAGCACTCACCTCCCCGGCAACGGCGCCAGAAATAGCTTGATGTCTACGCACGCTTCTATTCTTGTAGACTATGTTGGGCCTCCAAGCGCAGAGGTTTGTAGGATAGCAGCAATTTCCCTCAAGTGGATGACCTAAGGTTTATCGAACTCAGGGAAGTAGAGGTTGAAGATGGTCTCTCTCAAGCAACCCTGCAATTAAGATACAAGAAGTCTCTTGTGTCCCCAACAGACCTAATACCACTAGGAGTTGTATAGGTGCACTAGTTCGGCGAAGAGATGGTAAAATATGGGTGATAGGTGTGATAAAACGAAGTAATATAAATCTGTAATAAAAAAAGTGCAGCAAAGAAACAAGTAACAAAAGTGAGTGCAAACGGTGTAACAATGATGGAAACAAGGCCTAGGCTTTATACTTTTACTAGTGGCAACTCTCAACAATATTAACATAGTCTAATCACATGGTATTTCCCATAAAAACATGCAATGGAGACGCACTTGGAGGTCAATCCTTTGTGGTCAAGAGAGGATGAGAATTATGTAGGGCTACAAAAGCACATCTCAAAGTTCGTAGTTCTCAATCTATGGATTTCCCAATGTCACCGCGGCCATCCAAAGAGAGTACCACAATCACCACAACATATCTCAAGGATAGTCAAAGACAAGCACCAAGAGACTCTCAATCTTCAATCCACACACAAAAGAGGAAATCACTCATGACAATATTCTTCTAACCCATGTCCAATAGACCGCTGTCACCTTGGTCTCGGAGATTATAATAGATAAGATCAATTGAGTACATCAATCCAATACATGGAGGAAGGGGAAATATCATGGGATCACCCTAGATTAACATAGCCTATGATCACAACAAAGATCACATCATGGGAGAGAGAGAAACCACATAGATCAAGATATAAGCCTTAGCCCTGAGGGGAACTACTCACACATGGACATGGTGAGAGGGAGAGTTGTTGATGGAGAGGTGCAGCCCGGAGGAGATGAAGGAGACGGCGACGGCGGCGGCCACGGCGGCGGTGGCGCCCACGGCCCTTGGGGGCAGCAGCCCTTGGCCCCCTCTTCTTCCTTGGAGATGGTGCTGCTGTGGAGATTGATCTCCCCCTCAAGACGGCTGCCAAGGGGGAGGAAATTTCGTGGTGCCCTTTGACCTAGGTTTCCTCTCTTTATATAGACTCTCGGATTCCCTTCATCCAGATTACGTCTTCTGTATTTCGGGGTGTCTGAAAGCATCCGAACTACGATTGGGCCGAATTTTATGTCTTCTGAAAGAACAAAGAGGGGTGTCTGAAAAAATTCCCTACAACTTTGTAGTTTTAAGTTTTTCCGTTTGAGGCTGTCTTCTAGCGTTTCCGGTGCGATCTTTAAAACCTGTCTGGTGGGGACAGATTTCGGGAAAGTTAGAGTCCAACTCCTACAAGGCTCCTTTTTGTGATTTTCCTTTATCCAAGTAATTCCTACACATAAAGTAGAAAAACAAGAACTTGTGCACTCTTGCAACCATTAATAGGTTCGTTCCAAAATATGTTATAAAAAGATATGAAAGTGTATCAAAAGCATAGCAATATCACACAAAAGATGCATGGAGCAAGCAGAAATTATAGATACGTTTGGGATGTATCAGCGGCCACCTTGCGCGGCCACCCCCTAGGCCGCTCCAGGGGGCGCCTCGGGCCCCTAGTCCACCTCTGATTGCCCCCCTTCGCCTATATATCCCTCTCGTCCCGAAACCCTCGAAGACAAAACCCTTTTTCGCGATCTCTCCTCTGTTCCGCCGCCGCCGCGCTTCCAAGATCGGGAGCACCAGGATCCCTCTTCCCGGCACCCTGCCGGAGGGAGGAACCACCTCCGGGAGCTTCTCCACCACCATGGATGCTTCCCGGATGAACCGTGAGTAGTCCACCTTGGACCATGGGTCCATGATCAGTAGCTATGTGATGTTATCCTCCCCTCTTTGTTCTTCATGGTTTAGACCTCATGAGTTGCCCTACATGATCGAGGCACATATGTAATCTTTCTGCTGTTGCTATGTTGAGTTTGCTGGGATCTGATGGATTATGAGACTATGTTCAGATTGTGATTGAGTAATATATTTGATTCTCCTCTTTTATATTTATGTTCTTGAGTAATTCTTGCATGTTCTTCGTTGCTGTTTATTGTTTTGGCCAAGTAGTAGGTAGTGACTCTAAGAGGGAGCGTTATGAATGATTATTGGTTCATGCCCCCTGATGACTAGCTTGAGTGACAGAAACATGAGTCTAGGGGATGTGATGTTGCCACAAGGGAGAAAACAACGGTGCTTGTACTTGCGGGTGCAAGGATTGTTTACTTTACGCAAAATTCTTTAATGCAGTTGTCTATTGCTTTGAGTTTACACTTTGGGTGGGATTCGCAACTTAATACCAGCGAGATGTTCTGGATAGATATCTCAAGGTGGATGATTAGTAGGTAGATGCAGATGGATTTCGGTCTACTTGTCTTGGCGTACCACCCATGCTTTTGAGCCTCTTCCTTTCTTTATAGCATAGTTAGAATTGGTTTGCGCACATAATCCTGCCCAGCTGTAATTTGTTTACCTCGCATGGCTATTTTATCGTCTTTTGGGAGAGATACATCACTAGTGAACATCATGGGACCTCGGTCCATATTTCCAACACTGTTTACACCCGTTATTTATTTTCTACTTTATTTCCTTTTCTGTTGCTATTTCTATCATTATTATCCTGTGCGTTTGATCCTTCGTAAACAACAAGGCCGGAGGGATTGACAACCTCTCTGTACTCGTTGGGAGCAAAGTTATCCGTTGTGTGTGCAGGTCCACGTCAACCGCCTAATTGCTGGCGCCGTTGCCACCTTCCTATCGTTGTCGGAGTCCCACTGGAGACAAACCTTGGTATCTTCACCGAGGGAAATTTGCTGCTGTCTACATCTCAACCTTCCACTTTGGGTAACCAACGAGGGGCGAGAAGCCATCAAAGCTAATTTTTGGCGCCGTTGCCGGGGACTCCACTCTTCAAGATAGGGGAGTTGCACACTATCTTTTATCTTTGCTTTTTAGTCTTGTTAGTTTACCTTTCAGTTTTTGCTTTAGTGTCCTTTATCAAAAAACAAAAAAAGTTACCTTGCTAGCTGCTGTTATGGGTTCCACCGAGAACACCAAGTTGTGTGACTTCACTAGTCATAACAACAGTGACTTTATCTGCACTCCTATTGCTCCACCTGCCACTTCAGCACCTTCTTATGAGATTAAACCTGCTTTGCTGAACCTTGTTATGAAATATCAATTCACCTCTGTGATATGAAAAAGTACAAAGAAGTAGATGGTGATATCATTAAGCTTAAGCTTTTTCCTTTCTCCTTGAGAGGAGGAGCTAAAATCTGGTATCAATCCTTGCCTAGGAATAGCATAGATTCTTGGGATAAGTGCAAGGATGCTTTTATTGGGAAGTACTACCCCCCAGCTAAGATTATCCAATTAAGGAGTAATATTATGAATTTTGAGCAATTGGATAATGAGCACGTTGCCCAAGCTTGGGAAGGCATGAAATCTCTTGTTAAGAATTGCCTTACGCATGGTTTGACTACTTGGATGGTCAGCCAAACTTTTATGCAGGCTTGAACTTTACCTCACGGAACTTGCTAGATTCGGCCGCGGGAGGAACCTTTATGTGAACAACGCTTGGTGCTGCCACAAAACTACTCGATGGGATGATGACCAACTATTCCCAATGGCACACCAAAAGAGCTCCAACAGGTAGGAAGGTAAACTCTGTCGAGGAGATCTCCTCCCTAAATGAAAAAGTTGACTTGATTATGTCTCTACTTTGCAAGCAATCTCCTATTGATCCTCATGATGTTCCTTTAAATTCTTTGATTTCTCAAGATCAAGTAGATGTGAACTTTATCTCTAGAAACAACTTCAATAACAATGCTTATATGAGTAATTTTGGTAGCAATCCTAGACCGTTCCCCTCCAACAACTATGGGAACAACAACACTTATCCTAGCACCAAAAACTCCACTTCTGAATTAGAGAGTATGCTTAAAGACTTCATCAGAACCCAAAACGCCTTCAACAAGAGTGTAGAGGAAAAACTAGAGAAATTATTTAATCTCTCGTCGAAGGTAGATAATTTAGCCAATGAAGTAGAATTGCTTAAAATTAGAACTTCTCCTCTTGGGGAGAGGAAGCTCACTCCTATGAACGCTATTCAAGTGCAAATTAATGAAAACATTAGGATGATGGATAAACTTAAAGAGAGATGGGCTAGAGAAAAGGAGGAAGAAGATAGAATTAAGAGCCTTCCTACACACCATATTGTTGCTACTATCCAAGTTCTTGAGGATATCCAAACTCTTAGCACCCAATGCACCCCTAGTCCCATAGGACCTATTAATGGTGATGCTATGACCTCAACCGTAGAAGAAGAAACTCCTAAGACTATAGAAGCTACCAAGCAAGTGAGCCTAACGGACACCACTACCACTTTACTTGATAGTAGTGACCTTGATTTTGATAATTGCACCCTTTCTGAAGTTATTCGTTTCCTTCACAAGATGTCTAGAGATCCCCACACTAGCACACTTAATCTTGCCTTCACGGAGCATATCACTAATGCTCTCATTAAAGCTAGGGAGGAGAAGCTTAGGGTAGAAGCCTCCATACCTAGAAAGCTAGAAGATGGTTGGGATCCTATGATTAAAATTAAGTTGAATAACTTCTCTTGCTATGCTTTATGTGATGTTGGAGCTAGTACCTCTGTTATGCCCAAAAGAATGTATGATATATTTGAATTGAAACCTTTTGATCCTTGTTCTTTTGGTGTTCGCCTTATCGATTCTTCCGTAAAGAAAACTTTGGGGAAGATCGATGATGTTCTTATCATTGTCAATGACAATTATGTTCCCGTTGATTTTACTATTATGGACATTGAATGTGAACCTTCTTGTCCAATTATTTTGGGACGTCCTTTTCTTCGCACCGTTGGTGCTGTTATTCATATGAAAGAAGGAATTATCAAATTCCAATTCCCTCTCAAGAAAGGGATGGAACACTTCCCTAGAAAGAAGATTAAGTTACCTTTTGAGGCCGTTACACGGGCTAGCTATTCTCTTACTCTTAATAAAACTTGATTTTCTCTTTTTGCATCATGCCTAGCTTAAAGGCATAACAGAAAGCGCTTTCGGGAGGCAGCCCGCAACGAATTTAGGTTTTCCTTTTTGTTTTTCTTCTGTTTTTAGTGGTCTTGATGATTTTTACAACTATAGCAACATCATTGTATTTTTACTTTTCAAGCGTTGTGCCAATTATAGCCTCATATGACAAGGGAAGTGAAAGTTGTGACATGCTGTCCAGAAAACAGATTCTGTCCTCGTGACGGGAAAAATAATAGAAAAATCCCAGTTCATCTTTTTGAGCTGAATTTCTTACACAGCGTTACCTATACAATCACGGAACATTCGTATGTTCTGAGTTTTTTTATTTGAGTTGCAGAAGTATCCCAAAAAAATTATTTACTACCTGCTGTTCTATTTTTCACAGATTCTGCCACGTTTTGTCTCTCCTAACTTTTGCAAACCTTAAGCTTGCTTTTTCTTTGCAAAAACTTTTTGGCGATCTTGAGAAACAGTATCTCTTCAAGAATATTCTTATTTCCAGTAGAGGAAAGATTATTTTATTGTGGGTACTAACCTCGCTAATCAGATTATGATGAGTTATGTATGAAGGGAATTTTCAAGTGTACGTGGGAAGATGATAAAAGAATATTCAGGAGTGTCAAACGCTCAAGCTTGGGGATGCCCCTGTGCACCCCCAAGAAATATTCAAGGAGACTCAACCGTCTAAGCTTGGGGATGCCCCCATGCATCCCCTTCTCCATCAACAATTATCAGTTCGTCTTTCGTTCCACTATATTTTTATCACTCCATGTGTTATGTGCTATGCTTGGAGCGTCTTGCTCTTTATTTCCTTTTTAGTTTTCTTTAGCTTTGCTTGTTGTTCATAACAAGTTAGAACCCAGCTTTCTTTGTGTGGGAGAGAAACACGCTCCACTCCATCCTAGAACACAACATAGGATTTTCATGCTTATCTTTGTTGTGTGTGTTCTTTATCTTTTTCGTAGCTGCTGTCGTGTTTAGCTCTTAGTTTTCATGCTTATATTTTTTTAAGAGCTTTTGTTTAGTTTGTTGCTGGAACTCTCTTGAGTTTTCACATTTATCTTGTTTAAAGAGTTTACCTGTTACAATGAGTTTTGTGTCTTGACTTGGAGTAGGTAATTGAGGTTGCTATTCAATTGTAATAGTAACTTGCAATAGTTTTGAGGTATTGCCATGAGTAATATTTGAACTTTTGGTGTCAAGAGCTTTAGCCTATTAGTGATAGATGTCGTATTTTGGGTAATCCGTGTTTATTTTCGAAAAACCTACAAAATTAGTTGAGAACTTTAGCTACTAGATGGATCACTAATATTTGGAGGGATCGAATATTAGAGTACACTCACGTACCATGAGTCGAGGATGCGCAAGGATAACCAAACCCCCATACACTCCTCCTCGGGGTACTTGTCTCTTTGTTAACCTCCTAATTAGATTGAGAGTTACCGATAATAAGTGCATGAGTTCTTCGGACTAATGTGAGTATTCGAAAGTTGACACTTCCACCTTCCCATATTTGATACTGGGTCAGTTGCTCACATCTGTAACTCTCAGGAGGGGCTACAGAATAAACGACTCGTGCGAAAGGGTGAAGTGACGATGCGCGTTGGAAGCGGTTGCAACGTTGATGTAATGTCTGTTGGCACGCTCCGTCTTAGTCTCCCTTCGGGATTGATTCTTCGTTTGAATAACTGCTATTATGTACCCATGCTGAGTATGAACATTGTGAGTGGGTCTTGCTTGATGAAAGACCATTATTCTTTTAAATCCGATACAACTGGTTGTTCGATTTATAAGAATAATGTCTTCTATGTTCATGCACCGGTACGTAATGGTTTATTCTTAATGGATCTCGAATATCATGACTTCCACATCAATAACATAGAGGCCAAAAGATTAAAGCATAGTAACGAAGAACACATGACGATGTGGCATTGTCGTCTTGGTCATATTAGGATAAAACGCATGGAGAATCTTCATAAAGATGGACTTCTGGAGTTATTAGATTTTGGATATGTTGACACGTGCGAGCCATTCTTGATGGAAAAATGACAAAGACTCCATTCAATGGAATAATGGAGCGTGCAGCAGACTTATTAGGGATCATACATACTGATGTATTCGGACCTATGAGTGTCACCACACGCAATGGATTTTGCTACTTCGTGACCTTCACAGATGCCTTAAGTATATATCTACTTAATGAAACACAAGTCTGGAACCTTTGAAAAGTTCAACGAATTTCAGAGTGAGATTGAGAATCAACTCGGGAAGAAAATCAAGCACCTTCGATATGATCGAGGAGGCAAATATTTAAGTCATGAGTTTGGCACTCATCTTAAGACTTGTGGTATTGTACCACAACTTACGCCAGCTGGAACACCTTAGCGAAATGGTGTGTCTGAGCGACGTAATTGAACACTATTGGATAGTGTACGGTCAATGATGTCTCATACCGACTTACCTACATCATTCTGGGGGTATGCATTAGAAACTGCCCCTTATGTTCTTAATAGGGTACCATCCAAATCCGTGAAGACAACACCGTTTGAATAATGGTGTGGCATGAAGCCAAAGTTGTCTTACCTGAAGATTTGGGGCTGTGAGGCTTATGTTAGGAAACTTCAGCCTGACAAACTTGAATCTAAGGCGAAGAAATGCTTCTTTGTAGGATATCCAAAGGAAACTATTGGATATACCTTCTACAATCAGTCCGAGGGCAAAATGTTTGTCGCCAAGACTGGACACTTTCTTGAGAAAGAGTTTCTCTCGAAAGAATTGAGTGGGAGGAAAATAGACCTCGATGAAGTGGCTGACCAATCACTGCAAATGGAAGATCCGGCAACAGAAATTGTTCTAAAACCATCTTCCACAGTGGGAGCTGAAAAAGATGATCAGCACGACATTCATAACAATCATGACATACATGATGATCATGATGAGAATGAAGAGGAATCTATTGTGCCACGTAGGTCAACAAGAATTCGTCAAGCTCCTGAGTTTTACGGACAAATTATGAATGCAATCTTGGTTAATGAACCAGATGAACCTACGAACTACAAAGAGGCAATGGAAGGACCTGAGCCCGAGAAATGGCTAGAAGCCATGAAATCCGAGATAGACTCAATGTATGCCAACAAAGTGTGGAATTTGGTGGATATTCCCAAGGACTGCAAGGCCGTCGAGAATAAATGGATATTCAAGAAAAAGACTAATGCAGACGGAAACGTATCTGTCTATAAAGCTCGACTTGTCGCGAAAGGGTTCCGACAAGTTCAAGGAGTTGACTACGAGGAGACATTCTCTCCTGTAGCGATGATAAAGACTATTCGGATTCTACTAGCGATAGCTGCCTATAATGATTACGAGATATGGCAGATGGACGTGAAAACCGCGTTCCTTAATGGCAACATTGAGGAAGAGTTGTATATGATGCAATCGGAAGGTTTCATTGATCCTAAGAACGCTGGTAAGGTGTGCAAGCTTCAACGGTCCATCTATGGGTTGAAGCAGGCATCGAAGAGTCCTGCGTCTATAAGAAATTGAGTGGGAGCTCTGTGGCATTCCTTGTATTATATGTGGACGACATATTACTGATAGGGAATGATGTGAAATTCTTGAGAATGTGAAGGAATACTTGAACGGACAATTTTCCATTAAGGACCTAGGTGAAGCTGCGTACATATTAGGCATTAAGATCTATAGAGATAGATCAAATCACCTATTGGCTTTGAGTCAAAGAACTTACCTTGAGAAAATTTTGAAGAAGTTCAAAATGGAGAACTCCAAGAGAGGTCTCTTGTCAGTTATAAGAGGAGTCAAGTTAAGTGTGACTCAATGTCCAGCAACAACACAAGAAAGGGAGGAGATGTCCTCAAAGCCCTATGCCTCAGCCATAGGTTCTATAATGTATGCTATGCTATGTACTCGGACGGATTTAGCTCTGGCGATTAGTTTGACTAATCGTTACCAGAGTAATCTAGGAATGACTCATTGGACTGCAGTGAAAAACATCCTGAAATACTTACGGAAGACAAATGATCTCTTTCTCATTTATGGAGTATGTGAGGAAGATCTCACCGTAAAATGTTACGTCGATGCTAGCCTCGACTCTGACATAGATGACTCAAAATCCCAGATGGGATATGTGTTCATGTTGAATGGTGGAGCAATTAGCTGGAGGAGCGGCAAACAGTCAGTCCTCGCCCAATCTTCAATGGAGTTAGAGTATATTGCCACTTGCGAAGCGTCAAATGAAGCGCATTGGCTAAAGAAGTTTGTGATCGAGCATGGTGTCTTTCCCAGCTGCACTGAACCTGTTGGCATTTTCCGCGACAATACGGGCGTCATTGCTAATGCAAAGGAACCAAGAACTCACTCTACAGCCAAGCACATTCTCCGACGTTTCCATGTGACGCGGGACTACGTCAAGGATGGTCATATTAGGATTCACAAGATACATACGGATCTGAACGCAGCAGACCCATTGACTAAACCTCTTCCACAAAGCAAGTTTGAAGAACATCGAAAGACTATAGGTGTTAGATACATGGATGATGTAAACTAGTGTAATTTGTATTCTAGTGCAAGTGGGAGACTATTGGATATGTGCCCTAGAGGCAAGTTAATAAAGATATTTGTCACATCTCTGTTTTGTTCATAATATGTTTTATACTATGCTAGAACTATATTACTCGGAAACACTAATACACGTGTAGTATATAAACACCCGTGCCTAGTTTAACTCAGGTATACTAGCTCATTGCGCAATCGATGATCAAGGTTTCCCGATCATGAGGTACGAACCGCCTATTGACAATGAGGTCGTATCATTAGGAGAATGATGTGATGGACACACATCCACCTAAAGCATTGCGATGTGATCAAGTCACATAGTTCAGCATTGCGATGACTTTGTAACATATGGCTTAGTCCTTAAGACCGGGATGATCATATGTAATTACTGTTTACCAGGAGACTTTAACTTGCATCCACCGCCTCACTGAAATATGTTGGCCATAAATGTGTATCTTAGGTCCTCCGAAGTAGACACGTTAATGAGTATGCAAATAGATCAGAACGGGATTTGTCAGTCCATGTGACGGACAGGTACTCTGGGCCCACTCGGTGATATTGCATCAACACCTTGCAAGGACGTGACTAGGTCACAAGAGATGTAATAGGCACGGACGAGTAAACTTGTTTGTTGTGAACGAGGTGCGAACTTGGTATAATGGATACCGGTGATCAAACCTCGGATAAACAAAGTACCGCAGGACAAAGGGATCAAGTCTTGTCGTTAATGGTTTCCAAAAGCGATTGAAGTTCATTCGATGGAAGCGCAGGGACTATCAAGGATTGTAACCAGGTCCAATTGATTAGTCATTGTTCAATGAGAATGTCTCGATCATGTCTATTTTTTCCCGGATCGTAGGGTGTCACACTTAAGGGGCAATCGATGCAGTAGGACAGATTCGGGATCATCGGTGAAATAGGAGAAAGCACCGGAATAGTTCCGGGAGAGAACGGAAGTTGTTCCGGATATTTTAAAAGGTTCAAAATAATGTTTAATTATATTTAATAATGTTTTATTATTTAATTATCTGAATTAAATATTAAAATATATTTAAATTAATTAATTAAATGGGAAAAAGGCAAATGGGCCCCTTAGGGCCCATTAGGGGAAGGAGGGAGCCTCCCCCCTTGGCCCATGGCGCCAAGGGAGGGGCCCACCCTCCATATGGCGCACCCCCCTCCTCTCCCCTTTGGCTTAGTACCACATGGGAAGTTGGAGGAGGGTGGCACCCCATTGGCCTATATAAGGAGGGGTAGTCCCCCTTTTTCCATCTTCTCATTGAGTTCTCTCTCTCTCTTTCTCCCACCTTGAGCGGACTCCCCTTGTTTGGAGTTTGTAATTGGTTGGGAGTTCTCCACCATAAGTAGGTTGTCGCTCTGCAGGAGTCGGGATCGGAATCCGTCTTCTTTCTGCTGCTCGCCTGGTTCGGAGCCCGGATGGAACATCGGTTGCACCGTACGTGTGTGATCTCCTTGAGGCACTACACTTGTGGTGATACTTCATCGCCAGAGGTTCACCGGGAGTCTCCATCGCCGGTGGTCTTCTACACGACAGATAGGTCGTAGTTCCGAGTCTACGCCAACCACGTTCACAAGAACGTTTTCTCTCTTTTGGTCTTCAAAGGTATGAACTCCGATTCGCTCCGTTACATTACATCGCCATAGCATAGATCTTGGGTTCGGGTATCTTAGGTTGGAAAATTTTGTGTTTTCTGCCCCGTATCCCAACAATATGTGTCTGACATATTTGAGTAGAAGCTATGTGAGTGTTATCCTGAACTTAATATGTGCATGACATATTTGAGTGGGAGCATGACAACATTCTCATATATGGATAACATATTAAGAATGGTGTAGTTGGTATGAATGATTATTGAAATCTTTCATGAATGAAGTTAAGCATTGAAAAACTATTAAGATAGATTAATGTGTTTAATAACATTGAGTCGGAATAATTTTCTGGATAAGATTCTGAAGGAGTCAAGAATGGGACAAGTCAAGAAGGTAGTTCTTACTTGTATGTCCAAGAGAAGTATCGAGTTAATCTCAGTACAATAGCAATGGTTAAATGAAAGAAATGGATGTGCTACATCCTCTATGCCTTTGTCATAGGTTCTTTCATATAAAACCAGAGTTATGTACTCGGCGAAATGTTACCCAAGTTCTTAGCAAGAAGAACATGTTGTGATATGATTTATGAGTAAATCATTGAACAAAGAGTTAAGTTTATCCTTCCGTGTCTGGAAAGAAATGAGGATACATCTCTAATTTCTAAAGGATAGTGGACTTGACCATAAATGTTATGTTGTTTCAAGTTGTGACACTAACCGAGAAAATTGAGATATCATACTAATGGATTCCTAAGTTGAAAGAAACATGGTTAGACATCAAAGTTGCATAAAATGCACTAAGGATTAAATCTACATTGATGTGGCTGCTTTAGAAGTGGCAGGAGTTATATTTTGGCTTAAGAAGTTCGACTTCTGACCGAGTGAGTTTTAGTGTGCATGACTATGGGAAAGTCCTCGTGACCCACCGGATGTCATTGCTGAAAAACAACAAATGAAGTCTCACTCTACCGCCAGATATATATACCTCATCATTATAATGGATAATGAAGGAATGTCAACCTAGGTGACATTAATGATTTGCAAAGGACATACGGATCTGAATGGTACCCAGACCATTGCTACAACCTTTTCCACAAGCAAGCATGATCTATAACCATATAGATGATATGGAGTTATGATCCACAGAAAATTGCAACTAGATTATTTGTACTCTAGTGCAAGTGGGAGATTGTTGGGAATGTGCCCTAGAGGCAAATAAAATATGTTTATTAGCATATTCCATAAGTTCATAATACGTTTTATACCGTGCTATAACTGTACTAAGCGGAAACATTAATACACGTGTGGTATAAAACAATCAGGTCCCTAGTTAACTCTAGTATACTAGTCCATTGGGCAATTGGTGATCAAGGTTTCCTGATCATGAGCAATTAAGCTATTGACAATGGAGTCGTATCATTGGGAGAATGGTATGATGGACACACACCCACCAGAAGTGTTGCAATGTGATCGAGTCACATAAGTTCAACATTGCGAAAACTACAATGTAGTGACCAGATCCTTTGATCGTAATGATCATACGTAATTACTATCTATGAGGATGCTTTGATTTGTAACCCACCGCCTGACTGAAATATGCTGGCCATAAAGGTGCACTTTGGGTATTCAGAATAGATACGTTAATGAGTATGCAAATAGATCAAAGCGGGATTTGTCCATCCGAGTGACGGATAGGTACTCTGGGCTCACTCGGTGATATTACATCATAAAGATTGCAATCATGTGACTAGGTCACGAGGGTTGTAATATCACGGGAACGAGTAACATGTTTGTCGGTAACGAGGATGAACTAGGTATATTGGATACCGACGATCAAACCTCGTACAAGCAAAGTACCATAGGACAAAGGGATAATGCTCAACATTAAACGGATCCAACAACAATGAAGTTTCATTCGATGGAAGCGCAGGGGCCATCTAGGATTGTAACCAGGTCTGATCGATGGTCATTGATTAAGAGAGTGTCTTGACCATGTATGTTGTTTCCCGGACCGTAGGGTGTCACACTTAAGGGTATTCGACGCATTAAGGATAGATTCGGGATCACCGGAGAAATAAGAGAGAACACCGGAATTGTTTCCGGTGGAGGCCAGAAATTGTTCTGGGAATTTTGAAAGGTTCAAAATGTTATTTAATAATGTTTAAATACGTTTTATTATTTAATTATTTGAATAAAATATTAATACACAATTAAATATAATTTATAAAGGAATAAAAGGCATATGGGCCTAAAGAGGCCCATTAGGGGAAGAGGGAGTCGCCCCCTTGGGCCAAGGCGCCAAGGGAGGGGCCCATGCCACCCCCTAGGGCGCATTTGCCCGCCCCCCCTCCCCTTGGGATTAGTCCCACATGGGAAGTTGAGGGGAGGTTGCCCACCTCCTTGGCCTATATAAGGAGGGGTAGGGTGCCCTTTTTCCATCACCCAATTTTGAGACAAGTTCTCATCTCTCTCTCCCTCTTTATCCCTCCTATGAGCGGACTCCCCTTGTTTGGAGTTTTCACTAGGTTGGAGGTTTCTCCACCATACGCACGCCGTCGTGCTGCTGGAATCGGGATCCGAATCCATCTTCTTTCCACTGCTCTTCTGGTTCGAAGCCCAAAGGGACGTCGGGTACACTGTATGTGTGTAATCCCGCGAGGCACTACACTTGTGGTGCTACTTCATTGTCGTGGCCGTATCGCGGCGTCTTCACCGACAATGTTCCGGCGGGGAAGTAATCCCTTCATCGATATCAAGGACCAGGTGGCTATCGGAGTCATCGTGGAGCTGCGCGGCATCGGGGATTGCTAGTACGACTACACCAACCACGCTCACGCGGGAACGTTTCCTGCTTAACGGACTACATACTGGTATGTGACCTATTCCATCCGTTACTTGCATCGCCATATGATGACCCTCAACTGTAGGGGGTCATTTGTAGCGTTTTCGATAAATAAGAGTGTCGAACCCAACGAGGAGCAGAAGGTATTGGTAAGTGACTTTGGTAAAGAAATAGTTGTAGGAACTAAAAGATAGCTTTTTAGGGGTTTTCGATACAAGCAACAAGTAAAAGCGAGTAAAGTGAAAGGCACTGAGGAGTAACAAGTGGCCCGATCCTTTTGAGCAAAGGATAGGCCTAGCAACTGGACTTAAAAAGGCTAAAGCGTTCTTGAGGACACACGGGAGAAATAGTCACGTGCTTTCGCTATATTCCGTATCGGTACTATGTGTTGTGTTAATAAGTGTTGAGTGGGTGGATCTATGCTAGTGCACCCTCTAGACTAAGATAAGTGCACTCTTATGATTAAACACCTTGCAAGCATCCGCAAATACAAGATAGTAATTAAGGCAAAAGCCTAACCATAGCAATACGATCGATGATCCATTGTTCCCTTGTGCAAAAGCATGCGAACTGGGGTTCAGGTTTCTGTCACTCAGGCAACCCACCATAAGCATTCTTTATACACAATGCATTCCCCTAGGTCTTGATAAGGCGAAGTGTTGAGTGTTCGACTCACACAACACCACTAGGAAAATAACAACACAACTTATATCAAACAACACATATTACTTCAACATCATATGACTACTAACAACTAGACTTCTTTCATGTCCTCAAGATCTAAAGTAACTACTCACAAGACATAAAAGAGATCATGATCAGTGGGGATAAATAGATGATAAACAATCTGGGCACAATGATATTCTCCAACAAAACTCAATAGCATTCATCACACGATAGTAATCAACACTGGTAGAGTAGAGAGGATAGATAGTACGGATTACAACACAAGTTGAACTTGTGAGGTGAGATTGGATGAAGATGGAGATGGTGCTAATGTTGGGGAAAATTTCGATGATGCCCGTGACAATGGTGATGATGATGGCGACGATCTCCCCTTCCGGGAGGTGTTCTCCCCGGTGGAATCTTCCCGTCGGAGATGTCTTTTCTCCTCTGTAGATTTCCGCCACGGAGCGGCGGCGGAACTCCGAAAACTCTCCCTCCTTAGGGTTTTTAGACGACGAGTGATATATAGGCCAGAGGGGGGAGCCGGGAGTGGCCCCAGGGGTCCAGGCGCCCTCCCGGCGCGGCCATGGTGGGGGCCGCGCCAGGTGGCCGCCTGGCCACCCTGTGGCCCCCCTCTGGCCCCTATTTTGCGTGTCTTCGTCATTCTTCTGAAAAACATCCTCCGTCGATTTTCAGGTGATTTGGAGGTATTCTTCTTCAGCAACTCAGCGCCCACTTTTTACCTCTGAATCTTGCGTATGCTGCTTCGGCACCGCAAAGTTGCAAACTGTGTAAAATAAGCCAAAACAACATAAGAATAGCATCATAACATGGAATATATCAATGAACAAGAAAGAATTCCTATATAAAATAGTGATGCATATTGGACGTATCAACTCCCCCAAGCTTAGACCTCACTTGTCCCCAAGCGAATACTGAGCTCGGTAAACCTGTCCACAAGTTTAGAGAGTGAAGTGTCGATAAATAGAATACGGACAAGAAGCATCAAGGTTTCTTCATCAAACTCAAGCATCCTCAACAGCAACCTCAACTCATAAGGTCCTTATGAGAAAGTAATAACAATTATAATCAAAAGTAGGTCTGAGAGAACTCATCAAATTATGGCAAACATAACCTTGGTCAAAGGACAACTAACAACTTTTACTTTTTTCTCTTTCTAATTATAATGAAACAATTTGAAGATTTGAAAGAACATGTTATTAGTCATGAAGTGCAAATGCTAACACAAAGGAAGATGTTTGCTTGGCAAAAGCTTTTGCAAACAACTTACTTATCGAAAAGATAATGTCAACGATGATGTGGCATGGGAAAACTTAATGCAACATTATATGGATGAATCCTCATCAACATCAAGTGTCCGTTCTCTTTGGGAAAAGAAAGAAGTAGGAGAACTGACTCAACATAAAAGTAAAGTAAAGGCCTTGTTAAAGGCGGTCAGGGAAAACTCATGTGCTATCCTTAAATCAAACAGAATGAAAATAAATTTTGGGAGGTGCATAGTTTGTCAACGAATGCTAATAGATAGCTCAATTACTTCTCAAGATGGACAATATTCGAGGAACGGCTCCCAAGTGGGGACGATCACATCCCCTTAATCTCCTTTGTTTATCACTGCCAAAGTGTCTGATTTCTCATAGACCAAGCGTGAAGGAGGGTTTGTTTGTTATATTATCTTTCAAGCTGGGCGCACTCATGCCAGTTCCTCCTCGTATTATGGGTTTGTAGATTAGACATGCAATCCCGGGGTAAAACTTGTCCAACTTAAGAAGATCATGAATTACCTACTACTTCCTCATGAGCTAAACAAGAGGCACACAACAAAAGATTTTGAACATTTAAGGATAACACATAAATTCTATACTTATAGGACTGGTAGTAGAATACCACGAATATGAAGGTATGGTGGACTCATATGGAAGGTATTGGTTTCAGGGTATGGATGCACAAGCAAAAATTTGCTAGGCAAAGGGTTTGGCTAGCAAAGGCTTTGAGAGAACAGACAATTGATGCTAATTTAGATGCAAAACATATAAAGCATAAACATGAAGGTAAGCATAACACATCAAGTTATCTTCCTTGTCAACATTACACTTCAAGCATAATAACATAAATGTTTTGGATATGTCGCTACTTGGAAAAACATGCATGTTGTCAAGACCAAAGCTATGTTTGCCAAAATTAAATAAAGTTTTCAAAGCCATACCTGATATAAGGTCAATACTCCCCATAAGAATCATCATATAAGGTCGATTGCGTGAAGAGAATACCGAGTGCAGCGAAGGAACCAATAGACTTCTCATTAATATTCCAACATAGGCGACTCCACACTCACGGATACAAAATCTCCATAGAAGGAGTGATGGACCTTAATTCAAACACCTATTTCATATAATAACTTCCCTAGACATGATACGACTCTACTTGACTCTAAAAGACTAAGATAAAGATAAAGATACTGGGCACTCCCCCAATCTTGGAACAAGCTGAGGGGGTGCCATTACCCAAGGAGATTTACTCCTCATTCTTGTTGTTGTTGTTCTTGTTGTTGTTGTTGTTGATGTAGTCATAGACAAAGCGCTTCCATGGTAGAGGTTCCCCGGTCGCATGAGAGGCTTCAGTCTCCAAGATCCTGCTTCCAACACCTAAACCCATGCGCATAAAATTTAGTTCATACTCATAGTTCTGGTTGTGCAGATCATAGATCTGCCCTTGGAGATCATCAATTCTCTCTTCTGCAGCGGTGATGCTTGACCATATCCCCCTCATCTCCTTCTTCTAGAACGCCTTCAGCTCGTTTATGAGGTCGAAGATGGCTTCAACACCTGATACGTCCCAAACGTATCTATAATTTCTGCTTGCTACATGCATGTTTTGTCTGACTTTGCCATGTCTTGCTTGAACTTTCATACACTTTTGAGCATATTTGGACTAATCTATTAACCCAGTGCACCCAGCTGCCAGTTGCTGTTTTCTGCTGTTTTTGTATTTCAGGTTTTCCGGCCATTAAAAGTGCTCCAAAAAATCCAAAAAAATCAGATAAAAAATTAGCGACCCGGAAGCTTCTGGAATCACCAAGGCAGCGAAGGGGGGCCACCACAGGGACTCCAGAAGGGTCCCTGGTGCGGCCCCACCCTAGGCCGCGCCAGGGGGCCTCCTGGTTGTCCTGTAGGTCCCCTCGACACCCCCCTCCGCCTATATTTAGCCCTTGGGGTGGAAACCCCTAATAGAGATCTCTTTTCCGCGAACTCGCCTCTGTACCGCCGCCGCCGCCGTTTCAAGATCGGGGCTGCCTGGAGAAGCTGCCCCGGCACCCTGCCGGGAGGGGGAACCCCCTCCGGGAGACCATCCATAGCCATGGACGCCTCCCGTATGTACCGTGAGTAGTCCCCCTTGGACCATGGGTCCGTGACCAGTAGCTATGTGATGTACCTATCCTCTCTTTGTGCTTCCACTTTCGAGACCTCGTGAGCCGCCTCACATGATCGAGGCACCTTTGTAATTTTCTGTTGTTGCTATGCTGAGTTTGCTGGGATCTGATGGATTATGAGACTATGTTCAAATTGTGATGAGTAATATATTTGGTTCTTCTCTTTTATATTTTGTTCTTGAGTAAATTCTTGCATGTTCTCTGTTGCCGTATTTTACTTTGGCCAAGTGATTTGTTGCAACTCCAAGAGGGAGTGTTATGCTTGATTGTGGGTTCAGCCCCTTGATGTCTAGCTTGAGTGACAGAAACATGAGACTAGGGGATGTGTTGTTGCCACCAGGGATAAAACAACGGTGCTTGTACCCGCGGGTGCAAGGATTGTTTACTTTACGCAAAGTTTTTTAATGCAGTTGTCCGTTGCTTTGAGTTTACATTTTGGGTGGGATTCGCAACTTAATACCAGCGAGATGTTCTGGATAGATATCTCAAGGTGGATAATTCGTAGTAGATGCAGTTGGATTTCGGTCTACTTACCTTGGCGTACTGCCCATTTCTTTTGAGCCCTTCCTTTCTTTGCAGCATAGTTAGCATTGCGGTGCCTTCATAATTCTGTCAATTGCCCAACTGTGATTTGTTTACCTCGCTAGCACTTTTATCGTCTTTTGGGAGAAGGACATCACTAGTGAAAATCACGGGACCCCGGTCCATCTTCACCTTATTGTTTACACACTCAATTTACTTTCAGTCTTTACTTTCAGTTGCCAATATTATTATCTCTTGCGTTGATCCTTTGTAAACAGCAAGGCCGGAGGATTGATAACTCCTCTGTACTCGTTGGGAGAAAAGTTATTTGTTTTTGTGTGCAGGTCCACGTCAACTCCCTAGCCCGAAGTAATTTCTGGCGCCGTTGTCACCTACTTGTATCTCTTGGAGTCCTACTGGTTCGATAACCTTGGTATCTTCACCGAGGGAAATTTGCTGCTACGCTACATCTCACCTTCCACTTGGGGTAACCAATGAGAAGTGAGAGAACTATCCTCACCGTATCAACACCCCGCTCAACCATCTTCTTGTACTTGAAGACTTCTTACTCCATCTCTTCTAGCCTGGCATCAACGCTCCCCTCTTTGGCAGGTTCCTTTAGATCTTCTTGGTGAAGGACACTATCCTCCAACAGGACGGTTCGAGGATGGTTCTTCACCTGAGCGAGGTAAAGGTTGATGACGTTGACGACGAACTTGTCCTTGGGGGAACTTGGGGAAGCCATGGCACCTAGGTCTAGCTAAAAAATTTCCTGGCAGAAACAGCTCAAGAATAAAACACGTGAAATAGAGAGATACGGTACTGGGGCTATCCGAGCAAATATATAGCAAAAATTTCTGCAACAATAGGAAGGTAACTCGCCAAAGTGGAGTCGGAGACGGGCTCCGGGGTGCCCAGGCGGCCACCCGGCGCGGCCAGGGGGTAGGCCGCGCCAGGGGGGCGCCTGGGCCTCTTGGAGCTCCTCTCCGGCTCCAATTAGGCTCTAAATTTTCTATATTTTGCAAAAACTCGTAATCCAGAACTTTTATGGCGGTTTCGCGATGTTTCCTTACCGTAATACATACCTTTTCTTATTCTGCTTCTGCTGGAGTTTGAAACGGGGTGCAACATATTCTTCATGAGTTGTTGTGTGTATTATATTTACATCAACGTTGACGGGGTCTCCCGCCATTTAATGCTTGAGTCTTTGCCCATTCACAACTTGAGGTTTGGTGCCATCAAAATTGTTAATATTGATTGTACCTGACCGGTAAACTTCTTCGATATGAAATGGCCCTTCCCATCTGGAAAGTAATTTACCTGGAGAAAACCTGAAACGGTATCTAAACAATAAAACGTTATCACCAACATTAAATTCACGTTTCAGAATCCTTCTATCATGCCACTTCTTTACCTTTTCCTAGAACATTTTAGCATTCTCGCAAGCTTCACTTTTCCACTCATCTAGAGAAGTCAAGTTCATGAGGCGCTTTTCACCAGCTAACCTTGGGTCAGTATTAAGCTCTCTAACATCCCAGAAAGCTTTGTGTTCTAATTCTAATGGCAAATGGCAAGCCTTGCCATAGACCATCTTATACGGGGACATGCCCATGGGTTTTTTGTAAGCAGTTCTATATGCCCACAAAGCATCTCCTAACTTCTTTGAACTGTCCTTCCTAGAACTGTTAACTGTCTTTCGCAAGATCAACTTGGTCTCTCTACTGGTGAGCTCAACTTGCCCACTAGTTTGAGGATGGTACGGTGAAGCAATTCTATGATTGACATCATACTTTGCTAGAGGTTTTCTAAAAGCTCCATGCGTGAAGTGTGATCCTACATCAGTCATAAGATACCTAGGTACACCAAACCTAGGGAAAATAACATATTTGAGCATTTTCAAAGATGTTTTGTGATCAACACTCTCAGTGGGGATTGCTTCAACCCACTTGGTCACATAATCAACAGCTACTAAAATATGAGTGTACTTGTTTGAAGGAGGAAAAGGACCCATAAAATTAAAACCCCAGCAATCAAAAGGCTCAATCACTAGTGAGTAATTCACAGGCATCTTGTTCCTCCTACTAATATTACCAACTCTCTGACACTTGTCACAAGATAAAACATAATTTCTAGCATCTTTAAAGAGAGTAGTCCAATAAAAACCTGATTGGAGAACCTTATGTGCGGTCCTCTCACCGGCGTGATGTCCTCCATAGGGACTGTCGTGAAATTTCTTGAGAATGTCCTTCTGCTCATGTTCCGGTATACATCTTCTCACGATCCCGTCAGGACCTTCTTTGAAAAGATGAGGGTCATCCCAAAAGTAGTGCCTCAAATCATGGAAGAACATCTTCCTCTGCTAAAATGTGAAACCTGGAGGCAAATACTTTGCAACGATAAAATTAGCATAATCTGCAAACCAAGGATCAGAAAGAGATTGTACTTTTACAACGGCAAGTTGTTCGTCTGGAAAACTGTCGTTGACTGGGATGGATCATGCAGTATATCTTCCATCCTTGAAAGGTTGTCCGCCACCGGATTGTCTGCTCCTTTTCTATCAACAATCTGTAAATCAAATTCTTGAAGGAGGAGTACCCACCTGATGAGTCTTGGTTTGGCATCCTTCTTTGCCATAAGGTACTTAAGAGCAGCATGGTCAGTATGAATAATAACTTTAGAATCAACAATATATGGTCTAAACTTATCACAAGGAAACACTACTGCTAAGAATTCCTTCTCAGTAGTACCATAATTCTTTTGGGCACTATCAAGGGTTTTGCTAGCATAATGTATAACATTCAATTTCTTATCAACCCTTTGTCCTAAAACAGCTCCAACAGCAAAATCACTAGCATCACACATAATTTCAAAGGGCAAATTCCAGTCAGGTGGTTGTACTATAGGAGCGGTCATCAAAGCTTTCTTAAGAACTTCGAAAGCCTCCTTACAATCTTCATCAAATACAAAAGGAACATCCTTCTGGAGAAGATTAGTGAGGGGTCTCGAAGTCTTAGAAAATTCTTTAATAAATCTTCTATAGAAACCAGCATGACCTAGGAAACTACGAATACCTTTAATGTCCCTTGGATAGGGCATCCTTTCAATAGCTTCAATCTTCACCTTGTCCACTTCAATTCCCCTCTCGGAAATCTTGTGACCAAGCACGATCCCTTCGTTAACCATGAAGTGGCATTTTTCCCAGTTTAAAACTAAGTTTGTGTCCTCGCATCTCTACAAAACTTTATTAAGATTGTGGAGACAGTGGTCAACGGAAGTTCCATAGACGGAGAAATTGTCCATGAAGACTTCCACAATCTCCTCACAGAAACCATGAAAAATAGCAGACATACATCTCTGAAAAGTAGCAGGTACATTGCATAAACCAAAAGGCATACGCCTGTAAGCATAAGTACCATAGGGACACGTGAAAGTGGTCTTCTCTTGATCGGCAGTGTTGACATGAATTTGAGAGAAGCTAGAGTACCCATTAAGATAGCAAAAGTGGGTGTTTTTAGACAACCTCTCTAGCATCTGATCAATAAAGGGCAGCGGGAAGTGGTCCTTCCTGGTTGCCTTGTTCACCTTCCTGTAATCAATACACATTCTATATCCAATAACAACTCTTTGAGGTATTAGTTCATTTTTATCATTAGGAACAACAGTCATACCTCCTTTCTTGGGAACACAATGAACTGGACTTACCCACCTACTATCAGCTATATGATAAATGATACCTACGGCTAGAAGCTTGAGAATATCTGTCCTAACCACGTCCTTCATCCTTGGGTTCAGCGCCGTTGATGATCAACAACTGGCTTAGCATCAGGCTCGAGATTGATAGTGTGTTGGAAAATCAATGGACTAATCCACTTAAGGTCATCAAGGGTATAGCCCAAGGCACCACGGTGTCTGCGAAGTGTCTCCAATAATCGCTCTTCTTCAAATCCTGAAAGGTTACCAAATATAATGACATGATATATTTTATTTTCATCTAGATAGGCATACTTGAGCATATCGGGCAATGGTTTGAGGTCAAACACCGGGTCTTCTTTTGGTTGTGCTAGGATTCATAAAGTCTCAACTGTAAGGTTGTGCTTCAGGGTAGCAGTTTGTCTTATGAATATTTCGTCTAACTCATTTCTTTCCTGCATATGCATATCATTCTCGTGGCCTTCCATATACTGCTGCAAAGGATCATTAGGAGGAATAGCTATAGAAGCAATATTTTCAATAATTTTATCATCACTAAGTAAATCAGTACCACGAGGTTGCTTGGAAATTTTACAAAAGTTCAATTCATATGGCTCACCATTGAATTCAGCAGAAATTTTACCTTTTTGCAATCTATAATAGCACCACAAGTGCTGAGGAAAGGTCTACCAAAGATAATAGGACAAAAACTATCTTGCACTGAACCAAGTACGAGAATGTCGGTAGGATACTTTACCTTTCCACATAGGACTTCAACAGCTCTCACAATTCCAATGGGAGAGATAGTTTCTTTGTTTGCTAAATAAATGATAACATCAACTTCTTCAAGTTCACAGGGTGAAATCTCACCCATGATATCCTGATAGAGTGAATAAGGAATAGCGTTTGCACTGGATCCCCGATCGTAAAGCCCGTAATAGTTGTGATCTCCTATTTTGACAGATACAACTGGTGTACCTGAAATTGGGCTCTTATTCTTGGTTGTGACAATGTTAGTTGAAACAACATGAAAATTTATCTTCGAATCTGAAACATCATTAGTAACTAAATCTTTAACCACTGCAACTTGAGGATCGACCTTAATCAGTTCCTCAGGTTCGTCAGTTCTTCTCTCACTTTTATTCATTATGCCTGTCACAAAAGAGTGCTCCCTTATCCTTGTAGGAAAAGGGGGCTTTTCATAAAAAACTGCAGGCAGAATAGGGTCAGCAACATGAATATCAACAGGTAACTCTTTAAAGGGTTTATGATACTGATCCTTCTCCTTCTTAGAAGAGTCAATGTGAGAGGCAAAGTTCTTACAAAAATCAATCATAAGCTGGGAATCAAGACCAATCTTAGAACAAAAGGTATTAAAATAATCAGTTTTCACATAGCTCTCAATGTAATAAGGCTCATAATTTATAGCAGGTTCAATACCTTTGTCAATTTCCCAGTCTTCATTATTCTTCTAGATCCTCTCGATGATATCCCACTTTTCTTCGACGCTTCTTGTTTGGAATACCCCGCTAGAGGAGGCGTCCAACATCCCCTTATTCTGACGAGAAAGCATGGCATAAAAATTTGTAATTATAATATTTTTGGGGAGTTCATGGATAGGACATTTGAACATTAGGGATTTAAGTCTCCCCCAAGCTTGAGCGATGCTCTCTCCGTCCCGAGACCAAAAGTTGTAGATGTAATTCCTGTCTCGATGAATTTCATGAAGAGGGTAAAACTTTGAATAAAAGAGAGACATAAGCTCATCCCAATTAAGTAGATGTGAGTTATTGAGGAGCTTATACCAATCTGAAGCTTTACCTATAAGTGATATGGAGAATAATTTGTTCATGATGAATTCCAGTGACACACCTGCAAGCTTAAATAATGAACGTAGGTGTGATAAATATAGCAAGTGTTCACCTGGGTGTCTATCTCCTGCATAACGATTAGATAAGACATAATTGATAATACCAGACGGTATTTTGTAAGGCACAATTCCAGTAGGGATAGGAGTGACCACCACAGTTGTGGGGCGTTTCCCCATAAACAACGAACCAAGAGTAGAGGTGTCCATAAGGACAAAAGCAGCAACGGCAAAATAAAAACTGAAATATAAAAACTTTCTTACCAGCTTCACTTACTAATAGCGCTACGCTCCCCGACAACGGCACCAGAAAACAGTACTTGATGACCCTCAACTGTAGGGGATCGTTTGTAGCATTTTCGATAAATAAGAGTGTCGAACCCAACGACGAGTAAAAGGTATTGGTAAGTGACTTTGGTAAAGAAATATCTGCAGGAACTTGAAAGATCGCTTTTTAGGGGTTTTCGATATAAGCAACAAAAAGGTAAAAGCAAGTAAAGTAAAAGGCACTGAGGAGTAACAAGTGGCCCGATCCTTTTGAGAAAAGGATAGGCCTAGTGATACGTCCCAAATGTATCTATAATTTCTGCTTGCTCCATGCATGTTTTGTGTGATATTGCTATGTTTTAGATACACTTTCATACACTTTTGATCATATTTGGACTAACCTATTAACTCAGTGCACCCCAGTGCCAGTGCCAGTTCCTGTTTTCTGCTGTTTTTCTATTTCAGGTTTCCCCCATATTAAAAGTGCTCCAAAAATTTGGGAAAATATGATAAAAAAATCAGCGTTCCGGAAGCTTCTGGATTCATCAAAGAAGGGCCAGAGGGGCCCCACCTGGTGCCCAGGCGGCCAGGTTGCGCGGCCTAGGGTGGGGCCGTGCCGGGTGGCCGCCTGGACTCCTGGTGGGCCCCCCTTTGGCTCCTATTTATTCTCCCGTCGCGAAAACCCTGATTCTAGACCCCTTTTCTCCAGAAGAAATTCCGATCTCCGCCGCCATCACCGACAAGCTTCGAGGGACAAGAATTCCTATGCCGGCACCCTGCCGGGACGGGGAAGTGCCCCCGGATTCATCTCCATCGATGTTGCTTCCTCCCTCCATGAAGCGGGAGTAGTTCCTCCTCGGGGCTAAGGTTTCTACCAATAGCTATGTGGTCAATTCTCTCTCCCATGATGTGATCTTCGTTGTGATCATAGGCTATGTTAATCTAGGGTGATCCTATGATATTTCCCTTCCTCTATGTATTGGATTGATGTACTCACTTGATCTTATCTAGTATAATCCCTGAGACCATGGTGATAGCGGTCTATTGGACATGGGTTAGAAGAATATTTTCATGAGTGATTTCCTCTTTTGTGTGTTCATTGAAGATTGAGAGTCTCTTGGTGCTTGTCTTTGACTATCCTTGAGATATGTTGTGGTGATTGTGGTACTCTCTTTGGATGGCCGCGGTGACATTGGGAAATCCATAGATTGAGAACTACGAACATTGAGGTGTGCTTTTGTAGCCCTACATAATTCTCGTCCTCTCTTGACCACAAAGGAATGACCTCCGAGTACGTCTCCATTGCATGTTTTATGGGAAATATCATGTGATCATACTATGTTAATGTTGTTGGGAGTTGCCACTAGTGAAAGTATGAAGCCTGGGCCTTGTTTCCACCATTGCAATACCGTTTGTGCTCACGTTTACCACTTGTTTGCTTGCTGCACTTTTTATTACAGAATTATATTACTTTGTTTTGCCACACCTACCACCCATATTTTACCATCTCTTCGCCGAACTAGTGCACCTATACAACTCCTAGTTGTATTAGGTGTGTTGGGGACACAAGGGACTTCTTGTATCTTAATTGCAGGGTTGTTTGAGAGAGACCATCTTCAACCTCTACTTCCCTGAGTTCGATAAACCTAGGTCATCCACTTGAGGGAAATTGCTGCTGTCCTACAAACCTCTGCGCTTGGAGGCCCAACATAGTCTACAAGAATAGACGCGTGCGTAGGCATTAAGCTATTTCTGGCGCCGTTGCCGGGGAGGTAAGCGTTTGAAGGTATATCTTTAGATCTTGCAATTAAATCTTTTCGTTTCTTGTTTTTATTTTCACTAGTTATGCTTATGGAAAACTGCACTCTTAGTTCACTGTTTAGGGAAGGCCGCTTTACCACGCCCATGGTAGAGAAGTCTCCTCCACCTACTGGATGTATCCCGTTCAAAATACCACTTGGGATAATTAAAATAATTAGGAATGATTGTTATGCAGGGGATGGAACAGTCCATCCTAGTACTCATTTGTTGAAACTTACAGAACTTTGTGAGTTGTTTAAGATTTCAGGTTTGAGAAGAGATGGAGTCATGAGGAAATTATTTGTCTTGTCACTAAAAGGAAAAGCATTGGAATGGTATAGGCTACTAGACGATTCTCACCTACGAGATTGGGAAGAGATCCAGTCTCTCTTCTACTCCAAGTTTTACCCTCTTCATGAAGTTCATGAGAATAGGAATTATGTTTATAATTTCTATCCTCATGACGGAGAGAGAATATCTCAAGCATGGGGGAGACTGACAACTTTAATGCTAAAATGTCCTAACCATGGGCTCCCCAAAGATATAATTATTACTAATTTTTATGTGAGGCTCTCTCGACAGGATAAAGACTTGCTCAATGCCTCCTCTATGGGTTCTTTCACAAGCAAAAAGATTGATGCTAAATGGGAACTCCTTGAAAGAATTCAACGCAATACTGAAGATTGGGAGATCGACAAAGGTAAAGAGTCAGGTATAAATTATGAGTATGATTGCATTAAATCCTTTGTTGAAACTGCAAGTTTTAATAAGTTTAGTGCTAAGTTTGGGCTTGATTCTCAACTCCTTGTTGATTTCCTCAAATCTCTTGCTTCACATTTTAATATGCCTAAGGAGAATTGGATCAAGCATCATGAACCTTTTAAAGAGATTTTCAAAGAAAAGGAAATTGTTCATGATGATTGCAACATGCATGATCCAATTCCTTAAAATGAAGTTTTATATGCATGTTAATTTTTGTGGAATGGACAGACATTGTGAAAGGCCTATTATTGAAGAAGAGAAGTATTGTAAGCAACATAAGCATGAAAGAACAATCACTTGGGTCAAAGATTTAAATGAAATTGCTAGAGAATTGGGTGACCTTTATCCTTTTACTTGCAAACTTTGTTGTATAAAGGGTCACTTTAATTTTCAATGCATGAACTTTCAAAGCATAGTTGTTAATCAGTTGTGTGATAACATGATCACTTCTGATCTTTATGTTGAACTTATGTTATTTTTTATGTGTGAAGAGTTATCAGAAAAGACTTCTTGGCTAGATGTTAATGCCTTAGGAATTAGCAACAATTCGCAAAATTGCCATCTCTATTGTGTTGTTAATTGCCATGAAAATGATTACATAAGTAAGATTAGAAAGGAGGGAACTTTAACAAAGTATAAAAATGTCTCTTATATCTCTACTAATAAAAAGGACAGTTTCTCCCAAGTTTCCCCTATTGTTTCTAATGATAAACCAGGATATGTGGAGAAACTTCATCTCCAACTACTCCCTCCTAAGGTGAAGAAGAAGAAAAGGAAGAGGAGGAGGAAGAGGAGCAAGAAGGAAGAAGAATGGGTATCAACCTGGCCTGAGCATATTCCTCGCATCAATTTTTATCCTAACGGACATAAATTTTTGGAGGATGGTGAGCTTGATTGCATTCATTATTATCCTGATGTTAAGTCTATAGGCACTATTGAAGATGATTTTGATTATGATATGTGTGTTACTTTTTGTGATTGGGAAAATGATGATAATGCTACTTATGATCTTGAAAATCTTTTTGGTACAAACTCTGAGATTGATGATATGGAAAGCTCTAAGCTTGGGATTATAGGATTGCAAGTCCTTTACCCATTAGTGATGTGGTAATTGATAATTCTTTTGCTAGTAAGAATAAAGACAACATGTTTACAAATATAGTTGCTAGCAATGATAATTCTCTTCTCTACTATGATGATGTTATAACTCCTATCTATAGTGATTATAAAGGTACCTATGACATAAGGAGAAATTATCCTTATGAAACTTGTCATAATCATGGAGGGAATTACTCCCTTGTTGAACACCATCTTCCTAATACACAATTAATCTATAGTGTTCAAGTTGTTTATGATAGTCCTACTACCACTATTACCAATGAGAAATAGTATGCTTATGTGGAGAGTAAGAGTACCCTTTTGCATATGGATCATGGTAACAATGATTTATGTGATAATTACATTGCTGAGTTTATTCATGGTCCTACTGGAAATTATTATGAGAAGGGAACATATTCTTATAGATATTTCAATAATATCAAGTTCCCTCTCTCTATGTTGAAGGTTTTGAAGTTGCACTTATTTTGCCTTCCTATGCTAATATCTTTATGCTTCAATGAGTTATTTCTCTATAAGATCCCTTTTCATAGGAAGCATGTTAGAATTAAATGTGCTTTTTATTTGCTTCTTGATGCTATCTTTTGTTCTTCAACTCTTATTCCTTATTCCTATGAGAGCATCATTAAAATCTTAAGCCTATCTTTATGGCTATAAAGAAAGAGCTCTAGGGAGACAACCCCTGTTATCTTTAGTTTGAGTTTTTACTTTCAGTTTTTACTGGCCTTGATGATTTTTACTACTGTAGCAACACCGTTGTATCTTTATTTTCAAGCTTTGTGCCAAGTTATAGCCTCTTATGATAAGTGCAGCAAAAGTTGTGACATGCTATCCACAAAATAGATTTTGTCTACTTGACGGAAAAAATCGGAACAAATCATCAGTTCATCTTTTTGAGCTGACTCTTTTACACAACGTGCTCTATACAATTGCGGAACTTTCGTATGTTCTGAGTTTTTTTAATTGAGTTGAAGAAGTGCCCCGAAAAAATTCTTTACTACCTGCTGTTCTGTTTTTCACAGATTCTGCCACGTTTTGCCTTTCCTTACTTTTGCAAACCTTAAGATTGTTTTTTATTTGCAAAAACCTTTTGGCAATCTTGAGAAACAGTACCTCTTCAAGAATATTTTTATATCCAGTGGGAAAAAATTATTTTATTAAGGGTACTAACCTCTCTAATCAGCTTATGATGAGTTATGTATGAAGGGAGTTTTCAAGTGTTCGAGGGAAGATGATGAAAGAAGATCTGGGAGTGTCAAGCGCTCAAGCTTGGGGATGCCCCCATGCATCCCCAATAAATATTCAAGGAGACTCAAGCGTCTAAGCTTGGGGATGCTCCCGTTCATCCCCTTCTCCATCAACAATCATCAGTTCATCCTTCGCCTCACTATATTTTTATCACTTCATGCCTTATGTGCTATGCTTGGAGCGTCTCGCTCTTAGGTTTACTTTAATTTTATTTAGCTTTGCTTGCTGTTCATAGCAAGTTAGACCCCAGCTTTCTTTGTGTGGGAGAGAAACACGCTCCACTTTCAAAATCTAGAACATATCATAGGATTTTTCATGCTTATCTATTTACTGTTGTGTGTTCTTTATCTTTTCGTAGCTACTGCCATGTTTAGTTTTAGTCTTAGTTTGTCTTTAGCAAGAGCCTTGGATATTGTTTAGTTTGTTGCCTAGAACTCTCTTTAGTTTTCATGTTTATCTTGTTAAGAGAGTTGGTTGTTGCACTGAGTTGTGTCTTGTCTTGAGAGTAGGTAATTGAGGTTGCTATTGAATTTTAGTAGTAACTTGCAATAGTTTTGAGGTATTGTTGCGAGTAATGTTTGAACTTTTGGTGTCAAGAGCTCTAGCCTATTAGTGATAGGTGTCGTAATTTGTGCAATCCGTGTTTATTTTCAAAACCTACAAGACTAGTTGAGAACTCTAGCTACTAGATGGATCGCTACTCTTTGGAGGGATCGAATATTAGAGTACACTCACGTACCATGAGTCGAGGATGCGTAAGGATAACCAAACCCCCATACACTCCTCCTCGGGGTACTTGTCTCTCTGTGAACCACCTTATTAGATTGAGAGTTACCGATAATAAGTGCATGAGTTCTTCGGACTAATGTAAGTATTGAAAGATGACACTTCCACCTCCTCATATTTTGCTAGCCTCTCCCGTGCCGTGCATTGGCTTATTCTCACTTCGAAAGTTGGCGTCCACCTTCACCGGTACATCAAAACCCTTGGCATGATACGCTCTGCCATCATAAACCTCCCTATATCTTTCCTCAAAACAACCACCATACCTACCTATCAAGGCATTTCCATAGCCTTTCCGAGATACATTGCCATGCAACATCCACCTCTTGATGACTTGATCTTCATGTCATACATGTTCCTTGCTACACTGGCAGCGACATACCCATTGCATACAACATGATAGCTACATCTTCTTTATGATTTGAGTACCTTGTAAAGTGTGAAAGATCTTCTATACCCTCTTGTAAATTAGAGTGTTGCCCTTAAGTGAGGAAAAGATCCCAAAGTGGACAAAATAAAAGATCCCAAAGAGGACAAATGAGAGTTAAATAGAAAGAGCCATTGAGGCCAGCAAAAAATACAAAAAAAATATAGAAAAAATAGAAAAATAAAATGAAAAGAGAGAAAGGGGAAACACTACTTTCCTTTTGAAAGATCCACACTAGTACTCCATCTTATCCTTGTACTCCATAGAGATGATCATACATGCAGATAGCTATGTGGGGACCTTCACACTATAGAACTTGGCTTGCATATCCCAAGGATGAGCCTCCTCAAAAGAGCTCTAGGTCTTCATGAGCGAGCAAGTTAGATGCACCCCCACTAGTTCCATTGGAGAGCTTTTCTTAGCTCATATGTGCATCCGTTGCATGGCAATCCCTACTCCTCACATCATATCTATCATTTGGCCCTCTCGACTATGATTGTCCTCATTGATGTGAGCCTTTCTCACCCTTTTGTACTCCTCCTCCACCATATTTCTCTCTTTGCCATCCTAAGTTTCAACTCTCATGCTTACGCTCATCCATTGCATGAGTGCTCAAAATATCAAAAAAGGAGTGTATCAAATTGACTTGTACCTGGCTATTGGTCTGGGGATGAGTCAAGATAAGATTCCAAAGAAGACCAAGTGTGAAAATTTAGTAGATTGAGTTCTCAATAAAAATATATTTTTTCTCGTATTCCCTATGCCCCTTCTTGCACGCGAACACCATTTGGAGATATTCAAGTCACGGACAGCGAGAGCTCTTGCACCTAATGTTCTTATGTTGCTTGTTTCGATGCTATTGTAGACTCTTGCATGTTATTACTTGAATTGAATTACATACCTTGATTTCTTTACTTTCAAAGTTCTTATATGGTTATTAGCATGTCACCACATAAATTATGCTTGTTATCATTTACCTACTCGAGGACGAGCAGGAATTAAGCTTGGGGATGTTGATACGTCCCAAACGTATCTATAGTTTCTGCTTGCTCCATGCATGTTTTGTGTGATATTGCTATGTTTTAGATACACTTTCATACACTTTTTATCATATTTGGACTAACCCATTAACTCAGTGCACCCCAATGCCAGTTCCTGTTTTCTGCTATTTTTCTATTTCAGGTTTCCCCCATATTAAAAGTGCTCCAAAAATTTGGGAAAATCTGATAAAAATCAGCGTTCCGGAAGCTTCCGGATTCACCGAAGAAGGGCCAGAGGGGCCCCACCTGGTGCCCAGGCGGCCAGGTGGCGCGGCCTAGGGTGGGGCCGCGCCGGGTGGCCGCCTGGACTCCTGGTGCCCCCCCTTTGGCTCCTATTTATTCTACCGTCGCGAAAACCCTGATTCCAGACCCCTTTTTCTCAAGAAGCAATTCCGATCTCCGCCACCATCACCGCCAAGCTTCGGGGGACCAGAATTCATGTGTCGGCACCCTTCCGGGATGGGGAAGTGCCCCCGGATTCATCTCCGTCGATGTTGCTTCCTCCCTCCATGAAGCGGGAGTAGTTCCTCCTCGGGGCTATGGTTTCTACCAGTAGCTATGTGGTCAATTCTCTCTCCCATGATGTGATCTTCGTTGTGATCATAGGCTATGTTAATCTAGCATCATCCCATGATATTTCACCTTCCTCTATGTATTGGATTGATGTACTCACTTGATCTTATCTAGTATAATCCCCGAGATCATGGTGACAGTAGTCTATTGGACATGGGTTAGAAGAATATTTTCATGAGTGATTTCCTCTTTTGTGTGTTGATTGAAGATTGAGAGTCTCTTGGTGCTTGTCCTTGACTATCCTTGACATATGTTGTGGTGATTGTGGTACTCTCTTTGGATGGCCGCGGTGACATTGGAAAATCCATAGATTGAGAACTACGAACTTTGAGGTGTGCTTTTGTAGCCCTACATAATTCTCGTCCTCTCTTGACCACAAAGGAATGACCTCCGAGTACGTCTCCATTGCATGTTTTATGGGAAATATCATGTGATCATACTATGTTAATGTTGTTGGGAGTTTCCACTAGTGAAAGTATGAAGCCTAGGCCTTATTTCCACCATTGCAATACCGTTTGTGCTCACGTTTACCACTTGTTTGCTCGCTGCACTTTTTATTACAGATTTATATTACTTTGTTTTTCCGCACCTACCACCCATATTTTACCATCACTTCGCCGAACTAGTGCACCTATACAACTCCTAGTTGTATTAGGTGTGTTGGGGACACAAGAGACTTCTTGTATCTTAATTGCAGGGTTGTTTGAGAGAGACCATCTTCAACCTCTACTTCCCTGAGTTCTATAAACCTTAGGTCATCCACTTGAGGGAAATTGCCGCTGTCCTACAAACCTCTGCGCTTGGAGGCCCAACATAGTCTACAAGAATAGAAGCGTTCGTATACATCACCTAGCAACTGGACTTAAAAAGGCTAAAGCGTTCTTGAGGACACACGGGAGAAATAGTCACGTGCTTTCGCCATATTCTGTATCGGTACTATGTGTTGTGTTGATAAGTGTTGAGTGGGTGGATCTATGCTAGTGCACCCTCTAGACTAAGATAAGTGCACTCTTATGATAAAACACCTTGCAAGTATCTACAAATATAAGATAGTAATTAAGGCAAAAGCCTAACCATAGTATTACGATCGATGATCCATTATTCCCTTGTGCAAAAGCATGCAAACTGGGGTTCAAGTTTCTGTCACCCTGGCAACCCACCGTAAGCATTCTTTATACACAATGCATTCCCCTAGGTCCTTGATAAGGCGAAGTGTTGAGTGTTCGACTCACACAACACCACTAGGAAAATAACAACACAACTTAAATATCAAACAACACATATTACTTCAACATGATATGACTACTAACAACTAGACTTCTCCCATGTCCTCAAGAACTAAAGTAACTACTCACAAGACATAAAAGAGATCATGGTCAGTGGGGATAAATAGATGATAAAAAATCTTGACACAATGATATTTCTCCAACAAAACTCAATAGAATTCATCACACGGTAGTAATCAACACCGGTAGAGTAGAGAGGATAGATAGTACGGATTACAACACAAGTTGAACTTGTGAGGTGAGATTGGATGAAGATGGAGATCGTGCTGATGTTGGGGATGATGTTGATGATGATCTCGATGATGCCCGTGACGATGGTGATGATGATGGCGACGATCTCCCCTTTTGGGAGGTGTTCTCCCCGGCGGAATCTGCTCGCCGGAGATGTATTTTCTCCTCTGTAGGTTTCCTCCACGGAGTGGCGGCGGAACTCCGACAACTCTCCCTCCTTAGGGTTTTAGACGACGAGTGATATATAGGCCAGAGGGGGATCCGGGAGTGGCCCCAGGGGTCCAGGCGCCCTCCATGCGCGGCCAGGGTGGGGGCCGCGCCAGGTGGCCGCCTAGGCACCCTGTGGCCCCCCTCTGGCCCCTCTTTTGTGTGTCTTCGTCATTCTTCTGAAAAACATCCTCCGTCGATTTTTAGGTGATTTGGAGGTGTTCTTCCTCAGCAACTCAGCGCCCACTTTTTAGCACTGAATCCTGCGTATGCTGCTTCAGCACCGGAGAGTTGCAAACTTTGTAAAATAAGACAAAACAACATAAGAATAGCATCATAACATGAAATATATCAATGAATAAGAAAGAATTACTATATAAAATAGTGATGCATTTTGGACGTATCACCATAGCATAGGTCTTGGGATTGGGTATCGTAGGTTATGAAAAATTTGTGTTTTCTGCCCCGAACCCCAACATGATGGCCCAGTACCTCTGAATCCCTTGTAGGCGAATCTTGCGCTGATCTTTGGTCTCTTCAACTGGGGTGTCATACCCAAGATTCTTGCGAATAGCTTCGGGAATCCCACGAGCATTGTTCTTTGTCTTCGTTCTGCCTCCTTTCCTTCTTGGAACTTGTTGTTGGGCTTCGTTCAGGTGATCCAATACTGGGCACTCATCTCCAAAGACCAAGTCAGCAGACATCCTGTGAAAAAGCAAAAAGGGGGGAAAGAGGGGAAAGACATAGGTATGGTTTGAGCACCAGCAAAAGTTTCAACTAAATCACACACGTTTGGACAAGAGATTCAGTTGGATTTGGGTGTTGAATCTGGCCTGTTCTGAGCTAGACTTAGCATACACTAACAGAAACATCAATGATCTACAAACCCTAGCACAAAACAGATAGATCAAATGAAACCCTAGATTCTGACCTGAATCGGGATGGGAAGCTTTTGACAGCAAAACAAGTTTCCCACAAGTTCATGGATCCAACGGATCAAAGCAACCTAACAAAATCACAACAAATACCTAAGAACTCGGATCCAATCGATAGAAAGAAGAACAGAGAGGTGGAGATTGGATCGAGGGCTCAGCGTACCCTAACTTGGTGGCGTAGAGCGGCTACGGCGGCGAGGAGCGAAGGAGAGGTGTTCGCCGTCGGCGGGGAAGTCCACGGCGGCGGCTGTCCGGCAGCGAAGCGACGCAGTCGTCGGCGAGGAGAAGGTGCACGGCGGCGCGCTCAAGAGAGAGAGGGGATGCGGGAGAGACGAAGTGTTTGGGGGTTTCGGCGTCGCTGGGAGGAGTGCCTTATATAGGGCTGGGCTGGCACACATGGCAGATCGGATCGAACGGCTCCCAATGGCTGTCTCTCTGGATTCTGTGGTCAGGATATGGTAACGAATCGCGAGGGAATCTCAACGACCCCGAATTGACGGGATCTCAACGACCGAAGAAATTCTTGGTCTTGAGTAAAAACTTCGATAAAGTTGGAAGCATTTGATTCAGGACTCAATGACGTTCGAAGCAAATTACTTTCCGTTTCAAATGTGCTCAACCATTTTAGAAAGATAGAATAAGAGAGAGAAAAAACAGATGGGGTAGGGTTCTAAACTTATCAAGTCGAAGGAAAACCAATTAACGAAGCTAAAGGTGATAAATATGAAGGACTAAATAACCAGTCAAAAAATAAAAGACAGAACTGGTTGAAAAAGGAAAATAAAAAAACAAAGTGAATGAATATACACAGGGAGGTAAAGGTTCGGTCTTACAGAACATTGCGTGAGTCCAAAATATTGAGCTCACATCTCAACGCACATAAACTTTTCTCATCCAATGGTTTCGTGAATATATCAGCCAATTGATCTTCAGTTCTGACATTACTAATCACAATATCTTCATGCTGAACATGATCACAAAGAAAATGATGGTGAATGTCAATATGCCTCGTGCGAGAGTGTTGCACTGGATTATGGGCAATTTTGATAGCACTCTCATTATCACAGAGGAGAGGAATTTTCTTCACATGAATTCCATAGTCCTTCAGCGTCTGCTTAAGCCAAAGAATCTGAGTGCAGCATGAGCCAGCAGCAATGTATTCGGCTTCAGTAGTTGATATTGATACACAATTTTGCTTCTTGGAAGCCCAACACACAAGTGATCTTCCTAGGAAATGACAAGTGCCTAAAGTATATTTTCTATCAACACGATCACCAGCCCAGTCCGAATCAGAGTATCCAATAAGATCAAACTGAGGACCCTTGGGATACCACAAGCCCAAGGTGGGTGTGTGAGCAAGATACCGAAGAATTCGCTTGACAACAATATGATGTGATTCCTTTGGATTTGCCTGAAATCAAGCAAAAATGCATACTAAAAGCATAATGTCAGGTCTAGATGCACATAAGTATAAGAGTGAACCAATCATTGATCGATACTTGTTTTGATCGAAGGGTTTGCCCTTCTCATCAGCATCTAGGAAGCCATTGGTAGGCATTGGAGTCTTAATCGTTTTGCAATCAGTGAGTTCAAACTTCTTCAGGAAATTCTTGAGATATTTTTCATGAGAAATAAAGGTGACATTCTTCTGTTGACGGATTTGAAGTCCAAGGAAGAACTTCAATTCGCCCATCATTGACATTTCATATTTCTTCGACATCATTTTGACAAATTCTTCGCTGATATCAGTGTTAGTGTAGCCAAAAATAATATCATCCACATATATTTGAAACGCAAATTAATCACCATTATAAGAACGAGTGAAAAGAGTTGGTTCAGTTGTTCCTGGTTTGAAGCCTTTCTTCAGAAGGAAATCCTTCAGGGTGTCATACCAAGCGCGAGGTGCTTGCTTTAACCCATAAAGAGCTTTGTGCAACCTGTACACCATGTCGGGATTCTTCGAGTCTTCAAGACCCGAAGGCTGCATGACATACACTTCTTCGATTTTTACCGTTAAGAAAAGCACTTTTCACATCCATTTGATAAAGCAGGATACCATTGAAATTCGCAAAAGCAAGCATAACACGAATAGATTCGAGACGATCAACTGGAGCATAAGTATCGCCGAAATCGATACCTTCGATTTGGGTGTAACCTTGTGCTACCAGTCGTGCTTTGTTTCTTACCACAATACCATCTTCATCTTGCTTGTTGCGAAAAATCCACTTAGTACCAATGATGTTGTGCTTCGTGGGATCAGGTCTTTCCACTGAGGACCAGACTTTGTTTCGCTCGAATTGGTTGAGTTCTTCGAGAATGGAAGTTAACCAATCTAGGTCCTTCATGGCTTCATCAAACTCTGAAGGTTCTAGCATGGAGACAAACGAAAAGTTTCCACAGCAGTTAGCCAAACGAGTACGGGAGTGAGTTGTGAGACGACCTGGTTGCTGAATTTCTTCCAGGATCGAATCAACATCAACTCTTCTTCGCACACGAGACAGTGCATTTTCATTAGCTTGTGGCTCTGGTTCTTCTTTAGAATCAGCATTTCCTTCGGGATTGGCATTTCCTTCAGGATCAACATTTCCTTCGGGATTTGCATTTCCTTCAGGATCTGTATTCTCTTCGTTCCTGGGTTCTTCTCCGTCCTGTCCATCATTAGCTTCAGGATGTTGATCTCTAGTGCCCCGGGCTATGTGTGGGAACATTGGACCATCATCATCCCTGTTAGCTTGATGAGTATTTGCTTCGACAGGGCGAATCTCTCCAATAGCCATGGACCTGATCACTTCATCAAAAGAGGAGGTTCATCTAAATCATGAGGAAAATGCTCCTTTTGAGAGCCATTAGTTTCATCAAATCTCACATTTACAGTTTCCATAACCTTCCCAAAGTGGGAGTTATACACTCTGTAAGTGATAGAGTTTGAGCCATAACCTAGCAGAAAACCTTCATGTGCCTTAGGGGCAAATTTGGATCTATGGTTCATATCTCTAATAAAACAAGGAGCACCAAATACCCTTGTTGATGAAGGTAAACCTTGTTATACACTCATGTGAGTTATACACTCATGTGAAGTCTTCTTCAGAAATTTGTGAAGGTAAACCTTGTTGATGATATGACAGGCAGTGTTAATTGCTTCAGCCCAGAACCTGATAGGAGTCTTGTATTCAGCAAGCATTGTTCTGGCCCTTTCAATAAGAGTTATATTCTTCCTTTCAACCACACCATTTTTTTGAGGTGTATAAGCAGCTGAGAATTCATGAGTAAGGCCATGATCATCAAGAAAATCTTCAATATGAGTATTTTTGAATTCAGTTCCATTGTCACTTCAGATATGCTTCAGAGATAGTTCATATTCGGTTTGAGCTCTCTTAGCGAATGACTTGAAGATTTCAACAACTTTGCTCTTGTCATCCAGAAATAAAACCCAAGTATAGCGAGAGAAATCATCAACAATAACTAGACCATACTTGTTGCCTCACAGACTTGCATAATTTTGAGGACCGAAAAGATCCATGTGAAGCAATTCAAGGGGACGAGTAGTAGTCATGATAGTCTTCGCTGAATGATGTTTCTTCATAACTAGAGTTTGAAGATTTCTCATCCCTACATGACCAAGCCTTCTATGCCATAACCATCGGGATGAAGCTTTTGCCATTAAGCATGTGGATACAACAGGGCCCGAAGAAAAATCAACAATATATAAATCTCCCTTTCGGTAACCCTCGAAGACAAATGTATAGTCATCCTGTGAAAATACAACACAGCGCGAAGCAAAAAATAGAACAAGCATACCCATATCGCATAACTTTGAAATAGACATGAGATTATAACCAAGAGATTGAACAAGCATAACGTTGTCAATATGCTTATCTTTCGATATGGCAACCTTACCCAAACCTAAAACTTTACCCTTATTGTTATCACCGAAGGTAATGTACTTCTGAGAAGATAGAGATAATTTTTCTTCGGTGAATAACTCCTTGTCTCCGGTCATATGATTAGTGCAACCACAGTCCATGACCCATTCGGATCCACAGGAGACATAGCCCTGCAGAAGAATTAGTTCTTCTTAACCACCCACAAACAAGCAGGTGACTTACAAGAGGTGGAAGCACTTGTTGAAGCAATATTAAATCGCACAGGGTTATATTGCCTAGGGGGGACATCAAGTACACCATAAATATAATTTCTCTACGAAGGGTTAGGATATGAATGAGCATATGCAATCATATCATTATTATCACGGTGTCGATAAGTGTAACGACCAGTGCGATAGTATTCCTTTTGAGGAACATTTGATTCGGGCACCAGTGAATCATTTCTCTCCTCAAGAGAATAGAAGTGTTTCGGTGGTACCGAAGACTTTCCCTCCATAGAAGGGTTAGCAGGCAATTTCTCAACGAGTGACATGCGCACCCAAATTTGTCTCTTATAGAAACCATTCTTTGGAGGGGCACCAATGTATTCGGCTGAAACCTTTCCTTCCTGGTCCTTGGCAAGCTTGTAGTCAGAATCAAGTCATTCATCAATAATAGCCTTATCAATTTTGTAGTTGAAACCTGAAAGATTAGCAATATCTATAGGCTTATCCTTCGCTAGGACCCAATACAATTTTTGGGTACTGCTCAGGTTCCCAGTAAGTGCCATCAGGGTTTAGCTTCCATTCAAAGCCAACACCTTCATTCCTTGGATTCCTGTGAAGGAGTGCCTTCTTCAGGATATCACAAAGGTACTGGTGTCCCTGAACACTTTTGAATAGTCTTGTTTCAAACAAATCTTTCAACCTGAGGAGTTCCTCGGTAACAGTAGAGTTTTCCTCATCTGAGGCATTAGTATCATCAATAACAATAGGTGCTTTGCCTTTAGAATCATTTTTGCATCATTCCAAACAAGTTAAACAGTTTGAATCAGAATTATGATTGGCTTCAGGACCTTGTTGAGCCATGAGAGAGAGATTGACATTTTCCAAATCTTCATGAGCCTCTTTCAGTTTTTCGAGATCCATTTTCCTCTGAAGAAATTCATAGGTGAGCTTCTCATAATCAACTGAAAGAATATCATGCCGAGAGGATAGTTCTTCAAACTTCTCCTTCAGAGCAGCATGATTGACGAGGGGGTGACCCCACGATTCCTGCGTGTGAGGATACCTGGTACGTACAAAGAAGAAGGGCCCGATAGAAGCCTCGACAGGTCTATGACTGGCCCACTCAAAGCACTGACGTGGGAGTCCGTGACCAACAAGGAAGTCAAGACTTGGCGTCCAAGCCGAAGCTAGTTTAGGAAATCGTCCTTGTAACCTGAGATGGACTCCCCGAGACCCAGCCTAGTATATATAGGCTGGGAGGGGTGACGCCTCAGGACATCCAATCTACAATTGACACATCCAATCTACAATCGACACATCCAATATACAATCGACACATCCAATCTACAATCTACACCTCTGGTCTTGAGCAAACTCGCCTAGACCTCCATTGTAATGGCCCCCTCGCATAATACAATTGAGCAGGAAGTGCTTCTCATGTTAGCCGACGAGTATCGCCAACCTGTTCCTCTCTACGATCTAACCCAGGGTCCCTGACCATGGGATTTGCCGAGGCTAATCCTCATCAATTGGCACCGTCTGTGGGAACTACGCAGGTTGGAATCACGATCTCGGCGGCCCCGTCACCAGCAATCAACAAGTCCACGACTCCATCAACACTCGATGTCTCCATGACTCGAGCAGGTTTCGATATGTTTGGGTCCCTCGGCTTCATCGCGCACCTTATGATCCTTCGACCAGCCTTCGCAGACCTGCGCACCGGCATCAACCTGACCTTCGAAGAGTACCATATCTACATCAACCAGTGAGGCACTCTCCGCCTCACAGATCGTGCTCGAGAACCCGCAGCGACAACTATTATGGCAGTAGCGGCCAAAGACGAAGCACCCGCCCACACGGAGACTCCGCGAGCTAGCCGCAACTCCCACCTCAACATAAAGCATCGTATCTCTCGCGACTGCACGAATGGGACGTTAACATGGAAGAAACAAGGCACATACATGACCAGGCTATTAGCTGAGGCACCATTCCAGATGTTCATGGCAGACACCCGCGAGCCAACCTCAGACGACAGAGGCAAAGATGATGACCCGAGCAGTCATAGAGACGCACGCTCAAACAACAAAGGCAGTGATCCTGACAACACTGGACAGATTACCGTCACCCTTGGTGAACCAGGAACCATACCAAGGAAATAATTTAAAAGACAGGAGCACAACAACCGCAAGAACGACGAGCCAGAGAGCAGCAGGCGCCAGATCTCGGAAGCGGCAAGAGAGGACCAACCCACAGAGAAAATCTACCTATCTAAAGAAGAAATCGCCAGAGTAAAAGACGCAGTAAAACGCAGGGTGCCGGCACAGGAATTCTGTCCCCCCGAAACTTGATGGCGATGGCGGCGGAGTTCGGAATTTCTTCTAGAGAAAAGGGGTCTGGCTTCAGGGTTTCCTCTGCGGGGGTAAAAATAGGGCCAAAGGGGGCACCAGGGGGCCACAGGGCAGCCAGGTGGGTGCCCGGCGCGGCCTAGGGTGGGGCCACGCCAGGGACCCTTCTGGAGTCCCTGTGGTGGACCTCCCCTCCTTCCTTGGTGATTCCGCAAGCTTCCGGGACGCTGATTTTTTATATAATTTTTCCAGAATTTTTGGAGCACTTTTAATGGCCGGAAAACCTGAAATACAAAAATAGCAGAAAACAGGAACTGGCAACTGGGTGCACTGGGTTAATAGATTAGTCCAAATATGCTCAAAAGTGTATGAAAGTTCAAGCAAAACATGGCAAAGTCACACAAAACATGCATGGAGCAAACAGAAATTATAGATACGTTTGGGACGTATCACGACTTCAGGCTCGAAGAGGACGATGAAGGAGAAGAACAACTCACACCAGCCGAAGCCCTCATAGCTGCCCAGGCACATATTTATCGTGCTCAGAAGAGTAAAAAGGGCGCAGCAGACCGCAACACGACGATGGCGCTCAACGTAATGAAGGACGCCATCACCGCCTCAGCACCCAAAAAATCAGGCACAAGGCGAGTGCCTCGCGAGCAGACACCCGACATGGAACCCAGTTCACCAGACGACGACGAAGACGACAACAATGACGACCAGCGCAAGCGTCCAGACAAAAGCAAAGACCATGACAGGGACGACCACGGCAACCGACGTAGCAACAATCGACGAGACGCACGTGACGACATAACCCAAAACAAAGTCAATAGCATAAGACGCAGGCATGCAGCCCGCGAAGAGTACTAAGACGAGCACGCATCTGACGAAGATCTCGAACCATGCGGCGCACTGTGCTTCGCGCGAGCCATACGAGAGACACGGATTCCCAAAGGTTTTAAGTTAAACTCTACACCGCACAAATACGACATGGTAGAGGAGCCAGAGGCATGGCTCGATGATTACCTAACAGACGTCAAGTTCCAGCGGGGAACAGATATCACGACAACGCAGTACGTACAGCTCATGATCGAGGGATCGGCTCGGCACTGGCTGACGAACCTACAACAAGGATCGATCAGCTCCTGGAAGCAGTTCCGCAGCGCCTTCATCGAGAATTTCAAGTTTACCTACAAGCGACCTGCATCACTCGAAGAGCTTAGAGCCTGTAGGCAAGGAACCAGGCAGTCCCTGATACGTCCAAAACGTATCTATAATTTCTTCTTGCTCCATGCTTCTTTTGTGTGATATTACTATGATATTGATGCACTTCCATACACTTTCGATCATATTTGGACTAACCTATTAACTCAGTGCACCCCAGTGCCAGTTCCTGTTTTCTGCTGTTTTTGTATTTCAGGTTTTCCCATTATTTAAAGTGCCAGATAAATTCCGGAAAAAATATAGGAAAAATCAGCGTACAGGAAGCTTCGCGAAGAGCCCGAGTGGGGCCAGAAGGGAGCCAGGGGTGGCCCAGGCGGCCACCTGGCGCGGCCACCCCCTAGACCGCGCCAGGGGGCGCCTGGGGACCTTGTCCACCTCTGGCTGCCCCCCTTCGCCTATTTAATCTCCGTGACGCGAAACCCCTGAAGACAGAACCCTTTTCGCGATCTCTCCTCCATTTCACCGCCGCCGCGCTTCCAAGATCAGGAGCACCAGGAGCCCTCTTCCCGGCACCCTTCCGAAGGGAGGAACCACCTCCGGGAGCTTCTCCACCACCATGGATGCTTCCCGGATGAACCGTGAGTAGTCCACCTCGGACCATGGGTCCATGATCAGTAGCTATGTGATGTTCTCCTCCCCTCTTTGTTCTTGATGGTTTAGACCTCGTGATCTGCCCTACATGATCGAGGCACATATGTAATCTTTCTGCTGTTGCTATGCTGAGTTTGTTGGGATCTGATGGATTATGAGACTATGTTCATATTGTGTTTGAATAATATATTTGATTTTCCTATTTTATATTTATGTTCTTGAGTAATTCTTGCATGTTCTCCATTGCTGTTTATTGCTTTGGCCAAGTAGTAGGTAGTGACTCCAAGAGGGAGCGTTATGCATGATTGTGGGTTCATGCCCCCTGATGACTAGCTTGAGTGACAGAAACATGAGTCTAGGGGATGTGTTGTTGCCACAAGGGAGAAAACAACGGTGCTTGTACTTGCGGGTGCAAGGATTGTTTACTTTACGCAAAGTTATTTAATGCAGTTGTTTGTTGCTTTGAGTTTACACTTTGGGTGGGATTCGCAACTTAATACCAGCGAGATGTTCTGGATAGATATCTCAAGGTGGATGATTAGTAGGTAGATACAGATGGATTTCGGTCTACTTGTCTTGGCGTACCGCCCATGCTTTTGAGCCTCTTCCTTTCTTTATAGCATAGTTAGCATTGGTTTGCGCACATAATCCTATCAATTGCCCAGCTGTAATTTGTTTACCTCGCATGGCTATTTTATCGTCTTTTGGGAGAGAGACATCACTAGTGAACATCACGGGACCCCGGTCCATATTTCCAATATTGTTTACACCCATTATTTATTTTCTGCTTTACTTTTCCGTTGCTATCACTATCATCATTATCCTGTATGTTTGATCCTTTGTAACCAACGAGGCCGGAGGGATTGGAAACCTCTCTGAACTCGTTGGGAACAAAGTTATCTGTTGTGTGTGCTGGTCCACGCCAACCGCCTAATTGCTGGCGCCATTGTCACCTTCCTGTCGTTGTCGGAGTCCTACTGGAGACAAACCTTGGTATCTTCACCGAGGAAAATTTGTTGTTGTCTACATCTCAACCTTCCACTTTGGGTAACCAACGAGGGGCGAGAAGCCATCAAAGCTAATTTCCGGCGCCGTTGCCGGGGACTCCACTCTTCAGGATAGGGGAGTGTCGGGACCCAGGGTTAGCGTATGTAATTCCGGTCACAATGCAATCACATGGAGAGCCGAGAGTCGTACCCACTTGTCTAAGCAGACAAGGCCAAGCACAGATCACTCTCGGTAAGCATCGAACGTGAGGGGCATCCCATCCAGGCCGGATGATCAACTGAGATGGGTCCTCATCGTCCGCTCACAAGTCTAAATGCTTATGGGTGGTGAATCCCATACTCATAGACAAGTCGCCTCAACCATGTTATCGATTGAATCATAACCCTTACATAGACTTACTCCAGCCCGATCACTTAGTCAGGGTCTAGGGCGGGCTCGATCATACATCAAAGTGTGCACGTGACGGAGTCACGAGCAATCGCATCGCGATGCCCCAAGCTGCGCACATCTAAGGGCCACTTGGTGTATAAAAGACCGCCAGCCAGATCACAACTAAGGTCACGAAAACCCATACTAAGACATGCATGTTATAATCATACACGCAGCACACATGTCTAGTATAAACAGATGGTAATCACAACATGAACTCTACAAACTCAGTCTTTATAACTTCTGCTAAACAGAGCAGACATAATAGTTGTATTACAATCAGAGATCACATGTCTGTGATCCAACATTACATCAAACAACAACGGAAGCAAATTATGTCTTAGTAAAGACAAGTTTAACAAATGGCTTCAGAAGCCTGAAAGAAAAATACAACGACCCTCCAGAGGGCACAGGCTGTTGTCTGGGACTATACGACCTGGTCCACGTCGAGCTCGAGGTAGAGGCCACCATCAGGGTCAGTGGTCTCATCTCTAAAACATAGAATAAGCAAACGTGAGTACAAAGTCGTACTCAGCAAGACTTACATAGGAACTATACTACTCATGCACATGTATCAAGGCAAAGGGAGGTGGGGTTTCACTTGCAGAAGTGCCAGAATTGACTTGGCTAGTCCTGAACTACGAATACCAGAATGAGGTAAGAACGTACACGAGTCCAAGTAACAGTCTCCAACCAATACTCCACCATGGACACTTCCTCGACTTCCCCACGAGGAAGCACACCATAGCACTCACACTTATCTTGGTGTGTTTTAGAAGTATCCAGTTCAAGTTATCTATGATCAAGTAAAGGTCTCCAAGTAGTCCATAACCGCGGACACGGCTATTCGAATAGTTCATTAACCCTGCAGGGGTGTACTGCTACACACACGCCTCATCACTTACCGCCTGGGGATGGACCCTTCAAGTGAGTACCGGCGAGGATGCTGCCACGACACTTCACTCACGGCACCATCTCTAGTCCTAGGGAGTCGCCTATTTGAGTTGGGACCACAAACGGAATCCGGCCGATTGTTCCGATGCGGACTCAAACGTTGTGTGACCGCCATCAAGCTCAACTCGAACATGATCACTTGATTCAACGTGCCCACAACCTACGCCAACCACTTACCTTGGTTCCACCTGCTTGAGATCGTTAAAAGGCGAACTACTTGCGACTCCTGGACAGGTCTGGGGTGAGGTACTAGGCCGAGAGGGGTCAGTGAGCCCAATGTGTGGTCGTACTCTTTGTCTTGGATAACAACACAAGAACTCGGGCTTAAGGCAGTGTTCAACGAGACAACCCACTGTGTACTCCTACACAGCCTCTCATCGTTCACCTTTGTTTAGGGTAGATTCACCAACACGTTACCACCATCATTCACATGATCACTACCATCCCGACTCACATCAAAGTAGCCTCAGGTAACAACTCTAAGCATGCAATAAGCTGTAACAGTTGCAGGGGCCACATGATATCAACCAACTCCTACATCTGCTAGGATTGTGGTTTGCTTACTACTGTGACAAAAATATAGGTCATGCAAAGGAATGGGTTCAACTAGCGGTAGAACGTATCATGGTGACATCCTAAACATGCATTTGCGAGAATGAGAGGGAACTGGGATTTTATAGACATGATCAAAGAGGGGGCTGCTTGCCTTGCTGACGATCACGATGCAACACTCTTCTGACGTGAGGTTGAACTCGTCTCCGAGATCAACGCTACCGAGAAGATGCAATCACCGAAGCACTGAAAGTAAAGCACAATCAAGATAATACAATGCACATTCAATATGCAAAACAAAGCATGGCAAGGTGCTGATGTGACTTATGTTTGAATTGCAACAGGTTAATTGAAGTTGATTTGAAAAGTGAATTCAAATTCAAACTCCAAATGTATTCAAATTTGGTCAAGTTGCATTTGCTAAAGTTTGTTCATTGTAAACCAATTGATCATATGTGTGAAATGCTTCTGAAGTACAAGTGAAGTGTGGTGCATTTCAATGGTTGAAGTTGGAATAGTTTTTGAATTGAATTTGAAATAATTCCAATTAAATCAAATAGCAAAAGCTACTGATCCCTTTTTAAGATCAACTCCAACATAGCTGAAAGTTGGAAATTTGAATAGAGGATTTTCTCTGATCATTTTTCATATATTACACTTTGACTTTGGAGTTATAGTTTAAAAGTTATTCAATTTCAAAGTTTTGCTTATTTTCTGGAATTTACTGAATAAATTAAATGATTAAAGATTTACTGCGTCAGCACTACATCATGCTGATGTCAGGGGGGCTTGACCAGTCAACTGACAGGGCGGCCCCACCTGTCAGCCTCTCTGGGTTAACCAGAGAGTTAACTAACTAACTCTAATTAGATTAGGGGGCCTCGCCCCACAAGTCAGTGGGTCAGGGGGTTAGTTAGCTAGGTAATTAGGGCTAATGGCCTTGGGCCCACTGGTTAGAGAGAGAGCGGAGGTGGTTTAGGCTCGAGCCGGCCAGCGACTGGTCGGAGACCTCGCCGGAGTTGGCTGGAGGGCACGGGAGAGGGGGCAAGGGGCACTGGGGCGTAGCCCGTGCTCCTCCGCATCGAGTGGTGCTAGTGGGGTGTCACGGGGAGGCGCTGGAGCACGACGGCATCGAGGCCCGCGGCGGCCAGCTCCTGTCTTCGATGAAGACGACGACGCACAGCACGAGAGGATGAACGGAATGGAGGGGTCGAAGCGCAAAGCTCACCGGAGCTTGTTCGTGTGCGCGGCGAGGCCGGGGAGGATCCGGCCGCGGAGAATTTGACGATGGCGTCCTCGGTGTCCGGCGGCGGCTCGTCGAAGATGTCGTCGCCTCCGTGGGCTCTTGGTCCAAATTGAAGGCGCCGCTCGAAGTGGTCGTCGCCGGGGCACCTCGTAGACAAGGTCTCAGCGTCTGGGGGGCTCGGTGGCCGCGCTATCCGTCGTCGGCGCTCCGGCTGGGGCTCGGGATCCCGCGAAAATGGCGAAGAGGAGGAAGGGGAAGGACCAGGGAGAGGGGGGAAAGGGAAGCTGGGGCTTTCAGGCGTCCACGCAGAGGGGTTAGGGGCCAGGGGGCCGCCACAGCGAAGCAGGAGGTGGCCGGCGTGCTGCGGCATGCACGCCACGCAGAGGCGTGCTCTGCTAGCCAGGGAAGAAGACGCCCCTGCCCTTGGTGGGCTGGGCCGCTGGCTGGGCCAAGTGGCCGAGGAGGCAAGTGGGCTCTGCCCTTTTTCTGTTGTTTTTCTTTTAATTTGTTTTCTGTTTAATTTGTTTGCCCTAAAATTAAATAACTAGGGCATTTATAAAAATCCCCAATCATTTTTATAAAACCTAGGTGACTATATAGAAGTCAACCCCAAGTTTTGGGAATTTTTGAAATTCAATTTATTTGAATTTCAATTCAAATAGACAAATGATTTGATTTCCAAGCCACTATTTGGATTATTGAAAAATCTATGAGCATGGGATTAATCCCAAATCACTTTTAAAATGATCACACTCATTTTTAGGATTTTTCAATACATCCAAAAGAATTTTGGAAAAAGATTTATTTCTGGCCTTTTTATTTAATTCATTTAGGGCTCTTCTTTTCCCCAATTCTTTTTCTTTTGCAAATTTTTTTCATGATGCAAAAATGCAAACTTAGAAAAGCACAAACCTAAATTAGGGTTCTGACAGGGAGTTCCACACTATCTTTTATCTTTGATTTTTAGTCTTGTTAGTTTACTTTTCAGTTTTTGCTTTAGTGTCCTTTATCAAAAATCAAAAAACTAGTTATCTTGCTTGCTGCTGTTATGGGTTCCTCCGAGAATACCAAGTTGTGTGACTTCACTAGTCATATCAATAGTGACTTTATCGGCACTCCTATTGCTCCACCTGCCACTTCAGCACCTTCTTATGAGATTAAACCTGCTTTGCTGAACCTTGTTATGAAAGATCAATTCTCCGGTGCTGGAGATGCTGCTGCTTTGCACTTAAATAATTTTGTTGAGATCTGTGATATGCAAAAGTACAAAGAAGTAGATGGTGAAATTGTTAATCTTAAGCCTTTTCCTTTCTCCTTGAGAGGAGGAGCTAAAATCTGGTTTCAATCCTTGCCTAGGAATAGCATAGATTCTTGGGATAAGTGCAAGGATGCTTTTATTGGGAAGTACTACCACCCAGCTAAGATTATCCAATTGAGGAGTAATATTATGAATTTTAAGCAATTGGATAATGAGCACGTTGCCCAAGCTTGGGAACGCATGAAATCTCTTGTTAAGAATTGCCCTACACATGGTTTGACTACTTGGATGGTTATCCAAACTTTTTATGCATGCCTGAACTTTACCTCGCGGAACTTGCTAGATTCCCAATGGCACACCGAAAGAGCTCCAACGGGTAGGAAGGTAAACTCTGTCGAGGAGATCTCCTCCCTAAATGAAAAAGTAGACTTGATTATGTCTCTACTTACCAAGCAATCTCCTATTGATCCTCATGATGTTCCTTTAAATTCTTTGATTGCTCAAGATCAAGTAGATGTGAACTTTATCTCTAGAAACAACTTCAATAATAATGCTTATAGGAGTAATTTTGGTAGCAATCCTAGACCATTCCCCTCCAATAAATATGCGAACAACAACACTTATCCTAGCACCAGAAACTCTACCCCTAGAGATAGAGACATGCCTAGTTATGAGAAACTTTCGGAAATAGAGAAGGCCACTAAGAACTACATGCACACCCAATATGAACAAAATAGGACCTTCTCTAGACAATTAGATGAGCATACTTCTGTCTTGCAAGAAATTGGTAGACAACTAGAGAGTCTGCACATTGAGATTTCTAACCTTCAAACTAGGTTCACCACCACGGAAACCCAAGTTTCCAATATGTCTCACACACAGGCTACTTTGATAAACCAAATGGCAGCTAAACCTGAAGTGGTTTCGACTATAAAGGAGGAAGAAGATAGAATTAAGAGCCTTCCTACACACCATACCGTTGCTACTATCCAAGTTGTTGAGGATATCCAAACTCTTAGCACCCAATGCACCCCTAGTCCCATAGGACCTATTAATGGTGTTGCTATGACCTCAACCGTAGAAGAAGAAGCTCTTATGACTATAGAAGCTACCAAACAAATGAGCCTAAAGGACACCACTACCACTTTACTTGATAGTAGTGACCTTGATTTTGATAATTTCACCCTTTCTGAAGTTATTCGTTTCCTTCACAAGATGTCTAGAGATCCCCACACTAGCACACTTAATCTTGCCTTCACGGAGCATATCACTAATGCCCTTATTAAAGCTAGAGAGGAGAAGCTTAGGGTAGAAGCCTCCATACCTAGAAAGCTAGAAGACGGTTGGGATCCTATGATTAAAATTAAGTTGCATAACTTCTCTTGCTATGCTTTATGTGATGTTGGAACTAGTACCAACGTTATGCCCAAAAGAATGTATGATATATTTCAATTGAAACCTTTTGACCCTTGTTCTTTTGGTGTCATCTTGTCGATTCTTCCGTAAAGAAACCTTTGGGGAAGATCGATGATGTTATTATCATTGTCAATGACAATTATGTTCCTGGTGATTTTACTAGTGTGGACATTGAATGTGAACCTTTTTGTCCAATTATTTTGGGACGTCCTTTTCTTCGCACCGTGGGTGCTGTCATTGATATGAAAGAAGGGATTATAAAATTCCAATTCCCTCTAAAGAAAGGGATGGAACACTTCCCTAGGAAAAAGATTAAGTTGTCTTTTGAGTCAGTCACACGGGCTAGTTATTTTCTTGAAAAAACTTGATCTATTGCATTAAGCCTAGCTAATGGCTTTAAAGAAGCGCTTTCGGGAGGCAACCCGCAACGAATTTAGGTTTTCCTTTTTTTCTTATATTTTTAGTGGTCTTGATGATTGTTACTACTGTAGCAACATCATTGTATCTTTACTTTTCAAGCTTTGTGCCATTTATAGCCTCATATGACAAGGGAAGCGAAAGTTGTGACATGTTGTCCAGAAAACAGATTATGTCCTCGTGACGGGAAAAATAATAGAAAAATCCCAGTTGATCTTTTTTAGCTGAATTTTTTACACAGCGTGCTCTATACAATCACAGAACTTTCGTATGTTCTGAGTTTTTTTATTTGAGTTGCAGAAGTATCCCTAAAAAATTCTTTACTACCTGCTGGTCTGTTTTTCACATATTCTGTCCTGTTTTGCCTTTTCTTCGTTTTGCAAAGCTTAAGCTTTCTTTTTCTTTGCAATTTTTTTGGCAATCTTTAGAAAAAGTATCCTTTCAAGAATATCCTTATTTCCAGTAGAGAAAAATATTTTATTATGGGTACTAACATCGCTAATCAGATTATGATGAGTTATGTATGAAGGGAGTTTTCAAGTGTGCGAGGGAAGATGATAAAAAAAGATTCAAGAGTGTCAAACGCTCAAGCTTGGGGATGCCCCCATGCATCCCCAAGAAATATTCAAGGAGACTCAAGAGTCTAAGCTTGGGGATGCCCCCATGCATCCCCTTCTCCATCAACAATTATCAGTTCGTCTTTCGTTCCACTATATTTTTATCACTTCATGCGTTATGTGCTATGCTTGGAGCGTCTTGCTCTTTATTTACTTTTTAGTTTTCTTTAGCTTTGCTTGCTGTTCATAACAAGTTAGAACCCAGATTTCTTTGTGGGAGAGAAACACGCTCCACTTCACCCTAGAACACAACATAGGATTTTCATGCTTATCTTTGTTGTCTGTGTTCTTTATCTTTTTCATAGCTGCTGTCATGTTTAGTTCTTAATTTTCATGCTTATCTTTTTAAAGAGCTTTTGTTTAGTTTGTCGCTGGAACTCTCTTGAGTTTTCATGTTTATCTTGTTTAGAGAGTTTGCCTGTTGCACTGAGTTTTGTGTCTTGACTTGAAGTAGGTAGTTGAGGTGCTATTCAATTGTAGTAGTAACTTGCAATAGTTTTGAGGTATTGCTATGAGTAATGTTTGAACTTTTGGTGTCAAGAGATTTAGCCTATTAGTGATAGATGTCATATTTTGGGAAATCCGTGTTTATTTTCGAAAAACCTACAAAATTAGTTGAGAACTTTAGCTACTAGATGGATCACTAATCCATGGAGGGATCGAATATTAGAGTACACTCACGTACCATGAGTCGAGGATGCGCAAGGATAACCAAACCCCCATACACTCCTCCTCGGGGCACTTGTCTCTTTGTGAAACTCCTTATTAGATTGAGAGTTACCGATAATAAGTGCATGAGTTCTTCGGACTAATGTGAGTATTCGAAAGTTGAGGCTTCCACCTTCCCATATTTGCTAGCCTCTCCTGTACCGTGCATTGCCTCCTTCTCACTCCGAGAGTTGGTGTCCACCTTCGCCGGTACATCCAAATCCTTGGCACGATACGCTCTGTCATCATAAGCCTCATACCTACCTATCAAGGCATTTCCATAGCTTTTTCGAGATACATTGCCATGCAATATCCACCTTCTCATGACTTCATCTTCATGTCATACATGTTTTTGCTTGATCGATGAGCCGCATGCTAGTTGGGCCTTGCCCTATTCATTGCTACATGACGCGCTAGTATCATTGGATGTCCTGCTACCCTGGCAGAGGCATACATTTGCATACTTCATGATAGTTACATCTTCTTTATGATTTGAGTACTTTTGTAAAGTGTGAAAGATCTTCTATACTCCTTGTAATATATAGAGTGTTGCCCCTAAAGTGAGGAAAAGATCTCAAAGAGGACAAAATCAAAAGGTCCCAAAGAGGACAAATGAGAGCAATAGAAAGAGCCATTGAGGCCACCAAAAAAATACAAAAAAAATAGAAAAAGAGAAAAAAATAAAAAGAGAGAAAGGGGCACACTACTATTACTTTTGAGAGATCCACACTCGTACTCCATCTTATATCTTGTACTCCATAGAGATTATCATTCATGCATATAGCTATGTGGGGACCTTCACACTATAGAACTTGGCTTGTATATTCCAATGATGAGCTTCCTCAAATGAGCTCTAGGTCTTCTTGAGCAAACAAGTTGGATGCACCCCCACTAGTTCTATTGGAGAGCTTACCTTAGCTCATATGTGCATCCATTGCATGGCAATCCCTACTCCTCACATCATATCTATCATTTGGCTTTTTCTCGCCTATGATTGTCCTCATTGATGTGAGCCTTTCACACCTTTGTTGTCTTCCTCCCCCATCATTCTTCTCTCTTTGCCATCATAAGTGTCAAATTTCTTGCTTACGCTCATCCATTGCATGAGTGCTCAAAATATCGAAAGGGAGTGGATCATTTTGACTTGTACCTGGATAGTGGTCTGGGGATGAGTCAAGATAAGATTCCAAAGAAGACCAAGTGTGGAACTTTATTAGATTAAGTTCTCAACAATAAAAACTATGTTTTACTCTCTCATATATCCCTATCCCCTTTCTTGCACGCAAACACCATTTGGAGACATTCGAGTCACGGACAGCGAGAGCTCTTGCACCTTTATGTTCTTATGTTGCTTGTTTCAATGCCAAATATAGACTCTTGCCTGTTATGACTTGAATTGAATTACATGCCTTGATTGCTTTACTTAAAAGTTCTTATATGGTTGGTAGCATGTCACCATAGAAATTATGTTTGTTATCATTTACCTACTCGAGGACGAGCAGGAATTAAGCTTGGGGATGTTGATACGTCCAAAATGTATCTATAATTTCTGCTTGCTCCATGCTTCTATTGAGTGATATTTCTATGATATTGATGCACTTCCATACACTTTTGATCATATTTGGACTAACCTATTAACTCAGTGCACCCCAGTACCAGTTCCTGTTTTCTGCTGTTTTTGTATTTCAGGTTTTCCCCATTATTTAAAGTGCCAGAAAAATCCCGGGAAAAATATAGGAAAAATCTGCGTAAGGGAAGCTTCGCGAAGAGCCCGAGTGGGGACAGAGGGGAGCCAGGGGTGGCCCAGGCGGCCACCTGGCGCGGCCACCCCCTAGACCGCGCCAGGGGGGCGCCTGGGGCCCCTGGTCCACCTCTGGCTGCCCCCTTCGCCTATTTAATCTCCGTGACACAAAAACCCCAAAGACAGAAACCTTTTTCGCGATCTCTCCTCCGTTCCGCCGCCTGGGCCACCCCTGGCTCCCCTCTTTATTCTTCATGGTTTAGACCTCGTGAGCTGCAATACTTGATCGAGGCACATATGTAATCTTTCTGTTGTTGCTATGCTGAGTTTGTTGGGATCTGATAGATTATGAGACTATGTTCAGATTGTGTTTGAGTAATATATTTGATTCTCCTCTTTTATATTTATGTTCTTGAGTAATTCTTGCATGTTCTTCGTTGCTGTTTATTGCTTTGGCCAAGTAGTAGGTAGTGACTCGAAGAGGGAGCGTTATGCATGATTGTGGGTTCATGCCCCCTGATGACTAGCTTGAGTGACAGAAAGATGAGTCTAGGGGATGTGTTGTTGCCACAAGGGATAAAACAACGATGCTTGTACTTGCGGGTGCAAGGATTGTTTACTTTACGCAAAGTTCTTTAATGCAGTTGTCTGTTGCTATTAGTTTACACTTTGGGTGGGATTCGCAACTTAATACCAGCGAGATGTTCTGGATAGATATCTCAAGGTGGATGATTAGTAGGTAGATGCAGATGGATTTCGGTCTACTTGTCTTGGCATACCGCCCATGCTTTTGAGCCTCTTCCTTTCTTTATAGCAAAGTTAGCATTGGTTTGCGCAAATAATCCTGTCAATTGCCCAGCTATAATTTTTTTACCTCGCATGGCTATTTTATTGTCTTTTGGGAGAGAGACATCAGTAGTGAACATCATGGGACGCCGGTCCATATTTCCAATACTGTTTACACCCACTATTTATTTTCTGCTTTACTTTTCCGTTGCTATCACTATCATTATTATCCCGTACGTTTGATCCTTTGTAGACAACAAGGCCAGAGGGATTGACAACCTCTCTGAACTCGTTGGGAGCAAAGTTATCTGTTGTGTGTGCAGGTCCACGCCAACCGCCTAATTGCTGGCGCCGTTGTCACCTTCCTGTCGTTGTCGGAGTCCTACTGGAGAAAAACCTTGGTATCTTCACCGAGGGAAATTTGCTGTTGTCTACATCTCAACCTTCCACTTTGGGTTTCCAACGAGGGGCGAAAAGCCATCAGTCCCTAAGGGCATACATTCAGTGGTGGACCATACTCAAAAACTCAGCCGAAGACATATCAGACGAAAGTGCGATCGATGCATTCAGAAGAGGCTTACAGCGCATAGACTTCAAAGAGCAACTCGAACAGATGAAGGTCCAAACACTCGCACGGTTATTGGAACAAGCCAACAACTGGGCTGACGGAGAAGACTCCATACGGAACGAATCAGACATCCAGAAGGCGCGCCCAGAACGCGACTACGACTACTACACCGGAGACAGAAGTTTTGATAGAAGAAGAAAGCGCCCCAGGCGTAACTTCTATGACGACAGAGGACCCGACATGGTCGAGGGCGGTTTCCCAGATGACAGAGACTGCAGACATCGTGACGACAGCAGAATACAACAAAGGGACAACCCAGAAGAACCTCCGCACGCCCAGAAGCGAGATTGGAGATCAAGGCAGCCACGAGACGACACCCGAGCATACCGCTTGGCCAAGGAACAGCTCGATGGGCCCTGCACACTACATGGGTTCAGAAACGAATGCGGAGAAATAAGATCGGGGCACACCCTAACAAATTACAGACGCTTCACCGAGCTGTCAGAAGGAAAGAGCCGGTCCACAGCACCAACAGCACAACCCCTCGCAAGTGTAGTAGTTGGGACAATCGCCCACAATGCACCACCTGCACCCGCCGCACCAGCAAGACAGGTGGCAGCCATCCAGGAGCGGTGCTCTACACCCGGCGAAGAAGAAAAGTACCCAGAGGCACATGGTCGAATCTACATGATCCAAGAAGGAAGACCATCAAACAAGCAGCAAAAGCAGGTCACCAGACAAGTTTTCCTCGCAGTCTCCTCGCACCCGGCCATCCCAGAATATCTGCGCGGGTCTGAGACTGACATCACCTTCTCCCAAGAAGACCACCCGCCAGCCATCCCGCGTCCAGGACACGCCGCACTAGTACTCGAAGCAAGAATCAGAAACTACAACATGTCGCGAGTCTTCATGGATGGTGGAAGCAGAATCAACATCATATTCACCAAAACTCTGGAAGAAATGCTCATCCAAAATTCAGCACTCAAAACTTCAGGCACGACTTTCCACGAAATCGTGCCAGGCAAAGAAGTTTACCCCCTCGGAAGGATAAGCTTGGAAGTGGTCTTCAGCAACGCGAGCAATTTCCACAAGGAGATGTTAGACTTCGAAGTGGTCGACTGGAAATCGCAGTATAATGCCATCCTCGGCCGACCAGCCTTCACGCGCTTCATGGCAGTACCGCACTACGCCTACCTCAAGCTAAAAATGCCAGGCCCGCGTGGAGTCATCACAGTCAGCGGCAGCTTCATCAGATCCGATCGCTGCGACAGAGAGTTCCACAAGATATCAGACACCTTTGGAGAACTCCAAACCCGCAGAGTCGCCACACAAGAAGAAGAAACGCTCCCATAGAAGTAAAGGCGCAACCAGAGGACTCGCCGGCATCACACGCCAAAGATTCAAGTTATCTTAGCAGCAACTTTACATTCCTAGGGCTATCAAGCCATCGATCTAAATAAAGGGTTGTCTTCAACGGCCCCCTTGTGTAAGAACAACAGGAAAGATACCGAAAATATTTTTCCAGAAAGTGCTTACGCGACTTGAAAATTGGCACTCGGGGGCTCACTCGCAGCAGCCACCCCCTGAGGCGTTATTCGCTTACGCGACTTGAAAATTGGCACTCGGGGGCTCGCTCGCAGCAGCCACCCCCCGAGGCGTTATTCGCTTACGCGACTTGAAAAATGTCACTCGGGGGTTCACTCGCAGCAGCCACCCCCCGAGGCATTATTCACTTACGCGACTTGAAAAATGGCACTCGGGGGCTCGCTCGCAGCAGCCACCCCCCGAAGCGTTATTCGCTTACGCAACTTGAAAATTGGCACTAGGGGGCTCGCTCGGACCAGCCACCCCCCGAGGCGTTATTCGCTTATGCGACTTGAAAATTGGCACTCGGGGGCTCGCTCGCAGCAGACACCCCCTGAGGCGTTATTCGCTTACGCGACTTGAAAATTGGCAATCGGGGGCTCGCTCGCGGCAGCCACCCCCTGAGGCGTTATTCGCTTACGCGACTTGAAAATTGGCACTCGGGGGCTCGCTCGCAGCAGCTACTCCCCGAGGCGTTATTCGCTTATGAGACTCGAAAATTGGCACTCGGGGGCTCGCTCGCAGCAGCCACCCCCGAAGCGTTACTCGCTTACGCGACTCCAAAACAGACACTCGGGGGCTCGCCCGCATCTGGAACCCCCCTAGGACGATACCCGACTGCACGACTCAGCTTCCCAACACTCGGGGGCTTCATTCATATCAACGGATCAGCAAAATAATACAACAAAAGCCCAAGGGACCTCACCACAATGGCAACACACGCCGTCCAAAAGAAGAAATCCTACAAAGACTACAGCTACACAAGGGAGAATCTACAAAATCAAGCAAAGCCTAATCTCCAGGCTCCGATTTCACTTTGCATAGAGCACCCAGAAGACGGCCATTTTCTTCACACACCCACTTCACAACTTGACTCGCAGGCTTGTCTGCTACTGCGTAATGATCATCCATCGGCTGATCTCGACCACCAGGAGGACCCTCAGCTGCCATCATAATATCTACCCCAGGCCAATGACTATGGACAAAGGCAAACGCACAGCGAGGCCCTGCATGAATCTGGTGATTCACTACGCGGCGAAGCTCCGCAGGTTGAGAGAACACCCGGCAAAGCCTCTCAAGTGACGTTGGAACAGGATTCAGTGGATAAAATTCGGAGAAGATCCCACCAAGCACCCTGCAGCAGTACTCAAGAGCTCGCGGCACCCTTTCAACCCATAGCCGAAGAACGGCGAACACTCGAGCACGCGCCCTATCCATCCAAAAGGGATTGTTCGCCTGCACGACCGGGTCATCCAACCGTAGCAACTCCGACTGCACGGCCTCCTCCTCCTCACGAGACCGCCCTGCCAACACTTCGTAAGAAGAACAAGAATCAGCAGAAAGCACAAGGAAAAGCTCTCGCGCAGCCGAACAGTCGAAAAAGGATAAACTCACCATTCAAAAGATCTGACAACTTCGCCACCCAAGCAGCTAGGCTATCCACAACAGCCTCAGCGAGTTCACGTTTGGAGCTCTGGATTGCGACAACACCCTTGAGACGGACAATATCACGCTTCGCCTCTTTAAGTCTCAAACAGACAGACTCATAGGCACCCTCACGAGCATCCTCCTTCAGCAAATTCCAAGCCCGAGAAACGCCCGGGTTGGCCTACCGCAAAGGAGAACAAGTCAAAGAAAAAGGGACAACAAGCAGTACAAAAAGGACAAAGCAGTTTCACCAATTAAAAGATCTACCATCCCGCAGGAGGCACATTACAATTCAAGTTCCAAGACAAAGCAAAAAAATCCAGTTCACCTACTCCGCACCCTGAGAACTACGGATATCAGCCTCCACAACCAGCTGTAGCTGACAGGCAAGCCGAGTGGCCCGGCTACTCTGCTCGTCTGTATAATCAGGCAGGCTATCAGCCATGGAATCCTCAATAGGAACACCATGCCCAGAAGAACAACAAAAGACGTGGTAAGCCCACTCACCATGTTTTCACGGACCAAGCCCTCAAACTGGTCGTTGTTCGGTACGAATGCAGCAACCTGCGAATCAAGACCCTCTGGCCTCTTCTCCTCATCCGGTAACATATGTTCATGAAGAAGCTTCAGAAGAGTCGAAGCCCGACCACAGACATCCCTCACGGCTCCAGCAGCACCCGACACAACATCCACAGCGCCGCGAAGAGTGCCCGACCCCGCTGCAGCAGCCTCCACCACCTCAACACCCACGGAGCCTGCGCCAAGTGGGAAGATGCAGTACTTAGAAACTCAAGAGAAGAACCACAGCAAAAGGAAAGAGAACAGTCTCCTCACCTGCCAAAGAGCTCGCCAAGTCACGCAGGCGTTCGCACTCAACCTTTTCCATCTGCTGGAACCGCTCCTCCACCTGTTGCAACCATTCGAGCTCACCACGCTGCACCTGCAGATCCTTTTCCTTGGACTCCAAAGCGGCCCGAAGCAAAGAGAGTTCCTTTTCCACAGTCTCAGCCCGCTTCTCAGCACCCTTCTTGCGACTTGCAGTGAGGGTATCGTTCAAGTGACCAATCAAAAGCCGAACAAAATCAAAAGGAGATAGAAAGCATCTTACGCCTCATGGTGGTCAAGCTCCCATGGGCCGAGTCATGAGCACGTCGCCACCGTTCAACAACGGTCAGCACACGCTCACACATCCGGAACAAAGGCTGGAACCAAATAATATGTACAAGTCAAAGCCAAGCAAAAAGAAAGTTCAAGTCTAAAGACTGCCACCAATCACAAATGATTGCTCGCAGCCTCGGGGGCTACTCCCATCGGGAGCACTGTCGTGCCCCCAATGTTGCTCAAAGATCAATAAAAGAGAGAATGTCAAATCTACGACTGCAACCAATCACAAGTGATTGCTCGCAACCTCGGGGGCTACTCCCATCGGGAGCGCTATCGCGCCCCAATATGAATCAGATGGACAACGAACTCTATACCTGCTCAGCCATGCGATCAAAAAACTTGGCCTTATCTTCAATGGAGAGACCTCGCCTTTCCAAAAAGTGCTCTTCAGGAATCGCAGGTTTCGCGTCTGGGGGGGAGTTTCCTTCAGTAGCCGCAGCAGATCCCCCGGATGGAACAGTCGCGGGGGTCATCCCTGCACCCGAAGCTACAGGAGTCGCGGAAGGAACTGGCTGACCAGCCGCCACACCAGAGTCAGTCGACTGAAGATCAACGGCAGCAATGCTCGTGGAGTAAGTAGCCGGAATAGGAACAATACTGCAAATGATATATCATCAGAATAGAAGCCAAAACAACAGCAAAATCACCCAACAGAAGTTATACGAACCCAACAGGCGGGTGATACGTCCCAAACGTATCTATAAGTTCTTCTTGCTCCATGCATGTTTTGTGTGATATTGCTATGCTTTTGATACACTTTCATATCTTTTTATAACATATTTTGGAACTAACCTATTAATGGTTGCAAGAGTGCACAAGTTCTTGTTTTTCTACTTTATGTGTAGGAATTACTTGGATAAAGGAAAGATCACAAAAAGAAGCCTTGTAAGAGTTGGACTCTAACTTTCCCGAAATCTGTCCCCACCAGACATGTTTTAAATATCATCTCGGAAACGCTAGAAGACGGTCTCAAACGGAAAAATTTAAAAATACAAAGTTGTCGGGGATTTTTTTTCCGGTGGATCTAGACATAAAATTCGGCCCAATCGGAGTTCGGATGCTCCCTGGAGGCCCGAAATACCGAAGACGTAATCTGGATGACGGGAATCCGAGAGTCTATATAAAGAGAGGAAACCTAGGTCAAAGGGAACCACGAAATTTCCTCCCCTTGGCAGCCGTCTTGAGGGGGATATCAATCTCCACAGCTGCACCATCTCCAAGGAGTAAGAAGGGGGCCAAGGGCCGCTGCCCGCAAGGGTCGTGGCCACCGTCGTGGCCGTGGGCGTCGCTGTCGCCGCCGTCGTGGCCGCCGTCATCTCCTTCATCTCCTCTGAGCTGCACCTCTCCATAAACAACTCTCTCTCTCTCTCTCTCACCATGTCCATGTGTGAGTAGTTCCCCTCGAGGCTAAGGTTTCTACAGTATCTATGTGGTCAATTCTCTCTCCCAGGATGTGATCTTCATTGTGATCATAGGCTATGTTAATCTAGGATGATCCCATGATATTTCCCCTACCTCTATGTATTAGATTGATGTACTCACTTGATCTTATCTAGTATAATCCCCGAGACCATGGTGACAGCGGTCTATTGGACATGGGTTAGAAGAATATTTTCATGACTGATTTCCTCTTTTGTGTGTTGATTTAAGATTGAGAGTCTCTTGGTGCTTGTCTTTGACTATCCTTGAGATATGTTGTGGTGATTGTGGTACTCTCTTTGGATGGCCGCGGTGACATTGGGAAATCCATAGATTGAGAACTATGAACTTTGAGGTGTGCTTTTGTAGCCCTACATAATTCTCGTCCTCTCTTGACCACAAAGGAATGACCTCCGAGTGCGTCTCCATTGCATGTTTTATGGGAAATATCATGTGATTAGACTATGTTAATATTGTTGGGAGTTGCCACTAGTGAAAGTATGAATCCTAGGCCTTGTTTCCACCATTGCAATACCGTTTGTGCTCACGTTTACCACTTGTTTCCTTGCTGCACTTTTTATTACAGATTTATATTACTTCGTTGTGCCACACCTATCACCTATATTTTACCATCTCTTCGCCGAACTAGTGCACCTATACAACTCCTAGTTGTATTAGGTGTGTTGAGGACACAAGAGACTTTTTGTATCTTAATTGCAGGGTTGCTGGAGAGAGACCATCTTCAACCTCTACTTCCCTGAGTTCGATAAACCTTAGGTCATCCACTTGAGGGAAATTGCTGCTGTCCTACAAACCTCTGCGCTTGGAGACCCAACATAGTCTACAAGAATAGAAGCGTGCGTAGACATCAGCGCGGCGCCCGGACGAAGCAACACCCCAAACTTGCGCCTCTTTGGAGTAGCCAGAGGAGGACACGGCACAACAGAAGGTGCGACTGGTGGAAGTTCATCACCACCGCCCGCTCCATCACGCTCACTCGCACTCGAGGAGCGATTGCGTTTGATGCGCAAAGGACTCAAGTCCTCACCGTCATCAGCAGATGACGGCTTTCCACTCGCGGACTCGCCAGGATCAGCACACGAAGCGCCCCCATCACCCGCGGGCACGGGCTCAACATTGGCTGCATCAGGCTCATCCAGTATCTCCGCATCCTCTGGCTGTGGCGGATTGTTCAGTAGGGGAGAATGATCCTTCAAGTAAGAGCATTATCAATATTCAACATATATTAGTAAAAATCTCAAAAAACTCAAGTAAATACCTGGGGGAGAGGTGCATCAGCAGCATATGGACGAATGAGGCTCTCAACCCCAATACTTGTGCATTTCGTAACCTGCTGGACCCGAGACAAAAGGTCATCGGCGGAGAAGTCCTTAGACGAACACCTGGTCGAGTCATCGGGTCCAGTATACTACCACATGGGATGCACCCGATGCTGAAGTGGCTGGATGCACCTCCTCACGAACACAGAGATAAGCTGGCCACCAGTTATTGCCTTCTTCAAGTCAGAAATTTTCTGCACCAACGGCTCGACAACAGACATCTCACCAGCAGACAGAGAATGTGAACACAAGGACCGCTTAGCTACTCGCGTAACCGGATTGAAAGGAGCAAGGCCAAATTGTTGTCCATCAACACGTTGGTCCTTCAGATAAAACCAGCTCTTCCGCCATGTATAGACAGAACCCAGCTTCTCCAGATCAAAGTAAGCATTTTTATCCTTAATAGAAATGCCCACGCCCCCAATGGCATACTCAGAGTTCGCCCTCTTCACATTGAAGAGGCGTTTCTAGAGCCCCCAATGGGGATAGATCCCAAAGAATCCCTCACAGAGCGTGATGAAGCAGGCAATATGTAGTATCCCATTAGGGGTCAAATCGTGCAGCTGCAACTGATATGCTAAAAAGCAATCCCCAGACGAAAGGATGAACTGGAAGCGCAAACCCACGAGGGAAGAAGCTTTGGAAGCATACCCGTTCATCAGGATGAGGCGCGGGAACTTCTTCATCCCCAGGAATCCGAGCAGCACCATCTACCACAACACCATCTGCCACCAGCGCATCTAGATCTGCAGCTCCAAAGGCAGACCGCTCCCATTTACCAGACATCCTCGTTGATTCCTGCATTGCGCTTTGAGGACGCTTGGACATGGAATCTCGCCGCACAACCGCACAGAGTAGAGAGGCAGGAGGAAAAGAGTAGAGAAAGCAGAGGAAGGCAAGGGCTGGGTAACACCTAAATCCACCCAGTCCCCCGGTATTTAACCAATAGTCGTGGAACACGAAACCACCGTTGATCTCGGAACCCCGCAGACGTGGCGCGCTCCCACGATAGTCGTGAAGCATGGAAAACCCAACCGTCGCAGTAACCATACCGCCCACCACGTGCGAAAAACGAGGGCCATAATCACACAGTGCGAAATTTCCGGGCAGCATTGCGTCATGTCACTTCCATTCACAAGCTACAGCCATCCAACTTGTCAGGTGATACGTCCAAAACGTATCTATAATTTCTGCTTGCTCCATGCTTCTTTTGTGTGATATTGCTATGATATTGATGAACTTCCATACACTTTTGATCATATTTGGACTAACTTATTAACTCAGTGCACCCCTGTGCCAGTTCCTGTTTTCTGCTGTTTTTCTATTTCAGGTTTCCCCCATATTAAAAGTGCTACAAAAATTCGGGAAAAATCCAATAAAAAATCAGCGCTTCGGAAGATTCAGGAAACACCGAGGGGGGGCAAAGGGGAACCACTAGGGCCCCAGGCGCCCTCCAGGCGCGCCCTAGGGTGGGGCCGCGCAAGGGGGCCACCTGGACCCCTGGTGGCCCCCCTGGCTACCCCCCCTTCGCAATATATTCTCCGTGACGTGAAACCCCCGTGACGGGAACCCTTTTTCGCGATCTCTCCTCTGTTCCGCCGCCGCGCTTCCAAGATCGGGAGCACCAGGAGACCTCTTCCCGGCACCCTGCCGGAGGGAGGAACCACCTCCGGGAGCTTCTCCACCACCATGGATGCTTCCCGGATGAACCGTGCATAGTCCACCTTGGACCATGGGTCTATGATCAGTAGCTATGTGACGTTCTCCTCCCCTCTTTGTTCTTCATGGATTAGACCTCGTGAGCTGCCCTACATGATCGAGGCACATCTGTAATATTTCTGCTGTTGCTATGCTAAGTTTGCTGGGATCCGATGGATTATGAGACTATGTTCAGATTGTGTTTGAGTAATATATTTGATTCTCCTCTTTTATATTTATGTTCTAGAGTAATTCTTGCATGTTCTCCGTTGCTGTTTATTGCTTTGGCCAAGTAGTAGGTAGTGACTCCAAGAGGGAGCATTATGCATGATTGTGGGTTCGTGCCCCCTGATGACTAGCTTGAGTGACAGAAACGTGAGTCTAGGGGATGTGTTGTTGCCACAAGGGGGAAAACAACGGTGCTTGTACTTGCTGGTCCAAGGATTGTTTACTTTACGCAAAATTCTTTAATGCAGTTGTCTGTTGCTTTCAGTTTACACTTTGGGCGGGATTCACAACTTAATACCAGCGAGATGTTCTGGATAGATATCTCAAGGTGGATGATTAGTAGGTAGATGCAGATGGATTCCGGTCTACTTGTCTTGGCATACTGCCCATGCTTTTGAGCCTCTTCCTTTCTTTATAGCATAGTTAGCATTGGTTTGCGCACATAATCCTGTCAATTGCCCATCTATAATTTGTTTACCTCGCATGGCTATTTTATCGTCTTTTGGGAGAGAGACATCACTAGTGAACATCATGGGACCTCGGTCCATATTTCCAATATTGTTTACACCCGCTATCAATTTACTGCTTTATTTACTTTTCTGTTGCTATCACTATCATTATTATCCCGTGCGTTTTATCCTTTGTAAACAACAAGGCCGGAGGAATTGAGAACTCCTCTGTACTCGTTGGGAAGCAAAGTTATTTGTTGTGTGTGCAGGTCCAGGAGAAGCAAGTGATTATCTTCAAACGGCGCATCACTTGCCGAACCACCTACTTATCGTTGTTGGAGTCCTTCTGGTTTGACACTCAACCTTAGCATCTTCTCTAAGGGAAATTGCCGCTACGCTACATTTCACCTTCCACTTTGGGTAACCAACGACGGGCGAGAAGTAAACTCTCGTGACATCAAAGCAATTACTGGCGCCGTTGCCGGGGACTCCATTCTTCAAGATAGGGGAGTTGCACACTATCTTTTATCTTTGCTTTTTAGTCTTGTTAGTTTACCTTTCAGTTTTTGCCTTAGTGTCCTTTATAAAAAATCAAAAAAAATAGTTATCTTGATTGCTGCTACTATGGGTTCCTCCGAGAACACCAAGTTGTGTGACTTCACTAGTCATAACAACAGTGAATTTATCTGCACTCCTATTGCTACACCTGCTACTTCATCACCTTCTTATGAGATTAAACCTACTTTACTGAACCTTGTTATGAAAGATAATTTCTCCGGTGCTGGAGATGATGCTGCTTTGCACTTAAATAATTTTATTGAGCTCTGTGATATGCAAGAGTTCAAATAAGTAGATGGGGATATTGTTAAGCTTAAGGTTTTTCCTTTCTCCTTGAGAGGAGGAGCTAAAATCCGGTTTCAATCCTTGCCTAGGAATAGCATAGATTCTTGGGACAAGTGCAAGGATGCTTTTATTGGGAAGTACTACCCCCTGCTAAGATTATCCAATTGAGGAGTTATATTATGAATTTTAAGCAATTGGATAATGAACACGTTGCCCAAGCTTGGGAACGCATGAAATCTCTTGTTAAGAATTGCCCTACGCATGGCTTGACTACTTGGATGGTTATCCAAACTTTTTAAGCAGGCTTGAACTTTACCTCGCGGAACTTGCTTGATTCGGCCGCAGGAGGAACCTTTATGTCAACTACACTTGGTGCTGCCACAAAACTTCTCGATGAGATGATGACCAATTATTCCCAATGGCACACCGAAAGAGCTCCAACAGGTAGGAAGGTAAACTCTGTCGAGGAGATCTCCTCCCTAAATGAAAAAGTTGACTTTATTATGTCTCTACTTACCAAGCAATCTCCTATCGATCCTCATGATGTTCCTTTAAATTCTTTGATTGCTCAAGATCAAGTAGATGCAAACTTTATCTCTAGAAACAACTTCAATAACAATGCTTATAAGAGTAATTTTGGTAGCAATCCTAGACCGTTCCCCTCCAACAACTATGGGAACAACAACACTTATCCTAGCACCAAAAACTCCACTTCTGAATTAGAAAGTATGCTCAAAGACTTCATCACTACCCAAAAAGCCTTCAACGAGAGTGTAGAGGAAAAACTAGATAAATTAGATAATCTCTCGTCAAAGGTAGACAATTTATCCCATGAAGTAGAATTGCTTAAGATTAGAACTTCTCCTCTTGAGGAGAGGAAGGTCACTCCTATGAATGCTATCCAAGTGCAAATTAATGAAAACATTAGGATGATGGCTAAACTTAAAGAGAGATGGGCTAGAGAAAAGGAGGAAGAAGATAGAATTAAGAGCCTTCCTACACACCATACCATTGCTACTATCCAAGTTGTTGAGGATATCCAAACTCTTAGCACCCAATGCACCCTTAGTCCCATAGGACCTATTAATGGTGATGTTATGACCTCAACCATAGAAGAAGAAATTCCTATGACTATAGAAGCTACCAAACAAGTGATCTTGAAGGACACCACTACCACTTTACTTGATAGTAGTGACCTTGATTTTGATAATTGCATCCTTTTTGAACTTATTCGTTTCCTTCACAAGATGTCTAGAGACCCCCACACTAGCACACTTAATCTTGCCTTCACGGAGCATATCACTAATGCTCTCATTAAAGCTAGGGAGGAGAAGCTTAGGGTAGAAGCCTCCATACCTAGAAAGCTAGAAGATGGTTGGGATCCTATGATTAAAATTAAGTTGAATAACTTCTCTTGCTATGCTTTATGTGATGTTGGAGCTAGTACCTCCGTTATGCCCAAAAGAATGTATGATATATTTGAATTGAAACCTTTTGATCCTTGTTCTTTTGGTGTTCGTCTTGTCGATTCTTCCGTAAAGAAACCTTTGGGGAATATCGATGATGTTCTTATCATTGTCAATGAAAATTATGTTCCCGTTGATTTTACTATTATGGACATTGAATGTAAACTTTCTTGTCCAATTATTTTGGGACGTCCTTTTCTTTGCACCGTGGGTGCTATTATTGATTTGAAAGAAGGGATTATAAAATTCCAATTCCCTCTCAAGAAAGGGATGGAACACTTCCCTAGGAAAAATATTAAGTTGCCTTTTGAGTCTGTCACACGGGCTAGTTATTTTCTTGAAAAGACTTGATCTATTTGCATCAAGCCTACCTAATGGCTTTAAAGAAGCGCTTTCGGGGGGCAGCCCTCAACGTATTTAGGGTTTCCTTATTGTTTTTCTTTTGTTTTTAGTGGTCTTGATGATTGTTACTACTGTAGCAACATCATTGTATCTTTACTTTTCAAGCTTTGTGCCAATTATAGCCTCATATAACAAGGGAAATGAAAGTTGTGACATGCTGTCCAGAAAACAGATTCTGTCCTCGTGACTAGAAAAATCACAGAAATATCCCAGTTCATCTTTTTAAGCTGAAATTTTACACAGCATGCTGTATACAATTACGGAACTTTCGTATGTTCTGAGTTTTTTATTTGAGTTGCAGAAGTATCCCTAAAAAATTCTTTACTACCTGCTGGTGTGTTTTTCACAGATTCTGTCCTGTTTTACCTTTTCTTCGTTTTGCAAACCTTAACCTTGCTTTTTCTTTGCAAAAACTTTTTGGTAATCTTGAGAAACAGTAGCTCTTAAAGATTATACTTATTTCCAGTAGAGGAAAAATTATTTTATTATGGGTATTAACCTCGCTAATCAGATTATGATGAGTTATGTATGAAGGGAGTTTTCAAGTGTGCGAGGGAAGATGATGAAAGAAGATTCAGGAGTGTCAAGCGCTCAAGCTTGGGGGTGCACCCATGCATCCCCAAGAAATATTCAAGGAGACTCAAGCGTCTAAGCTTGGGGATGCCCCCGTGCATCCCCTTCTCCATCAACAATTATCAGTTCGTCTTTGGTTTCACTATATTTTTATCACTTCATGCGTTATGTGCTATGCTTGGAGCGTCTCGCTCTTAGGATTTATTTTTAGTTTTCTTTAGCTTTGCTTGCTGTTCATAAAAAGTTAGAACCCAGCTTTCTTTGTGTGGGAGAGAAACACGCTCCACTTTCAAAATCTAGAATACAACATAGGATTCTTCATGCTTATCTTTGATGTGTGTGTTCTTTATGTTTTTCATAGCTACTTCCATGTTTAGCTCTTAGTTTTCATGCATATCTTTTTAAAGAGCTTTTGTTTAGTTTGTTCTAGAACTCTCTTGAGTTTTCATGTTTATCTTGTTTAGAGAGTTTGCCTGTTGCACTGAGTTGTGTATCTTGACTTGAAGTAGGTAATTGAGGTTGCTATTCTTTTGTAGTAGTAACTTGCAATAGTTTTGAGGTATTGTTTTGAGTAATGTTTGGACTTTTGGTGTCAAGAGCTTTAGCCTATTAGTGATAGATGTCGTATTTTGGGAAATCCGTGTTTATTTTCAAAACTTACAAATTAGTTGAGAACTTTAGCTACTAGATGGATCACTACTCTTCTGAGGGGTCGAATATTAGAGTACACTCACGTACCATGAGTCGAGGATGTGCAAGGATAACCAAACCCCCATACACTCCTCCTCGGGGTACTTGTCTCTCTGTGAAACCTCATTATTAGATTGAGAGTTACCGATAATAAGTGCATGATTACTTCGGACTAATGTGAGTATTCGAAAGTTGACACTTCCACCTTCCCATATTTTTCTAGCCTCTCATGTGTCCTGCATTGCTTTCTTCTCACTCCGAGAGTTGGCGTCCACCTTCGCCGGTACATCCAAACCCTTGGCATGATACGCTCTGTCCTCATAAACCCCCTTATATCCTTCCTCAAAACAGCCACCATACCTACCTATCAGGGCATTTCCATAGCATTTCTGAGATACATTGCCATGCAACATCCACCTTCTCATGACTTGATCTTCATGTCATACATGCTACTTGCTTGATCGATGAGGCGCATGCTAGTTGGGTCTTGCCCTAATCATTGCTGCATGACGCGCTAGTATCATTGCATATCCTGCTACACTGGCAGAGGCATACATTTGCAAACTTCATGATAGTTATATTTTCTTTATGATTTGAGTACTTTTGTAAAGTGTGAAAGATCTTCTATACTTCTTGTAATATATAGAGTGTTGCCCCTAAAGTGAGGAAAAGATCCCAAAGAGGACAAAATTAAAAGATCCCAAAGAGGACAAATGAGAGAGAAATAGAAAGAGCCATTCAGGCCACCAAAAAAATACAAAAAAGAGAAAAAGAAATAAAAAGAGAGAAGGGGGCACACTACTATTCCTTTTGAGAGAACCACACTCGTACTCCATCTTATATCTTGTACTCCATAGAGATTATCATTCATGCATATAGCTATGTGGGGACCTTCACACTATAGAACTTGGCTTGTATATTCCAATGATGAGCCTCCTCAAATGAGCTCTAGGTCTTCTTGAGAAAGCAAGTTGGATGCACCCCCACTGGTTCCCTTGGAGAGCTTACCTTAGCTCACATGTGCATCCGTTACATGGCAATCCCTACTCCTCACATCATATCTATCATTTGGCTTCTCTCGCCTATGATTGTCCTCATTGATGTGAGCCTTTCACACCTTTTTGTCTTCCTCCTCCACCATATTCTCTCTTTGCCATCCTAAGTGTCAACTTTCTTGCTTACGCTCATCCATTGCATGAGTGCTCAAAATGTCAAAAAGGAGTGGATCATTTTGACTTGTACCTGGCTAGTGGTCTGGGGATGAGTCAAGATAAGATTCCAAAGAAGACCAAGTGTGAAACTTTAGTAGATTAAGTTCTCAACACAAAAATAATTTTTATCTTGTATATCCCTATCCCCTTTCTTGCACGCAAACACCATTTGGAGACATTCGAGTCACGGACAGCGACAACTCTTCCACCTTTATGTTCTTATGTTGCTTGTTTCAATGCCAAATATAGACTCTTGCCTGTTATGACTTGAATTGAATTACATGCATTGATTGCTTTACTTAAAGGTTCTTATATGGTTGTTAGCATATCACCACAAAAATTATGCTTTTATCATTTACCTACTCGAGGACGAGCAGGAATTAAGCTTGGGGATGTTGATACGTCCAAAACGTATCTATAATTTCTGCTTGCTCCATGCTTCTTTTGTGTGATATTGCTATGATATTGATGAACTTCCATACACTTTTGATCATATTTGGACTAACTTATTAACTCAGTGCACCCCAGTGCCAGTTCCTTTTTTCTGTTGTTTTTCTATTTCAGGTTTCCCCCATATTAAAAGTGCTCCAAAAATTCGGGAAAATCCAATAAAAATCAGCGCTTCGGAAGCTTCGGGTAACACCGAGGGGGGGCCAGAGGGGACCCACCAGGGCCCCAGGCGCCCTCCCGGCGCGCCCTAGGGTGGGGCCGCGCCAGGGGGCCGCCTGGACCCATGGTGGCCCCCCTGGCTGCCCCCGTTCTCCCATATATTCTTCGTGATGTGAAACCCCCCTGACGGGAACCCTTTTTCGCGATCTCTCCTCTGTTCCGCCGCCGCCGCGCTTCCATGATTGGGAGCACCAGGAGACCTCTTCCCGGCACCCTGCCGGAGGGAGGAACCACCTCCGGGATCTTCTCCACCACCATGGATGATTCCCGGATGAACCGTGAGTAGTCCACCTTGGACCATGGGTCTATGATCAGTAGCTATGTGATGTTCTCCTCCCCTCTTTGTTCTTCATGGATTAGACCTCGTGAGCTTCCCTACATGATCGAGGCACATATGTAATCTTTCTGCTGTTGCTTGTTGGATATGTGCCCTAGAGACAAATTAATAAAGATATTTGTCACATATCCGTTTTGTTCATAATACGTTTTATACTGTGCTATAACTTTGTTACTTGGAAATACTAATACAGTTGTAGTATAAAACATGGTCCGTAGTTTAACTCGGGTAAACTATCTCATTAGGCAATTGATTGATCAAGCTTTCCTGATCATGGCGACACTTAAGTCCATTGACAATGAGGTCATATCATTAAGGGGAATGATGTGATGGACATACACCTACCTAAAGTATTGCAATGTGATCGAGTCACATAGTTCAGCGTTGCTATGACTTTGTAACATATGGCTTAGTCCTTAGACCGTAATGATCATACGTAATTGTCATCTATGAGGAGACTTTGATTTGTATCCCACCGCCTGACTGAAATATGTTGGCTATAACGATGCACTTTGGGTATTCCGAAATAGATGGTTGATGAGTATGTTAATAGATCAGAGCGGAATTTGTCAGTCCTTGTGACAGGACAGGTACTCTGGGCCCACTCGGTGATATTGCATCAACACCTTGCAAGGACGTGACTAGGTCACAAGAGATGCAATGATCATGGACGAGAGAATTTGTTTGTTGTGAACGAGATGTGAACACGGTATGTAGGATACCGACGATCAAACCTCAGACAAACAAAGTACCGCAGCACAAAGGGATTACGTCGTGTCGTTAACGGTTTCCAAAAGCGATCAAAGTTCATTCGATGGAAGCGCAGGGGCTGTCAAGGATTGTAACCAGGTCCAACTGACTAGTCATTGGTCAATGAGAAGAGTCTCGACCATGTCTGCTGTTTCCCGGACCGTTAGGGTGTTACACTTAAGGGCAATCGATGCATAGGACAGTTACGGGATCAATCGGTGAAATAGGAGGAATCACCGGAATAGTTCCGGAGGAGGACGGAATGGTTTCCGGACATTTTGAATAGTTCAAAATAAAGTTTAATTGTTTTAATAATTTTTTATTATTTAATTATCTGAATTAAATATTTGAAACATATTAAATAAATTAAAAAATGGGAAAAAGGCTAAATGGGCCCATGGGGCCCATTAAGGGAGGAGGGGGTCTCCCCCCTTGGGCTTGACGCCAAGGGTGGGGCCCACCACCCCCCTTGGCCGGCGCACTCCCCCCCCTTGGGATTTTAGTCCCACATGGGGGAGGGGAGGAGGATGGCACCCCCCCCTTGGCCTATATAAGGAGGGGTAGACCCCCTTTTTCCAACACACCAATATCTCCTTCTTCCTCCTTCTCCTTCTCGGAAGTGGACTCCCCTTGTTTGGAGTCTACACCTGGATTGGAGTTCTCCACCATAAGGCAGGCCGTCGTTCTGCTGGAGTCGGGATCCGTAGCCGTCTTTCTTCCACTGCTCACCTGGTTCGGGGTCCGGGAGGAACATCGATTGTACCGTACGTGTATAATCTCTTCGAGGCACTACATCTGTGGTGCTACTTCGTCGCTGGAGGTTTACCGGGAGTCATCCTCGCCGGTGGTGGTCTTCTACACGACAGGGAGGTCGTAGTTCCGAGTCTACGCCAGCCACATTCGCAAGAACGTTTCCCTCTTTCGGTCTTCAAAGGTATGAACACCGATTCCCTCCGTTACTTTACATCGCCATAGCATAGATCTTGGGTTCGGGTACCGTAGGTATGAAAAATTTGTGTTTTCTGCCCTGTATCTCAACAGTGGTATCATGAGCTAGCTATGCATAGATGTATTGTATTGGTAGAACACATCTAGGATGTGGGCATCGAATCCTCATTCGTTTCCCTCCCACGTGTACTCATTTAGCGTTGCGGCAATGTTTGATGAAGCGGCCCCCGACCGACCTTACGCGTTTACGCGAGACTGGTTCCACGCTTGACATATGGCTTGTACCATATAAAGTGGTTGGGGGTGTCTGTCTCTCTGCATTAGCGATGCGAAGATGTTTGCAACGGAGGGCCCCGACAGGGGTGTAATAGAGACGGATGGGAGACGGTGTTGTGGCATGTTTTTTGCAGGATAGAAACGGTTCTCTCTCTCGAAACCCCTAGCAGCCACGTAAAACTTGCACAAGCTAAAGTAGAAAGGCGTTTAACTTTGCTTTGCATGAAGGGGGATCATAGGTTGTATGATTTACAGTTTTACTTCCTGTTTTATGCTAGTATGCTAGATATATCGACGGTAGCACGAAACAGGACCATCTTTCACAATACCTTCATTGTGTTCTCCCTTGGTGGGCACCGCCTGGAAGGTTCTCCCATATGGCTTGATGCTCCGTACATACCGGAGTTGTCCTACATATTCAACGGAGTTCGCATGAGGTTGGGTTCGGCAAGCCTGGCATATGCAGATATGGCCTTGCTGAACAGCTAACATCAAGGTTCGATTGGCAGGCTTGACGTATGTAGATGCGGGCCTGGAACACAGGAGACCGAAAGGTCGAGCACGAGTCACATGCCTGATGTGATTGGCTTAGAGGCCTACCTGGTTCGCATACTGATGGACGTGACGATCGGGGGAGGTATGGGGGATGGGATTGTGTAATCACTTAGTTAAATTGAGAGGTGTTTATCTAAGTGGGAGCTTTCTAGAATTTTGAGATTAAATTGAAACTCCACATTATGAACAAAAGTCTAAATATGTATCCTTATGAATCAACCTTGTAGATGGCAGCACCTCGCCCCTCGTTCAACTTAGGATCATTCCTAGAGAAAGATAAGCTAAAAACGGATGGGACAAACTTCACCAACTGGTTCCGCACCCTGAGGATTCTCCTCGTTCCCCTCAAGATGGCATACGTACTAGAGGGCGCGTTAGGTGACGCACCAGCAGATGATGCCAGTCAGGACGAGAAGAATGTTTATCTCTCCAGGACTGATGATTACAACCTTGTCCAGAGTGGCATGCTCTAATCCATGAAGGCTGAGCTGTAGAAACGCTTTGAGAGGATGGGTGCATATGAGATTATCACCGACCTCAAGGCGGTCTTCGCACCTCAAGCCAGGGCTGAACGGTATGAGGCTTCTGAAGCCTTCTTCTTAGCAAAGATGGACGAGCACGGCAGCGTGAGTGAGCACGTAGTCAAAATGTCTGGCTACGTTCAACGCTTGAATGCTCTGGAATGCCAGATTCCAGATGAACTTGCTGTTGATAGGGTGTTGCGGTCGCTTCCCCTAGCTACAAAGGCTTTGTGCTGAACTACAACATGCAGGGGATGACCAAAACCCCTTCTGAGTTGTTCGCCATGCTGAAGAGCGCCGAGGTTGAGATCAAGAAGGAGCACGCCGTCTTCATGGTCAACAAGACCATTGACTTCAAGAAGTCAAGCAGGCGGGAGAAGGCCAAGAGAGGTGGCCCCAAGAGGGATGGAAAGTCAGTTGCTACTCCTCCCAAGGCACCCAAGCCTAAACCCGGAGTGGAGTGCTTCTACTGCAAGGGTGAAGGTCACTGGAAACGCAACTGCCCCAAGTACCTAAAGGACAAGAAGGCTGGCAAGGTCGCCAAGAGAGACGAAAGTATATTTGATATACATATTGTTGATCTTCTTTTGACAAGCGCCGGGAACACATCCTGGATACTTGATACAGGATCTGTCGCTCATATTTCTAATTCCATTCAAGGACTAAGGAATAGGAGACGCTTGCTCAAGGATGAAGTGACGATGCGTGTGGGGAATGGCTGTCAAATTGAAGTCTTGGCGGTCGGCACTAAGCATCTTAGTCTCCCTTCGGGATTGGTTTTAGTTCTGAATAATTGCTACAATGTACCCGCGTTGAGTGTGAACATCGTTAGTGGCTCTTGCTTGAAGCGAGACCGCTATTCTTTTAAGTCTGATACAATTGGTTGTTCGATTTATAAGGATGAAATGTTTTATGTTCACGCACCGGAGTTGCATGGTTTATTCGTACTTGATCTCGATGGTGACGTGTGTCACATTAACAATATTGAGGCCAAAAGATTGAAGAATGATGAAGATCACATGAAGATGTGGCATTGCCGACTTGGTCATATTAGTATAAAGCGCATGGAGAAGCTCCATAAGGATGGACTTCTTGAGTAATTGGATTTTGGATCCCTTGATACATGTGAACCATGCCTCATGGGCAAAATGACAAGGACTCCATTAATTGGGATAATGGAGCGTGCGGACGACTTATTAGGGATCATACACACGGATGTATGTGGACCCATGAACGTCCCCACTCGCAATGGTCTTCGTTACTTCGTGACCTTTACTGATGACTTGAGTAGATATGGGTATATTTACTTGATGAATCACAAGTCTGAAACCTTTGAAAAGTTCAAGGAATTTCAGAATGAGGTCGAAAATCAACTGGGAAATAAAATCAAGCACCTTCGATCGGATCGAGGTGGCGAGTATTTGAGTTACGAGTTTGGCAATCATCTGAAGTCTTGTGGCATAGTACCACAGCTTACGCCGGCAGGCACACCTCATAGAAACGGTGTGGCTGAGCGACGTAATCGAACCCTATTGGATAGCGTACGATCGATGATGTCTCATACTGATTTGCCTGTGTCATTCTGGGGGTATGCATTAGAAACTTCCGCTCATATTCTTAATAGGGCACCATCCAAATCCGTAAAGACAACACCATTTGAAGAATGGCATGGCACGAAACCTAAGTTGTCTCACCTGAAGATTTGGGGTTGTGAGGCTTATGTTAGGAAACTACAGCCTGACAAACTTGAATCCAAGGCAGATAAGTGCATCTTTGTGGGCTATCCCAAGAAAACTTGTGGATACACCTTCTACAACAAGTTTGACAGCAAAACGTTTGTTGCCAAGACGGGACACTTTCTTGAGAAGGAGTTTCTTGCGAAAGAGTTGAGTGGGAGGAAAATAGACCTCGATGAAGTGACTGACCAATCACTCCAATTGGAAGAAACGGCTACGGAAATTGTTCTGGAACCATCTTCCACAGTGGGAACTGAAGAGAATGGCCAGAACGACATTCATAACGATCATGACATTGATGATGATCATGATGAGAATGAAGAGGAACCTTTTATGCCTCGTAGGTCATCAAGAGTCCGTCAACCTACTGAGTTTTACGGACAGCTTGTGAATGCAATCTCGGCTGATGAGTCGGATGAACCTACAAGTTACAAAGAAGCAATGGAAGGACCCGAGTCCGAGAAATGGCTTGAAGCCATGAAATACGAAATAGACTCCATGTACACCAACAAAGTATGGACTTTGGTGGATATTCCCGAGGACCGCAAGGCCGTCGAGAATAAATGGATTTTCAAGAAAAAGACTGACGCAGACGGAAACGTATCTGTCTACAAAGCTCGACTTGTCGCGAAGGGGTTCCGACAAATTCAAGGAGTTGACTACGAGGAGACGTTCTCTCCTGTAGCGATGATAAAGTCTATTCGGATCCTACTAGCAATAGCTGCATATCATGATTACGAGATATGGCAGATGGATGTGAAAACTGCATTCCTAAATGGCAACATTGAGGAAGAGTTGTATATGATGCAACCAGAGGGGTTTGTCGATCCAAGGAACGCTGGTAAGGTGTGCAAGCTTCAACGGTCCATCTATGGGTTGAAGCAAGAATCTCGGAGCTGGAATCTTCGATTTGATGAGGTCATTAAAGCTTTTGGATTTGTCCAAAACGTCGAAGAGTTCTGCGTCTATAAGAAACTGAGTGGGAGCTCTGTAGCATTCCTTGTGTTATATGTAGATGACATATTACTAATAGGGAACGATAAGAAATTCTTAGAGGAAGTGAAGGAATATCTGAATGGACAATTTTCCATGAAGGACCTAGGTGAAGCTGCGTACATATTGGGGATTAAGATCTATAGAGATAGACCTAATCGACGGTTGGCCTTGAGTCAGAGCACTTATATTGACAAGATATTGAAAAGGTTCAGTATGGGTAACTCCAAGAGAGGCCTCTTGCCAGTTATAAAAGGTGTCAAATTAAGCGTGACTCAATGCCCAACAACAACAAAAGAGAAGGAGGAGATGTCCTCAAAGCCCTATGCCTCAGCCATAGGTTCTCTCATGTATGCTATGTTATGTACCAGACCGGATTTAGCGCTGGCCATTAGTATGACTAATCGCTACCAGAGTAACCCGGGAATGGCTCACTCGACAACAGTAAAGAACATCCTTAAGTACTTGAGAAGAACCAAGGATCTCTTTCTCGTTTATGGAGGAGTTGATGAGGAGCTCACCGTAAAGGGTTACATTGACGCAAGCCTCGGCTCAGATCTAGATGACTCAAAATCCCAGACGGGATATGTTTTCATGTTGAACGGTGGCGCAATTAGCTGGAGGAGCGGCAAACAGTGAGTCGTCGCCCAATTTACAATGGAGTCGGAGTATATTGCCGCTTGCGAAGCGTCAAACGAGGCGCTGTGGCTGAAGAAGTTCGTGATCGAGCTTGGCGTCTTTCCCAGCTGCACTGACCCCGTGGGAATCTTCTACGACAACACGGGTGCCATTGCTAATGCTGAGTTTGCTGGGATCCGATGGATTATGAGACTATGTTCAGATTGTGTTTGAGTAATATATTTGATTCTCCTCTTTTATATTTATGTTCTAGAGTAATTCTTGCATGTTCTCTGTTGCTGTTTATTGCTTTGGCCAAGTAGTAGGTAGTGACTCCAAGAGGGAGCATTGATACATCCAAAACGTAACTATAATTTCTGCTCGTTCCATGCATTTTTTGTGTGATATTGCTATGATCTAGATACACTTTCATACATTTTTGATCATATTTGGACTAACCTATTAACTCAGTGCACCCCAGTGCCAGTTCCTGTTTTCTGCTGTTTTTCTATTTCAGTTTTCCCCCATATAAAAAGTGCCAGAAAAATTCGGGAAAATTCAGATAAAAAATCAGCGTGACGGAAGCTTCGAGAAAATCCTGGGAGGGGCCAGAGGGGGGCCAAGGGGGGGCCAGGCAGCCACCTGGCGCGGCCCCACCCCTGGCCGCGCCAGGGGGAGCGCCTGGGGCCCCTGGCCCACCTCTGGCTGCCCCCTTTCGCCTATATATCCCCCGTCACGGGAAAAATCCAGAGGAGGAACCCTATTCCGCGAACTCGCCTCTGTTCCGTCGCCGCCGCCGCGCATCCAAGATCGGGAGCACCAGAAGACCTCTTCCCGGCACCCTGCCGGAGGGAGGATTGACCTCCGGGAGTCACCTCTCCACCATGGATGCTCCCCGGATGTCCCGTGAGTAGTTCTTCTTGGACCATGGGTCCGTGACCAGTAGTTATGTGATGTTCTCCTCCCCTCTTTGATCTTCATTGTTTAGACCTCGTGAGCTGCCCTACATGATCGAGGCACCTTTGTAATATTTCTGCAATTGCTATGTTGAGTTTGATCGGATCTGATGGATTATGAGATTATGTTCAGATTGTGATAGAGTAATATATTTGGTTTTGATCTTTTATATTTTTGTTCCTAAGTAATTCTTGCATGTTCTCCGTTGCTGTTTATTGCTTTGGCCAAGTAGTAGGTAGTGACTCCAAGAGGGAGCGTTGTGCTACATTGTGGGTTCATGCCTCCCTGATGACACGCTTGAGTGACAGTAACATGAGTCTAGGGGATGTGCTGTTGCCACAAGGCGGAAAACAACGGTGCTTGTGACCACGGTCACAAGGATTGTTTACTTTACGCAAAGTTCTTTTATTGCAGTTGTCTGTTGCCTTGGGTTTACACTTTGGGTGGGGCTCGCAACTTAATACCAGCGAGATGTTCTGGATAGATATCTCAAGGTGGATGATTAGTAGTAGATGCAGATGGATTTCGGTCTACTTATTTTGGCGTACTGCCCATGCTTTTGAACCTCTTCCTTTCTTTTGTAACATAGTTAGCATTGCGGTGCGTTCATAATCCTGTCAATTGCCTTTCTGTAATTTGTTTACCTCGCATAGCAGTTTTATTGTCTTTTGGGAGAGAGACATCACTAGCGAACATCACGTATCCCGGTCCATATCCTTATTACTGTTTCAAGCTATCTTTACTTTTCTGCTTTTACTTGCTATCATTATCACTTGCGTTTTACCCTTTGTGAACAACAAGACCGGAGAGATTGACAACCTCTCTGAACTTCGTTGGGAACAAAGTTATCTGTGTCTGTGTGCATGTCCACGTCAGTCGCGCCGCTGACACCTACTTATCATATCCGGAGTCCTACGGGAGACAAACCTTGGTATCTTCACCGAGGGAATCTCACTGCTAAACTGCATCACGCCTTCCACTTTGGGCTCACCAACGAAGGGCGGGAAGACGCTAAGCAAAGAGAATTTCTGGCGCCGTTGCCGGGGACTCCGAGTGCTAAGATAGGGGAGTTGCACACTACCCTTTACCTTTGTTTTTTAGTCTTGTTAGTTTATCTTTTAGTTTTTATCTTTGTGTCTTTTATCAAAATTTACAAAAAAAAATTATTTATCTTGCTAGCTGTCAGTATGTCTGGTCCTTCTGCTTTTGTTGAGACTGAGGTTCTCACCTTTAAACAAAAAGGTGGAGAAAGTTTAAAAGATGCTTGGTATAGAATTAATGATTCTCATAGAAAAGCCACCAAGGAGCAATCCACTACTATCCTGCTTAGAAATTTTTATGTTGGGATTACTCCTTGGAATAGGTTCATTTTAGATACTGCTATCAATGGGAATTTTCTAGAAGCCCCGACTTGGGAGTCTCTTAATATTATTGAAAATCTTTTTGGAAATCTCCCTATTGCTAGCATACAAGAAGATGTAACTCTATCTCACATTATGAAGAAACTTGAAAAGATAGAGTTAGAAATACCAAGTATAACTAGGATAAATGAGTTGGATCGAAAGATTCAAGGGAATTTGAATAGGCTTGATAGCTCCATGCTTAAAATTATTAAAACTTTGGAGGTCATCAAATCCCGTGATACGGATCTTTCTAGGATAGATAAGATTGAGGAAATCATTAATACTTTAGGAACTACTTTCTCCTCAATCAAACCAAAAAGGGTTGAGACTTCGGCAAGAAGGGAACCTAAGTTCAATTATGTCCCTAAGGTTCCCCGACCTAAAAATAAGCCACCTATTGCCAAAGAAGTTGAAACCATGAAAACTTTGGAAGAAATACCTCTCTTTGATAATTCTATAAATGAATCTTCCATTGATTTCCCGCCTTTTGGTTTTATCCCTAGAAGTATCTTCATTAGGCCTTTATTTGAAAGACCTCTTAAGACTAGTTGTACAATTTAAGAGCTTTTTGATGATCTTGATGATGGTTCGATTGATACAATTTGATCTTTTGCATTATGCCTAGCTAATGGCTTTAAAGAAGCGCTTTCGGGAGGCAGCCCGCAACGAATTTAGGTTTTTATTTTTGCTTTTGTTGTGTCTTGATGATTGTTACTTCTGTAGCAACATTATTGTATCTTTATTTTTCAACTTTGTGCCAAGTTATAGCCTCTTACGGCAAGGGAAGTAAAAGTTGTAACATGCTGTCCAGAAAACAGATTTTGTCCTCGTGACCAGAAAAATCCCAGTTCATATTTTTGAGCTGAATTGTTTACACAGTATGCTCTATACATTACGAAACTTCCGTATGTTCTGAGTTTTTTGATTTGAGTTGCAGAAGTGCCCCTAAAAAATTCTTTACTATCTGCTGTTCTGTTTTTCACGGATTCTGCCACGTTTTGTCTCTCCTAACTTTTGCAAACCTTAAGCTTGCTTTTTCTTTGAAAAAACTTTTTGGCACTCTTGAGAAACAGTAGCTCTTCAAGAATATCTTTATATCCAGTGGAGAAAAATTATTTATTAAGGGTACTAACCTCTCTAATCAGCTTATGATGAGTTATGTATGAAGGGAGTTTTCAAGTGTGTGATGGAAGATGATAAAAGAAGATCTAGGAGTGTCAAGCGCTCAAGCTTGGGCATGCCCCCATGCATCCCCATTAAATATTCAAGGAGACTCAAGCATCTAAGCTTGGGGATGCCCCCGTGCATCCCCTTCTCCATCAACAATCATCAGTTCGTCCTTCGTCTCACTATATTTTTATCACTTCATGTGTTACGTGCTATGCTTGGAGCGTCTCGCTCTTAGGTTTTGTTTTTAGTTTCTTTAGCTTTACTTGCTGTTCATAACAAGTTAGATCCTTTATTGCTTTGTGTGGGAGAGAAACACGCTCCACTTTCAAAATCTAGAACGCATCATAGGATTCTTCATGCCTATCTTTTTGCTGTTGTGTGTTCTTTATCTTTTCATAGCTACTGCCATGTTTAGTTTTAGTCTTAGGTTGTCTTAGCAAGAGCCTTGGCTTTTGTTTAGATTGTTGCTGGAACTCTTTTTAGTTTTCATGTTTATCTTGTTAAAGAGAGTTGGTTGTTGCACTGAGTTGTGTCTTGTTTTGAGAAGTAGGTTATTGAGGTTGCTATTTAATTCTAGTAGTAGCTTGCAATAGTTTTGAGGTACTGCTATGAGTAATGTTTGAACTTTTGGTGTCAAGAGCTCTTGCCTATTAGTGATAGGTATCGTATTTTGGGCAATCCGTGTTTATTTTCAAAACCCACAAAATCTAGTTGAGAACTCTAGCTACTAGATGGATCACTACTCTTCTGAGGAGTCGAATATCAGAGAACACTCACGTACCATGAGTCGAGGATGCGCAAGGATAACCAAACCCCCATACACTCCTCCTCGGGGTACTTGTCTCTTTGTGAACCTCCTTATTAGATTGAGAGTTACCGATAATAAGTGCATGAGTTCTTCGGACTAATGTAAGTATTGAGAGTTGACACTTCCACCTTCCCATATTTTGCTAGCCTTTCACGTGTCGTGCATTGCCTTCTTCTCACTCCGAGAGTTGGTGTCCACCTTCGCCAGTACATCCAAACCCTTGGCATGATACGCTCTGTCATCATAAGCCTCCTTATATCTTTCCTCAAAACAGCCACCATACCTACCTATCAAGGCATTTCCATAGCCTTTCCGAGTTATATTGCCATGCAACATCCACCTCTTCATGACTTGATCTTCATGTCATACATGTTCCTGCTACACTGGCAGCGACATACATTGCATACATCATGATAGTTACATCTTCTTTATGTTTTGAGTACCTTGTAAAGGGTGAAAGATTTCCTTTACCTTCTTGTAAAATAGGGTGTTGCCCTTAAGTGAGGAAAAGATCCCAAAGTGGACACATTAAAAGATCCCAAAGAGGACAAATGAGAGTTGAATAGAAAGAGCCATTGAGGCCACAAAAAAAAAGAGAGAAAGGGGCAACACTACTATTCTCTTGAGAGATCCACACTAGTACTCCCTTTATATCTTTGTACTCCATAGAGATGATCATTATGCATATAGCTACGTGGGGACCTTCACACTATAGAACTTGGCTTGCATATTCCAAGGATGAGCCTCCTCAAACGAGCTCTAGGTCTTCATGAGCGAGCAAGTTAGATGCACCCCCACTAGTTCCATTGGAGAGCTTCTTAGCTCGTATGTGCATCCGTTGCATGGCAATCCCTACTCCTCACATCATATCTATCATTTGGCATCTCTTGCCTATGATTGTCCTCATTGATGTGAGCCTTTCTCATCCTTTTTGTCTTCCTCCTCCACCATATTCTCTCTTTGCCATCCTAAGTGTCAACTTTCATGCTTATGCTCATCCATTGCATGAGTGCTCAAAATATCGAAAAGGAGTGGATCAAATTGACTTGTACCTGGCTAGTGGTCTGGGGATGAGTCAAGATAAGATTCCAAAGAAGACCAAGTGTGACACTTTAGTAGATTGAGTTCTCAACAAAAATACTTTTTTCTCTCGTATTCCCTATCCCCTTTCTTGCACGCAAACACCATTTGGAGACATTCGAGTCACGGATAGCGAGAGCTCTTGCACCTAATGTTCTTTTGTTACTTGCTTCAATGCTAATATAGACTCTTGCATGTTATGACTTGAATTGAATCTCTAACCTTGATTGCTTTTCAAAGTCCTTTTATGGTTGCTAGCATGTCACCACAGAAATTATGCTTTTTATCATTTACCTACTCGAGGACGAGCAGGAATTAAGCTTGGGAATGTTGATACGTCCAAAACGTATCTATAATTTCTGCTCGTTCCATGCATGTTTTGTGTGATATTGCTATGATCTAGATACACTTTCATACATTTTTTATCATATTTGGACTAACCTATTAACTCAGTGTACCCCAGTGCCAGTTCCTGTTTTCTGCTGTTTTTCTATTTCAGTTTTCCCCCATATAAAAAGTGCCAGAAAAATTCGGGAAATTCAGATAAAAAATCAGCGTGACGGAAGCTTCGAGAAAAGCCCGGGAGAGGCTAGAGGGGGGCCAAGGGGGGGCCAGGCGGCCACCTGGCGCGGCCCCACCCCTGGCCGTGCCAGGGGGGCGCCTGGAGCCCCTGGCCCACCTCTAGCTGCCCCCTTTCGCCTATATATCCCCCGTCACGGGAAAACTCCAGAGGAGGAACCCTATTCCGCGAACTCGCCTCTGTTCCGCCGCCGCCGCGCTTCCAAGATCGGGAGCACCAGAAGACCTCTTCCCGGCACCCTGCCGAAGGGAGGATTGACCAACGAGAGTCTCCTCTCCACCATGGATGCTCCCCGGATGTCCCGTGAGTAGTTCTTCATGGACCATGGGTCCGTGACCAGTAGCTATGTGATGTTCTCCTCCCCTCTTTGATCTTCATTGTTTTGACCTCGTGAGCTGCCCTACATGATCGAGGCACCTTTGTAATATTTCTGCAATTGCTATGTTGAGTTTGATCAGATCTGATGGATTATGAGATTATGTTCAGATTGTGATAGAGTAATATATTTGGTTTTGATCTTTTATATTTTTGTTCCTAAGTAATTCTTGCATGTTCTCCGTTGTTGTTTATTGCTTCGACCAAGTAGTAGGTAGTGACTCCAAGAGGGAGCGTTGTGCTAGATTGTGGGTTCATGCCTCCCTGATGACACGCTTGAGTGACAGAAACATGAGTCTAGGGGATGTGCTGTTGCCACAAGGGGGAAAACAACGGTGCTTGTGACCACGGTCACAAGGATTGTTTACTTTACGCAAAGTTCTTTTATTGCAGTTGTCTGTTGCTTTGGGTTTACACTTTGGGTGGGTCTCGCAACTTAATACCAGCGAGATGTTCTGGATAGATATCTCAAGGTGGATGATTAGTAGTAGATGCAGATGGATTTCGGTCTACTTATTTTGGCGTACTGCCCATGCTTTTGAACCTCTTCCTTTCTTTTGTAGCATAGTTAGCATTGCGGTGCGTTCATAATCCTGTCAATTGCCTTTCTGTAATTTGTTTACCTCGCATAGTAGTTTTATCGTCTTTTGGGAGAGAGACATCACTAGCGAACATCACGTATCCCGGTCCATATCCTTATTACTGTTTCAAGCTATCTTTACTTTTCTGCTTTTACTTGCTATCATTATCACTTGTGTTTTACCCTTTGTGAACAACAAGACCGGAGAGATTGACAACCTCTCTGAACTTCGTTGGGAACAAAGTTATCCGTGTCTGTGTGCAGGTCCACGTCAGTCGCGCCGCTGACACCTACTTATCATATTCGGAGTCCTACGGGAGACAAACCTTGGTATCTTTACTGAGGGAAACTCACTACTAAACTGCATCACGCCTTCCACTTTGGGCTCACCAACGAAGGGCGGGAAGCCGCTAAGCAAGCATTATGCATGATTGTGGGTTCATGCCCCCTGATGACTAGCTTGAGTGACAGAAACATGAGTCTAGGGGATGTGTTGTTGCCACAAGGGGGAAAACAACGGTGCTTGTACTTGCGGGTGCAAGGATTGTTTACTTTACACAAAGTTCTTTAATGCAGTTGTCTGTTGCTTTCAGTTTACACTTTGGGTGGGATTCGCAACTTAATACCAGCAAGATGTTCTCGATGGATATCTCAAGGTGGATGATTAGTAGGTAGATGCAGATGGATTTCGGTCTACTTGTCTTGGCGTACCGCCCATGCTTTTGAGCCTCTTCCTTTCTTTATAGCATAGTTAGCGTTGGTTTGCGCACATAATCCTGTCAATTTCCCAGCTGTAATTTGTTTACCTCGCATGGCTATTTTATCGTCTTTTGGGAGAGAGACATCACTAGTGAACATCATGGGACCCCGGTCCATATTTCCAATATTGTTTACACCCGCTATCAATTTACTGCTTTATTTACTTTTCCGTTGCTATCACTATCATTATTATCCCGTGCGTTTTATCCTTTGTAAACAACAAGGCCGGAGGAATTGACAACTCCTCTGTACTCGTTGGGAAGCAAAGTTATTTGTTGTGTGTGCAGGTCCAGGAGAAGCAAGTGATTATCTTCAAACGACGCATCACTTGCCGAACCACCTACTTATCGTTGTTGGAGTCCATCTGGTTCGACACTCAACCTTAGCATCTTCGCTAAGGGAAATTTCCGCTATGCTACATCTCACCTTCCACTTTGGGTAACCAACGAGGGGCGAGAAGTAAACTCTCGTGACGTCATCAGGCAGCCCGGTAACGTCACATCTCAACAAGACGTATTGAGTACGCGTCATTGCCATCTCAGCATTCTGTTTCTGAAAACTTTTGACCGTATTTCAAAATCTTTTACTCCCATCGCGGGAACCTTGCCTTCGCTAAAAACAGAGCAAGGCCCAAAACCTCGAGAGTTCGGGTGCTCCCTCACCCAGAAGACGAAGACATGCTCGAGTGACCGCTCGCACCAACAAGCAATCACTACATCCACAGAGTTTCGGGTGCTCCCTCACCCAGAAGGCAATAATGTGCTCGGGTGACAAATCGCATCCACAGAGTTCGGGTGCTCCCTCACCCTGAAGACAACGAAGCATTCGAGTGGCTACTCGCAAGACTCAACTAATATCCGACAAGACAATCTGCCTACGCACTCGACGACTTTCCGAGTGGGTGCTTTCTTATCGACTCCTCGCCCGAGCTCGCAAAAGCTCCGCGAGTGACTTCCAATAGTCCACTTGGTCGTTTATTCCAGGTGGGTGCATCTCTAATTAGGCTCCGCGCCTCTATAAAAATGATGCCTGGGTTGCAACTCGCCGTACCCCAGATGTCGCGCAAGCTTAGCGCGTAGGTAAGACCCCGCTGCGCAGTCGGGCGGACCGGGACTTGCCACAGCGCGACTTCACTCCCGACGTTTTCCATGCGCTTGCATGATAGAAAGATGAGCCGATATCGGACGCGTTAAGTCTATTTGCTGGGACCGGCGGCATCGATCCTATAAGGCCTGCAGCGGCATGGACTTTGCTAGACACCGGTCGTTTCCAAGTTCGTGTCGAGGGACACGGGCTTGATTGGGCTATTGAGGTATTTTCCACTAGCGCAATTCACCAAGGCTCGACCAGTCGACTACCTTGGGTCCTTTCAGCTTATCATCCCTCGAAGAAACATTGTCATTGCTAAACTGCCAATGACTCGCAGCCGCGTTGTGCATATGAAGGCAAGCGATGATGGATTTGAGTCCCTGCGCGACTCTTTGAGTCCCCCAGGCACTCGGGGGCTACTGGCGAGGGGGTGACCCCACGACTCCTGCGTGTGAGGATACCTGGTGCGTACAAATACGGAGGGACCGATAGAATCCTCGACGGGTCTATGACTGGCCTACTCAAAGCACCGACGTAGGAGTCTGCGACCAACAAGGAAGTCAAGACTTGGCGTCCAAGCCGAAGCTAGTTTAGGAAATCGTCCTTGTAACCTGAGATGGACTCCCCGAGACCCAGCCTAGTATATAAAGGCTGGGAGGGGTGACGCCTCAGGACATCCAATCCACAATCGACACATCCAATCTACAATCGACACATCCAATCTTCAATCGACACCTCCGGTCTTGAGCAAACTCGCCTAGACCTCCACTGTAATCGCCCCCTCGCATAATACAATTGAGCAGGAAGTGCTTCTCCTGTTAGCCGACGAGTATCGCCAACCTGTTCCTCTCTACGATCTAACCCAGGGTCCCTGATCATGGGATTTGCCGAGGCTAATCCTCGTTAATGCTCATTGGTTAAAGTTTGACCTTTCTCTATCTCATCGATCAACATGGCCTCTGATTTCTTAATAGTTTTGCTTAGTGAATCAAGTTCATCTAGTTGGATTGAAGAAATTTTAGCAAGTTTATCATAGCTTATCTTTGAGTCACTTTCATATGAAGAACAATCAGAAGTATCATAGGTAACTTTGGATGAAGATACCTTTGCCTTGGCCATAAAGCAGAATGCAGGAGTTTCATCTTCACTGCTATTGTTGGTGAAGAAAGAGCTCGAAGCACCGGCCGTAGCAAATGCCAATCCAGCAACACCATCACACTCAGATCCAGACGTTGATCTTGAGCCTGATTCTGCTTCGGACCCAGAGGCTTCTTCTTCAGAGTTCATCTCTTTACCCAGATAGGCCTTGGCACGGTGAGAATTGCTTCATCGAGACCTGTGTGTCTTTGAAGAAGAACTCTCACGCTTCTTGTGATACTTCTTTTTCTTGTCATCATCAGAATCTTTCTTCTTTTCTCTTCTTAAACTGGAATCATGTCTCTTTGACTCATAGCTTCTGGAGGATCTGTGAGACTTGCTTGAGGAATCTCTGAGTGAATGCTTTGATTTGTTTTTAGATTCCCACAACGGGCAATCAACAATGTAATGACCTGGTTTCTTGCATTTGTAGCAGCAGTTGTCCTTCGATGGAGAGCTTCGTGAGGATGAACGGTGAGCATAATTGCTTGAGTGCCTTGACGAGTAATTCTTCTTCGGAGATGAGAAACCTTTTCTTTGAAATCGGCTGAAGTGCTTCATGATCAGTGCCAAATCCTTCCCGATGCTTGCAGGATCATCAGATTCAACATCGAAAGCAGAACTAACTTCAGGTGAAGAGTGGCGTGAAGCTCTTGCTTTTAGAGCATGTGATCTTCTTTGAGAATCATTTACATCTCGCTTCTCTTCTTCTTCCATTTCAAAAGTATTGATTCTCTCAAGAATATCATCAGCAACAAGTTTTCTGAAATCATTCCTTTCCTTGATCATTAGCACAATGTGATCGAAAGAGTCATCCAACGAGCGAAGCAAAGTTCTCACCACCATGTGAGGGGTGATGTCTTCAGCACCGAGGGAAATCAACTCATTTGCGAGAGTAGTGAGTCTGCTGTATATGGAGTTGACTTTCTCTCCCTCGTTTCTCTTGAATCGGTAGAATTTTCTTCGGAGGGTGTCTATTCTGGCATCTTTCTGAGTGGAAACTCCTTCTCCAATCTTTTCAAGATAGTCCCAGGCACCTTTGGCAGATGGGATATTCTTCACTTCATGATACTTCTCTGGAGTCAATTGATTCGTGATGAACACCCAGACTTCAGAATCGAGTGTTAGACCTTTGATTTCATCAGCTGTGGGAGCATCCTTGTCCTTAAGCTGAACTCCATTCTTGACAACTTCCCAGGCATCAGAATTGATAGCAATGATATTCCTCATCATCTTGTCCTTCCAGTACGGTAGTCCTTCCCACTGAAACGACAATAGGTTCGCCGAAGCGAACAGCTGCAAAAGACATACTTGGAAACACTCCAAGAGGTTAATCCAAAACACACAGAGTGTAGGGAGTGCATAGCTCTGATACCAATTGAAAGTCCAAGTATGTGATCAGAGGGGGAGGGGGTGAATGATCACTTCAAATTTTCGAGTGAAGCTTTGAAGTGAAGCATAAGCTCAACAAAAAAGGATCACAGAAACAAGTAATAGGAAGCAAAATATGTAGCGAAACTAAACAAAGCGAATCAAAACATGTTGAAGCATAACTGGAAGCAAATGCAATGCGGAAAGTAATTGCTTAAAGTAAAATGAACTCTTGACTCGGCGATGTTTGTTCGACCAGTTCACGCTCTGCAAAACGCTACGTCTGGTTGGAGGGACTGGTCCTTCGCTCCACTACACCAATCTCCTTGAGCTTGGCCAGTTTTGACTCGGGGTAGATTATCAAGGAAATCTCCGAAAACTTTGACAAACTTGAACTTCGAGGCGACAATTACTCTTCGCTCCCTGAAGACGACACTCTAACCGTCTAGGAGAATTGCGATTCTCCAAGATAAAAAAAGGCTAGCAAGCTTTCACCTAAGTCATCGTGAATCTACTCAGATCAATGGGACCTAGGATTCAGTGTATTGGCTTTTGGGTTTTTCTTCAGTGGCGTTCTTGGGATGCTCTCTTCAGTCTCTCTCAGGAATAATCTCAGAGCAGCCAACCGCAAATGGAGGCGGGGGCGGCGTATTTATAGTTGGCGATCCCGAGGTACGAAATGACTGATTTGACCTGAAGCGACAGCTTGACGCGTGTCACAACGTTCAGATTAGTCATCAATGCGCAACTTTACTTGCGGAACAAGTAAAGCTGACTCACGGACTTAATTGTGCTTCGGAAGCCAAAGAACAAAGTCTTTGCTACCGAAACTTAACTCAGTGCACATGAGATTTCTTCACTCTGGCTTTTCACTTGGTTTAGTTTTGATCTGAGCAATTTCACAATAGCTTCGATGTCAACAAACTAAACCCCTCTTGATAGTACGGTTTTTCCTATGTCTCAAAGAATAGATTCATTTTTGGGGTTCATCCTCCGTGATTAATCTTCGCTCAAAGGGTAATGCTTCGATAACATGAAAAAATTCCTTGAAGCTTTATCACCTGGCTTGTCCTTCAGGAACCTAATCAACTGTTTATACTAGAAAACATTGTTAGTTCCTCTACTATCTTGTCCAACAATATCCAAAACACATGGGGGCAACACTTTGCTCTTACAAATGGTTTGGTGGATGACTTGAGATGCCGCAAAGGCCTGTACGCACTACCTTCACGTGGGATAAGGAGTTATGGGCTCCCCTATGTCGTAGTCTCGTTCGAGACATCAGCAGTACCGCGGGCTGGTTGCCGAGAAGTGAGGTGTCTTCTTTACTCGAGCTATGTTCTTTGCTACTGCTTCCTGACCACCCACACACCATGCAGGAGTACGTCAGGGTTAGGGTCCAAAGCCCTGCGTACTTAGGATTTAGACCGGCATATGGACTCTCTGTTGAGCTTGAAGGATGGGCTGCGGCGTGTCGGATAGCCTCTGTGGGGCATTCCCTAACAAGGTGTACGCCACCCTGGAGATCTGAGCATGCAGGCTTAATAGTAGTGCACCCTTGCAGGGAGTTTAATCTATTCAAATAGCCGTGTCCATGGTAACATGACGCTTTATGCTGAAGCCAGATCCTACTACTACAAACTACTACATTACTAAACTATTGGTTCCGGGTTTTCTTCCTCGCAGGGAAGTCGAGGAAGTGATCTCGTAGGCATTGATAATTATTACAACTTACTATTATACAATGCTGCATCAACTTCTGCTACATTGTTACTTTATGATGTATGTATAACTGTTGGCTATTCTCTTCTTGTGCTTCAAGAATCCTTGGAAGATGCTAGTCTTCGATAGGCCTAGCATATTCCCTCTTACCCTGGTACTTCTATCATACAGTCCACTATACAGCCTCTTCATCCATTTTGATATCAATGCTTAAATGCTTAGTAGCCTGGGTTTAAGTCTCGATGAGTACGCTAGATACTCACCCTTGCTTTATGTCCCCCTTTGGTTTATATGCCCGGATTGTTGCAACCAGACGCTGGCACCCAGGAGAAGGAGTACCCCGGAGGCGCCTACTACGACGTCGAGTTACCCATTGACCAGGAGTAGTTCGGAGGTTCCCAGGCAGGAGGCATCTCCTTTTCGATCTGTCGTTATTTGTGCTAGCCTTCTTAAGGCAATCATGTTATTCATGTATGTACTCAGATACTATTGCTTCCGCTAATTTTGTGCTCTCGAGCTATTGTATTCGAGCCCTCGTGGCCCCTGTCCTGTATTATACATCTTGTATAAATTTATTTGTAGAGTTGTGTTGTGACATTTTACCGTAAGTCACTGATCTTGATCGTGTATCTTGTGTGTATGATTATTGTACATGATCGTAAATCGGGGGCGTCACAATGCGTCACACAATGGATTGTTTGTTGTGAGAGAGCTGCGAGGTGGTCCCAAACGCAGTGAGATGGAAGTGGCAAATTTACCTAGTACACGCGTCACACAGTGGATGGTTTGTGGTGACAGAGCTGCTAGGTGTCCCAAAGACAGTGAAACGGAACTGGCAAGTTTACCTAGTACACGTGTCACGTTACGGATGGTTTGTTGTGACAGAGCTGCCAGGTGGCCCCAAAGGCAGCATGACAGAAGTGGCAAATTTATCCAGTACACGCGTCACACAACATATGCTTTGTTGTGACAAAGCTGCCAGGTGGCCCCAAAGTTAGTGAGATGGAAGTGGCAAGTTTCCCAGTACACGCGTCACAAAGTGGATGGTTTGTTGTATCAGAGCTGCCAGGTGGCCCCAAAGGCATTGAGACGGAAGTGACAATTTTACCCAGTTCATGCGTCACACAATGGATGGTTTGTTGTGATACAGCTGGCAGGTGGCCCCAAAGGCAGTGAGATGAAAGTGGCAAATTGCCTTAGAAGGTTCGCATCTATCCTCACATAAACTTTGTAGAAATTTAGTAACTTAAGTTCCCATGTCATTCCTATCCTACGAACCAAAGAGGCCTTAATTGTTTTTCAAACGCTCATCCAAAACAGCTTCAAACCAAAAAGGAAGAAAACCATGCAAACTCCAAAAAAAGTAATCTCTCCGATCCATAATAACGGTCGCTTATTTTGTACTAAGCTAATACAAACTTTATACTAGGTGAACGGTACTTATGATGGATTGGAGGGAGTATATTTTTATTTTGCTCTGATAAAAAAACAAATCAATTTGTCGAGCCGCCCGAGTGGAAACCCTAGTCGCCGTCGCACAGAACCCTTCCCTACGACCGCTACTGCTGCACCGCCACCGAAGGGCCAATCGGCGAAGCCGTGTCGCGTCCGAGGATGGTGGCCGTGGGGCATATTCGCCCCCTCTCGCGCCTCCCCCATGTCCCTCTCGTGCCAAACTCCCTTCCCATATGTGATTTGGTGCGACACAGTGCTGTCCCTTCTCTCTGGCGGCTGCGTCCTTCATCGTCGGCTCGACGTGTGCATCCCCGACCTGCTTCTCCCCTGACTACCTCCTCCCCCAACATGCAACTCTTCTCTCTGTTACTGCTGGTTGGGTTCTGCCCATGGGGGACAAAGTCTAGTCTAGCTGAGACCTAGGCATGTCCCGTTGCAGGCAGCCCCTCGTCTCCGACAACACCTTATTCGAGCCGTGGTGTTGGCTGCCATCTCGGGTGGTCATAATGGTTTTTTTGACAGGTATTGTGGCGGACTCTCTGCCATCACTGCTCCGTTCCCGGCTGCTATGGACCTGTGTTCTCTAGCGTCCATGGCCTGCCGACGCGGTTCTGGCCTCGGCGCTCTGGCTGGTGCGTCCTCTCCAACATTCAGCTCGCTGGCGTTTCAACGGCTCCGCCTCTGGCAGTTCGGATCCACGTTCCCTTCTGGCTCCTAGCTTATCGGTGGTGCCGGTCGCCATCTCATCCGCCGCGTTGGCTCTCTATATCCCATCCTTTCCGACCCTGTCCACCTTTGCGGCGTGTTAGTTTTAAGCTCATGATTTTTTGCGGTGTACGCTGACTTCCTCATCTCCGAACCCTGATTCGACGGGAATGAGATTGCTCGGACTCAAGCCAGGGAGAAATCCCTGCTCGGCTCGCCGATGTTGGCAATTGCGACACTCACGGGTGCCGTTTTCCTTCTTGGAGGCGCTGCCATGGCCTTTATCCGTGCCCTCTTCGAGCATCGGGGAAAACCCTTGGTCCGGTTATTCGGATCGGATGGTGGCGACGCAATGACGCCGTTCTCCTTCTTGAAGGCGCTATCTTGCTTGCTCGCGGTGTCCTCAGTGTTGGCTTTGATGATGTTCGATGTCATGCCAGTATGGCCTGGCCCTCTAGTCCTATATTTGTTGGATTTAGCTGTGGGCTAATCATCCATTGTATGTTTGCTTCAGGTTCCATGCCCACGCTTATTCATGTAGCGCTCGTGCCATGTGTTGTACCCTATTTTGTATTTATTCGGTTTCCTTCTATCAATGAAATGATACGTCAATTTTGTGCGTTTACGAAAATAAAATAAAAATAGATTTCATTTTCTTTGCAAAAAAGTCAACCACATGTTGATTCGCTTTAATGAGAAAGATGGTTCTAAGAGCAAGTACAATAATGCCTTGTCAGCTGGCTATAAGGAATTAAATAGTATATTTGTGCTTAGTTGGAGGAGAGAGAAGAGGAAAGAGAAGAGAAGCGGACTACTAATTAGTAGCCAGCTGCAACACATGCTCCTAGGCACATTGTGAGATAAACATATGAGTCATATATTGCTAAAGTAGTATTCCTTATAGCCTTACTATTGTACTTGTTGACTACAAGGTTAGCTATAGATGACATGTCATCTCCTTATAGCCAACAGTTAGCTCGGATAATGCTAACGTAGACCGAGCTACACGTAGTCCTTTAGTTTGAACAAGTCATAAAATGTATTTTATATTATTCAAAAAGCATTGAATTTTTTTATGAATATATATAGACATGTATATGACATATGTGCAAATTTTCATATCATTATACTTTCACATGTGGCGTATGAAAAAAAGACAAATATTTAATTTTAAATGAACCTTTTTGTTGTTGGTTTTGGGATGAAATTTTGTTTTTTATGCAGACTTCATATTATAATATTTTCAAACCAAATTTGACATGTTTATACGAAATACATATAAGTTTTCATAGATTTTTTTCGGATTTTTTCAGAACTTTTAAATATATTTTATATTTTTTTTAAAATAAAGGCCTACATGTAGCTCGGCCTCCAGAAATTCGTACTCGCAGTTAGCTATATTATTAACCATGCTCTAAAGATGGTGCTCGCATTTTCCTGAATTTATTCCAGTGCTTCCGGTGATGCGCTTTCAGTGGGAGGAGACGTTTCCGTCAAAGACGAGGTGGTGGCTTCGTTAATCTCAAGATGATGTACCGGCTCAGTATTGCGAAGATGCTCATAGGGGTAGGATGTGCGTGTGTGCGTCATAGGGTAATTGTATACTCGTGTATGTGAGCGTCAGAGTTGTACTGTGTTCCTACAAAAAATGGCTCGCACCGCACTCCTCCTCTCCGTACCACCACAGTCATGGCACGTGGGCCCATGGGCTGCCAGGCACGGAAAACACATTTCATTGTCCTCTCCTCCAAAAGGAAGAAAAGCATGCTAACTTTCACAGACAAGTGGGCCCATCCCGCAACCACATAAATATTCTTCCTCCCCTTCCCTTATAAATACCGTCGGGCCCCTTGCCCTTTCCCCCGAAGAAGCAGACCACCACCTCCTCATTCAATCACCAGTCCTCATTTCCTCAGAGGCGGAAGCGGTTGCGTGTTCGCGGAGAAGCAGAGACCAAACCCTCTCCTCCCCACCTGGCGGCGGGAGAGAGAGAGAAAGAGGAGCGGCGCGCGGAGGACGAAGGCCGCAGCCAGCCCGTGTCGACTCGAGCAGCCCGCCGCCAAGGTAACATCATCGCCTCCTCCGATCCCCAAACCCCACTCAATCCCGTCGCGTGCCTCGGATTCGGTGCAGGGAGGAGTTGATTGATTCATCTGATCGGGGGTTTGCTGCCCGGGGACTCCGTTTCCGGCGGTTGATCGGCCACCGCGGGTTCGTTTCGGGGGCGCTGCGGGAGAGCGGAGGGATTTGAGGTCGAATTTCGGGGGTGATTTGAGGCGGTGCTCTTCTAATTGGCAGGAGGAGCGTGTTTTTAGGCGGTACTGGCGGTTGATTTTGCTCCTGAATCGTGGTGCGCTCCTGGGACAGTGCGATTTAGGTTGGGAGGCAGGGTCGTTTTCCATGAGCGCGAAATGTCACCCCCTTAGCGCGCTGTAGTCTCGGCCACAACCTGTTTGGTTCTGTATACTCTCGCCCAGTTGATCTCGTACAAGCTGTGAACTGCGATCACCTTTGGTTAGTACAGTTGACTTGCCATGATGCTTGCTTTAATTCTACCGTAACTGTCTCCTTGCTCTCGACCCTGTATTTTCACCTTGTATGACCCTTTGGGGAAACAGAACACTGTCAAAAAACCTTATCATGCTTCAGTTTCTGATTCGGTCAATGGGCTCCTTCCCTGTCTTTGGTGCAAATTTTGGTTGGTTCAGTGACCCAATTAGAATTAGGCTGACCTTTTAAGACCGGGCTATTTGCACCGGGAAACACATGCTATGTAAACATGAATGCTCCTAATCCATTCCAACCTTACTACCATGGCCTGTATTGTTCATAACTCTTAATTGGTTGATGTCAAAACATGTTGTGCTATCAATGGTCACTACTTGCCCAGTGGTTGGTTTACACAATCGTATTTCATCCATCTATATCTTCGTGGTCGCCTCTTTGAACCCTTGCATATATTATATCCTTCGGCGTGTTGGCCATTATCGGAATGGTTTGCATACCGGCAGATACTAAACATGGGGCACACATAGAGGATCAGATTGGATGTACATCATTTACCCTGGTTTAGGCCCTTGAGGTGGGGTAATACCCTACATACAGTGTGTCTGATTTCTTTTATATTGGTGTTGTCTCGTATGAGAGACATAGAGAGGGATGTCGACTCGGGGAGGCCCCTATCTCCCTTATATAGGTGGGTGAGGGGTAGGATTTCATGGATCCGAGTCGGTTTACATGGCTTGTAGACCAAGTAGATCTATTAGAGTATATGTCTTGTGCGCCAAGTAAGGAGGCACCCGTTTGGAGGAGGCCTATACACCCACCTGTTCCTCGACGTTGTGCCTGGGATCTAGACTGGTCCCACATATCAACACTAGTCTTTTATGCGCACCTAGGAACAACTTCTCAGTCGGTCACCCATCCTTAAAATTGTCCAAGTCAAGCACACTTAACTTTGTGATTCCTTGAGGATGGCTTTCGGAAAAGAAGGTGCACCTTGTTGATAAGAGTAGTCTATCATTCTTGTTAAGTCGGGGTGTCACCCCCCCTCCCACTCGAAGGAACCGATGTCCCCATCGGCCCAACAAGAACATTACCTCTTTGCACGCGAAGTGCCAACATCCACATGTTCCCATGAATGGATCATTGACCCGCACCCGTCCACCGGTTCTTGGCCATTGCGCCTGGGATCTAGACTAGCCTCACATATCAACACTAGTCTTTCATGTGCATTTTGTCTTCACTCGTGCGCATCTGGGAACTACTTTCCAGTCGTCACTCATCCTTAAATTTCTCCAAGTCAAGCACGCTTAACTTTGTGATTCCTTGAGGATGGCTTCTGGAAAAGAAGGTGCACCTTGTTGATATGAGTAGTCTATCATTCCTGTTAAGTCGGGGTGTCACCCCCCCCTCCCCCCCCCCCCCCACACACACACACTCAAAGGAACCGATGTCCCCATCGGCCCAGTCAAGAACATTCGCTCTTTGCACGCTTAAGTGCCAACATGCACATGTTCCCATGTATGGATCACTGACCCGCACTCGTCCACTGGTTCTTGGACATTGCGCCTGGGATCTAGACTGGCCTCACATATCAACACTAGTCTTTCATGTGCATTTTGTCCTCACTCGTGCGCATCTGGGAACTACTTCCCAGTCGGTCACCCATCTATAAAATTTTCCAAGTCAAGCACGCTTAAATTTGAGACTCCTTGAGGATGGGCTTTCGGAAAAGAGGTGAATCTTGTTGATATCAGTAGACTACCATTCCTGTAACTTAAAAAAAAAGACTATCATTCCTATTAAGTCGGGATGTCACAGATATCATGTTTGGCATTCAATATCTTTTTCCCCAGTCTTCTTAGTTCTTGCTCTTTTAGTTCATGAAACCTGTAAATATTTGACCTGACAATTAAAGCCCATGGAAAATTTCTTGTTTCCTACCCCCTCCTCAGATTGCAGGCGTGCGTGTGCCCATAGGTCGTCAATTTAACCAACATAACACAAGATATATAAAATAAAATTATACCATTTGAAAATATGACATCTGAAGTTTATAATGATATGTTTTTTATAATATACATCTTCTGTTATGTTGGTTAAATTGATGACCTAGGAGCACACGCATGCCCTGTAAACTGTGATGGAGGGAGTACCTAAAATTACATTCATGAAATGAGTTATTCGTGCTCCAAGTCTGTCATCAGACAACTTTTTTGTTTCTATTTCTTTGTTTTTTGCTAGAAGTTCTTTTTCCTGGATAAAATATACTGTTATTTTCAATCCTAAACCTTCCACACACACTATTTAATAGGAGCTATCCAGATTTTGATCATTTATGTTTGATTGTCGTTGCTCAAAATCTGGTCACCGTCACAGTTTCTTGTATATGCGAGCATGAAGAGTAAGAATGCTGCATCTAAAATTTATACAATGGGAATATAGTTTATGCTACCTAAGTGATCACAAGAAAAAGATCATGTGATATGTTATAACTCGTTCTAGATCTCAGCCTTCGAGTGTACCTTCGTCGTGTGATGCTTCTACCATTAGATCATGGAAGGTACTCTTCGGTTGTAGCATGGACACTGGTTGTTTATAAGTTCCACCCAACAGAGCATAGAAGTTCTACAGCCTCGGCTTATTCTTAAGAGGCAGAAATGTTCTATACGTTAAGAGCACACCACTGTCGTCCTTTGCTTTGATGATTATGCATGAAATTCTACACCACTTGCTGCATCTTCAGGTATTTCTTGTTGATATTTTAAAGACTATATAAAGTATTTATATTGTCAGAAATGGCACACAAACCGTTATTCTTATGGTGGAAATGCAGGTTATAGTGAGATCCGGCTTCCCAAATAGCCACGTTCTTCAAAGCAGCGATTAAGATTTGTTAGAGTTGGAGTTCAATATTGGGCCATGATTCAGTTTCATTGTTTGTTTGACTTCCAAGTTGGGCTATTGCGGGAATTAGGTTGGGTAAGCAATTGCCATTTCCTCCAATATTCTGATGGCCAGGCACCCAGGTTAGTGAATAGTTCGAGAAATAATATAGTTACAGATTTAAGCCGACAACTAAGTTCCTGGAAGCTAGCCTGGTTCTAGAAATATGGGTGCCACCGCCTTTTTCTTGGTGACAAATCCTTTCCATGGGTACCACCATTCATACTCCCTTGCCTTTAGTTTCAATGGTTGTTGTTGGCCTTTCTTTCTCCAGCTCCTCCAGTTTATTTGCTGTTCTTACTAAATCCTGAAACAAGGGAAGTTTATTTGTTGTGGAGGCTAATAGCTTTTGATCCTTCAAAATATTAGTATAGCTAAAGTCTTGTTTCCCTGTGCGTTAATACCTTTTCAATTGGACTGAGCTACTAATAATATTGCAGGTACTAGTTGATCTTGCCAAGTAAAAGAAAATTTTATTTTCTTGCTTACTACTTGATTTACCAAAATCAAGCTCACATTAAGGTCAATCAAATGGGCGTACTGGGCTCCTTGATTCATTTGCGAGTGCTATGTGCTGAATGCTGCAGTCAAATGGAGGAGCTCTTCAGTTGAGATATGTGATTTGAGGACCTTTTTGGCCTCAGAAAGAGCATTTGCTCAAAATCAGTGTGCGGTGTCCTTAGGGTGAGGGAAGGTGGTACCTACTGCAAGATCTTAAGCATACAAGTCAGGCCTTCCAATGCGGTTTTTGGAACTGGCGCTTCTTATGGGAACTGGAAAGTTATACCTAACTGCCGCCACACTTAGCACGTAGTACGTTTAGACTACTACTGTGGTGTGTTCCGTGAACTTCATGGACTAAGTATGTTGGTGATGGTATATGAACCAATATCCGTTGTTGACTTGTGTAGAAGGATTTCATCATCAATTGGAGTATTAATTGGAGCAGTGCAAGCATGCATTTCATACAGGAACAATCAATTTTGTTGTCATGGTTTGGATGGTTAGTTTACCAATAGATGGGTGTAAAATCTGGAAAAGAAACGTAAGACCTTATGGTTCCTACCAAAGTAGTTGATCTGAAGGTGCTTCACAAAGAAGAAATCAGCCTAAGACGTAGAACTGGCTTTGATGAGGGTAGCTGGACCCTTGAAACAAGCTCAGTTATTGAGTTGAGAAAATGTATTTGCAGATAGCCATTTGATGGAAACTGAAAGGAGAGAAAGGCTAGTTGAACATAAATCAATTGATGTTGGAAACAAGATGCATCTACATATAAGCAGAACAAAAGGGCACGACCGCTTCATGGAGGAACATTACAATATCACACACCTGATATCTATTTAAATGGGCCGTGTTTCTACCTGACATGCCATGACCACTGTCTTGACGTTATGTTCTGGCTCGTCTGGAGCTGATAGCTAGCATTGCCCCTTTGTCTTAGACATCCAATTATGTTTTTTTTGGTAGTACTATGTACACTATCTATCTCTCCCCTTAGTGTGGCTCGTTGAAAAGAGCTCATCTCATCCTATGTAAAGATTGTTTTTTCTGTCAGATAGTGCTTATGCTTGCTAGAATGTAAATGATAACTGTACTATTGGAAGATTGCTGTCACAAAAAGAGTCAGTGTAGATCTGTTTCAACTTCTTTGGCTACTTGTTGTACCATCATACTATTGGAAGAGTGCCGTCGCAAAAACAAATCACTGTTGATCTGTTTCAAAAAAATTGGCTACTTGTCGTATTATCATTATTGCAATGCTTGCTATAGGTTTTCATTGATTGAGATTATCTGGTGTTATATTTCTTACCAGTCATGGCAAAATGTATATCAGAAGGCTGTTTTTCTTGGAAAACTTGTTTATAACACAATCCTAATAATATCCATTGTATATATACACCAATATCATGTCTTCTATCAGTTCTTTAAAATACAAATGTGGTCTTTATATGTACTTATCCTGGATGAAGTTAGAACTATAATCATATGAAATTGCAATCATAGTGCAAATAGTTGTTTTAAACTTTTGAGTACAAAGTCAAAATATCTTCAAACATGTGTTTTGATAATTTTCTTACAAATAATCACTAAAATATGCATGTATGAGAGTAACATTTTCTTAAAGCTGTCACTTTAACTGAGTGCACTTCGTTTCTTCACAATTTTCTATTCTCTATCATCTTACATTATCTTCTTGAATACAACCAAGATTCTACCAAGGCTGGAAGTAAAATTTATCTTTACAACTTCGAGATGGATTGTAGATGTAATATAATAGGTACCTAAAGATTTAAGATGGATAATCTGTAGCTGGAGCATCATTATCAGCATCCTATAGATATACTGCAAATTAGTTGTAAAAATCTGCCAATCTTTCAGACACCATTAATATAAAGTTCCAAAAGGGGGTATTTTAATCAGTCATGTAGTCTACTAGTATTATTTTCTAGCCCCTGAGTAAAGTGGGGAAATGATCAGATTTCTCGGTGCTGCCACTACCTAAGCTGTCATTATACTCTGATACTTAAATTGAGTAACAGTGCAGTTTTTCCAGCCGCAAATGTAGCTTTAACTGATTGGTATGCTACACCATTGATATTACTTTCTCTGGTTTGAAAACACAAATCATATTTTGTTGTCAAATTTGCACTGCCTTTTTGTGAAATAAATTTTCTCTGGCTTTATTATCTTGGCACGGTTTGAATCATTTTGCTTTGGCTTCTGCTGTTTCCAACCAAATTGTATAGAGAAAATTAGCTCAGTACAGTTTCAAAGCCATATAATGGGGAGAAAAATATCATCTAGTATAAGGATGACATGTGAGATCTGAGGGCATGTCAATAGTTATACATTGGATATTTGGATTGTATTTTCCAACTCAGTGATCCTTGTGATGGTACTGAGCAATAATGCCCAATTAAGTTACTGCATTTGATGAATCATATGACGTTGATCATCTGAGATCCATGTGACTCTAATCTCATTTCTCAGAGTTCTAAGGTTTGAAATACTTTATTTTGTCCCTGAAGTTTATGCATTTGTGACGCTTCATCTTCATGTACCACTTCTAAATGTCATCCCGTTTGCAGCTGCAACTTGTTTAGCTGAAGTGCTAATGTTGAGCCTCAAAATTTCCAGATTAAGCAAACATCTGATCAGACTGTGCATGAGTCATGGCTGGGCATCATTATGACAATTCCCAGATGTCAAGAATGGATCGTATGAACCAGCCACGTAATGAACCTCCGCCTTTTGGTACATGGACTTAACTAGCATACTGCTTTTTCATTCGTATATCTAAATTTGCCTTTTGGTCAGTTATTCAATTGCACCCTGTTTATCTCAGGTCAAAAGTTCTTTATGCATCCTAGAGGTGATGTACCTACTGGAGCAGGACCATCAGGTTATGGGGCTACAACTGTGAGATCTAATGAACACCCATCCTCAAGCTATGCTGGTCAGTCTTACGGTCAGCAGATTGGAGCCCCTGGAACCTTGCATGCTTCCCATGCTGGTTATCCTCCTGCTGGAAGCTCTAGTAACAGCTATGCGCCATACAATACTCAACATATGCCTTCTTTAAACTATCCACGTAGATCCGAGGATAGTTTTATTCCTGGAATCCATGTGGATGACAGAAGGGTTGCGCCGAAGCGGAGAAATCCCATCACTCATCCTGTGGATGGTGTCAGTGCTGGAGGCTATTATCCTGGCAGTTCTTCCAGTAATCAGTTCTCTGGCTACATGCCCCTGAACCCGGTTCCTACTCGTGAAACCTGCCCTCCACAAATAAGTTCAAGCATGGGTTTGAGCCTTTGGAATGATCATCACATTGTTAATCATGAAGAATCTCAGAGGAATGTTAGGGGGCGCCACGATCATAATTCTATCCATTCTGAATATAATTCATCTACAGCTTGCCCACCAAGAAGTGTTCATGTGCCACCATACCATCCAAATGCAAATGCCCCTTTTGGAAGTGCACCAGTACAACGGGAAAGAGCTCCTTCATCTCTACCTCCCAGAATTGTTCCCCCAGGTTAGTTTCGATTTCTGCTGTTCAAGAACTAGCCGTACTTCTAACTGATGTGTTCCCATAGCCTTCTACTTCTGCTAAGATTCACTGCAGACTTTGAGTAGTCGGGTGAAATGATCATATGTACATGTTTGGACAGAATACTTGGTATGGCAACATTACATTTTAAAAAATAGACATGGAGGAAAAACTTGCTCAGTGTATTCTGAAGTAAGAGGTGTGAAATACTGGTTTGTTCATCCCACAGGGATCAAACCAGGGGCATCTTAAAGCGCACACACCGGCTCATCACTGAGCTTATTGCTCAGTTCTCAGGATATTATATTTGGGTCTTTAATGACTATTGTGCCACAACACTAGCTTCAATCATAGAACTTTCACCACTCAATTTCTACTCTGTTCCAGTGTTAATGTAATATGGATTGCCTGCCTGCTAAGATGGTACCCATTATCTTTGAATCTGACACTAGTCACGATCGTCATTAAAGAAGCTAAGAACTTGTTATATTATTCTCCAGGGACAGATGGAAACACTGGCATAGCATTCAGAGAGAGGCCATACTATCCTTCTCCTCAGAGCACCAACATAAGTGCTCCTGCGCCAACACATCCTAGTTCTTCTGACAGTGCACCATTTGCTCGCAATGGATACACTCCTAGACCAGTTCATCATAACAACTTCCACAATTATCCACCGCCAGCTTTTGCAACTTCTTCCAACTCTGGAGCAGTTCGGTGTGAGCCTGCTAACCCTCTCTATCAACCTGCCATCCCCAGCTATCCTCCTGCTACCTCTGCAGCAGCATCAAATGTGCAGCCATTACATGCCGAAGCTGCTGCATCTTTGAGACAGCCAAGGCATGTTTCTGTAGGGCATGGTAGTAGTGCAAGGAGTAGAAGGATGAGGGATTCCTATCATTGTTTTCATCCTTTGATGATTGAGGACAGTAACCTAGGAAGATCAGCAACTGAGGTAGTTATGTTTATTTTTTTCTCATTTTTCTACCAAAATTTTATGCATTTTGAACTTGTATCTAATTTAGTTGCACTCTGTTTGAAGCGTTTTATGATGCTGGATCAGTTAGCCATCAACGAATCTAGAGAAGCATTTGATCCTCACTGGGACATGAGACTGGATATTGATGACATGAGCTACGAGGTAGGAGAAAAATAATTGAGGTTCTCCTTATCGCCTACAGCTGCATCAAAATGTAAATTTTGTTATTGTCTTGTACAGGAGCTTCTGGCGTTGGGAGAACGAATAGGCAATGTGAACACTGGCCTGGCGGATGAAAAAATCTCAGGCTGCGTGATGGAGCTAGCTTGTCGTAGTTCTACCTGTACACAGACCGATCAAGACAACGAAAGATGCATAATTTGCTTGGTAAGATGATATTCCTATGTGTATCATAATGATTGCCAATAATTTCATTACACACTGTGTTCCTGGTTCGGTAAGTTTGTTAATCTGCATGCGCTTGATGTAGGAGGAATACAAGCACAAGGACTCCCTTGGGAAGCTGAAATGTGGGCATGACTTCCACGCTGGCTGTATCAAGAAGTGGCTCGAGGTGAAGAATGCCTGCCCGGTTTGCAAAGCTGACGCCGCAAATGAAACCAACTGAGGGACGAAGTAGTGCGCCCCTCGACATTTATCGTAGTTCAGGAATTTCAGTTATATCTGCTCTCAAGTTGTCTGTGTAAATAAGTAGTCCTAAAGTTAGGATTATTTTGTGAACTCGAAACACCTCATCCGCGTTGTAAGTATGAATCTTTAAGCAAGTTATCGATTTAGTTATCCAAAGCAGCTAAACCCCAGTAATTATCTTCTTGCAAGATGCCCCTTTTTTTGGTTCTGCTGTTGACATATCAAGTTTCTCCTCATGATTGAGCCAGCCGGCCGTTAGGAGGTTGTTCTCCTGCCAGCTTCGCCTCTGCTTGCAAACGGGATGGTTGGGTGTTCAGAATCATTGATATTACATCCGAGCTCACCTTTGCATGGCTGATGGATGCACCACCCTCCTGACTCGGATGGTTGGGTTCCGTGTTAGCGTCTGCGAGGTGAGGCGAACTCATGTGGTGATGGCCCTAGCATGCATCTCATCGGCGATCAGAGTCCTCACGTGAGAGCCGTGAGATAATAGCTCGCCTTACAGCTTCGAGGCTGCACGGCTGAGTGTGATCTTCCACCCAACGATGGATAGATCACTGTCCCAAGATAAGCAGTCGTTATACTACCCCCCTCATGAAATTCGTCTCTAGTATGTACGCGAGAAGGTGGATCTAAACCCTAGATTCTGAATCTTGCACACTTCCACTTTTCAGGGATGAATAATCTTGCACAGTTTTCTATGCGTCTTTAGCACATACTCCCTCCGTAAACTAATATAAGATGTTAGAGAAAATATTTTTGTAAAGCACAAGATCATTAATGTGACAAAATGGTCTCAATTATCTCTTGCTTAATCTTTTTTCTGCCCACATCTGCATGCAGTTAATTATCTAAGCAGTTAATTACACATATTAATTAGTCAAGACATTGAAAAGTATCATCGAGTGTTGAATGAAAGGATCACGCTAATTATGAAGAGTATGATTTTTTAAACACAAGAATCAGTTAATTATGGAAATTATTATCGAGCGGTTTGACGAAAGGATCACATTAGTTATGAAAAGTATCATCGAGCGTTGAAGTGAAAGATCATTAAAATATGTATGTTTGCATCGTTGCAACACAGATGCAGTTAGTTCTAGTGCAGTGGCGAAGACAGGACCCAGACCGCGGGGAAGTAAATCCTTAGTTGACTATAGCAAATTTTCACTGTTTCACACTGTAGCACTGAAGCAGGTCTGAGGCCCAGTGCTAGCTTGGCTCTGCCCCTGCTCTAGTGTATGTAAATATCAACGTGTATTTGTCCCAAGACTTGTGCAACTATGACAAATTTGATGTTTAACAATCAGGTACACGCTTGGATGTTGCGCCAATAAGTGGGATGATTCTCAGCCAAGCATCTTTCCAGAATTTAACCTGAAAATCATTCATAACTGAGAAAGTGTCAACTTAGAAAAATAATTCTTTGGTCTCCATATGCCATATTAAAAATGTGAATCACCGGGTAACTGATAAAGTAGAGAAATGACTTATATTATTATGAATGATTCCCTGCCATGCTTCATTTTCAATGAGTAGTTTATATACCCACTTACTGAGTAGGATAATGTTTTTAATCTCAAAACCTTGGATTCCAAGACTCTCTTGGCTTTTAGTCTAGCATAACACATTTCATCTAGCTAGCCAATGTTTCTTTATTTCATTACCACATTGGTGAACAAAATCTTTATTTAAACTAGCCTAATTTCTACATAACCCCTTTCGGTAAGTGGAAGAAGGACAACATGTATAAAACCATGTTGTTGAGGAAATAATTGATCAAAATCAATCACCCCTTATAAGACACGAGTTTGACCTTCCAACTGACAAGTCATTTTTCAAGTCTCTCTTTCACAAATTTCCACCCAGCGATAGTTATACGCCAATAGTACATTTTTATAGCATTACTTACTGTCATATGCGCAGCTTAGCAAGGGAAAAGGTACATGTATTTATTCCATGACTAGTGCCTGTCTGTTCAAGATGAATTAAAATCACATGATCTAATTAAGTGAAAGGATAGTCAGTGCAAAAACAAATGATTGTGAAAGTCTCAAATAATTGTATGGGTAGTTGTTTGAATATAACTCATGAACATATGCCGGCGAGGATTTTGATAGGGTTTTATGCGCGACACCCAAGCGTGTATCTTTGAGTTTTGGTGTTTGAATGCAACTCATGGATAACTGTATGGATAGTTGTTTGAATATAACTCATGAATATACGCTTCATTTTTAGGAGTTTCTTTGAGTTTTGGTAGGATTTCTGTCATGCTCAAGAAGGCAGAGTGACGACAGCTCCCTGAAGATGAAATAAGGTTTTTTTCGTCTAGCTCCATCTCGATGGTGTTTCTAGCATCATCAAAAGACATGTGAAGGTTTATCTTCGATGAATCTCGTGGGATTTGATCGGCGCTTGTTTTGAGTGGATCCGTTTAGATCCATCTTTGCTCATCTCTTTACAAATTGAATCCTTCCGATCTATCTTCTGTGCATCAACGGTAATTGATGTTTTGATATGCTAATATTATGGAGTCTTAATTAGCACGAAGACTTTCCAAATGTATGCTACAACAAGGTTTGCTTACTGCTGGTTTTCTTTATACTACGACAGTTGATGATTAGACGAAAAGTTTCACTGCAGAAAAAAGAACTACAATTTGAAATTAAATTTTGAGGCAAACGGAAATTAGCATATGGATTAGCTTAATCAGAACCCCATTAATTAGCACTTAGCTGCTCCATGAAGCAACCAAGGCAATCCACCTGTTATTGTTCCATCCATTCCTCGATCTACTTCCATCTTACCTTACGTACAGCATCTCCATAATTAACCTGCGGATCCCACTTCCATTAATTGCATCTCAATTGCATCACCATATATAGCATAGCCAGGCACGCAGTAGCATCACACCACGAAGAGCAAGCAAGCACCAAGCAATGGAGATTCATATGCGATCCATGGCTGCTCCCTTTCTCCTCGTGCTCCTCTGTCTGTCCGCGGCCGCCCCGTCGGCTCGCGGCCAGGCGGTGGCAGCGGCGGCGCCGGCTCCGGCAGCAGCTGCCCCGAAGACGATCAAGGCGGTGCTGACCAAGGCCGGGCAGTTCACCAAGTTTCTGCAGCTGCTGCAGTCGACGCAGGAGGAGGAGCAGATCGACACCCAGCTCAAGGGCAAGGCCTCCGCCGGCGCCGGGCTCACCGTCTTCGCTCCGCCGGACAACGCCTTCACGGCGCTCAAGTCCGGCTCGCTCAACGCCCTCTCCGACCAGCAGAAGACGTCGCTGGTGCAGTTCCACGTGGTCTCCCAGCTGCTCCCCATGTCGCAGTTCGACACGGTGAGCAACCCGCTGCGCACGCAGGCCGGCGACACCGGCAGGGGCAAGTACCCGCTCAACGTCACGTCCGACGGCGGCGGGAGGGTGAACATCTCCACCGGCGTCGTCAACGCCACCGTCGACGGCACTCTCTACACCGGCGACAGGCTGGTGGTGTACCAGGTGGATAAGGTGTTGCTGCCGTGGGCGCTCTACGGGCCGCCCGTGCCCGCGCCCGCGCCGTCGCCGGCCGCGGACAAGGACAAGAAGAAGGCTGGGCCGGTGGCGGTGGCGGACGCGCCGGAGGCCGATACAGCCACGGCGTCGGCGGCGGCGCCCCGGGAGCTGCGGGGCATCGGCGGCGGCGGTCTCTACGTGGTGGCCGTCGCCGTGACGGCAGCGTGGTGTGGCATGTGACGATCGAGGAAGTGGTGTGAGAGTCGGATGCTGCCATGCATTTGGATTTTCTTCTTCTTTTGTTCGTCGAGGGACCAGAGGCATTCGAATCGTCGCTTTGTTTGTTTTGGTGTGCTTTTCTTTGTTTTTTCATTTTTTTTCTGTATGACTGCTGTATTTGCTGAAATCTTGTAACATCTCGGTCGGTGTTTTTCACTGTAGCAAATGTATATGTATGCGTAGCATATACATATATAGAAATGTATTTCATTAAGGAAAAATTAAAACGAACCCTGAACTTATAGATGAAAGCTAATAAATCCTAAACTTTGAATCCCGATCATTTGCACCTTTAAATATTAAATCCCGGTTCAAATCAAACCTTATATGTATTTTGCTATGTTTTTTCTGTTTTCATTTTTTCTGAGCTGGCCCATTAGCGTAATCGCTCACATTCTTTTATTATGTTTTCCTTTTCTTTTATTTTTAAACAAGAAAAAGGTCATATTTGTGTTAAATTTGAAAAATATTTGCACTCCAAAATTGTATATTTTCAAAAAAAATGCACTCAATATTTCTAAAATTTCTCGCACTTAAAAGAATGCATTAAAGTGTTCCGATATGTTAGTGCAATCGGTCGCACGCTTGCTCTGCTCCGATTTTCAAAAATTGTTTGCACTTATTAATAATTAAAATTAAAAAAAAAACCACACTCAAAAAATTGTTTATATGTGAGAAATTAAATACATTTAAGTAAACAAATATTTAACATATTTTAAAAATGTGAACTATTTAATAAATACTTTAATAGACTTTAATATATTTTTAAAGTACGATAATTAAAAAAATATATTCTTTAGTGCAAACATATTTGTAAAGGGATGCAAGAAAAGAATAAAAAAGAAAAGTAAAATAAATTAATTCGAGCAGAGCAAACATTTTTAAGTGCGAAGTTTTTTTAAATGAATGAAAATATTTTTACAATTTTTAAAATTTTGGAGTGTAGATATTTTTTAAAAGTTAATACTCTGAATGCATTTTTTCATGCGAAAAAATAAGAAGAGATAAAATAAAATTAAAAAAAGAAAACAAAATAAAATAAAACGAAAAAAAAGAAAAAAAGTGAAAAAACAAAGAAGAGCAAGCGCAAGTGACTGTGCTAATGGGCCGAACCAATTCATTTTAATGTCCAGCAAGCCATCTCGATTGGGATTTTCTATTTCCGATGCGCAAAACAACTACAGGGTTCAATTTAGACCAGGATTCAATAATTTAGGGTGCGAACGACCGGGATTAAAAGTTTAGGCTTTGATTTAGCTTTCGTCTACTATTTCAGGGTTCTTTTAGAATTTTTCCTTTCATTAATCATTTTACTTAATTGTAGCAGATCAAGCTGTCAACGAAAATGACATAGGCGGATATTAAACTTCCATCCCCATCCCGAGGAAACTCATACCCACATTCAACAAAAAAAATCAACATCATTTCAATAAAAATATATTATTTTAGCACAACAAACAGTAAGGTCCTTTTGGACTTTTGAGCCAAATTGAACTTTAGATCGTTATGTGCGAGAGTTATTGGTCTACAGATTTATTTATTTTTTGAACACTAGAGGGATTCCGAAGGATCCCAACACTTTATTACATTAAAGCAGATTACAACAGAGCTTACAAAAGACCCCTAAGAAAAAACAGAAAAATACAACCAAGTCCCTAGACTTTTGCAAGAACGACCCCGACGAGAAAATGAAAACACGATCGGGTCCATGTTCTTCTCGCAGGATACACCTCTTCGAAGTCAGGGAACAAGAAAATTGGGTCGATGAGGGTGCCACAACCCATGGCTACCAGCAAGAAGAAGCACTGCCTCTCCGGGAGGTATAACTTTTGGTTGCCCTTCAGCCAAAATATGCAACAGCTCGGCGACGTCGGCACCAATGCGTCCACCATGAGAGCCGCCACTATAAGCACGAATCTTCTGCAACAGGAAGATCAATAGATGTCTAGTGGAGGAGAAGAACCACCATAGTGCCTCTTTCCTTCATGGAACTGGAGCCGGCCTTGCTGCAGAGCAGGAACTTGAAGAAGATCACCTTGGCTCTTCCACACCTTCCTTCCACCACCATGGCGGCCACCAAGAGGAAGAGGAGTAAGCATATGAAATCCCAAGGGCTTATTGACGGGGAAGCCTAAGAAAACCTTCTTCCTAGTCGCAGGCTCCATCCGCCACCACAGAGAAGATGAACTCTGGCAGCCACCCAACACAGCCTTAGCGCGCTGGTGACCAGATCCCCTAACTTAACAAAAAAGCCAAAATAGAGAACAAGCACGCACCACGCATCAGTCCCATCGCTTCCCCAACCGGCGGCGCCAGCGGCGAAGGCCTGGGAGAGGGCTAGGCGGCAAGATCTAGGGAAGAAACGTCTCAACGCTGAGGAGGGTAAAGGAGAGGTAGTTGAGATCAATATTATCCTTTTGAAGTTTGACGTGCTATTTCTCTACTAATTTTACGACCCATATAAGTAGACTTCATGGGTAAGGAGGGTAACAGGTACGAGCAATGCTACCCCATCCCATTCCCATTTTACCTATTGGGTAAGAATTTTATCCAACAAATTTCGCATATGCATTAAAATTGGTCCATTACTTTTGCCTAATGGATTAATTACCTATAGATATGCGAATAATGGTTAATCATTGTCCTAGCAGAGAAAATGTTCAACAGTGCATCATACGATGGACGGACCCTACGCCGTGCGAACGAGTAGCGCACACAGTTGATGAAGTGCTGACATTTTGCTGATGTTCATTGCTTCCACATGGAATTATGCCACATCGTGCATGCATTTACAATACATCTTTAAAGATTACTAAAGCATGAACATTTTTTTTGCCAAAACATGTGGTTCACGCTCTAGTAATCTTTAAATACTAGTAAAGGTAACTTCAATGCTGATCTCTAAATTGGATATCACATCCGTCCGCGGACAGGGGGATCAATCCATGGATAGTGATCGGGAACTGGCCATCCAACCTTGGCCGTAAATGTCTACCAGAAGTTCAACCAAAATCTAGCAACTTTGCACAAACTCAATCGGAATTCATTCAAATTCAGATATAATTTACATAAGTCGAATGTATTTCATGCAACCAAAAGATTTCCATACAAGAAGATTTTGACTTAGTCTAAGACTACAATGATGTTCGTTCACGGTGACCACGAGGAGCTAAATGATTTTCAGCCTCTTCCGTTCGTTCTAGTCATTGTCGTAGCAGAGCTAATGTTCAACACTACATCATATGGTGGACGAATCCTATGCTGTGGAATCACCCGCATGAACGATTAGCGCACACGATTGATGAAGTGCTCACATTTTGCTGATGTCCATTGCTTCCACATCGTATTGTGTCACAACATGCATTCTCATCACAATTCATCTTCAAATATTACTAGAGCGTGAACAATATTTTCTTTCGAAAAAATGCAGTTCACGCTCTAGTAATCTTTAAAGACTAGTATATGTATCTTCGATGCTGATCCCTAAAATGGACATCACATCCGTTCGAGGACAGGGGGCTCAATCCACGGATACTGATGCGATAATCGGCCATCCAACCTTGGTCTTAAATGTCTACCAGAAGTTCAACCATAATCTAGTAATTTTGCGCAAGCTTGAACGGAATTCATTCGAATCCAGATATAATTTACATAAATCGAATGGATTTAATTAAAACCAGACTAATTTCATATAAAATGATTTTGACCTAGTCTAAGACTACAACGATGTTCGTTCACGGTGACCGCGAGGGGCAAAATGTTTGTTAGCCGCTTGTAAGACCCGATATGTGGCACTGTTTTAGATTTGGACGTTTTCGTCCAAACCCGAGGACGAAGCACCTATCGGACCCACCGTGGCAAATGACGAAGTCATATGTCTCGGATTTCAACATGATATCAGAATATTACAACTACAAGGATACAACATCTCATACAATCGGCATACAACTACCTTAATACAATACATCAACGGAAAATATATGTCAGAGTACAGACTCAATCAAATGCCTAATGGCAAAGGTAAAACACACTGGTCCCATAAGCACACGGGTCCAGGCTCTCCGCCGGGATCCGCCTAACTAGTCGTCGTCGAGTCTCTAGGAAGCATCCAGAAGAGGGGTTGACAAGCACCTATGTAGTCCAAGATCGTTCGTACATGGTACATAAAAGCGAAAAGAAGGATGTGAGCTATATGAAAATCATTATAACTAACTTCTCACGGTAAGATGGGGGTAGTGGTTGAGGTTGCAGCCGCACTAGCATTATATGAAGTGGTTAACGATCTATTTAGAGTAAGATGAGAAGCCAAGCATTCGATGAGGAATCGCCTCCAACAAGTCTGCTGTTCATCTACTTACGCAAGCATAACACCTATCCAATCCTTGTGTTCATCTTCGCATTCTGACGTAGAAGAAGCAATCAAGGAACACACATGTTGATCAAGTTTTAGATATGATTCCAATGTTGTTGTCTATGAACAAGGAGTAGGTCTCAAGTCTTCCATAACCGTGGGCACGGCTTCTCGAAAATATTTAACCCTGCAGGGGTGTACCAACTACCCATTACAAGGCTCGACACGCACGCCAAGCTCTCTCAGTCGGGCCTATTAAAGACACTCATTGTAGAGTTGTTCCGAGAGATCCGGACGTCATAGCCCCTCTAACTAACAACACACAATTTAGGGTGGCCCCTGGTGAGTCGACATCCAACTCAAAATCCGGTCGCGCTCTCGAATCGGTCTCTACCGTCTGGATGAGGTCGGAATGGCTACCCTCGCATGGGCAGGCATCTCTAGCTCCCTGAGGTGGACCAACAGATATACAACCCCACTGGCCCGTTTTGTTGGAAATCCTCAAGGCCGGTACTCGCACACACACATTTTGGCAAATGGTAAAATCAGCTTGGGCCACCACTAGAAATGTTTGCAGCTAGGTAGGTAAGACAAGGGGACCCCATAGAATCCCACACGCGGTTTGGCACGCTCGTCAAGAGACACAATACCCGGAACTCGGATCCTAGGTGACTCGAATGGAACAAAGCATTAAGGCGGGATAGCCTGACCTCCCATCCTTCGTCGAATATAGTCAACATCATAATAATCATATCATCCACAAATAATATAATAGTGTGATAGCCCAATCCAAGGAGTAACAAGGGAACAATTGTAGTAGACTAAGCATGCATACTAGCAGTGGTTAAGCAAGCAAGGTACATGGCCAAACAAAGGTTTGCTGGGATGTGGGGAACATGGTTGTTTGGGTTTATTTTGGAGGCATGAATATGAGGTGGTAGGATCAACTAGTCGTTCTAAACTATAGCTAGGCAAGTGAGATGAAAGTTATAAGCATGATATATGCTCCCCCTTACCTGTTGAGATGTCGGTGCTGAAGGTGTAGCCGATCGTAAGCTCGCATCGTCTCCAAGAGTAACCACGGGAGCACACAAGAAGGAAACACCGGAAAGGCAATCGACGAGCAAGCATCTATTACTATAAAGCAATCACAAGCAAGCAAGACCAAGGAGGCAACATGAGGGACGACAATACGACATGGATCTACCGTCGACAGTGGTTACTAACCGGTTAAGTGAAGTATCTGTCACACACGACGATACTGCACATTTACGATGGTTTAAGTTGTTTAGCTACACAAAATGAGCAGAGGTTGTTAACATGGCATCTCACACAAGCATGGTAAGAGGTGAAGCATAAAGTATACTATTGATGGCACCGAAGTAGTGCTCCTCGTTGTTTACCCAAAGTGGAAGGTTTGGATGTAGCCTAGCAGCAATTTCCCTTACACGAGGACTGTAAGGTTTATCGAATCCAGGAGGACTCCAAGGATCAACAAGAAGGTGGTGAAGTAAGTGATGCCCCGTATGAATAGACTCACTTCCTTAACCTGGACCTGCACATGACATAAGTAACTTTTCTCCCAACGAGTATAAAGAGGTTGTCAATCTCTCCGGCCTCGTTGTTTACAAAGGATCAAACACAAGGGTGTTAATAATAATGGTGATTGCAACGAAAGGAAATAAAGTGGTAAATAGTGGAGGTGTAAACAGTGGTGGAAATATGGGCCGGGGTCCCATGATGTTCACTAGTGATGTCTCTCTCCCAAAAGATGATAAAATAGCTAAGCTGGGTAAACAAATTACAACTGGGCAATTGACAGAATTATAAACGCACCGCAATGCTAATTATGCTGCAAGGAAAGTTAGAGGCTCAAAAGTATGGGCAGTACGCCAAGATAAGTAGACCGAAATCCAACTGTATCTACTCACTAATCATCCACCTTGAGATATCTATCCAGAACATCTCGCTGGTATTAAGTTGCGAGCCCCACCCAAAGTGTAAACCCAAAGCAAGAGACAACTACATTAACAAACTTTGGGTAAGGTAAACAATCCTTGCAACCGCGGTTACAAGCTGTTGGGATTCGGAGTAGAAAACAAAAAATTTCGGCACTAAGAAACCAAGTCCCAAGAACAGATCTAGATAGATGCAAACACCGTTAGCGATCTTGTTACCTTACAACCGTTCAAACGGTAGTTCTCTCGCAGCGGAAGAAGTTGATGGAGAGTTGGGGAAGATTGACGCGGTGCAATTCCTCGAACAAATCTGATCCGTGTGACACCCCACGAATAGATCTACTCCTCAGAAGAAGATGCAGAAGTCCCCCGAACAAAGATCTAACGCACGATCTCTCTACGGTTGTTCCACACGTACAGTGTGGAAGATCCGGCAGGGCTCCGCCGTCCAAATCTCGGCGCCTCCGGAGTAGAGAGGAGGGAGGAGCAGCCCTTCGGGGCTATGGAGGAGATTGGATCTACAAGAGAGAGAGAGAGAGGGGCAGCCCTTCAGCAAATAGAACAACTTGTGTGTCTTTGGGGGTGCCCCCTCCTCATCTATTTATAGTGGGAGGGGAGGGGAGGCCACCTTGGAGGAGGGGGCAGCCCTAGGGGGGGCGCCCTATGGTTTCCCTCCACCTGGTGGGGCGCCAAGGAAGGGGGGAGGAAGCTTCCTCCCCTAGGAGGAAGCTTCCTCCTAGGCGCCTTCCCCACATGGGCCTCCTTGGTCCAAGTGCTCCCTCCCCACTTGGGCCTTCCAAGTGAGAGGGGGCCCATTGATATTTAATCCCTTTTATTAATTCTAAAACAATTCTAGAATTCACAAGAAATAAATATTAAACATATTTAGACCATCCCGGAACTTTTCCTGCCCTCCGGTTTTACCCTGTTTTCTCAAAACTCTTTCCGGTACTTTACCCGTGCCCCGAAACGATTCCGGTTTTCTCTCCGATTAAATCTCAATCACTCCGAAACTTTTCCGGTGTGTTATACTCGTGCTCCTATCACTCTACTACTCAACAAATCTTCCACCCTTAAGTGTGTGACCCCATAGGTTTGGTAGAATACGGACATGAACCGGAAACTGACTTTCGTCGGATCAATAACCAATAGTGGAGCCATGGACACCCATAACGGTTCCCTTACCTACACGAATATAAATTCGAGTGAACCACAAGCTTAACATTCCAGTCCTATTTGCTTCACGATACTATACAAAACCTGAGGTGAGATCTATTAGGTATCCGCATGATTAACCTTTAACCATTATACCAAGTCATCCTCCTTCTCGTTTTGTTCCATTTTCTCGTTTAGTATTCCGGTATCCCTTGTGATCAATTCACAGTGTCTGGCCAGACGATGTTGGATGCCGTAATACCAAGAGGGCCCACAGAAGTATCTCTCCATCGTTAGAGGAGCAAATTCCCAACTCGAATCGTTAAGTCCCTTGACACACTTTCGGGTGTGACTGATCAAAGCCGTTATTTCCACACCTCTTACGGGTGGTGTTGGGACAGTGTCAAAACCCACCCTCCGGTATGAAGTTACGAAACATTCTTATGGTCATGAAGGACACATGCATATTAACTTTAGATGATTTTACTTATAACATGGAAACGATGTGATCTCAAAGTAAATCATACAAATGGGTTGGTTCAGCACCCTTGTTCTGGCAACAATGTGCTCCCATGTGTTACCGACATTTCCAATGCCCTATGAATAGGAAAACATGTCATCCATAACACACGGGTTAGTCCTAGAGGTAGACTAAGAACACTTGGTGTTTATACTCCACACCTGCATATGGGTTTTCCTCTGGAGGCAGTTAACATGCTACTTGGCAAACCTCCGCATAAGCCATTTGCAGTTATAGCACAGACATATAAACTTTAATAATGAGCCTGGAATTATAATAATACAATTTATTATTGCCTCTAGGGCATAATTCCAACAGTCTCCCACTTGCACTAGAGACAATAATCTAGTTGCATGGTTTACTCAGACCAATGGCACTTTGGTCTTCATGCTTGTTTGTGGTATAGACTTCGTCACGGATCTTAACGCTTTTAGGCTCGTCTCAATCGTGTGTATCTTAATGTACCCCTTCATCTTTATGAAGTATTTGAAGATAGGGCACTATTGTTCAACATGTTTGGACTACAGTGAGCTCTTAGCTTACTTTGTTTTGATCATATCAAAATATGGTTTATGCAGATCAAACGTTCGGAACTATGCCAATCGCTATGACGGTGTTCCTGATCCAAATACCCTCCTATGCAACTTCCAGAGTTGCCATGTTTCATGTCTACGTTGTAGAAATCCCGCTATGTGCCTTAGCTTGAAAAACAATTTTCAACATCCTACTTTGCTACTTAGCTACAGACCGATTAAAATATTACAAATCATTATGAAACTTTCTTTCATCTATTTGTAATGAACTATTTAGTCTTCCTCATAGAACCTTTCTTCATCTGAGGTACTTCAGGAGAACTAATCTACTATTTAGATTACTTTGGTGCTTGTTGCACCTTCAGGACATCCAATACCTTAGTGCTTTATTTTGCTAAAATATTTATTCTCAATCACTCATATGTTATTCACATATATGATTAGAATCGTGCTCCCACTTAATTCCATATCTTATATGATTATTGACGAAATAATAACTTTTATAACTTCATCATAAACTATTACTCCAGCTCTGTGATATTTGCTTCAACTATGGACTGATCTTTGAAGCATTCTCACTTTTACTAATATCGTATAGATCATTAAATCCTTTCAGGTTGTATCATGCATACACCATTTGTTTAATTTTCTCAGATGAAAAATCCATATGTCATACTTCGAAAGTATGTCACGATTATCAGTAATTTTCCATATGAACATTTGCATCACTACACATATTGTAGTCAACCTTTTGAACTCTATCGAAAAACTTATTTTACGATAAGTTGAGCAATATCAACGATTAAGCTATCATCTATGTTCATATCTATGAAAGTCAAATCCACTCTAATGATCAGGTATCCTTAGGAGGGTTTTACCAAGTTCTCAACTTGATTTAGATGAATGGCTTTCATATAGTTTTTATGGTTTTTAAGCCATAAAGTGGAGTTAGTGCTCGTCATGGTTTCTTGTAGTTCACAGGTTTATCACACTATAGAACCACCTTGGTCTAACGTGAATTTACAAAGCTGTGTGATACATCATAAGACTTGATCATTTCATCTCTTGAACACATTTCAGAGTTTCATCATTCCTTTTCATCAAATGTAGGAATTTCTGGTTGGTCACAGAGTTTATCTCTAGAACGAGTTTCTGAGTTTCATTCTGTAGAACCAAATGATTCAATGTAATCATTATCAAGCTATTAGTACTCCCACTTAATTGTTTCAAGAGAGCAATTTTCTCAGGAAAAATCCCATGTCCCGTGATAAACATTTTCCCGGGTACAGTAGTGGAAGTGTTGTTCGTAACATGATGTTTCTACAATACTTATATTCGGGATCGAGTATATTCTAAATACATCTCCGAATTTATGAAACAACAATTGGAGTTCTTATCCATGCCGTATTCTTATAGGGCATTGTTTCAACAAACATATGACGACGCTCTATTTAGTTCGTAAGTGGTTTCTCAAAAGCGTTAAGCAGTATAGTAAATGGGAGTGTGGTTTAAGTTCATCACCGACCTCACCATGTCATGCTGGAATTCATGGTAGAAAACAATTTTAATTCCAATATGTCATATAGGGCTTGGTTATGCGTCAAGATACTCCGTAGCTATACGGGGTTTCAGGTGACGCTAGTTTGTGAACTGACTTCATACACTCGATGATGTTTGCTAAATTCTTTAACTCATTTATTTTACGATCAGATCGTCAAATATTTGATCTATGTGTGATGATTATTCTCTTTGTGTTGAAATATTTTTGAACTTATTCAAAATTTCAGATATTATGTCTTGTCTAAATATCGGTATATCTATACAAGTCATTATCACAACGTTTTATGTAAAGTATTGTTTATTGGTTCTCCACACATTGTTATGTGTTATTACCAATAGTTTACTAAGCACTTGAACAAATGATTTTCTCTATTAGAAAAACATTGCATGTGTCAAATGACTCAAAGTCAAGAGATTGAATGACTTCATCGATATGAAGCCTCCGTATGCGCTTTGTTGTAATGCGACTAAGTCATTTATGCTATTACAATAATGTCATTATCATCACATAACTTAATTTATTTAGCAATCAAGGAAATAGACATAACATCAAGATTTCATCTTAAATAATTCACCACGTAGGGTGACATTCAGAGAGTAATAATTTTCGAACAACCATTATTCAAAACATGGATAACACGTCCACCGTGTAGACAACACAATACAATATTAATGTTTTACACAACCTCTGAATCAAATAGCATTTACTAACTCTAAGATAAATCTTGATAGACGAACGCCGCCGGCCTTGGGTGACTTGGGCACCACTTCCGACGCGGACTTGCACTTCATTCACTCTTCTCCTTCGAATTCTGATAATTCGCTGTATCGAGTTGCAAAACAAATGCAATCGATATGGTATCAAATATACCTATGAAGGTGAAATAATGAAATTGTCTATGAACTTCGTATAACTTATTTATACATATGGTGATTAGACCATTCTTCATATCTCCCACATACTTCTTACAGTTCCTCTTCCAGTGTCCCTGATTACCACCATCATATGGTTTGGATCCTTTTGTATAGATGCTTCCGTAGTCTTAAGCATAGCGAACAATTCGTCTATGGTCTTGTCAAGTCCATTCATTTTATTATTCATGATAAAACCGTTGTAAGACGGGAGGCGTGACGCAAGGAGAACGTCAGTGCCGAGTGTCATAGGGATCACAAATCCAAGAGCACTTAGCCTCTGTGCGTAACCAACAAGTTTGATCACATGCTCACTTAATGAGCCACCTTCTGCCATCTTGCATTCCCACGAATGCTTCATTATCTCGTAATGTTCAGTCCTAGCTTGCTTCAGATACAGAGCGTTCAGTTTTGTCACCATGTCAAAAATGGTGAAGTTTCTCAAAACGTTTCTGAAGCTCAGTATCCATGCATGTCAGCATCAAGCATTGTACTGCGGTGTGGTCATTCACTTTAGTGATATAGACGTTCTTATCGTCCTACTATGCATCCTCTATGGGAGTTGCTGGAAGAGATTCTATGAGAACATAGTCCTTTTTAAGCAACTTTGAAGGACAAACCCAAATTGCGGAACCAGTCCGCATATTCGCCTCTATTTGCAGCAAGCATTTATTTTTCAAGCAACGGTCCTAAGCTAAAAGCATTGTTGTTGTGGGCCATCTCTCTACAACGATATAAACAGATTGATTTAGACATGGTTCAAAATTAATTGCATTAATCTTAACAAGTTTAACCTAATGCTCCCACTAAAACCAATATCTCTCAAAATTGATCTTAGGGTAATCAAGATCCGGATCAATACACCTGCCACCGGTGTAACACTCAGCCATTGAGGAGATCAACCCGGTAGGTCTAACAAAACCAATCACAACCAGTTTCTGACTCTTGTATTAGTCTTTCGACACTTGTGCTCCGAGCTCAGATCGGATAAGCTAGAACGTCAAGACAACCAAGCGCTATTGCTGCGGAGACAACTCAATCCACCCGCCTCTTTGTTACCTTTCCGTTGGTACTCGTGTTACACGACGCACCTCGGGTGGCGTTTATTACAGACGGTTGCACGGTTGGGAGAGCACGAACTTCTTGATATTTTAAGAGAGATCATCCTATTAAAATTACGACTAGTGCGCAATCAAAACAGGCAATGAAAAGGATTAACATCACTGGTAGTTTAATGTATGTGATATGGTATAGCCCTTTTCTTCAAGAAGCTCCAAGCACCATGATTTTCTTTCTTCATATTCTTTTGGCGGAGAGAATCACCTCCACGCACGACATGTCGTCAAGCACCATGACGTATGATCATCATCTTCATGTAGATACTACAAGTATTGCTAGCATCTATTCTACTAAATTAAATTACATGAAGTTTGGCACGTAGGACGAATAAATGACAATCATATGGCTCCAGCCATCATGACGTACCATGACATGCCAGTCATGCAAATTTAACATGTACAAAGTATAATCATCTCATACAAATTTTATCATGACGAAGACTATACCACATCACATGTTCCTGCAAAAACAAGTTAGACGTTCTTCTACTCGTTCTTTGCATCTTTTACGTGGCTGCTAGGGTTTGCTAGGCAAAACGTTTTTGCTAGCTACGTAAACATGTAAAGCCCAATCTTCAAGTTGATAGATTAACACTCGGGGCGTATGAACCATGAGACTACAATTTAATCTCATGACCCATACTGAACAATCGTCAATACGCGTGATCCCTGTGCTAGATCAACAATTCTAACACGCCCCTTTTGTTACACAATTTCTCCACACCAAAAGCAAGACCCAAATCACCTTCGCGCGACCAGCATACTCAGGAGCAATATAGAAGGACCCCGAGGGGGAAGATGTTTGTAACAAAATCAAGCAATACAGGAGGGATCAACTTGTGCAATTAGAGGGGAAGCAACTAGAAGATTCAGTTTAGATCTATTATCAAAAACTGCACACAATGAAAATTTTGTGCAATGCACGTTCATCACTATGAACTCTAGATCGAACCTGCATCTATTACTAGAACTAGCTCTGATACCACTTTTGGGATTCGGAGTAGAAAACAAAAAATTTCGGCACTACGAAACCAAGTCCCAAGAACAGATCTAGATAGATGCAAACACAGTTAGCGATCTTGTTACCTTAACAACCGTTCAAACGGTAGTTATCTCGTAGCGGAAGAAGTTGATGGAGAGTTGGGGAATATTGACACGGTGCAATCCCTCGAACAGATCTGATCCGTGTGACACCCCACGAATAGATCTACTCCTCAGAAGAAGATGCAGAAGTCCCTCGAACAAAGATCGAACGTACGATCTCTCTACGGTTGATCCACACGTACGGTGTGGAAGATCCGGCAGGGCTCTGCCGTCCAGAGCTCGGTGCCTCCGGAGTAGAGAGGAGGGAGGAGCAGACCTTCGGGGCTATGGAGGAGATTGGATCTACAAGAGAGAGAGAGAGAGAGAGAGAGAGAGGGGCAGCCCTTCGGCAAATAGAACAACTTGTGTGTCTTTGGGGGTGCCCCCTCCTCATCTATTTATAGTGGGAGGGGAGGGGAGGCCACCTTGGAGGAGGGGGCAGCCCTAGGGGGGCGCCCTAGGGTTTCCCTCCACCTGGTGGGGTGCCAAGGAAGGGGGGGGGGGAGGAAGCTTCCTCCTAGGCGCCTTCCCCACATGGGCCTCCTTGGTCCAAGTGCTCCCTCCCCACTTGGGCCTTTCATGTGAGAGGGGGCCCATTGATATTTAATCCCTTTTATTAATTCTAAAACAATTCTAGAATTTACAACAAATAAATATTAAACATATTTAGACCATCCCGGAACTTTTCCGGCCCTCCGATTTTACCCTGTTTTCTCAAAACTCTTTCCGGTACTTTACCCGTGCCCCGAAACGATTCCAGTTTTGTCTCCGATTAAATCTCAATCACTCCGAAACTTTTCCGGTGTGTTATACTCGTGCTCCTATCACTCTACTACTCAAAAAATCTTCCACCCTTAAGTGTGTGACCCCATAGGTTCGGTAGAATACGGACATGAAACGGAAACTGACTTTCCTCGGATCAATAACCAATAGCGGAGCCATGGACACCCATAACGGTTCCCGTACCAACACGAATATAAATTCGACTGAACCACAAGCTTAACATGCCTGTCCTATTTTCTTCACGATACTATACAAAACCTGAGGTGAGATCTATTAGGTATCCGCATGATTAACCATTAACCATTATACCAAGTCATCCTCCTTCTCGTTTTCTTCCATTTTCTCGTTTAGTATTCCGGTATCCCTTGTGATCAATTCACAGTGTCTGGTCAGACGATGTTGGATGCCGTAATACCGAGAGGGCCCACAGAAGTATCTCTCAATCGTTAGAGGAGCAAATTCCCAACTCGAATCGTTATGTCCCTTGACACACTTTCGGGTGTGATTGATCAAAGCCGTTATTGCCACGCCTGTTACGGGTGGTGTTGGGACAGTGTCAAAACCCACCCTCCGGTATGAAGTTACGAAACATTCTTATGGTCATGAAGGACACATGAATATTAACTTTAGATGATTTTACTTATAACATGGAAACGATGTGATCTCAAAGTAAATCATACAAATGGGTCGGTTCAGCACCCTTGTTCTGACAACAATGTGCTCCCATGTGTTACCGGCATTTCCAATGCCCTATGAACAGGAAAACATGTCATCCATAACACACGGGTTAGTCCTAGAGGCAGACTAAGAACACTTTGTGTTTATATTGCAGACCTGCATATGGGTTTTCCTCCGGAGGCAGTTAACATGCTACTTGGAAAACCTCCGCATAAGCCATTTTCAGCTATAGCACAGACATATAAACTTTAATAATGAACCTGGAATTATAATAATACAATTTATTATTGCCTCTAGGGCATAATTCCAACAGTCCGTTGTTTTCTCCCTGGTGGCAACAACACATCCCCTAGTCTCATGTTTCTGTCACTCAAGCTAGACATCGGGGGGGGGCATGAACCCATAATCATGCATAATGCTCCCTCTTGGAGTCACTATCTACTACTTGGCCAAAGCAATAAAAGTAACAGAGAACATGCAAGAATTACTCAAGAACAAAATATAAAAGGAGAACCAAATATATAATTCATCACAATCTGAACATAATCTCATAATCCATCGGATCCGAGCAAACAAAACATAGCAACAGCAGAAAGAATTACATAGATGCCTTGATCATGTAGGGCAGCTGATGCGGAGCACCAAACCGACATCACCATGAGTACATCCCCACCACGTGGGCCATTGACGAGAGCACAAGCACGTGCCATTGAAACTAAGGTGAACTCTCTCTTATCTAAATTGCCTTTCAATACACATGAGACTTGGGTGCTACCTCATGGTAATGCCCTTTGCATCATTAGGCACCAAGGAGACACCCGAGGTGAAGCCCGAGACCAAGGGCAAGTCACAAGAGGAGGGGAGCCACTAGGAGAAGAAGACGGAGACAATCTGGAGTCCCTGGACACCCCGTGTGCACGGGGTAGGAGACCCCGTGTGCACGGCTTCCCCCGAGGGATCCTCCAGCTGGAGGTGTTGGGTCTCGCAGCAGAAAACAATAATTTCTCTAACTAGCGTCGCCCTTAACCCAAGATCTATCTAGCTGTAATGCTGTAATGGAAAGACTTGCGGAAACATACCTCGGGGTGTAGTCCGTTGCGCGGGAAACGTTCCCGCAAACGTGGTTGATGAAGCCGTAAACCTTTCACAGCCCCCTGGCTGTGTTAGCACCCTGTTGGGTGGTAGTGCCGCACGTGTAGCACCTCGTAGTAGTCGCACACGTACGGACTCGATGACTACCTCCGTTCTCCGATCCAACGAAGGTGGCGGAAGTAAACCTCCCGGAACCAAAGTTTCAGCAGCACGACGGCGTGCGTATGGTGGAGAAGCCTCAATCCCAGCACAGGTTCCAGACAAGGGGACCCCGGCTTGAGAGAGACGAGAGAGGGGAGAAGACCGGTGAAAACCGATCTCAATTCGGAGTAATATTTATTTTCTCATGAATTTCTGTGTATTAAATATGTGCACCCTGCCCATCTATATATAGGCAGAGGGGAGGGAGTCAACCCCTCTCCTCTAGCAAGGTGGGACTAAAGTCCCTTGTTAGGGGGAGGTGGCCGGCCAAGGGAGGAGGGGAGCGCACCCCTCATGGGCCCTAGGGCCCATGGCGCCTCCCTCTCTCTCTTTTTGTTCTTTTTCCTTTATTCCCCTAATGGGCTTCTTTCCCAAAGCTGGCCCATTGCACTTTTTAATTATAAAGAAAATGTTATTAATTATTAATTCACTTAATTAATAAATAATACATTTTATTTCATCTCCCGATGATCTAGAACTCCTTCCAGCTCACTCCGAACAACCTTCGGACCAACACGGATCTTTTTCGGTACGTCTTTCTCTCTTCTCCGGTAACTCCGATAGTTCCGAATAGGTCTCCGATATTCATCGAGCCCTTAAGTGTGTTACCCTACGGTCCGAGAACACTTCAGTCATGACCGAGACAAAGGCTACGACCAATGATCAATAGCGGGACCTGGATGCCCATAATGACCCCTGTGTATTCCGGAAGTAACCGATTGGACCGTTCATGTTGTATACCATTCCCTTTGTCATGCGATACTAGATTAGTCCAAGATTTGATTAACTGCATCAAATGCATTAGTTCTATCTTGTTACCGACAAATCTTTATTCACTCGTTCCGTGATATTCATCCTTGTGACCTAGTCACACGCTGCGCAGCTTTATGGATGCAATCTCACCGAGTTGGCCATGAAGTATCTTTCCATTATATGGATTGACAAATCCCGCTCTTGAATCAACACTCCTCAACATATCCCATCGGATAGCCCAAGATACACCTTTATGGTCACCATGTTTCAGTGTGACGGTTAATGCACTCAAAGCATCCTTAGAAGATAGCAATTATGCGTGATCTCACGGTCAAAGGAACAGGCTACTATGTTATGTAATTACAACACTGAACTTTTACGATTTGATCATGTTGCAATGATTGCATTGGGTAATGTTCATCACGTCATTCATTCAATGAGGTGACCTTACCGTCAATTGACTTGATTGTCCATGATCGTGAAACCACAATCATCAGTTGACGATAAACTAGTCATCATGAGAGGCTGACTAGGAACTCTAGTTGTTTCTATACCATACCTGTATCATTGTTTCACTGATACAGTTCCAGCACAGTATGAAACAGGTCATGAACTTATTTAGATATATTGGAATAATCATATATTATTTGCCTCTAGAGCATATATCCAACAGTCTCCCACTTGCACTAGATAGCAAATAATCTAGCTGCATATTTTCTTGATCATAATCATCTTATCATATAAGTGTTTATTGATCATGCTTGCTCATGGAAGAGGTTTCGTCAACGATCTGTACCCGTTCGGATTCGTATGTTCCTTTGCAACAGGTATTGGTCAACTTGCTTGATATACCCTTCATTATCTAATAATGCTTGAATTATAAGTTTGGCGGGAGAGTGAGACTTCTTATTTTACAGTATTCTTTAATGACAAAATGGTTTTAGTCCCTAGGACCCTCATAGTCATGTATACTGAAAAATACACTCAGCCAGAAGTCTAAACTTCTTACGCTAAACTTTATTCAACCTTCTACTTCCTTAAGTAGATATTTATATTTTGTAGAGTTTTGGTTTGTGAAATTATAGCTCACATTTCCTTTCTATTCCTTTTGGTGATATCTCTAATTCATATAGACCCATAATAAGGCTTGCAATCGTAATCCAGTATTACATAGTCTATTATCTTTTCTATCATTTAGAGTATTGTCCTCAGTTTCTCTTGAGATACTGAATGCTTGGACTTTGCTCAGGTTCTGTGTTTTTCCAAACAAGCACATCGGAACCTGTTCTTCTTCTAAGAACTTTTGAGCCATTCTGTTATTGGATTCACAACTTCCGTTTTATGGTAGAATCATATGTCAAAGATCATATAGGATAACATGTCTTGAGACAAAGTGCATCCCTATTGTTCCATTAAAACATTATTTTGTGATATTAAGGTTTTACATCCTTTATATAATTCCTAGCCACAAGAACCTTTTGTTGTTTAGGATATCACTCCAATCCTTTTGATGTTCATTACACGTGTCCTAATCTATCCTTATAGATTCTAGTGTGTGACACATATGTATTTCGTTCATATAAGATTCTCGTAATCGTTTCATCTTATTAGCCTTAATCTCCATGTATATCAACGTATATATATGAGATTGTTTTCACATATATCACCGTATATTTATATATGAAATTGACATTATGCTCCCACTCAAATATATCCGACATATATCTGCAAGTAAGCTTTTATTAAGTTTCTATTCTAATTATTTCAGACATAATAATATTGCTCCCAAAGCTCCCACTCAGAAAATGCTCTCTGCATTCCAAGTTTTCAGGAAGTCTCCAAAGCTCCCACTCAGTTTCATGAAATTGCAGTCCATCTCAATATTTTGATTACTTCAAAATCACTTGATCAAATCAAGGTTGAGAGTTTCTGCCTTGAGGTACTATGGTCCATCTTATCGAAACATTCTTTCGTTATGCCAATTGCTACTTCTCTTCAAATTCGACAATTTGAATGTGATGCAATTTCAAGCTATGGTCCCTTCATAGTGTTCGTGAATTAAATACCCATACTGATTTGGCATTACTACGCTTCCGTAGTCAATCATTATTGAATTTAGCCATAACATCTTTTATGTGCCAAATCATGCCATTATGTGTTGCATCATTCTTAATAACTTCCTGGTTATTCAGAATGTGAAATAACTACTTTATTTCATAGGATGTGAGCCATCCCATATGCAACTCAATATGATTTCATTTCTCCTCGTTTCCTAGGTAACCATCAATCCTTCGTAATTTATGAGCAGTGTCCCTTTTGTTTCACTTAAGAAGATTCATGATTATTGTTCTATACAGAACGTATTCATGACAATCTTCTTATTTTCAAACTAAGTCTTTAACTAATATACCATGATCATCATCAATAGCATATTTCCTCTTCTCATGGAGTCATTTCAGCGGAACATTTTCCGTTGCGTTACTATGTTATCTGGAGGCAGGGTCAATCACCCTGGTCAAAGAATTCACTTTTCTCCCATTGGTTTATTCCTTGAGAACCATCTTCTCATTCACCAATTCAAGCAATACAAGTTTTGCTATTTGGGAAGGTGTGTTTTACAATTGCTCACAACTCTAATACAAAGAAAGTTATATCATATAAAACTTCTAGAAACTTTCTAACACCATCATCATATGGAGTCATCAGCTTCATTAAATTCAGAATGGTTTCCTTATTTCATGAAGTGGGTGTTTTAACTTAATAAATTATAACAACTTTGTTCATTCAATAGCATTAGCGTAAGGGGAATGTATTTAGACCACACTACATTTTAGCATGACTACAAATGGTTTTAGGTGCTTGAGCACTTTAAACTTCCATCGTAATTTGTGGCATTATTTCCACAAGTCTCCCATTTATGTCAACTATAATACTCATCACTTTGATCACATCATGGTGATTTGTATTCTTATATCCAACTTCACTGTGATTCCGTAATCTCAGATTTATGATCTTAATTGAATGCCTTGTTCAATTAATCATGCGAAGCATCTTTAATGATTATTCATGCGCTTGGTTAATACATCATTTATGTACAATGTTTGGCGCAAGTTCTACTTTGCTAGAACTCCGTCATTAGTCATCTTGGTTGATAATAAATTCATGAGTTAATAGACCGAGTATCTAATGACTTCATCATTTATGAATTCATCTCATGCATTTAGTATAGTTATGACCTTTGACCTTATTGTTATTCATAATAACTTAATCATTAAACATTGAATATTACTTGAAAATTATGGTGTTTTATAAATGCTTCTATCATAATATAAACTCAGTTGTAATCATAGTATAAGCACACTTTATTCATCAAACTGGAACAACTGACTTGTCTCAAAACATGAATAACTTTGTCTTGCGAGATGCAAGACATATCACTAAGTGTTCATACTTAATCGATTACAAAAGATTTATCTAATACTCTAAGTATAATTCTATGATAGATGTCTTGGTGAAATCTTGGTGGCCATCAACTATCTTGGTTGCCATCAATCCTGGATCGCACCTCTTCCCGTCCATGCAACGGCAGGTCCTGTTTTCACAAAACAGAACAAGTATCAAATACTTATTAAACTGCAAATGTTGTATAAGGGAACAAACATTTATAACGAGTATATCTAATATATACCTTCTCCATCAACAATTTCTCCTTCAGTGGGTGCAACCTTTGCATCAAGGAGATTAGTCATGAAATCCTGGAGATGCATGTTATCTCCTCTCCAGACATAGCCATGGACATAATCTTGATAACTCGGTGGAAGCGAATGCAGCACCGTGTTTATCGCAAACTCCTCTGTGGTAGATTCATTTGTTGTCCCATAGTCAAAGTCTTCCACAAGGCTCAGATACATCCTATGCATCTTGTCTAGGTGGGCTCTCAGGCAGGTGTGCTCTTCCATCTTTGTAGAAAGAAACTGTTTTTCTATCTCAAATCTGGTCACTCTGAACTGACGTATAAACAATGACTTTAGCGTGTCTATCATGTCATAAGCACTAGTTTCCCTAAACAGATTGCTCAACTCATTTGACATGGAGTGTTCCATAACATTCTTCACCACAAAGTATTTCTGTCGACGAACATAGTAATCCATCATTTCTTATTCATCTCCATTGTTATCCGGAGGATCTCCCACATGGCTTTCTATTATGAACAAGATGTTTACTCTCTTGAGTGAAGTCCTAAGGTATAAGTACCAATCAACGAAATTTGACCCATCATCTTTAAGTCTATCACCACGTAAGAAAGTAACCAATCCATGATACTGATTCATGTCCATTTTAATTTTTCTACAAAATATTTGCAAGGAAAACAATTAAGACTAGTTCATAACAATGAGTTCATAATAATCATATTATAGATGAGCTCACACTAAAACAATCATCCCTAAGAAGTTTTAGTGATTACATGATCCAGATTCACTATCTGTCCTCGAATATCACAACGGCCGACGGATTAGTTTCAAAGGTAGACAACTAGTTTGTGCGATCACATCCTATATGTGACTCATGCTCGATCTTTCGATCTCTAGTATTCCGAGGCCATATCTGCATATGCCAGGCTCGCCAAATTGACCTTAGTGTTATATGCTACTTAGCAAGGCCATATCGACATATGCTAGGCTTGCCAGGCGCAACCTCATGCAAACTCAAATGTATGTATGACACCCTATCGTCACGGCCTGCCTATCATAAAGAGAACCTCCCAGGTGGTGCACACTTCGGTAGAATACTTATGTTTGGCATTTTATAAGGGATCATCTTATTTAATGCTACCGTCGTGTATCCTATACTAGCATGTTTTAAGATGTATGATCATGGTGGCACTAAGTCTACAGTGTCTCCATTTAAGTTTGTTTCATCATGATGAACGTTTACTACTTTCTAGTAATACATAGCAAAGCTATCACTACATCAAGATCAAGCAAACAACAATAGCCCCCTCTACAATATAAAGTTAGACACCTCTATATTTGTATATTGCATGTTTTACGTGGCTGCTAGGGCTTTTCATAGATCAACCGTTTATACGAACATTGAACCACAATGCTGATTATAGATTGTCTCTATTACACCCCGTACGGGGCCCTCCGTTGCAAATGCCATATCCGATAAAGTAAGAGAGACAGACACCCCCAGAGCCACTTTATACGGTACAAGCCGTATGTCAAGCGTGGAACCAGTCTCGCGTAAGCGTACGCGTAAGGTCGGTCGGGTGCCGCTTCATCAAACAATGCCACAGATATAACAAGTAAACGTGAGAGGGTAACAATCGTAGAATCAACGCCCACATCCCCGATGTGTTCTATCTGCACAGCAAAATGAAGCATATATCTAGCTCATGATACCACTGTTGGGTCTCGCAGCAGAAAACAATAATTTTTCTAACTAGCGTCGCCCTTAACCCAAGATCTATCTAGCTGTAATGCTGTAACGGAAATACTTGCGGAAACATACCTCGGGGTGTAGTCCGTTGCGCGGGAAACGTTCCCGCAAACGTGGTTGATGAAGCCGTAAACCTTTCACAACCCCCTGGCTGTGTTAGCACCCTGTTGGATGGTAGTGCCGCACGTGTAGCACCTCGTAGTACTCGCACACGTACGGACTCGATGACTACCTCCGTTCTCCGATCCAGCGAAGGTGGCGGAAGTAGACCTCTCGGAACCAGAGTTTCAGCAGCACGACGGCGTGCGTATGGTGGAGAAGCCTCAATCCCAGTACAGGTTCCAGACAAGGGGACCTCGGCTTGAGAGAGACGAGAGAGGGGAGAAGACCGGTGAAAACCGATCTTAATTCAGAGTAATATTTATTTACTCACGAATTTCTGTGTATTAAATATGTGCACCCTGCCCATCTATATATAGGCAGAGGGGAGGGAGTCAACCCCTCTCCCCTAGCAAGGTGGGACTAAAGTCCCTTGCTAGGGGGAGGTGGCCGGCCAAGGGAGGAGGGGGCGCGCGGCCCATGGCGCCTCCCTCTCTCTCTCTTTTTTCTTTTTTCCTTTATTCCCCTAATGGGCTTCTTTCCCAAAGCTGGCCCATTGCACTTTTTAATTATAAATAAAATGTTATTAATTATTAGTTCACTTAATTAATAAATAATACATATTATTTCATCTCCCGATGATCCGGAACTCCTTCCAGCTCACTCCGAACAACCTTCGGACCAACACGGAACTTTTTCGGTACGTCTTTCTCTCTTCTCCGGTAACTCCGATAGTTCCGAATAGGTCTCCGATATTCATCGAGCCCTTAAGTGTGTTACCCTACGGTCCGAGAGCACTCCAGTCATGACCGAGACAAAGGCTACGACCAATGATCAATAGCGGGACCTGGATGCCCATAATGACCCCTGTGTATTCCAGAAGTAACCGATTGGACCGTTCACGTTGTATACCATTCCCTTTGTCATGCGATAGTAGATTAGTCCAAGATTTGATCAACTGCATCCAATGCATTAGTTCTATCTTGTTACCGACAAATCTTTATTCACTCGTTCCGTGATATTCATCCTTGTGACCTAGTCACATGCTGCGCAGCTTTATGGATGCAATCTCACCGAGTTGGCCATGAAGTATCTTTGCATTATATGGATTGAAAAATCCCGCTCTTGAATCAACACTCCTCAACATATCCCATCGGATAGCCCAAGATACACCTTTATGGTCACCATGTTTCAGTGTGATGGTTAATGCACTCAAAGCATCTTCAGAAGATAGCAATTATGCGTGATCTCACGGTCAAAGGAACATGTTACTACGTTATGTAATTACAACACTGAACTTTTACGATTTGATCATGTTGCAATGCTTGCATTGGGTAATGTTCATCACGTCATTCATTCAATGAGGTGACCTTACCGTCAGTTGACTTGGTTGTCCATGATCGTGAAACCACAATCATCAGTTGACGATAAACTAGTCATCATGAGAGGCTGACTAGGAACTCTGGTTGTTTCTATACCATACCAGTATCATTGTTTCACTGATACAGCCCCAGCACAGTATGAAACTGGTCATGAACTTATTTAGATATATTGGAATAATCGTATATTATTTGCCTCTAGAGCATATATCCAACAGGAGGAGCCAAAGAGCTCTGCCTACCCTGTGTGCACGGGGTGAGAGCCCATGTGAACGAGGTAAGTGAACCCCGTGTGCACGGCCCCTTCCGCAGCAAAACCTGGGCTTTGACTCGTGTATCCTCTCTCCCTCCTCTGGACTATAAATAGTCTTCTTCCTCCTTCGTTTAAGGGTTAGCTAAGAAAAAAATCTAAACCTTGAGAGAGCTTAGCTCCTTTTCCCCTCGAGAAATTGATCTCGTTGAGATCCTCTCTCAATCTACCTTCCTCTCCCTACTCATAGAAGGAGAGGCCCCTCTTCTAGTAGTAGAAGGAGAGGGAAACTACCAAGCTTACCTCCATTGGTGTATGGATCTTGAGATGTGTGGTATTTGTGTGTGGATCTGAGTGTTCTATGTGTTTGGATCTTTTCCCCTTTCTCCCTTGTGTTGATTGTGCTTGTGATTTCTCCTTGTGCCTTTTATTGTTGTGGATCGCCCCCTCCAGATTGTGAAGATTGGGCCAACCCCTAGGTTTGTCCTACATCATTTGGTATCATGAGAAAGGTTGCCACAATTTGGAGTTCCTCGCCCTCGTTTTTCTAGCCAATTTTTGCTTTGTTCTTCCCAATTTTGAAAATCCCCACAAAAAATAGCCATACCCAAGATCTTGCAACTTGTTGGTTCTCGTGAGATTTTGTTGGTTTTGTTCCATGGATGTGGTGTTTTACTAGTAGATCTCACTTCTTTTGCGTTGCTTTGTCTTTCCTCCCACCAATTTCCCTGAAATTTGCCCCAAAATTTTCTCCCTCTTTCCCCGATTTCTAGGTCAACTCGCCTCGAGTCCAACCCTGTGCCCACGGCCTTCGAGACCCCGTACACACGACCCCTGCAACAACTCCCCCGGAAGCAAGGCCGGTTCCACCATTCTCCACGAGGGTAAGGTGACGTGAGGTATACATTCTGTCATAACCACCATCTCCTTATAACCCCCCTTTGAGAGACTTCCTTCCTTTGGCGAATACCTTTTGTCCTATTGAACATAGCTCTTTGAGTATTGCCGGCTCTCGCATCTTGTGCACCGTAGTAGTCACATATACTCCGTGCATTACTATCTCAAAATTGCTATTGCCTCAAATACCGTGGTAAAGAGGGAGTGCTATTAAAAAAAGGAGAGAAGAGAAAAAGATACACAAATCTTCTAAGCAAAAGAGAGTGCACATAGTGAAACGCCCACCAAAAGCACCCGTAGACTTCATTCTCATCTTTGTAGGTTGGTGCACTTGTGCGAATCAAGCCCGTTGATCAATCGAGCTAGTGACTCTCTTTGTACTTGTGCTACGAGAGCATTAGTCTTCGTTAGGTTACATTATCTTGCTCACTTTCTTGGTTGCATAAGTCCCAATATCTTTGCGCGTGCATTTCCTATTGCAATCTCTATCATTTGATCTACTTGTATTGCATTGCTTCATTTGAACCACTACCAATTTTATTAATATCTTGTTCCACTTGTTGCATTTCTTTGGCCACTAATTCCTACCAAGGTCCACATAAGCCGTTGTAGGTGTGCGTGTGGGAACGAGATTCAAACAAGGACATTCTCTTCGCTACGTTAAGCTACACATCACTCGACTCATTCCATCTTCGAGAAGGTATCCTTGATTTTGTTCTCTTCCTTTTACTCTCACATCTACCCGCTTGTTGTCATGGCTAGGCAAGATTCCCCTACTTCACCGGTGAATGGTACAACTCGTGACACAAACAATATGGTCACTCGCGAGGCTCATCTCCTATTCCAACATGAGATGCGTGACGCGCATGAGAAGTTGAGCAACCGCATTGCCACAATTGCGGTGGACCTACACAACGGTCAAGATCACATGTCACATAAAATGGAAGAGCTCTCCGAGCGCAATAAAGTCAATATGGAGGAATTCAAGCAACACATGCTCGACCGTGACAAAGCCAATATGGAAAAGCTCAAGTCCATGCCCCCTTTGCGGCACCATCATTCTTCATCATCCGCTTCTTCACACCGGTCTTCTCACCGTTCCAAGTCCAACCATGAGCCCGTCGAGCACCTCCGGCCTCACCTTGGCAAGGAGCCTCAAGACCACGCCATGGAGCCTAACAAACGTCTCCACCTTGAGCGCTAAGTGCAAAACACCCTCAACTACAAACTCTGTCACCAAGGGACAACAACTTATAATTCCCGGTTGATACGGTGAGGATCTCTCACTCCTCGTTGGTTACCCCAAGTGGAAGGTGAGATGTAGCGTAGCAGCAAATTTCCCCTATGTAGAGGATAGGGTTTGTCTCCCGTAGGACTCGCAGAAATACAAGAAGGTGGTAAAGTGAACAATGGCACCGTTCACAACCGAGGGTTGCTAACTTCACCTGGACCTGCACACAGATACAAATAACTTTGCTCCCAACGAGTACAGAGGAGTTTTCAATTCCTCCGGCCTTGCTGTTTACAAAGGATTAACGCAAGAGATAATGATAGTGATAGCAACTGGAAAGTATACTAAGGATGTAAACAGTAACGTGAAGATGGAACGAGGTCCCGTGATTTTCACTAGTGATGTCTCTCTCCCAAAAGACCATAAAAGTGCTAGCGAGGTAAACAAATAACAGTTGGGCAATTGACAAGATTATGAAGGCACCACAATGCTAACTATGCTGCAAAGAAAGTAAGGGCTCAAAAGCAATGGGCAGTACGCCAAGGTAAGTAGACCGAAATCCATCTGCATCTACTACGAATCATCCACCTTGAGATATCTATCCAGAACATCTCGCTGGTATTAAGTTGCGAATCCCACCCAGAGTGTAAATCCAAAGCAACAGACAACTGCATTAAAAGAACTTTGCGTAAAGTAAACAATCCTTGCATCCGCGGATACAAGCACCGTTGTTTTATCCCTGGTGGCAAAAACACATCCCCTAGTCTCATGTTTCTGTCACTCAAGCTAGACATCAAGGGGCTGAACCCACAATCAAGCATAACGCTCCCTTTTGGAGTTGCAACAAATCACTTGGCCAAAGTAAAATACGGCAACGGAGAACATGCAAGAATTTACTCAAGAACAAAATATAAAAGAGACGAACCAAATATATTACTCATCACAATCTAAACATAGTCTAAGAATCCATCAGATCCCAACAAACTGAACATAGCAACGACAGAAAATTACAAAGGTGCCTCGATCATGTGAGGCAGCTCACGAGTTCTCGAAAGTGGAGGCACAAAGAGGGGAGAGGAACATCACATAGCTACTGGTCATGGACCCATGGTCCAAGGGGAACTACTCACGGTACATACGGGAGGTGTCCATGGCTATGGATGGTCTCCCGGAGGGGGTAGCTTCTCCCGGCAGGGTGCCGGAGCAGCTTCTCCAGGCTGCCCCGATCTTGAAGCGGCGGCGGCGGTGGTACAGAGCCGAGATCGCGGAAAAGAGATCGATATTAGGGGTTTCCACCCCGAGGGCTAAATATAGGCGGAGGGGGGTGTCGAGGGGACCCACAGGGCAGCCAGGAGGCCCCTTGGTGCGACCTAGGGTGGGGCCGCGCCAGGGACCCTCCTGGTCTCCTGGTGGTGGCCCCCCTCCGCTGCCTTGGATATTCCAGAAGCTTCTGGGTTGCTGATTTTTTATCTGATTTTTCCGGATTTTTTGGAGCACTTTTAATGGCCGGAAAACCTGAAATACAAAAACAGCAGAAAACAACAACTGACAGCTGGATGCACTGGGTTAATAGATTAGTCCAAATATGCTCAAAAGTGTATGAAAGGTCAAGCAAAACATGGCAAAGTCACACAAAACATGCATGGAGCAAGCAGAAATTATAGATACGTTTGGGACGTATCAACATCCCCAAGCTTAATTCCTGCTCGTCCTCGAGTAGGTAAATGATAACAAGCATAATCTCTGTGGTGACATGCCACACAACCATATAAGAACTTTGTAAGTAAAGCAATCAAAGCATGCAATTCAATTGAAGTCTTAACAAGCAAGAGTCTATATTAGCATTGACACAAGCAACAAAAGAACAAAAGGTGCAAGAGCTCTCGCTGTCCGTGACTCGAATGTCTCCAGATGGTGTTTGCGTGCAAGCAGGGGACTGGGGAAAAAGAGAGAAAAAGGTTGTTGAGAACAACTATCTACTAAAGTTTAACACTTAGTCTCCTTCAGATTCTTATCTTGACTCGTCCCCAGACCACTAGTCAGGTACAAGTCAAACTGATCCACCCCCTTTCGATATTTTGAGCACTCTTGAAATGGATGAGTGTGAGCAAGAAAGTTGACACCTAAAAGGCGAAACAGAAAGAAGGTGGAGGAGGAAGACAAAAAAGTGTGAAAGGCTCACATCAACGAGGACAATCTTAGGCGAGAGAAGGCCATATGATAGATATGATGTGAGGAGTAGGGATTGCCATGCAACGGATGCACATGTGAGCTAAAAGCTCTCCAAGGGAACTAGTGGGGGTGCATCTAACTTGCTTGCTCAAGAAGACCTAGAGCTCGTTTGAGGAGGCTCATCATTGGAATATACAAGCCAAGTTCTATAGTGTGAAGGTCCCCACATAGCTATATGCATGATGATGATCTCTATGGAGTACAAGGGATAGAGGATGAAGTACTAGTGTGGATCTCTCAAAAGGAATAGTAGTGTGCCCCCTTCTCTCTTTTTATTTTTCTTTTTCTCTTTTTTCTATTTTTTTCTATTTTTTGGTGGCCTCAATGGCTCTTTCTATTTAACTCTCATTTGTCCTCTTTGGGATCTTTTGATTTTGTCCTCTTTGGGATCTTTTCCTCACTTTAGGGGCAACACTCTATTTTTTTACAAGAATATATGAGATCTTTCACACTTTACAAAGGTACTCACATAAAGAAGATATAACTATCATGATGCAAAGGTATGACATGAGGATCAAGTCATGAAAAGATGGATGTTGCATGGCAATGTATCTCGGAAAGGCTATGGAAATGCCTTGTAGGTAGGTATGGTGGCTGTTTTGAGGAAAGATATAAGGAGGCTTATGATGACAGAGCGTGTCGTGCCAAGGGTTTGGATGCACCGGCGAACTATGCACCAACTCTCGAGGTGAAAAAGGGGCAACGCACGGTACCGAAGAGGCTAGAAAAAGTATAGGTGGGTGGAAGTGTCAACTTTCGAATACTCACATTAGTCCGAAGAACTCATGCACTTATTATCGGTAACTCTCAATCTAATCAGGAGGTTCACAAAGAGACAAGTACCCCGAGGAGGAGTGTATGGGGGTTTGGTTATCCTTGCGCATCCTCGACTCATGGTACGTGAGTGTACTCTAATATTCAAACCCTCCAAAGGTTAGTGATCCATCTAGTAGCTAGAGTTCTCAACAGGAGTTTTTGGTTTTCGAAAAATACACGGATTGCCCAAAATACGACATCTATCACTAATAGGCTCGAGCTCTTGACACCAAAAGTTCAAACATTACTCTAGTCAATATCTCAAAACTATTGCAAGTTACTACTACAAAGAGAAAAGCAACTTCAACTACCTACTTCTAGTCAAGACACAAAACCTAGTGCAACAGGTAAACTCTCTAACAAGATAAAACATGCAACCTATAAAAAGTTCAACCTAAAACAAAAGATAAGCTATATAAAAACTAAAGCATTACAACTAAACAGAGCAGTAGCTAAGAAAAGAAAAAGAACAACTCACAGCTAAAAGAATAAGCATGCAAATCCTATGAGGAGTTCTAATTCAAGCGGAGCGTGTAATTCTCCCACACAAAAGAGTAAGCTGGGGTCTAACTTGTTACTACAACAAACAAATCAAAAACAAACCTAAGAAAAGTAAAGAGCGAGACGCTCCAAGTATAGCACATAACGCATGAAGTGATAAAAATATAGTGCAGCGAGGGACGAACTGATAATTGTTGACGGAGAAGGGGATGCACGGGGGTATCCCCAAGCTTAGACACTTGAGTCTCCTTGAATATTTCTTGGGGATTAATGGGGGCATCCCCAAGCTTGAGCGTTTGACACTCCAATATCTTCTTTCATCATCTTTCATCGCGCACTTGAAAACTCCCTTCATACATAACTCATTGTAGACTGATTAGAGAGGTTAGTGCCCTACTAAAATAATTTTTTCTCTACTGTAAATAAAGATAAACTTGAAGAGCTACTGTTTCTCAAGATTTCCAAAAAGTTTTTGCAAAGAAAAAACAAGCTTAAGGTTTGCAAAACGAAGAAAAGGCAAAACGTGGCAGAATCTGTGAAAAACAGAACAGCAGATAGAAACGAATTTTTTAGGGGTACTTCTGCAACTCAAATGAAAAAACTCAGAACATACGCAAGTTTCGTAATTGTATAGATCACGCTGTGTAAAAGTTTCAGCTCAAAAATATGAACTGGGATTTTTGCATGATTTTTCTAGTCACGAGGACAGAATCTGTTTTCTGGACAGCATGTCACAACTTTTACTTCCCTTGTCGTATGAGGCTATAAAAGGCACAAAGCTTAAAAAGTAAAGATACAATGATGTTGATACAGTAGTAACAATCATCAAGACCACTAAGAACAGAAAAGAAAAAAGAAAAACCTAAATTCGTTGCGGGCTGCATCCCGAAAGCGCTTCTTTAGAGCCATTAGCTAGGCTTAAAGCAGAAGATCAAGTCTTTTCAAGAGAATAACTAGCCCGTATGACGGACTCAAAAGGTAACTTAATCTTTTTCCTAGGGAAATGTTCCATCCCTTTCTTGAGAGGGAATTGGAATTTTATAATCCCTTCTTTCATATCAATAACATCACCAACTGTGCGAAGAAAAGGACGTCCCAAAATAATTGGACAAGAAGGCTCACACTCAATGTCCATAATAGTGAAATCAATGGGAACATAATTGTCATTGACAATGATAAGAACATCATCGATCTTCCCCAAAGGTTTCTTTATGGAAGAATCAACAAGACGAACACCAAAAGAACAAGGATCAAAAGGTTTAAATTCAAGCATATCATACATTCTTTTGGGCATAACAGAGGTACTTGCTCCAACATCACAAAGAGCATAACAAGAAAAGTTATTCAACTTAATTTTAATCATAGGATCCCAACCATCTTCTAGCTTACTAGGTACGGAGGCTTCTAATCTAAGCTTCTCCTCCCTAACTTTGATTAGAGCATTGGTGATATGCTCTGTGAAGGCAAGATTAAGTGTGCTTGTGTGGGGGTCTCTAGACATCTTGTGTAGGAAACCAATAACTTCAGGTAAAGTGCAGTTGTCAAAGTCTAGGTCACTACTATCTATCAAGGAGGTAGTGATATCATTTAGGCTCACTTGTTTGAAAGCCTCTATGTTCATAGAGGTTTCTTCATCTATGGTTGAGGTGGTAGCATCACCATTGATAGGTCCAGTGGGACTAGGGGTGTGATGGGTGCTAATAGTTTGGACATCCTCAACTACTTGGATAGTGGCTACTGTGTGGTAGGTAGGAAGGCTCTTAACTCTCTCTTCTTCCTCCTTTTCTATAGCCCATCTTTCTTTTAGTTTAGCCATCATCCTAATGTTTTCATTGATTTGTAACTGGATAGCATTAATAGGAGTGACCTTACTCTCCTCAAGGGGAGAGGTTCTAATTTTTAACATCTCAACATCAAGGGCTAAGTTATCTACCTTCAAACAAAGATTATCTAATTTAGCTAGTTTTTCTTCCACATTCTTGTTGAAGGCTTTTTGGGTAGTGATAAAGTCTCTAAGCATACTCTCTAGTTCAGAGGTGGGGTTCTTGTTGCTAGGGTAGGTGTTGTTGTTCCCATAAGTGGATGGAAACGATCTAGGATTACTAGCAAAGTTTCCCCTATAAGCATTATTGTTGAAGTTGTTTCTAGAGATAAAGTTCACATCTATTTGTTCTTGAGCAACCAAAGAATTTAGAGGAACATCCTGAGGATCGATAGGAGCTTGCTTGGTAAGTAGAGACATGATAAGGTCAACCTTTTCATTTAGAGAGGAGATCTCCTCGACAGAATTTACCTTCTTACCAGTTGGAGATCTTTCGGTGTGCCACTGAGAGTAGTTCAGCATCATCTCATCAAGTAGCTTTGTGGCAGCACCAAGTGTGGTTGACATAAAAGTTCCTCCAGCGGCCGAATCTAACAGGTTCCGGGAGGTAAAGTTCAAGCCTGCATAAAAAGTCTGGATAACCATCCAGGTAGTCAGTCCATGTGTGGGGCAGTTCTTGACAAGTGTCTTCATACGTTCCCATGCCTGGGCAATGTGTTCATTATCCAATTTCCTGAAATTCATAATGTTACTCCTCAATTGAATAATTTTAGCAGGGGGATAGTACTTCCCGATAAAAGCATCCTTGCACTTATCCCAAGAATCTATGCTATTCTTAGGCAAGGATTGAAACCAGATTTTAGCTTCATCCCTCAAAGAGAAAGGAAAAAGCTTAAGCTTAACAATTTCACCATCTACTTCTTTGTACTTTTGAATATCACAAAGCTCAATAAAATTATTTAAGTGCAAAGCAGCATCATCTCTAGCACCAGAGAATTGATCTTTCATAACAAGGTTCAGCAAAGCAGGTTTAATCTCATAAGAAGGTGCTGAAGTAGCAGGTGGAGCAATAGGAGTGCAGATAAAGTCACTGTTGTTGTGACTAGTGAAGTCACACAACTTGGTGTTTTCATTGGAACCCATAGTAGCAGCAGATATTTTTGGTATTTTTGATAAGGGACACAAAAGAAAAAAAGTAAAAGGTAAACTGACAAGACTAAAAAGCAAAGATAAAAGATAGTGTGCAACTCCCCTATCTTGTAGAATGGAGTCCCAGGCAACGGCGCCAAAAATTGGCTTGATACGGTGAGGATCTCTCACTCCTTATTGGTTACCCCAAGTGGAAGGTGAGATGTAGCGTAGCAACAAATTTCCCCTATGTAGAGGATAGGGTTTGTCTCCCGTAGGACTCGCAGAAATACAAGAAGGTGGTAAAGTGAACAATGACACCGTTCACAACCGAGGGTTGCTAACTTCACCTGGACCTGCACACAGATACAAATAACTTTGCTCCCAACGAGTAAAGAGGAGTTTTCAATTCCTCCGGCCTTGCTGTTTACAAAGGATTAACGCAAGAGATAATGATAGTGATAGCAACTGGAAAGTAAACTAAGGATGTAAACAGTAATTTGAAGATGGACCGGGGTCCCGTGATTTTCACTAGTGATGTCTCTCTCCCAAAAGACGATAAAAGTGCTAGCGAGGTAAACAAATAACAGTTGGGCAATTGACAGGATTATGAAGGCACCGCAATGCTAACTATGCTGCAAAGAAAGGAAGGGCTCAAAAGCAATGGGCAGTACGCCAAGGTAAGTAGACCGAAATCCATCCGCATCTACTACGAATCATCCACCTTGAGATATCTATCCAGAACATCTCGCTGGTATTAAGTTGCGAATCCCACCCAAAGTGTAAATCCAAAGCAACAGACAACTGCATTAAAAGAACTTTGCGTAAAGTAAACAATCCTTGCATCCGCGGATACAAGCACCGTTGTTTTATCCCTGGTGGAAAAAACACATCCCCTAGTCTCATGTTTCTGTCACTCAAGCTAGACATCAAGGGGCTGAACCCACAATCAAGCATAACGCTCCCTCTTGGAGTTGCAACAAATCACTTGGCCAAAGTAAAATACGGCAACGGAGAACATGAAAGAATTTACTCAAGAACAAAATATAAAAGAGAAGAACCAAATATATTACTCATCACAATCTAAACATAGTCTCATAATCCATCAGATCCCAACAAACTCAACATAGCAACGGCAGAAAATTACAAAGGTGCCTCGATCATGTGAGGCAGCTCACGAGGTCTCGAAAGTGGAGGCACAAAGTGTTGGGAAACGTAGTAGAATTCAAAAATTTCGTGCCTACGTAACAAGAAACCAAGATCATCCAAGATAGATCACATACAAGGTTTAGGTTTTCATGCTCACCAACGGTTGCAGCGGAAGAAGAGTTGGTGAAGCAACGTGGACGTAGTGGAAGTAGTCGAAGAAGATCTGCCACGAACAATCCCTCGAATAGATCTCCGAGAAGAAGATGGTCCTCGAAGCAAGATCAAAGCTATGATCTCTCCACCGGTATCCACACGTCCGGCACAGCAATCCGGCAGCGCTCCGCCGTCCAGAGAAGAACGCTTCCGAGAAAACTAGAGAGAGAAAACCCTAGCGAGTTCCGATCTAGATTAGAATCTAAACCGGGGTCTAAAAGTGGAGCAACTAGCAACTAGGGAGAGCCAGGGGGCGCCGGAGACTTGCGTGTCCCTTCCCCCCACCCTTGGCTCACCTTATATAGGTGGCCAAGGGGCCTAGGGCGCAGCTCAAGGAGGTTTGGGAGTCCAACTTGGACTCCCAAGCCTTCCAAAGCTTCCCACACCTTCCCACCGGAAACCTGCCATAATGGGTTTTGGAAATCCCACCTGGAGGGGGATTCCTTCCCCTTGGTGCGCCCCCCACCCCTTGGCCGGCCAGGGCAGCCTAGGTGGCTTGCCCCCCAAGGCTAGGGGCGCAGGGGAGTGGGTGGTAATGCCCGGAACCTTCCGGAACCTTCCATGACCTTCTAGAGGCTTCCAGGACCTTCCGGGACATACCGGGACCGTTTCGGGACATTCCGGACACTTCTGGAGCACTTCCAATACCTTCCGGGACCTCTAACGAATGTTCCGGAGCCATCTAAATAGGTTTCGGAACAATCCGGGTTTAGGTTAATATGTCCGGTGAACACAACATATTGTTTAAGATGTCCACCGATCACCGAAACTATTTCGGTTGATCGTAAACTTTCCCATTACCATTTCCATATGAACTAAAGTTATCTGAGACAATTCCAAAGTATCTTAGCCATATTATTTGCTCTTTTCTTGCTTCCACTAAACCTTCAATCATTCTAGCATTCTAACAGATTACTGTACTTTAAGTGTGTGACCCAATAGGTTCGGTATTATGTGGACATGACTTGGAACGCTTTCCAGACTTATAGTCATTTGTCAATAATCAACAGCGGAGCCATGGACACCCATGTTGACTCCCACATATACACGAAAAGACTTCGAGTGAACCTTTATGTTTATCATATACTATTCCCTTTGCTTCGCGATATATGACAAAGTTAGAGGAGAGAAGTTTTGGCACCCATGTGAAACAACCTCTTGATCACAAGCCATTAGTTATCCTCATTGCTCGTTTGTCTTCATTCCTCGTTACGTATACCGGTATCTCCGTGATCGAATCACAAAGTGTCTGGCCAGACGAGAATAGATACCGTTATACCGAGTGGGCCCTGAGTCTATATCTCTTCATCGTGAAGGAGCAAATCCCATTCTCGAACTATCACTGTTACTAGACACACTGTCCAATGTACCCAGAACTTATTTTACTACTTCCCATTTATGGGAAGATTCATCTAAGAACCAAAGCACATCTTCTTGTGTGAAGTGACTTGACATTCTCATGGTCTAAGGAACTATGTATATAACAACATTTTATGATATGACTTATAACGTTTGTTTTACGATGAGTTCTCTAAGTATATCATTTAACACTGGGGTCGGTTCAACATCATTGTTCTGCTAACAATATGCTCTCATTGCTATTGACATCCTTGTTAGAAGAACAATGTCCATGATTAAGAAAACATAATCATCAATAAGCACATGGGCTGGTCTTAGAGGCAAAACCAGGAACTCTTGTTGTTTACATTTCCACACATGCATATGAGTTTTCTTCTGAATCTCACAGTCAGGATCATTGCAATTATAGCACAGAAATATAAACATTAATTATGAACATGAATATATAAATAATAAAACACTTTATTATTGCCTCTAGGGCATATATCCAACACAAAGAGGGGAGAGGAACATCACATAGCTACTGGTCACGGACCCATGGTCCAAGGGGAACTACTCACGGTACATACGGGAGGTGTCCATGGCTATGGATGGTCTCCCGGAGGGGGTAGCTTCTCCCGGCAGGGTGCCGGAGCAGCTTCTCCAGGAAACCCCGATCTTGAAGCGGCGGTGGCGGCGGTACAGAGGCGAGATCGCGGAAAATAGATCGATATTAGGGGTTTACACCCCGAGGGCTAAATATAGGCAGAGGGGGGGTGTCGTGGGGACCCACAGGGCAGCTAGGAGGCCCCCTGGCGCGGCCTAGGGTGGGGCCGTGCCAGGGACCCTCCTGGTCTCCTGGTGGTGGCCCCCCTCCGCTGCCTTGGTTATTCCGGAAGCTTCCGGGTCGCTGATTTTTTATCTGATTTTTCCGGATTTTTTGGGGCAATTTTAATGGCCGGAAAACCTGAAATACAAAAACAGCAGAAAACAGGAACTGGCAGCTGGGTGCACTGGGTTAATAGATTAGTCCAAATATGGTCAAAAGTGTATGAAAGTTCAAGCAAAACATGTCAAATTCACACAAAACATGCATGGAGCAAGGAGAAATTATAGATATGTTTGGGACGTATCACCGGTCAACAAGACATGAAGGTGAAGACCATCATGGGCACCAAGAACAAGACAACCGCATTCCTCCTCGGGTTATTCATGGCGAGCCATCTCATTCTCATGTGCCTTGAGATGACCGCCATCCAAGACCTCCACCTCACCCACGTCAAGATAACATACCTTCGACGGCTCTTCGCACATTGGAGGGGCGCCCAAATGCACCTCACATGCCAAACTTTGACCATCAAGATTACTACAATGACAATCTCCATCACAATGACCGGCAAGCTAGAGCACCTCCGCCGCTTGAGCACCTCCGGGTCCGTCAACCTCAACATAATGAAGAGCGTTTTGGAAGGCTCAAGCTCACAATGCCCAAGTTCTCGGGAGGAACAAACCCCGAGGACTACTTCTCAGAGGCCCTCAAAGTGGACAAGATATACCGAGTGCACAATTATGATGAGTCCAAGAAAGTCGCCATGGCATCACTTGAATTTGAAGACTATGCTCTCAATTGGTGGGAGCAAGTACAAGATCTCTGTCTCGAGAAAGGGACTCCACAAGTGTGCACATGGGAAGAAATGAAACTAGTGATGAGAGCCCGATTTGTTCCACAACATTATACACGTGACCTCTACCAAAAGCTCCAAGCCCTCAAGCAAGGCTACAAAACGGTGGAGGAGTACTATAAGGAAATGGAGTTGGCAATGATTCGAGAAAATGTGAAGGAGTCCGCCGAAGAAACAATGTCTCGTTTTCTCAATGGCCTCAACTACCAAGTGAGGAAGATCACCAACTTCCAACCATACAATAGTGTGGAAGAATTGGTTCATCAAGCCACCAAAACGGAGCGGCAATTCCAAGAAGATGCAAAGTACTCCAAATTTGTGTCCTCCAACACACGGGATACAACCTCTACACCTCAAGAACCTCCAAGCACAACACCCTATAACCGAGCTCCACCATCAAGTGGTGGTCCTTCAAACACAAGGACACCGACAAATTCCTCGACCCGTTCTTCGCCAACCAATTCAACCTTCAAGCGAAGAGAGCCTACCATTGCTTTCCCCTCAAAAGATGCCAAGAAAAGCTCCATTGAATGTTTCACTTGCAAGGGCCATGAACACAAGTACTTTGAGTGTCCTACCAAGCGGACCATGATCATCACTGAAGACGGCGAGTATGACTCCGTGAGTGAGGGTGAAATGGATGCTTTGGCTCAAGTCTCTCAACACATACAATCAAATGATGATGAAGATGGCCAAGTATATTGTGACAATGATGAAAGTCCTTCCCTAGTGGTGTCCAAAGTGTTGAGCCTTCAACAAGAACTTGATGAGAATCAAAGGTGTCACATCTTTCATACCAAGGCGGGCATAAAAGGTAGATCCATCAAGGTCATCATTGATGGCGGAAGCTGCCACAACTTGGCAACTGTAGAACTTTGTGTCAAGATCAACCTCATCAAGAAGAAGCATCCTCGCCCATACAAAGTGCAATGGCTTAGTGACTCCGGTTCCATAAAAGTGGACCACATGGTGGAAGTGTCCTTCAAAATTGGCGCCTACGAAGACACATTGGAGTGTGACGTGGTGCCAATGAGCGTTTGCCAGTTGCTCTTGGGGCACCCTTGGCAATTTAATCGAAGTGTCCTACACAACGGTCGTACCAACCAATATAGCTTCAAGTGGAGGGGCAAAGAGTTGATAGTTCGTCCCATGACCCCAAGTCAAGTGATTGCCGACAAAACACACACTACAAACCCTCATGGGGACAAAAGTGTGTGTGAGAGAGAGAGCCACCAAAAAGTGAGTGAGTGCCACAAGCCAAATATGAGTGAACCCATGAGGCGTACCACAAATGACACCATCTTGCTAGCCACCAAAAGAGAGGTACAAGAAGTGCGGAATAACCCATCCCATATTCCTCACTTTGTACTCTTGTACAAGGATGAGGTGCTTTTACCTAACGACTCACCCCCTCTTCCTCGTGCCATAGCTACTATTTTGAAGGAATTTGAGGACGTATTTCCCTCCGAGCTACCTCCGGGTCTTCCCCCACTTCATGGCATTGAGCATCGCATCAACCTCATTCCTGTTGCACCTCTCCCCAACCGGGAACCTTACTGCACCAACCCCGATGAGACAAAGGAGATTCAACGTCAAGTCAAACAACTACTAGAGAAAGGGGAGATCCTTCGACTCCATGTTGTGACCAAGTCCATCGTCTCCGACCGCGACGTCTAGTTCCTAAGGTATTTTTGGAAGACACTATGCGCCAAGCTCGGCATCGAGCTCCTCTTCTCCATGGCGTATCACCCGCAAACGGATGGGCAAACGGAAGTGGCGAACCGATCCCTATCAACTCTACTCCGAGTGCTCATCAAGAAGAACATCAACGAGTGGGAAGACCACATCCCGGTTGCGGAGTTCACTTACAACCGCGCCATACACTCCACCACGAAGCGGCCACCATTCGAGGTTGTCTATGGGCTCAACCCACTATGCCCGTTGGAAATCCTCCCTCTACCACTCCAAGAGCGTGCCAACATGGACACTAGCGCAATGGCAAGTTTCCTCAAGCGGCTTCATGAAGATACAAGGGAAACTATCGAGCAATGCGTTCAAGCCCATGCACACAACATGAACATCCACAAGAAGCCAAGCACATTCCAACCAGGACACCTAGTTTGGATACACCTTCGCAAAGACCGGTTCCCGGACGCCCGAAAGTCAAAGCTCCTTCCTCGCGCCGATGGCCCATTCAAGATTCTTACCAAGGTCAACAACGACGCATACACGATGGACATTCCCACGGACAAGTACTCGGTGAGAAACACGTTCAACATCTCCGACCTCACGCCTTACCATGGTGATGAAGACTTTGATCTGTTGAAGTATCTTCTCGAGGGGAGGGAGATGATGCGGAGCACCAAACCAACATCACCATGAGTACATCTCCACCACGTGGGCCATTGACGAGAGCACAAACACGCGCCATTGAAACTAAGGTGAACTCGCTCTTATCTGAATTGCTCTTCGATACACATGAGACTTGGGTGTGATAACCCACAACTGCAGGGGATCGAGATAGTCTTCGCGGGTAAGAATAACCCAATTTATAGATTCGATTCAAGGGGAGCCAAAGAATATCCACAAGCTTTAACAGTGGAGTTGTCAGTTCCACCGCACCTGAGATACACTTACTTGCAACAAGATATTAATAGCAACTGCGGTATGGAAGTGATGATAGCAACGGTAATAGTAAAACAGCGAAAGTAAACAACTAGTAACCAGCAGAATTAAAGACACTGTAGGCTAGGGAGATGGATAGTTGGAGGCTGTTTTGGCCTCCGGAGAGGGGAGATCATTGCCATCGTCATCACCATCACCACTCCATCCTCCCTCCATGACATCTCCATATTAGCCCTCCCGGAGAAGAACAGAGGATGGCGGCGGCTCCGCGACGAGAACTGGGAAAACGACTTCTATTCTGGGGTTTTCGCGTCACGGGAATAAATAGGAGCATCGGTATGGCACCAGAGGAGGGGGAGGCCCCCAGGTGGCCAGACGGCGCGGACCCACCCCTGGCCGCGCCGGGGGGCGCCTGGGCCCGCTGGGCTCCCCTCTTGTAACATCCCAATTTTCTAAATTCGGATGTTAATAGATCATCGTATGCATGTCATGTTGAAGTTCTGCATTATTTGGATTTTATGAATATTTTAAACATTTTTCAACTTAAGGCAATTTTATAGAAGAGGATATAATATGACTTATCCCCATTTTAAATAAAGTTGAAAAGTGTTGAAAATATTTTTGGGTGTTTAAAAACAGTGTCATAGGAATTATAAATGACTCAAATTTATTTTTGGGATTTTTATTTTTATACGGAGTTTATTGCATAAAAAGTATTTATGAAAATTGCATAATGTCTGAAATAGTAATTTCGGCAAAAATAATTATTTGTATTATTTTATTTTATTGTTGTGACATTTTTTAAAATTCATATTATATTATTTAAAAATGTTCTCCGTAGTCGGTTGACCAAATAAAAAATAACGGGTTTTTGTTTGGGCCTTCCAACGGCCCAGACGGCTATTTTGCGCTGCGTGCGTTCGGGTCCGATTCAGACTCAGGAAAAAAAATAATTTTCTGGGTTATAAATAATTTTTGGATTTTCGTTTTTTATTTTTTTTAGAAACCCTAATTTCCACGCGGGACCCGCGCCGAGCCGCCGCCGCCGCCGCCGAGTCCTCGCGCCGCCGCCGCCGCCTCGCCTCGCCGCCGCCGCCTTGCTGCGAGCCGCACCGCGCCGCGCCGCCGCGGGCTGCTGCGGGCTACATCGGCCGTGCCGTGCCGCGCCGCCCGTGCCGCGCCGCCGCCCCGCCGGGCCGGTTCGCCCGCGCCACTTCTCGGCCGTTGGATCTAGATCCAACGGTCCGTAATAGATCGGGCGTTTTTCAGATCGGTTTTTTTAGGGTTTGCGGTTTATTCTGGTTAACCGCGGTTTCGCTATACTGCGAACGCTTGCCGGACCGTTCGCCGGAGTGGACGTCGTTCGCTCCGTAGCCGAGGACCTGTTCGCGGTAGAAAAGTTATTTTAATTGCGATTAGGCCTTTTTTTTCACAGATTTCACCCTAGAACCGTTTTAGCTATATCTTTTAAACCATAGCTCTGTTTTAGTTAATTCATTTTGCGTTGCGACCGTTACAAAAAATCCTATCCAGTAGATCTCAGATTTCAAAAAATTTCTGTTTTCAAATTTGAATTTGTACATATTTAAAATTCAAACTTCCGGTGACCGTATCTTTTATACGGTGTATCCGTTTTCGCCGATTCCATTTACGTTGGGATCGTGGTGACTTGTAGTTATCGTTTAGCTACTGTTTAGTTGGTTTTCTTGCTGTTCATTTGGTTCTTTTACTGTTGCATTGTTTATGTGTTATATGGTGTATTGAATGCTATATTGTTTGATCGTGTAGGCTGTCCGGAGTGCAACCCTTCGTTCTGTGAAGAGTGTGATCGTCAGGAGAAGGATCAAGGCAAGTCATACATTGACCATTTCACAACCTATATTTTTACTTATGCATGTAGCAAATATCACCCTATGCATGTGTAGAAATGCTACTATATTTATTGCTGCAAACCTGGTAGGGTAGCCATATGATATTATCCTGTTTGCTTAGACAACCTAGCACGTGCTTGTTATATATATTGCTATGCTTGTAGACAGGGATTGGTTTGAGAATTCATTGAGCCGGGTAAGGATTTTTAATAACCTGTCTAGCAAACCTTAATTAGAATACACCTCTGGACGGGCAGGGAGTGCTTCCTAGGGGCTCGTACCTTATCTAAGGCGAGACCAGGTTGTACCCCTAATGGTTGTGAATGGTTTGGAGGGAAGGCATCATGGGTTCGTGCACCTTATCTAAGGCAATGCACCCATGAGAGTGTGCCCTAAGTGGGCGCCGTCCAGGCTCAAAAATATTAGACAGACTTAGTGACTAGTAGCTTCCATGTACGACCACTGGCTATATGGGCTCTGGCTTAGTCGAGTAGGTTGTAGGGAGCCTGGCCCTGGTAGCTAGCTGATTTAGATATGATAGGTGTACCGGTTACCAAAGGGTGGAGGTGACCTCTTTTGAAGACTTCGTCTCAATCTTCAGGTTGGGTCCAGTGGGAAAAGCGTACAGACCTCTGCAGAGCGTACAAACTGATCATGATTAGTCGTGTCCCCGGTTATGGACAACTTTGAGCAACGAGGCATTACTGTTGTTGGATGGTCTTGACAGATGAAACACTTTAATAAAACTTGAGTGGGAAGATTTAATAAAGGGTATGGGTTGGAAACTGGTGTAGCTCAGTTCAGCCTTATGTAGTAAGTTAAACTAAAATTTTGACTTAGGTAGATTGGAAAAAATCAGCTTTCTGCAAAACAAAACCTTAAGCCTTTCCTTTGACTTATCCTTGCATGTAGAGATAGGTCCGTTACATCCTTTTCTGTGTGACTTGCCATACAAATCAGATGTACTAACCCGTTGTCGGGCTGTAACCTTCGGTGTTGCAGCTTTTTCGGACGACCAGTAAGGTGCGTTTAGGGTCGCGGGTCTTCACTCAGCATGTTCGCTTGTGGTTGTTGATGGGACTCCTCGTTATTTGCTTTTGCTTCCGCTATATTTATGTTGAATAAGCTAGCCTTGAGCTATGCAACTTGTTATTTATATTATTCTGGATCAAACGTTGTAATAATGATGCACTTGTACTTTGATATACATCTATGATACTGTGTGTGCCAGCGAGTTCGATCCAGGGACTGGCACTTGATCACAGAGACTTCAATTCTATGTGAATTGGGTCGTTTCAGATGGTATCAGAGCAGTGTGATGACTGTAGGACGTGACCCTAGAAAATGGATTAGAAAAGCCATAGGAATGAAAATATTACTTTACATCACTCTATCTTGTACTTACTTACCTTCTCTATCTCGTATTCATGCCTGTTCTAATCTTGCCTTTCCTCTCTTTGATTATAGATGACCACTTTGTCATACCGCTCTATGGCGTTTGGACCTGAGCTTAGGGGGATTTGCCATCACCTGAACATCTACGCGCCAGTCTTTCAACCGGACATAGTGGAGACAAGGGGAGCTGATGACTACTAGCAAGTGGAGACATTTCTCCTAGGAAGCACGATGGAAGAAAGGGTGATCACGGAGTCATTCGAGGTGCATTCCCCGGAGAAGGAGCAGTGTTTGCGCATAGCCACTCACATGGCTCTTGGATGCATCGTCGACCGGTATGCTGGTCAGCTTAAGGGTACGGTGTACGAGAAGATGACCAAGATCCTTCCATCGAGGAACATATGGCCAAAGAAGTTCAAGTATGTTCCTGGGACCATTTGGCCAGGTACAACTACCTACTTCATCCAGAGCCTGGAGAAGCACATCCACAACCTGGAGAAGAGCACCCAGTCGGATCTCTACACCATCACTGAGTTGCAGCAGAAGAACACTAAGCTCAAGAGAGACACCAACAAGCTGAAGAATGAGAGGATGGAGATGCAAGCGGAGATCAAGAGGCTGAAGGAGAAGCTGAAGGCCAATGGTGTTGAAGAAAAAGAAGAGGAACGAGAACTGGATACTTCGGCAGAAGAAGATGGACCAAGTCCCAAGAGACGCAACCGCACTAGCGGGCGCGAATACCGTATGCTGTTTAGCAAAGACAACATTCGGAATTACTTCACCGGCAATTAGATTACTTTCGTAATCGTGTTAGCGTATTTGACCATGTCGACTTATTCGGTATGGCAATACTAGGTTGCTTGATATACTCTTATATTCGTGATTGTGTTGAGAATCTTATATCAGTTATGCAATATATTTTGAGACTATATGGTGTGATTGTATTTGCTTATTGGTATGAGTGCTTTTGCTTGATGATATTGATGATTGATGATTGGTGATAATTGTATGATGATTGTGTGGTATGATATGCTGTATATGTATATGTTGTCTTGATCATAATAAGCATATGGGGTAGGATATATTTCCCTAGCTACTTTCTGTCTACAACTTACCTATTCTTGCCCAAAAGATGCCACCGAGACGTGATCCCACGGGAAATGGGAACAACAACAATGAAGTTCCAGCTTACATGCAGCAGTTACTTCAAGGACAAGCTCAGTTGATCCAGTTGCTCACTCAGAATATGGGCAACAACAACAACAATGCGCCACCACCACCACCACCACCACCTGTGGACACGCTTGCGAGGTTCCTGAGGCTGAATCCTCAGAGGTTCTCTAGCACTCCTGAACCCATAGTGGAGGATGACTGGCTTCGTTCAGTGAGCCGAAACATGAAGACAGTTGGCTGTACTGAGGCAGAGAGAGTGAGGTTTGCCTCACATTTGATGGAGGGTCCTGCCGCTGCATGGTGGGACAACTACTTGGTGACTTATCCCATCGACACCATCACTTGGGCGCAGTTTCAGGATGCGTGTCGCGCCGCACATGTCTCTGCAGGCGCCATGACTTTGAAGAAGAAGGAGTTCCGCAGATTGCGCCAAGGAGGTCGCACCGTAGCGGAGTATGTAGAGGAATTCAACAAGCTTGCCCGCTATGCTCCAAATGATGTCAACACGGATGCAGCTAGGCAAGAGAAGTTCTTGGAGGATCTCAACGATGAGTTGGGAGTTCAGTTGACGGTGGCTACTTTCAACAATTGCCAAGGACTCATTGACAAGGCCATTGTGCTGGAGGGGAAACATCAGGCTATGGAGTACCGCAAGAGGAAGTACAACAAAAACAACAACAACAAGTACAACTCAGGGCCACAACAGAAGCACCACACTTCCTATAATGGGAATGGAGGACATAACCATCATGGTGGAAATGGGCATCATCATCATGGTGGAAATGGACACAATCACAATGGAGGGAATGGCCAAAACCATAATGGCCAAAACCACCACAATGGGCACAAGAATGGCAACGGCAATGGGAAAGGAAATGGCAATGGATGGAATAACAGTCACAACCGCCAGACTGCGCGTGTGCCAAGAGACTTGAGTCAAGTTCAGTGTTTCAAGTGCAAGAATATGGGACATTATGCAACAGATTTCCCGGAGAATAAGGTTTCTAGAGTCGTCAAGCCCAACCCCTTCAACAAGGGGCACGTGAACCATGTAACATGGAGGAGATTTATGATGATCCTGATGTTGTGATTGGTAAGTTCCTTATCAATTCAGTACTCGCACTTGTTCTTTTTGATTCTGGTGCATCGCATTCATTCATATCGAGGGTATTTGTGGATAAGCATGAGTTACCTACCGTAGTTCTTAAGTCGTCTATGCTTATAAGTTCTCTGGGAGCGGAGATGTCAGCTAGTTTGGGATGCTATCAGATAAGCCTAACCATAGGGAAGCATGATTTTCCTACAGATTTGATTATATTGAAGTCACAAGGTTGGGATGTTATATTGGGCATGGATTGGCTAGCCAAATACGAAGGTGTTATTGATTGTGCCACTCGGTCCATCACTCTCCGTACACCGACTGGGCAGAAGATCAGATATGTATCCAAGTATAAGCATCATCACGCTCAGGTGAATTCTCTTAAGGGGGTAGCCTGGATGATGTGCGTGTTGTGAGGGATTATCCGGATGTGTTTCCAGAGGAGTTGCCGGGTATGCCACCGGATAGGGAGATTGAGTTCCTTATTGATTTAATACCAGGCACTGGGCCTATTGCTAAGAGACCATATAGGATGCCCGCTAATGAACTTGCAAAGTTGAAGGAGGAAATTAGAGAATTGCAGGCAAAGGGATTCATTCGCTCAAGCTCGTCACCTTGGGTATCTCCAGTGTTGTTTGTTGAGAAGAAGGATGGAACCCAGAGGATGTGTGTGGATTACCGTTCTCTGAATGATGTTACTATCAAGAACACGTATCCTCTACCTGTGATTAATGATCTATTTGACCAGTTGGAGGGAGCTTGTGTGTTCTCTAAGATTGATCTTCGTTCTGGTTATCATCAAGTGAAGATTCGGGAGAAGGATATTCCGAAGATTGCTTTTACTACAAGGTATGGATTGTGTGAGTATACCGTTATGTCATTTGGATTGACTAATGCTCCTGCATACTTCATGAATATGATGAATAAGGTGTTTATGGAGTTCTTGGATAAATTCGTTGTGGTGTTCATTGATGATATATTGGTGTATTCCAAGAATGAGCAAGAGCATGAGGCACATCTGCGTTTGGTATTGGAGAAGCTCAGGGAGCACAAATTGTATGCCAAGTTCAGCAAGTGTGAGTTTTAGTTGAAGGAGGTAGGATTTCTTGGACATGTTGTGTCAGGAGAAGGAGTAGCTGTGGACCCATCCAAGGTTTCAACAGTTACAGAATGGGAGACCCCCACGACAGTTGGAGACATTCGCATTTTTTTGGGTCTTGCAGGATATTATAGGAGGTTCATTGAGAATTTCTCCAAGATTGCAAAACCAACGACTGAGTTGTTGAAGAAAGAGAATAAGTTTGATTGGAGCGAGGAGTGTGAAACCAGCTTTCAGGAGTTGAAGAAACGGTTAGTAACCGCACCTGTTTTATGTTTTCCTGATATACATAAGGATTTCCAAGTATATTGTGATGCATCTCGTCCAGGACTTGGTTGTGTTTTGATGCAAGGGGGTAGAGTTGTTGCTTATGCTTCACGTCAGCTTAAGAACCATGAGCAGAACTATCCTACACATGATTTGGAATTAGCTGCAGTTGTTCATGCATTGAAAACATGGAGGCAATATCTCGTTGGTAATCATTGTGATGTATTTACTGATCATAAGAGTTTGAAGTATATCTTTACTCAGAAGGAATTGAATCTCAGGCAGAGTAGATGGCTAGAGCTCATTAAGGATTATGATTTGAATGTGAAGTATCATCCTGGTAAGGTGAATGTGGTTGTTGATGTATTCAGTCGTAAGAGTCATATCAATGTTGCTAATGTTGAGGATATGCCACTTGAGTTATGTGAGCAGTTCAAGAATCTCAGGTTGGAGATAGTTCCTAAGGGATATGTGGCAACATTGGAAGTGAACCCAAATTTGTTGGAAAGAATCAGAGAAGCTCAGAAGGGTGATGCAGAAATTGATGAGATAAAGGAGAATATGACCAAAGGGAAAGAAGAGGGTTTCCGTGAGGATGAGCATGGAGCTATTTGGTTTGAGAAGCTCATTTGTGTACCGCAAGATGCAGAGATCAGGAAGTTGATTCTTCAGGAAGCACATGACTCACCTTATTAGATCCATCCTAGGAATACCAAGCTGTATTTGGACTTGAGGGAGAGGTTTTGGTGGCCAAGCCTGAAGCGAGAGATAGCCCAGTATATTGCATTGTGTGATGTTTGCCAGAGAGTCAAAGCTGAGCATCAAAAGCCAGCAGGATTGTTGCAGCCTTTGCCTATACCAGATTGGAAGTGGGATCAGATAGGTATGGACTTTATTACTGGTTTACCCAGGACTCGGTCAGGATATGATTCTATTTGGGTGATTGTTGATCATTTGACCAAGGTTGCTCACTTCATTCCAGTAAAGACAACTTATACAAGTGCTAAGCTAGCCAAGATTTATATGACCATGATCGTTTGTCTGCATGGAGTTCCAAGAAAGATAGTGTCTGATAGAGCTACTCAGTTTACATCCAAGTTTTGGCGTCAGTTGCTTGAGACCTTGGGCACCAGGCTGGAGTTCAGTACTGCTTTTCATCCACAGACAGATGGGCAAACAGAGAGGGTGAATCAGATTCTATAGGATATGTTGAGAGCTTGTGCATTAGACTATGGGTCTAGTTGGGATGATAATCTACCATATGCTGAGTTCTGATACAACAACAGTTATCAGGCTAGTCTGCAGATGGCACCATTTGAGTTACTGTATGGCAGAAAGTGCAGAACACCATTGATGTGGGATGAGGTAGGAGAACGTTAGTTGTTTGGACCAGACCTGATCAGGGATGCTGAGGAGAAAGTCAAGTTGATCCGTGATAGGCTGAAGATAGCACAGTCCAGGCAGAAGAGTTATGCAGATGCGAAGCGCAAGGACGTAACCTATGAGGTTGGAGACCGTGCGTATCTTAGAGTTTCACCAATTCGTGGAATCAAGAGGTTTCGAATCAAGGGCAAGTTAGCACCACGTTTTGTGGGGCCTTACAAGATCTTGGAGCGCCGAGGAGAGGTAGCTTATCAGTTGGAGTTGCCAGAATCCATGTCAGGAGTTCATGATGTGTTTCACGTATCCCAGCTGAAGAAGTGTCATGTAGAGATGGCAGATATTCCTTTGAGAGATACAGTGCCACTTGAGGCAATTCAGCTGGAGAGTGACTTGACTTATGAGGAGAAACCTGTGAAGATTCTGGAGACTGCAGAAAGAGTTACCCGCACCAAGAAAATCAAGCTATGCAAAGTTCAGTGGGATCATCATACCGAGGAAGAAGCCACTTGGGAGCGAGAAGAAGATTTGGAGCAAGATCATCCACACCTCTTTGCTAGCCAGCCCGAATCTCGAGGACGAGATTCATCTTAAGGGGGGTAGGTTTGTGATGGCTTCTCGCCCCTCGTTGGTTACCCCAAGTGGAAGGTTTGAGATGCAGTGCAGCAGCAAGTTTCCCTCAGTGAAGATACCAAGGTTATCGAACCAGTAGGACTCAGGAGATACAAGTAGGTGGCAACGTCACCAGAAATTGCTTCCTGACTAGGGTGTTGTCGTGGACCTGCACACAGCAACAAATAACTTTGCCCCCAACGAGTACAAAGGAGTTGTCAATTCCTCCGGCCTTGTCGTTTACAAAGGATCAACGCAAGAGATAAAAGGTGCAAAGGAAAGTAAAAGCTGAAAGTAAATTGAGGGTGTGAACAATAATGTGAAGATGGACCGGGGTCCCGTGATTTTCACTAGTGATGTCTCTCTCCAAAAATATGATAAAAGTGCTAGCGAGGTAAACAAATCACAGTTGGGCAATTGACAGGATTATGAAGGCACCGCAATGCTAACTATGCTGCAAGGAAAGGAAGGGCTCAAAAGGAATGGGTAGTACGCCAAGGTAAGTAGACCGAAATCCATATGCATCTACTACGAATCAACCACCTTGAGATATCTATCCAGAACATCTCGCTGGTATTAAGTTGCGAATCCCACCGAAAGTGTAAACTCAAAGCAACAGACAACTGCATTAAAAGAACTTTGCGTAAAGTAAACAATCCTTGCACCCGCAGGTACAAGCACCGTTGTTTTATCCCTGGTGGCAACAACACATCCCCTAGTCTCATGTTTCTGTCACTCAAGCTAGAAATCAAGGGGCTGAACCCACAATCGAGCATAACGCTCTCTCTTGGAGTTGCAAATAAAATACTTGGCCAAAGCAAATATCGCACCGGAGAACATGCAAGAATTTACTCAAGAACAAAATATAAAAGAGAAGAACCAAATATATTACTCATCACAATCTGAACATAGTCTCATAATCCATCAGATCCCAACAAACTCAACATAGCAACAACAGAAATTACATAGATGCCTCGATCATGTGAGGCAGCTCACGAGGACTCGAAAGTGGAAGCACAAAAGGGGGAGAGATTCATCACATAGCTACTGGTCACGGACCCATGGTGCAAGGGGGACTACTCACGATACATATGGGAGGCATCCATGGCTATGGATGGTCTCCCGAAGGGGGTTCCTCCTCCCGGCAGGATGCCGAGGCAGCTTCTCCAGGCAGCCCCGATCTTGAAACGGCGGCGGCGGTACATAGGGTAGTTCGCGAGAAAGAGATCGATATTAGGGGTTTCCACCCCGAGGGGTAAATATAGGCGAAGGGGGGCATCGAGGGGACCCACGAGGGAGTCAGGAGGGTCCCTGGCGCGGCCCAGGGTGGGGCCGTGCCACCTGCCCTCCTGGCTGCCTGGTGGTGGCCCCCCTTCCCTCTCTTGGTGATTCCGGAAGCTTCTGTTGCGCTAATTTTTTATATATTTTCCCGGAATTTTTGGAGCACTTTTAATGGCCGGAAAACCTGAAATACAAAACAACAGAAAACAGAAACTGGCAACTGGGTGCATTGAGTTAATAGGTTAGTCCAAATAGGTTCAAAAGTGTATGAAAGTTCAGGAAAAACATGGCAAAGTCACATAAAACATGCATGGAGCAAGCAGAAATTATAGATACGATTGGGACGTATCAGTTTGTAACATCCCAAATTTCTAAATTCGGATGTTAATAGATCATCATATGCATGTCATGCTGGAGTTCTGCATTATTTGGATTTTATGAATATTTTAAACATTTTTGAACTTAAGGCAATTTTATTGGAGAGGATATAATATGACTTATCCCCGTTTTAAAGAAGGTTGAAAAGTGTTGAAAATATTTGTGGGTGTTTATAAACTGTGTCATAGGAATTATAAATGACTCAAATTTATTTTTGGGATTTTTATAATTTTTATACGGAGTTTATTGCATAAAAAGTATTTTTGAAAATTGCATAATGTCTAAAATAGTAATTTCGGCAAAATTAATTATTTTAATTATTTTATTTTATTGTTGTGACATTTTTAAAATTCATATTTTATTATTTAAAAATGTTCTCCGTAGTCGGTTGACCAAATGATTTTTTAACAAAAATGGGTTTTTGTTTGGGCCTTCCAGCGGTCCAGACGGATATTTTGCGCTGCGTGTGTTCGGGTCCGATTCGGACTCAGGATTTTTTTTCTAGGTTATAAATAAATTTTGGATTTTCGTTTTTTAATTTTTTAGAAACCCTAATTTCCACGCGGGACCCGCGCCCGTGCCGCCGCCGCCGCCGCCTGGAGTCGCCGCCGCCGCCGTCCGCTGTAACAACCCAAATTTCACAATAATTAATTTTTTTATTTTCGGTGTGAATTGTTTGATTGTTTGATTTGTTTGCGGTGTTTGCATCCCCGATTTATCAATCGGCGATTATTTTTCCCTCTCTTATCTTGTATCAGACGGAGACCGACCCTTGCCACCCTGACACTCGACCTTTGCGACACCGGGTTTCACCCGATCACCGTCGCGAAAACCGCACGAGACCAGCCGCAACCAACGCAACGAAAAACCCTGTTTAATAAGTAAACGGGATATTTTTATAGCGCGCCGGAAATGTTCTTGGAACGGTTCCAACAAGAGGTGAACGCCGCCGGCTCGACGCGCTGATCGCGCAGTTCGAAGTTTTACCCGAATCGGAGGTACTGCGGACCCCCGGCGGTCAGAAACGTAAACACCGCGCGCGCGAGAGAAAAATCGGGGATGTGTTTGCAAACTGCCAGCCACCTGGGCTATATAAAGACCACCACACTGCCACCCCTTTCTAGGGTTTCCCTAGCCAGAAAATTTCAGCAACCCCCTCAAAATCCCCTCAAAATTCTGCCCCAAATCCTCCCAATCCCAAACCCTAGCTCCCAGGTGTTTCTGGCCGTCAGATCCGGCGATCTACGGTCCAGATCGCGCCACGTTGCCACAACTGCCCTCCAGCCAGCTCCAGCCGCCGCCGGGTCACGTCCGGGCCCCACGGGCCCGCCGACGCCGCCGTCCGGGCCCGATCCGGGCCGTGGTCGCCTCCGCGCCGCGCCATGGGCGGCCACCCGGAGCTCCACGCCATGGTCTCCGCCGCTGGCCAACTCCGGCGAGCCGCCGCGCTGCCCCGGCCTCCTCCTCCTCTCCCCGCGTCCTCCCTCTCCTCCTCCTCCTCCCTCACCCTCTTCTTCCTCTCTCTATGCAGGCCCGATCCGGTCGCCGCCGGCCCCGATCCGCCCCGGATCCGACGAGATCCGGCCGCCCTCCGCCGGATCCACACATCACCGGCCTTTCCCGCGCCTCTCCTGGCCTCCCGTGCCCTCGTCGTCGCCGTTCCGGCCATGGCCAGCCCGCCATGGAACTGACAGCCCCGAGCTCGTCCACCCCTGTAATTTTCTCAAAGTCCCAGAATTTTTGTCTGCTGTACCTGTTTTGCAAAGCGATTTCCCGTTGGCTCGTAGGTCGGAACGAAGTGAATCTTTTTTTTGTATTGTTGTGCTCTCTGTGCTCTTTAATCCATCTTTTTTGAGCATCATGATCTGAGGTCATCTTGCTTGGGTAATTGTTGCTCAAACAGGGCACCAGATCGTTAATCTGCTAAACTGATGTTAAGTCTGTCTGAAACTGTTGTCTTATTGAAACTTCGGGCAACGGTTGCGTCGCAGCCGTACGTCGGAATGGAGTGAATTCTTTTGCATCCTGTTAAGCATTGTTTATACTTCAGTTCCATGCATTCACATGCCATATTTGCTTGATGCATGATGATTGTATCTTGCTCCAAAGTAGCTACCCTGCTGTTAGTGTGCTGCTGTTTATATTTTGTTGCAACTTCGGTCGACGAGTGTGTCGCGACCGTTTATCGGAATTGAGTGATTCCAATGGCATATTGTTAAGCATCATGTCTAATTCATGCCCATGTATTGCTATGTCATGTTGCTGCACTTTTGCATATAGTTCTACCCCTGTTTATACAGCATAAAAATAATAGTTTCTGCCATGTTTTCGTGATTTTCACTAAGTCCTGGACCAGTAATGTTTTATTGCATTTTGCATGGGCTATAACTAGTTGTTCATAATGCCTTTTTGCATGATTCTTTTTGCCATGCCTTCCCTGCCATGTCTAATTTAATTGCATATCATTTGTGAGCATGTTTGCACTCATTATCCTGCTTATGCGTTGCTCTAAAGTGTGCTTCGTGATGTTGGCAGATTGTGTTCCAAACTTGTTTTGCTTGTATCTTTTAAACCGTAACTCTGTTTGGAATGTTCTTTATATGTAACTTGATTAGTTTTTCATGTACTTTGTGTTTATGCTATTGTTTTCTGTTGTTAACCAACCTAAAATATGGTTTAAGACAGAACAGTATCAAATCCTTTAATTGTCGTGGGGCACTTAGTGGTATGCCGTGTTTAGGTTGCCTCACTTAAATTGACTAGCATAGATAGTTTATCTTATGCTTCACCTCTTGCCATGTTAGTGTGCTATGCCTTGCTTGAGTGATATGCCATGTTAATAACCTTTGCTCACCTTGGTAGCTAAACAACTTGAACCTCTCTAAATGTGCGGTATCGTCGTGTGTGACAAGTACTCCACTTAACCTGTTAGTAACCGCTCTCGACGGTAGGTGCGATGTCTCGTGTTGCCTTCTTATTGATGCTTGCTCGTGTTTGCTTCGTAGTAATAGATGCTTGCTCGTTGACTGCTTTCCAGTGTTTACTGTCTTGTGTTCTTCCGCGGGTACCTCTCGGAGACGATGCGAGCTTGCGATCATCTACCACCTTCGGAACCCGACTTATCAACAGGCAAGGACTTTAAATTACTTATGATACATTCTATTTCAACCAGAGGTTTGCATGCTAGCCTAGGTTAGGTTCGATGTTTGATCCTACCACATGTTTACAGCCTCTTTCAAACCGATACAGCCATGCCCTGTCGGGACCCGGGGTTAGCGTATGTAATTACGGTCACAATGCAATCACATGGAGAGCCGAGAGCCGTACCAACTTGCCTAAGCAGACAAGGCCAAGCATAGATCACTCTCGGTAAGCATCGAACGTGAGGGGCATCCCATCCAGGCCGGATGATCAACTGAGATGGGTCCTCATCGTCCGCTCACAAGTCTAAATGCTTATGGGTGGTGAATTCCATACTCATAGACAAGTCGCCTCAACCATGTTATCGATTGAATCATAACCCTTACATAGACTTACTCCAGCCCGATCACTTAGTCGGGGTCTAGGGCGGGCTCGATCATACAACAAAGTGTGCACGTGACAGAGTCACGAACAATCGCATCGCGATGCCCCAAGCTGCGCACATCTAAGGGCCACTTGGTGTATAAAAGACCGCCAACCAGATCACAACTAAGGTCACGAAAACCCATACTAAGACATGCATGTTATAATCATACACGCAGCACACATGTCTAGTATAAACAGATGGTAATCACAACATGAACTCTACAAACTCAGTCTTTATAACTTCTGCTAAACAGAGCAGACATAGTAGTTGTATTACAAGCAGAGATCACATGTCTGTGATCCAACATTATATCAAACATCAACGGAAGCAAATTATGTCTTAGTAAAGACAAGTTTAACAAATGGCTTAAGAAGCCTGAAAGAAAAGTACAACGACCCTCCAGAGGGCACAGGCTGCTGCCTGGAACTATACGACTTGGTCCACGTCGAGCTCGAGGTAGAGGCCACCATTAGGGTCAGTGGTCTCGTCTCTACAACATAGAATTAGAAAACGTGACTACAAAGTCATACTCAGCAAGACTTACATAGGAACTATACTACTCATGCACATGTATCAAGGCAAAGGGAGGTGGGGTTTCACTTGCAGAAGTGCCAGCTTTGACTTGGCTAGTCCTGAACTACGAGTACCAGAGAGAGGTAAGAACGTACACGAGTCCAAGTAACAGTCTCCAACCAATACTCCACTATGGTGCCTTCCTCGACTTCCCCACGAGAAAGCACGCCACAGCACTCACACTTATCTTGGTGTGTTTTAGAAGTATCCAGTTCAAGTTATATATGATCAAGTAAAGGTCTCCAAGTAGTGCATAACCGCGGACACGGCTATTCGAATAGTTCATTAACCCTGCAGGGGTGTACTGCTACACACACGCCTCATCAGTTACCGCCTGGGGATGGACCCTTCAATTGAGCACCGGCAAGGATGCTGCCACGACACTTCACTCACGGCACCATCTCTAGTCTTAGGGAGTCGCCTATTTGAGTTGGGACCACAATCGGAATCCGGCCGATTGTTCCGATGCGGACTCAAACGTTGTGTGACTGCCATCAAGCTCAACTCGATCATGATCACTTGATTCAACGTGCCCACAACCTACGTCCACCACTTACCTTGGTGTACCTGCTTGAGATCGTTTAAAGCTCGAACTACTTGCGACTCCTGGACTGGTCCGGGGTGAGGTACTAGGCCGAGAGGGGTCAGTGAGCCCAATGTGTGGTCGTACTCTTAGTCTTGGATAACAACACAAGAACTCGGGCTTAAGGCAGTGTTCAACGAGACAACCCACTGTGTACTCCTACACAGCCTCTCATCGTTCACCTTTGTTTAGGGTAGATTCACCAACACGTTACCACCATCATTCACATGGTCACTACCATCCCGACTCACAACAAAGTAGCCTCAGGTAACAACTCTAAGCATGCAATAAGATGTAACAGTTACAGGGGCCACAAGATAACAACCAATTCCTACATCTGCTAGGATTGTGGTTTGCTTACTACTGTGACAAAATGATAGGTCATGCAAAGGAATAGGTTGAACTAGCGGTAGAACGTATCATGGTGACATCCTAAACATGCATTTGCGAGAATGAGAGGGAACTGGGATTTTATCGACATGATCAAAGAGGGGTTGCTTGCCTTGGTGACGATCACGATGTAACACTCTTCTGACGTGAGGTTGAATTCGTCTCCGAGATCAACTCTACCGAGAAGATGCAATCACCGAAGCACTGGAAGTAAAGCACAATCAAGATAATACAATGCACATTCAATATGCAAAAAATAGCATGGCAAGGTGCTGATGTGACTTATGTTTGAATTGCCACATGTTAATTGAAGTTGATTTGAAAAGTGAATTCAAATAAAAACTCCAAGTGTTATTCAAATTTGGTCAAAGTTGCATTTGCTAAAGTTTGTTCATTGTAAACTAAATGATCATATGTGTGAAATGCTTCTGAAGTACAAGTGAAGTGTGGTGCATCTCAATGGTTGAAGTTGGAATAGCAATTGAATTCATTTTGAATTAAATCCAATTAAATCAAATAGCAAAAGCTATTGTTCCCTTTTTAAGATCAACTCCAACATAGCTGAAAGTTGGAAATTTGGATAGAGGATTTTCTCCTGATCATTTTTCATATATTACACTTTGAATTTGGAGTTATAGTTTAAAAGATATTCAATTTCAAAGTTTTGCTTATTTTTTGGAATTTACTGAATTTCTTTAATTCTTTTAAAAGGGTTTTCTGTTTATTGCGTCATTAAGACGTCAGCATGACGCAAGGGGGGGGGGCTGACCAGTGGGTCCTGGCTGTCAGTGACCCAGGGGTTATAACCCGGTTTAATTAACCCACGGGTTAATTAGGGGGCCCCTGGTCCCACCTGTCAGCGAGAGAGGGGAGGGGGTTAGGCGCTGGGTTAGGGGCTAACCGACCGGCGGCTAGACGCCGGTGGCCTAGCCACGGCAGCGTTCTCGCCAGAGCCAGCTAGGGGGCACGAGGAGGGGATCTGGAGGTGCGGGAGCGTGCCTCGCGCTCGTGCGCATCTCTTGGAGCACGCCGGGGACCTCGAGGAGGCCCCTGGCCATGGTTACGACGAAGGAAAGCGGCGGCCGGGTTCTGGTGCAGAGGGAAACGGCGTCGAGGGGTCAGGGAGAGCAACGGATAGGGGGATTCGAAGCTCGGAGCTCACCGGAACGTGAAGGCGTCGACGGGGAGGTCGGGGATGAGCTGGCCGTGGAGAATTTGACGATGGCGTCCTCGGTGGCCGGCGGCAAATCGGAGAAGAGGGCGTCGTCTCTGGGGCCTCCGGGCTCGATTCCGCGCGTGGGGCGATGAAGTTGATGCCGGCGGAGCTACTGGACAACTCTAGGTGGCGAGTGGGGCACGGTGGCCGCGCAGGCTACGGCGTCGTGCTCCGGCTGCGGCTCGGGAATGGCGACAGAGGAGAGGAGAGAGGTCGCGAGGGGAGGGAAGTGGCCTGGGGCCTTCCGGACGTCTCCAGGCGAGAGAGATAGAGGAGGGGAGGGCCTGCGTGGCCGGGAGCAGGAGGTGGCGGCCATGCCCGCAGCGCACGGCTCGGCCAGCGCTCCTACTGGCGAGGAGGAACACGACAGGGGCAGGAGATGGGCCGGGCCAGGTGGGCCGATGCCTAGGCGAAGGTAAGCCCTTTTCCTTTGTTCTTCTTTTTATTTGTTTTCTGTTCTTTTTGTTTTTCCCTAAAATAAAATAGCTAGGGCATTTATAAAAATCCCCAATCATTTTTATAAAACCTAGGTGACTTAATAGAAGTCAACCCCAAGTTTTGGGAATTTTTGAAATTCAAATTATTTGAATTTCAATTCAAATAGGCAATTGAGTCAATTTCCAAACCACTATTTGGATTATTGAAAAATCTATGAGCATGGGATTAATCCCAAATCAATTTTAAAATGATCACACTTATTTTTAGGATTTTTCAACACATCCAAAAGAATTTTGGAAAAATATTTATTTCTGGCCTTTTTATTTAATTCATTTAGGGCTTTTCTTTTCCCCAATTCCTTTTCTTTTGCAATTTTTTTTCAAGATGCAAAAATGCAAGCTTAGAAAGCACAAACCTAAATTAGGGTTCTGACAACTCTCCCCCACTCAAAAGAATCTCGTCCCGAGATTCAGAAGTCGTCGGGAAGAGTGTGGGGTACTCAGCTCGTAGACGATCCTCTCGTTCCCAGGTGGCTTCTTTCTCCGAATGACGTGACCACTGCACTTTGAAGAATCTGATCTTCTGACGTTTGGTGATACGCTCGGCTTCATCAAGAATACGAACAGGGTACTCTCGATATGAAAGGTTATCTTGAAGATCAAGCGTTTCGTGGTCTACTTCGCGGATGGGGTCCTTGAAGCAACGCTTGAGTTGAGAGACGGGGAAGACATCATGAACCTGGGAGAGGTGAGGGGGTAGTTCCAATTGGTAGGCAACTTCTCCACGTTTAGCAAGAATGCGAAAGGGACCGATGTAACGTGGGGCCAACTTGCCTTTGATACCGAAGCGATGGGTACCCTTCAGAGGAGTAACCCGAAGGTAAGCCTTCTCATCCAGATTATAGCTTTCTTCCCTATGATGACGATCATAATAGCTTTTCTGACGAGACTGGGCTGTTTTCAACTTCTCACGAACAACGCGAACCTGCTCTTCTGCATCCTGAATCAAATCCGGTCCAAAGAATTGTCTTTCACCGGTTTCTGACCAGTTTAGGGGTGTTTGACATTTTCGTCCATAGAGAAATTCAAAAGGAGCCATGCCCAAACTAGATTGGAAGCTATTGTTATACGCAAATTCGGCAAAAGGAAGAGAATTCTCCCATTTCTTTCCGAAAGAGATAACACAAGCTCTGAGCATGTCTTCGAGAATTTGATTGACTCTTTCTACTTGACCACTGGACTGCGGGTGATAAGCGGTGCTAAAGGAGAGGTGGGTTCCCATAGCATTCTGGAAACTTTCCCAAAATCGAGAAGTGAAAATACTACCACGGTCTGAATTGATTTCCAAAGGAACACCGTGAAGTGACACGATTCGGGAGACATACAAGTCCGCTAACTGACTAGCAGTTATAGACTCGCGAACAGGAAGAAAGTGAGCAACTTTTGAAAGTCGATCTATGACAACGAAGATGGCATCATTTCCTTTCTGGGTTTTTGGAAAGCCAGTGATGAAGTCCATACTGACTTTATCCCACTTCCACTCGGGGATAGGCAAAGGTCTAAGAGTACCAGCAGGTCTTTGATGTTCTGCTTTAACGCGACGACAAACATCACATTCAGCAATGAACTGGGCAATTTCTCTCTTCATCCTAGTCCACCAAAATCTCTGGCGTAGATCTCGGTACATTTTTGTGCTACCGGGATGAATGGAGAGGGGTGTGTCATGGGCTTCTTTGAGGATGAGTTGCCTTAGTTCCCTATTCTTAGGTACTACCAAACGATTTCCAAAGAATACCGTTCCTTTGCTATCTGTGGAGAAACATTTAGCAACTCCGTTAGCAATGTTCTCCTTGATCCGGCGAACACCTCGTGCACGCCTTTGGGCAACTATGATTTTATCCTCAAGTGTTGGTTTCGCCACCAAGTTGAAAAGAGATCCACGAGGAACAATCTCGAGATTGAGCTTTCGAAATTCCTCATGAAGAAGTGGTTGATACTGCTGTAACATGAGGTTGTTACAGTACGACTTACGACTTAGTGCATCAGCCATGACATTGGCTTTGCCTGGGGTGTAAGAAATTCCTACGTCGTAATCTTTTATCAACTCAATCCAGCATCTTTGCCTGAGATTAAGATCTGGCTGGGTGAATATGTATTTGAGGCTTTGGTGGTCGGAATAGATCTCACAACGATTACCGAGGAGGTAATGTCGCCAAGTTGTTAGGGCATGAACTACGACAGCGAGTTCAAGATCATGGGTAGGATAGTTCTCTTCTTGTGGCCGCAACTGGCGTGAAGCATAAGCTACCACATGTCGATCTTGCAGAAGTATGCATGCTAACCCTTGCCGTGAGGCATCACAATAGATCTCGAAATCCTTTTTGGTGTCTGGAGGCGCAAGTACGGGTGCAGAAGTCAATCTTCTTTTTACTTCTTGAAAGCTTTCCTCGCACTTGGGGGTCCATTCGAATTTCTTCTCTTTCTTGAGGAGTTCAGTTAGAGGCTTTGCAACTTTAGAAAAGTTCTCGACGAAGCGGCGACAGTAGCTTGCTAAGCTAAGAAAACTCCTAACTTGCTTAACCGATTCAGGTCGAGTCCACTCAAGGATGGCCTGAACTCTCTCGGGATTGACAGCAATGCCTTTTGCAGAAATCACGTGGCCTAAGTAGGTCATTTCTGGTAGCCAGAAATCACACTTTGAGAATTTGGCATAAAGGCGGTGCTCTCTAAGTTTCATCAATACCAGCCTGAGATGTTCTGCGTGATCTTCTTCGTTCTCCGAGTAGATGAGGATGTCATCAAGATAAACTACAACAAATTTATCTAGGTACTCCATGAAGATCGAATTCATCAAACGCGAGAATGTGGCGGGGGCATTGGTTAAACCGAAGGACATAACGGTGTACTCATAAAGACCATAACGAGTAGTAAAAGCTGTTTTGGGAATGTCCTCGTTTCTGATCTTGATTTGATGATAGCCTAATCTCAAATCCATCTTGGAGAAGACAGAGGATCCTGCAAGTTGATCATAAAGATCATTGATCCTGGGCAGTGGGTACTTGTTCTTTATCGTCGCTAGATTTAGCGGGCGATAGTCTACGCACATCCTTTCTGTTCCATCTTGCTTCGTTACGAACAGAACGGGGCAACCCCATGGCGATGAGCTAGGGCGGATGAAGCCTTTTGCCAACGAAGCTTCAAGTTGGATTTTAAGCTCAGCTAACTCACGTGGGGCCATTCTATATGGACGTCTGGATATTGGGGCGGTTCCTGGGATAAGATCTACCACAAACTCTACAGATCTGTCAGGTGGTATGCCTGGTAGCTCTTCTGGAAAGACATCCGGGAAGTCACGAACCACCGGAATGTCTTCAAGGTCAGGAAGTGGAAGCACATTTAAAGAATGCACCTGGGTTTTAGAGCTTGGTGAGGTGTACTTGATTGTCTGGCCTGATGGATGGGTTAGTTTCACTGACTTGGCTTTACAATCAAGGACATCATTCTGTCTTGATAACCAATCCATTCCTAGGATGACATCAATGTCTGAAGACTTGAGGGCTATAAGTGATGCAAGGAATACTAAACCCTCAATCGCAACTTCATTTTCATGACTCACCATGGTGGTGTGCCATCTAGATCCAGGGGCTTGCACAACTAAGGGGGTGGACAACATCGAAAAAGAGATGTCATGTGACAGTGCAAAGTCCTGGGATATGAATGAGTGAGATGCTCCTGGGTCGAAAAGAACCGAAGCTGGGCTGGATATGACAGGAAGGGTTCCAAGTACAACATCGATTGACTTGTGGGAATCCAGAATGGATACGTGATTCACATAACCATATTCATAGGCAGGAGACTTGACATTGGAAGTCTTAGGTGGTGGCTTACCACGACGAAAGGCTTGCTTTGGATTGGGTGTGGTGGCTACATGATTTTGGGGACACTCTCGAACATTGTGACCTGATTGTCCACCAAAATTCCAAGGAGGAAGATTGGGTTGAGGTGGACGATATATGGTGGTTGGTGGTCTAGAAGCACTTACAGCATGACTGACGTCACTAAAGGGAATCCATACACAACATTTCCGAGAACCTGAGCTAGAAGATTGTGCAAACTCACGATCACGCTTACGAGACTCTTCATACAACTCATTTCCATACTCGGCCTTGAAGGATTTGTCGACCAAGTCCTTGAAGTTGACGAACTCGTGAAGGTTCAGGTCATGACGAAGGACGGGGCTAAGTCCCTTACGGAACCTTGTTTGTTTCTTGGCATCGGTGGATACTTCTTCTTGGGCATAACATGCTAGACGAGTGAACTCAGTCCTATACTCATGAACAGTCATCTTTCCTTGGGTCAGATTGCAAAATTGTTCTCTCTTGCGCTCCATCAGCTGATCCGGAATATGATATCCTCGGAAGTCATCACAGAACTCTTGCCAAGTCACCATGTGACCAATTGGTTGCATTGCCACGAAGTTCTCCCACCACTGAAGAGCAGCACCTTCCAGAAAGTATGCCGCGAATAGCACACGATCACCGGGAGCAACATGGGCTGTCTCAAGCTTACGCTCGAGGGAACGAAGCCAATCGTCGGCATCAAGGGGCTCGGAAGAACATCGGAATACTGGCGGGTTGAGGAGAATGAAGTCCTGGATGGTAACAACACTATTACGCTGACGAGAAGTGTTCTGCTCTATACGCTCGAGAAGACGTGTCTGATCACGACGATTCTGTTCAGCCTCCATCATGATTTCTACCGTTGAGGTTGGTGGTGGAGGTTCTTCACCGTCTATGTTACCGGAACTGGGGTCAACACCTTGATTTGCACCTGACATTCTGTGTGATAAGAATCAACAAACAGAATAGGATTTAGGACACAATTCTATGCTAAGATAACAAGACTATAATGCAACAACATCGAAGTCACAAACGGACAGCATAACGGCTGTACCGGGATGGAAATTGAGACAACCTACAGAATAACGGACATCACTTCCACAGAAACTTTATGGAATGATGGCTCAGAAAGACCACAACACTCCTACAGCTACAGAGAAGCAAACAACGAGATGTCCTAGTAAGGACATAGATGAGCCTAGTCCTATCTTCCCGTAGAACAAGATGAGGGTGACTCAGAACTCAGATCGATGAGGGTAAGGAGAAAAAAGAAGTCTTACGTTGTTCCCTTATACCCAAAGTAGCTATATAACTATAGAATGCTAGACTCGACATCGGCCAATGGTTTGATAATCCTACAGGCAGTCCTGCTCTGATACCAAGTCTGTCGGGACCCGGGGTTAGCGTATGTAATTCCGGTCACAATGCAATCACATGGAGAGCCGAGAGCCGTACCCACTTGTCTAAGCAGACAAGGCCAAGCACAGATCACTCTCGGTAAGCATCGAACGTGAGGGGCATCCCATCCAGGCCGGATGATCAACTGAGATGGGTCCTCATCGTCCGCTCACAAGTCTAAATGCTTATGGGTGGTGAATCCCATACTCATAGACAAGTCGCCTCAACCATGTTATCGATTGAATCATAACCCTTACATAGACTTACTCCAGCCCGATCACTTAGTCGGGGTCTAGGGCGGGCTCGATCATACAACAAAGTGTGCACGTGACAGAGTCATGAACAATCGCATCACGATGCCCCAAGCTGCGCACATCTAAGGGCCACTTGGTGTATAAAAGACCGCCAACCAGATCACAACTAAGGTCACGAAAACCCATACTAAGACATGCATGTTATAATCATACACGCAACACACATGTCTAGTATAAACAGATGGTAATCACAACATGAACTCTACAAACTCAGTCTTTATAACTTCTGCTAAACAGAGCAGACATAGTAGTTGTATTACAAGTAGAGATCACATGTCTGTGATCCAACATTACATCAAACATCAACGGAAGCAAATTATGTCTTAGTAAAGACAAGTTTAACAAATGGCTTAAGAAGCCTGAAAGAAAAGTACAACGACCCTCCAGAGGGCACATGCTGCTGCCTGGAACTATACGACTTGGTCCACATCGAGCTTGAGGTAGAGGCCACCATCAGGGTCAGTGGTCTCGTCTCTAGAACATAGAATAAGCCAACGCGACTACAAAGTCATACTCAGCAAGACTTACATAGGAACTATACTACTCATGCACATGTATCAAGGCAAAGGGAGGTGGGGTTTCACTTGCAGAAGTGCTAGCTTTGACTTGGCTAGTCCTGAACTACGAGTACCAGAGAGAGGTAAGAACGTACACGAGTCCAAGTAACAGTCTCCAACCAATACTCCACTATGGTGCCTTCCTCGACTTCCCCACGAGAAAGCACGCCACAGCACTCACACTTATCTTGGTGTGTTTTAGAAGTATCCAGTTCAAGTTATCTATGATCAAGTAAAGGTCTCCAAGTAGTCCATAACCACGGACACGGCTATTCGAATAGTTCATTAACCCTGCAGGGGTGTACTGCTACACACACACCTCATCAGTTACCGCCTGGGGATGGACCCTTCAATTGAGTACCGGCGAGGATGCTGCCATGACACTTCACTCACGGCACCATCTCTATTCTTAGGGAGTCGCCTATTTGAGTTGGGACCACAATCGGAATCCGGCCGATTGTTCCGATGCGGACTCAAACGTTGTGTGACCGCCATCAAGCTCAACTCGATCATGATCACTTGATTCAACGTGCCCACAACCTACGTCCACCACTTACCTTGGTGTACCTGCTTGAGATCGTTTAAAGCTCGAACTACTTGCGACTCCTGGACTGGTCCGGGGTGAGGTACTAGGCCGAGAGGGGTCAGTGAGCCCAATGTGTGGTCGTACTCTTAGTCTTGGATAACAACACAAGAACTCGGGCTTAAGGCAGTGTTCAACGAGACAACCCACTGTGTACTCCTATAGTGCCTCTCATCGTTCACCTTTGTTTAGGGTAGATTCACCAACACGTTACCACCATCATTCACATGATCACTACCATCCCGACTCACAACAAAGTAGCCTCAGGTAACAACTCTAAGCATGCAATAAGCTGTAACAGTTGCAGGGGCCACAAGATAACAACCAACTCCTACATCTGCTAGGATTGTGGTTTGCTTACTACTGTGACAAAATGATAGGTCATGCAAAGGAATAGGTTGAACTAGCGGTAGAACGTATCATGGTGACATCCTAAACATGCATTTGCGAGAATGAGAGGGAACTGGGATTTTATCGACATGATCAAAGAGGGGGTGCTTGCCTTGCTGACGATCACGATGTAACACTCTTCTGACGTGAGGTTGAACTCGTCTCCGAGATCAACTCTTCCGAGAAGATGCAATCACCGAAGCACTGGAAGTAAAACACAATCAAGATAATACAATGCACATTCAATATGCAAAACATAGCATGGCAAGGTGCTGATGTGACTTATGTTTGAATTGCCACATGTTAATTGAAGTTGATTTGAAAAGTGAGTTCAAATTCAAACTCCAAGTGTTATTCAAATTTGGTCAAAGTTGCATTTGCTAAAGTTTGTTCGTTGTAAACCAAATGATCATATGTGTGAAATGCTTCTGAAGTACAAGTGAAGTGTGGTGCATTTCAATGGTTGAAGTTGGAATAGCAATTGAATTCATTTTGAATTAAATCCAATTAAATCAAATAGAAAAAGCTACTGATCCCTTTTTAAGATCAACTCCAACATAGCTGAAAGTTGGAATTTGGATAGAGGATTTTCTCCTAATCATTTTTCATATATTACACTTTGAATTTGGAGTTATAGTTTAAAAGATATTCAATTTCAAAGTTTTGCTTATTTTCTGGAATTTACTGAATTTCTTTAACTCTTTTAAAAGGGTTTTCTGTTTATTGCGTCATTAAGACGTCAGCATGACACAAGGGGGGGGGGGTTTGGCCAGTGGGTCCTGGCTGTCAGTGGCCGGCTACGACAAAGGAAAGCGGCGGCCGGGCTTTGGTGCAGAGGGAAACGACGTTGAGGGGTCGGGGAGAGCAACGGATAGTGGGATTCGAAGCTCGGAGCTCACCGGAACGTGAAGGCGTCGACGGGGAGGTCGGGGATGAGCTGGCCGTGGAGAATTTGACGATGGCGTCCTCGGTGGCCGGAGGCAAATCGGAGAAGAGGGCGTCGTCTCTGGGGCCTCCGGGCTCGATTCCGCGCGTGGGGCGATGAAGTTGATGCCGGCGGAGCTACTGGACAGCTCTAGGTGGCGAGTGGGGCACGGTGGCCGCGCAGGCTACGGCGTCGTGCTCCGGCTGCGGCTCGGGAATGGCGGCAGAGGAGAGGAGAGAGGTCGCGAGGGGAGGGAAGTGGCCTGGGGCCTTCCGGACGTCTCCAGGCAAGAGAGATAGAGGAGGGGAGGGCCTGCGTGGCCGGGAGCAGGAGGTGGCGGCCATGCCCGCAGCGCACGGCTCGGCCAGCGCTCCTACTGGCGAGGAGGAACACGACAGGGGCAGGAGATGGGCCGGGCCAGGTGGGCCGACGCCTAGGCGAAGGTAAGCCCTTTTCCTTTGTTCTTCTTTTTATTTGTTTTCTGTTCTTTTTGTTTTGCCCTAAAATAAAATAGCTAGGGCATTTATAAAAATCCCCAATCATTTTTATAAGACCTAGGTGACTCAATAGAAGTCAACCCCAAGTTTTGGGAATTTTTGAAATTCAAATTATTTGAATTTCAATTCAAATAGGCAATTGATTTAATTTCCAAACCACTATTTGGATTATTGAAAAATCTATGAGCATGGGATTAATCCCGAATCAATTTTAAAATGATCACACTCATTTTTAGGATTTTTCAACACATCCAAAAGAATTTTGGAAAAAGATTTATTTCTGGCCTTTTTATTTAATTCATTTAGGGCTTTTCTTTTCCCCAATTTCTTTTCTTTTGCAATTTTTTTTCAAGATGGAAAAATGCAAACATAGAAAGCACAAACCTAAATTAGGGTTCTGACATGCCCCCTCCCAGCAAACCTTGTACTGCTATGTTACTATTGCTCGTTGCTCAGCCCCTGCTTAGTATGCATGCTTAGGATGCTACGATGTTATCCTGTTACTCCTTGGATTGGGATATCACATTATTATTATTGTTATTGATGATATGATTATTATAATGTTGACTATATTCGACGAAGGATGGAAGGTCTAGGCTATCCCGCCCCAACGCTTTGTTCCATTTGAGTCACCTAGGACCCGAGTTCCGGGTATTGGTTTTAAGACTGAGCGTGCCTAACCGCGTGTGGGATACTATGGGGTCCCCTCTTCTTACCTACCTAGCTTCAAACATTTCTAGTGGTGTCCCAAGCTGATTTACCATTTGAAACCTGCATGCATAACTGGTCTGCAGCCAGTGGTTTTAGAAAAACTCGGGCCAGCAGAGACAGAGTTCCTTTGTTGGTCCACACTAGTGAGCTAGGGAAGTCCCCTGTTATATAGGCGAGGCTAACCCCGATCTTAGCCATACGGAAGAGTCCGATCCGAGAGCGTGGCCGACATCTGGATTGGGTGTCGACTCCCCGGGGGCCACCCAGATTTGTTCGTTGTTAGTTAGAGGGACCTGACGTTTCGGATCTCTCAGAACTAAATCATAAAATGGTTGCCTATGATGGGAAGCAACTGAGAGAGATGGGCGTGCGTGAGGAGCCTTGTAATGGGCAGTTGGTACACCCCTGCAGGGTTAAATCTTTTCGAGAAGCCGTGTCCATGGTTATGGACGACTTGAGACCTACTCCTTGTTCATAGACAACAACAACAGAGATAATCTTAATATAACTTGATCAACGTGTGTGTGCCTTGACTGCTTCTTCTTCGTCGGGATGCGAAGAGGAGGACAAGGATAGGATAGGTGTTATGTTTGCATAGTAGTTGATAGCAAGAATTGTTGGAGGCGATTCCTCATCGAATGCTTGGCTTCTTATCTTACTCTCAGGATTGTTAGCAACTTCATAAATGCTAGTGCGGCAGCAACCTCACCACATACCCCATCCTTACCGTAAACTACTAGTTGTACAAGAAGGACGAGTGATGAAGTCCTTGTTGGGTCAGTTGACCACTACAGTTGGATGCTGAGTACTTCTGTACTCATGATACTACCCCCAAACTCTTTTCAGGGTTCCTGATCGACAACAGGTACGGTGATCGGCGTTTCACGTGGAGACTCGACGACGACTAGATAGGCGGATCCGGGCGGAGGGCCTGGACCCGTGTGGTTATGGGGATTGATGATTTTCTTTTGCCACTAGGCATTTGATTGTAGTCTGTACTCAGACACGTATCTTTCGCTGATGTATTGTATTTAAGGCAGTTGTATGCCGATTGTATGAGATGTTTTATCTTTGTATCTGTAATGTTGTGATATCATGTTGGAAATCTGGGGCATATGGCATTGTCTTATGTCGCGGTGGGACCGATATGTGCTTCGTCCCCGGATCTGGATGGAATCATTTAGATCTGGAACAGTACCGCATATCGGGCCTTACATCCGCCGCCGCCGGTAACCGCCGCCTCGCCGCCACCGCCTCGCCTCACCGCCGTCGCCTTGCTGCGAGCCGCGATGCGCCGCGCCGCCGCGGGCTGCTGCGGGCTATGCCGCGCCGATGCGCCGGTCGTGCCGCGCCGCCCCGCGGGGCCGGTTCGCCCGCGCCACTTCTCGGCCATTGGATCTAGATCCAACGGTCCGTAATAGATCGGGCCCTCTCGCCAAGACACCGTGTCCAGAAGAACAGCAGGCGCCGACTTCTTCTTCCAGCGCACGGAATCGAGCCCGCCTGCCCCTTGGACGACACAATCGTCACCGCCATCTCCCGACCGCCGTGGCCTCCCTCCGACGAATTGTGCCACCGCCGGTCACTCTCCGTCCTCCTCGAGCTCGCCTTTGCGCTCAAGTGAGGCTCACCGACGTTTTTCCCTTAACCGCGCCTTTTCCCGTGCCCCCCTGCGTCGAATCCGTCACGGCCGAGCCGCGACCGCCGCGGGAGTCGTTGCCGGCGACGCCCCAGTGCCCTTGTAGACCCCCTGATAGCACTGCTGCACGCGGGAGAGTGAGAGGCACCCCCTGGTGCTCTCCTCCTTCTCTCCCGTGGCCGGAAACACAAGTCCGGCGACGCGCCGCCGTGCGCAGTGGTGCCGGCGTCAAGCCGCCGGCCACATAGGCCTAACCCCCTCCTAACTACCCCTTTGGGTCACAGACAAGTGGGGCCAGCCCCCTTAATCTTCTAATTAAATTTAAACTAAACAGAAATCAGCACAGGGTCACTGACACTGTGACCCCACATGTCAGCCCCCCCTGACGTCAGCATGATGCCATGGTGATGCAGTAAACCTTTTCCAGATTAAAAATAATTCCATAAATTGTAGAAATTTGTAAATTCAATAACTTTTAAACCATAAATCCAAATCAAATAAATAATATATTAAAAATTATCAGAAAAATGCAAGGAATCCAAATATGAAACTTTCATGCATAAAAAAATAGTTTACAAAGATCAAACAGTAGCAAATGCAATTTGGACAAATTTGGAAATTCATTTGGAGTTTGAATTTGAATTTCTTATTCAAATCAACTTCAATTAACATGTTGTAACTTGAACATAGAGAACATCAGTACCATGCCATGCTATGTTATGCATCTTGTTTGAGCATTGCAATGTGATGTTTATACTTTGTTGTCTCGGTGTTTGCCTCTTCTCGATAGATTCATCGCCGGACGTAGTTTCCGACTACCCTGAAGAGTGACACCTCGTGATCGTCAACAAGGCAAGCAAACCCCATTGATCATGTCTAGATAAACCCATTTCCCTCTTGTTCTCTTATGCATGATTAGGTGATTCACTTGTTACCGTTCTACCGCTAGTTGAACCCATCCTTTGCATGACCTATCATTGCTGCCACAGTATTAAGCAAACCTCAACCTAGCAGATACAAGGTTGTTTGTGTTCATCATGTGGCCCTTCATCCATGTTTTGCTATGCTAGAGTTGTATGCAATGAAGATGATCCATCTGGGTGATGTATCGGGATGGTAGAGAACAATGCAATGTAATGGTAATGTGTTGGTGAAGTCATCCTAACAAAGGTGAACAATGAGAGGCTGTGTAGGAGTACACAGTGGGTTGTCTCATTTACACTGCCCTAGTCCCCGAGTTCTTGTGTTGTGATCCAAGACACAGATTACTACCACATGTTGGGCTCATTGACCCCTCTCGACCTATTAACTCACCCCGACTATGGTCCAGGATTCACATGGGTTAATTGTTCTTCTATTTGATTTCATCACGTAGCACGGTTTTAGGCAAGCGCAGCACCATCCGTCGAGGTGGGCTTGTCGGACCGTCCATACATCGTCTGGGTCCTGAACGGAAACCCCGGCCGGATTCCCGATTGGGGTACATACTCAGATAGGCGATCCCCTGGACTAGAGTTGGAGCCGTGAGGTAAGTGTCGTGGTACTATCCTCGCTGACACCGCTTGAAGGTGACGAGTTCTAGGCGGTAAGTGGTAGCTACGTATGTCAAGAAGTACACCCCTACAGGGTTAATGAACTATTCGAATAGCCGTGTCCGCGGTTATGGACTACTTGGAGATCTTTACTTGATTATTAGACAATTCAAATGGATACTCTAAAAATCGTCAAGATAAGTGTGATTGCTTTGGGTTGCTTCCTCGTGGGGAAGTCGAGGAAGGATCCATGGTGGTGTATTGATGTGGTGATCAAGATTAGATGGACTCGTGTGCGCCTCTCATCTCAACTCTATGTAGTCGTAGTACAGGGTAGCCAAGTCAAAGCTTTCTGCATTACAACCCCACTTTCCTTTACCTTGATACCTGAGCATGAGTAGTATAGTTCTGATGTAATTCTTGCTGAGTACGACTTTGTACTCACGTTTTCTTAATCTATGTTTTAGAGACGAGACCACTGAACCTGATGGTGGCCTCCCCCTCAAGCTCGACGCCGACGAAGTAATGTAGTTCCAGACAGCAGCCTGGTTCCTTTGGAGGGTCGTTGTATTTTCTTTTAGGCTTCTTAAGCTATTTGTTAACCTTGTCTTTACTAAGACATAATTTGCTTCCGTTGTTGCTTGATGTAATGTTGGATTATAGTTATGTGATCTCTGCTTGTAACACTACTATATCTGCTCTGTTTAGCAGATGCAATAAAGCTATGAGTTTGTAGAGTTCATGTTGTGTTACCTGCCGTTATACACTTGGCATGCATGCTGCGTGTATGATTATATCGTGTATGTCATGTGTGGGGTTCGATACCTTAGTTGTGCTCTCGCCGACCATTTTTCTTACACCAAGTGGCCTTGAGATGTGCGCATCTTGGGGCATCGCGATGCGATTGCTCGTGACTCCGTCATGTGGCACACTTCGTTGTACGATCGAGCCCGCCCGAGACCCCGATTAAGAGATCGGGATGGAGTCTGTTTATGTAAGAGTTATGATTCAATCGATAATATGGTTGAGGCGACTTGTCTATGAGTATGGGATTTCACCACCCATAATCATTTAGACTTGTGAGCGGACGATGGGGACCCATCTCAGTTGATCATCCGGGCCTGGATGGGATGCCCCTCACGTTCGAGCTTTCCGAGAGTGTCTTGTACTTGGCCTTGTCTGCTTAGACAAGTGGGTATGGCTCTCGGCTCTCCATATGATTGAGTTGTGACTGGAATTACATACGCAAATTTCGGGTCCCGAAAGTTTATGATGACAGAGCGTATCATGCCAAGGGTTTGGATGCGCCGGCGAAGTATGCACCAACTCTCAAGATGAGAAAGGGAAATGCACGGTACCGAAGATGCTAGCAAAATATGGAAGGTGGAAGTGCCAACAATCGAATACTCGCATTAGTCCGTAGAACTCATGCACTTATTATCGGTAACTCTCTATCTAATCAGGAGGTTCACAAAGAGACAAGTATCTTGAGGAGGAGTGTATGGGGTTTTGGTTATCCTTGCGCATCCTCGACCCATGGTACATGAGGGTACTCTATATATTCCAACCCCTCCAGAGGTTAGCGATCCATCTAGTAGCTAGAGTTCTCAACTAATTTTTGTAGTTTTCGAAAATAATCATGGATTGCCCAAAATAAGACACCTATCACTAATAGACTCAAGCTCTTGGCACCAAAAGTCCAAACATTACTCAAATCAATACCTCAAAACTATTACAAGTTACTACTATACTTATAATAGAAACCTCAATTACCTACTCATGCAAGACACACAACTCAGTGCAACAAGTCAACTCTCTAAACAAGATAAGCATGATAACTCAAGAGAGTTCCTAAAACAACCTAATTAAAATCTCTTAAAAAGATAAGCATGAAAACTAAGAGCTAAGCATGGCAAAAGTTATGAAAAGATAAAGAACACACACAAAAATAAAGATAAGCATGCAAACCTATGTTATGTTTTAGTGTGGAGTGGAGCGTGTTTCTCTCCCAAACAATGAAGGCTAGGGCCCAACTTGTTATGAACGGCAAGAAAAACTAAAACAAACTAAACATTAAAGAGCGAGACGCTCCAAGTTTAGCACATAACACATGAAGAGATAAAAATATAGCATGGAGAAGGACAAACTGATGATTGTTGATGGAGAAGGGGATGCATGGGGGCATCCCCAAGCTTAGATGCTTGAGTCTCCTTGGATATTTCTTGGAGGTGCATGGGGCATCCCCAAGCTTTGAGCATTTGACACTCCCGGATCTTCTTTCATCATCTTCCGTCGCATACTTGAGAACTCCCTTCATACGAAACTCATCATAAGATGATTGGACTGGTCAGTACCCATAATAAAATACTCCCTCCATTCCTTGATATAAGGTGTATAGTTTCTTTAAAGAAGTCAAATTTTTATAACTTTGACCAAATTTATAGCAAAAAATATCAACATCTATGATATTTAATAAATATAACATGAAACTACATTTTAAGACAAGTTTGATGATACCGTTTTTGTATAATTTATATCAATGTATTTATCTACAAGTTTGGTCAAAGTTGAACAAGATTGACTTTTTTAAAAACTATACACCTTATATTTAGGAATGGAGGGAGTATATTTTTCTCTACTGGAAATAAAGATTTTCATGAAGAGCTACTGTTTCTCATGATTTCCAAATTTTTTTTTTCAAAGAAAAAGCAAGCTTGAGATTTGCAAAACGGTGAAAAAGAAAAATGTGGCAGAATCTGTGAAAAGCAGACAATCAGGTAATAAATAATTTTTTGGGGTACTTCTGCAACTCAAATAAAAAAACTCAGAACAGACGCCTGAAAGCTGATTGTATAGAGCATACTGTCAAAGCAATTCAGATCGAAAAAATGATCTGGTGATTTTAGCATAATTTTTCCGTCAAGCAGACATAATCTGTTTCTGGACGACATGTCACAAATTTTGAACTTTCTTGCAATCGGAGGCTAAAGCTTGGCACAAATCTTGAAAATTAAGATACAATGATGTTGCTAAGTAGTAACAAGCATCAAGACCACTAAAACTGAAAGTAAGAACATTTTGGGTTGCCTCCCAATAAGCGCTTTCTTTTATGCATTTGAGCTATGCATAAGGATTATCAAAGATGCTCTCACAAGAATAAGGATTTGAAGCAAAAGACATCATCAAGAAGAAAATATGAAACATATTTAAGCCTAACCCACTTCCTATGCCTAGGAACCTTGTAAAGAAATAGATCTTTAAAGCACAAAGTAACAATCATAGGAAGGTAAAAGAAGAACAACTTCAAAACTTTCATCGTAAAGAGAGGTGTTTTTGTAACATGGAAGTTTCTACAACCGAACTTTCATCTCTCAAAATAATTTTCAATAGCATCATGAACAACATCAAGAATATAATTATAACATTGAGCATATTTTTCATGACCTACAAGCACACGTGTATTGTTTTCAACACTGTTTTAGGATCATAAGATAAATGCACCCATCACATTGAGCCTTAATAAGAGCACAATTCTCCAAAATATGAGTTGGAGATTTCAAAAGGATAATAGGACAATCAAGTGTGGGTGCAATAGCAACAATTTCATGCTTAACATGAAGAACTATAGCAAGTTCATCTCCTTAAGCATCATCCAAAGTGGCATCTTGGCCAAAAATACAACAAGTAGCAAGATCTTCAGAAAGGGATGTATCAAGTGAGTCCTCGGAATCATAAGATTCCTCATCATAGCAATAATTGGCCTCTTCTTGGGTAGCAAAAATTTGTTTTTAAAATACTCAATATAGTCATTGCAAACATAATTCTGAAAGCAATATTGAAGCACTGCAAAATTTTCAGACTTGTGAATAGTATCGTAATACTTTTCAATCAAAGAAGCAATCTCACAAGCACCCTTAAAAGCAACAAACTCTTCAATATTTTCAACATAAAAGCAATCATAAACACCTTTAGCATAAGAAGATAGGATCTCATTCTCATTAAACTCACATTGGAAAGGTAGGTGTTTACGGTCTTTTTTAGAAAAGCAAGTAAAATCATAAATATAGCACAAAGACTCAGCATAGCAAATAGAAGTATGTATTTTATCCAATAAGTGTTTCCCTTTCTGAGATAAGCGGTGTCACGTATAATGAGCATGCACATCCAATGATTTTACCTTAACCAAGTAGGTTGGGTTTTTAGCGCGTGCACAAATTGATCGAAGACGATCCAAGTGAAACATGTCCATCCTACCATATTTGGGTGGTTCCAAACCCATGGTAAAGATAGCATCAGTAGGAAGACAAAAGACAAATACAAAAGGTAGCAACTATTTTTTTTGTTGTTTTTGGTATAATACTCTAAATGAAAAACTAGAAAGTAAACTAACAAGACTAAAAATCAAAGGTAAAAGATAGTGTGCAACTCCCCTATCTTGAAGATTGGAGTCCCCGGCAATGGCGCCAGAAATTGCTTTGATGGCACCGAAGTAGTGCTCCTCGTTGGTTACCCAAAGTGGAAGGTTTGGATGTAGCCTAGCAGAAATTTCCCTTACACGAGGACTGTAAGGTTTATCGAATCTAGGAGGACTCCAAGGATCAACAAGAAGGTGGTGAAGTAAATGATCTGCCGTCTGAATAGAATCACTTCCTTAAACTGGACCTGCACATGACATAAGTAACTTTGCTCCCAACGAGTACAGAGAGGTTTTCAATCTCTCCGGCCTTGTTGTTTACAAAGGATCAAACACAAAGGGGGTTATAATAATGGTGATTGCAACGAAAGAAAATAAAGCAGTAAATAGTGGAGGTGTAAACAGTGGTGGAAATATGGACCGAGGTCCCATGATGTTCACTAGTGACGTCTCTCTCCCAATAGATGATAAAATAGCTAAGCTGGGTAAACAAATTATAGCAGGGCAATTGACAGAATTATAAACGTACCACAATGCTAATGTCGGGACCCGGAATATGCGTATGTAATTCCAGTCACAACTCAATCATATAGAGAGCCGAGAGTTGTACCCACTTGTCTAAGCAGACAAGGCCAAGCACAAAACACTCTCGGAAAGCATCATACGTGAGGGGCATCCCATCCAGGCCGGATGATCAACTGAGATGGGTCCTCATCGCCCGCTCACAAGTCTAAATGATTATGGGTGGTGAAATCCCATACTCATAGACAAGTCGCCTCAACCATATTATCGATTGAATTATAACACTTACATAAACAGACTCCAGCCCGATCACTTAGTCGGGATCTTGGGCGGGCTCGATCATACAACAAAGTGTGCCACGTGACAGAGTCACGAGCAATCGCATCGCGATGCCCCAAGCTGCGCACATCTAAGGGCCACTTGATGTATAAAAGACCGTCGGCAAGAACACAACTAAGCTATCGAACCCCACACTAAGACATGCATGTTATAAACATACACGCATCATACATGTCCAGTGTGTACAGCAGATACACATTGCATGAACTCTACAAGTACTTCTTTATCGACTTACACATAGAGCATACAAAGATCACATGTCTGTGATCGTCATTACATCATACAACGGAAGCAAATTAGGTCTGAGTACAGACAAGTTTAACAAATGGCTTAGAGAAGCCTTGTTCAACATACATGCCCTTCCACGAGGGACCAGACTGCTGTCTGGAACTATACTACAATGGTCAACGTCGAGCTTCGCGAAGGTGACTCCATCGGGGTCCGGGTTCTCATCTAAAAGATAGAATACGCAAACGTGAGTACAAAGTCGTACTCAGCAAGACTTACGCCAGAACTACACTACTCATGCTCAAGTTTCAAGGTAAAGGAGGTGGGGTTTCAACATGCAGAAGTGCCAACTTTGACTTGGCTAGTCCTATACTACGAGTACCATACTTGAGGTAAGAAGCGTACATGAGTCCACTACCAAGTCTCCAACCAATACACCACTATGGATACTTCCTCGACTTCCCCACGAGGAAGCACGCCATAGCACTCATGCTTATCTTGCGAGTTTTATAAGTATCCATTCAAGTTGTCTATGATCAAGTAGAGGTCTCCAAGTAGTCCATAAACGCGGACACGGCTATTCGAATAGTTTATTAACCCTGCAGGGGTGTACATCTTCACACGCGTGTCATCACTTATCGCCTCGTTCTTTTCACCCTTCAAGCGGTTGTCGGACGTGGATGAAACCAAGGCACTACCCTCACATCACCTTCTCTAATCCAGGAGTCGACTACCTGAGTTTGTCACCGCTCGAGAGTCCGGCCGGTTCTACGAAACGGACTCAGATAATGCAAGGGACCGAGATGCCACCTTTGACAGATGGTTTCGCTGCCTCACAGTTCCACCCACATATCTATGCATAAGCCAAATGGAAAGCCTGAATCTAGTGTGACTCCTGGACCGGATCGGGTACGTAAAGAGGCCAAACGGGGCTCCCATAAACCCTACATGTGGTCATACTCTTTGTCTTGGATCACAAAACAGGAACTCGTGGCCTAGGGCAGTGTTCAACGAGACAACCCCCTCTCATCGTTCACCTTTGTTTAGGGTGGATTCACCAACACATTATCATCAGCACCATTATGAATATCCATACCGACTCACAAACAATGTAACCTCATTGTATCACTAAGAAGCAATAAGCAGTAACAGTTGCAGGGGCCACATGCTCATCATTCAACTCCTATATCTTCTAGGATTGTGGTTTGCTTAATACGGTGACAAAATGATAGGTCATGCATCGGAATGGGTTCAACTATGCGAAAGAACGTGTCTCGGTGATCTCCTAAACATGCATAAGCGAGACTGAGAGGGAAGTAGGATTTTATAGACATGATCAATGGGGTTTGCTTGCCTTGCTGACGAGAAACGGGTCTTAACGGTGGTCTTCTCCTTCGGGGTGATCACCGTCTTGGAGGCACTGTTACCGGCACGACCATCAACAAGAGGGGGCAACATTGAATTTAAATGCACAATCACATGATAATGTTGTCCATGATGTGAATGCTACTGATTTGTGGCCCATTTGATTTAAATGAAGTGTATTGCATTTGAAATGCAAATTCAAACTCCATATGTTGTTCAAATTAGCCAAGTTGCATTTTCTAGTGTTTGATCATTGTAAACCATCTTGACATGTGTATGATATACTTCTGATGTACAAGTGATCATGTTTGCATTGCATTGGTTGAAGTTGGAATATCATTTGCATTTTATTTGAATTAATTTCAATTAAACCAAATAGAAAAAGCTACTGGTCCCAATTTAAGATCAAGTCAAACATGGTTGAAAGTTGATTATTTGGATAGAGCATTTTCTGCTGATCATTTTTCATATATTATTTGTCCAATTTGGAGTTAATATTAATTTTCTATGAATTTTAGAAGTTTAATTGAATTTCTGGATTTTCTGTATTTTATTTAATTAGAAAACTATTTACAGCGTTAGCATGACATCATGCTGACGTAGGGGGCCTCTGACCAGAGGGACCCACTGGTCAGCCTCTCTGGGGTTAATCCCGTTTTAATTAACTTAAACAGAGGGGTTAGGGGGCTAGGGCCCCACCTGTCTGTGGGGTTAGGGGGTAATTAGGGGGTGGGGTTAGCCTAATGGTCTGGGCTGGCCGGCGGCTCAACGCCGGCGCCTCTGGCCACGGAGGAACTGCACGCGGGCGGAGGAGGAGGGTACCAGCGGGTAGCCCGCGACCTCCCTCAGCTGATGGTGCACGCGGGGCACCCAGGGGGGCCCGTTGCCACGCCAGCGAGAAGGCCCGCGGCGGCGAGCCCACGGCCATGGCGGGGAAAGGTGATGGGGAGCACGGGGAGGAGAACCAGATGGGGCGTTTTGAAGAGGACCTCACCGGGAAGACGAAGGTGAGCTCGGGGAGGTCCGGAAGGCACTGGCGGCGACAAATTTCCGGCGAGGAGCACGGCGGCCGTGGCGGAGGAGGTTGATGCGGGCGGCGACTAGGAGGCGTCTTGGCTCAAATTGGTGGCGCGGCTTGACGAAGACGACGTTGGGGATGCGTCTGGACACGGTGGCGCGGCGAGAAGGGCACGGTGGCCATGCTAAAACTCGTCGGCGCTCCGGCTACGGTCCGGTTCTCGCTCGGGACGGAGAAGGAAGAAGGAGTCGGCTTTAGGGGGGGGGAATGGATGAGGATGGAAAAGAGATGTCTCCAGGCGCGGGGATAGGCTTCGGGAGGCAAGCAGGATGTGGCACAGAGACGTGCACGCTGCTGGTGCGGGTGGAGTCCTCCTGGCAGGAGGAAGAAGACGACCCTGCCCCCCCTGTGGGCTGGGCTGGGTTTTGGTTAGTTGGGCCAGGTAAGTGGGCCTGCCCAGGTAGGTCTTCTTTCCTCCGTTTTCTTTTTATTTCCTTTTCTGTAATTTTTGTTGTGCCTAGAATTAAATAGCTAGGCATTTTAGTAAAATGCCCAAATATTTTTGTAAATCCTAGGTGACCAGAAGCAAGTCACTTTTAGAATTTGGGCACTTTCGAAATTCAATTAATTTGAATTTCAATTCAAATAGGGGTCAAATTTAATTTCCAGGGCACATTTTGAATTTTAGAGAATTCCATGGGCATGGGAATGAACCCAAACCACTTTTGAAATGATCACCATCATTTATAGGAATTTTCCAAATGTTCAAATGTTTTTTGGAAAAAGATTTTTATCTGGCCATTTGATTTAATTTTTCAGGGCTTTTCTTTTCCCCATTTTTGAATTTCTGTTTGAAATTTTCACATGATGCAAAGGAGCAACAAGCCCTAGCACTTACCCTAGTTGGGGTTCTGACAGCTAATTATGCTGCAAAGAAAGTTAGAGGCTCAAAAGTATGGGCATCACGCCAAGACAAGTAGACTGAAATCCAACTGCATCTACTCACTAATCACCACCTTGAGATATCTATCCAGAACATCTCGCTGGTATTAAGTTGCGAGCCCTACCCAAAGTGTAAACCCAAAGCAACAGACAACTCCATTAACAAACTTTGCGTAAGGTAAAAAAATCCTTGCAACCGCGGTTACAAGCACCATTATTTTCTCCCTGGTGGAACAACACATCCCCTAGTCTCATGTTTCTATCACTCAAGCTAGACATCGGGGGGCATGAACCCACAATCATGCATAACGCTCCCTTTTGGAGTCACTATCTACTACTTGGAAAAAGCAATAAAAAACAACAGAGAACATACAAGAATTACTCAAGAACAAAATATAAAAGGAGAACCAAGTATATAACTCATCACAATCTGAAGATAATGTCATAATCCATCGGATCCCAGCAAACATAACATAGAAACAGCAGACAGAATTACATAGATGCCTTGATCATGTAGGGTAGCTCACAAGGGCTAAGAATTGAAGCACAAGATTAGAGAGAAGATATCACATAGCTACTGGTCATGGACCCGTGGTCCAAGGGGGACTACTCACGGCACATCCGGGAAGTGTCCATGGTGGTGGAGAAGCTCCCGGAGGTCAGTCTTCCCTCCGGCAGGGTGTCGGGAAGAGGTGTTCTGGTGCTCCCGATCTTGGAAGCGCGGAGGCGGCGGAACAAAGGTGAAAATTGCGATGCGGGGTTCTCCCCGAGGGTTTACGGAACGAGATGTAATTATAGGCCGAAGGGGGGCACCAGGGGGTGGCCCCTCCCCCCAGGCACCCTGATAGCGCGGCCAGGATTGGGGTCGCGCCCCTAGCCGCCTAGGAGGGGGTGGGCCCCCTCTGGCCCTCCTTTGATGATTACCAAAGCTTCTGTAGCGCTGATTTTTATTTATTTCTCCTGGGATTTTTGGAGCTCTGTTAATATGGGTAAAAACCTACAACTTATAGACATCAGGAGACAGAAACTGGCACTGGGTGCACTGAGTTAGTAGGTTAGTCCAAATATGTGTAAAAATGCATGAAGGTGTAGAAAAACACATAGCAATGTCACCTAAAAGATCATGGAACAAGCATAAATCATAGATACGTTCTGATCGTATCAACTATCTATGCTAGTCCATTTTTAAATGAGGCAACACCCTAAACATGCCATATCACTAAATACCCCATGATAATTAAAGCATTTGGTACCCTGCTGCCCTAAACCATATTTTATATTCATTAACAAAAGAAAACAATAGCACAATCACAATCTACATGAAACTCTAGTCAAGTTACATATAAATAACACCCCAAACGGAATTACGGTTAAAAAGATACAGGCAACGCAAGTTATGAACACCATCTGCCAACATGAGGTAGAACACTTAAGAGAAATGCAAAAACATGTTAAAGATTATAAACATGCACAAAAATGATATATGTTTACAGTAGACATGACAAGAAAGACACGGAACAAAGGTTTCATGTTCAGAAGCATTAGGGATAAATAGATACGAGCCATGCAAAAAAAGCTAGATTGTATTACTGGTTAATAACATGCTCTCTAAATAGCAGGTAAAGCAATATCAAACTAGGTCCCAAATTATCATGAAATGTATCAACAGATTGCATAAATGATGCACATGATTCCTTGTTTAGTACTTGTGATCAAAATAACCATGAAGTAACATATAACAAGGATGCAAGAGAGCTACTTCAGATTACAGACTTAGTGGAAAACAGAAATCAAGGCAAACTGTTATATTCATGCTCTCTCAACAGTAGAAAAGGTGATAGAAACTATATAGAAATATGGCAATGCAATACATAATCATGGATTATACATTATGCTTAGAAATACATACATTTAACTTGTGGTCAAAGGACCCACGGATGAATATATAACAAGCAGACAAGACATCTAGTTCACATTCCAGACTTAGCAGATTTTAAGAGTAGTTGACGGAAACAACAAGTAGGAACTTTGAGACCTCAAGATTTACTTGAACAAGAAAGATAACATGGAATAGAAGTATATGGCATGAAATTAGGCATGACAAAGGTCAATGCATTCCATTGGGATGAAATCATAGGAGGCATTGATCAATAAATACAAGGCTAGCAAAATGCAACATTATGCAATTAGGAAAACAGATTCACATGAGCACCACTTTGAAGCAATATATGAGCAACCGAAATCAAGTTATCATGACAAGCAAAGGCATTGTATTACATTAAACATGATGCTGAACAATCCATGTGAAGGAATTGTATGCATATGATGCATGGATTTGAGGCAATGATCACCCAAATATTGCATATTATAACAGTTCCAGTAGAAATATAAAGTAGCAGTGTTCAACAGGAAATTGCATCACTCAAATGAGATCCAATCAACAGACTTACTAAGCAAACATTGCAGATAACAATACAAGGAACAACTTTCATTTTTGGCGCAACTCCATCCGAGCTACGAATCTATCGCAATCGTCATCGCAACACACTACAAAATAATAGAGAAAAAACGACTTGAAAAAAATATAGAGAGGGCAACCTTGGGCTGCTCACCATGGGCCTCCGGCCCAATTGGCTGATGAGCGTGGTTTAGTGCCAAAGCGCTCAGGGCGAGAGGCGGAGCGGACCGCGCAACTGGGCCAAGGGGGTGGTGATGCTGGGCCGGTGGGGCGGCTCGACTCACCTGGCCGTGACCTCACCGTCCCGCACGGGGAGGCTGGCAGCGGTGGGCCGTCCTGAGGCGAAGGCGCAACTTGACGCTGACGGGGAGGCGTGGTGCTGCGGCGACCGGAGGTGGAGGAGTCGGGCAGCGGGGTTCTCCAGGCGCGACGGCAGCTCGGGACTCCCCGACGCGGTGGCGGGCGGCCTGGACGCACGGCGCAGTGACAGATCGGGTGGCCTGCGGAATCTCTACGAGGTGAGGCGGTGAGAGAGGAGGACAGGGGAGGAGCAGAGGAAGAAGGAGGGCGACGTGGCATCAACGTGGCAGGGAGGCGGATGTCCGCGACTATGACGGGCGGCGGGGAGGCGGCTGCCGTGGCAGAGGCTCTCCATGCGGCGGTGGTGGTCAGGCTGGCGCAAACCGGCAGCGTCGGATCCAAGCCTGGGCAGGCTGGGGAGGGCCCCGCGGGGCCCAATCTGGTTGGTGTTGCTGTTGGGGGTGACGTGGCTGCCTGGGAGCCCTCCGATCTGCGATCTGACGGTGGAGAGGCTCAGATCCGGCTAGGTTTCGAAATTTGAGGAAGATGTGGGATATTGGAGGGGGTGACTACAAAATTGTATTAGGGAAACCCTAAAATCAGTGCATATGTTTCCATGACAGCCGTGACCTTCATGCAAACTGAAAGATTTCGGCCATTCTAGGTCATCAGGATAGAAGCTCGCAGATCATGGCGGCCAGGTGAGGAAGAAGCGCATGAGTAGCACAGAAGGTGCGGCAGGCCGGTATTCTATACCAAGGTGCCTCATCTCCGGGGTTGGCAGCGGTGAAGACGCGGGATGCCAAACCAAGGGGAAGTGCATCCCAGAAAGCAAGATGTCATCCATGGTTGGCATGTTGTGGGCAGCCCGCTTCCGTGGCGAGGTTGAAGTGTCAAGCGACAGCCGACGTGCATGCTCCACGTGAGCCTCCTAATGGAGAACATCGATTGCCGATGCCCCACAAATGTAAGGGATCGAGGTAGTCTTCGCGGGTAGGTTAACCCAATTTATTGATTCGACACAAGGGGAGCGAAAGAGTATTTATAAGCTTTGACAGTCGAGTTGTCAATTCAATTGCACCTGAAATATACTTGCTTGCAGCAGTAGATAAGTGGTAATGGTAATATGATAGTGATGATAGCAACAGTAAAAGTAGATAGAAAAAGTGATAACTAATAACCAACAGGATTGAAAACACTGTAGGCTAGGGAGATGGATGGTTGGGCACTGCATGGATGAGAGTAAACATATAATAGATTCTAACACGGAGCAAGGCACACAGAAAAGCAATGATCATCTAGGCAAATATCAAACAATAGGCATCTATCCTGTAGGTAGTTGTGCGTGCTTGCAATAAGAACTTGCACAACATCTTTTGTCCTACCATCCCGCTACGAACGGGGCCAAAAGGAACTTATGGAGATTAAGGTGCTCCTGTCAAAGAGCACCGGAACAAAGCAATAAACTCAATGGATACATGGAATCCTCAAATTATGGACCATCCCCTTTGGTGTCCCAAGCTGTCACCTTTGGGTCGCCGGTTCTGGACCATAATAGGTGCATACAACTCATAGATAGGATCTAGAACACAAATATATTCATGAAAACACATAGGGTTCAAATCTGAAAACATGGCACTCGGGCCCAAAGTGACAAGCATTAAGAACAACAAGTTGTAGCAAAGAAGATAAACACCAATGAAGATGATAGGCAACATGCCCCCAACAATCTGACGAACTATTACATGATTAAACTCATCTAATCCCTACCACCCCCTTTGCCTACAGCAGGGAATTACTCACACATGTGAAGAGAAGTCATGGAGGATGGATGGAGTGGCGATGGTGATGACGATGGCGATGATCTCCCCTCTTCGGAGGCCAAATCAGCCTCCAGATTAGCCCTCCCGAAGAAGAACAGAGGGTGGCGGCGGCTCCGCGACGGAAACTGGGAAAACGACTTCTGTTCTGGGGTTTTCTCGTCACGTGGATAAATAAGAGCGTCGGTAGGGCACCAGAGGGGGGGGAGCAGCCCAGGCAGCCTGAGGGTGCGGCCCCACCCCTGGCCGCGCCAGGTGGGCGCCTGGGGCCCCTAGAGCTCCCCTCGGGTCCCACTTCTGGCATTTGGCTCCTCCGGGTGCGTGGATTTTCTGGTATTTTTCTGGGAATTTTCTGGGACGTCTAAAAATCCATTTTCCTGCGCACAAATAAACCATATAGGTAGCTCTGCTGAAAACGGCATTAGTCCGGATTAGTTTCGTCCAAATCATGCAAGAATGAGGGCAAAACAATAGCAAAAGTGTTTGGAAAAGTAGATACGTTTGAGACGTATCAACTCCCCCAAGCTTAGCATATTGCTTGTCCTCAAGCAATTCCGTTCAACGAATTGGACGAGACAAAGAAAACTTTGACAAACTCTTTTGCTTCATAAGATGTATATAAGCATGTACTACGAAAAGAGTTTAGCAGGTATTGAGACAATGCTATAAGGACAATGCACGAAGCAATTCTCTTTCATGTGATCAGTCACAAACAACTAAATGTAAATATTAAGCTATTGAAAATCAAGACAGGATCACAATGCACATGGCTTGAACATACTTGAGTGGCATTACGCTAGCCTCCATGAGTGAAGCAAAACATAAATGCAGAAACTCCTCCGGAGTTTTAAAGGTGACTAGAACTCAGTACTTCAGACTAGCAATAACACAAGCATGCAGAAGACAATGTAATCCTTTGGGACAATGCATGTTACACTAAGAATGACAATTATGCTCTCATAGTTGGTGCTTTGAAGAAAGAAGGGGAGACTCTCGAACCGTGGCTTTTGATGGCAAGGTTGAAAACCCGTGAAAGGAAGCAAAGACTAAACATGTGCCAGAGCTCTTGGTTTTGAAAACAGAGATAAAACATCTTTGAGAAGTGTAACTTTCCAGTCAACGGTGAACGGTAAAGTTCTCTCAATATCTCCCATGCCAACCATATATAATGCCTTTTGCTTACACATAATCCCTTATCCATAAATCCTTCGATGGTCTATGGAACCTTTTATTTTGCCTCAAGGATGGAAGGAGGGTATCGTTCCACCTATCATAAGCAATATTTGGTCCATTTCACTCCATCATCAAGTATGGGGGAGGTGTAACTCTCATATTTTTTTTCTTTTTCTATTTGACTAGTTAAAACTTCCGTCAAGATATTTTTGGCATGGAAGATACTGATTTCCCCTCACCGCACCATGAGCTTGTACGGTTACAAAAGGGAAACTTTTGAATAAATTTCGAGATGGCACAAGAAAGTCTATGTTAGGAGTGGCCGGTAAATACCACATATAGGTAGGTATGGTGGACTCAAATGGAACAACTGGGTTTGAAAAGGAGTTTTGAAGCACAAGCAGAATTCCGCTTAGTGCGAGCGAAGGCTAGCAAAAGACTGGGAAGCGACCAACTAGAGAGCAATAAATGTCATAATCATGCAGAGCGACAAAGCAACATTGAATCGGGCATGAAAGTGATATAACTATTCTGAAACAAAAAGATAATCAAGGCAAAAATAGACTTTTTAGTCATAAGCATGTGTGAACATGTGCCAAGTCAATCCAAAAATTCTCCGAAGGGAAATACCACTTCAGTATGCCAAACCATGAACAATGCAATGCATGTAAATCTTTTCAACAACACATTATGTACTCTAGCTATTTGAGACTAGCCACAAGGAAAGCATGAACACTGGGAAAGCATTGCAAACATAGCACTATGTCGCTACAAGCTGGTCTCTAGATCATAAGTACACGCATATGTACAAAAGTAGAAACAAGAAGAGTTCATACCGGTTTTCCTTGTTGCTTCCCTTCCGTCGTTCTTCGTCATTACTGCCTCGTCACTTGCACGATTGAATGTAGGAAATATAATCAAATGCCATCACGGACTCGAGCTGAATCTGAAAACAAAGCAAACTAAAGAGAGAAAGGAAATCTTTTTGGGTTTTTCAAAGGTAAAAAAAAAGAAAGCAAAAGAAAAGAGAAAATCTTTTTGTTGTTTTTGCAAAGAAAGAAAGAAAGAAAAACGGGTAAAAAGCTTCAAAAAGATCAAAGCGAATAAAATGGATAATACAATGGAAAAGTGAGAAGGGCACGTACTCCCCCAAGCTTAGGCTTTTGTCCTAAGTTGGTAGCAGCTAATGTACCCAGGAGCCTCCTGCTCCAGGGTAGTACGAGTGAGTCCAAGGATCGTATGAGGCTTCCGGTGCGTACACCGAAGTCCTCGGATCCTCCCACGAAGAAGGATCCGCGCTCCAAGCAGAGGAAGACCCTTCACCAAGCTGGGTGACGGTCTCTCCCTGGAAAGGTGGGAACTCACCATGCTCCTCCTCGTCGGGCACAACCCCCTCCATGGGGTCATGAAACTGATGTTGGACCACGAACTCATCGAACTGGACAACATCAAAGGACCATCCATTCCTGCTAGAAAAATCAAACAAGAGAGGTGTAGGTAGACGGATCTTGCGTTCCGTGGTGGCTCCGAAACGCAAGATATAATCAAGGTTACCAAACTCGGAAGTCATGGTAACAAACTTATGCGTTTTCATAGCAGCAAGATCAAAACTTAAATAAGTGGAAGGCTTATCATCGGGGTGTGGGGTCCCATTAAGAGACTCTAAGATAAGTGTGGTGTAAACGCCACCAAATAAGTCTCCCATTTTACCGTTCATAGCAAGCGTCAAGCAATTAAGGCACCCACATTATAATCAAACCTCCCTGAGAGGGCGGTTGCCAGGATAGCAATATCCGGTGCAGATATGTTGCTTGTGTTGTCACGAGCTAACACCCCTCTAGCAATAAAATACGCAAAATACCTGAGGTGTGGGAATAAGATGCTGGAGATCTTTGACCGATGAATATCCCTCGTATCCATGCTACAGAGCAAGTTGAAGACGGTTCTCAGCTGGGAGGGCTGAGAGCTCATCTTTGCCGTCTGTCCCACGTTCGGCACACCTATTATTTCACAAAACCTTTCCAAAGGCATGGTCAAAAGATCATTGTAAATTTTAAACTCAACAGAACCAGCATCAAGATTATATCTAAAACTATTGATAAAACAGGAGGTGAGTTTTTGATACTGAGTAACACGGCACGTTGCGAGCCGCATCAGTCCTGCATTAGCACAAAGATTATAGAACTCCTCCTTAATTCCTGCAGCTTCAAGGAATACATCGCACGGGAAAGTCATTGCACGTGCTTGATTTGTGTGCTCCAACAACTCCAAGGGCACATGATCTTCATTGTAGCTCACCCTAGAAGTCGAGGGTGAAGCTGCAGCTCTTGTAACTCGATCGGAGCGCTCGGGCCTCTTCTTCCCAAGCCACCCCTTTGCTCTTCCTAGCAAACTCATTTCTGATTTTTTTTTTGACAAATTACAAAAACAAGGGTTTAAACAAAGTGAGTTAAGGCAAAACTACTCAACTCACTTACCTAAGGCATACACTTGCATCAAAAGTTGGAAAATAAATTTCCACACATGCATGAAGCTCACATAAACAACACCAAGAGCTATTAAATACTCACAAATGAAGCCACCAATCAAAAATCTAATTGGAGGGGTGAAGGAGTTACATACCAGGGAGTATTTGCTCAAAATTTCAGCTAGAATGGTGGGCTGTAGAGAGAGATCAAAAATCGCCTCCAAGAATAGCAAGAACGCAAGAGCAAAGTGCAGAACTCGTGTTTTTGGAGAGAGAAGAAGGAGGAGGAAGAAGACTCACCTGGAGGTGGGGCCTGTGGGCTCCAGGCGCCCTGTGGGCGCGGCCAGGGGGCAGGACGCGCCAGATGGCCGCCTGGGCCACTGGTGGCCCCCCCTGGTCAGCCCCAGGTGCTTCTGGGTCACTCCCGGCATGGAAATTTTTATTTAAATTTTTCTGGAATTTTTCTGAAAACTTCACTGTTGAAAATTTCTCGGAGTTCAAAAAGCTGTAAAACTTTCTGAAAACCTAAAGCAGTGATTAGTATTGTGAAGCTTCAAAAACATAAAAACTTGGTACAGCAAAGAGAATGAAAGCTAAAGCAAATGAAAACATAACAAGCTTAACTTTTCCCTATATAAAACAAGCTTACTAGTAAGCTTGATCAAGTCTTACCAACAAACCGGCGATATATAGAACAAGTAAGTCTCCCCTCTTACGAAGTGATCATTGCACTTTTACTTTGATGGACATTGTCCCCACCATAATGGTTTTATATTTGTGGTGCACATGTAGTGGACAATCCCATTCTCCAATCTTCACGGTCTCGATATTCTCTATAGAGTTAAGGCCATGCCTTTTGTCGATCTTCTTTGGAAAATATACCGTGTGTTCTTTATCATCAACGTTGAAGGTGACCTTTCCTTTATTGCAATCAATGATAGCACCTGCGGTGTTAAGAAAAGGTCTACCAAGAATAATGGACATGCTCCCATCCTCGGGCATGTCAAGCACAACAAAATCTGTAAGGATCAAACAATTAGCAACTTCAACGGGTACATCCTCACAAATACCTATTGGGATAGCTGTTGATTTGTCAGCCATCTGAAGGGAGATATCTGTAGGGATTAGTTTCTCTAAACAAAGCCTTTTGTAAAGAGAGAAAGGCATAACACTCACTCCTACCCCAAGATCACATAAAGCAGTTCTGACGTAATTATTCTTTATGGAGCAAGGAATGGTGGGTATACCTGGATCACCGAGCTTCTTAGGATTCTTGCCACTGAAAGAGTAGTTAGCAAGCATAGTAGATATTGCCTCAGTAGGAACTTTTCTTTTATTAGTAACAATATCTTTCATATATTTGGAATAAGGAGGTAACTTAATAGCATCAGTCAAAGGAATTTGAAGAAAAAGAGGCTTCATCCATTCACAAAATTTATTATAATGCTCTTCTTCTTTGGATTTGAGAGACTTACCTAGAAAGGGCATGGGTTTCTGTATCCATGGTTCTCTTTCCTTCCCATGTCTCCTTGCGATGAAGTCTTCCTTAGAATACCTCTTGCGTTTATCGGGTGCTTCTTCTTCTCTTACCTCAGGTGGATCATCCTTCTCAGCGTCTTTTTCTTCAGGCTCGGCATCGTCTTCTGTTTCAGCATCGGAGGTAGATATGCTGTTAGGATCAACAACTGGATTTTCACTTGTAATAAGATCATTGGGATTGTCAGCCTCCTTGTGTTTCTTCTTCTTCTTTTTCTTCTTTGGAGAGCCAACAATCTCGTCTTCTTCTTGCACTTGAGAATCTTGCTCGATCCTCTTTGGATGTCCCTCAGGATAGAGTGGGTCCTGGGTGTGTGTTCCACCCCTAGTTTTAATTCCGTAAGCTTGTATGTCCTGTTTGGCATTATTAGCAAGCTAATCTTTTTGCACATTAGAAATTTCTTCAAGCTGAGTTTGAACCATATGAAAATGCTTAACAAGACATTTAACATCATTAACTGTTCTCTCTAGAACATCACATAAACTTTTGATAGAAAGAGAATTATCATGCAACTGACTTTGTAGCTTCCTATTGAAATGATCTTGCTTAATAATAAAATTATCAAGCTCATCTAAACATTGGTCGGGAGGCTTACCTTTAGGGATGTCACTTTCAGTAAAGTCTAATAGAGAGTGTACCTCTACCAAGGGAGGGTGAGTAGTAGACTCACACAACTTCTCAATAGGCGGTAAATTCTTCACGTCTTCGACTCTAATACCTTTCTCCTTTACAGACTTCTTTGCTTCTTGCATATCTTCGGGGTTCAGAACAAGCATGCCCCTCTTTTTCGGTGGTAGAAGTGGTTCAGGAACGGACCAGTCTTCATAGTTCTTGGCAATTTTGGACATTAATTCTTCTGCATCGTCCGGTGTTCTTTCCCTGAAAACACAACTAGCACATCTATCCAGATAGGTTCTGGACTCATCGGTTAAACCAGCATATAATATATCAAGCAGTTCATTCTTGGGGATTCCATGTCCCGGCATAACTTTAAGTAAATCACAAAACTTCCCCCAAGCTTTAGGGAGGTGCTCATTCTGCAATTTTTTAAAGTTATAGATTCTTTGCAAAGCAGCATGTTGCAGATGAGCTGGAAAATATTTATCAACAAAGAATTTGACTAAGTCCTGAGGACTCTTAATGGAACCATAGGGTAGTGCATCATACCATGATTTAGCGTCTTCCTTCAAAGAAAAAGGAAAAAGCTTGGTCACATAGAAGTTTCGTATCTTCTCATCAGTAGTGAATAGATTGCTTAACTCAACGAGTTTGGTCACGTGTGCTATAGCATCATCATTTTCTCTGCCATAAAAGGGGTCAGCCTCGACTTTAGATATAAGTGAAAGATCAACAGAGAAATCATAATCAGGATCAGTGATACATATAGGAGATGTGGCAAATTGAGGATCAGGAGTAACTTTGTTCTTCATGGCGTGCCTTTTGAGCAACTCTTTAACAGCACCAGGGTCAGAGTCGGAACACTCTCTGAGTTCCCTGCAAAAATCATCATCAAGAGTAACATAATCATCATCAAGGATTCTCTCCTTGAGTTCATCTAAGCACGGGTAACCAAAGGTTTTGCAGGTAGGAATATAGGTAGCAGGGGTCTCGGTCTTGGAGTTTGCTGCAGCCTTAGCGGTCTGAGTCTCAATATAGTGACCAAGAAAAGTAGCATCATCAAGAGTAGTGGAAGCATCATCAAAAGTATCCGACATAGTAACAGACTCAATAGAAGCATCATGTAGTGGTGGTGAAGTAAACTTACTCATAACAGAAGGTGAATCAAGTGTAGCACTTGTGTTCAAAACAGTACCTTTTCTTGTATGGGATGGTAAGATCGGAACCTTGGGGTCTCCTTTCTTACCCATAGCGGATGATATGCAGCAGGCAAGATACTTCAAGTAGACTTGTAAATATTGCTATGCTCCCCGGCAAAGGTGCCTGAAAACGCTGCTTGATGCCCCACAAACATAAGGGATCGAGGTAGTCTTCGCGGGTAGGTTAACCCAATTAATTGATTCGACACAAGGGGAGCCAAAGAGTATTTATAAGCTTTGACACTTGAGTTGTCAATTCAACCGCACCTGAAATATACTTGCTTGCAGCAGTAGATAAGTGGTGATGGTAATATGATAGTGATGATAGCAACAGTAAAAGTAGATAGAAAAAGTGATAACTAATAACCAACAGGATTGAAAACACTGTAGGCTAGGGAGATGGATGGTTGGGCGCTGCATGGATGAGAGTAAAAATATAATAGATTCTAACACGGGGCAAGGCACACAGAAAAGAAATGATCATCTAGGCAAATATCAAACAATAGGCATGTATCCCGTTGGTAGTTGTGCGTGCTTGCAATAAGAACTTGCACAACATCTTTTGTCCTACCATCCCGCTACGAACGGGGCCAAAAGGCACTTATGAAGATTAAGGTGCTCCTGTCAAAGAGCACCGGAACAAAGCAATAAACTCAATGGATACATGGAATCCTCAAATTATGGACCATCCCCTTTGGTGTCCCAAGCTGTCACCTTTGGGATCGCCGGTTCCGGACCATAATAGGTGCATACAACTCATAGATAGGATCTAGAACACAAATATATTCATGAAAACACATAGGGTTCAGATTTGAAAACATGGCACTTGGGCCCAAAGTGACAAGCATTAAGAACAACAAGTTGTAGCAAAGAAGATAAACACCAATCTAGATGATAGGCAACATGCCCCCAACAATCTGACGAACTATTACATGATTAAACTCATCCAATCCCTACCATCCCCTTTGCCTATAGCAGGGAATTACTCACACATGTGAAGAGAAGTCATGGAGGATGGATGGAGTGGCGATGGTGATGACGATGGCGACGATCTCCCCTCTCCGGAGGCCAAATCAGCCTCCAGATTAGCCCTCCCGAAGAAGAACAGAGGGTGGCGGCGGCTCCGCGACGGAAACTGGGAAAACGACTTCTGTTCTGGGGTTTTCTCGTCACGGGGATAAATAGGAGCGTCGGTAGGGCACCAGAGGGGGGGGGGGGAGTAGCCCAGGCGGCCTGAGGGTGCGGCCCCACCCCTGGCCGCGCCAGGGGGTTGCCTGGGGCCCCCAGAGCTCCCCTCTGGTCCCACTTCTGGCATTTGGCTCCTCCGGGTGCGTGGATTTTCTGGTATTTTTCTGGGAATTTTCTGGGACGTCTAAAAATCCATTTTCCTGCGCACAGATAAACCATACAGGCAACTCTGCTGAAAACAGCGTTAGTCCGGGTTAGTTTCGTCCAAATCATGCAAGAATGAGGGATAAACAATAGCAAAAGTGTTTGGAAAAGTAGATACATTTCAGACGTATCAATTGCACATCATATTCAGCCGATGTGCATCCGTCCTGTGATGAGAGTTGCTTCCCATAATAGTTTCCTGCACCTTTCTTCTTCAGGAGACCTGTTGTCCGCAAATGATGTGGCTCGTCCAGCGACCGGACCTCTATCCCCCAATAACCTAGAGCTCACCGCCATGGTGAAGATAGACGAAGAAGAAATGGAAATGAGTGGTGTGTGGTGTGTTCCATAGTATTGTGAGGGTGCTTATAAATAGAGTGCGCCGACTAAGGGAGAGGAGCAGCCGGTTTGAACGGATTGAGTTTCTCAGCACCACGCTTGTTTAATACTGGTAGAAGATGGACGGGTTGCCATCATGACACGTCTCTCCGACATTGAATGACAACCACAATGCCTGGTCGTGAATGCGCTTAGCCGACATCCAATGCTAGTGACCTTCATGAATGCAAGATGACATGCAGTTTAGACAAAATAGCTAAGCGTCAACTTAAGCTCACATATCCAACCACGTGCAATTGAAGGTAACACCTGATACGTCTCAAACATATCTATAATGTCTTATTGTTCCATACTATTTTAGGTGACATTGCTTTGTGTTTTGCTACACTTTTATATCTTTTTACACATATTTGGACTAACCTACTAACTCAGTGCACCCAGTGCCAGTTTCTGTCTGCTGATGTCTGTATGTTGAAAGTTTTTACCCATATTTACAGAGCCCCAAAAATTCCAGAAAAATCATATAAAAAATCAGCATACATGAACCTTTCGGATCACCGAAGGAGTGCCGGAGGGCGACCAGGGCCCACCCAGGCAACCACCTGGCGCGACCCCCTCCTGGCTGCGCCACCAGGGCGCCTGGGAGGGAGGTGGCCCCACTCTACCCCCTTTGGCCTATATTTACCTACCATCCAAAAAACCCTCGGAGAGACCCCCGCATCACGAATTTCCTCTTTGTTTTGCTGTCGCCGTGCTTCCAAGATCGGGAGCACCAGAAGACCTCTTCCCGGCACCCTCCAGGAGGGAGGATTGACCTCCGGGAGCTTCTCCACCACCATGGACGTTTCCCGGATGTGCTGTGAGTAGTCCTCCTTGGACCATGGGTCCATGACTAGTAGCTATGTGATGTCTTCCCTCCAATCTTATGCTTCAATTCTTAGCCCTTGTGAGCTGCCCTACATGATCAAGGCATCTATGTAATTTTCCTACTGTTGCTATGTTGTGAGTTTAACGACTCTGACCCTGATGCTATTAAGAAGCTGCTCGAGAAACTTTCTTTGAAGAACAAGACCGTACCTGATCCTACTTTTGCTACATCTCCTATATGCATAAATGATCCTGATTATAATTTCTCTATTGATCTTTCACTTATATCTATGGTTGAAGCTGACCCCTTTTATGGCAGAGAAAATGATGATGCTATTGCACACCTGACCAAACTCACTGAGTTAGGTGGCTTGTTTACTACAGATGAGAACATACGAAACTTCTATGTTGCTAAGCTTTTTTCCTTTTTCTTTAAAGGAAAGTGCTAAAGCATGTTACGATGCACTACCATGTGGTTCTATTAGGAGTCCTCAATACTTAGCTCAGTCTTTTGTTGATAAGTATTTTCCAGCTCATATGCAACATGCTGCTTTACGAAAAATTTATAACTTTAAACAGTTGCAGGTGAGAACCTTCCTAAAGCTTGGGGGAGGTATTGCAGTCTGACCCAGGCTAGACCGGGACATGGAGTCCCTAAGAATGAATTAATTGATATATTTTATGCTGGTCTAACTGATGAATCTAGATCCTACTTGGATAGTTGTGCTGGTTGTGTTTTCAGGAAAAGAACACCGAACGATGCAGAAGAACTAATGGGCAAGATTGCCAAGAACCACGAAGATTGGTCCGTCCCTGAACCAACTCCACCACCAAAAAAGAGGGGCATGTTTGTCCTAAGCCCCGAAGACATGCAAGAAGCTAAGAAGTCTATTAAAGAGAAGGGTAGTAAAACTAAAGACGTGAAGGATCTACCCCCTATTGAGAAGTTGTGTGAGCCTACCACTCACCCTCCTATGGTAGAGGTACACTCTCTTTTAGATTTCAATGCAAGTGACATTCCTCATGGTAAGCCTCCTGATCAATGTTTAGATGAGCTTCATAACTTTATTATGAAGCAGAATCACTTTAATGAGAGGATACAAAGTCAGTTGCATGATAATTCCCTTGCTATCAAAAGTTTGCTTGATGTTCTAAGTAGAACAGTTAATGATGTTAAATGTCTTGTGAAGCATTTTCATATGGTTCAAACTCAGCTTGATCAAATTTCTAATGTGCAAAAAGATTTGCTTGCTAATAATGCCAAACAGGATATACAGGCCTTCGGGATTAAAACCCGAGGAGGAACTAGCACTCAATATCCTCTCTATCCGGAAGGGCATCCTAAGAGGATCGAGCAAGATTCTCAAATCCAGGAAGAATAAATTGTTAGCTCTCTGAAGAAGAAGAAGAAGAAGCACAAAGAAGCTGACAATTCCAATGATCCAAATAGTATATCTACTTCCGATGCTGAGACTGAAGACGGTGCTGAGCCTGAAAAGGATGGTGAAAAGAATGATCCACCCGAGGTTCGAGAAGAAGAAGCACCCGACAAACGCAAGAAATACACTAGAGAAGATTTTATTGCAAGAAGACATGGGAAGGAACGAGAACCATGGGTGCAGAAACCCATACCCTTTCCAGGTAAGTCTCTCAAAACTAAAGAAGCAGAGCATTACAATAAGTTTTGTGAGTGGATGAAACCTCTTTTTCTTCAAATTCCTTTGACTGATGCTATTAAGTTACCTCCTTATTCGAGATATATGAAAGATATTGTTACTAATAAACGAAAAGTTCCTAATGAAACAATATCTACTATGCTTGCTAACTACTCTTTTAGTGGCAAGATTCCTGAGAAGCTTGGTGATCCAGGTATACCCACCATTCCTTGCTCCATAAAGAATAATTATGTCAGGATCGATTTATGTGATCTTGGAGCAGGAGTGAGTGTTATTCCCTTTTCTCTTTACAAGAGATTATGTTTAGAAAAACTAATCCCTATAGATATGTCTCTTCAGATGATTGACAAGTCAACAGCCGTTCCCATAGGTATTTGTGAGGATGTTCCCGTTGAAGTTGCTAAATGTTTAATCCTTACTGATTTTGTTGTGCTTGACATGCCTGAGGATGGGAGCATGTCTATTATTCTTGGTAGACCTTTTCTTAACACCGCAGGTGCTATTATTGATTGCAATAAAGGAAAGGTTACTTTCAACGTGAATGACAAAGAACACACGGTGTATTTTCCGAACAAGATTGACAAGAGGCATGGCCTCAACTCTATAGAGAATATCGATACCGTAAAGATTGGAGAATGGGATTGTCCTCTACATGTGCACCACAAATACAAAACCATCATGGTGGGGACCATTTCCATTAAGTAAAGGTGCAATGATCACTTCATAAGAGGTGAGACTTTTTTCTCTATATATCGCCGGTTCGTTGGTAAGACTCGATCAACCTTGCTAGTGAGCATGTTTTATATAGGTAAAAAGTGGAGCTTGTTATGTTTTCATTTGATTTAGCTTTTATTCTCCTTGTTGTACCAACTTTATGTAACATCCCAAAATTCCCCGAATTTTGGAATGTTAATAAATTTAAATAGATAATGATTGTTTGCTTGATGTGTTTGATTTTCTCTGGGATTTAAAACTTTTTGGAGTTTATTGAATATTAAAAAGAGAGGGAATAAAAGGACTTTCCCTAATATTCATAATTGGTGTTTTGGAATTTATTACTTAAAACAAAACCAACAAAACAAAATGAGAGAAGGCAATATGACTCCTTCAACATATTAAAAGGTTGGAAAAATGTTTTAAAATCATTATTGGAATTCTTCTGAATATTCAAAACATTTTTCAACTGAATATAAAATGACTTATCCCTTTTAATAAAGTTGGGAAATATTTAGAATATTAATTTAAAGTTTTTATAATTTATTTTGAGTATTATAAATAACTCTAAAATTATTTTAGGGATTTAATAATGCTAAGAGAGTTTTTATTTCATTGAAATGATTTATTAAATATTTTAAAAGAGTGGAAAAAGTATTCCAGTGGGATATTTTTGTTTTACCAAATTATTTATTGTTTTAACAATTTTAAAATCTATATTTTATTATTTAGAAATGGTTTGTCAATGCTTTTGACCAAATAAAAAAAATACTTTTAATAATTTATCGGACTTTATTTGATTTATGAAAAGTATTTTATATTTAAATAAAGTATTTAGAAAATGTTTTATTTTTATTTTACTTTTTGGAAAATTTATTCATTAAATAAAATTCTTTGTATTATTTGATGAATTTAGAAATTTATTTCATATTTTTCTGATGAGTATTTATTTTTCTATAATTGTTTGAAGATTTGTTTTTGAAAGAAAAAGAAAACCTGGACCCAGCCGGCCCAGTAGTTGTTTTCCGCTCGCGAGTGTAATTAGAGCCCAAGTCGGTTTTTTTCTGGTATGTCTGCCTATAAATAAAATTTGGAATTTTTTTTCTTTTTTCTTTTCCTTTTTATTTTTTTTGTTCTGAAACCCTAGCCGCGGGACATGCCGCCGCCGTTGCCGGGCCCCGCTCGCCGGAGCAGCCGCCGCCGCCGCCCGCGCCTCCTGCGCCGCCGGCCACCGCGTGCACTCGCCGCCCCACGACGCGGCCACGCCTCCGCCTTTGCCACCCCGCGTGCCGCCGGTGGCGCCCGCGTCGCCCCGCCGGAGCAAGGACGGATCGCCACGGTGCGACGCCGCCACGGCCGCCTGACGCGCCGCGCCACCCAGCGCCGGGGCGCCTTGCCGCCGGCCACCACCGCGCCCTTGCACGCCGGCCCAAGCGCCCCACGCCGCCTCCCCTGCCTCCCACGTCGCCGGAGCACGCCGCACCTCGCCGGAGTTCGCCGGATTCCGGCCAGATCTGGGAGAGGGACCTGATTGCTTTTTTCCAAAGAAAGATATTCGCGGATCAGTCCTTTTGGCAGAAAACCCCCTGACCTCGCACCGGCAATATCTCCGCAACCGTAAGTCGGATCGAGGTGAAACTTTTTCCTACGCACTCGTGTTGTTCTGTACTTTAGCATGGAATCAATTTTTCACACTTTGCACACTTTTCAATTTGAAGTTATTTGAAATTCAAAATTCATATTGCCGGAGGCCATATCTTTTATACCGTTGATCCAAATCGAGTGATTCTTTTTGCGTTGGATCACTCGTGTCATGTACTTTCTGTTCATAGCATGTGTACACAAAAATTCACAAGTTTCTTGTTCTGTTTAAAGTCAAATTCAATTCAAATTTGAACTTGCTATGACCTGCGTTGTAGTATTCCGTTTCACGTGATTCTTTTTGCATATCGGATCACTTGAGACATGTTATCGGTAAGATTCACACACTTTTTCATGTGGGCATGATATTCACCTTGAATTCATAAATGTCCATGATCACAATTCTTTACTGATGAATCTCTATCTGTTGACTCTCTCGACGTCACTTCCACCGATCACCTTCGAGCACATCGACACCTTTGCACTTCAAAGCCCTTTTGTTTTGTTTCAAAAACCTTTGTGATTGTTTTGTTGATCTTTTGTTTTGTCCTTGTGATGTGGTTGCTTATTCGAGTTCACTCGTTTGCAATAGATTTGCTCGGAGTGTGACGAGTAGAGTTGACTGGAACGTGAGAGCGAAGATCTTCATCGAATGTATAAGGCAAGTCATATCTTTTATCATACTCCCTATTACCTATGTTTTCAATGCATTAGTTCTTCTTCTTCTTAGATTGCATGATAGGTTATGCATTGGTTTTTACACCCAGTAGTTCATGGAGGTTGGTCTGATTTTCCTTACATCATTGTCACCATCGTATGCTATGATATTGCTATGCTAAGTAGACGTGGATTGGGAAGTGAATCATTATGAGGTATGAGTGATGATGTAGTAATCAGGACCAAGATAAAGTTAATGAACTACCTGGGTGGGATGGTTGCGAGTATCTTGGAGATGCCAATGATGACTGCGGAAAACCACCCAGGCTCAAAGGGACTAATTGTGTTGTCATACCTAGAAGCTTACGTGTGCAGCTACAAGCTATTATGGGCTCTGGCTTAGTTGAGTAGGTTGTGTGACCCCTTTTCGGGATAACTAGCAGATGTAGATTTTTTTATAGGTGTACTGGTTATCCAGCGGTTAAGGGGAAACACTTCTGAAAGACCATGTCTCGATCTTCCAGTTGTCATACACCATGCAGTGTGACGAAGTACAAAGGAGGCGATCGAGTCTTGTGGGGAAAAGTGCACAAACCTCTGCAGAGTGTAAAACTTATCGATTAGCCATGTCCCCGGTTATGGACAATTTGAGCGACTAGATGTGGTAATATTGATTTGTCTCATCATCCTTAATTTAACTGATTGGTTTAATCACATTGGGATTGGTTGAGTGGGGGTTCCCATCTCAATCGTATGCTATTGTAGAACTTAGTTACTATTATTCTCTAGGGAAAAATTAGCTTTTGCAAAAATAAATGTAGAAGCTCCACCAGCCAAATTGCATGTATGGTAGGAAATTTTACTTCTTTCTGGGATATGATTTGCCGTACATTCAAATGTACTGACCCGTTGTCGGGCTGTAACCTTCGGTGTTGCAGGATTTTATACGACGAGTAAGTGGTATGATGTAGGGTTAAGATGTCTATACTCAACTATGCGGGTGGAGTTGATGGACGCCACGAAGCTTTTATCGTTTTCCGCTGTATTTCATTTGTCAGCTAGCCTTGAGCTATGCAGGTATGCTATATTGTAATACTGGATCTTCGATGTAATATTTATGACATGTGGTTTATTCTTGATATTACATCATGTACTGTGTGTGCTAGCTATTGATCCAGGGACTAGCACAGAATGCACAGAGACTCCGGTTTGTGTTGAACCGGGTCGTTACACTTATATGTTTTTGAAACTTCACAACTCTAATCACTGCTTCAAGTTTTCAGAAAGTTTCGCAGCTTTTTGAACTTCGAAATTTTTTCAACAGTGAAGTTGTCAGAAAAATTCCAGAAAAAATATTTTACAATTTTCCATGCCGGGAGTGACCTAGGGGCACCTGGGGCTGACCAGGGGAGGCCACCAGTGGCCCAGGCGGCCAGCTGGCGCGGCCTGGCCCCTCGCCGAGCCCACAGGGCGCCTGGGCCCACAGGGCAGCCAGCCAGGTATGTCTTCTTCCTCCTCCCTTCTCTCTCTCTAAAAACACGAGTTCTGCACTTTGTTCCTGCGTTCTTGCTGCTCTCCGTCCAGAATTTCAATCTCTCTCTACGACTCATCATTTGAGCTGAGATTTTGGGCAAATACTCCCTGGTATGTAACTCCTTCACCCCTCCAATTAGATTTTTGATTGGTGGCTTCATTTGTGAGTATTTAGTAGCTCTTGGTGCTGTTCATATGAGCTTGCATGCATGTGTAGATTTTTATTTTCCAAATTTTGATGCAAGTTTATACCTTAGGTAAGTGAGTAGAGTATTTGCCTCAACTCACTTTGTGTAAATCCTTGTTTTTGTGAATTGTAAATTTTTTTAGAAATGAGTTTCTTTGGAAAAGCAAAGGGGTGGCTTGGGAAGAAGAAGCCCGAGCGCTCCGATCGATTCACTAGAGCTGCAGCTTCACCCTCAGCAGTTAGGGTGAGCTACAATGAAGATCATGTGCCCCAGGAGTTGTTGGAAGAAAAAAATCCAGCATGCGCAATGATTTATCCGTGCGATGATTTTCTTACAGCTGCAGAAATCAAGGAGGAATTTTATGTCCTTTGTGCCAATGCAGGTTTGACACGGCTAGCTTTATGCCGTGTGGTGCAATACAAAAATCTTACCTCCAGTTATGTCAACAGTTTTTGTTATAACCATGATGCTGGAACCGTCGAGTTCAAACTTTATATTGATCTCATAACCATGTCTTTGGCACAGTTTTGTGATATAATTCGGTGTGCCGAACGTTGGTCAGACAGCTAAGATGACCATGCAGCCTTCCGGGTTGAGGACCCTCTTCAACTCCCTTTGCTGCCAGGAGTAGACCGATATTCGGCGCACGAAGATTTCCAGCATCTTGTTTCCACACCTCAGGTATTTTGTGTATTTTGTTGCTAGAGGGGTGTTGGCTCGTGACAACACGAGCAACGGTTCTGCACCAGACTTCGCCATTTATGCGAACGCCCTCTCTGGTAAGAATGAGTATAATGTGGGTGCCTTGATTGCTCGGCGTCTTGTTATGAACAGTAACAAGGGCGATTTATATGGTGGCGTTTACGCCACACTTATCCTTGAGTCTCTTGAGCGCATCCCGCATCCTGATAATGTTCCCTTTTCATACGTGAGTCTTGATCTTGCGGCTATGAAGATGCATAAGTTTGTTACCATGACTTCTCAGTTTGGTAACCTTGATTATATTTTGAGGTTTGAAAGGAGTATTACTCGTGAGATCCGTCTGCGTGCATCACTTTTGTTTAATAACACTCGCAGGAACAGATGGTCCTTCAACGAAATTCAGTTCGATGAGTTCTTGGCTAATTACCAGCTGCATAACCCCATGGAGGGGGTTTTGCCCAACGAGGAGGATCATGGTGAGTTCCCACCTTTCCAGGGAGAGACCTTCACCGAGCATGGCGAGAGATCTTCTTCCGATTGGAGCGCAGGAGCTTCCTCATGGGAGGACCCGAGGACTTTGGTGTACGCACCGGAGGGCTCATATGACTCCTGGACTTACCCTTACCCCAGAGCAGGAGGCTCCTAGGGGCAGTAGCTTCTACCAACTTAGGCCAAAAGCCTAAGCTTGGGGGAGTATGTTCCCTTCTCACCTTTCCATTGTATTATCCGTTTTTATTTTGTTTGCTTTGATCTTTTCGAAGTGTTTGCCCGTTCTTCTTTGTTCTTTTATTTTGCAAAAACAACAAAAATATTTCTCTTTTCTTTTTTTCTTTCGTTAAATCTTTGAAAAATCCAAAAATATTTTCTTTTCTCTCTTTAGTTTGCTTTGTTGCAGAGTTCAGCTCGAGTCCGTGATGGCATTTGCACTTGATTATATATTTCCTACGTCCAATACTGCAAGTGACAAGGCAGTAATGACGAAGATCGACGAAAGGGATGCAACAAGGAAAACCGATATGAACTCTTTTTTTTCTACTTTTCTACATATGCTTGTACTTATGATTTAGAGACCAGCTTGTAGCGACATAGTGCTATGTTTACAGTGCTTTCACAGTGTTCATGCTTTCCTTGTGGTCAATCCCAAATAGCTAGAGTTCATAATGTGTTGTTGGAATGATTTACATGCATTGCATTGTTCATAGTTTGGAATACTGAAGTGGTATTTCCCTTTGGAGAATTCTTGGATTGACTTGGCACATGCTTACACATGTTTATGACTGAAAAGTCTACTATGCCTTGATGATCTTTGAATTTCAGAATAACCATATCATTTTCATGCCTGATTCAATGTTACTTTGTCGCTCTACATGATTATGACTGTTATTGCTCTCTAGTTGGTCGCTTCCCAGTCTTTTGCTAGCCTTCGCTCGCACTAAGCGGATTTCTGCTTGTGCATCCAAAATCCTTGAAACCAGTTTTTCCATATGAGTCCACCATACCTTCCTATGTGGTATTTACCGGCCATCCTAACGAAGACTTTCTTGTGCCATCTCGAAATTATTCAAAAGCATTCCTGTTTTGTGCCTCTGTTTTAGCTCATGAGGAAGTAGTAGGTAATTCATGACCGTCTTATGTCAGACATGTTTTATTCCGGGATTGCATGTCTAATCTGCAAACCAAAATACGAGGAGGGACTGGCATGAGTGCGCCCAGCTCACAAAAGATAATCACAACCAACAAACCCTCCTTCACACTTTGTCTATGAGAAATCAGAAAACTTTGGCAGTGATAAACAAAGGAGATTAAGGGGATGTGATCGTCTCCATCTTGGGAGCCGTTCCTCGAAACATGTCTAGCGTAAGAGGCGATTGAGTTGTCTACTAGCATTCGTTGAGGAAGCATGCATATCCCAAAACATATTTTTATCTCTGTTTTCAAAACCAAGAGCTCTGGTACAAGTTTAGTCTTTGCTTCCATCCACGGGTTTTCAACCTTTCCATCACACTCCACGGTTCGAGAGTCTCCACCTTCTTTCTTCAAAGCACCAACTAGGAGAGCATAATTTTCATTCTGAGTGTAATGCGCATTGTCCCAAAGTATTACATTGTCTTTTGCATGATTGTGGTATTATTTATTATGAAATTTCTTAGTTCTAGTCTCCTTTAAAACTCCGGAGGAGTTTCTGCATTTATGCATTTCTTCACTCATGGAGGCTAGCGAAATACCACTCTAGTATGTTCAAACTTTGTGCATTGTAATCCTGTCTTGATTTTCAGTAGCATATTATTTTCTTTTAGTTGGTTGAGATTGATCACTTGAAAGAAGGATTGCTTCGTGCATTGTCCTCATAGCATTGTTTTTATACTTGCTAAATTCTTTTCGTAGTACATGCTTATATACATATATCGAAGCAAAAGAGTTTGTCAAAGTTTTCTTTGTCGTGTTCAGTTCGTTGTACTGAATTGCTTGAGGAAAAGCAATATGCTAAGCTTGGGGGGGGGGGTTGATACGTCTCAAACGTATGTACTTTTCCAAACACTTTTGCTATTGTTTTGCCCTCATTCTTGCATGAATTGGATGAAACTAACCCGGACTAACGATGTTTTCAGCAGAGCTGTCTGTATGGTTTTATTGTGCGTAGAAAAATGGATTTTTGGATGTTCCAGAAAATTCCCAAAAAATACCAGAAAATCCACGCACCCGAAGGAGCCAGATGCCAGAAGTGGGACCAGAGGGGAGCCCAGGGGGCCCCAGGCGCCAGGGGTGGGGCCGCGCCCTCTGGCCGCCTGGGGGCCTCCCCCCTCCTCTGGTTCCCTACCAGGACTCCTATTTATTCCCGTGACGCGAAAACCCTAGAACAGAAGTCGTTTTCCCAGTTCTCGACGCGGAGCCGCCGCCACCCTCTGTTCTTCTCCGGAAGGGCTAATCTGGAGGCTGTTTTGGCCTTCGGAGAGGGGAGATCATCGCCATCGTCATCGCCATCACTACTCCATCCTCCCTCCATGACTTATCCATCCATTTGTGAGTAATTCCCTACTGTAGGCAAAGGGGATGGTAGGGATTTGATGAGTTATATCATGTAATAGTTTATCAGATTGTTGGGGCCATGTTGCCTATCATCTAGATTGGTGTTTATCATCTTTGCTTCAACTTGTTGCTCTTAATGCTTGTCACTTTGGGCCCGAGTGCCATGATTTCAGATCTGAACCCTTTGTGTTTTGATGAATATATTTGTGTTCTTGATCCTATCTATGAGTTGTTTGCACCTGTTATAGTCCGGAACCGACGATCCCAAAGGTGACAGCTCGGGGCACCAAAGGGGATGGACTATAATTTGAGGATTCCATGTATCCATTGATTGTTAATGCTTTGTTCCGGTGCTCTTTGACAGGAGTACCTTAATCTCCATAAGTTCCTTTTGGCCCCGTTCATCGCGGGATGGTAGGATAAAAGATCTTGTGCAAGTTCTTATTGCAAGCACGTACAACTACCTGTGGGATACATGCTTGATGTTTGATTTATGCCTAGATGATCTTTGCTTTTCTGTGTGCCTTGCCCCAAGTTCAATACATGATGTGTCTTATCCATGCAGCGCCCAACCATCCATCTCCCTAGCCTACAGTGTTTTTAATTCTACTAGTTACTAGTTATTTACTTTCTCTGTTTTACTATTACCGTTGCTATCATCACTTCCATATCACAGTTGCTACTAATATATTGTTGCAAGTAAGTGTATCTCAGGTGCGGTGGAATTGACAACTCCACTGTTAAAGCTTGTGGATAGTCTTTGGCTCCCCTTGAGTCGAATCAATAAATTGGGTTATCTTACCCGCAAAGAATATCTCGATCCCCTGCAGTTGTGGGTTATCATTGGGGTAGGGTCGTCAACGAAGTAGTCGTACCCGGTAGCAGTGTAGTCGGCGGTAGCAGCGGGGTCTTTCGGAGAATAAGGGGGGAATAAACACAGTAAATACAAAGCAATCATAGCAAACAGATGAATGGCATGACGAATGCAATGTTAACGGTGTTCTAATGCAGTGCAATGCACGTTGCTCGGAGCGGGAATTCATCCGGGGATAAAAAGCCGGCTCCGGGTGATTATCGACAGAAGGCCCGGAGGGGGGATGTCGATGTTCGTTGTGTTAGATGGGTGTGGTGGGTATACAGATAGCGTATTCGTATTCTACGTATTTTTTTGATCAACTTTGATATACACATTATTTTAATCCGACTTACGGCTTAAAAGATATTAATTTTCAAAGTTTTAATTCAATTTAAATCAATTTCTATTTTCTTTAATTATTTAAATAAACAATATTCAGATTTAATATTGACCAGTGGGACCCACTAGTCAGTGACATATTAAATTAATTAATTTAATTTAGTTTAATTAATAAGTGAGGCCTACATGTCATACTCAGATTATATTTACCATTTTAATTAAACAAATTAATTAACAGAAGGGGCCCATGTGTCATACTCACAGTGTCATAATTAAACAGTTAATTAAATTTGAAGGGCCAAGGGCCCACATGTCATTGGGGGGGGGGGGGTTATCTCTCTGTTTAATTAAAACAGAGAGTGTTAGAGGGAGGGGGGCTGGCCCACTGTCAGTGGGTGATTAGTGCTAAACTAATCCCCTGACGTGGTGGGCCCATTTGACAGTGGCACAGGGGCACGCCGGCGAGACAGAGCTCACCGGCTCGAGCGCGTGCTCGATTCCGGCCATCTTTTGGAGAGGCGTTTGGTGCTACGGGTTCCTAGCGGCGAGACGAAGTGAGTGGTGGCGGTGGCTTGGTTGGAGACCCGCCGAAGTGGCGGCGGCAACGTGCGCGGCGGCGGAGCAGAACGGGAGCACGGCGTCGGCTTGGCTACGGTGCGGGATTTCGCAGGGCAAGGCGAGCACGTACGTGCTATTGGCGCGCGCTGGAGCGGACCATAGTGACGACGGCGTGCACCACGGCGACGGCTGGAGCACTGGCTAGTGAGGACGGCGATGTCGTGTGTGAAACGAAGCGTGGGGAGGGGGAAACCGGAGCTGCGCTCACCGGGAGCACGAAGAGGGTGCAGTGGGCTCGGGGAAGGGATAGAGGGACAAAGGAGACGTTGATTCGCGGCGCACGAGGGCTCCGGACACGACTTCTTCTTCGGGGTGATGAAGACGTCGACGGCGAGCCCGTTGGACACGACGACTGGGTCTGGGGGGCTCAGTGGTCGCGGTTGGACACGACAACGGCCACGGCGGCTCGGGGCTGCTTTGTCCCTGATGAGGACGAGGCGAGGGAGGAGGGTTTTAGGGTTAGGGTTCCCCAGCGCAGAGGGGCAGGGGGTGGGGGTCTTATCCACGCCACCGGCCGTGGATGGACGCCACGGCACGCCGGCCGACCGTGGGATGGCCGACACGCCCCCCCCCCCCCGAACAGAGGTAGGAGATGAGTGAGGGGGGCCGTGGTGGGTCGGGGCCAGGGGTTGGGCCTGTGGGAGAATTGCTCTAGGCGTAGCTTAGACATTTTACATTTTTGTTTTCTTTTCTGTTTCCTTTTATGTTTGCATTTAGTTTAGCTAGGTTTTTGATTTTTATCAACAGTGAGACTTGCTCCAATTTTCTATTGCCCTATGTAGCAATGCTACAAAAAGTTTGGGGATTAAATAAATTCATTGGATTATTTTTGTTTATTTTATAAGGGCTTTTTGTGCTGTTTTGCTACTGTTAATAATTGTTTGCAATATTTATATATTGCAATAAATGCTCTTTGCAGGTTTATCATGGTCCACTGAATATTTTTGATTTAACAAAAGTGGTTGCACAATTTTTAGACAAAATTTTATTCATCACTTATTTTTAATATTCATCAAAAGGCAATTTGAGTTTGAGTTGATCCAAAGGTGATCAAAGCATGATTAGCAACAGTAAACTTCATTATCAAAAGTGTTACTGTTCCATGACACTGAGGGTGTTACAAATCTTCCCCACTACAAGAATTCTCATCCCGAGAATCTAAGCGGTAGAGGGGAAAAGATCGGGGTATTCCTCACGAAGGCGATCCTCGCGTTCCCAAGTGGCTTCATCTTCAAAATGATTCGACCACTGAACTTTGAGGAACTTGGTTGTCTTGTTGCGGGTTTTGCGTTCAGACTGATCGATAATGCGGCTCGGATGTTCTTGATAAGTCAAGTCCTGTTGCAATTCAATCAGATCATGTTCCACTTCACGAATAGGGTCCTTGAAGCAGCGTCGGAGTTGCGACACGTGGAATACATCATGGACTTGGGAGAGGTTTGACGACAACTCCAATCGGTATGCCACTGGTCCACTTCTGGAAAGTATACGGAACGTGCCAATGTAGTGAGGAGCCAACTTGCCTTTGATCCCGAAACGATGAGTGCCCCTCATGGGAGTGACACGAAGGTAAGCTTGTTCGCCGGGTTGATAGACCATTTCCTTGTGCTTGTGGTCATAGTGGCTCTTCTGGCGGGACTGAGCAGCTTTCAAGTGTTCACGGATAACGCGAACCTGGTCTTCGGCATGCTGGATAATGTCCAGACCAATGAGGGTTCGTTCCCCAGTTTGTGACCAATTCAGAGGGGTTCGACACTTACGTCCATAAAGAACTTCACAGGGTGCCATTTGCAGACTAGCTTGGTAGCTGTTGTTGTACGAGAATTCAGCAAATGGAAGAGATTTCTCCCATTTCTTACCGAATGAGATGACACAAGCTCGAAGCATGTCTTCAAGCACTTGGTTGACTCGTTCGACTTGTCCTTGCAACTGGGGGTGATAAGAGGTGCTGAAATTCAGGTGAGTGCCCATAGCTTCTTGGAAACTATCCCAGAACTTTGAGGTGAAAATACTGCCACGATCTGAACTGATCTCCAACGGAATTCCGTGGAGGGAAACAATTCTGGAAACATGTAAGTCCGCCAACTGACTTGCAGAGATCGTCTCCTTGACTGGAAGAAAGTGGCAACCTTGGAGAATCAGTCGATGACGACATAGATCGCATCATAACCCTTCTGTGATCGCGGAAAACCGGTGACGTAGTCCATTTCAATCTTGTCCCATTTCCATTCAGGAATAGAGAGTGGTTGCAGAGTTCCGGCAGGTCTTTGATGTTCTGCTTTGACGCGACGGCAAACGTCACACTCATCAACGTAACAAGCAATGTCTTTCTTCATGCCAGGCCACCAGTACCGCTGACGAAGGTCTTGGTACATCTTGGTGCTACCTGGGTGGATCGACAACAGGGTATCATGACCTTCTTTCATAAATTTCGGAGTCAAGTTTAGATTGCGCTTGCTAGGAACCACTAAACGATTCTTGAAGTACAACGCTTGATCATCAGCAAGCCTATAGTCTGAAGGCCTTCCTGTGGCGAGATATCGCTTCATCTTTTCGACATCCGAGTCAGCTTTTTGGATGAACTTGATGTCTTTGTCGAGGTCTACTTCAACAACAAGGGAATTCACATATCCCTGTGGAACAATATCAAGGTTCAACTTGCGAAGCTCTTCATACAGACGTGGATGCTCTACCTGAACTTCCAGTTCACTATAGTAGGCTTTGCGGCTCAGGGCATCAACCATCATGTTAGCTTTGCCAGGGGTGTAATAAATTCCCATGCTGTAGTCGGCTATTGTCTCGAGCCATCTCTGCTGGCGGAGATTCAGGTCTGGTTGAGTAAACAGGTACTTCAGGCTTTGGTGGTCGGTGTAGATCTCGCAACGATTACCAACGAGGTAAGGTCACCACAGCTTCAATGCATAAATAACCGCTGCCAATTCGAGATCATGTGTTGGATAGTTTTCTTCGTGAGAACGCAACTGACGAGAGCCATAAGAAATCACTTTGCGCTCTTGCATTAGGACACATCCTAATCCTTGACAAGACGCGTCACAATATATCACGAAGTCCTTCTGAGTATCAGGGGGAGCAAGCTCTGGGGGAGAAGTGAGCTTGTCCTTGAGAGCTTGAAAAATTTCTTGGCATTTATCAGTCCACTCAAACTTGATGCCTTTGTGGAGCAGATTAGTCAGAGGCTTGGCAATCTTGGAGAAGTTCTCGACGAAACTGCGGCAATAGCTGGCAAGGCCGAGGAAACTTCGGACTTGCTTGACAGTCTTGGGCGGAGTCCAATCAAGAATAGCTTGGATACGTTCTAGGTTGACGGCAAAGCCATCCTTGGAAATCACATGACCAAGGTAAGTTACTTCGGGAAGCTAGAACTCGCACATAGAATACTTAGCATAGAGTTTGTGTTCTCGAAGCTTTTCCAGTATAAGACGAAGATGTTCAACATGTTCTTCTTCATTCTTGGAGTATATTAAGATATCAGCCAGATAAACCACGACAAACTTGTCGAGGTATTCCATGAATATATAGTTCATCAACCGGGAGAAGGTGGCTGGGGCATTCGTCAGGCCAAAGGACATGACAGTATAATCGTATGAACCATAGCGAGTAATGAAGGCGGTCTTCGGAATGTCCTCTTCACGGACGCAGATTTGGTGATAACCCAACCTCAAGTCGAGTTTAGAAAACACCTTGGATCCAGCAAGTTGATCATACAAATCATTTATCCGAGGAAGTGGGTACTTGTTCTGTATTGTGGCCTGGTTGATAGGTCGGTAATCTTGTACCAAACGGTTCGTTCCATCACTCTTCTTGACAAAGCGCGAAGGTGCTCCCCAAGCAGAGGAACTTGGACGGATGAAGCCTTTGTCGAGTACCATGTCAATCTCCTTCTTCAGCTCAAGGAGGTGATGAGGTTTCATTTTATAGGGGCGCTTAGCAATAGGAACGGTGCCGGGCTTTAGGTCGATGAAGAATTCAACTTCCCTGATCAGGGGTATCCCCGGCAGTTCTTCTGGGAAGACGACAGCAAATTCGCAAACGACTGGAACTTTCTCAATCCCTTCCAAAGGTGCGGCATTCAAAGAATTCATCATATAGATCTGTGTTTCATCGTCTTGGGTAATTAGGGCGGTGTGGTGCACAACTTTGCCGGAGGGGTGAATGAGTCGGACGGCGCCACAAAAGCGTGCGACATCATGGGCCCTCAACCAATCCATACCAAGGATAAGGTCGATGGTGGAGGTTTCCAGAATGTGTGGGGAAAAACGGAATTCAAATCCCTCGATCCCGACGGTGAGGTTAGGTGCAACCATGTCAACACGACATTGGGTACCGGGAGTCTGGACTATTAAGGGGGCATCCATCTTTTCGTGTTGTATGCCATAGTTAAATGCAAATTCTCCGTACATGAATGAATGTGATGATCCTGAATCAAAAAAATTCAGTAGCAGGTATTGAGTTAACGAGAAGGGTACCAAACACGGTAGCAGGTTGTTCCGGAGCTTCATCAACGTCAATGTGGTAAGCATGACCATGAGTGTGAGAAGAAGACCCAGTGTTATAGTTGGGGGTCCGGTTGTTGCCACGACCATTTCCGCGGCCAGCAAGGTGAAATACCAGTTGATTCTGTCGCTGGGGGATGTCTCTGGAAATATGGCCTGGTTGACAACACTTGAAGCATAGGCCATCTTGAGGATGGAGGGGTGCAGTCTCAGTCTTCGGCTGTCTCGGCGGGGGCGGAGGAAGACGGGGTGCAACATACGAGGGCCTTGGTGCAGGGGCAGGTGGATGATACACACTGTGCGGAATCCAGACGCGTTGCTTCTGTGCTGTGCCCGAAGATGAGCCAGCATCACGGGGGCGCTTCGGCGAACCCCAAAAATTAAGCTGAGCGGTCTCGAGTGTGATAGTCTGGTTCACCATGGTGGCGAAGTCGGGGAAGACGTGCAAAGCCAGTGCAAGCTGGAGATCTGAGTTGAGTCCATCACGGAACTTCTCTTGCCTATTTGCATCATTTGGGAGGTCACTTGCAGCATAGCGGGAGAGGCGGAGGAATTCCCTCTGATATGCCTCGACATTTTTGTTGCCCTGAACGAGGTTGCGGAACTTGACCTTCAAACGGTTCATAATCTCCTGGGGGACATAAAGAGCACGGAAAACAGTCTTGAACTCATCCCAGGTGACGACAGTCCCTTCAGCTTACGAGCTCTTGTGGGCGTCCCACCACTTGGCAGCGGGGCCACGCAAGAAATAAGTCGTGAAGTTGACGTAATCAGCAGCATGCACCCCAGCGAACTCCAGCTGACGAGTGATGTCACGAAGCCAATCATCGGCATCCAGCGGTTGTTTAGGTTGGTGAAAGATAGGGGGATTGAGACACATGAAATCCCGCAGAGTAACCACAGGCGGTTGGTTCTGGTGCTTGTTTTGGTTTTGGTTCTGGAGCTGATCTATGACTCCTTGCATAAACACTTGGTTCATCTGAAACTGCTGCATCATCGCGGCCATGTAGTCCGGCGACCGAGGTGGGTCGTTGGCACCACGACCACGACCACCACGACCAGCCATCCTGCTAAAATTTAACAGGTGTATTTCGGCGATGAACATTTAATGAGATACCGGAAACGAGTATGAGGTAAAGCGACAACAAAGAGGAGGCGCGAATATATAGGAGTACTCATATAAGACATACACATCCACACATAGAGTCAACCGAAAAATCGGGTAGCGTAACATCGTAGAAATTAAGGAAAAATGACACACTAGGCGGCGCACAGACCGCGGTAAGGAATACACGACGCGACATAGATTCCACTATGTCACTCACGCCGCAAGAAAACTATTGGCCACAGGAGTTTGTGCCAGAGAATGCGCGGCCTGCCCCGAATGAGAAAGGGATTCGCGGTCCGGGATGTGGGGCCGAAGTCCTACGACACGACACAACAAAGGGGTACACACCAGAACGCCGGATGGAATCAAGAGAACGAGATCCTAATGTCAAAGTTTGTAAAACTTACCAGCAAGGATAAGAGAGCAGATTCCCAGAGCATAGGTAAGGAGAAAAGGATCCTAATACCATAGATATCACACATAATGACATCGATGTGGGCCCGTAAGCCAAACATTAAGTTAGCAAAATAGTTTTTCAAAAATTAGACTCAACTTCGACCAGGAAGTTGTTGGGTGGCTTCCTACAGGCAGTCGTCTCTGATACCAACTTGTGAAGCCCCTAAAATCAATACGTGTACAGTAATCATACACGCAGGGTACATGGCTGAGATTAGGGTGCCACGGTGAGAGTATCACAGCACAACAGTAATCACAAAAGGATAAACCAATATGTTACAATACCAGGGATCACGAGGATCGGAATACATAAGTTATTCAAGCCATAATATCTGAGTACAGACATAGCTAGTCAAGTTTTGCCTTAAGAAGGCTAGCACAAATCACAATAGAGATACAAATCGAAAAGGCAAGGCCTCCTGCCTGGGAGCCTCCGAAACTACTCCTGGTCCTGGTCAGCAGGGGTCTCGACGTAGTAGTATCCACCTCTGGGGTACTCCTGCTCCTGGCCTCCAACATCGACTGCAGTGGCCGATGAGGCAAAACATAAAGGGGGAAATAAAGCAAGGGCGAGTATCTAGTATACCCGCGAGTCTTACGTCCGCTACTAAGCATTTATGCATGTGTATCAAATGGAAAGGGGAGGCTGTATATAGTGGACTGCAAGGTAGAAATCAGAATAAGGGTAAGAAGCTAGGCCTATCGAAGACTTGAATCTTCTGACGAGTCTTGCGGCACAAGATGAGAACATCCAACAGTTTATATAAAGCATAAAGTAACAATGCAGCAGAAGTTTCTGCAACATTGCATAATATAAGTTGTAATGATTAATAATAGTAATGCCTCCGAGTTCCCTTCCTCGACTTCCTTGCGAGGAAGAAAACCCGGAACCATACATTTTAATAGTAGTAGTTTGTAGTGATAAGATCGAGCTTCAGCATAAAGCGTCCTGTTACCGTGGATACGGCTATTCGAATAGATTAATCTCCCTGCAGGGGTGCATTACTGTTCATCCTGCACGCTCGGATCTCTAGGGTGGTGGGAACCTTGTTAGGGAACGCTCCACCAAAGCTATCCGACACGGCGTAGCCCATCCTAGGCTCAACAGAGAGGTCATCCGCCGGACTATATCCTATGCGCTCAGGGGTCTAGGTCCCTCACCCTTCCACGCTCCTGCACGGTGCGAGTATGGCCAGTGAAGCAAAAAAGAAAATCCAAATACATCGTCCGGACGAAGAAGACACACCACTTCCCGGCAATCAGGCTGCAGTACTGTTGACGTCTGAAGAGATTTCGGACAAACTACGACGCATGGGAGCCCAAACTCCTTATCCCACGTGAAGGTAGTGCGTATAGACCAACGGGCCTCTCAAGTCATCCGCCGAACCAATTAGCATTTTATATTATCTCGCAGACAACCGTTATCGCTGTCTGACTAACAACACAACGGACAACGAACATCAACAAGGTACACCAGTAACGTCGGGGCCTGCCCTGTCGTCCCGTCAAAGCGCGCGGTTACCAACAAGGTGAACCGTCTCCTTACCTTGTCTCACGTGTGCTCTTGGTAGAGCTCGACTTTGTGTGGTTTGGTAACTCTCGCGAGATACGAGCAGGGGCCAAGCAAGCCAGTAACGTCGGTCGTACCCTCCTTGTCGTTCCCGACGCAATACCGCTCGTGGGCACCGTTGGGTCGCCCGACTTCTTACCTTTAAGGACAACCGTGCTCAGGTACCTAGAGCGGCTATATAGAGTCAACAACGAGTGGAGTACAAGGATTACTCCTTGATAGCTCACACTTGATGGTGGCTCGGAAGAGCCAAGCTAGGGGGCCTTAGGCGGTGTCTGCATTGTACCGTATCTGTTACAGTTTATAATAAGTAGTACCCACGTTCACTCGCCTGAGTGTTCATGGCCCGCTATCTAATCCTAGCAAACAATGCGCAGGGCTCACTGCTGAATAATGCATAATTATAATAGGCAGCATAGGATAAAGGAGGTACATCAAGGGGCGACAAAATAGGCTATGCAATTGAATAGGATTGTAATCGTAGCAGCAACAGTAATGCCTAGTGCAAGAAATGTACGGAAAAGATAGGCGATATCTGGGGAAGAGAATGGCTCTGCTTGCCTGGTAGTTCGACGGTAGGGGTAGGGTCATCGACGAAGTAGTCGTACTCGGCAGCAGTGTAGTCGGCGGTAGCAGCAGGGTCTACTAGAGAATAAGGGGGAATAAACACAGTAAATACAAAGCAATCATAGGAAACAGATGAATGGCATGACAAATTCAATGTTAACGGTGTTCTAACACAGTGCAAACACAATAATATTCAGATTTAATACTGACCAGTGGGTCCCACTGGTCAGTGACATATTAAATAATTTAATTTAATTTAGTTTAATTAATAAGTGGGGCCTACATGTCATACTCAGATTATATTTACCATTTTAATTAAACAAATTAATTAACTGAAGGGGGCCCATGTGTCATACTCATGGTGTCATAATTAAATAGTTCATTAAAATTAAATGGCCAAGGGCCCACATGTCATTGGGGGGACGGGTTATCTCTCTGTTTAATTAAAACATAGAGGGTTAGAGGGGGTGGCCCACTGTCAGTGGGTGATTAGTGCTAAACTAATCCCCTGACGTGGCAGGGCCATTTGACAGTGGCACAGGGGCACGCCGGCGAGACAGAGCTCACCGGCGTCAAGCGCGCGCTCGATTCCGGCCATCGTTTGGAGCGGCGTTTGGTGCTACAGGTTCCTGGCGGCGAGATACATCGAGTGGTGGCAGTGGCTTGGTCGACGGCGGTGCAGAACGGGAGCACGGCGTCGGCTTGGCTATGGTGCGGGATTTGGAGCGGGCACTATTGGGTTCGGTTTCGCGGGACAACGCAAAGAAGGTATGTGCTATTGGCGCGCACTGGAGCGGACCACGGTGACGACGGCGTGCACCACGGCGGCGGCCGGAGCACTGGCTAGTGAGGGCAGCGATGTCGTGTGCGAAACAAAGCGCGGGGAGGGGGAAACCGGAGCTGCGCTCACTGGGAGCACGAAGAGGGGGCAGTGGGCTCGGGGAAGGGGCAGAGGATGCCGGAATTTCTCGTCGATCCCGCCGGAGCCAAAGACGAAGGCGGCGTCGATTCGCGGCGCACGAGGGCTCCGGGCACGGGTTCTTCTTCGGGGTAATGAAGACGTTGATGGCGAGCCCGTTGGACACAGCGGCTGGGTCTGGGGGGCTCAGTGGACGCGGTTGGACACGACAACGGCGACGGCGGCTCGGTGCTGCTTTTTCCCCTGACGAGGACGAGGCGAGGGAGGTGGGTTTTAGGGTTAGGGTTCGCCAGCGCAAGGGGGCACGAGGTGGGGGTCTTATCCACGTCGCCGGTCGTTGATGGCCGCCATGGCACGCCGGCCGGCCGTGGGATGGCCGACAAGGAACACCCCCCCCTCGTGAACAGAGGTAAGAGATGAGAGAGGGGGGCGTGGTGGGCCGGGGCCAGGGGTTGGGCCTGTGGGAGAATTTCTCTAGGCGTAGCTTAGACATTTTACATTTTTTTTGTTTTTTGTTTCCTTTTATGTTTGCATTTAGTTTAGCTAGATTTTTGATTTTTATCAACAGCGAAACTTGCTCCAATTTTGTATTGCCCTATGTAGCAATGCTACAAAAAGTTTGGGGATTAAATAAATTCATTGGATTATTTTTGTTTATTTTATAAGGCTTTTTTGTGCTGTTTTTCTACTGTTAATAATTGTTTGCAATATTTAGATATTGCAATAAATGCTCTTTGCAGGTTTATCCTGGTCCATTAAATATTTGTGATTTAACAAAAGTGGTTGCACAATTTTTAGACAAAGTTTTATTCATCACTTACTTTTAATATTCATCAAAAGGCAATTTGAGTTTGAGTTGATCCAAGGTGATCAAAGCATGATTAGCAACAATAATCTTAATTATCAAAAGTGTTACTGTTCCATGACACGGAGTGTGTTTCAGAAGGGAGTTTTCAAGTATGCTAAGAAAGATGGTGAAAAAAGATTCGGAAGTGTCAAGCGCTCAATCTTGTGGATGCCCCCATGCACCCCCAAGAAATATCCGAGACTAAAGCGTCTAAGATTGGGGATGCCCCCGTGCATCCCCTTCTCCATCAACAATCATCACTTCGTCCTTCTCCATGCTATGTTTTTATCACTTCATATGTTATGTGCTAAACTTGGAGCGTCTCGCTCTTTACTTTTTAGTTTCTTTACTTTCGATTTCTGTTCATAAGAAGTTGGATCCTAGACTTCATTGTTTGCGAGAGAAACACGCTCCACTCCACCATAGAACACAACATAGCCTTGCATGCTTATCTTTCTTTTTGTGTGTGTTCTTTGTCTTTTCATAACTGCTGTCATGCTTAGTTCTTAGTTTTCATGCTTACCTTTTTAAGAGCTTTTATTTAGGTTGTTCTAGGAACTCTCTTGAGTTTTCATGCTTATCTTGTTTAGATAGTGGTCTTGTTGCACTGAGTTGTGTGTCTTGCATGAGTAGGTAATTAAGGTTGCTATTACAAGTGTAGTAATAACATGCAATAGTTTTGAGGTATTGATTTGAGTAATGTTTGGACTTTTGGTGCCAAGAGCTTGAGAGTATTAGTGATAGGTGTCGTATTTTGGGCAACCGTGCTTATTTTTGAAAGCTATAATAAATTAGTTGAGAACTCTAGCTACTAGATGGATCATTAACCTCTGGAGGGGTTGTAATAAATATAGTACCCTCACGTACCATGGGTCGACGATGCGCGAGGATAACCAAACCCCCATACACTCCTCCTCGTTGTGAACCTCCTGATTAGATAAAGAGTTACCGATAATAAGTGCATGAGTTCTTCGGACTAATGCGAGTATTCGATTGTTGGCACTTCCACCTTCCATATTTTGCTAGCCTCTTTAGTAACGTGCATGGCCCTTTCTCATCTTTAGAGTTGGTGCATACTTTGTCGGTACATCCAAACCACTGGCATGATACGCTCTGTCATCATAAAACTCCTTATGTCTTCCTCAAAACAGCCACCATACCTACCTATCAAGGAATTTCCATAGCCTTTCCGAGATACATTGTCATGCAACATCCACCATCTCATGACATGATCTTCATGTCATACATGCTTTTGCTTGATTGAGGAGCTGCATGCTCGTTGGTTTTGCCCTCATTATTGCTACATGACACGCTAGTATCATTGCATATCCTGCTACATTGGCAGAGGCATACATTTGCATACATCATGATAGTTTTTTTTTATCTTTCTTTATGTTGAGTACTTCTTGTAAAGTGTGAAGATCTTCTGTATTCATGTAAAATATAGAGTGTTGTCCTTAAGTGAGGAAAAGATCCCAAAGAGGACAAATTAAAAGATCCCAAAGAGGACAAATGAGAGATAAATAGAGAGAGCCAATGAGGCCACAAAAATACAAAAAAATACAAAAAAGGGAGAAAAGAAATAAAAAGAGAGAAGGGGGCAACACTACTATTCCTTTTGAAAGATCCACAATCGTACTCCATTATCATAATTGTACTCCATAGATATTATCATTCATGCATATCTATGTGGGGAACCTTACACTATAGAACTTGGCTTGCATATTCCAAGGATGAGCCTCCTCAAATGAGCTCTAGGTCTTCATGAGCAAGCAAGTTAGATGCACCCCCACTAGTTCCATTGGAGAGCTTACCTTAGCTCACTGTGCATCCATTGCATGCCAATCCCTACTCCTCACATCATATCTATCACTTGGCTTCCTCTCGCCTATGATTGTCCTCATTGATGTGAGCCTTTCACACCCTTTTTTTCTTCCTTCCCCATCATTTCTATCATTGCGATCCTAAGTGCCAACATATCTTGCTCGCGCTCATCCATTGCATGAGTGCTCAAAGTCGAAAGGGAGAGGATCAGTTTGACTTGTACCTGACTAGTGGTCTAGGGACGAGTCAAAATAAGATCCCGAAGGAGACCAAGTGTGAAGTTTTAGTAGATTGAGTTCTCAATTAAACTATATAGTATTTTTTATTCTCTAAACCCCTCTCCCACTTCTAGCACGCAAACACCATTTGGAGACATTCGAGTCCTGGACAGCGAGAGCTCTTGCACCTTTATGTTCATACTTTGCTAGTTTCAATACTATTTATAGACTCTTGCTTGTTATTGTCTTGACTTGAATTGCACATCTTACTTGCCTTCCTTTGAAGTTCTTATATATGTGTTAGCATGTCACCACAAAAATTATCTGTGTTATCATTTACCTACTCCAGGATGAGCAGGAATTACACTTGGGGATGTCGATACGTCCCAAGCATATCTATAATTTATGCTTGTTCCATGCTCTTTTAGGTGACATTGCTATGTGTTTTTCTACACTTTTATATCTTTTTACACATATTTGGACTAACCTACTAACTCGGTGCACCCAGTGCCAGTTTCTGTCTACTGATGTCTATAAGTTGCAGGTTTTTACCCATATTTACAGAGCTCCAAAAATTCCAGAAAAATCATATAAAAATCAGCATACAGGAAGCTTCCAGATCACCGAAGGAGTGCCGGAGTGGGACCAGGGCCCACCCAGGCGGTCACCTGGTGCGGCCCCACTCCTAGCAACGCCACTAGAGCGCCTCGGAGGGGGGGTGGACCCCCTCTGGCCCCCTTTGGCCTATATATACCTCCCTTCCAGAAAACCCTCGGAGAGACCCCCGCATCACGAATTTCCTCTCTGTTCTGCCGCCGCGCTTCCAAGATCGGGAGCACCAGAAGACCTCTTCCCGGCACCCTGCTGGAGGGAGGATTGACCTCCAGGACCTTAACCACCAGCATGGAAGCTTCCTGGATGTGCCGTGATTAGTCCTCCTTGGACCATGGGTCCATGACCAGTAGCTATGTGATGTATTCTCTCCAATCTTGTACTTCAATTCTTAACCCTTGTGAGCTTCCCTACATGATCAAGGTATCTATGTAATTTTCCTGCTGTTGCTATGCTGTGTTTGCTGGGATCCGATGGATTATGAGATTATGTTCAGATTGTGATGAGTTATATATTTGGTTTACCTTTAATATTTTGTTCTTGAATAATTCTTGCATGTTCTTCGTTACTTTTTATTGCTTTGTCCAATTAGTAGATAGTAACTTTAAGAGGGAGCGTTTATGCATGGTTGTGGGTTCATGCCCCCCGATGTCTAGCTTGAGTGACAGAAACATGAGACTAGGGGATGTGCTATTGCCACCAGGGAGAAAACAATGGTCCTTGTAACCGTGGTTGCAAGGATTTTTTTAATGCAGTTGTCTATTGCTTTGAGTTTACACTTTTAGTGGGGCTCACAACTTAATACCAGCGAGATGTTCTGGATAGATATCTCAAGGTGGATGATTAGTGAGTAGATGCATATTGATTTCGGTGTACTTGTCTTGGCGTACTGCCCATACTTTTGATCCTCTAGCTTTCCAGTAGCATAATTAGCATTGCGGTGCGTTTATAATTCTGTCAATTGCCCAGCTGTAATTTGTTTACCTAGCTTAGCTATTTTATCGTCTTTTGGGAGAGAGATGTCACTAGTGAACACCATGGGACCCCGGTCCATATTTCCACCACTGTTTACACCTCCACTTTATTTCTTGTTTTTACTTTCCGCTGCAATTATCACTACAATCGACCCTTGCGTTTGATCCTTTGTAAACAACAAGACCGGAGAGATTGACTACCTCTATGTACTCATTGGGAGCAAAGTTATTTGTTTGTGTGTGAAGGTCCACGTCAACCTCATCTCGATCCGGCAACTTAATTTCTGGCGCCGTTAACACCTACTTCCAGAATTCGGAGTCCGCCGGAGACATAAGCATTGGTATATTCACTGGGGGAAACTTGCTGCTAGGCTACATCTCAACCTTCCACTTGGGGTAGCCAACGAGGGGCGAGAAGCCATAAATACCCGACTCCACGATAAATAAGATAATGATATACCCAAACATACAAATGCTCCCACTAGACACAAAAGGATCCGTGCTAGGCATCAAAGAAGTTTCTAAATGATAATTATGAGGTATTTATTAACTATAATATGTGAGGTAACTATGTGGTGGTGAACTACTCCCTGATACGTCCAAAACGTATCTATAATTTCTGCTTGCTCCATGCCTATTTTGTGTGATACTGCTATGATATTGATGAACTTCCATACACTTTTGATCATATTTGGACTAACTTATTAACTCAGTGCACCCTAGTGCCAGTTCCTGTTTTTTGCCGTTTTTCTATTTCAGGTTTCCCCCATATTAAAAGTGCTCCAAAAATTCAGGAAAAGTCCAATAAAAAATAAGCGATACGGAAGCTTCGAGAAACACCGAGGGGGGGGCAAAGGGGACCCACCAGGGCACTAGGCACCCTCCCGGCGCGCCCTCGGATGGGGCCGCGCCAGGGGGCCGCCTGGACCCCTGGTGGCCCCCTGGCTGCCCCTCTTTGCCCATATATTCCTCGTGACATGAAACCCCCGTGACGGGAACCCTTTTTCGCGATCTCTCCTCTGCTCCGCCGCCGCCGCGCTTCCAAGATCAGGAGCACCAGAAGACCTCTTCCCGGCACCCTGCCGGAGGGAGGAACCACCTCCAGGAGCTTCTCCACCACCATGGATGCTTCCGGGATGAACCGTGAGTAGTCCACCTTGGACCATGGGTCTATGATCAATAGCTATGTGATGTTCTCCTCCCCTCTTTGTCCTTCATGGATTAGACCTCGTGAGCTGCCCTACATGATTGAGGCACATATGTAATATTTCTGCTGTTGCTATGCTGAGTTTGCTGGGATCCGATGGATTATGAGATTATGTCCAGATTGTGTTTGAGTAATATATTTGATTCTCCTCTTTTATATTTATGTTCTAGAGTAATTCTTGCATGTTCTCCGTTGTTGTTTATTTCTTTGGCCAAGTAGTAAGTAGTGACTCCAAGAGGGAGCGTTATGCATGATTCACCGAGGATCAACAAAAGTGGTACAAGGAACACCGCTTGTCTCAAAAGGGGATACACTTATGGAAACAAATACACCAGTTGTATGAGTATGCTAGAAACTTGTGCTGAATATATAATATATCTTTCTGCAGGGATGAATCTTGTTGCTTTATGAGGCACAAACACCTTTGTTTCCAATGTGAGTACAATGATGATGAAACCTTAGCTTCTTATGCTAAGGGAAAATATGATTTTTATGATGCAGAGCCAACAGAAGAATTTGTTGCTTATAAGGGTGCCTATGAAATTACTTCTCTTCTTAGAAATATTAATGATGCCCCTTAAAAATCTGAGAGTCTTGCTATACTTAACTATTGTTTGGAAATTATGATGCAAATTATTATATTACTGATCATCTTGAGAGGATCTCTCCCCAAAGGAAGAGACTAATGTTTTGCAGGACTCTATGAAAGAAGAAATTGATGAAACCGAAAGCTCCTTGGATGGAAAAGAGGAGGAGAGTGACGAACAAAAGGAGGAAGAATGGAGCCATCCATGTCTACCTTCTAATGAGAGTAACTCTTTGAATCTTACCTTATATGAGTGTTATGATCCTATGGATTCTTTTGAAATATCCCTTTTTGATGAAGTTGATGCCTTCTATGCTTATGGCCATGATGCCACTATGGATGATGCTTACGGAGATGAACTTTCTATAGTTCCTCATGTTAAGCATGAAATTTTTGCTATTGCACCCACACTTGATTTTCCTATTATCCTTTTGAAATCTCCAAATATTCCGGAGAGTTTTGTCCTTATTAAACGTCAATGTGATGAGTTGCATTTATCTTATGATCCTAAAGACCGTGTTGAAAACTATACACGTGTGCTTGCAGGTCATGAAGAACATGATTTTTGTGATAGTTATATTCTTGATGTTGTTCATGATACTACTGAAAATTACTTTGAGAGAGGAAAGCTTGGTTCTAAAATCTTTAATGTTACAAAAACACCTCTCTTTTTACTGAAAATTTTAAAGTTGCTCTTGTTCCACCTTCCTATGCTTGTCACTTTGTGCTTCTTTGATTTATTTTCTTATAAGATGCCTATGCATAGGAAGTGGGTTAGGCTTAAATGTGTTTCATATTTTCTTCTTGATGCTCTGTGTTGCTTCAAGTCCTTAGTCTTATGAGAGCATCTTTTATAACCTTTATGCCAAGCTTAAAGGCGTAAAATAAAGCGCTTGTTGGGAGGCAACCCAAGATGTTTTTTACTTCTGTTTTTAGTGGTCTTGATGTTTGTTACTACTGTAGCAACATCATTGTATCTTTAGTTTTCAAGCTTTGTGCCATTTATAGCCTCTTATGACAAGGGAAGTGAAAGTTGTGACAAGCTGTCCAGAAAAAAGATTCTGTCCTCGTGACGGGAAAAATCATAGAAAAATCCCAGTTCATCTTTCTGAGCTGAACTTTTTACACAGCGTGCTCTATACAATCACGGAACTTTCGTATGTTCTAAGTTTTTTGATTTGAGTTGCAGAAGTGCCCCTAAAAAATTCTTTACTACCTGCTGGTCTGTTTTTCACAGATTCTGTCCTGTTTTGCCTCTTCTTCGTTTTGCAAACCTTAAGCTTGCTTTTCCTTTGCAAAAACTTTTTGGAAATCTTGAGAAATAGTAGCTCTTCAAGAATATCTTTATTTCCAGTAGAGAAAAAATTATTTTATTATGGGTACTAACCTCGCTAATCAGATTATGATGAGTTATGTATGAAGGGAGTTTTCAAGTGTGCGAGGGAAGATGATGAAAGAAGATTCAGGAGTGTCAAGCGATCAAGCTTGGGGATGCCCCCATGCATCCTCAAGAAATATTCAAGGAGACTCAAGCGTCTAATTTTGGGGATGCCCCCGTGCATCCCCTTCTCCATCAACAATTATCAGTTCGTCTCTCGTTTCACTATATTTTTATCACTTCATGCGTTATGTGCTATGCTTGGAGCGTCTCGCTCTTAGGTTTTATTTTTAGTTTTCTTTAGCTTTGCTTGCTGTTCATAACAAGTTAGAACCCAGATTTGTTTGTGTGGGAGAGAAACACGCTCCACTTTCAAAATCTAGAACACAGCATATGATTTTTCATGCTTATCTTTGTTGTGTGTATTCTTTATCTTTTTCATAACTACTGTCATGTTTTGCTCTTAGTTTTCATGCTTATCTTTACAAAGAGCTTTTGTTTTGTTTGTCCTGGAACTCTCTTGAGTTTTCATGTTTATCTTGTTTAGAGAGTTTGCCTGTTGCACCGAGTTTTGTTTCTTGACTTGAAGTAGGTAATTGAGGTTGCTATTCTTTTGGAGTAGTAACTTGCAATAGTTTTGAGGTATTGTTTTGAGTAATGTTTGGACTTTTGGTGTCAAGAGCTTTAGCCTATTAGTGATAGATATCGTATTTTGGGCAATCCGTGTTTATTTTCAAAACTTACAAAATTAGTTGAGAACTTTAGCTACTAGATGGATCACTACTCTTCTGAGGGGTCGAATATTAGAGTACACTCACGTAACATGAGTCAAGGATGCGCAAAGATAACCAAAGCCCCATACACTCCTCGTCGGGGTACTTGTCTCTTTGTGAAACCTCCTTATTAGATTGAGAGTTACCGATAATAAGTGCATGAATTCTTCAGACTAATGTGAGTATTTGAAAGTTGACACTTCCACCTTCCCATATTTTTCTAGCCTCTCCTGTGTCGTGCATTACTTTCTTCTCACTCCGAGAGTTGGCGTCCACCTTCGCTGGTACATCCAAACCCTTGGCACGATACACTATGTCATCATAAACCTCCTTATATCCTTCCTCAAAACAGCCACCATACCTACCTACCAAGGCATTTCCATAGCCTTTCCGAGATATATTGCCATGCAACATCCATCTTCTCATGACTTGATCTATATGTCATACATGCTACTTGCTTGATCGATGAGCCGCATGCTAGTTGGGCCTTGCCCTAATCATTGCTACATGACGCGCTAGTATCATTTCATATCCTGCTACACTGGCAGAGGCATACATTTGAATACATCATGATAGTTACATCTTCTTTATAATTTGAGTACTTTTGTAAAGTGTGAAAGATCTTTTATACTTTTTGTAATATATAGTGTGTTGCCCCTAAAGTGAGGAAAAGATCCCAAAGTGGACAAATTAAAAGATCCCAAAGAGGACAAATGGGAGAAATAGAAAGATCCATTGAGGCCACCAAAAAAATACAAAAAATAGAAAAAAGAGAAAAAGAAATAAAAAGAGAGAAGGGGGCACACTACTATTCCTTCTGAGAGATCCACACTCGTACTCCCTCTTATATCTTGTACTCCATAGAGATTATCATTTATGCATATAGCTATGTGGGGACCTTCACACTATAGAACTTGGCTTGTATATTCCAATGATGAGCCTCCTCAAATGAGCTCTAGGTCTTCTTGAGCAAGCAAGTTGGATGCACCCCACTAGTTCCATTGGAGAGCTTACCTTAGCTCATATGTGCATCCGTTGCATGGCAATCCCTACTCCTCACATCATATCTATCATTTGGCTTTCTCTCGCCTATGATTGTCCTCATTGATGTGAGCCTTTCACACCTTTTTGTCTTCCTCCTCCATCATATTCTCTATTTGCCATCCTAAGTGTCAACTTTCTTGCTTACGCTCATCCATTGCATGAGTGCTCAAAATGTCGAAAAGGAGTGGATCATTTTGACTTGTACCTGGCTAGTGGTCTGGGGATGAGTCAGGATAAGATTCCAAAGAGTACCAAGTGTGAAACTTTAGTAGATTGAGTTCTCAACACAAAAATACTTTTTCTCGTATATCACTATCCCCTTTCTTGCACGCAAACACCATTTGGAGACATTCGAGTCACGGACAGCGAGAGCTCTTGCACCTTTATGTTCTTATGTTGCTTGTTTCAATGCTAAATATAGACTCTTGCCTGTTATGACTTGAATTGAATTACATGCCTAGATAGCTTTACTTAAAAGCACTTATATGGTTGTTAGCATGTCACCACAGAAATTATGTTTTTTATCATTTACCTACTCGAGGACGAGCAGGAATTAAGCTTGGGGATGTTGATACGTCCAAAACGTATCTATAATTTCTTCTTGCTCCATGCCTCTTTTGTGTGATATTGCTATGATATTGATGAACTTCCATACACTTTTGATCATATTTGTACTAACCTATTAACTTAGTGCACCCCAGTGCCAGTTCCTGTTTTCTGCTGTTTTTCTATTTCAGGTTTCCCCCATATTAAAAGTGCTCCAAAAATTTGGGAAAATCCAATAAAAATTCAGCGATACGGAATTCGAGAAACACCGAGGGGGGGGGGCAAAGGGGACCCACCAGGGCACCAGGCGCCCTCCCGGCGCGCCCTAGGGTGGGGCCGCGCCAGGGGGGCTCCTGGACTCCTGGTGGCCCCCTGGCTGCCCCTCTTTGCCCATATATTCCTCGTGACATGAAACCCCCGTGACGGGAACCCTTTTTCGCGATCTCTCCTCTGCTCCGCCACCGCCGCGCTTCCAAGATCAGGAGCACCAGAAGACCTCTTCCCGGCACCCTGCCGGAGGGAGGAACCACCTCCGGGAGCTTCTCCACCACCATGTATGCTTCCTGGATTAACCGTGAGTAGTCCACCTTGGACCATGGGTCTATGATCAGTAGCTATGTGATGTTCTCCTCCCCTCTTTGTTCTTCATGGATTAGACCTCGTCAGCTGCCCTACATGATCGAGGCACATATGAAATATTTCTGCTGTTGCTATGCTGAGTTTGCTGGATCCGATGGATTATGAGATTATGTTCATATTGTGTATGAGTAATATATTTGATTCTCCTCTTTTATATTTATGTTCTAAAGTAATTCTTGCATTTTCTCCATTGCTGTTTATTGGTTTGGCCAAGTAGTAGGTAGTGACTCCAAGAGGGAGCGGTATGCATGATTGTGGGTTCACGCCCCCCGATGACTAGCTTGAGTGACAGAAACATGAGTTTAGGGGATGTGATGTTGCCACAAGGGAGAAAACAACGGTGCTTGTACTTGCGGGTGCAAGGATTGTTTACTTTACGCAAAGTTCTTTAATGCATTTGTCCGTTGCTTTGAGTTTACACTTTGGGTGGGATTCGCAACTTAATACCAGCGAGATGTTCAGGATAGATATCTCAAGGTGGATGATTAGTTGGTAGATGCAGATGCATTTCGGTCTACTTTATTTGGCGTACCGCCCAAGCTTTTGAGTCTCTTCCTTTCTTTGTAGCATAGTTAGCATTGGTTTGCGCACATAATCCTGTCAATTGCCCAGCTGTAATTTGTTTTTCTCGCATGGCTGTTTTATCGTCTTTTGGGAGAGAGACATCACTAGTGAACATCATAGGACCCCGGTCCATATTTCCAATACTGTTTACACCCGCTATCAATTTACTGCTCTATTTACTTTTCCGTTGCTATCACTATCATTATTATCCCGTGTGTTTTATCCTTTGTAAACAACAAGGCCGGAGGAATTGACAACTCCTCTGTACTCGTTGGGAAGCAAAGTTATTTGCTGTGTGTGCAGGTCCACGTGAAATAAGCAACCTTGAGTTGTGAACGGCGCCATTGTTCACTTCACCACCTTCTTGTATCTGTTGGAGTCCTATTGGTTCGACATTCAACCTTAGCATCTTCGCTAAGGTATATTTTCCGCTACGCTACATCTCACCTTCCACTTTGGGTAAACCAACGAGGGGCGAGACGTAAACTCTCGTAACATCACTCCCGCACATGCATGATGTTGCTTCGAGTACCTAAAAACCGAATAGAAACCAATAAAAATAAAAACAAATGTGAGTATGGATATATTCAGCCAAATATAATTACTTCTGAAAGGTTAACAGATAATTACGTAAAGGAAGTTCAAAATAGGTGGTAATCTCTAAACTAGACCATAACACTCTGTGAATTGAATTTCTCAACTGGGATTCTCTGGAATAGACACATACCGTGTCGTTCTCTCGTCGGATACCGAAACAGACACAGCGGACCGTCCACAACGGAGGAGACTGAAAAGATAGACATATGCCTAAACAGAACGCTAAACAACATGGCGAACCCTTCACGACAGTAATTGCCAGAAGAGCCGACCGATGCTTAAAATGAACTTTGAACAACAAGGTGAACTGTCCACAAAAGTAATTTACCAGGTGAATCAATCGATGCTTAAGATGAACTCTGAATAAAAGGCAGACTATTCAAAACAGTAATGTGATGGACATAAACCCACCTAAAGTATTGCAATGTGATCGAGTCACATAGTTCAGCGTTGCGATGACTGTGTACCGTATGGCTTAGTCCTTAGACTGTAATGATCATACGTAATTGTCATCTATGAGGAGACTTTGATTTGTATCCCACCGCCTGACTGAAATATGCTGGCTATAATGGTGCACTTTGGGTATTCCAAAATAGATGGTTGATGAGTATGTTAATAGATCAGAGCGGGATTTGGCAGTCCTTGTAACAAGACAGGTACTCTGGGCCCACTCGGTGATATTGCATCAATAGCTTGCAAGCAGGTGACTAGGTCACGGGAGATGCAATAGGAACGGACGAGTAAACTTGTTTGTTGTGAACGAGATGTGAACACGGTATGTGGGATACCGACGATCGAACCTCAGACAAACAAAGTACCGCAGCACAAAGGGATTATGTCGTATCGTTAACGGTTTCCAAAAGCGATTGAAGTTCATTCGATGGAAGCGCAAGGGCTGTCAAGGATTGTAACCAGGTCCAACTGACTAGTCATTGGTCAATGAGAAGAGTCTCAACCATGTCTGCTTTTCCCGGACCGTTAGGGTGTTACACTTAAAGGCAATCGATGCATATGACAGTTTCGGGATCAATCGGTGAAATATGAGAAATCACCGGAATAGTTCCGGAGGAGGCCGGAAGTTGTTCCGGAAATTTTGAATGGTTCAAAATAAAGTTTAATTTGTTTTAATAATGTTTATTATTTAATTATCTGAATTAAATATTTAAACATATTAAAAAAATTAAAAAAATGGAAAAGGCTATATGGGCCTATGGGGCCTGACGATGGGGTGACCCCACGACTCCTGCATGAAAGGCTACCTGGTGCATATGAAGACAGAAGGCCCGCTGGGAAGCTGCGACAAGCCCGCGATTGGCCCAACCAGGCACCGACGTAGGAGTCCGCGACTAATATGGAAGGTGCAACTTGGCGTACAAGGCAAAGACTAGAACTAGGAAACCATATCTGTAACCTAGTACGGATTCCCCGAGACCTAGCCTAGTATATAAAGGCTGGGAGGGGAGACGTCCAGATCAACTCGATACGCATCTACTCATCCTAACCTTGCGAGAACTTGCCTTGGCCTCCACTGTAATCGCCCCCTCAAGCAATAATATCGAGCAGGAAGTGCTTCTCCTGTTAGCCGACGAGTATCGTCCAACCTGTGCCTTCTCTATGACTAACCCAGGGTACCTGACCATGGGATTTGCCGGGGTTGATCCCCATCAATTGGCGCCATCTGTGGGAATTACACAGGTTGGAATTACAATCTCGGCGGTCCTGCCCTCAGCAGATCAAGACTCGAGGACTAGAACCTGATCTAGCCCGCTCGAGGAATTCAAGATCACCACAAGCGACTCCACCATCTCGTCAAGATCATCCAGCCTGCAGCCGAGCCAAGTCCAGCATCCTGACGACTGTCAGATCCATCGCCGACATAAAAGAACTCAACGACCCAGAAGACAAACATGAGGACCCTACTCGGGGACACCACTCGAGGAGCCGCGGCGCGCGGTCGAAGACTCGCCCATTAGTCGATGACCCGCCGCCGCCCGGACTCCCACCACACGCCAAGACAGCGACTCCGAAACCCAGACCGGAGAGTACTACGATCCAGATCGAAGGCCAGACGAATTTGCCAACTTCATCCGAAGCCAATCACTCAGCGACGGGATAGAAATTGACCCAAGATTCCATAGTCGAGCGGAAGACCACTCGCAGATCTTCCAAATCTCGAGGAGAAGAAGGCACGCCGGCTTCAGCAAACTCACAGCCAAAGAGAAACTGGAAGGATCTTGCGCGATCCACTGCTTTGAAGACAGTCGAGGACATCTCAGAGCAATTCACACCCTAGGAGATTGCCCCTATTCGCCGAACTCTCCAACAACCTCAATGAGGAGCGTGAAGACAAACGCACTCGAAGAAGCGCGCAGTCGCCCGCACCAATCACAGAGGAGCAATACCCCGCGTCCCAGGGACGAGTCTGCATGATCCAAGAAGGAAGCCCGCCGAAAGCAAAGCAAGATGCTTACACCTTGCAGGCCGAAGCAGCCAAAGGACTAAAGATAACCGAAACCTACCAACTGAGCGGCGCTGAGACCAGCATCACCTTCTCACAGAGCGACCATCCACCTGTAGCCCCAAGGACTGGGCACGCACCCTTGGTCCTCGAAGCTCAGATCGGAGGTTACGACATGGACATAGTCTTCATGGACGGAGGCAGAAGTCTCAACATAATCTTCACCAGCACCCTATGCAATATGTTAATCCCACGATCAGTTTGGAAGAAGTCAGGCACCACAATACACGGCATAGTTCCGGGCGAAGCAGCCACCTCCATCGGAACAATACAACTTGATGTGATCTTTGGCAGCAAGCGCAACTTCGCAAAGCAAGCGCTCGAGTTCGAAGTGCTCGACTGGCAGTCGCAGTATCACGCCATACTCGGGCGACCAGCGTTCGCACAGTTCATGGCGGTCCCTCACTATGCATATCTCAAACTCAAGATGCCAGGACCCGCATGAATCATCACAGTCAAGGGAAGCTTCACCAAATCGGACCAGTGCGACCGCGACTTCCACAAAGTCTCCGACACATTTGGAGCCCGACAACAGCTGAAAGAAATTGCCATGGTGACAGACAGAAGCATATTCCCGCTGGAAAACCGAAGCAAGACAAAAGAATTCGGCCGTGACTTCAGCATAGACAACGACACAATAACACACCAAGTCCACCCAACAGACCCAGAGAAGACAGTTCGCGTATACGCCCACCTTCCAGAAGAGCAAGCAACCGCCCTCATAACCTTCCTTCGCGAAGAGTGGGAAATTTTCGCCTGGTGCCCAGCCGACATGCCCGGGATACCACGAGAATTCGCAGAACTCACGCTCCACATCAAGCCAAACACCAAGCCAGTAAAGCAGGCACTGCGAGGATTCTCAGAACCCAAGCGCAGAGCAATCGGAGAAGAAGTCAACCGACTACTCGACGCACAGTTCATCCGAGAGACAAAGAAAGCAACATGGATAGCAAACCCAGTCCTAGTCCCTACAAAGGACACCGAGGTACTGAGGATGTGCGTCGACTATGGGCCTATCAACAAGCACTGCCCAAAAGACCACTTCACCCTGCCAAGAATCGATCAGATAATCGACTCCACAGCAGGATGCGACCTCCTCTCCTTCCTCGACACATACTCAGGATACAATCAGATCAGGATGAAAGAAGAAGACGAAGAGCACACCTCGTTCATCACCCCCTATGGAGTATTCTGCTACCAAACAATGCCTTTTGGCCTAAAAACGCAGGAGGCACGTACCAGCGGATGATGCAAGCATGTTTGAGAGACCAGATTGGCAGGAACGTCCAAGTCTACGTGGACGACATCGTCATCAAAACCTATAGCGCAAACACGCTACTCGACGACCTCCGCGAGACATTCGCGGCCCTCAACAAGTACAGGATCAAGCTCAACCCCAAAAAATGCGTGTTCGGCATCCCAGCCGGAAAACTACTCGGATACATGGTCTCTGCCCGAGGAATCGAAGCCAACCCCAAAAAGGTTCAAGCAATCGCCAAGATGCGAAGACCAACTAACATCAGAGGAGTACAACAGCTCACAGGAAAGCTCGCAGAATTGATCTGCTTCATCAGCAGGTTAGACAAAAAGACTTTACCATTCTACAAGCTGCTGAGAAAAGGAGAAAAATTCGAGTGGACCAAGGAAGTCAGCAATGCATTCGCAGACTTAAAGAAGACCCTCTCGACCCCACCAATCTTGGTGGTGCCTAAAGAAAGGGAAAAGTTGTATCTCTACATAGCGGCACGCAGCAGTGTCGTGAGCACAGTGCTTGTCGTCGAATGGGCGGAAGAATGCAAAATCCAGAACATCCAAAGACCAATCTACTACCTCAGCACGCTACTCACGAAGCCACAACAGCGGTACCCACACTACCAGAAGCTCATGCTCGCCATCATCATGACCTCCAGGAAATTACCGCACTACTTCGACGAACACTCCATCACAATCGTGAGCAGTGCACCACTCGCGGACATCCTCAACAATCCCGGAGCGACCGGTTGAGTCACCGAGTGGAACATGGAGCTCAGCCCACGAGACCTATAGTTCAAACACCCAACAACAATCAAAGCCCAAGTACTCCCAGAATTCCTGGTCGAGTGGGCAGAAGTCCAAACACCAGATCCCCCAGACCTATCCAACTCATGGACGATGTATTTCGACGGATCCAAAAGACAGCAAGGAGCCGGAGCAAGCGTCGTCCTAGTCTCCCCCAAAGGAACGAAGCTCAAATACATCCTCCATATCAACTTCAGCAACGCCTCCAACAACGAAGCAGAGTACGAGGCACTAATTCACGGCATGCGCATGGCAAAAACTTACGGTGCCACTCGCCTATCGATCTATGGCGACTCGAACCTCGTTGTCCAGCAAGCGATGAAAGATTGTAACGCAGTCGCAGACAACATGGCAGCCTACCAGAAGCTCTATAAAGCGCTAGAGGGAGGATTCGACGGCTGCGAGTTAAACCACATCCCCAGAGAAAATAACACAGAAGCCGACGAACTCGCGAACATCGGATCGACGCGAGGATCAATACCACCAGGCGTTTTCCTGGAGAGCATCAATCAGAGATCAAGAAAAGCAAAGCCAGCGGAAGCCAAGGTAGTCGCAGAGGAAGACAACACAAACGAACCAGCACAGGTGGCAGCAGCGAACGCAGCTGACGATACAAACAATCAAGCAATAGAAGTTGAAGTACCAGCAGCACTCGAAGACCCAGCCTAGGCAAGGCCCTTCCTGCAATTCCTAATCGAAGGCACTTTACCACAAGACGTTCCAGAAGCCCGACGCATCAGTCGACGATCTAAAGCATTCACAGTAATAAACAGAAAGCTCTACAAGCGCAGCATCTCTCAGGTCCTCCAAAAGTGTATAGACGAAGAAGACGGCAAAGCCCTACTACTCGAGATTCACGAAGGCACCTGCGGGAATCATGCCAGCAGTCGAGCACTCGTGGAAAAAGCCTTCCGAGCAGGTTTCTACTGGCCGACCGCTATGAGAAATGCAGAGGATATTGTACGGCGTTGCATCGCCTGTCAAAAGTTCGCCAGCAGGTCGCACGCCCCAGCATCAGAACTCAAAACCATACCATTATCATGGCCATTTGCCACATGGGGACTCGACATGGTGGGCCCACTTAAGAAATCATCAAAAGGAGGATGAACACACCTATTGGTCGCAGTAGACAAGTTCACCAAGTGGATCGCAGAGTACCAATCACCAGCTCAACATCCCTCACGGCAGTCAACTTCATCAAGTCAATCATCTTCAGATTCGGGGTACCACACAACATCATCACAGACAATGGTACAAACTTCACAGCAGCAGAGTTCCAAAACTTCTGTCAGGAGCTGGGCATCAAAATCAACTACGCGTCAGTCGCACACCCGCAGTCCAATGGCCAACTAGAGAAAGCAAACTGCCTAGTATGCAGAGGAATAAAGAAGCGACTCCTAACACCACTAGAACAAGCCGCAGGCAATTGGTTAGAGAAGCTCCCAGCAGTTCTATGGAGCCTACGCACCACCCCAAACAGCTCAACCCAGTATACACCTTTCTTCTTGGTATACGGGGCAGAAGCGGTGCTACCACACGACTTAAAATTTGGAGCGCCCGTAATCTCAGGATACGAGGAGGAAGAGGCAGAAGAAGCGCTGCAGAACGACAAAGACGTAGCAGACGAAGAAGGGGACACAACAATCACAAGATCTGAAGGATACCGGGACAAACTACGCACATATCAAAGCAGTCGCCTGCGGATTAGAACGTTCAAAAAAGGAGACCTTGTGCTACGGCTAATACAGGAAAAAGTGCACAAACTTTCCCCACAATGGGAAGGGCCGTTTATCATCTCGGAAGTCATAGGAGGAGGAGCATATGGATTGAAGAATCCGAAGACCAACGAGGACGTGGGAAACCCATGGAACGTAGCGAACCTACGCTTGTTCTATCCATAGTCCTCTAGACACTATCAAGACATCGGCAGCAGCACCGATCGGCAACCCATGTAAAATTCGAAGGAATAAAACAATGTTGCCCAAAGCATCTTACTCAAAAGCACTCGAGGGCTCGAGTCGAAACTCCCCCTGAGAGACGCTATCTTCGCTAAAAAGCGACCTTTACTCAAAAGCACTCGGGGGCTCGAGTTGAAACTCCCCCCGAGAGACGCTATCTTCGCTAAACGCGACCTTTACTCAAAAGCACTCGGGGGCTCGAGTCGAAACTCCCCCGAAGAGATGCTATCTTCGCTAAACGCGACCTTTACTCAAAAGCACTCGGGGGCTCGAGTTGAAACTCCCCCCGAGAGACGCTATCTACGCTAAATGCGACCTTTACTCAAAAGCACTCGGGGGCTCGAGTCGAAACTCCCCCCGAGAGACGCTATCTTCACTAAACGCGACCTTTACTCAAAAGCACTCGGGGGCATGAGTCGAAAATCCCCCCGAGAGATGCTATCTTTGCTAAACGCGACCTTTACTCAAAATCACTCGGGGGCTCGAGTCGAAACTCCCCCCGAGAGACGCTATCTTCGCTAAACGTGACCTTTACTGAAAAGCACTCGGGGGCTCGAGCCGAAACTCACCCCGAGAGACGCTATCTTCACTAAAATGCGACTTTTACTCAAAAAGCACTCGGGGGATAGAGCCTAAAAACTCCCCCCAAGAGACGCTATCTTCGCTAAAACGCGAATTTTACCCAAAAAGCACTCGGGGGCTCAAGCAGTAAACTCCCCCCGAGAGACGATATCCTCGCCAACAAACGCGACCTTATCTACAAACATAGGGAGGAAAGAACGCAAGACTTTCGCCAAAAAACAAAGCAAGTCGCATCGAAAAGAGCACGGTTCTTTAGTCTTCACTTGATCACAAGCGATCACCTAAAGACTCGGGGGATACTCCCATCGGGAGCGCTGACGCGCACCCGATCCATAGTTGGAAAAATTCAAAAAAAAACAGCTACAAACCAGTAAGACAAAAATCCATAAAGCCTGCGCTCGGTTCTACAAATCAAACGCAGCCTCGGGGGCTACTCCCATCGGGAGCGCTGGCGCGCACCCAAGAAGACATTCATCTCAAAAGGAGTTGAAGAAATTCATCTCATTGCAAAGGAGTCGAAGACATTCATCTCATTACAAAGGAGTCGAAGACATTAATTTCATTACAAAGAAGTCGAAACGACAGTTGCCACCACAGAAGGACCTGTGGAGCTGCAAGATGGGCTACAATCAACTTCTACATGTGTGCTCATGTTGAGGAGGCTAATCATTGGAATATACAAGCCAAGTTCTATAGTGTGAAGGTCCCCACATAGCTATATGCATGATGATGATCTCTATGGAGTACAAGGGATAGAGGATGAAGTACTAGTGTGGATCTCTCAAAAAGAATAGTAGTGTGCCCCCTTCTCTCTTTTTATTTTTCCTTTTCTCTTTTTTTATTTTTTTATTTTTTGGTGGCCTCAATGGCTCTTTCTATTTAACTCTCATTTGTCCTCTTTGGGATCTTTTGATTTTGTCCTCTTTGGGATCTTTTGATTTTGTCCTCTTTGGGATCTTTTCCTCACTTTAGGGGCAACACTCTATATTTTACAAGAATATAGGAGATCTTTCACACTTTACAAAGGTACTCACATAAAGAAGATATAACTATCATGATGCAAATGTATGCCTCTGCCAGGATAGCAGGATATGCAATGATACTAGCGCGTCATGTAGTAATGATTAGGGCAAGGCCCAACTAGCATGCGGCTCATCGGTCAAGCAAGTAGCATGTATGACATGAAGATCAAGTCATGAGAACGTGGATGTTGCATGGCAATGTATCTCGGAAAGGCTATGGAAATACCTTGTAGGTAGGTATGGTGGCTGTTTTGAGGAAAGATATAAGGAGGCTTATGATGACAGAGCATATCGTGCCAAGAGTTTGGATGCACCTACGAAGTATGCGCCAACTCTTGAGGTGAGAAAGGGCAATTCACGGTACCGAAGAGGCTAGAAAAAGTATAAGTGGGTGGAAGTGTCAACTTTCGAATACTCACATTAGTCTGAAGAACTCATGCACTTATTATCGGTAACTCTCAATCTAATCAAGAGGTTCACATTGAGACAAGTACCCCGAGGAGGAGTGTATGGGGTTTTGGTTATCCTTGCACATCCTCGACTCATGGTACGTGAGTGTACTCTAATATTCGAACCCTCCAAAGGTTAGTGATCCATCTAGTAGCTAGAGTTCTCAACAGGGGTTTTTGGTTTTCGAAAAACACACGGATTGCCCAAAATACGACATCTATCACTAATAGGCTCGAGCTCTTGACACCAAAAGTTCAAACATTACTATAGTCAATACCTCAAAACTATTGCAAGTTACTACTACAAAGATAATAGCAACTTCAACTACCTACTTCTAGTCAAGACACAAAACTCAGTGCAACATGCAAACTCTCTAACAAGATAAAACATGCAACCTATAGAAAGTTCAACCTAAAACAAAAGAAAAGCTCTAGAAAAACTAAAGCACTACAACTAAACAGATCCAAAAGAGGAAAAATGAGAGGAATAGAAAGAGCCATTGAGGCCACCAAAAAATACAAAAAATAGAAAAAGAGAAAAAGAAATAAAAAGAGAGAAGGGGGCACACTACTATTCCTTTTGAGAGATCCACACTCGTACTCCATCTTATATCTTGTACTCCATAGAGATTATCATTATGCATATAGCTATGTGGGGACGTTCACACTATAGAACTTGGCTTGTATATTCCAATGATGAGCCTCCTAAAATGAGCTCTAGGTCTTCTTGAGCAAGCAAGTTGGATGCACCCCCACTAGTTCCATTGGAGAGCTTACCTTAGCTCATATGTGCATCCGTTGCATGGCAATCCCTACTCCTCACATCATATCTATCATTTGGCTTTCTCTCGCCTATGATTGTCCTCATTGATGTGAGCCTTTCACACCTTTTTGTCTTCCTCCTCCACCATATTCTCTATTTGCCATCCTAAGTGTCAACTTTCTTGCTTACGCTCATCCATTGCATGAGTGCTCAAAATGTCGAAAAGGAGTGGATCATTTTGACTTGTACCTGGCTAGTGGTGTGGGGATGAGTCAAGATAAGATTCCAAAGAATACCAAGTGTGAAACTTTAGTAGATTGAGTTCTCAACACAAAAATTCTTTTTCTCGTATATCCCTATCCCCTTTCTTGCACGCAAACACCATTTGGAGACATTCGATTCACGGACAGCGAGAGCTCTTGCACCTTTATGTTCTTATGTTGCTTGTTTCAATACTAAATATAGACTCTTGCTTGTTATGACTTGAATTGAATTACATGCCTTGATTGCTTTACCTAAAAGTTCTTTTATGGTTGTTAGCATGTCACCAGAAAAATTATGCTTTTATCATTTACCTACTTGAGGACGAGTAGTAAATAAGCTTGGGGATGTTGATACCTCCAAAATGTATCTATAATTTCTGCTTGCTCCATGCCTCTTTTGTGATGTTGCTATGATATTGATGAACTTCCATACACTTTTGATCATATTTGGACTAACCTATTAACTCAGTGCACCCCAGTGCCAGTTCCTGTTTTCTATTGTTTTTCTATTTCAGGTTTCCCCCATATTAAAAGTGCTCCAAAAATTCGGGAAAATCCAATAAAAAATCAGCGTAGAAGAAGCTTCGGGAATCACCGAGGGGGGACCAGAGGGGACCCACCAGGGCCCCAGGCGCCCTCCCGGCGCGCCCTAGGGTGGGGCCGCGCCAGGGGGGCGCTTGGACCCCTGGTGACCCCTGGCTGACCCCTTCGCCTATTTATTCCCCGTGACGAGAAACCCCCATGACGGGAACCCTTTTTCACGATCTCTCCTCTGTTCCGCCGCCGCCGCGCTTCCAAGATCGGCAGCACCAGAAGACCTCTTCCCGGCACCCTGTCGGATGGAGGAACCACCTCCGGGAGCTTCTCCACCACCATGGATGCTTCCGAATGAACCGTGAGTAGTCCACCTTGGACCATGGGTCTATGATCAGTAGCTATGTGATGCTCTCATCCCCTCTTTGTTCTTCATGGATTAGACCTCGTGAGCTGCCCTACATGATCGAGGCACATATGTAATATTTCTGCTGTTGCTATGATGAGTTTGCTGGGATCCGATGGATTATGAGATTATGTTCAGATTGTGTTTGAGTAATATATTTGATTCTCCTCTTTTATATTTATGTTCTAGAGTAATTCTTGCATGTTCTCCTTTGCTGTTTAATTCTTTGGCCAAGTAGTAGGTAGTGACTCCAAGAGGGAGCGATATGCATGATTGTGGGTTCATGCCCCCTGATGACTAGCTTGAGTGACAGAAACATGAGTCTAGGGGATGTGTTGTTGCCACAAGGGGGAAAACAACGGTGCTTGTACTTGCGGGTGCAAGGATTGTTTACTTTACACAAAGTTCTTTAATGCAGTTGTGTGTTGCTTTGAGTTTACATTTTGGGTGGGATTCGCAACTTAATACCAGCGAGATGTTCAGGATAGATATCTCAAGGTGGATGATTAGTAGGTAGATGCAGATGGATTTCGGTCTACTTGTCTTGGCGTACCGCCCATGCTTTTGAACCTCTTCCTTTCTTCATAACATAATTAGCATTGGTTTGCGCACATAATCCTGTCAATTGCCCAGCTGTAATTTTTTTACCTCACATGAATATTTTATCGTCTTTTGGGAGATAGACATCACTAGTGAACATCATAGGACCCCGGTCCATATTTCCAATACTGTTTACACCCACTATCAATTTACTGTTTTATTTACTTTTCCGTTGCTATCATTATCACTATTATCCCGTGCGTTTTATCCTTTGTAAACAACAAGGCCGGAGGGATTGACAACCTCTCTATACTCGTGTCAAACCCAACGAGGAGCAGAAGGTAGTAGCAAGTGACTTTGGTAAGGAGATAACTGCAAGCATTGAAAGATAACTTTTAGGGGTTTTTCTTGGTATAAGCGATAGGAAAGTAAAAACGAGCAAAGTAAAAGGTACTGGAGAATAACAAGTGGCCCAATCCTTTCTGAGCAAAGGAGAGGCCTACCAACTGAACTTATAAAGGCTAAAGTGTTCTTGAGGACACACGGGAGAGGTAGTCATGTGCTTTCGCCATATTCTGTATCGGTACTATGTGTTGTGTTGATAAGTGTTGCGTAGGTGGATCTATGCTAATACACCCTCTAGACTAAGACAAGTGCACTCTTCTGATTAAACACCTTGCAAGCATCCGCAAATAAAAGATAGTAATTAAGGCAAAAGCCTAACCATAGCAATACGATCGGTGATCCATTATTCCCTTGTGCAAAAGCGTGCAAACTGGGGTTTAGGTTTCTGTCACTCTGGCAACCCACCGTAAGCATTATTTGTACACAATGTATTCCCCTAGGTCCTTGATAAGGCGAAGTGTTGAGTGTTCGACTCACACAACACCACTAGGAAAATAACAACACAACTTAAATATCAACCAACACATATTACTTCAACATCATATGACTACTAACAACTAGACTTCTCCCATGTCCTCAAGAACTAAAGTAACTACTCACAAGACATACAGGAGATCATGATCAGTGGGGATAAATAGATGATAAACAATCTGGACACAATAATATTTCTCCAACAAAAATCAATAGCATTCACCACAAAGTAGTAATCAACACTGATAGAGTAGAGAGGATAGATAGTACGGATTACAACACAAGTTGCAATTGTGAGATGAGATTGGATGGGGGTGGAGATGGTGCTGATGATGGAGATGATGTTGATGATGATCTCGATGATGCCCGTGACGATGGCGATGTTCTCCCTTTCCGGAATCTCCCTGGCGGAATGTGCCCGCCAGAGATGGCTTTCCTTCTCTATAGGTTTCTGCCACGGAGCGGCGGCGGAACTCCGGAAACTCTCTCCTTTTTTAGGGTTTTTGGATGACGAGGAGTATATAGACCAGAGGGGGGAGCCGGGAGTGGCCCCGGGGGTCCAGGCGCCCTCCCGGCGCGGATAGGGGTGGGGCCGCGCCAGGTGGCCGCCTGGGCACCCTGTGGCCCCCCTCTGGTCGCTCTTTTGCGTGTCTTCGTGATCCTTCTGAAAAATAGCCTCCGTCGATTTTCAGGTAATTTGGAGGTATTCTTCTTCAGCAACTCAGCATCCACTTTTTACCGCTGAATCCTGCGTCTGCTGCTTCGGCACCGGAAAATTGCAAACTGTGTAAAATAAGCCAAAACAACATAAGAATAGCATCATATCATGAAATATATCAATGAATAAGAAAGATTTTGGACGTATCAACTTGTTGGGAGCAAAGTTATCTGTTGTGTGTGCAGGTCCACGCCAACCGCTAATCTCTGGCACTGTTGTCACCTTCCTGTCGTTGTCGGAGTCCTACTGGAGACAAACCTTGCTATCTTCACCGAGGGAAATTTGCTGCTGTCTACATCTCAACCTTACACTTTGGGTAACCAACGAGGGGGCGTTAATTCGTACCATCAAGGTGGCCCCAAAAGGGATGGCAAGTCAGTTGTCGTTCCTCCCAAGACACCTAAGCCCAAACCCGGAGTTGAGTGCTTCTACTGCAAGGGTGAAGGTCACTGGAAACGCAACTGCCCCAAGTACCTAAAGGACAAGAAGGTTGGCAAGGTCGCCAAGAGATACGAAGGTATATTTGATATACATATTGTTGATCTTTTCTTGACAAGCGCCGGGAACACATCCTGGATACTTGATACAGGATCTGTCGCTCATATTTCTAATTCCGTTCAGGGACTAAGGAATAAGAGACGCTTGCTGAAAGATGAAGTGACGATGCGCGTGGGGAATGGCTGTCAAATTGATGTGTTGGCGTTCGGCACGAAGCATCTTAGTCACCCTTCGGGATTAGTTTTAGTTCTGAATAAATGCTACTATGTACCCGCATTGAGTGTCAACATCGTTAGTGGCTCTTTCTTGAAGCAAGACCACTATTCTTTTAAGTCTGATACAATTGGTTGTTCGATAAGGATGAAGTGTTTTATGTTCACGCGTCGGAGCAACGTGGTTTAGTCGTACTTGATCTCGATGGTGACGTGTGTCACATTAACAATATAGAGGCCAAAAGTTTAAAGATTAGTGATGAAGAGCACATGATGATGTGGCATTGCCGACTTGGTCATATTGGTATAAAGCGCATGGAGAGGGTCCATAAGGATGGACTTCTTGATTCATTGGATTTTGGATCCCTTGATACATGTGAACCATGCCTCATGGGAAAAATGACAAGGAATCCATTCAATGGGATAATGGAGCGTGTAGATGACTTATTGGGGATCATACGTACAGATGTATGTGGACCCATGAACGTCCCCACACGCAATGGTCTTTGTTACTTTGTGACCTTTACTGATGACTTGAGTAGATATGGGTATATTTACTTGATGAAGCATAAGTCTGAAACCTTTGAAAGGTTCAAGGAATTTAAAAATGAGGTCGAGAATCAACTCGGAAAGAAAATGAAGCACCTTCGATCAGATCGAGGTGGCGAGTATTTAAGTCACGAGTTTGGCAATCATCTGAAGTCTTGTGGCATAGTACCACAGCTTACGCCGGCAGGAACACCTCAGAGAAACGGTGTGACTGAACGACGTAATCGAACCCTATTGGATAGCGTATGATCGATGATGTCTCATACTGATTTTCCTGTGTCATTCTGGGGGTATGCATTAGAAACTGCCGCTTACGTTCTTAATAGGGCACCATCCAAATCCGTAAGGACAACGCCATTTGAAGAATGGCATGGCACGAAACCTAAGTTGTCTCACCTGAAGATTTGGGGTTGTGAGGCTTATGTTAGGAAACTACAGCCTGACAAACTTGAATCCAAGGCAGATAAGTGCATCTTTGTGGGCTATCCCAAGGAAACTTGTGGATACACCTTCTACAATCAGTTTGAGAGCAAAACGTTTGTTGCCAAGACTGGACACTTTCTTGAGAAAGAGTTTCTCTCGAAAGAGTTGAGTGGGAGGAAAATAGACCTCGATGAAGTGACTGACCAATCACTCCAGTTGGAAGAAACGACCACAGAAGTTCTTCTGGAACCTTCTTCCATAGTGGTAGCTGAAGATAATGGCCAGAACAACATTCATAACGATCATGACATACATGATGATCATGATGAGAATGAAGAGGAACCTATTATGCCCCGTAGGTCATCAAGAGTCCCTTAACCTACTGAGTTTTACGGACAGCTTGTGAATGCAATCTCGGCTGATGAGTGAGATGAACCTACGAGTTACAAAGAAGCAATGGAGGGACCCGAGTCCGAAAAATGGCTTGAAGTCATGAAATCCGAAATAGACTCCATGTACACCAACAAAGTTTGGACTTTGGTGGATATTACCGAGGACCGCAAGGCCGTTGAGAATAAATGGATTTTCAGGAAAAAGACTGACGCAGACGGAAACGTATCTGTCTACAAAGCACGACTTGTCGCGAAGGGGTTCCGACAAATTCAAGGAGTTGACTACGAGGAGACGTTCTCTCCTGTAGCAATGATAAAGTCTATACAGATCCTACTAGCAATAGCTGCATATCATGATTACGAGATATGGCAGATGGATGTAAAAACTGCATTCCTAAATGGCAACATTGAGGAAGAGTTGTATATGATGCAACCAGAGGGGTTTATCGATCCAAGGAATGCTGGTAAGGTGTGCAAGCTTCAACGGTCCATCTATGGGTTGAAGCAAGCATCTCGAAGCTGGAATCTTCGATTTGATGAGGTCATTAAAGCTTTTGGATTTGTCCAAAATGTCGAAGAGTTGTGTGTCTATAAGAAACTGAGTGGGAGCTCTGTAGCATTCCTTGTGTTATATGTAGATGACATATTGCTAATAGGGAACGATAAGAAATTCTTAGGAGAAGTGAAGGAATATCTGAATGGACAATTTTCCATGAAGGACCTTGGTGAAGCTGCGTACATATTGGGGATTAAGATCTATAGAGATAGACCTAATCGACTATTGGCTTTGAGTCAGAGCACTTATATTGACAAGATATTGAAAAGGTTCAGTATGGATAACTCCAAGAGAGCCCTCTTGCCTGTTATAAAAGGTGTCAAGTTAAGCGTGAATCAGTGCCTGACCACAGCAAAAGATAAGGAGGAAATGTCCTCAAAACCCTATGCCTCAGCCATAGGTTCTCTCATGTATGCTATGTTATGTACCCGGCCGGATTTAGCGCTGGCTATTAATATGACTAACCGCTACCAGAGTAATCCGGGAATGGCTCACTGGACCACAGTAAAGAACATCCTAAAGTAATTGAGAAGAACAAAGGATCTCTTTCTCGTTTATGGAGGAGTTGACGAGGAGCTCACCGTAAAGGGTTACGTTGACAGAAGCCTTGGCTCAGACCCAGATGATTCGAAATCCCAGACGGGATATGTTTTCATGTTGAACGGTGGCGCAATTACCTGGAGGAGTTGCAAACAATCAGTCGTCGCCCAATCTACAATGGAATCGGAGTATATTGCCGCTTGCAAAGCGTCAAACGAGGCGCTGTGGCTGAAGAAGTTCGTGATCGAGCTTGGCGTCTTTCCCAGCTGCACTGACCCCGTGGGAATCTTCTGCGGCAACACGGGTGCCATTGCTAACGCAAAGGAGCCAAGAACTCACTCTACTGCCAAGCACATTCTCTGAAAGTTCCATGTGACGCGAGACTACGTCCGGGATGGACACACTAGGATTCACAAGATACATACGGATCTGAACGCAACAGACTCGATGACTAAACCTTTTCCATAGGGCAAGTTTGAAGAACACCGAGAGACTATTGGTGTTAGATACATACCTGATGTAAACTAGTGTAATTTGTACTCTAGTGCAAGTGGGTGACCATTGGATATGTGCCCTAGAGACAAATTAATAAAGATATTTGTCACATATCCGTTTTGTTCATAATACGTTTTATACTGTGCTATAACTGTATTACTTGGAAATACTAATACAGGTGTAGTATAAAACATAGGTCCGTACTTTAACTCGGGTAAACTATCTCATTGGGAAATTGATTGATCAAGCTTCCCTGATCATGGCGACACTTAAGTCCATTGACAATGAGATCATGTCATTAGGGGAATGATGTGATGGACATACACCCACCTAAAGTATTGCAATGTGATCGAGTCACATAGTTCAGCGTTGCGGTGACTTTGTACAGTATGGATTAGTCCTTAGACTGTAATGATCATACGTAATTGTCATCTATGAGGAGACTTTGATTTGTATCCCACCGCCTGACTGAAATATGCTGGCTATAGCGGTGCACTTTGGGTATTCCGAAATAGATGGTTGATGAGTATGTTAATAGATCAGAGCGGGATTTGTCAGTCCTTGTAATAGGACAGGTACTCTGGGCCCACTCGGTGATATTGCATCAATAGCTTGCAAGCAGGTGACTAGGTCACGGGAGATGCAATAGGAATGGACGAGTAAACTTGTTTGTTGTGAACGATATGTGAACACGGTATGTGGGATACCGACGATCGAACCTCGGACAAACAAAGTACCGTAGCACAAAGGGATTACGTCGTATCGTTAACGGTTTCCAAAAGCGATTGAAGTTCAGTCGGTGGAAGCGCAGGGGCTGTCAAGGATTGTAACCAGGTCCAACTGACTAGTCATTGGACAATGAGAAGAGTCTCGACCATGTCTACTGTTTCCTGGACCATTAGGGTGTTACACTTAAGGGCAATCGATGCATAGGACAGCTTCGGGATCAATCGGTGAAATATGAGAAATCACTGGAATAGTTCCGGAGGAGGACGGAAGTTGTTCCGGACATTTTCAATGGTTCAAAATAAAGTTTAATTTGTTTTAATAATGTTTTATTATTTAATTATCTTAATTAAATATTTAAACATGTTAAAATAATTAAAAAAATGGAAAAGGGCTATATGGGCCTATGGGGCCCATTAGGGGAGGAGGGGGTTTCCCTCCTTGGGCTTGGCGCCAAGGGTGGGGCCCATCCCCCCCTAGGCCGGCGCACTCCCCCCTTGGAGTTTAGTCCCACATGGGGGAGGGGAGGAGGATGGCACCCCCCTTGGACTATATAAGGAGGGATACACCCCCCTTTTTCCAACACACAATAATTCCTCTCTCTCTCCTTCTCCTTCCTGGAAGTGGACTCCCCTTGTTTGGAGTCTGCACCTGGACTGGAGTTCTCCACCATAAGGCAGGTCGTCGCTCTGCTGGAGTCGGGATCCGAATCTGTCTTTCTTCCGCTGCTCGCCTGGTTCGGGGCCCGGGAGGAACATCGATTGTACCGTACGTGTATAATCTCTTCGAGGCACTACACCTGTGGTGCTACTTCATCGCTGGAGGTCAACCGGGAGTCCTCGCCGGTGGTCTACTACATGACAGGGAGGTCGTACTTCCGAGTCTACGCCACCCACATTCGCAAGAACGTTTCCCTCTTTCGGTCTTCAAAGGTATGAACACCGATTATCTCCGTTACTTTACATCGCCATAGCGTAGATCTTGGGTTCGGGTACTGTAGGTATGAAAATTTTGTGTTTTTTGCCCCATATCCCAACAAGTAATTTATCGGGAGAGTCGACCAAGTCGTGAACTAAATTATGAAAGTTGAACATGCAACTTTTGAAAAAAAAAACAAAACAGAAATGCAGAAAATACCGAATGACAAAACCAAGTCGGGAGGAACTAATCATGATAACAATAATAGAAAACCCCATAATGTACTTGCCTCTAATTCAATAGAGCAGAATGAAGCGCCGATTCAACCCCAGCCTGAGCTACACCATACCTCTACAACAACAACTCGAGGTCGAGGACTGATAGTTCTCAAACGTATCGACTTTTCCAAACATTTTTTTCTATTGTTTTGACCTCATTCTTGCATGATTGGAATGAAACTAACCCGGACTGACGCTGTTTTCAACAGAGTGGCCTGTATGGTTTTCTTGTGTGCAGGAAAATGGATTTTTAGGTGTCCTAGAAAATTCCAGTAAAAAATAGAGAAAATCCACTCACCAGGAGGAACCAGATGTTAGAAGAGGGGCCAAAGGGGGGCTGCCTCTGGCCCAGGCGGCCAGGTGGCGCGGCCAGGGGCCTGGCCGCGCCCGGAGGGCGCTTGGGTGGGTCCCACCCCCTCAGGTGCCCTACCTCGACTCCTATTTTTACCCGAGATGGAGAAACCCCAGAACAGAACTCATTTTATCCGGGAGAGCTAATTTAGAGGCTGTTCTGGCCTCCAGTGAGGGGGAATCGTCGACATCGTCATCATCATGGCTACTCCATCACCCTTCCATGACTTCTCCTTTCATGTGTGAGTAATACCCTGCTGTAGGAAAAGGGGATGGTAGGGATTGGATAAGTTAGATCTTGTAATAGTTCATCAGAAATTTGGGGGCATGTTGCCTATCATCTACTATGGTGTTTATCATCTTTTCTACTACTTGTTTCTCTTCATGCTTGTCACTTTGGGCCCGAGTGCCATGATTTCAGATCTAAACCCTATGTGTTTTTATGAATATATTTGTGTTCTTGATCCTATCTATGAGTTGTATGCACTTATTATAGTCCGAAACCGGCGATCCCAATGGTGACAGCTTGGGACACCAAAGGGGATGGACTATAATTTGAGGATTCCATGTATCCATTGATTTTTAATGCTTTGTTCCGGTGCTCTTTGACAGGAGCACCTTAATCTCCATAAGTTCCTTTTTGCCCCGTTTGTAGCGGGGTGGTAGGACAAAAGATGGTGTGCAAGTTCTTATTGCAAGCACGTACAACTACCTTGGGATACATGCCTAATGTTTGATATTTGCCTAGATGATCGTTATTTTTCTATGTGCATTGCCCCTAGTAAATTACATGTTATGTCGCATTCATGCATCGCCCGGCCATCGGTCCCCCTAGCCTACAATGTTTTATTTCTGCTGGTTTCAAGTTACTTTACTTTTACCATTTTACTTTCATTGCTTTGCCACCACTATTTTTCTTTTCCACCATCACTTCCACATCACCGACTACTAATATTCCGTTGCCAAGCAATTATATTTCAGGTGCAGTTGAATTGACAACTCAACTGTTAAAGCTTATAAATATTCTTCAGCTCCCCTTGTGTCGAATCAATAAATTGGGTTATCTTCCCGCGAAGACTATCGCGATCCTCTACACTTGTGGGTCATCAAGGCTGTTTTCTGGCGCCGTTGCCGGTGAGCATAGCTTTATTTACAAGACTACTTGGAGTTATTTTTCTTGCTGCAGTTTATCCGCTAAGGGTAAGAAAGGATCCCCCAAGGTTCCGATTTTACCATCCACTACAAGAAAAGGTACCGTTCTTAGCTGTAGTGCTACGCTTGATTCACCCTCCATTATGAGTAAGTTTGTTTCACCACCACCACATGATGCTTCTACTGAGTCTGTTACTATGTCTGATACTTTTGATGATGCTTCCATTACTTTTGATGAGATTGGTACTCTTGGTCTCTTTGTTGAATCTCAAATTGCTAAGCCTACAAAATAGTCTGGAATTGAAATTCCTGTTACACGTTATCCTATTTGCAGATCCTCTGGTTACCCAGACTTGAGTGAAATCAAGGAAAGAATACTTGATGATGATTATATTGAACATGATGATGATTAATGCAGAGAACTTATAGAGTGTGTTGACTCTGACCCTCATGTTGTTAAGAAGCTGCTTGAAAAGCACTCTATGAAGAACAAGTTTACTCCCGATCCTAAATTTGCTTCATCTCCTATTTGCATTGAAGATGCTGATTTTGATTTCTCTGTTCATCTTTCACTTATATCTATAGCTGAAGCTGACCCCTTTTATGGCAGAGAAAATGATGACGCTATAGCACACCTTACTAAACTCACCGAGTTGGATGGCTTATTTACTAATGAGGACAAGAAGAGAAATTATTATGTTACTAAGCTGCTTCCTTTTTTCTTGAAGGAGGGTGCTAAAGCATGGTATGATGCACTACCATGTGGCTCTATTAAAAGTCCCCAGGAATTAGATAAATATTTTGTTGCTAAATATTTTCCTACTCATATGCAACATGCTGCTTTGCAAAGAATTTATAACTTCAAACAATTCCAGGATGAGAACCTACCTAAAGATTGGGGGAGGTATTGCACTTTACTCAAGGCTAGACCGGGACATGGAGTCCCTAAGAATGAATTGCTTGATATATTTCATGTTGGTCTAATCGATGAATCCAGAACCTATCTAGATAGTTATGCTGGTTGTGTTTTCAGGGAAAGAACGCCGGATGATGTTGAAGCACTGATGGGCAAGATAGCCAAGAATCATGATTATTAGTACGTCCCTGAACCACCTACACCACCGAAGAAGAGAGGAATGCTCGTCTTGAACACTGAAGATATGCAATAAGCCAAGAATTCTATTAAAGAGAGAGGTATTAAAGCTGAAGAAGTAAAGAATCTACCTCCAATTGAAAAAAATTGTGAGCCTACCACTCACCCTCCTATGGTAGAGGTACACTCTCTTTTAGATTTCAATGCAAGTGACATCCCTCCTGGTAAGCCTCTTGATCAATGTTTAGATGAGCTTGATAATTTTATTATGAAACAAAGTCACTTTAATGAGAGGATTCAAAGTCAGTTGCATGATAATTCCCTTGCTATCAAAAGTTTGCTTGATGTCTTAGGTACAATTGGTAAGGATGTTAAAGGCATTGTTAAGAATTTTCATATGGTTCAAACTCAGCTTGAACAAATTTATAATGTGCAAAAAGTTTTGTTTGCTAACATTGCCAAACAAGATAACATGCAGGCTTTTGGGATTAAAACCCGTGGTGGCACACTCACCCAAGAACATCTTTATCCAGAGGGACACCCTAAGAGAATCAAGCAAGATTCTCAATTGCAGGAAGAAGACATTGTCAGCTCCCCTAAGAAGAAGAAGAAGAAGAAACACAAGGAAGTTGACATTTCAAATGATCCCATAATTGATGAAGAACCTATTGTTGATCCTAATAGTATATCTACTTCCGATGCTGAAACTGAAGATGGTGCTGAACCTGATAAAGTTAATGAGAAGAATGATCCTCCTCAAGTACGAGAAAAAGAAGCACCCGATAAACGCAAGAGATATACTAGAGAAGACTTCATTGCAAGGAAGCATGGGAAGGAACGAGAACCATGGGTGCAGAAACCGGTGCCCTTTCCAAGTAAGTCTCTCAAAACTAAAGAAGAAGAGTATTGGGGTTCGGGGCAGAAAACAATAATTTTTCATAACCTACGAGACCCAAACCCAAGACCTATGCTATGCTGATGCAAGTAACAGATGGAAATAGGCCACATACCAGTATGTAGTCCGTTAAGCGGGAAACGTTCCCGTGTGAACGTGGTTGATGTAGTCGTACCAGCAATCCCCGATGCCGCGCAGATCCATGATGACTCCAAAAGCCACCCGGTCCTTGTAGACCGATGACGGGATTGCTTCCCCGTCGGAACTTTGTTGGTGAAGACTCCGCGATACGACCAGGATGATGAAGGAGCACCACAAGTGTAGCGCCTCGCGGGATTACACACATACAGTGTACCCGGCGTTCCCTCCGGGCTCCGAACCAGGCGAGCAGCGGAAAGAAGATGGATTCGGATCCCGATTCCAGCAGAACGACGACGTGCGTATGGTGGAGAAATCCCCAACCAAGTGCATACTCCAAACAAGGGAAGTCCACTCAAGGAAGGAGAAATGAGAAAGAAAGAGATTAAATCTTATGAAGAAAAAGGCACCCCTACCCCTCCTTATATAGGCCAAGGAGGGGTGCACACCTCCCTCCCTCCCTGGGGTGGGACTAAACCCCCAAGGGGGGGTGCGCCGACCAAGGGGGGTGTGGGCCCCTCCCTTGGCGCATGGCCCAAGGGGGAGGCCCCTCCTTCCCCTAATGGGCCTCTTTAGGCTCATATGGCGTTTCTTCCATTTTAATTATATTTTAATATTTAATTATGTTAACTAAATAATAATAAAAAATTTAAACATTATTAAATAATATTTTGAACCTTTCAAAATACCAAGAACCATTTCTGGCCTCTACCCGAACAATTATGATGTTCTCTCTTATTTCTCCGGTGATCCCGAATCTAATCTTAATGCGTCGAATACCCTTAAGTGTGACACCCTATGGTCCGGGAAACATAAGACATGACCAGACACTCTCTGACCAATCACTAATAAATTGGACCTGGTTACAATCCTTGATAGCCCCTGCGCTCCATCGAATGAACTTCATCGTTGTTGGATACGTTAACGTTGAGCATGTTCCCCTTGTCCTGTGGTACTTTGCTTGTCCAAGGTTTGATCGTCCATATCCAATATATCTAGTTCATCCTTTTTACCGACACACATGTTTAGTCGTTCCCGTGATATTAGAACCCCATGACCTACTCACACGTTTGCAAACTTTATGATGCAATATCACCGAGTGGGCCCAGAGTACATATCCGTCACTTGGATGGACAAATCCCGCTTTGATCTATTTGCATACTCGTCAACATATCTATTTCGGAATACCCAAAGTACACCTTTATGGCCAGCATATTTCAGTCGGGCAGTGGATGAAAATCAAAGCATCCTAATAGATAGCAATTATGTATGATCATTATCAAAGGATTTGGTCACTACGTTATAGTTATCGCAATGTTGAACTTATGTGACTCGATCACATTGCAACACTTCTGGTGGGTGTGTGTCCATCATATCATTCTCCCAATGATAAGACTCCATTGTCAATAGGCGGTTCATACCTCATGATCAGGAAACCTTGATCATTGATTTCCCAATGGACTAGTATACTAGAGTTAACTAGGGACCTGGTTGTTTGTATACCACGCGTGTATTAAGGTTTCCGCTTAATAAAATTATAGAATAGTATAAAAACTATTATGAACTAATGGAATATGCTAACAAACATATTTTATTTGCCTCTAGGGCACATTCCCAACAAAGAGCACTACAATAAATTTTGTGAATGGATGAAGCCTCTTTTTCTTCAAATTCCTTTGACTGATGCGATTAAGTTCCCTCCATATTCGAGGTATATGAAAGATATTGTGACTAATAAAATAAAATTTCCTAATGAGGCAATATCTACTATGCTTGTTAATTACTCTTTCAGTGGAAAGATTCCTGAGAAGCTTGGTGATCCAGGTATACCCACCATTCCTTGCTCCATAAAGAATAATTATGTTAGAACTGCTTTATGTGATCTTGGTGCAGGAGTGAGTGTTATGCCTTTCTCCCTTTACAAAATGCTTTGTCTAGATAAACTAATCCCCACAGATATCTCTCTCCAAATGGATGACAAGTCAACAGCCGTTCCCATTGGTATTTGTGAGGATGTTGCTGTTGAAGTTGCTAATTGCTTGATTCTTACTAATTTCGTTGTGCTTGACATGCCCGAAGATGAGAGCATGTCCATTATTCTTCATAGACCTTTTCTTAACACTGTAGGTGCTATCATTGATTGCAACAAAGGAAATGTCACTTTTAATGTTCATGATAAAGAACACACGGTTTATTTTCCGAAGAAGATCGATAAATGGCATGGTCTTAACTCCATTGAGAATATTGAGACCGTGAAGAATTGTGATTGGCATTGTCCTCTACACGTGCACCACAAATACAAAACAATTATGGTAGGGACAGTGTCCATTAAAATAAAGGTACCTTAAATGCTTTATAAGAAGTGAAACTTTTTGCTCGACATACCACTTGTTTTGTAGCAAGACTTGATCAACCTTGCTAACAAACAAGTTTCATATGAGTACAAATGGGAGCTTGTTATATTTGCATTTCCTTTAGCTTTCATCCTTCTTACTGTACCAAAGTTTATGTTTTTGAAACTTCATATGTTTAACCACTGTTTCCAGCCTTCTGGAAGTTTTTGCAGCTTTTGCTACTTCGGAAAATTTTCAAAAATGAAGTTGTCAGACAAATTTCAAAAAATTTATTTTAAAAAGTTTCATCAAAAAAGAGGCACAGGGGCACCTAGGGCTGACCAGGGGGGCCACCCCTGGTCCATAGGGTCAACTGGCACGACCTGGACACTGGTCGCGCCACTAGGGCGCCTGGGCCCACTGATGGCACTGAAGTAGTGCTCCTCGTTGGTTACCCCAAGTGGAAGGTTGGATGTAGCATAGCAGCAAATTTCCCTTGGAAAAGATACCAAGGTTGAGGTCGACCAGTAGGACTCCAAGGTCGACAAGTAGGTGGTAAAGTGAACAATGGCGCCGTTCACAATCTAACATTGCTTACTTCACCTGGACCTGCACACACAACAAATAACTTTGCTCCCAACGAGTACAGAGAGGTTGTCAATCTCTCCGGCCTTGCCGTTTACAAAGGATCAACGCAACAAATAAAAGATAGTGATAATGATAACTGCAACTAGAAAGTAAAAGCAAGAAGTAAATTGAGGGTGTAAACAGTGGTGGAAATATGGACCGGGTTCTCATGATGTTCACTAGTGATGTGTCTCTCCCAAAAGACGATAAACTTGTTATGCGAGGTAAACAAATCACAACTGGTAAATTTACAGGATTAAAAACGCACCGCAATGATAACTATGCTATAAAGGAAAGGAAGGGGCTCAAAAGAATGGGCAATACAGCAAGATAAGTAGACCGAAATCCATCTGCATCTACTACTAATCATCTACCTTGAGATATCTATCCAGAACATCTCGCTGGTATTAAGTTGCGAGCCCCACCCAAAGTGTAAACCCAAAGCAACAGACAACTACATTAAAAGAACTTTGCGTAAAGTAAACAATCCTTGCAACCACGGTTACAAGCACCGTTTTCCACCTTGTGGGAACACCACATCCCCTAGACTCATGTTTCTGTCACTCAAGCTAGTCATCAGGGGGCATGAACCCTCCATCAAGAATAACGCTCCCTCTTGGATTCACTACCTACTATTTGGCCAAATCAATAATCAGCAACGGAGCACATGCAAGAATTACTCAAGAACAAAATATAAAAGAGAAGACCAAATATATTACTCACCACAATATGAACATAATCTCATAATCCATCAGATCCCAGCAAAATCAACATAGCAACAACAGAAAGAATTACATATGTGCCTTTATAGTGTAGGGTAGCTCACAAGGTCTAATCCATGAAGAACAAAGAGGGGAGGAGAACATCACATAGCTACTGATCATGGACCCATGGTCCAAGGTGGACTACTCACGGATCATCTTAGAAGCGTCCATGGTGGTGGAGAAGCTCCCGGAGGTCAATCCTCCCTCCGGCAGGGTGCTGATAAGAGGTCTTCTGACGCTCCCGATCTTGGAAGCGCGGCGGCGGCGGAACAGAGGCGAGATCACGAAAAATGGTTCTGTCTTGGGAGGTTTCGGGGCAAGACAAATATATAGGCAAGGGGGGCAGCCGGGGGCCCACCAGGGAGTGCAGGCGCCCCCTGACGCGGCCCAGGGTGGGGCCACGCCCCCTAGCCGCCTAGGAATAGGGTGCCCCCCTCCCCGGCACTCCTTCGGGGCTCTGGAAGGTTCCTGTGCGCTGAGTTTTTATCGGATTTTTCCAGAATTTTTGGAGCACTTTTAATACGGGGGAATCCTGAAATAAAAAGACAGCAAAAAACAAGAACTGGCACTGGGGTGCACTGAGTTAATAGGTTAGTCCAAATATGATCAAAAGTGTATGAAAGTTTATCGAAAGCATAGCAATGTCACCCAATGCATGCATGGAGCAAACAGAAATTATAGATACGTTTGGGACGTATCAACATCCCCAAGCTTAATTCCTGCTCGTCCTCGAGTAGGTAAATGATAACAAGCATAATTTCTGTGCTGACATGCTACCAACCATATAAGAACTTTGTAAGTAAAGCAATCAAGGCATGTAATTCAATTCAAGTCATAGCAGGCAAGAGTCTATATTAGCATTGAAACATGCAACATAAGAACATAAAGGTGCAAGGGCTCTCACTGTCCGTGACTCGAATGTCTCCAAATGGTGTTTGCGTGCAAGAAGTGGGGTATGGGAATACGAGAGAAAAAAATATTTATTTGTTGAGAATTCAATCTACTAAAGTTTCACACTTAGTCTTCTTTGGAATCTTATCTTGACTCGTCCCCAGACCACTAGCCAGGTACAAGTCAAATTGATCCACTCCTTTCGATATTTTGGCACTCATGCTATGGATGAGCGTAAGCATGAAAATTGACACTTAGGATGGCAAAGAGAGAGATAAGGTGGAGGAGGAAGACAAAAAGGTGTGAAAGCCTCACATCGATGAGGGCAATCATAGGCGAGTGAAAGCCAAATGATAGATATGATGTGAGGAGTAGGGGTTGTCATGCAACGGATGCACAAATGAGCTATGGAAACTCTCCAATGGAACAAGTGGGGTGCATCCATCTTGCTTGCTCAAGAAGACCTAGAGCTCATTTTGGGAGACTCATCATTGGAATATACAAGCCAAGTTCTATAGTGTAAAGGTCCCCACATAGCTATATGCATATATGGTCATCTCTATGGAGCACAAGATATAAGAGGGGAGTACGAGTGTGGATCTCTCAAAAGGAATAGTAGTGTTGCCCCCTTCTCTCTTTTTATTTTATTTTTTGTATTTTTTTCTATTTTTTGGTGGCCTCAATGGCTCTTTATATTTAACTCTCATTTGACCTCTTTGGGTTCTTTTAAATTTCTCCTCTTTGGGCTCTTTTCCTCACTTAAGGGCAACACTCTATTTTACAAGGAGTATAGGAGATCTTTCACACTTTACAAAAGTACTCAGCATAAAGAAGATGTAGCTATCATGATGTATGAAAATGTATGCCTTTGCCAGTGTAGCAGGAACATGTATGACATGAAGATCATGTCATGAGAAGATGGATGTTGCATGGCAATGTATCTCGGAAAGTCTATGGAAATGCCTTGATAGGTAGCCTTGGTGGCTCACTACTAGGGAAATAGCTATACATGGAAAGCTTATTAGTGGCGCATATAGAAAGCCATGCGCCACCATCTGTTAGGGGTGGCGCACTGGAAATTAATGCGCCACCCATAAGACCTTATGGGTGGCGCATTATTTTCCAGTGCGCCACCCCTAAGAGTGGGCCAGCCTAGATGATCTTATACGTGGAGCATCGAGCAATATGCGCCACCCCTAAGAACCTTATAGGTGGCGCATATACATAATGCGCCACCCCTAAGGACCTTATGGGTGGCGCATTCATGTGCCACCCATAAGGTCCTTAGGGGTGGCGCATTTACCTAATGCGCCACCCATAAGAGCTTAGGGGTGGCGCATTACACCAATGCGCCACCACTGACTTTATATATGCGCCACTAAATGCCTAGAGCTGCCCTTATCTACTCCACCCCACCTACCACCTCTCATTCACTCCACACAATTCTCAAACTAGATCCACTCTTCTCACCTTAGATCTATTCGGTTTTCTCCTCCTCCCCACCTCATTTCTTCCATTTATCCATCGATACTTGGCATTACATCTATTTTGTTTCATATTGAAGTAAGTGAACCTCCTCCCAAACTCTTTTGTTCCATTTATGACCCATATACTTGCCTTTATTAGCTTGGGGTTTGTTGTATATGTGAAGCTTGGGTTTGATGTATATGTGAAGCTTGTGGTGGTTTGATGTATATGTGAAACTTATGGTGGTTTGATGTATATGTGTATCTTGAGTGGCAAATGTTTTGCCGAAATGTCGATTCATTTCCGTTTCGGCAAATTTCTAGCGCACTCTCCGCATGCTCCCATGCATTATTAGGGAAGGTCATGCCGAATTTTTCCGGCGACGACTGTGATATATAATTGTGTTGCTCTCTCCGTGCACGCAGGTGATCGACCATGGTCCGCGAGATGCTGAGCGATATCACCGTGGCTAGGTGGATGCAATGTGCGACAAACGACATGCTAAGGAATAATAGGTCGGATATAAGATGTCCGTGTCGGAGATGCAAACTGCAGTGCGTGACCGAGCCTGATTCCGGAATATTGCAAAGGCACCTGAAGCGTAATGGTTTGATGGATGGCTACACACGATGGATAAGTGATGAAGCTGGTGAGGAGGAGGACGTCAATGGTGGGGCGCCAGTAAATGAGGAAGGGCAACCAGAAAATAGCGGCGGGCGAGATGACGAAGAGCATCCCGTACATGATCATGAAGAAGATGCCGAAGCGGATCATGTAGATCAAGATGCCGGACATGAAGATCAAGATGTCGGACATGATGATTCAAGCTGGGTGCGGGACCCTCATGTTCAAGAGTTGCTTGTCAAAGAGGCCTTGAACGCAAGAGGTGCAGCTAGAGAGAAAGCCAAGATGGCGCAACTCGAGAAAGACGCGATTACGAAGTTGTACGAAGGATGCAACGACGGGGATACCCGCTTGAATGTAACACTTGGGGCTATGGAGATGAAGGCAAAACACAAATGGACCGACGAAAGCTTCGATGATAACATGGCATTCTGGCACGATCGTCTTCCGAAGGGCAACACGTGCCCAACTAGTATCGCTGAGGCCAAGAAAGTCCTTTGCCCTCTCGATCTTCCGCACGTTAAATACCACGTCTGCATAAATGATTGCATGATCTATCGGGGTGAGGACGAAGATAAAACCACATGTTCGGTGTGCGGTGTTAGTCGATACAAGAGAGGGAAGAAAGTTCTTAGAAACGTGGTATGGTACTTTCCGATCACTCCTCGTCTGCAGAGGTATTTCGTAGATCCCGAGGAAGCAAAGCTCATGACCTGGCACGCGGATAGAAAGAAGCTAAAAGAGGATGACCCGAACCCGGATCCGGAAAAGGAGGACATGCTGAGGCACCCTTCAGATGGTAGCCAATGGACTGCGTTGGACCTCGAATACCCAGATTTTGGGAAAGAACCAAGGAACCTCAGGATTGGTGTGAGCGCCGATGGAGTCAATCCGTTTGGCGGCCAGAGCAGCACACACAGTACCTGGCCCGTGTTTGTATGCATATACAACCTTCCCCCTTGGAAGTGCATGAATAAAAAGTACATAACAATGTGTATGCTAGTTCAAGGGCCGAAACAACCAGGTACGGACCTCAATCTATATCTGCAGCTGTTGAAAGAGGAGCTAGAAACGTTATGGAAAGATGGAGTCAATACGTGGGACGCTGCAGCAAAAGAATATTTCCCAATGAAAGCCGCGGTGATCACGACGATGCACGACTATCTCGGATACGGATATTTCTCAGGGCAGGTGGTCCAAGGATTCTGTGCATGCGTTAGGTGCATGGATAATACAACGTACCGCCAGCTACCAAAAGATCCCGGATCTTCAAAAATCGTGTTCCAGGGGTCTCGGAGGTGGCTTCCCAAGAAACACGCGTGGAGAAAACAGGGACATCTATTCGATGGAAGCGAGGAGCTCCGAGCACCCCCAGCTCGAAGGAGCGGCAAAGAAATCGACAACTTGCTGAAAACTTGGAAAGAGTGCCCCGCGCCGGGAAAGAAAAAAAAGAAGACTCAGCCGTTGATGAGGGTACGGAAAGCGAGGTCTGTTTTCTGGGATTTGCAATACTGGAGTCTACTCCGCAGTCCTCATAGCCTTGATCTAATGCATATCACAAAGAACGTGTGCGAGAGCTTGTTTGGCACGCTGCTCAACATGCCGGAGAAGACCAAGGACAGGCCAAAATCAAGGAATGACTTGAAATTTATGGGCATCAGGAGGGAACTTCACCCCCCTAGTGACGACAATGATGAGCCGGAGGAGGAAGAGGATACGGAAACGCAAAACTCTCGCAAACGAAAAAGGACGACCAAGAAGAAGACCGGTATTGATCACTGCCCCCCGGCATGCTTCACTCTGTGCGAGGAGGAGATCAAGCGGTTTATCCACTGCCTCATAGGAGTAAAATTTCCGAACGGCTACGCGGGGAAGATAAGCAGATACCTAGACGAGGCGAAGCAGCGATTCAGCGGGATGAAATCTCACGACTGTTTCGTGCTGATGACGCAGATTCTCCCGGTTGCGATGCGAGGGATAATGGACGAGCACGTCCGTAAAACGTTGTTTGGCCTTTGCAACTTTTTTGACGTCATCTCCCGGAAGTCGATTTGCACTACGCAACTCAAAAGGCTACAGGAGGAGATCGTGCTCATACTATGCGAGCTTGAGATCTATTTCCCGCCCGCGTTCTTCGACATTATGGTGCATCTGCTGATCCACGTCGTGGAGGATATCGTCCAACTCGGGCCTGCGTTTCTGCGCAGCATGATGCCATTCGAAAGGATGAATGGGCACATCAAAAAATACGTTCGTAACAGGTCCCGTCCAGATGCAAGCATAGTGAAGGGCTTTCTAACCGAAGAGTGCATCTCTTTTTGCACGAATTATCTCAACACCGAGAACCCTGTTGGTCTGGCCGTCAACAAGCACTTTGCAGGACCGATGGGTGTGGTCACCACGAGGGAAGCCGCGCAATGCATGTCAACTTTGACGGTCGAGACATCGACTTTGAAAGAGCAAGCCTAGTCGCGCTACAACACATCCAGCTGGTCGATCCTTGGATAGTAAAGCACAAGGATTTAATCAGGAAGAAGTACAGTGACCAGGGCCTGCAGATAACGGACCGAGATCCACGGCTAATCAAAGAGCACAACTCTGGTTTCATGACTTGGTTCAGGGACGAGCTTCGTGCTAATCCCCCGCGAAGGAACGCTTCCGAGGACGAAAAGATGATATTCACCTTGTCACAGGGTGCCGCACGCAACTTGATGACCTATCAAGCGTATGATATCAACGGCTACACATTTTACACGGAGGAAAAGGACAATAACTGCGATTACCAGAACTTAGGGGTAACGGGGATATTCTACACCGATGACGTCAAGGAAAGATTCTATGGAAGGATCGAGGACATATGGGAGCTCGACTACTGTGGAGAGAAGGTGCCGATGTTCCGTGTGAGATGGGCCAAGAGCGTCGTAAAAGAAGACCGGTACTTCACCACCATGGTTATACCCGAAGCCAAATCCAAGTCTGCGGGCGCAAACGTCGCCGTGAAAAATGAGCCATGGGTACTGGCTAGCCAAGTGGACCAATGCTTCTTCATTACCGACGCATCAAAGCCGAGCCGCGTTGTAGTGAGGAGAGGCAAAAGAAACATCATCAGAATGGATGGAGTCGCCAACGAGCAAAACTTTGACAAGTACGGCGACCCGAAGATGGAGGATGACTATGCCGCTCAGGATACATACACCACAACCCTACCGAAGAAAGGTCTCCTCCCGTTCAAGAGGAAAAGTGAAGGCGTCCCGGGCCTAAATTATTCAACCACGACAAAGAAGGGAAAGAAGAAGATCGTGAGGAAACGATAGCTAGATAGCTAGCTCCAAATTTAAGAAAAATATTTTGTAATTCATGATCACTTCGTGTATGCATGGATTTAATATGCACTTTGTAATTGATGATCACAATCTTATGTTTCCAAATGCCGCTACACCTTGTGTTTGTGGATCTTGGTTCGGCGACGACACGGTTAAGGCATGGTACGTGGATCGATATGATCACATTATTATGTTTGAAGTGTATGAGCATCGACGATACACAATCGAAGCACCATTCTCAAAAGGTCGGTTAAAGCAAGTACTCCCTCCGTTTATTTTTACTCCGCATATAAGATTTGGTCAAAGTCAATCTTAATAAAGTTTGACCACTTTTATAGAAAAAGGTACTCCATAATTATTATTTTTAAATGGTTTCACTTTAATTAAAAAAATAAATAATTGTTTAAACTTTAATTAAAAATAAAAAAAGCTTAGGGGTGGCGCATATTATTGAAATGCGCCACTAAGTGCTCTTAGGGGTGGCGCATTTTGCCCGAATGCGCCACCAACAGGTTTCTTATGCGTGGCGCATTTTACCGAGATGCGCCACGCATAAGAAACCTGTTGGTGGCGCATTCTGGCAAAATGCGCCACCCCTAAGCCTTAACCTCCACGGGGCCCTCCCCTTGCTCGCGCACAGTACCCATTCGATCCCGTCGCCGCCAGAGCCCCTCGACGCCGGAGCCCCTCGCCGCCGGAGCCCCTCGACGCCATCGCGGAGGAGCCCACCGGAGCCCTCACCCCTGCCCTTCGACGCCACCGCAGAGGAGCCCCCGACGGCCGCAGTCCCACCGGAGCCCTCCCCGCCCCGCCTTCCCGCTCCCCGCCCCGCCGTCCCGCTCCCCGTCGTCCCGCTCTCCATTGCCAGGTACATCCCGCTCCCCGCCGTCCCGCTCCCCACCGTCCCGCTCGACTTTGCTGGCTTCAATTCCAAGGCGCCCGTGGTGGCTGAATCTGAATTTTCATACATTCACTGCTGCTAAATCTGAATTTTCATACTCTCTAGTACTGCACTGTTGCTAAATCTGAATTTTCATACATTCAATCATCCAATGTTTAAGTACCAATGCTTAGTCTTGAGAATCAGGAAAACAAAATCTGTTTTTTCGGGTGTAGTAGCCGCTGGCAGTGCACTGTTTGCTAAAACTGAACCTCAATGAAAAGCTATACAATTTGTGCCTGAAATTGTAGTACTGCATAACACCGCTACACCGTTTTCCGTTTGCTGAAAAAAATTGATGGGTGCCTCTGCCTTATTTTTATTTTTATTTGAGAAACTGAGTTTCGAGCCATAAAGATGCTGATGATTCATTTATAGGATGAAGCATATATAATTCTTCTATGTAGTAGCAGTGATACTAGTTTCTTGCTTTTTTTCTAAAATGTTTGCTATGTGCTCTAAAAAATAGTCAGACAAATGTGTGTGGTGCTTGTGTTTTGCATATCACTACTAGTGTAGAATCTGTTCTTAACAATTTTCAATGCATTAATATTCCCTCATCTCAGCATTTTTATTCACAATTTTTATCTACTGTTTGAATATCTATTATAGATCTACTATATATATACGTTGTGCAGGTACAAATCATTATCCCCTTTCTCCCGAAATGTTGATTAACTTCCGTTTCGGTTGAGAATGGGGCACTCTCATGTTAAGAAAAAGAGCAAAGGTCATGCCGAATTTTTCCATGAATTCGTGCATGACCTTTGCTATTTTTCTTAACATGAGAGTATTTGCATTTATTTATTGTGCTAATTAATTAAGTAGTTGCATTTCTTAATATTGTACTAGTGCAAACATGTCGACCGGAGCCGACGCCGGTCCTTCTTCTCAGCCGGGAGAAAAAAGGAAGCAATTTTGGGAATACTCCCAGGAGGAGGTCGAGGAGCAGAGAGAAGAGGAAGTCCCTCCGGGCGAGGAGGAGTATGAGGAGGAGATAGAGTCGGAGTCCAACTCATCGGATGATGACCTGGAGGAGGAGGCCGGTACGACAGACGGCGAGAGGAACATCGGCGAGGATGATGGGACCGGTGGCTCCAACACAGATGGTACCCAGTCGAAGAAGAGGAATCGGAAACCGACCAAGGTCGGCGTCATCAGGCAAGAGTTTACTGTTGTGACCGCCGTCGGGATTCCTAAAGAGCCCGAACGTTTTTCGGAAGGGTACGGCCGTCAAGTCGCGGCGATCCTCCGCAACACCATGCCGATCACCACGATTAACCTCAGGAGTCGTGAGAATATTCATTATTGTCAGCTTCTTATCAATAAGCTGCACGGACGATATAAGTTTCCGGAGCCGTACGATAACACCAAACTCAGAGGGAACAAAGTAAACACATGGGCCCTCAGGAAGATGAGCAAGGCCTTGTCCAGTTGGAAAACCCGGGTGAAGAGGGCAATTTTTGAAAAGAACAAAACCTGGGAGGAGCTCAAGGAGAAAGAGTCGTTGATTGACGAAGCTACCTACAACCTTTTCAAGGCTAGGTGTGAGTCCGAGCAAGCCAAGGTCGCGAGTGCAAAGGGCAAGGCCATGCGGTCGCAGGTCATAGGTAACCACCGTCTCGGAGCCGGTGGTTACAAAAGTTCCAAGCCTAAATGGGACAAGGAGGATGCCGAGTACGCCGCTGCGGGCATACCTAACCCCTTCCAGCAATACAAAGATGATCCGCAGACCGAATTCTTTGTGAGGGCCCGGAGCTATAAGGACAAAGCAACCTCGAAAATAATTATCGATCCTAAGATTCAGGAGTTTACGACTGCCGTGGTAAGTAGTTTACCACGCGACCTTGTCGATTGAATTCTCGAGTGAAGTTCAAAATTTCTTAACGTTTCACATTCTTTTTGCAGCAAGCGGAAATGAAAATCGCCTCATCGTAGGAGTCGTCGGTTAAGCCGGCTGGCCCGTGGGACAACGCCTTTAACAGGGCGTTGAACAAGGTCAAGAAGGTTGACGACGTGACGGCGAAGCCATCGTCAGCCGGCCGTGTGGTCGGCTTTGGTGCGGACCTAAATTGGTCCGAATATTATGGAAAATCGGCGGAGCAGTCCGGTTCGAGGGGGTGCAAGGCGAGAAGGACCGAAGAAGATACCGCTTATGTTCGTGGACTGGAGGAGAAGGTGAACATGCTTCTGCAGCTTGTCCAGGACGAAGTGGCGAAGACGATGAACGCTCTCCTTCCAAATAATGCAGTCGCTCGCGAATTGGCAAGTGCGTGGTGGACAAGGGCCCATACCAGTCCCCAGCATGGTCGGCAGCAACTCGGGCACCGCGGCGCCTGCAGTCCCGACTCCGGCCGTAGTGGTGGCTCCAGCACCGACTCCCGGCGTATTGGTGACTCCGGCCGCCAACACCGCGGCGGCGACGCCGGACGTGATGGTAACTCCTCCGGCCACGATCGAGCAACCAGGGCATAATAATAAATGCACCCGGCGGCAGGGCAAATAGGGCGACCAACGCCACGGAAGGCAGCGCGCCCTCCGTCTCTTGCATGCCCGCCGTCATCGGCGGCGTCTCTGACGGCGGCGTCTTTTCACTAGCTGACCTCGACGCCCTCAAGGTAACTATAAGCGTCTGCAACTCAAACGAGGACTTCATCTCCTTGCCTTTTTAGTGGAATCTCTCTGATGCCGTACATGCATATATATATATATATATCTTTCGCAGGAGGACACTCCATGCATTCTATTACAAGTCGTGGACGGCGAGTTGAAGGATGTTGCCAAAGGTAAAATCATTCAACCACAAAATCGAATCATGCACAATATGCCGATGGCACCGGAGATGCATAGGGTTCAAATCTCTCTCGTGATTTCGGGCTACGAGAGAGTTGAACCTCCCATTCAACCCCCCGGATACGATGAGGACGAGCCGGCAGTCCTCAGTGACTGTTTGAACCAAATATGCCTATGGCCGAGGAGCCAAATGCGTTTAATGACGGGGGAAAGGGGCACCACACCTAGGACAACACCGCTAGTCATCCTGTCGGCGCCACATGATCCCATCGGCGCACAACAAGAAGACAATGATCTCGATGATGATATCAGCGCCGACCAGTTCATCAATACTTTGTATGATGCTGATGACTTATTCATGCCTCCTGCTGAAGGAGCCTATCAGCATGACGAGGAAGCTCGCGGTCCAGCTGATCCTACGGCGAAGCCTGCTTGCTCCACGCGTCTCTTCGCTGCTTCTCAGGACATGTCTCCAGCCGCTTGCGCCTTCACCGAGCCTCAAGCAGATGCCACAAGATCTATTCTCAGCCCGTCCACACTCCATAAGGCGGCCCCTGAGCAGATAAAGGCCGGTGACTGCTCAAAATCAGAAAAGAAGAAGGGACGGAAAAGAAAGAAGAGCATCACTTCTAGTAGCCAACCTTCGATGCCGATCCGGGCTCAGGACGGGCCACCAAGACCCAAGGATCTCTCGTTTGAAATCCATGTGGCTGGTAGGGCGATGCTACCTAAGGACATGCTGGACCTTGCAACTTCGGATATGCAGAGTGTGCATCATAGTATTATGGCATTAGAGAAGATTCTTCTTCGAGAAGAGAATCCCTCGTACCCGGTTTTCATGGCCAAGGTGCCACTCAACATGGGCTTCATCAACACTATCCCCGCGGATATGATAATCCTGCGATTTTCGGAGATCTTCAATTTGTACCATCTCAAGCGGCTGGACCATAGCCTTATCCGTCTGTTCTCGCTCAACATTTCTATGAGTATCAGGAGAGATAAGACCCCGAGTGTCGCGATATTGGACCCCTTCTACATGCGTGAAAGCATCTTGATGGACGACGGGGACGCGGCTCTCGCGGCGGGGTACATCACAGACTTCATGCTATGGAACGCCGACAAAGATTCATTTCTTATGACCTACTCTCCCAAGTAAGTCATTCGCTCGCCTCCGTAGCATATATTCTTTCCTAGCTTTCCATTGTCCTCTTCCAACATTCCTTTTGGATTGTTTTAATTATGCAGTGAGGATCAAGACTGCATGCTCATCTGCTTTTCACCGCAACACTCGCATGCCGTGTATTTAGACTCGGGGAGTGTGAAGAAGAAAGATTACAAGTATATCATGAGAGTTTTGGATGATGCTCTCGTCGGCTACATAAAAGCCGGAGGCAAGATCATGAAGCACAAGTTCAGGAAAAATCAGCCTGGCGTGAACGTGTTCAACCACGTAACGCAGTTCCCGTGCGTCAAGCAGCCGGCTGGCAGTGTGAGGGATGCGTACTACGCCCTTCATCACATGAGGGCGATTGTACAGGAACAACGCAACCTTACGCTGCCAAGTCATCTCAGAGCGTGGGCCGAAAGGAAGGCGGAAATCGCCGATGCAAATCTGAAGGAGGAGTTCTTTCACATCCAAGCGCAGATGGCGACTATCATCCGTCATGAAGTACAAATGAAGGGGTCGATCTTCCACTCCAACATTGCACCATCCAATGGGGAGATAGAAGTCCGCCTAAAGGCCCTGCGTGACACAAGGCCTTTCATGAAGAAAGAAGGATGCCGCCCATTCCCCAAGCCGAGTTAGAACAACTGAATGTACTCTTTGTGTATTTTGGATGTAATTTGGATGTACTCTTTGTGTAGTAGATGGTAGTGTCAAATACTCTTGGTGCTCTTTGTGTATAAAGGTCACTGCATATGCATTTTTATGCATATGTGCATGCTTCTCACCATTGATCGACTTGCTTTAAGTTGTTGATAAGAATAGATGCTAGATTGCTTTGTTCTCCTTTGGTATGATTCATATGGATGTGACCTCTAAAGCTTTGTTTTGTGCAGGTTGACGATAAAACAAGATATGATGACGAAAGTAGCTTTCGGTTTTCAATAATTGTTGGACTCATTGTAATTTTGTGATGGATGTAATCTTGTGAATCTTGTTGGCCTCTAAACATTTGTAATAAAAATTATAATGCAATTCTTTTGTATCAATAATTGTTGGCCTCATTGTTATATTGTATTTTGCATTTCTGTAATATAATAAAAATATCTATAATTCTTTTATTCTTTTCTGTAATTCTTTTTTTTCTGTAATTATTTAGTGGCGCATATTTTCAGGATTTAGTGGCGCACTGTGAATGCGCCACCCCTAAGGCCCTTAGGCGTGGCGCATACCAGAATGCGCCACCCCTAAGAGTTTAGAGGTGGCGCATTCTGAGATGCGCCACGCCTAAGGGCCTTAGGGGTGGCGCATCCAGAATGCGCCACCTCTAAGCCCTTATTAGTGGCTTGTAGTTAGTGGCGCATCCCTAATGCGCCACTAAACTCAAAAATGGTGCGCCACCATAAGGCTATTCCCTAGTAGTGGCTGTTTTGAGGAAAGATATAAGGAGGTTTATGATGACAGAGCGTATCATGCCAAGTGTTTGGATGCACCGGAGAGGTGGATGCCAACTCTCGGAATGAGAAGAGGGAAATGCACGGTGCTGAAGAGGATAGCAAATATGAGGAGGTGGAAGTGTCGACTTTCAATACTTACATTAGTCCGAAGAACTCATGCACTTATTATCGGTAAATCTCAAACTAATCAGGAGGTTCACAAAGAGACAAGTACCCCGATGAGTGTATGGGGGTTTGGTTATCCTTGCGCATCCTCGACTCATGGTACGTGAGTGTACTCTAATATCCGATCCCTCCAAAGATTAGTGATCCATCTAGTAGCTAGAGTTCTCAACTAGTTTTGTAGTTTTTTAAAAATAAACACGGATTGCCCCAAATATGACACCTATCACTAATAGGCTAGAGCTCTTGACACCCAAAGTTCAAACATTACTCACAGAAATACCTCAAAACTATTGCAAGTTACTACTAAAATGGAATAGCAACCTCAATTACCTACTTCAAGTCAACAGACAACTCAGTGCAACAAGCCAACTCTCTAAACAAGATAAACATGAAAACTCAAGAGAGTTCCAGAAACAAACTAAACAAAATCTCTTGAAAAAGATAAACATGAAAGCACAAGAGCTAAACATGACAGCAGCTACGAAAAGATAAAGAACACACAACATAAGAAAGATAAGAATGAAAATCCTATGATGTGTTCTAGTTTAAAGTGGAGCGTGTTGCTCTCCCACACAAATAAAGATGGGTTCTAACTTGCTATGAACAGCAAAAAATCTAAATAAAACTAAAAAGAAAACTAAAGAGCAAGACGCTCCAAGAATAGCACATAACACATGAAGTGATAAAAATATAGTAGAACGAAGGACGAACTGATGATTGTCGATGGATAAGGGGATGCACGGGGGCATCCCCAATCTTAGACGCTTGAGTCTCCTTGGATATTTATTGGGGATGCATGGGGTCATCCCCAAGCTTGAGAGTTTGACACTCCCGGATCTTCTTTCATCATGTTCCCTCACACACTTGAAAATTCCCTTCATACACAACTCATCATAAGCTGATTTGAGAGGTTAGTAACCACAATAAAACAATTTGCCTCTACTGGAAATAATTATTTTATTGAAGGGATACTGTTTCTCAATACCGCAAAAAAGTTTTTGCAAATAAAAAGCTAGCGCAAGACTTTCAAAACTGAGGAAAGGCAAAACGTGGCAGAATCTGTGAAAAACAGACCAGCAGGTAGTAAATAATTTTTTTAGGGTACTTATGCAAATCAAATCCAAAAACTCATAACAGATGCCCGGAAGCTAATTGTATAGAGCCTGCTGTCAAAAAAAATCAGATCAAAAATATAATCTGGTGATTTATCGTGAATTTTTCCGTCCAAGGACAAAATCTATTTTCTGGACAGCATGTCACAACTCTTGAACTTTCTTGCAATCGGCGGCTAAACTTGGCACAAAGCTTGAAAATAAAGATACAATGATGTTGCTACAGTAGTAATAATCATCAAGACCACTAAAAACATAAGTAAAAACAACTTGGGTTGCCTCCCAACAAGCACTTTCTTTTACGCCTTTAAGCTAGGCAAGAAGCAAAAAAGATCAAGTTTTATCAAGAGTAAGAGAATAGCTAGCCCGTGTAACGGACTCAAATGGTAACTTAATATTCTTCATAGGGAACTGTTCCATCCCCTTTTTGAGAGGGAATTGCAATTTCATATTTCCCTCTTTCATATCAATGACAGCACCAACGGTGCGAAGAAAAGGACGTCCCAAAATAATTGGACATAATGGTTCACACTCTATGTCCATAATAGTAAAATTAATGGGAACATAATTGTCATTGACAATGATAAAACATCGTCAATCTTCCCCAAAGGTTTATTTACGAAAGAATCAACGAGACGAACACCAAAAGAACAAGGATCAAAAGGTTTCAATTCAAACATATCATACATTCTTTTGGGCATAACGGAGGTACTAGCTCCAACATCACATAAAACAAAGAAAGAGAAGTTATTCAATTTAATCTTTACCATAGGATTCCAATCATCATCTAGCTTCCAAGGTATGGAGGCTTCTACTCTAAGCTTCTCCTCCCTAGCTTTAATGAGAGAATTAGTGATATGCTCCGTGAAGGCAAGATTTAGTGTCCTAGTGTGGGGGTCTCTAGACATTTTGTGTAGCAAGCTAATAACTTATGAAAGGGTGCAACTATAAAAATCAATGTCACTACTATCAAAGGTGGTAGCAGTGTCATCTAGGCTCACTTGTTTGAAAGCTTCTATGTTCATAGGAGTTTCTTCTTCTACGTTTGAGGTAATAGCATGTCGGGACCCGGAATATGCGTATGTAATTCCAGTCACGATGCAATCACATGGAGAGCCGAGAGCCGTACCCACTTGTCTAAGCAGACAAGGCCAAGCACAGTACACTCTCGGAAAGCATCGAACGTGAGGGGCATCCCATCCAGGCCGGATGATCAACTGAGATGGGTCCTCATCGCCCGCTCACAAGTCTAAATGATTATGGGTGGTGAAATCCCATACTCATAGACAAGTCGTCTCAACCATGTTATCGATTGAACCATAACCCTTACATATACAAACTCTAGCCCGATCACTTAGTCGGGGTCTAGGGCAGGCTCGATCATACAACAAAGTGTGCACGTGACAGAGTCACGAGCAATCGCATCGCGATGCCCCAAGCTGCGCACATCTAAGGGCCACTTGGTGTATAAAAGACCGCCAGCCAGATCACAACTAAGGTCTCGAAAACCCATACTAAGACATGCATGTTATAGACATACATGCAGCACACATGCCTAGTATGAACAACAGGTATCATCACATAACTCTACAAAGTGTATCTTTTTTGACTTACACATAGAGCATACAAAGATCACATGTTTGTGATCAACATTACATCATACAACGGAAGCAAATTAGGGCTGAGTACAGACAAGATTAACAAATGGCTTAGAGAAGCCTTGTTCAACAAACATGCCCTTCCACGAGGGACCAGACTGCTGTCTGGAACTATACTACCAAGGTCAACGTCGAGCTTCACGAAGGTGACTCCATCGGGGTCCGGGTTCTCATCTAAAACAAAGAATAAGAAACGTGAGTACAAAGTCATACTCAGCAAGACTTACATCAGAACTACACTACTCATGCTCAAGTTTCAAGGTAAAGGAGGTGGGGTTCAACATGCAAAAGTGCCAGCTTTGATTTGTCTAGTCCTGTACTACGACTACCAGACTTGAGATAAGAAGCGTACACGAGTCCACTACCAAGTCTCCAAACAATACACCACTATGGTTACTTCCTCGACTTCCCCACGAGAAAGCACACCATAGCACTCACACTTATCTTGCGAGTTTTAGAGTATCCATTCAAGTTGTCTATGATCAAGTAGAGGTCTCCAAGTAGTCCATAACCGCGGACAGGGCTATTCGAATAGTTTATTAACCCTGCAGGGGTGTACATCTTCACACGCGTGTCATCACTTATCGCCTCGTTCTCGTCACCCTTCAAGCAGGTGTCGGATGTGGATGAAACCAAGGCACTAACCTCACATCACCTTCTCTAATCCAGGAGTCGACTACCTGAGTTTGGCACCGCTCGAGAATCCGGCCGGTTCCACGAAACGGACTCAGATAATGTAAGGGACCGAGACGCCACCTCTGCCAGATGGTTTCACTGCCTCACAGGTCCACCCACATATCTATATGATGCAACCTTTTCTTCATTCTTTTTCTATGCACATGCCAAATGGAAAGCCCGAATCTAGTGTGACTCCTGGACCGGATCGGGTACGTAAAGAGGCCAAACGGGGCTCCCATAAACCCTACATGTGGTCATACTCTTTGTCTTGGATCACAAAACAGGAACTCGGGGCCTAGGGCAGTGTTCAACGAGACAACCCACTGTGTACTCCTACACAGCCTCTCATCGTTCACCTTTGTTTAGGGTGGATTCACCAACACGTTATCACCAGCATCACTGTGTTCATTCCATCCCGACCGACTCACAATCATAACATCCTCATTGTATCACTAAGCAGCAATAAGAAGTAACAGTTGCAGGGGCCACATGCTCATCATTCAACTCCTATATCTGCTAGGATTGTGGTTTGCTTAATACGGTGACAAAATGATAGGTCATGAATCGGAATGGGTTCAACTATGCGAAAGAACGTGTCTCGGTGATCTCCTAAACATGCATAAGCGAGACTGAGAGGGAAGTAGGATTTTATAGACATGATCAATGGGGTTTGCTTGCCTTGCTGACGATACACGGGTCTTAACGGTGGTCTTCTCCTTCGGGGGTGGTCACCGTCTCGGAGGCACTGTTACCGAAGAAATCATCAACAAAGGGGGGCAACATCAAAATAAAATGCACAAGCACATCATATAGTTGTCCATGACGTAAATGGTACTGGTTTGTAGCATATTCATCTTAATTGAAGTATATTGCATTTGAAATGCAAATTCAAACTTCAAACTCAAATTCAAATTATGTCATATGCATGTTTGCTACTTTTCACCCATTTTAAAATGGTCAAACATAGAAACAACTTGCATATTCATAATCCTTGCATTTTTCTGATAATTTTTCATATATTATATGTTTAATTTGGAGTTAAAATGAATATTCTATGAATTTATGAAGTTTTAGCTATTTTCTGATATTTCTGTAATTTCTCTAGAATTCTTTTAATTCAGAAATTGATTTACTGTGTCATGCTGGCATCAACATGACGTGGGGGGGCTTCTGGCCAGTGGGGCCCTGCTGTCAGTGGGAGGGTGGGGGTTAATCCCTGCGGTTAGTTTAAACATGGGGTTTAGTTTAGTGGTAGGGCCCACTATCATAGAGGGTTAGGGTGGTTAATGGGGGTGATTAGGGCTTAATTAGCCCGGCGGCTTGTCGCCGGTGGCTCGGTGCACGGCGGAGCAACGCCGGAGTTGCTCTTTTGAGCACGGGGTGGGGCTTGGGTGGTACGGGTGTGCAGCCCTCGCCCGACCGCATCTAGCAGAGCATGCAGGGGGTCGCCAGGAGCACGAGAGCATCGCCGGCTTCCAATGGCGCGGCGGCCGGAGCTCGGTATAGGCGGCGATGGAAAACGCGGGCACGGGACAAGGCGAGGGATGAGGGAAACGAAGCGCGAGCCCACCGTGAGGGTAAATGAGAAGTCAGGGGAGGCGGAGAAGGTTGGACGGCAACGCAATTTGAGCTCAAAGCCCACGGTGGCCGGCGGGAGGAAGCTGGAGCTGGCATCCGCTCCGGGGTCTTTGAGCTCGAATCGACGGCGCAAAACGACGGAGAAGACGACCGCGGTTCTGATGGACATGTTGGTGCGGCGCCTCGTCGTCGTTGTCCACGCAGAAGCTCGCCGGCGTCCTCCTTCTGTGCTCGGGCTTGCGCGAGATCCGCGAGGTAGAAGAGCAACGGCGACCCGGGGATGAGAGGAAAGGCACGAGGGTGCTCTGGGGGCTTGTGTGGCGCGAGAAGGGAGGCAGGGGAGGCCTAGACGGCTCTCGGTGGCCACGGCGGCGTCGGCCGTGACCTCCCAGCGCGCCATCGAGCAGCTTGGGGTAGACGACAAGCTCGGCTGGGCCTGGGCCGGGGAAGGTTTAGTTGGGCCCAAGGCCATAGGGGGTGGGTTGGGTTGGTTCCTTTTCTATTTTCTCTCTTTATTGTTTCTATTTTCTTTTTCTTTCTTTTGTTTTTCTCTAGGAAGAAATAGCAGAGCATTTTATAAAATACCCAAATCTTTTATGTGGGCTTAGGATATAAGTAGCTAGTCACTTATAACTTTTGGGCATTTTTGAAATTCAAATAATTTGAATTTCAATTCAAATAGGGGTCATATTTAATTTCCATGGCACATTTTGAATTTTAGAAAATTCCATGAGCATGGGAATGAACCCAAACCACTTTTGAAATGATCACCATCATTTATAGGAATTTTCCAAATATTCAAATGATTTTTGGAAAAAGATTTTTATCTGGCCATTTGAATTAATTCATCTAGGGGGGTTCCTTTTCCCATTTTGCATTTGAATTTGATTTCAATTGATTTCTTTTGAAATTTTTAACATGATGAAAAGTGACTTGCTATTCCTAGCACATACCTAACTTGGGGTTGTGACATAGCATCACCATTAATAGGTCCAATGGGACTAGGAGTGTGTTGGGTGCTAAAAGTTTGAGTATCCTCAACAACCTGAATTGTAGCAACAGTGTGGTGGGTAGGAAGGCTCTTAATTCTATCTTCTTCCATGGTGATAACTTCGGGTTTATCTTCCATCTGGTTTCTTAAAGTAGCTTGGGTGTGAGATATGTTTGAAACATAAGTTTCAGTGGAAGTAAGTCTAGTTTGGAGATTAGAAATCTCACTGTTCAGGCTCTAAAGTTGCTTGCTAATGTTTTGCAAAATAGAAGTGTGCTCACCTAATTGTCTGGAGAAGGCTTTGTTTTGTTCAAACTGAGTGCGCATATAATTCTTAGTGGCCTTCTCTATCTCTACCAGTTTCTCATAGCTAGGTAAATCTCTTTCCTTATAGGTTTGACCATGGGAGTTGTTGTTGCTAGGATAAGTGTTGTTGTTCCCATAGTTGTTGGATGGGAACGGTCTACGGGTGCTAGCAAAATTACTCCTATAAGCATTATCGTTGAAGTTGTTTCTAGATATAAAGTTCACATCTACTTGTTCTTGAGCAACCAAGGAATTTAAAGGAACATCATGAGGATCAATAGGAGATTGCTTGGTAAGTATAGACGTAATCAAGTCAACTTTTTCATTTAGGGAGGAAATCTCCTCGATAGAGTTTACCTTCCTACCTGTTGGAGCGCGTTCGGTGTGCCATTTGGAATAGTTGGTCATCATCTCATCTAGTAGTTTTGTGGCAGCACCAAGTGTTGTTGACATAAAGGTTCCTCCCGCGGCTGAATCTAACAGGTTCCGCGAGGTAAAGTTCAAGCATGCATAAAAAGTCTGGATAACCATCCAAGTAGTCAAACCCTTTGTAGGGCATTTCTTAACAAGAGATTTCATGCGCTCCCAAGATTGGGCAACGTGTTCATTATCCAATTGCTTAAAATTCATAATATTACTCCCCAATTGGATAATTTTAGCAGGTGGGTAGTACTTCCCAATGAAAGCATCCTTGCACTTATCCCAAGAATCTATGTTATTCCTAGGCAAGGATTGAAACCAAATTTTAGCTCCTTCACTCAAAGAGAAAGGAAAAATCTTAAGCTTAACAATATCACCTTCTACTTCTTTATACTTTTGCATATCACAAAATTCAACAAAATTATTTAAGTGGAAAGCAGAACACCGGAGAATTGATCTCTCATAACAAGGTTCGGCAAAGCAGGTTTAATTTCATAAGAGGTTGCTGAAGTAGCAGGTGTAGCAATAGGAGTGAAGATAAAATCATCGTTGTTGTGACTAGTGAAGTCACACAACTTAGTGTTTTCAGTGGAACCCATAGTAGCAACAAGTGGGAAAAGCAAAAAAAATTGTGATTTTTGATAAAGGACACTCAGATAAAAACTGAAAGGTAAACTAACAAGACTAAAAAGCAAAGATAAAAGATATTGTGCAACTCCCCTATCTTGAAGATTAGAGTCCCCGGCAACGGCGCCAGAAATTTGCTTGATGGCACTGAAGTAGCGCTCCTCGTTGGTTACCCCAAGTGGAAGGTTGGATGTAGCACAACAGAAAATTTCCCTTGGCAAAGATACCACGGTTGAGATCGACCAGTAGGACTCCAAGGCCGACAAGTAGGTGGTAAAGTGAACAATGGCGTCATTCACAATCTAAGACTGATTAATTCACCTGGACCTGCACACACAACAAATAACTTTGCTCCCAACGAGTATAGAGAGGTTGTCAATCTCTCTGGCCTTGTCGTTTACAAAGGATCAACGCAACAGATAAAAGATAGTGATAATGATAACTACAACTAGAAAGTAAAAGCAAGAACTAAATTGAGGGTGTAAATAGTGGTGGAAATATGGACTGGGGTCTCATGATGTTCACTAGTGATTTCTCTCTCCCAAAAGACGATAAACTTGCTATGCGAGGTAAAAAAATCACAATTGGGCAATTGACAGGATTAAAAACGCACCGCAATGCTAAGTATGCTACAAAAGAAAGGAAAAAGGCTCAAAAGCATGGGCAGTACGCCAAGATAAGTAGACCGAAATCCATCTGCATCTACTACTAATCATCCACCTTGAGCTTCCCCTCCACCATGGACGCTTCCCGGATGTGCCATGAGTAGTTTCCCTTGGACCATGAGTCTGTGATCAGTAGCTATGTGATGTTCTCCTCCCCTCTTTGTTCTTCATGGTCTAGTCCTCGTGAGCTTCCCTACATGATCGAGGGACATATGTAATTTTCTGCTGTTGCTATGCTGAGTTTGCTGGGATCTGATGGATTATGAGATTATGTTCAGATTGTGATTGAGTAATATATTTGGTTCTTATCTTTTATATTTTTGTTCCTAAGTAATTCTTGCACGTTCTCCATTGCTGTTTATTGTAAGTAGTAGGTAGCCACTCCAAGAGGGAACGTTATGCTCGATTGTGGGTTCATGCCCCCCGATGACATGCTTGAGTGACAGAAATATGAGTCTAGGGGATGTGTTGTTGCTATAAGGGGGAAAACAAAGGTGCTTGTAACCGCAGTTTCAAGGATTTTTTACTTTACGCAAAGTGCTTTTTAATGCAGTTCTCTGTTGCTTTGGGTTTACACTTTGGGTGGGGCTCGCAACTTAATACGAGCGAGATGTTCTGGATAGATATCTCAAGGTGGATGATTAGTAGTAGATGCAGTTGGATTTCGGTCTACTTATTTTGGCGTACTGCCCATGCTTTTGAGCCTCGTCCTTTCTTTGTAGCATAGTTTGCATTGCGGTGAATTTTTAATCCTGTCAATTTCCCAGCTGTAAATTTTTTTACCTCGCATAGCATTTTTATCGTCTTTTGGGAGAGAGACATCACTAGTGAACATCACGGGACCCCGTTCCATATTCTCATCACTGTTTACACGCTCTTTTATTTTCCTGCTTTTACTTTCCAGTTGCTATCACCATTATTATTATCCCTTGTGTTTGATCCTTTGTGATCAACAAGGCCGGAGAGATTGACAACCTCTCTGTACTTGTTGGGAAGCAAAGTTACTTGTGTTCTGTGCACACGTCAGTTGCGCCGCTGACACCTACTTATCATCTCCGGAGTCCTACTGGAGACAAACCTTGGTATCTTCACCGAGGAAAATTTGCCGCTACACTACATCTCACCTTCCACTTGGGGTAACCAACGAGGAGAGATATCAAGAAAATTTCCGGCGCCGTTGCCGGGGACTCCGAGTGCTAAGATAGGGGAGTTTCTCACTACCTTTTACCTTTGCTATTTAGTCTTGTTAGTTTAGCTTTCAGTTTTTATCTTTGTGTCTTATATCAAAAATAAATAAAAATATTTATCTTGCTAGTAGCTGTCATTATGTCTGGTCCTTTTGCCTTTGTTGAGACAAAGGTTCTCACCTTTAAACAAAAAGGTGGTGAAAGTTTAAAAGATGTTGGTATAAAATTAATGATTCTCAGAAAAGAGCCACCAAGAAGCAATCCACTACTATCGTACTTAGAAATTTTTATGTTGGGATTACGCCTTGGAATAGGTTCATTCTAGATACTGCTAGCAATGGGAATTTCTTAGAAGCCCCAATTTGGGAGTCTCTTAATGTTATCGAAAATCTTGTTGGAAATCTCCCTGTTGCTAGAATACAAGAAGATATAACTCTAGCTCACATTATGAAGAAACTTTAAAAGATAGAGTTAGAAATACCAAGTATAACTAGGATAAATGAGTTGGATCGCAAGATTCAAGGATATTTGAATAAACTTGATAGCTCCATGCTTAAAATTATTAAAACTTTGGAGACCTTCAAATCCCATGATATGGATCCCTCTAGGGTTGACAAGATTGAGGAAATCATTAACACTTTAGGAAACTACTTTCTCCTCAATCAAACCAAAGAGGGTAGAAACTCCGGCAAGAAGGGAACCTAAGTTCAACTATGTCCCTAAGGTTCCCCGACCTAAAAATAATCCACCCATTACCAAGGAAGTTGAAACCGTGAAAACTTTGGAAGAAATACCTCTTTTAGATAAATTTATAAATGAAACTGTAACATCCCAAAATTTTCTAGATTTTGGAATGTTAATAAATAAATATCATTGTGTAAATTATTCTGATTTTCAGGGGGAAATTAAAATTATCAAGTTTTGTCTAAACCTTTGCAAAATTATGTTATTAAACTTGGATAATTATTTATCCAATAAAGAAAATCTTGTTTGCGAGGTTTATTAAAAAATTAAAGAATGATTTTCTTTCTTTTGAAATTTGGTGAAACCACAATTAAATATTTTTTAGTGAGAATAAAATGACTTTCTCAAATTTATTGTGGATTCATATTCATTGTTAAAATTATTTTGAATTTGGAGTTCATATGATGTTGGCATTTAAAGGCTTTTTAAATATTTCCAATAAGTCAAATAAATAAATGAGTGGAGATAATATGACTTCTCCAAAATTATTATTGGGCATATTTATCATTTTAATAATTGGCTATTTTAGAAAAATCATTTTGGTATTTATAAAACCATAAAACTAATTTAGGGAATTTATTAATACCTCAAATGATGTTTATTTTGAAAGAAAAATATTTATAAAATATTTTCTAAGAGGGGCATATATTTTTCTAGACGCTCTATATTATATTTAGCCCATATAAATTGTATGGATTTATTTGAGATATAATTGATATTTAATTATCAAATCTATAATTCTAGTTCTATTTGAATTTACAATTAGGAAGTCTAAGCATATTGGGCCAAGCCAACCTCTCTCTATTTTTTTTCCTCTCTATCTTTTTCCTTGGGCCAAGTTCCCTCCACTGAGGCCCATGTCGGGTTTTTTTCACAGCGAAAACGAGTGTCTTCTACCTCCTGTACATCAGTGAGTTACACAGAGAACAGAAACGTACATCCATGGCTGCCTTCTCCTTTCCCCTTCCTCTAGCGGTCATTATAATCACCATTTCAGTTTGCCACCAATAAGAAAATTCTTAGAATCTTCTGGGTGAACCCATTAAGGGAATTAAAACTCCATTTCATCGCTTTAATATTTCAAATCTACGTCGTGCTCCGAATGCCAAAAATGGCATTGAGTTCCCGATCTCCCTTCACGGCCTATATAAGGTTGAGTTTAGGCAAGCATTGCGCGTGTCTACTCCTCCTCTTCCGTATACCTTTCATAGCCAGAGTTATGATCCTCTAAACATGAAGTAATTCCTCGTCGGAGTTACATGCAGCTGCCACATTCCGACGAAGGTTACATCCCCATACAAGGACCCCGACCTCGATATTTCTTCCATTCTTCATAAATTTCCATGCTTCATACCTTTGACATCTTTGTGAAAAATAATATGCAGCCGGAGCGCGACATATACATCAACGTGAACTCCGATGACTTTTTGTTAAGTCCGGCGAGCCGTAGCCGCGCTTGTAGAAAGCCATCGACTTGGAGACCTTGTCCAAAAGGTTTTCAACCTCCGTCTATAGACCGTACACCATCCCATCTTCGCCGGTGCACTGATTTCGACAACACCGGCGAGAGCACGGCCCAACTCCGGCGACCTAGCCACCCAACTCTGGTGAGTTAATATCCAATTCTGTTCTCAACCGTCGGATGTAGATCTAGCGTCCTTGGGTGAATCACTTAAGTGAAGAGGTATCAGCTAATAAGATTCTGCCAAGTGGCATTCTCTCAATTAATCCCGTAATTCCCTTTCAGAAAAAATACACAAACTTCAGAAAAACATATCCCCTAGACTACAAATCCAAATTCAACAAATTTTATATCCCCCGATTCCTTGAAACATGTAGTTTATTTTAAAACTAAAATATTCCACTTTTGATAAATTTAAATTTTAATTATAATTTAAATATTAATTCGAGTATTTTTCCTATAGATATTAATTCGTAATTCATATGAAAATATTTCTTATACAAAAATTGGCCCCTATAACAATATCTTTCTGTTAGAATGCATTCCATATTTTTCTAACTAAGTTTAGTTCCTGATTTAGCTCAACATTCCAGTTTCCTTTCTTTTATCATAATTCAATTACATCATTAGTTTAATTTTTATTCTTGAGTCATTCTTCTTGTGAAGATCATTAGGAACCTCTCTGATCATATTCTATCAAGAAAATTTGTATTTATTTAAATTACTTTAACATAAATATTTATGTCATCCAACTTCATAAACCAATTCCATATTTACCTGAACTTAATGATGTTAACATGGTGAACTCACATGAATTGTATTTGATCTAATAACTAAAATGCCATGAATATAGCACTATAAGAAACCGTGAACAAATTCGAATATCCTAAAACTCTTATGAATTCTAATTCTCATTGTCAACCATAAGTCGAACATCCTAAATAGTACTTCATGGAATTTTGGGTTACGAAATCTTTTCTCACAATCATTCCATATACTAAAACCAAGATCTTCACTTGTACCAAATTGCTCAAACCATAGGATAAAACCTATGTCAAACTTCCATTCAATCTACCTTGGCCCTATCCAAACCCATGATCATGTCTTAGCTATTTTCTTATCAATATTACTAGTTAAATATTTTTTATTATTTATTTGTATCTTTATTTGGATCTTCATTTGGATTTTGTTGTGTGTTGAGGTAATTTTGTTTATCGTTAGGTATATTGTAATGTGAAGGAGTGATGGTATAAAATAGAGTATCAACTTCAAGAGACTCAGGCAAGTTGCAATTTGATCATACTTTGTCCTATATTTTTATTATATGCATGAACTCTTTCAATTTATTTTATGCATGAAAAGTTTTACTAAAGTGTTTACAAAGTATATATTCCTATTCAAACCCTTAAGTTCAAAGCTTATATCTATGCTTATGCTTAGCCATGCTTGTAGAAATGGGAGGGTTTGAAAAACCAAAACAAGTTTTTAAGCATTAAAACTTGCTCTCTTTTGGAGCAATGTTTTTTGAAAACTTTTGAAAACAAAACTATAAAAAAAATTCTACAAGTGATTGCACCCATCTGGGGTCTTGCACACCAAGTAATTGCGCTCGACGGAGGACTTGCATACTTGAGTGATTGCGCCCGACTGGGGTCTTGCACACTTGACGGATTGCGCCTAATTGAGGTCTTGCACACCAAGTAATTGCGCTCGACGGAGGACTTGCATACTTGAGTGATTGCGCTCAACTAGGTTCTTGCACACGATGGGATTGCGCTCAACTAGGGTCTTGCATACTAAGTGATTGCGCTCGACGGAGGACTTGCACACTTGAGTAATTGCGCCTGGATGAGGACATGCATCGTTTCTAACTCTGCAGAGTCAAGACTATATTTTTCTAAAAATCTGTTTTAAGGGTTCTAGGTTGAGGATTGAGCACGGGGGTGTGTTTCACTTCAACCACATATATATTTTACTTAGGTTGGAGATTTGTCCTTGGTGTATCTACCCAAGTGTTTCACTCTAACCCTATATCTTCAAAAACTATTTTGTTTTTCAAATAAAGTTTACAAATCTGAGTTAGGGGAAAATTGGCTTTTTGCAAATAAACCCTATCTATCCACTTGACTTACCCTGCATGAATAATCTGTTATATTCCTTTTCTTTGCAACTTGCGAGTACATTCAATGTACTGACCCATTTGGGTTGTACTCACGTGCAGATGAAGACATGTAAGAGGCGATAGGATCACGGGTCTACACTCAATGAGCCAAGTGTCGTTGATGGAGCCCCTAGCTTAGTAAAGTATATGTTTCCGCCGTATTCTATGCCAGCCTTGAGCTGTGCAAGTTGTATGAAAATATGTAACTCTGGATCCTTCATTTGTGGTAATATGATCTATGTTCACTTGGTATTCACTCTTGTGACTGTGTGTGCTAGCTACGATCCAGGGATAGCACAGTAAGCACAGAGATTCGAATCTTATCAGATTCGGGTCATTACATAAACTCCCATTGATTTTCCTCCTTTTGGTTTTCTCACTAGAAGTATCTTCATTAGGCCTTTATTTGAAAGACCTCTTAAGACTATTTGTACAATTGAAGAGCTTTTTCATGATCTTGATGATGGTTCGATTGATACAACTTGATCTTTTGCCTTATGCCTAGCTTAAAGGCGTAAAAGAAAGCGCTTGTTGGGAGGCAACCCAAGATGTTTTTATTTCTGTTCTTAGTGGTCTTGATGATTGTTACTATTGTAGAAACATCATTGTATCTTTATTTTAAAGCTTTGTGCCAAGTTATAGCCTCTTATGATAAGGGAAACAAAAGTTGTGACATGTTGTCCAGAAAAAAGATTCTGTCTGCTTGATGGAAAAAATCGAAACAAATAACCAGTTCATATTTTTAGCTGAATTCTTTACACAGCATGCTCTATACAATTGTGAAACTTTCGTATGTTCTGAGTTTTTTTATTTGAGTTGCAAAAGTGCCCCAAAAAAATAATTTACTACCTGTTGTTCTGTTTTTCATAGATTCTGTCACGTTTTGCCTTTCCTTACTTTTGCGAACCTTAAGCTTGCTTTTTATTTGAAAAAAAAATTTGCCAATCTTGAGAAACAGTAGCTCTTAAAGAATATCTTTATATCCAGTGGGGAAAATATATTTTATTAAGGGTACTAACCTCTCTAATCAGCTTATGATGAGTTATGTATGAAGGGAGTTTTCAAGTGTGCGAGGGAAGATGATGAAAGAATATCCCGGAGTGTCAAACGCTCAAGCTTGGGGATGCCCCCATGCATCCCCAAAAATATTCAAGGAGACTCTATCATCTAAGCTTGGGGATGCCCCCGTGCATTCCCTTATCCATCAACAATCATCAGTTCGTCCTTCGTCTCACTATATTTTTATCACTTCATGCATTATGTGCTATGCTTGGAGCGTCTCACTCTTAGGTTTACCTTTTTAATTTTCTTTAGCTTTGCTTGCTGTTCATAACAAGTTAGACCCCAGCTTACTTTGTGTTGGAGAGAAACACACTCCACTCCAATCTAGAACACATCATAGGATTTTTCATGCTTCTCTTTCTGCTGTTGTGTGTTCTTTATCTTTTCGTAGCAACTGCCATGTTTAGTTTTAGTTTTAGTTTTGTCTTTAGCAAGATCCTTGGATGTTGTTTATTTTTTTTTGCTAGAACTCTCTTTAGTTTTCATGTTTATCTTGCTAAGAGAGTTGGTTGTTTCACTGAGTTGTGTCTTGTCTTGAAAATAGGTAATTGAGGTTTGTTATTTAATTTTAGTAGTAACTTGCAATAGTTTTGAGATATTGTTATGAGTAAAGTTTGAAATTTTGGTGTCAAGAGCTCTAGCCTATTAGTGATAGGTGTCGTATTTTGGGCAATCTGTGTTTATTTTCAAAAACCTACAAAACTAGTTGAGAACTCTAGCTACTAGATGGATCACTAATCTTTGGAGGGATCGGATATTAGAGTACACTCACGTACCATGACTCGAGGATGCGCAAGGATAACCAAAACCCCATACACTCCTCCTCGGGGTACTTGTCTCTTTGTGAACCTCCTTATTAGATTCAGATTTACCGATAATAAGTGCATGAGTTCTTCGGACTAATGTAAGTATTGAAAGTTGACAATTCCACCTTCTCATATTTGCTAGCCTCTTCAGTACCATGTGATACGTCCAAAACGTATCTATAATTTCTGCTTGCTCCATGCCTCTTTTGTGTGATATTGCTATGATAATGATGAACTTCCATACACTTTTTATCATATTTGGACTAACCTATTAACTCAGTGCACCCCAGTTCTAGTTCCTGTTTTCTGCTGTTTTTCTATTTCAGGTTTCCCCCTTATTTAAAGTACCAGAAAAATTCTGGGAAAAATATAGGAAAAATCAGCGTACCAAAAGCTTCGCGAAGAGCCCGAGAGGGCCCAAAGGGGGGCTAGGGGGGCCCAGGCGGCCAGTGGGCGTGGCCCCACTCCTGGCCGCGCCAGGGGGGCGCCTGGAGCCCCTGGCCCACCTCTGGCTGCCCCCTTTCGCCTATTTATTCCCCGTGATGAGAAACCCTCGGGGACGGAACCCTTTTTCGCGATCTCTCCTCTGTTCCGCCGCCGCCGCGCTTCCAAGATCGGGAGCACTAGAAGACCTCTTCCCGGCACCCTGCCGAAGGGAGGAATCACCTCCGGGAGCTTCTCCACCACCATGGATGCTTCCCGGATGAACCGTGAGTAGTCCACCTTGGACCATGGGTCTATGATCAGTATCTATGTGGCACTTATGTAATCTTTCTGCTGTTGCTATGCTGAGTTTGCTGGGATCCGATGGATTATGAGATTATGTTCACATTGTGATTGAGTTATATATTTGATTATCTTCTTTTATATTTATGTTCTTGAGTAATTCTTGCATGTTCTCTGTTGCTGTTTATTGCTTTGGCCAAGTAGTAGGTAGTGACTCCAAGAGGGAGTGTTATGCATGATTGTGGGTTCATGCCCCCCGATGACTAGTTTGAGTGACAGAAACATGAGTCTAGGGGATGTGTTGTTGCCACAAGGGGGAAAACAACGGTGCTTGTACTTGTGGGTGCAAGGATTGTTTACTTTACGCAAAGTTCTTTAATGCAGTTGTGTGTTGCTTTGGGTTTACACTTTGGGTGGGATTCGCAACTTAATACCAGCGAGATGTTCTGGATAGATATCTCAAGGTGGATGATTAGTTGGTAGATGCAGATGGATTTCAGTCTACTTGTCTTGGCGTATCGCCCATGCTTTTGAGCCTCTTCCTTTCTTTATAGCATAATTATCATTGGTTTGCGCACATAATCCTATCAATTGCCCAGCTGTAATTTGTTTACCTCGCATGGCTATTTTATCGTCTTTTGGGAGAGAGACATCACTAGTGAACATAATAGGACCCCGGTCCATATTTCCAATACTTTTTACATCTTCAATTTACTTTCAGTATTTACTTTTCCATAGCTATCACTATCATTATTATCCCGTGCGTTTTATCCTTTGTAAACAACAAGGCCGGAGGAATTGACAACTCCTCTGTACTCGTCGGGAGCAAAGCTATCTGTTGTGTGTGCAGGTCCAGGTCAAGGAAGCAACTTTTGTCTAAAACGGTGCAATTGTTTCCTTGCCACCTTCTTGTCGATCTTGGAGTCCTACTGGTCCGACACTCAACCTTAGCATCTTCGCTAAGGGAAATTTGCCGCTATCTAGAGCTCACCTTCCACTTGGGGTAACCAACGAGGGGCGAGAAGTTATCTCGTGTATCAAGCAAATTTCTGGCCCCGTTGCCGGGAACTCCACTCTTCAAGATAGGGGAGTTGCACACTATCTTTTATCTTTGCTTTTTAGTCTTGTTAGTTTACCTTTCAGTTTTTGCTTCAGTGTCTTTTATCAAAAAACAAAAAAATAGATATCTTGCTTGCTGCTACTATGGGTTCCTCTGAGAACACCAAGTTGTGTGACTTCACTAGTCACAACAACAGTGACTTTATATGCACTCCTATTGCTACACCTGCTACTTCAGCACCTTCTTATGAGATTAAACCTGCTTTGCTGAACCTTGTTATGAAAGATCAATTCTCTGGTGCTAGAGATGATGCTGCTTTGCACTTAAATAATGTTATTGAGCTTTGTGATATGCAAAATTACAAAGAAGTAGATGTTGATATTGTTAAGCTTAAGCTTTTTCCTTTCTCTTTGAGGGATGAAGCTAAAATCTGGTTTCAATCCTTGCCTAAGAATAGCATAGATTCTTGGGATAAGTGCAAGGATGCTTTTATCGGGAAGTACTATCCCCCTACTAAGATTATCCAGTTGAGGAGCTTTATTATGAATTTTAAGCAATTGGATAATGAACACGTTGCCTAAGCTTGGGAACGCATGAAATCTCTTGTTAAGAATTGCCCTACATATGGTTTGACTACTTGGATGGTTATCCAAACCTTTTATGCAGGCTTGAACTTTACCTCGCGGAACTTGCTAGATTCGGCCACGGGAGGAACCTTTATGTCAACTACACTTGGTGCTGCCACAAAACTTCTCGATGAGATGATGACCAACTATTCCCAATGGCACACCGAAAGAGCTCCAACAGGTAGGAAGGTAAACTCTGTCGAGGAGATCTCCTCCCTAAATGAAAAAGTTGACTTGATTATGTCTCTACTTACCAAGCAATCTCCTATTGATCCTCAAAATGTACCTTTAAATTATTTGATTGCTCAAGATCAAGTAGATGTGAACTTTATCTCTAGAAACAACTTCAATAACAATGCTTATAGGAGTAATTTTGGTAGCAATCCTAGACCGTTCCCCTCCAACAACTATGGGAACAACAACACTTATCCTAGCACCAAAAACTCCACTTCTGAATTAGAGAGTATGCTTAAAGACTTTTTCACTACCCAAAAAGCCTTCAACAAGAGTGTAGAGGAAAAACTAGACAAACTAGATAACCTCTCGTCAAAGGTAGACAATTTAGCCCACGAAGTAGAGTTGCTTAAAATTAGAACTTCTCCCCTTGAGGAGTGGAAGGTCACTCCTATGAATGTTATCCAATTACAAATTAATGAAAACATTAGGATGATGGCTAAACTTAAAGAGAGATGGGCTAGAGAAAAGGAGGAAGAAGATAGGATTAAGAGCCTTCCTACACACCATACTGTTGCTACTATCCAAGTGGTTGAGGATATCCAAACTCTTAGCACCCACTGCACCCCTAGTCCCATAGGACCTATTGATGGTGATGCTATGACCTCAACCGTAGAAGAAGAAATTCCTATGAATATAGAAGCTACCAAACAAGTGAGCCTAAAGGACACAACTACCACTTTACTTGATAGTAGTGACCTTGATTTTGATAATTGCACCCTTTCTGAAGTTATTCCTTTCCTTCACAAGATGTCTAGAGACCCCCACACTAGCACACTTAATCTTGCCTTCACGGAGCATATCACTAATGCTCTCATCAAAGCTAGGGAGGAGAAGCTTAGGGTAGAAGCCTTCATACCTAGAAAGCTAGAAGATGGTTGGGATCCTATGATTAGAATTAAGTTGAATAACTTTTCTTTCTATGCTTTATGTGATCTTTGAGCTAGTACCTCTGTTATGCTCAAAAGAATGTATGATATATTTGAATTGAAACCTTTTGATGGTTGTTCTTTTGGTGTTCGTCTCGTCGATTCTTCCGTAAAGAAACCTTTGGGGAAGATAGATGATGTTATTATCATTTTCAATGACAATTATGTTCCCGTTGATTTTACTATTATGGACATTGAATGTGAACCTTCTTGTCAAATTATTTTGGGACGTCCTTTTCTTCGCACTGTGGGTGCTATTATTGATATGAAAGAAGGGATTATAAAATTCCAATTCCCTCTCAAGAAAGGGATGGAACACTTCCCTAGGAAAAAGATTAAGTTGCCTTTTGAGTCCGTCACACGGGCTAGTTATTTTCTTGAAAAGACTTGATCTATTTGCATTAAGCCTAGCTAATGGCTTTAAAGAAGCGCTTTCGGGAGGCAGCCCGCAACGAACTTAGGATTTCCTTTTTGTTTTCCTTCTGTTTTTAGTGGTGTTGATGATTGTTACTACTGTAGCAACATTATTGTATCTTTACTTTTCAAGCTTTGTGCCTTTTTTAGCCTCATACGACAAGGGAAGTGAAAGTTGTGACATGCTGTACAGAAAACAGATTATCTCCTCGTGACTAGAAAAATCAGAGAAAAATCCCAGTTCGTCTTTTTGAGCTGAATTTTTTACACAGCATGCTCTATACAATTACGAAACTTTCTTATGTTCTGAGTTTTTTGATTTGAGTTGCATAAGTATCCCTAAAAAGTTCTTTACTACCTGTTGGTCTGTTTTTCACACAGTCTGTCCTGTTTTGCCTTTTCCTCGTTTTGCAAACCTTAAGCTTGCTTTTTCTTTGCAAAAACTTTTTGGAAATCTTGAGAAACAGTAGCCCTTCAAGATTATCTTTATTTCCAGTAGAGAAAAATTATTTTATTATGGGTCCTAACCTCGCTAATCAGATTATGATGAGTTATGTATGAAGGGAGTTTTCAAGTGTGCGAGGGAAGATGATGAAAGAAGATTAAGAAGTGTCAAGCGCTCAAGCTTGGGGATTCCCCCATGCATCCCCAAGAAATATTCAAGGAGACTCAAGCGTCTAAGCTTGGGGATGCCCCCGTGCATCCCCTTCTCCATCGACAATTATCAGATCGTCTCTCGTTTCACTATATTTTTATCACTTCATGCGTTATGTGCTATTCTTGGAGCGTCTCGCTCTTAGGTTTATTTTTAGTTTTCTTTAGCTTTGCTTTCTGTTCATAACAAGTTATAACCCAGCTTTCTTTGTGTGGGAGAGAAACACGCTCCACTTCCAAAATCTAGAACACAACATAGGACTTTTCATGCTTATCTTTTTGCTGTGTGTGTTCTTTATCCTTTTCATAGCTATTGTCATGTTTTTCTCTTAGTTTTCATGCTTATCTTTTCAAAGAGCTTTTGTTTAGTTTGTTGCTGGAACTCTCTTGAGTTTTCATGTTTATCTTGTTTAGAGAGTTTGCATGTTGCACTGAGTTGTCTATCTTGACTTGAAGTAGGTAATTGAGGTTGCTATTCTTTTTGTAGTAGTAACTTGCAATAGTTTTGAGGTGTTGTTTTGAGTAATGTTTGGACTTTTGGTGTCAAAAGCTTTAGCCTATTAGTGATAGATGTCGTATTTTGGGCAATCCGTGTTTATTTTTAAAACCTTCAAATTAGTTGAGAACTCTAGCTACTAGATGGATCACTACTCTTCTGAGGGGTCGAATATTAGAGTACACTCACGTACCATGAGTCGAGGATGCGCAAGGATAACCAAACCCCCATACACTCCTCCTCGGGGTACTTGTCTCTTTGTGAACCTCCTTATTAGATTGAGAGTTACCGATAATAATTGCATGAGTTCTTCGGACTAATGTGAGTATTCGAAAGTTGACACTTCCACCTTCCCATATTTTTCTAGCCTCTCCTGTGCCGTGCATTGCATTCTTCTCACTCCGAGAGATGGCGTCCACCTTCGCCGGTACATCCAAACCCTTGGCATGATACGCTTTGTCATCATAAACCTCCTTATATCCTTCCTCAAAACAGCCACCATACCTACCTATCAAGGCATTTCCATAGTCTTTCCGAGATATATTGCCATGCAACATCCACCTTCTCATGACTTGATCTTCATGGCATACATGCTATTTGCTTGATCGAGGAGCCGCATGCTAGTTGGGCATTGCCCTAATCATTGCTACATGACGTGCTAGTATCATTGCATATCCTCCTACACTGGCAGAGGCATACATTTACATACTTCATGATAGTTACATCTTCTTTATGATTTGAGTACTTTGTAAAGTGTGAAAGATCTTCTATACTTCTTGTAATTTATAGAGTGTTGCCCCTAAAGTGAGGAAAAGATCCCAAAGTGGACAAATTAAAAGATCCCAAAGAGGAAAAAATTAAAAGATCCCAAAGAGGACAAATGAGAAAAATAGAAAGAGCCATTGAGGCCACCAAAAAATACAAAAAAGAGAAAAAAGGAGAAAAAATAAATAAAAAGAGAGAAGGGGGCACACTATTATTCCTTTTGAGAGATCCACACTCATACTCCATCTTATATCTTGTACTCCATAGAGATTATCATTCATGCATATAGCTATGTGGGGACCTTCAGACTATAGAACTTGGCTTGTATATTCCAATGATGAGCCTTCTAAAATGAGCTCTAGGTCTTCTTGAGCAAGAAAGTTGGATGCACCCCCACTAGTTCCATTGGAGAGCTTACCTTAGCTCATATGTGCATCCGTTGCATGGCAATCCCTACTCCTCACATCATATCTATCATTTGGCTTTCTCTCGCCTATGATTGTCCTCATTTATGTGAGCCTTTCACAACTTTTTGTCTTCCTCCTCCACCTTATTCTCTCTTTGCTATCCTAAGTGTCAACTTTCTTGCTTACGCTCATCCATTGCATGAGTGCTCAAAATGTTGAAAAGGATTGGATCATTTTTACTTGTACCTGGCTAGTGGTCTGGAGATGAGTCAAGATAAGATTCCAAAGAATACCAAGTGTGAAACTTTAGTAGATTGAGTTCTCAACATAAAAATACTTTTTCTCGTATATCCCTATCCTCTTTCTTGCACGCAAACACCATTTGGACACATTCGAGTCACGGACAGCGAGAGCTCTTGCACCTTTATGTTCTTATGTTGCTTGTTTCAATGCTAAATATAGACTCTTGCCTGTTATGACTTGAATTGAATAACATGCCTGACGGGGATCAACCCCGGAAAATCCCATGGTCAGGGACCCTGGGTTAGTCATGAGAGGCACAGGTTGGACGATAGCTCGTCGGCAAACAGGGAGGCACGCTCCTGCTCGATATTATTGATGGGGGAGATGCGATTACAGGGGATGCCAAGGCTGGAGCGCTCAAGGCTAGGGTTACAGATGATATTGGTTGTCTTTGGTGTCGCCCCTCCTAGCCCTAATATACTGGGCTAGGTCTCGGGGAATTCATCTACGTTTACATGTAAGCTTTCCTAACCCTAGCTTGCTCCGTACGGCAGGTTTTTGCACCTTCCTTGTGAGTCGTAGACTCCTACGTCGGTGTTAATTAGCAGGTCGAGGCTGTATCTTCATGGGCCTTTTCTCTTCATGGACACCAGGTAGGTTCATCCGTAGGAGTCGTGGGGTCACCCCCTTGTCAGTAGCCCTCGAGTGCCTGGGGGACTCGAAGAGTCGCGCAGGGACTCGAGTACATCCATTTGTCGGTTCTTGGTATGCGCGGTTCATCTGCGGGTCACTGGCAGTCTGGTGGCCATGACAAAACCTGTTTCGAGGGATCCTAAGCTGAAAGGGCCCAAGGAGTCGACGGGTCGAGCCCTGGTGAATTGCACTAGGGCAAATACCACAGTAGCCCAATCAAACCCACGTCCCTCGACATGAGCTTGAAACACTGGTGTCGAGCAAAAGTCCGGTCGCTTCAGGTCTTACGGTGTTCATTTTCCGCCAGTAATGTGCATAGCCTAAGGCGCATCCGCCCGTCTTTTTCTATCATGCGCAGCGCATGGGAAAGGTTGGGAGTGAAATCGCTCTTCGGCAAGTCCCAGCCCGGCCGAACTTCACAGCGGGGTCTTACCTACACGCTAATCTTGCGTGGCATCTGGGCACAATGTATCGTGTTCCAGGAGTGTGTGTTTTTGAGGCGCGGAGCCTTATAGTTTTGCACCCGCTTGTAACAAAACATCAAGCGAGCTGTTCACTCATTCACCCGAGGAGCTTGTTTCGAGTGCTCAGTCGGGGGGTTTTTCGCGAGTAATCACTCGAATGCTGTTTCGGCTCTTGAGGTGAGGGAGCACCTGAGACTCTTAGCGCCGTATGATCTTGGCGAATGCATGTTTGTCTTACGTCGGGTTGAGGGAGCACCCGAGACTCTCATAAGTGCGAGTGGTCACTCGAGCACATGGCTGACCTTTAGGTGAGGGAGCACCCGGGACTCTTTATGATGTACTCTCCCGATGGGAGTAAGATGTTTTTCTTCCTTGGGGAAAAGATCTGAAAGATGGAATCTCTGAGCCTTGATGACCGTTGGTTTTCTTTGCCGCTCGTCAGGATGATGATGCCTCTTCTTGATGGCTGTCAGGGATGCCTCGCCAGTGACCCGTCACATCTTCGTGACCGGTCATAATGATAGCTGCTGTGGCGTGCGGCAGGCGCTGGTTTGGTTTCCGATATGCGCGTTGGGAACGCGCGTGAATTGACGCGTCCCATGCACAGTGCGTCCCGTGGGAAAGCATTTTGGTCTTGGAATTTGAGACGCCTGCGATGTTTGTTCTTTCGATTAATTGCTGCTGTCGTCTCGGCTTCTCCGTGGGAGGTTTTGTGTTCTATAAATAAGGCGTTCTCTTCCACTTCGTTTCACCTCCATCTATCTTGCTCCTTTGCCCTTCCTTCTTCTCTTCTTCTTCTCATGGTTCCTAGGTGGGGTGTTGGTCGTGGCCGTGTTCGTCGTGGCCGTGGTGGCCGTGCACCACGCTCATGCCATGGTGGTCGCCATGGTGAGGCGCCAGTGCCTTCTTCCTCTCCCTTGGAGGAGGGTTTCTGGCGCTATGATTTTCTTTTGCATGTCCGTGGCCGGAGCGCCAGTCGCGTGCTTCTTCCTTCTTCTTTTTCCGCCATTTTCTCTGAACGTGGCTTGGATGGCTTGCTTCTGCATCTTCAAGGGAGTTGTCGATCTCCTTCTTATGTTGATTTGGAGGTTGAGAACTCCCGCTTGATTTTCCTTGGCTCTAGTTGGAATTTGTTTGCTCGGCGGTTGAATCTGCGAGATGGCGATATGCTCAGCTGTCGTTTTGATGGCGAAAGCACTGTCACTGTCCGCGCGTTCGATCCGAGCGGAAATATCATGGATCCTCACTGGCAGGAGTCGAGCAGCGACAGCTCCACAAGGTCGAGGAGTCCTACGCCTGCGTCATCTATGGCTCCGTCTTCTGGCGACTCCTCAGGTGGTGGTGGTGAGCCGTCTTCAACTGCTTCCTCCTCTGACTCTGAAGAGGACCTCGATGTCAAGCCATCGATCAAGCGGGTGCGCCAGGCGACCTTGTAGAACTGGAGGCGGCCTCATCTTCGCTGGCAACCCGGAGAGGATGCTGTTCGTCCGGAGAAGAAGGCATGCGGCCGCAGCTGGAGAAGAAGCTGGTGGAGCAGGAGAAAAAGCTAGTGGAGCATCGACAAATAAGTCGAGCTTCACTCTTTTGTTATGTCATTGACATCTTCATCTAGCTTGCTTTTCCTTTGTCTGGGGTGATGCTCTTTTACTAGGGTCGATTGCTCCTCATGAGCACACATGTAGAAGTCTTAATTCCTTGGGTGATTCCCTCTTGTAACAGGAGCTGCCTTCTATCCAAATGTAGTTGAGTCCTTTTTGTACTGAAAATGATCCTTATGATGTAAACTGTGCTTGATCCTTTGCAATGGAATTTATATTTGGGCCTTTATGCAACCGAAAACTGTGTTCGAGTCCTTGACGATCAGGAGCTGTCTTCGATTTCTTTGGAACCGAGAGCTGTGTTCGAGTCCTTTGCGATCGAGAGTTGTCTTCGAGTCCGTCCAATACTTTGCACTGTGGGTTCTATCGGGTGAGCGAGAGCGCTCCCGATGGGAGTAGCCCCCGAGGCTACGCTTGAGTCAAAGGGTCGAGCTTAGGCTAAATTTTGTTTCCCTTGTCGTTAGTTTCTGTCTTTTATCGGGTGCGCGGCAGCGCTCCCGATGGGAGTAGCCCCCGAGTCTTTAGGTGATCGTTGGCGATCGGGTGAAGACTAAATGAGCCTGTGTCCTGTGCTTCCTCCAAAGTTTCTTCAGAGTACTTGGTGCTCCATCTGATTGTGGCCATGTCTTTCGAGCCCTGCTGTCTTCGGGGGGATTTTGTGCTCGAGCCCCCGAGTGTTTGTGTTTAAGATCGCTTGAGTGGTGATAGCGTCTCTCGGGGGGATTTTATTCTTAAGCCCCCGAGTGCTTTTTGGTTAAGATCGCGTAAGCGATAGCGTCTCTCGGGGGGATTTTACTCTTAAGCCCCCGAGTGCTTTTTGGTTAAGATCGCGTAAGCGTCTCTCGGGGGGATTTTACTCTTAAGCCCCCGAGTGCTTTTTGGTTAAGATTGTGTAAGCTATAGCGTCTCTCGGGGGGATTTTACCCTTAAGCCCCCGAGTGCTTTTTGGTTAAGATCGCGTAAGCGATAGCGTCTCTCGGGGGGATTTTACTCTTAAGCCCCCGAGTGCTTTTTGGTTGAGATCGCGTAAGCGATAGTGTCTCTCGGGGGGATTTTACTCTTAAGCCCCCCAGTGCTTTTTGGTTAAGATCGCGTAGGCGATAGCGTCTCTCGGGGGTATTTTATTCTTAAGCCCCCGAGTGCTTTTTGGTTAAGATCGCATAGGCGATAGGGTCTCTCGGGGGGATTTTATTCTTAAGCCCCCGAGTGCTTTGAGATGGCAGTATTTGGGCAATATTTTCTTTATTGCGGTCGAGGAGCTACATGAGTTGCCAGTCATGTCTTGACCGATGGGGACTATGGATAGAACAGTCGCAAGTTTGCTACGTTCCATGGGTTGCCCACGTCCTCGTCTGTCTTCCGGTTCTTCAGCCTGTAGGCGCCACCTCCGATGACTTTTGACACTATGAATGGTCCTTCCCATTGGGGGGCAAGTTTATGGACCTTCTCTTGTATCAGCCGTAGGACTAGGTCGCCTTTGTTGAAGGTTCTAGTGCGCAAGCGGCTGCTTTGGTAGGTGCGTAGCTTGTCCTAGTACCCCCTCTGATTTTGCCAGGGCTGTATCTCTTGCTTCATCTGCCGTATCTTTGTCGTCTTGCAGTGCTTCTTCTGCTTCTTCTTCTTCGTACCCGGTGACCCGAGGTGCTCCGAACTTGAGGTCATGTGGTAGGACTGCCTCTGCCCCGTACACCATGAAGAAGGGTGTGTACTGGGTCGCGGTGTTTGGTGTGGTTCGTAGGCTCCATAGGACCGCGGGGAGTTCTTCTACCCAGTTTCCGGTGGCTTGCTCGAGTGGTGCGAGGAGCCTTTTCTTGATTCCTCCGCACACAAGGCCATTTGCTTTTTCCACCTGGCCGTTGGACTGTGGGTGCGCGACTGATGCATAATCGATTTTGATGCCCAGTTCTTTGCAGAAGTTCTGGAATTCTGAAGCTGTGAAGTTCGTCCCGTTGTCCGTGATGATGTTGTGTGGCACTCCGAACCTGAAGATGGTCGATTTTATGAAGTTGAAAGCCGTGAGGGCTGTGGAGCTGGTGATGGGCACTGCTTCGATCCATTTAGTGAACTTGTCGACTGCGACGAGCAGGTGTGTCCTTCCGCCCTTTGATGATTTCTTGAGTGGTCCTACCATGTCGAGTCCCCAGGTGGCGAACGGCCAGGATAGTGGTATGGTCTTGAGTTCTGAAGCGGGAGCGTGTGGCCTGTTGGCGAATTTCTGGCAGGCGACACAGCGTCGCACGATTTCCTCTGCGTTTTTCATGGCCGTGGGCCAATAGAATCCGGCTCGGAATGCTTTGGACACGAGTACTCTGCTGCTCACATGATGTCCGCAGGTGCCTTCGTGGATTTCGAGCAGTAAAGCTTTGCCGTCCTCTTCGTCGATGCACCTTTGGAGTATCTGGGTGATGCTGCGCATGTATAGTTGTTTGTTGATCACTGTGAATGCCTTGGATCGTCGGCTGATGCGTCGTGCTTCGACCACGTCTTGCGGTAGCGTACCTTCGATTAGAAATAGGAGGAACGGTTTGCCCAGACAGGTCCTTCGAGCTCTGTCCGGGCTGTGCTGTCGAGTGTGCTGGTGCTTGTGCCTTCTGATGGGGTTGCTGCTGCCACCTGTGCTGGGTCTGTTGCGTCCTCGCCGTCCACGACTGCTTCAGGTGCTGCTGCCTGTACCATGATGGATCTTCGGCTGATGCTTTCGAGAAAAACGCCGGGTGGTATTGGTCCTTGGGTCGAACCGATGTTCGCGAGTTTGTCAGCTTCTGTGTTGTTGTCCCTGGTGATGTAGTGGAGCTCGCACCCGTCAAAATTTCCTTCGAGTGCGTTTTAGAGCTCCTGGTAGGCCGCCATGTTGTCGGCTATTGCGTTGCAGTTTCTCATCGTCTGCTGGACGACGAGATTGGAGTCCCCGTAAATTATGAGGCGAGTGGCTCCGCATGTTTTGGCCATGCGCATACCATGGAGGAGTGCCTCGTATTCTGCTTCGTTGTTGGAGGCGTGACTGAAGTTGATCTGGAGGACATATTTCAGCTTTGTTCCTTTAGGGGAGATGAGCACAACTCCTGCTCCAGCTCCTTGTTGTCTCTTGGATCCGTCGAAGAACATTGACCATGAACTTGATAGGTCTGGGGGGCCTGGTGTCTGAACCTCCGTCCACTCGACCAGGAAATCTGGGAGTACTTGGGCTTTGATGTTTGTTGGGTTCTTGAACTGCAGGTCCCATGGGCTGAGCTCAATGTTCCACTCGATGACTCATCCAGTCGCTCCAGGGTTGTTAAGTATGTCAGCGAGTGGTGCGCTGCTCACGATTGTGATAGGGTGCTCGTCGAAGTAGTGGGACACCTTTCTCGAGGTCATGACGATGGCCAGTAGTAGCTTCTGATAGCGTGGGTATCGCTGCTGGGATTTGGTTAGGAGCATGCTGAGGTAGTAGATTGGTCTCTGGATGCTCTGGACCTTGCCTTCTTCTGCGCGTTCGACAACGAGCGTTGTGCTTACTACACTGTTACGTGCTGCCACGTAGAGGTATAGCTTCTCTCTTTCCTTGGGTACCGCCAGGATTGGTGGGGTCGAAAGTGTTTTCTTCAGGTCCGCGAATGCTTGTCGGGCTTCCTCCGTCCACTCGAATTTCTCTCCTTTTCTGAGCAGTTGATAGAAAGGCAGCGTGCGTTCTCCCAGCCTGCTGATGAAGCGGCTTAGGGCTGCGAGCTTTCCAGTGAGCTGTTGTACTCCTTTGACGTCGGTTGGTTCTTGCATTCGGGTGATGGCTTGGACTTTCTCAGGGTTTGCCTCGATTCCTCGGGCAGAGACCATATAGCCAAGCAACTTCCCCGCCGGTACGCCGAATGCGCACTCCTTTGGGTTGAGCTTGATTCTGTACTTGTTGAGCGCCGCGAAGGTTTCGCGCAGGTCGTTGAGTAGTGTGGTTGCTTCGTAGGTCTTGATGATGATGTCGTCCACATAGACTTGCACGTTTCTTCCAATTTTCTCCTTCAGGCAAGCCTGCATCATTCGCTGGTAAGTGGCGCCTGCGTTTTTGAGCCCGAAGGGCATGGTCCTGTAGCAGAATACGCCATAGGGGGTGATGAATGATGTGTGCTCTTCGTCTTCTTCCTTCACCCTGATCTGGTTGTATCCTGAGTAAGCGTCAAGAAAGGAAAGTAGATCGCACCCTGCTGTCGAGTTGATTATCTGATCGATTCTAGGCAGGGGGAAGTGGTCCTTCGGGAAATGCTTGTTGACTGGTCCGTAGTCGACACACATGCGCAGCACGGTCTTCTTGTGCACCAGCACTGGGTTGGCTATCCAGGTGGATTTCTTCGTTTCTCGGATGAATTGGGCGTCGAGTAACCGGTTGACTTCTTCCCCGATTGCTCCGCGCTTGGGCTCTGAGAATCGTCTCAGCGCTTGCTTCACCGGCTTCGTGTTTTGCTTGATGCGTAGGGCGTGTTCCACGAATTCGCGTGGTATCCCAGGCATGTCGGCTGGGCACCAGGCGAATATTTCCCACTCGTCTCGAAGGAAAGCGACGAGAGCCGTCGCCTGCTCCTCTGGTAGGTGGGCGTACACGCGGACTGTTTTGTCCGGGTCTGTCGGGTGCACTTGGTGTGTGACTGTGTCGCTGCCGATGCTGAAGTCGCGTCCGTACTCCTTGGATTCGCTTCGGTTCACCAATGGGAAGGTACTCTTGTCCGTCACCATGGCTATTTCTCTGAGTTCTTGCTCGGCTCCGAATGTGTCGGAGATTCGGTGGAAGTCACGATCGCATTGATCCGACTTGATGAAGCTTCCGTTGATCGTGAGGACTCCTACTGATCCTGGCATCTTGAGCTTGAGGTAGGCGTAGTGTGGGACCGCCATGAACTGCGCGAATGATGGCCGTCCCAATATGGCGTGGTACTGCGATTGCCAGTCGAGTACCTCGAACTCGAGGACATGCTTTGCGAAGTTGCATCGGCTGCCGAAGGTGACAACGAGTTCGATGACTCCGAGGGATGCGGCTGCTTCTCCTGGGACTACTCCGTGTAACTCGGTGCTCGATTTTCTCCATACTGATCGTGGGATCAGCAGCTTTTGCAGGGTGCTGGCGAAGATGATGTTCATGCTGCTGCCTCCGTCCATGAAGACCCTATCCATGTCATACCCTCCGATTTGTGCGTCGAGAACCAGGGGCGCGTGCCCTGGTCTTGGGACTGCGGGTGGATGGTCGTCCTGTGAGAACGTGATGCTGGTCTCCGTGTCATGCAGCTGGTAGACTTCGACTATGTTTATGTTCTCGGCTGCTCTGTCTTGCAGAGTGTAGGCGTCGCTTCGTGCTTGCGGTACCCTTCCTTCTTGGATCATGAGCACCTGTTTTTGCGGCGGGCTGTGACGTCCTTCCGGGCTTGAGGGCGGCGATTGTTCGGGTCGTCAGTTGCGCCCGTCTTCTTTCTGCTTCTCCTTCTTGAGGTCGTCGGCTAGCTCGTTGAACAGGCGGCAGTCCCTCAAAGTGTGACCTGACCTGACGCGTCCCAAGTCGTCCTCGAAGTTGTGGATCGTACAGGGTCCTGCCAGCTGTTCTCTAGCCATGAGCTTGCTAGATCCGGCGTGCCTCTTCCTTCTTGAGATTCTGAAGATTTGCTCGTGATCCTCCGGGTGTTCGTGGAAGCGGGGGTCATTGTCGATTCCTCGACTCATGTCTTGGTTCTTGATGAGGTTGGCGAACTCATTCGGCCTTCGATCTGGGTCGTAGTACTCGCCCACCGGTGTCTCCGAGTCACTGTCCCGACTGACGGAAGGTGCTCGTGTGACGGCGTGTCGTCGGGCGATCGTCGGTTGCGCGGCTGCGTGTCGTGGCTCGTTTATTGGGGCCTCGCCGTAGATCTCCCATGCGCGCCTTTTGGGTCGTCGATTCCTTCTTCCTTGGCGGTGGTTCTGCTGATCGCTGGTTTCGATCTCGTAGTCATCGTCTTGATGTGCGGCGGGTGCCCGGGCGGTGGTGGGTTGTCGAAAGATTTGCGAGTCCTCCACTGCGCGTCGCGGTTCGCCGAGTGGAATTCCTTCGTAGAGGCCCCTCGCCGTTCTTCTGGTTCGTCGATTCCTTCGGCGCTGGCGCTGCACTTGGCCGTTACCGTAGTATTGGTCCTGGCACAACTGTAGCTCGAGCGGTCTTGATGGGGTGGCAGAGATGTTCGCCGTGATCTTGAGTCCTTCGAGTGGGCTAGATCTGGTTCTTGCCCTTGAGTTGTAGCTTGCTGAAGACGGGACCGCCGAGATCGTGATCCCAACCTGTGTAGTTCCCACAGACGGCGCCAATTGACGGGGATCAACCCCGGCAAATCCCATGGTCAGGGACCCTGGGTTAGTCATGAGAGGCACAGGTTGGACGATAGCTCGTCGGCAAACAGGGAGGCACGCTCCTGCTCGATATTATTGATGGGGGAGATGCGATTACAGGGGATGCCAAGGCTAGAGCGCTCAAGGCTAGGGTTACAGATGATATTGGTTGTCTTTGGTGTCGCCCCTCCTAGCCCTTATATACTGGGCTAGGTCTCGGGGAATTCATCTACGTTTACAGGTAAGCTTTCCTAACCCTAGCTTGCTCCACACGGCAGGTCTTTGCACCTTCCTTGTGAGTTGTAGACTCCTACGTCGGTGTTACTTAGCAGGCCGAGGCTGTATCTTCATGGGCCTTCTGTCTTCATGGACACCAGGTAGGTTCATCCGTAGGAGTCGTGGGGTCACCCCCTCTTCAATGCCTTGATTACTTTACTTAAAAGTTCTTATATGGTTGTTAGCATGTCACCACAGAAATTATGCTTGTTATCATTTACCTACTTGAGGACGAGCAGGAATTAAGCTTGGGGATGTTGATACGTCCAAAACGTATCTATAATTTCTGCTTGCTACATGCCTCTTTTGTGTGATATTGTTATGATATTGATGAACTTCCATACAATTTTGATCATATTTGGACTAACCTATTAACTCAGTGCACCCCAGTGCTAGTTCCTGTTTTCTGCTATTTTTCTATTTCAGGTTTCCCCCTTATTTAAAGTACCAGAAAAATTCCGGGCAAAATATAGGAAAAATCAGCATATCGGAAGCTTCGCGAAGAGCCCGAGAGGGGCCAGAGGGGGGCCATGGGGGCCCAGGCGGCCAGTGGGCGCGGCCCCACCCCTGGCCGCGCCAGGGGGGCTCCTGGAGCCCCTGGCCCACCTCTGGATGCCCCCTTTCGCCTATTTATTCCCCGTGACGAGAAACCCTCGGGGATGGAACCCTTTTTCGCGATCTATCCTCTGTTCCGCCGCCGCCGTGCTTCCAAGATCGGGAGCACCAGAAGACCTCTTCCAGGAATCCTGCCGGAGGGGAGGAATCACCTCTGGGAGCTTCTCCACCACCATGGATGCTTCCCGGATGAACCGTGAGTAGTCCACCTTGGACCATGGGTCTATGATCAGTAGCTATGTGATGTTCTCCTCCCCTCTTTGTTCTTCATGGATTAGTTCTCGTGAGCTACCCTACATGATCGAGGCACTTATGTAATCTTTCTGCTGTTTCTATGTTGAGTTTGCTGGGATCCGATGGATTATGAGATTATGTTCAGATTGTGATTGAGTTATATATTTGATTCTCTTCTTTTATATTTATGTTCTTGAGTAATTCTTGCATGTTGTCCATTGTTGTTTATTTCTTTGGCCAAGTAGTAGGTAGTGACTCCAAGAGGGAGCGTTATGCATGATTGTGGGTTCATGCCCCCCGATGACTAGCTTGAGTGACAGAAACATGAGTCTAGGGGATGTGTTGTTGCCACAAGGGGGAAAACAACGGGGCTTGTACTTGCGGGTGCAAGGATTGTTTACTTTACGCAAAGTTCTTTAATGCAGTTGTATGTTGCTTTGAGTTTACACTTTGGGTGGGATTCGCAACTTAATACCAGCGAGATGTTCTTGATAGATATCTCAAGGTGGATGATTAGTAGGTACATGCAGATGGGTTTCGGTCTACTTGTCTTGGCGTACCGCCCATGCTTTTGAGCCTCTTCCTTTCTTTATAGCATAATTATCATTGGTTTGCGCACATAATCCTGTCAATTGCCCAACTGTAATTTGTTTACCTCGCATGGCTATTTTATCGTCTTTTGGGAGAGAGACATCACTAGTGAACATAATAGGACTCCGGTCCATATTTCCAATACTGTTTACATCTTCAATTTACTTTCAGTATTTACTTTTCTGTAGCTATCACTATCATTATTATCCCGTGCGTTTTATCCTTTGTAAACAACAAGGCCGGAGGAATTGACAACTCCTCTGTACTCGTCGGGAGCAAAGCTATCTGTTGTGTGTGCAGGTCCAGGTCAAGGAAGCAACTTTTGTCTAAAACGGTGCCATTGTTTCCTTGCCACCTTCTTGTCGATCTTGGAATTCTACTGGTCCGACACTCAACCTTAGCATCTTCGCTAAGGGAAATTTGCCGCTATCTACATCTCACCTTCCACTTGGGGTAACCAACGAGGGGCGAGAAGTTATCTCGTGTATCACCATGCATTGCCAACTTATCACTCCGAGAGTTGGCGTCCACCTTCGCTGGTACATCCAAACCCTTGGCATGATACGCTCTGTCATCATAAACCTACTTATATCTTTCCTCAAAATAGCCACCATACCTATCTATCAAGGCATTTTCATAGCCTTTCCGAGATCTATTGCCATGCAACATCCTCCTCATCATGACTTGATCTTCATGTCATACATGTTCCTGCTACACTTGCATAGGCATACATTGCATACATCATGATAGCTACATCTTCTTTATGTTTGAGTACCTTGTAAAGTATGAAGATCTTCTATACCCTCTTGTAAAATAGAGTGATGGCCTTAAGTGAGAAAAAGATCCCAAAGTGGACAAAATAAAAGATCCCAAAGAGGACAAATGAGAGTTAAATAGAAAGAACCATTGAGGCCATAAAAAAATACAAAGAATAGAAAAAAGATAAAAAGAAATAAAAAGAGAGAAAGGGGCAACACTACTAACCTTTTGAAAGATCCCCACTAGTACTCCCTCTTATACTTGTACTCTATAGAGATGATCATATATGCATATAGCTATGTGGGGGCCTTCACACTATACAACTTGGCTTTCATATTCCAAGGATGAGCCTCCTCAAACGAGCTCTAGGTCTTCATGAGCGAGCAAGTTGGATGCACCTGCACTAGTTCCATTGGAGAGATTTTCTTAGCTCATATGTGCATCCATTGCATGAAAATCCCTACTCCTCACATCATATCTATCATTTGGCTTTCTCCTATGATTGTCCTCATTGATGTGAGCCTTTCTCACATTTCTGTCTTCCTCCTCCACCATATTTCTCTCTTTTCCATCCTAAGTGTCAACTTCCATGCTTACGCTCATCCATTGCATGAGTGCTCAAAATATCGAAAAGGAGTGGATCAAATTGACTTGTGGCTGGCTAGTGGTCTGGGGACGAGTCAAGATAAGATTCCAAAGAAGACAAGTGTGAAACTTTAGTAGATTGAGTTCTCAACAAATATATATTTTTCTCTCGTATTCCCTATCCCCTTCTTGCACGCAAACACCATTTGGAGACATTCGAGTCACAGACAGCGAGAGCTCTTGCACCTAATGTTCTTTTGTTGCTTGTTTCAATGCTAATATAGACTCTTGCATGTTATGAATTGAATTAAATCACATACCTTGATTGCTTTACTTTTCAAAGTTCTTATATGGTTGCTAGCATGTCACCACAGAAATAATGCTTGTTATCATTTACCTACTCGAGGACGAGCAGGAATTAATCTTGGGGATGATGATACGTCCCAAACGTATCTATAATTTCTGCTTGCTCCATGCATGCTTTGTGTGATATTGCTATGATCTAGATACACGTTCATACACTTATGGTCATATTTGGTCTAACTTATTAACTCAGTGCGCCATCGTGCCAGTTCCTGTTTTCTGCTGTTTTTCTATTTCAGGTTTCCCCCATATTAAAATGCTCCAAAAATTCGGAAAAAATTGGATAAAAATCAGCGTGAAGGAACCTTCCGGAAACACCTGGGTGGGACCAGAGGGCCACCACCAAGGACACAGGCGGCCACCTGGCGCTTCCTAGGTTCTACCGCGCCTGGGGGGCTCCTGAACCCCTGGTGCCCCCCTTGCGGCCCCCTTCGCCTAAATATTCTCCCTAGCGGGATTCTTCCGAGGACAGAACCCTTTTTCACGATCTCGCTTCTGTTCCACCGCTGCCGCGCTTGCAAGATCGGGAGCGCCAGCAGACTTCTTCCCGGCACGCTGCCGGAGGGAGGATTGACCTCCTGGAGCTTCCCCTCCACCATGGACGCTTCCCGGATGTGCCGTGAGTAGTTTCCCTTGGACCATGGATCCGTGATCAGTAGCTATGTGATGTTCTCCTCCCCTCTTTGTTCTTCATGGTTTAGTTCTCGTGAGCTGCCCTACATGATCGAGGAAGATATGTAATTTTCTGTTGTTGCTATGCTGATTTTGCTGGGATCTGATGGATTATGAGATTATATTCAGATTGTCATTGAGTAATATATTTGGTTCTTATCTTATATATTTTTGTTCCTAAGTAATTCTTGCATGTTCTTCGTTGCTTTTTATTGCTTTGGCCAAGTAGTAGGTAGTGACTCCAAGAGGGAACGTTATGCTCGATTGTGGGTTCCTTCCCCCTGATGACATGCTTGAGTGACAAAAACATGAGTCTAGGGGATGTGTTATTGCCACAAGGGAGAAAACAATGGTGCTTGTAACTGCGGTTGCAAGGATTGTTTACTTTAAGCAAAGTGCTTTTTAATGCAGTTGTCTATTGCTTTGGTTTTACACTTTGGGTGGGGCTCGCAACTTAATACCAGCGAGATGTTCTAGGTAGATATCTGAAGGTGGATGATTAGTAGTAGATGCAGTTGGATTTCGGTCTACTTATTTTGGCGTACTGCGCATGCTTTTGAGCCTCGCCCTTTCTTTGTAGCATAGTTAGCATTGTGGTGTGTTTTTTATCCTGTCAATTGCCCAGCTGTAACTTGTTTACCTCGCATAGCAGTTTTATCATCTTTCGGGAGAGAGACGGCACTAGTGAACATCATGAGACCCCAGTCCATATTCTCATCATTGTTTACATGCTCTTTTATTTTCCTGCTTTTAATTTCCAGTTGCTCTCACCAGTATCATTATCCCTTGCGTTTGATCCTTTGTGCACAACAACGCCGGAGAGATTTACAACCTCTCTGTACTCGTTGGGAAGCAAAGTTACTTGTGTTGTGTGTAGGTCTACGTCAGTTGCGCCGCTGACACCTACTTATCATCTCTGGAGTCCTACTGGAGACAAACCTTGGTATCTTGATCGAGCGATATTTTCCGCTACACTACATCTCACCTTCCACTTGGGGTAACCAACGAGGAGATATTAGTGGAGAAGCTCCCGGAGGTCAATCCTTCCTCCGGCAGGGTGCCAGGAAGAGGTCTTCTGACGCTCCCGATCTTGGAAGCGCGGCGGCAGCAGGACAGAGGCGAGATCGCGAAAAAGGGTTCTGTCTTTGGAGGTTTCGGGGCGAGACAAATATATAGGCGAAGGGGGCAGCGCGGGGGGCACTAGGGAGTGCAGGCGCCCCCTGGCCGCCTAGGCACAGGGTGCCCCCCCCACTCGGCTCTCCTTCGGGGCTCTGGAAGGTTCCCGTGCGCTGATTTTTTTATCGGATTTTTCTGGAATTTTTGGAGCACTTTTAATACAGGGGAAACCTGAAATAAAAAGACAGCAGAAAACAGGAATCGACACTGGGGTACACTGAGTTAATAGGTTAGTCCAAATATTATCAAAAGTATATGGAAGTGTATCAAAAGCATAGCAATATCACCCAAAACATGCATGGAGCAACCAGAAATTATAGATACGTATCACCCACCAGGGCCCCTTTCCAGGTACTTCTTCTTCCTCTCTCTCTCTCTCTCTCCCTTGGCCCAAAAATCACGATTTTTCTGTTGGAACCCGAGAACTTGGTGCTCTTGGCTGCAAATTTCGAACTCTCTCTACTGCCCATCATTTGATTGAGATTTTGAGCATTTGCTCCTTGGTATGTGACTCCTCCACCCCTCCAATTAGAATTTTGATTGGTAGTCTTATTCATGAGCATTTAGGAGTTCTTGGTTTTGTTCACATGAGCTTGCATGCATGTTTAGAAATTTATTTTCAAATTTTTGATGCAAGTTTATGCCTTGGGGAAGTGAGTAGAGTAGTTTACCTGAACTCATTTTGCTCAAATCTTTGTTTTTATAACTTGTCAAAAATTTCATAAATGAGTTTATTTGGAAAAGCTGATGAATGGCTTGGGAAGAAGAGGCACGAGCATACAGATAGAGTGATTAGAGCTGCAACCTCATCCTCTAATGCGAGGATGATCTACAGTGACGATATCGTGCCATCGGAATTGCTCCACGAGACGGACACGGCGTGTGCCATGACGTATCCGTGCTCTGATTTCCTTACGGTGGCAGGTATTAAGGATGAGTTCGATAACCTTTGTGCAGCTGCAAGTTTGACACACCTTGTGACATGCCGTGTGCCACAGTATCCAAAATTCACTTATTATTTTGTCAACTGGTTTAGATATAATGATAGAACTTCCATGGTTGAATTTATAATATATGAGGAAGTTATCACCATGTCTCTTGCAGAATTTTGTGATATTATAGGTGTGCGGAATGTTGGGAAGACTCGGATTCTGCACAGCCCTACGAGTTGAAGGCCCTCTTCGCTTCTCTTTGCATCCCTACGGTTTTTTCTGTTCTTCTTTGTTCTTTCTTAATTTGCAAAAACAACAAAAGATTTCTCTTTTCTTTTGCTTTTGTTTAACTTTCGAAAACCCCAAAAAGATTTCCTTTCTCTCTTTAGTTTGCTTTGTTTGCAGAGTTCAGCTCACGTCCATGGTTGCAATTGCACTTGATTATATTTTTCTACGTTCTGTTGTGCAAGCGACAAGGCAATAATGACGAAGATCGACGGAAGGGATGTAACAAGGGAAGCTAGTATGAAATCTTTTTGTTTCTACTTTTGTACATATGCATGTACTTATGATCTAGAGACCAGCTTGTAGCGACATAGTGTTATGTTTACAATGCTTTCCTAGTAGTTCATGCTTTCTTGTGACTAGTCTCAAATAGCTGAAGTGCATAATGTGTTATTGAAATGATTTGCATGCATTGCATTGTTCATGATTTGGCATATTGAAGTGGTATTTTCCCTTCGAGAATTTTTGGATTGACTTGGCACATGCTTACACATATTTATGACTGAAATTCTATCAAGCGTTGATGATCTTTTTATTTCAGAATAGTTATATCACTTTCATGCCCGATTCAATGTTGTTTTGTCGCTCTGCATGATTATGGCCGTTATTGCTCTCTAGTTGGTCGCTTCCCCATATTTTGCTGGCCTTATCCTGCACTAAGCGGAATTCTGCTTGTGCATCCAAAATCCTTGAAACCAGTTGCGCCATATGAGTCCACCATACCTTCCTATATATGGTATTTACCGACCATCCTAATGAAGAATTTCTTATACCATCTCAAAACTATTCAAATGCACTTCTCCTTTTGTATCCATACAAGCTCATGGAGCGTTTGGGGCAATCATTATCTTCCATGCTAAAAATGTTTTACTCCTCGACAAAGTTTATTCTAGTCAAATTTATGAGGCAGAGGCCGGTCTAGAGAATGCCCAGTTCTCACCTGTTTCACATTTTATAAAAACTTGCACTTTCCCTCCATACTTGATAACGGAATGAAATGGAACTTATGTTGGCCACCAACTGCTAATGACCGGTGGAAGGAGATAATCTCCCCTTCCATACTTGAAGCAGGATGAAGGGCACCATGCAATCATTGTTGGCCATGGACCGTTTATGATTGATGGAAAGGGAACAAGCGTCGGCATACTACAAAAAGCATGGGAACTGCCATTAATATGGTTGGCATGGAAGATATTGAGAACCTCTACCATTACCGTTGACTGGAAAGTTACGCTCTCAAAAACTTTTTATCTCTGTTTTCAAAACCATGAGCTCTGCTACTTGAACCTCTACCATTCTTGCTTCCAGCCACGCGTTTTCAACCTTGCCATCAAAATCCACGCTTCGAGAGTCTCCCCTTATTTCTTCAAAGCACCAACTATTGAGAACATAATTGTCATTCCGAGTGTAATGTGCATTGTCCCAAAGTATCACATTTTCTTCTACATGATTGTGATATTACTCATTCTGAAATATTTATTTCTAGTCCCCTATAAAACTCCGAAGGAGCTTCTGCATTTATGTTTTTATTCACTCATGGAGGCTAGCGAGATACCACTCTAGTATGTTCAATTCATGTGCATTGTGATCTTGTCTTGATTTTCAGTAGCATATTATTCATTCTTGGTTGTTTGAAACTTTTCACATGAAAGAAGGATTGCTTCGTGCATTGTCTTTTTAGCATTGTTCCAACGCTTGCTAGTCTTGTTCGTAGTACTTCCTTATATACATCTAATGAAGCAAAAGAAGTTTTTCAAAGTTTTCTTTGTCGCATCCAGTTCGTTGAACTGGATTGCTTGAGGACAAGCAATATGCTAAGCTTGGGGGAGTTGATACGTCTCAAACGTATCGACTTTTCCAAACACTTTTGCTATTGTTTTCAGCAGAGTTGCCTGTATGGTTTTCTTGTGTGCAGGAAAATGGATTTTTAGGTGTCCCAGATAATTCCAGTAAAAAATAGAGAAAATACACACACCGGGAGGAACCAGATGTTAGAAGACGGGCCAGAGGGGGGCTTCCCCTGGCCCAGGCGCCCAGGTGGGGAGGCCAGGCCCCTGGCCGCGCCAGGAGGGCGCTTGGATGGGCCCCACCCCCTCTGGTGCCCTACCTAGACTCCTATTTTTACTTGAGACGGAGAAACCTCAGAACAGAAGTCGTTTTGCCAATTATCATAGCGGAGCCGCGGCCACCCTTTGTTCTTCTCCGGGAGAGCTAATCTGGAGGCTGTTTTGGCCTCTGGTGAGGGGGAATCGTTGCCATCGTCATCATCATTGCTACTCCATCACCCTTCCATGACTTCTCTTTCACGTGTGAGTAATTCCCTGCTGTAGGAAAAGGGGGTGGTAGGGATTGGATGAGTTAGATCATGTAATAGTTCATCAGATTGTTGGGGGCATATCAGATTGTTGGGGGCATGTTGCCTATCATCTACTATGGTTTTTATCATCTTTTCTACGGCTTGTTGCTCTTCATGCTTGTCACTTTGGGCCCGGGTGCCATGATTTCAGATCTGAACCCTATGTGTTTTCACGAATATATTTGTGTTCTTAATCCTATCTATGAGTTGTATGCACCTATTATAGTCCGGAGCCAGCAATCCCAATGGTGATAGCTTGGGACACCAAATGGGGTGGACTATAATTTGAGGATTCCATGTATCCATTGATTGTTAATGCTTTGTTCCGGTGCTCTTTGACAGGAGCACCTTAATCTCCATAAGTTCATTTTGGCCCCGTTTGTAGCGGGATGGTAGGACAAAAGATATTGTGCAAGCACGTACAACTACCTTGGGATACATGCCTAATGTAAGATATTTGCCTAGATGATCATTACTTTTCTGTAATCCTTGCCCCAAGTAAATTACATGTTATCTCTCATTCATGCAGTGCCCGACGATCGGTCCCCCTAGCCTACAGTGTTTTAGTTCTGTTGGTTTCAAGTTACTTTACTTTTACCATTTTACTTTCGTTTCTTTGCCACCACTATTTTTCATTGCCACCATCACTTTCACGTCACCGTTACTACTAACATTCCATTGCCAAGAAAGTATCTTTCAGGTGTGGTTGAATTGACAACTCAATTGTTAAATCTTATAAATATTATTTGGCTCCCCTTGCGTCGAATCAATAAATTGGGTTATCTTACCCGCGAAGACTATCGCGATCCCCTACACTTGTGGGTCATCAAGGACGAGGGTGACCATGTCTGGCTTCCCTTGGACATCAGATGTGGGTGGATGGCTCTGGTTGTCGTTTTCCCTAGACTACAGCGGCAAGGTCCGCGGTGGTCGACGAAGAAAAGAAAACCTAGGTCGATTGATGACCCTCAACTGTAGGGGATCGATCGTAGAGTTTTCGGTAAGTAAGAGTGTTGAATCCAACGAGGAGCAGAAGGTATTGATAAGTGACTTTGGACAAGGAATAACTGCAAGCACTCAAAGATAACTTTTTAGGGGTTTTCGGTAAAGAAATAAGAAGGTAAAAACAAGCAAAGTAAAGGGTGATGAGGAGCAGCAAGTGGCTAAATCCTTTTGAGAAAAGGATAAGCCTAGCAACTGAACTTATAAAGACTAATGCGTTCTTGAGGACACACGAGAGAGGTAGTCATGTGCTTTCACCATATTCCGTATTGGTACTATGTTTTGTGTTGATAAGTGTTGAGTGGGTGGATCTATGCTAGTACACCTTCTAGACTAAGATAAGTGCACTCTTATGATTAAACACCTTGCAAGCATCCTCAAATACAAGGTAGAAATTAAGTCAAAAGCCTAACCACAACAATAAGATCAATATTCCATTATTCCCTTGTGCAAAAGTGTGCGAGCTGGGGTTCAGGTTTCTGTCACTCCGGCAACCCACCGTAAGCATTCTTTATACACAATGTATTCCCCTAGGTCCTTAACAAGGCGAAGTGTTATGTGTTCGACTCACATAACACCACTAGGAAAATGACAACACAACTTAAATATCACACAACACATATTACTTCAACATCATATGACTACTAACAACTAGACGTCTCCCATGTCCTCAAGAACTAAAGTAACTACTCACAAGACATAAAAGAGATCATGATCAGTGGTGATAAATAGATGATAAACAATCTGGACATAACAATAATTCTCCAACAAAACTCAATAGCATTCACCACAAAGGAGTAATCAACACCGGTAGAGTAGAGAGGATAGATGGTACGGGTTACAACACAAGTTGCAATTGTGATATGAGATAGGATGAAGATGCAGATGGTGCTGATGTTGGGGATGATGTTGATGCTGATCTTGATGATGCCCGTGATGATGGTGATGACTATGGCGACGATCTCCCCTTCCGGGAGGTGTTATCCCCAGCGAAATCTGCCCACCGGAGATGCCTTTTCTTCTCTCTAGGTTTCCGCCACGGAGCGGCGGCGGAACTCGCAAAACTCCTCCTGTTTTAGGGTTTTCGAATGATGAGGGATATATATGCCAAAGGGGCGAGCCGGGAGTGGCCCCGGGGGTCCAGGCGGACTCCCGACGCGGCCAGGGGTGGGGTCGTGCCAGGGGGCGCCTGGGCACCTGGTGGCCCCCCTCCGGCTCCTTTTCGGTGAGGCTTCGTTATTCTTCGTAAAAATACCCTCGTCGATTTTCAGCTCAATCAGAGATGTTCTGTTTCAGTAACTCAGTGCCCACTTTTCTCTGCTGAATCCTGTGTCTGTTGTTTCGGCACCGGAAAGTTGAAAAATGTGTAAAACAAGCCAAAACAGCATAGAACAACATCATAATGTGAAATATATCAATGAATAGGGGTGAATTATGATATAAAATAGTGATGCATTTTGGACGTATCAACTCCCCCAAGCTTAGACCTCGCTTGTCCCCAAGCGAATACTGAGCTCGTTAAACCTGTCCACAAATTTAGAGAGTGAAGTGTCGATAAATAGAATACAGACAAGAAGCGTCATGCTTTCTTCACCAAACTCAAACATCCTCAACAACATCCTCAAATCATAAAGCCCTTATGATAAAGTAATAACAATTATAACCAAAATTAGGGCTAAGGAAACTCATCAAATCATGGCAAACATATCCTTGGTCCAAGGACAACTAATAACATTTACTTTTGCTCTTTCACTTTACAATGAATCATTTTGAAGTTTTTGAAAGAACATGTTATTAGTCATGAAGTGAAAATGCTAACACAAGGTAAGATGTTTTCTTGGCCTAAGATTTTGCAAACAACTTACTTATCAAATGATAATGTCAACAAGGATGTGATATGACCAATATTAATGCAGCATTATATGAATGAATCCTTGTCAACATCAAGTGTATGTTCTCTTTAAGAATAGAAGGAAGTAAGAAGAACTGACTCAACATAAAAGTAAAGGACAGGCCCTGCTATAGGGAAGTAGGGAAAAATCATGTGCTATCCTTAAATCAAACAGAAAGAAAACAAGTTTTGGGAGGTGCATGGTTTGTCAATGAATGCTAATAGATAACTCAATTACTTCTCAAGCTGGACAAGTTTTGAGAAACGGCTCCCAAGTGGGGACGATCACATCCCCTAATCTTCTTTGTTTATCACTGCCAAAGTTTCTGATTTCTCATAGACCAAGAGTGAAGGAGGGTTTGTTTGTTGTATTTATCTTACGAGCTGGGCGCACTCATGCCAGTTCCTCCTCGTATTAGGGGTTTGCAGATTAGACATGCAATCTCGGGGTAAAACTTGTCCAACTTAAGAAGATCATGAATTACCTACTACTTCCTCATGAGCTAAACCAGAGGCACAAAACTGAAGATTTTAAACATTTAAGGATAACACATGAATTCTATACTTTTAGGAGTGGTAGGGAAATACCACGAGTAGGAAGGTATGGTGGACTCATATGGAATATATTGGTTTCTGGGTATGGATGCACAAGCATAATTATTCTTATTACAAAGTTTGGCTAGCAAAGGCTTTGAGGGAACAGACAATTGATGATGACTTGGATGCAAAGCATATAAAGCATAAACATTAAGGTAAGCATAACACATCAAGTTGTCTTCCTTGACAACATAACACTTCAAGCATAATAACATAAAGGTTCTGGCTATGTCGCTACTTGAGAAAATCATGCATGTTGTTATGACCAAAGCTATGTTTGACAAGATTTAAATAATTTTTTCAGAGCCATACCTAATATAAAGTCAATACTCCCCATAAGAATCAGCATATAAGGTTGATTGCGTGAAGAGAATACCGAGTGCAGCAAATGAACCAATAAACTTCTCGTTAATATTCCATCATAGACGACTCCACACTCACGGATACAAGACTCTCCAAAAGTAGTGATAGACCTCAATGCAAACACCTATTTCATAAGATAACTTCCCTAGACATGATACGACTCTACTTGACTCTAAAAGACGAAGATAAAGATAAAGATAAAGATAAAGATACCGGGCACTCCCCCAAGCTTGGAACAAGCTAAGGGGATGCCATTACCCAAGGAGATTTCACTCCTCATTCCTGTTCTTGTTGATTCTTCAGATCTCTGATTATACACCGAAGGGTTTCGTTTTCATCTTCCAAGATTTCCACTTGTACTTTCAGCACACAGAAATCTTCATAGAGTTGATTGGTGATGCGGTAAGCTTCAGAGATCATGGAGGTTGTATGTGGATCATCAAGTGGAGGGGTTGTTCCTGAAAGATTACGAGAAAGATCATATTGAGGTTGGACATACCCCACCATGATGGGGTTGCTCGAACTTCCTCCTTGCGTTGATGAACCTCCCTGTTGTTGGGCGGTGATAATCTTGACTTCTTTCCTCACGGAGCACTCCATCTCTGCTTGTCTTGCAGCAATTTCTTCTTCCATAGCCCAATCAACGTACTTCCCTTGGTTGAGATCCTGCTGAACTTGACGTAGACGCTGCCCATGAAGTCTTATCCTCTTGAGCAACAAGAAGACATCTCTAACAATAAATTTGTGTCCTGGCAAAAACAGCTCGAAAAGAAAACACACGAAATCGCGAGATACGGTGTCGGGACGACCCGGGCAAATATATGTTAAAAATTTCTACACCGAAAGGAAGGTAACAAGCGAAAGTGGGGTCGGAGACGGACTCTGGGGTGCCCAGGCGGCCTCCCGGTGCGGTCAGGAGGAAGGCCGCGCCAAGGGGGCGCCTGGGCCCCCTGGAGCTCCTCTCCGGCTCCACTTAGGCATCGAATTTTCCTAATTTTGCAAAAACTCATAATATGGAACTTTTTTGGATGTTCGCGATGTTTCCTTACTTTAGTACATAAGTTTTCCTATTCTGCTTCTGCTGGTGTCTGAAACAGGGCTGCAACATATTCTTCATGAGTTGTTGTGTGTATCAAATTCACATCAACATTGGCAGGGTCTCCTGCCATGTAATGCTTGAGCCTTTTCCCATTCACAACTTGAGGTTTGATGCCTTCAAAATTGTTAATCTTAATTGCACTGGAGTGGTAGACTTCTTCGATATGAAATGACCCTTCCCATCTAGAAAGTAGTTTACCTCGAGAAAACCTGAAACGAGATCTAAACAACAAAACCTTATCACCAACATTAAATTCATGTTTCAGAATCCTTCTATCATGCCACTTCTTTACCTTTCCTTAAACATTTTAGCAATCTCGTAAGCATCACTTCCCCACTCATCTAGAGAAGTCAAGTTCATGAGACACTTTTCACCAGCTAATTTTGCATCAGCATTAAGCTCTCTAACAGCCAAGAAAGCTTTGAATTATAACTCTAACTAGATCATTGATGGCGCGCGTTGCCTCGCCCGTCGAATTTTAAATAGATTGCTAAGAAATTTATAAATAGATAAGAAAAGAAGAATAAACTAAAATTTCCAAAATACTAACTATGTATTGAACTCATACCAACCATATTATGATTTTTTAGGGAGAAACATACTATGAAAAAGTGAAGATAGATCATAGATTGTTGTTTATGAAAATTCAATGTAGATCACCATCTCAGTACTAATAATTGATCATACCATCAAGAAGAGAAAATCATAGTAAAAACTAAATCTTGAAAATGTGCACCCTATATATTTTGCAATGAAACAATGTATATCAAAATGTGATGACAAATATCGATATTGACAAGGAACCGGACCCATGTATATAATTGTAAGCATTGACAGAAGGAAAGTCCTATGTACTGGTCATTAATTGTACGCCGGATATGAAATAAGAATATATTTTTATATGTTGATATAGTAGTCTATGAAATAGGAATGTTTGTAATTAATGCTTAGAGCAGCAATGCTTTACTATTCTTGCACATAATACCCTACTTAGTTGTCTTGGGCAAACTCTTTTCTGTGCCCTGTGCTTGCAACATATATGATCTCACAACATGAAAAAAACATAATCTCCCCAAGAAAATTGCTGAAATAAGAATTTAAAGCAATGTGAATTAATCATGCAAAAAGGGCTGATATTAGTATGTACTTTCATGAAATAATACCTTTCATACTATATATTTTTAACACCTTTACAAAAGCGATAACCATAAATAATATCACGATGCCCTCCTAATGGTCAAGTTGAAATTACTACATGAAATGGACAAGTGAGACACAAAACTCATGAATTTATGCTCTCTAAAAGTTCAAGAGTAAGAACAATTCAGTAAACATTAGATCAACTACAACATTATCGATTTTTCAATGCAATAGATAAGAAATTTCAGGAGGCTAAATTAGAAAGGTGTGGATATTGGTACTGGCATTGTACAACTACTAAAAAATTAGATTTTCAATATGTATTCTTATAAAAGAAGTGCATCCTAATGGGGAAAACATCAGCTACCTATTCTTACGAAGTAAGAAAATAATATCGGTGCTTATTTATAGGCAAGAAAATTATTTGTTTGGCAGCGAAGCTTTTTAGTACATATGAGTAATGCACATTAGAGATCGAACAATTCTTTCTGAAATATAATAAGTACATGGAAGAATAAACAGAGATCATAAACTCTTATTAACATAGATTTTCATTCTGTCAAAACACACAATTTATGAGTGTCAAGCAAACTACCATGGGTCTTATTTCAAACTTCAAAGCCAACAATCCATCATGTAGTCAAGTTAATCAAGCATAAAGGTAATTCAAGGATGACTTTTGAATGGCATTTGATTTCAAACCTGGAGCTGAGAAAGTCGTTGACATATACGAAGTTATCTTAACTAAACCGAGATGATAAATCTTTATTTAAACTCTTCAATATATAGTTAACTGGATTTCGAATAGTATATTGAACTATTAAACGTCACATGGCATGTAACATTGCTAACTGAAAATAATATTCAAAAGGATAGAGAATACCTCACATTAGTAAATGAGTTCGGTGTTCCACCTTTTCTAGTTCATCATTGCTAATGACTACTGGCTGACAGAAATATCAATGAAACTTTATAAACACATGAGCTAAATATAGATAACCGGCGATGCAGGACGGCATGGTGAGGTTGTCCAGGTTGTTGGCGCAACCTCCGAAGCTGCAAAGCTTCTGAGCTATGGCAAGGTGGTGTGGCAGTGGCGGATCTTGCCTCCGCCTGACCTGGTAAATCTCCATTTTCTCTTCTCTTATCTTCCAGTGAGGTGGAGAGAAAAGAGAAGAGGGTTGGAGACGAAGTCGATGTCTTTGCCGGAGAGGATAGGGGCGGAGGCCGACAACGAGGTGGCTTGTGAGAGTCGAGGTGGTTGGCGGCGACGATGCATGACGGGAGGGGAGGAAGGGGTACCGGTGTGTGTGAGGAGGGGAGGATGGCATAGGCGTTCTGCGACTCAGCTGCCCTCGGCCGGATCGTAGCGGGCCAGTATGATGAAATCGATCTCTACGCTCAGACAGTTAAATGGGCCGTTGAAGCCCGATTAACCACAAGCTGTCACGCCCGTACATTATGATAATATAATAGAAAGTTTAGTTAATATAGATCATGACATGCGTTGCCACACCATTCATTATAAAAATAAAAATTCAGAAGTATATAGAGTATGGCGTGTGTTACCGTTACCCGTCCATTATGATAATAGATTGATAGAAAGTTTAGTAAATATAAAGAGTACTTAATCGCCGAAGAAAGTAAAGCGATTGATGTAATTTTTCATCTCAAGTTTGTAAATTCATCATTGGTCACTAAAAATACTACAACAGAGGCTTTCACCTATCAAATATCATATGTCAATGGGAAAGTAGAGCAAAAACAAAAATCTGTGTTCTCACTAAAAATACTACAACAGAGGCTTCACCTATCAGAGAATTGGGAACTATAGACAAGGACAAAGACAAATAAATCACTAAACCAAAGGAGACAAGTTAGTGCCAATACAAGGATTAATGTGACAGTGGGAGACTTAAAGGGCACATAATCATCCTTCTTATGCATGCCAATTTCAAATATGGTTTCTGCACAACAAATCGAAAGGATATTTTTTTATGTACTAATTTCTAAGTGTAAAGAGGGTAACTAAAAATGAGAAATGAATACATAAAATAAATAATCGGTTAAACAGGTTATGTAATTTCTCTCGATGCAATTTCCACTATGAGATAATTGCACAAGAAACTTCATGGTTTCTCTGTTAAGCTAAAAAGGGGTATTTTCCTACATTTTGCAAAAAAGCAAGAATCAATAGAAAACATATCACATACATACAGTGTAGATAATTGTAGATACTATGGACTTTAGACGGTTCAACATTTACATATTTTCCAAGTGTATTGCAGTCTGTTGGCGACTTGTATCAACTCGTCTTATTTTTCTGAAGACATAATAACCTTGACCTTTGCCTAGGCATGCTGCCTTAAGGGAAAAATGTGAATAGTACCTGTAAGCAAGGAACGGCCGGCGTGGATGTATTGTGGAAGGGCGGAGACTGTCTTGGGCGGAAGCGCTCTTAGGAACGCTGATTCTTGCGCCACCGCTGTCGGACAAGATAGCTAACCGTGGTGGTCACTGCTGCTAGAGGTCAACGTAAGTCCAGCGCGACGACATGCGTGTAGATCGTGTTGGTGCCGGAAACGCAGATTGCTGACGGCATTGCCTCACCTATGTTTTCCGGGTGATAGGAGGTTTGTCAGACGCAAAGAAAGCCAGATCGCCGGAGGTTTGCCAGCGTCGCCGTGTTGCCATTTCCCATGGCGCATGTGGCCACGGCGATGGAGGAGCAGGTCGCATCGGATCAGATCGGGATGAGAGATCAGGGAGGGGAGGAGGCGCTGTCACAGAGGGGAGGTCGATCCATCGATTTTTTAGGCGACACCAATCAAGGAATACGTGCTAGTTGGGCTGACATGGGCCCAATCAACAGCAAACCGCGGATTTTTCCACCGGAGCAGCGTCCCTCTAGGATAGTTGGCGCATTGAGCGAGGGATTTGAGCGCTAATGACTATCGGATGGCCAGAAACTACTATATCACACAAATGGACGGTCAGAAACAGTAAGGGCGTGAGAAGGCTGGGATTATGCTTAGTTTTACTGTCCTAAATGGCAAATGGCAAGCCTTGCCATAGACTTATAGGGAGACATGCCCATGGGGATTTTGTAAGCAGTTCTATACGCCCACAAAGCATCTTCGAACTTCTTTGACCAGTCCTTTATAGAACTGTTAATTTTCTTTTGTAAGATCAACTTGATCTCTCTATTGGTGAGCTCAACTTGCCCACTAGTTTGAGGATGGTACGGTGAAGCAATTCTATGATTGACATCGTACTTGACTAAAGCTTTCCTAAACGTTCCATGTGTGAAGTGTGATCCTCCATCCGTCATGAGGTATCTTGGTACACCAAACCTAGGAAAAATTACATCCTTGAGCATTTTCAAAGATGTCTTGTGATTAGCACTCTCAGTGGGGATTGCTTCAACCCACTTGGTTACATAATCGACAGATACTAAAATGTGAGTGTACTTGTGTGAGGGAGGAAAAGGACCCATAAAATCAAAAACCCAGTAATCAAAAGGCTCAATCACTAGAGAGTAATTCATAGGCATCTCATTCCTCCTACTAATATTACCAACTCTCTGACACTTATCACAAGATAAAACATAATTTCTAGCATCCTTAAAGAGAGTAGGCCAATAGAAACCTGATTGTAGAACCTTATGTGCGGTCCTCTCACCGGCATGATGTCCTCCATAGGGACTATCTTGACATTGTATGAGAATGTCGTTCTGCTGGTGTTCCAGTATGCATCTTCTCACGATCCCATCCGGACCTTCTTTAAAAAGATGTGGGTCATCCCAAAATTAATGCCTCAAATCATGGGAGAACTTCTTCCTTTGCTGAAATGTTAAACCTGGAGGCAAAAACCTTGCAACGATAAAATTAGCATAATCTGCAAACCAAGGGTCAGAGAGAGATTGTACTTTTACAATAGCTAGTTGTTCGTCTGGAAAGCTGTCGTTGACTGGAATGGGATCATGCGGTATATCTTCCATCCTTGAAAGATTATCCGCCACCGGATTGTCTGCTCCTTTCCTATCGACAATCTGCAAATCAAATTCTTGAAGAAGGAGTACTGATAACCCACAACTGCAGGGGATCGAGATAGTCTTCGCGGGTAAGAATAACCCAATTTATAGATTCGACTCAAGGGGAGCCAAAGAATACCCACAAGCTTTGACAGTGGAGTTGTCAATTCCATCGCACCTGAGATACACTTACTTGCAACATGATATTAATAGTAACTGCGATATGGAACTGATGGTGGCAACAGAAATAGTGGTGGTGAAACAGCGACAGTAAGACAACAAAAGAAAACAACTAGTAACCAGCAGAATTAAAAAGACTGTAGGCTAGGGAGATGGATGGCACACAGAAAAGCAATGATCATCTAGGCATATATCAAACATTAGGCATGTACCCCACAGGTAGTTGTATGTGCTTTCAATAAGTACTTGCACAACATCTTTTGTCCTACCATCCCGCTACGAACGGGGCCAAAAGGAACTTATGGAGATTAAGGTGCTCCTGTCAAAGAGCACCGGAACAAAGCATTAACAATCAATGGGTACACGGAATCCTCAAATTATAGTTCATCCCCTTTGGTGTCCCAAGTTGTCACCTTTGGGATCGTCGGTTCCGGAATATAATAGGTGCATAAAACTCGTAGATAGGATCAAAAACACAAATATATTCATGCAAACACATAGGGTTCAGATATGAAAACATCAAACTCGGGCCCAAAGTGACAAGCATTAAGAACAACAAGTTTAAGCAAAGATGATAGACACCAATCTAGATGATAGGCAACATGCCCCCAACAATCTGATAAACTATTACATGATCTAGCTCATCCAATCCCTACCATCCCCTTTGGCTACAGTAGGGAATTACTCACACATGAAAGGAGAATTCATGGAGGGAGGATGGAGTGGTGATGATGATGAAGATGGCGATGATCTCCCCTAACCGGAGGCCAAAACAGCCTCCAGATTAGCGCTCCCGGAGAAGAACAAAGGGTGGCGGCGGCTCCGCGGCGAGAATTGGGAAAAGGACTTCTGTTCTGGGGTTTTCTCGCCACGGGAATAAATAGGAGGCGAAGTAGGGCACCAGAGGGGGGAGGACCCTCCCAGGCGGCCTCCTGGCGCGGCCATGGGTGGGGCCGCGCTAGCAGGGCGCCTGGGGCCTCCTGGCTGTCCTCTGGCCCCACTTCTGGCATATTGGTCCTTCGGGTGCGTGGATTTTTTGTGATTTTTCCTGGAATTTTCCGAGACACCTAAAAATCCATTTTCTTGCACACAATAAAACCATACAGACACCTCTGCTGAAAACATCGTTAGTCCGGGTTAGTTTCGTCCAAATCATGCAAGAATGAGGGCAAAACAATAGCAAAAGTGTTTGGAAAAGTAGATACGTTTGAGACGTATCAACTCCCTCAGGATTAGCATATTGCTTGTTCTCAAGCAATTCAGTTCAACGAACTGAACGCGACAAAGAAAACTTTGACAAACTCTTTTGCTTCATTAGATGTATATAAGCATGTACTATGAAAATAGTCCAGAAGGTATTGGAACAATGCTATAAGGACAATGCACGAAGCAATCCTTCTTTCATGTGAACAATCACAAACAACTAAAATTAAATAATATGCTACTGAAAATCAAATCAAGATTACAATGCACATAGCGTGAAAATATTAGAGTGGTATCTCGCTAGCCTCCATGAGTGAAGAGAAACATAAATGCAGAAACTCCTCCGGAGTTTTAAAGGAGACTAGAACTAAGAACTTCAGAATAAGTAATACCACAATCATACAGAAGACAATGTAGTACTTTGGGACAATGCACATTTGATGTGCGAGGTGATGATAGTGATTTCTCGCCCTTCGTTGGTGAGCCCCAAGTGGAAGGCGTGATGTAGCACAGCAGCAAATTTCCCTTAGTAAAGATACCAAGGTTTGTCTCCAGTAGGACTCCGGAGATGATAAGTAGGTGTCAGCAACGCAACTGACGCGGACCTGCACACAGACACAAATAAATTTGTTCCCAACGAAGTTCAGAGAGGTTGTCAATCTCTCCGGTCTTGTTGTTCACAAAGGATCAAACGCAAGGGATAATGATAGCTACTAAAAGTAAAAGCAGAAAAGTAAATGAGCGTGGAAACAGTAATGAGGATATGGACCGGGATACGTGATGTTCACTAGTGATGTCTCTCTCCCAAAAGACGATAAAACTGCTATGCGAGGTGAACAAATTATAGAAGGGCAATTGACAGGATTATGAACGCACCGCAATGCTAATTATGCTACAAAAGAAAATAAGAGGCTCAAAAGCATGGGCAGTACGCCAAAATAAGTAGACCGAAATCCAACTGCATCTACTACTAATCATCCACCTTGAGATATCTATCCAGAACATCTCGCTGGTATTAAGTTGCGAGCCCCACCCAAAGTGTAAACCCAAAGCAACGGACAACTGCATTAAAAAGCACTTTGCGTAAAGTAAACAATCCTTGCAACCGCGGTTACAAGCACCATTATTTTCCCCCTTGTGGCAACAGCACATCCCCTAGACTCATGTTTCTGTCACTCAAGCGTGTCATCGGGGGGCATGAACCCACAATCGAGCATAACGTTCCCTCTTGGGTTTACTACCTACTACTTGGCCAAAGCAATAAACAGCAACGGAGAACATGCAAGAATTACTTAGGAACAAAAATATAAGAGATAAGAACCAAATATATTACTCAATCACAATCTGAACATAATCTCATAATCCATCAGATCCCATCAAACTCAGCATAGCAACAGCAGAAAGATTACAAAAGTGCCTCGATCATGTAGGGCAGCTCACGAGGTCTAAACCATGAAGAACAAAGAGGGGAGGAGAACATCATATAGCTACTGATCACGGACCCATAGTACAAAGAAAACTACACACAAGACATCCGAGGAGCATCCAAGGTGGAGAGGAGACTCCCGGAGGTCGGCCCTCCCTCCGGCAGGGTGCCGGGAAGAGGTCTTCTGGTGCTCCCGATCTCGGAAGCGCGGCGGCGGCGGAACAGAGGAGAGATCGCGAAAAAGGGTTCTGTCCTCGAGGGTTTCACGAGACGGAGAATATATAGGCGAAGGGGGGCAGCCAGGGGGGCCACCAGGGGTCCAGGCGCCCCCCCTGGCGCGGCCAGCCCCTAGGGCGCGCCACCAGGGCGCCTGGGCCCCTGGTGGTGGCCCTCTGGCCCCACCCAGGTTCTTCCGGAAGGTTCCTTCACGCTGATTTTTTTTCTTATTAATACCGAATTTTTGGAGCACTTTTTATATGGGGGAAAACTGAAATAGAAAAACAGAAGAAAACAGGAACTGGCACTGTGGTGCACTGAGTTAATAGGTTAGTCCAAATATGATCAAAAGTGTATGAAAGTGTATCTAGATCATAGCAATATCACACAAAACATGCATGGAACGAGCAGAAATTATTGATACGTTTGGGACGTATCAACATCCCCAAGCTTAATTCCTGCTCGTCCTCGAGTAGGTAAATGATAACGGCATAATTTTTGTGGTGATATGCTAGCACCCATAAAAGAACTTTGAAAAGTAAAGAAATCAAGGTTAGAGATTCAATTCAAGTCATAACATGCAAGAGTTTATATTAGCATTGAAACAAGTAACAAAAGAACAAAAGGTTCAAGAGCTCTCGCTGTCCATGACTCGAATGTCTCCAAATGGTGTTTGCGTGCAAGAAGGGGGGTAGGGAATACGAGAAAAAATATTTATTTGTTGAGAACTCAATCTACTAAAATTTCACACTTGGTCTTTTTCTGGAATCTTATCTTGACTCGTCCCCAGACCACTAGCCAGGTACAAGTCAATTTGATCCACTCCTTTTTCAATATTTTGAGCACTCATGCAATGGATGAGCGTAAGCACGAGAGTTGACACTTAGGATGGCAAAGAGAGAATAGGTGGAGGAGGAAGACAAAAATGGTGTGAAAGGCTCACATCAATGCGGACAATCATAGGCAAGAGATGCCAAATGATAGATATGATGTGAGGAGTAGGGATTGCCATGCAACGGATGCACATACGAGCTAAGAAGCTCTCCAATGGAACTAGTGGGGGTGCATCTAACTTGCTCGCTCATGAAGACCTAGAGCTCTTTTGAGGAGGCTCATCCTTGGAATATGCAAGCCAAGTTCTATAGTGTGAAGATCCCCACATAGCTATATGCATGATGATCATCTCTATGGAGTACAAGGATATAAAGGGAGTACTAGTGTGGATCTCTCAAAAGGATAGTAGTGTTGCCCCTTTCTCTCTTTTTATTTCTTTTTCTCTTTTTTCTATTTTTTCGTATTTTTTTGTGGTGGCCTCAATGGCTCTATCTATTTAACTCTCATTTGTCCTATTTGGGATTTTTTATTGTGTCCACTTTGGGATCTTTTCCTCACTTAAGGGCAACACTCTTTTTTACAAGAAGGTAAAGGAGATCTTTCACACTTTACAAGGTACTCAAAATCATAAAGAAGATGTAACTATCATGATGTATGCAATGTATGTTGCTGCCAGTGTTGCAGGAACATGTATGACATGAAGATCATGTCATGAAGAGGTGGATGTTGCATGGCAATATATCTCGGAAAGGCTATTGAAATGCCTTGATAGGTAGGTATGGTGACTGTTTTGAGGAAAGATATAAGGAGGTTTATGATGACAGAGCGTATCATGACAAGGGTTTGGATGTACCGGCGAAGGTGGACACCAACTCTCGGAGTGAGAAGAAGGCAATGCACGGCACGTGAGAGGCTAGCAAAATATGGGAAGGTGGAAGTGTCAACTTTCAATACTTACATTTGTCCGAAGAACTCATGCACTTATTATCGGTAACTCTCAATCTAATAAGGAGGTTCACAAAGAGACAAGTACCCCGAGGAGGAGTGTATGGGGGTTTGGTTATCCTTGCGCATCCTCTAATCATGGTACGTGAGTGTACTCTAATATTCGATCCCTCCAAAGATTAGTGATCCATCTAGTAGCTAGAGTTCTCAACTAGTTTTGTAGGTTTTGAAAATACACACGGATTGCCCAAAATACGACACCTATCACTAATAGGCTAGAGCTCTTGATACCAAAAGTTCAAACATTACTCACATCAATACCTCAAAACTATTGCAAGTTACTACTAGAATTAAATAGCAACCTCAATTACCTACTTTCAAGACAAGACACTACTCAGTGCAATAACCAACTCTCTTTAACAAGATAAACATGAAAACTAAAACGAGTTCCAGCAACAAACTAAACAAAAGCTAAGGCTCTTGCTAAAGACAAACTAAGACTAAAACTAAACATGGCAGCAGCTACGAAAAGATAAAGAACACACAACAGCAAAAAGATAGGCATGAAAAATTCTATGATGTGTTCTAGATTTTGAAAGTGGAGCGTGTTTCTCTCCCACACAAAGTAAGATGGGGTCTAACTTGTTATGACCAGCAAGAAAAACTAAAGAAAACTAAAAATAAAACCTAAGAGCGAGACGCTCCAAGCATAGAACATAACGCATGAAGTGATAAAAATATAGTGAGACGAAGGACGAACTGATGATTGTTGATGGAGAAGGGCATGCACGGGGGCATCCCCAAGCTTAGACGCTTGAGTCTCCTTGAATATTTATTGGGGATGCATGGGGGCATCCCCAAGCTTGAGCGCTTGACACTCCTGGATCTTCTTTCATCATCTTCCATCGCACACTTGAAAACTCCCTTCATACATAACTCATCATAAGCTGATTAGAGAGGTTAGTACCCTTAATAAAGTAATTTTTCCCCACTGGATATAAAGATATTCTTGAAGAGATACTGTTTATCAACAGTGCCAAAAGGTTTTTGCAAAGAAAAAGCAAGCTTAAGGTTTGCAAAAGTTTGGAGAGACAAAACGTGGCAGAATCTGTGAAAAACAGACCAGCAGGTAGTAAAGAATTTTATTAGGGACACTTCTGCAACTCAAATCAAAAAACTCAGAACATACGAAAGTTTCAAAATTGTATAGAGCACCCTGTCAAAAAAATTCAGATTAAAAAGATGATCTGGTGATTTTATTCGAATTTTTCGGTCAAGGGACAGAATCTGTTTTCTGGACAGCATGTCACAACTTTTGCTTCCCTTATCATAAGAGGCTATAACTTGGCACAAAGCTGAAAAATAAAGATACAATGATGTTGCTACAGTAGTAACAAACATCAATACACAACAAAAGCAAAAATAAAAAACTAAATTCGTTGCGGGCTGCCTCCCGAAAGCGCTTCTTTAGAGCCATTAGCTAGGCTTAAAGATTATAGAAGATGCTTTCACAAGAATAAGAATTTTGAAGCAAAAGAGAGCATCAAGAAGAAAATATGAAACGCATTTAAGCCAAACCCACTTCCTATGCATAGGAATATTGTAAGAAAATAAATCAAAGAAGCACAAAGTGACATGCATAGGAAGGTAGAACAAGAACAACTTCAAAAGTTTCAACATGAAGAGAGGTATTTTTGTAACATGGAAGTTTCTACAACCAAACTTTCCTCTCTCAAAATAATTTTCAGTAGTATCATGAACAACATCAAGAATATAACTATCACATAAATCATGTTGTTCATGATCTGCAAGCACACGTGTGTAGTTTTCAGCACGGTCTTTAGGAACATAAGATAAATGCATCCCAACACATTGAGCCTCAATAAGAGCACAGTTCTCCGAAATATGAGTTGGAGATTTCAAAAGGATAATAGGAGAATCAAGTGAGGGTGCAATAGAAAAATTTTCATGCTTAACATGAAGAACTATAGCAAGTTCATCTCCGTAAGCATCATCCATAGTGGCATCACGGCCATAAGCATAGAAGGCATCAACTTCATCAAAAAGGGATATTTCAAAAGAATCCATGGGATCATAACACTCATATAAGTTAAGAGTCAAAGAGTTACTCTCATTAGAAGGTAGACGTGGATGGCTCCATTTTTCCTCCTTTTGTTCGTCATTCTCCTCCTCTTTTTCATCCAAGGAGCTTTCAGGTTCAGCAATTTCTTCTTCCATAGAGTCCTGCAAATCATTAGTCTCTTCCTTTGGGGGAGAGATTCTCTCAAGATGATCAGTAATATAATAATTTGCATCGTAATTTTCCAAACAATAGTTAAGTATAGCAAGACTCTCAGATTTGTAAGGGGCATCATTAATATTTCTAAGAAGAGAAGTAATTTCATAGGCACCCTTATAAGCAACAAATTCTTCTATTGGCTCTACATCATAAAAATCATAGTTTCTCTTAGCATAAGAAGCTAAGGTTTCATCATCATTGTACTCACATTGGAAAGCAAGGTGTTTGTGCCTCATAAAGCAACAAGAATCATCCCTGCAGAAAGATATATTATATATTGAGCACAAGTTTCTAGCATACTCATACAACTGATTTATTTGTTTCCATAAGTATATCCCCTTTTGAGACAAGCAGTGTTCCTTGTACCACTTTTGTTGATCCTCTGTGAATCCTCCATGCCAATAAGATCTGGTTTCAAAGAAGTCAGACATTGATTGGCAAGTAAGGAACTAGACATACTATATATTTTTTGGATTTTTGATAAAGGACACTGAGATAAAAACTGAACGGTAAACTAACAAGACTAAAAAACAAAGGTAAAGGGTAGTGTGCAACTCCCCTATCTTAGCACTCGGAGTCCCCGGCAACGGCGCCAGAAATTTGGCTTGATGTGCGAGGTGATGATAGTGATTTCTCGCCCTTCGTTGGTGAGCCCCAAGTGGAAGGCGTGATGTAGCACAGCAGCAAATTTCCCTCAGTAAAGATACCAGGTTTGTCTCCAGTAGGACTCCGGAGATGATAACTACGTGTCAGCGGCGCAGCTGACGTGGAACTGCATACAGACACAAATAACTTTCTTCCCAACGAAGTTCAGAGAGGTTGTCAATCTCTCCGATCTTGTTGTTCACAAAGGATCAAACGCAAGGGATAATGAGAGCAACTGAAATTAAAAGCAGAAAAGTAAATGAGCGTGGAAAAAGTAATGAGGATATGGACCGGGATACGTGATGTTCACTAGTGATGTCTCTCTCCCAAAAGACAATAAAACTGCTATGCGAGGTGAACAAATTACAAAAGGGCAATTGACAGGATTATGAATGCACCGCAATGCTAACTATGCTACAAAAGAAAGTAAGAGGTTCAAAAGCATGGGCAGTACGCCAAAATAAGTAGACCGAAATCCAAATGCATCTACTACTAATCATCCACCTTGAGATATCTATCCAGAACATCTCGCTGGTATTAAGTTGCGAGCCCCACCCAAAGTGTAAACCCAAAGCAACGGACAACTGCATTAAAAAGCACTTTGCGTAAAGTAAACAATCCTTGCAACCGCGGTTACAAGCACCGTTGTTTTCCCCCTTGTGGCAACAACACATCCCCTAGACTCATGTTTCTGTCACTCAAGCGTGTCATCGGGGGGCATGAACCCACAATCGAGCATAACGTTCCCTCTTGGGGTTACTACCTACTACTTGGCCAAAGCAATAAGTAGCAACGGAGAACATGCAAGAATTACTTAGGAACAAAAATATAAGAGATAAGAACCAAATATATTACTAGATCTCAATCTGAACATAATCTCATAATCCATCAGATCCCATCAAACTCAGCATAGCAACAGCAGAAAGATTACAAAAGTGCCTCGATCATGTAGGGCAGCTCACGAGGTCTAAACCATGAAGAACAAAGAGGGGAGAAGAACATCACATAGCTACTGATCACGGACCCATGGTCCAAAGAAAACTACTGACGAGACATCCGAGGAGCATCCATGGTGGAGAGGAGACTCCCGGAGGTCGGCCCTCCCTCCGACAGGGTGCTATGAAGAGGTCTTCTGGTGCTCCCGATCTCGGAAGCGCAGCGGCGGCGGAACAGAGGAGAGATCGCGAAAAAGGGTTCTGTCCTCGAGGGTTTCTCGAGACAGAGAATATATAGGCGAAGGGGGGCAGCCAGGGGGGCCACCAGGGGTCCTGGCGCCCCCCTGGCGCGGCCAGCCCCTAGGGCGCGCCACCAGGGCGCCTGGGACCCTGGTGGTGGCCCTCTGGCCCCACCCAGGTTCTTCGGGAAGGTTCCTTCACGCTGATTTTTTATCTGATTTTTCCCGTATTTTTGGAGCACTTTTTATATGGGGGAAAACTGAAATAGAAAAACAGCAGAAAACAGGAACTGGCACTGTGGTGCACTGAGTTAATAGGTTAGTCCAAATATGATCAAAAGTGTATGAAAGTGTATCTAGATCATAGAAATATCACACAAAACATGCATGGAACGAGCAGAAATTATAGATACGTTTTGGACGTATCAACATTACACTTAGAATGACAATTATGCTCTCATAGTTGGTGCTTTGAAGAAAGAAGGTGGAGACTCTCGAACCGTGGATTTTGATGGCAAGGTTGAAAACCCGTGGCTGGAAGCAAAGACTAAACATGTACCAGAGCTCTTGGTTTTAAAAACAGAGATAAAAAGTTTTTGGGAGGTGCATGATTCGTCAACGAATTCTAGTAGACAACCCAATCACCTCTTATGCTAGACATGTTTCGAGGAACGGATCCCAAGATGGGTACGATCACATCCCCTTAATCTCCTTTGTTTATCACTACCAAAGTTTTATGATTTCTGGTAAACAAAGCGTGAAGGAGGGTTTGTTGGTTGTGATTATCTTTTGTGAGCTAGATGCACTCATGCCAGTCCCTCCTCGTATTAGGGGTTTGCAGATTAGACATGCAATCTCGGGGTAAAACAGGTCTAACACAAGAAGGTCATGAATTACCTACTACTTCCTCATGAGCTAAAGCAAAGGCACAACACATGAGTGTTTTTGAATAATTTCGAGATGGTACAAGAAAGTCTTTGTTAGGATGGCCGGTAAATACCACATAGGAAGGTATGGTGGACTCATATGGAATAACTGGTTTCAAGGATTTTGGATGCACAAACAGAATTCCGCTTAGTGCGAACGAAGGCTAGCAAAAGACTGGGAAGCGACCAACTAGAGAGCAATAACAGTCCTAATCATGCAGAGCGGCAAAGCAACATTGAATTGGGCATGAAAAAGATATAACTATTCTGAAATTCAAAGATCATCAAGGCATAGTAGACTTTTTAGTCTTAAACATGTGTAAGCATGTGCCAAGTCAATCCAGGAATTCTCCAAAGGGAAATACCACTTCAGTATGCCAAACCATGAACCATGAAATGCATGTAAATCATTTTAACAACACATTATGTACCCTAGCTATTTGAGATTAGCCACAAAGAAAGCATGAACCACTGGGAAATCATTGTAAGCATTGCACTATGTCGCTACAAGCTGGTCTCTAAATCATAAGTACAAGCATATGTACAAAAGTAGAAACAAAAAGAGTTCATACCGGTTTTCCTTGTTGCATCCCTTTCGTCGATCTTCATCATCACTGCCTTGTCGCTTGCACGATCGAACGTAGGAAAATATAATCAAGTGCAAATGCCATCACGGACTCGAGTTGAACTCTGCAACAAAGTAAACTAAAGAGAGAAAAGAAATCTTTTTGGATTTTTCAAAGGTTAGACGAAAGAAAAAGAAAGAGAAAATCTTTTTGTTGTTTTTGCAAAGAAATAATCAAAGAAGAACAGGCAAAAACTTCGAAAAGATCAAAACAAAAAATCATAAAACGGATAATACAATGGAAAAAGGGAGAAGGACACGTACTCCCCCAAGCTTAGGCTTTTGGCCTAAGTTGGTATCTGCTATTGTGGTCCCCAGGAGCCTCCAGCTCCAGGGTAGTACTGGTGTGTCCATGGGTCCTACAGGGCTTCAGGTGCATAGACCGAAGTCCTGGGATCCTCCCACGAAGAAGGCTCCGCGCTCCAAGCGGAAGAAGACCCTTGACCCCACTGGGTAACGGGTCCTCCTCCTCATTGTGACACCCCCAAATTTAATCTGTGTACAGTAATCATACACGCAGGGTACACGGCTGAGATTAGGGTGGCACGGTGAGAATATCACAGCACAACACTATACACAAAAGGATAAACCAATATGTTACAATAAAAGGGGGTCACGCGGACCCGAATACATAAGTTATACAAGCCAAATATCTGAGTACAGACATAGTTAGTCAAGTTTTGCCTTAAGAAGGCTAGCACAAATAACATCAGAGATACAGATCGAAAAGGCAAGGCCTCCTGCCTAGGAGCCTCCGAAACTACTCCTGATCCTGGTCAGCGGTGGTCTTGACGTAGTAGTATCCGCCTCCGGGGTACTCCTGCTCCTGGGCTCCAACGTCGACTGCAAAGGCTTATCAGGCAAAACATAAAAGGGGAAATAAAGCAAAGGTGAGTATCTAGCATACCCGCGAGTCTTACGTCCGCTACTAAGCATTATGCATTTGTATCAACGGAAAGGGGAGGCTGTATATAGTGGACTGCAAGATAGAAATCAGAATAAGGGTAAGAAGCTAGGCCTATCGAAGACAAGCATCTTCTGACGATGTCTTGCAGCATGAGAAGAGAAACAGCCAACAGTTTATATAAAGCATAAAGTAACAATGAAGCAAAAGTTGCTGCAACATTGTATAATAGTAAGTTGTAATGATTAATAATGATAGTGCCTCCGAGTTCCCTTCCTCGACTCCCTGCGAGGAAGAAGACCCGGAACCATACAGTTTAATAGTAATAGTTTCTAGTGGTAAGATCTAGCTTCAGCATAAAGCGTCCTGTTACCGTGGACATGGCTATTCGAATAGATTAAACTCCCTGCAGGGGTGCACTACTGTTCAGCCTGCACGCTCGGATCTCCAGGGTGGCGTGAACCTTGTTAGGGAACGCCCCACCGAGGCTATCCGACACGACGCAGCCCATCCTAGGCTCAAAAGAGAGGCCATCCGCCGGACTATATCCTATGCGCCAAGGGGTCTAGGACCCTCACCCTTGCACGCTCCTGCACGGTGCGTGGCTGGCCGGTGAAGCGAAAGCAAATCCAAGAACACACCGTCCGGACGAAGAAGACACCACTTCCCGGCGCAGGCCGCGGTACTGCTGACGTCTGAAGAGCTTTCGGGCAAACTACGACGCAGGGGAGCCCATAACTCCTTATCCCATGTGAAGGTAGTGCGTACAGACCAACGGGCCTCTCAAGTCATTCGCAGAACCATTTAGCATTTTAGTTAACCTGTGTGACAACCGTTATCGTTGCCTCGACTTAGCCGACCCGCGGTCAACGACAGCAGTCAGGACCACCAGTACATCGGCGCCTGCCCTGTCGTCCCACTAAGTCACTGCGGTTACCAACAAGGTGAACCGTCTCCTTACCTTCTCTCGCGTGTGCTCTTGGTAGAGCTCGACTTACGTGGTTTGGTAACTCTCGCGAGATACGAGCAGGGGCCAAGCACGCCAGTAACGTCGGTCGTACCCTCCCTGTCGTTCCCGACGATATACCGCTCGCGGACACCATTGGGTCGCCCAACTTCTTACCTTTAGGGACAACCGCTGTTCAGGACCCTATGGCGGCAAGACAAAGTCAGCCTCGAGTGGAGTACAAGGATTACTCCTTGATAGCTCACACTTGAGGTGACTAGGCATGACCCAGATAGGGGCCTTTGGCGGTGTCTGCTTTGTTCCGTACCTGCAACAGTTATAATTAAAGTATCCGCGATCGCTCCCATAGTGATCACGGCCCGCTATCTAACCCTAGCTAACAATGCGCAGGGCTCACTGCTGAATAATGCATAAGTAATAATAGGCAGCATAGGATAAAGGAAAGGTACTTCAAGGGGCGACAAAATCAGGCTATGCAATTGAATAGGATTGTAATCGTAGCAGCAGCGGTAACAATGCCTAGTGCAAGAAAGTACGGAAAGGTAGGCGATATCTGGGGAAGAGAATGGCTCTGCTTGCCTAGAAGTAGTCATACCCGGCGGTGTAGTCGGCGGCAGCAGCGGGGTCTACTGGAGATTAGGGGGGGGAGAAACAGTAAATACAAAGCAAGCATATACAAACAGTTGCATGACATGACAGATGAAATGTTAACGGTGTTCTAACGCAATGCAATGCACGTTGCTCGGAGCGGGAATTCATCCGGGGATGAACTGCCAGCTCCGGGTGATTACCGGATAGGGTGTCCGGAGGGGGGAGATGTCATGCCGGAGGTGTCGTGGACATCCGACACATGTGTGGGTGGTGTATCCGGGTTAGTTGATCTATTCCGAACAACTTTCGTGTTCAAAATAAATTCATCCGAGTACTTTAGCAGTACCGGATAATTTATCGGACAGTCGGTCCGGAGGGGGACGGTTCAATGTTCAGTATGTTAGAGGGGTGTGGTAGACATACAGATAGCGTATCCGTATTCGTTATATTTTTCTGATCAATTTTCATGTATAAAGTTTTTGAATCTGACTTACAGTTTAAAAGATATTGAATTTCTAAATTTAAATATATTTAAATCAATTTCTGGATTTATTTTATTAATTAAATACTAACATTATCCATAAAAGTTGACTGGTCAAACCTGACCAGTGGGACCCACTAGTCAGCCTCACATTTCTAATAAATCATTTAATTAAATTAAATTAACCCCTGGACCCACATGTCATACTCTCAACAATTACCAAAAATCATTTTTATTAATAAAAAGGCAGTGGGCCCCAGGTGTCATACTAACAAGAGCTTAATTAACCAACTAAAATTAGTTTAAGGGCATGGGCCCACATGTCATTCTCAGTAACTTAACCAACAGTTTTTCTAATTAAACAAAAGGTCTGGGCCCACCTGTCAGCCACTTAGGGGGTGTTTTATTAATATATACATTATAATTATATTTCTAAACAGGGGATTAGGGGGTGGGGCCCCTTGGTCAGTGGGTATTAGAGGGGGGGGGGGGGTTAGCCCCAGGCGGTTTTGCAGAGCTCGCCGGCGGCGAGTACACAGGGGAGGCACCGGCGACCTTGCGCACGCTAAGGGCCCTCGTTTCACGCGTCGTTGAACTCTATGGGTGCCCAGCGCTGTGCCGCATCCTTTCCCGCAACCCGTGCGAGCCGAGGTGGTCCAGGGGAACGACGGCAAGCCTCACGGCGGCGGCCGGAGTACGGGGTGACGGGGAACGGCGTTGGGAGGGTCCATTTTGAGCGCGAACAGGGGGGAAAGGAGAGTAGCTCACCGAGAGCTTAACGGTGCACTCGGGGAAGCCCGGGATGGTCAGCACTCGTCGAAATCCTCGTCGGGGCGCCGCGGCTGTGGCGGAGGAAACCGGATGATTCGCGGCGTACTCGGTGTCCCGACGACGACTGGCTTCTTGGGAAGACGTGGACGACCACGGCGCAGCTCTCGGACAACCTGGCGCAGCCCGAGGTGGCCCGTGGCCGCGTCCACGGTTAGGTGGCAGGGACGGCCGTGGTCTTGTTGCGCGGGGAGCGACGTAGGAGAGCACTAGGGGGCACGAGGGAGAAAAGAGGGCAGCTAGGGTTCGGGGCGCAGCCAGGGGAGAGGGAGGAGGACTTATCTCGCTGGGGGGGGGGGGGCTGGATGGTCGCCACGGCGACCGTCCATGGCGTGCAGCCAGGGGATGCCCTCCACGGCACCCCCTGCGCACCGTAGGTAGGGGATGAGGGGGGTTAAGTGGATCGGGGCTGGGGTGGGCCGGTTTGGCCCACAGGGAGACAGGGGGTATGGGCTTCATTTTGCTTTTATCATTTTTTTGTATTTTCTTTTCTGTTTCTATTTTGTTTAGCTAGGTTTTGATTTTTGCCAACAATGAAACTTGCTCCAATAATGTTGCAGCACCATACAGAAGTGCCACAAAAAGAATTAGACTTTTATAAACTCTTTTGCATTTTTGTTTTATTAAAAAGGCATTAAATCCCACTGGTTTGGCTACTGTTTGAATTGTTGGATTTATTTTATTGCTTAATAAATCCCCAAAACTATATGGATGTGATCCACTGATTATTAGTGATTTTACAAAAGTGGTTCCACAATTATTGGACAAGTTTCATTTGCAACATTTTTTTTAATATGCATCAAAAGGCATTTTGGGTTTGTTTGAATTCAAAGATGAACAAGGCATGATCAAGGGTGATTAGAGACATTGCTAATCATAGATAATTATATTAACAAAAGTTTTATTGATGCCTGACACTGAGGGTGTTACACTCATCATGCACAACCCCCTCCATGGGGTTATGGAACTGCTGCTGGGCGACAAAGTCATCGAACTGGATGACGTTGAAGGACCATCCGTTCCTGCGAGTAGAATCAAACCAAAAAGGAGCAGGTAGACGGATCTCCCGAATATCGATTAGTCCAAACCTCAGAATATAAATAAGGTTACCAAACTCGGAAGTCCTGGTAACAAACTCATGCCTCTTCATAGCAGAAAGGTCAAAGCTTATAAAAGGAAAAGGCTAATCATCAGGATGTGGGGTGCGCTATAGAGACTCAAGAATAAGTGTGGCATAAACGCCACCAAAGAGATCTCCCTTGTTGCCATTAAGGGCAAGTTGGCAAGCAATCAAGGCACCCACATTATACGTAATTTCCCCTGAGAGGGCATTTTCTAGGATAGCAATATCCGGCGCAGAACTATTGCTCGTGTTTTCACGAGCTAATACCCCTCTAGCAATATAATATGCGAAATACCTGAGCTGGGGAAACAAGATGCTGGAAATTTTTGAACGTCGGACATCCCTTGTATCCTGGCTGCAAAGAGAGTTGAAGAGCGTTCTCAGCTCGGTGGGCTGAGTGTTCATCTTTGTCGTCCGTCCAACGTTCAGCACACCTATTATTTCACAAAATCTTTCCAAGGTCATGGTCAAAAGATCATTGTAAATTTTAAACTCAATAAAACTAGCATCATGGTTATATCTAAAATTGTTAATAAAACATGAGGTGAGTTTACGGTATTGAGTAACACGGCATGTTGCAAGCCGTGTGAAACCTGCATTAGCACAAAGGTTATCATACTCCTCTTTAATACTTGTCGCTTCAAGAAAATCGTTGCACGGAAACATCATTGCCCGTGTTGGACTTGTATCTTCCAGCAACTCTAGGGGCACACCATATTCGTTGTAGCTCACCCTAGCAGCTGAGGATGAAGCTGCAGCTCTAGTTACTCTATCAGTATGCTCAGGCTTCTTCTTCCCAAGCCATCCTTTTGCTTTTCCTAAGAAACTCATTTCTGAAATTTTTGACAATTCACAAAAACAAGGATTTAAGAAAAATGAGTTGGTCAAACTACTCTACTCATTTCTCTAAGTCATAAACTTGCATCAAAACTTGGAAAATAAATTTCTACACATGCTTGCAAGCTCATATGAACAGCACCAAGAGCTACTAAATACTCACTAATTAAGCCACCAATCAACTATCTAATTGGAGGGGTGGAGGAGTCACATACCAGGGAGTATTTTCTCAAAATCTCAGCTCGAATGATGGGCTGTAGAGAGAGATCGATAATTGCCTCCAAGAACAGCAAGAACACAGTGCAGAACTCGTGTTTTTGGAGAGAGAGAGAGAGAGGAAGAAGGCTCACCTGGAGGCTGGGCATGTGGGCCCCAGGCGCCCTGTGGGCGCGGCCAGGGGGCAGGCCGCGCCAGCTGGCCGCCTGGGCCAATGGTGGCCCCCCTGGTCAGCCCCAGGTGCCTCTGGGTCACTCCCGGCATGAAAATTTCTATTTTTATTTTTCTGAAAATTTTTTTGACAACTTCACTGTTGAAATTTTCGAGGTTCACAAAGCTTCAAAACTTTCTGAAAACTTGAAATAGTGGTTAGCTACGTGAAGCTTCAAAAATATAAAACTTTGGACCAGCAAGAAAGATAAAGCTAAAAGAAATGCAAACATAACAACCTCTACTTTTTTCTTATATAAAACTCATTTAGTAGCAAGGTTGATCAAGTCCTACTACTAAACAAGCAATACATAAAGCAAAAAGTTTCACTTATTATGAAGCATTCATGGTACCTTCACTTTAATGGATATTGTCCCCACCATAATGGTTTTGTATTTGTGGTGCACATGTAGCGGACAATCCCAATCACCAATCTTCACGATCTCGATATTCTCTATAGAGTTGAGGCCATGCCTTTTTTCAGTCTTCTTCGGAAAATACACCATGTGTTCTTTATCATTCACATTAAAAGTAACCTTTCCTTTATTGCAATCAATAATAGCACCTGCGGTGTTAAGAAAAGTTGTACCAAGAATAATAGACATGCTCCCATCCTCGGGCATGTCAAGCACAACAAAATCAGTAAGGATCAAACAATTAGCAACTTCAACGGGAACATCCTCACAAATACCAATGGGAACGGCTATAGACTTGTCAGCCATATGAAGAGAGATATCTGTAGGGATTAGTTTTTCTAAACAAAGCCTCTTGTAAAGAGAGAAAGGCATAACACTCACTCCTGCTCCAAGATCACATAAAGCAGTCTTGACATAATTATTGTTTATGGAGCAAGGAATGGTGGGTATACCTGGATCACCAAGCTTCTCAGGAATCTTGCCACTAAAAGAGTAGTTAGCAAGCATAGTAGATATTGCTTCATTAGGAACTTTTCTTTTATTAGTAACAATATCTTTCATGTATCTCGAATAGGGAGGTAACTTAATAGCATCAGTCAAAGGAATTTGAAGAAAAAGAGGTTTCATCCACTCACAAAACTTATTGTAATGCTCTTCTTCTTTAATTTTGAGAGACTTACCTGGAAAGGGCATGGGTTTCTGTACCCATGGTTCTATTTCCTTCCCATGTCTTCTTGCGATGAAGTCTTCACTAGTGTATTTCTTGCGTTTGTCGGGTGCTTCTTCCTCTCAAACTTCGGGTGGATCATTCTTTTCACCATCCTTTTCAGGCTCAGCACCGTCTTCAGTCTCAGCATCGGAGGTAGATATACTATTTGGATCAATAACAATCTCTTCACTTGAAATTGGATCGTTGGAATTGTCAGCTTCTTTGTGCTTCTTCTTCTTCTTCTTCTTCTTCGGAGAACTAAAAAATTCTTCTTCCTGCATTTGAGAGTCTTGCTCGATTCTCTTCGGATGCCCCTCTGGATAGAGAGGATCTTGAGTGCTAGTTCCACCTCAGGTTTTAATCCCGAAGGCCTGTATATCCTGTTTGGCATTGTTAGCAAGAAAATCTTTTTACACATTAGGAATTTGTTCAAGCTGAGTTTGAACCATATGAAAATGCTTCACAAGACATTTAACATCATTAACTGTTCTACCTAGAACATCAAGCAAACTTTTAATAGCAAGGGAATTATCATGCAACTGACTTTGTATCCTCTCATTAAAGTGATTTTGCTTCATAATAAAATTATCAAGCTCATCTAAACATTGATCAGGAAGCTTACCATGAGGGATGTCACTTGCATTGAAATCTAAAAGAGAGTGTACCTCTACCGTCGGAGGGTGAGTGGTAGGCTCACATAACTTCTACATAGGGGGTATATTCTTCACGTCTTCAGTTCTAATACCCTTATCTTTAATAGACTTCTTTTCTTCTTGCATATCTTAAGGGCTTAGGTCAAGCATGCCCCTCTTTTTTGGTGGTGGAGGTGGTTCAGGGACGGACCAATCTTCGTGTTTCTTGGCAATCTTGCCCATTAATTCTTCTGCATCGTCCGGTGTTCTTTTCCTGAAAACACAACCAGCACAACTGTCCAAATAGGATCTGGATTCATCAGTTAGACTAGCATAGAATATATCAATTAATTCATTCTTAGGGACTCCATGTCCCCGTCCAGACTGGATCAGACTGCAATACCTCCCCCAAGCTTTAGGGAGGTGCTCATCCTGCAACTGTTTAAAGTTATAAATTCTTTGTAAAGCAGCATGTTGCATATGATCAGGAAAGTACTTATCAACAAAAGAGTGAGCTAAGTCTTGTGGACTCTTAATGGAACCACATGGTAGTGCATCATACCATGCTTTAGAACCTTCCTTCAAAGAGAAGGGAAAAAGCTTAGTAACATAAAAGTTTCGTATCTTTTCATCCGTAGTAAACAGGCCACCCAACTCAGTAAGTTTGGTCAGGTGTGCAATAGCATCATCATTTTCTCTGCCAAAAAAGGGGTCAGCTTCAACCATAGATATAAGTGAAAGATCAACAGAGAAATTATAATCAGGGTCATTGATGCATATAGGAGATGTAGCAAATTTAGGATCAGGAACGGTCTTGTTCTTCAGGGAGTGTTTTTCGAGAAGCTTCTTAATAGCACCGGGGTCAGACTCGACAAACTCTGTTAGCTCCCTGCATAAATCATCATCAAGCATAATATAATCATCATCAAGGAGTCTCTCCTTGATTTTACTCAAATCAGGATAATCGTAAGTTCCACCAATAGGGTAGCGAGTAATAGGAACTTCAATTCCAAATTTTTTTTGCAGCAGCGATCTGTTTCTCAAGAGTGTAACCAAGTGAACCAATACCATCAAGAGTAGTAGAAGCATCATCAAAAGTATCCGACATAGTAACGGATTCAGTAGAAGCATCATGTGGTGGAGGTGAAGCAAACTTACTCATAACTGAAGGTGAATCAAGTGTAGCACTAGTGTTCAGAACAGTACCTTTTCTTGTATGGGATGGTAAGATCGGAACCTTGGGGTCTTCTTTTTTACCCATAGCGGATAAATTGCAGCAGGTAAAATACTTCAGGTAGACTTGTGAATAAAGCTATGCTCCCCAGAAACGGCGCCAGAAAACAGCCTTGATAACCCACAACTGAAGGGGATCGAGATAGTCTTCGCGGGTAAGAATAACCCAATTTATAGATTCGACTCAAGGGGAGCCAAAGAATATCCACAAGCTTTGACAGTGGAGTTGTCAATTCCACCGCACCTGAGGTACACTTACTTGCAACAAGATATTAATAGTAACTGCGATATGGAAGTGATTGTGACAACGGAAATAGTGGTGGTGAAACAGCGACAGTAAAACAGCAAAAGCAAACAACTAGTAACCAGCAGAATTAAAAACACTGTAGGCTAGGGAGATGGATGGTTGGGTGCTGCATGGATAAGATACATCATGTATTTAACTTGGGGAAAGGCACACAGAAAAGCAATGATCATCTAGGCATATATCAAACATTAGGCATGTACCCCACAGGTAGTTGTGCGTGCTTGCAATAAGAACTTGCACAACATCTTTTGCCCTACCATCCCGCTATGAACGGGGCCAAAAGTAACTTATGGAGATTAAGGTGCTCCTGTCAAAGAGCACCGGAACAAAGCATTAACAATCAATGGGTACATGGAATCCTCAAATTATAGTTCATCCCCTTTGGTGTCCCAAGATGTCACCTTTGGGATCGCTGGTACCGGACTATAACAGGTGCATACAACTCGTAGATAGGATCAAGAACACAAATATATTCATGCAAACACATAGGTTTCAGATCTGAAAACATGGCACTCGGGCCCAAAGTGACAAGCATTAAGAGCAACAAGCTGAAGCAATGATGATAAACACCAATCTAGATGATAGGCAACATGCCCCCAACAATCTGATAAACTATTACATGATCTAGCTCATCCAATCCCTACCATCCCCTTTGGCTACAGGAGGGAATTACTCACACATGAAAGTAGAAGTCATGGAGGGAGGATGGAGTGGTGATGATGATGACGATGGCGATGATATCCCCTCACCGGAGTCCAAAACAGCCTCCAGATTAGCCCTCCCGGAGAAGAACAGTGGGTGGCGGCGGCTCCGCGAAGAGAATTGGGAAAACGACTTCTGTTCTGGGGTTTTCTCACCTCGGGAATAAATAGGAGGCGAAGTAGGGCACCAGAGGGGGGAGGACCCTCCCAGGCGGCCTCCTGGCGCGGCCAGGGGTGGGACCCCACCAGTAGGGCGCCTGGGCCCCCCCTGGCTGCCCTCTGGCCCCACTTCTGGCATATTGGTCCTTCGGGTGCGTGGATTTTCTGTGATTTTTCCTAGAATGTTCTGAGACACCTAAAAGTCCATTTTCATGCACACAATAAAACCATACAGACAGTTTTGCTGAAAACATCGTTAGTCCGGGTTAGTTTCGTCCAAATCATGCAAGAATGAGGGCAAAACAATAGCAAAAGTGTTTGGAAAAGTAGATACATTTGAGACGTATCAAGTACCCATCTGATAAGCCTTGGTTTGGCATCCTTCTTCTCCATTAGATACTTAAGGGCATCATGGTCAGTATGAATAATAACTTTAGAATCAACAATATACTTCCTAAGCTTATCACAAGCAAACACTAGTGCTAAAAATTCCTTCTCATTAGTAGAATAATTCTTTTGAGCACTATCACGGGTTTTGCTAGCACAATGTATAACATTTAATTTCATATCAACCCTTTGTCTTAAAACATCCCCAACAGCAAAATCACTACCATCACACATAATTTCAAAGGGAAAATTCCAATCAGGTGGTTGTACTATAGGAGCGGTTCCTTACAATCTTCATCAAATACAAAAGGAAAATCCTTCTGGAGAAGATTAGTAAGGGGTCTCGAAGTCTTAGAAAAGTATTTAATAAATCTTCTATATAAACCAGCATGACCGAGAAAACTATGAATACCTTAGATGTCCCTTGGATAGGGCATCATTTCAATAGCTTCAATCTTTGCCTTGTCCACTTCAATTCCCCTCTCGAAAATCTTGTGACAAAAAACGATCCCTTTGTTAACCATGAAGTGGCACTTGTAACACCCTCATAACTTGAACGTGTCATTGAGCTAATTGATTGCCTTGTCATCATAATCGTCCTCCTTAAAACATTGCATTGGAGGTAATTCAACTCCAATTAAAGTTTGCAAATGCCAGTCAAGATAAACTTTTAAAATATGGTAAAACAAAAATGTCCATGGACCTAGCAAATAATCCATAGGAAATTATAGAATTTAAATCAATATTTAGAAGTTATTAAATTGTCTTGGATTTTTAATAAACAAGTGGAAATTAAAACTAAGCCAAATATTGTGCCACCAATTTTATCAACTGCCTAAAAATCACTAGATCATCTTAGAATAGCAATGGGAATATATTAAAGTGTTTAAATAATTGAAACAATTCAAATAGTAGCAAATCAGCCACATTTAAATCCATTTTAAATAAAACAATATTTTATTGAATTTATTTTGTTCCCAAACTTTTTGTGGCATCACCTTATAGTGTAATACTAATATAGCAACCACTTTCACATTTTTTTTAAATCAAATTCTAGATAAATAAAATATAAAAATAAAATAAAATAAAAAAGGAAAACCTAAAACGGGAAAGTTCTATGTTGCGCTCAGGGAATTCCCAGCCGGCCCAGCCCACCTGGGCCTATCTCCCTCCTCTCTACAGGGTAGACAGAGGCGTGGCGGCCATCCACGCCCGCCATGGCCGCCCCCATCGCCGTGGCGCCCATCCGTCGGCTCGCCGGCGAGGGTAAGGCCTCCTCTGCCCCCGTCTAACCCTAGCCGCCCCCCCCATTTTCCTCTCTTTGGATCGCTCTTCCCCGAGCCGCCTGGAAACGGCGGTTTGCCACGCCGTCGTCGCCACTGTGGCATCGGCCACCATTCCCTGTTCCAAAGCGTCTGGGAGGACGGCAGGGATCGTCTTCATCGGCCACCTCACCAAATCAGGCGGGGAGACCACATCAACGTCGCCATCTCCATCATTTTCAACCGTGGCCATCGCCGTCGAGTCGACGTCTCCGGCCAACCCTATGAGACCACATGCTCGCCTGCGCACCCCACTGTGAGCACTCGATGCTCCACCTCCTTCTCCCCCTTCCTCGCTTCCCGTTTTGTCGTTGTTGGCCACCGTGCCCCTGCCTCCCGGTTCCGTTCGTCGCTATAGGGACCTTCCCCGTCAATGTCGTGGTCGTCGGCCGCCATGGATGCGCCTTGGCCGCACGCCCCATGCCCGTGGCCACTCCGGCCGCGCCCAGCCCACGCGCCGGTCGTGCCATGCGTGCGCGCGCGCCTACCCGCGCATGACAGCGCCACTGCTGCCCCGAGCCCCTACACACCATGTGTGTGCTGCTACTGAACATGTTGCTACTGGCTGTTGCTGCGTGTTACTATTGCTACTGTATTTGTCACCTTTGACAGCCCCCAAAACCCCATCAAACAGAATTGAAACTTGAAAGTTTGGATAGATCTAAAGAGTAGGCGTACCAATGTTTACTTTATTCCATTGGAAGACATTTAAATGAGGCATACATTTCTGACCATAAATTTTGCAAAAATCTATTTGTTGTTAAAACAAAGATCACCCAGACTTTGTAAATTTCTGCTAAGTCTGAAACGTTTTCTTAACCACTTCATAAGCTCAAAACATTGGTATATGGACTTTTATTAATAATGAAAATGACATGGACATGTTATACACATAAACAACTTCGGTTTACCCCACAGGACTAACTCCATTTGATGCATGAATTAATTCCTATGAAAATCGTAAAGTGCTATGTTCCGTTAAATTTAACAATTTATGTATTTATCAGCAGATGACACTTTTTAAACAAAGTATTACTTAAGCAAATGAAATATAGCAAGCATGAAATTTGTATCAGATTGTAGACCATAAAAAATGCTTCGAGTTGATATAGGGAACTAATTCATAGGATTTATAAATCACTAGTTTTAACAATATGAAAACTGCTAAAAATGTTAATATTCTCAGACTTAGCCAAATTTCAGAAAACTCAAAGTGGGTCATTGACATATGGGTCCCACTTTGACCCTGTTGACTTGACACCACTGGGCCCACATGGTAGGTTTGACTAGTTAACATGCTGACAGTTGGGTCCCCATTGACAGTTGACCAGTCAACTTTACTGTTTTGGATAATGTTAATAAAACAATTAAAGAAATTCCATAAATGATTTAAATTGATTAGAATGATTTAAGCTTTGGAATTTAATATCTTTTAAACCGTAAGTCGGATCAAAATAATTTATACATCAAAGTTGCTCAGAAAAATACCACAAACAAGAATACGCGATTCGTGTGTCCACCACCCCCTCTAACATACCGAAACCGAAACCTTCCCCCTCCGGATCGTCTGCCAATAATAACCCGGACCAGGTAAATCATCCCCGGATGATTTTCCGCTCCAAGCTTAGCAGTTTGTACTTCTTTAGAACAACATTAACAATGCATTTGCTATGCCATGATTCTCTATTGTGTTATTGTTGTGTATTTATTGTTTCTCCCCCCCCACTTTATTCTCCGGTAGACCCCGTTGCTGCCGCCCACGACACCGTTGCCGAGTACGACTACTACTTCGACGACCGTACCCCTACTACCGAGCTTCCATGCAAGCAGAGCCATTTTCCTTCCCCAGATATCGCCTATCTTTTCCGTACATTTCATGAACTAGGCATTGCTGCTGCTATTACATTTATTCCTATTCATTGCATAGCCTGTCATTGTCGCCCCTTGATGTACCTTCCTTTATCCTATGCTGCCTATTAAATATATATATTATATCCAGCAGTGAACCGTGCGCATTGCTAGTCAACTAGGTTTAGATAGCGGGCCGTGATCACTCTGGGGAGTGAACCTGGAACACAAAAGATTTAAATTGCTGCAACAGGTACGATGCAGAGCAGACGCCCAAGGGAACCTACAACAGTGAGACTCTCCGGGTCACTTCAAGTTTGACTTACGAGTGGATGGACTCGTATTTCACTCTCATCGCCGGCTCGGTAGCGTAGCATCACCGGGGTGATACGAGGATATTCCTCTTTAGTTCATTCCACTGATGTCTCGGTCGAACCTCTTCAAGTGTACCATCGAGGGTGATTCCTCCTGGTTTCACTTGATGGTAGGCACCTGAATCAACTGGTTTCCTTAAAGGTAAGGAGGCGAGTGACCCAACGGTGCCAGTGCAGGGATTGTATCGGGACGGTAGGACAAGCGGATACCATCGTGGGCCTAGACCTTGCTCGTTGGCCATGAGATACCCTGTTGTATGAAAGTCGGGCTATGCAAAGAGCACACACAAGATAAGGTAAGGAGGCGGTTCACCTTGTTGGTAGCCGCACGAGTTGGTGGGACGACAGGGCAGGTGGCCACCGGCTCTGGTTATGGGGGTGGACCTGGCTGCTGTCGTTGTCCGTGACTCACCCGGATAGGGGCAACGATAACGGTTGTCCCGACAGAAAATTATAAAATGCTTAATGGGTCAGGTGGATGACTTGAGTGGGTCGACGTGCCCTATACGCACTACCTCCACGTGGGATTACGGTGTGGGCCATCTGCGTTGTAGCCTCGTTCGATGGATCTTCAGACGTTAGCTTTACCTCGGGCTAATTGTCGGGCTTGGACCGCCTACTCCGGTAGTGGGAGGTGGGTCTGCTTCACCGGCCAGTCGCGTACCGTGCAGGAGTACAAAGGGCAGGGGTCCAAAGTCCCTTTGTGCTTAGGATTTAGACCGGCGGATGGCCTCTCTATTGAGATTGAAGGATGGACTTCGGCGTATCGGATAGCCTTGGTGGGGCATTCCCTAACAAGGTGTACGCCACCCTAGAGATCCGAGCGTGTAGGGTAACAGTAGTGCAGCCCCTTCAGGGAAGATAATCTATTCGGATAGCCGTGTCCACGGTAACAGGACGCTTGATGCTGAAGCCAGACTCTACTACAACAAACTACTATTACTAAACTGATTGGTTCCGGGTTTTCTTCCTCGCAAGGAAGTAGAGGAAGGATTCTTGGAGGCATTGATAATTGTTAATAATTACAACTTACTATTATACAATGCTGCAACAACTTCTGCTGCATTGTTACCTTATGCTTTATATGAACTGTTGGTTGTTCTCTTCTCATGCTGCAAGACTCGTCGGAAGATGCTAGTCTTCGTTAGGCCTAGCTTCTCTTCCTTATTCTGGATTTCTGCAACTCAGTCCACTATATATAGCCTCCCCTTTCCTTTGATACAAATGCATAATTGCTTAGTAGCGGACGTAAGACTCGTGAGTATGCTAGAAACACACCCTTTCTTTATTTTCCCTTTTTGTTTTTCCTGATCGGCCGCTGCAGTCGACGTTGGAGATCCCCGATGTCGACCACCGCAACATGAAGATCCCCGATGCCTTCTACGACATCGAGTTCCCCGTTGACCAGGAGTAGTTTGGAGGTTCCCAGGCAGGAGGCCTCGCCTTTTCGATCTTTGTTGTTTTTGTGCTAGCCTTCTTAAGGCAGATCATGTGTACCTTGTGTCTGTACTTAGATACTATTGCTTCCGCTAACTTTTTTTCTCTTGAGCTGTTGTATTCGAGCCCTCGTGGCCTCTGGCTTGTATTAAACAGCTTGTATTATTTTATTTGTAGAGTTTTGTTGTGATATATTACCGTTAGTCCCTGATCTCGATCGTGTACCTTGCGTGTATGATTACTATACACGGCTTGATTTTGGGGGCATCACAACACTTTTTCCAATTTAGAACTAAATTTGTCTCTTCGCACCTCTGCAAAACTTTATTAAGATTTGGAGGCAGTGGTCAAAGGAAGTTCCATAGACGGAGAAATCGTCCATGAAGATTTCCACAATCTCCTCACAGAAACCATGAAATATAGCAGACATGCATCTCTGAAAAGTAGCAGGGGCATTACATAAACCAAAAGGCATATGATGTGCGAGATGATGATAGTGATTTCTCGCCCTTCGTTGGTAACCCCAAGTGGAAGGCGTGATGTAGCACAGCAGCAAATTTCCCTCAGTAAAGATACCAAGGTTTGTCTCCAGCAGGACTCCAGAGATGATAAGTAGGTGTCAGCGGCGCAACTGATGCGGACATGCACACAAACACAATAACTTTGTTCCCAACGAAGTTCAGAGAGGTTGTCAATCTCTCCGGTCTTGTTGTTCACAAAGGATCAAACACAAGGGATAATGGTAGCAATTAAAAGTAAAAGCAGAAAAGTAAATGAGCGTGTAAACAGTGATGAGGATATGGACCGGGATACATGATGTTCACTAGTGATGTCTCTCTCCCAAAAGACGATAAAACTGCTATCCGAGGTAAACAAATTACAGAAAGGCAATTGATAGGATTATGAACGCACCGCAATGCTAACTATGCTACAAAAGAAAGGACGAGGCTCAAAAGCATGGGCAGTACGCCAAAATAAGTAGACCGAAATCCAACTGCATCTACTACTAATCATCCACCTTGAGATATCTACCCAGAACATCTCGCTGGTATTAAGTTGCGAGCCCCACCCAAAGTGTAAACCCAAAGCAACAGACAACTACATTAAAAAGAACTTTGCATAAAGTAAACAATCCTTGTAACCGCGGTTACAAGCACCGTTGTTTTCCTGCTTGTCGCAACAGCACATCCCCTAGACTCATGTTTCTGTCACTCAAGCGTGTCATCGGGGGGCATGAACCCACCATCGAGCAAAACGTTCCCTCTTGGAGTTACTACCTACTACTTGGCCAAAGCAATAAACAGCAATGGAGAACATGCAAGAATTACTTAGGAAAAAAATAAGAGATAAAAACCAAATATATTACTCAATCACAATCTGAACATAATCTCATAATCCATCAGATCCTATCAAACTCAGCATAGCAACAGAGAAATATTACAAAAGTGCCTCGATCATGTAGGGCAGCTCACGAGGTCTAAACCATGAAGAACAAAGAGGGGAGGAGAACATCACATATCTACTGATCACGGACCAATGGTCCAAGGAAAACTACTCACGAGACATCCGGGGAGCATCCATGGTGGAGAGGAGACTCCCGGAGGTCAATCCTCCCTCCGGCAGGGTGCCAGGAAGAGGTCTTCTGGTGCTCCCGATCTCGGAAGCGCGGCGGCGGCGGAACAGAGGCGAGATCATAAAATAGGATTCTGTCTTCGGAGTTTCCCCGTGACGGAGAATAAATAGGCGAAGGGGGCAGCCAGAGGTGGACCAGGGGCCCCAGGCGCCCCCCTGGCGCGGCCAGGGGTGGGGTCGCGACGGGTGGCCGCCTGGGCCATACCTGGCTCCCCTCTGGTCCCACTCGGGCTCTTCGCGAAGCTTCCTGTACGCTGATTTTTCCTGTATTTTTCCCGGAATTTTTCTGGCACTTTTTATATGGGGGAAAACTGAAATAGAAAAACAGCAGAAAACAGGAACTGGCACTGGGGTGCACTGAGTTAATAGGTTAGTCCAAATATGATCAAAAGTGTATGAAAGTGTATCTAGATCATAGCAATATCACACAAAACATGCATGGAGCAAGCAGAAATTATAGATACGTTTTGGACGGAACATCATACGCCTATAATCATAAGTACCGTAAGGACATGTGAAAGTGGTCTTATCTTGATCGGCAGTATTAACATGAATTTGAGAGAAGCCAGAGTAACCGTCTAGATAGCAAAACTGAGTGTTTTTGGACAACCTCTCAATCATTTTATTGATGAAAGGCAGCGGGTAGTGGTCCTTCCTGGTCGTTTTGTTCAACTTCCTGTAATCAATACACATTCTATATCCAATAACAATCCTTTGAGGTATTAGTTCATTTTTATCATTAGGAACAACAGTCATACCTCCTTTCTTAGGAACACAATGAACTGGACTTACCCACTTACTATCAGCTATAGGATAGATGATACCCGCGGCTAGAAGCTTGAGAACTTCAGTCCTAACCATGTCCTTCATCCTTGGGTTCAACCGTCATTGATTATCATTAACTGGTTTAGCATCGGGCTCAAGATTGATAGTATGTTTGAAAATTGATGGACTAATTCCCTTAAGATCATCAAGGGTATAGCCAATAGCATCACGGTGTTTACGAAGTGTCTCCAATAATATCTCTTCTTCAAATCCTGAAAGGTTATCATTGATAATAACAGAATATATTTTATTTTAATCTAAATAAGCGTACTTGAGCGTATCGGGAAGTGGTTTGAGATCAAACACTGAGTCTTCTTTTGGTTGTGCGAGGATTCCTGAAGGTTCAACCGGAAGGTTGTGCTTCAGGATAGCAGATTGCCTTAAGAATATGTCATCTAGCTCGTTTTCTTTCTTGCATATGCATATCATTCTAGTGGTCTTCCATATATTGCTGCAAAGGATCATTAGGAGGAATAGCAATAGAAGCAATATCTTCAATAATTTTGTCATTGCTAGACAAATTAGTACCACGAGGCTGCTTAGAGATTTTCGAAAATTTAAATTCATATGGCTCACCATTGAATTCAACAGAAACATTACCTTTGTTGCAATCTATTATAGCTCCACAAGTTCTGAGGAAAGGCCTACCAAAGATAATAGGGCAAAAACTATCTTGCACTGAACCAAGTACTAGAAAGTCGGAAGGATACTTTACCTTTCCACATAGAACTTCAACATCTCTCACAATTCCAATGGGAGAGATAGTTTCTCTGTTTGCTAGATAAATAGTAACATCAATCTCTTCAAGTTCACAGGGTGAAATCTCACCCGTGATCTCCTGATAGAGTGAATAAGGAATGGCGCTAGCACTCGATCCCAAATCACATAGCCCATAATAATTATGATCTCCTATTTTAACAGATACAACTGGTGTACCTGAAATTGGGCTTTTATTCTTGGTTGTAAAAATGTTAGTGGAAACAGCACAAAAATTTATATTGGAATCTAAAACATCATTAGTAACTAGATCTTTAACCAAAGCAACTTGAGGATCAACATTGATCTGGTCCCCAGGCTCGATAGTTCTTCTCTCACTTGTAATAATGCCTATCACAAAAGAGTGCTCCCTCATCCTTGCGGGAAAAGGGGGGCTTTCATATATAACTACGGGCAAAATAGAGTCAGCAACATTAATAGCCACAGTTATTCCTTGAAGAGTTTATGGTACTGATCCTTCTTCTTCTTAGAAGAGTCAACATGAGAGGCAAAGTCCTTACAAAAATCAATCATTAATTGGGAATCAAGACCAATCTTGGAGCAAAAGGTATTAAAGTAATCAGTTTTCACATAGCTCTCAATATAATCATGCTCATAATTTATAATGGGTTCAATACCTTTCTCAATTTCCCAGCCTTCAGTTTTCTTTTGAATCCTTTCAATGAGATCCCACCTCTCTTCAATGCTTCTCGTCTGAAATACCCCACTAGAGGAGGCATCTAGCATCTCCTTATCCCGACGAGAAAGCTTGGCATAAAATTTTGTAGGTATAATTTCCTTGGGGAGCTCATGATTAGGACATTTGAGCATTAGGGAATTCAATCTCCCCCAAGCTTGAGCGATGCTTTCTCTGTCACGAGACCAAAATTTATAGATATAGTTCCTGTCTCGATGAATTCCATGAAGAGGATAAATCTTTGTATAAAAGGGAGACATAATATCTAGCCAATTAAGGAAATATGAGTTATCAAGAAGCTTATACCAATCTGAAGCTTTATCTATAAGTGATACGGAGAATAATTTCCTCATGACAAACTCCTATGAACATAGTTGCATAGCAAGTGTTCACCTGAATGTTTGTCTCCTGCATAACGATTAGCCAAGACATAATCGATCATACCAGTTGGTATTTTATAGGGCACACTTTCAGTAGGGGTAGGAGTAACCACCACAGTAGCGGGACGTGTCCCCAAAAGCAACGAACCAAGAGTAGAGTTGTCCATAAGGACAGAAAGTAGCAACAACAAAATAAAAAATGAAATATAAAAGTTTCCTTACCATCTTCACTTACCAATAGCGCTACACTCCATGGAAACGGCGCCAGAAAACAGTACTTGATGACCCTCAACTGTAGGGGATTGATCGTAGCGATTTTGATAAGTAAGAGTGTCAAACCCAACGAGGAGCAGAAGGTATTGATGACTGACTTTGGACAAGGAATAAATGCAAGCACTAACAGATAACTTTTTAGGGGTTTTCGGTATAAGCAACAAGAAGGTAAAAACAAGCAAAGTAAAGGGTGCTGAGGAGCAGCAAGTGTCCAAATCCTTTCGAGCAAAGGATAAGCATAGCAACTGAACTTATAAAGACTAATGCGTTCTTGAGGACACACGATAGAGGTAGTCATGTGCTTTCGCCATATTCCGTATTGGTACTATGTTTTGTGTTGATAATTGGTGAGTGGGTGGATCTATGCTAGTACACCTTCTAGACTAAGATAAGTGCACTCTTATGATTAATCACCTTGCAAGCATCCACAAATACAAGGTAGAAATTAAGGCAAAAGCCTAACCACAACAATAAGATCAAGGATCCATTATTCCCTTGTGCAAAAGTGTGCGAACTAAGGTTCAGGTTTCTGTCACTCTGGCAACCCACTGTAAGCATTCTTTATACACAATGTATTCACCTAGGTCCTTAACAAGGCGAAGTGTCATGTGTTCGACTCATAACACCACTAGGAAAATAACAACACAACTTAAATATCAACCAACACATATTACTTCAACATCATATGACTACTAACAACTAGACTTCTCCCATGTCCTCAAGAACTAAAGTAATTAATCACAAGACATAAAAGAGATCATGATCAATGGTGATAAATAGATGATAAACAATCTGGACATAAGAATAATTCTCCAAAAAAACTCAATAGCATTCACCACAAAGGAGTAATCAACACCGGTAGAGTAGAGAGGATAGATGGTACGGGTTACAACACAAGTTGCAATTGTGAGATGAGATAGGATGAAGATGGAGATGGTGCTAATGTGGGGATGATGTTGATGATGATCTCGATGATGCCCGTGGCGATGATGATGACGATGGCGACGATCTCCCCTTCCGGGAGGTGTTCTCCCCGGCAGAATCTGCCCGCCGGAGATGCCTTTTCTTCTCTGTAGGTTTCCGCACGGAGCGGCGGAACTCGCGAAACTCCTCATGTTTTAAGGTTTTCGGATGACGAGGGATATATATGCCAAAGGGGGAGCCGGGAGTGCCCCAGGGGTCTAGGAGGCCTCCCGGCGCGGCCAGGGGTGGGGCCGCGCATGGGCACCTGGTGGCCCCCCTCTTGCTCCTTTTCGGCGAGGCTTCGTTATTCTTCGTAAAAATACCCTCCATCGATTTTCAGCTCAATTGGAGATGTTCTATTTCAGCAACTCAATGTCCACTTTTCTCTGTTGAATCCTTCGTCTGCTGTTTCGGCACCGGAAAGTTGCAAACTTTGTAAACAAGCCAAAATATCATAAGAACAACATCATAATGTGAAATATATCAATGAATAGGGGTGACTTAAGATATAAAATAGTGATGCATTTTGGACGTCTCATCGATGCGAAAGTGGTGGTGTCTAGATCAACCAGAGCATCCACCACCGGCGGATAGTCATAGAAGCCGTTGGCAAGGGACATCAGCGACAGCTCCGAGCTCATCCACGGCATCACTAAACTACAAAGGGTAAGGGTATACGAGAGGTTCCTCGCTCCAACATAACAAGAACTAATAGTAAATGTAGTTGGTATGGGGGCCAATCCATTCCACACTCAAAATTATTAAATCCGTATGTGGATACATAAATCTCGCAACCTCGCAGTCAGGCATCCTCACTAGTTGTTTTTTTTTCAAAAATAACACATGAATATGGACCCTCACATTCAATCAAAACAAGTACCAGTAGACAATATAATATAGGGCAATATCACCAACAGGCTTGCCACTTTAAATGATTCCCAACCAAAGAAATATTAACTAGGTTGTTGTACTAAGTAAAAGAAGTCGGCTTCCAATTGTGAGAAACAAACATGTTGAATGTAAGTTAAAGATGTAGGCATGAATCAGACCCCGTCATGTTGTCCCAAAGAAGTTGTGGCTGGTGGTTATAGACTCTAGCAGGTGTTGAGGTAGACAAACTACAATTAGTTGTTGCGGTTGTGGAGGCAGAGGTAGCTGGAGCGGAACATATGGGGATCCAAGTGAAGGTGCATAGCCATAGTAGCTGGAGCGGAACATATGGGGACTAGGTAACGTCCATTCGATAATAGAGTTTGGATTTTTCGTGCAAACCATTCTCATGTGACCGTCCTTGCCACAATGGTCATAAGATCCAGAAAAATCACACTCGGAAGCACGATGAGCTTGGCCGCACTTGAAGCACATCAACCCTTGGCTTGGAACATGTCGAATGAATGAAGTTCTATTTGAGCAAGCGTTGAAAAAGATTGGGCCTCTGATTGATTGGGATTGATGGACTCTTGAGGGTGTTGGTCTGACTTGGAATATATCAATGAATAAGGAAAAAATATGATACAAAATAGTGATGCAAAATGGACGTATCAACTCCCTCAAGCTCAGACTCTGCTTGTTCCCACGCGAAAACTGAGCTCAATAAACATGACCACATGTTTAATGAATGAAGTGTCGATAATGAAGAATACAAACATGAAGCATCAATATTTATTCAACTACACAAAAATATTCCGAAAAACAACCCCTTCTCATAAGGCTTCTCGTGAACAAGTAATGATTTAGTCTCACACAAAGGTAAAGCAAAGTGTAAACTTATTTAATCATGTCAAACAATGTTCTTGGTCAGAGAACAACTAACAAATGTATCTTATCTTTCCAGAATAATCCATACCAGAGCTATTCATTGAGCAAATAACACATGCTTCAATTATCATAGATTTATTGTCACGAGTTGGAAACTTTCAGGAATATATTCTCATAAGGAAAGTGAACATATTGACACAAAGGAAGATGCTAGTTTAGCAAAGATCAACTTTCAAATTGTTTACTTTAATGGTAATGTCAACAATGATAAGACATCATCAAACGTACTGCTGAAATATAATAGAATGCATCTCAATCAACATCATATGCTTGGCTTGTGGGAGAAAGAAGGAATAGGAGAAATCACTCAACATAAAAGTGAAGGATAAGCCCTAAGCAGAGGGAAGCCGGGAAATTCATGTGCGAGAGCTATTAAACTTTGAAAACAATAAGATCATGCAAACAAGCTTTGAGAGGTGTATGCTTTCATCAACGAATGATAAATCTTGTCTAGCATGAGAAAGTCACGAATTACCTACTACTTCCTCATGAACTAAAATCAAAGGCACAAAAAAGGATTAATACTATTTTTAAGGTTGAAAGGTGGCACATGAGTGATGTACTTTGAGTGGCGGTGAAATACCACATATAGGAAAGGAATGGTGGACTCTCGTGAAAGATTTTGGCTTAGGGGTTTGGATGCATGAGAAATATTCCCGCTGAGTACATAGTTTTCGCTAGCAAAGGTTTGGAATATAAAGGTGAGCCTCATTTGAGAGAGATACTTTTCAACCTACACCTCCATGTGTTCGATAAACCTTTGGTCACTGTAACAACTTGGATTTTCACCCTAATTAAAATTGTTTGCTTGGTATATTATTTTGTTGATTGTTAGAGTTGTTTGTAGTATTTGTTTCGCCAATTTATTAATCGGTGAATATATTTCGCCCTCCTTCTCATACCGGCATGTGTGACCAAGCCTTTCCACCATGGCACACGACCTTTTGTGACACCGGGTTTCACCCGATCACCGTCGCAACCTTCGGCACAAGACCAGACATCGCCATCGGAACGAAAACCCCATTTATTAATTAAATGGATTGTTTTATTGGGCATCGGAAAATATTCTCGGAACGGATTCGAAGTGTGGTAGACATCACCGGCTCGTTGCGCAGAGCACGTGGTTCGAGGTTTCATCCAAATCGGAGATCGTATGGAGCTTGCGCGGTCAGAAACGTGCAACATAGGAGCGGGTACTAAAACAATTCCACGAACGTTTGACGTAATATTGGATAAGTAATATGCCCAAAGAACAGTCTGAAAGTTTTGCAGATGACTTGATGGGCGCGTCTAAGCTTGCCTAAGGGCATCTTCAACACTAACCCCTAAAACAAACATCGTATTCGTCAATGAACCGATTCGAACAAGTCCACGGATACTGATGCAAGAGCCGGTTGTTGTGAGTATAATGATTGTATTAGGAAGTAAGAGATAACATAGGATTCTATTCTACCTTATTTCGTACTCCAAATAGATCACTGTATCCTATATATATATGTCCATGAGGCTCAAGCTATAATCAACGATTCTACCAAACGTCCGCTCAACTCCGATCCCAACAAACATATCCCAATTTAATGGATAACAAATGAGAAAATTTAATGCCCAATGACAACCAAAAGGAGGCATATGTTCATTGTTTGTACAAGCCCGGTCACGAAAGCGATCACAAAAGTGTTAGCCTGGCCATTCTGGGTAAAAAAGCCCCGCCCTCTTTGGTCAGCCGTCTGTGGCACTGTCGAGTTCAGTCACTTGCACTGGTCGCTATCATCACCTATTTGGCCTCCTCCGCCTCTTTTACCACATGAACGACCAAAATACACTTTAACATCCACATACTGGAGGCTTGCACAATCATGGCTACATCAGGATCCAAGCCAACCATCTTCAATGTGAGAAATTTGGTATTGATTCTTTTGCTTTTCGGTGATGAACTTTGTTTGGTCGACACCATAAAGATGCTAAACATCTCGGGCTTCTTATAATCCTTGATCTTGTTGCACTTGATGCATGCTGATACGTCCCAAATGTATCTATAATTTCTGCTTGCTCCATGCGTGTTTTGTGTGATATTGCTATGTTTTAAATACACTTTCATACACTTTTGATCATATTTGGACTAACCTATTTACTCAGTGCACCCCAGTGCCAGTTTTTGTTTTGTGATTTTTTTTGTATTTTAGACGCCCTAAGGGGGGCAGAGGGGCCCCACCAGGAGTCTAGGCGGTCAGGTGGCGCGGACTAGGGTGGGACCGCGCCGGGAGGCCGCCTGGACTCCTTGGTGGCCCCCTGGCTGCCCCCTTTGGCTCCTATTTATTCTCCCGTCGCGAAAACCCTGATTCCAGAACCCTTCCTCCAGAAGCAATTTCGATCTCCGCCGCCATCGCCAACAAGCTTCGGGGTACCAGAGTTCCTGTGCCAGCAGCCTGCCGGGACGAGTAAGTGCCCCCGGATTCATCTCCACCGATGTTGCTTCCACCCTCCATGATGCGGGAGTAGTTACTCCTCGGGGCTGAGGTTTCTACCAGTAGCTATGCGGTCAATTCTCTCTCCCATGATGTGATCTTCGTTGTGATCGTAGGCTATGTTAATCTAGGGTGATCCCATGATATTTCCCCTTCCTCTATGTATTGGATTGATGTACTCACTTGATCTTATGTAGTAAAATCCCTGAGACAATGGTGACAATGGTCTATTGGACATGGGTTCGAAGAATATTTTCATGAGTGATTTCCTCTTTTGTGAATTGATTGAAGATTGAGAGTCTCTTGGTGCTTGTCTTTGACTATCCTTGAGATATGTTGTGGTGATTGTGGTACTATCTTTGGATGGCCGCAGTGACATTGGGAAATCCATCGATGAGAACTAAGAACTCTGATGTGTGCTTTTGTAGCCCTACATAATTCTCGTACTCTCTTGATCACAAAGGAATGACCTCCGAGTACGTCTTCAATGCATGTTTTAGTGGAAATATCATGTGATTAGACTATGTTAATATTGTTGGGAGTTGCCACTAGTGAAAGTATGAAGCCTAGGACTTGTTTCCACCATTGCAATACTGTTTGTGCTCACGTTTACCACTTGCTTGCTTGCTACACTTTAAATTAAAGATTTATATTACCTTGATTTGTCACACCTATCACCCATATTTTACCATCTCTTCACCGAACTAGTGCACCTATATTATTTACCATTGTATTAGGTGTGTTGGGGACACAAGAGACTTCTTGTATATTAATTGCAGGGCTACTTGAGAGAGACCATCTTCAACCTCTACTTCCCTGAGTTCGATAAACCTTAGGTCTTCCACTTGAGGGAAATTTTTGATGTCCTACAAACCTCTGCGCTTGGAGGCCCAACATAGTCTACAAGAATAGAAGCGTGCATAGACATCACATGCCTCCTTCTTCTTGGCTAAGATGTTTTCAGTTTTTTCGTCATCTTGGCAACCGCTCCTTTCACTTCTCCTTCTTTTCCTTCCACTTCCTTCCACGGAACGCCCTTCTAACCTTCCGGGGTGGTTCTTTTATGGGTCCAGTGGATCACCCTCATCATCGTTTTTGCCGGCTGTTTTGAAGGTACTGTCAATGTTTGCAAACCATTTGTTTTGGACATTTATCATCAATCAATAATACATGGGGACGAAACCCTTCTTCTCCATTTTCAAATACAAATTGCAAGCACGATCGGGCTAGCGAAAACAAAATATATTTAGAAATATTGTCATGTCAAATGATCAACAACAAGAGCATCCGCTCAACAATTTACAAATCCGCCCAATTGATCAACAACAGCAATGTTCGACCAACAATTTGCACTACTGCTCCGCTTGGCCATTCGTACGTCCCAAACGTATATATAATTTGTGTTTGTTCCATGCACTTTTATGTGACATTCCTACATGTTTTGCTACACTTTTACATCATTTTACACATATTTGGACTTACTTACTAACTCAGTGCACCAAGTGCCAGTTCCTGTCTGCTGATGTCTTTAGTTGAAGTGATTTTTCGCCAATTTAAAATGCCAGGAAAAATCCAGAAAAATCAGAATAAAAATCAGCGTGCAGGAAGCTTCTGGAAGCACCGAAGGAGGGCCAGAGGGGGACCACCCCCCTCCCAGGCGGCCAGGGGGTGCGACCCCACTCCTGGTCGCGCCAGGAGAGCTCCTGGGGGGAGGGGCCACCCCCTGGTGCCCCCCTTCAGCCTATTTTTTACCCCTTGTCCAGAAAACCCTCGCAGAAGCCCCCGCATCGTGAATTACATCTTTGTTTCACCGCCGCCATGCTCCGAAGATTGGGAGCACCAGAAGACCCCTTCCTGGCACCCTGTCGGAGGGAGGATTAACCTCCGGGAGCCTCTCCACCACCATGGACGCCTCCCGGATGTGCCGTGAATAGTCTCTCTTGGACCATGGGTCCATGATCAGTAGCTATGTGATGTCTTCTCTCCACCTTTGTTCTTCAATGTTTAGACTTTGTGAGATGTCGTACATGATCAAGGCACATATGTAATTTTCTAGCTGTTGCAATGCTAAGTTTGCTGGGATCCGATGGATTATGAGATTATGTTCAGATTGTGATGAGTTATATATTTGGTTTACCTTTTATATTTTGTTCTTAGTAATTCTTGCATGTTATACGTTGTTGTTTGTTGCTTTGGCCAAGTAGTAGATAGTGACTCCAAGAGGGAGCGTTATGCATGATTGTGGGTTCATGCCCCCGATGTCTAGCTTGAGTGACAGAAACATGAGACTAGGGGATGTGTTGTTGCCACCAGGGATAAAAAACGGTGCTTGTAACTGCGGTTGCAAGGATTGCTTACCTTACGCATAGATTGTTAATGCAATTGTCTGTTGCTTTGAGTTTACACTTTGGGTGGGGCTCGCAACTTAATACCAGCGAGATGTTTTGGATAGATATCTCAAGGTGGATGATTAGTAGTAGATGCAGATGGATTTTGGTCTACTTGTCTTGGCGTACTGCCCATACTATTGAGCACTCTTACTTTCAAGTAACATAATTAGCATTGCGGTGCATTTATAATTCTGTCAATTGCCCAGCTGTAATTTGTTCACCCAACTTAGCTGTTTATCGTCTTTTGGGAGAGAGACATCACTACAGAACGTCCTGGGTCCCCAGTCCATATTTCCACCACTGTTTACACCTTCACTTTATTTTACTGTTTTTACTTTCAGTTGCAATTATCATTACCACTATCATTATCACGTGTGTTTGACCCTTTGTAAACGGCAAGGCCGAAGGGATTGACAACCCCTCTGTACTCATTGGGAGCAGAAACATGACATAGCAATAGATGGGCATGTATTAGGCATGATGATGATCAGTTACAAACAAGAATCAAGGTCATAGGCATCATAGATCAAAAGATATTAAGCATGCAACATGGCATCGGAAAGTTACAGACTTAGTGAAAAACAGAGGTGGTTGTCAACAACAGCAGGATAGCAACTTTGGAGCTAAAACTATCTATGACCAGAAATGCTAACATGAGAAATCAACGCAGGAACAGTACACCAGCCAATGGTGCAATCACACATGAGAAATCGGATCGGTGGAAACATCCAGGCCTACATAGACGAGATCATCACCACAATCAAAGAACTTGGACCAAAAGCAGACACAGAGGATGACAACACAGTTGAACCAGCACAAGTGGCAGCCGCAAACCCAATAGTCAATGAAGAAGCCCACAACGCAGTCGAGGAGCCAGGGCCAGCCGCACCAGAGGATCCATCTTGCAGAGAGCCACTCCGCAGGTTCCTAATCGACGGCACCCTACCGCAGGACGTCGCATAAGCCAAACGCATTAGTCGGCGCTCCAAAACATTCACAGTAATCAGCGGACAACTCTACAAGCGCGGCATTTCCCAGGTCCTACAAAAATGCATAGACAAGGAAGACGGCAAGACCCTACTAGTGGAGATCCACGAAGTCACCTGCGAGCACCATGCCTGCAGTCGAGCACTCGTGGCAAAAGCCTTTCGAGCAGGACTTTATTGGCCAACAGCCATGAGGAACGCAGAGGACATCATGCGGCGTTGCATTGCCTGCCAAACATTTGCCAGCAGACCGCATGCTCCAGCCTTAGAATTCAAGACCATACCACTATCATGGCCCTTTGCCACCTGGGGACTCGACATGGCGGGCCCACTCAAGAAATCATCAAAAGGAAGAAGAACTCACCTGCTAGTAGCAGTCGACAAGTTCACCAAATGGGTCGAAGCAGTGCCCATCACCAGCTCCACAGCCCTCACGGCAGTGAATTTCATCAAATTAATCATCTTCAGGTTCGGGGTGCCACACAACATCATCACGGACAACGTCACAAACTTCACAGCGGCAGAATTCCCGAACTTCTGCGAAGAACTGGGCATCAAAATCAACTACGCATTAGTCGCACACCCGCAATCCAATGGCCAGGTGGAAAAAGCAAACGGCCTAGTATGCGGAGGACTCAAAAAGCGACTCCTCGCACCACTCGAGCAGGCCGCGGGCAACTGGGTAGAAGAACTCCCTGCAGTACTATGGAGCCAACGCAACACCCCAAATACTGCAACCCAGTACACACCTTTCTTTATGGTGCACGGGTCGGAGGCAGTGCTACCACATGATCTCAGGGTACGAAGAGGAGGAAGCAGAAGAAGCACTGCAAGATGACAAGGACACAGCAGACAAAGCAAGGGACACAACCCTAGCAAGGTCAGATGGGTACCAGGACAAACTGCGCACTTACCAAAGCAGCCGCCTGCGCACTAGAACCTTCAATAAGGGTGACCTTGTCCTACGGCTCATACAAGAGAAAGTCCACAAGCTTGCCCCCCAATGGGAAGGACCATTCATAATCACAAAAGTCATAGGAGGAGGCGCCTACAGACTGAAGAACCCGAAGACTGACGAATATGTGGGAAATCCATGGAACGTAGCGAACCTACGCCTGTTCTACCCATAGTCTCCACCAGTCATGCTCATCTGGCAGCTCATGTAAACCTTCGACGCAATAAAATGATGTTGCCCAAATACTACCACCTCAAAGCACTCGGGGGCTCGAGTACAAACTCCCCCCGAGAGACGCTATCGTCGCAACCACGATCTGTTACCAAAGCACTCGGGGGCTCGAGTGCAAACTCCCCCCGAGAGACGCTATCGTCGCAACTGCGATCTTTTACCAAAGAACTCGGGGGCTCAAGTACAAAACTCCCCCCCGAGAGACGCTATCGTCGCAACCGCGATCTTTTACCAAAGCACTCGGGGGCTCGAGCACAACGCCCCCCGCCCCGAGAGCCGCTATCGTCGCAATCGCGATCTTTTACCAAAGCACTCGGGGGCTCAAGTACAAAACTCCCCCCGAGAGACGCTATCGTCGCAATCGCGATCTTCCACCAAAACACTCGGGGGCTCGAATACAAAATCTCCCCTCGAAAGACGTCATCATCGCTCACGCAGCCTGACACTTAAAAAGGGTCCAAACAAAAACCCCATCGACAAGTGCCGTCCGTTGAACTCTGTCCGGAATCAAAAGGAAAGACACGGCTACAACTAGATTGAACACCAAGCACTCTGAAGAAATTTTGGACGGAGCGCAGGACGCAGACAATTCTTTAGACTTCACCTGATCGCCAACGATCACCTAAAGACTCGGGGGCTACTCCCATCGGGAGCGCTTCTGCGCACCCGATAAAAGACAGAAAATAAGGGAAGAACGACAAAGGAAACAAATCTCAGCCTACGTTTGACTCTCCGACTCAAACATAGCCTCGGGGGCTACTCCCATCGGGAGCGCTGTCGTGCACCCGATAGAATCCACAGTACAAAGTTTTGACGAAGACAGCTGTCGATCGCAAAGGACTCGAAGAAAGCTCTCAAAAGACTCGAAGACAACTCTCAGTTGCAAAGGACTCGAGACAGTTCTCGATCGCAAAGGACTCGAATACAGCTATCGATTGCAAAGGGCTCAAAGACAAATCCCATTGCAAAGGCTCAAGCACAGTTCACATAACAAGGATCATTTTCAATACAAAAAGATTCAAAGTACATTGGATAGAAGGAAGCTCTGATTACTCGAAGGCAATCCTCATTACATGAAGAACCAACCAGCCAATAAGCCTACAACATCAATTACCCAAGGAATTATGACTTCTACATGTGTGCCCATGCTGGGACAATTGGCACTAAGAGAGCGAGCATCATCATAGACAAAGGAGGAGTCGAAGCAGCAGGCTCAGGATGTCAATGACATAACAAAAGGTGAAGCTCGACTTATTTGCGGAGCAGTTGAAGTCAATACTCCACCAGCTTCTTCTCCTGCTCCACCAGCTTCTTCTCCTGCTCCACCAACGTCTTCTCCTGCTCCACCCGAGCTGCCGGCAAAGATGACGCTGTTGCCTCCAGTTCTACAAGGTCGCCTGCCGCGCCCGCTTGACTGGTGGCTTGACGTTGAGGTCGTCTTCAGAGCCGGAGGAGGAAGCAGTTGAAGATGGCTCAACGTCAGCACCCGAAGAGTCGCCGGAGGAGGAAGCAGTTGCAGATGCAGGAGAAAGACTCCTCGGCCCGTCAGAACCATTGATGCTTGTTTCCGGCCAGTACGAATCCATGCGGTTGCCGCTAGGGTCAAAGGCGCGGATGACAAGAGTGTCTTCACCATCAAAACGACAACAAAGAGTGTCACCATCTCGCAAGTTCAACCGTCGAGCAAAGGACTTCCAGCCAAAGCCAAGAAAAATCAAGCAGGAACTATCGATCTCCAACTTAACATAAGAAGGAGATCGAGCACACCCCTGAAGACGAAGCAGCAAGCCATCAAGACTACGGTCAGAAACAAGGGCAGAAAATGCAGAAGGAAGCAGCATGCGAGCGGCGTTCCAGCCACGGACGCGCAGGAGGAAATCATAGCGCCAAAAATACTCCTCCGAAGAAGAGGAGGAAGGCGTCGAAGGCACAACACGACGACCACCGCGAGAAGACCGCGGAGTACGACCACCGCGACCACGGCGAACCCGGCCGCGGCTAGTCATACCCGTACCTCATTTTGGCCCCACGAAAAGATGAAGAAGAAGAGCTAGAGAGGCAGAGGACGAACACTACTGCCAGATGAGGAAAAGGGGTCTATTTATAGCACAACCACAAGGGCACGCAGAAGCCCAGACGACGGCACCAATTAATTAAAAGACCAAGCAAGCCAAGCGATTCGAATTCCGAGACAAAGATGCCTTCACACGAGTGGCACTTTGCGCTGGACGTGTCAAATCTCGCGCGTTTTCAACAGGCACATCGATAACTCAACAGGCGGCTGTTGCACGCCACCAAAAGCCATCATTTTGACCGGTCATAAAAACATGACCGCTCGGAGACAGAGCATCTTTGATGGTCCTCCAGCAAGGAGATAGTTATCTTCACCAAAAAAAGGTAAATCAAAGGGGTAGCGAGCAGAAGATGCAGCTTGCAAGCACCATTTTTTACATAGTTTAAATACATTTTTCAAATATATCTAACTCCCATCGGGAGCGTATCCACCCATGAGAGTTTCGGGTGCTCCTTTACACAAAATACAAAATGTGCTCGAGTGATTACTCGCACCCATGAGAGTTTCGGGTGCTTCCTCACCTAGAAAGGAAAAATGTGCTCGAGTGATTAATCGCACCCATGAGAGTTTCGGGTGCTCCCTCACCACGACACAAGATGAGAAGACCTGCACTCGCCAGATCGAGTAGTCCCAGAGTATCAGGTGCTCCCTCACCACGAGAGCAAAGTGATACTCGAGTGATTACTCGCAAAACTCTACGTACCCGAGCACTCGGTAGAGCTCCGCGAGTGATCGCTAAAACAGCTCACTTGATTGTTTATTCCAAGTGGGTGCATTATCTACTAGGCTCCGCGCCTCAATAAAAATACATATTCCTGGAACACGATACATTGTGCCCAGATGCCACGCAAGTTTAGCGTGTAGGCAAGACCCCGCTGTGCAGATCGGCCGGGCTGGGACTTGCCGCAGAGAGATTTCACTCCCAACCTTTTCCATGCGCTTGCATGATAGAAAAAGCTGGGCGGACGCGCCTAGGCTACGAACTTTACTGGCGGCAATTGATCACTGTAAGACCTGCAGCGGCATGACTTTTGCTAGACACCAGTGTTCCAAGCTCATGTCGAGGGACATGGGTTTGATTGGGCTACTGCGGTTTTTTCCACTAGTGCAATTCACCAAGGCTCGACTAGTCGACTCCTTGGGCCCTTTCAGCTTAGCATCCCTCGAAACAGGTTTTGTCATGGCCCCAGACTGCCAGCCACTCGCGGTTGAACCGTGCATACATCAAAACAACGCAAGAATAGACTCGAGTCCCTGCGCGCCTCTTCGAGTCCCCCAGGCACTCGGTGGCTACCGACGAGGGGGTGACCCCACTACTCCTATGGATGAGCCTACCCGGTGTACCCAAAGACAGAAGGCCCACAAAGATGCCGCCTGGGCCCAGCCTTGGCCCACTAGTGGCACCGACGTAGGAGTCCGCGACTCATAAGGAAGGTGCAAACTTGCCGTACGGAACAAGATCAGGGTTAGGAAATCTCATATGTAATCCAGGACGGACTCCCCGAGACCTAGCCTAGTATATAAGGGCTTGGAGGGCAGACGTCAAGGGAGAAGCAATACACAATCTGTAATCCTAGCCTTGTGCGCACTAGCCTTGGCTTCCCTGTAATTGCCATCTCCGATCAATAATATCGAGCAGGAACGTTTCCTCCTGTTAGCTGAAGAGCTATCGTCCAACCTGTGCCTCTCATGACTAACCTAGGGTCCCTGACCATGGGATTTGTCGGGGTACATCCCCGTCAACAATGCAATACATATAATGGAAGTAGACATGGCATAGATCAAAATGACATATTGCAATGCTCAATAGGATGCACGGTTAAAAAGATATAGGGCAGCAAAGTAGCAACTTTATATAAACAGCAGCACATATCATCAAGGTCACCACTTTGGAGCAAGAATTAATATAGCTACAACATGCAAACATGACAAGTGATTGCATAGGATTGAAGTAGACATGATGCTTAACAGTATGCAACGAGAATCAATGCAATAGGCCTCATGGATGTGTCACAATCATCAATCCAACTTGCAATAAAATAACAGCAGCACCACACTAACAGAAAATAATAGCAGTTAACAGTCTGATGCCCACTTCAACACAGATTAACAACATCAAGATGGCCTCAAATCAAAATGCTCACAAAAGATGAACTGAAGTACACACAAAACTAAACAATTTTCCTTTTGGGCGCAATGTCATCCGGGATACAGATTATTCGCAAACTACATCGCAAAAATGAATCAGCAGCACAACTTCTCAGACTTAGTAAAATTAGATTAAAAGAAAAAAACATAAAACAAAAAAAGAGGGCCTCACCCCTGATGGGCTCGGCCCATCTGGCTGGCGGCTGGCGATGGGCCTGGGAGGTGGCAGGCCGGCTCGGCCTGGGCTGGGTGGCGGCCCACGAGGCCAAGGAGGAGGAGGCCAGCCCGATCGGGCTCCTCCCGACTGGCTGGTGGTGGCGGTGGCCGGTTGCCGGCCGGCAACAGCGAGGGCACCGGCGGGGCCCGGCGCAGGCGAGGGAAGGCGGAGGCGGCTCGGGACGGGCCGGATCCCGTCGGGGCAAGGCCGGGGTGGCGCGGCGTGCTCCCAGCTGCGGCGCGACGAAGCTCGGGAGGCCATGGCCATGGCGCGCGGTGGCCGTCTCCGGCGCGGCGGCCCGGCGGACCTGGCACAAAGGAGAGAGGGAGGAGGTTAGGGGAGAGCACGGGAGGGAGAAGGAGAGGCGCGGGGAGGGCGGCGACCGGGCGCGGCATCAGCGGCCTGAGACGGAGGCGGCGGCGCGATCCGCACGGGCCGGAGGAGAGAGGAAGGGCAGGGGCCAAGGTGGCGCAATCCTGGCCATCAGATCGGTCGATCTGACGGTCCAGATCCATTGGGCTGGATCCCAAATTTGGGAGGCTAGATTTGGACGAAAATGGGGTATTTGGGGGCAATTTTGGGGCAATTTGGAGGGGGTGGCTGCAATTTTTGGCAAGGGAAACCCTAGAAAGGGGTGGGAGTGTGGTGGTCTTTATATAGCCCATGTGGCTGGCAGTTTGCAAAAAAATCCCCGGTTTTTCTCTCACGCGCGCGGTGTTTACGCTTTCGACCGCCGGGGGTTCGCAGGACCTCCGATTCGGGGAAAACTTCAAACTGCGCGATCAGCGCGTCGAGCCGGCGGCGTTCACCTTGCACTGGAACCGTTCCGACAACATTTTCGGGCGCGCTATAAAAATATCCCGTTTACTTATTAAACGGGGTTTTTAGTTCCGTTGGCTGCGGCTGGTGTTGTGCGGGTTCTCGCGGCGGTGATCGGGTGAAACCCGGTGTCGCAAAGGTCGAGTGTCAGGGTGGCAAGGGTCGGTTTCTGACGAGGGGGTGACCCCACGACTCCTACGGATGAGCCTACCTGGTGTCCATGAAGGTAGGAGGCCCGTGAAGATACGGCTTCGGCCCACTAGTTGGCACCGACGTAGAAGTCCTCGACTCACAAGGAAGATGCTAAGACTTACCGTACGGAGCAAGCTAGGGTTAGGAAAGTTTACCTGTATACGTAGATGAACTCCCCGAGACCTAGCCCAGTATATAAGGGCTAGGAGGGGCGACACCAAAAACATCCAATCTCACCTGTAACCCTAGCCTTGAGCACTCCAGCCTTGGCCTCCACTGTAATCGCATCTCCCCAATCAATAATATCGAGCAGGAGTGAGCCTCCCTGTTTGCCGACGAGCTATCGTCCAACCTGCGCCTCTCATGACTAACCCAGGGTCCCTGACCATGGGATTTGCCGGGGTTGATCCCCGTCAGTCTCCGTCCGGTACGAGATAAGAGGGGGGGGGGGAATAATCGTCGATCGATAAATCAGGGATGCAAACACCGCAAACAAATCAGACAATCAACCAGTTCACACCGAAAACAAAAATTTTAATTGTTGTGAAATCTGGGCTGTTACAATCAAGGTGCAAGAGATCTCGCTGTCCGTGACTCGAATGTCTCCAAATGGTGTTTGCATGCAAGAAGTGGGAGATGGGTTTAGAGCATAAAAATACTATATAGTTTAATTGAGAACTCAATATACTAAACTTCACACTTGGTCTCCTTCAGAATCTTATTTTGACTCGTCCCCAGACCTCTAGTCAAGCACAATTCAAACTGATCCTCTCCCTTTCAACTTTGATCACTCATGTAATGGATGAGCGTGAGCAAGATATGTTGCCACTTAGGATGGCAAAGAGAAAATGATGGGGAAGAAAGACAAAAAGGTGTGAAAGGCTCACATCAATGAGGACAATCATAGGCGAGAGAAATCCAAATGATAGATATGATGTTAGGAGTAGGGATTGTCATGCAACAGATGCACATATGAGCTAAGGTAAGCTCTCCAATGGAAGTAGAGGGGGTGCATCCAACTTGCTTGCTCATGAAGACCTAGAGCTCATTTGAGGAGGATCATCCTTGGAATATGCAAGCCAAGTTATATTGTGTAAGGATCCCCAAATAATTATGAATGAATGATATGAAAATATCTATGGAGTACAAATATAACTTTGGAGTACGAGTGTGGATCATTCAAAAGGAGTAGTAGTGTTGCGCCCTTCTCTCTTTTTATTTATTTTTTCTTTCTTTTTGTATTTTTGTGGACTCATTGGAAGTGCTTCATTCCCTTTTAAGGGGGAATTGGAATATAATAGTCCATTCTTTCATGTCAATGGTAGCACCAATGGTGCGAAGAAAATGACGTCCTAAAATAATTTGACATGAGGGATCACACTCAATGTCGATGACAACAAAATCAATGGGAACATAATTATCATTCACAATAATAAGAACATCATCAATCCTCCGTAAAGGTTTCTTTACGAAAGAATCAAAAAGGCGAACACCAAAAGAACATGGATCAAAAGGTTTCAAATCAAGCATATCATACATTCTTTTGGGTAAAACGGAGGCACTAGCTGCAACATCACATGAGGCAAAGCAAGAGAAATTATTCAATTTAATTTTGACCATAGGGTCGTAACCATCTTCTAGCTTTCTAGGTATAGAAGTCTCTAACTTGAGCTTCTTCTCCCTAAATTTGATAAGAGCATTGGTAATATGCTCGGTGAAGGAAATGTTAAGTGTGTTAGTGTGGGGGGTCTTTAGCCATTCTTTGCAAAAAAAATGATAACTTCATAAAGACTACAATTATCGAAATCAAGATCACTACATCGATGTCATCTAGGCTCATTCTCTAGGTAGTCTCTAAGTTCATGGGACCTTCTTGTCGTAAAGTTGAGGTATTAGCGTCATCATTAATATGTCCACTGGGACCAGGAGTGTGTTGGGTGCTATAACAGTCTTGAGATCCTCAACGACTTGTATAGTGGAAATAGTAGTGTGTGTAGGAAGGCTCTTAATCCTATCTTCCTCTTCTTTTTCTCTGGCCCATCTATCCTTAAGTTTGGCTAGCATTCTAATGTTCTCATTAATTTGCACTTGAATAGCATTCATGGGTGTAGTTTTCCTTTCCTCAAGAGGAGAGGTTCTAATTTTAAGCATGTCTACATCATGAGCTATGTTGTCTACCTTCAAAGAGAAACTATCTATTTTTTTCTAATTTATCTTCCACACTCTTGTTGAAGGCTTTTTGAGAAGTGATAAAGTCCTTAGGCATGCTCTCTAATTCATAAGTGGAGTTTTTGTTGCTAGAATAAGTGTTGTTGTTCCCATAGTTGTTGGATGGGAACGTTCTAGGATTGTTGCTACAAAATTACTCCTATAAGCATTATTATTAAAGTTGTTCCTAGAAATAAAATTAACATCAACTTGCTCTCTTTCTTGACAACCAAAGAATTCAAAGGAACATCATGAGGATCAATAGGAGCTTGCTTAGTAAGTAAAGACGTTGACCTTTTCATTTAAAGAGGAGATCTCCTCAACAGAGTTTACATTCCTACCTGTTGGAGCTCTTTTGGTGTGCCATTGAGAGTAGTTTGTCATCATCTCATCCAATAGCTTTGTGGCAACACCTAGTGTAGTTGACATAAAGGTTCCTCCCGCGGCTAAGTCTAACAGATTCTGCGAGGTAAAGTTTAATCCTGCATAGAAAAACTAGATAACCATCCAAGTAGTCAAACCATGTGTAAGGAAATTCTTAACAAGATATTTCATGCATTCCCAAGATTGGGCAACATGTTCATTATCCAATTGTTTAAAATTCATAATGTTACTTCTCAACTGGATAATCTTAGTAGGTGGGTAGTACTTTCCAATAAAATCATCCTTGCACTTGTCCTAAGAATCTATGCTATTCCTAGGCAAGGATTGAAGCCACACTTTAGCTCCTCCTCTCAAGGAGAAAGAAAAAAGCTTAAGTTCAAAAATATCACCATATACTTCTTTGTACTTTTGCATATCACAAAGCTCAACAAAATTATTTAAGTGTAAAGCAGCATCATCTCCAGCACCGAAGAATTGTTCTTTCATAACAACATTCAGCAAAGCAGGTTTGATTTCATATGAAGGTGCTGAAGTTGCAGGTGGAGCAATAGGAGTGCTGATAAAGTCATTGTTGTTGTGACTAGTAAAGTCACACAACTTGGTATTTTCAGAGGAACCCATAGTAACAGCAGCAAGCAAGAACAAAGCAACTAATTTTTTTGTGGTTTTTGATAAAAGACTCTAAAGGAGAAACTAGAAAGTGAACTAACAGGACTAAAAAGCAAAGGTAAAAGATAGTGTGCAACTCCCCTATCTTGAAGATTGGAGTCCCCCAAAACGGCGTAAGAAATTGCTTTGATGGCACCGAAGTAGTGCTCCTCATTGGTTACCCAAAGTGGAAGGTTTGGATGTAGCCTAGCAGCCATTTCCCTTACACGAGGACTGTAAGGTTTATCGAATCCAGGAGGACACCAAGGATCGACAAGAAGGTGGTGAAGTAAATGATGCGTCGTCTGAATAGAATCACTTCCTTAACTTGGACCTGCACACGACACAAGTAACTTTGCTCCCAACAAGTACAGAGAGGTTGTCAATCTCTCCGGCCTTGTTGTTTATAAAGGACCAACACAAGGGGGATAATAATAATGGTGATTGCAACGAAAGGAAATAAAGCGGTAAATAGTGGAGGTGTAAACAGTGGTAGAATATGGATCGGGGTCCCATGATGTTCACTAGTGATGTCTCTCTCCCAAAAGACGATAAAATAGCTAAGCTGGGTAAACAAAATACAGCTGCGCAATTGACAGAATTATAAACGCACCGCAATGCTAATTATGCTGCATAGAAAGTTAGAGGCTCAAAAGTATGGGCAGGACGCCAAGACAAGTAGACTGAAATCCAACTGCATCTACTCACTAATCATCCACCTTGAGATATCTATCCAGAACATCTCGCTGGTATTAAGTTGTGAGCCCCACACAAAGTGTAAAACCAAAGCAATAGACGACTGCATTAACAAACTTTGCGTAAGGTAAACGATCCTTGAAACCGCGGTTACAAGCACCGTTGTCTTCTCCCTGGTGGCAACATCACATCCCCTAGTCTCATGTTTCTGTCACTAGACATCGGGGGGCATGAACCCACAATCATGCATAACGATCCCTCTTGGAGTCACTATCTACTACTTGGCCAAAGCAATAAAAAGCAACGGAGAACATGCATGAATTACTCAAGAACAAAATATAAAAGGACAACCAAATATATAACTCATCACAATCTGAACATAATCTCATAATCCAACGGATCCCAGCAAACACATCATAGCAACAGCAGAAAGAATTACATAGATGCCTTGGTCATGTAGGGCAGCTCACAAGGGCTAAGAATTGAAGCACGAGATTGAAGAGAAGACATCACATAGCTACTGGTCATGGACCCATGGTCGGGGACTACTCACGGCACATCAGGGAAGTGTCCATGGTGGTGGAGAAGCTCCCGAAGGTCAATCCTCCCACCGGCAGGGTGCCGGGAAGAGGTATTCTGGTGCTCTCGATCTTGGAAGCGTCGCGGAAGTGGAACAAAGGTGAAAATCATGATGCGGGGTTCTCTCTGAGGGTTATGGAACGAGATGTAAATATAGGCCGAAGGGGGGCACCAGGGGTGGCCCCTCCCCTGGGATCCCTGGTGGCGCGGCCAGGAGTGGTGCCACTCCACCTGGCCGCCTAGGAGGAGGGTGGCCCCCTATGGCCCTCCTTCAGTGATTCCCGAAGCTTCTGTCGTGCTGATTTTTATATATTTTTCCTGGAATTTTTGGAGCTATTTAAATATGGTTAAAAAACTGCAACTTACAGACATCAACAAACAAAAACTGGCACTGGGTGCACTGAGTTAGTAGGTTAGTCCAAATATGTGTAAAAAAGGTATGAAAGTGTAGCACAACACATAGCAATGTCACCTAAAAGAGCATGGAACAAGCAGAAATTATAGATATGTTTGCGACGTCGATACCCATCAGGCTCCTCCTGGCCGTGCCCCTCCCCGCCGTCACCAAATCCGGTGGGATCGGACACATTTTGTAACAGTCCAGTTTTCAAAAAATTAAAAAATTTGTTTTCGGTGTGAATTGTTTGGTTGTCTGATTTGTTTGCGGTGTTTGCATCCCCGATTTATCGATCGGCGATTATTTTTCCCCCTCTTATCTCGTACCGGACGGAGACCGACCCTTGCCACTCTGACACTCGACCTTTGCAACAACGGGTTTCACCCGATCACCGTCGCGAAAACCGCACGAGACTAGCCGCAGCCAACGGAACGAAAATCCCTGTTTAATAATTAAACGGGATATTTTTATAGCGCGCCGGAAAGTGTTCCCAGAACCGAAATCGCGCAGTTCGAAGTTTTACCCGAATCGGAGGTCCTGCGGACCCCCGGCGATCAGAAACGTGAGCACCGCACGCGCGAGAGAAAAACCGGAGATGTTTTTGCAAACTGCCAGCCACCGGGGCTATATAAAGACCACCACACTCCCACCCATTTTTAGGGTTTCCCTAGCCCAAAAATTGCAGCCACCCCCCTGAGTTTGCTCAGATCTGCCCATTTTGACCCCAAATCCCGAATTTTTGCTCCCCTCAACCTGGACCGTCGGATCGACGGATCCAACGGCCCAGGGCTGTCCACGTCACCAGAACCGAAATCCAGCCCGCGGTGGAGCTTCTCTCGCGCCCGAGCGCATCCTGTCCGCCCGTGCTCCTCCACCGCCCGACCCCGTACCAGCCGCCGCGCTCTGGCACCCACCGGCCGCCGCGCTCCACTGCCTCGGTGAGGCCGCCCCATGGCCGCGCGCCTTCTCTTCCCTCTCTTCCTTCTTCCTCCCTCTCCCTCACCTCCTCTCTCTCTTTCTCTGTGCCCAGGACGCCATGGCCATGGCCCCGAAGCTCCCTACGCCGCCCCCAAGACCGCGCTGGCGCCCCTCCAGCCGCCGGATCCGGCCGCGCCGACCTCGCCCCTCGTCGGAGTCGCCTCCTCACGCCACGCCCGTCGCGCCCTCGCCGGTGCACCACCGGGACGCCGCCACCAGCCTCCCCATGCGGGACGAGCACGAGCCAGCCGTCCTGGCCAGGCGGGCCAACGCGCGCCCCAGCCGAGGCCCAGGCCGCCAGCCTCCTCCAGGCCGCCAGTTGGGCCGTGGCCCATGGGTGAGCTGCCCCTCTTTTTTTTCTTTTTTTTATTTCTTTTTTTTCTCTGTTGGGCCCAGTAGATTTGGCCCGTTTAGTTTTTATTTTCTGCTGCTAGGTTTTTTTATTTAATTGCAGATTGTATAAGCTTTTCGGTGCCCGTATCTTTTCACCGGTAACTCCGATGGGGACGCTTTCTACATGAAAGTTGCTCCGTTTTGCGCATAGATTAATAAAATGTTGCTTGTTGCCATGTTTGACTTTGTTTACATGCTTTTTACCTGCTAATTACAACTGCTTGCCACTGTAAACTGTAACTGCCATAACTTTTTAATCGTTGCTCGGTTTAAAATGTTTCTCATATGTAACTTGACTAGAATTGCATGTAGATTGTGTTTATGCTGTTCTTGCTTGCTAATAAAAATAATAAAATATTGTTTAGGGAAAACAGTACCAAATGCAATATTTATCGTGGGGTCCACAATAGTTTGCCATGTCTAGGATTTCACCCCACTTAAATTGACTAGCTTAGGTAGTTTATTTATGCTTCACCTCTTGCCATGATTCTGTGCTTGCCATGTTAACAACCTTGTTGATCACCATTAGCTAAACAACTTGAACCACCGTAAACGTGCGGTATCGTCGTGTGTGACGAGTACTCCACTTAACCTGTTAGTAACCGCTCTCGACGGTAGGTGCGATGTCTCGTGTTGCCTTCTTGTTTATTGCTTGCTCGTGATTGCTCCGTAGTGATAGTGGTATCTCCGTTGATTGCTTTCCAGTGTTTACTTCTTGTGTGCTCCCACAGATACTCTCGGAGACGATGATAGTTTGCGATCAACTACACCTTCGGAACCCGACTTATCAACAGGCAAGGACTATACATTACTTATGATCCATTCTATTTCAACCAGCGGTTTGCATGCTAGTCTAGGTTAGGTTTGATGTTTGATCCTACCACATGTTTACAGCCTCTTTCAAACCGATACAACCATGTCCCCTCCCAGCAAACCCTGTACTGCTGTGTTACTATTGCTCGTTGCTCAGCCCCTGCTTAGTATGCATGCTTCGGATTCTACGATGTTACCTCCTGTTACTCCTTGGTTCGGGATATCACATTATTATATTATTGTGGATGATATGATTATTATAATGTTGACTATACTCGATGAAGGATGGAAGGTCTAGGCTATCCTGCCTCGACGCTTTGTTCCATTCGAGTCACCTAGGATCCGAGTTCCGGGTATTGGTTTTAAGACTGAGCATGCCTAACCGCGTGTGGGATTTTATGGGGTCCCCTTTTCTTACCTATCTAGCTTCAAACATTTCTAGTGGTGGCCCGAGCTGATTTACCATTTGAAACCCCGTGTGTGTGCTTGGTGGATCCCCTCGCAATTTTTAAACAACCCGGACCAGCGGAGACATGGTTTCCCTGTTGGTCCACCTTTGACCGGCGAGGGCCCGAGGCCTCACGTGAGGCGTCTCGGTAACCCAAACCCTGTTGAGACGGAAGAGCTCGATCCGAGAGCGTGGCCAGCTTTTGGATTGGGTGTCGACTCCCCCGGGGCCACCCGGATTTGTTCGTTGTTAGTTAGAGGGACCTGTCGTTTCGGATCTCTTGGAACTAAATCATAAAATGGTTGCCTGTGATGGGTAGCAACTGAGAGAGATGGGCGTGCGTGCGGAGCCTTGTAATGGGTAGTTGGTACACCCCTGCAGGGTTAAATCTTTTTGAGAAGCCGTGTCCACGGTTATGGACGACTTGAGACCTACTCCTTGTTCATAGACAACAGCAACTGAGATAATCTTAATATAACTTGATCAATGTGTGTGTGCCTTGACTGCTTCTTCTTCGTCGGGATGCGAAGAGGAGGACAAGGATAGGATAGGTGTTATGCTTGCGTAAGTAGTTGATAGCAAGACTTGTTGGAGGCGATTCCTCATCGAATGCTTGGCTTCTTATCTTACTCTCTAGATCGTTAGCCACTTCATAAATGCTAGTGCGGCAGCAACCTCACCACTTACCCCTTCCTTACCGTAAACTACTAGTTGTCCTAGAATGACGAGTGATGAAGTCCTTGCTGGGTCAGATGACCACTACAGTTGGATGCTGAGTACCTCTGTACTCATGATACTACCCCCAAACTCTTTTCAGGATTCTTGATCGACAACAGGTATGGTGATCGACGTTTCACGTGGAGACTCGACGACGACTAGTTAGGCGGATCCCGGCGGAGGGCCTGGACCCGTGTGGTTATGGGATCGATGTTTTTCTCTTTGCTAGTAGGCATTTGATTGTAGTCTGTACTCAGACATGTATCTTCCGCTGTTGTATTGTATTTGAGGCAGTTGTATGCCGATTGTATGAGATGTTGTATCCTTGTATCTGTAATGTTGTGATATCATGTTGGAAATCCGGTGCATATGGCTATGTCATATGTCGCGGTGGGACTGATATGTGCTTCGTCCCCGGATCTGGATGGAAACATCTAGATCTGGAACAGTACCGCATATCGGGCCTTACACATTTGCACCGGATCCACCGAGGGGTATTTCCATAAGCGCCTGATACGTCCCAAACGTATCTATAATTTCTGCTTGTTCCATGCATGTTTTGTGTGATATTGCTATGATCTAGATACACTTTCATACACTTTTGATCATATTTGGACTAACTTATTAACTCAGTGCACCACGGTGTCAGTTCCTGCTTTCTGCTATTTTTCTATTTCAGGTTTCCCCATATTAAAAATGCTCCAAAAATTCAGGAAAAAATCAGATAAAAAATCAGCGCAACGGATGCTTCCGGAATAACCAAAGTGGGGCCAGAGGGCCACCACCAGGGACCCAGGCGGCCACCTCGCGCGGCCTAAGGCTTGGTCGCGCAAGGGGGCGCCTGGACCCCTGGTGGCCCCCCTGGCTACCCCCCCCCCTTCACCTATATATTCTCCGTGATGCAAAACCTCCGAGGAGAGAACCCCTTTTGCGATCTCGCCTCTGTTCAGCCGCCTCCGCGCTTCCAAGATCGGGAGCGCCAGCAGACCCCATCCCAGCACCCTGTCGTAGGGAGGATTGACCTCCGGGAGCTTCCCCTCCACCATGGACGCTTCCCGGATGTGCCGTGAGTAGTTTCCCTTGGACCATGGGTCCGTGATCAGTAGCTATGTGATGTTCTCCTCCCCTCTTTGTTCTTCATGGTTTAGACCTCTTGAGCTTCCCTACATGATCGAGGCACATATGTAATTTTCTGTTGTTGCTATGCTGAGTTTGTTGGGATCTGATGGATTATGAGACTATGTTCAGATTGTGATTGAGTAATATATTTGGTTTTATCTGTTATATTTTTGTTCCTAAGTAATTCTTGGATGTTCTCCATTGTTGTGTATTGCTTTGGCCAAGTAGTAGGTAGTGACTCCAAGAGGGAACGTTATGCTCGATTGTGGGTTCATGCCCCCTGATGACACGCTGGAGTGACTGAAACATGAGTCTAGGGGATGTGTTGTTGCCACAAGGGGGAAAATAACAGTGCTTGTAACCGCGGTTGCAAGGATTGTTTACTTTACGCAAAGTGCTTTTTAATGTAGTTGTCTGTTGCCTTTGGTTTACACTTTGGGTGGGGCTCGCAACTTAATACCAGCGAGATGTTATGGATAGATATCTCAAGGTGGATGACTAGTAGTAGATGCAGTTGGATTTCGGTCTACTTATTTTGGCGTACCGCCCATGCTTTTGAGCCTCGTCCTTTCTTTGTAGCATAGTTAGCATTGCGGTGTGTTTTTAATCACGTCCATTGCCCAGCTGTGATTTGTTTACCTCGCATAGCAGTTTTATTGTCTTTTGGGAGAGAGACATCACTAGTGAACATCACGGGACCTCGGTCCATATTCTCATAATTGTTTACGCGCTCATTTATTTTCTTGATTTCACTTTCTAGCTGCCATCACCATTATCATTATCCCTTGCGTATGATCCTTTGTAAACAAAAAGAGCGGAGAGATTGACAACCTCTCTGAACTTCGTTGGGAGCAAAGTTATTTGTTTCTATGTGCAGGTCCAGGAGAAGCAAGTGTTTCTTTTCAGACGGTGCGTCACTTGCCGAACCACCTACTTATCACTATTTGATTCCTACTGGTTCGATACTCAACCTCGGTATCTTCACTGAGGGAAATATTCTGCTATCCTACATATCACCTTCCACTTGGGGTAACCAACGAAGGGCGAGAAACCATTATCATCATCTCGACCATCAAGCAAATTTCTGGCGTCGTTGCCGCGGACTCTGAGTGCTAAGATAGGGGAGTTGCACACTATCTTTTACCTTTTCTTTTTAGTCTTGTTAGTTTACCTTTCAGTTTATCTTTGTGTCCTATATCAAAAATTACAAAAAAATCTGCCAGACTTGCTGCTGCTATGGTTTCCACTTGTTGCTGCTATGGTCTGCCAGATTACCTCCCTAAATGAAAAAGTTGACTTGATTATGTCTCTACATACCAAGCAACCCTCTATTGATCCCCATGATGTTCCTTTAAATTCTTTGGTTGCTCCGGAACAAGTAGATGTGGATTTTATTGCTAGAAACAACTTCAACAATAATGCTTATAGGGGTAATTTTTTCTAGCAATCCTGGACCGTTTCCATCCAACTATGGGAACAACAACACTTATCCTAGTAACAAGAACCCCACTTCTGAATTAGAAAGCATGCTTAGAGACTTTATCACTACCCAAAAAGCTTTCAACAAGAATGTAGAAGAGAAATTAGCTAAATTAGATAATCTCTCTTTGAAGGTAGATAGCTTAGCCCTTGATGTTGAGATGCTTAAAATTAGAACCTCTCCCCTTGAGGAGAGGAAGGCCACTCCTATTAATGCTATCCAATTACAAATTAATGAAAATATTAGGATGATGGCTAAACTTAAAGAAATATTGGCTAGATAAAAAGAGGAAGAGGATAGAATTAAGAGCCTTCCTACACACCACACAGTTGCTACCATCCAAATTGTTGAGGACACCGAAACTATTAGCACCCAACACACTCCTAGTCCCATTGGACCTATTAATGGTGATGCAAATACCTCAACCATAGAAGAAGAAACTCCTATGAACATAGAGGGTGACGGGGATCAACCCCGGCAAATCCCATGGTTAGGGACCCTGGATTAGTCATAGAGAAGGCACAGGTCAGACGATACTCGACGGCTAACAGGAGAAGCACTTCCTGCTCGATATTATTGCGTAAGGGGGCGATTACAGTGGAGGCTAAGGCGAGTTCTCGCAAGGCTATATGAGTAGATGTGTATTGGATTGCTCTGGAGGTCTCCCCTCCCAGCCTTTATATACTAGGCTAGGTCTCGGGGAGTCCGTACTAGGTTACAAAGATAGTTTCCTAGTTCTAGTCTTGCCTTGTACGCCAAGTTGTGCCTTCCATGCTAGTCGCGGACTCCTACGTCGGCGCCAGGTCGGGCCAGTCGTGGGACTATCGTGGCTTCCCACCGGGCCTTCTTCCTTCATACGCACCAGGTAGCCTCACATGCAGGAGTCGTGGGGTCACCCCCTCATCAGTAGCCCCCGAGTGCCTGGGGGACTCGAAGAGTCGCGCAGGGACGCGAATTCATCAATGCTTTATTATATCTTTAGGCGCGGCATCGCCGCGGGTTGCTGGCAGTTTTGAGCCATGACAATACCTGTTTCGAGGGATTGCTAAGCTGAAAGGGCCCAAGGAGTCAACTGGTCGAGCCTTGGTGAATTGCGCTAGTGGAAAATACCGTAGTAGCCCGATCAAGCTCACGTCCCTCGACATGAACTTGGAACGACCGGTGTCAAGCAAAGTCATGGCGCTGCAGGTCTTATAGGATCAGTTGCTGCCAGTCTAAGCACATAGCCTGAGCGTGTCCGCTCGGCTCTTTCTATCATGCGAGCACATGGAAAAGGTCGGGAGTGAAATCGCTCTGCGGCAAGTCCCGGCCCGGACGTTCCATGCAGCGGGGTCTTACTGATGTGCGAGATGATGATGGTGATTTCTCGCCCTTCGTTGGTAAACCCGAAGTGGAAGGCGTGATGTAGCACAGCAGCAAATTTCCCTCAGTAAAGATACCAAGGTTTGTCTCCAGCAGGACTCCGGAGATGATAAGTAGGTGTCAGCGGCGCAACCGACGCGGACCTGCAGACAGACACAATAACTTTGTTCCCAACGAAGTTCAGAGAGGTTGTCAATCTCTCCGGTCTTGTTGTTCACAAAGGATCAAACACAAGGGATAATGGTAGCAATTAGAAGTAAAAGCAGAAAAGTAAATGAGCGTGTAAAGAGTGATGAGGATATGGACCGGGATACGTGATGTTCACTAGTGATGTCTCTCTCCCAAAAGACGATAAAACTGCTATGCGAGGTAAACAAATTACAGAAAGGCAATTGACAGGATTATGAACGCACCGCAATGCTAACTATGCTACAAAAGAAAGGACGAGGCTCGAAAGCATGGGCAGTACGCCAAAATAAGTAGACCGAAATCCATCTGCATCTACTACTAATCATCCACCTTGAGATATCTATCCAGAACATCTCGCTGGTATTAAGTTGCGAGCCCCACCCAAAGTGTAAACCCAAAGCAACAGACAACTGCATTAAAAAGAACTTTGCGTAAAGTAAACAATCCTTGTAACCGCGGTTACAAGCACCGTTTTTCCCCCTTGTGGCAACAGCACATCCCCTAGACTCATGTTTCTGTCACTCAAGCGTGTCATCGGGGGGCATGAACCCACAATAGAGCAAAACGTTCCCTCTTGGAGTTACTACCTACTACTTGGCTAAAGCAATAAACAGCAACGGAGAACATGCAAGAATTACTTAGGAACAAAAATATAAGAGATAAAAACCAAATATATTACTCAATCACAATCTGAACATAATCTCATAATCCATTAGATCCTATCAAACTCAGCATAGCAACAGCAGAAATATTACAAAAGTGCCTCGATCATGTAGGGCAGCTCACGAGGTCTAAACCATGAAGAACAAAGAGGGGAGGAGAACATCACATATCTACTGATCACGGACCAATGGTCCAAGGAAAACTACTCACGAGACATCCGGGGAGCATCCATGGTGGAGAGGAGACTCCCGGAGGTCAATCCTCCCTCCGGCAGGGTGCCAGGAAGAGGTCTTCTGGTGCTCCCGATCTCGGAAGCGTGGCGGCGGCGGAACAGAGGCGAGATCGTAAAATAGGGTTCTCTCTTCGGAGTTTCCCCGATACGGAGAATAAATACGTGAAGGGGGGCAGCCAGAGGTGGACCAGGGGCCCCAGGCGCCCCCTTGGTGCGGCCAGGGGTGGGGCCGCGCCGGGTGGCCGCCTGGGCCACCCCTGGCTCCCCTCTGGCCCCACTCGGGCTCTTCGCGAAGCTTCCTGTATGCTGATTTTTCCTGTATTTTTCCCGGAATTTTTCTGGCATTTTTATATGGGGGAAAACTGAAATAGAAAAACAGCAGAAAACAGGAACTGGCACTGGGGTGCACTGAATTAATAGGTTAGTCCAAATATGATCAATAGTGTATGAAAGTGTATCTAGATCATAGCAATGTCACACAAAACAAGCATGGAGCAAGCAGAAATTATAGATACATTTTGGACGTATCAACATCCCCAAGCTTAATTCCTGCTCGTCCTCGAGTAGGTAAATGATAACGGCATAATTTCTGTGGTGACATGCTAGCAACCATAAAAGAACTTTGAAAAGTAAAGCAATCAAGGTTCGAGATTCAATTCAAGTCATAACATGCAAGAGTCTATATTAGCATTGAAACAAGTAACAAAAGAACATTAGGTGCAAGAGCTCTCGCTGTCCGTGACTCGAATGTCTCCAAATGGTGTTTGCGTGCAAGAAGGGGGATAGGGAATACGAGAAAAAAGTATTTTTTGTGTTGAGAACTCAATCTACTAAAGTTTCACACTTTTTTTTGAAAGGTTTATGACAGTGGGGGTGGAATCCCACTGCCTTTATATTAAAAACAGGGGGGAGGGGGGTTACAAGAGAATTTACAAGTGGGAAATTTACATGGGGGGAGAGGAGAAGAGGGGGGGGGGTAACAGCTAGAGGGAATTTACAAGGTATGTGATGAAAGGAGCTAGCTCTACTTTAGATCTAAATCTAAGTAAGTCAAAGTCAGATTTGAATCTCTGAACCCAAGAATCCAGAGAGGGGGGATGCTTCTGAAATGTTTGTTGTTTCTTTCTTTCCAAAGCCCCCAAGCTCCAACCACAAAAACCTCTGTAAGTGCATCAAGTGCCCTCCCCTTGAGATTTTGGAGTTTGATGACAAAACGGTTAAGGGACTGATGTGCTTGTGAGTATACACAGGAGAACAGTCCCTGATGAGGTGTTTAACCACCAATGTCGACCCCCCAACATGTTGAGGAACATTGGAGAAATCAGTGCGTTTCCTGAAGAATGAAGTTGCGCGAAATCCTGAGGAATCAGGATCCTGAAGCGTTCGGTTGAAGCTGAAGCTGAGGACGATCCTGAGGAAGTTCGCGCTGAAGACGAAGTTGAAGCGTAGTCTTCGCTAAGACTTTTTATACTTCTTGAGTCATAGGAAAACATCGCACTGTTGGACGGGTTGAAGAAAATGAGTTCCGAAGTTCTTAGGAAGTGCTCAATTAGGAACCCTGAAGAAAAACCCTGAGGAAATCTCCTGCAGTAGAAGTTCAGTCCTCGGGTGTCTGAGACGTTGTTCTTCAAGACACTAAGGTAACTAATTTCGGTTGAGGAGTCTGGAGACTGCGAGTGTAGTTCTCCTGAAGAGAGAGAGAAATCTCCTGCAGTAGATGTTCAGTCCTCGGGTGTCTGAGACGTTGTTCTTCAGGACACTGAGGTAACTAACTTCGGTTGAGGAGTCTGAAGATCGCCAGTGCGATTCTTCTGAAAATCGTGAGGAGAGAGAAAACTTTGACCGTGCCACGTGTTGCGTGGTAAGAGGCTAGAACCTGTCTAGCAACGGTCATTTCCGAGGGCATGAGAGTAATTGCATGCATGGGCATTTATGTCCTTTCACCTCGGGTTGCTCCGCGGCTATAAATAGCCACCCCCAGCCCCATTTGTGGGTTGCTGCTCCGAGAGAAAAACTGACACTTGTCATTTGAGAGCAACCCACCTCTGAGGAAACTGAAGAACCTATGTGAGGAAAACCACCAGCCTGAGTAGTTGAGCATTTCTGAGGAAGTCGGTTCGAGTGATCCGAAGCTTTTTACTCTTGAAGATCGTGATCTTCCAGCCGGTGTAGAAGTCTTCAGTCTGTGGAAGTCAAGATGAAATTGTGACTTCCCGGAGTGACTGAGTCTGTGAAGGTTTCGCGAGTCTACCTTGAAGACTCACCTGAGTTATTGGACGGAGTCTGAGGACTTTAGTTCAAGGAGAACAAGGTGAAGACTATGTCTTCTGAGTTGAATCTCAGCCTCTCCAACCAGACGTAGAGTTGTCACAGCAACTTGAACTGGTCTACCAAACCAATGTCTTCAATCTCTGGTGAGATCTCTTCAATCTCTTAAGCTTCAGTATTATGTCTTCAGTATCTATGTTGACTTCTTGTGCTTCAGCTCTCCCTCTGCTATTTGTCTTCATACTATGCATCTGAACACTTCTGCTTATCTGAATTGATTTATTTATGTTGCATTATGATGAGCTGCCCTAATGATTACATTCTGTGAAGTTTTATTTCTTCATGATTTTGGTTACTTCTTCAGCTTCATGATAGCTTCAGTCCTGAAGAAAATCAAAATCTGGTAGCAAAATTGAAAATCTCCCATTCACCCCCCCCCTCTGGTCGATATATTGCACTTTCAATTGGTATCAGAGCAAGTACTCCCTTGTTCTATGTGATTCGGTTTAACCACCTGGAGTTTTAGTTATGTCGACCTCAGGAACAATGAGCGTTGCCTCAAACTGCCCCATCTTCGACGGGACGGACTATCCATACTGGAAGAACAAGATGAGGATGCATCTTGAAGCCATTGACAAGGATCTGTGGGATATTGTTGATCAAGGCATTCCTGAAGCAAATCTGATGACTGCTCCTGAAGTTGTCAAGAAAAACTGGCAGCTTGATGCAAAATCTCGAAGCATCATTGGTGGTCATCTCAACAAGGCTCAGTTCAACCGTATCAGTGGTCTGGATACTGCAAAGAAGATATGGACAAGACTGTCTAAAGTCAATGAAGGAGTCTCGGCTCAACGAGACTCACGGGTTCATACACTCCGCAGTCTCTTCAACAGGTTCAAGAGGCTGGAGAATGAGCATGTGCAACAAACCTTTGACAGACTCACTGACATATCCAATGAACTTCAAGCACTGGGTGCCGCTGATATCACAGATCATGAAGTTGTGAAGAAACTACTGAGGTCACTGGATGACTCATTTGAGTTCCTATCGCTGATGATTCAAGAAAGGCCTGACTTCAAGACTCTGGATCCAGCGGATATTCTCGAGCGCCTCAATGCTCATGAACTGAAGCTCTCTGAAAAACGAGATTTATACAGCTCCACGCCTAAGGTCCGCGCGCTAAAATCTAGAGCACGAAGAGTGTCCTCTGATGAAGAGTCTGAGACTGATACTGATGATCCTAAAACTCTCAGTCGGGAACTTGCTCTCCTCACTAGAAAGTTCCAAAGATTCACGAAGAAGAATCGCTTCGGAAGTTCCTCAAGATCTTCCTCAAGAAAAAGCAAAGATGATGACTCTGTCGAAGCAAGAAAGAGAGTCTGCCACAAGTGCAAGAAACCCGGGCATTACATCGCTGAGTGTCCTCTATGGGAAAAGGAAGCTAGACTGAAGAAGAAGAAGAAGAAGAAAGGGAAAGATGTCAGTTCTGATGAAAAGACAAAGAAGAAATCCTCAAGATCCTCAAAGTCTGCAGGATACAGAAATGGCAATTCCCGTAAGGCTCGCATATCTCGGCAAAGAATTAGACTCTGAAGAATCTGGTTCCAACCCTAATGCTGAGGAAGAAGAATCTGAAGAATCTGAGGGTGTGGCCGGTCTGGCTCTTGCCATGTCGCTTGTCTCCAAGTCAATCTTCAGCACTGAGGAATCTGGTCCATCACATGTTGATGAAGAAGCTGAAGACAAAACCCCCTGCCTTCTGCTTCATGGCCAAGTCCTCCAAGGTATCTTCTTACTCATCATCAGATGATCTCTCTGATGAAGAACCTGATGAAAACTATGCTAAACTTGCTAAACTTGCACCTAACCAACAACGTGCACTTGAAAAGATTCAGATCTCACTAAACAAAAGTGATGATATGTTGGTTGAGGAAATGACGAAGACTCAAAAGTTGACTGATGAATCAAAAATTCTTCAGTCAAAGTTTGATGACTTGTTCAATCGTCATGAGGCACTCCTTACCGATCATGAAAAGCTGTCTCATGAGTTCATCATGAGGAAACAAGAACTTGAATGCGTAAGGATGTCTCATGACGATCTGAGGAAAGAAAATGATTCACTCCTCTCCCAACAGATCATCATGCCTCAAGAAGGATTTAATCCTCCCTGTTTAAAATGCATTGAACTTGATCGTATCATCTCTGTGCCTAGTTCCTCAATGTCTTCAGACTCTGTTATTTCTATTGCTTTTGTGGTATCTAACCCCTCATCTGAGGATACCATAGACATTGCTGAAGAAAATGCTAGGTTGAAGAGTCTACTGGAAACAGGCATGTTCAAGAGTCTGAAAGGACATCAGACTCTTTGTGACATCCTCAAGAAACAGATCCTCAACAGGAACCCGAGGAAAGAAGGCGTCGCATTCACTCGGAAACTCAACCCTGATGGGTCTTACTGGAAACCTGAACAATATCCTGAGACCACTTGGGTTCGGGCAAAGATGCCTCCTCCTGATCCCGATACCTTATCTGGTTATGATGCGGCTTCTTCAGATGTGATGATTGAGTCATTTGACTCAAACTATAAACTGTTTAAGAATGGTAATGGTGAGGTATTTGCAAGATACATCAGAACTAACTGCAGGAACGGTCCGCCAGTCAAGCAAATCTGGGTTCCAAAGGACCTCATCACTAACCTTCCTGTGAATGCACATGCAAATGAGCCGAGGATATCATCTGAGGACGATACCTCAAAAGGAAATGATAATAATCATGTATCTGCTAACCATTTTGTTCACAGGGAAGCTTCTCATAAGAATTCTTATTCATTTGTTTATCCTGATGCTGCCACCTCACACCCCATTAGGTCTCATCACCCTCATCAATCCTCATGTTCCTCAAGACCACCCATAAAGATGTGGGTGGTTAAGAACTAATCATCCTTGCAGGGACATGTCCTGAGGCAATAACAATTTCTACAGATCATATGCCCAGGACAACAACATTTGAGTCAGTTGTAGGATAATTATATTGTTTGGTTTCATAGAATCAATCCTGAGGAACATCCTGAGGAATTAATTCTGAGGAACCTTAAACTCCTCAAACTGAGACTGGCTCATAACTTGCTGTATGAGATACTAATTCATTTGCAGGGAAAGACTGAATGGGTGATGGATAGTGGGTGCACAAATCACATGACTGGTGACAGAAGTCTTCTTATGGAATCATCACTAAGTCCTTCTTCAAAGAAAACCATCACCTTCGCTGATAAAGGTAAAAGTAAGTTATTGGGTCTCGGCAGAGTGGCTATCTCTCGAGACCAACACATTGATAAAGTCATGCTTGTTGAATCCCTTGGATACAACTTGATGTCTGTATCTATGCTGTGTGATCTTAATCTCACTGTTCTCTTCGGAAAACATGGTTGTATTGTCTTCATGGTTAGCGATAACTCCGTTGTCTTCAGTGGGGTTAGGAAAGGTGACCTGTATATTGTAGATTTCTCTGAAGGTCCTCAAGTTGCTACATGCCTCTTGGCACGAGCCTCGGAGTGCTGGCTATGGCATCGAAGACTCGGCCACGCTGGAATGAGAAATCTTCAGAAGCTGGTACTGAAGAAACATGTCCTAGGGATTGAGGAAATCAGATTCTCAAAGGACAGGCTCGGTGGTGCTTGCGAAGCTGGAAAGATAACCAAGGCCAAGCACCCAGCGAAGACCATCATGACTACTACGAGACCACTAGAATTGCTTCACATGGATCTATTCGGTCCTCCAAAGTATTCAAGCTTTGGAGGCAATATGTATGGTCTTGTTATTGTTGATGACTTCTCACGATACACTTGGGTGCATTTTCTTCTCTATAAGTCAGAAACCCCAGCAATCCTCAAGCTCTTTGCCCATCGTGTCATAAACAACTACAACCTGAAGATCAAGCACATTCGAAGCGACAACAGCACTGAGTTCAAGAACTTCGGTGTGGAAGAATTCCTCGATGAATTGGGAATCACTCATGAATTCTCTGCGCCTTACACTCCTCAGCAAAATGGAGTTGTTGAGAGGAAGAACCGAACCCTCATCGAGATGGCTCGCACGATGCTGGCTGAGTACAATACTCCACTCAGATGGTGGGCTAAAGCAATCAACACTGCATGTCATATCGTCAATCGAGTGTACCTTCATAAGTTCTTCAATAAAACATCATACGAGTTAATGGTCGGTAAGAAACCCAATGTAAGTTACTTCAAAGTATTCGGTGCACCCTGCTGGATTCGTGATCCTCATCACGAGTCCAAATTTGCACCCAAAGCATGTGAGGGTTTCATGCTTGGTTATGGTATCAACTCGCACACCTACAGAGTCTTCAATATTAGCCATTATAAAATTGTTGAAACTGTAGACGTGCGATTTGATGAATCTGATGGCTCCCAAAGAGAGCACCTGCCACATGATTTAGGTGAAGCACCACCTGAAGAACAAATCAAGAAGATGGGTGCTGGTGACATCATTCCTGTGGATCATCCTGAAGAAATCCACATACCTCCTGCTCCTGAAGAACATCCAAATCCTGATGTAGATCATCCTGATAATGATCCTGATCCTGAGGCTCCTGATACCCCTGAAGCTCCTGAAGCACCTGAAGCTGATGCAAATGAATCTGACAGCAGTGACGAAGATGCGCCTCAAGATCATCCTCCTCGACTTCCTCGTGTGGCAAATGAAGTTCAAGTGGACAAAATCCTCGCTGATGTCAACCTACCAGGTCCTCTTACTCGTGCTAGAGCTAATCTTATAGCTAACTTTTGTGGGCATTTCTCGTTTGTATCAATTTCAGAGCCCACCAAAGTCACCGAGGCATTCCAAGAAGCGGAATGGATTCAGGCAATGCAAGACGAACTTCTTCAGTTTAAACTAAATGATGTTTGGGAACTAGTCAAACGTCCTGATCCTCGAGTTCACAATGTCATCGGCACAAAGTGGATCTACCGCAATAAACTCAATGAAGATGGACAAGTCATCAGAAACAAAGCTCGTCTTGTAGCTCAAGGATATACTCAAGTCGAAGGGATCGACTTCGGTGAAACCTTCGCTCCAGTTGCTAGACTTGAGTCCATTCGTATTATGCTTGCATTCGCTAACCATCATAATATCAAGTTATATAAAATGGATGTGAAAAGTGCTTTCCTCAATGGTAATATCGAGGAAGAAGTATATGTTGCTCAACCTCCAGGTTTCGAAGACGCAAAGAAGCTTGATATGGTGTACAGATTGAAGAAAGCCCTCTATGGACTGAAGCAATCCCCTCGGGCTTGGTATGACACACTAAGGGAATTCCTCATCAGCAAGGGCTTCAAATCTGGTTCCCTCGATCCAACTCTTTTCACAAAACGATATGATGATGCATTATTCATATGTCAAATTTATGTTGATGACATAATATTTGGATGCACTAACAAGAAATACAGTGAAGAATTTGCATTCTTGATGAGTGAACAGTATCAGATGTCGATGATGGGCGAACTGAAGTTCTTCTTAGGGCTCCAAATTCGTCAACAACATAACGGCATCTTCATCTCTCAGGAGAAGTACCTTAAGGAGTGCCTGAGGAAATTTGGGATGCAAGACTGCAAGGGCATCAAGACACTGATGCCCACAAATGGACAACTTGGTCCTGATGAAAATGGCAAGGACTACGATCAAAAGGTATACCGCTCCATGATAGGTTCTCTGCTATATCTATGTGCATCTAGGCCTGATATAATGTTGAGCGTTTGCATGTGTGTCCGATTCCAAGCGGCACCAAAGGAATCGCATCACCAAGCGGTGAAACAAATTCTTCGATATTTGGCTCACACCCCGTCGCTAGGCTTATGGTATCCAAAAGGCACACAGCTGGATCTCGTTGGGTACTCAGACTCAGATTATGCTGGAGATAGAGTGGATCGGAAGTCTACCTCAGGAACCTGTCATTTCCTCGGACGTTCTCTTGTGTGCTGGTCATCGAAGAAGCAGAACTGCGTCTCCCTCTCCACTGCTGAAGCTGAATACATAGCTGCTGGTGCTAGCTGCTCACAGCTTCTTTGGATGAAGCAAACTCTGAAGGACTACGGCATCAACCGGAAGAAAGTACCACTACTATGTGACAATGAGAGCGCCATCAAGATCTCTCAGAACCCTGTACAGCACTCGAGGACGAAGCACATTGAGATTCGGTACCACTTTCTTCGGGATCATGTATTGAAGGAAGACATCGTCATCAGCCACGTGAAGACTGAAGACCAACTTGCTGATATATTCACTAAGCCTTTGGATGAGAAGCGATTTAGCACTCTGTCCTCAAACGTCCAGTGAATGGACACACATCCTAACGCTTAAACAATATTGAAGAATCCTGATGTACAACACACGATGCGTCGTACTCCTCAAATCATGAGGAACTACCTTGCTAAGTGTGAAGAAATTAACGTGGAATTGACTCATGATCCATACGACAATGGTATGGTATCAAGTGTCTCATTCCCTATAAGGTGGGTAGCGCCACCGCCCAAACACCTCAGGATTTGGTGTTCCTCAACTTCCTCAGGATTTGGTATTTCTCAACTTCCTCAGGATTTGAAGTCTTCATTTCTGATGATTACCGTGTTTGTCCTCAACAGCGTTCACCTATAGTTATTGATCTTCAGCTTTTGTTTCTTCATCTAGGTGAACGTGATCGGACCCGTCCCTCTGTGCTCACTTACCTAATCTGTCTATCTCATATGCGTTCATCCGGAAATCATGTATTCCTCAGGCTGAGACCATTAGTCTTCATTATCAGCCTGAGACCATTTGTCTTCATCCTCAGCCTTTGTCCTCAAGTTCCTCAAATCACGGATTTTCTGTTACAACTGTCTTCAATTTGTTGCGATTTTATCGCACGTCATGATTATCCACATTAAGATATCCACTGAGGATCCCAACAATCAGGGGCAATCCGGTCCGTAAATTTTGCAATCCTCAGTTTTAACCCCCCTATAAATAGCCCTCTACCCCCCCCCTAGTCATTTACCCCCACCTCTCCCTTCACTCTCGCGCCGCCGCCCTTGAGCTCCTCAAGCTCTCGTGCTATTTTCGCCGGAGTTCGCCGTCGCCGGGGAAGAAGACTCATTGTTCCTCAGTATTCTCCTCAGTTCTGGTATGCTTATTCCTCAGTGTCTTATTCCTCAAGTACTGTTGTGTCCTCAAGCCAATCAATCCTCAAACTGTACTGCTAGCTTTCTGAGACCTATTCCTTTACCGCATTCATTTGCTTTCCTCAGCCTATTCCTCAGGAACGCATATAACCGTACCCCACTTCCCTCGCAACTTAATTCTGTCACAGGTACATGTCTGCTGAGGAATCGTATGGTTCTCATAGTCTCACTTCATTTGCAGCTCAGCTTGAACGTACAATTCCTCAGTCTCCACCACTGAAGAAAATGGCCCCTCGACGTAAACTCACTGATACTGCAAAAGACCTGCCTCCTGAGCTCTATGAGAAGATGAAGACTCCCGAACGAGAAACCGATGATGACTGTAAGAAGCGGGTCCAGAAGATCACGCGGGAATGGGCCAAGCGTTGGGTGGCCTATCAATGGCTTAATCCTCAACATGAGGAAATGTTCGCAGTTAATCCGCCACTGAAGACCTTGGGCATCAAGGCTCGACCTCCACCAGCTCCTGGATTCATTCCTGATCCCACAACAATGCGAACTCCTGAAAACTTTCCTGAGGCATATGCGCAGTACCTCAAGCGCAGTCGCAGCCATGTCAAGGATCTGGTCCATGACTTGACTGCTTCAATACAGATTCCGCCTCAGGATCAGTCTCAACCCAGACAACAACCTCCGCCTCAGCACCGTAAGAAGGCTCTTGGCCTGAAACCCTCCCAGAAGACCTCAGCTAAGCCTCAAGTTATTGGCTCCTCATGTCAACGCACGGATGGTGCTCCCCCCTCCTCAAGGATTCGCACTGATGAATCTGGTCTTGCTCCTGAGGCCTCCACCACAATGCCTCAGTCTCAGCTGAAGACCAAAATTGTTCTTCACCGCGGTCCTCGCCCCTCACCAAAGAAAACTGCTATGCGTGGCGCCATTCATCATACTCCTCAAAACTCTGATGATGAAGATGAATTTGAAGATTTGGCCGGCTTTGTCAGCACTGAAGCGTATAAGATTGAATATGTGCGTGCTGCGGCCAGACGCAAAGCTGAAGCAACGGGTTCAGAAATCCCGCTACTCCTTGATCCCAAGAAGATCTTGGAGTACATTGACATTTGGTCTGTCAAGCCTGACACTCCACTTGATGATTTGGACATCCCTAAAGACATCAAGTTCTATATTCAATAGTTCCTCATAAATGAGATTCATCAACGTGATCTTCAGAAATAGTTGAAGGCCAAACTGAAGAAAGTCCTTAGTGACTTCAAAAATAAACCTATCATACATGTTACTCCTCAGGAGTTTATTGAGCATCAATGTGAAGTTCAACGTCTCAATCTTGAGTTCGCTGCCAACCGTGTTTATATTGGCAAATCCAAGGAACGGATCTCACAACAGATGGCAAAAGTGATGAAGCTTCGCCAGTCTACTTCCTCAGTACCCCGTGCTACCTCTGCCAAAAGCCTCAAGCGCTTGCCCGAGGCCCAACCCTCAACTCCACCCGCCCTGAAGAAGCCCACTGTTGAGGAACCCATTGATGCTACACCACTTTCCTCAGCTCCACCGGCATCAAAGGCCGCTGATACCACTGCTCTAATTACTGCTGCCTCAACTCCACCTACCAATCCTCAGCGCAGCTTAATAGTCTTCACTCCACCCCCTACTGCAACACCCATTGTTCCAACTCCTTCGTCCCCACCACCACCAGTTATCACTGAGGTTGAAGACATGGACGTCGACATTATGGATGATGGAACTCCTCGTATTCATGATGAGGATTATGGGCTGACCAAATCGCCCACTCATACTGTCTTTTCTCCTGAGCCTCACTCCCCCACCGTGACCGAGGTGCTTCCTGATACTTCACGGCAGTCTGAAGAATCAGTTGGTGCATCGCCCTCAGCGTCTGATGCTGATGAACTAGGAGCCACTAGTGCTACTGATACTGATGCTGCGGCCACCGCTACTGCTGACACTGATGTTGCGGCGACAACCACGACTAATCTTGAGACAGATCCCCCCGCCGCTGAAACTGAAGTTGAAGCCAAGCACAGCACAAATGCTCCTCCTGAAGCAGAAACCAGCACAAATGCTAATGCTGAAGCCTCAAAGGATGGTTCTGAAGACAAACAGGCCACATCACCTCGTCTTCCCAAGGACCTCACCACATCTGTGCCTAAAGCATCTGAAGCGGCTCCGCCTCAGCCTCAAGCCTTTCTTCAGATTGAAGTGCCTCAAGCGCCTTCACCACCTCAAGGACCAGTTCAAGCTCGGTCCTTGTGTCCGAAGCAGAAGCAACCATTCTTCCGTGACCTTGAAGCTGATGATACCCCACGCTTTGATGCTGATGATTTCTTCAATGCTATGAGTTTCTTCCAAGAGGGGATTCAAAACCCATATCATTCTGCTCCACCTCGAAAGTTGCTGAGGTTCTGGACAGCCACTCAGAAGAACTATTATGCTTCAGTGCTCTACAAGCAAAACAAACTGTTTCCTCACAAGCATATTCCTCTGATGGATATGGAAGCCATTCCCTGCTTCAACAATGTGCTTCAGGATCTACATCATGCCAAGCTGCTTCAGTTCTGCTCCGAATGCGTTCACTGGAACGAAGAGCTCGTTCTTCAGTTTTATGCAACTTTGTATGTTTCAGGCGATCCTCTGGATATCAACACATGGGTCCTCGAGTGGATGACTGAGCATCATCACTACACCATCACTGTTCCTGAAGCAATTGATATTCTTGAGTTGCCTCAGTGCACTTCACCAACTGCTTGCACCTATGGGTCTCAACTTCTTCGTCATGACCTGATGAACATGCTCATGAAGCCTCAGGCCCCTGAAGCCCCTGCTCGCACAAAATTTCCAGTCTCTGAGCTTCTGTATCTGCCAAATACATTGTATCGGATTCTGGCGAAGACTTTCTACCCCATTAAAGCCTATGAATCCACTGCTGAAGAAATCATTGGCATCATGAAGAATATACTTCACAACCTTTGCATGTCTGGGCCAATCAACGTTCCTGACTTCTTCTTCAGAACTATGGCTGATGCAGCACAGAATCCTCACATCTTGAAGCCATACGCGCCTTGGATCATGAAGCTCATCCGAGCCGTGACTGGAATTGATTTCGAACCTGATCACGCGAATCACAGGACCTATCTGCCGCCTGTCGAAGTGCTTCAGCATACTATTGCTTCAACTGACAAAGGCAAAGGCATATTCTATGAAGAAGTTCTCCCGACCAATTCCCTCGGTGGAAACATTCGTCATCCTCAGTCTCGTACAACTGATGAAACCAGAACTCATGCCTCAACTGAGGATACAACTCAGGCTCGAGTGATGACCGACCGAGAGCTTCTGATTAGTCTTCATCCGAAAGTTGACCGCAATCATGATTGGGTGAAGCGTCAGTTCTCTGAAATCCTCAGCTACATGGCTCAGACGCATTATTCGGTGAAGAAAGTGCATCAGTATGCTCATCATACATATCAACATCTTGATGCCTTGATGAAAGCAGTACTCACCCCTGAAGACCTTGCAAATTTGAATCTTCAACAGCCTCCGATTCCTGCAATCAGACCCCCGAGGCAATTCAGACGCTGCACAACTCCTCCTCCGGCCATGGACTCTTATTCTTCAAACCAGGAGATGACTGCTGAAGAAGTTGAAGACACTGCCGCCTGCCCTCACACTGCAACAGACTGCCTCAGGCGTGACTCACCTCTGCCTTGAAGCATATACAAAGGAGCGTTAGCTTCAGTTTTTCCCTTTTTGTTCATTTTATGACAAAGGGGGAGAAATATGTTAGTCTTCAAGTGGGTCTTAGTCATGGGGTTCTTCAGTTACAACTCTCGTTCTTCAGATTTTTTTTGTAACAAGTTGTAAACTGTTATTTTGGTGTTTGCCTGATACTATTCCTCAGTTACCTCATGCTATTTCCTCAAGTTTATCATATATGCATGTGATTATCTCTGCAAACATCTCTCTCAGTGCGTTGTTTAAATTCCTCAAACACTTCATAACATGCACTGCTTCAAAAATGCCTGGATATAGGGGGAGCTCCTCATATACCTCAAAATGCTTTAGATATTATAAATTCTTCAACTTATATGCATATCCTCAGGGGGAGCTTCATTCTATCCAGCTTGATGATAAAAATGTTATTCACAGTTTTTCTTCTTCAAACTCATAATTTTATCCCCGTTGAAGCTTAACCTGATTGTCATCAAATCACCAAAAAGGGGGAGATTGTAAGTGCATCAAGTGCCCTCCCCTTGAGATTTTGGAGTTTGATGACAAAACGGTTAAGGGACTGATGTGTTTGTGAGTATACACAGGAGAACAGTCCCTGATGAGGTGTTTAACCACCAATGTCGACCCCCCAAAATGTTGAGGAACATTGGAGAAATCAGTGCGTTTCCTGAAGAATGAAGTTTCCCGAAATCCTAAGGAATCAGGATCCTGAAGCGTTCGATTGAAGCTGAAGCTGAGGACGATCCTGAGGAAGTTCGCGCTGAATACGAAGTTGAAGCGTAGTCTTCGCTAAGACTTTTTATACTTCTTGAGTCATAGGAAAACACCGCACTGTTGGAGGGGTTGAAGAAAACGAGTTCCGAAGTTCTGAGGAAGTGCTCAATTAGGAACCCTGAAGAAAAACCCTGAGGAAATCTCCTGCAGTAGAAGTTCAGTCCTCGGGTGTCTGAGACGTTGTTCTTCAGGACACTAAGGTAACTAATTTCGGTTGAGGAGTCTGGAGACTGCGAGTGTAGTTCTCCTGAAGAGAGAGAGAAATCTCCTGCAGTAGAAGTTCAGTCCTCGGGTGTCTGAGACGTTGTTCTTCAGGACACTGAGGTAACTAACTTCGGTTGAGGAGTCTGAAGATCGCCAGTGCGATTCTTCTGAAAATCGTGAGGAGAGAGAAAACTTTGACCGTGCCACGTGTTGCGTGGTAAGAGGCTAGAACCTGTCTAGCAACGGTCATTTCCGAGGGCATGAGAGTAATTGCATGCATGGGCATTTATGTCCTTTCACCTCGGGTTGCTCCGCGGCTATAAATAGCCACCCCCAGCCCCATTTGTGGGTTGCTGCTCCGAGAGAAAAACTGACACTTGTCATTTGAGAGCAACCCACCTCTGAGGAAACTGAAGAACCTATGTGAGGAAAACCACCAGCCTGAGTATTTGAGCATTTCTGAGGAAGTCGGTTCGAGTGATCCGAAGCTTTTTACTCTTGAAGACTGTGATCTTCCAGCCGGTGTAGAAGTCTTCAGTCTGAGGAAGTCAAGATGAAATTGTGACTTCCCGGAGTGACTGAGTCTGTGAAGGTTTCGCGAGTCTACCTTGAAGACTCACCTGAGTTATTGGACGGAGTCTGAGGACTTTAGTTCAAGGAGAACAAGGTGAAGACTATGTCTTCTAAGTTGAATCTCAGCCTCTCCAACCAGACGTAGAGTTGTCACAACAACTTGAACTGGTCTACCAAACCAATGTCTTCAATCTCTGGTGAGATCTCTTCAATCTCTTAAGCTTCAGTATTATGTCTTCAGTATCTATGTTGACTTCTTGTGCTTCAGCTCTCCCTCTGCTATTTGTCTTCATACTATGCATCTGAAACACTTTTGCTTATCTAAATTGATTTATTTCTGTTGCATTATGATGAGCTACCCTAATGATTACATTCTGTGAAGTTTTATTTCTTCATGATTTTGGTTACTTCTTCAGCTTCATGATAGCTTCAGTCCTGAAGAAAATCAAAATCTGGTAGCAAAATTGAAAATCTCCCATTCACCACCCCTCTGGTCGATATATTGCACTTTCAACCTCCATGAACACGGGCTGAGACCAGTTGTTTTTCCCTGCATGAATCATATCATGTCTGTTCCCATGGGCAGGCCAAGTTATATTCAGCTTGGCCCAGCATTGCTTGTTGAATGTGCAAGAGAAGAATAGGTGCTCCACAGTTTCTTCAGGAGGATTTAGGCACAAAAGACACCCATAATCGTTATCTTGTATCACAAAGTTTCTCCTCTTGAGCATATTCCTCGTGTTTATTATGTCAGCTAGCAGCAACCACGCAAAGACTTTCCATTTGTTGTTGCACCTCGATCTCCATATCCACTTGAAAGCATCATCAACTTGAACCTCGCGGAAGCAGTGAAGATAGAACCTACTAGACGAGAACTTGTGAGCCCCCCATATGCCACACCACTCGTCCTGGCATCCAACAGACAGCGTCACACCCGAACTCGCCTGTTGCAGCATGGACAGTTCATCAATCGCTTGGTCTGAAAGTGGCAGATAGAAGTTGTCCCCCAGTCTTGGCGCAGTCAGGAAGTTTTGTACTGACACATCTTCATGTTTGGCATAAGAATAGAGCCGAGGGTATGACTCAGAGAGCGTTCCCCCTAGCCATGGATCCTTCCAGAAAAGAGTCGGCAAGCCATCCCCAATCTTGATTGTCGTGATCGCCCGGTAAACATACGAGAGTTCGGATACATCTCTCCACCAAAAGGACCCCCTTGGTTCCATCGCATGCGGCACACCAGAGGTGTAATATGATTCCCATATTAGTCCAACCCATGGCACATCAAGCTTATTGTAAAACTTGTGTAATTGCTTCAGTAGCAACCCCTGGTTTTGGATGCGCAGATCAACTATCCCTAGGCCGCCACAGTTCTTCGGTCTGCATACTAAAGACCAGGCTGCCAACGGGCAGGACCTGACACCCATATCGCCAGTTTTGGCCCAAAGGCAATGTCTCCTTATTTTGTCGAGATGATCTATCACTTTGGGCGGCAGTTTGAGCGAACACATGGTGTAGACCGAGAGGGAGGAAACCACCGAGTTGACAAGAGTTAGCTTGGAGCCATAATCAAGCAGGGAGGCTGCTACCGACAGTTTCCGCTCAACCGAGGTGATCAAAGGCATGAAATCATTCATCGATGGCCTAGTCGTCCCCATGGGGAGGCCAAGATAAGTGAATGGCATGGAAGCCAGAGAGCAACCAAGTAATGCGGCCAGCTCAGCAGCACGATCCGGAGGTGTGTTAATGGGCACTAGATTGGACTTAAGAAAATTGATCTTCAGACCAACTGAAGATGCATACTCCTGTAGTATTTGCTTGAATTTTAGCACTTGATCATGTTTCGCAGGCATAACCACAATCGTGTCGTCCGCATATTTTATGACCGGGTAATCTTGGTCTTCTTTGGAATCTTATCTTGACTCGTCCCCAGACCACTAGCCAGGTACAAGTCAATTTGATCCACTCCTTTTTCAATATTTTGAGCACTCATGCAATGGATAAGCGTAAGCACGAGAGTTGACACTTAGGATGGCAAAGAGAGAAGTGCGGAGGAGGAAGACAAAAAGGATGAGAAAGGCTCACATCAACGAGGACAATCATAGGAAAGAGATGCCAAATGATAGATATGATGTGAGGAGTAGGGATTGCCATGTAACAGATGCACATAAGAGCTAAGAAGCTCTCCAATGGAACTAGTGGGGGTGCATCTAACTTGCTCGCTCATGAAGACCTAGAGCTCGTTTGAGGAGGCTCATCCTTGGAATATGCAAGCCAAGTTCTATAGTGTGAAGGTCCCCACATAGCTATATGCATGAAGATCATCTCTATGGAGTACAAGGATATAAAGGGAGTACTAGTGTGGATCTCTCAGAAGCATAGTAGTCTTGCCCCTTTCTCTCTTTTTATTTCTTTTTCTCTTTTTTCTATTTTTTTGTATTTTTTGTGGCCTCAATGGCTCTTTCTATTTAACTCTCATTTGTCCTCTTTGGGATCTTTTATTGTGTCCACTTTGGGATCTTTTCCTCACTTAAGGGCAACACTCTATTTTACAAGAAGGTAAAGGAGATCTTTCACACTTTACAAGGTACTCAAAATCATAAAGAAGATGTAACTATCATGATGTATGCAATGTATGTCGCTACCAGTGTAGCAGGAACATGTATGACATGAAGATCAAGTCATGAAGAGGTGGATGTTGCATGGCAATATATCTCGGAAAGGCTATGGAAATGCCTTGATAGGTAGGTATGGTGGATGTTTTGAGGAAAGATATAAGGAGGTTTATGATGACAGAGCGTATCATGCCAAGGGTTTGGATGTACCCGCGAAGGTGGATACCAACTCTCAGAGTGAGAAGAAGGCAATGCACGGCACGGGAGAGGCTAGCAAAATATGGGACGGTGGAAGTGTCAACTTTCAATACTTACATTAGTCCGAAGAACTCATGCACTTATTATCGGTAACTCTCAATCTAATAAGGAGGTTCACAAAAAGACAAGTACCCCGAGGAGGAGTGTATGGGGGTTTGGTTATCCTTGCGCATCCTCGACTCATGGTACGTGAGTGTTCTCTAATATTCGATCCCTCCAAAGAGTAGTGATCCATCTAGTAGCTAAAGTTCTCAACTAATTTTGTAGGTTTTGAAAATACACACGGATTGCCCAAAATACGACACCTATCACTAATAGGCTAAAGCTCTTGACACCAAAAGTTCAAACATTACTCACATCAATACTTCAAAACTACTGCAAGTTACTACTAAAATTAAATAGCAACCTCAATTACCTACTTTCAAGACAAGACACAACTGAGTGCAACAACCAACTCTCTTTAACAAGATAAACATGAAAACTAAAAAGAGTTCCAGCAACAAACTAAACAAAAGCCAAGGCTCTTGCTAGAGACAAACTAAGACTAAAACTAAACATGGCAGTAGCCATGGAAAGATAAAGAACACACAACAGCAAAAAGATAAGCAGGAAAAATCCTATGATGTGTTCTAGATTTTGAAAGTGGAGCGTGTTTCTCTCCCACACAAAGTAAGACGGATCTAAATTTTTATGAACAGCAAGCAAAGCTAAAGAAAACTAAAAATAAAACCTAAGAGCGAGACGCTCCAAGCATAGCACATAACGCATGAAGTGATAAAAATATAGTGAGACGAAGGACGAACTGATGATTGTTGATGGAGAAGGGGATGCACGGGGGCATCCCCAAGCTTAGATGCTTGAGTCTCCTTGAATATTTATTGGGGATGCATGGGGGCATCCCCAAGCTTGAGCGCTTGACACTCCTGGATCTTCTTTCATCATCTTCCATCGCACACTTGAAAACTCCCTTCATACATAACTCATCATAAGCTGATTAGAGAGGTTAGTACCCTTAATAAATAATGTTTTTCCCACTGGATAAAGATATTCTTGAAGAGCTACTGTTTATCAAGAGTGCCAAAAGGTTTTTGCAAAGAAAAAGCAAGCTTAAGGTTTGCAAAAGTTAGGAGAGACAAAACGTGGCAGAATCTGTGAAAAATAGAACAGCAGGTAGTAAAGAATTTTTTAGGGACACTTCTGCAACTCAAATAAAAAAACTCAGAACATACGGAAGTTTCGTAATTGTATAGAGCAACCTGTGTAAAAATTTCAGCTCAAAACGATTAACTGGGATTTTTCTGTAATTTTTCTGGTCACGAGGACAGAATCTGTTTTCTGGACAGCATGTCACAACTTTTACTTCCCTTGCCGTAAGAGGCTATAACTTGGCACAAAGCTGAAAAATAAAGATACAATGATGTTGCTACAGTAGTAACAAACATCAAGACACAACAAAAAGCAAAATAAAAACCTAAATTCGTTGCGGGCTGCCTCCCGAAAGCGCTTTCTTTTATGCCTTTAAGCTAGGCATGATGCAAAAAAGATCAAGTTGTAGCAATCGAATCATTATCAAGATCATCAAAAAGCTCTTCAATTGTACAACTACTCTTAAGAGGTCTTTCAAATAAAGGCCTAATGAAGACACTTCTAGGGAGAAAACCAAAAGGCAGAAAATCAATGGAAGATTCATTTATAAAATTATCAAAGAGAGGTATTTCTTACAAAGTTTTCACGGTTTCAACTTCTTTGGCAATGGGTGGTTTATTTTTAGGTCGGGGAACCCTAGGGACATAATTGAACTTAGGTTCCCTTCTTGCTGAAGTTTCCACCATTTTTGGTTTGATTGAGGAAAAAGTAGTTCCTAGAGTATTAATGATTTCCTCGATCTTATCAATCCTAGAAAGATCCGTATCACGGGATTTGATGACCTCCAAAGTTTTAATAATTTTAAGCATGGATCTACCAAGACTATTCAAATTTCCTTGAATCTTGCGATCCAACTCATTTATCCTAGTTATACTTGGTATTTCTAACTCTATCTTTTCAAGTTTCTTCATAATGTGAGCTAGAGTTATATCTTCTTGTACGCTAGCAATAGGGAGATTTCCAACAAGATTTTCAATAACATTAAGAGACTCCCAAGTAGGGGCTTCTAGAAAATTCCCATTGATAGCAGTATCTAATATGAACCTATTCCAAGGAGTAATCCCGACATAAAAATTTCTAAGCAGGATAGTAGTGGATTGCTTCTTGGTGGCTCTTTTTGAGAATCATTAATTCTATACCAAGCATCTTTTAAACTTTCACCACCTTTTTGTTTAAAGGTGAGAACCTCTGTCTCAACAAAGGCAAAAGGGCCAGACATAACGACAACTTACTGGCAAGATAAATAATTTTTTTCTAATTTTTGATATAAGACACAAAGATAAAAACTGAAAGGTAAACTAACAAGACTAAAAAACAAAGGTAAAGGGTAGTGTGCAACTCCCCTATCTTAGCACTCGGAGTCCCCGACAACGGCGCCAGAAATTTGGCTTGATGTGCGAGATGATGATAGTGATTTCTCGCCCTTCGTTGGTAAACCCCAAGTGGAAGAAGTGATGTAGCACAGCAGCAAATTTCCCTCAGTAAAGATACCAAGGTTTGTCTCCAGCAGGAATCCGGAGATGATAAGTAGGTGTCAGCGGCGCAACCGACGCGGACCTGCACACAGACACAATAACTTTGTTCCCAACGAAGTTCAGAGAGGTTGTCAATCTCTCCGGTCTTGTTGTTCACAAAGGATCAAACACAAGGGATAATGGTAGCAATTAGAAGTAAAAGCAGAAAAGTAAATGAGCGTGTAAAGAGTGATGAGGATATGGACCGGGATACGTGATGTTCACTAGTGATGTCTCTCTCCCAAAAGATGATAAAACTACTATGCGAGGTAAACAAATTACAGAAAGGCAATTGACAGGATTATGAACGCACCGCAATGCTAACTATGCTACAAAAGAAAGGACGAGGCTCGAAAGCATGGGCAGTACGCCAAAATAAGTAGACCGAAATCCATCTGCATCTACTACTAATCATCCACCTTGAGATATCTATCCAGAACATCTCGCTGGTATTAAGTTGCGAGCCCCACCCAAAGTGTAAACCCAAAGCAACAGACAACTGCATTAAAAAGAACTTTGCGTAAAGTAAACAATCCTTGTAACCGCGGTTACAAGCACCGTTTTTTCCCCCTTGTGGCAACAACACATCCCCTAGACTCATGTTTCTGTCACTCAAGCGTGTCATCGGGGGGCATGAACCCACAATAGAGCAAAACGTTCCCTCTTGGAGTTACTACCTACTACTTGGCTAAAGCAATAAACAGCAACGGAGAAGATGCAAGAATTACTTAGGAACAAAAATATAAGAGATAAAAACCAAATATATTACTCAATCACAATCTGAACATAATCTCATAATCCATCATATCCTATCAAACTCAGCATAGCAACAGCAGAAATATTACAAAAGTGCCTCGATCATGTAGGGCAGCTCACGAGGTCTAAACCATGAAGAACAAAGAGGGGAGGAGAACATCACATAGCTACTGATCACGGACCCATGGTCCAAGGAAAACTACTCACGAGACATCCGGGGAGCATCCATGATGGAGAGGAGACTCCCGGAGGTCAATCCTCCCTCCGGCAGGGTGCTGGGAAGAGGTCTTCTGGTGCTCCCGATCTCGGAAGTGCGGCGGCGGCGGAACAGAGGCGAGATCGTAAAATAGGGTTCTCTCTTCGGAGTTTCCCCGTGACGGAGAATAAATAGGCGAAGGGGGGCAGCCAGAGGTGGACCAAGGGCCCCAGGCGGCCCCTGGCGCGGCCAGGGGTGGGGCCGCGCCAGGTGGCCGCCTGGGCCACCCCTGGCTCCCCTCTGGCCCCACTCAGGCTCTTCGCGAAGCTTCCTGTACGCTGATTTTTCCTGTATTTTCCCCGGAATTTTTCTGGCACTTTTTATATGGGGGAAACCTGAAATAGAAAAACAGCAGAAAACAGGAACTGGCACTGGGGTGCACTGAGTTCATAGGTTAGTCCAAATATGATCAAAAGTGTATGAAAGTGTATCTAGATCATAGCAATATCACACAAAACATGCATGGAGCAAGCAGAAATTATAGATACGTTTTGTACGTATCACTTACCTACACGCTAAGCTTGCGTGGCATCTGGGTACAGTGTGTCGTAGCCCAGGCATAATTGTTTGTGTAGAGGCACGGAGCCTGGTTAGCGATGCACCCACTTGGAATAAACAATCAAGCGACCTGTTTAGTCATCACCCGCGGAGTTTGTAGTGAACTCAGGCGAGGAAAATAAGAAAGCACCCACTCGGAATGTCGTCGAGTGCCCGAGTAAGTCATGTTGTTGAATTGCTAAGTCTTTTTTGCGAGTAATCACTCGAGTGCTTTACTGCTTTTCGACGTGAGGGAGCACCCGAACTCTGAGAGTATGTTGTTTCTGCTGGTGCGAGTGATCACTCGAGCACATCTTTGCCTTCTGGGTGAGGGAGCACCCGAACTCGAATAGAGGTACTCCCGATGGGAGTAAGAATTTTAAGAGTCATAAAATTTGGACATATAGCTGGCTTTTGGAATCTTTTGGTTTTTTTCCAACTGCTTTTATCTTGATCCGTCCCTCTTGAGATGTCGTGCTGATATGCATTGTCAAGCTATTTGATGACCTATGATGATGCTTTATTTTTTGATCTATCTCGTCTTCTGGACCATCATAATGATGGTTTGGACGTCGTGCTGCATGTTGCCTGTTGGGTTTCCAAGGCTTGTATGGGAAACATGCGAGATTTGATGTGTCCTATAAATAATGATGACCGTGTGAAGGCATCTTTGCCTTGGAATCCGTAACGCCCGGCCCGTTTGGTCTTTGATGCAATGAGTGCGCCGCTTGAGCTTCTGCGTGTTTTTCCTGGTTTGCCCTTGGATTGCGCTATAAATACTTCCTGTGGTTGCCCGTCCTTGGCATCCATTTTTCGCATCTTTCTCTTCTGCTTCTTCTTCATATGGCGCCCAAGCGTGGTAGTGGTGCGGCTGGGCGAGGCCGTGGCCGCCGTGGTCGTGGTGGTCATACACCTCGTTCTTCACGCGGTGGACGACATGGTACCGCGTCGGTGCCTTCTTCTTCTTCCTCCATGGAAGAGGGATTTTGGCGCTATGATTTTCTTTTGCGTGTTCTTAGCCGGAATGCTGCCCGGATTCCTCTTCCCTTCTCGTTTGCCTCTATTTCTTCTGAGCGTAACTTGAGGGGCTTCTGGCTCCGTCTTCACGGATGCGTGATGGCTTCTTGCCCCTCGTTGGTTACCCCAAGTGGAAGGTTTGAGATGCAGTGCAGCAGCAAGTTTCCCTCGGTGAAGATACCAAGGTTATCGAACCAGTAGGACTCAGGAGATACAAGTAGGTGGCAACGTCGCCAGAAATTTCTTCCTGACTAGGGTGTTGTCGTGGACCTGCACACAACAACAAATAACTTTGCTCCCAATGAGTACAGAGGAGTTGTCAATTCCTCCGGCCTTGTCGTTTACAAAGGATCAACGCAAGAGATAAAAGGTGCAAAGGAAAGTAAAAGCTGAAAGTAAATTGAGGGTGTGAACAATAATGTCAAGATAGACCAGGGTCCCGTGATTTTTCACTAGTGATGTCTCTCTCCCAAAAGACGATAAAAGTGCTAGCGAGGTAAACAAATCACAGTTGGGCAATTGACAGGATTATGAAGGCACCGCAATGCTAACTATGCTGCAAATAAAGGAAGGGCTCAAAAGCAATGGGAAGTACGCCAAGGTAAGTAGGCCGAAATCCATTTGCATCTACTACGAATCATCCATCTTGAGATATCTATCCAAAACATCTCACTGGTATTAAGTTGCGAATCCCACCCAAAGTGTAAACTCAAAGCAACAGACAACTGCATTAAAAGAACTTTGCGTAAAGTAAACAATCCTTGCACCCGTAGGTACAAGCACCGTTGTTTTATCCCTGGTGGCAACAGCACATCCCCTAGTCTCATGTTTCTGTCACTCAAGCTAGACATCAAGGGGCTGAACCCACAATCGAGCATAACGCTCTCTCTTGGAGTTGCAAATAAAATACTTGGCCAAAGCAAATACCGCAACGGAGAACATGCAAGAATTTACTCAAGAACAAAATATAAAAGAGAAGAACCAAATATATTACTCATCACAATCTGAACATAGTCTCATAATCCATCAGATCCCAACAAACTCAGCATAGCAACAGCAGAAATTACATAGATGCCTCGATCATGTGAGGCAGCTCACGAGAACTCGAAAGTGGAAGCACAAAAGGGGGAGAGATAGATCACATAGCTACTGGTCACGGACCCATGGTCCAAGGGAAACTACTCACGGTACATACGGGAGGCGTCCATGGCTATGGAGGGTCTCCCGGAGGGGGTAGTTTCTCCTGGCAGGGTGCCGGAGCAGCTTCTCCAGGCAGCCCCGATCTAGAAACGGCGGCGGCGGCGGAACAGAGGCGAGATCGCGAAAGAGGAGTCCGTATTAGGGGTTTCCACCCCGAGGGGTAAATATAGGCGAAGGGGGGCGTCGAGGAGACCCACGAGGCAGTCAGGAGGGTTCTTGGCGCGGCCCAGGGTGGGGCCGCGCCACCTTCCCTCCTGGCTGCCTGGTGGTGGCCCCCCTTCCCTCTCATGGTGATTCCGAAAGCTTCTGTTGCGCTGATTTTTTTATATATTTTTCTAGGAATTTTTTGAGCACTTTTAATGGTCGGAAAACCTGAAATACAAAAACAGCAGAAAACAGAAACTGGCAACTGGGTGCATTGAGTTAATAGGTTAGTCCAAATAGGTTCAAAAGTGTATGAAAGTTCAAGCAAAACATGGCAAAGTCACACAAAACATGCATGGAGCAAGCAGAAATTATAGATATGTTTGGGACGTATCAACATCCCCAAGCTTAATTCCTGCTCGTCCTCGAGTAGGTAAATGATAACAAGCATAATTTCTGTGGTGACATGCCACACAACCATAAAAGGACTTTTAAGTAAAGCAATCAAAGCATGCCATTCAATTCATGTCTTAACAAGTAAGAGTCTATATTAGCATTGACACAAGCAACAAAAGAACAAAAGGTGCAAGAGCTCTTGCTGTCCGTGACTCGAATGTCTCCAGATGGTGTTTGCGTGCAAGCAAGGGATAGGGAAATACGAGAGACAAGATAAGGTTGTTGAGAACAACTATCTACTAAAGTTTCACACTTGGTCTCCTTTGGATTCTTATCTGGACTCATCCCCAGACCACTAGCCAGGTACAAGTCAAACTGATCCACTCCCTTTCGATATTTTGAGCACTCATGCAATGGATGAGCGTGAGCAAGAAAGTTGACACCTAAAAGGAGAAACAGAAATAAGGTGGAGAAGAAAGACAAAAAGATGTGAAAGGCTCACATCAATGAGGACAATCATAGGCGAGAAAAGGCCATATGATAGATATGATGTGAGGTAGAAGAAGTGGAATCGCTCGAGGTCGGAAGCAAACGAGCAGATTGGATGGTCGCGTTCTCGACGAGTTGGAAAAGCACAGGTGCAAGCAGGAGGCGGTCGATCTGATTAGACACACTGCAGGCGGCGGCGAAATCATGTAGCAGCAGGAGTCTAGATGCGGATGAGAGATCAGCTCTCGAAGGCGGGTCGGTCTCGGAAGTTGTGAAAGCGCGCCGCGCCTTACGCTGGTGTTGTGTGTCGGTCGGCCGGCCTAGCTGGCCCAGGTGTGCTGGCCGATGGAAGTAGTGTGAAGGCCCGTGTGTCATGTCCAGCGTTTTCTGACGCTAGTGGGCAGACTCGTACATGATGGTGGCTTGGTGGCTACGTGATGGAAGGCTGAGATGGTTGAGATGTGGACTTCCAGGATACGTGAGATTTGTTTGAGAAAAAAAAAGGCTTGAGTGCCTGTCGTTACATGCATGCACTGAACGTGCTTGTGTACAGGGGCAGTTGGAAGATGATACGTACTAATTTATCTTGGCTGCTACGGTATACGGAAAAGCACTAGCAATGGATATGAAAAAATATGGTGCAAGAAATCTGATGTTTTTGTACGGGAGATTTTTCTGTCAGGATTGCTGAGAGAGTTCAGAGAGTATATGTGTGTAAGGATGGCGACGTGCGTATAAAGCTCGGAGGAGTTTGAAGCGCGTCGTGACAGGATCATGCAAACACAGGGCGTTAAGCAATGCACGAAGATGTGCGGGCAGATACGACGCAGGGTGGAGCATGATTGCAGTCGGATAATTTTTCGACTGGATCGGACTGGATAGTCTGATGGATCGACGTGGATGTTAGTCAAAGCAGAAGACGGCGGTGATTTCAGCGACGACGACATAGGAGCGTGATGCTGACGGTGGCCGACTTCTGGGGCGTGGAAACACGTGGTGAAGGCCCGAGGGCTTGTGCGGTTTTTGACATGGCAATGGCGCATGGTTGATTCAAGATGGCGTAGGCATGAGAGATTGGAGTCAACGGGGCGCGGGAGGGTGGCACGTACAACCACCATGGAGTCATGTTGAAGGTGGAGCTGGAGTCCGAGGGAAGACTTCACTCTGAGCTGATCGAGGGGCTACAGCGTAAGCTAGCAGAGAGTCGAAGCCTATTTCAGCGGGAAAGCGAGAGACACGTGGTTCGGACTGGGGCCCAATGGTCTGAAGGAGACGTGATACTCAGCATCGGTCGTGGATGATCGGTGGTTCTCTGCAGTAGGAGGTTGAGGTGGTGTGGGTTCGCGACCCAGGAGACTCGACCAGGACAGCAGAGGCTCGACGCGAGGATAGCGGCGAGGTGTGCGGTAAGCACGGGACACAACGACAGGCCAAGGCACTGGTGGTCAGACATGTGGTCAGACAAAATGTGCAAGGGGTGATGAAGCAGTGTTGACGAGTACCAGATTCAAGTTGGTGACAGGGTCTATCGGTGCCGGTTGATGGACATGAGTTGACCATGGGGAATCTAAGAAAGTGGCGGAAAGTCTGAAATTGTCAAGAAGATTAGAGAGTACATGGCCGTATATTCTGTGGTGTTTAGTGCACATGGCAAAGTGCGGATGACGAATACAGGAGGCGAAGTGCTATAGCGGTGGGACATGTCAGAGACTATCCGGGAAAAAGGGATGAGACAACTGTGAATTTGACTCAAGGTGACATAAGGCAACGGTGAAATTTCTTTAAGTCTCGCATATCAGTCAAGAAAGAGCTAGGATGTTGAGTTCGGGTAACTCTTATATGTGGCGACCAATATGTGAGTTGTTCACTTTCACGCAGACAATGATCGGTGTGTGATGGCATTGAACGGATACTCCGAAAGTTGGAAGCACGAAGTAGAGTAAAGAGTAACTTAAATTTGCTCGTGTGTTGACTGTGGAGAAGATAAGAAGGAACTACAGTTGCAGGTGGAGTCACATGGAGTCTGGGAGTAGCAGTGGTGCTCATGGTTCAAATCCAAACTACACGAAGGTTCGCACATGGAGGCTTCGAGGTGGCGAGGATATATTCGTCAAGGTGGAGTGTTAAAATATATGTGCCGAATATATTAGGTGTACGAGTTGTGCTACAGTTGGACTCCCCCCCCCCCCCCGAGCAACTCTATCGCCTACGCGATCTTAATCGAAGCACTCGGGGGCTTAAGAGGGAACCTCCCCCCCCCCCCCGAGCAACTCTATCGCCTACGCGATCTTAATCGAAGCACTCGGGGGCTTAAGAGGGAACCTCCCCCCCGAGCAACTCTATACTGACGAGGGGGTGACCCCACGACTCGTACGGATGAGCCTACCTGGTGTCCATGAAGGCAGAAGGCCCATGAAGATACGGCCTCGGCCCACTAGTTGGCACCGACGTAGAAGTCCTCGACTCACAAGGAAGGTGCGAAGACCTGCCGTATAGAGCAAGCTAGGGTTAGGAAAGTTTACCTGTACACGTAGATGAACTCCCCGAGACCTAGCCCGGCATATAAGGGCTAGGAGGGGCGACACCAAAGGGATCCAATCTCATCTGTAACCCTAGCCTTGAGCGCTCCAGCCTTGGCCTCCACTGTAATCGCATCTCCCCAATCAATAATATCGAGCAGGAGCGAGCCTCCCTGTTTGCCGATGAGCTATCGTCCAACCTGCGCCTCTCATGAATAACCCAGGGTCCCTGACCGTGGGATTTTCCGGGGTTGATCCCCGTCAATTGGCTCCGTCTGTGGGAACTACGTAGGTTGGGATCACGATCTCGGCGGTCCCGTCTTCAGCAAGCCACAACTCAAGGGAAAGAACCAGACCTAGCCCACTCGAAGGATTCAAGATCACGGCAGACATCTCCGCCACCCCATCAAGGCCACTCGAGCTACATGACCGATACCACGGTAACGACCGAGTACAGCGCCAGCACCGAAGTAGTCGACGACCCAGAAGAATGGCAAGGGGCCTCTACGAGGGAATGCCACTCGACGAACTGCGACGCGCAGCGGAGGACTCGCAAATCTTCCGACAACCCACCACCGCCCGGGCACCCGCCGCACATCAAGACGACGACTACGAGATCGAATCCAGCGATCAGCAGAACCACCACCAAGGCAGGAGGAATCGACGACCCAAAAGATGTGCATGGGATAACTACGGCTGGGCCCCAATGTATGAGCCACATCACACAGTCGCGCAATCAACGACCACTCAACGGCACGCCATCGCATGAGCATCCGCCGCCAACCAAGACAGCGACTCCAAGACACCTGACGGCGAGTACTACGACCCAGATCGAAGGCCGGATGAATTCGCCAACCTCATCAAGAACCAAGACATGAATCGAGGAATCGAAACCGACCCTCGCTCCCACGAACACCCGGAGGACCACGAGCAGATCTTCAGAATCTCAAGAAGGAAGAGGCACGCCGGATCTAGCAAGCTCACGGCTAGAGAGCAGCTAGCAGGACCCTGCATGATCCACAACTTCGAGGATAACTAGGGACGCGTCAGGGCAGGTCACACCTTGAGAGACTGCCGCCTGTTCAACGAGCTAGCTGACGACCTCCTGAAGGAGAAGAACAAAGAAGACAGACGCAACCAACGAGCCGAGCAATCGTTGACCTCAAGCCCGGAAGGACGTCACAGCCCGTCGCAAGCACAGGTGCTCATGATACAAGAAGGAAGGGTGCCGCAAGCACAACGCAACGCCCAAACCCTGCAGGCTGAAGCAGCTGAGAGCGCAAACATGGTCGAAGTCTACCAATTACATGGCACGGAGACCAGCATCACGTTCTCACAAGACGACCATCCACCCGCAGTCCCAAGACCGGGTCATGCACCCCTAGTGCTCGACGCACAAATTGGAGGATACGACATGGATCGGGTCTTCATGGACAGAGGCAGCAGCATGAACATCATCTTCGCCAGCACCCTGCAAAAGATGTTGATCCCATGATCAGTATGGATAAAATCAAACACAGAGTTGCACGGGGTACTCCCAGGAGAAGCAGCCACATCCCTCGGAGTCATCAAACTCGAAGTCGTCTTTGGAAACCGACGTAACTTCGCAAAGCACGTCCTCGAGTTCGAGGTACTCGACTGGCAATCACAGTATCACGCCATACTGGGACGGCCAGCATTCGCGCAATTCATGGCGCTCCCACACTACGCCTACCTCAAGCTCAAGATGCCAGGATCATCAGAAGTCCTCACGATCAACGGAAGCTTCATCAAATCAGATCAATGTGACCGTGACTTCCACAAAATCTCCGACACATTCGGAGCCAAACAAGAACTTAGAGAAATAGTCATGATGACGGACAAGAGTACCTTCCCATTGGTGAACCAAAGCGAATACGGACCCGAACGCGAGTTCAGCATCGACAGCGACACAGTCACTCACCAAGTACACCCGACGGACCCGGACAAAACAGTCCGCATGTACGCCCACCTACTAGAGGAGCAGCCGGCGTCCCTTGTCGCTTTCCTTCGAGACGAGTGGGAAATATTCGCCTGGTGCCCAGCTGACATGCCTGGGATACCACGCGAATTCGCGGAACACGCCCTACGCATCAAGCCAAACACGAGGCCAGTGAAGCAAGCGCTGAGACGATTCTCGGAGCCCAAACGCAGAGCAATCGGAGAGGAAGTCAACCGGTTACTCGACGCTCAGTTCATCCGAGAAACGAAGAAAGCCACCTGGATAGCCAACCCAGTGTTGGTACCCAAGAAAGATACGACCGTGCTGCGCATGTGCGTCGACTATGGACCAGTCAACAAACATTGCCCGAAGGACCACTTCCCCCTGCCTAGAATCGATCAGATAATCGATTCAACAGCATGGTGCGATCTACTCTCCTTCCTCGACGCTTACTCTGGATACAACCAGATCAGGATGAAGGAAGAAGACGAAGAGCACACATCGTTCATCACCCCCTATGGAGTATTCTGCTACAGGACCATGCCCTTCGGGCTCAAAAACGCAGGCGCCACTTACTAACGAATGATGCCGGCCTGCCTAAAGGAGAAAATAGGAAGAAACGTACAAGTCTACGTGGACGACATCGTCATCAAGACCTACAAAGCAGACACATTACTCGACGACCTGCGTGAAACCTTCGCAGCGCTCAACAAATACAGAATTAAACTCAACCCAAAGAAGTGCGCATTCGGCGTACCGGCGGGAAAGCTGCTGGGCTACATGGTCTCTGCCCGCGGAATCGAGGCAAACCCCGAGAAAGTCCAAGCCATCACCCGCATGCAAGACCCAACCGACGTCGAAGGAGTACAGCAGCTCACTGGAAAACTTGCAGCTCTAAGCCGCTTCATCAGCAGGCTAGGAGAACGCACGCTGCCTTTCTATCAACTGCTCAGGAAAGGAGAGAAATTCGAGTGGACGGAGGATGCCCGCCAAGCATTCGCGGACCTGAAAAAGACACTCTCAAACCCACCAATCCTGGTGGTACCCAAGGAACGAGAGAAGCTATACCTCTACGTGGCAGCACGCAGCAGCGTAGTAAGCACCGCGCTCGTCGTCGAACGCACAGAAGAAGGAAAGGTCCAGAGCATCCAGAGACCAATCTACTACCTCAGCATGCTCCTGACCAAATCCCAGCAGCGGTACCCGCACTATCAGAAACTACTATTGGCCATCGTCATGACCTCAAGAAAGGTGTCCCAATACTTCGACGAGAACCCTATCACAATCGTGAGCAGCGCACCACTTGCTGACATACTCAACAACCCTGGAGCGACCGGGCGAGTCGCCGAGTGGAACATCGAGCTCAGCCCACGAGACATACAGTTCAAGCACCCAACAGCCATCAAAGCCCAAGTACTCCCTGATTTCCTGGTTGAGTGGACAGAGGTTCAAACACCAGGCCCCCCAGACCTATCAAGCTCATGGTCAATGTTCTTTGATGGATCCAAAAGACAACAAGGAGCTGGGGCAGGAGTTGTACTCATCTCCCCCAAAGGAACAAAACTGAAATACGTCCTCCAGATCAACTTCAGTCACGCCTCCAACAACGAAGCAGAATATGGGGTACTCCTCCATGGCATGCGCATGGCCAAAACATGCGGAGCCACTCGCCTCATAATTTACGGGGACTCCAACCTCGTCGTCCAGCAGACGATGAGAAACTGCAACGCAATAGCCGACAACATGGCGGCCTACCAAAAGCTCTACAATGAACTCGAAGGAAATTTCGACGGTTGCGAGCTCAACTACATCACCAGGGACAACAACACAGAAGCTGACGAGCTCGCGAACATCGACTCGACCCGGGCGCCTGTACCACCCGGCGTTTTTCTCGAAAGCATCAACCGGAGATCCATCAAGGTGCAGGCAGCAACACCTGAAGCAGTCGTGGACGGCGAAGACGCAACAGAAATAGCGCAGGTGGCAGCAGCAACCTCATCAGAAGGAACAAGCACCAGCACATCCGACAGCACAGCCCCGACAGAGTTTGAAGGGCCTGTTTGGACAAAACCGTTCCTCCGATTCTTAAACGAAGGCATGTTACCACAAGACGTGGCCGAAGCACGACGCATCAGCCGACGATCCAAGGCATTCACGGTGATCAACAGACAACTATACAAACGCAGCATCACGCAGATACTCCAAATGTGCATTGACGAAGAGGACGGCAAAGCCCTATTACTCGAAATCCACGAAGGCACCTGCGGGCACCACGCGAGCAGTCGAGTGCTCATGTCCAAAGCATTCCGAGTTGGGTTCTACTGGCCCACATCCATGAAAAACGCAGAGGAAATCGTGCGACATTGCATCGCTTGCCAAAAATTCGCCAACAGGCCACACGCTCGCGCATCAGAGCTCAAGACCATACCACTATCCTGGCCGTTCGCCACCTGGGGACTTGACATGGTGGGCCCACTAAATAAATCATCAAAGGGAGGAAGGACACACCTGCTCGTCGCAGTCGACAAGTTCACCAAGTGGATCGAAGCAGTGCCCATCACCAGCTCTACGGCTCTCACGGTCGTCAACTTCATCAAATCGATCATCTTCAGATTCGGAGTGCCGCACAACATCATCACGGACAATGGCACGAACTTCACGGCCGCAGAATTTCAGAACTTCTGCGAAGAACTGGGCATCAAAATCAATTATGCATCAGTCGCGCACCCACAGTCCAACGGCCAAGTGGAAAAAGCAAACGGCCTTGTTTGTGGGGGAATCAAAAAATGGCTCCTCGCACCACTCGAGCAAGCCGCTGGCAACTGGGTAGAGGAACTCCCCGCGGTCCTGTGGAGCTTGCGAATCACACCAAATACTGCGACCCAGTACACGCCCTTCTTCATGGTGTACGGGGCAGAGGCGGTCCTACCACATGACCTCAAGTTTGGAGCACCCCGGGTCACCGGATACGAAGAAGAAGAAGCAAAAGAAGCACTACAAGACGACAAAGATGCGGATGACGAAGCAAGAGACATAGCCCTGAAAAAATCAGAAGGGTACCAAGACAAACTACGTACCTACCAAAGCAATCGACTGCGCACTAGAACCTTCAACAAAGGTGACCTAGTACTACGACTAATACAAGAGAAGGTCCACAAACTTGCCCCCCAATGGGAAGGACCCAAAGAAAGACGAGGACGTGGGCAACCCATGGAACGTAGCAAACTTGCGACTGTTCTATCCATAGCCCCTATCGGTCGGACATGACGGGCAACTCATGTAAATCGCTTGACCGCAATAAAATAAATGTTGCCCAAATACTGCCATCTCAAAGCACTCGGGGGCTTAGGAGCAAAATCCCCCCTGAGCAACTCTATTGCCTACGCGATCTTAATCAAGGCACTCGGGGGCTTAGGAGCAACCCCCCCCCCCCCCGAGCAACTCTATCGCCTACGCGATCTTAATCAAGGCACTCAGCGGCTTAAGAGCAAAATCCCCCCCCCCCCCCCCGAGCAACTATATCGCCTACGCGATCTCAAGTAAGGCACTCGGGGGCTTAAGAGTAAAATCCCCCCCGAGCAACTATATCGCTTACGCGATCTCAAGTAAAGCACTCGGGGGCTTAAGAGTAAAATCCCCCCCCCCCCGACCCCCGAGCAACTATATCTCCTACGCGATCTCAAGTAAAGCACTCGGGGGCTTAAGAGTAAAATCCCCCCCCGAGCAACTATATCACCTACGCGATCTCACATAAAGCACCCGGGTGCTTAAGAATAAAATCCCCCCGAGCGATGCTATCGCCTATGTGATCTTCTTCATGAAGCACTCGCGGTCTCGAGTACAAACCCCACCCGAGAAACGACCATCAACTCTCCAATGATATCCAAGCACTTTTGAAGAGACTTTGGAGGAAGCACAAGCTCATTTAGTCTTCACCCGATCGCCAACGATCACCTAAAGACTCAGGGGCTACTCCCATCGGGAGCGCTGCCGCGCACCCGATAAAAGACAACAAAAGAAACAAATTTTAGCCTATGCCTGACCCTTCGACTCAAGCGTAGCCTCGAGGGCTACTCCCATCGGGAGCGCTGTCGCGCACCCGATAGAATCCACAGTTCAAAGTATCGAACGGACTCAAAGACGGTTCTTAGCCGCAAAGGACTAGAATTCAACTCTCTGTTCCAAAAATCAAAGACAGCTCCTTATAGTCAAGGACTCGAACACAGTTTTTTGGTGGCATAAAGGACAAAATACAAATTCCATTACAAAGGATAAAGCACAGTCTACATCATGGATGTCATCTTCAGTACAAAAAGGACTCAATTACATTTGGATAGAAGGCAGCTCCTGTTACAAGAGGAAATCACCCAAGGAATTATGACTTCTACATGTGTGCCCATGAGGGATAATCGACTCTAGCACAAGAGCATCATCACAGACAAAGTAGGAACGGAAGCAGCAGGCTCATGATGTCAATGACATAACAAAAGGTGAAACTCGACTTATTTGCGGAGCCATTGAAGACGATGCTCCACCAGCTTCTTCTCCTGCTCCTCTAGCTTCTTCTTCAGCTCTCCCCAAGCTGCCGGCGAAGATGACGCCGCTGCCCCCAGTTCTACAAGGTCACCTGCCGCGCTCGTTTAACAGGTGGCTTGACATCGAGGTCTTTGTCAGAGCCAGAGGAGGAAGCAGTTGAAGACGGCTCACCACCAGCACCAGACGAGTCCCTAGAGGAAGAAGCAGTCGAAGACGCCGGCGAAGGACTCTTCGACCTTGCGGAGCTATCGCTGCTCGACTCCTGCCCATGTGGATCCATGCTATTGCCACTCGGATCGAATGCGCGGACAGTAACAGTGCTTTCACCTTCAAAGCAACAGCTGAGCATATCACCATCTCGCAGATTCAACCTTCGAGCAAACAAACTCCAACCAGAGCCAAGAAAAATCAAGCGAGAGCTATCAACCTCCAAGTCAACATAAGAAGGAGATCGACAGCTCCTTTGAAGGTGCAGAAGCAAGCCATCAAAGGAGCTGGATGGGATTTTACTCTTAAGCCCCTAAGTGCCTTACTTGAGATCGCGTAGGCGATATAGTTGCTCGGGGGGGGAGGATTTTGCTCTTAAGCCCCTCAGTGCCTTGATTAAGATCGCGTAGGCGATAGAGTTGCTCGGGGGGGGGGGGGGGGGTTGCTCCTAAGCCCCCGAGTGCCTTGATTAAGATTGCGTAGGCAATAGAGTTGCTCAGGGGGGATTTTGCTCCTAAGCCCCCGAGTGCTTTGAGATGGCAGTATTTGGGCAACATTTATTTTATTGCGGTCAAGCGATTTACATGAGTTGCCCGTCATGTCCGACTGATAGGGGCTATGGATAGAACAGTCGCAAGTTTGCTACGTTCCATGGGTTGCCCACGTCCTCGTCTGTCTTTGGGTTCTTCAGCCTGTAGGCGCCGCCTCCGATGACTTCTGAGATTATGAATGGTCCTTCCCATTGGGGGCCAAGTTTGTGGACCTTCTCTTGTATTAGTCATAGGACTAGGTCACCTTTGTTGAAGGTTCTAGTGCACAGTCGACTGCTTTGGTAGGTACGTAGTTTGTCTTGGTACCCTTCTGATTTTGTCAGGGCTATGTCTCTTGCTTCGTCAGCCGCATCTTTGTCTTCTTGTAGTGCTTCTTCTGCTTCTTCTTCTTCGTATCCGGTGACCCGGGGTGCTCCAAACTTGAGGTCATGTGGTAGGACTGCCTCTGCCCCGTACACCATTAAGAAGGGTGTGTACTGGGTCGCAGTATTTGGTGTGGTTCGCAATCTCCATAGGACCGCGGGGAGTTCCTCTACCCAGCTGTCAGCGGCTTGCTCGAGTGGTGCGAGGAGCCATTTTTTGATTCCCCCACAAACAAGGCCGTTTGCTTTTTCCACCTGGCCGTTGGACTGTGGGTGCGCGACTGATGCATAATTGATTTTGATGCCCAGTTCTTCGCAGAAGTTCTGAAATTCTGCGGCCGTGAAGTTCGTGCCGTTGTCCGTGATGATGTTGTGCGGCACTCCGAATCTGAAGATGATCGATTTGATGAAGTTGACGGCCGTGAGAGCCGTAGAGCTGGTGATGGGCACTGCTTCGATCCACTTGGTGAACTTGTCGACTGCGACGAGCTGGTGTGTCCTTCCTCCCTTTGACGATTTCTTTAGTGGGCCCACCATGTCAAGTCCCCAGGTGGCGAACGGCCAGGATAGTGGTATGGTCTTGAGCTCTGATGCGGGAGCGTGTGGCTTGTTGGCTAATTTTTGGCAAGCGACGCAACGTCGCACGATTTCCTCTGCGTTTTTCATGGTTGTGGGACAGTAGAACCCAGCTCGGAATGCTTTGGACACGAGCACCCGACTGCTCGCGTGGTGCCCGCAGGTGCCTTCGTGGATTTCGAGTAATAGGGCTTTGCCGTCCTCTTCGTCAATGCACCTTTGGAGTATCTGCGTGATGCTGCGCTTGTATAGTTGTTTGTTGATCACCGTGAATGCCATGGATCGTCGGCTGATGCGTTGTTGTTCGGCCACATCTTGTGGTAACGTGCCTTCGATTAAGAATCGGAGGAACGGTTTTGTCCAAACAGGCCCTTCGAACACTGCCGGGGCTGTGCTGTCGGATGTGCTGGTGCTTGTTCCTTCTGATGAGGTTGCTGCTGCCACCTGCGCTATTTCTGTTGCGTCTTCGCCGTCCACGACTGCTTCAGGTGTTGCTGCCTGCACCTTGATGGATCTCCGGTTGATGCTTTCGAGAAAAACGCCGGGTGGTACAGGCGCCCGGGTCGAGTCGATGTTCGCGAGCTCGTCAGCTTCTATGTTGTTGTCCCTGGTGATGTAGTTGAGCTCGCAACCGTCGGAATTTCCTTCGAGTTTGTTGTAGAGCTTTTGGTAGGCCGCCATGTTGTCGGCTATTGCGTTGCAGTTTCTCATCATCTGCTGGACGACGAGGTTGGAGTCCCCGTAAATTATGAGGCGAGTGGCTCCGCATGTTTTGGCCATGCGCATGCCATGGAGGAGTGCCTCGTATTATGCTTCGTTGTTGGAGGTGTGACTGAAGTTGATCTGGAGGACGTATTTCAGTTTTGTTACTTTGGGGGAGATGAGTACAACTCCTGCCCCAGCTCCTTGTTGTCTTTTGGATCCATCAAAGAATATTGACCATGAGCTTGATAGGTCTGGGGGCCTGGTGTTTGAACCTCCGTCCACTCAACCAGAAATCTGGGAGTACTTGGGCTTTGATGGTTGTTGGGTGCTTGAACTGTAGGTCTCGTGGGCTGAGCTCGATGTTCCACTCGGCGACTCGCCCGGTTGCTCCAGGGTTGTTGAGTATGTCAGCGAGTGGTGCGCTGCTCACGATTATGATAGGGTGCTCGTCGAAGTATTGGGACACCTTTCTTGAGGTCATGACGATGGCCAATAGTAGTTTCTGATAGTGCGGGTACCGCTGCTGGAATTTGGTCAGGAGCATGCTGAGGTGGTAGATTGGTCTCTGGATGCTCTGGACCTTTCCTTCTTCTGCGCGTTCGACGACGAGCGTCGTGCTTACTACGCTGCTGCGTGCTGCCACGTAGAGGTATAGCTTCTCGCGTTCCTTGGGTACCGCCAGGATTGGTGGGTTTGAGAGTGTCTTTTTCAGGTCCGCGAATGCTTGCCGGGCTTCCTCCGTCCACTCGAATTTCTCTCCTTTCCTAAGCAGTTGATAGAAAGGCAGCGTGCGTTCTCCTAGCCTGCTGATGAAGCGGCTTAGAGCTGCAAGTTTTCCAGTGAGCTGCTGTACTCCTTCGACGTCGGTTGGGTCTTGCATGCGGGTGATGGCTTGGAGTTTCTCGGGGTTTGCCTCGATTCCGCGGGCAGAGACCATGTAGCCCAGCAGCTTTCTCGCCGGTACACCGAATGCGCACTTCTTTGGGTTGAGTTTAATTCTCTATTTGTTGAGTGCTGCGAAGGTTTCACGCAGGTCGTCGAGTAATGTGTCTGCTTTTTAGGTCTTGATGACGATGTCGTCCACGTAGACTTGTACGTTTCTTCCTATTTGCTCCTTTAGGCAGGCCTGCATCATTCGTTGGTAAGTGGCGCCTGCGTTTTTGAGCCCGAAGGGCATGGTCCTGTAGCAGAATACTCCATAGGGGGTGATGAACGATGTGTGTTCTTTGTCATCTTCCTTCATCCTGATCTGGTTGTATCCTGAGTAAGCGTCGAGGAAGGAGAGTAGATCGCACCCTGTTGTTGAATCGATTATCTGATCGATTCTAGGCAGAGGGAAGTGGTCCTTCGGGCAATGTTTGTTGACTGGTCCGTAGTCGACGCATATGCGCAGCACGGTCGTATCTTTCTTGGGTACCAACACTGGGTTGGCTATCCAGGTGGCTTTCTTCATTTCTCGGATGAACTAAGCGTCGAGTAACCGGTTGACTTCCTCTCCGATTGCTCTGCGCTTGGGCTCCGAAAATCGTCTTAGTGCTTGCTTCACTGGCCTCGTGTTTGGCTTGATGCGTAGGGCGTGTTCCGCGAATTCGCGTGGTATCCCAGGCATGTCGGCTGGGCACCAGGCGAATATTTCCCACTCGTCTGGAAGGAAAGCGACGAGGGCCGCCGCCTGCTCCTCTGGTAGGTGGGCGTACACGCGGACTGTTTTGTCTGGGTCCGTCGGGTGTACTTGGTGAGTGACTGTGTCGCTGTCGATGTTGAAGTCGCGTCCGTACTCCCTGGATTCGCTTCGGTTCACCAATGGGAAGGTACTCTTGTCCGTCATCATGGCTATTTCTCTGAGTTCTTGTTTGGCTCTGAATGTGTCGGAGATTCTGTGGAAGTCACGGTCACATTGATCTGATTTGTTGAAGCTTCCGTTGATCGTGAGGACTCCTGATGATCCTGGCATCTTGAGCTTGAGGTAGCCGTAGTGTGGGACCGCCATGAATTGCGCGAATGCTGGCCGTCCCAGTATGGCGTGATACTGTGATTGCCAGTCGAGTACCTCGAACTCGAGGACGTGCTTTGCGAAGTTACGTCGGTTGTCAAAGACGACTTCTAGTTCGATGGCTCTGAGGGATGTGGATGCTTCTCCTGGGACTACCCCGTGCAACTCTGTGTTTGATTTTCTCCATACTGATCGTAGGATCAGCATCTTTTGCAGGGTGCTGGCGAAGATGATGTTCATGCTGCTGCCTCCGTCCATGAAGACCCGATCCATGTCGTATCCTCCAATTTGTGCGTCGAGCACTAGGGGTGCATGCCCCGGTCTTGGGACTGCGGGTGGATGGTCGTCTTGTGAGAACGTGATGTTGGTCTCCGTGCCATGTAATTGGTAGACTTCGACCATGTTTGCGCTCTCAGCTGCTTCAGCCTGCAGGGTTTGGGCGTTGCGTTGTGCTTGCGGCACCCTTCCTTCTTGTATCATGAGCACCTGTGCTTGCGACGGGCTGTGACGTCCTTCCGGGCTTGAGGTCGGCGATTGCTGGGGTCGTTGGTTGCGTCTGTCTTCTTTCTGCTTCTCCTTCTTGAGGTCGTCAGCTAGCTCGTTAAACAGGCGGCAGTCTCTCAAGGTGTGACCTGCCCTGACGCGTCCCCAGTTATCCTCGAAGCTGTGGATCGTGCAGGGTCCTGCTAGCTGCTCTCTAGCCGTGAGCTTGCTAGATCCGGCGTGCCTCTTCCTTCTTGAGATTCTGAAGATCTGCTCGTGGTCCTCCGGGTGTTCGTGGGAGCGAGGGTCGGTTTCAATTCCTCGATTCATGTCTTGGTTCTTGATGAGGTTGGCGAATTCATCCGACCTTCGATCTGGGTCGTAGTACTCGCCGACAGGTGTCTCGGAGTCGCTGTCTTGGTTGGCGGCGGATGCTCGTGCGATGGCGTGCCGTTGAGTGGTCGTCGGTTGCGCGACTGCGTGATGTGGCTCGTACATTGGGGCCCAGCCGTAGTTATCCCATGCGCGTCTTTTGGGTCATCGATTCCTCCTGCCTTGGTGGTGGTTCTGCTGATCGCTGGATTCGATCTCGTAGTCATCGTCTTGATGTGCAGCGGGTGCCCGGGCGGTGGTGGGTTGTCGGAAGATTTGCGAGTCCTCCGCTGCACGTCGCAGTTCGTCGAGTGGCATTCCCTCGTAGAGGCCCCTCGCCGTTCTTCTGGGTCGTCGACTCCTTCGGCGCTGGCGCTGTACTCGGTCGTTACCGTCGTATCGGTCCTGTAGCTCGAGTGGCCTTGATGGGGTGGCAGAGATGTCCGCCGTGATCTTGAATCCTTCGAGTGGGCTAGGTCTGGTTCTTGCCCTTGAGTTGTGGCTTGCTGAAGACGGGACCGCCGAGATCGTGATCCCAACCTGCGTAGTCCCCATGGTCGGCGCCAATTGACGGGGATCAACCCCGGCAAATCCCACGGCCAGGGACCCTGGGTTAGTCATGAGAGGCACAGGTTGGACGATAGCTCGTCGGCAAACAGGGAGACTCGCTCCTGCTCGATATTATTGATTGGGGAGATGCGATTACAGTGGGGGCCAAGGCTGGAGCGCTCAAGGCTAGGGTTACAGATGAGATTGGATCCCTTTGGTTTCGCCCCTCCTAGCCCTTATATACCAGGCTAGGTCTCGGGGAGTTCATCTACGTGTACAGGTAAACTTTCCTAACCCTAGCTTGCTCCGTACGGCAGGTCTTCGCACCTTCCTTGTGAGTCGAGGACTTCTACGTCGGTGCCAACGAGTGGGCCGAGGCCGTATCTTCATGGGCCTTCTGCCTTCATGGACACCAGGTAGGCTCATCCGTAGGAGTCGTGGGGTCACCCCCTCGTCAAGTAGGGGTTGCCATACAACGGATGCACATGTGAGCTAAAAAGCTCTCCAAGGGAACTAGTGGGGGTGCATCTAACTTGCTTGCTCAAGAAGACCTAGAGCTCGTTTGAGGAGGCTCATCACTGGAATATACAAGCCAAGTTCTATAGTGTGAAGGGTCCCCACATAGCTATATGCATGATGATGATCTCTATGGAGTACAAAAGGAATAGTAGTATGCCCCCTTCTCTCTTTTTATTTTTATTTTCTCTTTTTTTTATTTTTTTGGTGGCCTCAATGGCTCTTTCTACTTAACTCTCATTTTTCCTCTTTGGGATCTTTTGATTTTGTCCTCTTTGGGATCTTTTCCTCACTTTAGGGGCAATACTCTATATTTTACAAGAATATAGGAGATCTTTCACACTTTACAAAGGTACTCACATAAAGAAAATGTAACTATCATGATGCAAATGTATGCTTCTGCCGGGATAGCAGGATATGCAATGATACTAGCGCGTCATGTAGCAATGATTAGGGGAAGGACCAACTAGCATGCGGCTCATCGATCAAGCAAGTAGCATGTATGACATGAAGATCAAGTCATGAGAAGGTGGATGTTGCATGGCAATGTATCTCGGAAAGGCTATGGAAATGCCTTGTAGGTAGGTATGGTGGCTGTTTTGAGGAAAGATATAAGGAGGCTTATGATGATAGAGCGTATCGTGCCAAGGGTTTGGATGCACCGGCGAAGTATGCGCCAACTCTCGAGGTGAGAAAGGGCAATGCACGGTACCGAAGAGGCTAGAAAAATTATAGGTGGGTGGAAGTGTCAACTTTCGAATACTCACATTAGTCCGAAGAACTCATGCACTTATTATCGGTAAATCTCAAACTAATCAGGAGGTTCACAAAGAGACAGGTACCCCGAGGAGGAGTGTATGGGGGTTTGGTTATCCTTGCGCATCCTCGACTCATGGTACGTGAGTGTACTCTAATATTCGAACCCTCCAGAGGTTAGTGATCCATCTAGTAGCTAGAGTTCTCAACAGGGGTTTTTGGTTTTCAAAAAACACATTGATTGCCCAAAATACGACATCTATCACTAATAGGCAAGAGCTCTTGACACCATAAGTTCAAACATTACTCTAGTCAATACCTCAAAACTATTGCAAGTTACTACTACAAAGAGAACAGCAACTTTAACTACCTACTTTCAGTCAAGACACAAAACTCAGTGCAACAGGCAAACTCTCTAACAAGATAAAACATGCAACCTATAGAAAGTTCAACCTAAGACAAAAGAAAAGCTCTAGAAAAATTAAAGCACTACAACTAAACAGAACAGCAGCTAAGAAAAGAAAAAGAACAACTCACAGCTAAAAGAATAAGCATGCAAATCCTATGAGGAGTTCTAGTTCAAGCGGAGCGTGAATCTCTCCCACACAAAATAGTAAGTTGGGGTCTAACTTGTTACTACAGGAAAGAAAGAAAAATAAACCTAGAAAAGTAAAGAGCGAGACGCTCCAAGCATAGCACATAACGCATGAAGTGATAAAAATATAGTGCAACGAGAGACGAACTGATAATTGTTGATGAAGAAGGGGATGCACGGGGGCATCCCCAAGCTTAGATGCTTGAGTCTCCTTGAATATTTATTGGGGGTGCACATGGGCATCCCCAAGCTTGAGCGTTTGACCCTCCTGAATCTTCTTTCATCATCCTCCATCGCGCACTTGAAAACTCCCTTCATACATAACTCATTGTAGGCTTATTAGAGAGGTTAGTACCCTAATAAAATAATTTTCCTCTACTGCAAATAAAGATTTCCAGGAATAGCTACTGTTTCCCAAGATTGCCAAAGGTTTTTCCAAAGAAAAAGCAAGCTTAAGGTTTGCAAAAGTGAAGAGAGACAAAACGTGGCAGAATCTGTGAAAAACAGAACAGCAGATAGAAACAAAAATTTTAGGGGTACTTATGCAACTCAAATCAAAAAACTGAGAACATACGGAAGTTTCGTAATTGTATAGAGCACGCAGTGTAAAAAATTCAGCTCAAAAAGATGAACTGGGATTTTTCTCTGATTTTTCTAGTCACGAGGACAGAATTTGTTTCCTGGACAGCATGTCACAACTTTTACTTCCCTTGCCGTATGAGGCTAAACTTGGCACAAAGCTTGAAAAGTAAAGATACAATGATGTTGCTACAGTAGTAACAAACATCAAGACCACTAAGAACAGAACAAAAGCAAAAATAAAAACCTAAATTCGTTGCGGTCTGCCTCCCGAAAGCGCTTCTTTAAAGCCATTAGCTAGGCTTAAAGATTATAGAAGATGCTCTCACAAGAATAAGAATTTTGAAGCAAAAGAGAGCATCAAGAAGAAAATATGAAACACATTTAAGCCTAACCCACTTCCTATGCATAGGCATCTTATAAGAAAATAAATCAAAGAAGCACAAAGTGACAAGCATAGGAAGGTGGAACAAGAGCAACTTTAAAAATTTCATCAAAAAGAGAGGTGTTTTTGTAACATGAAAGATTTTAGAACCAAGCTTTCCTCTCTCAAAGTAATTTTCAGTAGTATCATGAACAATATCAAGAACATAACTATCAAATAAATCATGTTGTTCATGAACTACAAGCACACGTGTGTAGTTTTCAACACGGTCTTTAGGATCATAAGATAAATGCAACCCGTCACATTGACGTTTAATAAGAGGAAAATTCTCCGGAGTTGGAGATTTCAAAAGGACAATAGGACAATCAAGTGTGGGTGCAATAGCAACAATTTCATGCTTAACATGAGGAACTATAGCAAGCTCATCTCCGTAAGCATCATCCATAGTGGCATCACGGCCATAAGCATAGAAGGCATCAACTTCATCAAAAAGGGATATTTCAAAAGAATCCATACGATCATAACACTTATATAAGGTAAGATTCAAAGAGTTACTCTCATTAGGAGGTAGACATGTATGGCTCCATTCTTCCTCCTTTTGTTCGTCACTCTCCTCCTCTTTTTCATCCAAGGAGCTTTCGGTTTCATCAATTTCTTCTTTCATAGAGTCCTGCAAAACATTAATCTCTTCCTTTGGGGGAGAGATTCTCTCAAGAAGACCAGTAATATAATAATTTGCATCATAATTTCCCAAACAATAGTTAAGTATAGCAAGACTCTCGGATTTGTAAGGGGCATCATTAATATTTCTAAGCAGAGAAATAATTTCATATGCACCCTTATAAGCAAAAAATTCTTCTATTGGCTCTGCATCATAAAAATCATAATTCCTCTTAGCATAAGAAGCTAAGGTTTCATCATCATTGTACTCACATTGGAAAGCAAGGTGTTTGTGCCTCATAAAGCAACAAGATTCATCCCTGCAGAAAGATATATTATATATTGAGCACAAGTTTCTAGCATAGTCATACAACTGGTGTATTTGTTTCCATAAGTGTATCCCTTTTGAGACAAGCGGTGTTCCTTGTATCACTTTTGTTGATCCTCGGTAAATCCTTCATGCCAATAAGATCTGGTTTCAAAGAAGTCAGACATTGATTGGCAAGTAAGGAACTAGACATACTATATTTTTGGATTTTTTATAAAGGACACTAAAGATAAAAACTGAAAGGTAAATTAACAAGACTAAAAAGCAAAGGTAAAAGATAGTGTGCAACTCCCCTATCTTGCAGACTTGAGTCCCCGGCAACGGCGCCAAAAATTTGGCGGTTGACGGGACCACTCTTTTGCCGCCTTGGAATCCCCGGCAACGGCGCCAGAAATTTGCTTGATGGCTTCTCGCCCCTCGTTGGTTACCCCAAGTGGAAGGTTTGAGATGCAGTGCAGCAGCAAGTTTCCCTCGGTGAAGATACCAAGGTTATTGAACCAGTAGGACTCAGGAGATACAAGTAGGTGGCAACGTCGCCAGAAATTGCTTCCTGACTATGGTGTTGTCGTGGACCTACACACAGCAACAAATAACTTTGCTCCCAACGAGTACAGAGGAGTTGTCAATTCCTCCGGCCTTGTCGTTTACAAAGGATCAACGCAAGAGATGAAAGGTGCAAAGGAAAGTAAAAGCTGAAAGTAAATTGAGGGTGTGAACAATAATGTGAAGATGGACCAGGGTCCCGTGATTTTCACTAGTGATGTCTCTCTCCCAAAAGACGATAAAAGTGCTAGCGAGGTATAAAAATCACAGTTGGGCAATTGACAGGATTATGAAGGCACCGCAATGCTAACTATGCTGCAAAGAAAGGAAGGCTCAAAAGCAATGGGCAGTACGCCAAGGTAAGTAGGCCGAAATCCATCTGCATCTACTACGAATCATCCACCTTGAGATATCTATCCAGAACATCTCGCTGGTATTAAGTTGCGAATCCCACTCAAAGTGTAAACTCAAAGCAACAGACAACTGCATTACAAGAACTTTGCGTAAAGTAAACAATCCGTGCCCCGCAGGTACAAGCACCGTTGTTTTATCCCTGGTGGAAACAACACATCCCCTAGTCTCATGTTTCTGTCACTCAAGCTACACATCAAGGGGCTGAACCCACAATCGAGCATAACGCTCTCTCTTGGAGTTGCAAATAAAATACTTGGCCAAAGCAAATACCGCAACGGAGAACATGCAAGAATTTACTCAAGAACAAAATATAAAAGAGAAGAACCAAATATATTACTCATCACAATCTGAACATAGTCTCATAATCCATCAGATCCCAACAAACTCAGCATAGCAACAACATAAATTACATAGATGCCTCGATCATGTGAGGCAGCTCACGAGGACTCGAAAGTGGAAGCACAAAAGGGGGAGAGATAGATCACATAGCTACTGGTCACGGACCCATGGTCCAAGGGAAACTACTCACGGTACATACGGGAGGCGTCCATGGCTATGGAGGGTCTCCCGGAGGGGGTAGCTTCTCCCGGCAGGGTGCCAGAGCAGCTTCTCTAGGCAGCCCCGATCTAGAAACGGTGGCGGCGGCGGAACAGAGGCGAGATCGCGAAAGAGGAGTCCGTATTAGGAGTTTCCACCCCGAGGGGTAAATATAGGCGAAGGGGGGCGTCGAGGGGACCCACGAGGCAGTCAGGAGGGTCCCTGGCGCGGTCCAGGGTGGGGCCGCGCCACCTTCCCTCCTGGCTGCCTAGTGGTGGCCCCCCTTCCCTCTCTTGGTGATTCCAGAAGCTTCTGTTGCGCTGATTTTTTATATATTTTTCCCGGAATTTTTGGAGCACTTTTAATGGCCGGAAAACCTGAAATAGAAAAACAGCAGAAAACAGAAACTGGCAACTGGGTGCACTGAGTTAATAGGTTAGTCCATATAGGTTCAAAAGTGTATGAAAGTTCAAGAAAAACATGGCAAAGTCACACAAAACATGCATGGAGCAAGCAGAAATTATAGATACGTTTGGGACGTATCAATGCGCTCGTTCTTCTTCTTGGGTGGAGCTGGAAATTAATAGTTCATCCTTGATTTTCCTTGGGTCTGGCTGGAGGGCGTTTTCTCGTCAGTTGAATCTACGCGGCGAAGATAGTCTTTGTTGTCATTTTGATGGTGAAGATACTGTTATTATCCGTGCATTTGATCCTGGTGGCAACCGTCTGGTTCCATACTACGAAGAAACAAGCAGCGGCGATTCCGATGGCTCGAGTGGTGGTTCGTCCGCTTCTCCCGTTTCTTCGTCTTCGGCTGATTCCTCGGCCGATGGTGTTTGCTCTTCTAGTTCTAAGGATGAACTGGACGTCAAGCCGATCGTCAAGGGGCTGCGTCAGTAGGCGAGACACCTTGTAGAACTGGAGGACGACGACCTTCTTCTTCACGGGCTGGGTTGCTACTTTGTCTGTGGTGATGCCCGTCAGGTTGTGGCACAAAAGTGCCAATTATCTCAGCATGAGCACACATGTAGAAGTTGAATGTAGCCCATCTTGTAGTTCCACAGGTCCTTCTGTAGCGGCAACCGTCAGTTCGACTTCTTTGTAATGAAATTGTCTTCGACTCCTTTGTAATGAAATTTTCTTCGACTCCTTTGTAATGAAATTGTCTTCTCGGGTGCGCGCCAGCGCTCCCGATGGGAGTAGCCCCCGAGGCTGCGTTTGATTTGCAGAATCAAGCGTAGGCTTTATGAATTTTTGTCTCACAGGTTTGTGGCTATTTTTAAATTTTTCCAAATTTGGATCGGGTGCGTGCCAGCGCTCCCGATGGGAGTAGCCCCCGAGTCTTTAGGTGATCGCTTGCGATCGGGTGAAGGCTAAAGAACCGTGCACTTTTCGATGCGACTTTCTTTGCCGGAGCTTTTTGTTTTTTGGCGAGAGTCTTGCGTTCTGGCCTCCCGATGGTTGTAGATAAGGTCGCATTTTTTAGCGAGGATAGCGCCTCTCGGGGGAGTTTGATGCTCGAGCCCCCGAGTGCTTTTAAGTAAAGGTCGTGTGAGCGAAGATAGCGTCTCTCGGGGGGAGTTTTATGCTCGAGCCCCCGAGTAGTTTTAAGTAAAGGTTGCGTGAGCGAAGATAGCGTCTCTCGGGGGGAGTTTTATGCTCGAGCCCCCGAGTGCTTTTAAGCAAAGGTCGCATGAGCGAAGATAGCGTCTCTTGGGGGGAGTTTTATGCTCGAGCCCCCGAGTGCTTTTAAGTAAAGGTCCATGAGCGAAGATAGCGTCTCTCGGGGGGAGTTTTATGCTCGAGCCCCCGAGTGATTTTAAGTAAAGGTCGCGTGAGCAAAGATAGCGTCTCTCGGGGGGAGTTTCATGCTCGAGCCCCCGAGTGCTTTTAAGTAAAGGTCGCGTGAGCAAAGATAGCATCTCTCGGGGGAGTTTTATGCTCGAGCCCCCGAGTGCTTTTAAGTAAAGGTCGCATGAGCGAAGATAGCGTCTCTCGGGGGGAGTTTTGTGCTCGAGCCCCCGAGTGCTTTTAAGTAAAGGTCGCGTGAGCGAAGATAGCATCTCTCGGGGGGAGTTTTATGCTCGAGCCCCCGAGTGCTTCTAAGTAAAGGTCGCGTGAGCGAGGATAGCGTCTCTCGGGGGGAGTTTTATGCTCGAGCCCTCGAGTGCTTTTAAGTAAAGGTCGCGTGAACGAAGATAGCATCTCTCGGGGGGAGTTTTATGCTCGAGCCCCCGAGTGCTTTTGAGTAAGATGCTTTGGGCAACATTATTTTATTCCTTCGAATTTTACATGAGCTGCCGATCGATGCTGTTGACGATGTCTCTGATAATGCCTAGAGGACTATGGGTAGAACAGGCGTAGGTTTGCAACGTTCCATGGATTTCCCACGTCCTCATTGGTCTTCGGATTCTGCAATCTGTATGTTCCTCCTCCTATGACTTCCGAGATGATGAACGGCCCGTCCCATCGTGGGGCAAGTTTCTGCACTTTTCCCTGTATTAGCCGTAGCACAAGGTCTCCTTTGTTGAACGTTCTGGTCCGCAGGCGAGTGCTTTGATATGTGCGTAATTTGTCCTGGTATGCTTCAGATCTTGTGATAGTTGTGTCCCGAGCTTCATCTGCTATGTCTTTGTCGTTCTGCAGTGCTTCTTCTACCTCTTCCTCTTCGTACCCTGAGATTCTGGGGGCTCCGAATTTTAAGTCGTGCGGCAGCACTGCTTCTGCCCCGTATACCTAGAAGAAGGGTGTATACTGGGTTGAGCTGTTTGGGGTGGTGCGCAGGCTCCATAGAACTGCGGGGAGCTCCTCTACCCAGTTGCATGCGGCTTGTTCTAGTGGTGCTAGGAGTCGCTTCTTTATTCCTCTGCATACTAGGCCGTTTGCTTTCTCCACTTGGCCATTGGACTACGGGTGTGCGACTGATGCGTAGTTGATTTTGATGCCCAACTCTTGACAGAAGTTTTGGAATTCTGCTGCTGTGAAGTTGTTGGATATGTGCCCTAGAGGCAAATTAATAAAAGATATTCGTCACATATCTCTTTGTTCATAGTACGTTATATATTGTGCTAGAACTATATTAAGCGGAAACATTAATACAGGTGTGATATATAACAACCTGGTCCCTGATACGTCCAAAACGTATGTATAATTTCTGCTTGCTCCATGCATGTTTTGTGTGATATTGCTATGATCTAGATACACTTTCATACACTTTTGATCATATTTGGACTAACCTATTAACTCAGTGCACCCCAATGCCAGTTCCTGTTTTCTGCTCTTTTTCTATTTCAGTTTTCCCCCATATAAAAAGTGCCAGAAAAATTCCGGGAAAAATACAGGAAAAATTAGCGTACAGGAAGCTTCGCGAAGAGCCCGAGTGGGGCCAGAGGGGAGCCAGGGGTGGCCCAGGCGGCCACCCGGCGCGGCCCCACCTCTGGCCGCGCCAGGGGGCGCCTGGGGCCCCTGGTCCACCTCTGGTTGCCTCCCTTCGCCTATTTATTCTCCGTCACGGGGAAACTCCGAACATAGAACCTTATTTTACGATCTCGCCTCTGTTCCACCGCCGCCGCGCTTCTGAGATCGGGAGCACCAGAAGACCTCTTCCCGGCACCCTGCCGGGGGGAGGATTGACCTCCGGAAGTCTCCTCTCCACCATGGATGCTCCCCGGATGTCTCGTGAGTAGTTTTCCTTGGACCATGGGTCCGTGATCAGTAGCTATGTGATGTTCTCCTCCCCTCTTTGTTCTTCATGGTTTAGACCTCGTGAGCTGCCCTACATGATCGAGGCACTTTTGTAATATTTCTGCTATTGCTATGCTGAGTTTGATAAGATCTGATGGATTATGAGATCATGTTCAGATTGTGATTGAGTAATATATTTGGTTTTTATCTCTTATATTTTTGTTCCTAAGTAATCTTGCATGTTCTCCGTTGTTGTTTATTGCTTTGGCCAAGTAGTAGGTAATAACTCCAAGAGGGAACGTTTTGCTCGATTGTGGGTTCATGCCCCCCGATGACACGCTTGAGTGACAGAAACATGAGTCTAGGGGATGTGCTGTTGCCACAAGGGGGAAAACAACGGTGCTTGTAACCGCGGTTACAAGGATTGTTTACTTTACGCAAAGTTCTTTTTAATGCAGTTGTATGTTGCTTTGGGTTTACACTTTGGGTGGGGCTCGCAACTTAATACCAGCGAGATGTTCTGGATAGATATCTCAAGGTGGATGATTAGTAGTAGATGCAGTTGGATTTCGGTCTACTTATTTTGGCGTACTGCCCATGCTTTTGAGCCTCGTCCTTTCTTTTGTAGCACAGTTAGCATTGCGGTGCGTTCATAATCCTGTCAATTGCCTTTCTGTAATTTGTTTACCTCGCATAGCAGTTTTATCGTCTTTTGGGAGAGAGATATCACTAGTGAACATCATGTATCCCAGTCCATATCCTCATCCCTGTTTACACGCTCATTTACTTTTCTGCTTTTACTTTTAATTTCTATCATTATCCCTTGTGTTTGATCCTTTGTGAACAACAAGACTGGAGAGATTGACAACCTCTCTGAACTTCGTTGGGAACAAAGTTATTGTGTCTGTGTGCAGGTCCGCGTCGGTTGCGCCGCTGACACCTACTTATCATCTCCGGAGTCCTGCTGGAGACAAACCTTGGTATCTTTACTGAGGGAAATTTTCTGTTGTGCTACATCATGCCTTCCACTTGGGGTTTACCAACGAAGGGTGAGAAATCACGATCATCATCTCGCACATCAGTCCCTAGTTAAACTCAGGCATACTAGCTCATTGGGCAATTGATGATCAAGGTTTCCTGATCATGAGAACATAATAGTCTATTGACAACGAGGTCATATCATTAGGAGAATGATGTGATGGACACACACCCACCTTAAGCATTGCAGTGTGATCAAGTCACATAAGTTCAGCATTGCGATGACTTAATAACATAGTGACTGAATCCTTTGACCGTGATGATCATATGTAATTGCTATCTATTAGGATGCTTTGAGTGCATTAACCATTACACTGAAACATGGAAACTGAAAAGGTGTATCTTGGGTATTCCGAAGTAGATATGTTGAGGAGTATGAAATAGATCAGAGCGGGATTTGTCAATCCGAGTGATGGATAGGTACTCTGGGCCCACTCGGTGGTGTTGCATCAATAGCTTGCAAGCACGTGACTAGGTCACAAGAGATGTAATATTCACAGACGAGTAAACATGTTATGTCGGAGACGAGGAAGAACTAGGTATTGGATACCTACGATCTTACCTCGGACAAACATAGTACCAAAGCACAAAGGGATCAAGTCATATTGTTAACGGTTCAACAGTGATGAAGTTTATTCGATGGAAGCGTAGGGGCACATCAAGGATTGTAACCAGATCCCACATGATGGTCATTGGTTAGAGAGTGTCTCGATCATGTCTACTGTTTCCCAGACCATAGGGTGTCACACTTAAGGGCAATCGATGCATTAAGGATTGATTCGGTATCATCGGTGAAAAGAGAGAAAACACCGGAAATGTACCGGGAGGTGCCGGAAGTTGTTCTAGATATTTTGAAAGGTTCAAAATAATATATATTAATGTTTAAATAAGTTTTATTATTTAATTGACAGAATTAAATATTAAAAATGATTTAAATAATTAATTAAAAAGGTGAAAGGGTATTTGGCCCTTAAAAGGCCCATGAGGGGAAGGGGGAGCCTCCCCCCTTGGGCTTGGCGCCAAGGGAGGGGCCCATCCCCCCTCCTAGCCGCGCCACTCCCCCCCTTGGGGGTTTAGTCCCACATGGGGGAAGGGGAGGGGGTGGAGCCCCTCCTTGGCCTATATAAGGAGGGGTGGGGTGCCTTTTTTAACACAACATTGAGTTTCTCTCTCTCTTTCTCCGACCTAGAGCGGACTCCCTGGTTTGGAGTTTGCACCATGTTGGGGGTTTCACCATCATCCAGACGCCGTCACGCTGCCGGAATCGGGATCCGGATCAATCTTCTTTCCGTTGCTCTTCTGGTTCGGAGCCCGGAGGGACGTCGGTTGCACCGTACGTGTGTAATCCTGCGAGGCACTACACATGTGGTGCTACTTCATCGTCGGAGGTTCTTCAACACGACAGGGAGGTCGTAGGATCAGAGTCTACGCCAACCACGTTTGAGGAACGTTTCCCTCTTTCGGTCTTCAAAGGTATGAACACCGATTCCTTCCGTTACATACATTAGCATAGCATAGATCTTGGGTTCAGGACTCGTACGTAGGAATTTTTTTTTCTGCGCCGATCCCCAACAGTGGTATCATGAGCAAGGATATGCGTAGATGTATTGTACGGGTAGAACACATCTAGGATGTTGGCATCAATTCTCCAATTGTTACCCTCCCACGTGTACTCGTTTAGCGTTGCGGCAATGTCCTGATGAAGCGGCCCCGACCGACCTTACGCGTTTATGCGAGACTGGTTCCATGCTTGACATATGGCTTGTACCATATAAGTGGATGGGGGTGTCTGTCTCTCTAACATTAGCGACAAGAAGACGTTTGCAACGGAGGGCCCCGACAGGGGTGTAATAGAGACGATTGCAGGATTGGTGTTGTGGCTTGTTTTCGCAGGATAGAAAGCGGTTCTCTCTCGAAACCCCTTAGCAGCCACGTAAAACTTGCAAAAGATAAAGTAGAAGGCGTTTTAACTTTAATTTGCATGTAAGAGGGGATCATAGCTTGTAAGATTTACAGTTTTACTTCATGTCTTGCTAATATGCTAGATATGCGACGGTAGCATGATAGGATAATCTCTCTCAATACCATGATTGTATTCTCCCTTTGTGGGCACCGCCTGGAAGGATCTCTTTATGATAGGCAGGCCGTGACGATCGGGTGTCATACATACATTAGCGATCGCATGAGGTTGGGTTTGTGTCACAACCCTAGTTTTGGTATGTGCTTTTATTGCTAGATATAATTGCATCATGTTTAAATTTCTTGGTTTAATAATTGGGGATTTGGAAAAGCCTCAAAAGAATTTAAATAAAAGGCCAGATAAAAAGTTTTTTCAAAATTCCTCCAAACAATTTTGAAAAATTCTATAAATGAGTATGATCATTTTAAAAATGATTTGGAGTCAAACCCATGCTCATGGATTTTTCAAATATTCAAACAGAGGCTTGGAAATTAAATTTAAATGCTATTTGAATTGGATTCAAATAATTTGAATTCCAAAAATCTCCAAAACTTGGGAGTGGCTAGTACTATGTCACATTTGTCCAAGATTAATAATTGGGGATTTTTAAAAATGCTTTGATATTTTTTTCAGAGCAAAACAAATAAAACAGAAAGCATAAAAAAGAAAAACAGTAAAAAGGCCAGAGGCCACTTACCTCTTCGGCTTGCCTGGCCCACCTGGCCCAGCAGAGGAGGCCCAGCCCAAAAGGGCAGGGTCGTCTTCCTCCACTGGACAGGCAGGCAGCCAGGTCGCCGGCGAGCCCGGCATGGCCGCCAGGCAGCTGCCTGGCTGCTGCCCGCCCCTTTAGCGGCGCCGTGGACGCCCCGTGCTCCTCCCCTTCCACATCCCCCTCCTCTGGACTTCCTCCTCTCTCTCCCGTGCGAAATCCCGCGAGGACCCGAGCGCCACCGCCGCCGCCGACGTGCGCCAGCGCGGCCACTGGCCTCCACTCGCCACGCCAGCTTGTCCAGTGCGTCCGCCATCATCGACTTCGTCATCCCGCGCCTTCAATTGGACCAAGGAGCCTCGAGGGCCGGCGTCCCCTTCGTCGTTCTCGTCGCCGGCTGCCGGACCTCGCCGTCGAATTCGTCGCCTGCCGGACATCCCAGAGCTCGCCGACGCCTTCTTCAAGCTCCTGGTGAGCGTGCGCTCCTCCTGACCCTCTTCGCGCTCGTGCCCATGCTTCCAGTCGCCAGCTCCGTCGAGCCCGAGCTCGGCCGCCGCGTCCCCTTGCTCGTCGGCGTGGTCTCGGCGTCCCCCTGGTCTCACCATGGCGTCCACGCGAACCGCGCGTTCGAGAGGAGCTGAACGGCGCCTCCCCCGTGGCCAGAGTCGCCGGCTCCAATGAGCACCGCGGCGGCCAGAGGCCACCGGCGGCTAAACGCCGGCCGGCCTGCTAATCCCCCTCTAATTGACCCCATGGGTCAATGACAGGTGGGTCCCAGCCCCCCCCTAATCACCCTGTTAGTTTAAAACTAACCGGGTTTTAACCCAGAGGGGATGACAGATGGGCCCCGCATGTCAGGTTGACTGGTCAGCGCCCCGTGATGTCATCCTGACGTCAGCCTTGCGCAATAAATCCTTTTTCTTTTTAACAGATTTTCCAGAAAATGATTAAATCTTTGAAATTCAATAACTTTTAAACCATAACTCCAAATCAAACAAATAATATATGAAAAATCATCAGAAAAATGCAAGGATTCCAAATATCAGATTTTCATGGATGAAAAACACATCTATGATGATGAACCAGTAGCTTTTAGCTATTAGGGTTATTTGGAATAATTCAAAATAAATGTTTAAATCATTTCAAATCTAATCTTTGCAATGCCAACCTTATCACATGAACATCAGAGGCATATCATACACATGACCACATGGTTTACCATATCCAAACATTAGCAAATGCAACTTTGGCTAATTTGAACCACATTTGGAGTTTGAATTTGAATTTCTTATTCAAATCAACTTCAATTAACTTGTTGACAATTGAACATAGATCACATCAGTACCATGCCATGTTTCATTCTTGTATGTGCATTGCAATGTGATGTTTATACTTTGTTGTCTTGGTGTTTGCTTCTTCTCGATAGATCCATCACCGGACGTAGTCCCTGTTTCTCCGAAGAGTGGCACCCCCCGAGTCTCGACAATAAGGCAAGCAAACCCCCTTTGATCATATCTATAAAAACCCAATTTCCCTCTTGTTCTCTTATGCATTGATTAGGTGATTCACATGTTACCGTTCTATCGCTAGTTGAACCCATCCTTTGCATGACCTATCATTGCTACCACAGTATTAAGCAAACCTCAACCTAGCAGATACAAGTTTGTTTGTGCTCATCATGTGGCCCTTCATCCATGTTATGCTATGCCATGCTAGAGTTGTTTGCAATGAAGTTGATCCATCTGGGTGATGTATCGGGATGGTAGTGAACACATGCAACAAGGTGGTAACGTGTTGATGAAGTCACCCTAAAATAAGTGAACAGTGAGAGGTTGTGTAGGAGTACACAGTGGGTTGTCTCATTTACACTGCCCTAGGCCCCGAGTTCTTGTGTTGTGATCCAAGACACAGATTACTACCACATGTTGGGCTCATTGACCCCTCTCGACCTATTAATTCACCCCGACTAGGGTCCAGGAATCGCATGGGTTAACTTTATTCTATTTGCTTTCATAACGTAGCACGGTTTTAGGCAAGCGCAGCACCATCCGTTGAGGTGGGCTTGTCGGACCGTCCATACATCGTCTGGGTCCTGAACGGAAACCCCGGCCGGATTCCCGATTGGGGTGCAACTCAGATAGGCGATCCCCTGGACTAGAGTTGGAGCCGTGAGGTAAGTGTCGTGGTACTATCCTCGCCGACACCGCTTGAAGGTGACGAGTTCTAGGCGGTAAGTGGTAGCTACGTATGTGAAGAAGTACACCCCTGCAGGGTTAATGAACTATTCGAATAGCCGTGTCCGCGGTTATGGACTGCTTGGAGATCTTTACTTGATTATTAGACAACTCAAATGGATACTCTAAAAATCGCAAGATAAGTATGAGTGCTTTGGGTTGCTTCCTCGTGGGGAAGTCGAGGAAGGATCCATGGTTGTGTATTGAAGTGGTGATCAAGATTAGATGGACTCGTGTGCGCCTCTCATCTCAATTCTATGTAGTCGTAGTACAGGATAGCCAAGTCAAAGCATTCTGCATTACAACCCCACTTGCCTTTACCTTGATACTTGAGCATGAGTAGTATAGTTCTGACGTAAGTCTTGCTGAGTACGACTTTGTACTCACGTTTGCTTATTCTATGTTTTAGAGACGAGACCACTGACCTTGATGGTGGCCTCCCCTCAAGCTCGACGTCGACGAAGTAATGTAGTCCCAGACAGCAGCCTGGTCCCTCTGGAGGGTCGTTGTGTTTTCTTAAAGGCTTCTTAAGCCATTTGTTAACCTTGTCTTTACTAAGACATACTTTGCTTCCGTTGTTGTATGATGTAATGTTGGATCACAGTGATGTGATCTCTGCTTGTAATACTACTATATCTGCTATGTTTAGCAGATGCAATAAAGCTATGAGTTTGTAGAGTTCATGTTGTGTTACCTGCTGTTATACACTTGGCATGCATGCTGCGTGTATGTTTATATCGTGCATGTCATGTGTGGGGTTCGATACCTTAATTGTGCTCTCGCCGGCGGTCTTTTATACACCAAGTGGCCCTTAGATGTGCGCAGCTTGGGGCATCGCGATGCGATTGCTCGTGACTCTGTCACGTGGCACACCTTGTTGTATGATTGAGCCCGGCCGAGACCCCGACTAAGAGATCGGGCTGGAGTCTGTTTATGTAAGTGTTAGGATTCAATCGAGAATATGGTTGAGGCGACTTGTCTATGAGTATGGGATTTCACCACCCATAATCATTTAAGACTTGTGAGCGGGCGATGAGGACCCATCTCAGTTGATCATCCGGCATGGATGGGATGCCCCTCACGTTCGAGCTTTCCGAGAGTGTCTTGTACTTGGCCTTGTCTGCTTAGACAAGTGGGTATGGCTCTCGGCTCTCCATATGATTGAATTGTGACTGGAATTACATATACAAACCCCGGGTCCTGACAGACTCGATATCAGAGCAGGACTGCCTGTAGGATTAGTAAACCTTGGCCGAAGTCGAGTCTAGCATTCTATAGTTATATAGTTACTTTGGGTATAAGGGAACAACGTAAGGCTTCATTTTTCTCCTTACCCTCATCAATCTGAGTTCTGAGTCACCCTCATCTTTTCTACGGGAAGATAGGACTAGGCTCTTCTATGTCTATACTAGAACATCTCGTTGTTTGACTCTCCATAGCTGTAGGATTGTTTTGGTGGTCTAGAGTCGCCATTCCATCAAGCCTTTTGAGAAGGTTCTGATCATTCTTGCAGATTGATTCATTTTCCCACCCCGGTACAGCCGTTATGCTGTCCGATTTGTCCCGTGTTTCCAGTGATTCCAATGCTTTTGCATTACAATCTTGTCCGCTCTTAAATTATGTCATCTTTGCTTTGATTCCATCGTAAATCCTACTCTGATTGTTGATTTTTATCACACAGAATGTCAGGTGGAACTAGATGTGTTGAATCTGGTCACAGTAATCAAAGTGGTGATGATGATCCTCCTTCGCCGCCTTCTACAGCGGAAATCATGATGGAGGCTGAGCGAAATCGACGTGATCAAACACGCCTTTTGGAACTCATTGAGAAGAATACTTCTCTCCAGCGAGATGCGGTAATATCCATCCAGGATTTTATCCTTTTGAACCCGCCAGTTTTCCGATGTTCATCTGAGCCCCTTGATGCCGATTATTGGCTCCGTTCCATCGAGCGTAAGCTTGAGACGACGCATGTTTCTCCAGATGATCGTGTGATGTTTGCGGCATACTTTCTGGAAGGTGCTGCTGGTGAATGGTGGGAAAGTTTTGTTGCAATGCAGCCTGATGGTCACGTAGTGACTTGGCAGGAGTTCCGTGATGCCTTCCAAGGGTACCACATTCTGGATGAGCTGATGGAAAGAAAGAGGGAAGAGTTCTGCACCCTATCTCAGGGAAATATGACTAATCATCAGTACAGGACTGAGTTCAATCGTCTTTCTCGTTATGCCCCTGAGAAGATATCAACCGATGCCAAGAAGCAAGCAAGGTTCCGCAAGGGACTTAGCCCTGTCCTTCGTTATGATCTCAATCTCCTTGAATTCGTCAACTTCGAGGATTTGGTCAATAGATCATTCAGAGCTGAGCATGGAAATGAGGTCTTTGAAGAGTCTCGCAAGCGTGATCGTGATCTTGCTTCCTCTTCTAGTTTGGGTTCTCAGAAACGTCGAGTTTGGATCCCAACTAGTGTCTTTCCTTCGCACTTGATTCCAAGACCCTCTCCACAAAGCAAGAAAACCCAGAAAGGTAGTAGAGAGCTTGCCATACAAACTCCACAACCTAACACCCGTTTGTGCTACAAGTGTGGTAATCCTGGCCACATTGCACGACAGTGTTCATTGCAAGAGAATGTTCCTCCTCGTCCAAAACATAAAGCCAAAGCTAAGCCACCAAAGCCTTCCAAAGCCAAGTCCGCTATTGTTGCATACGGACATGTGAACCATGCCACCATCAAAGAAGCCCAAGAGGATACGAAGGTTGTACTCGGTACACTTCCGGTCAACTCCAAACCCGCTTCTGTTCTATTTGATTCTGGAGCTTCTCATTCCTTTTTGTCTGAAAAGTTCGCACTCCTGCATGACATTTCATTTGAGGAGTTGCCTACCCCTTTCATGATTAAAACTCCAGGAACCACATGGCGTACCAGTAGGGTAAGTCATGACAATGAGATTGTTGTTGAGGATGTTGTATTCCTTGCTTCTCTCATAGCCCTCAAATCTTCAGATATCGATATCATCTTAGGTATGGATTGGTTGTCCAAACACCGTGCCAAGATTGATTGTGCCACAAAGTCAGTCCAACTCACTCATCCTTCCGGCAAGATAGTCCATTTCACATCTCAAGGTTCAGAAACCCAGCTATATTCGTTGAATGAACATCCCCTTCCTAACCTTGAAGATATTCCGATAGTTTGTGACTTTTCGGATGTCTTTCCTGAAGAACTGCCAGGAATGCCTCCTGACAGATGTGTAGAATTCATTGTAGATCTTATACCAGGCACAGCCCCAATTTCGAGACGTCCATATAGGATGGCCCCACATGAGTTAGCTGAGCTTAAAATCCAACTTGAAGCTTCGTTGGCAAAAGGCTTCATCCGCCCTAGCTCATCGCCATGGGGTTGCCCCGTTCTGTTCGTAACGAAGAAAGATGGAACAGAAAGGATGTGCGTAGACTATCGTCCGCTAAATCTAGCAACGATAAAGAACAAGTACCCACTTCCCAGGATCAATGATCTTTATGATCAACTTGCTGGATCCTCTGTCTTCTCCAAGATGGATTTGAGATTAGGTTATCATCAAATCAAAATCAGAAACGAGGACATTCCCAAGACGGCTTTCACTACTCGTTATGGTCTTTATGAGTACACCGTCATGTCCTTCGGTTTAACCAATGCCCCAGCCACTTTTTCGCGCTTGATGAATTCGATCTTCATGGAGTACTTAGATAAATTTGTTGTCGTTTATCTTGATGACATTCTCATCTACTCGAAGAACGAAGAAGAGCACGCAAGACATCTTAGGCTGGTATTGATGAAACTTAGAGAGCATCGCCTTTATGCTAAATTCTCCAAGTGTGAATTTTGGCTACCAGAAGTGACCTACTTAGGCCACGTGATTTCTGCAAAAGGCATTGCAGTCAATCCCGAGAGAGTTCAGGCCGTCCTTGACTGGACTCCACCTGAATCGGTTAAGCAAGTTAGGAGTTTTCTTGGCCTAGCAAGCTATTGTCGCCGCTTCGTTGAGAACTTCTCCAAAGTTGCAAAGCCTCTAACTGAACTCCTCAAGAAAGATAAGAAATTCCTATGGACTCCCAAGTGCGAGGAAAGCTTTCAAGAGCTAAAAAGAAGATTGACTTCTGCACCCGTACTTGCACCTCCAGACACCAAAAGGGATTTCGAGATCTATTGTGATGCTTCACGGCAAGGGTTAGGATGCATACTTATGCAAGATCGACATGTGGTAGCTTATGCTTCACGCCAGTTGCGTCCACATGAAGATAACTATCCTACCCATGATCTTGAACTCGCTGCCGTAGTTCATGCCCTGAAGACTTGGCGACATTACCTCCTTGGTAATCGTTGTGAAATCTATACCGATCACCAAAGCCTCAAATACATATTCACCCAGCCAGATCTCAACCTCAGGCAAAGACGCTGGATAGAGTTGATAAAAGATTACGACTTGAGTATCTCTTACACCCCAGGCAAAGCCAAAGTCATGGCTGATGCACTAAGTCGTAAGTCGTATTGTAACAACCTCATGTTACAACAGTATCAACCACTTCTCTATGAGGAATTTCGAAAGATGAATCTCGAGATTGTTCCTCATGGATTCCTTTCCACCTTGATTGTGAAACCAACTCTTGAGGATCAAATCAAAGCTGTTCAACAACGTGCTCGAGGTATCCGATATATCAAACAGAACATTGCTAGCGGTAAGGCAAGATGTTTTACCCTAGACCATGAAGGTACTGTGTACTTCGAGAATAGGATGGTAGTTCCGAAGAATAGGAATCTAAGGCAGCAGATCCTTAAGGAGGCTCATGATACCCCTCTCTCGATTCATCCTGGTAGTACTAAGATGTATCAAGATCTACGCCAGAGATTTTGGTGGACTATGATGAAGCTAGAAATCGCTCAATTTGTTGCTGAGTGTGATGTTTGCCGTCGTGTGAAAGCAGAGCATCAAAGACCTGCTGGTACTCTTCAACCTTTAGCCATTCCTGAGTGGAAATGGGATAAAATCAGTATGGATTTCATCACTGGCTTTCCAAAGTCTCAGAAGGGAAACAATGCCATCTTCGTGGTCATTGACCATCTTTCCAAAGTTGCTCATTTCCTTCCTGTTCGCGAGAGTATAACTGCTAGCCAATTGGCGGATTTATATGTCTCCCGGATCGTTTCTCTCCATGGTGTTCCTTTGGAAATCAATTCAGACCGTGGAAGTCTTTTCACCTCTCGATTTTGGGAAAGTTTTCAAAATGCTATGGGAACCCATCTCTCCTTTAGCACCGCCTTTCATCCCCAGTCAAGTGGTCAAGTAGAAAGAGTTAATCAAATTCTCGAAGACATGCTCAGAGCCTGTGTTATCTCATTCGGAAAGAGTTGGGATAAATCTCTTCCATTCGCCGAGTTTTCTTATAACAACAGCTTCCAGTCTAGCTTGGGCATGGCACCCTTTGAATTTCTCTATGGACGAAAATGTCGAACACCATTGAACTGGTCAGAAACCGGTGAAAGACAATTCTTTGGACCGGATATGATCCAGGAAGCAGAAGAGAAGGTTCGCATTGTTCGTGAGCAATTGAAAACAGCCCAGTCTCGTCAGAAGAGCTACTATGATCGTCATCATAGGCCAGAGAGCTACGAGCTGGACGAGAAAGCTTACCTCCGGGTTACTCCTCTGAAGGGAACCCATCGCTTCGGTATCAAAGGCAAATTGGCCCCACGTTACATAGGCCCCTTTCGCATTCTAGCTAAACGTGGAGAAGTTGCCTACCTACTTGAACTACCCCCGCATCTTTCTCAGGTTCACGATGTCTTCCACGTATCTCAACTCAGGCGTTGCTTCAAGGACCCCATCCGCGAAGTAGACCACGAAACGCTTGACCTCCAAGAAAATCTGTCTTATCGAGAGTATCCTCTCCGTATCCTCGATGAAGCTGAGCATACCACCAGACGTCAGAAGATCAAGTTTCTTAAAGTGCAGTGGTCCAACCATTCTGAGAAGGAAGCCACCTGGGAACGAGAAGACCGTCTCCGTGTCGAGTACCCCACCCTCTTCCCGACTACCTCTGAATCTCGGGACGAGATTCTTTTGAGTGGGGGCGAGTTGTCACAACCCTAGTTTTGGTATGTGCTTTTATTGCTAGATATAATTGCATCATATTTAAATTTCTTGGTTTAATAATTGGGGATTTGGAAAAGCCTCAAAAGAATTTAAATAAAAGGCCAGATAAAAAGTTTTTCCAAAATTCCTCCAAACAATTTTGAAAAATTCTATAAATGAGTATGATCATTTAAAAAATGATTTGGAGTCCAACCCATGCTCATGGATTTTTCAAATATTCAAACAGTGGCTTGGAAATTAAATTTAAATGCTATTTGAATTGGATTCAAATAATTTGAATTCCAAAAATCTCCAAAACTTGGGAGTGGCTAGTACTATGTCACATTTGTCCAAGATTAACAATTGGGGATTTTTAAAAATGCTTTGATATTTTTTTCAGAGCAAAACAAATAAAACAGAAAGCATAAAAAAGAAAAACAGTAAAAAGGCCAGAGGCCACTTACCTCTTCGGCTTGCCTAGCCCACCTAGCCTAGCAGAGGAGGCCCAGCCCAAAAGGGCAGGGTCGTCTTCCTCCACTGGACAGGCAGGCAGCCAGGTCGCCGGCGAGCCCGGCATGGCCGCCAGGCAGCTGCCTGGCTGCTGCCCGCCCCTTTAGCGGCGCCGTGGACGCCCCGTGCTCCTCCCCTTCCACATCCCCCTCCTCTGGACTTCCTCCTCTCTCTCCCGTGCGAAATCCCGCGATGACCCGAGCGCCACCGTTGCCGCCGACGTGCGCCAGCGCGGCCACTGGCCTCCACTCGCCACGCCAGCTTGTCCAGTGCGTCCGCCATCGTCGATTTCGTCATCCCGCGCATTCAATTGGACCAAGGAGCCCCGAGGGCCGGCGTCCCCTTCGTCGTTCTCGTCGCCGGCTGCCGGACCTCGCCGTCGAATTCGTCGCCTGCCGGACATCCCAGAGCTCGCCGACGCCTTCTTCAAGCTCCTGGTGAGCGTGCGCTCCTCCTGACCCTCTTCGCGCTCGTGCCCATGCTTCCAGTCGCCAGCTCCGTCGAGCCCGAGCTCGGCCGCCGCGTCCCCTTGCTCGCCGGCGTGCTCTCGGCGTCCCCCTGGTCTCCCCATGGCGTCCACGCGAACCGCGCGTTCGAGAGGAGCCGAACGGCGCCTCCCCCGTGGCCTCCCGTGGCCGGAGTCGCCGGCTACAGTGAGCACCGCCGCAGCCAGAGGCCACCGGCGGCTAAACGCCGGCCGGCCTGCTAATCCCCCTCTAATTGACCCCATGGGTCAATGACAGGTGGGTCCCAGCCCCCCCTAATCACCCTGTTAGTTTAAAACTAACCGGGTTTTAACCCAGAGGGGATGACAGATGGGCCCCGCATGTCAGGTTGACTGGTCAGCGCCCCGTGATGTCATCCTGACGTCAGCCTTGCGCAATAAATCCTTTTTCTTTTTAACAGATTTTCCAGAAAATGATTAAATCTTTGAAATTCAATAACTTTTAAACCATAACTCCAAATCAAACAAATAATATATGAAAAATCATCAGAAAAATGCAAGGATTCCAAATATCATATTTTCACGGATTAAAAACATATCTATGATGATGAACCAGTAGCTTTTAGCTATTTGGGTTATTTGGAATAATTCAAAATAAATGTTTAAATCATTTCAAATCTAATCTTTGCAATGCCAACCTTATCACATGAACATCAGAGGCATATCATACACATGACCACATGGTTTACCATATCCAAACATTAGCAAATGCAACTTTGGCTAATTTGAACCACATTTGGAGTTTGAATTTGAATTTCTTATTCAAATCAACTTCAATTAACTTGTTGAAAATTGAACATAGATCACATCAGTACCATGCCATGTTTCATTCTTGAATGTGCATTGCAATGTGATGTTTATACTTTGTTGTCTCGGTGTTTGCTTCTTCTCGATAGATCCATCGCCGGACGTAGTCCCTGTTTCTCCGAAGAGTGGCACCCCCCGAGTCTCGACAATAAGGCAAGCAAACCCCCTTTGATCATATCTATAAAAACCCAGTTTCCCTCTTGTTCTCTTATGCATTGATTAGGTGATTCACATGTTACCGTTCTATCGCTAGTTGAACCCATCCTTTGCATGACCTATCATTGCTACCACAGTATTAAGCAAACCTCAACCTAGCAGATACAAGTTTGTTTGTGCTCATCATGTGGCCCTTCATCCATGTTATGCTATGCCATGCTAGAGTTGTTTGCAATGAAGTTGATCCATCTGGGTGATGTATCGGGATGGTAGTGAACACATGCAACAAGGTGGTAATGTGTTGATGAAGTCACCCTAAAATAAGTGAACAATGAGAGGCTGTGTAGGAGTACACAGTGGGTTGTCTCATTTACACTGCCCTAGGCCCCGAGTTCTTGTGTTGTGATCCAAGACACAGATTACTACCACATGTTGGGCTCATTGACCCCTCTCGACCTATTAACTCACCCCGACTAGGGTCCAGGATTCGCATGGGTTAACTTTATTCTATTTGCTTTCATAACGTAGCACGGTTTTAGGCAAGCGCAGCACCATCCGTCGAGGTGGGCTTGTCGGACCGTCCATACATCGTCTGGGTCTTGAACGGAAACCCCGGCCGGATTCCCGATTGGGGTGCAACTCAGATAGGCGATCCCCTGGACTAGAGTTGGAGCCGTGAGGTAAGTGTCGTGGTACTATCCTCGCCGACACCGCTTGAAGGTGACGAGTTCTAGGCGGTAAGTGGTAGCTACGTATGTGAAGAAGTACACCCCTGCAGGGTTAATGAACTATTCGAATAGCCGTGTTCGCGGTTATGGACTGCTTGGAGATCTTTACTTAATTATTAGACAACTCAAATGGATACTCTAAAAATCGCAAGATAAGTGTGAGTGCTTTGGGTTGCTTCCTCGTGGGGAAGTCGAGGAAGGATCCATGGTTGTGTATTGAAGTGGTGATCAAGATTAAATGGACTCGTGTGCGCCTCTCATCTCAACTCTATGTAGTCGTAGTACAGGATAGCCAAGTCAAAGCTTTCTGCATTACAACCCCACTTGCCTTTACCTTGATACTTGAGCATGAGTAGTATAGTTCTGACATAAGTCTTGCTGAGTACGACTTTGTACTCACGTTTACTTATTCTATGTTTTAGAGAAGAGACCACTGACCCTGATGGTGGCCTCCCCTCAAGCTCGACGTCGACGAAGTAATGTAGTCCCAGACAGCAGCCTAGTCCCTCTGGAGGGTCGTTGTGTTTTCTTAAAGGCTTCTTAAGCCATTTGTTAACCTTGTCTTTACTAAGACATAATTTGCTTCCGTTGTTGTATGATGTAATGTTGGATCACAGTGATGTGATCTCTGCTTGTAATACTACTATATCTGCTATGTTTAGCAGATGCAATAAAGCTATGAGTTTGTAGAGTTCATGTTGTGTTACCTGCTGTTATACACTTGGCATGCATGCTGCGTGTATGTTTATATCGTGCATGTTTATATCGTGCATGTCATGTGTGGGGTTCGATACCTTAGTTGTGCTCTCGCCGGCGGTCTTTTATACACCAAGTGGCCCTTAGATGTGCGCAGCTTGGGGCATCGCGATGCGATTGCTCGTGACTCTGTCACGTGGCACACCTAGTTGTATGATTGAGCCCGCCCGAGACCCCGACTAAGAGATCGGGCTGGAGTCTGCTTATGTAAGTGTTAGGATTCAATCGAGAATATGGTTGAGGCGACTTGTCTATGAGTATGGGATTTCACCACCCATAATCATTTAAGACTTGTGAGCGGGCGATGAGGACCCATCTCAGTTGATCATCCGGCCTGGATGGGATGCCCCTCACGTTCGAGCTTTCCGAGAGTGTCTTGTACTTGGCCTTGTCTGCTTAGACAAGTGGGTATGGCTCTCGGCTCTCCATATGATTGAATTGTGACTGGAATTACATATACAAACCCCGGATCCCGACAGTTTGGCAAGCCTAGCATATGTAGATATGGCCTTGCTGAACAGCCATACACTAAGGTTCGACTGACAGGGTTGACATATGTAGATATGAGCTTGGGATACGGATGACCGAAAGGTTAAGCATGAGTCATATAACGGATATGATTGGCATGATGGCCTACCTAGGGCGATGTGTCATCGGTCGTGTGATATTCGAGGACGATCATTCAAACTAGGATTATGTTAATCACTTAGTAAATTTGGAGAGATGTTTAACTAAGTGGGAGTTTTAGAATTAATTAAAATTGAACTCCAATTATGAACAAAGTCTAAATATGTGTTTTGCAAATAACCATTGTAGATGGTTTCACCTCGCCCCTCATTCAACTTAGGGTCATTCCTAGACAAAGACAAACTGAAAACCGATGGGTCAAACTTCACCAACTGGTTCCGCACTCTGAGGATTCTCCTCGTTCCCCTCAAGATGGCATACGTACTAGAGGCCGCATTAGGTGACGAACCACCAGCAGACGCTAGTCGGGATGAGAAGAATGTCTACCTCTCCAAGACGGATGATTACAACCTTGTCCAGAGTGGAATGCTTTACTCCATGGAGGCTGGGCTACAGAAACGCTTTGAGAGGATGGGTGCATATGAGATAATCACCGACCTCAAGGCCGTCTTTGCACCCCAAGCCAGGGCTGAACGTTATGAGGCTTCTGAAGCTTTCTTTTCAGCAAAGATGGATGAGCATAGCAGTGTTAGTGAGCACGTGGTCAAGATGTCTGGCTACGTTCAACGCTTGAATGCTCTGGAATGTCAGATTCCAGATGAACTTGCTGTTGATAGGGTGCTGCAGTCGCTGCCCCCTAGCTACAAAGGCTTTGTGTTGAACTACAACATGCAGGGGATGACTAAGACCCCTTCTGAGTTGTTCGCCATGCTGAAAACTGTTGAGGTTGAGATCAAGAAGGAGCATGTTGTATTCATGGTCAACAATACCGTTGAATTCAAGAAGTCTGGCAAGAAGGAGAAGGGAAAGAAGGGAAGCCCAAAGAAGGGTGACAAGCCAGTTGTCACTCCTCGTAAGGAACCTAAACCTGGACCCAAGCCCGGCGTTGAGTGCTTCTACTGCAAGGGTGATGGTCACTGGAAATGCAACTGCCCCAAGTACCTAGAGGATAAGAAGGCTGGCAAGATTTTCAGCAGAGACAAAGGTATATTTGATATACACGTTATTGATCTTTTCTTAACAAGCGCTGGGAACAAATCCTGGATATTTGATACAGGATCTGTTGCTCATATTTCTAACTCTTCTCAGGGGCTACGGAATAGGCGACGCTTGATGAAAGATGAAGTGACGATGCGCGTGGGAAACGGCTGCCGGATTGAAGTGGTGGCGGTCGGCACGAAGCATCTTAGTCTCCCTTCGAGATTAGTTTTGATTTTGAATAAGTGGTACTATGTACCCGCATTGAGTGTGAACATCGTTAGTGGTTCTTGCTTGAAGCGAGACCACTATTCTTTTAAGTCAGATACAATTGGTTGTGCGATTTATAAGGATGATGTGTTTTATGTTCACGCACCGGAGAAAAATGGCTTATTCATTCTTAATCTCGATTGTGATATACTTCATATTGATAACATAGAGGCCAAAAGATTAAAACCTAGTGGCGAAGAACACATGACGATGTGGCATTGTCGACTTGGTCATATTGGTAAAAAGCGCATGAAGAAGCTTCATGATGATGTACTTCTGGAGTCATTGGATTTTGGATCCCTTGACACATGTGAACCATGCCTTATGGGCAAGATGACAAGGACTCCATTCAATGGAACAATGGAGCGTGCGGAAGACTTATTAGGGATCATACATTCAGATGTATGTGGACCTATGAACGTCCCAACACGCAATGTTCTTCGTTACTTCGTGACCTTCACAGATGACTTAAGCAGATATGGGTATATCTACTTAATGAAACACAAGTCTGAAACCTTTGAAAGGTTCACGGAATTTCAGAGTGAGGTCGAGAATCAACTTGGGAAGAAAATCAAGCACCTTCGATCCGATCGAGGAGGCGAGTATTTAAGTCACGAGTTTGGCGATCATCTTAAGACTTGTGGCATCGTACCACAACTTACGCCGGCAGGAACACCTCAGCGTAACGGTGTTTCTGAGCGACGTAATCGAACTCTATTGGATAGCGTACGATCGATGATGTCTCATACTGACAGGGATCAACCCCGGCAAATCCCATGGTCAGGGACCCTGGGTTAGTCATGAGAGGCGCAGGTTTGGATGATAGCTGGTCGGCAAACAGGGAGGCTCGCTCCTGCTCGATATTATTGATTGGGGAGATGAGATTCCAGTGGAAGCCAAGGCTGGAGCGCTCAAGGCTAGGGTTACAGGTGAGATTGGATGTCTTTGGTGTCGCCCCTCCTAGCCCTTATATACCGGGCTAGGTCTCGGGGAGTTCATCTACGTGTACAGGTAAACTTTCCTAACCCTAGCTTGCTCCGTACGGCAGGTCTTCGCACCTTCCTTGTGAGTCGAGGACTCCTACGTCGGTGCCATCTAGTGGGCCGAGGCCGTATCTTCATGGGCCTTCTGCCTTCATGGACACCAGGTAGGCTCATCCGTAGGAGTCGTGGGGTCACCCCCACGTCAGTAGCCCCCGAGTGCCTGGGAGACTCGAAGAGTCGTGCAGGGACTCGAGTACATTCATTTGTCATTTATTGATATGCGCGATTCATCCACGGGTCGCTGGCAGTCTGGTGGCCATGACAAAACATGTTTCGAGGGATGCTAAGCTGAAAGGGCCCAAGGAGTCGACGGGTCGAGCCTTGGTGAATTGCACTAGGGCAAATACCACAGTAGCCCAATCAAACCCACGTCCCTCGACGTGAGCTTGGAACACTGGTGTCGAGCAAATGTCCGGCCGCTTCAGGTGTTACGGTGTTCATTTGCCGCCAGTAATGTGTGTAGCCTAAGGCGCGTCCGCCCGGCTTATCTATCATGCTCTGCGCATGGGAAAGGTTGGGAGTGAAATCGCTCTTCGGCAAGTCCCAGCCCGGCCGTACTTCGTAGCGGGGTCTTACCTACACGCTAATCTTGCGTGGCATCTGGGCACAGTGTATCGTGATCCAGGAATGTGTGTTTTTGAGGCGCGGAGCCTTATAGAATTGCACCCGCTTGGAACAAAAAATCAAGCGAGTTGTTCACTCATTCACCCGAGGAGCTTAGTTTCGAGTGCTTAGTCGGGGTTTTTTTTTCGCGAGTAGTCACTCGAATGCCGTTTTAGGCTCTTCAGGTGAGGGAGCACCCGAGACTCTTAGCGCCGTATGGTTTTTGGCAAATGTTTGTTTGTCTTACGTCGGGTTGAGGGAGCACCCGAGACTCTCATAAGTGCGAGTGGTCACTCGAGCACATGGCTGACCTTTAGGTGAGGGAGCACCCGGGACTCTTATGATGTATGCTCCCGATGGGAGTAAGATGTTTTTCTTCCTTGGGGAAAAGATCTGAAAGATGGAATCTCTGGGCCTTGATGTTTGTTTGGTTTTTCTTTGCTGCTTGTGAGGGACAGTGATGCCTCTGTTTGATGGCTGTTAGGGATGCTCTGCCATTGAACCGTCACATCTTCTGGACCGGTCGTAATAATGGCCGTTGTGGCGTGCGGCAGGCGCTGATTGGGTTTCCCATACGCGCATTGGAATCGCGTGCGAATTGACGCGTCTTGCGTACAGTGCGTCCTGTGAGAAAGCATCTTTGTCTTGAAGTCTGAGACGGCTGGGACGGTTGGTCTTTGAATTAATTGTTGTCGTCGTTCTGGCTTCTCTGTGCTATGATGATATTTGTTCTATAAATAGGCCTTTCTCTTCCACGCCTCTATCCAACTCGCTGCTTCGCCTCTTTCTTCATCTCTTCTTCTGCTCATGGTTCCCAAGCGAGGTGTTGGTCGTGGCCGTGTTCGTCGTGGCCGTGGTGGCCGCACACCACGCTCGTGCCGTGGTGGTCGCCATGGTGAGGCGTCGGTGCCTTCCTCCTCTCCCTTGGAGGAGGGATTCTGGCGCTATGATTTTATTTTGCGTGTTCGTGGCCAAAGTGCCAATCGTATCCTTCTTCCCTCTGCTTTTTCTGCCATTGTCTCTGAACGTGGCTTGGATGGCTTGCTTCTGCACCTTCAAGGAAGCTGTCGATCTCCTTCTTATGTTGACTTGGAGGTTGATAGCTCTCGCTTGATTTTTCTTCGCTCTGGTTGGAGTTTGTTTGCTCGGCGGTTGAATTTGCGGGATGGTGATATGCTCAGCTATCGCTTTGATGGTGATAGCACTGTCACTATCCGCGCATTCGATCCGAGTGGCAATAGCATGGATCCGCATGGGCAGGAGTCGAGCAGCGACAGCTCCATAAAGTCGAGGAGTCCATCGCCGGCGTCTTCGACTGCTTCTTCCTCCAAGGACTCTCCTGGTGGTGGTGGTGAGTCGTCTTCAACTGCTTCCTCCTCTGCCTCTGAAGAAGACCTTGATGTCAAGCCACCGGTTAAGCGCGGCAGGCGACCTTGTAGAACTGGAGGCAGCAGCGTCATCTTCGCCGGCAGCTTGGGTGGAGCTGGAGAAGAAGCTAGAGGAGCAGGAGAAGAAGCTGGTGGAGCAGCGTCTCCAATGGCTCCCGCAAATAAGTCGAGCTTCACCTTTTGTTATGTCATTGAAATCATGAGCCTGCTGCTTCGACTCCTGCTTTGTCTGTGATGATGCTCTTGTGCTAGAGTAGATTACCCCTCATAGGCACACATGTAGAAGTCATAGTTCCTTGGGTGATTTCCTCTTGTAACAGGAGCTGCCTTCTATCCAAATGTAGTTTAGTCCTTTTTGTACTGAAGATGGTATCTATGATGTAAACTGTGCTTTATCCTTTGTAATGGAATTTATATTTGGGCCTTTATGACACTGAAAACTTTGTCTTGACCATCAGTAGCTGTCTTCGAGTCCTTTTGGAACTGAGAGTTATGTTCGAATCTTTCGCAGCTGATAACTGACTTTGAGTCCCTCCGACGCTTGGTACTGTGGGTTCTATCGGGTGCGCGACAGTGCTCCCGATGGGAGTAGCCCCCGAGGGTAGAAGTAACTGTTTGCAGTTGCTTGTAGTCTTGTCTTTAATTAACACCTGATTGCCTGGTTCTTGCAGCCTGTTTTCCAGCACTGTGAGCATTTGGTTCTTGATGCTGAGCGTTGGCAACGGGCCCATGAGTCTGCCCAAGACGCCTTATCTGCTATGGATGGTAAGTTTTATTCTTGTGCTGATGAGCTTTTGGTTGCTTCGTCTTTTGTTCTGAGTACTGTCTTTGCCTCGCAGGTCGTCGCCAGGCTGCTGAGAAACAAGCCGAAAAGGAGGAAAGGATTGTTTCCGTTCTCGAGGCTGCCTTGGCTTCCAAGGAGGCGGAGCTGCATGGTCAACATGAGGAGCTGGTTCGCCTTCGCCAGGCTGAGGACGCGCGTGGGCGGGTGGAGGCACTCGAGGGCAAACGTCTTCGCGCCTTGGCGGGCTCGCTCGTGTGTAAATTCGGTGTTCGACTATTGTTGTTTCCACTTTTTGCCTTTGGTGACGTTTCTTTGTTTGGTGCAGCTGCTGTAGGTGCGAAGTCGATGGAAGCTGCTGCGTCGGGATCTGGGATTCTCCAAGGTGATGTTGATGTTGTTGCGGATGCTGTTGCAGTGGTCGAGGACGTCTGCGCCCGGGCTTCCAATGTTGTGGGTCTTGCGTACGAGCACCTTATGCCGGAGGGTACGAAGGTGCCTGATGGCCTGGGTGCTCGGGTTGCTGCGTTCGGCCCTAATGGCAAAGATATGGTGGAACTGGTGGCGGAGAGCGTGGTGAGTGGTTCTTCCATGGCCCTGGTCGTCCTTATAGGGCATGGGGTTTCCTTTGATGATTCCTTGGTTGAGACCATCCCGCGATATTCTGGTGAGCAGGATGACCGAGCAGATAGGCTGGCTCGTCGCCTGCAACAGGTTGTAGATGCTCAGGGTCCCCCTGCCGTAGGTGAAGGGGAGGCGCAGTAGTGTTGCGCCGTTTTGGAAACTTTTCTCTGTAATTCGTGACTCTGTTGTGACGGTTGATCTTTTGCAACTTCTATCTGAATGTCTGCTTGGTTGTTTTTTATTTGTTTTTGTTCATCCTGCGGTAGGCCGCTCCGGGCTTTCTTCGTCTGTGGAGTTCACTGAAGGATGACGCTCGCGAGGGTGCGTACGAGTCCGTTTGCTTGCGGCTGAAGGACGCTGAGCGGGATGTTGTCCGACTGAAGGGGTCCGTGGCCATTCAGCGTACTCGGCGTGAGCGTGCCGAGTCCGTGGTTGAGGGCCTTGCTTCGTAGGTGGTGAAGTTGTCCGACCTCCTGCGGGGTGAGTCTTGCCTCTGCTTGTTTACTTAGTTCCGTTTGGTGGGTTTTCGCCGTCTTGTCTTGATCGTAGTTCTTGACTTTTGAAGTGCTGGCAGGGCGAACTCGGGATGAAGAGAGGGCCGTTCAGTCGGAGATGTCGCGGCTTGATGATCCTAGTGTGCATGCGAGCAATCCATTTTGGGCAGATGGGGCTCGTGCTCGAGCATTTGCGTTGCTTCGTCGCCGAGTTGAGCGGGTTCCGGAGGCTCTCAGCTACTGCCAGCGAGTATTGGGTGGTATCCATGCTGAGTTCTATCTGTGGAGTTAGTTCCTTCGTCCCTTGAGAGGCTTTGTCACATATTTTCTCAGCCAGCCGAGTTGCGTCGAGTGATGGATCACCATATTCGTGCTGGAGCTCGAGCTGCTTTGGGCTTGGTCCATAGTCATTGGCCAGGGGTGGATTTTTCTCAGGTGGTGGCGGGTCCTCCAGGTGGTAGGGATCACCCGATGAATGAGCACTACGTGGCTGTAGATAGGCATGCGCTCCAGGTTGTGAGGCGAGTTTGCGAAGAGAACGACCGCCATATGTGTGCACTTATTAAGGCAAAGTTGGAGCCTAAGTATTAGGTGCCTCCTTTTTTGTATATGCTTCTTCTTGGTTGTATATATCGTCTGCATTTGTAGTTGCGTGTGGCGCCTCGGGGAGTGGCTGCTTCAGCGAGCCCCCGAGTGCTAAGTTAATTTGCCGCGATTGCGGAGGACGCCTCGGGGGTGGCTGCTTTGGCGAGCCCCCGAGTGCCAGTTAGTTTGCCGCGGTTGCGGAGGACGTCTCGGGGGTGGCTGCTTTGGCGAGCCCCCGAGTGCCAGGTTAGTTTTGCCGCGGTTGCGGAGGACGCCTCGGGGGGTGGCTGTTTTGGCGAGCCCCCGAGTGCCAGATTAGTTTTGCCGCGGTTGCGGAGGACGCCTCGGGGGGTGGCTGTTTTGGCGAGCCCCCGAGTGCCAGGTTAGTTTTGCCGCGGTTGCGGAGGACGCCTCGGGGGGTGGCTGCTTTGGCGAGCCCCCGAGTGCCAGGTTATTTTTGCCGCGGTTGCGGAGGACGCCTCGGGATGTGGCTGCTTTGGCGAGCCCCCGAGTGCCTGGTTAGTTTTGCCGCGGTTGCGGAGGACGCCTCAGGGGGTGGCTGCTTTGGCGAGCCCCGAGTGCCAGGTAATTTTGTGGAAAAATATTTATGTAATATCTTTCCTGCTGTTCCTTACAAGGAGTGGGCGGGCTCTGTTGAGCGATGATGTAGTGGCTCTAAGGGCCTGGTAGCTTTATCTCCCAGTGTTGGGTTTCTTCGGGTGATGTTCCTTTCCTTCTACGGGAGCGCTTCTTCTGCGAGTCCCGTGGTCCTGCTGTCTTGGTGGGCTATGAATGCTTCTGCTATCTTGTGGAATTCTTTGTCGCAGCGGTCGGATCTGACGAAACTGCCGCTGATTGTGATGACCTCGTTTGGGCCTGGCATCTTCAGCTTGAGGTAGGCGTAGTGGGCTACGGCCATGAAGCGAGCGAAAGCTGGCCGCCCGAGAATTGCGTGGTATTGCGACTTCCAATCGACCACTTCAAAGTCAAGTGTTTCCTTGCGGAAGTTCGTCGCGTCCCCGAAGACTACCTCCAGGCTTATCCTTCCGAGGGGATAGACTGCTTTTCCTGGTACGATCCCGTGGAAAGTTGTGCCTGAGGATTTGAGTGCGTTTTTTTGGATGAGCATGTCGTCGAGTGTCCGGGTGAAGATGCTGTTGATCCCGCTGCCGCCATCCATGAATACTCGCGACATGTCGTAATTTCCGATTCTAGCCTCGAGTACCAGCGCGGTGTGCCTTGGTTGGGGGACGACTAGCGGGTGGTCGTCCCGGGAGAAGGAGATTACTGTCTCCGACCCGCGCAGGTACTCTGGGACGGCCGGGTGTGCGGAGGTTGCCAGGAAGACTTGTCTGGTGACTTGTTTCTGCTGCCTGTTGGAAGGTCTGCCTTCATGTATCATGTAGATCCTCCCGTGCGCTTTTGGGTATTGGTTTTCTTCTTCTGGCGTCCTCTGCCGTTCTTGGATGGAGGCCACATGTCTTGTTGGCAGAGGGGGGCTGGTGGCGCATCATGGGCGACTGGCCCAACTGGTATGCTTGCGAGTGGTCGTGCTGCTGCGACCGCGGAGCGGTTTTCCTCCTCGGCCAGCTCGTTAAAGCTTCGACAGTTCCTGAGAGTGTGGGATGACTTGAGCTCTCCTCGCTCGTTTCTGAATCCGCGTAGAGAGCACGGTCCGTCGAGTTGTTCTTTGGCGGAGCGGAATGCGCGAGTGCCGTCGCGTGGCTGCCTTGTCCTCCATTCTCGCCTTTGAGCCTGGGGCTCATCTTCCGGGTTGTCTCGACGCTGTGGTCTGTTATCATCATGGTGCCTGCCGTTCCGGTCGTCTGAGAAAACGGCGGCGACCATGTCAGGTCCTCTGTCGTTGTAGAAGTTCCGTCTAGGTCGCTTCCTTCTTCTGTCGTCTCCTCTATCTCCATTGTAGTCGTAGTCGTACTCTGATCATGCAGTGTGGGTTTCTGTTTCATTACGAACGGAGTCTTCTCCGTCCGCCCAGCTGTTGGCTAGTTCTAGCAGCCGTGCGAGTGTTCGGACTTTCATCTGTCCGAGCTGTTCCTTGAATTCAACGCGCTGAAGACCTCGCCTGAATGCGTCAATCGCACTTTCGTCCGAGATGTCTTCCGTTGAATTCTTGAGTATCGTCCATCGCTGGATGTATGCTCGCAGAGCTTCCCTCGTTCCTTGTTTGCATGACCGCAGCTCCTCGAGTGAGGCTGGTCGCTTGTATGTTGATTTGAAGTTTTCTATGAAGGCTCCTCGGAACTGGCTCCAGGAGCTGATGGATCCGCGCCGAAGATTTTTCAGCCAATGTCGAGCGGAGCTCTCGAGCATGAGCTGTACGTACTGCATCGCTGTGACATTGGTCCCTCTTTGAAACTTGACTTCTGTTAGGTAGTCATCGAGCCATGCCTCTGGCTCCTCGAGTCCGTTGTACTTTAGAGTCGTGGAGTTCAGTTTAAACCCGTTGGGCATGCGCGTCTCACGTATGGCGCGTGTGAAGCAGAGTGCTCCACATGGCTCGATTTCCTCGTCGGAAGTCTCTTCCTCCGAGTACTCCTCGCGTGCTGCGCGTCTTCGCCTGCTGCGGTTGACTCTGTTCTGCGTGATGTCGTCTCGCGCGTCTCGCCGAGTGCTGCGGCGTCTACCGTTGTCGTCGTTGTCGCGTTTCTTGTGCTTGTCGGAGCACCTGCGTCTGTCGTCGTTACTGTCGTAGTCGTCGTCTGGCGAACTGGGGTCCCTGTCCGGTGTCTTCTCGCGAGTCTGCTTTTTGCGCTGGATTTTTTAGGTACCGAGGCGTCGATAGCGTCCTTCATTATCTGCAGAGCTATGGAAGTGTGGCGATCCGTTTTGCCCTTTCTGCTTTTCTGGGCACGGGACAGGTAGTCTTGGGCGCTTATGAGTGATTCCGCCGGAGTGAGAGGCTCCTCTTCGTCGTCGTCTTCCTCTGACCTGAAGTCGTCTTCCAGTTTCCGCACTACTCTCGCCCTTTCTGTCTTCCGCAGGTTGTTGAGTTTTGATCTATTGCGGATGGGGGAGTCGTGGTCTGGCGAGTCACTTCTGGGAGATTGTCTGCGACTGCTTTTCCTTTCGGGTTCTGTTTTTGCTTGTTTCTCCATGGCTAGGCGTCACTGTCTTGTCTGCTTGGTTAGCTCTCCCGCTAGCTTGTAGTATGCCCTTAGCTCGTCTCTTGAGGCATCTGATGGTAGTAACCCGCCGCGGGCGACTGCTTCCTTTACCACTGCCATCGATTCCTTGGACAAGTATATTTTTTCTTTGGGTGGTTCGCCCGCCACTGCAACTGGGGTTTGCTGCCCGCTGCGCGATGGCTGGCTGCCTTGGCCAGGTGCTTGCTGTTTGTTGCTTGGTGGCTGACTGCTTTTTTGATTGCTTGGTCCTTGCTCCACCGGGACTTTCTTTGGTATGGTCCCCGGTTCTCCTAGCTGTACGACCATCTGACTGGCATTGCCGGGGCCAGCCGCCCTGTTGGTGGTTGGGGTGTCTTGACGTGTGGCCGGGTCTTCGACTTGTCCGTTGTTACCTGACGTTGATGCGCCAACTTCTGCCATGAACACATGTGATGGTGCCCTTGCTGTTTCCTTGCTGATGCATGCGATCGTGCTTCTCCATGCTGGGGCTTCACTCGAGCGGTCGTGAGTAGCGTGGAGCCGTGAGTTGGGTGCGTAACTACAACCGCCAGATAGATCGTCCGTGCGGGCGGCGTTTGCTATGGTTGTTGCTGCAGGTGTTGCCGTGGGCGCACGGGTGCCGTCGATGAGGCGAAGGGTACCCCAATGGTTGATGTAGATCTGGTACACTCCGAAGATCAGATTGACGCCGGAGTGTAGGCCGCTGAAGACTGGTTTGAGGGCCGGGAGGTGGGCCGTGAATCCGAGGGACTCGAACAGATTGGATCTTGCCGGAGCCGCCGAGTCGATGAGTGCTGGTGATGATGAGGCCGCCGAGATCGCGTTCCCAACCTGCGCGGTTCCCACAGACGGCGCCAATTGACGGGGATCAACCCCGGCAAATCCCATGGTCAGGGACCCTGGGTTAGTCATGAGAGGCGCAGGTTTGGACGATAGCTCGTCGACAAACAGGGAGGCTCGCTCCTGCTCGATATTATTGATTGGGGAGATGCGATTACAGTGGAAGCCAAGGCTGGAGCGCTCAAGGCTAGGGTTACAGGTGAGATTGGATGTCTTTGGTGTCGCCCCTCCTAGCCCTTATATACCGGGCTAGGTCTCGGGGAGTTCATCTACGTGTACAGGTAAACTTTCCTAACCCTAGCTTGCTCCGTACGGCAGGTCTTCGCACCTTCCTTGTGAGTCGAGGACTCCTACGTCGGTGCCATCTAGTGGGCCGAGGCCGTATCTTCATGGGCCTTCTGCCTTAATGGACACCAGGTAGGCTCATCCGTAGGAGTCGTGGGGTCACCCCCTCGTCACATACCGACTTACATGTGTCATTCTGCGGGTATGCATTAGAAACTACCGCTTACATTCTTAATAGGGCACCGTCCAAATCCGTAAAGACAACACCATTTGAGGAATGGCATGGCAAGAAACCAAAGTTGTCTCACTTGAAGATTTGGGGTTGTGAGGCTTATGTTAGGAAACTTCAGCCTGACAAACTCGAATCAAAAGTGGATAAGTGCATCTTTGTGGGATATCCAAGGGAAACCGTTGGATACACCTTCTATAACCAGTCTGAGGGCAAAACGTTTGTCGCCAAGACTGGATGCTTTCTTGAGAAAGAGTTTCTTTCGAAAGAATTGAGTGGGAGGAAAATAGACCTCAGCGAGATGATTGACCAATCACTCCAAGTGGAAGAAATGGCAATGGAAGTTGTTCTGGAACCATCTTCCGTAGTGGGAGCTGAAGAGAACGGTCATCATGATATTCATAACGATCGTGCCATACATGATGATCATGATCAAGATGAAGAGGATCCTATTGTACCCCGCGGGTCATCAAGAGCCCGAGTAAAAACTCAGTTTTATGGGCAACTTGTCAATGCGGTCATGTTAAACGAACCTGACGAACCTACGAACTACAAAGAAGCAATGGAGGGACCCGAGTCCGAGAAATGGCTGGAAGCCATGAAATCTGAGATAGACTCCATGTATGCCAACAAAGTATGGACTTTGGTGGATATTCCCGAGGACCGAAAGGCCGTCGAGAATAGGTGGATATTCAAGAAAAAGACTGACGCAGACGGAAATGCATCTGTCTATAAAGCTCGACTTGTCGCAAAAGGTTTTCGACAAATTCAAGGAGTTGACTACGAAGAGACTTCTCTCCTGTAGCGATGCTAAAGTCTATCCGGATATTGCTAGCAATCGCTGCCTATTACGATTATGAAATATGGCAGATGGATCTGAAAACTGCGTTCCTAAATGGCAACATTGAGGAAGAGTTGTATATGGTACAACCGGAAGGTTTTATTGATCCTAAGGACGCTGGTAAGGTATGCAAACTTCAACGGTCCATTTATGGGTTGAAGCAAACATCTCGGAGCTGGAATCTTCATTTTGATGAGGTGATCAAAGCTTTTGGATTTGTCCAAAATGAAGAAGAATTCTGTGTTTATAAGAAAGCGAGTGGGAGCTCTGTGGCATTCCTAGTACTATATGTGGATGACATATTATTGATAGGGAATGATGTGAAATTTCTAGAGGGGGTAAAGGAATATTTGAATGGACAATTTTCCATGAAGGACATAGGTGAAGCTGCATACATATTAGGCATTAAAATCTATAGAGATAGATCAAGACGCCTATTAGCACTGAGTCAGAGAACTTACCTTGAGAAGATATTGAAGAGGTTCAATATGGATAACGCCAAGAGAGGCCTCTTGCCCGTTATGAAAGGAAGTAAATTGAGTGTGACTCAATGCCCAGCAACAGCAAAAGAAAGGGAGGAAATGTCCTCAAAGCCCTATGCCTGAGCCATAGGTTCTATCATGTATGCTATGTTGTGTACTCGACTAGATGTGGCCCTGGCGGTTAGTCTGACTAATCGTTTCCAAAGTAATCCTGGAATGGATCATTGGATTGCAGTGAAGAACGGCCTTAAGTACTTACGAAGAACTAAGGATCTAGTTCTTGTCTATGGAGGATGTGAAGAAGAGCTCGCCGTAGCAGGTTACATCGACGCCAGTCTTGGTACTGATCCCGATGACTCAAAATCCCAGACGGGATACGTGTTTATGTTGAATGGTGGTGCGATTAGCTGGAGGAGCGGCAAGCAGTCAGTCGTCGCCCAATCTACGTTGGAGTCGGAGTATATTGCCGCTTGTGAAGCGTCAAATGAAGCGCATTGGCTGAAGAAGTTTGTCATCGATCTTGGCGTATTCCCTAGTTGCACTGACCCTGTTAGCATTTATTGCGACAATACGGGTGCCATTGCTAACGCAAGGGAGCCGAGGACTCACTCTACAGCCAAGCATATTCTCCGGCGTTTCCATGTGACGCGGGACTACGTCAAGGATGGTCATACTAGGATTTGCAAAATACATACGGATCTGAATCCGTCAGACCCAATGACTAAACCTCTTCCACAAGCCAAGTTTGAACAACACCGAGAGACTATTGGTGTTAGATACATACCTGATGTAAACTAGTGTAATTTGTACTCTAGCGCAAGTGGGAGACTGTTGGATATGTGCCCTAGAGGCAAATTAATAAAGATATTTGTCACATATCTGTTTGTTCATAGTATGTTATATATTGTGCTAGAACTGTATTAAGCGGAAACATTAATACACGTGTGATATATAACAACCTGGTCCCTAGTTAAACTCAGGCATACTAGCTCATTGGGCAATTGATGATCAAGGTTTCCTGATCATGAGAACATAATAGTCTATTGACAATGAGGTCATATCATTAGGAGAATGATGTGATGGACACACATCCACCTTAAGCATTGCAGTGTGATCAAGTCACATAAGTTCAGCATTGCGATGACTTAATAACATAGTGACTGAATCCTTAGACCGTGATGATCATACATAATTGCTATCTATTAGGATGCTTTGAGTGCATTAACCGTTACACTGAAACATGGTAACTGAAAAGGTGTATCTTGGGTATTCCGAAGTAGATATGTTGAGGAGTATGAAATAGATCAGAGCAGGATTTGTCAATCCGAGTGACGGATAGGTACTCTGGGCCCACTCGATGGTGTTGCATCAATAGCTTGCAAGCAAGTGACTAGGTCACAAGAGATGTAATATTCACAGACGAGTAAACATGTTATGTCGGAGACGAGGAAGAACTAGGTATTGGATACCGACGATCATACCTCGGACAAACATAGTACCAAAGCACAAAGGGATCAAGTCATATTGTTAACGGTTCAACAGCGATGAAGTTTATTCGATGGAAGCGTAGGGGCACATCAAGGATTGTAACCAGATCCCACATGATGGTCATTGGTCAGAGAGTGTCTCGATCATGTCTACTGTTTCCCGGACCGTAGGGTGTCACACTTAAGGGCAATCGATGCATTAAGGATTGATTCGGGATCATCGGTGAAAAGAGAGAAAACACCGGAAATGTACCGGGAAGTGCCGGAAGTTGTTCCGGATATTTTGAAAGGTTCAAAATAATATATATTAATGTTTAAATAAGTTTTATTATTTAATTGACATAATTAAATATTAAAATGATTTAAATAATTAATTAAAAAGGTGAAAAGGTATTTGGGCCTTAAAAGGCCCATGAGGGGAAGGGGGAGCCTCCCCCTTGGGCTTGGTGCCAAGGGAGGGGCCCATCCCCCTCCTAGCCGCAACACTCCCCCCCCCCTTGGGGGTTTAGTCCCACATGGGGAAGGGGAGGGGGTGGAGCCCCTCCTTGGCCTATATAAGGAGGGGTGGGGTGCCTTTTTCAACACAACATCGAGTTTCTCTCTCTCTCTTTCTCCGACCTAGAGAGAACTCCCCTGGTTTGGAGTTTGCACATGGTTGGGGGTTTCACCATCATCCGGACGCCGTCGCGCTGCCGGAATCGGGATCCGGATCAATCTTCTTTCCGCTGCTCTTCTGGTTCGGAGCCCGGAGGGACGTCGGTTGCACCGTACGTGTGTAATCCTGCGAGGCACTACACGTGTGGTGCTACTTCATCGTCAGAAGTTCTTCAACACGACAGGGAGTTCGTAGGATCAGAGTCTACGCCAACCACGTTCGAGGAACGTTTCCCTCTTTCGGTCTTCAAAGGTATGAACACCGATTCCTTCCGTTACATACATCAGCATAGCATAGATCTTGGGTTCGGGACTCGTAGGTAGGAATTTTTTTGTTTTCTGCGCCGATCCCAACAGAAGTTTGTGCCATTGTCTGTGATGATGTTGTGTGGTACTCCGAATATGAAGATGATTGATTTGATGAAGTTGACTGTCGTGAGGGCTGTTGAGCAGGTGATTGGTACTGCCTTGATCCATTTGGTGAACTTGTCGACTGCGACCAGTAGGTGCATTCTTCCTCCTTTTGAGGATTTCTTGAGTGGGCCTACCATGTCGAGTCCCCATGTGGCGAATGGCCACGACAACGGTATGGTTTTGAGTTTCGATGCTGGGGCGTGTGGCCTGCTGGCAAATTTTTGGCAGGCGATGCAACGCCGTATGATATCCTCTGCATTTCTCATGGCGGTCGGCCAGTAGAATCCTGCCCGAAAGGCTTTTGCCACGAGTGCTCGACTGCTGGCGTGATGCCCGCAGGTACCTCCGTGAATATCGAGTAGTAGGGCTTCGTCGTCTTCTTCGTCTATACACTTTTGGAGGACCTGAGAAATGCTGCGCTTGTAGAGCTTTCTGTTGATTACTGTGAATGCTTTAGATCGTCGACTGATGCCTCGGGCTTCTGCGACGTCTTGTGGTAGGGTGCATTCGACTAGGAATCGGAGGAAGGGTCTTGCCCAGGCCGGGTCTTCGAGTGTTGCTGGTTCTTCGACTTCGATTGCTTGGTTGTTTGTGCCGTCAGCTGCGCTCGTTGCTGCCACCTGTGCTGGCTCATTTGTGTTGTCTTCCTCTACGACTATCTTGGGTTCCGCTGGCTTTGCTTTCATTGATCTTTGGTTGATGCTCTCGAGGAAAACGCCTGGTGGTATTGGTCCTCGAGTCGATCCGATGTTCGCGAGTTCATCGGCTTCTGTATTATTTGCTCTGGGGATGTAGTTGAGTTCACAACCGTCGAATCCTCCCTCTAGTGTGTTATAGAGCTTCTGGTAGGCTGCCATGTTGTCTGCGACTGCGTTATAGTCTCTCATCACCTGCTGGACGACGAGGTTGGAGTCGCCATAGATCGAGAGGCGAGTGGCACCGCAAGTTTTTTCCATGCGCATGCCGTGAATTAGTGCATCGTATTCTGCTTTGTTGTTGGAGGCGTTGCTGAAGTTGATCTGGAGGATGTATTTGAGCTTTGTTCCTTTGGGGGAGACTAGGACGACGCCTGCTCCGGCTCCTTGCTATCTTTTAGATCCGTCGAAATACATCGTCCATGAGTTGGATAGGTCTGGGGTACCTGGTGTTTGGACTTCTGCCCACTCGACCAGGAAGTCTGGGAGTACTTGGGCGTTGATTGATGTCGGGTGTTTGAACTGCAGGTCTCGCGGGCTGAGCTCCATGTTCCACTCGGTGACTCGACCGGTCGCTCCGGGATTGTTGAGAATGTCCGCGAGTGGTGCACTGCTCACGATTGTGATGGAGTGTTCGTCAAAGTAGTGCGATACTTTCCTGGAGGTCATGATAATGGCGAGCAGGAGTTTCTTGTAGTGTGGGTACTGCTGCTGTGGCTTTGTGAGTAGCGTGCCGAGGTAGTAAATTGGTCTTTGGATTCTCTGGATTTTTTCTTCTTCTGCGCGCTCGATGACAAGCACTGTGCTCACGACACTACTGCGTGCTACTATGTAGAGGTACAACTTTTCCCTTTCTTTAGGCACCGCCAGTATTGGTGGGGTCGAGAGGGTCTTCTTTAAGTCTGTGAATGCATTGCTGGCTTCCTCGGTCCACTCGAATTTTTCTCCTTTTCTCATCAGTTTGTAGAACGGTAAGGTCCTTTCGCCTAACCTGCTAATGAAGCGGCTCAATGCTGCGAGCTTTCCTGTGAGCTGATGTACTCCTCTGATGTTGTTTGGCCTTTGCATCTTGGCGATTGCTTGAACCTTTTCAGGGTTTGCTTCGATTCCTCGGGCAGAGACCATGTATCCGAGTAATTTTCCGGCTGGGACGCCGAACACACATTTTTTGGGGTTGAGCTTGATCCTGTACTTGTTGAGGGTCGTGAATGTCTCGCGGAGGTCGTCGAGTAGCGTGTTTGCGCTGTAGGTTTTGATGACAATGTCGTCTACATAGACCTGGACGTTCCTGCCAATCTGGTCTCTCAAGCATGCTTGCATCATCCGCTGGTACGTGGCTCCCGCATTTTTTAGGCCAAAGGGCATTGTTTGGTAGCAGAATACTCCGTAGGGAGTGATGAACGAGGTGTGCTCTTCGTCGTCTTCCGTCATCCTGATCTGATTGTATCCTGAGTATGCATCGAGGAAGGAGAGGAGGTCGCATCCTGCTGTGGAGTCGATAATTTGATCGATTCTTGGCAGGGGGAAGTGGTCTTTTGGGTAGTGCTTGTTGATAGTCCCATAGTCGATGCACATCCTCAGTACCTCGGTGTCCTTTTTAGGGACTAGGACCGGGTTTGCTATCTAGGTTGCTTTCTTCGTCTCTCGGATGAATTGTGCGTCGAGTAGTCGGTTGACTTCTTCTCCGATTGCTCTGCGCTCGGGTTTTGAGAATCGTCGCAGTGCCTGCTTTACTGGTTTGGTGTTTGGCTTGATGTGGAGCGCGTGTTCTGCAAATTCTCGTGGTATTCCGGGCATGTCGGCTGGGCACCAGGCGAAAAATTTCCACTCTTCGCGAAGGAAGGTTATGAGGGCGGTTGCTTGCTCTTCTGGAAGGTGGGCATATACGCGAACCGTCTTCTCTGGGTCTGTTGGGTGGACTTGGTGTGTGATTGTGTCGCTATCGATGCTGAAGTCGCGGCCAATTTTTTTTGTCTCGCTTTGGCTTGCCAGCGGAAATATGCTTTTGTCCGTCACCATGGCTATTTCTTTGAGCTGTTGTTGGGCTCCAAATGTGTCGGAGACTTTGTGGAAGTGGCGGTCGCACTGGTCCGATTTGGTGAAGCTTCCCTTTACTGTGATGATTCCTGCGGGTCCTGACATCTTGAGCTTGAGATATGCGTAGTGTGGAACCACCATGAACTGTGCGAACGATGGTCGCCCGAGTATGGCGTGATACTACGACTGCCAGTCGAGCACTTCGAACTCGAGCGCTTGCTTTGCGAAGTTGCGCTTGCTGCCAAAGATCACATCAAGCTGTATTGTTCCGATGGAGGTGTCTGCTTCGCTCGGAACTACGCCGTATATTATGGTGCCTGAATTTTTCCAAACTGATCGTGGGATTAACATCTTGCGTAGGGTGCTGGCGAAGATTATGTTTAGACTGCTGCCTCCGTCCATGAAGACTCTGTCCATGTCGTATCCTCCGATCTGAGCTTCGAGGACCAAGGGTGCATGCCCAGGCCTTGGGACTGCGGGCGGATGGTCGCTCTGTGAGAAAGTGATGCTGGTCTCAGCACCACTCAGTTGGTAGGTTTCAGTTATCTTTAGGCCTTCGGCCGCTTCGGCCTGCAAGGTGTAAGCATCTTGCTTTTCTTTCGAGGGTCTTCCTTCTTGGATCATGTAGATTCGTCCATGGGACGTGGGGTATTGCCCCTCTGTACTTGGTGCGGGCGACTGCGTGCTTCTTCGAGTGCGTTTGGCTTCACGCTGCTTCTCCTCCTTGAGGCTATTGGAGAATTCGGTGAATAGGCGGCAATCTCCTAGGGTGTGGCTTGATCTGATATGTCCCCGGCTGTCTTCAAAACAGTGGATCGCGCAAGGTCCTTCCAGTTTCTCTTTAGCTGTGAGTTTGCTGGAGCCGGCGTGCCTTCTTCTCCTTGAGATTTGGAAGATCTGCGGGGGGTCTTCTGCTCGGCTGTGGAATCTTGGGTCAAGGTCTATCCTGTCGCTGAGTGATTGGCTCCGGATGAAGTTGGCGAATTCATCTGGCCTTCGATCCGGGTCGTAGTACTCTCCGATCTGGGTTTCGGAGTCGCTGTCTTGGCGTGTGGTGGGAGTCCGGGCGGTGGCGGGTCGTCGACTGGTGGGCGAGCCTTCTGTTACGCGCCGGGACTCTTCGAGTGGTGTCCCCGAGTAGAGTCCTCACGTTTGCCTTCTGAGTCGTAGGGTTCTCTTCCGTCGGCGATGGATCTGATGGTCGTCAAGGTATTGGACTTGATTCGGCTGCAGGCTAGGTGATCTTGACGAGACAATGGATATGCTTGTGGTGATCTTGAATTCCTCGAGCGGGCTAGATCTGGTTCTAGTCCTCAAGTCTTGATCTGCTGAGGGCGGGACCGCCGAGATCGTGGTTCCAACCTGTGTAGTTCCCACAGACGGCGCCAATTGACGGGGATCAACCCCGGCAAATCCCATGGTCAGGGACCCTGGGTTAGTCATAAAGAAGGCACAAGTCGGATGATACTCGTCGGCTAACAGGAGAAGCACTTCCTGCTCGATATTATTGCGTAAGGGGGCGATTACAATGGAGGCCAAGGCGATTTCTCGCAAGGCTAGATGAGTAGATGTGTATTGGATTGCTCTGGACGTCTCCCCTCCCAGCCTTTATATACTACGCTAGGTCTCGGGGAGTCCATACTAGGTTACAAAGATAGTTTCCTAGTTATAGTCTTGCCTTGTACGCCAAGTTGTGCCTTCCATGCTAGTCACGGACTCCTACGTCGGCGCCTGGTCGGGCAAGTCGTGGGCCTGTCGTGGCTTCCCACCAGGCCTTCTGCCTTCATACGCACCAGGTAGGCTCATATGCAGGAGTCGTGGGGTCACCCCCTCGTCAGAGGGTTTCAAACAAGTGAGCCTAGATGACACTACTACCACCTTTGATAGTAGTGATATTGATTTTGATAGTTGTACCCTCTCTGAAGTTATTAGCTTGTTACATAAAATGTCTAGAGACCCCCACACTAGCACACTAAATCTTGCCTTCATGGAGCATATCAGTAATGCTCTCATGAAATCTAGGGAGGAGAAGCTTAGAATAGAAGCCTCCATACCTAGGAAGCTAGATGATGGCTGGGACCCTATGATTAAAATTAAGAGTTATCGATAATAAGTGCATGAGTTGTTTGGACTAATGTAAGTATTGAAAGTTGACACTTCCACCTCCTCATATTTGCTAGCCTCTTCGGTACCGCGCATTGCCCTCTTCTCACTCCGAGAGTTGGAGTCCACCTTCGCCGGTGCATCCAAACCCTTGGCATGATACGCTCTGTCATCATAAACCTCCTTATATCTTTCCTCAAAATAGCCACCATAACTACCTATCAAGGCATTTCCATAGCCTTTCCAAGATATATTGCCATGCAACATCCACCTCTTCATGACTTGATCTTCATGTCATACATGTTCCTGCTACACTGGCAGAGGCATACATTTGCATACATCATGATAGCTACATCTTCTTTATGTTTGAGTACCTTGTAAAGTGTGAAAGATCTTCTATACCTTCTTGTAAAATAGAGTGTTGCCCTTAAGTGAGGAAAAGATCCCAAAGTGGACCAAATTAAAAGATCCCAAAGAGGAAAAATGAGAGTTAAATAGAAAGAGCCATTGAGGCCACCAAAAAATGAAAAAAATAGAAAAAAGAGAAAAAGAAATAAAAAGAGAGAAAGGGGCAACACTACTATTCCTTTTGAAATATCCACACTCGTACTCCCTCTTATCCGTGTACTCCATAGAGATGATCATATATGCATATAGCTATGTGGGGACCTTCACACTATAGAACTTGGCTTGCATATTCCAAGGATGAGCCTCCTCAAACGAGCTCTAGGTCTTCATGAGCGAGCAAGTTGGTTGCACCCCCACTAGTTCCACTGGAGAGCTTTTCTTAGCTCATATGTGCATTCGTTGCATGGCGATCCCTACTCCTTACATCATATCTATCATTTGGCTTTCTCGCCTATGATTGTCCTCATTGATGTGAGCCTTTCTCACCCTTTTTGTCTTCCTCCTCCACCATATCTCTCTCTTTGCCATCCTAACTGTCAACTCTCGTGCTTACGCTCATCCATTGCATGAGTGCTCAAAATATCGAAAAGGAGTGGATCAAATTGACTTGTACCTGGCTAGTGGTCTGGGGATGAGTCAAGATAAGATTCCAAAGAAGACCAAGTGTGAAACTTTAGTAGATTGAGTTCTCAACAAATATACTTTTTTTTCTTGTATTCCCATATCCCCTTTCTTGCACGCAAACACCATTTGGAGACATTTGAGTGACGAACAGCGAGAGCTCTTGCACCTAATGTTCTTTCGTTGTTTGTTTCAATGCTAATATAGGCTCTTGCCTGTTATGAATTGAATTGAATCACATACCTTGATTGCTTTACTTTCAAAGTCCTTATATGGTTGCTAGCATGTCACCACAGAAATTATGCTTGTTATCATTTACCTACTCGAGGACGAGCGGGAATTAAGCTTGGGGATGTTGATACGTCCCAAACGTATTTATAATTTTTGCTTGCTCCATGCATATTTTGTGTGATATTGCTATGATCTAGATACACTTTTGATCATATTTGGACTAACTTATTAACTCAGTGCACCACAGTGCCAGTTCCTATTTTCGGCTGTTTTTTTATTTCAGGTTTCCCCCATATTAAAAATGCTCCAAAATTTTGGGAAAAATCAGATAAAAAATCAGCGCAACGGAAGCTTCCGGAATCACCAAAGTGGGCCCAGAGGGCCACCACCAAAGACCCAGGCGGCCACCTGGCGTGGCCTAGGGCTTGGCCGCGCCAGGGGGCGCCTGGACCCCTGGTGGCCCCCTGACTGCCCCCCTTCGCCTATATATTCTCCGTGACGCGAAACCTCCGAGGAGAGAACCCCTTTTCGCGATCTCGCCTCTGTTCCGCGGCCGCCGCGCTTCCAAGATCGGGAGCGCCAGCAGACCCCTTCCCGGCACCCTGCCGGAGGGAGGATTGACCTCCGGGAGCTTCCCCTCCACCATGGACGCTTCCCGGATGTGCCGTGAGTAGTTTCCCTTGGACCATGGGTCCGTGATCAGTAGCTATGTGATGTTCTCCTCCCCTCTTTGTTCTTCATGGTTTAGACCTCGTGAACTGCCCTACATGATCGAGGCACATATGTAATTTTCTGCTGTTACTATGCTGAGTTTGCTGGGATCTGATGGATTATGAGACTATGTTCAGATTGTGATTGAGTAATATATTTGGTTCTTATCTTTAATATTTTTGTTCCTAAGTAATTCTTGCATGTTCTCCGTTGCTGTTTATTGCTTTGGCCAAGTAGTAGGTAGTGACTCCAAGTGGGAACGTTATGCTTGATTGTGGCTTGAGTGACAGAAACATGAGTCTAGGGGATGTGTTGTTGCCACAAGGGGGAAAACAACAGTGCTTGTAACCGCGGTTGCAAGGATTGTTTACTTTACGCAAAGTGCTTTTTAATGCAGTTGTCTGTTGCTTTGGGTTTACACTTGGGTGGGGCTCGCAACTTAATACCAGCGAGATGTTCTGGATAGATATCTCAAGGTGGATGATTAGTAGTAGATGCAGTTGGATTTTGGTCTACTTATTTTGGCGTACCGTCCATGCTTTTGAGCCTCGTCCTTTCTTTGTAGCATAGTTAGCATTGCGGTGCGTTTTTAATCCTGTTAATTGCCCAGCTGTGATTTGTTTACCTCGCATAGCAGTTTTATTGTCTTTTGGGAGAGAGACATCACTAGTGAACATCACGGGACCCCGGTCCATATTCTCATCACTGTTTGCGCGCTCATTTATTTTCTCGCTTTTACTTTCTAGCTGCCATCACCATTATCATTATCCCTTGCGTTTGATCCTTTGTAAACAACAAGACCGGAGAGATTGACAACCTCTCTGAACTTCGTTGGGAGCAAAGTTATTTATTTCTGTGTGCAGGTCCAAGAGAAGCAAGTGATTCTTTTCAGACGGCGCATCACTTGCTGAACCACCTACTTATCACTATCGGAGTCCTACTAGTTTGATACTCAACCTCGGTATCTTCACTGAGGGAAATTTGCTCCTATCCTACATCTCACCTTCCACTTGGTGTAACCAATGAAGAGTGAGAAACCATTCATTCATCATCTCGACCATCAGCGCCACTAATGGAAGAGGGGTATAGTTGAGCACATGTTTTTTAGGGGTAAAGATGAGATTGGGATTAAATTAGTGGGGAAATGAATTGACCCTTTTTAACCCCCCACTACCCAAAACCCTACCTAAAACTGAGAAATCGAGCGCATAGTGGTTCACTTCTCACACTCAATCGGATGCGGTAACAAACCTGCACGTGTCGCCAGATCCAGACGCATAGTTCATACCGCTGATCCCCGTTCCGGATGCCGTCATCGATGCCGTGAAGATGGAGCAGAGGAGGCGGCAAAGACGAAGAGGCTGGCTATAGGTCAAAGTAGTGGAAGGAGTTGGCTGGGTCAAAATGCTTCAGGGGAGGGGTGAGGATTTAGATTGCACCCAACCCACCCATATCCTACTTGGCAGCTCGGCCCACGCATCAGACGCCAGGTTGGACCACCCTCAGAAACCACTAAATTGGGTCACGGGGGTGTTTTGTCGTGTTTTAGAAAGTGTAGGGGATTAAGAGCATCTCCAGCCGTTTGACCCCCTAAGGTAATTTTCGTCGCTAAAATAGCGCCACTTGGGGGGACTGCCGGCGCTATATTTGCCGTGGGAGTGATCCGCTTCCTAGCCGTCCCCCCAGGTTCGCCCCCCAGGCGCCGAGATTCTCCACAGATTCGGCACAAATTTGGCTCAAATTCGTTCCATCTCGGCAAAGATTTAGCAGAAAATGCAGTTTCAGCTTGATCGGCGGTTTGGCACCGATAAACACTTTGGCACAAATAAATACTTTGGCACAAAAATAGAAAACAATAAAAATTGAAAGACGTCAAACTAGGTGTTGCCTTTGCGCCTCCATAGGTGCTCCACCAGATCGTGCTGCAGTTGTTGATGCAATTGCAGGTCTTGGATCTCCTGACGCATATTGAGGAAGGCTGTCCAAGATGCCGGTACGTGGTGATCAACAACTGCAAGAGGACACTGGTTGAGATATGGTTCAGTGTCAAACACTGACTCCTCTTTCTCGCTCTCAATGATCATGTTGTGCAAGAAGACACAACAATTTATCACCTCCCACATCTGAGATTTCGATCAGGTCAGAGTGGTGTACCGGACAACAACAAATCGAGATTGTAGCACACCAAATGCCCGCTCGACATCCTTCCTGCAAGCCTTCTGACACTTGGCAAAGTAGGAGTTCCTACCTCCTGGCACAGGGTTTGAGATAGTCTTCACAAATGTTGACCATTTTGGATAGATGCCATCTGCTAGGTAGTATCCCTTGTTGTAGTGGTGCCCATTGACCTTGAAGTTCACCGGAGGGGCATGACCTTCAACAAGCTTGGCAAAGACATTTCTGCACTGCAGGATGTTGATGTCATTGTGAGTTCCTGGCATGCCAAAGAAGGAGTGCCAAATCTAGAGGTCCTATGTAGCAACTGCCTCAAGTACCACACTGCAGTGCCCTTTTGCACCCTTGTACATCCCCTGCCAAGAAAATGGATAATTTTTCCATTCTCAATGCATGCAGTCGATGCTTCCAAGCATCCTAGGAAATCCTCTTGCTTCATTCTGCGGTAGGATCCGAGCAGTGTCTTCAGCATTGGGTGATCGCAAGTATTGTGCTCCAAACACTCCCACCATTGCCCTGCAGAACTTGTACAAACAATCAAGGGCGGTGGACTCGGCCATGCGTGCATAGTCTTCCTGCAGATCATCGGGAGCTCCACATGCAAGCATCCTCATAGCCGTTGTGCACTTCTGGAGTGAGGAGAATTCAACCGTGCCAGTGCAATCCTTCTTGCAAACGAAATAGATGTCGAACTCCCGGATGGAATTCACAATCCAGAGGAAGAGCTTTCGGCTCATCCGATAACAACGCCAGAATACCTTCTCGCCGTGCAGTGGAGCATCGACGAAGTAGTCGGCGTAGAGCAAGCAATAGCCCTCTGATCGATGCCTCTCTTTGCTCTTCTGGCAACCCAGCTTCGAGCCACCTCGCCGTGGCTTCGTGTTCTTGGCGAACAGGTCGACCAGAGAGGCGAGCATCAGAAGGTGCTCTTCGTCCTCGGCGCCGGCATCGGCCTCCTCCTCCATCAGTGCCACGAACATCGCCTCGTCGTCGGAGTCCATCGTCGTGCAGTCAATTGGCCGAACACCTAGCGGGCGTGGTGGGCGCGATCTGCCACCGGCGTACCCGCCTGCGCGATCGGAGGCCTGGGAATCTCGGACAAGAGCGGGAAGGAGGCCGGCGCAGGAAACCCTCCCCTTTTATTACGGGTCTAGCGGCGGAGCAGCGGGTGTGTGTAGAGGAGCGGCGCCGGCGTCTATCCCCCGCAGCGTCCTCATCCCGTCGCCTCGGCTTCCCCGCACCTAGCGCCGCCGCAGGAGAATCAATGCGGTGAGGTGATCGACGTCCATTCCTATCGGCGCAGGCGAATCAATTCGGTGACGAGTCCAATCGACCCCCGCCGCCGCGTGTTCCCGCCCGGTGACGCCGCACATCCACACCCCTCCCGCCCACCAGCCGCTATAAAAGCCGGGGCTCGCCGTAGAATGCCACGCACCATCTCTTCCTCTCTTCTCCTCCCCTCGCTCTCGCCTCGCCGCTCTCACTTCTCTCCTCGCCGCCGACGCCTCTGCACCATGGGCGAGCGTTTCCCCCGCGGTCGCCGCACGCTCCAGCTGTGGGAGGCGCTGCTTCTCGCTGGGGCGGGCTACCCATGCTCGCCGGACACTCCCCCGCCGCCTGGGTGCTGAGCAACGGCGACGTGCCGGTGCCGCCGATACCTAGGGATGAGTTCGCCATGGAGGTCCACACCATCTGCCAGGGCATGACGGAGGAAAAGCGCAACGATCAGGCGCGCCCAGGCCATCGCGTCGACGAATGCCTACATCCGGTGGCCGGAGGCGATGGTGGAGCGCGGAGGGCCGCAACCTCACCTTCGTGCTCGACCACATCGAGGCCGGCAACCAGCCGCGCCTCCAGTACCCGCCGCTTTTTTAGTTTTCAGTAGTTTTTATTTTATTTTTAGTTTAATGTTTATGTAAATTAGACCAAATATTATGAACTATTATGAATTTGTTTAAAACTTGTTGTATTTCGCTTAAATTTGGATGAATTTCGCCGAATTTGGTGCTTGTTTGGGGCCGCGGCTGGGTGGCTGGTCGGGCCCGATGCGGTTTCGCCCCAGAGAGATCCCCAAACGGCGCTAAAATAGCGCCGAAACAGGCCCTTGGGAGCCGAACCACTAGAGATGCTCTAAGATCCCGGTTTTGAAGGTGTGTGTGTGGGGTAATGTGTCAAAAAAATAGTTGTGGGGGCGGGGGTTGTATGCATTTTTTCTAATTTTATTTAGAGGTAAAAAAGTTGAAATTTAGCTCGAGTTGATGCTCACAAAAGTTGACCTTTTCATTTCCTTCACGGGAGGTGCCCTTGGTCAACCCCTTATACGGAGATCCGGACATATGCAGGGTGCAGGACGCGAAAAGAGCAAAATCTTGCACATCTCCCCTTCCTTCGCGTCGTCATCACCCCCACCCCACCCCACCCTTGTCCGTGTGTACTCCTCTTCACTAGCCTGCCTCGGTCTCCCGCATCGCGATCAGTCATCTCCTCCCAGCCTCTCCCCCGTCTCGCCGGAGATCACAAGAGGCGCAGCCCCCCACCCCACCCCTGAGATGGACGCCTCCTACCGCCGCTCCGGTGCCGGCGGAGGCGGAGGCTCAGCACCCCGCACCGTCGAGGACATCTTCAAGGACTACCGCGCCCGCCGTAACGCCATCCACCGCGCTCTCACCCACGGTACGCGTCCCCCTCTTCCTTCACTCTCCGCCACCTAAACCCCGAAGCCGCCTAGCCCTAACCCTCCCCCTTCCTTCCTTCGCAGACGTCGAGGAGTTCTACGCGCAGTGCGATCCAGGTGAGTGAGCCCCCCCGCCGCGATCTCTCCCCTCCCCTCTGTGTTTCAGTTTCGATTCGGTTGGCTACGAGCTGCCCTCCTCAGATCGCGATGTGTGGTTTGGTGTCCCGACAGAAAAGGAGAACCTTTGTCTCTACGGGTACGCCAACGAGGCGTGGGAGGTGGCGCTGCCCGCGGAGGAGGTGCCCACCGAGCTGCCGGAGCCGGCGCTCGGGATTAACTTTGCGCGCGACGGGATGAAGCGCAGCGACTGGCTAGCGCTCGTCGCCGTCCACTCCGATTCGTGGCTTGTCTCCGTAGCCTTCTACTATGCCGCGCGGCTCACCCGCAACGACCGGTATGATGATTACGGTGCCCCATCTCTGTTCCTTTGGGTTTGAGTGATGCTTTTGTGCGGTGGTGCTGGTGTCACACACTCATGTTTAGGTTCTATAAATCCGGACAGTCTACGAAACCATTATTAGCTCATAGGGGCAACTTACTACACAAGGGGATTTATCATCTACAGGGCATCAAGGGCCTTCTGGGGTACTTGTTGGGATTTCAGGTGAATGTCGGCGTTTTCATGTTATGAACGAACGTGCGGGTGAACAGCGATCTGGGGTCTGGTTTTGATTTAATTTTGGTTTCTCAAGTACCACTGTGGTACCAAGTATCCTGTACATCGGGGATTTTTTGGTTTTTTTTAGTGGTTATCCTGTGATCTGGTGGAGAGGGAGATCTATACCAGTCTATCATGGTTGTCTGCATTCTGCATCTAGTAATTAAAGAATGGCCAAGTGGAGAAAGATTATATGAACTCATGATGTGTAGTAACCTCACTGACATTCAGTACTTCTTTTTTTCTGTATTGTAATTATGATATAATACTCCAAGCATGCTTGATACCAAGTTATCAACAAAGGCTTCAGTTTTGTGCATAAGTTTACTATGTGCACTCTGTGCTTTGCCCACTGGCCACATAGAGGATTGTGTGTTGTATTGAAAGTAGTGTTTTTTTATGGAAAGGAAATCACGTCTGTGTTTCTATCTGTCCCTCTATGGTTAGAATGGCTAAATAAAAACCACCTTAGGTATGCACTTCAAAGCAGAATGCCTGGCGCTTAATCGTGCTACTTCTAGGTATATGCTTAGGTGAGACAGGCACTAGGCAGATGCAAAACTAGGATTTGCGCCTATCGCTTTTTTGAACCTTGACTTGGTATGGTGTTATATTTTGAACATGCGTCTAAACACAAAAAGCTTTCTTCTTAAGCCACATGGAGGAGAGTGTGGTGCATAAAAGTTACGTTTTTTGTGTGGAAATGGAAATGAAATCACATCCATCTCCCTCTATGGTTAGCATGGCTAAAGTTGTGTTTGGTTCGGGAACAAAGTGGAATGAAATGTAATGGTTCCACTCCAATAGAATGGATCGATTTCGTTCCGGTGTTTGGTATTGACAATTAGGTGGAATGGAACAGTTTTATTTCGGTGTTTGGTTAGAGAGATGAAATTGAATGAATTTGATTCAGCTCACCTCTTGCTATTGGAATGGTGAGATTAGCTCTCACATATAGCTTCTTACATTTTTAATACACAATAGATCATAATAATATATTGCCAAAATCTATCAGGTGAATTTCTAATCCTCTTTCGAAATTTCCAATCCTTTTTTGGAAATTTAACTACTGTCCTGCCATGCACAAACAAACCCATAGCAAACATGATGTGTTGGAGTGCTAAATAAAAAAAACATCCAGTAAATAACCAAAAAGAGGAACTCGCAATATTGTGTTCATTTGTGGATGACATGCATAACACCATCCAGCATACAAACAAATCATCTTTTATGGATGAAGCAAAAATCACACGAATTTTCACCGGTCAGCAATGGCTTGTGGCTGGACGGAGCTACGACTGGTCGCTGCTGATTGCTGTTGGTTGTTGCACAGCCAAGAACTCGCACACCGCTTGCTTGGAGAAGGCTGGTGACCAGAAGAGGAGCATGACGCTGAGCTGGAGGAGCCCGATGGTGCTCCACATTCATTGATCCAGCCAGTGTTTTTATGGCGTCGTTATCTCGTCTCTCTAGCGACGATATATAAGTGTGAAGGGGGTCGGTTGCCAGGTCCAGGCTTTATGGCGTCGTTATCTCGTTGCTATAATGCTATGAAGGGGGTCGGTCGCCATAAAAACATTGGATCCAGAAGAATGCCGACGTCGAGGATCGCGGCGAGGATGGGATGTGACCTGGATCATCTAGGCTGGTGTTGCCGCATTTCCTTGCCTTCACGAAGCCCAGATCGAGCAGGTCCTCCATCCTGCCATAACAGCCGCTGCAACCTCTCGCCTGCTGCTAGGACGCCATCTCTGCTCCTCTCGGTCTACCATGCAAGGGGTGATAGGGTTTGGGGGTGAGTCAGTGGGGGGAGGTGAGACCTGAGACGCGTTTCATGTGATTCCTCAAATCGGGGGTATGAGCGTGTTCCACATCTTGGCAGAATATTCCGTTCGAGGTAGTGGGTGGGTTCTGGTTCTCCACTACTACCAAACACGAGGATGAGGATCGGAACGGACTCGTTACATTCCATCGTGTGACCCGATCCTAACACACCCTAAATAAAAGTGCGCCTAGGTATGCGCTTGAAAGCAGAATGCCTTGTGCTTAATCATGTTAGTGCTAGGCGTGTGCTTGGGTGAGATAGGCACCAGGCAGAGGCAAAACTAGGAATTACGCCTAGCGCTTTTTGAACCTTGATTCTTTCTTAAGCCAATAGCAATTTCACATGGTAAACTCTCTGTTCTGTGGAGAAGAATCATTCTGTTTGCTCTCGTGGAAAAACTTGTCTCCCTCAATATTGCCATGAAATGCATCCTAGAGTTTTGAGGTTGTACCATATATTTCCTCCAGAGGTTTATTTATATCTATCGTAAATGTTGCATAACATCCACAAGAATCCATATTCAAGCATGTATTTCCCATAGCTGCAGGTTTAAGAAGATTTTGTATCGCAAAAAACTCTAGATTTAAGATTGGACCACCCTGGTCCACTTGTGTTAGCCTATTGGCCTTGCACCTACCCATAAACCAATGACAGAGGTTTCACCAAGGCTCTTAAGGGGTTGGAGTTGGGTCTAGAGTGCCCAATCTTAAATCTGGAGTCATGTATTATGAAAGCTTCTTAAATCTACTATTGCTATGTGCTAGACCTTAAATCTTGAATTGTGTGATAGTTTGTACAAAATACCTGTGGTTTACAAAATTTAGTCTTCTCTCTTTGTAAGAAACTTTTCCAACTTTATGATCCTTAAAGAAACGCTGTACTTCTGAAGTTGTCTTCTCTACATTCTTTTGTATATGTTTGGTGTTCTTACCATGATCAAAGAAGAATTTGAACTGAACATACTAGCATTTGGTGTATTAAGGGTTCTTTTTTTAATACAAGAAGCACCATGGTTTTGAAAATACTGCAGTATTAATACTACAATTTTTAGTGGTAGCCAAACAGCTCACAGTAACCTATGGTAATTTTAGAACTGTAGTATTGTCAGAATAGTTTCAAAATACTGAGCTATCAAACAGGGCCTTACGTTTTTGAGTTCTTTATTACAGTTGCTTTTAGTGTCCTGTAATTGCTTGCTTTGTCAGCAGTTAGCACCTGTTGTTTCCCTCAATGTTAATTGAATTGCATAGTGCCTGCTTTTTCCCTAATCATTATGTTTCCCCTTTTGGGTGCTTTGTCAATTGTGATTTAAAGCCAATTATGTCTTTTCAAACTTTATTGCTTCTGCGGTATGCATTCTAAAATCATTTGACCCAAAGTTATTTCTGTTCTTTGTTGAGTTAGCCATTTCTATATGCGTAAACTGTCCTAGCAATCTTAGATAACCACTCCCTCCGATCAGAATTACTTGACATGGTATTAGTTCAAACTTGGTTTGAATTTGAACTAACGCAGGGTCAAGTAATTCCGGACGGAGGGAGTACATTTTAAACTTGCAGACACCAAGGCCAACTCCAACACACAGATGCATTTAGTCCGTTTGAGTCCGTGACTCCGCTGGGACGCAAACAGACGGGCGTCCGTTTTCCTGTCCGCCATGACCCATTTCCGGACATAGCGCCTCCAGCCGACCCAAACGTACAAAAAAGGGACCAAATCCACGTCCGTTTGGGTCGGCCCGTCGGAGTTGCCCTAAATATTTCTTCATCGCTCCCTGATAAAACATTCGGCTGAATGGTGCAATGTCCTTTCTCTTGAAGAAAGTATAGTGTGGCATCAGATCTTTGCAGCAACTGTGTTTGTTTGTTTTGCTAGCATAAATTGCCTTAAACCGTATAGTGACTATCTGATGCTGCAAAGATAGTATAGATTCTTGTATGTAGTATAGATTTATGGGTGATGTATTGCAATTAGTTCGTCAAGTAAGAACCACTTGTATGATGAGTAAGCCTGCATATCTTCATTTTTCATCACCATACATAGTAGTAGTAGCCTTCGGTCAAAAAATTCTATGCAAGAAATCTATCCTGATTTTTTGGAGTCTGAGATATGTGAGAATTGGTTGAATATTTTTGTTTGGATTTGAAGAATAGAAGGATGAGTGAGCTAAGTAAGAACTGTTGGGAGTGAGCTAACTAAGAACAATTGGTTTCCTACAGGGAGTGAATCCTCCCCCCCCCCCCCCCCCCCCCCCCCCTCATTTGCCCTCTCAAAAACTCAAAATTGAATAAAGAATTGAGCACTTGGCAGTTTTCCGTGTTTCCCTAGAACTTCTAGCTTTGGAATTTATTGGTGGGATGTAAGTTTTTGTTTAACCAATAAATATTTTCCTAATATTATGTGTAATTAAATAGCTATGAAATCATAGGCAGCCTTGACTTGAGCCCACCTTTGAATTTTATGTGGGATGCGCTTAGAGAAATTAAATTGTGTGTGTGCCTAATCAAACTATTCAGAAATTTATCCGGGTAATATATAGTTACAATTTTTTGGACAAAACTGCTCTAAGTAACGCTGAATGCAAATGCAAAAGAACAGATTTGCTGCTCTCTGTTATAGCATTTCCTTTTGCTGTAAAGAGAACAGAAATTAGTTTGTACTGTTATTATGTTATCTTATTGTTTCACTCGGCGATTCAACAGGAAGCGTTTATTTGGCATGATGAATGATTTGCCTACCGTGTATGAAGTCATCTCGGGTATGAGACAACCGAAGGAGAGGGAGAGATCGGGTGGTATTGACAACAGCAGTAGAAACAAGCTGCCATCAAAGGTAACAGGAAATAATTTGCTGTTTTGAGCTCTTCTTTTCTCTAATGTTATACTTATTCTGTCTCCCCAGCATACAATCGAGGCGCCGCCGCCACCTCGTCCAGAAAACAATGCCAGGGAGGCTGACGAAGGCTATGATGAAGATGACGGCGACCACAGCGAGACCCTATGCGGGACATGCGGCGGCATATACAGCGCCGAGGAATTCTGGATCGGGTGTGACGTGTGTGAGAGGTGGTACCATGGCAAGTGCGTGAAGATAACTCCGGCAAAGGCGGAGAGCATAAAGCAGTACAAATGCCCGAGCTGCAGCTCGAAGAGACCTAGGCAGTAGCAGCGCCGCCTCCTTTGGCGGGGGACGGCCCCCACGGATGGGGGCCTTGAAGCTGCAGCGGTCGAGACTTTAGACTCCATGTGCAAGGCTAACTACTACGGCCTTGTTATGTTTACTGTACCTTTTCGTTTCAGGTTTACATATGGTGATGATGCTAATGCTTGTGAAGGAAGATGACACACATTTTCAAAGCCTTCTAACGTTTCCATGTCCTGAAGAGGAGTCAAAAGGTGTATGTTGCCGGGAAGGGATAGTGGAATGATGAAAATATGTGTAACTTTTCATGTGAAGTTCATGTTCCAATAATCCGAAGGGTTTATTTATTTATGCTATTCTATGTTAATATATGTATCATTAGTCTATTCAGATGTCATGTGGAACCTGTGGTGAAATAACAATTCAATTTTGATTATCCTGGAAAGCCCATAATAGGGGAGTTGGCCAAGAACATAATGTGGGCGCACTTTCCGCACAATGCTGAATGGCCGATGATGAGTTGTTCCGTTAGCAGCGTTTGTTGTTTTTGGTGTGTGCTCTGATCGCCATTGCATTTTTGGACTGGGAGGAGCAACACCGACTGGACAGCAGCGCAGAGAGCAACAGAGGACCAAAGGCCAAACTACCTGAAGATGAAGTATGACTGTTGGGTGATCAATTTGACGGTGAAGATTGAACAAGGCGTCGTAAATTAAGTTAAACGAATGACTTGGATGGCCTTGTCAATATTCAAAGTCATTCCAACCATCCCAAGTACAAATCCATTTGGTTACAAGGACTCCCATACTTAATAATAATTCAAACATAACAAATCTAGTAAATAATTATACGTATTAAACATAAATAAATGATCCAAACTCGAAAAATAAACACGTGGCATATGGTTCATGAAAAAAAAGACTTCAACATCAAACATGCATAAATATGAAGATCCTCATGGGTGATTTTCATCATCGTAGCCACTTCTAGAACCTTGAGCACTAGCACCTACACCTAACTTTGCTGATAAAATTTATGTTTTCATAAACTCCACATATTGCAGCATGGTCGGATCAAGTCCTTCAGTGTTTGTTAATATGATCTTGTATTATTGCTTCATTTTTTGACTGCACATATGCTTGAAAGGCTCTGAGCTTCTCTTCTTCGATTGCCATTTTGCGCTCCTTTACTGCCTTCATCTCGGTTCACCTCATGTTCTCCATTTTTCTACTTCCTCCACCACACTTATGTTTGCTATGAACCTATGATGTCTCCTACAACACTATAAACACACCTGCATCATCCCCGTTCTTCCGTTTATCTTTTTTTATGTGACCTTTTTGCTTAAACAACATGAGAACTATGGGTATTTTCCTCTTCTTTAACATCATCATCAACGCTAACTTGTGAATTTGATGTAACCTTCTTGAAATTTAGCTTCTCAACATCCTTGTTACTCCACTTCTCATTGTTCTTGAGAAACGCTAAAAAATGATACAACGTAAAAGTGTTATGTTTTGGTTCCCTTTGCTTATACGGTTCGTTTTTGTAACATAACTAAGAAATTAACAATGTTACATTAGAGTTTTATTAATAAACAATTTCCTTAATTATATGGTCAACAAATACTCATCAATATATCCTCTGTCATTCCACTTGGGTTTTCATTATTAACATCGGTAACACAATCTGCCCAACGACTACAAGATTCCTGAATGAAGAACCATCGATCCTGGAGCGACTTAAATAATCTTGGAATTGTACTAGTAACATTGCGATGATAATGATCCGAAATGCAATTCCAGTAGTTTGCCATGCTTTGATAACTACGCGCACTTGGATCAAGGTTGATACTCTCCCTTGTGAGAACCAATTGTCCCCATCGATGTTGAAGTTACTTTGCCTCCTCTTTGGTATGGAACCCAATTCTTCTCCATCTATAGTAATCGGAGTGTCGAAAACCCATCTATGCTACCGCATCATTCATCATCTCCAAATATGATTGCTGACTACATGTAAACTTTTTGAACTAATAAAGCATTATACAAATTATGTGTTCAAAGATCATGCAGAGTGAATAAAATATTTACCTATCATCAATCATCATACACGTCGTTAGCGTTTATTAAGTCAAAGTCATCATCATTGTTTGTGTACAAGGAGTGCATGTTCATTTGCGACAACGACCATGATGAAATGTACCCGAAATGGCACCGTCTTTCTTCTTCCTCGAAGTGCAAGGATTTTTCGGACTCCTCAAAGAAGTTCTGCGTGAGATGGAATGAGGTAGTCCCGAAGCCAAGGCCGGCTCGGACTTGTGACCTCTCTTGTTGGCGGGCTCCTTCAACGACCAGAGGCACTGACTATTAGCGAAAGGAGAGCCGCCGAAGCATGATACAACGGTCGCTGGGATCGGCGGCGTTTGCTGAGGAGCGACGGAGGCAGATGGCAGGTCGCCAGCGGCGTGCAGGAGAGGGGGTGGGTAGGCGCAGTGTTGAGTATATATGTTGTGTATTGCGCTTACCTTCTAATTATATACAATTGAGGTCGTGGTCACCATTATACTCCATATATACGTGCGTGTATGCATCTGAGTAATACATAGTGCAATTCCCTATCATAGTATCTATAATACCTAAATAGTTCATCTTCACCAACTTATTTATCTTGACATGCAAGCTATCAACATCATTAAGTAGGTCCACCATGTAAACTCTTCCACTAACTCTTCATGCACATGCTCCCATTAATTTAGCATGTGCATACAATCTATCACAAATAAATAATAACTCTTTATGCACTCAACTTCATAATTTATAAGCAACTTTTTCTAAAAAAATTCAAATTATGAGTTACGTCATATTTTATTTTTCTATATGACATTTTTTATAAATACACATCCATAATTGCTATCATTGTTTTTAGGTTAGCCGAGGGTGAACACGCCTTCACTGTCTCTACTAAACGTTGTTTTTGTCTCATATCATCTCACCAACATATTATCAAGTAACTAAATTAACAAAATAAAAATTAAACTTATTTTTGAATTTTTCATCAATTTTTCTTAATTTTTTTACTTTAAACAATATTACTTTTAAAAAATAAATTATAATAAACTTATATTCATAAATCCCTTATCTTTTAAAACATCAAATTATTTTTTAACAATTTTCGCAACAACGCGTGGGAACGCGCGGGATAACACCAAGTTAGGTTAATCTTTGATCCCTTCGCTATCCCCGCCGCGTCGCCGGCCCCAAACCCCTTGTCGCTTCCTTCCTCCGATCCATCCACCTGCCTGGTTCACGTCTAGCTGCACGTCTGATCCATCCACCTGCCTGGTTCGTGTTTAGCTGCACGTTTTGATCCATACATCTGCCTGGTTCGCGTCCAGATCGCTGCTACACTTTAGGTTACAACCCTAGCTTCCGCCCCCGCCGCCACGCCACTCCTCGCGCCACCGCCGTCTCAAGCCGCCGCCGCCGCGCCTCCTCGTTGCGTCGTCGTCGCCGCCGCCGCGCCTTTCCGTTGCGCCGCCGCCGCCGCCGCGCCTCCCCGTTGCGCCATCGTCGCCGCCACCGCACCAGACGTCGCCGCCGCTGCCTTCCTCCAGCCGCCGCCGCGCCACCCGACGTCCCGACGTCATCACCGTCCGACGCCGCCACCCGACGTCGTCGCCCCGACGCCGTCGTCCTCGACGCCGCTGCCCGACGCCGCCACCCCCGACGCCGTCGTCGTCGCCATGTCCTCCGTCACTTCGGGCGCCTCCTCCAACCCGTTCGGCGACGCCAACCCGTGGACCGGTGCCGTTTCTGCGTATACCATGCCGGTGCCATGGGCTCCTGCGCCGACTCTTTCAGAGCCGCGTCCGCCGGCACATCAGGCATACTATGCGGCCCCGCAGCCCTACGACGGGTACCCACCGCCGCAGTTGAGCGGTGCCTTCCCGGTGATGCCCCCGACCCACTACTAGAGAAATAGTTATATATGGAAACCTTATTAGTGGCGCATTTTATATGTAATGCGCCACTATGTTGTAAAGGGTGGCGCACTGGTAAAAAATGCGCCACCCATAAGCTCCCTAAGAGTGGGCCAGCCCTTGATCCCCTTATACGTGGCGCATTTTGAGAAATGCGCCACCCCTAAGAATCTTATAGGTGGCGCATTTTGTAAATGCGCCACCCCTAAGAGCTTATGGGTGGCGCATTCTGGAAATGCGCCACCCCTAAGGAATTATTAGTGGCGCATTCAGAATGCGCCACCCATAAGCTCTTAGGGGTGACGCATCTTGCATATGCGTCACTACTAAGCAAAAACTGTGAGGGAAAATTCCCAAAAACACCGCCCCGTGGACCGCCTTTTCAATTCGAAAAAAATAAAAGAAAATGATAAAAATGTCAAAAAATAAAAGAAAATAAGTTTCCCATATGATATGTGGTCTAGTTGTTAGGAAAATATACAAATATGAATTTCGACTTTTTTTGCAAAATCTCTCGAGAATTTTGTAAAATGGGCATAACTTTTGCATACGACCTCTGATGAAAAAGTTTTTATATGAAAAATCATCTACTCGAAAAGTTATATCCAAATTCAATTGGGTGGAAACCGTTGAACATTTTTAGAATCCTCAAAAACCTAACAGAAAAAAAGTTACTCGCATTTAAAGATCTGGAGACAAAAAAATGATTTTTTTTAACTTAGTAGTGGCGCATTTTGTATGAAATGCGACACTAGTAACAGAATTTTTTTTGATTTTTTTTGATTTTTTTTAAAATTCAAAAATAGGCTAGAGGACCGATCGGGAAGTTTCAAAAAAAGTTAAAAATTTTAGCTAGTAAAATTATTATTTTTAAATTTTTTATTTTAGAAAGTTCAAAATATGCTATGGTCCCATCGAGAAAGTTTCAAAAAAATATTGAAAATTGTAGCACACCCACGAACATCAACAAGGTCCTAGACATCAACATGGTTCAATAGAATTTATATGATAAATATATTAACAAGTGCTTGCTAGGTGAGCTGGAGTGGGAGTTGAATAGAACCGTGAAGTTAAGCGTGCTGGGGCTGGAGTAGTGCTAGGATGAGTGACCCTCGGGGAAGTTTGACCATGGAGGTTAGTTTGACCTAAAATTAAGCATAGTGACCGAGCATTAAGCATACTAACCTGAGATTAAGAAAAAAATAAAAATAATAAAAAATATATTTTCAGAATGCGCCACCCCTAAGACTTATGGGTGGCGCATTTGGGCTTATAGGTGGCGCATTTCGAAATGCGCCACGCATAAGAGTTTTAGGGGTGTCGCATTTGAAATGCGCCACTATTAAGGCCTTATTAGTAGTGACCCCCTCGCCAAAAAAGGACGCCACTATAAGGCCTTTTCCTAGTAGTGACCCCCTCGCCGGCGCTGCCCCCGGCGCCCTGGGCCGTGCTTCACACCGCCTCTACGCCGATGAACTACACTGGAGGAGGTAACTGGTACATGGACACCGGGGCCACGACCCACATGTTTGCTCATCCTGGTAATCTTGCCGCTTCCACTCCCGTCATCACCGATCGCCGCATCATTGTCGGCAACGGTTCCACACTTTCCATCACACATGTCGGGCACAGTTCTTTTCCTTCTAATTCCATGCCTATATGTATGTCTAACATACTTGTGTCTCCTCATCTTATTAAGAAGCTTGTTTCTGTTAAATCTCTTACTCGTGAAAATCCTGTTGCTGTTGAATTTGATGGTCTTGGTATTTGTGTCAAAGATGCTCGAACCAGGATGGTGCTCCACCGATGTGACAACCCCGACGAGCTTTATCCGGTGCATCCGTCTTCCTCCACCACCACCGCACCGGTTGCCCTCTCCGTTGGCATCGATCTCTGGCATGCTCGCTTGGGTCATCCCAACCCCGTCACACTTCGCCACATTCTCAGGAGTTTCAGTTTCAGTTCTACTAAAATAGATGATCACACTTGTCATGCCTGCCGTCTCGGTAAACATGTTCGTCTTCCGTTTAATGCCTCCACCACCATAGATTCTTTTCCCTTTTAGTTAATTCATAGCGATGTGTGGACCTCTCCAGTTTCTAGTAATACGGGCTACCTATATTATCTGGTTATTCTTGATGATTATTCTCACTATGTGTGGACTTTTCCTCTGCGATGAAAGTCGGATGCACTCTCCACCTTGATGGCCTTTTACTCTTATGTTCGCACGCAGTTTGGGCTTCCCATTCTTGATCTTCAGACGGACAACGGTAAAGAGTTCGACAATCTTGCATTCCATACTTTTTTGTCGCATCGCGGCTCAGTTTTTCGTCTCACATGCCCGTATACTTCACAATGGAACGGTCATGCCGAGCGCGTCCTTCGCACTCTGAACGACTGTGTTCGCACGCTCATGTTCCATGCCCATGTGCCGCCTCGCTTCTGGCCGGATGCACTCGCTACTGCCTCACTGCTCATTAACATTCGTCCATGTCGCCCACGTTGGAACTTCGCACCACACCACCTCCTCTTTGGTACGCCACCATCCTATGATGGTTTGCGTATTTTTGGGTGCCTCTGTTATCCTAGCACTGCTGACACTACCCCTCACAAACTTGCACCTCGTTCAGTTGCATGTATCTTTCTCGGCTACCCTTCTAACTCCAAGGGTTATCGATGCTACGATCCCGTCTCCCACCGTGTCTTCACTTCCCGGCATGTTTACTTTGATGAGCACATGTTCCCGTTTCAGCAGGTACCCCCGGTTGCTCCAGTGGATGATGCCGCCGCCTCGCCGCCTCTCCTAGGGCGTTCTCGCGCCGCTCTCGGCCCGCCCCCTGGCTTTGAGGCGCACCACCCGACGGCGGCCCTCGGCTCGGTGGCCCCTCCCGTTGCCCCTGCGCCCGCGGCGCCCGTGGCGCCCCCTCCGCCGGACGCGTCCTCGGCGCCCCTCCGCCGACCGCGTCCACGGCGCCCGCGGTGCCCCCCTCCGCCGGCTGCATCCTCGGCGCCCGCGGCTGGTTCGGTCACTCGCGCTCGTACAAGCGTTTTTCGCCCGAACTCGCGCTATGACCCGGACGAGTACGTCCACGCTGCATCCACCTCGTCACCCTCGCCACTGCCGTCCTCCGTCCGAGCCGCTCTTCGTCACCCGCTCTGGATGACTGCGATGCAAGACGAGTTCGATGCCCTGCTCCGCAACCAGACATGGCAGCTTGTTCCTCGTCCCCGGCACGCCAACGTCATCACCGGCAAGTGGGTCTTCAAGCACAGGCTCCGTCCCGACGACACTCTCGACCGCTATAAAGCACGCTGGGTTGTTCGTGGCTTCCAACAACGAGCCGGCGTCGACTTCACCGACACCTTCACTCCGGTGGTCAAGCCCGGTTCAATACGCACGGTTCTCCACCTTGCGGTATCCCGTGCTTGGCCCGTGCACCACATGGACGTCTCCAACGCCTTTCTTCATGGTCACCTCGAGGAGCAGGTCTTCTGCCAGCAACCCACGGGATTCGTTGATCCAGCACATCCCGACCACGTCTGCCTGCTCTCGCGGTCCCTGTACGAACTCAAGCAGGCTCCTCGTGCTTGGTATCAACGCATTGTAGCGTTCCTCCATCAGCTCGGATTTCGCCCCACCCGCTCGGATGCCTCGCTCTTCGTTTATCATCAGGGCTCCGATACGGCCTATCTGCTGCTTTATGTTGACGACATCATACTGACGGCATCCACGGCTAGTCTCCTCAGTCAGCTCACAGCTCGTCTTCAAGCTAAGCTCGGCGTTGAGGTGGTGCGTCGTCCTGATGGCTTCTTCCTACATTAGCGGAAGTACGCTTATGAGGTCTTGGACCGTGCTGGCATGCTTAACTACAAGCCCGTTGCTACACCTGTTGATACAAAGGCCAAGCTCTCTGCTACGGATGGTTCCCCTGCTTCGGATGCTTCTTTCTACCGGTCTATTGTTGGTGCCCTTCAGTACCTCACTCTGACTAGACCGGAGATTCAGTATGCCGTCTAGCAGGTGTGTCTTCATATGCATGCTCCTCGGGATGTTCACTGGGCTGCTGTCAGACGGACCCTTCGCTACATTCGCGGCACCAGGGACCTCGGCGTCACGCTTCATGCCTCCACCGACACCGCTCTCACCGCCTACTCCGATGCCGACTGGGCGGGCTTCCCCGACATTCGCCGGTCCACTTCGGGCTACTGTGTCTATCTTGGACCCTCGCTCATCTTGTGGTCGTCCAAGCGGCAGCCTACGGTGTCTCGTTCCAGTGCTGAGGCTGAGTATTGCGAGGTGGCCAACGCCGTCACGGAGTGTTCGTGGCTTCGCCAACTGCTTCAGGAGCTCTCTTGTCCTGTTGACCGCGCCACGGTGGTCTACTGTGACAACGTCTCGGCGGTCTACCTCTCCGCTAATCTGGTTCATCATCGTCGGACCAAGCATATTGAGTTAGATATCCATTTTGCTCGGGAACAGGTGGCCCTTGGTCACATTCGTGTTTTACACGTTTTTACTTCCCAACAATTTGCTGATATCATGACCAAAGGCTTGTCTACGGCGTTATTTGAGGAGTTCCGTTTCAGTCTTTGCATCAGCAGTGGTGCCGCTTCGACTGCGGGGTGTTGAGTATATATATTGTGTATTGAACCCACCTCCTAGTTATGTATAGTTAAGGTCGTGACCCACTGTTATATTCCATATATACGTGCGTGTATGCACCTGATACATCGTGCAATTCCCCCGTCATACACGCAACAATTGTCAGCGATTGGTGGCGGGATGAGACGAGGCGCGTGCGAGGAGATGAAAGTTCACGTTGGTTTCTTGATGCAAAAATTACATGGGACGACTTCGTCCTATAAACCTACGGGATGAAGGAGAAATTTTTACAGGATACCATATTTTTTTGGCGTTCTGAGATCTGTTTAGGAACTTTTTTCACCTAACTTTCTGTAAATAACGGTTTATTTACTGATAAAGGAACTGTTGAAGATACTCTTACTTGATAGTTATATTAGCTTAGAGCGTGCATGGTCATAATTTTGCACCGTAATTCGCAACGGCTTGTCATGGCACAATGTCCACGGTAAAAAAGAATCGTCATATATTTTTGAAGTGCATAAAGCATATCTCCAGTATAGGGTACATGTGCATACAGGTGAAGATAGACAGTTATTGTGATGTTTTTATGGAAGAAAGAGAATATATCGTTTTTTATTGCATGTAATCTTCAACATGTGTTTCAGCTAACCTCATCATGTTGCTGCAGTATATGTCGAGCCGGTGACCATTTCTACCATTTTTTTTCTTCACTTTTGTCTCCATTTACCAGCTGTGTATATATACTTCCATCCATAAGGTCCGCAACATCGTCAAAATCTTCTCTATTGTTTCTAAGGTCTGCAAGACCAGACTCTGCTTCTCATTTCGTTTCTACATCACCACAAAATAGCTAACCCGTTGAAAGACAAAAAATGACGCAAAGTAGATTATGTGCAAGAGGTTAGAGGAGAGGGGTCATCAACATTGCGTTGCACTTGCACGCCACGAATGATTATATATAGGAGTCAGAGACATCAAGAATTTAGTTACCACAGCAAAGAAAGAGAAAAGTTCCTGGAATGATGGTAGCCGTGACAGAATCTCATCATGTCTGATCGACGCCGCTAATCACGTTCCACGCTGCCATGTTGCTATTAGCAAACATCACAAATGGTCGGCAGGGCTTCGTGAAGAAAAAGCAAGTGCAGAAATTAGTTCAAGAAGAACTAGGCATTCATGTGGTGAACAAACAGTAAAGTTGATATTATAGTTTCTGATAGGATTGCTCAAACAAATAGCACTATAAATAATAAAAAGTCAACTGGTGAATTGTATGATTTTGCTCATATTTTCTTTGATCCAAAATTTGACGAATGCCCGCAACCTCACCCCCTATGCTTTTCTCTCTCGAGTTTCTTCGGTGCCTTCGCCTCGTCTGGTTCTATCTCTCCTGATTTTTCCTCTTCCAATAATAAAGTGCTTAAGTGAGGATTTGAATCGAGGGTGTTTTGATTACTAGCTAAAACTAGCTAGCTCAATGACCAACTCAACTAATGTAACGTTTGTTGTTGTCCACAATCCAATTACCAACTCAACTTACAACATTTCACTACGGGAGAGGCGGTTGACGCCTACGGCCGACATCTACGCCGACGGCCAAATGTCGGGGCCGTCGGTGTACACTGGCAGACTCGTCAGCCCCGTAATGGGCCGTCGGCGTCCCAAAGCCGTCGGCTTAGGCCTATTTTGGCCGAGGGTCACCGTCGGCGTATATATGCCGTTGGCGTAGACCCAATTTACGCCGAGGGCTGCCGTCGGCGTAACCCGAGCCGTCGGCGTAACTCCTGCCAGGTGGGCCCCGTTGACGGCGGGCGGCAACCCTGTTAGCCAGTAGAGGCTACGCCGACGACCCCAACCTTTGGCCGTCGGCGTAGTACCTACTTTCATTTTTCTTTTTTATTTTCTTTTCTTTTGTTTAATAGTTTAATATTTTATTACTAATACATAAAATAATATTGGAAATGGGATTATAATATATATATCATCTCATTTCAACCCTCGATATACGCCTCTTTATTCTTTTTGTGTCTTCTAGTTAATACATAAGATAATATATTAATAAATTATAATACTAAATTAAAATATATTATGCTACTAGTACTATATTAATATGTGTATGCTCCACAGTTTTACCTCCTGAGGAGAAAGCTATAAGGGTAAACCGCCGCCCCCTCCCCGGCCCCGCCCCTCGCGCCCAGACTAGGCCGGGTTTCGGTGAAGAAAGATCGCCGGAGCGCCGTAGTACCGCATGAACTTGAATGTGATTGTAGGGTATGTGTCCAAGTGTGGTGTAAGATCCGTGCATAAATGCAATGTATAGCTCCTTGGTGTGACCATCTCCACATTCATGCGATAACACTATATATGCAAAGTCATGGACATGCATGTAGGTGTGGAATACACCCGTTTGCGGGTATACCGGGGGCTACGATGTGTTACAAGGTCCTAACCTTGTTTTCCATGTAGTTATGTCCTAAAAAACCTCAACAAACAAAAAAATACATTGTTGGAACATCGTGCGAAGAAAGCTATAGGGGTAGACCTCCACACCCCCTCTAGAACAGGATGTAACACGTGAATTGCCGCTGAAGCGTCGGAATCCTAGAAAAACTTGCATGTGGACCTAGGGTATGTGTAAAAGTGTGGTGGAAGGCCCATAGTGTGATTTAATGTTTGTAGATGACATATGTAGGTCATGTGTCTAACGTTGTTCACGGACATGGGCTAACACTTAGTAAAATCGTCGATCCGTATGTGGAAACTCCCGGTACATGTCTACCGGTGTGAATAATGTGGTGAAATGTGTTCAACCGTGGTTTTCCATGTACATATGTGCTAAACAAACATAGATAGATAAAAAAGTCCATTGGTCCATCCTCGTACGGAGAAAGCTATAAGGGTAGATTTGCGCCCCCCCCCCCGATCTAGGGTTTCGGGGGTGAATGACCGTCGGAGGGCCGGAATCATTGGAAAACTTGCATGTGGAGCTAGGTTATGTTTATAGGTGTGATTTAATGTTTGTAGATGGCATATGCAGGTCATGTGTCTGACGTTGTTCATGGACATGGGCTAACACTTAGTAAAATCGTCGATCCGTATGTGGAAACTCCCGGTACGTGTCTACCGGTGTGAATAATGTGGTGAAATATGTTCAACCTTGGTTTTCCATGTACATATGTGCTAAACAAACGTAGATAGATAAAAAAGTCCATTGGTCCATCCTCGTACGAAGAAAGCTATAAGGGTAGATCCGCGGGCCCCCCGATCTAGGGTTTCAGAGGTGAATGACCGTCGGAGGGCCGGAATCATTGGAAAACCTGCATGTGGAGCTAGGTTATGTTATAGGTGTGATTTAATGTTTGTAGATGGCATATGTAGGTCATGTGTCTGACGTTGTTCACGGACATGGGCTAACACTTAGTAAAATCGTCGATCCGTATGTGGAAACTCCCGGTACGTGTCTACCGGTGTGAATAATGTGGTGAAATGTGTTCAACCTTGGTTTTCCATGTACATATGTGCTAAACAAACATAGATAGATAAAAAAGTCCATTGGTCCATCCTCGTACGGAGAAAGCTATAAGGGTAGATCTGCGGGCCCCCCCGATCTAGGGTTTCGGGGGTGAATGACCGTCGGAGGGCCGGAATCATTGGAAAACCTGCATGTGGAGCTAGGTTATGTTTATAGGTGTGATTTAATGTTTGTAGATGGCATATGTAGGTCATGTGTCTGACGTTGTTCACGGACATGGGCTAACACTTAGTAAAATCGTCGATCCAGATGTGGAAACTCCCTGTACGGGTCTACCGGTGTGAATAATGTGGTGAAATGTGTTCAACCTTGGTTTTCCATGTACATATGTGCTAACCAAACATAGATAGATAAAAAAGTCCATTGGTCCATCCTCGTACGGAGAAAGCTATAAGGGTAGATCTGCGGGCCCCCCGATCTAGGGTTTCGGAGGTGAATGACCGTCGGAGGGCCGGAATCATTGGAAAACCTACATGTGGAGCTAGGTTATGTTTATAAGTGTGATTTAATGTTTGTAGATGGCATATGTAGGTCATGTGTCTGACGTTGTTCACGGACATGGGCTAACACTTAGTAAAATCGTCGATCCGTATGTGGAAACTCCCGGTACGTGTCTACCGGTGTGAATAATGTGGTGAAATGTGTTCAACCTTCGTTTTCCATGTACATATGTGCTAAACAAACATAGATAGATAAAAAAGTACATTGGTCCATCCTCGTACGGAGAAAGCTATAAGGGTAGATCTGCGCGCCCCCCCGATCTAGGGTTTCGAGGGTGAATGACCGTCGGAGGGCCGGAATCATTGGAAAACCTGCATGTGGAGCTAGGTTATGTTTATAGGTGTGATTTAATGTTTGTAGATGGCATATGTAGGTCATGTGTCTGACGTTGTTCACGGACATGGGCTAACACTTAGTAAAATCGTCGATCCGTATGTGGAAACTCCCGGTACGGGTCTACCGGTGTGAATAATGTGGTGAAATGTGTTCAACCTTGGTTTTCCATGTACATATGTGCTAACCAAACATAGATAGATAAAAAAGTCCATTGGTCCATCCTCGTACGGAGAAAGCTATAAGGTTAGATCTGCGGGCCCCCTCGATCTAGGGTTTCGAAGGTGAATGACCATTGGAGGGCCGAAATCATTGGAAAACCTGCATGTGGAGCTAGGTTATGTTTATAAGTGTGATTTAATGTTTGTAGATGGCATATGTAGGTCATGTGTCTGACGTTGTTCACGGACATGGGCTAACACTTAGTAAAATCGTCGATCCGTATGTGGAAACTCCCGGTACGTGTCTACCGGTGTGAATAATGTGGTGAAATGTGTTCAACCTTGGTTTTCCATGTACATATGTGCTAAACAAACATAGATAGATAAAAAGTCCATTGGTCCATCCTCGTACGAAGAAAGCTATAAGGGTAGATCTGCGCCCCCCCCCCCCCCGATCTAGGGTTTCGGAGGTGAATGACCGTCGGAGGGCCGAAATCATTGGAAAACCTCCATGTGGAGCTAGGTTATGTCTATAAGTGTTAAACAAGCATAGATAGAGAAAAAAGTCCATTGGTAAAGCCTCATACGGACAAATCTATAGGGGTAGATCTGCGCCCCCCCCTTCCGGCGCATGAAAGTTTGAAAACATAAAAAGAATTTATATGGTTGAGATACTATTACAATGGTGTAAGAAAATATAAAAGTAAAAAATAATTTATATGCTTGAAAAAAGAAAAGAATACAGAAACAAAAAATGAAAAAAATGAAAATACACCTAAGCCGAAGGCCAGGCCGTCGGCGTATCTGTAATTAAAAAAATGAAAAAGACCTAAGCCGACGGCCAGGCCGTCGGCGTAGGTCGTCGCCCCCAAATCGGACAAAGCCTCCCCTGGGGCAATTGTTGCCCATGCTCTCCCCTTCCCTGTGCCCAACCCCCTCCCCCGCCCCCACGCTCCCCCGACCCCCCCGCCGGCTTCGCCGCCACCCCCACCTCCACCGCACCTCCCCACCTCCTCATCTCGGCCCGCCGCCGCCGCCACACTCCCCACCCGCCGCCCACCTCCCCGTGCCGCCCCCTCCCCACCTTCCCGTGCCGCCGCCCACCTCCCCACCTCCCCACCTACCGCTGTCGCCCTCTCCACCTCCCTCCTCCGCCTGCTGTGGCAAGGTGGCCGGCGCGCCACCTCGAGCTCGCCCTCCCCTGTTCACCCCCGTAGGTACTCTACCTTTTTTTAATTTTGTTTTTAGTTAGCTTTAATTTAGGTTTGTAGGATTTGCTAGGATTTGCTAGGATTTGTTTTGTTGAATTTTAGGTAGATTTAATTTAGGTTTGATAGGATTTGCTAGGAATTGCTTCAATGTAGGCTTGTTAGGGTTTGTTATGATTTGCTAGGAATTGCTTCAATTTAGGTTTGCTTTAAAATTGTAGTGTTAAGGTAGATAGGGTTTTCCCCCTTTTATTTTTATTATAGTGTTAAGGTTTTTTTAGGGTTTATGCGAATGTTCATTTTTTTCTAAGTTTAGGTTTATTTTTATCTATGATATGTCCTTATGTGATATGTGTATGCAGGGTCGTTGACCTCCGAGGACCGTTGAGGGCCATCGCCACCGTCTCGGAGCCACCACCGTCATCTCGGAGCCGCCTGACTGCTTCCTCTACGCGCCGAAGGTGAGCTAGCACTCCGTCTCCCCCCCTTTCATTTTGCTATATGTCCTAGTATATCGAGGACCAAATTGTAAATTGTTGAGAATTTGAGGCTAAATTGTTGTTTTTATGGTAATTACAGACTATCTTGGAGCCGCCGCCGTCTCGGAGCCCCCTTCGTCGCCTCACACCCCCGTCGTCGATCACGCTTCAAGGGTGAGAATCCGTTCACCCGTCTTACGTAGCTAGGTTTATTTTCATGTCTAGATCACCAAGTCAAGTCGCGTCACCTAGGCGTCATCCCGACTGTAAGCGTTACGAGGATAAATATGCATTAGTGGTCTCGCATATTTTGAACTGTAACGCTTATGGCTTTTATTGGGCAGTCGGCGGATTCGTAGTTGGATACGGTTCTCGCTGGCTCTTCCTCGATCTGAGAAAGGATTTCGGCGGCGCCTCCTCGTTGTTCTCCGGATGCACATTCTCTCGGCTTTTAGTCGAGACGTGTATCGGGAGAGCAGCGGGGAGGTGCTGCCGAAATTCTGCTCGGATCGGGGTAGAGCCAGGGAGAACTTACCCAATCTACGGATCCGGCGGCTGGTTAGGACCCACTTTCCTATTAGACATGTAGGTTGATGCATGCGTAAAAAATGAAGCATTTTAATCTCCCGTTTGATATTAAATGCTATGTTTGTCGTTTGGCTCTCAATAAAGCAGAAGAGGATGGCTGATAATGGGTGGATGTATAGTGGACGTACTAGTGCTGTTGACAGAACAGATGAGTGGGCATGGAGGACCGCTATGGTAGTGCAGGATATAGCCCGTGGTCCAAAGACACTTGATCCCCGTTGCCATTGCGTCCGTTGCAGAAATCGTCATCGCGCTAGAAAGGAGGTTATGAAACAACACCTTTGGGCTTATGGGTATATGCCGGGCTTCGTCACGACGGTCGACTTTAGTCAGAATGAACGTGATAGAGTTGACGTGATGCGGCAGCGGATCGATGGCATAGAGTACGATGGCATGCGAAACTTGATGGAGGATTTCCGTGATGCCATGCCGGAGTCTCCACCTTGTGCTGAACCAGAGGGACCGCCGGAACCGGAGCAACCGCCTGAACCACAGGATCCCGAGCCATCCGCTAAGGCGTTCTATGATATGATGGAATCGGCTAAGAGGCCTCTGTACCCGGGTGCAAATGTTTCTCAGCTCGATACCATCTCGCAAGCACTAGCCTCAAAGCTCCAGTTCAACATGACCCGTTCATGCTGTGAAGCCACTCTGGTAAGACATGCTATCACGTTGCCCGATGGCCATTGTCTGCCTAAAACCTTGTACGAATGCAAGAAAATCACGCGAGCGCTCAACATGGACTACATAAAGATAGATTGTTGTCCAAAAGGTTGCCTTCTGTTTTGGAAACAGTTTGCGGATGACAAGTACTGTAGCTTGTGTGGGGACTCTAGGTATCTTGAGTCCAAGGGAGCCGATGGTGAGCCCAAGGTGGAGACAAAGGTCCCCGCTTCGATTCTTCGTTATCTCCCATTCATAAAAAGAATCCAGCGGCTTTCCATGACCTTGGAGTCTGCCAAACAGATGACGTGGCACAAGGACGGGAAGAGATACCCTAACGAGCACGGACGGGAAACAATGGGACATCCATCTGATGGCAGGGCATGGAAGAAGTTCGATGAAGACCACCCCGATCTGGCGGCAGAGGCCCGGCACTTCAAAATTGCCATATCTATGGATGGATTCAATCCATATGGCATGTCGAGTTCCTCGTACAGTTGTTGGCTGGTGTTTGTTATTCCGCTCAATCTCCCTCCCCCAGCCCTAATGCAAAGGAATACCATATTCTTGACGCTGATCATTCCAGGGCCTGACTACCCGGGGAAGAATTTGAGTGTCTACATGAAGCCGCTTGTGGATGATCTGAACCACTCTTGGCACCACCCAACGTTGACATACGACCGTGCATCGAAGTCAAACTTCTTCATGAAAGTTTGGTACCAATATTCCATGCACGACATGCCTGCGTATGCCCTATTCTGCGGCCACTGTACATCTGGTAAGTGGCCATGCCCAGTGTGCAGGCAACTACTTGAGTTCCTTTGGCTAAAAGCGGGTAAAAAATATTCCGCCTTTGACACGCATCGGGCGTTTCTCAAAAGAGATCATCCGTTCAGACAAGACAGAAGGAACTTCAAGAAGGGCAAAGTTGTGCTTGAAGAAAGACAGATACCAACGTTCAATGGTGCAGCTGTTAAGGCCGAGCTAGCCACTCTCGTGCGTACTGAATCCGGTGTCCCAGTATTTGACGGATATGGTAAGGAGCACAACTGGACTCACGAGGCAGGCATAACGAAGCTCGACTATTATCACGGATTAGCACTTCCCCATAACATCGATGTGATGCACACCGAAAAGAATGTCGCAGAGTCCCTTTTTAACACAATCCTGAACATTTCTGAGAAGACAAAGGATAATTTCAAGGCTAGAGTCGATGTTAAGGAGATGTGTGATAGGCCGAGACAACACATGAAGCCTCCTGAAGGCAAACGAAAAGGGTGGTTGAAGCCGCATTCGCAGTTTGTGCTTGATAAGGACCAAAAGAAGGAGTCATTCACGTGGCTGAAATACGTCGTGATGTTTCCTGATGGTTATTGTTCGAATATAAGCAAGGGAGTCAATATTGAGAAGGGAAAAGTCACTGGGATGAAGAGTCACGACTATCATATATGGATTGAGCGATTGATGCCGGTGATGCGTCGATGTTATCTCCCTGAGCGTATCTGGCGAGTGCTAGCGGAGTTGAGCCATTTCTTCCGCACGGTCTGTGCTAAGCAGATATGTCCCGTGATGATTGAGAAGCTGCATGATCTAGTGCCGGAGTTGCTATGCAAGTTAGAGAAGATATTTCCGCCAGGCTTCTTTACTCCAATGCTACATCTCATTGTGCATCTCGCGAACGAGGCACTCTTGGGTGGACCGGTGCAGTTTCATTGGAAGTTTTGTATTGAGAGAGAGTTCAAGTATATTCGGCTCAAATGTGGAAACAAAAATAAGATTGAAGCATGCATAGCTGAGGCAACTATCCTCCAGGAGATAGCAAACGCCATGAGAGCATACTATGCGGATGAAGTTCCCACTATGCATAACCAGGTACCTCGGTACAATGTCGACGAGCCCAAGCGTGACCCCAAGCTCCTCCTCTTCAAGTTTCCCGGTGGCAAGGCCGGTGGCGCAAAACCTCATACCTTGTCCAACCAAGATAAGGAGTGCATAATGCTCTATGTGCTTATGAACATGGGGGAAGTGGTGGAGGACCAGAAGAAAGAGAGCGGGGAGGAGGAGGAGGAGGTGCCCAGTTTCCTTAGGTAAAATGGCGACTTAATTACTTTGCAACTAGTAACTCGGTTTCGTTCTAATACGTATTTTCTCCTTCTAGCCAATTCGTGGATGAGGTGTGGCCGGGACCAACAGATCCCGATGCTGCGTAGTTGGATGCTCTTCTGAAAGGGGGTGCCCCGGGAAGAAGTTTCACGTCATGGTTCAGGGAAAAGGTAATCCGTAACCTATCCCTCTTAATTACCTGGCAACTTGGCCCTCTTATTACACGTAACTAATGCACGATTCGTACTAAACTTGTAGGGAGCTGATCCCACAGTGATGATGTCGGATGAGTTGAGATGTGTCTCTCAGGGTTTTAACAGTAAAGTCAACATGTATGAGAAGTATGATGTGAATGGGTATCGCTTTCATATAGAGGGACACCAAAATAGTCGCCCGGGTGCAAAAACTATAAATACCGTGGTCTTCACCAAGGGACAAGATGACTTTGATTACTACGGAAGGTTGCAGAACGTATACGAGCTGACGTTCAACAATGGGCCCGTAGAACTCAAGCTCGTTGTGTTCAGATGCCACTGGTTCGATCCACACCATGGACACAAAAATACCCTTCCATTGGGTTAGTTGAAGTTAGGCCTTCAACCACCTATAGCAGATCCGATGTCTTTGTTGTGGCTCACCAAGCGAAGCAAGTTTATTACTTGCCCTACCCATGCCAGAAAGAATACCTCGAGGGCTGGGAAGTCGTGTACCAGGTATCGCCACATGGTAAACTACCCATGCCCTCCGAGGACGATTACAACAACATTAACCCTCAAACATATGAGGGAATTTTCTATCAAGAGCAAGAGAACTTTGGGGACTTTGGCTTAGAAGGTCTTGAGGACCTCGAGAACGATGCACACACCCGTGGTGAGATAGTCATGGATATAAGTGACATAGAGATGCTCAACAAGGCACATGCCAATGATGAGCCTTAGAGTGATGATGATGATGAGCCTCCACCGTCCGAGGATCCCGACGCTTTATACGCACGTGATAGTGATAGTGATGATGGAGATGAGAATGAGCCTCAGAGTTATGATGATGATTATTAGTATTTATGTATCTCGATACTATATGTATGTTATTTTGGATGATGATGATGATTGTGTGCGGATGTGCTACGATGAATTGATGATGATGTTATTTTGTATCTTGTCGATGTGCACGTGCTATTTAAAATACTCTATGTTCCATGACAATGATGAGTCTCCACCGTGCGAGGATCCCGAGGCTGAGAGTGATGACGAGTATTAGTATTTATTTTCATGTTAACTGCATTGCGTCTTTATGCTTCTTAATTGCATTGCGTCTTTATGCTTAATTGTTTTATTTTTCTCAATGCAGGTGATTGGCCAATATGAGCAGTGGCAAGGCATCACCGCAGTCCTTGCTTCAGGGGATAAAGAAGACGAAGAGTGGAAGAGCAACCACCTCAAGGTACGGCGCCGAGGAGGTAGGAGGAGGAGGAGGAGGGGATGCAGGACGAGGAGGAGGAAGAGGGGGACGTCCCCCGAGGTCAGACCGAGGAGGTACATTGCATCTTCATTATGCTTGGTATTTATTTTTCAACATGCTTCTTAATTGTTTACCTTTTCCGATTGCAGGAGGCCGAGGACGAGGTCAAGGACGAGGGCGAGGTACCGTCCTTCTAAGTGACATACCCTCCGCTTCTGGCGACATGGCTTCACAGACCGCGTTCTCGGAGTCTCCTGACGAGGAGATTGACTCTCGAGACTTGGAAGCGGAGTCTCGAGACGAGGAGATGGTGACTGCGTCGGGGCCATCGAGTGCGTCGACGAAGAAGGCAAAGGTTCGTGGGGAAACAGAAGTCCCTAAGGAGGAGCCTGCCCCGGAGGCTCGGACCCTCATTGAACCTACTAGAACTGAGTAAGTGGCTATAGTTTCATTTCGTTGATACCAACTTGGCATGTACTAATGTTTGATTCTTGTGCAGCAATTGACTTCATCCTGCGGGGACCCGAGTCCTTGGCTGCATGCTTGGAGCTATCATTAGGAAGTTTTGGCCGGGCTTCTACACCACAGACAAAGGCGAGAGGAAGCTAACCACGACTGATACCCGAGTCCCTGGCTGCATGCTTGATACAACGACGCCTGTTTGGTGGACCTTGCGCAGTGGAGACAGAGAGCACAAATACACGAGGAGTGGAAAGAGGCAAAAGAAGATGTAAGTTCCAACCTTTCTTTTTTTCAAAAGATGACAAGTCTCAATTTTCATAATTTTGTGCAATGCCTGACATGTTAACTATCTTGCAGGCTCTAGAGAGTGCTCGGCTTACGGGAGTGCTCGTCGATATAGCGCCACGACCTCCTCGAGCCGGGCTTAAGCCGGAGTTTGTATCGAAGGAAGAGTTCGCCCAGAACTACTACTACACCGGCTTAACCCCGGTAATTTACTTTCCCAATCAGTTGCTACCACTTTCATGTGCCTTAGCGGTTGCTAACTATTGCTCAAACGTGTAGGGAACGGGAGCCTCCGGGACTGGACCCTTTGGTCGTGCTGCTGCCTCGCCGTCGGCGTCCCGCGCGGTCACACCGGTGCACCCTGGCCCCGGTGGTAGTGGTGCCTCGCGCGAGAGCACACCGGTTCATGGTGGCGCGGGATCACCTGCTTCCGGTGCTGGTTCGACGGCGCCTCCGCACCGTCAGTCGCCTATCTTCACGCGCGGAGACCTCGGCTTCTCCGGCTCGACTCCCTCTCCGGACGCGATGAGTTGATGATGATGCTACCTCGGCCGGGTTATGTACCGATACGATGTTTCTTCTCTTTGCATGTTATGTATGGATACGTATGCTATGTATGGATACAATGTTTCTTCTTCTTATGCTATGTATGGATACGATGTATAAATGCTTGTGTCGATGGGCATGTGCTTATATCAATGCTTGTCTTGTGTTGATGTGCTTATATCAATTGTTGTGTCGATGTGCATGTGCTTATATGCACAGGATATAATATATAATGCAATATATATCTATTATTGAATTTGATATATGCAGGGAAATAGGGAAAACAAACAAAAAAGGGGCCCTGCCACTACCTACGCCGACGGCCAGGCCGTCGGCGTAGGCCATATCCTTTGCCATTTGGCACAGCCTACGCCGACGGGCCGTCGGCGTAGGTAGTGGCAGGGTCCAGACGAGACCAGCGGGCGATGTGTGGCCTGACTGGAAGGGGACCTACCCCGACGGCCAGGCTGTCGGCGTAGGCCCGAAGCCCCGCCGCCCCACAGCCTGCCGCGTGGCACCCTAGGCCGACGGCGTGACCGTCGGCGTAGAGGGCAACCAGGCCTAACGGCCGTTAAGCCCAGGGTGGGGCCCACTGGCGCTACGCCGACGGCCTCTACGCCGACGGCCGCCCCTACGCCGATGGCTTTTAGGGCAAGCCCGAGAAAACCCAAACCCGACGGCTCTACGCCGACGGCGGCCGTCGGCGTAGGCCTAAGCCGACGGCTTTCTAGCCTACGCCGACGGTGGTCGGCCGTCGGTGTTTGGGTGCTGTCCCGTAGTGTTTGTTGTTGTCCACAATACAATGACTTCATATTTGAAGGTGGCGTTCATATAGTTAAGCCACACTTCTTTTCTTGAATCGGGGTGTTCTTGTTGTCAAGTAAGGCATCTTCAAATATCTTTCATGCACATTAATGTGATGATTTTATGACCATTGATGCAAAATAAATTTGATACGGATGGCATGCTTACGGTTTATTCATTAGTCTGCAGTTGTCGTGTTCTACATAGCTCAATTGTAGATTTTTTTAAATAATATGTTTTTAATAAAAAAATCAGTATTAGCACATGATTTGAAACTATTTAAAAACTAGCGCGCTGTAGGGCCGAAACCAGATATTTCAGCCGTAGTAGGTCCGAAGCACTCTGTTTCGGCTGTAGTAGCGCCGAAAGCGGGGTATCGGCTGCACCTGTGACGACCTGCATGGCTTGCACTATGCACTGCACCCGGGCCCCACCGTTTCGGCCCGAGTATGGCCGAAACCCCTTGGATAAGCACAGCCGGCGCTGGCTTTCTTCTTCCTCTGCTCTTCCTCTCACTCATCGAGCTCTCTCTCTCCTACATCTTTTTTCTCGCCGTGATCTCTCAAAATAGCCAATTAAAATCAGATTTTTTGGTGGAATCAATAGAGGAGGCTACGAGCATCAAGGATCTTGTCATGGGATAAATTTTGGTGGCGTTTTGGGTGATGTTTTTGGGTGAGGAGGTGGAGCTTTTTTTGCAACAATGGTGGACTGTGGTGATGTGTGGTGGTGTTGTGGGGGCAGGAGGAGTGGTGCTGCGGTGGTGGTGCTCCTTTGAAGTCCGGCAACAAGAAGAAAGTGTTCACACGCATCAAGGGTAATCCCTAATTTTTCTGTAATTTTACGTAGGTGTACATGGTAATATGTTTAGATACATATTTATAGATGCGGCATATATATTTTAGATGATAGATAAATTTTGCTGGTATATTTAGTATATTTAGATAAATTTAGGTGGCTCATTTAGTATGTTTACATATATTTTAGGCGGTATATTTAGTATGTAATAATTTTGTTAGATGCGAGACATTTTATTTTACGAGATATAAATTTTAGGTGGTTTACATAAATTTTAGGTGGTTTATATAAATTTTAGGTGGTTCATTTAGTATGTAGTATTTGTAGATGCGAGATATTTTATTTAGGGGGGTATAAATTGTAGGGAAGTATATGTATATATGTAGTATTTGATGTTGAAATATTTTTTTAGGTGAGGAGTCATGTCTGAATTTGTAAATGTTGTTGTTTACTATGGTTCTAGTACTGTCCGTGCAAATGAGTCGTGTGTTGATCTCAGTGAATTTCAGCACATGGTCATACCGTTGACAGATCCAGAGAAAGTCAGAATTAGTGTGGTCCAAAACTATTTGACGGTGAATTTTGGGTTTGATCCTAATTTGTGGACCGTTAGGATTCAGTCATTATGGACCAAAGACCGTACAAATATTTGCTGGGAGTTGTTACCGCTAAATCGGACAAAACAGTGGTTGTCTTGGCTAGCATGATGCAAACGCCAAGGGACTCAAACCATCGTCCTAGTGTCCTTTGTGCCAAAGCAGAATAATTTGGGACAAGATTGCGGTGGTCTTGAGCATTGTCAGAGTAGTGAGGCAATGGGGTAGATGAATGTATCTGGGTCACAACCTTTTGATCAGTGCGGCTATAAAACACATACCACAAGACAAAGTAGTCAGTCATCAGAAGCTTTCGATATTGGCAAGGCTGATGGAGATGAGCAGGTGATGGTCGAGATGATGATAATGGTTTCTCGCCCTTCGTTGGTTACCCCAAATGGAAGGTGAGTGTAAGGCCCGATATGCGGTACTATTCCAGATCTAGATGTTTCCATCCAGATCCAGGGACGAAGCACATATCGGTCCCACCGCAACATATGACATAGCCATATGCCCCGGATTTCCAACATGATATCACAACATTACAGATACAAGGATACAACATCTCATACAATCGGCATACAACTGCCTTAATTACAATACAACAGCAGAAGATACCTTTCTGGGTACAGACTACAATCAAATGCCTAGTGGCAAAGAGAAAAACATCGATCCCCATAACCACACGGGTCCAGGCCCTCCGCCGGGATCCGCCTATCTAGTCGTCGTCGAGTCTCCACGTGAAACGTCGATCACCATACCTGTTGTCGACCAAGAACCTTGAAAAGAGTTTGGGGGTAGTATCATGAGTACAGAAGTACTCAGCATCCAACTGTAGTGGTCAACTGGCCCAGCAAGGACTTCATCACTCGTCATTCTAGGACAACTAGTAGTTTACGGTAAGGAAGGGGTAAGTGGTGAGGTTGCTGCCGCACTAGCATTTATGAAGTGGCTAACGATCTATAGAGTAAGATAAGAAGCCAAGCATTCGATGAGGAATCGCCTCCAACAAGTCTTGCTATCAACTACTTACGCAAACATAACACCTATCCTATCCTTGTCCTCCTCTTCGCATCCCGACGAAGAAGAAGAAGTCAAGCCACACACACGTTGATCAAGTTATATTAAAATTATCTCAGCTGTTGTTGTCTATGAACAAGGAGTAGGTCTCAAGTCGTCCATAACCGTGGACACGGCTTCTCGAAAATATTTAACCCTGCAGGGGTGTACCAACTGCCCATTACAAGGCTCCGCACATACACCCATCTCTCTCAGTTGCTACCCATCACAGGCAACCATTTTATGATTTAGTTTCGAGAGATCCGAAACGACAGGTCCCTCTAACTAACAACGAACAAATCCGGGTGGCCCCCCGGGAGTCGACACCCAATCCAAAGGCCGGCCGCGCTATCGAATCCGACTCTTCCGGCTGGATGAGGTCGGGGTAACTAACCCATCATTGTGGGTAGCCCTCGAGCTTCCAGGTTTGGACCAACAAAGGAACTCTGTCTCCGCTGGCCCGAGTTGTTTGAAAATCTGCTGGGAGCTCACCAGTCACACACACGGTTTTCAAATGGTAAAACCAGCTTGGGCCACCTCTAGAAATGTTTGAAGCTAGGTAGGTAAGAAAAGGGGACCCCATAGCATCCCACACGCGGTTAGGCACGCTCAGTCTTAAAACCAATACCCGGAACTCGGATGCTAGGTGACTCGAATGGAACAAAGCGTCGGGGCAGGATAGCCTAGACCTTCCATCCTTCGTCGAGTATAGTCAACATTATAATAATCATATCATCCACAATAATATAATAATGTGATATCCCGAACCAAGGAGTAACAGGAGGTAACATCGTAGAATCCTAAGCATGCATACTAAGCAGGGGCTGAGCAACGAGCAATAGTAACATATCAGTACAGGGTTTGCTGGGAGGGGACATGGCTGTATCGGTTTGAAAGAGGCTGTAAACATGTGGTAGGATCAAACATCAAACCTAACCTAGACTAGCATGCAAACCGCTGGTTGAAGTAGAATGGATCATAAGTAATGTATAGTCCTTGCCTGTTGATAAGTCGGGTTCCGAAGGTGTAGTTGATCGCAAACTCGCATCGTCTCCGAGAGTATCTGTGGGAGCACACAAGAAGTAAACACTGGAAAGCAATCAACGGAGATACCACTATCACTACGGAGAAATCACGAGCAAGCAATAAACAAGAAGGCAACACGAGACATCGCACCTACCGTCGAGAGCGGTTACTAACAGGTTAAGTGGAGTACTCGTCACACACGACGATACCGCACATTTACAAGGGTTCAAGTTGTTAAGCTATAGGTGATCAACAAAGGTTGTTAACATGGCAACTCAAGCAAGCATGGCATAGCACACAAACATGGCAAGAGGTGAAGCACAAAGGAAACTATCTATGCTAGTCAATTTAAGTGAGGCACAACCTAAACATGGCATTCCACTTAGTACCCCACGACAATAAAAGGATTTGGTACTGTTCTGTCTTAAACGATATTTTAGGTTGGTTAACAACAACAAACAATAGCACAAACACAAAGTACATGAAAAACTAATCAAGTTACACATAAGGCACACTCCAAACGGAGTTACGGTTAAAAAGATATAAGCAAAACAAGTTACGGGCACAATCTGCCAACATCAGGAAGCACACTTTAGAGCAATGCATAAACAGGATAATCAATCCAAACATGCTCACAAATGATATGGAACTAAAGTAGACATGACAGGGAAGGCATGGAAAAAATAATCATGCAAATAGACATCATATATCAAAAGATATTAAGCATGCAACATGGCATCGGAACGTTACAGACATCATAGATCAAAAGATGAAAAACAGAGGTGGCTGTCAAAAACAACGGGATAGCAACTTTGGAGCTCAATAACTATACGACCAGCAAGCACATCATGACAATGCAATACATATAATGGAAGTAGACATAATTCTTAACAATATGCAATTGGAATCACTCAATTCCGATAAACGGTTGCGACGCAACCGTCACCCGAAGTTGCAACAAATTAATAGTTTTCAGCACAGCAGCACATTAACATCAGGGTCACCACTTTGGAGCAAGATTTAATATAGCTAAGCACCCAAACATGACAAGTTAAAGCATGGGAAACAAGTACACATGATGCTTAACACATAGGAAAAAGAATCAATGCAATAGGCCTCATGGATTTGACACAAGCATCACCCAAAGTTTGAACAAAATAACAGCAGCAGTAGTTAACAGCAGATTAGCAACTTAATGATCCGGTGCCCTGTTCAACACACAAATACATATTCAAGATGACCTCAAAATAAATAACTTCCTAAATATGAACTCTAGAGCACACAAAGCACAACCAAACAAAAAAAGAATCACTTCATTCGGAGCTACGAGTCAACGGGAAATTACGTTGCAAAACAGTACCAGCAGCAGTTACATCTCAGACTTAGTCAAAAAACGCAGGCACTTCAACAGAAAAAAAAACAGGGGAGCTCGGGCCTCTTCTCACCCCTATCGGGCCGAAGCCCACTTGGCCTGGATGCGGTTGGGCTAGGAGTGGAGGCTGGCTGGGCCTGGCGCCTGTGGGCTGCTCGGCCTTGGGCTGGCTGGAGGGGCCCACCTGGCCGTGCACGTGGAGGGGAGGCGGCGACGGCTGCAGAGCGGGAGGCCGACGTGCAGGCGCTCGCCGGCGGCGCGGTTGCCGGCCGGATCTCGTCGGATCCGGTGCGGGCGAAGGAGGGACGGCGGGGAACGGCTGGCGGCGCCGGGTGGAAGCGGCGGCGCGGCTCCACCTGCTGACGCGGTGGCGAGCTCCCTACCATGGCGGGCAGCGCTCAGGCTCGGGGTGGCAGGAGCCATGGCGGCTCAGGCGGCGGCTCTTGCTGCCCTACAGAGGAGGAGAGGGAGGAGGTAAGGAAGAGGAGAGAAGTGAGCGCGGGGGAGGAGAAGGGTGGCCGGCGGCGAGTTGGCTCCGGCTGCCGGAGACCGGCCGGAGTTGGAGGCGGCGTCAGCTTCCACGGGCAGAGGAGAGAGAAGGTGGGGGCTGGGAGCAATCTGGGCCGTTGGATCTCTGGATCTGAGGGTCCAGATTAGATGGGGCTAGGGGTTGGGCGAAAATTGGGGCTATTGGGCAAATTTGGAGGCAGATCTGAGGGGGTGGCTGCAATTTTGTGGCTAGGGAAACCCTTGAAAGAGGTGGGAGTGTGGTGGTCTTTATATAGCCCAGGTGGCTGGCAATTTGCAAAAACATCCCCGGTTTTTCTCTCTAGCGCGCGGTGCTTACGTTTTTGACCGCCGGGGGTCCGCAGGACCTCCGATTCGGGTAAAACTTTGAACTGCGCGATCAGCGCGTCGAGCCGGCGGCGTTCACCTCGCGTTGGAACCGTTCCGAGAACACTTTCCGGCGCGCTATAAAAATATCCCGTTTAATTATTAAGCGGGGGTTTTCTTTCCGTTGGCTGCGGCTGGTCTCGTGCGGTTTTCGCGACGGTGATCGGGTGAAACCCGGTGTCGCAAAGGTCGAGTGTCAGGGTGGCGAGGGTCGGTCTCCGTCCGGTACGAGATAAGAGGGGGAAAATAATCGCCGATCGATAAATCGGGGATGCAAACACCGCAAACAAATCAGACAATCAAACAATTCACACCGGAAACAATTTTTTTTTAATTTTTGTGAAATCTGGGCTGTTACAGTGAGATGTAGGATAGCAGCAAATTTCCCTCGGTGAAGATACCGAGGTTGAGTTCAATCCAGTAGGACTCCGACAATGATAAGTAGGTGGCAAGGAAACAATGGCACCGTGGGTTGCTTCCTTGACCTGGTCCTGCACACATAAACAAATAACTTTGCTCCCAACGAAGTTCAGAGAGGTTGTCAATCTCTCCGGTCTTGTTGTTTACAAAGGATCAAACGCAAGGGATAATGATAATGGTGATGGCAGCTAGAAAGTAAAAGCAAGAAAATAAAAGAGCGCGTAAACAGTGATGAGAATATGGACCGGGGTCCCGTGATGTTCACTAGTGATGTCTCTCTCCCAAAGGACAATAAAACTGCTATGCGAGGTAAACAAATCACAGCTGGGCAATTAACAGGATTAAAAACGCACCGCAATGCTAACTATGCTACAAAGAAAGGACGAGGCTCAAAAGCATGGGCGGTACGCCAAAATAAGTAGACCAAAATCAAACTGGATCTACTACTAATCATCCACCTTGAGATATCTATCCAGAACATCTCGCTGGTATTAAGTTGCGAGCCCCACCCAAAGTGTAAACCCAAAGCAACAGACAACTGTATTAAAAACACTTTGCGTAAAGTACACAATCCTTGCAACCGCGGTTACAAGCACCATTGTTTTCCCCCTTGTGGCAACAACACATCCCCTAGACTCATGTTGCTGTCACTCATGCGTGTCATCGGGGGGGGGGCATGAACCCACAATCGAGCATAACGTTCCCTTTTGGAGTCACTACCTACTACTTGGCCAAAGCAATAAACATCAACGGAGAACATGCAAGAATTACTTAGGAACAAAAATATAAAAGATAAGAACCAAATATATTACTCAATGACAATCTTAACATAGTCTCATAATCCATCAGATCCCAACAAACTCAGCATAGCAACAACAGAAAATTACATATGTGCCTCGATCATGTAGGGCAGCTCACGAGGTCTAAACCATGAATAACAAAGAGGGGAGGAGAACATCACATAGCTACTGTCACGGACCCATGGTCCAAGGGAGACTACTCACGGCACATCCGGGAAGCGTCCATGGTGGAGGGGAAGCTCTTGGAGGTCAATCCTCCCTCCGGCAGGGTGCCGGGAAGATGGCTGCTGGCGCTCCCGATCTTGGAAGCGCGGCGGCGGCGGAATAGAGGCGAAATCGCGAAAAAGGGTTCGGTCTTTGGGGGTTTCGCGACACGGAGAATAAATAGGAAAAGGGGGTAGCCAGGGGGCCCACCAGGGGTCCAAGCGCCCCCCGGAGCGGCCAAACCCTAGGACACGCCAGGTGGCCGCCTGGGTCCCTGGTGGTGGCCCTCTGGCCCCACCCAGGTGTTCCGAAAGGTTCCTTCACGCTGATTTTTATCTGATTTTCCTGAATTTTTGGAGCACTTTTGATATGGGGGAAACCTGAAATAGAAAAACAGCATAAAATAGGAAAGAACTGTGGTGCACTAAGTTAATAAGTTAGTCCAAATATGATCAAAAGTGTATGAATGTGTATCTAGATCATAGCAATATCACACAAAACATGCATGGAGCAAGCATAAATTATAGATACGTTTGGGATGTATTAACATCCCCAAGCTTAATTCCTGCTCGTCCTCGAGTAGGTAAATGATAACAAGTATAATTTTGCGGTGACATGCTAGCAGCCATATAAGCACTTTGAAAATAAAGCAATCAAGGTATGTGATTCAATTCAAGTCATAACATGCAAGAGTCTATATTAGCATTGAAACAAGCAACGAAAGAACATTAGGTTCAAGAGCTCTTGCTGTCCGTGACTCGAATGTCTCCAAATGGTGTTTGCGTGCAAGAAAGGGGATATGGGAATACGAGAGAAAAAGTATTTTTGTTGAGAACTCAATCTACTAAAGTTTCACACTTGGTCTTCTTTGGAATCTTATCTTGAGTCGTCCCCAGACCACTAGCCAGATACAAGTCAATTTGATCCACTCCTTTTCGATATTTTGAGAACTCATGCAATGGATGTGCGTAAGCACGAGAGTTGACACTTAGGATGGCAAAGAGAGAAATATGGTGGATGAGGAAGACAAAAAGGTGAGAAAGGTTCACATCAATGAGGACAATCATAGGCGAGAAGGCCAAATGATAGATATATATGATGTGAGGAGTAGGGATTGCCATGCAACGGATGCACATATGAGCTAAGAAAAGCTCTCCAATGGAACTAGTGGGGGTGCATTCAACTTGCTCGCTCATGAAGACCTAGAGCTCGTTTGAGGAGGCTCTGTTGGGGATCGGCGCAGAAAACAAAATTTTTCCTACCTACGAGTCCCGAACACAAGATATATGCTATGCTGATGTATGTAACGGAAGGAATCGGTGTTCATACCTTTGAAGACCGAAAGAGGGAAACGTTCCTCGAACGTGGTTGGCGTAGACTCTGAACCTACGACCTCCCTGTCGTGTTGAAGAACCTCCGACGATGAAGTAGCACCACACGTGTAGTGCCTCGCGGGATTACACACGTACGGTGCAACCGACGTCCCTCCGGGCTCCGAACCAGAAGAGCAGCGGAAAGAAGATTGATCCGGATCCCGATTCCGGCAGTGCGACGGCATCCGGTGAAACCCCCAACCAGGTGCAAACGCCAAACAAGGGGAGTCCGCTCTAGGTCGGATAAAGAGAGAGAGAAAGAACTCAATGTTGTGTTGAGAAAAGGCACCCCCACCCCTCCTTTTATAGGCCAAGGAGGGGGGGACTGTCCTCCACTCCCCATGTGGGACTAAACCCCACAAGGGGGGGGGGGAGTGCACCGGACATGGGGGGGGGATGGGCCCCTCCCTTAGTGCCTAGCCCAAGGGGGAGGCTCCCCCTTCCCCTCATGGGCCTTTTAAGGCCCATATGCCTTTTTCTCCTTTTTAATTAATTTTAAAATCATTTTTAATATTTAATTCTGTCAATTAAATAATAAAACATATTTAAACATCAATATATATTATTTTGAACCTTTCAAAATATCCGGAACAACTTCCGGCACCTCCCGGTACATTTCCAGTGTTTTCTCTCTTTTCACCAATGATCCCGAATCAATCCTTAATGCATCGATTGCCCTTAAGTGTGACACCCTACGGTCCGGGAAACAGTAGACATGATCGAGACACTCTCTGACCAATGACCATTATGTGGGATCTGGTTACAATCCTTGATGTGCCCCTACGCTTCCATCGAATAAACTTCATCGTTGTTGAACCGTTAACAATATGACTTGATCCCTTTGTGCTTCGGTACTATGTTTGTCCGAGGTATGATCGTCGGTATCCAATACCTAGTTCTTCCTCGTCTCCGACATAACATGTTTACTCGTCTGTGAATATTACATCTCTTGTGACCTAGTCACTTGCTTGCAAGCTATTGATGCAACACAACCGAGTGGGCCCAGAGTACCTATCCGTCACTCGGATTGACAAATCCCGCTCTGATCTATTTCATACTCCTCAACATATCTACTTCGGAATACCCAAGATACACCTTTTCAGTTACCATGTTTCAGTGTAACTGTTAATGCACTCAAAGCATCCTAATAGATAGCAATTATGTATGATCATCACGGTCTAAGGATTCAGTCACTATGTTATTAAGTCATCGCAATGCTGAACTTATGTGACTGGATCACACTTCAATGCTTAAGGTGGGTGTGTGTCCATCACATCATTCTCCTAATGATATGACCTCATTGTCAATAGACTATTATGTTCTCATGATCAGGAAACCTTGATCATCAATTGCACAATGAGCTAGTATGCCTGAGTTTAACTAGGGACCAGGTTGTTATATATCACACGTGTATTAATGTTTCCGCTTAATACAATTCTAGCACAATATATAACGTATTATGAACAAACAGATATGTGACAAATTTGCCTCTAGGGCACATATCCAACAGGCTGATCCTTGGATATGCAAGACAAGTTTTATAGTGTGAAGGTCCCCACATAGTTATATGCATAAATGATCTTCTCTATGGAGTACAAGATATAGAGGGAGTACGAGTGTGGATCTTTCAAAAGGAATATTAGTGTTGCCCCTTTCTCTCTTTTTGTTTCTTTTTCTCTTTTTTCTCCTTTTTTGTATTTTTTGGTCGCCTCAATGGCTCTTTCTATTTAACTCTCATTTGTTCTCTTTGGGATCTTTTAATTTTGTCCACTTTGGGATATTTTCCTCACTTAAGGGCAACACTCTATTTTACAAGAAGGTATAGAAGATCTTTCACACTTTACAAGGTACTCAAACATAAAGAAGATGTAGTTATCATGATGTATGCAAATGTATGCCTCTGCCAGTGTAGCAGGAACATGTATGACATGAAGATCAAGTCATGAAGAGGTGGATGTTGCATGGCAATATATCTCGGAAAGGCTATGGAAATGCCTTGATAGGTAGGTATGGTGGCTGTTTTGAGGAAAGATATAAAGAGGTTTATGGTGGCAGAGCGTATCATGCCAAGGGTTTGGATGTACCAGCGAAGGTGGACGCCAACTATCGGAGTGAGAAGAGGGAAATGCACGGTACGGAAGAGGCTAGCAAATATGAGGAGGTGTAAGTGTCAACTTTCAATACTTACATTAGTCAGAAGAACTCATGCACTTATTATCGGTAACTCTCAATCTAATAAGGAGGTTCACAAAGAGACAAGTACCCTGAGGAGGAGTGTATGGGGGTTTGGTTATCCTTGCGCATCCTCGACTCATGGTACGTGAGTGTACTCTAATATCCGATCCCTCCAAAGATTAGCGATCCATCTAGTAGCTAGAGTTCTCAACTAGTTTTTGTAGATTTTGAAAATAAACACGGATTTCCCAAAATACGACACCTATCACTAATAGGCTACAGCACTTGACACCAAAAGTTCAAACATTACTCACAACAATACCTCAAAACTATTGCAAGTTACTACTCTAATTAAATAGCAACCTCAATTACCTACTTTCAAGACAAGACACAACTCAGTGCAACAACCAACTCTCTTAACAAGATAAACATGAAAACTAATGAGAGTTCCAGCAACAAACTAAACAAAATCCAAAGCTCTTGCTAAAGACAAAGACTAAAACTAAACCTAAACATGGCAGTAGCTACGAAAAGATAAAGAACACACAACAGAGAAAGATAAGCATGAAAATCCTATGATGCATTCTAGATTCGAGTGGAGCGTGTTTCTCTCCCACACAAAGTAAGATGGGGTATAAATTGTTATGAACAGCAAGCAAATCTAAAGAAAACTAAAAAGGAAACCTAAGAGTGAGACGCTCCAAGCATAGCACATAACGCATGAAGTGATAAAAATATAGCGAGACGAAGGACGAACTGATGATTGTTGATGGAGAAGGGGATGCACGGGGGCATCCCCAAGCTTAGACGCTTGAGTCTCCTTGAATATTTATTGGGGATGCATGGGGACATCCCCAAGCTTGAGCGTTTGACACTTCCGGATCTTCTTTCATCATCTTCCCTCGCACACTTGAAAACTGCCTTCATACATAACTCATCATAAGATGATTAGAGAGGTTAGTAACCTTAATAAAATAATTTTTTCCCACTGGATATAAAGATATTCTTGAAGATGTACTGTTTCTCCAAAAGGTTTTTGCAAAGAAAAAGCAAGCTTAAGGTTTGCAAAAGTAAAGAAAGGAAAAACGTGGCAGAATATGTGAAAAATAGAACAACAGGTATTAGAGATTTTTTTGGGGCACTTCTGCAACTCAAATCAAAAAACTCAGAACATACGAAAGTTCCGTAATTGTATAGAGCACGTTGTGTAAAAAATTCAGCTCAAAAAGATGAACTGGTGATTTGATCCGATTTCCCCGTCACGAAGAGAGAATCTGTTTTTTGGACAACATGTCACACCTTTTGCTTCCCTTGTCATATGAGGCTATAACTTGGCACAAAGCTTGATAATAGAGATACAATGATGTTGCTACAGTAGTAACAATCATCAAGACCACTAAAAATAGAAGTAAAAACATCTTGGTTTGCCTCCTAACAACATGCAAGAATTACTTAGGAACAAAAATATAAAAGATAAGAACCAAATATATTACTCAATCACAATCTGAACATAATCTCATAATCCATCAGATCCCAACAAACTCAGTATAGCAACAACAGAAAATTACATATGTGCCTCGATCATGTAGGGCAGCTCACGAGGTCTAAACCATGAAGAACAAAGAGGGGAGGAGAACATCACATAGCTACTGTCACGGACCCATGGTCCAAGGGAGACTACTCACGACACATCCCGGAAGCGTCCATGGTGGAGGGGAAGCTCCCGGAGGCCAATCATCCCTCCGACAGGGTGCCGGGAAGATGGCTGCTGGCGCTCCCGATCTTGGAAGCGCGGCGGCGGCGGAATAGAGGCGAAATCGCGAAAAAGGGTTCTGTCTTTGGGGGTTTCGCGACACGGAGAATAAATAGAAACCTAATTTCCTGCATTTATTTACACATGTAGGATGAGTCACCAAGCAGAGAGATCGATGACAGTATGGTTACATACCTGATACGTCTCAAACGTATCTACTTTTCCAAACACTTTTGCTATTGTTTTCCCTCATTCTTGCATGATTTGGACGAAACTAACCCGGACTAACGCTGTTTTCAGCAGAGCTGCCTGTATGGTTTTATTGTGTGCAGGTAAAAGGATTTTTAGGTATCTCAGAAAATTCCGGGAAAATTCACAGAAAATCCACGCACCAGAAGCTTCCACCAGCCAGAAGTGGGACCAGAGGGACGCCACAGGGGCCCCAGGCGCCTGGCTGGCACGGCCCCACCCCTGGCCGCGCCGGGGGGGGGGCGTCTAGGAGGCTCCCACCTCCTCTCGTGCCCTACCTCGACTCCTATTTATTCTCGTGACGGGAAAACCCCAGAATAGAAGTCGTTTTTCCAGTTTCCGTCGCGGAGCCGCCGCCACCCTCTGTTCTTCTTCGGGAGGGCTAATCTGGAGGCTGATTTGGCCTCCGGAGAGGGGAGATCGTCGCCATCATCATCAGCATCACCAATCCATCCCTCCTCCATGACTTCTCTTCACATGTGTGAGTAATTCCCTGCTGTAGGCAAAGGGGATGGTAGGGATTGGATGAGTTAGATCATGTAATAGTTTATCAGATTGTTGGGGGCATGTTGCCTATCATCTAGATTGGTGTTTATCTTCTTTGCTTCATCTTGTTGCTCTTAATGCTTGTCACTTTGGGCCCGAGTGCCATGTTTTCAGATCTGAACCCTATGTGTTTTCATGAATATATTTGTGTTCTAGATCCTATCTATGAGTTGTATGCACCTATTATGGTCCGGAACCGGCGATCCCAAAGGTGACAGCTTGGGACACCAAAGGGGATGGTCCATAATTTGAGGATTCCATGTATCCATTGAGTTTATTGCTTTGTTCCGGTGCTCTTTGACAGGAGCACCTTAATCTCCATAAGTTCCCTTTGGCCCCGTTCGTAGCGGGATGATAGGCCAAAAGATGTCGTGCAAGTTCTTACTGCAAGCAAACGCAACTAACTACGGGATACATGCCTAATGTTTGATATTTTCCTAGATGATCATTGCTTTTCTATGTGCCTTGCCCCGTGTTAGAATCTATTACATGTTCACTCTCATCCATGCAGCGCCCAACCATCCATCTCCCTAGCCTACAGTGTTTTCAATCCTGCTGGTCATTAGTTGATACTTTTGCTGTTTACTTTTGCTGTCGCCACCATCACTATCATATTACCTTTACCACTTATGTTTTGTTGCAAGCAAGTATATTTCAGGTGCGGTTGAATTGACAACTCAACTATCAAAGCTTATAAATAATCTTTGGCTCCCCGTGTGTCGAATCAATAAATTGGGTTAACTTACCCGCAAAGACTATCTCGATCCCTTACGTTTGTGGGTCATCAAGTACCGTTTTCTGGCGCCGTTGCCGGGGAGCATAGCAATATTTACAAGTCTACTTGAAGTATCCTGCCTGCTGCACATCATCCGCTATGGGTAAGAAAGGGGACCCCAAGGTTCCGATCTTACCATCCCGTACAAGAAAAGGTACTGTTCTGAACACTAGTGCTACACTTGATTCACCTTCTGTTATGAGTAAGTTTACTTCACCACCACCACATGATGCTTCTACTGAGTCTGTCACTATGTCCGATACTTTTGATGATGCTTCCACTACTCTTGATGATACTACTTTTCTTAGCTACTATATTGAAACTCAGACTGCTAAGGCTGCAGCAGGATCCAAGACCGAGACCCCTGCTACCTATATTCCTACCTGCAAAACCTTTGGTTACCCGTGCTTAGATGAACTCAAGGAGAGAATCCTTGATGATGATTATGTTACTCTTGATGATGATTTTTGCAGGGAACTCAGAGACTGTGTCGACTCGGACCCTGGTGCTGTTAAGGAGTTGCTCAAAAAGCACTCCATGAAGAACAAAGTTATTCCTGATCCTAAATTTTCCACATCCCCTATATGCATCATTGACCCTGATTATGATTTCTCTGTTGATCTTTCACTTATATCTACAGTCGAGGCTGACTCCTTTTATGGCAGAGAAAATGATGATGCTATAGCACACTTGACCAAACTCGCTGAGCTAGGTAACCTATTCACTACTGATGAGAAGATACGCAACTTCTATGTGGCCAAGCTTTTTCCTTTTTCTTTGAAGGAAGACGCTAAATCATGGTACGATGCACTACCCTATGGTTCCATTAAGAGTCCTCAAGACTTAGTCCAATTCTTTGTTGATAAATATGTCGGGACCCGGGGTTAGCATATGCAAGTTCCGCTACGACATAGTCATATGGAGAGCCGAGAACCGTACCCACTTGTCTAAGCAGACAAGGCCAAGCACAGAACGTTCTCGGAAAAGCATCGTACGTGAGGGGCATCCCATCCAGGCCGGATGATCATCTGAGATGGGTCCTCATCGTCCGCACACAAGTCAAATGATATGGATGATGAACTCCCATATTCACAGACAAGTCGCCTCAACCATACTATCGACTATCTCATAACTCTCACATAGGCTTACTCCAGCCCGATCACTTAGTCGGGGTCTAGGGCAGGCTCGATCATACATCAAAGTGTGCACGAGACAGAGTCTCGGACAATCGCATCGCGATGCCCCAAGCTGCGCACATCTAAGGGCCACTTGGTGTATAAAAGACAGCCAGCCAGAGCACAACTAAGGTCTCGAAAACCATACAAAGACATGCATGTTATAAACATACACGCATCACACATGCCTTGTATGAACAGCAGGTATCATTGCAATTCTCTACAAAGTATACATCGTTATTAAAACTCTTACAGAGTGCACACAGAGATCACAAGCATGTGATCCAACATTGCAACAGACAAGCGGAAGCAAAGTAGGTCTGAGTACAGACAAGTTTAACAAATGGCTTAGAGAAGCCTTATCTAAAAACAAGCCCTCCACGAGGGAACCAGTCGTCTGACTGGGACTACACTAGCTTGGTCTTGGTCTGAGTTTCAAACTTCAAGCTTCGGGTAGAAACCACCATCGGGGTCGGTGGGTTTATCTAAAACATAGAATAAGCAAACGTGAGTACAAAGTCGTACTCAGCAAGACTTACGTAGGAACTATACTACTCATGCACATGTATCAAGGTAAAGGGAGGTGGGGTTTCACTTGCGGAAGTGCCAGCTTTGACTTGGCTAGTCCTGAACTACGAGTACCAGACTTGAGGTAAGAAGCGTACACGAGTCCACTACATCTCTTCAACCAATACGCCACTATGGTTACTTCCTCGACTTCCCCACGAGAAGCACACCATAGCACTCACGCTTATCTTGCGAGTTTTAGAAGTATCCAGTTCAAGTTGTCTAATAATCGAGCACAGCTTTCCAAGTAGTCCCTTACCGCGGACGCGGCTATTCGAATAGTTTATTAACCCTGCAGGGGTGTACTGCTACACACATGAAACTATCAGTTACCGCCTTTGTACTCGACACCGTTCAAGAGGTGCCGGCGAGGATAATTCCCACAACTTTTACCTCACAGCCAACTCAAATTCAAAGGAGACGCCTATCTGGGCTGGAATCCACATCGTGAACCCGGCCGGTTTACCGATGTGGTCCCAGAAGATGTGTGCATGGTCCCAAGCCGGTCTGAATAGCCGTTCTTCCACTTCGCAGACCGTGCCACAGACCTACCAGAACTCCGAACTAATGCGACTCATTGAACTGAGAAGGGGTGAGTTAGTAGGTTGAGCGGGGGTCCATGTGCCCAACATGTGGTAGTACTCTTCGTCTTGGATCACCACACAAGAACTCGGGCTTAAGGCGGTGTTCAACGAGACAACCCACTGTGTACTCCTACACAGCCTCTCATCGTTCACCTTGTATTAGGGTAGATTCACCAACACATTTCACTTTCATCAACACCATGTTTATCAACATCCCGACTCACATCATAAGCAACCTCATTTTACCACTAAGCATGCAATAAGCAGTAACATTTGCAGGGGCCACATGATATCAACCAACTCCTACATCTGCTAGGATTGTGGTTTGCTTACTACTGTGACAAGATGATAGGTCATGCAAAGGATATGGGTTCAACTATACGGTAGAAACGTTATCATGGTGATCATCCTAAACAATGCATAAGCGAGACATGAGAGGGAAGTGGGATTTTATCGACATGATCAATGGGGGTTTGCTTGCCTTGCTGACGAGGTTCAGTTACGGGGTCTTCAACGAAGGGGGTGATCCCGAGCTCCGGATCCACTTCTATCCAAGCAAACAACGAACAAGGAAGCAATATAAATACAATGCACAAACACATGGTTGAAGGTTGAAACTCGATGTATATATTTCTGATGTGTTTGGGCAATTCCATTTAAATGGAGTATATTGCATTTGAAATGCAAATTCAAACTCCAATTTTGAATTCAAATCTAGCCAAGTTACATGTGACATTGATTGATCAATTTGAATCATTTGTAAAATGTGTATGATATGCCTCTGATGTGTAAGTGAAATGCAGCATGTTGCCATGGTTCAAGTTGCAAAAAACATTTGAATTGAATTTGATTTAATTCCATTTAAATCAAATAGCAAATGCTACTGATAACATTTTAAATTCAACTCAAACAAAGTTGAAAGTTGCATATTTGGAAAGATAATTTTCTCCTGATCATTTTTCATATATTATTTGCTATATTTGGAGTTAGTATGAATTAATTATGAATTTCCAAAGTTTGGGGTATATTCTAGATTTTCTGGAATTAATTAAATCGATTTAAAGCTTTACTGCGTCAGCCTGGCGCAGTGCTGACGTGAGGGGGCAGCTGACGGGTGGGGTCACTCTGTCAGCCTCAGTGGGGTTGAACCCGGTTTAATTAAGCCCCCTGGATTAGATTAGGGGCACTGGGGCCCAGGGGTTAGTGGTTTATGGGTTAGTTAGGGGTGGGGTTAAGGGCTAAGTGCCCGGCGGTTAGCCGCCGGTGGCACGGGCACGGCGGCGTCCTCGCCGGAGTGCACGTGGGCGGCTGAGGAGGGGACGAGCGCGTAGCCCGTAGGCTTGCGCATCCAACGGCGCCACTGGGGGGTCTTGGGGAAGCTCTGGAGCTCGGCTAGCTCAACCGCGGCGGTGGCCGGGCCACTGGCCTCGTCGGGATCTCGCGAGAAGGCGAGGGGGCCAGAGATGGGGCAAAACGAGCGTGTGCTCACCCTGAGCGCGTTGATGAGCTCGACGGGGCCGGAGGAAGCGAGACGGTGACGAATTCCGGCGAAGACTCCGCGGCGGCCGGCGATGAGAACGACGAAGGGGACGGCGTGCTTCGGGCTCCCGGGGTCGATTCCTCTGGCACGGAGAAGAAGTCGACTTCGAGTAGTCTTCTGGACACGGCGGTGCGGCTAAACGGAGCCGTTGGCCGCGTCGGCCACGACTGCGTGCTCCGGCAGGCGCTCGGGAAGGAGAGGAATACGGCGTGGGGAGAGGGGGAGGAGGTCCAGTGAGAGAGGAAGGGGTGCGGGGGGGTTCTGTGGCGAGGCTTGGCGCAAGAGAGAGGGATGGGGAGGCCTAGAAGCGGCTCGGCGTCGCGGTGTCGTCGTCGCCGCGCTCTGCCTCTCCAGCGAGGTGCTTGGAGGGGCGGGGAGGAAGACGACAGCGGGCGAGCTGGGCTGGGCCGAGGCCAGGTAAGTGGGCCTTCGCCCGGGGCGACAGGTAAGCGATTTCTTCCTCTTTTTCTATTTTCTTTTCTGACATTTGTTCTGTTTAGCTAAATAAAATAGCTAAACATTTTAATAAATGCTCATAATTTTTATGTGGCCTCATAAAACAATATACTAGCCACTCATAAACTTTGAACATTTTTGAAATTCAAATAGTTTGAATTTCAAATCAAATAGGGTTTTATTTAATTTCCAAAGCCACTGTTTGAATATTTGAAAAATCCATGAGCATGGGTTTGACTCCAAAAAATGATCAGCACCATTTATAGGAATTTTCCAAATGTTCAAATGATTTTTGGAAAAAGATTTTTATCTGGCCATTTCAAATAATTTCTCAGGGCTTTCTGCTCCCCCATTTTTGAATTTCCTTTTGAAATTTTTACATGATGCAAAGGAGCACTTGATCCTAGCACATACCTAACTTGGGGTTGTGACAAAATATTTCCCAGCTCATATGCAACATGCTGCTTTGCAAAGAATCTATAACTTTAAACAATTGCAGGATGAGCACCTCCCTAAAGCTTGGGGGAGGTTTTGTGATTTACTTAATGTTATGCCGGGACATGGAGTCCCCAAGAATGAACTGCTTGATATATTTTACGCTGGTTTAACCGATGAATCCAGATCCTACCTGGATAGTTGTGCTAGTTGTGTTTTCAGGAAAAGAACACCCGACAATGCAGAAGAATTAATGTGCAAAATTGCCAAGAACTATGAAGATTGGTCCGTTCCTGAACCACTTCTACCACCAAAAAAGAGGGGCATGCTTGTTCTGAGCCCCGAAGATATGCAAGAAGCAAAGAAGTCTATAAAGGAGAAAGGTATTAAAGCCGAAGACGTGAAGAATTTACCACCTATCGAGAAGTTGTGTGAGCCTACTACTCGCCCTCCCTTGGTAGAGGTACACTCTCTATTAGACTTTACTGAAAGTGACATCCCTAAAGGTAAACCTCCCAACCAATGCTTTGATGAGCTTGATAATTTTATTATTAAGCAAGACCATTTTAATAGGAGGATACAAAGTCAGTTGCATGATAACTCTCTTGCTATCAAAAGTTTGTGTGGTGTTCTAGAAAGAACAGTTAATGATGTTAAATGTCTTGTTAAGCATTTTCATATGGTTCAAACTCAGCTTGAACAAATTTCTAATGTGCAAAAATATTTGCTTGCTAATAATGCCAAACAGGACATACAAGCTTATGGCATCAAAACTAGGGGTGGAACACACACTCAGGACCCACTCTATCCTGAGGGGCATCCAAAGAGGATCGAGCAAGATTCTCAAGTACAAGAAGAAGACGAGACTGTTAGCTCTCCGAAGAAAAAGAAAAAGAAGAAACAAAAGGAGGCTGACAATCCCGATGATCCTATTATAAGTGAAAAGCCACCTGTTGATCCTAACAGCATATCTACTTCCGATGCTGAAACAGAAGACGGTGCCGAGCCTGAAGAAAAGGACGCGGAGAAGGATGATTCTCCCGGGGTAAGAGAAGAAGAAACACCTGATAAACGCAAGAAGTACTCTAGAGAAGACTTCATCGCAAGAAGACATGGGAAAGAAAGAGAACCATGGATACAGAAGCCCATGCCCTTTCCAGGTAAGTCCCTCAAATCTAAAGAAGAAGAGCACTATAATAAATTTTGTGAATGGATGAAACCTCTTTTTCTTCAAATCCCTTTGACTGATGCTATTAAGTTACCTCCCTATTCGAAATATATGAAAGATATTGTCACAAATAAAAGAAAAGTTCCTAATGAGGCAATATCTACTATGCTTGCTAACTACTCTTTCAGTGGCAAGATTCCTGAGAAGCTTGGTGATCCAGGTATACCCACCATTCCTTGCTCCATAAAGAATAACTACGTCATAACTGCTTTATGTGACCTTGGTGCAGGAGTGAGTGTTATGCCTTTCTCTCTTTACAAGAGGCTTTGTTTAAAGAAACTAATCCCTACAGACATCTCCCTTCAGATGGCTGACAAATCAACAGCTGTCCCCATTGGTATTTGTGAGGATGTTCCCATTGAAGTTGCTAACTGTTTGATCCTTACAGATTTTGTTGTGCTTGACATGCCCGAGGATGGGAGCATGTCCATTATTCTTGGTAGACCTTTTCTTAACACCGCAGGTGCTATTATTGATTGCAATAAAGGAAAGGTCACTTTCAATGTTGATGATAAAGAACACACGGTGTATTTTCCAAAGAAGATCGACAAGAGGCATGGCCTTAACTCTATAGAGAATGTTGAGACCGTGAAGATTGGAGAATGGGACTATCCACTACATGTGCACCACAAATACAAAACCATTATGGTGGGGACAATGTCCATTAAAGTAAAGGTGGAATGATCACTCCATAAGAGGTGAGACTTCTTGATTCTATATATCGCCGGTTTGTTGGTAAGACTTGATCAACCTTACTAGTGAGCTTGTTTTATATAGGTAAAAAGTTAAGCTTGTTATGTTCTCATTTGCTTTAGCTTTTATTCTCTTTGCTGTACCAATTTTTTGTGTTTTTGAGGCTTCACCATATTAATCACCGCTTTAAGTTTTCAGAAAGTTTTGCACCTTTTTGAATTCCGAGAAATTTCAACAGTGAAGTTTTCAGTAAAAATCCAGAAAAATAAAAATAAAAATTTCCATGAGGGGAGTGACGCAGAGGCACCTGGGGCTGACCAGGGGGGCCACCATTGGCCCAGGCGGCCAGCTGGCGCGGCCTGCCCCCTGGCCGCGCCCATAGGGCGCCTGGGGCCCACAAGTCCCACCTCCAGGTGAGTCTTCCTCCTCTCTCTCTCTTTCTCTCCAAAAACACGAGTTCTGGCCCTGGAACTTGCGTTCTTGCTGTTCTTGGAGGTGATTTTCGATCTCTCTCCACAACCCATCATTTGAGCTGAGATTTTGAGCAAATACTCCCTGGTATGTAACTCCTCCACTCCTCCAAATAGATTTTTGGTTGGTGGCTTCATTTGTGAGTATTTAGTAGTTCTTGGTGCTGTTTAGATGAGCTTGCTTGCATGTGTAGAAGTTTATTTTCCAAGTTTTGATGCAAGTTTTTGCCTTAGGTAAGTGGGTTCAGTAGTTTGCCTTAACTCACTTTGTTTAAATCCTTTTTTTTGTAATTTGTAAAAATTTCATAAATGAGTTTGCTAGGAAGAGCAAAGGGGTGGCTTGGGAAGAAAAGGCCCGAGCGCTCCGATCGAGTTACAAGAGCTGCAGCTTCACCCTCGACTGCTAGGGTGAGCTACAACGAAGATCATGTGCCCTTAGAGTTGTTGGAGGACACAAATCCAGCATGCGCAATGACTTTCCCGTGCAATGAATTCCTTGAAGCTGCAGGAATTTAGGAGGAGTTCTATAATCTTTGTGCTAATGCAGGTCTGACGCGGCTCGCAACGTGCCGTGTTACTCAGTATCAAAAACTCACCTCCTGTTTCATTAACAATTTTAGATATAAACTTGATACTGGTTCTGTCGAGTTTAAAATTTACAATAATCTTTTGACCATGCCTTTGGAATTTTTTTGTGAAATAATAGGTGTGCCGAACGTTGGACTGACGGCGAAGATAAGCTCTCAGCCCTCCGAGCTGAGAACCGTCTTCAACTCTCTCTGTAGCATGGATACAAGGGATATTCATTGGTCAAAAATCTCCAGCATCTTATTCCCACACCTCAGGTATTTTGCGTATTATATTGCTAGAGGGGTGTTAGCTCGTGACAACACGAGCAACATTTCTGCGCCGGATATCGCTATCCTTGCAACCGCCCTCTCAGGGAGGTTTGATTATAATGTGGGTGCCTTAATTGCTCGACGCCTTGCTATGAACGGTAACAAGGGAGATTTATTTGGTGGCATTTACGCCACACTTATCCTAGAGTCTCTTATTGGCACCCCACACCCTGATGATTAGCCTTTTACTTATTTAAGTTTTGATCCTGCTGCTATGAAAAGGCATAAGTTTGTTACCATGACTTCCGAGTTTGGTAACCTCGATTATATCTTGCGTTTCGGAGCCACCACGGAACGCAAGATCCGTCTACCTGCACCTCTTTTGTTCGATTTTTCTCGCAGGAACGGATGGTCCTTTGATGTTATCCAGTTCGATGAGTTCGTGGTCCAGCATCAGTTTCATAACCCCATGGAGGGGGTTGTGCCTGACGAGGAGGAGCATGGTGAGTTACCACCTTTCCAGGAGGAGACCGTCACCCAGTTTGGTGAAGGGTCTTCCTCTGCTTGGAGCGCGGATCCTTCTTCATGGGAGGATCCGAGGACTTCGGTGTACGCACCGGAAGCCTCATACGACCCTTGGACGCACCAGTACCACCCTGGAGCAGGAGGCTCCTGGGGACATTAGCTACTACCAACTTAGGCCAAAAGCCTAAGCTTGGGGGAGTACGTGCCCTTCTCATTTTTCCATTGTATTATCCATTTTATTTTTTGTTCGCTTTGATCTTTTCGAAGTTTTTGCCCGTTCTTCTTTCTTTATTTCTTTGCAAAAACAACAAAAAGATTTTATCTTTTCTTTTGCTCTCGTTTAAACCTTAAAAAAAACCCAAAAAAATTTCCTTTCTCTCTTTAGTATGCTTTTTTTTCAGAGTTCAGCTCGAGTCCGTGATGGCATTTGATTATATTTCCCATGTTCGATCGTGCAAGTGACAAGGCAGTAATGACGAAGATCGACGGAAGGGAAGAAACAAGGAAAACCGGTATGAACTCTTCTTGTTTCTACTTTTGTACATATGCCTGTACTTATGATCTAGAGACCAGCTTGTAGCGACATAGTGCTATGTTTACAATGCTTTCCCATTGTTCATGCTTTCCTTGTGACTAGTCTCAAATAGCTAGAGTACATAATGTGTTGTTGAAATGATTTACATGCATTGCATTGTTCATGGTTTGGCATACTGAAGTGGTATTTCCCTTCGGAGAATTTTTGTATTTGACTTGGCACATGTTCACACATGTTTATGACTAAAAAAGTCTATTATGCCTTGATGATCTTTTTGTCTTAGAATAGTTATATCACTTTCATGCCCGATTCAATGTTGCTTTGTCGCTCTGCATGATTATGATAGTTATTGCTCTCTAGTTGGTCGCTTCCCAGTCTTTTGCTAGCCTTCGCTCGCACTAAGCGGAATTCTGCTTGTGCATCCAAAATCCTTGAAACCAGTTATTCCATTTGAGTCCACCATACCTACCTATATGTGGTATTTACCGGCCACTCCTAACTTAGACTTTCATGTGCCATCTCGAAATTTATTCAAAAGCTTCCCTTTTGTAACCGTACAAGCTCATGGTGCGGTGAGGGGAAATCAGTATCTTGCATGCCAAAAATATTTTGACGGAAGTTTTAACTAGTCAAGAAAAATATATATATGAGAGTTACACCTCCCCCATACTTGATGATGGAGTGAAATGGACCAAATGCTGCTTATGATAGATGGAACGATACCCTCCTTCCATCCTTGAGGCAAAATAAAAGGTTCCGTAGACCATCAAAGGATTTATGGATAAGGGAATATGTGTAAGCAAAAGGCATTAATATGGTTGGCATGGGAGATATTAAGAGACCTTTACCGTTCACCGTTGATTGGAAAGTTACACCTCTCAAAAATATTTTTGTCTCTGTTTTCAAAACCAAGAGCTCTGGCACATGTTTAGTCTTTGCTTCCTTTCAGGGGTTTTCAACCTTGCCATCAAAAGCCACGGTCCGAGAGTCTCCACCTTCTTTCTTCAAAGCACCAACTATGAGAGCATAATTGTCATTCTTAGTGTAACATGCATTGTCCCAAAGTATTACATTGTCTTCTGCATGCTTGTGTTATTACTAGTCTGAAATACTGAGTTCTAGTCACCTTTAAAACTCCGGAGGAGTTTCTGCATTTATGTTTTGCTGCACTCATGGAGGCTAGTGAAATGCCACTCAAGTATGTTCAAGCTATGTGCATTGTGATCCTGTCTTGATTCTCAGTAGCATATTATTTACTTTTAGTTGTTTGTGATTGATCACTTGAAAGAAGAATTGCTTCGTGCATTGTCCTTATAGCATTGTTTCAATACTTGCTAAACTCTTTTCGTAGTACATGCTTATATACATCTAATGAAGCAAAAGAGTTTGTCAAAGTTTTCTTTGTCGCTTCCAGTTCGTTGAACTGAATTGCTTGAGGACAAGCAATATACTAAGCTTGGGGGAGTTGATACGTCTCAAACGTATCTACTTTTCGAAACACTTTTGCTATTGTTTTGCCCTCATTCTTGCATGATTTGGACGAAACTAACCCGGACTAACGCTGTTTTCAGCAGAGCTTCCTGTATGGTTTTATTGTGTGGAGGAAAATGGATTTTTAGGTATCTCAGAAAATTCCAGGAAAATTCACAGAAAATCCATGCACCAGAAGCTTCCACCAGCCAGAAGTGGGACCAGAGGGAGGCCACAGGGGCCCCAGGCGCTTGGCTGGCGCGGCCCCACCCCTGGCCGCGCCAGGGGGCCGCCTGGGAGGCTCCCACCTCCTCTTGTGCCCTACCTCGACTCATATTTATTCTCGTGACGGGAAAACCCAAGAACAGAAATCGTTTTTCCAGTTTCCGTCGTGGAGCCGCCGCCACCCTCTGTTCTTCTTCGGGAGGGCTAATCTGGAGGCTGATTTGGCCTCCGGAGAGGGGAGATCGTCGCCATCGTCATCAGCATCACCAATCCATCCCTCCTCCATGACTTCTCTTCACATGTGTGAGTAATTCCCTGCTGTAGGCAAAGGGGATGGTAGGGATTGGATGAGTTAGATCATGTAATAGTTTATCAGATTGTTGGGGGCATGTTGCCTATCATCTAGATTGGTGTTTATCTTCTTTGCTTCAACTTGTTGCTCTTAATGCTTGTCACTTTGGGCCCGAGTGCCATGTTTTCAGATCTGAACCCTATGTGTTTTCATGAATATATTTGTGTTCTAGATCCTATCTATGAGTTGTATGCACCTATTATGGTCCGGAACCGGCGACCCCAAAGGTGACAGCTTGGGACACCAAAGGGGATGGTCCATAATTTGAGGATTCCATGTATCCATTGAGTTTATTGCTTTGTTCCGGTGCTCTTTGACAGGAGCACCTTAATCTCCATAAGTTCCCTTTGGCCCCGTTCGTAGCGGGATGGTAGGACAAAAGATGTTGTGCAAGTTCTTATTGCAAGTACGCATAACTACCTACGGGATACATGCCTAATGTTTGATATTTGCCTAGATGATCATTGCTTTTCTGTGTGCCTTGCCTCGTGTTAGAATCTATTACATGTTCACTCTCATCCATGCAGCTCCCAACCATCCATCTCCCTAGCCTACAGTGTTTTCAATCCTGCTGGTCATTAGTTGATACTTTTGCTGTTTACTTTTGCTGTCGCCACCATCACTATCATATTACCTTTACCACTTATCTTTTGTTGCAAGCAGGTATATTTCAGGTGCGGTTGAATTGACAACTCAACTGTCAAAGCTTATAAATACTCTTTGGCTCCCCGTGTGTCGAATCAATAAATTGGGTTAACTTACCCGCGAAGACTATCTCGATCCCTTACGGTTGTGGGTCATCAATACCCTGCAGTCGTACATAGCGGGATGGGTGACTGCCACAACATCAGTATGGCCATCGAATGAGCCATTTGAGGAATGGCGTGCAGATTTTGATGTGTATCTCCAGAAGTACAAGCGGACAACTCGTCTACGCTTGGTGTAGACTTCTCACCCTGAGCAGATGCAACCCCCTTCTGTTACAGATATGTACCCACTTGAGGCTATTGCGGGAACCAGGCACTATGCGGTAAGTAACATGCATCTTATTTTTCTTTATGTATGTTTGATTGATCAAACCTAACATTATGTTGCGTACATTACAGGAAGAGTTGATAGATGAGATTCAGCGCGACGTGACTGCTTTTACCCCGCATCCCGAACATGTCGGTTGGTTCAAGCGGCTTGAGGATAAGCTACACAATGTCTACAACGTTCTTACGTGTAGCCACTCTACAGACGTTGTGCCCCGCCGAGAAGATCCTTCGCGCCACTCTTCCCACACTAGGGATTCACAGGTATTGTTGGAATTCTGCCCTACAGGCAATAATAAAATGTATTATTATAATTCCAGGTTCATTATTAATGTTTATATGTCTGTGCTATAACTGCAATGGCCTATGCGGAGGTTTGCGAAGTGCATGTTAACTGCCTTCGGAGGAAAACCCATATGCAGGTGTGGAGTATAAAGACAAAGTGTTCTTAGTCTGCCTCTAGGACTAACCTGTGTATTATGGATGTCATGTTTTCCGGACATAGGGCATTGAATATGCCGGTAATACATGGGAGCACATTGTTACCAGAACAAGGGTGCTGAACCGGCCCAATTGTATGATTTGCTTTGAGATTTCATCATCATTGTATTATGACTTAAATCATCAGATGAGTTGACATTTGCATGTATCCTTATAGACCATGAGAATATTAAGTACCTACATACCGGAGGGTGGGTTTTGACTCTGTCCTAACACCACCTGTAACAGGCGTGGCTATAACGGCTTTGCTCACTCACACTCGAAAGTATGTCTAGGGACTTGATGATTCAAGTTGGGATTTGCTCCTCCTTCTCAGGAGAGATATTCTTTGGGCCCTCTCGGTATTACGTATCCACCAACATCCGGCCGGATACTTTGTGAATAGATCACATGGGATACGGAATACGTGAACGAGAAAAAGAACAAAATCGATATGAGGATAATTGGTATAATGATTAATGAGTTGATCATGCGGATACCTACATAATCTCACCTCATGTTTTGTAAAGTATCGCGAAGCAAAGGGATTGGCATGTCAACCAGAGGTTCACTCGAATTCATATTCGTGTAGGTGCGGGAACCATTATGGGTGTCCATGGCTCCGCTATTGGTTATTGATCCGAGGAAAGTCAGTTTCCGGTTCATGTCCGTATTCTACCGAACCTATGGGGTCACACACTTAAGGGTGGTAGATTTGTTGAGTACTAGAGTGATAGGAGCACGAGTATAACACACCGGAAATTTTTCGGAGTGATTGAGATTTAAACGGGAAAAGTTTTGAGAAAACCGGGTAAAACCGGAGGGCCGGAAAAGTTCCGGGATGGTCTAAATATGTTTAATATTTATTTATTGTGAATTTCCAAATTGTTTTGGAATTAATAAAATATATTTAATATCAATGGCCCCGCTCTCACTTGGAAGGCCCAAGTGGGGAGGGAGCACTTGGACCAAGGAGGCCCATGTGGGGAAGGCGCCTAGGAGGAATCTTCCTCCTAGTGGAGGAAGCTTCCTCCCCCCTTCCTTGGCTCCCCACCAGGTCGAGGGAAACCCTAAGGCGCCCCCTAGGGCTGCCCCCTCCTCCAAGGTGGCCTCCCCTCCCCTCCTGAAAGGATGTGGATGTCGCCTAGAAGGGGGGGGTGAATAGGCGTTTAAAATAATTACGGTTTCGGCTTGAACAAATGCGTAATAAAACTTATACAAATGCGTATCGTTTAATTTGCCAAGCAAGAAACCTAAATAATCTAGGCTCAACAATGTGAACCAATAACTTATACTAAGCAAGATAAACAACTATGTGATAGCAAGAAATATGACAAGAGCACTATGGCTATCACAAAGTAGGTGCACAAGTAAATAGGTTGACTAGAAGAACAACCTATGGTACAAGCAATGTACAACAATATGAGCAAGCACAAGATAAACAATGTAATAAGCTTTCTCAAAGTAAAGGTAGAGATAACCGCAAGTGGAGCCGATGGAGACAAGGATTTGTTACCGAAGTTCCTTCTCTTGCGAGAAGTACGTCTCCGTTTGGAGAGGGTGAGGAGCACAATGCTCACACGAAGCCAACGAGGGCCACCCTATTTCTCTTCACGCTCTTACCAATGCAAGATGCCGTGATTCCACTATTAGGACACTTGAGGTCGGTCACCTAACCCATACAAATGGCAACCCTGGGGGCGGTCACCGAACCCGTACAAATGCTCGGGGCAATCTCCACAACCGAATTGGAGGCTCCCGTAGCGTCCCGAAGCTTTCCACCACAATGATTGAGCTCCGCAACAACAAGCCTCTAGGCGCCAATGCACCCATGAGGTACAAGCTCTAGAGTGCCAATGCACTCAAGAGTAGCAATCTTCTCAACTTCACTTCTATAACGAATCCTCGGAGATAACTCAAACCGATGCACCAAATGCGATGGCAAGAGCACACAAAGTGCTCAAGTCCCCAACTCTCAAATCCCACCAAAGCAAAAAAATCTATGGAGGAATATGAGAGGAAGAACAAGGAGAACACAAAGAACTCCAAGATCTAGATCCACAAGGTTCCCCTCACTTAGAGGAGAGATGGCTTGGTGGAGAATGTGGATCTAGAATTCCTCTCTCTTTTCGCTCAAAAGGAGCAAGAATCATACGAGGGGAAGAGAGTAAGCAAGCTCAAAGAGGTCAACAATGGGGGAAGAACTTGCACAAAAACCGGTGGGGACAAAGGAGGAAGAAGACCCCCTTTTAAATGTCCCCATGAAATCTGACCGTTATGCACAGAAAAGCACAGACCGGTACAACCGGCCTGCACCCCCCGGTACAACCGGTCCACCCAGAGAAAACCACACTCTTTCGAACCCTTATAGACCATGAACCGACCCAATTGTATGATTTGCTTTGAGATTTCATCATCATTGTATTATGAGTTAAATCATCAGATGAGTTGACATTTGCATGTATCCTTATAGACCAAGAAAATGTTAAGTACCTACATACCGGAGGGTGGGTTTTGACTCTGTCCTAACACCACCCATAACAGGTGTGGCTATAACAGCTTTGCTCACTCACACTCGAAAGTATGTCTAGGGACTTGATGATTCAAGTTGGGATTTGCTCCTCCTTCTCAGGAGAGATATTCTTTGGGCCCTCTCGGTATTACGTATCCACCAACATCCGGCCGGATACTTTGTGAATAGATCACATGGGATACGGAATACGTGAACGAGAAAAAGAACAAAACCAATATGAGGATAATTGGTATAATGATTAATGAGTTGATCATGCGGATACCTATATAATCTCACCTCATGTTTTGTAAAGTATCGCGAAGCAAAGGGATTGGCATGTCAACCAGAGGTTCACTCGAATTCATATTTTTTGTTGGTGCGGGAACCATTATGGGTGTCCATGGCTCCGCTATTGGTTATTGATCCGAGGAAAGTCAGTTTCCGATTCATGTCCGTATTCTACCGAACCTATGGGGTCACACACTTAAGGGTGGTAGATTTGTTGAGTACTAGAGTGATAGGGGCACGAGTATAACACACCGGAAAAGTTTCGGAGTGATTCATATTTAATCGGAGAGAAAACCAGAATCATTTCGGGGCACCGGTAAAGTACCGGGAAAAGTTTTGAGAAAACCGGGTAAAACCGGAGGGCCGAAAAAGTTTCGGGATGGTCTAAATTTTTTTAATATTTATTTATTGTGAATTCCCAAATTGTTTTGGAATTAATAAAATAGATTTAATATCAATGGGCCCCCTCTCACTTGGAAGGCCCAAGTGGGGAGGGAGCACTTGGACCAAGGAGGCCCATGTGGGGAAGGCGCCTAGGAGGAAGCTTCCTCCCCCTTCCTTGGCGCCCCACCAGGTGGAGGGAAACCCTAGCCCCCCTAGGTCTTCCCCCCTCCTCCAAGGTGGCCTCCCCTCCCCTCCCACTATAAATAGATGAGGAGGGGGCACCCCCAAGAAGACACAGATTTGTTCTTTTGCCTCAGGGCTGCCCCTCCTCTCCCCTCTCTTCTAGATCTGATCTCCACCATATCTCGAAGTGCTGATCCTCCCTCCTCTCTATTGCGGAGGCGCCGAGCTCTGGACGGCGGAGCCCTGCCGGATCTACTACACCGTACATGTGGATCAACCGTAGAGAGATCGTACGTTCGGTCTTCGTTCGAGGGACTTCTAGATCTGTTCGTGGGGCATCACACGGATCAGATCTGTTCGAGGAATTGCACCGCGTCAATCTTCCCCAACTCTCCATCAACTTCTTCCACTGCGAGAGATCTACCATTTGAACGGTTGTTAAGGTAACAAGATCGCTAACTGTGTTTGCATCTATCTAGATCCAATCTTGGGGCTTGATTTCGTAGTGCCAATTTTTTTGTTTTCTACTCCGAATCCCAATAGGTATCGGCCCCGCGTCACTCTATGCATCGTCAGAAACCACATCCATATCTTACGCCAGTATAGACTCCCCCACCACCACCCACTAGCCAGCCATATCTTTCCCAGCCTGGTAGTTCATCGTGGCAGTTGCATCGGCCTACTTACCATTTAGATCCTTCCAGCCTGGTAGTTCAACGTCGATGCGAAAACCCAATTACCAGTATGAGATGCCTCAATACGAGATGCCACAACCAAATTACCAGTATGGGATGCCTCAGTACGGGTGGAATCCATCTGCTGCTCAATTGAGTCAAGCCATGGGGCTAGGTATTTACTTTTCACTCTTTGTACTTATTTATATGAAAATAAATATGTACATAGTATTAACATAGCATCTACAGGTGGGGATGCCGAGTCTTCACACGATACGCATGCCAAGCATGACATGTACGACACTCCACCTCCGCTCGTCACACAGGAGACACAGACACATAAGGAGGAGCCGTTGCACGGTCGAGGTTTGCGTGACCACCGTGGTCCGAATCGCTGGGAACCTTCAGGGCGTCAGCAGCGTCCTCCGAGACAGCCGTGATATCGTGATCATACAGACCAGTGAGACATTGATGTATCTGACTTATTTATGTATGAGACATTGATGTATCCAACTTATTTATGTATGAGGCATTGATGTATCTGACTTATTTATGTATGAGACATATGCCTATTCTATGTATGATACATATGCCTATTATATTTTAGTGCTCAGTTATTTTAGAGGAAGTGAGGTGACGGGGATCAACCCGGCAAATCCCATGGTCAGGGACCCTGGGTTAGTCATGAGAGGCACAGGTTGGACGATAGCTCGTCGGCAAATAGGGAGGCACGCTCCTGCTCGATATTATTGATAGGGATGATGCGATTACAGTGGATGCCAAGGCTGGATCGCTCAAGGCTAGGGTTACAGATGATATTGGTTGTCTTTGGTGTCGCCCCTCCTAGCCCTTATATGCTAGGCTAGGTCTCGGGGAGTTCATCTACGTTTACAGGTAAGCTTTCCTAACCCTAGCTTGCTCCGTACGGCAGGTCTTCACACCTTCCTTGTGAGTCGTAGACTCCTACGTCGGTGTTAATTAGCAGGCCGAGGCTGTATCTTCATGGGCCTTCTGTCTTCATGGACACCAGGTAGGCTCATCTGCAGGAGTCGTGGGGTCACCTCCTCGTCAGTAGCCCCCGAGTGCCTGGGGGACTCGAAGAGTCGCGCAGGGACTCGAGTACATTCCTTTGTCGGTTATTGGTATGCGCGGCACATCCGCGGGTCGCTGGCAGTCTGGTGGCCATGACAAAACCTGTTTCGAGGGATGCTAAGCTGAAAGGGCCCAAGGAGTCGACGGGTCGAGCCTTGGTGAATTGCACTAGGGCAAATACCACAGTAGCCCAATCAAACCCACGTCCCTCGACGTGAGCTTGGAACACTGGTGTCGAGCAAAAGTCCGGCCGCTTCAGGTCTTACGGTGTTCATTTGCCGCCAGTAATGTGCATAGCCTAAGGCGCGTCCGCCGGGCTTTTCTATCATGCGCAGCGCATGTGAAAGGTTGGGAGTGAAATCGCTCTTCGCCAAGTCCCAGCCCGGCCGAACTTCGCAGCGGGGTCTTACCTACACGCTAATCTTGCGTGGCATCTGGGCACAGTGTATCGTGTTCCAGGAATGTGTGTTTTTGAGGCGCGGAGCTTTATAGCATTGCACCCGCTTGGAACAAAACATCAAGCGAGCTGTTCACTCATTCACCCGAGGAGCTTGTTTCGAGTGCTCAGTCGGGGGTTTTTTTCGCGAGTAATCACTCGATTGCCGTGTCGGCTCTTGAGGTGAGGGAGCACCTGAGACTCTTAGCGCCGTATGATCTTGGCGAATGCATGTTTGTCTTACGTCGGGTTGAGGGAGCACCCGAGACTCTCATAAGTGCGAGTGGTCACTCGAGCACATGGATGACCTTTAGGTGAGGGAGCACCCGGGACTCTTTATGATGTACTCTCCCGATGGGAGTGAGATGATTTTCTTCCTTGGGGAAAAGATCTGAAAGATGGAATCTCTGAGCCTTGATGACCGCTGGTTTCCTTTGCCGCTCGTCAGGATGACGATGCCTCTTCTTGATGGCTGTCAGGGATGCCTCGCCAATGACCCGTCACATCTTCGTGACCGGTCATAATGATGGCCGCTGTGGCGTGCGGCAGGCGCTGGTTGGGTTTCCGATACGCGCGTTGGGAACGCGCGTGAATTGACGCGTCCCATGCATAGTTCGTCCCGTGGGAAAGCATTTTGGTCTTGGAATTTGAGACGCCTGCGACGTTTGTTCTTTCGATTAATTGCTGCTGTCGTCTCGGCTTCTCCGTGGGAGGTTTTGTGTTCTATAAATAAGGCGTTCTCTTCCACTTCGTTTCACCTCCATCCATCTTGCTCCTTTGCCCTTCCTTCTTCTCTTCTTCTTCTCATGGTTCCTAGGCGGGGTGTTGGTCATGGCCGTGTTCGTCGTGGCCGTGGTGGCCGTGCACCACGCTCATGCCGTGGTGGTCGCCATGGTGAGGCGCCAGTGCCTTCTTCCTCTCCCTTGGAGGAGGGTTTCTGGCGCTATGATTTTCTTTTGCATGTCTGTGGCCGGAGCGCCAGTCGCGTGCTTCTTCCTTCTTCTTTTTCCGCCATTGTCTCTGAACGTGGCTTGGATGGCTTGCTTCTGCATCTTCAAGGGAGTTGTCGATCTCCTTCTTATGTTGATTTGGAGGTTGAGAACTCCCGCTTGATTTTCCTTGGCTCTGGTTGGAGTTTGTTTGCTCGGCGGTTGAATCTGCGAGATGGCGATATGCTCAGCTGTCGTTTTGATGGCGAAAGCACTGTCACTGTCCGCGCGTTCGATCCGAGCGGAAATATCATGGATCCTCACTGGCAGGAGTCGAGCAGCGACAGCTCCACAAGGTCGAGGAGTCCTACTCCTGCGTCATCGACGGCTCCGTCTTCTGGCGACTCCTCAGATGGTGGTGGTGAGCCGTCTTCAACTGCTTCCTCCTCTGGCTCTGAAGAGGACCTCGATGTCAAGCCATCGATTAAGCGGGTGCGCCAGGCGACCTTGTAGAACTGGAGGCGGCCTCATCTTCGCTGGCAACCCGGAGAGGAGGCTGTTCGTCCGGAGAAGAAGGCATGCGGCCGCAGCTGGAGAAGAAGCTGGTGGAGCAGGAGAAGAAGCTAGTGGAGCATCGACAAATAAGTCGAGCTTCACTCTTTTGTTATTTCATTGACATCTTCAACTAGCTTGCTTTTCCTTTGTCTGTGGTGATGCTCTTTTACTAGGGTCGATTGCTCCTCATGAGCACACATGTAGAAGTCTTAATTCCTTGGGTGATTCCCTCTTGTAACAGGAGCTGCCTTCTATCCAAATGTAATTGAGTCCTTTTTGTACTGAAAATGATCCTTATGATGTAAATTGTGCTTGATCCTTTGCAATGGAATTTATATTTGGGCCTTTATGCAACCGAAAACTGTGTTCGAGTCCTTGACGATCAGGAGCTGTCTTCGATTTCTTTGGAACCGAGAGCTGTGTTCGGGTCCTTTGCGATCGAGAGCTATATTCGAGTCCGTCCAATACTTTGCACTGTGGGTTCTATCGGGTGCGCGACAGCGCTCCCGATGGGAGTAGCCCCCGAGGCTACGCTTGAGTCGAAGGGTCGAGCGTAGGCTAAAATTTGTTTCCCTTGTCGTTAGTTTCTGTCTTTTATCGGGTGCGCGGCAGCGCTCTCGATGGGAGTAGCCCCCGAGTCTTTAGGTGATCGTTGGTGATCGGGTGAAGACTAAATGAGCCTGTGTCCTGTGCTTCCTCTAAAGTTTCTTCAGAGTACTTGGTGCTCCATCTGATTGTGGCCATGTCTTTCGAGCCCTGCTCTCAGCAGGTGGGGCTGGCCGGGTATTTTTTAAGCTTCAGGCTGTGCGAGCGGTCTTCGGGGGGATTTTGTGCTCGAGCCCCCGAATGTTTGTATTTAAGATCGCTTGATAGCGTCTCTCGAGGGGATTTTATTCTTAAGCCCCCGATTGCTTTTGGTTGAGATCGCTTGAGTGGCGATAGCGTCTCTCGGGGGGATTTTATTCTTAAGCCCCCGAGTGCTTTTGGTTGAGATCGCTTGAGTGGTGATAGCGTCTCTCGGGGGGATTTTATTCTTACGCCCCCGAGTGCTTTTTGGTTAAGATCGCGTAGGCGACAGCGTCTCTCTGGGGGATTTTATTCTTAAGCTCCCGAGTGCTTTTTGGTTAAGATCGCATAGGCGATAGCGTCTCTCGGGGGAATTTTATTCTTAAGCCCCCGAGTGCTTTTTGGTTAAGATCGCGTAGGCGATAGCGTCTCTCGGGGGGATTTTATTCTTAAGCCCCCGAGTGCTTTGAGATGGCAGTATTTGGGCAATACTTTCTTTATTGCGGTCGAGGAGCTACATGAGTTGCCAGTCATGTCTTGACCGATGGGGACTATGGATAGAACAGTCGCAAGTTTGCCACGTTCCATGGGTTGCCCACGTCCTCGTCTTTCTTCGGGTTCTTCAGCCTGTAGGCGCCACCTCCGATGACTTCTGAAACTATGAATGGTCCTTCCCATAGGGGGGCAAGATGAGCACAACTCCGGCTCCAGCTCCTTGTTGTCTCTTGGATCCATCGAAGAACATTGACCATGAACTTGATAGGTCTGGGGGGCCTGGTGTCTGAACCTCCATCCACTCGACTAGGAAATCTGAGAGTACTTGGGCTTTGATGGCTGTTGGGTGCTTGAACTGCAGGTCCCGTGGGCTGAGCTCAATGTTCCACTCGACGACTCATCCAGTCGCTCCAGGGTTGTTAAGTATGTCAGCGAGTGGTGCGCTGCTCACGATTGTGATAGGGTGCTCGTTGAAGTAGTGGGACACCTTTCTCGAGGTCATGACGATGGCCAGTAGTAGCTTCTGGTAGTGTGGGTATCGCTGCTGGGATTTGGTTAGGAGCATGCTGAGGTAGTAGATTGGTCTCTGGATGCTCTAGACCTTGCCTTCTTCTGCACGTTCAACAACGAGCGCTGTGCTTACTACACTGTTACGTGCTTCCACGTAGAGGTATAGATTCTCTCGTTCTTTGGGTACCGCCAGGATTGGTGGGGTCGAAAGTGTTTTCTTCAGGTCCGCGAATGCTTGTCGGGCTTCCTCCGTCCACTCGAATTTCTCTCCTTTTCTGAGCAGTTGATAGAAAGGCAGCGTGCGTTCTCCCAGCCTGCTGATGAAGCGGCTTAGGGCTGCGAGCTTTCCAGTGAGCTGTTGTACTCCTTTGACGTCGGTTGGTTCTTGCATTCGGGTGATGGCTTGGACTTTCTCAGGGTTTGCCTCGATTCCTCGGGCAGAGACCATATAGCCAAGCAACTTCCCCGCCGGTACGCCGAATGCGCACTCCTTTGGGTTGAGCTTGATTCTGTACTTGTTGAACGCCGCGAAGGTTTCGCGCAGGTCGTTGAGTAGTGTGGTTGCTTCGTAGGTCTTGATGATGATGTTGTCCACATAGACTTGCACGTTTCTTCCAATTTTCTCCTTCAGGCAAGCCTGCATCATTCGCTGGTAAGTGGCGCCTGCGTTTTTGAGCCCGAAGGGCATGGTCCTGTAGCAGAATACGCCATAGGGGGTGATGAATGATGTGTGCTCTTCGTCTTCTTCCTTCACCCTGATCTGGTTGTATCCTGAGTAAGCGTCAAGAAAGGAAAGTAGATCGCACCCTGCTGTCGAGTTGATTATCTGATCGATTCTAGGCAGGGGGAAGTGGTCCTTCGGGAAATGCTTGTTGACTGGTCCGTAGTCGACACACATGCGCAGCACGGTCGTGTCTTTCTTGTGCACCAGCACTGGGTTGGCTATCCAGGTGGATTTCTTCGTTTCTCAGATGAATTGGGCGTCGAGTAACCGGTTGACTTCTTCCCCGATTGCTCCGCGCTTGGGCTCTGAGAATCGTCTCAGCGCTTGCTTCACCGGCTTCGTGTTTTGCTTGATGCGTAGGGCGTGTTCTGCGAATTCGCGTGGTATCCCAGGCATGTCGGCTGGGCACGAGGCGAATATTTCCCACTCGTCTCGAAGGAAAGCGACGAGAGCCGTCGCCTGCTCCTCTGGTAGGTGGGCGTACACGCGGACTGTTTTGTCCGGGTCCGTCGGGTGCACTTGGTGAGTGACTGTGTCACTGTCGATGCTGAAGTCGCGTCCGTACTCCTTGGATTCGCTTCGGTTCACCAATGGGAAGGTACTCTTGTCCATCACCATGGCTATTTCTCTGAGTTCTTGCTCGGATCCGAATGTGTTGGAGATTCGGTGGAAGTCACGATCGCATTGATCTGACTTGATGAAGCTTCCGTTGATCGTGAGGACTCCTGCTGATCCTGGCATCTTGAGCTTGAGGTAGGCGTAGTGTGGGACCGCCATGAACTGCGCGAATGCTGGCCGTCCCAATATGGCGTGGTACTGCAATTGCCAGTCGAGTACCTCGAACTCGAGGACGTGCTTTGCGAAGTTGCGTCGGTTGCCGAAGACGACGTCGAGTTTGATGACTCTGAGGCATGCGGCTGCTTCTCCTGGGACTACTCCGTGTAACTCGGTGCTCGATTTTCTCCATACTGATCGTGGGATCAGCATCTTTTGCAGGGTGCTAGCGAAGATGATGTTCATGTTGCTGCCTCCGTCCATGAAGACCCTATCCATGTCATACCCTCCGATTTGTGCGTCGAGCACCAGGGGCGCGTGCCCTGGTCTTGGGACTTCGGGTGGATGGTCGTCCTGTGAGAACGTGATGCTGGTCTCCGTGTCATGCAGCTGGTAGACTTCGACTATGTTTATGTTCTCGGCTGCTCTGGCTTGCAGAGTGTAGGCGTCGCTTCGTGCTTGCGGTACCCTTCTTCGATCATGAGCACCTGTTTTTGCGGCGGGCCGTGACGTCCTTCCGGGCTTGAGGGCGGCGATTGTTCGGGTCGTCGGTTGCGCCCGTCTTCTTTCTGCTTCTCCTTCTTGAGGTCGTCGGCTAGCTCGTTGAACAGGCGGCAGTCCCTCAAAGTGTGACCTGACCTGACGCGTCCCCAGTCGTCCTCGAAGCTGTGGATCGTACAAGGTCCTGCCAGCTATTCTCTAGCCGTGAGCTTGCTAGATCCGGCGTGCCGCTTCCTTCTTGAGATTCTGAAGATTTGCTCGTGATCCTTCGGGTGTTCGTGGAAGCGGGGGTCGTTGTCGATTCCTCGACTCATGTCTTGGTTCTTGATGAGGTTGGCGAACTCATCCGACCTTCGATCTGGGTCGTAGTACTCGCCCACCGGTGTCTCCGAGTCGCTGTCCTGACTGACGGCGGGTGCTCGTGTGACGGCGTGTGGTCGGGCGATCGTCGGTTGCGCGGCTGCGTGTCGTGGCTCCTTTATTGGGGCCTCGCCGTAGATCTCCCATGCGCGCCTTTTGGGTCGTCGATTCCTTCTTCCTTGGCGGTGGTTCTGCTGATCGCTGGTTTCGATCTCGCAGTCATCGTCTTGATGTGCGGCGGGTGCCCGGGCGGTGGTGGGTTGTCGAAAGATTTGCGGGTCCTCCGCTGCGCGTCGCGGTTTGTCGAGTGGAATTCCTTCATAGAGGCCCCTCGCCGTTCTTCTGGGTCATCGATTCCTTCGGCGCTGGCGCTGCACTTGGTCTTTACCGTAGTATCGGTCCTGGCACAACTGTAGCTCGAGCGGTCTTGATGGGGTGGCAGAGATGTTCGCCGTGATCTTGAGTCCTTCGAGTGGGCTAGATCTGGTTCTTTCCCTTGAGTCGTAGCTTGCTGAAGACGGGACCGCCGAGATCGTGATCCCAACCTGTGTAGTCCCCACGGACGGCGCCAATTGACGGGGATCAACCCCGGCAAATCCCATGGTCAAGGACCCTGGGTTAGTCATGAGAGGCACAGGTTGGACGATAGCTCGTCGGCAAATAGGGAGGCACGCTCCTGCTCGATATTATTGATAGGGATGATGCGATTACAGTGGATGCCAAGGCTGGAGCGCTCAAGTCTAGGGTTACAGATGATATTGGTTGTCTTTGGTGTCGCCCCTCCTAGCCCTTATATACTAGGCTAGGTCTCGGGGAGTTCATCTACGTTTACAGGTAAGCTTTCCTAACCCTAGCTTGCTCCGTACGGCAGGTCTTCGCACCTTCATTGTGAGTCGTAGACTCCTACGTCGGTATTAATTAGCAGGCCGAGGCTGTATCTTCATGGGCCTTCTGTCTTCATGGACACCAGGTAGGCTCATCCGCAGGAGTCGTGGGGTCACCCCCTCGTCACGAGGAGAGGCAGAGAAGAGGAATTCTCAGTCTTCAAGAACCGTCGAGAGAATCCTCAAAGTTAGTGCAATCAATGTCAAAGTAAGCAATGTACGATTATTCCAATCCGGTCACATCACCATCGAAAGCGTTCCAATCCCTGTCTTCTCGGCGCCGAAAGCGTTCCAATCCCTGTCACCTCACCGCCGAAAGCGTTTCAATCCCGGTCTCCTCAGTGCCGAAAGTGTCCCAATCCCTGTCACCTCAGTGCCGAAAGCGTCTCACTCCCGCTATAAAAGGAGGCATTGAACCTCTCTTCATCCTTCATCGCGCAACCTTTGAAATTGCCACTTCCCAAGTGTTCCTCATTTTTTGTAGTCGCTATGAATTTTCCTTGCTCGGATCAAAGCATTAGGCCGACAAAAATGAAGAATGCGAGTTTTCCCAAGGGGTGGAAGTCCTGCGGTGTTGGTGTGACGATCTTTGCAAGGTGAAGGAGGTGGCTGATTTTTCTGATTGGTTGGGCATGAAGTTTTTTTCATGTGTGCCAATTATGAGCATGATCCACTTGTAGCTATTTCGCCCTACGACAAGCCACCAGTATGTTTTAACGATGATGAATAAACATAATGTTGGTGTTATTGTTCATATCTTCATTAACACTCTTATTTGTGTTGCAGTCTCCTCCGCCCCTATGCATGTACTATCGTTGGATAGACACGAAGATGCCGGATTGGGCGGTGACTGAGATCGTAAAAGAGAACATCGTGCTTGGGAAAGTTTTCACAGGGAATAGCGACGCGAAAAGGCAGCAGCAGAGGAGAAAGCAGAGCAAGAGAGAGAGAGAGAGTTAAATGAATATAAGGCGCAACAAAAGCTTTTCTTTCAGGGTTTACTGAAGAAAAATCGAGAAGAGGGGCTTCACATGGAGGAGGAACGGCAGCGAAAGGAGAGTCGTGAGGCGGAGAGGCATAGAAAGAAAGCGCTCGTGAGGCCAAGGCAGCAGAACATGCTGGTGATGGGAAAGGAAAATATCCACGCTGGACTCCGTAGATTTGTGTGGTAGTATCTTCAATTTCGCAAGCGGCTGTATCTTAATTTTAGTATTGCAATGTATCTTTATTTCAATAGTTAAATGTATTTTAATTGCAATGTAGTGGAATAAGCTTATCCAGGCAGTTTTGGCCTTATTCGGGCCGAAACGGTGGGGCCGGGCGCAGTGCACAGTGCAAGCCATGCAGGTCGTCCCGGTCGCTGCTGACACCTCTTTCAGTCAGGCCAGTGCCAAAACAGGCTCTTTCCCCCCTACTACAACCGAAGCAGGACGTTTTGGCCCTACCGCGGCCGAATCATCTGGTTTCGGCCCTACAACGGCCGACAACGCGCTACTTTTTAAATAATTTCAAAACATGTACTATTACTAATTTTGTTATTAAAAATATATTATTTTTAAAAAATTCCTCAATTGTACAAGTCATTATCACACACCGCTCAAAACCTTTGTTATATAAGGATGCATGCCCAATAACAACATAGAATTTGCAAAAAGTATCAGGTTTACATACCCGGTGACTTCTGTGTGAACGACATGATAACTTACGGACCACATGTGTCAAATGTAATAATTTTGCTAATTTTAAAATGTAACCATAAATTTTGGAGATTTTTTTTTGTAATAGGGTTTGAATGGTTGCTTTTAGCTACAAATTTGACTAGGAGTTGCTTGATTTATTCAGAGTCCTAAATTACCATTTAGAGATTAATTATAAAAATTAAAACAAATTATAATTTGCCTTATGCCTTCTATTTAATTAACTGGGTTAGAATATATTTATATAAATCCCAAATACTAAATAAAACCCTAAATTCAAATTTGAGACTTAATTAAACCTTAAAGATAATACGTGGAATAGTTTATCCCAAATAATAGTTATATTAGCTTAGAGCGGCCATAATTATGCACCAAAATTTGCAGCGACTTGTCATAGCACATGCACCATGTGGAAAATGTTTTTTTTTCACCAGGTAATTTTGAAGTGGATAGAGCATATCTCCAGTATAGGTTACAAAGTACATCCGGGTAAGATATGTTGGGAAACCTTTCATACGCCACGTATGACCCCACCCTTTCTTGGGTGGGGGTTTTCCCTCTAGGGTTTGGTCCTCTTCACCTACCCCCTCTCCCCCTATATATACCTATGTATTGTATGGAGAGACATCAATTTGATAATAAAGATCAAGTCCAGACTATTTCTCTGTGTCCCTTTACTTTTCGCATCTGAGATTGTGCCGCGTGTACGACTACTTCGACTACGCTCCCGCTCCACGCCCTTGGACCGGACTCGCCGGCAAAGGTTGTGGAACACGTTATCAGCACGAGCTCCGCCGACTGATCTGCCTCGAGCCTTCATCAAGAAGGCTCTCGTCGTTCATCGCGGAGGTACAATCTAGATCCGATCGCAACAACGGTTTTACATATGTCTATGATTCCGTTCTCGCCCTTGTTTCGGATTTATTCGATCTATGCTGTGAATTTTTTCGCTTGATCGGAGCTGACATGATGTCGCCGGCATAATGCCGATCGATCTTGCATCAAGAGAAATTTTGCTAACTATATCATAAAAATACGGTGCATATGCATGCTCCAGATGAGCACGACACCACCGTGATGTACCCGCTGTACACACATTTTCTTTCATCCATGTACCTGATGTACACGTGCTCCTGATGAGCATGGCATCGTCGTTGGCTACCGTAGAGCCGTTCATCGTGTGTTGCCCGATCGGCCGAGCCGCCAAGCCACACAATGAGCTTCGCATTACGTAGCACCGCAATGCATCGGATGTTTACGAGACAATTGTGATGTACCCGATGTACACACATCGTGGTGTCCCGACGATGCACGTTTTTTTCTTCTCCTTTCTCAAGTCTGCACACATTGTCCAGATGGCATCTATCATTGGCTCCGTACGCGTGCCTGATATGCGCTTGCATGTTGCTTATCTTGCCGTATCTGAACCGTGAGTTGGTCGTTGCGTATGCTGGCCGCCTTGACCTGTTGTCATGCACAAGCCCGCGAGTTGATCGTCGCGTCCCACTGACGTGCGTTCACCGGTGCGCTCGCTGTTTGTGCTGACCGCCTCGATCTGTTATCCTGCGCTAGCTGCTGATGTGCGCAGGTCGCCGCACTTGCTGTTTGCGTTGGCCGCCTCGGCCTGTTGTCCTGCGCTAGCCCGAGAGTTGATCGTTGTGTCCCGCTGACATGCGCTCACTGCGTGCACTGGCCGCCCTCGACACGTTGTCTTGCGCCAGCCCGCGATATAATTTTTGCGTACATGCATGGTTGTATGCGAGTCTCGTGTAGGCAGCCGCTACTGTGATCCTGCTGGTCACTGTACCCTGCTGCACTTGGTCACCGCACCCGCCTGCTCACACCGGAAGTCTAGCCTGACTCAATTGCGCCTCCATGTGCCTGCTGCACACCAGCGCCCACCATGACCGTCGTGCTAGCTCAGCCGTTGTATTTATGTTGCCTTACGGTTGTCTGTTGTATGCAAGTGCATGGACCCCACACTTGGTCGTGTGCAGCATGCGTACGCATGCGTATGAGCTACTCATCGCGTTATGTCGGCCGCAAACACGCTTGACCGAGCTGTGTGCCATGACTGCTAGCCGCCCGCGAGCCCGCGTGCTTGCAGGCCGCGCCGCAGTTTCCGCCGTGCAAATTGTTTGTGATATGCTTAACATGTTTCCGTCTTTACCATGCTTGTACTATATGTTTTCATGGCTAGACTTAATTGTTTAATTACTTTTAATCGCTTTGAATCATTGTTAGCATGTTTTTAAATATTGGAACATCATGTTAATGAATAAATTTGTATCATCATCGCAATATGCAATGGATTACGTGATGTAATCAAATTACTTGCTGTAACCGGATTACCTGCTGTAATCTTAAAATATTTGCATAGATTGTTGATGGACGGAATCATTACCCGGGAGATTACCAAGTTTGTCTATAACGAGCTACTACCCCACCTGAACATCGCATGTAGAAATCGTCCTCGATCGAGTCCAAGCGACTCTCGTAAATGATAGGCTTGTGAACCCAGCTGGTCAACACCACCACTATTCTACGTGGACAACACTGGAACCGTCCTCGAGCGGAAGTTACTCGAAATGACCAGAACTTGAGGACCCAGCTGGTCCGACCACTACTACTCCTGACGAGTATGTATGGGCGTTGCCCTTCTTTAAATTCCATCTCTGCGATACTTTACAAAATAAGTACAGTGCAGAAAAAAGTGCTTCGCCCTTTTGGCACGCTCTCAAATAGTTGTGGGCCAGGCTGAAATACAATATTCGCTCGCATGAGGGTACATAGTGGAATTTTGTGGTGCTACAAGTTTTGGGTATCTACATTGTTCGGGGGACACAACATCAGCCTCGATGGTATGTTCAGGGGGAGGAACCATCAGCTCCCGGTAGAACCTCTGTAGGTGCCCATGGTAGAGCACTTGTGCCCCCGCCATGATGCCAATGAAGTGGACACGGTAGAGCACTTCTTGCTCGCCCCACCACACTGAGCTTGATATGTTGTTATCTTGGTAATAACCTAAGATGCGGAGAAGCTTAGTCAGCTTGAAATCTAGGCCCAAGTCGATGATGTAATTATTGACTCTGCCTAGTCTCCTAAATATTTATGGGTCCTATGGCATTTTTGATACATTTTGGATTTTAAGTTCTAAATGAGAAAATCCTATTCATTATTTCGATGCTTGAATGGTATTTTTATCATTCATTAATTTCTCTATTTATATATGATGGCATGTTATGTTCTGAGATATAATGCATTTTGTTTTATGTAATGTTGCTTCTTCCTCGCTTCATTATATTCATTAAATGCAATATCTTCGAACACATGTGGCACTCCCAATGGAGTAAACATGTCTTGTGGAAAACGATACACAAATACCATTTTGAGAGAGTCATGTGCTTTGAGTTTAATCTCGAGGGAATGTTATGAAAATCGCCGGCTGCGATCTGGCTCCAGATGAGCCACTATCATACTAACCCAAGGGAACAACTTTGATCATTAAGTGATGCATCGTTGTACCCCCGAGTCACTCGCAACCTCTTAAGTTCCATAAACATTCACGCTAATAGTCTCCTGTTGAGACCGGTGTTGTGATTGGCCAGAATATCCCAAATTGACCGATCATGATGAAAGTGGTAAACATGTTATGAAAAGTTTTTTCCTCCATTGGACACCGGGCTACGCTACACGATAATTGTAGCACTGCCTGTGTACACTACCTTCTGAAGCTCAGAACTATTTTGCCTCTGGCATGATAGATTAGGCTACTCTGTCTTAGTATGATGATGAATACAATTGACAACTCGGATGGTCATAATGTTAATGTTAAAACTTCTCGAACCCTGATGATTTTGTGTGCTCTGCATGCGCTACGAGGAAGTTAATTATTAGACCGTTCCCTTAAAAGTGAAGGATGAAATCCCAACTTGGACACATCCAAGGGGACATATGCGGTCCAACTCAGCCCATCCCAGGGTCGTTTTGGTACTTTACGATACGCATTGACGCTTCTCTAAGTGGTCCAATGATTGCCTGATGCAACAAGGAACCATGACAATGGGAACTGCGGTCGAGCATTCCGTACCACATGTCCATATGTAAAACGTACTTGTAAGGGCATTGATTAATTTCATTGCTAGACCGCTCCTTCCGGGTTGTATTTTTCCAACCAGATATTGGGAGCATGCGGTGTTACACGCTGCTAAACTCATCAACTTTAGACCGTGAGCCTACAACATCCATTCTCCTATGCAGCTCGCGTATGAGTCGGCACCGAAAGTTTTCCACCTTCATAGGTTCGGTTGCCAGGTGTACGTACCAACACCACCACCCCAACGATCTGCAATGGGCCTGCTCCGTAAGTCGGGGATATACATTGGTTATGAGACTGTGTCCATAATCAGGTATTTGGACCCCCGTGACATGTAATTGTCGTACGACCCGTTTGCGATTGCATATATGACGAGGATCTCTTTCCAACTTTAGGGGGAGGAAATCAACCCATTGATGATAAAAGTCGAGAAATAACGTGGCAAGCCACGGGGATCCGCGTTCAAGACCCACGCACTGTTGAGAAATAAATAAGTCCAAAAGATAATAGATTTGCATGCATTAGCGAATCAACTGCCTGATCACTTTAGTGACTTGAAAACTGTGAAAAAGTCGCATATGCCACCGCGCAATGCACCGGAAAGGGTTGAGATACCAAAGTTAACTAATGGTACACCCGCTCCCGTCCAAAGGCCTAAAAGGACGTGAAATCCGGTTTCTCAAATCCTATGTACTCGGGGACGCCTGAGGAAGAAGGATAAGAGAGATTTATCACAAATAGTCACCAAAGCCCCTAGTAAGCAAAAGGGGAGCCAATTGAGACCTGGCGCAAGTACGGAAAGTCCTGTGCACGGGATTCCGGACTTGAACGTCCCTATTGAGGGAACATCCAACGGAGATGTGAGTACACACATCGGCGCGGAAAAGCTAAAGGACCTCGCTCCTGTAATGGGAAAATGGTAGAGCAAGAGGTAGCGCGAGATGCGCCCCATGACGAAATGGCCATAAATCATATAAATAAAGGAGAGTCAAGGAACCGAGCAACGACGACTGTCGACATTAACTTTGCTAAGAAAGTTGCCTCAATCATTGATCCTAACCTAGGCCTAACAATCTTGCTGATTGTAAAAGAAGGTTGGATTGGAAAGATTGGCAGAAGGCAATTACCTCATAAGTGAGGTGGTTTGGTACAAAAGAAAGGCTCGTCACTCAAGGGTTCACTCAATGAACAGATGTCAATATTGAGGAAACTTACTCCCCAGTCATGGATGGTATAACCTTTAGATACATGATCTCAATGGCAGTAAATCTGGACTTAACAATGAAATTGATGGATGTTGTCACTGCTTACCCATATGGTAACCAAGATAGAGCAAATCAGGGTCTATACAATGTTCCTTTTAATTGTACAGACTTAAACAGTTTGGTAGGATGTGGTATAATCTTTTGAGCGATTTCCTTCATCAGAAGGGCTACACGAGCAGTGATCCAAGATGGATCTTGTATAATCTTGGTGCACGTGGACGATTTGAATATAATCGGTACACCTAGAGATATTGAGGAAGCGAGTTCTTACCTGATGTAGGAATTCGAGATACGGATTTGGATAAAACCAAGTTCTGTCTGGGTATGCAACTTGAACATTCCCCTGCTGGGATTCTAGTGCACCAGTCTGCCTACACCCAGAAGGTGCTGGAGAGATTTGGATTTGATAAGGCATATCCTTCAAAGACCCCAATGATTGGAAGGTCTTTGCAGCAAGACAAGGACCCGTTCAGGCCTAAGGAAGAGGGGGAGGAAATTCTGGGACCGGAATTACCTTACTTGAGCGCCGTTGGAGCACTCATGTACCTCGCGAATTGTACACGGCCGGACATCGCTTTCGCTGTTAATTTGCTTGCTAGGTACAGTTCTGAGCCTACCAATAGACATTGGAAAGGCATCAAGGACGTCTTCCGATACCTGCAAGGGACCAAAGATCTTGGGCTGTCTTATAGAAGGAATCAAGACCTATCATTGGTAGGCTATGCTGATGCTGGGTACCTGTCGGACCCGCACACTTCCAAGTCACAGACTGGATATGTTTTCCTTTGTGGTGGAACTGCAATTTCCTGGAAATCGTCTAAGAAAAGTGTTGTATCAACTTCGACGAACCACTCAAAAATCATAGCACTGTATGAAGCATCACGAGAGTGTGTATGGCTTCGACGGATGATTCACCACATTCAGCAGACGTGTGGGATGAACACCGTACAAACCCCCACCATTATCTATGAAGATAATGCAGCTTGTGTTGCACAAGTTCAGTCAGGGTATGTGAAGAGTAATCTCACAAAACATATCAACCCCAAGTTCTTCTATGCGCATGAGCTGCAGAAGATGAACGAGGTGAGGATCTTGTATACTAAGTCGTGTGACAATCTCGCTGATTTGTTCACTAAATCATTACCGAAGTCATCTTTTGGAAGGTGTGTTCGTGGAATCGGTATGATGAGACTTAGAGAAATGCTAGATTCAGGGGGAGATTCTTCACACCCTTATCTGTGAATCTCGATCCAGATGATAGAGTACTCAACTTAATGTTGGGTGGATTGTACTCTTTTTCCCTTATGTGAGTTTTCCTGATGTTTCTCACATTGAGGTTTTTGATGAGGCAATTCGTGCAACATGAGGAGACGTATTCTATGTGCTCTTTCTCCATATTTTTCCCACTGGGTTTTTCGGAGTTTTTGAGACATAGACAATACGGGGTGACGGACCAAGGGGGAGTGTTGGGAAACCTTCCATACGCCACGCATGGCCCCACCCTTTCTTGGGTGGGGTTTTTCCCTCTAGGGTTTGGTCCTCTCCACCTACCCCCTCTCCCCCTATATATACCCATGTATTGTATGGAGAGAGACACCAATTTGATAATAAAGATCAAGTCCAGACTATTTCTCTGTGTCCCTTTACTTTTCGCATCTGAGATTGTGCCGCGTGTACGACTACTTCGACTACGCTCCTGCTCCACGCCCTTGGACCGGACTCGCCGGCAAAGGTTGTGGAACAAGATAGACAGTATTGTGATGTTTTTTTATTTTTGGAAGAAAGAGAATATATCGTACACTTTTTTCGCATATAATAACTGATCTGCTGATCTTCAGCATGTGCTTCAACTAACCTTATTTACGCAGTTGCAGTATATGTCGAGCCGGTGCCCCTTTTATTTATTTATCTCTACTTTTTTTTGATAAAGGGCTTTATACTCAAAAGATTTAAGCAAGTACACCCGGCCTCTGCATAGCTAAGATGCACACAGCCGTAAGTCACCAAAATAAAAATAAAGGAGTGTATGACAAGTTACAAATGAAGAACTATCGCCACTCAGGGGAGCTCTATGCGTAGATCACGCGGCCACCCATGTTGGATAAAAATATCCCTCGCCACCGCTTCCAGTCGTGCACACGCCTCCATAAAAAGGCCTCAATATTCCACCCGTTGTAAGATAGACCACGAATGAAGAATACCCGTGCATCGATAAAGAACCTGCAAACAAGTGAAAATTTTATCAGAAAAAATCTTGTCATTTCTACATAGCCAGAGCGACCATATTACGGCAAGCGCTCCTACCCTGAGAATGGTTTTAATCTTATTATCTATCCCGTTAAGCCAATTGCCAAAAATATTAGCAACGGATGTGGGTTGATATAAGTTTGAAGCCATTTGGATAGCTGACCAAATAGAACGTGCAACCTTACAAGTGAAGAAAATGTGTTTTATTGTCTCATCATGAATACATGAAACACACTTCATACTCCCTTGCCAGTTGCGCTTGGCAAGATTATCTTTCGTTAGGATGACACATTTGCGAAGATACCATGCAAAGACTTTAATCTTTAAAGGTATCTTCATGTGCCATATTTTGTAGTTATTATCGACTGGTATTTCAGGTTGGACAAGCGCCCTATACATAGAATCCACAGAGAATTTTCCATTCCTATTGAGATTCCATCGAAACTCGTCGTGACCTTGTGACAGTTGCACTGCTGCTAACCGTTTTAGCAAGGCATTCCAAGACGCAAGTCTAGGACCGATTAAGTCTCTCCTGAATGCAACATTAGGGGGTGATACTTGCATGACCGTGGCCAGCGTATCTCCCTTATGTCGCACAATGTTATATAGGGCCGGATATTGATCTCGGAGTGTGGAATTTCCTAGCCATCTATCCTCCCAAAATCTTATTTCCGACCCGTCCTTAATCTTGAAAACCCCAAAGCGATAAAAGTCTTTCTTTGTCGCCATGAGACCAGCCCAAAAATGTGAATCTCCAGGTTTCCATATAACCTGAGATAACGCTTTTGTGCTGATGTATTTTCGCTTAAGGAGCGTTTGCCAAACACCATCCGCAGTCAGTAGCTTAAAGAGCCACTTACCAAGGAGAGCAGAGTTCTTGACCTGAAGGTCATGAATACCTAAGCCCCCTTGGTCCTTCGGACGGCAAACGACATTCCATTTGGTCAGTCGATATTTCTTTTTCTCGTTATCCCCTTGCCAAAAGAATCTCGACCGGAAATAATCCAATCTATGTAAGACTCCTTTAGGTAGTTGAAAGAAAGATACCATATACAGTACCATGTTGGTTAAAACTGAATTTATGAGTACCAATCTTCCACCTAGGGACAACAACTTCCCTTTCCAGCTAGCTAGCCTTTTTTGCAAACGTTCTTCGACGTGCTTCCATTCCGCATTCGTCAGTCTCCTATAATGTATGGGTATCCCCAAATACTTAATAGGAAATTGACCTTGCTCGCATCCGAATATCTCGGCATATTGAGCTGCTGCATCCTGGGCCTCGCCAAAACAAAACAATTCACTTTTATGGAAATTAATCTTCAATCCAGATAACTGCTCGAATGCTGATAATATTAATTTCAGATTCACTGCTTTATCTAGATCATGTTCCATAAAAAGAATTGTGTCGTCCGCATATTGAAGAATAGATAGTCCCCCATCCACTAGGTGTGGGACTACTCCCTCAATTTGGCCGTCTAGCTTGGCGCGTTCAATCATGATCGCTAACATATCCGCCACAATATTAAACAATATGGGCGATAAAGGATCACCTTGCCTTAATCCCTTTTTGGTTTGAAAGAAGTGGCCGATTTCATCATTGACGTTGACGGCAACACTTCCTCCCGAAACACAACTATGAATCAAAGCACACCACTCCTCCGAAAAACCTTTCATTCTCAGAGTTTGTTGGAGGAACGACCACTTCACTTTATCATAAGCCTTTTCAAAAATCGATTTTGAAAATGACTCCGTTTAGCTTTTTAGTGTGCATCTCATGAACGGTTTCGTGTTGTACCACGACACCATCCAAGATATTCCTACCTTGCATAAAAGCAGTTTGTGTAGGTTTGACCACATGATCAGCCACCGAGTTTATCCTAATGGTTGCGACCTTCGTGAAAATTTTGAAGCTAACGTTAAGGAGGCATATTGGTCTATACTGTTGTATCCTTTCTGCCTCCAAAACTTTAGGCAACAAAACAATTTCCCCAAAGTCCAGACGGAACAATTCAACTTGTCCAACCTGCCAACATTGGAACAACTCAAAGAGATCCGACTTAATCACATCCCAAAAGTGCTGATAAAACTCAGCGGGAAAGCCATCTGGTCCAGGTGCCTTATTACGCTCCATCAGAAAAACCGCCTTTTTAATCTCCTCTTCGGTGAAGGAAGCATTCAAAAGGGTGTTTTCCTCGTTAGAGACCTGGGCTATGTCTTCCGTCCGAGTCTCATCCATTGATAAAACATCATCCGTAGGAGCACCGAACAACCCTTTGTAATAGCTTGTAATATAAGCCTTGAGTCGTTCCTGACCCTCAATCATCCCTTCATCCTGATTTAGGGCGTGAATACTTTTTTTTCTATGTCTCCCATTGGCAACATTCTGGAAATATTTCGTATTTGCATCTCCCTTCAGGATGAAGTTAGATTTTGATCTTTGGTACCATCTGAGTTCTTCCTCACGCAGCATTCGTTCCACCTCCGCATTGGCTTGGCTTTTAAGCTCAATTTCATGTGTGGTTAACACTCGTGTCTCTGCAGCTCGGTCAAGCTCGTCAATGATGATATGCAAACGCTCTTTTTATTTTTTTAGAATCCCGGCTGTGTTTCTAGCCCATCCACGAAGATGTTTACGCAAATTACGAATTTTTGCGTTCCATCTTCGAATGGGGCTAGTTCCCAGGACCGGAGCAGACCACACTCTTTTAACCATGTCCTCGAAACCATCACGCAACAACCAGCCCAATTCAAATTTGAAGCGGTGTCGCGTGTTTGGTTTCAATGTGCCGGTTGATAAGAGTAGAGGGGCATGATCCGATAAATCCTCGATACGTTCCAGGGCGCATACTGTGACTAATGGGTATTTATCTTCCCAATCAGTACTCATCAGTACACGATCCAGTTTCTTGTATGTTGGCTCAGGTAGACTATTCGCCCATGTGAACCGTCTACCTGTCATATGTACCTCTCTCAAATCCAAGCTGTCAATGACAACATTGAACAAGAAAGGCCAATGATTATCGAATCTACCTTTGCTTTTCTCATGTGGGTACCTTAGCATATTAAAATCTCCTCCTATTAGAATAGGATGAGGTCATTATTAGCTAAGTTTACCATCTCCCGGAGAAAAGCAGCTTTTCGCTCCTCCTGAGCAGCACCATATACAGCGACTAGACTCCATATGAAGTTGTCCGCTTTGTTACGAACGTGGAATTTTATGTGAAATTCCCCACTCGTATAAGCTAACACTTCCATGGAGTCTGAAAGTACACCGAGTAAAATGCCGCCAGATCTTCCACGAGGAGGGATCGAGTGCCAAGTAAAGTCCATCCCGCCTGAAAGGTGATCTAGGACACTCACTAGAAAATCCCTTCTCCCGGTTTCGGAGACAGCCAAAAAATCTAATTTATGATCCCGAACATATTGAGCAATATTCAAATGTTTATCCAAGTCACCAAGACCTTTGCTATTCATGAAGATGTCGTTCATTGGGAAACAATTTGATATTTTGGCTGTTTCTCAAACTTTCTTACTTTTTTATTCTTTTTGCCTTTGGAAGTTTTGGATTTTCGTCCGGAGGCATGTAGATCATAATTAGATCCTAGCCCATCCTCATCCAATCCCACCTCCGTCACCTCTCCCACAAGATGAGATAGAAGCTGTCCATCAATAGTGGCATTCGCTTCTTCCTCATCTAAAGGGGTGGTAACCGACCTACTATATGCACCCGGATAAACCTTTAATCGGTCATACTCCATATGCTTCAAAGCGTTGGTCGAGACAGTGATTTCATGTTCATTTTTACCTAAGTTGACACCTAGTTTGTTTAAGTTGGAAGCTAACTTGGCAGAAGAATAAGATAAAAATGAATTATTGGCATTAGACGTACCCATGGTTGACGGTTCCAGCAATTCCGCCTTGCGCCTCATCGCCTTGGTTAACGCGTTCTCATCGGTCGCTGATGAGCCATCCGCTGCCACAGGGTGTCGCATGCTACGCCTGAGTGGGGGTTTAGGCTGCTCCCCAAGACGACGGCCTTGAGTCGCTGCGGGAGGGGGGATGTTGGTGGAGAACCCCCCTCGACCACAACATTCGAGGCCGAGACAACGTCCGCCACTGCAGCCTTTAGGCTCCTCACTGGTGAAGACTCAGTGGAACCCATCAGCTTCAAGCCAGCCTGCGACGGACGCTCCAAGGCGGAAGGCAAAGTTGATGTCGCAGCCCTCTCCAGCCTCGGAGTCCGTCCCTCATCTGAACATGCCCTGACCCCCGGTACCTCCTTGGCCGAAGCCTCGGCCGGTGGCGTTAGCAACCTGGCCATGGGTGTGCTCAGTCTGGGGATACACATCCCTCCATGACTAGCAGCAGAGACGTCCACGGTGTGGCCATGCATAGCCCCACCCACCGCCAAGCTTGAAGGGGACGCCGGCGTGGTCGCCGAGGTAGGCGACGATGGTGGGGCCACCGACAGTCCCGTGTGCCCCACAGATGCCTTGAACTTGGGAGCCGCTGCACATCCTATCACAGACCCGCACTCCGCCATGCAAGAAGCAGGATTTGGTGTGGCCACCGTCATCAAGGGATTAACAGTCCGAACCGGCAGCTGCTTAGGGACCAAGTGTGCATCAACCAGCCGGTTCCATCCTCCTGACTTCTTGATCTGTCTCACAAGTTCTTTGCCTCTAGGAGTCTGCGGATTTTGGTTTATTGGCATGATAGCCATGCCGTTGAGGAAGTGAGCCACAGATGCACTCTGGACATGTGTCGAGCTTTGCCCCGAGTTAGCATCAATAGCCATGTCAATAGCACCCAGGTTTCCAGTCGTAGAAGACTGCTTACCCTTGTGTCCAGCTTCCTCTCTCCCCTCTGAACCTTTATCAGCCGGATCATCCTTCTCTTTTCGCTCCCAAATGAAAGGGACAAAATCGGGTTCCGGAATGAAGTCCGCAGCCTCAGGACAGAAGGTGAAAGCATATCCTTTCAGGACCAACACACCGTTAGTTTTAATATACGGACCCAATTCATCGGTCTTCCATCCTACGAGTCGCCTACGGCGTCGCTGACGCTAGCCTACGAGTCGCCTACTTACGAGCTGTGCATATATACTTCCATCCTACCCAGAAATATAGCACACCACCATAGTTCATCAATATCTTTTCCTCTATCGTTCCTGATCCGCTTCTCAATTCTTTCCTACCCACAAATATAGCACACCACCACAAAATAACAAACCCTATGATGAAAGAAAAGAAATTATGAAAGGGATATTATGTGAGAGAGAAAAAGAAGAGGGATCATCAACATTGTGTTGCACCTACACCCCCACGACTGATCATAAGAGTGGGAGACATCAAGAATTTAGTTACCGCCAGACAGAAATAGAAAAGTACCTGGAATGATGGTAGCTGTGACTGAATCTCATCGTGTCCCATCAACACCGCTAAGCACGTTCCAAAGTGTCATGTTGCTACTAACAAACATCACAAATGGCCGGAATGGCTTAGTTAAGAACAAACAAGGGGACATCTTAGTTAAAGAAGAAATGGAAAACCACATGGAGAACAAATAGTGAAGTTGACATTATGGTTGTGATCGGATTGCTCAACCAAATAGCATTATAAGGGAAAATGCCAACCAGTGAACTATTGCATTTTAGTCATACCTTAAAATGTTAGAATGTAAATATACCGGTACATGTATAAACTGTGTATATGCAGGATTGTGTGCGTAAGGTTGTTGTAACCGAGTTGTTAGGTTGTTGAGATTGATCCTTATCTTGGCTAGGTACTTGTAGATCAATCCAACGCCAACAACCGAATCCTGTAATCTGTCTTCTATATAAACACGCAACGCATCCCTGCTAGGCATACGCTTACCGCAGTTTTTATATGGTATACAGAGCCTTCTCCTCTAGCACATCCGATCGCCATGGCCAGCTCCAGCGCCGTCCCCGCCGCACCCACCCTCATCCCCATCGCTGAAAAACTCCACCGCTCCAACTACCTTGTGTGGCGCGCGCAAGCACTGGCGGCGATCCGAGGCGCCCAGCTGATCTCCTACATCGACCCAGATCGGCAGGAGCCCACGGCCAAGCTTGCCGGCAAGCCAACCGAAGTGCCCAACCCAGCATATGAGATCGCCCAGGCGCAAGATTCTCAGGTGCTGAGTTTTATCTTCAATTCCATCTCACCCCCTGTGATGGTTCAGGCCGCCCACTGCTCCACGGCGGCTGCAGCATGGACTGCTATCAAGGACACCTTCGCCTCCCAGACGCAAGCCCACGTCGTCAACACCAGGATGGCCCTGTCGATGACCAAGAAGGGGACCTCCACGGTCGCCGAGTACGTGGGGCGCATGAAGGCCCTTGGAGATGAGATGGCATCGGCGGGGAAACCTCTCGCCGACGGTGACATGGTCTCGTATATCCTTGCGGGACTTGATTTTGACTACATGTCATTTGTCTCTTCGATCTGTGCCAGAAAGGAGACGATCAAGGTCAATGAGCTCTACTCCCAGCTCGTGAACTTTGAGTCCCGCCTCGCCATGTTCGAGGGAAACGCCTCGCACTCATCCCACTCTTCTGCCAACGCCGCCTCTCGGGGTCGCGCTGGACAGGGCCGCGGCAATGGTGGCCGTGAAAATGGAGGCGGCCGCGGTAATGGAGGCCGCGGTGGCGGCGGCCGCGGCAATGGAGGTCGTGGTGGCCGTGGCTATGTTGCTGGCCCAGATCACCTCCCTGAGGTTGTCTGTCAGATCTGCAAGAAGCCAAATCATGTAGCCATCGAGTGCTTCAAGCGCTTTGATGTGTCCTACACCAAGGAGAAGAGTGCCGGCGCCATCAACACCTCGTCCTACGGTGTAGACACCAATTGGTATGTCGACACCGGGGCTACGGACCACATCACCAGCGAGCTAGACAATCTCACCGTTCGGGACAAGTACAACGACAACGACCAAGTGTAACATCCTGGCTTAATAGGAATGATAGACTACTCATATCAACAAGGTGCACCTTCTTTTCCGGGAGCCCAGATCCAAAGAACTCCAAAGTTAAGCGTGCTTGGCTTGGAGCGATTTGAGGATGGGTGACCGACCGGGAAGTTGCTCCCGGGTGCGCACGAGTGAGGATAAAGTGTGCAGGAAAGACTAATGTTGGTCTGTGGGGACAGTCTAGATCCCGCCAGGCGTACGCCGGGAACCGGTGGGTGTAGCCGGGGCGTTACAAATGGTATCAGAGCCGACCCTTGTGGTTATACGGGCGTGTGTGGGTCAGTGCGCGAACATGTGGGACATGTGTCGGCACTGGATGCACAGACGTGTGCCAAGAGGGAACGTTCCTGTGGGCCGATGAGGACATCGGTTCCTTTGAGTGGGGGTGTATGTGACATCCTGGCTTAATAGGAATGATAGACTACTCATATCAACAAGGTGCACCTTCTTTTCCGGGAGCCCAGATCCAAAGAACTCCAAAGTTAAGCGTGCTTGGCTTGGAGCGATTTGAGGATGGGTGACCGACCGGGAAGTTGTTCCCGGGTGCGCACGATTGAGGACAAAGTGCGCAGAAAATACTAGTGTTGGTCTGTGGGGACAGTCTAGATCCCGCCAGGCGTACGCCGGGAACCGGTGGGTGTGGCCGGGGCGTTACACCAAGTACACATGCCAAACGGCGCAGGTATGAAAATTAGCCATATTGGTCATTCATATGTTCATACTCCTACTCGAAATCTTCATCTCAAAAATATCTTACATGTACCTAAATCCACCAAAAATCTGATCTCTGCTCACCGCTTGTCCATTGATAATCAAACCTTTCTTGAAATTCATCCTCTTTTTTTCGTTATCAAGGACAAGGCAACGAAGAAAACCCTCCTCCACGGCAGGTGTAGAGATGGGCTTTATCCCCTCTCATCGGGTCCTTTCAGTTCGGGCAGGCAAGCTTTTGGCGCCACCAAGGTCTCTCCATCGAGGTGGCACAGTCGTTTAGGTCATCCGTCGTCAACAATCGTTCGGCATGTTCTTTCCAAGAATAAAATTCCCTTTTCGAGTAGTGAGTTGAATAAAGAGGGTGTTTGTGATGCATGTCAAAAAGGCAAAAGTCATCAACTCCCCTACCCAAATTCTAGTAGTGTTTCCAATGCTCCTTTAGAGCTAGTTTTCTCCGATGTATGGGGGCCTGCGCGTGATTCTATCAATCGTAAGAATTATTATGTGAGCTTCATTGATGATTTCAGTAAATTTACTTGGATTTTTCTTCTCAAACATAAATCTGAAGTTTTCCAAGTATTTCATGAGTTTCAAGCACTCGTTGGGAGGCTTTTTAATCGAAAAATCATCACCATGCAAACTGATTGGGGTGGTGAGTATGAGCGCTTGAACTCGTTCTTTCGAAAAATTGGTATCACCCATCATGTCTCATGTCCCCATGCCCATCAACAAAATGGTTCTGCAGAACGGAAACACCGCCACATCGTGGAAGTAGGTCTCTCTCTACTCGCCCATGCATCCATGCCCTTGAAATTTTGGGATGAAGCGTTTCTTGCCGCCACATATCTAATCAATCACACTCCTAGCAAGGTAATTGATTTTGATACTCCTTTGGAAAAACTATTTCAGGAAAAACCCAATTATCATGCTCTTCGCACCTTTGGTTGCGCATGTTGGCCGAATCTTCGTCCCTTCAACACAAAGAAACTTGAATTTCGCTCCAAATAATGTGTGTTTCTCAGGTACAGTAATCTCCACAAAGGCTTCAAGTGTCTTGATGTTGCAGCTGGTCGTGTCTACATATCCCGAGATGTTGTTTTTGATGAAACTGTTTTCCCCTTTGCTTCGCTAAATCCAAACGCCGGTACTCTCCTTCGATCTGAAATTCTCCTTCTTCCTGATCATGCCACACCTCCTTCTATTAATCTAGCTGATGAACATATGAATAATCTAGCGGCTAATTTTTATGCTAATCTTCCTATTAATTTTGGTGGACATACTATTGCTGGTCATGATTTTATGTAAGGAGCACCAGACGCTGGACACGAAGCAGATTCAGGAGCTGCTACTTCTGCCACCGCAGATCCCGAGAGTAATGCTCCCTCGGCTGCTGGGCCAGGAGGGAGTGGAACCAGTGGGAACGCAGCGCCTGGTGACAGCGATGGCCCCATCATTGTCTCTCCACCACGGGCTGCACTAGTGCCAGGCGGGAGTCCGGCTGGTGTGAATGTGCCGGCTGACGAGCCCATCACGTCTCCAGGGCGGCATGCAGCGGCTTCCCCTTCTCCTCGTACGCCAGGCGGGCGTGTGGAAAGCAAAAATAGGAAAGAAGCTATGAATGAGGAATATAATGCTTTCATTAAAAAAGAAACATGGCATTTGGTTCCTCCAGTAAAAGGGCGAAATATTATTGATTGTAAATGGGTGTATATAGTTAAAAGAAAAGCAAATGGAAAAATAGATAGATACAAAGATAGACTAGTTGCGAAAGGTTTCAAACAACGGTATGGCATAGACTATGAGGATACTTTTAGTCCAGTTGTAAAAGCAGCTACTGTCAGACTTGTTCTCTCTATTGCAGTATCAAACAGTTGGAGCCTTCGTCAGTTGGATGTGCAGAATGCGTTCCTTCATGGCGTTCTAGAGGAGGAAGTATACATGAAGCAACCACATGGGTATGAAGTGAAGGACAAGCCTCACCATGTGTGTAAGCTTGACAAAGCACTATATGGGTTGAAACAAGCACCAAGGGCATGGTACTCTAGGTTGAGTGATAAACTTCAAAGGCTTGGTTTCAAATCATCAAAGGGTGACACTTCATTATTTTTCTATAGAAAAGGCAATATCACCATATTTATGCTTGTATATGTTGATGATATTATTGTGGCTAGTTCCTCACAGGATGCAACCATGGCATTATTAGAGGATCTAAGGAAGGATTTTGCCTTGAAAGATCTTGGTGATCTACATTATTTCTTGGGCATAGAGGTGAAAAAGGTGCAAAATGGCATACTGTTGACTCAAGAGAAATATGTTTCAGATGTGCTAAAAAGGGCAGGTATGATGAATTGTAAGGTTTCGAATATGCCTTTATCTACTTCTGAAAAGCTATCCAAAGAAGAAGGTGAAACTTTGGGAGATGAAGAGTCAACGACCTACAGAAGTGTGGTTGGTGCCTTGCAATACCTAACACTTACTAGGCCTGATATATCTTTCCCTGTTAACAAAGTGTGTCAATTCTTGCATTCCCCTACCACTCAACACTGAACTGCTGTTAAAATAATTTTGAGATATCTCAGAGGTACTATTAGTACATGACTAAAGTTTACCAAGTCAAGTTCAACCTTAGTCAGCGCCTTTTCAGATGCTGATTGGGCTGGCTGTCCAGATGACAGGAGGTCAACTGGAGGTTTTGCTGTTTACTTTGGGCCAAACTTGATATCATGGAGTGCCAGAAAGCAAGCCACTGTATCAAGATCAAGCACAGAGGCTGAATACAAGGCTCTAGCAAATGCAACATCAGAATTAATATGGGTACAAACTTTGCTAAGTGAACTTGAGGTGAATCACTCTTCAGTTGCCTGTTTGTGGTGTGATAATATTGGTGCAACCTATTTATCAGCAAATCCAGTGTTTCATGCAAGGACAAAACACATTGAGGTGGACTATCACTTTGTTCGTGAACGAGTGGCCAAGGGACTACTGATTCATTCCAACAAATGATCAAGTTGCAGATGGTTTCATCAAAGCCTTATCATGGCGGAAGTTAGAGGACTTCAAGCACAATCTTAACTTGGTGAAGTTATGATTGAGGGGGCGTGTTAGAATGTAAATATACCGGTACATGTATAAACCGTTTATATGCAGGATTGTGTGCGTAAGGTTGTTGTAACCGAGTTGTTAGGTTGTTGAGATTGATCCTTATCTTGGCTAGGTTTACTTGTAGATCAATCCAACGCCAAAAACCGAATCCTGTAATCTGTCTTCTATATAAACACACAACGCGTCCCTGCTAGGCATACGCTTACCGCAGTTCTTATATAAAACGCTTTCATCAAATTTGACGAGTGCATGCGAACTGATCCCCTATGCTTTTCTCTCCTGGTTTTCTTGGGTGCCTTCGCCTTGTCTGGTTCTGTCTCTCCACGATTTTCCTCTCCCAATAATAAAGTTCCCAAGTGAGGATTTGAATCGACGGTGTTGTGATTACTAGCTAAAACTAGCTTGCCCAATGTCCAACCAAACTAACGTTTGTTGCTGTCCACAATACAATGACTTCATATTTGAAGTTGGGGTTCATGTAGTCAAGCCACACTTGTTTTCTTGAACTTGGTGTTCTTGTAGTCAAGTGAGGCAGCATAAAATATGTCCCATGCATATTAATGTAATGATTTTATGACCATGGACGCAAAATGAATTTGATATGGATTGCATACTTCTGACTTATTCATTTTCGCAGTTGTCATGTGCTATATAGCTCAATGGTACATGTTATTATCACACACCGCTCAAAATCTTCGTTATGTAAGTGTGCATACCCAATAACTACATAAATTTTGCAAAAAATATATCAGGTTTTCATACCCGGTGACTTATGTGTGAACGCCATGATAATTTACGGACGAAAGGTGTTACATACCAGAATTTTGGTAATTCTGAAATGTGACCATAAATTTTAGAGAATTAGAACTTTCTAAAATGTGGTTGAACGCTTGCTTTTAGCTAAAAAATTGACTTTTTTAAAGTGCTAAAACATTGACTAGAAGTTGCTAGAATTGTTTGAATTGTGGCTTAAATAAATTTTGGATTTATTCAGAACCCTAAATTATCATTTAGGGAATAATTATGAAAACCAAAATAAAGTCACAATTTGTTTGTGCCTTCTATGTAATAAACTGGATAATAATATACTTTATATAAATCCCAAATATTAAATAATACACTAAATTCAAATTTAGAATTTAATTAAACTCTAAAGGTAATTAAGAAAATAATTTAATTTCCAAATAATGGTTATATTATCTTAGAGTGTGTATGGTCATAATTCTGCACCCAAACTTGCAACGACTTGTCATATATAGCACATGCACCATGTCCATGGCATATTTTTTTATCATATACTTTTTAAGTGGATAGAGCATATCTCCAGTATAGGGTACAAGTACACCACACCCGAGTGAAGACAGTTTTTATTTTTTAAAGAGAGGTAATACATCATATTTTTTTCATATAATAATTGATCTCGCGATCTTCACCATGTGCTTCAGCCATCCTCATTTATGTTGTTGCAGTTTATGTCCAGCCGGTGCCCCTTTCTACCTTTTTTTTCATTTTGGTCTTCACTTACCACTTATGTATATATATTTTCATCCATAAGGTCTCCAAGAACGAACTCGGTCCGCTTCTCACTTCCATCCTACCCATAAGTACAGTACAACACCACAAAATAGCTAACCCGCTGAAAGACAAGAAATGATGTAAGAAAGATTGTGCGAGAGGTGAGAGGAGAGGGGTTCATCAACATTGCGTTGCACCCAACAATTGGTTATAGGAATGGGAAAGATCAAGAATTTAGTTATTACACAAAAGAAACAAAGAAGTCCCTAGAATGATGGCAGAAGTGACAGAATCTCACCGTGTCTGATCAACACAGTTAATGACGTTGCTTGTTGCCTTGTTGCTATTACCAAAGATCACAAATAGCCATAAGGGCTTTGTTAAGAGCAAACAAGGGGAGAACTTCGTTAAAGAGGAAAAGAAAGACAATGTGGCTAACAAATAGTGAAGTTAACATTACAGTTTGTGATTGGATTGATCAAAGAAATAGCATTACGAAAAAAAGTCAACTGTTGAACTGTATGCTTTTTGTCATACCTTAGGACGCTTCCATCATCGCTCGATCCAAAATTTGACGAGTGCACGCGACCTCATCCCCTATGCTTTTATCTTTGGTTTCTCTTTGCTGCCTTCGCCTAGCTAGTCTGGTTCTTTCTCTCTCGATTTTCCTCTCTCAATAATAAAGTGCCCAAGTGAGGATTTGAATCAAGTGTGTTGTGATTACTAGCTAAAACTAGCTAGCCCAATGATAAATTAAACTAGCGTTTGTTGTCATCCACAATAGAATAACTTCATATTTGGAGGTGGTGTCCAGGTAGTAAAGCGACACTTCTTTTCTTAAACAAGATGTCCCTGAATCAAGTGAGGCAACTTAAAATATGTCCCATGCATATTAATGCAATGATATTATAATCATGGATGCAAAATAAATTTGATAGTGTTCTACATAGTTCAACGGTACATGTTATTATCACACACCGCTCAAAACCATCGTGATATAAGGGTGCATGTTTCATAACTACATAAATTTTGCAAAAAAAAAACATCAGGTTTTCATATCCGATGACTTCTATGTGAACGATATCATAACTTACGAACGGTAGATGTCACACACATGAATTTTTCTAATTTTGAAATGTGACCATAAAGTTGGGAAAAATAACTTTCCAAAATATGGTTGAATGCTTGCTTTTAGCTACAAAAATTGATTAGAAGTTGCTTGAATTATTTGAATTGTGGTTTAAATAAACTTTTGATTTATTCAAAACCCTAAATTTTCCTTTAGGAATTACTCCATATGTTTCTTAATAACTATCGCTAAAATGATAGTTATTATGAAACGAAGGCAGCAATTATGAAAATCAAAATGAAGTTATAATTTTTAATATGCGTTCTATTTAATAAATTAGGTTACAATTTATTTTATATAAACCCCTAATATTAAATAAAACAACTAAATTAAAATATAATTTAGTTAAATCCTAAAGGTAAATCGAGGAAAATTAATTTCGAAAGGATAGTTATATTAGCTTAGAATGTGTATGGTCATAATTTTGCACCAAAATTTGCGACGAATTGCCATAGCACATGCACCATGTCCATGGCATATGTTTTTTTCATCATAGTTTCAAGTGGATAGAGCATATCTCCGGTATTACAAGTACATCCGAGTGAAGATAGACATTATTGTGATGTTTTTATGTTTTGAAGGAAGGTAATATGGTACATTTTTTGCATATAATAATTGATCTCAAAATCTTTAACATGTGCTTCAGCTATCCTCATTTATGCACTTGCAGTATATGTCGAGTGGGTGCTCCTTTCTATCATTTTTCTTCATTTTGGTCTTCACTTACCAATTTTATATGTATACTTCCATCCATATGATCCGTGGCATTGTCAATATCTTCTCCTCTATCGTTCTTGAGTTTTGTAAGATCGGACTCGACCCACTCCTCACTTTCTTCCTACGAAAATGTATAGTACACCACCACAAAATAACTAACACGTTAAAAGAAGAGAAATGATGCAAGAAAGATAATGTGCGAGAGGCAGAGGAGAGGGGTAATGAACATTGTGTTGCACCCCATCGACTTATTATAGGAGTGGGAAACGTCAAGAATTTAGACCACACCAAGGAAACAAAAAAGTCCCTGGAATGATGGTTGAAGTGGGAAAATCTCACCGTGTCGATCAACATAGCTAATCATGTTCAACATTGCCATGTTTAAAGGTGGCGTTCATGTAGTCAAGCCACCCTTCTTTTCTTGGTGTTCGTTTAGTCAAGTGAGACATCTTAAAATATGTCACATGCATATTAATGTACTGATTTGATGATCATGGATGCAAATATTTTGATACAGATGGAATGCTTATGACTTATTTGTTAGTCCGCGGTTGTCGTGTGCTACATAGCTCAATGGTACATATTATTATCACACAACGCTTAAAACCTTTATTATATAAGGGCGCATGTCCAATAACAACATAAAATTCGCAAAAAATCAGGTTTTCATACCCGATAACTTACAGACTACATGTATCAAATGTCAGTATTTTGCTAATTCTAAAATGTGACAAAAAATTTAGGAGAATTAAAACTTCCGAACATAAGGTTGCCTACTTACTTTTAGCTAAAATTTTGACTAGGAATTGCTTGAATTGTTTGAACTGTGGCTTAGATAGATTTTGAATTTATTCAGAACCCTAAATTTCCATATATATATATATATATATATAGACTAATTATAAAATTAAAATAAAGTCACAATTTTTATTACTTCTATTTGGAAAATTGATTTGGTATAATTTATATAAATCCCAAATATTAAATAAAACACTAAATTCAAATTAAGATTTAATTAAACCCTAAAGATAATTCATAGAATAAATTAATTTTCAAATAATAGTTATATTAGGTTATAGCGTGTAGGGTCATAATTTTGCACCAACATTTGCAACATAGCACATGCACCATGTCCAGGGAAAATGTTTTTGTTCGTCACATAAATTTGAAGTGGATAGAGCATAACTCCAGAATAGGGTACAAGTACATCCGGGTAAGATAGACAGTATTGTGATGTTTTAATTTTTGGAAGAAAGAGAATATATCTAACATTCTTGCATATAATAACTGGTCTCATGATCTTTAGCATGTGCTTTAACTAACCTCATTTATGCAGTTGCAGCAATGTAGAGTCGGTGCCCCTTCTACTATTTTATTCATTTTTGTGTCTACTACCAGCTGTGTATATACACTTCCATCCATAAGGTCCGCAATATCACCAATATTTTTTCGTCTATCACTCCTGAGGTTTGCAAGATCGGACTCGGTCCGCTTCTCATTTCCTTCCTACCCACAAATATAGTACGCCACCATAAAATAGCTAATCCTCTTGAAAGACAAAAACTGATGTAAGAAATATTATGTGCGAGACGTTAGAGGAGAGGGGTGATGAACATTGCGTTGCACCCAATGATTGATTATTGGAGTGGGAAACATCAAGAATTTAGTTACCACACCATGGAAATGGAAAACTTTATGGAATGATAGTAGATGCGACAAAATCTCATCTCTCCGATCAACACCGTAAATCATGTTCCACGCTGCCATGTTGCTACCACCAGACATCACAGATGGCTGGTAGGGCTTAGTTAAGAATAAACAAGGGGAGAACTAGGTTAAAGAGGAAAAGAATGACAATGTAGCTAACAAACAGTGAACTTGACTGACGAGGGGGTGATCCCACGAGTCCTGCATGTGAGACTACCTGGTGCGTATGAAGACAGAAGGCCCGCTGGGAAGCCACGACAGGCCCACGACTGGCCCAACCAGGCACCGATGTAGGAGTCCGCGACTAGTATGGAAGGCACAACTTGACGTACAATGCAAGACTATAACTAGGAAACTATCTTTGTAACCTAGTACGGACTCCCCGAAACCTAGCCTAGTATATAAAGGCTGGGAGGGGAGCTCATCCAGATCAGTCCAATACACATCTAGTCACCTGGTCTTGCCAGATATCGCCTGGCCTCCTCTGTAATCGCCTCCTCACGCAATAATATCGAGCAGGAAGTGCTTCTCCTGTTAGCCGACGAGTATCGTTCAACCTGTGCCTTCTCTATGACTAACCCAGAGTCCCTGACCATGGGACTTGCCGGGGCTGATCCCCGTCAATTGGCGCCGTCTGTGGGAACTACACAGGTTGGAATCGCGATCTCGACGGCCTCATCACCGGCATTCGTTAAAACAACGACTACATCAGCACTCATCGACTCTACGGCCCGAGCAGACTCCGATCTACTCGGATCCCTCGGTTTCATGGCTCACCTCCCGGCTTTTCCACCGGCCTTCACCAACCTGTGCACCGGTGTCAACCTGATCTTCGGAGCATACCAAATCTACATCAACCATTGGGGAGTCCTCCGTCTCACGGATCAAGCTCGAGCACCCGCAGCAACAGATCATACGCCAGCGATCGAAGATGCACCCGCCCACGTGACGACTCCGCGAGTCAGCCTTGACTCCCAACCAGACTGCTTGAGTGGTCCATGGAGGAAGCGCAACATGCGCGCAAGCAAGTCAACAGTCAAGACACTGTCCCAAGTGTTCGTGGCAGACGTCCAAGAGCCAACCGCAGATGACAAAAACCAAGATGACGACCCGAGCAGTCATCGAGACACTCGTTCGAACAGCAAAAACAGTGATCCCGACAACACTGGCCAGGTCACCGTCACACATGGAGAACCAGGAACCATACCAAAGAAAACATACAAAGGAACGGAGCATAGCGATCACAAGAGCGACGAGCCAGAAAGCAGCAAGCACCAGACTCCGGGCATGGAAAAAGAGGACCATCACGTAGAAAAAATCTACCTGTCCAAAGAAGCAATCGCCAGAGTAAGGGACGCAGTCAAACGCGGCAAACTGCTCCCGGAGAACGCAACATGAGACGAGCTCAGAGCTTACAATAAGTTGGTGATGTCTATGCACGCTTCTATTCTTGTAGACTATGTTGGGCCTCCAAGCACAGAGGTTTGTAGGACAGCAGCAATTTCCCTCAAGTGGATGACCTAAGGTTTATCGAACTCAGGAAGTAGAGGTTGAAGATGGTCTCTCTCAAGCAACCCTGCAATTAAGATAAAAAAGTCTCTTGTGTCCCCAGCACACCAAATACAACTAGGAGTTGTATAGGTGCACTAGTTCGGCGAAGAGATGATAAAATATGGGTGATAGGTGTGGCAAAATAAGGTAATATAAATCTGTAATAAAAAGTGCAGCAAAGAATCAAGTGGTAACGTGAGCACAAACGGTATTGCAATGGTGGAAACAAGGCCTAGGCTTCATACTTTCACTAGTGGCAACTCCCAACAACATTAACATAGTGTAATCACATGATATTTCCCATAAAACATGCAATGAAGACGTACTCGGAGGTCATTTCTTTGTGGTCAAGAGAGGACGAGAATTGTGTAGGGCTACAAAAGCACACCTCAGAGTTCGTAGTTCTCAATCTATGGATTTCCCAGTGTCACCGCGGCCATCCAAAGAGAGTACCACAATCACCACAACATATCTAAAGGATAGTCAAAGACAAGCACCAAAAGACTCTCAATCTTCAATCCACACACAAAAGAGGAAATCACTCATGATAATATTCTTCTAACCCATGTCCAATAGACCGCTGTCACCATGGTCTCGGGGATTATACTAGATAAGATCAAGTGAGTACATGAAATCCAATACATAGAAGAAGGGGAAACATCATGGGATCACCCTAGATTAACATAGCCAATGATCACAACAAAGATCACATCATGGGAGAGAGAGAAGAACACATAGCTACTGGTAGAAACCTCAGCCCCGAGGGAGAACTACTCTCTCTTCATGGAGGAGGGAAGCAACAACAATGGAGATGAATCCGGGGGCACTTCCCCGTCCCGGCAGGGTGCCGGCACAGGAATTCTGTCCCCCCGAAACTTGATGGCGATGGCGGCGGAGATAGGAATTGCTTCTGGAGAAAAGGGGTCTGGAATCAGGGTTTCCGCGACGGGAGAATAAATAGGGGCCAAAGTAGGGCATCAGGGGGGCCACCAGGGGTCCAGACGCCCCCCTGGCGCGGCCAACCCCTGGGGCGCGCCACCAGGGCGCCTGGGCCCCTGGTGGTGGCCCTCTGGCCCCACTCAGGTCCTTCCGGAAGGTTCTTCTGCGCTGATTTTTTATCTGATTTTTCCCGAATTTTTGGAGCACTTTTTATATGGGGGAAAACTGAAATAGAAAAATAGCAGAAAACAGGAACTGGCACTGTGGTGCACTGAGTTAATAGGTTAGTCCAAATATGATCAAAAGTGTATGAAAGTGTATCTAGATCATAGCAATATCACACAAAACATGCATGGAGCAAGCAGAAATTATAGATACGTTTTGGACGTATCAGCTGGCGAGTGACGTCACCAAGAGAACAAGGTAGCAACACTTAGAATTAGAGAAGCAAGGAAAAACTGCCATCGATCCAAGGAACAACCGCAGGCCATCTCCTAGAAGCGACTCCTCCGACTACGACTCCCCCATCCGTGCCAGATCCAGATTCAGCAATCTGAAACGCACGAACAAGAAGAAGGTGGCCCGCAAGCTAGATGACGACTTCAAGCTAGAAGAGGACGACGACGAGGAAGAACAACTCACGCCAGCCGAAGCCCTTATAACTGCCCAAGAGTACCTATCTCGTGCTCAGAAAGGCAAGAAAGGCAGCTTAGATCGCAACACGACGATAACGCTCAAAATAATGAAAGACGCCATCTCAGCCCCCAAGAGAGCAGGAGCAAGACGAGTCCCCCGCGAGCAGACCCCGGACAGGGACCCCAGCTCACCCGACGACGACAACAGCGATGACTGGCGCAAGCGCAAACAAAACAAAAACCACGACAGCGACGGCAACAACAACAGACGCAACAGCAATCGGCGAGACGCACGCGACGAGATAACACAAAACAAAGTCAACCGTGGAAGGCGAAGGCGAGCAGCCCGCGAAGAGTACTCGGATGAGCAAGCTTCCGACGAGGACATAGAACCATGCGGAGCACTTTGCTTCGCACGATCCATATAGAAAACAAGGATGCCGAAAGGTTTGAAGCTAAACTCCACAACGCACAAGTACGACGGGCTCGAAGAGCCAGAAGCATGGCTCGATGACTACCTAACGGCCGTCAAATTCTAGCGGGGAACCAATATCACAGCAATGCAGTACGTACATCTCATGCTCGAGAGCTCGGCGCGACACTGGCTGAAGAACCTACCGCGAGAATCAATCAGCTCCTGGAAGAAGTTCCGCAGCGCCTTCATCGAGAACTTCAAGTCCACTTACAAACGACCGGCACCACTCAGGAGCCGAGGGCCTGCAAACAAGGATCCAGAGAATCCCTGCGAGCATACATCTAATGATGGACCATACTCAAAAACTCAGCCAAGGGCATATCAGACGAAAGCGCAATCGACGCATTAAGAAGGGGCTTGCAACGCATCGACTTCAAGGAACAACTCGGGAAGATGAAGGTCCGAACACTCGCACGACTGCTAGAGCAAGCCAACAAATGGGCAGACGGAGAAGACTCCGTACAGAATGAATCAGAGATCCAGCCAGCACGCTCAGAACGCGACTACGACTACCACACCAGCGACAGGGGATTCGACAGAAGAAGAAAACGCCCGAGGCGTAACTTCTACGACGACAGAGGACCCAATATGGTCGCGGCCAGTTTCCCGGATGACAGAGAAAGCAGACACCGCGACGACAGAAGATGGCACAGGGACAACCAAGAAGATGCACCCCAAATCCAAAAACGGGATTGGAGAACAAGGCAGCCACAAGATGACGCCCGAGCATATCGCTCGGCCAAAGAGCGGCTCGACGGACCATGCACAATACACGAGTTCAGAAACGAGCGTGAAGAGTTCAGATCAGGACACACCCTCACGAACTGCAGGCGCTTCATCGAGCTCTCAGAAGAAAAAAGGCGATCTACAACAACAACAGCTCAGCCTCTCGCAAGCGTAGCAGTCAGGACCATCGCCCACAACACACCACCAGCACCTACAATACCAGCTAGGCAGGTAGCAGTAATCCAAGAACGGAGCACGACACCCGAGGAAGAAGAAAAATACCCAGAAGCGCATAGCCGGATCTACATGATACAAGAAGGAAGACCATCAAATAGGCAGCTGAAGCAGGTCACCAGACAAGTTTTCCTCGCAGTCTCCTCGCACCCTGCTGTCCCAGAATACTTGCGCGGGTCCGAGACTGAAATCACCTTCTCCCGAGAAGACCACCCGCCAGCCATCCCGCGCCCAGGACACGCCGCATTAGTACTCGAAGCAAGAATCGGAAACTACGACATGTCACGAGTCTTCATGGACAGCGGCAGCGGAATCAACATCATATTCACCAGAACCCTGGAAGAAATGCTCATCCAAAACTCAGCACTGAAAACTTCAGGCACAACGTTTCATGAAATCGTGCCAGGGAAAGCAGTCTACCCCCTCGAAAAAATAAGTCTCGAGGTGGTTTTTGGAAGCACGAGAAACTTCCGCAAAGAGACATTGGATATCGAAGTGGTCAACTAGAAATCACAAAACCATGCCATCCTAGGACGCCCAGCCTTCGCGCGTTTCATGGCAGTGCCACACTACACCTACCTCAAGATGAAAATGCCAGGCCTGCGAGGAGTGATCACAGTCAGCGGCAGTTTCGTCAGATCTGACCGCTGCGACAAAGAGTTCCACAAGATATCAGAAACCTTCGGAGCACACCAAGCGAGCGGAGCCACATCATCAGAGGAAGAGGCCCTACCATAGAAGCAAAAGGGAGCCACAACAATCTACCGTCCTTAGGGCTACTAAGCCATCGATCCAAATAAAGGGGCTGTCTTCAAACAACCCCCCCCCTCGTGTACGAAACAAAAGGAGAAATATTGAAAATATTCTACCAAAAATTCTTTTTGCCCATTGGCACTCGGGGGCTCGCCGCAGCAGCCACCCACCGAGGCATTCTTCGCTTACGCGACTCTAAAAAAATCGGCACTCGGGGGCTCGCCGCAGCAGCCACCTCCCGAGGCGTTCTTCGCTTACGCGACTCTAAAAAAAATTGGCACTCGGCGGCTCGCCGCAGTAGCCACCCCCAGAGGCGTTCTTCGCTTACGTGACTCTAAATTTTTTTGGCACTCGCGGGCTCGCCGCAGTAGCCACCCCCGAGGCGTTCTTCGCTTACGCGACTCTAAATTTTTTTGGCACTCGGGGGCTCGCCGCAGCAGCCACCCCCCGAGGCGTTCTTCGCTTACGCGACTCTAAAATTTTTTGGCACTCGGGGGCTCGCCGCAGCAGCCACCCCCCCCCCCCGAGGCGTTCTTCGCTTATGCGACTCTAAAAAATTTGGCACTCGGGGCCTCGCCGCAGCAGCCACCCCCCGAGGCATTCTTCGCTTACACGACTCTAAGAAATTGGCACTCGGGGGCTCTCCGCAGCAGCCGCCCTCCGAGGCGTTCTTCGCTTACGCGACTCTAAGAAATTGGCACTCGGGGGCTCGCCGCAACAGCCACCCCCCGAGGCGTTCTTCGCTTACGCGACTCTAAAATATCGGCACTCGGGGGCTCGCCGCAGCAGCCACCCCCCGAGGCGCTCTTCGCTTACGCGACTCTAAAAATAGCACGAGGGGACCCCTCGCCCAAAAACTCAGCAGCCAACAAGACAAACCTATACCACACAAGATTGGCTTACAACAGATGAACAAAGTAAAGCAAAAGGGAACAACAACACACATTGTTCAGAAAGGAACCAGCGCCAAGCAAAGACTAATCCCCAGGCTCTGACTTTACTTTGCACAAAGCACCTAACCGACGGTCATTATCCTCGACCACCCACTTCACAACTTCATTTGCAGGCTTATCCGCCACGGCATAATGGTCGTCCAACGGCTGAGCTCGACCACCAGGAGGACCTTGAGCTGCTAGCATAATATCCACCCCGGTCAATGACTATGGACAAAGGCAAAAGTACAGCGAGCCCTGCATAAGTCTGGTGATTAACTACACGCCGAAGATCTGCAGGCTAGGAGAACAGCCGACAAAGCTTCTCCAGAGAAGAGGGGACAGGATCTAAAGGGTAAAACTCAGCAAAAATTCTGCCAAACACTCCGCAGCAGTACTCAAGAGCCCGCGGTACCCTCTCAACCCGCATCCGCAGAATGCCGAACACCCGAGCACGCGCCCTATCCATCCAGAAAGGATTGTTCGCCTGCACAACCGGGTCCTCCAGCCACAACAACTCAGACTGTACTGCCTCTTCTTCCTCGCGAGAACGCTCAGCAAGCACGTCGCAACGAAGAACAAAGATCAGCCGTAAAGCATAAGGAAAAGAACCCGCACAGTCGAATGGTCGAAGAAAAGACAAACTCACCCTTCAGCAGATCAGATAGCTTCATCATCCAAGCTGCCAAGCCATCCAAGACAGCCTCAGCACGTTCACGTTTCGAGCGATGGACCGCAACAACACCTTTCAGTCGAACGATCTCACGCTCGGACTCTTTCAGCCTCAAGCAAACAGACTCGTAAGCACCCTCGCGAGCATCCTCCTTCAGCAAATTCCAAGCCGGAGAAACGCCCGGGATGGCTTACCGCAAAGAGAAACAAGTCAAAGGAAATGAGACAACAAGCATAACAAAGCCGATCCATGAATTAAAAAATGATCCGACGTCCCATCGGGAGGCACATTACAACTGTAGTTTTCAAAACAAAAACAGGTCCACCCTACTCCTCGACTGAAGAATTGTTTGCAGCCTCCACGACCAGTTGCAGCTGGCGGGCCAGACGAGTCGCTCGTGCAGTTTGCTCACTCGTATAAGCAGGCAAACTATCCACCATGGAATCCTCAATGGGGACACCATGGCCCAGAAGAACAACAATAGACGTGGCAAGCCCACTCACCACATTCTCACAAACCAATCCCTCCAGCTGATCACCATCCGGACCGAAGGCAGCAACTAGAGAATCGAGACCCTCAGGACGCTTCTCCTCATCTGGGAACATATGCTCATGGAGAAGCTTGAGGAGATTTGAAGCCCAAGCATAGACATCCCCAACAGCTACAGCAGCGCCCGAGATAGCATCTATAGAGCCACGGAGAACACCCGAACCCGCAGCAGCCACCTTCACCGCCCCAATACCCGCAGAGCCTGGAAGAAGGAAAAAGATCAAACATCCAGCAATCTCAGAGACAAACCAACCCCAGTAAACAGATGACAGCAAGAGTCGACTCACCAGTCAAAGAGCTCGCCAAATCCTGCAGGCGCTTGCACTCAGCCTTCTCGACTTGGAGAAAATGCTCCTCCACCCGCCGCAACCGCTTGAGCTCGCCATGCTGCGCCTGCAGCTCCTTTTCTTTGGACTCCAAAGCAGCCTGAAGTTTAGCAAGCTCCTTCTTTGCAGCCTCCGCCCGCTTGTCAGCACCCTTCTTATGGCCTACGGAACAAACACCAGTCAGGAAAAATCAACTACCAAAAGAAACAAAGACCAAGAATCAGGATCTCACGTCTCATAGCAGTCAAGATCCCCCTGGACCGAGTCATGAGCACGTCGCCACCGATCAGTTTTAGTCAGCACACGTTCGCACATCCGGAACAAAGGATGAACGCAAGTAAATGCATCAAGCCAAAGCATAGGAAAGAAGAAAATCAAACTCAAGACTACAACCAATCACAAATGATTGCTTGCAGCCTCGAGGGCTACTCCCAATATGCATAAGACCGACAAAAGGAAGACCAAATCAAAGACTACAACCACTCACAAGTGACTACTTGCAGCCTCGGGGGCTACTATAGCAAAACACAGAAGGACAAAGAAATCACATACCAGCTCCGCCATACGATCAAAGAACTTCGCTTTATCTTCGGAAGAGAGATCCCGCCTCTCCAAGAAGTGCTCCTTAGGGATCATTGGTTTAACGTCCGGAGGTAAGTCCCCTTCAGGAGCCGCAACAGCCACAACAGACCCCCCAGACAGAGCAGTCACAGAAGTTCCCTCCGCGCCTGCAGTCACAGGAGTCGTCCCCGCACCCGAAGCCACGGGAGTAGCAGAACCAGCCAGCCGATCAGACGCCGCACCAGAATCAGTCGAAGGAGCACCAACAGCACCAGCACTCGCAGAGGAAGCAGCCGGAGCAGGAGCAGTCCTACAATTTTTTTATCTTCAGAACACCAGCCAAAGCAATGAACAACAGAAAGACAAAGAGGAAAGTTACACTAACCCAGCAGGCGCAGCGCCCGGACGCAGCAATATACCGAACTTGCGTTTCTTCGGGGCAGCTGAGGGAGGACACGGGATAGCAGACTGCACGACTGTCGGCAAGTCATCACCGTCACCCGCCACATCACGACCACTCACACTCAAAGGGCGAGTGTGTTTGACACGCAGAGGGCTCGAATCCCCAGAGTCATCCGCAACTGACGGTGGACCACCCGTGGACTCGACAACAACAACACCCGAAGCACCAGAAGCACCCCCTTCACTCGCAGGCACAGGATCAACATCAACATCACCATGTTCATCGAGTATATCCGCATCTTCAGGCTACGACAGATTGTTCAACAAAGGGGTGTGACCCTACAGATGAAAGCAGCATCAGCAATCAACAGAAGCGAGTCAACATTGCAAATAAAAAATTCAAGACAAGTACCTGAGGAAGAGGCAAGTCAGCAGAGTAAGGACGAACAAGACTCTCTTCCCCAATGCTCGTGCACTTTGTGACTTGCTGAACCCGGGCCAAAAGGTTGTCATCAGAAAACTCCTCGGGTGAACACCTGGTCGAGTCATCAGACCCAGTGTATTGCCACATGGGACGCACCCGATGCTGAAGCGGCTGCACGCGTCTCTTGACAAACACGGAAATAAGCTGGACGCCAGTCAATTCATCCTTCAAAGCAGTAATATTTTGCACAAACGGCTCCACGAGAGACACCTCGCGAGCAGACAAAGGATGTGCCCATGACGATCGCTTAACCGCCCGCGCAGCAGGATCGAAAGGGGCCAGACCAAACCGCTGACCCTCAACGCACTAGTCCTTCAGATAAAACCAACTCCTCCACCACGAAAAGACGGAGTTCAGCTTCTCCAGATTAAAATAAGCATACTTCTCCTTAATGGAAATACCCACGCCCCCAATGGAATATTTAGAATTTGTCTTCTTCACATTGAAGAGACGCTTCCAGAGGCCCCAATGGGGATAGATCCCATTGGGAGTCAAATCATGCAGTTGCAATTGATAGGCGCAAAGCAACCCCCGGAGAAAAGGATGAATGGGAAGCGCAAAACCACGAGGGAAGAAACTCTGAAAGCATACCCGCTCATCTGGACGGGGCGCAGGAATCTCCTCATCCCCAGGAATCCGGGTGGCACCGTGCGCCACCACGCCATCGGCCACCAGCTCATCCAGATCTGCAGTTCCAAAAGCAGACCGCTCCCATCTGCTAGTCATCCTCGACGACTCCTGTGCTGCACTACGAGGATACTTGGACATAGATCTTAACTAGCAAACCGCACGAAAAGATAGGAAGGAGACAAAGAACGAAGAAAGAAGAAGAAAGAGAGGCAGGAGAAGGCAATGGCTGGGTGAAAACCTAAACAAACCAGACTCATCGGGATTTAACCAGCAGTCGGAGCAAGAAAATCTTCACCGCTCGTCTTGGAATCCAGCAGACGTGGCGCGATCCCACGATAGCCGAGAAACATGGAAAACTCAACCGGCGCACTAACCATACCGCCCACTGCGCGCGAAAAACGAGGGCCATCATCACGCAACGCGAAATTTTCGGGCAGCAGACGTCAAGTCACTTTATTTTCACACGACATGGCGACCCAACCTGTCAGGCGGACCAGCAAACGCCACATCTTAGCAATACGTCTCAAGCACGCATCTTCGGTCATCATTCTGCTCTTTACAGGTTTTTTCATATTATTTTAAAAAAAATCTTTTACTCCCATTGGGAGTACCTTTATTCGACTTCGGGTGCTCCCTCATCCAGAAAGGAAAGATGTGCTCGAGTAATCACTCGCACCAGTAGAAACAACATACTTTCAGAGTTCGGGTGCTCCCTCACCCCGAAGACAGTAAAGCATTCGAGTGACTACTCGCAAAAAAGACTTAGCAATTCAACAATATGACTTACTTGCGCACTCGACGACATTCCGAGTGGGTGCTTTTTTATTTTGCTCTCCGGAGTTCATTACAAGCTCCGCGAGTGACTGCTAAACAACTCACTTGATTGTTTATTCCAAGTGGGTGCATCGCTAACCAGGCTCCGTGCCTCTACAAAAACAATTATGCCTGGACTACGACACACTGTACCCAGATGCCACGCAAGCTTAGCGTGTAGGTAAGACCCCGCTGCGCAGACCGGCCGGGTCGGGACTTGCCGCAGAGCGATTTCACTCCTGACCTTTTCCATGCGCTCGCATGATAGAAAGAGCCGAGCGGACGCACTTAGGCTATGTGCTTAGATTGGCAGCAATTGATCCTATAAGACCTGCAGCGGCATGAATTTGCTTGACACCGGTCGTTCCAAGTTCATGTCGAGGGACATGAGCTTGATTGGGCTACTGCAGTATTTGCCACTAGCGCGATTCACCAAGGCTCGACTAGTCGACTCCTTGGGCCCTTTCAGCTTAGCAATCCCTCGAAACAGATATTGTCATGGCTCAAAACTGCCAGCGACCCGCGGCGATGCCGCGCCTACAAATGATAAAGCATGGACGAATTTGAGTCCCTGCGCGACTCTTCGAGTCCCCCAGGCACTCGGGGGCTACTGACGAGGGGGTGACCCCACGAGTCCTGCATGTGAGGCTACCTGGTGCGTATGAAGACAGAAGGCCCGCTGGGAAGCCACGACAGGCCCACGACTGGCCCAACCAGGCACCAACGTAGGAGTCCGCGACTAGTATGGAAGGCACAACTTGGCATACAAGGCAAGACTAGAACTAGGAAACTATCTTTGTAACCTAGTACGGACTCCCCAAGACCTAGCCTAGTATATAAAGACTGGGAGGGGAGTTCATCCAGATCAATCCAATACACATCTACTCACCTGGTCTTGCGAGATCTCGCCTAGCCTCCTCTGTAATCGCCTCCTCACGGAATAATATCGAGCAGGAAGTGCTTCTCCTGTTAGCCGACGAGTATCGTCCAACCTGTGACTTCTCTATGACTAACCCAGGGTCCCTGACCATGGGACTTGCCGGGGCTGATCCCCGTCATTGGCACTATAGTTTGTGATCAGATTGCTCAAAGAAATAGCATTGTGAAAAAAAATCTACTGAAAAACTGTATGCTTTTTGACATACCTTGCAACGCTTCCATCATCCCCTATGCTTAAAATATGTCCCATGCATATTAATGTAACCAGTTTATGACCAAGGATGCAAAATAATTTTGGTATGGATGACATGCTTCCAACTTATTCGTTAGTCAGCGGATGTCATGTGCTACATAGCTCAATGGTAGATTTTTTAAATATTGTTTTTAACAAAATTCAAAAAATATTTCAAATGTATATGGCTATCGACCCCGTTCGATCGAAATAGACTTTTGGACCCCTCCTTTATATGAAGCAAGATTTTGAGAGTTAATACATGAGCTAAATATCATTGATTCGAGTAATATGATTTCAAAAACTTGTATACACACTCATACCTCAACATGAAATCTAGTTTAGATGTAGGCATGGACATAAGGGACGGGAGTGTTGTTTAACTCATAGACACACACTCTTCCTATTATGCAGAAAATGAACTAATTCTTGGATATTCTTTCACCAATCGTATTTTGTGACAAATATGCTTCAAAGAAGAGCATTGGTATTGCAACCAAGATATATCTTCGCGATGCCAAGGCAAACAAGTTCAAATATGGTATCTTCGACCATCGCCCTGTACTTTGGGATTTTTTTTGTTTTTTTTCCCATATTCGACTTTAAGACCATCTATATGCTAAATATGTGGGAAAAACCTTCAAAGTTGATTTTTTCTTTGAATTATGCAACTTCATAGTGCATATTACCCTATACTGTCAAGGTCTCCATCCTAAGACATATCTCACCTATAAGCCATCTAAATGTTTTTGGTACACGAGTCTCTATTCATGTTGCAACATGGCAACAACTTCCGCTGGCTACCGGTACAGCCGGTCCATGGTGCACTTCAACCGCCCCTTGACTGGATATCCTGGAGGACTGGTACAACCACTTGTGCTTAAGCGGTACTACCGCTGCCTATCTCAATCGTGCGAAAGTACCACCTATCTCCAGTTTTTTCACCTGGAGTGGTACAACGGCTCGAGGCCCCGAGTACATATAGTGGCACGGGGGTTATCTCACCCACTCCCCACACCCTGTTCTTCTTAGTCTCGACCTTAGTCGTTGTCCCCGTTGTCCCGGATTGCCACCGGCGCCTCAGATCGGGAGTGTGGTCCCAGCCTCCTCCCCGATCCTCTTCATGGATCCTAGTCGTTGTCCCCGTTGTCCCGGATTGCCTCCGGCGCCTCAGATCGGGAGTGTGGTCCCAGCCTCCTCCCCGATCCTCTTCATAGATCCCGGTAATGACCTCTATCATCTCTAATTGTGGTTTATCCTTGAAACTAAATCATATGGCATTGATAGGTTTGGTTCTTGGCTAAACTAGTTGGTGAAGAGGATCACTTGTTGCTAGATATCATGTGGTAGTATCTAGTGGCTAAGACTTTTGTTGGCGATCTACGTTGAGGACCGTTTGCACCTACCCTATCTCGATTGCAACCGCCATAAGGCAATGGTACAACTGCCCTCTTGGGTAGTAAAACCGGGATCAGGGGCGATTCAACCGGCCCCATAACTTTTTCCTGACCAGTTCATCCTTTTGCATGTAATATTAAATTCCTTTCCGATCTTGTGTATACCTATGCTTGCCTTTTTTTTGTCCCTCTATATATGCCCCCCCCGTGCAGGTGGTTCAAGTGCTGATGGCGTCGCACTAAGATGTGTTCCATGAAGGAGAAGGAACCGGTTGAGGATGAGGTGACCAGGTCCTCTGGCAGACTCATTGGTAAAGGTCGCAGGTTGGTAAGGCAAATATGGTCAATCCCTTAGCTCTATGATTCCTAATAAGTTCGCTCGTTTCCAGACGGTGAACCCCTATATTGATGCACTTGCTCTCAGGTGGAGGAGCCCTGAGTATTGGACGGAGGGGCAAGATAGGATCATCATAGAGGTATGGTGTTTCGAAGAACAAGTTCTCTAAGCAGTTTGCGATTGATATGGATAATATGCGGGGTGATACTCACGAGAACTACTTTGCATAGGAATTGGATGTGTGTGAGGAGTTTAATCTACTGAAGCTCATGGATATTCAGTGTGCTTTTGATCCTCATCTTTTTACTCGGTTTTATGCTACTATTCACTTTGTGATCCATCAACATCTTATTTTTATAGGTAAAGAGATGCCATTTTACTCATATAATAGAAAATTTTCTATTTAGTCTAAACTAATGTTTTTTTTCTTGTAAAATATGAAGGGTGGATTCATATTGCCCATATGAGTAGCAATCCATTCCTAAATCAAAGGACTTGAAAGCAAATTTTCCTATCATTTAGATTTTTAAAAATTCTTACAAACCAAAAGAAACCTTATAGGTTCGGAAGAGGAGGATCGACTCTTATATAAAGCCGAGAGTAACATATATCATTTTATTACTAGTAACATAATAGTTTTATTATGTGGCACTGTGTTGTATTGCCCAAACTAAACATATATATAGAACAACATGAAGGTCTTCAATCAGTTTTGGTGTAAGGTCGTGTCCAAATTAAAACCTACAGAAGCCTAATCAAAAAGTTTGTCGTTGACTAGATGTGACTGTGTGTTTGAATGAGAACCAATAATTTGGTTGGCCTTGACGACGTTACGTTCATTAGTTTAATTTTACGTCAATCTATGAACTCATGCGTTAATTTCTAGGCACACCCACAGATTGGTAGGAATAGTTGGGGCAGTATCCAAAACACACCCTAATTCACAAATCCTTTGAAGGATACAATCCATTTGAGGATCACAAATGATAAGTGTCGAAGGAGTAGGTTCAAGGAGGTTGGCCTGAACGCCTCTATAACCACTCATTGCGCCACGTCATTGCATGCATGCATACACAACGAAAAAGATGTTAATGAAATATTTTTGGGTTTTTTAAACTTCAAGGCGTTTAACTCATAAATAAAAAATCTAATTAAAAATTCATTTTCACCATTAAATTCATCGCGACGAGATCTTTAAAACTAGATCCCATATTGATATGTTTTGACAATTTTTTTGGGCTATAATTTTCCATGATGTATACACTGAAGTTTTCATGGTGTTTACACTAATACTGACATGATATGTTTCAACTATTTTTATTCTAGATTTAAAGCTACCGCATTTCAACTACTTTTTGCTCATCGGTGACGGTCCTAGAGAGTTGCAGCAATGGCCCGTGGACCCTGAGCAGATATCTTGCCGGTGGGGTGATGTCCTGCATGACGGGTTCCTGGAACACATATGCATCAAGGAGACTCTCGGGCGCATCTCAATGTGCGATGTCGGGGTGATGAGGCTATGGGTCAGGTGGAGCCATTGTCGATGGTGTGTTGTTGTGCTGGCAGCGACTTGTTTTCTGTGTTCATGAAAAAATCTAAAATATAGATCATGGCAAAAATATTATATCTAGACATTTATTTACTTTTTGTTTCCATGGAAAATATAATATAGTTTTTATCATGGCAAGATGTTTTCTTGCCATGGAAAATAAATATGTGTTATCAAACCACATTTTGGAGTTTTAATTATGAATCATGACAAATTCATTTCATGGATCATAAAAATTCTTTAGTAATTCACCATGGAAAATTTTAGTAATTAACCATGGCAATTTTTAATAGTTAACCATGGCAAATTTACTTCATGGTTCATGACAATTTGTATTAATTCATCATGAAAAAATTAGTTATAGATCGTGGCAAATTTAGTTTATAGATCATGGGAATTTTAGTATTTTGACCATGGTAATTATTTTTCTATGAACCTTGGAAAATTTAGTGCATGGATCATGAAAATTTTGAGTAATTCACCATTGCAATTTTAGTTTATGATTCATGGCAAATTTTAGTCATTGACCATGTCATTTTGAGTAATTCACCATTGCAATTTTAGTTTCATGAGATTAAGGAAAATGTAGTCTACACATCACGTCATTTTTTTCTCCTTCAACCATGGAAAAACTAATTCCTTTTTTGTATGTAAAAAAATAATTTAAACGTAAAAAAACGTAGTTGAAATATATCATAGCAACCAGTGTAAAACACCATGGAAATTTACGTGCAATAGACATGACAACTTTTAACCCAAAAAATGGTCGAAACATATCGATATGTGATCTAGTTTCGAAGATCTTGTCGCGATGAATATAATGGCGAAAACGGTTTTTCAGTCGGATTTTTCATTTATGGGATATTTTTTGTAAAACAACTGAAAACCTAAAAGATTCCAGCAGATATCATCACTTTCGTCATTTGTGCGGTTACATGGTGCGATGTGTGGTAACGGGGGCATTCAGTGCAACCCCTTAGTGTGTTTTTAGCAGATCCCGCATTTCCCCGTCCCTCGTAAGTATTTTAAGGGCCGCCCGTAAACTCGTTGACGGTATCGCGAGAGCCCGGGCAGAACATACCCCGTAAAGTTGTACCTTAATTTTTTAAGGTACTAGTTTACGAGATCAGTTTCGTGCTACAGCTCTCCCGATCCCGTAAATCATTTTGTATATTCATTTCATAACAACTTCATATCATTTGAAATGCATCATTTCACATCAAAATCATCGGTAATTATTTTTTGCGCAAACATCAACATGAATTTCAAAATGATGCGACAAAAGTTCATATCATCCAATATGTAGAATTAAACAAGAAAAACATCATGAAGTCAAGGTTCTTTTGCTTTCACCATCTCACCAATTTGCTCCCTTCAAACTAGATGCTTCGGCTGACCTCTTCATTTTATTTTTATCCAAATTTTTCCCATCGGGTTTGCCTTTGTATCTTTCTTCCTTTGGTGCATCATCACTATCATCATCTAAGTTCACTAGTGAAATTTTTTGGTGGAGCTTCATTGTTCCTCAACCTCCATTTATCATTATCTTTAAGCAAGGCCCAACAATGTTGGAGCACAAATGATTTTCCTTTGAAACCCGGTCTTTGCTTAAACTTTTCATGTTCAATTCTGTAAGAGCAAGTTTTGCCCCCGAAGGTTTTGGACATTGTTGGACAAAGTAGAAGTGGAACTAATATTGTTTTCGAGTATAAACAGATACTTAGGTTCCGAAAGAATGGAGTTTGCAAGTAGAAGGTCGAAGGACAACTCAATGCAGCGAAGCTGCAGTCATCTACCGAAACCTTTAAAGGAAGACGACCCCTAAAAATGTCGTCGAAGAAGAAGACTCTCTCGAGTAAAAGCGCAACGAGGAGAAAGCTGAAGCTGGTCGAAGACTTAGACTTTTTACTAGTTTTTCTTTATGTTCTTGAGTCGTAGGAAAAACCGTACTATCAAGAGGGGTTTGCTAGTTGAGATCTTAGTCGAAGTGAATTTGCTCTGCTCAGCCTAAACCCACGAAAGCCTACCGAGAGAAATCTTACTGAGTCGAGTGAATAGCTCGAAGGCAAAGTCATCGCACTTCGGGCCTTCGAGAGAGAACTCGTTCGGTAAGTCAGCTTACTTGTTCCTCAAGTAAAGTTGCACTGTGATTGAAATCCGACCGTTGTGGACACGCGTCAAGCGGTCGCATCGGTTCACTTCAGTCATTTTACCCATCGGGATCGCCAACTATAAATACCCCGCACCTACCCGCCATTTCGGGTCGGCTGCTCCACTGAAGATTCTAAGACAGAAGTTTGTGAGCATCCCAAGAGAGATTCATCGAGAGAAAACCAAAACCCAAGTCTGAGCTGAGTTGAGCTATTCACAGAGACTTAGGTCGAGATTAGCCGATCTTTTTATCTTGGAGAACTGCAAGTCTCCTAGGCTGTTAGGCGTCGCCTGTCAAGCAGTCGAAGAGAAATTGTCGCTGCTGAAGGAAGTTTGTAAAGGTCTCGGAGATGTCCTGAATCATCTACCACGAGTGAAAACTGGACAAGCTCGAGGAGTTTGTTGCAGTGGAGAATAGGACGGAGAGAGTTTTGCTCCAGGTGTTCAATCACCAGTCCCTCCAACCAGACGTAGCACTTTGCAGAGTGTGAACTGGTTTACCAAACATCGTCGTGTCAGGCTCGTTTTTCTTCTAGCATTTACATTTAGTATTTACTCGTTCCCTATTTGTCTTTGATGTTTTCCTTCGCTCCCAATCCTTTCGAGCCATGCATTACTTTCGATACTGTATTTCCTTCGAGATGCCTTTAGTCCTTCGCAGTTTGCATGAATTCCTTCTAAGTTCTTTAGAATTTTTAGAAGTGATCATTCACCCCCTCCCCCTCTGATCAGTCTTGAGCTTTCAATTGGTATTTTGGTCTAACAACCTGGAGTGTTGTCAAGAATGTCGTTTGCAGCTGTTCGCTCGGGGGAACCGATTCCTATCTACAATGGGAAGGACTATCCCTATTGGAAGGACAAAATGAAGAGGAATATCATGGCTATCAACTCTGCCGCTTGGGAAGTTGTCAAGAATGGTGTAACTGTCAAAGACAAAAATGCTATCACTCCTGAAGAGGCAAAGAAGATAGAGCTTGATGCTGAGGTCTAGCTTTTCATTACAAATCATCTGATTCCAGAGAAATATCATGAGGTCAAGAATATTTCTTCGGCCAAATGTATTTGGGACTATCTCGAGAAAATTGGTGAAGGTGTCTCTACTCAGAAAGATGCTCGTATTGACACCCTTCGAAGCAAGTTCTATCGGTTCAAGAGGCACGAGGGAGAAAAAGTTAACTCCATATACAGCAGACTCAATGCGCTGTCAAATGAACTGATTTCCCTCTGTGTCGAAGACATTACCAATCGGATCATTGTCAGAACTTTGCTCCGTTCCCTTGATGATTCCTTCGATCACATTGTGCTGATGATTAAGGAAAGGACTGATTTCAAGGATCTAGTTGCCGCTGATATTCTTGAGAGACTCAATACCTTCGAGATGGAAGAAGATGAAAAACGAGATGTTAATGGGACTCGAAGAAAATCTCACGCACTCAAGGCCAAAGCTTCACGTCACTCCTCCCCTGAAGCTAGTTCTGAAGCTGGTTGTTCCTCAGATGACCCCAAGAACATTGGAAAAGATCTGGCACTGATAATGAAAAGATTCAACCGCTTTCATGTCAGGACCCGGGGTTAGCGTATGCAAGTCCCGCTACGACATAGTCATATGGAGAGCCGAGAACCGCACCCACTTGTCTACGCGGACAAGGCCAAGCACATAACGTTCTCAAAAAGCATCGCACGTGAGGGGCATCCCATCCAGGCCAGATGATCAACTGCGATTGGTCCTCATCGTCTGCACACAAGTCTAAATGATATGGGTGATGAACTCCCATATTCACAGACAAGTCGCCTCAACCATACTATCGACTATCTCATAACTCTTACATAGACTTACTCCAGCCCGATCACTTAGTCGGGGTTTAGGGCAGGCTCGATCATACAACAAAGTGTGTACGAGACAGAGTCTCGAACAATCGCATCGCGATGCCCCAAGCTGCGCACATCTAAGGGCCACTTGGTGTACAAAAGACCGCCAGCCAGATCACAACTAAGGTCTCGAAAACCCATACAAAGACATGCATGTTATAAACATACACACAGCACACATGCCTTGTATGAACAGCATGTATCATTGCAATTCTCTATAAAGTATAGATTTTATTGATAACTCTCACAGAGTGCACACAGAGATCACAAGCATGTGATCCAACATTACAACAAACAAGCGGAAGCAAAGTAGGTCTGAGTACAGACAAGTTTAACAAATGGCTTAAGAAGCCTTATTTAAACACAAGCCCTCCACGAGGGAACCAGTCGTCTGACTGGGACTACACTAGCTTGGTCTTCAGTCGTCGAGCTCAATGAAGAAGCCACCTTCGGGGTTAGTGGGTTCATCTAAAACATAGAATAAGCAAACGTGAGTACAAAGTCGTACTCAGCAAGACTTACGTAGGAACTATACTACTCATGCACATGTATCAAGTTAAAGGGAGGCGGGGTTCAATTGCAGAAGTGCCAGCTTTGACTTAGCTAGTCCTGAACTACGAGTACCAGACTTGAGGTAAGAAGCGTACACGAGTCCACTACATCTCCAACCAATTACACCACTATGGTGCCTTCCTCGACTTCCCCACGAGAAAGCACGCCATAGCACTCACGCTTATCTTGGTAAATTTTATAAGTATCCAGTTCAAGTTATCTAATAATCAAGCTAAGCTTTCCAAGCAGTCCTTAACCGCGGACGCGGCTATTCGAATAGTTTTGTTAACCCTGCAGGGGTGTACCGCTACACACACATGTCATCAGTTACCGCCTTTTGCGTGTCACCGTTCAAGAGATGACAACAAGGATGCCACCACAACTGTTACCTCATAGCCGATCTAGTCCAAGAAAGCCGCCTACCTAGGTTGGCTACCACTATCGTGAACCCGACCGGTTTACCGAAGTGGACCCAGATGATGTGTGCGTGGTGCATAAGCCGGTGTCGGCTGAGCCGTTCTCTCACTTCGCAACCAGGCCACAAACCTACCAGAACTCCGAACTACTGCGACATCTGGACATCGAAAGGGATGAGTTAGTAGGTTGAGAGGGGTTAGTGAGCCCAATGTGTGGTTGTACTCTTCATCTTGGATCACCACACAAGAACTCGGACTTAGGGTGGTGTTCAACGAGACAACCCACTGTGTACTCCTACACAACCTCTCATCGTTCACCTTGTATTAGGGTAGATTCACCAACACATTTCCACCAACAACAACATGATCACTACCATCCCGACTCACATAACAGTAACATCATTGTACCACTCTAAGCATGCAATAAGCAGTAACAATTTGCAGGGGCCACATGATATCAATCAACTCCTACATTTGCTAGGATTGTGCTTTGCTTACTACTGTGACAAATGATAGGTCATGCAAAGGAATGGGTTCATCTATGTGGTAGAAATGTAGCATGGTAATCATCCTATACAATGCATAAGCGAGACATGAGAGGGAAGTTTGATTTTATTGACATGATCAATGGGCGTTTGCTTGCCTTGCTGACGAGGTTCGGTATCGGGGTCTTCAACGAAGGGGGCAGCCTCCAGTTCCGGTTCCACCTCTTCTCAACAAACAACAAGCAAGGGAGCACAATAAGTACAATGCAGAATCACATGGTTGAAGGTTGAAACTTGATGTATATGCTTCTGATGTGTGAGGCAATTCCATTTAAATGGAGTATATTGCAAATGAAATTGCAAATTCAAACTCCAATTTGAATTCATTTTAGCCAAGTTACAATTGCTATTGTTTGAGCAATGCAACTCATTTTGAAATGTGTATGATATGCCTCTGATGTTCAAATGAAATGTGGCATGTTGCTAAGATTCAAATTGCAAAAGCATTTGAATTTAATTTTATTAAATTCCAATTAAACCAAATAGAAAATTCTACTGGTCCCATTTTAAATTCAACTCAAACATAGTTGAAAGTTGGATATTTGGATAGATTATTTTCTCCTGGTCATTTTTCATATAGTACATGTTTAATTTGGAGTTAATATGAATTTTTTATGAATTTCCAAAGTTTCAGCCTTTTTCTGGATTTTCTGAAATTGTTTTAATCAAAGAAACATTTACTGCGTCAGCATGACTTCATGCTGGCGTCAGGGGGGGTCCTGACGTGTGGGGTCCAGTGGTCAGTGTGACTGGGTTTAATCCCTCTGTTTAAAATTAAACAGAGGGGGTTAAGGCCTGGGGGCCCCACCTGTCATTGACCTGGGGTCAACTAACAGGGGGGTTAGCCCCTAATTAAGTGGCCTCGCCGGCGGCTAGTCGCCGGTGGCATCCAGACGCGGCGGCGTCCACAGAGACAGCTGCTCCGGCCACCATTTGGCACGCCGCGACCACCAAACGGTAGCCCAGGCACACGCGCTTCATCTGAGACAGACGAGCAGCACGGGGGCTCACCGGAAGGACGTCGGCGACGAGCAAAGGCGGCGACAGCAGCACGGTCATGGTGCAGATCTTGCTGTGGGGCACCAATTGAGCCACGGTTGGGCGCGTTCGAAGCAGCAGTTCATGGCGGTTGCGAAGGACAAGGTGGTGAGGACAATTGCTTAGTGCAGGTTCAACGACGACGAGCACGGCGGCTCTGTACTCCGGCATCCATGTCGATTCGAGCTAGAGGAGGGGAAGGGAGCCGCGGCTTGAGGGGAAACGCTCACCAGTACTCAGGGAGCACGACGAGGCAAACGGGAGAGGCGGGGAGGCTTCAACGACGGCGAATCGAAGACGGCGAGCTCGCGGTTCCAGCGGCGATCCGATGAACCCCGCGTCGTGTCTGGTCCAAATTGAGGCGCTTCCTTCTGCTAGTTGACGAAGCCGATGACGGCGAGCACGGGAGACATCTTGGCTGGGCTCCTCGACGTCGATGGCCATGCGGGGCGCGTCGGTGCTCCGGCGATCTCTCCTGTCGACGACGAACACGGCACGGGAGGAGGGGGAAGTTGCGCTGGAGGGGGAGGAATGGATCGGGACGTCTCCCAGACGTCTCCAGGCGAAGGGATAAGCCCTGGGCAGGCAGGCAGCTGCCTGGCGCGCCCACGGTGCTCGCCGGCGACCTGGGTGCCTGCCTGGCCGGGGTTGAAGACACATGTGCCCCTGTGGGGTGGGCTGGGCCAGGCTGGGGGATGAGTTGGGCCGAAACCAGGTGAGCCTCTTTTCCTTTTTCCTTTCTGTTTTCTTTTCTGCCTTTTTGTTTTGCTGTGCTAAATAAATAGCTAGGCATTTTATTAAATGCTAAAACTTTTTATGTGGCTTCACAATATACTAGGCTAGCCACTTGTAAAGTTTGAACATTTTTAAAATCAAATTATTTGAACTTTAATTCAAATAGGGGTTTTTGATTAATTCCAAGGTCCTGTTTGAATATTTGAAAAATACACGAGCATGGGGTGGGTCCCACATCACTTGATATGTGATCACACTCATTTATAAGACTTTTCAAAAATCAAACATGAATTTTTGGAGAAGATTTATTTCTGGCCTTTTGAATTAATTCATCTGGGGGGTGTTCCTTCTCCCATTTGAGTTTGAATTTGGTTTCAAATGATTTATTTTGAAATTTTTAACATGATGCAAGGTGACTTTGATCCTAGCACATTACCTAACAGAGGGTTCTGACAACTCGCCCCCACTCAACAGAATCTCATCCCAAGATTCAGAAGTCTGCGGGAGGAAGGAGGGGTACTCGGCACTGAGACGGTCTTCTCTTTCCCACGTGGCTTCTCCCTCAGAGTGGTGTGACCATTGCACTTTCAGAAACTTAATCTTCTGACGACGAGTGACACGCTCTGCGGAATCAAGAATATGAACGGGGTACTCTCGATAAGAAAGGTCATCTTGGAGATCAAGCGTTTCATGGTCGACTTCGCGGATGGGGTCCTTTAAGCAACGCCTGAGTTGGGACACATGGAATACATCATGTACTCGGGAAAGGTGCGGGGGTAGTTCAAGTTGGTAGGCAACTTCTCCACGTTTAGCAAGAATGCGGAAAGGTCCAATGTAACATGGGGCCAACTTGCCTTTTATACCAAATCGTTGGGTTCCCTTCAGACGAGTAACCCGAAGGTAAGCCTTCTCATCCAGATTGTAGCTCTCTTGCCTATGATGACGATCATAGTAGCTTTTCTGACGAGACTGGGCTGCTTTCAATTGATCACGAACAATGCGAACTTGCTCTTCTGCTTCCTTGATCATATCCGGTCCAAAGAATTGTCTTTCACCGGTTTCTGACCAGTTTAGGGGTGTTCGACATCGTCGTCCATAGAGGAGTTCAAAAGGATCCATGTTCAGATTAGATTGGAAACTATTGTTATAAGAAAATTCGGCGAATGGAAGAGACTTCTCCCAATTATTTCCGAATGAGATAACACAAGCTCTGAGCATGTCTTCAAGAATTTGGTTAACCCTTTCGACTTGACCGCTAGACTAAGGATGGAAAGTTGTACTAAAGGAGAGATGAGTTCCCATAGCATTCTGAAAGCTTCCCCGGAATCTAGAGGTGAAAAGGCTACCACGATCAGAATTGATTTCCAAAGGAACACCGTGAAGGGATACAATCCTAGAGACGTACAAGTCCGCTAACTGGCTAGCAGTTATAGACTCGCGAACTGGAAGGAAGTGAGCAACTTTGGAAAGCCTATCTACCACAACGAAGATGGCATCATTTCCTTTCTGGGTTTTTGGAAAGCCAGTGATGAAATCTATAGTGACTTTGTCCCATTTCCACTCTGGAATAGGCAAAGGTTGAAGTGTACCAGCAGTTCTTTGATGTTCTGCCTTAATGCGACGACAAACATCACATTCGGCAACAAATTGAGCAATGTCTCTCTTCATCCTAGTCCACCAAAATCTCTGGCGTAGATCTCGGTACATTTTTGTGCTACTGGGATGAATCGAGAGGGGTGTGACATGGGCTTCCTTGAGGATGAGTTGCCTTAGTTCCCTATTCTTAGGTACTACCAAACGATTTTCAAAGAATACTGTTCCTTTACTATCTGTGGAGAAACATTTAGCAACTCCGCTAGCAATGTTCTCCTTGATCCGGCGAACACCTCGTGCACGCCTTTGGGCAACTACGATTTGATCCTCAAGAGTTTTGTTTCGCCACCAAGGTAGAAAGATAGCCATGAGGAACAATCTCAAGATTGAGCTTGCAAAATTCCTCATGAAGAAGTGGTTGATACTATTGTAACATGAGGTTGTTACAATACGACTTACGACTTAGTGCATCATCCATGACATTGGCTTTGCCTAGGGTGTAAGAAATTCCTACGTCGTAATATTTTATCAACTCAATCCAGCGTCTTTGCCTGAGATTAAGATCTGGCTGGGTGAAAATGTATTTGAGGCTGTGGTGATCGGAATAGATCTCACAACGATTACCAAGGAGGTAATGTCGCCAAGTTGTTAGGGCATGAACTACGGCAGCGAGTTCAAGGTCATGGGTAGGATAGTTCTCTTCATGTGGCCGCAACTGGCGTGAAGCATAAGCTACCACATGTCTATCTTGCATAAGTATGCATCCTAACCCTTGCCGTGAGGCGTCACAATAGATCTCGAAATCCTTTTTCGTGTCTGGAGGCGCAAGTACGGGTGCAGAAGTCAATCTTCTTTTTATCTCTTGAAAGCTTTCCTCACACTTGGGAGTCCATAGGAATTTCTTATCTTTCTTGAGGATTTCAGTTAGAGGCTTTGCAACTTTAGAAATGTTCTCGACGAAGCGCCGGCAATAGCTGGCTAGGCCAAGAAAACTCCTAACTTGCTTAACCGATTCAGGTGGAGTCCAGTCAAGGATGGCCTGAACTCTCTCGGGATTCATAGCAATTCCTTTTGCAGAAATCACGTGGCCTAAGTAGGTCACTTCTGGTAGCCAAAATTCACACTTGGAGAATTTAGCATACATGCGATACTCTGTAAGTTTCATCAATACCAGCCTTAGGTGTTCGGCATGTTCTTCTTCGTTCTTGGAGTAGATGAGAATGTCATCGAGATAAACTACAACAAATTTATCTAAGTACTCCATGAAGATCTAATTCATCATGCGCGAGAAAGTGGCGGGGGCATTGGTTAAACCAAAGGACATTACAGTGTACTCGTAAAGACCATAACGAGTAGTGAAAGCCATTTTTGGAATGTCCTCGTTTCGGATTGTGATTTGATGATAACCCAATCTCAAATCCATCTTGGAGAAGACAGAGGTTCCTGCAAGTTGATCATAAAGATCATTGATCCTGGGCAGTGGGTACTTGTTCTTTATCGTCGCTAAATTTAGCGGGCGATAGTCTACGCAGATCGTTTCTGTTCCATCTTTCTTCGTTACGAACAGAACGGGGCAACCCCATGGTGATGAGCTAGGGCGGATGAAGCCTTTTCCAACAAAGTTTCAAGTTGGATTTTAAGCTCAGCTAACTCACGTGGGGCCATTTTGTATGGGCGTCTGGAAATTGGTGCGGTTCCTGGCATAAGATCTACTATAAACTCTACACATCTGTCGGGTGGCATGCCCGGCAGCTCCTCAGGAAAGACATCCGGGAAGTCGTGAACCACCGAAATATCTTCAAGGTCGGGAAGGGGAAGTACATTCAAAGAATGCACCTAGGTTCTTGTTCTGGGTGAGGTATAGTTGACTGTCTTGCCGAAAGGGTGTGTTAGTTTCACTGATTTGCCTTTGCAATCAAGGTAGGCATTCTGCCTGGATAGCCAATCCATGCCAAGGATGACATCAATGTCGGAAGACTTGAGGGCTATGAGTGAAGCAAGGAATACTAAACCCTCAATTGCAATTTGATTACCATGGCTTACTCTATTAGTTTGCCATCTTGACCCTGGAGTTTGAATAATCATGGGGGTGGACAATTCAACAAAGGATAACTCATGACGAAGTGCATAACTTTCCGTCATGAATGAATGAGATGCTCCTGGGTCGAAAAGAACGGAAGTAGGAACATAATTGACTGGGAGCGTACCAAGAATGACGTCAGTGGTGTCGTCAGTCTCTTCGGTGGCAATCTGATTCACACGTCCACGAGTGGCGGGAGGAGAGGGTTTGGTGGTGTAGACCTTCTGGGGTGGCTTGCCACGACCATTGTTGTTACCTCCGGCACGGGGTGGAACATTCTGATTCTGGAGCTGGTTCTGGAGACACTCGCGGCAGTAGTGGCCTGCCTGACCACACTTGTAGCAGGCTCCAAAGACAGTCTGTGGAGCTGGGTTGTTCGGTGGAGCTGGGTGGAACGAAGCTGGTGGACGAGGCGCCACATAGGATGGCCTCGGTGGGTTGTTCTGGCGAAACATACTGTTGGGGATCCAGATCTTGCGCTTCTGAGAGCCTGAACTGGATGAACCATCATCTCTAGGGTGTTTGCGAAAGTCATTGGGGGTGTTCATGTCCTCCGCCTTGATGGCCTTGTTGACAAGGACCTGGAAGGTGGCAAAGTCATTCAGGTTGAGCTCACGACGGAGTCCGGAATTAAGTCCACGACGGAACCTCTCTTGCTTCTTTGCATCGGTGGAGACCTCTTCAGTAGCATAACGAGCCAGTCGGTTGAACTCACGACTAAACTCGTCAACAGTCCTTCTGCCTTGGGTGAGGTTGCAGAACTCCTCATGCTTGCGGTCCATAAGACCCTTTGGAATGTGGTGCTCACGGAAGGAAGTGCAGAACTCATCCCAAGATGTGGGCGGTCCAACGGGACGCATGTTCAGGAAATTCTCCCACCAAGAGCTAGCTGCACCCTCAAGGTGGTAGGTGGCATAGCTGACCTTGTCGCCATCTGCAACATGGCCTGCCTGGAGCTTCCTCTCGATGCTGCGAAGCCAGTCATCGGCGTCAAGGGGCTCGGTGGAGTAGCTGAAAACCGGGGGATGAAGCCGGATGAAGTCGTTCAAAGACACCAACTCGTTGCGCTGCTGAGTGGTGTTGCGGGCAATGACCTCCAGCAAATGGTGAGAGTATCGGCGGTTCCTATTAACCTCCATCAGAACCTGAGCCATCGTGGGTGGGGGTGGAAGGTTGCCTTCTTCCTGTTCATTCCCACGACCATGGGCATGACCAAGCTGGCCACGGGTTCCTTGAGACATCCTGAAGGTGAAAACCAAAGTCAAACAGAGTTGATTGGAAGAGTCTAAACAAGGTATTGAAGGTACTGGAAGAATCACAGAGCAAAGGAAGTAATCATCTTGACAACATGGTGATAAAAGCATACAAGCCACATATTCACAAGCTGTCATACAAACCATACATCGTTTATTACAAGCTCCAAGCTAATACAAACGTGATGAAGATGATACATCCTTCAAAGGCACTCTGACTTCCAATACATTATTTATCTAAGCCTCTGGAACTTAGAACACCTTGCGTACAATATACTAAGATACTACTACATCCTCACTAAAGCAAGACCACAGGCGGTCTCACTCATCTCCATCTCCATAGTAGTCCTCGTAAAAGTTACCCGCGTAACCCGGTAGCTGAAGGTGACCATCGGAAAACACGGAGGCCTGTGGACCCTGATATCCATTTGGGCAAGGATGGGGCCTAGGTCTAGCGTAGGGTGGAAGCAGAGGACCACGGGGTGGAAAAATGCCTCCAATCTCGGGCCAAGCAACTCGAGAAGGCATCCGTGTCCTGACTGGGTAGATAGCATCATACTCCACTGATCCAACACTCACAAAAGGAGCCAGGAGTGTAAGTGCTCGATACAGACGAACACGGGTGGCATGAAGCTCAAAACGAAGGGCACGTGCATCACGATCTCGATCACAAGCGTGCCGAGCAGTGATCTGAAGCAAAGGATCCTCCAAAGAGTGATCTGTGTACAGTCCGGTGTAATACCCCTCTTCTCCTGGAAGTGCAGCAGGGATATAGCGGAAATATGTGTCTCCAAGCAAAGCGTGCTCCTCTCTTAGCAGGGTAGTACATGAGTATGCAGCATCATGCACAGCCATGTTCTTAGTCATGCCAATGCCATGTCCAAAGTGGATAGGCTGAGTGACTCCATTGTGGTGCGGGTAGATCCTGACAATGCAGTGGAACTGGGTCTGGTTGAAGTCAAGGAACTGCTCCTCAACTTTGTACTCACGGTACCATCGGTATCCAATGAAGGACATCATCTCGATCAGCATGGCGGGATGCCCACGCACACCGAGGCACCTAGTCAAACGAAAAATCTGCCGAGGGGGAAGATCTTCCATCTGAAACAGAAAGAAGGAGTTTGCAAATGCATCAGATTATGAGATAAACCTGGAATGACTCGGGCAACATAACGGTTGTAATTGTAAGAAATGTCTTTTCTTGCAATGTAGAAACAACACTTACATACGATGTAAGAAATCAGGAAGCACAACAACTCTAACAAACCGATCACAACTTTCCTACGGCTACAAGGAAGCAAACAACGAGATGTTCTAGTAAGACAAAGATGAGCCTAGTCCTATCTTCCCGTAGAATAAGATGAGGGTGACTCCGAACTCAGAACGAAGAAGGTAAGGAGAAAAAAGAAGCCTTGCTTTGTTACCTTATATACCCGGAGTAACTATATAACTATAGCAAGCTAGACTCGACTTCGGCCAAGGCTGATAATCCTACAGTCAGTCCTGCTCTGATACCAAGTCTGTTGGGACCTGGGGTTAGCGTATGCAAGTCCCGCTATGACATATTCATATGGAGAGCCGAGAACCGTACCCACTTGTCTAAGCAGACAAGGCCAAGAACAGAACATTCTCAGAAAGCATCGTACGCGAGGGGCATCCCATCCAGGCCGGATGATCAACTGCGATGGGTCCTCATCGTCCGCACACAAGTATAAATGATATGGGTGATGAACTCCCATATTCACAGACAAGTCGCCTCAACCATACTATCGACTATCTCATAACTCTTACATAGACATACTCCAACCCGATCACTTAGTCGGGGTCTAGGGCGGTCTTGATCATACAACAAAGTGTGTACGAGACAGAGTCTCGAACAATCGCATCGCGATGTCCCAAGCTGCGCACATCTAAGGGCCACTTGGTGTATAAAAGACCGCCAGCCAGATCACAACTAAGGTTTCGAAAACCCATACAAAGACATGCATGTTATAAACATACACACAGCACACATGCCTTGTATGAACAACAGGTATAATTGCAATTCTCTACAAAGTATAAATTTTATTGATAACTCTCACAGAGTGCACACAGAGATCACAAGCATGTGATCCAACATTACATCAAACAAGCGGAAGCAAAGTAGGTCTGAGTACAGACAAGTTTAAGAAATGGCTTAAGAAGCCTTATTTAAACACAAGCCCTCCACGAGGGAACCAGTCGTCTGACTGGGACTACACTAGCTTGGTCTTCAGTCGTCGAGCTTGATGAAGAAGCCACCTTCGGGGTCAGTGGGTTCATCTAAAACATAGAATAAGCAAACGTGAGTACAAAGTCGTACTCAGCAAGACTTACGTAGGAACTATACTACTGATGCACATGTATCAAGTTGTCTAATAATCAAGCCAAGCTTTCCAAGCAGTCCTTAACCGCGGACGCGGCTATTCGAATAGTTTTGTTAACCCTGCAGGGGTGTACCGCTACACACACATGTCATCAGTTACCGCCTTTTGCGTGTCACCGTCCAAGAGATGACAGCGAGGATGCCACCACAACTGTTACCTCATAGCCGATCTAGTCCAAGAAAGCCGCCTACCTAGGTTGGATACCACTATCGTGAACCCGACCGGTTTACCGAAGTGGACCCAGATGATGTGTGCGTGGTGCGTAAGCCGGTCTCGGCTGAGCCGTTCTCTCACTTCGCAACCAGGCCACAAACCTACCAGAACTCCGAACTACTGCGACATCTGGACATCGAAAGGGATGAGTTAGTAGGTTGAGAGGGGTCAGTGAGCCCAATGTGTGGTTGTACTCTTCATCTTGGATCACCACACAAGAACTCGGACTTAGGGCGGTGTTCAACGAGACAACCCACTATGTACTCCTACACAACCTCTCATCGTTCACCTTGTATTAGGGTAGATTCACCAACACATTCCCACCAACAACAACATGATCACTACCATCCCGACTCACATAACATTAACATCATTGTACCACTCTAAGCATGCAATAAGCAGTAACAATTTGCAGGGGCCACATGATATCAATCAACTCCTACATTTGCTAGGATTGTGCTTTGCTTACTACTGTGACAAATGATAGGTCATGCAAAGGAATGGGTTCATCTATGCGGTAGAAACGTAGCATGGTAATCATCCTATACAATGCATAAGAGAGACTTGAGTGGGAAGTGGGATTTTATTGACATGATCAATGGGGGTTTGCTTGCCTTGCTGACGAGGTTCGGTACCGGGGTCTTCAACGAAGGGGGCAGCCTCCTGTTCCGGTTCCACCTCTACTCGACAAACAACAAGCAAGGGAGCACAATAAGTACAATGCACAATCACATGATTGAAGGTTGAAACTTGATGTATATGCCTCTGATGTGTGAGGGAATTCCATTTAAATGGAGTATATTGCAAATGAAATTGCAAATTCAAACTCCAATTTGAATTCATTTTAGCCAAGTTACAAATGCTATTGTTTGAGCAATGCAACTCATTTTGAAATGTGTATGATATGCCTCTGATGTTCAAATGAAATGTGGCATGTTGCTAAGATTCAAATTGCAAAAGCATTTGAATTTAATTTGATTAAATTCCAATTAAACCAAATAGCAAATGCTACTGGTCCAATTTTAAATTCAACTCAAACATAGTTGAAAGTTGGATATTTGGATAGATTATTTTCTCCTGGTCATTTTTCATATATTACATGTTAAATTTGGAGTTAATATGAATTTTCTATGAATTTCCAAAGTTTCAGCCTTTTTCTGGATTTTCTGAAATTGTTTTAATCAAATAAACATTTACTGCGTCAGCATGACTTCATGCTGGTGTCAGGGGGGGTCCTGACGAGTGGGGTCCAGTGGTTAGTGTCACTGGGTTGAATCCCTCTGTTTAAAAATAAACAGAGGGGGTTAAGGCCTGGGGGCCCCACCTGTCATTGACCTGGGTCAACTAACAGGGGGGTTAGCCCCTAATTAAGTGACCTCGCCGGCGGCTAGCCGCCGGTGGCATCCAGACGCGGCGACGTCCATGGAGACGGCGGCTCCGGCCACCATTTGGCACGCCGCGACCACCAAACGGGAGCCCAGGCACGCGCGCTTCATCTGAGACAGACGAGCAGCACGGGAGCTCACCGGAAGGACGTTGGCGACGAGCAAAGGCGGCGACAGCAGCACAGTCTTGGTGTAGATCATGCTGTGGGGCACCAATTGAGACACGGTTGGGCGCGTTCGAAGCAGCAGTTCACGGCGGTTGCGAAGGACAAGGTGGTGAGGACGATTGCTTAGCGCAGGTTCAACGACGACGAGAACGACGGCTCTGTACTCCGGCGTCCATGGCGATTCGAGATAGTGGAGGGGAAGGGAGCCGCGGCTTGAGGGGAAACGCTCACCAGTACTCAGGGAGCACGACGAGGCAAACGGGAGAGGCGGGGAGGCTTCAACGGCGGCGAATCGAAGACGGCGACTCGCGGTTCCGGCGGCGATCCGATGAACCCCGCGTCGCGTCTGGTCCAAATTGAGGCGCTTCCTTCTGCTAGTCGACGAAGCCGATGACGGCGAGCACGGGAGACATCTTGGCTGGGCTCCTCGACGTCGATGGCCACGCGGGGCGCGTCGGTGCTCCGGCGATCTCTCCTGTCGACGACGAACACGGCACGGGAGGAGGGGGAAGTTGCGCTGGAGGGGGAGGAATGGATCGGGTCCTCTCCCAGACGTCTCCAGGCGAAGGGATAAGCCCTGGGCAAGGCAGGCAGCTGCCTGGCGAGCCCACGGTGCTCGCTGGCGACCTGGGTGCCTGCCTGGCCGGGGTTGAAGACGCATGTGCCCCTGTGGGCTGGGCTGGGCCAGGCTGGGGGAGGAGTTGGGCCGAACCCAGGTGAGCCTCTTTTCCTTTTTCCTTTCTGTTTTCCTTTCTGCCTTTTTGTTTTGCTGTGCTAAATAAATAGCTATGCATTTTATTAAATGCTAAAAATTTTTATGTGGCTTCACCATATACTAGGCTAGCCACTTGTAAAGTTTGAACATATTTTAAATTCAAATTATTTGAACTTTAATTCAAATAGGGGTTTTTGAATAATTCCAAGGTCCTGTTTGAATATTTGAAAAATCCATGAGCATGGGGTGGGTCCCACATCACTTGATATGTGATCACACTCATTTATAAGATTTTTCAAAAATCAAACATGAATTTTTGGAGAAGATTTATTTCTGGCCTTTTGAATTAATTCATCTGGGGGTGTTCCTTCTCCCATTTGAGTTTGAATTTGGTTTCAAATGATTTCTTTTGAAATTTTTAACATGATTCATAGGTTCGAGCAAAAACTATGAATCGAAGAGATATGATTCAAAGTCCAGTAAAGACAAGAAAGATGGTTCTGATGATGACAAGAAGAAGAAGTACCACAAGCATCGAGAGAGTTCTTCCTCAAAATCACATTCCTCTCGACGCAAGAATTCTCACCGTGCCAAAGCCTATTTGGGTAAAGAGATGAACTCTGAAGATGAAGCATCCGGTTCCGAAGCTGAATCAAACTCAAGATCTGGTTCTGGTTCTGGTTCTGAATCTGATGGTGTTGCTGGTCTAGCATTTTCTTCGAACAAGACTTCAAGTTCATTATTCACCAACCAAAGCAGTGAAGGTGAATCTCCAGCTTAATGCTTCATGGGGAAGGCTAAGGTATCCTCATCTAAGAATTCCTACGATACTTCTGATGGATCTGCTTATGAAAGTAACTCTAGGATAAGCTATGCTTATGAAAGTAACTCTAGGTTGATCGATGAGATTGAGAAAGGTCAAACTTTGACGAATGAGCATGCTGCTCTGAAAGAAAAGTATGATGAACTTTCCTCTCGGCATGATCTTCTCTCAGTGGACTACGAGAAGCTAACCTATGAATTCCTTCAAAGGAAAATGGCTCTCAAGAAACTGAGAGAGGCTAATGAAGAGTTGGAAAGTGTCAATCTCACGCTCATGGCTCAACAAGGCTCAGAAGCTAAAAATGAATCTACTTCACCTTGCTTAACTTGTTTGGAACGAAGTAAAATTGAGTCTATTTCTGAGAGATCAAAAGGAAAGCAACCTATTGTTATTGATGATGCTAACCCCTCGAATGAGGAAACCATTACCGAGGAACTCCTCAGGTTGAGAAATTTATTTGAAACAGGCATGTTCAAAAGTGTGCAGGGACACCAGTACCTATGTGATGTCCTACGAAAGGCTCTCCTTCATAGGAATCCAAGAAACGAAGGAGTTGGTTTCGTAAGGAAACTCAATCCTGATGGGACCTACTGGGAACCCGAGCAGTATCCTAAAACTGTCTTGGTTCTTGCGAAGGAAAAGCCCATTGACATTGCTAACCTTTCAGGTTTCAGTTGCAAAATTGACAAAGCTATTGTTGATGAATCACTTGATTCTGACTACAAGCTTATCAAATATCAGGAAGGAAAGGTGTCGGCTGAATTCGTTGGTACTCCTCCGAAGAATGGTTTCTATAAGCGACAGATTTGGGTTCGCAAATCTTTCGTAGAAAAACTGCCCCCTAACCATTCTATGCAGGGAAAATCCTCGGTGCCACCGAATCACTACTATTCTCTCGAGGATAGAAATGAACGCTTGGTGCCTGCTTCAAATGTTCCCCAGAAGGAATACTATCGTATCAGTAGAAATGTTTATCGTCATCGTGACAATAATACCAAAACTGCTATTACCTACCAGTACTCTATCCCCTCGTCGAGGAATTATATTTATGGTGTGCTTGATGGTCCAGATCGACAATGCAACCCTGTTCGCTATAATATCGCTGCCCCATCTAGCTCTCCCATGCCTTCTAAGTCACCTGCTCATTTGTGGGTGGTTAAGAAGAACTATTTCTTCTGTAGGGCTATGTCTCTGGTGGATCCGAATGGGTCATGGATAGTGGATGTACAAATCATATGACCGGAGACAAATATTTGTTCATCGAAGACAAACTTACTGAATCTTCACAGAGATACATTACCTTCGGTGACAACAACAAAGGAAAAGTACTTGGTTTGGGTAAGGTTGCTATATCAAAGGATAAGCATATTGATAAGGTTATGCTTGTTCAATCACTTGGATATAATCTTATGTCTATCTTAAAACTTTGTGATATGGGTATGCTTGTACTGTTTTCTGCTTCTCGTTGTGTTGTATTTTCACTGGATGATTATTCCTTCGTGTTCTAAGGATATCGCAAAGGTGATATTTATATCGTTGATTTTTCTTCGGGACCTGCAGTGTCCACATGTTTAATGGCAAAGCCACTTCTGGTTGCTTATGGCACCAAAGACCGTGTCATGCAGGAATGAAAAATCTTCAAACTCTTATCTCGAAGAAGAACATCGTTGGAATTGATAATGTGAAATTCGATAAAGATCGTCTATGCAGTGCCTGTGAAGTAGGAAAGATTGCCAAGAAACATCATTCAGCAAAAACCATAATGACTACTACTCGTCCTCTTGAACTGCTTCATATGGATTTATTCGGTCCTCAAAATTATGCTAGTCTTGGAGGTAACAAATATGGTCTGGTTATTGTTGATGATTTCTCTCGATATACTTGTGTTTTCTTTCTAGATGACAAGAGCAAGGTTGTTGAAATTTTCAAAACTTTCGCAAAAAGAGCTCAGACTGAGTATGAATTATCTCTCAAGCATATCAGAAATGATAATGGTACAGAATTCAAAAACACTCATATCAAAGATTTTCTTGATGAATATGGCTTTACGCATGAATTCTCGGCTGCTTATACACCGCAAAAAAATGGTGTGGTTGAGAGAAAGAATCGAACTCTTATTAAAATGGCCAGAACAATGCTTGCTGAATACAAGACTCCAATCAGGTTCTGGGCCGAAGCAATTAATACTGCATGTCATATCATCAACAAGGTTTATCTGCACAAATTTTTGAAGAAAACTTCACATGAGCTTATTACTGGTAAAAAGCCGAATGTTTCATATCTCAGGGTTTTTGGTGCTCCATGTTATATCAGAGATATGAACCACAGCTCCAAGTTTGACCCAAAGGCACACGAAGGTTTTCTCCTGGGTTATGGTTCGAATTCTCACACTTACAGAGTTTACAACTCTCATCTTGGCAAAGTTGTAGAAACTGTAAATGTTCGATTTGATGAAACTAACGGCTCTCAAAAGGAGCAATTACCTCTTAACCTGGATGAACCACCTTTGGATGAAGTTATCAGGTACATGGCTATTGGAGATATTCGGCCTGTCGAAAGAAATGCACGTCAAGCCAACAAGGATGATGATGGTCCAATGTTCCCACACATAGCCCAGGGCACTGGAGATCAACATCCCAAAGCCAATGATGTATAGGTCGAAGGAGAACGCATAAACAAAGAAAATGTCCAACCCGAAGGAGAAGCTGAACCCAAAGGAAATAATCCCGAAGGACAAGCTGATCCCAAAGAACAGCCGGATCCGCAAGATGATGGAGTTTTACCTCGTGTTCGAAGAAGAGTGGACGTCGACTCAATCCTTGAAGAGATTTGTTTACCAGGTCATCCCACCACTCGTTCTCGTACTCGATTAGCTAACTTCTGTGGAAATTTTTCGTTTGTATCCATGCTAGAACCATCGAAATTTGATGAAGCCATGAAGGACTCAGACCGGATGACTGCAATGCTCGAAGAATTTAATCAGTTCGAGAGAAATAAAGTCTGGTCCCTTGTCGATAGACCTGATCCCAAGAAGCATAATATCATTGGTACTAAGTGGATTTTTCGCAACAAGCAAGATGAAGATGGCATTGTGGTTAGGAATAAAGCTCGACTTGTTGCACAAGGCTACACCCAAATCGAACGTATTGATTTCGGGGAGACTTATGCTCCAGTTACTCGACTTGAATCTATTCGTGTCATGCTTGCTTTTGCCAATTACAATGGTATATTGCTATATCAAATAGATGTCAAAAGTGCATTTCTGAACGGTGAAATCGAAGAAGAAGTATATGTTATGCAGCCACCAGGTTTTGAAGACCCGAAGAATCCTGATAAGTTGTACAGGTTGTACAAGGCCCTATATGGGTTAAAGCAAGCACCTCGTGCTTGGTATGAAACACTGAAGGATTTTCTTCTGAAGAAGGGCTTCAAACCAGGAATAACTGATCCGACTCTTTTTACTCGTGCATACAAAAATGATCTTTTTGTGTGTCAAATTTATGTCGATGATATTATTTTTGGCTGTACTAACCCTGATATTAGCGAAGAATTTGCTCGTATGATGTCGAAGAAATATGAAATGTCTATGATGGGTGAATTGAAGTTCTTTCTCAGGCTTCAAATCCGTCAACAGAAGAATGGGACTTTCATCTCTCAAGAGAATTACCTCAGAGATTGCCTGAAGAAGTTTGATCTTGTCAGTTGCAAAACTATCAAGACTCCAATGCCTACGAATGTTCATCTAGATGCAGATGATAAGGGCAAACCTTTCGATCAGAAGAAATATCGCTCGATGATCGGTTCGCTTCTTTACCTTTGTGCATCTAGACCTGACATTATGCTATCAGTTTGTATGTGTGCTCGTTTTCAGGAAAACCCGAAAGAATCGCATGATATTGCTGTCAAGCGAATTCTTCGATATCTGGCTCATACACTAACCTTGGGACTATGGTATCCCAAAGGTGCCCAGTTTGATCTCGTTGGATATTCTGACTCTTATTGGGCTGGTGATCGAGTCGACAGGAAATCTACCTCAGGCACATGTAATTTTCTCGGTAGATCTCTTGTCTGTTGGGCTTCGAAGAAACATAATTGCGTATCCATTTCTACGGCTGAAGCCGAGTATATTGCTATCGGTTCATGCTGCTCTGAGATTCTGTGGCTCAAGCAAACGTTGAAAGATTATGGTAATCTTGTGAAGAAAATTCCATTGCTATGTGATAACGAGAGTGCTATCAAAATTGCCCATAATCCAGTGCAACACTCTCGAATGAAGCATATTGATATTCTTCATCATTTTCTTCGTGATCACGTTCAGCGAGAAGATATTTTTATTAGCCATGTTCGCACCGAAGATCAATTGGCTGATATCTTTACGAAGCCCTTGGATGAGAAAAGGTTCTGTGCACTAAGGTGTGAGTTAAACATATTGGACTCACGCAATGTGCAGTAAGATCATAACTATCGGTACTATTTATTATATGTTTTCTTTCTATATTATTTACTTACGTTAATTTTCTATCGTGTTTCTTTTTCGTTTGTTTTTGTTCGTTTGGTGTTGTCCTATACACTTATCACTCCGAGTTTTATCACTGCTTTTTCCCTCGGATTGATTAAGCATCGGACCCTGTTTTCCCTCTATTCTATCCCTACCCCATCTTTGCTTTTGTCTCGTGAACATGTATATTTGTATTCGATTAAGATTCCCTTCGAATGTCATTGATTCCGAAGGAAAATCTATCAAACGTTTATCTACTTTTATACTCGATGTTCGATGAGTTTGGTCTTGGACGTGGAGCAACTTTCTTTCGGTTCGTTGGGATTTTCCCGCGATTACCGCCACAAAATCCGTCCGTTGAATGCAGAGAGACGCGGAATCTGCGCCGTTGGATCAGATCTGACCGTTACGTCAGAACCCTCCCCTATAAATAATGATCCACCCCACCGGCACAGCCCACGCAATTCCCTCGACTTCTTCTCCCCGCTCCCGAAGTTCTCTCTCGCGCGCCGCCGTGCTGTTCATCGCCGTCGACTCCTTCGCCGCTTTGCTGCCGGAAGGAAGTCGCCGGAGACCTTCCCGTCGACGAGGATCTTCATCCGCGCCGTCGTAGTTGCCGTAGTTCACCGAGTTAGGGTATGCACGGCTCTAAGACTCGACCAATCTCTTCTGTTCGTCGAGCCCAAGATTTTTTCATGTTTTTCTCTATTTTTCTTAGGTCTGTTTGATCCGTTTGGATCGTTGAATCTTGGGAAATCTGTTTCTAGCGTTTTCAGTCGATTCCCCATCTGAACTAGGTAAGAAATCCCTCGGATTTTCTCACTTAGGCAATTCCTACAGAAACGTATCGATAGATTTATACTTGTGCGATTAATTCATACAAGTTCTTTGTTAGATTTGCACCCAATGGAAATCTAGCCTAGCACTTTCCTGAAAACTTGCGTCAAGACAAATCTCTCGATATGTTTGCTGCTTTCAAAATGATTTTCCTCGAAAACTGCTGGTACTTGTTCACAACTTTCCTATGTTCCCTCGTACCTATCCTTTTCGCAGGAAAATGTCTGGGAACGAAGGAAATGTCAGAGCTCCCAAGCGTGTGGGAGGCCGAACAAGAATCACCAACAACTCTGAAGGATTATCAGAGGATTTGATCATTGAAAAGAAATTGAGAACGCCTGAAGGTTCTGAAGATGAACGCACGAGAGAAAACCGTCTGCAAGAAATTCGAAGACTTCAAGCGCTTCATTGGTATGAGTACAAGGCTATTATTCCTCCTTGGGAGAGGCTGTTTGCTATGAAAAATCCTTGGTCTGATGTCAAAGCTTTAGGGCCCAAGTGGACGAAAGATAATCGACCACCTCCTCCAGCTGACGCTCATCCATCCTCTCTAAAAACACCTGCCGACTTTCAAGAGCTGGTTGATGCTTGGGAAGCACGAGCACAAAAACGCAAAGAGGCTAAAGCAAGAAAGGAGGCTGCTGCTGCTGAGGGTGCCGAGGACATAGGCCCAAGCGCCAAACCGAAGGCTGGCAAGAAATCTGCCAAGCGAAAGAAAAAGGTAGTAATTGTCTCGCCACCAGATGCAAGCTCCGAAGAAGAAGCTAATTCTGATGATCAAGACCCTGGCACTGAGGCTGATGTCGGTGAAATTCCTCTGAAGAAGAAGACGAGCAGTAAAGGCATTAGGATCCAGGAGCCAGCTGCCCAGGCTCCTCGAGCAACAATTGACATGACCAATCTGGTCACTGATCCGCCCATTTCCTCTGCTCCACCTGTTCAAGCTCGCAGGCCAAAACCTTCGTCCAAATCGAAGGGAAAGAAAGCTCAAGTGGCCGAGGACGATGAAACACTTGTTCAGCGTAAGGAAATGCTAGCCAAGCAAAAGGAACAAGAAGATAAATACTTGACAAATTCCAAGCTTTTAAACTTCCACAGTCAGCCCGAGCATGAAAAGGCCCAGGTTGCTCAACAGTTAGGCATACTGCACCTGGTCAGTGAAAAGTATCGACGACAGATTGCTGAAGGAACTATTCCAAGTGCCCCGAAGGAAAAGGTCGTGCCCCCCAGCGCCACCGAGAAAGTTGTGACTCCCACAGTCACGAAGGATAAGGATGCAGCTGCAAGTGCAGCGAAGAAAAATGCTGAGGCCCCTAGTGCCTCGAAGGATAAAGCTGCGGCCCCTAGTGCCATCACAAAACCCATTGCTGCTGCCAAGGACACCAAGGAGGCCGAGAAGAAAGCCAAGGAGGCTAGGCAGAAGGCTCAGGCTGCTCCAGTTCCTCGAGCTGCTCCAGCACCTGCGCCTGCACTTGTTGCGCCAGTTGTTTCCGTCCCCCGTGCCGATGGAGAAAGCTCCAACGAAGGATATTCTGCTGCCCATGCTCCCTGGGATGCTGCTAATATTTCACATATCCTCTGGAAGATGGCTACCACACCAAACAAAGTCACTTCCGAGGATGATGTCCCTCCTGAGATCCAAGAGTAAGTTGCTCGATACAAGATTCGCTAGGAAGGATATCTCTCCCAGGATCGAAAGGATAAAGAGCAAGTGAAGTTTTACTCCAGGCAGCTTCAAGAAGAAACCGAGGACATTGAGTCCCGAAAGTTTTTCAAATCAAAAATTGCAACTCTTGAAGCATCCAGAAGGGCACAGCAGGAAAACATAACCGCTGTGAATGAAAAGTTTCGACAAGTTGTATCTGCTATATGCAAAGAGCACAATGATGCCCTGTACAAGAGACAATCTCGAAAGAGAAAGTCTGCTGCCCCAACCTCTGCGTGTGGGATGCCAGAGATCGAGAAAAATGCCAAGAAGCCCAAGTCTACCGAGGTCGTTGCTGCATCAGCATGACAGGAAACTGCACCCACCCCCACCAAGCAACCCACTCCTCCTCGTGAGAAAACTCCACCCCCTCGCCAAACAACTCCACCCCCTCGCCAAGCCACTCCTCCACCTCGACAACAAACACCACCACCTCGCCAACAATCACCAACAAAAGCTTCGTCGCCACCACCAAACCCTCCATCACCACCTCACATCATTCCATCGACCACCCCAGCCATCGAAACCCAAGCCCACGCTGAGACTGAGTAACCTGCTCAGGTCGAGCAAGAACACCAAGCCCCCATTGCCTCTGCTCAGAAGGATTATTCCTCTGCCCAAACTCTGCATGAAGGAGAAGACGCTGACGTTGATATCACAATAGTTTCTTCTCGACAAGATGCTGCCGAAGGAAATAGTTCTGGCGTTGGACGTTCGAGTGGAAGTTGTTCCTCCTCTTCATCAAATTCTTCGGACGAAGCAATGCTGGATGTCTTTGCCCAGCTGGAAGAAGATATGGAGGCCATGGAAACTGAGGAGGCCGCCCAAAATTCCCCTGCCGACGAAGGAGTTGCCGTCGAAGCGCAGGCCGAGGAAAATGCTCCTGTAGCCATCCCAGCTTAGGACATTGTAAACATTCTATCTTCAATTCCTCGCCTTGCTGAGCCAGTTTTCCAGATGCCAGACAATGCTGCTGAAGTATTTCCCGTCGATGAGCTGCTTCATTCTGCTCACCCGAGATAAATGTTGCCCCTGTTCCGCTCAGATGTTCCTCGAGGAGGCCCCATCTTCAAAAGGCATGAACACAAGCCATTTTTCTTCGGGACCAATCCCTACGAGAAGCCGAGAAGTGCATATTCTCTTCGGTTTTGGACTCAAGAGCAAGCCATCTACTACACCCGTGTGCTGTAAAACAAGGCAAGAGTTTTCCAACATCAATACCTCGATATGCCTTCGGTGTACGCAACTTCATGCTTCGAAAATGTTGCCGAGACTATTGATGGTCTGCATGCTCACAAAATGTTTGCTCTCGATTGTGGCTACAATCCCGAGCTCATCAAGCAATTTTATGCAACTTTGTATGTCACTGGTGATCCCGAGAACTCGAAGACTTGGAAATTTGATTACATGATTCAAGGCCAAGTTTTCCATATGACTATCGACCAATTTCTGGCCATCATCAATTTACCTCGGTTCGAAGGATTACCACACAAGCTTCATGACTTACCTGCTCCAACTCCTGCTGAATTCTCTACACTCATGAATCCAGATGTCGTAGGAGATCACTACCCTGCTGAGCCCAAGCCAAGGCATTTGGTGTTTGAAGCAAAGGCATGGTTCTATATTCTTTCGAAGACCTTGATGCCAATCCTCGATGTGCACGATGATTTTCCAATTTCCAACGATGTGCAACTTGCTCTGTTGAAGTTAGTCCACAGTCATCCTTTCGATTTTGAAGACTACTTCATCAGGACCTTGGTGTCTTGTGCTGATGATCACAATTCATACAAGCCGTATGTACCTTGGCTGATGGCTATCTGCAATTACTCTCGGGACGTGCCATTCCCCGTGTCAATTTTCCCGAAGATTTTCACTCCACCAGTTAGGGAAGTATTGCAGATTGTTGCTTGACCCAACGATCAATATGCTGAACACACTGGCATCCGCACCAATTTAACTGAGCGTAATGTTCGCTCGAAGTTTATCAAGCCAGTGCATCACATGGAAGTTTCTCTTCGGTCCCAACAAATGCTTCAACATCACATCGACCAAGATTTCATTCAGAAGCAAGCAATGATGGACGAGATAAATCATTTGCGCAATATTACCATGAACAACAATCAGATGCTGCGTGAATGTCTTCGCCGTGATTGGAAAGGACTGCGGAAATTCAATTCCCTCGTTCAACTTCAACGATGCGGCTTCGAAGAATATCCTCCCCATCTGAACATGAACTAGACCAATGATGATTGAGTAGATCGCCCGGATCCCAATATCCCTCGGCTGCCGAAGAACAGAGATGTGCTCAGTGTCGATGATTATTATCACATTACTATGAACACCTTCTCCTCTGACTCCGAGAAAGATGAAGCCCCTCAACGCCAACCGAGAGTTTATACTTCGCTTCCACGAAGCCCCAGGACCCCACCGGAATCGCAGCTGGAATCTTCTGGAGATCACGACTCCTTCCGCACGAAGATCACTCCTCCAGGCGCTCGCCCCATTCGTCGTGCTCCAACACTCGCCGAATCTTCTCGACGTTGTCAGCACCACTCTCGCGAGTAGGGATTTCTTTCGTCCCTATTCTCTCGACTTTTTGTACGTTGTGACAAAAAGGGGGAGATGTAGTGGCATCGAAGAAATTAGTTTGCCTACGGGGTTAAGGGCTTTGGGGTTAAGGGTTTTGCTTTTCGTTTGATAAACTTTTGAACTTTGAGGTTTCTGAGTAGTTTCAACAAACTTTCGATTCATATTCGATCTGGTTGTAACTAACTCTAAGTAGGTCTGTGAACTGCTATCCTTTTCGTAAGATATCTATCTGCTGCTTGCGATACTTAACATTTTTGCAGGAAGTTATCTTTCATATAACTTCACAGGTCATTCGAGGAGATTGCATATTTCTCATTGGATATTATCTGGAATGCAATTTCACTCGCTAAGATTATTGATATTTTTCCCTCGACTCTACTTGTCAAATAAGCACTTCACAGGAAACTCTCATCTTCTGTGCATACATCAAGGGGGAGTATCTCATCGATCTTAGCACCGTTTTTTCATCGAAAACTCAAAACTTTTTCAATTATTTATCGATGCCTGTTTTGTCAACAATCGTCCAAAAAGGGGGAGATTGTAAGAGCAAGTTTTGCCCCCGAAGGTTTTGGACATTGTTGGACAAAGCAGAAGTGGAACTAATATTGTTTTCGAGTATAAACAGATACTTAGGTTCCGAAAGAACGGAATTTGCAATTAGAAGGTCGAAGGAACACTCAATGCAGCGAAGCTGCAGTCATCTACCGAAACCTTTGAAGGAAGCCGACCCCTAAAAATGTCGTCGAAGAAGAAGACTCTTTCGAGTAAAAGCGCAACGAGGAGAAAGCTGAAGCTGGTCGAAGACTTAGTCTTTTTACTAGTTTCTCTTTATGTTCTTGAGTCGTAGGAAAAACCGTACTATCAAGAGGGGTTTGCTAGTTGAGATCTTAGTAGAAGTGAATTTGCTCTGCTCAGCCTAATCCCACGAAAGCCTACCGAGAGAAATCTTATTGAGTCGAGTGAATAGCTCGAAGGCAAAGTAATCGCACTTCGGGCCTTCGAGAGAGAACTCGTTCGGTAAGTCAGCTTACTTGTTCCTCAAGTAAAGTTGCGTTGTGATTGAAATCCGAACGTTGTGGACACGCGTCAAGCGGTCGCATTGGTTCACTTCAGTCATTTTACCCATCGGGATCGCCAACTATAAATACCCCGCACCTACTGTCACAACCCCAAGTTAGGTAATGTGCTAGGATCAAAGTCACCTTGCATCATGTCAAAATTTTCAAAAGAAATCATTGAAATCAAAATCAAAAGAAAAATGGGAGAAGGAACCCCCCCCCCCCCAGATGAATTAATTCAAAAGGCCAGATAAAAATCTTGTCCAAAAATTCATGTTAGATTTGTGAAAAGTCTTATAAATGAGTATGATCATTTTAAAAATGATTTGGGGTCAAACCCATGCTCATGGATTTTTCAAATATTCAAACAGTACCTTGGATTTAAAGAAATACCCCTATTTGATTTAAAATTCAAATCATTTGAATTTTAAAAATGTTCAAAGTTTATAAATGGCTAGTATATTATTTTATGAGGCCATATAAAAATTATGAGCATTTATAAAAATGTCTAGCTAATTATTTAGCTAAGACAAAACAAATTGCAGAAAGAAAAATAAACAGAAAAGGAAAAAGGAAGGAACCCACCTACCTTGCGCCCACGGGCGAAAGCCCACTTCCCTGGCCGGTCCAGCCCACCAGCCCGGGCGCATGTCGTCTTCCTCAGGCAGCCAGGCAGCTGCGTGCCCGGCATGCCACGGCCGCCACGCCACCTGCTTGCCTGGCGCCTCCCCGGCCTCCTTAGCGCTTCTGGACACGTCCTGGAGACGCCCACGTCCACTCCCCTCCCTCCAGAACCATCTCCCCCTCCTCTCTCGCCCGATTCGTCGACGCCCGAGAAGAACGCCGGAGCACCGTCAAGCCCTTGCGTAGCCAACGACAGCGAGGATCTACGCCACCGTGTCCAAGTTCTTCCTCGTCGTCGTCTTCATCGATCCGCAGAAGAAGGCGAACCCGGAGCCCTCCTAGCCCGCGAATTCGAGCTCGAGCCGCCACCGGAGCCGAAAGAGATCGACGTCGATTACATCGCCGTCGAGCCACCCCAGCCCTCGCCGCCACCTCCGTTGAGTTCCTGGTGAGCTCACGGTCAAAACCCCTAACCTCTCCCCCTCGTTTTCTTCCTCTGTCACCGATTGCCATGGTCGCCGGAGTACCGAGCCGCCACGGTCGTCGTCGGCGAGCTCCTGTTAGGCAATCATCCCCGTCGTCTTGTCCATCACCTCCGCCGTGAACTGCTGCTTCGAACGCACCCAGCGCTGGCTCAAATGGTGCTCTGCAGCGAGATCCACCCCGAGCCGTGCCACGGCCGCTGCGGAAGGTCGTCGCCGGCGTCACTCCGGTGGCCTCCTTGGTCACCTGGACCCTCACCGAGACGCGCGACTCCACGAGCTTTCGTTTGGTGCCTCCAGCGCTTCAAACGGACCACGACAGCCTCCTCCCGTGCAGCGCCGCCGTGGTTCTGGTCGCCGGCGTTTAGCCGCCGGCCTGTCAGGCTGAGCACCGGGATTAATCACCCCCTAATGACCCCCTGAGCCACTGACCAGTGGGCCCAGTGGCTTAATTAAGCCACTGGATTAAGTTAACCAGCCAGGTTAATTAACCCAGAGGCTGACAACCCTGGCCCACCTGTCAGCCCCCCCCTGACGCCAGCATGAGGTCAGCATGACGCAGTAAATGAATTTCCAGAATAAAAATAATTACAGAAATTCCAGAAAATCCAGAAAATAGCCCAAACTTTGGAAATTCATAGAAAATTCATATTAACTCCAAATTTGACAAATAATATATGAAAAATGACCAGGAGAAAATAAGCTATCCAAATATCCAACTTTCAACTCTGTTTGAGTTGATTTTAAAATGGGACCAGTAGCATATGTCATTTGAATTATTTGGAATTAATTCAAATTCAATTCAAATGATTTTGCAACTTGGAACATGGAATTATGCTACATTTCAACCACACTTCAGAGGCATATCATACACATTTTCAAAAGGTTCAAAATGATCAAACAATGTCACATGTAACATGGTTAAATTTGAATTCAAATTGGAGTTTGAATTTGCAATTCAAATTGCAATATACTCCATTTAAATGGAATTGCTAAACACATCAAAGCATATACATCAAGTTTCAACCTTAAACCATGTGATTGTGCATTGTATTTATATTGCTTCCTTGTTTGTTGGTTGTCGAGTAGAGGTGGAACCGGAACAGGAGGCTGCCCCCTTCGTTGAAGACCCCGAACCCGAACCTCGTCAGCAAGGCAAGCAAACCCCCATTGATCATGTCGATAAAATCCCACTTCCCTCTCATGTCTCGCTTATGCATTGTATAGGATGATTACCATGCTACGTTTCTACCGCATAGATGAACCCATTCCTTTGCATGACCTATCGTTTGTCACAGTAGTAAGGAAACCACAATCCTAGCAAATGTAGGAGTTGGTTGATATCATGTGACCCCTGCAATTGTTACTGCTTATTGCTGGCTTAGAATGTTACAATGTTGATAATGTTATGTGAGTCGGGATGGTAGTGATCATGATGATGATGGTAGAAAGGTGTTGGTGAATCTACCTTAATACAAGGTGAACGATGAGAGGCTGTGTAGGAGTACATAGTGGGTTGTCTCGTTGAACACCGCCCTAAGTCCGAGTTCTTGTGTGGTGATCCAAGATGAAGAGTACAACCACACATTGGGTTCACTGACCCCTCTCAGCTTACTAACTCATCCCCTTCGATGTCCAGATGTCGCAATAGTTCGGAGTTCTGGTAGGTTAAGTGGCCTGGCTGCTAAGTGAGAGAACGGCTCATCCGAGACCGGCTTATGCACCACGCACACATCATCTGTGTCCACTTCGGTAAACCGGCCGGGTTCACGATAGTGGTAGCCAACCCAGGTAGGCGGCTCTCTTGGACTAGATCGGCTATGAGGTAACAGTTGTGGTGAGCATCCTCGCCGGCACCCCTTGAATGGTGTCGAGATCAAAGGCGGTAACCGATGGTCATGTGTGTGTAGCGGTACACCCCTGCAGGGTTAACAAAACTATTCGAATAGCCGCGTCCGCGGTTATGGACTGCTTGGAAAGCTTAGCTTGATTATTAGACAACTTGAACTGGATACTTCCAAAACACACCAAGATAAGTGTGAGTGCTATGGCGTGCTTTCTCGTGGGAAAGTCGAGGAAGGCACCATAGTGGTGTAATTGGTTGGTGAAAGTAGTGGACTCGTGTACGCTTCTTACCTCAAGTCTGGTATTCGTAGTTCAGGATTAGCCAAGTCAAAGCTGGCATTTCTGCAAGTGAAACCCCACCTCCCTTTACCTTGATACATGTGCATGAATAGTATAGCTCCTATGTAAGTCTTGCTGAGTACGACTTTGTACTCACGTTTGCTTAATCTATGTTTTAGATGAACCCACTGACCCCGAAGGTGGCTTCTTCATCGAGCTCGACGACTGAAGATCAAGCTAGTCTAGTCCCAGTCAGACGACTAGTTCCCTCGTGGAGGGCTTGTGTTTAAATAAGGCTTCTTAAGCCATTTGTTAAATTGTCTGTACTCAGACATACTTTGCTTCCGCTTGTCTGTTGTAATGTTGGATCACATGCTTGTGATCTCTGTGTGCACTCTATAAGAGTTATCAATAAAATGTACACTTTGTAGAGAATTGCAATGATACCTACTGTTCATACAAGGCACGTGTGCTGCGTGTATGTTTATAACATGCATGTCTTTGTATGGGTTTTTGAGACCTTAGTTGTGATCTGGCTGGCGGTCTTTCATACACCAAGTGGCCCTTAGATGTGCGCAGCTTGGGGCATCGCGATGCGATTGCTTGAGACTCCGTCTCGTGCACACTTTGTGGTATGATTGAGCCCGCCCTAGACCCCGACTAAGTGATCGGGCTGGAGTAAGGCTATGTAAGAGTTATGAGATAGTCGATAGTATGGTTAAGGCGACTTGTCTTTGAATATGGGAGTTCTTCACCCATATCATTAGACTTGTGTGCGGACGATGAGGACCCATCTCAGTTGATCATCCGACCTGGATGGGATGCCCCTCACGTAAGATGCTTTCCGAGAACGTTCTGTGCTTGGCCTTGTCTGCTTAGACAAGTGGGTACGGTTCTCGGCTCTTCATATGACTATGTCCTAACTGGACTTGCATACGCTAACCCCGGGTCCCGACAGACTTGGTATCAGAGCAGGACTGACTGTAGGACTAGGAGCCTTGGCCGAAGTTGAGTCTAGCTTGCTATAGTTATATAGTTACTCTGGGTATATAAGGGAACAACGTAAGGCTTCTTTTTTCTCCTTACCCTCTTCGTTCTGAGTTCTGAGTCACCCTCATCTTATTCTACGGGAAGATAGGACTAGGCTCTCCTCTGTCTGATTAGAACATCTTGTTGTTTGCTTCCTTGTAGCCGTAGGAAAGTTGTGTCCGGTTTCCTAGCATTGTTGTGATGCTGATTTCTTACATCGTATTATGTAAGTGATGTTTTCCATGTTGTAAGAAATTGTCTTTTCTTACAATTACAGCCGTTATGCTGTCCGAGTCATTCCAGGTTTATCTTATAATCTGATGCATTTGCAAACTCCTTCTTTCTGTTTCAGATGGCAAATCTTCCCCCTCGTCAGATTGTTCGTCTGACCCGGTGCCTCGATGTGCGTGGCCATCCCGCCACGTTAATCGAGATGATGTCCTATGTGGGATATCGATGGTATCCTGAGTACACCGTCGAGGAGCAGTTCCACGACTTCAACCAGACTCAGTACCACTGCATTGTCAAGATCTACCCGCACCACAATGGAGTCACTCAGCCTATCCACTTTGGACATGGCATTGGCATGACTGAGAACATGGCTGTGCAGGATGCTGCATACTCACGTATTACCCTGCTGAGAGAGGAGCACACTATGCTGAGAGAGACCTCGTTCCGCTATATCCCTGCTGCACTTCCAGGAGAAGAGGGATATTACACCGGACTTTACTCAGATCACTCTGCAGAGGATCTAGCACTTCAGATGACTGCTAGGTTTGCTAGTGATCGAGATCGTGATGCACGTGCCCTTCGTTTTGAGCTTCACTCCACTCGTGCCCGTCTGTATCGAGCACTGACACTCTTGGCACCCTTCGTGAGTGTGGGATCAGTTGACACTACTAGGGAAATAGCTATACATGGAAAGCTTATTAGTGGCGCATGCAGAAAGTGATGCGCCACCATATGTTAAGGGTGGCGCACTGCAAAATAATGCGCCACCCATAAGACCTTATGGGTGGCGCATTATTTCCCAGTGCGCCACCCCTAATAGTGGGCCAGCCTGGATGACCTTATACGTGGCGCATCCAGAAATATGCGCCACCCCTAAGGACCTTATGGGTGGCGCATTTACAGCATGCGCCACCCCTAAGAGCTTATGGGTGGCGCATTTTGTTAATGCGCCACCCATAAGGTCCTTAGGGGTGGCGCATTGTGCTAATGCGCCACCCCTAAGAGCTTATGGGTGGCGCATTCTGTTAATGCGCCACCCATAAGGTTATTATGGGTGGCGCATTCTGTTAATGCGCCACCCATAAGGTCCTTAGGGGTGGCGCATTGTGCTAATGCGCCACCCATAAGAGCTTAGGGGTGGCGCATTGCGCAGATGCGCCACCACTGACTTCCTATATGCGCCACTAAATGCCTAGAGCTGCCCTTATCTACTCCACCCCACCTACCACCTCTCATTCACTCCACACAATTCTCAAACTAGATCTATTTGGTTTTCTCCTCCTCCCCACCTCATTTCTTCCATTTATCCATCGATACTTGGCATTACATCTATTTTGTTTCATATTGAAGTAAGTGGACCTCCTCCCAAACTCTTTTGTTCCATTTATGACCCATATACTTGCCTTTATTATCTTGGGGTTTGTTGTATATGTGAAGCTTGGGTTTGATGTATATGTGAAGCTTGTGGTGGTTTGATGTATGTGTGAAGCTTATGGTGATTTGATGTATATGTGTATCTTGAGTGGCAAATGTTTTGCCGAAATGTCGATTCATTTCCGTTTCGGCAAATTTCTAGCGCACTCTCCGCATGCTCCCATGCATTATTAGGGAAGGTCATGCCGAATTTTTCCGGCGACGACTGTGATATATAATTGTGTTGCTCTCTCCGTGCACGCAGGTGATCGACCATGGTCCGCGAGATGCTGAGCGATATCACCGTGGCTAGGTGGATGCAATGTGCGACAAACGACATGCTAAGGAATAATAGGTCGGATATAAGATGTCCGTGTCGGAGATGCAAACTGCAGTGCGTGACCGAGCCTGATTCCGGAATATTGCAAAGACACCTGAAGCGTAATGGTTTGATGGATGGCTACACACGATGGATAAGTGATGAAGCTGGTGAGGAGGAGGACGTCAATGGTGGGGCGCCAGTAAATGAGGAAGGGCAACCAGAAAACAGCGGCGGGCGAGATGACGAAGAGCATCCCGTAAATGATCATGAAGAAGATGCCGAAGCGGATCATGTAGATCAAGATGCCGGACATGAAGATCAAGATGTCGGACATGATGTTTCAAGGTGGGTGCGGGACCCTCATGTTCAAGAGCTGCTTGTCAAAGAGGCGTTGAACGCAAGAGGTGCAGCTAGAGAGAAAGCCAAGATGGCGCAACTCGAGAAAGACGCGATTACGAAGTTGTACGAAGGATGCAACGACGAGGATACCCGCTTGAATGTAACACTTGGGGCTATGGAGATGAAGGCAAAACACAAATGGACCGACGAAAGCTTCGATGATAACATGTCATTCTGGCACGATCGTCTTCCGAAGGGAAACACGTGCCCAACTAGTATCGCTAAGGCCAAGAAAGTCCTTTGCCCTCTCGATCTTCCGCACGTTGAATACCACGTCTGCATAAATGATTGCATGATCTATCGGGGTGAGGACGAAGATAAACCACATGTTCGGTGTGCGGTGTTAGTCGATACAAGAGAGGGAAGAAAGTTCCTAGAAAAGTGGTATGGTACTTTCCGATCACTCCTCGTCTACAGAGGTATTTCGTAGATCCCGAGGAAGCAAAGCTCATGACCTGGCATGCGGATAGAAAAGAAGCTAAAAGAGGATGACCCGAACCCGGATCCGGAAAAGGAGGACATGCTGAGGCACCCTTCAGATGGTAGCCAATGGACTGCGTTGGACCTCGAATACCCAGATTTTGGGAAAGAACCAAGGAACCTCAGGATTGGTGTGAGCGCCGATGGAGTCAATCCGTTTGGCGGCCAGAGCAGCACACACAGTACCTGGCCCGTGTTTGTATGCATATACAACCTTCCCCCCTGGAAGTGCATGAAGAAAAAGTACATAACAATGTGTATGCTAGTTCAAGGGCCGAAACAACCAGGTACGGACCTCAATCTATATCTGCAGCTGTTGAAAGAGGAGCTAGAAACGTTATGGAAAGACAGAGTCAATACGTGGGACGCCGCGGCAAAAGAATATTTCCCAATGAAAGCCGCGGTGATCACGACGGTGCACGACTATCTCGGATACGGATATTTTTCAGGGCAGGTGGTCCATGGATTCTGTGCATGTGTTAGGTGCATGGATAATACAACGTACCGCCAGCTACCAAAAGATCCCGGATCTTCAAAAACCGTGTTCCAGGGGTCTCGGAGGTGGCTTCCCAAGAAACACGCGTGGAGAAAACAGGGACATCTGTTCGATGGAAGCGAGGAGCTCCGAGCACCCCCAGCTCGAAGGAGCGGCAAAGAAATCGACAACTTGCTGAAAACTTGGAAAGAGTGCCCCGCGCCGGGAAAGAAAAAAAAGAAGACTCAGCCGTTGATGAGGGTATGGAAAGCGAGGTCTGTTTTCTGGGATTTGCAATACTGGAGTCTACTCCGCAGTCCTCATAGCCTTGATCTAATGCATATCACAAAGAACGTGTGCGAGAGCTTGTTTGGCACGCTGCTCAACATGCCGGAGAAGACCAAGGACGGGCCAAAAGCAAGGAATGACTTGAAATTTATGGGCATCAGGAGGGAACTTCACCCCCCTAGTGACGACGATGATGAGCCGGAGGAGGAAGAGGATACGGAAACGCAAAACTCTCGCAAACGAAAAAGGACGACCAAGAAGAAGACCGGTATTGATCCCTGCCCCCCGGCATGCTTCACTCTGTGCGAGGAGGAGATCAAGCGGTTTATCCACTGCCTCATAGGAGTAAAATTTCCGAACGGCTACGCGGGGAAGATAAGCAGATACCTAGACGAGGCGAAGCAGCATTTTAGCGGGATGAAATCTCACGACTGTTTCGTGCTGATGACGCAGATTCTCCCGGTTGCGATGCGAGGGATAATGGACGAGCACGTCCGTAAAACGTTGTTTGGCCTTTGCAACTTTTTTGACGTCATCTCCCGGAAGTCGATTTGCGCTACGCAACTCAAAAGGCTACAGAAGGAGATCGTGCTCATACTATGCGAGCTTGAGATCTATTTCCCGCCCGCGTTCTTCGACATTATGGTGCATCTGCTGATCCACGTCGTGGAGGATATCGTCCAACTTGGACCTGCGTTTCTGCGCAGCATGATGCCGTTCGAAAGGATGAATGGGCACATCAAAAAATACGTTCGTAACAGGTCCCGTCCAGATGCAAGCATAGCGAAGGGCTTTCTAACCGAAGAGTGCATCTCTTTTTGCACGAATTATCTCAACACCGAGAACCTTGTGGGTCTGGCCGTCAACAAGCACTTTGGCAGGACCGATGGGTGTGGTCACCACGAGGGAAGCCGCGCAATGCATGTCAACTTTGACGGTCGAGACATCGACTTTGAAAGAGCAAGCCTAGTCGCGCTACAACACATCCAGCTGGTCGATCCTTGGATAGTAAAGCACAAGGATTTAATCAGGAAGAAGTAAAGTGACCAGGGCCTGCAGATAACGAACCGAGATCCACGTCTAATCAAAGAGCACAACTCCGGTTTCATGACTTGGTTCAGGGACGAGCTTCGTGCTAATCCCCCGCGAAGGAACGCTTCCGAGGACGAAAAGATGATATTCACCTTGTCAGGGTGCCGCACGCAACCTGATGACCTATCAAGCGTATGATATCAACGGCTACACATTTTACACGGAGGAAAAGGACAATAACTGCGATTACCAGAACTCAGGGGTAACGGGGATATTCTACACCGATGACGTCAAGGAAAGATTCTATGGAAGGATCGAGGACATATGGGAGCTCGACTACTGTGGAGAGAAGGTGCCGATGTTCCGTGTGAGATGGGCCAAGAGCGTCGTAAAAGAAGACCGGTACTTCACCACCATGGTTATACCCGAAGCCAAATCCAAGTCTGCGGGCGCAAACGTCACAGCGAAAAATGAGCCATGGGTACTGGCTAGCCAAGTGGACCAATGCTTCTTCATTACCGACCCATCAAAGCCGAGCCGCGTTGTAGTGAGGAGAGGCAAAAGAAACATCATCGGAATGGATGGAGTCGCCAACGAGCAAGACTTTGACAAGTACGGCGACCCGAAGATGGAGGATGACTACGCCGCTCAAGATACATACACCACAACCCTACCGAAGAAAGGTCTCCTCCCGTTCAAGAGGAAAAGTGAAGGCGTCCCGGGCCTAAATTATTCAACCACGACAAAGAAGGGCAAGAAGAAGATCGTGAGGAAACGATAGCTAGAAAGCTAGCTCCAAATTTAAGAAAAATATTTTGTAATTCATGATCACTTTGTGTATGCATGGATTTAATATGCACTTTGTAATTGATGATCACAATCTTATGTTTCCAAATGCCGCTACACCTTGTGTTTGTGGAATTGGTTCGGCGACGACACGGTTAAGGCATGGTACGTGGATCAATATGATCACAATCGAAGTACTCCCTCCGTTTCTTTTTACTCCGCATATAAGATTTGGTCAAAGTCAATCTTAATAAAGTTTGACCACTTTTATACGCAATTGAAGCATCATGCCTAACTCCTTAAAAATATTTAGTAGCGATAAAAAAACTAGCAGCGATAAAAAACCAGATAGATAGCTAGTCCAATTAATAAAAAAAATTAAAAAACTCTTATGGGTGGCGCATCTTTCATAAATGCGCCACTAAATGTGCTTAGGGGTGGCGCACTTGGCCAGAATGTGCCACCAAGAGGTTCCTTATGCGTGGCGCATTTCGGCGGAATGCGCCACGCATAGGGAACCTCTTGGTGGCGCATTCTGGCCAAATGCGCCACCCCTAAGCCTTAACCTCCACGGCCCCCTCCCCCTTGCTGGTCACAGTACCCATTCGTCCTCGCCGCCGACGCTGAGCCCTAGCCGCCACCGTCCTCGCCGCCGACGCCGGAGCCGCCACCGTCCTCGCCGCCGACGCCGGAGCCGCCACCGTCCTCGTCGCCGCCCGCGCCCTCAACATCAATCTCCGTCGCCGCTTCTTCCCGAGCCCGCAGTCGCCGTCGTGCCTCTGCCTCGCCTCCGGCCGCCGCCTCCTTCCCTCCCCGCCGTCCTGCAACTACACGGCTAGGTACTCCCCCTCCCTCTCCCCTGCTCCTGCAACTGCACGGCTAGCATAGCAAACAAGGAAATTTTGTTTGTGAATGGAAATTTTGTGAATGGAAATTTGGAAATAAGCAAATTTCATATTGCCTAGTTCCTGGTGATTTGAGGTGTTCATATCCAGCAGTACTAGTTTCATGATGAGTGGATTTTATACACTTTTTTATATAAGAAGTTTCAAGGTGGGGTAGTTGCTGTCAATATTTGCCAAGTACTTGTGTTGGAACTAACTCGATGAAAAAAACATGAAATTTGAAGTACACAGAAGGTTTAGAGCATCAAAACAACACCTATTATGATCGGTCGTGATTGTATCGATGATCATACCGAAGGCGCAACCTAGACTAGAATGTTACACTACATAGTATCGACACTAGCAATTTATTTGGTGGATTGAGTTTGGGTCAAGTGCAAAGGCCCTACATTTTTGTTGATGGTCACATAATATCCTTGTTCCTGCTGCTAGGGTTAGCGATTTTGATTCTTTCTGGTGGACAGGGATATTTTGTCATCATTACTGTGAGTAGTTAGTGGGGTGGTGTAAACTGCAAGCAAATGAAACAGAGAGATAGTTAGATGGAGCTCTATTTTTTGAAGTAAAATTGGTCGGCTTCCTGTTGGGAATTAAACCATTTTGTTGCTTGCTGCCATTTGTTTTAGTCAAGCTCATTTTTTATCCATTTTCAAGTATATGTTTCTTGAACATCTATTGTTTGAATATCTATTTTTTTGCATTGTTGTGCCTACATGTAGGCATTTGTTTTGTGCAGGTACAAATTATTATCCCCTTTCTCCCGAAATGTTGATTAACTTCCGTTTCGGTTGAGAATGGGGCACTCTCATGTTAAGAAAAAGAGCAAAGGTCATGGCGAATTTTTCCGTGAATTCGTGCATGACCTTTGCTATTTTTCTTAACATGAGATTATTTGCATTTATTTATTGTGCTAATTAATTAAGTAGTTGCATTTCTTAATATTGTACTAGTGCAAACATGTCGACCGGAGCCGACGCCGATCCTTCTTCTCAGCCGGGAGAAAAAAGAAATAAATTTTGGAAATACTCCCAGGAGGAGCAGAGAGAAGAGGAAGTACCTCCGGGCGAGGAGTATGAGGAGGAGATAGAGTCGGAGTCCGACTCATCGGATGATGACTTGGAGGAGGAGGCCGGTACGACAGACGGCGAGAGGAACATCGGCGAGGATGATGGGACCGGTGGCTCCAACACAGATGGTACCCAGTCGAAGAAGAGGAATCGGAAACCGACCAAGGTCGGCGTCATCAGGCAAGAGTTTACTGTTGTGACCGCCGTCGGGATTCCTAAAGAGCCCGAACGTTTTTCGGAAGGGTACGGCCGTCAAGTCGCGGCGATCCTCCACAACACCGTGCCGATCACCACGATTAACCTCAGGAGTCGTGAGAATATTCATTATTGTCAGCTTCTTATCAACAAGCTGCATGCACGATACAAGTTTCCGGAGCCGTACGATAACACCAAACTCAGAGGGAACAAAGTAAACACATGGGCCCTCAGGAAGATGAGCAAGGCCTTGTCCAGTTGGAAAACCCGGGTGAAGAGGGCAATTTTTGAAAAGAACAAAACCTGGGAGGAGCTCAAGGAGAAAGAGCCGTTGATCGACGAAGCTACCTACAACCTTTTCAAGGCTAGGTGTGAGTCCGAGCAAGCCAAGGCCGCGAGTGCAAAGGGCAAGGCCATGCGGTCGCAGGTCATAGGTAACCATCGTCTCGGAGCCGGTGGTTACAAAAGTTCCAAGCCTAAATGGGACAAGGAGGATGCCGAGTACGCCGCTGCGGGCATACCTAACCCCTTCCAGCAATACAAAGATGATCCGCAGACCGAATTCTTTGTGAGGGCCCGGAGCTATAAGGACAAAACAACCTCGAAAATAATTATCGATCCTAAGATTCAGGAGTTTACGACTGTCGTGGTAAGTAGTTTACCACGCGACCTTGTCGATTGAATTCTCGAGTGAAGTTCACAATTTCTTAACGTTTCACATTCTTTTTGCAGCAAGCGGAAATGAAAATCGCCTCATCGCAGGAGTCGTCAGTTAGGCCGGCCGGCCCGTGGGACAACGCCTTCAACAGGGCGTTGAACAAGGTCAAGAAGGTTGACGACGTGACGGCGAAGCCATCGTCAGCCGGCCGTGTGGTCGGCTTTGGTGCGGACCTAAATTGGTCCGAATATTATGGAAAATCGGCGGAGCAGTCCGGTTCGAGGGGGCGCAAGGCGAGAAGGACCGAAGAAGATGCCGCTTATGTTCGTGTACTGGAGGAGAAGGTGAACATGCTTCCGCAGCTTGTCCAGGACGAAGTGGCGAAGACGATGAACGCTCTCCTTCCAAATATGATGCAGTCGCTCGCGAATTGGCAAGCGCGTGGTGGACAAGGGCCCATACCAGTCCCCAGCATGGTCGGCAGCAACTCGGGCCCCGCGGCGCCTGCAGTCCCGACTCCGGCCATAGTGCTGGCTCCCGCACCGACTCCCGGCGTATTGGTGACTTCGGCCGCCAACACCGCGGCGGCGACGCCAGACGTGATGGTAACTCCTCCGGCCACGATCGAGCAACCGGGGCATAACAATAATGCACCCGACGGCAGCACAAATAGGGCGACCGACGCCACGGGAGGCAGCACGCCCTCCGTCTCTTGCATGCCCGCCGTCATCGGCGGGGTCTCTTCACTAGCCGACCTCGACGCCCTCAAGGTAACTATAAGTGTCTGCAACTCAAACGAGGACTTCATCTCCTTGCAACTCAAACGAGGACTTCACCTCGACGCCCTTTTTTAGTGGAATCTCTCTGATGCATATATATATATATATATATATATCTTTCGCAGGAGGACACTCCATGCATTCTATTACAAGTCGTGGACGGCGAGTTGAAGGATGTTGCCAAAGGTAAAATCATTCAACCACAAAATCGAATCATGCACAATATGCCGATGGCACCGGAGATGCATAGGGTTCAAATCTCTCTCGTGATTTCGGGCTACGAGAGAGTTGAACCTCCCATTCAACCCCCCGGATACGATGAGGACGAGCCGGCAGTCCTCAGTGACTGTTTCAACCAAATATGCCTATGGCCGAAGAGCCAAATGCGTTTAATGATGGGGGAAAGGGGCACCACACCTAGGACAACACCGCTAGTCATCGTGTCGGCGCCACATGATCCCATCGGAGCACAACAAGAAGACGATGATCTTGATGATGATATCAGCGCCGACCAGTTCATCAATACTTTGTATGATGCTGATGACTTATTCATGCCTCCTGCTAAAGGAGCCTATCAGCGTGACGAGGAAGCTCGCGGTCCAGCTGATCCTGCGGCGAAGCCTGCTTGCTCCACGCGTCTCTTCGCTGCTTCTCAGGACATGTCTCCAGCAGCTTGCGCCTTCACCGAGCCTCAAGCAGATGCCACAAGATCTATTCTCAGCCCGTCCACACTCCATAAGGCGGCCACTGAGCAGATAAAGGCCGGTGACTGCTCAAAATCAGAAAAGAAGAAGGGACGGAAAAGAAAGAAGAGCATCACTTCTAGTAGCCAACCTTCGATGCCGATCCGGGCTCAGGACGGGCCACCAAGACCCAAGGATCTCTCGTTTGAAATCCATGTGGCTGGTAGGGCGATGCTACCTAAGGACATGCTGGACCTTGCAACTTCAGATATGCAGAGTGTGCATCATAGTATTATGGCATTAGAGAAGATTCTTCTTCGAGAAGAGAATCCCTCGTACCCGGTTTTCATGGCCAAGGTGCCAATCAACATGGGCTTCATCAACACTATCCCCGCGGATATGATAATCCTGCGGTTTTCAGAGATCTTCAATTTGTACCATCTCAAGCGGCTGGACCATAGCCTTATCCGTCTGTTCTCGCTTAGCCTTTCTATGAGTATCAGGAGAGATAAGACCCCGAGCGTCGCGATATTGGACCCCTTCTACATGCGTGAAAGCATCTTGATGGACAACGGGGACGCGGCTCTCGCGGCGGGGTACATCACAGATTTCATGCTACGGAACACCGACAAAGATTCATTTCTTATGACTTACTCTCCCAAGTAAGTCATTCGCTCGCCTCCGTAGCGTATATGCTTTCTTAGCTTTCCATTGTCCTCTTCCAACATTCCTTTTGGATTGTTTTAATTATGCAGTGAGGATCAAGACTGCGTGCTCATCTGCTTTTCACCGCAACACTCGCATGCCGTGTATTTAGACTCGGGGAGTGTGAAGAAGAAAGATTACAAGTATATCATGAGAGTTTTGGATGATGCTCTCGTCGGCTACATAAAAGACGGAGGCAAGATCGTGAAGCAGAAGTTCAGGAAAAATCAGCCTGGCGTGAACGTGTTCAACCACGTAACGCAGTTCCCGTGCGTCAAGCAGCCGGCTGGCAGTGTAAGGGATGCGTACTACGCCCTTCATCACATGAGGGCGATTGTACAGGAACAACGCAACCTTACGCTGCCAAGTCATCTCAGAGCGTGGGCCGAAAGGAAGGCGGAAATCGCCGATGCAAATCTGAAGGAGGAGTTCTTTTACATCCAAACGCAGATGGCGACTATCATTCGTCATGAAGTACAAATGAAGGGGGCGATCTTCTACTCCAACATTGCACCATCCAATGGGGAGATAGAAGTCCGCCTAAAGGCCCTGCGTGACACAAGGCCTTTCATGACGAAAGAAGGATGCCGCCCATTCCCCGAGCCGAGTCAAAACAATTAATTGAATGTACTCTTTGTGTAATTTGGATGTACACTTTGTGTACTAGATGGTAGTGTCAAATACTCTTGGTGCTCTTTGTGTATAAAGGTCACTGCATATGCATTTTTATGCATATGTGCATGCTTTTCACCATTCATCGACTTGCTTTAAGTTGTTGATAAGAATAGATGCTAGATTGCTTTGTTCTCCTTTGGTATGATTCATATGGATGTGACATCTAAAGCTTTGTTTTGTGCAGGTTGAAGAGCAAACAAGTAGTGATGACGAAAGTAGCTTTCGGTTTTCAATAATTGTTGGACTCATTGTAATTTTGTGATGGAATGTAATCTTATTGGCCTCTAGACCTTTGTAATAAAAATTATATTGCAATTATTTTGTATCAATAATTGTTGGCCTCATTGTTATATTGTATTTTGCATTTCTGTAATATAATAGAAATATCTGTAATGCTTTTATTCTTTTATGTAATTCTTTTTTTTTGTTTTCTGTAATTATTTAGTGGCGCATATGTTTAGTATTTGGTGGCGCACTGTGAATGCGCCACCCCTAAGGCCCTTAGGCGTGGCGCATACCAGAATGCGCCACCCCTAAGAGCTTAGAGGTGGCGCATTCTAAGATGCGCCACGCCTAAGGGCCTTAGGGGTGGCGCATCCAGAATGCGCCACCTCTAAGCCCTTATTAGTGGCTTGTAGTTAGTGGCGCATCCATAATGCGCCACTAAACTCAAAATCAGTGCGCCACTATAAGCTATTTCCCTAGTAGTGTGAGTATGATGCTATCTACCCTGTGAGGACACAGATGCCTTCTCGAGTTGCTTGGCCCGAGATTGGAGGCATTATTCCACCCCGTGGTCCTTTGCTTCCACCCTACGCTGGACCTAGGCCCCATCCTTGCCCAAATGGATATCAGGGTCCACAGGCCTCCGTGTTTTCCGATGGCCACCTTCAGCTACCGGGGTACGCGGGTAACTTTTACGAGGATTACTATGGAGATGGAGATGTGTGAGACCGCCTGTGGTCTTACCTTAGTGAGGAGGTAGTAGTATCTTAGTATATTGTAAGCAAGGTGTCTAAGTTCCAGAGGCTTAGATAAATAATGTATAGGAAGTCAGAGTGCCTCTGAAGGATGTATCATCTTCATCACGTTGGTATTATCTTGGAGCTTGTACTAAAACGATGTATGGTTTGTATGACAGCTTGTGAATATATGGCTTGTATGCTTTTATCACCATGTTGTCAAGATGATTACTTCCTTTGCTCTGTAATCCTTCCAGTACCTCAATACCTTGTTTAGACTCTTCAAATCAACTCTGTTTGACTTTGGTTTTCACCTTCAGGATGTCTCAAGGAACCCGTGGCCAGCTTGGTCGTAACCAAGGTCGTGGGAATGAACAGGAGGAAGGCAACCTTCCACCCCCACCCACAATGGCTCGGGTTCTGATGGAGGTTGAGAGGAACCGCCGAGACTCTCACCATTTGCTGGAGGTCATTGCCCGCAACACCACTCAGCAGCGCAATGAGTTGGTGTCCTTGAACGACTTCATCCGGCTTCATCCCCGGTTTTCAGTTACTCCACCGAGCCCCTTGACGCCGATGACTGGCTTCGCAGTATCGAGAGGAAGCTTCAGGCAGGCCATGTTGCAGATGGTGACAAGGTCAACTATGCCACCTATCACCTTGAAGGTGCAGCTAGTTCTTGGTGGGAGAATTTTCTGAACATGCGTCCCGTTGGACCACCCAACACTTGGGAGGAATTCTGCACTTCCTTCCGTGAGAACCACATTCCAACGGGTCTTATGGACCGCAAGCATGAGGAGTTCTGCAATCTCACTCAAGGCAGGAGGACCGTTGACGAGTTTAGTCGTGAGTTCAACCGACTGGCTCGTTATGCTACTGAAGAAGTCTCCACCGACTCCAAGAAACAAGAGAGGTTCCGTCATGGACTCAATTCTGGACTCCGTCGTGAGCTCAATCTGCATGACTTTGCCACCTTCCAGGTCCTTGTCAATAAAGCCATCAAGGCAGAGGACATGAACAACCCCAATGACTTTCGCAAACACCCTAGAGATGATGGTTCATCCAGTTCTGGCTCCCAGAAGCGCAAGATCTGGATCCCCAACAGTATGTTCCGCCAGGACAACCCACCGAGGCCATCCTATGTGGCGCCTCGTCCACCAGCTCAGTTCCACCCCACTCCACCAAACAACCCAGCTCCACGCACTGTCTTTGGAGCCTGTTACAAGTGTGGTCAGGCAGGCCACTATTCTCGCGAGTGTCCCCAGAACCAGCTCCAGAATCAGAATGCTCCACCCCGTGCCGGAGGCAACAATAATGGTCGTGGCAAGCTACCCTAGAAGGTCTACACCACCAAGCCCGCTCCTCCCGCCACTCGTGGACGTGTGAACCAGATTGCCGCCGAAGAGACTGACGACATTTCTGACGTCATTCTTGGTACGCTCCCAGTCAATTATGTTCCTACTTCCGTTCTTTTCGACCCAGGAGCATCTCATTCATTCATGTCGGATTGTTATGCACTTCGTCATGAGTTATCCTTTGTTGAATTATCCACACCAATGATTATTCAAACTCCAAGGTCAAGATGGCAAACTACTAGAGTAAGCCATGGTAATCAAATTGCAATTGAGGGTTTAGTATTCCTTGCTTCACTCATAGCCCTCAAATCTTCAGACATTGATGTCATCCTTGGCATGGATTGGCTATCAAGACAGAATGCCTACCTTGATTGCAAAGGCAAATCCGTGAAACTCACCCACCCTTCAGGAAAAACCGTCAACTACACCTCACCCAGAACAAGAACCCAGGTGCATTCTTTGAATGTACTTCCCCTTCCCGAACTTGAAGATATTCCGGTGGTTCGTGACTTCCCGGATGTCTTACCTGAAGAGCTGCCGGGAATGCCACCCGACAGGTGTGTAGAGTTTATAGTGGATCTTATACCAGGCACAGCCCCAATTTCCAGACGCCCATATAAAATGGCCCCACATGAGTTAGCTGAGCTAAAAACCCAACTTGATGCTTCGTTGGCAAAAGGCTTCATCCGCCCTAGCTCATCGCCATGGGGTTGCCCCGTTCTGTTCGTAAAGAAGAAAGATGGAACAGAAAGGATGTGCGTAGACTATCGCCCGCTAAATCTAGCGACGATAAAGAACAAGTACCCACTGCCCAGGATCAATGATCTTTATGATCAACTTGCAGGATCCTCTGTCTTCTCCAAGATGGATTTGAGATTAGGCTATCATCAAATCAAAATCCGAACCGAGGACATTCCAAAAACGGCTTTTACTACTCGTTATGGTCTTTACGAGTACACCGTCATGTCCTTTGGTTTAACCAATGCCCCCGCCACATTCTCGCGCTTAATGAATTCGATCTTCATGGAGTACCTAGATAAATTTGTTGTAGTTTATCTTGATGACATTCTCATCTACTCGAAGAACGAAGAAGAGCACGCAGAACATCTTAGGTTGGTATTGATGAAACTTAGAGAGCATCGCCTGTATGCTAAATTCTCCAAGTGTGAATTCTGGCTACCAGAAGTGACCTACTTAGGCCACGTGATTTCTACAAAAGGCATTGCTGTGAATCCCGAGAGAGTTCAGGCCGTCCTTGACTGGACTCCACCTGAATCGGTTAAGCAAGTTAGGAGTTTTCTTGGCCTAGCCAGCTATTGCCGTCGCTTCGTCGAGAACTTTTCTAAAGTTGAAAAGTCTCTAACTGAACTCCTCAAGAAAGATAAGAAATTCCTATGGACTCCCAAGTGCGAGGAAAGCTTTCAAGAGCTAAAAAGAAGATTGACTTTTGCACCCGTACTTGCACCTCCAGACACCAAAAAGGATTTCAAGATCTTTTGTGACGCATCACGGCAAGGGTTAGGATGCATACTTCTGCAAGATAGACATGTGGTAGCTTATGCTTCACGCCAGTTGCGGCCACATGAAGAGAACTATCCTACCCATGACCTTGAACTCGCTGCCGTAGTTCATGCCCTAACAACTTGGCGACATTACCTCCTTGGTAATCGTTGTGAGATCTATTCCGACCACCAAAGCCTCAAATACATTTTCACCCAGCCAGATCTTAATCTCAGGCAAAGACGCTGGATTGAGTTGATAAAAGATTACGACGTAGGAATTTCTTACACCCCAGGAAAAGCCAATGTCATGGCTGATGCACTAAGTCGTAAGTCGTATTGTAACAACCTCATGTTACAATAGTATCAACCACTTCTTCATGAAGAATTTCGCAAGCTCAATCTTGAGATTGTTCCTCATGGCTATCTTTCTACCTTGGTGGCGAAACCAACCCTTGAGGATCAAATCATAGTTGCCCAAAGGCGTGCACGAGGTGTTCGCCGGATCAAGGAGAACATTGCTAGCGGAGTTGCTAAATGTTTCTCCACAGATAGTAAAGGAATGGTATTCTTTGGAAATCGTTTAGTGGTACCTAAGAATAGGGAACTAAGGCAACTCATCCTCAAAGAAGCCCATGACACACCCCTCTCGATTCATCCCGGTAGCACAAAAATGTACCGAGATCTACGCCAGAGATTTTGGTGGACTAGGATGAAGAGAGACATTGCTCAATTTGTTGCCGAATGTGATGTTTGTCGTCGCATTAAGGAAGAACATCAAAGATCTGCTGGTACACTTCAACCTTTGTCTATTCCCGAGTGGAAATTGGACAAAGTCGGTATGGACTTCATCACTGGTTTTCCAAGAACCCAGAAAGGAAACAATGCCATCTTCGTTGTCATAGACAGACTTTCCAAAGTTGCTCACTTCCTTTCGGTTCGCGAGTCTATAAATGCTAGCCAGTTAGCGGACTTGTACGTCTCTAGAATTGTATCCCTTCACTGTGTTCCTTTGGAAATCAATTCTGATCGTGGTAGCCTTTTTACCTCTAGATTCTGGGGAAGCTTTCAGAATGCTATGGGAACTCATCTCTCCTTTAGTACAGCTTTTCATCCTCAGTCTAGCGGTCAAGTCGAAAGGGTTAACCAAATTCTTGAAGACATGCTCAGAGCTTGTGTTATCTCATTCGGAAAGAATTGGGAGAAATCTCTTCCATTCGCTGAATTTGCGTATAACAATAGTTTCCAATCTAGTCTGAACATGGCTCCTTTTGAACTCCTTTATGGATGACGATGTCGGACACCTTTAAACTGGTCAGAAACCGGTGAAAGACAACTCTTTGGACCGGATATGATCAAGGAAGCAGAAGAGCAAGTTCGCATTGTTCGTGATCAATTGAAAGCAGCCCAGTCTCGTCAGAAAAGCTACTATGATCGTCATCATAGGCAAGAGAGCTACAATCTGGATGAGAAGGCTTACCTTCGGGTTACTCCTCTGAAGGGAACCCAACGTTTCGGTATCAAAGGCAAGTTGGCCCCACGTTACATCGGACCTTTCCGCATTCTTGCTAAATGTGGAGAAGTTGCCTACCAACTTGAACTACCCCCGCACCTTTCCCGAGTACATGATGTATTCCATGTGTCCCAACTCAGGCGTTGCTTCAAGGACCCCATCCGCGAAGTCGACCACGAAACGCTTGATCTCCAAGATGACCTTTCTTATCGAGAATACCCCGTTCGTATTCTTGATTCCGCAGAACATGTCACTCGTCGTCAGAAGATTAAGTTTCTGAAAGTGCAATGGTCACACCACTTTGAGAGAGAAGCCACGTGGGAAAGAGAAGACCGTCTCCGTGCCGAGTACCCCTCCTTCCTTCCGCAGACTTCTGAATCTCGGGACGAGATTCTGTTGAGTGGGGGCGAGTTGTCACAACCCCAAGTTAGGTAATGTGCTAGGATCAAAGTCACCTTGCATCATGTCAAAATTTTCAAAAGAAATCATTGAAATCAAAATCAAAAGAAAAATGGGAGAAGGAACCCCCCCCCCAGATGAATTAATTCAAAAGGCCAGATAAAAATCTTCTCCAAAAATTCATGTTAGATTTTTGAAAAGTCTTATAAATGAGTATGATCATTTTAAAAATGATTTGGGGTCAAACCCATGCTCATGGATTTTTCAAATATTCAAACAGTACCTTGGATTTAAAGAAATACCCCTATTTGATTTAAAATTCAAATCATTTGAATTTTAAAAAATTTCAAAGTTTATAAATGGCTAGTATATTATTTTATGAGGCCATATAAAAATTATGAGCATTTATAAAAATGTCTAGCTAATTATTTAGCTAAGACAAAACAAATTGAAGAAAGAAAAATAAACAGAAAAGGAAAAAGGAAGGAACCCACCTACCTTGCGCCCACGGGCGAAAGCCCACTTCCCTGGCCGGTCCAGCCCACCAGCCCGGGCGCATGTCGTCTTCCTCAGGCAGCCAGGCAGCTGTGTGCCCGGCATGCCACGGCCGCCACGCCACCTGCTTGCCTGGCGCCTCCCCGACCTCCTTAGCGCTTCTGGACACGTCCTGGAGACGCCCACGTCCACTCCCCTCCCTCCAGAACCATCTCCCCCTCCTCTCTCGCCCGATTCGTCGACGCCCGAGAAGAACGCCGGAGCACCGTCAAGCCCCTGCGTAGCCAACGACAGCGAGGATCTACGCCACCGTGTCCAAGTTCTTCCTCGTCGTCGTCTTCATCGATCCGCAGAAGAAGGCGAACCCGGAGCCCTCCTAGCCCGCGAATTCGAGCTCGAGCCGCCACCGGAGCCAAAAGAGATCGACGTCGATTACATCGTCGTCGAGCCACCCCAGCCCTCGCCGCCACCTCCGTTGAGTTCCTGGTGAGCTCACGGTCAAAACCCCTAACCTCTCCCCCTCATTTTCTTCCTCTGTCACCGATTGCCATGGTCGCCGGAGTAACGAGCCGCCACGGTCGTCGTCGGCGAGCTCCTGTTAGGCAATCATCCCCGTCGTCTTGTCCATCACCTCCGCCGTGAACTGCTGCTTCGAACGCACCCAGCGCTGGCTCAAATGGTGCTCTGCAGCGAGATCCACCCTGAGCCGTGCCACGGCCGCTGCGGAAGGTCGTCGCCGGCGTCACTCCGGTGGCCTCCTTGGTCACCTGGACCCTCCCCGAGACGCGCGACTCCACGAGCTTGCGGTTGGTGCCTCCAGCGCTTCAAACGGACCACGACAGCCTCCTCCCGTGCAGCGCCGCCGCGGTTCTGGTCGCAGGCGTTTAGCCGCCGGCCTGTCAGGCTGAGCACCGGGATTAATCACCCCCTAATGACCCCCTGAGCCACTGACCAGTGGGTCCAGTGGCTTAATTAAGCCACTGGATTAAGTTAACCAGCCGGGTTAATTAACCCAGAGGCTGACAACCCTGGCCCACATGTCAGCCCCCCCCTGACGCCAGCATGAGGTCAGCATGACGCTGTAAATGAATTTCCAGAATAAAAATAATTACAGAAATTCCAGAAAATCGAGAAAATAGCCCAAACTTTGGAAATTCATAGAAAATTCATATTAACTCTAAATTGGACAAATAGTATATGAAAAATGATCAGGAGAAAATAATCTATCCAAATATCCAACTTTCAACTCTGTTTGAGTTGATTTTAAAATGGGACCAGGAGCATATGTCATTTGAATTATTTGGAATTAATTCAAATTCAATTCAAATGATTTTGCAACTTGGAACATGGAATTATGCTACATTTCAACCACACTTCAGAGGCATATCATACACATTTTCAAAAGGTTCAAAATGATCAAACAATGTCACATGTAACATGGTTAAATTTGAATTCAAATTGGAGTTTGAATTTGTAATTCAAATTGCAATATACTCCATTTAAATGGAATTTCTAAACACATCAAAGCATATACATCAAGTTTCAACCTTAAACCATGTGATTGTGCATTGTATTTATATTGCTTCCTTGTTTGTTGTTTGTCGAGTAGAGGTGGAACCGGAACAGGAGGCTGCCCCCTTCGTTGAAGACCCCGAACCCGAACCTCGTCAGCAAGGCAAGCAAACCCCCATTGATCATGTCGATAAAATCCCACTTCCCTCTCATGTCTCGCTTATGCATTGTATAGGATGATTACCATGCTACGTTTCTACCGCATAGATGAACCCATTCCTTTGCATGACCTATCGTTTGTCACAGTAGTAAGCAAACCACAATCCTAGCAAATGTAGGAGTTGGTTGATATCATGTGACCCCTGCAATTGTTACTGCTTATTGCATGCTTAGAATGTTACAATGTTGATACTGTTATGTGAGTCGGGATGGTAGTGATCATGATGATGATGGTAGAAAGGTGTTGGTGAATCTACCTTAATACAAGGTGAACGATGAGAGGCTGTGTAGGAGTACACAGTGGGTTGTCTCGTTGAACACCGCCCTAAGTCCGAGTTCTTGTGTGGTGATCCAAGATGAAGAGTACAACCACACATTGGGCTCACTGACCCCTCTCACCTTACTAACTCATCCCCTTCGATGTCCAGATGTCGCAATAGTTCGGAGTTCTGGTAGGTTAAGTGGCCTGGCTGCTAAGTGAGAGAACGGCTCATCCGAGACCGGCTTATGCACCACGCACACATCATCTGGGTCCACTTCGGTAAACCGGCCGGGTTCACGATAGTGGTAGCCAACCCAGGTAGGAGGCTCTCTTGGACTAGATCGGCTATGAGGTAACAGTTGTGGTGAGCATCCTCGCCGACACCCCTTGAATGGTGTCGAGATCAAAGGTGGTAACCGATGGTCATGTGTGTGTAGCGGTACACCCCTGCAGGGTTAACAAAACTATTCGAATAGCCGCGTCCGCGGTTATGGACTGCTTGGAAAGCTTAGCTTGATTTTTAGACAACTTGAACTGGATACTTCTAAAACACACCAAGATAAGTGTGAGTGCTATGGCGTGCTTTCTCGTGGGAAAGTCGAGGAAGGGCACCATAGTGGTGTAATTGGTTGGTGAAAGTAGTGGACTCGTGTACGCTTCTTACCTCAAGTCTGGTATTCGTAGTTCAGGATTAGCCAAGTCAAAGCTGGCACTTCTGCAAGTGAAACCCCACCTCCCTTTACCTTGATACATGTGCATGAATAGTATAGCTCCTATGTAAGTCTTGCTGAGTACGACTTTGTACTCACGTTTGCTTAATCTATGTTTTAGATGAACCCACTGACCCCGAAGGTGGCTTCTTCATCGAGCTCGACGACTGAAGATCAAGCTAGTCTAGTCCCAGTCAGACGACTGGTTCCCTCGTGGAGGGCTTGTGTTTAACTAAGGCTTCTTAAGCCATTTGTTAAACTTGTCTGTACTTAGACATACTTTGCTTCCGCTTGTCTGTTGTAATGTTGGATCACATGCTTGTGATCTCTGCGTGCACTCTATAAGAGTTATCAATAAAATGTATACTTTGTAGAGAATTGCAATGATACCTACTGTTCATACAAGGCATTTGTGTTGCGTGTATGTTTATAACATGCATGTCTTTGTATGGGTTTTCAAGACCTTAGTTGTGATCTGGCTGGCGGTCTTTCATACACCAAGTGGCCCTTAGATGTGCGCAGCTTGGGGCATCGCGATGCGATTGCTTGAGACTCCGTCTCGTGCACACTTTGTGGTATGATTGAGCCCGCCCTAGACCCCGACTAAGTGATCGGGCTGGAGTAAGTCTATGTAAGAGTTATGAGATAGTCGATAGTATGGTTGAGGCGACTTGTCTTTGAATATGGGAGTTCTTCACCCATATCATTAGACTTGTGTGCGGACGATGAGGACCCATCTCAGTTGATCATCCGGCCTAGATGGGATGCCCCTCACGTATGATGCTTTCCGAGAACGTTCTGTGCTTGGCCTTGTCTGCTTAGACAAGTGGGTACGGTTCTCGGCTCTCCATATGACTATGTCCTAACTGGACTTGCATACGCTAACCCCGGGTCCCGACACCTACCCGCCATTTCGGGTCGGCTGCTCCACTGAAGATTCTAAGACAGAAGTTTGTGAGCATCCCAAGTCTGAGAGATTCATCGAGAGAAAACCAAAACCCAAGTCTGAGCTGAGTTGAGCTATTCACAGAGACTTAGGTCGAGATTAGCCGATCTTTTTATCTTGGAGAACTGCAAGTCTCCTAGACGGTTAGGCGTCGCCTGTCAAGCAGTCGAAGAGAAATTGTCGCTGCTGAAGGAAGTTTGTAAAGGTCTTGGAGATGTCCTGAATCATCTACCACGAGTGAAAACTGGACAAGTTCGAGGAGTTTGTTGTAGTGGAGAATAGGACGAAGAGAGTTTTGCTCCAGGTGTTCAATCACCAGTCCCTCCAACCAGACGTAGCACTTTGCAGAGTGTGAACTGATTTACCAAACATCATCGTGTCATGCTTGTTTTTCTTCTAGCATTTACATTCAGTATTTACTCGTTCCCTATTTGTCTTCGATGTTTTCCTTCGCTCCCAGTCCTTTTGAGCCATGCATTACTTTCGATACTGTATTTCCTTCGAGATGCCTTTAGTCCTTCGCAGTTTGCATGAATTCCTTCTAAGTTCTTTAGAATTTTTAGAAGTGATCATTCACCCCCTCCCCCTCTGATCATTCTTGAGCTTTCAAATTCGATCCTACATTTGTAACAAGGGTGATCTCAATAGTGCATGAAGGAAAACTAACTCAATGTGCAAACAAAAAAGACAAGTTACTCAATAATCATCAATTGTGCATCCACTTGGAGGTGCGTTCCTCACTTGTTCCAAACAACCACTCCAATGGAAATACGTTTTCTCAGGGAAACAATAGGACTCTGCTGTGGATATTTATTGATTTCAAATAAATGATACAAATTCAATGCAAAGGAAAAGAACTATACAATAGCTATAATAAAGTCCCTAACTTGTCCAAAGTAGATTACAAAATAGATCAATTCATACATCATCAGAAAGCAGTGACCCAGTCTGCAAGCCATTTTATTCTTGCTTTTTTTGCTTTGACTCTGATCCATTGTAACTCAGACTTGAGTTTCCTTCTACAACTGTATAAGTTGGGCTGAATTTCTTGAATGTAAAGTCATTTATATTAGTCGAAATAGCCCAACAGACCAAAATGATCATCTCCATAGCAAAGGAAACTTTGAGCAAGTGCTTGAGATGAGTAACTTCTAGCTCAAAAGTTACTCCTTGTGGGTGCCATGTAGGATATATGTATTTCCAACAACATTGATCAAAGGGATAGTGTATGAATAGACGATCTCTAGTTTCAAGGCTTCCAGAGTGACTGATGTGCGAAATGATGATAATGGTTTCTCGCCCTTCATTGGTTACCCCAAGTGGAAGGTGAGATGTAGGATAGCAGCACATTTCCCCTATGTAGAGGATAAGGTTTGTCTCCCGTAGGACTCCGGCAATGATAAGTAGGTGTCAGCGGCGCAACTGACGTGGACCTGCACACAATACAAATAACTTTGTTCCCAACGAAGTTCAGAGAGGTTGTTAATCTCTCCGGCCTTGTTGTTTACAAAGGATCAAAAGGCAAGGGATAATGATAATGGTGATAGCAACTAGAAAGTAAAGGCAGAAAATAAATTGAGCGTGTAAACAGTGATGAGAATATGGACCGGGGTCCCGTGATATTCACTAGTGATGTCTCTCTCCCAAAAGACGACAAAACTGCTATGCGAGGTAAAGAAATCACAGCTTGGCAATTGACAGGATTAAAAACGCACCGCAATGCTAACTATGCTACAAAGAAAGGACAAGGCTCAAAAGCATGGGCGCTACGCCAAAATAAGTAGACCGAAATCCAACTGCATCTACTACTAATCATTCACCTTGAGATATCTATCCAGAACATCTCACTGGTATTAAGTTGCGAGCCCCACCCAAAGTGTAAACCCAAAGCAACAGACAACTGCATTAAAAAGCACTTTGCCTAAAGTAAACAATGCTTGCAACCGCGGTTACAATCACCGTTGTTTTCCCCCTTGTGGCAACAACACATCTCCTAGACTCATGTTTCTGTCACTCAAGCGTTTCATCAGGGGGCATGAACCCACAATCGAGCATAAAGTTCCCTCTTGGAGTCACTACCTACTACTTGGCCAAACCAATAAACAGCAACGGAGAACATGCAAGAATTACTTAGGAATTTTTTATAAAAGATAAGAACCAAATATATTACTCAATCATAAACTGAACATAGTCTCATAATCCATCAGATCCCAGCTAACTCAGCATAGCAACATCAGAAAATTACATATGTGCCTTGATCATGTAGGGCAACTCACGAGGTCTAAACCATGAAGAACAAAGAGGGGAGGAGAACATCACATAGCTACTGATCACGGACCCATGGTCTAAGGGAAACTACTCACGGATCATCCGGGAAGCGTCCATGGTGGAGGGGAAGCTCCCGGAGGTCAATCCTCCCCCCGGCAGGGTGCCGGGAAGAGGGCTGCTGGCGCTCCCAACCTTGAAGCACGGCGGTGGCGGAACAGAGGCGAGATCGGGAAAAGGGGTTCTGTCCTCCGAGGTTTCGCGTCACGGAGAATATATAGGCGAAGGGGGGCAGACGGGGGGACACCAGGGGTCCAAGCGCCCCCCTGACGCGGCCAAGCCCAAGGCCGCGCCAGGTGGCCGCCTGGGGCCCTGGTGGGTCCCCTCTGGTCCTCCTTCGGGACTCTGGAAGGTTCCGTTGCGCTGATTTTCCCGAATTTTTGGAGCATTTTAATATGGGGGAAACCTGAAATAAAAAAAACAGCAGAAAACAGGAACTGGCACTTTGGTGCACCGAGTTAATAAGTTAGTAAAAATATGATCAAAAGTGTATGAAAGTGTATCTAGATCATAGAAATGTCACACAAAACATGCATGGAGCAAGCAGAAATTATAGATACGTTTGGGACGTATCAATATCCCCAAGCTTAATTCCTGCTCGTCCTCAAGTAGGTAAATGATAACAAGCATAATTTCTGTGGTGACATGCTAGCAACCATATAAGAACTTTTGAAAGTAAAGCAATCAAGGTATGTAATTCAATTCAAGTCATAACAGGCAAGAGTCTATATTAGCATTGAAACAAGAAACATAAGAACATCAAGGTGTAAGAGCTCTTGCTGTCCGTGGCTCGAATGTCTCCAAATGGTGTTTGCGTGCAATAAGTGGGAGATGGGAATATGAGAAAAATGTATATTTGTTGAGAACTCAATCTACTAAAGGTTCACACTTAGTCTTCATTGGAATCTTATCTTGACTCGTCCCTAGACCACTAGCCACGTACAAGTTAATTTGATCCACTCCTTTTCGATATTTTGAGCACTCATGCAATGGATGAGCGTAAGCACGAGAGTTGACACTTAGGATGGCAAAGAGAGAAATATGGTGGAGGAGGAAGACAAAAAGGTGAGAAAGGCTGACATCAATGAGGACAATCATAGGCGAGAAGGCCAAATGATAGATATGATGTGAGGAGTAGGGATTGACATGCAACGGATGCACATATGAGCTAAGAAAAGCTCTCCAATGGAACTAGTGGGGGTGCATAAGACTTACTCGCTCATGAAGACCTAGAGCTCGTTTGAGGAGGCTCATCCTTGGAATATGCAAGCAAAGTTCTATGTGTGGAGGTCCCCACATAGCTATATGCATAATTATCATCTCTATAGAGTACAAGGATAAGACGGAGTACGAGTGTGGATCTTTCAAAAGAATAGTAGTGTTGCCCCTTTCTCTCTTTTTATTTTCTTTTTCTCCTTTTTTCTATTTTTTTCTATTTTTGGTGGCCTTAATGGCTCTTTCTATTCAACTCTCATTCGTCCTCTTTGGCATCTTTTAAATGTGTCCTCTTTGAGATCTTTTCCTCACTTAAGGGCAACACTCTATTTTACAAGAAGGTATAAAAGATCTTTCACACTTTACAAGGTACTCAACATAAAGAAGATGTAGCTATCTTGATGTATGCAGATGTATGCCTCTGCCAGTGTAGCAGGAACATGTATGACATGAAGATCAAGTCATGAAGAGGTGGATTTTTCTTGGCAATATATCTCGGAAAGGCTATGGAAATGCCTTGATAGGTAGGTATGGTGCTTGTTTTGAGGAAAGATATAAGGAGGTTTATGATGACAGAGCGTATCATGACAAGGGTTTGGATGCACCGGCGAGGTGGACGCCAACTCTCGAGTGAGAAGAGGGCAATGCGCGATACCGAAGAGGCTAGCAAATATGAGGAGGTGGAAATGTCAACTTTCAATACTTACATTAGTCCGAAGAATGTATGCACTTATTATCGGTAACTCTCAATCTAATCAGGAGGTTCACAAAGAGACAAGTACCTCGAGGAGGAGTGTATGGGGGTTTGGTTATCCTTGCGCATCCTCGACTCATGGTACGTGAGTGTACTCTAATATCCGATCCCTCAAAAGATTAGTGATCCATCTAGTAGCTAGAGTTCTCAACTAGTTTTTGTAGTTTTTGAAAATAAACATGGATTGCCCAAAATACGACACCTATCACTAATAGGCTAGAGCTCTTGACACCAAAAGTTCAAACATTACTCACAACAATACCTCAAAACTATTGTAAGTTACTACTACAATCGAATAGCAACCTGAATTACCTACTGACGAGGGGGTGACCCCATGACTCCTACGGATGAGCCTACCTGGTGTCCATGAAGGCAGAAGGCCCATGAAGATACGGCCTCGGCCCACTAGTTGGCACCGACGTACAAGTCCTCGACTCACAAGGAAGGTGCGAAGACCTGCCGTACGGAGCAAGCTACGGTTAGGAAAGTTTACCTCTACACGTAGATGAACTCCCCGAGACCTAGCCCGGTATATAAGGGCTAGGAGGGGCGACACCAAAGACATCTAATCTCACCTCTAACCCTAGCCTTGAGCGCTCCAGCCTTGGCCTCCACTGTAATCGTATCTCCCCAATCAATAATATCGAGCAGGAGCGAGCCTCCCTGTTTTCCGACGAGCTATCGTCCAACCTGTGCCTCTCATGACTAACCCAGGGTCCCTGACCATGGGATTTGCCGGGGTTGATCTCCGTCAATTGGCGCCGTCTGCGGGAACCGCGTAGGTTGGGAACGCGATCTCGGCGGCCTCATCATCACCAGCACTCATCGACTCGGCGGCTCCGGCAAGATCCAACCTGTTCGAGTCCCTCGGATTCACGGCCCACCTCCCGGCCCTCAAACCAGTCTTCAGCGGCCTACACTCCGGCGTCAATCTGATCTTCGGAGTGTACCAGATCTACATCAACCATTGGGGTGCCCTTCGCCTCATCGACGGCACCCGTGCGCCCATGGCAACACCTGCAGCAACAACCATAGCAGACGCCGCCCGCACGGACGATCTATCTGGCGGTTTTAGTTACGCACCCAACTCACGGCTCCACGCTACTCACGACCGCTCGAGTGAAGCCCCAGCATGGAGAAGCACGATCGCACGCATCAGCAAGGAAACGGAAAGGGCACCATCACAGGTGTTCATGGCAGAAGTTGGCGCATCAACGTCAGGTAACAACAGACGAGTCGAAGACCCGGCCACACGTCAAGACACCCCAACCACCAACAGGGCGGCTGGCCCCGGCAATGCCAGTCAGATGGTCGTACAGCTAGGAGAACCAGGGACCATACCAAAGAAAGTCCCGATGGAACAAGGACCAAGCAATCAAAGAAGCAGCCAGCCGCTAAGCAACAAACAGCAAGCACCTGGCCAAGGCAGCCAGCCACCATGCAGCAGGCAACAAACCCCGGTTGCAGCGGCGGGCGAACCACCCAAAGAAAAAATATACTTGTCCAAGGAATCGATGGCAATGGTAAAGGAAGCAGTCGCCCGCGGTGGGTTACTACCATCAGATGCCTCAAGAGACGAGCTAAGGGCATACAACAAGCTAGCGGGAGAGCTAACCAAGCAGACGAGACAGTGGCGCCTAGCCATGGAGAAGCAAGCAAAAACAGAACCCGAAAGGAAAAGCAGTCGCAGACAATCTTCCAGAAGTGACTCGCCAGACCACGACTCCCCCATCCGCAATAGATCAAAACTCAACAACCTGCGGAAAACAGAAAGGGCGAGAGTAGTGCGGAAACTGGAAGACGAATTCAGGTCAGAGGAAGATGACGACAAAGAGGAGCCTCTCACTCCGGCGGAAGCACTCATAAGCGCCCAAGACTACCTGTCCCGTGCCCTGAAAAGCAGAAAGGGCAAAGCGGATCGCTACACTTCCATAGCTTTGCAGATAATGAAGGACGCTATCGACGCCTCAGTACCTAAAAAATCCAGCGCAAAACGGCAGACTCGCGAGTAGACACTGGACAGGGACCCCAGTTCGCCAGACGACGACGAAGACGACAGTAACGACGACAGACGCAGGCGCTCTGACAAGCACAAGAAACGCGACAGCGATGACAACGGCGGACGCCGCAGCACTCGACGAGACGCGCGAGCCGACATCACGCAAAACAAAGTCAACCGCAGCAGGCGAAGACGCGCAGCACACGAGGAGTACTCGGAGGAAGAGAATTCCGACGAGGAAATCGAGCCATGTGGAGCACTCTGCTTCACACGCGCCATACGTGAGACGCGCATGCCCAACGGGTTCAAACTGAACTCCACGACTCTAAAGTACAACGGACTCGAGGAGCCAGAGGCATGGCTCGATGACTACCTAACAGCAGTCAAGTTTCAAAGAGGAACCAATTTCACGGCGATGCAGTACGTACAGCTCATGCCCAAGAGCTCCGCTCGACATTGGCTGAAAAATCTTCGGCGCGGATCCATCAGCTCCTGGAGCCAGTTCCGAGGAGCCTTCATCGAAAACTTCAAATCAACATACAAGCGACCATCCTCACTCGAGGAGCTGCGGGCATGCAAACAAGGAACGTGGGAAGCTTTGCGACCATACATCCAGCGATGGACGATACTCAAGAATTCAGCGGAAGACATCTCGGACGAAAGTGCGATTGACACATTCAGGCGAGGTCTTCAGCGTGTTGAATTCAAGGAACAGCTCGGACAGATGAAAGTCTGAACACTCGCACGGCTGCTAGAACTAGCCAACAGCTGGGCGGACGGAGAAGACTCCGTTTGTAATGAAACAGAAACCCACACTGCACGATCAGAGTACGACTACGACTACAACGGAGATAGAGGAGACGACAGAAGAAGGAAGCGACCCAGACGGAACTTCTACAACGACAGAGGACCTGACATGGTCACCGCCGGTTTCTCAGACGACCGGAACGGTAGGCACCGTGATGATAATAGACCACAGCGTCGAGGCAACCCGGAAGACGAGCCCCAGGCTCAAAGGCGAGAATGGGGGACAAGGCAGAAACGCGACGGCACTCGCGCATTCCGCTCTGCCAAAGAACAACTCGACGGACCGTGCTCTCTACACGGATTCATAAACGGGCGAGGAGAGCTCAAGTCATCCCACACTCTCAGGAACTGTCGAAGCTTTAATGAGATGGCCGAGGAGAAAAACCGCTCCGCGGTCGCAGCAGCACGACCACTCGCAAGCATAGCAGTTGGGCCAGTCGCCCATGATGCGCCACCAGCCCCCCCTCTTCCAACAAGACAGGTGGCCGCCATCCAAGAACGGAAGAGGACGCCAGAAGAAGCAAACCAATACCCAGAAGCCCACGGGAGGATCTACATGATACAAGAAGGCAGACCTTCCAACAGGCAGCAGAAACAAGTCACCAGACAAGTCTTCCTGGCAACCTCCGCACACCCGGCCGTCCCAGAGTACCTGCGCGGGTCGGAGACAGTAATCTCCTTCTCCCGGGACGACCACCCGCCAGTCGTCCCCCAACCAGGGCACGCCGTGCTGGTACTCGAGGCCAGAATCGGAAATTACGACATGTCGCGAGTATTCATGGATGGCGGCAGCGAGATGAACATCATCTTCACCCGGACACTCGACGACATGCTCATCCAAAACAACACACTCAAATCCTCAGGCACAACTTTCCACGGGATCGTACCAGGAAAAGCAGTCTATCCCCTCGGAAGGATAAGCCTGGAGGTAGTCTTCGGGGACGCGACGAACTTCCGCAAGGAAACACTTGACTTTGAAGTGGTCAATTGGAAGTCGCAATACCACGCAATTCTCGGGCGGCCAGCTTTCGCTCGCTTCATGACCGTACCTCAAGCTGAAGATGCCAGGCCCAAACGGGTTCATCACAATCAGCGGCAGTTTCGTCGGATCCGACGCTGCGACAAAGAATTCCACAAGATAGCAGAAGCATTCGTAGCCCACCAAGACAGCAGGACCACGGGACTCGCAGAAGAAGCGCTCCCGTAGAAGGAAAGGAACATCGCCCGAAGAAACCAAGCACTGGGGGATAAAGCTACCAGGCCCTTAAAGCCACTACATCATTGCTCAACAGAGCCCGCCCACTCCTTGTAAGGAAGAGCAGGAAAGATATTACATAAATATTTTCCACAAAATTACCTGGCACTCGGGGGCTCGCCAAAGCAGCCACCCCCCGAGGCGTCCTCCGCAACCGCAGCAAAACTAACCTGGCACTCGGGGGCTCGCCAAAGCAGCCACCCCCCGAGGCGTCCTCCGCAATCGCGGCAAAACTAACCTGGCACTCGGGGGCTCGCCGAAGCAGCCACCCCCCGAGGCGTCCTCCGCAACCGCGGCAAAACTAACCTGGCACTCGGGGGCTCACCAAAGCAGCCACCCCCCGAGGCGTCCTCCGCAGCCGCGGCAAAACTAACCTGGCACTCGGGGGCTCGCCAAAGCAGCCAGCCCCCGAGGCGTCCTCCGCAACCGCGGCAAAACTAACCTGGCAATCGGGGGCTCGCCAAAGCAGCCACCCCCCGAGGCGTCCTCCGCAATCGCGGCAAATTAGCTTAGCACTCGGGGGCTCGCCGAAGCAGCCACCCCCTGAGGCGCCACATGCAACTACAAATGCAGACGATATATACAACCAAGAAGAAGCATATACAAAAAAGGGAGGCACCTAATCCTTAGGCTCCAACTTTGCCTTAATAAGTGCACCCAGATGGCGGTCGTTCTCTTCGCAAACTCGCCTCACAACCTAGAGCGCATGCCTATCTACAGCCACGTAGTGCTCATTCATCGGGTGATCCCTACCACCTGGAGGACCCGACACCACCTGAGCAAAATCCACCCCTGGCCAATGACTATGGACCAAGCCCAATGCAGCTCGAGCTCCAGCACGAATCTGGTGGTCCATCACTCGACCCAACTCGGCTGGCTGAGAAAATATGCGACAAAGCCTCTCAAGGGACAAAGGTACCACCTCCAACGGATCGAACTCAGCATGGATACCACCCAATACTCGCTGGCAGTAGCTGAGAGCCTCCAGAACCCGCTCAACTCGGCGACGAAGCAACGCACATGCTCGAGCACGAGCCCCATCTGCCCAAAAGGGGTTGCTCGCCTGCACACTAGGATCATCAAGCCGCGGCATCTCCGACTGAACGGCCCTCTCTTCATCCCGAGTTCGCCCTGCCAGCACTTCGAAAGTCAAGAACTACGATCAAGACAGAGACGGCGAAAACCCACCAAACAGAACTAAATAAACAAGAAGAGGAAAGACTCACCCCGCAGGAGGTCAGACAACTTCACCACCCACGAAGCAAGGCCCTCAACCACGAACTCGGCACGCTCACGCCGAGTACGCTGAATGGCCACGGACCCCTTCAGTCGGACAACATCCTGCTCAGCGTCCTTCAGCCTCAAGCAAACGGACTCTTACGCACCCTCGCGAGCGTCATCCTTCAGTGAACTCCACGGACGAAGAAAGCCCGGAGCGGCCTACCGCAGGATGAACAAAAACAAATAAAAAACAAACAGGAGGAACAGCTAAGCAGACATTCAGATAGAAGTTGCAAAAGATCAACCGTCACAACAGAGTCACGAGTTACAGAGAAAAGTTTCCAAAACGGCGCAACACTACTGCGCCTCCCCTTCACCCACAGCAGGGGGACCCTGAGCATCTACAACCTGTTGCAGGCGACAAGCCAGCCTATCTGCTCGGACATCCTGCTCACCAGAATATCGCGGGATGGTCTCAACCAAGGAATCATCAAAGGAAACCCCATGCCCTATAAGGACGACCAGGGCCGTGGAAGAACCACTCACCACGCTCTCCGCCACCAGTTCCACCATATCTTTGCCATCAGGGCCAAACGCAGCAACCCGAGCACCCAGGCCATCAGGCACCTTCGTACCCTCCGGCATAAGGTGCTCGTACGCAAGACCCACAACATTGGAAGCCCGGGCGCAGAAGTCCTCGACCACTGCAACAGCATCAACAGCAGCTTGGAGAATCCCAGATCCCGATGCAGCAGCTTCCATCAACTTCATACCTACAGCAGCTACACCAAACAAAGAAACGTCACCAAAGGCCAACAGTGGAAATAGCAATAGTCGAACACCGAACTTACACACGAGCGAGCCCACCAAGGCGCGAAGACGTTTGCCCTCGAGTGCCTCCACCCGCGCACGCGCGTCCTCAGCCTGGCGAAGGCGAACCAGCTCCTCATGTTGACCACGCAGCTCCGCCTCCTTGGAAGCCAAGGCAGCCTCGAGAACGGAAACAGTCCTTTCCGCCTTTTCGGCTTGTTTCTCAGCAGCCTGGCGACGACCTGCGAGGCAAAGACAATACTCAGAACAACTGACGAAGCAACCAAAAGCTCAGCAGCACAAGAATAAAACTAACCATCCATAGCAGATAAAGCGTCTTGGGCAGACTCATGGGCCCGTTGCCAACGCTCGGCATCAAGAACCAAACGCTCACAGTGCTGGAAAACAGGCTACAAGAACCAGGCAATCAGGTGTTAATTAAAGACAAGACTACAAGCAACTGCAAACAGTTACTTCTAGCCTCGGGGGCTACTCCCATCGGGAGCACTGCCTTGCCCCCGATGAAAAAGCAACACAGACACGAATCATCTTACCAGCCTGGAGACATGATCGAAAGCACGGGCCTTGTCTTCAATCGCCAGATCAACGCGGCCAAAGTACGGAGGACAAAGCCCAGTCGGCCTGGGCTCAGGAGCAGTAGCACCAGGCACTCCAGAAGGAGACGCCCCGGTAACGACACCCGCAGTCGAAACGGTAGGTTGACCAGCGGGAACCGAGTGGTCCTCAAGACGCTTGGCCGCCGCCCTAGAGCTCGTCGATTTGAGATCAGTAGCAGTTGCGCTTGTACATGAAGCCGCCGGAGCAGGCGCAGTACTACCAAATAAAGCATTATCAGTCGAAAGAACAAGGGAAAAGAAACGGGTACTAATTCAGCAGAATCTTACCCGACACGCGCACCACGAGGACGCCCCAACCTCCCAAGCCTGGCCCTCTTGGGAGGAGGGGCCGGAGCGACAGCCGAAGGGGAAGGCCCAGCAGAAGGAGCAGCAGAAGGGACAACATCACCTAATGCGACATGATCTTCAGCATCCAAGGGGCGTGACCGCTTCACACGGAAGGGACTCGAGTCCTCACTATCTCCGGTATCCACCAGCACAATCTCAGCATTAGTAGACGGCGCAACATTATCAGCTGCGGAAGCATGAGGCTCTTCACGAATATCGGCGTCTTCTGGCTGCGGAGTATTACACGGAACTGGAGCATGGCCCTGCAAGACAAGCAATGTCAACAACAAAACAAAACTAGGTACTCGTCCAAACAAATGAAGGAACATGGGCACCAACCAGCGGCGGAAGATGATCAGAATCATATGGAAGGACAAGGCGCATCTCGGAAATACTAGTGCACTTGGTCACATGCTGGATACGAGCCAGCAAGGCATCAGGTTCTAGCTCTTCAGGCGAGCATCTCGTCGAGTCATCGAGTCCCTCGTACTGCCACATAGGGCGATCTCAATGCTGCAACGGTTGAACTCGCCTCCCCACAAAAACAGAGATAAGCTGACCACCAGTCAAGTTATCCTTCAGCACAGAAATCCTCTCCAAAAATGGAGTCATTTCAGACGACTCCACCTCGGTCAAAGAATGAGACCACGAAGGCTGTCTGACCAGTCGTGTGCCCGGATTGAAAGAAGCAAGACCAAATTGCTGACCAACAATGAAGCGATCCTTCAGATAAAACCAGCCTCTCCGCCAGCCACAAACGGAATCGATCTTCTCTAAGTCAAAACGTCTCCTAAGTCCCCAATGGGGATAAATCCCCAGGAAGGCCTCACAAAGAGTGATGAAACACGCAATGTGCAAAATCCCATTGGGAGTAAGGTCATGCAACTGGAGCCGATAGGAATACAGCAAGCCCCGAACGAAAGGATGCAGCGGAAGAGCAAAACCACGGTGGAAAAAAGCCTGGAAGCATACCCGCTCGTCCGCCGCCGGTGCCGGAATCGACTCATCGCCAGAAAGACGGGCATCGCCCGCCACCACCATGCCATCAGCAACCAGCGCATCCAGATCTTCAGCCCCGAACATGGACCGCTCCCACTTGCCGGACATCTTGGCTGACTCGATAGCAGCACGAGAGCGCTTGGACATAGATCTCACAGCAGCACGCAGAGGAGAAAAGATGAAGGCGCAGGAACACGAAGGAAAACAGAGAACGTGAAGGAAGGCAATGGCTGGGTGAAAAATACAATTCACCCGGCCGCATGGTATTTAACTCAAGAGCCTGGCAAGCAGGGCCACCGGCCAACCTTTTCGCCCAGTAAAACGCGCCACGATCCCCTACAGAGGTGAAAAGCATGGAAAATCCAACCGGCGCAGTAACAACACCGCCCACTACGCGCGCAAAAAGAGGACCATGATCGCGCGACGCGAAAATTTCGGCGGGACAGCGCCAAGTCACTTCACACGATAGACCGCAGCGGTCAAAAAATTGCAGAAGACCACACGAACGCGTACTCAGTATGCCATCAAGGCCCAGCGATTCCATCTTTCAGATCTTTTCCCCAAGGAAGAAAAACATCTTACTCCCATCGGGAGCATACATCATAAGAGTCCCGGGTGCTCCCTCACCTAAAGGTCGGCCATGTGCTCGAGTGATCACTCGCACTTACGAGAGTCTCGGGTGCTCCCTCAACCCGACGTAAGATAAACAATCATTCGCCAAGACCATACGGCGCCAAGAGTCTCGGGTGCTCCCTCACCTCAAGAGCCGAAAACGGCATTCGAGTGATTACTCGCGAATAACCCCCCGACCGAGCACTCGAAACAAAGCTCCTCGGGTGAATGAGTGAACAGCTCGCTTGATGTTTTGTTCCAAGCGGGTGCAATGCTATAAGGCTCCGCGCCTCAAAAACGCACTTTCCTGGAACACGATACATTGTGCCCAGATGCCACGCAAGATTAGCGTGTAGGTAAGACCCCGCTGCGAAGTACGGCCGGGCTGGGACTTGCCGAAGAGCAATTTCACTCCCAACCTTACCCATGCGCAGAGCATGATAGAAAAGTCGGGCGGACGCGCCTTAGGCTACACACATTACTGGCGGCAAATGAACACCGTAAGACGTGAAGCGGCCGGACTTTTGCTCGACACCAGTGTTCCAAGCTCACGTCGAGGGACGTGAGTTTGATTGGGCTACTGTGGTATTTGCTCTAGTGCAATTCACCAAGGCTCGACCCGTCGACTCCTTGGGCCCTTTCAGCTTAGCATCCCTCAAAACAGGTTTTTTCATGGCCACCGGACTGCCAGCGACCCGCGGATGAATCGCGCATATCAATAAACGACAAATGAATGTACTCGAGTCCCTGCGCGACTCTTCGAGTCCCCCTGGCACTCGGGGGCTACTGACGAGGGGGTGACCCCACGACTCCTACGGATGAGCCTACCTGGTGTCCATGAAGGCAGAAGGCCCATGAAGATACGGCCTCGGCCCACTAGTTGGCACCGACGTAGAAGTCCTCGACTCACAAGGAAGGTGCGAAGACCTGCTGTACGGAGCAAGCTAGGGTTAGGAAAGTTTACCTGTACACGTAGATGAACTCCCCGAGACCTAGCCCGGTATATAAGGGCTAGGACGGGCGACACCAAAGACATCTAATCTCACCTCTAACCCTAGCCTTGAGCGCTCCAGCCTTGGCCTCCACTGTAATCGTATCTCCCCAATCAATAATATCGAGCAGGAGCGAGCCTCCCTATTTGCCGACGAGCTATCGTCCAACCTGTGCCTCTCATGACTAACCCAGGGTCGCTGACCATGGGATTTGCCGGGGTTGATCCCCGTCACCTACTTTCAAGACAAGACACAACTCAGTGCAACAACCAACTCTCTTAACAAGATAAACATGAAAACTAAAGAGATTTCCAGCAACAAACTAAACAAAAGCTAAAGCTTTTGCAAAAGACAAACTAAGACTAAACATGTCAGTAGCTACGAAAGATAAAGAACACACAACAGCAGAAAGATAAGCATGAAAAAAAAATCCTATGATGTGTTCTAGATTGGAGTGGAGTCTGTTTCTCTCCCACACAAAGTAAGCTGGGTTCTAACTTGATATGAACAGCAAGAAAATCTAAAGAAAACTAAAAAGGAAACCTAAGAGCGAGACGCTCCAAGCATAGAACATAACGCATGAAGTGATAAAAATATAGTGAGACAAAGGACGAACTGATGGTTGTTGATGGAGAAGGGGATGCACGGGGGCACCCCCATGCTTAGACGCTTGAGTCTCCTTGAATATTTATTGGGGATGCATGGGGGCATGCCCAAGCTTGAGCGTTTGACACTCCCGGATCTTCTTTCATCATCTTCCCTCGCACACTTGAAAACTCCTTTCATACATAACTCATCATAAGGTGATTAGAGAGGTTAGTTCCCTTAATAGAATAATTTTTCTCCACTTGAAATAAAGATATTATTTAATAGCTACTGTTTCTCAAGATTGGAAAAAGGTTTTTGCAAAGAAAAAGCAAGCTTAAGGTTTGCAAAATTAAGGAAAGGCAAAACATGGCAGAATCTGTGAAAAACAGAACAACAAGTAGTAAAGAATTTTTGTGGGGTACTTCTGCAACTCAAATCAAAAAACTCAGAACATACGAAAGTTTCACAATTGTAGAGATCATGCTGTGTAAACAATTCATCTCAAAAAGATGAACTGGTGATTTGTTTTGATTTTTTCCGTCAAGCAGACAGAATCTGTTTTCTGGACAGCATGTCACAACTTTTGCTTCCCTTATCATAAGAGGCTAAACTTGGCACAAAGCTTGAGAATAAAGATACAATGATGTTGATACAGTAGTAACAATCATCAAGACCACTAAAAACAGAAGTAAAAACATCTTGGGTTGCCTCCCAACAAGTGCTTTCTTTTTACGCCTTTAAGCTAGGCATGATGATTATAAAAGGTGCTCTCATAAGAATAAGGATTTGAAGCAAAAGAGAGCATGAAGAAGAAAATAAGAAACACATTTAAGCCTAACCCACTTTCTATGCATAGGCACATTATAATAAAATAAATCAAAGAAGCACAAAGTGACAAGCATAGGAAGGTGGAAGAAGAACTTAAAAACTTTCATCATGAAGAGAGGTGTTTTTGTAACATGGAGGTTTCTACAACCGAACTTTCCTCTCTCAAAGTAATTTTCTGTAGCATCATGAATAACATCAAGAATATTACTATCACATAAATCATGTTGTTCATGACCTACAAGCACACGAGTATAGTTTTCAACACGGTCTTTAGGATCATAAGATAAATGCAACCCATCACATTGAGCCTTGATAAGAGCAAAATTCTCCGGAATATGAGTTGGAGATTTCAAAAGGATTATAGGGCAATCAAGTGTGGGTCCAATAGCTACAATTCTTAACATAAGGAACTATAGCAAGTTCATCTTCCCAAGCATAATCCATATTGGCATCATGGCCATCAACAAAGCAAGTATCAAAATTTTCAGAAAGGGATATATCAAGTGAGTCCTCGGAATCATGGGATTCCTCATCAAAGCAATCATTGGCCTCTCTTTGGGCAGCAAACATTTTATTTTTAAAATCCTCAATATAATCAAGCAAATATAATTATCAAAGAAATAAGCAAGGACTGCAAAGTTTTCAGATTTTTAAATAGTATCATAATACTTTTCAATTAAAGATGCAATCTCATAAGCACCCTTAAAAGCAATGAACTCTTCAATATTTTCAACATCAAAATAATCATAAAAACCTTTAGCATAAGAAGATACGATCTCATTCTCATTAAACTCACATTGGAAAGGAAGGTGTTTACGATCTATATTAGAGCAGCAAGTAAAATCATAAATGTGGCATAAACACTCAGCATATAAATAAGAAGTTTGTATTTGGTCCCATAAGTGTTTCCCTTTCTGAGATAGGCGGTGCTGCGTATAATGAGCATGCTCATCCAATGATTTTCCCTCAACCAAGTCGGTTGGATTTTTAGCGGAGCACAAATTGATATCAATCCCTTCCATTTGCTGAATTCTCGTACAACAATAGCTATCAAGCTAGTCTGAAGATGGCACCCTTTGAAGTTCTGTATGGACGTAAGTGTCCAACCCCTCTGAATTGGTCAGAAACTGGGGAACGAACCATCATTTGTCCGAACATTATACAGCATGCTGAAGATCAGGTTCACATTATCCGTGATCATTTGAAGGCTGCTCAATCCCGCCAGAAGAGCAACTACGATCGCAAGCACAAGGAAATGGTCTATCAACCCGGCGAACAAGCTTACCTTTGTGTCACTCCCATGAGAGGCACTCATCGTTTGGGATCAAAGGCAAGTTAGCTCCTCGCTACATCGGCCCGTTTCGCATCCTTTCCAGAAGTGGACTGGTGGCATACCGGTTGGAGTTACCGTCAAACCTCTCTCAAGTTCACGATGTCTTTCACGTGTCGCAACTCCGTCGCTGCTTCGAGGATCCTATCTGAGCAGTAGATCATGGAATGCTGGAATTGCAATAGGACTTGTCTTATCAAGAACATCCAAGCCGCATTCTTGATCAGTCTGAACATCGAACCCGCAACAAGGCAATCAAGTTCCTCAAAGTTCAGTGGTCGAATCACTCTGAAGAGGAGGCCACTTGGGAACGCGAAGACCGCCTTCGTGAAGAATAACCCGATCTTTTCCCCTCTACCGCTTAGATTCTCGGGACGAGAATTCTTGTAGTGGGGGAGATTTGTAACACCCTCAGTGTCATGTAACAGTAATCACTTCTGGCTAATAATAATTAATGTTGCTAATCTCCCCTTGATCATCTTTGCTTTTGATCGTATCCAAAAACCCTTTTTCCTGATATTAAAAACAAAGTGATAAATAAAACTTTATCCAAAAATTGTGCAACCAATTTTGTTAAATGCCTAAAAATCAGTGGACCATGTTAAACCAACTTTGGGTATTTATTGCAATATTTAAATATTGCAAACAATTCAAACCAGTGGTATATTAAAAACAACTAGTTGCATATTCAAAAGAAATATTAAATGGATTTCTTTTGCCACCAAACTTTTTGTGGCACCTTAATATATGCAACACAAATATACCCCCAAGTTTCACATGTGGAAAAAATCATTTGAAAGCAAAAATAATAATTAAAATAGTAAAGAAATAAGAGAAAAAATGAAACCTAAATTACGCCCTGGGCAATAGGCCCACCCCTCCCCTCCTCTGGGCCTAGCCCAACCCCACCATCCCCTCTCCTCCTTCCTATTCATCCCCGGCATCAAGGGCGCCATGGCCATGGATGTGCGGACGCACGACGTCCACGCTGCTCATGGCCACGCGCCAACCATCCCGCGGTCTGAGGAACGTATAAGTACTCCTCGCCACCCCTCTTTCCCCCTGGAAACCCTAGACCCCTTGTCCCCTCGCCCACGTTGTCCCGCTCACCTCGCCCCGAGCGCGCTCGTGGCCACGACCGGTAAACACCTGCGGCCAGAAGCCTCGCCGGACCGCGCCACTTTGTCCTCGAGCCTCTTCGACGTCGCCTCCATCACCTTGCGCAAGCAATTGCTTCGGGGCGGCCTGAACACGCCCCCCCTCTTCTCCGTCTCCGCGGGCCGCCGCCGTTCCGCCGCTGGATTCGCGCGTCCCCGGCTCCCCAAGCCGCCGCAGAGCTTCCCAGTGAGGTCACGCCTCCTCTCCCCTTCTTGTTTGCGCTGTGCTTGCCCTAGCGCAAGACCACCGAATTCGTGGCTCCTACTTCCGCTAATGGCGCCGCCACCGCTCGTGCCCTCCGCCCCGAAGCTTTTCGTCGATCCAAGTGGATGCACACGAATGCCAGCTGCACCTAGAGCCCAACCATGCTCACTTTCGTCGTCGGAGGCCCGATCCCGCCTCGCTCGCCGCCGTGCGCGGCTCCCGGCCACATCCGTGGTTGGGCGCCCTCCATGTCCGCGCTGCCGCCCTCTCGGGCCTGTTGTTGTTGCGCCGGCTCGACGTGTGCCCCGCCGCCCCCCAGAGATGCCCTGCGTGCTTGCCGCCATGCCGGCGCCATGTCGTCACCGTGCTCTAGTGGACAAGCCGTGGGCTAACCCCACTGGCAAGTGCCCCCCCTTGCTAGTTAAAAAAGTATTAGTAACTAAACCCCTGTTAAGTTTAACAACAACAACAACAAATAACCTCCTAGCCTCTTACATACGGGCCCAAGGCCTTTGGATTATATAAACAAAAGAAAACTGTCAATATATCTCTGTCTAAATGACATGTGGGCCACTAGATTAATTAAATTAAATAAAATTTCTAATTAAAAATAATGTGTATCACATGTGGGTCCCCTGCTATTAATTACATTGTTTAATTTAAATAACTTTGATTAGCCACTTTGTCTATGACAGACATGGCCCACTGGTCAGATTTGACCAGTCAAAGCTGACAGTTGGGCACCATCTGTAAGTTTGACCCAGTCAAAGATTCCTTGTGGATATTGTTATATTAAATAATAAAGATAATCCATAAATTCCTTTAAATTGATTTAAATTCAATTATTAATATCTTTTAATCCGTAAGTCAGATAAAAAACTTTATACATGAAACTTGATCAGAAAAATATAACGGTTAAGAGTATGCTACTCGTATGTCCTCCACCCCCTTCTAACATACCGAACACGAGACATCCCCCCTCCGATTGCACTGTTCGATAATCACCCGGAGCCGATAAAATTGCCGGTTGAATTCCCGTTTCGTCTGCAACGTGTAGCACCTCTATAGTTCACCCCTAACACCGCGTTTTCCTTGTCTTGTATTTTGTATTGCTATTATTGCCGTGTATTTATTGTTTCTTCCCCCTCTCTTATTGTCCGGTAGTCTCAACGTCCGCTGCTGATGCCCCTGTGATCAACTACTTCGTCGACGACCGTACATTTATCGTCGAGCTTCCAGGCAAGCAGAGCCATTCTCTTCCCCAGATATCGCCTATCTTTCCGTACTTTTCTTGCACTAGGCATTGCTGCTACTGCTACGTTACAATCCTATTCAATTGCATAGCATGTCTTTGTCGCCCCTTGATGAACATTCCTTTATCCTATGCTGCCTTATAATTATATTATATTCAGCCGTAAAACCTGCGCATTGTTAGCTAGGATTAGATAGCGGGCCGTGACCACTCAGGGGAGTGAACACGGATACAATTTATTATAACTGCCACAGGTACGGTACAATGCAGACACCGCCTACGTCCCCTACATCGGCTCTGCCGAGCCACATCAAGTGTGAGCTATCGAGGAGTAATACTTGTACTCCACTCGTTGCTGACTCTGTATAGCCGCCCTAGGGTCCTGAACAACGGTTGTCCTTAAAGGTAAGAGTCGGGCGACCCCATGGTGCCCGTGAGCGGTATTGCAACGGGACGACAGGGAGGTTACGACCGACGTACTAGCGTACTTCGACCCTGATCGTTGTCCGCGAGAGTTACCAAACCACGAAAGTCGACCTCCTCTAGGAGCACACGCGAGACAAGGTAAGGAGTCGGTTCACCTTGTTGGTAACCGCAGAGCTTTGACGGGACGACAGGGCAGGCACCGACGCACTGGTGGTCCTGGCTGTTGTTCGTTGTCCGTTGTGTTGTTAGTCAGGCAACGATAACGGTTTCCTGCGAGATAATAATAAAATGACTTAACGGTTGAGGTGGATGACTTGAGAGGCTGCAAAGGCATGTACGCACTACCTTCACGTGGGATTACGGTGTGGGCCCTCCGCGTTGTGGTCTCATTAGAAAGCTCTGAAAGACGTCTGGTTCAGCATTGTGGCAGGGACGGATCGCGCTGCGGCGTTAGAATTCACCCTCCTCACACCCCGACCCGGAGAGCGAGGGGCGACGGCCCAAGACCCCCTTGCCCTTAGGACTGTAGACCGGCGGCGACCTCTCTGATGAGCCGTAGGATGGGCCTCGGCGTGTCGGATAGCCTCGGTGGGGCATTCCCTAACAAGGTGTATGCCACCCTGGATATCCGAGCGTGCAGGCTAAAAAGTAGTGCACCCCTGCGGGGATGATGATCTATTCGAATAGCCATGTCCACGATAACAGGACACTTTATGTTGAAGCCAGAGCCTACTACTACAAACTATTACTATTAAACTATTGGTTCCGGTTTGTTTTCCTCGCATGGAGTCGAGGAAGGGAACTCGGAGGCATTTATAATTATTAATTATTACAACTTACTATTATACAATTCGGCAGCAACGTTTGCTGCATTGTTATTACATTCATGCTATTGAAGTGTTAACTATTCTCTTCTTGTGCTTCAAGACTCGTCGGAAGATGCTAGTCTTCGATAGGCCTAGCTTCTCTTCCTTATTACGGATTTCTGCAATTCAGTCCACTATATATAGTCTCCCATTTCCATTTGATACAAATGCATAAATGCTTAGCAGCGGATGTAAGACTCGCGGGTATGCTAGATACTTACCCTTTCTTTATTTCCCCCTTTTTGTTTTTCCTAATCGGCCGTTGCAGTCGACGTTGGAGCCCAGGAGGAGTTTCCAGGAGGAGCCTACTACGACGTCGAGTTCCCTTTGACCAGGAGTAGTTCGGTGGATCCCAGGCAGGAGGCCTCGCCTTTTCGATCTGTATCTCTGATGTTTTTGTGCTGGCCTTCTTAAGGCAAAACTTGACTAACTATGTCAGTACCCAAATATTATAATTGTATGACTTATGTATTCGGGTCCGAGCGACCCCCCTTTTTTGTATTATTTTGGTTTATCTTTTGTGTTTAGTGTTGTGCTGTCATATTCTCACGTGGCACCTTGATCTCGATCATGTACCCTGCGTGTATGATTACTGTACATGATCATAAATCGAGGGCGTCACAAGTTGGTATCAGAGCCGACTGCATGTAGGAAGCCACCCACCCACTCCTTGGTCGAAGTTGACTCAAGTCTTTGAAAAAACTATTTTGCTAACTTAATGTTTGGCTTACGGGCCCACATTGTTATCACCCCATTGTGATATCTATGGTATTAGGATCCTTTTCTTCGTACTTATGCTCTGGGACTCTTCTCTCTTATCCTTGCTGGTAAGTTTTACTAACTCTGACATTAGGATGACGTTCTCTTGATTCCAGCCGGCGTTCTGGTGCTTACCCCTTGATTGAGTCGTGTCGCAGGAGTTCTGACCCAGGTCCTGGACCGTGGATCCCCTTTCTCATTCAGAGCAGGCCCCAAGTTCTCTGGCACAAACTCCTGTGGCCAACAGTTTTCTTGCGACGTGATTGACACAGCGGAAGCTATGTCGCGTCGTGTATGTCTATATGACTACTATTGTGTATCTATTGCACTTCTCGTTCATAGCTCATACTGCATCATGTATGACTCTTATCCTTGCAAATGCTTTGCTTGAACTAACCCCTGTTGTTCAGACAGGATGGCCGACGATCCCCCACCCCCACAGTATTTTCCCGCCCTAATGCAACAGTTTGAGCTGAACCGTGAACAGTTTGATCTGAACCGTCAGTTCATGGCCGGAGTAATGGCCCAGCTTCCAACTCATAATTCCCCAATAACACTGCAAGAGTTCGTGCGCCTCAACCCGTCCACCTTCCGCGACTCCACAAATCCTATGTATGCTGATGATTGGCTCCGTGATATTGCTTTTCAGATGGAGTCAGCTGCTGTTGTCCCTGACAGTCATGTCACCTATGCGACGTATCATCTGAGGGGTCCAGCCGCTCAATGGTGGGAAAGCCATAGGATTGCGCTGTCAGATCGAACTGTAACCACTTGGCAAAAATTTCAGTCAGCATTTCATGCATGGCACATCCCTCAAGGTCTGATGGACCAGAAGGAGGAGGAGTTCCGCAAACTCTGTCAGGGCCAGACAACTGTCGATGAATATCATAGGAAATTCCTTGAGATGTCCCGCTATGCTGAGAGTGACGTCGCCACCGACGCTCGCAAACAGGAAGAATTCCAAGAAGGACTGCGTCCTGATATAGAGCTCGCTCTTGTCCTTCATGATTGTGCGGACTTTGCGACCCTTGTCAGGAAGGATTTCCAAGTCGAAACTGCTCTGACTAAGCACAATGAGTCACTCAAGCGTGCTCCAGATGCTGGCCCATCTTCGGATCGGCCTGTTCAGAAAATTCGAGTTTGGCTCCCGTACAATGTTTTTCACCGGCCTGCTCCAACGCCCAGGCCGTCTTATGCTGCACCTCGTCTGCCTCCGCCTCCGAGACAGCTAACAGTACCGACTGAATAACCCAATATTATGGCTCCTCCACAGAACGATGGCTTATGCCGCCAGTGTGGACAGCCAGGTCACCGTGCACCATGTCCTCTTCTTGGCAGAAAAATAAGTTGTAAAAGTCATCATTCCAGTAACCACAACACCAAACAGTATACTATGAGTTGTTCTCAGGTCACTGATACGTCCAAAAAGCATCACTATTTTATATTGTGATTTCACCCTATTCATTGATATATCCCACTTTAAAGTATTGTTCTTATGTTGTTTTGGCTTATTTTACACAGTTTACAACTTTCCGGTGCCGAAGCAGCAGAACCAGAATTCAGCGGTTAAAAGTGGATACCAAGTTGCTGAATCAGATCAAGTCCAAATGCGAGGAAATTTTACGGGGAGCATTTTTATGAAGATTGACCGAGGATCACGGAAGGAGGAGGTGAGGGGACCCACCAGGCAGCCAGAAGGGCGCCTGGCACGGCCTCCCTCCTGGCCGCGCCAGGCACCCTCCTGGGTGCCTGGTGGCCCCCCTTGGTGCCCCCTTTCGCCTATATAAACCCCCTGGGGTGGAAACCCCAAAACAAGAGTCGTTTTCGTGTTTCGCCGCCGCCACGGGGCCGAAACCTACAGAGAAGAAAAGGCATCTCCGGCGGGCAGATTCCGTCAGGGAGATCACCTCCCGGAAGGGGAGATCGTCGCCATCATCATCATAATGGTCACGGGCATCATCAAGATCATCATCAACATCATCCCCAACATCAGCACCATCTCCATCTCCATCCCATCTCATCTCCCAATTTCAACTTGTGTTGTAATCCGTACTATCTATCCTCTCTACTCTGTTGGTGTTGATTACTACTTTGTGGTGAATGCTATTGAGTTTTGTTGGAGAAATATCATTGTGTCCAGATTGTTTATCACCCATCTATCACCTCTGATCATGATCTCTTTTATGTCTTGTGAGTAGTTACTTTAGTTCTTGAGAACATGGGAGAAGTCTAGTTGTTAGTAGTCATATGATGTTGAAGTATTATGTGTTATTTGATACTTAAGTTGTGTTGTTATTTCTCTAGTGGTGTTATGTGAGTCGAACACATAACACTTCACCTTTCATGGGCCTAGAGGAATACATTGTGCACAAAGAATGCCTATGGTGGGTTGCCGGAGTGACATAAACTTGAACCCCAGTTCGCAAACTTTCGCACAAGGGAGTTATGGATCCTTGATCGTAATGCTGTGGTTAGGCTTATGCCTTAATTACTACCTTGTATTTGCGGATGCTTGCAAGGTGTGTAATCATAAGAGTACACTTATCTTAGTCTAGAAGGTGTACTAGCCTTGATCCACCCACTGACACTTATCAACACGATACATATTACTTGGCGGAGTATGGTGAAAGTGACTTGACTATCTCTCCCGTGTGTTCTCGAGAACGCTTTAGATTTTATAAGTCTAGTTCCTAGGCTTATCCTTGTTAAAGGATTGGGCCACTTGCTACTCCTCAGTTACCCTGTTTACTTTGCCTGTCTTTTACTTTTCTGTTGCTTAAACCAAAAACCCCTAAATATTTACCTTTGAGTGTTTGCAGACCTTTCCTTATCCAGTGTCACTTATCAACACCTTTTGCTCCTAGTGGGATCGATACTCTTATTTATCGAAAAGCTACAATTGATCCCCTAGACTTGTGGGTTATCAAGAATCGTTTATTGGCGCGGTTAACAGGGAAGGCAACCCAACTAAACCTATTAACTTCTCCGCCATCAACGTGCTTTTCTGGCGCCGTTGCCGGGGAGTGTAGCTCTATTGGTAAGTGAAGCCGGTAAGGGAACTTTTATTTTCTTTTGTTACTTTCAGTCCTTATGGACTCTTCTGCTGTTGGTTCATTGCTGGTAAGGAGCCGCCCCACGACTGTGGTGGTCACTCCTACCCCTACTGAAATTGTGCCCCATAAAATACCATCTGGTATTGTTGATTATGTCTTGGCTAATCGTTATACAGGAGAAGGGCATCCGGGAGAACACCTGCTATATTTATCACAATTATGTTCTTTATTTAAGCTTGCAGGTGTGACGATGGAGTTATTCATGAAGAAACTATTCTCCATATCACTCAAAGATAAAGCTTCAGATTGGTATAAGCTACTCGATAACTCTGATCTGCTTGAATGGACAGAACTTGTGTCTCTCTTCTATGCAAAGTTTTATCCTCTTCGTGAAATTCACCAAGACAGGAACTACATCTACAACTTTTGGTCTCGCGACGGAGAGAGCATCGCTCAATCTTGGGGGAGACTGAAGTCCCTGATGCTCAAATTCCCAAACCATGAGCTCCCTAAGGAAATTATACTTACAAATTTTTATGCCAGGCTTTCTCATCAGGACAAGGAGATGTTGGATGCCTCCTCTAGTGGGGTATTCCAGACCAGAAGTATGGAAGAAAAATGGGATCTTATAGAAAGGATCCAGAAGAACACTGAAGACTGGGAAATTGATAAAGCTAATGGTTGACATTTGCAAGGACTTTGCTTCTCATATTGATTCTTCCAGGAAGAAGGAGAGTCAACATCATAAACCTTTCAAGGAGTCACCAATTGAGATTAATGTTACTGATCCTGTTTTACCTGCAGTTGTGTATGAATAGCCTCCTTACCCCTCCAGGATAAAGGAGCACTCTTTTGTTACAGGTATTCTAAACAAGAATGGAAGGACCACTGACGAACCTGAGGACATGATCAAGGTCCAGCCTCATGTTGCAATGGTCAAGGATCTGGTAACCAGTGATATCGAAGAATCCACTATTAGTTTTTGTGTTGTTGCCACTAACATTGTCACAGCCAGGAACAAAGGCCCAATTTCAGGTACACCAGTTGTATGTGTCAAAATAGGAGATCATAATTATTATGGGCTATGTGATTTGGGATCTAGCGTCAGCGCTATTCCCTTCACACTTTATCAAGAAATCATGCACGAGATTCAGCCGTGTGAGATCGAGGACATAGATGTCACTATCCATCTTGCAAATAAAAAAACAATCTCTCCAGTTGGGATTGTAAGAGATGTTGGAGTACTCTGTGGGAAGGTAAAATATCCTACAGACTTTCTTGTACTTGGTTCAGTGCAAGATAGTTTTTGCCCTATTATCTTTGGTAGGCCCTTCCTCGGCACTTGCGGAGCTATAATAGATTGCAAGAAAGGTTAAGTTTCTGTTGAATTCAACGGTGAGCCGTATGAATATAATTTTTCTAAGTTTTCTAAGCAGCCTCGTGGTCCTGACCTGTCAAGTAATGACAAAATTATTGAAGAAATTGCTTCCATTGCTATTCCTCCTAATGATACTTTGGAGCAATTTATAGAAGACCACGAGAATGATATACATATGCACGAAAGGGATGAACTAGAAGACATATTTTTAAGACAAACTCCCATCCTGAAGCACAACCTCCCGGTTGAACCTTTAGGAATCCTCTCGCAACCGAAAGAAGACCCGGTGTTCGACCTAAAACCACTACCCGATACGCTCAAGTATGCTTATTTAGATAAAAAGAAAGTATATCCTGTTATTATCAATTCTAACCTTTCAGGTTATGAAGAAGAGTGATTATTGGAGACACTCCGCAGATACCGAGGTGCTATTGGCTATACTCTTGATGATCTCAAGGGTATTAGTCCGTCCATTTGCCAACATACTATCAATCTCGAGCCCGATGCTAAACCGGTTGTTGATCATCAACGATGGTTGAACCAAAAGATGAAGGATGTGGTTAGGACGGAGGTTCTCAAACTTCTAGCCGCAGGTATCATCTATCCTATAGCTGATAGTAAGTGGGTAAGTCCCGTTCATTGTGTTCCTAAGAAAGGAGGTATGACTGTTGTTCCTAATGATAAAAATGAACTACCACCTCAGAGGAATATTATTCGATATAGAATGTGTATTGATTTCAGGAAGTTAAACGAGGCCACCCAGAAGGACCACTTCTGCTATCTTGATTAGATGCTCGAGCGGTTGTCTAAAAACACCCACTTCTGCTATCTTGATGGGTACTCTGGCTTCTCCCAGATTCACGTCAACACCGCGGATCAAGAGAAGACCACTTTCACGTGTCCTTACGGTACTTATGCTTATAAGCGTATGCCTTTCGGTTTGTGTAATGTACCTGCTACTTTTCAGAGGTGTATGTCTGCAATATTTCATGGTTTCTGTGAGGAGATTGTAGAAGTTTTCATGGACGAATTTTCCGTCTATGGAAACTCCTTTGACCACTGTCTTCACAATCTTAATAAAGTTTTGCAGAGATGAGAAGAAACAAATTTGGTGCTCAATTGGGAGAAGTGCCATTTCATGGTTAACGAAGGGATAGTTCTTGGACACAAGATTTCCGAAAGGGGAATTGAAGTGGACAAGGCAAAAATTGAAGCTATTGAAAGGATGCCTTATCCAAGGGACATTAAAGGTATTCATAGTTTTCTAGGTCATGCTGGTTTCTATAGAAGATTTATCAAGGACTTTTCTAAGACCTCGAGACCCCTTACCAATCTTCTCCAGAAGGATGCCACTTTTGTATTTGATGAATATTGTAAGGAAGCTTTTGAAGTTCTTAAGAAAGCCTTGATAACCGCTCCTATAGTACAACCACCTGACTGGAATTTGCCCTTTGAAATTATGTGTGATGCTAGTGATTTTGCTGTTGGATCTGTTTTAGGACAAAGGGTTGACAAGAAGTTGAATGTCATCCACTATGCCAGCAAAACACTTGATAGTGCTCAAAATAATTATGCTACTACCAAGAAGGAATTCTTGGCAGTGGTGTTTGCTAAGTTTAGGCTGTATATTGTTGATTCTAAAGTTATTGTTCATACTGACCATGCTGCCATTAAGTATCTTATGCAGAAAAAGGATGCCAAACCAAGACTCATTAGGTGGGTACTCCTTCTTCAAGAATTTGATTTGCAGATTGTCGATAGAAAAGGAGAAGACAATCCGGTGGCGGATAATCTTTCAAGGATGGAAGATATCCCGCACGATCCTATTCCAGTCAACGACAGTTTTCTAGATGAACAGCTTGCTGTTGTAAAAGTACAATCTCATTCCGACCCTTGGTTTGCAGATTATGCTAATTTTATCATTGCAAAGTTTTTGCCTCCAGGTTTCACATTTCAGCAGAGGAAGAAATTCTTCACGGATTTGAGGCATTACTTTTGGGATGATCCACATCTTTATAAAGAAGGTGTGGACGGGATCGTAAGAAGGTGTATACCGGAGCACGAGCAGCAGGACATTCTTCGATAATGTCACGATAGTCCCTATGGAGGACATCATGCCGGTGAAAGGACCGCACATAAAGTTTTACAATCAGGTTTTTATTGGCCTACTCTCTTTAAGGACGCCCGAAGGTACGTTCTATCTTGTGATAAGTGTTAGAGAGTTGGTAACATTAGCAGGAGAAATGAGATGCCTATGAATTACTCACTAGTGATCGAACCTTTCGATTGCTGGGGTTTTGATTTTATGGGTCGTTTTCCTCCTTCACACAAGTACACACACATTTTAGTTGCTGTTGATTATGTAACCAAGTGGGTTGAAGCAATCCCCACTGAGAGTGCTGATCACAAGACATCTTTGAAAATGCTCAAAGATGTAATTTTTCCTAGGTTTGGAGTACCAAGGTACCTCATGACAGATGGAGGGTCACACTTCACGCATGGAGCTTTTAGGAAAGCTCTAGCCAAGTACGATGTCAATCATAGGATTGCATCACCGTACCACCCTCAAACTAGTGGGCAAGTTGAGCTCCCCAATAGGGAGATCAAGTTGATCTTGCAGAAAACAGTAAACAGTTCTAGAAAGGACTGGTCAAAGAAGTTAGGAGATGCTTTGTGGGCATATAGAACTGCTTACAAAAACCCCATGGGCATGTCTCCGTATAAGATGGTCTATGGCAATGCTTTCCATTTACCATTAGAGTTAGAGCATAAAGCTTTCTGGGCTGTGAGAGAGCTGAATGCTGACCCAAAGTTAGCTGTTGAAAAGCGTCTCATGAACTTGACTTCTCTAGATGAGTGGAGAAGTGAAGCTTACGAGAGCGCTAAAATGTTCAAGGAAAAGGTAAAGAAGTGGCACGATAAAATAATTCTGAAACGTGAATTTAATGTTGGTGATAAAGTTTTGTTGTTTAGATCTCGTTTCAAGTTTTCTCCAGGTAAACTACTTTCCAGATGGGAAGGACCTTTTCATATCAAAGAAGTATATCGGTCGGGTGCAATCAAGATCAATAATTTCGAAGGCACCAAACCTCAAGCTATGAATGGACAAAGACTCAAACATTATATGGCAGCTGATCCAATCAATGTGGATGCAAACATGATATATACAAGTACTCATGAAGAACATGTTGCAGCCCAATTTCAGACTCCGGCAGGAGCAGAATTAGAAAAGGTATGAATTATGGTAAGTAAACATCGCGAACGTCAATAAAAGTTAATTTTTCAGAGTTTTTGCGAAATTAGGAAAATTCCAAGCCCGGGTGGAGCCGGAGAGGAGCTCTAGGGAGGCCAGGAGGCCCCCTGGCGCGGCCCCACTCCTGGCCGCGCCGGGCACCCTCCTGGCAGCCCTGGACTCCGCCTCCGACTCCACCTAGGCTTGAAACCTTCCTTCTGTTGCAGAAATTTTTGCTATATATTTGCTCGGATAGTCCCGGCACCGTATCTCTCGATTTCGCGTATTTTCATTCTCGGTCTGTTTCTGCCAGGAAAACTTTCAACAGATCTAGATGCCATGGCTTCTCCAAGTTCCCCCAAGGACAAGTTCATCGTCAACGTCATCAACCCTTATCTCGCAGAGGTGAAGAAGCACCCCTAGGTCCTTCGTGTGGAGGACGGTGTCCTCCGCAAGGAAGATCTGGAGGGACCAGTCAAAGAGGGGAGCACCGAAGATCGGCTGAAGGAGATGGAACATGAGGTCTTCAAGTTCAAGAAAATGGTGGAGCGCGGTGTTGAAGATAACTTCGACATCATGAACGAGATCGAGGCTTCCCACAAGAAGGAGATGAAGGAGATGTGGTCAAGTTTGGCTGCATTATAAGAAAAAATTTATGAACTCCAAGCACAGATCTATGATCTGCAGAACCAGAACTGTGAGTATGAACTAAAGTTTTTGCGCATGGGTTTAGGTGCTGAGTGCAGGATCTTGGAGACGGGAATGTCCTTCGAGACTAGAGAACAACTGCCATGGAAGCGCTTCGCGAAGGAGTACCTGACTGAGAAGAACAAGAATGAGAAGTAAAACTCCTTGGGTAATGGCACCCCCTTAGCTTGTTCCAAGCTTGGGGGAGTGCCCGGTATCTTTATCTTTATCTTTTTATTTAGGAGTCAAGTAGAGTCGTATCATGTCGAGGGAGGTCACTTTATGAAATAGGTGTTGCTTTGAGGTCTATCACTCCTCTTGTGGAGAGCTTTGTATCCGTGAGTGTGGAGTCGTCTATGAAGGAATATTAATGAGAAGTCTATTGGTTTCTTCGCTGCACTTGGTATTCTCTTCACGCAATCGACATTATGAGATGATTCTTATGGGGAGTATTGACCTTATATCAGGTATGGTTTCGAAAACTTTATTTAATCTTGGCAATATAGCTTTGGTCATAACAACAAGCATGTTTTTCTCAAAGTAGCGACATAGCCAAAACCTTTGTGTTATTATGCTTGAAGTGTTATGTTGACAAGGAAGACAACTTGATGTTTCATGCTAGTTTTGATATTTATACTTTGTATTGCTCGCATCTAAGTTGTCATCAATTGTCTGCTCTCTCAAAGCCTTGCTAGCCCAAAACTCTGTACTAAGCGGAATTCTGCTTGTACTTCCATACCTTGAAACCAACTTCTTCCACTTGAGTCCACCATACCTTCCTACTTGTGGTATTCCACTACTACTCCTAAAGTATATAATTTATGTGCTATCTTTAGATGTTCAAAATCTTCTGTTTTGTGCCGCTGATTCAGCTCATGAGGAAGTGGTGGGTGACCCATGATCTTCTTAATTTGGAAAAGTTTTATCTTGGGATTGCATGTCTAATCTGCAAACCCCTAATACGAGAAGGGACTGGCATGAGGGCCCAGCTCGTAAAAGATAAATACTAACACACAAGTTCCTTCGCCCTTTTACAAGTGATAAACAAAGGAATCCAAGGGGATGTGATCGTCCCCACATGGGAGCTGTTCCTCGAAACTTGTCCAAATCATGAAGTGAGTGAGTTATCTATCAGCAGTCGTTGACGGATCATGCACCTCCCAAAAGTTTGTTTTTATTCTGTTTTATCTAGAGATGGCACATAAGTTTTCCCTGCTTACCCTTTTGCACGGGGTTTATCTTTATTTTGTGCTGAGTCAGTCCTTCCTACTTCCTTCCTTTCTTGAGAGAGAACAGACATTTGATGTTGATAAAGATGCTTGCATATAAAGTTGCATTGAAATCTAGCTTGTTACATCTTTGTTGACATTATCTTTTGATAAGTGAGTTGTTTGCAAAAGCTCATGCTTAGTAAACATCTTCCTTTGTGTTGACATGTGCACTTCTTGACTAATAGCTTGTTCTTTCAAAAGCTTCAACTGTTCCTTTATAAGTGAAAGAACAAAAGTAAAAGTTATTAGTTGTTCCTTGACCAAGGCTATGTTTGTCATGATTTGATGAGTTTTTCTGGTCCTACTTTATTATAATTGTTACTACTTTCTCATAAGGACCTTATGAGTTGAGGTTGCTGTTGAGGATGTTTAAGTTTGGTGAGGAATCTTGATGCTTCTTTTTCGTATTCTTTTATCGACACTTCACTCTCTAAACTTGTGGACAGGTTTACCGAGCTCAGCAATCGCTTGAGGATAAGCGAGGTCTAAGCTTGGGGGAGTTGATACGTCCAAAAAGCATCACTATTTTATATTGTGATTTCACCCTATTCATTGATATATCCCACTTTAAAGTATTTTTCTTATGTTGTTTTGGCTTATTTTACACAGTTTACAACTTTCCGGTGCCGAAGCAGCAGAACCAGAATTCAGCGGTAAGAAGTGGATACCAAGTTGCTGAATCAAATCAATTCCAAATGCGTTGAAATTTTACGGGGAGCATTTTTATGAAGATTGACTGGGGATCACCGAAGGAGGAGGTGAGGGGACCCACCAGGCAGCCAGAAAGATGCCTGGCGCGGCCCCCCTCCTGGCCGCGCCAGGCACCCACCTGGGTGCCTGGTGGCTCCCTCGGTGCCCCCTTTCGGCTATATAAACCCCCTGGGGTGGAAACCCCAAAACAAGAGTCGTTTCCTTGTTTCGCCGCCGCCACGGGGCGGAAACCTACAGAGAAGAAAAGCCATCTCCGGCGGGCAGATTCCGCCGGGGAGATCACCTCCCAAAAGGGGAGATCGTCGCCATCATCATCATCATCGTCACGGGAATCATCGAGATCATCATCAACATCATCCCCAACATCAGCACCATCTCCATCTCCATCCCATCCCATCTCACAATTGTAACTTGTGTTGTAATCCGTACTATCTATCCTCTCTACTCTGTTGGTGTTGATTACTACTTTGTGGTGAATGCTATTGAGTTTTGTTGGAGAAATATCATTGTGTCCAGATTGTTTATCACCCATCTATCACCTCTGATCATGATCTCCTTTATGTCTTGTGAGTAGTTACTTTAGTTCTTGAGAACATGGGAGAAGTCTAGTTGTTAGTAGTCATATGATGTTGAAGTATTATGTGTTGTTTGATACTTAAGTTGTGTTGTTATTTCTCTAGTGGTGTTATGTGAGTCGAACACATAACACTTCACCTTTCATGGGCCTAGAGGAATACATTGTGCACAAAGGATGCCTATGGTGGGTTGCCGGAGTGACAGAAACCTGAACCCCAGTTCGCAGACTTTCGCACAAGGGAGTTATGGATCCTTGATCGTAATGTTGTGGTCAGGCTTATGCCTTAATTACTACCTTGTATTTGCGGATTCTTGCAAGGTGTGTAATCATAAGAGTACACTTATCTTAGTCTAGAAGGTGTACTAGCATTGATCCACCCACCAACACTTATCAACACGATACATATTACTTGGCGGAGTATGGTGAAAGTGACTTGACTATCTCTCCCGTGTTTTCTCGAGAACGCTTTAGCTTTTATAAGTTCAGTTCCTAGGCTTATCCTTGTTAAAGGATTGCGCCACTTTCTACTCCTCAGTTACCCTGTTTACTTTGCCTGTCTTTTACTTTTCTGTTGCTTAAAACAAAAACCCCTAAATATTTACTTTTGAGTGTTTGCAGCCCTTTCCTTATCCAGTGTCACTTATCAACACCTTCTTCTCCTCGTGGGATCGATACTCTTATTTATCGAAAAGCTACAATTGATCCCCTAGACTTGTGGGTTATCAAGAATCGTTTATTGGCGCGGGTAACAGGGAAGGCAACCCAACTAAACCTATTAACTTCTCCGCCATCAGTCACTCATGTCAAGATGGTAGAAGCTCGCGAGTCCCCAAAAATAGTGATGGGCACCTTACTCGTCAATTCAACGCCAGCTTCTTTTCATTTTTATTCCGGGGCATCGCATTCATTTATGTCCCAATTGTTTGCTCAGTTGCATGTGATAGCTATGAAACCCTTGGCCACTCCTTTAGCGGTAAATGCTGTTAGATCTCAGAGCCATGCCACCATGATGTGCCCCGATACCACCATTGAAATTGTGGGTTTGTTGTTCCCGTCTCCTCTTATTGTCCTCAAGTCGTCCAACATTGATGTCATCCTCGGTATGGATTGGTTGGCGGCACATGATGCCCATGTCCACTGTGCCACTAAGACCGTACAACTCACTCACCCTTCTGGCAAGACAATTCTGTACTCGGCCCGAACAGTTCAACATGCCAAAAGCCAGATATATGCTCTGAACGCATTGAATGCTTCCTCTCTTGAAGGAATCAAGAACGTTCCAGTCGTTCGTGATTTTCTCGACGTCTTCCCAGAAGAACTGCCGGGAATACCCCCGATGTGAGAAGTCGAATTCGCCATCGACTTGAAGCCTGGCACTGTCCCTGTTGCTAAGCGTCCTTATAATATGCCGCCCCACCACCTCCTTGAATTGAAGAAGGAGATCGACATGGCACTCCACAAAGGCTTCATACATCCAAGTTCCTCTGCTTGGGGAGCACCTTCACTCTTTGTCAAGAAGAGCGTTGGAACGAACCATTTGGTCCAAGATTACCGACCTATCAAGCAGGCAACAATACAGAACAAGTATCTGCTTCCTCGGATCAACGATCTATATGATCAACTTGCTGGAACAATGGTGTTCTTGAAAATCGACTTGAGCTTGGGTTACCATCAGATCCGGGTCCGCGAAGAGGACATTCCGAAGATCGCTTTCATTACTCGATATGGTTCATACGAGTGCACTGTCAAGTCTTTTGGCCTGACCAATGCCCCGGCCACCTTCTCTCGATTGATGAACTATATATTCATGGAATACCTCGACAAGTTCGTCGTGATTTATCTGGATGATTTCTTGGTATACTCCAAGAATGAAGAGGAACATGCTGAACACCTTCGTCTTATACTGGAAAAGCTTCGAGAACACAAACTATATGCTATGTATTCCAAGTGTGAATTCTGGCTTCCCGAAGTAACTTACCTTGGTCATGTGATTTCCAAGGATGGCTTTGCCGTTAACCCAGAACGTATTCAGGCTATTCTTGACTGGACCCCTCCCAAGACTGTCAAGCAAGTCAGAAGTTTCCTCGGCCTCGCTAGCTATTGTCGCCGTTTCGTCGAGAACTTATCCAAGATTCCAAGCCTCTGACTAATCTGCTTCACAAAGCCGTCAAGTTTGAGTGGACTGATAAATGCTAGGAAAGTTATCAAGCTCTCAAGGACAAGCTCACTTATCCCCCAGTGCTTTCTCCCCCTGATACCAAGAAGGACTTCGTGATATACTGTGACGCGTCTCTGATACACGAGATAACTTCTCGCCCCCGTTGGTTACCCCAAGTGGAAGGTGAGATGTAGATAGCGGTAAATTTCCCTTAGCGAAGATGCTAAGGTTTAGATTGTCTCTAGTAGGACTCCAAGGTCGACAAGTAGGTGGTTCGGCAAGTGAGGCGCCGTTTTATGATAATCACTTGCTTTGCCTGGACCTGCACACACAACAGATAGCTTTGTTCCCAACGAGTACAGAGGAGTTGTCAATTCCTCCGGCCTTGTTGTTTACAAACGATAAAAAGCAAGGGATGATAATGATAGTGATAGCAACTGAAAAGTAAATACTGAAAGTAAATTGATAGTGTAACAGTGGTGGAAGTATGGACCGCGATCTCATGATGTTCACTAGTGATGTCTCTCTCCCAAAAGATGATAAAATAGCCATGCGAGGTAAACAAATTACAGCTGGGCAATTGACAGGATTATGTGCGCAAACCAATGCTAATTATGCAAAACAGAAAGGGAGAGGCTCAAAATCACGGGCGGTACGCCAAGACAAGTAGACCGAAATCCATCTGCATCTACCCACTAATCATCCACCTTGAGATATCTATCCAGAACATCTCGCTGGTATTAAGTTGCGAATCCCACCCAAAGTGTAAACTCAAAGCAACGGACAACTGCATTAAAGAACTTTGCGTAAAGTAAACAATACTTGCACCCGCAAGTACAAGCACCGTTATTTTCCCCCTTGTGGCAACAACACATCTCATAGACTCATGTTTCTGTCACTCAAGCTAGTCATCGGGGGGCATGAACCCACAATCATGCATAACGCTCCCTCTTGGAGTCACTACCTACTACTTGGCCAAAGAAATAAACAGCAACGGAGAACATGCAAGAGTTACTCAAGAACATAAATATAAAAGAAGAGAATCAAATATATAATTCAATCACAATCTGAACATAATATCATAATCCATCGGATCCTAGCAAACTCAGCATAGCAACAGCAGAAAGATTACATATGTGCCTCGATCATGTAGGGCAGCTCACGAGGTCTAATCCATGAAGAACAAAGAGGGGAGGAGAACATCACATAGCTACTGATCATGGACCCATGGTCCAAGGTGGACTAATCACGGTTCATCCGGGAAGCATCCATGGTGGTGGAGAAGCTCCCGGAGGTGATTCCTCCCTCCGGCAGGGTGCCGGGAAGAGGTCTTCTGGTGCTCCCGATCTTGGAAGCGCGGCGGCGGCGGAACAGAGGAGAGATCACGAAAAAGGGTTCCGTCCCCGAGGATTTCTCGTCATGGGGAATAAATAGGCGAAAGGGGGCTGCCAGAGGTGGGCCAGGGGCTCCAGGCGCCCCCCTGGCGCGGCCAGGGGCCTGGACGCGGCCTCTGGCCGCCTGGCGCCCCTGGTTCCCGTCTGGCCCCTCCTGGGCTCTTCGCGAAGCTTCCGGTACGCTGATTTTTCCTATATTTTTCCCAGAATTTTTCTGGTACTTTTAATAAGGGGGAAACCTGAAATAGAAAAACAGCAGAAAACAGGAATTGGCACTGGGGTGCACTGAGTTAATAGGTTAGTCCAAATATGATCAAAAGTGTATGGAAGTTCATCAATATCATAGAAATATCACACAAAAGAGGCATGGAGCAAGCAGAAATTATAGATACGTTTTGGACGTATCAACATCCCCAAGCTTAATTCCTGCTCGTCCTCGAGTAGGTAAATGATAACAAGCATAATTTCTGTGGTGACATGCTAACAACCATATAAGAACTTTTTAAGTAAATCAATCAAAGCATGCAATTCAGTCCAAGTCATAACAGGCAAGAGTCTATATCTAGCATTGAAATAAGCAACATAAGAACATAAAGGTGCAAGAGCTCTCACTGTCCGTGACTCGAATGTCTCCAAATGGTGTTTGCGTGCAAGAAAGCGGATAGGGATATACGAGAAAAAAATATTTTTATTGTTGAGAACTCAATCTACTAAAGTGTTGATACAGTGAGGATCTCTCACTCCTCGTTTGTTACCCCAAGTGGAAGGTGAGATGTAGCGCAGCAGCAAATTTCCCTCGGTAAAGATACCAAGGTTATCGAACCAGTAGGACTCCAAGAGATACAAGAAGGTGTCACGGTGCTTGACGTGGACCTGCACACAATAACAAATAACTTTGCTCCCAACGTGTACAGAGGAGTTGTCAATTCCTCCGGCCTTGCTGTTTACAAAGGATCAACGCAAGAGATAATAATGATAGTGATAGCAACTGAAAAGTAAACTAAGAATGTAAACAGTAATGTGGAGATGGACCGGGGTCCCGTGATTTTCACTAGTGATGTCTCTCTCCCAAAAGACGATAAAAGTGCTAGCGAGGTAAACAAATCACAGTTGGGAAATTGACAGGATTATGAAGGCACCGCCATGCTAACTACGCTTCAAAGAAAGGAAGGGCTCAAAAGCAATGGGCAGTACGCCAAGGTAAGTAGACCGAAATCCAACTGCATCTACTACGAATCATCCACCTTGAGATATCTATCCAGAACATCTCGCTGGTATTAAGTTACGAATCCCACCCAAAGTGTAAATCCAAAGCAACAGACAACTGCATTAAAAGAACTTTGCGTTAAGTAAACAATCCTTGCATCCGCGGATACAAGCACCATTGTTTTTATCCCTGGTGGCAACAACACATCCCCTAGTCTCATGTTTCTGTCACTCAAGCTAGACATCAAGGGGCTGAACCCACAATCAAGCATAACGCTCCCTCTTGGAGTTGCAACAAAATACTTGGACAAAGTAAAATACGGCAACGGAGAACATTCAAGAATTTACTCAAGAACAAAATATAAAAGAGAAGAATCAAATATATTACTCATCACAATCTGAACATAGTCTCATAATCCATCAGATCCCAACAAACTCAGCATAGCAACGGCAGAAAATTAAAAAGGTACCTCGATCATGTGAGGCAGTTCACGAGGTCTCGAAAGTGGAGGCACAAAGAGGGGAGAGGAACATCACATAACTACTGGTCACAGACCCATGGTCCAAGGGGAACTACTCACGGTACATACGGGAGGTGGCCATGGCTATGGATGGTCTCCCGGAGGGGGTAGCTTCTCTCGGCAGGGTGCCGGAGCAGCTTCTCTAGGCAGCCCTGATCTTGAAGCGGCGGCGGCGGCGGTACAGAGGCGAGATCACGGAAAAGAGATTGATATTAGGGGTTTCCACCCTGAGGGCTAAATATAGGCGGAGGGGGGTGTCGAGGGGACCCACCAGGCAGCCAGGAGGCCTCCTAGCGCGACCTAGGGTGGGGCCGCGCCAGGGACCCTCCTGGTCTCCTGGTGGTTGCCCCCCTCCGCTGCCTTGGTTATTTTGGAAGCTTCCGGGTCGCTGATTTTTTATCTGATTTTTCCGGATTTTTTGGAGCACTTTTAATGGCCGGAAAACCTGAAATACAAAAACAGCAGAAAATAGCAACTAGCAGCTGGGTGCACTGGGTTAATAGATTAGTCCAAATATGCTCGAAAGTGTATGAAAGTTCAAGCAAAACATGGCAAAGTCATACAAAACATGCATGGAGCAAGCAGGAATTATAGATACGTTTAGGACGTATCAACATCCCCAAGCTTAATTCCTGCTCGTCCTCGAGTAGGTGAATGATAACAAGCATAATTTCTGTGGTGACATGCCACACAACCATATAAGACCTTTGTAAGTAAAGCAATCAAAGCATGCAATTCAATTCAAGTCATAACAGGTAAGAGTCTATGTTAGCATTGACACAAGCAACAAAAGAACAAAAGGTGCAAGAGCTCTCGCTGTCCGTGACTCGAATGTCTCCAAATGGTGTTTGTGTGCAAGCAGGGGACTGGGAAAAAGAGAGAAAAAAGGTTGTTGAGATCAACTATCTACTAAAGTTTCACACTTGGTCTCCTTCGGATTCTTATCTTGACTCGTCCCCAGACCACTAGCCAGGTACAAGTCAAACTGATCCACTCCCTTTCGATATTCTGAGCACTCATGCAATGGATGAGCGGGAGCAAGAAAGTTGACACCTAAAAGGCGAAACAGAAAGAAGGTGGAGGAGGAAGACAAAAAAGGTGTGAAAGGCTCACATCAATGAGGACAATCATAGGCGAGAGAAAGCCAAATGATAGATATGATGTGAGGAGTAGAGATTGCCATGAAACGGATGCACATGTGAGCTAAAAGCTCTCCAAGGGAACTAGTGGGGGTGCATCTAACTTGCTTGCTCAAGAAGACCTAGAGCTCGTTTGAGGAGGCTCATCATTGGAATATACAAGCCAAGTTCTATAGTGTGGAGGTCCCCACATAGCTATATGCATGAATGATGATCTCTATGGAGTACAAGGGGTAGAGGATGAAGTACTAGTGTGGATCTATCAAAAGGAATAGTAGTGTGCCCCCTTCTCTCTTTTATTTTTCTTTTTCTCTTTTTCTTTTTTTTTTGTATTTTTTTGGTGGCCTCAATGGCTCTTTCTATTTAACTCTCATTTGTCCTCTTTGGGATCTTTTGATTTTGTCCTCTTTGGGATCTTTTCCTCACTTTAGGGGCAACACTCTATATCTTACAAGAATAAAGGAGATCTTTCACACTTTACAAAAGTACTCACATAAAGAATATATAACTATCATGATGCAAAGGTATGACATGAGGATCAAGTCATGAAAAGATGGATGTTGCATGGCAATGTATCTCGGAAAGGCTATTGAAATGCCTTGTAGGTAGGTATGATGGCTGTTTTGAGGAAAGATATAAGGAGGCTTATGATGACAGAGCGTATCGTGCCAAGGGTTTGGATGCACCGGCGAAGTATGCGCCAACTCTCAAGGTGAGAAAGGGCAATGCACGGTACCGAAGAGGCTAGAAAAAGTATAGGTGGGTGGAAGTGTCCACTTTTGAATACTCACATTAGTCCGAAGAACTCATGCACTTATTATTAGTAACTCTCAATCTAATCAGGAGGTTCAAAAAGAGACAAGTACCCCGAGGAGGAGTGTATGGGGGTTTGGTTATCCTTGCGCATCCTCGACTCATGGTACGTGAGTGTACTCTAATATTCGAACCCTCCAGAGGTTAGTGATCCATCTAGTAGATAGAGTTCTCAACAGGGGTTTTTGGTTTTCAAAAAACACACGGATTTCCAAAAATACAACATCTATCACTAATAGGCTCGAGATCTTGACACCAAAACTTCAAACATTACTCTAGTCAATACCTCAAAACTATTGTAAGTTACTACTACAAAGAGAATAGCAACTTCAACTACCTACTTCTAGTCAAGGCACAGGACTCAGTGCAACAGGCAAACTCTCTAACAAGATAAAACATGCAACCTATAGAAAGTTCAACCTAAAACAAAAGAAAAGCTCTAGAAAAAAAACTAAAGCACTACAACTAAACAGAGCAGCAGCTAAGAAAAGAAAAAGAACAACTCACAGCTAAAAGAATAAGCATGCAAATCCTATGAGGAGTTCTAATTCAAGCGGAGCGTGTAATTCTCCCGCACAAAAGAGTAAGCTGGGATCTAACTTGTTACTACAGGAAACAAAGCAAAAACAATCCTAGGAAAGTAAAGAGCGAGACGCTCCAAGTATAGCACATAACGCATGAAGTGATAAAAATATAGTGCAGCGAGGGACGGACTGATAATTGTTGATGAAGAAGGGGATGCACGGGGGCATCCCCAAGCTTAGACGCTTGAGTCTCCTTGAATATTTATTGGGGTGCACATGGGCATCCCCAAGCTTGAGCGTTTGACACTCCAGGATCTTCTTTCATCATCTTCCATCGCACACTTGAAAACTCCCTTCATACATAACTCATTGTAGACTGATTAGAGAGGTTAGTACCCTATTAAAATATTTTTCCTTTGCTGGAAATAAAGATAATCTTGAATAGCTACTGTTTTTCAAGATTTCCAAAAATATTTTGCAAAGAAAAAGCAAGCTTAAGGTTTGCAAAAGTAGAGAGAGACAAAACGTGGCAGAATCTGTGAAAAACAGAACAACAGATAAAAACGAATTTATTAGGGGTACTTCTGCAACTCAAATCAAAAAACTCAGAACATACGCAAGTTTCATAATTTCATAGAGCACAGTGTGTAAACATTTCAGCTCAAAAAGATGAACTGGGATTTTTCCATGATTTTTCGAGTCACGAGGACAGAATCTTTTTTCTGGACAGCATGTCACAACTTTCACTTCCCTTGTCGTATGAGGCTATAAAAGGCACAAAGCTTGAAAAGTAAAGATACAATGATGTTGCTACAGTAGTAACAATCATCAAGACCACTAAGAACAGAAGAAAAACAAAAAGAAAAACCTAAATTCGTTGTGGGCTACCTCCCGAAAGCGCTTCTTTAGAGCCATTAGCTAGGCTTAAAGCAGAAGATCAAAGTTCTCCAAAATCATCGGAAGGTTTCACCAAGGATCTCAAAAGGGTTTTCAATAAGCTCATCCTTGTTCTTCCGAGGGAAAAGGTACGTACCTTTTGCTCTACCACGCAAACGTATTTGTCCTTTACCTATATCAATGAAGCCTTTCATGGCTCGGAGGAAGTCCCTTCCAAGCACTATATTTCCTTGATTGGCCTTCATGATGGAGAAGTCAATCTCCACACTCCTTTTTAGAAACATGACCTGGACATCTTTTAATCTTCCCTAGATCTCAGAAATATCACCATTAGAATGTTCATGGGAAGATGGATATTTGTTCATGCTCGCAAGGTACAAAGAATCATAAATAAAGCTAGCCATTATAGAAACTGTAGATCCAATGTCACAAAAAGCAAGGAAGTTTTGATTAGATATAAAAATCCTAACAAAAGGCTCCCAGTCATTTTCTATTTCCAAAATCTCCTCTCTAGGAGGATTTGGTTTTTCTACTACTTTTAAGTCTAGAGCATCAAGTTTCTTCTCAATAGTAGCAATTCTATCTATAACAGTATCAAGACCACCATAAAAAAATAACTAGATAAACCATGTATAATTTCAAGAGCTCTAGCTTCATCACACTCTAAAAAGTCTCCTTCAGCTATAGGATCAAGAGAGTTCTTACACCACTTAAAAAGGCCAAAGTAAAAATTCCTAAGCACAATTCTTATAGGTAACCAAGGCATATTTGTCTTATGTGCTTCAGAAATTTTGTCCCATGCCTTCTTCATATTCTCCCCGTTCCTTTGGTGGAAATCCAAAACCTCGGATTCTCTCATAGTACCAACTCCTAACATACTTGACCACACAAGAAAGGTAACAGGTATTTTTGGTATGTTTTATAAGGGACACAAAAGTAAAAACTGAAAAGTAAACTAACAAGGCTAAAAAGCAAAGATAAAAGATAGTGTGCAACTCCCCTATCTTGTAGATTGGAGTCCCCGGCAACGGCACCAGAAATTGGCTTGATACGGTGAGGATCTCTCACTCCTCGTTGGTTACCCCAAGTGGAAGGTGAGATGTAGCGTAGCAGCAAATTTCCCTCGGTAAACATACCAAGGTTATGGAACCAGTAGGACTCGAAGAGATACAAGAAGGTATCACGGCGCTTGACGTGGACCTGCACACAGCAACAAATAACTTTGCTCCCAACGAGTAAAGAGGAGTTGTCAATTCCTCCGGCCTTGCTGTTTACAAAGGATCAACGCAAGAGATAATAATGATAGTGATAGCAACTGAAAAGTAAACTAAGGAGGTAAACAGTAATGTGAAGATGGACCGGGGTCCCGTGATTTTCACTAGTGATGTCTCTCTCCCAAAAGACGATAAAAGTGCTAGCAAGGTAAACAAATCACAGTTGGCAATTGACAGGATTATGAAGGCACCGCAATGCTAACTATGCTGCAAAGAAAGGAAGGGCTCAAAAGCAATGGGCAGTACTCCAAGGTAAGTAGACCGAAATCCAAATGCATCTACTACGAATCATCCACCTTGAGATATCTATCTAGAACATCTCGCTGGTATTTAGTTGTGAATCCCACCCAAAGTGTAAATCCAAAGAAACAGACAACTGCATTAAAAGAACTTTGCGTAAATTAAACAATCCTTGCATCCGCGGATACAAGCACCGTTGTTTTATCCCTGGTGTCAACAACACATCCCCTAGTCTCATGTTTCTGTCACTCAAGCTAGACATCAAGGGGCTGAACCCACAATCAAGCATAATGCTCCCTCTTGAAGTTGCAACAAAATAATTTGCCAAAGTAAAATACGGCAACGGAGAACATGCAAGAATTTACTCAAGAACAAAATATAAAAGAGAAGAACCAAATATATTACTCATCACAATCTGAACATAGTCTCATAATCCATCATATCCCAACAAACTCAGCATAGCAACGGCAGAAAATTACAAAGGTGCCTCGATCATATCAGGCAGCTCACGAGTTCTCGAAAGTGGAGGCACAAAGAGGGGAGAGGAACATCACATAGCTACTGGTCACGGACCCATGGTCCAAGGGGAACTACTCACGGTACATACGGGAGGTGTCCATGGCTATGGATAGTCTCCCGGAGGGGGTAGCTTCTCCCAGCAGGGTGCCGGAGCAGCTTCTCCAGCCAGCCCTGATCTTGAAGCGCCAGCGGCGGCGGTACAGAGGCGAGATCGCGGAAAAGAGATCGATATTAGGGGTTTCCACCCCGAGGGCTAAATATAGGCGGAGGGGGTGTCGAGGGGACCCACCAGGAAGCCAGGAGGCCTCCTGGCGCGGCCTAGGGTGGGGCCGCGCCAGGGACCCTCATAGTCTCCTGGTGGTGGCCCCCCTCCGCTGCCTTGGTTATTCCGGAAGCTTCCGGGTCACTGATTTTTTATCTGATTTTTCCGGATTTTTTGGAGCACTTTTAATGGCCGGAAAACATGAAAAACAAAAACAGCAGAAAACATCAACTGGAAGCTGGGTGCACTGGGTTAATAGATTAGTACAAATATGCTCAAAAGTGTATGAAAGTTCAAGCAAAACATGGCAAAGTCACACAAAACATGCATGGAGCAAGGAGAAATTATAGATACGTTTGGGACGTATCAAGTGTCACACTTGGTCTTCTTTGGAATCTTATCTTGACTCATCCCCAGACCACTAGCCAGGTACAAGTCAAAATGATCCACTCCTTTTCGACATTTTGGGCACTCATGCAATGGATGAGCGTAAGCAAGAAAGTTGACACTTAGGATGGCAAAGAGAGAATAAGGTGGAGGAGGAAGGCAAAAAGGTGTGAAAGGCTCACATCAATGAGGACAATCATAGGCGAGAGAAAGCCGAATGATAAATATGATGTGAGGAGTAGGGATTGCCATGCAACGGATGCACATATGAGCTAAGGTAAGATCTCCAATGGAACTAGTGGGGGTGCGTCCAACTTGCTTGCTCAAGAAGACTTAGAGCTCATTTGAGGAGGCTCATCATTGGAATATACAAGCCAAGTTCTATAGTGTGAAGGTCCCCACATAGTTCTATCATTGAATGATAATCTCTATGGAGTACAAGATACAAGTTGGAGTACGAGTGTGGATCTTCTCAAAAATAATAGTAGTGTGCCCCCTTCTCTCTTTTTATTTCTTCTTTTTTCTCTTTCTCTTTTTTTTATTTTTTTTATTTTTTTTTATCTTTTTGGTGGCCTCAATGGCTCTTTCTATTTAACTCTCATTTGTCCTCTTTGGGATCTTTTAATTTGTCCACTTTGGGATATTTTAATTTTGTCCACTTTGGGATCTTTTCCTCACTTTAGGGGCAACACTCTATATATTACAAAAAGTATAGAAGATCTTTCACACTTTACAAAGTACTCGAATCATAAAGAAAATGTAACTATCATGATGTATGCAAATGTATGCCTCTGCCAGTGTAGCAGGATATGCAATGATACTAGCGCGTCATGTAGCAATGATTAGGGCAAGGCCCAACTAGCATGTGGCTCATCGATCAAGGAAGTAGCATGTATGACATGAAGATCAAGTCATGAGAAGATGGATGTTGCATGACAATGTATCTCGGAAAGGCTATGGAAATGCCTTGATAGGTAGGTATGGTGGCTGTTTTGAGGAAGGATATAAGGAGGCTTATGATGACAGAGTGTATCATGCCAAGGGTTTGGATGTACCAGCGAAATTGGACGCTAACTCTCGGAGTGATAAGAAAGCAATGCACGGCACAGGGAAGGCTAGCAAAATATGGGAAGGTGGAAGTGTCAACTTTCGAATACTCACATTAGTCCGAAGAACTCATGCACTTATTATCGGTAACTCTCAATCTAATAAGGAGGTTCACAAAGAGACAAGTACCCCGAGGAGGAGTGTATGGAGGTTTGGTTATCCTTGAGCATCCTGGACTCATGGTACGTGAGTGTACTCTAATATTCGACTCCTCAGAAGAGTAGTGATCCAACTAGTAGCTAAGGTTCTCAATTAATTTGTAGGTTTTTGAAAATAAACACGGATTGCCCAAAATACGACATCAATCACTAATAGGCTAAAGCTCTTGACACCAAAAGTCCAAACATTACTCAAGACAACACCTCAAAACTTTTGCAAGTTACTACTACAAAAAGAATAGCAACCTCAATTACCTACTTCAAGTCAAGAAACAGAACTCAGTGCAACAGGCAAACTCTCTAAACAAGATAAACATGAAAACTCAAGAGAGTTCCAGCAAAAAACTAAACAAAATCTCTTTTAAAAGATAAGCATGAAAGCTAAGAGCAAAGCATGACAGCAGCTACGGAAAGATAAAGAACAAACACAACAAAGATAAGCAGGAAAAAGTCCTATGTTGTGTTCTAAATTTTGGATGTGGAGCGTGTTTCTCTCCCACACAAAGAAATCTGGGTTCTAAATTGTTATGAACAGCAAGCAAAGCTAAAGAAAACTAAAAACAAAACCTAAGAGCGAGACGCTCCAAGAATAGCACATAACGCATGAAGTGATAAAAATATAGTGAAATGAGAGATGAACTGATAATTGTCGATGGAGAAGGGGATGCACGGGGGCATCCCCAAGCTTAGACGCTTGAGTCTCCTTGAATATTTCTTGGGATGCATGGGGGCATCCCCAAGCTTGATATTCTTTCATCATCTTCCCTCGCACACTTGAAAACTCCCTTCATACATAACTCATCATAATCTGATTAGCGAGGTTAGTAACCATAATAAAATAATTTTTTATCTACTGGCAATAAGGATAACCTTGAAGAGCTACTTTTCTCAAGATTTCCAAAAAGTTTTTTCAAAGAAAAAGCAAGCTTAAGGTTTGCAAAACGAAGAAAAGGCAAAACAGGACAGAATCTGTGAAAAACAGACAGCAGGTAGAAACGAATTTTTTAGGGATACTTCTGCAACTCAAATCAAAAAACTCAGAACATACTAAAGTTTCGTAATTGTATATAGAACGCTCTGTAAAAAATTCAGCTCAAAAACATGAACTGGGATTTTTCTCTGATTTTTCTAGTCACGAGGACAGAATCTGTTTTCTGGACAGCATGTCACAACTTTCACTTCCCTTGTCGTATGAGGCTATAAAAGGCACAAAGCTTGAAAAGTAAAGATACAATGATGTTGGTACAGTAGTAAAAATCATCAAGACCACTAAAAACAGAAGAAAAACAAAAAGGAAAACCTAAATTCATTGCGGGCTGCCTCCCGAAAGCGCTTCTTTAAAGCCATTAGCTAGGCTTAATGCAAATAGATCAAGTCTTTTGAAGAAAATAACTAGCCCGTGTGACGGACTCAAAAGGCAACTTAATATTTTTTCTAGGGAAGTGTTCCATCCCTTTCTTGAGAGGGAATTAGAATTTTATAATTCCTTCTTTCGTATCAATAACAGCACCTACGGTGCGAATTAAAGGACGTCCCAAAATAATTGGACAAGAAGGTTCACATTCAATGTCCATAATAGTAAAATCAACGGGAACATAGTTGTCATTCACAATGATAATAATATCATCTATCTTCCCCAAAGGTTTCTTTACGGAAGAATCGACGAGACAAACACCAAAAGAACAAGCATCAAAAGGTTTCAACTCAAATATATCATACATTCTTTTGGGCATAACAGAGGTACTAGCTCCAAGATCACATAAAGCAAAGAAAGAAAAGTTATTCAACTTAATTTTAATCATAGGATCCCAACCATCTTCTAGCTTTCTAGGTATGGAGGCTTCTAACCTAAGCTTCTCCTCCCTGGCTTTGATGAGAGCATTAGTGATATGCTCCATGAAGGCAAGATTAAGTGTGATAGTGTGGGGGTCTCTAGACATCTTGTGAAGGAAACGAATAACTTCAGAAAGAGTACAATTATCAAAATCAAGGTCACTACTATCAAGTAAAGTGGTAGTGGTGTCCTTTAGGCTCACTTGTTTGGTAGCTTCTATAGTCATAAGAGTTTCTTCTTCTACGATTGAGGTCATAGCATCACCATTAATAGGTCCTATGGGACTAGGGGTGCATTGGGTGCTAAGAGTTTGGATATCCTCAACCACTTGGATAGTAGCAACAGTATGGTGTGTAGGAAGGCTCTTAATTCTATCTTCTTCCTCCTTTTCTCTATCCCATCTCTCTTTGAGTTTAGCCATCATCCTAATGTTTTCATTAATTTGCAATTGGACAACATTCATAGGAGTGACCTTCCTCTCCTCAAGGGGAGAAGTTTTACTTTTAAGCAATTCTACTTCATGGGCTAAGTTGTCTACCTTCGACGAGAGGGTATCTAGTTTGTCTAGTTTCTCCTCTACAGTCTTGTTGAAGGCTTTTTGGGTAGTGATAAAGTCTTTAAACATACTCTCTAATTCAGAGGTGGAGTTTTTGGTGCTAGGATAAGTGTTGTTGTTCCCATAGTTGTTGGAGGGGAACGGTCTAGGATTGCTACCAAAGTTACTCCTATAAGCATTGTTGTTGAAGTTGTTTCTAGAGATAAAGTTCACATCTACTTGATCCTGAGCAATCAAAGAATTTAAAGGAACATTATGTGGATCAATAGGAGATTGCTTGGTAAGTAAAGACATGATCAATCAACTTTTTGATTTAGGGAGGAGATCTCCTCGACAAAGTTTACCTTCCTACCTGTTGGAGCTCTTTCGGTGTGCCATTGGGAATAGTTGGTCATCATCTCATCGAGAAGTTTTGTGGCAGCACCAAGTGTAGTTGACATAAAGGTTCCTCCCGCGGCCGAATCTAACAAGTTCCACGAAGTAAAGTTCATGCCTGCATAAAAAGTTTGGATAACCATCCAAGTAGTCAAACCATGCGTAGGGCAATTCTTAACAAGAGATTTCATGCGTTCCCAAGCTTGGGCAACGTGTTCATTATCCAATTGTTTAAAATTCATAATAAAGCTCCTCAACTAGATAATCTTAGCAGGGGGTAGTACTTCCCGATAAAAGCATCCTTGCACTTATCCCAAGAGTCTATGCTATTCTTAGGCAAGGATGGAAACCAGATTTTAGCTTCATCCCTCAAGGAGAAAGGAAAAATCTTAAGCTTAACAATATCACCATCTACTTCCTTGTAATTTTTCATATCACAAAGCTCAATGAAATTATTTAAATGCAAAGCAGCATCATCTCTAGCACCAGAAAATTGATCTTTCATAACAAGGTTCAGCAAAGCAGGTTTAATCTCATAAGAAGGTGCTGAAGTAGCAGGTGTAGCAATAGGAGTGCAGATAAAGTCACTGTTGTTATGACTAGTGAAATCACACAACTTGGTGTTTTCAGAGGAACCCATAGTAGCAGCAAGCAAGATAACTATTTTTTTGATTTTTGATAAAAGACACTAAAGCAAAAACTGAAAGGTAAACTAACAAGACTAAAAAGCAAAGATAAAAGATAGTGTGCAACTCCCCTATCTTGAAGAGTGGAGTCCACGGCAACGGCGCCAGAAATTTGCTTGATACACGAGATAACTTCTCGCCCCCGTTGGTTACCCCAACTAGAAGGTGAGATGTAGATAACGGAAAATTTCCCTTAGCGAAGTTGCTAAGGTTTAGATTGTCTCCAGTACGACTCAAAGGTCGACAAGTAGGTGGTTCGGCAAGTGAGGCGCCGTTTTATGATAATCACTTGCTTTGCCTCGACCTGCACACACAACAGATAGCTTTGCTCCCAACGAGTACAGAGGAGTTGTCAATTCCTTCGGCCTTGTTGTTTACAAAGGATAAAAAGCACGGGATAATAATGATAGTGATAGAAACTGAAAAGTAAATACTGAAAGTAAATTGATAGTGTAACAGTGGTAGAAGTATGGACTGGGATCTCCTGATGTTCACTAGTGATGTCTCTCTCTCAAAAGACGATAAAATAGCCATGCGAGGTATAAAAATTACAGCTGGGCAATTGATAGGATTATGTGCGCAAACCAATGCTAATTATGCAAAACAGAAAGGAAGAGGCTCAAAAGCACGGGCGGTACGCCAAGACAAGTAGACCGAAATCCATCTGCATCTACCCACTAATCATCCACCTTGAGATATCTATCCAGAACATCTCGCTGGTATTAAGTTGCGAATCCCACCCAAAGTGTAAACTCAAAGCAACGGATAACTGCATTAAAGAACTTTGCGTAAAGTAAACAATCCTTGCACCCGCAAGTACAAGCACCGTTATTTTCCCCCTTGTGGCAACAACACATACCCTAGACTCATGTTTCTATCACTCAAGCTAGTCATCGGGGGGCATGAATCCACAATCATGCATAACGCTCCCTCTTGGAGTCACTACCTACTACTTGGCCAAAGCAATAAACAGCAACGGAGAACATGCAAGAGTTACTCAAGAACATAAATATAAAAGAAGAGAATCAAATATATAACTCAATCACAATCTGAACATAATCTCATAATCCATCGGATCCCAGCAAACTCAGCATAGCAACAACAGAAAGATTACATATGTTCCTCGATCATGTAGGGCAGCTCACGAGGGCTAATCCATGAAGAACAAAGAGGGGAGGAGAACATCACATAGCTACTGATCATGGACCCATGGTCCAAGGTGGACTACTCATGGTTCATCCGGGAAGCATCCATGGTGGTGGAGAAGCTCCCGGAGGTGATTCCTCCCTCCGGCAGGGTGCCGGGAAGAGGTCTTCTGGTGCTCCCGATCTTTGAAGCGCGGCGGTGGCAGAACAGAGGAGAGATCGCGAAAAAGGGTTCCGTCCCTGAGGGTTTCTCGTCACGGGGAATAAATAGGCAAAAGGGGGCAGCCAGAGGTGGGCCAGGGGCTCCAGGCGCCCCCTGGCTCCCCTCTGGTCCCTCCTGGGCTCTTCGCGAAGCTTCCAGTACGCTGATTTGTCCTATATTTTTCCCGGAATTTTTCTGGTACTTTTAATAAGGGGGAAACCTGAAATAGAAAAAGGCAAAAAACAAGAACTGGCACTGGGGTGCACTGAGTTAATAGGTTAATACAAATATGATCAAAAGTGTATGGAAGTTCATCAATATCATAGCAATATCACACAAAAGAGGCATGGAGCAAGCAAAAATTATAGATACATTTTCGACGTATCAGTCTCATCAAGGATTAGGCCGCGTCCTAATGCAAGAGCGCAAAGTGATTGCTTATGGCTCTCGTCAGTTGCGTTTTCACGAAGATAAGTATCCAACGCATGATCTCGAATTGGCAGCAGTAATTTATGAATTGAAGCTGTGGCGACATTACCTCGTTGGTAATCGTTGCGAGATCTAGACCGATCACCAAAGCCTGAAGTACTTGTTTGCTCAGCCATACCTGAATCTTCGCCAACAAAGATGGCTCGAGACAATAGCTGATTTCAACATGGATATTCATTACACCCCTGGCAAAGCTAATGTGATGGCCGATACCTTGAGCCATAAAGCCTACTGTAGTGAACTTGAGGTTCAACTACAACAACCACCTCTGTATGAAGAGATTCAAAACCTGAACCTCGAGATTGTTCCTCAAGGTTATGTAAATAACCTGGTTATCAAACAGGATCTCGTCAAATCCGTAAAGGCTTTACAGTTTTATGATGATTTCGTACACAAGATTAAGCGTGATATCGCAAATGGAAGACCCTCACCCTTCACTATTGATAGCGAAGGTGCGGTGTTCTACGAGAACTGATTAGTAGTTACTCGCTACAAGGGCAGGCATCAGAACCTGGATATGACCTCGAATGTCATGAAAGCGGCTCACGATACCCCGTTGTACATTCATCCTGGAAGCACCAAGATGTACCAAGACATTCGTCCGCGGTTCTGGTGGCCTAACATGAAGCAAGACATTGCCCGATATGTCTCTGAATGTGACGTTTTTCGTCGCATCAAAGCGGAACATCAAAGACCTGCTGGAACTCTGCAACCACTCTCTATTCCTAAATGGAAATGGGACAAGGTTGAAATGGACTTCGTCACTGGTTTTCCCCGATCACAGAAGAGTCATGTGTGACGCCCCCGAAATCAACCCGTGTACAGTAATCATACACGCAAGGTACACGATCGAGATTAGGGACTCACGGTGAGATATCACAACATAACTCTACAAATAAAATAATACAAGCTGTTTAATACAAGCCAGGGGCCACGAGGGCTCGAATACAACAGCTCGAGAGCACAAAGTCAGCGGAAGCAATAGTATCTGAGTACAGACACAAGGATACGAGGTTGCCTTAAGAAGCCTAGCACATAAACAACAACGATCGAAAAGGCGAGGCCTCCTGCCTGGGAACCTCCAAACTACTCCTGGTCAAAGGGGGACTCGACGTCGTAGAAGGCATCGGGGATCTTCATGTTGTGGTGGTCGGCATCGGGGATCTCCTGCTCCTGGACTCCAAGGATCCAACGTCGACTGCAGCGGCCGATCAGGCAAAACAATAAAGGGGGAAAATAAAGCAGGTGAGTATCTAGCATACCCCCGAGTCTTACGTCCGCTACTAAGCATTATGCATTGTATCAATGGAAAGAAGAGGCTGTATATAGTGGACTGCAAGATAGAAATCAGAATAAGGGTAAGAAGCTAGGCCTATCGAAGACTAGCATCTTCCGACGATGTCTTGCAGCATGAGGTAAGAATTAGCCAACAGTTTATATATAAAGCATAAAGTAACAATGCAACAGAAGTTGTTGCAGCATTGTACAATGATAAGTTGTAATCATTAGCAATGCCTCCGAGTTCACCTCCTCGACATCCCCGCGAGGAAGAAAATCCGGAACCATACAGTTTAATAATAATAGTTTGTAGTGGTAAGATCCAGCTTCAGCATAAAGCGTCCTGTTACCGTGGACACGGCTATTCCAATAGATTAATCTTCCCTGCAGGGGTGCACTTGTGTTACACTACACGCACGGATCTCCAGGGTGGCGGGAACCTTGTCAGGGAACGCTCCACCGAGGCTATCCGACACTTCGTAGCCCATCTTTCAAACTCAACAGAGAGGCCATCCGCCGGTCTAAATCCTAAGTACGCCGTGCCTTGGACCCCAACCCGAACATACTCCTGCACGGTGCGAGGCTGGCCGGTGAAGTTAAAGCAAATCCAAATAAGACACCACCGCGCGAGCAAATAAGACAACACCACTTCCCGGCGCAGGCCGCGGTACTGCTGACATCTGAAGAGTCCTCAGACGACACTATGAAGCAGAGGAGCCCATAACTCGTAATTCCCACGGGTAGGTAGTGCATACATGGCATATAGCCAACTCAAGACATCCGCCGAACCATTTAGCATTTTAATTAACCTGCGTGACAACCGTTATCGTTGCCTCGAATTAACTGACCCGCGGACAACGACAGCAGCCAGGACCACCAGTACATCGGTGCCTGCCCCGTCGTCCCACCAAGTCACTGCGGTTACCAACAAGGTGAACCGTCTCCTTACCTTGTCTCGCGTGTGCCCCTGGAGGAGCTCGACTTTCGTACTTTGGTAACTCTCGCGGCCAACGATCAGGGGCCAAGCACACCGGTACACTGGTCGTACCCTCCCTGTCGTCCCGTCGCAATACCTCTCGCGGGCACCGTTGGGTCGCCCGACTTCTTACCTGAAGGACAACCGTTGCTCAGGTACCTAGAGCGGCTATATAGAGTCAGCAACGAGTGGAGTACAAGGATTACTCCTTGATAGCTCACACTTGATGGTGGCTCGGCAGAGCCGAGCTAGGGGGCCTGAGTCGGCGTCTGCATTGTACCGTACCTGTGTAGTTGTAATATTTGTATCCGCGTCACTCCCCTGAGTGATCACGGCCCGCTATCTAATCCTAGCTAACAATGCGCAGGGCTCACTGCTGAATATAACATATATATATTTATAGGCAGCATAGAATAAGGAAGGCACATCAAGGGGTGACAAAAACAGGCTATGCAATTGAATAGGATTGTAACGTAGCAGCAACAGTAACAATGCCTAGTGCAAGAAATGTACGGAAAGATAGGCGATATCTGGGGAAGAGAATGGCTCTGCTTGCCTGGAAGCTCGACGGTAGGGGTAGAGTCGTCGACGAAGTAGTCGTACTCAGCAGCGGTGTAGTCGATGGCAGCAGCGGGGTCTACCGGAGATTAAGGGGGGAGAAACAGTAAATACAAAGCAAGCATATACAAACAGATGAATAACATGACGTATGCAATGTTAACGGTGTCCTAACGCTGTGCAATGCACGTTGCTCGGAACAGAAATTCATCCGGGGATGAACTGTCAGCTCCGGGTGATTATCGGACAAGGTGTCCGGAGGGGGGGGGAGATATCATGCCGGAGGTGTCGTGGACATCCGACACACGTGTGGGTGGTGTATCCGGGTTAGTTGATATATTCCGAACAACTTTTGTGTTCGAAATAAATTCATCCGGGTACTTTAGCAGTACCGGACAATTTATCGGACAGATGGTCCGGAGGGGGGATGGTTCGATGTTCGTTGTGTTAGAGGGGTGTGACAGAAATACGGATAGCGTAATCGTATTCGTTATATTTTTCTGATCAATTTTCATGTATAAAGTTTTTGAATCTGAGTTACGGTTTAAAAGTTATTGAATTTCAAAGTTTTAAATCATTTAAATGATTTTCTGAATTTCTTTTATTATTAAATTCGAACATTATCCAAAACATTATCCAAAACAGTACCTGACATGTGAGACCCACATGTCAGCCTTTGTTTATTTATAAAACATTTTAAAAAATCAAAATAGCCCCTGGGCCCACATGTCACCCACTGGGATTTTCTTTTAAATTCTTTTAAAAAGCAAACTGACAAAGGGGGCCCAGGTGTCATTGACTCCAGTGTTAACTAAACTTGTTTAATTAAGTTAAATGGCCAGGGACCACTGTCAGTGAGACATATTAACCAAATGGTTATTTTTCTGTTTGTCCTAACAGAGATAATTAACAGGAGGTGGGGCCCGGCTGTCAATGGCTCATTAGCCACTAACAGAAAACCTGACAGGGAGGACCCACCGGTCAGCGACTCCGGTGAGCTCGCCAGAGGCTCGCCGGCGGCGAGGTCGAGCTATCTCGCGATTCCGTGCGCCGTTTGAGACGCCGCTTGCGGCATTCGACGAAGAACTCGAAGCCGCGTCGCTCTGTGCCGTCTGCATGAACCGGGGCGGCCGGAGGTGAGCGCTAGGTCGTCGATGACGGAACCGACGTCGGGCTCCCATGGCAGAATGCAGCATGCGGTGTTTTCGTCCACACCAAAGCGCGAGATCGAGCCTACGGTCTACCACTAACCCGCGGGTGCCACTGGCGTGCGCTACGGTGCCTTGAGAACTCGGCCATGCCATCAATGGCGGCGGCCAGAACTCACGCAATTGGGGGTAACGGCTACAGGCTAGGCGGGCGTCTATGGGGGGTTGGGGAAGGTGCGACTGCTCACCGGGGTGTTGTAGCCGAGAGAGTGGGCTCGATGGTGACTCGGAGCGGCCGGAATCGGTCGGGGATCTCGCCGGAGCCGAGGTTGAAGACGACCGCGATTCGTCGGGTGTGGGGGCTCCGGGCGCCTCTTCTTCTGCAGGGTGGCGAGGACGACGATGGGGAGCGGCTAGGACATGGTGGTGGAGGGGGCAGTGGCCGTTGGCCGCGTGTGGCCACGACGTTGAACGGCGGCGGCTCGGGAGAATTTTCCCCGAAGCGTGTGAGAGGAGGAGGAGGGGAATGGGAGGGGGAGGATGTCCAGGGGGTCTGCCGGGGTGGACTTATCGCTGCTGCGCCGGGAGGGGGGCAGGTGAGGCGGGGCCGGCCTGGCAGCGGCGTGGCCGCGCGCGGCCGCCGTACTGGGCAGGTGGAAGCAGGTGGGAGAAAGAAGACAAGCCGGGGTGGGCCGAGCTGGGCCATCGCCCTGGGTGAGATATAGCACTTTTGCAAATTTCTTGATTTCTTTTTCTCTGTTCTTTTTCTGTTAGTAATAAATTTAGTGTCTTTTGCATTTTTTTTAAATGTGTAACCTGGCCCATAATTAGTATTGTATATCATTAGAGTGCTACAAAAAGTTTGGGGTCAAAAGAAATAAATTTAATATTTCTTTTAAATATCTGAATGAAAATTGGTGCTGTTTTAGCTGGTGTTTGAATTGTTTGAATTTTTCAGAGGCATAATAAAATACCATAACCACATGGGCATGACCCACTGATTATTTGTGATTTAATAAAAGTGGTTGTATAATTTTTGGGCAAGTTTTATTTGCAACATTATTTTTAATATCAACAAAAGGCATTTTGGATTTGATTTGATTCAAATTTGATCATGGCATTATTTAGCAACAGTAATTGTCATCAACAAAAAGGATTACTGCTACAGACAACTGAGGGTGTTACAAATCTCCCCCACTACAAGAATTCTCGTCCCGAGAATTTAAGTGGTAGCGAGGAAAAGATCGGGGTATTCATCGCGAAGGCGATCTTCGCATTCCCAGGTGGCTTCATCTTTAGAATGATTCGACCACTGGACTTTGAGGAACTTGACGGTCTTGTTGCGGGTTCGACGTTCAGACTGATCGAGAATGCGGCTCGGATGTTCTCGGTAAGTCAAGTCTTGTTGCAGCTCAATCATATCATGTTCCACTCCGCGGATAGGGTCCTTGAAGCAGCGACGGAGTTGAGACACGTGGAAGACATCGTGGACTTGGGAGAGGTTCGCCGGCAATTCCAACCGGTATGCCACGGGTCCACTCCTGGAAAGGATACGGAACGGGCCAATGTAGCGAGGAGCCAACTTGCCCTTGATACCGAAGCGATGAGTGCCCCTCATGGGAGTGACACGGAGGTAAGCGTATTCACCAGGTTGATACTCCATTTCCCGGTGTTTGCGGTCATAGTTGCTCTTCTGACGAGACTAGGCGGCCTTGAGATTTTCTTGCACAATGCGAACCTGATCTTCAGCTTGTTGGACAAGATCCGGTCCGAAGTAGGGTCGTTCCCCAGTTCCTGACCAATTCAGGGGGGTTTGACATTTACGTCCATATAGAACTTCGAAGGGGGCCATCTTCAAGCTAGCCTAATAGCTATTGTTGTACGAGAATTCCGCGTACGGGAGAGATTCCTCCCATTTCATGCCGAATGAAAGGACACAAGCGTGAAGCATGTCTTCCAGCACATGATTGACTCGTTCAACTTGACCTTGCGACTGGGGGTGATAAGCGGTGCTGAGAGACAGACGAGTCCCGAGGGCTTCCATGAAACTCTTCCAGTATCGTGAGGTGAAAAGGCTGCCACGGTCTGAACTGATCTCCAGCAGAATACCGTGGAGTGACACAATCCGGGAGATATACAAGTGTGCTAACTGACTAGCAGTGATCGTCTCCTTGACCGGCAGGAAGTGAGCAATCTTGGAGAATCGGTCGATGACGACAAAGATAGCATCGTTACCTTTCAGTGACTTAGGAAAACCGGTGACGAAGTCCATTTCGACTTTGTCCCACTTCCAATCAGGAGGAGGGAGTGGTCGCAACCAACCAGCAGGTTTCTGATGTCCGGCTTTGACGCGACTGCAAACGTCACATTGAGAAACATAGCGGGCGATGTCTTGCTTCATGTAAGGCCACCAGTACCGTTGACGAAGGTCTTTATACATCTTGGTACTGCCAGGGTGGATTGACAAGGGAGAATTATGGGCTTCTTCCATGATATCCGGACCACAGTTAATGATGGCCGGGCTCACAGGAACTACTAAGCTGCCCTTGAAGTACACAGTATCACCATCATTGGCATCAATGGTAAAAGAGGAGGGCTTTCCTTCTGCAATGTCCTGCTTGATCTTCACAATGTCAGGGGCCAAAGATTGTCTACTCTTGATGAGGTTGTCGAGGCTTGAATCGAGAACCAGGTTATTGGCGTAACCTTGAGGAACAATCTCGAGGTTCAACTTGCGTAACTCTTCATACAGAAGTGGTTGCTGCACCTGAACTTCAAGTTCAGAACAGTAAGCTTTGCGGCTCAAGGCATCGGCCATCACATTAGCCTTGCCAGGGGTATACGAAATATCCATGTTGAAGTCGGCTATTGTCTCGAGCCATCGTTGTTGACGAAGATTCAGGTCTGGCTGAGTAAACAGGTACTTGAGACTTTGGTGATCGGTGTAGACCTCGCAACGATTACCGAGGAGGTAATGTCGCCACGGCTTCAATGCATAAATTACTGCTGCCAATTCGAGATCATGTGTTGGATACTTGTCCTCGTGAGCACGCAACTGACGAGAGCCATAAGCAATCACCTTGCGCTCTTGCATTAGGACACAGCCTAATCCTTGACGAGACGCGTCGCAATATATCACGAAGTCCTTCTGAGTATCAGGGGGAGCGAGCACCGGAGGAGAAGCTAGCTTGTCCTTGAGCGCTTGGAAACTTTCTTGACATTTATTTGTCCACTCAAACTTGACGCCTTTGTGAAGCAGATTAGTCAGAGGACTGGCAATCTTGGAGAAATTCTGGACGAAACGGCGGCAATAGCTAGCGAGCCCGAGGAAACTGCGGACTTGCTTGACGGTCTTGGGAGGAGTCCAGTCAAGAATAGCCTGGATACGTTCTGGGGTGACGGCAATGCCATCCTTGTAAATCACGTGTCCAAGGTAGGTTACTTCAGGGAGCCAGAACTCACACTTAGAATACTTAGCGTAGAGTTTGTGTTCTCGAAGCTTCTCCAGTATAAGACGAAGATGTTCAGCATGTTCTTCTTCATTCTTGGAATATATCAATATATCATCCAGATAAACCACGACGAACTTGTCGAGGTACTCCATGAAAATATAATTCATCAATCTGGAGAAGGTGGCTGGAGCATTGGTTAAGCCAAAGGACATGACGGTGTACTCGTATGAACCATAGCGAGTAATGAAGGCAGTCTTCGAAATGTCCTCATCACGGACTCGGATTTGGTGATAACCCAACCTCAAGTCGAGTTTAGAAAACACCTTGGATCCGGCAAGTTGATCATACAGATCGTGAATCCGGGGAAGTGGGTATTTGTTCTCGATGGTGTCTTGGTGAATGGGCCGATAATCTTGGACCAATCGGTTTGTCCCGTCGCTCTTCTTGACAAAAAGCGAAGGTGCTCCCCAAGCTGAGGAACTGGGGCGAATGAATCCTTTCTGAAGTGCCTTGTTGATTTCCTCCTTAAGTTCAAGGAGTTCATGTGGAGGCCTCTTGTAAGGACGCTTGGCAATAGGGGTGGTGCCGGGCTTCAAGTCGATGACAAATTCGACTTCTCTGATCGGGGGTATTCCCGGCAGTTCTTCTGGGAAGACGTCGGGAAAATCGCGAACGACTGGAACGTTCTCTATGCCTTCGAGGGGGGCGGCATTCAAAGCATTCATCATAAATATCTGTGTTTCAGCATTACGGGTAACTCGGGTGGTGTGGTTAACAATCTCGCCGGAGGGGTGAAAAAGTTGGACAGACTTGGTGCCACAATACAGAGCGGCATCGTGAAATTTCAACCAATCCATTCCCAGAATGAGGTCTATGGTGGAAGACTTCAAAACGACGGGGGAAGCACGGAATTCAATTCCTTCAATTTCAAAAATGGTTCCGGGCCCTATCTTGGTGGTTTGACATTGGCCTATCGGGGTACGAACAACCATCGGTGGGTTCATCTTTTCCAACGCGAAGTTATGCGACAATGCAAATGCTTCCAACATGAATGAATGCGATGCTCCTATATCAAATAAAATAGTAGCAGGTACAGAATTAACGAGAAGGGTACCCATCACGGTAGCGAGTTGTTGCTGAGCTTCTTCAACATTGATGTTGTTAGCATGTCCACGAGCATAAGCAGCAGACCCAGTATTATAGTTGGGGGTCCTGTTGTTGCCACGACCATTTCCGCGGCCAGCGGGGTGAACTACCAGTTGCTTCTGTTTCTGGGGGCACTCCCTGGAAAAATGCCCAGGTTGGCGGCACGTGAAGCATAGTCCATCCTGAGGACGAAGGGGGGTAGCATTGGGTGGTGCAGGCAGAGCTCTTGGCATCTGCGGTGGCGGAGGCAGACGGGGTGCAGCATAAGACGGCCTTGGAGCAGGGACAGGTGAATGGGTCACACTAGTAGGGAGCCAGATACGATGCTTCTGCGTTGCGCCCGAAGATGAGCCAACGTCACGATAACGCTTCAGAGAGTTCCTGTGCTCCATCTGGGCAGTCTCGACAGTGATAGCCTTGTTCACCATGGTGGCGAAGTTGGCGAAATCATGAATGGCAAGAGCGAGCCTGAGGTCTGGATTGAGGCCACGACGGAACTTCTGCTGCCTGCGAGCATCAGTGGTGATCTCCTCTTCCGCATAGCGAGAGAGGTTGAGGAACTCGCGCTGATAGGCTTCAACAGTCATGTCGCCCTGAGTGAGGTTGCGGAATTCTTCCGCCTTACGATCCATGATCCCCTAAGGAATGTAGCGGGCGCGAAAGGCAGACTGAAATTCATCCCAGGTGATGACTACTCCGACTGGCAGTGAACGCTTGTGGGTGCTCCACCACTGAGCAGCGGCGCCTTTCAGGTGATAAGACGCAAAGTTCACATAGTCGGCTGGATCGACATTAGCAGACTCCAGCTCGTGAGTGATGTCGCGAAGCCAGTCATCAGCATCCAGCGGCTGAACAGTGTTGCGGAACATAGCGGGGTTGAGGCGGGTGAAGTCGTGCAGAGTCACGGTGACATGCTGATGGTGGTGCCCATTCTGATTCGGCTGGGGAAACTGAGCCATGATATTCTGCATGAACTGACGGTTCATCTCGAACTGTTGCATCATGGTGGCCATGTAATCTGGCGGCGGAGGTGGGTCGTTGGCACCACGACCACGACCAGCCATCCTGCTAGAATTTAACAGGGGTATTTCAGCGATGAAAATTTAACGAGATACCGGAATCAAGCCTGGAGTAAAGCGACAACGAAGAGGAGGCACGGATATATAGGAGTAGTCATATAAGACATACACATTTACACACGGAGTCAATGGAAAATCGGGTAGCGTAACGTCGTAGAAATTAAGGAAAAAGGACTCACTAGGCGGCGCGCAGACTGCGGTAAGGATTACACGACGCGACATAGATTACACTATGTCAATCACGCCGCAAGAAAACTGTTGGCCACAGGAGTAGATGCCAGAGAACGCGCGGCCTGCCCAGAATGAGAATGGGATCCGCGGTCCGGGACCTGGGGTAGAACTCCTGCGACACGACTCAATCAATGGGGAAGCACCAAAACGCCGGGTGGAATCAAGAGAACGTGATCCTAATGTCAGAGTTTGTAAAAGTTACCAGCAAGGATAAGAGAGCAGAGTCCCAGAGCATACGTAAGGAGAAAAGGATCCTAATACCATAGATATCACACGTAGTGACATCGATGTGGGCCCGTAAGCCAAATATTAAGTTAGCAATATAGTTTTTCAAAGTCTAGACTCAACTTCAACCAAGTAGTGGTGGGGTGGCTTCCTATAGGCAGTCGGCTCTGATACCAACTTGTGACGCCCCCAAAAACAACCCGTGTATAGTAATCATACACGCAAGGTACACGATCGAGATTAGGGACTCACGGTGAGATATCACAACACAACTCTACAAATAAAATAATACAAGTTGTTTAATACAAGCCAGGGGCCACGAGGGCTCGAATACAACAGCTCGAGAGCACAAAGTCAGCGGAAGCAATAGTATCTGAGTACAGACACAAGGATACGAGGTTGCCTTAAGAAGGCTAGCACATAAACAACAACGATCGAAAAGGCGAGGCCTCCTGCCTGGGAACCTCCAAACTACTCCTGGTCAAAGGGGGACTCAACGTCGTAGAAGGCATCGGGGATCTTCATGTTGTGGTGGTCGGCATCAGGGATCTCCTGCTCCTGGACTCCAAGGATCCAACGTCGACTGCAGCGGCCGATCAGGCAAAACAATAAAGGGGGGAAATAAAGCAGGTGAGTATCTAGCATACCCGCGAGTCTTACGTCCGCTACTAAGCATTATGCATTGTATCAACGGAAAGAAGAGGCTGTATATAGTGGACTGCAAGATAGAAATCAGAATAAGGATAAGAAGCTAGGCCTATCGAAGACTAGCATTTTCCGACGATGTCTTGCAGCATGAGGTAAGAATCAGCCAACAGTTTATATATAAAGCATAAAGTAACAATGCAACAGAAGTTGCTGCAGCATTGTACAATGATAAGTTGTAATCATTAGCAATGCCTCCGAGTTCACCTCCTCGACATCCCCGCGAGGAAGAAAACCCGGAACCATACAGTTTAATAATAATAGTTTGTAGTGGTAAGATCCAGCTTCAGCATAAAGTGTCCTGTTACCGTGGACACGGCTATTCGAATAGATTAATCTTCCCTGCAGGGGTGCACTTGTGTTACACTACACGCACGGATCTCCAGGGTGGCGGGAGCCTTGTCAGGGAGCGCTCCACCGTGGCTATCCGACACTTCGTAGCCCATCTTTCAAACTCAACAGAGAGGCCATCCGCCGGTCTAAATCCTAAGTACGCCGGGCCTTGGACCCCAACCCGAACGTACTCCTGCACGGTGCGAGGCTGGCCGGTGAAGTTAAAGCAAATCCAAATAAGACACAACCGCGCGAGCAAATAAGACAACACCACTTCCCGGCGCAGGCCGCGGTACTGCTGACGTCTGAAGAGTCCTCAGACGACACTATGAAGCAGAGGAGCCCATAACTCGTAATTCCCACGGGTAGGTAGTGCGTACATGGCATATAGCCAACTCAAGACATCCGCCGAACCATTTAGCATTTTAATTAACCTGCGTGACAACCGTTATCGTTGCCTCGACTTAACTGACCCGCGGACAACGACAGAAGCCAGGACCACCAGTACATCGGTGCCTGCCCCGTCGTCCCACCAAGTCACTGCGATTACCAACAAGGTGAACCGTCTCCTTACCTTGTCTCGCGTGTGCCCCTGGAGGAGCTCGACTTTCGTACTTTGGTAACTCTCGCGGCCAACGATCAGAGCCCAAGCACACCGGTACACTGGTCGTACCCTCCCTGTCGTCTCGTCGCAATACCTCTCGCGGGCACCGTTGGGTCGCCCGACTTCTTACCTGAAGGACAACCGTTGCTCAGGTACCTAGAGCGGCTATATAGAGTCAGCAACGAGTGGAGTACAAGGACTACTCCTTGATAGCTTACACTTGATGGTGGCTCGGCAGAGCCGAGCTAGGGGGCCTGAGTCGGCGTCTGCATTGTACCGTACCTGTGTAGTTGTAATATTTGTATCCGCGTCACTCCCCTGAGTGATCACGGCCCGCTATCTAAACCTAGCTTACAATGCGCAGGGCTCACTGCTGAATATAGCATATATATATTTATAGGCTGCATAGGATAAGGAAGGCACATCAAGGGGTGACAAAAACAGGCTATGCAATTGAATAGGATTGTAACGTAGCAGCAACAGTAACAATGCCTAGTGCAAGAAATGTACGGAAAGATAGGCGATATCTGGGGAAGAGAATGGCTCTGCTTGCCTGGAAGCTCGACGGTAGGGCTAGGGTCGTCGACGAAGTAGTCGTACTCAGCAGCGGTGTAGTCGACGGCAGCAGCGGGGTCTAGCGGAGATTAAGGGGGGGAGAAACAGTAAATACAAAGCAAGCATATACAAACAGATGAATAACATGACGTATGCAATGTTAACGGTGTCCTAACGCTGTGCAAAGCACGTTGCTCGGAACGGAAATTCATCCGGGGATGAACTGTCAGCTCCGGGTGATTATCGGACAAGGTGTCCGGAGGGGGGGGAGATATCATGCCGGAGGTGTTGTGGACATCCGACACACGTGTGGGTGGTGTATCCGGGTTAGTTGATCTATTCCGAACAACTTTTGTGTTCGAAATAAATTCATCCGGGTACTTTAGCAGTACCGGACAATTTATCGGACAGACGGTCCGGAGGGGGGACAGTTCGATGTTCGTTGTGTTAGAGGGGCGTGACAGACATACGGATAGCGTAATCGTATTCGTTATATTTTTCTGATCAATTTTCATGTATAAAGTTTTTGAATCTGCGTTACGGTTTAAAAGTTATTGAATTTCAAAGTTTTAAATCATTTAAACGATTTTCTGAATTTCTTTTATTATTAAATTCCAACATTATCCAAAACATTATCCAAAACAGTACCTGACATGTGAGACCCACATGTCAGCCTCTGTTTATTTATAAAACATTTTAATAAATCTAAATAGCCCCTGGGCCCACATGTCACCCAGTGGGATTTTCTTTTAAATTCTTTTAAAAACCAAACTCACAAAGGGGGCCCAGGTGTCATTGACTCCAGTGTTAACTAAACTTGTTTAATTAAGTTAAATGGCCAGGGCCCACTGTTAGTGAGACATATTAACCAAATGGTTATTTTTCTGTTTGTCCTAACAGAGATAATTAACAGGAGGTGGGGCCCGGCTATCAGTGGCTCATTAGCCACTAACAGAAAACCTGACAGGGAGGACCCACCAGTCAGCGACTCCGGTGAGCTTGCCGGAGGCTCGCCGGCGGCGAGGTCGAGCTATCTCGCGATTCCGAGTGCCATTTGAGACGCCGCTTGCGGCATTCGACGAAGAACTCGAAGCCGCGTCGATCTGTGCCGTCTGCATGAACCGGGGCGGCCGGAGGTGATAGCTAGCTCGTCGATGGCGGAACCGACATCGGGCTCCCATGGCAGAATGCAGCACGCGGTGTTTTCTTCCACACCAAAGCGCGAGATCGAGCCTATGGTGTACTACTAACCCGCGGGTGCCACTGGCGTGCGCTACGGTGCCTTGAGAGCTCGGCCACGCCATCAATGGCGGCGGCCAGAACTCACGCAATTGGGGGTAACGGCTACAGGCTAGGCAGGCGTCTATGTGGGGTTGGGGAAGGTGTGACTGCTCACCGGGGTGTTGTAGCCGAGAGAGTGGGCTCGATGGTGACTCGGAGCGGCCGGAATCGGTCGGGGATCTCGCCGGAGCCGAGGTTGAAGACGACCGCGATTCGTCGGGTGTGGGGGCTCCGGGCGCCTCTTCTTCTGCAGGGTGGCGAGGACGACGACGGGGAGCGGCTAGGACATGGTTGCGGAGGCGGCAGTGGCCGTTGGCCGCGTGTGGCCACGACGGTGAACGGCGGCGGCTTGGGAGAATTTTCCCCGAAGTGTGTGAGAGGAGGAGGAGGGGAATGGGAGGGGGAGGATGTTCAGGGGGTCTGCCGGGGTGGACTTATCGCTGCTGCGCCGGGAGGGGGGGCAGGTGAGGCGGGGCCGGCTTGGCAGTGGCGTGGCCGCGCGCGGCCGCCGTACTGGGCAGGTGGAAGCAGGTGGGAGGAAGAAGACAAGCCGGGGTGGGCCGAGCTGGGCCATCGCCCTGGGCGAGATATAGCACTTTTGCAAATTTCTTGATTTCTTTTTCTCTGTTCTTTTTCTGTTAGTAATAAATTTAGTGTCTTTTGCATTTTTTTTAAATGTGTAACCTGGCCCATAATTAGTATTGTATATCATTAGAGTGCTACAGAAAGTTTGGGGTCAAAAGAAATAAATTTAATATTTCTTTTAAATATCTGAATGAAAATTGGTGTTGTTTTGGCTGGTGTTTGAATTGTTTGAATTTTTCAGAGACATAATAAAATACCATAACCACATGGGCATGACCCACTGATTATTTGTGATTTAATAAAAAGTGGTTGTATAATTTTTTGGCAAGTTTTATTTGCAACATTATTTTTAATATCAACAAAAGGCATTTTGGATTTGATTTGATTCAAATTTGATCATGGCATGATTTAGCAACAGTAATTGTCATCAACAAAATGGATTACTGCTACAGACAACTGAGGGTGTTACATCATGATGCCATCTTTGTCGTCATCAACCGTTTCTCCAAGGTTGCCCAATTTCTGCCAGTCAAGAAGACGATCTCTTCTAGTCAGTTAGCAGACTTGTATGTTTCCAGAATTGTTTCCCTCCACGGTATTCCGTTGGAGATCAGTTCAGACCGTTGCAGCCTTTTCACCTCAAGATTTTGGGTTAGTTTCCAAGAAGCGATGTGCACTCACCTAAACTTCAGCACCGCTTATCACCCCCAGTCGCAAGGACAAGTTGAACGAGTCAGTCAAGTGCTTGAAGACATGCTTCGAGCTTGTTCCATCTCATTCGGTAAGAAATGGGAGGAATCCCTTCCATTTTATGAATTCTCGTACAACAATAGCTATCAAGCTAGTCTGAAGATGGCACCCTTTGAAGTTGTGTATGGACGTAAGTGTCGAACCCCTCTGAATTGGTCAGAAACTGGGGAACGAACCCTCATTGGTCTGGACATTATACAACATGCTGAAGATCAGGTTCGCGTTATCCGTGAACATTTGAAGGCTGCTAAATCCCGCCAGAAGAGCAACTATGATCGCAAGCACAAGGAAATGGTCTATCAACCCGGCGAACAAGCTTACCTTCGTTTCACTCCCATGAGAGGCACTCATCGTTTTGGGATCAAAGGCAAGTTAGCTCCTCGCTACATCGGCCCGTTCCGCATCCTTTCTAGAAGTGGACCGGTGGCATACCGGTTGGAGTTACCGTCAAACCTCTCTCAAGTTCATGATGTCTTTCACGTGTCGCAACTCCGTCGCTGCTTCAAGGATCCTATCCGAGCAGTGGATCATGGAATGCTGGAATTGCAACAGGACTTGTCTTATCAAGAACATCTGAGCCGCATTCTTAATCAGTCTGAACGTCGAAAACGCAACAAGGCAATCAAGTTCCTCAAAGTTCAGTGGTTGAATCACTCTGAAGAGGAGGCCACTTGGGAATGCGTAGACCGCCTTCGTGAAGAATACCCCGATCTTTTCCCCTCTACCGCTTAGATTCTCGGGACGAGAATTCTTGTAGTGGGGAAGATTTGTAACACCCTCAGTGTCATGTAACAGTAATCACTTTTGGCTAATGATAATTACTGTTGCTAATCTCCCCTTGATCATCTTTGCTTTCGATCATATCCAAAAACCCTTTTTCATGATAATAAAAACAAAGTGATAAATAAAACTTTATCTAAAAATTGTACAACCAATTTTGTTAAATGCCTAAAAATCAGTGGACCATGTTAAACCAACTTTGGGTATTTATTGCAATATTTAAATATTGCAAACGATTCAAACTAGTTCTAAAACAACCCCATTCACTAGTTGCATATTCAAAAGAAATATTAAATGGATTTTTTTTGCCACCAAACTTTTTGTGGCACCTCTAATATATGCAACACAAATATACCCCCAAGTTTCACATGTGGCAAAAATCATTTGAAAGCAAAACAAATTAAAATAGTAAAGAAATAAGAGAAAAGTAAACAAAAAAACAAAAAACCTAAATTACGCTCTGGGCAATAGGCCCACACCCTCCCCTCCTCTGGGCCTGGCCCAACCCCACCATCCCCTCTCCTCCTTCCTGTTCATCCCCGGCCTCAAGGGCGCCATGGCCATGGATGTGCGGACGCACGACGTCCACGCCGCCGATGGCCACGCGTCGACCATCCCGCGGTCTGAGGCGCGTATAAGGACTCCTCGTTGCCCCTCTTTCCCCCTGGAAATCCTAGACCCCCTGTCCCCTCACCCGCGTCATCCTGCTCACCTCGCCTCGACCGCTCCCGTGGCCACGGCCGGTGAACACCCGCGTCCATAGGCCACGCCGGACCGCGCCACCTTGTCCTCGAGCCTCCTCGACGTCGCCTTCATCACCTCGTGTGAGAAATTGCTATGGGATAGCCTAAACACGCCCCCCTCTTCTCCATCGCCGTGGGCTACCACCGTTCCGTCGCTGTATTCGCGCGTCCCCGGCCACCTCTCGCTCCCCAAGCCGCCGCCGAGCTTCCCAGTGAGCTCACGCCTCCTCTCCCCTTCTTTTTTGCGATGTGCTTGCCCCTAGCGCAAGGCCACCAAAGCCGTGGCTCCGGCTGCCGCTAATGGTGCCGCCACCACTCGTGCCCTCCTCCCCGAGGCTTTTCGTCGATCCAAGTGGATGCACACGAATGCCAGCTGCACCTAGAGCCCAACCGCGCTCACTTTCGTCGTCGGAGGCCCGATCCCGCCTCGCTCGCCGCCGTGCGCGGCTCCCGGCCACAGCCGTGGTTGTGCGCCCTCCATGGCAGCGCTGCCGCCCTCTCGGGCCCGTTGTTGCTGCGCCGGCTCGACGTGCGACCGCACGCGGCTGCGCCCCGCCGCGCCCCGAAGATGCCCTGCATGCTCGCCGCCGTGCCGGAGCCATGCCGCCGGTGTGCTCTTGTGGGCAAGCCGTGGGCTAACCCCACTGGCAGGTGGCCCCCCTTGCTAGTTAAAAAAATGATTAGTAACTAAACCCCTGTTAAGTTTAACAACAACAACAAAAAATAACCCCCTAGCTTCTTACATATGGGCCCAAGGCCTTTGGATTAAATAAACAAAAGAAAATTGTCAATATATCTCTGTCTAAATGACATGTGGGCCACTAGATTAATTAGATTAAATAAAACTGCTAATTAAAAACAATGTGTATGACATGTGGGTCCCCTGCTGTTAATTACATTGTTTAATTTAAATAACTTTGATTAGCCACTGTGTCTATGACAGACACGACACACTGGTCAGGTTTGACCAGTCAAAGCTGACAGTTGGGCCCCACCTGTAAGTTAGACCCCGTCAAAGATTCCTTGTGCATAATGTTATATTAAATAATAAAGATAATCCAGAAATTCTTTTAAATTGATTTAAACTTCAAATATTAATATCTTTAATCCGTAAATCAGATTCAAAAACTTTATACATGAAACTTGATCAGAAAAATATAACGGTCAAGAATACACTACCCGTATGTCCACCCCCCCCCTCTAGCATACCGAACACGGGACATTCCCCCTTCGATTGCACTGTCTGGTAATCACCCGGAGCCGGTAAAATTGCCGGTTGAATTCTTGTTTCGTCTGCTATGTGTAGCACCACTCTAGTTCACCCCTAACACTCTGTTTGTCTTGTCTTGTATTTCGTATTGCTATTATTGCCGTGTATTTATTGTTTCTTTCCCCTCTCTTATTGTCCGGTAATCTCGACGTCCGCTGCTGATGCCCCTATGATTGACTACTTCATCGACGGTCGTACCTCTACCGTCGAGCTTCCAGGCAAGCAGAGCCATTCTTTTCCCCAGATATCGCCTATCTTTCCATACTTTTCTTGCACTAGGCATTGCCACTGCTACGTTACAATCCTATTCAATTGCGTAGCCTGTCTTTGTCGTCCCTTAATGAACATTCCTTTATCCTATGCTTCCTTATAATTATATTATATTCAGCAGTAAACCCTGTGCATTGTTAGCTAGGATTAGATAGCGGGCCGTGATCACTCAGGGAAGTGAACACGGATACAATTTATTATAACTGCCACAGGTACGGTACAATGCGGACACCGCCTACGTCCCCTACCTCGGCTCTGCCGAGCCACATCAAGTGTGAGCTATCGAGGAGTAAACCTTGTACTCCACTCGTTGCTGACTCTGTATAGCCTCCCTACGGTCCTGAACAACGGTTGTCCTTAAAGGTAAGAGTCGGGCGACCCTACTGTGCCCGCGAGCGGTATTGCGACGGGACGACAGGGAGGTTACGACCGACGTACTGGCAGACTTGGACCCTGATCATTGTCCGCGAGAGTTACCAAACCACGAAAGTCGAGCTCCTCCAGGAGCACACACGAGACAAGGTAAGGAGTCGGTTCACCTTGTTGGTAACCGTAGAGCTTTGTCGGGACGACTGGGCAGGCACCGACGCACTAGTGGTCCTGGCTGTTGTTCGTTGTCCGTTGTGTTGTTAGTCAGGCAACGATAACAGTTGCCTGCGAGATAATAATAAAATGACTTAACGGTTCAGGTGGATGACTTGAGAGGCCGCAAAGGCCTGTACACACTACCTTCACGTGGGATTACGGTGTGGGCCCTCTGTGTTTTAGTATCGTTCGAAAACTCTGAAAGATGTCCAGTTCAGCATTGTGGCAGGGACGGATCGCGCTGTGGCGTTGGAATTCACCCTCCTCACACCAAACCGGAGAGCGAGTGTCGACGGCCCAAGACCCCCTTGCCCTTAGGACTGTAGACCGACGGGGACCTCTCTGATGAACCGCAGGATGGGCCTCGGCGTGTCGGATAGCCTCGGTGGGGCATTCCCTAACAAGGTGTACGCCACCCTGGAGATCCGAGCGTGCAGGCTAAACAGTAAGAGGACGCTTTATGCTGAAGCCAGAGCCTACTACTACAAACTATTACTATTAAACTGTTGGTTCCGGTTTCTTTTCCTCGCAGGGAGTCAAGGAAGGGAACTAGGAGGCGTATATAATTATTAATTATTACAACTTACTATTATACAACGCTGCTGCAACTTCTGTTGCATTGTTATTACATTCATGCTATTGAACTGTTGGCTATTCTCTTCTTGTGCTTCAAGACTCGTCGGAAGCTGCTAGTCTTCGATAGGCCTAGCTTCTCTTCCTTATTCTGGATTTCTGCAATTCAGTCCACTATATATAGCCTCCCATTTACATTTGATACAAATGCATAAATGCTTAGCAGCGAACATAAGACTCGCGTGTATGCGAGATACTCATCCTTGCTTTATTTCCCCCTTTTTGTTTCGCCTGATCGGCCGCTGCAGTTGACGTTGGAGCCCAAGAGAAGGAGTTTCCAGGAGGAGCCTACTACGACGTCGAGTTCCTGTTGACTAGGAGTAGTTCAGTGGATCCCAGGCAGGAGGCCTCGCCTTTTCGATATGCATCTCTGATGTTATTTGTGCTGGCCTTCTTAAGGCAAAACTTGACTAACTATGTCAGTACTCAGATATTATGATTGTATGACTTATGTATTCAGGTCCGAGCGACCCCCCTTTTCTTGTATTATATTGGTTTATCCTTTTGTGTTTAGTGTTGTGCTGTGATATTCTCACCGTGGCACCTTGATCTCGAACATGATCCCTGCGTGTATGATTACTGTACATGATCGTAAATCGAGGGCGTCACACATCATGTTCATCAACAAAGCAAGTATCAAAATTTTCAGAAAGGGATATATCAAGTGAGTCCTTGGAATCATGGGATTGCTCATCAAAGCAATCACTGGCCTCTTTTTGGGCAGCAAACATTTTATTTTTAACATCCTTAATATAATCATTGCAAATATAATTCTCAAAGCAATAAGCAAGGACTGCAAAGTTTTTAGATTTGTAAATAGTCTCGTAATACTTTTCAATTAAAGAAGCTATCTCATAACCACCCTTTAAACAACAAACTCTTCAATATTTTCAACATTAAAATAATCATAAACACCTTTAGCATAAGAAAATAGGATCTCATTCTCATTAAACTCACATTGGAAAGGAAGGTGTTTACGATCTATATTAGAGCAGCAAGTAAAACCATAAATGTGGCATAAACACTCAGCATAGAAATAAGAAGTTTGTATTTGGTCCCATAAGTGTTTTCCTTTCTGAGATAGGCGGTGCCACGTATAATGAGCATGCTCATCCAATGATCTTCCCTCAACCAAGTCGGTTGGGTTTTTAGCGCGAGCACAAATAGATCGAAGACGACCCAAGTGAAACATGTCCATCCTACCATATTTGGGTGGTTCCACACCCATGATAAAGATAGCATAACTAGGCAAAGCAATACAAAGGCAAAAGGTAGCAACTATTTTTTTGGTTTTTGATAAAGGATACAAAGATAAAAACTGAAATATAAACTAGCAAGACTAAAAAGCAAAGGTAAAAGATAGTGTGCAACTCCCCTATCTTGGCACTCGAAGTCCCCAGCAACTGCGCCAGAAATTTGGCGGTTGACGGGACCAATCTTTTGTTGCGCCTTGGAATCCCCGGCAACGGCGTCAGAAATTTGCTTGATGTGCGAGATGATGATAATGGTTTCTCGCCCTTCGTTGGTTACCCCTAGTGGAAGGTGAGATGTAGGATAGCAGAAAATTTCCCCTATGCAGAGGATAGGGTTTGTCTCCCGTAAGACTCCAGCAATGATAAGTAGGTGTCGGCCGCGCAACTGACGTGGACCTGCACACAATACAAATAACTTTGTTTCCAACAAAGTTCAAAGAGGTTGTCAATCTCTCCGGCCTTGTTGATTAAAAAGGATCAAAAGGCAAGGGATAATGATAATGGTGATAGCAACTAGAAAGGAAAGGCAGAAAATAAATTGAGCATGTAAACAGTGATGAGAATATGGACCGGGGTCCCGTGATGTTCACTAGTGACGTCTCTCTCCCAAAAGACGATAAAACTGCTATGCGAGGTAAACAAATCACAGCTGGGCAATTCACATGATTAAAAACGCACTGCAATGCTAACTATGCTACAAAGAAAGGACGAGGCTCAAAAGCATGGGCAGTACGCCAAAATAAGTAGACCGAAATCCTACTGCATCTATCCAGAACATCTCGCTGGTATTAAGTTGCGAGCCCCACCCAAAGTGTAATCCCAAAGCAATAGACAACTGCATTAAAAAGCACTTTGCGTAAAGTAAACAATCCTTGCAACCGCTGTTACAAGCACCGTTGTTTTCCCCCTTGTGGAAACAACACATCCCCTAGACTCATGTTTCTGTCACTCAAGCGTGTCATCAGGGGGCATGAACCCACAATCGTGCATAACCTTCCCTCTTGGAGTCCCTACTGTTGGGTATGTGCCCTAGAGGCAAGTTAATAAAGATATTTCTCACATATCTGTTTGTGCATAATATGTTATATATTGTGCTAGAACTGTATTAAGCGGAAACATTAATACACGTGCGATATATAACAACCTGGTCCCTAGTTAAACTCAGGCATACTAGCTCATTGGGCAAATGATGATCACGGTTTCCTGATCATGAGAACATAATAGTCTATTGACAATGAGGTCATATCATTAGGAGAATGATGTGATGGACACACACCCACCTTAAGCGTTGCAGTGTGATCAAGTCACATAAGTTCAGCATTGCGATGACTTAATAACATAGTGATTGAATCCTTAGACCGTGATGATCATACATAATTGCTATCTATTAGGATGCTTTGAGTGCATTAACCGTTACACGGAAACATGGTAGCTGAAAAGGTGTATCTGGGGTATTCCGAAGTAGATATGTTGAGGAGTATGAAATAGATCAGAGCGGGATTTGTCAATCCGAGTGACGGATAGGTACTCTGGGCCCACTCGGTGGTGTTGCATCAATAGCTTGCAAGCAAGTGACTAGGTCACAAGAGATGTAATATTCACAGACGAGTAAACATGTTATGTTCGAGACGAGGAAGAACTAGGTATTGGATACCGACGATCATACCTCGGACAAACATAGTACCAAAGCACAAAGGGATCAAGTCATATTGTTAACGGTTCAACAGCGATGAAGTTTATTCGATGGAAGCGTAGGGGCACATCAAGGATTGTAACCAGATCCCACATGATGGTCATTGGTCAGAGAGTGTCTCGATCATGTCTACTATTTCCCGGACCGTAGGGTGTCACACTTAAGGGAAATCGATGCATTAAGGATTGATTCGGGATCATCGGTGAAAAGAGAGAAAACACCGGAAATGTACCGGGAGGTGCCGGAAGTCGTTCCGGATATTTTGAAAGGTTCAAAATAATATATATTAATGTTTAAATATGTTTTATTATTTTATTGACAGAATTAAATATTAAAAATAATTTAAATAATTAATTAAAAAGGTGAAAAGGTATTTGGGCCTTAAAAGGCCCATGAGGGGAAGGGGGAGCCTCCCCCCTTGGACTTGGTGCCAAGGGAGGGGCCCATCCCCCCTCCTAGCCGCACCACTCCCCCCACCTTGGGGGTTTAGTCCCACATGGGGGGAGGGGAGCAGGTGGAGCCCCTCCTTGGCTTATATAAGGAGGGGTGGGGTGCCTTTTTCAACACAACATTGAGTTTCTCTCTCTCTCTCTCTTTCTCCGACCTAGAGCGGACTCCCCTGGTTTGGAGTTTGCACCTGGTTGGGGGGTTTCACCATCATCCGGACGCCGTCGCGCTGCCGGAAACGGGATCCAGTCAATCTTCTTCCCGCTGCTCTTCTCGTTCGGAGCCCGGAGGGACGTCGGTTGCACCATACGTGTGTAATCCCGTGAGGCACTACACGTGTGGTGCTACTTCATCGTCGGAGGTTTTTCAACACGACAGGGAGGTCGTAGGATCAGAGTCTACGCCAACCACGTTCGAGGAACGTTTCCCTCTTTCGGTCTTCAAAGGTATGAACACCGATTCCTTCCGTTACATACATCAGCATAGCATAGATCTTGGGTTCGGGACTCGGTAGGTAGGAAAATTTTTGTTTTCTGCGCCGATCCCCAGCAGTGGTATCAGAGAAAGGCTATGCGTAGATGTATTGTACGGGTAGAACACATCTAGGATGTGGGCATCAATTCTCCAATTGTTACCCTCCCACGTGTACTCGTTTAGCGTTGAGGCAATGTCCTGATGAAGCGGCCCCGACCGACCTTACGCGTTTACGCGAGACTGGTTCCACACTTGACATATGGCTTGTATCATATAAGTGGCTGGGGGGTGTTTGTCTCTCTAACATTAGCGACGCGAAGACGTTTGCAACGGAGGGCCCTGACAGGGGTGTAATAGAGACGATTGCAGGATTGGTCTTGTGGCTTGTTTTCGCAGGATAGAAAGTGGTTCTCTCTCGAAACCCCTTAGCAGCCACGTAAAACTTGCAAAAGATAAAGTAGAAGGCGTTTTAACTTTAATTTGCATGTAAGGGGGGATCATAGCTTGTATGATTTACAGTTTTACTTCCTGTCTTGCTAATATGCTAGATATGCGATGGTAGCATGATAGGATAATCTCTCTCAATACCATGATTGTATTCTCCCTTAGTGGGCACCGCCTGGAAGGATCTCTTTATGATAGGCAGGCCGTGACGATCGGGTTTCATACATACATTAGCGATCGCATGAGGTTGGGTTTGGCAAGCCTAGCATATGCAGATATGGCCTTGCTGAACAGCCATACACTAAGGTTCGACTGGCAGGCTTGACATATGTAGATATGAGCTTGGGATACGGATGACCGAAAGGTTAAGCATGAGTCATATAACGGATATGATTGGCATGATGACCTACCTAGGGAGATGTGTCGTCGGTCGTCTGATATTCGAGGACGATCATTCAAACTAGGATTATGTTAATCACTTAATAAATTTGGAGAGATGTTTAACTAAGTGGGAGTTTTAGAATTAATTAAAATTGAACTCCAATTATGAACAAAGTCTAAATATGTGTTTTGCAAATAACCATTATAGATGGCTGCACCTCGCCCCTCATTCAAGTTAGGGTCATTCCTAGACAAAGACAAACTGAAAACCGATGGGTCAAACTTCACCAACTGGTTCCGCACTCTGAGGATTCTCCTCGTTCCCCTCAAGATGGCATACGTACTAGAGGCCGCGTTAGGTGACGAACCACCAGCGTACGCTAGTCAGGATGAGAAGAATGTCTACCTCTCCAAGACGGATGATTACAACCTTGTCCAGAGTGAAATGCGTTACTCCATGGAGGCTGAGCTGCAGAAACGCTTTGAGAGGATCGGTGCATATGATATAATCACCGACCTCAAGGCCGTCTTTGCACCCCAAGCCAGGGCTGAACGTTATGAGGCTTCTGAAGCTTTCTTCTCAGCAAAGATGGATGAGCATAGCAGTGTTAGTGAGCACGTGGTCAAGATGTCTGGCTACGTTCAACGCTTGAATGCTTCTGAATGTCAGATTCCAGATGAACTTGCTGTTGATAGGGTACTGCAGTCGCTGCCCCCTAGCTACAAAGGCTTTGTGTTGAACTACAACATGCAGGGGATGATTAAGACCCCTTCTGAGTTGTTCGCCATGTTGAAAAATGTTGAGGTTGAGATCAAGAAGGAGCATGTTGAATTCATGGTCAACAAGACCGTTGAATTCAACAAGTCTCGCAAGAAGGAGAAGGGAAAGAAGGGAAGCCCAAAGAAGGGTGAAAGCCCAGTTGTCACTCCTCGTAAGGCACCCAAACCTGGACCCAAGCCCGGCGTTGAGTGCTTCTACTGCAAGGGTGATGGTCACTGGAAACGCAACTGTCCCAAGTACCTAGAGGATAAGAAGGCTGGCAAGATTGTCAGAAGAGACAAAGGTATATTTGATATACACGTTATTGAACTTTTCTTAACAAGCGCTGGGAACAAATCCTGGATATTTGATACAGGATCTGTTGCTCATATTTCTAACTCCTCTCAGGGGCTACGGAATAGGTCACGCTTGATGAAAGATGAAGTGACGATGCGCATGGGAAACAGCTGCCGGATTGAAGTCGTGGCGGTCGGCACGAAGCATCTTAGTCTCCCTTCGGGATTAGTTTTGATTTTGAATAAGTGCTACTATGTACCCGCATTGAGTGTGAACATCGTTAGTGGTTCTTGCTTGAAGAGATACCACTATTCTTTTAAGTCAGATACAATTGGTTGTGCGATTTATAAGGATGATGTGTTTTATGTTCACGCACCGGGGAAAAATGGCTTATTCATTCTTAATCTCGATTGTGATATACTTCATATTGATAACGTAGAGGCCAAAAGATTAAAACCTAGTGGCGAAGAACACATGACGATGCGGCATTGTCGACTTGGTCATATTGGTGAAAAGCGCATGAAGAAGCTTCATGATGATGGACTTCTGGAGTCATTGGATTTTGGATCCCTTGACACATGTGAACGATGCCTTATGGGCAAGATGACAAGGACTCAATTCAATGGAACAATGGAGCGTGCGGAAGACTTATTAGGGATCATACATTCAGATGTATGTGGACCTATGAACGTCCCCACACGCAATGGTCTTCGTTACTTCGTGACCTTCACAGATGACTTAAGCAGATATGGGTATATCTACTTAATGAAACATAAGTCTGCAACCTTTGAAAAGTTCAAGGAATTTCAGAGTGAGGTCGAGAATCAACTCGGGAAGAAAATCAAGCACCTTCGATCCGATCGAGGAGGCGAGTATTTAAGTCACGAGTTTGGCGATCATCTTAAGACTTGTGGCATCGTACCACAACTTACGCCGGCAGGAACACCTCAGCGTAACGGTGTTTCTGAGCGACGTAATTGAACTCTATTGGATAGCGTACGATCGATGATGTCTCATACCGACTTACCTGTGTCATTCTGGGGGTATGCATTAGAAACTGCCGCTTACATTCTTAATAGGGCACCGTCCAAATCCGTAAAGACAACACCATTTGAGGAATGGCATGGCAAGAAACCAAAGTTGTCTCACTTGAAGATTTGGGGTTGTGAGGCTTATGTTAGGAAACTTCAGCCTGACAAAATCGAATCAAAAGCGGATAAGTGCATCTTTGTGGGATATCCAAGGGAAACCGTTGAATACACCTTCTACAACCAGTCTGAGGGCAAAACGTTTGTCGCCAAGACTGGATGCTTTCTTGAGAAAGCGTTTCTTGAGAAAGCATTGAGTGGGAGGAAAATAGACCTCAACGAGATGATTGACCAATCACTCCAAGTGGAAGAAATGGCAATGGAAGATGTTCCGGAACCATCTTCCGTAGTGGGAGCTGAAGAAACGGTCATCATGATATTCATAACGATTGTGACATACATGATGATCATGATCAAGATGAAGAGGATCCTATTGTACCCCGCAGGTCATCAAGAGCCCAAGTAAAAAACTCAGTTTATGGGAAACGTGTCAATGCAGTCATGTTAAATGAACCTGACGAACCTGCGAACTACAAAGAAGCAATGGAGGGACCCGAGTCCGAGAAATGGCTGGAAACCATGAAATCCGAGATAGAATCCATGTATGCCAACAAAGTATGGACTTTGGTGGATATTCCCGAGGACCGAAAGGCCGTCGAGAATAAGTGGATATTCAAGAAAAGACTGACGCGGATGGAAACGTATCTGTCTATAAAGCTCGACTTGTCGCAAAAGGTTTCCGAAAAATTCAAGGAGTTGACTATGAAGAGACTTTCTCTCCCGTAGCGATGCTAAAGTCTATCCGGATATTTCTAGCAATTGCTGCCTATTACGATTATGAAATATGGAAGATGGATGTGAAAACCGCGTTCCTAAATGGCAACATTGAGGAAGAGTTGTATATGGTACAACCGGAAGGTTTTATTGATCCTAAGGACGCTGGTAAGGTATGCAAACTTCAACGGTCCATTTATGGGTTGAAGAAAGCATCTCGGAACTGGAATCTTCGTTTTGATGAGGTGATCAAAACTTTTGGATTTGTCCAAAATGAAGAAGAATTCTGTGTTTATAAGAAAGCGAGTGGGAGCTCTGTGGCATTCCTAGTACTATATGTGTATGACATATTATTGATAGGGATGATGTGAAATTTCTAGAGGGGGTAAAGGAATATTTGAATGGACAATTTTCCATGAAGGACCTAGGTGAAGCTGCATACATATTAGGCATTAAAATCTATAGAGATAGATCAAGACGCCTATTAGCACTGAGTCAGAGAACTTACCTTGAGAAGATATTGAAGAGGTTCAATATGGATAACGCCAAGAGAGGCCTCTTGCCCGTTATGAAAGGAATTAAATTGAGTGTGACTCAATGCCCAGCAACAGCAAAAGAAAGGGAGGAAATGTCCTCAAAGCCCTATGCCTCAGCCATAGGTTCTATCATGTATGCTATGATGTGTACTCAACCAGATGTGGCCCTGGAGGTTAGTCTGACTAATCGTTTCCAAAGTAATCCTGGAATGGATCATTGGATTGCAGTGAAGAACGTCCTTAAGTACTTACGAAGAACTAAGGATCTGGTTCTTGTCTATGGAGGATGTGAAGAAGAGCTCGTCGTAACAGGTTACATCGATGCCAGTCTTGGTACTGATCCCGATGACTCAAAATCCCAGACGGGATACGTGTTTATGTTGAATGGTGGTGCGATTAGCTGGAGGAGCGGCAAGCAGTCAGTCGTCGCCCAATCTACGATGGAGTCGAAGTATATTGCCGCTTGCGAAGCGTCAAATGAAGCGCATTGGCTGAAGAATTTCGTCATCGAGCTTTGGGTATTCCCTAGTTACACTGACCCTGTTAGCATTTATTGCGACAATACGGGTGCCATTGCTAACGCAAGGGAGCCGAGGACTCACTCTACAGCCAAGCATATTCTCCGGCGTTTCCATGTGACGCGGGACTACGTCAAGGATGGTCATACTAGGATTTGCAAAATACATACAGATCTAAATCCGTCAGACCCAATGACTAAACCTCTTCCACAAGCCAAGTTTGAACAACACCGAGAGACTATTGGTGTTAGATACATACCTGATGTAAACAAGTGTAATTTGTACTCTAGTGCAAGTGGGAGACTGTTGGGTATGTGCCCTAGAGGCAAATTAATAAAGATATTTGCCACATATCTGTTTGTTCATAATACGTTATATATTGTGCTAGAACTGTATTAAGAGGAAACATTAATACACGTGTGATATATAACAACCTGGTCCCTAGTTAAACTCAGGCATACTAGCTCATTGGGCAATTGATGATCAAGGTTTCCTGATCATGAGAACATAATAGTCTATTGACAATGAGGTCATATCATTAGGAGAATGATGTGATGGACACACACCCACCTTAAGCATTGCAGTGTGATCAAGTCACATAAGTTCAGCATTGCGATGACTTAATAACATAGTGACTGAATCCTTAGACCGTGATGATCATACATAATTGCTATCTATTAGGATGCTTTGAGTGCATTAACCGTTACACTGAAACATGGTAACTGAAAAGGTGTACCTTGGGTATTCTGAAGTAGATATGTTGAGGAGTATGAAATAGATCAGAGCGGGATTTGTCAATCCGAGTGACGGATAGGTACTCTGGGCCCACTCGGTGGTGTTGCATCAATAGCTTGCAAGCAAGTGACTAGGTCACAAGAGATGTAATATTCACAGATGAGTAAACATCTTATGTCGGAGACAAGGAAGAACTAGGTATTGAATACCGACGATCATACCTCGGACAAACATAGTACCAAAGCACAAAGGGATCAAGTCATATTGTTAACGGTTCAACAACGATGAAGTCTATTCGATGGAAGCGTAGGGGCACATCAAGGATTGTAACCAAATCCCACATGATGGTCATTGGTCAGAGAGTGTCTCGATCATGTCTACTGCTTCCCGGACCGTAGGGTGTCACACTTAAAGGCAATCGAAGCATTAAGGATTGATTCGGGATCATCGGTGAAAAGAGAGAAAACACCGGAAATGTACCGGGAGGTGCCGAAAGTTGTTCCAGATATTTTGAAAGGTTCAAAATAATATATATTAATTTTTAAATATGTTTTAATATTTAATTGACAGAATTAAATATTAAAAATAATTTAAATAATTAATTAAAAAAGTGAAAAGGTATTTGGGCCTTAAAAGGCCCATGAGGGGAAGGGGGAGCCTCCCCCCTTGGGATTGGCGCCAAGGGAGGGGCCCATCCCCCCTCCTAGCCGCACCACTCCCCCCCTTGGGGGTTTAGTCCCACATGGGGGAAGGGGAGGGGGTGGAGCCCCTCCTTGGCCTATATAAGGAGGGGTGGGGGTGCCTTTTTCAACACAACATTGAGTTTCTCTCTCTCTCTTTCTCCGACCTAGAGCGGACTCCCCTGGTTTGGAGTTTGCACCTGGTTGGGGGTGTCACCATCATCTGGACGCCGTCGCGCTGCCGGAATCGGGATCCGGATCAGTCTTCTTTCCGCTGCTCTTCTGGTTCGGAGCCCGGAGGGACGTCGGTTGCACCGTACATGTGTAATCCCGCGAGGCACTACACGTGTGGTGCTACTTCATCGTCGGAGGTTCTTCAACACGACAGGGAGGTCGTAGGATCAGAGTCTACGCCAACCATGTTCGAGGAACATTTCCCTCTTTCGGTCTTCAAAGGTATGAACACCGATTCCTTCCGTTACATACATCAGCATAGCATAGATCTTGGGTTCGGGACTCGTAGGTAGGAAATTTTTTGTTTTCTGCGCCGATCCCCAACAACTACCTACTACTTGGCCAAAGCAATAAACAGCAACGGAGAACATGCAAGAATTACTTAGGAACAAAAATATAAAAGATAAGAACCAAATATATTACTCAATCATGAACTGAACAAAGTCTGATAATCCATCAGATCCCAGCAAACTTAGCATAGCAACAACTGAAAATTACATATGTGCCTCGATCATGTAGGGAAGCTCACGAGGTCTAAACCATGAAGAACAAAGATGGGAGGAGAACATCACATAGCTACTGATCACGGACCCATGGTCCAAGGGAAACTACGCACGGATCATTCGGGAAGCGTCCACGGTGGAGGGGAAGCTCTCGAAGGTCAATCCTCCCTCCGGCAGGGTGCTGGGAAGAGGTCTGCTGGCGCTCCCGATCTTGGAAGCGTGGCGGCGGCGGAATAGAGGCGAGATCGCGAAAAGGGTTTCTGTCCTCGGAGGTTTCGTGTCACGGAGAATATATAGGCGAAGGGGGGCAGCCAGGGGGGCCACCAGGGTTCCAGGCGCTCCCCCTGGCGCGGCCAAGCCCTAGGCCGCGCCAGGTGGCCGCCTAGGGCCCTAGTGGGTCCCCTCTGGTCCTCCTTCGGGACTCCGGAAGGTTCCGTTGCGCTGACTTTTTTATCTGATTTTTCCCGAATTTTTGGAGCACTTTTAATATGGGGGAAACCTGAAATAAAAAACAGCAGAAAACAGGAACTGGCACTATGGTGCACTGAGTTAATAAGTTAGTCCAAGTATGATCAAAAGTGTATGCAAGTGTATCTATATCATAGCAATATCACACAAAACATGCATGGAGCAATCAGAAATTATAGATACGCTTGGGACGTATCAGTGACACATGGCACAATTGTAATCCTGCAGGAAGAAATTCTTCCTTAAAAGCATGGTACTGGTGTTATAAGAAACATGTTTTGTTGATCACATCCCATCGATCTTGAAGTGATTTCAATGTACATGAAGATGACATTGGCATGATCTTGCAACATTTGTCCTCAATCCTTTCCCAATATTTCTTCCCGATTGTGCATTGACATCAAGTGATACATTCTCCCATGCTCTAATCAAGCAAGCATCTTCAACCTCCTTGTAACTATCGACCTATTTGTTGGGGTTCGGGGCAGAAAACAATATTTTTTCATAACCTACGAGACCCAAACCGAAGACCTATGCTATGGTGATGTAAGTAACGGATGGAAATAGGTCACATACCAGTATGTAGTCCGTTTAGCGAGAAACTTTCCCGCGTGAACGTGGTTGATGTAGTCATACCGGCAATCCCTAATGCCACGCAGATCCAAGATGACTCCAAAAGCCACCCAGTCCTTGAAGACCGATGACGGGATTACGTCCCCATGGAACGTTGTCGGCGAAGACGTCGCGATACGGCCACGATGATGAAGGAGCACCACAAGTGTAGTGCCTCACAGGATTACACACATAAAGTGTACCTGACGTTCCCTCCGGGCTCTGAACCAGGCGAGCAGCGGAAAGAAGATGGATTCAGATCCCAGAAGCATGATGGTGTGCGTATAGTGGAGAAAGATCCAACCTAGTGCAGACTCCAAACAAGGGGAGTCCGCTCAAAGGAAGGAGAAAGGAGGAAAAGAGAGATTAGAGAAACTTGTCTCACAATCAAAGTTATCAAGAAAAAAGCAACCCTACCCCTCCTTATATAGGCCAAGGAGGGGTGCACACCTCTCTCAAATTCCCATGTGGTACTAAACCAAAGGGAAGGGGGAGTGCTCCCTAAGGGAGGTGGGGCCCTCCCTTGGCGCCATGGGCCAAGGGGGGAGACTCCCTCCTCCCCTAATGGGCCTCCTTAGGCCCATATGCCTTTTCTTCTATTTTTAATTATATTTTAATATTTAATTATGTTAATTAAATAATAAAATATATTTAAACATTATTAAATAATATTTGAACCTTTCAAAATACCCAGAACCATTTCTGGCCTCCACCAGAACAATTCCGGTGTTCTCTCTTATTTCTCCGATGATGCTGAATCAATCCTTATTGCGTCGAATACCCCTTAAGTGTGACACCCTACGTTTTGGTAAACAGCAGACATGATCAAACACTCTCTAACCAATGACTAATCAATTGGACCTGGTTACAATCCTTGATAGCCCCTGTGCTTCCATCGAATGAACTTCATCGCTGTTGGATCCGTTAACGTTGAGTCATGTTGGCTTTGTCCTACGGTACTTTGCTTGTCCGAGGTTTGATCGTCGGTATCCAATATACCTAGTTCATCCTCGTTACCGACAAACATGTTTACTCGTTCCCATGATATTACAAGCTCATGACGTAGTCACATGATTGCAATCTTTATGATTTAATATCACCGAGTGGGTCCAGAGTACCTATCTGTCACTCGGATGGACAAGTCCCGCTTTGATCTATTTGCATACTCATCAACGTATCTATTTCGGAATACCCAAAGTACACCTTTATGGACGGCATATTTCAGTCAGGCGGTGGATGCAAATCAAAGAATCCTAATAGATAGCAATTACGTATGATGATTATGGTTAAAGGATCTGGTCACTACGTTATAGTTATTGCAATGTTGAACTATGTGACTGGATCACATTGCAACACTTCTGGTGGGTGTGTGTCCATCATATCATTCTCCCAATGATACGACCCTATTGTCAATAGACGATTATGTCCTCATGATCAGGAAACCTTGATCATCCGATTGCCAATGGACTAGTATACTAGAGTTAACTAGGGATGTGGATGTTTTATACCACACGTGTATTAATGTTTGTGTTAATACAATTAATGCACAATATAAAACTTATTACGAACTAATGCAATATGCCAATAAACATATTTTATTTGCCTCTAGGGCACCTTCCCAACATTCTCCCACTTGCATTAGAGTACAAATAATCTAGTTGCATTTTTATGTGGATCATAACTGCATATCACGTATATGGTTATAAATCATGCTTGCTTGTGGAAAAGTTTGTATCAACGGTCTGGATACCATTCAGATATGTATGTCTTTTGCAAATCGCTAATGTCACCTAGTTTGACATTACTACATTATCCATTATAATTATGAGGTATATATATATTTGGCGGGAGAGTGAGGCTTCGATTGTTGTGTTTCAATAATGACATACGTTGGGTCACGAGGCACTTCACTTAGTCATGCACACTGAAAACTCACTCAATAAGAAGTCGAACTTCTTAAGCCAAATTATAATACATGCCACTTCTAAAGCATCCTTATCATTGTAGATTTTAATCTTAGTGCATTGTATGCAACTTTGATGTCTAACCATGTTTCTTTCAACTTAGGCATTCATTATTATGATATCTTAATTTTCTAGGTTAGTGTCCGAACTTGAACCAACATAACATTTATGGTCAAGTTCACTATCCTTTACAAATTAGAGATGTATCCTCAGTTCTCCCCAGACACTGAAGGATAAACTTAACTCTTTGTTCAATGATTTACTCATAAAATCATATCACAACATGTTCTACTTACTAAGAACTTGGGCCACATTACGTCGAGTACTTAACTCTGGTTTTATATGAAAGAACCTATGACAAAGGCATAGAGGATGTAGTACATACATTTCTTTCATTTATTTGACCATTGTTCTTGTACTGAGATTAACTCGATACTTCTCTTGGATATACAAGTAGGAACTACCTTCATGACTTGTCCCATTCTGAACTCCTTCAGAATCTTATCCAGGAGAGTATTCCGGCCCAATGTTATCAAACACACTAATCTATCTTGATAGATTTCAATGCTTAATACTTATTCATCTTCATTTATGAAAGGTTCAAATAATCATTAATACCAACTACACCATTCATAATATGTTGTCCATATATGAGAATGTTGTCACGCTCCCAGTCAAATAGGTCATGCACATATTAAGTTCAGGATAACACTCACATAGGTTCCACTCAAATATGTAAGTTACATATAAGGTAAGGATAACATCCACATAGCTCCCACTCAGATATGTCAGACACATATTAAGTTCAGGATAATAACCACATGGCTCCTACTCAAATATGTCAGTTACATATAAGACTAGGATGATACTCCAATAGCTCCCACTCAAAATATGGCGTCCATATATCAAGTTTAGGAAACTATTCGGCTCCCACTCAGTTTCATGCAAATGCATGTTTCTCAATATTTTGGCTAAGTCCAAAATCCTTTGATCATCTATCAAAACGAGAATTAAGGTTACGAGACACTAGTATCCATACGTTTTCCAAAACCTTCTTGTTGTACCAATTACAACACTTCTTCAAATGTAGGACTTGAGGAAGTTACGGTATTGATAACAATTTTGGATCAATCATAGTGAATATCCCATTGACTCAAGCATCGCTACATATTGTAGTTACTCTTTTTTTAATTTGTCAGAAACATTCCTTGTGACAAATCGATCTTGATGTCTTCTTTGATGTTCACATTTATTCCTTATAACTTTGAAGTTATTGAGAATATCAAGTAACCTCCTTACTCGATAAGATTCAAGTAATCTTAAATCTAACTTAATATAGGATTTCATGACTCATATTAATTGTACTGGAATTCTTGGCAAACACACCTTTAGCGGTCGGCAAAGAGCTTTGTCGTCTGCCCCAGGACGGCACAGCTCCTGTCAACAGTTTCTTCGGCAAAGAGGTGCTTTGCCGTCTGCACATAATCGACGGACGGCAAAGACCTTTGCCGACTGCATACTGGCAAGTAGACAGCAACGACAGCCTGACGGCAAAAAGGTTACAAGCCCCTCCGTCAGGCCGTTAACGGCGAGGTGTGTCGTCTACCGACAGACGGCAAAGAAATGGTGACGTCATCAAGATGTCACCTCTCATCAGATCTTTGCCGTCTACCGGGCAGACGGCATAGTAATGTTATTTGCCGTCTGCCAGGCATATGCAGACGGCATATGGGCCAAATGGCACCCAGTCTGTTCCCAGATTGCACAGCTGGGTGCCATGTGTCACCTTTGCCGACCACCAGCAGACGGCAAAGGGCTTTGCCGACTGCTTGCAGACGGCAAAGAACCTATATTGTCTCTGTTTTTCTGTTTTTCTTTTAAACCCTGCATTTGACAAAAAAACAATATATATATATAACACCTATCACACCACATCACACCATATCCAAGAACATATGAATCTCCAACAATATTAAAAAGTCTCCAACAAGGATAACAACAATAAACACATTGTTTCATATATACATCACACATAGTTCATTACACAAGGTCTCCAAACAGTTCATAACAACATCACACCAAGTTCATAACAACAACAAAATCCCCAGACAGCAACTCCAGCAATGCATGACCCCCGTAAAGCAAATCTGTAAAATAAAAATAAGAAAGTTAGAGAAAGAAGGAGGACAAGAAGAATAAGTAATAAGAGAAGGAGAATGACAAGAACAAGAAAAAGAAGAAGATCTTCTTCTCTCTTCTTCTTCTTCTGTTTTCTTTAGCATTTGTGAGCAATTAAGTTAACCTTTAGCATTTGTGAGCACATTTTGAGAAATTAAGCTAACCTTTAAAATTTTTGAGCAATTTAGTATGTTTTCAGTCAATGAAGCTAACTTTAGCATTTGTGAGCAATTTAAGAAACTTTAGCATAATTTGAGCAATCAATAGCATGTTTTGAGGAATTAAGATGACTTTAGCATATTGTTAGCCAATTAAGCTAGCTTTAGCATTTTATGAGGCACCTAACCTTTAGCATTTGTGAGCACATTTTGAGAATTAAGCTAACCTTTAGAATTTGTGAGCAATTAAGAAAACATTAGCATGTTATGAGCCAATGAAGCTAACTTTAGCATTTGTGAGCAATTTAAGAAACTTTAGAATAATTTGAGCAATTAATAGCATGTTTTGAGGAATTAAGCTGACTTTAGCATATTGTGAGCCAATTAAGCTAACTTTATCATTTTATGAGGCACTTTAACTAACTTTAGAATTTTTTAAGCGAATCAAGCTAACTTTAGCATTTTGTGAGCGATTCAAGCTAACTTTAGTATGTTGTGAGCAAATGAAGCTAACTTCACCATTTTGTGAGCAAATCAAGCTAAATATGCATTTTCAAACTAACTAAGCATTTATAAAGAAAAATATAGAACATAAATTACAGAAGTGTAGCCCTCAAGGCTGAGGTGGCAGAGAAGCATCAGTCGGGTTGCCCGAAGTTGACGGGGGAGAAGGGTCATGGGATGCAGCCGGAGAGTTATGCTGCACGAAAAGATCAACTACCGGTTAGCATGACACCGCTCAATAAGGTATTGATGATCATTGAAAGATACTCACTGCTGGATATATGCTCTAGAGGCAAATTAATAAAGATATATGTCACATATCTGTTTGTTCATAATACGTTATATATTGTGCTAGAACTGTATTAAGCGGAAACATTAATACACGTGTGATATATAACAACCTGGTCCCTAGTTAAACTCAGGCATACTAGCTCATTGGGCAATTGATGATCAAGGTTTCTTGATCATGAGAACATAATAGTCTATTGACAATGAGGTCATGTCATTAGGAGAATGATGTGATGGACACACACCCACCTTAAGCATTGCAGTGTGATCAAGTCACATAAGTTCAGCATTGCGATGACTTAATAACATAGTGACTGAATCCTTAGACCGTGATGATCATACATAATTGCTATCTATTAGGATGCTTTGAGTGCATTAACCGTTACACTGAAACATGTTAACTGAAAAGGTGTATCTTGGGTATTCCAAAGTAGATATGTTGAGGAGTATGAAATAGATCAAAGCGGGATTTGTCAATCCGAGTGGCGGATAGGTACTCTGGGCCCACTCGATGGTGTTGCATCAATAGCTTGCAAGCAAGTGACTAGGTCACAAGAGATGTAATATTCACAGACGAGTAAACATGTTATGTCGGAGACGAGGAAGAACTAGGTATTGGATACCGACGATCATACCTCGGACAATCATAGTACCGAAGAACAAAGGGATCAAGTCATATTGTTAACGGTTCAACAGCGATGAAGTTTATTCGATGGAAGTGTAAGGGCACATCAAGGACTGTAACCAGATCCCACATGATGGTCATTGGTCAGAGAGTGTCTCGATCATGTCTATTGTTTCCCGGACCATAGGGTGTCACACTTAAGGGCAATCGATGCATTAAGGATTGATTCGGGATCATCGGTGAAAAGGGAGAAAGCACCGGAAATGTACCGGGAGGTGCCGGAAGCTGTTCCGGATATTTTGAAAGGTTCAAAATAATATATATTGATGTTTAAATATGTTTTATTATTTAATTGACAGAATTAAATATTAAAAATGATTTAAATATTAATTAAAAAGGAGAAAAAGGCACATGGGCCTTAAAAGGCCCATGAGGGGAAGGGGAGCCTCCCCCCTTGGGCTAGGCGCCAAGGGAGGGGCCCATCCCCCCCCCCCATGGCGGGCGCACTTCCCCCCTTGTGGGGTTTAGTCCCACATGGGGAGGGGAGGAGAGTTCCCCCCTCCTTGGCCTATAAAAGGAGGGGTGGGGATGCCTTTTCTCAACACACAACTTTGAGTTCTTTATCTCTCTTTCTCTGACCTAGAGCGTACTCCCCTTGTTTGGAGTTTGCACTTGGTTGGGGGTTTCACCATCATCCGGACGCCGTCACGCTGCCGGAATCGGGATCCGGATCAGTCTTCTTTCCACTGCTCTTCTGGTTCGGATCCCGGAGGGACGTCGGTTGCACCGTACGTGTGTAATCCCGCAAGGCACTACACGTGTGGTGCTACTTCATCGTCGGAGGTTCTTCAACATGACAGGGAGGTCGTAGGATCAGAGTCTACGTCAACCACGTTCGAGGAACGTTTCCCTCTTTCAGTCTTCAAAGGTATGAACACCGATTCCTTCCGTTACATACATCAGCATAGCATAGATCTTGGGTTCGGGACTCGTAGGTAGGAAATTTTTTGTTTTCTGCGCCGATCCCCAACACTCACCGTCCCCACAGGAGAGATGATCGGCATCGGTGGAGCGGCCTGGCCAGTCTTCTCACACATAGTCTACACATTTGTTTTCCACGAGTCAATCATATTAGTTCCTAATATAAACAAACATTATAACATGCGTTCTTTGGGTGAATATGAACAAGTGACTTACCACGATGAGCTCGTACAAGGCCCGGTTCGACGCATCGTGGCGTGCCGCGGCCTCCTCAAGAGCCTTCGCCGTCCTCTCCTCCGCCAACCGCTCTCTCTCTACTGCCTTCTCCTCCGCCAACCGATCTTTCTCCTCGAGTAGCCGCTGGGTATTCTGTCTCTCTCTCTCAAGAGCTTCCTGCAACCCCACTCCTGTAGTTAGCACTGTAATATTCGATGAGAGAACACAAGAATGCAAGGGTCCTTATGGCTAACCTCGATAGCGAGATCGACTGGCCGCACATGAGTCCTTATAGCAGGAGAAGAGCTCGTTTGGCGCGCCTTGATCTCAGGAAGAGTCATATTGCACCGAATCAACTTAATTCCAATGGCCATGGCGCCATGGCGCCTTCCGCCACCAGAGATCATCACCAGCTCCGGGTCTATAGGCTTACCAACCGGGGTATAATCCTGCCCGTGCTTCTCCTTCGCCACCTCGGTATAAGCCTTCATCTTACCGTTGGCGGCAACGTTGGTGAAAGTCGATGGAGTGGCAATATCCGACTCTGAGAGTGCCTTGGCCATCTTGTACGACGCTGTATGGGCCATGCCATAATTGTCGAACACCCCAAGCGGCTTTGTTTTATTATGCTCCGCCTAAAAGACAAAGCAAAGCACAATATTAGTAAACGGCTAAGTTGTGGGTGCGTAAAAGACAATATTAGAAAAACACACATACCCATTTTAGCCCGTAACCAGCTAAGTTGCGGCTGCCTTGATGGTGTGGCACACCAACCATCTAGGCGCGCCGGTCCTTGGCATTGTTGTGGGCGGCCAACCAGGCTTCTGAGCACCACTGGTCCACAATGACCTCCCAACAATCCATCTTCTCCGCACAACATCTCGGTGGCGCCTAAGTTAGTAAACAGGAAGATTAGCTATTATAGGCCTAGCTAGCTAGGAATGAAATCAACAAAACTAAAAGATGCAAGAAGGGGTTACCATCATCTACTGGTCCCTCGAAAGATACTTCTTTCGGCATTCTGACTTGCTACGCATAAGGCCACGCTTGGCGTAGTAGTCACGGACCGCCTGCACTCGTATCTCGTGCCTTGTGTTCTGCAAGAGGCGCCTGCACTCTTGGATGAGAACCTTTCCCGCCTCCTCCTCCATGGACTTTTCGACCTTGTAATAGACCTGCAATTAATAGCACGAGACAACACTGATGAGTGCACCAACTACCTAGCTATTCTCAAGTTCTCATTGTGTGAAAGAGAAATTACCCAAAAGTCGTAGAACACCATGTCCGCTCGGGTGTGGCATTCGACCCCGTTGACGGTCGTATTTGACGGGGCCTCGACAACTATATAGTGCTCCCAAAAGAGTCCAGGCTGCGGAGGCGAATCATCATCGGGCAACTGAACCAACCCCGGGAAATTCTGCCTGATGAGCACACCAAGGATGCCGTTGGGATTGCGGACACCCGAGGCGTATGCCCAACCCCTGCAATACAAAAAAAGTAAAAAAGCCATCAGATATTTGCATAAACCTCGGCGTACTGAAACAAAGTAATTAAGTGCACTTACGTCTCTCCATCAGGCGTAATCAACGACCTATGGGCGGGAGTCACCGGCTCAGACGGGAGCCGTGTACCCCCACGGTGGTACACGGTGTTACCCTCAGCCCCCTCATCCTCATCATCAGTGGGAACCGCCTCCTCTTCACCAACCTGCCTCTCTTCACCAACCTCCCCCTCGGGCGTCTCCACCTCCGGCCACGGACCCCAGGACGTGCGCTCGGATGTAGCCTCCTCCTCCACCACGAGACTCTCCGAGGAGGGATCCACCCTGTGCTCTGGTGAATCAGCCGAAGGTGGTGGCGAGGAAGGCGCAGTTGTCCGCCTACCTCTCGTGCGGCCACCACCTGCTCTGCCTCCTCTCCCACCCCTCTTCGTCTGACCTCCTCTCCCCTTGGGCACCTCAGAAGTAGGAGGCGAGGACATACTCTCGAGCAAAGACCTCCGTAGAGTCCCTGGTGCGAGCGTAGTACCCCGGCCCCTACCTCATGACGAAGAACGACCCGCGGAGGTCTCACCCTCCATATCTGTCACGAACCTGCCAGAAAGCATAGTAAAAGAAATTAGTACAAATGAGAAAAAGAAATTATACTACTACAAAAGAAAAAATTAATTACTATAATGAGAATATATATTCATATATTTAAATTTGGGATTCATACAACTAACAATAGTAGGGATCATCCGTCTCTTCTCCGGGATCAATTGATGGATCATCATCACTATCACGCGTGTCGTCATAAATGACGGCATCGTCGGGTTCAACAACACCAACATGTGGAAGGCCTTTCTGTAAACGGTCAAGCATTGACAAGTCATCTGGAGCAGTAACCTCTTCTTCTCCAGGAGGCCCTTGCACATCATTGGTATGGGCTTATTCCTCATCATCGGTATCGGGTTCACTCTCATTGTCTTGTTCCATGTTCTCGGGTTGTGTAGAGAGTTTCGGAAACGTTTTTTGAGGCTCCGGGTTTCCTGGAAGAATTATCCTTCATATGTCTCCAGGTTAATGTGAGGCTCATAATAATCTTCATTGGGGGGAGGTGGTCTAAGATGTGGCGGCACATCATAAATGACATCCCAACCTTTCAGGTTTTCAACCGTTTGCCAGGGGTATGATAGATAGAAAACCTGGGTGGCCTGTTGAGCCGTAATATAGACATCGTGGACATTGAAATGTGTGTCTTGTCGAATTTTGACTAGACCTACATGTTCATGAGTCCGTCTAATCTCCAACGGAAGAAACCAATGAAATTTGAAGACAGCGACGTTCGGAGGATTTTCACCATAGAATAGAAGTTCGTATATTGCTTCAACTCTTCCATAATATTCGATACCTCCTTCGCCAATAGCCGACACACCCGAATTTGTAGATGTTCGATCGGGCATTATTTGTTCTTTACCAACGGTACGAAAGCGATACCCGTTGATATCGTATTTCTCAAATGTACGGACCTTAAAGTCAAAACCATTAGCGACTTGTCTCAATTCGGCGTCTATAGGCTCGTCAGGTGAATTTGCCTATAAGTTTAATAGGAAAAGATTTGTATATTAGTCAGAAATATGACCGACAAATGAAACCCTTTATGAATGGTAGTTACCGTTCATTTGAACCAAGAGATGAAACCGGGATTGCCGTGTCCATGTTTGGCGAGAAGCTCATACTCTGCGATGGAATCCCTTTCAATAACCGCTCCATTCGAGTATTGGGCGACGTATCGACTGTACCAATTGATGTGAATAAGACACCAGAATTATAAGAAGTTGCAAAACATTTTACGTACCGAGCACTTACCCGATGTACGGACGCACTTCTGTTAGGTTGGTGAAGATATACAACGTAAGGGTCCTCCATTCTTCGAGATCCAAAATCATATATCTTGAAGCACCAACAGATCCAAGCTTCCCTTTGAATAGGCTGAGGTTGGATTGACGTCGTTCGGGGTCGCTAGTATTGTATCGAGGCTTTGGATTATGCAAATGGAAATTTTTGGCTTCATAGTGTGCTGTCACAAAGTTTGTCCCCTCCTCGGTAATGAATGCCTCGGCCATGGATGCTTCAATTCTACGTTTATTTTTACATTTTGCTCGAAGCGTCTTCTGCATTCTCTCGGTTGAATAGCACCAACGGTTTTGCACAGGGCCACCCAATCTTGCCTCGGTCAGGAGATGCAATATCAAATGCAGCATCAGATTAAGAAAAACCCGGTGGAAAGATCTTTTCTAACTTGCAGAGCAACTCCGCCGCCGTCTCTTCCATGTCTTCTAGCACGCCATCGGATAGTTCTTTAGCACAAAGAACACGGAAGAAATGCTCAGTTCTGCCAGTACTAGCCATTCTTCCTCGGGGATATAGCCGCGCAACATCACCGGCATTACCCGCTCAAGCCATATGTGCCAATCATGACTCTTGAGCCCAAATATTTTCAATTTTTCTGGACTAGCTCCCCTCCTCAGATTCGCTGCATACCCATCGGGGAACATCAAACGGTTTTGCACCCACGAGAACTTCCCTCATATGCCCCCTTTCAAGATTGAACCAGGCCCTTGGCTTCGACAAATTCTTCCTTCCTTTCGGCTGTCGCATGTTTTGTAAAGGTCTATCACATAGAGTCTCCTGGTCGACTCTAGCTTTAGGATTATCCTTTGACTTCCCATCTATGCCGAAAAATGTACCGAATAGGGCCTCACCGATATTATTTTCAGTGTGCATCACATCAATGTTGTGTGGAAGTTCGAGGTCTTTGAAGTGGGGGAGATCCCAGAAGCATGTCTTGTGAGTCCATGCGTGTTTCGAATTATATCCTTTGAAATACCCAGGACGTTCTGGATCAGGCTCGAGAGAGTTCAACTGAGCCAGGACCTGTTCACCCGTCATCATAGGTGCTGCCAGGTTTTTGACAGCTTTGCCTTTGATGAAGTTCTTCATGTCTCTTCTGAAAGGATGCTTAGGAGGAAGAAACTGTCTATGCAAGTCGAAGCAGGAATACTTGCCACCCGCCTTCATCCAATGAAACTAAAGAGCAGCCTTGCATGTTGGGCATGCGAACCTTGCATGAACACACATGCCAGAGAAAGCGCATACGTCGGCAGGTCATGCATCGAGTACTGGTACCACACATGCATTATGAAGGTCTTTTTGCTAGCTGCATCGTATGTCTTGAACCCTTCATCCTAAGCTTGTTGCAATTCCTCCTTAAGCGGTTGCATGTACACATCCATATTATTCCCCGAATATTTGGGCCCTGGTATTATCAATGTCAGGAAAATGTTCTTCCTTTTCATAATCACTGACGGGGGGAGATTGAGTGGCATGACAAATACATGCCAACAACTATATGAGGCTGCCATCAGACCGAAAGGATTGAACCCATCCGTGTCCACGGCGATTCGGCAATGCTTTGGCTCCTTAGCTTTTTGCCAAAAAAAATCATCGAAGTGCTTCCATGCTAAACCATCTGATGGGTGAGTCAACATCGGCTTCCCATCTGCATCAAATTCCGTTCTCTTCCCATATTTGTGCCATGTCATCTGTCTGGTTGTCTCTTCCATCATGTAAAGGCGTTGAATTCTTGGTATCACTGGAAGATACCGAAGAACATTTACGGGTATTTTGGTCTGCGTCTTCTCACCTTGACCATTGTCTACCACAACATACCTGGATGACTTGCATTTGGGACAATAGTCTTCCTGCGCATACTCTTTCCTAAATAAAGCACATCCATTCTCACAAGCATGTATCTGCTCATAGGGCATCTTAAGTACCTTGAGGATCTTATCCGATTGGTACAGGTTTGCAGGCATAACATGATCGTTTGGTAGAAACCGCCCAAATAGGGTCATGATCGCATTGTAGCATTCTGTGCCCAAGTTGAATTGTGCCTTCAGATCCATCACTCGTGCGATGGAATCGAGCTGACTGTCGGGACCCGGGGTTAGCGTATGCAAGTCCAGCTAGGACATAGTCATATGGAGAGCCGAGAACCGTACCCACTTGTCTAAGCAGACAAGGCCAAGCACAGAATGTTCTCGGAAAGCATCGTACGTGAGGGGCATCCCATCCAGGCCGGATGATCAACTGAGATGGGTCCTCATCGTCCGCACACAAGTCTAATGATATGGGTGATGAACTCCCATATTCGAAGACAAGTCGCCTCAACCATACTATCGACTATCTCATAACTTTTACATAGACTTACTCCAGCCCGATCACTTAGTCGGGGTCTAGGGCGGGCTCAATCATACCACAAAGTGTGCACGAGACGGAGTCTCAAACAATCGCATCGCGATGCCCCAAGCTGCGCACATCTAAGGGCCACTTGGTGTATGAATGACCGCCGGCCAGATCACCACTAAGGTCTCGAAAACTCATACATAGACATGCATGTTATAAACATACACGCAGCACACATGCCTTGTATGAACAGTAGGTATCATTGCAAATCTCTACAATGTATACATTTTATTGATAACTCTTATAGAGTGCACACAGAGATCACAAGCATGTGATCCAACATTACAACAACAAGCGGAAGCAAAGTATGTCTGAGTACAGACAAGTTTAACAAATGGCTTAAGAAGCCTTATTTAAACACAAGCCCTCCACGAGGGAACCAGTCGTCTGACTGGGACTAGACTAGCTTGATCTTCAGTCGTCAAGCTCGATGAAGAAGCCACCTTCGGGGTCAGTGGTTTCATCTAAAACATAGATTAAGCAAACGTGAGTACAAAGTCGTACTCAGCAAGACTTACATAGGAGCTATACTACTCATGCAGATGTATCAAGGTAAAGGGAGGTGGGGTTTCACTTGCAGAAGTGCCATCTTTGACTTGGCTAGTCCTGAACTACGAGTACCAGACTTGAGGTAAGAAGCGTACACGAATCCACTACTTTCACCAACCAATTACACCACTATGGTGCCTTCCTCGACTTTTCCACGAGAAAGCACGCCATAACACTCACACTTATCTTGGTGTATTTTAGAAGTATCCAGTTCAAGTTGTCTAATAATCAAGCTAAGCTTTCCAAGAAGTCCATAACCGCGGGCGCGGCTATTCGAATAGTTTTGTTAACCCTGCAGGGGTGTACCGCTACACACACATGACCATCGGTTACCGCCTTTGATCTCGACACCATTCAAGGGGTGCCGGCGAGGATGCTCACCACAACTGTTACCTCATAGCCGATCTAGTCCAAGAGAGTCGCCTACCTGGGTTGGCTACCACCATCGTGAACCCGGCCGGTTTACCGAAGTGGACCCAGATGATGTGTGCGTGGCGTAAAAGCCGGTCTCGGATGAGCCGTTCTCTCACTTAGCAGCCAGGCCACTTAACCTACCAGAACTCCGAACTATTGCGACATCTGGACATCGAAGGGGATGAGTTAGTAAGCTGAGAGGGGTCAGTGAGCCCAATGTGTGGTTGTACTCTTCATCTTGGATCACCACACAAGAACTCGGACTTAGGGCGGTGTTCAACGAGACAACCCACTGTGTACTCCTACACAGCCTCTCATCGTTCACCTTGTATTAGGGTCGATTCACCAACACTCTTCTACCATTATCAACATGATCACTACCATCCCGACTCACATCACAGTAGCATCATGGTATCATACTAAGCATGCAATAAGCAGTAACAATTGCAGGGGCCACATGATATCAACCAACTCCTACATTTGCTAGGATTGTGGTTTGCTTACTACTGTGACAAATGATAGGTCATGCAAAGGAATGGGTTCATCTATGCGGTAGAAACGTAGCATGGTAATCATCCTAAACAATGCATAAGCGAGACATGAGAGGGAAGTGGGATTTTATCGACATGATCAAAGGGGGTTTGCTTGCCTTGCTGACGAGATTCGGGTTCAGGATCTTCAACGAAGGGGGAAGTCTCCTGTTCCGGTTCCACCTCTACTCGACAAACAATAAACAAGGAAGCAAGATAAATACAATGCACAATCACATGGTTGAAGGTTGAAACTTGATGTATATGCTTTGATGTGTTTAGCAATTCCATTTAAATGGGTATATTGCATTTGAAATGCAAATTCAAACTCCACATTTGAATTCAAACTTGACCAAGTTATATGTGACATTGTTTGATCATTTTGAACCTTTTAGAAATGTGTATGATATGCCTCTGAAGTGTGGTTGAATTGTAGCATAATTCCATGGTCCAAGTTACAAAATCTTTAAATTGAATTTGAATTAATTCCAAATAATTCAAATGACATATGCTACTGGTCCCATTTTAAAATAAACTCCAACATAGTTGAAAGTTGCATATTTGGAAAGATAGTTTTCTCCTGATCATTTTTCATATATTATTTGTCCAATTTGGAGTTAATATGAATTTTCTATGAATTTCCAAAGTTTGGGGTATTTTCTGGATTTTCTGGAATTTCTTTAATTCGAATAATCTCTGGAAATTCATTTAAATGATTTATTGCGCCAGTGCTGACGTCAGGGGGGGGCTGACAAGGGGTCCCACCTGTCAGTGGCTGGGCTCACTTAACCGGTGGGTTAAGTTAATCCAGTGGCTTAATTAAGCCACTGGGCCCACTGGTCAGTGACCCAGGGGGTCATTAGCCGGGTGATTAGGGGGGGGGGGGTTTGGCTGACACGCCGGCGGCTAAACGCCGGCGACTGGAGCCGTGGCGGCGCCGCTCGTTCTTCCTCTCCTGGCCTCCAAACTCTGCGCCGAGACCACCGTTCGAAAGCCCGTGATGAGCTGCGTCGAAAGCACCACTTGTACGTCGCCGGGGAGGTCACGTTCGTCGACTGCTTCGACCTTGGCAGCGGCCGGAGCCACGGCTTGGAGTAAAACTTGCAAAACAGCCACGGGGAGAAGCAGGCATGGTCGCGTTGGGTTGCTGGGGACTCCAGGAGTACTACGGACGCACTGGTGAAGACGGAAGCGCACGGGAGCGAGTGCATGGTCAACCTCGGCGGCAACCGTGCTCGGCTTCCATGGCGGATCCGGCTAGAGGGAGTAATCCAGGGGAAGAAGAGAGGGGTTTGGAACCCGAGCTCACCAGGAACTCAGTAGAGGTGGTGGCGAGGGCTGGGGTGGCTCAACGGCGACGGAATTGACGAAGTCCTTCACGGCGGACGGCGGGAACTCGAGGAAGAATCCGGCGTCTACGCGGGCTCCGGGCTCGATTCCTTGCACTGCTCAACGAAGACAACGACGAGGAAGAACTTGGACACGGTCTTGGGGCTTCTCGGCGTCAATGCCCACGCGGGGGCTCGACGGCGCTCTGGCGTGCTTCTCGGGCGGCGACGAATCGGGTGAGAGAGGAAGGGGAAGACGACGAGGAGGGGGGGAATGAACTGGGGCGGCTGCGAGACGTCTCCAGGACGCGAGATGAGGGCACGGGGCGGCCTGGAAGGCGCTCGGCGGCGACGTGTCGCCCCCGGCTGGCTCGGTGGCATTCCACCGAGCAGCTTGGGTGCGCGGGGCGGGGAAGAAGACCCCCGTGCCCCTGGTGGGCCGGGTGGGCTGGCTGGGCCGCCTTCGCCCTAGGCGTCTAGTAAGTTTTTCTCTTTTATTTTCTTTTTAATCTTTCCTTTCTTTTTCAGCATATTTGTTTTGGCTCTGATTAAAATACCAAACCATTTTATAAAATGCTGAAACTTTTTATGTGGCATCACATTATACTAGGCTAGCCACTTGTAAAGTTTGAACATTTTTAAAATTCAAATAATTTGAATTTTAAATCAAATAGGGGTTTTTAATTAATTCCAAGGCACTGTTTGAATATTTGAAAAATCCATGAGCATGGGTTTGACTCCAAATCATTTTTTAAATGATCATACTCATTTATAAGACTTTTCAAAAATCTAACATGAATTTTTGGAGAAGATTTTTATCTGGCCTTTTGAATTAATTCATCTGGGGGGGTTCCTTCTCCCATTTTGCTTTTGATTTTGATTCCAATGATTTCTTTTGAAATTTTTCTTCATGATGCAAGAGGACTTTGATCCTAGCACATTACCTAACTTGGGGTTGTGACACTGACAAAGCTCAGTGTGAGCGTGGAGAGGACGTTTTGAGGACTCCAACATATCATAGAAGGCCTTCGCAGTTTCCTCCATCTCATCGTTCTCATCCCGCGCATCGTCAAAGTCCTGCACCATGTCTTCGATCCCGGTTCCGTACTCATCCGTGCGCTGGCGGACCACCTCCTCTCTCCTGTGTCCGGCAGACTCGCCATGGAAAGTCCACACCGTATAATCAGGCTTAAAACCCCACTTCTGCAACTGTTTACCCATATCCACCTCCGTCGCCTATTTATAGTTGTCGCACCTAACACAGGGGCATCAGGTTTTTCTCTGACCATTTGCAAACGCTGCTCTCAGAAAGTCCTTGGTTTTCATTGCCCATTCAGTGGTCATATCTTTCTGATTAGGGCGACCGTTGTACATCCAGGGACGATCATCGCTCATCTTGTCACTAGCTAGCTACTAAACAACAAATATACAAGTTTTTCAAATTTATTACGTCCACATTTTATTTCTTTTATACATATCTACGGCATATGCAATTAATTAACCTACACACTCATAGGTAAAGATAGGTCCTAATCCCACCCGAGTATGTGTAGATTGGGTTCGTTTTCCCATGCTCTGCTCCCGACCCGACGCAGAATTGTGGCAGCACCTCCCCGTTGTTCTCCTAATACACTTCTCGACAACAAGCCGAGAGGTTGTGTATCCGAAGAACAACAGGGAGGCGCTGACGAAATTCCACGTCGGATCAAGAACAGAGCATGGAAAAACGACCCAATCTACACATACTCGGGCTGTCCATGGATAACGTTGGACAATTCGAAAGAATTACTATTAAAAATATGCAAATGAATGCATATTTATACTGTAATCCTTTTCGAACGGGAGACGCATACTGGTTACGCGACTGACCTAGCTAGTGTCATCGGCACGAAGGCCGGAACAGAGCAAAAGGAAGGGGGGAGGAGGATATGACTTTTTTTCACCCTCGAATGCAGGGGAGGTCGTCGAATGGAGGGGCGGAGGTTCTCGAACACCGGACCCACACAGCAGGAAAAGTCCTACACATTAAAATGCACCCAATCAACACGGACACTCGATCCCGGTAATTACATTTATTTCATTTGTTTTTGTTTTGTTTTTCCTATTATTTACATTTATTTAATTTTCTCTTTTTTTCTCCTACTCCTCCTCCATCTCCTTCTACTTCTCCTTCTACTTCTCCTCCTTCTCCTTCTTCTTCTTCTTCTTCTTCTTCTTCTTTTTCGTATTCTCCTTCTTATTATTCTCCTCCTCCTCCTCCTTCTTCTTCTTCTTCTAGTTCTTCTTATTCTCCTCCTCCTCCTTCTTCTTCTTCTTCTAGTTCTAACAATACATAGAAAAAATGAGTAAAAATTACTAAAATAAAAATAAAAAATGAAAATAGAGGGGGGGAGGGGGCTCACCGTGGAGGAGGGCGGCGGCCGGTGGGGGGAGGAGGTGGCGCCGGCGATGACGACAACTGTGGGTGGCACCAGCGACGATGGCGGCGGCGGCGCACTGTAGTGAGGGGTGGCGGCTGCTGTTAGAGGAGTAGAGGAGGAGAGAGGAGGAGAGGATCGGGCGGCGGGCCTCACCGGTAGCAGGCGGCGAGGGTGGCGGCGGGCAGGTCGGGCACGGCGACGGGGAGGGGCGCGGGGTGAGTGGATGGATGTGGGGGAGAGTGGGGGAGAGAGAGAGGCCCCACGGGAAGTTAACGGCCCACGGCAAAGTTTGTTATGCTGTCTGTCTGCAGACGGCAAAGCCGTGGGCCGTTAGCCAGGCCGCGGTTCTCGCTTGAGTGGGCCCCCTAGGTTGCTTGTCTTCTGCCTCTGGACGGCATAGTAACATTTTCCGTCTATGTTGGCCAACACAGACGGCAAAGTAGTTGTTTGCCGTATGTCCGTGGTTTGCCGTCTGTATCTAGGGCAGCAGACGGCATAAACCTACTTTGCCGGCTGCCCCGACGAAAAACAGAAGGCAAAGGCCCTGGCACATGGCAAACTTGTGAATTCCAGTAGTGAGTCTTCTTCCATTAACTTGACAAGTGAATCATGAATACTATTTTGCACAAGGGAAAATATGTATTCTTGAATCTACTTTGTTCAGTAAAAGCTTTAACCGAAACATCATGATCATTATCATCAGTTTCTCCTCTAATTGTAGAGTTCTTGCTTCCGAAACATATTCCGTTGCGCTACTCTGACATTTGGAGGCAAGGTCAATTACCTTGGTTGAACTTTCACTTTTCTTCCATTAACACATTTATCAAGAACATTTCTTGACAAACACAAAAACACTTAGAAACACAAGTTTTGCTCTTTTGGTTCTAGTTGTGAAAGATGCATCCATAGTTGTCTAAGGATACACTAAAAAGATAATTTATCATATAAATAAAGCTTCCTAGAAACCACGACACACCATAACATATATAGTGTTTCCACAAACTCAGATGGTTCCCTATACTGAAGTGAGTGTTTGCATATTAAACTAATAACTCTAAACAATAATAATGTAACTCGATAAGAGATAACTTAGACCATACAATATTCAACAGAGTATGATTATAATGTTCAAGCACATCAACCAATATTGAAGTGTCTCAAAACATCACAATTAGTGGAACAACTTTCACAAGTCTTTATGCCCAAGACTAGCTCAAAAAAATTGTCACTTTGATCAAATCGTCGAGACTTGTCTTTCTTGTTAATTTAATATTCATCTTTATTCTGAAATCCCTTTTGATCAAATCAAACTATTTCAGACTCATGTTTGTCTTTATTCTAAAATCCTTTGATCACATCAAATTATTTCAGACTCATGTTTCATTAGTAAATACACATATTCATCTAATGTCTACATATGAAGTTCACGAAATAATGAAATTCACTACATGCTGAAATATGATACATCACAATGTATGATATACAACAATCATCGCAAACTCTGTTTTACCAGAATGTGAGGTTTCAGTCATCTTACCTCAAGAGGCATTGTTTGCATGTGTCAAGAGATCAAGTATCTCAAATCTTCATCATACCATTCATGACTTAAACGATAGTGTCATTATTGAGTTTGGACTTTGGATAATTTCTTGGCATTACTATATTTCTTATAAATGATCAAACTACTATCGTAAATATAATAATATCTCATTCATAACCGTAATGTGATGATGACCCTCAACTGTAGGGGATCGAGATAGTCTTCGCGGGTAAGATAACCTAATTTATTGATTCGACACAAGGGGAGCCAAAGAATATTTATAAGCTTTAACAGTTGAGTGGTCAATTAAATCGCACATGTGATATACTTGCTTGCAACAAAATATTATTAGCAACGGTGATATGGAAGTGATAGTGGCAACATCGAAAGTAAAACAGCAAAAGTAAACAACTAGTAACCAGCAGGATTGAAACACTGTAGGCTAGGGAGATGGATGGTTGGGTGCTGCTTGGATGAAAGTGAACATGTAATAGATTTTAACACGAGGCAAGGCACATAGAAAAGAAGGGAACATCTAGGCAATATCAGACATTAGGCATGCATCCCGTAGGTAGTTGTGTGTGCTTGCAATAAGAAATTGCACAACGTGTTTTGTCCTACCATCCCGCTACGAACGGGGCCAAAAGGAACTTATGGAGATTAAGGTGCTCCTGTCAAAGAACACCAGAACAAAGCATTAACACTCAATGGATACATGAAACCCTCAAATTATAGTCCATCCCCTTTGGTGTCCCAAGCTGTCACCTTTGGGATCGCCGGTTCCGGACCATAATAGGTGCATACAACTCATAGATAGGATCAAGAACACAAATAAACTCATGAAAACACTAGTGGTTCAGCTCTGAAAACAGGGCACTCGGGTCCAAAGTGAGAAGTATTAAGAGCAACAAGTTGTAGCAAAGATGGAAAACACCAAAGTAGATGATAGGCAACATGCCCCCAACAATCTGACGAACTATTACATGATCTAACTCAACCAATCCCTACCATCCCCTTTTACCATAGTAGGGAATTACTCACACATGAAAGGAGAAGTCATGGAGGGATGGTGGTTGGTGATGGTGATGACGATGGCGATGATCTCCCCTCACAAGAGGCCAAAACAGCCTCCAGATTAGCCCTCCCGGAGAAGAACAAAGGGTGGCGGCGGCTCCGCAACACAAACTGGGAAAACGACTTCTGCTCTAGGGTTTCCTCGCGACGAGAATAAATAGGGGCCTAGGTAGGGCACCAGAGGGGGGAGGACCCACCCAGGAGGCCTCCCGGCACGGCCAGGGGCGGGGCTGCGCCAGCAGGGCGCCTAGGGCCCCCTGGCTGCCCTCTGGCCCAACTTCTGGCTCCGGGCTCCTCCGGGTGCGTGGATTTTCTGTGATTTTTCCTGGAATTTTTTGAGACACCTAAAAATCAATATGCTTGCACATAAGAAAACCATACAGGCAGCTCTGCTGAAAACAGCGTCAGTCCGGGTTAGTTTCGTTCAAATCATGCAAGAATGAGGTCAAAACAATAGAAAAAAGTGTTTGGAAAAATAGATACGTTTGAGACGTATCATGTGACCATAAAAGATATCATTCGTAAAAGTAGAACAACTGACTTGTTTCTCATTAATATGAATAATTGTCTTCGCGAGATGCAAGACACACTAATAAAGTTCACATTCAAACGATTATAAATTTATTCATATAATTAATCAAATGATAGATGTCGAGGAAGAGTGTTGTCGACCATCAATTATCTTGATTTCTGTCAGCACACATTGTCACCTCATCCCATCCAAGACACTCTATAAGCAGCAAGTTTAAGCATCAAATACTTAATTGACCGTAATTAGTGTTTTTTGGGGAAAGACATTTATCACTCGTATATCAAATATACCTTCTCCGTCAATGAATATTCCTACATTGGTTCTACCTTTAAAGTTATCAACTTTAACCATGACCTGATGATAGGTGAACGATTCTCCTTCATGACATAGTCTAGAAACGGTCTTTGTAGCTGGGAGGAAGCGGATGCCACTTCCCAATTACCGCAAATTAACCAGTCATTCAGCAGTCCAAGTTGCACACAAGGTGTTCATGTATCTTATACATTTTCCAAGTGACTTTCTAAGCAGGTTGTTTCTTCCACCTTAGTTGAAAGAAACCCGTCCATATACTCATTCTTCATTACTCTGATTTGCGACTAGTGTTTAAGTTCATCTACCACGTCATACGTGTTCATGTTGTTTAACACGCACATGCAATTAAGATTTCATAGAATAAAGTATGGTGTATTGGAAAGTCATTCATAAGTGACGGTGAGTACAATACTCATCATCATCTTCCTTAATTACGGAGTTATCAGGTGTAACTCCTAGCAGTTCTCGTATTATGTTTTAGCAAGTCATTACTAATGGGTATGTCTCTAAAGGTGTTGGTACACGTGAATGAAGTAAAACATCTCTCAAATTTACTAAGTGATTACACAATCCTAGAAGAACATACCTCCCCCGATCGTCACGACCATCAGCATGTTGTTTAAGGTAGGCCATCATGCCAATCACATGAGATATGTGACTCGTGCTCGATCTTTCGATCTTCTGTATTCCAGGCCCGCATTTACATACGTCAGGTCTACCATTCTGACCTTAATGTTAGCTGCTTAGAAAGGCCATATATACATATGCTAGGCTTGCCAAACCCAACGTCATGCGAACGCCGTTTATTATGTGTGAGACCCAATGTATAGAGTGTCGGCCATAAGGGAGATCCTTCCAGGCGGCGCCCATTAAGGGAGAACACAATGCTGGTATTGTGAGAGATTGTCCTATTATGCTACCGTCGTTATATATATCATATTAGCAAAACAAGATGTAAAACAATAAATTATACATGCCATGATCCCCCCCCCCGACATGCAAATTAAAGATGAAACGCATTCTACTTTATCTTTTGCATGTTTTACGTGGATGCTAGGGGTTTCAAGAAAAGAACCGTTTTCTATCCTACGAAAACAAGCCACAACACCAATCCCGCAATTGTCTCAATCAGACACCTGTCGGGTCCCTCCGTTGCAAACATCTTTGCATCGCTAATGTAAGAGAGACATACACCCCCCAACCACTTATATGGTACAAGCCATATGCCAAGCGTGGAACCTGTCTCGCGTAAACGTGTAAGGTCGATCGGGACCGCTTCATCAGAACATTGCCGCAATGCTAAACGATTACACTTGATAGGGTAAAATTTGGAGAATTGATGCCCACATACTAGATATGTTCTATCCATACAATACATCTACGCATAGTCGTGCCATGTAGGATGGATGTATTTCCAACAACATTGAGCACAGGGATAGTGTATGAATAGACGATCTCTAGTTTCAAGGCTTCCAGAGTGACACATGGCACAATTATAATCCTGCAGGAAGAAATTCTTCCTTAAAAGCATGGTATTGGTGTTATAAGAAACATGTTTTGTTGATCACATCCCATCGATCTTGAAGTGATTTCAATGTACATGAAGATGGCATTGGCATGATCTTGCAAAATTTGCCCTCAATCCTTTCCCAATATTTCTTCCCGATTTGATCTTTGTCGATCAAAGCATAAAGTGATACATTCTCCCATGCTCTAATCAAGCAAGCATCTTCAATCTCCGTGTAACTATCAACCTTTTTTGGGGGGTTCGGGGCAGAAAACAATATATTTTTCATAACCTACGAGACCCAAACCCAAGACCTATGTTATGGCGATGCAAGTAATGGATGGAAATAGGTCACATACCAGTATGTAGTCCTTTAAGCGGGAAACATTCCCGCGTGAACGTGGTTGATGTAGTCGTACCGGCAATCCCCGATGCCGCGCAGATCCAAGATGACTCCAGAAAACACCCGGTCCTTGAAGACCGATGACAGGATTACGTCCCCATCGGAACGTTGTCGGTGAAGACATCGCGATACAGCCACGATGATGAAGGGGCACCACAAGTGTAGTGCCTCGCAGGATTACACACATAAAGTGTACCTGATGTTCCCTCCGGGCTCCGAACCAGGCGAGCAGCGGAAAGAAGATGGATTCAGATCCCAGCAGCATGACGGTGTGCATATAGTGGAGAAAGCTCCAACCCAGTGCAGACTCCAAACAAGGGGAGTCCGCTCAAAGGAAGGAGAAAGGAGGAAAAGAGAGATTAGAGAAATTGTCTCAAAATCAAAGTTATCAAGAAAAAAGCACCCATACCCCTTCTTATATAGGCCAAGGAGGGGTGCACACCTCCCTCAACTTCCCATGTGGTACTAAGCCAAAGGGAAGGGGTGCGCCCTAAGGGGGGTGGGCCCCTCCCTTGGCGCCACGGGCCAAGGCGGGAGACTCCCTCCTCCCCTAATGGGCCTCTTTAGGCCCATATGCTTTTTCTTCTATTTTTAATTATATTTATTATTTAATTATGTTAAATAAATAATAAAACATTAATAAATAATATTTTGAACCTTCCAAAATACCCAGAACCATTTCTGCCCTCCATCAAAACAATTCAGGTGTTCTCTTTTATTTCTCCGGTGATCCCGAATCAATCCTTATTGCGTCAAATACCCCTCAAGTGTGACACCCTACAACCCGGGAAACAGCAGACATGATCAGACACTCTCTGACCAATGACTAATCAATTGGACCTGGTTAAAATCCTTGATAGCCCCTGCGCTTCCATCGAATGAACTTCATCGATGTTGGATCCGTTAACGTTGAGTCCTGTTCCCTTTGTCCTACGATACTTTGCTTGTCCGAGGTTTGATCGTCAGTATCCAATATACCTAGTTCATCCTCGTTACTGATACGTCCCAAACGTATACATAATTTCTGCTTGCTCCATGCATGTTTTGTGTGATATTGCTATGATCTAGATTGTCGGGACCCGGAATATGCGTATGTAATTCCAGTCACGATGCAATCACATGGAGAGCCGAGAACCGTACCCACTTGTCTAAGCAGACAAGGCCAAGCACAGAACGTTCTCGGTAAGCATCGAACGTGAGGGGCATCCCATTCAGGCCGGATGATCAACTGAGATGGGTCCTCAACGTCCGCTCACAAGTCTAAATGCTTATGGGTGGTGAATCCCATATTCATAGACAAGTCGCCTCAACCATGCTATCGATTGAATCCTAACTCTTACATAGACTTACTCCAGCCCGATCACTTAGTCGGGGTCTAGGGAGGGCTCGATCATACAACAAAGTGTGCACGTGACAGAGTCACGAGCAATCGCATCGCGATGCCCCAAGCTGCGCACATCTAAGGGCCACTTGGTGTATAAAAGACCGCCAGCCAGATCACAACTAAGGTCTCGAAAACCCATACTAAGACATGCATGTTATAACCATACACGCAGCACACATGCCTAGTATGAACAGCAGGTATCATCACATAACTCTACTGACTACTCTTTATTGATATACACATAGAGCATAGAAAGATCACATGTCTGTGATCACATTACATCATACAACGGAAGAAAATTAGGTCTGAGTATAGACAAGTTTAACAAATGGCTTAGAGAAGCCTTGTAAACATACACGCCCTTCCACGAGGGACCAGACTGTTGTCTGGAACTATACTACCAAAGTCAACGTCAAGCTTCAGGTCGGCGACTCCATCGGGGTCCGGGTTCTCATCTAAAACATAGAATAAGCAAACGTGAGTACAAAGTCGTACTCAGCAAGACTTACATCAGAACTATACTACTCATGCTCAAGTATCAAGGTAAAGGGGGGTGGGGTTTCATCATGCAGAAGTGCCAGCTTTGACTTGGCTAGTACTGTACTACGAGTACCAGACTTGAGGTAAGAAGCGTACACGAGTCCACTACCAAGTCTCCAACCAATACACCACTATGGTTACTTCCTCGACTTCCCCACGAGGAAACACACCATAGCACTCACGCTTATCTTGCGAGTTTTATAAGTATCCATTCAAGTTGTCTAATAATCAGGTACAGGTTCCAAGTAGTCCTTAACTGCAGACGCGGCTATTCGAATAGTTTTGTTAACCTTGCAAGGGTGTAAACTACACACAAATGACCATCGGTTACCGACAGGTCTCCCCACCGTTCAAGAGGTGAAAGCGAGGATGTTCACCACGACACTTCGCTCACAACCGGTCTATTCCAGGAGTCGACTATCTGAGTTTGTCACCGCTCGAGAGTCCGGCCGGATCAACGAAACGGACCAAGACAATGTAGGCAACCGAGACGCCACCTCTGACAGATGGTTTCACTGTCTCATAGATCCACCGACATATCTAGGATGAAGCAACATTTCCACTCACTCTTTTTCTATGCATATGTCAAAAGGAAGGCCCGAACTAATGTGACTCCTGGACGTCGACACGGATCAAGGTACTAGGCCGAGAGGGGTCAGTGAGCCCAATGTGTGGTTGTACTCTTTGTCTTGGATTACCATACAAGAACTCGGTGCTTAAGGCGGTGTTCAACGAGACAACCCACTGTGTACTCCTACACAGCCTCTCATCGTTCACCTTGTATTAGGGTGGATTCACCAACACAGTTTCACTTTCATCAACACCATGTTCACCATCATCCCGACTCACATCAAAAGCAACCTCATTGTACCACTAAGCATGCAATAAGCAGTAACAGTTGCAGGGGCCACATGATATCAATCAACTCCTATGTCAGCTAGGATTGTGGTTTGCTTACTACTGTGAACAGATGATAGGTCATGCATCGGATATGGGTTCAACTATGCGGTAGAATCGATACAAGGTGATCTCCTAAACATGCATAAGTGAGACTGAGAGGGAATTGGGATTTTATAGACATGATCAATGGGGTTTGCTTGCCTTGCTGACGAGGTTCACACACGGTGTCTTCAACGAAGGGGGTGGCCTCCGGTTCCGGTTCCACTTCTATCGAGCAAACAAAGCAATCAAGGAATAAATATAATTGCAATGCTCAAGCACATGATAAGTTGTGGAAACATCATGTACATGGTACTGATGTGTTGATAAATCCATTTAATTGAAGTGTATTGCAAAAGAATTGCAAATTCAAACTCCAAATTCAAATTCAAATTAAGCCATATGCACATTTGCTACTGTTGCCTCATTTTAAAATGGTCAAACATGAAAACAAATTGCATATTCTTAATCCTTGCATTTTTCTGATAATTTTTCATATATATTTTCTATGATTTATTGAAGTTTTGGCTAATTTCTGTAATTTCTGGAATTTCTCTGGAATTGTTTTATTTCTAGAAATTGTTTATTGCATCAGCATGACCTCAGCATGACATCAGCAGGGGGCTGACATGTGGGCCATGCATGTCAGTGACTCTGTTTTAAAATCCGGTTTAATTAGCTTAACGGTGGGGTTAAGGGGGGTTGGGGACCTCGCGCGTCTGAAGAAGCCATCGGGGGTCCAAGGGGAGGCGCTGGAGCACGGCCACGACGGTGATGGCGGCGACCGGCGCACTGGAGAGATGAGGATGGCGATTCAGGCACGGATTCGAGCGGGGTTTTGAGGGGAATTGAGCGCAAGCTCACCCTGGGTGCATTGAAGTGCTCGAGGAAGCCGAAGGAGGCGAGGCGGCGGAGTATTCCGGCAATGGCGCACGACGGCCGTGGTGGAAGAAATTGACGCGGGCGACGTATCCAGAGAGCTTCAACTCGATTCCTTCTGCGGGGAGGCGCGGGGCGCCGTTGCGGAGCTCCTGGACAAGGTGCGGCGGCGTGAGGAGCACGGTGGCCGCGTGCGGGCACGACGACAGCAAGGTGGTCGTCTCGGGCTTGCGCGGGATCTTGCGGGAGAGAGGGAGACGACGAATCCAGAGGGGGGGGGGGGAAAGATGCGCGGGCTGTCCAGTGTTGCCACGGCGTGCCTGTGAGGAGGGAGGGAAGCAGGAGGTGGCCGAGGTGGCCACGGCGTCCACGGCATGCCGGGCACGCAGCTGCCTGGCTGCCTGGAGAAGAAGACAAGGGCGCCGGGGGTGGGCCTGGGCCGGCTTCTGGCCAGGCTGGGCCAGGTAAGTGGGTGGGGGTGGGCTCTCTTCTCTTTTTCTTTTTCTCTGTTTCTGCTTTCTGTTTTCTATTTTTCTTTGCTTTGTTTTGCTCCAAATAAATAGCAGAGCATTTTTCTTAAATGCCCAAATATTTTTATAAACCCTAGGTGACCAGTAGCTAGTCACATTTAGGATTTGGGCATTTTTGAAATTCAACTTATTTGAATTTCAAATCAAATAGGGGTTCTTATAATTTTCCAAGGCACTGTTTGAATTTTAGAACATTCCATGGGCATGGGAAAATACCCAAACCACTTTTAAAATGATCACCATCATTTATAGAAATTTTCCAAATGTTCAGATGATTTTTGGAAAAAGATTTTTATCTGGCCATTTGAATTAATTCTCAGGGCTTTTCTTTTCCCCATTTTTGAATTTCATTTGAATTTTTGCATGATGCAAAGGGCACTCAAACCCTAGCACTTACCCTAGTTGGGGTTCTGACAACTCGCCCCCACTCAAAAGAATCTCGTCCCGAGATTCAGAAGTCATCGGGAGGAAGGTGGGGTACTCAGCACGGAGGTGGTCTTCTCTTTCCCACGTTGCTTCTTTCTCGGAGTGATGTGACCATTGCACTTTGAGGAACTTGATCTTCTGACGACGAGTGACACGCTCTGCTGAATCAAGAATACGAACAGGGTACTCTCGATAAGAAAGGTCATCTTGGAGATCAAGCGTTTCATGGTCGACTTCGCGGATGGGGTCCTTGAAGCAACGCCTGAGTTGTGACACATGGAATACATCATGTACTCGGGAAAGGTGCGGAGGTAGTTCAAGTTGGTAGGCAACTTCTCCACGTTTAGCGAGAATGCGGAAAGGTCCGATGTAACGTGGGGCCAACTTGCCTTTGATACCGAAGCGTTGGGTACCCTTCAAAGGAGTAACCCGAAGGTAGGCCTTCTCATCCAGATTGTAGCTTTCTTGCCTATGATGACGATCATAGTAGCTTTTCTGACGAGACTGTGCGGCTTTCAATCGATCACAAACAATGCGAACTTGCTCTTCTGCTTCCTTGATCATATCCGGTCCAAAGAATTGTCTTTCACCGGTTTCTAACCAGTTTAGGGGTGTTCGACATCGTCGGCCATAGAGGAATTCAAAGGGAGCCATGTTCAGACTAGATTGATAGCTATTGTTATAAGCAAATTCGGCAAATGGAAGAGATTTCCCCCAATTCTTTCCGAATGAGATAACACAAGCTCTGAGCATGTCTTCAAGAATTTTGTTAACCCTTTCGACTTGACCGCTAGACTGAGGATGGAAAGCTGTACTAAAGGATAGATGAGTTCCCATAGCTTTCTGAAAGCTTCCCTAGAATCTAGAGGTGAAAAGGCTACCATGATCACAATTGATTACCAAAGGAACACCGTGGAGAGACACAATTCTAGAGACGTACAAGTCTGCCAACTGACTAGCAGTTATAGACTCGCGAACGGGAAGGAAGTGAGCAACTTTGGAAAGTCGGTCAATGACAACGAAGATGGCATCATTTCCTTTCTGGGTTTTTGGAAAGCCGGTGATGAAGTCCATACCGACTTTGTCCCATTTCCACTCGGGAATAGGCAAAGGTTGAAGTGTGCCAGCAGGTCTTTCGTGTTCTGCCTTAATGCGACGACAAACATCACATTCAGCAACAAATCGAGCAATGTCTCTCTTCATCCTGGTCCACCAAAATCTTTGGCGTAGATCTCGGTACATTTTTGTGCTACCGGGATGAATCGAGAGGGGTGTGTCATGGGCTTCTTTGAGGATGAGTTGCCTTAGATCCCTATTCTTAGGTACTACCAAACAATTTCCAAAGAATACCGTTCCTTTACTATCTGTGGAGAAACATTTAGCAACTCCGCTAGCAATGTTCTCCTTGATCCGGCGAACACCTCGTGCACGCCTTTGGGCAACTACGATTTGATCCTCAAGAGTTGGTTTCGCCACCAAGGTCGAAAGATAACCATGAGGAACAATCTCAAGATTGAGCTTGCGAAATTCCTCATGAAGAAGGGGTTGATACTGTTGTAACATGAGGTTGTTACAATACGACTTACGACTTAGTGCATCAGCCATGACATTGGCTTTGCCTGGGTGTAAGAATTTCCTACGTCGTAATCTTTTATCAACTCAATCCAGCGTCTTTGCCTGAGATTAAGATCTGGCTGGGTGAATATGTATTTGAGGCTTTGGTGGTCAGAATAGATCTCACAACGATTACCAAGGAGGTAATGTCGCCAAGTTGTTAGGGTATGAACTACGGCAGCGAGTTCAAGGTCATGGGTAGGATAGTTCTCTTCATGTGGACGCAACTGGCGTGAAGCATAAGCTACCACATGTCGATCTTGCAGAAGTATGCATCCTAACCCTTGTCGTGAAGCGTCACAATAGATCTCGAAATCCCTTTTGGTGTCTGGAGGTGCAAGTACGGGTGCATAAGTCAATCTTCTTTTTAGCTCTTGAAAGCTTTCCTCGCACTTGGGGGTCCATTGGAATTTCTTATCTTTCTTGAGGAGTTCAGTTAGAGGCTTTGCAACTTTGGAGAAGTTCTCAACGAAGCGGTGGCAATAGCTGGCTAGGCCGAGAAAACTCCTGACTTGCTTAACCGATTCAGGTGGAGTCCAGTCAAGGACGGCCTGAACTCTCTCGGGATTGACAACAACACCTTTCGCAGAAATCACGTGGCCTAGGTAGGTCACTTCTGGTAGCCAAAATTCACACTTGGAGAACTTGGCATAAAGGCGATGCTCTCTAAGTTTCATCAATACCAACCTAAGATGTTCTGCGTGCTCTTCTTCGTTCTTCGAGTAGATGAGAATATCATCAAGATAAACCACAACAAACTTATCTAGGTACTCCATGAAGATCGAATTCATCAAGCGCGAGAATGTGCCGGGGGCATTGGTTAAACCGAATGACATGACGGTGTACTCGTAAAGACCATATCGAGTAGTGAAAGCCGTCTTGGGAATGTCCTCGTTTCGGATTTTGATTTGATGATAGCTTAATCTCAAATCCATTTTGGAGAAGACAGAGGATCCTGCAAGTTGATCATAAAGATCATTGATCCTGGGCAGTGGGTACTTGTTCTTTATCGTCGCTAGATTTAGCGGGCGATAGTCTACGCACATCCTCTCTGTTCCATCTTTCTTCGTTACGAACAGAACGGGGCAACCCCATGGCGATGAGCTAGGGCGGATGAAGCCTTTTGCCAACGAAGCATCAAGTTGGGTTTTTAGCTCAGCTAACTCATGTGGGGCCATTCTATATGGGTGTCTGGAAATTGGGGCTGTGCCTGGTATAAGATCCACTATGAATTCTACACACCTGTCGGGTGGCATTCCCGGCAGCTCTTCAGGAAAGACATCCGGGAAGTCACGAACCACCGGAATATCTTCAAGGTCAGGAAGGGGAAGCACATTCAAAGTCTGCACCTGGATTCTAGAGCTGGGTGATATGTAGTCAATGGTCTGGCTTGAAGGATGAGTGAGTTTAACTGATTTGGCTTTACAATCAAGGAAAGCATTCTGCCTTGATAACCAATCCATTCCTAGGATGACATCAATGTCTGAAGACTTGAGGGCTATAAGTGAAGCAAGGAATACTAAACCCTCAATTGCAATTTGATTGCCATGGCTTACTCTATTAGTTTGCCACTTTGAACCAGGAGTTTGAATGATCATTGGAGAAAACATTTCTTCAAAAGAAAATTCATGACGAAGTGCATAACTCTCCGACATGAATGAATGAGAAGCTCTTGGATCGAAAAGAACGGAGGCGGGGACATGATTGACTGGGAGTGTGCCAAGAATGACATCAGAAGCAGCAGTGGTTTCCTCAACAGAGATTTGGTTCACGTAACCACTACTTGTGACTGAAAGCTTTGCTGGGATGGTTTTGGTGGGGGATTTCTTTGAAGGCTTATGACTAGGTCGACGGGGTGCCACAAACACTGTAGGGCATTGTCGGAAGTGATGGCCTGTCAGACCACAAGTGAAACACACCCTGCCTGAATTGCTGGGGGTGGGGTTACTTGGTTGCACACCATCATTCTGGGGTGGAAGAATGTGTTGAGGTGGATGGCATATCTTCAGTGGTGGCCTCTGGAGAAGGTTTTGAGGTATGCCACTGGTTGGAATCCAAATTCGGCGTTTCTGAGGGGCTGAACTGGAAGAAGAAGCAAGCTCAAGAGCATGCTTGAGGGACTCTTCGAACACTGCATTTCCATGCTCAGCTCTGAAGGATCTGTTGACTAAATCCTCAAACGTGGCAAATTCGATGAGGTTGAGATCATGGCGAATGATGGGGCTAAGTCCCTTACGGAACCTTGCCTGCTTTATGGCATCGGTGGTGATCTCATCTTGGGCATACCGAGCAAGACGGTTGAACTCTCTTACATACTCATGAATGGACATCTCTCCTTGAGTCAGATTGCAGAACTCTTCTTTCTTGCGCTCCATCAGTTCATCCAGAATGTGGTACCCTCGAAAGGCAACACAGAACTCCTGCCAAGTCACTAGGTGACCATCTAGCTGCATAGCAACATAGTTCTCCCACCATTGAAGAGCAGCACCTTCCAGGAAGTATACCGCGAAAATAACTCGGTCATCAGGAGCAACATGTGCAGTATCAAGCTTACGCTCGATGGAACGGAGCCAATCATCAGCTTCAAGGGGCTCAGAAGAACATCGGAATACCGGTGGCTTGAGGAGGATGAAGTTCTGAATGCTCACTACCACATTGCAATGACGGGCGGTATTCTGCTCGATGAGCTCTAGAAGGCGTGTTTGATCACGTCTATTCCGCTCGGCTTCCATCATGATTTCTGCCGCAGAAGGCGGTAGTGGAGGTTCATCATCATTTCGATTCCGAACACGGTCTCGATTCCGACGAACAGCACTACGAGTTCCACCTGACATCCTGTGTGATAAAAATCAACAATCAGAACAGGTTGTAAGATGGAATCAAAGACAAGAAGGACATGATGAAGACGAAAAAGATTATAATGCGAAGGCAAAGATCCGCAGAAACTCGGAATAATTCCGGCAGCATAACGGCTACACCGGATGGAAAACAAGATAACCTCAAGGAGATTGAATAGAACTTCCTCAAGGAACTCAAAAACTCGAAGACTCTGGACGACCACAACTATCCTACGGCTACAAGGAGGCAAACAACGAGATGTTCTAGTAAAGACATAGATGAGCCTAGTCCTATCATCCCGTAGAAAGGTAAGGGTGACCCAGAACTCAGATCGATGAGGGTAAGGAGAAAAAGAAGCCTTACGTTGTTCCCTTTATACCCAAGTAACTATATAACTATAGAATGCTAGACTCGACTTCGACCAAGGGTTGAATAATCCTACAGACAGTCCTGCTCTGATACCAAGTCTGTTGGGACCCGGAATATGCGTATGTAATTCCAGTCACGATGCAATCACATGGAGAGCCGAGAATCGTACCCACTTGTCTAAGCAGACAAGGCCAAGCACAGAACGTTCTCGGTAAGCATCGAACGTGAGGGGCATCCCATTCAGGCCGGATGATCAACTGAGATGGGTCCTCAACGTCCGCTCACAAGTCTAAATGCTTATGGGTGGTGAATCCCATATTCATAGACAAGTCGCCTCAACCATGCTATCGATTGAATCCTAACTCTTACATAGACTTACTCCAGCCCGATCACTTAGTCGTGTTCTAGGGAGGGCTCGATCATACAACAAAGTGTGCACGTGACAGAATCACGAGCAATCGCATCGCGATGCCCCAAGCTGCGCACATCAAAGGGCCACTTGGTGTATAAAAGACCGCCAGCCAGATCACAACTAAGGTCTCGAAAACCCATACTAAGACATGCATGTTATAACCATACACGCAGCACACATGCCTAGTATGAACAGCAGGTATCATCACATAACTCTACTGACTACTCTTTATTGATATACACATAGAGCATAGAAAGATCACATGTCTGTGATCACATTACATCATACAACGGAAGAAAATTAGGTCTGAGTACAGACAAATTTAACAAATGGCTTAGAGAAGCCTTGTAAACATACACGCCCTTCCACGAGGGACCAGACTGCTGTCTGGAACTATACTACCAAGGTCAACGTCAAGCTTCAGGTCGGCGACTCCATCGGGGTCCGGGTTCTCATCTCAAACATAGAATAAGCAAATGTGAGTACAAAGTCGTACTCAACAAGACTTACATCAGAACTATACTACTCATGCTCAAGTATCAAGGTAAAGGGGGGTGGGGTTTCATCATGCAGAAGTGCCAGCTTTGACTTGGCTAGTACTGTACTACGAGTACCAGACTTGAGGTAAGAAGCGTACACGAGTCCACTACCAAGTCTCCAACCAATACACCACTATAGTTACTTCCTCGACTTCCCCACGAGGAAACACACCATAGCACTCACGCTTATCTTGCGAGTTTTATAAGTATCCATTCAAGTTGTCTAATAATCAGGTACAGGTTCCAAGTAGTCCTTAACCGCGGACGCGGCTATTCGAATAGTTTTGTTAACCTTGCAAGGGTGTAAACTACACACACATGAACATCGGTTACTGCCAGGTCTCGCCACCGTTCAAGAGGTGACAGCGAGGATGTTCACCACGACACTTCGCTCACAACCGGTCTATTCCAGGAGTCGACTATCTGAGTTTGTCACCGCTCGAGAGTCCGGCCGGATCAACGAAACGGACCCAGAAAATGTAGGCAACCGAGACGCCACCTCTGACAGATGGTTTCACTGTCTCACAGATCCACCCACATATCTAGCATGAAGCAACATTTCCACTCACTCTTTCTCTATGCATATGTCAAAAGGAAGGCCCGAACTAATGTGACTCCTGGACTGTAACATCCCAAAATTCTCCGAATTTTGGAATGTTAATAAAATTAAATAGATAATGATTGTTTGCTTGATGTGTTTGATTTTCTCTGGAATTTAAAACTTTTGAGATTTATTGAATATTAAAACGAGAGGGAATAAAATGACTTTCCCTAATATTCACCGTTGGTGTTTTGGAATTGATTATTTAAAAACAAAACCAACAAAATAAAATGAGAGAAGGTAATATGACTCCTTCAAAGTACTAAAAGGTTGGAAAAGGTTTTAAATCTTTATTGGAATTTTTTTGATTATTCAAAATATCATTCAACTAAAGGAAAATTCATTGAGAGGATATAAAATGACTTATCCCCTTTTTAAATAAAGTTGGAAATATTTAAAATACTAGTTTAAAGTTTTTAAAATTTATTTTTAGTATTATAAATAACTCTAAAATGAATTTAGAGATTTTATAATGCTAAGAGAGTTTTTATTTCATGAAAATGATTTATAAAATATTTCAAAAGAGTTGAAAAAGTATTCCAATGGGATATTTTTATTTTACCAAATTATTTATAGGTGAAACAATTTTAAAATTTACATTTAATAATTTAGAAATGGTTTGTCAATGCTTTTGACCAAATAAAAATATTTAAATAATTTCTTGGACTTTATTTGATTTATGAAAAGTATTTATATTTAAATAAATTATTTATGAAATGTTTTTATTTTTATTTCCCTTTTTGGAAAATATTTTCATTTCATATTTTTCTTTGTATTATTTGATAAATTTAGAATTTTATTTCGTATTTTTCGGAGTTACGGTTATTTTTATTTAATTGTTTGAAGTTTCGGTTTTTTAAATAAAATTAAAATCCGTAGCGGCCGGCCCAGAAGTTATTTCCGCTCACGAGCACAATTGGAGTCCAAGTCGGGCCCGATTCAATTTTTTTCCCAACCTATTTATACAATTTAGGATTTTCCTGTTATCTCTTTTCTTTTTCATAAAAAAAAGCCCTAGCGGACCCGCAGGCCTCGCCGCCGCCGCCGCCGGGTCCCGCCAGGCCGCACCGCCGCCGCCGGGCACTACTGCCGCCGCCGCCACGCCGAACCCACGCGCGCGCCACCGCCGCCCCTCGCCGCCTCTCCCTCCACCGCGGGTGCGCCGGAACCGCGGCCAGCCGAAGCCGCGCCGCTCCACGGCCAGCCGGGCCGCGCCACCCCGACGGCACCGGCCGCCGCCGCCCCCCCTGCGCCTCCCGCGCCCCACGCCACCCCCTGCCTCCTCTCGCCGGAGATCCCACGTCGCCGGAGCCGCGCCAAGTTCGCCGGAGTTCGCGAGTTCGCCGGAGCAAATTCCGGCCAGATGTGAAACCGAGGACCTGATCGCTTTTTTTGAAGTTATTTTATTCGCAAACGAGTCCTTTTGGCAGAAAATCCCCTCAACTCGCGCCCGCGATATCTTCTACACCGTAAGTCGGATCGCGGTGAATCTTTTTGCTATACTTTCTTATTGCTCTGTACTTTAGCATGGTATCAGCTTTTTCACACTTTGCATACTTTTGAATTTGAGATTATTTCAAATTCAAATTCAAATTCCGGTGGTCGTATCTTGTATACTGTTGATCCAAATCGAGTGATTCTTTTTGCGTTGGATCACTCGTGTCATGTACCTTCTGTTTATATCAAGTGTACACAAAAAATTCACAAGTTTATTGATCTGTTTAAATTCAAATTCAATTCAATGTTGCAATTGCTATGACCTGTGTTGTAGTGTTCCATTTCACGTGATTCTTTTTGCATATTGGATCATATGAGACATCTTATCGGCAATATCCACACACCATTCATGTTGCTATTATCTCTACCTTGATTTCATAATGCCTTGATCATAATTTTTGTATCGAAAATTCCTTATCCGTTGACTCTCTCGAGTACACGTTCCACCGATCGCCTTCGAGCACATCCACACCTTTGCACTTCAAAACCTTTTGTTTTGTTGCTAAAACCTTTGTGATTGTTTTGTTGATCTTTTGTTTGTCTCGTTGTGATGTGATTGCTTATTGAGTTCTTTCGTTGACGATAGATTGCTCGGAGTGTGACGAATAGAGTTGACTGGAACGTGATGAAGGGAATATGCCCGAGAGGCAATAATAAAGTGGTTATTATCTTATTCCATGTTTATGATAAATGTTTATTTTCATGCTATAATTGTGTTAACCGGAAACGTTAATACATGTGTGTTTAATAAACAGAGAAAAGGTTCCTAGTAATGCCTCTCTTTATACTAGCTTGTTGATTAACGGATGATCAAGGTTTCCTGATCATGAACATTGGATGTTGTTAATAACAAGGTCATGTCATTGGAGAATGATGTGATGAACATACACCCACAGTAGTTATAGCAATACGATCATGTCATCAAAGTTTCTATTGCTGTATCAAACTTTCACGAAGTAACCCTAATCCTTAGACCATGAGATCACGTCAATCACTGACACCGGAAGAGTACTTTGATTCCATCAAACGTCACACCGTAACAGGGTGATTATAAAGGTGTCGTTGGGTACTTGGAAAGTGTTAGTTGAGGCTCGTGGATCAAGAGTGGGATTTGTCCATCCAGATGACGGAGAGATATACTCTGGGCCCTCTCGGTGATATCACATTGACATCGCTTGCAAGCACGTGACTGGCTCACGAGGATGTTATATCACGGAACGAGTAAAGAGTACTTGTCGGTAACGAGATAGAACTAGGTATGGATGATACCAAATGATCGGATCTCGGACAAGTAAAATATCGCGAGACAAAAGGAATTGGTTACGGAGTTTTTGGTTCACACGATCACTAGTTCATCGTTGAGTAAGTGGGAGTCATCATGGATCTCCAGATCCCGCTGATGATTATTGATCAGAGAAGAGTCTCTGTCATGTCCATTTTATTCACGAACCGTAGGGTGACACACTTAAGGATTCGTTGACGCATTTGAGTGGATACGGAACGCCAGAGAATATACTGGACAGCACATGGACTGTTTTGATAAAACTGCTGGAATAGTTTCGGTATATCAAAATAGTGCAAGGGGATAATTGTTAATGTGTTCAATGAATGAAGTGTTCATCAATGAAGTACTCATTGAATGAAGTGTTCATTAATTTGAGTGACATTAAACAAGATAATTAAAAGTGTTTTAATGTGATAAACTCTTGGAATTTTGAGTGGAGAATTATGGAAGTTATGGGAATAATGTGTGACCCTTTGTTTTTGTGAGTGGAGAGTCCACCCACATGATGAGGGGAGAGGTGGGGGCACCTCTTGGGGCGTGCTACCCCTTGGGGGCTGCCTCCCCCTCCTATATATAGATGGGTGGAGACCCCTCTACACACTAATTCCTCCATCTCTCATATGCCCTTTGGTTGGCATCTTCCTCCCCTTGCTAGCTGATCCAGTTTCACGAGTACGGTGCTTAGGCGAAGCCCTGCTCAAGATCTTCTCTACCACCACCACCACTATGTTGTAGTGCTGCTGGAGTTCCCGAGGATCCACTACTTCCGCTGCCCAACTGGAGCAAGGGGCGGAGGTCGTCACTGATCTGTACGTGTGACCGACTACGGAGACGCTGCCCGTTCGTGGCGTCAAGTCTTCATCACGACCTTGAGGTCGGCGAGTGTTCGACTACATCACCCACGAGAATAGTTCTCGTTAAAGCTTTTGGTTTTCGAGGGTGAGTCCTTCTCAAACCGTTACAAGTGATCTTCTAGATGTGATCTTGGCTGTTACAACCGTAGGAAATTTTTTGTTTTCTATGCAACGAACCCTTCAGTGGTATCAGAGCCTCGTCTATGCGTAGATGATTTGTATGGTTAGAACACATAGAGATGTGGGCGTTGATCCTCTAGTTGTTACCCTCTTTTGTGCACTTGTTCATATTGCGGCAATGTTGGATTGAAGCGGCCCTAAGCGCAGATTGCGTGTCACGCTTGACATACGGCTTGTACCGTATAAAGTGGCTTTGGGGGTGTCAGTTTCTCTAACATTAGTGATATGGCATTTGCAACGGAGGGCCCTGGAAAGGGATGAAAAGAAACAACTAGCGAATCAACGTTGTGGTTCTTGTCCGTAGGTAAGATCGGTTCTTTCCTAGGAAGCCCAAAACCACGTAAAATTTGCAAAGATAATTTAGAAGCGTCTAACTTGTTTTTGCAGGGCATGTGATGTGATATGGTCATTGTTACAAAATTGTTGTATGAAATGAGATTTATTGTAAACAACCGGCAGGAGCCATATGGTTGTGTTTTTCCTTTTTAAGGCCTGCGTGCTGTAGATATATCCATGAGATATATTGTAATGGAGAAGGACGACCATGGTGGTGGCGTCATGGACCTTGGTGCCGCGCCGGTGGCATGATGGAGATCATACCAAGACGCACAAAGATGGAGATCTATTGCGAGAAGGACCATATCATATCACATTATCCAGGCATGTGATGTTTATCCTTTTATGCATCTTATTTTTCTTAGTTACGATCATGATCGCTGCGGTAGCATTATAAGATGATCCCTCTCACTTAATATCAAGATAATTATATGTTCTTCCTTAGTATGCACCGTTAAGAAAGTTCGTCGTTTCGAGACACCACGTGATGATCGGGTGTGATAGACTCTACGTTCGCATACAACGGGTGTTTTCAAGCCTAGCATGTACAGACATGGCCTTGAAACACATGCAAATACTAAGGTTCTACTTGGCGAGCCTAGCATGTACAGACATGGCCTCGGAACATGGACCGAAAGGTTAAGCACGAGTCATATGGATGATATGATGAACCATATTGAGATGCTCGCCATTGCAGCTACACTGCCTCACGTGATGATCGGTCGTGGTGTAGTGAATTTGGTTCGTGTAATCACCAAAGACGACTCGAGGGATGTTGTTTTTGAGTGGGAGTTAGATGAACTCATTTTATCATGAACTAAATCAAAGTGAATTTGCATAGTTCGTTGTAGTCATTGGCATTTGTTTACTACCTTTGCGCTTAGCTATAATTGAGATAATAGAACTATAGAATTCTGGATATTTAACTTTACGGATTGGTACCGTATTGTTTGAGTGTCAATCTAAAGTTTAAAGTCTTATTGCAAACTTTAGCAAACCTTGCTTACTCCATGAAGTTTAATAATGTGTATTAAATCGAGAGTAACAATTCCAGTGTTAGTGTCTAAGTATCACACTTGCCTCCATGATCCTTGATATTCAAATGTTGTTTGTTATTATCAAGGTTATCTAGGAGCTGAAAGGATTGTTTCAGAAACTATCATGTGTGGAAGATATAACGATATCTGAAACAATGTTTAGTTGCAATGTGATAGAGTAAAATTTAGTGAGAAACATGTTCTCATATTGTATGAGAATTTGTGAAGGTTGGAGACACTATGTGTCCTAATCTCTCAAAAAGGTTTTGGGAACTAATATTGTACTCACAGTTTGTCCCTATGAGCTATGGTAGTTTTGTCATGAAAGTTGTCATGATAGGATGAATGGAAGATGTAGGTAAAATGTTTACTACACTATAAGATTACTAAAGAATGGAATTTGGAAGAACACCAAACATTTGATGACGGTGATCTACATCAAAGTGAGAATCAAAGGGTGTTAGTATTTGACTAACACACTTTGGATTATGTGTCATATGAATGGTGCCACAAGTGATGTTGATAAATTCTTCTAAAAAGGAAAGGAATTGCTGAAAGAGGATCTAAAAAAAATATTTTGGCAAAAAGAAAAAGGAAAAGACTGGAAATGTCCAGCTCGGGTATATAGATGATATACATGTTATGGGTATATTCATTGCTTGTTAAACAATGTGATTCTTGAGTATTGGATACTGATTGGTTGGTATGAAGTGTCATACGGAACAACGCAATACAAGAGTTGCAATGGCCTGAGTAACTAGCAAATGAATATGGGATGATTCTCATCAAAAACAAAATAAAGTGTTATTGTGTTTATCGTTGGAATTAAACCTAGCCTTCAAGATTTATTTGAATAATTGTTATTCTGTTCTGGTGTTATACGAACAATAGTTGTTCAAATTATCACCATATTCATAGAAGATGGATGAACTCTATAAATCTTGTTGGAGAAATCACATCCATAATAACTGATGCTAAACATGTCGCAAGACAAATGATTATAAGATCACTTATGAGTGACACCACCGTTTGAATCATATTGGAAAGAAACACATGAAGAAACTCCATGGTGATGGAATTTTGGAGTCTTTTGATTTTGAATCAATTGACGGTTGTGAGAAATTTCTAGAGATGATTGAAACACCGTTTAAATCATATTGGAAAGATAACATGAAGAAACTCCATGTTGGTGGAATTTTGGAGTCTTTTGATTTTGAATCAACTGACGCTTGTAAGAATTTCCTAGAAATGATTGAAACTCCGTTCATAGGCAAAGAAGGACGGACGACTAACTTATTGGACATTATACATGTTGATGTGTATAGTTCATTATGTGTAGCCATGTGTGGTGGGTCTTATAACTTCATATACTTTAACAGAGGTTTTGAGTGGATATATGTGTATATTTACTTGATAAGGAAGAAGTATGAAATGTTTGAAAATGTTCAAATAAATTTCAAGATGAAGTGAAAATCATTGTAACGAGAAAATAAGAGTTTATGATTGGATCATAAAAGAAGATTTTTGAGTTAAAAGTTTAGCAAATGCCTGAGAGTTTAGGAATCGTTCCAAAAAAAACTTGCATTTCCCGAAACACCATAGGAGTATGGAGTGTTCGAGAGATGTAATCAAACCTTGTTTGACATGGTAAGGATCAAAGGTGTTATTTATAAAAATTGCCATTATATTTTAAGGATTAAGCTTTAGAGACTACCGCTTTTCACTGAAAAGAGTGCCATCGAGATCCGTTGAAATGACACCATATAAGTTATGGAATGGGATAAAATCCAATTTGTCTTTTCTTAAATTTTGGTATGCAAGGCATATGTAAAATGTTTACAACCAAAGTCGGATAAAATGCGTCTTTGTAAGTTATCCCAAAGTAACCGTTGGGTATTCCTCCATAACACTAAAGACAAAAGTGTTTTGTGGCTAAGTGCATCAAGTTTCTTGAGAAGGAATTTTTTGCGAAAAGTTAAGTGGGAGGACAGTAGAACTTCGATTAGGTTGTTGAACCTAAGCTTTATGTGCTAAGTGGCGCAGCGCCGGAAAGTGTCCCGGAAGCGGCCGCAATGCTCTTGGCTCCCGTGTCCCAAAGGTTGTGGTCACGGCGATCTAAGTTCCTATTGAACTGCGTAGTTCGGGTAATCGATCAAATAGTAAGATTTGAGATTGAATCATTGTTATTTGATAATAATGGACCGACTACATGCAAAGAAGCGATGATGGGCCCTGACTCCGTCAAAATGGCTAGGAGCTATAAAATCCGTGATAGTTCCATACACGAGAAACCAAGTTTCTAAACTTGGAAGACCCTCTAGATACCGTGTTTGGATCTATAAAGAAACAGACGTGGATGTTCTCACATCTATGAAATATTCGACATATCGTTAAAATGGTTTACGATTATGTTCAAAGAGTTGGCTATGACAAGATTTGATCTTTCATAACGATATTTAGTCTGGACGGATTATTGTAGCAACCACTACATATGCTAATTTTTGTATATGGTAGTTGAACAAACGGAACAACGTTCTTCTAATAGAATGGTTACCTAGGACGTGTACAGGACACGGTCCAAAGGGTTCTGTTAATTCAAAGGATGCTAAAATAGCATGCAAATTTCAATGGTTGAAATAAGCATTCGCGGAGTTGGAATCTTCATCATGATGAAATTGTTAAAACGTTTAGTTTCATCAGAGATGGTGAAGATGCTTGCTTTTGCAAGAAATTAAGTGGGAGCGCTGAGACATATTTCTGATACATTATGTAGAAGACATATTGTTGATTGGAAATGATGTATCTTTTATTGACACAGGTGAAGTTTCATTGAAAATTTGATTTTAATGGAAGATTTGGGCAAAACCATTATATTGGGCTAATATGGTCTATATAGATAGATTGAGGTGCTAATATGGTTGGGCCGAAGTACATATATGAAATATTGAATAAGTTCAATATGGAAACGACGAGAAAGGTTCTTGCCGCATGGAAAAGGTTGAAGCGAGATTCAAGTGTTTTGACACTTGGTGAGTAAAATCACATGAATGACTTGATCAATCATGTACACCATGATATGTACAATTCCAGAATGTCCTATGCTCTAAATGTTATGAGCATATACTAGAATGATTCATAGATGATCATTGGACAATAGTAAAGATATCCTTACGTGCTTTGGAAGGACTAAGAATATATATTATGTATGTTGGACAATAGTTCATTGTAAAGTATTACATTGATACTAGTTTTGTCGCAAGATACAATCTAAATTTATCTCAATTTTGGCGGTATGTTAAGGTGGAAAAATGTAATGGAAGAAAGTTCCATGATAGATTTGGAATAGTTCCAAATGGATTTGGATGAGTTCCAAAGTTAAGACATTATAACGAATACTACAACGAAAGGCTAAGTATATGACTGCTCTAGCAGCAGCAAAGGAGGGCATTTGTGTCAAGAAGTTTGTTTGACAAACTAGGTGTAGTTCCAAGCGAGCTAATACTATGAAGATCTATTGTACGACAATAGATTCAACATGTTTTGAGCTCAAGGGACTAAGGTCTCACCGGAGGACCAAATTTATGCAATGCCATCTCATTGGTGAATGAGTGATGCGTAGAGACGCAAAGAAATGCAAATACACACGGACCTGAAGTGTCAGATCTGGATATTAGGTTTACCACTAGCAATGCATATGGATAACACCTGAATGCCACGCCGAACCCACGCGCGCGCCACCGCCGCCCCTCGCCGCCTCTCCCTCCACCGCGGGTGCGCCGGAACCGCGGCCAGCCGAAGCCGCGCCGCTCCACGGCCAGCCGGGCCGCGCCACCCCGACGGCACCGGCCGCCGCCGCCCCCCCTGCGCCTCCCGCGCCCCACGCCACCCCCTGCCTCCTCTCGCCGGAGATCCCACGTCGCCGGAGCCGCGCCAAGTTCGCCGGAGTTCGCGAGTTCGCCGGAGCAAATTCCGGCCAGATGTGAAACCGAGGACCCGATCGCTTTTTTTGAAGTTATTTTATTCGCAAACGAGTCCTTTTGGCAGAAAATTCCCTCAACTCGCGCCCGCGATATCTTCTACACCGTAAGTCGGATCGCGGTGAATCTTTTTGCTATACTTTCTTATTGCTCTGTACTTTAGCATGGTATCAGCTTTTTCACACTTTGCATACTTTTGAATTTGAGATTATTTCAAATTCAAATTCAAATTCCGGTGGTCGTATCTTGTATACTGTTGATCCAAATCGAGTGATTCTTTTTGCGTTGGATCACTCGTGTCATGTACCTTCTGTTTATATCAAGTGTACACAAAAAATTCACAAGTTTATTGATCTGTTTAAATTCAAATTCAATTCAATGTTGCAATTGCTATGACCTGTGTTGTAGTGTTCCATTTCACGTGATTCTTTTTGCATATTGGATCATATGAGACATCTTATCGGCAATATCCACACACCATTCATGTTGCTATTATCTCTACCTTGATTTCATAATGCCTTGATCATAATTTTTGTATCGAAAATTCCTTATCCGTTGACTCTCTCGAGTACACGTTCCACCGATCGCCTTCGAGCACATCCACACCTTTGCACTTCAAAACCTTTTGTTTTGTTGCTAAAACCTTTGTGATTGTTTTGTTGATCTTTTGTTTGTCTCGTTGTGATGTGATTGCTTATTGAGTTCTTTCGTTGACGATAGATTGCTCGGAGTGTGACGAATAGAGTTGACTGGAACGTGATGAAGGGAATATGCCCGAGAGGCAATAATAAAGTGGTTATTATCTTATTCCATGTTTATGATAAATGTTTATTTTCATGCTATAATTGTGTTAACCGGAAACGTTAATACATGTGTGTTTAATAAACAGAGAAAAGGTTCCTAGTAATGCCTCTCTTTATACTAGTTTGTTGATTAACGGATGATCAAGGTTTCCTGATCATGAACATTGGATGTTGTTAATAACAAGGTCATGTCATTGGAGAATGATGTGATGAACATACACCCACAGTAGTTATAGCAATACGATCATGTCATCAAAGTTTCTATTGCTGTATCAAACTTTCACGAAGTAACCCTAATCCTTAGACCATGAGATCACGTCAATCACTGACACCGGAAGAGTACTTTGATTCCATCAAACGTCACACCGTAACAGGGTGATTATAAAGGTGTCGTTGGGTACTTGGAAAGTGTTAGTTGAGGCTCGTGGATCAAGAGTGGGATTTGTCCATCCAGATGACGGAGAGATATACTCTGGGCCCTCTCGGTGATATCACATTGACATCGCTTGCAAGCACGTGACTGGCTCACGAGGATGTTATATCACGGAACGAGTAAAGAGTACTTGTCGGTAACGAGATCGAACTAGGTATGGATGATACCAAATGATCGGATCTCGGACAAGTAAAATATCGCGAGACAAAAGGAATTGGTTACGGAGTTTTTGGTTCACACGATCACTAGTTCATCGTTGAGTAAGTGGGAGTCATCATGGATCTCCAGATCCCGCTGATGATTATTGATCAGAGAAGAGTCTCTGTCATGTCCATTTTATTCACGAACCGTAGGGTGACACACTTAAGGATTCGTTGACGCATTTGAGTGGATACGGAACGCCAGAGAATATACTGGACAGCACATGGACTGTTTTGATAAAACTGCTGGAATAGTTTCGGTATATCAAAATAGTGCAAGGGGATAATTGTTAATGTGTTCAATGAATGAAGTGTTCATCAATGAAGTACTCATTGAATGAAGTGTTCATTAATTTGAGTGACATTAAACAAGATAATTAAAAGTGTTTTAATGTGATAAACTCTTGGAATTTTGAGTGGAGAATTATGGAAGTTATGGGAATAATGTGTGACCCTTTGTTTTTGTGAGTGGAGAGTCCACCCACATGATGAGGGGAGAGGTGGGGGCACCTCTTGGGGCATGCTACCCCTTGGGGGCTGCCTCCCCCTCCTATATATAGATGGGTGGAGACCCCTCTACACACTAATTCCTCCATCTCTCATATGCCCTTTGGTTGGCATCTTCCTCCCCTTGCTAGCTGATCCAGTTTCACGAGTACGGTGCTTAGGCGAAGCCCTGCTCAAGATCTTCTCTACCACCACCACCACTATGTTGTAGTGCTGCTGGAGTTCCCGAGGATCCACTACTTCCGCTGCCCAACTGGAGCAAGGGGCGGAGGTCGTCACTGATCTGTACGTGTGACCGACTACGGAGACGCTGCCCGTTCGTGGCGTCAAGTCTTCATCACGACCTTGAGGTCGGCGAGTGTTCGACTACATCACCCACGAGAATAGTTCTCGTTAAAGCTTTTGGTTTTCGAGGGTGAGTCCTTCTCAAACCGTTACAAGTGATCTTCTAGATGTGATCTTGGCTGTTACAACCGTAGGAAATTTTTTGTTTTCTATGCAACGAACCCATCACGTGAGAGCGAAGATCTTCATCGAATGTATAAGGCAAGTGATGCTTTGACCATACTCATACCTATATTTTTTATATGCATTATGTTAAGATATATCACCCTATTGCATGATAGGTAGTTTATTATATTGTTGCTGCAAAACCAGTTAGGATAGCCACATGTTTTGACTTGTCTACCGTAGATCAACCTAGCCGTGTTGTTACTTTATTGCTATGCTTTATAGACGTGGTTTGGGTTGTGAGAATTCATGGAGTGCATGTGAGCTATTTAATAATTTGTGTAGCAACTGTTTAATAAATAGAAATCACTTCTGGACGGGCGAGTTGCATCCCGGTAGTTGTGCCTTGTCTAAGGACAGTGCCGGGGTTAAATGCACCCAATGGTTGTTTTGGTGGTGAACCGGGTGCGTCATGGTGTCTACCCTCTCACGCAGTGGGCGCCGTCCAGGCTCAAAAAGATCAGACATGCAATATTACTAGTAACTTCCGTGTACAGCCACTGGCTATATGGGCTCTGGCTTAGATGAGTAAGTTGTGGGGAACCTGGCCCTAGTAGCTAGCTGATGTAGATGTGTTGTTAGGTGTACCGGCTACCAAAGGGTGGAGGCAACCTCTTCAGAAAGTCTTTGTCTCAATCTTCGAGTTGAGTCCAGTGGGGAACGTGTACAACCTCTGCAGAGTGTATAAACTGATCATGATTAGCCGTGTCCACGGTTACGGACGAACTTTGAGCAACTAGTCAGTACTGTTGTTGAATGATCTTGACAGATGAACACTTAATAATAATTTGGTTGGGACAAGAGTAGCTTGGGTTGCTGTGTGTTTCAGGTAGAATTCAACTTAAAACTTTGACTAGTTTAGTTCAGGAGAAAATTGGCTTTCTGCAAAACTAAACCATAAGCCTTTCCTTTGACTTACCTTGCATGTAGTTGTAGGTCCTTTATATAATCTTTTCCGTGTCACTTGCCGTACAAATCAGATGTACTGACCCGTTGTCGGGCTGTAACCTTCGGTGTTGCAGGTTTTTCAGACGATCAGTAAGGTGAGTTTAGGGGTTGCGAGTCTACACTCAGCATGTTCGCATGTGGCTGTTGATGGGACTCCACGTTACTTGTTATTGCTTCCGCTATTTTTATATTGAATAAGCTAGCCTTGAGCTATGCAACTTGTTATTTATTTTACTCTGGATCATACGTTGTAACAATGATGCACTTGTACTTTGATATACATCTATAATACTGTGTGTGCCAGCGAGTCGATCCAGGGACTGGCGCTTGAGCACAGAGACTTCAATTCGGTGTGAATTGGGTCGTTACATGGACGTCGACACGGATCAAGGTACTAGGCCGAGAGGGGTCAGTGAGCCCAATGTGTGGTTGTACTCTTTTTCTTGGATTACCATACAAGAACTCGGTGCTTAAGGCGGTGTTCAACAAGACAACCCACTGTGTACTCCTACACAGCCTCTCATCGTTCACCTTGTATTAGGGTGGATTCACCAACACAGTTTCACTTTCATCAACACCATGTTCACCATCATCCCGACTCACATCAAAAGCAACCTCATTGTACCACTAAGCATGCAATAAGCAGTAACAGTTGCAGGGGCCACATGATATCAATCAACTCCTATGTCAGCTAGGATTGTGGTTTGCTTACTACTGTGACAAGATGATAGGTCATGCATCGGATATGGGTTCAACTATGCGGTAGAATCGATACAAGGTGATCTCCTAAACATGCATAAGCGAGACTGAGAGGGAATTGGGATTTTATAGACATGATCAATGGGGTTTGCTTGCCTTGCTGACGAGGTTCACACACGGTGTCTTCAACGAAGGGGGTGGCCTCCGGTTCCGGTTCCACTTCTATCGAGCAAACAAAGAAATCAAGGAATAAATATAATTGCGATTCTCAAGCACATGATAAGTTGTGGAAACATGATGTACATGGTACTGATGTGTTGACAATTCCATTTAATTGAAGTGTATTGCAAAAGAATTGCAAATTCAAACTCCAAATTCAATTTCAAATTAAGCCATATGCACATTTTCTACAGTTGCCCCATTTTAAAATGGTCAAACATGAAAACAAATTGCATATTCTTAATCACTGCATTTTTCTGATAATTTTTCATATATTATATGTTTAATTTGGAGTTAATATGAATTTTCTATGATTTATTGAAGTTTTGGCTAATTTCTGTAATTTCTGGAATTTCTCTGGAATTGTTTTATTTCTGGAAATTGTTTATTGCATCAGCATGACCTCAGCATGACATCAGCAGGGGGCTGACATGTGGGCCATGCATGTCAGTGACTCTGTTTTAAAATCCGGTTTAATTAGCTTAACAGTGGGGTTAAGGGGGGGCTGGGGACCTCGCGCGTCTGAAGAAGCCATCGGGGGTCCAAGGGGAGGCGCTGGAGCACGGCCACGACGGCGATGGCGGCGACCGGCGCACTGGAGAGATGAGGACGGCGATTCAGGAACGGATTCGAGCGGGGTTTTGAGGGGAATTGAGCGCAAGCTCACCCTGGGTGCAGTGAAGTGCTCGAGGAAGCCGGAGGAGGCGAGGCGGCGGACTATTCCGGCAATGGCGCACGGCGGCCGTGGTGGAAGAAATTGACGCGGGCGACGTATCCAGGGAGCTTCGACTCGATTCCTTCTGCGGGGAGGCGCGGGGCGCAGTTGCGGAGCTCCTGGACAAGGTGCGGCGGCGTGAGGAGCATGGTGGCCGCGTGCGGGCACGACGACGGCGAGGTGGTCGTCTCGGGCTTGCGCGGGATCTTGCGGGAGAGAGGGAGACGACGAATCCAGAGGGGCGGAAAGGTGCGCGGGCTCTCCAGCTTTGCCACGGCGTGCTTGTGAGGAGGGAGGGAAGCAGGAGGTGGCCGAGGTGGCCACGGCGTCCACGGCATGCCGGGCACGCAGCTGCCTGGCTGCCTGGAGAAGAAGACAAGGGCGCCGGGGGTGGGCCTGGGCCGGCTTCTGGCCAGGCTGGGCCAGGTAAGTGGGTGGGGGTGGGCTCTCTTCTCTTTTTCTTTTTCTCTGTTTCTGCTTTCTGTTTTCTATTTTTCTTTGCTTTGTTTTGCCCCAAATAAATAGCAGAGCATTTTTCTTAAATGCCCAAATATTTTTATAAACCCTAGGTGACCAGTAGCTAGTCACATTTAGGATTTGGGCATTTTTGAAATTCAACTTATTTGAATTTCAAATCAAATAGGGGTTCTTTTAATTTTCCAAGGCACTGTTTGAATTTTAGAACATTCCATGGGCATGGGAAAATACCCAAACCACTTCTAAAATGATCACCATCATTTATAGAAATTTTCCAAATGTTCAGATGATTTTTGGAAAAAGATTTTTATCTGGCCATTTGAATTAATTCTCAGGGCTTTTCTTTTCCCCATTTTTGAATTTCATTTGAATTTTTGCATGATGCAAAGGGCACTCAAACCCTAGCACTTACCCTAGTTGGGGTTCTGACATAGATACACTTTCATACACTTTTGATCATATTTGGACTAACCTATTAACTCAGTGCACCCCAGTGCCAGTTTCTGTTTTCTGCTATTTTTCTATTTCAGTTTTCCCCCATATTAAAAGTGCTCAAAAAATTTGGGAAAATCAGATAAAAAATCAGCGTGAAGGAACCTTCTGGAGTCTCGAAGGGGGACCAGGTGGGACCCACCAGGGCCCCAGGCGCCTAGCTGGCGCGGCCTAGGGCTTGGCCGCGCCACGGGGGCGCTTGGACCCCTGGTGGCCCCCCTGGCTGCCCCCCTTCGCCTATATATCTCCCGTGACATGAAACTTCCGAAGACAGAACCCTTTTTTGCGATCTCGCCTCGGTTCCGCCGCCGCCGCGCTTCCAAGATCGGGAGCACTAGCAGACCTCTTCCCGGCACCTTGCTGGAGGGAGGATCGACCTCCGGGATCTTCCCCTCCACCATGGACTCTTCCCGGATGTGCCGTGAGTAGTTTCCTTTGGACCATGGGTCCGTGATCAGTAGCTATGTGATGTTCTCCTCCCCTCTTTGTTCTTCATGGTTTAGACCTCGTGAGTTGCCCTACATGATCAAGGCACATATGTAATCTTTCTGCTGTTGCTATGTTGAGTTTTATGGGATCTGATGGATTATGAGATTATGTTTAGATTGTGATAGAGTAATATATTTGGTTCTTATCTTTTATATTTTTGTTCCTAAGTAATTCTTGCATGTTCTCCGTTACTGTTTATTTCTTTGGCCAAGTAGTAGGTAGTTACTCCAAGAGGGAACGTTATGCTCGATTGTGGGTTCATGCCCCCTGATGACACGCTTGAGTGACAGAAACGTGAGTCTAGGGGATGCGTTGTTGCCACAAGGGGGAAAGCAATGGTGCTTGTAACCGCGGTTGCAAGGATTGTTTACTTTACGCAAAGTTCTTTTTAATGCAGTTGTCTGTTTCTTTGGGTTTACACTTTGGGTGGGGCTCGCAACTTAATACCAGCGAGATGTTCTGGATAGATATGTCAAGGTGGATGATTAGTAGTAGATGCAGTTGGATTTTTGCGTACTGCCCATGCTTTTGAGCCTCTTCCTTTCTTTGTAGCATAGTTACCATTGCGGTGCGTTTATAATCCTGTTAATTGTCCATCTGTAATTTGTTTACCTCACATAGCAGTTTTATCGTCTTTTGGAAGAGAGACATCACTAGTGAACATCACGGGACCCCCGTCCATATTCTCATCATTGTTTACATGCTTATTTACTTTCTTGCTTTTCAGTTGCTATCATTATCATTATCCCTTGCGTTTGATCCTTTGTAAACAACAAGACCGGAGAGATTGATAACCTCTCTGAACTTCATTGGGAGCAAAGTTATTTGTGTCTGTGTGCAGGTCCAGGTCAAGGAGGCAACTTTTATCTTATTCGGTGCCATTGCTTCCTTGCCACCTACTTATCATCTCAGGAGTCCTACTGGAGACAAACCCTATCATCTACATAGGGGAAATTTGCTGCTATCCTACATATCACCTTCCACTTGGGGTAACCAACGAAGGGCGAGAAACCATTATCATCATCTCGCAGATCAAGCAAATTTCTGGCGCCATTGCCACGGACTCCGAGTGATAAGATAGGGGAGTTTCCCACTACCTTTTACCTTTACTTTTTAGTTTTGTTAGTTTACCTTTCAGTTTTTACCTTTGTGTCTTATATCAAAAATTACAAAAAAAAATCTGCCACACTTGCTGGTACTATGGGTTCCACTGAAAACACCAAGTTGTGTAACTTCACTAGTCACAACAACAAAGACTTTATCTGCACTCCTATTGCCAAACCTTCCACTTCAGCTACCTCTTATGAAATTAAACCTGCTTTGCTAAACCTTGTTATGAGAGATCAATTCTCGGGTGCTGGAGATGATGCTGCTTTACACTTAAATAATTTTGTTAAGTTATGTGATATGCAAAAGTATAAAGAAGTACAAGGTAATGTTGTTAAGCTCAATCTTTTTCCTTTCTCTTTGAGGGAAGGAGCTAAAATCTGGTTTCAATCTTTTCCTAGGAATAGCATAGATTCTTGGGATAAGTGCAAATATGCTTTTATTGGGAAGTACAACCCACCTTCTAAAATTATCCAATTGAGGAGTAACATTATGAATTTTAAGCAATTGGATAATGAACACGTTGCCCAAGCTTGGGAACGTATGAATTCTCTTGTTAAGAAATGCCCTACACATGGTTTGACTACTGATGTCTAAGCACGCTTCTATTCTTGTAGACTATGTTGGGCCTCCAAGCGCAGAGGTTTGTAGGACAGCAGCAATTTCCCTCAAGTGGATGACCTAAGGTTTATCGAACTCAGGGAAGTAGAGGTTGAAGATGGTCTCTCTCAACCAACCCTGCAATTAAGATACAAGAAGTCTCTTGTGTCCCCAACACACCTAATACAACTAGGAGTTGAATAGGTGCACTAGTTCGGCGAAGAGATGATAAAATACGAGTGATATGTGTGGCAAAGCAAGGTAATATAAATCTGTAATAAAAAGTGCAGCAAGCAAACATGTGACAAAAGTGAGCACAAACGGTGTAACAATGGTGGAAACAAGGCCTAGGCTTCATACTCTCACTAGTGGCAACTCCCAACAACATTAACATAGCCTAATCACATGATATTTCCACTAAAACATGCATTGGAGACGTACTCGGAGGTCATTCCTTTGTGGTCAAGAGAGGACGAGAATTATGTAGGGCTACAAAAGCACACCTCAGAGTTCGTAGTTCTCAATCTATGGATTTCCCAATGTCACCGCGGACATCCAAAGAGAGTACCACAAGCACCACAACATATCTCAAGGATAGTCAAAGACAAGCACCAAGAGACTCTCAATCTTCAATCAACACACAAAACAGGAAATCACTCATGATAATATTCTTCTAACCCATGTCCAATAAACCGCTGTCACCTTGGTCTCGGGGATTATACTAGATAAGATCAATTTAGTACATCAATCCAATACATAGAGGAAGGGGAAATATCATGGGATCACCCTAGATTAACATAGCCTATGATCACAACTAAGATCACATCATGGGGGAGAGAGAACAACACATAGCTACTGGTAGAAACCTCAGCCCCGAGGGAGAATACTCCCGCTTCATGGAGGGAGGAAGCAACGTCGATGGATATGAATCCGGGGGCACTTCCCCGTCCTGACAGGGTGCCGTCACAGGAATTCTGGTCCCCGAAGCTTGTTGGCGATGGCGGCGGAGATCGGACTCGCTTCTGGAAAAAGTACTTCGATATTAGGGGTTTCCACCCCGAGGGCTAAATATAGGCGGAGGGGGTGTCGAGGGGACCCACCAGGCAGCCAGGAGGCCTCGTGGCGCGGCCTAGGGTGGGGCCGCGGCAGGGACCCTCCTGGTCTCCTGGTGGTGGCCCCCCTCCGCTACCTTGGTGATTCTGGAAGCTTCCGGGTCGCTGATTTTTTATCTGATTTTTCTGGGTTTTTTGGAGCACTTTTAATGGCCGAAAAACCTGAAATACAAAAACAGCAGAAAACTTCAACTGACAGCTGGGTGCACTGGGTTAATAGATTAGTCCAAATATGCTCAAAAGTGTATGAAAGTTCAAGCAAATCATGGCAAAGTCACACAAAACATGCATGGAGCAAGCAGAAATTATAGATACGTTTGGGACATATCAACATCCCCAAGCTTAATTCCTGCTCGTCCTCGAGTAGGTAAATGATAACAAGCATAATTTCTGTGGTGACATGCCACACAACCATATAAGGACTTTTAAGTAAAGCAACCAAAGCACGAAATTCAATTCAAGTCTTAACAAGCAAGAGTCTATATTAGCATTGACACAAGCAACAAAAGAACAAAAGGTGCAAGAGCTCTCGCTGTCCGTGACTCGAATATCTCCAGATGGTGTTTGCGTGCAAGCAGGGGACTGGGAAAAGAAAGAAAAAAGGTTGTTGAGAACAACTATCTACTAAAGTTTCACACTTGGTCTCCTTTGGATTCTTATCTTGACTCGTCCCCAGACCACTAGCTAGGTACAAGTCAAACTGATCCACTCCCTTTCGATATTTTGAGCACTCATGAAATGGATGAGCGTGAGCAAGAAAGTTGACACCTAAAAGGCAAAACAGAAAGAAGGTGGAGGAGGAAGACAAAAAGGTGTGAAAGGCTCACATCAATGAGTACAATCATAGGCGAGAGAAGGCCATATGATAGATATGATGTGAGGAGTTGGGATTGCCATGCAACGGATGCACATGTGAGCTAAAAGCTCTCCAAGGGAACTAGTGGGGGTGCATCTAACTTGCTTTCTCAAGAAGACCTAGAGCTCGTTTGAGGAGGCTCATCATTGGAATATACAATCCAAGTTCTATAGTGTGAAGGTCCCCACATAGCTATATGCATGATGATGATCTCTATGGAGTACAAGGGATAGAGGATGAAGTACTAGTGTGGATCTCTCAAAAGGAATAGTAGTGTGCCCCCCTTCTCTCTTTTTATTTTTCTTTTTCTCTTTTTTCTATTTTTTGTATTTTTTTTGGTTGCCTCAATGGCTCTTTCTATTTAACTCTCATTTGTCCTCTTTGGGATCTTTTGATTTTGTCCTTGTTATCTTTTCCTCACTTTAGGGGCAACACTCTATATTTTACAAGAATATAGGAGATCTTTCACACTTTACAAAGGTACTCACATAAAGAATACATAACTATCATGATGCAAATGTATGCCTCTGCCAGGATAGCAGGATATGCAATGATACTAGCGCGTCATGTAGCAATGATTAGGTCAAGGCCCAACTAGCATGCGGCTCATCGATCAAGCAAGTAGCATGTATGACATGAAGATCAAGTCATGAGAAGGTGGATGTTGCATGGCAATGTATCTCGGAAAGGCTATGGAAATGCCTTGTAGGTAGGTATGGTGGCTGTTTTGAGGAAAGATATAAGGAGGCTTATGATGACAGAGCGTATCGTGCCAAGGGTTTGGATGCACCGGCGAAGTATGCGCCAACTCTCAATGTGAGAAAGGGCAATGCACGGTACCGAAAAGGCTAGAAAAAGTATAGGTGGGTGGAAGTGTCAACTTTCGAATACTCACATTAGTCCGAAGAACTCATGCACTTATTATCGGTAACTCTCAATCTAATCAGGAGGTTCACAAAGAGATAAGTACCCCGAGGAGGAATGTATGGGGGTTTGGTTATCCTTGCGCATCCTCGACTCATGGTACGTGAGTGTACTCTAATATTCGAACCCTCCAGAGGTTAGTGATCCATCTAGTAGCTAGAGTTCTCAACAGGGGTTTTTGGTTTTCGAAAAAAACACGGATTGCCCAAAATACGACATCTATCACTAATTGGCTCGATCTCTTGACACCGAAAGTTCAAACATTACTCTAGTCAATAACTCAAAACTATTGCAAGTTACTACTATAAAGAGAATAGCAACTTCAACTACCTACTTTCTAGTCCAGACACAAAACTCAGTGCAACAGGCAAACTCTCTAACAAGATAAAACATGCAACCTATAGAAAGTTCAACCTGAGACAAAAGAGAAGCTCTAGAAGAAAACTAAAGCACTACAACTAAACAGGGAAGCAGCTAAGAAAAGAAAAAGAACAACTCACAGCTAAGGAAATAGTCATGCAAATCCTATGAGGTGTTCTAGTTCAAACAGAGCGTGTTTCTCTCCCACACAAAGTAATACGGGATCTAACTTGTTATGAACAGCAAGCAAAGCTAAATAAAACTAAAAATAAAACCTAAGAGCGAGACGCTCCAAGCATAGCACATAACGCATGAAGTGATAAAAATATAGTGAGACGAAGGACGAACTGATGATTGTTGATGGAGAAGGGGTTGCACGGGGGCATCCCCAAGCTTAGACGCTTGAGTCTCCTTGAATATTTGTTGGGGATGCATGGGGGCATCCCCAAGCTTGAGCTCTTGACACTCCCGAATCTTCTTTCATCATCTTCCATCGCACACTTGAAAACTCCCTTCATACATAACTCATCATAAGCTGATTAGAGAAGTTAGTACCCTTAATAAATAATTTTTCCCACTGGATATAAAGATATTCTTGAAGATATAATGTTTCTCATGATTGCCAAAAGGTTTTGCAAAGAAAAAAGCAAGATTAAGGTTTGCAAACGTTAGGAGAGACAAAACGTGGCAGAATCTGTGAAAAACAGAACAACAGGTAGTAAAGAATTTTTTAGGGGTACTTCTGCAACTCGAATCAAAAAACTCAGAACAGACGCTCGAAAGTAAATTGTATGGAGCACGCTGTCAAAACAATTCATATCAAAAAGATAATCTGGTGATTTTAGGCTAATTTTTCCGTCCAAGGACAGAATCTGTTTTCTGGGCAGCATGTCACAACTTTTGAACTTTCTTGCAATCAGAGGCTAGACTTGGCACAAAGCTTGAAAATAAAGATACAATGATGTTGCTACAGTAGTAACAATCATCAAGACCACTAAAAACTGAAAGTAAAAAACTCAAACTAAAGATAACAAGGGTTGTCTCCCTAGAGCTCTTTCTTTATAGCCATAAAGATAGGCTTAAGATTTTAATGATGCTCTCGTAGGAATAAGGAATAAGAGTTGAAGAACAAAAGAGAGCATCAAGAAGCAAATAACAAACACATTTAAGTCTAACGTGCTTTCTATGCAAAGGGATCTTGTAGAGAAATAACTCATGGAAGCGTAAAGATATTAGCATAGGAAGCCAAAATAAGTGCAACTTCAAAACCTTCAACTTAAAGAGAGGGAAGTTGATATTATTGAAATATCTATAAGAATATGTTCCCTTCTCATAATAATTTCCAGTAGGATCATGAATAAACTCAACAATATAAGCATCACATAAAGCATTGTTACCATGATCCACATGCAAAAGGGTACTCTTACTCTCCACATAAGCATAATCTTTCTCATTGGTAATAGTGGGAGTAGGACTATCATAAACAACTTGAACAATATAGATTAATTGTGTATTAGGAAGATGGTGTTCAACAAGGGAGTAATTACCTCCATGATTATGACAAGTTTCATAAGGATAATTTCTCCTTATGTCATAGGTACCTTTAAAATCACTATAGATAGGAGTTATAACATCATCATAGTAGAGAAGAGAATTATCATTGCTAGCAACTATATTTGTAAACATGATGTCTTTATTCTTAATAGAAAAAGAATTATCAATTACCACATCACTAATGGTTAAAGGACTTGCAATCCTATCATCCCCAAGCTTGGAGCTTTCCATATCATCACTCTCAGAGTTGGTACCAAAAAGATTTTCAAGGTCATAAGTAGCATTATCATCATTTTCCCAATCACAAAAAGCAATATGCATATCATAATCAAAATCATCTTCAATAGTGCCTATGGACTTAACATCAGGATAATAATGAATGCAAGCAAGCTCACCGTCCTCCAAAAATTTCTGCCCGTTAGGATAAAAATTGATGCGTGGAATATGCTCAGGCCAGGTTGATACACATTCTTCTTCCTTCTTTCTCCTCTTCCTCCTCCTCTTATTTTTCTTCTTATTCACCTTAGGAGGGAGTGGTTGAAGATGATGTTTCTCCACATATCCTAGTTTATCATTAGAAACAATAGGGGAAACTTGGGAGAAACTCTCCTTTTTATTAGTAGAGATATAAGAGGCATTTTTATACTTTGGTAAAGTTCCCTCCTTTCTAATCTTACTTATGTAATCATTTCCATGGCAATTAACAACACAATAGAGATGGCAATTTTGTAAAGTGTTGCTAATTCCTAAGGCATTAACATCTAGCCAAGAAATCTTTTCTGATAACTCTTCACACATCAAAAATAACATAAGTTCATCATAAATATCAGAAGTGATCATGTTATCACACAACTGGTTAACAGTTATGTTTTGAAATTTCATGCATTCAAAATTGAAGTGACCCTCTATACAGCAAAGTTCACAAGTAAAGGGATAACGGTCACACAATTCTCTAGCAATTTCATTTAAATCTTTGACCCAAGTGATTGTTCTTTCATGCTTATGTTTCTTACAATACTTCTCTTATTCAATCATAGGCCTTTCACAAGGTCTATCCACTCCACAAAAATTAACATGCTTATATAAAACTTCATTTTCAGGAATTGGATCATGCATGTTGCAATCATCATGAACAATTTCATTTTCGTTGCAAATATCTTTAAAAGGTTCATGATGCTTGATACAATTCTCCATAGGAATATTAAAATGTGAAGCAAAAGATTTGAGGAAATCAACAAGGAGTAGAGAATCAAGCCCAAACTTAGTACTAAACATATTAAAACTTTTAGTTTCAACAAAGGACTTAATGCAATCATACTCATAATTTATACCTGACTCTTTACCTTTGTCGATCTCCCAATCTTCAGTATTGCGTTGAATTCTTTTAAGGAGTTCCCATTTAGCATCAGTCTTTTTGTTTGTAAAAGAACCCATAGAGGAAGCATTGAGCAAGTCTCTATCCTGTCGAGAGAGCCTTGCATAAAAATTAGTAATAATTATATCTTTCGGGAGCCCATGGTTAGGACATTCCAACATTAAAGTTTTCAGTCTCCCCCAAGCTTGAGCTATGCTCTCTCCGTCGTGAGGATAGAAATAATAAATATAATTCCTATTCTCATGAACTTCATGAAAAGGATAAAACTTGGAGTAAAAGAGAGACTGGATCTCTTCCCAATCCTATAGGTGAGAATCATCTAGTAGCCTATACCATTCCAATGATTTTCCTTTCAGTGACAAGGCAAACAATTTCTTCATGACTTCACCTCTTGTCAAACCTGAAATCTTAAATAACTCACAAAGTTCTGTAAGTTTCAACAAATGAATACTAGGATTGACTATCCCATCATAACAATCAATAATAATTATTTCAACTATCCCAAGTGGTATTTTGAACAGGATACATTCAGTAGGTGGAGGAGACTTCTCTACCACGAGTGTGGTAAAGCGGCCTTCCCCAAACAACGAACTAAGAGTGCAATTTTCCATAAGCATAACTAGTGAAAAGTAAAAACAAGAAACGAGAAGATTTAATTGCAAGATCTAAAGATATACCTTCAACGCTTACCTCCCCGTCAACGGCGCCAGAAATAGCTTGATGTCTACGCACGCTTCTATTCTTGTAGACTATGTTGGGCCTCCAAGCGCAGAGGTTTATAGGACAACAGCAATTTCCCTCAAGTGGATGACCTAAGGTTTATCGAACTCAGGGAAGTAGAGGTTGAAGATGGTCTCTCTCAAGCAACCCTGCAATTAAGATACAAGAAATCTCTTGTGTCCCCAACACACCTAATACAACTAGGAGTTGTATAGGTGCACTAGTTCGGCGAAGAGATTGTAAAATACGAGTGATAGGTGTGGCAAAGCAAGGTAATATAAATATGTAATAAAAAGTGCAGCAAGCAAACATGTGACAAAAGTGAGCACAAACGGTGTAACAATGGTGGAAACAAGGCCTAGGCTTCATACTTTCACTAGTGACAACTCCCAACAACATTAACATAGCCTAATCACATGATATTTCCACTAAAACATGCATTGGAGACGTACTCGGAGGTCATTCCTTTGTGGTCAAGAGAGGACGAGAATTATGTAGGGCTACAAAAGCACACCTCAGAGTTCATAGTTCTCAATCTATGGATTTCCAAATGTCACCGCGGACATCCAAAGAGAGTGCCACAAGCACCACAACATATCTCAAGGATAGTAAAAGACAAGCACCACGTGACTCTCAATCTTCAATCAACACACAAAACAGGAAATCACTCATGATAATATTCTTCTAACCCATGTCCAATAGACCGATGTCACCTTGGTCTCGGGGATTATACTAGATAAGATCAATTGGGTACATCAATCCAATACATAGAGGAAGGGAAAATATTATGGGATCACCCTAGATTAGCATAGCCTATGATCACAACAAAGATAACATCATGGGAGAGAGAGAACACATAACTACTGGTAGAAACCTCAGCCCCGAGGGAGAACTACTCCCGCTTCATGGAGGGAGGAAGCAACGTTGATGGAGATGAATCCGGGGGCACTTCCCCGTCCCGGCAGGGTGCCGGCACAGGAATTCTGGTCCCCCGAAGCTTGTTGGCGATGGCGGCGGAGATCGGAATCGCTTCTGGAAAAAGTACTTCGATATTAGGGGTTTCCACCCCGAGGGCTAAATATAGGCGGAGGCGGTGTCGAGGGGACCCACCAGGCAGCCAGGAGGCCTCCTGGCGCGACCTAGGGTGGGGCCGCGCCAGGGAACCTCCTGGTCTCCTGGTGGTGGCCCCCCTCCGCTACCTTGGTGATTCTGGAAGCTTCCGGGTCGCTAATTTTTTATCTGATTTTTCTGGATTTTTTGGAGCACTTTTAATGGCCGGAAAACCTGAAATACAAAAACAGCAGAAAACAGCAACTGGAAGCTGGGTGCACTGGGTTAATAGATTAGTCCAAATATGCTCAAAAGTGTATGAAAGTTCAAACAAATCATGGCAAAGTCACTCAAAACATGCATGGAGCAAGCAGAAATTATAGATACGTTTGGGACGTATCAACTACCTGGATGGTTATCTAGACTTTTTATGCAGGCTTGAACTTTACCTCCCGGAACCTGTTAGATTCGGCCGCGGGAGGAACCTTTATGTCAACTACACTTGGTGATGCCACAAAGCTTCTCGATGAGATGATGGCCAACTATTCCCAATGGCACACCGAACGCGCTCCAACAGGTTGGAAGGTAAACTCTGTCGAGGAGATTACCTCTCTAAATGAAAAAGTTGACTTTATTATGTCTCTACTTACCAAGCAACCCTCTATTGATCCTCATGATGTTCCTTTAAATTCTTTGGTTGCTCAGGAACAAGTAGATGTGAACTTCATTACTAGAAACAACTTCAACAATAATGCTTATAGGGGCAATTTTGCTAGCAATCCTAGACCGTTTCCATCCAACTATGGGAACAACAATACTTATCCTAGCAACAAGAACCCCAATTCTGAATTAGAAAGCATGCTTAGACACTTTATCAATACCCAAAAAGCCTTCAACAAGAATGTAGAAGAAAAGTTAGCTAAATTAGATAATCTTTGTTTGAAGGTAGACAGCTTAGCCCTTGATGTTGAGATGTTAAAAATTAGAACCTCTCCCCTTGAGGAGAGGAAGGCCACTCCTATTAATGCTATCCAGCTACAAATCAATGAATACATTAGGATGATGGCTAAACTCAAAGAAATATGGACTAGAGAAAAAGAGGAAGAGGATATAATTAAGAGCCTTCCAACACACCCACACAGTTGCCACTATCCAAATTGTTGAGGATACCGAAACTATTAGCACCCAATGCATTCCTGGTCCCATTGGACCTATTAATGGTGATGCTAACACCTCAACTATAGAAGAAGAAACTCCTATGAACATAGAGGGTTTCAAACAAGTGAGCCTAGATGACACTACTACCACCTTTGATAGTGGTGATATAGATTTTGATAGTTGCACCCTCTCAGAAGTTATTAGCTTGTTACACAAAATGTCAAGAGACCCCCACACTAGCACACTTAATCTTGCCTTCACGGAGCATATCACAAATGCTCTCATCAAAGCTAGGGAGGAGAAGCTTAGGATATAAGCCTCCGTACCTAGGAAGCTAGATGATGGTTGGGACCCTATGATCAAAATTAAATTAAATAACTTCTCTTGCTATGCTTTATGTAACGTTGTAGCTAGTACCTCCGTCATGCCCAAAAGAATGTATGATATGTTTGAATTGAAACCTTTTGATTCTTGTTCTTTTGGTGTTCGTCTTGTCGATTCTTCCGTAAAGAAACCTTTGGGGAAGATCGACGATGTTCTTATCATTGTCAATGACAACTATGTTCCTGTTGATTTTATTATTATGGATATAGAGTGTGAACCTTTATGTCTAATTATTTTGGGACGTCCTTTTCTTCGCACCGTTGGTGCTATCATTGACATGAAAGAGGGGAATATAAAATTTCAATTCCCTCTCAAAAATGGGATGGAACACCTCCCTAGAAAGAAAGTCAAGTTACCTTTTGAGTCCGTTACACGGGCTAGCTATTCTCTTTCTCTTGATAAAACTTGATTCTTCTTTTGCCTTATGCCTAGCTTAAAGGCGTAAAAGAAAGCGCTTGTTGGGAGGCAACCCAAGATGTTTTTACATCTCTTTTTAGTGGTCTTGATGATTGTTACTACAGTAGCAACATCATTGTATCAATATTTTCAAGCTTTGTGCCAAGTTATAGCCTCTTATGATAAGGGAAGCAAAAGTTGTGACATGCTGTCCAGAAAACAGATTCTGTCTTCGTGACGGAAAAAATCAGATCAAATCACCAGTTCATCTATTTGAGCTGATTTTTTTACACAGCGTGCTCTATACCATTGCGGAACTTTTGTATGTTCTGAGTTTTTTGATTTGAGTTGCAGAAGTACCCCGACAAAATTCTCTACTACCTGTTGTTCTGTTTTTCATAGATTCTGTCATGTTTTATCTCTCCTTACTTTTGCAAACCTTAAGCTTGCTTTTGCTTTGCAAAAACCTTGTGGCAATCTTGATAAACAGTAGATCTTCAAGAATATCTTTATATCCAGTGGGGAAAAATTATTTTATCAAGGGTACTAACCTCTCTAATCACCTTATGATGAGATATGTATGAAGGGAGTTTTCAAGTGTGCGATGGAAGATGATGAAAGAAGATCCAGGAGTGTCAAGCGCTCAAGCTTGGGGATGCCCCCATGCATCCCCAATAAATATTCAAGGAGACTCAAGCGTCTAAGCTTGGGGATGCCCCCGTGCATCCCCTTCTTCATCAACAATCATCAGTTCATCCTTCGTCTCACTATATTTTTATCACTTCATGCGTTATGTGCTATGCTTGGAGTGTCTCGCTCTTAGGTTTTATTTTTACTTTTCTTTAGCTTTTCTTGGTGTTCTTAACAATTTAGACCCCGTCTTACTTTGTGTGGGAGAGAAACACGCTACACTCCAATCTAGAACACATCATAGGATTTTTTATGCTTATCTTTTTACTGTTGTGTGTTCTTTATCTTTTCGTAGCTACTGCCATGTTTAGTTTTAGTTTTAGTTTGTCTTTAGCAAGAGCCTTGGATTTTGTTTAGTTTATTGCTGGAACTCTCTTTAGTTTTCATGTTTATCTTGTTAAGAGAGTTGGTTGTTGCACTGAGTTGTGCCTTGTCTTGAAAGTAGATAATTGAGGTTGCAATTTAATTTTAGTACTCCCTCTGATCCATATTAATTGACACACACTTAGTACAACTTTAATACAAAGTTATACTAAGTATGCGTCAATTAATTTGGATCGGAGGGAGTAGTAACTTGCAATAGTTTTGAGGTATTGATGTGAGTAATGTTTGAACTTTTGGTGTCAAGAGCTCTAGCCTATTAGTTATAGGTGTCGTATTTTGGGCAATCCGTGTTTATTTTCAAAAATCTACAAAACTACTTGGGAACTCTAGCTACTAGATGGATCGCTAATCTTTGGAGGGATCGAATATTAGAGTACACTCACGTACCATGAGTTGAGGATGCGCAAGGATAACCAAACCCCCATACACTCCTCCTCGGGGTACTTGTCTCTTTGTGAACCTCCTTATTAGATTGAGAGTTACCGATAATAAGTGCATGAGTTCTTCGGACTAATGTAAGTATTGAAAGTTGACACTTCCACCTCCTCATATTTGCTAGCCTCTCCTATGCCGTGCATTGCCTTCTTCTCACTCCGAGAGTTGGCGTCCACCTTCGCCGGTACATCCAAACCCTTGGCATGATATGCTCTGTCATCATAAACCTCCTTATATCTTTCCTCAAAACAGCCACCATACCTACCTATCAAGGCATTTCCATAGCTCTTCCGAGATATATTGCCATGCAACGTCCACCTCTTCATGACTTGATCTTCATGTCATACATGTTCCTGCTACACTGGCAGCGGCATACATTGCATACATCATGATATCCACATCTTCTTTATGATTTAAGTACCTTGTAGAGTGTGAAAAATCTTCTATACCCTCTTGTAAATTAGAGTGTTGCCCTTAAGTGAGGAAAAGATCCCAAAGTGGACAAAATAAAAGATCCCAAAGAGGACAAATGAGAGTTACATAGAAAGAGCCATTGAGGCCACCAAAAAATACAAAAAAATAGAAAAAATAGAAAAAATAGAAAAGGAAAATAAAAAGAGAGAAAGGGGCAACACTACTATCCTTTTGAAAGATCCACACTAGTACTCCCTCTTATCCTTGTACTCCATAGAGACGATCATTCATGCATATAGCTACGTGGGGACCTTCACACTATAGAACTTGGCTTGCATATTCGAAGGATGAGCCTCCTCAAAAGAGATCTAGGTCTTCATGAGCGAGCAAGTTAGATGCACCCCCACTAGTTCCATTGGAGAGCTTTTTAGCTCATATGTGCATCCATTGCATGGCAATCCCTACTCCTTACATCATATCTATCATTTGGCCCTCTCGCCTATGATTTTCCTCATTGCTGTGAGTCGTTCTCATCCTTTTTGTCTTCCTCCTCCACCATATTTATCTCTTTGCCATCCTAAGTGTCAACTCTCGTGCTTACGCTCATCCATTGCATGAGTGCTCAAAATATCGAAAATGAGTGGATCAAATTGACTTGTACCTGGCTAGTGGTCTGGGGACGAGTCAAGATAAGATTTCAAAGAAGACCAAGTGTGAAAATTTAGTAGATTGAGTTCTCAACACAAAAATACATTTTTTATCGTATTCCCTATCCCTCTTCTTGCACGCAAACACCATTTGGAGACATTCGAGTCACAGACAGCGAGAGCTCTTGCACCTAATGTTCTTTTGTTACTTGTTTCAATGCTAATATAGACTCTTGCATGTTATGACTTGAATTGAATCACATACCTTGATTGCTTTAATTTTCAAAGTTCTTATATGGTTGCTAGCATGTCACCACAGAAATTATGCTTGTTATCATTTACCTACTCGAGGACGAGCAGGAATTAAACTTGGGGGCGTTGATACGTCCCAAACGTATCGATAATTTATGCTTGTTCCATGCATGTTTTGTGTGATATTGCTATGATCTTGATACACTTTCATACACTTTTGATCATATTTGGACTAACCTATTAACTCAGTGCACCCCAGTGCCAGTTTCTGTTTTCTGCTATTTTTCTATTTTAGTATTCTCCCATATTAAAGTGCTCCAAAAATTCGGGAAAATCAGATAAAAATCAGCGTGAAGGAACCTTCCAGAGTCCCAAAGGGTGGACCAGGTGGGACCCACCAGGGCCCCTGGCGCCTAGCTGGCGCGGCCTAGGGCTTGGCCGCGCCAGGGGGCGCCTGGACCCTTGGTGGCCCCCTGGCTGCCCCCTTCACCTATATATCTCCCGTGACGTGAAACTTCCGAAGATAGAACCCTTTTCGCGATCTTGCCTTTGTTCCGCCGCCGCGCTTCCAAGATCGGGAGCACAAGCAGACCTCTTCCCGGCACCCTGTCGGAGGGAGGATCGACCTCCGGGAGCTTCCCCTCCACCATGGACGCTTCCCGGATGTGTCGTGAGTAGTTTCCTTTGGACCATGGGCCCGTGATCAGTAGCTATGTGATGTTCTCCTCCCCTCTTTGTTCTTCATGGTTTAGACCTCGTGAGCTGCCCTACATGATCGAGGCACATATGTAATCTTTTTGCTGTTGCTATGCTGAGTTTGATGGGATCTGATGGATTATGAGATTATGTTCAGATTGTGATAGAGTAATATATTTGGTTCTTATCTTTTATATTTTTGTTCCTAAGTAATTCTTGCATGTTCTCCGTTGTTGTTTATTGCTTTGGCCAAGTAGTAGGTAGTAACTCCAAGAGGGAACGTTATGCTCGATTGTGGGTTAATGCCCCCTGATGACACGCTTGAGTGACAGAGACATGAGTCTAGGGGATGTGCTTTTGTCACAAGGGGGAAAACAACGGTGCTTGTAACCACGGTTGCAAGGATTGTTTACTTTATGCAAAGTTCTTTTTAATGCAATTGTGTGTTGCTTTGGGTTGGGTGGGGATCGCAATTTAATACCAGCGAGATGTTCTGGATAGATATCTCAAGGTGGATGATTAGTAGTAGATGCAGTTGGATTTCGGTCTACTTATTTTGGCGTACCGCCCATGCTTTTGAGCCTCTTCCTTTCTTTGTATCATAGTTAGCATTGCGGAGCATTTATAATCCTGTTAATTGTTGATACGTGTCAAACGTATCTACTTTTCCAAACACTTTTTCTATTGTTTTGCCCTCATTCTTGCATGATTTGGACGAAACTAACCCGGACTAACGATGTTTTCAGCAGAGCTGTCTGTATGGTTTTATTGTGTGCAGGAAAATGGATTTTTAGGTGTCTCAGAAAATTCCAGGAAAAATCACAGAAAATCCACGCACCCGAAGGACCAATATGCCAAGTAGGGCCAGAGGGCAGCCAGGGGGGCTCCAGGAGCCTTGCTGGCGCGGCCCCACCCCTGGCCGCGCCAGGAGGCCGCCGGGGAGGGTCCTCCCCCCTCTGGTGCCCTACTTTGCCTCCTATTTATTCCCGTGGCGAGAAAACCCCAGAACAGAAGTCGTTTTCCCAATTCTCGTCGCGGAGCCGCCACCACCCTCTTTTCTTCTCCGGGAGGGCTAATCTGGAGGTTGTTTTGGCCTCCGGTGAGGGGAGATCATCGCGATCGTCATCATCCTCACCACTCCATCCTCCCTCCATGACTTCTCCTTCCATGTGTGAGTAATTCCCTGTTGTAGGCAAAGGGGATGGTAGGGATTGGATGAGCTAGATCATGTAATAGTTTATCAGATTTTTGGGGGCATGTTGCCTATCATCTAGATTGGTGTTTATCATCTTTGCTTCAACTTGTTGCTCTTAATGCTTGTCACTTTGGGGCCGAGTGCCATGTTTTCAGATCTGAACCCTATGTGTTTGCATGAATATATTTGTGTTCTTGATCCTATCTACGAGTTGTATGCACCTGTTATAGTCTAGAACCGGCGATCCCAAAGGTGACATCTTGGGACACCAAAGGGGATGGACTATAGTTTGAGGATTCCTTGTATCCATTAATTGTTAATGCTTTGTTCTGGTGCTCTTTGACAGGAGCACCTTAATCTCCATAAGTTCCTTTTGGCCCGGTTCGTAGAGGGATGGTAGGACAAAAGATGTTGTGCAAGTTCTATTGCAAGCACGTACAACTACCTGTGGGGTACATGCCTAATGTTTGATATATGCCTAGATGATCATTGATTTTCTGTGTGCCTTTCCCCAAGTTAAATACATGATGTACCTCATCCATGCAACACCCAACCATCCATCTCCCTAGCCTACAGTGTTTTTAATTATGCTGGTTACTAGTTGTTTGCTTTTGCTGTTTTACATTCGTTGTTTCACCGCCACTATTTCCATTGCCACCATCACTTCCATATCGCAGTTACTATTAATATATTGTTGCAAGTAAGTGTATCTCAGGTGCGGTTGAATTGAAAACTCCATTGTCAAAACTTGTGGGTATTCTTTGGCTCCCCTTGAGTCGAATCTATAAATTGGTGATATTGACGGGGATGTACCCCGGAAAATCCCATGGTCAGGGACCCTGGGTTAATCATGAGAGGCACAGGTTGGACGATAGCTCGTCGGCTAACAGGAGGATACGTTCTTGCTCGATATTATTGATCGGAGATGGCGATTACAGGGGAGCCAAGGCTAATGCGCACAAGGCTAGGGTTACAGATTGTGTATTGCTTGATGTTGACGTCTCCCCTCCTAGCCTTTATATACTAGGCTAGGTCTCGGGGAGTCCGTCCTGTATTACAGATGAGGTTTCCTTAACCAAGATCTTGTTCCGTACAGCAAGTTTGCTCCTTCCTTATGAGTCGTGGACTCCTACGTCGGTGCCACTAGTGGGCCAAGGCTGGGCCCAGGAGGTATCTTTGTGGGCCTTCTATCTTCGGGTACACTGGGTAGGCTCATCCGTAGGAGTCGTGGGGTCACCCCCTCGTCAGTAGCCCCCGAGTGCCTGGGGGACTCGAAGAGGCGCACAGGGACTCGCGTCCATTCTTGCGTCGTTCTGATGTATGCACGGTTCAACCACGCGTCGCTGGCAGTCTGGGGCCATGAAAAAACCTGTTTTGAGGGATGCTAAGCCGAAAGGGCCCAAGGTGTCGACTGGTCGAGCCTTGGTGAATTGCACTAGTGGAAAAAACCGCAGTAGCCCAATCAAACTCATTTCCCTCGACATGAGCTTGGAACACTGGTGTCTAGCAAAAGTCATGTTGTTGCAGGTCTTACGGTGATCAATTGCCGCCAGTAAAATTCGTAGCCTAGGCGTGTCCGCCCGGCTTTTTCTATCATGCATGCGCATGGGAAAGGTTGGGAGTGAAATCGCTCTTCGGCAAGTCCCAGCCCGGCCGATCTTCGCAGCGGGGTCTTACCTACACGCTAAGCTTGCGTGGCATCTGGGCACAGTGTATCGTGTTCTAGGAATATGTATTTTTATTGAGGCGCGGAGCCTAGTAGATAATGCACCCACTTGGAATAAACAATCAAGTGAGTTGTTTTAGCGGTCACTCGCAGAGCTTCACCGAGTGCTCGGGCGAGGAGTAACGTAGAGGAATATTTGCTCGGGAGGTCATCGAGTTCTTGGGTAAATAGAGTTTTGCGAGTAATCACTCGAATATCGCTTTTGCTCTCAGGGTGAGGGAGCACCCGATACTCCGGGGCCGCTCGATCTGGCGAGCGCAGGTCTGCTCATCTTGTGTCGTGGTGAGGGAGCACCCGAAACTCTCATGGGTGCGAGTAATCACTCGAGCACATCTTTTCTTCTAGGTGAGGGAGCACCTGAGACTCTCGTAGGTGCGAGTGATCACTCGAGCACATTTTTTCTTCTAGGTGAGGGAGCACCTGAGACTCTCGTAGGTGCGAGTGATCACTCGAGCACATTTTTTCTTCTGGGTGAGGGAGCACCCGAAAAACTCTCATGGGTGGATACGCTCCCGATGGGAGTTAGATATATTTGAAAAAATGTATCTAAACTATGTAAAAAACGGTGCTTGCAAGCTGCCTCTTCTGCTCACTGCCCCTTTGATTTACCTCTTGTTTGGTGAAGATAACTATCTCCTTGCTGGAGGACCGTCAAAGATGCTCTGGCTGTTAACCGTCATGCCTTCATGACCGGTCATAATGATGGCTTTTGGTGGCGTGCTGCAGCCGCCTGTTGAGTTATCGATGCACGCATTGAAGATGCGCGAGATTTGACGCGTCCAGCGCACAGTGCCACCCATGTGAAAGCATCTTTGTCTTGGAATTCGAATCGCCCGACATGCTTTTTCTTTGAATTAATTGCTTCCGTTGCCTGGGCTTCTGCGCGCTCTTGGGCTTGTGCTATAAATAGCCCCCTTTTGTTCATATCGCAGTAGTGTTCATCCTTTGCCCATATTTTCTCCTCTTCTGCATCTTCTCATGGGGCCAAAGCGAGGTGCAGGTACGACTAGTCACGGCCGGGATCGCCATGGTCGCGGCGGTCGTATTCCACGCTATTCTCGTGGTGGCCGTCGTGGTGCACCATCGACGCCTTCTTCCTCTTCCTCGGAGGAGGATTTTTGGCGCTATGACTTTCTTCTACGCGTTCGTGGCCGGAACGCTGCTCGTATTCTGCTGCCTTCTGCATTTTCCTCCATTGTTGCTGAGCGTGGCCTTGATAGCTTGCTGCTTCGTCTTCAGGGGTGCGCTCGATCTCCTTCTTATGTTAAGTTGGAGATCGATAGTTCCCGCTTGATTTTCTTGGCTTTGGCTGGAAATCCTTTGCTCGTCGGTTGAACTTGCGTGATGGTGACACTCTTTGTTGCCGTTTTGATGGCGAAGACACTCTTGTCATCCGCGCCTTTGACCCGAGCAGAAACCGCATGGATCCGTACTGGCCGGAGACGCGTAGTGATGGTTCTGACAGGTCGAGGAGTCCTTTACCTGCGTCGTCAACTGCTTCCTCCTCCGGTGACTCTTCGGGTGCTGATGCTGAGCCGTCTTCAACTGCTTCCCCCTTCGATTCTGAAGAGGATCTCGACGTCAAACCACCGGTCAAGCGGGCGCGCCAGGCGACCTTGTAGAACTGGAGGTGGCAGCGTCATCTTCGCCGGCAGCTCGGGTGGAGCTGGAGAAGAAGCTGGTGGAGCAGGAGAACAAGCTGGTGGAGCAGGACAAGAAGCTGGTGGAGCATTGTCTTCGACTGCTCCACAAATAAGTCGAGCTTCACCTTTTGTTATGTCATTGACATCATGCCTGCTACTTCGACTCCTCCTTTGTCTGTGATGATGCTCGCTGTCTTAGTGCCAGTCATCCCAGCATGGGCACTCATGTAGAAGTCATAATTCCTTGGGTGATTGATGTTGTAGGCTTATCGGCTGCTTGTGCCGTTTGTAACTAGGTTATTTCTCCATGTAATGAGGATTGCCTTCGAGTAATCAGAGTTGCCTTCTATCCAATGTACTTTGAATATTTTTTGTACTGAAAATGATCCTTGTGATGTGAACCGTGCTTGAGTCTTCGCAATGGAATTTGTCTTTGAGCCCTTTGCAACCGATAGCTGTGTTTGAGTCCTTGGCGATCGAGAGCTGTCTTCGAGTCCTTTGCAACCGAGAGATGTCTTCGTGTTCTTTGCGATCGAGAGCTGTCTTCGAGTCCATCAAAACTTCGCACTGTGGGTTTTATCGGGTGCGCGACAGCGCTCCTGATGGGAGTAGCCCCCGAGGCTACGTTTGAGTCGGAGAGTCGAACGTAGGCTGATATTTGTTTCCTTTGTTGTTCTTCCATTATTTTCTGTCGTTTATCGGGTGCGCGGCAGCGCTCCCGATGGGAGTAGCCCCCGAGTCTTTAGGTGATCGTTGGCTATCAGGTGAAGACATAAAGGATTGTCTACGTCCTGTGCTCCATCCATATTTCTTCAGAGTACATGGTGTTCCATCTGGTTGTAGCCATGTCTTTCCTTTTGATTCCGGACAGAGTTCAAAGGGTGGCGCTTGTCGATGGGTTTTTGCTTAGACCCTTTTGAGCTTCGGGCTGCGTGAGCAATGATGACGTCTCTCGGGGGGAGATTTTGTAATCGAGCCCCCGAGTGTTATTCTTAACCGCGAAGACTATCTCGATCCCCTGCAGTTGTGGGATATCAAGGCTGTTTTTTGGCGCCGTTGCCTGGGAGCATAGCTTTATTCACAAGTATACCTGAAGTATTTTACCTGCTGCAATTTATCCGCTATGGGTAAGAAAGAAGACCCCAAGGTTCCGATCTTACCATCCCGTACAAGAAAAGGTTATGTTCTGAACACTAGTGCTACACTTGATTCACCTTCAGTTATGAGTAAGTTTGCTTCACCTCCACCACATGATGCTTCTACTGAATCCGGTACTATGTCTGGCACTTTTGATGATGCTTCTACTACTCTTGATGATATTGGTTCACTTGGTTACGCTCTTGAGAAACAGATCGCTGCTGCAAAAATAAATCTGGAATTGAAATTCCTGTTACTCGCTACCCTATTGGTGGAACTTACGATTATCCTGATTTGAGTAAACTCAAGGAGACACTCCTTGAGGATGATTATATTATGCTTGATGATGATTTATGCAGGGAGCTAACAGAGTTTGTCGACTCTGACCCCGGTGCTATTAAGAAGCTTCTCGAAAAACACTCCCTGAAGAACAAGACCGTTCCTGATCCTGAATTTGCTACATCTCCTATATGCATCAATGATCCTGATTATAATTTCTCTGTTGATCTTTCACTTATATCTATGGTTGAAGCTGGCCCCTTTTATGACAGAGAAAATGATGATGCTATTGCACACCTGACCAAACTCACTAAGTTGGGTGGCCTGTTTACTACGGATGAAAAGATACGAAACTTTTATGTGACTAAGCTTCTTCCTTTCATTTTGAAGGAAGGTGCTAAAGCATGGTATGATGCACTACCATAGGGTTCCATTAAGAGTCATCAAGACTTAGCTCACTCTTTTGTTGATAGGTACTTTCCTGCTCATATGCAACATGCTGCTTTACAAAGAATTTATAACTTTAAACAGTTGCAGGATGAGCACCTCCCTAAAGCTTGGGGGAGGTATTGCAGTCTGATCCAGGTTAGACCGGGACATGGAGTCCCTAAGAATGAATTAATTGATATATTCTATGCTGGTCTAACTGATGAATCCAGATCCTATTTGGACAGTTGTGCTGGTTGTGTTTTCAGGAAAAGAACATCGGATGATCCAGAAGAATTAATGGGAAAGATTGCCAAGAACCACGAAGATTGGTCCGTCCCTGAACCACCTCCACCCCCAAAAAAGAGGGGCATGCTCGTCCTAAGCCCCGAAGATATGAAAGAAGCAAAGAAGTCTATTAAAGAGAAGGGTATTAAAACTGAAGACGTGAAGAATCTACCCCCTATTGAGAAGTTGTGTGAGCCTACCACTCACCCTCCTATGGTAGACGTACACTCTCTTTTAGATTTCAATGCAAGTGACATCCCTCATGGTAAGCCTCCTGACCAATGTTTAGATGAGCTTGATAATTTTATTATGAAGCAAAGTCACTTTAATGAGAGGATACAAAGTCAGTTGCATGATAATTCCCTTGCTATCAAAAGTTTGATTGATGTTCTAGGTAGAACAGTTAATGATGTTAAATGTCTTGTGAAGCATTTTCATATGGTTCAAACTCATCTTGAACAAATTTCTAATGTGCAAAAAGATTTGCTTGCTAACAATGCCAAACAGGATATACAGGCCTTCGGGATTAAAACCCGAGGCGGAACTAGCACTCAAGATCCTCTCTATCCAGAGGGGCATCCGAAGAGGATTGAGCAAGATTCTCAAATGCAGGAAGAAGAAATTTTTAGTTCTCCGAAGAAGAAGAAGAAGAAGAAGAAGAAGAAGAAGGAGAAGCACAAAGAAGCTGACAATTCCAACTATCCAATTGCAAGTGAAGAGCTTGTTATTGATCCAAATAGTATATCTACCTCCGATGCTGAGACTGAAGATTGTGCTGAGCCTGAAAAGGATGGTGAAAAGAATGATCCACCCGAAGTTCGAGAAGAAGAAGCACCCGACAAACGCAAGAAATACACTAGAGAAGACTTCATCGCAAGAAGACATGGGAAGGAAAGAGAACCATGGGTACAGAAACCCATGCCCTTTCCAGGTAAGTCTCTCAAAACTAAAGAAGAAGAGCATTACAATAAGTTTTGTGAGTGGATGAAACCTCTTTTTCTTCAAATCCCTTTGACTGATGCTATTAAGTTACCTCCCTATTCGAGATACATGAAAGATATTGTTACTAATAAAAGAAAAGTTCCTAATGAAGCAATATCTACTATGCTTGCTAACTACTCTTTTAGTGGCAAGATTCCTAAGAAGCTTGGTGATCCAGGTATACCCACCATTCCTTGCTGCATAAAGAATAATTATGTCAAGACTGCTTTATGTGATCTTGGAGCAGGAGTGAGTGTTATGCCTTTCTCTCTATACAAGAGGCTTTGTTTAGAGAAACTAATCCCTACAGATATCTCTCTTCAGATGGCTGACAAGTCAAGAACCGTTCCCATTGGTATTTGTGAGGATGTTCCCGTTGATGTTGCTAATTGTTTGATCCTTAGTGATTTTGTTGTGCTTGACATGCCTGAGGATGGGAGTGTAACAGCCCAGTTTTCACAAAAATTAAAAATTTTGTTTTCGGTGTGAATTGTTTGATTGTCTGATTTGTTTGCGGTGTTTGCATCCCCGATTTATCGATCGGCGATTATTTTCCCCCCTCTTATCTCGTATCGGATGGAGACCGACCCTTGCCACCCTGACACTCGACCTTTGCGACACCGGGTTTCGCCCGATCACCGTCGTGAAAACCGCGAGACCAGCCGTAACCAACGGAACGGAAAACCCCGTTTAATAATTAAACGGGATATTTTTATAGCGCGCCGGAAAGTGTTCTCGGAATGGTTCCAGCACGAGGTGAACGCCTCCGGCTCGACGCGTTGATCGCGCAGTTCGAAGTTTTACCTGAATCGGAGGTCCTGCGGACCCCCGGCGGTCAGAAACGTAAACACCGCGCGCGCGAGAGAAAAACCGGGGATGTTTTTGCAAACTGCCAGCCACCGGAGCTATATAAAGACCACCACACCCCCCACCTCTTTATAGGGTTTCCCTAGCCACAAAATTGCAGCCACCCCCTTCACTTTGCCCCAAAAACACCCCCATTTTCGTCCAACACATAGCTCCCAGATCTGGAATCAGCCCAATGGGTTCTGGACCGTCAGATCGGCCGATCTGATGGCCCTGGAAGCGCCACGTCAGCCCCAGCCAACCTCCTCTCTCCTCTCTCCTGCCATCTCCACGCCGCCAGCCCGAGGGGCCTCTACGCCGCCGCCGCCCGTGTAGTCCGGCCGCCGCGCCGGCAGCAGCACCGGCGAGCAGCTGCCCCCCCAGGTCGCCTCCCCGCGCCCCTCTTCTTCTCTTCTCTCCCTCATCTTTCTTCTCTTCTCTCCCTCATCTTTCTTCTCTGTCCAGGGCTGCCGCGCGCCATGACCTCCGCGCCAGGGAGCTCGCCGCTGCACCACCTCGGAGCCGCCGATGACCCCAACAGCCGGATCCGGCCGCCGCACCTCCCCCACGCCCCGTTCCTGGCCGTCCTCACCACTACACCGCCGTGCCTCGCCGGAGCTCCACCGGCGTGAGCAGCCGCCGCCACCAACCCTCCTGATCTGGATCGAGAGGACCGCACCGATGCCGTGCTCGCGTCGCCAGTGGGCCGCGCCAGTTCTCCCGTGAACCTCGGCCCAGCAACGCCCCCGGCCCAGCTTGAGCCTCCCCAGCCAGCGCCCGTGGGCGAGCGCCCGCTATTTTCCGCCCACGCGTGATGGGCCGTGGCCCGCTCGGTGAGCAGCCCTGCTTCTCTTTTTTTTATTGCTGTTTGCTGTTGGGCCGGCCCAGATCCTGTAGTCGCCCCTGGGCGTAGTATAGTTCGCTGCGCCCTCTCTGTTTATGCCCAGTAGGGGAAGTTTCGGCCCAGTGCATGTTTTTTTATTTCTAAGCTTTTTATTTATCTATTAATTGTTGCGATGTGGCGGTAGCTATATCTTTTCACTGGTAGCTCCGATGGAGACGCTTTCCACATGAATGTTGCTCCGTTTTGCGCATAGATTAATAAAATGGTGCTTGTTGCCATGTTTGACTTTGTTTACATGTTGTTTAACTGGTAATTACAACTTCTTTCCACTGTAAACTGTAATTGCAATAACTTTTTAACCATTGCTCTGTTTAAAATGTTTTTTATATGTAACTTGACTAGAATTGCATGTAGATTGTGTTTATGCTATTCTTGCTTGCTAATAAAAATAATAAAATATTGTTTAGGGAAAAACTGTATCAAATTCCATTTTATCGTGGGGTTCGCAATAGTTTGCCATGTATAGGTTTTACCCCCCACTTAAGGTGACTAGATTAGATAGTTTATTTATGCTTCACCTCTTGCCATGCTTCTGTGCTTGCCATGTTAACAAACTTGTTGATCACCTGTAGCTAAACAACTTGAACCGATTCGAAATGTGCGGTATCGTCGTGTGAGACGAGTACTCCACTTAAATTGTTAGTAACCGCTCTCGACGGTAGGTGCGATGTCTCGTGTTGCTTCTTGTTGATGCTTGCTCGTGTTTGCCTCGTAGTAATAGATGTTTGCTCGTTGATTGCTTTCCAGTGTTTACCGTCTTGTGTGCTTCGCGGATACCTCTCGGAGACGACGCGAGTTTGCGATCAACTACACCTTCGGAACCCGACTTATCAACAGGCAAGGACTATACATTACTTATGATCCATTCTGTTTCAACCAGCGGTTTGCATGCTAGTCTAGGTTAGGTTCGATGTTTGATCCTACCACATGTTTACAGCCTCTTTCAAACCGATACAGCCATGTCCCTTTCCAGCAAACCTTGTACTGCTATGTTACTATTGCTCGTTGCTTAGCCCCTGCTTAGCATGCATGCTTAGGATGCTACGATGTTACCCTGTTACTCCTTGGTTTGGGATATCACATTTTTATGTTGTTGTTGATGATATGATTATTATAATGTTGACTATATTCGACGAAGGATGGAAGGTCTAGGCTATCCCGCCCTGACGCTTTGTTCCATTCGAGTCACCTAGGATCCGAGTTCCGCATATTGGTTTTAAGACTGAGCGTGCCTAACCGCGTGTGGGATTTTATGGGGTCCCCTTTTCTTACCTATCTAGCTTCAAACATTTCTAGTGGTGGCCCGAGCTGATTTGCCATTTGAAACCCCGTGTGTGTGCTTGGTGGATCCCCTCGCAATTTTTAAACAACCCGGACCAGCGGAGACATGGTTTCCCTGTTGGTCCACCTTTGACCGGCGAGGGCCCGAGGCCTCACGTGAGGCGTCTCGGTAACCCAAACCCTGTTGAGACGGAAGAGTCCGATCCGAGAGCGTGGTCAGCTTTTGGATTGGGTGTCGACTCCCCAGGGGCCACCCGGATTTGTTCGTTGTTAGTTAGAGGGACCTGTCGTTTCGGATCTCTTGGAACTAAATCATAAAATGGTTGCCTGTGATGGGTAGCAACTGAGAGAGATGGGCGTGTGTGCGGAGCCTTGTATTGGGCAGTTGGTACACCCCTGCAGGGTTAAATCTTTTCGAGAAGCCGTGTCCACGGTTATGGACGACTTGAGACCTACTCCTTGTTCATAGACAACAACAACTGAGATAATCTTAACAACTTGATCAACGTGTGTATGTGCCTTGACTGCTTCTTCTTCGTCGGGATGCGAAGAGGAGGACAAGGATAGGATAGGTGTTATGTTTGCGTAAGTAGCTGATAGCAAGACTTGTTGGAGGCGATTCCTCATCGAATGCTTGGCTTCTTACCTTACTCTCTAGATCGTTAGCCACTTCATAAATGCTAGTGCGGCAGCAACCTCACCACTTACCCCTTCCTTACCGTAAACTACTAGTTGTCCTAGAATTACGAGTGATGAAGTCCTTGCTGGGTCAGTTGACCCCTACAGTTGGATGTTGAGTACCTCTGTACTCATGATACTACCCCCAAACTCTTTTCAGGGTTCTTGATCGACAACAGGTATGGTGATCGACGTTTCACGTGGAGACTCGACGACGACTAGTTAGGCGGATCCCGGCGGAGGACCTGGACCCGTGTGGTTATGGGATCGATGTTTTTCTCTTTGCCAGTAGGCATTTGATTGTAGTCTGTACTCAGACATGTATCTTCCGCTGTTGTATTGTATTTGAGGCAGTTGTATGCCGATTGTATGAGATGTTGTATCCTTGTATCTGTAATGTTGTGATATCATGTTGGAAATCCGGGGCATATGGCTTTGTCATATGTCGCGGTGGGACCGATATGTGCTTCGTCTCCGGATCTGGGTGGGAACACCTAGATCTGGAACAGTACCGCATATCGGGCCTTACAGGGAGCATGTCTATTATTCTTGGTAGACCTTTTCTTAACACCGCAGGTGCTATTATTGATTGCAATAAAGGAAAGGTTACTTTTAATGTGAATAATAAAGAACACACGGTGTATTTTCCGAAGAAGACTGACAAAAGGCATGGCCTCAACTCTATAGAGAATATCGAGACCATGAAGATTGGTGATTGGGATTGTCCTCTACATGTACACCACAAATGTAAAACCATTATGGTGGGGACAATATCCATTAAAGTGAAGGTACCATGAATGCTTCATAGTAAGTGAAACTTTTTGCTCTATGTATTGCTTGTTTAGTAGTAGGACTTGATCACCTTGCTATTAGATGAGTTTTATATAAGTAAAAAGTAGAGGTTGTTATGTTTGCATTTATTTTAGCTTTATCTTTCTTGCTGGTCCAAAGTTTTATATTTTTGAAGCTTCACGTAGCTAACCACTATTTCAAGTTCTCAGAAAGTTTTGCAGCTTTTGAACCTCGAAAATTTTTCAACAGTGAAGTTGTCAGAAAAATTCCAAAAAAATAAAAATAAAAATTTCCATGTCGGGAGTGACCCAGAGGCACCTGGGGCTGACCAGGGGGGCCACCAGTGGCCCAGGCAGCCAGCTGGTGCGGCCTGCCCCCTGGCCGCGCCCACAGGACACCTGGGGCCCACAGGCCCCATCTCCAGGTGAGTCTTCTTCCCCTCTCTCTTTCTCTCCAAAAACACGAGTTCTGCACTTCCTCTAGCGTTCTTGCTGTTCTTGGAGGCGATTTTCGATCTCTCTCTACAACCTATCATTCGAGCTGAGATTTTGAGCAAACACTCCCTGGTATGTGACTCCTCCACCCCTCCAATTAGATATTTGATTGGTGGCTTCATTAATGAGTATTTAGTAGCTCTTGGTGTTGTTCATATGAGCTTGCAAGCATGTCTAGTAATTTATTTTCCAAGTTTTGATGCAAGTTTATGACTTAGAGAAGTGAGTAGAGTAGTTTTCCCCAACTCGTTTTTCTTAAATCCTTGTTTTTGTGAATTGTCAAAAAAAGTTCGGAAATGAGTTTCTTAGGAAAAGCAAAAGGATGGCTTGGGAAGAAGAAGCCCGAGCATACTGATAGAGTAACTAGAGCTGCAGCTTCATCCTCAGCTGCTAGGGTGAGCTACAATGAAGATGTTGTGCCCCTGGAGTTGCTGGAAGATACAAGTCCAGCACGGGCAATGATGTTTCCGTGCAACGATTTTCTTGAAGCGACAGGTATTAAGGAGGAGTTTGATAACCTTTGTGCTAATGCAGGTTTGACACGGCTTGCAACATGCCGTGTTACTCAATACCGTAAACTCAACTCCTGTTTTATTAACAGTTTTAGATATAACCATGATGCTGGTTTTATTGAGTTTAAAATTTACAATGATCTTTTGACCATGTCTTTGGAAAGATTTTGTGAAATAATAGGTGTGCCGAACGTTGGACGGACGACAAAGATGAACACTCAGCCCACCGAGCTGAGAACGCTCTTCAACTCTCTTTGCAGCCAGGATACAAGGGATATCCGACGTTCAAAAACTTCCAGCATCTTGTTTCCCCAGCTCAGGTATTTCGCATATTATATTGCTAGAGGGGTATTAGCTCATGACAACACGAGCAACAGTTCTGCGCCTGATATTGCTATCCTGGCAAATGCCCTCTCAGGGGAAACTACGTATAATGTGGGTGCCTTGATTGCTCGCCGACTTGCCCTTAATGGCAACAAGGGAGATCTCTTTGGTGGCGTTTACGCCACACTTATTCTTGAGTCTCTTGAGCGCACCCCACATCCTGATGATGAGCCTTTTCCTTTTATAAGCTTTGACCTTGCTGCTATGAAGAGTCATGAGTTTGTTACCAGGACTTCCGAGTTTGGTAACCTTATCAATATTCTGAGGTTTTGACTAATCGATATTCGGGAGATCCGTCTACCTGCTCCTTTTTGGTTTGATTCTACTCGCAGGAACGGATGGTCCTTCAATGTCATCCAGTTCGATGAGTTCGTGGCCCAGCAGCAGTTCCATAACCCCATGGAGGGGGTTGTGCATGATGAGGAGGAGTCTTCTTCCGCTTGGAGTGTGGAGCCTTCTTCGTGGGAGGATCCCAGGACTTCGGTCTATGCACCCGAAGCCCCGTACGACCCATGGACACACCAGTACTACCCTGGAGCTGGAGGCTCCTCGGGACCACAGTAGCAGATACCAACTTAGGCCAAAAGCCTAAGCTTGGGGGAGTACGTGTCCTTCTCCCTTTTTCCATTGTATTATCCGTTTTATGATTGTTCGTTTTTTATCTTTTCGAAGTTTTTGCCTGTTCTTCTTTGATTCTTTCTTTGCAAAAAAAAACAAAAAGATTTTCTCTTTCTTTTTCTTTCGTTTAACCTTTGAAAAAATCCAAAAATATTTCTTTTCTCTCTTTAGTTTGCTTTGTTGCAGAGTTCAGCTCGAGTCCGTGATGGCATTTTCACTTGATTATATTTTCCTACGTTCGATCGTGCAAGTGACAAGGCAGTAATGATGAAGATCAACGAAAGGGATGCAACAAGGAAAACCGGTATGAACTCTTTTTGTTTCTACTTTGGTACATATGCTTGTACTTATGATTTAGAGATCAGCTTGTAGCGACATAGTGCTATGTTTATAATGCTTTCCCACTGGTTCATGCTTTCTTTGTGGCTAATCTCAAATAGCTAGGGTACATAATGTGTTGTTGAAATGATTAACATGCATTGCATTGTTCATGGTTTGGCATACTGAAGTGGTATTTCCCTTTGGGGAATTCTAGGATTGACTTGGCACATGCTTACACATGTTTAAGACTAAAAAGTCTGCTATGCCTTGATGATATTTGAATTTCAGAATAGTTATATCACTTTCATGCCCAATTCAATGTTGTTTTGTCGCTCTGCATGATTATTACCGTTATTGCTCTCTAGTTGGTCGATTCCCAGTCTTTTGCTAGCCTTCGCTCGCACTAAGCGGAATTCTGCTTGTGCATCCAAAATCCTTGAAACCAGTTATTCTATATGAGTCCACCATACCTTCCTATGTGGTATTTACCGGCCATCCTAACGAAGACTTTCTTGTACCATCTCGAAATTATTCAAATACACTCTTATGTTGTGCCTCTGCTTTAGCTCATGAGGAAGTAGTAGGTAATTCATGATCCTCTTATGTTAGACATGTTGTATCCCGGGATTGCATGTCTAATCTACAAACCCGTAATATGAGGAGGGACTGGCATGAGTGCGCCCAGCTCACAAAAGATAATCACAACCAACAAACCCTCCTTCACGCTTTGTTTATGAGAAATCAGAAAACTTTGGTAGTGATAAACAAAGGAGATTAAGGGGATGTGATCGTCCCGATCTTGGGAGCCGTTCCTCGAAACATGTCTAGCATAAGAAGTGATTGGGTTGTCTACTAGAATTCGTTGACGAACCATGCACCTCCCAAAAACATTTTATCTCTGTTTTCAAAAACCAAGAGCTCTGGTACATGTTTAGTCTTTGCTTCCAGCCACGGGTTTTCAACCTTGCCATCAAAATCCACGGTTCGAGAGTCTCCACCGTCTTTCTTCAAAGCACCAACTATGAGAGCATAATTGTCATTCTGAGTGTAATGTGCATTGTCCCAAAGTACTACATTGTCTTCTGCATGATTGTGGTAGTACTTATTCTGAAGTTCTTAGTTCTAGCTCCTTTAAAACTCCGGAGGAGTTTCTGCATTTATGTTTTGCTTCACTCATGGAGGCTAGCGAGATACCACTCTAATATGTTCAAGCTATGTGCATTGTAATCTTGTCTTGATTTTTAGTAGCATGTTATTTACTTTTAGTTGTTTGTGATTGTTCACATGAAAGAAGGATTGCTTCGTACATTGTCTTTATAGCATTGTTTCAATACCTTCTAGACTCTTTTCATAGTACATGCTTATATACATCTAATGAAGCAAAAGAGTTTGTCAAAGTTTTCTTTGTCGCGTTCAGTTCGTTGAACTAAATTTCTTGAGGACAAGCAATATGCTAAGCTTGGGGGAGTTGACACGTCTCAAACGTATCTACTTTTCCAAACACTTTTGCTATTTTTTTCCCTCATTCTTGCATGATTTGGACGAAACTAACCCAGACTAACGATGTTTTCAGCAGAGCTGTCTGTATGGTTTTATTGTGTGCAGGAAAATGGATTTTTAGGTGTCTCAGAAAATTCTAGGAAAAATCACAGAAAATCCATGCACCCGAAGGACCAATATGCCAGAAGTAGGACCAGAGGGCAGGGGGGGCCAGGCGCCTTGCTGGCGCGTCCCCACCCCTGGCCACACTAGGAGGCCGCCTAGGAGGGTCCTCCCCCCTCTGGTGCCCTACTTTTCCTCCTATTTATTCCCGTGGCGAGAAAACCTCAGAACAGAAGTCGTTTTCCCAATTCTCATCGCGGAGCCGCCGCCACCCTCTGTTCTTCTCCGGGAAGGCTAATCTGGAGGCTGTTATGGCCTCCGGTGAGGGGACATCATCACCATCGTCATCATCATCACCACTCCATCCTCCCTCCATGACTTCTCCTTCCATGTGTGAGTAATTCCCTGTTGTAGGCAAAGGGGATGGTAGGGATTGGATGAGCTAGATCATGTAATAGTTTATCAGATTTTTGGGGCATGTTGCCTATCATCTAGATTGGTGTTTATCATCTTTGCTTCAACTTGTTGCTATTAATGCTTATCACTTTGGGCCTGAGTGCCATGTTTTCAGATCTGGACCCTATGTGTTTGCATGAATATATTTGTGTTCTTGATCCTATCTACGAGTTGTATGCACCTGTTATAGTCTGGAACCGGCGATCCCAAAAGGTGACAGCTTGGGACACCAAAGGGGATGGACTATAGTTTGAGGATTCCTTGTATCCATTGATTGTTAATGCTTTGTTTCGGTGCTCTTTGACAGGAGCACCTTAGTCTCCATAAGTTCCTTTTTGCCCCGTTCGTAGCGGGATGGTAGGACAAAAGATGTTGTGCAAGTTCTTATTGCAAGCACGTACAACTACCTGTGGGGTACATGCCTAATGTTTTATATATGCCTAGATGATCATTGCTTTTTTGTGTGCCTTGACCCAAGTTAAATACATGATGTATCTCATCCATGCAGCACCCAACCATCCATCTCCCTAGCCTACAGTGTTTTTAATTCTGCTAGTTACTAGTTGTTTGCTTTTGCTGTTTTACTTTCGCTGTTTCACCGCCACTATTTTCATTGCCACCATCACTTCCATATCGCAGTTACTATTAATATATTGTTGCAAGTAAGTGTATCTCAGGTGCGGTGTAATTGACAACTCCACTGTCAAAGCTTGTGGGTATTCTTTGGCTCCCCTTGAGTCGAATCTATAAATTGGGTTATTCTTACCCGCGAAGACTATCTCGATCCCCTGCAGTTGTGGGTTATCAATTGCCCATCTGTAATTTGTTTACCTCGCATAGCAGTTTTATCGTCTTTTGGGAGAGAGACATCACTAGTGAACATCACGGGACCTCGGTCCATATTCTCATCATTGTTTACACGCTTATTTACTTTCTTGCTTTTACTTTCAGTTGCTATCATTATCATTATCCCTTGCGTTTGATCCTTTGTAAACAACAAGACCGGAGAGATTGACAACCTTTCTGAACTTCGTTGGGAGAAAAGTTATTTGTGTCTGTGTGCAGGTACAAGTCAAGGAGGTAACTTTTGTCTTATGACGTGCCATTGCTTCCTTGCCACCTACTTATCATCTCAGGAGTCCTACTGGAGACAAACCCTATCATCTACATAGGGGAAATTTGCTGCTATCCTACATCTCACCTTCCACTTGGGGTAACCAACGAAGAGCGAGAAACCATTATCATCATCTCGCACATCAGTTACCGACAAACATATTTACTCGTTCCCGTGATACTACAACCCCGTGACCTAGTCACATGATTGCAATCTTTATGATGTAATATCACCGAGTGGGCCCAGAGTACCTATCCGTCACTCGGATGGACAAATCCCGCTTTGATCTATTTGCATACTAATCAACATATCTATTTCGGAATACCCAAAGTACTCCTTTATGGCCAGCATATTACAATCAGGCGGTGGATGCAAATTAAAGCATCCTAATAGATAGCAATTACGTATGATCATTACGGTCAAAGGATCTTGTCACTACGTTATAGTTATCGCAATGTTGAACTATGTGACTGGGTCACATTGTAACACTTCTGGTGGGTATGTTTCCATCATATCATTCTCCCAATGATACGACCCCATGTCAATAGGCGATTATGTCCTCATGATCAGGAAACCTTGATCATAAGATTGCGATGGACTAGTATACTAGAGTTAACTAGGGACCTGGTTGTTTTATACCATATGTGTATTAATGTTTTTGCTTAATACAGTTATAACACAGTATAAAACTTATTATGAACTAATGGAATATGCCAATAAACATATTTTATTTGCCTCTAGGCACATTCCCAACACTTTTTCCTAACTTTGCCTGCTAGCATCAAACACCTCTTCTTCAAGCTCTTCTAGTCCATCATCACCACCACCTCCTTCTTCTACCTCAACATCTCCCTCGGGTTGATTGGCCCAATCAAATGCATCAAGTGATGCACTCAAAAAGTCCACCACGTTCCCCTCCAATATTTGCGTATACGTATGCATATCGTAGCTAGAAATATAAATCAATGTTCACCGAACAACTCAAGAATGGACACAACCATAAAAATGTTCATCGAAGTGTTCAATTTCTTTTACCTCACTCGCGTTTACACAAACACGTTGTGTACGTCGGTGGAGAGTACATGGTGTCCACGGGAACTTGGATCAAATCTGCAGCCGGCATCGTAGAAGAAACCACAACCGGCAGTCTTCTTCCTTGAGTTCTTTGGTTGAGCTCTTGGCCGACGGGAGCGGTTCGAGGAGACGACCGACCTTGAGTCGGTGTCGCTGACGAGGGGATACCCCCACGACTCTTCATCATGAGGGTACCTGGTGTGTGTCAAGACTGGTGGCCCAATAGAAGCTTCAGATGTCCCAAGTTCAGCCCACCCAAAGCACCGACGATTGCGCCGACATGGAGTTCAGGACTTGGCAGTCAAGACTAGATAGAGTAGGAAAGTTTCCTTGTAAACCTAGATGGACTCCTCGAGACCCAGTCTAGTATATAAAGGCTGGGAGAGGGGACGTCTAGGGCATTCAATATCCCAAGATCCACCGCAATACCTTTGACTAGAGCAATCTTGCCGGAACATCCACTGTAATCGCCTCCACCATATAATACATCGAGCATAAAGTAGGGGTTTTACTGACCGAGGGACCTGAACCTGGATAAATTCATGTTTCCTGTTAGTCGACGAGATCGCTAACCTTGCACTCCTTCTTCTACGATCAAACACAGGGTACCTAACCATGGGACTTGCTGAGGTTAATCCTCGCCAGGCGCCCCACGGGAGGAATTCTGGTGAAGAAGCTTGGTGGCGCACCGACCGAGAGAAGATGAGTACCTTGACGTTTCCTTTTTGTACCGGCGATGGCGGTAAGAGGTGGCACGACGGGGGCAGAAGGAGCACCGGCCATGAGAAGCCGAGGCGACATCGCTGCGGCGGCTGGGGCCGGTAGCGCTTGAGCAGCTCCGGGATGTCGCGGGGGGTCCATCGGGTGTTGGGGTGATGGTTGGGGTGGCGGGGAGGGAATTCCACGACAAGGCGAGTTGGTCGAAGGCGACGTGGGGAAGCAGAGGAGACGGTGTGAAAATGTCCCTCCCACCAACTGTTAGGTGCAATACGGGAACCTGCAAAAGGAAGGCCGAAACCGGGGCATAGAGCGGACGCGTGATCGATTTTACAACTTTCCTTAAAAATATTGAGAACGGGCCGATAAATGGGATCTGGATGAGATGTTTTTTCATCTATCCAGTATATCGACGGTTATTTTAGCAAATCGACCGAGGATCAGCGAGTTGCTCTTAGCCCACAAGTATAGTCCTTAGAGCATCTCTAACTGAACCCTTATCCCGCGAACCTGTAAGACTGGTATACGGGTCAAGAAACACGCGGTATAAGGGTCCAAATCGACCACGGCAGAACGAAACCCTTATCTATAAACCATAAAAAAGAATATTCTAGAATATGCCTTTCCTTTTTTCTTTTTTTCTTTTTTTCTTCATCTTCCTCGCGGGAGCTAGGCATGCGCGGGAGGCAGGAGTGGGCGTACCCGAGGCTGGGCGTCCGCGGCCCAGTCGGTGGCGTGGCGGGGCGACCGGGGCTAGGTGGGTGGGCGACGCGCGCAGGCTGGGCGGGGGGCACGCGCAGGCTGCTCTTAGCTCGCACGCGCGCGGTCAGGACCCGGGGTTAGCGTATGCAAGTCCAGCTAAGACATAGTCATATGGAGAGCCGAGAACCGTACCCACTTGTCTAAGCAGACAAGGCCAAGCACAGAACGTTCTCGGAAAGCATCGTACGTGAGGGGCATCCCATCCAGGCCGGATGATCAACTGAGATGGGTCCTCATCGTCCGCACACAAGTCTAACGATATGGGTGATGAACTCCCATATTCAAAGACAAGTCGCCTCAACCATACTAACGACTATCTCATAACTCTTACATAGACTTACTCCAGCCCGATCACTTAGTCGGGGTCTAGGGCGGGCTCAATCATACCACAAAGTGTGCACGAGACGGAGTCTCAAGCAATCGCGTCGCAATGCCCCAAGCTGCGCACATCTAAGGGCCACTTGGTGTATGAATGACCGCCAGCCAGATCACAACTAAGGTCTCGAAAACCCATACAAAGACATGCATGTTATAACATACACGCAGCACACATGCCTTGTATGAACAGCAGGTACCATTGCAATTCTCTACAAAGTATACATTTTATTGAAACTCTTATAGAGTGCACACAGAGATCACATACATGTGATCCAACATTACAACACAGAGCGGAAGCAAATTATGTCTGAGTACAGACAAGTTTAACAAATGGCTTAAGAAGCCTTATTTAAACACAAAGCCCTCCACGAGGGAACCAGTCTGCTGACTGGGACTAGACTAGCTTAACTTCAGTCGTCCAGCTCGATGAAGAAGCCACCTTCGGGGTCAGTGGTTTCATCTAAAACATAGATTAAGCAAACATGAGTACAAAGTCGTACTCAGCAAGACTTACATAGGAGCTATACTACTCATGCACATGTATCAAGGTACAGGGAGGTGGGGTTTCACTTGCAGAAGTGCCAGCTTTGACTTGGCTAGTCCTGAACTACGAGTACCAGACTTGGGGTAAGAAGCGTACACGAGTCCACTACTTTCACCAACCAATTACACCACTATGGTGCCTTCCTCGACTTCCCCACGAGAAAGCACGCCATAGCACTCACACTTATCTTGGTGTGTTTTAGAAATATCCAGTTTAAGTTGTCTAATAATCAAGCTAAGCTTTCCAAGCAGTCCATAACCGCGGACGCGGCTATTCGAATAGTTTTGTTAACCCTGCAGGGGTGTACCGCTACACACACATGACCATCGGTTACCGCCTTTGATCTCGACACCATTCAAGGGGTGCCGGCGAGGATGCTCACCACAACTGTTACCTCATAGCCGATCTAGTCCAAGAGAGTCGCCTACCTGGGTTGGCTACCACTATCGTGAACCCGGCCGGTTTACCGAAGTGGACCCAGATGATGTGTGCGTGGTGCAGAAGCCGGTCTCGGATGAGCCGTTCTCTCACTTGGCAGCCAGGCCACAAACCTACCAGAACTCCGAACTATTGCGACATCTGGACATCGAAGGGGATGAGTTAGTAAGCTGAGAGGGGTCAGTGAGCCCAATGTGTGGTTGTACTCTTCATCTTGGATCACCACACAAGAACTCGTACTAGGGCGGTGTTCAACGAGACAACCCACTGTGTACTCCTACACAGCCTCTCATCGTTCATCTTGTATTAGGTCGATTCACCAACACTTTTCTACCATCATCATCATGATCACTACCATCCCGACTCACATCACAGTAACAACATGGTAACATACTAAGCATGCAATAAGCAGTAACATTGCAGGGGTTACATGATATCAACCAACTCCTACATTTGCTAGGATTGTGGTTTGCTTACTACTGTGACAAAAGATAGGTCATGCAAAGGAATGGGTTCATCTATGCAGTAGAAACGTAGCATGGTAATCATCCTAAACAATGCATAAGCGAGACATGAGAGGGAAGTGGGATTTTATAGATATGATCAATGGGGGGTTGCTTGCCTTGCTGACGAGATTCGGGTTCTGGGTCTTCAGCGAAGGGGGTGACCTCTTGCTCCGGTTCCACCTCTTCTCGACAAACAAAGCACGAAGTAGCAATCAATATGAATGCAATGCTCAAGCACATGATTGAATGTTAAAGCTTGAAGTATAAGTTTTTGATGTGTGAGGCAATTCCATTTAAATGGAGTATATTGCATTTTGAAATGCAAATTCAAACTCCACATTTGAATTCAAACTTTAACAAGTTACATGTGATGTTGTTTGATCATTCTGAATCAACTTCAAATGTGTATGATATGTCTCTGAAGTGTAGTTGAATTGTAGCTTAATTTCAAGGTCCAAGTTGCAAAATAATTTGATTTGAATTTGAATTAAATTCAAATAAACCAAATTACAAATGCTACTGGTTCCATTTTAAAATCAACTCAAACATAGTTGAAAGTTGCATATTTGGATAGATAATTTTCTCCTGATCATTTTTCATATATTATTTGTCCAATTTGGAGTTAATATGAATTTTCTATGAATTTCCAAAGTTTGGGGTATTTTCTGGATTTTCTTTAATTTATTAAATCTCTGGAAATTCCTTTACTGCGTCATTATTGCATCAGCATGACATCAGGGGGTTTGACCCGAGTCAAACTGACAAGGGGTCCCACCTGTCATCCGCAGTGGGGGTTAATCCCCTGCTTAAAAATTAACCCGAGGGGTTAATTAGTGGCTGGCCCCACCTGTCAGTGGCCCAATGGCCTAATTAAACAGGGGTTAGCCCCCTAATTAACCTAACCTACCGGCGGCTAGCCGCCGGCGGCACTGGACACGGCGGCGTGGTCGCCGGAGTGACCAAACGGCCACGGGAGAGCACGGGGAGGACTGCATCTTGCTCCTTGAGGTCGTCCGCATCGGGTGGGGTCATCAGGGGGCCACGGGGATCACCGGAGCTTCATCGGCGACGAGCGGCGGCGGAAGTCGGGCACTGGACTCGTCGGGTTCTTCATTTTGTGCATGGATTTGGAAACCGAGAGCATGGAAATGAAGCTGGGGTGTGTGCGGAGCTAGTAGAGCCATCCAGGGGTCAAACGGGTGCTCTGGTGAATGACCTCGACGACGAGCGGCGGCGCTTGGTCTCGGACCTCGTCGGAATCATGCAAACGGGCACGGGAGGATGCGTGGATGGAGGCAAAAGAACGGCAAGCTCACCCTGATCGCGATGAAGGGCTCGGGGAGGCCGGGGAGTGCTTGGCGTGGATGAATTTGAGGCTGGACTCGTCGGCGGCCGGCGGCGATTCCTTGAAGCTGGCGTCACCTGGAGTGCTCCTGGGCTTCGATTCACCTGGGGGAAAGACGAAGTCGTCGACGCTGGTTCGATTGGACACGGTGGCGGAGCTTGAGGACGACGGTGGCTACGTGTTCTCGACGGCGTGCTCCACGGCGGTCTTCGGGCGGCGAAGAAATCGGCGAGGGAGGAGGAGGAGGAAGCTCTGGAGGGGGGGAATGGAACGGGGAAGCTCCTGGGCGTCTCCAGGCGTGGAGATGTGGCGCGGGGAGGGCTCCAGGCAGGCTGGTGGCGTGGCGGCCGCCCGGCTGGCTCGGTGGCATTCCACCGAGCAGCTTGGGGGCGCGGGAGGTGGAAGAAGACCCCCCTGCCCCTGGTGGGCCGGGTGGGCTGGCTGGGCCGGCTCCGCCTGGGCGACAGGTAAGGTTTTTCCTTTTATTTTCTGTTTAATCTTTCCTTTCTTTTTCTGAATTTTGTTTTGGCTCTGATAAAAATACCAAACCATTTTATTAAATGCTGAAAACTTTTATGTGGCCTCATAATAATATAGACTAGCCACTCATAAACTTTCAACATTTTTAAAATTCAAATGATTTGAATTTTAAATCAAATAGGGGTATTTCATTAATTCCAAAGCACTGTTTGAATATTTGAAAAATCTATGAGCATGGGTTTGACTCCAAATCATTTTTCAAATGATCACACTCATTTATAAGACTTTTCAAAACTCTAACATGAATTTTTGGAAAAGATTTTTATCTGGCCTGTTGAATTAATTCATCTGGGGGGTGTTCCTTCTCCCATTTGGATTTTGAATTTGATTTCAGTGATTTCTTTTGAAAATTTTCACATGATGCAAAGGTACTAGCTAACCCTAGCACATACCTAACTTGGGGTTGTGACACAGAGCTAGCTAGCTCACACGCCAAAGGAGCTAGCTAGCACGCAACGGCAAGCGGCCAGCGACGGTTAGCACACAGCGACTAGCTAGCTCGCACACGGTTGCCATCGGTCATCTTTCATTCACTGGAACTCGTTGTTCACCGTATTTAGGCGGGCGGAGCAGCATCGGGCGGGCGCAGCGGCGGACGTTCCAGTTCCAATTCAAACCGGCGAAGGCCTATTTTGGCTGGCGGTGATCGATTCTGGCTGGTGGTGGCGGATTGCGGTGAGGTATGCGGTGAAATTGTGGCGACACGGCCTTTCTGACGAGGTTTGATCAGAATACGGGGCACCCTTGGTTTGACCTTTCAGCGTATAAACATAACTTCATTTGGATGTACGTATTGAAAGCCTCTGAATTGCATTGGGTCCAATACCAATTCATCTCTGTTTTGGAAACATGCTACAATACCAAATCGTGTGTTTGGTTGCTAGTGAAATTGCTAGATGGAATTCAGCAAACAGACAATGCCAATTCCATGTTTGGTTGTTCTATTGAATAAATTGGGGAGAGATGGGGCTCGGGCGAAGGAGGCCCGGATCCATTGGAGGCTTGGAGAAGAGCACCACCATGATATAATCCGTTGCTGAGGATCCGTAATCATAGTCGTCGGCTGCTGTTGCCTCAGCCTCCCCAGCCAACGCTACCTCCCGGACCATCCGCTGCCGCCGCCAACACCACCTACTGGACCTCTACTGGGCGCGGGCTGCTGGTTCTCTCGCGTTGGTGCTGGAGGTTAGGGGTTACGGCTGCAAGGAAGGGGATGGTGGCGAGGAGACTCCACACGGGGAAGAGAGGGGCGCTGCTGGAGGAGTAGCAACTACCAACCGAGGACGAGGAAGGAAGGAGCGGCCGCCGCCGGATGGAGAAGGGAAGCGCACATGGAGGAGTTAGTCTGACCGCACCTTGAGAGGAGGGGGGGGGGGGGGGGGGGGAGTCCTGCGTCGCCGTCAAACTTTAGTCGACGACCAGGACCCTGGTGGCTGCCAGGCCCGTAGTCACCGCTCAGTTTTATCTCTCCTTTTTTGTTCGCCAGGGGGAAGAAACTGACGAAGCGGTATGTTTTGCGGGAGGCTTGATTCAGCATGATTCGGAGCAGGATGGCTCCGTATTGTGGGTGGGCAATTTGCGTGGGAAGTAATTCATAGATTGTTTTCGTTTCATTTCAGTCTGCCAATTCGGTGTGCAACCAAACACATGAATTGAAAGTTTGGAATACCAATTCAGATTCCAAGCCTTCAATACATACATCCAAACGCAATGTAAGGGTTTTGGGTGCGGATTTGCAGTGTCCTTTAAAATTTTTACGGGTTTGACCACTTTTAACGTTTTTGTTCTGATCACTTTTTTCAACTGAAATCGTAAAACCAGAAAACTATACAGGTTTGACCATTTATAAGGATTCCGTTAGAGTTGCTTTTATCGGGGTCGTTGAAGATCCAATCAATCACAATCGAATTAGGCCAAGAGAAATTTGTGCTAAAAACCAATCAAATTTAATAAAAAATACTCCTTTCATTTTAAATTACTTGACATGACTTTAATTCACGTTTGGTGTAAATTTGTATTAAAGCCATGTCAAATACTCCCTCCGTAAAGTAATATAAGAATGTTTAGATCACTGAAAGGAGGGAGCATTACAGTACTCCCTCCGATCCATATTAATGTACTCAACTTTATCTAGATTCGTATGTATCTAGTTAAGTATTTAGACTAGATGCATACGAATCTAGACAAAATTGAGTATATTAATATGGATCGGAGGTAATAGGAAAAATCGGGCGAGTTTACCTCAAGCAACATTGGAAACCTCAGATCCAATTAGGGTAACAAATTGCAGATTGGGTAAGCCCTCGGGGGAGGAAGGATTTTGGACCCCGGTGAGAGACATATGGCTGTGGTATCTCACCCGCTTCCTTCTTGCTTCTTCTCCGTCGCCTCCCGGAACCCGAACCATCCAATCCTTCGCCGCCCTCTCAAATCCTCCACCTCCAAATGCTTCCTCCATTCCCATCACGCCCCACGGCGACTTATCCAACCATTCGCCCGCCAGCCATACGACGACGAGCCTGACGGGGAAGATGATATGTGGAGGCCGCCTCCCAGCCCCTCCGGAGCGCACCTCGTCGACACCTTGGATGACGAAAAGGGCGGCCATGGATGGGATCCACCCAATGGCGACGGCGCAGAGGAGGGAGAGCAGCTCCAAGAAGAATGCGAGGCGGGTGAGTGGGACCCGCCTACCAGCGCATTCCAAGCCCATGCCCAGGAACATCATCCACAAGAGGAGGAGGAGGAGGAAGAAGAAGAAGATGAAGACGGTGGGGACTGTCCGTGGTGGAACCCGGGCTACTTCTTGCGAAGCCAAGTAGGGGTAAGCACCAAAACTACCGCGGCAATGGAAGAACTCCTCGCCTTTGCGAGTAGCCCCGTGGCGGCGGACGGCCCTGGGTTCGCTGGGTTCTTGGCTGGTTACAGCCGCAGCGCACTCGGCGAGGACGAGTGCGAGGAATTGATGAGAAGGATGGGCGAGGAGGGCCTGGCGTTGGGGTGCCTCCACTTGTTCCGGTGGATGCGGCCGATTTCGTTGTCGCCTCAGGCATGGCTGGTGGCTCTCCTGGTGCTTGGACGGGCGCGGATGGCCGATGAAGTCTTGGAGATTCTGGCAAGTTTGCCACCAGAGAGGGGATTTCGTGAGGCGCTTCTGTACAACGCTGCAATGTCTGGTCTTGCCTACTGTGGAAGGTGAGCACCGTCTTGATTGCTGTGACGGAGTGATCATATTGATTTCATTGGTGCTATGCTATCACTTTTGCAAAATAAATTAGGACTGCTAGTTATTTCGCACATGTAGTAACAAACAGGGGTGTTAGCTGTTACTTATTGATGGACTTAGGATCGAAAGTGACTTTGATTTACTTGCCTATTTCTAAATGGTATTTCCATGAACCTTCTCCTACAAAAGAAAAATGATTAGACAGTGCATATTGTTAGTTATTGATCAACAGAGGTTCCAAGTAAATTTGATTTCCTCCACTCTGTAAATTCGTTGGTATGAACTTAATCGTTATCCTCGGGTGTAAATAAAGAAAACTATGGAGCAACGTATTTATAATAGACTGTGCTACATTAACTGTTTATTGACAGATTTGCATAGATGCAAGTCGTTATGATTTTCGCTCCCTCCTAACTAAACATTAACACCAATGGAAATTCTAACGTGCTACATTTCTGCTGTGCATTTTGCAATTAAGCTGTGTATTATTTGTTGTGATGATCATTTTTCTACTTACTCCAGATATGATGATGCCTGGAAAATATTTGAGTCTATGGAGAAGAACAATGTCCAACCTGACCACGTGACATCCTCAATCATGTTAATGGTAATGAAGAGGCGCAAGGCATCAGCCAAGGATTCATGGGAGTTCTTCCAACGGATGGACAGGAAAGGTGTCGAGTGGAGCTTGGGTGTCTGTGCCTCTCTAATTAAGATATTTTGTGATGAAGGGCTCAAGAAAGAAGCTCTTATCTTCCAATCAGAAATGGAGAAGAGAGGAATTCTATCAAACACGAGCATTTATAACACAATAATGAATGTATATTGCAAATGCAGTCAAATTGAAGAAGCTGAGGGGCTCTTTTCTGAGATGAAAAAGAAAGGCTTAAAACCAACAAAGGTGACCTATAATATCCTTATGGATGCTTACAGTAGAAGATTGCAGCCAGAAGTTGTTGAATCGTTACTTCTGGAGATGCACGATTTGGGATTTCGGCCAAATGCTAGGTCATACAACTGCCTCATAAGTGCCTATGGGCAGCAGAAAAAAATGAGTGAAAAGGCTGAAAATGCTTTCCTGAGGATGAAGAAAGATGGCATTAAGGCAACATCTTCTTCGTACACATCACTGCTTTGTGCATATGCAGTTAATGGACAGTATGAAAAAGCTCACCTTGCATACTCGGATATGAAAAGAGAAGGGGTTAAACCTTCCTTAGAAACATATACAGCTTTGCTTGACATATTTAGGAGGGCTGGCAACACAGAGAAGTTAATTGAGACATGGAAATCAATGATCGATGAAAAGGTTGGATGCACTAGAGTCGCATTTCACATGGTACTTGATGGTTTGGCGAAACATGGGTTGTATAGTCAGGCAAGAGATGTAATATGTGAGTTGGGGAAAATAGGTTTACCTCCTACAGCTATGACCTACAACATTTTGATGAATGCTTATGCAAAGGGAGGACAACATTACAAATTGCCCCAAATTCTGAAAGATATGTCTACTCTGGAACTAAAACCAGATTCAGTTACATATTCTACAATGATATATGCATATGCTCGCGTTCGTGACTTTTCGAGAGCATTCTATTACCACAAGCAGATGGTTCGAAATGGACAACTGCCTGATGTTAAGTCATACAGAAAACTGTTGAATACCTTGGATGTGAAATCTGCAAGGAAAAACATAAAGAATAAGAGTGCCATTGCAGGGGTTGTAAAAGGCAAATCTAGCTTAAAACATAGGAAGGAAAAGAAGGATGAATTTTGGAAGAACAGTAAAAAGAGGTCTATGACCCAAGTTAATGGGTACCAGAAAAAAAGATTTTTGTGATGTTATACTAAGTGAAAGTTTCATTGCCTTTACAATACTCAATCCCTTATTTTATATCATGGTCTCCACACTTTAATTCTATATTTTTATGCTTTATGTTTCAAGTACATCATTGTACACGTTTTAATTTGCACTCATGTTTATTTGCAAACTTCATTATGTCTAGACATTTTCACTAGTAGTATATAAATTGCATCCTTGTACATTTATAGAAATCAAAATGTGTTAAAAAATTAACTGAATTTATGGCTTAAATAAATCTCTAAATATGGGGATCATAGTCTTGAGTAATTGTACTAAACGTTAATTCTCTTGTTCTAGATAACAGGTTTGGAAAATTTACTCTTATTCTGAGCTTGGAAGCACATCACCTAGAAGAACATAATACAATATTATACTAACAAAGCTGCATTATGCAGTTACATGTCATAAAGACAATGATTAGTAAATTTCTTATTGTTGTTGCTCTGAGCAGAACTTCCCTGAATCCCTCTTGTTCGCAAGAAGGAATTCTTCCATTGATTTCATTATATATTTTTTCTCCTAAAAAATACCATTGTTCTTTATTGACCTTAGTAAATTATGTCTCCTGCAAAGGAACTTTGACCCAACTTCAAAGAGTTATTTAATGATTTGATCATAGATGATCGTCAAAATTGTCCGTCGAAAATAATTAACAGAAGGGCAAATGCTTCAAATTACAATGCTCATGGACCATAGAAGCAGGTCCATACAAATATACATGGGATCGGTCTCTCCTGAAATATAATCCTTAGATGCATCGAAGATAAGTTAAAGAAAACAAACGTGTACAATGATTTTGGACCATGGAAACAAGTATGTAATGCTATTTTGATCAAGTACCATATCTTAAGTTCTTAACCTTGACCAGTACTGCTTTGCCTTCAGACTGGGATATAGTAATAATAAAGTTTATGTTGAGTTTCATGTCATAGCATGAAGCAGTCTTGGCATTGGGGGTACTTCAAGTTCTAACAAACCCTCGAGAATTTGGACCACTTCTCCCATGGTCGGCCGATTTGATTCATCATCTTGGATACACCAGCAAGCCACCTTGCAGACCCTCTCAGCCTCCCATCTTTTTTTCCTGACCATGATAGCTGGTGAATAGAAAGGGCTAACACTGGGTTGTATTTCTGCTCTTTTCAATAACTCTGCAATTATTTCTTCCATGAAAATTTTCTGATTATGAAGGACTCTGTAAGGTCTTAAGTTTGGAGGTGTAGCCCCAGCCTGTAGTGGAACCTAGTGGTTACAGTCCCTTTGTGGAGGAAGATTTTGAGTGTCGTCAAAGACATCCTCATAAATATCCAAGAGAGATGAGAGTTCTGCTGGAGTTTGTTGCTTTTCTTGTACCTTATCTGGGTCTGAATATAACTGGAAAAGAAATCCCTAAAATTTCTTTCTGCATCAGCCTTTTCATTTTCTCTGCTGAGAGAAAGTTCTTGCAATCCATTGTGTGTTCTTGTAACAGGACTGGATGTCCATTCTTTGTCACAATGAGCAACTTATTTACTAGATCCATGTTGATATGACTGTAAGTACAAATCCAATCTGCTCCCAGAATGATATCATAAGTATTGAGGGCCAATGTTTTAAAGCTGGATCTGAATGTTTTGTTCTGCACAGTGAAAGACCTCACAGATGAAATTGTTTGTAGAACCACTATCAAACAGAGGTACAACCTTCTGTCTTGTAATATGGACACTTAATTAATGAAAACGTACTGGGTACAGTAGTGCCTCCTGTAGCATGCACAGAAATTTGCATTGCTTTTGTACCCTGCTCCTGGTCAGGTGTGTTAGGGGCAGTATGATAGACTTGTTCTACATTAACTTGTTCCTCAGAAGTTTCATTTTCTGAATCCTTTTCAACTATTCCGATATGTGGATGGTTTTCCCAATTTTGTGTTTATGTTGTCGAGTCCAAGGCTCTCGGCAGTACCAACAGGTTCTACTATCTCTTGGAGCTGGTTGTGGGTTTTCTTGAGCAGGAACTGGTATGTGGATAGGAGGAGGAGGAGCTCCTTGTATGGATGAGCAGGAATAAATCTCTGTCTTCGGAGAGGAGGAGCTTGATATCTTTTAGCAGATGCAGCTTTCTCATATGTTTTGGAATACCAATAGGCCTCAATAATGCTAGTAGGCCTCTGTCCACAGACATCATGTTTAATATCAGCCCCGAGTCCTGCAATGAAATAGCTTAGAAGGAATTCTCCTGGAGGAATGGATGATCCCTTTCGACAAGTGCCCCTGAATGCTCAAAATTATCAATATAGTGTGCTACTGAACTGGTTTGGTGAATATTATTTAGAATTTCTACTGCTTCGTGAACTGATGCTTTTGAGAATCTATCAGCTATCAGATTGCAGAATTGTTGCCAAGTGACTATTTGCGAGGGCATACAAAATTATTTTTGAGCAAATTAGAAGCTCTTCCCTGAACATGACCTGTAGAGATGTTCACCCATTGGTCATCAAGATTTCCTGTCATGTTGGAATAATTTTCACAAGTTATGAGCCAGCCAATAGGGTCTTCCCCAGAGAACACTGGAATTTCCAGTCTTGGTCCCTCGAGTACTGCATCAACAAAGTAAGGACCTCCCAACTGAGTGGCATATTGGTTCCTTTGGCTATCATGTAATAACCGTAGTTTTTGTCTGGCACTCGCCGTCCATCTTCACTTGGGTCGTTTTGGGTTGATCCGGGCCGTCCTGTCGGGAACTGACTAAGGAATTCTGAAGATTAAGGGAAAAATGGAAAATTCAGAGTAGGAACTCCGTCGATTTAGGGTTTATTTCATCAAGAAACGAGTACAAGAGAGGTAAAGCTTGCCTCTGGCGGCTAGGGCTAATGCCAAAGATCAACAACCATGCCTCACCGGCTGGGATCCACTGGCTTTTATAGCCACACACACTCCACTAAAAGCTAAAAAGAAAAACTAAAGCAGACAGTTGTGCTGGAAGATGAACAGAAACCCATAGGAACTTGATGACCGTTGGATGATGATCGGACGTTGGCGAGTCGTCCAACGAATCGGTAAGTGGCAGAGTCAGACAACCGCTGGATGCGAGATCAACGGTGATCGATCAATCTGGCACGCAGGAATAGGGGAGGTGTCGAGTTATTCAGTTAAATTCTGTCTTAGGCCTGACAATACCCCCTGCTGAAGAAAATTCTTGTCCTCAAGACTAGAAAGAAGGAAAAACTTTCTGAATGAAGGCCGAGTCCTCCCATGTAGCCGCTTCTGGAGGCATGTTCACCCATTTGACAAGCCAACGCACCACATGAACAGTGATGTTACCTTGAACCCTGGGAACATGTTTCCTTTCAAGCATTTTGTGACGCCCCAAAAATCAAGTCGTGTACAATAATCATACACGCAAGGTACACGATCGAGATTAGGGACTCACGGTGAGATATCACAACACAACTCTACAAATAAAATAATACAAGCTGTTTAATACAAGCCAGGGGCCACGAGGGCTCGAATACAACAGCTCGAAAGCACAAAGTTAGCACAAAAACAACAACGATCGAAAAGGAGAGGCCTCCTGCCTGGGAACCTCCGAACTACTCCTGGTCAACAGGGAACTCGACGTCGTAGAAGACATCGGGGATCTTCACGTTGCGGTGGTCGGCATCGGGGGACTCCTGCTCCTAGACTCCAAGGCTCCAACGTCGACTGCAGCGGTCAATCAGGAAAAACAAAAAGGGGGAAATAAAGCAAGGGTGAGTATCTAGCATATCCGCGAGTCTTACGTCCGCTACTAAGCATTTATGCATTTGTATCAAATGGAAAGGGGAGGCTGTATATAGTGGACTGCAAGGTAGAAGTCAGAGTAAGGATAAGAAGCTAGGCCTATCGAAGACTAGCATCTTCCGACGAGTCTTGCAGCATGAGGAGAGAATAGCCAACAGTTCAATATAAAGCATAAAGTAACAATGCAGTAGAAGTTGTTGTAGCATTGTATAATAGTAAGTTGTAACAATTAGCAATGCCTCCGAGTTCCCTCCCTCGACTTCCCTGCGAGGAAGAAGACCCGGAACCATACAGTTTAATAGTAGTAGTTTGTAGTGGTAAGATCCAGCTTCAGCATAAAGCGTCCTGTTACCGTGGACACGGCTATTCGAATAGATTAAACTCCCTGCAGGGGTGCACTACTGTTCAGCCTGCATGCTCGGATCTCTAGGGTGGCGGGCACCTTGTTAGGGAACGCTCCACCAAAGCTATCCGACACGCCGCAGCCCATCCTAGGCTCAACAGAGAGGCCATCCGCCGGACTATATCCTATGCGATCAGGGGTCTATGACCCTCACCCTTCACGCTCCTACATGGTGCGAGGCTGGCCGGTGAAGCAAAAACAAATCCAAATACACCGCTCGAGCGAAGAAGACACACCGCTTCCCGGCAATCAGACCGCGATACTGCTGACGCCTGAAGAGCTTTCGGACAAACTACGACGCAGGGAGCACATAACTCCTTATCCCACGTGAAGGTAGTGCGTACAGACCAACGAGCCTCTCAAGTCATCCACCGAACCATTTAAGCATTTTATTATTTTATGTCGGGACAACCGTTATCGTTGCCCCTATCTGGGTGAGTCGCGGACAACGACAGCAGCCAGGTCCACCCCCATAACCAGAGCCGGTGGCCTCCTGCCCTGTCGTCCCACCAACTCGTGCGGTTACCAACAAGGTGAACCGTCTCCTTACCTTGTCTCGCGTTTGCTCTTTGAAGAGCTCGACTTTTGTACAACAAGGTATCTCACGGCCAACGAGCAAGGACCAAGCCCACGATGGTATCTGCCTGTCCTGCCGTCCCAATACAATCCCTGCGCGGGCACCGTTCGGTCACCCGACTCCTTACCTTTAAGGACACCAGTTGGTTCAGGCCCCTACCATTAAGTGAAACCAGGAGGTATCACCCTCGATGGCACACTTAAAGAGGTTCGACAAAGACATCAGCGGAATGAACTAAAGAGGTAAACCTCGTATCATCCCGGTGATGCTACGCTACTGAGCCGACGAGAGTGAAATACGAGCCCATCCACTCGTAAGTCAAACTCGAAGCGACTCGGCAGAGTCTCGCCATTGTAGATTCCCTAGGGCGTCTGCATTGATCCGTACCTATTGCAGTTATAATATTTTGTAATCCGCATTCACTCCCTAGAGTGATCACGACCCGCTATCTAAACCTAGTAGACTAACATGGCGCAGGGCTAACTACTGAATAACATATATATTTATAGGAAGCATAGGATAAAGGAAGTTACATCAAGGGGCGATAATGACAGGCTATGCAATTGAATAGGATTGTAACGCAACAGCAACAACAACAATGCCTAGTGCAAGAAATGTACGGAAAGATAGGCAATATCTGGGGAAGAGAATGACTCTGCTTGCCTGGAAGCTCGATGGTATGGGTACGGTTGTCGACGTATTAGTCGTACTCGGCAACGTTGTCGTCGACGGTAGCAACGGGGTCTACCGGAGAATAAGGGGGGGGGGAGAAACAGTAAATAAACAACAATAATAGCAATACAAATGTATGCCATAGTAGATACAAAGCAACGGGGCTCTAATGTAGTGTTCGGTGATTTGCTCGGAGCAGGAATTTATCCGGGGATGACTCATCGGTACCGATCGATTATCGGATAGATGATCCAGAGGGGGAAGGTTTCATGTCTGAAGTGTTAGAGACATCTGACGGACAAGTGGATAGTGTATCCGTTATCGTTGATCCATTCAAAACAACTTTCATATTCAAAACATTTTCACCCGGACAGTTTTACCGGCAACGGTCGTCTGACAGACAGATGAACCGGAGGAGAAATGTTCCACGTTTGGTATGTTAAAGGGGTGCGGTGGGGGTATGGGTAGCGCATTCGTATTCGTTATATTTTTCTGATCAATTTTCATGTATAAAATATTTTCATCTAACTTACGGTTTAAAAGATATTAAATTCCAAAGTTTTAATCATTTAAATCAATTTTACGAATTTCTTTTATTATTTAATTAAACATTATCCAGAACAGTGTCTATGACTGGTGGGCCCCTTGCCACTTCTAAATATTTCCAGTCGTGATTAGGCAGCTCTATTCGTTAGCTTCAAGGTTTAAAATAGCGGGATACAGGATATATCGGCGGGCTTTTTTGGCAGCTATTTAGAGATACTTGATACAAAGAATGCAGCTATATCGACAAGATATCGGGCTATTTACCGATATTCAATGAAGGAAAAAAATATCGGCGAGCTTTCCTAGAAGATATATCGGCCAAATATCGGGCTATCTTAAATCATGGTTAGCTTTCCATCAAGCTTGAGTTTGCCTTAATCGGAGTTCATTTGCAGAAGTTGTGGCAGTTTAGGGTTTACCTGTTTCATTTGGAGTTCATCTGTGTTGTGGCATGGGCCCCCTGGGTCTACAAGGGTGGTAGTACCGCTTGGGTTACGGTAGTACCGTGCCACGGTAGTACCGTGGCTAGTACCGCACCCACTACCGTATTCCCAGTGGACTGGGCGATAGTGGGCACGTACTGAGCCGCAGTACTACCGCTGCCGTTACGCTAGTACCACGCCACGGTAGTACCGTGGCTAGTACCGCAACCACTACCGTATTCCCACTAGACTGGGCGGTAGTGGGGCACGGTACTATGCCGCAGTACTACCGCGGGGCGGTAGTACCGCTCCGGTTGCGGTAGTACCGCACCACGGTAGTACAGCTCACCGAGCGGTAGTACCTTGGTTGGTGGACTGCCAACAGTTTCGAACGGCTGGATTCGTGGGGGACTATAAAAGGGGGTCTTCTTCTTCCTTTGTCCCCATCGGTTCTTCGCAAGTTCTGTTGGGGTTCGCAGCGGAAAACACAAAATTTTCCTAACTAGCGTTTCCCATAACCCAAGATCTAGCTAGCCGTATTACCGTAACGGAAAGGAGTGCGGAATAACATACCTCGGGGTGTAGTCCGTTGTGCGGGAAACGTTCCCGCAAACATGGTTGATGTCGATCAAGGTTCACAACCCCTAGCTGTGTTAGCACCCGGATGGGTGTAGTGCCACACGTGTAGCACCTCGTAGTACTCGTATACGTACGAGCCTCGATGACGACCTCCGATCTCCGATCCAGCGAAGGTAGCGGAAGTAGACCTCCGGAACCGGAGTTTCAGCAGCACAACGACATGCGCATAGTGAAGACATCTCCAACCTAGTGCAGCCTCCAAACAAGGGGAGTCCACTCATAGGAGGAAGAAAGAAGAAGAAAGATCAACAAAATTTATCTGTATTTTTTTGAATTTTCTGTATAGAAAAAGGAGCACCCTCCATATCTATATGTAGGGGAAAAAGGGGGTGCATAATTGCCTCAACTAGTGCATGCATGGCCGCATGTGGTCAGCAAGCTCATGCGTGGCCTAGCACATGCATGCATGTGCATGCGTGGGTGGCCAACTCGGCCAAGTGGCCACATGGGCCAAAGCCCATGGCGCCCACTCCCTCCTTTTTTTTCTTTTTTTTCTTTTTTTATTTCTTCTTTCTTTAAAGAAAAAAAAAAAAAAATAAAAGAATATTATTTCATTAATTATTTAAATTATATTTTTATATTTAATTTATTTAATTAAATAATAAAACATATCTAAATAACTTTCCGAACAATTCGAAACCACAGAACTTTTCCGTCTCCCTTCCGAAACGATTTCGGAGTTCTCTCTCATATCCCCGGTAATTCCAATGGTTCCGAAAAGGTCTCCGATTTCATCGAGCCCTTAAGTGTGTTACCCTACGGTCCGACAACACTCCAGTCATGACCGAGATGAGGCTACGGTCAATGATCATCAGCGGGACCTGGATGCCCATAATGACCCCTGTGCATTCCGGATATCAACACCGATTGGACCTTATATCGTATAACATTCCCTTTGTCATCGATACTGGATTAGTCCAAGATTCGATCAATGACATCCTATGTCTGGTTCAACCTCGTTATGACAAATCCTTATTCACTCGTTCCCGTGATATTCATCCCCGTGACCTAGTCACACGCTGCGCAGCTTTATGGATGTAATCTCACCGAGTGGGCCCTGAGTATCTATCCATCACATGGATTGACAAATCCCGCTCTTGTAACAATACTCCTCAACATATCTCCACGGAATACCCAAGATACAACCGTTATGGCCCACATATTTCAATCAGGTGGTGGGATGTAAGTCAAAGCATCCGAGAAGATAGCAATTATGCAATTAGTCACGGTCAAAGGAACGGTCTACTATGTTCTGTAATTACAACACTGAATCTTCATAAGTTTGATCATGTTGTAATGCTTACATTGGGTAATGTTCATCACGTCACTCATCTAGTGAGGTGACCTCACAGTCAAGAGACGTAATTGTCCATGATCGTGAAACCACGACCATCATGTTGACCATGAAGTAGTTATTGAAATAGAGGCTAACTAGGAACACTTGGGGTTTCTATACCACATCTGTATCATTGTTTCACTGATACAGTTGTAGCACGGTATGAAACTGGTTATGAACTTGCTTAGATATATTAGAATAATCATATATTATTTGCCTGTGTAGCATATATCCAACACTCTCCCACTTGCACTAGAGTGCTAATAATCTAGCCGCGTTTTCCCGATCATAATCATCTTATCACATAAGTGTTCATTGATCATGCTTGCACATGGAAGAGCTTTCGTCAACGATCTGCACCAATTCAGACTCGTATGTTTCCTTTGCAACCGGTGTTGGTCAACTAGTTTGACATGCCACCCGTTATCCTATAATGTTTGGATATAAGTTTTGCGGGAGAGCGAGACTAATATTTTACAGTATCCTCCAATGACCTTTTGGTTCATTCTTCAGAAAACTTATCCATGGTCATATATATTGGGAAATACACTCAGCCAGAAGTCCAAACTTCTTACGCTAAACTTTTATCCATACGTCTACTTTCTTTAAGTAGTATTATGTTTGGAGTGTCATGAATCTTGCTCACATTTCTTTCATATCTTCGGTGATGTCTCTAATTCTATATAGACCCATAATATGGCTTATAATTGTAATCATGCATTACATTCAAGTCTATTATCCTTTCTATATTTTAGAGCATAGTCCTCAGTATTCCTCATATACTGAATGCATGGACATTATTCAGATTCTATGATTTACTCATAAAGCACATCGGAATCTGTTCTTCTTTCAAGAACTTTTGAGTCATTCTGTTGTTGGATTCACAACACATGTTTTATGGTAGAATCATATGTCAAAGCACATATAAGATCACATGTCCAAGTACATGGTGCATCTCTATTCTTCCATTAAGACATTGCTTGTGATATTTGGATTTTGATCCTTTATATAATTTCTAGCCACAAGAACCCGTTTCTTGTCTAGAACATTATTCCAACCTTTACTTTGGTTCATTATCCGTATCTTAATCTATCATTATAGATTTCATCGTGTAACGTGTTATTACTTCACATAAAAGAAGATTCTTGTAATCTTGGGTTTTATCTGCCTTATGCTCTATATATATCATAATGCATACATGTATATGAGACGATTCTCTATATACACAAGTCAATGCATGCCCATATATATGTATATGAGATCATTCTTCACACATATCAATGCATACATGTTTGAGATAATGATCATGCTCCCATTCAAATATATCTATCATATACTCATATATTTGTGGTCCAACTTTTTATCAAGTTAACGTCTTTATTCGTATGTCTTACATAACAATAATTCTCTCAAAGCTCCCACTCAGAAAATGCCCTCTGCATTCCAAGTTTCTTGGAAGTCTTCAAAATCTCCCACTCAGTTTCATGAAACTGCAGGCCCACTCAATATTTTGGTTATTACAAAAATCTCTTGATCCAATCAAGGTTGAGGGTTTCCTGTCTTGAGGTACTATAGTCCATCCTTTAACGAAATAAAAGTTCGTCATGCCTATTTCAATTCACTTTCAAATCCTAAGTTTGAATGAGACGCAATTCCAGGCTATGGCTTAATTGTAGTGTAAATGAAATATTTTATTGATTAAAGCATTCCTACGTTTCCGTAGTCAATCATTATTGAACTTTGGTCATAACAGTTTTATGAGCCAAATAATGCCTTATGTCCGTTACATTATTCTCAATAACTTTCCCGTTTATCGGGCATATGAAATAACCAATTTATTTCATAGGACGTGAGCCATCCTATATGCAACTCAATATTATTTCATTTCTCCTCGTGTTCTAGGCTACCATCATTCCTTTGCATTTCAAGCAGTTTTATTCCTTTTGTTTCATTAAGAAGACTCATGATTATTGTTCTGTACAGAACGTATTCATGACAACCTTCTAAATTCAACAAAGGCTTCAACTCATATACCAAGATTTGCATCCATGGTGTATTCCCTCCTTTTACAGTGTTGTTACAGCGAAACATGCTTCCGTTGCAATACTCTGACATTCTGAAGGAAAGGTCCAGTACCTCGGTCAAAGTTTCCACTATCTCCCATTGGATCCGTGTATAGAAACTACTTCTCACACTACCAATTAAGCAATACAAGTTTTGCTATTCAGAGAGAATGTGTAATTTCAATTGCTTGTGATTTCAATACAAAGAAATTCTTTCTTTAGAAACTTTCTAACACCATCAATTATGGAGCTATCTTGTCTCAATAGATTCGTATGGTTTCCTAATTCATGAAGTGGGCGTTTTAACTTAATGAATTAAAAAACCTTGTTCGATAATAATTTTAGCGCAAGGGGAAAGAACATTTAGACCATACTACATTTTAGTATGACTACGAATGGTTTAAGTAGTCTAGCACTTTAAACTTCCATCGTAATTTGTGGTACAACTTCCACAGGTCTCCCATTATGTCAATTTTAGTACTTATCACTTAGATCCTAGCGTAGTGATTTGTATCCTTGTATTCTACTTCACACTATGATTCCTGAATCTCAGTTTTATGATCTCAATTGAATACAATGTTCAATTAATCATATGAAGTATTTAATGATAACACACGTGCCCATTCAGTACATTATTTATGTATAATGATTGGCACAAGATCTACTTGCTAGAACTTTGTCATTGTCATGTTTAATGCAGAGGTTCATAGATCGTGTATCTAATCCATCTCATGCAATCAAGTTATGACTTTCATCCGATAATAAAAGCACAAGTTAAATCATATATGTAATGACTTCATCAGTTATGAAATCACCTTATGCAATTAAGTCTTTGACTTGTTGTAAACCAAGACAACTTTATCATTAAACATTGAATATCACTTGACAATAATAGCAGTATTATAAATCATTTCTATCATAGTATAAATCAAGACGTAATCAAAGTATAAGCACACTTTATTCATTTAACCAGAACAACTGACTTGTCTCATTACATGAATAAGTTTGTCTCGCGAGATGCAAGACATCAACTAAATGTTCATACTATAATGATTGCATAAGATTTATCTAATACTCTAAGTATCTCCTATGATTGATGTCTCGGTAGAATCCATGCTAGCCATCAACTGTCTTGGTTGCCATCAATCCTTGATTTCACCTCTTCCCGTCCATGCAACAGCAGGTCCTGTTTTTATAAAACAGAATAAGTATCAGATACTGATACGTCCAAAACGTATCTATAATTTCTCCTTGCTCCATGCATGTTTTGTGTGATATTGCTATGATCTAGATACACTTTCATACACTTTTGATCATATTTGGACTAACCTATTAACTCAGTGCACCACAGTGCCAGTTCCTGTTTTCTGCTGTTTTTCTTTTTCAGTTTTCCCCTATATAAAAAGTGCTCCAGAAATTCGGGAAAAATCAGATAAAAAATCAGCGCAGAGGAAGCTTCGCGAAGAGCCTGAGAGGGGCCAGAGGGGAGCCAGGGGCCCCCAGGCGGCCAGGGGGCGCGGCCCCACCCCTGGCCGCGCCAGGGGGGCGCCTGGAGCCCCTGGCCCACCTCTGTCTGCCCCCTTTCGCCTATTTATTCTCCATGAAAAGAAACCCTCGAGGACAGAACCCTTTTTCGCGATCTCTCCTCTGTTCCGCCGCCGCCGCGCTTCCGAGATCGGGAGCACCAGAAGACCTCTTCCCGGCACCCTGCCGGAGGGAGGGCCGACCTCCGGGAGTCTCCTCTCCACCATGGATGCTCCCCGGATGACTCGTGAGTAGTTTCCTTGGACCATGGGTCCGTGATCAGTAGCTATGTGATGTTCTCCTCCCCTCTTTGTTCTTCATGGTTTAGACCTCGTGAGCTGCCCTACATGATCGAGGCACTTTTGTAATCTTTCTGTTGTTGCTATGCTGAGTTTGATGGGATCTGATGGATTATGAGATTATGTTCAGATTGTGATTGAGTAATATATTTGGTTCTTATCTCTTATATTTTTGTTCCTAAGTAATTCTTGCATGTTCTCCGTTGCTGTTTATTGCTTTGGCCAAGTAGTAGGTAGTAACCCCAAGAGGGAACGTTATGCTCGATTGTGGGTTCATGCCCCCCGATGACACGCTTGAGTGACAGAAACATGAGTCTAGGGGATGTGATGTTGCCACAAGGGGGAAAACAATGGAGCTTGTAACCGCGGTTGCAAGGATTGTTTACTTTACGCAAAGTGCTTTTTAATGCAGTTGTCTGTTGCTTTGGGTTTACACTTTGGGTGGGGCTCGCAACTTAATACCAGCGAGATGTTCCGGATAGATATCTCAAGGTGGATGATTAGTAGTAGATGCAGTTGGATTTCGGTCTACTTATTTTGGCGTACTGCCCATGCTTTTGAGCCTCTTCCTTTCTTTTGTAGCATAGTTAGCATTGCGGTGCGTTCATAATCCTGTCAATTGCCCTTCTGTAATTTGTTCACCTCGCATAGCAGTTTTATCGTCTTTTGGGAGAGAGACATCACTAGTGAACATCACGTATCCCGGTCCATATCCTCATTACTGTTTCCACGCTCATTTACTTTTCTTCTTTTACTTTTCAGTTGCTATCATTATCCCTTGTGTTTGATCCTTGGTGAACAACAAGACCGGAGAGATTGACAACCTCTCTGAACTTCGTTGGGAACAAAGTTATTTGTGTCTGTGTGCAGGTCCGCGTCAGTTCCGCCGATGACACCTACTTATCATCTCTGGAGTCCTACTGGAGACAAACCTTGGTATCTTTACTGAGGGAAATTTGCTGCTGTGCTACATCACGCCTTGCACTTGGGGCTCACCAACGAAGGGCGAGAAATCACTATCATCACCTCGCACATCAAGCCAAATTGCTGGCGCCGTTGCCGGGGACTCCGAGTGCTAAGATAGGGGAGTTGCACACTACCCTTTACCTTTGTTTTTTAGTCTTGTTAATTTACCTTTCAGTTTTTATCTTTGTGTCTTACATCAAAAATCACAAAAAAATCTGCCACACTTGCTCCTACTATGGTTTCCACTGAAAACACCAAGTTGTCTGACTTCACTAGTCACAACAACCAAGACTTTATCTGCACCCCCATTGCCACACCTGCCACTTCAGCTACCTCTTATGAAATTAAACCTGCTTTGCTAAACCGTGTTATGAGAGATCAATTCTCTGGTGCTGGAGATGATGCTGCTTTACACTTGAATAATTTTGTTGAATTATGTGATATGCAAAAGTATAAGGAAGTAGAAGGTGATATTGTTAAGCTCAAGCTCTTTCATTTCTCTTTAAGGGGAGATGCTAAAATCTGGTTTCAATCTTTGCCTAGGAATAGCATAGATTCTTGGGATAAGTGCAAAGATGCTTTTATAGGGAAGTACTACCCACCTGCTAAAATTATCCAATTGAGGAGTAACATTATGAATTTTAAGCAATTGGATAATGAATACGTTGCCCAAGCTTGGGAACGAATGAAATCTCTTGTTAAGAAATGCCCTACACATGGTTTGACTACCTGAATTGTTATCCAGACTTTTTATGCAGGATTGAACTTTACCTCGCGGAACCTGTTAGATTCGGTCGCGGGAGGAACCTTTATGTCAACTACGCTTGGTGCTGCCACGAAGCTTCTCGATGAGATGATGACCAATTATTCCCAATGGCACACCGAACGCGCTCCAACAGGTAAGAAGGTAAACTCTGTCGAGGAAATTACCTCCCTCAATGAAAAAGTTGACTTAATTATGTCTCTACTTACCAAGCAACCCTCTATTGATCCTCGTGATGTCCCTTTAAATTCTTTGGTTGCTCAAGAACAAGTAGATGTGAACTTTATTGCTAGAAACAATTTCAACAACAATGCTTATAGGGGTAATTTTGCTAGCAATCCTAGACCGTTTCCATCCAACTATGGGAACAACAACACCTACCCTAGCAACAAGAACCCCTCTTCTGAATTAGAAAGCATGCTTAGAGACTTTATCACTATCCAAAAAGCCTTCAACAAAAATGTAGAGGAGAAATTAGCTAAATTAGATAACCTCTCTTTTAAGGTAGAAAGCTTAGCCCTTGATATTGAGATGCTTAAAATTAGAACCTCTCTCCTTGAGGAGAATAAGGCCACTCCTATTAATGCTATCCAATTACAAATTAATGAAAATATTAGGATGATGGCTAAACTTAAAGAAAGGTGGGCTAGAGAAAAAGAGGAAGAAGATAGAATTAAGAACCTTCCTACACACCACACAGTTGCCACTATCCAAATTGTTGAGGACACCCAAACTATTAGCACCCAATGCACTCCTAGTCCCGTTGGACCTATTAATGGTGATGCTAATACCTCAACCAAAGATGAAGAAACTCCTATGAACATAGAGGGTTTCAAACAAGTGAGCCTAGACGACACTACTACCACCTTTGATAGTAGTGATATTGATTTTGATAGTTTCACCCTCTCAGAAGTTATTAGCTTGCTACAGAAAATGTCTAGAGACCCCCACACTAGTACACTTAATCTTGCCTTCATGGAGCATATCACAAATGCTCTCATCAAAGCTAGGGAGAAGAAGCTTAGAGTAGAAGCCTCCATACCTAGGAAGTTAGATGATGGTTGGGACCCTATGATCAAAATTTAATGAAATGACTTCTCTTGCTATGCTTTATGTGATGTTGGAGCTAGTACCTCCGTTATGCCCAAAAGAACATTTGATGTGTTTGAATTGAAGCCCTTTGAGCCTTGTTCTTTTCGTGTTCGTCTTGTTGATTCTTCCATAAATAAACCTTTGGGGAAGGTCGACGATGTTCTTATCATTGTCAATGACAACTATGTTCCCGTTTATTTTATTGTTATGGATATAAACTGTGAACCTTTATGTCCAATTATTTTGGGACGTCCTTTTCTTCGCACCGTTGGTGCGGTTATTGACATGAAAGAGGGGAATATAAAATTCCAATTCCCCCTCAAGAAAGGGATGGAACACTTCCCTAGAAATAAAATCAAGTTATCTTTTGAGTCCGTTACTCGGGCTAGTTATTCTCTTTCTCTTGATAAAACTTGATTCTTCTTTTTGCATCATGCCTAGCTTAAAGGCATAAAAGAAAGTGCTTCCGGGAGGCAGCCCGCAACGAATTTAGGTTTTTCTTTTTGTTTTTGTTGTGTCTTGATGTTTGTTACTACTGTAGCAACATCATTGTATCTTTATTTTTCAGCTTTGTGCCAAGTTATTGCCTCTTACGGCAAAGGAAGTAAAAGTTGTGACATGCTGTCCAGAAAACAGATTCTGTCCTCGTGACTAGAAAAATTCCAGAAAAATCCCAGTTCAGCTTTTTGAGTTGAAATTTTTACACAGCGTGCTCTATACAATTACGAAACTTCCGTATGTTCTGAGTTTTTTGATTTGAGTTGCATAAGTGTCCCTAAAAAAATTCTTTACTACCTGCTGTTCTGTTTTTCACAGATTCTGCCACGTTTTCACAGATTCTGAGTTTTTTGATTTGAGTTGCAGAAGTGTCCCTAAAAAAATTCTTTACTACCTGCTGTTCTGTTTTTCACAGATTCTGCCACGTTTTGTCTCTCCTAACTTTTGCAAACCTTAAGCTTGCTTTTTCTTTGCAAAAACCTTTTGGCACTCTTGAGAAACAGTATCTCTTCAAGAATATCTTTATATCCAGTGGGGAAAAATTATTTTATTAAGGGTACTAACCTCTCTAATCAGCTTATGATGAGTTATGTATGAAGGGAGTTTTCAAGTGTGCGATGGAAGATGATGAAAGAAGATCCAGGAGTGTCAAGCGCTCAAGCTTGGGGATGCCCCCATGCATCCCCAATAAATATTCAAGGAGACTCAAGCGTCTAAGCTTGGGGATGCCCCCGTGCATCCCCTTCTCCATCAACAATCATCAGTTCGTCCTTCGTCTCACTATATTTTTATCACTTCATGCGTTATGTGCTATGCTTGGAGCATCTCGCTCTTAGGTTTTATTTTTAGTTTTCTTTAGTTTTGCTTGCTGGTCATAACAAGTTAGATCCCGTCTTACTTTGTGTGGGAGAGAAACACGCTCCACTTTCAAAATCTAGAACACATCATAGGATTTTTCCTGCTTATCTTTTTGCTGTTGTGTGTTCTTTATCTTTTCATAGCTGCTGCCATGTTTAGTTTTAGTCTTAGTTTGTCTTTAGCAAAAGCCTTGGCTTTTGTTTAGTTTGTTGCTGGAACTCTTTTTTGTTTTCATGTTTATCTTGTTAAGAGAGTTGGTTGTTGCACTGAGTTGTGTCTTGTCTTGAAAGTAGGTAATTGAGGTTGCTATTTAATTCTAGTAGTAGCTTGCAATAGTTTTGAAGTATTGATGTGAGTAATGTTTGAACTTTTGGTGTCAAGAGCTCTAGCCTATTAGTTATAGGTGTCGTATTTTGGGCAATCCGTGTTTATTTTCAAAAATCTACAAAACTACTTGGGAACTCTAGCTACTAGATGGATCGCTAATCTTTGGAGGGATCGAATATTAGAGTACACTCACGTACCATGAGTTGAGGATGCGCAAGGATAACCAAACCCCCATACACTCCTCCTCGGGGTACTTGTCTCTTTGTGAACCTCCTTATTAGATTGAGAGTTACCGATAATAAGTGCATGAGTTCTTCGGACTAATGTAAGTATTGAAAGTTGACACTTCCACCTTCCCATATTTTGCTAGCCTCTCCCGTGCCGTGCATTGCCTTCTTCTCACTCCGAGAGTTGGCGTCCACCTTCGCCGGTACATCCAAACCCTTGGCATGATACGCTCTGTCATCATAAACCTCCTTATATCTTTCCTCAAAACAGACACCATACCTACCTATCAAGGCATTTCCATAGACTTTCCGAGATATATTGCCATGCAACATCCACCTCTTCATGAGTTGATCTTCATGTCATTCATGTTCCTGCTACACTGGCAGCGACATACATTGCATACATCATGATAGTTACATCTTCTTTATGATTTTGAGTACCTTGTAAAGTGTGAAAGATCTCCTTTACCTTCTTGTAAAATAGAGTGTTGCCCTTAAGTGAGGAAAAGATCCCAAAGTGGACACAATAAAAGATCCCAAAGAGGACAAATGAGAGTTAAATAGAAAGAGCCATTGAGGCCACCAAAAAAATAGAAAACAAGAGAAAAAGAAATAAAAAGAGAGAAAGGGGCAACACTACTATCCTTTTGAGAGATCCACACTAGTACTCCCTTTACATCCTTGTACTCCATAGAGATGATCATTATGCATATAGCTATGTGGGGAGCTTCACACTATAGAACTTGGCTTGCATATTCCAAGGATGAGCCTCCTCAAACGAGCTCTAGGTATTCATGAGCGAGCAAGTTAGATGCACCCCCACTAGTTCCATTGGAGAGCTTCTTAGCTCGTATGTGCATCCGTTGCATGGCAATCCCTACTCCTCACATCATATCTATCATTTGGCATCTCTTGCCTATGATTGTACTCATTGATGTGAGCCTTTCTCCTCCTTTTTTGTCTTCCTCCTCCATACTTCTCTCTTTGCCATCCTAAGTGTCAACTCTCGTGCTTACGCTCATCCATTGCATGAGTGCTCAAAATATTGAAAAAGGAGTGGATCAAATTGACCTGTACCTGGCTAGTGGTCTGGGGATGAGTCAAGATAAGATTCCAAAGAGGACCAAGTGTGAAACTTTAGTAGATTGAGTTCTCAACAAATAAATATTTTTCTCGTATTCCCTATCCCCTTTCTTGCACGCAAACACCATTTGGAGACATTCGAGTCACGGACAGCGATGCTCTTGCACCTAATGTTCTTTTGTTACTTGTTTCAATGCTAATATAGACTCTTGCATGTTATGACTTGATTTGAATCTCTAACCTTGATTGCTTTACTTTTCAAAGTTCTTATATGGTTGCTGGCATGTCACCACAGAAATTATGCCGTTATCATTTACCTACTCGAGGACGAGCAGTAATTAAGCTTGGGGATGTTGATACGTCCAAAACGTATCTATAATTTCTGTTTGCTCCATGCATGTTTTGTGTGATATTGCTATGATCTAGATACACTTTCATACACTTTTGATCATATTTGGACTAACCTATTAACTCAGTGCACCACAGTGCCAGTTCCTGTTTTCTACTGTTTTTCTATTTCAGTTTTTCCCTATATAAAAAGTGCTCCAAAAATTCGGGAAAAATCAGATAAAAAATCAGCGCAGAGGAAGCTTCGCGAAGAGCCCGAGAGGGGCCAGAGGGGAGCCAGGGGGGCCCCAGGCGGCCAGTGGGCGCGGCCCCACCCCTGGCCGCGCCAGGGGGGGCGCCTGGAGCCCCCGGCCCACCTCTGGCTGCCCCCTTTCCCCTATTTATTCTCCGTGACGAGAAACCCGCGAGGACAGAACCCTTTTTCACGATCTCTCCTCTGTTCCGCCGCCGCCGCGCTTCCGAGATCGGGAGCACCAGAAGACCTCTTCCCGGCACCCTGCCGGAGGGAGGGCCGACCTCCGGGAGTCTCCTCTCCACCATGGATGCTCCCCGGATGACTCGTGAGTAGTTTCCTTGGACCATGGGTCCGTGATCAGTAGCTATGTGATGTTCTCCTCCCCTCTTTGTTCTTCATGGTTTAGACCTCGTGAGCTGCCCTACATGATCGAGGCACTTTTGTAATCTTTCTGCTGTTGCTATGCTGAGTTTGATGGGATCTGATGGATTATGAGATTATGTTCAGATTGTGATTGAGTAATATATTTGGTTCTTATCTCTTATATTTTTGTTCCTAAGTAATTCTTGCATGTTCTCCGTTGCTGTTTATTGCTTTGGCCAAGTAGTAGGTAGTAACCCCAAGAGGGAACGTTATGCTCGATTGTGGGTTCATGCCCCCCGATGACATGCTTGAGTGACAGAAACATGAGTCTAGGGGATGTGTTGTTGCCACAAGGGGGAAAACAAAGGTGCTTGTAGTTGCAAGGATTGTTTACTTTACGCAAAGTGCTTTTTAATGCAGTTGTCTATTGCTTTGGGTTTACACTTTGGGTGGGGCTCGCAACTTAATACCAGCGAGATGTTCTGGATAGATATCTCAAGGTGGATGATTAGTAGTAGATGCAGTTGGATTTCGGTCTACTTATTTTGGCGTACTGCCCATGCTTTTGAGCCTCTTCCTTTCTTTTGTAGCATAGTTAGCATTGCGGTGCGTTCATAATCCTGTCAATAGCCCTTCTGTAATTTGTTCACCTCGCATAACAGTTTTATCGTCTTTTGGGAGAGAGACATCACTAGTGAACATCACGTATCCCGGTCCATATCCTCATTACTGTTTCCACGCTCGTTTACTTTTCTGCTTTTACTTTTCAGTTGCTATCATTATCCCTTGTGTTTGATCCTTTGTGAACAACAAGACCGGAGAGATTGACAACCTCTCTGAACTTCGTTGGGAACAAAGTTATTTGTGTCTGTGTGCAGGTCCGCGTCAGTTGCGCCGCTGACACCTACTTATCATCTCTGGAGTCTTACTGGAGACAAACCTTGGTATCTTTACTGAGGGAAATTTGCTGCTGTGCTACATCACGCCTTCCACTTGGGGCTCACCAGCGAAGGGCGAGAAATCACTATCATCACCTCGCACATCAGATACTCATTAACTGCAAATGTTCTATAAGGGAACACACATTTATAAAGTATATCAAGTATATACTTTCTCCATCGACAACTTCCCCTTCAATGGGTTCAACTTCTAGATACTAAAGTCTATCCATGAAGTCAGAGAACTCGAGGCTTTCACCTCTGCCGACATAGCCATGGACATAGTCCGTATAGCTCGGTGGAAGCGAGTGCAACACCGTGTATATCACAGACTCATCTGTGGTCCAATAGTCAAAGTCATTTACGAGGCTCAGATGTATCTCATGCATCTTGGCTAGGTGTGCTTTCAGACAAAAGCCCTCTTCCATTTTTGCAGAAAGAAACTCACTTTCTAACTCAAATCTGGCAACTCTGAACTGATGTAAGTACAATGACTTCAGCTGGTCTATCATGTCAAACATGTCCAAAACCGCATACTGGTGACGTAAGTCTTGCGGGACAGTCGTTTCTATGACACTTTTAGATATGGCGTATGTCCTTCGAAGATTCTGATAATCAGTCGCTGCCCCTTCATCCATGTCATTTGCTGGAGGATTTCCCACATACTCTTTTGTTACGAACGAAAGGTTTGCTCTCTTGAGCACAACTCTAAGGCGTAAGTACCAACTAATGAAATTTGACCCATCCTCTCTAAGTCTTTCACCATGTAGGAAAGTAATAAATTCATGATATTGAGACATTTCCATTTTCTACAAACATAATTGCAAGGAACACAATTAAGATTAGTTCACAACAATGAGTTCATATAATCATATTATAAATGAGCTCGCACTGAAACAATCATCCCTAAGAAGTTTTAGCGATTACATGATCCAAATTCTCTGCCCGCCCTCGAATATCACGCGGCCGACGGGTCAGTTTCAAAGGTAGACAAAAACTTGTGCGATCACATTAGGTATGTGACTCATGCTCGATCTTTCGATCTCTAGTATTCCGATGCCATATCTGCATATGCTAGGCTCGCCAAATTGACCTCCGTGTTATATGCTGCTCAGCAATGCCATATCTGCATATGCTAGGCTCGCCAAATTGACCTCCGTGTTATATGCTGCTCAGCAATGCCATATCTGCATATGCCAGGCTTGCCGAACCCAACCTCATGCGAATTCCATTTAATATGTGTGACACCCGATATGTACGGAATGTCGGCCATATGGGTGAACCTTCCAGGTGGTGCACACTTTGGTAGAATACTTGTGTTTGGATTTTGTTAAGGGATCATCTTATCACATTCTACCGTCGTGTATCCTATACTAGCAAGTTTTAAGATGTTGGACTATGGCAACACTAAGTCTACAATGTCTTCATTTGAGTTTGCTTTATCATGATGACGTTTACTACTTTCTAGTAACACATAGCAAAGCTATCACTACATCATAATCAAACAAACGATAGCCCCCACTTAGCAATATAAAGTTTAGACGCTCTAGTTATATATTGCATGTTTTACGTGGCTGCTAGGACTTTCATAGTTAAACAGGTTTTAACCTACGAGTCAACCACAACGCTGACTATACGATTGTCTCTATTACACCCCGTTCGGGGCCCTCTGTTGCAAATGCCACATCCAGTAAAGTAGAGAGACAGACACCCCCCAGAGCCACTTTATACGGTACAAGCCGCATGTCAAGCAGGGACCAGTCTCGCGTAAGAGTATGCGTAAGGTCGGTCGAGGGGCGCTTCATCAAACAATGCCGCAGATGTGAACAAGTACACGTGGGAGGGTAATAATCATACAATCAACGCCCACATTCCCGATATGTTCTATCCATACAGTAATACTAAGCATAGACCTAGCTCATGATACCACTGTTGGGGTTCGCAGCGGAAAACACAATTTTTTCCTAACTACCGTTTCCCATAACACAAGATCTAGCTAGCTATATTACCGTAACGGAAAGGAGTGCGGAAAAACATACCTCGGGGTGTAATCCGTAGCGCGGGAAACGTTCCCGCAAACGTGGTTGATGTAGTCGATCAAGGTTCACAACCTCCTGGTTGTGTTATGTAGGGGAACGCGGCAGAAAACAAAAAATTTCCGCACTACGAACAGCCCAGGACCACTATGGAGACTGCATACAAGGTTTTGATCTGATCGTTACCGACTCGTAGCGCAGCGGAAGTAGAGTCGATGTAGATCGTTGGTGCAGACCCCCGCAGCTAGGATTTACAACCTCCCAACCGCGAGGATGTCCTCCCTCGTCTGCTCCTCGGACAGCGCTCCGAGAGGCGGTCGGACAGTCCCTCGGACGATGTCACGGACAGCCCTTCGGGAGGCCCCTCGAAACTCGATCGGTAACTCGGACAGCCCTTCGGGAGGACCCTTGAAACTCGAACGATAATTTGGACAGCCCTTCGGGAGGACCCTCGAACAGCCCCTCGGGCAAAAGATCGAAACTACGACCTCTCTACGGGGTTGCACACATACGGTGTCATCTATCCGGCAGGGCTTCGCCGTCCAGAACTAGTTCCTACCGGAACCCAGACAGCCTTTCGGCTCTACGAAACTATTTCGTGGGAGGGAGAGAAGAAAGCCAGATCATGCAATGGCACTTGTTGAGAGTTCAAGTGAGAACTTGGATCAGATTTGAGAGACCCCTCTCCACCCCTATTTATAGGGTGAGAGGCTATGGGGAAAAACCCAAAATGCCCTCCAAACTGCATCATTGCCTGCATCATCATGCAAGCTGCATCATCGCCTGCATCATCATGCAAGCTGCATCATCGCCTGCATCATCATGCAAGCTGCATCATCGCCTGCATCATCATGCAAGCTGCATCATCGCCTGCATCATCATGCAAGCTGCATCATCGCCTGCATCATCATGAATAGTGTATCCACTATTCATGAAGACATTTATCTGCGACCGTAAAATCCGAAACTTTTCTGTAGGTCTTAGAAAAATTCCAGTACCCACTAAAAGGATTTTGGACGCGTTCCGAAACAATTCCGGATTAGTGATTTTCATCTGCGAAAAGCAACCAAAGCGGTTCCGGCAGCTCCGGAACATTTCCGGTTTTTTCTCTCTGGAAAAATCCCAGAAGTTCCCAGAACAATTCTGGCACCCTCCAAGAATTTCCAGGCGTGTGCCGAAACCATTTTGACTTAATGATATATTCCAAAACAACTTTTCGGTTTTACCGAAATTATTCCGGTGTTCTCTTTCCGGAACTTTTCCGTTTTCTCCGAAACCTTTCCGGTGACTTTCTCTCAGACTCCCTGTCTAGTATTCAGCAGATAGATGACCCTTAAGCGTGTGACCCTATAGGTTCGGTGAAGTATAGACATGACCCGGAACACTTTCCGATCAATGATCAACATCGGAGCCGTGGACACCCATATTGACCCCTATACCCACACGAATAAATATTCGAGTGAACCTCCAGTTGCCGTGTGCTATTCCTGTTGCTTCGTGATATGTTACAAATACCCGAGGTGAGACTTATCGGCATCCCCGTGGATCAACACTTGTCCACTATGCCAGTTACCTCGTTACTAGTATTGTTCTCTTTTCTCGTTCCCGCGTTCCGGCATCCCTGTGATCAAATCACACTGTGTCTGGCCAGACGATGGTGGATACCGTAACACCGAGAGGGCCCGAAGAATATCTCTCCATCGACGGAGGAGCAAATCCCAATCTTGAGCTACCTAGTTCCTTGTCATACTTTTCCGTGAACCCGTAAGCCGCCGTAATAGCCACCCTTTTACAGATGACGTTTAACAAACCCCAAAGTTCACGAAGCAAGTACGAAGGAACTCGATACTCTCATGGTCTAAGGAATTATGCAAACGCTCAACTTTCTCTGTGTTATAATCCATTAACTGGTGACGAATGTATCTCATAGCATAACATCAATCTGGGTCGATTCAACACAAATGTTCTTCTAACATTGTGCCCTCAAAATTGCCGGCATAGTCATGCCCATGATCAGGAAAACAGAACCATCATGCAACACTTGAGCTAGTCTTAGAGGCGAGACTAGGAATATATATTTTTTATCCGTTTATTATTCCACACGTGCATATGAGTCTTCCTCCGAGCCTCGTGGTTATTGCAGACTCGAGAACCATAGCAGTTATAGCATGGAATATAAACATAATTAGGAACATGGGGATAAATAATAACATTTATTATTGCCTCTAGGGCATATCTCCTACATGTTAGCACCCGGATGTGTGTAGTGCCACACGTGTAGCACCTCGTAGTACTCGCACACGTACAAGCCTCGATGACGACCTCCGATCTAGCGAAGGTGGCGGAAGTACACCTCAGGAACTAGAGTTTCAGCAGCACGACGGCGTGCGTATAATGGAGACATCTCCAACCTAGTGCAGCCTCCAAACAAGGGAGTCCACTCATAGGAGAGAGAAAGCGGAAAAAAAAGATCAACATAATTTATCTATATTTTTCTGGTTTTTTTTTAAAAAAGTACCCTCTATATCTATATATAGGGGAAAAAAAGGGTGCACAATTACCTCAACTAGCAATATGGTACTAAAAGCTAGTACCACAATTGCTAGCCGGACGTGGTGTATGCATGGCCGCATGTGGTCAGCAAGCCCATGCGTGGCTAGCACATGCATGCATGTGCATGCGTGGATGGCCAACTTGGCCTTTTTGAGGGAAAAGAGAGAGGAGGTCTAGATCCACATTCTCCACCAATCCATCTCACCTCTAAGTGAAGGGAACCTTGTGGATCTAGATCTTGGAGTTCTTGGTGTTGGGGTTCGGGGCAGAAAACACAATTTTTTCATAACCTACGATACCCAATCCCAAAACCTATGCGATGGCGATGCAAGTAACGGATGGAATAAGTTCACATACCAGTATGTAGCCGTTTAAGCGGGAAACGTTCCCACGTGAACGTGGTTGATGTAGTCATACCAGCAATCCCTGATGCCGCGCAGCTCCAGGATGACCCCGATAGCCACCCGGTCCTTGAGACCGATGACGGGATTACGTCCCCGTCGGAACATTGTCGGTGAAGACGCCGCGATACGGCCACGACGATGAAGTAGCGCCACAAGTGTAGCGCCTCGGGGGATTACACACATATGGTGTACCCGACGTCCTTCCGGGCTACGAACCAAAAGAGCAGCAGAAAGAAGATGGATTCAGATCCCGATTCCAGCAGCACGACGGCGTGCGTATGGTGGAGATATCCCAAACCTAGAGCAGACTCCATACAAGGGGAGTCCGCGCACAGGAAGGAGAGAGGAGGAAGAGAGATGAGAAACTTGTCTCAAATTGGATGTGAAGAAAAGGGCACCCTATCCCTCCTTATATAGGCCAAGGAGGGGGACAATCTCCCCTCAACTTCCCATGTGGGACTAATCCCAAGGGGAGGGGGGCAAATGCGCCCCTAGGGGGGGCATGGGCCCCTCCCATGGCGCCTTGGCCCAAGGGGGAGACTTCCTCTTCCCCTAATGGGCCTCTTTAGGCCCATATGCCTTTTCTTCCTTTATTAATTATATTTAATTTTATTTTAGTATTTAATTCAGATAATTAAATAATAAAACATATTTAAACATTATTAAATATCATTTTGAACCTTTCAAAATTCCCAGAACAATTTCTAGCCTCCACCGGAAATAATTCCGGTGTTCTCTCTTATTTCTCTGGTGATCCCGAATCAATCCTTAATGCGTCGAATACCCTTAAGTGTGACAGGCTACGGTCCGAGAAATAGCATACATGATCAAGACACTCTCTTGATCAATGACCATCGATCAGACCTGGTTACAATCCTAGATGGCCCCTGCGCTTCCATCGAATGAAACTTCATCGTTGTTGGATTCGTTTAACGTTGATCATTATCCCATTGTCCTGTGGTACTTTGCTTGTCCGAGGTTTGATCGTCGGTATCCAATATACCTAGTTCATCCTCGTTACCGACAAACATGTTTACTCGTTCCTGTGATATTGCAACCCCGTGACCTAGTCACACATTTGCAAACTTTATGATGCAATATCACCGAGTGGGCCCAGAGTACCTATCCGTCACTCGGATGGACAAATTCGTGTTGATCTATTTGCATACTCATTAACATATCTATTCGGAATACCTGAAGTACTCCTTTATGGCCAGCATATTTCAGTCAGGCGGTGGGTAGCAAATCAAGGCATCCTAATAGACAGTAATTACGTATGATCATTACGGTCTAAGGATATGGTCACTACGTTGTAGTTATCGCAATGTTGAACTCATGTGACTCGATCACATTGCAACACTTCTGGTGGGTGGGTGTCCATCATATCATTCTCCCAATGACATGACCCCATTGTCGATAGGCGATTATGTCCTCATGATCAGGAAACCTTGATCATCCGATTGACAGTGGACTAGTATACTAGAGTTAACTAGGGACCTGGTTGTTTTATACCACTCATGTATTAATGTTTCCGCCTAATACAGTTATAGCACAGTATAAAACTTATTATGAAGTAATGGAATATGCTAATAAAACATATTTTATTTGCCTCTAGGGCACATTCCCAACAATCTCCCACTTGCACTAGAGTACAAATAATCTAGCTGCATTTTCTGTGGATCATAACTCCATATCATCTATATGGTTATAGATCATGCTTGCTTGTGGAAAAGGTTGTATCAACGATCTGGGTACCATTCAGATCCGTCTGTCTTTTGCAAATCATTAATGTCACCTAGTTTGACATTCCTTCATTATCCATTATAATGACGAGGTATATATATCTGGCGGTAGAGTGAAATTTCTTTTGTTGTGTTTCAGCAATGACATCCGGTGGGTCACGAGGACTTTTCCATAGTCATGCACACTGAAACTCACTCAGTCAGAAGTCAAACTTCTTAGGCCAAAATATAACTCCTGCCACTTCTAAAGCAGCCACATCAATGTAGATTTAATCCTTAGTGCATTGTATGCAACTTTGATGTCTAACCATGTTTCTTTCAACTTAGGCATTCATTAATATGATATCTCAATTTTCTAGGTTAGTGTCACAACTTGAGCCAACATAATATTTATGGTCAAGTACACTATCCTTTAAAAATTAGAGATGCATCCTCAGTTCTCTCCAGATACTGAAGGATAAACTTAACTCTTTGTTCAATGATTTACTCATAAATCATATCACAACATGTTCTTATTACTAAGAACTTGGGTCACATTACGTCGAGTACATAACTCTGGTTTTATATGAAAGAACCTATGATAGAGGCATAGAGGATCTAGCACATCCATTTCTTTCCTTTATTTAACCATTGTTCTTGTATTGAGATCAACTCGATACTTCTCTTGGATATACAAGTAAGAACTACTTCTTGACATGTCCCATTCAGAACTCCTTCAGAATCTTATCCAGGAAAGTATTCCGACTCAATGTTTATCAAACACATTAATCTATCTTAATAGATTTTCAATGTTTAATACTTGTTCATCTTCATTTATGAAAGATTCAAATAATCATTAATACAAACTACACCATTCTTAATATGTTATCCGTATATGAGAATGTTGTCATGCTCCCACTCAAATATGTCATGCACATATTATGTTCAGGATAACAGTCAGATAGCTCCCACTCAAATACGTCAGTTACATATAAGGTAAGGATAACATCCACATAGCTCCTACTCAAATATGTCAGACACATATAAGACTAGGATAATACTCCCATAGCTCCCATTCAAAATATGTCGTCCACATATTAAGTTAGGAAACTATTCAGCTCCCACTCAGTTTCATGCGAATGCATGTTTCTCAATATTTTGGCTAAGTCCGAAATCACTTTGATCATCCATCAAATTGAGAATTCAGATTACGAGACACTAGTATCCATATGTTTTCAAAACCTTCTTGTTGTACCAATTACAACACTTCTTCAAACGCAGGATTTGAGGAAGTCACGGTATTGATAACAATTTGGATCAATCGTAGTGAATATCCCATTGACTCAAGCATCGCTAATTATTGTAGTCAACCTTTTGAATTTGTCAGAAACATACTTTATGACAAATCGATCTTGATGTATTCTTTGATGTTCACATGTATTCCTTATAACTTTGAAGTTACTGAGAATATCAAGTAAACTCCTTACTTGATAAGATTCAAGCAATCTTAAATGTAATTCAATATGGGATTTCATGACTCATAGTCATATCTCATACTTAGGTCCACCATCGCCTCTTTGTAGTTCGTAGGTATGTCTTGTTCCATTAACTTGACAAATGAATCATGAATATTATTTTGCACAAGGGCAAATATGCATTCTTGAATCCTACTTTATTCAGTAAAAGCTTCCATCGAGACATCATGATCATTTATCATTAGTTTCTCCTCTAATTGTAGAGCTTTGTTTCCGGAACATATTCCGTTGCGTTACTCTGACATCTGGAGGCAAGGTCAACTACCTTGGTTTACCTTTCACTTTCTTCCATTAACACATTCATCAAGAACATTTCATGATAAACACCAAAACACTTAGCAACACAAGTTTTGCTGTTTTGGTTCTAGTTGTGGAAGATGCATCCATAGTTGTCTAAGGATACACTACAAAGATAATTTATCATATAAATTAGGCTTCCTAGAAACCACGATACACCATGACATATATAGTGTTGGTTTCCACGAACTCAGATGGTTCCCTATACTGAAGTGAGTGGTTGCATATTAAATTAACTAGATGATTAACCACACGTTGTTGCGGGGAATTTTCGCAATATATTTCAATGAAATTTTGGTTAAGCGAAACATTAATATATGAAATAACAATTTTTGAACTAATATATGTATTTAATATAGATATATAACAGAATGGTAATTTTCATGCATTCATGTTGCATGGTAGGATGGATTTTTAATAAGCATAGTGACAGGTTGAGGTGGGTCTTTTCTCATACATGTTAAATGATGAGGTGACATGCTTTCATGTGGAGAGAATTCAATGAAATTTGATTATAAGCATTTTAAATTATTAGATTAATAACATGTGAACCAAAATTTTAAAATACATACAACTTATTATATTTGAATATTTGATTATGTTTAGTTGTAAAATATTTATTGAATATAAGTATAGTAATAGAATGAAAAATATTTTTCCATGCATGGATTCATATGGAGGTGGTTCTTGTCTCATGCATATATAGTTGCATGTTGAGGTGAGCCTTATCCCATCCATAATTATATGGCGTTGAATATTTAATTATTTTTAGTTGTAAAATATTTATTAAATATTAGTATAGTAATATAATGAAAACTATTTTTTCATGCATGGTTGCATGTGGTGGTGGGTCTTGTCTCATGCATGGTTGCATGTTGAGGTGGGCCTTATCCATTCATAATTATGTGATGATGTGGCATGCTTGCATCTTAAGATAAATAAGATAGTGGGGATGATCTATTATAGTATTATAGATAACTCTAAACAATAATAACACAACTTGGTAACAGATAACTTAGACCATACACTATTCAATAGAGTATGATTATAATGTTCAGGCACATCAACAATATTGAAGTGTTCCAAGCATTGTAATTTGTGGAACAACTTTCACACAAGTCCGTATGCCCAAGGCTAACTCAAAACATTTGTCACTTTGATCAGATCGTAGAGACTTGTTTTTCTTGTTAATTTAATGCCCGTCTTCATTCTGAAATCCCTTTGATCATATCAAATTATTTTCAGACTATGTTTCATTAGTGAATACACATATTCATATGAGTCCACATATGAAGTTCACGAAATAATGAAATTCACTACATGTTGAAATACGATACATCACTATGTATGATATTCAACAATCAGTACACACTCTGTTTTGCCAGAACGCGAGGTTTTAGTTATCTCACCTAAAAGGGCATGGTTTGCATGTGTCAAGAGATCAAGTATCTCAAAACTCCATCATACCATTCATGACTTAAACGGTAGTGTCATTATTAAGTTCAAAAAATTCTTGGCATTGCAATATTTCTTATAAATGATCAAACTACTATCATCAATATAAGAATAACTCATTCATAACCGTAATGTGACCATAAAAGATATCATTCATAAAAGGAGAACAACTAACTTGTTTCTCAATATGAATAATTGTCTTCGCGAGATGCAAGACACACTATTAAAGTTCACATTCAAACGATCATAAATTTATTCATATATTTAATCAAATGATAGATGTAGAGGGAGAGTGTTGTCGACCATCAACTATCTTGATTATCATCATCACACATTGTCACCTCATCCCTTCCATGACACTCTATAAGCAGCATGTTCAAGCATCAAATAGTTAATCAACCGCAATTAGTATTTTGTGGGGAAAGACATTTATAACTTGTATATCAAATATACCTTCTCCGTTAACGACCAATCCTGCATTGGTTCTACCTAAGTTCTCAACTTTAATCATGGCATCATGATAGGTGAACGATTCTCCTTCATGACATAGTCTAGAAATGGTCTTTGTAGCTGGGAGGAAGCGGATGCCACTTCCCAATTATCGCAAAATAACCAGTCATTCAGTAGTCCAAGTTATACACAAGGTGTCCATATATCTTATACAGTTTCCAAGTGACTTTCTCAGCAGGTTGTTCCTTCCACCATAGTTGAAAGAAACCCTGTCCATATACTCATATTCCATTAGTCTGATTTGTGACCTAGTGCTTTCCAGTTCACCTAGCACGTCATACGTTGTGGTTAACATGCATTCACAATTCAGATTCGATAGAATGGAGTACGGTGTATTGGACAGTCATTCATAAGTGACGGTGCGTACGATACTCATCATCATCTTCCTTAATTACGGAGTTATCTGGTGTATCTCCTAGCAGTTCTCGTATTATGTTTAGTAAGTCATTACTAACGAGTATGTCTCTAACGGTGTTGGTAACAATCAATGAAGTAAGACCCATTTTCCTTAAGTTCTACATCACACTAAAAGAGCCATAGTTATAAACATTTGGGTATGACATTATCTACAATGATATTTGCTAAGACATGAAGATTAAGTTCATAATATGGAGTTCATGTTTAAAAACAATTCTGGAACTCCCACTCAGACAAACATCCCTCATAGTTTATTCTAAGTGATTACACAATCCTTGAGAACTATACCTCCCCCGTGTGACACGGCCATCAGTATATTCTCAAGGTAGGCCATCATGCCAATCACATCATCCATGTGACTCGTGCTCGACCTTTCGGTCTCTTGTGTCCCGAGGCCATGTCTGCACATGCCAGGCTCGCCACCACACCCTATGTGATTTGTTGCTGTGTCATGCAAGGCCATGCTTCTGTGCATGCTAGGCTTGGTACACCCATCTCTTGTGAACGTAAAAATGTTTGACATCCGTGTGACACGTGATGCCTCCATAATGAAGAACTTTCCAGATGGTGTTCACTAGGGTAAGGACACTATGTTGGTTTTAGTGAGGGACCATCCTATAATGCTACCGTCGTATATCTAACATACTAGCAAAACAGGATGCAACAATATAAATCATACATGCTATGATTCCCCCCGACATGCAAATAAAATTTGAAAACGCCTTTCTACTTTATTTTTTGCAAGTTTTACGTGGCTGCTAGGGGTTTCGAGAAAAGAACCGTTTCTATCCTACGAAAACAAGCCACAACACCAATCATGCAATTGTCTCTATTACACCCCTGTCGGGGCTCTCCATTGCAAACGTCTTCGAAAGCTAATGTTAGAGAGACAGACACCCCCAACCACTTATATGGTACAAGCCATATGTCAAGCGTGGAACCAGTCTCACGTAAACGCGTAAGGTCGGTTGATAGAGGAGGGGTGTCCCGATCTTTCGATGAGATGATAACTACGATTAGGTGGAGTCGACTTTGACGATCCAACTACGAACGTGCTACGACGTCGCGCCTTAGCAATCGATAAACCAATCTCCTGGAAGTTACTGACGATGCCAGAAGCACGATCAGCCTGACCACGAAGGTCTATTCCTCCAAGCAATCAAAGAACGAGCAAGAATATGATAAAAGCAATCTGAATATTGCGAATATAGATGAATTTCTTATAAGGTTGGGATTACGAAAAGCGGTCTTGATCTGGTCGTTGGACACAAACCAAGTACACGAAGATGCAGCGATTAGCTAAGCAGTCTTTTATCTAAAAGAAATCCAAAGAAAACCCTAGGGGTTGATCTTCATATATAGGACTAAAGGGTGGAGGCCAAGGGGGTGGAAGGACGTCCCAAGGAGTCCTAAAACTAAAACTAGGTCGTACAAGGCACTTGGGCGCATGTGGAGGTGATGCAACACCTATTGAGTTAGACTTTGACTCGGATTCTGCTGCTGGGTCGCACCATTTTCGCAATATCTCCACTCTCAGAAGGAATTTGAAGGTGAAACCAATTGGGATGGAAACTACACGAGATAAGCTATCACCAGCAAAAAGAATCACCCAATTTGGAGTTCTTATGTAGAAACGGCGGCTGTTTGAACTTGGGCATATCTCTGAAGTCCGAATCTGAGTCCATGACATGAAAGACTTGGTCTCTATCTTCTCTTGGCCAAAAGTGACGTGAAATAACTTTTTGTACAACACACAATTGTGCCCCTTTATATTGAATTCATTTCTTGATCAAATATAGAGGAATTAATGGTCATATCCATGATAGTGATGTCCTCATCATATTCGTACTTGAACATGCTCCAATGCTCATCCTTCTTGTCCATGCTAGGTCCTTCATTTGTCAGCAACAGAAATATATCAACGTTAGGCAGCATCATATTCACATGAACATTAGAAACATTACCAAGAAACGAAAGTACCTGATAATTTAATTGGTGTGCACGATCTCTAGTAATTGGTCCAGTAGGTATTTTAGCAGGGGTTATGGGTGTAACTATGGTAGCAATGTCCTTATCATCCTCCACTTCTTGAAACAAAGCCGTCCTCGGCGTTTCTTAATCTGAAATGTGGCTAACAAAAGAGACAAGGTGTACATGTTGTATATATATATGTCATCCATTCTTACTTCCCTTAGTTTTTGGACATGTAACACATGTATATATGAGTAACTTTCGTATGTCGTGAAATATAAAGATATATGATCATCACAATACGTAAACGACATGAAAGTGAAGCTCAGTTTGCATATATAAGTGAAGCTCTTATTCATATCTAAAGATGTACATTGCTCATCATTAAACCATCCCAACACCGGTGAATAAGCGATAATTGTTTTTGAAGGACATGCTACAACAGGCTTAACTAAGTAGTCATGCAACAAGTCATTCGACGTAGAATCATCACCAAGATTAGAGGTCATGTCAAAATGATTAAGCATTGGCAGTTTCATAATAGTAACATGATTATCCAGAATAGATGGGGTGCTCAAATCAACAGGTAACTCGACACATGATTTATTCAACTCTACTATGCATGCATCATCCTCATGTGAAGTTATGTCATCAATACCTTTGTTATTATCTTGTTGCAACGACTCAGATGATGTAGGTATAGATGGTGGCAAGGTCATAGAGACTGGAGGAGATACCACGCTCACAATAGGACTCTTGGTTGTCGTAGAAGGTGCAACAGCGAAGGAGACAATCGATGGTGGTGAACATGGTCTGGAATAGTAGTCGTTGTAGTCGCCCAAAGCATCCTCCTGTATTTGTCTCTCAACGGTACAAGCACGAACATACATACCAATAATGCAACGAGGAATATAATGAAATTGTGCGCGAATATCATTGTTCAAACCATGAAAAAATCTATTCTTCCTATCATCCTTGGATTCTTCTATGTCACACTTATGCATATAAGATTTAAACTCTTGATAGTAAGCATGAACAGTGTTGCTTCCTTGTTTTAATTGTTCTAATTTACGAAGCAATTCACGACGATAATAAGGAGGAACAAATTTATGTCTCATTATTGTTTTCAAATCTTTCCAAATTGCAGGTTTATTATCAACATTTTTCTTAATACACACACTCCACCAAATGGAAGCAAAACCAGTAAATGCGCGAGTGGTAGCTCGTACTCTCAAGTTCAGAAAAATCATTACTCGAATTTTTTTGTTCTACTTCAAGCTCCCAATCAAGATAAACAACAGGATTAAATCTACCCTCAAAATATGGCAAAGAAATAACATGTCCATATGCTTCTTTGTGTGGGCGCATCGCTCGTGGTGGTGAACATGTCTCCGTCGCCCAAGAACTTGTAACTTCGGAACCTGTCATTGTTAGTAGAAACAAGAAACAAAGAAAATGTTCCTATGAACTACTAGGATGTGGTGGAAAAGCGCTCACTGGAAAGCAAATATCAGTGTCTTACAAGTTCTTACCATGCGGCAGGTGGTGATCGGCAACCGGCTGTGTCAAATAACTCCAAAGATTGAGTAGAGCGATTGATAGGTGAACGTACGTATACACAATGTAGAAATATGTGGAGCTTGGAAGGCTTTAATATGGTGGCAACAATATCAGCAATAATCAATTCAGAGATGCAAAATTGAATTAACGCTCAACGATGATACTGTGCTGGTCCTAGTCTAGACCGGACTAGAGACGCGAGCCAAGAACACTAATGTGTCACGGTGTAGCACAACTAGCAAAAATGAATGATATGAAGTAGCTCTGGATAGCAAGATATAAGTGAAGATCATCAAGAGAGTAAAGATAATGGTGAAAATAGGCTCCAAATCAAGATACACCAATATTCTCGCTACAACTTTCCTCTGAAATATATTTGCTAATTTTTTGATATTTTTTCTCAATAGGGCACTGACTTAAGATTTCTGATGCAATAAGAATCACTCAATTTAGAGTTCGGATGAGGTGTCATAAAAATTGAGAATCAGCCCGAAATCTGACAAAACTGTGTTCGGAAACTTTAGAGGTAAAAAATTCCATCTTAGAAGCCGATTTGGAGTTTCAAATAACACACTAACTCCAGAACTATTTAGAAGCGGCTCAAAAATATCTTTAATTTGAGTACTCGCGGAGCCAAAACGGACTTCGGATGACAAAGTTAAGCCCGTTTTAGTGGACACTGCTCAAAACTGATTCCGACGAGATTTCAAATACGAGTTCAAGTAGAGATAAATCCGAAATTTTTCTTCTTTTTTTTCTCTTTGTTCCTTTTTTCTTTTTCTTTTTATCTCTTTTTTCAACTCTTTTTCTCTCTTTTTCTATGGTGGATGGTAGAAGTAAGCAGTGGATGGGATGGTGGTGCAGCGGCGGCGGTGATTAATGTGAACAGAACTCGATACTCTAAAGGACTAGATACTAAGACCAACAACTTAACACGACGATGCAACCGATAATTCAATAAAGCAAAGCACCGAAAAGAAAATTGCGAAGGCTCAGATTGGTATGGATATGATGATCTAATCCTATTTTTGTGGTTTTTTGTGTGGATGATAGGTGATAAAAAAACAGATCTAATATATGGATGTGGAATTCTCACCGAGCAACCTGAAAACTGATACCACTTGATAGAGGCGGGGTGTCCCGATCTTTCGATGAGATGATAACTACGATTTGGTAGAGTCTACTTTGACGATCCGACTACGAACGTGCTACGACGTCTCGCCTTAGCAATCGATAAACCAATCTCCTGGAGGTTACTGACGATGCCGGAAGCACGATCAGCCTGACCACGAAGGTCTATTCCTGCAAGCAATTGAAGAACGAGAAAGGATATGATAAAAGCAATCTGAATATTGCAAATATATATGAAGTGCTTATAAGGTTGGGATTACGAAAAGCAGTCTTGATCTGGTCGTTGGACACAAACCAAGTACACGAAGATGCAGCGATTAGCTAAGCAGTCTTTTATCTAAAAGAAATCCAAAGAAAACCCTAGGGGTTGATCTACTTATATATAACTAAAGGTTGGAGGCCAAGGGGGTGGAAGGACGTCCCAAGGAGTCCTAAAACTAAACCTAGGTCGTACAAGGCACTTGGGCCCATGTGGAGGTGATGCAACACCTATTGAGTTAGACTTTGACTCAGATTCAGCTGTTGGGTCGTACCGTTTTCGCAATATCTCCAAGCTCAGAAGGAATTTGAAGGTGAAACCAATTGGGATGGAAACTACACGAGATAAGATATCACCAGAAAAAACAATCACCCAATTTGGAGTTCGTATGTAGAAACGGCGGCTGTTTAAAGTTGGGCATATCTCTGCAGTCCGAATCTGAGTCCATGACGTGAAAGACTTGGTCTCTATCTTCTCTTGGGCCAAAAGTGACGTGAAATAACTTCTTGTACAACACACAATCGTGCCCCTTTGTATTGACTTCATTTCTTGATCAAATATAGAGGAATTAATGGTCATATCCATGATAGTGATGTCCTCATCATCTTCATGCTTGAACATGCTCCAATGCTCATCCTTCTTGTCCATGCTAGGTCCTTTATTTGTCAGCAACAGAAATATATCAACGTTAGGCAGCATCATATTCACATGAACATTAGAAACATTACCAAGAAACGAAAGTACCTGATAATTTATTTGGTGTGCATGATCTCTAGTAATTGGTCCAGTAGGTATTTTAGCAGGGGTTATGGGTGTAACTATGGTAGCCATGTCCTCATCATCGGTCGGGGCCGCTTCATCAGGACATTGCCGCAATGCTAAACGAGTACACGTGAGTGGGTAACAATTGGAGAATTGATACCACATACTAGATGTGTTCTATCCGTACAATACATCTATGCATAGCCTTGCTCTGATACCACTGTTGGAGTTCGGGGCAGAAAACACAAATTTTTCATAACCTACGATACCCAATCCCAAGACCTATGCTATGGCGATGCAAGTAATGGATGGAATAAGTTCACATATCAGTATGTAGCCGTTTATGCGGAAAATGTTCCCGCGTGAACGTGGTTGATGTAGTCGTACCGGCAATCCCTGATGCCGCACAGCTCCACGATGACTCCGATAGCCACCCGGTCCTTGAGACCGATGACAGGATTACGTCCCTGTCGGAACATTGTCGGTGAAGACGCCGCGATACGGCCACGACGATGAAGTAGCGCCACAAGTGTAGCGCCTCGCGGGATTACACACATACGATGTACCCGACGTCCTTCCGGGCTACGAACCAAAAGAGCAGCAGAAAGAAGATGGATTCAGATCCCGATTCCAGCAGCACGACGGCGTGCGTATGGTGGAGAAATCCCCAACCTAGTGCAGACTCCATACAAGGGGAGTCCGCTCACAGGAAGGAGAGAGGAGGAAGAGAGATGAGAAACTTGTCTCAAATTGGATGTGAAGAAAAGGGAACCTACCCCTCCTTATATAGGCCAAGGAGGGGGGCAACCTCCCCTCAACTTCCCATGTGGGACTAATCCCAAGGGGAGGGGGGCAAATGCGCCCCTAGGGGGGCATGGGCCCCTCCATGGCGCCTTGGCCCAAGTGGGAGACTCCCTCTTTCCCTAATGGGCCTCTTTAGGCCCATATGCCTTTTCTTCCTTTATTAATTATATTTTAGTATTTAATTCAGATAATTAAATAATAAAACATATTTAAACATTATTAAATATCATTTTGAACCTTTCAAAATTTCCAGAACAATTTCTGGCCTCCATCGGAAACAATTCCGGTGTTCTCTCTTATTTCTCGGGTGATCCCGAACCCGAATCAATCCTTAATGCGTCGAATACCCTTAAGTGTGACAGACTACGGTCTGGGAAACAACAGACATGATCAAGACACTCTCTTGATCAATGACCATCGATCAAACCTGGTTACAATCCTAGATGGCCCCTACACTTCCATCGAATGAAACTTCATCGTTGTTGGATTCGTTTAACGTTGAGCATTATCCTTTTGTCCTGTGGTACTTTGCTTGTCCGAGGTTTGATCGTCGGTATCCAATATACCTAGTTCATCCTCGTTACCGACAAACATGTTTACTCGTTCCCGTGATATTGCAACCCCGTGACCTAGTCGCACGTTTGCAAACTTTATGATGCAATATCACCGAGTGGGCCCAGAGTACCTATTCGTCACTCGGATGGACAAATCCCGTGTTGATCTATTTTCATACTCATTAACATATCTATTCGGAATACCTGAAGTACTCCTTTATGGTTAGCATATTTCAGTCAGGCGATGGGTAGCAAATCAAGGCTTCCTAATAGACAGTAATTACGTATGATCATTACGGTCTAAGGATCTGGTCACTACGTTGTAGTTATCGCAATGTTGAACTCATGTGACTCGATCACATTGCAGCACTTCTGGTGGGTGGGTGTCCATCATATCATTCTCCCAATGACATGAACCCATTGTCAATAGGAGATTATGTCCTCATGATCAGGAAACCTTGATCATCCGATTGACAGTGGACTAGTATACTAGAGTTAACTAGGGACCTGGTTGTTTTATACCACACGTGTATTCATGTTTCCGCTTAATACAGTTATAGCACAATATAAAACTTGTCGCCTTGCTTTGCACCAGGAAGCAAACCATCATTAGGGTAATCAAAGCTCTGCCACATGACGTTGGATGAGTTTGATTCATCTCCTAAGATGAGGTTCCCACTGTCTAGGAGCTCAACTGTAGTGTTCTTGGCTGTGATATTAGCATGGGTCGACCAAATTATCGATTTGGTGGCTTGGTTTAAGATGACAAGGTTACCATGATTGGAGACCGTGAGCTCCGATACCCTATGGTCTATAACCGGGCTGTCCCTATTTGCAACCCATACTGGGGTTAACTTGGGTATCTTACCGAACCATATGCCTAGGTACCAGTGAATTGGAGTCTGTTGGGAGGAGTACTCACTGCCTGGTTGGAAGAAGCCGAGAACGTACTTGCCATTGCGAGAGACGAGCTTGTCATCGGCGGTGAGGCGCTCACCGGCTAAAATCGTGCTTCTTGCTGCAGAAAATGGGGTGAGCAGCGCGGGGAGGAGAAACATGAATAGGATGGCAACATGCAAGGAATCTCTTTGGGTCCTAGCTGCCCCCCTATTTACTCTTTACTTTTCGCTGACGACTTGATTATTTTTGGACAAGCTAATTTGCAGGAAGCCACAGCAATATACAATGTGCTTCAACATTTTTGTGCAGGTTTTGCACAAATCCCCAACTGGACAAAATCCTCCATTCTCTTTAGTAAGAAAACTCCCGATTTGGTTAAATTGCAAATCAAAGGACTCTTCCAGGTTCCTGACATGGATGCTACTTTTGCTCACTTGGGGCACCCACTCATTTTACCTGCTAAGAACAGATCTTCTGCTTACAACTTTGTCATTGATAAGTTCAGATATAAACTCCCCTCTTTTAAAGCTAACATGCTTTCTCACGCTGCTCGAATTGAGATCATTCGATCTGTTTTTTCTTCCATACCTGTGTATTTCATGTCCAATATTTTATTCTCCAAAAAGAAAATCACTCAACTTACTGCTATCATCAGAACTTTTTGGTGGTTTGGCATTAGAGATAACTTGACAGGGAAAAGTTTGTGTCTGAGAGCATGGAAAGACATCTGCTTATCCAAGGAAGATGGTGGTTTGGGCCTCAGGAACCTGCAAGCAATCAATGAAGGACTGCTACTAGCTTCAGCTTGGAGAATTGCTAATGACCCTACTTCACATTTATACGAGGTATTAAAATCTAAATATTTCTATGATTCTTCAATATGGAAAGCTGCTGCGAATGTCCCAAAATCTGGTTTCTGGTTCTCTATTTCAAAAATTATGCCCAAACTTTCTGCCAACTCTTCAATTCAAATTACTCAAGGAAATAGCTCCATTTGGAGCTCCCCTTGGTGCTCTGAGTGGAAAAATGTTCATGAAAATCTGATTATCCAAGATCCTCCTTACAATTACCCTACTACCATTTCAGATTTATGTCATTTTGGCACTAAAACTTGGAATACTGCTTTAATCAACTCTCTTTTTCAGCAGCCTCTTGCTGACGCCATTGTTACCACTACCATTATTCAGGATGATTGCCCTAACATCCTATGCTGGAATCTTACTCCCTCGGAACTTTGTAACTCCAAATCCACTTATAAGTTATGTTTGCAGGACATTAATTCGAACCCCAGGAACAGGCCGGCTGTTCTAGCTTCTGCTACAAAACACTTTCTCAACAAAGTCAGGAAAGAAAAATCTCTCATTCCAAAGATTAAAGCTTTTTCTTGGAGGCTTCTCAGGAAAGCCTTGCCTATAGGGAGCAGAGTTGGGCGCTTTTCCATACACATCTCAAAGCTCTGTGTCAGATGTGGCATGGAAGAAGATGAGTTTCATCTGTTCTTTTTATGTCCCTTCTCTCGAGCTGTTTGGTTTTTGCCTCCCTGGAATATGGTTATAGATAACTTCTTCACCTCGGACACTACCATGACAGCTTGGTTCTCGGCCATCCTTAGCTCCAATCACCCTCAAGCCAACCTGCCTAACATTTTAATTTTTTTTGGTGTATTTGGAAAGACAGGAATGATGCGATTTTCAGGAAAATGAAGTCCCAGCCACACCACATTAAGGCTGCTATCAGTGCCATCGAAGATTTTTCCAATCTTGCCCTGACTAACATTTTGCAGGAACATGACAACAATCAACAAGCTCAAGACACAACTCCTACAACCTCTGATCTCCCACTCCCTGGGAGCAATATTTCCTCTGATTTGTTGATTACAGGTACTAAAGTATACTCGGATGCCGCTCACGCCTGCTCCAACATTCGTGGTCTGCCTTCTGACCAAAAGGCCACTGGAATCGGAGTCTACATTGCTATGACTCTAAATCAACAGCAACGATCTATCTATGTGCAAGGCCATGCTGCTCTTGTTTCCACCCCCCTTGAGGCAGAGGCCCTCGCTCTGTCCATGGCAGCGCAGGTGGCCAGGTGCCTCAATCTTCAAGCTCCGACCTTCCTCACTGACTGCCTCTCCCTTGCCAATTTGGCGGCCACAGGAACATTAGGAGTACAAACTCCCTGTGGAAAATAAGACCAATGCTGGCTAACTTCTTCTCGGATACTTTGAATTCTCAAGCTCCAATCTTCCATATCAAAAGAGAGATCAATGGTATAGCCCACAATCTTGCACACCAAAGCCTTTCTCATCAATCTAGTTGCTTTGCTTCGTCCCACAGCCATGAGAGCTGCCATACTGTATCTGTTATTCAGTCTATCTCCTCACCCAACTTTTTAATCTTAGGTGTACTCTGCTTTTAATTCAATAAAATTGCATTTACTTTCAAAAAAAATGGCAACATGAGGCATTGCGGAATAAGGTTGGATGAGGTGCCGGGTCATGCTTTAACATCTGGAGGTGAAGAGTCGTTGTGATATATATATATATATATATATATATATATATGGTGAGTGTCAAACTATTCAAAGGTAGTTTAACAGAAGAACTGAACTGAAACTAAAACCCAAACTATTCCTAGGTTTAGTGAATGATATTACTTCTGTCATCGCAGTGCTACTTCATGGTCTTGGTGACGGGGATCAACCCCGGAAATCCCATGGTAAGGGACCCTGGGTTAGTCATGAGAGGCACAGGTTGGACGATAGCTCATCGGCAAACAGGGAGGCACGCTCCTGCTCGATATTATTGATGGGGGAGATGCGATTACAGGGATGCCAAGGCTGGAGCGCTCAAGGCTAGGGTTACAGATGATATTGGATGTCTTTGGTGTCGCCCCTCCTAGCCCTTATATACTAGGCTAGGTCTCGGGGAGTTCATCTACGTTTACAGGTAAGCTTTCCTAACCCTAGCTTGCTCCGTACGGCAGGTCTTCGCACCTTCCTTGTGAGTCGTAGACTCCTACGTTGGTGTTAATTAGCAGGCCGAGGCTGTATCTTCATGGGCCTTCTGTCTTCATGGACACCCGGTAGGCTCATCCGCAGGAGTCGTGGGGTCACCCCCTCGTTAGTAGCCCCCGAGGGCCTAGGGGACTCGAAGAGTCGCGCAGGGACTCGAGTACATTCCTTTGTCGGTTATTGGTATGCGCGGCACATCCGCGGGTCGCTGGCAGTCTGGTGGCCATGACAAAACCTGTTTCGAGGGATGCTAAGCTGAAAGGGCCCAAGGAGTCGATGGGTCGAGCCTTGGTGAATTGCACTAGGGCAAATACCACAGTAGCCCAATCAAACCCACGTCCCTCGACGTGAGCTTGGAACACTGGTGTCGAGCAAAAGTCCGGCCGCTTCAGGTCTTACGGTGTTCATTTGCCGCCAGTAATGTGCATAGCCTAAGGCGCGTCCGCCCGGCTTTTCTATCATGCGCAGCGCATGGGAAAGGTTGGGAGTGAAATCGCTCTTCGGCAAGTCCCAGCCCGGCCGAACTTCGTAGCGGGGTCTTACCTACACGCTAATCTTGCGTGGCATCTGGGCACAGTGTATCGTGTTCCAGGAATGTGTGTTTTTGAGGCGCGGAGCCTTATAGCATTGCACCCACTTGGAACAAAACATCAAGCGAGCTGTTCACTCATTCACCCGAGGAGCTTGTTTTGAGTGCTCAGTCGGGGGTTTTTTTCGCGAGTAATCACTCGAATGCCGTTTCGGCTCTTGAGGTGAGGGAGCACCTGAGACTCTTAGCGCTGTATGATCTTGGCGAATGCATGTTTGTCTTACGTTGGGTTGAGGGAGCACCCGAGACTCTCATAAGTGCGAGTGGTCACTCGAGCACATGGCTGGCCTTTAGGTGAGGGAGCACCCGGGACTCTTTATGATGTACTCTCCCGATGGGAGTGAGATGTTTTTCTTCATCTAGAAAAAGATCTGAAAGATAAAATCTCAGAGCCTTGATGGCGTACGCAGTACGCCTTACTGTGATGTGACGTTGGCGTGGTCTTCTGGAATTTTGACTGCTGTGGCCTGCCGGGGGAAATGACTTGGCGCTGTCCTGCCGAAATTTTCGCGTCGCGCGATCATGGTCCTCCTTTTGCGCGCGTAGTGGGCGGTGTTGTTACTGCGCCGGTTGGATTTTCCATACCTTTAGCCTCTGTATGGGGTCGTGCCACGTTTTACCGGGCGAAAAGATTGGACGGTGGCCCCTCTTGCTGGGCTCCTGAGTTAAATACCATGCGGCTGGGTAAATTGTAGGTTTTACCCAGCCGCTGCCTTCCTCCTCTTTCTCTGTTTCCTTCTTGTTCCTGAGACTTCAGCTTTTCTCCTCTGCGGGCTGCTGCGAGATCTATGACCAAGCGCCCTCGTGCTGCTGTAGAGTCGGCCAAGATGTCCGGAAAGTGGGAGCGGTCCATGTTCGGGGCTGGAGATCTGGACGCGCTGGTTGCTGATGGCGTGGTGGTGGAGGGCGATGTGCGTCTTCCTGGTGATGAGTCGATTCCAGCGTCGGCAGCGGACGAGCGGGTATGCTTCCAGGCTTTCTTCCACCGCGGGTTTGCTCTTTCGCTGCATCCTTTCATTCGGGGCTTGCTGTATTCCTATCGGCTCCAGTTGCATGATCTGACTCCCAACGGGATTTTGCACATTGCGTGTTTCATCACTCTTTGTGAGGCCTTCCTGGGGATTTACCCCCATTGGGGACTTTGGAGGCGTCTTTTTAGTATAAAAAGGACAAACTCTGAGTACGCCGTGGGTCGAGTGGGCATCTCCATTGGGGATAAACATTCTTATTTTGACTTGGAGAAGATCGATTCCGTTAGTGGCTGGCGAAGGGGCTGGTTTTATCTGAAGGATCGCTTCGTCGATGGTCAGCAATTTGGTCTTGCTTCTTTCAATCCGGGAACGTGGGTGGTCAGACAACCTTCATGGTCTCATTCTTTGACCGAGGTGGAGTCGTCCGGGCTGGCTCAGTTTTTGGAGAGGATTGTTGTGTTGAAGGATAACTTGACTGGTGGTCAGCTCATCTCTGTTTTTGTGGGCAGGCGAGTTCAACCGTTGCAGCATCGAACTCGCCCTATGTGGCAGTACGAGGGACTCGGTGACTCGACGAGATGCTCGCCTGAAGAGCTTGAACCTGACGCCTTGCTGGCTCGTATCCAACATGTGACCAAGTGCTCCAGTATTGCCGAAATGCGCCTTGTCCTTCCATATGCTTCCGATCATCCTCCGCCGCCGGTTGGTGCCTATGTTCATTCATTTGTTTGGACGAGTACCTAGTTTTGCTTTGTTGACATTTGCTTGCTTCGCAGGGCCATGCTCCGATGCCATGCAATCCTCCGCAGCCGGAGGACGCCGATATTCTTGAAGAACCTGGTGCTTCCGCAGCTGATGATGCTGTGCCGGCTGTTGACGCTGAAATTGTGCTGGTGGAGACTGGAGATAGTGAGGATTCGAGTCCCTTTCATGTGAAGCGCTCACGCCCCTTGAGTGTTGAAGATCATGCTGCGTTGGATGATGACATCCCGCCTGCTGCTCCTTTTGCTGGGCCTTCCCCTTCGGCTGCTGCTCCTGTCGTTCCTCCCAAGAGGGTCAGGCTTGGGAGGTTGGGGCGCCTTCGTGCTGCGCGTGTCGGATAAGAGTCTGCTGGTTTTGTGTCTGCTCCCTTTCCTTGTTCTTGCGCCTGATACTGCCTGTTTTGTAGTGCTGCGCCTGCTCCGGCTGCTTCGTGCACCAGCGCAGCTACTACTGATCTGAAGTCGACGAGTTCTGGGGTGGCAGCCAAGCATCTTAAGGACCTCTCGGCTGCCGCTGGTCAATCTGGGCCGACGGTGACTCCTGCTGTTTCGACTGCGATTGTGGTTCCTGGTGCGCCTTCTTCTGAGGCGCCTGGTGCTGTTGTTCCTGAGCCCAAGCCAACTAAACTTGGTCTTCCGTATTTTGGCCGGCTTGATTTGGCGATTGAGGACAAGGCTCGTGCTTTCGACCGTGTCTCCAAGCTGGTGAGTTGATTTGTGTCTGTGCGATTTTATCATCGGGGGCACGGCAGTGCTCCCGATGGGAGTAGCCCCCGAGGCTAGAAGTAACTGTTTGCAGTTGATTGTAGTCTTGTCTTTTTTGAGCACCTGATTGCCTGATTTTTGCAGCCTGTGTTCCAACACTGTGCGCGTATGATGATTGATGCTGAGCATTGGCAGCGGGCTCATGATTCTGTCCAGGATGCTTTGTCTGCTATGGATGGCGAGTTTTCGTTCTTGTGCTGCTGAGTTTTGTCCGCTGCGTCTTTTGTTCTGAGTACTGTCTTGCTTTACAGACCGTCGCCAGGCTGCCGAGAAGCAAGCCGAGAAGGCGGAGAGGACGGTTTCCATTCTTAAGGCTAGCTTGGCTTCCAAGGAGGGGAGTTGCATGGTCAATACGAGGAGCTGGTTCGCCTTCGTCAGGCTGAGGACGCGCGTGCGCGTGTCGAAGCAGTCGATGGCAAACGTCTTCGTGCTTTTGCGAGCTCGCTTGTGTGTAAGTTGTGCTTTCAGCCAGTTGTCTTGCCGTTCCTTCCGTCTTCTCATGATGACGTTTCTTTTTCTTTGGTGCAGTTGCTATAGGTGCTAAACCGATGGAGGCTGGTGCGTCGGGGTCTGGAATTCTTCAAGGTGCTATAGATGCTGTTGCAGTGGTTGGGGACGTCTACACCCGGGCTTCCGATCTTGTGGGTCTTGCGCACGAGCACCTTATGCCTGAGGGTTCACAGGTGCCTGAGGGTTCACAGGTGCCTGATGGCCTGGGCGCTCGGGTGGCTGCATTCGGCCCAGATGGTAAACGTATGGTGGAGCTGGTTGCGGAGAGCGTGGTGAGTGGTTCTTCCACGGCCCTTGTCGTCCTTATAGGTCATGGAGTTTCCTTTGATGATTCCTTGGTTGAGACCATCCCGGACTATTCTGATGAGCAGGACGACCGAGCCGATAAGCTGGCTCGTCGCCTGCAACAGGTTGTGGATGCTCAGGGTCCCCCTGTCGTAGGTGAGGGGGAGGCACAATAGTGTTCCGTCGTTTTAAAACTTTGTCTGTAATTCGTGACTCCGTTGTGATGGTTGATCTTTTGCTACCTTTATCTGAGTGGCTTCTTGGCTGTTCCTTTTGCTTCTTTTGATTTCTTTGTCTTGTTCATCCTGCGGTAGGCCACTCCGGGCGTTCTTCGTCCGTGGAGTTCGCTGAAGGATGACACTCGCGAGGGTGCGTACGAGTCCGTTTGCTTGCGGCTGAAGGACGTTGAGCGGGAGATTGTTCGACTCAAGGGATCCGTAGCCGTTCAGCGTACTCGGCGCGAGCTTGCCGAGGCCGTGGTTGAGAGCCTTGCGTCGGGGATGGTGAAGTTGTCCGACCTCCTGCGGGGTGAGTCTTGCCTCTGCTTGGTTGCTTGATTCCGCATATTCTCTCAGCCTGCCGAGTTACGTCGAGTGATGGATCATCATATTCGTGCCGGAGCCCGAGCTGCTTTGGGTTTGGTCCATAGTCATTGGCCGGGGGTGGATTTCGCTCAGGTGGTGGCGGGTCCTCCAGGCGGTAGGGATCATTCAATGAATGAGCACTACATGGCTGTAGATAAACCTGCGTGCCAGGTTGTGAGGCGAGTTTGTAAGGAGAACGATCGCCATCTGGGTGCGCTTATCAAGGCGAAGTTGGAGCCTAAAGATTAGGTGCTTCCCTTCGTTGTATATGCTTCTTCTTGGTGGTATATATTCCGTTCTGTCTCGTTTGTGCCGCGGGGGGTCGTCTGCGTTGTAGTTGCAAAGAGTGCCTCGGGGGATGGAGGACGCCTCGGGGGGTTGCGACTTCGGCGAGCCCCCCGAGTGCCAAGTTAATGTGCCGCGGTTGCGGAGGACGTCGGGGGGTGGCTGCTTCGGCGAGCCCCCGAGTGCTAAGTTGTTGTGCTGCGTTTTGGGAGGACAACTCTGGGGATGGCTGCTTCGGTGAGCCCCCGAGTGCCAAGTTTGTCGTGCCGCGTTTGCGGAGGACGACTCGGGGGGTGGCTGCTTCGGCGAGCCCCTGAGTGCCAAGTTAATGTGCCGCGATTGCGGAGGACGACTCGGGTGGTTGCTGCTTCGGCGAGCCCCCGAGTGCCAACAGGTTTTGGGGAAAAATATATGTAATACTTTTCCTGCTGTCTCTTACAAAGAGTAAGGGGGTTCTGTTGAAGACAGAACCCTTTTACTTAGAACGATGATGTAGTGGCCTTTAAAGGCCTGGTAGTTTTATTTCCGAGTGCCTGGGTTCTTCGGGCGATTCTCCTTTCCTTCTACGGGAGCGCTTCTTCTACGAGTCCCGTGGCCCTGCTGCCTTGGTGGGCTACGAAGGCTTCTGCTATCTTGTGGAATTCCTTGTCGCAGCGGTCGGATCTGATGAAACTGCCGCTGATTGTGATGACCCCGTGCTGGCCTGGCATCTTCAGCTTGAGGTAGGCGTAATGGGGTACGACCATGAAGCGAGCGAAAGCTGGTCGCCCGAGGATTGCGTGGTATTGGGACATCCAGTCGACCACTTCAAAGTCGAACATTTCCTTGCGGAAGTTTGTCACGTTCCCGAAGACTACCTCCAGGCTTATCCTTCCGAGGGGGTAGACTGCCTTTCCTGGTAGGATCCCGTGGAATGTTGTGCCTGAGGACTTGAGTGTGTTGTTTTGGATAAGCATGTCGTCGAGTGTTCGGGTGAAGATGATGTTGATCCCACTGCCGCTGTCCATGAATACTCGCGACATGTCGTAATTTCCGATTCTGGCCTCGAGTACTAGCGCGACGTGCCCTGGTTGGGGAATGACTGGCGGGTGGTCGTCTCGGGAGAAGGCGATTTCTGTCTCCGACCCGCGCAGGTACTCTGGGATGGCCGGGTGTGCGGAGGTTGCCAGGAAGACTTGTCTGGTGACTTGTTTCTGCTGCCTGTTGAAAGGTCTGCCTTCTTGTATCATGTAGATCCTCCCGTAGGCTTATGGGTACTGGTTTTCCTCTTCTGGTGTCCTTTGACGTTCCTGGATGGCGGCCACTTGTCTTGTTGACAGAGGGGGGGCTGGTGGCGCATCGTGGGCGACTGGCCCAACTGCTATGCTTGCGAGTGGTCGTGCTGTTGCGGCCGTGGAGCGGCTTTTCTCCTCGGCCAACTCATTGAAGCTTCTGCAATTCCTGAGGGTGTGGGACGATCTGAGCTCTCCTCGCTCGTTTCTGAATCCGTGTATAGAACATGGTCCATCGAGCTATTCTTTGGCGGAGCGGAATGTGCGAGTGCCGTCGTGTGGCTGCCTTGCTCTCCATTCTCGTCTCTGAGCCCGGGGCTCATCTTCTCGGTTGTCTCGTCGCTGTGGTCTGTTGTCATCGCGGTGCCTGCCGTTCCGATCGTCCGAGAAACCGGCGGCGACCAAATCAGGTCCTCTGTCGTCGTAGAAGTCCCGTCTGGGTCGCTTCCTTCTTCTGTCGGCTCCTCTATCTCCGTTGTAGTCGTAGTCGTACTCTGATCGTGCAGTGTGGGTTTCTGTTTCATTACGAATGGAGTCTTCCCCGTCCGCCCAGCTGTTGGCTAGTTCTAACAGCCGTGCGAGTGTTCGTACTTTCATCTGTCCGAGCTGCTCCTTGAATTCAACACGCTGAAGGCCTCGCCTGAACGCATCGATCGCACTTTCGTTCGAGATGTCTTCTGCTGAAATCTTGAGTATCGTCCATCGCTGGATGTATGCTCCCAGGGCCTCCCTCGTTCCTTGTTTGCATGCCCGCAGTTCCTCGAGTGAGGCTGGTCGCTTGTATGTGGATTTGAAGTTTTCTATGAAGGCTCCTCGGAACTGGCTCCAGGAGCTGATGGATCCGCGCCGAAGATTCTTCAGCGAATGCCGAGCGGAGCTCTCGAGCATGAGCTGCACGTACTGCATTGCCGTGACGTTGGTTCCTCTTTGAAACTTGACTGCTGTTAGATAGTCATCGAGCCATGCCTCCGGCTCCTCGAGTCCGTTGTACATTAGTGTCGTGGAGTTCAGTTTGAACCCGTTTGGCATACACGTCTCACGTATGGCGCGTGTGAAGCATAGTGCTCCACATGGCTCGATTTCCTCGTCGGAAGCCTCTTCGTCCGAGTCTCGTCGCGTGCTGCGCGTCTTCGCCTGCTGCGGTTGACTCTGTTCTGTGTGATGTTGTCTCGCGTATCTCGCCGAGTGCTGCGGCGCCTGTTGTTGTCGTCGCTGTCGTGTTTCTTGTACCTGTCGGGGCGCCTACGCCTGTCGTCATCGTCGTCTGGTGAACTGGGGTCCCTGTCCGGTGTCCGCTCACGAGTCTGCCGTTTTGCGCTGGATTTCTTAGGTACCGAGGCGTCGATGGCGTCCTTCATTATCTGCAAAGCAATGGAAGTGTAGCGATCCGTCTTGCCCTTTCATCTTTTCTGGGCACGGGACAGGTAGTCCTGGGCGCTTATGAGTGCTTCCGCCGGAGTGAGGGGCTCTTCTTCGTCGTCGTCTTCCTCTAATCTGAAGTCGTCTTCCAGTTTCCGCACCACTCTCGCCCTTTTTGTCTTCCGCGGGTTGTTGAGTTTCGATCTGTTGCGGGTGGGGGAGTCGTGGCCTGGTGAGTCACTTCTGGGAGGTTGTCTGCGACTGCTTTTCTCTTCGAGTTCCGCCTTTTCTTGCTTCTCCATGGCTAGGCTCCATTGTCTCGTCTGCTGGGTTAGCTCGCCCGCTAGCTTGTTGTATGCTCTTAGCTCGTCCCTTGAGGCATCTGATGGTATTAGCCTGCTGCGGGCGACTGCTTCCTTTACCATTGCCATTGATTCCTTGGACAAGTATATTATTTATTTGCGTGGTCCATTTGCCGCTGCAACCGGGGTTTGCTTCCTGCTGCGTGATGGCTGGCTGCCTTGGCCGGGTGCTTGCTTCTTGGCAACTGACTGCTTTTTTGATTGCTAGGTCCTTGTTCCACCTGGACTTTCCTTGGTATGGTCCCCGGTTCTCCTAGCTGTACGACCATCTGACTGGTGTTGCCGGGACCTGCTGCCTTATTGGTGGTTGGGGTGTCTTGACGAGTGCCCGGGTCTTCGACTCGTCCGTTGTTACCTGACGCTGGTGCGCCAACTTCTGCCATGAACACCTGTGATGGTGTCCTTGCTGCCTCCTTGCTGATACGTGTGATGTTGCTTCTCCGTGTTGTGGCTCCACTCGGGCGGTCGCGAGTGGCGTGGAGCCTTGAGTTGGGTGGGTAGCTGCGGCTGCCAGATAGGCTGGCCGTGCGGGCGGTGTCCGCTCCGATCACTGCTGCAGGTGTTGCCTTGGGTGCGCGGGTGCCGTCGGTGAGGCGAAGAGTCCCCTAGTGGTTGATGTAAATCTGATACGCTTCGAAGATCAGGTTGACGCCGGAGTGTAGATCGGTGAAGACTAGATGGAGGGCCGGGAGGTGGGCCGTGAATCCGAGGGGCTCGAACAGATTGGATCTTGCCGGAGCCTTCGGGTCGACGAGTGCTGATGATGATGAGGCTGCCGAGATCGCGTTCCCAACCTGCGCGGTTCCCACAGACGGCGCCAATTGACGGGGATCAACCCCGGCAAATCCCATGGTCAGGGACCCTGGGTTAGTCATGAGAGGCACAGGTTGGACGATAGCTCGTCGGCAAACAGGGAGACACGCTCCTGCTCGATATTATTGATGGGGGAGATGCGATTACAGGGGATGCCAAGGCTGGAGCGCTCAAGGCTAGGGTTACAGATGATATTGGATGTCTTTGGTGTCGCCCCTCATAGCCCTTATATACTAGGCTAGGTCTCGGGGATTTCATCTACGTTTACAGGTATGCTTTCCTAACCCTAGCTTGCTCCGTACGGCAGGTCTTCGCACCTTCCTTGTGAGTCGTAGACTCCTACGTTGGTGTTAATTAGCAGGCCGAGGCTATATCTTCATGGGCCTGCTGTCTTCATGGACACCAGGTAGGCTCATCCGCAGGAGTCGTGGGGTCACCCCTTCGTCACTTGGCCTCTTGGGTGGTGGACTCTAGTTTGACATCGTCGCCAAGTTTGGTGGCTGTGTGGACTAGGACTGCCAATTGATACATCTTTCTGAACTCTACAAGAGGGTGACGACGATGTCAACGAGACGTATCACTCATGTCATATGAGCGGGAAGAGCATAACCACATAGGGGTTGCAGGTAAAATATTCTACGGTGCTGCTCTGTGATCAGGTTGGGTGCCAGGGAAGGCCCTTGCGACTGTTGCATAGAATGATTCCCACTGGTCAAAAAAGTCTCCCCAGAATATTAGTCCGTTTCACATTTTCGATAGTGAGGTATAGGAATTTTGAACTGATTACTCGCACATGAATAATAATGGTCCGTGAAAGAGTCACGCCGTTTTGACTGCAACTAGTTATATAATACGCATCCTACTTCGAGGGCATACACCACAAAATTTGACCAACGCCATTGAATTTGTTTTTGGAAGGAAAGCATGGTGTACCATATGCATTTGCAATTAGTAGGAAGAAATACGTCCATTTGAGTATTGTACAGAAAAGATAAGAGATCAATGGCTGGTATATAACAATAGTGAAGCACACGGTTATTATTTTGGTATTGTTCACAAGCACACTCTTTATGCGTGAAAATGGTTTTTATTTTTGCTATTGTACATAAATGATCTCTTCACAATATTGCTATTTACAGATGAACTTCTGCAGGGAGACTTGTATAAGCTGGTAGGCAAAGTCATGGTCCATGGAAGTTAATGGAAGTTTGAAACGTAGCAATCAATCTCTTAAGTTGTTGTCGTCGTGGTTGTTGTACCTGAACATTTCCGTAGTTAGATCAGAAGATAGTTTCCCTGACAAGCATTATCCTTGTTGCAATATGGAAGCGTTATTTACAATTACATCTACCGCCCTGGTCTCTATGGCTTTCCACACAAGTATTTGTTGTTGTTGTTGGGAACAATGTCTGGTCGTATTGTACATGTATTGGTACAGAGTTGTATATTTACTATTGTACCTCTTGCCGTTTGAAAGGATCCGAATGTCGACTAGAGGGGGGGGGGGTGAATAGGCGACTAACACTTTTTAATCTTTTCTTAACAATTTAGGCTCAACAATGAATATAGGTTTTCTAGAAATGCAACTATGTGAGCAACCTATATGCCAACAACTACGATACAAAAAGCAAGCAATAAATAAGCAAGGAAAGTAACTTGCACAAAGTAAAGGTAAAAGGGAACACGGGAGACAAGGATATGTTTCCAAAGTTCCTTCTCTTTCGAGAAGTACGTCTCCGTTTGGAGAGGGTGAGGAGCACAATGCTCACACGAAGCCAACGATGGCCACCCTATTTGTCCTCACGCTCTTACCAATGTAAGATGCCGTGATCCACTACGAGGCGGCCTTAAAGGTGGCAACCAAACCTTTACAAACAAGGTTGGGGAAAACTCCACAACTTAATTGGAGACTCCCAAGGAAACCACGAAGCTTCACCACAATGGAATGTGGCTTTGAGGTGACCTCTTCCGTCTAGGGCACCAATGCACCCAAGAGTAACAAGATCCACACGGGATTAGGGGGGGGATCAAATATCCTTTGGTGGAAGTGTAGATCGGGGCCTCCTCTTCCAAACCCTAGAGAATCAACAAGTTTTGATGGCTACGGAGGGAGATCGGGCAAGAATGGAGCTTGGGCGTCAATGGAGGTGAGAGCATTCAATGAGGTAAGTCTCAATGGGGAAGAAGACCCCCTTTTATAGGTTGCCATGAATGCAGCCGTTGGCTGCCCACCAACCACGGTAGTACCGCTTCAGAAACGGTACTACCGCGGTGCGGTACTACCGTGCCACCGGTAGTACTGAGGGCTGATACTGTGAGGATCTCTCACTCCTCGTTGGTTACCCCAAATTGAAGGTGAGATGTAGCGTAGCAGCAAATTTCCCCTATGTAGAGGATAGGGTTTGTCTCCCGTAGGACTCGCAGAAATACAAGAAGGTTGTAAAGTGAACAATGGCATTGTTCACAACCGAGGGTTGCTAACTTCACCTGGACCTGCACACAGATACAAATAACTTTGCTCCCAACGAGTACAGAGGAGTTGTCAATTCCTCCGGCCTTGCTGTTTACAAAGGATTAACGCAAGAGATAATGATAGTTATAGCAACTGGAAAGTAAACTAAGGATGTAAACAGTAACGTGAAGATGGACCGGGGTCCCGTGATTTTCACTAGTGATGTCTCTCTCCCAAAAGACGATAAAAGTGCTAGCGAGGTAAACTAATAACAGTTGGGCAATTGACAGGATTATGAAGGCACCGCAATGCTAACTATGCTGCAAACAAAGGAAGGGCTCAAAAGCAATGGGCAGTACGCCAAGGTAAGTAGACCGAAATCCATCTGCATCTACTACGAATCATCCACCTAGAGATATCTATCCAGAACATCTCGCTGGTATTAAGTTGCGAATCCCACCCAAAGTGTAAATCCAAAGCAACAGACAACTGCATTAAAAGAAATTTGCGTAAAGTAAACAATCCTTGCATCCGCGGATACAAGCACCGTTTTTTTATCCCTAGTGGCAACAACACATCCCCTAGTCTCATGTTTCTGTCACTCAAGCTAGAAATCAAGGGGTTGAACCCACAATCAAGCATAACGCTCCCTCTTGGAGTTGCAACAAATCACTTGGCCAAAGTAAAATACGACAACGAATAACATGCAAGAATTTACTCAAGAAGAAAATATAAAAGAGAAGAACCAAATATATTACTCATCACAATCTAAACATAGTCTCATAATCCATCAGATCCCAACAAACTCAGCATAGCAACGGCAAAAAATTACAAAGGTGCCTCGATCATGTGAGGAAGCTCACGAGGTCTCGAAAGTGGAGGCAGAAAGAGGGGAGAGGAACATCACATAGCTACTGGTCACGGACCCATGGTCCAAGGGGAACTACTCACGGTACATACGGGAGGTTTCCATGGCTATGGATGGTCTCCTGGAGGGGGTAGCTTCTCCCGGCAGGGTGCCGGAGCAGCTTCTCCAGGCAGCCCCGATCTTGAAGAGGCGGCGGCGGCGGTACAGAGGCGAGCTCGCAAAAAAGAGATCAATCTTAGGGGTTTCCACCTCGAGGGCTAAATATATTCGGAGGGGGTGTCGAGGGGACCCACCAGGCAGCCAAGAGGCCTCCTGGCGCGGCCTAGGGTGGGGCCGCGCAAGGGACCCTCCTGGTCTCCTGGTGGTGGCCCCCCTCTGCTACCTTGGTTATTCCGGAAGCTTCTGGGTCGCTGATTTTTTATCTGATTTTTTCGGATTTTTTGGAGCACTTTTAATGGCCGGAAAACCTGAAATACAAAAACAGCGGAAAACAACAACTGGCAGCTGGGTGCACTGGGTTAATAGATTAGTCCAAATATGCTCAAAAGTGTATGAAAGTTCAAGCAAAACATGGCAAAGTCACACAAAATATGCATGGATCAATCAAAAATTATAGATACGTTTGGGACGTATCAACATCCCCAAGCTTAATTCATGCTCGTCCTCGAGTAGGTAAATGATAACAAGAATAATTTCTGTGGTGACATTCCACACAACCATATAAGAACTTTGTAAGTAAAGCAATCAAAGCATGCAATTCAATTCAAGTCATAACAGGCAAGAGTCTATATTAGCATTGACACAAGCAACAAAAGAAAAAAAGGTGCAAGAGCTCTCGCTGTCCGTGACTCGAATGTCTCCAGATGGTGTTTGCGTGCAAGCAGGGGACTGGGAAAAAGAGAGAAAAAAGGTTGTTGAGAACAACTATCTACTAAAGTTTCACACGTAGTCTCCTTCGGATTCTTATCTTGACTCGTCCCCAGACCACTAGTCAGGTACAAGTCAAACCGATCCACTCCCTTTCGATATTTTGAGCACTCATGCAATGGATGAGCATGAGCAAGAAAGTTGACACCTAAAAGGCGAAACAGAAAGAAGGTGGAGGAGGAAGATAAAAAAGGTGTGAAAGGCTCACATCAATGAGGACAATCATAGGCGAGAGAAGGCAAAATGATAGATATGATGTCAGGAGTAGGGATTGCCATGCAACGGATGCACATGTGAGCTAAAAGCTCTCCAAGGGAACTAGTGGGGGTGCATCTAACTTGCTTTCTCAAGAATACCTAGAGCTCGTTTGAGGAGACTAATCATTGGAATATACAAGCCAAGTTCTATAGTGTGAAGGTCCCCACATAGCTATATGCATGATGATGATCTCTATGGAGTACAAGGGATAGAGGATGAAGTACCAGTGTGGATCTCTCAAAAGGAATAGTAGTGTGGCCCCTTCTCTCTTTTTATTTCTTTTTCTCTTTTTTCCATTTTTTGTATTTTTTGGTGGCCTCAATGGCTCTTTCTATGTAACTCTCATTTGTCCTCTTTGGGATCTTTTGATTTTCTCCTCTTTGGGATCTTTTGATTTTGTCCTCTTTGGGATCTTTTCCTCAATTTAGGGGCAACACTCTATTTTTTACAAGAATATAGAAGATCTTTCACACTTTACAAAGGTACTCACATAAAGAAGATATAACTATCATGATGCAAAGGTTTGACATGAGAATCAAGTCATGAAAAGATGGATGTTGCATGGCAATGTATCTCAGAAGGCTATGGAAATGCCTTGTAGGTAGGTATGGTGGTTGTTTTGAGGAAAGATATAAGGAGGCTTATGATGACAGAGCGTATCGTGCCAAGGGTTTGGATGCACCGGCGAAGTATGCGCCAACTCTCGAGGTGAGAAAAGGGCAATGCACGGTACCGAAGAGGCTAGAAAAAAGTATAGGTGGGTGGAAGTGTCAACTTTTGAATACTCACATTAGTCCGAAGAACTCATGCACTTATTGTCGGTAACGCTCAATCTAATCAGGAGGTTCACAAAGAGACAAGTACCCCGAGGAGGAGTGTATGGGGGTTTGGTTATCCTTGCGCATCCTTGACTCATGGTACGTGAGTGTACTCTAATATTCGAACCCTCCAGAGGTTAGTGATCCATCTAGTAGCTAGAGTTCTTAACATGGGTTTTTTGGTTTTCAAAAAACACACGGATTGCCCAAAATACGACATCTATCACTAATAGGCTCGAGCTCTTGACACCAAAAGTTCAAACATTACTCTAGTCAATACCTCAAAACTATTGCAAGTTACTACTACAAAGAGAAAAGCAACTTCAACTACCTACTTCTAGTCAAGACACAAAACTCAGTGCAACAGGCAAACTCTCTAACAAGATAAAACATGCAACCTATAGAAAGTTCAACCTAAAACAAAAGAAAATCTCTAGAAAAACTAAAGCACTACAACTAAACAGAGCAGCAGCTAAGAAAAGAAAAAGAACAACTCACAGCTAAAAGAATAAGCATGCAAATCCTATGAGGAGTTCTAATTCAAGCGGAGCGTGTAATTCTCCCACACAAAAGAGTAAGCTGGGGTCTAACTTGTTACTACAGAAAACAAAGCAAAAACAAACCTAAGATAAGTAAAGAGCGAGACGCTCCAAGAATAGCACACAACGCATGAAGTGATAAAAATATAGTGCAGCGAGGGACGAACTGATAATTGTTGATGGAGAAGGGGATGCACGGGGGCATCCCCAAGCTTAGACGGTTGAGTCTCCTTGAATATTTCTTGGGGATGCATGGGGGCATCCCCAAGCTTGAGCGTTTGACACTCCAAGATCTTCTTTCATCATCTTTCATCACGCACTTGAAAACTCCCTTCATACATAACTCATTGTAATCTGATTAGCGAGGTTAGTACCCATAATAAAATAATTGTTTCTCTACTGGAAATAAAGATAAACTTGAAGAGATACTGTTTCTCAAGATTGCCAAAAAGTTTTTGCAAAGAAAAAGCAAGATAAGGTTTGCAAAACGAAGAAAAGGCAAAACGTGGCAGAATCTGTGAAAAACAGAACAGCAGATAGAAATGAATTTTTTAGGGGTAATTCTGCAACTCAAATCAAAAAACTCAGAACATACGCAAGTTTCGTAATTGTATAGAGCATGTTTTGTAAAAATTTCAGCTCAAAAGATGAACTGGGATTTCCCATGATTTTTCTAGTCACGAGGACAGAATCTGTTTTCTGGACAGGATGTCACAACTTTTACTTCCCTTGTCGTATGAGGCTATAAAAGGCACAAAGCTTAAAAAGTAAAGATACAATGATGTTGCTACAGTATTAACAATCATCAAGACCACTAAGAACAGAAAATCAAAAAGAAAAACCTAAATTCATTGCGGGTTGCCTCCTCAAAGCGCTTCTTTAGAGCCATTAGCTAGGCTTAAAGCAGAAGATCAAAGTTCTCCAAAATCATCGCAAGGTTCACCAAGGATCTCAAAAGGGTTTTCAATAAGCTCATCCTTGTTCTTCCGAGGGAAAAGGTACGTACCTTTTACCACGCAAACGTATTTGTCCTTTACCTATATCAATGAAGCCTTTCATGGCTCGGAGGAAGTCCCTTCCAAGCACTATATTTCCTTGATTGGCCTTCATGATGGAGAAGTCAATCTCCACACTCCTTTTTAGAAACATGACCTGGACATCTTTCAATCTTCCCTGGATCTCAGAAATATCACCATTAGAATGTTCATGGAAATATGGAAATTTGTCCATGCTTGCAAGGTACAAAGAATCATAAATAAAGCTAGGCATTATAGAAACTGTAGATCCAATGTCGCAAAAAGCAAGGAAGTTTCGATTAGAGATAACAATCCTAACAAAAGGCTCCCAGTCATTTTCTATTTCCAAAATCTCCTCTCTAGGAGGATTTAGTTTTTCTACTACTTTTAAGTCTAGAGCATCAAGTTTCTTCTCAATACTAGCAATTCTATCTATAGCAGTATCAAGACCATCATAAACAAAATAACTAGATAAACCATGTATAATTTCAAGAGCTCTAGCTTCATCACACTCTAAAAAGTCTCCTTCAGCTATAAGATCAAGAGAGTGCATACACCACTTAAAAAGGCCAAAGTAAAAATTTCTAAGCACAATTCTTATAGGTAACCAAGGCATATTTGCCTTATGTGCTTCAGAAATTCTGTCCCATGCCTTCTTCATATTCTCCCCGTTCCTTTGGTGGAAATCCAAAACCTCGGATTCCCTCATAGTACCAACTCCTAACATACTTGACCACACAAGAAATGTAACAGGTACTTTTGGTATTTTTGATAAGGGACACAAAAGTAAAAACTAAAAGGTAAACTAACAAGACTAAAAAGCAAAGATAAAAGATAGTGTGCAACTCCCCTATCTTGTAGACTGGAGTCCCTAGCAACGACGCCAGAAATTGGTTTGATACGGTGAGGATCTCTCACTCCTCGTTGGTTACCCAAAGTGGAAGGTGAGATGTAGCGTAGCAGCAAATTTCCCCTATGTAGAGGATAGGGTTTGTCTCCCGTAGGACTCGCAGAAATACAAGAAGGTGGTAAAGTGAACAATGGTGTCGTTCAGAACCGAGGGTTGCTAACTTCACCTGGACCTACACACAGATACAAATAACTTTGCTCCCAACGAGTACAGAGGAGTTGTCAATTCCTCCGGCCTTGCTGTTTACAAAGGATTAATGCAAGAGATAATGATAGTGATAGCAACTAGAAAGTAAACTAAGGATGTAAACAGTAACGTGAAGATGGACCGGGGTCCCGTGATTTTCACTAGTGATGTCTCTCTCCCAAAAGACGATAAAAGTGCTAGCGAGTTAACAAATAACAGTTGGGCAATTGAAAAGATTATGAAGGCACCGCAATGCTAACTATGCTGCAAAGAAAGGAAGGGCTCAAAAGCAATGGGCAGTACGCCAAGGTAAGTAGAACGAAATCCATCTGCATCTACTATGAATCATCCACCTAGAGATATCTATCTAGAACATCTCGCTGGTATTAAGTTGCGAATCCCACCCAAAGTGTAAATCCAAAGCAACATGCAACTGCATTAAAAGAACTTTGCGTAAAGTAAACAATCCTTGCATCCGCAGATACAAGCACCGTTGTTTTATCCCTGGTGGCAACAACACATCCCCTAGTCTCATGTTTCTGTCACTCAAGCTAGACATCAAGGGGCTGAACCCACAATCAAGCATAACGCTCCCTCTTGGAGTTGCAACAAATCACTTGGCCAAAGTAAAATACGACAACGGAGAACATGCAAGAATTTACTCAAGCACAAAATATAAAAGAGAAGAACAAAATATATTACTCATCACAATATAAACATAGTCTCATAATCCATCAGATCCCAACAAACTCAGCATAGCAACGGCAGAAAATTACAAAGGTGCCTCGATCATGTGAGGCAGCTCACGAGGTCTCGAAAGTGGAGGCACAAAGAGGGGAGAGGAACATCACATAGCTACTGGTCACGGACCCATGGTCCAAGGGGAACTACTAACGGTACATACGGGAGTTGTCCATGGCTATGGATGGTCTCCTGGAGGGGGTAGCTTCTCCCGGCAGGGTGCCAGAACAGCTTCTCCAGGCAGCCCCGATCTTGAAGTGGCCGCGGCGGCGGTACGAAGGCGAGATCGCGAAGAAGAGATTGATCTTAGGGGTTTCCACCCCGAGGGCTAAATATAGGCAGAGGGGGTGTCGAGGGGACCCACCAGGCAGCCAGGAGGCCTCCTGGCGCGGCCTAGGGTGGGGCCGCGCCAGGGACCCTCCTGGTCTCCTGGTGGTGGCCCCCCTCCGCTGCCTTGGTTATTCCGGAAGCTTCCGGGTCGCTGATTTTTATCAGATTTTTCCGGATTTTTTGGAGCACTTTTAATGGCCGGAAAACCTGAAATACAAAACAGCAGAAAACAGCAACTGGCAGCTGGGTGCACTGGGTTAATAGATTAGTCCAAATATGCTCAAAAGTGTATGAAAGTTCAAGCAAAACATGGCAAAGTCACACAAAACATGCATGGAGCAAGCAGAAATTATAGATACGTTTGGGACGTATCAAAGGTCACTACCGTGCCCACTACCGTGGAGTCCAGAGGGATTCCGGTAGTGGGTGCGGTACTGGCCCTGGTACTACCGGGGCGCGGTACTACTGTACAGGGCACGGTACTACCGCTCCGCGGTACTACCGAGCCCCAGTGCCGCCCCCACTACCGCAGAGTCTAGTGGTATTCCGGTAGTGGGTGCGGTACTGGGTCCGGTACTACCGTGGAGCGGTACTACCGCTCCGCGGTACTGCCGAGCCCCAGTTCCGTCCCCACTACCGCAGAGTCTAGTGGGATTCCGGTAGTGGGTGCGGTACTGGTTCTGGTACTACCGCGGAGCGGTACTACCGCCCTGGCAGAGCCAGGGAGCCATTTCCACTAGGTTCCACACCTCCACGACGCAAGAGAAATATGTGGGTGTAGAAAGTGAAACTGTGTGATGATTCCACCCACCATTTCCAAAGCGAATCCCCTCTTCATAGTACGGTTTTCCTATGACTCAAATATCAAAAAGGAGATCGAAAGAAAAACTCCGTCTTCACGCTTCATAAACGGAGGGGGAAATAACCGTCTTGTGCCATTAATGTAATTATCTAAAATGCTCATCACACCCAGTTAGTCCGCAAATGTATTGTCATCAAACACTAAAACCAATCAAGGGGAAACATGCCCTATCAATCTCCCCCTTTTTGGTGTTTTGATGACAACACAAGATTTGCACAATAAAAATAGGGAATTTAAAAACATGCCATTTGTTTACAAAATATAGACAGGCCCCCCCTAGATGTGTGCATCATTTTAGATATGCCTCTGGAATGCAAGACACACACATAAGGAAGACACTCCCCCTATATTTTATAAACTAGGCCATACTAAGCTAGACATAACAAATATGTGAGCATAAAGATAGCATGTCATAACATAGCATCACATAGCCAGACAGTAAGAGTACAAACATAGGATAGCATATGTCTAACACCATATATCACGGAAGTTTCACAAGACAGACTAAAATCCAAAGCAAATAAACGGAGTTCACAAGTGGAGTAAATGAGACAAATGAAACACGCTTGTGACTCGCCCAACCCTGAGAAGATGCAAATCGGAATCCTAAAACTCTCTCCCCCTTTGGCATCGGGACGCCAAAAAGGCAGAGAGTGACCTAGTGTCCCATGGTGATGGACTACTCGTCGTCCTGGTCATAGTCCTCGTCATCGTCAGACTCCTCGGACTCTTCTGCTGCCTCTGTGTCATCAGTAGATGGCTGCTGAGTAGTGGACGAAGGGCCAGGCACATCATCAGTGAGGTCCCACTCGCTGAACCTGGAGATCCACTTGTCCTCGGGAGTGATGCTCTTCTCGGACCCACTCCGGACAATCATACCCTGCTGCTTGTAGAAAGCCTTATGCAGCCGCCGGTTCTCCTTCTCTCTCCTGTGGGCCTCGTACATGCGGTGTTGAATGTCAGTCTGAAGGCAAAAGAGCTGCTTTACCTTCCTGGTGAGCTTGGCAGCCCATCCTAGCTGCTCAGACCCTGTGTAGAAGACGAACCACCAGCACCAAAGCTCGCACCAGAGCGAGTGTGGGGAACACTGCCGCCACCTGCCTCTGGCCCCTCCTAAACCTCCTCATCAGACCCGGCTAGAGGAGGGGAGTCATGCGCAGGACCATGACCTCCAACCCAGTTGTCCTTAATGCGCAACTGAACCTCCTCGTGAGCAGTCAGAGGCCCAACGGGAACTTGCTCATCCGCAAAAGTAGCTGCCCAAGTGATCTCGAATAGAACCTATAGATATGGGCCATAAATGGGAACCTTTCGTTCCATCACAGCAGCATATAGCTCCTCCCACACGATGTCACATGCATCCAAGGTCTACGTGGTGCCCTTGCACTCCACAGAGAGGAGAAGCATGTTCACCAGATGGCCGTGAACCATGTCCAGATTGCCCACTCGGGGAAACAGAGAAGTCCGGAAGATGCGGTGCATGATGTCCAAGAACGGGCAAAGAACAACTATGTACTTCTAATTTCCCTTGGCATCAGTATAGGGAATAGAAGTATGATAAGGACCTAATAGACTCTTGTTCTTGGCATTCTCCACAGTGTGTGGTCGAACACCAACGGGCTCCTCTCTCGTGGAGACGGGAATGTGCAGAGCCGCCATGAAATCCCCCACTTGCAGCTCACCTGCTCATCCTTGCACATCTAAATGATGGTCCGATCATCGCGGTTGGTGAAGAACACTGTGGCAAAGAACTGAGCAAGAAGCTCGGCATCGAACCGCTTGTTGAAAGAGATGATATCCAGAATCCCAAACTGCTCGCATAGGGCATATGCCTCTCCAAAGTACTCGGGGTGAGCCCGCATGTGCCTCAGTTGGACAGACTTCACATGTGGAACAAACTTGTTCTTCCTGTGCTTCAGAATCATATGGAACACATCCCTCTGAGTCTTATTCCAGAACTGAGTGCCAACCAACTCTGGGTCTTGCTCTGCGCGGTACGGATTGGCATCACGGTAGGCCTTGTACTCGGGAAGAGGAATTTCTGAAACAGGCTTGACTGGTTCCTTCTTCTTGTGAGCAGTCTTCTTGAAGTAGCTTCCGGATTGGCCAGGGGCCTTGCGCTTGGGATTCCGACGAGAGCCATCACCTGAACAACACAAAAAGAGACAACTGGAAGACAAAACACATGAGATGCAAGAGCCGGACACAAGTGAATAAAGCAGGTCTGTTGGGGAAGTGTCAGTTTCTGAGAACCACTGTAGTACCGCCCGAGGCACGGTAGTACCGCCAAGCGGTAGTACCGCTGGCCCCGCGGTAGTACCGCAGCGGGACCAGCGATAGTACCATCCTGGTGCAGAGGACACGGATCTGAGATCCGGTACTATCGGGGTTTCACAAACTCAAACCACTCCAACACATCTACTTCATTCCTATCTCGCAATCTATCCATTTTCTCAAAGTGCCAAGGCATATCCAAAAAACTAGTGGATCTACAAGTATTTCCCTAGCAACAACGTTCAAGAAACTGAACCAAAGGAGAGGGGAAATGGAGCAATACCGGTATCCATGGCACCCGGGGAGGATGGGGAACGATCCCACCGGAGGAGAACAAGGAAAGATGGCACGGAGGCGGCACACCGAGAGGGGGCGCCGCTGCTGTAGAGGGCACGAGACGAAACTGAATGGGGGTAATGGGGAGTAACTCCCCGTACCCCTTCAGTTATACAACTCCTCGGGACATCGGTAGTACCGCTCCAGGCACGGTAGTACCGCTGGCAGCAGAACCGTCCACCAAGTACAAGGAAGAGTGGGCAAGTGCATCGAATGTCTTAGGGGGGAAAGCTTGGGATGACTCAAAAAACAGCAGTAGGATGAGAACACTCTGAGATAAAATACAACAAGGAAATGCACAATCAATCTCGGAGGGCTCTAAATGCAAACAACAACTCAAACACAATAAAGAACCACAAAATTGAACCAACCCTCCCGAAGAGAGGGGCGGTGGCTGAAGCCACCATGTTTGAGCTTGTTTGGTATGACGCCACTAAGATGTATCTTGGGTTCATTGCCAATGCTCTTCTTTGAAGCACCATTGTCACCTTGGGTGACCATGACGGCCGCCGAACGTGACCATAGTGAAAGAATTTTATCTCTTTTTGCATAATAGGGGTAGTGGTTGCCTATGATTTAAGCAACACCCCCCCTATTTCCATGCCTACATCCAAGCTAGACTTCATGTTGAGATGGGGAGTGTGGGCAAGTCTTCAAACCGCATTACTTGAATCAATGATATTTAGCTCATGCCTTAACTCTCGAAATCTTGCTTCATCCAAGGGCTTGGTGAAAATATCCGCAAGTTGATCTTCGGTGCCCACATATGAAAGGTCAATATCACCCCACTTCACATGATCTCGAATAAAGTGATGACGAATCTCAATATGCTTCGTCTTGCTATGTTGAACGGGGTTGTAGGCGATCTTGATAGCACTTTCATTGTCACATAAAAGAGGCACTTTGTCACAAGTGACACCGTAATCCCTTAAGCTTTGCCTCATCCACAATAATTGAGCACATCAACTTGCTGCGGCAATGTACTCGGCTTCGGTCGTAGAGAGGGAAACACAATTTTGCTTCTTGGATGACCAACACACCAAAGACCTACCAAGGAATTGGCATCCTTCGGAAGTGGACTTCCTCTCCACCTTGTCTCCCGCCCAATCCGAATCCGTGTACCCAACGAGGTTGAAGCTTGAGCCTTTAGGATACCACAAGCCAAAGTTTGGGGTATGAACCAAATATCGAAAGATTCTTTTGATAGCCACTACGTGACTCTCTTTTGGTGCGGATTGAAATCTTGCACACATGCCCACACTCAACATGATATCCGGGCTAGATGCACAAAGATACAACAAAGAACCGATCATAGAATAATACTCCCTTTGGTCTACCTCTTTGCCGTTCGGGTCGAGGTCAAGTTGACACTTGAGTGGTATGGGGGTCTTGGCTCCTTTAAGACCATCATACTTGAACCTCTTGAGCATGTCTTGAGTATATTTGGCTTGGTTGATGAAGGTTCCTCTTGACAATTGCTTGACTTCAAAACCGAGAAAGAACTCCAACTCTCCCATCATAGACATCTCAAACTTGTCGGTCATTAGCTTAGCAAATTCCTCATTAAAAGGTATGTTAATCGAACCAAAGATAATATCATCAACATATAGTTGGCATATGAACAATTGCCCACCAAACCTCTTGGTAAGAAGAGTGGGATCGATTTGCCCAATTTCAAACCCATAATCGACTAAGAACTCGGTAAGGTGCTCATACCAAGCGCGTGGTGCTTGCTTAAGGCCATAGAGCACCTTGTCAAGTTTATAGACATGATTAGGGAAATTGTGGTCCTCGAACCTGGGGGGTTGCTTGAAATATACCAACTCATTAATGGGACCATTAAGAAAAGCACTCTTCACATCCATTTGATATAAATTGAAGTTATGATGAGAAGCATAAGCAAGAGCAATACGAATGGACTCAAGACGAGCCATGGGGGCAAAAGTTTCACCATAGTCAATACCTTCGACTTGGGAAAAACCTTGAGCCACCAACCTTGCCTTGTTCTGGATGACAATACCAAGTGCATCTTGCTTGTTCTTGAATATCCACTTGGTCCCAATAACATTATGATCACCTTTGGGTCTCTCCACTAATGTCCACACCTTGTTGCGCTTGAAGTTATTGAGTTCGTCATGCATGGCCTCAAGCCAATCCGGATCTTCAAGCGCCTCACCTACCTTTTGGGGTTCAACACAAGAGACAAATGCATTATGGGCACACAAGTTTCTCAATTGACTACGAGTTGTTACCCCCTTTTGGATGCTTCGGAGCAATTGATCCACCGAATGATCTTGTGATTTTAATCGGGATGCAATCTTGAGTGCTCGGCGAAATCTTTCTTCTTCCAAAGTTTCTTGAGAAGGAGCTAGAGGACCATCTTCGGAAGGAGGAGCATCCTCAAGGACTTGCTCGTCATCTTGAGCTTGTCCTTGAACAAGAACTTGATCTTGGTCATCATTTGGTGCACCATCTTGACCTTGATCTTGTTCGGGCGAGAAAGGGCCTTCGTCTTGTTCTTGATGTGCTTTTGGATCTTGAGGAGGTGATGGCTCCACATGCGTAGAGCATTGTCCTTCTCCTTCCACCACAAGGGGTTCCTCAACGGGTAGGAAATGAACCACACCCATTCTTCTTATGGCTTGAGGAGGAATTTCATCACCTACATCATTAAGATCACTTTGCCCCACTTGGGAGCCATTATGTTCGTCGAACTCCACGTTGCTAGATTCTTCAAAAAGTTTGGAAGACTTGTTGTAGACTCTGTAGGCTTGAGAGTTTGAAGCATAACCAACAAATATGCCCTCATTTGTCTTAGACTCAAACTTAGACAAACGAGCACCTTTCTTAAGAATGAAACACTTACACCCGAAGACCCGAAAATACTTGATGTTGGGCTTCTTCCCGGTGATGATTTCATACGGAGTTTTTTTCAAGATATTGCGGAGATACAGACGGTTGGTTGCATTACAAGCAGTGTTGATGGCCTCTGCCCAAAAATTGTATGGACTCTTGAACTCTGCCATCATTGTTCTTGCAGCATCAATTAGAGTGCGATTCTTCCTCTCCGCAACACCATTTTGTTGAGGGGTATAAGCAGCGGAATATTGATGTTTGATCCCCTCATCACCAAGGAATTCATCCAAGGTGTAGTTCTTGAACTGGGTGCCGTTGTCACTCCTAATTGCCAAAATCTTTGAATTGTGTTGACGTTGAGCTTCATTGGCAAACTCGATGACGGTTTTTTGGGTCTCACTTTTCTTCTTGAAGAAATAAACCCATGTATATCTTGAGTAGGCATCCACAATAACCAAGCAATACTTCTTTCCGCAAATACTATCATATGAGGGAGGCCCAAATAGATCCATGTGAAGGAGCTCCAAAGGCCTCTTGGTGGAGATGATATTCTTGACGATATGTTTCTTCTCATGTAGTTTCCCTTCAATGCATGCCCTACAAGCACGATCTTTGGCAAAGCTAACATTTGTTAGTCCAATGACATGCTCACCCTTGAGAAGTGTTTGCAAAGACCTCATATTGGCATGGGCTAGTCGGCGGTGCCAAAGCCATCCCACATCAACTCTAGCCATTAGACACATGGCGTTTTTGGTGGGGACTTTTGAAAAGTCCACCATGTACATACCGTCCTCCACGTGTCCAACAAAGGCCACTTTAAGAGTTTTGCTCCACATCAAGGTGACCATGTCTTTATCAAAGAAAGTGCAAAGGCCCATCATGGCAAGTTGACGAATGGAAAGTAAATTAAAGGCACAAGTCTCAACTAGCAATACTTTCTCAATGGACGATTCCGAAGAAATTATTACTTTGCCAAGACCTAATACCTTTGACGTGTTTGCATCTCCAAATTGAACACGGGTGGTTCGAGATGGTCCAAAATCAATGTCCACCAACATGTCCTTGCTTCCGGTCATATGACTTGTAGCCCCGCTATCAAGTATCCATGAACCACCACCAGAAGCCGCCACCTACATGAGATCAATGCTTGGATTTAGGTACCCATTCATGAATGGGTCCTCTCGCGTTAGTAACAAGGGTCTTAGGCACCCAAATGGACCATGCAATATAATCATCAAAAGAACCAACAAATTTCGCATAAACATGCCCATCATTAGTGCAAAAAAGGACATAAGAGGGGTTAGTTGGTCCGGCAAATTCATTGGGAATGTCACCACTCCTCTTGGTATTTGCCACCTTTTCTTGAGGATTCTCCCCTTCCTTCACAAAGGTGACTTCCTTCGAAGGAGGAGGGGCCTTGCCTTTCTTCTTTTTGTTTTTCCTCTTCTTGTTCTTCTTCTTTGATGGACTTGGACCATAACCAATGCCTTCCTTGCCAATGACTTCCTTTTGGGAACTCAAGAGATCATTAAGGTTCTTCTCTCCTTGAATGCAGGAGACAAGTCCCTTCTCAAGTTTTGCCTTCAACCTAGCGTTTTCCTCAACGAGAGGAACATGCTCACAACAAGAGTTAGAGGAACTAGGTTTCTCTACCACAGTAATAGGAGAAAAGGTAGTAATCTCTTTAGTGAGTTGTATACTTGGGAGCCATGAGTTCGTGCTTTAAGGACTTGTGGTCCTTCTCGGCTTTCTCATGGTCCACAAGAAGTCTCCCATGAGCCTTGACAAGTTCATCATTTTTAGTCTTGAGATCACACACAATGGCATTAGAGTGGTTAAGGTCAAGTTTTAGCTTAGAGTATCACTAGCATACGTCTCATCAAGAGACAACTTAAGCTCACGCTCTTCTTCAAGAGAATGAGATAGCTCCCCTATCTCATCCGCATAGTCGCGACTATGACCTTGCAACTCGGTGATAGTCTCATCAAGTTGCTCAATGTGAGCATGGGCTTCACCTAGTTGTTCCAAGAGAGCCACAAAGTGTCCCTTGGCTACACCTTTGAGTTTAGACATGAATAGCTTGAATTCATTTTCTTCTTGTGCCTCGGGCTCCTCATTTTCCTCCACACAATCCAACAATGAAGGGTTAGTGGGAGTAAACGGTTTAGACTGAGGAGTTACCAAGGTAGTCTTGGCCATAAGACACTTGTGGATGATGTGAGGGTTCTCGTTGGGGGAGTTGAAGAGAGACGTTGATGAGGGGGATTCAATGGCGATAGCAACAGTGGCGGTTGCCACAATCTCACCACTTTCTTCATCATCCTCATCATCGCAATAGTATTCTTCTTGAGCCACCAACACACGTTGTGGTTTCTTCTTCACAAAGTTCTTGTTCAATGGTGACTTGTTCTTGTCCTTACGGATGAGCTTTCCACCGTGGTCTTCTCTCTTCTCATATGGACAATCCGCAACAAAATGACTCACATTTCCACAATTGAAGCAAGTCCTTATTCTTTGGCCCTTTGGCTTGAAGCTACTTGTGTTGGATTTGAAGTGATTCTTGTTGCCCCAAAATTGTCTTGAGGCTAGAGCCATGTGCTCATTGTAAGCATACTTGGTGTCCTTCGGACCAACATCCTCTTCATCTTCATCTTCCTCAACTTGAACCTCCTTGGCCTTCAAGGCGAGAGATGGCATCTTGGTGCCACTTTGGCGAGCCAATTTTAACTCGGCCGTGGAGTCCAAGATTTCCATGGCAACAAATTGATCCAAGACTTGGTTTGAACTCAACTCGCGAAAGTCGGGCCTTTGAAGAATGACCTTGGTGATATGCTTCTTGTGTAGGAGCATAGCCGTGATGAACTTTCTTTTTATCCATCCATCGTCGGTGTCCATACTCCCATGGTCCGTCATGGAGTTGGCGAGAGCCACCAACCTTTGATGTACATCCTCGGAAGACTCCCCTTCATTCCTGACAAAGTGATCGGCTTGATCTTGAATCTTGTCAAACTTCGAGCACCGTATGCTAGAGCTTCCCATGAGAGTCTTCTCAAGAAGATCCCACATCTCTTTGGCCGTTTCACACTTTAGGACAAGATTGTATTGCTCTTCCTTCAACCCATTTCCTATCACAAGCATAGCATGACTGTTGATGATGTTGTCCCGATATTCTCTTGGGGTCATGTTGTGGCGCTCACAAAGATTGAATCCCTCCTCAACGATGTGCCACAGTTCCACCGAGGACCCCTTCAAATTTCTCTTCATGCGATGAGCCCAAACCTGATAAGCATTTTTTTAAGGATGGGAATAGTGCCTGCATGTGCAAAATGAGGCTCGGGAAGGGGTAGTGAGTTATAGGTAATAGGAGGAGCCACCGCGGAATGAATACCCGATCCATTCCCTGAACGAGGAATGGATCGGCTATCATTCCTACCATCATCACTAGGTTGGGAGATGACATCTCCTCCACCCAACGTTGGAATGTTGGGGATGATGGTGGGGTTGCTCTCCGTGGGCATCCTCGACATGAGACTACCAAGCATATCAGTAATTTTATTCATGTGAGCCTTAATGGCGGACATGCCTTCATTGTACTCATGTCGAGAGATAGATGATGAGTCATCTTTCGCGAACGTATTCGTGAAGCCCTCGGTACTTGGAACCCTTCCAAAAGGGGAGGGTTCGAAGTAGCTCCTGGAACCTCATCCTCTTTCGGTTTATCCTCTTGCGACATCCTCTTAAGGCGGTAAAGCCCTTAATAAGAGACGAGGCTCTGATACCAATTGAAAGGATCGGAATGTCGACTAGAGGGGAGGTGAATAGGCGACTAACACTTTTTAATCTTTTCTTAACAATTTAAGCTCAACAATGAATATAGGTTGTCTAGAAATGCAACTATGTGAGCAACCTATATGCCAACAAATACGATACAACAAGCAAGCAATACATAAACAAGGAAAGTAACTTGAACAAAGTAAAGGTAAAAGGGAACACGGGAGACAAGGATATGTTTCTAAAGTTCCTTCTCTTTCGAGAAGTACGTCTCCGTTTGGAGAGGTTGTAAGGCCCGATGTGCGGTACTGTTCCAGATCTAGAAGTTTTCATCCAGATCCAGGGACGAATCACATATCGATCCCACCGCGACATATGACAAAGCCATATGCCCCGGATTTCCAACATGATATCACAACATTATAGATACAAGGATACAACATCTCATACAATCGGCATGCAACTACCTTAAATACAATACAACAGCGAAGATACATGTCTGAGTATAGACTACAATCAAATGCCTAGTGGAAAAGAGAAAATCATCGATCCCCATAACCACATGGGTCCAGGCCCTCCGCCGGGATCCGCCTAACTAGTCTTCGCCGAGTCTCCACGTGAAACGTCGATCACTATACCTGTTGTCGATCAAGAACCCTGAAAAGATTTTGGGGGTAGTATCATGAGTACAGAAGTACTCAGCATCCAACTGTAGTGGTCAACTGACCCAGCAAGGACTTCATCACTCGTCATTCTAGGGCAACTAGTAGTTTACGGTAAGGATGGGGTAAGTGTTGAGGTTGCTGCCGTGCCAGCATTTATGAAGTGGCTAACGATCTAGAGAGTAAGATAAGAAGCCAAGCATTCGATGAGGAATCGCCTCCAACAAGTCTTGCTATCAACTACTTACGCAAGCATAACACCTATCCTATCCTTGTCCTCCTCTTCGCATCCCGACGAAGAAGAAGTAGTCAACGCACACACACGTTGATCAAGTTATATTAAGATTATCTCAGTTGTTGTTGTCTATGAACAAGGAGTAGGTCTCAAGTCGTCCATAACAGTGGACACGGCTTCTCGAAAAGATTTAACCCTGCAGGGGTGTACCAACTGCCCATTACAAGGCTCCGCATGCACGCCCATCTGTAAGAGCAAAGTTTTACCCCCGTGTGTTTTGGATATTGTTGTACAAGACAGTAGACGAACTAACAATGTTTTCTAGTGTAAACAGTTGAATAGGTTCCTTAAGGACAAGCTAGGTGATAAAGCTTCAGGGAAGGTTTTCAAGTTATCGAAGCTTTACCCCCTGAGCGAAGCCTAATCACGGAGGATGACCCCCAAAAATGAAGGTGTCCTGAAGCTCAACTCATTGAAGGAAATGAAGAAGACGGTGCAAGACTTAGATGTTTTTGTGTAGTTCTTTTTCTGTTCTTTGAGTCATAGGACAAACCGTACTATCAAGAGGGGTCCTTAGTTTGTGGACACCGAAGTCATTGAGAAAATGCTCAGATCAAATCCACACCAAGTGAGAAGCCAGAGTGAAGAAATCTCATGTGCACTAAGTTAAGCTTTAGTAGCAAAGACTTCGTTCTTTGGCTTCTGAAGCAGAACTAAGTCTGTGAGTCAGCTTTACTTGTTCCGCAAGTAAAGTTGCGCAGTGATGACAAATCCGACCGTTGTGACACGTCTATTTATGAGGGGGTTGGACTTTCCCTACAAGAAAAGGACTCAAATCCGCGTCAAAACTGCCAAAATCGCGATCAAAATCGGACCCGGATCGTGGTGGCCGGACGTCCGGACTTTATCTCGGACGGTCCGGACCGCAGGGTCGGACGGTCCGGCTTCCAGGTCGGACGGTCCGAGCTAAGGGTCAAAATCATTCTGTAACTGGGGTCTTCAAGTCGGACGGTCCAGCTTCGGAGTCGGACGGTCCGACCTTAGCCCGGACGGTCCGACTTGGGGTCCGGACGGTCCGACGTGGGCCAAAATCTTTCTGTAAACGGGGTCGTCAAGTCGGACGGTCCGACTTCGAGGTCGGACGGTCCGACCTTAGCCCGGACGGTCCGGTTTCCATCTCGGATGGTCCGACCTGACTTTTCAGCGCTGCACTGTTTTGGCCGTAACTTCTTCATACGAACTCGGATTTGGACGTTTCAAATATCAAAATCGACCGGTTCGACGAGACGAAGCCGCCTCATGTAGAACATTTTCCCATTTGAGGATGTATTGAAGGCCTTATTGGCAGAATAGTGCTTCAGTTGTTTTGATTTTATTGCTTCGAACATAGTTTCGGCCTTTAAGATGGAATAGGATGGCGATGGTTCGAACTAAAAAAATGTTAATATCAACAACACCGAACTTTTTCATGTAGAGCACCTCTCCATTTGAAGTCATCTTATATAAGGTTATTGTCATGCCAAAAACTGCCATCAACACATGCCCCCCTGTTTTTCGGCAAAAACTTGTGTGCCGAAAAATAACTTGTCCATGTTTGTGCTAAGGACGATGTCAATACTTCATCGGCCATGTGTGTTTTAAGGGCGATAATCGCATATCGGCCATATGTATTCAAGCTTCCTGCCACACGCTAGGATAAAATTTCTTCAAGTATCTCCCATTGAGAGCTTTGGATAACTTATTTCCCTGTAAAGTTTGTACAAAATATGAATTTCTAGGAACAATCCCCACAACTTCATATGGACCTTCTCAACTCGGCGACCACTTGCTGATACGTCCAAAACGTATCTATAATTTCTGCTCGTTCCATGCATGCTTTGTGTGATATTGCTATGATCTAGATACACTTTCATACATTTTTTATCATATTTGGACTAAACTATTAACTCAGTGCACCCCAGTGCCAGTTCCTGTTTTCTGCTGTTTTTCTATTTTAGTTTTCCCCCATATAAAAAGTGCCAGAAAAATTCGGGAAAATTCAGATAAAAAATCAGCGTGACGGAAGCTTCGAGAAAAGCCCGGGAGGGGCCAGAGGGGGGCCAAGGGGGGGCCAGGCGGCCACCTCGCGCGGTCCCACCCCTGGCCGCGCCAGGGGGGCGCCTGGGGCCCCTGGCCCACCTCTGGCTTCCCCCTTTCGCCTATATATCCCCCGTCACGAGAAAACTCCAGAAGAGGAACCCTATTCCGCGAACTCACCTCTGTTCCGCCGCCGCCGCGCTTCCAAGATCGGGAGCACCAGAAGACCTCTTCCCGGCACCCTGCCGGAGGGAGGATTGACCTCCGGGAGTCTCCTCTCCACCATGGATGCTCCCCGGATGTCCCGTGAGTAGTTCTTCTTGGATCATGGGTCCGTGACCAGTAGCTATGTGATGTTCTCCTCCCCTCTTTGATCTTCATTGTTTAGACCTCGTGAGCTGCCCTACATGATCGAGGCACCTTTGTAATATTTCTGCAATTGCTATGTTGAGTTTGATCGGATCTGATGGATTATGAGATTATGCTCAGATTGTGATAGAGTAATATATTTGGTTTTGATCTTTTATAGTTTTGTTCCTAAGTAATTCTTGCATGTTCTCCGTTGTTGTTTATTGCTTTGGCCAAGTAGTAGGTAGTGACTCCAAGAGGGAGCGTTGTGCTAGATTGTGGGTTCATGCCTCCCTGATGACACGCTTGAGTGACAGAAACATGAGTCTAGGGGATGTGCTGTTGCCACAAGGAATAAAACAACGGTGCTTGTGACCACGGTCACAAGGATTGTTTACTTTACGCAAAGTTTATTGCAGTTGTCTGTTGCTTTGGTTTTACACTTTGGGTGGGGCTCACAACTTAATACTAGCGAGATGTTCTGGATAGATATCTCAAGGTGGATGATTAGTAGTAGATGCAGATGGATTTCGGTCTACTTATTTTGGCGTACTGCCCATGCTTTTGAACCTCTTCCTTTCCTTTGTAGCATAGTTAGCATTGCGGTGCGTTCATAATCCTGTCAATTGCCTTTCTGTAATTTGTTTACCTCGCATAGCAGTTTTATCGTCTTTTGGGAGAGAGACATCACTAGCGAACATCACGTATCCCGGTCCATATCCTTATTACTGTTAAAAGCTATCTTTACTTTTCTGCTTTTACTTGCTATCATTATCACTTGCGTTTTACCCTTTGTGAACAACAAGACCGGAGAGATTGACAACCTCTCTGAACTTCATTGGGAACAAAGTTATCTGTGTCTGTGTGCAGGTCCACGTCAGTCGCGCCAATGACACCTACTTATCATATCCGGAGTCCTACGGGAGACAAACCTTGGTATCTTCACCGAGGGAAACTCACTGCTAAACTACATCACGCCTTCCACTTTGGGCTCACCAACGAAGGGCGGGAAGCCGCTAAGCAAAGAGAATTTCTGGCGCCGTTGCCGGGGACTCTGAGTGCTAAGATAGGGGAGTTGCACACTACCCTTTACCTTTGTTTTTTAGTCTTGTTAGTTTATCTTTCAGTTTTTATCTTTGTGTCTTTTATCAAAAACTACAAAAAAATCTGCCACACTTGCTGCCATTATGGGTTCCACTGACACCACCAAGTTGTGTGACTTCACTGGTCACAACAACCAATACTTTATCTGCACTCCCATTGCCACACCTGCCACTTCAGCTACCTCTTATGAAATTAAACCTGCTTTGCTAAACCTTGTTATGAGAGATCAATTCTCTGGTGCTGGAGATGATACTTCTTTACACTTGAATAATTTTGTTGAATTATGTGATATGAAAAAGTATAAAGAAGTAGAAGGTGATGTTGTTAAGCTCAAGCTCTTTCCTTTTTCTTTAAGGGGAGATGCTAAAATCTGGTTCCAATCTTTGCCTAGAAATAGCATAGATTCTTGGGATAAGTGCAAAGATGCTTTTATAGGAAAGTACTACCCTCCTGCTAAGATTATCCAATTGAGGAGTAACATTATGAATTTTAAGCAATTGGATAATGAACACGTTGCCCAAGCTTGGGAACGAATGAAATCTCTTGTTAAGAAATGTCCTACACATGGTTTGACTACTTGGATGGTTATCCAGACTTTTTTTGTAGGCTTGAACTTTACCTCGCGGAACCTGTTAGATTCGGCCGCGGGAGGAACCTTTATGTCAACTACACTTGGTGCTGCCACAAAACTTCTCGATGAGATGATGACCAATTATTCCCAATTGCACACCGAACGCGCTCCAACAGGTAGGAAGGTAAATTCTGTCGAGGAAATTACCTCCCTCAATGAAAAAGTTGACTTAATTATGTCTCTACTTACCAAGCAACCCTCTATTGATCCTCTTGATGTTCCTTTAAATTCTATGGTTCCCCAAGAACAAGTAGATGTGAAATTTATTGCTAGAAACAACTTCAACAACAATGCCTATAGAGGTAATTTTGCTAGCAATCCTAGACCGTTTCCATCCAATTATGGGAACAACAACACTTACCCTAGCAACAAGAACCCCTCTTCTGAATTAGAAAGCATGCTTAGAGACTTTATCACTACCCAAAAAGCCTTCAACAAAAATGTTGAGGAGAAATTAGCTAAAATAGATAATATCTCTTTGAAGGTACAAAGCTTAGCCCTTGACATTGAGATGCTTAAAATTAGAACCACCCCCCTTGAGGAGAATAAGGCCACTCCTATTAATGCTATCCAGTTACAAATCAATGAAAACATTAGGATGATGGCTAAACTCAAAGAAAGATGGGCTAGAGAAAAAGAGGAAGAAGATAGAATTAAGAGCCTTCCTACACACCACACAGTTGCCACTATCCAAATTGTTGAAGACACTCAAACTATTAGCACCCAATGCACTCCTAGTCCCGTTGGACCTATTAATGGTGATGCTAATACCTCAACAGTAGATAAAGAAACTCCTATGAACATAGAGGGTTTCAAACAAGTGAGCCTAGATGACACTACTACCACCTTTGATATTAGTGATATTGATTTTGATAGTTGCACCCTTTTAGAAGTTATTAGCTTACTACACAAAATGTCTAGAGACCCCCACACTAGCACACTTAATCTTGCCTTCACGGAGCATATCACAAATGCTCTTATCTAAGCTAGGGAGGAGAAGCTTAGAGTAGAAGCCTCCATACCTAGGAAGCTAGATGATGGTTGGGATCCTATGATCAAAGTTAAATTAAATAACTTCTCTTGCTATGCTTTATGTGATGTTGGAGCCAGTACCTCCGTTATGCCCAAAAGAATATTTGATATGTTTGAATTGAAACCGCTTGAGCCTTGTTGTTTTGGTGTTCGTCTTGTTGATTCTTCCATAAAGAAACCTTTGGGGAAGATCGACGATGTTCTTATCATTGTCAATGACAACTATGTTCCCGTTGATTTTATTGTTATGGATATAGAGTGTGAACCTTTATGTCCAATTATTTTGGGACGTCCTTTTCTTCGCACCGTTGGTGCGGTTATTGACATGAAAGAGGGGAATATAAAATTCCAATTCCCATTCAAAAATGGGATGGAACACTTCCCTAGAAAGAAAATCAAGTTACCTTTTGAGTCCGTTACTCGGGCTAGTTATTCTCTTTCTCTTGATAAAACTTGATTCTTTTTTTTGCATTATGCCTAGCTAATGGCTTTAAAGAAGTGCTTTCGGGTGGCAGCCCGCAACGAATTTAGGTTTTTATTTTTGCTTTTGTTGTGTCTTGATGATTGTTTCTACTGTAGCAACATCATTGTATCTTTATTTTTCAACTTTGTGCCAAGTTATAGCCTCTTACGGCAAGGGAAGTAAAAGTTGTGACATGCTGTCCAGAAAACAGATTCTGTCCTCGTGACCAGATAAATATCACAAAAATCCCAGTTATCTTTTTGGGCTGAATTTTTTACACAGTATGCTCTATACAATTACTAAACTTCCGTGTGTTCTGAGTTTTTTGATTTGAGTTGCAGAAGTGCCCCTAAAAATTTATTTACTATTTGTTGTTCTCTTTTTCACAGATTCTGCCACGTTTTGTCTCTCCTAACTTTTGCAAACCTTAAGCTTGGTTTTTCTTTGCAAAAACTTTTTGGCACTCTTGAGAAACAGTAGCTCTTCAATAATATCTTTATATCCAATGGAGAAAAATTGTTTATTAAGGGTACTAACCTCTCTAATCAGCTTATGATGAGTTATGTATGAAGGGAGTTTTCAAGTATGCGATGGAAGATGATGAAAGAAGATCCAGGAGTATCAAGCGCTCAAGCTTGGGGATTCCCCCATGCATCCCCATTAAATATTCAAGGATACTCAAGCGTCTAAGCTTGGGGATGCCCCCGTGCATCCCCTTCTCCATCAACAATCATCAGTTCGTCCTTCGTCTCACTATATTTTTATCACTTCATGTGTTATGTGCTATGCTTGGAGCGTCTCGCTCTTAGGTTTTGTTTTTAGTTTCTTTAGCTTTGCTTGCTGTTCATAACAAGGTAGATCCTTTATTGCTTTGTGTGGGAGAGAAACACGCTCCACTTTCAAAATCTAGAACACATCGTAGGATTCCTCACGTCTATCTTTTTGCTGTTGTGTGTTCTTTATCTTTTCATAGCTACTGCCATGTTTAGTTTTAGTCTTAGGTTGTCTTAGCAAGAGCCTTGGCTTTTGTTTAGTTTGTTGCTGGAACTCTTTTTAGTTTTCATGTTTATCTTGTTAAAGAGAGTTGGTTGTTGCACTGAGTTGTGTCTTGTTTTGAGAAGTAGGTTATTGAGGTTGCTATTTAATTCTAGTAGTAGCTTGCAATAGTTTTGAGGTATTGCTATGAGTAATGTTTGAACTTTTGGTGTCAAGAGCTCTTGCCTATTAGTGATAGGTGTCGTATTTTGGGCAATCCGTGTTTATTTTCAAAACCCACAAAAACTAGTTGAGAACTCTAGCTACTAGATAGATCACTACTCTTCTGAGGAGTCAAATATCAGAGAACACTCACGTACCATGAGTCGAGGATGCGCAAGGATAACCAAACCCCCATACACTCCTCCTCGGGGTAATTGTCTCTTTGTGAAACCTCCTCACTAGATTGAGAGTTACCGTTTGGACTAATGTAAGTATTGAGAGTTGACACTTCCACCTTCCCATATTTTGCTAGCCTCTCACGTGTCGTGAATTGCCTTCTTCTCACTCCGAGAGTTGGTGTCCACCTTCGCCGGTACATCCAAACCCTTGGCATGATACGCTCTGTCATCATAGGCCTCCTTATATCTTTCCTCAAAACAGCCACCATACCTACCTATCAAGGCATTTCCATAGCCTTTCCGAGTTATATTGCCATGCAACATCCACCTCTTCATGACTTGATCTTCATGTCATACATGTCCCTGCTACACTGGCAGCGGCATACATTGCATACTTCATGATAGTTATATCTTCTTTATGTTTTGAGTACCTTGTAAAGTGTGAAGGATTTCCTTTACCTTCTTGTAAAATAGGGTGTTGCCCTTAAGTGAGGAAAAGATCCCAAAGTGGACACATTAAAAGATCCCAAAGAGGACAAATGAGAGTTAAATAGAAAGAGCCATTGAGGCCACACAAAAAAATAAAAAAAATAGAAAAAAGAGAAAAAGAAATAAAAAGAGAGAAAGGGGCAACACTACTATTCTTTTGAGAGATCCACACTAGTACTCCCTTTATATCTTTGTACTCCATAGAGATGATCATTATGCATATAGCTACGTGGGGACCTTCACACTATAGAACTTGGCTTGCATATTCCAAGGATGAGCCTCCTCAAACGAGCTCTAGGTCTTCATGAGCGAGCAAGTTAGATGCACCCCCACTAGTTCCATTGGAGAGCTTCTTAGCTCGTATGTGCATCCGTTGCATGGCAATCCCTACTCCTCACATCATATCTATCATTTGGCATCTCTTGCCTATGATTGTCCTCATTGATGTGAGCCTTTCTCATCCTTTTTGTCTTCCTCCTCCACCATATTCTCTCTTTGCCATCCTAAGTGTCAACTTTCGTGCTTACGCTCATCCATTGCATGAGTGCTCAAAATATCGAAAAGGAGTGGATCAAATTGACTAGTACCTGGCTAGTGGTCTGGGGATGAGTCAAGATAAGATTCCAAAGAAGACCAAGTGTGACACTTTAGTAGACTGAGTTCTCAACAAAAATACTTTTTTTCTCGTATTCCCTATCCCCTTTCTTGCACGCAAACACCATTTGGAGACATTCGAGTCACGGACAGCGAGAGATCTTGCACCTAATGTTCTTTTGTTACTTGTTTCAATGCTAATATAGACTCTTGCATGTTATGACTTGAATTGAATCTCTAAACCCTGATTGCTTTACTTTTCAAAGTCCTTTTATGGTTGCTAGCATGTCACCACAGAAATTATGCTTTTTATCATTTACCTACTCGAGGACGAGCAGGAACTAAGCTTGGGTATGTTGATACGTCCAAAACGTATCTATAATTTCTGCTCGTTCCATGCATGCTTTGTGTGATATTGCTATGATCTAGATACACTTTCATACATTTTTTATCATATTTGGACTAACCTATTAACTCAGTGCACCCCAGTGCCAGTTCCTGTTTTCTGCTGTTTTTCTATTTCAGTTTTCCTCCATATAAAAAGTGCCAGAAAAATTCGGGAAAATTCAGATAAAAAATCAGCGTGACAGAAGCTTCGGGAAAAGCCCGGGAGGGGCCAGAGGGGGGCCAAGGGGGGCCAGACGGCCACCTGGTGCGGCCCCACCCCTGGCCGCGCCAGGGGTGCGCCTGGGGCCCCTGGCCCACCTCTGGCTGCCCCCTTTCGCCTATATATCCCCCGTCACGGGAAAACTCCAGAAGAGGAACCCTATTCCGCGAACTCGCCTCTGTTCCACCGCCGCCGCGCTTCCAAGATCGGGAGCACCAGAAGACCTCTTCCCGGCACCCTGCCGGAGGGAGGATTGACCTCCGGGAGTCTCCTCTCCACCATGGATGCTCCCCGGATGTCCCGTGAGTAGTTCTTCTTGGATCATGGGTCCGTGACCAGTCGCTATGTGATGTTCTCCTCCCCTCTTTGATCTTCATTGTTTAGACCTCGTGAGCTGCCTACATGATCGAGGCACCTTTGTAATATTTCTGCAATTGCTATGTTGAGTTTGATCGGATCTGATGGATTATGAGATTATGTTCAGATTGTGATAGAGTAATATATTTGGTTTTGATCTTTTATATTTTTGTTCCTAAGTAATTCTTGCATGTTCTCCGTTGCTGTTAATTGCTTTGGCCAAGTAGTAGGTAGTGACTCCAAGAGGGAGCGTTGTGCTAGATTGTGGGTTCATGCCTCCCTGATGACACGCTTGAGTGACAGAAACATGAGTCTAGGGGATGTGTTGTTGCCACAAGGGGGAAAACAACGGTGCTTGTGACCACGGTCACAAGGATTGTTTACTTTACGCAAAGTTCTTTTATTGCAGTTGTCTGTTGCTTTGGTTTTACACTTTGGTGGGGCTCGCAACTTAATACCAGCGAGATGTTCTGGATAGTTATCTGAAGGTTGATGATTAGTAGTAGATGCAGATGGATTTCGGTCTACTTATTTTGGCGTACTGCCCATGCTTTTGAACATCTTCCTTTCCTTTGTAGCATAGTTAGCATTGCGGTGCGTTCATAATCCTGTCAATTGCCTTTCTGTAATTTGTTTACCTCGCATAGCACTTTTATCGTCTTTTGGGAGAGAGACATCCCTAGCGAACATCACGTATCCTCGTCCATATCCTTATTACTGTTTCAAGCTATCTTTACTTTTCTGCTTTTACTTGCTATCATTATCACTTGCGTTTTACCCTTTGTGAACAACAAGACCGGAGAGATTGACAACCTCTCTGAACTTCGTTGGGAACAAAGTTATCTGTGTCTGTGTGCAGGTCCACGTCAGTCGCGCCGCTGACACCTACTTATCATATCCGGAGTCGTACGGGAGACAAACCCTGGTATCTTCACCAAGGGAAACTCACTGCTAAACTGCATCACGCCTTCCACTTTGGGCTCACCAACGAAGGGTGGGAAGCCACTAAGCACTTGCCGAATTTTCTGTCCCTAGTTCCGACGGGCAAAATCGTTTTCCACACTAAATCTCCTATTTGAAACGATTTCTCCTTGACCTTTTTATTATAAGCCTTAGCTACTCTTTATTTTTCTTTCTCAATCTCCTGCAACGCTTTTAGCCTTTTCTCTGGAACCTCATCTATTTGGTCCATCATTAAATTACTGTAATCTACAGCCGACAAGTTATTTTGCCTGGCGACCCTAAGAGCTTGCAACTTGATTTCTACAGGTAACACTGCCTCTTGGCCATATACTAGCTCAAAAGGTGTAACTTGAGTAGCTCCGTGCTTAGATATTCTATGGGCCCATAATGCTTCCGAAAGGACTTCATGCCACCTTCTCGGTTTCTCTTCAATTTTCTTCTTTATGAGCCGAATCAAAGTTTTATTACTAGATTCGGCTTGTCCATTAGCTTGAGCATAATAAGGTGATGAGTTCAACAATTTAATTCCAAAGGATTCGGCAAACTCACGAAATTGATGAGACATAAAAGAAGAACCGTGATCAGTTGTCAAAGTTTGAGGAATGCCGAATCTATGAATAATATGCTCCAAAACAAAACCAATCAGCTCCCTATGAGTCATATTTCTTAAGGGAACTACTTCTGTCCACTTAGTAAAATAATCTGTGGCTACTAGGACGAAGCGATGCCCTTTAGAAGACGAAGGATGTATCTCACCAATAAAATCTAAGCCCCACCCTCTAAATGGCCATGGTTTGATTATGGGATTCAACATAGCTGCAGGTGCCAATTGTATATTGCCAAACTTTCGACAAGCCTCACAACCTTTGTAGTATCTAAAGCAATCCTCTAACAAAGTCGGGCAATAGAAACCAGCTCTTTTTATTAACCAACACATCTTATGAGCCGACTGATGCGTCCCACATATGCCTTCATGCACTTCACCCATGGCTAACCTAGATTGATCATAATCCAAGCATTTTAAAAGTAACCAATCTATAGTTCGGCGATGTAACTCATCATTACGCATAGTACATTTTAAAGCTTGCCGCCGAACCTTCCTGTCTCTAGTTTTACTCGGATCCCTTAAATGATTGATAAGAGGAACCCGCCAATCTACAACTACGGTTTCCGAATTACTAGGTAACTCGGCAGCTTGTGGTAACTCGGGCATGTGTATCCCTTGCACTAAATCTTCCGAGATGGGTGTGACTTGGTCCACCTTTGTTTCCGAATTAGCAGCAACTCGGTATAACTCGGTGCAACTTGGAGCATTTTCAAAATTACCATCCGTTACTCGGTGTGTGTCTCGAATTAGTTGCAATTCGGTCTCATCCCTTGCAGTTACAGGCATCGGTTTTTCTAATATGAGAAACTTCCCCCTATTGACGTTGTAACCGGATGCTTGTTGTGCTAGATAGTTTGCTCTAGAATTTTCCTCCCTAGGTATATGACTAATAGTGAAAGTATCCAGGGATTTGATTATATCTAAACATCGGTCTAAGTAACTATTTAGCAATCCATCAAAACATTGGAATTTTCCTTTCACTTGTTGCACTACCAGAAGTGAATCACCAAAAGCATCTATATCTTTGACACCCATATCAGCCAAATATCATAAACCGAATAGCAAAGCTTCATATTCGGCTTGATTATTAGTACAATTATACTCTAAACGAACTGATGTTTCATATATCACATTATTAGGAGAAATTAAAACGGTACCAACACCTTGACCTTCCCTACAAACTGATCCATCAAAATAAAGTTTCCATGGGCATATGCTAACATAATCAATGTCTTCTTCATCTTTAACACTATGATCAACAATGAAATCGGCAATAACTTGGCCCTTGATAGAACGCAACAATTCATATGTCAAATCATATTCAATTAACGCATAAGCCCATTTTCCAATCCTACCACTAAGGATCGGTTTTTGTAACATGTATTTAACTACATCGGCTTGGCAAGTTACTACACAAGTACTAGACAACAAGTAAGGTCGAAACTTGGTACATGCATAATACAAAGACAAACATAATTTCTCAATGAACACATACCGAGTTTCGGCGTCTATCAAGCGATGACTTAGATATGCAATAACGTGCCCCTTCCCACCATCTTCTTGCGTCAACACCGCATCGATCACTTTATCTTGTGCAGCAATATACAACCTGAACGGCGTACCAGATTTGGGTGCACGCAACACTGGAGGATTCAACAAGTATTTCTTTATGTTATCAAAGGCCCTTTGTTGCTCTGCCCCCCAAATGAACTCGGCTTCATTCTTGAGCCGGAGTATCGGAGCAAACGATTCAATTTTTCCTGAAAGGTTGGATATGAATCGTCTCAAGTAATTAATCTTCCCCAATAGTTTTTGCACATCCCTTTTGCACGTCGGCTGCTCTAGATTTCTAATTTCTTCTACCTTCTTAGGATCAATCTCTATACCATGCTCATGAATTATAAAGCCTAAGAACTTTCCAGCCGACACACCAAAAGCACACTTAAGGGGATTCATCTTTAGCCCATACTTACGCATCCTTTCAAAACCTAATCGCAAATCGGCCAAATGAGACTCAAAACCATCTGATTTAACCACTATATCATCAATGTATACCTCTACTATGATGCCGAGCAAATCATGAAATATAAGATTCATAGCACGTTGATATGTAGCACCGGCATTCTTCAAGCCAAAAGTCATGACTACCCATTCAAACAAACCGACAAAACCAGGACACCAAAAAGCAGTCTTAGACATATCCTTTTCGGCCATGAATATTTGGTTATAACCAGCATTACCATCTAAAAAACTGTTTACTCTATGTCCTGAAGCATCATTGATAAGTGTGTCGGCTATAGGCATCGGATATTCATCTTTCGGAGAAGCTTTATTCAAGTCTCTAAAATCAATACATACTCTAATTGCACCGGTGTTTTTCTTTTCAACAGGAACAATATTAGAAACCCACTCAGCATATCTACATGGCCGAATAAACCCAGCTTTTAGCAACCGATCAATTTCCTCTTTGATACGATCATACATAATAGGATTGAAATTTCTGCGAGGTTGTTTATGCGGCCTAAAATCCGATTTAATAGGTAATCTATGCTCAACTAAATCTCTACTCAAACCAGGCATCTCAGTATAATTCCAAGCAAAGCAATCAACAAATTCTTTAAGTAACTCGGTTACCTTGAACTTCTCATCGGCCTTCAAATTAGCATTGATAAAAGTAGGCCTTGGAATACTTCCATCACCAATATCTATCTCCTCAAGTGGATCAGCCGATGAGAATCCATGCCCAAGCTTTTCCATGTCTTCAAATTCTTCAATGGTTTCATGCATATCGTTCTTTCCGGAACGATACTCCTCAGTACGTTGTTGGAGCCATTTAATACTACTGTTTTTATTCATCATCTAAATAGACAGATTGTTAAGCCGAGCTACATTAGCCTGCTGTACATTGATAGGTACAAAACCATTTTTACCTATACTAATATAATCATAGTCCGATAGATCTCTACCGGTCAAACACTGCATGTTACCGAGTTGCCAATCAACCGCTACTTCGGTCACAGCTATACAAGCCGAGTTGTCTGCTTCAACCACCTCCACATTGTCATCCACCCATTGAATTAAACACTGATATAGGGTAGAAGGAACACAACAATTCGCATGTATCCAGTCACGTCCCAACAGAACATTGTATCGGCCTTTGACATCCACCACAAAGAAAGCAGTCGGCAAGGTCTTACTCCCAACGGTGAGCTCCATAGAAATAATGCCCTTGGCTTCAGATAGCTCCCCTGAGAATCCACTAAGTCCCATGTTGGTCTTCATTAGCTCACTTTACTTTCGGTTGAGTTTGGTAAACACCGAATAGGGCATGATATTGACACCTGCACCACCATCCACAAGCATGCGTCCAATAGGCTTTCCATCAATGTGCCCCTTGATAAACAGTGGCTTCAAATGTTGATCCGCCTTCTCTGGCTTTTCAAACATTGCTCTACCCGGACCAACAACAAGTTCAGCAACCTCTGGCTCGGGTGCACGGAATTCAGCCGGCAATGCAAAGACCATGTTGATATCCATATGGGAATTGCTTTCTGAGTTAATACCACTCTCCGAATTAATGTTGTCATCCTTATCCTCGGCCATGTCATTGTCCGAGTATTTTTCATCACCCTCTGAGTAGTCCTCATCACCACCCCATTACTCCCCATAATCCACTGAGTCCTGAGCGGCATCTTCCAAGCAATGATCAGCATCCGAGTTGTGAGCAGCTCCTTCCAAGTTGTTGGCGGCATCTGAGTTTTGGGCAGCTCCTTCTGAGTTGTTAGTAGCACCTGAGTTATGGGCAGCTCCTTCCGAGTTATTGGCAGCACCTGAGTTATGACCAGCTTCTTCCGAGTTATTGGTGTCGACGTTCCTTTCTATCGTGATCTTTTTCCGCCAAGTTAACCGAGGTATCAATGGCCTCTCCTTATTGAACACCTCGTCACGCTCCTTCTCAGCAATTTCCTCTCTAATCTCCAAAGCTCGCAGTCGTTGCACTCGGCGTTTTTGAGTGTGAGTTAATCCTTTAGGACACCAACGAGGTTCTGGCCGAGTTCTCGGAACAACCGACTTGCTGCCCCCCGAGTAGTTTGGCCTATACCGAGTAACACGATCATTGGCCTGCTGACGAGATAGACCTCCTGCTGCAAACTTCTTGCTCCCACTGGTATTAGGTTCCCCATCTTGATTGAGCGAGCCGAAAATAAGTGGAAACTGATTAGGGGTTGTGCGCGAGTTATTTTCTTTGATGAGTGGACCAATGCGCACACCAACTGAACCGGTCTTCCGAGTTGCACCAATGGTCATAACACCACTAGTTTCAGAATCTATTGCAACTCGGCTTGTATTTGCTTCCGAGCGATGATCTTCCTTCCCCTGAACTAAATTGTAGTTTGGTTCACCAGCACCTTGCTCATCCGAGACCTTCTCCGCTCCTCCATCTGCTTTTCTTTTATCGAGTGCTTCTGCAGATTGTCGCACCCAAGTGAGCCTACAACCAGCATTGTCTCGGCCATCCACCTTGCACACCAATGACCAATCCCTCCGAGTCATATCTTCATTGAACCGAATCCTTTTCCCATCCTGTTCTTGGTACATAGGACTCGGCTGATCCCATCTTGGTTGAAAGTAAATCGGTGGTCCCATAGGGAAAGGCGCCCAATGGTTAAAACCCCATGGCGGAAAATGTGGAGGTATAGGAGGTGGGCATTCCCAATAAGCCGGTTGCATAGGAAAACCTGGCTGTTGCTCAGATGGATTTCTCTCCCATTGCTCGTTGTTAGGCCTAGGAGAAGATCTTGGACGTTTGAGTCCTCCAAGCCGATTGAACACATTGTTGGTTCTGCGTGAAGTGTATTTTTCCAACAACATGCTAATTGTCGGCTTTGGTCTTGGAGCTTGTTTCTTCTTGCCATTGACCTTCCATACTCCAATCTCTGGATTCTTGGGTTAGATCATTCTTGGCGGAGCATTGTCCTCAACTACGTTCTTCTCCTTGGCTGACTCGGCCTGATCTGATCGAATTAGCATCTTCTTGTTATGAAACTCAATCATATTGACAGGAAAAGGATCACTATCGAGCTTCATCTTGGAGGCTTCCATAAATGTCAATCGTCCTTCACTAATGGCCGATTGTACATGCTGTCAAAACAAATTACAATCATTAGTAGAATGAGAAAAAGAATTATGCCATTTGCAATATCCTTTTCTACCCAATTCTTCGGAAGATGGAATTACATGTCCTGTTGGAAACCTAATCTGTTTTCCCTGCAACAACATGTCAAAAATCCTATCACATTTACTAACATCAAAAGTATACTTGATCTCATCTTTCCTGGTAGGTGTAGGCTTCAAGGAAGGACACACAAAAGGTTTTGATCTGGGTGTTTGGATCTGATACGTCCAAAACGTATCTATAATTTCTGCTTGCTCCATGCATGTTTTGTGTGATATTGCTATGATCTAGATACACTTTCATACACTTTTGATCATATTTGGACTAACCTATTAACTCAGTGCACCCCAGTGCCAGTTCCTGTTTTCTGCTGTTTTTCTATTTCAGCTTTCCCCCATATAAAAAGTGCCGAAAAAATTCCAGGAAAAATACAGGAAAAATCAGCGTACAGGAAGCTTCGAGAAGAGCCCGGGAGGGGCCAGAGGGGAGCCAGGGGGGCCAGGCGGCCACCCGGCGCGGCCCCACCCCTGGCCACGCCAGGGGGGCGCCTGGGGCCCCCGGTCCACCTCTGGCTGCCCCTCTTGGCCTATTTATTCTACGTCACGGGAAAACTCCAGAAGAAGAACCCTATTCCGCAAACTCGCCTCTGTTCCGCTGCCGCCGCGCTTCCGAGATCGGGAGCACCAGAAGAACTCTTCCCGGCACTCCGACTGCCGGAGGGAGGATTGACCTCCGGGAATCTCCTCTCCACCATGGATGCTCCCCGGATGTCTCTTGAGTAGTTTTTCTTGGACCATGGGTCCGTGATCAGTAGCTATGTGATGTTCTCCTCCCCTCTTTGATCTTCATTGTTTAGACCTCGTGAGCTTCCCTACATGATCGAGGCACCTTTGTAATATTTCTGCTGTTGCTATGCTGAGTTTGGAGGGATCTGATGGATTATGAGATTATGTTCAGATTGTGATAGAGTAATATATTTGGTTTTTATCTCTTATATTTTCGTCCCTAAGTAATTCTTGCATGTTGTCCGTTGGTGTTTATTTCTTTGGCCAAGTAGTAGGTAGTGACTCCAAGAGGTAACGTTGTGCTAGATTGTGGGTTCATGCCCCCCGATGACACGCTTGAGTGACAGAAACATGAGTCTAGGGGATGTGCTGTTGCCACAAGGGGGAAAACAACGGTGCTTGTAACCGCGGTTGCAAGGATTGTTTACTTTACGCAAAGTTCTTTTTAATGCAGTTGTCTGTTGCTTTGGGTTTACACTTTGGGTGGGGCTCGCAACTTAATACCAGCGAGATGTTCTGGATAGGTATCTCAAGGTGGATGATTAGTAGTAGATGCAGATGGATTTCGGTCTACTTATTTTGGCGTACTGTCCGTGCTTTTGAGCCTCTTCCTTTCTTTTGTAGCATAGTTAGCATTGTGGTGCGTTCATAATCCTGTCAATTGCCCTTCTGTAATTTGTTTACCTCGCATAGCAGTTTTAACGTCTTTTGGGAGAGAGACATCACTAGTGAACTTCACGTATCCCGGTCCATATCCTTATCACTGTTTCCACGCTGTATTTACTTTACTGCTTTTACTTGCTATCATTATCCCTTGCGTTTTATCCTTTGTGAACAACAAGACCAGAGAGATTGACCACCTCTCTGAACTTCGTTGGGAACAAAGTTATCTGTGTCTGTGTGCAGGTCCGCGTCAGTTGCGCCGCTGACACCTACTTATCATCTCTGGAGTCCTACTGGAGACAAACCTTGGTAACTTCACCGAGGGAAAACTGCTGCTGCACTACATCTCAAACCTTCCACTTGGGGTAACCAACGAAGGGCGAGAAGCCATCAAGCAAGTTTTCTGGCGCCGTTGCCGGGGACTCCGAGTGCTAAGATAGGGGAGTTGCACAGTACCCTTTACCTTTATTTTCTAGTCTTGTTAGTTTATCTTTCAGTTTTTATCTTTGTGTCTCTTGTCAAAAATTTACAAAAAAATCTGCCACACTTGCTGCCACTATGGGTTCCACTGAAAAAACCAAGTTGTGTGACTTCACTACTCACAACAACCAAGACTTTATCTGTACTCCCATTGCCACACCTGCCACTTCAGCTACCTCTTATGAAATTAAACCTGCTTTGCTAAACCTTGTTATGAGAGATCAATTCTCTGGTGCTGGAGATGATGCTGCTTTACACTTGAACAACTTTGTTGAATTTTGTGATATGCAAAAGTATAAAGAAGTAGAAGGTGATGTTGTCAAGCTCAAGCTCTTTCCTTTCTCTTTAAGGGGAGATGCTAAAATCTGGTTTCAATCTTTGCCTAGAAATAGCATAGATTCTTGGGATAAGTGCAAAGATGCTTTTATAGGGAAGTACTACCCTCCTGCTAAGATTATCCAATTGAGGAGTAATATTATGAATTTTAAGCAATTGGATAATGAACACGTTGCCCAAGCTTGGGAACGAATGAAATCTCTTGTTAAGAAATGCCCTACACATGGTTTGACTACTTGGATGGTTATCCAGACTTTTTATGCAGGCTTGAACTTTACCTCGCGGAACCTGTTAGATTCGGCCGTGGGAGGAACCTTTATGTCAACTACACTTGGTGCTGCCACGAAGCTTCTCGATGAAATGATGACCAATTATTCCCAATGGCACACCGAACGCGCTCCAACAGGTAGGAAGGTAAATTCTGTCGAGGAAATTACCTCCCTCAATGAAAAAGTTGACTTAATTATGTCTCTACTTACCAAGCAACCCTCTATTGATCCTCATGATGTCCCTTTCAATTCTTTCGTTGCTCAAGAACAAGTAGATGTGAACTTTATTGCTAGAAACAACTTCAACAACAATGCTTATAGGGGAAATTTTGCTAGCAATCCTAGACCGTTTCCATCCAACTATGGGAACAACAACACTTACCCTAGCAACAAGAACCCCTCTTCTGAATTAGAAAGCATGCTTAGAGACTTTATCACTACTCAAAAAGCCTTCAACAAAAATGTAGAAGAGAAATTAGCTAAAATAGATAATCTCTCTTTGAAGGTAGAAAGCTTAGCCCTTGATATTGAGATGCTTAAAATTAGAACCTCTCCCCTTGAGGAGAATAAGGCCACTCCTATTAATGCTATCCAGTTACAAATCAATGAAAATATTAGGATGATGGCTAAACTTAAAGAAAGATGGGCTAGAGAAAAAGAGGAAGAGGATAGAATTAAGAGCCTTCCTACACACCACACAGTTGCCACTATCCAAATTGTTGAGGACACCCAAACTTTTAGCACCCAATGCACTCCTAGTCCCGTTGGACCTATTAATGGTGATGCTAATACCTCAACCGTAGAAAAAGAAACTCCTATGAACATAGATGGTTTCAAACAAGTGAGCCTAGATGACACTACTACCACCTTTGATAGTAGTGGTATTTATTTTGATAGTTGCACACTCTCAGAAGTTATCAGTTTGCTACACAAAATGTCTAGAGACCCCCACACTAGCACACTTAATCTTGCCTTCACGGAGCATATCACAAATGCTCTCATCAAAGCTAGGGACGAGAAGCTTAGAGTAGAAGCCTCCATACCTAGGAAGCTAGATGATGGTTGGGAACCTATGATCAAAATTAAATTAAATAACTTCTCTTGCTATGATTTATGTGATGTTGGATCTAGTACCTCCGTTATGCTCAAAAGAATATTTGATATGTTTGAATTGAAGCACTTTGAGCCTTGTTCTTTTGGTGTTCGTCTTGTTGATTCTTCTGTAAAGAAATATTTGGGGAAGATCGACAATGTTCTTATCATTTTCAATGACAACTATGTTCCCGTTGATTTTATTGTTATGGATATAGAGTGTGAACCTTTGTGTCCAATTATTTTGGGACGTCCTTTTCTTCGCACCGTTGGTGCGGTTATTGACATGAAAGAGGGGAATATAAAATTCCAATTCCCATTAAAAAATGGGATGGAACACTTCCCTAGAAAGAAAATCAAGTTACCTTTTGAGTCTGTCACACGGGCTAGTTATTCTCTTTCTCTTGATAAAACTTGATTCTTCTTTTTGCATCATGCCTAGCTAATGGCTTTAAAGAAGCGCTTTCGGGAGGCAGCCCACAACGAATTTAGGTTTTTCTTTTTTCTTTTGTTGTGTGTTGATGATTGTTACTAATGTAGCAACATCATTGTATCTTTATTTTTCAGCGTTGTGCCAAGTTATAGCCTCTTACGGCAAGGGAAGTAAAAGTTGTGACATGTTGTCCAGAAAACAGATTCTGTCCTCGTGACCAGAAATATTCCAGAAAAATCCCAGTTCATCTTTTTGAGCTGAATTTTTTACACAGTATGCTCTATACAATTACGAAACTTCCGTATGTTCTGAGGTTTTTTATTTGAGTTGCAGAAGAGCCCCTAAAAAATTCTTTAGTATCTGCTGTTCATTTTTTCACAGATTCTGCCACGTTTTGTTTCTCCTAACTTTTGCAAACCTTAAGCTTGCTTTTTCTTTGCAAAAACTTTTTGGCACTCTTGAGAAACAGTAGCTCTTCAAGATTATCTTTTTATCTAGTGGGAAAAATTTATTTATTAAGGGTACTAACCTCTCTAATCAGCTTATGATGAGTTGTGTATGAAGGGAGTTTTCAAGTGTGCGATGGAAGATGATGAAAGAAGATCCAGGAGTGTCAAGCGCTCAAGCTTGGGGATGCCCCCATGCATACCCAATAAATATTCAAGAAGACTCAAGCTTCTAAGCTTGGGGATGTCCCCGTGCATCCCCTTCTCCATCAACAATCATCAGTTCGTCCCACGTCTCACTATATTTTTATCACTTCATGTGTTATGTGCTATGCTTGGAGCGTCTCGCTCTTGGGTTTTGTTTTTAGTTTTCTTTAGCTTTGCTTGCTGTTCATGACAAGTTAGATCCCATCTTACTTTGTCTGGGAGAGAAACACGCTCCACTTTCAAAATTTAGAACACATCATAGGATTTTTCATGCCTATCTTTTTGCTATTGTGTGTTCTTTATCTTTTCATAGCTACTGCCATGTTTAGTCTTAGTCTTAGTTTGTCTTTAGCAAGAGCCTTGGCTTTTGTTTAGTTTGTTGCTAGAACTCTTTTTAGTTTTCATGTTTATCTTGTTAAATAGAGTTGGTTGTTGCACTGAGTTGTGTCTTGTCTTGAAAGTAGGTAATTGAGGTTGCTATTTAATTCTAGTAGTAGCTTGCAATAGTTTTGAGGTATTGTTGTGAGTAATGTTTGAACTTTTGGTGTCAAGATCTCTAGACTATTAGTTATAGGTGTCGTATTTTGGGCAATCCGTGTTTATTTTCAAAAACCTACAAAACTAGTTGAGAACTCTAGCTACTAGATGGATCACTACTCTTCTAAGGGGTCGAATATCAGAGAACACTCACATACTATGAGTCGAGGATGCGCAAGGATAACCAAACCCCCATACACTCCTCCTCAGGGTACTTGTCTCGTTGTGAACGTCCTCATTAGATTGAGAATTACCGATAAAAAGTGCATGAGTTCTTCGGACTAATGTAAGTATTGAAAGTTGACACTTCCACCTTCCCATATTTTGCTAGCCTGACGGGGATCAACCCCGGCAAATCCCATGGTCAGGGACCCTGGGTTAGTCATGAGAGGCGCAGGTTGGACGATAGCTCGTCGGCAAACAGGGAGGCTCGCTCCTGCTCGATATTATTGATTGGGGAGATGCGATTACAGTGGAAGCCAAGGCTGGAGCGCTCAAGGCTAGGGTTACAAGTAATATTCGATGGCCTTTGGCGTCACCCCTCCTAGCCCTTATATACCGGGCTGGGTCTCAGGGAGTTCATCTACGTGTACAGGTAAACTTTCCTAACCCTAGCTTGCTCCGTACGGCAGGTCTTCGCACCTTCCTTGTGAGTCGAGGACTTCTACGTCGGTGCCATCTAGTGGGCCGAGGCCGTATCGTCGTGGGCCTTCTGCCTTCACGGACACCAGGTAGGCTCATCTGTAGGAGTCGTGGGGTCACCCCCTCGTGAGTAGCCCCCGAGTGCCTGGGAGACTCGAAGAATCGCGCAGGGACTCGAGTACATTCATCCGTTTGTTCATTGATATGCATGGTTCATCCGTGGGTCGCTGGCAGTCTGGTGGCCATGACAAAACCTGTTTCGAGGGATGCTAAGCTGAAAGGGCCCAAGGAGTCGACGGGTCGAGCCTTGGTGAATTGCACTAGGGCAAATACCACAGTAGCCCAATGAAACCCACGTCCCTCGACGTGAGCTTGGAACACTGGTGTCGACCAAAACTCCGGCCGCTTCAGGTCTTACGGTGTTCATTTGCCGCCAGTAATGTGTGTAGCCTAAGGCGCGTCCGCCCGGCTTATCTATCATGCTCTGCGCATGGGAAAGGTTGGGAGTGAAATCGCTCTTCGGCAAGTCCCAGCCCGGCCGTACTTCGCAGCGGGGTCTTACCTACACGCTAATCTTGCGTGGCTTCTGGGCATAGTGTATCGTGTTCCAGGAATGTGTGTTTTTTAGGCGCGGAGCCTTATAGCATTGCACCCGCTTGGAACAGAACATCAAGCGAGCTGTTCACTCATACACCCGAGGAGCTTTGTTTCGAGTGCTCAGTCGAGGGTTTTTTGCGAGCAATCACTCGAATGTCGTTTTCGGCTCTTGCGGTGAGGGAGCACCTGGGACTCGTAGCGCCGTATGGTCCTGGTGAGTGTTTTGTTTGTCTTGCGTCGGGTTGAGGGAGCACCCTAGACTCTCATTGGTGCGAGTGTTCACTCGAGCACGTGTTTGGCCTTTAGGTGAGGGAGCACCCAGGACTCTTATGATGTACGCTCCCGATGGGAGTAAGATGTTTTTCTTCCTTTAGGAAAAAGATCTGAAAAGATGGAATCTCTGGGCCTTGATGGCGTACTGAGTACGTCTTGCTGTGATATGAAGTTGGCGTGGTCTTCTGCAATTTGTTGACCGCTGCGGTCTATCGTGTGAAGTGACTTGGCGCTGTCCCGCCGAAATTTTCGCGTTTCGCGATCATGGTCCTCTTTTTGCGCGCGTAGTGGGCGGTGTTTGTTACTGCACCGGTTGGATTTTCCATGCTTTTCGCCTCTGTAGAGGATCGTGGCATGTTTTACTGGGCGAAAAGGTCGGCCGGTGGCCCTATTTGACAGGTTCGTGAGTTAAATACCATGCGGCCGGTGCCTTGTAGTTTTTCCCCAGCCATTGCCTTCCTCCTCTTTCTCTGTTTTCCTTCGTGTTCCCGAGTCTTCATCTTTTCTCCTCTTTGTGCTACTGTGAGATCTATGTCCAAGCGCTCCCGTGCTGCCATCGAATCGGCCAAGATGTCCGGCAAGTGGGAGCGGTCTTCGTTCGGGGCTGAAGATCTGGATGCGCTGGTGGCTGATGGTATGTTGGTGGCGGGCGATGCCCGTCTTCCTGGCGAGGAGTCGATTCCAGCGCCGGCGGCGGACGAGCGGCTATGCTTTCAGGCTTTCTTCCACCGTGGGTTTGCCCTTCCGCTGCATCCTTTCGTTCGGGGGTTGCTGTATTCTTATCGGCTCCAGTTGCATGACCTTACTCCCAATGGGATTTTGCACATTGCATGTTTCATCACTCTTTGTGAGGCTTTCCTGGGGATTTATCCCCATTGGGGACTTTGGAGACGTCTTTTTAATGTTAAAAGGACGAACTGTGAGTACGCCGTGGGTGTGGGTATCTCCATTGGGGATAAACATTCGTACTTTGACTTGGAGAAGATTGATTCCGTTAGTGGCTGGCGGAAAGGCTGGTTTTATCTGAAGGATCGCTTCGTTGTTGGTCAGCAATTTGGTCTTGCTTCTTTCAATCCGGGCACGCGGGTGGCCAGACAACCTTCGTGGTCTCATTCTTTGACCGAGGTGGAGTCGTCTGAACTGACTCCATTTTTAGAGAGGATCTCTGTGTTGAAGGATAACTTGACTGGTGGTCAACTTATCTCTGTTTTTGTGGGGAGGCGAGTTCAACCGTTGCAGCATCGAGATCACCCTATGTGGAAGTACAAGGGAATCGATGACTCGACGAGATGCTCGCCTGAAGAGCTAGAACCTGATGACCTGCTGGCTCGCATCCAGCATGTGACCAAGTGCTCTAGTATTTCTGAGATGCGCCTTGTCGTTCCATATGCTTCTGGTCATCCTCCGCCGGTGGTTGGTTCCCATGTTCCTTCATCTGTTTGGACGAGTACCTAGTTTTGCTTTGTTGTTGATATTGCTTGTTTTGCAGGGTCATGCTCCAGTGCCGCGTAACCCTCCGCAGCCGGAAGACGCTGATATTCGAGAAGAGCCCGATGCATCCGCAGCTGATAATGCTGCGCCGGTTGTTAATTCTGAGATTGTGCTGGTGGAGACCGGAGATAGTGAGGATTCGAGTCCCTTCCGTGTGAGGCGGTCACGCCCCTTGGATCTTGGAGATCATGCCGCGTTAGGTGATGTTGTCCCTTCCGCTACTCCTTTGGATGGGCTTTCTCCTTCGACTGTTGCTCCGGCCCCTCCTCCGAAGAGGGCCAGGCTTGGAAGGTTGATGTGTCCTCGCGGTGCACGTGTCGGGTAAGATTCCGCTGAATTGGTGCCTGTTTTCTTTTCCTTGTTCTTGCGACTGATTCCTGCTTTTATTTTTTAGTGTTGTGCATGCGCCGGCTGCTTCGTGCACCAGCGCGGCTGCTACTGAGTTGAGGCCAACCATTTCTGGGGCGGCAGCCAAGCATCTTGAGGGCCACTCGGCTGCCGCTGGCCAGTCTGGGCCGGTGGCGACTCTTGTTGTTTCGACTTCCGGTGTAGTTCCAGGTGCACCTTCTTCTGGGGCGCCTGGTACTACTGCTTCTGAGCCTAGGCCGACCGAGCTGGGTCCTCCGTACTTTGGTCGTCCTGGTCTGGCGATTGAAGAAAAAGCCCGTGCTTTCGACCATGTCTCCAAGCTGGTAAGATGATTCGTGTCTGTGTCGTTTTATCATCGGGGGCACGGCAGTGCTCCCGATGGGAGTAGCCCCCGAGGCTAGAAGTAACTGTTGGCAGTTGCTTGTAGTCTTGCCTTTAATTAACGTCTGATTGCCTGGTTCTTGCAGCCTATTTTCCAACACTGTGAGCATTTGGTTCTTGATGCTGAGCGTTGGCAGCGGGCCCATGAGTCTGCTCAGGATGCTTTATCTGCTATCGAGGGTGAGTTTTGTTTCTTGTGCTGCTGGGCTTTTGGGTGCTTCATCTTTTGTTTGGAGTGTTGTCTTTGCCTCGCAGGTCATCGCCGGGATGCCGAGAGACGAGCCGAAAAGGCGGAGAAGACTGTTTCCGTTCTCGAGGCTGCCTTGGCTTCCAAGGAGGCAGAGTTGCATGGTCAACATGGGGAGCTTGTTCGCCTTCGCCAGGCTGAGGATGCGCGTGCGCAGGTGGAGGCACTCGAGGGAAAACGTCTTCGCGCCTTGGCGGGCTCGCTTGTGTGTAAGTTCGGTGTTTGACTGTTGCTGTATCCACTGTTTGCCTTTGATGACGCTTCTTTGTTTGGTGCAGCTGCTGTAGGTGCGAAACCGAAGGAAGCTGCTGCGTCGGGGTCTGGGATTCTCCAAGGTGCTGTTGATGCTGTTGCGGTGGTCGAAGACGTCTTCGCCCGGGCTTCCAATGTTGTGGGTCTTGCATACGAGCACCTTATGCCGGAGGGTACGAAGGTGCCCGATGGCCTGGGTGCTCGGGTTGCTGCGTTCGGCCCTGATGGCAAAGATGTGGTGGAACTGGTGGCGGAGAGCGTGGTGAGTGGTTCTTCCACGGCTCTGGTCGTCCTTATAGGGCATGGGGTTTCCTTTGATGATTCTTTGGTTGAGACCATCCCGCGATATTCTAGTGAACAGGACGACCGAGCCGATAGGCTGGCTCGTCGCCTGCAACAGGTTGTGGATGCTCAGGGTCCTCCTTCCACAGGTGAAGGGGAGGTGCAGTAGTGTTACGCCGTTTTTGTAAACTTTTGTCTGTAATTCGCGACTCTGTTGGGGCAATTGACCTTTTGCCACTTCTATCTGAATGTCTGCTTTGGATGTTCTTCTTGTTTGAATTTGATTAGTTTTGTTCATCCTGCGGTAGGCCACTCCGGGCTTTCTTCGTCCGTGGAGTTCACTGAAGGATGACGCTCGCGAGGGTGCGTACGAGTCCGTTTGCTTGCGGCTGAAGGACGCTGAGCGGGATGTTGTTCGACTGAAGGGGTCCGTGGCCGTTCATCGTACTCGGCGTGAGCGTGCCGAGTCCGTGATTGAGGGTCTTGCTTCGTGGGTCGTGAAGCTTTTTGACCTCCTGCGGGGTGAGTCTTGCCTCTGCTTGCTCACTTAGTTCCGTTTGGTGGGTTTTCTCCGTCTCTGTCTTGATCATAGTTCTTGACTTTCGAAGTGCTGGTAGGGAAAACTCGGGATGAAGAGAGGGTTGTTCAATCGGAGATGTCGCGGCTTGATGACCCTAGTGTGCAGGCGAGCAATCCCTTTTGGGAAGATGGGGCTCGCGCTCGGGCGTTTGCGTTGCTTCGTCGAGCGAGTTCCGGAAGCTCTTAGTTACTGCCAGCGGGTATTGGGTGGTATTCATGCTGAGTTCTATCCATTGGAGGTAGTTCCTTCGTCCCTTGAGAGGCTTTGTCAGATATTTTCTCATCCTGCCGAGTTGCGCCGAGTGATGGACCACCAAATTCGTGCTGGAGCCTGAGCTGCTTTGAGCTTGGTCCATAGTCATTGGCCAGGGGTGGATTTTGCTCAGGTGGTGGCGGGTCCTCCAGGTGGTAGGGATCACCCAATGAATGAGCACTACGTGGTTGTAGATAGGCATGCGCTCCAAGTTATGAGGCGCGTTTGCGAAGAAAACGACCGCCATCTGGGTGCTCTTATCAAGGCGAAGTTGGAGCCTAAAGATTAGGTGCTTCCCTTCAATCTATATGCTTCTTCTTGATTGTATATATCAGCTGTATTTTTAGTTGGGTGTGGCGCCTCGGGGGGTGGCTGCTTCGGCGAGCCCACGAGTGCTAAGTTAATTTGCCGCGATTGCGGAGGACGCGTCGGGGGGTGACTGCTTTGGCGAGCCCCCGAGTGTCGAGTTAGTTTTCCGTGATTGCGGAGGACGCGTCGGGGAGTGGCTGCTTTGGCGAGCCCCCGATTGTCGAGTTAGTTTGCCGCGATTGCGGAGGATGCGTCGGGGGGTGGCTGCTTTGGCAAGCCCCCGAGTGTCGAGTTAGTTTGCCGCGATTGCGGAGGATGCGTCGGGGGGTGGCTGCTTTGGCGAGCCCCCGATTGTCGAGTTAGTTTGTCGCGATTGCGGAGGACGCGTTGGGGGTGGCTGCTTTGGCGAGCCCCCGAGTGTCGAGTTAGTTTGCCGCGATTGCGGAGGACGCGTCGGGGGGTGGCTGCTTTGGCGAGCCCCCGAGTGTCGAGTTTAGTTTGCGGTGATTGCGGAGGACGCGTCGGGGGGTGGCTGCTTTGGCGAGCCCCCGAGTGACGAGTTTAGTTTGCCGCGATTGCGGAGGACGCGTCGGGGGGTGGCTGCTTTGGCGAGCCCCCGAGTGTCGAGTGATTTTGTGGAAAAATATTTATGAAATATCTTTCCTGCTATTCCTTTACAAATGTGAAGAGGGTAGGTTCCTTTTAGAGTGATGATGTAGTGCCTTTTAAGGGCCTGGTAGCTTTGTCTCCCAGTTCTGGGTTTCTTCGGGCGATGTTACTTTCCTTCTACGGGAGCGCTTCTTCCGCGAGTCCCGTGGTTTTGCTGTCCTGGTGGGCTACGAATGCTTCTGCTATCTTGTGGAATACTTTGTCGCAGCGGTCGGATCTGACGAAACTGCCGCTGATTGTGATGACCCCGTTTGGGCCTGGCATCTTCAGCTTGAGGTAGGCGTAGTGGGGTACGGCCATGAAGCGAGCGAAAGCTGGCCGTTCGAGGATTGCGTGGTATTGCGACTTCCAATCGACCACTTCGAAGTCAAGTGTCTCCTTGCGGAAGTTCGTCGCGTTCCCGAAGACTACCTCCAGGCTTATCCTCTCGAGGGGGTAGACTGCTTTTCCCGGTACGATCCCGTGGAAGGTTGTGCCTGAGGATTTGAGTGCGTTGTTTTGGATGAGCATGTCGTCGAGTGTTCGGGTGAAGATGATGTTGATCCCACTGCCGCAGTCACTGAATACTCGCGACATGTCATAATTTCCAATTCTGGCCTCGAGTACCAGTGCGGCGTGCCCTGGTTGGGGGACGACTGGTGGGTGGTCGTCCCGGGAGAAGGAGATTTCTGTCTCCGACCCGCGCAGGTACTCTGGGACGGCCGGGTGTGCGGAGGTTGCCAGGAAAACTTGTCTGGTGACTTGTTTCTTCTGCCTGTTGGAAGGTCTTCCTTCTTGTATCATATAGATCCTCCCGTGGGCTTGTGGGTATTGGTTTGCTTCTTCTGGCGCCCTTTGTCGTTCCTGGATGACGGCCACATGTCTTGTTGGCAGGGGGGCTGGTGGCGCACCGTGGGCGACTGGCCCAACTGCTACGCTTGCGAGTGGTCGGGTTACTGCGACCGAGGAGCGGCTTTTCTCTTCGGCCAACTCGTTGAAGCTTCGACAGTTCCTGAGGGTGTGGGATGATTTGAGCTCTCCTCGCTCGTTTTTAAATCCGTGTAAAGAGCACGGTCCATCGAGTTGTTCTTTGGCGGAGCGGAATATGCGGGTGCTGTCGCGTGGCTGTCTTGTCCTCCATTCTCATCTTTGAGCCTGGGGCTCGTCTTCTGGGTTGTCTCGGCGCTGTGGTCTGTTTTCATCACGGTGCCTGCCGTTCCGGTCATCCGAGAAACCGGAGGCGACCATGTCAGGTCCTCTGTCGTTGTAGAAGTTCCGTCTGGGTCGCTTCATTCTTCTGTCGTCTCCTCTATCTCCGTTGTAGTCGTAGTCGCACTCTGATCGTGTAGTGTGGGTTTCTGTTTCATTACGAATGGAGTCTTCTCCGTCTGCCTAGCTGTTGGCTAGTTCTAGTAGCCGTGCGAGTGTTCGGAATTTCATCTGTCCGAGCTGCTCCTTGAATTCAACGCGCTGAAGACCTCGCCTGAATGCGTCGATCGCACTTTCCTCCGAGATGTCTTCCACTGAATTCTTGAGTATCGTCCATCGCTGGATGTATGCTTGTAGGGCCTCCCTTGTTCCTTGCTTGCATGCCCGCAGCTCCTCGAGTGAGGCTGGTCGCTTGTATGTTGATTTGAAGTTTTCTATGAAGGCTCCTCGGAACTGGCTCCAGCAGCTGATGTATCCGCGCCGAAGATTTTTCAGCCAGTGTCGAGCGGAGCTCTCGAGCATGAGCTGTACGTACTGCATCACTGTGATATTGGTCCCTCTTTGAAACTTTACTGTTGTTAGTTAGTCGTCGAGCCATGCATCCGGCTCCTCGAGTCCGTTGTAATTTGGAGTCGTGGAGATCAGTTTAAACCTTTTGGGCATGCGCGGCTCACGTATGGCACGTGTGAAGCAGAGTGCTCCACATGGCTCAATTTCCTCGTCGGAAGTCTCTTCCTCTGAGTACTCCTCGCGTGTTGTGCATCTTCGCCCACTGCAGTTGATTCTGTTCTGCATGATGTCGTCTTGCGCGTCTCGTCGAGTGCTGCGGCGTCAGCCGTTGTCGTCGCTGTCGCGTTTCCTGTGCTTGTCGGAGCGCCTGCGCCTGTCGTCGTTACTGTCGTTGTCGTCGTCGTCGTCTGGCGAACTGGGGTCCCTGTCCGGTGTCCGTTCGCGAGTCTGCCGCTTTGCGCTGGATTTTTTAGGTGCCGAGGCGTCGATAGCGTCCTTCATTATCTGAAGAGCTATGGAAGTGTAACGATCCGTTTTACCCTTTCTGCTTTTCTGAGCACGGGACAGGTAGTCTTGGGCGCTTATGAGTGCTTCCGCTGGAGTGAGAGGCTCCTCGTCGTCGTCGTCTTCTTCTGACCTGAAGTCGTCTTCCAGTTTCCGCACTACTCTCGCCCTTTCTGTCTTTCGTAGGTTGTTGAGTTTCGACCTATTGCGGATGGGGGAGCTGTGACCTGGCGAGTCGCTTCTGGGAGATTGTCTGCGGCTGCTTTTCCTTTTGGGTTCCGTTGTGGCTTGCTTCTCCATGGCTAGGCGCCACTGTCTCGTCTGCTTCGTTAGCTCTCCCGCTAGCTTGTTGTATGCCCTTAGCTCGTCTCTTGTGGCGTCTGATGGTAATAACCCGCCGCGGGCGACTGCTTCTTTTACCATTGCCATCGATTCCTTGGACAAGTATATTTTTTCTTTGTGTGGTTTGTCCGCCGCTGTAACCGGGGTTTGTTGCCTGCTGCGCGATGGCTGGCTGCCCTGGCCGGGTGCTTGCTATTTGTTGCTTGGCAGCTGACTGCTCTTTTGATTGCTTGGTCCTTGCTCCACCGGGACTTTCTTTGGTATGGTCCCCGGTTCTCCTAGCTGTACGACCATCTGACTGGTGTTGCCAGGGCCAGCCGCCCTGTTGGTGGTTGGGGTGTCTTGTCGAGTGCCCGGGTCGTCGGCTCGCCCGTTGTTACCTGACGTTGATGTGCCGACTTCTGCCATGAACACCTGCGATGGTGCCCTTGTCGTTTCCTTGCCGATGCGTGCGATCGCGCTTCTCCATGCTGGGGCTTTGCTGGAGCGGTTGTGAGTAGCGTGGAGCCGTGAGTTGGGTGCGTAGCTACAACCGCCAGATAGATCGTCCGTGCGGGAAGCGCCTGCTATGATCATTGCTGTAGATGTTGCCGTGGGCGCACGGGTGTCGTCGATGAGGTGGAGGGTCCCCCAGTGGTTGATGTAGATCTGGTACTCTCCGAAGATCAGATTGATGCCGGAGCGTAGGTCGGTGAAGACTAGTTTGAGGGCTGGGTGGTGGGCCGTGAATCCGAGGGACTCGAACAGGTTGGATCTTGCCGGAGCCGCCGAGTCGATGAGTGCTGGTGATGATGAGGCTGCCGAGATCGCGTTCCCAACCTGCGCGGTTCCCACAGACGGCGCCAATTGACGGGGATCAACCCCGGCAAATCCCATGGTCAGGGACCTGGGTTAGTCATGAGAGGCGCAGGTTGGACGATAGCTCGTCGGCAAACAGGGAGGCTCGCTCCTGCTCGATATTATTGATTCGGGAGATGCGATTACAGTGGAAGCCAAGGCTGGAGCGCTCAAGGCTAGGGTTACAAGTAATATTCGATGGTCTTTGGCGTCACCCCTCCTAGCCCTTATATACCGGGCTGGGTTTCAGGGAGTTCATCTACGTGTACAGGTAAACTTTCCTAACACTAGCTTGCTCCGTACGGCAGGCCTTCGCACCTTCCTTGTGAGTCGAGGACTTCTACGTCGGTGCCATCTAGTGGGCCGAGGCCGTATCTTCGTGGGCCTTCTACCTTCACGGACCCCAGGTAGGCTCATCTGTAGGAGTCATGGGGTCACCCCCTCGTCATAGCCTCTCCTGTGCCGTGCATTGCCTTCTTCTCACTCCGAGAGTTGGTGTCCACCTTCGCCGGTACATCCAAACCCTTGGCATGATACGCTCTGTCATCATAAGCCTCCTTATATCCTTCCTCAAAACAGCCACCATACCTACCTATCAAGGCATTTCCATAGCCTTTCCGAGTTACATTGCCATGCAACTTCCACCTCTTCATGACTTGATCTTCATGTCATACATGTTCCTGCTACACTGGCAGCGACATACCTTGCATACATCATGTTAGTTACATCTTCTTTATGTTTTGAGTACCTTGTAAAGTGTGAAAGATCTCCTTTATCTTCTTGTAAAATAGAGTGTTGCCCTTAAGTGAGGAAAAGATCCCAAAGTGGACACATTAAAAGATCCCAAAGAGGATGAATGAGAGTTAAATAGAAAGAGCCATTGAGGCCACAAAAAAATAGAAAAAAGAGAAAAAGAAATAAAAAGAGAGAAAGGGGCAACACTACTAGCCCTTTGAGAGATCCACACTAGTACTCCCTTTATATCCTTGTACTCCATAGAGATGATCTTTATGCATATAGTTTGGAGAGCTTCTTAGCTCGTATGTGCATCCGTTGCATGGCAATCCCTACTCCTCACATCATATCTATCATTTGGCATCTCTTGCCTATGATTGTCCTCATTGATGTGAGCCCTTATCATCCTTTTTGTCTTCCTCCTCCACCATATTTCTCTCTTTGCCATCCTAAGTGTCAACTCTTGTGCTTACGCTCATCCATTGCATGAGTGCTCAAAATATCGAAAAGGAGTGGATCAAATTGACTTGTACCTGGCTAGTGGTCTGGGGACGAGTCAAGATAAGATTCCAAAGAAGACCAAGTGTGAAACTTTAGTAGATTGAGTTCTCAACAAAAATACTTTTTTCTCGTATTCCCTATCCCCCTTCTTGCACGCAAACACCATTTGGATACATTCGAGTCACGGACAGCGAGAGCTCTTGCACCTAATGTTCTTTTGTTAATTGTTTCAATGCTAATATAGACTCTTGCATGTTATGACTTGAATTGAATCTCTAACCTTGATTGCTTTACTTTTCAAAGTTCTTTTATGGTTGCTAGCATGTCACCACAGAAATTATGCTTGTTATCATTTACCTACTCGAGGACGAGCAGGAATTAAGCTTGGGGATGTTGATACGTCCAAAATGTATCTATAATTTCTGCTTGCTCCATGCATGTTTTGTGTGATATTGCTATGATCTAGATACACTTTTGATCATATTGGGACTAACCTATTAACTCAGTGCACCCCAGTGCCAGTTCCTGTTTTCTGCTGTTTTTCTATTTTAGTGTTCCCCCATATAAAAAGTGCCAAAACAATTCCGGGAAAAATACAGGAAAAATCAGCGTACAGGAAGCTTCGAGAAGAGCCCGGGAGGGGCCAGAGGGGAGCCAGGGGTGCCCAGGCGGCCACCCGGCGCGGCCCCACCCCTGTCCGCGCCAGGGGGGCGCCTGGGGCCCCTGGTCCACCTCTGGCTGCCCCTCTTCGCCTATTTATTCTCCGTCACGGGAAAAATCCAGAAGAAGAACCCTATTCCGCAAACTCGCCTCTGTTCTGCCGCCGCCGCGCTTCCGAGATCGGGAGCACCAGAAGACCTCTTCCCGGCACCCTGCCGGAGGGAGGATTGACCTCCGGGAGTCTCCTCTCCACCATGGATGCTCCCCGGATGTCTCGTGAGTAGTTTTTCTTGGACCATGGGTCCGTGATCAGTAGCTATGTGATGTTCTCCTCCCCTCTTTCATCTTTATTGTTTAGACCTCGTGAGCTTCCCTACATGATCGAGGCACCTTTGTAATATTTCTGCTGTTGCTATGCTGAGTTTGGAGGGATCTGATGGATTATAAGATTATGTTCAGATTGTGATAGAGTAATATATTTGGTTTTTATCTCTTATATTTTTGTTCCTAAGTAATTCTTGCATGTTCTCCGTTGTTGTTTATTGCTTTGGCCAAGTAGTAGGTAGTGACTCCAAGAGGTAACGTTGTGCTAGATTGTGGGTTCATGCCCCCCGATGACACGCTTGAGTGACAGAAACATGAGTCTAGGGGATGTGCTGTTGCCACAAGGGGGAAAACAACGGTGCTTGTAACCGCGGTTACAAGGATTGTTTACTTTACGCAAAGTTCTTTTTAATGCAGTTGTCTGTTGCTTTGGGTTTACACTTTGGGTGGGGCTCGCAACTTAATACCAGCGAGATGTTCTGTATAGATATCTCAAGGTGGATGATTAGTAGTAGATGCAGATGGATTTCGGTCTACTTATTTTGGCGTACTGCCCGTGCTTTTCAGCCTCTTCCTTTCTTTTGTAGCATAGTTAGCATTGCGGTGCGTTCATAATCCTGTCAATTGCCCTTATGTAATTTGTTTACCTCGCATAGCAGTTTTATCGTCTTTTGGGAGAGATACATCACTAGTGAACTTCACGTATCCCGGTCCATATCCTTATCACTGTTTCCACGCTTTATTTACTTTACTGCTTTTACTTGCTATCATTATCCCTTGCGTTTTATCCTTTGTGAACAACAAGACCGGAGAGATTGACAACCTCTCTGAACTTCGTTGGGAACAAAGTTATCTGTGTCTGTGTGCAGGTCCGCGTCAGTTGCGCCGCTGACACCTACTTATCATCTCTGGAGTCCTACTGGAGACAAACCTTGGTATCTTCACCGAGGGAAAACTGCTGCTGCACTACATCTCAAACCTTCCACTTGGGGTAACCAACGAAGGGCGAGAAGCCATCAGGATCCACTCGGCTACAAAAACTTCCATGTCATCATCACTAGCGGAATCACTATCATACTATACAGTGTTAACCGTAGGAGTAACTTTTTCTTTTCCTCTATTATCTCTAAACCGAGTAGCTTGCTTAACATCTCTAACTCGGTTTCTTGTGCCAAAGATTTTTGTAATACTTGATTAACATCTAGAAACTCTTGCCCCTCTAGCTTGTCTTTGATGTGAGTGAGTAAACCAGAAAAGGCAAGATCAGCCAAATCCTTTTCGGCTATAGTTAAACTAAAGCAATGGTTTTTTGTATCTCTAAACCTTCTAATGTAATCATGAACCGATTCATTGTACCTCTGCCTAACCATAGTCAAGTCGGAAAGCCGAAGCTCAGTTTCACCACTATAAAAATACTCATGAAATTTCTGCTCCAATTGTGACCATGTTGTAATAGAATTAGGAGGAAGTGATAAAAACCAAGTAAACGCAACACCGGAGAAGGATATGGGAAATAGCTTAATTCTGTAAACATCCGCTGTGCTAAATTCACTAGTTTGCATTAAAAACTGCCCCGCATGTTCCAAAGTTGATCTACCATCTTCCCCTGTAAACTTATCAAAATCTGGAATTCTAACTCCACGTGGATATGGTATAGAATCAAAGGATTCGGGGTATGGTTTTTGATATGCTCGTGCTGTACCCTTATGTGCTAAACCATACTCTCTAAGTATATCAGCAAGTTGATCCTTCATACTAGGGGGCGTAGAATTTATTTGTGGGGAGACGGGATAGCAACACGTGACAAGTTTTCCGGCAAAGAGACTTGAGTATGTGAAGTTTGCAACGGAAAACTACTAGCATTACCGAATTGGTTGTAACTCGGTTGTGGGTTTGTACCGAATTGTGTGTAACTCGGTTGATCATTGTAAGCTACTGTCTTATAATAAGGTTGCTGCAAATTAGGGTTTAAGACACTACTTCGGTTATGATTTGGTGGAACCGAAGTAGTAACAGTAGGATGAGCAACACTAGGAACGAAAGTATTAGCCGAACTACCAACAAGGTCCTGGCCATTATGACTATTACTTGTAGCAACATATGGTTGAATAGCACTATTTGATGCATCAGGCACATGAAAATTATTAGGGATTGGTTGTGCTCCGAGTAGATTGTAGCTCGGTGCATGGTGAGGCAAACCAATTCCATACTCTTTACTAAGTTGCACTTTAAATTCTTCAAACTTATCAGTCATGTTTTTAGCAAGTGCATGCATAGAATTACCATATTTGCTAGCTACAGAGGTATCAATTAGATGAGCAAGTTCCTCGGTGGATTTCGTTACCTCATCGCCGGGTGGCTTAGATGCACTCGGCGTGACACTTGGTGTGGCCGCCTTCTTGACCACGCCGTTCCGCGTCTTCTGGAGTCCCGCGAGCCATGCCTTCCTCTGTTCTTCAAGTGCGAGCTCCATCTCCAATCGCAACTCTTCCGTGAGATCTTCAAGTTCAACAGGGATGATGTTGTCGGAGTCGATGTCGCTGTCGTTCTTGAGATCGAAGCTCATGGCGCCCGAGTTGGTGATGATCTTGTCCTTGTTCTTCGTCCGAGTTAGATCCAACTCGGCCTCGTTCCCCAGCGTAGTCGCCAATTTGTGTTGACGAAGAATTTGTTCAACGCAACACAAGACTTTCACCACGCAATTGTTTAGAGTAAGGGAGTCGCCACTTCGTTTTACGTTACAAAGAACAGATGATTTACAAGCAAATCAACAAAGAGATCTTCAATTTCGGAGAAGAGACGGGTGCTTTACGAGCAAAACACCAAAGATGACCTAGAACTAGACAAAAAGTAGAAGAACTTGAAAAGTAGATGTGTTTTTGGGTATATGTCGATAGTTTTTTCTAATCGGCCGTCACCTCATCTATTTATGAGGGGGTTGGACTTTCCCTACAAGAAAAGGACTCAAATCCGCGTCAAAACTGCAAAAATCACGATCAAAATCGGACCCGTATCGGGGGGACTGGACGTCCGGACTTTATCTCGGACGGTCCGGACTTTATCTCGGACGGTCCGGACCGCAGGGTCGGACGGTCCGGCTTCCAGGTCGGACGGTCCGAGCTAAGGGACAAAATCATTCTGTAACTGGGGTCTTCAAGTCGGACGGTCCGGCTTCGGAGTCGGACGGTCCGACCTTAGTCCGGACGGTCCGACTTGGGGTCCAGACGGTCCGACGTGGGCCAAAATCTTTCTGTAAATGGGGCCGTCAAGTCGGACGGTCCGACTTCGAGGTCGGACGGTCCGACCTTAGCCCGGACGGTCCGGTTTCCATCTCGGATGGTCCGACCTGACTTTTCAGCGCTGCACTGTTTTGGCCGTAACTTCTTCATACGAACTCGGATTTGGACGTTTCAAATATCAAAATCGACCGGTTCGACGAGACGAAGCCGCCTCATGTAGAACATTTTCCCATTTGAGGATGTATTGAAGGCCTTATTGGCAGAATAGTGCTTCAGTTGTTTTGATTTTATTGCTTCGAACATAGTTTCGGCCTTTAAGATGGAATAGGATGGCGATGGTTCGAACTAAAAAAATGTTAATATCAACAACACCGAACTTTTTCATGTAGAGCACCTCTCCATTTGAAGTCATCTTATATAAGGTTATTGTCATGCCAAAAACTGCCATCAACAATTATTCACCCCCTCCCCCTCTGATCACATACTTGTACTTTCAATTGGTATCAGAGCTAGTCACTCCCTAAACTCTGTGTGTTTTGGATTAACCTCCTGGAGAGCTTTCAAGTATGTATTTCGCAGTTATTCGCTCCGGCGAACCTATTCATGTTTTCAATGGGAAGGACTACCCGTACTGGAAGGAAAAGATGAAGAGAAATATCATGGCTATCAATTATGTTGCTTGGCAAGTTGCCTTGTATGGAGTCACCGTCGCTGATGAGAAGGCCATCACTCCTAAAGAAGAAAAATTGATTGATCTTGATTCTGAAGTTTGGGTATTCATCAGCAATCATCTGTCACCAGAAAAGTATCATGAAGTGAAGAATATTCCTTCTGCCAAAGGTGTCTGGGACTATCTGGAAAAGATTGGTGAAGGTGTTTCTACTCAGAAAGAAGCTAGAATTGACACACTCTGAAGCAAATTCTATCGATTCAAGAGAAACGAGGGTGAAAAAGTCAACTCCATTTATAGCAAACTCACTGCTCTTGCTAATGAGTTGATTTCCCTCAGTGTTGATGACATTACCCCTCACTCAGTTGTAAGAACTTTGCTTCGCTCATTGGATGATTCGTTTGATCACATTGTGCTGATGATCAAGGAAAGAACTGATTTCAGACGTCTTGTTGCCGCTGATATTCTTGAGAGACTCAATACCTTTGAAATGGAAGAAGATGAGAAACGTGATATTAATGGCTCTCGAAGAAGATCACATGCTTTGATAGCAAAAGCTTCGGTCATTCTTCACCCGAAGTAAGTTCTGCTTCAGGTGTCGAATCAGATGATCCTGCTAGCATTGGGAAAGATTTAGCATTGATCATGAGACGCTTCAACCGCTTTCGAAGAAAAGGTTTTTCTTCACCCAAAAAGAGTTATTCTTCAAGGAGCTCAAGTCACTCATCTCACCGCTCATCCTCAAGAAGCTCTCCATCGAAGGACAACTGCTGCTACAAGTGCAAGAAACCAGGTCACTACATTGTTGATTGCCCTTTGTGGGAAGCTGAGAACAAATCGAAGCATTCGCTCAGAGACTCCTCTACCAAGTCCCACAGATCTTCCAGAAGCTATGAGTCCAAGAGACATGATTCCAGTTCGAGAAGAGAAAAGAAGTAAGATTATGATGATGACAAGAGGAAGAAGTATCATAAGAAGCGTGAGGGTTCTTCATCGAAGACTCACTCGTCTCGGCGAAGCAGCTCTCACCGTGCCAAGGCCTATCTGGGAAAGGAGATGAACTCTGAAGACGAAGCCTCTGGGTCCAAAGCTGAATTAGGCTCAAGGTCTGGGTCTGGGTTCGAATCAGATGGTGTTGCTGGTTTGGCATTCGCTTCAGCAGATGCTTCAACCAAAGCTTCGAGCTCATTCTTCACCAACAACATTAGTGAAGATGAAACTCCTGCATATTGCTTCATGGACAAGGCAAAGGTATCTTCATCCAAATCTAACTATGATACTTCTGATTGTTCCTCATATGATAGTGATTCGAAGATAAGCTATGTTAAACTTGCTAGAATTGCTTCTATCCAACAAGATGAACTTGATTCGCTAAGCAAAACCATTAAGAAATCAGAAACTCTGTTGATCGATGAGATAGAGAAAGGTCAAACTTTAACTAATGAGCATGCAGCTCTGAAGGAAAAGTTCGAAGAATTATCCTCTCGGCATGATCTTCTTTCAGTTGATTATGAGAAGCTCACCTATGAATTTCTTCAGAGGAAAATGGCTCTCGAAAGACTGAAAGAGGCTCATGAAGAGTTGGAACATGTCAATCTCCCTCTCATGGCTCAACAAGGTTCTGAAGCAAATCATAAAACTGATTCACCTTGCTTAACTTGTCTGGAACGAAGCAAAACTGATTCCAAAGGCAAAGCTCCTATTATTATTGATGATACTAATGCCTCGGATGAGGAAAACTCTGTTGTTACAGAGGAACTCCTCAGGATGAAAAACTTATTTGAAACAGGCATGTTCAAAAGTGTGCAAGGTCACCAGTATCTTTGTGATATCCTGAGGAAGGCTCTCCTTCATAGGAATCCCAGGATTGAGGGTGTTGGTTTCGAGAGAAAGATAAACCCTGATGGCACCTATTGGGAACTTGAGCAGTATCCTAAAACTGTTTGGGTCCTAGCGAAGGAGAAACCCATTGATATTGCTAGCCTTTCATGTTTCGACTGCAAAATGAACAAAGCTATTGTGGATGAATCACTTGATTCAGACTACAAGCTCATTAAAGACGAACAGGGAAAGGTTACAGCTGAGTATGTTGGTACTCCTCCTAAGAATGGCTTCTGTAAGAGGCAGATATGGGTGCAGAAAGCACTTGTGGAAAAACTGCCTGCTAACCATACTATGCAGGGAAAGTCTTCGGTACCACCGAATCATTTCTATTCTCTAGAAACGAGAAATGATTCACTGGTGCCCGAATCAAATGTCCCTCAGAAGAAATACTATCGCACTGGACGCTATACTTATCGTCCTCATGATAATCATAACAAGATTGCATATGCTCATTCTTATCCTAACCATTCGCAGAGGACTTACATTGTCCACCTAAGCAATATAATCCTGTTCTCTTTAATATTGCTTCAACCAGTGCTTCAACCTCTTCTCAGTCACCTGCTCGTTTGTGGGTGGTTAAGAAGAACTAATTCTTCTGCAGGGCTATGTCTCCGGTGGATCCGAATGGGTCATGGATAGTGGTTGTACAAATCATATGACCGGAGACAAGGAGTGATTCACCGAAAAAAAAACTATCTCAATCTTCTCAGAAGTACAGTACCTTCGGTGATAACAACAAGGGTAAAGTTTTAGGTTTGGGTAAGGTTGCCATATCGAAAGATAAGCACATTGAAAAGGTTATGCTAGTCCAATCTCTTGGCTACAATCTTATGTCTATTTCGAAGTTATGCGATATGGGTATGCTTGTTCTATTTTCTGCTTCGCGTTGTGTTGTCTTTTCACAGGATGACTATACGTTTGTCTTCGAGGGTTACCGAAAAGGAGATTTATACATTGTTGATTTTTCTTCGGGCCCTGCCGTATCCACATGCCTAATGGCAAAAGCTTCATCCGGTTGGTTATGGCATCGAAGACTTGGTCATGCAGGGATGAGAAATCTTCATAATCTAGTGAAGAAGAAGCATGTTATTGGCCTTAGCGAAGTAAAATTCGATAAGGATCGTCTCTGCAGTGCTTGTGAAGCTGGTAAAATTACGAAGAAACATCATTCAATGAAGACTATTATGACTACTACTCGTCCTCTTGAATTGCTTCATATGGATCTTTTCGGTCCTCAAAATTATGCAAGTCTGGGAGGAAACAAATATGGTCTTGTTATTGTTGATGATTTTTCTCGATATACTTGGGTTTTCTTTCTGGATGACAAGAGCAAAGTTGTTGAAATATTCAAGTCATTCGCTAAGAGAGCTCAAACAGAATATGAATTATCTCTGAAGCATATCCGAAGTGATAATGGAACTGAATTCAAAAATACTCATATTGAAGAATTTCTTGATGACCATGGCTTTACACATGAGTTCTCTGCTGCTTATACACCTCAACAGAATGGTGTTGTGGAAAGGAAGAATAGAACTCTCATTGAAATGGCCAGGACCATGCTTGCTGAATACAAGACACCTATCAGGTTCTGGGCCAAAGCAATTAACACAGCTTGTCATATCATCAACAAGGTTTACCTTCACAAATTTCTGAAGAAAACTTCACATGAGCTTATCACTGGTAACAAACCAAATGTTTCGTACCTTAGGGTTTTTGGTGCTCCTTGCTTTATTAGAGATATAAATCATAGCTCCAAATTTTCCCCTAAGGCACATGAAGGTTTTCTTCTAGGTTATGGCTCAAATTCTCACACTTACAGGGTGTATAACTCTCACTTTGGGAAAGTTATGGAAACTATAAATGTGAGGTTTGATGAAACTAATGGCTCTCAAAAGAGCCTTTGCCTCATGATCTAGATGAACCTCCACTTGATGAAGTAATCAGGTCCATGGCTATAGGAGAGATTCGCCCTGTTGAAGCCAATCCTCGTCAAGCTAATAGGGATGATGATGGTCCAATGTTCCCACACATAGCCCGGGGCGCTGGAGATCAACATCCTGAAGCTAATGGTGAACAGGACGAAGAAGAGCAAGGGAACGAAGGAAATGCTGAAGCTGAAGGTGAAGCAGATCCTGAAGCTGAAGCAGATCCTGAAGCTGAAGAAGATCCTAAAGCAGAAGCTGAGCCTGAAGCAAATGATTCAACTTTATCAAGAGTTCGAAGAAGAGTTGATGTTGATTCGATCCTTGAATAAATTCATCAACCAGGTCGTCCCACAACTCGTTCTCGTACTCGTTTTGCTAACTTCTGTGAAAACTTTTCGTTTGTCTCCATGCTGGAACCTTCAAAGTTTGATGAAGCTATGAAGGATCCAGATTGGTTAACTGCAATGATCGAAGAACTTAACTAGTTCGAGCAAAACAAAGTCTGGTCCTTAGTTGATAGACCTGATCTCACGAAGCACAACATCATTGGTACAAAGTGGATTTTTCGCAACAAGCAAGATGAAGATGGTATAGTGGTAAGAAACAAAGCACGACTGGTAGCACAAGGATACACCCAAATCGAAGGTATCGATTTCGGCGAAACTTATCAAATGGATGTGAAAAGTGTGTTTCTTAACGGAGAAATCGAATAAGAAGTGTATGTTATGCAGCCTCTAGGTTTTGAAGACCCAAAGAAACCTGACGTGGTGTACAGGTTGCACAAGGCCCTCTATGGGTTGAAGCAAGCACCTCGTGCTTGGTACGACACATTGAAGGACTTCCTTCTGAAGAAAGGCTTCAAACCGGCAACAACTGACCCAACTCTTTTCACTCGATCTTATAATGGCGATTTGTTTGTATGTCAAATATATGTAGATGATATTATTTTTGGCTGCACTAACACTGAGATCAGCAAAGAATTTGCCAAAATGATGTCGAAGAAATATGAGATGTCAATGATGGGTGAACTGAATTTTTTCCTTGGACTTCAAATCCGTCAACAGAAGAATGGCACCTTCATTTCTCAAGAAAAATATCTCAAGGATTGCTTGAAGAAGTTTGGTCTTACTGATTGCAAAACTATTAAGACTCCAATGCCTACCAATGGCTTCCTAGATGCAGATGAGAAGGGAAAAGCCTTCGACCAGAAGAAATATCGGTCTATGATTGGATCTCTTTTATATCTTTGTGCTTCTAGACCTAACATTATGCTTTCAGTATGTATTTGTGCTCGTTTTCAGGCCAATCCAAAGGAATCACATCATACTGCTGGAAAGCGAATTCTTCGGTATCTTGCTCACACACCTACCTTGGGCTTGTGGTATCCCAAGGGAGCTCAGTTTGATCTCATTGGCTATTCTGATTTAGACTGGGCTGGTGATCGTGTGGACAGAAAATCAACTTCAGGGACTTGTCATTTTCTTGGAAGATCACTTGTGTGTTGGGCTTCGAAGAAGCAAAACTGTGTCTCAATATCTACTGCTGAAGCCGAATACATTGCTGTTGGGTCATGCTGTACTCAGATTCTGTGGCTCAAGCAAACGCTGAAGGATTATGGTATTCATGTGAAGAAAATTCCTCTTCTATGTGATAATGAGAGTGCAATAAAAATTGCTCACAATCCTGTACAACACTCTCGCACGAAGCATATTGACATTCGCCATCATTTTCTTCGTGATCATGTTCAGCGTGAAGATATTGTGATAAGTCATGTCAGAACTGAAGATCAATTAGCTGACATTTTCATGAAACCATTGGATGAGAAAAGGTTATGTGCTTTAAGGTGTGAGCTCAACATATTGGACTCATGGAATGTACTATAAGACCGAACCTTTACCTCCATGTATATATTCATTTACTTCGTTATTTGTCTTCGGTTTCGTTATTTGTTTTGCTTCAATTTTATTTAGCTTGGATTTAGTCCTCAATGCTTATCACCTTTTTCTTTGTTTGATTTTTCTTCAAGGTGATAAGTTTCGGACTCTACCCCTTCTGTTCTTCTTCTTTCTTATTATGTCTGTCCAAAATGGTTGAGCACAATTGAAACGGAAAGTATTTTGCTTCGAACATCATTGTGTTCCGAATCAAATGCTTCCAACTTTTATCGAAGTTTTACTCAAATTGAAGACATATTCTTCGGTCGTTGAGATCCCGTCTAACCCGGGTCGTTGAGATTTTCTCGCGATCCGCCCCGCAATCCTCGCCACAGAATCCGGAGAGGAGGTCGCTGGGAGCCGTCCGATCTGATCTGACAACCCCTGTCAGACCAGCCCTATATAAGGCTTCCTTCCCAGCGCACCAACACTTCCCCTCGTCCTCGCCGCTCCGGAACCCTATCCTCTCTCACGCGCCGTCGTGCTCATCGTCTTCGTCGCCGTTCTCGCCGCTTCACTGCCGGAAGAACACCGTTGTGGACTTCGCGCCGTTGTCGAGCTCCTCCTCTGCTCGTCGTCGCCATAGCTGCTCGTCGCCATCGAGATAGGGTACGCCGAGCCCTCGATCCAATCCTCTTCTCTCTGTTAATCCTTGTTTGGATTGGATCCGAGATCTTAGATGTGTTGTTGGATTGTTTTTCTTAGGTTTCTTTTATCCATTGGATCTTTGCTCCATTGGGAAACTTGTTTCTGCTAGCAAAAGCTTCCCATCTCGATTCAGGTTAGAAGTTAGGGTTTGTTGCTATATGTTCTGTGTTAGGGTTACAGTTCATCCTTGATGTGGTTAAGTCTAGCACAGAACAGACTAGAAGCATCACCCATATTCAACACTGAATCTCTTGTCAAAACCTTTTTGTTTTGGGTCGAAACATTTGCTGGTGCTCATACCATACTTGCCTTTTTCCTTCGCTACCTTGTGCTTTCACAGGATGTCTGTGGATTTAGGCTTCGGGAATGAGTCCCCTATCCTTGATCACATCAACGAAGCAGAGCAAGCTGCTCCGAAGAGAAAAGGTGGCAGAACCAAGGAAACTAATAATGCCAGAGGCATCCCCGAATCCATTCGCATTGAGCTTGGATATGACACGCCTCCAGAAGAAACCAAAGATCGGCGCAAGATTCGCTTGCAAAACATTCGCCGCTACTGGGCTGTCAGATGGTACAAGTACAAGAGCATCCCTGACTGGAAGTGGGCTATGAAATTTGCCTTCAGTCCACCCTATCAATACACTTTTGCAATGTGCAGTCAGTACACTGAAGAAAATCGTCATTTGTACTATCCCGTTCCACCAAAGTACCCTCACCCCAATACTCTCAAGACTCCTGATGATTATCCTGATGAGCAAGAACGATTGAGAATTGCTGCAGAGAAGAAGAGACTCAAGGAAGCAAAGAAAGCTGCCAAGCTAGCTGATGCTGAAGCCCAGGATGTTGGGCCTAGCTCGAAGAAGAAGAGAAAATTGAAGAAGAAATCTGCTTCTCCTCCTCATGCTTCCATAGATGATGAAGAGCAAGCCAGACTGGAACAAGCTGCTCTGGAAGACTCGATTCTGGACGAATCAAATGCTGCAGTAGATAACGAATCTAAATCTGAAGCTGATGATGAATCAGATCCTGCTCCCCCCAAGAAGCAAAGACTTCGGATTCCATTGAAGAAGAAGCCAGGAGAAAAACCTGCTGCAAAAGGGATAAAGATTCAAGACCCCAAGGATAAGCCCTCTGCTCGCCCCACCATTGACTTATCAAACTTGGTGGTTGCGAAGCCCTTGGCCTCCAAGCCACCGGCTGATGCTCTCAATACTGAGAGGCGATCGAAGGAGAGGCATGACCCTGCCAAACAACAATCTGCAAAGGCTGTTGCACCAGCGAAGCCCAAGCAGACTGCTCCACCAAACCCTTCAGCGAAGCGAAAGCTCACTGAAGAAGAATTAAAACAGAAAGACCTTGCAGAGGCACTTGAGCGAAACATTCTTGCTAGAAGTTCTGCAGAGAAGCAGAAGGCAGATGAGGCAGCCGCAAGAAATCAAAAGGAGTTGGACTCCGCTAGATTGGTTGAAGAAAAGGCTGAGACGAAGCGCAAGCTCGCCGAAGCCGAAAAGAATGAAGAGAAAGCTGCCGCTGAAGCCAAACTGTTGGCTGAGCACGAAGCTAAACGCAAGGCCTCGCTAGAAGGCCTCAGGACAAAGAAAGTTGAGAAACCTGCTAGGGAAGTTCAGAAAAAGCCTGTTGTCGACATGACTCCCTCCACTGAAGCTATTCCACCGAAGCAGAAAGGCATATCTTTGCCTGAAGCTCAAACTGAAGCTGATCGCCATAGTGAACATTAGTTCCCTGACCCTCGTGAAGGTGAACTATGGGATCAATTGGGCATCACTGAAGCCCTTTGGGAGAAGTGTGCTGCTGAAGAGCCTGAAGCTGTTGATCTAGGTGAAGTTTATATATCAAGCTCCATCGAAGCAATGATCTCCACTATGATTAGTCAGCTGAAGGATTTGCATTCTAGAGATAAATCTGAAGTTACAAAGATTCACAACTATCAGAAGCGAGCTGAAACTGAACCAGATGAAGAATTCAAACATCACGCTTTGAAATTGCTTCAGCAAGTGACAGACGTCAACACCACCACCAAGGATAACATCAAAATCTTCAGGGGCAAGATTGAAGCCGCTGTCGATGAAATGGTGAAGACTCATAATGCATCCATTATGGAAAGGGATTCACGGAAGCGCAAGGCTCCACAAGAAGCTAAACCAGTTGTTGCAAAATCAGTTGCTGCCAAACCTACGGTTGCAAAGGCTTCAGACCCTTCTCCAAAGAAGAGATCTACAAAGAAGCGGAAGGTAACTTTGGCCTCAGCTGCCGACATGGACACTAGTGATGAGCAGCCGAAGGAAACCCCTGAAGCAGTTCCCACTCCTGCTCCGAAGCCAAAACCTTCCCAGCATAAACCAAAAGCATCAGCTCCACCCACCAAAACCCCCACACCTCCTCCTACCAGATCCACTCCCAAACCAACTCCACCACAAAAAGCTCCTACCCCCAAGAGAACTCCTACCCCAACTCCAACACAAGCACCAACTCCCGCACCCATTCCACCCCGTGCACCCACACCCATTCGTGCTCCATCCCCCACACCACAAAGGATTCCCACACCACCTGCTGCTCCCGCACCACCTCCATCACCTCCCCATGAAGCAAATGAACCCTCTCCATCCCACTCCAGAACCCGTGGCACCCGAGAATATTCCTCTGCCAGAACCGCTCAAGAGTCCAAATCAAATGTGCCTCGCACCGAAGCACATGAAGATGAAGATGAGCAATTACAGATACTGAATCTTTCGCAAGAGCAAGCGCTTATAGTCGCTCAAACTGCTGGTCCTTCTAGAGCCAACCAAATAGCTCCTCTGCAAAGGTTTCGCGCACATTCGCGCCCCTGCCAAGACACCCAGCATGAATCAAATTACCCCCGTGAAACATTTCCCATTTTCAAGGGCGCTGGATATTCTTCAAGGCATGGTCCGGGTTTCAGCTTAGAGCAACATCAGAAGCGTCACCGATTCTTTGGTGTCAGTCCTTATGCTTCAGATCGCACTGCAGATGATCTTCATTTCTGGACTGCAGAGCAACAAATTTTATACACCAAAGTCTTCTGTCAGCAAGGTGTTCTGTTTAGGCACAAATATTTTGATATGCAAAGTCTTTCCACTGCCACTTGCTTCCAGAACATCACTGAAACCATTGAGAATCATAATCTGACTCGGCTGTTTGCTTTGAGCACTCCCTTCAATTCTGAACTCATCAAGCAATTCTATGCCACTCTATAAATTCCGGAAAGACTGCCACCACTTTTAAGTTAATCTTCGGTCGCAGCAAATGCTTGAAAACTTCATTGAAGCCAATCAGCGCCAGATGCAATGTCTTGCTGATGAGATCAACCGAGTTGGCAACATTGCACTCAACAACAATCAGTATCTGCGTGTCCTCAAACGTCATTCCTGGAAGGGACTCCGGAAATTCAACTATGTAAAAGGCCTTTGTAATGATCGCATTTACAAAGAATATGAGCACCTCCAGCGAAACTTTTCCCGTGATGATACGGTGGACTGCCGGAATCAAAAGATCCCTCCCCTGCACAAGATTGATGAAGTCTTCTTCGTCAACGAGCCAGAACCCATCAGGCCTGACACCTTCTCTGAGAATGACTCCATCACATCAAAGGACGACGACGGCCTCGACGACAGCGACCTCGACATCAACCTCATCTCCCAGACGCACCACGAAGCAATTCCTTTGTCTTCTTCCAAAGAAGAATCCTCTGGCGATCAATCTTCGTCGGATGAGTCTTCGTCAAGCTCTGCTTCGTCGGGCTCCAAGGGTGCTGATGTCGCGCAATAGATCTCTCGAACCTCTTCCCAACCTTTTGTCCAATCATTGACAAAAAGGGGGAGAATGCGGGCATCGATGAGTTAGATTTGCATCGGGGAAAGGGCTTTTGCTACTTTGCTTTTGCTTCACTGGGTTAAGTTACAACAAACATTCCATTCTCTTCGATTGGGTTGTAACCTAAGTTTAACTTCTGTCTTGCTGCTCCTATGCTACGCTTAAGTTTTAATAACCCCTTTGCTTGGAAGTATTGCTTTGTATCGTCTATCTTGCAAGTGGTTATTATTTTCTAAGTCACAGGTCATTGGAAGCAATTGCATACATTCCTGGATATATATCTTCAAATGCAATTGTATTCGCTAAGATATTTGTTTTTCTCTCCATCGAAGAAATTTCTCTCAAGCATTAACTTCGATTACATAAATCTTTGATGCTTGCATTCAGGGGGAGCCAAAAACTTCATATCTTAGAGTTTGTCCCATCACTTCACAAAAACTTCAATATCTTTTATCGATGTCTGTTTTGTCAACAATAGTCCAAAAAGGGGGAGATTGTAAGAGAAAAGTTTTGCCCCCGTGTGTTTTGGATATTGTTGGACAAGACAGTAGAGGAACTAACACTGTTTTCTAGTGTAAACAGTTGAATAGGTTCCTGGAGGACAAGCTAGGCGATAAAGCTTCAGGGAAGGTTTTCAAGTTATCGAAGCTTTACCCCCTGAGCGAAGCCTAATCACGGAGGATGACCCCCAAAAATGAAGGTGTCCTGAAGCTCAACTCATTGAAGGAAATGAAGAAGACGGCGCAAGACTTAGATGTTTTTGTGTAGTTCTTTTTCTGTTCTTCGAGTCATAGGACAAACTGTACTATCAAGAGGGGTCCTTAGTTTGTGGAGACCGAAGTCATTGAGAAAATGCTCAGATCAAATCCACACCAAGTGAGAAGCCAGAGCGAAGAAATCTCATGTGCACTAAGTTAAGCTTCAGTAGCAAAGACTTCGTTCTTTGGCTTCTGAAGCAGAACTAAGTCCGTGAGTCAGCTTTACTTGTTCCGCAAGTAAAGTTGCGCAGTGATGACAAATCCGACCGTTGTGAACACGTGTCAAGCTGTCACTTCGGGTCAATTTGGTCATTCCGCACCTCAGGATCGCCAACTATAAATACGTCGCCCCGTCCTCCATTTGCGGGTGGCTGCTCTGAGAATATTCCTGAGAGAGACTGAAGAGAGCACCCCAAGATCACCACCGAAGCAAAACCCAAAACCCAGAATACTGAAGCCTAAGTCCCATTGATCTGAGTAGATTTGAGATGACTTAGGTGAAAGCTTACTAGCCTTTTTATCTTGGAGAACTGCAATTCTCCTAGACGGTTAGAGTGTTGTTCTTCCGAGAGCAAAGAGCAAGGTTCTTACTAACCATACTATGGAGTGTTGTTCCTCAATAATCAACCACGAGTGAAGAACTGACCAAGCTCAAGGAGTTTGGTGCAGTGGAGCAACAGACGAAGAGAGATTTGCTCCGGGTGTTCAATCACCAGTCCCTCCAACCAGACGTAGAGCTTTGCAAAGCGTGAACTGGTCGAACAAACAACACCGAGTCTCAGTTCGTTTTACTTCAAGCTTTACCTTCTGTATTGCATTTTCTTCGCAGTTATGCTTCAATGTGTTTTGATTCACTGCATTTAGTTTCACTTCCAGTTTTACTTCGCTATTCTGCTTTACTTATGCTTCACTTCATAGTTTCATGCGAAAATTTGAAGTGATCATTCACCCCCTCCCCCTCTGATCACATACTTGAACTTTCACCATCACTCTCAGTTGCTACCCATCACAGGCAACCATTTTATGATTTAGTTCCAAGAGATCCGAAACGACAGGTCCCTCTAACTAACGACGAACAAATCCGGGTGGCCCCCGGTGAGTCGACATCCAACTCAAAAGCCGGTCGCGCTCTCGAATTGGCCTCTACCGTCTGGATGAGGTCAGGTTAGCTACCCAAACTATGTGGGCAGCCCCCTAGCTCCCTGGGGTGGACCAACGAGAGAAACCATGTCTCCGCTAGCCCAAGTTATTTTAAAGGATATCTGCTAGGAGCGACCCGACAGACATATATGCATGTTTTCAAATGGTAAATCAGCTTGGGCCAGCACTAGAAATGTTTGAAGGTAGGTAGGTAAGAAAAGGGGACCCCATAAAATCCCACACGCGGTTAGGCACGCTCAGTCTTAAAATCGATACCCGGAACTCGAATCCTAGGTGACTCGAATGGAACAAAGCGTCGGGGCGGGATAGCCTAGACCTTCCATCCTTCGTTGAATATAGTCAACATTATAATAATCATATCATCAACAACAATATAATAATGTGATAGCCCAAACCAAGGAGTAATAGGGTAACATCATAGCATCCTGAGCATACATACTAAGCAAGGGCTGAGCAACGAGCAATAGTAACATAGCAGTACAAGGTTTGCTGGGAGGGGACATGGCTGTATCGGTTTGAAAGAGGTTGTAAACATGTGGTAGGATCATACATCGAACCTAACCTAGACTAGCATGCAAACCGCTGGTTTAAATAGAATGGATCATAAGTAATGTATAGTCCTTGCCTGTTGATAAGTCGGGTTCCGAAGGTGTAGTTGATCGCAAGTTCGCATCGTCTCCGAAGGTACCCGCGGAAGCACACAAGACGGTAAACACTGGAAAGCAATCAACGAGCAAGCATCTATTACTACGAAGCAAACACGAGCAAGAATCAACAAGAAGGCAACACGAGACATCGCACCTACCGTCGAGAGCGGTTAATAACAGGTTAAGTGGAGTACTCGTCACACACGACGATACTGCACATTTAGAATGGTTCAAGTTGTTTAGCGACAGGTGATCAACAAAGTTGTTAACATGGAAACTCACTCAAGCATGTCATAGAACACAAACATGACAAGAGGTGAAGCATAAGGAAACTATCTATGCTAGTCAATTTAAGTGAGGCACAACCTAAACATGGCATTACACTAAGTGCCGCACGACAATTTAAGTAATTGGTACTGTTCTGCACTAAACCATATTTTAGGTTGGTTAACAGCAGAAAACAATAGAATAAACACAAAGTACACGAAAAACTAATTAAGTTACATATAAAGAACACTCCAAACGGAGTTACGGTTAAAAAGATACAAGCAAAACAAGTTTGGAACATAATCTACCAACATCAGGAAGCACACTTTAGAGCAATGCATAAACATGATAATGAATGCAAACATGCTCACAAATGATATGCAACTAAAGTAGACATGGCAGGGAAGGCATGGCAAGAAGAATCATGCAAAAATACATCATGCTTCACTAGTTATAAGTAACACAAAAAGCTATAAAACATTACTGGTCTAGGACTTACTGAAAATCAGGAAAACAGGGCAGAAACTGTTCTTTCATGCTGAATAAACAGGGGTAAAACTATATGCAAAAGTGCAGCAACATGACATAGAAATATATGAGCATGGAGTAGACATGATAGTGATCAGGTACAAACAAGAATCATGGTCATAGGCATAACAGATCAAAAGATATTAAGCATGCAACATGGCATCGAAATGTTACAGACTTAGAGAAAAACAGAGGTGGCTGTCAAAAACAGTGGCATAGCAACTTTGGAGCTCAACATAACTATGACCAGGAATGTAAACATGACATTGCAATACATATAATGAAAGTAGACATGATTCTTAACAGTATGCAACAAGAATTAATACAATAGGCCTCATGGATGTGTCACAATCATCAAGCAAACTTGCAATAAAATAACAGCAGCAGCACTCTAACAGAAATTAATAGCAGTTAACAGCCTGGTGCCCACTTCAAGAGAGATTAACATCATCAAGATGGCCTCAAACCAAAATGCTCACAAAAGATGAACAGAAGTACACACAATTCTAAACAAATTTCCTTTTGGGCGCAACGTCATCCGGGCTACGGTTTGCTCGCAAATTACAACGCGAAACGGAATCAGCAACACAATTTTAAAGGACTTCGAAAAAAACAGGGTTATCCACGGGAAAAAAATAAAAGGGCCTCACCATGGGCTTGGCCCATCTGGCCTGGAGAGGGGAGGAGGCCGGCCTGGCGGCCTGGGCCGCGCTGCGAGCTGGGCTGGGGTTGGGCTGCATGGAGGCGCTGGGGGTGGGCCGGCCCACGCGGCCATGGGCGTTCGAGGCGTCGGATCGGGAACCCGATCCCGACCCCGGCGAGGCAGGCGGCGGCGGCGGCCGTCCGTCGGAGCAGGGCGGCGTGGAGCAGGTCCAGGAGCGGCGGCGGTCTTCGGATCCGGCCATCCATGGCCGACAGCTGGCGAGGGTGGCGCGGTGCGAGCTCGGGCTCGGGGCGTCCCGGCCATGGCGCGCACCGGCAGACGACGGCGGCTCCCGCTGCGAGCTGCAAGGAGGAGGGAGGCGGAGGTGAGAGAGGGAACAGGAAGGCGAGAGGAGAGCGCAGCAAGGAGAGAGGAGGGCGCGGCGGCTGATGGCTGCTCCGGCGGTCGGACTGGCCGGCCCCGGCGGCGGCGGCCTGCCCGCGGCGTGGAGGCGGCTTGGGGAGAGGAGAGATGGGCTAGGGGTGACGTGGCGCATCCAGGGCCCTCTGATCGCGAAATCCGGCGGCCGAAAATATTTGGGATCTAGGTTTGACGAATTTGGGGCTAAAACTGGATCCAGGGGCCATTGTGAGGGGGGTGGCTGCAATTTTGGCTTAGGGGAAAACCTAGAAAGGGGTGGGGGAGTGGTGGTCTTTATATAGCCCAGGTGGCTGTTAGTTTGCAAAACATCCCCGGTTTTTCTCTCACGCGCGCGGTGATTACATTTCTGACCGCCGGGGGTCCGCAGGACCTCCGATTCGGGTAAAACTTCGAACTGCGCGATCAGCGCGTCGAGCCGGTGGCGTTCACCTCGCGCTGGAACCGTTCCGAGAACACTTTCTGGCGCGCTATGAAAATAACCCATTTACATTATTAAACGAGGTTTTTTGTTCCGTTGGCTGCGGCTGGTCTCGTGCCGGTTTTCGCGACAGTGATCGGGTGAACCCCGGTGTCGCAAAGGTCAAGTGTCAGGGTGGCAAGGGTCGGTCTCCGTCCGGTACGAGATAAGAGGGGGGGAATAATCGTCGATCGATAAATCGGGGATGCAAACACCGCAAACAAATCAGACAATCAAACATTTCACACCAAAAACAAATATTTTTAATTTTTGTGAAATCTGGGTTGTTACAGAGGGTGAGGAGCACAATGCTCACACGAAGCCAACGAGGGCCACCCTATTTCTCCTCACGCTCTTACCAATGTAAGATGCCGTGATCCACTACGAGGCGGCCTTGAAGGTGGCAACTAAACCTTTACAAACAAGGTTGGGGCAAAATCCACAACTTAATTGAGGCTCCCAACGAAACCACGAAACTTCACCACAATGGAATGTGGCTTCGAGGTGACCTCTTCTGTCTAGGGCACCAATGCACCCAAGAGTAACAAGATCCACACAGGATTAGTGGGGGGAATCAAATATCCTTTGGTGGAAGTGTAGATCGGGGCCTCCTCTTCCAAACCCTAGAGAATCAACAAGTTTTAATGGCTAGGGAGGGAGATCGGGCAAGAATGGAGCTTGGGCGTCAATGGAGGTGAGAGAATTAAATGAGGTAAGTCTCAATGGGGAAGAAGACCCCCTTTTATAGGTTTCCATGAATGCAGCCGTTGGCTGCCCACCAACCACGGTAGTACCGCTTCAGAAGCGGTACTACCATACCGTGAGCGGTACTACCGTTCCACCGGTAGTACTGAGGGTCACTACCGTCGAGTCCAGAGGGATTCCGGTAGTGGGTGCGGTACTGGCCCTGGTACTACCGGGGCACGGTACTACCGCTCCGCGGTACTACCTAGCCCCAGTGCCGCCCCCACTACCGCAGAGTCCAGTGGGATTCCGGTAGTGGGTGCGGTACTGGGTCCGGTACTACCGTGGAGCGATACTACCGCTCCGCGGTACTACCGAACCCCAGTTCCGTCCCCATTACTGCAGAGTCCAGTGGGATTCCGGTAGTGGGTGCGGTACTGGTTCCGGTACTACAGCGGAGCGGTACTACCGCCCTGGCAGAGCCAGGGAGCCATTTCCACTAGGTTCCAAACCTCCATGACGCAAGAGAAATATGTGGGTGCAGAAAGTGAAACGGTGTGATGATTCCACCCACCATTTCCAAAGCGGATCTCCTCTTCATAGTACGGTTTTCCTACGACTCAAATATCAAAAAGGAGATCGAAAGAAAAACTCTGTCTTCACGCTTCATACACCGAGGGGGCAATAACCGTCTTGTGCCATTAATGTAATTATCTAAAATGCTCATCGAACCCGGTTAGTCCGCAAATGTATTGTCATCAAACACTAACACCAATCAAGGGGAAACATGCCCTATCACCGTTATTACAGTTTTATAATGTGGTCGATTATTACGGTTTTATGGATTGATCTTTGTGTAAGCACCAGATCGATTTCTCATGTTGCGGAATCGGGTTCGTTGTGAATTGTGATAGTAACTAGAAGTATACCCCGCGCGCGCGTTGCTACGGGAATTACTATGAAAACTATATGCATAAATAAAAGAGGAAACCGCACTAGCGGTCCCAATTCTTTTCCCGTAACGTCAGTTTAGTCCCTATTCTATAAAACTGAACATTGAGGTCCTAATCTTATTTAGATGCTTCACCCCAAGTCCTAAACAGATTTTACTCGGGTTAACTGATGCCACATCAGACGTGGGGTCCACGCCTATTAACGCCTGGACGGGTAATTTTCCAAGTAGCCCCAGAAAGTTTGCTCCCGTATCATATTTCCACCCGTATCCATTGAGTCCTCTCTCTTTCCCGCGATTCTGGAGGCGACCTGGCGGCGGCGTTGGTGCTCCGGTGATGACTGGAGGCGACAGAGCTGCGGCGGCGGCCGCGGATGGCATGGAGAACGCGAGGACGGGGCCCGCGACCAAGGGGCCGAAGCTCCGGCGACCAGGCGACCCTCCCGCCCGCTACGGTGAGTTATCCTAACCCTAAATCCCCAATTCCTGCAGCACATCGCGGCGGTACATCCTCTTTGTAGGTCGAATAATGACAAAATCTGATCATTTGCATGCTATTTAGGTCCGCTTGAGGAGGAGTTCACAGTAGAAATCAATTATGGCGGGGTTTTTTGCGGATTTGGGGCTGCGAAGAGCTATGTTCATGGCAAGCAAGCAAGATTCGATGGATGTGAAGCAGATACTTGGTCACCTCTGTGGTTGAAAGATTTCATGGAGCAGCTAGGTTATCGGGATCGAGACAAATATACTTTGTACTGGCTTCTCCATGGAAAGGATCTCAGATCAGGACTCCGCATTGTAGACTGAGATGTTGACACAATGCATATGATTGCTGTTGTTCCTAAATTTCAGTACTTTCAGATGTTTGTGGACCACAAAAATATGAATTTTGTTGATCATGTTGTAATTGATGTTGTCATGATCGGTGGAAAGTATAAGGTAGCAGCAAGCAGTGGCAATTCTCCAGCTAGGGAACAGCAACATAGCAATGGGCATGAGCTGAGAAGAAGTATGAGGAAGCTGGATGTGGAAGAAGAAGAAGCACATAATGGTTCAGATGATGATAGTGATAGTGAATTGGATGAAGACTGGGTGGATTCTGACAATGAGCTAGCATCAGATGATGATGATTAGTTTGAAGAATGGGTAGATGAGAAATTTGAGGCAAAAAAAAGAAGAAGAAATCCAAATGGGAGCAGGACAGTGATTATGATACAGATGAAGATTTGGAAGAGCTGCAAGATTCAGATGTTGAAGCAGCTGATTCAGCAGAAGAAGTAGAAGTTGTGGACAAACAAGGTAGAAAGAAGATGAAGAAGAAAGCGAAGTTGAGAAAATGGAGGCCAGAGAATATGAGACAAGTGGAATTTAGGATTGGCATGGTGTTTCTGTCAGTGATAGATCTTAGAGGAGCAATACAAGAATACATTGTGCAACAAAGGGTAGGTGTACACTACAAGAAGAATGATTTGCAGAGGATTAGGGCTTTCTGTGAGTCAAAATGTCCCTGGTACTTGTATGCTGCACCAGACAGCAGATCAAAAGCTTGGACTGTGAAGAAATATGTAGGCCATCACACGTGTGAAAGATATTTCAAGATAAAGCAATTCACAACAAAGTATTTAGCAGCTCACTATGTGGAAAAATTCAAATGTGATGACAAGATGTCACTGAAGAACTTTGCTAGGATGATAGAACAGGATTTCAACATGGCAGCAAGTAGAAGCAAGCTAGAAAGGGCCAGAAGAATTGCACTGAAGCAGATCAATGGGGATGAACTCGCATAGTACAATTTGCTGTGGGATTTTGCAGCTGAGATTAGAAGATCAAATCCAGGAAGTACAATGTTTGTCAATGCAAATTCTGGAGTGTTTGAGAACTGTTATATGTCACTGGATGCATACAAGAGGGGCTTTTTGGCAGGTTGTAGGCCCATTATAGGCATTGATGGGTGCCATATTAAGAACAGATTTGGTGGAGTGATGCTAGCAGCTGTGGGTGTTGACCCTAATGACTGTATTTATCCTATTTCAATTGCTATAGTTGAAGTGGAAGATACTGTCACATGGAAATGGTTTCTTAGCACATTAAAAGATGATTTAGGCATAGAAAACACAAGGCCATGGACATTTATGAGTGATAGGCAGAAGGTTTGTGTATTTCTCCTTTTTGTGTATTTCTCCTTTGTTTGTGCATTTATCAGCTGTGGGTGTTGTGCATTTATACGGTCCACTATTGTTGTACATTTTTAGGGTTTGATCAATGATGTCAATGAAATATGGCTTGAAGCTCAATGTAACAGCCCAGTTTTCACAAAAATTAAAAAAAATTGTTTTCGGTGTGAATTGCTTGATTGTCTGATTTGTTTGCGGTGTTTGCATCCCCGATTTATCGATCAGTGATTATTTTCCCCCTCTTATCTCGTACCGGACGGAGACCGACCCTTGCCACCCTGACACTCGACCTTTGCGACACCGGGTTTCACCCGATCACCGTCGCAAAAACCGCACAAGTCCAGCCATCGCCACCGGATCGAAAACCCCATTTATTTAATAAACGGATTATTTTATGGGGCGCCAAAAATGGTGTCGGAATGTCACCGCAGTGAGGTACGATCGACGGGCTCGAGGCGTTGAGCGCGTAGGTCGAAGTTTCGTCCGAATCGGAGTCCGTACGGAGTCTCGGCGGTCACGAACGCGATCACCGGACACGCGAGAGGGGTACCGAGGGCGTTCGCGTAAACTGGCCAGCCAACCTGCCTATATAATGACCCCCACCTCCCAAACCAGCCAATTAGGGTTCCCCCTATGGCATAATTGCAGCCACCCCCTCTTTTTGCACAAAATTAGCCCCAAAATCCCGAAACCCTAGCTCCCAGACATGTATCTTCCGCTGTTGTATTGTCTTTGAGGCAGTTGTATGCCAATTGTATGAGATGTTGTATCCTTGTATCTGTAATGTTGTGATATCATGTTGGAAATTCGGGGCATATGGCTTTATCATATGTCGCGGTGGGACCGATATGTGCTTCGTCCCCGGATCTGGGTGGAAACACCTAGATCTGGAACAGTACCGCATATCGGGCCTTACACTGAACACAGGTTCTGTGTAAGACATCTCCACCAAAACTTTGCAAGAAATGGGTTTAGAGGTGATATTTTGAAGAACAAGCTGTGACAAATTGCAAGAGCCACAAGACAGTGTGACTGGCAGATTTACATGGATGAGATGAAAGCACTGGATGTTGCAGCATTTGAATACTTGGATGCAATTGATCCAAGGCAGTGGTGCAAGGCATTCTTTGAGGAATTGCATAAATGTGATTTGATGCTGAACAACATATGTGAAGTGTTCAACAGGTTAGTAAATGTGGAATTACTTGCAATTACTTGCTCTAATATTTACTTGAAATTACTTGTTCAACAGTAGCTGTAGCAAACCAGTTTAGGTACACAATACTTGCTCTGAAATTTAATGCAATTATAGGTACATACTTGATGCTAGAGAACTGCCAATAGTTACTAGCCTGAAGAAGATCAAAGATCAGGTTATCCTTAGGTATTTTAGCAAGAGGAAAGAACTAGAAGAAATGTGTGGCAACATTTGTCCCAAAATTAGGAAAAATCTGGCCAAAAACATTAACTTTGCAACCAATTATGAAGCTCTTCCGTCTGCCGAAAATCTTTTCAAAGTAAATGGTTTGCATGGTGAATATGAGGTGCGCATAGACAAAATGGAGTGCACATGTAGGGCCTGGCAGCTATCAGGAATCCCATGTAGACATGCTTGTGCAGCTTTTAGGCTTGAAAGGATAAAGCCAGAATCAATAGTCCACAAGTGCTACATCTTAGATGCATTCAGAGCAGCTTATGGTGGGGCCATAATGCCATGCAGTGATTCCAAAATGTGGAAGCAAATGAATGGTCCTGAAATGAGGCCACCTAAATTTGACAAACAAGTTGGTAGGCCTAGTAAAAAGAGAAGGAAGAGTCCATTAGAGGAGGAAGGATGGTCCTGAAGTTGATCTGTCCTTGCATGATTACTGTATCTCACATTTGTGTAATTTGTTTCAGAAAAGTATAGTACATCAGATGGCTACAAGTGCAACAACCAGTATTGTGGAATCTGCAATGAGTTACAGTGTTATCTCATCTAGTGTGATTGATGTTCTACAGGAACAAGTGAGTCAATTGTTTGGTATTAAATTTATCTTTTCTCGCTGAATTCTCATGTACACTTGGTTTGCAGGCAATATCAACGCAACAATCTCAAATTGCACCACCAGGTCCTTTACCCGAGAGTCAATTCATTGCCGACTGCAGAGATGAGCTCCCACCTCCAAGACCACCTATCAAAACACTTGGTTTAAAGAAGAAAAAGAAGAAGCAAGTGGCAAAGAAGAAAGAGAACCAAGTCCCAGATGTTTAGTTGAGGGAATGCTAGTACATATTTTGGACAGATGTTTTATCTCTATATTTTGGACAGCTTTCGTTCATATTTTGGCTAGGTTTGACCGAAACCTGATGCTCATGTGTAGCTTTGGTTTCAAACAAACCATGTAAGTGCAAACTTCTTTACGATGCACTTGTTAAAGCTGGCAGTTGTTTATTTTGGTTGAAACAAGAGTGTTGTAAACTCTCGAGTCGATCTCGATCTATTAATTAATTATGCTAAGCCTTGTGTTTTCTATTTGAATTCATTTAAATTGTCTATCGTGGCTGAAACATATATTTGGACTCATTTGAAATCGTGGCTTAAAGTGCACTTGTTAAATTGTTCATTTGAATTCGGATATAAAATATTGACTTCATTTCGTGGCGGGAGAGCTTATAGAGCTGGGGAGAAGAGCTAAGAACTAAGAAATGAGAAGCTGGCAACTTGTAGGGGTTCATTTGCATATTTTCTATCAGCCAGCGGTGGGAAACCCCTGCCTAACGACCAACGTCCGACGTGGCACCGATCAGATAGGACCTGGGATGAAGCATCTAAATAAGATTTAGGACATCTATATTACGTTTTAAAGAATATGAACCATGACGATGCGGAAAAAGAACTAGGACCGCTGGTGCGGTTTCCTCTAAATAAAAGTATAAAAGTATGATACATTAAGTTGTCTAAGTAAAGATGCAACAGAAACATGTATGTATTAAAAATTATTAGGATAGACAATAAAATACTTAAAATATAGTTGATATAGAGATTAATAAATATATTAGTTGAGATAAGATGGACAATTGATTGGTTAAGAAATGAATGATGTGGATATCTTGCATATGAAGAAAGACAATTTAAATGACCTAAATGGGTGACATGGATAATTGATTGACTAAGAGAATAAATGATGTAGATAGATTGCATGTTGAGATAGACAACTTAAATGATATATAAGAGAATAAATGATGTAGATAGATTGCATGTTGAGATAGACAACTTAAATGATATATAGTGGGGTTTTGTTTTATAAGTATAGATAGATTGCACATCCTCAGCCCTCTCTCTCCCCCACTCCCCAGTCCCCACCGATGCTGCTCCTACTCTTCTCTCCCTGCCCACACACCTGCCTACAAACGAAGGGAATATTTTCTCAACTAAAAGTTGGCACATAATCTGCACAGCATTTTCTGACATGGACACATAGATCTAACAGGATTTTTTGATAGATGGCCGTAAGTCGCAAAGGAAAATTCTCCACTGTACAATTCCAGCGATCCCACAGCACAAACACTGGTCATGAGAGAGAGGTGACACCGTATGCTGTACCATTACATGCAAATCCACCTCCGACTTTGTCCTTTCCCCTTGCAAATTTCACATGATCTTTCTGTTGCACTTATTCCAATCCTTTTTTTTCATGGGAGGGGGGTCACTTATTCCGATCTAACTCACACACACCAGAATACAAGATTACACGTCGTTGTTCATCATAGCTGGAAGCAGAAGCACAATTAAAGACGAGATTTTGCTAATGCAGCGGGTTTGAAGCTCGCAATCCCGGTGATCTCTCTTCCGGTCACCAGGCTGTTGATGTCGTAGGTACCCTCGTATGAGTAAATCGGCTCCAAATCACAGAAAGCCTGCAAAGGTTGAGATAATCATGATCAAAGGTCTTTACTTGACACTCTGAAGTGGAGAAGATCAAGTGGTTTACAAGGTAAATGTGGCTAATAATTGACCATAAATCAGATAAGGCTGTGAGATAACACTCCAAGTCTCCAACCTAATCCAATCTACCATTTTAGGAGACGATCAAATTGGATAGTAAATGGTAGATCTTTTTACCTTTGCTACCAGAAAATCAGCTATGATTCCATTGCCGCCCAATAGCTCTCGTCCTAGAGAAACTACCTCCCTTGACTTGCTGGACGTCCATGCCTGGATTCGGACGTTGATCAGTACACTGTGCATGTCACAACACCATATGCGATTTAAACAAAGAGACCATTTGCTAGCTACATAGCAATTTACAGACCTTGCCTAAACTAGCATGGCCTGGTGTCATTTTGCCTGACTCATAGAGCTTGCACAGGCGCCAGCCGACAAGAAGCATGGCCTGGATGTTACCAAGCATCCGAACAAGCTTTTCTTGGTTGAGCTGAAAGGCTGCCAGGGGAGCTCCAAACTGCTTCCTCTCTTTCAAATACCTATCCAGTGGCAAATGTGCAAAGTCAAATAGACCAGTACACAGATAATTGTAAACTGAAGGATAGGTGAGGTTCGGACCGATGGCACATGTCGTAGACGCCCATCGATATGCCAATTGGCTGCCATGCCACCATAATGCGCGACATTGCAAGGACCTATTTCAGCAGTCCAAGAGTAAATAAGAACTAGGATTACATGACCAAGCAGCACATTACAATTGGCTAACAGGGAGCAGGGAAGTTGCAGGGTGGAAGGTACCTTGCTTATGTCCTGAAATGAATCGATGCCTGTTAATCTGTCTTCTTCTGGGACAAATACTTTATTCAGAAGAATATCGCCATTCTGAACCATTCTGAGTCCGATTTTGTTTTGGATTTTTGTAGCGCTCAAACCAGAAGCTCCCTTCTTCACAATGAATCTGGAGAAAGTGTATCAGATTCATCATTCACAAGCAGAGTAGTTTTGCATTAATCAGAAGAGAAATAACATCATACTGACATGTGCATGATATCAAAAAAATTCTAACAACAGCAGTCCAAAACAAGATGATTACCCGTTTAGTTGCTTTGTGTCTGCATTCCTAGCTAAAATTACAAGCACATCTGCAAACGTGCTGTTACCTATCCAGCGCTTTTGGCCATCTAACTGCCAACCGCCAGGTACCTTAAAAAACATAACATGATAAGGTAGTGAAGAAAAGACAAGAATTTTCTGAAATTCAGTGATAACTATTAAACCTTAGTTGCTGAAGTTTTCAAGGAGCTTGCATCACTTCCGTAATCTGGCTCTGTTAAGGCCTACCAAAAATGTACACACTCTTAGGAAGAGGAGATAAAAATAACAGCACATTGAATATATAAGCTACTGGATAATGTGACTCACCCAGCAACCAACAGTTTTAAACTGAGCTAACGATGGTAAGTACTTCTGCTTTTGAGCCTCTGATCCACAAAGAGCTGTTCTTCACACAAAATCCAGAATTAAAACATGAGCTCAAGTAAGTTGTTGTTGGTCAAAGTCTCACAGAAAATAAAACATAATAAAAAATGATATCTTTACCAATTGTGGACATTGCCAAAGAGGAGTGCACTAGAATAAATGTGGAGCAGCTTGCATCAACCCTTGCAACTTCTGCTATAGCGACAGCACTAGCTGTAAGTGAGATTCCTGGGCACCCATATCCCTGTGACGTCACAAAATTTGTAAAAATAAATAATCTAACAGTGTACATATACAAATCCAACATTATAAAGTATAGCATGAATAGAAGATTGAGTAGTTTGTACCTTCGTTGTACTTCCAGCTAAGCCAAGACTTGCAAGTTTGGGAATGGCATGAAATGGGAATTCTGCCTTCTCCCAGTACTGCAAAAGAAAAATGACAAAGTTATGACAACTCGGGCATCAGTTTAGCCCTATAGCTAGTAGAAAGAAGTGTAGGCATCCAAATATGGCAGGACAAAACTAGCAACAGTATGCACTACAAGGTTTCAGTAAGACATGTTGCACCATAACACTAGTACAGATTATATGTTACTTCCTCTGTAAATTAATATAAGACGTTTGAGATCACTAAAATAGTGATCTAACACGTCTTATATTTACGAACGGATGGAGTATTTCTCTGAGAACATGAAATGGATTCGGAAATGTCTGTAGCTAGAACATACTTCGGTCATAATGGGTGCGATTTCTTTCTCTGTAATAGCGCGGACTTTCTTCCTAAGTGCTTTCTCTTCATCGGTCAGCAAATCATCAAGCTGGTAGTAGTCCGACACTGCAAACAGCAATTAATTAACGTGTGGCACATAGCATAATTCACATGCTGTAGATTAACATTGTGTAACCAGAGTCTGCAATAAACACTGTAAATGTTGAACAATATAACTGACACAGAAACTTATTTATTTAGTACTAGGCCATAAGCAGGTGCAAGATTGTGAAACAAGAGAACCAAGTGCCTTCCTTTTTCTCTTTAATTTTTGCGAGTGGATCCACCTACTTTCTGACAAAAATAACATGTCCATTTCTGCTTGGCAGTGCAGGAAAAAGTTGCTAATTAAATGTACGTCGTGAAAGGGACCAGCCCAACGATCAGTAAGTCCAAGAGAAGCATTCTTAAATGCAGAAAGCAAAAAATGTAATCAGGTTTACTTTACGAAAAATCCAGATCCTTTTCATAAACTTGTTAATTGCTCCCTTTGTTCCGCAATGCAAGATGTTTTTGCAAGCTTCTAGTTTACCTTGTAAAAACATCTTACATTGTGGGATGGAGGGAGTATTATTTGCCTGTTGCAGACTGCAAATGAAAAATCACCCCATATGTTAAGCTGAAAATGGCATCCAAGTCCTAGTATTATTGTTGCGAGGTGCAAAAGCAATCGAGTTTCAGTAAGACTGATTATAAGAACATAATCCCTCCATTCCAAAAGAATTGAAGTTCTAGGATTGTCCGAAGTCAAACTTCATTAAGTTTGCCAAAATAACCAAACAGAGCGGCAGATCTCACCGGCGGGCGGGAACAGGGACGCCGGCGTGGCCTGCGGGAACGCGAGCGCCACCTCGAGCGCCGGCAGCCCGACTTTCCCTCCGTCCTCGTTCCTCCCCTCTCCGGCGCCGCCTGCACGATACCAGCGCACGGAATGAAAACGCCCTCAAAACAGAAGCCGCTCAATCCCCGCGGCAAAACCCGGCCGCCACGGAGCTCGGTCCGCCGCTCACCTCGCAAGCTCCCCATCTCCGCGGCGCAACCGAGAGCTCGTGGGCAGGGGATCCGAGCTTGTTTCGATCGAGGTGGAGGAGTAGTTGAGAATTGAGAAGGGGACAAAAGACGAGAAGCTTTGGAGGAGCTATCCGGCCATTTCGAGAGTTAATAGACCGTACGCTAGCCGGGTCCACAAGTCACTGACGCAACTTATTATTGCCTCGTGGGCATGGCCTGGCGGCCGGCCGGCCAGCGGCGAGGGATTTGCGTGTACGCGACGTTCTGCCCATGGGTCGGTCACTGACAAGTGAGGCTAGTCCCTGGTCCCCGGATGTCAGGGAAGTTATCTTTTTTCCGCCGGACGGCGCTCTTCCCTTCCGTTAAACTTTGCAAGCGTTCTAGAATTTTCACTGTAATAAAAGAAAACGTGAAGTAAAATGCACCAGAGATCTTATGTTGGTTGTCTGCACGTTTTTTACATTTTTGGGGAATATGGTTCAATGGCTGTCCCAGTATTCACACTAGATGGAAGAAAAATATCGATTTGTTGAACATTGTGTGTAGACGGTGTACGAAACCTGAAACATAATGACTATGAGCCACACGATCGGCGATTTGCAACAACTCAGGGGGCGATGACACAAAATGGCTTCATAGTTACTCAAAGAAAAATGACTTTGTTTTGGGGATCTCAATCTTCAGGGTCATTGAATGTACCTACCAATGATGACTCTAATGTCGGTTCCTTATTGAATTAGGCGTTGTATGGAGATCGGACCTCTCTAGAGTGAAAACCTATTGTCTAAATTTTCACCTAGACAGGACGACGATAGCGCTTGAGAACACTGCTATCTTCTTGGAAGCATTGTTTTGGAGAATCCTTACACACAGTGTCGGTATCGTCAATCGTGGTGGTTTGTTCATGTTGTTGAGCCTCTAATTGCTTCGGCAGGAAATTTTGTTTCCTTTTCGGCTGTATGCATCATTGATGTCTAGATTAGTTCTGAATATTTTGTTGTTGCAGAGACTAGATGTATGTGGTATCTTCTTGATATTAATACATTCCTTTTATAAAAAAATAAACTTGTTTGAGGATACATTGGTCTTGAACCACGTTAGGGCACTCCCAATGTTTGTATCTTAGCACGTAATCGTAGGTATTTTGCTTATGTGGCATACTATTTAATGAAGAAAGAGAGAGAGGTTGTATCTTAGCTAAGATACAACTCTTGCACATGGCCGTATGCAAAAAGCATGGTTAAACCAATCATATTTATGCATGGAACTAAAATCATTAAATAAGATACAACTTGTAAGAAACAATGCATTGTAGGGGTTGTATCTTAAGTTTTTATTGCTCCTATGATACTGTGCTAAGAAACAATTGGAAGAGCCCTTATACGTGTTGTTTGGTTGCCTATAATTATCTCAATCCGCATTGATTTTTATAGTGTAAATTGCATTATAGCAACCATGCATACGAGGAAACGGTTGATTCGAGTGTTTCCCAAAGCACGTGCTTTGAGCTTTGTATCGTGTAGGGAGTAGACCCAAGCAAACATATGGATAAGCAAACGATTGATTCCTAACCCATTAATCTCGTATATCCGCAAACAGAAGTCGGTCACCCCTCATTTGTTTATTCGAGCAATCACACCTTGCATATCTAAACTCTTAAATTCATGTAAATACATGCATCAATGATCGCATAGCAACCAAATTCATGCATAGCATAGAGAAGTTTGTCATACATAACATCACACAATCAAGAGAGTCCAATATCATCTAAATTTATACTATTAAAGAGAAAGCTACTTCATACACACAAATCAATGTTTAGACTGAATAAGAAAAAGAACGAAAAATAGAAAAGACTGCCTAACAAACCAGCCTGTTGGAAATAAGGAGGGACTAGTAAAGACTAATTAACACACATATCTCTTGGTTGAAAAAGAGGAAGAAAGGAAGGCAGCATAATAAAGAAAGGCCAAGTCCAGGTTCTCCCTCACTTAGAAAAATGTGATGAAAGATAATAAAATCAGATATGTTGCTGGGATGTTTGTTGATCGAAGCAATAATTCTGCCGCACCACTTTATGCTTCGATGGAGGTACATCATGCTGGTTCACCCATTGTTATGTGTTCTTATTGTCACTGTTTAGCTGTTGTTAATCTCATGTCATTAGTAAAACAAAGTAATGTAACTATAAAAGTAATGGCATGTTTAAGAAAATTATATTGTTAATCTAAAGCAGTGATATCGTTTTAGAAATGCTACTATCTTGCTATGTTTTCATGAAGATAACAAAGAATTGCGCAAAAGGAGATCGAAGTTCCTATCCTCTGCATCCATCTTTGCACCCTTATCTCCTTCCCTGTGTGAAAGCCGCAAAGTGCGTGCGAGTGTGAAAGCAGATGGCGGCTGCAGCTCGCTACACGCCAGTCCTTCCCCTGTTACTGTTCAATCCATCTGTCGGAGTCATGTCTTTGCACCATCCTCAAGCTGAATGAACAGCAGTACTCGTCGGTAGCACTCAGCTGTAGACCTGCAGATTAATCACAAATTCAGAAGATTGCGCCTACATCTAAACATTGGTATTATATTATCTGTTTAGTTAAATTAAACGTACATTTATGTAACTTTGTTTTGGTCTTCTTCACTGACTATTGTTATCCATGCTGTTGCATTATTGTTGCATTCTTCTTAGCAGTGTTGTTTGATGTTGCGATTGCTGTTAGCATATTTGTATATGAAAATTATTTACTTACTGGCATGTCTGCATTTAGATATAAATGTATTGCTATGTATTTATGAATGGTCAGCGTATGGGTGAAATAATTTGATTGTGTTTTGGTCTTCGGGGACTAACACCCGGGTTGTTCAACGTTTGTGGCGCTTTTAGGACTAGTTTGAGATTCCCCGGAATTAGCAACCATTGTGGCACATTCTTGCCTTTTGGAAGCGATCGACCTTGAGGTCTTGGGCGTTGTTTGAACGTGATTGTATACATGGAGAGGTCGCAAAGATGATTCTTTGGCTGTCCCAAAAATTCTGGAAACCAAATCTAGAGGCAGAAGTTGCAGGTGTGAACCGGACAGTGAAATTCAGTGATGACAAGCGGATCTGAACACTGCACTCATGACAGGTCCCAAGATAGACGATACTGACTGACTGACATATGTAGCATGCATGCCGGTCCGAAGAAGCAACCAATGTGGAAAAACAATGTCCTTGAGTGGGAGTGGTGGTTGTCCAATCTCCAATGATATGAGAAACACATGCACACTATTATATCATGAGCTCATCGCCTCACTATCACGGCCATATCCACCCATCCTAGCTAGAAATGAGACGAGATCGTTTTCTTCTTCGTGCACTTGTTTTTCTTAGTAGCCTTTTACCCTTTCCTCACTTCCCTTAACGTATTGGCCACACTATTGTTCGTTTTGGTCCATCATTCGTGTAGTGTATCCCACCGCAACCGAGAGTCTGAAAGTGAGGGGTGCTTCTCTCATTGGCGAGGAAGAACGGTGGCCTAGATCAATGGCAGCATGCCAGGGTCCGACCAGCGCGCAGGAGCTGTCATCATCGTCGGGGAGGAGCGCGACGGAGGCAAGGGCACTCAAGGTCCATAGCGAGTCCGAGAGGCGGCGCCGGGAGAGGATCAACACCCACCTGGCCACATTGAGGAGAATGATCCCTGATGCCAACCAGGTCTGCATCAACTCCATCCATCTCGCGTTTTCCTGTCATATCAGTTCTTGTTCATACCAAATAAATAAATAAATAAAAATAGGCAGACGACATAAGGAATTCCTGAAGTCGAATTGACAGGGTTAACTGAATTTGTAGCTGAAACAACTTCGTTCCTAAAAAGCAACACCATTTCCATACAAACTGAGAAAACTAGCAGCAACATTGCAAAATATTTAGGTTCTTTGTCTGAATCAATACTGATAGTTATCTTGTTGTATGAGCAGATGGACAAGGCTAACTTGTTAGCCAGTGTGGTGAACCAAGTGAAGGAACTCAAGAGGGAAGCAACCAAAACCAGACGATTGCAAGCAACAACGCCAGTCCCACCGGAGGCCAACGAGATCACCGTGCAATGCTACGTGGCAACCGCCGACGACTGGACCACGTGCATTCGTGCCTCCGTCAGCTGCGACGACCGGCCGGGCCTCTTGGCAGGCCTCGCAGGAGCGTTCCGTGGCCTCAGGCTGAGGACGCTGAGAACAGAGATGGCTTCTCTTGGAGGCAGGGCACACCATGTGTTTGTGCTGTGCAAGGAGCACGACGACGTCGGTTCTAGCCTGAGGTCCCTGGAGGGGCCGGTCCGGCAGGCGGTCGCCGAGGTCGCCTTCCCGGAGATGGTGTGCGGTGGCAGACCGTGGAGCAAAAGACAGAGGATTTTAGAAGAGCGCTGCCCGGTCATGTACTCCGTCTAGGTGGTTTCCTTCCGGAGAAATATTTTCGGATGGAACATGAAAGAAAGGGAACGCAGCAACGATGCGTGGGGCACTCACTGAGAAGTTCTTTAGAGAGAGATAAGGCTCGATCGATCCTGATTTATTTTGCCGGTGGCGTTTGGGGAGCTGCAGTAATTGCGGAACAGGAAACAGGCGATTTAGGCTATTCCCCCCTTCCCATCTCATCCTCATCGCCCTCCCCTGCTCCCACCCCCGCACCCACACCACTCACTCCCAACCCAAGGCCGCCCTCGCGAAACCCTAGCAATGGCGGTCGGATCTCACCGGCGCGGCCCGGCCCTCGTCGGACGCGGCACACCGCGATCGCTTCGACATCTGCGGTCTCTGCGCGGAACCTAGCGGTGAAGAAGGTGGTGCGCGCCCACTTCCCCGACGAATCCCAGTGGACCGAGCTCTGCATCGAGATCATTCGAACTGGTTCGCGGGAGGAGGTGCATCGATTCATCGGCGACGACAGGTGCAACGGCACCATGATGATTTACTGGGCAATGGTCGAGGCGGAATCCGCCGATCCGGAGGTTGCGGTGTTGAGTACGAGTTGGGTTACATTGGACTTTGAGTTGTAGTGTGAGTAGGATACGTGTAGTGTTGGAGTCCGACACGTTGTATTCTTGGGCTCTAATGAGAGGCACCCCACGGTTGTAACCTATGTCAAAATAATAGCACAGGTACGCAAGGGGGAGCCGGCGGCGTGTGACGGCGCCCGGGTGGCCGGAGTGCGGTATTGTAGCTGTGTCATGGGGAAGAGCACCCATAGTCAAGCCCCGAAGATGTAGCCGATGTTCGGTGAACTTCTTTAACAAATCTCGATGTCGTGCCTCGTGTGATTGCTTGGTCCTCGAATGATCTATTACGCGCTGCGATTCTATTCTACGAAGTGGTATCATGAGCAAAGTTTGATTGAAGCGGATCGTTTGATCTAGAGGATGAAAGAGCTATCGGAAAATTGGCTGCGACGGCGCGGAAGTCCAAATCGCGTGCGAGAATAGCAGCTCAAGGGACGGCTGGCTGGCGAGTCGGGTACGAAGCCGGACATCATGAGGATTTGTTTGAAGAAAAAGGGAACGAGTCCCAAGGGATATGTCTCTCCGATGTGAACTCGTACACGTTCAGCTCAAAACCTGGTGACGTACGGGGGAAAAGAAGAGTCAGAGAGGCTTATAGATCGGAATCGGCAGAAGTAAAATCCATCAGAATTCTATACGTGCGTGTACATCAGGAGCAAAGTTTTGCAAGGCAGTTGCTAGCATTCGTTTTGTGTCAAGAGGAGCAACTTTACATGAAGACCAGCTGATTACCTGCTAGCAGTATACACGTGGTGTACTTTTTTTTTAGAGCAAATGATAGTCCCGACTTTATAAATAAAGCCAAACGGCAGGGGGAGAGTACAGTACAGCCACCAGAGTAGTTAACACGAACGACGGCACACCTGCCACTAGGATGCCATGCAGGGCAAAATAAACCAAGTTGCGAAGACACAGGGGAAAACAAAAAGCGCCTAAACTTGCAAGGCGACCAGAGACTTGTGATTAGCTTGCCGACCCCATCACCGGAAGTAAGGGCTTGGCAACATCCTTAATTCGAGAAATCCAGGTCTTCAGGTCCTCCTTGTCAGCTTCCTTAATTAGAGGCATCCAACTCTATAACACAGCAGCCAAACGGAATAAGCAATCGACAGGGCATCTAGGGAATGCCTTTTCAATTGTGAATTTATTACGCGTGGTCCAAAGAATCCAACAAGAAGCAGCAAACACCACCCAAAACAAACGAAGCGAGGATCCCTTCAAAGATCTAGCCAAGACACGAACATCCCGAAAGGAGTTAGGACACCAGGCATTACCCAGCCAGGACCGAGCACAACTCCAGAAAAATGAGGCCAAGTGACACCGAAAAAAAATGTGTTCAGTAGATTCCGGAGCCAAGCAGAGGGATCAATCAGTCGACGCCGAACCATTGCGTTTACGGATTTCATCCGAGGCAGGCAACTTTCCACGAAAAGCTTGCCAAAGGAACACCTTAATCTTAGGTGGTACCCTAGCCCTCCAAATTGGAGCGAACCGGGGCGAACGAGATCCACCAATTAAGACCGCGTACAACGATTTGGCACTAAACTTTCCCGACGAGGCAAGTGACCAAACAGCCACATCCTCACCCTCAGAGAGCAAAGGAAGCATGCCCACGAGCCGATGCCAATCACTCAGCTCATCAGGGGAGAGAGTTCGAAGAAACTCAAAATCCCAAAACTTATCCGCGAGGGCAGCCACCGAAATATTAGGCCAAGGGCAATACGAGAAGAGAACTAGGAAAATAATCTCCAGTCTCCCTTCAGGATGCCACAAATCACGCCAAAAGCGGACAGATTTACCATTGTGGACAGAAAACTTGACGTGGGTGCGGAAAACATCACGCACCTTACAGATAGAGCGCCAAAACTGGGACCCATGCTTGGAAGAAGCCAGAAGAGGAGAAGAGGACGGGAAGTACTTTCCTTTGAGTAAGGAAAACCACAGAGGTTTGGGTGCCGGCTCCACTAACGCAACACAAATCTTCCACCGCCACTTAACCATCAGGCAGACATTCATAGTCTTAGTGTTAAGGATACCTAGACCACCAGACGTCTTAGGTCGACACAGAATGTTCCACTTAACCATGCGATACTTCTTCTTATTGTCGGCCGAATTCCAGTAAAAGTTACTCCTGTGCTTATCCATACCCTCGTGAGAAATAGCTGGGAGGTGATAGAACCCCATGGTATACATGGGAAGAGAGGTGAGACAAGCATTAATAAGAAAAAGCTTCGCAGCCTGAGAATGGTGCCGACCTCTCCAAGGCATCACACGATTGCCAACTTTGTGCACCACATGTGCAAGATCTTTAGAAGTGACACAAGAGGGGGAAATGGGCACACCCAAGTATTTGAAAGGAAAGGCCCCCAGCTGACAGTTCAACAAATCAGCAACGCGACGGGCCTCAGTCTGGGAGCATCCAACCGGAATAAGGTCACTCTTAGAAAAATTAATTTTGAGGCCCGACATCGCTTCAAAGCAGAGGATGATAAATTTGAGGTTAACAATGCCCAGATCAGAGTTTTCCACCATAATAATAGTATCATCAGCGTACTGCAGATGAGTCACACCAGAGGGGATGAGGTGAGAGGCCACCGGAGAAATATGCGAAGATGTCGCTGCCTTAGACAAGATACACGAGAGAGCATCAGCCACAAAGTTGAAAAGCAGGGGAGAGATGGGATCACCCTGACGCAGCCCTCTACCATTAGGGAAAAATTTGGTGGGTTGTCCATTAACCGACACCGTCGTGTGACCCCCACCAACAAGCTGGAGGATACGATGCACATAGGCCGCATCAAAGCCACGGGCTAGTAGAACAGTACGCAAAAACGACCAGCACACAGAATCGTAAGCCTTTTCAAAATCCAGCTTGAGAATGATCGCATTGCACTTACGACGCTTCAAATCGTGAACAATCTCATGCAAGGAGAGGATACCATCAAGGATGAAATGACCCTTAATGAAAGCAGACTGAGAGGGAGAGATAGCTTTATGCGCAATCGGGGACAATCTAGCGACAAAAGCCTTGGCAGGGAACTTGGCAATATTATTGATCAAAGCAATGGGGCGAAATTGCTTGATAGACTCCGCACCCTTAACTTTAGGGATAAGGGAAAGCACCGCATAATTAAGGCGAGATATGTCCACCGTGCCCAGACAGAAACCTTGAATGATCGCATAAACCAGGTGTTTCAGGACTGGCCAGAACCTTTGGAAGAAAGCATTAGAGAAACCGTCCGGACCGGGAGCCGAATTAGCATTGGACGAGCTAACAGCCAAATCAATCTCCTCACATGATAGGGGAAGCGTGAGGGATAAATTATCCTCCAACGAGATAATAGGGGAGGCATTCCAAAGATCAGGGGAGATGGAGACCGCATCAATTGGTCTCGCCGCAAGGAGGGAAGCAAACAAGGAAAAGATGTGAGCATTAATCACACTAGGGTCATCCACCAAGACACCATCGATTTCAAGCCGCACTATCTTGCAACGACGTCTCCTACCATTGGCAATAGCAATGAAATATGCCGTAAGCCGATCCCCTTTGACGGTCCAAGAAATCCGCCCACGTTGGCGCCAAAATTCCTCCTCAGCCTTGTGAAGGTCCATGAGATTAGCATCCAGCTCATACCGCTTTTCCCAGGCCGCGACATCCAGCCCAACCGAATCCGTGATCACATCCAAAGCCTCAATCTAGGAAAACAACTCCCTCTTCGCACGAATGGACTCCGCAGCCCTATTCGCCGACCAACCACGCAGAAATTGCCACAACCATTGCGAGCAAGATTTCCAGTCATCCAAAGGTCCAAAAGAACGGTGCCCACCAGCAAACAAAGCCAGAATCTTATCACTAAGGAACTGCTGAAACCCATCAATAAGTAACCACGACGAGTCAAAACAAAACTAACGGGAGGGCGGCACCAACCGAATCTCCGAAAACAAGAGGAGAGGCGAATGATCAGAACCAACATGGGGAAGAGACATGAGCGAAACCATAGGAAAAAGCACGTCCCAAGCCGGGGAAACAAGCACCCGATCCAGCACCGACTGGATGGGGGCAACCTGATTATTAGACCACGTGAAGCGAGCACCAACTCGCGGAATCTCGCGCAAAGCCTCATCAGTAATGAACTCGTTAAACAAGGCAGCCCGTGCCCAGCAAAACTGCGACGAACTTTTCTCAAAAGGAGAACGAAGCAAATTAAAATCCCCAGCAAGAACAACAGGAAGAGTAGAGCCCAGCAACTTATTGGACAGCTCCGACAAAAATTCATTAGTACGAGAATGATCAGACGGCCCGTACACCACAATGAGTTCCCAAGAAGCTCCGGACTCAAGCGATTTAAGCACCACACTCAAGAAGAAGCAACCTACCACAACTGGACCGACATCGAACACATCAACCGCAGCCCCAACCAGAATACCGCCAGCAGAACCAATCGAGGGAAGCCAATTCCACAAGAACCGCCCCGATCCACCTATAGAATCAAGTTGAGGAGATGAGAAGGATTCCTTTTTCATTTCTTGGAGACAAATCAAATCAAGAGAATGGAGACGGAGGAAGTCAAGTAATTGGTATCGGCGTCCCCTAACACCAAAACCACGAATGTTCCAAATGAGGGCTCTCATTTGGAAAGATTCTTAATGCGAAGGCTTGACCAGCTAGCAACAAGGCAAGGAACAACTTTAGATTTTCTAGACCTACCTCGACTCTTACCGCGAGCAGGGCCACTACCCAGCTCGCAAGGAGTCACAACAGGAGGGGTACATCGAGGGGGGGGGGAGAAACAGGCACAGAAGAATTCGGCAAGGCAGGAGCTGCCTTGGCCCTAGCAATGGCCGCTTGGGCACGTTCATTAGAGCGTAAAATAGACAACATAGCAGAAGGAGAGCAATCCTCATTACCCAACACAATCCCAGAATCAGCCGCAACCGAAAGAAAGTGAGATTTAGGCAAGGAAGACATCACAGTTCGGACAGGAGAGGAGATAGGGGTATCCACTCTAAGGATCGTACCTATCGTAGGGATGTCCTGCGCCGCCGCCCGCTTAGACGCTCGATCCACCACCGAGATCCCATCATCCGTATTGCGCCTGCTCTTGCGAGCTGTAGACATGGGCGTCTTGATGTTGTGAGCGGAAACAGACGGCGACGCCTCCAAGCCCGCCACCTCCGCACCCAAATACCCCTCGAGATTGCGGCAGATCCCAGACACAGGCGCCTGGGACGCCGCCTCCTGGGCCAACCAAGCCTTGGCCCGCGCAGACGATTTATGAACCGTGGTGCGCTTGAGGGAGGGAGGAACCTCATCCATGGAATCCTCTTCGAGCTCCGGGGAATCCACAATATCCGACAAGGAGGGAGGCAAATGGCGAGCATGACGATTAGAGCAGACCGCGGAACCATGGGAAGCATCATCCACAGACACAGGAGGGGACAGAACAGGGGCTGGGGAAGGAGCGGATTCCTCCAATACCGGGACCGGAGCGCGGTGAGGGTACAACCTTTGGATTCTAGGACCAAGCGCATCCCACTCACGGACAGAGAACGGCGGCCCACTAGGTTCACTCCCAGCACTATCCTCATCGAAACCATCAACAAACTGCTCAGAAGGGTGAGAAGGGGGAGGAGGGGGGACGCACCTGGCGTCGGGGGCGCCCTCAACCCGGACCTTGATGCGATAAGCCTTGAGCTTCGGGACGAACATCACAGACCCTTGCACAAGCTTGGGATCCTTGACCCAAACCGAGACCCGAATCGGGCCACGGTGGCTCAGGGACTCCTCGTCGTCCGCAATAGGCTTGCCAACCAGCTCCGCAAAAGCAAGGACACCAGGCAAAAAATGAAGTTCAGGAGGGACGTCTTCAAGCAGAACCCAAATCTCCACCAGAGACCCACAGGAGCGATCCACGAACACCGCCTCCTTGACCGAGATAGCCAGTTGATGGATCGGTAGGGTGAAAGATGCACTCTTGGAAACCATTATGAGACTCTCTTTTGAGGGAAACACCACACCAAATTTCGAGGAGGACAGCTTCTCAAGTTGCCAATCCCAGTCATCCGCACCCCACTCGCGCAACTCCTCCGCAATCCATTCCAGAGGGGTACTCACATCAGACACCGAGATCACCGCCGCGTTTTTAACCTTAGGGGCCGGCACCACCACCCCTTTGCCTCCTTCCAGGCCATAGAAATCACAGCCCGGCAGACCTCTGCCATAGTGCTTGATCACCGGGGGCGGGTAGCGCGAAGTGCACTCAGCAGTCAGATGGCCATCTTGACGGCAGATCAAACTGAATGGGAGGATTTGCACTGCGCCTGGAAATGGTCAGGGCGATGGCAGGCGAAGCAGATCAGCGGGCCAGCAGGCCCTTTGCTGGCCCCCTGAGAAGAAGACCCGTGCGCCTGCGCACCCGCAGCAAAGCCCGGAGGAGGCGGGAGAAGACCATCACCAAACCCAGCACCAGCGTTGCCAATACGCTCCTGAAACTTGTGCTTGTGGTTGTTATTGTAGAAGGACCCCTGCTGCCTAGATCCGAAGTGAGCCTGACCTTGGAACCCGGGCGGGCCACCTCCACGGCGCTGCGATCCCACCGCAGGGCCGGGAGGGGGCGGAGCAGAAAGAGGGGCAGGCGGAGCAGCACCCGAACCATCCCCCACCGGCCCAAATCTAGGACGAGCCGCCGCAGCGGCCGCTTCCCAAGCATCCAACCCAGGGGAGGGAGGAAGGCCCCAACCATCACCGGCAACAGGCGAGGCAGCCTTGGAAGCCTTCTCCTTCTCCAGCCTCGCACGGAGAGAAGCCTCCATGGCCAGCCCCTCCTCGTCCACCGAGGCCGCGTTCCCTCCAGATCCACCTCCACCTTTGGACGGGGGCAAGCCATCAAAGGCCGCTCGCTCGGAGGAAGGCGGACGAGAAGACGACATAGCAACCGCGGAAGCGAAAGGGCGGCCAAGAGGAGGAGGGGGAGGAGGAGCACGACGGATGCGGCGAGGAGGAGGGAGGAAGGAGATGTGGTGCCGCAAGTCACGAGGGGCAGCAGGAAACCCTAGCGAGGCGTCGCTGCATCCCCGGTGAACCCATAAATAACCACTCAAAGAAGGCCGGGCTGGGCTAGGGGTCACAAGAGGCCGAGGCGGATCCAAGATAGGAGGTGGGACAACACACACCCTCCGGCCCACTAACGGGGGAAAATCATCCGAGAAAAAAGAGAAGGCCGGCCTGTTATCAGGAGGGAGGGTAGGCCCACCAGGCCCACTGCCCACGGCAGCATCCGAAGCAGCAGTTAGGGTTTCCGAATCCGCCGCCGCCTCCACAACCGACGACCCGAGATCTGACCACACCGGAGAGGGCGGGGAAGATGGAGGTGACAAGCCATGACCAGGATATGCACCAAGTAAGCCCAGCATCGGGGAGCACGGCGGCACAACCCGTGGGCACCGGCGACGAACCACCCTCCATCCAGGCTCCGCAGGCCTCCAAGGAAGCAGCGACCACCGAGATCTCCCACCGGGAGCGAACTTGGGCACACATCCACCAGGAGTCGGCATCTGCACCGGCGAGGCACCAACCTCTTCAACATCAGAATCAGAATCCCCATCATCTAGAGCCCAGAAATGGTTAGCATGAGAAGTAACACCCACCACGGCCCCCGAGCCCGAACCACCATCCGACACCACCGCGGTTTCACAGGGTAGGGGGGAGGAGGCAGGGACCGGCCAAACCACGGACGAGAACGATGACGGCAAGGGGGAAGCGGCAGAGAGGAGGGCCTGACCAGACAGATCAACGAGCATAGAAAGCTCCGCCGCGCCCCCGTAGATCTCGACGGCCGTCACGCACGCAGCGGGGGCCAGAGCCCCAGGGGAAGGGATGAGGTGGGGAAGGGAACCGAGGGAAGGAGATGGAGAGGGGCGCAAGAGCTGGGGAGGGGGAGCTGCCGCACCGCAGATCTCGCCGACCGGAGAGAGGAGGAGGAGGGGGGCGAGAGACAGGGGGAGCAGAGGGGGGAGCGGGAGGGGAGCGGAGGAAGCCATCCTCATCAAAGTCCAACTCAATAGGTGTTGCATCACCTCCACATGGGCCCAAGTGCCTTGTACGACCTAGATTTAGTTTTAGGACTCCTTGGGACGTCCTTCCACTACACGTGGTGTACTTGGGCATCACGTCAAGAGTAGCTCGGATAATTTTTTCGCAGTGTCAGTTATACAAAGAATCATGGTGCCAACGGGTACCAGATTTGAGGTGGAGAAGTTCAGCGAAATTGAAAATTTTGGGTTATGGCAGACACGGGTGAAAGATTTGTTGGCACAACAGGGATGCTTGAAGGCGTTGTGGGATGCTAAGCCAACTAAGATGGATGCTGAGGACTGGGAAGAGTTACAGTTGCAAGCAGCCGGAACTATATGGTTGTGTCTGTCGGACCAGGTTATTTATCATGTGATGGATAAGGATTCGCCGAAGAAGATCTGGGAGAAACTGGAAAGTCAATATATGTCCAAGACTGCGACGACCAAGGTGTATTTGAAGAAAAAGTTGTATGGGCTGAAGATGCAGGAAGGTTCGGATCTTGTGGAGTACATGAACGCCTTTAATCAAGTTGTGACGGATCTAGCACGCTTGGGTGTGACGGTTGCTGACGAGGATAGGGCGATTCTTCTTCTTTGTTCATTGCCACCATCCTATGACCATTTGATCACTACTTTGACGCACGGCAAGGAGACCGTCAAGAATGAGGATATTACTGTGGCATTATTATCTTATAATATGAGAAAGAAGAACGCGGTGGAAGTCACTCATGGTGAAGGTTTGCTAGTCAAAGGTGAAGCGTGGAGGAAGGGATATGAGGCAGGGAAGAACAAGAAAAAGAAAAAGAAAGTACAGTGTCACAAGTATAAGCAGTGGGGACATATGAGATGGGACTGTCCAGATGGTGGATTTAATGCTAATGTGGCAGCTCGTGGTGATGACTCAGACAACAGTAGTGATGTTCCCGTAGTATCAGACAGACGGTCAACCAAAAGTGAAGCGTGGATGTTGGATTCAGAAGGAATCTAATTTCTCTTGGAGTTCTTCATGATGATGGTATGGAATTCTGTTGTGATCGGGATAAGAAGACCTTGAATATCATGGAAGATGAGGTGATCGTGATGATTGGAGAGAGGACGGCTTCGCATCTTTACAAGTTGCAAGGGAGCACTATTGCAGGTGGAGCCACGGAGACTGGAGTTGCAGGAATAGCGGAAGGATCTCACGGAGGCGGCGGGTCTGCGGCGGACTCATCAAGTAGCTCTCAGTAAGCTACGAAGAAGAATACCCAAGTCCGGAGTACATGGAAGTTTGACGCATGGACAAATTCAAGGTGGTGGAGAATATTCGCCAAGGTGGAGTTTGTTGAGTTTCTGTCGAATATAGTGTACGAGTTGGGTTACATTGGACTTGGAGTTGTAGTGTGGGTAGGATACGTGTAGTGTTGGAGTCCGACACGTTGTATTCTTGGGCTCTCATATAATGAGAGGCACCCCACGGTTGTAACCTATGCCAAAATAATAGCACAGGTACGCAAGGGGGAGCCGGCGGCGTGTGCCGGCGCCCGGGTGGCCGGAGTGCGGTATTGTAGCGGTGTCATGGGGAGGAGCGCCCATAGTCAAGCCCCGGAGATGTAGCCGATGTTCGGTGAACTTTGTTAACAAATCTCGGTGTCGTGCCTCGTGTGATTGCTTGGTCCTCGAATGATCTACTACGCGCTGGGTTCTATTCTAACATGCGGCCCGATGGCATCGATTCAAGGAGGATACAGTGACCCCCATCCTCATCCGGCGCCCGAGGACGACCCCGCTCGTCCCCCCTCATCTGCAGCAGCTCCGCAAACTCCTCCGCCGCCATGAAGGAGGCGGATCCGCCGCGGCTCGAGCTGAATCGGGTTTCTACCCCGGGTGAGGTTCGTTCGAGTCGCGATCCTACACCTGGTGGATGGAAGGATGTCGAAATCCCACCATGGTCAGGTGATTATGCAGGTTCGTTTGCTGTGCGTTCTGAATGGGAGAAATCGAGATTGTGTTCAGTTGGTGATGTAAGTTTGGATTTGCTCGGCGATGGGGATTGTTCCTCTACATCGTTAGAATTGGATAGTACTGGTTCTGAGGATTTGAAGTCGGAGATTGCGGCCGTGGAGGAGTCGCCAGTGAGGTGCTCGGGTAGCTTGCCGGTTCTGGTCTCTGCTAACCTGGACCCACTTGTCCGTGACCCAATGTTGGGGCCGCGTCCATCTGATCCGTTGATTCGTGGTCGTGTGGTCAGGAAGGAAGCGGACTCCAAGAAGACGCCTACACCTAGGTTCTGTGATGACCTAGAAGCTGTGGAGGAATACTTTGGGCAGTTGTGGCTCATTCCCCCCCTCGCCACTGTGATGCTCTTCCCAGATCTAAGGATGAAGCTCCTGTGAGTCTCAACAAGTTGGTGTGGATTCGGAAGGATTTATTCGTAGCTCGACAGTTCTCCCTTAGTGATTGCTACCCTGTAGATCGTCTTGGACCTTTTGATCCAAGCCCTACCCGCTTCTGCATCTCTAAGGAGGGGATTGGTCCCGGATCTCTTTCCTTTGCAGAGATTATGAGGAAATCAATGGCTGATAAGAGGGGCAAGATCCCAGGAGGGGCCAAAGCGCAAGTCCAGACCCAGAAGAAGAACAACTTGGCTCCGGTGGCCAAGCAAGATGGTGGGAAGCAACAGGATCCGCCACACCCTGGTGGTGGTGGTGGTCAACCTGGTCCTCGCCAAGCTCCTCGTCGCGCCCCTGCTACTGATGAAATTCCAGGTGTGCAACCAGTAGTTTACATGGATCCTGAACAACCTCTAGACCCCAAGTATAGTGAGATGATTTGGTTCAACTGTGGAGGCCCAGGTCACTATGTTGGTAACTGTGTTAAGCCAAAGAAATGCTTCATCTGTGGGGAGGTGGGGCACAATGTCAACAACTGTGCAGCTTGGGCTCAACTTCACCCTTCTGCCACCTACCTTGGAAGTGCAGCTATTGGCCTTGGATTTTATCACATTGATGTCCCTATTGCGAATGAAAGTAACTGGCTCAATTTCAAAAAATGTGGGATGCTCAATGTGTTGAGAGGTGAGACCAACAAGGTGGAAGTGACAGAACTGCTCAACTCAGTCTTTTGCAAAACTAAACAGTGGCCATGGCAAATTAGGGAATTGAGCAATCAAACTTTCCTTGTGAGATTTCCCCCTTGGAAAAAAGTTGAGGATCTGATTGACTTTCCAGCCTTTGATCTCAAGGAAGGTGTGAATGTTAAAATAACTGAATGGAAAGGAGGTGTAGATCCCTTTGGTGAGCTGATTGAGGCATGGGTTGTGATTGGAGGCCTGCCACCAGAATGGTGTACCTGGAAGGTATTTGCTCAGGTGGCTTCTTATTTTTGCATTCTCACTGATGTGGACTGGAATGGCATGTTTAAGAGCTTCTATGCGAAAGTGAGACTCAAAATAGCATGCAGAGACCCTTGCAAGATCCCCTTCAGGATAATTATGGAAATGAAGAAGAAACTATTTATGTTTGAATTCAATGTGGAGGGTTTTGTTCAAGCAGGTGGTCTTGATCCAAATGAGGAATTGCCTGATATTGACTTAGAGGGATCTGGTTCTAGGAAAGATACGAATATGTCTGATGTGGATAAGTCGAACTCGGTTGATCTGAATGAGGATGATGAACCCATTGATGATCTGGATCTGGCCAATATAGTTTCTGGAAACAAGAATGGAAAATCTATCTGTCTGGACCCTGGGTCTGCTATTGGTGACTTTCACCCTCAACATATGCACGATTGCATCCATGAACAGTTTGTTGCCAACATTGTCATGAATGGATATATTGATGTGGCTGCTGCATATGCATGCCCAGCTACTCCTGAAATGGAGGAAATCATTCAAGCTGGAGGGAGTGATCTCCTTGAGCTAGAGGAGACCAATGCAAATGGATTCAAATATACCCCCCTCATATCCCTTGTATGAGTGAAGCTGTCCCCTCTGCCCTAAATAAGGAATACTTCTCCTATATACTGAAGTCCCTACAAGAACCTGACTTTGAGGATGAGTGTGAGATGGTTGGTGTTGAGGTGGCTGATCTCACAATTCCCGAGCCTGTGATTGAAGCCTTGAACATGGGATTTGTCAAGAGGTCTCTCCTTGATTCTTTTGGAACTTCCTCACCAGATGCCGCTAAGAAAGTTCCTAAGAAAGTTGATAAAGAGAAATGGGGACCTGTTTTGATTCAGAAACCTATTACTAGAAACCATGGTAAGATCAACATGCTGGACAAGGCTTCTTCTTATCTGCATAAGAAGAACCTGGAAGTTCCCACCTACTTCAAAGGTAACTCATTTGCTGTCCTTTCTCCTGAAAACTTAATTTCCAATGCTTGTTATCTAGATGTGGAAATTGGTGTGGATTCTTCTGAATGTCATCACATTATTCAAACCTTGATTGAAAAATAAAAAAGTATGTGTTTGGCTTTTGCTAATGATAACCCTGAAATTTCTTTACCAGATAATTTAGATATTAACTTTGAAGAGGAAAAACTTAATTACCATTCTCCTATTCCTGTGGATATAGATATTGGACTAGGGGGTACTGCTAGTTTTGATACCCCTACTCCCAGAATTATTTCCAAAGTTCAACCTTGTGGTTTGTCCCATCCTTTTAAAATAACATGATAGGTCTTTTCTGGAATGTTAGGGGTCTTAATCAAACTGGTACAAAATAGTGCCTAGTGGATATCATCAATGATTGTAAAGCTGATTTTGTGGGTTTCATGGAAACCAAGAAAGAACAGTTCTCTGATTTATATTTACAATCCCTTGTTCCTAGTAAAATTATTGTGTGGCATTTTATTCCTGCTATTGGGACTGCAGGGGGTATCCTTTTGGGTATGAATTCTGACCTGTTTGAGGTTGTGGGTTATATTGATAGAAAGTACACCCTCACTGCCACTGTGGTTAACAAAAATGATGGGTTTTCTTGGCACCTTGTGGTGGTCTATGGTACTTCTTATAATGAATTGAAGATTGAGTTTCTTGTTGAGTTGCATGATGTTATGGAACACGCTACTTTACCCATTTGTGTGGGTGGTGACTTTAACTTAGTCAAAGAATCTAATGATAAAAGTTCTGGTCTTATTAATCAACATTTAGCCTCTTTTTTTAATGATTGGATCAATAAATGGGGGCTGATGGAGATTGAGATTTCTAATAGAAATTTTACCTGGAGTAATAATGAGGAAACTCCTGTTCTTACTGCTATTGATAGGATCTTTTATTCCCCTTGCTGGGATAGGAAGTTTCCCTTGTCCACTCTTTATGCATCCCATCGAGCTGGCAGTGACCACTCCCCTTTAGTTTTTAACTCTAGTGGTCGTGTAATCTTTGCTCCTCGTCTTTTTCGTTTTGAGAAATGGTGGATTGATCAACCTGATTTTAAAGAGATGGTGAAGAAAGTCTAGAATTTTCCTTCTCATCATCGTGCTGCCATAGATATCTGGCAACATAAAGTTAGGTTGCTTCGCCAGAAGATTAAGGGTTGGAATATTAACCGTGAAGCGGCCCTTAAGAAAGCTAAGAAAGATCTCCTTGTGGAGCTTGACATTTTAGAAACTTTTACTGATGAAGGTTGTGGTTCTGTTTCTGATTCCAATAGAATGAAAGATATGAAATCTGAACTTGAAAATATCTGGAAGGTAGAGGAAACTGCCTTGTGGAAAAGATCCAGGGATAGGAAAATTGTGGATGGTGATCGCAATAACTCTTATTTTCATGGGTTGGCAAATCATAGGCATCGTTAAAAACATGTGGGAGTGATTGATAGTGAGACAGGTCCTGTGACTAGCACTAGTGACATTTTATCTGCTGCTACTTACTTTTATAAAAAACTCTTTGGGCATGAAGATAAACCAAAGTCCATCTGGGTGAAGATTTTTGGGATCCTAATGATCTGGTGGCCTTGGAAGAAAATGATATGCTGCAGAGATCCTTTTTTGAGGATGAGATCAAAGAGGCAATTATGGGATCTTATGCCCATGGTGCCCCTGGTCCGGATGGGTTGTATTTTCTTTTTTATCAAACTTTCTGGGACTTGATTAAAAAAGATTTTATGGCTCTTGTTAGGGATTTTGAAAGTGGGAAGTTAGATTTGAGTAGGCTCAATTTCTCAATTTTCACTCTCCTTCCCAAGATCCCTGGGGCCAGGCAACTTAACGATTTTAGGCCTATTAGTCTGTGTAATTGTAGTATTAATTTTTTTTACCAAAGCTATTACTAATAGGATTTCTCCTGTTGGTGATAGATTAATTGCCCCTAATCAAACTGCTTTCATTAGGGGTAGGTTTATTCTGGAAAGTGTAGTGATGGCTCATGAAGTTATTCATGAGATTTATTCTTCTAAAGAGAGTGTTGTTGTTTTGAAGCTTGATTATGAGAAATCCCATGACAGAGTTTACTGGGATTTCCTTCTGGAAATGCTTAACTCTAGAGGGTTTGGACAGAAATGGACAGAGTGGATGAGATTGCTTTTAGCTAAGAGCTCCTCTTGTGTTAGGATAAATGATACTAATGGCCCATATTTTGTCAGTGGCAAAGGGCTTAAGCAAGGAGATCCTCTTTCCCCCATTTTGTTCAATTAAGTTGCTGATGTCTTTTCTAAAATGCTTCAGAAAGCTGCTAATGCTGGTCTGATTCAAGGCTTGCTGCCTCATGTGATTAATGGTGGTGTCATCAGCCTTCAATATGCTGATGACACTATAATTTTCTTGGATAATAACATTGAGCATGCTAGGAACCTAAATTGGATTTTGGCTTGTTTTGAAGCTTTATCTGGTCTTAAAAATTTTCCACAAATCGGATTTGCTCTCCATTAACATGGAGCCTGATATGGAAAAATCTTTTGCCCAGATTTTCTGCTGTAAGATAGGTTCCTTTCCGTTTAAATATCTTGGTGTTCCTCTGCATTATAATAAGCTTAGAAGAGAGGATTTGCAACCAATTATTGATAAGATTATTAAGAAAATCTCTGGTTGGCTTGGTAAATATCTCTCTTATACTGCTAAGATGATTTTGCTATGCACTTGTGTAGCTAGCATTCCAACTTATCTGATGTCTCTTATTAAATTTCCTAAGTGGGCTATTGATGTCATTTCTTCCCAGATGGCTCATTTTTTCTGGGGCAATATGGGTTATGTTCAAAAGTACCACTTAGTTCATTGGGGTCTTGTGACTAGAAGAAAATCTTTTGGTGGGTTGGGTGTTCCTAACTTGAGGGATTTCAATCTTGCATTGCTTGCCTCTTGGGGCAAAAGATATTTTGATGACAAAAACAAACACTGTAAGACCTTGATTGACTATAAATATCAAACTTCTAAACCTAATATTTTGTGGTCTAAAACTGGTGTAGGCTCCCCTTTTTGGAAAGGTTTAACTTGGGCTCTTTCTGCTGCCCGCTGCTTTTACAAGTGGAAAATTGGTAATGGTGAAAAAATTGATTTTTGGCATGATTGGTGGGTGGGGCAATGTACCCTTAAAACCCAGTTCTGGGACTTATATGAGATTTGTATCCAACAAAAGATTTGTGTGGCAAAAGTGTGGGATGGATCCCAACTTAAGCTTTATTTTCGCAGATGCGTAGATCAGGTTCTATATGAACGTTGGTTGGCTCTATGCTCCGTGATTAGCAATACCGTGTTGGTTGATAGGGCAGATCTACCTGTGTGGACTCTCGAACCTTCTGGTTTATATTCTGTCAAATCCTTCTATGACATGATTAACTTTGGTGGTGTGGTCAGTAGAGTAAATGATTCTCTTTGGAAAATTATAGTTCACCCAAAAATTCATGTCTTCCTTTGGTTAGTTGTGTTTGACAAAGTTCTTACCAAGGACAATCTTGCCAAACGACAACATGTTGATGACCTTACTTGCGTTTTCTGTTCTGAACATGAATCTGTCCAGCATTTATTTTTTGATTGCATTGTTGCTAGGTTTGTTTGGTCATGTGTCTCTCAAGCGTTTGACTCGAAAATCATGACTTCTGTGGAGGATCTGTTACAATCTTGGAATGTTAAATCGTTGAAAGTTCTAAACTTAGTAGGAGCTGCCTCTTTATGGAGCATTTGGGTTCTGAGAAACGAATTCTGTTTTCAGGGGCGAAGCTGGAGAGGTTTGCGATGCATTCTGGATGTGATGCTGGTGAACCTGTGTCAATGGAAGATCCTCTGCGATCCCACTCAGGCGGCGCTCCTGCTACGGTGTCTTCTCCTCCTGGATTGGCGCCGTGGAGAGTTGTTGCGAATTTCCTAGACTGACTCCTCCCCCCTGGCGTGACAGAGGCTGACAAGCGCGGATTCCTGATCTCCAAGGGGTTCCTGGTGGAGTAGTGATTCGTGTTTGTGGTGTGCCTGGGGTGTTGCTTTCTGTTTAGGTTGAAAAGCATGTAAACGTGTGAGACAATGTGTGGTGTTGGGTCGAAGCCTTAACTTATGTGAACTTTGGTTGCATCAATAAAAGATGGAACCTAGGGGGTGAGCCCTTTTATTAAAAAAATTAGGGTATCTTCAACCCTATTCCTTAAAACGGATGCCGTAGTTAATCCATTCGTAGTTAACAAAATTAATCCGTAGATCATCCAACCTTAAATGCATCCATCCGCAATAATTCAATCAAAATATGGTAAATCCGCACAAATTAGATACAAGTAAGCGGATTGTAGTTAGATTTTGTCATAATTTGCATAAATTAAATGATATTTCGTTCACTTAACTACTAAAACTAATAAAATTAAAATATCTAATAAAACCCCGAACGATCACCTTATAGGCATAACCGAGCTATTCCGCAGTACCTCCGTCGCTGTTAGTGCCATCGTCTTCATCATCGTCACAGTCTTTCTTCTAACCGTGAAGGGTGGGGTCGTGACAGTCCTGCTTGACCATCCACTGCCGCTACCCGTACTCCTCCGTTGCGCGAAGATGACATCGACAATGGATGAGTATGGCATCACGGATCCAATGACCCGACATTTTTCTTGCCCTTGGCACTGTCGGAGGCGATGACATCGCTCAAGGACTACTCCTCGCCCATTTTCCCGAATTGTTGGTCCAGGCGGCGGAGGCCCGCTTCGACGTCTCCGCCGTGGTGAGAGAACGATCACAACTCAGGCCTCCACGAGGTTCTCATCAGTGAGAATTCAGGAGGTCGCCTCGTCGGACTTGGTGAAGGCATAGCGGTGCGCCTTGTTGCACTGCTCCCCCCGAGTCCTTGGCCTCCCTCTCCTCCGTTGAGGCTCGGCTCACGATGAGGAGGAGCCGTTGTCGCGGCCAAGGTATTGCAGAAGGTGGCCGCGCGCCTTCATGATCGGCGATGGCTACTCCTCCTTTATGGCCTTGCCACACAACTTCTGGTGTCGTGGCATCGACACCCCACAGTTGAACACCGCGTAGGCGTTGTTCGGCGATGAGGCCGGCTCGTCCTTGAGGTGGTTAGATATGAAAACTATGGTTGAAGTGTATCGAGGGCAACAATGCAGGCTCTTGCATTACTCGGCGTCCGATGTGGACGTCCCGATCGCGATGGATTTGGAGCGGTGAGGCGCACTCCGTCTTGACCCGACGGAGACGTGGTAGCGACGAGCGCTCCCCTTTGTTGGGGCATTTGAGAGGAGACGGTGGCACCGGGCTGCTATCGTATAGGAGCTAACGCTAGATGGCGTAGCCCATCTGCTCCACAAAGTCTTTATCCGTTTGGGTGGCCTTTGCGAGAAGGCTAGGCTGCGATAGTTGTTGCGGGGCCTAGTCCTCCTCGTCGCCGGACACGATGAGGATCTCGTTGTCGGAGAACCCTGGTACTGTGGAGGAGGAAGGGCCCAGAGATCTATGACGCCACCTCCAGGATCGTTTGGAGATTCGCGTCCACTACTGCCATCGGCTAGAACGAAGATCCATGACTTCATCATCGATATCGGTTGAAGCGATAGAGCGGAGAAGGAGATGACGGGAGCGGAGAGAGGTGCGTCTTAGGGCTGTGGACAGTGTCGAAGCCGTACTTATATACACGGGATGCGGCTGGAGTTGGTTCATCTGGGTCGTCTCTGGTATTGAACGTGCATGGAGAACGGAGGTGTCGCTTCACTGATCAACCGCTTCACTTTGACCGGAATCAATGTTTACAAGTCGCATCCGCTCTGGAGCGGCCCGACCTCCAGGAATATGTGCCAAATGTTTCTCGCGAGGAGATGGTTTTTGTGTGGACCGGGGGTGTCAAACGAGGGCATTTTGTTGGTCTGGACTCCCTTAAATCCCTCCATGTTTGGATCAGATTTGTGGGAAAATAGATATAACGCCACGTTGGGTAATATATATGGTCAGAACAACTCAATCCAAACAGATGCGGAAGATTTAAGAATCGACATTGAAGATACCCTTAGTACACGTCGATCACAGCAAAGCGCACAAGCAGCCGAGCCAGAGTATATTGCAATACGAGTGTAGAACAACTCTGCCAGATAATAAAAGCTAAACAACGTCAATCTTTGCTTCTCCGAAATAAGACTTCTCCAAAATAAGATGAATAGTGTCGGTTTAATACCTTGGAGACTCTCATAGGGGTAAGGTTTGCGTGCGTGTATATATTTATAGGGATGAGTATATGCACGTGTTGTGAGCGTATGTAACTGTATCGTGTAAAAAAGAATCTAGACCCAATGGCCCAAATTCAAAAGCCCGCCCACACCTACTAACCCCTCTCCACCTTCTTTTTTTCCAAGAAAAAGAAATCTTCTTCGTGCAGTTGTCATCCTTCTCATTTGCCATCTTCATTCCATGGCCTGGTCTCGACTAATGAGTTGCCACACTATTTGTCTACCTCAATGATTAGGCTACCGAACTCTATCCACTCACAAGGATCAACTGAAAAACTGACATGATCTCAGGTAATATCCCATCTCTCCATGTCCTTATACAAACCCTACTTTCCTTTCCCGGTCATTAATTGCTAAGCAAGATTAGGGGGAATTTCCCACCCCTGAAAATCATTGTAGATGTGAGTGACATTTGGTTTTAAGCACAAAAGGTTCCCATGGATTATCATACAGAGTTGTAATGCGGATGTGTTGTGGATTGCTACAACTCGCTCTTCAACCCTTCCGATTGCTTAACAAAATAAAAACAAACATAAAAAAATATGGGGATCAACTGGACTTCATTTTTTCAGTAATATTCAAAGTTGTCAGAATCGCGATTCAAGTCTTAGAATCTTACGACCTTACGATCCAAATTAGCCCCTCCGATCCTACGATTTTGCTCATAGAATCTTAGATTCTACGATTCTAGTAGTTAAGATTCTACGATTCACGATCCGACGAACGAAATTAAGATCCAATTCAGAATCTCGATTCTAACAACTTTGGTAATATTGCCATGTGATTTTGAGTGATGTTTCCATTAAATTGTGGATAGCGTTCTTTCGTTTTACTAGCTTATCCTGACACATAGTATGGGTAATTTTTGCCATGTGTTATAATGTATTGTAGTGGTGGTGTGGTGTGAGTGCAAAAATTGCATCTAGTGTGTGATGATATTGCGAAAAGGTTGGCATATGAAGTTGCCATTATGATATGGGACTAGCCGCTAGAAGGGCCCAGTCTTCATGAATTGAAGGTGAATTTGAGGAAACATAGGATGACTGAGAGGAATCATAAGAGAAACAAACACAAATTACAACACAAAGTGGCAACACAAGATATACATGGACACATACATGATCTAAATCGTTCACAAGAGAGAGATGGAACAAGATAGGGTTCTTCCCAAATCCCGAGACAAGGAGGTCTTGATATTCCTAGAGGAATCTTCACCTGTAGATGACCTTATATTCTTCGGAGTCTTTACCATGTAGGGAGCCTTAATACCACTAGGGGAGATCCCACAAGGCGAGGTAGATGGTCTAAGCTCTACTAGTATGACTTCTAATTTTAGATAACCCAAGATGATTCCCGTTGTAGTTATAGCATGGTACCCCACACCAAGCTGATTGCATCTCAATGCACCATACACCATTTCGACCGTAGTGTGATACCCCTATAAAATACAGTTGACTCTTGATGTACATTAACTGACCCATTACAATTAGATGGTTACCGTTGTTGGGTACGTAGCGCGATTCCCCCACCCCTATAGTCATCATCATGATACATTGACCCATTGCTATAGACCCCCACCCCAGCTATTGTTGCCTCTTGATGTATAGTGCCCTATTCTAGCCAGACGCTTCTCCTCGTCGTTGTATATGTATCATGGTTCCCCGTTTCTCTTCATGAAATGCCACATTGGTTCATAATGGGATACCCCCAAGCCGACTAGCGTTTCTCACCATGGAAAATTCCCTCTCGATGTACAATAGTCTGATATATGCAACGTTATTGTATGTGTGAGTACATGCGTGTACTTTGTGCGATTGTTCAAGATGCCGGTCGTATGTACAAGTTGGCCCATATTTTTCCAGTGTGTTCGTATGTGTACATAATTTAAAAGGGACTTTGTAATCTGCTAGGTCCAGGGCGAAAAGTTGGCCTGTGCCACAATCGAAGTTTGACATTTTAGTTATTTCACTCAAGCTTTCGTATTTTTGTCCGTTTCACTAACGCGTGCGAATAAAATAAGTACACGCCACTGATACGTCCCAAACGTATCTATAATTTATGCTTGCTCCATGCATGATTTGTCTGACTTTGCCATGTTTTACTTGAACTTTCATACACTTTTTATCATATTTGGACTAACCTATTAACTCAGTGCACCCAGTTGCCAGTTCCTGTTTTCTGCTGTTTTTGTATTTCAGGTTTTCCGGCCATTAAAAGTGCTAAATAAATCCCGGAAAAATTATATAAAAAATCCGCGTCGCGGAAGCTTCCTGAAGAACCAAAGATGGAAGGGGTGGACCCACCAGGGCCCCAGGAGGGTCCCTGGCACGGCCCCACCTTAGGGAGCGCCAGGAGGCCTCCTGGCTGCCCTGTGGCCCCTCTCGGTGCCCCTTAGGCCTATATTTAGCCCCCGCGGAGAAAACCCCTAATATCGATTTGCTATTCCTGTTCTCCTCTCTGTACCGCCGCTGCCGTTTCAAGATCGGGGCTACCAGGAGAAGCTTCCCCGGCACCCTGCCGGAAGGAGGAACCCCCTCCGGGAGACCATCCATCACCATGGACGCCTCCCGGATGTCTTGTGAGTAGTTCCCCTTGGACCATGGGTCCATGACCAGTAGCTATGTGATGTTCTCCTCCCCTCTTTGTGCTTCCACTTTCGAGACCTTGTGAGCTGCCTCACATGATCGAGGCACCTTTGTAATTTTCTATGTTGCTATGCTGAGTTTGCTGGGATCTGATGGATTATGAGACTATGTTCAGATTGTGATGAGTAATATATTTGGTTCTCTTTTATATTTATGTTCTTTAGTTAATTCTTGCATGTTCTCCGTTGCCGTATTTTGCTTTGGCCAAGTGATTTGTTGCAACTCCAAGAGGGAGCGTTATGCTTGATTGTGGGTTCAGCCCCTTGATGTCTAGCTTGAGTGACAGAAACATGAGACTAGGGGATGTGCTGTTGCCACCAGGGATAGAACAACGGTGCTTGTACTTGCGGGTGCAAGGATTGTTTACTTTACGCATATTTCTTTTAATGCAATTGTCTGTTGCTTTGAGTTTACACTTTGCGTGGGATTCGCAACTTAATACCAGCGAGAGATGTTCTGGATAGATATCTCAAGGTGGATGATTCGTAGTAGATGCAGATGGATTTCGGTCTACTTACTTTGGCGTACTACCCATTGCTTTTGAGCCTCTTCCTTTCTTTTGTAGCATAGTTAGTATTGCGGTGCGTTTATAATCCTGTCAATTGCCCAGCTGTGATTTGTTTACCTCGCTAGCACTTTTATCGTCTTTTGGGAGAGAGACATCACTAGTGAACGTCATGGGACCCCAGTCCATATTTCCACCATTGTTTACACCTTCAATTTACTTTCAGTTCTTACTTTCCATTGCCACTATTATTATCTCTTGCGTTGATCCTTTGTAAACAGCAAGGCCGAAGGAATTGACAACTCCTCTGTACTCGTTGGGAGCAAAGTGATTTGCTGTGTGTGCAGGTCCAGGTGAAGTTAGCAACCTCGGCGCCATTGTTCACTTTACCACCTTCTTGTATTTCTGCGAGTCCTACGGGAGACAAACCCTATCCTCTACATAGGGGAAATTTGTTGCTACGCTACATCTCACCTTCCACTTGGGGTAACCAACGAGAAGTGAGAGAACTATCTTCCTCACCGTATCGAGCTAATTTCTGGCGCCGTTGCCGGGGACTCCAGTCTACAAGATAGGGGAGTTGCACACTATCTTTTATCTTTGCTTTTTAGTCTTGTTATTTTATCTTTCAGTTTTTACTTTTGTGTCCCTTATAAAAAATACCTAAAATACCTGCTGCTACTATGGGTTCCAATGAAAACACCAAGTTGTGTGACTTCACTAGTCACAACAACATTGACTTTATCTGCACTCCTATTGCTTCACCTGCCACTTCAGCACCTTCTTATGAAGTTAAAACTGCTTTGCTAAATCTTGTTATGAAAGATCAATTCTCAGGTGCTGGAGAGGATGCTGCCTTGCACTTAAATAATTTTGTTGAGCTTTGTGATATGCAAAAGTACAAGGAAGTAGATGGAGACATCGTCAAGCTGAAGCTTTTTCCTTTTTCCTTGAGAGGAAGAGCCAAGGAGTGGCTGCAATCCTTACCTAAGAATAGCATTGATTCTTGGGACAAGTGTAAGGATGATTTTATTGGGAAGTACTATCTGATATGTCTCAAACGTATCTACTTTTCCAAATACTTTTGCTATTGATTTGCCCTCATTCTTGCATGATTTGGATGAAACTAACCTGGACTAACGCTTTTTTCAGCAGATCTGTCTATATGGTTTTATTGTGTGTAAGAAAATGGATTTTTAGGTGTCTCAGAAAATTCCAGGAAAAATCACAGAAAATCCACGCACCCGAGAGGCCATTGTGCCAGAAGTGGGACCAGAGGGCAGACAAGGGGGCCCTAGGCGCCCCCTGGCGCGGCCAGGGGTGGGGCCGCGCCCTCTGTCCGCCTGGGGGCCTCCCCCCATCCTCTGGTGCCCTACCGAGGCTCCTATTTATTCCCGTGACGGAAAAACCCCGAAACAGAAGTCGTTTTCCCAATTCGCGTCGCGGAGCCGCCGCCACCCTCTGTTCTTCTCCGGGAGGGCTAATCTGGAGGCTGTTTTGGCCTCTGGTGAGGGGAGATCATCGCCATCGTCATCATCACCACTCCATCCTCCCTCCATGAATTCTCCATCAATTTGTGAGTAAATCCCCGTTGTAGGCAAAAGGGATGGTAGGGATTGGATGAGTTAGATCATGTAATAGTTTATCATATTGTTGGGGGCATGTTGCCTATCATCTAGATTGTTGTTTATCATCTTTGCTCTTAATGCTTGTCACTTTGGGCCCGAGTGCCATGATTTCATATCTGAACCCTATGTGTTTGCATGAATATATTTGTGTTCTTGATCCTATCTATGAGTTGTATGCACCTGTTATAGTCCGGAACCGGCGATCCCAAAGGTGACAACTTGGGACACCAAAGGGGATGGACTATAGTTTCAGGATTCCATGTATCCATTGATTGTTAATGCTTTGTTCCGGTGCTCTTTGACAGGAGCACCTTAATCTCCATAAGTTCCTTTTGGCCCCGTTCGTAGCGGGATGGTAGGACAAAAGATGTTGTGCAAGTTCTTATTGCAAGCACGTACAACTACCTGTGGGGTACATGCCTGATGTTTGATTTATGCCTAGAAGGTCATTGCTTTTCTGTGTGCCTTGCCCCAAGTTAAATACATGATATATCTTATCCATGCAGCGCCCAACCATCCAACTCCCTAGCCTACAGTGTTTTAATTCTGCTGGTTACTAGTTGTTTGCTTTTGCTGTTTTACTGTCGCTATTTCACCACCACTATTTCCGTTGCTATCATTACTTCTATATCACAGTTACTATTAATATTTTTTTGCATGTAAGTGTATCTCAGGTGCGGTGGAATTGACAACTCCACTGTCAAGGCTTGTGGATATTCTTTGGCTCCCCTTGAGTCGAATCTATAAATTGGGTTATCTTACCCGTGAAGACTATCTCGATCCCCTGCAGTTGTGGGTTATCACTATCCCCCAGCTAGAATTATCCAGTTGAGAAGTAATATTATGAATTTTAGGCAATTGGATAATGATCACGTTGCCCAAGCTTGGGAACATATGAAATCTCTTGTTAAGAACTGCCCTACACATGGTTTGACTACTTGGATGGTTATCCAGACTTTTTATGCAGGCTTAAACTTTACCTCGCGGAATCTGCTAGACTCGGCCGCGGGAGGAACTTTTATGTCAACCACACTTGGTGCTGCCACTAAGCTACTTGATGAGATGATGCTGAACTACTCTCAGTGGAACACCGAACGATCTCCAACTGGTAAGAAGGTAAATTCTGTCGAGGAGATTTCCTCTCTTAATGATAAGGTTGACTTGATCATGTCTCTACTTACCAAGCAAGCTCCTATTGATCCTCAGGATGTTCCTTTAAATTCCTTGGTTGCTCAAGAACAAGTAGATGTGAACTTTATCTCTAGAAACAACTTCAACAATAATGCTTATACGAGTAATTTTGGTAGCAACAATCCTAGATCGTTCCCATCCAACTATGGGAACGGAAATAGCAACTCCTATAGCCAGACTTATAGGGAAAGGGACCTACCTAGTTATGAGAAACTTGTAGAAATAGAAAAAGCCACCAAAAGCTATATGCACACACAGTTTGAACAAAACAAGGCTTTTTCCAGACAATTATATGAGCACTCTTCTATCCTTCAAAACATTAGCAAACAACTTGAGAGCCTGAACAATGACATCTCCAGTCTCCAAACTAGACTCACTACCACTGAGACTTATGTTTCAAACATGTGTCACACCCAATCTACCTTGATAAACCAGATGGCAGCAAAACCCGAAGTTATCCTCAAGGAGGAAGAGAGAGTTCAGAGCCTTCCTACCTACCACACTGTAGCCACTATCCAAGTTGTTGAGGATGTCCAAACTATTAGCACCCATCACACCCCTAGTCCACCTGGACCTATCAATGGTGATGCTACCACCTCAACCATAGATGAAGAAACCTCTATGAACATAGAGGCTTTCAAACAAGTGAGCCTTAATGATATCAGTACCTCCTTGATAGATAGTAGTGATCTAGATTTTGACAACTGCACCTTGATAACCCACAACTGTAGGGGATCGAGATAGTCTTCACGGGTAAGAATAACCCAATTTATATATTCGACTCAAGGGGATCCAAAGAATACCCACAAGCTTTGACAGTGGAGTTGTCAATTCCACCGCACCTGAGATACACTTACTTGGAACAAGATATTAGTAGTAACTGCAATATGGAAGTGATGGTGGCAACGGGAATAGTGGTGGTGAAACAGCGACAGTAAAACATCGAAAGCAAACAACTAGTAACCAGCAGAATTAAAAACACTGTAGACTAGGGAGATGGATGGTTGGGCGCTGCATGGATGAGATACTTCATGCATTTAACTTAGGGCAAGGCACACAGAAAAGCAATGATCATCTAGGCATAAATCAAACATTTGGCATGTATCCCACAGGTAGTTGTACGTGCTTGCAATAAGAACTTGCACAACATCTTTTGTCCTACCATCTCGCTACAAACGGGGCCAAAAGGGACTTATGGAGATTAAGGTGCTCCTATCAAAGAGCACCGGAACAAAGCATTAACAATCAATGGATACATGGAATCCTCAAACTATAGTCCATCCCCTTTGGTGTCCCAAGCTGTCACCTTTGGGATCGCCGGTTCCGGACTATAACAGGTGCATACAACTCATAGATAGGATCAAGAACACAAATATATTCATGCAAACACATAGGGTTCAGATCTGAAACATGGCACTCGGGCCCAGAGTGACAAGCATTAAGAGCAACAAGTCGAAGCAAAGATGATAAACACCAATCTAGATGATAGGCAACATGCCCCCAACAATCTGATAAACTATTACATGATCTAACTCATCCAATCCCTACCATCCCCTTTGCCTACAGCAGGGAATTACTCACACATGGATGGAGAAGTCATGGAGGGAGGATGGAGTGGTGATGATGATGACGATGGCGATGATCTCCCCTCACCGGAGGCCAAAACAGCCTCCAGATTAACCCTCCCGGAGAAGAACAGAGGGTAGCGGACGAGAATTGGGAAAACGACTTCTGTTCTGGGGTTTTCTCGCCACGGGAATAAATAGGAATAAGTAGGGCACCAGAGCGGGGTGGACCCTCCCTAGCGGCCTCCCGACGCGGCCAGGGGTGGGGCCGCGCCAGCAGGGCGCCTGGGGCCCCCCTGGCTGCCCTCTGGCCCCACTTCTGGCACAATGGTCCTTCGGGTGCGTGGATTTTCTGTGATTTTTCCTGGAATTTTCCGAGACACCTCAAAATCCATTTTCCTGCACGCAATAAAACCATACAGACAGCTCTGCTTAAAACATCGTTAGTCCGGGTTAGTTTCGTCCAAATCATGCAAGAATGAGGGTGACGAGGGGGTGACCCCACGACTCCTACAGATGAGTCTACATGGTGTCCGTGAAGGCAGAAGGCCCGCGAAGATACGGCCTCAGCCCACTAGATGGCACCGACGTAGAAGTCCTCGAATCACAAGGAAGGTGCGAAGACCTGCCGTACGGAGCAAGCTAGGGTTAGGAAAGTTTACCTATACACGTAGATGAACTCCCTGAGACCCAGCCCGGTATATAAGGGCTAGGAGGGATGACGCCAAAGGCCATCGAATATTACTTGTAACCCTAGCCTTGAGCGCTCCAGCCTTAGCTTCCACTGTAATCGCATCTCCCCAATCAATAATATCGAGCAGGAGCGAGCCTCCCTATTTGCCGACGATCTATCGTCCAACCTGCGCCTCTCATGACTAACCCAGGGTCTCTGACCATGGGATTTTCCGGGGTTGATCCCCGTCAATTGGCGCCGTCTGTGGGAACTACGCAGGTTGGGATCACGATCTCGGCGGTCCCATCTTCAGCAAGCCACAACTCAAGGGAAAGAACCAGACCTAGCCCGCTCGAAGGATTCAAAATCACGGCGGACATCTTCGCCACCCCATCAAGACCACTCGAGCTGCAGTCACGCCAGGACCGATACCACGGTAACGGCTAGGTATAGCGCCAGCGACGAAGGAGTCGACGACCCAGAAGAAGGGCGAGGAGCCTTTACGAAGGAACCCCACTCGACAAACTGCGACGCGCAGTGGAGGACTCGCAAATCTTCCAACACCACTCCACCGCCCGGGCACCCGCCGCACATCAAGACGATGACTACGAGATTGAATCCAACGATCAGCAGAACCACCGCCAAGGCAGAAGGAACCGACGACCCAAAAGGCGCGCACGGGCATCCGCTGCCAACCAAGACAGCGACTCCGAGACACCTGTTGGCGAGTACTACGACCCAGATCGAAGGCCGGATGAATTTTCCAACCTCATCAAGAACCAAGACATGAGTCAAGGAATCGAAACCGATCCTCGCTTCCACGAGCACCCGGAGGATCACGAGCAGATCTTCAGAATCTCAATAAGGAAGAGGCACGGCGGATCTAGCAAACTCACGGCCAGAGAGCAGCTAGTAGGACCCTGCACGATCCACAGCTTCGAGGATGACTGGGGACGCGTCAGGTCAAGTCACACTTTGAGAGACTGCCGTCTATTCAACGAGCTAGCCGACGACCTCAAGAAGGAGAAGCAGATAGAAGACAGACACAACCAACGACCCGAGCAAGCGCCGACCTCAAGCCCGGAAGGACGTCACAGCCCGTCACGAGCACAGGTGCTCATGATCCAAGAAGGAAGGATACCGCAAACACAACGCGACACCCAAACCCTGCAGGCCAGAGCAGTCGAGAGCATAAACACAGTCAACGTCTACCTGCTACATGGAACGGAGACCAGCATCACATTCTCACAGGACGACCATCCACCCGCAGTCCCAAGACCGGGGCATGCGCCCTTAGTGCTAGATGCGCAAATCGGAGGATACGACATGGACCGGATCTTCATGGACGGAGGCAGCAGCATGAACATCATCTTCGCCAGCACCCTGCAAAAGATGTTGATCCCACGATCAGTATGGAGAAAATCAAGCACCGAGTTGCACGGGGTAGTCCCAGGAGAAGCAGCCACATCGCTCGGAGTCATCGAACTCGAAGTCGTCTTTGGCAACCGTCGTAACTTCGCAAAGAACGTCCTCGAGTTTGAGGTACAAGACTGGCAATCACAGTATCACGCCATATTGGGACGGTCAGCATTCGCGCAATTCATGGCGGTCCCACACTACACCTACCTCAAGCTCAAGATGCCAGGATCATCAAGAGTCCTCACGATCAACGGAAGCTTCATCAAATCAAATCAGTGTGATCGTGACTTCCACAGGATCTCCGACACATTCGGAGCCAAACAAGAACTCAGAGAAATAGCCATGGTGACAGACAAAAGCACCTTCCCATTGGTGAACCGAAGCGAATCCAGGGAGTACGGACGTGACTTCAGCATCGACAGCGACACAGTCACTCACCAAGTGCACCCGACGGACCCGAACAAAACAGTCCGCGTGTACGCCCACCTACCAGAAGAGCAGGCAGCAGCTCTCGTCGCCCTCCTCCGAGACGAGTGGGAAATATTCGCCTGGTGCACAGCCGACATGCCTGGGATACCACGCGAATTCGCGGAACACGCCCTACGCATCAAGCCAAACACGAGGCCAGTAAAGCAAGCGCTGAGACGATTCTCGGAGCCCAAGCGCAGAGCAATCGGAGAGGAGCTCAACCCGTTACTCGACGCCCAGTTCATCCAAGAAATGAAGAAAGCCACCTGGATAGAAAACCCAGTGCTGGTACCAAAGAAAGACACGACCCTGCTGCGCATGTGCGTCGACTACGGACCAGTCAACAAACATTGCCCAAAGGATCACTTCCCCCTGCCTAGAATCGATCAGATAATCGACTCAACAGCAGGGTGCGACCTACTCTCCTTTTTGGACGCTTACTCAGGATACAACCAGATCAGGATGAAGGAAGAAGACGAAGAGCACACATCGTTCATCACCCCCTATGGAGTATTTTGCTACAGGACCATGCCCTTCGGGCTCAAAAACGCAGGCGCCACTTATCAACGAATGATGCAGGCCTGCCTAAAGGAGCAAATAGGAAGAAACGCACAAGTCTACGTGGACGACATCGTCATCAAGACCTACAAAGCAGCCACACTACTCGACGACCTGCGCGAAACCTTCGCAGCGCTCAACAAATACAGAATCAAGCTCAACCCAAAGAAGTGCGCATTCGGCGTACCGGCGGGAAAGCTGCTGGGCTACATGGTCTCCGCCCGCGGAATCGAGGCAAATCCCGAGAAAGTCCAAGCCATCACCCGCATTCAAGAACCAACCGACGTCAAAGGAGTGCAACAGCTCACTGGAAAACTCGCAGCTCTCAGCCGCTTCATCAGCAGGCTTGGGGAACGCACGCTGCCTTTCTATCAACTACTCAGGAAAGGAAAGAAATTCGAGTGGACAAAGGAAGCCCGCCAAGCATTCGCGGACATGAAAAAGACACTCTCAACTCCACCAATCCTGGCGGTACCCAAGGAACGAGAGAAGCTATACCTCTACGTGGCAGCACGCAGCAGTGTAGTAAGCACGGCGCTCGTTGTCGAACGCGCAGAAGAAGGCAAGGCCCAGAGCATTCAGAGACCAATCTACTACCTCAGCATGCTCCTGACCAAATCCTAGCAGCGGTACCCGCACTATCAGAAGCTACTATTAGCCATCGTCATGACTTCAAGAAAGGTGTCCCAATACTTCGACGAGCACCCTATCACAATCGTGAGCAGCGCACCACTTGCTGACATACTAAACAACCCTGGAGCAACCGGGCGAGTCGCCGAGTGGAACATCGAGCTCAGCCCACGAGACCTGCAGTACAAGCACCCAACAGCCATCAAAGCCCAAGTACTCCCAGATTTTTTGGTTGAGTGGACGGAGGTCCAAACACCAGGTCCCCCAGACCTATCAAGCTCATGGTCAATGTTCTTCGATGGGTCCAAGAGACAGCAAGGAGCTGGGGCAGGAGTTGTACTCATTTCCCCCAAAGGAACAAAACTGAAATACGTCCTCCAGATCAACTTCAGTCACGCTTCCAACAACGAAGTAGAATACGAGGCACTCCTACATGGCATGCGCATGGCCAAAACAAGCGGAGCCACTCGCCTCATAATCTACGGGGACTCCAATCTCGTCGTCCAGCAGACGATGAGAAACTGCAACGCAATAGCCGACAACATGGCGGCCTACCAATAGCTCTACAACGAACTCGAAGGAAACTTCGACGGTTGCGAGCTCAACTACATCACCAGGGACAACAATACAGAAGCTGATGAGCTCGCGAACATCGGTTCGACCCGGGCACCCGTCCCACCTGGCGTTTTTCTCGAAAGCATCAACCGGCGATCCATCAAGGCGCAGGCAGCAACACCTGAAGCAGTCGTGGACGGCGAAGACGCACCAGAAACAACGCAGGTGGCAGCAGCAACACCATCAGAAGAAACAAGCACCAGCGCATCCGACAGCACAGCCCTAACAGAGTTCGAAGGACCTGTCTGGACAAAACCGTTCCTCCGATTCCTAATCGAAGGCACTCTACCGCAAAACATGGCCGAAGCACGACGCATCAGCCGACGATCCAAGGCATTCACTGTGATCAACAGACAACTATACAAGCGCAGCATCACCCAGATACTCCAAAAGTGCATTGACGAAGAGGACGACAAAGCCCTGTTGCTAGAAATCCATGAAGGCACCTGCGGGCACCACGCGAGTAGTCGAGTGCTCGTGTCCAAAGCATTCCGAGCTGGATTCTACTGGCCCACAGCCATGAAAAATGCAGAGGAAATCGTGCGACGTTGCGTTGCCTGTCAAAAATTCGCCAACAAGCCACACGCTCCCGCATCAGAGCTCAAGACCATACCACTATCCTGGCCGTTCGCCACTTGGGGACTCGACATGGTGGGCCCACTAAAGAAATCATCAAAGGGCGGAAGAACACACCTGCTCGTCGCAGTCGACAAGTTCACCAAATGGATCGAAGCAGTACCCATCACCAGTTCTACAGCTCTCACGGCTGTCAACTTCATCAAATCGATCATCTTTAGATTCGAAGTGCCACACAACATCATCACGGACAACGGCACGAACTTCACGGCCGCAGAATTTCAGAACTTCTGCGAAGAACTGGGCATCAAGATCAATTACGCATCAGTCGCGCACCCGCAGTCCAACGGCCAAGTGAAAAAAGCAAACGGCCTTGTCTGTGGAGGAATCAAGAAACGGCTCCTCGCACCACTCGAGCAAGCCGCCGGAAACTGGGTAGAAGAACTCCCCGCGGTCCTGTGGAGCTTACGAAGCAGGCCAAACACTGCGACCCAATACACACCCTTCTTCATGGTGTACGGGGCAGAGGCAGTCCTACCACATGACCTCAAGTTCGGATCACCCCGGGTCACCGGATACGAGGAAGAAGAAGCAGAAGAGGCATTACAAGACGACAAAGATACAGCTGACGAAGCAAGAGACACAGCCCTGGAAAAATCAGAAGGGTACCAAGACAAACTGCGTACCTACCAAAGCAGTCGACTACGCACCAGAACCTTCAACAAAGGTGACCTAGTCCTATGACTAATACAAGAGAAGGTCCACAAACTTTCCCCCCAATGGGAAGGACCATTCATAATCTCAGAAGTCATCAGAGGCGGCGCCTACAGACTGAAGAACCCAAAGACAGACGAGGACGTGGGCAACCGATGGAACGTAGCAAACTTGCGACTATTCTATCCATAGCCCCTATCGGTCGGACATGGCTCGCAACTCATGTAAACCGCTCGACAGGAATAAAATAAGTGTTTCCCAAATATTGCCATCTCAAAGCACTCGGGGGACGAAGAGGAAACTCCCCCCCCCCGAGCAACTACTATCGCACTCGCGATCCTAACCAAAACACTCGGGGGCTGAAGAGGAAACTCCCCCCGAGAAACTGCTATCGCACTCGCGATCTTAATCAAAGCACTCGGGGGGTGAAGAGGAAACTCCCCCCCGAGCAACTGCTATCGCACTCGCGATCTTAACCAAAACACTCGGGGGCTGAAGAGGAAACTCCCCCCCCCCCCGAGCAACTGTTATCGCACTCGCGATCTTAATCAAAACACTCGAGGGCTGAAGAGGAAACTCCCCCCGAGCAACTCTATCGCCTGCGTGATCTTAATCAAAACACTCGGGGGCTTAAGAGCAAAACTACCCCCAAGCAACACTATCACCTACGTGATATTCTTCATGAAGCACTCGAAGCCTCGAGTACAAACCCCACCGGAGAAACGACCATCAACATTCTAATGGCATCCAAACATTTTCGAAGAGACTTTGGAGGAAGCACACGCTCTTTTAGTCTTCACCCGATCGCCAACGATCACCTAAAGACTCGGGGGCTACTCCCATCGGGAGCGCTGCCGCGCACCCGATAAAAGACAACAAAGGAGACAAAATCTAGCCTACGCTTGACCCTTCGACTCAAGCGTAGCCTCGGGGACTACTCCCATCGGGAGCGCAGTCGCGCACCCGATAGAATCCACAGTTCAAAGTATCGAACGGACTCGAAGACAGTTCTCGGCCGCAAAAGACTCAAACACAACTCTCCATTTCAAGAGAAATCAAAGACAGTTCCTAATCGTCAAGGACTCAAACACAGTTTTTTTTCGGTGGCATAGAGGCCCAAACATAAGTTCCGTTGCAAAGGATAAAGCACAGTTTACATCATAAAGATCATCTTCAGTACAAAAGGACTGAACTACATTTGGATAGAAGGCAGCTCCTGTTACAAGAGGAAATCACCCAAGGAATTATGACTTCTACATGTGTGCCCATGAGGGATGATCGACTCTAGTACAAGAGCATCATCACAGACAAAGTAGGAGAGGAAGCAGCAGGCTCATGATGTCAATGACATAACAAAAGGTGAAGCTCGACTTATTTGCAGGAGCCATCGAGGACGCTGCTCCACCAGCTTCTTCTCCTCTAGCTTCTTCTTCAGCTCCGCCCAAGCTGCCGGCGAAGATGACGCCGCTGCCTCCAGTTCTACAAGGTCGCCTGCCGCGCTCGTTTAACAGGTGGCTTGACATCGAGGTCCTTGTCAGAGCCAGAGGAGGAAGCAGTTGAAGATGGCTCACCACCAGCATCAGACGAGTTCCTGGAAGAAGAAGCAGTCGAAGACGCCGGCGAAGGACTTCTCGACCTTGTGGAGCTGTCTTTGCTCGACTCCTGGCCATGCGGATCCATGCTATTGCCACTTGGATCGAATGCGCGGACAGTGACAGTGCTTTCGCCGTCAAAGCGACAGCTGAGCATATCGCCGTCCCGCAAATTCAACCGCCGAGCAAACAAACCCCAACCAGAGCCAAGAAAAATTAAGCGAGAACTATCAACCTCCAACTCAACAAAAGAAGGAGATCGACAGCTCCCCTGAAGGTGCAGAAGCAAGCCATCCAAGCCACGTTCAGAGACAATTGCAGAAAAAGAAGAAGGAAGAAGGATGCGATTGGCACTTTGGCCACGAACACGCAAAATAAAATCATAGCGCCAGAATCCCTCCTCCGAGGGAGAAGAGGAAGGCACTGGCACCACACCATGACGACCTGCACAACATGAGCGTGGTGTGCGGCCACCACGGCCACGACGACCACGGCCACGACCAACACCCCGCCTTGGAACCATGAGCGGAAGAAGAGATGAAGAAAGAGGTGAAGCAGCAAGTTGGATAGAAGCGTGGAAGAGAAAGGCCTATTTATAGAACAAAAAACCTCGAAACACAGAGACGCCAAGACGACAGCAGCAATTAATTCAAAGACCAAGCGTCCCAGCCATCTCGAATTCCAAGATGAAGATGCTTTCCCACGGGAAGCACTGTACGCAGGGCGTGTCAATTCGCGCGCGTTTCCAACGCACGCATGGGAAACTCAACCGGCGTCTGCCGCACATCACAAACGGCCATCATTATGACCGGTCCTCGAGACGTGACGGTTCACTGGCAGCGCATCACTGACAGCCATCAAACAGAGGCATCGCTTTCCCTGACAAGCGGCGAAGAAAACCAAACAGCAAGGCGTACTCAGTACGCCATAAAGGCCCAGAGATTCCATCTTTCAGATCTTTTCCCTAAGGAAGAAAAACATCTTACTCCCATTGGGAGCATACATCATAAGAGTCCCGGGTGCTCCCTCACCTAAAAGCCAAACACGTGCTCGAGTGAACACTCGCACCAATGAGAGTCTCGGGTGCTCCCTCAACCCGACGCAAGACAAACAAAACACTCGCTAGGACCATACGGCGCTACGAGTTCCAGGTGCTCCCTCACCGCAAGAGCCGAAAACGGCATTCGAGTGATTGCTCGCAAAAAACCCCCCGACTGAGCACTCAAAACAAAGCTCCTCGGGTGTATGAGTGAACAGCTCTCTTAATGTTCTGTTCCAAGCGGGTGCAATGCTATAAGGCTCCGCGCCTCAAAAACATGCATTCCTGGAACACGATACACTGTGCCCAGAAGCCACACAAGATTAGCGTGTAGGTAAGACCCCGCTGCGAAGTACGGCCGGGCTGGGACTTGCCGAAGAGCGATTTCACTCCCAACCTTACCCATGCGCAGAGCATGATAGATAAGCCGGGCGGACGCGCCTTAGGCTACACACATTACTGGCGGCAAATGAACACCGTAAGACCTGAAGCGGCCGGACTTTTGCTCGACACCAGTGTTCCAAGCTCACGTCGAGGGACGTGGGTTTGATTGGGCTACTGTGGTATTTGCCCTAGTGCAATTCACCAAGGCTCGACCCGTCGACTCCTTGGGCCCTTTCAGCTTGGCATCCCTCAAAACAGGTTTTGTCATGGCCACCAGACTGCCAGCGACCCACGGATGAACCGTGCATATCAATGAACAAACGGATGAATGTACTCGAGTCCCTGCACGACTCTTCGAGTCTCCCAGGCACTCGGGGGCTACTGACGAGGGGGTGACCCCACGACTTCAACAGATGAGCCTACCTGGTGTCCGTGAAGGCAGAAGGCCCACGAAGATACGGCCTCAGCCCACTAGATGGCACCGACGTAGAAGTCCTCGACTCACAAGGAAGGTGCGAAGACCTGCCGTACGGAGCAAGCTAGGGTTAGGAAAGTTTACCAGTACACGTAGATGAACTCCCTGAGACCCAGCCCGGTATATAAGGGCTAGGAGGGGTGACGCCAAAGGCCATCGAATATTACTTGTAACCCTAGCCTTGAGCGCTCCAGCCTTGGCTTCCACTGTAATCGCATCTCCCCAATCAATAATATCGAGCAGGAGCGAGCCTCCCTGTTTGTCGATGAGCTATCGTCCAACCTGCACCTCTCATGACTAACCCAGGGTCCCTGACCATGGGATTTGCCGGGGTTGATCCTCGTCAGAGGGTAAAACAATAGCAAAAGTGTTTGGAAAAGTAGATACGTTTGAGACGTATCAACTCCCCCAAGATTAGCATATTGCTTGTCCTCAAGCAATTCATTTCAATGAACTGAACGCGACAAAGAAAACTTTGACAAACACTTTTGCTTCATTAGATGTATATAAGCATGTACTATGAAAAGAGTCTAGAAGGTATTGAAACAATGCTATAAGGACAATGCACGAAGCAATCCTTCTTTCATGTGATTTACAAACAACTAAAAGTAAATAATATGCTACTGAAAATCAAGACAAGACTACAATGCACATAGCTTTAACATATTAGAGTGGTATCTCGCAAGCCTCCATGAGTGAAGCAAAACGTAAATGCAGAAACTCCTCCGGAGGTTTAAAGGAGACTAGAACTAAGAACTTCAGAATAAGTAATACCACAATCATGTAGAAGACAATGTAGTACTTTGGGACAATGCACATCACACTCAGAATGACAATTATGCTCTCATAGTTGGTGCTTTGAAGAAAGAAGGTGGAGAATCTCGAACCGTGGATTTTGATGGCAAGGTTGAAAACACGTGGCTGGAAGCAAAGACTAAACATGTACCAGAGCTCTTGGTTTTGAAAACAGAGATAAAAAAAGTTTTTGGGAGGTGCATGATTCGTCAAAGAATGCTAGTAGACAACTCAATCACCTCTTACGCTAGACATATTTCGAGGAACGGCTCCCAAGATGGGGACTATCACATCCCCTTAATCTCCTTTGTTTATCACTACCAAAGTTTTCTGATTTCTCATAAACAAAGCGTGAAGGAGGGTTTGTTAGTTGTGATTATCTTTTGTGAGCTGGGCGCACTCATGCCAGTCCCTCCTCGTATTAGGGGTTTGCAGATTAGACATGCAATCCCGGAATAAAACATGTCTAACATAAGAAGGTCATGAATTATCTACTACTTCCTCATGAGCTAAAACAGAGGCACAACATAGGAGTGTTTTTTTTGAATAATTTCGAGATGGTACAAGAAAGTCTTCGTTAGGACGGCCGGTAAATACCACATAGGAAGGTATGGTGGACTCATATGGAATAACCGGTTTCAAGGATTTTGGATGCACAAGCAGAATTCCTCTTAGTGCGAGCGAAGGCTAGCAAAAGACTGGGAAGCGACCAACTAGAGAGCAATAACATTCATAATCATGCAGAGCGACAAAGCAACATTGAATTGGGCATGAAGGTGATATAACTATTCTGAAATTCAAAGATCATCAAGGCATAGCAGACTTTTTAGTCTTAAACATGTGTAAGCATGTGCCAAGTCAATCCAAGAATTCTCCAAAGGGAAATACCACTTCAGTATGCCAAACCATGAACAATGCAATGCATGTAAATCATTTCAACAACACATTATGTACCCTAGCTATTTGAGATTAGCCACAAGGAAAGAATGAACCACTAGGAAAGCATTGTAAACATAGCACCATGTCGCTACAAGCTGGTCTCTAAATCATAAGTACACGCATATGTACAAAAGTAGAAACAAAAAAGAGTTCATACCGGTTTTCCTTGTTGCATCCCTTTTGTCGATCTTTGTCATGACTGCCTTGTCGCTTGCACGATTGAACGTAGGGAAATATAATCAAGTGCAAATGCCATCACAGACTCGAGCTGAACTCTGCAACAAAGCAAACTAAAGAGAGAAACGAAATCTTTTTGGATTTTTCAAAGGTTAAACGAAAGAAAAAGAAAGAGAAAATCTTTTTGTTGTTTTTTCAAAGAAAGAATAAAAGAAGAACAGGCAAAAACTTCAAAAAGATCAAAACGAACAATAATAAAACGGATAATACAGTGGAAAAAGGGAGAAGGACATGTACTCCCCCAAGCTTAGGCTTTTGGCCTAAGTTGGTATCTCCTACAGTGGTCCCCAGGAGCCTCCAGCTCCAGGGTAGTGTGTCCATGGGTCGTACGGGGCTTGAGGTGCATAGACCGAAGTCCTGGGATCCTCCCACGAAGAAGGCTCCGCGCTCCAAGCGGAAGAAGATCCTTCACCCCGCTGGGTAACGGGATCCTCCTCCTCATCATGCACAACCCCCTCCATGGGGTTATGGAATTGCTGTTGGGCCACGAACTCATCGAACTGGGTGACGTTGAAGGACCATCTGTTCCTGCGAACAAATCAAACAAAAAAGGAGCAGGTAGACGGATCTCTCGAATATCGATTAGTCCAAACCTCAGAATATAAATAAGGTTACCAAACTCGGAAGTCCTGGTAACAAACTCATGCCTCTTCATAGTAGACAGGTCAAAGCTTATAAAAGGAAAAGTCTCATCATCAGGATGCGGGGTGCGCTCAAGAGACTCAAGAATAAGTGTGGCGTAAACGCCACCAAAGAGATCTCCCTTGTTGCCATTAAGGGCAAGTCGGCGAGCAATCAAGGCACCCGCATTATACGTAGTTTCCCCTGAGAGGGCATTTGCCAGGATAGCCATATCCGGCGCAGAAATGTTGCTCGTGTTGTCACGAGCTAATACCCCTCTAGCAATATAATATGCAAAATACCTGAGCTGGGGAAACAAGTGATACAGAGTGTCAACCCTCCTCGTTGGTTACCCCAAGTGGAAGGTTGGATGTAGTGTAGCAGCAAATTTCCCTTAGCAAAGATGCTAAGGTTGAGTATCGAACCAGTAGGACTCCAAGAGATACAAGTAGGTGTCACGGCGCTTGACGTGGACCTGCACAAAGCAACAAATAACTTTGCTCCCAACGAGTACAGAGGAGTTGTCAATTCCTCCGGCCTTGCTGTTTTCAAAGGATCAACGCAAGAGATAAAAGTGGAACTGAAAGTAAATTGAGGGTGTGAACAATAATGTGAAGATGGACAGGGGTCCCGTGATTTTCACTAGTGATGTCTCTCTCCCAAAAGACGATAAAAGTGCTAGCGAGGTAAACAAATCACAGCTAGGCAATTGACAGAATTATGAAGGCACCGCAATGCAAACTATGCTGCAAATAAAGGAAGGGCTCAAAAGCAATGGGCAGTACGCACGGGTAAGTAGACTGAAATCCAACTGCATCTACTACGAATCATCCACCTTGAGTTATCTATCCAGAAAATCTCGCTGGTATTAAGTTGCGAATCCCACCCAAAGTGTAAATTCAAAGCAACAGACAACTGCATTAACAAAACTTTGCGTAAAGTAAACAATCCTTGCACCCGTGGGCACAAGCACCGTTGTTTTATCCCTGGTGGCAACAGCACATCCCCTGGTCTCATGTTTCTGTCACTCAAGCTAGACATCAAGGGCCTGAACCCATAATCAAGCATAACACTCCCTCTTGGAGTTGCAACAAACTACTTGGCCAAAGTAAAATACTGCAACGGAGAACATGCAAGAATTTACTCAAGAACAAAATATAAAAGAGAAGAACCAAGTATATTACTCATCACAATCTGAACATAGTCTCGTAATCCATCAGATCCCAGCAAACTGAGCATAGCAACAACAGAAATTACAAAAGTGTCTCGATCATGTGAGGCAGCTCGCGAGGTCTCGAAAGTGGAAGCAAAAAGAGGGGAGAAGTACATCACATAGCTACTGGTCACGGACCCATGGTCCAAGGGGGACTACTCACGGCAAATCCGGGAGGCGTCCATGGCTATGGATGGTCTCTCGGAGGGGGTTCCTCCTCCCGGCAGGGTGCTGGGGCAGCTTCTCTAGGCAGCCCCGATCTTGAAACGGCGGCGGCGGTACAAAGGCGAGTTCGCGGAAAAGAGATCTATATTAGGTGTTTCCACCCCGAGGGCTAAATATAGGCGGAGGGGGGTATCGAGGAGACCCACAGGGCAGCCAGGAGGCTCCCTGGTGCGGCCTAGGGTGGGGCCGTGCCAGGGACCCTTCTGGAGTCCCTGTGGTGGCCCCCCTCCGCTACCTTGGTGATTCCGGAAGTTCCCGGGTCGCTGACTTTTTATCTGATTTTTCGGATTTTTTGGAGCACTTTTAATGGCCGGAAAACCTGAAATACAAAAATAGCAGAAAACAGCAACTGGCAGCTGGGTGCACTGGGTTAATAGATTAGTCCAAATATGCTCAAAAGTGTATGAAAGTTCAAGCAAATCATGGCAAAGTCACACAAAACATGCATGGAGCAAGCAGAAATTATAGATACGTTTGGGACGTATCAACATCCCGAAGCTTAATTTCTGCTCGTCCTCGATTAGGTAAATGATAACAAGCATAATTTCTGTGGTGACATGCCACACAACCATATAAGGACTTTTAAGTAAAGCAATTAAAGCATGCAATTCAATTCAAGTCTTAATAAGCTAGATTCTATATTAGCAATGACACAAGCAACAAAAGAACAAAAGGTGCAAGAGCTCTCGCTGTCCGTGACTCGAATGTCTCCAGACGGTGTTTGCGTGCAAGCAGGGGACTGGGAAAAAGAGAGAAAAAAGGTGTTGTGAACAACTATCTACTAAAGTTTCACACTTGGTCTCCTTTGGATTCTTATCTTGACTCGTCCCCAGACCACTAGCCAGGTACAAGTCAAACTGATCCACTCCCTTTCGATATTTTGAGCACTCATGCAATGGATGAGCGTGAGCAAGAAAGTTGACACCTAAAAGGCGAAACAGAAAGAAGGTGGAGGAGGAAGAAAATAAGGTGTGAAAGGCTCACATCAATGATGAGAATCATAGGCGAGAGAAGGCCATATGATAGATATGATGTGAGGAGTAGGGATTGCCATGCAACAGATGCACATGTGAGCTAAAAGCTCTCCAAGGGAACTAGTGGGGGTGCATCTAACTTGCTTGCTCAAGAAGACCTAGAGCTCGTTTGAGGAGGCTCATCATTGGAATATACAAGCCAAGTTCTATAGTGTGAATGTCCCCACATAGCTATATGCATGATGATGATCTCTATGGAGTACAAGGGATAGAGGATGAAGTACTAGTGTGGATCTCTCAAAAGGAATAGTAGTGTGCCCCCTTCTCTCTTTTTATTTTCCTTCTTTTTATCTTTTTTATATTTTTTTGTATCTTTTTGGTGGCCTCAATGGCTCTTTCTATTTAACTCTCATTTGTCCTCTTTGGTATCTTTTGATTTTGTCCTCTTTGGGATCTTTTCCTCACTTTAGGGGCAACACTCTATATTTTACAAGAATATAGGAGATCTTTCACACTTTACAAAGGTACTCAAATAAAGAAGATATAACTATCATGATGCAAATTTATGCCTCTGCCAGGATAGCAGGATATGCAATGATACTAGCGCGTCATGTAGCAATGATTAGGGCAAGGCCCAACTAGCATGCGGCTTATCGATCAAGAAAGTAGCATGTATGACATGAGGATCAAGTCATGAGAAGGTGGATGTTGCATGGCAATGTTTCTCGGAAAGGCTATGGAAATGCCTTGTAGGTAGGTATGGTGGCTGTTTTGAGGAAAGATATAAGGAGGTTTATGATGACAGAGCGTATCGTGCCAAGGGTTTGGATGCACCGGCGAAGTATGCGCCAACCCTCAAGGTGAGAAAGGGCAATGCACGGTACCGAAGAGGCTAGAAAAAGTATAGGTGGGTGGAAGTGTCAACTTTCGAATACTCACATTAGTCCGAAGAACTCATGCACTTATTATCGGTAACTCTCAATCTAATCAGGAGGTTCACAAAGATACAAGTACCCCGAGGAGGAGTGTATGGGGGTTTGGTTATCCTTGTGCATCCTCGACTCATGGTACGTGAGTGTACTCTAATATTCGAACCCTCCAGAGGTTAGTGATCCATCTAGTAGCTAGAGTTCTCAACAGGGGTTTTTGGTTTTTGAAAATCACACGGATTGCCCAAAATACGACATCTATCACTAATATGCTCAAGCTCTTGACACCAAAAGTTCAAACATTACTCTAGTCAATACCTCAAAACTATTGCAAGTTACTACTACAAAGAGAACAACAACTTCAACTACCTACATCTAGTCAAGACACAAAACTCAGTGCAACAGGCAAATCTCTAACAAGATAAAACATGCAACCTATAGAAAGTTCAACCTAAAACAAAAGAAAAGCTCTAGAAAAACTAAAGCACTACAACTAAACAGAGTAGCAGCTAAGAAAAGAAAAAGAACAACTCACAGCTAAAAGAATAAGCATGCAAATCCTATGAGGAGTTCTAGTTCAAGGGAGCATGTATCTCTCCCACACAAAAGAGTAAGATGGGGTCTAACTTGTTACGAATAGCAAACAAAGCAAAAACAAACCTAAGAAAAGTAAAGAGCGAGACGCTCCAAGCATAGCACATAACGCATGAAGTGATAAAATATAGTGCAACGAGGGACGAACTGATAGTTGTTGATGAAGAAGGTGATGCACGGGGGCATCCCCAAGCTTAGACGCTTGAGTCTCCTTGAATATTTATTGGGGGTGCACAAGGGCATCCCCAAGCTTGAGCGTTTGACACTCCAAGATCTTCTTTCATCATCTTCAATCGCGCACTTGAAAAATCCCTTCATACATAACTCATTGTAGACTGATTAGCGAGGTTAGTACCCATAATAAAATAATTTTTCTATACTGGAAATAAAGATAACCTTGAGGAGATAATGTTTCTCAAGATTGCTAACAACTTTTTGCAAAGAAAAAGCAAGCTTAAGGTTTGCAAAACGAAGAAAAGGCAAAACAGGACAGAATCTGTGAAAAACAGACCAGCAGGTAAAAACAAATTTTTTAGGGGTACTTCTGCAACTCAAATCAAAAAACTCAGAACATACGAAAGTTTCGTAATTGTATAGAGCACGCTGTGAAAAAATCTGTTTTCTGGACAGCATGTCACAACTTTCACTTCCCTTGTCGTATGAGGTTATAAAAGGCACAAAGCTTGAAAAGTAAAGATACAATGATGTTGCTACAGTAGTAACAATCATCAAGACCACTAAGAACATAAAAAAACAAAAAGAAAAACCTAAATTCGTTGCGGGCTGCCTCCCGAAAGCGCTTCTTTAGAGCCATTAGCTAGGCTTAAAGCAGAAGATCAAGTCTTTTCAAGAGAATAACTAGCCCGTGTGACGGACTCAAAAGGTAACTTAATATTTTTCCTAGGGAAATGTTCCATGCCTTTCTTGAGATGGAATTGGAATTTGATAGTCCCTTCTTTCATGTCAATAACAACACCAACTGTGCGAAGAAAAGGACGTCCCAAAATAATTGGACAAGAAGGTTCACATTCAATGTCCATAATAGTGAAATCAACGGGAACATAATTGTCATTGACAATGATAAGAACATCGTCAATCTTCCCCAAAGGTTTCTTTACGGAAGAATCAACAAGACGAACACCAAAAGAACAAGGATCAAATGGTTTCAATTCAAGCATATCATACATTCTTTTGGGCATAACAGAGGTACTTGCTCCAACATAACAAAGAGCATAACAAGAGAAGTTATTCAATTTGATTTTTATCATAGGATCCCAACCATCTTCTAGCTTCCTAGGTATGGAGGCTTCTAGTCTAAGCTTCTCCTCCCTAACTTTGATTAGAACATTGGTAATATGCTCTGTGAAGGCAAGATTAAGCAGACCAGGTTTAATTTCATAAGAAGGTGCTGAAGTGGCAGGTGGAGCAATAGGAGTGCAGATAAAGTCACTGTTGTTGGGACTAGTGAAGTCACGCAACTTGGTGTTTTCATTGGAATCCATAGTAGCAGCAGGTATTTTTGGTATTTTTGATTAGGGACACAAAAGTAAAAACTGAAAGGTAAACTAACAAGACTAAAAAGCAAAGATAAAAGATAGTGTGGAACTCCCCTATCTTGTAGACTGGAGTCCCCGGCAACGGCGCCAGAAATTAGCTTGATACAGAGTGTCAACTCTCCTCGTTGGTTACCCCAAGTGGAAGGTTGGATGTAGTGTAGCAGCAAATTTCTCTTAGCACAGATGCTAAGGTTGAGTATCGAACCAGTAGGACTCCAAGAGATACAAGTAGGTGTCACGGCGCTTGACGTGGACCTGCACACAACAACAAATAACTTTGCTCCCAACGAGTACAGAGGAGTTGTCAATTCCTCCGGCCTTGCTGTTTACAAAGGATCAACGCAAGAGATAAAAGTGGAACTGAAAGTAAATTGAGGGTATGAACAATAATGTGAAGATGCACCGGGGTCCCGTGATTTTCACTAGTGATGTCTCTCTCCCAAAAGACGATAAAAGTGCTAGCGAGGTAAACAAATCACAGCTAGGCAATTGATAGAATTATGAAGGAACCACAATGCTAACTATGCTGCAAAGAAAGGAAGGGCTCAAAAGCAATGGGCAGTACGCCAAGGTAAGTAGACCAAAATTGAACTGCATCTACTACGAATCATCCACGTTGAGATATCTATCCAGAAAATCTCGCTGGTATTAAGTTGTGAATCCCACCCAAAGTGTAAACTCAAAGAAACAGACAACTGCATTAAAAGAACTTTGCATAAAGTAAACAATCCTTGCACCCGCGAGTACAAGCACCGTTGTTTTATCCTTGGTGGCAACATCACATCCCCTAGTCTCATGTTTCTGTCACTCAAGCTAGACATCAAGGGGCTGAACCCACAATCAAGCATAACGCTCCCTCTTGGAGTTGCAACGAACTACTTGGCCAAAGTAAAATACTGCAACGGAGAACATGCAAGAATTTACTCAAGAACAAAATATAAAAGAGAAGAACCAAATATATTACTCATCACAATCTGAACATAGCCTCGTAATCCATCAGATCCCAGCAAACTGAGCATAGCAACAACAGAAATTACAAAAGTGCCTCGATCATGTGAGGCAGCTCACGAGGTCTCGAAAGTGGAAGCACAAAGAGGGGAGAAGTACATCACATAGCTACTGGTCACGGACCCATGGTTCAAGGGGGACTACTCACGACACATCCGGGAGGCGTCCATGGCTATGGATGGTCTCCCAGAGGGGGTTCCTCCTCCCGGCAGGGTGCCGGGGCAGCTTCTCCAGGCAGCCCCGATCTTGAAACGGCGGCGGCGGCGGTACAGAGGCGAGTTCGCGGAAAAGAGATCTACATTAGGGGTTTCCACCCCGAGGGCTAAATATAGGCGGAGGGGGGTGTCGAGGGGACCCACATGGCAGCCAGGAGGCTCCCTGGCGCGGCCTAGGGTGGGGCCGCGCCAGGGACCCTTCTGGAGTCCCTGTGGTGGCCCCCTCCGCTACCTTGGTGATTCCGGAAGCTTTCGGGTCGCTGATTTTTTATGTGATTTTTCCGGATTGTTTGGAGCACTTTTAATGGCCGGAAAACCTGAAATACAAAAACAACAGAAAACAGCAACTGGCAGCTGCGCGCACTGGGTTAATAGATTAGTCCAAATATGTTCAAAAGTGTATGAAAGTTCAAGAAAATCATGGCAAAGTCACACAAAACATGCATGGAGCAAGCAGAAATTATAGATACGTTTGGGACGTATCAACAAGATGCTGGAAATTTTTGAACGTCGGATATCCCTTGTATCCTGGCTGCAAAGAGAGTTGAAGAGCGTTCTCAGCTCGGTGGGCTGAGTGTTCATCTTTGCCGTCCGTCCAACGTTCGGCACACCAATTATTTCACAAAATCTTTCCAAAGACATGGTCAAAGGATCATTGTAAATTTTAAACTCAATAAGACCAGCATCATGGTTATATCCAAAACTGTTAATAAAACATGAGGTGAGTTTACGGTATTGAGTAACACGACATGTTGCAAGCCATCTCAAACCTGCATTAGCACAAAGGTTATCAAACTCCTCCTTAATACCTGCCGCTTCAAGAAAATCGTTGCACGGAAACATCATTGCCCGTGCTGGACTTGTATCTTCCAGCAACTCCAGGGGCACAACATCTTCATTGTAGCTCACCCTAGCAGCTGAGGATGAAACTGCAACTCTAGTTACTCTATCCGTGTGCTCGGGCTTCTTCTTCCCAAGCCATCCTTTTGCTTTTCCAAAGAAACTCATTTCTGAAATTTTTGACAATTCACAAAAACAAGGATTTAAGAAAAATGAGTTGGGGCAAACTACTCTACTCACTTCCCTAAGCCATAAACTTGCATCAAAACTTGGAAAATAAATTTCTACACATGCTTACAAGCTCATATGAACAGCACCAAGAGCTACTAAATACTCACTAATGAAGCCACCAATCAAATATCTAATTGGAGGGGTGGAGGAGTCACATACTAGGGAGTATTTGCTCAAAATCTCAGCTCGAATGATGGGCTTAAGAGAGAGATCGAAAATCGCCTCCAACAACAGCAAGAACGCAAGAACAAGTGGAGAACTCATGTTCTTGGAGAGAGAGAGAGAGAGAGAGAGAGAGGAAGAAGAGATACCTGCAGGTAGGGCCTGTGGGCCCCAAGCGCCCTATGGGCGCGGCCAGGGGGCAGGCCGCGCCAGCTGGCCGCCTGGGCCACTGGCGGGCCCCCCTGGTCAGCCCCAGGTGCCTCTGGGTCACTCTCGGCATGGAAATTTTTATTTCTATTTTTCTGGATTTTTTCTGACAACTTCACTGTTGAAATTTTTTCGGAGTTCAAAAAGCTGTGAAACTTTCTGAAAACTTGCAGTAATGATTAGAGTTGTGAAGCTTCAAAAACATATAAACTTGGTACCGCAAGGAGAATAAAGCTAAAGCAAATGAAAACATAACAAGCTCTACTTTTTACCTATATAAAACTCTTTTAATAGCAAGGTTGATCAAGTCCTACCACTAAACTAGCAATACATAGAGCAAAAAGTTTCACTTACTATGAAGCATTCATGGTACCTTCACTTTCATGGATATTGTCCCCACTATAATGGTTTTGTATTTGTGGTGCACATGTAGAGGACAATCCCATTCACCAATCTTCACGGTCTCGATATTCTCTATAGAGTTGAGGCCATGCCTTTTGTCCATCTTCTTCGGAAAATACACCGTGTGTTATTTATCATTCACATTGAAAGTAACCTTTCCTTTATTGAAAAGTTCTACCAAGAATAATAGACATGCTCCCATCTTCGGGCATGCCAAGCACGACAAAATCAGTAAAGATCAAACAATTAGCAACTTCAACGGGAACATTCTCACAAATACCAATGGGAACGACTGTTGACTTGTCAGCCATATGAAGAGAGATATCTGTAGGGATTAGTTTTTCTAAACAAAGCCTCTTGTAAAGAGAGAAAGGCATAACACTCACTCCTGCTCCAAGATCACATAAAGCAGTCTTGACATAATTATTCTTTATGGAGCAAGGATTGGTCGGTATACCTGGATCACCAAGCTTCTCAGGAATCTTGCCACTAAAAGAGTAGTTAGCAAGCATAGTAGATATTGCTTCATTAGGAACTTTTCTTTTATTAGTAACAATATCTTTCATATATCTCGAATAGGGAGGTAACTTAATAGCATCAGTCAAAGGAATTTGAAGAAAAAGAGGTTTCATCCACTCACAAAACTTATTGTAATGCTCTTCTTCTTTAGTTTTGGGAGACTTACCTGGAAAGGGCATGGGTTTCTGTACCCATGGTTCTCTTTCCTTCGCATGTCTTCTCGCGATAAAGTTTTCTCTAGTGTATTTCTTGCGTTTGTCGGGTGCTTCTTCTTCTCGAACTTCGGGTGGATCATTCTTTTCACCATCCTTTTCAGGCTCAGCACCGTCTTCAGTCTCAGCATCGGAGGTAGATATACTATTTGGATCATTGGAATTGTCAGCTTCTTTCTGCTTCTTCTTCTTCTTCGGAGAACTAACAATTTCTTCTTCCTGCATTTGAGAATCTTGCTCGATCCTTCGGATGCCCTTCTGGATAGAGAGGATCTTGAGTGCTAGTTCCTCCTCGGGTTTTAATCCCGAAGGCATGTATATCCTATTTGGCATTGTTAGCGAGCAAATCTTTTTGCACATTAGAAATTTGTTCAAGCTGAGTTTGAACCATATGAAAAATGCTTCACAAGACATTTAACATCATTAACTGTTCTACCTAGAACATCAAGCAAACTTTGATAGCAAGGGAATTATCATGCAACTGACTTTGTATCCTCTCATTAAAGTGACTTTGCTTCATAATGAAATTATCAAGCTCATCTAAACATTGATCAGGAGGCTTACCATGAGGGATGTCTCTTGCATTGAAATCAAAAAGAGAGTGTACCTCTACCATAGGAGGGTGAGTGGTAGGCTCACATAACTTCTTAATAGGGGGTAGATTCTTCACATCTTCAGTTTTAATACCCTTTTCTTTAATAGACTTCTTTGCTTATTGCATATCTTCGGGGCTTAGGACGAGCATGCCCCTCTTTTTTGGTGGTGGAGGTGGTTCAGGGACGGACCAATCTTCGTGGTTCTTGGCAATCTTGCCCATTAATTCTTCTGCATCGTCCAAATAGGATCTGGATTCATCAGCAAGACCAACATAGAATATATCAATTAATTCATTCTTAGGGACTCCATGTCCCGGTCTAGCCTGGATCAGACTGCAATACCTCCCCCAAGCTTTAGGGAGGTGTTCATCCTACAACTGTTTAAAGTTATAAATTCTTTGTAAAGCAGCATGTTGCATATGAGCAGGAAAGTACTTATCAACAAATGAGTGAGCTAAGTCTTGAGGACTCTTAATGAAACCACATGGAAGTGCATCATACCATTCTTTAGCACCTTCCTTTAAAGAGAAAGGAAGAAGTTTAGTACCATAAAAGTTTCGTATCTTTTCATCCGTAGTAAACAGGCCACCCAACTCAGTGAGTTTGGTCAGGTGTGCAATAGCATCATCATATTATCTGCCATAAAAGGGGGTCAGGTTCAACCATAGATATAAGTGAAAGATCAACAGAGAAATTATAATCAGGATCATTGATGCATATAGGAGATGTAGCAAATTCAGGATCAGGAACGGTCTTGTTCTTCAGGGAGTGTTTTTTGAGAAGCTTCTTAATAGCATCGGGGTCAGAGTCGACAAACTCTGTTAGCTCCCTGCATAAATCATCATCAAGCATAATATAATCGTCCTCAAGGAGTCTCTCCTTGAGTTTACTCAAATCAGGATAATTGTAAGTTCCACCAATAGGGTAGCGAGTATCAGGAATTTCAATTCCAGATTTTTTTGCAGCAGCAGCGATCTGTTTCTCAAGAGCGTAACCAAGTGAACAAATATCATCAAGAGTGGTAGAGGCATCATCAAAAGTATCGGACATAGTAACGGATTCAGTAGAAGCATCATGTGGTGGAGGTGAAGCAAACTTACTCATAACTGAAGGTGAATCAAGTGTAGAACTAGTGTTCAGAACAGTACCTTTTCTTGTACAGGATGGTAAGATCGAGACCTTGGGGTATTCTTTCTTACCCATAGAGGATAAATTTTAGCAGGTTAAATACTTCAGGTAGACTTGTAAATAAAGCTATGCTCCCCGGCAATGGCGCCAGAAAACAGGCTTGATAACCCACAACTGCAGGGGATCGAGATAGTCTTCACGGGTAAGAGTAACCCAATTTATAGATTCGACTCAAGGGGAGACAAAGAATACCCACAAGCTTTGATAGTGGAGTTGTCAGTTCCACCGCACCTGAGATACAATTACTTGGAACAAGATATTAGTAGTAACTGCAATATGGAAGTGATGGTGGCAACGGGAATAGTGGTGGTGAAACAGCGACAGTAAAACAGCGAAAGCAAACAACTAGTAACCGGCAGAATTAAAAACACTGTAGGCTAGAGAGTGGATGGTTGGGCGCTACATGGATGAGATACTTCATGCATTTAACTTGGGGCAAGGCACACAGAAAAGCAATGATCATCTAGGCATAAATCAAACATTAGGCATGTATCCCACAGGTAGTTGTACGTGCTTGCAATAAGAACTTGCACAACATCTTTTGTCCTACAATCCTGCTACGAATGGGGCCAGAAGGAACTTATGGAGATTAAGGTGCTCATGTCAAAGAGCACCGGAACAAAGCATTAACAATCAATGGATACACGGAATCCTCAAACTATAGTCCATCCCCTTTGGTGTCCCAAGCTGTCACCTTTGGGATCGCCGGTTCCGGACTATAAGAGGTGCATACAACTCATAGATAGGATCAAGAACACAAATATATTCATGCAAACACATAGGGTTCAGATCTGAAAACATGGCACTCGGGCCCAAAGTGACAAGCATTAAGAGCAACAAGTTGAAGAAAAGATGATAAACACCAATCTAGATGATAGGCAACATGCCCCCAACAATCTGATAAACTATTACATGATCTAACTCATCCAATCCCTACCATCCCCTTTGCCTACAGCAGGGAATTACTCACACATGGATGGAGAAGTCATGGAGGGAGGATGGAGTGGTGATGATGATGATGATGGCGATGATCTCCCCTCACCATAGGCCAAAACAGCCTCCAGATTAGCCCTCCCGGAGAAGAACAAAGGGTGGCGGCTGATGTCTACGCACGCTTCTATTCTTGTAGACTATGCTGGGCCTCCAAGCGCAGAGGTTTGTAGGACAGCAAAAATTTTCCTCAAGTGGATGACCTAAGGTTTATCGAACTCGGGGAAGTAGAGGTTGAAGATGGTCTCTCTCAAGCAACCCTGCAATTAAGATACAAGAAGTCTCTTGTGTCCCCAACACACCTAATACAACTAGGAGTTGTATAGGTGCACTAGTTCAACGAAGAGATGGTAAAATATGGGTGATACGTGTGGCAAAACAAAGTAATATAAATCTGTAATAAAAAGTGCAGCAAGCAAACAAGTGGTAAACGTGAGCACAAACGGTATTGCAATGGTGGAAACAAGGCCTAGGCTTCATACTTTCACTAGTGGCAACTCCCAACAACATTAACATAGTCTAATCACATGATATTTCCCATAAAACATGCAATGGAGACGCACTCGGAGGTCATTCCTTTGTGGTCAAGAGAGGATGATAATTATGTAGGGCTACAAAGGCACACCTCAAAGTTCGTAGTTCTCAATCTATGGATTTCTCAATGTCACCGCGGCCATCCAAAGAGAGTACCACAATCACCACAACATGTCTCAAGGATAGTCAAACACAAGCACCAAGAGACTCTCAATCTTCAATCAACACACAAAAAAGGAAATCACTCATGAAAATATTCTTCTAACCCATGTCCAATAGACCGCTGTCACCATGGTCTCGGAGATTATACTAGATAAAGGAAAGTGAGTACATCAAATCCAATACATAGAAGAAGAGGAAATATCATGGGACCACTCTAGATTAACATAGCCTATGATCACAACGAAGATCACATCATGGGAGAGAGAATTTACCACATAGCTACTGGTAGAAACCTTAGCCCCGAGGGGAACTACTCACACATGAACATGGTGAGAGAGAGAGTTGTCGATGGAGAGGTGCAGCACGGAGGAGATGAAGGAGATGGCCACGGCCACGGCGGTGGCCACGGCCCTTGGGGGCAGCGGCCCTTGGCCCCTTCTTCTTCCTTGGAGATGGTGCTACTGTGGAGATTGATCTCCCCCTCAAGACGGCTGCCAAGGGGGAGGAAATTCTGTGGTGCTCTTTGACCTAGGTTTCCTCTCTTTATATAGACTCTCGGATTCCCGTCATCCAGATTACGTCTTTGGTATTTCGGGCCTCCAGGGAGCATCCGAACTCCGATTGGGCCTAATTTTATGTCTAGATCCACCGGAAAACAATTCCCTACAACTTTTTAGTTTTAAGTTTTTCCGTTTGAGGCCGTCTTCTAGCGTTTCCGAGGCGATCTTTAAAACCTGTCTGGTGGGGACAGATTTCGGGAAAGTTAGAGTCCAGCTCTTACAAGGCTTCTTTTTTGTGATCTTTCCTTTATCCGAGTAATTCCTACACATAAAGTAGAAAAACAAGAACTTGTGCACTCTTGCAACCATTAATAGGTTAGTTCCAAAATATGTTATAAAAAGATATGAAAGTGTATCAAAAGCATAGAAATATCACACAAAACATGCATGGAGCAAGCATAAATTATAGATACGTTTGGGACGTATCAGCGGCGGCCCCGCGACGAGAATTGGGAAAACGACTTCTGTTCTGGGGTTTCTCGCCACGGGAATAAATAGGAGTCGAAGTAGGGAACCAGAGGGGGGGGGGGGTGGACCCTCCCAGGCGGCCTCCCGGCGCGGCCAGGGGTGGGGCCGCGCCAGCAGGGCGCCTGAGCCCCCCTGGCTGCCCTCTGGCCCCACTTCTGGCACAATGGTCCTTCGGGTGCGTGGATTTTCTATGATTTTTCCTGGAATTTTCTGAGACACCTAAAAATCCATTTTCCTGCACACAATAAAACCATACAGACAGCTCTGCTGAAAACATCGTTAGTCCGGGTTAGTTTCGTCCAAATCAAGCAAGAATGAGGGTAAAACAATAGAAAAAGTGTTTGGAAAAGTAGATACGTTTGAGATGTATCACACCTTACCTGAAGTTATTGGTTTCCTACACAAAATGTATAGAGACCCCCACACTAGCACACTTAATCTTGCCTTCACAGAGCATATCACCAATGCTCTAATCAAAGTTAGGGAGGAGAAGCTTAGACTAGAAGCCTCCATACCTAGGAAGCTAGAAGATGGGTGGGATCCTATGTTAAAAATAAAATTGAATAACTTCTCTTGCTTTGCTCTTTGTGATGTTGGAGCTAGTACCTCTGTTATGCCCAAAAGAATGTATGATATGCTTGAATTGAAACCTTTTGATCCTTGTTCTTTTGGTGTTCGTCTTATCGATTCTTCCGTAAAGAAACCTTTGGGGAAGATCGATGATGTTCTTATCATTGTCAATGACAATTATGTTCCCGTTGATTTTACTATTATGGACCTTGAGTGTGAGCCTCTTGTCCAATTATTTTGGGACGTCCTTTTCTTCGCACCGTTGGTTCTGTTATTGACATGAAAGAGGGAATATAAAATTCCAATGCCCTCTCAAGAAGGGTATGGAACACTTCCCTAGGAAAAAGGTTAAGTTGCCTTTTGAGTCCGTCACACGGGCTAGTTATTTTCTTCATAAAACTTGATCTTTTGCTTTATGCCTAGCTTAAAGGCGTAAAAGAGAGCGTTTGTTGGGAGGCAACCCAACAAGCTTTTACTTCTGTTTTTAGTGGTCTTGATGATTGTTACTACTGTAGCAACATCATTTTATCTTTATTTTTCATGCTTTGTGCCAATTATAGCCTCATATGACAAGAGAAGTGAAAGTTGTGACATGCTGTCTAGAAAACAGATTCTGTCCTCGTGACGGGAAAATCATAGAAAATTACCAGCTCATTTTTTTGAGCTGAATTTTTTACATAGAGTGCTCTATTAAATCATGGAACTTTCGTATGTTCTGAGTTTTTTTATTTGAGTTGCAGAAGTTTCCCTAAAATTTTCTTTACTACATGATGTTCTATTTTTCACAGATTCTGCCATGTTCTGTCTTTCCTAACTTTTGCAAACCTTAAGCTTTCTTTTTCTTTGAATTGTTTTTTGGAAATGTTGAGAAACAGTAGCTCTTCAAGAATATCTTTATTTGCAATAGAGGAAAATTATTTTAATAGGGTACTAACCTCTCTAATCGGTTTACAATGAGTTATGTATGAAGGGAGTTTTCAAGTGTCCGATGAAAGATGATGAAAGAAGATCCTGGAGTGTCAAACGCTCAAGCTTGGGGATGGCCCCATGCACCCCCAATAAATATTCAAGGAGACCCAAGCGTCTAAACTTCGGGATGCCCCCGTGCATCCCCTTCTTCATCAACAATTATCAGTTCGTCCCTCGTAGCACTATATTTTTATCACTTCATGTGTTATGTGCTATGCTTGGAGCGTCTCGCTCTTTACTTTTCTTAGGTTTGTTTTTGCTTTGCTTGCTGTAGTAACAAGTTAGACCCCAGCTTTCTTTTGCGTGGGAGAAAAACGCGCTCCGTTTGAACTAGAACTCCTCATAGGATTTGCATGCTTATTTCCTTAGCTGTGAGTTGTTCTTTTTCTTTTCTTAGCTGCCGCCTTGTTTAGTTGTAGTGCTTTAGTTTTATTCTAGAGATTTTCTTTTGTCTTAGGTTGAACTTTCTATAGGTTGCATGTTTTATCTTGTTTAGAGAGTTTTCCTGTTGCACTGAGTTTTGTGTCTTGACTAGAAAGTAGGTAGTTGAAGTTGCTATTCTCTTTGTAGTAGTAACTTGCAATAGTTTTGAGGTATTGACTAGAGTAATGTTTGAACTTTTGGTGTCAAGAGATCTAGCCTATTAGTGATAGATGTCGTATTTTTGATAATCCGTGTGATTTTTGAAAACCAATACCCCTATTGAGAACTGTAGCTACTAGATGGACCAGTAACCTCTGGAGGGTTCGAATATTAGAGTACACTCACGTACCATGAGTCGAGGATGCGCAAGGATAACCAAACCCCCATACACTCCTCCTCGGGGTACTTGTCTCTTTGTGAACCTCCTGATTAGATTGAGGGTTACCGATAATAAGTGCATGAGTTCTTCGGACTCATGTGAGTATTCAAAAGTTGACACTTCCACCTCACATATTTTTCTAGCCTCTTCTGTGTCGTGCATTGCCTTCTTCTCACTCCGAGAGTTGGCGTCCACCTTCGCCGGTACATCCAAACCCTTGGCATGATACGCTCTGTCATCATAAACCTCCTTATATCTTTCCTCAAAACAGCCACCATACCTACCTATCAAGGCATTTCCATAGCCTTTCCGAGATACATTGCCATGCAACATCCACCTCTTCATGACTTGATCTTCATGTCATACATTGGCAGCGGCATACATTGCATACATCATGATAGCTACATCTTCTTTATGTGAGTACCTTGTAAAGTGTGAAAGATCTCCTATATTCTTGTAAAATATAGAGTGTTGCCCCTAAAGTGAGGAAAATATCCCAAAGAGGACAAAATCAAAAGATCCCAAAGAGGACAAATGAGAGAAATAGAAAGAGCCATTGAGGCCACTAAAAAATACAAAAAAAAGAAAAAAAGAAAAAATGAGAAAAAGAAAAAAAAGAGAGAAGGGGGCACACTACTATTACTTTTGAGAGATCCACACTAGTACTTCATCCTCTATCCCTTGTACTCCATAGAGATCATCATAGATGCATATAACTATGTGAGGACCCTTCACACTATAGAACTTGGCTTGTATATTCCTATGATGAGCCTCCTCAAACGAGCTCTAGGTCTTCTTGAGCAAGCAAGTTGGATGCACCCCCACTAGTTACATTGGAGAGATTTTAGCTCACATGTGCATCCGTTGCATGTCAATCCCTACTCCTCACATCATATCTATCATCTGGCCTTCTCTCGCCTATGATTGTCCTCATTGATGTGAGCCTTTCACACCTTTTTTGTCTTCCTCCTCCTCCTTCTTTTTGTTTCGCCTTTTAGGTGTCAACTTTCTTGCTCACACTCATCCATTGCATGAGTGCTCAAAATATCGAAAGGGAGTGGATCAATTTGACTTGTACCTGACTAGTGGTCTGGGGACGAGTCAAGATAATAATCCAAAGGAGACTAAGTGTGAAACTTTAGTAGATAGTAGTTCTCAACAACTTATTTTTTATCTCGTATTCCCATATCCCCCTTCTTGCACGCAAAAACCATCTGGAGACATTCGAGTCACGGACAGTGAGAGCTCTTGCACCCTTTGTTCTTTTATTGCTTGTGTCAATGCTAATATAGACTCTTGCTTGTTAATACTTGAATTGAATTGCATGCTTTGATTGCTTTACTTAAAAGTCCTTATATGGTTGTGTGGCATGTCGCCACCGAAATTATGCTTGTTATCATTTCCCTACTCGAGGACGAGCAGGAATTAACCTTGGGGATGTTGATACGTCCCAAACGTATCTATAATTTCTGCTTGCTCCATGCATGATTTGTGTGACTTTGCCATGTTTTACTTGAACTTTCATACACTTTTTATCATATTTGGACTAACCTATTAACTCAGTGAACCCAGTAGCCAGTTCCTGTTTTCTGTTGTTTTTGTATTTTAGGTTTTCCGGCAGTTAAAAGTGCCAAATAAATCCCGGAAAAATTATATAAAAAATCAGCCCTAAACCCTAAACCCTAGACCCTAAGCCCTGTGGCCCCTCTCGGTGCCCCCTTCGGCCTATGTTTAGCCCCCATGGAGAAAACCCCTAATATCGATCTACTATTCCCGTTCTCCTCTCTGTACCGCCGCCGCCGCCGTTTCAAGATCGGGGCTGCCAGGAGAAGCTTCCCCGGTGATGTGCGAGGTGATGATAGTGATTTCTTGCCCTTCGTTGGTGAGCCCCAAGTGGAAGGCGTGATGTAGCACATCAGCAAATTTCCCTCAGTAAAGATACCGAGGTTTGTCTCAAGTAGGACTCCGAAGATGATAAGTAGGTGTCAGCGGCGCAACTGACGCGGACCTGCACATAGACACAAATAACTTTGTTCCCAACGAAGTTCAGAGAGGTTGTCAATCTCTCCGGTCTTGTTGTTCACAAAGGATCAAACACAAGGGATAATGATAGCAACTGAAAGTAAAAGCAGAAAAGTAAATGAGCGTGGAAATAGTAATGAGGATATGGACCGGGATACGTGATGTTCACTAGTGATGTCTCTCTCCCAAAAGACGATAAAACTGCTATGCGAGGTGAACAAATTACAGAAGGGCAATTGATAGGATTATGAACACACTGCAATGCTAACTATGCTACAAAAGAAAGGAAGAGGCTCAAAAGCATGGGCAGTACGCCAAAATAAGTAGACCGAAATCCAACTGCATCTACTACTAATCATCCACCTTGAGATATCTATCCAGAACATCTCGCTGGTATTAAGTTGCGAGCCCCACCCAAAGTGTAAACCCAAAGCAACAGACAACTGCATTAAAAATCACTTCGCGTAAAGTAAACAATCCTTGCAACCGCGGTTACAAGCACCGCTGTTTTCCCCCTTGTGGCAACAACACATCCCTTAGACTCATGTTTCTGTCACTCAAGCGTGTCATCGGGGGGCATGAACCCACAATCGAGCATAACGTTCCCTCTTGGGGTTACTACCTACTACTTGGCCAAAGCAATAAACAGCAACGGAGAACATGCAAGAATTACTTAGGAACAAAAATATAAAAGATAAGAACCAAATATATTACTCAATCACAATCTGAACATAATCTCATAATCCATCAGATCCCATCAAACTCAGCATAGCAACAGCAGAAAGATTACAAAAGTTCCTCGATCATGTAGGGAAGCTCACGAGGTCTAAACCATGAAGAACAAAGAGGGGAGGAGAACATCACATAGCTACTGATCATGGACCCATGGTCCAAAGGAAACTACTCACGAGTCATCCGGGGAGCATCCATGGTGGAGAGGAGACTCCCGGAGGTCGGCCCTCCCTTCGGCAGGGTGCCGGGAAGAGGTCTTCTGGTGCTCCCGGTCTCGGAAGCGCGGCGGCGGCGGAACAGAGGAGAGATCGCGAAAAAGGGTTCTGTCTTCGAGGGTTTCTCGTCACGGAGAATATATAGGCGAAGGGGGGCAGCCAGGGGGGCCACCAGGGGTGCAGGCGCCCCCCTGGCGCGGCCAGCCCCTAGGGCACGCCACCAGGGCGCCTGGTCCCCTAGTGGTGGCCCTCTGGCCCCACCCAGGTTCTTCCGGAAGGTTCCTTCACGCTGATTTTTTATCTGATTTTTCCCGAATTTTTGGAGCACTTTTTATATGGGGGAAAACTGAAATAGAAAAATAGCAGAAAACAGGAACTGGCACTGTGGTGCACTGAGTTAATAAGTTAGTCCAAATATGATCAAAAGTGTATGAAAGTGTATCTAGATCATAGCAATATCACACAAAACATGCATGGAGCAAGCAGAAATTATAGATACGTTTTGGACGTATCACCCGGCACGCTGCCGGAAGGAGGAATCCCCTCCGGGAGACCATCCATCACCATGGACGCCTCTCGGATGTCTTGTGAGTAGTTCCCCTTGTACCATGGGTCCATGACCAGTAGCTATGTGATGTTCTCCTCCCCTCTTTGTGCTTCCACTTTCGAGACCTCGTGAGCTGCCTCACATGATCGAGGCACCTTTGTAATTTTTTATGTTGCTATGCTGAGTTTGCTGGGATCTGATGGATTATGAGACTATGTTCAAATTGTGATGAGTAATATATTTGGTTCTCTTTAATATTTATGTTCTTTAGTTAATTCTTGCATTTTCTCCGTTGCCATATTTTTCTTTGGCCAAGTGATTTGTTGCAACTCCAAGAGGGAGCGTTATGCTTGATTGTGGGTTCAGCCCCTTGATGTCTAGCTTGAGTGACAGAAACATGAGACTAGGGATGTGCTGTTGCCACCAGGGATAAAACAACGGTGCTTGTACTTGTGGGTGCAAGGATTGTTTACTTTATGCATAGTTCTTTTAATGCAGCTGTGTGTTGCTTTGAGTTTACACTTTGGGTGGGCTTCGCAACTTAATACCAGCGAGATGTTCTGGATAGATATCTCAGGGTGGATGATTCGTAGTAGATGCAGATGGATTTTGGTCTACTTACTTTGGCGTACTGCCCATTGCTTTTAAGCCTCTTCCTTTCTTTTGTAGCATAGTTAGCATTGCGGTGCGTTTGTACTCCTGTCAATTGCCCAACTGTGATTTTTTTACCTCGCTAGCACTTTTATTGTCTTTTGGGAGAGAGAAATCACTAGTGAACGTCATGGGACCCCGGTCCATATTTCCACCATTGTTTACACCTTCAATTTACTTCGAGTTTTTACTTTCCATTGCCACTATTATTTCTCTTGCGTTGATCCTTTGTAAACAGAAAGGCCGGAGGAATTGACAACTCCTCTGTACTCGTTGGGAGCAAAGTTATTTGCTGTGTGTGCAGGTCCAAGTGAAGTTAGCAACCTCGGCGCCATGTTCACTTTACCACCTTCTTGTATTTCTGCGAGTCCTACGGGAGACAAAACCTATCCGCTACATAGGGGAAATTTGGTGCTACGCTACATCTCACCTTCCACTTGGGGTAACCAACGAGAAGTGGGAGAACTATCTTCCTCACCGTATCAGCCACTCCCCACCATCTTCGCGAGTTTCCATAAGGTTTGGTGTGTGCCTTGTGTTATTCCTTCCATTTGGGACCCACCACTTTGCCACATCCACCACATCTCTACGAGACCCACCACTTGTCATGTCGACAAAAATGAGGGGATATTTTCTTGACCTTGGCTTCCTCTATGGGGTCCATGATACGTCCAAAACGTATCTATAATTTCTGCTTGCTCCATGCATGTTTTGTGTGATATTGCTATGATCTAGATACACTTTCATACACTTTTGATCATATTTGGACTAACCTATTAACTCAGTGCACCACAGTGCCAGTTCCTGTTTTCTGCTGTTTTTCTATTTCAGTTTTCCCCCATATAAAAATTGCTCCAAAAATTCGGGTAAAATCAGATAAAAAATCAGCGCAGAAGAACCTTCCGGAAGAACTTGAGTGGGGCCATAGGGCCACCACCAGGGGCCCAGGCACCCTGGTGGCGCGCCCCAGGGTCTGGCCGCGCCAGGGGGGCGCCTAGACCCCTGGTGGCCCCCCTGGTGCCCTACTTTGGCCCCTATTTATTCTCCCGTCGCGAAAACCCTGATTCCAGACCTCTTTTCTCCAGAAGCAATTCCAATCTCCGCCGCCATCGCCGACAAGCTTCGGGGGACCAGAATTCCTGTGCCGGCACCCTACCGGGACGGGGAAGTGTCCCCGGATTCATCTCCATCGCCGTTCCTTCCCTCCTCCACGAAGCGGGTGTAGTTCCTCCTCGGGGCTGAGGTTTCTACCAGTAGCTATGTGTTCTTCTCTCTCTCCCATGATGTGATCTTCATTGTGATCATAGGCTATGTTAATCTAGGGTGATCCCATGATGTTTCCCCTTCCTCTATGTATTGGATTGATGTACTCACTTGATCTTATCTAGTATAATCCCCGAGACCATGGTGACAGCGGTCTATTGGACATGGTTTAGAAGAATATTATCATGAGTGATTTCCTCTTTTGTGTGTGTATTGAAGATTGAGAGTCTTTTGGTGCTTGTCTTTGACTATCCTTTAGATATGTTGTGGTAATTGTGGTACTCTCTTTGGATGGCCGCGGTGACATTGGGAAATCCATAGATTGAGAACTACGAACTCTGAGGTGTGCTTTTGTAGCCCTACACAATTCTCCTCCTCTCTTTACCACAAAGGAATGATCTCCGAGTACGTCTCCATTGCATGTTTTATGGGAAATATCATGTGATTAGACTATGTTAATGTTGTTGGGAGTTGCCACTAGTGAAAGTATGAAGCCTAGGCCTTGTTTCCATCATTGTTACACCGTTTGCACTCACTTTTGTTACTTGTTTGCTTGCTGCCCTTTTTATTACAGATTTATATTACTTTCTTTTCCGACACCAATCACCCATATTTTACCATCTCTTCGCCGAACTAGTGCACCTATAAAACTCCTAGTTGTATTAGGTGTGTTGGAGACACAAGAGACTTCTTGTATCTTAATTGTAGGGTTGCTTGAGAGAGACCATCTTCAACCTCTACTTCCTTGAGTTCGATAAACCTTAGGTCATCCACTTGAGGGAAATTGCTGCTGTCCTACAAACCTCTGCGCTTGGAGGCCCAACATAGTCTACAAGAATAGAAGCGTGCGTAGACATCAAGCTATTTCCGGCGCCGTTGCCGGGGAGGTGAGTGCTTGAAGGTATATCTTTAGATCTTGCAATTAAATCTTTTCGTTTCTTGTTTTTACTTTTCACTAGTTAGGCTTTATGGAAAACAAAAAAAAAATTATGAGAGAGCTTTATGAGCTCTATCTTGAGTTAGGACATGAAGTGTTTGAGGAGGAGATCAAAAAGCCTATGGAGCTTTATTATTTGCACAACACTCATGATAGTAGTAATGTTATTTGCATGTCTTCTTTGAATACTTTTGATACTAATGATATGCAAAACCATAAGCTTGGGGATGCCACGTTTTATGAAGATGATATTTTTAGCCCCCCAAGTTTTGATGAGGAAATTTATTTTGATGATACTTGGACTCCTATCTATGATGATTATTGTGATGACACTTATGCTATAAAGAATAAATTTTTTCAAGTGCATCATGATAAGAAGGATTCATGTGATAGCTATTTTGTTGAGTTTTCTCCCACTACTATTGATGATTTTTCTTATGTGGGGAGTAATAAAATTTCTATGCTTGTGGATCATGATAAGAAAGTTTTATGTGATACTTATATTGTTGAGTTTATTCATGATCCCACTGAAAATTATTATGATAGGGGAACATACGCTTATAGATATTTCAATAATATTAAGTTCCCTCTCTTTATGTTGAAGGTTTTGAAGTTGCACTTGTTTTGGCTTCCTATGCTAATATCTTTATGCTTCAATGAGTTATTTCTCTACAATATCCCTTTGCATAGGAAGCATGTTAGGCTTAAATGTTTTTGGTATTTGCTTCTTCATGCTCTCTTTTGTTCTTAAACACTTATTCCTACGAGAGCATCATTAAAATCTTAAGCCTATCTTTATGGCTATAAAGAAAGAGCTCTAGGGAGACAACCCTTGTTATCTTTACTTGGAGTTTTTACTTTCTGTTTTTGGTGGTCTTGATGATTTTTACTACTGTAGCAACAACATTGTATCTTTATTTTCAAGTTTTGTGCCATTTATAGCCTCATCTGACAAGGGAAGTGAAAGTTGTGACATGCTGTCCAGAAAACAAATTCTGTCCTCGTGACTAGAAAAATCACAGAAAAATCCCAGTTCATTTTTTGAGCTGAATTTTTACAAAGCGTGCTCTATACAATCAAGAAACTTTCGTATGTTCTGAGTTTTTTGATTTGAGTTGCAGAAGTACCCCTAAAAAATTCTTTACTACCTGCTGTTCTGTTTTTCACAGATTCTGCCATGTTTTGTCTCTCCTAACTTTTGCAAACCTTAAGCTTGCTTTTTCTTTGCAAAAACCTTTCGGAAATCTTGAGAAACAGTAGCTCTTCAAGAATATCTTTATATCCAGTGGGTAAATATTATATATTAAGGGTACTAACCTCTCTAATCAGCTTATGATGAGTTATGTATGAAGGGAGTTTTCAAGTGTGCGATGGAAGATGATGAAAGAAGATTCGGGAGTGTCACGCGCTCAAGCTTGGGGATGCCCCCATGCATCCCCAACAAATATTCAAGGAGACTCAAGCGTCTAAGCTTGGGGATGCCCCCGTGCATCCCCTTCTCCATTAACAATCATCAGTTCGTCCTTCGTCTCACTATATTTTTATCACTTCATGCGTTATGTGCTATGCTTGGAGCGTCTCGCTCTTAGGTTTTATTTTTAGTTTTATTTAGCTTTGCTTGCTGTTCATAACAAGTTAGATCCTGTCTTACTTTGTGTGGGAGAGTAACACGCTCCACTTTCAAAATCTAGAACACATCATAGGATTCTTCATGCCTATCTTTTTGCTGTTGTGTGTTCTTTATCTTTTCGTAGCTACTGCCATGTTTAGTTTTAGTTTTAGTTTCTTTAGCAAGAGCCTTGGCCTTTGTTTAGTTTGTTGCTGGAACTCTCTTTATTTTTCATGTTTATCTTGTTAAGAGAGTTGGTTGTTGCACTGAGTTGCGTCTTGTCTTGAGAGTAGGTAATTGAGGTTGCTATTTAATTTTAGTAGTAACTTGCAATAGTTTTGAGGTATTGATGTGAGTAATATCTGAACTTTTGGTGTCAAGAGCTCTAGCCTATTAGTGATAGGTGTCGTATTTTGGGCAATCCGTGTGTATTTTAAAAACCTACAAAAACTAGTTGAGAACTCTAACTACTAGATGGATCACTAATCTTTGGAGGGATCGAATATTAGAGTACACTCACGTACCATGAGTCGAGGATGCGCAAGGATAACCAAACCCCCATACACACCTCCTCGGAGTACTTGTCTCTTTGTGAACCTCCTTATTAGATTGAGAGTTACCGATAATAAGTGCATGAGTTCTTCGGACGAATGTAAGTATTGAAAGTTGACACTTCCACCTTCCCATATTTTGCTAGCCCCTCATGTGCCGTGCATTGCTTTCTTCTCACTCCGAGAGTTGGCGTCCACCTTCACCGGTACATCCAAACCCTTGGCATGATACGCTCTGTCATCATAAACCTCCTTATATCTTTCCTCAAAACAGCCACCATACCTACCTATCAAGGCATTTCCATAGCCTTTCCGAGATATATTGCCATGCAACATCCACCTCTTCATGACTTGATCTTCATGTCATACATGTTCCTGCTACACTGGCAGCGGCATACATTGCATACATCATGATAGTTACATCTTCTTTATGATTTGAGTACTTTTGTAAAGTGTGAAAGATCTTCTATACTTCTTGTAATATATAGAGTGTTGCCCCTAAAGTGAGGAAAAGATCCCAAAGAGGACAAATGAGAGTTAAATAGAAAGAGCCATTGAGGCCACAAAAAAAATACAAAAAAAGAGAAAAAAGAGAAAAAGAAAAATAAAAAGAGAGAAGGGGGCAGACTACTATTCCTTTTGAGAGATCCACACTAGTACTTCATCCTCTATCCCTTGTACTACATAGAGATCATCATCATGCATATAGCTATGTGGGGACCTTCACACTATAGAACTTGGCTTGTATATTCCAATGATGAGCCTCCTCAAACGAGCTCTAGGTCTTCTTGAGCAAGCAAGTTAGATGCACCCCCACTAGTTCCCTTGGAGAGCTTTTAGCTCACATGTGCATCCGTTGCATGGCAATCCCTACTCCTCACATCATATCTATCATATGGCCTTCTCTCGCCTATGATTGCCCTCATTGATGTGAGCCTTTCACACCTTTTTGTCTTCCTCCTCCACCTTCTTTCTGTTTCGCCTTTTAGGTGTCAACTTTCTTGCTCACGCTCATCCATTGCATGAGTGCTCAAAATATCGAAAAGGAGTGGATCATTTTGACTTGTACCTGGCTAGTGGTCTGGGGACGAGTCAAGATAAGATTCCAAAGAAGACCAAGTGTGAAACTTTAGTACATTGAGTTCTCAACAACAATAATTTTTCATCTCGTATTCCCTATCCCCATCTTGCACGCAAACACCATTTGGAGACATTCGAGTCACGGACAGTGAGAGATCTTGCACCCTTTGTTCTTTTGTTGCTTGTGTCAATGCTAATATAGACTCTTGCTTGTTAAGACTTGAATTGAATCTCTAACCTTGATTGCTTACTTTTCAAAGTTCTTATATAGTTGCTAGCATGTCACCACATAAATTATGCTGTTATCATTTACCTACTCGAGGACGAGCAGGAATTAAACTTGGGGATGTTGATACGTCCAAAACGTATCTATAATTTCTGCTTGCTCCATGCATGTTTTGTGTGATATTTCTATGATCCAGATACACTTTCATACACTTTTGATCATATTTGGACTAACCTATTAACTCAGTGCGCCATAGTGCTAGTTCCTGTTTTTTGCTGTTTTTCTATTTCAGTTTTCCCCCATATAAAAATTGCTCCAAAAATTTGGGAAAAATCAGATAAAAAATCAGCGCAGAAGAACCTTTCGGAAGAACCTGAGTGGGGCCAGAGGGCCACCACCAGGGGCCTAGGCGCCCTGGTGGCACGCCCCAGGGTCTGGCCGCGCCAGGGGGGCGCCTAGACCCCTGGTGGCCCCCCTGGTGCCCAACTTTGGCCCCTATTTATTCTCCCATCGCGGAAACCCTCATTCCAGACCCCTTTTCTCCAGAAGCAATTCCAATCTCCGCCGCCATCGCTGACAAGCTTCGGGGGACCAGAATTCCTGTGCCGGCACCCTACCGGGACGGGGAAGTGCCCCCGGATTCATCTCCATCGCCGTTGCTTCCCTCCTCCATGAAGCGGGAGTAGTTCCTCCTCGGGGCTGAGGTTTCTACCAGTAGCTATGTGTTCTTCTCTCTCTCCCATGATGTGATCTTCGTTGTGATCATAAGCTATGTTAATCTAGGGTGATCCCATGATGTTTCCTCTTCCTCTATGTATTGGATTGATGTACTCACTTGATCTTATCTAGTATAATCCCCGAGACCATGGTCACAACGGTCTATTGGACATGGGTTAGAAGAATATTATCATGAGTGATTTCCTCTTTTGTGTGTGGATTGAAGATTGAGAGTCTTTTGGTGCTTGTCTTTGACTATCCTTTAGATATGTTGTGGTGATTGTGGTACTCTCTTTGGATGGCCGCGGTGACATTGGGAAATCCATAGATTGAGAACTACGAACTCTGAGGTGTGATTTTGTAGCCCTACACAATTATCCTCCTCTCTTTACCACAAAGGAATGACCTCCGAGTACGTCTCCATTGCATGTTTTATGGGAAATATCATGTGATTAGACTATGTTAATGTTGTTGGGAGTTGCCACTAGTGAAAGTATGAAGCCTAGGCCTTGTTTCCATCATTGTTACACCGTTTGCACTCACTTTTGTTACTTGTTTGCTTGCTGCCCTTTTTATTACATATTTATATTACTTTGTTTTGCCACACCTATCACCCATATTTTACCATCTCTTCGCCGAACTAGTGCATCTATACAACTCCTAGTTGTATTAGGTGTATTGGGGACACAAGAGACTTCTTTTATCTTAATTGCAGGGTTGCTTGAGAGAGACCATCTTCAACCTCTACTTCCCTGAGTTCGATAAACCTTAGGTTATCCACTTGAGGGAAATTGCTGCTGTCCTACAAACCTCTGCGCTTGAAGGCCCAACATAGTCTACAAGAATAGAAGCGTGCGTAGACATCAGTCCATCAACGGGAAATTAATTTCCACTTTCACATGTCCTCACACCACGCCGATGCTAGAAGATAAGCATTGAATTCCGGTAACTTTCACAACTCCCATGACGTGTTGTTGGACATACCGATCGGCTATAACCACCACACCCACCATAGACGCTAGCCGCGACACGCACTTTCATCACCCTCTCCATGCGCGCACTAGCATCCCGTCCGTCGCTTTCCCTAGCCCTCATGACGTCCTTCATGGTGACACATGAGCGTACCCCATGTGCCATTAGTTCATCACCCCTCGCCAAGTAGACGTCACCGCAAACCCCATGTACCCCACCATCAAGGAGAAAAAGCGCTCTGAAAGAAAGGCAAACATCAAGTCCGAGGAAGTGTCGTAGCCTATCACACTGCATACCATGTTTGTGTGAATTCTTGTGGTATCAAGAGAGGTTGGTATGTGTTTGGGTACAATGATACAACCCTAGAAGGTTAAATCTATTCAAATAGTCATGTATATGGTTATGGACGGCTTAGATATTTTCTACTTGACTATGGAACAACTTCAAATAATAATTAATAAAATTTTCCAACTATGTGAGTGCCTTGTGTATTCCTATTCGTGGGTGATAATGAAGGGGAATGCAATGCAATTTTGTGGATATGTTAGGTGGATAGAGTAGATGGCTCCCCTAATCACTCTATTTCCTTATCTCTACTATACATGGTAGTGTGTCCTGATAGGTGCTAGTGCTTGTTGCCAGTTAACCCACATAATGTTTACAATGTTTCATAATTATAATTGATTTGATGGATGTCTTGCAAACTACATCATGTACTAACCCTTGCTATCCAGACCAATTACTATATAGGATCGAAACGAGTATGATGGAGGCTACTACTTTGAATTCGAGGATGATAACGAGTAGGTAGGAGGTCCCAGGCGGCGCCCTGAGCCCCAAGGAGTTTATATTGCTTTTATTTCCATCCTCTTTGTAAAATTAATCTTGCCTATACTCGGACTTATTCACTCCTCCTAGATGTTGTATTGTTGGATCATGTCGATCTCTGATTAAGTAAGTTCTATTTGGATCATGTGAGTCTCATACCTTTATTTATGCTTTCGTTTTGAGTTCCGCAATGATACACAATATTATTTAAACCTGTAGTGTGCTAGTGTGTGTGTATGTGGATCTTGTTTTAATTCTAGAGTTAGTTTGCGGTATGGTTTAACTTGGTATATTATCGAATCCGAAGCTTGACAAACACCAATCATGGATTTCTTCATGGCCCATGACATTACAACCACCAAAGACTGCCTTCCAAGAACAGACCGAAGGGTCACCAAACCACAACTAAGGAGAGAAGAGATGCATTGTGTCACAGATGAAAAAGGCAAAAAATAACCACCATCGATCAATGTAAGCCACACTAACCAGATTCTCGACACATGGATTACCGCGATCCTTAAAAGGCATCAACCATCACGAGTTTCAATGGAGACCCCCTCACTAGATACGAGCAGACATCCCAAGGCTTTGTCTTCCACCCATTGCCATCTATCCAGATGCAACAACCTACAACTCCAATCCTATCCAACGTAGTCATATCAGGCAAAGTAGGGTCACCACTACTACTTATGGAGATCTAGTGATCAATGGGAGGCTCATCGCGACACCACATGGCTAGGGAGAATGCCCCATGCTACCCATCAGCCCCGAAAGGATGTGTGGTAGCACGAGGGAATAGTAGAGCAACCACGCGGGCTTTGCACACTGACGCTTTGTGGTGGCGGTAAGGGAAGGAAAGGGGAAAGGGTTGGCTCTGATGGTGGATTAGGGTTCCTCCTGAGTCACCCATGAGAGGAGTGATGCCGGGGACGAGGGTGTAGGTCACCCACCCATGGTATGTTGTTGGTGCAACTATGAATCATCGATACAGAAAATGCTATAATATGTGATATACAAAAGTTTGTGCATAAATATTTATTTATCATTTAGGATTTTAGGAACAAATTCAAAAAATCTAAGAAATGAACGAGTACAAGGTTTCACATTCTTCAACCGCACAACCCAGATTTAGCCCACGATAATGAAATGGTCAACATGCAGAGATAAAACGAATCTATAATCTATAATACTATAATAGATCATCCCCACTATCTTATCTATCTCAACATGCAAGCATGCCACCTCATCAAAAGCCCACCACAATATGCATGATCTCATGCACACATTTATTTAATGACACATGCAACCTCCCTTAACATGCATGGATTTTTTCCTATTATATTACATCACTTTTAACATGCATACATGTCATATCATCAAAGACTCACCACAATATGCATGAGAAAAAGTTCTTTGTTATTAGTTGATCTCATGCATACATCAATATAATGACACATGCCAACTCACTCAACATGCATGGATTTTTTCCCATTATATTACATTACTTATATTTAATAAATATTTTTAACTACACAATAATAAAATACAATACATAAAATGTATTTTTATATTTTAGTTTATATACTATATATTAATTCAACTATTCATGTTTCATGCAATCAATCATTCAAAATATATTGCAACTGATTCCCGCAGCAACGCGCGGGGTATCATCTAGTACTTTACAACAACTAGCTCCCTGTAAGTGAAAAAATAATAGTGAATCATCATAATTACAAAAAATAAGCTACAACACACACACACACACACACACACAAACTAGATACACAATCTTGCATTTTACTTGAACTTTTGTGGTTCATCATCTCCAAAGTTTGTGGACCATAAAGTTCATGAAAAAGATTTTGCCACTGAAAATGACACAACATGAAAAAAATGTATTAGAGGGTGACATCAGTGTAGATAGTGTAGTAAATACCTATTTTTCAGAAAAATCAAACAACTTATATTCTATTTCCTCAAGAGTATTTAGAAGTATATAAAAATATAATGATCATATGCGAGTGTCAAATTAATTATCTTATCAACACATGAATGAGATAAATTTGAAAGGGTTTTATATGCTAGCATGCAAGCTTTTTCGTGGAGAAACTGATAAGAACACTACCTTTCCATGTAGAGAAACTGATAGGAACACTACATTTTAATATAGTATTGTAAGAGAAGTTTATGCATGGAGGACAAAAGTTCTTGAAGGGAACTTGCCGAAACCCATAGAATGGTAAAACCCACTAGCCCCTTGCTGGATGGAGACTAAGCAAAATCCATCTCCATCTGAGTTATGTCCTCGAATGCCAAAGCGACTACCCCGAAGTGGGTCGGGTGTGTTCCATTTAAGAGCAGTTGTCTTTCGTAAATCGTAACCAGGTTAGCATCGAGTCCCACTAATCAGAGAATCTTGTAGGCCGAAGCCACACGGGTTATAGACGTGAACTCTCTTGTTCATTTCATGACACGCCCCACATAACTTTTGAGAACGGGAATTTCATACATTGACGACTGACTTATAGAGAAGGGGCATCTCGGGTCCTTTGGCCACCCGGGAATGTGAGCGTGTCGGCCGCCAAGGTCATCCCATAGAGCACCACCCTATTGAAGAATTTGCACTTGGTTTCTTCTTGCGTCGACCAAATTACGAATAGTAAAAATTGTTTTATTAAATCTTGTACATATGAGCACTAGTAGAAAATAGGACTTTGGTTCAGGCCTGGCAGTCCATTAGTCCCGGTTCAGTCACGAACTGGGACTCATGGGGGCATACGTCCCGGTTCGTGCGCCCAGGGGGCCGGCCGGGCCTCGTGGGGCATCAGTCCCGGTTCGTCTGGGGCCTTTAGTCCCGGTTCCAGCCACGAACCGGGACTAAAGGGTGTCGCAACCTTTAGTCCCTGTTGGTGGCTTTAACCGGTACTAAAGGTAGGACCTTTAGTTCCGGTTCTAGCTATCAACCGGGACTAAAGGTCTATTTTTTATTTTTTGTTTTTTTAACACAACAGTTTCTGTTTTTAGATTTTGAATAACTATTAGAATATTTAGAGTTTTTGAATGAATCTTTTTGCTTTAGGTCAAAAAAATTATAAACTGTATGTTATTGCTAGTAGTTTAAAAATTTAAATAGTTTAAATTTATTTTTTTTTGAAATTTGTGTGAATCACTAGTTTGTGAATAACTTTAGTTTAAAAATGGATTTTTGAGTGATTGTTTTTCCTGTTGTTTAATATTAGTAGATTTTATCAGTATGTTCAATTTGAAATTTTTTAGGATATTTTAAATAGGTGTTTTAATCAAAACCAGATTCTGTTTAATTCTTTATGAGGGTTTTGGATGAAAACTCATCTGTTGCAAGGCATTTCTTTTTTTAACTTATTTCAACTCCAGATTTTTTTATGCATTTAATGATTGTTTTTGCGCTAAATGACCCTGAAATTGAAAAAGCAGTACAAATGAACTTTAAAAAGGTTGAAACTTGGCATGATATCATAATTTCATCCACATAGCATGTGCTAAAATGTTGAAAGGGTTACGGCAAAAACTGGATACACACATACTGGAAAAATGGTCTTTAATGGCTCACCTGATGTGCGCCATTACTAGCACGCCACTACTAACACTTAGTAATGGCGCACATTTGGTGTGTCATTACTATCTCAGGTAGTAATGACACACCACATATGCGCCATCACTACCTCTTTTGGTGCGCCACTGGATACCCAATTTTTTATTTTTTTTCTAAATTTTTTGAATTTGGAAGGTGGGAACATAGTAGTGGCGCACATTCTTAACTAAGGTGCGCCATTACTAACTTTTTTTCAAATTTGGAAGGTGGGAAGTTACTATGCTTAATCTCAAGTCAAATTGCACTCTGTGGTTAAACTTTCCGGAGGGTCACCCATCCTCACACTACTCCAGCCCCAACACCGGGTCACTACGGCTTAATCTCAAGTTACTATGCTTAATCTCAAGTCAACTAGCACTCTATGGTCAAACTTCCCGGAGGGTCATCCATCCTCACACTACTCCAGCATCAGCACACTTAACTTCTCAGTTCCATTCACCTCCTGCCCCACCTCACTTCACAAGCACTTGTTGATATATGTATCATATCAATCCTATTAAACCTTGTTCATGTCCATGGGTGTGATGAATTTTTGATTTTTTAAAACTTACCGACCAGTCTCCTATCATATTTTGAACATTTTGAAAATATTTTTTCAAAAAAAAATCTATTACTAGTGGCACACTTTTCAAATAGTGCGCCATTAGTAAGTATGAATTTTTTTCTATTTTTTGACGTCTAGATCTTAAAAGCCCTGTAACTTTTTTTCTGTTCGGTTTTTGAGGATTCTAAAAATGTTCAACGGGATTTCCCTAGTTGAATTTGGATATAAATTTTCGAGTAGATAATTTTTCATATAAAAAACTTTTTCATCGAAGTATGTATGCAAAAGTTATGCCCATTTTACAAATTCTTGAGAGATTTTGCAAAATAAGTCGAAATTTATATTTGTAATTTTCCTAACAACTAGACCACATATCTCATGGGAATCTTATTTTCTTTTATTTTTTTGACATTTCAATCATTTTTTTCTTTTTTTAAAACTAAAAAGGTGGTCCCAGGGGGTGCATTTGATAAAAAATTTGGCCACCTCAGAAATTTAGTAATGGCGCACTTTTTAAAGGTGCGCCATTACTAAGTTGGACATAGTAATGGTGCACATACACAAAGTGCGTCATTACTATCTCTAGGATTGGGTCAAACCTTGGTCAAATATAGTAATGGCACACCTTTTACCAGGTGCGCCATTACTATGTCAACTTACTAATGACGCACCTATACAAAGTGCGTCATTACTATGTCCAGGAATGGGTCAAATCTTGGTCAAACATAGTAATGACGCACTTTTCACCTGGCGCACCATTACTGTTTAGGTTACCAATGGCGCACCTGCACATGGTGCGCCATTACTATTTAGTAATGGCGCACCACATGTATAGTGCATCATTAGAGTCAATATTATCTATAGCCATTTTTTCAATAGTGACACTTATTACAAATTGGACCATCTCCTTTGATGTATGAGGGTTTCGGACGAAAACTCATTTGTTACGAAGGCATTTTTTCTAACTTAATTAAACTCCAGACTTTTTGTGCATTCAATATACCATTCAAAGTCACATCCTCAAATTTCAACCCTTTCTAACTTTATTTTCTATTTTTCATGCATTTAATGATTTTTTTGCGCTAAATGACCCTGAAATTGAAAAGCAGTACAAATAAAATATGAAAAGGTTAAAACTTGGCATGGTGTAATAACTTCACCCACATAGCATGTGCTAAAAAGTTGAGAGGATTACGGCAAAAACTGGATGCACTTCGTGTACAAACTGGATCATCTCCTTCGAAGTATGAGGGTTTTGAAAGAAACTCATCTGTTACAAAGACATTTTTATTAACTTAATTCAACTCCGGACTTTTTGTGCATGCAATATGCACCTTTAAAAGTCACATCCTCAAATTTCAACCCTTTCTAACTTTATTTGCTATTTTTCATGCATTTAATCTTTTTGTGCTAAATGACCCTGAAATTGAAAAGCAGTACAAATTAACTCTGAAAAAGTTGAAACTTGGCATGGTGTCATCATTTCACCCACATAGCATGCGCTAAAAAGTTGAGAGGGTTACAGCAAAAACTGGATGCACTTCGTGCACAAATTGGACCATCTCCTCGGAAGTATGATGGTTTCGGACGAAAACTCATTTGTTACAAAGGCATTTCTTTTTTTAACTTATTTCAACTCCAGACTTTTTTGTGCATTCAATGTGCACCATTCAAAGTCACATCCTCAAATTTCAACCATTTCTAACTTTATTTGCTATTTTTGATGCATTTAATGTTTTTTTTGCGCTAAATGACCCTGAAATTGAAAAGCAGTACAAATGAACTCTGAAAAGGTTAAAACTTGGCATAGTGTCATCATTTCACCCACATAGCATGTGCTAAAATTTTTAGAGGATTACGGCAAAAATTGTATGCACTTCGTATACAAACTAGACAATCTCCTTCGAAGTATAAAGGTTTTGGCAGAAAACTCATCTATTACAAAGGCATTTATTTTTGTAACTTATTTCAACTCAAGACTTTTTGTGAATTTAATATGCACCATTCAAAGCCATATCCTCAAATTTCAACCTTTTCTAACTTTATTTGCTATTTTTCATACATTTAATAATTTTTTTGCGCTAAATGACCCTGAAATTTACAACTCCCCGTCGTGGATCACCTTTTCAATACTGAAAATAAATAAAAGAAACCGGTAAAAAATTCAAAATATAAAATCCTTCAAGATGCCCATTTCTTCTCCTTCAAAAATAATTCAAAAAAAGTTGGGATAAAATAATTCAAAAAAAGTTGGGATAGAAATTTAAAGTTGGGAAATATGAAATAAGGGTTTTCCTACTATACTATTGAGGGAAATATGAATTTTTTTAGATTTTAGGTTTTACAAAAAAAATTTTAATTATTATTTTTTTAATTTTGTTTATTAAAATAATTATTTGAAATTCAAACAATTTAGAAGTGTTACATTGTGACCAAGAGGTTAATAGGATTGATATGATAGTAATATCAACAACGCGTGTGCGGTGTAGTTGGAAGTGGGGACGGAAGAAACTCAGAAGTTAAGCGTGCTATTGCTGGAGTAGTCTGAGGATGGGTGACGACTACGATAAAGTAATTTGACTAGAAATTAAGGGTAGTTAGAGACTAAACAGGTCAAATAACTCAAATAATAGAAATTGTGAAAATATGAAAAAAAAGGAAGTGAAAAAACTGGTCAAATAATGAAAATAATATAATTTTTGAAAAAATAGAAAAAAAGAAGAGGAAAAAATTGAATGATTGTTTTTTCTTGTGGAGGCCTTTAGTGCCGGTTTGTGTTACCAACCGGGACTAAAGGTTCTCCACCCCAGCGCACCACAGCAGCCCACGTGGAGCCCCATCTGTCCCGGTTCGTAGGCGAACCGGGACTAAAGGTATTGGGCTTTAGTTATGACCCTTTAGTCCCGGTTCCGAAACCGGGATAAATGGGTCTCTGGAACCGGAATAAATGAGCCTTTTTCTACTAGTGGAGACTACAAAAACGAGGCTTCTACTTCACCCCACATATCTACAGACATTCCTTTATTTTTCAAACATGCACATTGCTCCATTGCTCAATGGTGCAGGAATTGATTGCAGATGATTAGAACACTAGTTCAAACCCGGTTGTCCCTACTTTTTGGTATGTTTACAATTTTTTTCTTTGACTAAAATGGAACATCCAGAATGTAACCACTATATTATAGTAGTTATTTTAGTTTGAAGCTTTTTTCTGTTGTGGATGATAAATTTTATAGCGCCCTAATTTCTTAACACATTTTAATACTTTCTTTGACTAAATGGAATGTTTAAAAGGAAACATTACTTACGCTATTTCGGTTTGAGTTTTTTTTTGTGATGGAGAAACCATTATATGATCTATTTTTACAATAAAAATGCATTATTCTAGATTTAGTTATTGTTAATTTACAACAAACTTTATCTTTTGCTGAGAATGGTATGACCAATTTGAGAGATTTTAATCAAATAAATCACGAGCTAACACACTATAAACGTTAAACCTGGTGTGAAGCATAGGGAATTATAAATTATTTAGTAATTATAACAAAATAAAAAGCATGCCCCACACATATGGTGTACCTCTTGATGATTCTCGCACGAGCACGATATGCATGGCGTTGTTGTTGGGTGGCAGCTGGAGACGTAGCGGCAGGAGCTTCCCGTTGATCGGGCTGCGGGAGCATATGATCATGTTCTCGAGCCCTGTCTCCTCATGCAGTCTCTCCAGCAGCTCCCCTAGGCTTGTCCCGTTGAACGTGAACGAGTGCCCCTCCTCGTTCTCAGCCACATTGCCATTCTCATCCCCGATGTGGTAGTGGATGTGCCGCCCCTCCACCTTGTGCACCGACACCGACACCGACGAGTCCGTCGACTGCGCCGGGAAACACGATGGAGCCAAACAGAGCAAAAGAGTAAGTTGGTGATCCATTGGATTGCTGGATTTATCGAACAATTGGGCATGGTATGACCTCGAGCCTGGAATAGTTGGCCGGGGGTACTAGGGACCCCGGCGGAGGCGGCGGGGGCTGCGCGATGAACAGTGTCGCCGTACGGTGACGATGCACTGGAGGTTGCCTGAGCGCTGCCGTCGGCAAAGGAGATGGAGAGGGTGAGGGCGATCGAGAGGGTGGTTTGTAAGGTCGCGGGGGAGATGAGGAGGCGGAAGCGGCGGAATCAGAGGGTTGAGGCGGGTGCAGGAGGACCTGGACGATCTCGACCCACCAGAGGACCCAGCCGGCATGGCGGTGGTGGGGCACGTCGTGGGTGATGGAGTTTCGCAACGGCGGGAGGCCACCGTTGGCGCGGAGGAAGTTGCCGTAGCGAGTCTGGAGGCGAGCTTGGTTGCCGTTGCGGATGGGCACCCACTCGACGGAGGAGTCAAGGCGGTGGGGCAGCGTCTGGCTCACCTTGCGGCCGGTGACGCCGATGAGGAAGGGCTCGTTGGAGGCGGTGAGGTAGCGGCCGTAGCGACTGCGGAGGCGGATGACGCCGGGCGCGTGGGGCACGAGCTCGACGGTCCACCGCGCGTTCGGGGAGGCGGCGTTGCGGTCCTGGAGGACGTGGGACTCGTCGTCGTCGGCGTACATGTATTTGTCGTGGTGGCTCCGCAGCCGCACCGTCTTGGCGCGCTCGAATAGCTCCATCTGCCTCTCATCACCTCGCGCCCATTACTTCCTCCACCTCGCATCCGTTCTCCCTCGAGCATGGCGCATTGGCCGTCTCCAGCAATTCGAGGCCCCGTGCGAATTGCAAAATAAGGTCCTAAAATTAGAAAATGCCATGCATGTCTCTTTTGCCTGGTGAGACGAAGAGCCATGTATAGTATTTCCATCGTTCCTTAAATATAAGGTGTATGGACTGTCAAAAACAATATATATAAGGTGTATGGTTTAAAAAAAATGTTAAACTTGTTTTCAACTTTTGTCAAATTTATAGATAAATATATTGATATAAATTATACAAAAACGGTATCATCAAACTCATCTTGAAATGTATTTTCCTATTTTATTTAATAAATATCATCGATGTTGATATTTTGCTATAAATTTAGTCAAAGTTATAAATGTTTGATTTAAAAAAATTATACGCCTTTTTTACGCCTTATATTAAGGAACGGAGGAAATATGTTTTACCTATGTGCCTATGAACTTTTTATTTCTTCTTCCTATATAAACTAAAATTTATGTATAGCTCAGAAAGAACTTGAATCGATGGAGGACATGTGCATAAAAACATTGTTCGGGGAACTTTCATTCAATCGATTTAACGCTAATAGAATCTCCTCCATTAGGATACACTACACTAGTAGAAAACAAAGCTTTGGTTCAGTTCTGGTCAGCCCATTAGTCCCGGTTCAGTCACGAACCGGGACTCATGGAAGCATACGTCCCGGTTCGTGCGCCCAGGGGGCCGACCAGGCCTCGTGAGGCATTGGTCCCGGCTCATCTGGACCTTTTTATCCCGGTTCCAGACACGAACCGGGACTAAAAGGTGCCGCAACCTTTAGTCCCGGTTGGAGACACCAACCTGTACTAAAAGTCCATTTTTTTATTTTTTATTTTTTTAAACAGAAGAGTTACTGCCAGTAGTTTTAAAATTTAAATAGTTTAAACTTGAATTCTTTTAAAATTTGTGTGAATCACTAGTTTGTGAATAACTTTAGTTTAAAAATAGTTTTTCGAGTGATTATTTTTCCTGTTGTTTAATATTATTATGTTTTATCACTTTGTTCAATATGAGAATTTTTAGGATATTTTAAATAGGTGTTTTAATCAAAACCAGATTCTGTTTAACTCTTTATGAGGGTTTTGAACGAAAACTCATCTATTACAAGGTATTTTTTAACTTATTTTAACTCCAGACTTTTTGTGCATTAACTATGCACCATTCAAAGCCACATCCTCAAGTTTTAAACATTTCTAACTTAATTTGCTATTTTTCATGCATTTATGATTGTTTTTGCGCTAAATGACCTTGAAATTGAAAAAGAAGTAGAAATGAACTATAAAAGGTGTAAACTTGGCATGGTATCATCATTTCACCCACATAGCATGTGCTAAAAAGTTGAGAGGGTTACGGAAAAAACTGGATGCACTTCGTGTACAAATTGTACCATCTCTGTCGAAGTATGAGGGTTTTGGACGAAAACTCATCTGTTACAAAGGCATTTTTAACTTATTCAACTCCAGACTTTTTGTGCATTCAATATGCATCATTCAAAGCCACATCCTCAAATTTCAGCCCTTTCTAACTTCTTTTGCTATTTTTCATGCATTTTATGATTTTTTTACGCTAAATGTCCATGAAATTGAAAAGCAGTACAAATGAAGTCTGAAAAGGTTGAAACTTGGCATTGTGTCATCATTTCACCCACATAGCATGTGCTAAAAAGTTGAGAGGGTTACAAAAAAAACTGGATATACTTCGTGCACAAATTGGACCATCTCCTTCGAAGTATGATGGTTTCAGACGAAAACTCACATGTTACAAAGGCATTTGTTTATTTTCACTTATTCAACTCAAGACTTTTTGTGCATTCAATATGCACCATTCAAAGCCACATCCTCAAATTTCAACCCTTTCTAACTCCATTTGCTATTTTTCATGCATTTAATGATTTTTTTGCGCTAAATGACCATGAAATTGAAAAGCAGTACAAATGAACCCTGAAAAGGTTGAAACTTGGCAATGTCTCATCATTTCACCCACATAGCATGTGCTTAAAAGTTGAGAGGATTACGGAAAAAACTAGATGCACTTTGTGTACAAAATGGACTATCTCCTTCGAAGTATGAAGGTTTAGAAAAAAACTCATATGTTACAAAGGCATTTCTTTTTTTTTAAATTATTCCAACTCCAGACTTTTTGTGCATTCCATATCCACCATTCAAAGCCACATCCTCAAATTTCAACCCTTTCTAACTTCATTTGTTATTTTTCATGCATTTAATGATTTCTTTGCGCTAAATGACCGTAAAATTGAAAAGGCAGTAGAAATGAACTCTAAAAATGTTGAAACTTGGCATGGTATCATAATTTCACCCACATACCATGTTCTAAAAAGTTAAGAGGATTACGGCAAAAACTGGATGCACTTCGTGTACAAACTGGACCATCTCCTTCGAAGTATGAGGGTTTTGGAAGAAAACTCATATTTTCAAAGACATTCCTTTTTTTAACTTATTTCAACTCCAAAGTTTTTGTGCATTCAATATGCACCATTCAAAGCCATATCCTCAAATTTCAACCCTTTCTAACTTCATTTGTTATTTTTCATGCATTTAATGATTTTTTTGCAAAATTAACAAGCATGAATTTTGACTTTTTTTTACAAAATCTCTCTAGAATTTGTAAAATGGTAATAACTTTTGCATACGACCTCCGATGAAAAAGTTTTGCGCTAAATGACCCTAGAATTGAAAAGGTTGTACAAATGAACTTTAAAAAGGTTGAAACTTGGCATGGTATCATCATTTCACCCACATAGCATGTGCTAAAAAGTTGAGAGGGTTACGAAAAAAACTGGATACACTGCGTGTACAAATTGGACCATCTCCTTTGAAGTGTGAGGGTTTCAGACGAATATTCATCTGTTACAAAGGCATTTCTTTTTTTAACTTATTCAACTCCAGAATTTTTATGCATTCAATATGCACCATTCAAAGCCACATCCTCAAATTTCAACCCTTTCTAACTTTATTTGCTATTTTTCATGCATTTAATGATTTTTTTTTGCGCTAAATGACCATGAAATTAAAAAGCAGTACAATTGAACTCTGAAAAGGTTGAAACTTGGCATTGTTTCATCATTTCACCCACATAGCATGTGTTAAAAGTTTGAGAGGATTACGGAAAAAACTGGATGCAATTCTTGTACAAACTGAACCATCTCCTTCAAAGTATGAGGGTTTTGGAAGAAAACTCATCTGTTACAAACTCATTTTTTTTAATTTATTTCAAATCCACACTTTTTGTGCATTCAATATGCACCATTCAAAGCCACATCCTAAAATTTCAATCCTTTCTAACTTCATTTGTTATTTTTCATGCATTTAATGATTTTTTTGCAAAATTAACAAGCATGAATTTTGAATTTTTTTACAAAATCTCTCTAGAATTTGTAAAATGGTCATAACTTTTGCATACGACCTCCGATGAAAAAGTTTTTTTTATGAAACAGAAAAACCAAACAGAAAAAAAGTTATGATGCTTTTAAGATTTGGAGGAAAAATAATTAAAAAAAAGTTGGGATAGTAATTTAAAAGGGCGCCCATCCACTTACCCATTCATTATTCTCCTCAATAAAATAATTCAAGAAAAATTGAGATAGAAATTTAAAGTTTTGAAATATGAAATAAGGGTTTTCCGACTACTATTGAGGGAAATATGAAAATTTTCAAATTTTAGGTTTTGCAAAAAAACAATTTTATTTTTATTTTTATTGAAGATTATTATTATTTTATTACTTTTGTTTATTAAAATAATTAAAAATATATAGAAGTGTGACATTGTAATCAAGAGGTTAATAGGATTGATATGATAGTAATATCAACAACGTGTGCAAGGTGTAGTTGGAAGTGGAGACGGAAGGAACTCAGAAGTTAAGCGTGCTATTGCTAGAGTAGTCTAAGGATGGGTTACCGATCGTTTTGGCTAGACATTAAGGATAGTTAGAGACTAAACTAGTCAAATAACTCAAATAATAAAAATTGTGAAAATATATAAAAAAAAGGGAGTGAAAAAAACTGGTCAAATAATGGAAATAATACAATTTTTGAAAACATAGAAAGAAGAAAGAGGAATTTTTTTTGAATGATTTTTTTCCCGTGGAGTCCTTTAGTACCGGTTCGTGTTACCAACCGGGACTAAAGGTGCTCCGTCCCAGTGCACCACAACAACCCACGTGGAGGACCTTTAGTACCGGTTCGTGGGCAAACCGGGACTAAAGGTTTTGGGCATTAGTAACGACCCTTTAGTCCCGGTTCCGGAACCAGGACAAATGGGACTCTGAAACCGGGACAAATGGGCATTTTTCTACTAGTGCTAGCAAGCCTAAAAGAATAAGGAATTCACCTAAATCCAGCAATTAGGTAAAAATTTATATAAAAAGCTGCCATCTTCAAATAATAAACTTGCCAGGGTTATAATACATAGATACTATCCATGATCTAATTTAGGGGAAAATGTCTCTGAAAAATAAAGGAAAAAATATACAAAAATGAAATGTTACTGCAATCACAAATGGAATACAAAAACAACCAACTGATTGGATGTGTATTTGAACAAAAAGTTTGCAATAGGAAAAATATCGTACATGACATTCTACAAATTACCGAGTGTTAGAACTAAATCTGAAATACCATCAAACAAAACAAGAAAACATTACAATTCTTATTCCAACTTAAGTTATCATTGTTTCATAAGATGAAGGAAAATTGTAAAAATAAGTTACGAAATAGTTTTATAAAAAAAATCCCCATGGCATGTTCAAACTAGTTTTTCCCCATGGTGTACAAATGGAATTTAGTATGGTTTTTGCATGCAAAAAATGTGTAAAAATATAAATGGATAAAAATTTAGCGTGGTTTTGTTCAACAAAAATTGTCATGCTGAAAATATAAATGGATAAAAATTTCTATGCTACAAAAATATTGTCATTTAAAACTAAATTCGGATTTTGGTCGGATTATGGATCCTATAAAAATGAAATCAGAAACAATTTTGATCGCAAATTAGGGTCATCACGGAGACGACGTGGCCCATGGCTTTGACATTGGCTAGTTTGGCTAGGCACTTGTTGTTGTTCATGTTTTTTTTGAACCGTACTATTGCCCCCTTTCCATTACTCACATAACGGAAATACAAGGGTTCGAGTGAGAGGGGAGAGGGAAAGGATGGAATAGTACATGTTCGGGATTCAATGGGAAACCCACCCATAGAGGCTCGGAGTCGAAACCTCTGTCGTGGGGGCAAAAACCCAGTGTCCCATCTACCAAGTTTCATCACATACTACCAACAACCATAGGAATAAGTCTAAAACAGCAGCCTCGCGTAGGAGGGGTTAATAGAACTTGAAATCTTCCACCAAACAGAGAGCATTAAAACCACCAGGGAAGAACTAAAAGATGTTGAGTCCACCACTTAAACACGCGCAGACGACCCAGCTTGCACTCCATCACAGATCCGAAGAAGCTTCGAGGCATTCACCTTGAGTAGCTCTGCGCCCTTCTTCAGTATCTCTCCATCATCACCATTCAGCAAACCTGCCCATGATTTGAGAAAAACCACTACCATGTAAATAATATCAAAGAGGGTTCCAGGCTGTTTGAATTCGAAAGTAGCAAGGTTCCTACAATTCCAGATTGCCCAGCATATAGCTGCCAACCACATTGTACAAAACCTCTCTCCATCAGGGAGAAAAACATAGCACCAAGAGAAATATTGCCAAATATTAGATGGGCAAAGATCGGTCCCTAGCACTGAGGCTACAGTTCTCCACACCACCTTAGCCATCGAACCAGAAAAGAACAAGTGAGAAGACGTTTCTCTAGATGGGCAAAAGGAGCACAAAGGTTTTCCCTTCTAGTTCCTTCTCTTCATCACATCGCGAGTTAGCACCGCATCTTGAAACAATTGCCACAAAAAGATCTTAATCTTAAGTGGGATTTTAGCACGCCATATCCAGGAGTAGCTGCATCCCGGTAATGGCCTTTCAAGCATACGATAAACCGATCTAGTAGTGAATTTTTTTCTTAGGCCCCAAAGCCCAGCTCACCACATCAGGTTCCTCATTAATCGCCAAACCATTCAGAGTATCACACATCACTTTCCACTGCTCACTCAAAGGCTAAGGTAAGCGACGTCGGAAAAAATTAGGAAGGTATTTTTCCCACATTTAACTACCACATCAGGAAGTTGCACACCTCAGACAGTTGAGGATATTGGATACGAAACGGAACACCACCACTAATGGGATCTTTCCATACTCTAGTCAGGTCCCCAGATTTGAGAGTTATGATTCTCCCTTCCATATAGAATTCCTTAACTTTTGGGAGGGCTTTCCAGATAGGTTGGGAGTCCTGGAACTTAGGCCCCACCAAGGCAACAGGCTGCCTATGAAGGTATTTGACTTTTACAATGTCCTTCGACAAACCATTTTGAGTTTCTAATTTCCACCACCACTTAACAAGAAGGCTAATATTTTGCTTACGGAGATCTTTGACACCAAGCCCCCCTTTTGCTTTAGATCGACAAACACGAGACCATTTGACCAGATAATATCGTTTCCTAACACCACCTCCTTGCCAAAAGAAGCAGCATCTATGCACGTCCAACTTGTTAACGAACGTTTTAGGAAGTAAGAACATTGACATATAATAATACCCAATGCTGGATAAGGAGGAATCCAGGAGAATGAGCCGCCCACCAGATGAGGCAGTACTACAAGCCTAGGAACCGCATCGGCTACTGAATTTTCCTTCGACAAAATCCCAATCGCTAACCCTCGAGTTAGTAAAGCTCACAGGCACCCCCAGATATTTCATAGGAAAGTGGCCAACCTGTTGTTGTTCATGTTGTTGATGTTCATGTTGTTGCCCCGTGATTTCCTTCTATCTCTTGTAATCTCCATGGTTTTAACTGCATGTTGAGTTTTTTTAGAACTATCTGGACTAACTCCCCGGGCTCAAGAGTGGCCACACAACTGGAAGACTAGCCGTTTATTTAAGCTGGGCTAACATCGACACTGGAATCCTCTATATGTTTTCATTTGGGAAGTTTTTGTGTTAGTGAACTATCTATATATTACTCCAACATAATTACAAATCCCTACTGTCACGTGTGATGTGAGAAAGGCACGACAAATCTTTGTCACTTTTTTGGAAGGCATGACTGTAGAACTGATGGCGCGAGAGTTGACGGGTGTAGTCTTCTCGCCCTTCGTTGGTGAGCCCCAAGTGGAAGGCGTGATGCAGCACAGCAGCAAATTTCCCTCAGTAAAGATACCAAGGTTTGTCTCCAGTAGGACTCCAGAGAAGATAAGTAGGTGTCAGCGGCGCAACTGACGCGGACCTTCACACAGACACAAATAACTTTGTTCCCAACGAAGTTCAGAGAGGTTGTCAATCTCTCAGGTCTTGTCGTTCACAAACGATCAAACACAAGGGATAATGATAGCAACTGAAAGTAAAAGCAGAAAAGTAAATGAGCGTGGAAACAGTAATGAGGATATGGACCGGGATACGTGATGTTCACTAGTGATGTGTCTCTCCCAAAAGACGATAAAACTGCTATGCGAGGTAAACAAATTACAGAAGGGCAATTGACAGGATTATGAACGCACCGCAATGCTAACTATGCTACAAAAGAAAGGAAGAGGCTCAAAAGCTTGTATGGTTCCTAGCATGTCACCACAGAAATTATGCTTGTTATCATTTACCTACTCGAGGACGAGCAGGAATTAAGCTTGGGGATGTTGATACGTCCCAAACGTATCTATAATTTCTGCTTGCTCCATGCATGTTTTGTGTGATATTGCTATGTTTTAGATACACTTTCATACACTTTTGATCATATTTGGACTAACCTATTAATTCAGTGCACCCCAGTGCCAGTTTCTGTTTTCTCCTGTTTTTGTATTTTAGGTTTTCCCATTACTTAAAGTGCCCAATAAATTCCGGGAAAAATATATAAAAAATCAGCGTGAAGGAGCCTTCCAGAATCACCGAAGGACAGCCGGAGGGGGGCCACCCCGCGCGGCCTATGGGGAGGCCGCGCCACCAGGCCGCCTGGGCGACTGGGACCTCCCCTGGTGGCCCCCCTTGGCCCTTATTTTTACTCGCGTCGCGAAAACCCTGATTCCAGACCCCTTTTCTCCAGAAGCAATTCCGATCTCCGCCGCCATCGCCGACAAGCTTCGGGGGACCAGAATTCCTGTGCCGGCACCCTGCCGGGACGGGGAAGTACCCCCGGATTCATCTCCATCGACCTTGCTTCCTCCTTCCATGATGCGGGAGTAGTTCTCCCTCGGGGCTGAGGTTTCTACCAGTAGCTATGTGTTCTTCTCTCTCTCCCATGATGTGATCTTCGTTGTGATCATAGGCTATGTTAATCTAGGGTGATCCCATGATGTTTCCCCTTCTTCTATGTATTGGATTTGATGTACTCACTTGATCCTATCTAGTATAATCCCCGAGACCATGGTGACAGCGGTCTACTGGACATGGGTTAGAAGAATATTATCATGAGTGATTTCCTCTTTTGTGTGTTGATTGAAGATTGAGAGTCTCTTGGTGCTTGTCCTTGACTATCCTTGAGATATGTTGTGGTGATTGTGGTACTCTCTTTGGATGGCCGCGGTGACATTGGGAAATCCATAGATTGAGATCTACGAACTTTGAGGTGTGCTTTTGTAGCCCTACATAATTCTCGTCCTCTCTTGACCACAAAGGAATGACCTCCGAGTACGTCTCCATTGCATGTTTTATGGGAAATATCATGTGATTAGTCTATGTTAATGTTGTTGGGAGTTGCCACTAGTGAAAGTATGAAGCCTAGGCCTTGTTTCCACCATTGTTACACCGTTTACACTCACTTTTGTTACATGTTTGCTTGCTGCACTTTTTATTACAGATTAATATTACTTTGTTTTGCCACATCTATCACCCATATTTTACCATCTCTTCGCCGAACTAGTGCACCAATACAACTCCTAGTTGTATTAGGTGTGTTGGGGACACAAGAGACTTCTTGTATCTTAATTGCAGGGTTGCTTGAGAGAGACCATCTTCAACCTCTACTTCCTTGAGTTCGATAAACCTTAGGTCATCCACTTGAGGGAAATTGCTGCTGTCCTACAAACCTCTGCGCTTGGAGGCCCAACATAGTCTACAAGAATAGAAGCGTGCGTAGACATCAAGCTATTTCTGGCGCCGTTGCCAGGGAGGTGAGTGCTTGAATGTATATCTTTAGATCTTGCAATTAAATCTTTTCGTTTCTTGTTTTTATTTTCACTAGTTAGGCCTTATGGAAAACAACAAAAATATTATAAGAGAGCTTTATGAGCTCTACCTTGAGTTGGGACATGAAGTTTTTGAAGAGAAAATCAAAAAGCCTATGGAGCTTCATTATTTGCACAACACTCATGATAGTAGTAATTTTATTTGCATGTCTTCTTTGAATACTTTTGATACTAATCATATGCAAAGCCATAAGCTTGGGGATGCTACATTTTATGAATATGATCTTTTTAGCCCCCCAAGTTTTGATGAGGAAATTTATTTTGATGATACTTTGTCTCCTATCTATGATGATTGTTGTGATGACACTTATGCTATAAAGAATACTATTTTGCAAGTGCATCATGATAAGAATGATTCATGTGATAGCTATTTTCTTGAGTTTGCTCCCACTATTACTAATGAGAAGGATTTGCTTATGTGGGGAGTAACAAATTTTCTATGCTTATGGATCATGATAAGAAAGTTTTATGTGATAGTTATATTGTTGAGTTTATTCATGATCCCACTGAAAATTATTATGAGAGGGGAACATTTTCTCATATATATTTCAATAATATCAAGTTCCCTCTCTTTATGTTGAAGGTTTTGAAGTTGCACTTATTTTGGCTTCCTATGCTAATATCTTTATGCTTCAATGAGTTATTTCTCTACAAGATCCCTTTGTATAGGAAGCATGTTAGACTTAAATGTGTTTGATATTTGCTTCTTGATGCTCTCTTTTATTCTTCAACTCTTATGTCTTATTCCTATGAGAGCATCATTAAAATCTTAAGCCTATCTTTATGGCTATAAAGAAAGAGCTCTAGGGAGACAACCCTTGTTATCTTTACTTTGAGTTTTTACTTTCTGTTTTTAGTGGTCTTGATGATTGTTACCACTGTAGCAACATCATTGTATCTTTATTTTTCAAGCTTTGTGCCAAGTATAGCCTCATATGACAAGGGAAGTGAAAGTTCTGACATGCTGTCCAGAAAACAGATTCTGTCCTCGTGACGGGAAAAATCAGAATAAATCACCAGTTCATCTTTTTGAGCTGATTTTTTACACAGCGTGCTCTATACAATTACGGAACTTTCGTATGTTCTGAGTTTTTTGATTTGAGTTGCAGAAGTATCCCAACAAAGTTCTTTACTACCTGCTGTTCTGTTTTTCACAGATTCTGCCACGTTTTGTCTCTCCTAACTTTTGCAAACCTTAAGCTTGCTTTTTCTTTGCAAAAACTTTTTGGCAATCTTGAGAAACAGTAGCTCTTCAAGAATATCTTTATATCCAGTGGGGAAAAATTATTTAGTAAGGGTACTAACCTCTCTAATCAGCTTATGATGAGTTGTGTATGAAGGGAGTTTTCAAGTGTGCGATGGAAGATGATGAAAGAAGATCCAGGAGTGTCAAGCGCTCAAGCTTGGGGATGCCCCCATGCATCCCCAATAAATATTCAAGGAGACTCAAGCGTCTAAGCTTGGGGATGCCCCCGTGCATCCCCTTCTCCATCAACAATCATCAGTTCGTCCTTCGTCTCACTATATTTTTATCACTTCATGCGTTATGTGCTATGCTTGGAGCGTCTCGATCTTAGGTTTTATTTTTAGTTTTCTTTAGTTTTGCTTGCTGGTCATAACAAGTTAGACCCCATCTTGCTTTCTGTGGGAGAGAAACACGCTCCACTCTAATCTAGAACACATCATAGGATTTTTCCTGCTTATCTTTTTGCTGTTGTGTGTTCTTTATCTTTTCATAGCTGCTGCCATGTTTAGTTTTAGTTTTAGTTTGTCTTTAGAAAGAGCCTTGGCTTTTGTTTAGTTTGTTGCTGGAACTCTCTTTAGTTTTCATGTTTATCTTATTAAGAGAGTTGGTTGTTGCACTGAGTTATGTCTTGTCTTGAAATTAGGTAATTGAGGTTGCTATTTAATTTTAGTAGTAACTTGCAATGGTTTTGAGGTATTGTTGTGAGTAATGTTTGAACTTTTGGTGTCAAGAGCTCTAGCCTATTAGTGATAGGTGTGGTATTTTTGGCAATCCGTGTTTATTTTCTAAACCTACAAAAATAGTTGAGAACTCTAGCTACTAGATGGATCACTAATCTTTGGAGGGATCGAATATTAGAGTACACTCACGTACCATGAGTCGAGGATGCGCAAGGACAACCAAACCCCCATACACTCCTCCTCGGGGTACTTGTCTCTTTGTGAACCTCCTTACTATATTGAGAGTTACCGATAATAAGTGCATGAGTTCTTCGGACTAATGTAAGTATTGAAAGTTGACACTTCCACCTCCTCATATTTTCTAGCCTCTTCTGTGCTGTGCATTGCCTCCTTCTCACTCCGAGAGTTGGCATCCACCTTCGCCAGTACATCCAAACCCTTGGCATGATACGCTCTTTCATCGTAAGCCTCCTTATATCTTTCCTCAAAACAACCACCATACCTACCTATCAAGGCATTTCCATAGCCTTTTTGAGATATATTGCCATGCAACATCCACCTCTTCATGACTTGATCTTCATGTCATACATGTTCTTGCTACACTGGCAACGACATACATTGCATACATTAGGATAGTTACATCTTCTTTATGATTTTGAGTACCCTTGTAAAGTGTGAAAGATCTCCTTGACCTTCTTGTAAAATAGAGTGTTGCCCTTAAGTGAGGAAAAGATCCCAAAGTGGACACAATAAAAGATCCCAAAGAGGACAAATGAGAGTGAAATAGAAAGAGCCATTGAGGCCACAAAAAAATACAAAAAAAATAGAAAAAAGAGAAAAAGAAATAAAAAGAGAGAAAGGGGAAACACTACTATCCTTTTGAGAGATCCACACTAGTACTCCCTTTATATCCTTATACTCCATAGAGATGATCATTATGCATGTAGCTATGTGGGGACCTTCACACTATAGAACTTGGCTTCCATATTCCAAGGATGAGCCTCCTCAAAAGAGCTCTAGGTCTTCATGAGCGACCAAGTTAGATGCACCCCCCACTAGTTCCATTGGAGAGCTTTCTAGCTCATATGTGCATCCGTTGCATGGCAATCCCTACTCCTGACATCATATCTATCATTTGGCATCTCTTGCCTATGATTGTCCTCATTGATGTGAGCCTTTCTCATCCTTTTTTTCTTCCTCCTCCGTACTTCTCTCTTTGCCATCCTAAGTGTCAACTCTCGTGCTTACGCTAATCCATTGCATGAGTGCTCAAAATATCGAAAGGGAGTGGACCAGTTTGACTTGTACCTGGCTAGTGGTCTGGGGATGAGTCAAGATAAGATTCCAAAGAAGACCAAGTGTGAAGCTTTAGTAGATTGAGTTCTCAACACAAAAACACTTTTTCATCTCGTATTCCCTATCCCCTTTCTTGCACGCAAACACCATTTGGAGACATTCGAGTCACGGACAGCGAGAGCTCTTGCACCTTTATGTTCTTATGTTGCTTGTTTCAATGCTAATATAGACTCTTGCTTGTTAAGACTCGAATTGAATTGCATGCTTTGATTTCTTTACTGTAAGGCCCGATATGCGGTACTGTTCCAGATCTAGGTGTTTCCACCCAGATCTGGGGACGAAGCACATATCGGTCCCACCGCGACATATGCCCCGGATTTCCAACATGATATCACAGCATTACAGATACAAGGATACAACATCTCATACAATCGGCATACAACTGCCTCAAATACAATACAACAGCGGAAGATACATGTCTGGGTACAGACTACAAGCAAATGCCTAGTGGCAAAGAGAAAACATCGATCACATAACCACACGGGTCGAGGCCCTCCGCCGGGATCCGCCTAACTAGTCGTCGTCGAGTCTCCACGTGAAACGTCGATCACCAAACCTGTTGTCGATCAAGAACCCTGAAAAGAGTTTGGGGGTAGTATCATGAGTACAGAGGTACTCAGCATCCAACTGTAGTGGTCAACTGACCTAGCAAGGACTTCACACTCGTCATTCTAGGACAACTAGCAGTTTAGATAAGGAAGGGGTAAGTGGTGAGGTTGCTGCCGCACTAGCATTTATTAAGTGGCTAACGATCTAGAGAGTAAGATAAGAAGCCAAGCAATCGATGAGGAATCGCCTCCAACAAGTCTTCCTATCAACTACTTACGCAAACATAACACCTATCCTATCCTTGTCCTCCTCTTCGCATCCCGACGAAGAAGAAGCAGTCAAGGCACACACACACGTTGATCAAGTTATATTAAGATTATCTCAGTTGTTGTTGTCTATGAACAAGGAGTAGGTCTCAAGTCGTCCATAACCGTGGACACGGCTTCTCGAAAAGATTTAACCCTGCAGGGGCGTACCAACTGCCCATTACAAGGCTCCGCACGCACGTCCATCTCTCTCAGTTGCTACCCATGAGAGGCAACAATTTTATGATTTAGTTCTAAGAGATCCAAAACGACAGGTCCCTCTAGCTAACAACGAACAAATCCGGGTGGCCCCCGGTGAGTCGACATCCATCTCAGGAGCCGGTCGCGCTCTCGATCTGGTCTCAACAGTCTGTCGCAGGTTTGGATAGCCGGTTAATCACACATGGGACACCGGGTCCTCAGCCGGAAAAGGTGGGCCAACAAGGGAACTAAGTCCTCACTGCTCCAGTTTGGTTTGTAAACAACTGGCGGCCGACCAGCACACACACGGTTTCAAATGGTAAATCAGCTTGGGCCACCACTAGAAATGTTTGAAGCTAGGTAGGTAAGAAAAGGGGACCCCATAAAATCCCACACGCGGTTAGGCACGCTCAATCTTAAAACCAATACCCGAAACTTGGGTCCTAGGTGACTCGAATGGAACAAAGCGTCGGGGCGGGATAGCCTAGACCTTCCATCCTTCGTCAAATATAGTCAACATTATAATAATCATATCATCAACATCAATAATAATAATGTGATATCCCAAACCAAGGAGTAACAGGGTAACATCGTAGCATCCTAAGCATGCATACTAAGCAGGGGCTGAGCAACGAGCAATAGTAACATAGCAATACAAGGTTTGCTGGGAGGGGACATGGCTGTATCGGTTTGAAAAAGGTTGTAAACATGTGGTAGGATCAAACATCGAACCTAACCTAGACTAGCATGCAAACCGCTGGTTGAAATAGAATGGATCATAAGTAATGTATAGTCCTTGCCTGTTGATAAGTCGGGTTCCGAAGGTGTAGTTGATCGCAAGCTCGCATCGTCTCCGAGAGGTACCCGCGGAAGCACACAAGACGATAAACACTGGAAAGCAATCAACGAGCAAGCATCTATTACTACGAAGCAAACACAAGCAAGCATCAACAAGAAGGCAACACGAGACATCGCACCTACCGTCGAGAGCGGTTACTAACAGGTTAAGTGGAGTACTCGTCACACACGACGATACCGCACATTTTACGATGGTTCAAGATGTTTAGCTACAGGTGATCAACAAAGGTTGTTAACATGGCAACTCACTCAAGCATGGCATAGCACACAAACATGTCAAGAGGTGAAGCATAAATAAACTATCTATACTAGTCATTTTAAGTGGGGGGTAAAATCTATACATGGCAATCTATTACGGACCCCACGATAAAAATTGCATTTGGTACTGTTTTTTCCTAAAAAGTATTTTATTATTTTTATTAGCAAGCAGGAGCAGCAAAAACAAAATCTACATGCAATTCTAGTCAAGTTACATATAAAGAACATTTTAAACAGAGCAACGGTTAAAAAGTTATTACAGTTACAGTTACAGTGGCAAGAAGTTGTAATTAGCAGTCAAACAACATGTAAACAAGTCAAACATGGCAACAACAACCATTTTAATAATCTACGCGCAAAACGGAGCAACTTTCATGTAGAAAACGTCTCCATCGGAGCTACCGGTGAAAAGATATAAGCATCGCAATAAAACAACACAATCTGCCTAAAAAAACCTACCAAAAAAATTAAACGGGCCGAAATTAGTGTTGCTAGGCCCAACAGCAGAGAAAAAATAAAAAAAAGGTGGAGGCCGGCTCACCTTTGGGCCGCGCTGCTGGGCCGTGCTGCCAAGCCAGGGAGCTGTGCCGCGGGTGGGCCCAGGAGGCCGTGGCGGTTGGCCGCGTTGGAGCCTGCCCACGCGAGGAGCCAGGCGTCCTGTTCGTTCCCGACGGGAACTGGCGCGGCAGAGCTCGTCGGCCGGCTAGGCCGTGGCCTCCGGCGAGGGGCGCGAGGTGCAAGGGGGTCCGGTGTCGAGAGGAGGCAGGTCCCGGCGCGACTACGGGGGTGGCCGAGCTCGGGCGGCGCTGCGAGGCCGAGGGCGGCGGACCTCGTGTAGCCAGCCATGGCAACTTCCATGGCACGCGGCGTGGCGCCGTTCCCTGCTGGACAAGAGAGAGGAGGGAGGTCGGCGTGGATCCATGCACGGGGAGGTGGATCCCGGTGGGGGCGAGGTCCCAGGCGGCGGCTCCGAGGCCGTGGCTCCATGGCTCGGCTTGGACCTCCACGAGGAGCCATGGCGGGCGCATGGCGCGGCTCCACCGGCGGCTGCACAGGGAGAGGAAGGGAGTGAAGATGAGGAGGAGAAGGAAGGCGCGGCCAAGGGGGCTCACCGGAGCGAGGCGGCGGCCTTCTGGGTGCGTCGGCCGGACGGCGGCGCCGGAGTTGGAGGCGCGGCGGCAGCGTCCTCGCGGGCGCGTCCACGGGAGAGAGAGGAGAGAGAGAGAGAAGGCTGGAGCACAGGGCCGATCTGGGCCGTCGGATCTCCGGATCTGACGGTCCAGATCAGAGGATGGCTAGGGCTGCGGAAATGGGGTATTTTTGGGGCAAAGCGGAGGGGGTGGCTGCAAATTTGTGCTACGGAAACCCTAGAAAGGGGTGGGAGTGTGGTGGTCTTTATATAGCCCCGGTGGCTGGCAGCTTGCAAAAACATCCCCGGTTTTTCTCTCGCGCGCGTGGTGCTCACGTTTCTGACCGCCTGGGGTTCGTAGTACCTCCGATTCGGGTAAAACTTTGAACTGCGCGATCAGCGCATCGAGCCGGAGGCGTTCACCTCGCGCTGGAACCGTTCCGAGAACACTTTCCGGCGCGCTATAAAAATATCCCGTTTAATTATTAAACGGGGTTTTCGTTCCGTTGGCTGCGGCTGGTCTCGTGCGGTTTTCGCGACGGTGATCGGGTGAAACCCGGTGTCGCAAAGATCGAGTGTCAAGGTGGCAAGGGTCGGTCTCCGTCCGATACGAGATAAGAAGGGGGAAAATAATCGCCGATCGATAAATCGGGGATGCAAACACCGCAAACAAATCAGACAACCAAACAATTCACACGAAAACAAGATTTTTAATTTTTGTGAAAACTGTGTTGTTACATTTACTTTCAAAGTTCTTATATGGTTCCTAGCATGTCACCACAGAAATTATGCTTGTTATCATTTACCTACTCGAGGACGAGCAGGAATTAAGCTTGGGGATGTTGATACGTCCCAAACGTATCTATAATTTCTGCTTGCTCCATGCATGTTTTGTGTGATATTGCTATGGTTTAGATACACTTTCATACACTTTTGATCATATTTGGACTAACCTATTAATTCAGTGCACCCCAGTGCCAGTTTCTATTTTCTGCTGTTTTTTTATTTTAGGTTTTCCCATTACTTAAAGTGCCCAATAAATTCCGGGAAAAATATATAAAAAATCAGCGTGAAGGAACCTTCTAGAATCACCGAAGGACAGCCGGAGGGGGGCCACCCCGCGCGGCCTAGGGGGAGGCCGCCCCACCAGGCCGCTTGGGCGACTGGGACCTCCCCTGGTGGCCCCCCTTGGCCCTTATTTTTACTCGCGTCGCGAAAACCCTGATTCCAGACCCCTTTTCTCCAGAAGCAATTCCGATCTCCGCCGCCATCGCCGACAAGCTTCGGGGGACCAGAATTCCTGTGCCGGCACCCTGCCGGGACGGGGAAGTGACCCCGGATTCATCTCCATCGACCTTGCTTCCTCCTTCCATGATGGGGGAGTAGTTCTCCCTCGGGGCTAAGGTTTCTACCAGTAGCTATGTGTTCTTCTCTCTCCCATGATGTGATCTTCGTTGTGATCATAGGCTATGTTAATCTAGGGTGATCCCATGATGTTTCCCCTTCTTCTATGTATTGGATTTGATGTACTCACTTGATCCTATCTAGTATAATCCCCGAGACCATGGTGACAGCGGTCTATTGGACATGGGTTAGAAGAATATTATCATGAGTGATTTCCTCTTTTGTGTGTTCATTGAAGATTGAGAGTCTCTTGGTGCTTGTCTTTGACTAACCTTGAGATATGTTGTGGTGATTGTGGTACTCTCTTTGGATGGCCGCGGTGACATTGGGAAATCCATAGATTGAGAACTACGAACTTTGAGGTGTGCTTTTGTAGCCCTACATAATTCTCGTCCTCTCTTGACCACAAAGGAATGACCTCCGAGTACGTATCCATTGCATGTTTTATGGGAAATATCATGTGATTAGTCTATGTTAATGTTGTTGGAGTTGCCACTAGTGAAAGTATGAAGCCTAGGCCTTGTTTCCACCATTGTTACACCGTTTACACTCACTTTATTTACATGTTTGCTTGCTGCACTTTTTATTACATATTTATATTACTTTGTTTTGCCACATCTATCACCCATATTTTACCATCTCTTCGCCGAACTTGTGCACCTACACAACTCCTAGTTGTATTAGGTGTGTTGGGGACACAAGAGACTTCTTGTATCTTAATTGCAGGGTTGCTTGAGAGAGACCATCTTCAACCTCTACTTCCCTGAGTTCGATAAACCTTAGGTCATCCACTTGAGGGAAATTGCTGCTGTCCTACAAACCTCTGCGCTTGAAGGCCCAACATAGTCTACAAGAATAGAAGCGTGCGTAGACATCAGTCCATCAACGGGAAATTAATATGTACCCCGAGGAGGAGTGTATGGGGGTTTGGTTATCCTTGCGCATCCTCGACTCATGGTACGTGAGTGTTCTCTAATATTCGATCCCTCCAAAGATTAGCGATCCATCTAGTAGCTAGAGTTCTCAACTAGTTTTGTAGGTTTTGAAAATACACACGGATTGCCCAAAATACGTCACCTATCACAAATAGGCTAGAGCTCTTGACACCAAAAGTTCAAACATTACTCACAACAATACCTCAAAACTATTGCAAGTTACTACTAGAATTAAATAGCAACCTCAAGTACCTACTTTCAAGACAAAACACAACTCAGTGCAACAACCAACTCTCTTTAACAAGATAAACATGAAAACTTAAAAGAGTTCCAGCAACAAACTAAACAAAAGCCAAGGCTCTTGCTAAAGACAAACTAAGACTAAAACTAAACATGGCATCAACTATGAAAAGATAAAGAACACACAACCGCAAAAAGATAAGCAGGAAAAATCCTATGATGTGTTCTAGATTTTGAAAGTGGAGCGTGTTTCTCTCCCACACAAATTAAGACGGGATCTAACTTGTTATGAACAGCAACCAAAGCTAAAGAAAACTAAAAATAAAACCTAAGAGCGAGACGCTCCAAGCATAGCACATAACGCATGAAGTGATAAAAATATAGTGAGACGAAGGACGAACTGATGATTGTTGATGGAGAAGGGGATGCCCGGGGGCATCCCAAGCTTAGACGATTGAGTCTCCTTGAATATTTATTGGGGATGCATGGGGGCATCCCCAAGCTTGAGCGCTTGACACTCCTGGATCTTCTTTCATCATCTTCCATCGCACACTTGAAAACTCCCTTCATACATAACTCATCATAAGCTGATTGGAGAGGTTAGTACCCTTAATAAACTAATTTTCCCCCACTGGATATGTAGATATTCTTGAAGAGCTACTGTTTCTCAAGAGTGCCAAATGGTTTTTTCAAAGAAGAAGCAAGCTTAAGGTTTGCAAAAGTGAAGAGAGGCAAAACGTGGCAGAATCTGTGAAAAACATAACAGCCGGTAGTAATGAATTTTTTAGGGACACTTCTGCAACTCAAATCAAAAAACTCAGAACATACGGAAGTTTCGTAATTGTATAGAGAACGCTGTGTAAACATTTCAGCTCAAAAAGATGAACTGGGATTTTTCTGGATTTTTTCTAGTCACGAGGAGAGAATCTGTTTTCTGGACAGCATGTCACAACTTTTACTTCCATTGCCGTAAGAGGCTATAACTTGGCACAAAGCTGAAAAATAAAGATACAATGATGTTGCTAAAGTAGTAACAAACATCAAGACACAACAAAAGAAAAAAGAAAAACCTAAATTCGTTGCGGGCTGCCTCCCGAAAGCGCTTTCTTTTATGCCTTTAAGCTAGGCATAATGCAAAAGATCAAGTTGTATCAACCGAATCATTATCAAGATCATCAAAAAGCTCTTCAATTGTACAACTAGTCTTAAGAGGTCTTTGAAATAAAGGCCTAAAGAAGATACTTCTAGGGAGAAAACCAAAAGGCGGAAAATCAATGGAAGATTCATTTATAAAATTATCAAAGAGAGGTATTTCTTCCAAAGTTTTCACGGTTTCAACTTCTTTAGCAATGGGTGGTTTATTTTTAGGTCGGGGGACCCTAGGGACATATTTGAACTTAGGTTCCCTTCTTGCTGAAGTCTCTACCCTTTTTGGTTTGATTGAGGAAAAAGTAGTTCCTAGAGTATTAATGATTTCCTCAATCTTATCAATCCTAAAAAGATCCGTATCACGGGATTTGATGACCTCCAAAGTTTTAATAATTTTAAGCATGGAGCTATCAAGCCTATTCAAATTCCCTTGAATCTTGCGATCCAACTCATTTATCCTAGTTCTACTTGGTATTTCTAACTCTATCTTTTCAAGTTTCTTCATAATGTGAGCTAGAGTTATATCTTCTCGTATGCTAGTAACAGGGAGATTTCCAACAAGATTTTCAATAACATTAAGAGACTCCCAAATTGGGGCTTCTAGGAAATTCCCATTGATAGCAGTATCTAATATGAACCTATTCCAAGGAGTAATCCCGACATAAAAATTTCTAACCAGGATAGTAGTGGATTGCTTCTTGGTGGCTCTTTTTTGAGAATCATTAATTCTATACCAAGCATCTCTTAAACTTTCACCACCTTTTTCTTTAAAGGTGAGAACCTCTGTCTTAACAAAGGCAAAAGGGCCAGACATAATGACAACTACTAGCAAGATAAATAATTTTTTTGTGATTTTTGATATAAGACTCAAAGATAAAAACTAAAAGGTAAACTAACAAGACTAAAAAACAAAGGTAAAGGTAGTGTGCAACTCCCCTATCTTAGCACTCGGAGTCCCCGGCAACGGCGCCAGAAATTTGCTTGATGGCGCGAGAATTGACGGGTGTAGTCTTCTCGCCCTTCGTTGGTGAGCCCCAAGTGGAAGGCGTGATGCAGCACAGCAGCAAATTTCCCTCAGTAAAGATACCAAGGTTTGTCTCCAGTAGGACTCCAGAGATGATAAGTAGGTGTCAGCGGCGCAACTAACGCGGACCTGCACACAGACACAAATAACTTTGTTCCCAACGAAGTTCAGAGAGGTTGTCAATCTCTCCGGTCTTGTTGTTCACAAAGGATCAAACACAAGGGATAATGATAGCAACTGAAAGTAAAAGCAGAAAAGTAAATGAGCGTGGAAACAGTAATGAGGATATGGACCAGGATACGTGATGTTCACTAGTGATGTCTCTCTCCCAAAAGACGATAAAACTGCTATGCGAGGTAAACAAATTACAGAAGGGCAATTGACAAGATTATGAACGCACCGCAATGCTAACTATGCTACAAAAGAAAGGAAGAGGCTCAAAAGCACGGGCAGTACGCCAAAATAAGTAGACCGAAATCCAACTGCATCTACTACTAATCATCCACCTTGAGATATCTATCCAGAACATCTCGCTGGTATTAAGTTGCGAGCCCCACCCAAAGTGTAAACACAAAGCAACAGACAACTGCATTAAAAAGCACTTTGCGTAAAGTAAACAATCCTTGCAACCGCGGTTACAAGCACCGTTGTTTTCCCCCTTGTGGCAACAACACATCCCCTAGACTCATGTTTCTGTCACTCAAGCGTGTCATCGAGGGGCATGAACCCACAATCGAGTACAACGTTCCCTCTTGGGGTTACTACCTACTACTTGGCCAAAGCAATAAACAACAACGGAGAACATGCAAGAATTACTTAGGAACAAAAATATAAGAGATAAAAACCAAATATATTACTCAGTCACAATCTGAACATAATCTCATAATCCATCAGATCCCATCAAACTCAGCATAGCAATAGCAGAAAGATTACAAAAGTGCCTCGATCATGTAGGGCAGCTCACGAGGTCTAAACCATGAAGAACAAAGAGGGGAGGAGAACATCACAGAGCTACTGATCACGGACCCATGGTCCAAGGAAAACTACTCACGAGACATCCGGGAAGCATCCATGGTGGAGAGGAGACTCCCGGAGGTCGGCCCTCCCTCCGGCAGGGTGCCGGGAAGAGGTCTTCTGGTGCTCCCGATCTCGGAAGCGCGGCGGCGGCGGAACAAAGGCGAGATCGCAAAAAAGGGTTCTCTCCCTCGAGGGTTTTACGTCACGGGGAATATATAGGCGAAGGGGGGCAGCCAGAGGTGGACCAGGGGCCCCAGGCGCCCCCTGGCGCGGCCAGGGGTGGGGCCGCGCCGGGTGGCCGCCTGGGCCACCCCTGTCTCCCCTCTGGCCCCACTCGGGCCCTTCGCGAAGCTTCCTGTACGCTGATTTTTCCTATATTTTTCCCGGAATTTTTCTGGCACTTTTTATATGGGGGAAAACTGAAATAGAAAAACAGCAGAAAACAGGAACTCGCACTGGGGTGCACTGAGTTAATAGGTTAGTCCAAATATGATCAAAAGTGTATGAAAGTGTATCTAGATCATAGCAATATCACACAAAACATGCATGGAGCAAGCAGAAATTATAGATACGTTTTGGACGTATCAAGAACAAAGCGTACTACTGTATATATTATAATAAAATCAAAGTCCTTCCAAAATACGTCAACCGATACCGGTTTTGGTAATATGTCTATACATTATTAACTTAAGTAGTCTCTGATCCAATCTTTCAAAGTCTGTAAGTGTTTATCTTTGATCCTGTGCTGCAGTAAGCTAAGATCTCTTCGAAGTCCTCTTCTCCAGTTGCTTATGGATGGTATCTTGTTGTGGAATATAAAGTTATTTCTTTGCATCCATATATGCCATGATCCCATGATGAGAATGTCCATAGCAATCCCTTCAGCAAAAGAAAGCCTGCTGTTTTTAACTTCGTCATATATGGATATACCTCGATGTCTGTCAGTGGTAATTGAATCGCAGCAGCCAAGTGCAAATGGCTAGTCCCAAATGAGGTGGTGGGATGTTTCTTTAGTGCCCAGATCACATAGTACACAATTATAGGATGGCACATGGAAATATTTTCTTTGTAGTAGGTTTCTGGTATTGATTCTATCATGGATGAGTAACCAGAAAAATATTTTGCATCTCAATATAGTAGCTGATTTCCATAGGTATTTGAAATTGGGGTGATTGGGTTCTGCAGCAAAGAATGTGTGATATAGTCTGATTGATGAGAAATCATCATGGGACTGGTTTATATACCAACTGTCCTTCTCAATGTTCAATTGATGTGGTTCCATCCAAGCTTGGAGTGTGAAAGTATTCAATGATATTAGGATGAGTGACCAATTTCTCAAATGTTTGGTTGGGGTTGATCACATATGAAAACAACTCAGGTTGTTTATCCTTGATTCTGCCATGTCCCCAATCATTATTCTAGAGCATAATAGTGTTTCCATTACCCACCTTGCAATGATGCACTTTCTTGAATGATGATGTAAGTTTCAGTATTTTTCTCCACCATAAATATCCAATAGTTCTATTGGGACCAAAACCTTGAGTGTAGTAGGATTGCCATATGAATTTTACCCAAGGTAAGTCGGGGTGGTTAATGAATTTGAACATGTGCTTCATACGCAGACATTTATTGTGCAGTGTGAGATCAAGTACACCAAGACCACCATTCTCCTTGGGTTTGGTGACATTGTTCCATGCAATCAGTGCAAGTCCTCTCTCTTCCATACCACATTTCCTCCAAAAATAGTGTCTGATATATTTGTTAACCTGTTCCATGATGCCGGCTGGGATTGATAGGGTGCACATGAAGAATGTGGGAAGATTAGAGAACACAGACTTAATTAATGTCAGTTTCTCTCCAGGATATAACAGTGTTGTACATCTAGATAATCTTCTCTCAATTCTTTGGAGCACATGCACAAAATCTTCTTTATTGGGTTTGGTTAAGTTTAGGGGTAGCCCTAAATATGTGATTGGAAATGTACCAATAGCACAACCCAAAGCTTCTGCTAAGCTACTCATGTGAGAGTCCTCAATGTTGATGGGAACCATAACTGATTTATTGAAATTAATCTTGAGCCGAGTGAAGAGATTGTAGTAGCTGAGAAGATTTTTCAATTGTAGAACATGAGGGAGACTTTCTTGCATAATAAGAATGGTATCGTCAGCATATTGGATGATTGGAAATTCTCCCATGCTATGAAGAGGTAAAGGGTGTTTGATCAATTGATTGTGCATGGCTTCATTGAGAATGGACTGCAGCAGGTTAGCAGCTAGAACAAATAAGAGTGGAGATAAAAGATCTCCCTATCTCACCCCTCTCTTGCATTGGAATTGTTCACCAGAGTTCAAGATCATATCAATCCACATCATCCATTTGGGTCCAAATCCCTCGGCAGTTGTAAGGCCCGATATGCGGTATTATTCCAGATCTAGATGTTTCCATCCAGATCCGGGGACGAAGCACATATCGGTCCCACCGCGACATATGACACAGCCATATGCCCCGGATTTCCAACATGATATCACAACATTACTGCTACATGGATACAACATCTCATACAATCGGCATACAACTGCCTTAAATACAATACATCAGCGAAAGATACGTGTCTGAGTACAGACTACAATCAAATGCCTAGTGGCAAAGAGAAAAACATCGATCCCCATAACCACACGGGTCCAGGCTCTCTGCCGGGATCCACCTAACTAGTCGTCGTCGAGTCTCCACGAAGGCATCCAGAAGAAGAGTCGAGGTAGTAATCAACTGCAGCGGCCGATCAGGCAAAACATAAAAGGGAAAAAAAGAAAGAGGTGAGAATATATCAAAAGTATTGTAACTAACTTCTCATGGGTAAGAAGGGGGTAGTGGTGAGGTTGCAGACGCACTAGCAATATATGAGTGGCTAACGGTCTATTTCAGAGTAAGATGAGAACCAAGCATTCGATGAGGAATCGCCTCCAACAAGTCTTGCTATCAACTACTTACGCAAGCATAACACCTATCCTATCCTTGTCCTCCTCTTCGCATCCCGACGAAGAAGAAGCAGTCAAGGCACACACACGTTGATCAAGTTATAGTTATGATTCAGTTGATGTTATCTATGAACAAGACGTAGGTTCCAAGTTGTCCATAACCGTGGACACGGCTTCTCGAAAAGATTTAACCCTGCAGGGGTGTACCAACTGCCCATTACAAGGCTCCGCACGCACACCCATCTCTCTCAGTTTCTACCCATCACAGGCAGCCATTTTATGATTTAGTCCCGAGAGATCCGAAAAGATAGGTCCTTCTAGCTAACAACGAACAAATCCGGGTGGCCCCCGGTGAGTCGACATACAACTCAAAAGCCGGCCGCGCTCTCGAATCGGCCTCTACCGTCTGGACGAGGTCGGGTTCGCTACCCAAACTATGTGGGAATCCCCCTAGCTTCCAGGTGTGGACCAACGAAGGAACTCTGTCTCCGCTGGCCTGAGTTGTTTTAAAGAATATCTGCTAGGAGCGACCCGACAGACACACACACGGTTTTCAAATGGTAAATCATCTTGGGCCACCACTAGAAATGTTTGAAGCTAGGTAGGTAAGAAAATGGGACCCCATAAAATCCCACACGCGGTTAGGCACGATCAGTCTTCGAACCAATACCTAGAACTCGGATCCTAGGTGACTCGAATGGAACAAAGCGTCGGGGCGTGATAGCCTAGACCTTCCATCCTTCGTCGAATATAGTCATCATTATAATAATCATATCATCAACAAATATATAATAATGTGATAGCCCAAACCAAAGAGTAACAGGATAACAGTTGATAACATCCTAGCATGCATACTAAGCAGTGGCTGAGCAGCGAGCAAAAGTAACATAGCCGAACAAGGTTTGTTGGGATGTGGAGGGACATGGCTGTTTTGGGTTTATTTGAGAGGCATGAATATAAAGTGGTAGGATCAAGCATTCGTTCTATCCTACACCTAGGCGCGAGTGAGCTGAAAGTTATAAGCATGATATACGCTCTCCCTTACCTGATGAGAAGAGACGCAACCGAAGGTGTAGTCAATCGCAAGCTCGCAACGTCTCCGAGAGGTACCCGCAGAAGCACACAAGAAGGGAACAATGGAAAAGACAATCGACGAGCAAGCATCTATTACTACGAAGCAAAAATGAGCAGGCATCAACAAGAAGGCAACACGAGACAACGCAATACGATCGCGCCTATCGTCGAGAGCGGTTACTAACAGGTTAAGTGGAGTACTCGTCACACACGATGATACCGCACATTTAGAAAGGTTCAAGTTGTTTAGCTACACAAGATGAGCAAAGGTTGTTAACATGGCATCTCACTCGATCATGGCATAGCACACAAAAACGACAAGAGGTGAAGCATAAGATAAACTATCTATGCTAGTCAATTTAAGTGTGGCACAACCTAAACATGGCATTCCACTAAGTGTCGCACGACAATTAAAACATTTGGTACTATTCTTCCCTAAACCGTATTTTAGATTGGTTAACAACAGCAAACCAATGCATAAACACAAAGTACATGAAATTCTAATTAAGTTACATATAAAGAACACCCCAAACAGAGTTATGGTTAAAAAGATACAAGCAAAACAAGTTACGGGCACAATCTGCCAACATCAGGAAGCACACTTTAGAGCAATGCATAAACAGGATAATGAATGCAAACATGCTCACAAATGATATGCAACTAAAGTAGACATGGCAGGGAAGGCATGGGAAAAAGGAATCATGCAAAAAGACATCATGGTTCACTAGTTATAAACAACACAAAAAGCTATAAAACATTACTGGTCAAGGACTTAGTGAAAATTAGGAAAACAGGGAAGAAACTATTATTTTCATGCTGCATAAACAGGAGCAAAACTATATTCAAATGTGCAGCAACATGACATATCAATAAATGAGCATGGATTAGGCATGATGATGATCAGGTACAAACAAGAATCAAGATCATAGGCATAACAGATCAAAAGATATTAAACGTGCAACATGGCATCGGAAAGTTACAAACTTAGTGAAAAACAGAGGTGGCTGTCAAAAACAGTGGCATAGCAACTTTGGAGCTAAACATATCTATGACCAGGAATGTAAACAAGACAATGCAATACATATAATGGAAGTAGACATGATGCTTAACAGTATGCAATAAGAATCAATGCAATAGGCCTCATGGATGGGTCACAATCATCATGCAAACTTGCAATAAAATAACAGCAGCAACACACTAACAGAAAATCATATCAGTTAACAGTCTGATGCCCACTTCAACACACGTTTGCACCATCAATATGACCTCAAATCAAAATGCTCAAAAAATATGGATTGGAGTACACACAAAACTAAACAATTTTCCTTTTGGGCGCACCGTGATCCGGGCTACGGTTTACTCGCAAACTACACCGCAAAACAGATCACAGCAACAGTTGTAAATGACTTAGCAGAAAATGAAAAAAGGAAAACAAAAACAGGCGAAGGAAAAAAAGAGGGCGGGGTCTCACGTTGGGCCGACCCATCTGGCCGAGGAGGCTGGCGGGCTGGAGGTGCTGGCTGGCCTGCTGCGGTGCTGGGCCTGGGAGGAGGAGACCAGCCCATGGGGGCGTTGCCGGCCCATGGCGGTCAACGGAGATAGGGGGCTCGCTGGACCGTCCGACCCCGACACGGTGGCGACGGCGAGCGCTCCAGCGCTGGAGACTGGTGCAGGCGAGGCGACGAGGAGGCCGAGGGGCGAGGCGGGCGCAGCACGGCCGGATCCCGCCGGATCCCGCGCGGATCTTGGCCGCCGGCGAGCTATGGGGGCGCAAAGAGGAGCTCCGGCCGGGGGCTTCGTCCTCGGGAGGCAGAGCTCTGCTGCACGGGAGGGAGAGGGGGATGAGGGGAAGAAGAAGAGCGAGGGAGGAAAGGAGAGGCGGCGGGGTCACCGGGGCGCGGCGGCGCGGTGGCTGGACGCGGGCTGGCTCGCCGCGGCCGGAGAGGGGCGGCGTGATGGATCCATGGGAGGTGAAGGAGTGGCGCGTCCGGATGGGCTTCGGGCGGGCCTGCGGCGGCGGCGCTCGGCCCGGCGGGGCCCGGTTGGCTGGAGCAAACGGTTGGGGCAACGTGGTTGCATCTGGAGCGTCCAGATGCAGATCCAACGGCTGTGAAAAGCTTGGGATTAGGGTTTTTCGGATCTGGGGATATTTTTGAGCAAATCTAGGAGTTAGGAGGGGGGTGGCTGCAATTTTTGGCTAGGGAAACCCTAGAATGGGGTGGGAGTGTGGTGGTCTTTATATAACCCAGGTGTCTGGCAATTTGCAAAAACATCCTCGGTTTTTCTCTCGCGCACGCGGTGTTTACGTTTCTGACCGCCGGGGGTCCACAGTACCTCTAGTTCGGGTAAAACATCGCACTGCGTTCACCTCGCGCTGGAACCGTTCCGAGAACACTTTCCGGCGCGCTATAAAAATAACCCGTTTAATTATCAAATGGGGTTTTTCGCTCCGTTGGCTGCGGCTGGTGACGAGGGGGTGACCCCACGACTCCTGCATGTAAGGATACCTGGTGCGTATGAAGACAGAAGGCCCACTGGGAAGCTACGACAAGCCCACGATTGGCCCAACCAGGCACCGACGTAGGAGTCCGCGACTAACATGGAAGGTGGAACTTGGCGTACAAGGCAAGACTAGAACTAGGAAACCATCTCTGTAACTTAGTACGGAATCCCCGAGACCTAGCCTAGTGTATAAAGGCTGGGAGGGGAGACGTCCAGAACCAGTCAATACGCATCTACTCATCTAGCCTTGCGAGAACTTGCCTTGGCCTCCACTATAATCGCCCCTCACACAATAATATCGAGCAGGAAGTGCTTCTCCTATTAGCCGACGAGTATCGTCCAACCTGTGCTTATCTCTATGACTAACCCAGGGTCCCTGACCATGGGATTTGCCGGGGTTGATCCCCGTCAACTGGCGCCGTCTATGGGAACTACACAGGTTGGAATCACGATCTTGGCGGTCCCGCCCTCAGCAGATCAAGACTCGAGGACTAGAACTAGATCTAGCCTGCTCGAGGAATTCAAGATCACCACAAGCATCTCCATCATCTCGTCAAGACCATCTAGCCTGCAGCCGAGCCAAGTCCAGCACCTCGACGACTGCCGAATCCACCGCCGATGGAAAAGAACTCGACGATCCAGAAGACAAGCACGAGGACTCTACTCAAGAACCCTATTCGACGAGTCGCGGCGCGTGGCCGAAGACTCGCCCACCAGTCGACGAACCGCCGCCGCCCGGACTCCCACTACACGCCAAGACAACAACTCCGAAACCCAGACCGGAGAATACTACGACCCAGATCGAAGGCCAGATGAATTCGCCAAGTTCATCCGAAGCCAATCACTCAATGTAGGCATAGAAATTGACCCAAGATTCAATAGCCGAGCGGAAGACCACTCACAGATCTTCCAAATCTCGAGAAGAAGAAGGCACGTCGGGTCCAGTAAACTCACAGCTCAAGAGCAACTGGAGGGACCTTGCGGATCCACTGTTTTGAAGACAGTCGGGGAAATCTCAGAGCAAGCCACACCTAGGAGATTGCCGCCTATTAGCCGAACTCTCCAACAGCCTCAAGGAGGAGCGTGAAGCCAAACGCACTCGAAGAAGCGCGCAGTCGCCCGCACCAATTATAGAGGAGCAATACCCCGCATCCCAATGACGAGTCTGCATGATCCAAGAAGGAAGACCCTCGAAACCAAAGCAAGATGCCTACACCTTGCAGGCCGAAGCAGCCGAAGACCTAAAGATAACTGAAAACTACCAACTGATCGGCGCCGAGACCAGCATCACTTTCTCACAGAGCGACCATCCGCCCGCAGTTCCAAGGCCTGGCACGCACCCTTGGTCCTCGAAGCTCAGATCGGAGGATACGACATGGATAGAGTCTTCATGGATGGAGGCAGCAGTCTAAACATAATCTTCGCCAGCACCCTACACAAGATGTTAATCCCATGATCAGTTTGGAAGAAGTCAGGCACCACAATATACGGCATAGTTCCGGGCGAAGCAACCACCTCCATCGGAACAATACAGCTTGATGTGATTTTTGGCAGCAAGCGCAACTTCGCAAAGCAAGCGCTCGAGTTCGAAGTGCTCGACTGGCAGTCGCAGTATCATGCCATACTCGGGCGACCAGCGTTCGCACAGTTCATGGCGGTCCCTCACTACGCATATCTCAAACTCAAGATGACATGACCCACAGGAATCATCACAGTCAAAGGAAGCTTCACCAAATCGGACCAGTGCAACCGCGACTTCCACAACGTCCCCGACACATTTGGAGACCAACAACAGCTCAAATAAATAGCCATGGTGACGGACAAAAGCATATTTCCGCTGGCAAACTGAAGCGAGACAAAATAATTCGGCCGCGATTTCAGCATCGACAGCGACACAATCACACACCAAGTCCACCCAACAGACCTAGAGAAGACGGTTCGCGTATATGCCCACCTCCCAGAAGACCCAGCCTGGTCAAGGCCCTTCTTTCGATTCCCAGTCGAAGGCACTTTACCACAAGACGTTGGAGAAGCCCGACGCATCAGTCGACGATCTAAAGCATTCACAGTAATCAACAGAAAGCTCTACAAGCGCAACATCTCTTAGGTCCTCCAAAAGTGTATAGACGAAGAAGACGGCAAAGCCCTACTACTCGAGATTCACGAAGGTGAAAGTCCAAGTATGTGATCAGAGGGGGAGGGGGTGAATGATCACTTCAAAAATTTCGACTGAAACTATGAAGTGAAGCATAAGTAAAGCGGAACAGCAAAGTAAAACCGGAAGCGAAACTAAATGCAGTGAATCAAAACACATTGAAGCATAACTGTGAAGCAAATGCAGTACTGAAGGTAAATGCTTGAAGTAAAACGAACTGAGACTCGACGATGTTTGTTCGACCAGTTCACGCTCTGCAAAGCGCTACGTCTGGTTGGGGGGACTGGTGATTGAACACCTGGAGCAAAACTCTCTCCGTCCATTGCTCCACTGCACCAAACTCCTTGACCTTGGTCAGTTCTTCACTCGTGGTTGATTATTAAGGAAATCACCGAAACCTTTGACAAACTGGACTTCGAGGCAACAATTACTCTTCGCTCTCTGAAGAACAACACTCTAACCGTCTAGGAGAATTGCAGTTCTCCAAGATAAAAGGCTAGTATGCTTTCACCTAAGTCATCTCGAATCTACTCAGATCAATGGGACTTAGGCTTCAGTATTCTGGGTTTTGAGTTTTTCTTCGGTGGAGTTCTTTGGGGTGCTCTCTTCAATCTCTCTCAGGAATATTCTCAGAGTAGCCGCCCGCAAATGGAGGATGGGGCGGCGTATTTATAGTTGGCGATCCCGAGGTGCGGAATGACCAAATTGGCCCGAAGTGACAGCTTGACACGTGTCCACAACATTCGGATTTTTCATCACTACACAACTTTACTTGCGGAACAAGTAAAGCTGACTCACGGACTTAGTTCTGCTTCAGAAGCCAAAGAACGAAGTCTTTGCTACTGAAGCTTAACTTAGTGCACATGAGATTTCTTCGCTCTGGCTTCTCAGTTGGTGTGGATTTGATCTGAGCATTTTCTCAATGACTTAGGTGTCCACAAACGAAAGACCCCTCTTGATAGTACGGTTTGTCCTATGACTCAAAGAACAGAAAAAAAACTACACAAAAACATCTAAGTCTTGAGCTTCAGGACACCTTCATTTTTGGGGGTCATCCTCCGTGATTAAGCTTCGCTCAGGGGGGTAATTCTTCAATAACTGGAAGACCTTCCCTGAAGCTTTATCACCTAGCTTGTCCTTCAGGAACCTTCAACTGTTTACACTAGAAAACATTGTTAGTTCCTCTACTGTCTTGTCCAACAATATCCAAAACACACGGGGGTAAAACTTTGCTCTTACAATCTCCCCCTTTTTGGATAATTGTTGAAAAAACAAGCATCGATAAAGGATATTGAAGTTTTTGTGAAGAGATGGGACAAACTCTAAGATATGAAGTTTTTGGCTCCCCCTGAATGCAAGCATCAAAGATTTATATAATCGAAGTTAATGCTTGAGAGAAATTTCTTCGGTGGAGAGCAAAACAAATATCTTAGCGAATACAATTGCATTTGAAGATATATATCCCGTAATGTATGCAACTGCTTCCAATGACCTGTGACTTAGAAAAATAATAACCACCTGCAAGATAGAAGATACGAAGCAACACTTGCAAGCAAAGGGGTTATTAAAACTTAAGCGTAGCATATGAGTAGCAAGACCGAAGTTAAACTTAAGTTACAACCCAATCGAAAGGAATGGAATGTTTGTTGTAACTTAACCAAGTGAAGAAAAACGCAAATAGCAAAAGCCCTTTCCCCGATGCAAATCTAACTCATCGATGCCCTCATTCTCCCCCTTTTTGTCAATGATTGGACAAATGGTTGGGAAGAGGTTCGAGAGATCTATTGCGCGGCATCAGCACCCTTGGAACCCGACGAAGCTGAGCTTGACGAAGACTAATCCGACGAATATTGATCGCCAGAGGATTCTTCTTCGGAAGAAGACGAAGGAATTGCTTCGTGGCGTGTCTGGGTGATGAGGTTGATGTCGAGGTCGCTGTCGTCGAGGCCGTCGTCGTCCTTCGATGTGATGGAGTCGTTCTCAGAGACGGTGTCAGGCCTGATGGGTTCTGGTTCGTTGACAAAGAAGACTTCATCAATCTTGTGCAGGGGAGGAATCTTTTGATTCGGGCGATCCACCGTATCATTACGGGAAAATTTTCGCTGGAGGTGCTCATACTCTTTGTAGATGCGTTCTTTACGAAGGCCTTTGATAGAGTTGAATTTCCGGAGCCCCTTCCAGGAATGATGTTTGAGAACACGCAGATATTGATTGTTATTGAGTGCAATGTTTCCAACTCTGTTTATCTCATCAGCAAGAAATTGCATCTGACGCTGATTGGCTCCAATGTAGTTTTCGAGCATTTGCTGCGACCGAAGGTTAACTTCAAAGTGGTGGCAGTCTTTTTGGGATTTCGTTGATAAGTTTTGCTCATTGACTTCATGGCGCACGCCAACATATGTGGCAAAAGGATCATTGGGCTTCCTCAGCAATTCCAAAGTGTCACGCACTGGTGGAAGAAAAAGCTTCGGATGATGGCGTGCCACAAAGTCTTCATTCCTGCCATAATCGCAGACAACTTGCAGCCAAGGAGCATAAGGTTTCAGTGTGAATGGCAGCTCTGCTGCATGAACCAAGTTCCTGAGGAAGCAGTCTTCAAAGTCAAAGATGAGACCATGAGTGAGCTTCATAATTGCATTCCTTGTCTCTGGATAAATATTCGATTGTTCCGAAGCAGTAGTCAATGGAATCAAAGAGTTGGACAAGATGTAGAACCAAGTCCTGGAGATGAAGATCAAATGCTTCGGGCCAATGTTTTCAGGAAAATAGTCTGCGGAGATTTCAGTATCCAGCAGGGTAGCAAATTGTTCTTCAGCCAGATCAGGTTCTAAGTGAATCTTTTCTTGAACTCCAGACTGTCTTGGAATATTGACTATCTCCATGAATTCGGCTGAAGACATTCTAAAGATTTGGCCTTGAATCATCCATTCTAGCGTCCATGAGCTGGGTTCATTGGCATCACCAGAAACATAAAGAGTGGCATAGAATTGCTTGATGAGTTCAGAATTGAAGGGAGTGCTTAAAGAAAATAGCCGATTTAGATTCTGATTTTCAATGGTTTCAGTGATGTTCTGAAAGCAAGTGGGAGTGGAAAGACTTCGCATATCCAGATATTTGTGCCTAAACAAAACTCCTTGCTGACAGAAGACTTTGGTGTATAAAATTTGTTGGTCTGCAATCCAGAAGCGAAGATCATCTGCAGTTGATACGTCCAAAAAGCATCACTATTTTATATTGTGATTTCACCCTGTTCATTGATATATTCCACTTTAAAGTATTGTTCTTATGTTGTTTTGGCTTATTTTACAAAGTTTACAACTTTCCGGTGCCGAAGCAGCAGAACCAGAATTCAGCGGTAAAAAGTGGTTAACAAGTTGCTGAATCAGATCAAGTCCAATCGCGATGAAATTTTACGGGGAACATTTTTATGAAGATTGACTGGGAGTCACCGAAGGAGGAGGTGAGGGGACCAACCAGGCAGCCAGAAGGGTGCCTGGCGCGGCCCCCTCCTGGCCGCGCCAGGCACCCTCCTGGATGCCTGGTGGCCCCCCTCGGTGCCCCCTTTCGCCTATATAACCCACCTGGGGTGAAAACCCTAAAAGGGGAGTCGTTTTCGTGTTTCGCCGCCGCCACGGGGCGGAAACCTACAGAGGAGAAAAGCCATCTCCGGCGGGCCGATTCCACCGGGGAGATCACCTCCCAGAAGGGGAGATCGTCGCCATCATCATCATCATCGTCACGGGCATCATCGAGATCATCATCAACATCATCCCCAACATCAGCACCATCTCCATCTCCATCCCATCTCATATCATAATTGCAACTTGTGTTGTAATCCGTACTATCTATCCTCTCTACTCTCTTGGTGTTGATTACAACTTTGTGGTGAATACTATTGAGTTTTGTTGGAGAAATATCATTGTGTCCAGATTGTTAATCACCCATCTATCACCTCTGATCATGATCTCTTTTATGTCTTGTGAGTAGTTACTTTAGTTCTTGAGAACATGGGAGAAGTCTAGTTATTAGTAGTCATACTATGTTGAAGTATTATGTGTTGTTTGATACTTAAGTTGTGTTGGTATTTCTCTAGTGGTGTTATGTGAGTCGAACACATAACACTTCACCTTTCATGGGCCTAGAGGAATACATTGTGCACCAAGGATGCTTATGGTGGGTTGCTGGAGTGACAGAATCCTGAACCCCAGTTCGCAGACTTTCGCACAAGGGAGTTATGGATCCTTGATCGTAATGCTGTGGTTAGGCTTATGCCTTAATTACTACCTTGTATTTGCGGATGCTTGCAAGGTGTGTAATCATAAGAGTACACTTATCTTAGTCTAGAAGGTTTACTAGCATTGATCCACCCACCGACACTTATCAACACGATACATATTACTTTGCGGAGTATGGTGAAAGTGACTTGACTATCTCTCCCGTGTTTTCTCGAGAACGCTTTAGCTTTTATAAGTTCAGTTCCTAGGCTTATCCTTGTGAAAGGATTGGGCCACTTGCTACTCCTCAGTTATCCTGTTTACTTTGCATGTCTTTTTACTTTTTTGTCGCTTAAACGAAAAACTCCTAAATATTTACCTTTGAGTGTTCGCAGCTCGTTCCTTGCCCAGTGTCACTTATCAGTACCTTCTGCTCCTCGTTGGGATCGACATCCTTATTTATCGAAAAGCTACAATTGATCCCGTAGACTTGTGGGTTATCAAGAATCGTTTATTGGCGCGGTTAACGGGCGAGGCAATCCCACTAAACCTATTAACTTCTCCGCCATCAACGAGCTTTTCTGGCGCCTTTGCCGGGGAGTGTAGCGCTATTGGTAAGTGAAGCCGGTAAGGGAACTTTTATTTTCTATTGTTACTTTCAGTCCTTATGGACTCTTCTGCTGTTGGTTCGTTGCTGGTAAGGAGCCGCCCCACGACTGTGGTGGTCACTCCTACCCCTACTGAAATTGTGCCCTATAAAATACCATCTAGTATTGTTTATTATGTCTTGGCTAATCGTTATACAGGAGAAGGACATCCGGGAGAACACCTGCTATATTTATTACAATTATGTTCTTTATTTAATCTTGCAGGTGTGACGATGGAGTTTGTCATGAAGAAACTATTCTCCATATCACTTAAAGATAATGCTTCAAATTGGTATAAGCTACTCGATAACTCTGATTTGCTTGAATGGCCAGAGCTTATGTCTCTCTTTTATGCAAAGTTTTATCCTCTTCGTGAAATTCACCAAGACAGGAACTACATCTACAACTTTTGGTCTCGCGACGGAGAGAGCATCGCTCAAGCTTGGGGGAGACTGAAGTTCATGATGCTCAAGTTCCCAAACCATGAGCTCCCCAAGGAAATTATACTTACAAATTTTTATTCCAGGCTTTCTCGTCAGGACAAGGAGATGTTGGATGCCTCCTCTAGTGGGGTATTCCAGACCAGAAGTATGGAAGAAAAATGGGATCTTATAGAAAGGATCCAGAAGAACACTGAAGACTGGGAAATTGATAAAGGTATTGAACCCGCTATAAACTATGAGCATGACTACATTGAGAGTTATGTGAAGACTGATTACTTTAATACCTTTTGCTCTAAAATTGGTCTTGATTCCCAGCTAATGGTTGACTTTTGCAAGGACTTTGCTTCTCATATTGATTCTTCCAGGAAGAAGGAGAGTCAACATCATAAACCTTTCAAGGAGTCACCAATTGAGATTAATGTTATTGATCCTGTTTTACCTGCAGTTGTGTATGAACAGCCCCCTTATCCCTCCAGGATAAAGGAGCACTCTTTTCTTACAGGTATTCTAAACAAGAATAGAAGGACCACTGACGAACCTGAGGACATGATCAAGGTCCAGCCTCAAGTTGCAATGGTCAAGGATCTGGTAACCAGTGATATCGAAGAATCCACTATTAGTTTTTGTGCTGTTGCCACTAACATTGTCACAGCCAGGAACAAAGGCCCAATTTCAGGTACACCAGTTGTATCTGTCAAAATAGGAGATCATAATTACTATGGGCTATGTGATTTGGGATCTAGCGTCAGCGCTATTCCCTTCACACTTTATCAAGAGATCATGCACGAGATTCAGCCGTGTGAGATCGAGGACATAGATGTCACTATCCATCTTGCAAATGAACAAACAATCTCTCCAGTCGGGATTGTAAGAGATGTTGAAGTACTCTGCGGGAAGGTAAAATATCCTATAGACTTTCTTGTACTTGGTTCAGTGCAAGATAGTTTTTGCTCTATTATCTTTGGTACGCCCTTCCTCAGCACTTGCAGAGCTATAATAGATTGCAAGAAAGGTAAAGTTTCTGTTGAATTCAACGGTGAGCCGTATGAATTTAATTTTTCTAAGTTTTCTAAACAGCCTCGTGGTCCGGACCTGTCAAGTAATGACAAAATTATTGAAGAAATTGCTTCCATTGATATTCCTCCTAATGACACTTTGCAGCAATTTATGGAAGACCACGAGAATGATATACATATGCAGAAGAGGGATGAACTAGAAGACATATTTTGAAGACAAGCTCCCATCCTGAAGCACAACCTCCCAGTTGAACCTTTAGGAATCCTCTCGCAACCGAAAGAAGACCCGGTGTTCGACCTAAAACCACTACCCGATACGCTCAAGTATGCTTATTTAGATGAAAAGAAAGTATATCCTATTATTATCCATTCTAACCTTTCAGGGTATGAAGAAGAGCGATTATTGGAGACACTCCATAGACACCGAGGTGCCATTGGCTATACTGTTGATGATCTCAAGGGTATTAGTCCATCCATTTGCCAACATACTATCAATCTCGAACCCGATGCTAAACCAGTTGTTGATCATCAACGACGGTTGAACCCAAAGATGAAGGACGTGGTTAGGACGGAGGTTCTCAAACTTCTAGCCGCAGGTATCATCTATCCTATAGCTGATAGTAAGTGGGTAAGTCCCGTTCATTGTGTTCCTAAGAAAGGAGGTATGACTATTGTTCCTAATGATAAAAATGAACTAATACCTCAGAGGACTATTATTGGGTATAGAATGTATATTGATTTCAGGAAGTTAAACAAGGCCACCCGGAAGGACCACTATCCTTTGCCCTTTATTGATCAGATGCTCGAGCGGTTGTCTAAAAACACCCACTTCTGCTATCTTGATGGGTACTCTGGTTTCTCCCAGATTCACGTCAACACCGCGGATCAAGAGAAGACCACTTTCACGTGTCCTTACGGTACTTTTGCTTATAGGCGTATGCCTTTTGGTTTGTGTAATGCACCTGCTAGTTTTCCGAGGTGTATGTCTGCAATATTTCATGGTTTCTGTGAGGAGATTGTAGAAGTTTTCATGGACGACTTTTCCGTCTATGGAAACTCCTTTGACCACTGTCTCCACAATCTTAATAAAGTTTTGCAGAGATGTGAAGAGACAAATTTGGTGCTCAACTGGGAGAAGTGCCATTTCATGGTTAACGAAGGGATAGTTCTTGGACAAAAGATTTCCGAAAGGGGAATTGAAGTGGAAAAGGCAAAAATTGAAACTATTGAAAGGATGCCTTATCCAAGGGACATTAAAGGTATTCGTAGTTTTCTAGGTCATGCTGGTTTCTATAGAAGATTTATCAAGGACTTTTCTAGGACCTCAAGACCCCTTACCAATCTTCTCCAGAAGGATGCTCCTTTTGTATTTGATAAAGATTGTAAGGAAGCTTTTGAAGTTCTTAAGAAAGCCTTGATAACCGCTCCTATAGTACAACCACCTGACTGGAATTTGCCCTTTGAAATTATGTGTGATGCTAGTGATTTTGCTGTTGGAGTTGTTTTAAGACAAAGGGTTGACAAGAAGTTGAATGTCATCCACTATGCCAGCAAAACACTTGATAGTGCTCAAAAGAATTATGCTACTACCGAGAAGGAATTCTTGGCGGTGGTGTTTGCTTGTGATAAGTTTAGACCGTATATTGTTGATTCTGAAGTTATTATTCATACTGACCATGCTGCCATTAAGTATCTTATGCAGAAAAAGGATGCCAAACCAAGGCTCATTAGGTGGGTACTCCTTCTACAAGAGTTTGATTTGCAGATTGTCGATAGAAATGGAGAAGACAATCCGGTGGCGGATAATCTTTCAAGGATGGAAGATATCCCGCACATCCTATTCCAGTCAACGACAGTTTCCCAGATGAATAGCTTGCTGTTGTAAAAGTACAATGTCATTCCGACACTTGGTTTGCAGATTATGCTAATTTTATCGTTGCAAAGTTTTTGCCTCCAGGTTTCACATTTCAGCAGAGGAAGAAATTCTTCACGGATTTGAGGCAGTACTTTTGGGATGATCGACATCTTTATAAAGAAGGTGTGGACGGGATCGTAAGAAGGTGTATACCGGAGCACGAGCAGCAGGACATTCTTCGACAATATCACGATAGTCCCTATGCAGGACATCATGCTGGTGAAAGGACCGCACATAAAGTTTTATAATTAGGTTTTTATTGTCCTACTCTCTTTAAGGACGCCCGAAGGTACATTCTATCTTGTGATAAGTGTCAGAGAGTTGGTAACATTAGCAGGAGAAATGAGATGCCTATGAATTACTCACTAGTGATTGAACCTTTCGATTGTTGGGGTTTTGATTTTATGGGTCCTTTTCGTCCTTCACACAAGTACACACACATCTTAGTTGATGTTGATTATTTAACCAAGTGGGTTGAAGCAATCCCCACTGAGAGTGCTGATCACAAGACATCTTTGAAAATGCTCAAAGATGTAATTTTTCCTAGGTTTGGAGTACCAAGGTACGTCATGACAAATGGAGGGTCACACTTCACGCATGGAGATTTTAGGAAAGCTCTAGCCAAGTATGATGTCAATCATAGGGTTGCATCACCGTACCACCCTCAAACTAGTGGGCAAGTTGAGCTCGCCAATAGGGAGATCAAGTTGATCTTGCAGAAAACAGTAAACTGTTCTAGAAAGGACTGGTCAAAGAAGTTAGGAGATGCTTTGTGGGCGTATAGAACTGCTTACAAAAACCCCATGGGCATGTCTCCGTATAAGATGGTCTATGGCAAGGCTTGCCATTTACCATTAGAGTTAGAGCATAAAGCTTTCTGGGCTGTCAGAGAGCTGAATGTTGACCCAAAGTTAGCTGGTTAAAAGCGTCTCATGAACTTGACTTCTCTAGATGAGTGGAGAAGTGAAGCTTACGAGAGCACTAAAATGTTCAAGGAAAAGGTAAAGAAGTGGCACGATAAAAGAATTCTGAAACGTGAATTTAATGTTGATGATAAAGTTTTGTTGTTTAGATCTCGTTTCAGGTTTTCTCCAGGTAAACTACTTTCCAGATGAGAAGGACCTTTTCATATCGAAGAAGTATATCGGTCGGGTGCAATCAAGATCAATAATTTCGAAGGCACCAAACCTCAAGTTGTGAATGGACAAAGACTCAAGCATTATATTGCATGTGATCCAATCAATGTGGATGCAAACATGATGTATACAAGTACTCGTGAAGAACATGTTGCAGCCCAGTTTCAGACTCCGACAGGAGAAGAATTAGAAAAGGTATGAATTACGGTAAGAGAACACCGCGAACGTCAATAAAAGTTAACTTTTCAGAGTTTTTGAAAAATTAGGAAAATTCCAAGCCCGAGTGGAGCCGGAGAGGAGCTTCAGGGAGGCCAGGAGGCCAGGAGGCCCCTGGCGCGGCCCCACTCCTGGCCGCGCCGGGCACCCTCCTGGCTGCCCTGGACTCCGTCTCCGACTCCACCTAGGCTTGAAACCTTCCTTTTGTTGCGGAAATATTTGCTATATATTTTCCCGGATTGTTCCGGCACTGTATCTCTCGATTTCGCGTGTTTTCTTTCTCGGTCTGTTTCTGCTAGGAAAACTTTCAGTGGATGTAGGTGCCATGGCTTCTCCAAGTTCCCCCAAGGACAAGTTCGTCATCAACGTCATCAACCATTATCTCGTGGAGGTGAGGAAGCACCCCCAGATCCTTCATGTGGAGGACGGTGTTCTCCACAAGGAAGATCTGAAGGGACCAGTCAAGGAAGGGAGCACCGAGGAGCGGCTGAAAGAGATGGAACATGAGGTCTTCAAGTTCAAGAAGATGGTGAAGCGTGGTGTTGAAGCTAACTTCGACATCATGAATGAGATCGAGGCTTCCCACAAGAAGGAGATGAAGGAGATGTGGTCAAGTTTGGCCGCGTTAGAAGAAAAATTTTATGAACTCCAAGCACAGATCTATGATCTGCAGAACCAGAACTGTGAGTATGAACTAAAGTTTCTGCGCATGGGTTTAGGTGCTGAGTGCAGGATCTTGGAGACGGGAATGTCCTTCGAGACTGGAGAACAACTGCCATGGAAGCGCTTCGCCAAGGATTACCTGACTGAGAAGAACAAGAATGAGGAGTAAAACTCCTCAGGTAATGGCACCCCCTTAGCTTGTTCCAAGCTTGGGGGAGTGCCCGGTATCTTTATCTTTATCTTTTTTCTTTAGGAGTCAAGTAGAGTCGTATCACGTCTAGGGAGGTCACTTCATGAAATAGGTGTTGCTTTGAGGTCTATCACTCCTTTTGTGGTGAGCTTTGTATCCGTGAGTGTGGAGTCGTCTATGAAGGAATATTAATGAGAAGTCTATTGGTTTCTTCGCCGCACTTGGTATTCTCTTCACGCAATCGACATTATGAGCTGATTCTTATGAGGAGTATTGACCTTATATCAGGTATGGCTTCGAAAACTTTATTTAATCTTGGCAAGTATAGCTTTGGTCATAGCAACAAGCATATTTTTCTCAAAGTAGCGACATAGCCAAAACCTTTGTGTTATTATGCTTGAAGTGTTATGTTGACAAGGAAGACAACTTGATGTTTCATGCTAGTTTTAATGTTTATGCTTTGTATTTCCTGCAACTTAGTTGTCATCAATTGTCTGCTCTCTCAAAGCTTTGCTAGCCAAAACTCTGTACTAAGCGGAATTCTGCTTGCACTTCCATACCTTGAAACCAACTTCTTCCACTTGAGTCCACCATACCTTCCTACTTGTGGTATTCCTCTACCACTCCTAAAGTATATAATTTGTGTGCTCTCTTTAGATTTTCAAAATCTTCGGTTGTGTGCCGCTGATTCAGCTCATGGGGAAGTGGTGGGTGACCCATGATCTTCTTAATTTGGACAAGTTTTATCTTGGGATTGCATGTCTAATCTGCAGACCCTTAATACGAGAAGGGACTGGCATGAGTGCCCAGCTCGTAAAAGATAAAAACTAACACACAAGTTCCTTCTCCCTTTTACGTGTGATAAACAAAGGAATCTAAGGGGATGTGATCGTCCCCACATGGGAGCCGTTCCTCAAAACTTGTCCAAATCATGAAGTGAGTGAGTTATTGTCGAGACCCGGGGTTAGCCTATGCAAGTCCAGCTAAGACATAGTCATATGGAGAGCCGAGAACCGTACCCACTTGTCTAAGCAGACAAGGCCAAGCACAGAACGTTCTCGGAAAGCATCGTACGTGAGGGGCATCCCATCCAGGCCGGATGATCAACTGAGATGGGTCCTCATCGTCCGCACACAAGTCTAATGATATGGGTGATGAACTCCCATATTCGAAGACAAGTCGCCTCAACCATACTATCGACTATCTCATAACTCTTACATAGACTTACTCCAGCCCGATCACTTAGTCGGGGTCTAGGGCGGGCTCAATCATACCACAAAGTGTGCACGAGACGGAGTCTCAAGCAATCGCATCGCGATGCCCCAAGCTGCGCACATCTAAGGGCCACTTGGTGTATGAATGACCGCCAGCCAGATCACAACTAAGGTCTCGAAAACCCATGCAAAGACATGCGTGTTATAAACATACACGCAGCACACATGCCTTGTATGAACAGTAGGTATCATTGCAATTCTCTACAAAGTATACATTTTATTGATAACTCTTATAGAGTGCACACAGATATCACAAACATGTGATCCAACATTACAACAACAAGCGGAAGCAAAGTATGTCTGAGTACAGACAAGTTTAACAAATGGCTTAAGAAGCCTTATTTAAACACAAGCCCTCCACGAGGGAACCAGTCGTCTGACTGGGACTAGACTAGCTTGATCTTCAGTCGTCGAGCTCGATGAAGAAGCCACCTTCGGGGTCAGTGGGTTCATCTAAAACGTACTCAGCAAGACTTACATAGGAGCTATACTACTCATGCACATGTATCAAGGTAAAGGGAGGTGGGGTTTCACTTGCAGAAGTGCCAGCTTTGACTTGGCTAGTCCTGAACTACGAGTACCAGACTTGAGGAAAGAAGCGTACACGAGTCCACTACTTTCACCAACCAATTACACCACTATGGTACCTTCCTCGACTTCCCCACGAGAAAGCACGCCATAGCACTCACACTTATCTTGGTGTGTTTTAGAAGTATCCAGTTCAAGTTCTCTAATAATCAAGCTAAGCTTTCCAAGCAGTCCATAACCGCGGACGCGGCTATTCGAATAGTTTTGTTAACCCTGCAGGGGTGTACCGATACACACACATGACCATCGGTTACCGCCTTTGATCTCGACACCATTCAAGGGGTGCCGGCGAGGATGCCCACCACAACTGTTACCTCATAGCCGATCTAGTCCAAGAGAGTCGCCTACCTGGGTTGGCTACCACTATCGTGAACCCGGCCGGTTTACCGAAGTGGACCCAGATGATGTGTGCGTGGCGTAAAAGCCGGTCTCGGATGAGCCGTTCTCGCACTTAGCAGCCAGGCCACTTAACCTACCAGAACTCCTAACTATTGCGACATCTGGACATCGAAGGGAATGAGTTAGTAAGTTGAGAGGGGTCAGTGAGCCCAATGTGTGGTTGTACTCTTCATCTTGGATCACCACACCAGAACTCGGACTTAGGGCGGTGTTCAACGAGACAACCCACTGTGTACTCCTACACAGCCTCTCATCGTTCACCTTGTATTAGGGTCGATTCACCAACACTTTTCTACCATCATCATCATGATCACTACCATCCCGAATCACATCACAGTAACAACATTGTATCACTCTAAGCATGCAATAAGCAGTAACAATTGCAGGGGCCACATGATATCAACCAACTCCTACATTTGCTAGGATTGTGGTTTGCTTACTACTGTGACAAATGATAGGTCATGCAAAGGAATGGGTTCATCTATACAGTAGAAACGTAGCATGGTAATCATCCTATACAATGCATAAGCGAGACATGAGAGGGAAGTGGGATTTTATCGACATGATCAATGGGGGTTTGCTTGCCTTGCTGATGAGGTTCGGGTTCGGGGTCTTCAACGAAGGGGGCAGCCTCCTGTTCTGGTTCCACCTCTACTCGACAAGCAACAAACAAGGAAGCAATATAAATACAATGCACAATCACATGGTTGAAGGTTCAAACTTGATGTATATGCTTTCATGTGTTTAGCAATTCCATTTAAATGGAGTATATTGCATTTGAAATGCAAATTCAAACTCCGATTTGAATTTATACTTAACCAAGTTGCATGTGACATTGTGTGATCATTTTAAACCTTTTGGAAATGTGTATGATATGCCTCTGAAGTGTGGTTGAAATATAGCATAATTCCATGGTCCAAGTTGCAAAATCATTTGAATTGAATTTGAATTAATTCCAAATAATTCAAATGACATATGCTACTGGTACCATTCTAAAATCAACTCAAACATAGTTGAAAGTTGCATTTTTGGATAGCTTATTTTCTCCTGATCATTTTTCATATATTATTTGTCCAATTTGGAGTTAATATGAATTTTCTATGAATTTCCAAAGTTTGGGCTATTTTCTGGATTTTCTGGAATTTCTTTAAATCATTTAATTCGGGAAAAAGGTTTACTGCGTCAGCATGACCTCATGCTGGCGTCAGGGGGGCGCTGACAAAGGGGTCCCACCTGTCAGTGGTTGGGTGGTTTAAACCGTGGGGTTAATTAATCCATTGGCTTAATTAAGCCACTGGGCCCACTAGTCAGTGACCCAGGGGGTCAGTAGCTGGGTGATTAAGGGGGGGGGGGGGTTTGGGCTAACCCACCGGCGGTTAACCGCCGGCGACTGGACCGCGGTGGCGCTGCACGGGGAGGGCGAATCCGTCGATGAATTGGAGCGCGGAGACCACCATCTTGAAGCCCTCACCCGCGCGCGTCGAATGGGACTGATCCCAAGTGCTGGGGTGCACGGTACGCTCGCCGGGGTCAAGTTCTGCGGCGATCTAGCTACGGCCGTGATCGGGATTTCATTCCAGGGCATGGATCGAGGCGGGGCTAGGTTGGTTCGACGAGGAGGAGCACGGGGAACAAAATGGACATCATGGCGGGCTCAATGGCGTAGCGGTTGGTCGTCGCCATGGATCCCGGCGGCGAGGAGCTTCGGCTGTCATGGCAGCCATGGCTAGAGGAAGCAATAGAAGGGGGAAAGTGAGGGGTTTTGATCCCGAGCTCACCAGGAACCCAGCAGAGGTGGTGGCGATAGCTGGGGTGGCTCAACGGCGACGTAATCGACGAAGTCGTGCGGCGGCCGTAGACGAAGACGACGACGCGATTCAGCAGTTCCAGGGGGCTTCAGCTCCTCCTACTCCGCTCGAAGACGAAGACGACTGCGGCGAAGACGATGGACAAGCTCCGGGGGCTTCTCGGCGTCAATGGCTACGCGTGGGCTCGACGGCGCTCCGGCGTTCTTCTCGGGCGGCGATGAATCGGGCGAGAGAGGAAGGGAGGGAGCTCGTGGAGGGGGGGAATGGACTGGGACGGCGGAGAGGCGTCTCCAGGACGCGTCTAGAGGGCTCGGGAGGCCTGGAAGGCGCTCGGCGGAGACGTGTCGCCCCCGGCTGGCTCGGTGGCATTCCACCGAGCAGCTTGGGTGCGCGGGGCGGGGAAGAAGACCCCCGTGCCCCTGGTGGGCTGGGTGGGCTGGCTGGGCCGGCTCCACCTGGGCGACAGGTAAGTCTTTCTCTTTTATTTTCTGTTTAATCTTTCCTTTCTTTTTCTGCATATTTGTTTTGGCTCTGATAAAAATACCAAACCAATTTATAAAATGCTGAAACTTTTTATGTGACATCACAATATACTAGGCTAGCCACTTGTAAAGTTTGAACATTTTTAAAATTCAAATAATTTGAATTTTAAATCAAATAGGGGTTTTTAATTAATTCCAAGGCACTGTTTGAATATTTGAAAAATCCATGAGCATGGGTTTGACTCCAAATCATTTTTAAAATGATCATACTCATTTATAAGACTTTTCAAAAATCTAACATGAATTTTTGGAGAAGATTTTTATCTGGCCTTTTGAATTAATTCATCTGGGGGGTGTTCCTTCTCCCATTTTGCTTTTGATTTTGATTTCAATGATTTATTTTGAAAATTTTCACATGATTCAAGAGGACTTTGATCCTAGCACATTACCTAACTTGGGGTTGTGACAACTCGCCCCCACTCAACAGAATCTCGTCCCGAGAGTCAGAAGTCTGCGGGAGGAAGGAGGGGTACTCGGCACGGAGACGGTCTTCTCTTTCCCACGTGGCTTCTCTCTCAGAGTGGTGTGACCATTGCACTTTCAGAAACTCAATCTTCTGACGACGAGTGACACGCTCTGCGGAATCAAGAATACGAACAGGGTATTCTCGATAAGAAAGGTCATCTTGGAGATCAAGCGTTTCATGGTCGACTTCGCGGATGGGGTCCTTGAAGCAAAGCCTGAGTTGGGACACATGGAATACATCATGTACTCGGGAAAGGTGCGGTGGTAGTTCAAGTTGGTAGGCAACTTCTCCACGTTTAGCAAGAATGCGGAAAGGTCCGATGTAACATGGGGCCAACTTGCCTTTGATACCGAAACGTTGGGTTCCCTTCAGAGGAGTAACCCGAAGGTAAGCCTTCTCATCCAGATTGTAGCTCTCTTGTCTATGATGACGATCATAGTAGCTTTTCTGACGAGACTGGGCTGCTTTCAATTGATCACGAACAATGCGAACTTGCCCTTCTGCTTCCTTGATCATATCCGGTCCAAAGAATTGTCTTTCACCGGTTTCTGACCAGTTTAGTGGTGTTCGACATCGTCGTCCAAAAAGGAGTTCAAAAGGAGCCATGTTCAGACTAGATTGAAAACTATTGTTATACGCAAATTCAGCGAATGGAAGAGATTTCTCCCAATTCTTTCCGAATGAGATAACACAAGCTCTCAGCATGTCTTCAAGAATTTGGTTAACCCTTTCGACTTGACCGCTAGACTGAGGATGAAAAGCTGTACTAAAGGAGAGATGAGTTCCCATAGCATTCTGAAAGCTTCCCCAAAATCTAGAGGTAAAAAGGCTACCACGATCAGAATTGATTTCCAAAGGAAGACCGTGAAGGGACACAATTCTAGAGACGTACAAGTCCGCTAACTGGCTAGCAGTTATAGACTCGCGAACCGGAAGGAAGTGAGCAACTTTGGAAATTCTATCTATGACAACGAAGATGGCATTGTTTCCTTTCTGGGTTCTTGGAAAGCCGGTGATGAAGTCTAAAGTGACTTTGTCCAATTCCACTCTGGAATACGCAAAGGTTGAAGTGTACCAGCAGGTCTTTGGTGTTCTGCCTTAATGCGACGACAAACAACACATTCGGCAACAAATCGAGCAATGTCTCTCTTCATCCTAGTCCACCAAAATCTCTGGCGTAGATCTCGGTACATTTTTGTGCTACCGGGATGAATCGAGAGGGGTGTGTCATGGGCTTCTTTGAGGATGAGTTGCCTTAGTTCCCTATTCTTAGGTACCACTAAACGATTTCCAAAGAATACCGTTCCTTTACTATCTGTGGAGAAACATTTAGCAACTCCGCTAGCAATGTTCTCCTTGATCCGGCGAACACCTCGTGCACGCCTTTGGGCAACTATGATTTGATCCTCAAGGGTTGGTTTCGCCACCAAGGTAGAAAGATAGCCATGAGGAACAATCTCAAGATTGAGCTTGCGAAATTCCTCATGAAGAAGTGGTTGATACTGTTGTAACATGAGGTTGTTACCATACGACTTACGACTTAGTGCATCAGCCATGACATTGGCTTTGCCTGGGGTGTAAGAAATTCCTACGTCGTAATCTTTTATCAACTCAATCCAGCGTCTTTGCCTGAGATTAAGATCTGGCTGGGTGAAAATGTATTTGAGGCTTTGGTGGTCGGAATAGATCTCACAACGATTACCAAGGAGGTAATGTCGCCAAGTTGTTAGGGCATGAACTACGGCAGCGAGTTCAAGGTCATGGGTAGGATAGTTCTCTTCATGTGGCCGCAACCAACTGGCGTGAAGCATAAGCTACCACATGTCTATCTTGCAGAAGTATGCATCCTAACCCTTGCCGTGATGCGTCACAATAGATCTCGAACTCCTTTTTGGTGTCTGGGGGTGCAAGTACGGGTGCAGAAGTCAATCTTCTTTTTAGCTCTTGAAAGCTTTCCTCGCACTTGGGAGTCCATAGAAATTTCTTATCTTTCTTGAGGAGTTCAGTTAGAGGCTTTGCAACTTTAGAAAAGTTCTCGACGAAGCGACGGCAATAGCTGGCTAGGCCAAGAAAACTCCTAACTTGCTTAACCGATTCAGGTGGAGTCCAGTCAAGGACGGCCTGAACTCTCTCGGGATTCACAGCAATGCCTTTTGCAGAAATCACGTGGCCTAAGTAGGTCACTTCTGGTAGCCAAAATTCACACTTGGAGAATTTAGCATACAGGCGATGCTCTCTAAGTTTCATCAATACCAGCCTTAGGTGTTCTGCGTGCTCTTCTTCGTTCTTCGAGTAGATGAGAATGTCATCAAGATAAACTACAACAAATTTATCTAGGTACTCCATGAAGATCGAATTCATTAAGCGCGAGAATGTGGCGGGGGCATTGGTCAAACCAAAGGACATGACGGTGTACTAGACCGTAACGAGTAGTAAAAGCCGTTTTTGGAATGTCCTCGTTTCGGATTTTGATTTGATGATAGCCTAATCTCAAATCCATCTTGGAGAAGACAGAGGATCCTGCAAGTTGATCGTAAAGATCATTGATCCTGGGCAGTGGGTACTTGTTCTTTATCGTCGCTAGATTTAGCGGGCGATAGTCTACACACATCCTTTCTGTTCCATCTTTCTTCTTTTACGAACAGAACGGGGCAACCCCATGGCGATGAGCTAGGGCGGATGAAGCCTTTTGCAAACGAAGCATCAAGTTGGGTTTTTAGCTCAGCTAACTCATGTGGGGCCATTTTATATGGGCGTCTGGAAATTGGGGCTGTGCCTGGTATAAGATCCACTATAAACTCTACACACCTGTCGGGTGGCATTCCCGGCAGCTCTTCAGGAAAGACATCCGGGAAGTCACGAACCACCGAAATATCTTCAAGTTCGGGAAGGGGAAGTACATTCAAAGAATGCACCTGGGTTCTTGTTCTGGGTGAGGTATAGCTAACGGTCTTGCCTGAAGGGTGGGTGAGTTTCACGGATTTGCCTTTGCAATCCAGGTAGGCATTCTGTCTTGATAGCCAATCCATGCCAAGGATGACATCAATGTCTGAAGATTTGAGGGCTATGAGTGAAGCAAGGAATACTAAACCCTCAATTGCAATTTGATTACCATGGCTTACTCTAGTAGTTTGCCATCTTGACCCTGGAGTTTGAATAATCATTGGGGTGGACAGTTCAACAAAGGATAACTCATGACGAAGTGCATAACTTTCCGACATGAATGAATGAGATGCGCCTGGGTCGAAAAGAACGGAAGTAGGAACATAATTGACTGGGAGCGTACCAAGAATGACGTCAGAAATGTCATCAGTCTCTTCGGCGGCAATCTGGTTCACACGTCCACGAGTGGCGGGAGGAGCGGGCTTGGTGGTGTAGACCTTCTGGGGTGGCTTGCCACGACCATTGTTGTTGTTGCCTCCGGCACGGGGTGGAGCATTCTGATTCTGGAGCTGGTTCTGGGGACACTCGCGAGAATAGTGGCCTGCCTGACCACACTTGTAACAGGCTCCAAAGACAGTGCGTGGAGCTGGGTTGTTTGGTGGAGTGGGGTGGAACTGAGCTGGTGGACGAGGCGCCACATAGGATGGCCTCGGTGGGTTGTTCTGGCGGAACATACTGTTTGGGATCCAGATCTTGCGCTTCTGAGGGCCTGAACTGGATGAACTATCATCTCTAGGGTGTTTGCGAAAGTCATTGGGGGTGTTCATGTCCTCTGCCTTGATGGCTTTGTTGACAAGGACTTGGAAAGTGGCAAAGTCATGCAGATTGAGCTCACGACGGTGTCCAGAATTGAGTCCACGACGGAACCTCTCTTGTTTCTTGGAGTCGGTGGAGACTTCTTCAGTAGCATAACGAGCAAGTCGGTTGAACTCACGACTAAACTCGTCAACAGTCCTTCTGCCCTGGGTGAGGTTGCAGAACTCCTCACGCTTGCGGTCCATAAGACCCTTTGGAATGTGGTGCTCACGGAAGGAAGTGCAGAATTCCTCCCAAGTGGTGGGTGGTCCAACGGGACGCATGTTCAGAAAATTCTCCCACCAAGAACTAGCTGCACCTTCAAGGTGATAGGTGGCATAGTTGACCTTGTCGCCATCTGCAACATGGCCTGCCTGAAGTTTCCTCTCGATGCTGCGAAGCCAGTCATCGGCGTCAAGGGGCTCGGTGGAGTAACTGAAAACCGGGGGATGAAGCCGGATGAAGTCTTTCAAAGAAATCAACTCATTGCGCTGCTGAGTGGTGTTGCGGGCAATGACCTCCAGCAAATGGTGAGAGTCTCGGCGGTTCCTCTCAACCTCCATCAGAACCTGAGCCATTGTGGGTGGGGGTGGAAGGTTGCCTTCCTCCTGGTCATTCCCACGACCCTGGTTACGACCAAGCTGGCCACGGGTTCCTTGAGACATCCTGAAGGTGAAAACCACAGTCAAACAGAGTTGATTTGAAGAGTCTAAACAAGGTATTGAGGTACTGGAAGGATTACAGAGCAAAGGAAGTAATCATCTTGACAACATAGTGATAAAAGCATACAAGCCATATATTCACAAGCTGTCATACAAACCATACATCGTTTTAGTACAAGCACCAAGCTAATACAAACGTGATGAAGATGATACATCCTTCAGAGGCACTCTGACTTCCTATACATTATTTATCTAAGCCTCTGGAACTTAGACACCTTGCGTACAATATACTAAGATACTACTACATCCTCACTAAAGTAAGACCACAGGCGGTCTCACTCATCTCCATCTCCATAGTAGTCCTCGTAAAAGTTACCCGCGTAACCTGGTAGCTGAAGATGGCCATCGGAAAACACGGAGACCTGTGGACCCTGATATCCATTTGGGCAAGGATGGGGCCTAGGTCCAGCGTAGGGTGGAAGCAAAGGACCACGGGGTGGAATAATGCCTCCAATCTCGGGCCAAGCAACTCGAGAAGGCATCTGTGTCCTCACAGGGTAGATAGCATCATACTCATCTGATCCCACACTCACGAAGGGTGCCAAGAGTGTCAGTGCTCGATACAGACGGGCACGAGTGGAGTGCATCTCGAAACGAAGGGCACGTGCATCACGATCTCGATCATTAGCAAACCTAGCAGTCATCTGAAGTACTGGATCCTCCGCAGAGTGATCTATGTAGAGTCCGGTGTAATATCCCTCTTCTCCTGGAAGTGCAGCAGGGATATAGCGGAACGAGGTCTCTCTCAGCATAGTGTGCTCCTCTCTCAGCAGTGTAATACATGAGTATGCAGCATCCTGCACAGCCATGTTCTCAGTCATGCCAATGCCATGTCCAAAGTGGATAGGCTGAGTGACTCCATTGTGGTGCGGGTAGATCTTGACTATGCAGTGGTACTGAGTCTGGTTGAAGTCGTGGAACTGCTCCTCGACGGTGTACTCAGGATACCATCGATATCCCACATAGGACATCATCTCGATCAACGTGGCGGGATGACCACGCACATCGAGGCACCGGGTCAGACGAACAATCTGACGAGGGGGAAGATCTGCCATCTGAAACAGAAAGAAGGAGTTTGCAAATGCATCAGATTATGAGATAAACCTGGAATGACTCGGACAGCATAACGGCTGTAATTGTAAGAAAAGACAATTTCTTACAACATGGAAAACAGCACTTACATAATACGATGTAAGAAATCAGCATCACAACAATGCTGGGAAACCGGACACAACTTTCCTACGGCTACAAGGAGGCAAACAACGAGATGTTCTAATCAGACAGAGGAGAGCCTAGTCCTATCTTCCCGTAGAATAAGATGAGGGTGACTCAGAACTCAGAACGAAGAGGGTAAGGAGAAAAAAAATAAGCCTTACGTTATTCCCTTATATACCCAGTGTAACTATATAACTATAGAGTGCTAGACTCAACTTCGGCCAAGGCTGCTAGCCCTACAGTCAGTCCTGCTCTGATAACAAATCTGTCGGGACCCGGGGTTAGCGTATGCAAGTCCAGCTAAGACATAGTCATATGGAGAGCCGAGAACCGTACCCACTTGTCTAAGCAGACAAGGCCAAGCACAGAACGTTCTCGGAAAGCATCGTACGTGAGGGGCATCCCATCCAGGCCGGATGATCAACTGAGATGGGTCCTCATCGTCCGCACACAAGTCTAATGATATGGGTGATGAACTCCCATATTCGAAGACAAGTCGCCTCAACCATACTATCGACTATCTCATAACTCTTACATAGACTTACTCCAGCCCGATCACTTAGTCGGGGTCTAGGGCGGGCTCAATCATACCACAAAGTGTGCACGAGACGGAGTCTCAAGCAATTGCATCGCGATGCCCCAAGCTGCGCACATCTAAGGGCCACTTGGTGTATGAATGACCGCCAGCCAGATCACAACTAAGGTCTCGAAAACCCATGCAAAGACATGCGTGTTATAAACATACACGCAGCACACATGCCTTGTATGAACAGTAGGTATCATTGCAATTCTCTACAAAGTATACATTTTATTGATAACTCTTATAGAGTGCACACAGAGATCACAAACATGTGATCCAACATTACAACAACAAGCGGAAGCAAAGTATGTCTGAGTACAGACAAGTTTAACAAATGGCTTAAGAAGCCTTATTTAAACACAAGCCCTCCACGAGGGAACCAGTCGTCTGACTGGGACTAGACTAGCTTGATCTTCAGTCGTCGAGCTCGATGAAGAAGCCACCTTCGGGGTCAGTGGGTTCATCTAAAACATAGATTAAGAAAACGTGAGTACAAAGATGTACTCAGCAAGACTTACATAGGAGCTATACTACTCATGCACATGTATCAAGGTAAAGGGAGGTGGGGTTTCACTTGCAGAAGTGCCAGCTTTGACTTGGCTAGTCCTGAACTACGAGTACCAGACTTGAGGAAAGAAGCGTACACGAGTCCACTACTTTCACCAACCAATTACACCACTATGGTACCTTCCTCGACTTCCCCACGAGAAAGCACGCCATAGCACTCACACTTATCTTGGTGTGTTTTAGAATTATCCAGTTCAAGTTGTCTAATAATCAAGCTAAGCTTTCCAAGCAGTCCATAACCGCGGACGCGGCTATTCGAATAATTTTGTTAACCCTGCAGGGGTGTACCGCTACACACACATGACCATCGGTTACCGCCTTTGATCTCGACACCATTCAAGGGGTGCCGGCGAGGATGCCCACCACAACTGTTACCTCATAGCCGATCTAGTCCAAGAGAGTCGCCTACCTGGGTTGGCTACCACTATCGTGAACCCGGCCGGTTTACCGAAGTGGACCCAGATGATGTGTGCGTGGCGTAAAAGCCGGTCTCGGATGAGCCGTTCTCTCACTTAGCAGCCAGGCCACTTAACCTACCAGAACTCCGAACTATTGCGACATCTGGACATCGAAGGGAATGAGTTAGTAAGTTGAGAGGGGTCAGTGAGCCCAATGTGTGGTTGTACTCTTCATCTTGGATCACCACACCAGAACTCGGACTTAGGGCGGTGTTCAACGAGACAACCCACTGTGTACTCCTACACAGCCTCTCATCGTTCACCTTGTATTAGGGTCGATTCACCAACACTTTTCTACCATCATCATCATGATCACTACCATCCCGAATCACATCACAGTAACAACATTGTATCACTCTAAGCATGCAATAAGCAGTAACAATTGCAGGGGCCACATGATATCGACCAACTCCTACATTTGCTAGGATTGTGGTTTGCTTACTACTGTGACAAATGATAGGTCATGCAAAGGAATGGGTTCATCTATACGGTAGAAACGTAGCATGGTAATCATCCTATACAATGCATAAGCGAGACATGAGAGGGAAGTGGGATTTTATCGACATGATCAATGGGGGTTTGCTTGCCTTGCTAACGAGGTTCGGGTTCGGGGTCTTCAACGAAGGGGGCAGCCTCCTGTTCCGGTTCCACCTCTACTCGACAAACAACAAACAAGGAAGCAATATAATACAATGCACAATCACATGGTTGAAGGTTGAAACTTGATGTATATGCTTTGATGTGTTTAGCAATTCCATTTAAATGGAGTATATTGCATTTGAAATGCAAATTCAAACTCCGATTTGAATTTATACTTAACCAAGTTGCATGTGACATTGTGTGATCAATTTAAACCTTTTGGAAATGTGTATGATATGCCTCTGAAGTGTGGTTGAAATATAGCATAATTCCACGGTCCAAGTTGCAAAATCATTTGAATTGAATTTGAATTAATTCCAAATAATTCAAATGACATATGCTACTGGTCCCATTTTAAAATCAACTCAAACATAGTTGAAAGTTGCATTTTTGGGTAGCTTATTTTCTCCTGATCATTTTTCATATATTATTTGTCCAATTTGGAGTTAATATGAATTTTCTATGAATTTCCAAAGTTTGGGCTATTTTCTGGATTTTCTGGAATTTCTTTAAATCATTTAATTCTGGAAAAAGGTTTACTGCGTCAGCATGACCTCATGCTGGCGTCAGGGGGGGGCTGACAAAGGGGTCTCACCTGTCAGTGGCTGGGTGGTTTAAACCGTGGGGTTAATTAATCCAGTGGCTTAATTAAGCCACTGGGCCCACTAGTCAATGACCCAGGGGGTCAGTAGCCGGGTGATTAAGGGGGGGGGGGGGTTTGGGCTAACCCACCGGCGGTTAACCGCCGGCGACTGGACCGCGGTGGCTCTGCACGGGGAGGGCGAATCCGTCGATGAATTGGAGCGCGGAGACCACCATCTTGAAGCCCTCACTCGCGCGCGTCGAATGGGACTGATCCCAAGTGCTGGGGTGCACGGTACGCTCGCCGGCGTCAAATTCTGCGGCGACCTAGCTACGGCCGTGATCAGGATTTCGTTCCAGGGCACGGATTGAGGCGGGGCTAGGTTGGTTCGACGAGGAGGAGCACGGGGAACATGATGGACATCATGGCGGGCTCGATGGCGTAGCGGTTGGTCGTCGCCATGGATCCCGACGGCGAGGAGCTTCGGCTCTCATGGCAGCCATGGCTAGAGGAAGCAATCGAAGGGGGAAAGTGAGGGGTTTTGATCCTGAGCTCGCCAGGAACTCAGCAGAGGTGGTGGCGATGGCTGGGGTGGCTCAACGGCGACGTAATCGACGAAGTCGTGCGGCGGCCGTAGACGAAGACGACGACGCGATTCAGCAGTTCCAGGGGGCTTCAGCTCCTCATACTCCGCTCGAAGACGAAGACGACTGCGGCGAAGACGATGGACAAGCTCCGGGGGCTTCTCGGCGTCAATGGCTACGCGTGGGCTCGACGGCGCTCCGGCGTTCTTCTCGCGTGGCGATGAATCAGGCGAGAGAGGAAGGGAGGTAGCTCGTGGAGGGGGGGAATGGACTGGGACGGCGGAGAGGCGTCTCCAGGACGCGTCTAGAGGGCTCGGGAGGCCTGGAAGGCGCTCGGCGGCGACGTGTCGCCCCCGGCTGGCTCGGTGGCATTCCCCCGAGCAGCTTGGGTGCGCGGGGCGGGGAAGAAGACCCCCGTGCCCCTGGTGGGCCGGGTGGGCTGGCTGGGCCGGCTCCGCCTGGGCGACAGGTAAGTCTTTCTCTTTTATTTTCTATTTAATCTTTCCTTTCTTTTTCTGCATATTTGTTTTGGCTCTGATAAAAATACCAAACCAATTTATAAAATGATGAAACTTTTTATGTGACATCACAATATACTAGGCTATCCACTTGTAAAGTTTGAACATTTTTAAAATTCAAATAATTTGAATTTTAAATCAAATAGGGGTTTTTAATTAATTCCAAGGCACTGTTTGAATATTTGAAAAATCCATGAGCATGGGTTTGACTCCAAATCATTTTTAAAATGATCATACTCATTTATAAGACTTTTCAAAAATCTAACATGAATTTTTGGAGAAGATTTTTATCTGGCCTTTTGAATTAATTCATCTGGGGGGTGTTCCTTCTCCCATTTTTCTTTTGATTTTGATTTCAATGATTTCTTTTGAAAATTTTCACATGATGCAAGAGGACTTTGATCCTAGCACATTACCTAACTTGGGGTTGTGACAGTTATCTATCAGCAGTCGTTGACGGATCATGCACCTCCCAAAAGTTTGTTTTTATTCTGTTTGATCTAGAGATGGCACATAAGTTTTCCCTGCTTACCCTTTTGCACGGGGTTTATCTTTATTTCGTGCTGAGTCAGTCCTTCCTACTTCCTTCCTTTCTAGAGAGAGAACAGACATTTGATATTGATAAAGATGCTTGCATATAAAGTTTCATTGAAATCTAGCATGTTACATCTTTGTTGACATTATCTTTTGATAAGTGAGTTGTTTGCAAAAGCTTATGCTTAGTAAACATCTTCCTTTGTGTTAACATGTGCACCTCTTGACTAATAGCATGTTCTTTCAAAAGCTTCAACTGTTCCATTATAAGTGAAAGAACAAAAGTAAAAGTTATTAGTTGTTCCTTGACCAAGGCTATGTTTGTCATGATTTGATGAGTTTTCCAGGTCCTACTTTGTTATAATTGTTACTACTTTCTCATAAGGACCTTATGAGTTGAGGTTGCTGTTGAGGATGTTTAAGTTTGGTGAGCAATCTTGATGCTTCTTATTCGTATTCTTTTATCGACACTTCACTCTCTAAACTTGTGGACATGTTTACCAAGCTCAGCAATCGCTTGGGGGACAAGCGAGGTCTAAGCTTGGGGGAGTTGATACGTCCAAAAAGCATCAGTATTTTATATTGTGATTTCACCCTATTCATTGATATATTCCACTTTAAAGTATTGTTCTTATGTTGTATTGGCTTATTTTACACAGTTTACAACTTTCCGGTGCCGAAGCAGCAGAACCAGAATTCAGCGGTAAAAAGTGGATACCAAGTTGCTGAATCAGATCAAGTCCAATCGCGATCTGGCCGCGCCAGGCACCCTCCTGGATGCCTGGTGGCCCCCCTCGGTGCCCCCTTTCGCCTATATAACCCCCCCTGGGGTGAAAACCCTAAAATGAGAGTCGTATTCGTGTTTCGCCACCGCCACGGGGCGGAAACCTACAGAGGAGAAAAGCCATCTCCAGCGGGCAGATTCCGCCGAGGAGATCACCTCCTCGAAGGGGAGATCGTCGCCCTCATCATGATCATCGTCACGGGCATCATCGAGATCATCATCAACATCATCCCCAACATCAGCACCATCTCCATCTCCATCCCATCTCATCTCATAATTGCAACTTGTGTTGTAATCCGTACTATCTATCCTCTCTACTCTCTTGGTGTTGATTACTACTTTGTGGTGAATGCTATTGAGTTTTGTTGGAGAAATATCATTGTGTCCAGATTGTTAATCACCCATCTATCACCTCTGATCATGATCTCTTTTATGTCTTGTGAGTAGTTACTTTAGTTCTTGAGAACATGGAAGAAGTCTAGTTATTAGTAGTCATACTTTGTTGAAGTATTATGTGTTGTTTGATACTTAAGTCGTGTTGGTATTTCTCTAGTGGTGTTATGAGAGTCGAACACATAACACTTCACCTTTCATGGGCCTAGAGGAATACATTGTGCACCAAGGATGCTTATGGTGGGTTGCTGGAGTGACAGAAACCTGAACCCCAGTTCGCAGACTTTCGCACAAGGGAGTTATGGATCCTTGATCGTAATGCTGATGTTAGGCTTATGCCTTAATTACTACCTTGTATTTGCGGATGCTTGCAAGGTGTGTAATCATAAGAGTACACTTATCTTAGTCTAGAAGGTTTACTAGAATTGATCCACCCACCGACACTTATCAACACGATACATATTACTTGGCGGAGTATGTTGAAAGTGACTTGACTATCTCTCCCGTGTTTTCTTGAGAACGCTTTAGATTTTATAAGTTCAGTTCCTAGGCTTATCCTTGTGAAAGGATTGGGCCACTTGCTACTCCTTAGTTATCCTGTTTACTTTGCATGTCTTTTACTTTTTTGTCGCTTAAACCAAAAACCCCTAAATATTTACCTTTGAGTGTTCGCAACTCTTTCCTTGCCCAGTGTCACTTATTAGTACCTTCTGCTCCTCGTTGGGATCGACATCCTTATTTATCGAAAAGCTACAATTGATCCCCTAGACTTGTGGGTTATCAAGAATCATTTATTGGCGCGGTTAACGGGCGAGGCAATCCCACTAAACCTATTAACTTCTCCGCCATCAGCAGTGCAATCTGAAGCGTAAGGACTGACACCAAAGAATCGGTGACGCTTCTGATGTTGTTCCAAACTGAAATCCGGACCATGCCTTGAAGAGTAACCAGCGCCCTTGAAGATAGGAAAAGTTTCACGAGGGTAATTTGACTCAAGCTGGGTGTCTTGGCAGGGGCGCGAATGCGCGCGAAACCTTTGCAGAGGAGCTGTTTGATTGGCTCTAGAAGGGCCAGCAGTTTGAGCGACTATAAGCGCTCGCTCTTGCGAAAGATTCAATATCTGTACTTTCTCCTCTTAATCGTCATGGGCTTTGATGCGAGGCACATTTGACTCGGACTCTTGTGCAGTTCTGGCTGAGGAAAAGTCTCGGGTGCCACGGGTTCTGGAGTGGGATGGAGATGGTTGATGTGCTTCATGGGGAGGTGATGGAGGTGGTGCGGGAGCAGCAGGTGGTGTGGGAATCCTTTGTGGTGCGGGGGATGGAGCACGGATGGGTGTGGGTGCTCGGGGTGGAATGGGTGCGGGAGTTGGTCCAGGTGTTGGAGTTGGGGTAGGGGTTCTCTTGGGGGTAGGAGCTTTCTGTGGTGGAGTTGGTTTGGGAGTGGATCTAGTAGGAGGAGGTGTGGAAGTTTTGGTGGGTGGAGCTGAAGTTTTTGGTATTGGCTGGGATGGTTTTGGCTTCGGAGCAGGAGTGGGAACTGCTTCAGGGGTTTCCTTTGGCTGCTTATCACTAGTGTCCATGTCAGCAGCTGAAACCAAAGTGATCTTCCTCTTCTTGGTAGATCTTTTCTTTGGAGAAGGGTCCAAAGCCTTTGAAACAGTAGCCTTGGCAGCAACTGGTTTTGCAACAGCTGGTTCAGCTTCTTGCGGAGCCTTGCACTTCCGCGAATCCCTTTCCATAATGGACGCATTATGAGTCTTCACCATTTCATCGACATCGGCTTTAATCTTGCCCCTGAAGATTTTGATGTTATCCTTGGTGGTGGTGTTGACGTCTGTCACTTGCTGAAGCAATTTCAGAGCGTGTTGTTTGAATTCTTCATCAGGTTCAGTTTCAGCGCGCTTATGATAGTTGTGAATCTTTGTAACTTCAGACTTATCTCTAGAATGCAAATCCTTCAGCTGACTAATCATTGTGGAGATCATTGCTTCGATGGAGCTTGAGATATAAACTTCTCCTAGATCAACAGCTTCAGGCTCTTCAGCAGCACACTTCTCCCAAAGGGCTTCAGTGATGCCCAACTGATCCCATAGTTCGCCTTCACGAGGGTCGGGGAACTGATGTTTACTATGGCGATCAGCTTCGGTTTGAGATTCAGGCAAAGATATGCCTTTCTGCTTCGGTGGTATTGCTTCAGTGGAGGGAGTCATGTTGACAATAGGCTTTTTCTGAACTGCCCTCACAGCTTTCTCAGCTTTCTTTGTCCCGAGACCTTCTAGAGAGGCCTTTCGTTTAGCTTCGTGCTCAGCCAGCAGTTTGGCTTCTGCGGCAGCTTTTTCTTCATTCTTTTCGGCTTTGGCGAGCTTGCGCTTCGTCTCAGCCTTTTCAGCGGCCAATCTAGCGGAGTCCAACTCCTTTTCTTTCTTGCGGCTTCCTCATCTGCCTTCTGCTTTTCCGCAGAGTTTCTTGCAAGAATGTTTCGCTCAAGTGCCTCTGCGAGGTCTTTCTGTTTTAATTCTTCTTCAGTGAGCTTTCGCTTTGCTGAAGGGTTTGGTGGGGCAGACTGCTTTGGCTTCACTAGTGCAGCAGCCTTTGCAGTTTGTTTCTTGGCAGGGTCATGCCTCTGCTTCGATCGCCTCTAAGTGTTGAGAGCATCAGCCGGTGGCTTGGAGGCCAAGGGCTTCGCAACCACCAAGTTTTATAGGTCAATGGTGGGGCGAGCAGAGGGCTTGTCCTTGGGATCTTGAATCTTTATCCCCTTAGCAGCAGGTTTTTCTCCTGGCTTCCCCTTCAAAGGAATCTGAAGCCTTTGCTTTTTCGGGGGAGGAGGATCTGATTCATCATCTTCTTCAGATTCAGATTCGTTGTCAGCAGCAGCATTTGATTCATCCAACATTGAAGCTTCCAGAGAAGCTTTTTCTAGTCTGGCTTGCTCTTCATCATCTGTGGAAGCTTGAGGAGGAGAAGCTGATTTCTTCTTAAGTTTCTTTTTCTTCTTCGAGCTAGCCCCAACTTCATGGGCTTCAGCTTCAGCTAACTTGGCAGCTTTCTTAGCTTCCTTGAGTCTCTTTTTCTCAGCAGTGATTCTCAATCGCTCTTGCTCATCAGGGTAGTCATCTGGAGTCTTGAGAGTATTGGGTGAGGGACCTTGGGTGGAACTGGGTAGTACAAATGTCGATTTTCTTTGGTATACTGACTGCACATGGCAGAAGTATATTGATAGGGTGGATGAAGGCAAATTGCATAGCCCACTTCCAGTCAGGGATGCTTTTGTACTTGTACCATCTGACAGCCCAGTAACGGCGAATGTTTTGCAGGAAAATCTTGCGCTGATCTCTGGTTTCTCCAGGAGGCGTGTCATACCCAAGCTCAATGCGAATGGATTCGGGGATGCCTCGAGCATTGTTGGTTTCCTTGGTTCTGCCACCTTTCTTCTTCGGAGCAGCTTGTTCTACTTCGTTGATGTGATCAAGATTTGGGGACTCATTCCCGAAACCTAAATCCTCAGATATCCTGTGAAACAGCACAAAGAAGCGAGGGAAAAAGGAGGTATGGAATGAGCACCAGCAAAAGTTTCGACCCAAAAACAAAAGGTTTTCACAAGAGATTCAGTGTTGAGTATGGGAGAGATATCCAATCTGTTCTGAGCTAGACTTCGCAATCTCAATCGAGTGACAAACCCTAACACAGAACAGACAACATCTAACCCTAGCTTCTAACCTGAATTGAGATGGGAATATTTTGCTAGCAGAAACAAGTTTCGCAACGGAGCAAAGATCTAACAGATCAAAGGAACCTAAGAGAATCATCCCAAAAGCAAGATTAAGAACTCGCATCCAATCTAGAATAGGATGAACAGAGAGAGATTGGATCGAGGGCTCGGCGTACCCTAACTCAGTGGCGTCGAGCAGCTACGGCGACGACGAGCAGAGGAGGAGCTCGACGGCGGCGCGAAGTCCACGACGGCGCTCTTCCGGCAATGAAGCGGGGAGAACGGCGACGGAGACGAGGAGCTCGGTGGCGCGCTCGGGAGCGAGAGGGTTCCGGAGAGATGAGAATGAGGAGGTGAGATGGAATCGCTGGGAAATAATGCCTTATATAGGCTAGTCTGACAGGAGTTGTCAGATCAGATCGGACGGCTCCCAACGTCCATCTCTCCGGATTCTACGGCGAGGATTTTGTGGCGAATCGTGAGAAAATCTCAACGACCCGGATTTGATGGGATCTCAACGAACGAAGAATATGTCTTCGACTTGAGTAAAACTTCGATAAAAATTGGAAGCATTTGATTCGGAACTCAATGATGTTCGAAGCAAAATACTTTCCGTTTCAATTTTGCTCAACCATTCTGGACAAGACAGAATAAGAAAGAGAAAGAACAGAAGGGGTAGGGTCCGAAACTTATCACCTCGAAGAAAAACCAAACGAAGAAAAAGGTGATAAGCATTGAGGACTAAATCCAAGGAAAATAAAATGAAGCAAAAACAAACAACGAAACTAAAAGACAAATAACGAAGTAAATGAATATATACATGGAGGTAAAGGTTCGGTCTTACAGTACATTGCGTGAGTCCAATATATTGAGCTCACACCTTAACGCACATAACCTTTTCTCATCCAATGGTTTCGTGAATATGTCTTCCAATTGATCTTCAGTTCTGACATGACTTATCACAATATTTTCACGCTGAACATGATCACGAAGAAAATGATGGCGAATGTCAATATGCTTCGTGTGAGAGTGTTGCACAGGATTGTGGGAAATTTTGATTGCACTCTCATTATCACATAGAAGGGGAATTTTCTTCACATGAATACCATAATCCTTCAGCGTTTGCTTCAGCCAAAGAATCTGAGTACAGCATGACCCAACAGCAATGTATTCGGCTTCAGCAGTAGATATTGAGACACAGTTTTGCTTCTTTGAAGCCCAACACACAAGTGATCTTCCAAGGAAATGACAAGTCCCTGAAGTTGATTTCCTATCCACACGATCACCAGCCCAGTCTGAATCAGAATAGCCAATGAGATCAAACTGAGCTCCCTTGGGATACCACAAGCCCAAGGTTGGTGTGTGAGAAAGATACCGAAGAATTCGCTTTACAGCAGTATGGTGTGATTCCTTTGGATTGGCCTGAAAACGAGCACAAATACATACTGAAAGCATGATGTCAGGTCTAGATGCACAAAGATATAAAAGAGATCCAATCATAGACCGATATTTCTTCTGGTCGAAGGCTTTGCCCTTCTCATCTGCATCTGGGAAGCCATTGGTAGGCATTGGAGTCTTAATAGTTTTGCAATCAGTAAGACCAAACTTCTTCAGGCAATCCTTGAGATATTTTTCTTGAGAAATAAAGGTGCCATTCTTCTGTTGACGGATTTGAAGTCCAAGGAAAAACTTCAATTCACCCATCATTGACATCTCATATTTCTTCGACATCATTTTGGCAAATTCTTCGCTGATTTCAGTGTTAGTGCAGCCAAAAATAATATCATCTACATATATTTGACATACAAATAAATCACCATTATAAGAACGAGTGAAAAGTGTTGGGTCAGTTGCCTGGTTTGAAGCCTTTCTTCAGAAGGAAGTCCTTCAATGTGTCGTACCAAGCACGAGGTGCTTGCTTCAACCCATAGAGGGCCTTGTGCAACCTGTACACCATGTCAGGTTTCTTTGGATCTTCAAAACCTGGAGGCTGCATAACATACACTTCTTCTTCGATTTCTCCGTTAAGAAAAGCACTTTTCACATCCATTTGATAAAGTAGAATACCATTGAAATTGGCAAAAGCAAGCATAACACGAATGGATTCGAGACGAGCAACTGGAGCATACGTTTCGCCAAAATTGATACCTTCGATTTGGGTGTAACCTTGTGCTACCAGTCGTGCTTTGTTTCTTACCACTATACCATCTTCATCTTGCTTGTTGCGAAAAATCCACTTTGTACAAATGATGTTGTGCTTCGTGGGATCAGGTCTATCAACTAAGGACCAAACTTTGTTTCGCTCGAACTGGTTAAGTTCTTCGAGCATAGCAGTTAACCAATCTGGATCCTTCATGGCTTCATCAAACTTTGAAGGTTCTAGCATGGAGACAAATGAAAAGTTTCCACAGAAGTTAGCCAAACGAGTACGAGAGCGAGTTGTGGGACGACCTGGTTGACGAATTTCTTCAAGGATCGAATCGACATCAACTCTTCTTCGAACTCGTGATAAAGTTGAATCATTTGCTTCAGGCTCAGCTTCTTCTTCAGGATCTGCTTCAGCTTCAGGATCTGCTTCAACTTCAGGATCTGCTTCACCTTCAGCTTTAGCATTTCCTTCGGGATTAGCATTTCCTTCGTTCCCTTGCTCTTCTTCGTCCTGTTCATCATTAGCTTCAGGATGTTGATCTCCAGCGCCCCGGGCTATGTGTAGGAACATTGGACCATCATCATCCTTATTAGCTTGACGAGAGTTGGCTTCAACGGGGCGAATATCTCCAATAGCCATGGACCTGATCACTTCATCAAGTGGAGGTTCATCTGGATCATGAGGCAATTGCTCTTTTTGAGAGCCATTAGTTTCATCAAACCTTACATTTAGTGTTTCCATAACTTTCCCAAAGTGAGAGTTATACACTCTATAAGTGTGAGAGTTTGAGCCATAACCTAAAGGAAAACCTTCATGTGCCTTAGGGGCAAATTTGGAGCTCTGATTCATATCTCTAATAAAGCAAGGAGCACCAAATACCCTAAGGTACGAAACATTTGGTTTGTTACCAGTGATAAGCTCATGTGAAGTTTTATTCAGAAATTTGTGAAGGTAAACCTTGTTGATGATATGACATGCAGTGTTAATAGCTTCGGCCCAGAACCTGATAGGTGTCTTGTATTCAGCAAGCATGGTTCTGGCCATTTCAATAAGAGTTCTATTCTTCCTTTCAACAACACCATTCTGTTGAGGTGTATAAGCAGCAGAGAACTCATGTGTAAAGACATGATCATCAAGAAAATCTTCAATATGAGTATTTTTGAATTCTGTTCCATTATCACTTCGGATATGCTTCAGAGATAATTCATATTCTGTTTGAGCTCTCTTAGCGAATGACTTGAAGATTTCAACAACTTTGCTCTTGTCATCCAGAAAGAAAACCCAAGTGTATCGAGAAAAATCATCAACAATAACAAGACCATATTTGTTTCCTCCCAGACTTGCATAATTTTGAGGACCGAAAAGATCCATATGAAGCAATTCAAGAGGACGAGTAGTAGTCATGATAGTCTTCGTTGAATGATGTTTCTTAGTAATTTTACCAGCTTCACACGCACTGCAGAGACGATCCTTATCGAATTTTACTTTGCTAAGGCCAATAACATGCTTCTTCTTCACTAGATTATGAAGATTTCTCATCCCTGCATGACCAAGTCTTCGATGCCATAACCAACCAGATGAAGCTTTTGCCATTAAGCATGTGGATACAGCAGGGCCCGAAGAAAAATCAACAATGTATAAATCTCCTTTTCGGTAACCCTCGAAGACAAACGTATAGTCATCCTGTGAAAAGACAACACAACGCGAAGCAAAAAAATAGAACAAGCATACCCATATCGCATAACTTAGAAATAGACATAAGATTATATCCAAGAGATTGGACTAGCATAACCTTGTCAATTTGCTTCTCTTTCGATATGGCAACCTTACCCAAACCTAAAACTTTACCCTTGTTATCACCGAAGGTAATGTACTTCTGAGAAGATTGAGATAGTTTTTCTTCGGTGAATAACTCCTTGTCTCCGGTCATATGATTTGTGCAACCACTATCCATGACCCATTCGGATCCACCGGAGACATCGCCCTGCAGAAGAATTAGTTCTTCTTAACCACCCACAAACGAGCAGGTGACTGAGAAGAGGTTGAAGCACTGGATGAAGCAATATTAAAGCGAACATGATTATATTGCTTCGGTGGACCATCAAGTACACCATAAATGTAAGTCCTCTGTGAATGGTTAGGATAAGAATGAGCATATGCAATCTTATTATTGTTATCATGAGGACGATAGGTATAACGACCAGTGCGATAGTATTGCTTCTGCGGAACATTTGATTCGGGCACTAGTGAATCATTTCTCATCTCTAGAGAATAGAAATGATTCGGTGGTACCAAAGGCTTTCCTTGCATAGTATGGTTAGCAGGCCGTTTTTCCACAAGTGCTTTCTGCACCCATATTTTCCTCTTATAGAAGCCATTCTTAGGAGGAGCCAATGTACTCAGCTATAACCTTTCCCTGTTCATTTTTACTGAGTTTGTAGTGTGAATCAAGTGATTTGTCTACAATAGCTTTGTTCATTTTGCAGTCATAACCTGAAAGGTTAGCAATATCAATGGGTTTCTCCTTCGCTAGTACCCAAATAGCTTTAGGATACTGCTCAGGTTCCCAATAGGTACCATGAGGGTTTATCTTTCTCTCGAAACCAACACCTTCATTCCTGGGATTCCTGTGAAGGAGAGCCTTCCTCAGGATATCACAAAGATACTCGTGACCTTGCACACTTTTGAACATGCCTGTTTCAAATAAGTTTTTCAACCTGAGGAGTTCCTCGGTAACAGCAGGATTTTCCTCATCCGAGGCATTAGTATCATCAATAATAACAGGAGCTTTGCCTTTGGAATCAGTTTTGCTTCGTTCCAGACAAGTTAAGCAAGGTGAATCAGTTTTATGATTTTCTTCAGAACCTTGTTGAGCCATGAGAGAGAGATTGACATTTTCCAACTCTTCATGAGCCTCTTTCAGTCTTTCGAGAGCCATTTTCCTTTGAAGAAATTCATAGGTAAGCTTCTCATAATCAACTGAAAGAAGATCATGCCTAGAGGATAATTCTTCGAACTTTTCCTTCAGAGCTGCATGCTCATTAGTTAAAGTTTGACCTTTCTCTATCTCATCCATCAACAGAGTTTTTGATTTCTTAATGGTTTTTCTTAGCGAATCAAGTTCATCTTGTTGGATTGAAGCAATTTTAGCAAGTTTAGCATAGCTTATCTTTGAATCACTATCATATGAGGAACAATCAGAAGTATCATAGTTAGATTTGGATGAAGATACCTTCGCCTTGGCCATGAAGCAATATGCAGGAGTTTCATCTTCACTGCTGTTGTTGGTGAAGAATGAGCTCGAAGCTTTGGTTGAAGCATCTGCGGAAGCGAATGCCAAACCAGCAACACCATCTGATTCGGATCCAAACCCGGAGCTTGAGCCTGATTCAGCTTCGGACCTAGAGGCTTCGTCTTCAGAGTTCATCTACTTTCCCAAATAGGCATTGGCACGGTGAGAACTGCTTTGACGAGACGAGTGAGTCTTCGATGAAGAACCCTCACGCTTCTTATGATACTTCTTCCTCTTGTCATCATCAGAATATTTCTTCTTTTTTCTTCTCGAACTGGAGTCATGTCTCTTGGACTCATAGCTTCTGGAGGATCTATGGGACTTAGTTGAGGATTCTCTGAGCGAATGCTTTAATTTGTTCTCAGCTTCCCACAGAGGACAATCAGCAATGTAGAGACCTGGTTTCTTGCACTTGTAGCAGCAGTTGTCCTTCGATGGAGAGCTTCTTGAGGATGAGCGGTGAGATGAATGACTTGAGCTCCTTCAAGAATAACTCTTTTTCGGTGAAGAAAAACCTTTTCTTTGGAAGCGGTTGAAGCGTCTCATGATCAATGCTAAATCTTTCCCAATGCTTGTAGGATCATCTGATTCGACACCTGAAGCAGAACTAACTTCGGGTGAAGAATGACGCGAAGCTTTTTCTTAAAAAGCATGTGATCTTCTTCGTGAGCCATTTATGTCACGTTTCTCATCTTCTTCCATTTCAAAAGTATTGAGTCTCTCAAGAATATCAGCGGCAACAAGACGTCTGAAATAAGTCCTTTCCTTGATCATCAGCACAATGTGATCAAACGAATCATCCAATGAGCGAAGCAAAGTTCTTACTACTGAGTGAGGAGTAATGTCATCAGCACCGAGGGAAATCAACTCATTTGCAAGAGCAGTGAGTCTGCTATAGATAGAGCTGACTTTTTTACCCTCGTTTCTCTTGAATCGATAGAATTTGCTTCGGAGTGTGTCAATTCTGGCATCCTTCTGGGTAGAGACACCTTCACCAATATTTTCAAGATAGTCCTAGACACCTTTGGCAGATGGAATATTCTTCACTTCATGATACTTTTTTGGTGTCAGATGATTGGTGATGAATACCCAGACTTCAGAATCAAGATCAATTAACTTCGCTTCTTCAGGAGTGATGGCATTCTTGTCGGCGACTGTGACTCCATATAAGACAACTTGCCAGGCAGTCGAGTTGATAGCCATGATATTTCTCTTCATTTTGTCCTTCTAGTACGGGTAGTCCTTCCCATTGAAAACAGGAATAGGTTTGCCGGAGCGAATAGCTGCGAAAGACATACTGGAAAGCACTCCAGGAGGTTAATGCAAAACACACAGAGTGTAGGGAGTGACTAGCTTTGATACCAATTGAAAGTCCAAGTATGTGATCAGAGGGGGAGGGGGTGAATGATCACTTCAAAAATTTCGACTGAAACTATGAAGTGAAGCATAAGTAAAGCGGAACAGTGAAGTAAAACCGGAAGTGAAACCAAATGCAGTGAATCAAAGCACATTGAAGCATAACTGTGAAGCAAATGCAGTACTGAAGGTAAATGCTTGAAGTAAAACGAACTGAGACTCGGCGATGTTTGTTCGACCAGTTCGCGCTCTGCAAAGCGCGATGTCTGGTTGGAGGGACTGGTGATTGAACACCTGGAGCAAAACTCTCTCCGTCCGTTGCTCCACTGCACCAAACTCCTTGAGCTTGGTCAGTTCTTCACTCGTGGTTTATTATTAAGGAAATCACCGAAACCTTTGACAAACTGGACTTCGAGGCGACAATTACTCTTTGCTCTCTGAAGAACAACACTCTAACCATCTAGGAGAATTGCATTTCTCCAAGATATCACCTAAGTAATCTCAAATCTACTCAGGTCAATGGGACTTAGGCTTCAGTATTCTGGGTTTTGAGTTTTGCTTCGGTGGAGTTCTTGGGGTGCTCTCTTCAATCTCTCTCAGGAATATTCTCAGAGCAGCCACCCGCAAATGGAGGATGTGGCGGCGTATTTATAGTTGGCGATCTCGAGGTGCGGAATGACCAAATTGACCCGAAGTGACAGCTTGACACGTGTGCACAACATTCGGATTTTTCATCACTGTGCAACTTTACTTGCGGAAGAAGTAAAGCGGACTCACGGACTTAGTTCTGCTTCAGAAGCCAAAGAACGAAGTCTTTGCTACTGAAGCTTAACTTAGTGCACATGATATTTCTTCGCTCTGGCTTCTCACTTGGTGTGGATTTGATCTGGGCATTTTCTCAATGACTTCGGTGTCCACAAACTAAAGACCCCTCTTGATATTACGGTTTGTCCTATGACTCAAAGAACAGAAAAAGAACTACACAAAAACATCTAAGTCTTGCGCCGTGTCACAACCCTAGTTTTGGTATGTGCTTTTTATTCTAGAAATAAGTGGCATCATGTTTAAATTCATTGGTTTAAGAATTGGGGATTTGGAAAAGCCTCAAAATGAATTTAAATAAAAGGCCAGAGAATAATCTGTTTCCAAAAATCCTTTGATGATTTTGAAAACCTCTATAAATGGGCATGATCACATTTCATGTGTTGTTGGTCCCACTGCATGCTGCAAGATTTTTCAAAATTTCAAACAGAGGCTTGGAAATTAAATTTAAATTCTATTTGAATTGAAATTCAAATGTTTTGAATTTCAAAAATCTTCAAAACTTGGGAGTGGCTAGTACTATGTCACCTATGTCCAAGATAAATATTTGAGGATTTTATAAAATGCCTAGATATTTTTTCCAAGGCAAAACAAATAAAACAGAAGCAATAAAAGAAAAAGAAAAAGGACAGAGCAACCTCACCTTCTGGCCCACCTGGCCTAGCCGCAGCAGAAGGCAGGCCCAGCCCACCAGGGGCATGCCCGTCTTCTTCCTGGCGCAAGGAGGATGTTGCCGTGGAGGGCATGCCGTGGCCGGCTGCCACCTCCTGCTTCTGGCCAGGTAGCTGCTCCTCCTCGTCCATATCCGCGCCGTGCAGCCCCCCTTCCATTTCCCCCTCGCCTGGAACCCTCCCCTCCTCTCTCTCCGGCGGATCCCGCGAAGACCAGGAGCTCGGCGAGTTCGCCGCCATCGCAACCACGCGGCCACCGGCCCGCTCTCGCCACGCCAAGTTGTCCAAGGAACGCGCAGGCTACGTCTTCGTCTCCGGCGCCGTTCAATTTGAGCTGAGGAGACCCAAGGCCGACGGCCGCATCCACCTTCTTCGCCATGGCCGCCGCTCGTCGGCGAGGAATTCCTCCGCCACCGTCGCCTCTACAGCCTCCCCGACCACCTGCTCACGCTTTGGGTGAGCTTCTGCTTCCTCCCCGCCCCTCCGTTACTCTCCGGGGTGCCCCTGTCGATGAGCTCATCGGAGCCAGAGCTCGGCCGCCGCGGGAGCTCGACCCCACCGTGCCTCCGGTGCGCACGACGACACCCCTGGGTGCGCACGTGCAAGGGGAACGCTCTGGTGCCCTTGCCGTGGCCTCCCGTGCCCGGATTCATCGGCTACAGCGGGCGCCGCCGCGTCTAGAGCTCACCGGCGGCCTCCCTCCGGCGAGGCCAACGTGGCAGGGCGATTAGGGGGCTAACCCCTGGTCATTTGACCCCATGGGTCAATGATAGGTGGGCCCTGGCCCCCCTAATCTTCTGTTAACGTTTAATTAAAACGGAAATTAACACAGAGTCACTGACAGTGGTGGCCCACATGTCAGCCCCCCTGACATCAGCCCTGCGTCATGCTGACGCAATAACCAATTTCTCTGTTTATTAAAAATCCAGAAATTTGCTAAAACTTCAATAAATCATAGAAAATTAACCAGAACTCCAAATTAAATAAATAATATATGAAAAATTATCAGAAAAATGCAAGGATTCCAAATATCATACTTTCATTGATGAGAAACACATCTTTGATGATAGACCAGTAGCATTTAGCTATTTGGGTTATTTGGAATAATTCAAAATAAATGTTTAAATAATTTCAAATTAAATCTTTGCAATGCCAACCTTATCACATGAACATTAGAGGCATATAATACACATCTTTGCTTTGATTCATTTTTTCACCCCGGTACAGCCGTTATGCTGTCCGATTTGTCCCGTGTTTCCAGTGATTCCAATGCTTTTGCATTACAATCTTGTCGGCTCTTAAATTATGTCATCTTTGCTTTGATTCCATCATAAATCCTACTCTGATTGTTGATTTTTATCACACATAATGTCAGGTGGAACTAAATGTGTTGAATCTGGTCACGGTAATCAAAGTGGTGATGATGACCCTCCTTCACCGCCTTCTGCAGCGGAAATCATGATGGAGGCTGAGCGAAATCGACGTGATCAAACACGCCTTTTGGAGCTCATTGAGAAGAATACTTCTCTTCGGCGAGATGCAGTAATATCCATCCAGGGTTTCATCCTCTTGAACCCGCCAGTTTTCTGATGTTCATCTGAGCCCCTTGATGCCGATGATTGGCTCCGTTCCATCGAGCGTAAGCTTGAGACGGCGCATGTTTCTCCAGATGATCGTGTGATGTTTGCGGCATACTTACTGGAAGGTGCTGCTGGTGAATGGTGGGAAAGTTTTGTTGCAATGCAGCCTGATGGTCACGTAGTGACTTGGCAGGAGTTCCGTGATGCCTTCCTAGGGTACCACATTCTAGATGAGTTGATGGAAAGAAAGAGGGAAGAGTTCTGCAACCTATCTCAGGGAAATATGACTGTTCATCAGTATAGGACTGAGTTCAATCGACTTTCTCGTTATGCCCCTGAGGAGATATCAACCGATGCCAGAAGCAGGCAAGGTTCCGCAAGGGACTTACCCCTGTCCTTCGTCATGATCTCAATCTCCTTGAATTTGTCAACTTCGAGGATTTGGTCAATAGATCATTCAGAGCTGAGCATGGAAATGAGGTCTTTGAAGAGTCTCGCAAGCGTGATCGTGATCTTGCTTCCTCTTCTAGTTTGGGTTCTCAGAAACGTCGAATTTGGATCCCAACTGGTGCCATTCCTTCGTACTTGATTCCAAGACCATCTCCACAAAGCAAGAAAACCCAGAAATATAGTAGAGAGCTTGCCATCCAAACTCCACAACCTAACACCCGAGTGTGCTACAAGTGTGGTAATCCTAGCCACATTGCACGACAGTGTTCTTTGCAAGAGAATGTTCCTCCTTGTCCAAAACATAAAGCCAAAGCTAAACCACCAAAGTCTTCCAAAGCCAAGTCCGCTATTGTTGAATATGGACGTGTGAACCATGCCACCATCAAAGAAGCCCAAGAGGATACTAAGGTTGTACTCGGTACACTTCCTGTTAACTCCAAACCTGCTTCTGTTCTATTTGATTCTGGAGCTTCTCATTCCTTTTTGTCTGAAAAGTTCGCACTCCTGCATGACATTTCATTTGAGGAGTTGCCTACCCCTTTCATGATTAAAACTCCAGGATCCACATGGCGTACCATTAGGGTAAGTCATGACAATGAAATTGCCGTTGAGGATGTTGTATTCCTAGCTTCTCTCATAGCCCTCAAATCTTCAGATATCGATATCATCTTAGGTATGGAGTGGTTGTCAAAACACCGCGCCAAGATTGATTGTGCCACTAAATCGGTTCAACTCACTCATCCTTCCGGAAAGATAGTCCATTTCGCATCTCAAGGTTCAGAAACCCAGCTATATTCGTTGAATGAACATCCCCTTCCTAACCTTGAAGATATTCCGATAGTTTGTGACTTTCCGGATGTCTTCCCAGAAGAGCTGCCAGGAATGCCCCCTGACAGATGTGTAGAATTCATTGTAGATCTTATACCAGGCACAACCCCAATTTCCAGACGCCCATATAGAATGGCCCCACATGAGTTAGCTGAGCTAAAAACCCAACTTGATGCTTCGCTGGCAAAAGGCTTCATCCGCCCTAGCTCATCGGCATGGGGTTGCCCCGTTCTGTTCGTAACGAAGAAAGATGGAACAGAAAGGATGTGTGTAGACTATCGCCTGCTAAATCTAGCGACGATAAAGAACAAGTACCCACTTCCCAGGATCAATGATCTTTATGATCAACTTGCTGGATCCTCTATCTTCTCCAAGATGGATTTGAGATTAGGTTATCATCAAATCAAAATCAAAAACGAGGACATTCCCAAAACGGCTTTCACTACTCGTTATGGTCTTTATGAGTACACCGTCATGTCCTTCAGTTTAACCAATGCCCCAGCCACTTTTTCGCTCTTAATGAATTTGATCTTCATGGAGTACTTAGATAAATTTGTTGTGGTTTATCTTGATGACATTCTCATCTACTCGAAGAACGAAGAAGAACATGCTGAGCATCTAAGGCTGGTATTGATGAAACTTAGAGAGCATCGCCTTTATGCTAAGTTTTCCAAATGCGAATTCTGGCTTCCAGAAGTGACCTACCTAGGCCACGTGATTTCTGCAAAAGGCATTGCTGTGAATCCCGAGAGAGTTCAGGCCATCCTTGATTGGACTCCACCTGAATCGGTTAAGCAAGTTAGGAGTTTTCTTGGCCTAGCAAGCTATTGTCGCCGCTTTGTTGAGAACTTCTCCAAAGTTTCAAAGCCTCGAACTGAACTCCTCAAGAAAGATAAGAAATTCGAATGGACCCCCAAGTGCTAGGAAAGCTTTCAAGAGCTAAAAAGAAGATTGACTTCTGCACCCGTACTTGCGCCTCCAGACAACAAAAGGGATTTCGAAATCTATTGTGATGCTTCACGGCAAGGGTTAGGATGCATACTTATGCAAGATCGACATGTGGTAGCATATGCTTCACGCCAGTTGCGTCCACATGAAGAGAACTATCCTACCCATGATCTTGAACTCGCTGGTGTAGTTCATGCCCTGAAGACTTGGCGACATTACCTCCTTGGTAATCGCTGTGAAACCTATACCGATCACCAAAGCCTCAAATACATATTCGCCCAGCCACATCTTAACCTCAGGCAAAGACGGTGGATTGAGTTGATAAAAGATTATGACATAAGTATCTCTTACACCCCAGGCAAAGCCAATGTCATGGCTGATGCACTAAATCGTAAGTCGTATTGTAACAACCTCATGTTACAACAGTATCAACCACTTCTCTGTCAGGAATTTCGAAAGCTCAATCTCGAGATTGTTCCTCATGGATTCCTTTCCACCTTGATTGTGAAACCAACTCTTGAGGATCAAATCAAAGCTGTTCAACAATGTGCTCGAGGTATCCGATATATCAAACAGAACATTGCTAGCGGTAAGGCCAAATGTTTTACCCTAGACCATGAGGGTTGTAAGAGCAAGTTTTACACCCGAAGGTTTTGGACATTGTTGGACAAAGCAGAAGTGGAACTAATATTGTTTTCGAGTATAAACAGATACTTAGGTTCCGAAAGAATGGAGTTTGCAAGTAGAAGGTCGAAGGACAAATCACTACAGCGGAGCTGCAGTAATCTACCGAAACCTTTGAAGGAAGACGACCCCTAAAAATGTCGTCGAAGAAGAAGAATCTCTCGAGTAAAAGCGCAACGAGGAGAATGCTGAAGCTGGTCGAAGACTTAGTCTTTTTACTAGTTTCTCTTTATTTTCTTGAGTCGTAGGAAAAATCGTACTATCAAGAGGGGTTTGCTAGCTGAATGCTTGCTAAATACAAGACCCCTATCAGGTTCTGGGCCGAAGCTATTAATACTGCATGTCATATCATCAACAAGGTTTATCTGCACAAATTTCTGAAGAAAACTTCACATGAACTCATCACTGGTAAAAAGCCAAATGTTTCATATCTTAGGGTTTTTGGTGCTCCATGTTACATCAGAGATAAGAACCACAGCTCCAAGTTTGCCCCAAAGGCACACGAAGGTTTTCTCCTAGGTTATGGTTCGAATTCTGAAACTTACAGAGTCTACAACTCACATCTTGGCAAAGTTGTAGAAACTATAAATGTTCGATTTGATGAAACTAACGGCTCTCAAAAAGAGCAATTACCTCTTAACCTGGATGAACCACCATTGGATGAAGTTATCAGGTACATGGCTATTGGAGATATTCGACCCATCGAAGGAAATGTCAGAGCACCCAAGCGTGTGGGAGGCCGAACAAGAATTACCAACAACTCTGAAGGATTATCAGAGGAATTGATTATCGAAAAGAAACTGAGAACGCCTGAAGGTTCTAAAGATGAACGCACGAGATAAAACCGTCTGCAAGAAATTCGAAGGCTTCAAGCGCTTCATTAGTATGAATACAAGTCTATTCTTCCTCGATGGGAGAGGCTGTTTGCATTAAATAATCCTTGGTCTGATGTCAAAGCATTAAGGCCCAAGTGGACGAAAGAAAATCGACCACCTCCTCTAGCTGATGCTCATCCATCCTCTCTGAAAACACCTGCTGATTTTCAAGAGCTGGTTGATGCTCGGGAAGCACGAGCACAGAAGAGAAAGGAAGCCAAAGCAAGAAAGGAGGCTGCTGCTGCTGAGGGTGCCGAGGAAGTTGGCCCAAGCGCCAAACCAAAGGCTAGCAAGAAATCAGCCAAGCGAAAGAAAAAGGTAGTAATTGTCTCGCCACCAGATGCAAGCTCCGAAGAAGAAGCTAATTCTGATGATCAAGACCCTGGCACTGAGGCTGATGTCGAGGACTTTCCTCTGAAGAAGAAGCCGAGCAGTAAAGGCATTAGGATCCAGGAGCCAGCTGCACAGGCTCCTCGAGCAACAATTGACATGACCAACTTGGTCACTGATCCGCCCATATCCTCTGCTCCACCAGTTCAAGCTCGCAGGGCAAAACCTTCGGCCAAATCGAAGGGAAAGCAAGCTCACATGGCTGAGGACGATGAAACTCTTATCCAGCGTAAGGAAAGGCTGGCAAAGAAAAAGGAGCAAGAAGATAAAGACTTGATAAATTCCAAGCTCCTGAACTTTCACAGTCAGCCCGAGCATAAAAAGGCCCAGGTTGCACAACACTTAGGCATTCTGCACCTGGTCAGTGAAAAGTATCAATGACAGATTGCTGAAGGCACAATTCCTAGTGCTCTGAAGGAAAAGGTTGTGGCCCCCAGCGCCACCGAGCATGTAGTGACTCCCACAGTCACGAAGGAAAAGGATGCAGCTGCAAGTGCTGCGAAGAAAAACGCTGAGGCCCCAAGTGCCTCGAAGGATAAAGCTGCGGCCCCAAGTGCCGTAACAAAACCCATTGCTGCTGCCAAGGCCACCAAGGAGGTAGAGAAGAAAGCCAAAGAGGCCAGGAAGAACGCTCACGCTGTTCCAGTTCCTCGAGCCGCTCCAGCTCCTGCACCTGCCCCTGCTGCACCAGTTGGTTCCGGCCCTCGTGCCGATGAAGAGAGCTCCAACGAAGGAGATTCTTCTGCCCATGCTCCTTGGGATGTTGCTAACATTTCACATATCCTCTGGAAGATGGCTACCACACCGAGGAAAGTCACTACCGAGGATGATGTCCCTGCTGAGATCCAAGAGCAAGTTGCTCGATATATGATTCGCTGGGAAACATACCTCACCCAGGATCGAAAGGACAAGGAACAAGTGAGATTTTACACCAGGCAACTTCAAGAAGAAACCGAGGACATTGAGTCCCGAAAGTTTTTCAAATCCAAGATTGCCACCGCTGAAGCATCCAGAAGGGCACAGAAGGAAAACTTGGCCGCTGTGTATGAAAAGGTTCGACAAATTGTGTCTGCCATATGCAAAGAGCACAATGATGCCCTGCACAAGCGACAATCTCGAAAGAGAAAGTCTGCTGCCCCAAACTCTGCGCGTGGGACGCCAGAGATCGAGAAAAATGCCAAAAAGCCCAAGTCTACCGAGGTCGTTGCTGCATTGGCACGACAGGAAACTACACCAAGCCCCACCAAGCAACCCACTCCTCCTCATGAGAAAACTCCACCCCCTCGCCAAACAACTCCACCCCCTCGCCAAGCCACTCCTCCACCTCGACAACAAACACCTCCACCTCGTCAACCATCACCACCAAAAGCCTCGTCACCACCACCAAACCCACCATCACCACCTCACATCATTCCATCGACCACCCCAGCCATCGAGACCCAAGTTCAAGCAGAGACCGAGCAACCTGCTCAGGTCGAGCAAGAAACTCAAGCCCCCATCTCCTCTGCTCAGAAAGATTACTCCTCTGCTCAAACTCTGCATGAAGGAGAAGACGCTGATGTTGATATCACAACAGTTTCTTCTCGTCAAGATGCTCTCGAAGGAAATAGTTCTGGAGATGACAGTTCTAGTAACAGTTCTTCCTCCTCCTCATCAAGTTCATCGAACGAAGAAATGGTTGATGCTTTCGCACAACTGGACGAAGATTTGGAGGCCATGGAGACTGAAGAGGCCGCTCAAAATGCTAATGCCGACGAAGGAGTTGCCGTCGAAGCGCAGGCCGAGGAAAATGCTCCTCCAGCCATCCCAGCTCAGGATATTGTAAACATTCCTTCTTCAATTCCTCGCCCTGCTGACCCAGTTTTCCAGATGCCAGACAATGCTGCCGAAGTTTTTCCTGTTGATGAGCTGCTCCATTCTGCTCATCCGAGAGAAATGTTGCCCCTGTTCCGCTCACATGTTCCTCGAGGAGGCCCCATCTTCAAAAGGCGTGAACACAAGCCATTTTTCTTCGGTACCAATCCCTACGAGAAGCCCAGAAGTGCATATTCTCTTCGGTTTTGGACTCAAGAGCAAGCCATCTACTACACTCGTGTGTTGTACAACAAGGCGAGAGTTTTCCAACATCAATACCTTGATATGCCTTCGGTGTACTCCACTTCATGTTTCGAGAATATTGCCGAAACAATTTGTAAGGCCCGATATGCGGTACTGTTCCAGATCTAGATGTTTCCATCCAGATCCGGGGACGAAGCACATATCGGTCCCACCGCGACATATGACAAAGTCATATGCCCCGGATTTCCAACATGATATCACAACATTACAGATACAAGGATACAACATCTCATACAATCGGCATACAACTGCCTCAGATAAAATACAACAGCGGAAGATACATGTCTGGGTACAGACTACAAGCAAATGCCTAGTGGCAAAGGGAAAAACATTGATCCCATAACCACACGGGTCTAGGCCCTCCGCCGGGATCCGCCTAACTAGTCGTCGTCGAGTCTCCACGTGAAACGTCGATCACCATACCTGTTGTCGACCAAGAACCCTGAAAAGAGTTTGGGGGTAGTATCATGAGTACAGAGGTACTCAACATCCAACTGTAGTGGTCAACTGACCCAGCAAGGACTTCATCACTCGTCATTCTAGGACAACTAGTAGTTTACGGTAAGGAAGGGGTAAGTGGTGAGGTTGCTGCCGCACTAGCATTTATGAAGTGGCTAACGATCTAGAGATTAAGATAAGAAGCCAAGCATTCGATGAGGAATCGCCTCCAACAAGTCTTGCTATCAACTACTTACGCAAAACATAACACCTATCCTATCCTTGTCCTCCTCTTCGCATCCCGACGAAGAAGAAGCAGTCAAGGCACACACACGTTGATCAAGTTATGTTAAGATTATCTCAGTTGTTGTTGTCTATGAACAAGGAGTAGGTCTCAAGTCGTCCATAACCGTGGACACGGCTTCTCGAAAAGATTTAACCCTGCAGGGGTGTACCAACTTCCCATTAGGAGGCTCCGCACGCACGCCCATCTCTCTCAGTTGCTACCCATGATAGGCAACCATTTTATGATTTAGTCCCAAGAGATCCGGAACGATAGGTCCCTCTAACTAACAACGCACAAATCCGGGTGGCCCCCGGTGAGTCGACATCCAACTCAAAAGCCGGCCGCGCTATCGAATCGGCCTCTACCGTCTGGACGAGGTCGGATAGGTTGCCAAACAGATGTGGACAACCCCCTAGCTCCCTGGGGTGGACCAACAGAGAAACAATGTCTCCGCTGGCCCAAATTGTTTTAAAGAATATCTGCCAGGAGCGACCCAACAGACACACACACGGTTTTCAAATGGTAAATCAGCTTGGGCCACCACTAGAAATGTTTGAAGCTAGGTAGGTAAGAAAAGGGGACCCCATAAAATACCACACGCGGTTAGGCACGCTCAGTCTTCAAACCAATACCCGGAACTCGGATCCTAGGTGACTCAAATGGAACAAAGCGTCAGGGCGGGATAGCCTAGACCTTCCATCCTTCGTCGAATATAGTCAACATTTATATAATCATATCATCAACAACAATATAATAATGTGATATCCCAAACCCAGGAGTAACAGGGTAACATCGTAGCATCCTAAGCATACATACTAAGCAGGGGCTGAGCAACGAGCAACAGTAACATAGCAGTACAAGGTTTGCTGGGAAGGGACATGGTTGTATCGGTTTGAAAGAGGCTGTAAACATGTGGTAGGATCAAACATCGAACCTAACCTAGACTAGCATGCAAACCGCTGGTTGAAATAGAATGGATCATAAGTAATGTATAGTCCTTGCCTGTTGATAAGTCGGGTTCCGAAGGTGTAGTCGATCGCACGCTCGCATCGTCTCCGAGAGGTACCCCGCGGAAGCACACAAGACGATAAACACTGGAAAGCAAGCAACGGTTGCACACTATTACTACGGAGCAAACACGAGATCCAGAAGACATCACACGACACGGCAACGCGATACGGATCTATCGTTGAGAACGGTTACTAACAGTTTAAGTGGGGTATTGGTCACACACGACGAATACCACACGTTTACGGTGGTTCAAGTTGTTTAGCTACAGGTGATCAACCAAGTTGTTAACATGGCAACGCAAGAAAGCATGGCATAGCACACAAACATTTCAAGAGGTGAAGCATAAAGGAAACTATCTATGCTAGACAATTTAAGTGAGGCACAACCTAAACATGGCATGCACTAAGTGCCGCACGATGATTAAAACATTTGGTACTGTTCTGCCCTAAACCACATTTTAGGTTGGTTAACAACAGCAAACAATATCATAAACACAAATTACACGAAAAACTAATCAAGTTACATATAAAGAACAACCCAAACGGAGTTACGGTTAAAAAGATACAAGCAAAACAAGTTACGGGCACAATTTGTCAACATCACGAAGCACACTTTAGAGCAATGCATAAACAGGATAATCAATGCAAACATTCTCACAAATGATATGAAATTAAAGTATACATGACAGGTAAGGCATGGCAAAAAGAATCATGCAAAAAGGCATCATAGATCAAAAGATATTAAGCAAACAACATGGCATCGCAAAGTAACAGACTTAGTGAAAAACAGAGGTGGCTGTCAAAAACAGCAGCATAGCAACTTTAGAGCTAAATAACTATATGACCAGCAAGCATATCATGGCAATGCAATACATGTTATGGAAGTAGACATGATTCTTAACAACATGCAATTGGAATCAATCAATTCCGATAAACGGTCGCGACACACTCGTCGACCGAAGTTGCAACAAAATAACAGTTTCAGCAACAGCAGCACATTAACATCAGGATCACCACTTTGGAGCAAGATACAATCATGATGCAGCAATAAATTATGGCATGTGAATGCATGAAACTGAAGTATAAACATTTCTTAACGCAACGCAAAAGGAATCACTCAATTCCGACGCACGGTTGCGAAGCAACCGTCGCCCGAAGTTGCAACAAAATATAAACAGCAGCACTTAACAGCAAAAAGTAGCAGTTTAACGGCCTGATGCCCTGTTCAGCACACAATTACACAATCAAGATGAGCTCAAACGGAAAAACTTTCTACATACGAAAGCTAGGGCACGCAAAACTGAGCAACTTTCATTTTGGGGCACGTTCATCGGAGCTACGGATTAATCGCTATCGTCGTTGCAAAATTGAATCAGCACACAGTTTTCTGGGACTTAGACAAAAAAAAGAAATAACAACAGAAGAAAAGAAAAAATGGGGGAGGGCGGCCTGGGCCTCACCCATGGGCTTAGCCCATGTCGGCGGTGGGGGCACTGGGAGGCCTGGCCTGGGCCGTGGCCCACGTGGCCGTGGCGGTTGGTGGAGGAGCCGCCCGGGTCGTGCTCGCTCCCGAGCCATGGAGGGGCGCGGCAGCTGGTGGCTTGCCGGCCAGCAGTGCTCCGGCCACCGGCGGGGAGGCCGGGAACGGAGGGGCGCGCAGGCGATCTCGAGGCGGCGGGGTCGCCGGACCCAGCCGAGGCGGTCGGCGACGACGACCAGGGGCGACACGGCAGGCGAGCTCCGGCTCCTGGCGTCCATGGTGCTCAGGCCGGACCTGGAGAGAGGGAGCGGCGCGGGTGAGAGAGGAGGGCAGGGGAAGAAGAGGAAGGAGGGAGAGAGGAGGAGAGGGAAGGAGGAGAGGAGGGGAGCCGGCCGGGCAGCGGCTCCGGTGGCCGGAGGGAGCGGCGGCTCCACGGGCAAGGTGGAGGCGGCGGCAGCCTCGGGTGTCCAGTAGGAGAGAGGAGCACGGTTGGCTGGGTGGATCTAGGCCGTTGGATCGGCCGATCCAACGGTCCAGATCGCAGGGAGTTAGGTTTTTGGGGAAATTGGGCAAAATTGCGAAACTGGGGGCATTGCTAGGGGGGTGGCTGCAAAATTGTGGCTAGGGAAACCCTAAAAATGGGTGGGAGTGTGGTGGTCTTTATATATCCCTGGTGGCAGGCAGTTTGCAAAAACATCACCGGTTTTTATCTCGCGCGCGCGATGCTTACGTTTTTGACCGCCGGGGGTCCGCAGGACCTCCGATTCGGGTAAAACTTCGAACTGCGCGATCAGCGCGACGAGCCGGAGGCGTTCACCTCGCGCTAGAACCGTTCCGAAAACACTTTCCGGCGCGCTATAAAAATATCCCGTTTAATTATTAAATGGGGTTTTTCGTTCCGTTGGCTGCGGCTGGTCTCGTGCGGTTTTCGCGACGGTGATCGGGTGAAACCCGGTGTCGCAAAGGTCGAGTGTCAGGGTGGCAAGGGTCGGTCTCCGTCCGATACGAGAAAAGAGGGGGGGAGAAATAATCGCCGATCGATAAATCGGGGATGCAAACACCGCAAACAAATCAGACAATCAAACAATTCACACCGAAAACAAATTTTTTAATTTTTCTGAAAACTGGGCTGTTACACAATTGATGGTCTTCATGCTCACAAGATGTTTGCTCTCGATTGTGGCTACAATCCCGAGCTTATCAAGCAGTTTTATGCAATGCTCTATGTCACTGGTGATCCCGAGAACTCAATGACATGGAAATTTGATTATATGATCCAAGGCCAAGTATTCCATATGAGTGTCGACCAATTTCTGGCCATCATCAATTTACCTCGGTTCGAAGGATTACCACACAAGCTTCATGACTTACTTGCTCCAACTCCTGCTGAATTCTCTACGCTCATGAATCCAGATGTCGTAGGAGATCATTACCGGGTGAGCCCAAGCCAAGGCATTTGGTGTTTGAAGCAAAGGCATGGTTCTATATTCTTTCGAAGACCTTGATGCCAATGCTCAATGTGCACGATGATTTTCCAATTCCCAACGATGTGCAACTTGCTCTGTTGAAGTTAGTCCACGGTCATCCCTTCGATTTTGAAGACTACTTCATCAGGACTTTGGTGTCTTGTGCTGATGATCACAATTCCCACAAGCCGTATGCACCCTGGCTGATGGCTATCTGCAATTACTCTCGTGACGTGCCATTCCCCGTGTCAATTTTCCCGAAGATTTTCACTCCACCAGTTAGGGAAGTATTGCACGATATTGCTCGACCCAACGATCAATATGTTGAGCACACTGGCATCCGCGCCCATTTAACTAAGCGTAATGTTCGCTCGAAGTTTATCAAGCCAGTGCATCACATGGAAGTTTCTCTTCGGTCCCAGGAAATACTTCAACATCATATCGACCAAGATTTCATTCAGAAGCAAGCAATGATGGACGAGATAAATCATTTGCGCAATATTGCCATGAACAACAATCAGATGCTGCGTGAATGCCTTCGTCGTGATTGGAAAGGACTGCGGAAGTTCAATTCCCTCGGTCAACTTCAACGATGCGGTTTCGAAGAATATCCTCCCCATCTTAAGAGGAATTGGACCAATGATGATCGAGTAGATCGCCCGGATCCCAATATCCCTCGGCTGCCGAAGAAAAGAGATGTGCTTAGTGTCGATGACTATTATCACATCACTGTGAACACCTTCTCCTCCGACTCCGAGAAAGATGAAGCCCCTCAACGCCAACCAAGAGTTTACACTCCACTCCCTCGAAGCCCCAGGACCCCGCCAGAATCGCAGCTGGAATCTTCTGGAGATCAACACTCCTTCCGCACGAAGATTACTCCTCCAGGCGCTCGCCCCATTCGTCGTGCTCCAACGCTCGCCGAATCTTCTCGACGTCGCCGGAGCCGCCAAAGCGAGTAGGGATTTCTTTCGACCCTATTTTCTCGACTTTTTGTACGTTGTGACAAAAAGGGGGAGATGTAGTGGCATCGAAGAAATTAGTTTGCCTACGGGGTTAAGGGCTTTGCTTTTCGTTCGATAAACTTTTGAACTTTGAGGTTTCTAAGTAGTTTCAACAAACTGTCGATTCATATTCGATCTGGTTGTAAATAACTCTAAGTAGGTCTGTGAACTGCTACTCTTTTCGTAAGATATATATCTGCTGCTTGCGATACTTAACCTTTTTGCAGGAAGTTATCTTTCATATAAGTTCACAGGTCATTCGAGGAGATTGCATATTTCTCATTGGATATTATCTGGAATGCAATTTCACTCGCTAAGATTATTGATGTTTTTCCCTCGACTCTACTTGTTAAATATGCACTTCACAGGAAACTCTTATCTTCCGTGCATACATCAAGGGGAGTATTTCATCGATCTTAGCACTGGTTTATCATCGAAAACTCAAAACTTTTTCAATTATTTATCGATGCCTGTTTTGTCAACAATCGTCCAAAAAGGGGGAGATTGAAAGAGCAAGTTTTACCCCCGAAGGTTTTGCACATTGTTGGACAAAGCAGAAGTGGAACTAATATTGTTTTCGAGTATAAATAGATACTTAGGTTCCGAAAGAATGGAGTTTGCAAGTAGAAGGTCGAAGGACAACTCACTGCAGCGGAGCTGCAGTCATCTACCGAAACCTTTGAAGGAAGACGACCCCTAAAAATGTCGTCGAAGAAGAAGACTCTCTCGAGTAAAAGCGCAACGAGGAGAAAGCTGAAACTGGTCGAAAACTTAGTCTTTTTACTAGTTTCTCTTTATTTTCTTGAGTCGTAGGAAAAACCATACTATCAAGAGGGGTTTGCTAGTTGAGATCTTTGTCAAAGTGAACTTGCTCTGCTCAACCTAAACCCACGAAAGCCTACCGAGAGAAATCTTACTGAGTCGAGTGAATAGCTCGAAGGAAAAGTCATCGCACTTCGTGCCTTCGAGAGAGAACTCGTTCGGTAAGTTAGCTTACTTCTTCCTCAAATAAAGTTGCGCAGTGATTGGAATCCGACCGTTGTGAACACGCGTCAAGCGGTCGCATCGGGTCACTTTAGTTATTTTACCCATCGGGATCGCCAACTATAAATACCCCGCACCTACCCGCCATTTCGGGTTGGCTGCTCCACTGAAGATTCTAAGACAGAAGTCTGTGAGCATCCCAAGAGAGATTCATCGAGAGAAAACCAAAAATCCAAGTCTGAGCTGAGTTGAGCAATTCACAGAGACTTAGGTCGAGATTAGCCGATCTTTTTATCTTGGAGAACTGCAAGTCTCCTAGACGGTTATGCGTCGCCTGTCAAGCAGTCGAAGAGAAATTGTCGCTGCTGAAGGAAGTTTGTAAAGGTCTCGGAGATGTCCTGAATCATCTACCACGAGTGAAAACTAGACAAGCTCAAGGAGTTTGTTGCAGTGGAGAATAGGACGGAGAGAGTTTTGCTCCAGGTGTTCAATCACCAGTCCCTCCAACCAGACGTAGCACTTTGCAGAGTGTGAACTGGTTTACCAAACATCGTCGTGTCAGGCTCGTTTTCCTTCCAGCATTTACATTAAGTATTTACTCGTTGCCTGTTTGTCTTCGATGTTTTCCTTCGCTCCCAATCCTTTCGAGCCATGCATTACTTTCGATATTGTATTTCCTTCGAGATGCCTTTAGTCCTTCGAAGTTTGCATGAATTCCTTCTAAGTTCCTTAGAATTTTTAGAACTGATCATTCACCCCCTCCCCCTCTGATCATTCTTGAGCTTTCAATTGGTATCAAAGATAGGCACTCCCTACGCTCTGCGTATTTTGGTCTAACCACCTGGAGTGTTGCCAAGAATGTCGTTTGCAGCTGTTCGCTCGGGGGAACCGATTCCCATCTACAATGGGAAGGACTATCCTTATTGGAAGGACAAAATCAAGAGGAATATCATGGCTATCAACTCTACCGCTTGGGAAGTTGTCAAGAATGGTGTAACTGTCAAAGACAAAAATGCTATCACTCCTGAAGAGGCAAAGAAGATAGAGCTTGATGTTGAAGTCTGGGTCTTCATTACAAATCATCTGGTTCCAAAGAAATATCATGAGGTCAAGAATATTTCTTCAGCCAAAGGTGTTTGGGACTATCTCGAGAAGATTGGTGAAGGTGTCTCTACTCAGAAAGATGCTTGTATTGACACCCTTCGAAGCAAGTTCTATCGTTTCAAGAGGCACGAGGGAGAAAAAGTTAACTCCATATACAGCAGGCTCACTGCATTGTCTAATGAACTGATTTCCCTCGGTGCTGAAGACATTACCAATCGGATCATTGTCAGAACTTTGCTCCGTTCCGTTGATGATTCCTTCGATCACATTGTGCTGATGATTAAGGAAAGGACTGATTTCAAGGATCTAGTTGCCGCTGATATTCTTGAGAGACTCAATACCTTCGAGATGGAAGAAGATGAAAAACGAGATGTTAATGGGACTCGAAGGAAATCTCATGCACTAAAGGCCAGAGCTTCACATCACTCCTCTCCTGAAGCAAGTTTCGAATATGGCGGTGCCACTGATGACCCCGAGAACATTGAAAAAGATCTGGCACTGATAATGAAAAGATTCAACCGCTTTCAGAGAAGGAACTCCTCTTCACCGAAGAAAAACTACTCTTCAAGACATTCGAGCAATTCATCACAGCATCGTTCATCATCCAGAAACTCATCAGCGAAAGATAACTGTTGCTACAAGTGCAAGAAGCCAGGTCACTTCATTGCTGATTGTCCTCTCTGGGAAATTGAACATAGGTCAAAGCATTCTCACAGCAGCTCTTCGAGCAAGTCACACAGATCGAGCAAAAACTATGATTCGAAGAGATATGATTCAAAGTCCAGAAAAGACAAGAAAGATGGTTCTGATGATGACAAGAAGAAGAAGTATCACAAGCATCGAGAGAGTTCTTCCTCAACATCTCATTCCTCTCGTCGAAAGAATTCTCACCGTGCCGAAGCCTATTTGGGTAAAGAGATGAACTCTGAAGATGAAGCATCCGGTTCCGAAGCTGAATCAAAGTCAAGATCTGGTGCTGGTTCTGATTCTGAATCTGATGGTGTTGCTGGACTAGCATTTGCTTCGAACAAGAATTCAAGTTCATTCTTCTCCAACCAAAGCAGTGAAGACGAATCTCCAGCTTACTGCTTCATGGCCAAGGCTAAGGTATCCTCATCTAAGAATTCCTACGATACTTCTGATGGATCTGCTTATGAAAGTAACTCTAGGATAAGGTATGCTAAACTTGCCAAAATTGCTTCTATCCAACAAGATGAACTAGATTCTCTAAGTGAAACTATTCAAAAATCTGAAACTTTGTTGATCGATGAGATTGAGAAAGGTCAAACTTTGACAAACGAGCATGCTGCTCTGAAGGAAAAGTATGATGAACTTTCCTCTCGTCATGATCTTCTCTCAGTGTACTACGAGAAGCAAACCTATGAATTCCTTCAAAGGAAAATGGCTCTCGAGAAACTGAGAGAGGCTAATGAAGAGTTGGAAAGTGTCAATCTCACGCTCATGGTTCAACAAGGCTCAGAAGCTAAAAATGAATCTAGTTCACCTTACATAACTTGTTTGGAACGAAGTAAAATTGAGTCTATTTTTGAGAGATCGGAAGGAAAGCAACCTATTGTTATTGATGATGCTAACCCCTCGAATGAGGAAACCATTACCGAGGAACTCCTCAGGTTGAGAAATTTATTTGAAACAGGCATGTTCAAAAGTGTGCAGGGACACCAGTACCTATGTGATATCCTACGAAAGGCTCTCCTTCATAGGAATCCACGAAACGAAGGAGTTGGCTTCGAAAGGAAAATCAACCCTGATGGAACCTACTGGGAACCCGAGCAGTATCCTAAAACTGTCTGGGTTCTTGCGAAAGAAAAGCCCATTGACATTGCTAACCTTTCAGGTTTCAGTTGCAAAATTGATAAGGCTATTGTTGATGAATCACTTGATTCTGACTACAAGCTTATCAAAGATCAGGAAGGAAAGGTGTCAGCTGAATTCGTTGGTACTCCTCCAAAGAATGGTTTCTATAAGCGACAGATTTGGGTTCGCAAATCTCTCGTAGAAAAACTGCCCCCTAACCATTCTATGCAGGGAAAATCCTCGGTACCACCGAATCACTACTATTCTCTCGAGGATAGAAATGAACCCTTGGTGCCTGCTTCAAATGTTCCCCAGAAGGAATACTATCGTGTCGATAGAAATGTTTATCGTCATCGTAACAATAACACATAAATTGCTGTTACCCATCAATACTCTAACCCCTCGTCGAGGAATTATATTTATGGTGCGCTTGATGGTCCTAATCGACAATGTAATCCTGTTCGATATAATATTGCAGCCCCATCTAACTCTTCCATGCCTTCTAAGTCACCTGCTCGTTTGTGGGTGGTTAAGAAGAACTAATTCTTCTGCAGGGCTATGTCTCCGGTGGATCCGAATGGGTCATGGATAGTGGATGTACAAATCATATGACCGGAGACAAAGATTTGTTCACCGAAGACAAACTTACTGAATCTTCACAGAGATACATTACCACCGGTGATAACAACAAAGGAAAAGTACTTGGTTTGGGTAAGGTTGCCATATCGAAAGATAAGCATATCAATAAGTTTATGCTTGTTCAATCACTAGGATATAATCTTATGTATATCTCAAAACTTTGTGATATGGGTATGCTTGTACTGTTTTCTGCTTCTCGTTGTGTTGTCTTTTCACAGGATGATTATTCCTTCGTGTTCGAAGGATATCGCAAAGGTGATCTTTATATCGTTGGTTTTTCTTCGGGACCTGCAGTGTCCACATGTTTAATGGCCAAAGCCACTTCTGGTTGGTTATGGCACCGAAGACTTGGTCATGCAGGAATGAAAAATCTTCAAACTCTTATCTCGCAGAAGAACATCGTTGGAATTGATAATGTGAAATTCGATAAAGATCGTCTATGCAGTGCCTGTGAAGCAGGAAAGATTGCCAAGAAACATCACTCAGCAAAAACTATAATGACTACTACTCGTCCTCTTGAATTAGTCCATATGGATTTATTCGGACCTCAAACTTATGCTAGTCTGGGAGGAAACAAGTATGGTCTGGTTATTGTTGATGATTTCTCTCGATATACTTGGGTTTTCTTTCTAGATGACAAGAGCAAGGTTGTTGAAATTTTCAAAACTTTCGCTAAGAGAGCTCAGACTGAATATGAATTATCTCTCAAGCATATCAGAAGTGATAATGGTACAGAATTCAAAAACACTCATATCGAAGAATTTCTTGATGAATATGGCTTTACCCATGAATTCTTGGCTGCTTATACACCGCAACAAAATGGTGTGGTCGAGAGAAAGAATCGAACACTTATTGAAATGGCCAGAACAATGCTTGCTGAATACAAGACCCCTATCAGGTTCTGGGCCGAAGCAATTAATACTGCATGTCATATCATCAACAAGGTTTATCTGCACAAATTTCTGAAGAAAACTTCACATGAACTCATCACTGGTAAAAAGCCGAATGTTTCATATCTCAGGGTTTTTTGTGCTCCATGTTACATCAGAGATATGAACCACAGCTCCAAGTTTGCCCCAAAGGCAACGAAGGTTTTCTCCTAGGTTATGGTTCGAATTCTCACACTTACAGAGTTTACAACTCACATCTTGGAAAAGTTGTAGAAACTGTAAATGTTCGATTTGATGAAACTAACGGCTCTCAAAAAGAGCAATTACCTCTTAACCTGGATGAACCACCATTGGATGAAGTTATCAGGTACATGGCTATTGGAGATATTCGACCCGTCGAAGGAAATGTCTGAGCACCCAAGCGTGTGGGAGGCCGAACAAGAATTACCAACAACTCTGAAGGATTATCAGAGGAATTGATTATCGAAAAGAAACTGAGAACGCCTGAAGGTTCTGAAGATGAACGCACGAGAGAAAACCGTCTGCAAGAAATTCGAAGGCTTCAAGCGCTTCGTTAGTATGAATACAAGTCTATTCTTCCTCGATGGGAGAGGCTGTTTGCATTAAAGAATCCTTGGTCTGATGTCAAAGCATTAAAGCCCAAGTGGACGAAAGAAAATCGACCACCTCCTCCAGCTGATGCTCATCCATCCTCTCTGAAAACACCTGCTGATTTTCAAGAGCTGGTTGATGCTCGGGAAGCACGAGCACAGAAGAGAAAGGAAGCCAAAGCAAGAAAGGAGGCTGCTGCTGCTGAGGGTGCCGAGGAAGTTGGCCCAAGCGCCAAACCAAAGGCTGGCAAGAAATCAGCCAAGCGAAAGAAAAAGGTAGTAATTGTCTCGCCACCAGATGCAAGCTCCGAAGAAGAAGCTAATTCTGATGATCAAGACCCTGGCACTGAGGCTGATGTCGAGGACTTTCCTCTGAAGAAGAAGCCGAGCAGTCAAGGCATTAGGATCCAGGAGCCAACTGCACAGGCTCCTCGAGCAACAATTGACATGACCAACTTGGTCACTGATCCGCCCATATCCTCTGCTCCAACAGTTCAAGCTCGCAGGGAAAAACCTTCGGCCAAATCGAAGGGAAAGCAAGCTCACGTGGCTGAGGACGATGAAACTCTTATCCAGCGTAAGGAAAGGCTGGCAAAGCAAAAGGAGCAAGAAGATAAAGACTTGATAAATTCCAAGCTCCTGAACTTTCACAGTCAGCCCGAGCATAAAAAGGCCCAGGTTGCACAACACTTAGGCATTCTGCACCTGGTCAGTGAAAAGTATCAATGACAGATTGCTGAAGGCACAATTCCTAGTGCTCTGAAGGAAAAGGTTGTGGCCCCCAGCGCCACCGAGCATGTAGTGACTCCCACAGTCACGAAGGATAAGGATGCAGCTGCAAGTGCTGCGAAGAAAAACGCTGAGGCCCCAAGTGCCTCGAAGGATAAAGCTGCGGCCCCAAGTGCCGTAACAAAACCCATTGCTGCTGCCAAGGCCACCAAGGAGGTAGAGAAGAAAGCCAAAGAGGCCAGGAAGAACGCTCACGCTGTTCCAGTTCCTCGAGCCGCTCCAGCTCCTGCACCTGCCCCTGCTGCACCAGTTGGTTCCGGCCCTCGTGCCGATGAAGAGAGCTCCAACGAAGGAGATTCTTCTGCCCATGCTCCTTGGGATGCTGCTAACATTTCACATATCCTCTGGAAGATGGCTACCACACCGAGGAAAGTCACTACCGAGGATGATGTCCCTGCTGAGATCCAAGAGCAAGTTGCTCGATATATGATTCGCTGGGAAACATACCTCACCCAGGATCGAAAGGACAAGGAACAAGTGAGATTTTACACCAGGCAACTTCAAGAAGAAACCGAGGACATTGAGTCCCGAAAGTTTTTCAAATCCAAGATTGCCACCGCTGAAGCATCCAGAAGGGCACAGAAGGAAAACTTGGCCGCTGTGTATGAAAAGGTTCGACAAATTGTGTCTGCCATATGCAAAGAGCACAATGATGCCCTGCACAAGCGACAATCTCGAAAGAGAAAGTCTGCTGCCCCAAACTCTGCGCGTGGGACGCCAGAGATCGAGAAAAATGCCACAAAGCCCAAGTCTACCGAGGTCGTTGCTGCATCGGCACGACAGGAAACTACACCAAGCCCCACCAAGCAACCCACTCCTCCTCATGAGAAAACTCCACCCCCTCGCCAAACAACTCCACCCACTCGCCAAGCCACTCCTCCACCTCGACAACAAACACCTCCACCTCGTCAACCATCACCACCAAAAGCCTCGTCACCACCACCAAACCCACCATCACCACCTCACGTCATTCCATCCACCACCCCAGCCATCGAGACCCAAGTTCAAGCAGAGACCGAGCAACCTGCTCAGGTCGAGCAAGAAACTCAAGCCCCCATGTCCTCTGCTCAGAAAGATTACTCCTCTGCTCAAATTCTGCATGAAGGAGAAGACGCTGATGTTGATATCACAACAGTTTCTTCTCGTCAAGATGCTCTCGAAGGAAATAGTTCTGGAGATGACAGTTCTAGTAACAGTTCTTCCTCCTCCTCATCAAGTTCATCGAACGAAGAAATGGTTGATGCTTTCGCACTACTGGACGAAGATTTGGAGGCCATGGAGACTGAAGAGGCCGCTCAAAATGCTAATGCCGACGAAGGAGTTGCCGTCGAAGCGCAGGCCGAGAAAAATGCTCCTCCAGCCATCCCAGCTCAGGATATTGTAAACGTTCCTTCTTCAATTCCTCGCCCTGCTGACCCAGTTTTCCAGATGCCAGACAATGCTGCCGAAGTTTTTCCTGTTGATGAGCTGCTCCATTCTGCTCATCCGAGAGAAATGTTGCCCCTATTCCGCTCAGATGTTCCTCGAGGAGGCCCCATCTTCAAAAGGCGTGAACACAAGCCATTTTTCTTCGGTACCAATCCCTACGAGAAGCCCAGAAGTGCATATTCTCTTCGGTTTTGGACTCAAGAGCAAGCCATCTACTACACTCGTGTGTTGTACAACAAGGCGAGAGTTTTCCAACATCAATACCTTGATATGCCTTCGGTGTACTCCACTTCATGTTTCGAGAATATTGCCGAAACAATTGATGGTCTTCATGCTCACAAGATGTTTGCTCTCGATTGTGGCTACAATCCCGAGCTTATCAAGCAGTTTTCTGCAACGCTCTATGTCACTGCTGATCCCGAGAACTCAATGACATGGAAATTTGATTATATGATCCAAGGCCAACTATTCCATATGACTGTCGACCAATTTCTGGCCATCATCAATTTACCTCGGTTCGAAGGATTACCACACAAGCTTCATGACTTACCTGCTCCAACTCCTGCTGAATTCTCTACGCTCATGAATCCAGATGTCGTAGGAGATCACTACCCGGCTGAGCCCAAGCCAAGGCATTTGGTGTTTGAAGCAAAGGCATGGTTCTATATTCTTTTGAAGACCTTGATGCCAATACTCGATGTGCACGATGATTTTCCAATTCCCAACGATGTGCAACTTGCTTTGTTGAAGTTAGTCCACGGTCATCCCTTCGATTTTGAAGACTACTTCATCAGGACTTTGGTGTCTTGTGCTGATGATCACAATTCCCACAAGCCATATGCACCCTGGCTGATAGCTATCTGCAATTACTCTCGGGACGTGCCATTCCCCGTGTCAATTTTCCCGAAGATTTTCACTCCACCAGTTAGGGAAGTATTGCAGATTATTGCTCGATCCAACGATCAATATGCTGAGCACACTGGCATCCGCGCCCATTTAACTAAGCGTAATGTTCGCTCGAAATTTATCAAGCCAGTGCATCACATGGAAATTTCTCTTCGGCCCCAGCAAATGCTTCAACATCATATCGACCAAGATTTCATTCAGAAGCAAGCAATGATGGACGAGATAAATCATTTGCGCAATATTGTCATGAACAACAATCAGATGCTGCGTGAATGCCTTCGTCGTGATTGGAAAGGACTGCGGAAGTTCAATTCCCTCGGTCAACTTCAACGATGCGGTTTTGAAGAATATCCTCCCCATCTTAACAGGAATTGGACCAATGATGATCGAGTAGATCGCCCGGATCCCAATATCCCTCGGCTGCCGAAGAACAGAGATGTGCTCAGTGTCGATGACTATTATCACATCACTGTGAACACCTTCTCCTCCGACTCCGAGAAAGATGAAGCCCCTCAACGCCAACCAAGAGTTTACACTCCACTCCCTCGAAGCCCCAGGACCCCGCCAGAATCGCAGCTGGAATCTTCTAGAGATCAACACTCCTTCCGCACGAAGATTACTCCTCCAGGCGCTCGCCCCATTCGTCGTGCTCCAACGCTCGCCAAATCTTCTCGACGTCGCCGGAGCCGCCAAAGCGAGTAGGGATTTCTTTCGACCCTATTCTCTCGACTTTTTGTACGTTGTGACAAAAAGGGGGAGATGTAGTGGCATCGAAGAAATTAGTTTTCCTACGGGGTTAAGGGCTTTGCTTTTCGTTATATAAACTTTTGAACTTTGAGGTTTCTGAGTAGTTTCAACAAACTGTCGATTCATATTCGATCTGGTTGTAAATAACTCTAAGTAGGTCTGTGAACTGCTACTCTTTTCGTAAGATATATATCTGCTGCTTGCGACAATTAACCTTTTTGCAGGAAGTTATCTTTCATATAAGTTCACAGGTCAATCGAGGAGATTGCATATTTCTCATTGGATATTATCTGGAATGCAATTTCACTCGCTAAGATTATTGATGTTTTTCCCTCGACTCTACTTGTCAAATATGCACTTCACAGGAAACTCTTATCTTCCGTGCATACATCAAGGGGAGTATTTCATCGATCTTAGCACTGGTTTATCGTCGAAAACTCAAAACTTTTTCAATTATTTATCGATGCCTGTTTTGTCAACAATCGTCCAAAAAGGGGGAGATTGAAACAGAAAGTTTTACCCCCGAAGGTGTTGGACATTGTTGGACAAAGCAGAAGTGGAACTAATATTGTTTTCGAGTATAAACATATACTTAGGTTCCGAAAGAATGGAGTTTGCAAGTAGAAGGTCGAAGGACAATTCACTGCAGCGGAGCTGCAGTCATCTACCGAAACCTTTGAAGGAAGACAACCCCTAAAAATATCGTCGAAGAAGAAGACTCTCTCGAGTAAAAGCGCAACGAGGAGAAAGCTGAAACTGGTCGAAAACTTAGTCCTTTTACTAGTTTCTCTTTATTTTCTTGAGTCGTAGGAAAAACCATACTATCAAGAGGGGTTTGCTAGTTGAGATCTTTGTCAAAGTGAACTTGCTCTGCTCAACCTAAACCCACGAAAGCCTACCGAGAGAAATCTTACTGAGTCAAGTGAATAGCTCAAAGGCAAAGTCATCGCACTTCGTGCCTTCGAGAGAGAACTCGTTCGGTAAGTCAGCTTACTTGTTCCTCAAGTAAAGTTGCGCAGTGATTGGAATCCGACCGTTGTGGACACGCGTCAAGCGGTCGCATCGGGTCACTTCAGTCATTTTACCCATCGGGATCGCCAACTATAAATAACCCGCACCTACCCGCTATTTCGGGTTGGCTGCTCCACTGAAGATTCTAAGACAGAAGTCTGTGAGCATCCCAAGAGAGATTCATCGAGAGAAAACCAAAAATCCAAGTCTGAGCTGAGTTGAGCAATTCACAGAGACTTAGGTCGAGATTAGCTGATCTTTTTATCTTGGAGAACTGCAAGTCTCCTAGACGGTTAGGCGTCGCCTGTCAAGAAGTCAAAGAGAAATTGTTGCTGCTGAAGGAAGTTTGTAAAGGTCTCGGAGATGTCCTGAATCATCTACCACGAGTGAAAACTTGACAAGCTCAAGGAGTTTGTTGCAGTAGAGAATAGGACGGAGAGAGTTTTTCTCCAGGTGTTCAAGCACCAGTCCCTCCAGCCAGACGTAGCACTTTGCAGAGTGTGAACTGGTTTACCAAACATCGTCGTGTCAGGCTCGTTTTCCTTCCAGCATTTCCATTAAGTTTTTACACGTTGCATGTTTGTCTTCGATGTTTTCCTTCACTCCCAATCCTTTCGAGCCATGCATTACTTTCGATACTGTATTTCCTTCGAGATGCCTTTAGTCCTTCGAAGTTTGTATGAATTCCTTCTAAGTTCCTTAGAATTTTTAGAAGTGATCATTCACCCCCTCCCCCTCTGATCATTCTTGATCTTTCAAGGGTACTGTGTACTTCGAGAATAGGATGGTAGTTCCGAAGAAAAGGAATCTAAGGCAACAGATCCTTAAGGAAGCTCATGACACCCCTCTCTCGATTCATCCTGGTAGTACTAAGATGTATCAAGTTCTACGCCAGAGATTTTGGCGGACTAGGATGAAGCGAGAAATCGCTCGATATGTTGCTGAGTGCGATGTTTGTCGTCGTGTGAAAGCAGAGCATCAAAGACCTGCTGGTACTCTTCAACCTTTAGCCATTCCTGAGTGGAAATGGGATAAAGTCGGTATGGATTTCATCACTGGCTTTCCAAGGTCGCAAAAAGGAAACAATGCCATCTTCGTGGTCATTGACCGTCTTTCCAAAGTTCCCCATTTCCTTCCTGTTCGCGAGAGTATAACTGCTAGCCAGTTAGCGGATTTATATGTCTCCCGGATCGTTTCTCTCCATGGTGTTCCTTTGGAAATCAATTCAGACCGTGGAAGTATTTTCACCTCTCGATTTTGGGAAAGTTTTCAAAAGGCTATGGGAACCCATCTCTCCTTTAGCACCGCCTTTCGTCCCCAGTCAAGTGGTCAAGTAGAAAGAGTCAATCAAATTCTCGAAGACATGCTCAGAGCCTGTGTTATCTCATTCGGAAAGAGTTGGGAGAAATCTCTTCCATTCGCCGAGTTTGCTTATAACAACAGCTTCCAGTCTAGCTTGGGCATGGCACCCTTTGAATTTCTCAATGGACGAAAATGTCGAACACCATTGAACTGGTCAAAAACCGATGAAAGACAATTCTTTGGACCGGATATGATGCAGGAAGCAGAAGAGAAGGTTCGCATTGTTCGTGAGCAATTGAAAACAGCCCAGTCTCGTCAGAAAAGCTACTATGATCGTCATCATAGGCCAGAGAGTTACGAGCTGGACGAGAAGGCTTACCTCCGGGTTACTCCTCTAAAGGGAACCCATTGCTTCGGTATCATAGACAAATTGGCCCCATGTTACATCGGTCCCTTTCGCATTCTAGCTAAACATGGAGAAGTTGCCTACCAACTTGAACTACCCCCGCATCTTTCTCAGGTTCACGATGTCTTCCATGTATCTCAACTTAGGCGTTGCTTCAAGGACCCCATCCGCGAAGTAGACCACGAAACGCTTGATCTCAAAGAAAACCTGTCATATCGAGAGTATCCCGTCTGTATCCTCGATGAAGCTGAGCGTACCACCCGATGTCAGAAGATCAAGTTCCTCAACGTGCAGTGGTCCAACCATTATGAGAAGGAAGCCACCTGGGAACGAGAAGATCATCTTTGAGTCGAGTACCCCACCCTCTTCCCGACTACTTCTGAATCTCGGGACGAGATTCTTTTGAGTGGGGGCGAGTTTTCACAACCCTAGTTTTGGTATGTGATTTTTATTCTAGAAATAAGTGGCATCATGTTTAAATTCTTTGGTTTAAGAATTGGGGATTTGGAAAAGCCTCAAAATGAATTTAAATAAAAGGCCAGAGAAAAATCTTTTTCCAAAAATACTTTGATGATTTTGAAAATCTCTATAAATGGGCATGATCACATTTCATGTGTTGTGGGTCCCACTGCATGCTCCAAGATTTTTCAAAATTTCAAACAGAGGCTTGGCAATTAAATTTAAATGCTATTTGAATTGAAATTCAAATGTTTTGAATTTCAAAAATCTTCAAAACTTGGGAGTGGCTAGTACTATGTCACCTGTGTCCAAGATAAATATTTGAGGATTTTATAAAATGCCTAGATATTTTTTCCAAGGCAAAACAAATAAAACAGAAGCAATAAGAGAAAAAGAAAAAGGATAGAGCAACCTCACCTTCTGGCCCACCTGGCCTAGCCGCAGTAGAAGGCAGGCCCAGCCCACCAGGGGCATGCCCGTCTTCTTCCTGGCGCCAGGAGGATGTCGCAGTGGAGGGCATGCCGTGGCCGGCTGCCACCTCCTGCTTCTAGCCAGGCAGCTGCTCCTCCTCGTCCATATCCGTGCCGTGTAGCCCCCCTTCCATTTCCCCCTCGCCTAGAACCCTCCTCTTCTCTCTCTCCGGCGGATCCCGCGAAGACCAGGAGCTCGGCGAGTTCGCCGCCATCGCAACCACGCGGCCACTGGCCCACTCTCGCCACGCCAAGTTGTCCAGGGCACGCGCAGGCTACGTCTTCGTCTCCGGCGCCGTTCAATTTGAGCTGAGGAGACCCAAGGCCGACAGCCGCGTCCACCTTCTTCGCCACGGCCGCCGCTCGCCGGCGAGGAATTCCTCCGCCACCGTTGCCTCTACAGCCTCCCCGACCACCTGCTCACGCTTTGGGTGAGCTTCTGCTTCCTCCCCGCCCCTCCGTTCCTCTCCGGGGTGCCCCTGTCGATGAGCTCATCGGAGCCAGAGCTCGGCCGCCGCGGGAGCTCGACCCCGCCATGGCCTCCGGCCCCCTCCGGTGCGCGCGACGACTCCCCTGGGTGCGCACGTGCAAGGGGCACGCTCTGGTGCCCTTGCCGTGGCCTCCCGTGCCCGGATTCATCGGCTACAGCGGGCGCCACCGCGTCCAGAGCTCACCGGCGGCCTCCCTCCGGCGAGGCCAACGTTCAGGGTGATTAGGGGGCTAACCCCTGGTCAATTGACCCCATGGGTCAATGACAGGTGGGCCCTAGCCCCCCTAATCTTTTGTTAACATTTAATTAAAACGGAAATTAACACAGAGTCACTGACAGTGGTGGCCCACATGTCAGCCCCCCCTGACATCAGCCCTGCGTCATGCTGACGCAATAATCAATTTCTTTGTTTATTAAAAATCCAAAAAATTGCTAAAACTTCAATAAATCATAGAAAATGAACCACAACTCCAAATTAAATAAATAATATATGAAAAATTATCAGAAAAATGCAAGGATTCCAAATATCATACTTTCATAGATGAGAAACACATCTATGATGATGGACCAGTAGCATTTAGCTATTTGGGTTATTTGGAGCAATTCAAAATAAATGTTTAAATCATTTCAAATTAAATCTTTGCAATTCCAACCTTATCACATGAACATCAGAGGCATATAATACACATGATAACATGGTTTACCATATCCAAACATTAGCAAATGCAACTTGGGATAATTTGAACAACATTTGGAGTTTGAATTTGAATTCCTTTTGCAAATCAACTTCAATTAACTTGTTGCAAATTGAACATAGATCACATCAGTTCCATGCCATGATTCATTTCTTGAATGTGCATTGCAATGTGATGTTTACATTGTTGTTGTATCGGTGTTTGTTTCTTCTCGATAGATCCATCGCTGGACATAGTTCCTGTTTTCTCCGAAGAGTGGCACCCCCGAGTCTCGACAATAAGGCAAGAAAACCCCATTGATCATGTCTATATAAACCCATTTTCCCTCTTGTTCTCTTATGCATGATTAGGTGATTCACATGTTACCGTTCTACCGCTAGTTGAACCCATCCTTTGCATGACCTATCATTGCTGCACAGTATTAAGCAAACCTCAACCTAGCTGATACAAGTTTGTTTGTGTTCATAATGTGGCCCTTCATCCTGTTATGCTATGCTATGCTAGAGTGATTGCAATGAAGATGATCCATCTGGGTGATGTATCGGGATGGTAGAGAACAATGCAATGTAATGGTAATGTGTAGGTGAAGTCATCCTAACAAAGGTGAACAATGAGAGGCTATGTAGGAGTACACAGTGGGTTGTCTCATTTACACTGCCCTAGGCCCCGAGTTCTTGTGTTGTGATCCAAGACATAGATTACTACCACATGTTGGGCTCATTAACCCCTCTCGACCTATTAACTCACCCCGACTATGCTCCAGGATTCGCATGGGTTAATTGTTCTTCTATTTGATTTCATAACGTAGCACGGTTTTAGGCAAGCGCAGCACCATCCGTCGAGGTGGGCTTGTCGGACCGTCCATACAACATCTGGGTCCTGAATGGAAACCCCGCCAGGATTCCCGATTGGGGTACATACTCAGATAGGCGATCCCCTGGACTAGAGTTGGAGCCATGAGGTAAGTGTCGTGGTACTATCCTCGCCGACACCGCTTGAAGGTGACGAGTTCTAGGCGGTAAGTGGTAGCTACGTATGTGAAGAAGTACACCCCTGCAGGGTTAATGAACTATTCGAATAGCCGTGTCCGTGGTTATGGACTACTTGGAGATCTTTACTTGATTATTAGACAACTCAAATGGATACTCTAAAAATCTCAAGATAAGTGTGAGTGCTTTGGGTTGCTTCCTCGTGGGGAAGTCGAGGAAGGATCCATGGTGGTGTATTGATGTGGTGTTCAAGATTAGATGGACTCGTGTGCGCCTCTCATCTCAACTCTATGTAGTCGTAGTACAGGAGATAGCCAAGTCAAAGCTTTCTTCATTACAACCCCACTTGCCTTTACCACCTGAGCATGAGTATTATAGTTCTGACGTAAGTCTTGCTGAGTACGACTTTGTACTCACGTTTTCTTATTCTATGTTTTAGAGACGAGACCACTGAACCTGATGGTAGCCTCCCCCTCAAGCTTGACGTCGACGAAGTAATGTAGTTCCAGACAGCAGCCTGGTCCCTTTGGAGGGTCGTTGTGTTTTCTTAAAGGCTTCTTAAGCCATTTGTTAACCTTGTCTTTACTAAGACATAATTTGCTTCCGTTGTTGTATGATGTAATGTTGGGACAGTTATGTGATCTCTGCTTGTAACTCTACTATATCTACTCTGTTTAGCAGATGCATTAAAGTCTATGAGTTTGTAGAGTTCATGTTGTGTTACCTGTTGTTATACACTTGGCATGCCTGCTGCGTGTATGATTATATCGTGCATGTCATGTGTGGGGTTCGATACCTTAGTTGTGCTCTCGCCGGCGGTCTTTCTTACACCAAGTGGCCCTGAGATGTGCGCAGCTTGGGGCATCGCAATGCGATTGCTCGTGACTCCGTCACGTGGCACACTTCGTTGTACGATCGAGCCCGCCTGAGACCCCGACTAAGAGATCGGGCTAGAGTCTGTTTATGTAAGTGTTATGATTCAATCGATAATATGGTTGAGGCGACTTGTCTATGAGTATGGGATCTCACCACCCATAATCATTTAGACTTGTGAGCGGACGATGAGGACCCATCTCAGTTGATCATCCGAGCCTGGATGGGATGCCCCTCACGTTCGAGCTTTCCGAGAGTGTCTTGTACTTGGCCTTGTCTGCTTAGACAAGTGGGTATGGCTCTCGGCTCTCCATATGATTGAGTTGTGACTGGAATTACATACGCAAATTCCGGGTCCCGACACGCCGTGTTCTTCATTTCCTTCAATGAGTTGAGCTTCAGGACACCTTCATTTTTGGGGGTCATCCTCCGTGATTAAGCTTCGCTCAGGGGGGTAATTCTTCAATAACTGGAAGACCTTCCCTGAAGCTTTATCACCTAGCTTGTCCTTCAGGAACCTATTCAACTGTTTACACTAGAAAACATTGTTAGTTCCTCTACTTTCTTGTCCAACAATATCCAAAACACACGGGGGCAAAACTTAGCTCTTACAGAAGGCACCTGCGGGCATCATGCCAGCTGTCGAGCACTCGTGGCAAAAGCCTTTCGGGCAGGCTTCTACTGGCCGACCGCTATGAGAAATGCAGAGGATATCGTACGGCGTTGCATCGCCTACCAAAAAGTTCGCCAGCAGGCCGCACGCCCCAGCATCGAAACTCAAAACCATACCATTATCATGGCCATTTGCCATGTGGGGACTCGACATGGTGGGCCCACTGAAGAAATCATCAAAAGGAGGACGAACACACCTACTAGTCACAGTAGACAAGTTCACCAAATGGATTGAAGCAGCACCAATCACCAGCTCAACAACCGTCACGGCAGTCAACTTCATCAAGTCAATCATCTTCAGATTTGGGGTACTGCACAACATCTTCACAGACAATGGTACAAACTTCACAGCAACAGAGTTACAAAACTTCTGTCAGGAGCTGGGCATCAAAATCAACTACGCATCAGTCGCACACCCGCAGTCCAATGGCCAGGTGGGGAAAGCAAATGGCCTAGTACCACTAGAACAAGCCGCATGCAACTGGGTAGAAGAGCTCCCCGCAGTTCTATGGAGCCTACGCACCACACCAAACAGCTCGACCCAGTATACACCTTTCTTCTTAGTATACGGGGCAGAAGCAGTGCTCCCGCATGATTTAAAATTCGGAGCCCCCAGAATCTCAGGGTATGAAGAGGAAGAGGCAGACGGAGCACTGCAGAACGACAAAGATATAGCAGATGAAGCTCGGGACACAGCTATCGCAAGATCTGAAGGATACCAGGACAAATTACGCACATATCAAAGCAGTCGCCTGCGGATCAGAACGTTCAACAAAGGAGACCTTGTGCTACGGCTAATACAGGAAAAAGTGCACAAACTTGCCCCCACAATGGGAAGGGTCGTTCATCATCTCAGAAGTCATAGGAGGAGGAGCATACAGATTGAAGAATCCGAAGACCAACGAGGACGTGGGAAATCCATGGAACGTAGCGAACCTACGCCTGTTCTACCCATAGTCCTCTAGACACTATCAAAACATCGGTAGTAGCACCGATCGGCAACCCATGTAAAATTTGAAGGAATAAAACAATGTTGCCAAAGCATCTTACTTAAAAGCACTCGGGGGCTTGTGTCGAAACTCCCCCTGAGAGACGTTGTATTCGCTAAACGCGACCTTTATTTAAAAGCACTCGGGGGCTCGAGTCGAAACCCCCCCGAGAGACGCTATCTTCACTAAACGCGACATTTACTTAAAAGAACTCGGGGGATCGAGTCGAAACTCCCCCCGAGAGACGCTATCTTCGCTAAACGCGACCTTTACTTAAAAGCACTCGGGGGCTTGAGTCGAAACTCCCCCCAAGAGACGCTATCTTCGCTAAACGCGACATTTACTTAAAAGCCTCGGGGGCTCGAGTCGAAACTCCCCCCGAGAGACGCTATCTTCGCTAAATGCGACATTTACTTAAAAGCACTCGGGGGCTCGAGTCGAAACTCCCCCCGAGAGAAGCTATCTTTGCTAAACACGACATTTACTTAAAAGCACTCGGGGGCTTGACTCGAAACTCCCCCCGAGAGACGCTATCTTCGCTAAACGCGACATTTAATTAAAAGCACTCAGGGGCTCGAGCCGAAACTCCCCCCGAGAGACGCTATCTTCGCTAAACGCGACCTTTACTTAAAAGCACTCGGGTGCTTGAGTCGAAACTCCCCCCGAGAGACGCTATCTTCGCTAAACGCGGCCTTTACTTAAAAGCACTCGGGGGCTCGAGTCGAAACTCCCCCCGAGAGACGTTATCTTTGCTAAACGTGACTTTACCCAAAAAGCACTCGGGGGCTCGAGCAACAAACTCTCCCCGAGAGACACTATCCTCTCCAAAAAAAAGCGACCTTATCTACAAAGATCGGGAGGAAAGAAAGCAAGACTCTCGCCAAAAAACAAAAAGTTCCGACAAAGCAAGTCGCATCGAAAAGCGCATGATTCTTTAGTCTTCACCTGATCGCAAGCGATCACCTAAAGACTCGGGGGCTACTCCCATCGGGAGTGCAGGCGCGCACCCGATCCAAAGTTAGAAAAAAAATCAAAAAACAGCTACAAACCAGTGAGACAAAAATTCATAAAAGCCTACACTTGATTCTGCAAATCAAACGTAGCCTCGGGGGATACTCCCATCGGGAGCGCTGGCGCGCACCCGAGAAGACATTCATCTCATCACAAAGGAGTCGAAGACATTCATCACATTACAAAGGGGTCGAAGACATTCATCTCATTACAAAGGAGTCGAAGACATTCATCACATTACAAAGGGGTCGAAGACATTTATCTCATTACAAAGGAGTCGAAGACAATATCACTACAAAGGAGTCGAAGACATTCATTTCATTACAAAGAAGTCGAAACGATAGTTGCGCTACAGAAAGACCCGCAGAACTACAAGACGGGCTACGATCAACTTCTACATGTGTGCTCATGCTGAGATAATTGGCACTTTCGTGCCACAACCCAACGGGCATCACCACAGACAAAGTAGCAACTCAGCCGGTGAAGAAGAAGCTCGCCGTCCTCCAGTTCTACAAGGTGCCTCGCCTACTGACGCAGCCGCTTGACGACCGGTTTGACGTCCAGTTCTTCCTTAGAACTAGAAGAGCAAACACCATTGCCCGAGGGATAAGCCGAAGACGAAGACACGGGAGAAGCAGGCGAACCACCACTCGAGCCATCGGAATCGTCGCTACTTGTTTCCCCACAGTAGGGATCCAGACGGTTGCCACCAACATCAAATGCACGGATAATAACAGTATCTTCGCCGTCAAAACGACAGCGAAGGCTACCTCCACCGCGCAGATTCAACTGACGAGAAAACGCCCTCCAGCCAAGCCCAAGGAAAATCAAGGATGAAATATCAGTCTCCAGCTCCACCCAAGAAGAAGAACGATCACATCCATGAAGACGGAACTAGAGGCCCCTCAAGTTACGCTCAGAAGCAATGGAGGCAAACGAGAAGGGAAGAGGAATCCGGGAAGCATTCCGGCCAAGAACACGCAAAAGAAAGTCATAGCGCCAAAAACCCTCTTCCATGGAGGAAGAAGAAGAAGGCACCAATGTGGTACTATGGCGTCCACCTCGTGAAGAACGAGGTGTGTGGCCACCACGACCACGGCGGCCACAGCCTCGCCTAGCCACACCACTACCACGCTTGGGCGCCATATGAAGAAGAAGAAGAAGAAGAAGAAGAAGAGAAAGATGCAAAGAATGGATGCCAAGGACAGGCAACCACAGGAAATATTTATAGCGCAATCCAAGGGCAAACCAGGAAAAGCACGCGGAAGCTCAGACGACATCATCATTGCATCAAAGACCGCTGGGCCAGGCGTTACGAATTCCAAGGCAAAGATGCCTTCACACGGTCAGCATTACTTACATGACGCGTCAAATCTCGCATGTTTCCCATGCAAGCCTCGGAAACCCAACAAGCAACAGGTTGCACGATATCCAAACAATCATCATGACGGTCCAGAACACGTGATGGATCAAAAAATCAATCATCATCATAGGTCATCAAGCAGCAGGACAATGCATGTCAGCTCGGCATCTAAAGAGGGACGGATCAAGATAAAAACAGTTGGCCAAAAACCAAAAGATTCCAAAAAGCCAGGTATACGTCCAAATTTTCTAACTCTACAAAATTCTTACTCCCATCGGGAGTACCTTCATTAGAGATCGGGTGCTTGATGGCAAGAGAGTGTTAATACTCTTCAAGCCTCGTTGGTTACCCCAAGTGCAGGGTGAGATATAGTGCAGCGGCAAGTTTTTGCTTGGCAAAGATACCAAGGTTTGTCTCCCGTGGGACTCCGAAAGATACAAGAAGGCGGTAAAGTGAACAATGGCGCCAAGGTTGCTAGCTTCACCTGGACCTGCACACATATACAAATAACTTTGCTCCCAGCGAGTACAGAGGAGTTGTCAATTCCTCCGGCCTTGCTGTTTACAAAGGATCAACGCAAGAGATAATAGTGGGACTGAAAGTAAAGACTGAAAGTAAACTAAGGGTGTAAACAATAATGTGAAGATGGACCGGGGTCCCGTGATTTTCACTAGTGATGTCTCTCTCCCAAAAGACGATAAAAGTGCTAGCGAGGTAAAGAAATCACAGCTGGGCAATTGATAGAATTATGAAGGCACCGCAATGCTAACTATGCTACAGAGAAAGGAAGGGCTCAAAAGCAATGGGCAGTACGCCAAGGTAAGTAGACCGAAATCCAACTGCATCTACTACGAATCATCCACCTTGAGATATCTATCCAGAACATCTCGTTGGTATTAACTTGCGAATCCCACCCAAAGTGTAAACTCAAAGCAACAGACAACTCCATTAAAAGAACTTTGCGTAAAGTAAACAATCCTTGCACCCGCGGGTACAAGCACTGTTGTTTTATCCCTAGAGGCAATAGCACATCCCCTAGTCTCATGTTTCTGTCACTCAAGCTAGACATCAGGGGGCTGAACCCACAATCAAGCATAACGCTCCCTCTTGGAGTTGCAACAAACTACTTGGCCAAAGTAAAATACTGCAACGGAGAACATGCAAGAATTTACTCAAGAACAAAATATAAATGAGAAGAACCAAATATATTACTCATCACAATCTGAACATAGTCTCATAATCCATCAGATCCCATCAAACTCAGCATAGCAACGGCAGAAATTACAAAGATGCCTCGATCATGTGAGGCAGCTCACGAGGTCTCGAAAGTGGAAGCACAAAGAGGGGAGAGGTACATCACATAGCTACTGGTCACGGATCCATAGTCCAATGGGGACTACTCACGGTACATATGGGAGGCGTCCATGGCTATGGATGGTCTCCCGGAGGGGGTTCCTCCTCCCGGCAGGGTGCCGGGGCAGCTTCTCCAGGCAGCCCCGATCTTGAAACGGCGACGGCGGCGGTACAGAGGCGAGTTCGCGGAAAAGATATCAATATTAGGGGTTTCCACCCCGAGGGCTAAATATAGGCGGAGGGGGTGTCGAGGGGACCCACCAGGAAGGTAGGAGGCCTCCTGGCGCGGCCTAGGGTGGGGCCGCGCCAGGGACCCTCCTGTTCTCCTGGAGGTGGCCCCCCTCCGCTACCTTGGTGATTCCGGAAGCTTCCGGGTCGCTGATTTTTTATCTGATTTTTCCGGATTTTTTGGAGCACTTTTAATGGCCGGAAAACCTGAAATACAAAAACTGCAGAAAACAGCAACTCGCAGCTGGGTAGATTAGTCCAAATATGCTCAAAAGTGTATGAAAGTTCAACAAATCATGGAAAAATCACACAAAACATGCATGGAGCAAGCAGAAATTATAGATACGTTTGGGACGTATCAGTGCTCCATCACCCAGAAGGCAAAATGTGCTCAAGTGATCACTCGCACCAGCAGAAAATACATACTCTCAGAGTTCAGGTGCTCCCTCACCCTGAAAGAAGTAAAGTATTCGAGTGATTACTCGCAAAAGAGACTCAGCAATTCAACAAACATGACTTACTCGCGCACTCGACGACATTCCGAGTGGGTGCTTTCTTATTTTCCTCGCCTGAGTTCATTACAAAACTCCGCGAGTGACTGCTAAAACAGCTCACTTGATTGTTTATTCCAAGTGGGTGGATCGCTAACCAGGCTCCGTGCCTCTACAAAAAACAATTATGCCTGGGCTACGACACACTGTACCCAGATGCCACGCAAGCTTAGCGTGTAGGTAAGACCCAGCTGCGCAGAACGGCCGGGCCGGGACTTTCCGCAGAGCGATTTCACTCCCGACCTTTTTCATGCGTTCGCATGATAGAAAGAGCCGAGTGGACACGCTCAGGCTATGTGCTTAGACTTGCCGCAATTGATCCTATAAGACCTGCAGTGGCATGACTTTGCTTGACACCGGTCGTTCCAAGTTCATGTCGAGGGACGTAAACTTGATTGGGCTACTGTGGTATTTTTCACTAGCACAATTCACCAAGGCTCGACCAGTCGACTCCTTGGGCCCTTTCAGCTTAGAAATCCCTCGAAACAGATATTGTCATGGCTCAAAACTGCCAGCGACCCGCGGCGATGCCGCGCCTATAGATAATAAAGCGCAGATGAATTCGAGTCCTTGCGCGACTCTTCGAGTCCCCCAGGCACTCGGGGGCTACTGACGAGGGGGTGACCCCACGACTCCTGCATGTAAGGCTACCTGGTGCGTATGAAGACAGAAGGCCCGCTGGGAAGCTACGACAGGCCCACGATTGGCCCAACCAGGCACCAACGTAGGAGTCCGCGACTAACATGGAAGGTGCAACTTGGCGTACAAGGCAAGACTAGAACTAGGAAACCATCTCTGTAACTTAGTATGGACTCCCCGAGACCTAGCCTAGTATATAAAGGCTGGGAGGGGAGACGTCCAGAACAACTCAATACGCATCTACTCATCTAGCCTTGCGAGAACTCTCCTTGGCCTCCACTTTAATCGCCCCCTCACGCAATAATATCGAGCAGGAAGTGCTTCTCCTATTAGCCAACGAGTATCATCCAACCTGTGCTTATCTCTATGACTAACCCAGGGTCCCTGACCATGGGATTTGCCGGGGTTGATCCCCGTCAGCTGGTCTTCTGCCGGATTTTGCGACGGTGATCGGGTTAAACCCAGTGTCGCAAAGGTCGAGTGTCAGGGTGGCAAGGGTCGGTCTCCGTCTGGTACGAGATAAGAGGGGGAAAATAATCGCCGATCGATAAAATCGGGGATGCAAACAACGCAAACAAATCAGGCAATCAATCAATTCACACCGAAAACAAAAATTTTAATTTTTGTGAAATCTGGGTTGTTACAATATGTAAGGCCCCTGATGCGGTACTAACTCTAACTAGTCGCTTTCGCGTCCGGTAGGAGTTAGAAGCGCATCAAACGCCACCGGCGCACGACACTCGCACTCATGTCGCTACCGGATTCTCGATAACAGGTATAAAAACATAACTCTACAAGAAAAGAAATACATATATAGAGATAATAGGGCAGGGCATACAACGCCACTGTCCAAAATACATCACATCTCATGAATAATATATCAGTACATCAAGCGGAAGCAAGTCGGACCGGGTACGGTCAAGATACAAATTGCCCTAGAGAGGGCTACACATAAATCCACCCACGGGAACGTCTGAACCCAACTAAGGATCCTACTGGTCGGCGTAGTCGTACTCATCGTCATCCTCCGGGGGCACCTCCACGAAGTATCGCCCAGTGCTGGGGTCGAGGTAGTAGTCCACTGCAGCGGCCGATCAGGCAAAGCGGTAAAAGCGGAAAAGTAAACGGGGGTGAGAACATATCATTACGGAATAACTAACGCTACAGGTAAGGTAAAGGTAAAGACAGTTTGCAGCCGTACTAGCATATATGGTGGCTACACGTTCTAGTAGAATGTAGATGAGATCCAAGAATTTACGGAGACAACGTGTCGTAGGGCAGCTAACCACCTACTTACGCAAACATAACACAACCTCGTTTCCCTCTCGGTCCCCTGGACGAAGAAAGACAACCAAGGCACGCACACGGTTTGTCAAGTTTTATAACATAAGTAACATTGATGTGATTCTATGAACAGGACGTAGGCTCAAAGTAGTCCTTAACCGCGGACACGGCTTTTCGAAAAGATTTACCCTGCAGGGGTGTACCAACTGTCCATTATAGACGTCGCATGTACGTCCGGTTTCCACTTGGCTAGGTAAGCGCCTGAAACTCCGGAACGTCAGAGTCCCTCTAACTAACAACGCACATATCCGGGTGGCCCCCGGTGAGTCGACACCCAACTCAAAAGCTGGCCACGCTCTCGAATCGGACTCTACAGTATGACTCCAGGTTTGGATTACCGGTTAGTTCTCTTATGAGACCGGGTCCTCAGCCGGTCTATTTGGGCCAGCCAAGAATCTATGTCCTCCTGGCCCGGGTTTGGTTTGGAAACAACTGGGGATCCAACCAGCACACACACATTGCAAATGTAAATCAGCTCGGGCCACCACTAGAATGTACGAGGCTAGGTAGGTAAGACAAGTGGGCCCCATAAAACCCCACACACGATTAGGCACGCTCGATCAAAGAACCAATACCCGGAACTCGGGTCCTAGGTGACTCAAATGGAACAAAACACCAAACGGGAATAGTCCAGCCTTCCACCTTTCGTCGAATATAAATTAACATCATTTAACAATAATAAATATCAACCAACTTCTTTTATAGCATGATATCCCAACCATAATCAAATAAGGTAAGCAGCAATTTTTCTATCCATGCTAAGCAATGGCTGAGCAGCGGTAACTTAGCAGAACAAAGGTTTGCTGGGATGTGGGGATCATGGCTGTATGGGTTTAAACATGGCATATAAAGTAGATAGGATCAAACAATAACGTTCTAGATCCACAGCTAGGCATGAGCAGAAAGTTATAAAGTAATGACACAGATCTCCCCCTTGCCTGGTAAGGTAGTCGTAGCAGCACTCCCGGTACCCTCGGGCTCGGTGTCGGACAGCTCCACGTAAGTCTCCTCGGCGGTCTTAGGTGCTAACGTAAGGTACAGGCAGGAAAAGGCACACAAGTAAGCAACTGAAGTAACTCAAACAAGGATGGCATGAACAAGTTTTATTTACATGATACGACCCTGTCTAGGCAAGTTTAAATGAAGGTGATGACGACAAGTCATCACGTCCATATGCAATTTATTTCCGTTGTAATGGCTTTGGTCTGAGCCTTAATTTAGGTGTAAATAGCATGATAGCATGACATGAACAACAAGCATTGGAAGAATTTAAATAACATGAAAGTAAAACAATGATTCCGGAGACGGAGTAGTGTCGGTGAAATTGACACTGGAGAAGGTGCAACAACTGTTGAAAGTCAGCCACATAGCAGATGAACATGTTAAGGCTGACCTGAAGAAAAGATGGCATGGAACTGCCTTGACAAGATCAGATGAACAACACCTCAGATGCACTGAAGCTGAGGTGTTGTAGACAGACAGACCTGAAGCTTCCGGACCAGGTGATCACATCTTGTCTAAAAGAAAATGCTCAACTCAACACGATAACATCACCACTGAAATCCTTGCAGAAAAGTACCCCAAAAACATATATAATATGCCTACATTTGAATTTGCATGAGCAGTTGCAAATTCAACTGAAGTTCAGGGGGCTGAGTGCAAAATTGCACCTCATGAATTTTGAAAAAGGTTTAGTTGATGAAAAGATTACCACCATGTAACTCCTTGTGCAAAACTACCCCAAGATCATATATGATATGGGCAATTTACAATTTGAACCAATTTCCAAAATTAGATAAAGTAACAGGGGGTTTATTTGCAAAATGACCAAACTTCAATCAGAAGGGGTCAAATGCAAAAACTAACATCACCATTGTGTTCAGTAGCTCCAAAAACCCCAAAAACATATATAATATGTCGCTGTTTGAAAACTTGGGCAAAATCAGATTTGAATTTTGAAATTCAAATTCAAATTGATTTAAAACAGAATAGAAAAGACTAAAATTAAAAAGAAAAAAGGGTCCAGCCCACTTGGGCTGAATCCAGTTCGCAGCCCACCGCTGCTGGCTTCCTGCGCACGCTAGGACCTAATGGGCCTGGCCCAGTGCTCGCGCGGCCACTCCAAAAACGAAGAAAAAAGGGGGGGTTTTAATCGCCGAAGGGGATTCGAACCCGCGAGCTCGCGCGGCTGGAACAGGTGCTCGACCAGCTCGGCTACAGATCGGTTTGTGACAGGTTAGCACGCGCACTGAATATCAACCCACTTCGGCTGCTATGTCTGAATCGAGCACAACCGAACTGAACTCAGTTCAGAGACTGACGACGAGCAGCAAGATGTGATCTTGCACGCGTTTAATCTCGATCTAGGTCTCCAACACGGGGGAAAACACACGGCATCAACTCGCGCCCTGTGCCTGTTCTGCATCTCGCGAAGGAAGCAGGCCCGTGTGCTCTGAAGAAGAAAAGGGCGACGCTTTGCCACTGTCAGACGAGGTTCAGGCGACAGCTTCACGCGCGGCGAATTCAGAGGTCGATGCCATCTCCTACAGAGCTCCACGGCTCCACCGCTCGCTGCTGGACGGAGCTGGGTGTGCCGGGAGTCCATTTTACGGCCAAGGCGAGCTCGCCGCGCTACGGACAGACGCTACGCTTCGATGGAAAAATCATGGCGGAACGGACCTAGCAGAAACAGGGGAGGAAGAAATCGAGCTCACAGCGGGCAAACGGAGTTGAGCGGGCTCGGCGGCGATCGTGCTGGCCCTTGATGCCGACGTCGTGGACGCAGGCGACCTGTGCTGCACGGGGTTCAAACCATGGACCTCCTGTCCATGGCGGAACTGGCCGGAACAGAGGAGGGGATCGGGAGAGGCGGCGGCGGCGCAACTCGAGGGGGGAGCTAAACCCTAGGTCACCAGGAGGGGGGGCTCTTATAGGGAGAGGGGGAGGCGACGTGGACGCAGCAGGTCCAGGCGTCTCCCCACGGCGCCATGTGCATGCTGGAAAGGTGAAGGAGGGAGGGGGATGACAAGCGGGCCCGAGCTGGCAGCGAGAGGGAGAAGAAAAGAAAAAGAAAGAAAACGGGCGCGCCCTGGTGGGCTGAGTCCGGCGGCCCAGTTGGGCTGGAGGGAGAAGAAAAGGAAAAATAGCCCATCCCAGAAGAAAAGGAAGAGCAGCAGGAAGAAAAAAAGAGAAAGGAAAAGATTTGGGGTCATAAAAATATTCCAAATAATTTTATAAATCCCCAACAAGAATGTTTGATCATCCAAAAATGGTTTGACCATTTTTGCATGCAGTGAAAAATGTTCACAAGTAAAACAGTACCTTTTCTATTTAAAATTAAATAGAAAAGGACTTTGAAGAGTTTTTGAGAGAAAAATAAAAGGTTCAAAATTCCATGAGTTTGAAATTCTTAATCCTTGCATTTTTCTGGATTTTTCAAAAGTGGTTTGACCAATTTTGGCAACAACAAAAATGTGGCCCTGTTTTTGAATTCAAATTACTTTGAACTAGGGCTACTGCTTTTGTTGGTGGCAAAAATTCCTTGAGAGTTTTAAAACCCTTGCCATATGGGAAGAAATGACTAGGTCAAGTTTGGTGTCAAGTGAAGTTAGCATGTGGCAAGGAAAAATCTAACAGCACCCTTCTTGAACCACTTTGCATTCAACAGAAACCAATCCAAACTGACTCCAACCTCAATGGCAATTTAAATCATCACATGAAAAGATGTCAACTTCCACCATGTCAAGTTACAAGTTCAACAGAGAAAGTAAAAATACATGGTGATAGCAACTTATTACATGTGGGCTGTTACAGCTCTCCCCCACCAACACAGGATCTCGTCCCGAGATCTAAGCAAGAAAAAGCTCGGGATACTCGGAACGGAGATGATCCTCACGTTCCCACGTTGCTTCCTTCTCCGAGTGATGTGCCCACTGCACCTTGAGGAACTTGACGGTCTTGTTGCGAGTCTTGCGCTCTGACGAGTCAAGAACACGGACTGGACGCTCTGAGTAAGAAAGATCCGCACTGAGCTGGATCTCGCCCAAGTCCACTGCCTGCTCTGGCTGCTTGAAACACTTCTTCAACTGGGACAGGTGAAACACATCATGCACCATAGCCAAACTGTCTGGAAGCTCGAGGCGGAACGCAAGAGGTCCCCTAGTCTCGAGAATGCGAAACGGACCAACGAATCTGGGAGCCAACTTGCCTTTGATCCCAAAGCGGTGAGTGCCTCGAAGTGGAGACACTTTGAGGTATGCAAAGTCACCAACTTTGAAGTCAACACCACGGTGCTTCTTGTCATAATAGGCCTTCTGCCTAGACTGTGCTGCCTTTAGGTTCTCTCGGACAATCTTCACTGTGTCCTCAGCCTCTTGGATCACATCTGGACCGAACAGCTGCCTCTCGCCTGTCTCGGACCAGTTCAAAGGTGTCCTGCACTTGCGACCATACAACACTTCAAACGGTGCTGCCTGCAGACTTGCTTGATAGCTGTTGTTGTACGAGAACTCAGCATATGGCAAGCATTCCTCCCACTTCATGCCAAAAGAGATGACACATGCCCTCAACATGTCCTCAAGAATTTGATTCACACGCTCAACCTTCCCACTGGTCTGAGGGTGATACGCGGTACTGAAGAGGATCTTCGTACCCAATGCCTCTTGAAAGGCCTTCCAGAAGTTTGATGTGAAGATGCTTCCACGATCTGAACTTATCTGCTTGGGAATGCCGTGCAACGAAACAATTCTTGCGGTGTACAGCTCTGCCAACTGGCTAGCTGAGACAGTCTCCTTGACAGGAAGAAAGTGAGCAACCTTGGACAAGTTATCAATGACAACAAAGATAGCGTTGTTGCCCTTCTGAGACCTCGGAAAACCCGTGAAAAAGTCCATCTCTATGTGATCCCATTTCCACTCTGGAATTTCAATTGGCTGAAGTAGCCCTGCAGGCTTCTGATGCTGTGCCGTCACTCTCCTGCACACATCACATTGGGAGACAAAACGGGCAACATCCCGCTTCATACGAGTCCACCAAAAGCTCTGCTTGAGGTCTTGATACATCTTGGTGCTACCAGGGTGGATAGACAGCTTTGAGTCATGGGCTTCTTTCAAAATGACCTCTCTGAGACCTCCCTCCTTGGGAACAACAACTCTCTCCTCGAACATTACGGTGCCATCATTATGCACTGAATAGCAACCGTACTTCGGAACTGCGGCGGCAACACCCTGCTTGACTTTCTGAATCATCAAGCTACCAGACTGAGCCTCACGAATCTTCTCACGGATAGTGGGCTCTACCACAAGGTTGGCTAGGTAGCCTGCTGGAACTAGCTCAAGATTGAGCCTTCGAAAGGCCTCACACAATTCAGGGTGTATCTTCTGCACCTGGAAACTGTTGCAATCACCCTTGCGGCTCAACGCATCGGCTATGACATTCGCCTTGCCAGGCGTATACTGAATATCCACAGAGTACTCAGTAATAGTCTCGAGCCACCTTCTTTGCCTCAAGTTCAGGTTAGGCTGCGTGAACAAGTACTTTAAGCTTTTGTGATCAGTGAACACATCAACCTTCCTTCCAAGGAGGAGGTGTCGCCAAGTAACCAACGCATGAATCACTGCAGCCAGCTCAAGGTCATGGGTCGGATAGTTCCTCTCAGCCTGCTTCAACTGTCTGGAGGTGTACGCCACAATATTCATTCCCTGCATCAATACTCCGCCAAGGCCATTCAACGAGGCATCACAGAACACCTGGAACGGCTGTGACTCATCTGGCGGCGTAAGGATCGGAGCTGTGGTCAGCCTTATCTTTAACTCATCAAAAGCTGCCTGGCAAGCCTGTGACCAAACGTACTTCTTGCCCTTGCACAACAGCTCGGTCATCGGCTTTTCTATCTTGGAGAAATTCTCGACAAACTTCCTGCAATAGCTGGCAAGTCCGAGAAAGCTCCTCAACTGATTTACATTCCTCGGCGGAGTCCAATCTTGAATCGTCCGGACTCTGTCTGGGTCAACAGCAATGCCCTCTGAGGAAATGACATGGCCAAGAAAGTTGACCTTGCTCATCCAGAATTCACACTTGGAGAACTTGGCATAAAACTGGTGATCTCTCAACTTCTGCAACACCAATCTGAGATGCTCCTCATGCTCAGCCTCTGACTTGGAAAAGACAAGGATGTCGTCGAGGTAGAGGAGTACGAACACATCTAGCCACTCTTGGAAGATATAGTTCATGGCCCTCATGAACGTTGGAGGTGCGTTTGAAAAGCCAAACGTCATGACCGTAAACTCGTACAGGCCATATCGAGTGCGGAAGGCTGTCTTAGGAATGTCCTCCTCACGGACACGAATCTGGTGGTACCCCATCTTTAGATCAAGCTTTGAAAACACCTTTGCTCCATGCAACTGCTCGAATAAGTCATTGATGTTGGGCAAAGGGTATTTGTTTTTGATCGTCTTCTTGTTGATACCACGGTAGTCTTGAACCAACCGACTAGTACCATCTTTCTTCTTCACAAAAAGACACGGGGCACCCCAAGGGGAAGTGCTCGGACGAATGAGCCCATCCTTCTCAAGCTTCACCAACTGCTCTTTCAACTCAATCAGCTCTTCCGGACACATCTTGTAAGGCTGCCGAGATATCGGCTGTGTACCAGGTTCTAGCTCGATCACGAACTCGATAGCACGCACGGGTGGAATACCTGGCAACTCCTCTAGAAAGACATCTGCGAACTCTCGAACAACTCTGACCTCCTCGATCAATGGAGCAACTCCAGCGTTCAGAGCGTACAACTGTGCTGATCCTGCTGTCGAGCCACAAGTGTACCAAATCTCTGCGCCTGAATCGTGCGTCAGCAACACGGTCTTGGACGGACAATCAATCTTGGCCTTGTACTTGACAAGCCAATCCATGCCCAAGATGACATCAATGTCTGAACGGGGCAAGACAATCAGGGAGGCCGAAAAGATAGCACCCTGAATACTGATCTCAACATCTGGAACAAAAACTGAGGAACTGCATCTGGAACCAGGAGTGTGGACTGCAAGTGGCGGAAAAAGCAACTCGGACTGGAGGTCACTGGCTGAAGCAAAAGACTGAGATATGAAGGAGTGGGATGCTCCGGAATCAAACAACACTGACGCTGGAACTGAACATACAAGCAACCTACCAAGCACAATCTCGGACGACTGCTGGGCCTCTGCGACGGTCACGTTGTTCACCCTGACTGCTCGTGGTTGGGCCCGCACCATCGCGTTGCTCGGTGTAGAGCGAGGTTGGGGCGGAGGCAGCCTGGCGTAACGAGGGTCAGTGCACTGCGGAGACTTGTGGCCCGGCTTGCCACACTTGAAGCACGTGATCTCTGGCCTGGGCTGGCCCTGTGGAGCAGGCGGCCTCGCGTGTGGTGGAGTAGAGCGAGGTCCGTGCTGCACTGGGACGGGAGGGCGGGCAAAAGTGCGGACAACTGCCCCCCTCTGCTGGAACTGTTGACGCTGCGGCTGAGGCTGTGGCTCTGCAACCCAGGACTTGGCCTTCTTGTGCATCATCACTGCTGAACTGTGCTCTCTCTGCTTCCTCTTCTCTGCGGAACGCTCTGCCTCAGCTGACTCCTGTCTGATAGCCTGGTCGACGAACTCTGAGAACAGGCTCGGCGTGGACAAGGTGAGCGCATACTTGATGTCCGGGGCAAGACCACCGCGGAACCTGGCAATGCGCTTGGCCTCTGACGAGACCTCCTCTGGAGCGTACCTGGCAAGCCTGACGAAGGCCAGGTTATACTCCTGCACAGACCTGTCCCCCTGCCTCAGAGCTAAGAACTCCTCGCGCTTCCTCTCGATCAGACCACTGGGAATATGAGCAGCTCTGAAATCCTTGACGAAGTCATCCCACGTGATCTCTGTCTCGCCCTTGTTCTCCTTGTACGTCGAGAACCAACTGCCTGCAGCACCCTGGAGCTGGAAAGAGGCGAAGGTGACGTAGTCGACGGGTCTGACGGAGTTGGCCTTGAAGTGCTTCTTGATCTCTGCAATCCAGTCATCCGCCTCCAGCGGGTCTCGAGCCTCGGAGAACCTGGGAGGGCTGATCGCAAGAAACTGCTGCAGTGTGGTGTGCTGTGGACGATCATTCCTCTGAGCACCCTGGTTCTGCAGCATCTGAAGGATCGCAGCTGTGCCCTGAGCCACTGCTGCTACAGCCTCCCCAAGGATAGGGTTCTCTGGCGGCGGCATGTTCGCTCTTGGCATCCTGTATACAGGAACACTTATGAGAACATGAACGAATCATTGAAGTAACCAGAGTTAAAGCAAAATTGACAACAAAACTTCCTCATGAGGTATGAGAAAGCCGAAGGCTGAAATTCCACCAAGGTTAACCCGGAAAGTCGATAACTAGGTGCTACTGGAATTCCCAAACCAAGAACATCCGAATCCAATATAATAATGTGCTAGCCAGCACACAACAATATATATACGAGCGGTTGGAAACCTGCACAATGAGACATCTGCCCTGAGCGGCCCGCCATCACGGTCATCCATAGGGGAAAGACACCACATCCATATTACCATAGGATGCCCGCCAATCCTGTATGGACGGTTCACCTGGGGTACGCCGTAAGCGAGGTAGAGCAGTCAACCCCAAGTGGCGGCTCAGTGGTCTCAAAGACGCCAACACATCTCGTCGCTAGCAAAACATTATAGAGGAATCGGAGTCTCATGTAAACGAGAACCTAGATTGTTTTGAAAGGGGATAAGTTGTAGAGACAAAACATCGTTTCACTTCCTCACGGAAAAAAAGGGTGGGAGGGTGGGATAAGGAGAAAACAGAAAGAAGTCCTACTCTCCGAAATTTTCCTATATAACTACCAAAATAGTTTCTAGACTCAACTTCGGCCAGTAAAGGGTCCTACAGTCAGTCCTGCTCTGATACCAAGTTGTAAGGCCCCTGATGCGGTACTAACTCTAACTAGTCGCTTTCGCGTCCGGTAGGAGTTAGAAGCGCATCAAACGCCACCGGCGCACGACACTCGCACTCGTGTCGCTACCGGATTCTCGATAACAGGTATAAAAACATAACTCTACAAGAAAAGAAATACATATATAGAGATAATAGGGCAGGGCATACAACGCCACTGTCCAAAATACATCACATCTCATGAATAATATATCAGTACATCAAGCGGAAGCAAGTCGGACCGGGTACGGTCAAGATACAAATTGCCCTAGAGATGGCTACACATAAATCCACCCACGGGAACGTCTGAACCCAACTAAGGATCCTACTGGTCGGCGTAGTCGTACTCATCGTCATCCTCCGGGGGCACCTCCACGAAGTATCGCCCAGTGCTGGGGTCGAGGTAGTAGTCCACTGCAGCGGCCGATCAGGCAAAGCGGTAAAAGCGGAAAAGTAAACGGGGGTGAGAACATATCATTACGGAATAACTAACGCTACAGGTAAGGTAAAGGTAAAGACAGTTTGCAGCCGTACTAGCATATATGGTGGCTACACGTTCTAGTAGAATGTAGATGAGATCCAAGAATTTACGGAGACAACGTGTCGTAGGGCAGCTAACCACCTACTTACGCAAACATAACACAACCTCGTTTCCCTCTCGGTCCCCTGGACGAAGAAAGACAACCAAGGCACGCACACGGTTTGTCAAGTTTTATAACATAAGTAACATTGATGTGATTCTATGAACAGGACGTAGGCTCAAAGTAGTCCTTAACCGCGGACACGGCTTTTCGAAAAGATTTACCCTGCAGGGGTGTACCAACTGTCCATTATAGACGTCGCATGTACGTCCGGTTTCCACTTGGCTAGGTAAGCGCCTGAAACTCCGGAACGTCAGAGTCCCTCTAACTAACAACGCACATATCCGGGTGGCCCCCGGTGAGTCGACACCCAACTCAAAAGCTGGCCACGCTCTCGAATCGGACTCTACCGTATGACTCCAGGTTTGGATTACCGGTTAGTTCTCTTATGAGACCGGGTCCTCAGCCGGTCTATTTGGGCCAGCCAAGAATCTATGTCCTCCTGGCCCGGGTTTGGTTTGGAAACAACTGGGGATCCAACCAGCACACACACATTGCAAATGTAAATCAGCTCGGGCCACCACTAGAATGTACGAGGCTAGGTAGGTAAGACAAGTGGGCCCCATAAAACCCCACACACGATTAGGCACGCTCGATCAGAGAACCAATACCCGAAACTCGGGTCCTAGGTGACTCAAATGGAACAAAACACCAGACGGGAATAGTCCAGCCTTCCACCTTTCGTCGAATATAAATTAACATCATTTAACAATAATAAATATCAACCAACTTCTTTTATAGCATGATATCCCAACCATAATCAAATAAGGTAAGCAGCAAGTTTTCTATCCATGCTAAGCAATGGCTAAGCAGCGGTAACTTAGCAGAACAAAGGTTTGCTGGGATGTGGGGATCATGGCTGTATGGGTTTAAACATGGCATATAAAGTAGATAGGATCAAACAATAACGTTCTAGATCCACAGCTAGGCATGAGCAGAAAGTTATAAAGTAATGACACAGATCTCCCCCTTGCCTGGTAAGGTAGTCGTAGCAGCACTCCCGGTACCCTCGGGCTCGGTGTCGGACAGCTCCACGTAAGTCTCCTCGGCGGTCTTAGGTGCTAACGTAAGGTACCGGCAGGAAAAGGCACACAAGTAAGCAACTGAAGTAACTCAAACAAGGATGGCATGAACAAGTTTTATTTACATGATACGACCCTGTCTAGGAAAGTTTAAATGAAGGTGATGACGACAAGTCATCACGTCCTTATGCAATTTATTTACGTTGTAATGGCTTTGGTCTGAGCCTTAATTTAGGTGTAAATAGCATGATAGCATGACATGAACAACAAGCATTGGAAGAATTTAAATAACATGAAAGTAAAACAATGATTCCGGAGACGGAGTAGTGTCGGTGAAATTGACACTGGAGAAGGTGCAACAACTGTTGAAAGTCAGCCACATAGCAGATGAACATGTTAAGGCTGACCTGAAGAAAAGATGGCATGGAACTGCCTTGACAAGATCAGATGAACAACACCTCAGATGCACTGAAGCTGAGGTGTTGTAGACAGACAGACCTGAAGCTTCCGGACCAGGTGATCACATCTTGTCTAAAAGAAAATGCTCAACTCAACACGATAACATCACCACTGAAATCCTTGCAGAAAAGTACCCCAAAAACATATATAATATGCCTACATTTGAATTTGCATGAGCAGTTGCAAATTCAACTGAAGTTCAGGGGGCTGAGTGCAAAATTGCACCTCATGAATTTTGAAAAAGGTTCAGTTGATGAAAATATTACCACCATGTAACTCCTTGTGCAAAACTACCCCAAGATCATATATGATATGGGCAATTTACAATTTGAACCAATTTCCAAAATTAGATAAAGTAACAGGGGGTTTATTTGCAAAATGACCAAACTTCAATCAGAAGGGGTCAAATGCAAAAAACTAACATCACCACTGTGTTCAGTAGCTCCAAAAACCCCAAAAACATATATAATGTGTCGCTGTTTGAAAACTTGGGCAAAATCAGATTTGAATTTTGAAATTCAAATTCAAATTGATTTAAAACAGAATAGAAAAGACTAAAATTAAAAAGAAAAAAGGGTCCAGCCCACTTGGGCTGAATCCAGTTCGCAGCCCACCGCTGCTGGCTTCCTGCGCACGCTAGGACCTAATGGGCCTGGCCCAGTGCTCGCGCGGCCACTCCAAAAACGAAGAAAAAAGGGGGGGTTTTAATCGCCGAAGGGGATTCGAACCCGCGAGCTCGTGCGGCTGGAACAGGTGCTCGACCAGCTCGGCTACGGATCGGTTTGTGACAGGTTAGCACGCGCACTGAATATCAACCCACTTCGGTTGCTATGTCTGAATCGAGCACAACCGAACTGAACTCAGTTCAGAGACTGACGACGAGCAGCAAGATGTGATCTTGCACGCGTTTAATCTCGATCTAGGTCTCCAACACGGGGGAAAACGCACGGCATCAACTCGCGCCCTGTGCCTGTTCTGCATCTCGCGAAGGAAGCAGGCCCGTGTGCTCTGAAGAAGAAAAGGGCGACGCTTTGCCACTGTCAGACGAGGTTCAGGCGACAGCTTCACGCGCGGCGAATTCAGAGGTCGATGCCATCTCCTACAGAGCTCCACGGCTCCACCGCTCGCTGCTGGACGGAGCTGGGTGTGCCGGGAGTCCATTTTACGGCCAAGGCGAGCTCGCCGCGCTACGGACAGACGCTATGCTTCGATGGAAAAATCATGGCGGAACGGACCTAGCAGAAACAGGGGAGGAAGAAATCGAGCTCACAGCGGGCAAACGGAGTTGAGCGGGCTCGGCGGCGATCGTGCTGGCCCTTGATGCCGACGTCGTGGACGCAGGCGACCTGTGCTGCACGGGGTTCAAACCATGGACCTCCTGTCCATGGCGGAACTGGCCGGAACAGAGGAGGGGATCGGGAGAGGCGGCGGCGGCGCAACTCGAGGGGGGAGCTAAACCCTAGGCCACCAGGAGGGGGGGCTCTTATAGGGAGAGGGGGAGGCGACGTGGACGCAGCAGGTCCAGGCGTCTCCCCACGGCGCCATGTGCGTGCTGGAAAGGTGAAGGAGGGAGGGGGATGACAAGCGGGCCCGAGCTGGCAGCGAGAGGGAGAATAAAAGAAAAATAAAGAAAACGGGCGCGCCCTGGTGGGCTGAGTCCGGCGGCCCAGTTGGGCTGGAGGGAGAAGAAAAGGAAAAATAGCCCATCCCAGAAGAAAAGGAAGAGCAGCAGGAAGAAAAAAAGAGAAAGGAAAAGATTTGGGGTCATAAAAATATTCCAAATAATTTTATAAATCCCCAACAAGGATGTTTGATCATCCAAAAATGGTTTGACCATTTTTGCATGCAGTGAAAAATGTTCACAAGTAAAACAGTACCTTTTCTATTTAAAATTAAATAGAAAAGGACTTTGAAGAGTTTTTGAGAGAAAAATAAAAGGTTCAAAATTCCATGAGTTTGAAATTCTTAATCCTTGCATTTTTCTGGATTTTTCAAAAGTGGTTTGACCAATTTTGGCAACAACAAAAATGTGGCCCTGTTTTTGAATTCAAATTACTTTGAACTAGGGCTACTGCTTTTGTTGGTGGCAAAAATGCCTTGAGAGTTTTAAAACCCTTGCCATATGGGAAGAAATGACTAGGTCAAGTTTGGTGTCAAGTGAAGTTAGCATGTGGCAAGGAAAAATCTAACAGCACCCTTCTTGAACCACTTTGCATTCAACAGAAACCAATCCAAACTGACTCCAACCTCAATGGCAATTTAAATCATCACATGAAAAGATGTCAACTTCCACCATGTCAAGTTACAAGTTCAACAGAGAAAGTAAAAATACATGGTGATAGCAACTTATTACATGTGGGCTGTTACACAATACACCACCACCAACAAGGGATCTCGTCCCGAGATCCAGGACGATCCGGGGGAGAGGGGGGAGAGAAAAGAGAGTCGACAATCTTCAACACCACCAACAAGGGACTCCGCTCTATGTCGACGACGAACCTCCGTCAAGAAAACTTTCCGTAGAGAGATGGCATAGTCCAACTGTCCAAGCGACGATCAAAAGAAGAATTCTAACTGTAATAGTGAGGATACTAGGCAAAAGGAATGAATTCAACGGACGACCAAGATGGTTAACCAGAGTCGGATGAACTAAAGGTACTACAGGATTTCCCAAACCTAAGATCGGAATCGAGACAATACGCTGCAAGCAAGGCATTTTAGCGGTTCCGAAACTCAACACACTCGAGATCCTAAAGTTTGAAAGGGGATAAGTCGAGAGTTAAAAAACTTACGACACTTGTCCTGACCAGAGCAAAGGTAAGGAGTAAAAAGATCCTACTCTTCGATAACTAACTTAGTAACTACAGTTTTTGTCTAGACTCGACTTCGGCCAGAAAAGGGATCCTATGGTCGGTAAGGCTCTGATACCAAGTTGTAAGGCCCGATATGCGGTACTATTCCAGATCTAGATGTTTCCATCCAGATCCGGGGACGAAGCACATATCGGTCCCATCGCGACATATGACACAGCCATATGCCCCGGATTTCCAACATTTAATCACAACATTACAGCTACATGGATACAACATCTCATACAATCGACATAAAACTGCCTTAAATACAATACATCAGCGGAAGATACGTGTCTGAGTACAGACTACAATCAAATGCCTAGTGGCAAAGAGAAAAACATCGATCCCCATAACCACACGGGTCCAGGCTCTCCGTCGGGATCCACCTAACTAGTCGTCGTCGAGTCTACACGAAGGCGTCCAGAAGAAGAGTCCAGGTAGTAATCAACTGCAGCGGTCGGTCAGGCAAAACATAAAAGGGAAAAGAAAAGAAAGATGTGAGAATATATCAAAAGTCTTGTAACTAACTTCTCATGGGCAAGAAGGGGGTAGTGGTGAGGTTGCAGACGCACTAGCAATATATGACTGGCTAACGGTCTATTTCAGAGTAAGATGAGAACCAAGCATTCGATGAGGAATCGCCTCCAACAAGTCTTGCTATCAACTACTTACGCAAGCATAACACGTATCCTATCCTTGTCCTCCTCTTCGCATCCCGACGAAGAAGAAGCAGTCAAGGCACACACACGTTGATCAAGTTATAGTTATAGTCATGATTCAGTTGTTGTTATCTATGAACAAGACTTAGGTTCCAAGTCGTCCATAACTGTGGACACGGCTTCTCGAAAAGATTTAACCCTGCAGGGGTGTACCAACTGCCCATTACAAGGCTCCGCACGCACGCCCATCTCTCTCAGTTTCTACCCATCACAGGCAGATATTTTATGATTTAGTCCCGAGAGATCCGAAATGACAGGTCCCTCTAGCTAACAACGAACAAATCCGGGTGGTCCCCGGTGAGTCGACATCCAACTCAAAAGCCGGCCGCGCTCTCGAATCGGCCTCTATCGTCTGGACGAGGTCGGGTTAGCTACCCAAACTATGTGGGAAGCCCCCCTAGCTTCCAGGTGTGGACCAACGAAGGAACTCTGTCTCCGCTGGCCCGAGTTGTTTTAAAGAATATCTGCTAGGAGTGACCCGACAGACACACACATGTTTTTCAAATGCTAAATCAGCTTGGGCCACCACTAGAAATGTTTGAAGCTAGGTAGGTAAGAAAAGGGGACCCCATAAAATCCCACATGCGGTTAGGAACGCTCAGTCTTAGAACCAATACCCGGAACTCGGATCCTAGGTGACTCGAATGGAACAAAGCGTCGGGGCGGGATAGCCTAGACCTTCCATCCTTTGTCGAATATAGTCAACATTATAATAATCATATCATCAACAACAATATAATAATGTGATAGCCCAAACCAAGGAGTAACAGGATAACAGTTGATAACATCCTAGCATGCATACTAAGCAGTGGCTGAGCAGCGAGCAAAAGTAACATAGCCGAACAAGATTTGCTGGGATGTGGAGGGACATGGCTGTTTTGGGTTTATTTGAGAGACATGAATATAAAGTGGTAGGATCAAGCATTCGTTCTATCCTACACCTAGGCGCGAGTGAGCTGAAAGTTATAAGCATGATATATGCTCCCCCTTACCTGATGAGAAGAGACACAACCGAAGGTGTAGTCGATCGCAAGCTCGCAACGTCTCCGAGAGGTACCTGCGGAAGCACACAAGAAGGAAACACTAGAAAAGACAATCGACGAGCAAGCATCTATTACTACGAAGCAAACACGAGCAGGCATCAACAAGAAGGCAACACGAGACAATGCAATACGATCGCGCCTATCGTCGAGAGCGGTTACTAACAGGTTAAGTGGAGTACTCGTCACACACGACGATACGGCACATTTAGAAAGGTTCAAGTTGTTTAGCTACACAAGATGAGCAAAGGTTGTTAACATGGCATCTCACTCGAGCATGGCATAGCACACAAAAACGGCAAGAGGTGAAGCATAAGATAAACTATCTATGCTAGTCAATTTAAGTGTGGCACAACCTAAACATGGCATTCCACTAAGTGTCGCACGACAATTAAAACATTTGGTACTGTTCTGCCCTAAAACATATTTTAGATTGGTTAACAACAGCAAACAAATGCATAAACACAAAGTACATGAAATTCTAATCAAGTTACATATAAAGAACACCCCAAACGGAGTTACGGTTAAAAAGATACAAGAAAAACAAGTTACGGGCACAATCTGCCCACATCAGGAAGCACACTTTAGAGCAATGCATAAACGGGATAATGAATGCAAACATGCTCACAAATGATATTCAACTAAGTTAGACATGGCAGGGAAGGCATGGCAAAAGGAATCATGCAAAAAGGCATCATGGTTCACTAGTTATAAACAACACAAAAAGCTATAAAACATTACTGGTCAAGGACTTAGTGAAAATTAGGAAAACAGGGAAGAAACTATTATTTTCGTGTTGTATAAACAGGAGCAAAAATATATTAAAATGTGTAGCAACATGACATATCAATAAATGAGCATGGAGTAGGCATGATGATGATCAGGTACAAACAAGAATCAAGGTCATAGGCATAACAGATCAAAATATATTAAACGTGCAACATGGCATCAGAAAGTTACAAACTTAGTGAAAAACAGAGGTGGCTGTCAAAAACAGTGGCATAGCAACTTTGGAGCTAAACATATCTATGACCAGGAATGTAAACATGACAATGCAATACATATAATGGAAGTAGAAATGATGCTTAACAGTATGCAACAAGAATCAATGCAATAGGCCTCATGGATGGGTCGCAATCATCATGCAAACTTGCAATAAAATAACGGCAGCAGCACACTAACAGAAAATAATAGCAGTTAACAGTCTGATGCCCACTTCAACACAGGTTTGCACCATCAATATGACCTCAAATCAAAATGCTCACAAAAGATGGATTGGACTACACACAAAACTAAACAATTTTCCTTTTGGGCGCATCGTGATCCGGGCTACGGTTTACTCGCAAACTACACCGCAAAACAGATCATAGCAAAAGTTGTAAATGACTTAGCAGAAAATGAAAAAAGGAAAACAAAAACAGGCGAAGGAAAAAAAAAGAGGGCGGGGCCTCACGTTGGGCCGGCCCATCTGGCCGAGGAGGCTGGCGGGCTGGAGGTGCTGGCTGGCCGGCTGCGGCGCTGGGCCTGGGAGGAGGAGGTCGGCCCATGGGGGCATCGCCGGCCCATGGCGGTCAACGGAGCCAGGGGGCTCGCTGGACCGGCCGACCCCGACGCGGCGGCAACGGCGAGCGCTCCAGCGGCCGGAGACTGGTGCAGGCGAGGCGAAGAGGAGGCCGAGGGGCGCGGCGGGCGCGACGCGGCCGGATCCCGCGCGGATCTTGGCCACCGGCGAGCTATGGGGGGCGCGAGGAGGAGCTCCGGCCGGGGGCTTCGTCCTCGGGCGGCGGAGCTCTGCTGCACGGGAGGGAGAGGGGGATGAGGGGAAGAAGAAGAGAGAGGGAGGAAAGGAGAGGCGGCGGGGTCACCGGGGCGCGACGGCGCGGTGGCTGGACGCCGGCTGGCTCGCCGCGGCCGGAGACGGGCGGCGCGGTGGATCCATGGGAGGAGAAGGAGCGGCGCGTCCGGATGGGCTTCGGGCGGGCCCGCGGCGGTGGCGCTCGGCCCGGCGGGGCCTGGTTGGCTGGAGCAGACGGTTGGGGCAACGTGGCTGCATCTGGAGCGTCCAGATGTAGATCCAACGGATGTGAAAAGCTTGGGATTAGGGTTTTTCGGATCCGGGGCTATTTTGGAGCAAATCTGAGAGTTAGGAGGGGGGTGGATGAAATTTTTGGCTAGGGAAACCCTAGAAAGGGGTGGTAGTATGGTGGTCTTTATATAGCCCAGGTGGCTGGCAGTTTGCAAAAACATCACGGTTTTTCTCTCGCGCACGCGATGTTTAAGTTTCTGACCGCCGGGGGTCCGCAGTACCTCTGATTCGGGTAAAACTTCGAACTACGCGATCAGCGCATCGAGCCGGCGGCGTTCACCTCGCGCTGGAACCATTCCGAGAACACTTTCTTGCGCGCTATAAAAATAACCCGTTTAATTATTATATGGGGTTTTTCGCTTCGTTGGCTGCGGCTGGTCTTGTGCCGGTTTTCGCGACGGTGATCGGGTGAAACCCGGTGTCGCAAAGGTCGAGTGTCAGCGTGGCAAGGGTCGGTCTCCGTCTGGTATGAGATAAGAGGGGGAAAATAATCGCCGATCGATAAAATCGGGGATGCAAACACCGCAAACAAATCAGGCAATCAATCAATTCACACCGAAAACAAAAATTTTAATTTTTGTGAAATCTGGGTTGTTACAGTAGTGAAGATGTCTCTTATTGCCTAATGTTCAATGACATCAAATGCCTTCTCAAAATCAAGTTTAATGATAATAAGTTCTTCTCCAGGTTGATTGCATTGGTGAATAAATTCATATGCCCAAACCAAACAGTCTTGTATACATCTGTTATTAAGGAAGCCATACTGGTTACCATGTACTAGCTTAAGAATAATCTTTTTAGTCTATTGGCAAGAAGTTTTTTAATGATTTTAATGGAACAGTTGAGCAGTGAGATTGGTCTGAAATCATTAATATGTGTTGGATTGTCCTTCTTAGGTATGAGTGTAATGAAGGATGAGTTAATTCCTCTCAGATCAAATCTGGCATGGTAAAAATCATCCAATATGATGCGGAAATCAGATGCAATAATTGGCCAGCATGTTTTGATGAAATTTTTGTTGAAACCATCAGGTCCAGGGGCTTTATCTGATGGCAATGCTGCAATTGTGTGATCAATTTCTTCTTTGGTGAATGGAGCATCCAGTTCTAAAAGATTAATATGGCTATGAAGCAATGATTCCAAGATCAGTGGATTCTGAATTGGAATGGATGTGTCCAGTCTCTCTTTAAATGCTTTCCAAAAGACATCAGCTTTAGCTATATGAGAGGTGTGCACAATGTTATTTGAATCTGTCATGGTAGCAATGTGGCTATGTCTGTATTTGATGGTAGCTTTAGCCTTAAAGAATTTGGAATCGTCAAATCTTTTTCATCACAATGACATGTACTTCCCCCTTCTAAATTAGATGACTTCCATCTGTTCATATGTGTAGCTAGACACATATATAAATGAAAGTCATTTAATTTGGAACAAAACAAGTAATACATAACAGTACGAACATAGTTCTGCAGTCTTTTTGGGCATGCTTATGCTTTTACCAGGATAAGAGTTTGAATTGTACATAATTCCTCACCTTTGAACACAAACACCAGGTAAAGTATGGGGAGTGCTATCGCGCGTGCGCGCGGGGCCTGGCTGGCGCGCTCGTTTTACAAACAGCTAATTCTCTTTACACGTTTTACTTTATCTATTTTATTTTTAGACTGTCTATTGGGCTATAACAGTTTATAATCGCTTTAATTTTTTATAGCCCATTTCCTTTCTGGGCCAATGGTTTTGGTTTTTCAGAAATAGTAATGAAACAGAAATAACACTTTTAACTAAAATAAATAAGCGCTTTTAATTAGAAATATATATATATATATATTGTATTTTTTTAATTTTATTCCCCTATACCCATTTTATTAATGTACCACTAAAAGAAATCTCGATCTTCGCCTGGACTTCGCGTACCCTAAGCTGGTGAGTCTCTAGTATCACAGGCTCGTTCCGTCGTCTGTCATCGTTGTCACAACGACATCCGCCTCGACTTCACGTATACTAAGCTGGTGAGATTCTGATGTGACGGGCTTGTCTCAGCGTACATCGTCGCCGCCGCGACGACGTCTGCCTCGACTTCGCGCATACTAAACGTGCTTCAGTTATGTTTATCTTTAGTTTAGAAAGATATATAAAATGATGCCGTCACCACCCCCCACCCTAAGATAGCCGATGAGGTTCTGATGTGACGGGCTCATCTCGGCGTCCGTCATCGCTGTCGCGACGACGTCCGCCTTGACTTCGCACATACTAAGCTGGTGAGGCTCTAGGGTCTTGACGTTCGTCGTCGCGGCACTGCCTCGGCTTCGCGTACACTAAGCTGGCGAGGCTCTGATGTGACGGGCTCGTCTCGGCGTCCGTCGTCGCTGCCACGACGACGTCCGCCTCGACTTCGCGTACACTAAGTTGTTGAGGCTCTGATGTGACGCACTTGTCTCGGCGTTCGTCGTTGTTGCCGCGACGACGTTCTCCTGGACTTCGCGCACACTAAATGTGCTTCATTTCTGTTTCCCTTTCATTTAGAAAAATATGTACAATGGTGCCTATCCACCCCCACCCTAAGATAGCTGGGGATGCTCGGATATGATGGGCTCGTCTCGACATCTGTCGTTGCTGCCGCGACGATGTCTGGCTCGACTTCGCGTACACTAAACTGATTAAAAAATCTTATTAAAATAAGTATGAAAAGACCCGTTGAAAAAACCCAGAAAGGAATAATATGGCATACACAGAAATGAATAATAGGTTTTTAAGGACACATTTATGTAAATAAAAGATTACTATTTTGATTTTTAAGCGGAAAATGATTAATTTTCGAAGATATAGTATCCGCATCTTCTTGGCTAGCGCCTCTTGCCTAGTACTCAAAGAGTTTGAATGCAGGGTTTTTTTTATGCAGGCTTGGTATAAAGTATTATTTCTCATGCAAAAGATACCGTTGTATATTTTTTGTGCTGCTGATAGATAGACATACTAAATCTAATGCACTGTTTTTAGTAAGTGTAAATTTTATGAGTTCTTGGTATTTGTCAAGGACACCAATATCTGCCCTGTGTCAGCTGAAGAAGTTGCCCTGAGCATATGTTAGCCGAAGGAGTTGGAGCAACTCTAGCAGACCCTTTAAAAGTCGTGAATTTGCGTCGATTTATGGTTCCGTGAGCCAAAAACACATCGAATATAACCCTTATCAGATCCTAAACCGTAATTTTTTACTGTGCCCCGCAAACCGAACCGCGGGGCCTCTATTTATCAAGTTCCACGATGCATACACGGGCAGCAACCCAAACCCCCCCCTTCCCCGCCGCCGCGACTCGCCAAATGCCGCGTCGATTTCTCGCCGCCAACCACCAAATTTGCGCATATTATCGCCGCCGCCGACAGATTCGCCCCCGCGAAACCTCGATGTGGCGCGAGATGTGGCCCAGCGGCCGTGGAGTGGCCCTCCCGGAAGGCGAAGATGACAAAGAACGCAAATGGTGCATCTCCTCCGACGCGGCGTGGAAGCGGAGCTCCCACCGATACACGAACCGCGGGCTTGACTGCCGCCCTCCCTCCTGCATCGCGAGGAAGACGAGTACGAGCGATGTCCCTCCTCCATTGCGGTGTGCTTCTTCGGTGCCGTGAGCTCCTCCGACGCGATGAGTTTCCCGCTCGTTTCCAACGCTGCGCACCGTAAAGCTCGAGCCGGAGGACGAACGCCCGCACAGGCGCGTCACCGACCGGAGAACTTGCTCCCCCCTCCAAGACGGACGCAGTCGTGGAGGCGATTTCTGCTTTGTGCCCGGACAAGGAGATCGACAACATCCTCTACGAGCAGGGGCTCGCCGCCGTGCTCGAGTTCAAGTCGAAGCAAGCCAGGGTGGCGCCATAAAATCGACGAGCAAGCCAAGATCTACGTCGATCTCGGCTCCGACGAGCAGGAGGAGTGAGCTTCACCGCCACCGCTGCCTCGCCGTTGCACCCAAAGAGCTCCAGTGAACTCCGTTTTGGCTACTTTTTGGGTGTAGGCGGCGAGCTGAACTAGGCTATGCTATGTACAAATTGATGATGATGATGAACTATGCTAAGAAATCGAACTTTGCTATCGTGTATTGTGTTCTTTATTTTTTCTGTGAATCAATTTTTTTCTAAATTTTACAGTTCAATTTAAGAGCTTTGTTTTACCGTAGCCAATTTTGGCCCTTAAATGACCATTTCTCGGTTCTTATCCCGCTTTTAAGGGTCGGCAATAAAGGGTGCTAGAGTTGCTCTTACCCTGAGCGAACGATACGTTCGCTAGAGGGTGTAGGATCGAGATCGAAAATCGGTCCCAAGCCCCAACGAACCCTCCTGCCTCCATGTGTTTGAGCCAACAGGTGTTGGACCCCAAAAAAATAGGCCGATTTAAAATGTGACCCACTACAAAACTCTAAAATTTTGTATTTGGACCTCATTTTACAAAGTTGAACATCGCAAATAATGTCATAATGTACAAAAGAAAAATGTCCTTATGTTCAAACTGATCAGTTATTGTACATCCCAAAAAACAAGTATTTGACATGCCAAAAAGTTAGAATATATGACATACAACTTAAGCACAAGAGAAAAAAAATACTTATAGCAAAACTACTTTGTTGCCATGTGAACGAAAACAATAGTTAAATAAAAAAATGCCAGTAAATATTATCATATATGGTTAAGTTGTGTATTAACTAACAAAAAGATGTCATAAATGGCCATGGTACACTAAAACAATAGAAAGGATAAAAATGTAAATTAACTTGCCGTGGTTCTATAACTAAGTTGCAATGACAATAAAAATTTAGTTGCCATGGCAACAAGTTTTCAGGTTTACTATGAGCAAATAATTAAAAAAGTGAAAATGTAAAAAAAACAAAGGAAATTTCCATGATCTAGGTGACAAAAAAATCCATGAATTTAAAAATAAAAATGTCATGATCCAAACATTAAATTTGCCATGCTCTATATTTTGTTGTCATAACAAAAAATTGCCATGATCCAAATCCTATATACCTAAAAGAGTGACGAATATCCCTGATGGAGGACGAGCTCCAGGGAGCTCGTTTCAAAAATTCAAACTTCCACTTAGCTAATTTTTTTGAAATTTTGTGTGAATGAACATAAGCACATATAAAACACATGTAAAAAATTTGAAAACGTTATCTTTTCACACGCGACGTAAAAAAAAGACAAATCTCATTTTCAAAATGGGCCAACTTTTTTTTTTGTTGGGCTGGAATTTTGTCTTTTTTGCACAGCATTCAAATCATAATATTTTGAAGCGAAATTTCACCCGCTTGTGAGAAATACATATAGGTTCATGTGGAATTTTTTTTGATCTTTTGAAACGTTTAAATATGGTTTCGAATTTTTTTAAATAAAGTTCTCCCTGGAGCCCGGGAGCCAAAAGTCTGCACTCAAAAGAGTGATCCCTACTAACAGTATGGAAAGTGTAACATATATGCCTTGATCATGATAGGCAGCTCACAAGGACTAATTAAACATTGAAGCACAAGATTGGAGAGAATACAAGAACTAGCATGCTGCCATGAACCCTAGGTCCAAGGAGGAATTACTAACGAAGCGTCTCAAAGGCAAGCATGGTGATGGAGGAGTTTCCGGAGATCAATCCTCCCTCCGGCAGGGTGTCGGGACAGGAGATCTTGGGATCGCGATGACGGAAGGACAATGGCGTAAACGTGGAAAAGCCCCCGCCCCTCTGAGGGTTTTCGAAACGAGAGGGATAAATAGGCGCAAAGTAGGGGCACCAGGGGTGGGCCCACCTGGCCAGGCGAACTGGTGGCGCGCCCAGCCCCTGGCCGCGCCAGGTGGCCGCCTGGACAGGGGGTGGCTCCTCCTGGCCCCACTTCAAGCATCTGGAAGCTTCCTTCAAATAAGAATTTCTGGAATTTTTCTAGATTTTTCTGGTAATATTGATTTTTCACCTTTTTCTGCAAATCATGAACAACAATAGACATAAGGACACTAGGTTAATAGGTTTGTCCCAAATATGTCGTAAAAGGATATGAAATTGCATCAAAACATATAACAAAGTCACCAAACAAGCATGAAACAAGGAAAAATGTAGATACGTTTGGGTTGTATCAGACGCCCTTCAAGTTTGTCGGCAGCTTCATCGTTAGGATCGCTTGAATCTTCTCAAGGTTCGTTTCAATGGCTCGGGCCGACACTAGGTACCCGAGAAGTTGGCCTGCAGGCACCCCGAATACACACTTTTTGGGTTCAGTTTGATGTGGTAGTGGTTGAGTGCGGAAAAGGTTTTCCGCAGGTTATCGAGTAGTGGGTATGCCTTGTAAGTCTTGACGATGATGTCATCAACATACACTTTCACGTTGCGCCCGATCTAGTTCTGCAGGCATGCCTACATCATACGCTGGTACATGGCTCCAGCGTTCTTCATCTGGAAGGGCATTGTTGTATGGCAGAACACCCCATAGGTGTGATGAACGTTGTGTGTTCTTCATCCTCGACCTTCATCCTGATTTGATTGTAACCAAAATAGGCATCCAAGAAGGAGAGGATGTCGCAACCTGCCATGGAGTCGACAATTTGGTCGATCCGTGGTAGGGGAAGTGGTCTTTAGGGCAGTGCTTGTTCACATGCCCGTAGTCGACGCACATACATAGGATCGTCGTCTCCTTCTTTGGCACAAGCACCGGGTTTTCTTCCCAGGTGGTTTTCTTGGTATCCCGAATGAATTTAGCTTCGAGTAGTCTGTTGACTTTTTCTCCGATGGCTCTGCGATTCAGCTCTAGAAGCAGCGCAGGGATTTCTTGATTGGTCTTGCGTTAGGAAGAATTTGGAGAGAGTTCTCGGGGAATTCTTTGGGGACGCCTGGCATGTCCACTGGACACCAGGCGAAGATCTCCTAGTTCTCACAGAGGAATTCGAAGAGCGCGCTTTCCTAAGAGATGGGTAAGGTGGATGACAATCGAACGGTCTTGGTGGAATCCATCGGGTGCACTTGATGAGTCCTTGTGTCGCTGTTGATGCAGAAGTCTCGAGTGAGCTTGTTTCGTCCGGTTTCTGGAAAGAGACTCTTGTCGGTGATCGTGGCTATCTCGGCTAGCTCCTCTCGTTCCCCAAATGTCTTACAGATTTTGTGGAAGGCCATATCAAAGTGGTCGGACCGAATAAAGCTTATGTTGATGGTGATGACTCCCTTGGATCCCGAGATCTTCAGCTTCAGGTATGCGTCGTGTGGGGCGGCCATGATTCTAGCGAATGCCGATCGACCGAGGATAGTGTGGTACTGCAACTGCCAGATTACTACGTCAAAGTCTATCTTCTCCCTTCGGAAGTGTATTGATCTCCAAACACGACGTCGAGGTTGATCTACCTAACGCAAAAAACCCAATTATGGATGAACACTGACCCTAGTCATACGTAAATGGGTGAGAGAGACCTACCGGACTAGTAACACAATCATCATCGGAGGAGGAACTAGATTTGTCGCCCCAGGAGACCATGGCATCAAGTTTCGACGGCTAAGCGGCAGCGGCTTGCCAGCGGTTGAAGTGCACGAGCAAGAGGTGGGGATTAGAGCAGCTACTAACGACTGTATGCGGTTGCTTGTTAACAAATGATACCCCACATGTAATAAGTTGCGTCGGCCCCACATGTAATAAGCTGCTTCGCCTTGGCCCCACCTGTAATAATCTGCCTCGCCTCAGCCCCACCTGTAATAAAGGGCCTCGCCTCGGTCCCACCTGTAATAAGCTGGCTCGCCTCGGCGCCAGATGTTATAAGGTGCCTCGCCTCGGCCCCACATGTAATAAGGTGCCTCGCCTTGGCCCCACATATAATAAGATATCTCAGTCATAGCCTGAGTTCAGAAAAATAGATGTCCGAGCCCACCTGTCAGGACATCACGCGGCCCGCTAGTCAGGAGGTAACGGTCAAAGGCTTTGACTAGACGGCAGGTACTCCGTTTGGGCCTTGGTGAGCTATTGCTAGAGGAGGGAGGGAAAAAGTGAGCAGCGTTAAAAGGGAGGGGCAAAACTAAGTAGCGCTAAGAAAGGAAGGGCACGAGCATAGTAAATCCTTTATTTAATGGATCAGGGCAAATGTAGTTTATTCATGGAAAACGAACTTTATTGATCATGGCAAAAAAAATCTTCTTTGCAACATGACAAAATTTTGTTTTTATGGAACCATGGCAATTTTAGTATGTGTCACGGGATATTTAGTACGGATCACGTAGCCGCTCTTCTCACCTCCAGGATCCACGGTGGTGGACTCGTCCCCATCGTTGGGGATGTTGCTGGTGTCATCGTCGTTGCATATCCTTTGATCTTGATGGTAGAGACCTCTGCGCTTGGTGCATGGGGAAATCTAAATCTGGATCGTGTCCTCTAAACTCAACCAAGTCATGTTTTCTCCTTTATCATCTTTGGAGTGGGGGCAGAGAGCGGATCGTAGCCGATCAGGTGTGCCATCTCTACGATGTCAAGAGAAGGAAGAGGTATGTTGAGAATATGCATCTCGGATGAACCAACAAAGGAAACGAAGCGTGAGAATTATACCTGAAAAAACGAGTTTCTGGGCGTTGAAGCCGGAGTTCAGGGTGTCTCCATGGAACAAGGCGGCTTTACCATTGAACATGAGGGACATCTCTGGTATGGTCTTCCCCTCGTAGTAGTGATCTCGGATGGCATGTTTGGCATTGTTGAGACTGTTGTACTCCCACATCGGGTGCGCTTGGGCTTGGAGCTGTTGGATGCCATGGCTGAGCGACACGTCCATGACATGGATAAGTCTCAGCCCATCGCTAGCCAGTACCAGCACCTTGGCACTCAGTTTGGTTACCTCCTCGTACTCCCGCTCTGAGCCCTTGCTCGCCTTCCATGATTTGCGCCGGCTAATAGAGATCAGGGTGAAGGGAGTGACTATCCATGGCCGTCAAAGTGGATCCTCTAGAACTACATCTGAGTTCTAGAACCACTCCTACTACCATTTTTTATTCGACTCTGTCAAGCCCTCTGTCAGATAGTTGGAGCATCCACCTTGCCGAAGGCGGCAACCGGCCCCATCCTTGCACGTCTCATCGTTGTTGGTTTAGGGGATGAGGCAGAAATACTCATGCTACCAGACGAGATGGGTGTCCTAGCAGAGGAAAGCTTCACACAACGTGATAAAACACGGGATGTGGAGCATCGGTTTGGGCGAAAGGTGGATGCGGTAAAGAGGAAGAAGGCCCATGAAGAAAGGGTGTATTGGAAAACCAATGCCATGAATGAGGAAGGGCATGAAGCATACCATTTTGTTTTCCTCGGTGCGAAGAAGTGGGATCGTCTCAGATTGGGTGGTGCCATCCATGTTGATGAGTGGTACGCGGGTGAAGGGGACCTCCCATGGCGGCAGGTAGCCATGTTAGATTATAGTTATGATTCTTCTAGAATCTAGAGATAGGCTTCTCTGTTTAAATCTGTTTCTATCTCTACCTTCAGTTGTAATCCTCCCCATGTAATCTTCTCTCTGCGGACGATCCCTAGAGGAGTTCGTTTGTCTAATCTCCAAGGCAACTTCCCTATATAACATGCAGGCTACCCCAGCCAACGGGTACGCTTTCCCAACTGTTTACATGGTAACCAGAGCTATCTTCCATCTATAGATCGCATCTAGCGTCCCCCCAACCGAAAGAGACAACCATGACCGGCACAGCAGCCGCCACCGCGCCCGCTACCGCACAGAGCTCCCTGAGCGCGCTCACCCCTCACCTATCCCTGTCATCCTCCTCCTCCACCTTCGCCCCCTCCACCACTTCAAGCCCCGGCATCGCTTCCCTCGGTGCTCCACCCGCGGAGAAACTCTCGCGGACCAGCTTCCTGTTATGGAAGGCCATCGTGCTGCCCAACATCAAGGGTGCATGGATGGACCACTACCTCGACGCCGACTCTCCAGCGCCACCGGCCACCGTCCTGAAGCAGAACTCGGACGGCAAGGAGGAGCCCGTCGTGAACTACGCCAGCGTCCTTTGGTATGCCCAACAGCAGCAGATTTTAAGTTATCTCATGGGTTCCTTGTCCCGCGAGATTCTTGCGCAGGTAGCCACTCTCCAGACGCCGGCAGCCGTGTGGAGCGCCATCAACTCCATCTTCGCGGCGCAGACTCAGGCCCAAGCTGTGAACACGCGCATAGCGCTTGTGAATCTCCAGAAGGGGTCCTCCTCCATGGAGAAGTACCTCACTCAAATCAAAGCTCTCGCAGATGAGAGTGCTCTCGCCGGGACTCCTCTCTCGGACCAGGAGGTGGTGTCCTATGTCGTCACCGGCCTCGACATGGAATACAACTCGATCGTCTCCGCCCTCACTTCGCGCCTCGACCCCATCACCCCCACGGAGCTCTTCAGCCACCTCCTCACGTTCGAAGGCCGCCTGCAACTTCTCCAAGGGACCAACGTCAGGCAATCTTCTGCCAATGCGGCTGCTCGCGGCCGCGGCCGCGGACCCCGTGAACGTGCCGGCGGCAACAACAATGGTGGCGGCCGCGGTGGTGGCGGCGGTCGCTACGGCGGCGGCGGCGGACCTCGGCAGGGCAACAACAACAACAACAACAACAACAACAACAATGCGCCAAGACAGCGTTGCCAACTCTGCAAGAAACCTGGACACGAGGTGATGGATTGTTAGCACCTCTTTGGTGAAAATTTTGTACCAGACGAACGCCATGTTGCAGCTGCCCTTCGTGAGCAAGGAGGAGGAGACAACACGGTGTGGCTCGCTGACTCAGGAGCCACAGACCACATCACGAGCGAGCCCGAGAAGCTTGCCGTCAGAGAAAGGTACTACGGCCATGATCAAGTCCAAACTGCAAGCAATGGTGGAGGTATGACTATCAAACATATTGGTCAATCTCGTATTTGTTCCCCTATTTCTCAACGTGATCTTCTTTTAAACGATGCCCTTCATGTTCCTCAAGACAACAAAAATCTATGTTCTATATCTCGCTTGACGGCTGATAACAATGTCTTTATTGAAACTCACCCAAACTATTTTCTTATTAAGGACCGGGTAGCGAAGGAGCTCCTCCACCACGGTAGATGCGTCGGTGGCCTCTACCCCATCACATCCGGAGCACTCAATGGTTGTCGTCGTCATCAATTTCATTCAGCCATCAAGCCCTCCTAGGCTCGGTGGCATGAGAGATTAGGTCATCCGTCCTTAGCCATAGTGGAAAAAATAATTAGTCAAAGTGGTCTTCCTTTATCTAGTAGCAATAAAGTTGAGTCGGTATGTGAAGCATGTCAATGTGCTAAAAGTCACCAACTCCCATATCCCAAGTCAGATAGTGTGTCTAGTGCTCCTTTGGAACTTGTTTTCTCGGATGTATGGGGCCATGCCCGTGATTCTTTTGGACGAAAGAAATATTATGTCAGTTTTATTGATGATTTCAGTAAGTTTACCTGGATATATCTTCTTAGACACAAATCTGAAGTTTTCTCCATATTCCAAGAGTTTCAGAAACTTGTTGAAAGACACTTTGATAAGAAAATTATCTCAGTCCAAAGTGATTGGGGAGGAGAGTATGAAAAACTCAACTCCTATTTTCGTTCCATTGGCATTACACATCATGTGTCTTGTCCTCATGCACATCAACAAAATGGCTCCGCCGAGCGAAAACATTGCCACATTGTAGAGGTTGGCCTATCTCTCCTCGCACATGCGTCTATGCCCTTAAAATATTGGGCTGAAGCCTTTATTGCTGCCACATATCTCATAAACCGTCTACCCGCCAAAGTCATTGGCTATGTCACCCCTCTTGAAAAATTGTTTCGCCAAAAACCAGACTACACATCGCTTAAAACCTTTGGGTGTGCTTGCTACCCTAACTTGCGTCCCTGCAATCGCCATAAGCTTGAATTTTGCTCCACTCAATGTGTTTTTCTTGGCTATAGTAACCTTCACAAGGGCTACAAGTGCCTTGAAATCTCGACAGGACGCATATACATATCTCGTGATGTCGTCTTTGGTGAAACTATTTTTCCATTTGCTAAACTTCATCCCAATGCCGGAGCACTTCTCCGGGCTGAAATCTCTCTTTTGACCACATCTGATCACGGGGATGAACAAATATTAGTTGATCATATGTCACAAAACAAAGAAACGGAAAAAGAAAATTTTATTTCTTGCCAAAACAGAATTACCGGGTGTGATTTCATGTGGCAGGAAAGAGACAAATCAGGCGCAGCTTTTAATGCTGATACACCTGCAGTGGAAGGTGCGGAGTCCAATGCTGAATCACCTAGCAGCAGCAGCGGCGCGAGATCCGGAGCTGACATGCCCGACAGACGCGCTGCGCCACCACTTTCCCGCGTGGAGTCTCCACTCGCCTCTCCCGATGCAACGCGTGTTCGCATGCATGCATGAGCGGGGCCGGCACCCTACAGCGACCTGGCGCGCGACAGCGACGCGCACCAGGATTCCGAGCCAGTGGCGGGCCATGCACCTGACTCGTCCGTCAGTTCTGGCGTGCAGAACCTGCAGCGCACCGCAGCCGAGGAGGATCACGCCCCTGGCTCCCCTGGTTCAGGTGCTGCTGCTCCTCGTACTGACCCATCAGGAATGGGATCCTCTGTGCAAAATCCTGTCACGGCTGCACCTGTACAAGAACCTCCTCGGCGCAATACCAGATCGCAGTCTGGTGTACACAAACCAAAGAAATACACTGATGGCACTATAAGGTATGACATGGTTAAACATGCATTCCTTACTAGTACTGGAGAGCCCATTAATCTACATGATGCCCTTGCTAGTGAACATTGGAAACAAGCAATGGATAGTGAATATCATGCACTCATGAAAAATAATACCTGGCACCTAGTGACACCGCCAAAGGGAAAAAATGTGATAGACTATAAATGGGTGTATAAAATTAAGAGGAAATCTGATGGAAGCATAGACAGGTATAAAGCCAGATTAGTTGCAAAAGGTTTCAAACAGAGATATGGAATTGATTATGAGGATACTTTCAGTCCTGTTGTAAAACCTGCTACTATCAGATTGGTTCTGTCTATTGCTATTTCTAGGGGATGGAGTTTGCGTCAGCTAGATGTGCAGAACGCGTTTCTTCATGGTGTTCTAGAGGAAGAAGTGTTCATGCGGCAACCACCTGGGTATGAAAGTAAGAGTAATCCACACTATGTCTGTAAATTGGATAAAGCTCTATATGGTTTGAAGCAGGACCCAAGAGCCTGGTATTCCAAGTTAAGTACACAGTTACAATACCTTGGCTTCACTCCATCCAAGGCAGATACATCTCTTTTCTTCTACAACAAAAATGATATTACTATATTTGTGTATGTGGATGATATAATTGTTGCTAGCTCTAATTCTAATGCAACATCATGTCTACTTCGAGATCTAAAATTGGAATTTGCCCTTAAAGATCTTGGAAGTCTCCACTACTTTCTTGGTATAGAGGTTAAACAAGTTAAAGATGGAATTCTCCTTACACAAGACAAATATATGACAGACATACTGAGACAAGTAGGTATGGAGCATTGCAAATCTGTTACCACACCGATGTCTACTTCAGAAAAATTGTCTGCTGAAAGTGGTGATCCTCTTGGTCCAGATGATGCAACAAATTACAGAAGTATTGTGGGAGAACTTCAATATTTGACTCTTACTCGTCCTGATATTTCCTATTCAGTTAATAAAGTATGTCAGATCTGGCATGCTCCCAGTAAAGTTCATTGGACAGCTGTGAAGAGAATCCTGAGATAGTTGAAGCTTACAAAGGGACTGGGACTTCAGATCAACAAGTCTCCTTCCATGCTTATTACTGCCTATTCTGATGCAGACTGGGCAGGTTGTGCTGATGACAGAAGATCAACAGGTGGTTTTGCAGTTTTCCTGGGATCAAACCTTGTTTCATGGAGTGCAAGAAAACATGCGACAGTTTCAAGGTCCAGTACAGAGGCAGAATACAAAGCTCTAGCTAATGCAACTGTTGAAGTCATGTGGATTCAAACTATTCTTAAGGAGCTCAATATGAAGACACCTCCAGCTGCTAGATTATGGTGTGATAATATTGGAGCAACATACTTGTCTGCCAATCCTGTTTTTCATGCACAAACCAAACATATAGAAGTTGATTTCCACTTTGTCAGAGAAAGAGTTGCTCGCAAACTACTTGACATCAAGTTCATCCCTACAGGAGATCAACTTGCAGACGGATTCACCAAGCCTCTTACAGTAAGAAGGTTAAATGATTTTGTATACAATCTGAACCTTGGTAAAGTTTCATAAGGTTTAGATTGAGGGGGGGTGTTAGATTATAGTTATGATTCTTCTAGAATCTAGAGATAGGCTTTTCTGTTTAAATATGTTTCTATCTCTACCTTCAGTTGTAATCCTCCCCGTGTAATCTTCTCTCTGCGGACGATCCCTAGAGGAGTTCGTTTGTGTAATCTCCAAGGAAACTTGCCTATATAACATGCAGGCTACCCCAGCCAACGGGTACGCTTTCCCAACTGTTTACAAGCCAGCCTGAGACAGTCGATCAAGGTGCGCTTAGGCGATGGTGTAAGTCCTCCACTTCAATTTAGTGAGGGAACACACTTTTTACCTACGTCGGTGTTTACTATTTGGATGTTCTTGCATAACCTTCGCTTGTCGTCCATTGTTTCGATGGGCTTCAGGCCTTGAGGGATGCAAGATTTAGCTTGACAGCGAGGGACGGTGAGTGCGCAAGGAAGGAGAAAAACGCCGGTAGGGCGGCACAGGCCCCAGTTACTATGGGCCTTGACCTGGGGGCGTGGCTTTTATGCCTTCCTACACTTTAGCACTGTTCATCACTACAGACATTGTTTGTTACTGTAGCATTGTTGTTTGCTTCGGCCGTAGACTAATCTTATAGTCTCTATTGAACACGGGAAGAAGGAAGCAGCGGAGCTGAGAGCGTAAATCTCCCCTGTACCACATTTCCCCTTTTGTAGGTGGGGGAAATACAAGGCGGCGGAGAGTAAATCGCAGCTATGTGGCAATGAATCTATGTTTATCCCATTGATTGCATGTTAATGGGTACGGGGATCGAGGGCTTGTAATTATTGATGTGCGGGGATCGAGGAGCACATCCCTTTGACGGGACTTTACTTTAATGGGCCCATGACCTACCCTTGCATGTCACATCGATCATCGGGTCAACCGTGTTATGTGGTCAAGTGGGCTGGTGGATAAGACCAATCTGATTTTGTTAGGACCGGGTCGGATAAGCCTTCATGGTGAAGGATGGGAATTCTTCCCACCCAAGTAACTTGCAATCCGGGAAATATTTCCAAGGTGTAAGTCAACTATGCTCTTTCAACATTTTCAGGACCAAGGTGATCTATAACACCTTGGATGGAAGCCCGGCTGATGGAGAACAGGTGCATAAAACCATTGTTTGGAGAAGATTTTGTTGAACCGATTTCAAGGTTAAAAAACATCATTTTCATTAGGACACACTTACTGTCCTAAAAACCCCGGAATCTACCTAACTACAACAATTAGGTTAAATATATAAAAAATTCTACCATTGACAAGTAATAAACTTGCCATGGTTACAATATATAGATACCACCCGTGAACTAATTTAGGAAAATACCTATCATAAAATGATGGCAACTTATACAAAAATCATGTGACAAATATTAAGAGAGATATTTTGCCCTAAATCATGAAAATATTATTGATTGTAACATTGCTGCAATCACAAAAGAAATACAAAACAACCAGCTGGTTGGATGTGTGTTCAAACAAAAAGTTTGCACTACCAAAAAATACCATACATGACAATCAACAAAATGCCAAGTGTTAGAACTAAATCTACCAAATCATTAAACCACTGCATAAGATATGTTTCGATATTGCGATAATTCGGCTGATTTATCACTTACCGACGTCTGATCGATAAGATAAATCAGACGATATGCTGATAAACCAACCGATTGACCCCTTATCTTGGATCACCGATTAGTTCTCGATAAGCGATATCCTCAACATTGCATGAATCAAAACTAGAAACTTAACAACTATTGTTTGAACATAAGTTGCCGTTGTTTCATAATATGAAGGGAAAAATAAAATATATGATATAGTTTTATTAGATACAAAAATGCCGATGGCATGTTAAAACTAGTTTTGCCACATAATGTACAAAGAGGAATTTACGGTTTGTGCAAACAAAAAATGTTTACGAAATAAAGAAATTTAGCATATTTTGTTGAACAAATATTTCCATGCTCGGAAGGTAAATGAATAAAAATAGCCATGGTACAATTTTTTTGACATGGTTTTAAAACTGCGTGTAATGTATCCTATTGATTAAATTCAGATTTTGGTAAATTGTGTTTGGATGTCAAAAATATTTTATTGTATTCTATATAAATGAATTCCAAAAACTATTTCGCTCGCAAATTAAGGTCATCGTGGAGAGGGTGTGGCTCAAGGCTTGGGCCTTGGCTGGCTTGGATAGCCACTTGTGGTTGTTCATGTTGTTCCCCCATTATTTCCTTCTATTATCTTTTTCTAATCTCTCTGTTCATTTCTAAAACACAATATAACACAGACGCTTACATATACGCGCATACACTCATTTCTATAAACGCACACCCGCACACTCTACTCATATAAGCATATTCGCAATACTGAGTTGACACATCAAAAAATGCGAGCAATACCGAGCTGACACATAAATATGTGATTTGAACTCTAGCAGGCTAGGGATACCACTGCTCCTCTAACCAACTCCACCATATGTTGATTCGCTCTAATCTCCATTATTGTAACTAGATCTTGAGTGATTAGAGAACCAAGCAGTTAACAGCATGACACCGACCCTAAGCGGCCACACATTTTGAGCCGGTCTAACATCGTATATCATAGAGCTTCTTTTATATTTTGTCTTTTCTAATTTACGTGTGTTTAATGAAGTGTACATATCTATATCTTACTCCAACATATTAACAAATCCCTAGCATCAAGTCTGACCTACCATGACAAATCCTTATCATCACTACAAAACAAATTTGCTATGGCATGTACAAACAAATCGAACATCAACGTTTTACATGATGTTCCTTGCCTTGTAACACAAACACCAAGTACACCATTGTATTTTAAAAGAAATTATAAATCAGGTAAAACACAAGATTATTTGAAGGGATTTCCAAGCAAGCACTTCGTCATGAAAGTAAACAGATCTCAAATGTATGATGAAAGAGGCTCAATTGTATAGTTTTTCGGTAACCAAATACAGTATTACAATCAGAGTAATCTGTAATCAAAGTACTACTACTCAAGTGAGAAAAGATGCATGGTGCTAGGCACAACAACACTGATCGGCGTTGCAGTAGGCCCCAGTTGAGGGCTTGCCGCTGATGCTGCATATGGTCTGGCAACGGTCCGGGCAGTTTTCCACATGGAAGCACTCTGCAGGATTCGCTTCTTCAACTGCAAGTTTCATGGATGAGTAATTAACTAGCATGCTCAAATTATGAAGTGATGGAAAAGTATGTCGGAAAAAATGTTGATGATTCTAAAAAACAGGTACAACTACAAATTTACGAACGAAAATAATTGATCGAGAGAACAAAGTTTGGCAACATATACGTGTACGTGCATGGAAGGACGATGATGATATGGTGGAAGACATGATCATAAGGACCACCAAAACCGCAACCATAATGGTAACATTGCTCTTTGGTGCCATGACTAGGAGGAGAGAAGATCACCTATTTCTTTGTTGTGTTCTTAAGGATACGGTACGGTCTGCCTCCATGCTCCCATGCATAGTCGTTTATATAGTAGGTCAATATCAAATCTTTGGCATTGGCTTGAGTATCAACTAATGGATATGCTTTCCCCATTTTTGGTCGGAATTAATTTACTAATAGCTTTTAAAGACACATTTATGTACGTAAAATATTACCATTTTCTTTTTAGGAAAAATGATTAATTTCAAGAGATATAGTATCCTCCTTTTCTTGGATGTTCCTTGGTATGCAAGGAAATCTTAGACAAAATCAAATCTTTGGCATTGGATTGTGTATTTAGAATGAGATGAATCCAAGTAAATTTGGACGTTTAGATGCATGCTTGGTACGTAAAGTATTATTTCTCATGCAAAAGATAGGATAATGCCCGTGCGTTGCAACGGGTAAAATAAATCCTCGCATCCCAAACGATACATTCATGTTGTCACTTCTTTTCTTCGTCATGGTGGTCACATTTTTTCACCTACCCACCATGAACGTGCTCAATTTTAAATTGATGATCTTGGTTATCATACTCTAGCACATCGCTTGGTGAGCCTCTCCATGCTTCAACGGGTTATTCTTCATACTTTTGATGACATTGGACGATAGACGCCCCTCTTGCCTCATCTAAACTTGATGCATGCACCATTCCCGCACTCTTGCCCCTAGTCCAAGGTCCATTCATACTATATTAAAAGACATGTGCCACCGCTTCTCCTCATTGTTGACAGGTGCAGCGTGAGAAGTGAGGTTGGGGCAGAGGGCAGCGGCAATATAACATTGAATCACATCATTGCAAGTGAATATTTATTCATTAATATCGTTGAGTTGGACTTCACTTGCCCTTCCCGAGCTATGATCTAAATCACCCCTACACCCACTCATATTTAAATTTTATTATTTTCTTGTAAATGCATCAACATTCTTTCTAAAATACATAAATACATTTTAAATTATATAGACTTGTTTAAAGAGCATGAATATTTTTAAGCATGTGAACACTTTTTTGAACGATATTTTTTTGAGAGGGTAAGCATTTTTAAATTAGATGAACATTACTTTAATACGTGAACACTTTTCTTATAAGTACGCAAACATTTTAAAGTGGATGAATAATTTTGAAAATTATATCTTCCGAACGACATAGTAAAACTAAAAGTGATATGGTTACATGTATGCGCGCTTTCCTTTTTTTTCTTGATAATTAGTTTTTTTTTCTTTCTGGTACTTCGAAAATTAATTTCTTCTATAATTTATTTTCTTCCTAAGAGGAAGGATGGAGTTTATTCTTTTTTTCTTTACTAAGGAAAGTGCATGTCCTATATGTAGGTCCACAATATATCTTTTTTAGATATATTCCCTTTATTTTTAATTAAATATAACAATGCACCTGCATTGCAATATGTTTTTACTTTTACCTATTATTACCTTTTTACATTAATGTGATTTTCTAATAATTATTTATGAAATCCTACCCATGATTTATGTTGATCCGTGATTTATCTTCACACATTAAGATGTTTTGTCAGAGATTTTAGGAAGAGGATCTAGTGATTTTGACGATAATTAATATTATTCATTTTGACACATTGTTAGAATTTTTAGCCAATGTTAAGAATGACTTTTTTTTAGCAGGACGTTGAAACCTGATCAATAGGCCGAAGCACTAAAGACCAGATAGAAGATGTGAGGCCCAGGCTAGATTGGAAGCTGTGAATCGTTTTGGCTTTTTTGGAAAAACAGTGGATTGCAAGTTGATTAGCATAAAAGCGAGGTTTTTTTTACAAAATTGTTAAAACGGACTAAGAAAGTCACCTTTCTTTATTATTTGGTATAGATATAGATATAGATATGGATAGGAAAATGCCCGTGCGTTGCAACGGGAAAAAATATTTTATATTCTTATCTTTTATTTCCTAGATGATAATTATTTTTCAACATTTTTAGTGCTTTATTAAATTGACCTTAAGTTTTATAAAATATTATAAAAATGTATGCACTTAGAAAACTTGATAATTACAAAAACGTTCGCACTCAAGAAAAATTAGAATGTAAAAACGATTACGTATTTAAAAAATGTTATTATTTGAATCCTTTTTAATTTATTTGCACTTCAAAAATACATTAAAGTATTCGGGAATGTTAGCACATCACTCACGCGCTCACTCTTCTTTGATATATAAAAATTGTTTGCACTTAATTATAATTCATATTTAAAGAAAATTCACGCTCAAAAATGTTTGTATGCGAAAAATTTACAACATTTAAGTGTACGAACATTTGAATTTTTAAAAGTGTGAACTTTTTAATAGGTTCGTTAATGGATTTTAATACATTTTGTAACTACAATCAATAAATAAAAATAGTATAAACCTCTTTAAAAAGTATTGCAAAAAAATGAATTCCGGACAGAGAATTGTTTTTGAGTGTTATCATTTAAAAAAATTATGCATACTTTTACAAATTTTATAAATTTTGAATCCAATTATTTTTAAATTTAACACACTAAATGGATTTCAAGCAAAATAATAAAAATAAAATAATCATTAAAAAATTAGTTTTTAGTTTGAAAATCTTTGAGAAGTGAAGCAAGAAATGAATTCTGAGCAGAGCAACTATATTGAAGTACAATTTTTTGTAAAATGTTTATGAACATTTTACAAATTTAATAAATTTTGAAGTCAAATATCTTTGAAATTTAACACACGAAATATTTTTTCATGTGCAAAAATAAAAATTAAAATGGACTCGTAGCAAGGCTCAGTTGTTCTCTGGTTTTGCCTCGCATTTGTTTTAATGGCCGTGGCCCAGGAGAAAGTGGCCCAACAAGAAAAATAACAGAGCGGCGAAATGTTTTCGCTTTTTTTTCTAGCGGCCGTGACCTAGGAGAAAGTGTCCCGATAAAAAATAGTAAAGCAACGAAACATTTTTTTCTGTATAAATAATGTAGTGCGGGTTTATAATCGAAAAAAAGAAGGGTTTTCTGAAATTTTGTTTAAACATCTTTGAGAAGTGAAGCAAGAAATGAATTCCGACCAAAGCAAATATTTGAAGTTTAATTTTTTTTTAAACATTATGAATATTTAATAATTTAATAAATTTTGAAGCCAAATATTTTTAAAATTTAACACACTAAATATATTTTCAATGCGCAAAAATAAAAATAAAAATGACTCGTAGCAAGGCTCAATTGTTCTCTGGTTTTGCCTCGCTTTTTTTTCTAATGGTCGTGGCCCAGGAGAAAGTGGCCTAACAAGAAAAATAACAGAGTAGCGAAATGTTTTCGCTTTTTTTCTAGCGGACATGGCCAAGGAGAAAGTGGCCGAGCAAAAGAATAACAACGCAACGAAACGTTTTTTTTTCTGTATAAATAATGGAGTGCGGGTTTATTACAAAAAAGGAGGGTTTTTCTGCAAATTTGCCACGGCAGACTAAGAAAGTCACTTCCCTTTATTACTAGGTATAGATAATGTTGTATATTTCTTATGTTGCTGATACAATTGATACGTGCTAAATTTGATGTACTATTTTTTATAAGTGCAAATTTCTTGCACTTCCTAGTATTTTTCAAGGATGATGCATGAACTGTATCAAATTCAGTTATTGTTTATAATAAATTTTCCATAATCATATGGAGCTAGCGTACCTGTTCGTAGATTTTTGCACAACGCTTTGGTGACCGTTTGATATGGGGCACTAATCTTGACGCAGATCGACCCGCCATGTATCCAACAGAGAGTGTTCGCTCTACGACTGAATTGCGCGAACTGTCTCCACTAATCTTGACGCAAATCGACACCACTACTCACTTCCTCTTCCTCCTCATTTTCTCTTCCCTTTCTTCGAGTAATTCGAACGGATCCCATCGGCCCGGGTCTACATCGCTCCCCTCCGACGCTCCGCACAATCCTCCCTGCGTTGTTACTCTTCTAATAAAACAATAGATAGACGTACTAAATCTAATGCACTGTTTTGAGTAAGTGAAATATTCATGAGTTTTTGGTATTTTTCAAGAACGCCAATATTTGGCATACAACAGCTGAGGGAGTTACCCTTTGCGAACTAATATATAGATACCACCCGTGAATTAATTTAAGAAAAAAGCTATCATAAAATGATTGGCAAATTATACAAAAATCATGTGACAAATATTTAGAGAGATCTTGTGCCCTAAATCATGAAAACATTGTTAATTGTAACATTGGTGCAATCACAAAAGAAATACAAAAACAACCAGCTGGTTGGATGTGTATTCGATCAAAAAGTTCGCACTACCAAAAATTTATTTTCATGACATTCAACAAAATGCCGAGTGTTAGAACTAAATCTACTAAATCATTCAACCGCTGTTCAAGATATTTTCTAATATTCCGATAAATCGGCCGATTTATCGCTTACCGATGTCTGACCGAGAAGATAAATCGGCCGATATGCCGATAAACCGACCGATTTACCCCTTATCTTGGGTTACTGATAACTTCCTGATAACCGATATAACCAACATTGCATGAAACAAAACAAGAATCTTAACCATTATTATTTGAACCTAAGTTGTCGTTGTTTCATAATATGAAGGGAAAAAATTAAAAATATGATATAGTTTTATTAGATACAAAATTTTCGATGGCATGTCAAAAATAGTTTTGCCCCATAGTGTACAAAGAGAAATTTACCATGGTTTGTGCAAACAAAAAAATGTTTATAAATAAAGAAAATTAGCATGGTTTTGTTCGACAAAAAAATATCATTCTCAAAAGGTGAATGGATAAAAATAGACATGGTACAAAAAATAAATTTGACATGGTTTTAAAAGTGCATGTGATGTATCCTATCGATTAAATTCGAATTATGATAAATCATGTTTGTATACCAAAAAATATTTTATTGTATTCTATATAAATGGATTGGAGAACTATTTTGCTAGTAAATGAGGGTCATCATGGAGAGGGCGTGGCTCAAGGCTTGGCCTTGGCTGGCTTGGCTAGGCACTTGTGGTTGTTCATGTTGTTCCTCGTTATTTCCTTCTCTGTCTTTTGCGGGGTTATTTATTTCCTTCTATTATCTTTTTTAATATTCATCTTTATTTTTGAAACATAGTACAACGCAAATTCTTCCATATGCGCACATACACTTATTTCTAGGAACCGACACACGCACATCCTACCTCTATAAGCATCTTTGCAATACTGAATCGACACATAAAAAAATGCGAGCACCAATGTCCAATCTGGGATTTTAACTCTAATGGGTTGGGGATACCACTGTTCCTCTAACAAACTCAACCATAGGTTGATTCGCTCTAATTTCCATTATTGTAACTAGATCTTGATTGATTAGAGAACCAAGCAGTTAACAACATGGCACCGACCCTGACGGGCCACACAATTTGAGCCGGTCGAACATCATATATCGATCATAAAGCTTTTTTATATTTTGTCTTTGGTAATTTATGTGCGTTTACTGAACTGTACATATCTATATCTTACTTCAACATAAGAGTATTTTACAAACCCCAGCATCAACTGTGACCTACCATGACAAATCCTTATCATCACTATGGACCAAATCTATTGCGGCATGTAGCAACAAATCGAATATCAATGTTTCACATGATGTTCCTTGCCTTGGAACACGATCTGGTACAACATTGTTTCTTTAAGGGACGATATAAATCAAGGAAAACACAAATTTATGTGAAGAGACTTCCAAGCAAGCACTTCGTCACCAAAGTAAATAGATCTCGACCGCATGATAAAAGAGGCTCAATTGTATAGTTTTCAGTAACCAAATACAATATTACAATCACAATATTATGTAATCAAAGTATTACTCGAGCGAGAAAAAGAATCATGGTGCTAGCCACAACAACATTGATCGGCGTTGCAATAGGCCCCAGTTGAGGGCTTGCCCCTGATGGTGCATACAGTCTGGCAACGCTGTGGGCAGTTATCTTCATGGAAGCACTCTGCAGGATTCGCTTCATCTTCAACTACAAGTTCCATGGATGAGAAATTAGCTAGCATGCTCAAATTATGAACTCGATTGAAAAGTATGTAGGAAAAAATATTTTTGACTATTTTTTGTTAAAAAAACAGATGCAATGACATATTTACAAACAAAAATAACCGATCGAGAGAACAAAATTTGGCAACATATGAACAACACAATAGGAGATGTTATTACTCGTACGTGCATGGCAGGACGATGATTGTATGGTGGAAGACATGATCATAAAAACCACCAAAACCGTAGCAATCATGGTAGCATTGCTCTTCGGTGCCATGACTAGGAGGAGAGGAGATCAGCTATTTCTTTGTTGTGTTCTTAAGAATACGGTATGGTCTGCATCCATGCCCCCATGTATAGTCGTTTATATAGAAGGTCAAAATAAAATCTTTGGCATTGGATTGAGTATCAACTAATGGATATGCTTTCCCCATTTTTTTGGTCGGAATTAATTTACTAATGGCTTTTAAGGACACATTTACGTTTGGGAATAAAATATTACCATTTTGATTTTAGGCGGAAAATGATTAATTTTTAGAGATATAGTATCCTCCTTTTCTTGGATGTTTCTTGGTATGCAAGGAAATCTTGGACAAAATCAAATATTTGGCATTGGATTGTGTATTTAAAGTGAGATGAATCCAAGTAAATCTTGAACGTTTAGATGCCGGCTTGGTACTTACAATATTATTTCTCATGCAAAAGATAATGTTGTATATTTCTGGTGTTGCGTATACAATATATACGTACTAAATTTAATGTACTACTTTTTATAAATGCAAATTTTCATGTACTTCCTGGAAAATTTTAAGGATGATGCATGAACTGTATCAAGTTTCAGCTATTGCTTATATTAAAATTTCCGTAGTCATATGGATCTAGCGTACCTGTTCGTAGTTTTTTGCACAACTATCAATATCATCATCATCAAGGTCTATATCATCAATCACATTAAATTTTCCGTAGTCATATGGGGCATTCATAGTTGAAAGCACATCCATTATCATCATCAAGATCTACATCAATCTCACGGAGAAAACAAGAAATTTTTCGAGCGCGTCACTCGAAGATCGACATTAACAAAAGTGCTCACGCGCAGCCTATAGGACAGAAAAACGTCCATGTTGCGGGCACTGGCGACGGCGACTCGGAGCTCATCTCGACGATCCCTTTGGTGGACAGATGAAAAATCCAATTTTCGAAAATCTGTGAAAATTTCAGCAAATTCCAACGGCTGGATCTCCGTCGGCGACTCCCGCACTGAAGTACTCTCGGAATCTGACGCAACTCCGCGCGACTCCAGCAAATAAATTCCTGACATTGGCTCGGACATCAACTCGAAGATCCCTTCGGTGAAAGCATGCGGGTTTCAATCCCTCACCAGCACAAAATATGTAAGAAAATTCCAACGGTTAGATCTCCGTCAGCGGCTCTCGCACTGCAACGCGTTTTTGGATCTACGCGAGATGGCGAATTTCCAATCGCGGATTCGAGTTCAATCTTGACTCACAAGGCTTCTACTCAAACCCGACATGCCATGGATGACTCGCCAAGGTTTATACATTGACTCGCGCCGCTACAGCCGCTACAACGAGGGCTACACAACACGCAACTTTGAAAAGTTGACCCCGCCCGGCGCGTCGAGTCATTCTCGGTCACTCGCCGCACCGTCGACTCCAAGCACACAAATCATCCTGCGCCGAGCTCCTTTGTATGGGCTCTCCCGTACTGAACTCCATCGCGCAGGAATCACCGCGTTGAGTCCTCTCTCCACTCGCTGGATAACTTCATCATGTCAACTACGTCATGCGACCTCTCTGCCTCAACACTCGAGGGCTCGCGGACTCGGGGGCTGAACGTTGCAGCCGCCATCACATCGACTTCGTCCTCTACATCGACTCCGGCTGCGGCATCTACTCTATCAATGGCGTCGACTCCGTCCACTACATCGACTATGGTTGCAGCATCGACTCTGTCCGCTGCATCGACTACACTCGCATGACACCTATGAAGGATCACAAATCGCTAAGTCTCTCTACTACACGTCGAAAATTCTTGTTTCTCATATTTTTAACTTGCTCGGGTCGCACTCGCCACCCGTGTGATATATTACATCTACCTGCAGCAAAGCGTTTCACCGGCCCCACGATACACCTAAAAGACTCGGGGGCTGCATACACACCAGTTTTGAAGGAAATTGAAGAACAAGTCAACTAACCTCCATCAACCGTTCCTTGCCACAAGCCGCAACTTTGTCAAGACGACTCCGCCCAGCGCGTTGAGTCCTCTCCGACCGCACGCCATGCACGCAACACTCGGGGGCTGCACCGAACAAGACAAGCCGTCGATATCAGGGTTAGCTTCAGAACAACTCGAGCCTATGCCCGAATCTACAAGTCGCACATAGCCTCGTGGGCTACTCCCATCGGGAGCGCTGGCGCGCACTCGACGAATTTCATCACGCGGATCAAACAAAAGGACGGGGTTAACTTCAGAACAAATCGAGCCTATGCCCGACTCTACAAGTCGCACATAGCCTCGGGGTCTACTCCCATCGGGAGCGCTGGCGCGCACCCGACGAATTTCATCACATCGACCAAACAAGAAGACGAGGTTAGCTTAACAAACAACTCAAGCCTATGCACGACTCTATGAGTCGAACATAGCCTCGGGGGCTACTCCCATCGGGAGCGCTAGCGCGCACCCGACGAAGCACTGCTTTCTCATCGAACAAAAAAGAAGAACTCGACGCATTTCCGAGGGGACAATACCTCGGTGTTTCCCATCACCGACAACCCGGTGACTACTTCATCAGCACTTGACACATCGGTGACTCGAGCAGAGGCAAATCAAGAAACCTGAAAGCATTCTCGAAAAATTCGAGTGCTCACTCGCGGAGTCTCAAGTAAAAGCACTCGCGGAGTCTCAAGCAAAAGCACTCACGGAGTTCAAGCAAAAGCAGTCGCGTAGTCTCAAGAAAAAGCACTCTCGGAGTCTCAAGGAAAAGCACCCTCGGAGTCTCAAGAAAAAGCACTCTCGTAGTCTCAAGCAACATCACTCTCAGAAGATTCGAGTGCTCACTCTCAAGAAAAAGCATTCTCGGAGTCTCAAGAAAAAGCATTCTCGGAGTCTCAAGCAGTAGCACTCTCGGAAGATTTGAGTGCTCACTCTCAAACAAAGCACTCTCGGAAGATTCGAGTGATCACTCTCAAACAACACGAAAGCACTCTCTGAAAAATCGACTGCTCACTGATAGAGTATCAAGCAACCTAAAGCACTCTCGGAAGTTTTGAGTTCTTACTCGCCCATACTGAAAAGTTCTCGAGTGAATACTCGCACAATGATACAAGGCATAAAGAACGAGCAAAAGGACCCCTGCCTGAGCACACAGACGCTCCGCGGATGCTCACACTATTAGTCCACTCAATGGTTTTTCGAGTGGGTGCATCCCATATCAAACTCCCCTCCAAACAAGAACAAATTCATCTATAGAGTTCGGGAGCTCCCTCACCCAAATGACGAAGTGCTCGAGTGGTTACTCGCACCAACAAGAGAAAATGCATCTCCAGAGTTCGGGTGCTCCCTCACCCAGCAGAAGATGATGACGCGCTCGAGTGGCTACTCGCACTAACCAGCAAGATCTAAAAATCTGAGAGTTCGGGTGCTCACTCACCCAGAAGACGAAGATGTGCTCGAGTGACTGATACGTCCGAAACGTATCTATAATTTCTGCTTGCTCCATGCATCTTTTGTGCGATATTGCTATGATATTGATACACTTCCATACACTTTTGATCATATTTGGACTAACCTGTTAACTCAGCGCACCCCAGTGTCAGTTCCTGTTTTCTGTTGTTTTTGTATTTCAGGTCTTCCCATTACTTAAAGTGCCAAAACAAATCCGGGAAAAATATAGGAAAAATCAGCGTACAGGAAGCTTCGGGAAGAGCCCAAGTGGGGCCAGAGGGGAGCCAGGGGTGGCCGCCTCCTAGGCCGCGCCAGGGGCCCCTAGTCCACCTCTGGCTGCCCCCCACCCCCTAGGCCGCGCCAGGGGCCCCTAGTCCACCTCTGGCTGCCCCCCATCGCCTATATATCCCTCTCGTCCCGAAACCCTCGAGGACAGAACCCTTTTTCGCGATCTCTCCTCTGTTCCGCCGTCGCCGCGCTTCCAAGATCGGGAGCACCAGGAGCCCTCTTCTCGGCACCCTGCCGGAGAGAGGAACCACCTCCGGGAGCTTCTCCGCCACCATGGATGCTTCCCGGATGAACCGTGAGTAGTCCACCTTGGACCATGGGTCCATGATCAGTAGCTATGTGATGTTCTCCTCCCCTCTTTGTTCTTCATGGTTTAGACCTCGTGAGCTGCCCTACATGATCGAGGCACATATATATTCTTTTTGCTGTTGCTATGTTGAGTTTGCTGGGATCTGATGGATTATAAGACTATGTTCAGATTGTGTTTGAGTAATATATTTGATGCTCCTCTTTTATATTTATGTTCTTGAGTAATTCTTGCATGTTCTCCGTTGCTGTTTATTGCTTTGGCCAAGTAGTAGGTAGTGACTCCAAGAGGGAGCGTTATGCATGATTGTGGGTTCATGCCCCCTTATGACTAGCTTGAGTGATAGAAACATGAGTCTAGGGGATGTGATGTTGCCACAAGGGAGAAAACAACGGTGCTTGTACTTGCGGGTGCAAGGATTGTTTACTTTACGCAAAGTTCTTTAATGCAGTTGTCTGTTGCTTTGAGTTTACACTTTGGGTGGGATTCGCAACTTAATACCAGCGAGATGTTCTAGATAGATATCTCAAGGTGGATGATTAGTAGGTAGATGCAGATGGATTTCGGTCTACTTGTCTTGGCGTACCGCCCATGCTTTTGAGCCTCTTCCTTTCTTTATAGCATAGTTAGCATTGGTTTGCGCACATAATCCTGTCAATTGCCCTGCTGTAATTTGTTTACCTCGCATGTCTATTTTATCGTCTTTTGGGAGAGAGACATCACTAGTGAACATCATGGGACCCCGGTCCATATTTCCAACACTGTTTACACTCGCTATTTATTTTCTGCTTTATTTCCTTTTCCGTTGCTATCGCTATCATTATTATCCCGTGCATTTGATCCTTTGTAAACAACAAGTCGGAGGGATTGACAACCTCTCTGAACCCATTGGGAGCAAAGTTATCTATTGTGTGTGCAGGTCCACGTCAACCGCCTAATTGCTGGCGCCGTTGTCACCTTCCTGTCGTTGTCGGAGTCTTACTGGAGACAAACCTTGGTATCTTCACCGAGGGAAATTTGCTGCTGTCTGAATCTCAACCTTCCAATTTGGGTAACCAACGAGGGGCGAGAAGCCATCAAAGCTAATTTCTGGCGCCGTTGCCGGGGATTCCGAAGCGCCGCAAAAGAGTGGTCCCGCCAACCGCCAAATTTCTGGCGCCATTGCCGGGGACTCCACTCTTCAAGATATGGGAGTTGCACACTATATTTTATCTTTGCTTTTTAGTCTTGTTAGTTTACCTTTCCAGTTTTTGCTTTTGCCTTTGTGTCTTATATGAATACCTTTTGCCTTTGTCTTGCTTTGCCTAGTGATGCTGTCCTCACCATGGGTGCTGAACCACCCAAATATGGAAGGATGGACATGTTTCACTTGGATCGTCTTCGATCAATTTGTGCTCGCGCTAAAAACCCAATCGACTTGGTTGAGGGAAAATCATTGGATGAGCATGCTCATTATACGCGGCACCGACTATCTCAGAAAGGGAAACACTTATGGGACCAAATACAAACTTCTTATTGCTATGTTGAGTGTTTATGCCAAATTTATGATTTTACTTGCTGCTCTAATATAGATCGTAAACACCTTCCTTTCCAATGTCAGTTTAATGAAAAGGAGATCCTATCTTCTTATGCAAAAGGTGTTTATGACTACTTTGATGTTGAAAAGATTGAAGAGTTTGTTGCTTTTAAGGGTGCTTATGAGATTGCTTCTTTGATTGAAAAGTACTATGATACTATTCACAAGTCTGAAAACTTTGCAGTTCTTGCTTATTGCTTCGAGAATTATACTTCCAATGCTTATATTAAGGAATTTAATAATAGAATGCTTGCTGCCCAAGAAGAGGCTAATGATTTCTATGAAGAGGAATCCTATGATTCCGAGGACTCACTTGATACATCCCTTTCTGATGATTTTGATACTTGCTTTGTTGATGGCCATGATGCCACTATGGATGACGCTTACGAAGATGAACTTGCTATAGTTCCTTATGTTAAGAAAAAATGTTGCTATTGCACCCACACTTGATTTCCATATTATCCTTTTGAAACTTCCAACTCCGGAGATTTTTTCCCTTATCAAGGCTCAATGTGATGGGTTGCACTTATGTTATAATCCTAAAGACCGTGTTGAAAACTATACACGTGTGCTTGTAGGTCATGAAAAACATGATTTATGTGATAGTTATATTCTTGATGTTGTTCATGATACTACTGAAAATTATTTCGAGAGAGGGAAGTTTGGTTGTAGAAACTTCCATATTACTAAAACACCTCTCTTCATGTTGAAAGTTTTGAAGTTGTTCTTTTTCGACCTTCCTATGCATGTCACTTTGTGCTTCTTTGATTTATTTTCTGACAAGATGCCTATGCATAGGAAGTGGGTTAGGGTTAAATGTGTTTCATATTTTCTTCTTGATGCTCTCTTTTGCTTCAAAATTCTTATTCTTGTGAGAGCATCTTCTATAATCTTTAAGCCTAGCTAATGGCTTTAAAGAAGCGCTTTTGGGAGGCAGCCCACAACGAATTAGGTTTATTTTGCTTTTGTTGTGTCTTGATGTTTGTTACTACAGTAGCAACATCATTGTATCTTTACTTTTCAAGCTTTGTGCCATTTATAGCCTCATATGACAAGGGAAGTGAAAGGTTTGACATGCTGTCTAGAAAACAGATTCTGTCCTCGTGACGCGAAAAATCATAGAAAATTCCCAGTTCATCTTTTTGAGCTGAATTTTTTACACAGCGTGCTTTATACAATCACGGAACTTTCTTATGTTCTGAGTTTTTTTATTTGAGTTGCAGAAGTGCCCCAAAAAAATTATTTACTACATGCTGTTCTGTTTTTCACAGATTCTGCCACGTTTCGTTTCTCCTAACTTTTGCAAACCTTGAGCTTGCTTTTTCGTTGCAATTTTTTTTGGCAATCTTGAGAAACAGTAGCTCTTCAAGAATATTCTTATTTCCAGTAGAAGAAAATATATTTTATTAGGGGTACTAACCTCGCTAATCAGATTATGATGAGTTGTGTATGAAGGGAGTTTTCAAGTGTGCGAGGTAAGATGATAAAAGAAGATTCAGGAGTGTCAAACGCTCAAGCTTGGGAATGCCCCCATGCATCCCCAATAAATATTCAAGGAGACTCAAGTGTCTAATCTTGGGGATGACCCCATGCATCCCCTTCTCCATCAACAATTATCAGTTCGTCTTTCGTTCAACTATATTTTTATCACTTCATGCGTTATGTGCTATGCTTGGAGCGTCTTGCTCTTTATTTCCTGTTTAGTTTTCTTTAGCTTTGCTTGCTGTTCATAACAAGTTAGAACACAGATTTCTTTGTGTGGGAGAGAAACACGCTCCACTTCACCCTAGAACACAACATAGGATTTTCATGCTTTTTGCTGTGTGTGTTCTTTATCTTTTTCGTAGCTGCTGTCATGTTTAGATCTTAGTTTTCATGCTTATCTTTTTAAAGAGCTTTTGTTTAGTTTGTTTCTGGAACTCTCTTGAGTTTTCATGTTTATCTTGTTTACAGAGTTTTCCTGTTGCACTGAGTTTTGTGTCTTGACTTGAAGTAGGTAATTGAGGTTGCTATTCAATTGTAGTGTTGCTATTCAATTGTAGTAGTAACTTGCAATAGTTTTGAGGTATTTCCATGAGTAATGTTTGAACTTTTGGTGTCAAGAGATTTAGCCTATTAGTGATAGATGTCGTATTTTGGGCAATCCGTGTTTATTTTCGAAAAACTTACAAAATTAGTTGAGAACTTTAGCTACTAGATGGATCACTAATCTTTGGAGGGATCGAATATTAGAGTACACTCACGTACCATGAGTCGAGGATGCGCAAGGATAATCAAACCCCCATACACTCCTCCTCGGGGTACTTGTCTCTTTGTGAACCTCCTAATTAGATTGAGAGTTACAGATAATAAGTGCATGAGTTCTTCGGACTAATGTGAGTATTCGAAAGTTGACACTTCCACCCAGCCGTATTTTTCTAGCCTCTTCGGTGCCGTGCATTGCCCTTTCTCACCTCGAGAGTTGGCGCATACTTCGCCGGTGCATCCAAATCCTTGGCACGATACGCTCTGTCATCATAAGCCTCATTATATCCTTCCTCAAAACAGCCACCATACCTACCTATCAAGGCATTTCCATAGCCTTTCCGAGATACATTGCCATGCAACATCCACCCTCTCATGACTTGATCTTCATGTCATACATGCTTTTGCTTGATCGATGAGCCGCATGGTAGTTGGGCCTTGCCCTAATCATTGCTACATGGTGCGCTAGTATCATTGCATATCCTGCTACACTGGCAGAGGCATACATTTGCATACTTCATGATAGTTTCATTTTCTTTATGTTGAGTACTTTTGTAAAGTGTGAAAGATCTTCTATACTTCTTGTAATATATAGAGTGTTGCCCCTAAAGTGAGGAAAAGATCCCAAAGAGGACAAATCAAAAGATCCCAAAGAGGACAAAATCAAAAGATCCCAAAGAGGACAAATGAGAGAAATAGAAAGAGCCATTGAGGCCACCAAAAAATACAAAAAAATAGAAAAAGGAGAAAAAGAAATAAAAAGAGAGATGGGGGCACACTATTATTCCTTTTGAGAGATCCACACTCGTACTCCATCTTATATCTTGTACTCCATAGAGATTATCATTCATGCATATAGCTATGTGGGACCTTCACACTATAGAACTTGGCTTGTATATTCCAATGATGAGCCTCCTCAAATGAGCTCTAGGTCTTCTTGAGCAAGAAAGTTGGATGCACCCCCACTAGTTCCATTGGAGAGCTTACCTTAGCTCACATGTGCATCCGTTGCATGGCAATCCCTACTACTCACATCGTATCTATCATTTGGCTTTCTATCGCCTATGATTGTCCTCATTTATGTGAGCCTTTCACACCTTTTTTGTCTTCCTCCCCCATCATTTTTCTCTCTTTGCCATCCTAAGTGTCAACTTTCTTGCTTACGCTCATCCATTGCATGAGTGCCCAAAATATCGAAAGGGAGTGGATCATTTTGATTTGTACCTGGCTAGTGGTCTGGGGATGAGTCAAGATACGATTCCACAGAAGACCAAGTGTGAACTTTAGTAGATTAAGTTCTCAACAATAAAAACTATGTTTTACTCTCTCGTATATCCTTATCCCTTTTTTTGCACGCAAACACCATTTAGAGACATTCGAGTCACGGACAGCGAAAGCTCTTGCACCTTTATGTTCTTATGTTGCTTGTTTCAATGCTAATATAGAATCTTTCCTGTTACGAATTGAATCGAAGTACATGCCTTGATTGCTTTACTTCAAAGTTCTTATATAGTTGGTATCATGTCACCACAGAAATTATGCTTGTTATCATTTACCTACTCGAGGACGAGCAGGAATTAAGCTTGGGGATGTTGATACGTCCAAAACGTATCTATAATTTCTGCTTTCTCCATGCATCTTTTGTGCGATATTTCTATGATATTGATGCACTTCCATACACTTTTGATCATATTTGGACTAACCTATTAACTCAGTGCACCCCAGTTCCAGTTCCTGTTTTCTGCTGTTTTTGTATTTCAGGTTTTCCCATTACTTAAAGTGCCAGAAAAATTCCGGGAAAAATATAGGAAAAATCAGCGTACAGGAAGCTTCGGGAAGAGCCCAAGTTAGACCAGAGGGGAGCCAAGGGTGGCCCAGGCGGCCACCTGGCGCGGCCACCCCCTAGGCCGCGCCAGGGGGGCGCCTGGGGCCCCTGGTCCACCTCTGGTTGCCCCCCTTCGCCTATATATCCCTCTCGTCCCGAAACCCTCGAGGACAGAACCCTTTTTCACGATCTCTCCTCTGTCCAGCCGCCGCCGCGCTCCCAAGATCGGGAGCACCAGGAGACCTCTTCCCGGCACCCTGGCGGAGGGAGGAACCACCTCCGGGAGCTTCTCCACCACCATGAATGCTTCCCGGATGAACCGTGAGTAGTCCACCTTGGACCATGGGTCCATGATCAGTAGCTATGTGATGTTCTCCTCCTCTCTTTGTTCTTCATGGTTTAGACCTCGTGAGCTGCCCTACATGATCGAGGCACATATGTAATCTTTCTGCTGTTGCTATGCTGAGTTTGCTGGGATCTGATGGATTATGATACTATGTTCAGATTGTGTTTGAGTAATATATTTGATTCTCCTCTTTTATATTTATGTTCTTGAGTAATTCTTGCATGTTCTCCGTTGCTGTTTATTGCTTTGGCCAAGTAGTAGGTAGTGACTCCAAGAGGGAGCGTTATGCATGATTGTGGGTTCATGCCCCCTGATGACTAGCTTGAGTGACAGAAACATGAGTCTAGGGGATGTGATGTTGCCACAAGGGAGAAAACAACGGTGCTTGTACTTGCGGGTGCAAGGATTGTTTACTTTACGCAAAGTTCTTTAATGCAGTTGTCTGTTGCTTTGAGTTTACACTTTGGGTGGGATTCGCAACTTAATACGAGCGAGATGTTCTGGATAGATATCTCAAGGTGGATGATTAGCAGGTAGATGAAGATGGATTTCGGTCTACTTTTCTTGGCGTACCGCCCATGCTTTTGAGCCTCTTCCTTTCTTTATAGTATAGTTAGCATTGGTTTGCGCACATAATCCTGTCAATTGCCCAGCTGTAATTTGTTTACCTCGCATGGCTATTTTATCGTCTTTTGGGAGAGAGACATCACTAGTGAACTGTTGGGAAACGTAGTAGAAAACAAAATTTTCGGCCTACGAATCAAGAACCCAAGATCATCCAAGAAGATTGCATACAAGGTTTTAGGTCATGGCTCACCAACCGATGTAGTGGAAGTAGAGTTGGTGAAGCTCGTGGACGTAGTGGAAGTAGATCTCGCAAGTTCTCCCACGAACAGTCCCTCGATCAATCCCACGAACAAGTCCCGCGATCTAGTCCCACGGACAAGTCCCATGAACAAGCTCCTCGAAGAAGGGTCGAAGGTACGACCCATCCATTAGTATCCACACATCCCGTAGCAGAAATCCAGCAGCGCTCCGCCGTCCAGAGATGAACGCCACCGAGAAAACTAGAGGGAGAAAACCCTAACGGATTCCGATCTAGAACAGCGTCTAAAACGGGGTCTAATTGTGGAGCAACGAGGTTTAGAGGAGGGAGGGTGGCGCATAGGCCTTGGAGATTGATTGTGTGTTTCTCCCCCTCCCCCTGGCTCACGTTATATAGGTGGCCAGGAGGTCTAGGGTGCAGCCCAAGGAGGATTGGGAGTCCAACTTGGACTCCCAAGCCTTCCAAACCTTCCCACACCTTCCCACCGGAAACCTGCCATAATGGGTTTTGGTATTCCCACCTGGAGGGGAATTCCTTCCCCTTGGTGCGCCCCCCACCCCTTGGCCGGCCAGGGAAGCCTAGGTGGCTTGCCCCCCAAGGCTAGGGGCGCAGGGGAGTGGGTGGTACTGCCCGGAACCTTCCGGAACCTTCCATGACCTTCTAGAAGCTTCCAGGACCTTCCGGAACATATCAGGACCGTTTTGGGACATTCCGGACACTTCTGGAGCACTTCCAGGACCTTCCGGGACCGTTCTCGGACGTTCCGGAGCCATCCGGATAGTTTACAAAACCATCCGAGTTACAATTTAAGCCACCCGATGACCGCGAAGGTTGTCAGGACGCCCAGCGATTATCCAGAAACTATTCCGGTTGATCCAGGACTTCCCCAGTACCATTCTCATATGATTCGGAACCACCTGGGACTACTCCAGAGTGATCCGGACATATCCTTAAATACCCAGAACTACTTCTGGTGCCCTTATGAACAATTCCATAAATCTCCGAAACTACTTCCGGTACCCGTATGAACTATTCTGCTTTGCTTCCACTAAACCTTCTACCATACTAGTATTCTAACAGACTACTGCTCGTTAAGTGTGTGACCCAATAGGTTCGGTATAATGCGGACATGACTCAAAACATCTTCCGGACATAGGTCAACAGCCTTTTGTCAATAGCCAATAATCAACAGCGGAGCCATGGACACCCATGTTGACTCCCACACATACACGAAGAAACTTCGAGTGAACCATTATGTTTATTCATGTACCATTCCCTTTGCTTCGTGATATATGACAAAGTTAGAGGAGAGATGTTTGGCACCCATGTGTAACAACTTCTTGAACACAAGCCACTCGTTATCCTCTTTGCTCGTTTGTCCATTTTCTCGTTATCGTATTCCGGTATCCCCGTGACTGAATCACAATGCGTCTGGCCAGACTATAATGGATACCGTCATACCGAGTGGGCCCAAAGTCAATATCTCTTCATCGTGAAGGAGCAAATCCCATTCTTCAACTATCACAGTCACTAGCCACACCATCTGACATACCCAGAACTTATTTTACTACTTCCCATTTACGGGAGGATTCATCTAAGAACCAAAGCATGTCTTCCTGTGTGAAGCAACTTGATACTCTCATGGTCTAAGGAATTACGTATATGATAACAATTCATGATATGACTTATAACGTAGTTACGATGTGATCTCTAAGTATATCATTCAATACTGGGGTCGATTCAACATCATTGTTCTGCTAACAATATGTTCCCATTGCTACTGACATCCTTGTTACAAGAACAATGTCCATGATTAAGAAAACGTAATCATCAGTTAGCACATGAGCTGGTCTTAGAGGCTAAACCAGGAACTCTTGGTGTTTACATTTCCACACATGCAAGTGAGTTTTCTTCTGAATCTCATAGTCAGGGTCATTGCAATTATAGCACAGAAATATAAACATTAATTACGAACGTGGAAATATATATAATAACATTTTATTATTGCCTCTAGGGCATATTTCCAACAGTCTCCCACTTGGACTAGAGTCAATAATATTATCAGTGCTTGAGCACTTTACACCTTATGGCATACCGGTGTAATACATGCTTCATTTGTGGTATAGACTTCATCATCGGATCTGACGTTTCAGACCCGTTTGTATCTTGCATATCTTCGCGTTTTCACGCTATCATAAAATTCACTAATTTTATCAGTTTAGCTTTGTATATGTTTGAATCATTTGGCAGGACCTTGGTTCCTTTAGAATAAGTCATGAAATCATTCATAAATGTTCCATGAGCTTTAAGCATCTTGGAAACCATACCATGTTCATAAATGAACTGATGATTCAAAATACCCTCCCTTGTTACTTCTTTAAGCAACAATATACTTAGCCAGTGTTATAGAATTCGCCACAGTATCGAACTTGACAAAGTTCCTTCATACTGCGCCACCCTTACGTGTGAAACACATAATCCCAATTAAAATCGAAAATCGGTCGGAGTAAGTATGAAGACTGAATTGGTGTAACTATTTACATCAAAAATTCAGCTGGTGTAACCCATTACAACGAGCTCTTCATTCTCTCCATTTTCCGAGAAACAAATCTTATCTATCATAAGTTTAACTTTTCACTGTTTGTCCAATGATCAACATATTGATCACTTTGGTATCTTGCTCACAACCTTTTGGAGCGTTGGACATATCTGGTCGTTTTACATATTATGGTGTACATGATTAATCCAAACACACAGGTGACTGGAATTCAATTCACGTGTTTTTGCTTATCTGTGTTCATGAACACTGATATCTGCAAATAATTTTTCACCGTGACCTCGGCAAGAACATTCTTCTTGGCGTTTTCATACTAAACTACTTTAGTATCATGTCAACATGTAATGTTGGTCTTAGCATGATCAGGCACTTACTATCTACATAGATCATTGTGCTCAATCCTAATGCTATATCAGCCCAAATTCTTCAACTGAAAACTATTTCCAACGAAGTCCTTATTCGTGTCAAGAAATTTATATCATTTCCAATCAACAATATGTCATCTACATAAGGTTTTAGAAATATCATTCAGCTCCCACTTACTTTCTTGAATATTCAAGCATTTTCGTTATTCCTGATGACAACAAACTCTTTTGGCAATTTCATCATAACGAAAATTCCAACTCCATTGTGCTAGCTTCAGTCCATCACTGGACATCCAAGGCTTGCATCTATTTTAGCATCCTTTGAATCGACAAAACATTCCGGTCGTATCACATATACGTCATTTGTTATTTTTCCGTGTAGGAACGTTGTTTTGACGTTCATTCTACCATATCCTATAAATGAGACATGTAGTAATTGCTAATATAACCCAAACTGACTAAAGCATCTCTATGGTCGAAACTATTTCGCCGTAGTCAACCTTTGAACTTGCTAGAAAACAATTTTCCAACGAGTTGAGCTTTATGGATAAAAAAATTTCATCTGAATCAATTATAGATCCATATATATATATTCTTCATACTTTTAGTCTTTCGGAGGGTCTACCAAGTTCAAAACTTGACTTACTTCCATGGATACTATCTCGGATTATTTGGTATTTAGCCAAATCCCGGAGTCAGGGCCCATCAACGCTTCTTTGTATATCACAGGTTTATCATTGTCGAACAATAATATCTCGTTTTACATATCATGAATGTTTGTACGAGTTTTGTCTAACCTGTGTAGTTCAGCTGCGCACTTATTTGAAGATTCAACAATCTTTAACAAGTTGCACTGTCCTCTCACTCACTATTTTGCAAGAAACCATTTTCTTCAAAACACATTGTTCTTAACAGCAAACAGTTTTGCTTTTGTGTAGTGATAGAGGAATACCAAACCTTTTGGAATAACCTTCACAAAGTAGCACTTATCTGATTTGGTGTTTTGAGTATGTCAAACATATGTCTCATACACCCAAATTTTAAGAAAAGACAATATGGTTTTAACAGTCCATACCACATCTAATATGGTGTCATTTCAACAGATTTGATGGTGCTCTTTTCAGTGTAAAAGCCGTAGTCACTAACGCATAACTTTAATAAGTATAATGGCAAATTGATAAACGTCATATTTGATCTTACCGTGTCATACATGGCTTGACTACATCTCTCGAACACTTTACTCATAGTGGTGTTCCGGGAGACGCAAGTTATGACACTTCTTCACAACTCATCAGACGTTCGCTAAACTTGTAACTCAAATATTACTTTCTACAATCTAATTTGCAGAAGCTTTATTTTCTTGTTACAATGAATTTCTATTTCACTCTAAAATTCCTTGAACATTTCAAAGATTTCAGACGTATGTCTCTATTGAACAGATATCCACATATCTAGTTCAACTCATGAGTGAAGATAGGGAATCCACTGCACACAACTACACTTATTTGACTACACACATCATCATGTATGATTACCAATGGTTTATTTTCCCGTTCATGTATGGCCTATCAACAGTGTTTTAGTCACATTACTTCGAGACAAAGATCGCAAGCGTCAAGTGATTCGTAGTCATATGACTCGAAAGTCCATCACTTATGGAAATTCTTCATGCATGTTATGTCACTTGTGATAAATGGCAGTGCCACATCTATGTGGTATTTCTGTCAGTCTTGCGACGTTTAGCGTCAATGTTATGGATGTTTAGTTTTATTATCAAGATTCATAACATACAACCTATTCATAATGGAAGTATGGCCTTTACGTTATTCATAGCTTTGAACAACTCTCTTGCAACAAACATGATTCAAAATGATGTTTTGCAACAAGGCTAAAGTGTAGTAACAATTTACTCAACTCTAAAATGAATTATGAAGATAATCATAGAGTCAACACACGGTATAGTAAACCTTTTACTGTGTTCCCGAGCGTGTCAAAACTCATCATTAGCTAGTCATAAAGGCCATAGTATTTCTTGCATCGAGTTGCAACAATATGCAATCGATGTGATATTCCGGTGATCAACAGTTTAATCACAATATACAGAATCCACAATTAACTGCTTAATCATGATTCCCAAGAATTACATCTCTTGACCAGCAATGAATTCATCTATAACTCTGTATGACTTTCATTTCTGAGCTGGATGTTCCAGTCTTCTTTCATTTTGCCTTTATACGTATCATAGTTCTATTTCCAATGTCACTCCTACTCACAGAAGATCACACATGATCAAGGGTGGCACATGCCATGGACTTTCCGGCATGTAAGTCTTACTAACATCCTATGGAACTTCCTTTCCCTTAATCCTCATCATCATATGATCAGTGTTCTTCTGGATCCCACACTTATCAGTTTCGTTAAGAGCACAGTGAATATTTTCACTAATGCTTACAATCATACATTGTACTAGATATCTTATATCCAACATTAATTGTCTTACCACTGAAAACAATTTTTCAGTTCCATGAATATAACATAACTATCCCAAACTTTTCGAAGTTCGGGTTTCATGGTGGTGAAGACAATGCACTTAGCTGTGGTGGAATTCTAGCATTTTTGGATTATGGACGTAAGTCACATCATCCATAGCATCAGCGGGAGAGCATCAAAAATTTGCGATAGGACATGGTCCTTCTCGGCACTATTGAGGATAGTCCTCACAATACGGTACCAATCGTAAAGTTTTTACCAGATAATACAGTTAATCAAAATCAATTGGGAAGGTGGTAACGCGAGCCATTATTCTACAACGATAATGCAAATACTAAGACTTTGTTCATAATTAAGTTGCACTTGTGATTAATCAATTTAATTACTAAGTGCGCTCCCACTCAGATCAATATCTCTCGTAATTGATGCTGGAGTGATTCAAGATCCGACCCAATCGTCCGCCATTGATGTGACATCACTGATGACTTAGATTGGACTGGTAGGCCAACTTGCCAATCACAACACATGTGATTCTTGTTCATCTTTCGATGGGCATGTTCCGGTAGCAAACTTTTATCCAAACCGTCAAGACAACCAAGTGTAATGCGTTGTGTGTTCTTTTAACACACCCGCCTTTTATGCGTCACACACGTGTGCACCCATGTGACATGACCTGCTCCGATGTGAAACATAGTATAGACGGTGCTATAGTTGGAAGAACACTATCAACTTGATATTGTTTTGCGAGAGATCACCCTAATAAAACACGACTACCGCGCATCAAACAAGGGTGCATCAAAGGGATAAACATCACAGGAAGTTCATAAAATTATGTGATATGATATAGCCCTTTGCTTCGTGAAGTCTTCGTAGTCTTCACGCCGTCGTGGTAGAAGTCACCGCGTCCACCAACTTTCTCCTTGGCGCCGGGAACATCACCACGGCTTCCGGCATGTGCGTCGGGGTCCACCTCCGCATCGTAGATCATCACCTTGCATCTATCTATTGCTTTGCCTCGAGCTAATAAACAGTTCTGGCACGCAGGCCATAATTAAGTGACAATCATATGACTCCAGTCATCATGCCGTACCACGACACGCAGGTCGCGAATAAATATTACATAACATATAGCATCTCATACAAACACATTGCAAATCTTGAAGGCTATACCACATCACATGCATACTCTGCAAAAACGAGTTAGATCGCCATCTACACGGGTTGTTGCAACTTTTATCGTGGTTGTTAAGCAGGTTTACAAGGCAAACGAGAAACCCTAGATAAAACAAAACACGATACTTCTTTTGTTGCTAGTTTAACATACGGGGTGCGTGCAGCAACTAATGCCACAAGCCAAACTTCGTTAAACGCGTGACCCCCGTGTGGATTTGAGTTCATAAAATCCACAAGCCCCTCCATGTTAAATCTTCTATTACGAGATTAAGATGAGATCCAAGGAGTTTGATGTAGACCATGATCAAGGCAACCAGCATACTGAAAGCAGCATAGAGGGATCGATGGAAAACTCAATCCTTGTAACAAAACCTTAACTTGCCATCAAGCATAGAAAAAATCACATGACAGGGAAGCAACAAGAAAATCAATGCCTCATATCACACATATGATCTAGACCTAAACATGCATCTAATCAAGGATCTCTCTGATACCACTGTTGGGAAACGTAGTAGAAAAAAAAATTTTCGGCCTACGAATCAAGAACCCAAGATCATCCAAGAAGATTGCATACAAGGTTTTAGGTCATGGCTCACCAACCGATGTAGCGGAATTAGAGTTGGTGAAGCTCGTGGATGTAGTGGAAGTAGATCTCGCAAGTTCTCCCACGAACAGTCCCTCGATCAATCCCACGAACAAGTCCCGCGATCTAGTCCCACGGACAAGTCCCATGAACAAGCTCCTCGAAGAAGGGTCGAAGGTACGACCCCTCCATTAGAATCCACACATCCCGTAGCAGCAATCCAGCAGCGCTCCGCCGTCCAGAGATGAACGCCACCGAGAAAACTAGAGGGAGAAAACCCTAACGGATTCCGATCTAGAACAACGTCTAAACCGGGGTCTAATTGTGGAGCAACGAGGTTTAGAGGAGGGAGGGTGGCGCATAGGCCTTGGGGATTGATTGTGTGTTTCTCCCCCTCCCCCTGGCTCACCTTATATAGGTGGCCAGGAGGTCTAGGGTGCAGCCCAAGGAGGATTGGGAGTCCAACTTGGACTCCCAAGCCTTCCAAACCTTCCCACACCTTCCCACCGGAAACCTGCCATAATGGGTTTTGGTATTCCCACCTGGAGGGGAATTCCTTCCCCTTGGTGCGCCCCCACCCCTTGGCCGGCCAGGGCAACCTAGGTGGCTTGCCCCCCAAGGCTAGGGGCGCAGGGGAGTGGGTGGTACTGCCCGGAACCTTCTGGAACCTTCCACGACCTTCTAGAAGCTTCCAGTACCTTCCGGGACATATCGGGACCGTTTCGGGACATTCCGGACACTTCTGGAGCACTTCCAGGACCTTTCGGGACCGTTCTCGGACGTTCCGGAGCCATCCGGATAGTTTACAAAACCATCCGAGTTACAATTTAAGCCACCCGATGACCGCGAAGGTTGTTAGGACGCCCAGCGATTATCCAGAAACTATTCCGGTTGATCCAGGACTTCCCCAGTACCATTCTCATATGATTCGGAACCACCTGGGACTACTCCAGAGTGATCCGGACATATCCTTAAATACCCAGAACTACTTCTGGTGCCCTTATGAACAATTTCATAAATCTCCGAAACTACTTCCGGTACCCGTATGAACTATTCTTCTTTGCTTCCACTAAACCTTCTACCATACTAGTATTCTAACAGACTACTGCTCGTTAAGTGTGTGACCCAATAGGTTCGGTATAATGCGGACATGACTCAGAACATCTTCCGGACATAGGTCAACAGCCTTTTGTCAATAGCCAATAATCAACAGCGGAGCCATGGACACCCATGTTGACTCCCACACATACACGAAGAAACTTCGAGTGAACCATTATGTTTATTCATGTACCATTCCCTTTGCTTCGTGATATATGACAAAGTTAGAGGAGAGATGTTTGGCACCCATGTGTAACAACTTCTTGAACACAAGCCACTCGTTATCCTCTTTGCTCGTTTGTCCATTTTCTCGTTATCGTATTCCGGTATCCCCGTGACTGAATCACAATGCGTCTGGCCAGACTATAATGGATACCGTCATACCGAGTGGGCCCAAAGTCAATATCTCTTCATCGTGAAGGAGAAAATCCCATTCTTGAACTATCACAGTCACTAGCCACACCATCTGACATACCCAGAACTTATTTTACTACTTCCCATTTACGGGAGGATTCATCTAAGAACCAAAGCATGTCTTCCTGTGTGAAGCAACTCGATACTCTCATGGTCTAAGGAATTACGTATATGATAACAATTCATGATATGACTTATAACGTAGTTACGATGTGATCTCTAAGTATATCATTCAATACTGGGGTCGATTCAACATCATTGTTCTGCTAACAATATGTTCCCATTGCTACTGACATCCTTGTTACAAGAACAATGTCCATGATTAGGAAAACGTAATCATCAGTTAGCACATGAGCTGGTCTTAGAGGCTAAACCAGGAACTCTTGGTGTTTACATTTCCACACATGCAAGTGAGTTTTCTTCTGAATCTCATAGTCAGGGTCATTGCAATTATAGCACAGAAATATAAACATTAATTACGAACGTGGAAATATATATAATAACATTTTATTATTGCCTCTAGGGCATATTTCCAACATGAACATCATGGGACTCCGGTCCATATTTCCAACACTGTTTACACTCGCTATTTATTTTCTGCTTTATTTCCTTTTCCGTTGCTATCGCTATCATTATTATCCCGTGCGTTTGATCCTTTTTAAACAACAAGGCCGGAGGGATTGACAACCTCTCTGAACTCGTTGGGAGCAAAATTATCTGTTGTGTGTGCAGGTCCACGTCAACCGCCTAATTGCTGGCGCCGTTGTCACCTTCATGTCGTTGTCGGGGTCCTACTGGAGAGAAACCTTGGTATCTTCACCGAGGGAAATTTGCTGCTGTCTACATCTCAACCTTCCACTTTGGGTAACCAATGAGGGGCGAGAAGCCACCAGTGACCACTCGCACCAACAGAGTTTCGGGTGCTCCCTCACCCAAAAGGAAAAATGTACTCGAGTGACTACTCGCGCTAGCAGAAACGACGCATCTACAGAGTTCGAGTGCTCCCTCATCTCGAAGACGGCAAAAACTCTTGAGTGGCCACTCGCAAGGCTCAATTAAATACTCGACAATACAAACTACTCGCGCACTCGACGACTTTCCGAGTGTGTTCTTTTCTTACCTGATTCCTCGCATGACCTCGCAAAAGCTCCGCGGGTGACTACTAATAGCTCACTTGATCGTTTATTCCAAGTGGGTGCATCTCTAACTAGGCTTCGTGCCTCTACAAAAAATGATGCCTGGGCTGCAACACACTGTACCCAGATGCCACGCAACCTTAGCGTGTAGGTAGGACCCCGCTGCGCAGACGGACGGGCCGAGACTTGCCACAACGCGAATTCACTCCCGACGTTTTCCATGCGCTCGCATCGCATGATAGAGAGATGAGCCGATAACGGACGCGTTAAGGCTATTTACTGGGGCCGACAGCAATTGATCCTATAAGACCTGCAGCGGCATGACTTTGCTAGACACCGGTCGTTTCCAAGTTCGCGTCGATGGACACGGGCTTGATTGGGCTACTGAGGTATTTGCCACTAGCGCAATTCGCCAAGGCTTGACCAGTCGACTACCTTGGGCCCTTTCATCTTATCATCCCTCGGAATAAACATTGTCATGGCTACAACTGCCAACGACTCGCAGCCGCACTGCGCATATGAAGGCAAGTGATAACGGATTCGAGTCCCTGCGCGACTCTGCGAGTCCCCTAGACACTCATACCCCCATCGGGAGCATACTCATGGAAACTTCGACGGCTCATCAACATATGATGTATGGATATTCAAAAGAAGATTCCGAAAGGTTTGACTTCTCACTCGACAAAGCGACACGCACTACGACGGCTACTGCAGATTCAAGTACCTGCGCGACTCTACGAGTCCCCTAGGCACTCGGGGGATACTGACGAGGGGGTGACCCCACGACTCCTCTCCGTGAGGGTACCTGGTGCGTGTCATGGCTGGCGGCACACCAGAGGCCCACTCTTGGACACCGACATGATGGAATAGGAAATGAAGCCCAAGACTTGAGGCGCAAGACAAGGACTCCTACTTGTAGTCGACTAGGACTCATGTAAACCCCTACCTGGCTATCTATATAAAGTGAGGTAGGGGCACCTCTCTAGACAACTCAATGGAACACACAACCCAATCCCCCCACGCATAGAACTAGACAAATCTCTCTGCACCAAAGCCCTCGCGACACCTCTATACATCATCATCCATACAAGATCAGACAAGCAACATGTAGGGTTTTCCCTCCGAGGGCCTGAAGCTGGGTAAATCGTGTCCCCATGTGTCACTTGTCACCTCTGAATCCTACCAACGCGCAGGCCACGTCGCTCTCCTTCCTCCTACACGAAACCTAGGGTACCTAACCCTAGGATTTCCCGAGGCTGATCCTCGTCAGCATTGTTGACCGTTTGATCTGGGGTACTAATATTGGCACAGATCGAGCCGCCACGTATCCAACAGAGAGTGTTCGCTCTACGGCTGAGTTGCGCGAACCGTCTCCAACGCTATTCGCCGACACCGTACTCACTTCCTCTTCCTCCTCATTTCCACTTCCCATTCTTCACGGATTTCGAATGGATCCCATCGGCAAGGGTCTACGCCGCTTCCCTCCGGCGCTCCGCACAATCCTCCTTGCGTCGTTCCTTTTCTAATGATACAATAGATAGACGTACTAAATCTAATGCACTGTTTTTAGTAAGTGAAAATTTCATGAGTTCTTAGTATTTTTCAAGGACGCCAATATCTGGCATACGTCAGCTGAGGGAGTTACCCTGAGCGAACTAATATATAGATACCACCCGTGAACTAAGTTGGGAAAAAGCTATCATAAAATGATGGCAAATTATATAAAAATCATGTGACAAATATTTAGAGAGATCTTGTGCCCTAAATCGTGAAAATATTGTTGATTATAACATTGCTGCAATCACAAAATAAATCCAAAGACAACCAGTTGGTTGGATGTGTATTCGAACAAAAAGTTCGCACTACCAATTTTTTTATTTTCATGACATCAAACAAAATTCCGAGTGTTAGAACTAAATCTACTAAATCATTTTACCATTGTTCAAGATATCTTCCGATATTCTGTTAAATCGGCTGATTTATCGATTACCGGAGCCTGACCGATAAGATAAATCGGTCATATGCCGATAAACTGATCGATTTACCTCTTATCTTGGGTTACCGATAAGTTACCGATATGTGATATCCCCAACATTACATGAAACAAAACAAGAAACTTAACAATTATTATTTGAACCTAAGTTGCTGTTGTTTCATAATATGAAGGGGAAAAAAATATATAGGTTTATTAAATACAAAAATGTCGATGGCATGTTAGAAATAGTTTTGCCCCATAGTGTACAAAGAGGAATTTACCATGGTTTGTGCAAAGAAAAAAATGTCTATAAATAAAGAAAATTAGCATAGTTTTGTTCAACAAAAAATGCCATTCTCTAAAGGTAAATGGATAAAATTAGGCATGGTACAAAAAATAAATTTGACATGATTTCAAAAGTCCATGAAATGTATCCTATCGATTAAATTCGGATTATGATAAATCGTGTTTGTATGTCAAATTTTTTTATTGTATTCTGTATAAATGGATTCGAGAACTATTTTGCTCATAAATTTGGGTCATCGTAGAGAGGGTGTGGCTCAAGGCTTGGCCTTGGCTGGCTTGGCTAGGCACTTGTGGCTGTTCATGTTGTTTCTTGTTATTTTCTTCTATGTTTTTTGCGGGGTTATTTTTTCCTTCTATTATCTCTTCTAAAACTTATCTTTATTTCTAAAACATAGTACAACGTAGATGCTACCATACGCGCACATACACTCATCCCTATGAACCGACAAACGCACACCCTACCCCTATAACCATCTTCGCAATACTGAATTGTCAGATACAAAAATGCGAGCACCAATGTCAAATCTGGGATTTGAACTCTAATGGGTTAGGGATACCACCGTTCCTCTAACCAACTCAACCATAGGTTTATTCGCTCTAATCTCCATTGTTGTAAATAGATCTTGAGTGATTAGAGAAGCAAGCAGTTAACAACATGACAACGACCCTGAGGGGCCACAAAAATTTGAGTCGGTCAAACATCATATATCATTAGGCTTCTTTTATATTTTGTCTTTGGTAATTTATGTGTTTTTACTGAAGTGTGCATATCTTTATCTTACTTCAACATAGGAGTATATTAAAAACCCCTAGCATCAAGTGTGACCTACCATGACAAATCCTTATCATCACTATGGAACAAATCTACTGCGGCATGTACCAACAAATAAAATATCAACGTTTTACATGATGTTCCTTGCCTTGGAACACGAACACCAGGTACACCATTGTTTCTTTAAGGGACGATATAAATCAGGTAAAATGCAAGTTTAAGTGAAGGGACTTTCAAGCAAGCACTTCGTCACCAAAGTAAAGAGATATCGACCACATGATAACAGAGGATCAATTGAATAGTTTTTCAGTAACCAAATACAATATTACAATCACAACAATATGTAATCAAAGTATTACTCGAGCGAAAAAAGAATCGTGCTGCTAGCCACAACAACATTGATACGCGTTGCAGTAGGCCCCAGTTGAGGGCTTGCCCCTGATGGTACATACAGTCTGGCAACGGTGTGGGCAGTTATCCTCATGGAAGCACTCTGCAGGTTTTGATTCATCTTCAACTACAAGTTCCATGGATGAGAAATTAGCTAGCATGCTCAAATTATGAACTCGATGGAAAAATATGTAGGAAAAAATCTTGTTGATTACTTTTTTGTTAAAAAAATAGGTGCAACGACATATTTACAAACAAAAATAACTGATCGAGAGAACGAATTTTGGTAACATATGAACAACACAATAAGAGATGTTATTACTCGTACGTGCATGGCATGATGATGATTGTATGGTGGAAGACATGATCATAATGACCACCAAAACCGTAGCTATCATGGTAACATTGCTCTTTGGTGCCATGACTAGGAGGAGAGGAGATCACCTATTTCTTTGTTGTGTTCTTAAGAATACGGTACAGTCTACATCCATGCCCCCATGTATATTCATTTATATAGAAGGTCAAAATAAAATCTTTGGCATTGGATTGAGTAACAACTAATGGATATGCTATCCCCATTTTTTGGTCGGAATTAATTTACTAATAGCTTTTAAGGACACATTTATGTAAATAAAATATTACCATTTTGATTTTAGGAGGAAAATGATTAATTTCCAGAGATATAGTATCCTCCTTTTCTTGGATGTTCCTTGGTATGCAAGGAAATCTTGGACAATATCAAATCTTTGGCATTGGATTGAGTATTTAGAGTGAGATGAATCGGAGTAAATCTTGGACGTTTAGATGCAGGCTTGGTACTTACAATATTATTTCTCATGAAAAAGATAATCTTACATTCTTAAGAAGTTGCTCCCCACTACTTCCAATTCTCTCAACATGCACACACTCCACCTCATCATGCATGCCACATCACCCTCCACTAGCATATTTCTCTCAACATGCAAGCATGCCATCTCATCATCCAACATGCATGAGAAAGACTCATCTCAATATGCCACTATGCATAATAAAAACCCACATGCAACATGCATGCATGAGAATTTTTTATTTTATTATGATATTTATATTAAATCCATACATTAGTTTAAAAGTTATTGTTTCAAATATACATGCTTCATTTAACCAAACATTTTCACTGAAATATTTCGCAAAAAAGTTCCGCAACAACGTGCGGGGCATCATCTAGTGTTGTATATTTCTGGTGCAGCTGATACAATAGATACGTACTAAATTTAATGTACTACTTTTTATAAGTCCAAATTTCATGTACTTCCTGATATTTTTTAAGGATGATGCATGAACTGTATCAAGTTTCAGCTATTGTTTATAATAAATTTTCCGTAGTCATATGGAGCTAGCGTACCTGTTCGTAGTTTTTTGCACACAACTCTTTGTTGACCGTTTGATATGGGGCACTAATCTTGGCACAAATCGACCCGCCACGTATCCAAGAGAGAGTGTTCGCTCTACGACTAAGTTGCGCGAACCGTCTCCATCGCTACTCGCCGACACCGTACTGACTTCCTCCTCCTCCTCATTTCCTCTCCCCATTCTTCGCGGATTCCGAACGAATCCCATCGTCAAGGGTCTACGCCGCTCCCCTCCGGCGCTCCCCACAATCCTTCCTGCGTTGGTCCTTTTCTAATGATACAATAGATAGACGTACTAAATCTAATGCACTGTTTTTAGTAAGTGAAAATTTCATGAGTTCTTGGTATTTTCCAAGGACGCCAATATCTGCCATACGTCAGCTGAGAGATTTACCCTGAGGGAACTAATATATAGATACCACCAGTGAACTAACATAGAAAAAAAAACTATCATAAAATGATGGAAAATTATAAAAAATCATGTGACAAATATTTAGAGAGATCTTGTGCCCTAAATCATGAAAATATTGTTGATTATAACATTGCTGCAATCACAAAAGAAATACAAAAGTTCGCACTACCAAAAAAATTCTTTTCATGACATTCAACAAAATACCGAGTGTTAGAACTAAATCTACTATATCACTCAACCACTGGTCAAGATATCGTCCGATATTCCGATAAATCTGTCGATTTATCGCTTATCGGTGTGTGACTGATAAGATAAATCGGCCGATATTACGATAAATTGACCGATTTACCTCTTATCTTGGGTTACTGATAATTTCCCGATACGCGATATCCCCAACATTGCATGAAAGAAAACAATAAACTTAACAATTATTATTTGAACCTAAGTTGCCTTTGTTTCATAATATGAAGGGGGAAAAATAAAATATATGATATAGGTTTATTAAATACAAAAATGTCGATGGCATGTTAAAAATAGTTTTGCCCCATAGTGTACAAAGAGGAATTTACCATGGTTTGTGCAAACAAAAAAATGTCTAGAAACAAAGAAATTTAGCATGGTTTTTGTCGGGACCCGGAATATGCGTATGTAATTCCAGTCACGATGCAATCACATGGAGAGCCGATAGTCGTACCCATTTGTCTAAGCAGACAAGGCCAAGCACAGAACACTCTCGGAAAGCATCGTACGTGAGGGGCATCCCATCCAGGCCGGATGATCAACTGAGATGGGTCCTCATTGTCCGCTTACAAGTCTAAATGCTTATGGGTGGTGAATCCCATACTCATAGACAAGTCGCCTCAACCATGTTATCGATTGAATCCTAACTCTTACATAGACTTACTCCAGCCCGATCACTTAGTCGGGGTCTAGGGCGGGCTCGATCATACAACAAAGTGTGCACGTGACAGAGTCATGAGCAATAGCATCGCGATGTCCCAAGCTGCACACATCTAAGGGCCACCTGGTGTATAAAAGACCACCAGCCAGATCACAACTAAGGTCTCGAAAACCCATACTAAGACATGCATGTTATAAACATACACGCAGCACACATGTCTAGTATGAACAGTAGTATCATCACATAACTCTACAAAGTACTTCTTTATTGACTTACACATAGAGTATACAAAGATCACATGTCTGTGATCAACATTACATCATACAACGGAAGCAAATTAGGTCTGAGTACAGACAAGTTTAAGAAATGGCTTAGAGAAGCCTTGTAAACATACATTCCCTTCCACGAGGGACCAGATTGCTGTCTGGAACTATACTACCAAGGTCAACGTCGAGCTTCAGGTCGGTGACTCCATCGGGGTACGGGTTCTCATCTAAAACATAGAATAAGAAAACGTGAGTACAAAGTCGTACTCAGCAAGACTTACATCAGAACTATACTACTCATGCTCAAGTTTCAAGGTAAAGGAGCTGGGGTTTCATCATGCAGAAGTGCCAGCTTTGACTTGGCTAGTCCTGTACTACGAGTACCAGACTTGAGGTAAGAAGCGTACATGAGTCCACTACCAAGTCTCCAACCAATACACCACTATGGTTACTTCCTCGACTTCCCCACGAGGAGCACACCATAGCACTCACGCTTACCTTGCGAGTTTTATAAGTATCCATTCAAGTTGTCTAATAATCAGGTACAGGTTCCAAGGAGTCCATGACCGGGGACACGGCTATTCGAATAGTTTTTTTAACCTTGCAAGGGTGTAAGCTACACACACATGACCATCGGTTACCGCCTTTTGCTCGCCACCGTTCAAGAGGTGACAGCGAGGATGTTCACCACGACACTTCGCTCACAACCGGTCTATTCCAGGAGTCGACTATCTGAGTTGCCTCCGCTCGAGAGCCCGGCCGGATCAACGAAACAGACTCAAACAATGCAAGTGGCCGAGACGCCACCTCTGGCAGATGGTTTTCCTGCCTCACAGGTGCACCCACATATCTATATGATGCAACCATTCCTTCATTCTTTTTCTATGCACATGCCAAATGGAAAGCCCGAAGTAATGTGACTCCTGGACGTCAACACGGATCAAGGTACTAGGCCGAGAGGGGTCAGTGAGCCCAATGTGTGGTTGTACTCTTTGTCTTGGATTACCATACAAGAACTCGGTGCTTAAGGCGGTGTTCAACGAGACAACCCACTGTGTACTCCTACATAGCCTCTCATCGTTCACCTTGTATTAGGGTGGATTCACCAACACGTTATCATTTGCATCACTATGATCATTCATCCCGACTCACAATCATAAACATCCTCATTGTATCACTAAGCATCAATAAGCAGTAACAGTTGTAGGGGCCACATGCTCATCATTCAACTCCTAAATCTTCTAGGATTGTGGTTTTCTTAATACGGTGACAAAATGATAGGTCCTGCATCGGAATGGGTTCAACTATGCGAAAGAACGTGTCTCGGTGATCTCCTAAACATGCATAAGCGAGACTGAGAGGGAAGTATGATTTTATAGACATGATCAATGGGGGTTTGCTTGCCTTGCTGACGATACACGGGGTTTACCGAACTTCTTCTCCTTCGGGGGTGATCACCGTCTCGAAGGCACTATTATCGGCACAATCATCAACAAGAGGGGGGGGCAACATTGTAATAGAATGCACAAGCACATGTTTAAGTTGTCACATGATGTGAATGGTATTGATGTGACCTAGGTTCAATTTGTCACATTTTAATTGAAGTTGAGTTGAAAATTAATTCAAATTCAAACTCCAAATGTTATTCAAATTAGGTCAACTTGCATTTGCTAATGTTTTTCCATTGTAAACCATGTGATCATGTGTTTGATATGCCTCTAATGTTCAAGTGAGATGTGGTGTATTGCAAAGGTTCAAATTACAAAAGTGTTTGAATTTAATCTGAAGTAATTCCAATTAAGCCAAATAGCAAAAGCTACTGGTCCCATTTTAAATTCAACTCAAACATAGCTGAAAGTTGTATATTTGGATAGAATATTTTCTGCTGATCATTTTTCATATATTATTTGTCCAATTTGGAGTTAATATGAATTTTCTATGATTTTCTAAAGTTTCAGCTATTTTTTGGATTTTCTGTAATTTCTTTTAATTGGATAAAAGGGTTATTGCGTTACTGCTGCTTCAGCATGACATGGGGGGGGGGCTCTTACCAGAGGGACCCACTGGTCAGTCTCTCTGGGGTTAATCCCCGTTTTATTTAAATTAAACAGAGGGTTAAGGGGCTGGGGCCCCACCTGTCATTGACCCCAGGTGGGGTGATTATGGGTTGATTAGGTTTAAATAACCGACGGCTTGTCGCCGGCGGCTCTGTCAGAACCCTCTGTTAGGTATGTGCTAGGATTAGCTAGTGCCTTTGCATCATATCAAATTTTCAAAGGAAATCAAATTCAAAATCCAAATGGGAGAAGGAACACCCCCAGATGAATTAATTCAAAAGGCCAGATAAAAATATTTTCCAAAAATTCATGTTAGAGTTTTGAAAAGTCTTATAAATGAGTGTGATCACATATCAAGTGATGTGGGACCCAACCCATGCTCATAGATTTTCCAAATATTCAAACAGTGCTTTGGAATTAAAAGAATACCCCTATTTGATTTAAAATTCAAATCATTTGAATTTTAAAAATGTTGAAAGTTTATGAGTGGCTAGTCTATATTATTATGAGGCCACATAAAAGTTTTCAGCATTTAATAAAATGGTTTGGTATTTTTTTATCAGAGCCAAAACAAATTACAGAAAAAGAAAGGAAAGATTAAACAGAAAATAAAAGGAAAAACTTACCTGGCGCTCAGGGCGAAGCCGGCCCAGCCAGCCCACCCGGCCCACCAGGGGCAGGGGCGTCTTCTTCCTCGCCCCGCGCACCCAAGCTGCTCGGTGGAATGCCACCGAGCCAGCCAGGGGCGACACGTCGTCGCCGAGGAGCTTCCAGCCCTCCCCGTGGCCTCTTCTCGCACCTGGACGCGCCTGGAGACGCCGTGAGTCCATTCACCCCCTCCACAAGCTCCCTCCTCTCCTCTCTCGCTCGTTTCCGTCGCCGCCCGAGAACTCGCCGGAGCGCCGACGAGCACACGCGTGGCCATCGACGTCGAGAAGCCCCAAGAACGTGTCCAGGGAGTTCGTCGTCGTCGTCTTCATTGAACTGCAGAAGGAATCGGAGCCGGACGCCTCCACGAGCTCGCTAGCTTCGTCGTCTTCACCGCCGGCCGCCGTGGATCGAATTCGAATTCCGGCCAGCTCCGAGCTTCCCCGAGCCCGCTAGCCATCCCGTCGCATTCGTGGTGAGCTTCTCACCGTTTCCCCTAGCCTGGCGCCCGTCCTCTCGTTCCCTATCCGTTTTCGCCATGGAGGCCGAAGCACTTCGCCGCCATGGACGACGATGAGGTCGCCCCTGTGCCCCATCATCGCGTCCAGCGCGCGCGTTTGACTCCCAGTGTTACCAGCGTTCGAACGCGCCCTGAATCGCCTCAAGTCTTGCACTACATCGTCGACCACGACCTCGCCGTGATTCTGTTGCCGCCGGAGTCGTCGCCGTCGTCGCTCCCGACCACCCCGTGACCCCCTGTTGCCTCCAGAAGATGCGGACGACCTCCAGGAGCAAGACGGTGCCCTCCGCTTCCCCTCCCGTGGCCGGAATCGTGTTCCCGTGCAGCGCCGCCGTGGTCCAGTCGCCGGCGGCTAGCCGCCGGCGTGTCAGTGCTAACCCCCCCGGTTAAGCACCTAATTAGTGACCCCCTGGGTCACTGACCAGTGGGCCCAGTGGCTTAATTAAGCCACTGGATTAACTTAACCCACGGATTAAGTTAACCAGCCATTGACAGGGTGGCCCCACCAGTCAGACCCCCCCACGTCAGCATGACCACATGCTGATGCAATAATTGATTTAAATGAATTTCCAGAAAAGCAAAATGGTTTAAATAATTCCAGAAATTCCAGAAAATACCCCAAACTTTGGAAATTCATAGAAAATTCATACTAACTCCAAATTGGACAAATAATATATGAAAAATGATCAGGAGAAAATTATCTTTCCAAATATGCAACTTTCAACTATGTTTGAGTTGATATTAAAATGGGACCAGTAGCATTTGTAATTTGGTTTATTTGGATTTAATTCAAATTCAAATCAAATTATTTTGCAACTTGGACCTTGAATTTAAGCTACAATTCAACCACACTTCAGAGGCATATCATACACATTTGAAGTTGATTCAAAATGATCAAACAATGTCACATGTAACTTGTTTAAGTTTGGATTCAAATGTGGAGTTTGAACTTGCATTTCAAAATGCAATATACTCCATTTAAATGGAATCGCCTCACACATCAAAACTTATACTTCAAGCTTTAACATTCAATCATGTGCTTGAGCATTGCATTCATATTGATTGTTACTTCATGCTTTGCTTGTCGAGTAGAGGTGGAACCGGAGCAAGAGGTCACCCCCTTCGCTGAAGACCCAGAACCCGAACCTCATCAGCAAGGCAAGCAAACCCCATTGATCATGTCTATAAAATCCCACTTCCCTCTCATGTCTCGCTTATGCATTGTTTAGGATGATTACCATGCTACGTTTCTACCGCATAGATGAACCCATTCCGTTGCATGACCTATCATTTGTCACAGTAGTAAGCAAACCACAATCCTAGCAAATGTAGGAGTTGGTTGATATCATGTGGCCCCTGCAATTGTTACTGCTTATTGCATGCTTAGTATGATACCATGATGATACTGTTATGTGAGTCGGGATGGTAGTGATCATATTGATGGTGGTAGAAAAGTGTTGGTGAATCGACCTAATACAAGGTGAACGATGAGAGGTTGTGTAGGAGTACACAGTGGGTTGTCTCGTTGAACACCGCCCTAGTACGAGTTCTTGTGTGGTGATCCAAGATGAAGAGTACAACCACACATTGGGCTCACTGACCCCTCTCAGCTTACTAACTCATCCCCTTCGATGTCCAGATGTCGCAATAGTTCGGAGTTCTGGTAGGTTTGTGGCCTGGCTGCCAAGTGAGAGAACGGCTCACCCGAGACCGGCTTCTGCACCACGCACACATCATCTGGGTCCACTTCGGTAAACCGGCCGGGTTCACGATAGTGGTAGGCGACTCTCTTGGACTAGATCGGCTATGAGGTAACAGTTGTGGTGAGCATCCTCGCCGGCACCCCTTGAATGGTGTCGAGATCAAAGGCGGTAACCGATGGTCATGTGTGTGTAGCGGTACACCCCTGCAGGGTTAACAAAACTATTCGAATAGCCGCGTCCGCGGTTATGGACTGCTTGGAAAGCTTAGCTTGATTATTAGACAACTTGAACTGGATACTTCTCAAACACACCAAGATAAGTGTGAGTGCTATGGCGTGCTTTCTCGTGGGGAAGTCGAGGAAGGCACCATAGTGGTGTAAATGGTTGGTGAAAGTAGTGGACTCGTGTACGCTTCTTACCTCAAGTCTGGTACTCGTAGTTCAGGATTAGCCAAGTCAAAGTTGGCACTTCTGCAAGTGAAACCCCACCTCCCTTTACCTTGATACATGTGCATGAGTAGTATAGTTCCTATGTAAGTCTTGCTGAGTACGACTTTGTACTCACGTTTGCTTAATCTATGTTTTAGATGAAACCACTGACCCCGAAGGTGGCTTCTTCATCAAGCTGGACGACTGAAGATCAAGCTAGTCTAGTCCCAGTCAGACGACTGGTTTCCTCGTGGAGGGCTTGTGTTTAAATAAGGCTTCTTAAGCCATTTGTTAAACTTGTCTGTACTCAGACATACTTTGCTTCCGCTTGTTTGTTGTAATGTTGGATCACATGCTTGTGATCTCTGTGTGCACTCTATAAGAGTTATCAATAAATGTATACTTTGTAGAGAATTGCAATGATACCTGCTGTTCATACAAGGCATGTGTGCTGCGTGTATGTTATAACATGCATGTCTTTGTATGGGTTTTCGAAACCTTAGTTGTGATCTGGCTGGCGGTCATTCATACACCAAGTGGCCCTTAGATGTGCGCAGCTTGGGGCATCGCGATGCGATTGCTTGAGACTCCGTCTCGTGCACACTTTGTGGTATGATTGAGCCCGCCCTAGACCCCGATTAAGTGATCGGGCTGGAGTAAGTCTGTGTAAGAGTTATGAGATAGTCGATAGTATGGTTGAGGCGACTTGTCTTTGAATATGGGAGTTCATCACCCATATCATTAGACTTGTGTGCGGACGATGAGGACCCATCTCAGTTGATCATCCGGCCTGGATGGGATGCCCCTCACGTACGATGCTTTCCGAGAACGTTCTGTGCTTGGCCTTGTCTGCTTAGACATGTGGGTACGGTTCTCGGCTCTCCATATGACTATGTCTTCACTGGACTTGCATACGCTAACCCCGGGTCCCGACAGGCTCGGCCATGGCAGAGCAACGCCGGACTCCGGCTGCAGGCCACGGGAGGGCACGGGGAAGGCACGGGAGGGTTCCCCTCGCTCGTCGGCGTCGTGTAGACCACGCGGGGAACCTCGAGGAGGCCCCGGGCCATGCCGGCGACGACTCGCGCGGCAGCCGGAGTTGCTGCTCGAAGGAGATGTCGACCGGGGCGGCTAGAACGAGCGCGGGGTGAGGGGTTCGATGAGGCAGCTCACCAGGAGCACGTTGGAGAGGTCGGGAGAGGCGGAGGAGCGACGGAGGCGGCGAATCGACCGCCGGGATTCCACGGCGGCCGGGAGATGGTGGTGACGATTGCGTCGTCCACGGGGCAGGCGGGCTTGATTCCGTGCGCTGGAAGAAGAAGTCGGCGCCTGCGAGTCTTCTGGACACGTCAGCTTAGCGAGAGGGCCTCGATGGCCATGGCTGCGCACGACGGCGATCTCGGGCGCGCTTCTGGAGGTGACGAAGAAGACGACGACGAGGACAGAGAGGAGGCGGCGAGAGGGGGAAGTGGCAGGGGGTTTCGAGGGGGTTCTCCTGGCGAGGAGATAGGGCTCGGGGAGCAGCTGCGTGGCGTCGCCGTCGCGGTGGCGGTCGCCGTGCTCTCCCAGCTCGACACCGAGCTGGTTGAAGAAGAAGACAAAAGGGGAGGTGGGCTGGGCCGCCTGGTGGGCTGGGGGGGGGGGATGAGTTGGGCCAGAAGCCAGGGGGTTTCTTTTTTCCTTTTCTTTTCTTCTTTTCTTTTTCTATTATTTTGTTTTGCCTTAGAAATAAATAGCTAGGCAATTTAGTAAAATGCCCAAATAATTTTATAAACCCTAGGTGGTCAGTAGCAAACCACTTATGACTTTTGGGCATTTTTGAAATTCAATAAATTTGAATTCCAATTCAAATAGGGGTTCTTTTAATTTTCCAAGGCACTGTTTGAATTTTAGAAAATTCCTTGAGTGTGGGAATGAACCCAAACCACTTTTGAAATGATCACCATCATTTATAGGATTTTTTCAACTATTCCAAAGATTTTTGGAAAAAAGATTTTTATCTGGCCATTTGCTTTAATTTCTCAGGGCTTTCTGCTTCCCCATTTTTGAATTTCTTTTGAAATTTTTACATGATGCAAAAGGGGCACTCCAATCCTAGCACTTACCCGAGTTGGGGTTCTGACAACTCGCCCCCACTCAAAAGAATCTCGTCCCGAGATTCAGAAGTCGTCGGGAGGAAGGAGGGGTACTCGGCACGGAGGCAGTCTTCTCTTTCCCATGTAGCTTCTTTCTCGGAGTGGTGTGACCATTGCACTTTGAGGAACTTGATCTTCTGACGACGGGTGACACGCTCTGCGGAATCAAGAATACGAACAGGGTACTCTCGATAAGAAAGGTCATCTTGGAGATCAAGCGTTTCATGGTCGACTTCGCGGATGGGGTCCTTGAAGCAACGCCTGAGTTGTGACACATGAATACATCATGTACTCGGGAAAGGTGTGGGGGTAGTTCAAGTTGGTAGGCAATTTCTCCACGTTTAGCAAGAATGCGGAAAGGTCCGATGTAATGTGGGGCCAACTTGCCTTTGATACCGAAGCGTTGGGTTCCCTTCAGAGGAGTAACCCGAAGGTAAGCCTTCTCATCCAGATTGTAGCTTTCTTGCCTATGATGACGATCATAGTAGCTTTTCTAACGAGACTGTGTGGCTTTCAATCGATCACGAACAATGTGAACTTGCTCTTCTGCTTCCTTTATCATATCCGGTCCAAAGAATTGTCTTTCACCGGTTTCTGACCAGTTTAGGGGTGTTCGACATCGTCGTCCATATAGGAGTTCAAAAGGATCCATGTTCAAACTAGATTGGAAACTATTGTTATAAGAAAATTCGGCAAATGGAAGAGATTTCTCCCAATTCTTTCCGAATGAGATAACACAAGCTCTGAGCATGTCTTCCAAGATTTGATCAACCCTTTCAATTTGACCGCTAGACTGGGGATGGAAAGCTGTACTAAAGGAGAGATGGGTTCCTATAGCATTCTGAAAGCTTCCCCAAAATCTAGAGGTGAAAAGGCTACCACGATCAGAATTGATTTCCAAAGGAACTCCATGAAGAGACACAATTCTAGAGACGTATAATTCCGCCAACTGACTAGCAGCTATAGACTCTCGAACAGGAAGGAAGTGAGCAACTTTGGAAAGCCTATCTATGACAACGAAGATGGCATCGTTTCCTTTCTGGGTTTTTGGAAAGCCGGTGATGAAGTCCATACCGACTTTGTCCCATTTCCACTCAGGAATAGGCAATTGAAGTGTGCCAGCATGTCTTTGGTGTTCTGCCTTAATGCGACGAAAAACATCACATTCAGCAACAAATCGAGCAATGTCTCTCTTCATCCTGGTCCACCAAAATCTCTGGCGTAGATCTCGGTACAATTTTGTGCTACCGGGTTGAATCGAGAGGGGAGTGTCATGGGCTTCTTTAAGGTTGAGTTGCCTTAGATCCCTATTCTTAGCTACTACCAAATGATTTTCAAAGAATACCGTTCCTTTACTATCTGTGGAGAAACATTTAGCAACTCCGCTAGCAATGTTCTCCTTGATCCGGCGAACACCTCGTGCACGCCTTTGGGCAACTATGATTTGATCCTCTAGAGTTGGTTTCGCCACCAAGTTGAAAAGAGATCCACGAGGAACAATCTCGAGGTTGAGCTTTCGAAATTCCTCATGAAGAAGTGGTTGATACTGTTGTAACATGAGGTTGTTACAATACGACTTACAACTTAGTGCATCAGCCATGACATTGGCTTTGCCTGGGGTGTATGAAATTCCTAAGTCATAATCTTTTATCAACTCTATCCAGCGTCTTTGCCTGAGATTAAGATCTGGCTGGGTGAATATGTATTTGAAGCTTTGGTGGTCGGAATAGATCTCACAACGATTACCAAGGAGGTAATGTCGCCAAGTCTTCAGGGCATGAACTACGGCAGCGAGTTCAAGATCATGGGTAGGATAGTTCTCTTCATGTGGCCGCAACTGGCGTGAAGCATAAGCTACCACATGTCTATCTTGCATAAGTATGCATCCTAACCCTTGCCGTGAAGCGTCACAATAGATCTCGAAATCCCTTTTGGTGTCTGGAGGTGCAAGTACGGGTGCAGAAGTCAATCTTCTTTTTAGCTCTTGAAAGCTTTCCTCGCACTTGGGGTCCATTGGAATTTCTTATCTTTCTTGAGGAGTTCAGTTAGAGGCTTTGCAACTTTAGAAAAGTTCTCGACGAAGCGGCGACAATAGCTTGCTAACCCAAGAAAACTCCTAACTTGCTTAACCGATTCAGGTGGAGTCCAGTCAAGGACGGCCTGAACTCTCTCGGGATTGACAGCAATGCCTTTTGCAGAAATCACGTGGCCTAAGTAGGTCACCTCTGGTATCCAAAATTCACACTTGGTTAATTTAGCATAAAGGTGATGCTCTTGAAGTTTCATTAATACCAACCTAAGATGTTCTGCGTGCTCTTCTTCGTTCTTCGAGTAGATGAGAATGTCATCAAGATAAACTACAACAAATTTATCTAGGTACTCCATGAAGATCGAATTCATCAAGCGCGAGAATGTGGCGGGGGCATTGGTTAAACCGAAGGACATGATGGTGTACTCGTAAAGACCGTAACGAGTAGTGAAAGACGTTTTGGGAATGTCCTCATTTCGGATTTTGATTTGATGATAGCCTAATCTCAAATCCATCTTGGAGAAGACAGAGGATCCATCAAGTTGATCATAAAGATCATTGATCCTGGGCAGTGGGTACTTGTTCTTTATCATCGCTAGATTTAGCGGGCGATAGTCTACGCACATCCATTCTATTCCATCTTTCTTCGTTACGAACAGAATGGGGCAACCCCATGGCGGTGAGATAGGGCGGATGAAGCCTTTTGCCAACGAAGCATCGAGTTGGGTTTTTAGCTCAGCTAACTCATGTGGGGCCATTCTATATGGACGTCTCGAAATTGGGGCTGTGCGTGGTATAAGATCCACTATGAATTCTACACATCTGTTAGGGGGCATCCCTGGCAGTTCTTCAGGAAATACATCCGGGAAGTCACGAACCACCGGAATATCTTCAAGGTCAAGAAGGGGAAGCACATTCAAAGTATGCATCTGGATTCTAGAGCTGGGTGATGTGTAGTCAATGATCTGGCCTGAAGGATGGGTGAGTTTAACTGATTTGGCTTTACAATCAAGGAAAGCATTCTGCCTCGATAACCAATCCATTCCTAGGATGACATCAATGTCCGAAGACTTGAGGGCTATAAGTGAAGCAAGGAATACTAAACCCTCAATTGCAAATTTGCAATTTGATTGCCATGGCTTACTCTATTAGTTTGCCATTTGGAACCAGGAGTTTGAATGATCATGGGAGAAAACATTTCTTCAAAAGGGAATTCATGACGAAGTGCATAACTCTTCGACATGAATGAATGAGAAGCTCCTGGATCGAAAAGAACGGAGGCGGGAACATGATTGACTGGGAGTGTGCCAAGAATGACGTTAGAAGTAGCAGTGGTGTCCTCAACTGAGATTTGGTTCACATATCCACTACCTGTGACCAAAAGATTTGCTTGAAAGGCTTTGGTGGTTGATTTCTTTGGAGGCTGGTGTCGAGAATGGCGTGGTGCCATCAAGACCTGAGGGCATTGACGATAGTAATGGCCTGGAAGACCACACTTAAAGCATACCTTGTCTGAATTACTGGGAGTGGGATTACTTGGCTGCACACCATCATTCCGGGGTGGAATAATGTGTTGGGGTGGATGGCATATATTGGATGGTGGCCTCTGAAGAAGGTTTTGAGGTATGGCACTAGTTGGAATCAATATTCGGCGTTTCTGAGGGGCTGAACTTGAAGAAGGAGCAAGCTCAAGAGCATGCTTGCGAGACTCTTCGAACATTTCATTGCCATGATCAGCTCTGAAGGATCTGTTGACTAAATCCTCAAAGGTGGCAAATTCGATGAGGTTGAGATCATGGCGAAGGATAGGGTTAAGTCCCTTACGGAACCTTGCCTGCTTTCTGGCACCGGTGGTGATCTCATCTTGGGCATACCGAGCAAGACGGTTAAACGCTCTCACATACTCATGAATGGACATATCTCCTTGAGTCAGATTGCAGAACTCTTCCTTCTTGCGCTCCATCAACTCATCCAGAATGTGGTACCCTCTAAAGGAAACACAGAACTCCTGCCAAGTCACTACGTGACCATCTGGCTGCATAGGAACATAGTTCTCCCACCATTGAATAGCAGCACCTTCCAGGAAGTATACCGCGAAAATAACTCCGTCATCGGGAGCAACATGTGCAGTATCAAGCTTACGCTCGATGGAACGGAGCCAATCATCAGCTTCAAGGGGATCATAAGAACATCAGAATACCGGTGGCTTGAGGAGGATGAAATCCTGAATGCTAACAACCACATTGCGCTGACGAGTGGTGTTCTGCTCAATGAGCTCCAGAAGGCGTGTTTGATCACGTCTATTCCGCTCGGCTTCCATCATGATTTCCGCCGCAGAAGGCGGTGGTGGAGGTTCATCATCATTTCGATTCCGATCACGGTCTCGATTGCGACGAACAGCACTACGAGTTCCACCTGACATCCTATGTGATAAAAATCAACAATCAGAACAGGTTGTACGATGGAATCAAAGATAAGAGGACATGATGAAGACGGAAAAGATTGTAATGCAACAACAATGACTACAAAAGGACCACGGGATAACTCGGGCAGCATAACGGCTACACCGGGATGAAAAATGAAACAACCTTGAGGAGATTGGACAGAACTTCTTCAAGGAACTCAAAATACGGAGACTCTGGACAACCACAACAATCCTACGGCTATAAGGAGGCAATCAACGAGATGTTCTAGTCAGACATAGATGAGCCTAGTCCTATCTTCCCGTAGAACAAGATGAGGGTGACTCAGAACTCAGATCGATGAGGGTAAGGAGAAAAAGAAGCCTTACGTTGTTCCCTTATACCCAGAGTAACTATATAACTATAGAATGCTAGACTCGACTTCGACCAAGGGTTGAATAATCCTACAGACAGTCCTGCTCTGATACCAAGTCTGTCGGGACCCGGAATATGCGTATGTAATTCCAGTCACGATGCAATCAGATGGAGAGCCGAGAGTCATACCCACTTGTCTAAGAAGACAAGGCCAAGCACAGAACACTCTCGGAAAGCATCGTACGTGAGGGGCATCCCATCCAGGCCGGATGATCAACTGAGATGGGTCCTCATCGTCCGCTCACAAGTCTAAATGCTTATGGGTGGTGAATCCCATACTCATAGACAAGTCGCCTCAACCATGTTATCGATTGAATCCTAACTCTTACATAGACTTACTCCAGCCCGATCACTTAGTCGGGGTCTAGGGCGGGCTCGATCATACAACAAAGTGTGCACGTGACAGAGTCATGAGCAATAGCATCGCGATGTCCCAAGCTGCGCACATCTAAGGGCCACTTGGTGTATAAAAGACCGCCAGCCAGATCACAACTAAGGTCTCGAAAACCCATACTAAGACATGCATGTTATAAACATACACGCAGCACACATGTCTAGTATGAACAGTAGGTATCATCACATAACTCTACAAAGTACTTCTTTATTGACTTACACATAGAGTATACAAAGATCACATGTCTGTGATCAACATTACATCATACAACAGAAGCAAATTAGGTCTGAGTACAGACAAGTTTGACAAATGGCTTAGAGAAGCCTTGTAAACATACATTCCCTTCCACGAGGGACCAGACTACTGTCTGGAACTATACTACCAAGGTCAACGTCGAGCTTGAGGTCGGTGACTCCATCGGGGTACGGGTTCTCATCTAAAACATAGAATAAGCAAACGTGAGTACAAAGTCGTACTCAGCAAGACTTACATCAGAACTATACTACTCATGCTCAAGTTTCAAGGTAAAGGAGGTGGGATTTCATCATGCAGAAGTGCCAGCTTTGACTTGGCTAATCCTGTACTACGAGTACCAGACTTGAGGTAAGAAGCGTACACGAGTCCACTACCAAGTCTCCAACCAATACACCACTATGGTTACTTCCTCGACTTCCCCACGAGGACCACACCATAGCAATCACGCTTATCTTGCGAGTTTTATAAGTATCCATTCAAGTTGTCTAATAATCAGGTACAGGTTCCAAGTAGTCCATGACCGCGGACGCGGCTATTCGAATAGTTTTGTTAACCTTGCAAGGGTGTAAGCTACACACACATGACCATCGGTTACCGCCTTTTGCTCGCCAGCGTTCAAGACGTGACAGCGAGGATGTTCACCACGACACTTCGCTCACAACCGGTCTATTCCAGGAGTCGACTATCTGAGTTTCCTCCGCTCGAGAGCCCGGCCGGATCAACGAAACGGACTCAAACAATGCAAGTGACCGAGACGCCACCTCTGGCAGATGGTTTTCCTGCCTCACAGGTGCACCCACATATCTATATGATGCAACCATTCCTTCATTCTTTTTCTATGCACATGCCAAATGGAAAGCCCGAAGTAATGTGACTCCTGGACGTCAACACGGATCAAGGTACTAGGCCGAGAGGGGTCAGTGAGCCCAATGTGTGGTTGTACTCTTTGTCTTGGATTACCATACAAGAACTCGGTGCTTAAGGCGGTGTTCAACAAGACAACCCACTGTGTACTCCTACACAGCCTCTCATCGTTCATCTTGTATTAGGGTGGATTCACCAACACGTTATCATTTGCATCACTGTGATCATTCATCCCGACTCACAATCATAGACATCCTCATTGTATCACTAAGCATCAATAAGCAGTAACAGTTGTAGGGGCCACATGCTCATCATTCAACTCCTAAATCTGCTAGGATTGTGGTTTGCTTAATACGGTGACAAAATGATAGGTCATGCATCGGAATGGGTTCAACTATGCGAAAGAACGTGTCTCGGTGATCTCCTAAACATGCATAAGCGAGACTGAGAGGGAAGTAGGATTTTACAGACATGATCAATGGGGGTTTTCTTGCCTTGCTGACGATACACGGGGTTTACCGAACTACTTCTCCTTCGAGGGTGATCACCGTCTCGGAGGCACTGTTACCGGCACAATCATCAACAAGAGGGGGGGCAACATTGTAATAGAATGCACAAGCACATGTTTAAGTTGTCACATGATGTGAATGGTATTGATGTGACCTAGGTTCAATTTGTCACATTTTAATTGAAGTTGATTTGAAAATTAATTCAAATTCAAACTCCAAATGTTATTCAAATTAGGTCAACTTGCATTTGCTAATGTTTGTCCATTGTAAACCTTGTGATCATGTGTTTGATATGCCTCCGATGTTCAAGTGAGATGTGGTGTATTGCAAAGGTTCAAATTACAAAAGTATTTGAATGTAATTTGAATTAATTCCAATTAAGCCAAATAGAAAAAGCTACTGGTCCCATTTTAAATTCAACTCAAACATAGCTGAAAGTTGTATATTTCGATAGATTATTTTCTGATGATCATTTTTCATATATTATTTGTCCAATTTGGAGTTAATATGAATTTTCTATGATTTTCTAAAGTTTTAGCTATTTTTTTTGATTTTCTGTAATTTCTTTTAATTGGATAAAAGTTTATTGCTTCACTGTTGCGTCAGCATGACGTGGGGGGGGGGCTCTGACCAGAGGGACCCATTGGTCATCCTCTCTGGGGTTAATCCCCATTTTATTTAAATTAAACAGAGGGTTAAGGGGCTGGGGCCCCACCTGTCATTGACCCCAGGGGGGTGATTAGGGGTTGATTAGGTTTAAATAACCGGCGGCTCGACCACGGCGGAACAACGCCAGACTCCGGCTGCAGGCCACGGGAGGGCACGGGGAAGGCACGGAATGGTTCCCCTCGCTCGTTCGCGTCGCGTAGACCACGCGGGGAACCTCGAGGAGGCCCCGGGCCACGCCGGCAACGACTCGCGCGGCGGCCGGAGTTGCTGCTCGAAGGAGACGTCGACCGGGGCGGCTAGAACGAGCGCGGGGTGAGGGGTTCGACGAGGCAGCTCACCAGGAGCACGTTGGAGAGGTCGGGAGAGGCGGAGGAGCGACGGAGGCGGCGAATCGATCGCCGGGATTCCACAGCGGCCGGGAGATGGTGGTTACGATTGCGTCGTCCACGGGGCAGGCGGGCTTGATTCCGTGCGCTGGAAGAAGAAGTCGGCGCCTGCCAGTCTTCTGGACACGGTAGATTAGCGAGAGGGCCTCGATGGCCACGGCTGCGCACGACGGCGTGCTCCGGCGCGCTTCTGGAGGTGACGAAGAAGACGACGACGAGGACAGAGAGGAGGCGACGAGAGGGGGAAGTGGCAGGGGGCTTCGAGGGGGTTCTCCTAGCGAGGAGGTAGGGCTCGGGGAGCAGCTGCGTGGCGTCGCCGTCGCGGTGGCGGTCGACGTGCTCTCCCAGCTCGACACCGAGCTGGGTTGAAGAAGAAGACAAAAGGGGAGGTGGGCTGGGGGGGGATGAGTTGGGCCAGAAGCCAGGGGGTTTATTTTTTCCTTTTTCTTTTCTTCTTTTCTTTTTCTGTTATTTTGTTTTGCCTTAGAAATAAATAGCTAGGCAATTTAGTAAAATGCCCAAATAATTTTATAAACCCTAGGTGGTCAGTAGCAAACCACTTATGACTTTTGGGCATTTTTGAAATTCAATAAATTTGAATTCCAATTCAAATAGGGGTTCTTTTAATTTTCCAAGGCACTGTTTGAATTTTAGAAAATTCCTTGAGTGTGGGAATGAACCCAAACCACTTTTGAAATGATCACCATCATTTATAGGAATTTTTCAACTATTCAAAAGATTTTTGGAAAAATATTTTTATCTGTAATGTGGAAATCAAGCAGTTCGACCACAGATAGGGTCGGTCGCTCGGGAAAAACCACTGTTTCCTGTGATTTTTGGAGCATGGAAAAACAAATGGAAATAAGGGAAAGTAACATTGGCCGGTTTCCAACTTCTGCAAAAGTGACATTGCCTTGTTTGCCAACAGTAAACAAAAGAAGTATACAATTGCTAAAATAGATTGTATTCCTTTGGCCCATAAATACCAAGATAGGATTTCCCTGGTATGCATGTTTGGGTGCATACGGGTTTGGCGGCAGAGGCTATTGAGAATAGTCAAATGCGCTAAAAACAGGGACTTTTGGTAGTCGCGTGATGGATCGTGCGTCAGGTCACTTGAATCGGCCAAATAGGCCTCCTTTTCATAGTGACAGAGCCTTTTTCCTTTTATAACTCAAGGCTCAGAAGTGAACAGTACCTCATATTCATAATGTAAGTGGTAGTTTTTTTGTCATGTCAATAGCCAGACAATTCTTCTTCTGCTGGTTTCGGATTTAGAGTGTACGGGAAATACCCTGCCCCCCTTTCCCCGCGCGGGGTTTATGCCATTTGCTTTAATTTCTCAGGGCTTTCTGCTTCCCCATTTTTTAATTTATTTTGAAATTTTTACATGATGCAAAAGGGGCACTCAAATCCTAGCACTTACTCAAGTTGGGGTTCTGACAGTTTTGTTCAACTAAAATTGCCATTCTCAAAAGGTAAATGGATAAAATTAGGCATGGTACAAAAAATAAATTTGACATGGTTTTAAAAGTCCATGTACTGTATCCTATCGATTAAATTCGGATTATGATAAATCATGTTTGTATGTGAAAAATCTTTTATTTTATTCTATATAAATGTATTCCGGGACTATTTTTCTCGTAAATTAGGGTCATCGTGGAGAGGGTGTGTCTTAAAGGCTTGGCCTTGGCTGGCTTGGCTAGGCACTTGTGGCTGTTCATGTTGTTTCCCATTATTTCCTTCTATGTTTTTCTACGTGGTTATTTTTTCCTTCTATTATCTCTTCTAAAACTTATCTTTATTTTTAAAACATAGTGCAACTTAAATGCTTCCATACACGCACATACACTCATCCCTATGAACCGACACATGCACAACCTACCCCTATAAGCATCTTCGCAATACAGTACCGGCACATCAAAAAAATGCGAGCACCAATGTAAAATCTGGGATTTGAACTCTAATGGGCTGAGGATACCACTGTTCCTCTAACCAACTCACCCATCTGTTGATTCGCTCTAATCTCCATTGTTATAACTAGATCTTGAGTGATTAGAGAAGAAAGCAGTTAACAACATGGCACCGACCCTGAGGGGCTACACAATTTGAGCCGGTCCAACATCGTATATCATTAAGCTTCTTTTATATTTTGTCTTTGGTAATTTATGTGTGTTTACTGAAGTGTACATATCTATATCTTACTTCAACATAGGAGTATTTTACAAACCCCTAGTGTGACCTACCAAGACAAATCCTTATCATCACTATGGAACAAATCTACTGCGGCATGTACTAACAAATCAAATATCAACGTTTCACATGATGTTCCTTGCCTTGGAACACGAACACCAGGTACACCATTGTTTCTTTATGGGACGATATAAATCAGGTAAAACGCAAGTTTATGTGAAGAGACTTCCAAGCAAGCACTTCATCACCAAAGTAAACAGATATCGACCACATGATAAAAGAGGCTCAACTGTATAGTTTTTCGGTCACCAAATACAGTATTACAATCACAACAATCTGTAATCAAAGTATTACTCCAGTGAGAAAAGAACCATGGTGCTAGCCACAACAACACTGATCGGCGTTGCAGTAGCCCCAGTTGAGGGCTTTCCCCTGATCCCCTGATGCTGCATACGGTCTGGCAACGGTGTGGGCAGTTATCCTCATGGAAGCACTCTGTAGGATTCACTTCATCATCAACTGCAAGTTGCATGGTTGAGCAATTAGCTAGCATGCTCAAATTATGAACTTGATGGAAAAGTATGTAGGAAACAATCTTGTTCACTATTGTTTTGTTAAAAAAAAAAACAGGTGCAACAACATATTTACAAAAAAAAATAACTGATCCAGAGAACAAAATTTGGCAAATACGAACAACACAATAAGAGATGTTATTACTTGTACGTGCATGGTAGGACGACGATGATATGTTGGAAGACATGATCATAATGACCACCAAAACCGCAACCATCATGGTAACATTTCTGTTTGGTTCCACGACTAGGAGGAGAGGAGATCACCTATTTCTTTTTTGTGTTCTTAAAGATGCGGTACAGTCTGCCTCCATGCCCCCATGTATAGTCATTTATATAGAGGGTCAAAATCAAATCTTTGGCACTGGATTGTGTATCAACTAATGGATATGCTTTCCCCATTTTTTGGTAGGAATTAATTTACTAATAGCTTTTAAGGACACATTTATGTAAATAAAATATGACCATTTTGATTTTTAGGAAGAAAATGATTAATTTCAGAGATATATGATACGTCCAAAACATATCTATAATTTATGATTGTTCCATGCTTATTTGGGTGACATTGCTATGTGTTTTGGTACACTTTCATACCTATTTGCACATATTTAGACTAACCTACTAACTCAGTGCACCCAGTGCCAGTATCTTTCTGCTGATGTCTGTGAATTGCAGGTTTATACCCATATTTACAGTACCCAAAAAATCCAATAAAAGATATACAAAATCAGCGTTCCAGAAGACTCCGAAGGACCAAAGGGCAGCCGAAGGGGCCACCCCTCCCTGGCGGCCAGTGGGCGTGGCCCCACCCCTTGCTGCGCCAGGAGGCTGCTTGGGAGGAGGGCACCTCCCTTGGTGCCCCCTTCATCCTATATTTACCCCTCAGTACAGAAACCCTAAAAAAATACCCCGCATCGTGAATTTCACCTCTGTTCCGCCGCCACCGCGATCTCGAGATCGGGATCGCAAAGAATACCTCCTTCTGGCACCCTGCCGGAGGGAGGATTGATGTTCGGGAGCTTCTCCACCACCATGAGCGCTTCCCAGATGTGCCGTGAGTAGTCCCCCTTGGACCATGGGTCCATGACCAGTATCTATGTGATGTGTTCTCTCCAATCTTATGCTTAAATTCTTAGCCCTTGTGAGCTTCCCTACATGATCAAGGCACCTATGTAATCTTTCTATTGTTGTTGATGGCACTGTAGTAGTGCTCCTCGTTGGCTACCCCAAATGGAAGGTTGAGATGCAGTGTAGCAGCAAATTTCCCTTGGCAAAGATACCACGGTTTAGTACGACCAGTAGGACTACAAGGATGACAATGTAACAGCCCGGGATTTTCACCCAAATTAAAATTTTTGTTTGTTGCTTTATCTTGTTGATTGCTAGAATTGTTTGCAGTATTTGCTTCGCCGATTTATTAATCGGTGAATATTCTCCCCTCTTCCTTGTATCGGATGCGTGACGAAACCTATTTCTCAACGGCACACGACCTTGCGACACTGGGTTTCACCCGAGCACCGTCGCAACTTCCGGCACAAGACCAGCCATCGCCATCGGAACGAAAACCCCGTTTATTTAATAAACGGATTATTTTATTAGGCGCCGGAAAATGTTCTCGGAACGATATCGAAGTGAGGTAGAACTAATGGGCTCGCCGCGCTGAGTGCGTGGTTCGAGATTTTTCCCTAATCGAAGGTCGTATGGACTCCCGGCGGTCAGAAACGTTGAGTACCAGACGCGAGAGAGAAAACGCGAGGGCATTTGCGTAAACCTGCCATCCAGGTCAGCCTATAAATAGACTACCACTTTCCCTAGCTCTTGTAGGGTTCCCCCCTTGTAAAATTTGCAGCAACCCCCCTCACAAAACTCAAATCTGCCTCCCAAAGCCACCCAACCCCCAAAACCCTAGATCTGGCAGCTCCAGAACTGTCGGATCACAGATCTGAGGGATCCAGAGCTGCCACGTCGCCTCCCAGCCGCCCAGACGGATCTGGGCCCCGCAGGGCCCTCCTCTCTGTCGCCAGGCCTACCTCGGGCCCGTTCTAGGCGTGGACGACCCGCCTCGCCGAGCTCCACGGCCTCCACTTCCTCGCTGTCGTCTCCACGGCGAGCAGCGCGCAGCCCGCCCCGGTCAGCGGCCCCTCACCGTGCACCCCTCCTTTTCCTTCTCCTCTTCCTCACCGTGCCCTCCCCTCTCTCTCCCAGGCCGCCGCCGCGCTGCCGCCAGGGAGCTCAGAGCGCCGCCTCGCCATGGAACCGTCGGCTGGAGCTCGCGTCGCCGTCCCCGCACGAGATCAGGCGCCTTCGCACCTGGATCTGGCAGGTCCCCTCTGCCTCGTCTGGTTCCTCGCCCTGATGACCTCCCCGTCTCGCTGCGCCTTCGGTGGCCGGCCGGGGTGCCGTGCTGCGGCGCCGCCGCGACCCCGTGCTGGATCAGGAGGAGCCCGAGCCGGCCAGCCAGCGCCAGGTAAGCCGGCACCGCAACCACCGCCCAGCCCGCGGCCCAGCACCAGCCGACCCTTCCCCTCGCCCTCAGCGCTATCCCGCTATCCAGTGCTCACCGTGCCGCTTGGGCCACGACCCACTAAGGTGAGGCGCCTTTTTTATTTTGTTGATGTTTGCTGTTGGGCTTGGCCCAACGGCTTGGCCCAACAGAGTTGTTGCTGTGTAGCGCGCCCTATGCGTAGTTTAGCTTTTCTGCGCTTAGTTTTTTGAGCCCGTTTAGAGTACTTTAAGGTCGGTAGACATTTTTTATTTGTTTCTCATTAGAATAAATGGAAGATTACGGTGTAATTTTGCGATGCCCGTATCTTTTAGACCGTAGCTCGGATCGCGACGCTCTCTACATGAAACTTGCTTAGTTTTTTGTGTAGATTAATAAAATGTGCTCATATGCCATGTTTTAACTTGTCTACATGTTGTTTCACTGCTATTTACACTTCTTGCCACCATAAATGTAATAGGCCATAACTTTTTAGCCGTAACTCCGTTTGGGGTGTTCTTTACATGTAACTTGACTAGAATTTCATGTAGATTATGATTGTGTTATTGTTTGTTGTTGTTAACCAACCTAAAAAATGGTTTAGGACAGAACAGTAGCAATACTATTAATTGTCGTGGGGTACTTAGCTGTTTGCCATGTTTAGGAAATTACCCAATTTAACTTGACTAGATTTGATAGTTTACTTATGCTTCACCTTATTGCCATGTTTGCGTGATATGCCATGCTTGTGTGAGATGCCATATTAACAAACCTTGCTCATCTTGTGTAGCTAAACAACTTGAACCATTCCAAATGTGCGATTTCGTCGTGTGTGACTGATACTTCACTTAACCTGCTAGTAACCGCTCTCGACGATGGACACGATACCGTAGTGCGTTGTCTCGTGTTGCCTTCTTGATGTTGTTTGCTGGTGATTGCTTCGTAGTAATAGATGCTTGCTCGTCGATTGTCTTTCCATTGTTTATTTCTTGTGTGCTCCTGCGGGTACTTCGGAGATGATGTGATTTTGCGATCGACTACACCTTCGACATCGTCTTCTCATCAGGTAAGGGGGAGCATATATCATGCTTATAAATTTCAGCTCACTTGTGCCTAGGTATAGGATAGAACGATTGCTTGATCCTACCACTTCATATTTATGCCTCTTAAATAAACCCAAAGAGCCATGTCCCCCCACATCCTAGAAAACCATTGTTTGGCCATGTACCTTGCTTGCTTAACCACTGCTTAGTATGCATGCTTAGGATGCTACAGCTGTTATCCTGCTACTCCTTGTTTTGGGCTATCACATTATTATTATTGTTGTGAATGTTATGATTATTATAATGTTGACTATACTCGAGGAAGGATGGAAGGTCTAGGCTATCCGACCCCGACGCTGTGTTCCATTCGAGTCACCTAGGACCCGAGTTCCGGGTATTGTGTCTCTTGACGAGCGTGCCTAACCGCATGTGGATGCTATGGGTCCCCTATTCTAACCTACCTAGCTTCAAACATTTCTAGTGGTGTCCCAAGATGATTTACCATTTGAATCCGTCTATGTGTCTGTCGGGTCGCTCCTAGCAGACTTTCTTTAAAACAACCCGAACCAGTGGGGACATGGTTTCCCTGTTGGACCTGTCCGGATGAGGACCCGGCAACATGTGAGAATTTACCGGCAATCCAAATCCGAGGCATATGGTAGAGACCAGATCAAGAGCGCGGCCGGCTCCTGAACTGGATGTCGACTCACCGGGGGCCACCCGGATTTGTTCGTTGTTAGCTAGAGGGACCTGTCATTTCGGATCTCTCGGAACTAAATCATAAAATGGTTGCCTGTGATGGGTAGCAACTGAGAGAGATGGGCGTGCGCGCGGAGCCTTGTAATGGGAAGTTGGTACACCCCTGCAAGGTTAAATCTTTTCGAGAAGCCGTGTCCACGATTATGGACGACTTGAGACCTACTCCTTGTTCATAGACAACAATAACTGAGATAATCTTAATAACTTGTTCAACGTGTGTGTGCCTTGACTGCTTCTTCTTCGTCGGGACGCGAAGGGGAGGACAAGGATAGGATAGGTGTTATGTTTGCGTAAGTAGTTGATTGCAAGACTTGTTGGAGGCGATTCCTCATCGAATGCTTGGTTCTCATCTTACTCTAAATAGATCGTTAGCCACATATATAATGCTAGTGCTGCTTCAACCTCAATCACTACCCCCATCTTACCGTGAGAAGCTAGTTACAAGACTTGTTGATATAGCTCACCTCTTCTTTCTCTTTTACTCACGTTATGCAAACGATCTTGGACTTTAGAGGAGCTCGACGACCCTCCTTCTGGACACTTCGTGGAGACTCGACGATGGCTAGTTAGGCGGATCCCGACAGAGAGCCTGGACCCGTGTGGTTATGGGAATGGTGTGTTTTACCTTTGCCACTAGGCATTTGATTGTAGTCTGTATTCAGACATGTATCTTCTGCTAATGTAATGTATTTAAGGCAGTTGTATGCCGATTGTATGAGATGTTGTATCCTTGTAGCTGTAATGTTGTGATATCATGTTGGAAATCTGGGGCATATGGCATTGTCATATGTCGCGGTGGGACCGATATGTGCTTCGTCCCTGGATCTGGATGGAAACATCTAGATCTGGAACAGTACCGCATATTGGGCCTTACAAACAAGTAAGTGGTAAAGTGAACAATGGCGCCGTTCACAACCGAGGGTTGCTTACTTGACCTGGACCTACACACACAAGAAGTAACTTTGCTCCCAATGAGTACAGAGGGGTTGTCAATCCCTATGGCCTTGTTGTTTACAAAGGATCAAAAGCAAGGGTAGATAGTAGTGGTGATTCAAACTGAAAGTAAAAGCAGAAGTTAAAGTGGAGGTGTAAACAGTGGTGGAAATATGGACCGGCGTAACATGATGTTCACTGGTGATGTATCTCTCCCAAAAGACGGTAAAATAGCTAAGCTGGGTAAACAAATTACAGCTGGTCAATTGACAAAATTATAAACACACCGCAATGCTAATTATGCTGCAAAGAAAGTTAGAGGCTCAAACGTATGGGAAGTAAGCGAAGACCAGTAGACCGAAATCCAACTGCATCTACTCACTAATCATCCACCTTCAGATATCTATCCAGAACATCTCGCTTGTAATAAGTTGCGAGCCCCACCCAAAGTGTAAACTCAAAGCAACAAACAGCTGCATTAACAAACTTTGCGTAAGGTAGACAATCCTTGCAACCGCGGTTACACGCACCGTTGTTTTCTCCCTGGTGGCAACAACACATCCCCTAGTATCATGTTTCTGTCACTCAAGCTAGACATCGGGGGGCATGAACCCACAATCAAGAATAAATGCTCCCTCTTGGAGTTACTATCTACTACTTGGACAAAGCAATAAAAAGCAACGGAGAACATGTAAGAATTACTCAAGAACAAAATATAAAAGGCCAACCAAATATATAACTCATCACAATCTGAACATAATCTCATAATCCATCGGATCCCAGCAAACTCAGCATAGCAACACTAGAAATAATTACATAGATGCCTTTATCATGTAGGGAAACTCACACGGGCTAAGAATTGAAGCACAAGATTGGAGAGAAGACATCACTTATCTACTGGTCATGGACCCATGGTCCAAGTGGGACTACTCACGTCGCATCCGGGAAGCGTCCATGGAGGTGGAGAAGATCCCGGAGGTCAATCCTCCTTCCGGCAGGATGCTGGGAAGAGTTCTTCTGGTGCTCCTGATCTTGGAAGCGCGGCGGCGGAGGAACAGAGAGGAAAATCGCAATGCGGGGGTCTCTCTCAGGGTTTTCGGAGCGAGGGGTAAAAATAGGCCGAAGGGGGGCACCAGGGGGTGGCCCCTCCTCCCAGGCGCCCTCTTGGCACGACCAGAAGTGGGGCCGCGCCCCCTGGCCTCCTGGGAGGGGAGTGGCCCCCCTCTGGCCCTCCTTCGGTGATTTCGGAAGCTTCCATCACGCTGATTTTTTATTTGAATTTCTTGGAATTTTTGGAGCTCTGTAAATATGGGTAAAAGCCTGCAACTTACAGACATCAGCAGACAGAAACTGGCACTGGGTGCACTGAGTTAGTAGGTTAGTCCAAATATGTGTAAAAATATATGAAAGTGTAGCAAAACACATAGCAATGTCACCTAAAAGAGCATTGAACAAACAGAAATTACAGATACGTTTGGGACGTATCAACATCCCCAAGCTTAATTCATGCTCGTCTTCGAGTAGGTAAATGATAACACATATAATTTCTGTGGTGACATGCTAACACACATATAAGAACTTCAAAGTAAAGCAAGTAAGATATGCAATTCAAGTCAAGATAATAACATGCAAGAGGAAACTAGCAAAGCACGAACATAAAGGTGCAAGAGCTCTCGTTGTCCGTGACTCGAATGTCTCCTAATGGTGTTTGCGTGCAAGAAGTGGGAGATGGGTTTAGAACATAAAAATACTATATAGTTTAATTGAGAACTCAATCTACTAAAACTTCACACTTGGTCTCCTTCGGAATCTTATTTTGACTCATCCCTAGACCACTAGTTAGGTACAAGTCAAACTGATCCTCTCCCTTTCGACTTTGAGCACTCATGCAATGGATGAGCGCGAGCAAGATATGTTGGCACTTAGGATGGCAAAGAGAGAAATGATGGGGAAGGAGGACAAAAAGGTGTGAAAGGCTCAAATCAATGAGGACAATCATAGGTGAGAGAAAGCCAAATGATAGATATGATGTGAGGAGTAGGGATTGCCACGCAACGGATGCACATATGAACCAAGGTAAGCTCTCCAATGGAACTAGTGGTGGTGCATCCAACTTGCTTGCTCATGAATACCTAGAACTCTTTTGAGGAGGATCATCCTTGGAATATGTAAGCCAAGTTCTATAGTGTAAGGATCCCCACATAGTTATGCATGAATGATAATCTCTATGGAGTAGGAATATGACAATTGAGTATGAGTGTGGGTCTTTCAAAAGGAATAGTAGTGTTGCCCCCTTCTCTCTTTTTTTATATATTTTTTGCTATTTTTGTGGCCTTATTGGCTCTTTCTATTTATCTCTCATTTGTCCTCTTTGGGATCTTTTCCTCACTTAAAGGCAACACTCTATATTTTACAAGAATATAAAGAAGATCTTCACACTTTACAAGAAGTACTCAACATAAAGAAAAAATGAAAACTATCATGATGAATGCAAATGTATGCCTCTGCCAATATAGCAGGATATGCAATGATACTAGCGCATCATGTAGCAATGATAAGGGAAAGGCCCAACTAGCATGCGACTCTTTGATCGAGCAAAAATCATTTATGACATGAAGAACAAGTCATGAGATGGTGGATGTTGCATGGCAATGTATCTCAGAAAGGCTATGGAAATACGTTGATAGGTATGTATGGTGGCTGTTTTGGGGAAGATATAAGGAGGTTTATGATGACAGAGCGTATCATGCCAAGGGTTTGGATGCACCGGCGAAGTATGCACCAACTCTCAAGATGATAAAGGGCAATGCACGGGACCGAAGAGGCTAGCAAAATATGGAAGGTGGAAGTGCCAACAATCGAATACTCGCATTAGTCCGAAGAACTCATGCACTTATTATCAGTAATTCTCTATCTAATCAGGAGGTTCACAAAGAGACAAGTACCCTGAGGAGGAGTGTATGGGGTTTGGTTATCCTTGCACATCCTCGACCCATGGTACGTGAGGGTACTCTATATATTCCAACCCCTCCAGAGGTTAGCGATCCATCTAGTAGCTAGAGTTCTCAACTAATTTTTGTACTTTTCGAAAATAAGCATGGATTGCTCAAAATACGACACCTATCACTAATAGGCTCAAGATCTTGGCACCAAAATTCCAAACATTACTCAAATCAATACCTCAAAACTATTGCAAGTTACTACTACACTTGTAATAGCAACCTTAATTACCTACTCATGCAAGACACACAGCTTAGTGCAACAAGTCAACTCTCTAAACAAGATAAGCATGAAAACTCAAGAGAGTTCCTAAATCAACCTAAATAATAGCTCTTAAAAAGATAAGCATGAAAAATAAGAGCTAAGCATGACAACAACTATGAAAAGATAAAGAACACACACAAAAAGAAAGATAAGCATGCAAGCCTATGTTGTGTTCTAGGGTGGAGTGGAACGTGTTTCTCTCCCAAACAATGAAGGCTAGGATCCAACTTGTTATTAACAATAAGAAAAAAACAAACTAAAAAGTAAAGAGCGAGATGCTCCAAGTTTAGCACATAACACATGAAGAGATAAAAAATATAGTATGGAGAAGGACGAACTTACCATTGTTGATGGAGAAGGGGATGCACGGGGGCATCCCAAAGCTTAGAAGCTTCAGTGTCCTTGGTTATTTCTCGGGGGTGCATGGGGGCATCCCCAAGCTTGAGCGCTTGACACTCCCGAATCTTCTTTCATCATCTTCTGTCGCATACTTGAAAACTCCCTTCATATGAAACTCATCATAAGCTGATTAGAGTGGTTAGTACCTGTAATAAAATAATTTTTCTCCATTGGACATAAAGATTTTGATGAAGAGCTACTTTTTCTCATGATTGCCAAAAAGTTTTCGAAAAGAAAAAGCAATCTTAAGATTTGCAAAACGATGAAAACGCAAAACGTGGCAGAATCTGTGAAAAACAGACCAACAGGTAGTAAATAACTTTTTCGGGGTACTTCTGCAACTCAAATAAAAAACTCGGAACAGACGCCTGAAAGATAACTGTATAGAGCATACTTTCAAAAAATATTCAGATCAAAAAGATGATCTGGTGATTTATCGTGAATGTTTCCGTCAAGTAGACAAAATCTGTTTCTGGACAACATGTCACAACTTTTGAACTTTCTTGCAATCGGAGGCTAAAACTTGGCATAAAGCTTGAAAATAAAGAAACAATGATGTTTCTATAGTAGTAACAAGCATCAAGACCACTAAAACTGAAAGTACAACATCTTAGGTTGCCTCCCAATAAGCGCTTTCTTTTATGCCTTTTAGCTAGACATGAAGTTTATAGAAGATGCTCTCACAAGAGAATAAGAGTTGAAGCAAATGGGAGCATCAAGAAGAAAATATGAAACACATTTAAGTCTAACCCACTTCCTATGCTTTGGAAACTTGTAAAGAAATAGATCATGAAAGCACAAAGTAACAAGCATAGGAAGGTGAAAGAAGAAGAACTTCAAAACTTTCATCATAAAGAGATGTGTTTTTGTAACATGTAAGTTTCTACAACCAAACTTTCCTCTCTCAAAATAATTTTCAGTAGTATCATGAACAACGTCAAGAATATAACTCTCAGATAAACATGTTGTTCATGACCTACAAATATATGTATATTATTTTCAATACAGCCACTTGGATCATAAGATAAATGCATCCCATCACATTGAGCCTTAATAAGAGCATAATTCTCCGGAATATGAGTTGGAGATTTCAAAAGCATAATAGGAAAATCAAGTATGGGTGCAATAGAAAAAATTTCATGCTTAACATAAGGAACTATAGCAAGTTCATCTCCGTAAGCATCATACAAAGTGACATCTTGGCCAAAAACACAACAAGTATCAAGATCTTCAGAAAGGGATGTATCAAGTGAGTCCTCGGAATCATAGGATTCCTCATCATAGCAATCATTCAACTCTTCTTGGGCAGCAAACATTTTCTTTTTAAAATCCTAAATATAAATACTGGAAGTATAATTCTTGAGGAAATAAACAAGAACTGCAAAGTTTTCGGACTTGTAAATAGTATCGTAATACTTTTCAATCACAAAAGCAATCTCATAATCACCTTTAAAAGCAACAAATTCTTCAATCTTTTCAACATCAAAGTAATCATAAACACCTTTAGCATAAGAAGATATGATCTCATTTTCATTAAATTCTCATTGGAAGGGAAGGTCTTTGCGATATTTTCTAGAACAACAAGTAAAATCATAAATGTAGCACAAACACTCAGCATAGCAATAAGAAGTATGTATTTGATCCAATACATGTTTCCCTTTCTGTGATAAGCGGTGTCGCATATAATGAGCATGCTCATCCAATGATTTTCCCACAACGAAGTCGGATGGGTTTTTAGCGCAAGCACAAATAGACCAGAGACGATCCAAGTGAAACATGTCCATGCTACCATATTTGGGTGGTTCCACACCCATGGTAAAGATAGCATCAGTAGGCAGACAAAGACAAAGACAAAAGGTAGCAACTATTTTTTTGGTTTTTCATATAAGATTCTAAAGCAAAAACTGGGAAGTAAACTTACAAGACTAAAATGCAAAGGTAAAAGATAGTGTGCAACCCCCCAATCTTGAAGATTGGAGTCACTTGCAACGGCGCCAAAAATTATGCTTGATGGCACTGAAGTAGTACTCCTCGTTGGCTACCCCAAGTGGAAGGTTGAGATGTAACGTAGCAGCAAATTTCCCTTGGAAAAAAAACCATGGTTTAGTTCGACTAGTAGGAATCCAAGGATGACAAGTAGGTGGTAAAGTGAACAATGACGCCGTTCACAACTGAGGGTTGCTTACTTGACCTGGACCTGCGCACACAACAAGTAACTTTGCTCCCAACGAGTACAGAGGGGTTGTCAATCCCTCCGGCCTTGTTGTTTACAAAGGATCAAACGCAAGGGTAGATAGTAGTGGTGATTGCAACTGAAAGTAAAAGCAGAAAGTAAAGTGGAGGTGTAAACAATGGTGGAAATATGGAGTGGGGTCCCATGATGTCCACTAGTGATGTCTCTCTCCCAAAAGACGATAAAATAGCTAATATGGGTAAACAAATTACAGCTGGGCAATTGACAGAATTATAAATGCATTGCAATCCTAATTATGCTGCAAAGAAAGTTAGACGCTCAAAAGTATGGGCAGTACGCCAAGACAAGTAGACCAAAATCCAACTGCAGCTACTCACTAATCATCCACCTTGAGATATCTATCCAGAGCATCTCGCAGGTATTAAGTTGCGAGCCCCACCCAAAGTGTAAACTCAAAGCAACAGACAACTGCATTCACAAACTTTGCGTAAGGTAAGCAATGCTTACAACCGCGGTTACAATCACCGTTATTTTCTCCCTGGTGGCAACAACACATCCCCTAGTCTCATGTTTCTGTCACTCAAGCTAGACATCGAGGGGCATGAACCCACAATCAAGCATAAACACTCCCTCTTGGAGTTACTATTGACTACTTGGTCAAAGCAATAAAAAGCAATGGAGAACATGCAAGAATTACTAAAGAACAAAATATAAAAGGAGAACCAAATATATAACTCATCACAATCTGAACATAATCTCATAATCCATCGGATCTCAGCAAAATCAGATAGCAACATTAGAAAGAATTACATAGATGCCTTGATCATGTAGGGAAGCTCACAAGGGCTAAGAATTGAATCACAAGATTGGAGAGAAGACATCACATAGCTACTGGTCATGGACCCATGGTCCAAGGGGGACTACTCACGGCGCATCTGAGAAACGTCTGTGGTGGTGGAGAAGCTCCCGGAGGTCAATCCTCCCTCCGGCAGGCTTCCGGGAAGAGGTCTTCTTGTTCTCCCGATCTTGGAAGAGTGTCGACAGCAGAACAAAGAGTAAAATCGCGACGCAGGGGTCTCTCTGAGGGTTTTCGGAGCGAGGGGTAAAAATAGGCCGAAGGGGGGCACCAGGGGGTGGCTCCTACTGCCAGGTGACCTCCTGGCGCGGCCAGGAGTGGGGCCGTGCCACCTGGGAGGGGGTGGCCCCCCTCTGGCCCTCCTCGGTGATTCTGGAAGCTTCCGTCACGCTGATTTTTTATCTGATTTTCTTAGAATTTTTGGAGCTCCGTAAATATGGGTAAAAACCTGCAACTTACAGACATCAGCAGACAGAATCTCGCACTAGGTGCACTGAGTTAGTATTTTAGTCCAAATATGTGTAAAAAGATATGAAAGTTTAGCAAAACACATAGCAATGTCACCTAAAAGAGCATGGAACAAGCAGAAATTATAGATACGTTTGGGACGTATCAGTTGCTATGCTGTGTTTGTCGGGATCCGATGGATTATGAGATTATGTTTAGATCGTGAGGAGTTATATATTTGTTTTTCCTTTTATATTTTGTTCCTTAGTAATTCTTTCATGTTCTCCGTTGCTTTTTATTGCTTTGGCCAAGTAGTAGATAGTAACTCCAAGAGGGAGTGTTATTCTTGATTGTGGGTTCATGCCCCCCGATGTCTAGCTTGAGTGACAGAAACATGAGACTAGGGTATGTGTTGTTGTCACCAAGGAGAAAACAATGGTGATTGTAACCACCGTTGCAAGGATTTTTTACCTTACACAAAGTTTGTTAATGTAGTTGTCTGTTGCTTTGGGTTTACACTTTGGATGGGGCTCGCAACTTAATACCAGCGAGATGTTCTGGAAAGATATCTCAAGGTGGATGATTAGTGAGTAGATGTTGATGAATAAATGGTCTACCTGTTTTGGTGTACTACCCATATGATTGAGCCTCTAACTTTCTTGTGGCATAATTAGCATTGCAGTGTGTTTATAATTCTGTCAATTGTCCATCTGTAACTTGTTCACCCACCTTAGCTATTTTATCGTCTTTTGGGGGAGAGACATTACTAGTGAACATCATGGGACCCCGGTCCATATTTCCACCATTGTTTAAACCTTCACTCTTTTACTGTTTTATTTCCTTTCCGTTGCAATCACCATCAATATTTCCATCGTGCATTTGATCCTTTGTAAATTACAAGGCCAGAGAGATTGACAACCTCTCTGAAGTCGTTGGGAGCAAAGTTATTTGTTGCTGTGTGCAGGTCCAGGTTAAGGGAGCAATATATCAAACGACACGTTGCTCACTTCACGACCTACTTGTTGATCCTTGGAGTCTTACGGAGACATAACCCTATCCTCTAAGTAAGGGGAAATTTGTTGTTGTCTTCTTCTCAACCTTCCACTTGGGGTAGCCAATGAGGAGCACTACTTCAGTGCCATCAAGCATAATTTCTTGCGTCGTTGTCGGAGACTCCAATCTTCAAGATAGGGGAGTTGCACACTATCTTTTACCTTTGCTTTAGAGTCTTATACAAAAAACCACAAAAAATAGTTACTTTTCTCTTTCTTGCTGCTGTTACTATGGGTTCTAGTGAAAACACCAAGTTGCACTAGTGCGCGCCATAGCTATCCAAAAGATTTTTGACCCCTATCGCCTAGGGAATCGAAACCGTCGCCTTGCTCTTGATTGTGATAGGGGGGCCTATTCCAGACGATAGCCAGAAACTGTTGCCTATGGACTAGTCCGCACAGACGCACATGATAAATAGAACGTTTGTGTTCCGTATACTATCCCAAATAGTTTACATATAGCACATGTTTGTGTTGTTCACAACTAAACAAACGTTTGTGCATGAATGTTCGTGTGGTTTAAGAATGAAATCCCAAACGTCGTTTTCGGTCGAACTATGTGTGCTGTACACTGAACATTACAAATGATTGTGCACAAAATATGGTGTGGAATTAGACATAAATCCCCAACGCTTATTTTTATTGAACGTGTGTGATATGCATAGCTATGGTGACGAAATTATATGCAGAACTATGTGCCAAAAGCTAATCACTCGCAGTTTAATTAGCATTGTATCTATGTGTAATATTTTAGGATATTTTTTAATTGCGGATATAATCACATTCATATATATATATAAGCTAATCAATCGCAGTTTAATATATATACAAACGGTCTATTCTGACATCAATGTCAGAATAACTACTCTGAGAACATTCCGCACTGCAGTATTTTCGCAAAGAGAACCGCAATGCTGAATTCGGAGCACTGCAGTTCGGGTAAAACAGAACCGCATGCACTGTTTTCATGATATCTTTTTAACCGTTTGTCTAAATTGAGCGTATGATACACCGTTGGATTCGTATGGAAAAGTAGCATCTTTCATATGTTGAACACTTTCCCTGATTCTTCACAGATTAAGAGCAGTTTCGAAAATGGTGCAGCGACCCACTTTCACACCTGCGGTGTTTTCGTGAGTTCTCTTAAACCGTTCATCGGAATGATGCAAATGATATACCGTTGGAAAGATATCGATCAGGCGCTCCATCCATATGTAGAACACTTTGTCTAATTCGCTATGGATTTGAGAGAAATCTAGCCGCAAAAATACGCAACAACTCTATTTTTCGTTTTCGGATCTTGTAGAGAGTAGAACTATTTAACCGCTTGTCTGATCGATGCGTATGATACACCGTTGGATTCGTATGGAGTAGTAGATTAATCCATATGTTGAACATTTTTTTCTAATTCCCAACGGTTTTAAAGTAATTTAAAAAACGGTGTTGCTGCCCTCTTTTGGACAGCGGGAGTTTTCGCGTAAATTCGTTTGATTCGTTCGTCCGATTGATGCAATTGATACAACATTGGATAGCTATTGCCGACGCGCTCTATTTGTATGTAAAACACATCCTCTAATTCCTTACGGTTTAAAAGTTGTGTCGATTTTAGTAAATCGCGGAACTCCGTTCTTCGCGGACACGGAATCGACGAGGTGAATTGCATTTGGCCGGGCGACCGCACTGCATTATCGCCAGACAGAACACACGTGTTTTTCGCGGAACAAAAAATTCGGCGAGTGAACTGCATCCGCGGGGCACGCGATTGCATCCGACAGTCAAGCGCACTGCATTAGCGGCGAACAGAAATGCATGTGTTTTGTCGCGGATCCGAAATCATTGGAGTGAACTGCATCCGCCAAGCGCCGATTGCATTGATCGACAGAGAGAACTTCACATGATTTTTTCAAAAAACTTATGAGAACTTTAAAGTTCGCTTCGGGGAAGTGAATCGCAAGTACAAATGAAGCGAGCTGCACAATTTTTTTATTTTTAAAACATTTTTACACAAATGAACTATCAGTGAACCGCATTCCGTAAACATCATTAGACGAGACGACTGCACTGCTTTAGATAAAAAGTCCCACTACATCAAACGGATAAGCGAACTGCAATTTTTCTTTTACTATACATAAATCCGGTTAAAAATCACATTTTTGTAGTTCCATTTAAACTAATCTGTAGCCCACTAACAATTTAGTTGCCGCACAACGCACTGCAAAATTGTAAAAAATTACACATACAGAAAATGTGAACTTCAACAGTGCAGCATCAAATCCATCTCGTCACTGAAACGCAAGCCGCACTGCAGAAGAGATCATCGGGGGGAGGGAACTGGCGTGGGGCAACGCGCTGATGATCGGATCGGTGGCCGCCCGTGGGAGGTGGCGCAACCAACCTCCCGATCCAATGCAGCTACCGGCGGCGCACCTCTGTGGCGCCCAGGACGCGGGGGAGGGCTCACGCGAGTTGCCTGTGGAGTCGCGCCGGCGGACCATCCCGACGAGGAGACACCCGCATCCGATGTAGTGCGCCTTGAAGAACGGATCTAGTGCCACAGGGGGTTGAGGGGGAGGAGGAGGAGGCGCACGTGCGGGTGACCGACATGACGTGCTCCGCCTGCACGAGCGCGGTGGAGTCCGCCGTCTCCGCCCGCCCCGGCGTGCGGCGCGTCGCCGTCTCGCTGCTCCAGAACCGCGCCCGCGTCGCCTTCGACCCCACGCCGGCTGTGCGGTCATGGGAAGGGGGACGCACCGGCCGCCGACGGTTGGTGGGGGTGAGGGGCGTCGGCGGTTGGTGGGGAGCGGGGCGCGCCGGTCGTGGAAGGTGGTGGGGAGCGGGGCGGCGGGGTGAGATTGGGATGAGTTGAGGAGGAAGAAGGTGTGTGGGGGGGGGGGGGAGGGGGACGCGTTCGGGAGAACGTGGAGAGGTGGTGTTTTTTTTTTCGTCCGTGCGGTGCGGTGCGGTTCGGTGCGTTCAGTTAGCTGGGTGTTGGCAGAATAAGGTGAGTGTTGTTAGAATAAGGTCTTAAGGGGCGTTGTTAGAATAGACGCACACTTGGGCTTATTCTGTTCGCACATCAACCGCGACACACAAAAAACTCACCCCTCACTTGCCCCCGCCACTTCCTCTCTCTCCCTCCGGAGATGCCCACCACCCCCACCTTCTTCTCCACGAAGCACACCATCCCTCCTCCCCAAACTCCTTCCCGGCGGCGCCCCCTCCACCAACCTCCTTCCCGGCGGCGCCCCCCTCCCCCAACCTCCTTCCCAGAGGCGCCTGCCCCACCCCACCTTCTCCTCGCGGCTCATGCAGATCGAGCGCGACCAGATGGAACGGGGCGTGCGGCGGCCCTCCAGATCTGCGGGCACGGGTTGTGCTCCCGCTGACAACAGATGTGGCCGTCGTCTTCCCCCGCTGGCCGGAGATGCGCTGACAACTGCAGTGGCGCTGCCGCGCAGGCCGCCAGATGCGCCCGAGGCTCGCATGGAGCCGGCCAGCACGGGTTGTGCCCCTCCCAAAAGTGGCTACCGGTGGCGCCCTGCCTCCCCGGCCGTGACGCCCTGCCTCCTCGGCGGTCATCTTCTTCCTGACGCGGTCGCCTCCCCTCGATCCCGGCGAGGCCGAGGTGGTCTACCGCTTTGGTGGTCGCCACGGCTTACCCTCCTCCGGCTAAATCCAGCGCACCCAGGGGAATCACCGTTTCTCCGGCCAAGGCGCACGTAGGCGGTAAGGTCCTGTATCCCTATCTGATCCCCTTACGCCCCACCCTCTCTATCTCCCTCGGGCGCGGCACAGCGTGGTACAGCGGCCATGGAGGCCGTGGTGCCGAGGCTGGAGCTAGGCAAGAGCGGCAAGGACCTCATCGCTCTCCCCCAACGCATTCAAGAAACCAATGATGAACTGGATAGGCTCCTACTGCCATGCACCTTCTATGTTGTGGCCGCAACACATTTTCCATGCTGTGGTAACAGCTTCGTTGCAGCCCACATCAGGGGCGTGTGCAACTCCCATGGATAGTTTGAAAATTTTCATGATGCTTGTTGTTCGATGGATTTCATTTGCGGGTTGCGACTCTTGTGGCATCGTTGCAGTTTGCGGTTCAGTTCTCGTGCAGTGCGAAAGGCGCGGCTGTTCAATCAGGAAGCATGGCAGGGCTATCAAAAAATATTTACCTGATTGTAATTTATTTGTGGTTTGAGTTGTTTGTATTTTTTTAAAGCATGTACCTTTTATCTCGAAGAACTTGTAAATATTTACATTCGCTGTGAGAACAACTAAAGTGCACTTGCGAAAACAACTACAGTGCGCTTGGTTGTGAGATGGAGCTCATTGCATGTGGTTCCTCTTCGCAGATCGTATATGTATATATTATAAAAAAATTAAAAACATTATGCAGTCCATTTTAGTGTGTTTCCGTGGTTAATTCCCCCCCCCCCGCACGAACGGTAAAGTTTTGATGAAAAAACAAAACAAAATGCAGTTCTCTTAAGTCGATAAATGCAATCGATTGCCGCAGCTAATGCAGTTCACTTCATCTATTAAGGATCCACGAAAAACACGTGAAATTCTGTTTACCGATAATGCAGTGTGCTTGCCTGTCGGATGCGGCGCGGTTGCCCGGTGAATGCAGTTCACTTGTCCGATTCCTGCTCCGCGAAGAACACGTGCGCTCTGTTTGGCGATAATGCAGTGCGCTTGACAGTCGGATGCAAACCAATGCAGTTCACTCGCCGATTTTTGTTCCGCGAAAAAAGTGAGTTCGCGTTTTAGTAAAATCGACGATACTTTTAAACCGTAAGGAGTTAGAGAGAAAGTTATACTTGAAAATCGAGCGCCTCGATGACACATATCCAACCGTGTAACAATTGAATCGATCGGACGAACGAATCAACATTTTTTAGGCAAATACGCCCGCTGTCCACAAAGAGGGCAGCGCCACCGTTTTCGAAATTCCTTCAAAACCGTGAAGAATCTTGAAAAGTGTTCAACATATCGGAGATGCTCCTACTCCATATGAATCCAACGGTGTATCATACACATCGTTTCGACAAACGGTTAAAAAGTTTGACTCTCTACGAGATCCGAAAACCAAAAACTAAGTTGCTGTGATTTTTTTGATCTGAAATTACTGTCAAACCGTGAGGAATTAGAGAAAGTGTTATACATATGGATGGAGCGCCTGATCAATACCTTTCCAATGGTGTATCATACGCATCATTTCAACGAACGGTTTAAGAGAAATCGCGAAAATACGCCCGCTTCAAAAGTATGTCACCGCACCGTTTTCGAAACTGCTCTTAACCCGTGAGGAATTAGAAGAAGTGTTCAACATACGGAAGATGATCCATTTCAATAAGAATCCAACGGTGTATCATGCGCTCAGTTACGACAATCATTTAAAAAGTTGATGCAAAAACGGTGCATGCGGTTCTATTTTACCCGAGCTGCAGTGCTCCGAATTCAGCAATGCGATTCTCTTTGCGATACGATGCAGTTCAGAATGTTACAACGATGTCAGAATAGACCGGTTGTATATATATATATATATAAGGCCAAGGTTTCCATTCTTTCTACTGGCCATGGCCAAGGAAAGGAATAGCCAACACCCATAAATTCTATGCAAACACTTCTCATCACCTTTTCCGCACCCAACCTGGTCTCGTGAGTCCAGGCCTAAGGATGGATACCTCTGCCTCGAGCTGACTTGACTATGTTCGATTCTATTGGATTCCATTCTCATCTCTGCGAGGAAGGATCCATAAAGCCAGCTAGGCCTCTTCTTATCGAAGGATCTATTACAGCCTATTCAAGCGAGAAACCTATATATATATATATATATATATATATATATATATGATGGGAACATTTTTGTTATAAACTAGATGATACCCCGCGCTTTGCTGCGGGAAGTATTAACAAATAATTTAATATTTTAAAACATGAGAAAAATTATGAAACATATTATAATTTGATTATATTATTTTTTTCGAAAAAATATTGTTTAGAGCACAAATCTAAATAATTTGATGAATATCTAAAAATATGTATGATTTTTTGCTTTGTTAACTTATTACCTTGACAATATATCGGTGAGATGATAAGAGACGAAAAGAAGTTGAGTAGAGACAGTGGAAACTCTCATCCCTGACTAAACCTAAAACAATGATATCAACTACATATGTGCGTTCATACAAAATTTGTCGCATAGAAAAATAACATGTCAAATAACTTATAACTTTATTTTCTATAAATAAATCATTTATAAATTGTGGAGCTAAGTGCATAATTCTTTCAAATATTTTTTTTGTGATGCTTGGAGAATTAGATGGAAGCTTGTGCATGAAGACTTGGACAATGATAGGAACTACAGATGTGCATTCATAGAAAATTTGTTGAATAAAAAAATAACATGCAAGGTAACTTATAATTTGATTTTCTATAAAAAAAATCGTTTATAAATCGTGGTGCTAAGTGCATAGTTTTTTTAAATATTTCTTTGTGATGCATGGAGAATTAATGTGAGCATGTGCATGAAGAGTTGATGGAAACTAGTTTTTGCATGGTGGACCTACTTGATGATTTGGATAGCTTGCATGTCAAGATAGAAATCTTAGTGGGGATGAACTATTTAGGTATTATAGATGTCCTTACAACAATAAAAAATGAGTAAAATATTTCAGATTAATATATTGCTAAATAATTCTTTTTATAGTTAGAGCATTGCACACGGTTCTGCATATAATTTTGACACAGATAGATGCGTACATCACACACATTCGATAAGAAATGAGTGTCCGGGATGTATTTCTAATTCCACAACATATTTTGTGCACAACCGTTTATATGTTTAGCGTATATCACACACAGTTTGTCCAAAAATAGCGTTTGTTCATTTCTGCACAAACGTTTGGGTCGGTGCAAACAAAACAAACGTGTAATATATGCAAACTGTATGGAATAGCTTCGGATATCCCACACAGTTCTTGACACACCAGCGTTTGGGATAATATAACTGAACACGAACGTAGTTTTTGGATTAAACGTATGCTATAGGATCATAATCTCAGACGGACATTCGTGGATAAGTGTTTGCAATGAAAAGGTCAACACAAACGTTTGATTTATCATGTGCGTCTCCGCGGACTAGTCCATAGGCAATAATTTCTGGCTATCGTGTGTAATAAGCCCACCCTATCGCAATCGAACGTAAGGGGATAGTTCCGATTCCCGTAGGCGATATGGGTTAAAACCGTATGGATAGATATAGTCCGCACTAATGTTTGGCATTAGATTGAGTATTTAGAATGAAACGAATGCAAGTAAATCTTGGACATTTAGATGCAGGCTTAGTACGTACAATATTATTTCTCATGCAGAAGATAATGTTTTATATTTATTGTGTTGTTGATACAATAGATACGTACTAAATTTAATGTGTGCAAATTTCATGTACTTCCTGGTATTTTTCAAGGATGATGTATGAACTGTATCAAATTTTAGCTATTGTTTAGAATAAATTTTCTGTAATCATATGGAGCTAGCGTACCTGTTCGTAGTTTTCTGCACAACGCTTTGTTGACCGTTTGATCTGGGGCACTAATCTTGGCGCAGATCGACCCGCCACGTATCCAACAGAGGGTGTTCGATCTACGACTGAGTTGCGCGAACCGTCTCCATATCTACTCGCCGACACCACTACTCACTTCCTCTTCGTCCTCATTTCCTCTTCTCTTTCTTCGCGGATTCCGAACGGATCCCATCGGCACGGGTCAATGTCGCTCCCTTCCGGCGCTCCCCACCATCCTCCGTGTGTTGTTCCTCTTCTAATGATACAATAGATAGTCGTACTAAATCTAATGCACTTTTTTAAGTAAGTGAAAATTTCATGAGTTCTTGGTATTTTTCAAGGACGCCAATATATTGCATACGTCAACTGAGGGAGTTACCCTGAGCGAACTAATATATAGATACCACCCATGAACTAATTTAGGGAAAAGCTATCATAAAATGATGGCAAATTATACAAAATCATGTGACAAATATTTAGAGAGATCTTGTGACCTAAATCATGAAAATATTATTGACTGTAACACTGCCGCAATCAAAAAAGAAATACAAAAACAACCAGTTGGTTGGATGTCTATTCGAACAAAAAGTTCATACTACCAAAAAATTCCTTTCCTGATATTCAACAAAATGCCAAGTGTCAAAACTAAATCTACTAAATCGTTAAACCAGTCTTCAGGATATCAAACGATATTCCGATAAATCGGCCAATTTGTCTCCTATCGGTGTCTGAACGATAAGATAAATTGGCCGATATGCCAATAAACCGACCAATTTACCCCTTATCTTGGGTTAGCGATATGTTCCTAATAAGCGATATTCCCAACATTGCATGAAACAAAACAAGAAACTTAACAATTTTTATTTGAACCTAAGTTGTCGTTGTTTCATAATATAAAGGGAAAAATAATTTTTTTTTATATAGTTTTATTCGATACAAAAATGTTGATGGCATGTTAAAAATAGTTTTGCCCCATAGTGTACAAGGAGGAATTTGCCATGGTTTGTGCAAACTAAAAATGTCTAGAAATAAAGAAAATTAGCATGATTTTGTTTATCAAAAATAGCCATTCTCAAAAGGTAAATTGATAAAATTAGGCATGGTACAAAAATTAAATTTGACATGGTTTTAAAACTCCATGTACTGTACCTATCGATTAAATTCTGATTATAATAAATAGTGTTTGGATGTCAAAAATCTTTTATTGTATTCTACATAAATGGATTCGAGAACTACTTCCCTCGTAAGTTAGGGTCATTGTGGAGAGGGTGTGGCTCAAGGCTTGGCCTTGGCTTGTTTTGCTAGGCACTTGTGTCTGTTCATGTTGTTCCCCATTATTTCCTTCTATGTTTTTTGTGGGGTTATTTATTTCCTTCTATTTTCTCTTCTAACATTTATCTTTATTTTTAAAACATAGTACAATGCAAATGCTTCCATACGTGCGCATACACTCATCCCTATGAACTGACACACGCACACCCTACCCCTATAAGCATCTTCACAATGCTAAATCGACACATCAAAAAAATGCGAGCACCAATGTCAAATATGAGATTTGAACTCTAATGGGCTGGGGATACCACTGTTCCTTTAACCAACTCAACCATAGGTTGATTCGCTATAATATCCATTGTTGTAACTAGATCTTGATTGATTGGAGTACCAAGCAGCTAACAACATGGCACTAACCCTGAGGGGCCACACAATTTGAGCCGGTCCAACATCATATATCATAGAGCTTCTTTTATATTTTATGTTTGGTAATTTATGTGTGTTTACTGAAGTGTACATATCTATATCTTACTTCAACATAGGAGTATTTTACAAACCCCTAGCATCAAGTGTGACCTACCATGATAATCCTTTTCATCACTATGGACCAAATCTTTTGTGGCATGTACCAACAAACCAAATATTAACGTTTCACATGATGTTCCTTGCCTTGGAACATGAATACCAAGTACATCATTGTTTCTTTAAGGGACTATATAAATCAGATAAAACGCAAGTTTATGTGAAGGGAGTTCTAAGAGGCTCAATTGATTAGTTTTTCAGTAACCAAGGTAAACATATCTCGACCGCATGATAAAAGAGGATCAATTGATTAGTTTTTCGGTAACCAAATAGAGTATTACAATCACAATAATATGTAATTAAAGTATTACTCCACCGAGAAAAGAAGCATGGTGCTAGACACAACAACACTGATCCGCGTTGTAGTAGGCCCCAGTTGAGGGCTTGCCCCTGATGCTGCATGCGGTCTGGCAACGGTGTGGGCAGTTATCCTCGTGGAAGCACTCTGCAGGATTCGCCTCATCTTCATCTGCAAGTTACATGGATGAGCAATTTGCTATCATACTCAAATTATGAACTTGATGGAAAAGTATGTAGGACAAAATCTTGTTGACTATTTGCTTAAAAAAATCAGGTGCAACGACATATTCACAAGCAAAAATAGTTGATCGAGATTACAAAATTTGGCAACATATGAACAACACAATAAGAGATGTTATTACTTGTACGTGCATGGCAGGACGATGATACTATGGTGGAATACATGATCATAAAGACCACCAAAACCGCAACCATCATGGTAATATTGCTCTTTGGTGCCATGACTAGAGGAGAGGAGATCACCTATTTCTTTGTTGTGTTCTTAAGGATACGGTACGGTCTGCCTCCATGCCCCCATGTATAGTCGTTTATATAGAAGGTCAAAATCAATCTTTGGCATTGGATTGAGTATCAACTAATGGATATGCTTTCCTCATTTTTTGGTCTGAATTAATTTACTAATAGCTTTAAAGGACACTTTTATGTAAATGAAATATAACCATTTTGATTTTTAGGTGGAAAAGGATTAATTTCGAGAGATATAGTATGCTCCTTTTCTTGGATGTTCCTTGGTTATGCAAGGCAATCTTGGAAAAATGAAATCTTTGGCATTGGATTGGGTATTTAGAATGAGATGAATGCAAGTAAATCTTGAACGTTTAGATGCAGGCTTGGTAAGTAAAGTATTATTTCTCATACAAAAGATAATGTTGTATATTTCTTGTGCTACTCATACAATAGATACATACTAAATTTGATGTACTGCTTTTTATAAGTGCAAATTTAATGTACTTCCTGGTATTTTTCAAGGATGATGCATAAACTGTATCAAATTTGAGCTATTGGTTATAATAAATTTTCCGTAATCATATGGAGCTAGAGTACCTATTCGTAGTTTTTTGCACAATGCTTTGTTGACCGTTTGATCTGGGCATTAATCTTGGCGCAAATCGACCCGCCACGTATCCAAAAGAGCGTGTTTGCTCTACGGCTGAGTTGCGTGAACCGTCTCCATTGCCACTCGCTGACACCACTAATCACTTCTTCTTCCTCTTTCTCCTCATTCCGTCTTCCCTTTCTTCATGAAATCCGAATGGATCCTATCGGCACGGGTCTACTATTGATGCTAAAATGCGCCTTTACACGAACACGTCACGTGAACCGCGGCACCGAGGGAGATGCTTCGCAGCTCGCACCGAGGGAGGCTAAACAGAAGCGCAATACGCAAGACAATCCGGCTAGCTCTTTTTGAACCAGACGCCCCAAGCCCTCGGGAGGGACCCCTTTAGAGAGCTCGGCGACAATTGGCTGCTCCAAGTCGCCCTGAACGCTCTTGGAACCTCGTGGATCGCCTTCCTATAGAACAAGAAAGAGACAAAGAACGAGATGTAGAAGATACGTAGGGAGAGGGATAAAAGTTAGGGTTTTTAGTGTTGTTTAGATTGATTGTGTTGTCTCCAATCGGCCATCACCTCAAGGATATATGAGGGGGTTGTTCTTCCTGTGAAAGAAAAGGACTCGGGCTAGCCCTCTCGCACCACAAAAGGACTCGGGCTTCCTTCCAAGTCATAATTGCCAAGCCGAGCTCGGACTCTGCACGCGTAAGGAAAATGTTCCGAGCTACGTCGGTGTGGTCATCTCCTTACTTTCAAAGTTTGAACCACTCGGCACGAGCCTTGCGCTTTCCTTTTAGAGTTGGAAAAAGTCGGTAAGAGATTCGGAGTTGGAACTACTCGGTACACGCTTCCGAGTTGGCCATTACTCGGCAGATTCTTGTCTCCAAGTTAGAAGTAACTCGGTGTGTGCCCTTGTCTTCGAGTCAGAGGTAACTCGGTCAGTCCCTTTCTTCCGAGCTAGAATAACTTGGTATTGCTTCTGAGTTGGAATAAAAGCACTCGGTGAAAGCACTCGGTACACGCTTCCGAGTTAACAGCAACTCAGTACTTACTTCCGAGTAACTCGGCTCATCTTGGCTTCCGAGTAGCAAGTAACTCGGTACACTATGGCTTCCGAGTAACGAGTAACTCGGTTCATCTTCGCTTTCGAGTAACGAGTAACTCAGTACACTGATGTCGCTTCCGAGTAACAAATAACTGGGTATATCTTGGCTTCCGAGTAACGAGTAACTCGGTATGTTATTGCCTCTGAGTAACACATACCTCAGTTTTGGCTGCAGCTCGGTGCTGATTGTAACTCGGTAATTTATCCTTTGGGCCAGCACTAACTCGGAGGTTCAATCTTCGGGATTGGCAATGACTCAGAAGCTTCTGGCTTAGCACTCTCATATAAGTTTATGGTCGTGCCAAAAACGGGTGTCAACACATGCGCCATGTTTTTCAGCAAAACTTGTGTGCCAAAAACGGGTGTCAACACTCCATTGGCCATGTGTCTTCTAAGGGCGATAACTGTATATCGGCCATGTGTATTCTTAGGGAGATAATTACTTATCGGCCATGTCTTGTTCAGGCTTCTTGCCACAAGTTTGAGTGGTATCTCAGCTGAGCCAACCTCCTTTCTTCATCTGCAGCACAGAATTCAATGGGCAAGTAGCACACCATATTTATATCCATACCTTCTTGAATCAATTCTACTTCATCCCCTAAGGTGTAAATTTGACTTGAAGTCTCCTCGGACGAAGAAGTTGAAACAAGTGATATGGACGATGGAAAAGAAATTGCATCATCCTTTTCTGATGGTGTAGATGTCGCCATAGTTGATGTAGAGGCAGATACGTGATCCTTCTGTTGAGGCCTCCATATTTGCTTGGTGAGTGCCATGGGCCGAATTTTATTGAAAAATTCATCCTCTCGCTTCTCTGCCTCCTGCTCCTCCTTTTCACGGTTCACAAGCGTTGAAATCTTCTCTTCTGTGTCTTGGTCAACCCGGGAGCACACCATGTAGGTTGACCGTACTTAGAATCCCTAGGCCTGGCTGTAACACCCTGGGTGTCACACTAAAGTAATCACTTTGGATTCACGCCAATTCACTGTGGTTAAGCATGGATGATCACCCTTGATCATAGTCAGTCAAATTCAGCCCAAATAAAAATTCCAAATCTAAGTGGAAGTAAAAATTTAGCCAAAAATTGTGCAACCAATTTTATTAAATGCCAAATAATCAGTATGGCATATTAAAAGTTAAATGGGAAATTATTCAAATGTTTTACTAAATTAAAGAATTCAAAACAGTGCCAAAACAAACCCTCTTAATGGTTGCATATACAAATGAAATCCTAAATGAATTTATTTACTACCCATACTTTTTGTGGCACTGTTATAAGGTGCAACACAAATATAGGACCAAGATTCACCTTGGGGAAAAATCATTTGATAGCTAAACAAATAAAACCGTAGCTAAAGAGCCCTAGTTAACTCTTTGCATTTTATTTAGTATTAAAATGAACTTAGTTGTGACCCAAACTTTTTGTAGCCATGTTATATATTGTATCCAAAATATTGGGATAGTTGCCACATTTTTCTAAAATCGTTAGATAACTAAACAAAATAAAAACAAGAAGCAAACAGAAAAGAAAAGAAAAAGAAATGCTAGAAAATTAAAAATCGACTAAGGCACAGCCTCCCATTTGGCCAGGCCCAGCCAACCCATCACTCAACATCCCCTTCCCCTATTCATGCAAACAACCCCCGTGCTTGCTGCCGACGTCGTGGTCATCCATGGTCGGGCTGGCCATGTGTCGGCCATCCACTGCACCCTCGGCGTCCTACAAGTCGTCGTCGAGGCTCCCTTCGAAACCCTAGCCTCCCACTTCCCCTCTCTGTCTCGATCTGAGCTGCACCCGAAGGCCGGCGTTTCCATGGCTCGCCATGGCCATGGCCTTCCACCTCGCCATGCCTCATCTTCGTGTCTGCCCGCTCTATGGCCAACCACCAGCTCGTTTTCGCCCTCTGGATCAAGCCGGGACGCTACACAACCGTCACCTCCTTCATCCTTGCCGTCCTGGATCTCCATGGCCGCCGCGGCCATCGCCGCCACCACCACTGCTCGGAGGCCTCCCCGAGCCCCTGGCTGCCCTACTGACTCGCTGTGAGCTCCTCGTGCCATTCCCTCTCTCCCCCGTCTCGACTCGTGGCCATGGATGCCGAAAATCGCCGCCGTAGGTCACTCCCCCGTCAAGCCATTCCCCCTCGTGGTCTGGGCTCGCGCTCCTGGACATGCGTGACCGCGCCCACTCGCCCCCTGGCTCCCATGGCCTCTCCCCGCGCGCGCCAACTGTGCTGGCTGCCACGCCCGTTCCCACTCTCCCCGGCTTGTATCGCAGTCGGGGCACCATGCCCGTGCTCGGCCGCTGCCATCCACCATGGATGAGCTTACGCGCGCTATGCCTTGCCCTGAGCCCGCGCACCCCTGTGGCCCCTCCGTCGTCCACGCCCCAGCCTGCCACCGCCGGGCGCGCCCGCGCCATTGCCGCTCTGGCAGCCGCACGCCGTCGTGGCCCTCGTCGCCGGCGGGCACGAGTGGCTCGGTCGTGGGCAATCTCCCCCCTCACTGACATGTGCCCCCCAATCCCTCCTAATTAACCAGCAATCAAAAATAAGGATAAATGGAAATCCTCCCCCATGTTAGACTGACAGGTGGGCCCAGCCCTTTAAGTTAATAAAATAATTAGTTAAAGTGTGATTAGTCCAGTGAGTATGACAGATGGACCCCACTGTAGTTTAATTAAATAAAATGCTTTTTATAAAAATGTTAATATGACATGTGGGACCCACTGGTCAGGTTTGACCAGTCAAACACCCCTTTGTATTACAGGTGGGCCCCCTTTGTCAGTATTGTTGTGGATAAGGTTTTGGATAATGTTATATTTTAATAATAAATAAATTACAGAAATTGATTTAAATTGATTAAAACTTTGAAATTCATTATCTTTAAACCGTAAGTCAGATGAAAATATTTTGTACATGGAACTTGATCAGAAAAATACAGTGAATAAGACTACACTACCCATATGCCCACCATCCCCCTCCAACTACCGAACACGAGACTTTACACCCCTCTGGATCGTTTGTCCGGTAATCACCCGTAGCCGGGTAAACATTCGGTTAAATTCCCGTTTCGTCTCCAACGTGTAGCACTGCGTTAGTTCACCTCTAGCTGAACTTATTGCCCTGACTTGTATTTGTATTGCTATTATTGCCGTGTATTTATTGTTTCTCCCCCCTTCTTCTCCGGTAGACCTCGACACTGACGCCGACTAAACCACTGCTGAGTACGACTACTGCGTCGATGACCATACCCCTACCGTCGAGCTTCCAGGCAAGCAGAGCCATTTTTCTTCCCCAGATATCGCCTATCTTTCCGTACTTTTCTTTCACTAGGCATTGTTACTGCTGCTGCTGCGTTGCTTACCTATTCAATATCATAGCGTGTCATTGTCGCTCCTTGATGTGCCTTCCTTTATCCTATGCTGCATATATATATATATATATATATATATTATTCAGCAGTGAGCCCTGCACTTTGTTAGTCTACTAGGATTAGATAGCGGCCCGTGATCACTCTGGGGATATAACGCAGAAACAATATATATATATATATATAACTGCACAGGTACGGTACAATGCAGACACCGTCTAAGGGCCTAGGGTCCTGAACAACGGTTGTCATTAAAGTAAGAAGTCAGGTGACCCAACGGTGCCCGCGAGCGGTATTGCGACGTGAACGACAGGGAGGGTACGACCGACGTTACTGGCGTGCTTGGTCCCTGCTCTTATTCCACGAGAGTTGCCAAACCACGAAAAGTCACACTCTAACAAGAGCACACGCGAGACAAGGTAAGGAGACGGTTCACCTTGTTGGTAACCGCGCGTTGAAGGGACGACAGGGAAGGCCCTGTCACAACCCCAAGTTAGGTATGTGCTAGGATCAAGTGCTACTTTGCATCATGCAAAAATTTCAAAAGAAAATTCAAAAATGGGGAAAAGAAAAGCCTTGAGAAATTAAATCAAATGGCCAGATAAACATTTTTTTCCAAAAATCATTTGAACATTTGGAAAATTCCTATAAATGGTGCTGATCATTTTAAAAATGATTTGGAGTCAAACCCATGCTCATGGATTTTTCAAATATTCAAACAGTGGCTTTGGAAATTAAATAAAACCCTATTTGATTTGAAATTCAAACTATTTGAATTTAAAAAATGTTCAAAGTTTATGAGTGGCTAGTATATTGTTTTATGAGGCCACATAAAAATTATGAGCATTTATTAAAATGTTTAGCTATTTTATTTAGCTAAACAGAACAAATGTCAGAAAAGAAAATAGAAAAGGAAGGAACCCACTTACCTGGCGCCCTGGGCAAGGCCCACTTACCTGAAGCCGGCCCAGCCCGCCTGGAGCGCCCCTGTCGTCTTCCCCGGGCACGAGCACACAGCTGCGTGCCCGGCATGCCGTGGACGCCATGGCCACCTCGGCCACCTCCTGCTTCCCTCCCCCCTCACAGGCATGCCGTGGCAGCGCTGGAGAGCCCGCACACCTTTTTCCCCCTCTGGATTCGCCGTCTCCCTCTCTCCCGCAAGGTTCAGCGCAAGCCCGAGAGCTCGACCTCGCCGCCGTTGTGCCCGCACGCGGCCACCGTGCTCCTCACGCCGCCGCACCTTGTCCAGGAGACTCCCCGGCGTCGACTACGTCTTCACGAGCAAGCAATTGAGCCGATCTGCACCAAGGACGACGCCAGCTTCACGGATCCGTCGCCAGCCGCCGCGAGCTCCGTCGACAAATTCCCCGACGTCCGTCTTCCCCAGCCTCCCTAGCCAACCCCGGCGTGCTCCTGGTGAGCTCCTGTGCGTTTCCCCTCTATCCCCAGCCTCGCCCGTGCTCGATTTCTTCTGGTCGCCGTCGACAGTATTCCGGCCGCCGCGCCCGACGACGTAGCCGTGGCCTGAGGCCACGTCTTTGACCCCTGCCTGCTCCATCCGTCGCGGACGACCGATAGCTGCACGCCCATGCCCTCAGCTCCTCTTCCCTTGGCCTCTGTCGCCATCTCCACCTGAGCCCGAGCCCGGCCGCCGCGCTCCTCGTCGCCGGCATGGCTCCAGCCCTCCCCGAGGTCCCCGGCGTACTCCACGCGATGCGCACGGGCTCCAGCTACCCGTAGATGGCCTCAGCGGGCAAAACGATGGCCGGAATCGCCGACCCGTGCGAGCGCCGCCGCACTGGTGTCGCCGGCGGTTAACCGCCGGCCGATTAGGCCTAATGACCCCTTAACCACCCCCAGCAGCCACTGACAGTGGGACCCACAGCCCCCCGTAATCTCTGTTTAACTTAATTAAACGGGGTTAGCCCCTGAGTCTTTGACAGTTGGGCCCCGCATGTCAGTTTGACTAGTCAGCGCCCATGACGTCAGGCTGATGTCATGCTTGCGCAATAATCCCTTTTCTTTTTAACAGAAATTCCAGAAAATAGGACAAACTTTGGAAATTCATAATTAATTCATCCTAACTCCAAATATAGCAAATAATATATGAAAAATGATCAGGAGAAAATTATCTATCCAAATATGCAACTTTCAACTTTGTTTGAGTTGATTTTAAAATGGGACCAGTAGCATTTGTAATTTGGTTTATTTGAATTTAATTCAAATTCAAATCAAATTATTTTGCAACTTGGACCATGGATTTAAACTATAATTCATCCACACTTCAGAGGCATATCATACACATTTGAAAATGATTTAAAATGATCAAACTATGTCACATATAACTTGATCAAGTTTGAATTCAAATGTGGAGTTTGAATTTGCATTTCAAATGCAATATACCCCATTTAAATGGAATTTCCCAAACACATCAGAAACATATACATCAAGTTTCAACCTTCAACCATGTGTTTGTGCATTGTATTTATATTGCTTCCTTGTTTGTTGTTTGCTCGGATAGAAGTGGATCCGGAGCTCGAGATCACCCCCTTCGTTGAAGACCCCGTGACTGAACCTCGTCAGCAAGGCAAGCAAACCCCCTTGATCATGTCTATAAAATCCCATTTCCCTCTCATGTCTCGCTTATGCATGTTTAGGAGATCACCTTGTATCGATTCTACCGCATAGTTGAACCCATAGCCTTTGCATGACCTATCATCTTGTCACAGTAGTAAGCAAACCACAATCCTAGCAGATGTAGGAGTTGGTTGATATCATGTGACCCCTGCAACTGTTACTGCTTATTGCATGCTTAGTGGTACAATGAGGTTGCTTATGATGTGAGTCGGGATGATAAACATGGTGTTGATGAAAGTGAAACGTGTTGGTGAATCTACCCTAATACAAGGTGAACGATGAGAGGCTGTGTAGGAGTACACAGTGGGTTGTCTCGTTGAACACCGCCTTAAGTCCGAGTTCTTGTGTGGTAATACAAGAAGAAGAGTACAACCACACATTGGGCTCACTGACCCCTCTCATCCTAGTACCTCACCCCGTTCGAACCCCAGGAGTCGCAGTAGTTCGGAGTTCTGGTAGGGCTGTGGCACGGTCTGCGAAGTGGATGAACGGCTTTTCAAGACCGGCTTGGGACCCTGCACACATCGTTTGAGGCTGTACTGGAACCTCGGCCGGACTTCCATACGGATCCCCCTCAGATAGGCGACTCTCTGGACTAGAACGGAGCTGTGGGCGAAGTGTTGTGGTGGCATCCTCGCTGTCATCTCTTGAACGGTGACAAGCAAAAGGCGGTAACTGATGGCACGTGTGTGTAGCGGTACACCCTTGCAAGGTTAACAAAACTATTCGAATAGCCGCGTCCGCGGTTAAGGACTGCTTGGAAAGCTTAGCTTGATTATTAGACAACTTGAACTGGATACTTCTAAAACTCGCAAGATAAGCGTGAGTGCTATGGTGTGCTCCTCGTGGGGAAGTCGAGGAAGTAACCATAGTGGTGTATTGGTTGAAGAGATGTAGTGGACTCGTGTACGCTTCTTACCTCAAGTCTGGTACTCGTAGTTCAGGATTAGCCAAGTCAAAGCTGGCATTTCTGCAAGTGAAACCCCACCTCCCTTTACCTTGATACATGTGCATGAGTAGTATAGTTCCTACGTAAGTCTTGCTGAGTACGACTTTGTACTCACGTTTGCTTATTCTATGTTTTAGATAAACCACCGACCCCGATGGTGGCTTCTACCCGAAGCTCGAAGATTGAAGACTCAGACCAAGACCAAGCTAGTGTAGTCCCAGTCAGACGACTGGTTCCCTCGTGGAGGGCTTGTTTTTAGAAAAGGCTTCTCTAAGCCATTTGTTAAACTTGTCTGTACTCAGACCTACTTTGCTTCCGCATGCTTGTTGTAATGTTGGATCACATGCTTGTGATCTCTGTGTGCACTCTGTAAGAGTTATTAATAAAGATGTATACTTTGTAGAGAATTGCAATGATACCTGCTGTTCATACAAGGCATGTGTGCTGCGTGTATGTTTATAACATGCATGTCTTAGTATGGGTTTTCGAGACCTTAGTTGTGATCTGGCTGGCGGTCTTTTATACACCAAGTGGCCCTTAGATGTGCGCAGCTTGGGGCATCGCGATGCGATTGTTCGAGACTCCGTCTCGTGCACACTTTGTGGTATGATTGAGCCCGCCCTAGACCCCGACTAAGTGATCGGGCTGGAGTAAGTCTATGTAAGAGTTATGAGATAGTCGATAGTATGGTTGAGGCGACTTGTCTGTGAATATGGGAGTTCATCACCCATATCATTAGACTTGTGTGCGGACGATGAGGACCCATCTCAGTTGATCATCCGGCCTGGATGGGATGCTCCTCACGTACGATGCTTTCCGAGAACGTTCTGTGCTTGGCCTTGTCTGCTTAGACAAGTGGGTACGGTTCTCGGCTCTCCATTTGACTATGTCGTAGCGGGACTTGCATACGCTAACCCCGGGTCCCGACAGACTTGGTATCAGAGCAGGACTGACTGTAGGACTAGTAGCCTTGGCCGAAGTCGAGTCTAGCTTTCTATAGTTATATAGTTACTCTGGGTATATAAGGGAACAACGTAAGGCTTCTTTTTCTCCTTACCCTCATCAATCTGAGTTCTGAGTCACCCTCATCTTATTCTATGGGAAGATAGGACTAGGCTTATCTATGTCTGACTAGAATATCTCGTTGATTGCCTCCTTTTAGCCGTAGGATTGTTGTGGTTGTCCAGAGTCTCCGTGTTTTGAGTTCCTTGAAGAAGTTCTGTCCAATTTCTTTGGGATTGTTTCAATTTCCATCCCAGTGTAGCCGTTATGCTGCCGGATTTGTTCCGTGTTTCTTTGAATCATTGCCTTTGCATTATTATCCTTTCCGCCTAAATCATATCCTTTTATCCTTGCCTCCATCATACAACCTGTTCTGATTGTTGATTTGTATCACACAGGATGTCAGGTGGAACTCGTAGTGCTGTTCTTCGGAATCAAGACCGTGATCGGAATCGAAATGATGATGAACCTCTACCACCCCCTTCTGTAGCGGAAATCATGATGGAAGCCGAGCGGAATAGACGTGATCAAACACGCCTTCTGGAGCTCATCGAGCAGAATACCGCCCACCATCGTAATGTGGTGGTCAGCATTCAGGACTTCATTCTTCTCAAGCCACCGGTATTCTGATGTTCTTCTGAGCCCCTTGAAGCTGATGATTGGCTCCGTTCCATCGAGCGTAAGCTTGACACTGCACATGTTGCTCCCGATGACCGAGTTATTTTCGCGGTATACTTCTTGGAAGGTGCTGCTCTTCAGTGGTGGGAGAACTATGTTGCAATGCAGCCAGATAGTCACGTAGTGACTTGGCAGGAGTTCTGTGTTGCCTTTCGAGGGTACCACATTCTGGATGAGTTGATGGAGCGCAAGAAGGAAGAGTTCTGCAATCTGAATCAAGGAGAGATGTCCATTCACGAGTATGTGAGGGAATTCAACCGTCTTGCTCGTTATGCCCAAGATGAGATCACCACCGATGCCAGAAAGCAGGCAAGGTTCCACAAGGGACTTAGCCCCATCCTTCGTCATGATCTCAACCTCCTTGAGTTTGCCACTTTTGAGGATTTAGTCAACAGATCCTTCAGAGCTGAGCATGGCAATGAAGTTTTCGAGAAGTCTCGCAAGCATGCTCTTGAACTTGCCCCTTCTTCTAGTTCACGCCCTCAGAAGCGTATGATCTGGATTCCTAACAGTTTGATCCACCAAAACAACCCACCGAGGCCATCCCTTGTGCCGCCTCGTCCACCAGCTCCACCAAACAACCCAGCTCCCCGCACTATCTTTGGAGCCTGCTTTAGATGTGGCCAGCCTGGTCACTATTCTCGTGAGTGCCCCGTCAACCAAAATGCTCCACCCCATGCCAAAGGAAAACCCACTGTTCGTGCCAAACCACCTCCAAAGGTTCCCACCGCTAAGCCTTCCACTTCCACAAATCTTGGATGTGTGAACCAAATCTCAACTGAGGAACTTGATAGTACTTCTGACGTCATTCTTGGTACACTCCCAGTCAATTTTGTCCCCACTTCTGTTCTTTTCGACCCAGGAGCTTCTCACTCATTCATGTCGGAGAGTTATGCATTTCAGCATGATGTATCCTTTGATGAAATGTTCACCCCTATGATCATTCAAACTCCTGGTTCAAAATGGCAAACTAATAGAGTAAGCCATGGTAATCAAATTGCAATTGGGGTTTAGTATTCCTTGCTTCACTCATAGCCCTCAAATCTTCAGACATTGATGTCATCCTAGGTATGGATTGGATATCAAGACAGAGTGCTGTCCTTGATTGTAAAGCCAAGTCAGTTAAACTCATCCATCCTTCAGGCCAGACAATTGACTACACATCACCCAGAATAAGAACCCAGGTGCATTCTTTGAATGTACTTCCCCTTCCCGAACTTGAAGATATTCCGGTGGTTCGTGACTTCCCGGATGTCTTTCCTGAAGAACTGCCAGGGATGCCCCCTGACAGATGTGTAGAATTCATAGTTGATCTTATACCAGGCACAGCCCCAATTTCCAGACGCCCATATAGAATGGCCCCACATGAGTTAGCTGAGCTAAAAACCCAACTTGATGCTTCGTTGGCAAAAGGCTTCATCCTCCCTAGCTCATCGCCATGGGGTTGCCCCGTTCTGTTCGTAAAGAAGAAAGATGGAACAGAAAGGATGTGCGTAGACTATCGCCCGCTAAATCTAGCGACGATAAAGAACAAGTACCCATTGCCCAGGATCAATGATCTTTATGATCAACTTGCAGGATCCTCTGTCTTCTCCAAGATGGATTTGAGATTAGGCTATCATCAAATCAAAATCCGAAACGAGGACATTCCAAAAACGGCTTTCACTACTCGTTATGGTCTTTACGAGTACACCGTCATGTCCTTTGGTTTAACCAATGCCCCCGCCACATTCTCGCGCTTGATGAATTCGATCTTCATGGAGTACCTAGATAAATTTGTTGTAGTTTATCTTGATGACATTCTCATCTACTCGAAGAACGAAGAAGAGCACGCAGAACATCTTAGGCTGGTATTGATGAAACTTAGAGAGCATCGCCTGTATGCTAAATTCTCCAAGTGTGAATTTTGGCTACCAGAAGTGACCTACTTAGGCCACGTGATTTCTGCAAAAGGCATTGCTGTGAATCCCGAGAGAGTTCAGGCCATCCTTGATTGGACTCCACCTGAATCGGTTAAGCAAGTTAGGAGTTTTCTTGGCCTAGCCAGCTATTGCCGTCGCTTCGTCGAGAACTTTTCTAAAGTTGCAAAGCCTCTAACTAAACTCCTCAAGAAAGATAAGAAATTCCTTTGGACTTCCAAGTGCGAGGAAAGCTTTCAAGAGCTAAAAAGAAGATTGACTTCTGCACCCGTACTTGCACCTCCAGACACCAAAAGGGATTTCGAGATCTATTGTGATGCTTCACGGCAAGGGTTAGGATGCATACTTCTGCAAGATCGACATGTGGTAGCTTATGCTTCACGCCAGTTGCGGCCACATGAAGAGAACTATCCCACCCATGACCTTGAACTCGCTGCCGTAGTTCATGCCCTAACAACTTGGCGACATTACCTCCTTGGTAATCGTTGTGAAATCTATTCCGACCACCAAAGCCTCAAATACATTTTCACCCAGCCAGATCTTAATCTCAGGCAAAGACGCTGGATTGAGTTGATAAAAGATTACGACGTAGGAATTTCTTACACCCCAGGCAAAGCCAATGTCATGGCTGATGCACTAAGTCGTAAGTCGTATTGTAACAACCTCATGTTACAACAATATCAACCACTTCTTCATGAGGAATTTCGAAAGCTCAACCTCGAGATTATTCCTCGTGGATCTCTTTTCAACTTGGTGGCGAAACCAACCCTTGAGGATCAAATCGTAGTTGCCCAAAGGCGTGCACGAGGTGTTCGCCGGATCAAGGAGAACATTGCTAGCGGAGTTGCTAAATGTTTCTCCACAGATAGCAAAGGAACGGTATTCTTTGGAAATCGTTTGGTTGTACCTAAGATTAGGGATCTAAGGCAACTCATCCTCAAAGAAGCTCATGACACACCCCTCTCGATTCATCCCGGTAGCACAAAAATGTACCGAGATCTACGCCAGAGATTTTGGTGGACTAGGATGAAGAGAGAAATTGCTAAGTTCATTGCCGAATGTGATGTTTGTCGTCGCATTAAGGCAGAACATCAAAGACCTGCTGGTACACTTCAACCTTTGCCTATTCCAGAGTGGAAATGGGACAAAGTCGGTATGGACTTCATCACTGGCTTTCCAAAAACCCAGAAAGGAAACGATGCCATCTTCGTTGTCATAGATAGACTTTCCAAAGTTGCTCACTTCCTTCCAGTTCGCGAGTCTATTACTGCTAGCCAGTTAGCGGACTTGTACGTCTCTAGAATTGTATCCCTTCACGGTGTTCCTTTGGAAATCAATTCTGATCGTGGTAGCCTTTTTACCTCTAGATTTTGGGGAAGCTTCCAACGTGCTATGGGAACTCATCTCTCCTTTAGTACGGCTTTCCATCCTCAGTCTAGCGGTCAAGTCGAAAGGGTTAACCAAATTCTTGAAGACATGCTCAGAGCTTGTGTTATATCTTTCGGAAAGAATTGGGAGAAGTCTCTTCCATTCGCTGAATTTTCTTATAACAATAGTTTTCAATCTAGTCTGAACATGGCTCCTTTTGAACTCCTATATGGACGACGATGTCGAACACCTTTAAACTGGTCAGAAACTGGTGAAAGACAATTCTTTGGACCGGATATGATCAAGGAAGCAGAAGAGCAAGTTCGCATTGTTCGTGATCAATTGAAAACAGCCCAATCTCGTCAGAAAAGCTACTATGATCGTCATCATAGGCCAGAAAGCTACAATATTGATGAGAAGGCTTACCTTCGGGTTACTCCTCTGAAGGGAACCCAACGTTTCGGTATCAAAGGCAAGTTGGCCCCACGTTACATCGGACCTTTCCGCATTCTTGCCAAACGTGGAGAAGTTGCCTACCAACATGAACTACCCCCGCACCTTTCCCGAGTACATGATGTATTCCATGTGTCACAACTCAGGCGTTGCTTCAAGGACCCCATCCGCGAAGTCGACCATGAAACGCTTGATCTCCAAGATGACCTTTCTTATCGAGAATACCCTGTTCGTATTCTTGATTCAGCAGAGCGTGTCACTCGCCGAAAGAAGATCAAGTTTCTGAAAGTGCAATGGTCACACCACTCTGAGAGAGAAGCCACGTGGGAAAGAGAAGACCGTCTCCGTGCCGAGTACCCCTCCTTCCTTCCGCAGACTTCTTAATCTCGGGACGAGATTCTTTTGAGTGGGGGCGAGTTGTCACAACCCCAAGTTAGGTATGTGCTAGGATCAAGTGCTACTTTGCATCATGCAAAAATTTCAAAAGAAAATTCAAAAATGGGGAAAAGAAAAGCCCTGAGAAATTAAATCAAATGTCCAGATAAACATTTTTTTCCAAAAATCATTTGAACATTTGGAAAATTCCTATAAATGGTGCTGATCATTTTAAAAATGATTTGGAGTCAAACCCATGCTCATGGATTTTTCAAATATTCAAACAGTGGCTTTGGAAATTAAATAAAACCCTATTTGATTTGAAATTCAAACTATTTGAATTTCAAAAATGTTCAAAGTTTATGAGTGGCTAGTATATTGTTTTATGAGGCCACATAAAAATTATGAGCATTTATTAAAATGTTTAGCTATTTCATTTAGCTAAACAGAACAAATGTCAGAAAAGAAAATAGAAAAGGAAGGAACCCACTTACCTGGCGCCCTGGGCAAGGCCCACTTACCTGAAGCCGGCCCAGCCCGCCTGGAGCGCCCCTGTCGTCTTCCCCGGGCACGAGCACACAGCTGCCTGCCCGGCATGCCGTGGATGCCATGGCCACCTCGGCCACCTCCTGCTTCCCTCCCCCCCTCACAGGCACGCCGTGGCAGCGCTGGAGAGCCCGCACACATTTTTCCCCCTCTGGATTCGCCGTCTCCCTCTCTCCCGCAAGGTTCAGCGCAAGCCCGAGAGCTCGACCTCGCCGCCGTTGTGCCCGCACGCGGCCACCGTGCTCCTCACGCCGCCGCACCTTGTCCAGGAGACTCCCCGGCGTCGACTACGTCTTCACGAGCAAGCAATTGAGCCGATCTGCACCAAGGACGACGCCAGCTTCACGGATCCGTCGCCAGCCGCCGCGAGCTCCGTCGACAAATTCCCCGACGTCCGTCTTCCCCAGCCTCCCTAGCCAACCCCGGCGTGCTCCTGGTGAGCTCCTCTGCGTTTCCCCTCTATCCCCAGCCTCGCCCGTGCTCGATTTCTTCTGGTCGCCGTCGACAGTATTCCGGCCGCCGCGCCCGACGACGTAGCCGTGGCCTGAGGCCACGTCTTTGACCCCTGCCTGCTCCATCCGTCGCGGACGACCGATAGCTGCACGCCCATGCCCTCAGCTCCTCTTCCCTTGGCCTCTGTCGCCATCTCCACCTGAGCCCGAGCCCGGCCGCCGCGCTCCTCGTCGTCGGCATGGCTCCAGCCCTCCCCGAGGTCCCCGGCGTACTCCACGCGATGCGCACGGGCTCCAGCTACCCGTAGATGGCCTCGGCGGGCAAAACGATGGCCGGAATCGCTGACCCGTGCGAGCGCCGCCGCACTGGTGTCGCCGGCGGTTAACCGCCGGCCGATTAGGCCTAATGACCCCTTAACCACCCCCAGCAGCCACTGACAGTGGGACCCACAGCCCCCCCTAATCTCTGTTTAACTTAATTAAACGAGGGTAGCCCCTGAGTCTTTGACAGTTGGGCCCCGCATGTCAGTTTGACTAGTCAGCGCCCATGACGTCAGGCTGATGTCATGCTTGCGCAATAATCCCTTTTCTTTTTAACAGAAATTCCAGAAAATAGGACAAACTTTGGAAATTCATAATTAATTCATCCTAACTCCAAATATAGCAAATAATATATGAAAAATGATCAGGAGAAAATTATCTATCCAAATATGCAACTTTGAACTTTGTTTGAGTTGATTTTAAAATGGGACCAGTAGCATTTGTAATTTGGTTTATTTGAATTTAATTCAAATTCAAATCAAATTATTTTGCAACTTGGACCATGGATTTAAACTATAATTCATCCACACTTCAGAGGCATATCATACACATTTGAAAATGATTTAAAATGATCAAACTATGTCACATATAACTTGATCAAGTTTGAATTCAAATGTGGAGTTTGAATTTGCATTTCAAATGCAATATACCCCATTTAAATGGAATTTCCCAAACACATCAGAAACATATACATCAAGTTTCAACCTTCAACCATGTGTTTGTGCATTGTATTTATATTGCTTCCTTGTTTGTTGTTTGCTCGGATAGAAGTGGATCCGGAGCTCGAGATCACCCCCTTCGTTGAAGACCCCGTGACTGAACCTCGTCAGCAAGGCAAGCAAACCCCCTTGATCATGTCTATAAAATCCCATTTCCCTCTCATGTCTCGCTTATGCATGTTTAGGAGATCACCTTGTATCGATTCTACCGCATAGTTGAACCCATATCCTTTGCATGACCTATCATCTTGTCAGAGTAGTAAGCAAACCACAATCCTAGCAGATGTAGGAGTTGGTTGATATCATGTGACCCCTGCAACTGTTACTGCTTATTGCATGCTTAGTGGTACAATGAGGTTGCTTATGATGTGAGTCGGGATGATAAACATGGTGTTGATGAAAGTGAAACGTGTTGGTGAATCTACCCTAATACAAGGTGAACGATGAGAGGCTGTGTAGGAGTACACAGTGGGTTGTCTCGTTGAACACCGCCTTAAGTCCGAGTTCTTGTGTGGTAATCCAAGAAGAAGAGTACAACCACACATTGGGCTCACTGACCCCTCTCATCCTAGTACCTCACCCCGTTCGAACCCCAGGAGTCGCAGTAGTTCGGAGTTCTGGTAGGGCTGTGGCACGGTCTGCGAAGTGGATGAACGGCTTTTCAAGACCGGCTTGGGACCCTGCACACATCGTTTGAGGCTGTACTGGAACCTCGGCCGAACTTCCATACGGATCCCCCTCAGATAGGCGACTCTCTGGACTAGAACGGAGCTGTGGGCGAAGTGTTGTGGTGGCATCCTCGCTGTCATCTCTTGAACGGTGACACGCAAAAGGCGGTAACTGATGGCACGTGTGTGTAGCGGTACACCCTTGCAAGGTTAACAAAACTATTCGAATAGCCGCGTCCGCGGTTAAGGACTGCTTGGAAAGCTTAGCTTGATTATTAGACAACTTGAACTGGATACTTCTAAAACTCGCAAGATAAGCGTGAGTGCTATGGTGTGCTCCTCGTGGGGAAGTCGAGGAAGTAACCATAGTGGTGTATTGGTTGAAGAGATGTAGTGGACTCGTGTACGCTTCTTACCTCAAGTCTGGTACTCGTAGTTCAGGATTAGCCAAGTCAAAGCTGGCATTTCTGCAAGTGAAACCCCACCTCCCTTTACCTTGATACATGTGCATGAGTAGTATAGTTCCTACGTAAGTCTTGCTGAGTACGACTTTGTACTCACGTTTGCTTATTCTATGTTTTAGATAAACCACCGACCCCGATGGTGGCTTCTACCCGAAGCTCGAAGATTGAAGACTCAGACCAAGACCAAGCTAGTGTAGTCCCAGTTAGACGACTGGTTCCCTCGTGGAGGGCTTGTTTTTAGAAAAGGCTTCTCTAAGCCATTTGTTAAACTTGTCTGTACTCAGACCTACTTTGCTTCCGCATGCTTGTTGTAATGTTGGATCACATGCTTGTGATCTCTGTGTGCACTCTGTAAGAGTTATTAATAAAGATGTATACTTTGTAGAGAATTGCAATGATACCTGCTGTTCATACAAGGCATGTGTGCTGCGTGTATGTTTATAACATGCATGTCTTAGTATGGGTTTTCGAGACCTTAGTTGTGATCTGGCTGGCGGTCTTTTATACACCAAGTGGCCCTTAGATGTGCGCAGCTTGGGGCATCGCGATGCGATTAATCGAGACTCCGTCTCGTGCACACTTTGTGGTATGATTGAGCCCGCCCTAGACCCCGACTAAGTGATCGGGCTGGAGTAAGTCTATGTAAGAGTTATGAGATAGTCGATAGTATGGTTGAGGCGACTTGTCTGTGAATATGGGAGTTCATCACCCATATCATTAGACTTGTGTGCGGACGATGAGGACCCATCTCAGTTGATCATCCGGCCTGGATGGGATGCTCCTCACGTACGATGCTTTCCGAGAACGTTCTGTGCTTGGCCTTGTCTGCTTAGACAAGTGGGTACGGTTCTCGGCTCTCCATATGACTATGTCGTAGCGGGACTTGCATACGCTAACCCCGGGTCCCGACAGGCCCGGCGTTACTGGTGGACATTGTTGCTGTTCATTGTCCGTTGTGTTGTTAGTCAGACAACGATAACAGTTGTCTGCGAGATAATAATAAAATGCTAAATGGTTCGGTGGATGACTTGAGAGGCCCGTTGGTATGTACGCACTACCTTCACGTGGGATAAAGAGTTATGGGCTCCCCTGCGTAGTAGTTCATTCGGAAGCTCTTCAGACGTCAGCAGTACTGCAGCCTGCACCGGGAAGTGGTGTGTCTTCTTTTCTCGAGCGGTGTATTTGGATTTTCCTTTGCTTCACCGGCCAGCCACACACCGTTTAGGAGCGTGAAGGGTGAGGGTCCTAGACCCCTGATCGCATAGGATATAGTCCGGCGGATGGCCTCTCTGTTTAGCCTAGGATGGGCTGCGGCGTGTCGGATAGGTTTGGTGGAGCGTTCCCTAACAAGGTGCCCGCCACCCTGGAGATTCGAGAGTGCATGCTAAATAGTAGTGCACCCCTTCAGGGAGTTTAGTCTATTCGAATAGCCGTGTCCATGGTAACAGGATGCTTTATGCTGAAGCTGGATCTTACCACTACAAACTACTACTATTAAACTGTATAGTTCTGGGTCTTCTTCCTCGCAGGGAAGTCGAGGAAGGGAACTCGGAGGCATTGTTAATTGTTATATAATACAACTTACAATTATACAATGCTGCATCAACTTATGACGCATTGTTATTACTTTCATGTTGTTAAACTGTTGGTTGTTCTCTTCTTGTGATGCAAGACTCGTCGGAAGATGCTAGTCTTTGATAGGCCTAGCTTCTCATCCTTATTCACTTTCTACCTTTCAGTCCACTATATACAGCCTCCCCTTTCCATTTGATACAAATGCATAAATGCTTAGTAGCAGACGTAATACTCGCGGGTATGCTAGATAATAACCCTTGCTTTATTTCCCCCTTTTTGTTTTGCCTGATCGGCCGCTGTAGTCGACGTTGGAGTCCAGGAAAAGGAGTACCCTCGGTGGCGCCTACTACTACGTCGAGACCCCCTTTGACCAGGACCAGGAGTAGTTTGGAGGTTCCCAGGAAGGAGGCCTCGCCTTTTCGACCATTTTTTTTATGCTGGCCTTCTTAAGGCAGATCATGTGTACCCCGTGTCTCTACTCATATACTATTTCTTCCGCTAACTTGGTGCTTTCGAGTTGTTGTATTCGAGCCCTCGTGGCCCCTGGCTTGTGTTAAACAGTTTGTATTATTTTATTTATAGAGTTGTGTTGTGATATCTTACCGTGAGTCCCTGATCTCGATCGCGTACCTTGCGTGTATGGTTACCGTACACGGTCTGATTTTGGGGGCATCACAAGTTGGTATCAGAGCCGACTTCCTGTAGGACACCCCCTTCCAACTCCTTGGTCGACGTCGAGTCTAGTATTTGCAAAACTAGTTTACTAACAGTGTCGTGTGGCTTATCAGCCCACGTCGCAAAATTGGTGGTATTAGGATCTTTTTCTCCGCACCCTTAGTCTGGGACTCTGCTCTCACTTCCTTTCGGGTTAAAGATTTTTGCTAACTCTAGCTCTAGGTTCTCGTGACTGCTTCCTCCCGGAGAGCCCTCATCACATAAGATAACCTGATTCATCAGAAGATGCCGAAGATACTCTCCGATGAATTTCCGAGACCCTATGTGCCCATCTCCCTTGCAATCCCCTACCACCGATAATTGTGTATGGATAATTACCTATACCTTCCGTTCATCTGTTCAATCCTAGTTGCTCTTGTTGTTGCCAGTTACCTCGAAATACTGTTTGGTGTTTTGAGAATCCTTTGTGTCTGCTGCCTTGCAGGTTCTGTTAACAATGGGGATAATTCCTCACGATTATCGAGGATCCGTTCATCCCCAGTTGTTCATGTGATTCTCGAATACTTTGAAATACTATCTGACTCCCGTGAATCCATCCGCATCCTTCAGCTTTTGGTGATTCTTCTTACCTTGCTTGCATTATGGTTAATTACATATGTCTGAGTATTCTTCATCGACACCCCTTGTGATTTTCCTCATGGCCTTCTTGACTCATTATGTCTGCGGGAGTATGCAATCATCAATTGATCCCTATGAACTCATTCTTCCGGCTCAGACGTCATTCCGGACATGAGCTGGATATCGGTAAATCAAACCATGATTGATTGTCCGTCTAATTCCATTCAACTTACTCATATTTTGATCGGAGCATCTGCTTCCGATCCTTCATTGTGGAAACCATAATTCCTTTGAAATTATGCATCAAAATATTCAGCTGCTTTTGTCAACTGATGCCTTTGCATTTTTTCCTTGTGGTTGAGTACCGATACTCACACCAGACTCTCTGCATCCCCACCTGACCTTTTGGTGGATTACTACCTACCATCCCCTTGTGCCCTAGGTCATTCATGAATTTTCCCTGATATCATATGCCTCTGGCGAATGATATCATCTACTCGGTGTCGTCCGCCTTCTTCTTTTGAACTGGTATCCCTCTCTTATGATGTTTGTTGTATTGGTTTCAAAATGCCCCGATGGCTTAACCCTATGCTTCCCTTAATCTGTATGAACCCAAACTTTATGTGGGTTATACTCTACTGGCCTCCCGTCAGATGAGCTTGCAATCCTATCACCTCCCCGAAAGCAAGAAGTGAATGAGGAGTTATGCATTGATGAAGTGGGAGTCGACCCTGAACCTTGTGTTCATGCCCATAGATACGATGTGGAACTTATCATGAAAACTTCTTGTAAAGACAATTACTCCCTGGTATCTCGAGGATGTCGTGCCTTTACACTACACCTTATGGATATTTGGATGAAGCAATACCTTCCCCGTCATAGCCACTCCATGGGTTATGAGTTGTCATCAGTCGAGAACACTGAATCCCTTTGGCTTCACCATTCCTTTTCCTTGATGTCATCGCTATTCGATTACATTCTCTTGTAACCTCTCGACATTATGTGTCATGGTCATCATCAACATTTTTCCCTCTTCCAAGTGTTAATTGGATTCATCGTGTGAAATACCATCCTTGTCCCTCGATGATTTGTGTTATCATCGATGACGAGGGGGTGACCCCACGACTCCTATGGATGGGCCTACCCGATGTAACCGAAGACAGAAGGCCCACAAAGATACCGCCTGGACCTAGCCTTGGTCCACTTGTGGCACCGACATAGGAGTCCGCGACTTGTAAGGAAGGTGCAAACCTGCCGTGCGGTTGAAGATTAGGGTTAGGAAACCTCATCTGTAATCCAAGACGGGTTCCCCGAGACCTAGCCTAATATATATGGGCTGGGAGGGGAGACGTCGAGATCAACCAATACACAATCTGTAGCCCTAGCCTTGTGCGCACTAGCCTTGGCCTTCCCTGTAATCGCATCTCCAAGCAATAATATCGAGCAGGAACGTCTCCTCCTGTTAGCCGACGAGCTATCGTCCAACCTGTGCCTCTCATGACTAACCCAGGGTCCCTGACCATGGGATTTGCCGGGGTCCAACCCCGTCAATTGGCGCCGTCTGTGGGAACTACATAGGTTGGAATTACGATCTCGGCGGTTCCGTCTTCAGCAAGTCACAACAGAAGAGCAAGAACCAAATCCAATCCACCTGAAGAATTCAAGATTACGGCAAACATCTCTACCGCCCCATCGAGATCGCTCGGCCCGCAGCTGTGCCGAGACCAATACTATGGCGGCAAACGAGTCCACCGCTAGCAAAGGAGAAATCGACGACCCAAAAGACAGGCGCGAGGGTTCTACGCAGATATCCCGATCAACGAACTACAACACGAAGCAGAGGACCTGCCGACCACTCGACGACCCACCGCCACCCAGGCACCCGCCGCACAACAAGACGCCGACTCCGAGCTCGAGATCAGCGATCGTCAAGATCATCACCAACGAAGAAGAAACGACGACCTAGAAGACAGGCGCGAGGATTCTACGAAGAGACCCAACTCTACGAGTCGCACTATACAACTACGCGCTCGCCGACCACTCGACGACCCGCCGCCGCGCGGACAGCTGTCGTCCGCCAGGACAACGACTCTGAGAGTCAGACCGGTGAATACTACGACCCAGATCGAAGACCAAACGAATTCGCCAACCTTATAAGGAACCAGAAACTGAGCGTGGGAATCAAAATCGACCCGCGAGTCTACGAGCACCCGGCGGATCACGCGCAGATCTTCCGAATCTCAAGGAGGAGACAACACTCCGAATCCAGCAAACTCACGGTCAGGGAGCAGCTAGAAGGACCCTGCACGATCCACTGCTTCGAACACGACTGGGGATACATCAGATCGGGTCACACTCTAGGACACTGCCGCCTTTTCAACAAACTCGCCGACAGCCTCAAGAAGGAAAAACAACGAGAAGCCAAGCGCACCCGACGAACCGAGAAGTCGCCGACTCCAAGTCCTGAAAGACGCTACAACCCTCCTCAAGGACAGGTGTACACGATCCAAAAAGGCAGGGTATCGCAAGCTCAACAGGACGCCTACACCCTGCAAGCCAGAGCAGTCGAGAACCTAAATACAGTCGAAGTCTACCAGCTACACGACGCAGAAACTAGTATCACGTTCTCCCAGAGCGATCACCCACATGCAGTCCCAAGGCCGGGACACGCGCCCCTGGTACTCGATGCTCAAATTGGAGGGTATGACATGGACATAATCTTCATGGACGGAGGCAGTAGCATGAACATAATCTTCGTCAGCACCCTACACAAGATGCTGATCCCACGATCAGTATGGAAAAGATCAAGCACCGTGTTACACGGAGTAGTCCTAGGAGAAGCGGCTACTTCCCTTGGAATAATCGAGCTCGAAGTTGTCTTTGGCAGCAGACGCAATTTCGAAAGACACACCCTCGAGTTCGAAGTACTCAATTGGCAGTCGCAGTACCACGCCATACTGGGACCTCCAGCATTCGCGCAATTCATGGCGGTTCCACACTACGCCTATCTCAAACTCAAGATGCCAGGATCCGCGGGCGTCGTTACAGTCAACGGGAGCTTCACCAAATCAGACCAATGTGATCGCGATTTCCACAAAGTTTCCGACACCTTTGGAGCCGAGCAAGAACTCACAGACATAGCCATGGCGATAGACAAAAGTATCTTTCCGCTAGCAAGTCGAAGCGAGTCAAAAGAGTATGGGCGAGACTTCAGGATCGACAGCGACATGGTCACCCACCAGGTGCACCCGATGGACCCAGAAAAAAAAGTCCGCGTGTACGCCCACCTCTCGGAAGAGCAAGCGACTGCCCTCATCGCTTTCCTCCGTGAAGAATGGGAAATCTTTGCCTGGTGCCCAGCCAACATGCGAGGAGTACCGCGCAAGTTCGCGGAACACGCGCTGCGCATCAAGCCAAACACCAAGCCAGTGAAGCAGGCACTACGAAGATACTCAGAACCCAAGCGCAGAGCAATCGGGGAGGAGGTCAACCGATTACTCGACGCCCAATTCATCCGAGAGACGAAGAAAGCCACTTGGATCGCCAACCCTGTGCTAGTCCCCAAGAAAGACACAGACGTGATGCGGATGTGCGTCGACTACAGGCCAGTCAACAAATACTGCCCAAAGGATCACTTTCCCCTGCCAAGAATCGATCAGATAATCGACTCGACAGCAGGATGTGATCTACTATCGTTCCTCGACACCTACTCAGGATACAATCAGATCAGGATGAAGGAAGAAGATGAAGAGCATACATCATTCATCACCCCTTACGGCGTATTTTGCTACAGGACAATGCCCTTTGGACTCAAGAACGTCGGTGCCACATACCAGCGGATGATGCAAGCCTGCTTGAAAGAGCAAATCGGAAGAAATGTGCAGGTCTACATGGATGACATCGTCATCAAAACTTACAGTGCAAACACGCTACTCGACGACCTGCGCGAGACCTTCGCAGCACTCAACAAGTACAGAATCAAGCTCAACCCGAAGAAGTGCGCATTTGGCGTCCCAGCCAGGAAGTTGCTCTGGTACATGGTCTCCGCTCGAGGAATCAAAGCGAACCCTGAGAAAGTTCAAGCAATCGCCTGGATGCAGGAGCCAACCGACATCAAAGGCGTGCAGCAGCTCACCGGAAGACTCGCAACCTTGAGTCGTTTCATCAGCAGATTGGGAGAGCGCACACTGCCATTCTACTAGCTGCTCAGAAAAGGGGAGAAATTCGAGTGGACCGAAGAAGCCCGCAAAGCATTCACGGACCTGAAGAAGACACTCTCGACCCCACCGATCTTGGCGGTACCCAAAGAACGAGAAAAACTGCACCTCTATGTGGCAGCACGCAATAGCGTGGTAAGCACAACACTCGTCGTCGAGCGCACAGAAGAAGGCAAGGTCCAGAGCATACAAAGGCCGATCTACTACCTCATCATGCTCTTGAAAAAATCCCAGCAGCGGTACCCGCACTACCAGAAGCTACTACTGGCCATCATCATGACCTCAAGAAAGGTGTCGCAGTACTTCGACGAACATCCTATCACAATCGTAAGCAGCGCACCACTCGCGGACATCCTCAACAACCCCGGAGCGACTGGGAGAGTCGCCGAGTGGAACATTGAGCTCAGCCCGCGGGACCTGCAGCTCAAGCACCCAACAGCAATCAAGGCCCAAGTACTCCCAGATTTTCTGGTCGACAGGACGGAGGTCCGTCTAGACACCAGCCCCCTCGGACCTATCGAACCCATGAACAATGTTCTTCGATGGGTCTAAAGGATAGCAAGGAGCCGGAGCAGGAGTCGTTCTGGTCTCCCCCAAAGGAACGAAGCTCAGATACGTCCTCCAGATCAACTTCAGCCACGCATCCAACAACGAAGCCGAATACGAGGCACTGCTCTATGGCATGCGCATGGCCAAAACATGCGGTGCCACTCGCCTCGTAATCTACGGAGACTCCAACCTCGTCCTCCAGCAGGCGATGAAATACTGCAATGTAGTAGCCGACAAGATGGCGGCCTATCAGAAGCTCTACAACACAATCGAAGGAAATTTCGACGGTTGCGAGCTCAGTTATATCCCCAGAACAAACAACACAGAAGCCGACGAACTCGAAAACATCGGCTCGACTCCAGGACCAGTACCACCCAGCGTCTTCCTCGAAAGCATCAGCCAGAGATCCATCAAAGTAAAAACAGCAGCACCCGAGGCAGCTGTAGATGAAGACACCACTGAGCCAGCACAGGTGGCATCAGCGAGTCCATCCGAAGGCAGCAGCAGCCAAGCGGTCGAACCTACAGATCCAACAGCACTCGAAGGACCAGGGTGGACAAAACCGTTCCTCCGATTCCTAATTGAAGGCACGCTACCGCAAGACGTCACAGAAGCTCGGCGCATTAGTCGTCGATCCAAGGCATTCATAGTGATCAACAGACAGTTATACAAGCGCAACATCACCCAGATACTCCAAAAGTTCATCGACGAAGAAGACGGCAAAGCCCTACTGCTCGAAATCCATGAGGGTACCTGCGGGCACCACGCGAGCAGTCGACTGCTCGTGTCAAAATCATTCCGAGCAGGGTTTTATTGGCCCACTGCGATGAAAAACGCAGAAGACAACGTGCGGCGTTGCATCGCCTGTCAAAAATTCGCCAGCAGACTGCATGCTCCAGCCTCAGAACTCAAGACCATACCACTATCATGGCCGTTCGCCACCTGGGGACTCGACATGGTGGGCCCGCTCAAGAAATCACCAAAGGGAGGAAGAACACACCTGCTAGTATAAGTCGACAAGTTCACCAAATGGATCAAAGTAGTGCCCATCACCAGCTCCACAGCCCTCACGGCAGTGAATTTTATCAAATCAATAATCTTCAGGTTCGGGGTACCACACAACATCATCACGGATAACGGTACGAACTTCACAGCGGCAGAATTCCAGAACTTCTGCGAAGAACTGGGCATCAAAATCAACTACGCATCAGTCGCGCACCCGTAGTCCAACGACCAGGTGGAAAAAGCAAATGGCCTAGTATGCGGAGGAATCAAAAACGGCTCCTTGCACCACTCGAGGAGGCCGCAGGCAACTGGGTAGAAGAACTCCCAGCAATACTATGGAGCCTGCGCACTACCCCAAATACCGCAACCCAGTACACACCTTTCTTCATGGTGTACGGGGCGGAGGCAGTACTACCACATGACCTCAAATTCAGGGCACCCCGGATCTCGGGGTACAAAGAAGAGGAAGCAGAAGAATCATTGCAAGATGACAAGGACACATCAGACGAAGCAAGAGACACAACCCTAGCAAGGTCAGAGGGGTACCAGGACAAGCTGCGCACTTACCAAAGAAGCCGCCTGGCACCAAAACCTTCAACAAAGGCGACCTTGTCCTACGGCTCATACAAGAAAAATTCCACAAGCTTGCCCCCCAATGGGAAGGACCGTTCATAGTTTCAGAAGTCATAGGAGGAGGCGCCTATAGACTGAAGAACCCGAAGACTGACGAGGACGTGGGAAATCCATGGAACGTAGCGAACCTACGCCTCTTCTACCCATAGTCTCCACCAGTCATGCTCGACTGGCAACTCATGTAACCATTCCACGCAATAAAATGATGTTGCCCAAATACTACCACCTCAAAGCACTCGGGGGCTCGAGTACAAACTCCCCCCGAGAGACGCTATCATCGCTCACGCGATCTTTACCCAAAGCACTCGGGGGATCGAGTACAAACTCCCCCCGAGAGACGCTATCGTCGCTCACGCGATCTTTACCCAAAGCACTCGGGGGCTCGAGTACAAACTCCTCCCGAGAGACGCTATCATCGCTCACGCGATCTTTACCCAAAGCACTTAGGGGCTCGAGTACAAACTCCCCCCGAGAGACGCTATCGTCGCTCACGCAATCTTTACCCAAAGCACTCGGGGGCTCGAGTACAAACTCCCCCCGTGAGACGCTATCGTCGCTCACGCGATCTTTACCCAAAACACTCGGGGGCTCGAGTACAAACTCCCCCTGAGAGACGCTATCGTCGCTCACGCGATCTTTACCCAAAGCACTCGGGGGCTCGAGTACAAACTCCCCCCGAGAGACGCTATCGTCGCTCACGCGATCTTTACCCAAAGCACTCGGGGGCTCGAGTACAAACTCCCCCCGAGAGACGCTATCATCGCTCATGCGATCTTCACTTAAAGCACTCAAGGTCTCGAGTACCAACTCCCCCCGAGAGACGCTATGATCGCTCCCGCGATCTTTACCAAAAACGCCCGGGGGGCCGAACACACCTCCTTCGGAGAAACGCTATCATCTCCCGCGCAGCCCATAACTTAAAAATGAGGGTCCAAGCAAAAAACCCCGATAGGCAACACCTGCTGAAAACCGTTTGGAATCAAAGGGAAGAAACGGCTACAACCAGGTGGAACACCAAGTACTTTGGAGAAATATGGATGGAGCACAGGACATATACAATCCTTTAGTCTTCACCTGATCGCCAACGATCACCTAAACACTCGGGGGCTACTCCCATCGGGAGCGCTGTCGCGCACCTGATAAAAAACGACAGTTAACAAAAGAACGACAAAGGAAACAAATCTCAGCCTATGTTCGACTCTACAACTCGAACGTAGCCTCGGGGGCTACTCCCATCGGGAGCGCTGTCGCGCACCAGATTGAATCCACAGTACAAGGGCTTGTGGACTCGAAGACAGCTCTCGTTGAAATAATTCACAAACAGCTCACACCACAAGGACTCGAAGACAGGTCACATTGCAAAGGACTCGAACACAGTCCAAGACTCGAGTACATTGGATAGAAGGCAGCTCTCATCACTTGAAGACAATCCTCATTACATGGAGAACTAACCTAGTTACAAAGACACAAGCAGCCGACAAGACTACAACACAAATCACCCAAGGAATTACAACTTTTACATGTGTGCCCATGCTGGGGTGATTGGCGCTAATACGACGAGCATCACAGACAAAGGAGGAATCGAAGCAGCCAGCTCATGATGTCAATGACATAACAAAAGGTGAAGCTCGACTTATTTGCGGAGCACCGAAGCCGATGCTCCACCAACTTCTTCTCCAGCTCCACCAACTTCTTCTCCAGCTGCACAGCTTCTTCTCCAGCTCCACCCGAGCTGCCGGCGAAGATGACGCTGCTGCCTCCAGTTCTACAAGGTCGCCTAGCGTGCCCGCTTGATTGGTGGCTTGACGTCGAGGTCCTCTCCAGAGCTAGAGGGCACATCATCACCACCCGATGAGTCACTAGAGGATGAAGCCGTTGAAGACATGGGCGAAGGACTCCCTGACCTGCCGGAATTGTCGCTGCTTGTCTCCTGCCAGTACGGATTCATGCGATTGCCGCTCGGGTCAAAAGCGCGGATGGTGAGAGTATTTTCGCCATCAAAACGGAAACAAAGAGTATCACCATCACGCAAGTTCAAACGCCGAGAAAACGACTTCCATCCAAAACCAAGAAAAATCAAGCGGGAATTGTTGGTCTCCATCTCAAAATAAGAAAGAGGAAGAGAGCACCCCTGAAGACGAAGAAGCAGGCCTTCCAGGCTACGCTCAGAAACAATGGCAACAAATGCAGAAGGAAGAAGAATACGAGCAGCGTTCCGGCCATGGACGCGTAGGAGAAAGTCGTAGCACTAAAAACCCTCCTCTGAGGAAGAGGAGGAAGGAATCAACGCTGCACCACGACGGCCACCGGGAGAAGAGCGCGGAGTACGACCACCGTGGCCACGGCAAACCCGGCCTCGGCTAGTCATACATGCACCTCGCTTTGGCCCCATGAGAAGGGAAAGAGAAAGAGGAAGATGAAGAAGAGGAGCAAGATGGGCAGAGGACGAACATTGCTGCTAGATGAAAAAGAGGGGTCTATTTATAGTACAAACCCAAGGACACGCTGAAGCCCAGACGACGACAGCAATTAATTCAAAGACCGAGCATGCCGGGCGATTCGAATTCCGAGACAAAGATGCCTTCACACGGGCGGCACTGTGCGCTGGACGCGTCAAATCTCGCGCGTTTTCAATGCGCGCATCGGCAACTCAACAGGCGGCTGCAACACGCCACAAAATCCATCATTATGACCGGTCATGAAGACATGACGGTTCGCCGACAGAGCATCTTTGACGGTCATTCAACAAGGAGATAGTCATCCTTATCAAGCAGAGATAAATCAAAGTGGCAGCACAAAAAGAAAGTGCAGCTTACGAGGATCGTTTTTCACTAAGTCAAATACATTTTCCAAATATATTTAACTCCCATCGGGAGTGTATCCACCCATAAGAGTCTCAGGTGCTCCCTCACCTAGAAGAAAAGACGTGCTCGAGTGATTACTCACACCAATGAGAGTCTCAGGTGCTCCCTCACCTAGAAGAAAAGACGTGCTCGAGTGATTACTCGCACCCATGAGAGTCTCAGGTGCTCCCTCACCTAGAATAAAAGATGAGCTCGGGTGATTACTCACACCCATGAGAGTTTCAGGTGCTCCCTCGCCACGACACAAGATAAGTAGACCTGCACTCGCCAGATGTCGGGACCCGGAATATGCGTATGTAATTCCAGTCACAACTCAATCATATGAGAGCCGAGAGCCGTACCCACTTGTCTTAGCAGACAAGGCGAAGCACAGAACACTCTCGGAAAGCATCGTACGTGAGGGGCATCCCATCCAGGCTGGATCATCAACTGAGATGGGTCCTCATCGCCCGCTCACAAGTCTAAATGATTATGGGTGGTGAAATCCCATACTCATAGACAAGTCACCTCAACCATATTATCGACTGAATTATAACACTTACATAAACAGACTCCAACCCGATCACTTAGTCGGGGTCTAGGGCGGGCTCGATCATACAACAAAGTGTGCACGTGACAGAGTCACGAGCAATCGTATCGCGATGCCCCAAGTTGCGCACATCTAAGGGCCACTTGGTGTACAAAAGACCGCCAGCCAGATCACAACTAAGGTCTCGAAAACCCATACTAAGACATGCATGTTATAAACATACACGCAACACACATGCCTAGTATGAACAGGAGGTATCATCACATAACTCTACAAAGTGTATGTTTATTGACTTACACATAGAGTATACAAAGATCACATGTGTGTGATTAACATTACATCATACAACGGAAGAAAATTAGGTCTGAGTACAGACAAGTTTAACAAATGGCATAGAGAAGCCTTGTAAACATACATGCCCTTCCACGAGGGACCAGACTGCTGTCTGGGACTATACTAGCTTAGTCAACGTCGAGCATCAGGAAGGTGTCTCCATCGGGGTCTGGGTTTTCATCTAAAACATAGAATAAGCAAACGTGAGTACAAAGTCGTACTCAGCAAGACTAACATCAGAACTATACTACTCATGCTCAAGTTTCAAGGTAAAGGAGGTGGGGTTCAACATGTAGAAGTGCCAGCTTTGACTTGGCTAGTCCTGTATTACGAGTACACGACTTGAGGCAAGAAGCGTACCCGAGTCCACTACAGAGTCTCCAACCAATACACCACGATGGTTACTTCCTCGACTTCCCCACGAGGAGCACACCGTAGCACTCACACTTATCTTGCGAGTTTTAGAGTATCCATTCAAATTGTCTAATAATCAAGCACAACTTTCCAAGAAGTCCATGACCGCGGACGCGGCTATTCAAATAGTTTGTTAACCCTGCAGGGGTGTACCGCTACACACACATGACCATCAGTTACCGCCAGGTCTCGGCACCATTCAAGTGGTGTCGGCGAGGATGTTCACCACAACACTTCGCCCACAGCTCCGTTCTAGTCCAAGGAGTCAACTGTCTGAGTTCCAAGCCCAACTGGAGTTTCGGCCGAGCTTCAAGTCAGGACTCAAACCATGTAGGCACGACTGACAAGCCCACCTCGACGGATGGTTCTCCACTTGACAAGCCATGTTCTACAAGCCCTACCATGAATGCCACATTTCATTTCCTTTATCTTTCTATGCATATGCTGAATGGAAAACCCGAACTAGGTGTGACTCCTGGATTTGGATCGGGGTGAGTTAATAGGTCGAGAGGGGTCAGTGAGCCCAATGTGTGGTTGTACTCTTTGTCTCGGATTACCATACAAGAACTCAGTCATAAGGCGGTGTTCAACGAGACAACCCACTGTGTACTCCTACACAACCTCTCATCGTTCACCTTGTATTAGGGTAGATTCACCAACACAGTTTCACTTTCATCAACACCATGTTCACTATCATCCCGACTCACATGAAAAGCATCCTCATGGTAAAATCTAAGCATAAAATAAGAAGTAACAGTTGCAAGGGCCACATGATAACAATCAACTCGTATGTCAGCTAGGATTGTGGTTTGCTTACTACTGTGACAAGATGATAGGTCATGCATCGGATATGGGTTCAACTATGCGGTAGAATCGATAACAAGGTGATCTCCTAAACATGCATAAGAGAGACTGAGAGGGAATTGGGATTTTATAGACATGAGCAATGGGTTCTGCTTGCCTTGCTGACGTTACACTGGTCTTAACGGTGGTCTTCTTCTTCGGGGTCATCACAGTCTCGGAGGCACTGTTACCGGAGCAATCATCAACAAAGGAGGGGGGCCAACATCAAATAAAATGCACAAGCACATGATATAGTTATTCATGATGTGAATGCTACTGGTTTGTGGAAAATTCATCTTAATTGAAGTGTATTGCATTTGGAATGCAAATTCAAACTTCAAATTCAAATTATGTCATATGCATGTTTGCTACTGTTCACCCATTTTAAAATGGTCAAACATAGAAACAAGTTTCATATTCATAATCCTTGCATTTTTCTGATAATTTTTCATATATTATATGTTTAATTTGGAGTTATAATGATTTTTCTATGAATTTCTAAAGTTTCAGCTATTTTCTCCAATTTCTGGATTGATTCAAATAGAAAAGCTATTACTGCATCAGCATGAGGTCATGCTGACATTAGGGGGTCACTGACCACAGGGACCCACATGTCAGTGGCTATTCTGTTATTTAAAACGATTTAAATCAATTTGAGTTAACAAAGGGGATTAAGAAGGGGCTGGGCCCACATGTCAGTGTGACTGGGGGTGGGTCCAGGGGGTTAATTAACTCGGGGGTTAGGGTGCTAATGGCCTCGCTGGCTCGGGCTCGCCGGAGCTCTCGCCGGAGCTGCTGTTTCGGCACGGGAGCGGGATCTAGAGGCACTGGGAGGTTGCTACGGGCCGTCTGCGTCTAGTGGCGTGAGCTAGAGCTCAAGGAGAGGCTCGGGGCCATGGCTATGTCGAACGGCGCGGCGTGCTGGCCACTTTCCACGGCGAGCGGGCGAAAGAAGCCACGGGTTGGAGCTCGGCTAGAGGGTAAAGGCGCGCGTGCTCACCCTAGAGACGAAGATGAGGGCAGAGTCGTCGGGGAGGAGCTTGGAGGCGAGTAATCGCTCGCCGGAGTCTAAGGCAGTCGGCGGCTATAGGTATTGGAGCTGGCGTCGCGTAGGTGACCCGTCGGCTTCGATTGAGAGCTTGACTCGACGGAGAAAAGGGAGGCCGACGTGCTGGACAAGGTGGCGAGGGAGGAGGAGCTCTCTGGCCATGGTGGCGTGTCGAGGTGCTCCAGCGGGGCGCTCGGTTCTTCGCGAATCTCACCGGAGACGAAGGGGGAAGAACTCCAGAGGGGGGAAAGTGAAAGGGGGCTTCGAGGCGGCCTCCCAGGCGAGGAGATGAGGACAGGGAGAGGCTGGGCTGGCCACGACATGGCCGGCATGCTCGCCACGGCGGCAGCAGCCTGGCTGGCGCGAGGAAGAAGACCAGCCTGCCCCTGGGCTGGGCTGCCTCGGTTAGTTGGGCCGAAAACCATGGTAAGGCCCTTTTCTCTTTTTCTTTCTGTTTTATTTTTGTTATTTGTTGTGCCTGGCTAAATAAAATATCAAGGAATTTTATTAAATGCCCCAAATTTTTATATGGCCTCACAATATATATAGCTAGCCACTTATAAAGTTTGGACATTTATAAAATTCAAATTATTGAGCTTTAAATCAAATAGGGGTTTTTGATTAATGCCAAGGTCCTGTTTGAATGTTTGAAAAATCCATGAGCATGGGGTTGGTCCCACATCACTTGATATGTGATCACACTCATTTATAAGACTTTTCAAAAGTCAAACATGAATTTTTGGAGAAGTTTTATTTCTGGCCATTTGAATTAAATTCATCTGGGGGGTGTTCCTTCTCCCATTTGAGTTTGAATTTGAATTCCATTTGATTTTCTTTGATGAAAGAAAGGTGACTTTGATCCTAGCACATTACCTAACAGAGGGTTCTGACAACTCGCCCCCACTCAACAGAATCTCGTCCCGAGATTCAGAAGTCTGCGGGAGGAAGGTGGGGTACTCGGTACGGAGACGGTCTTCTCTTTTCCACGTGGCTTCTTTCTCGGAGTCGTGTGACCGTTGCACTTTCAGAAACTTGATCTTCTGACGACGAGTGACACGCTCTGCTGAATCAAGAATACGAACGTGGTACTCTCGATATGAAAGGTCATCTTAGAGATCAAGCGTTTCATGGTCGACTTCGCGGATGGGGTCCTTGAAGCAACGCCTGAGTTGTGACACATGGAATACATCATGTACTCGGGAAAGGTGCGGGGGTAGTTCAAGTTGGTAGGCAACTTCTCCATGTTTAGCAAGAATGCGGAAAGGTCCAATGTAACGTGGGGCCAACTTGCCTTTGATACCGAAGCGTTGGGTTCCCTTCAGAGGAGTAACCCGGAGGTAAGCCTTCTCATCCAGATTGTAGCTTTCTTACCTATGATGACGATCATAGTAGCTCTTCTGACAAGACTGGTCGGCTTTCAATCAATCACGAACAATGCGAACTTGCTCTTCTGCTTCCTTGATCATATCCGGTCCAAAGAATTGTCTTTCACCGGTTTCTGACCAGTTTAGGGGTGTTCGACATCGTCGTCCATAGAGGAGTTCAAAAGGAGCCATGTTCAGACTAGATTGGAAAATGTTGTTATAAGAAAATTCGGCAAATAGAAGAGATTTCTCCCAATTATTTCCAAATGAGATAACACAAGCTCTGAGCATGTCTTCCAGGATTTGGTTAACCCTTTCGACTTGACCGCTAGACTGAGGATGGAAAGCTGTACTAAAGGAGAGATGAGTTCCCATAGCATTCTGAAAGCTTCCCCAAAATCTAGAGGTGAAAAGGCTACCACGATCATAATTGATTTCCAAAGGAACACCATGAAGAGACACAATTCTAGAGACATACAAATCCGCTAACTGGCTATCAGTTATGGACTCGCGAACGGGAAGGAATGAGCATCTTTGGAAAGTCTATCAATGACCACGAAGATGGCATCATTTCCTTTCTGGGTTTTTGGAAAGCCGGTGATGAAGTCCATACCGACTTTGTCCCATTTCCACTCAGGAATAGGAAAAGGTTGAAGTGTACCAGCAGGTCTTTGGTGTTCTGCCTTAACGAGATGACAAATATCACATTCGGCAACATATCGAGCAATGTCTCTCTTCATCCTAGTCCACCAAAATCTCTGGCGTAGATCTCGGTACATTTTTGTGCTACCGGGATGAATTGAGAGGGGTGTGTCATGGGCTTCTTTAAGGATGAGTTGCCTTAGATCCCTATTCTTAGGTACTACCAAACAATTTTCAAAGAATATCGTTCCTTTACTATCTGCGGAGAAACATTTAGCAACTCTGCTATCAATGTTCTCCTTGATCCGGCGAACACCTGGTGCACGCCTTTGGGAAACTATGACTTGATCCTCAAGTGTTGGTTTTGCCACCAAGTTGAAAAGAGATCCACGAGGAACAATCTCGAGGTTAAGCTTTCGAAATTCCTCATGAAGAAGTGGTTGATACTGTTGTAACATGATGTTGTTACAATACGACTTACGACTTAGTGCATCAGCCATGACATTGGCTTTGCCTGGGGTGTAAGAAATTCCTAAGTCATAATATTTTATCAACTCTATCTAGCATCTTTGCCTGAGATTAAGATCTTTCTGGGTGAATATATATTTGAGACTTTGGTGGTGGGAATAGATCTCACAACGATTACCATGGAGGCAATGTCACCAAGTTGTCAGGGCATGAACTACGACAGCGAGTTCAAGATCATGGGTAGGATAGTTCTCTTCATGTGGACGCAACTGGCGTGAAGCGTATGCTACCACATGTCGATCTTGCATAAGTATGCATCCTAACCCTTGCCGTGAAGCATCACAATAGATCTCGAAATCCTTCTTGGTGTCTGGAGGCGCAAGTACGGGTGCAGAAGTCAATCTTCTTTTTTGCTCTTGAAAGCTTTCCTCACACTTGGGGGTCCATTCGAATTTCTTATCTTTCTTGAGAAGTTCAGTTAGAGGCTTTGCAACTTTAGAAAAGTTCTCGACGAAGCGGCGACAATAGCTTGCTAAGCCAAGAAAACTCCTAACTTGCTTAACCGATTCAGGTGGAGTCCAGTCAAGGACGGCCTGAACTCTCTCGGGATTGACAGCAATGCCTTTTGCAGAAATCACGTGGCCTAAGTAGGTCACTTCTGGTAGCCAAAATTCACACTTGAAGAATTTAGCATACAGTCGATGCTCTTGAAGTTTCGTCAACACCATCCTAAGATGCTCGGCATGTTCTTCTTCGTTCTTCAAGTATATAAGTATGTCGTTGAGGTAAACCACGACGAACTTGTCCAAATACTCCATGAACATCGAGTTCATCATGCGTGAAAAAGTAGCAGGGGCATTGGTTAGACCGAAGGACATGACGGTAAACTCGTAAAGACCATAACAAGTAGTGAAAGCCGTTTTGGGAATGTCCTCGTTTCGGATTTTGATTTGATGATAGCGTAATCTCAAATCCATCTTGGAGAAGATAGAGGATCCAGCAAGTTGACCATAAAGATCATTGATCCTGGGAAGTGGGTACTTGTTCTTTATCGTCGCTAGATTAGCGGGCGATAGTCTACACACATCCTTTCTGTTCCATCTTTCTTCGTTACGAACAGAACGGGGCAACCCCATGGCGATGGGCTAGGGCGGATGAAGCCTTTTGCCAACAAAGCTTCAAGTTGGATTTTAAGCTCAGCTAACTCACGTGGGGCCATTTTGTATGGGCGTCTAGAAATTGGGGCGGTTCCTCGGGCAAGATCTACAATGAACTCTACACATCTGTCAGGAGGCATTCCTGGCAGTTCTTCAGGAAATACATCCGGGAAGTCACGAACCACCAGAATATCTTCAAGGTCAGGAAGGGGAAGAACATTCAAAGTATGCATCTGGAATCTAGAACTGGGTGAGGTGTAGTCAATTGTCTGGCCTGAAGGATGAGTAAGCATAACTGACTTGGCTCTACAATCAAGGAAAGCATTTTGTCTTGATAACCAATCCATTCCTAGGATGACATCAATGTCTGAAAACTTGAGGGCTATAAGAGAGGCAAGGAATACTAAACCCTCAATTCCAATTTGATTGTTATGGCTTAATCTATTAGTTTGCCACTTTGAACCAGGAGTTTGGATTATCATTGGGGAAAACATTTCTTCAAAGGGGAACTCATGACGAAGTGCATAACTCTCGACATGAATGAATGAGAGGCTCCTGGATCGAAAAGAACAGAGGCGGGAACATGATTGACTGGGAGCGTACCAAGGATGACGTCAGAAGTATCGATAGCTTCCTCAACTGAGATTTGGCTCACACAACCACTAACAGTGGCTAAGGACTTTGCTTGCAAGGAGTTGGAGGTTGATTGCTGTGAAGACTTAGCTTTGGAAGACTTGGGTGGGGTGGCATCATGTCTGGGACGAGGATCCACTTTCACCGACGGTGAACATTTTCATGCGATGTGGCCAGGCTGACCACACTTGTAGCAAACTCTGGTGTCAGGGGGTGGAGCAAGGATGGCAGGTTCACTACAATAACTGTTGGGATTCGTGTTTGGTGGAGGAGGTTGAGGCACCATGTAGGATGGCCTTGCAAAAAGGTGTGAAGGAATGGCACCAGTTGGAATCCAAATCCGGCGTTTCTGAGGGGCCAAACTAGAAGATGGAGCAAACTCACGAGCATGCTTGCGAGATTCTTCGAACACCTCATTGCCATACTCAGCTCTGAAGGGTTTATTGACTAAATCCTCAAAGTTGACAAACTCATGAAGATTGAGACCATGACGAATAACAGGGCTAAGTCCCTTGCGGAACCTTGCTTGCTTCCTAGCATCAGTGGATATCTCCTCTTGGGCATAACGAGCAAGATGGTTGAACTCAGTCATATACTCGTGGATGGACCTATCTCCCTGGGTTAGATTGCAAAAGTCTTCCTTCTTTCTTTCCATCATCTCATCCAAAATGTGGTACCCTCGGAAGGCATCACGAAATTGCTGCCAAGTCACTACGTGACCATCAGGTTGCATTGCAACATAGTTCTCCCACCATTCAACAGCAGCACCTTCCAGGAAGTATACCGCAAACATCACACGTTCATTGGGAGCAACATGCGCCGTATCAAGCTTACGCTCAATGGAACGGTGCTAATCATCAGCTTCAAGGGGCTCGGAGGAACATCGAAATACCGCTGGCTTGAGGAGGATGAAATCCTGAATGCTGATAACCACATTGCGCTGACGAGCGGTATTCTGCTCGATGAGCTCCAGAAGGCATGTTTGATCACATCGATTCTGCTCAGCTTCCATCATGATTTCCGCCGCAGAAGGCGGTGGAGGAGGATCATCATCACTTCGATTCTGATCACGGTCTCGATTGCAATGAACAGCACTACGAGTTCCACCTGACATGCTGTGTGATAAAAATCAACAATCAGAACAGGTTGTATGATGGAATCAAATATAAGAGGACATGATTAGAAGGAAAAGATTGTAATGCAAAGACAAAGATTCATAGAAACACGAGATAAATCGGGCAGCATAACGGCTACACCGGGATGTAAAATGAAACAACCTTGAGGAGATTGGACAGAACTTCCCCAAGGAACTCAACAACACGATGACTCTAGACAACCGAACACAACTTTCCTACGGCTACAAGGAAGCAATCAACGAGATGTTCTAGTAAGACATAGAGGAGCCTAGTCCTATCTTCCCGTAGAGACGATGAGGGTGACTCAGAACTCAGATCGATGAGGGTAAGGAGAAAAAGAAGCCTTACGTTGTTCCCTTGATACCCAAGTAACTATATAACTATAGAATGCTAGACTCGACTTCGACCAAGGGTTGAATAATCCTACAGACAGTCCTGCTCTGATACCAAGTCTGTCGGGACCCGGAATATGCGTATGTATTCCAGTCACAACTCAATCATATGGAGAGCCGAGAGCCGTACCCACTTGTCTAAGCAGACAAGGCCAAGCACAGAACACTCTCGGAAAGCATCGTACGTGAGGGGCATCCCATCCAGGCCAGATGATCAACTGACATGGGTCCTCATCGCCCGCTCACAAGTCTAAATGATTATGGGTGGTGAAATCCCATACTCATAGACAAGTCGCCTCAAACATATTATCGACTGAATTATAACACTTACATAAACAGACTCCAGCCCGATCACTTAGTCGGGGTCTAGGGCGGGGTCGATCATACAACAAAGTGTGCACGTGACAGAGGCACGAGCAATCGCATCGCGATGCCCCAAGCTGCGCACATCTAAGGGCCACTTGGTATATAAAAGACCGCCAGCCAGATCACAACTAAGGTCTCGAAAACCCATACTAAGACATGCATGAAATAAACATACACGCAACACACATGCCTAGTATGAACAGCCGGTATCATCACATAACTCTACAAAGTGTATCTTTATTGACTTACACATAGAGTAAACAAAGATCACATGTCTGTGATCAACATTACATCATACAACGGAAGGAAATTGGGTCTGAGTACAGACAAGTTTAACAAATGGCTTAGAGAAGCCTTGTAAACATACATGCCCTTCCACGAGGGACCAGACTGCTGTCTGGGACTATACTAGCTTAGTCAACGTCGAGCTTCAGGAAGGTGTCTCCATCGGGGTCTGGGTTTCCATCTAAAACATAGAATAAGCAAACGTGAGTACAAAGTTGTACTCAGCAAGACTTACATCAGAACTATACTACTCATGCTCAAGTTTCAAGGTAAAGGAGGTGGGGTTTAACATGCAGAAGTGCCAGCTTTGACTTGGCTAGTCCTGTACTACGAGTACCAGACTTGAGGCAAGAAGCGTACACGAGTCCACTACCAAGTCTCCAACCAATACACCACTATGGTTACTTCCTCGACTTCCCCACGAGGAGCACACCATAGCACTCACGCTTATCTTGTGAGTTTTAGAGTATCCATTCAAGTTGTCTAATAATCAAGCACAGCTTTCCAAGTAGTCCATGACCACGGACGCGGCTATTCGAATAGTTTGTTAACCCTGCAGGGGTGTACCACTACACACACATGACCATCAGTTACCGCCAGGTCTCGGCACCATTCAAGGGGTGTCGGCGAGGATGTTCACCACAACACTTCGCCCACAGATCCGTTCTAGTCCAAGGAGCCAACTGTCTGAGTTCCAAACCCAATTGGAGTTCCGGCCGAGCTTCCAGACAGGACTCAAACCATGTAGGCACGACTAACAAGCCCACCTCGACGGATGGTTCTCCGCTTGACAAGCCATGTTCTACAAGCCCTACCATGAATGCCACATTTCATTTCCTTTATCTTTCTATGCATATGCCGAATGGAAAACCCGAACTAGGTGTGACTCCTGGACTTGGATCGGGGTGAGTTAATAGGTCGAGAGGGGTCAGTGAGCCCAATGTGTGGTTGTACTCTTTGTCTCGGATTACCATACAAGAGCTCGGGCTTAAGGCGGTGTTCAACAAGACAACCCACTGTGTACTCCTACACAACCTCTCATCGTTCACCTTGTATTAGGGTAGATTCACCAACACAGTTTCACTTTCATCAACACCATGTTCACTATCATCCCGACCCACATCAAAAGCATCCTCATGGTAAACTCTAAGCATGCAATATGTAGTAACAGTTGCAGGGGCCACATGATAACAATCAACTCCTATGTCAGCTAGGATTGTGGTTTGCTTACTACTGTGACAAGATGATATGTCATGCATCGGATATGGGTTCAACTATGCGGTAGAATCGATAACAAGGTGATCTCCTAAACATGCATAAGAGAGACTGAGAGGGAATTGGGATTTTATAGACATGATCAATGGGGTCTGCTTGCCTTGCTGACGATACACGGGTCTTAACAGTGGTCTTCTTCTTCGGGGGTGATCACCGTCTCGGAGGCACTGTTACCGGAGCAATAATCAACAAATGAGGGGGGAAACATCAAATAAAATGCACAAGCACATGATATAGTTGTCCATGATGTGGATGCTAATGTTTTGTGGCAAATTCATCTTAATTGAAGTGTATTGCATTTGGAATGCAAATTCAAACTTCAAATTCAAATTCAAATTATGTCATATGCATGTTTGCTACTGTTCACCCATTTTAAAATGTTCAAACGTAGAAACAAGTTGCATATTTATAATCCTTGCATTTTTCTGATAATTTTTCATATATTATATGTTTAATTTGGAGTTATAATGATTTTCTATGAATTTTTAAAGTTTCAGCTATTTTCTGCAATTTCTGAATTGATTTAAATAGAAAAGCTATTACTGCGTCAGCATGAGGTCATGCTGACGTCAGGGGGTCACTGACCACAGGGACCCACATGTCAGTGGTTGTTCTGTTATTTAAAACGATTTAAATCAATTTGAGTTAACAGAGGGGATTAAGCAGGGGCTGGGCCCACATGTCAGTGTGACTGGGGTGGGTCCAGGGGGTTAATTAACTCGGGGGTTAGGGTGCTAATGGCCTCGCCGGCTCGGGCTCGCCGGAGCTGCTGTTTCGGCACGAGAGCAGGATCTGGAGGCACTGGGAGGTTGCTACGGGCCGTCCGCGTCTAGTGGCGTGAGCTGGAGCTCAAGGAGAGGCTCGGGGCCATGGCTATGTCGAACGGCGCGGCGTGCTGGCCACTTTCCACGGTGAGCGGGCGAAAGAAGCCATGGGTTGGAGCTCGGCTAGAGGGAAAGGCGCGCGTGCTCACTCTGAAGACGAAGATGATGGCAGAGTCGTCGGGGAGGAGCTTGGAGGCGAGTAATCGCTCGCGGAGTCGAAGGCGGCCGGTGGCTAGGTCTTGGAGCTGGCGTCGCATAGGTGACCCGTCGGCTTCGATTGAGAGCTTGACTCGATGGAGAAGAGGGCGGCCGACGTGCTGGACAAGGTGGTGAGGGAGGAGGAGCTCTCTGGCCACGGTGGCGCATCGAGGTGCTCCGGCGGGGCACTCGGTTCTTCGTGAATCTCACCAGAAACGAGGGGGGAAGAACTCCAGAGGGGGGAAGTGAAAGGGGGCTTCGAGGCGGCCTCCCAGGCAAGGATATGAGGACAGGAAGAGGCTGGGCTGGCCACGGCATCACCGGCATGCTCGCCACGGCGGCAGCAGCCTGGCTGGCGCGAGGAAGAAGACCAGCCTGCCCCTGGGCTGGGCTGCCTCGGTTAGTTGGGCCGAAAACCATGGTAAGGCCCTTTTATCTTTTTCTTTCTATTTTATTTCTGTTATTTGTTGTGCCTGGCTAAATAAAATATCTAGGCATTTTATTAAATGCCCCAAATTTTTATATGGCCTCACAATATATATAGCTAGCCACTTATAAAGTTTGTACATTTATAAAATTCAAATTATTTGAGCTTTAAATCAAATAGGGGTTTTTGATTAATTCCAAGGTCCTGTTTGAATATTTGAAAAATCCATGAGCATGGGGTTGGTCCCACATCACTTGATATGTGATCACACTCAATTATAAGACTTTTCAAAAGTCAAACATGAATTTTTGGAGAAGTTTTATTTCTGGCCATTTGAATTAAATTCATCTGGGGGTGTTCCTTCTCCCATTTGAGTTTGAATTTGAATTCCATTTGATTTTCTTTGATGAATGCAAGGTGACTTTGATCCTAGCACATTACCTAATAGAGGGTTCTGACACCAGATCGTACGGTCCCAGAGTATCGGGTGCTCCCTCACCCCGAGAGCGAAGGCGATACTCGAGTGATTACTCGCAGAACTCTGAGTACCCGAGTACTCGAAGACTTCCCGAGCAAGTACTCCTCTACATTACTCCTTGCCAGAGCGCTCGACAAAGCTCCGCGAGTGACCGCTAAAACAACTCACTTGATTGTTTTTTCCAAGTGGGTGCATTACTAACTAGACTCCGTGCCTCGATAAAAAATACATATTCCTGGAACATGATACACTATGCCCAGATGCCACGCAAGCTTAGCGTGTAGGTAAGACCCCGCTGCGCAGATCGGGCGGGCTCTGACTTGCCCCAGAGCGATTTCACTACCAATCTTTTCCATGCGTTTGCATGATAGAAAAAGCCGGGCGGACGCGCCTAGGCTACGAACTTTACTGGCGGCAATTGATGACTGTAAGACCTGCAGCGACATGACTTTTTCTCGACACCAGTGTTCCAAGCTCATGTCGAGGGACGTGAGTTTGATTGGGCTATTGCGGTATTTGCCACTAGTGCAATTCACCAAGGCTCGACCAGTCGACTCCTTGGTCCCTTTCAGCTTAGCATTAACAGGTTTTGTCATGGCCCTAGACTGCCAGCGACCCGCGAATGAACCGTGCATACATCAAAACGACGCAAGAATGGACTTGAGTCCCTGCGCAACTCTTCGAGTCCCCCAGGAACTCGGGGGCTACTGACGAGGGGGTGAGCCCACGACTCCTATGGATGGGCCTACCCGGTGTACCCGAAGACAGAAGGCCCACAAAGATACCACCTGGACCTAGCCTTGGTCCACTAGTGGCACCGACGTAGGAGTCCGCGACTTGTAAGGAAGGTGCAAACCTACCGTGCGGTACAAGATTAGGGTTAGGAAACCTCATCTGTAATCCAAGACGGGTTCCCCGAGACCTAGCCTAATATATAAGGACTAGGAGGGGAGACGTCGAGATCAACCAATACACAATCTGTAACCCTAGCCTTGTGCGCACTAGCCTTGGCCTTCCCTGTAATCGCATCTCCAAGCAATAATATCGAGCAGGAACGTCTCCTCCTATTAGCCGACGAGCTATCGTCCAACCTGTGCCTATCATGACTAACCCAGGGTCCCTGACCATGGGATTTTCCGGGGTCCAACCCCGTCAATCAACAACCTCCTTTCACTCCCTGCCAATACAAACTTGGCCATGTATATCATGCTCTACTTCCCCTTGGGAAGGATACACACCTAATACTTGTGTATAATCATATTCTCCTTCCATTGGTCTATTTGATCTGATGATCACATTTTCCTTTCCATTGGTTTGTTTAACCTCTTCCTCTGAGGTAACTCATCGGAGCAGTGATAATTCCCTGCTTATGTAAAAACTTTGGTGTACTACTCCGTCTGTAAACCCTATTACTATTGTTGATAACTCTTCAGTGACCACCGATGGACGAGAACTTTGCCAATTGGTCCGCCTCGTCTTAACAAGAAGGAAAATGGTTCTCTTTATCCCTCGCCCTTGGTACCGACGTTGATGCCGACATAGCTAACAAGATGTTCTCTGACTTACCTTGCAACTTGATTGCATCGTTTGTCACCACCCTTCTTATCCAATATGGGCCCATGATGCACAGTTCCACAGGATCGAAACCTGACTCTCTTGTACCTTTCTATTCTCGAGGTTATTCCTCTTGCTTGACCTCGTACGCAACTCATGAGTCCTCTGTCTTGTGATATTCAGTTCGATATCAGACTCAGTGCTTATGCCTGATTCTATGGGCCCCTTTTCATCCTCCATTATCATAGTCAAATGCTTGCATATCCTCTTGAAAACTTCTCATGCCTTCTTTTATTTCTCTCGATGTATCTCCCTGAGTTTAACTCGTGAGATACCTTTGTACCGAATTCCCTTGGACCATCTCGGTTGATTAACCTTGTACCGATCCGAGCCCTCCCCTTCAAGTTTCCCCCCTAACCTATTCGTAGGTATGATGCGGCGCCGAAACAAGGATAACCACTCATCGGGATGCACTCATGCAGAGAAATGAAGACAACAATATTATGGATCAACTCCTTCGATAAGGACAACAAGCACCAGAATAATCGTTAGAATGCGAAACTGAAACTTTACCCCTTGCACTACCTTTAATTCTCGGGAAGAAAATTCTTTGTAGTGGGGGAGAATTGTAACACCCCGGGTGTCACACTATAGTAATCACTTTTGATTCCAAGTCTCTGTGGTTAAGCATGGGTGATCACCCTTGATCATAGTGAGTCAAATTCAGCCCAAATAAAAATTCCAAATCGAGGTGGAAATATAACCTTAGAAAAAAATTGTGCAACCAATTTTATTAAATGCCAAATAATCAGTAGGGAATATTAAAAGTGAAATGGGAAATTATTAAAATGTTTTACTAAATTAATGAATTCAAAACAGTGCCTAAACAGACCCTCTTAATCGTTGCATATTCAAACGAAATCCTAAATGAACTTATATACTACACATACTTTTTGTGGCACTGTTATAATGTGCATCACAAATATAGGAACAAGATTCACCTTGTGAAAAAAATCATTTGATAGCTAAACAAATAAAACAGTAGCTAAAGAGCCGTAGTTAACTCTTTGCATTTTATTTAGTATTAAAATGAATTTAGTTGTGACCCAAACTTTATGTTGCCATGTTATATATTGTATCCAGAATATTGGGATAGTTGGCACATTTTTCTAAATTTTTTAGATAACTAAACAAAATAAAAAAACAGAAAAGAAAAGAAAAAGAAATGCTAGAAAACTAAAAATCGCCTAGGGCACAGCCTCCCATTGGGCCAGGCCCAGCCAACCCATCACTCTCCATCCCCTTCCCCTGTTCATCCCAGCAACCCCCGTGCTCGCTATCGGCGCCGTGGTCATCCATGGTCGGGATGGCCACGTGCCGGCCATCCGCCACACCCTCGGCGTCCTACAAGTCGCCGTCGAGGCCCCCGTCAAAACCCTAGCCTCCCACTTCCCCTCTCCCTCTCGATCTGAGCCGCACCCGAAGGCCAGCGTCGCCATTGCTCACCATGGCCATGGCCTTAGACCTCGGCATGTCTCATCTCCTTGTCTGCCCGCTCCGTGGCCGACCACCAGCTCTTTTTCGCCCTCTGGATCGAGCCGGGACGCTGCACAGCCGTCGCCTCCTTCATCCTTCCCCTCCTGGATTGCCATGGCCGCCGCGGCCATCGCCGCCACCACCACTGCTCGGAGGCCTCCCCGATCCCCTCGCCTCCCTACTGACTCGTTGTGAGCTCCCCGTGCCATTTCCTCTCTCCCCCGTCTCAACTCGTGGCCATGGATGCAGAAAATCGCCGTCGTAGCTCACTCCCCCGTCAAGCCATGCCCCGTCGTGGCCCGGGCTCACGCTCTTGGGCATGCGTGACCGCACCCACTTGCCCCCTGGCGCCCCTGGCCTCTCCTCGCGCGCGCCACCCACGCTGGTCGCCGCGCCCGTTCCCCCACTCCCCGGGTTGAATCCCCGCCAGGGCACCGTGCCCGTGCTCGGCCGCCGCCATCCACCATGGATGAGCTTGCGCGCGCTACGCCTTTCCACGAGCCCGCGCGCCCCTGTGGCCCCTCCGCCGTCCACGCCCCACCCTGTCGCCGCCGGGCACGCCCGCGCTGTTGCCGCTCTGGCAGCCGCACGTCGGCGCCGGGCACGCCCGCGCTGTTGCCGTTCTGGCAGCCGCACGTCACCGCCGGGCACGAGCGGCTCCGTCATGGGAAATCCCCCCTCACTGACATGTGGCCCCACCCCCTCCTAATTAACTGTGAAGTGTGATTAGTCCAGTGAGTATGAAAGATGGACCCCACTGTTGTTTATTAAATAAAATGTTTTTTATATAAATGTGAATATGACATGTGGGACCAACTAGTCAGGTTTGACCAGTCAAACACCCCTCTGTATGACACGTGGGCCCCCTCTCTTAGTACTGTTGTGGATAAGGTTTTGGATAATGTTCTATTTTAATAATAAATAAAATCTAGAAATTTATTTAAATTGATTAAAACTTTGAAATTCATTTTCTTTTAAACCGTAAGTCAGATGGAAATATTTTGTACCTGAAACGTAATCAGAAAAATACAACGAATAAGACTACACAACCCATATACCACCATCCCCCTCCAACTACCGAACATGAGACTTTCCCCCCCTCCGGATCGTTTGTCCGGTAATCACCCGGAGCCAGGTAAACATCCGGTTAAATTCCCGTTTCGTCTGCAACGTGTAGCAATGCGTTAGTTCACCTCTAGCTGAACGTATTGACATGTCTTGTATTTGTATTGCTATTATTGTCGTATATTTATTGTTTCTCCCCCCTTCTTCTCCGGTAGACCTCAACACTGACGCCGACTACACCGCTGCTGAGTACGACTACTACGTCGACGACCATACCCCTGCCGTCGAGCTTCCAAGAAAGCAGAGCCATTTTCCTTCCCTATATATCGCCTATCTTTCCTTACTTTTCTTGCACTAGGCATTGTTACTGCTGCTTCTACGTTGCTTACCTATTCAATTTAATAGTCTGTCATTGTCGCCCCTTGATGTGCCTTCCTTTATCCTATGCGGCCTATATATATATATATATATATATATATATATTATTCAGTAGTGAGCCCTGTGCTTTGTTAGCCTACTAGGATTAGAGAGCGGGCCGTGATCACTCTGGGAGTGAACGCGGAAACAAAATATATATATAACTGCATAGGTACGATACAATGCAGACACCGTCTAAGGCCCTAGGGTCCTCAACAACGGTTGTCCTTAAGGTAAGAAGTCGGGTGACCCAACGGTGCCCACGAGCGGTATTGCGACGGGAACGAAAGGGAGCGTATGACTGACGTTACTGGCGTGCTTGGCCCCTTCTCATATTCCGCGAGAGTTGCCAAACCACGAAAAGTCTAGCTCTAACAAGAGCACATGCGAGACAAGGTAAGGAGACGGTTCACCTTGTTGGTTACCGCGCGCTTTGACGGGTCGACAGGGCAGGCCTCGACGTTACTAGTGGACCTTGTTTTTGTTCGTAGCCCGTTGTGTTGTCAGTCAGACAGCGATAACGGTTGTTTGCGAGATAATAATAAAATGCTAAATGGCTCGGTGGATGACTTGAGAGGCCCGTTGGTCTGTACGCACTACCTTCACGTGGGATAAGGAGTTATGTACTCCCCTGCGTCGTAGTTCATTCGAAAGCTCTTCAGACGTCAGCAGTACCGCGGTCTGCGCCGGAAGTGGTGTGTCTTCTTCGCTCGAGCGGTGTATTTGGATTTGCTTTTGCTCCATCGTCCAGCCACACACCGTTCAGGAGCGTGAAGGGTGAGGGTCCTAGACCCTTGATCGCATAGGATATAGTCCAGTGCATGGCCTCTCTGTTGAGCCTAGGATGGGCTGCGGTGTGTCGGATAGCTTTGGTGGAGCATTCCTTAACAAGGTGCCCGCCACCCTGGAGATCGGAGCGTGCAGGCTTAACAATACTGCACCCTTGCAGGGAGTTTAATATATTCGAATAACCGTGTCCACGGTAACAGGATGCTTTATGCGGAAGCTGGATCTTACCACTACAAACTACTACTATTAAACAGTATGGTTCCGGGTCTTCTTCCTCGCAGGGAAGTCGAGGAAGGGAACTCGGAGGCATTGTTAATTGTTATCTAATACAACTTACTATTATACAATGTTGCATCAACTTATGCTGCATTGTTATTACATTCATGTTGTTCACTGCTTAAACTGTTGGCTGCTCTCTTCTTGTGCTGCAAGACTCGTCAGAAGATGTTAGTGTTCGATAGGCCTAGCTTCTCATCCTTATTATGACTTTCTACCTTTCAGTACACTATATACAGCCTCCCCTTTCCATTTGATACAAATGCATAAATTCTTAGTAGCGTACGTAAGACTCGCGGGTATGCTAGATACTCACCCTTGCTTTATTTCCCCCTTTTTATTTTGTCTGATCGGCCGCTGCAGTCGATGTTGGAGCCCAGGAGCAGTAGTACCCCCGGTGGTGCCTACTACTACGTCGAGACCCCCTTTGACCAAGACCAGGAGTAGTTTGGAGGTTCGCAGGCAGGAGGCCTCGCCTTTTCGATCGTTGTTGTTTTTGTGCTAGCCTTGTTAAGGCAGATCATGTGTACCCTATGTCTGTACTCAGATACTATTGCTTCCGCTAACTTGGTGCTTTCGAGCTGTTGTATTTGATCCCTCGTGGCCCCTGGGTTGTATTATTTTATTTATAGAGTTGTGTTGTGATAACTTAACGTGAGTCCCTGATCTCGATCGTTAACCTTGCGTGTATGATTACTGTACACGATCTGATTTTGGGGGCGTCACACTGGCCTTGCTTGTACTTGCTTCATGATCATTGGCCATGGGTCCTTGCGGAAGAACAAGAATATCCTTACCCGGAACAACATTGCTACTCGGAATAACACTTCTACTCGGAATCGCAGCACTACTCGGAACAACATTGTTACTCGGAACAGTAGCTGCACAGTTGCTCGGAATAGCCGAACTATTGTTATTCGGTTTTACCGAGTTACCACTACTCGGCTCTTCAGCACTTGGTGTCTTGGGACGCCAAACTTGCTTGTTGGCCTTCTTTGAATAGTGTTGCACTGGCCGGTTGACACCATTGTTCAAACGACCATGTGTAGGAAAAAAGAACTTGTCATGAGAGGACCTCCTAGGCGCTGCCCAACCTGGATAAAAAGAAAATGGGGCCATATTGGGGGCTGCCCCCATCTCTTGTTGAAGCCACCAAGTAACATGGTGCATAAAGATGTGGTACCATCCATGGCGTTGGCACCAGTGGCTCATATGGCCTTGCATAGTGTTGAGATCATTGCTTGGGAGATGGTTTCGAGTGCTTCAAAGTTGATGGCCGATTAGAGCTACAACCGTCCCCTTGATTGGCATATTTAGATAGTAACATGTCAAAAGTCGGATTGGTTTTCTTGTGAGGCACCTTAGCTTCATTAGCCTTCCACCTATCGACTTCTTGATTCCTTGGTTTCACAAATCTAGCACTGGTATTACTCGATAATCCCTTCCGAGTTGCCTGCAGCTTAGCAGATTCTTGATTCCGAGTTGCCTGCCGTAACTCGGTATACTTTTCACTCTGAGTTGGCCACTGTAACTCGGAAGATTTTTTTATTCTGGGCTGGCCTCTGCAACTCGGTGGACTGCTGGCTCCGAGTTGGCTGCTGCAACTCGGTATATTATTGTAACTCGGAAGTCCATGTATGTGATCAGAGGAGGAGGGGGTGAATGATCACTTCAAATTTTTGACTAAATCTTGGAAGTGAAGCATAAGTAAAGAAGAACAGGGAAGTAAAACTGGAAGCGAAACTAAATGCAGCAAATCAAAACACATTGAAGCATAACTGGGAAGCAAATGTAATGCGGAAGGTAAATGCTTGAAGTAAAACGAACTGTGACTCGGCGATGTTTGTTCGACCAGTTCACGCTCTTTATAGCGCTACGTCTGGTTGGAGGGACTGGTGATTGAACACTTGGAGAAAATCTCTCTCCGTCCGTTGCTCCACTGCATCAATCTCCTTGAGCTTGGTCAGTTTTGACTCGGGGTAGATTATCAAGGGAATCTCCGAAACCTTTGACAAACTTGATCTTCGAGGCGACAATTACTCTTCGCTCTCTGAAGTTGACATTCTAACCGTCTAGGAGAATTGCAGTCCTCCAAGATAAAAAGGCTAGTAAGCTTTCACCTAAGTCACCTCGAATCTACTCAGATCAATGGGACTTAGGCTTCAGTAATTTGGGTTTTGGGTTTTGCTTCAGTGGCGTTCTTGGGGTGCTCTCTTTAGTCTCTCTAAGGAATATTTTAGAGCAGCCACCCGCAAATGGAGGAGGGGGCAGCGTATTTATAGTTGGCGATCCTGAGGTGCGAAATGACCAGATTAACCCGAAGTGACAGCTTGACACGTGTACACAACGGTCGGATTTGTCATTACATCGCAACTTTACTTGCGGAACAAGTAAAGCTAACTCACGGACTTAGTTCTGCTTCAGAAGCAAAAGAACGAAGTCTTTTCTACGGAAGCTTAACTTAGTGCACATGAGATTTCTTCACTCTGACTTCTCACTCGGTTTAGATTTGATCTGAGCACTCTCTCAATAACTTCGGTGTCCACAAACTAAAGACCCCTCTTGATAGTACGGTTTGTCCTATGATTGATCTTGATTCTGAAGTCTGGGTATTCATCACCAACCATTTGACTCCAGAGAAGTATCATGAAGTGAAGAATATCCCATCTGCCAAAGGTGTCTTGGATTATCTGGAAAAGATTGCAGAAGGAGTTTCCACTTAGAAAGATGCCGGAATTGACACTCTCTGAAGCAAATTCTATCGATTATAGAGAAACGAGGGCGAAAAAGTCAACTCCATTTACAGCAGACTCACTGCTCTTGAAAATGAGTTGATTTCCCTCGGTGCTGATGATATTACTCCTCACTCAGTTGTAAGAACTTTGCTTCGCTCATTGGATGATTCTTTTGATCACATCATGCTGATGATCAAGGAAAGAACTGATTTCAGGAATCTTGTTGCCGCTGATATTCTTAAGAGACTCAACACTTTTGAAATGGAAGAAGATGAGAAACGTGACATAAATGGCTCTCGAAGAAGATCACATGCTCTAAAAGCAAAAGCTTCCCATCATTCTTCACCTAAAGTTAGTTCTGCTTCCGGTGTCGAATCTGATGATCCTGCAAGCATTGGGAAGGATTTGGCATTGATCATGAGACGCTTCAACCGCTTCCAAAGAAAAGGTTTTTCTTCACCCTAGAAGAATTATTCTTCAAGGAACTCAAGTTACTCTTCTCACCATTCATCCTCAAGAAGCTCTCCATCAAAGGATAACTGCTGCTACAAGTGCAAGAAACCAGGTCACTACATTGCTGACTGCCCTCTGTGGGAAGCTGAAAACAAATCAAAGCATTCACTCAGAGATTCTTCAAGCAAGTCCCACAGATCCTCCAGAAGCTATGAGTCCAAGAGACATGATTCCAGTTCAAGAAGAGAAAAGAAGAAGGATTCAGATGATGACAAGAAAAAGAAGTATCACAAGAAGCGTGAGAGTTCTTCTTCGAAGACACATTCTTCTCGTCGAAGCAATTCTCATCGTGCCAAGGCCTATCTGGGAAAGGAAATGAACTCTGAAGAAGAAGCCTCCAGTTCTGAAGCAGAATCAGGCTCAAGATCCGCATTTGGTTCCGAGTCTGATGGTGTTGCTGGATTGGCATTTGCTTTGGTCGGTGCTTCGAGCTCATTCTTCACCAACAACAGCAGTGAAGATGAAACTCCTGCATACTGCTTCATGGCCAAAGCAAAGGTATCTTCATCCAAAGTTACCTATGATACTTCTAACTGTTCTTCATATGACAGTGATTCCAAGATAAGCTATGCTAAACTTGCTAAAATTGCTTCAATCCAACAAGATGAACTTGATTTACTAAGCAAAACCATTAAGAAGTCAGAAACTCTATTGATCGATGAGATAGAGAAAAGTAAAACTTTAACTAATGAGCATGCTGCTCTAAAGGAGAAGTTTGAAGAATTATCCTCTCGGGATGACCTTCTTTCAGTTGATTATGAGGAGCTCACCTATGAATTTCTTCAGAGGAAAATGGCTCTCGAAAGACTGAAAGAGGCTCATGAAGAGTTGGAAAATGTCAATCTCTCTCTCATGGATCAACAAGGTTCTGAAGCAAATCATAAAACTGATTCACCTTGCTTGACTTGTCTGGAACGAAGCAAAACTGATTCCAAAGGCAAAGCTCCTATTATTATTGATGATACTAATGCCTCAGATAAGGAAAACTCTGCTATTACCGAGGAACTCCTCAGATTGAAAGATTTGTTTGAAACAGGTTTGTTCAAAAGTGTCCAGGGACACCTACACCTTTGTGATATCCTAAGGAAGGCACTACTTCACAGGAACCCTTGGAATGAAGGTGTTGGCTTTGAAAGGAAGCTAAACCCTGACGGCACTTACTGTGAACCTGAGCAGTACCCAAAAACTGTACTAGTCCTAGCAAAGGATAAGCCTATAGATATTGCTAATCTTTCAGGTTATAACTGCAAAATTGATAGGGCTATTAATGATGAATCACTTGATTCAGACTACAAGATCATCAAGAACCAGGAAGGAAAGGTTTCGTCCGAATACATTGGTGCCCCTCCAAAGAATGGTTTCTATAAGAGAAAAATCTGGGTGCGCAAGTCACTCGTTGAGAAATTGCAAGCTAATCATTCTATGCAGGGAAAGTCTTCGGTACCACTGAAACACTTCTATTCTCTGGACGAGAGAAATTATTTACTGGTGCCCGAATCCAATGTTCCTCAAAAGGAATACTATCGCACTGGTCGTTATACTTATCGTCCTCAGGATAACCATAATAAGATTCATATGCTCATTCATATCCTCACCATTCGCAGAGGACTTACATTTATGGTGTACTTGATGGTCCCCCTAGGCAATATAATCCTGTTCGTTTTGATATTGCTTCAACAAGTGCTTCCACCTCTTCTCAGTCACCTGCTCGTTTGTGGGTGGTTAAGAAGGAGTAATTCTTCTGCAGGGTTATGTCTCCGGTGGATCCGAATGGGTCATGGATAGTGGTTGCACAAATCATATGACTGGAGACAAGGAGTTATTCACCAAAGAAAAACTATCTCAATCTTCTCAGAAGTACATTACCTTCGGTGATAACAACAAGGGTAAAGTTTTAGGTTTGGGTAAGGTTGCCATATCGAAAGATAAGCACATTGACAAGGTTATGCTAGTCCAATCTCTTGGTTATAATCTTATGTCTATTTCGAAGTTATGCGATATGGGTATGCTTGTTCTATTTTCTGCTTCGCGTTGTGTTGTCTTTCCACAGGATGACTATACATTTGTCTTCGAGGGTTACCGAAAAGGAGATTTATACATTGTTGATTTTTCTTCGGGCCCTGTTGTATCAACTTGCCTAATGGCAAAAGCTTCATCCAGTTGGTTATGGCATCGAAGACTTGGTCATGCAGGGATGAGAAATCTTCAAAATCTAGTGAAGAAGAAGCATGTTATTGGCCTTAGAGAAGTAAAATTCGATAAGGATCGTCTTTGCAGTGCTTGTGAAGCTGGTAAAATTACGAAGAAACATCATTCAGCGAAGACTATCATGACTACTACTCGTCCCCTTGAATTGCTTCATATGGATCTTTTCGGTCCTCAAAATTATGCAAGTCTGGGAGGAAACAAATATGGTCTCGTTATTGTTGATGATTTTTCTCGTTATACTTGGGTTTTCTTTCTGGATGACAAGAGCAAAGTTGTTGAAATCTTCAAGTCATTCGCTAAGAGATCTCAAACAGAATATGAATTATCTCTGAAGCATATCCGAAGTGATAATGGAACTGAATTCAAAAATACTCATATTGAAGAATTTCTTGATGATCATGGCTTTACTCATGAGTTCTTTGCTGCTTATACACCTCAACAGAATGGTGTAGTTGAAAGGAAGAATAGAACTCTTATTGAAATGGCCAGAACCATGCTTGATGAATACAAGACACCTCTCAGGTTCTGGGCCGAAGCAATTAACACTGCGTGTCATATCATCAACAAGGTTTACCTTCACAAATTTTTGAAGAAAACTTCACATGAGCTTATCACTGGTAACAAGCCAAATGTTTCGTATCTTAGGGTATTTGGTGCTCCTTGCTTTATTACAGATATGAATCATAGCTCCAAATTTTCCGCTAAGGCACATGAAGGTTTTCTACTAGGTTATGGCTCAAATTCTCACAATTACAGAGTGTATAACTCCCATTTTGGGAAGGTTATGGGAACTGTAAATGTGAGGTTTGATGAAACTAATGGCTCTCAAAAAGAGCATTTGCCTCATGATCTAGATGAACCTTCTCTTGATGAAGTGATCAGGTCCATGGCTATTGGAGAAATTCGCCCTGTTGAAGCAGTTACTCGTCAAGCAAATCAAGATGATGATGATCCAATGTTCCCACACATAGCCCGGGGCGCTGGAGATCAACATCCTGAAGCAAATGATGAACAGGACGAAGAAGAACCGGTGAACGAAGAAAATGCAGATCCTGAAGGAAATGCAGATCCGGAAGGAGATGCTGGTCCTGAAGGAAATGATCCTGAAGAAGAACCTGAGCCACAAGTCATTGAAAATGCACTGACTAGAGTGCGAAGAAGAGTTGATGTTGATTCGATCCTCAAAGAAATTCAACAACCAGGTCGTCCCAAAACTCTTTCTCATACTCGTTTGGCTAACTTCTGTGGAAACTTTTCATTTGTCTCCATGCTAGAACCTTCAAAGTTTGAAGAAGCCATGAAGGATCCAGATTGGTTAACTGCTATGCTCGAAGAACTTAACCAGTTCGAGCGAAACAAAGTCTGGTCCTTAGTTGATAGGTCTGATCCAACGAAGCACAACATCATTGGTAAAAAGTGGATCTTTCGCAACAAGCAAGATGAAGATGGTATTGTGGTAAGAAAAAAAGCACGACTGGTAGCACAAGGATACACCCAAATCGAAGGTATCGATTTCAGCGAAACTTATGCTCCATTTGCTCGTCTTGAATCCATTCGTGTTATGCTTGCTTTTGCAAATTTCAATGGTATCCTACTTTATCAAATGGATGTGAAAAGTGCTTTTCTTAACAGAGAAATCGAAGAAGAAGTGTATGTTATGCAGCCTCCAGGTTTTGAAGACCCGAAGAAACCTGACATGGTGTACATGTTGCACAAGGCTCTCTATGGGTTGAAGCAAGCACCTCGTGCTTGGTACGACACACTGAAGGACTTCCTTCTGAAGAAAGGCTTCAAACCAGGAACAACTGACCCAACTCTTTTCACTCGATCTTATAATGGTGATTTTGTTTGTATGTCAAATATATGTAGATGATATTATTTTTGGCTGCACTAACACTGAAATTAGCGAAGAATTTGCCAAAATGATGTCAAAGAAATATGAGATGTCTATGATGGGTGAATTGAAGTTCTTCCTTGGACTCCAAATTCGTCAACAGAAGAATGACACCTTTATTTCTCAAGAAAAATATCTCAAGGATTTCCTGAAGAAGTCTGGTCTCACTGATTGCAAAACTATTAAGACTCCAATGCCTACCAATGGCTTCCTAGATGCAGATGAGAAGGGAAAATCCTTCGACCAGAAGAAATATCGGTCTACGATTGGCTCTCTTTTATATCTTTGTGCATCTAGACCTGACATTATGCTTTCAGTGTGTATTTGTGCTCGTTTTCAGGCCAATCCAAAGGAATCTCATCATACTGCAGTAAAGCGAATTCTTCGGTATCTTGCTCACACTCCAACCTTGGGTTTGTGGTATCCCAAGGGAGTTCAGTTTGATCTTATTGGCTATTCTGATTCAGACTGGGCTGGTGATCGTGTGGATAGGAAATCAACTTCAGAGACTTGTCATTTCCTTGGAAGATCACTTGTGTGTTGGGCTTCCAAGAAGCAAAACTGTGTCTCACTATCTACTGCTGAAGCCGAATACATTGCTGCTGGGTCATGCTGTACTCAGATTCTTTGGCTGAAGCAAACGCGGAAGGATGATGGTATTCATGTGAAGAAAATTCCCCTTCTATGAGATAATGAGAGTGCAATAAAAATTGCTCACAATCCTGTACAACACTCTCGCATGAAGCATATTGAAATTCCCCATAATTTTCTTCGTGATCATGTTCAGCATGAAGATATTGTGATCAGTCATGTCAGAACTGAAGATCAATTGGCTGACATATTCACGAAACCATTGGATGAGAAAAGGTTATGTGCGTTAAGGTGTGAGCTCAATATATTGGACTCACGAAATGTAGACCGAACCTTTACCTCATTGTATATATTCAATTACTTCATTGTTTGCTTTTGGTTTCGTTATTTGTTTTTGCGTCTACTTAAATTTCTATTTTTCTTGGATTTAGTCCTCAATGCTTATCACCTTTTGCTTCGTTTGGTTTTTCTTTTAGGTGATAAGTTTCGGACCCTTCCCCCTTTCTGCTCTTTTCCCCCTTATTCTATCTGTCCAAAATGGTACAACACAATTGAAACGGAAAGTATTTTGCTTCGAACGTCATTGAGTTCCGAATCAAATGCTTCCAACTTTTATCGAAGTTTTACTCAAGACGAAGACATATTCTTCGGTCGTTGAGATCCCGTCAAATCCGGGTCGTTGAGATTCCCTCGCGAACCGCCACAAAATCCTCGCCACAGAATCTGGAGGGGCGGTCGCTGGGAGCCATCCGATCTGATCTGACAACCTATGAGACCAGCCCTATATAAGGCATCCACCCCAGCGTATCGACTCATCACTTCGTCCCCAACCGCTCCGGAACCCTAACCACTCGCGCGTCGTCATGCTCTTCGTCTCTGTCGCCGTTCTCGCCGCTTCACTGGCGGACGAACGCCGCCGTGGACTTCGTGCCGCCGTGGACTTCGCGCCGCCGTCGAGCTCCTCCTCTGCTCGTCGCCGCCGTCGCTGCTGGACGACACCAAGTTAGGGTATGCCGAGCCCTCGATCCAATCTCCATCTCTCTGTTCATCCTCTTCCTGATTGGATTCGAGTTATTAGACCTGTTTTCGGTGGATTTTATTAGGTTTCTTTGATCCGTTAGATCTTTGCTCCGTTGGGAAACTTTTTTAGCAAGCAAAAGCTTCACATCTCGAAGCAGGTTAGAAGATAGGGTTTGATCCCATCTGTTCTATGTTAGGGCATGCAGTTTATCTTTGCTCAATTGATGTTGCTAGGTCTAGCTCAGAACCGGCCGGAAACATCACCCGTATTCAACAATGAATCTCTTGTCAAAATTATTTATTTTCATCGAAACTTTTGCTGGTGCTCAGGCCATACTTGTCTTTTTCCCTCGCTACCCTTTGCTTTTTCACAGGATGTCTGTGGACTTAGGCTTCGGAAATGAGTCCCCTGTTCTTGATCATCTCAACGAAGCCGAAAAAGCTGCTCCCAAGAGAAAAGGAGGCAGAACAAAGGAAACCAACAATGCAAGAGGCATTCCTGAGTCCATTCGGATTGAGCTTGGATATGATACGCCTCTGGAAGAAACCAAGGATCAGCGCAAGATTCGTCTGCAAAATATTCGCTGCTACTGGGCCATCAGGTGGTACAAATACAAGAGTATCCCTGACTGGAAATGGGCAATGCAGTTTTCCTTCAATCCACCCTTCCTATACACTTCACACATGTGTGGAAGGTACACCGAAGAAAATCGTCATTTATACTATCCTGTTCCACCAAAATATCCTCACCCCAACACCCTCAAGACCCCTGATGACTATCCTGACGAGCAAGAGAGATTGAGAATTGCTTCAGAAAAGAAACGACTCAAGGAAGCAAAGAAGGCTGCCAAGCTAGCTGATGCTGAAGTTCATGGAGTTGGCCCTAGCTCTAAGAAAAAGAGAAAGCTTAAGAAGAAATCTGCTTCACCCCCTCATGTTTCCACCGACGACGAAGAGCAAGAAAGACTGGAACAAGCTGCTCTGGAAGACTCGATTCTTGACGAGTCAAATACTGAAGATGATGCCGAATCAGAATCGGAAGCAGATGATGAGTCAGAACCTGCTCCTCCCAAGAAGCAAAGGATTCGACTTCCATTGAAGAAGAAGCCAGGAGAGAAACTGACTGCTAAGGGGATAAAAATTTCAAGACCCCATAGATAAGCCCTTAGCTCGCCCCACCATTGACTTGTCAAATTTGGTGGTTGCGAAGCCCTTGGCCTCCAAGCCACCAACTGATGCCCTCAATATTGAGAGGCGCTCGAAGCAGAGGCATGACCCTGCTAAGCATCAACAATCTGCAAAGGCCGTTGCACCAATGAAGCCCAAGCAGTCTGCTCCTCCAAACCCTTCAGGGAAGCGAAAGCTCACTGAAGCTGAACTGAAGCAGAAAGACCTCGAGGAGGCACTTGAACGAAACATTCTTGCTAATGATTCTGCAGAGAAGCAAAAGGCAGAAGAGGCAGCTGCGAGAAAGCAAAGGGAGCTAGACTCCGCAAGATTTGCTGCAGAGAAGGCTGAGACGAAGCGCAAGCTCGCCGAAGCCGAAAATAATGAAGAAAAAGCTGTTGCTGAAGCCAAACTGTTGGCTGAGCACAAAGCCAAACACAAGGCCTCTCTAGAGGGTCTTAGAACAAAGAAAGCTGAGAAAACTGCCAGGGCTGTCCAGAAGAAGGCAATAGTACATATGACTCCCTCTACTGAAGCTATTCCATCGAAGCTGAAAGGCATCTCTATTTTGGCACGTCCTTTTCTTCGCACCGTTGGTGCGGTTATTGACATGAAAGAGGGGAATATAAAATTCTAATTCCCATTCAAAAAGGGGATGGAACAATTCCCTAGAAAGAAAATCAAATTACCTTTTGAGTCCGTCACACGGGTTAGTTATTCTCTTTCTCTTGATAAAACTTGATTCTTCTTTTTGCATCATGCCTAGCTAATGGCTTTAAAGAACCGCTTTCGGGAGGCAGCCCGCAACGAATTTAGGTTTTTCTTTTTTTTTGCTTTTGTTGTGTCTTGATGATTGTTACTACTGTAGCAACATCATTGTATCTTTATTTTTCAGATTTGTTCCAAGTTGTAGCCTCTTACGGAAAGGGAAGTAAAAGTTGTGACATGCTGTCCAGAAAACAGATTCTGTCCTCGTGACCAGAAAAAGTCCAAAAAAATCCCAGTTCATCTTTTTGAGCTGAATTTTTTACATTGTATTATCTATACAATTACAAAACTTCCGTATGTTCTGAGTTTTTTAATTTGAGTTGCAGAAGTGCCCCTAAAAAGTTCTTTACTATTTGCTGTTCTGTTTTTCACAGATTCTGCCACGTTTTGTCTCTCCTAACTTTTGCAAACCTTAAGCTTGCTTTTTCTTTGCAAAAACGTTTTGGCACTCTTGAGAAACAGTAGCTCTTCAAGATTATCTTTTTATCCAGTGGGAAATTTTTTATTTATTAAGGGTACTAACCTCTCTAATCAGCTTATGATGAGTTATGCATGAAGGGAGTTCTCAAGTGTGCGATGGAAGATGATGAAAGAAGATCCAGGAGTGTCAAGCGCTCAAGCTTGGGGATGCCCCCATGCATCCCCAATAAATACTCAAGAAGACTCAAGCGTCTAAGCTTGGGGATACCCCCGTGCATCCCCTCTCCATCAACAATCATCAGTTCGTCCCACGTCTCACTATATTTTTATCACTTCATGTGTTATGTGCTATGCTTGGAGCGTCTCGCTCTTAGGTTTTGTTTTTAGTTTTCTTTAGCTTTGCTTGCTGTTCATAACAAGTTAGATCCCGTCTTACTTGTGTGGGAGAGAAACACGCTCAACTTTCAAAATTTAGAACACATCATAGGATTCTTCATGCCTATCTTTTTGCTGTTGTCTGTTCTTTATCTTTTCATAGCTACTGCCATGTTTAGCTTAGTCTTAGTTTGTCTTTATCAAGAGCCTTAGCTTTTGTTTAGTTTGTTGCTGGAACTCTTTTTAGTTTTCATGTTTATCTTGTTAAAGAGAGTTGGTTGTTGCACTGAGTTGTGTCTTGTCTTGAAAGTAGGTAATTGAGGTTGCTATTTAATGCTAGTAATAGCTTGCAATAGTTTTGAGGTATTGTTGTGAGTAATGTTTGAAATTTTGGTGTCAAGAGCTCTAGCCTATTAGTGATAGATGTCGTATTTTGGGCAATTCATGTTTATTTTCAAAACCTACAAAACTAGTTGAGAACTCTAGCTACTAGATGGATCACTACTCTTCTGAGGGGTCGAATATCAGAGAACACTCACGTACCATGAGTCGAGGATGCGCAAGGATAACCAAACCCCCATACACTCCTCCTCGGGGTACTTGTCTCTTTGTGAACCTCCTCATTAGATTGAGAGTTACCGATAATAAGTGCATGAGTTCTTCGGACTAATGTAAGTATTGAAAGTTGACACTTCCACCTTCCCATATTTTGCTAGCCTCTCCTGTGCCGTGCATTGCCTTCTTCTCACTCCGAGAGTTGGTGTCCACCTTCGCCGGTACATCCAAACCCTTGGCATGATACGCTTTGTCATCATAAACCTCCTTATATCTTTCCTCAAAACAGCCACCATACCTACCTATCAAGGCATTTCCATAGCCTTTCCGAGATACATTGCCATGAACTTCCACCTCTTCATGACTTGATCTTCATGTCATACATGTTCCTGCTACACTGGCAGCGACATACCTTGCATACATCATGTTAGTTACATCTTCTTTATGTTTTGAGTACCTTGTAAAGTGTGAAAGATCTCCTTTATCTTATTGTAAAATAGAGTGTTGCCCTTAGGTGAGGAAAAGATCCCAAAGTGGACACATTAAAAGATCCCAAAGAGGACAAATGAGAGTTAAATAGAAAGAGCCATTGAGGCCACAAAAAATACAAAAAAATAGAAAAAAGAGAAAAAGAAATAAAAACAGAGAAAGGGGCAACACTACTATCCTTTTGAGAGATCCACACTAGTACTCCCTTTATATCCTTGTACTCCATAGAGATGATATTTATGCATATAGTTTGGAGAGCTTCTTAGCTCGTATGTGCATCTGTTGCATGGCAATCCCTACTCCTCACATCATATCTATCATTTGGCATCTCTTGCCTATGATTGTCCTCATTGATGTGAGCCTTTCTCATCCTTTTTGTCTTCCTCCTCCACCATATTTCTCTCTTTTTCATCCTAAGTGTCAACTCTCGTGCTCACGCTCATCCATTGCGTGAGTGCTCAAAATATCGAAAAGGAGTGGATCAAATTGACTTGTACCTGGCTAGTGTTCTGGGACGAGTCAAGATAAGATTCCAAAGAAGACCAAGTGTGAAACTTTAGTAGATTGAGTTCTCAACAAAAATACTTTTTTCTCGTATTCCCTATCCCCCTTCTTGCACGCAAACACCATTTGGAGACATTCGAGTCACGGACGGCGAGAGCTCTTGCACCTAATGTTCTTTTGTTACTTGTTTCAATGCTAATATAGACTCTTGCATGTTATGACTTGAATTGAATCTCTAACCTTGATTGCTTTACTTTTCAAAGTTCTTTTATGGTTGCTAGCATGTCACCACAGAAATTATGCTTGTTATCATTTACCTACTCGAGGACGAGCATGAATTAAGCTTGGGGATGTTGATACGTCCAGAACGTATCTATAATTTCTGCTTGCTCCATGCATGTTTTGTGTGATATTGCTATGATCTAGATACACTTTCATACACTTTTGATCATATTTGGACTAACCTATTAACTCAGTGCACCCCAGTGCCAGTTCCTTTTTTCTGCTGTTTTTCTATTTCAGTTTTCCCCCATATAAAAAGTGCCAGAAAAATTCCGGGAAAAATACAAGAAAAATCAGCGTACAGGAAGCATCGAGAAGAGCCCGGGAGGGGCCAGAGGGGAGCCAGGGGGGCCCAGGCGGCCACCCGGCGCGGCCCCACCCCTGGCCGCGCCAGGGGGGGCGCCTGGGGCCCCTGGTCCACCTCTGGCTGCCCCCCTTCGCCTATTTATTCTCCGTCACGGGAAAACTCCAAAAGAAGAACCCTATTCCGCAAACTCGCCTCTGTTCCGCCGCCGCCGCGCTTCCGAGATCGGGAGCACCAGAAGACCTCTTCCCGGCACCCTGCCGGAGGGGGGATTGACCTCCGGGAGTCTCCTCTTCACCATGGATGCTCCCCGGATGTCTCATGAGTATTTTTCCTTGGACCATGGGTCCGTGATCAGTAGCTATGTGATGTTCTCCTCCCCTCTTTGATCTTCATTGTTTAGACCTCGTGAGCTGCCCTACATGATCGAGGCACCTTTGTAATATTTCTGCTGTTGCTATGCTGAGTTTGGAGGGATCTGATGGATTATGAGATTATGTTCAGATTGTGATAGAGTAATATATTTGGTTTTTATCTGTTATATTTTTGTTCCTAAGTAATTCTTGCATGTTCTCCGTTGCTGTTTATTGCTTTAGCCAAGTAGTAGGTAGTGACTCCAAGAGGGAACGTTGTGCTAGATTGTGGGTTCATGCCCCCCGATGACACGCTTGAGTGACAGAAACATGAGTCTAGGGGATGTGCTATTGCCACAAGGGGGAAAACAACGGTGCTTGTAACCACGGTTGCAAGGATTGTTTACTTTACGCAAAGTTCTTTTTAATGCAGTTGTCTGTTGCTTTGGGTTTACACTTTGGGTGGGGCTCGCAACTTAATACCAGCGAGATGTTCTGGATAGATATGTGCATGATTAGTAGTAGATGCAGATTGATTTCGGTCTACTTATTTTGGCGTACTTCCCGTGCTTTTGAGCCTCTTCCTTTCTTTTGTAGCATAGTTAGCATTGTGGTGCGTTCATAATCCTGTCAATTGCCCTTCTGTAATTTGTTTACCTCACATAGCAGTTTTATCGTCTTTTGGGAGAGAGACATCACTAGTGAACTTCACGTATCCCGTTCCATATCCTTATCACTGTTTCCACGCTTTATTTACTTTACTGCTTTTACTTGCTATCATTATCCCTTGCGTTTTATCCTTTGTGAACAACAAGACCGGAGAGATTGACAACCTCTCTGAACTTCGTTGGGAACAAAGTTATCTGTGTCTGTGTGCAGGTCCTCGTCAGTTGCGCCGCTGACACCTACTTATCATCTCTGGAGTCCTACTGGAGACAAACCTTGGTATCTTCACCGAGGGAAAACTGCTGCTGCACTACATCTCAAACCTTCCACTTGGGGTAACCAACGAAGGGCGAGAAGCCATCACTGCTTCCGAAGAATCAAATATTTATCCTGAGACAAGGCATGCAATTATGAAGCTCACTCATGGTCTCATTTTTGACCTCGAGTACTGCTTCCTTCGGAATTTGTTTCATGCAGCAGAGCTGCCATTCACACTGAAGCCATATGCTCCCTGGCTGCAAGTTGTCTGCGACTATGGCAGGAATGAAGACTTTCTGGCTCGTCATCATCTCTGAAGCTTTTCTTTCCCCCAGTGCATGACACTTTGGAATTGCTGAGGAAGCCCAATGATATCTTTGCCACATATGTTGGGGTGCGCCATGAAGTCAATGAGCGCAACATATCAAAGAAATTCCAGAAAGACTGCCACCATTTTGAAGTAAATCTTCGGTCGCAGCAAATGCTCGAAAACTTCATTGAAGCCAATCAGCGCCAGATGCAATTTCTTGCTGATGAAATCAATCGCGTTGGCAACATTGCTCTCAACAACAATCATTATCTGCGTGTGCTCAAACGACATTCCTGGAAGGGACTCCGAAAATTCAACTCTGTTAAAGGCCTTCGTAAAGATCGCATTTACAAAGAGTATGAGCACCTCCAGCAAAAAATTTCCCGACATAATACTATGGACCGCCAGAATCAAAAGATCCCTCCCCTGCACAAGATTGATGAAGTCTTCTTCGTCAACGAGCCAGAACCCATCAGGCCGGACACCGTCTCCAAAAACGACTCCATCACATCGAAGGACGACGACGGCCTCGACGACAGCGACCTCGACATCAACCTCATCACTCAGACGCGACTCGAAGCTCTTCCTTCGCCTGCATCGGAAGAAGAATCATCAGGACATCAATCTTCTTCGGATGAGTCTTCGTTAAGCTCTGCTTCGTCGGGCTCCCAGGGTGCTGATGCTGCGAACTAGATGTCTCGAACCTCTTCCCAACCTTTTGTCCAATCATTGATAAAAAGGGGGAGAATGAGGGCATCGATGAGTTAGATTTGCATCGGGGAAAGGGCTTTTGCTATTTGCATTTTGCTTCCCTTGGTTTAAGTTGCAACAAACATTCCATTCTCTTCGATTGGTTGTAACTTAAGTTTACATTCGGTCATGATACTCCTGTGCTACACTTAAGTTCTAATAACCCTTTGCTCGCAAGCATTGTGTTGTATCCTCTATCTTGCAGGTGGTTATTATTTTCTAAGTCACAGGTCATTGGAAGCAATTGCACACATTTCTGGACATTTATCTTCAAATGCAATTGTCTTCACTAAGATATTTGTTTTGCTCTCCACCGAAGAAATTTCTCTCAAGCATTATCTTCGATTATATAAATCTTCGATGCTTGCATTCAGGGGGAGCCAAAAACTTCATATCTTATTTGTCCCATCACTTGACAAAAACTTCAATATCTTTTATCGATACCTGTTTTGTCAACAATAGTCCAAAAAGGGTGCGATTGTAAGAGCAAAGTTTTGCCCCCGTGTGTTTTGGATATTGTTGGACAAGACAGTAGAGGAACTGACAATGTTTTCTAGTGTAAATAGTTGAACAGGTTCCTGAAGGACAAGCTAGGTGATAAAGCTTCAGGGAAGGTTTTCAAGTTATCGAAGCCTTACCCCTTGAGCGAAGCTTAATCACGGAGGATGACCCCCAAAAATGAAGGTGCCCTGAAGCTCAACTCGTTGAAGGAAATGAAGAAGATGACGCAAAACTTAGATGTTTTTTGTGTAGTTCTTTTTCTGTTCTTTGAGTCATAAGACAAACCGTACTATCAAGAGGGGTCTTTAGTTTGTGGACACCAAAGTTATTGAGAGAATGCTCAGATCAAATCTAAACCCAGTGAGAATCCGGAGTGAAGAAATCTCATGTGCACTAAGTTAAGCTTCAGTAGCAAAGACTTTGTTCTTTGGGTTCTGAAGCAGAACTAAGTCTGTGAGTCAGCTTTACTTGTTCCGCAAGTAAAGTTGCGCTGTAATGACAAATCCGACCATTGTGGACACGTGTCAAGCTGTCACTTTGGGTTAATCTGGTCATTTCGCACCTTGGGATCGCCAACTATAAATACGCCGCCCCCTCCTCCATTTGCGGCTGGCTGCTCTAAGAATATTCCTGAGAGAGACTGAAGAGAGCACCCTAAGAACGCCACTGAAGCAAAACCAAAAACCCAAATTACTGAAGCCTAAGTCACATTGATCTGAGTAGATTCGAGATGACTTAGTTGAAAGCTTACTAGCCTTTAATCTTGGAGGACTGCAATTCTCCTAGACGGTTAGTGTGTCAACTTCAGAGAGCGAAGAGTAATTGTCGCATCGAAGATCAAGTTTGTCAAAGGTTTCGGAGATTCCCTTGATAATCTACCCCGAGTCAAAACTGACCAAGCTCATGGAGATTTGTGCGGTGGAGCAACGGGCAGAGAGGGATTTGCTCCAGGTTGTTAATCACCAGTCCCTCCAACCATACGTAGCGCTTTGTAGAGCGTGAACTGGTCGAACAAACATCGCCGAGTCACATTTCGTTTTACTTCAAGCATTTACCTTCCGCATTACATTTGCTTCTCAGTTATGCTTCAATGTGTTTTGATTCGCTGCATTTAGTTTTGCTTCCAGATTTACTTCCCTGTTCTGCCTTACTTATGCTTCACTTCCAAGATTCAGTAGAAAATTTGAAGTGATCATTCACCCCCTCCCCCTCTGATCACATACTTGGACTTTCACTTTTGATTTAAGGCTAGCTACTGCAACTCGGTAACCCCCTGATTCTGAGGTGGCCTCTGCAACTCGGTGGCTCTTACTTCCGAGTTGGCTCGGGTCTTCTCTTGTACAGCTGGTTGCCCCTCGATTGCAGGATTCTTGATAGTAATCTTGATTATTTCTCCTCCACCGGGTTGCTTGTCAATTGTCACTTGCTTATCCAAGCTCTTTCTGCCATCCTTGTTTTTCCTAGAGTCACCAATGACGACGTTATCCTAGTTAGATAACTCGGCTATGTGAGGCCGAATCAACATCCTTTTTCCTTCCAATTCCATAATGTTCATTGGGAAAGGCTGCTTATCAATCTGCATCTCAGTAAAACTCAATCGTCCATCATTGATGGCCGATTGGATATGTCTCAGGAATACATTGCAGTCATTAGTAGCATGAGAATAAGATTTATGATACTTGCAATAAGTGCGCCGTTTCAGCTCATCCAATGGCGGTAAGTGTGAGAAATTCTAACCATCTTGGCTTGCAACAAATCATCAAAAATCATGTCACACTTGGCTATATCAAAGGTAAATTTTATTTCCTCATCACGATTCTTGCGAATCGGCTTAAGAGCATCACACGCAAATGGTTTAGCTTTTGAAGACCAAACAAATTCAGTGGTATACACATCGGCATCATCATCTGAGTCAACATTGTTTTCAATGGTGTTTAGTCGACTCCTGTTTATCAGATGCATTTCCTTTGCCTCATTAGCTCGGCTTTCTTGAACCAGAGCTCTTTCCAAAAGTTGGCCGACACTCATGAACTCATGTCCCTCTAACGTTTCTTTTAAGTGGGATCGCAAGCCATTGAGAACTAAGTCGGCCATATCACGCTCCGTCATCGCCACACTATAATACCGGTTTCTTCTGCTCCTAAACCTTTTGATGTATTTGGAAAATGACTCATCAGTCTTCTGTTTAACCGATGTAAGATAGGATAATTTTAGCTCCACTTCTCCGGTATAAAAGTGCTCATGAAATTTCTTTTCTAGGTGGAACCAAGTATGTATAAAGTTAGGAGCTAAAGACGCAAACCATGAGAAAGCAGTACCGGTTAAAGATAATGAGAACAAGCGCACTTTATGATGTTCATGATTGACCTCGCCTAACTGAGCTAGGTACTGACTAATACGCTCCCATGTCAACTTGTCATCCGTCCCATTGAAATTAGAGAACTCGGGAACTCAGTAACTAGGCGGATATGGCTGCAAGTCGAAGTAATCAGGATAAGGTTTGGTATAATTTCACGGTTTTGGCATGAACCCAAATCTCTCATAAGCCATATGGTCCAATTATCTCTTAAATTTGGCCGGTATATCTTCCATAGTGGATGGTTGTGCCAAAGTAAGAAAAGAAGTAGCCATAGGGGTGGTTTGCATCCAAGGTGCCGAGTTGTGACTCGGCGTTGGTAAGCTTCCTGGACCGACTGCTTGACTCGGCTGTCTAGACGAATAAGGTGCACTTTGAATAGGAGCCGGGCAAGGTATAATAGATGTGACTTGATTCTCTCTATTTTGGCTCACCGGTTGTATATCCAATCTCCCGCCTGGTGGCGTGTTTTCACTAGCCTTACTATGTTCCGTCACGAGCGCATAGACATTGGTGGTACCTTGTGCAACATAGTACTGGGTCTCGGCTATTTGTTCAGGGGAGAAAAGGTTTTTTCTTACAGCGGGTTTGTTAATGTCGACGTTTAGAGGCACGTACTCTAGACTGGCAACCGGCGAGATCACTCCTTGCCGATCTTTTTTCAAACTTGCGAGGTACAATTAATCATCTTCCTAATCTTTCTTCCGATGCAGCTCCTCAATCTCTTCCTTGCGTTGTTTCCTCCACGCAACTAGGCCTTGGCGTTGTTCTTACGACAGCTCCTCAAGAGTTGGCTTGATGATGTTGTCGGTGTTGATCTCTGCTGACTTGGATGATGATGATTCTTGAAACTTTGTCCCCAGCGGAGTCGCCAAAAAGTGTGTTGACACTAAAATGCGCCTTTACACGAACACGTCACGTGTACCCACGGCGCCGAGGGAGATGCTACGCAGCTTGCACCGTGGGAGGCTAACCGGAAGCGCGATACGCAAGACCATCCAGCTAGCTCTTTTTGAACTAGACACCCCAAGGCCTCGGGAGAGACCCCGCCAGAGAGCTCGGTGATGATTGACTTCTCCAAGTCGTCCTGAACACCCTTGGAACCTCGACTTCCTGTAGAACAAGAAAGAGACTAAGAATGAGAGGTAGAAGATATGTAGGGAGAGGGATAAAAGTTAGGGTTTGTAGTGTTGTTTCGATTGATTGTGTTGTGTCCACACTACTAGGAAAAGGCCTTATAGTGGCGTCCTTTTTTGGCCTTTAGTGGCGCATTTCAAATGCGCCACTAAGGACAAGCCACTAATAAGGCCTTAATAGTGGCGCATTTCAAATGCGCCACCCCTAAAACTCTTATGCGTGGCGCATTTCGAAATGCGCCACCTATAAGCCCAAATGCGCCACCCATAAGAGTCTTAGGGGTGGCGCATTCTGAAAATGCGCCACTATTAATTTTTTTAAAATTTTGAAGAAATGCGCCATGCATAAGAGTTTTAGGGGTGGCGCATTCTGAAAATGCGCCACTATTAATTTTTTAAAAATTTTGAATTTTGAATCTGGATCTGGAAAACAATTTTTTTTTAATTTTTTTAATTTTTTTATTGTTTTATATTTTTCTTAATCTCAGGTTAGTATGCTTAATGCTCGGTTACTATGCTTAATCTCAGGTCACCCATCCTAGCACTACTCCAGCCCCAACACTCTTAACTTCTCAGTTTTATTCAACTCCCACTCCAGCTCACCTAGCAGGCACTTGTTGATATATCTATCATATAAATCCTATTGAACCATGTTCATGTCTAGGACCTTGTTGATGTTCATGGGTGTGCTACAATTTTCAATATTTTTTTGAAACTTTCACGATGGGACCATTAGCATATTTTGAACTTTTTTCAAAAAATTTGAAAAAAAAATTAAATTTTTTATTTTTTTTAAATTTTTTTTAATGTTACTAGCTAATTTTTTTAACCTTTTTTTGAAACTTCCCGATCGATCCTCTAGCCTATTTTGAATTTTTCAAAAAAAAATTTTTTGATTTAAAAAAAATATCTGTTACTAGTGGCGGATTTCATACAAAATGCGCCACTACTAAGTTCAATTTTTTTTTAATTTTTTCCATTTTTTTGGCCTCCAGATCTTCAAACGCCCGTAACTTTTTTCTGTTAGGTTTTTGAGGATTCTAAAAATGTCCAACAGGTGAATTTGGATATAACTTTTCGAGTAAATGATTTTTCATATTAAAAACTTTTTCATTGGAGGTCGTATGCAAAAGTTAAGCCCATTTTACAAAATTCTCGGGAGATTTTGCAAAAAAATTCGAAATACATATTTGTAATTTTTCCTAACAACTAGACCATATATCATTTGGGAAACTTATTTTCTTTTATTTTTTGACATTTCTATCATTGTCTTTTATTTTTTTCAGAGCTTATGGGTGGCGCATTCTGGATGCGCCACTAATAATTCCTTAGGGGTGGCGCATTTCCAGAATGCGCCACCCATAAGCTCTTAGGATGGCGCGAAATGCGCCACCTATAAGGTTCTTAGGGGTGGCGCATTTCTCCAAATGCGCCACGTATAAGGGGATCCAGGGCTGGCCCACTCTTAGGGAAAATGCGCCACCTATAAGAGCTTATGGGTGGCGCATTTTTTACCAGTGCGCCACCCCTTACAACATAGTGGCGCATTACATATAAAATGCGCCACTAATAAGGTTTCCATGTATAGCTATTTCTCTAGTAGTGCCAATTGGCCGTCACCTCAAGTATATACTAGAAAATCCCCCGCGCATTGCTGCGGGAACTTTGCTAAAAAATACAGAAATGGAGGTTTTTTAAAATCATCTAAAACTAATGAAAAAATGCAATCTTATAGAAAACAATAATGTTATTTTTAACAAAAATACGTAGAATCAACTACATGATTTTGTTGCTCTCGTCTAACATATATTGTCAATACAAAATCTAATGCAAACAACTATAAGTAACATGCATTATTTGATGATGCAGAAGCGCTACATGCAGAGTGATGGATAAAATTCACTTTTATTATTACTTGCATGCATAATTTACTTATATGACATGGTTACATGACTACAATAATAGGTAGTGAGTTGTAGCTATCTAGGAATAGCCCCTTCTAAGTAGAAAATACATTCAATCTAGGTAGACCACATAACAGAAGAGGAGTACCCGTAATAAGCTTTTCTAATAATAAACCAAGTATCATTGCATTGGATATGTAAGAACATGTTTACAAATTTTTCATCACAACAAATAGTTTTTGTGTAATTTTGCATGTAATAAAGATACAAATAGTTTCCTTTCATACTTCCATATGATTACTGCTACAACAAATAATATCCTTAAAATGTGATAATGAGGGCAACAAATATATGAGTTAGAAAAGAACCTTGAGGCATATCTCTTATTTAATAAGAAAATAATATAAATAAATAGTGTTAGTAGAGGAAATGCATTTTCAGAACCAAGCTTATCTTTTCGAGGAAATTATACAACTCGTGCAAAGATACATATTTTTTTATAATATATATGTGCTGAAAATATATATGTGTCTCGTTTAGCACATTAGACTATATACTTTCTAGAGAAATTGAAAAAATATGCATTACCATAGACCAAAAATCTGAGAGGTTTTCCCATCTAATTAATTATGATAATTGGGAGTAATTGGGATTCTGAGACACTATTGATCAACCAGTTCACCGATTACTGCACACATTACAATCTTAGAAGATGAGAGCAGGGATCTTCGTACAATGCAAAACAAAAACACCATATAGTCCATATACATGTCGGATGAAATATACTTGTCAAAAGGGCGGCAGACCCCCATGGTGGACATAGACATCGAGCGTGTACCCGTCGCCATCTCCAGAAGATGCTGCTTGGTAGACTTGGTCGAGGGGGCTCTGCTTGCACCTTGGTAGTTTAAGCTTTTCAGCAAACCTTTCTTGCTTATGAAGGGATGAGCAGCACCAGTTCTGCTGCCCATTGGTGGAAAGTCGTGAATGATAAGCATGCTTGCAGCTCCTGTCGAAGACACGAAAGTACAGGCGCTTGACAAACTTCAAAGACGATCCAAGCTCCAGCCGTCAGCCACCATGAATCACTAGGACGGTTGCATGTGCTTCCTCCACTTCGTCGACTGGACGGGCGAACATGGCGATGAGCTCATGAGCACATGGAAGTCGATGGCCAGAACCAAAGTGTGCGGCATGACTGTGGAGCTGAGGAAAAGTTGAACGCAGGGATGTCAGAGAAAAACTTGCAACATACACAACGGAGGTTGACGCAGATAACGAAGCTAGATGCTAATGAACAGAAATCCTAGGTGGAGAACAATATAAAGAGGTAGACGCCCTCTCGCCTGCTCAACGGCGAGGAGTCCAGTAGATGAAGAGACCACTGATGCGTAGAAGACGATTGGGCCACCGGCCCCAGTGTCTCAGCTGGAGTTTGGAAAAAATGGTTTTAAATGAGAACTGTTTCTTCTGCATCAATACCCCATTTGGTTTCTTGTGGATATTTATGCTGGTGGAGAGGATCAACACAACAACAACCGGAAGGTAGTTAATTGGAATTGGAAATGATGGGACTCCATGGAAGGATTAAATCCTATGCGCGATAGTAAAAAAGAGAAAATTGTGCAGACTTATCTGATGACGTGGCTTTACATATTTTCACTAAAAATAGATAGTGGGGCTTCTATTTAGTTATAAAGGATGACATGGCGTAAAGAGGACGTGAACAGTGTGCATGTTGAGAGAATAGATTGTAGTGGGGAGTAACTTTTTAAGAATGTTAGATGAGGGGGTTGGTCTTCCCGTGTAGGAAAAGGACTCGGGCTTCCTTCCAAGTCATCACCGCCTAGCCGAGCTCGGACTCTGCAAGCGTAAGGAAAATGTTTCGAGCTACGTCGGTACGATCGTCACCTTGATGGCACTGAAGTAGTTCTCCTCGTTGGTTACTCCAAGTGGAAGGTTGGATGTAGCCTAGCAGCAAATTTCCCTTGGCAAAGATACCAAAGTTTAGAGTGTCTCCCGTAGGACTCCAAGGTCAACAAGTAGGTGGTTCGGCAAGTGATGCGCCGTCTGAAAATAATCACTTGCTTTGCCTGGACCTGCACATAGATACAAATAACTTTGCTCCAAACGAGTACAGAGAGATTGTCAATCTCTCCGGCCTTGCCGTTTACAAAGGGTCAAACGCAACAGATAATGGTAGTGATAATTGCAACTAGAAAATAAAAGCAAGAAGTAAATTGAGGGTGTAAACAGTGATGGAAATATGGACGAGGGTCCCATGATATTCACTAATGATGTCTCTCTCCCAAAAGACGATAAAAATCTATGCGAGGTAAACAAATCACAGCTGGGCAATTGACAGGATTACGGACGGAAACCAATGCTAACTATGCTACAAAAGAAAGGAAAAGGCTCAAAACCATGGGCAGTACGCCAAGATAAGTAGACCGAAATCCATCTGCATCTACTACTAATCATCCACCTTGAGATATCTGTCCATAACATCTCACTGGTATTAAGTTGCGAGCCCCACCCAAAGTATAAACCCAAAGCAACAAACAACTGCATTAAAAGAACTTTGCGTGAAGAGCACCGTTGTTTTCCCCCTTGTGGCAATAGCACATCCCCTAGACTCATGTTTCTGTCACTCAAGCTAGTCATCAGGGGGCATGAACCCACAATCAAGCATAACGCTCCCTCTTGGAGTTACTACCTACTACTTCGCCAAAGCAATAAACAACAACGGAGAACATGCAAGAATTACTCAACAACTAAAATATAAAAAAGATGAGTTTGGGATGTATATACCATAAGCCTGTATATCTTGTTTGGCACTATTAGCAAGCAAATCTTTTTGCACATTAAAAATTTGTTCAAGATGAGTTTCAACCATATGAAAATGCTTAACAATCTATAGTGGTGGAGGTGGTTCAGGAACGGACCAATCTTCGTGGTTCTTGGCAATCTTGCTCATTAATTCTTCCGCATCGTCCGATGTTGTTTCCCTGAAAACACAACCAGCACAACTATCCAAATAGGATATAGATTCATCGGTTAGGCCAGCATAAAATATATCAAGTAATTCATTCTTAGGGACTCCATGTCCCGGTCTAGCCTTAATTAAACGGCAACACCTCCCCCAAGCTTTAGGGAGGTGCTCATCCTGCAACTGTTTTAAGTTATAAATTCTTTGTAAAGCAGCATGTTGCATATGAGAAGGAAAGTACTTATCAACAAAAGATTGAGATAAGTCATGGGGACTCTTAATGGAACCATAGGGTAGTGCATCATACCATGCTTTAGTGTCTCCCTTTAAAGAGAAAGGAAAAAAGCTAAGCCACATAAAAGTTTCGTATTGTCACAACCGTAGTTAGGTATGCTTTGTATTAGCAATTAATAGTTGCATCATGTTTAAATTCCTTTGTTTAATAATTGGGGATATTGGAAAAGCCTCAAAATGAATTTAAATAAATGGCCAGACAAAAATCTTTTTCCAAAAATATTCTTAAGTTTTTGAAAATCTCTATAAATGGGCATGATCTCATTTCATGTGATGTGGGTCCCATCTCATGCTCATGGAATTTTCAAAAATTCAAATAGGAGCTTGGAAATTAAATAATAATCATATTTGAAATGAAATTCAAATGTATTGAATTTCAAAAATTCCAAAACCATGGGAGTGACTAGGTATATGTCACATAAGTCCATGTAAAATGCTTTGGAATTTTTATAAAATGAATTGATATTTATTTCAATTCAAAACAAATAAACAGAAACGATAAAAGGAAAATTGGAAGAACAGAGCCCGACTTACCTTTTGGCCCACCTTGCCCAGTAGCCTGGCCCGGCCCACCCTCCTTCTTGTCTTCTTCCCCAAGCAGGCAAGGCGCAGTGGTGCGTGGCGACCATGCCATGGCCGCCGACCACCTCCTGCTTGCCGCCTCGGCCTTCCCCGAGCGCCACGAGACGCCCAGAGGCCACCCAAGTCTCCCCCCTTCCTCTGGTTCTCCTCCCCTCCCTCCCGTGCGTTCCCGCGACATCCAGAGCTCCGCCGTAGCTCACCACGGTGCCCCAACGTGGCCACCGTGCCCCGTTCACCTCGCCGTCTTGTCCAGGAGCTCCGCCTCAACGTGTCGCGCCTCCCTGTCTAACCAATCGTCGCTGGACGCCTCCTACGCGACGCCTGCGTCTTCGTCCTCCGCCACATCCGCCGCTCTCCCGCGAGAAATACGCCGCCACCGCAGCTCCTCCTTCTCTCCCGTCTACGCCAACGTTCTCGTGGTGAGCTCCTCTCTCGTTTCCCCCTCCCCGTTCGCCTCCTCGCGCCCCATCGTAGTTTCCCCGCTTAGTTGAGCTCCGACCGCCGCGCCTCTCGTCACCGGCGAGCCTCCAGAGCCTCCCCGTGGTCGCCTTGTGCTCTTGGCGACACGGGAGACCACAGGGACCCATCCATGCCCTCTGTTTGGCAAGAGGAGCCTGGAGCTGCCGTCCCCAGTGAGCATCGCCACGGCCAGTGCCACCGGCGGCTAAACGCCGGCCGACCGGCTTAATTAACCTAACCCCATGGTCATTTGACCCTAGGTCAATGACAAGTGGGCCCCCGCCCCCTCCTAATCCCCCTGTTAGTGTAAACTAACCGGGTTTTAACCTAGAGAGAATGACAGGTGGGTCCCAGGCGTCAGGTTGACTGGTCAGCCCCCCCTGACGTCATCCTGATGTCATCCTGACACAATAATTCATTTTCTCTAATTAACATAAATTCCAGAAAATGATGAAAACTTTGAAATTGAATAAGTTTTAAACCATAAATACAAATCAAACAAATAATATATGAAAAATTATCAGAAAAATGAAAGGAATCCAAATATGCAACTTTCAAGAATGAAAAAATAGTTTACAATGATCAAACAGTAGCAAATGTAATTTGGGCAATTTTGAATAATCGTTTGGAGTTTGAATTTGAATTCCTTTCTCAAATCAACTTCAATTAACATGTTGAAACTTGAACATACCCCACATGAGTACCATGCCATGCTATGTTTTACATCTTTATTGTGCATTGCAATGTGATGTTTATACTTTGTTTTCTCGGTGTCTACTTCTTCTCGATAGATTCATCGCCGGATGTAGTTTCCGACTACTCTGAAGAGTGGCACCTCGTGATCGTCAACAAGGCAAGAAAACCCCGTTGATCATTTCTATATAAACCCATTTCCCTCTTGTTCTCTTATGCATGATTAGGTGATTCACATGTTACCGTTCTATCGCTAGTTGAACCCATCCTTTGCATGACCTATCATTGCTGCCACAGTATTAACCAAACCTCAACGTAGCAGATCCAGGATTGTTTGTGTTCATCATGTGGCCCTTCATCCATGTTATGCTATGTTATGCTTAGAGTTATTGCAATGAAGATGATCCATCTGGGTGATGTACCGGGATGGTAGAGAACAATGCAACGTAATGGTAATGTGTTGGTGAAGTCACCCTAACAAAGGTGAACAATGAGAGGTTGTGTAGGAGTACACAGTGGGTTGTCTCATTTAAACTGCCCTAGGCCCCGAGTTCTCGTGTTGTGATCCAAGACAAGAGTACTTCCACATGCAGGGCTATGGGACCCCGTTTGGCCTACTATCTCACCCCAACTATGGTCCAGGATTCGCATGGGTTATTGCTTCTTCGATTTGATTTTGTGCCGGAGTGGGAGGTGATGCACGGTTACTCTGTAGCACGGTTTTATACAAGCGCAGTACCATCCGTTGAGGTGGGCTTGTCGGACTTTCCATACATCGTTTGAGTCCTGAATGAAAACCCCGATCGGATTTCCGATTGGGGTACATACTCAAATAGGCGATCCCCTGGACTAGAGTTGGAGCCGTGAGGTAAGTTCCTTGGTGTTTATCCTCGTCCGACATCAGCTTGAAGGATAACGAGTCACGAGAGGTAAGTGATGACACGTGTGTGAAGCGTACACCCCTTCAGGGTAATGATCTATTAGAATAGCCGTATCCGCGGTTATGGACTACTTGGAGACCTATACTTGATTATTAGACAACTTAAATGGATACTCTAAAACTGCCAAGATAGGTGTGAGTGCTTTGGGTTGCTTCCTTGTGGGAACTCGAGGAAGAATCCATGGTGGCGTATTGATGTGGTGATCAAGATTAGATGGACTTGAGTGCGCCTCTCATCTCAACTCTATGTAGTCGTAGTACAGGTTAGCCAAGTCAAAGCTTTCTGCATTACAGCCCCACTTGCCTTTACCTTGACACCTGAGCATGAGTACTGTAGATCTAATGTAAGTCTTGCTAAGTACATCTTTGTACTCACGTTTGGTTATTTTATGATTTAGAGACGAGACCACTGACCCTGATGGTGGCGTCCCCCTCAAGCTCGACGCCGATGAAGTCATCTAGTTTCAGACAGCAGGTTGGTCCATCTGGAGGGTCGTTCTGTTTTTTTAAAGTCTTCTTAAGCCATTTGTTAACCTTGTCTTTACTAAGACATAATTTGATTCCGTTGTTGTATGATGTAATGTTGGGTCACAGTTATGTGATCTCTGGTTGTAACACTAGTATATCTGCTCTATTTAGCAGATGCAATAAAACTATGAGTTTGTAGATTTCATGTTGTGTTACCTATTGTTATTCACTTGGCATGCATGTTGCGTGTATGTTTATATTGTGCATGCCATGTGAGGGGTTCGATAGCTTAGTTGTGCTCTCACTGGCGGTCTTTCATACACCAAGTGGCCCTTAGATGTGTGCAACTTGGGGCATCGCGATGCAATTGCTCGTGACTCTGCCACGTGGCACACTTTGTTGTATGATTGAGCCCGCCCGAGACCCCGACTAAGTGATCAGGCAGGAGTCTGTTTATGAAAGTGTTATAACACAATCGACAATATGGTTGAGGCGGAGTTGTCTATGATTATGGGATTTCACCACCCAAAATCATTTAGACTTGTGAGCGGACGATGAGGACCCATCTCAGTTGATCATCCGGCATGGATGGGATGCCCCTCACGTTCGAGCTTTCCGAGAGTGTTCTGTGCTTGGCCTTGTCTGCTTAGACAAGTGGGTACGGCTCTCGGCTCTTCATATGATTGAGTTGTAGCGGGAATTACATATGCATATTCTGGGTCCCGACAGACTTGGTATCAGAGAAGGACTGTCTGTAGGATTACTAAACCTTGGCCGAAGTCGAGTCTAGCCTTCTATAGTTATATAGTTACTCTAGGTATATAAGGGAACAACGTGAGCCTTCTTTTTTCCCCTTACCCTCATCGATCTGAGTTCTGATTCACCCTCATATTTTCTACGTGCAGATAAGACTAGGCTCATCTTTGTCTTTCTAGGACATCTCGTTGATAGCTTCCTTTTTAGCCGTAGCAAAGTTGTGTTCGGTTGTCTAGAGTCGTTGTGCTTCTTCTTTTGAGACTACCTATGTAACTGTTGTTGTTATGTTGTAAGAATTTTCACTTCTATTATAATTATAGCCGTTATGTTGTCTGAGTCATTCTAGGTTTCTTCATAGTCTGATGCATTTGCAAAATCCTTTTATCTATTTCGGATGTCTTTCGAGAAGATTTTCTAGGTGGCATACCCGACAGTCCCATAGAGTTTGTTGTAGGTTTTATTCTAGAAACCTATATTGATGCATTTGCATTTCTTCCTCCCACTTTAGATGTCGTCTAGCCATACTAACCACACTCACCATTGTGTTGGGGTACTTTGCTACTCTGACATTTCTGTTGTAGCTCCTAGTAAGCCATGACCATCCTCAGGAAAACAACCGAGAAATCCAAGCCCTAAATCTACTCACCCGACAGATGTGTAGAATTCATTGTAGATCTTGCCCCAGGAACCGCCCCACTTTCCATATGCCTATATAGAATGGCCCCACCCGAGTTAGCTGAGCTTAAAATCCAACTCAAAGCTTTGTTGGCAAAAGGCTTCATCCTCCCTAGCTCATGGCCATGGGGTTGCCCCGTTCTGTTCGTAACGAAGAAAGATGGAACAGAAAGGATGTGCGTAGATTATCGCCCACTTAATCTAGCGACGATAAAGAACAAGTACCCACTTCCCAGGATCAATGATCTTTATGATCCACTTGCAGGATCCTCAGTCTTCTCCAAGATGGATTAGAGATTAGGTTATCCTCAAATCAAAATCAGAAACGAGGACATTCCCAAAACGGCTCTCACTACTTGTTATGATCTTTATGAGTACACCGTCATGTCCTTCGGTTTAACCAATGCCCAACCATTTTTTCGCGCTTAATGAATTCAATATTCATGGAGTATTCAGACAAGTTCATTGTGGTTTACCTCCATGACATCCTTATATACTCGAAGAATGAAGAAGAACATGCTGAGAATCTAAGGCTGGTATTGATGAAACTTCGAGAGCATCACCTATATGCCAAATTCTCCAAGTGTGAATTCTGGTTACCAGAAGTGACCTACCTAGGCCACATGATTTCTGCGAAAGGCATTGCAGTCAGCCCCGAGAGAGTTCAGGCCGTCCTTGACTGGAATCCACATGAAAGCTATTGTCGCCGCTTTGTTGAGAACTTCTCCAAAGTTGCAAAGCCTCTAACTAAACTCCTCAAGAAAGATATGAAATTCGAATGGACCCCCAAGTGCGAGGAAAGCTTTCAAGAGCTGAAAAGAAGATTAACTTCCTCACCCGTACTTGTGCCTCTAGACACCAAAAGGAATTTCAAGATCTTTTGTGATACTTGACGGCAAGGGTTAGGGTGCATACTTATGCAAGATCGGCATGTGGTAGCATATGCTTCGCGCCAATTGCGTCCACATGAAGAGAACTATCCTACACATGATCTTGAACTCGCTACCATAGTTCATGCCCTGAAGACTTGGCGACATTACCTCCTTGGTAATCATTGTGAAATCTATACTGATCACCAAAGCCTCAAATATGTATTCACCCAGCCTAATCTTAATCTCAGGCAAAGACGCTGTATAGAGTTGATAAAAGATTATGACTTAGGAATTTCTTACACCCCAGGCAAAGCCAATGTCATGGCTGATGCACTAAGTCGTAAGTCGTATTGTAACAACCTCATCAGTGGCCTTTGCATATAACTGAGTGGAAATGCGATAAAGTCAGTATGGATTTCATCAGTGGCTTTCCAAAGTCTCAAAAGGGAAAAAATGCCATCTTCGTGGTCATTGATCATCTTTCCAAAGTTGCTCACTTCCTTCCTGTTCGAGAAAGTATAACTGCTAGTCAGTTAGCGGATATTTATGTCTCTCGAATAGTCTCTCTCCATGGTGTTCCTTTGGAAATCAATTCAGACTGTGGAAGTCTTTTCACCTCTCGATTTTGGGAAAGTTTTCAAAATGCTATGGGAACCCATCTCTCCTTTAGCACCGCTTTTCATCCCCAGTCAAGTGGTCAAGTAGAAAGAGTCAACCAAGTACTCGAAGACATGCTCAGAGCCTGTGTTATCTCATTCGGAAAGAGCTGGGAGAAATCTCTTCCACTCGCCGAGTTTACTTATAAAAACAACTTCCAATCTAGGTTGGGCATGGCACCTTATGAATTTCTCTATGGAAGAAAATGTCGAACAGCATTGAACTGGTCAGAAGCTGGTGAAAGACAATTCTTTGGACCGGATATGATCCAGGAATCAGAAGAGAAGGTTCACATTATTCGTGAGCAATTGAAAACAGCCCAGTCTCGTCAAAAAACCTACTATGATCGTCATCATAGGCAAGAAAGCTATGAGCTGAACGTGTAGGCTTACCTCCAGGTTACTCCTCTGAAGGGAACCCATCGCTTCGGTATCAAAGGAAAATTGGCCCCTGATACATCTCAAACGTATCTACTTTTCCTAACACTTTTGCTATTGTTTTCCATTCATTCTTGCATGATTTGAGCTAAACTAACCCGGACTAACGTTGTTTTCAGCAGAGTTGCCTGTATGGTTTTATTGTGCGTAGGAAAATGGATTTTTGGACATCTCAGAAAATTCCCTAAAAAATACCTAAAAATCCACGCACCCGAAGGAGCCCAGAGCCAGAAGGGGGGGGGACAGAGGGCAGCCAAGGGGGCCCCAGGCTCCCTGCTAGCGCGAACAGGGGTGGGGTCGCGCCCACAGGCCGCTTGGGCGACTCCCCCCTCCCCTGGTGCCCTACTTTGACTCCTATTTATTCTCGTGACGGGGAAACTTTGAAACAGAAGTCGCTTTTCCAGAACCCGTCGCGGAGCTGCCACCACCCTCTGTTCTTCCTCTAGAGGGCTAATCTGGAGGCTGAATTGGCCTCCGGAGAGGGGAGATCGTCGCCATCGTCATCACCATCACCACTACATCATCCTTCCTCCATGACTTCTGTTCACATGTGTGATTAATTCCCTACTGTAGGCAAAGGGGATGGTAGGGATTGGATGAGATTGATCATGTAATAGTTCGTCAGATTGTTGGGGGCATGTTGCCTATCAACTACTTTGGTGTTTATCATCTTTGCTACAACTTCTTATTCTTAATGCATGTCACTTTGGGCCCGAGTGCCATGTTTTCGGATCTGAACCACTTATGTTTTCATGAGTTTATCTATGTTCGAGATCCTATCTATGAGTTGTATGCACCTATTATGGTCCGAAACCGCCGATCCCAAAGGTGACAGCTTGGGACACCAAAGGGGATGGTCTATAATTTGAGGATTCCATGTATCCATTGAGTTTATTGCTTTGTTCCGGTGCTCTTTGACAGGAGCACCTTAATCTCCGTAAGTTCCTTTTGGCCCCGTTCATAGCGGGATGGTAGGACAAAAGATGGTGTGCAAGTTCTTATTGCAAGCACACACAACTACCTATGGGATACATGCCTAATGTTTGATATTTGCCTAGATGGTCATTGCTTTTCTGTGTGCCTTGCCCCGAGTTAGAATCTATTACATGTTCATTCTTATTCATGCAGCGCCCGACCATCCATCTCCCTAGCCTAAAGTATTTTAGTCCTGTTGGTCACTAGTTGTTACTTTTTCCTGTTTTACTATTGCTATCATATCACAGTTGCTATTAATATTTTGTTGCAAGCAAGCATATTTCAGGTGCGGTTGAACTGACAACTCAACTGTCAAAGCTTATAAATACTCTTTGGTTCCCCTTGTGTCGAATCAATAAATTGGGTTAACTTAACTGCGAGTACACTACAATCGATCCCCTACAGTTGAGGGTCATCAAGTACTATTTTCTGGCGCCCTTGCCGGGGACCATAGCAATATTTACAAGTCTACTTGAAGTTTACTTGATGATGATTATATTACTCTTGATGATGATCTTGCAGGGAACTCAGAGAGTTTGCCAACTCTGACCCTGATGCTATTAAGGAGTTGCTCGAAAAGCACTCCATGAAGAACACGATTATTCCTGATCCTTAAATTTGTCACTTCTCCTATATGCATCACTGATCCTGATTACGAATTCTCTGTTGATATTTCACTTATATCTACAGTCGAGGCTGACCCCTTTTATGGCAGAGAAAATGATGATGCTATAGCACACCTGACCAAACTCGCTGAGTTAGGTGACCTATTTACTACTGATGAGAAGATATGAAATTTCTATGTGGACAAGCTTTTTCCTTTCTCTTTAAAGGGAGACGCTAAATCCTGGTACAATGCACTACCCTATGGTTCCATTGAGAGTCCTCAGGACTTAGTTTAATTTTTTGTTGATAAATATTATCCTGCTCATATGCAACATGTTGCTTTGAAAAGAATCTATAACTTTAAAGAGTTGCAGGATGATCACCTCCCTAAAGCTTGGGGGAGGTATTGTGACTTAATTAAGCTAGACCAGGACATGAAGTCCCAAAGAATGAATTACTTGATATATTTTATGCTGGTCTAACCGATGAATCCAGGTCCTATCTGGATAGTTGTGCTGGTTGCGTTTTCAGGGAAAGAACACCGGCCGATGCTGAAGAATTAATTGGCAAGATTGCCAAAAACCATGAAGATTGTGTTGGATATGTGCCCTAGAGGCAAATTAATAAAGATATTTGTCACATATCTTTTTGTTCATAATACGTTATATATTGTGCAAGAATTGTATTAAGCGGAAACATTAATACACGTGTGATATATAACAACCTGGTCCCTAGTTAAACTCAGGCATACTAGCTCACTGGGCAATTGATGATCAAGGTTTCCTGATCATGAGAACATAATAGTCTATTGACAATGAGGTCATATCATTAGGAGAATGATGTGATGGACACACACCGACCTTAAGCATTGCAGTGTGATGAAGTCACATAAGTTCAGCATTGCGATGACTTAATAACATAGTGCATTAACCGTTACACAGAAACATGGTAACTGAAAAGGTGTATCTTGGGTATTCCGAAGTAGATATGTTGAGGAGTATGAAATAGAGCAGAGCGGGATTTGTCAATCCGAGTGACGGATAGGTACTCTGGGCCCACTCGATGGTGTTGCATCAATAGCTTACAAGCAAGTGACTAGGTCACAAGAGATGTAATATTCACAGACGAGTAAACATGTTATGTCGGAGACGAGGAAGAACTAGGTATTGGATACCGACGATCATACCTCGGACAAACATAGTACCGAAGCACAAAGGGATCAAGTCATATTGTTAACGGTTCAACAGCGATGAAGTTTATTCGATGGAAGCGTAGGGGCACATCAAGGATTGTAACCAGATCCCACATGATGGTCATTGGTCAGAGAGTGTCTCGATCATGTCTACTGTTTCCCGGACCGTAGGGTGTCACACTTAAGGGCAATCGATGCATTAAGGATTGATTCGGGATCAGTGGTGAAAAGAGAGAAAACACCGGAAATGTACCGTGAGGTGCCGGAAGCTGTTCTCGAATATTTTGAAAGGTCCAAAATAATATATATTAATGTTTAAATATGTTTTATTATTTAATTGACAGAATTAAATATTAAAAATTATTTAAATAATTAATTAAAAAGGTGAAAAGGTATTTGGGCCTTAAAAGGCCCATGAGGGGAAGGGGGAGCCTCCCCTTGGGCTTGGTGCCATGGGAGGGGCCCAACCCACCTCCTAGCCGCACCACTCCCCCCGTTGGGGGTTTAGTCCCACATGGGGGAAGGGGAGGGGGTGGAGCCCCTCCTTGGCCTATATAAGGAGGGGGTGCGGGTGCCTTTTTCAACACAACATTGAGTTTCTCTCTCTCTCTCTTTCTCCGACCTAGAGCGGACTCCCCTGGTTTGGATTTTGCACCTGGTTGGGGGTTTCACCATCATCCGGACGCTGTCGCGCTGCCGGAATCGGGATCCGGATCAATCTTCTTTCCGCTGCTCTTCTGGTTCGGAGCGCGGAGGTACGTCGGTTGCACCATACGTGTGTAATCCCGCGAGGCACTACACGTGTGGTGCTACTTCATCGTCGGAGGTTCTTCAACACGACAGGGAGGTCGTAGGATCAGAGTCTATGCCAACCACGTTCGAGGAACGTTTCCCTCTGTCGGTCTTCAAAGGTATGAACACCGATTCCTTCCGTTACATACATCAACATAGCACAGATCTTGGGTTCAGGACTCGTAGGTAGGAATTTTTTTTGTTTTCTGCGCCGATCCCCAACAGTGGTATCAGAGCAAGGCTATGCGTAGATGTATTGTACGGGTAGAACACATCTAGGATGTGGGCATCAATTCTCCAATTGTTACCCTCCCACGTGTACTCGTTTAGCGTTGCGGCCATGTCCTGATGAAGCGGCCCCGACCGACCTTACACGTTTACGCGAGACTGGTTCCACGCTTGACATATGGCTTTGTGACGCCCCCAAAATCAATCCGTGTACAGTAATCATACACGCAGGGTACACGACTGAGATTAGGGTGCCACGGTGAGAATATCACATCACAACACTAAACACAAAAGGATAAACCAATAAGTTACAATAAAGGGGGGTCACGCGGACCCGAATACATAAGTTATACAAACCATAATATCTGAGTACAGACATAGTTAGTCAAGTTTTGCCTTAAGAAGGCTAGCACCGATAACATCAGAGATACAGATCGAAAAGGCAAGGCCTCCTGCCTGGGAGCCTCCGAAACTACTCCTGGTCCTGGTCAACGGGGGTCTCGACGTAGTAGTAGCCGCCTCCGGGGTACTCCTGCTCCTGGGCTCCAACGTCGACTGCAGAGGCCGATCAGGCAAACATAAAGGGGGGAATAAAGCAAAGGTGAGTATCTAGTATACCCGCGAGTCTTACGTCCGCTACTAAGCATTATGCATTGTATCAATGGAAAGGGGAGGCTGTATATATAGTGGACTGCACGATAGAAATCAGAATAAGGGTAAGAAGCTAGGCCTATCGAAGACTAGCATCTTTTGACGATGTCTTGTAGCATGAGGAGAGAAACAGCCAACAGTTTATATAAAGCATAAAGTAACAATGAAACAGAAGTTGCTGCAACATTGTATAATAGTGAGTTGTAATGATTAATAATGATAATGCCTCCGAGTTCCCTTCCTCAACTCCCTGCGAGGATGAAGACCCGGAACCATACAGTTTAATAATAATAGTTTCTAGTGGTAAGATCCAGCTTCAGCATAAAGCGTCCTGTTACCGTGGACACGGCTATTCGAATAGATTAAACTCCCTGCAGGGGTGCACTACTGTTCAGCCTGCACGCTCGGATCTCCAGGGTGGCGTGAACCTTGTTAGGGAACGCCCCACCGAGGCTATCCGACACATCACAGCCCATCCTAGGCTCAACAGAGAGGCCATCCGCCGGACTATATCCTATGCGCCAAGGGGTCTAGGTCCCTCACCCTTGCACGCTCCTGCACGGTACGAGACTGGCCGGTGAAGCAAAAGCAAATCCAAAACACACCTGCTGCAACAAAGAAGACAAGACAACTTCCCGGCAATCAGCCCGTGGTACTGCTGACGTCTGAAGAGCTTTCGGACGAACTACGACACGGAGGGCCCACACCGTAATCCCACGTGTAGGTAGTGCGTACAGGCCTTTGCGGCCTCTCAAGTCATCCGCCGAACCATTTAGCATTTTAATTAACCTGCGTGACAACCGTTATCGTTGCCTCGACTTAACCGACCCGCGGTCAACGTCAGCAGTCAGGACCACCAGTAACGTCGGTGCCTGCCCTGTCGTCCCACCAAGTCTCTGCGATTACCAACAAGGTGAACCATCTCCTTACCTTGTCTCGCGTGTGCTCTTGGTAGAGCTCGTATTTCGTGGTTTGGTAACTCTCACGAGATACGAGCAGGGGCCAAGAACGCCAGTAACGTCGGTCGTACCCTCCCTGTCGTTCCCGACGATATACCTCTCGCGGGCACCGTTGGGTCGCCCGACTTCTTACCTTAAGGACAACCGCTGTTCAGGACCCTATGGCGGCAAGACAAAGTCAGCCTCGAGTGGAGTACAAGGATTACTCCTTGATAGCTCACACTTGAGGTGACTAGGCATAACCCAGATAGGGGCCTTTGGCGGTGTCTGCATTGTACCGTACCTGTGAAGTTGTAATAAGTTGTATCCGCGTTCACTCCCCTGAGTGGTCACGGCCCGCTATCTAATCCTAGCTAACAATGCGCAGGGTTCACTGCTGAATAATGCATAATTATAATAGGCAGCATAGGATAAAGGAAAGGTACATCAAGGGCGACAAAAACAGGCTATGCAATTGAATAGGATTGTAATCGTAGCAGCAGCAGTAACAATGTCTAGTGCAAGAAATGTACGGAAAGATAGGCGATATCTAGGGAAGAGAATGGCTCTGCTTGCCTGGAAGCTCGACGGTAGGGGCAGGGTCGTCGACGAAGTAGTCGTACCCGGCAGCAGTGTAGTCGGCGGTACCAGCGGGGTCTACCAGAGAACAAAAAGGGGGGAGAAACAATAAATATAAAGCAATCATAGCAAACAGATGAATAGCATGACGTATGCAATGTTAACGGTGTTCTAACGCAGTGCAATGCACGTTGCTCGGAACGGAAATTCATCAGAGGATGAACTACCGGCTCCGGGTGATTACCGGACAGGGTGTCCAGAGGGGGAAGGGTTCATGTCGGAGGTGTCGTGTTCATCCGACAAAGATAAGGGGGGGTGTATCCGGGTTAGTTGAGCTATTCCGAACAACTTTCGTGTTCGAAATAAATTCATCCGGATACTTTAACAGTACCGGACAAATCATCGGACCGACGGTCCGGAGGGGGAATGTCGATGTTCGGTGTGTTAGGGGGGTGGGGTAGACATACGGATAGCGTATCTGTATCCGTTATATTTTTCTGATCAATTTTCATGTATAAAGTTTTTTAATCTGACTTACGGTTTAAAAGATATTGAATTTCTAAATTTAAATAAATTTAAATAAATTTCTGGATTTATTTTATTAATTAAATACTAACATTATCCATAACAGTTGACTGGTCAAACCTGACTAGTGGGACCCATTGGTCAGCCTCACATTTCTAATAATTCATTTAATTAAATTAAATTAACCTCTGGACCCACATGTCATACACTGGAATAAATCTAAATTCTTTTAATTATTAATCTGACAGTGTGGTCTACCTGTCATAGACTCATATGCTTAATATTTTCTAATTATTTTTAAACAGAGGGTTAAGTGGGTGGGGCCCATATGTCATAGGTGAGGGGGTGGGTTATTATCCCCTCACTTTCAATCAGAGGTGATTAGGGGGCTAATCCCCCGGGGCCCTACCAGGCAGTGACAGGGGGAGGGAGCTTAAGTTCCATGGCGCTATCGCCATTAGAGGTCGACGACGAACAGGGACACGGCGAGGTCGTGGGGGGGGGGGGGGCTCCGGCGAACACAAGTCCAGCAGGAGGGGGGAATCGACCCTGGGGTTCGCTGCGGGTCGGTTGGGGGCCGGGTATGTTGCAGGGGAGGCCGGGCTCGCCGGCAATGAAGAGCACGACGACGGCGGGGCACTGGCTATGCGGAGCCGGCGCTCTAACGCGCGAAGCACGGCCCGGCGAGAGGGGAAACAAAGCGGCGCTCACCAGGAAGCGAAGGGGAGTGGTCTCGTGGCCGGAGGTGGTTGGGCGGGAGCTCCACGGCGTCAATGGCGCTGGCGGTTGGAGGAGGAAGAACTCGCGATTCGCGATGCGCGGCGCGTCCCGGTGTCGATTGCGAGCACGAGAGGAAGGAGTCGAGCGCGGCCGACCTCCTGGACAACCTCCCGTGGCACGGGGAGGCCGCTGGCCGCGTCGACGATGACCTCTCGGCGACGGCGAGCTCGGGCGAGCTCCTGGTCGAGGGAGAAAACTGCGAGGGGGAGGGAGAGAGGAATGGCACTTGGGAGCTCTAGGGGTGGGTGGCTTCGGCCTTATCCCCGCAGAGGCGAGAGGGGAGCAGGTGAGGGGGCAGGTGAGGGGAGGACCATGGCGTGCTCTCGGCCCCCGTCCATGGCGACAGTGGCGGGGTGGGGGCAGGGGAGTTGGTGGGAGGGAGACAGATGGGAGGGTGTGCTGGCCGGGTGGGCCAGGCTGGGGGGGGAGTGGGCCTCGCCCAGTGGCGGGGTTTAGGGTTTTTTTTGTATTTTCTTTTGCTTTTTGTTTTCTATTTTCTTTCTTTACTGTTTATTTATTTTAAATACTTTTGCTTTTTTGTAAAATATGTAATAGGTTCCATAATTAGTCATATACATTCCTAGGGTGCCACAAAAATTTTAGACTTAAAATAAAACCATTTACTATTTCTTTATAATATTCAATTGTCAAATGGTGTTGTTTTTCTTGGTGTTTGAATTGTTTAAATTTTCCAGTGGCAAAATAAAATACCATAATCACATGGGCATGACCCAATGATTATTAGTGATTTTATAAAAGTGGTCCCATGATTTTAGGGCAAAGTTTAATTGCAACATATTTTTCATAGCCACCAAAAGGCATTTTGAATTTGATTTGATTCAAATTTGATCATGGCATGATTTAGCAACAGTAATTGTCATTAGCAAAAGGATTACTGTTACAGACAACTAAGGGTGTTAAAGGCTTGTACTATATAAGTGGCTGGGGGTGTCTGTCTCTCTAACATTAGCGACGCGAAGACGTTTGCAACGGAGGGCCCCGACAGGGGTGTAATAGAGACGATTGCAGGATTGGTGTTGTGGCTTGTTTTGGCAGGATAGAAAGCGGTTCTCTCCCGAAACCCCTTAGCAGCCACGTAAAACTTGCAAAAGATAAAGTAGAAGGCGTTCTAACTTTAATTTGCATGTAAGAGGGGATCATAGCTTGTATGATTTACAGTTTTACTTCCTGTCTTGCTAATATGCTAGATATGTGACGGTGGCATGATAGGATAATCTCTCTCAATAGCATGATTGTATTCTCCCTTAGTGGGCACCGCCTAGAAGGATCTCTTTATGATAGGCAGGCCGTGACGATCGGGTGCCATACATACATGAGCGATGGCATGAGGTTGGGTTTGGCAAGCCTAGCATATGCAGATATGGGCTTGCTAAACAGCCATACACTAAGGTTCGACTGGCAGGCTTGACATATGTAGATATGAGCTTGGGATACGGATGACCGAAAGGTTAAGCATGAGTCATATAACGGATATGATTGGCATGATGTCCTACCTAGGGAGATGTGTCGTCGGCCGTGTGATATTCGAGGACGATCATTCAAACTAGGATTATGTTAATCACTTAGTAAATTTGGAGAGATGTTTAACTAAGTGGGAGTTTTAGAATTAATTAAAATTGAACTCCAATTATGACCAAAGTCTAAATATGTGTTTTGAAAATAACCATTTTAGATGGCTGCACCTCACCCCTCATTCAACTTAGGGTCATTCCTAGACAAAGACAAACTAAAAACCGATGGGTCAAACTTCACCAACAGGTTCCGCACTCTGAGGATTCTCCTCGTTCCCCTCAAGATGGCATACGTACTAGAGGCCGCGTTAGGTGACGAACCACCAGCAGACGCTAGTCAGGATGAGAAGAATGTCTACCTCTCTAAGACGGATGATTACAACCTTGTCCAGAGTGGAATGCTTTACTCCATGGAGGCTGAGCTGCAGAAACGCTTTGAGAGGATGGGTGCATATGAGATAATCACCGACCTCAAGGCCGTCTTTGCACCCCAAGCCAGGGCTGAACGTTATGAGGCTTCTGAAGCTTTCTTCTCAGCAAAGATGGATGAGCATAGCAGTGTTAGTGAGCACGTGGTCAAGATGTCTGGCTACGTTCAACGCTTGAATGCTCTAGAATGTCAGATTCCAGATGAACTTGCTGTTGATAGGGTGCTGCAGGCGCTGCCCCCTAGCTACAAAGGCTTTGTGTTGAACTACAACATGCAGGGGATGACTAAGACCCCTTCTGAGTTGTCCGCCATGCTGAAAACTGATGAGGTTGAGATCAAGAAGGAGCATGTTGTATTCATGGTCAACAAGACCGTTGAATTGAAGAAGTCTGGCAAGAAGGAGAAGGGAAAGAAGGGAAGACCGAAGAAGGGTGACAAGCCAGTTGTCATTCCTCGTAAGGATCCCAAACCTGGACCCAAGACCGGCGTTGAGTGCTTCTACTGCAAGGGTGATGGTCACTGGAAACGCAACTGCCCCAAGTACCTAGAGGTTAAGAAGGCTGGCAAGATTGTCAGAAGAGACAAAGGTATATTTGATATACACGTTATTGATCTTTTTTTAACAAGCGCTGGGAACAACTTCTGGATATTTGATGTTGGATATATGCTCTAGAGGCAAATAATATATGATTATTCCAATATATCTAAGCAAGTTCATAACCAGTTTCATACCGTGCTAGAACTGTATCAGTGAAACAATGATACAGGTGTGGTATAGAAACCCCCAGAGTTCCTAGTTAGCCTCTACATCGATAACTAGTTCATGGTCAACATGATGGTCGTGGTTTCGCGATCATGGACAATTAAGTCTCTTGACTATGAGGTCACCTCACTAATTAAGTGACGTGATGAACATTACCCAAAGTAAGCATTACAGCATGATCAAATCTTGTGAAGGTTCAGTGTTGTAATTACAGAACGTGGTAGACCGTTCCTTTGACCGTGAGTACATGCATAATTGCTATCTTCCCGGATGCTTTGACTTACATCCCACCACCTGACTGAAATATGCGGGTCATAACGGTTGTATCTTGGGTATTCCGTGGAGATATGTTGAGGAGTATTGTTTACAAGAGCGGGATTTGTCAATCCATATGATGGATAGATACTCGGGGCCCACTCAGTGAGATTCCATCCATAAAGCTGCGCAGCGTGTGACTAGGTCACGGGGATGAATATCACGGGAACGAGTGAATTAGGATTTGTTCTGAACGAGGTTGAACAAGACATAGGATGTCATTGATCGAATCTCGGAACAATCCAGTATCGCTAACAAAGGGAATTCTATACGACGTAAGGTCCAATCGGTGTTGATATCCAGAATGCACAGAGGTCAATATGGGCATCCAGGTCCCGCTGATGATCATCGACCGTAGCCACATCTCGGTCATGACTGGAGTGTTCTCGGACCGTAGGGTAACAACTTAAGGGCTCGATGAAATCGGAGACCTTTTCGGAACTATCGGAGTTATCGGAGAATAAGAGAGAACTCCGAAATCGTTTCGAAAGGGAGACGGAAAAAGTTCCGTGGTTCCGAATTGTTCGGAAAGTTATTTAGATATGTTTTATTATTTAATTAATGAATTAAATATTAAATATAATTTAAATAATTAATGGAATAATATTCTTTTTTGAGTTTTGTTTTTTCTTTAAGAAAGAAGAAAGAAAAAAAAAGGAATAAAAGAAAAAAAAGGGAAGGACAAGTGGCGCCTTGGGCCACTTGGCCCAACTAGTGGCCAGCCAAGGCCCTAGTGGCCGACGGCCACATGCGGCCACAAGCATGGCACGGCCATGTGCATGGCGCAATTAGCACATATGTGGTACTAGTTTTAGTACCACATCGCTAGTTGACAGGCATGCGCACCCCCTTTCCCCTATATATAGATATGGTGGGTAGTCATTTTTCAACACAGAAAATTCCAGAAAAATACAGATAAATTCTGTAGATCTTTCTCTCCCTATTTCTCCCTCCTATGAGCGAACTCCCCTTGTTTGGAGTCTGCACTGGGTTGGGGATGTCTCCACTATACGCACGCCGTCGTGCTGCTGCAACTCTGGTTCCGGAGGTTTGCTTTCGCCACCTTCGCTGGATTGGAGAACGGAGGTCGTTATCGAGTCTCGTATGTGTGCGAGTACTACGAGGTGCTACACGTATGGCACTACACCCATCCGGGTGCTCAACACAGCCAGGGGGCTGTGAAACTTGATCGACTACATCAACCACGTTTGCGGGAACATTTCCCGCGCAACGGACTACACCCCGAGGTATGTTATTTCCGCACTCCTTTCCGTTATGGTAATACAGCTAGCTGGATCTTGGGTTATGGGAACGCTAGTTAGAAAAATTTGTGTTTTCTGCTGCGAACCCCAACAGTGGTATCAGATCTTGGTCTATGCTTAGAATTATTGTACGGATAGAACACATCGGGGATGTGGGCGTTGATTGTATGATTGTTACCCTCCCACGTGTACTTGTTCACATCTGCGGCATTGTTTGATGATGCGGCCCCCGACCGACCTTACGCGTACGCTTACGCGAGACTGGTTCCACGCTTGACATACGGCTTTTACCGTATAAAGTGGTTGGGGGGGTGTCTGTCTCTCTACTTTAGCGGATGTGGCATTTGCAACCGAGGGCCCCGTGCGGGGTGTAATAGAGACAATCGTATGGTTGACGTTGTGGTTGACTCGTAGGTTAAAACCTGTTTAACTATGAAAGCCCTAGCAGCCACGTAAAACTTGCAATATACAACTAGACCGTCTAAACCTTGTATTGCTAAGTGGGGGCTATCATTCGTTTGTTTGTGATGTAGCGATAGCTTTGCTATGTGTTACTAGTAAGTAGTAATCGTCATCATAAAACAAACTAAAATGGAGACACTGTAGACTTAGTGTTGCCATAGCTCAGACATCTTAAAACTTGCTAGTATAGGATACACGACGGTAGCATGTGATAAGATGATCCCTTAACAAAGCCAAACACAAGTATTCTACCGAAGTGTGCACTGCCTGGAAGGTTCTCCCATATGGCTTGATGCTCCGTACATACCGGAGTTGTCCTACATATTCAATGGAGTTCGCATGAGGTTGGGTTCGGCAAGCCTGGCATATGCAGATATGGCCTTGCTGAGAAGCATATAACATGGAGGTTAATTTGGCGAGCCTAGCATATGCAGATATGGCCTCGGAATATTAGAGATCGAAAGATCGAGCATGACTCACAGTACATATAAGATACTGTGATCGCACAAGTTGTTGTCTACCTTTGAAACTGACCCGTTGGCCGTGTGATATACGAGGTCGGGCAGTGAATCTGGATCATGTAATCACTAAAACTTCCTAGGGATGAATTGTTTTTGTGCGAGCCCATTTATAATATGATTATATGAACTCATTGTTGTGAACTAGTCTTACTTTTGTTCCTTGCAATTATGTTTGTAGAAAATGGATAGTACCCAGTACCTTGAAATGGTTTCCTTCTTACATGGTGAAAGACTTAAATAAAATGGGTCAAACTTCATTAGTTGGTATTTACGTCTTAGAGCCGTGCTCAAGAGAATCAACCTTTCATTCTTAACTAAAGAGCCTGTGGGAAACCCTCCAGCAAACGACATGGATGCCATAGCTAAGGGTATCATAGAAACCAGCATTCCGCAACCTTTGCGTGAGGAGTATGCTGATTTGGATACATACGATATGATCGATGAGCTGAAGTCATCAAATTTGCATCGGTTTAGAGTTGCCAGATTTGAGTTAGAAAGTGAGTTTCTCTCTACAAAGATGGAAAAAGGCTCTTGCCTGAAGGCACACTTGGCCAAGATGCATGAGATACATCTGAGCCTCGTAGATGACTTTGACTATGAGACCACACATGAGTCTGCGATATACACGGTGTTACACTCGCTTCCACCAAGCTATACAGACCATGTCCATGGCTATGTCGGCAGAGGTGAAAGCCTCGAGTTCTCTGACTTCATGGATAGACTTCAGTACCTGAAGGTTAAACCCATTGAAGGAGAATTTGTTGATGGAGAAGGTATATACTTGATATACTTTATAAATGTTTATTCCCTTATACAACATTTGCAGTAAATGAGTATCTGATACTTATTCTGTTTTATGAAAACAGGACCTGCCGTTGCATGGACGGGAAGAGGTGAAATCGAGGATTGATGGATATCAAGTCAGTTGATGGCCAGCATGGATTCCGCCGAGACATCTATCATAGGAGATACTTAGAGTATTAGATAAATCTTATGTAATCATTGTAGTATGAACACTTAGTTGCGTGTCTTGCATCTCGCGAGACAAAGTTATTCATGTAATGAGACAAGTCAGTTGTTCCATATTTATGAATAAAAGTGTGCTTATACTTTGATTACGTCTTGATTTATGATATGATAGAAAGCATTTATAATACTGCTATTATTGTCAAGAAATATTCAATGTTTAATGATAAAGTTGTCTTGATTATAACAAGTCAAAGATTTGATTGCATAAGGTGACTTCATAACTAATGAATTCATTAAATGTATGATCTATTAACTTGTGAGTTCATTATCGAATGAAAATCATAACTTGATTGCATGAGATGGATTAGATACACGGTCTATAAACCTCTGCAATAAATATAACCATGACAAGGTTCTAGCAAGTAGAACTTGTGCCAATCATTATACATAAATGATGTACTAAATGGGCACGTGAGTTATCATTAAAGACTTCATATGATTAATTGAAAGTTGTATTCAATTGAGATCATAAAACTGAGATTCAGGAATCACAGTGAGAAGTGAGAATACAAGGATACATATCACTACGCTACGATCCGAAGTGATAAGTATTGATATTGACATAATGGGAGACTTGTGGAAGTTGTACCACAAACTACGATGGAAGTTGAAAGTGCTAGACTACTTAAACCATTCGTAGTCATACTAAATCGTAGTATGGTCTAAACGTTCTTTCCCCTAGCACTATAGTTATTGTCGAATAAGGTTGTTTAATTCATTAAGTTAAAACACCCACTTCATGAATAGGAAACCATCCTGAATCTAACGAGACATGATAGCTCCATAACTGATGGTGTTATAAGGTTTCTTAAAAGAAAGAATTTCTTTGTAATAAAACTACAAGCAATTGAAATTACATATTCTCCCCGAATAGCAAAATGTGTGTTGCTTGATTGGTAATGCGAGAAGAAGTCTCTCGACATGGATCCAATGGGAGATAATGGAAACTTTGACCGGGGTATGGGACCTTGCCTTCAGAATATCAGAGTATTGCAACGGAAGCGTGTTCCGCTGTAATGACGCTATATAAGGAAGGATATGCCAAAGATGATTGATCTTGGTATATGAGTTGAAGCCATTGTTGAATTTAGAAGGTTGGCATGAATACGTTTTGTACAGAACAATAATCATGAGTCTTCTTAATAAAACAATAGGGAATAACATTGCTTGAAACACAAAGGAATGATGGTAGCCTAGAACACTAGGAGAAATGAAATAATATTGAGTTACATATAGGATGGCTCACGTCCTGTGAAATAAATCGGTTATTTCAAATTCTCTACAAACTAGAGAGTTATTGAGAATAATGTAATGGGCATAAGGCATTATTTGGTTATGACCAAAGTTCAATGGTGATTGACTACGGAAATGTAGGAATGCTTTAATCAATAAAATATTTCATTTACACTACGATGGACCATAGCCTGAAATTGCATCTCAGTCAAATTTGGGATTTGAAAGAGAATTGCAATGGGCATGACGAAGGTTATTTCGTTAAAAGGATGGACTATAGTACCTCAAGACAGGAACCCTCAACCTTGATTTGATCAAGTGATTTTGTGATGACCAAAATATTGAGTGGGCCAGCAGTTTCATGAAACTGAGTGGGAGCTTTGAAGACTTCCCGGAAACTTGGAATGCAGAGGGCATTTTCTGAGTGGGAGCTTTGGAAGCTTTGTCATTATGTGAGACATAGTGAACAATAAAATGACTTGATGAAAGCACAAATATATGAGTATATGATGGATATATTTGAGTGGGATCATGATCATTGTCTCAAACATATATGCATTGATATGTGTGAAGAATGATCTCAAATGTATATATATGGATATGCATTGATTGTGTATATAGAGAATCGTCTTATATACATATGTGCATTATGATATATATAGAGCATAAGGCAAATAAAATACAAGATTGCAAGAATCTTCTTTTATGTGAAATACCAACACATTACACGTTGAAATCTATATGAGTAGATTAAGATACGGATAATGAAACGAAGTGAAGGTTGGAATAATCTTCTAAGACAAGAAACAGGTTCTTGTGGCTAGAAATTATATAATGGATGAAATCCAAATATCACATGCAATGTCTTGATGGAAGAATAGAGATGCACCATGTACTAGACATGTGATCTTATATGTTCTTGACATATGATTCTACCATATAACATGCATTGTGAATCCAACAACAGAATGACTCAAAAGTTCTTGGAAGAAGAACAGATTCCGATGTGCTTTAGGAGTAAAACACAGAATCTGAATAAAGTCCATGATTTCAGTATATGAGGAATACTGAGGACTGTACTCTAAAATATAGAAAGGATAATAGACTTGAATGTAATGCAAGATTACAATTGCAAGCCATATTATGGGTCTAGATGGAATTAGAGACATCACCAAAGACATGAAAGAAATGTGAGCAAAATTCACGGCACTACAAACATAATACTACTTAAGAAAGTAGACGTATGGATAAAAGTTTAGCGTTAGAAGTATTGGACTTCTGGTTGAGTGTATTTCCCAGTATATATGACTAAGGATGAGTCTTCTAAAGACTGAACCAAGAGATCATTGGAGGATACTGTGAAATAATAGTCTCACTCTCTCGCGAAACTTATATCCAACCATTATATGATAATGAGTGGTATGTCAAAAGAGCTTTTGACCTGTACCAGTTGCAAAGGAAACATACGAATCTGAATTGGTGCAGCTCGTTGACGAAACCTCTTCCATGAGCATGCATGATCAATGAACACTTATGTGATAAGATGACTATGATCGGAAAAATGCGGCTCGATTATTAGCACTCTAGTGCAAGTGGGAGACTGTTGGATATATGCTCTAGAGGCAAATAATATATGATTATCCCAATATATCTAAGCAATTTCATAACCAGATTCATACTGTGCTAGAACTGTATCAGTGAAACAATGATACAGGTGTGGTATAGAAACCCCCAGAGTTCCTAGTTAGCCTCTACATCGATAACTAGTTCATGGTCAACATGATGGTCGTGGTTTCGCGATCATGGACAATTAAGTCTCTTGACTATGAGGTCACCTCACTGATTAAGTGACGTGATGAACATTACCCAAAGTAAGCATTACAGCATGATCAAATCTTGTGAAGGTTCAGTGTTGTAATTACAGAACGTGGTAGACCGTTCCTTTGACCATGAGTACGTGCATAATTGCTATCTTCCCGGATGCTTTGACTTACATCCCACCACCTGACTGAAATATGCGGGTCATAACGGTTGTATCTTGGGTATTCCGTGGAGATATGTTGAGGAGTATTGTTTACAAGAGCGGGATTTGTCAATCCATATGATGGATAGATACTCGGGGCCCACTCGGTGAGATTCCATCCATAAAGCTGCGCAGCGTGTGACTAGGTCACAGGGATGAATATCACGGGAACGAATGAATAAGGATTTGTTCAGAACGAGGCTGAACCAGACATAGGATGTCATTGATTGAATCTCGGAACGATCCAGTATCACTGACAAAGGGAATGCTATACGACGTAAGGTCCAATCGGTGTTGATATCCGGATTGCACAGGGGTCATTATGGGCATCCAGGTCCCGCTGATGATCATTGACCGTAGCCTCATCTCGGTCATGACTAGAGTGTTCTCGGACCGTAGGGTAACACACTTAAGGGCTCGATGAAATCGGAGACCTTTTCGGAACTATCGGAATTACCGGAGAATAAGAGAGAACTCCGAAATCGTTTCGGAAGGGAGACGGAAAAAGTTCCGTGGTTCCGAATTGTTCGGAAAGTTATTTAGATATGTTTTATTATTTAATTAATGAATTAAATATTAAAATATAATTTAAATAATTAATGGAATAATATTCTTTTTTGAGTTTTGTTTTTTCTTTAAGAAAGAAGAAAGAAAAAAAAGGAATAAAAGAAAAAGAAAAAAAAGGGAATGACAAGTGGCGCCTTGGGCCACTTGGCCCAACTAGTGGCCGGCCAAGGCCCTAGTGGCCGATGGCCACATGCGGCCACAAGCATGCCATGTGCATGGCGCAATTAGCACATATGTGGTACTAGTTTTAGTACCACATCGCTATTTGACAGGCATGCGCACCCCCTTTTCCCCTATATATAGATATGGTGGGTAGCCCTTTTTCAACACAGAAAATTCCAGAAAAAATACAGATAAATTATGTAGATCTCTCTCTCCTATTTCTCCCTCCTATGAGCGGACTCCCCTTTTGGAGTCTGCACTGGGTTGGGGATGTCTCCACTATACGCACGCGGTCGTGCTGCTGCAACTCTGGTTCCGGAGGTCTACTTCCGCCACCTTCGCTGGATCGAAGAACGGAGGTCGTTGTCGAGTCTCGTATGTGTGCGAGTACTACGAGGTGCTACACGTGTGGCACTACACCCATCCGGGTGCTCAACACAACCAGGGGGCTGTGAAACTTGATCGACTACATCAACCATTTTTGCGGGAACGTTTCCCGCGCAACGGACTACACACCGAGGTATGTTATTTCCGCACTCCTTTCCGTTATGGTAATACGGCTAGCTGGATCTTGGGTTATGGGAACGCTAGTTAGAAAAATTTGTGTTTTCTGCTGCGAACCCCAACATTTGATACAGGATCTGTTGCTCATATTTCTAACTCCTCTCAGGGGCTACGGAATAGGCGACGCTTGATGAAAAATGAACTGACGATGCGCGTGGGAAACGGCTGCCCGATTGAAGTGGTGGTGGTCGGCACGAAGCATCTTAGTCTCCCTTCGGGATTAGTTTTGATTTTGAATAAGTGCTACTATGTACCCGCATTGAGTGTGAACATCGTTAGTGGTTCTTGCTTGAAGCGAGGCCACTATTCTTTTAAGTCAGATACAATTGGTTGTGCGATTTATAAGGATGATGTGTTTTATGTTCACGCACCGGAGAAAAATGGCTTATTCATTCTTAATCTCGATTGTGATATACTTCATATTGATAACGTAGAGGCCAAAAGATTAAAACCTAGTGGCGAAGAACACATGACGATGTGGCATTGTCAACTTGGTCATATTGGTGAAAAGCGCATGAAGAAGCTTCATGATGATGGACTTCTGGAGTCATTGGATTTTGGATCCCTTGACACATGTGACCATGCCTTATGGGCAAGATGACAAGGACTCCATTCAATGGAACAATGGAGCGTGCGGAAGACTTGTTAGGGATTATACATTCAGATGTATGTGGACCTATGAACGTCCCCACACGCAATGGTCTTCGTTACTTCGTGACCTTCACAGATGACTTAAGCAGATATGGGTATATCTACTTAATGAAACATAACTCTGAAACCTTTGAAAGGTTCAAGGAATTTCAGAGTGAGGTCGAGAGTCAACTCGGGAAGAAAATCAAGCACCTTCGATCCGATCGAGGAGGCGAGTATTTAAGTCTCGAGTTTGGCGATCATCTTAATACTTGTGGCATCTTACCACAACTTACGCCGGCAGGAACACCTCAGCGAAACGGTGTTTCTGAGGGACGTAATCGAACTCTATTGGATAGCGTACGATCGATGATGTCTCATACCGACTTACCTGTGTCATTCTGGGGGTATGCATTAGAAACTACCGCTACTTAATAGGGCATCTTCCAAGACTTATGTTAGGAAACCGTAAAGACAACACAATTTGAGGAATGGCATGGCAAGAAAACCAAGTTGTCTCACTTAAAGATTTGGGGTTGTGAGGCTTATGTTAGAAACTTCAGCCTGACAAACTCGAATCAAAAGCGGATAAGTGCATCTTTGTGGGATATCCAAGGGAAACCGTGGATACACCTTCTGCAACCAGTCTGAGGGCAAAACGTTTGTCGCCAAGACTGGATGCTTTCTTGAGAAAGAGTTTCTTTCGAAAGAATTGAGTGGGAGGAAATAGACATCAACGAGATGATTGACCAATCACTCCAAGTGGAAGAAATGGCAATAGAAGTTGTTCCGAAACCATCTTCCGCAGTGGGAGCTAAGGAGAACGGTCATCATGATTTTCATAACGATCGTGACATACATGATGATCATGATCAAGATGAAGAGGATCCTATTGTACCCCGCAGGTCATCAAGAGCCCGAGTAAAAACTCAGTTTTATGGGCAACTTGTCAATGCAGTCATGTTAAATGAACCTGACGAACCTACGAACTACAAAGAAGCAATGGAGGGACCCGAGTCCGAGAAATGGCTGCAAGCCATGAAATCCAAGATAGACTCCATGTATGCCAACAAAGTATGGACTTTGGTGGATATTCCCGAGGACCGAAAGGCCGTCGAGAATAAGTGGATATTCAAGAAAAAGACTGACGCAGACGGAAACATATCTGTCTATAAAGCTCGACTTGTCGCAAAAGGTTTCTGACAAATTCAAGGAGTTGACTACGAAGAGACTTTCTCTCCCGTAGTGATGCTAAATTCTATCTAGATATTGCTAGCAATTGCTGCCTATTACGATTATGAAATATGGCAGATGGATGTGAAAACCGCGTTCCTAAATGGCAACATTGAGGAAGAGTTGTATATGGTACAACCGGAAGGTTTTATTGATCCTAAGGACGCTGGTAAGGTATGCAAACTTCAACGGTCCATTTATGGGTTGAAGCAAGCATCTCGGAGCTGGAATCTTTGTTTTGATGAGGTGATCAAAGCTTTTGGATTTGTCCAAAATGAGGAAGAATTCTGTGTTTATAAGAAAGCGAGTGGGAGCTCTGTGGCATTCCTAGTACTATATGTGGATGACATATTATTGATAGGGAATGATGTGAAATTTCTAGAGGGGGTAAAGGAATATTTGAATGGAAAATTTTCCATGAAGGACCTAGGTGAAGCTGCATACATATTAGGCATTAAAATCTATAGAGATAGTTCAAGACGCATATTAGCACTGAGTCAGAGAACTTACCTTAGAAGATATTGAATAGGTTCAATATGGATAACGCCAAGAGAGGCCTCTTGCCCGTTATGAAAGGAAGTAAATTGAGTGTGACTCAATGCCCAGCAACAACAAAAGAAAGGGAGGAAATGTCCTCAAAGCCCTATGCCTCAGCCATAGGTTCTATCATGTATGCTATGCTGTGTACTCGACCAGACGTGGCCCTGGCGGTTAGTCTGACTAATCGTTTCCAAAGTAATCCTGGAATGGATCATTGGATTGCAGTGAAGAACGTCCTTAAGTACTTACGAAGAACTAAGGATCTGGTTCTTGTCTATGGAGGATGTGAAGAAGAGCTCGCCGTAACAGGTTACGTCGATACCAGTCTTGGTACTGATCCCGATGACTCAAAATCCCAGAGGGGATACGTGTTTATGTTGAATGGTGGTGAGATTAGCTGGAGGAGTGGCAAGCAGTCAGTCGTCGTCCAATCTACGATGGAGTCGGAGTACATTGCCGCTTGCGAAGTGTCAAATGAAGCGCATTGGCTGAAGAAGTTCGTCATCGAGCTTGACGTATTCCCTAGTTGCACTGACCCTGTTAGCATTTATTGCGACAATACGGGTGCCATTGCTAACGCAAGGGAGCCGAGGACTCACTCTACAACCAAGCATATTCTCCGGTGTTTCCATGTGACACGGGACTACGTCAAGGATGGTCATACTAGGATTTGAAAAATACATACGGATCTGAATCCGTCAGACCCAATGACTAAACATCTTCCACAAGCCAAGTTTGAACAACACCGAGAGACTATTGGTGTTAGATACATACCTGATGTAAACTAGTGTAATTTGTACTCTAGTGCAAGTGGGAGACTGTTGGATATGTGCCCTAGAGGCAAATTAATAAAGATATTTGTCACATATCTGTTTGTTCATAATACGTTATATATTGTGCTAGAACTGTATTAAGCGGAAACATTAATACACGTGTGATATATAACAACCTGGTCCCCAGTTAAACTCAGGCATACTAACTCATTGGGCAATTGATGATCAAGGTTTCCTGATCATGAGAACATAATAGTCTATTGACAATGAGGTCATATCATTAGGAGAATGATGTGATGGACACACACGCACCTTAAGAATTGCAGTGTGATCAAGTCACATAAGTTCAGCATTGCGATGACTTAATAACATAGTGACTGAATCTTTAGACCGTGATGATCATACATAATTGCTATCTATTAGGATGCTTTGAGTGCATTAACCGTTACACTAAAACATGGTAACTGAAAAGGTGTATCTTGGGTATTCCGAAGTAGATATGTTGAGGAGTATGAAATAGATCAGAGCGGTATTTGTCAATCTGAGTGACGGATAGGTACTCTGGGCCCACTCGATGGTGTTGCATAAATATCTTGCAAGCAAGTGACTAGGTCACAAGATATGTAATATTCACAGACAATTAAACATGTTATGTCGGAGACGAGGAAGAACTAGGTATTGGATACCGACGATCATACCTCGGACAAACATAGTACCGAAGCACAAAGGGATCAAGTCATATTGTTAACGGTTCAACAGCGATGAACTTTATTCGATGGAAGCGTAGGGGCACATCAAGGATTGTAACCAGATCCCACATGATGGTCATTAGTCAGAGAGTGTCTCGATCATGTCTATTGTTTCCCGGACCATAGGGTGTCACACTTAAGGGCAATCGATGCATTAAGGATTGATTCGGGATCGTCGGTGAAAAGAGAGAAAACACCGGAAATGTACCGGGAGGTGCCGGAAGCTGTTCCGGATATTTTGAAAGGTTCAAAATAATATATATTAATGTTTAAATATGTTTTATTATTTAATTGACAGAATTAAATATTAAAAATGATTTAAATAATTAATTAAAAAGGTGAAAAGGTAATTGGGCCTTGAAAGGCCCATGAGGGGAAGGGGGAGCCTCCCCCCTTGGGCTTGGTGCCAAGGGAGGGGCCCATCCCCCCTCCTAGCCGCACCACTCCCCCCCCCCTTGGGGGTTTAGTCCCACATGGGGGAAGGGGAGGGGGTGGAGCCCCTCCTTGGCGTATATAAGGAGGGGGTCACTACTAGGGAATAGCCTTATAGTGGTGCACTGTTTTTGCGTTTAGTGGCCCATTTCAAATGCGCCACTAACGACAAGCCACTAATAAGGCCTTAATAGTGGCGCATTTCAAATGCGCCACCCCTAAGAATCTTATGCGTGGCGCATTGCGAAATGCGCCACCTATAAGCCCAAATGCGCCACCCATAAGAGCTTATGGGTGGCGCATTCTAGATGCGCCACTAATAATTCCTTAGGGGTGGCGCATTCTGAAAATGCGCCACTATTAAATTTTGAATCTGGATCTGGAAAACAATTTTTTTTATTTTTTTATTTTTTTATTTTTTATTTTTTCTTAATCTCAGGTTAGTATGCTTAATGCCCGATCACTATGCTTAATCTCTGGTCAAACTAACCTCCGTGGTCAAACTTCCCCGAGGGTCACCCATCCTAGCACTACTCCAGCCCCAGCACGCTTAACTTCTCAGTTCTATTCAACTCTCACTCCAGCTCACGTAGCAGGCACTTGTTGATATATCTAACATATAAATCCTATTAAACCATGTTGATGTCTAGGACCTTGTTAATGTTCATGGGTGTGCTAAAATTTTCAACATTTTTTTGAAACTTTCTCGATGGGACCATTAGCATATTTTGAACTTTTTTAAAAAATTTGATTTTTTTTTAATTTTTTTTTTTAAATTTTTAATGTTACTATCTAAAATTTTTAACTTCCCGATTTGTCCTCTAGCCTATTTTGAATTTTAAAAAAATTAAAAAAAAATCTTAGTAGTGGCGCATTTCATACAGAATGCGCCACTACTAAGTTCAAAAAAAATTTCATTTTTTTCTCTTTTTTTGGGCCTCCAGATCTTCAAACGCCCGTAACTTATTTTCTGTTAGGTTTTTGAGGATTCTAAAAATGTTCAACGGGTTACACCGTGTTGAATTTCGATATAACTTTTCGAGTAGATGATTTTTCATATAAAAAACTTTTTCATCGGAGCTCGTATGCAAAAGTTATGCCCATTTTACGTAATTCTCGAGAGATTTTGCAAAAAAAGTCGAAATTCATATTTGTAAATTTTCCTTACAACTAGACCACATATCATTTGGAAAACTGATTTTCTTTTATGTTTTTGACATTTCTATCATTTTCTTTTATTTTTTTCAAATTGAAAAGGCGGTCCACGGGGGGGTGGGGGGGTGCATATGGGAATTTTCCCGCCCAGTTTTTTCTTATTAGTGGGGCATATGGGAAATGCGCCACCCCTAAGAGTTTATGGGTGGCGCATTCTGGATGCGCCACTAATAATTCCTTAGGGGTGGCGCATTCCCAAAATGCGCCACCTATAAGGTTCTTAGGGGTGGCGCATTTCTCCAAATGCGCCACGTATAAGGGGTTCCAGGGCTGGCCCACTCTTAGGGGTGGCGCATTTTGGAAAATGCACCACCTATAAGGGCTTATAGGTGGCGCATTTTTTACCAGTGCGCCACCCCTAACAACATAGTGGCGCATTACATATAAAATGCGCCACTAATAAGCTTTCCATGTATAGCTATTTCCCTAGTAGTGGGTGGGGGTGCCTTTTTCAACACAACATTGAGTTTCTCTCTCTCTCTCTTTCTCCGACCTAGAGCGGACTCCCCTGGTTTGGATTTTGCACCTGGTTGGGGGTTTCACCATCATCCGGACGCCGTCGCGCTGCCGGAATCGGGATCCAGATCAATCTTATTTCCGCTGCTCTTCTGGTTCGGAGCCCGGAGGGACGTCGGTTGCACCGTACGTGTGTAATCCCGCGAGGCACTACACGTGTGGTGCTACTTCATCGTCGGAGGTTCTTCAACACGACAGGGAGGCCGTAGGATCAGAGTCTACGCCAACCACGTTCGAGGAACGTTTCCCTCTTTCGGTCTTCAAAGGTATGAACACCGATTCCTTCCGGTACATACATCAGCATAGCATAGATCTTGGGTTCGGGACTCGTAGGTAGGAAATTTTTTGTTTTCTGTGCCGATCCCCAACAGATTGGTCCATCCCCAAACCACCTCCACCACCAAAGAAGAGGGGAATTCTTGTTCTGAGCCCCGAAGATATGCAAGAAGTAAAGAAGTCTATTAAGGAGAAGGGCATTAAAGCCGAATACGTGAACAATCTAAACCCTATCGAGAAGTTGTGTGAACCTACTACTCACCCTCCCTTGGTAGAGGTACACTCTCTATTAGACTTTACTGAAAGTGATATCCCTAAAGGTAAGCCTCCCGACCAATGCTTAGATGAGCTTCATAATTTTATTATTAAGCAAGGAAATTTCAATAGGAGGATACAAAGTCAGTTGCATGATAATTCCTTTGCTATCAAAAGTTTACTTGGTGTTCTTGAAAGAACAGTTAATGATGTTAAATGTCTTGTCAAGAATTTTCATATGGTTCAAACTCAACTTGAACAAATTTCTAATGTGGAAAAATATTTTCTTGCTAACAATGCCAAACAGGACATACAAGCTTATGGAATCAAGACCAGGGGTGGAACACACACCCAGGACCCTCTCTATCCTGAGGGGCATCTGAAGAGGATCGAGAAAGATTCTCCAGTGCAAGTAGAAGACGAGATTGTTAGCTCTCCTAAGAAGAAAAATAAGTAGAAGAAACACAAGGATGCTGACAACTCCAATGATCCTATTACAAGTGAAGAATATGTTGTTGATCCTAACAGCATATCTACCTCCGACGCTGAAACTGAAGACGGTGCTGAGCCCGAAGAAAATGATAAGGAGAAGAATGATCCTACCGAGGTGCGAGAAGAAGAAGCACTGGATAAACACAAGAAGTACACAAGAGAATACTTCATAGCAAGAAGACATGGGAAGGAAAGAGAGCCATGGGTACAAAAACCCATGCCCTTTCCAGGTAAGTCTCTCAAATCTAAAGAAGAAGAGCATTATAATAAATTGTGTGAATGGATGAAACCTATTTTTCTGCAAATTCCTTTGACTGATGCTATCAAGTTACCTCCTTATTCCAAATATATGAAAGTTATTGTTACTAATAAAAGAAAAGTCCCTAATGAGGCAATATCTACTATGCTTGCTAACTACTCTTTTAGTGGCAAGATTCTTGAGAAGCTTGGTGATCCAGGTATACCCACCATTCCTTGTTCCATAAGAAATAATTATGTTAAGACTGCCTTATGTGATCTCGGAGCAGGGGTGAGTGTTATGCCTTTTTCTCTTTATAAGAGGCTATGTTTAGGTAATCTAATCCCTACAGATATATCTCTTCAGATGGCTGACAAGTCAACGGCCGCCCCGATAGGTATTTGTGAGGATGTTCCCGTTGAAGTTGCTAATTTCCTAATTCTTATAGATTTTGTTGTGCTTGACATGCCCGAAGATGGGAGCATGTCCATTATTCTTGGTAGACCTTTTCTTAACACCGCATGTGCCATTATTGATTGCAATAAAGGAAAGGTCACATTCAATGTAGATGATAAAGAACACACGGTGTATTTTCCGAAGAAGATCGAAAAAAGGCATGGACTTAACTCAATAGAGAATATCGAGACCGTGAAGATTGGAGAATGAGATTGTCCTCTACACGTGGACCACAAATACAAAACCATGATGGTGGGGACAATGTCCATTAAAGTAAAGGTGCAATGATCACTTCATAAGGGGTGGGACTTTTTGTTCTATATATCGCCGGTTTGTTGGTAAGCCTTGATCAACCTTGCTAGCTATGGGTAAAAAGTGGAGCTTGTTTTATATAGGTAAAAAGTGGAGCTTTTTATGTTTTCATTTGCTTTATCTTTTATTCTCTTTGTTGTACCAAGTTTATATGTTTTTGAAGCTTCACAATTCTAATCACTGCTTCAAGTTTTCAGAAAGTTTCATAGCTTTTTAAACTCCCAAAAATTTTCAACAGTGAAGTTTTCAGAAAAATTCTAGAAAAACTATAATAAATATTTCCATGCAGAGAGTGAACCAGAGGCACCTGGGGCTGACCAGGGGGGCCACCAGTGGCCCAGGCGGCCAACTGGCGCAGACAGCCCCCTGGCCGCGCCCACAGGGCGCCTGGGGCTCACAGGCCCCACCTCCAGGTATGTCTTCTTCCTCTCTCTCTCTCTCTCTCTCTCTCTCTCTCCAAAAACACGAGTTCTGCACCTAGAACTTGTGTTCTTGCTGCTCTCCGTCCAGAATTTCGATCTCTCTCTACGACCCATCATTTGAGCGGAGATTTTGGGAAAATACTCCCTGGTATGTAACTCCTCCACCCCTCCAAATAGATTTTTGATTGGTGGCTTCATTTGTGAGTATTTAGTAGTTCTTGGTGCTGTTTAGATGAACTTGCATGCATTTGTAGAAATTTATTTTCCAAGTTTTGATGCAAGTTTAGGCCTTAGGTAAGTGAGTAGAGTAGTTTGCCTCAACTCACTTTGTTTAAATCCTTGTTCTTTGTGAACTGTCAATAATTTCAGAAATTAGTTTGCTAGGAAAAGCAAAGGGGTGGCTTGGGAAGAAGAAGCCAAAGCGCTTCGATCGAGTTACTAGAGCTGCAGCTTCACCCTCAGCTGTTAGGGTGAGCTAGAATGAAGATCATGTGCCCTTGGAGTTGTTGGAAGACACAAGTCCAGCATGCACAATGATGTATCTGTGCGACGATTTTCTTACAGCTGCAGGAATTAAGGAGGAATTCTACGGGCTTTGTGCCAATGCAGGTTTGACACGGCTAGCACAATGCCGTGTGGTACAATACCAGAAGCTCACCTCCTGCTTTGTTAACAAGTTTTGTTATAACCAGACTGCTGGAACCGTCAAGTTCAAACTTTATAATGATCTGATAACTATGTCTTTGGCACAGTTTTCTGATATAATAGGTGTGCCAAATGCTGGTTAGATGGCAAAAATGACCACTCAGCCTTCCGAGTTGAGGACCCTCTTCAACTCCCTTTGTTACCAGGAGGAGACCGACATTCAGCGTATGAAGGTTTCCAGCATTCTGTTTCCACACCTCAGGTATTTTGCGTATTTTGTTGCTAGAGGGGTGTTGGCTCATGACAACACGGGCAATGGTTCTGCACCAGATTTCGCTATCTATGCGAACACCCTCTCTGATAAGAATGATTATAATGTGGTTGCGTTAATTGCTCGGCGCCTTGTTATGAACAGTAACAAGGGCGATTTATATGGTGGTGTTTACACCACACTTATCCTTGAGTCTCTTAATTGCACCCTGCATCCTGAGGATGTTCCCTTTTCATACACAAGTCTCGATCTTGCTGCTATGAAGAGGCATAAGTTTGTTACCATGACTTCCCAGTTTGGTAACCTTGTTTATATTTTGATGTTTGAAAAGACCATTACTCGTGAGATCCATCTACCTGCACCACTTTTTTTTGATAATACTTGCAGGAACAGATGGTCATTCAACGATATTCAGTTCGATGAGTTCATGGCTCACTACCAGCTGCATAACCCCATGGAGGGGGTTGTGCCCGACGAGGAGGAGCGTGGTGAGTTCCCACCTTTCCAGGGGGAGACCTTCACCGAGCATGGCGAGGGGTCTTCTTCTGCTTGGAGCGCAGGCCCTTCCTCATGGGAGGACCCGAGGACTTCGGTGTACGCACCGGAGGGCTCATACGACTCCTGGACTTACCATTACCCCGGAGCAGGAGGCTCCTGGGGGTAGTAGCTGCTACCAACTTAGGCCAAAAGCCTAAGCTTGGGGGAGTACGTGCCCTTCTCACTTTTCCATTGTATTATCTGTTTTTATTTTGTTTGCTTTGATCTTTTCGAAGTTTTTTCCCGTTCTTCTTTGTCCTTTTATTTTGCAAAAACAACAAAAAGATTTTTCTTTTCTTTTCCTTTCGTTAAACCTTTGAAAAACCCAAAAATATTTCCTTTCTCTCTTTAGTTTGCTTTGTTTTTAGAGTTTAGCTCGAGTCCGTGATGGCATTTGATTATATTTCCCACATTCGGTCGTGCAAGTGACAAGGCAGTAATGACGAAGATCGATGAAAGGGAAGCAACAAGGAAAACCGGTATGAACTCTTCTTGTTTCTACTGTTGTACATATGCCTGTACTTATGATCTAGAGACCAGCTTGTAGCGACATAGTGCTATGTTTACAATGCTTTCCCAATGTTCATGCTTTCTTTGTGGCTGATCTCAAATAGCTAGGGTGCATAATATGTTGTTGGAATGATTTACATGCATTACATTATTCATGGTTTGGCTTATTGAAGTGGTATTTCCCTTCGGAGAATTCTTGGATTGACTTGGCACATGTTCACACATGTTTATGACTATAATGTCTATCGTGCCTTGATGACCTTTTTATTTCAGAATAGTCATATCACTTTCATGCCGGATTCAATGTTGCTTTGTCGCTCTGCATGATTATGACAATTATTGCTCTCTAGTTGGTCGCTTCCCAGTCTTTTGCTAGCCTTCACTCACACTAAGCGGAATTCTCTTGTGCATCCAAACTCCTTTTCAAACCAGTTATTCCACTTGAGTCCACCATACCTTCCTATATGTGGTATTTACCGGCCACTCCTAACTTAGACTTTCTTGTGCCATCTCCAAATTTATTCAAAAGCTCCCCTTTTGCAACCGTACAAGCTCATGGTGCGATGAGGGAAAATCAGTATCTACCATGCCAAAAATATTTTGACGAAAGTTTTAACTAGTCAAATTTATATAAAAAAATATAGAGAGTTACACCTCCCCCATACTTGATGATGGAATGAAATGGACCAAATGCTTCTAATGATAGATGGAACGATATCCTCCTTCCATACTTGAGGCAAAATAAAAGGTTCCATAGACCATCAAAGGATTTATGGATAAGGGAACAAGTGTAAGCAAAAAAGCATTAATATAGTTGGCATGGGAGATATTGAGAGATCTTTACCGTTTACCGTTGACTGGAAAGTTGCACATCTCAAAAGAACTTTGTCTCTGTTTTCAAAACCAAGAGCTCTGGCACATGTTTAGTCTTTGCTTCCTTTCACAGGTTTTCAATCTTGCCATCAAAAATCCACGGTACGAGAGTCTGCCCTTATTTCTTCAAAGCACCAACTATTGAGAGCATAATTGTCATTCTTAGTGTAACATGCATTGTCCCAAAGTATTACATTGTCTTCTGCATGCTTGTGGTATTGCTAGTCTGAAATTCTTAGGTCTAGTCTCCTTTAAAACTCCGGAGGAGTTTCTGCATTTATGTTTTGCTTCACTCATGGAGGCTAGCGAGATACCACTCTGATATGTTCAGGCTATGTGCATTGTGATCTTGTATTGATTTTCAGTTGCATATTATTTACTTTAGGTTGTTTGTGATTGATCACTTGAAAGGAGGATTGCTTCGTGCATTTCCTCATATCATTGTTTTGACACTTGCTAAACTCTTTTCGTAGTACCGGCTTATATACATCTTATGAAGCAAAAGAGTTTGTTAAAGTTTTCTTTGTCGCGTCCAGTTCATTGAACTGAATTGCTTGAAGACAAGCAATAGGCTAAGCTTGGGGGAGTTGATATGTCTCAAACGTATCTACTTTTGCAAACACTTTTGCTATTGTTTTGCCCTCATTCTTGCATGATTTGAGATAAACTAACCCGGACTGACGCTGTTTTCAGCAGAGATGCCTGTATGGTTTTATTGTGCGCAGGAAAATGGATTTTTGGACATCTCAGAAAATGCCCAGAAAATATCAAAAAATCTACGAACCCGAAGGAGCCCGGAGCCAGAAGGGGGGCCAGAGGGCAGTCGGGGGGGCCCAGGCGCCCTTCTGGTGCGGCCAGGGGTGGGGCTACGCCCACAGGCCGCCTGGGCGACTCCCCCTCCTCTGGTGCCTTACTTCGACTCCTATTTATTCCCATGACGGGGAAACTCCAAAACAGAAGTCGCTTTTCTAGAACCCGTCGCGGAGCCGCTGCCACCCTCTGTTCTTCCTCGGGAGGGCTAACCTGGAGGCTGAATTGGCCTCCGGAGAGGGGAGATCATCGCCATCGTCATCACCATCACCACTAAATCATCCTTCCTCCATGAATTCTCTTCACATGTGTGAGTAATTCCCTGCTGTAGGCAAAGGGGATGGTAGGGATTGGATGAGATTGATCAAGTAATAGTTTGTCAGATTGTTGGGGGCATGTTGCTTATCATCTACGTTGGTGTTTGTCATCTTTTCTACAACTTGTTGTTCTTAATGCTTGTCATTTTTGGCCCAAGTGCCATGTTTTCATATCTGAACCACTTATGTTTTCATGAGTTTATCTATGTTCGTGATCCTATCTATGAGTTGTATGCACCTATTATGGTCCGGAACCGGCGATCCGAAAGGTGACTTCTTCGGACACCAATGGGGATGGTCCGTAATTTGAGGATTCCATGTATCCATTGAGTTTATTGCCTTGTTCCGGTGCTCTTTGACAGGAGCACCTTAGTCTCCATAAGTTCATTTTGTCCCCGTTCATAGCGGGATGGTAGGACAAAAGATGTTGTGCAAGTTCTTATTGCAAGCACGCACAACTACCTATGGGATACATGTCTAATGTTTGATATTTGCCTAGATGATCATTGCTTTTCTGTTTTCCTTGCCCCGTGTTAGAATCTATTACATGTTCATTCTAATTCATGCAGTGCCCGACCATTCATCTCCCTAGCCTACAGTATTTTAGTCCTACTGGCCACTAGTTGTTACTTTTCGCTGTTTTACTATTTCTATCATATCACAGTTGCTATTAATATTTTGTTGCAAGCAAGCATATTTCAAGTGCGGTTGAACTGACAACTCAACTGTCAAAGCTTATAAATACTCTTTGGTTCCCCTTGTGTCAAATCAATAAATTGGGTTAACCTACCCGCCAGAACACTACAATCAATCCCCTATAGTTGAGGGTCATCAGCCCCACGTTACATTGGTCCCTTTCTCATTCTTGATAAACGTGGAGAAGTTGCCTACCAACTTGAACTACCCCCACATCTTTCTCGGGTTCACGATGTCTTCCACGTATCTCGACTCAGGCGTTGCTTCAAGGACCCCATCCGCAAAGTAGACCACAAAACGTTTGATCTCCAATAAAACCTGGCATATCAAGAGTATCATATCCGTATCCTTGATGAAGCTGAGTGTACCACCCAACGTTAGAAGATCAAGTTCCTCAAAGTGCAGTGGTATCATACGTCTCAAACGTATCTACTTTTCCTAATACTTTTGCTATTGTTTTGACCTCATCCTTGCATGATTTGGATGAAACTAACCCGGACTAACGCTGTTTTCAGCAGAGCTGCCTGTATGGTTTTATTGTGCGCAGGAAAATGGATTTTTTGACGTCTCAGAAAATTCCCAGAAAAATACCAGAAAATCCACGCACCCAAAGGAGCCAGAAGCCAGAAGTGGGACCAGAGGGCAGCCAAGGGGGCCCCAGACGCCCCCCTGGCGTGGCAAGGGGTGGGGCTGCGCCCTCTGGCCGCCGGGGGGCGTCCCCCCTCCTCTGGTGCCCTAACGAAGCTCCTATTTATTCCCGTGTCGGAGAAACCCCGAAACAGAAGTCGTTTTCCCAATTCACGTCGCGGAGCCGCCGCCACCCTCTGTTCTTCTCCGAGAGGGCTAATCTGGAGGCTGATTTGGCCTCCGGAGAGGGGATATCATCGCCATCATCATCATCATCGCCACTCCATCCTCCCTCCATGACTTCTCCATCCATGTATGATTAATTCCCTGTTGTAGGCAAAGGGGATGGTAGGGATTGGATGAGTTAGATAATGTAATAGTTTACCAGATTGTTGGGGGCATGTTGACTATCATCTAGATTGTTGTTTATCATCTTTGCTTCAACTTGTTGCTCTTAATGCTTGTCACTTTGGGTCCGAGTGCCATGATTTCAGATCTGAACTCTATGTGTTTTCATGAATATATTTGTGTTCTTGATCCTATCTATGAGTTGTATCACCTGTTATAGTCTGGAACCGGCAATCCCAGAGGTGACAGCTTGGGACACAAAAGGGGATGGACTATAGTTTGAGGATTCCATGTATCCATTGATTGTTAATGCTTTGTTCCGGTGCTCTTTGACAGGAGCACCTTAATCTCCATAAGTTCCTTTTGGCCCCATTCGTAGCGGGATGGTAGGACAAAAGATGTTGTGCAAGTTCTTATTGCAAGCATGTACAACTACCTATGGGGTACATGCCTGATGTTTGATTTATGCCTAGATGATCATTCTTTTCTATGTGCCTTGCCCCAAGTTAAATACATGATGTGTATTATCCATGCAGTGCCCGACCATCCATCTCCCTCGCCTATAGTGTTTTTAATTCTGCTGGTTACTAGTTTTTTACTTTCGCTGTTTTACCTTTACTGTTTCACCACCACTATTACCGTTGCTATCGTCACATCCATACCGCAGTTGCTATTAATACCTTGTTGCAAGTAACTGTATCTCAGGTAGGATGGAATTTACAATTCCACTGTTAAAGCTTGTGGATATTCTTTGGCTCCCCTTGATTCGAATCTATAAATTGGGTTATTCTTACCCGCGAAGACTATCTCGATCCTCTGCAATTGTGGGTTATCAAGCTTGTTTTATGGTGCCGTTGCCGGGGAGCATAGCTTTATTCACAAGTCTAGTTGAAGTATTTTACCTGCTGCAATTTATCCGCTATGGGTAAGAAAGAAGACCCCAAGGTCCCGATCTTGCCATCCCGTACAAGAAAAGGTACTGTTCTGAACACTAGTGCTACACTTGATTCACCTTCAGTTATGAGTATGTTTGCTTCACCTTCACCACATGATGGCTCTACTGAATTTGTTACTATGTCCTATACTTTTGATGATGCTTCTACTACTCTTGATGATATTGGTTCACTTAGTCATGCTCTTGAGAAACAGATCGCTGCTGCAAAAAAATATGGAATAGAAATTCCTGATACTTGCTATCCTTTTGATGGAACTTACACCTATCCCGATTTGAGTAAACTCAAGGAGAGACTCCTTGATGATGATTATATTATACTTGATGATGATTTATGCAGGGAGCTAACAGAGTTTGACGACTCTGACCCTGATGCTATTAAGAAGCTTCTCGAATAACACTCCCTGAAGAACAAGACCATTCCTGATCCTAAATTTGCTACGTCTCCTATATGCATCAATGATCCTGATTATAATTTCTCTGTTGATCTTTCACTTATATATATGGTTAAAGTTGACCCCTTTTATGGCAGAGAAAATGATAATGCTATTGCACACCTGACCAAACTCACTGAGTTAGGTGGCTTGTTTACTACAGATGAGAAGATACGAAATTTCTATGTTACTAAGCTTTTTCCTTTCTCTTTGAAGAAAGGTGCTAAAGCATGGTACGATGCACTACCATGTGGTTCCATTAGGAGTTCTCAAGACTTAGCTCACTATTTTGTTGATAAGTATTTTCCTGCTCATATGCAACATGCTTCTTTACGAAAAATGTATAACTTTAAACAGTTGCAGGATGAGAACCTCCCTAAAGCTTGGGGGAGGTATTGTAGTCTGATCCAGGCTAGACCGGGACATGGAGTCCCTAAGAATGAATTAATTGATGAATCTAGATCCTATCTGGACAGTTGTGCTGGTTGTGTTTTCAGGAAAAGAACACCGGACGATGCAGAAGAATTAATGGGCAAGATTGCCAAGAACCACGAAGATTGGTCCGTCCCTGAACCACCTCCACCACCAAAGAAAAGGGCATGCTTGTCCTAAGCCCCGAAGACATGCAAGAAGCAAAGAAGTCTATTAAATAGAAGGGTATTAAAACTTAGGACGTGAAGAATCTACCCCCCATCGAGAAGTTGTGTGAGACGACTACTCACCCTCCTATGGTAGAGGTACACTCTATTTTAGATTTCAATGCAAGTGACATTCCTCATGGTAAGCCTCCTGATCAATGTTTAGATGAGCTTGATAATTTTATTATGAAGCAATATCACTTTAATGAGAGGATACAAAGTCAGTTGCATGATAATTACCTTGCTATCAAAAGTTTGCTAGATGTTCTAGGTAGAACAGTTAATGAGGTTAAATTTCTTGTGAAGCATTTTCATATGGTTGAAACTCAGCTTGATCAAATTTCTAATGTGCAAAAAGATTTGCTTGCTATAATGCCAAATAGGATATACTGGCCTTCGGGATTAAAACCCAAGGAGGAACTAGCACTCAAGATCCTCTCTATCCGGAAGGGCATCCTAAGAGGATCGAGCAAGATTCTCAAATACAGGAAGAAGAAATTGTTACCTCTTCGAAGAAGAAGAAGAAGCACAAAGAAGCTGACAATTCCAATGATCCAAATAATATATCTACTTCCGATGCTGAGACTGAATACGGTGCTGACCCTGAAGAGGATGTTGAAAAAAAATGATCCACCCGAAGTTCGAGAAGAATAAGCACCCGGCAAATGCAAGAAATACACTAGAGAAGATTGTATCGCAAGAAGATATGGGAGGGAACGAGAACCATTGGTACAGAAACCCATGCCCTTTCCAGGTAAGTCTCTCAAAACTAAAGAAGAAGAGCATTACAATAAGTTTTGTGAGTGGATGAAACCTCTTTTCCTTCAAATTCCTTTTACTGATGCTATTAAGTTACCTCCTTATTCGAGATATATGAACGATATTGTTACTAATAAAAGAAAAGTTCCTAATGAAGCAATATCTACTATGCTTGCTAACTACTCTTTAAGTCGCAAGATTCCTGAGAAGCTTGGTGATCCAGGTATACCCACCATTCCTTGCTCCATAAAGAATAATTATGTCAGGACTGCTTTATGTGATCTTGCAGCAGGAGTGAGTGTTATGCCTTTTTCTCTTTACAAGAGACTATGTTTAGAAAAACTAATCCCTACAGATATCTCTCTTCAGATGGCAGACAAGTCAACAGCCGTTCCCATAGGTATTTGTGAGGATGTTCCCGTTGAAGTTGCTAATTGTTTAATCCTTACTGATTTTGTTGTGCTTGACAAGCCCGAGGATGGGAGCATGTCTATTATTCTTGGTAGACCTTTTCTTAACACCGCAAGTGCTATTATTGATTGCAATAAAGGAAATGTTACTTCCAATGTGAATGATAAAGAACACACGGTGTATTTTCCGAAAAAGATTGACAAGAGGCATGGCCTCAACTCTATCGTGGTGGGGACAATGTCCATTAAAGTAAAGGTGCAATGATCACTTCATGAGAGGTGAGGCTTTTTGCCCTATATATCGCCGGTCTGTTGGTAAGACTTGATCAACCTTGCTAGTAAGCATGTTTTATATAGGTAAAAAGTGGAGCTTGTTATGTTTTCATTTTCCTTAGCTTTTATTATCCTTGCTGTACCAAGTTTATATGTTTTTTAAACTTCAAAACTCTAATCACTGCTTCAAGGCTTCAAAAAGTTTCACAGGTTTTTGGACTTCGAAATTTTTTCAACAGTGAAGTTGTCAGAAGAATTCCAGAAAAATTATATAAATTTTTTCATGTCGGGAGTGGTCCAAAGACACCTGGGGCTGACCAGGGGGCCACTAGTGGCCCAAGCGACCAGTTGGCGCGGCCTGGCCCCTGGCCGCGCCCACAGGGCGCCTGGGGCCCCACCTCCAGGTATGTCTTCTTCCTCCTCCTTCCTCTCTCTCCAAAAACACAAGTTCTGCTCCAGTTCATGCGTTCTTGCTGTTCTTGGAGGCGATTTTCGATCTCTCTCTACAGCCCACCATTCGAGCTGAAATTTTGAGCAAATACTCCCTGGTATGTAACTCGTTCACCCCTCCAATTAGATTTTTGATTGGTGGCCTCATTTGTGAGTATTTAGTAACTCTTGGTGTTGTTCATATGAGCTTGCATGCATGTGTAGAAATTTATTTTCCAAGTTTTGATGCAAGTTTATGCCTTAGGTAAGTGAGTAGAGTAGTTTGCCTCAACTCACTTTGTTTAAATCCTTGTTTTTGTGAATTGTAAAAAATTTCAGAAATGAGTTTCTTTGGAAAAGCAAAGGGGTGGCTTGGGAAGAAGAAGCCCGAGCGCTCCGATCGAGTTACTAGAGCTGCAGCTTCACCCTCGGCAGTTAGGGTGAGCTACAATGAAGATCATGTGCCCCTTGAGTTGTTGGAAGACACAAATCCAGCATGCGCAATGATGTATCTGTGCGATGATTTTCTTACAGCTGCAGGAATTAAGGAGGAATTTTATGGCCTTTGTGCCAATGCAGGTTTGACACGGCTAGCTTTATGTCGTGTGGTGCAATACAAAAAGCTTACCTCCTGTTTTGTTAACAGTTTTTGTTATAACCATGATGCTGGAACCGTAGAGTTCAAACTTTATAATGATTTCATAACCATGTCTTTGGCACAGTTTTGTGACATAATAGGTGTGCCGAACATTGGTCAGTCAACTAAGATGACCATGCAGCCTTCCGGGTTGAGGACCCTCTTCAACTCCCTTTGCTGCCAGGAGGAGACCGACATTCGGCGCACGAAGATTTCCAGCATCTTGTTGCCACACCTCAGGTATTTTGCATATTTTGTTGCTAGAGGGGTGTTAGCTCATGACAACACGAGAAATGGTTCCGCACCATATTTCTCTATTTATGTGAACGCCCTCTCTGGTAAGAATGAGTATAATGTGGGTGCCTTGATTGCTCGGCGCCTTGTTACGAACAGTAACAAGGGCGATTTATGTGGTGGCGTTTACGCCACACTTATCCTTCAGTCTCTTGAGCGCACCCCGCATCCTGATGATGTTCCCTTTTCATACGCGAGTCTCGATCTTGCGGCTATGAAGAGGCATAAGTTTTTTACCATGACTTCTCAGTTTGGTAACCTTAATTATATTTTGAGGTTTGAAAGTACTATTACTCGTGAGATCCGTCTACCTGCACCACTTTTCTTTGATAACACTCGCAGGAACGGTTTGTCCCTCAACGAAATTCAGTTCGATGAGTTCATGGCTAATTATCAGCCGCATAACCCCATGGAGGGGGTTGTGCCCGATGAGGAGGAGCACGGTGAGTTCCCACCTTTCCAGGGAGAGACCTTCACCGAGCATGGCGAGGGATCTTCTTCCGCTTGGAGCGCAGGGCCTTCTTCATGGGAGGATCCGAGGACTTCGTTGTACGCACCGGAGGGCTCATACGAATCATGGACTTACCCTTACCCCGGAGCAGGAGGCTCCTGGGGGCAGTAGCTGCTACCAACTTAGGCCAAAAGCCTAAGCTTGGGGGAGTACGTGCCCTTCTCACCTTTCCATTGTATTATCCGTTTTCATTTTGTTTGCTTTGATCTTTTCGAAGTTTTTTTCCGTTTTTGTTTGTTCTTTTATCTGGCAAAAACAACAAAAAGATTTCTCTTTTCTTTTCCTTTCGTTTAACCTTTGAAAAAATCCAAAAGTATTTTATTTTCTCTCTTTAGTTTGCTTTGTTTCAGAGTTCATCTTGAGTCCGTGATGGCATTTGCACTTGATTATATTTTCCTACGTCCAATCGTGCAAGCGTCAAGGCAGTAATGACGAGGATCGATAAAAGGGTTGCAACAAGGTAAACCGGTATGAACTCTTTTTGTTTCTACCTTTGTACATATGTTTGTACTTATGATTTAGAGACCAGCTTGTAGCGACATATTGCTTTCCCAGTGTTCATGCTTTCTTTGTGGCTAATCCCAAATAGCTAAAGTACATAATGTGTTGTTGAAATGATTTACATGCATTGCATTGTTCATGGTTTGGCATACGGAAGTGGTGTTTCCCTTTGGAGAATTCTTGGATTGACTTGGCACATGCTTACACATGTTTAAGGCTGAAAAGTCCACTATGCCTTGATGATCTTTGAATTTCAGAATAGTCATATCATTTTCATGCCCAATTCAATGTTACTTTGTCGCTCTGCATGATTATGACTGTTATTGCTCTCTAGTTGGTCGCTTCCCGGTCTTTTGCTAGCCTTCGCTCGCACTAAGCGGATTTCTGCCCTTGCATCCAAAATCCTTGAAACCAGTTTTTCCATATGAGTCCACCATACCTTCCTATGTGGTATTTACCGGCCATCCTAACGAAGACTTTCTTGTACCATCTCGAAATTAGTCAAAAGCACTTCTGTGTTGTGCCTCTGTTTTAGCTCATGAGGAAGTAGTAGGTAATTCATGACCGTCTTATGTTAGACATGTTTTATTCCGGGATTGCATGTCTAATCTGCAAACCCCTAATACGAGGAGGGACTGGCATGAGTGCGCCCAGCTCACAAAAGATAATCACAACCAACAAACCCTCCTTCACGCTTTGTCTATGAGAAATCAGAAAACTTTGGCAGTGATAAACAAAGGAGATTAAAGGGATGTGATCGTCTCCATCTTGGGAGTCCTTCCTCGAAACATGTCTAGCGTAAGAGGTGATTGAGTTGTCTACTGGCATTCGTTGACAAAGCATGCATCTCCCAAAACATTTTTTATCTCTGTTTTCAAAACCAAGAGCTCTGGTAAAAGTTTAGTCTTTGCTTCCATCCACAGGTTTTCAAACCTTTCCATCAAACTCCTCGGTTCGAGAGTCTCCACCTTCTTTCTTCGAAGCACCAACTAGGAGCATAATTGTCATTCTGAGTGTAATGTGCATTGTCCCAAAGTATTACATTGTCTTTTGCATGATTCTGGTATTATTTATTCTAAAATTCTTATTTCTAGTCTCCTTTAAAACTCCGGAGGAGTTTCTGCATTTATGTATTGCTTCACTGATGGAGGCTAGCGAAATACCACTCTAGTATGTTCAAGCTTTGTGCATTGTAATCCCGTCTTGATTTTTAGTAGCATATTATTTACTTTTAGCTATTTCGGATTAATCACTTGAAAGAAGGATTGCTTTGTGCATTGTCCTCATAGCATTGTTTTGATACTTGCTAAATTCTTTTCGTAGTTTATGCTTATATACATCTATTGAAGCAAAAGAGTTTGTCAAAGTTTTCTTTGTCGCGTTCAGTTCATTGTACTGAATTTCTTGAGGACAAGCAATATGCTAAGCTTGGAGGAGTTGATACGTCTCAAACGTATCTACTTTTCCAAACACTTTTTTTATTGTTTTCCCCTCATCCCTGCATGATTTGGATGAAACTAACCTGAACTAACACTGTTTTTAGCAGAGCTGCTTGTATGGTTTTATTGTGCGCATGAAAATGGATTTTTGGACGTCTCAGAAAATTCCCAGAAAAATACGAGAAAATCCACGCACCCGAAGAAGCCAGAAGCCAGAAGTGGGACCAGAGGGCAGCCAAGGGGGCCCCAGACGCCCCCCTGGCGCGGCCAGGGGTGGGGCCGCGCCTTCTGGCCGCCTGGGGGCCTCCCCCCCTTCTCTGGTGCCCTACCGAACCTCCTATTTATTCCCATGACAGAGAAACCCCGAAACAGAAGTCGTTTTCCCAATTCACGTCGCGGAGCCGCCGCCACCCTCTGTTCTTCTCAGGGAGGGCTAATATAGAGGCTGTTTTGGCCTCCGGAGAGGGGAGATCATCGCCATCGTCATCATCATCGCCACTCCATCCTCCCTCCATGACTTCTCCATCCATGTGTGAGTAATTCCCTGCTGTAGGCAAAGGGGATGGTACGGATTGGATGAGTTAGATCATGTAATAGTTTATCAGATTGTTGGGGGCATGTTGCCTATCATCTAGATTGTTGTTTATCATCTTTGCTTTAACTTGTTGCTCTTAATGCTTGTCACTTTGGGCCCGAGTGCCATGATTTCAGATCTGAACACTATGTGTTTTCATGAATATATATGTGTTCTTGATCCTATCTATGAGTTGTATGCACCTGTTATAGTCCGGAACCGGCGATCCCAAAGGTGACAGCTTGGGACACCAAAGGGGATGGACTATAGTTTGAGGATTCCATGTATCCATTGATTGTTAATGCTTTGTTCCGGTGCTCTTTGATAGGAGCACCTTAATCTCCATAAGTTCCTTTTTGCCCCGTTCGTAGCGGGATGGTAGGACAAAAGATGTTGTGCAAGTTCTTATTGCAAGCACGTACAACTACCTATGGGGTACATGCCTGATGTTTGATTTATGCCTAGATGATCATTGCTTTTCTGTGTGCCTTGCCCCAAATTAAATACATGATGTGTCTTATCCATGAAGCGCCCGACCATCCATCTCCCTAGCCTACGGTGTTTTAATTCTGCTGGTTACTAGTTGTTTACTTTCACTGTTTTACCTTTACTGTTTCACCACCACTATTACCGTTGCTATCGTCACATACATACCGCAGTTGCTATTAATACCTTGTTGCAAGTAAGTGTATCTCAGGTGCGGTGGAATTGACAACACCATTGTTAAAGCTTGTGGATATTCTATGGCTCCCCTTGAGTCGAATCTATAAATTAGGTTATTCTTACCCGCGAAGACTATCTCGATCCCCTACAGTTGTAGGTTATCATGGTCCAACCATTCTAAGAAGGAAGCCACCTGGGAACGAGAAGATTATCTTCGAGTCGAGTACCCCACCCACTTCCCGACGACTTCTGGATCTTGGGACGAGATTCTATTGAGTGGGGGCGAGTTGTCACAACACTAGTTGCGTATGCTTTGTATTAGCAAGTAATAGTTGCATCATGTTTAAACTCCTTTTTTTAATAATTGGGGATTGGAAAAGCCTCAAAATGAATTTAAATAAATGGCTAGACAAAAATCATTTTCCAAAAATCTTCTGAAGTTTTTGAAAATCTCTATAAATGGGCATGATCACATTTCATGTGATGTGGGTCCCATATCATGCTCATGGAATTTTCAAAAATTCAAACAGGAGCTTGGAAATTAAATAATATTCATATTTGAATTGAACTTCAAATGTATTGAATTACAAAAATTCCAAAACCATGGGAGTGACTATGTATGTGTCACATAAGTCCATATAAAATGCTTTGGAATTTTTATAAATTGAATTGATATTTATTTCAATTCAAAACAAATAAAAACAGAAACAATAAAAAGAAAAAGAGGAAGAACAGATCCCCACTTACCTTTAGGCCCACATGGCCCAGTAGCCTGGCCCGGCCCACCCTCCTTCTTGTCTTCTTCCCCAGGCAGGCAGGCGCAGTTGTGTGTGGCGACCATGCCATGGCCGCCAGCCACCTCCTGCTTGCCGCCTCGGCCTTCCCCGAGCGCCATGAGACGCCCAAAGGCCACCCAAGTCTTTGCCCCTTCCTCTGGTTCTCCTCCCAACCCTCCCGTGCGTTCCCGCGACATCCCGAGCGCCGCCATAGCTCACCCCCGTGCCCCACCGTGGCCACCGTGCCTCATTCACCTCGTCGTCTTGTCCAGGAGCTTCGCCTCGACGTGTCGCGCCTCCTCGTTAAACCAATCGTCGTCAGACGCCTCCTACGCGACGCCCGCGTCTTTGTCATCCACCACAGCCGCCGCTCTCCGGTGGGAAATTCACCGCCACCGCAGCTCCTCCGCCTCTCCCGTCTGCTCCAACGTGCTCGTGGTGAGATCCTCTCTCGTTTTCCCCTCCCCGTTCGCCTCCTCGCACCCCGTCGCCATTTCCCCGCTTAGCTGAGCTCCGACCGCCGCGCCTCCCATCGCCTGCGAGCCTCTAGAGCCTCCCTGTGGTCGCCTTGTGCTCTGGACGACGCGGGAGAGCACAAGGAGCCCCACACATGCCCTGCCTTTGGAGAGAGGAGCCCGGAGCTGCCGTCCCCAGCGAGCGCCGCCGAGGCCAGTGCCACCGGCGGCTAAACGCCGGCCGACCGGCTTAATTAACCTAACCCCCTGGTCATTTGACCCTAGGTCAATGATAGGTGGGCCCCTTCACCCCTCCTAATCCCCCTGTTAGTTTAAACTAACCGGGTTTAACGCAGAGAGAATGACAGGTGCGTCCTAGGCGTCAGGTTGACTGGTCAGCCCCCCTGATGTCATCTTGACACAATAATTAATTTTCTCTAATTAACAGAAATTCCAGAAAATGATTAAAACTTTAAAATTGAGTAACTTCTAAACCATAAATCCAAATCAAACAAATAATATATGAAAATTTATCAGAAAAATGAAAGGAATCCAAATATGAAACTTTCAAGCATGAAAAAATAGTTTAAAATGATCAAAAAGTAGAAAATATAATTTGGTCAAATTTGAATGATCATTTTGAGTTTGAATTTGAATTCCTTTTTCAAATCAACTTCAATTAACATGTTGAAACTTGAACATGCCCCACATCAGTACCATGCCATGCTATGTTTTACATCTTGATTGTGCATTGCAATGTGATGTTTATACTTTGTTGTCTCGGTGTCTGCTTCTTCTCGATAGATTCATCGCCAGATGTAGTTTCCGACTACTCTTAAGAGTGGCACCTCATGATCGTCAACAAGGCAAGCAAACCCCATTGATCATATCTATATAAACCCATTTCCCACTTGTTCTCTTATGCATGATTAGGTGATTCACATGTTACCGTTCTATCGCTAGTTGAACCCATCCTTTGCATGACCTATCATTGCTGCCACAGTATTAAGAAAACCTCAACCTAGCAGATCCAGGATTGTTTGTGTTCATCATGTGGCCCTTCATCCATGTTATGCTATGCTATGCTTAGAGTGATTGCAGTGAAGATGATCCATCTGGGTGATGTATCGGGATGGTAGAGAACAATGCAACGTAATGGTAATGTGTTGGTGAAGTCACCCTAACAAAGGTGAACAATGAGAGTTTGTGTAGGATTACACAGTGGGTTGTCTCATTTACACTGCCCTAGGCCCCGAGTTCTTGTGTTGTGATCCAAGACAAGAGTACTTCCACATTCAGGACTATGGGACCCCTTTTGGCCTACTAAATCACCCCGACTATGGTCCAGGATTCGCATGGGTTATTGCTTCTTCGATTTGACTTTATGCCGGAGTGGGAGGTGATGCACGGTTACTTTGTAGCACGCTTTTAGACAAGCACAGTACCATCAGTTGAGGTGGGCTGTAGAGAGTCTTGAATGGAAACCTCGACCAGATTTCCGATTGGGGTACATACTCAAATAGGCAATCCCCTGGACTGGAGTTGGAGCCGTGTGGTAAGTGCCTTGGTGTTTATCCTCGTCCGACATCCGCTTGAAGGATGACGAGTCACGGGCGGTAAGTGATGACACGTGTGTGAAGCGTACACCCCTATAGGGTTAATGATCTATTCGAATAGCTGTGTCCGCGGTTATGGACTACTTGGAGACCTATACCTGATTATTAGACAACTTAAATGGATACTCTAAAACTGCCAAGATAAGTGTGAGTGCTTTGGGTTGCTTCCTTGTGGGAAGTCGAGGAAGAATCCATGGTGGTGTATTGATGTGGTGATCAAGATTAGATGGACTCGAGTGCGCCTCTCATCCCAAATCTATGTACTCATAGTACGGGATAGCCAAGTCAAAGCTTTCTGCGTTACAACCCAACTTTCCTTTACCTTGACACCTGAGCATGAGTAGTGTAGATCTGATGTATGTCTTGCTGAGTACGTCTTTGTACTCACGTTTTCTTATGTTATGTTTTAGATACGAGACCACTGACCCTGATGGTGGCCTCCCCCTCAAGCTTGACGCCGACGAAGTCATGTAGTTCCAGACAACAGCCTGGTCCCTCTGGAGGGTCGTTGTGTTTTCTTAAAGGCTTCTTAAGCCATTTGTTAACCTTGTCTTTACTAAGACATAATTTTCTTCCGTTGTTGTATGATGTAATGTTGGGTCACAGTTATGTGATCTCTGCTTGTAACACTACTATATCAGCTCTGTTTACCAGATGCAATAAAACTATGAGTTTGTAGAGTTCATGTTGTGTTACCTGTTGTTATTCACTTGGCATGCATGATGCATGTATGTTTATATCGTGCATGTCATGTGAGGGGTTCGATAGCTTAGTTGTGCTCTCGTCGGCGGTCTTTCATACACCAAGTGGCCCTTAGATGTGCGCAGCTTGGGGCATCGCGATGCGATTGCTCGTGACTCTGTCACGTGGCACACTTTGTTGTATGATTGAGCCCGCCCAAGACCCCGACTAAGTGATCGGGCTGGAGTCTGTTTATGTAAGTGTTATAACACAATCGACAATATGGTTGAGGCGACTTGTCTATGAGTATGGGATTTCAGCACCCAAAATCATTTATACTTGTGAGCGGACGATGAGGACCCATCTCAGTTGATCATCCGGCCTGGATGGGATGCCCCTCACGTTCGAGCTATCCGAGAGTGTTCTATGCTTGGCCTTATCTTCTTAGACAAGTGGGTACGGCTCTCGGCTGTTCATATGATTGAGTTGTAGCGGGAATTACATATGCATATTCCGGGTCCCGACACGTATCCTCTCATCAGTAGTAAAAAAGCCACCTAACTCAGTGAGTTTGTTCAGGTGTGCTATAGCATCATCATTTTCTCTGCCAAAAAAGGGGTCAGCTTCATCGGTAGATATAAGTGAAAGATCAACAGAGAAATCATAATCAGGATCATTGATGCATATAGGAGATGTAGAAAATTCAGGATCATGAGTAATCTTGTTCTTCATGGAGTGCTTTTCGAGCAGCTTCCTAAGAACACCAGGGTCAGAGTCGGCACACTCTGTAAGTTCCTGATGGCGTGGAAGTGATAATGGTTTCTCGCCCTTCGTTTGTTACCCCAAGTGGAAGGTGATATGTAGGATAGTAGCAAATTTCCCTCAGTGAAGATACCAATGTTTATGTCTCCAGTAGGACTCCGAAAGTGAGAAGTAGGTTGTCAACGGCGCAATTGACACGTACCTGCACACAACACAAATAACTTTGCTCTCAATGAAGTTCAGAGAGGTTGTCAATCTCTCCGGCCTTGTTGTTTACAAAGGATCAAACGCAAGGGATAATGATAATGGTGATAGCAGCTAGAAAGTAAAAGCAGGAAAATAAATGAGCATGTAAACAGTGATGAGAATATGGACCGGGGTCCCGTGATGTTCACTAGTGATGTCTCTCTCCCAAAAGACGATAAAACTGCTATGCGAGGTAAACAAATCACAGCTGGGCAATTGACAGGATTAAAAATGCATCGCAATGCTAACTATGCTACAAAGAAAGGACGAGGCTCAAAAGCATGGGCGGTACGCCAAAATAAGTAGACCAAAATCCAACTGCATCTACTACTAATCATCCACCTTGAGATGCCTATCTAGAACACCTCGATGGTATTAAGTTGCGAGTCCCACCCAAAGTGTAAACCCAAAGCTACAGACAACTGCATTAAAAGAACTTAGCGTAAAATAAACAATCCTTGCAACCGCGGTTGCAAGCACCGTTATTTTCCCCATTGTGGCAACAACACATCCCCTAGACTCATGTTTCTGTCACTCAAACTAGTCATCAGGGGGCATGAACCCACAATCGAGCATAAAGTTCCACTACTAGAGAAATAGCTATACATGGAAACCTTATTAGTGGCGCATTTTATATGTAATGCGCCACTATGTTGTAAGGGGTGGCGCACTGGTAAAAAATGTGCCACCTATAAGCTCTTATAGGTGGCACATCTTTTAAAATGCGCCACCCCTAAGAGTGGGCCAGCCCTGGATCCCCGTATAAGTGGCGCATTTGGAGAAATGCGCCACCCCTAAGAACCTTATAGGTGGCGCATTTTGGAAATGCGCCACCCCTAACAGCTTATGGGTGGCGCATTCTAGAAATGCGCCACCCCTAAGCTCTTAGGGGTGGCGCATTTTGCATATGCGCCACTACTAAGCAAAAACTGTGAGGGAAATTCTCAAATACACCCCCCCCCCCCCCCCCCCCGTGGACCGCCTTTTCATTTTGAAAAAAAATTGAAAGAAAATGATAGAAATCTCAAAAACAATAAAATAAAATAAGTTTCCCATATGATATGTGGTCTACTTGTTAGAAAAATTTACAAATATGAATTTTGACTTTTTTTGCAAAATCTCTTGAGAATTTTGTAAAATGGACATAACTTTTGCATACGACCTCCGATGAAAAAGTTTTTATATGAAAAATCATCTACTCGAAAAGTTATATCCAAATTCAATCGGGGGTACCCTGTTGATCATTTTTAGAATCCTCAAAAACCTAACAGAAAAAAATTTACGAGCATTTGAAGATCTGGAGACAAAAATATGAAAAAAAATTGAACTTAGTAGTGGCGCATTTTATATGAAATGCGCCACTAGTAACAGAAAAAAAATTGAATTTTTTTTCAAAAAATATTTTTATTTTTTTTAAAGAAATTCAAAATAGGCTAGAGGACTGATCGGGAAGTTTCAAAAAAATTTGAAAATTTTAGTAACATTAAAATGTAAAAACATAAAAAAAATTAAAAAAAATCAATTTTTTTAATAAAGTTCCAAATATGCTAATGTTCCCATCGAGAAAGTTTCAAAAATTTGTTGAAAACTTTAGGACGAGGTTCTAGACATCAACATGGTTTAATAGGATTTATATGATAGACATATCAACAAGTGCCTGCTAGGTGAGCTAGAGTGGGAGTTGAATAGAACCGAGAAGTTAAGCGTGCTGGGGCTGGATTAGTGCTAGGATGGGTGACCCTCGGGGAAGTTTGACCTGAGATTAAGCATAGTGACCGGGCATTAAGCACACTAACCTGAGATTATTAAAATATAAAAATAAAAAATAAAAAATAAAAAATCGTTATCCAGATTCAGATTTAAAATTTAATTTTTTTAATAGTGGCGCATTTTCAGAATGCGTCACCCCTAAGACTCTTATGAGTGGCGCATTTTCAGAATGCGCCACTCATAAGCCCCATTTTCAGAATGTGCCACCCATAATTCGAAATGCGCCACGCATAAGAGTCTTAGGGGTGGCGAATTTGAAATGTGCCACTACTAAGGCCTTATTAGTGGCTTGTCCTTAGAATGCGCCACTAAAGGCAAAAAAAGGACGCCACTAAAAGGCTATTCCCTAGTAGTGCCCTCTTGGAGTCACTACCTACTACTTGGCCAAAGCAATAAACACTAATGGAGAAATGCAAGAACTACTCAAGAACATAAATATAAATAATAAGAACCAAATATATTACTCAATGAAAAACTGAACATAGTCTCATAATTCATCAGATCCTAGCAAACTAAGCATAGCAACAGCAGAAAATTACATATGCGCCTCGATCATGTAGGGCTACCCATGGTCCAAGGTAGACGACTCACGAATCATCTGGGAAGCGTCCATGGTGGAGGAGAGGCTCCCGGAGGTCAATCCTCCCTCCGGCAGGGAGCCGGGAAGAGGGAAGAGGTCTGCTGGCACTCCCGATCTTGGAAGCGCGGAGGCGGCGGAACAGAGGCGAGATCGCGAAAAAAGGTTCTCTCTTCGAAGGTTTCGCGTCACGGAGAATATATAGGCGAAGGGGGGCAGCCAGGGGGGCCACCAGGGGTCAAGGCGTAGGCCGCACCAGGTGGCCGCTTGGGGTCCCTGGTGGTGTCCCTTTGGCCCCACCCAAGTGTTTCCGGAAGGTTCCTTCATGCTGATTTTTTATCTGATTTTTCCCGAATTTTTGGAGCACTTTTAATATGGTGGAAACCTGAAATTGAAAAACAGGAGAAAACAAGAACTGGCACTGTGGTGCACTGAATTAATAAGTTAGTCCAAATATGATTTAATGTGTATGAAAGTGTATCTAGATCATAGCAATATCACACAAAACATGCATGGAGCAAGCAGAAATTATGGATACGTTTGGGACGTATCAACATCCTCAAGCTTAATTCTTGCTCGTCCTTGAGTAGGTAAATGATAACAAGCATAATTTCGATGGTGACATGCTAACAACCATATAAGAACTTTGAAAGTAAAGCAATCAAGATTTGTAATTCAATTCAAGTCATAACAGGAAAGCACTACTGGAAACAGGAGTTTTTCCGTCAGCCAGACCTTTTGCCATTCGCTTTCTATCGGGGCTGACGGCACAGGATATAAGGCCACCAGCTGGGTTCGAAGCTGACGGCCAAGATGTGGCCGACGACATATATGTTCTTTGCCATCAGCCCATTGTAAGCCATCCGTTGGCGGACGGCAACCTACCCAACAGCTGACGGCAAAGCACCGCAGACGGCTTGTCGTGCGCCATGTGGCCCTTACCGGCACGGGGTAACAGCGAGCAGAGTTGCCGTCAGCCTGCTGACGGCAAAGAGGGGCCTTAACCCCACTCACGCGGCCAGTCCTAACCCCCACCTCCCGCACTCGTGCGACCCAGCACCCACACCTCTCCCCCTGACCCAGCGTCGCCGCCACCACCACCACCCCGGCCGCCGCCGCCATTACCACCACCCAGGCTGCCGCTGCCACCTCCACCTCCACCACCCCGGTGAGCACCGCCCTTCCTTCTCTCCTCTCCCTCTTCTTCACTCCTCTGACGCGCCGCCGCCGCTGCCTCTACAGGACGCTGTCGCCACCCCATCCTTCGCATCAACGACCACACCGCCTCCACCACCACCACCCCGTCGTCCTCCCCGGCCACCACCCCTTCGCCAGCCTCCTCGCCCCCCCCCCTCGCCGGCCAGCATCCCGGTGAGCAACCCGGCCCTAGACACCATTTTTCTCTTTTAATTAGTTAGTTATAGTTAAAAGAAATTAGTAGTTAGGTTCTAGTTAGTTCAAATCAATAGTTATTTAGTTAGTTAGTTAGTTATTGTTAAAATAAATAGTTAGATTTTAATTAGCTAGTTATATTAAAAAATTAGTTAGATTTTAGTTAGTTAGAATCAATAGTTAGTTATTTATTTAATTAAAATCATTAGTTAGTTAGTTCTTTAGTAAAAATCAGTAGTTAGTTAGTTAAAATTATTTAGATAGTTAAAATCAGTAGTTAGGTTCTAGTTAGCTAGTTATAGTTAAGATTATTTAGTTAGTTTGTAGTTAGTTAAAGACAATAGTTAGTTAGTTATTGAAAATCATTTGTTAGATTGTTAATGAATTGAAAGAAAATGAAATGAAATGTAAAAAAAGTAAAATGAAATGAAAAGTAAAGTAAAAGTAGTTAGGGCTAGTTATTTTGTGGCTTAGGGTTGGCCTGGCCTTGTGTTATAGCTAGAAGAATAGGAAAGAGAAGGAAAAGAAAGAAATATAAATATTACTAAGAATAGAAGATTTGATTTTGTTAGAAAATAAAGAATAGGAAGAAGAGAAGGAGGTGGAAATGGAGAGATAGGAAAGGATAAGAGGAGGAGATGAAGATATAGCAGAATAAAAGGAAATAGAAGAAAGAAGAAAGAAGAAGAGAAGAAGTTAGAAAATAAATATAATTAATATTTTGCTCCCCTTTCCTTTGCTATGTGCCGGCCTTCGTGCCGATGACACTAGTTAGGTAGAATTAAAATTTAGATGTAATGTTCCATTGCGTAAACCCATATGCTTCTCCCGTTTGAAAGATTCCATTTATAAATATGCATTCATTTGCATATTTATAACTGGATTCTTTCGAATTGTCCAACATTATCCATGGACAGCCCGAGTATGTGTAGATTGGGTTCATTTCCCCAGATAAGCTCTCCTCCGGATCGGACGTAGGATTTCTTCAGCGCCACCTTGTTGTTCTCTGGGTACACATCTCTCGGTTTATGCCGAGACGTGTATCAGGAGAACAGCGGGGAGGTGCTATTGAAATTTAGCGTCGGATCGGGAGGGGAGCATGGGGAAATGAATCCAACCTGCACATACTCGGGTGGGATTAGGACCTATCTTTACCTATTAGCTGGTTGGTGCATATGTCGTATCACCGTAATTAATTATATGCGTTCTTGTGTTAATTTGTACTAGCTAGCTAGCCAGAATGAATGATCGTGCGTGGATGTACACTGGTCACCCTATTCAGAAAGATATGACTGAGGAATGGTTGACCAAGACCAAGGAGTTCCTAGAGGTCGCATTTAGTGTTGGCCAACCAAGAACATGGTGCCCCTGCACTAGATGTAGGAACTATTCACGGTAGACAAAGGATGTAATGGGTAAACACCTACAGATGCGTGGTTTCATGCCTGATTATACGTTGTGGTTATTTCATGGCGAGTCGGCCCAACTTGACAGACAGGAGGTAGTGCGTCAGCGCATCGAGGATTGTGGTACAGGGATCGAAGACATGGTCAATGACTACAACGATGCTTGTCATGAGGACGAAGAACCGGAGGAAACTGCCAAGGCCTTTTATGCCATGCTGGAGTCTTCAAAACTCCCACTACATGTGCACATCAAGCTTTGTCAGCTAGATGCCATCGCACAAACAATGGCTCTTCAGGCCCAATTCAACTTGGGCAGAGAGTGCTATGATGCGATGATGACCTTATTCGGGCGCTTTCTACCCGACGGTCATATTATGCATGCAAACCTATACCACTCAGACAAAATACTCGTTGCACTGAAGATGCCCATCAAGTGGATACATGCTTGTGAGAAAGGTGTTGGGGTTCGGGGCAGAAAACACAAATTTTTCATGACCTACGATACCCAATCCCAAGACCTATGCTATGGAGATGTAAGTAACGGATGGAAATAGATCACATACCAGTATGTAGTCCGTTAAGCGGGAAACATTCCCGCGTGAACGTGGTTGGTGTAGTCGTACCGATGATGAACCTCAACTGTAGGGGATCGATTGTAGTGTTCTCGTTGGTAAGTTAACCCAATTTATTGATTCGACACGAGGGGACGCAAAGAGTATTTATAAGCTTTGACAGTTAAGTTGTCAATTCAACCGCACCTGAAATATACTTGCTTGCAACAAAGTATTAATATCAAATTTGATATGATAGCAATATTGATAACGGCGAAAGTAACTAGTAGTAACCAGCAGAACTAAAACACTGTAGGCTAGGGAGATGGATGGTCGGGCGCTGCATGAATAACAAGGAACATGTAATAGATTCTAACACGGGGCAAGGCACACAAAAAAGCAATGATCATCTAGGAAAATATCAAACATTAGGCGTGTATCCCGTAGCTAATTGTGTGTGCTTGCAATAAGAACTTGCACAACATCTTTTGTCCTACCATCCTGCTATGAACGGGGCCAAAAGGAACTTATCGAGATTAAGGTGCTCCTGTCAAAGAGCACCAGAACAAAGCAATAAACTCCACGGATACATGGAATCCTCAAATTATGGACCATCCCCTTTGGTGTCCCAATCTGTCACCTTTGGGATCGCCGGTTCCGGACCATAATATGTGCATAAAACTCATATATAGGATCTTGAACATAGATAAACTCATGAAAACATAAGTGGTTCAGATCTGAAAACATGGCACTCGGGCCCAAATTGACAAGCATTAAGAGCAACAAGTTGTAGCAAAGATGATAAACACCAAAGTAGATGATAGGCAACATGCCCCCAACAATCTCACGAACTATTACATGATCAATCTCATCCAATCCCTACCATCACCTTTGCCTACAGCAGGGAATTACTCACACATGTGAAGAGAAGTCATGGAGGAAGGATGGAGTGGTGATGGTGATGACGATGGCGACGATCCCCCCTCTCCGGAGGCCAAATCAGCCTCCAGACTAGCCATCCCGAGGAAGAACAGAGGGTGGCGGCGGCTCCACGGCGTGTTCTGGAAAATCGACTTCTGTTTCGGAGTTTCACCATCACGGGAATAAATAAGAGTCGAAGTAGGGCACCAGGGGAGGGGGGAGTCGCCCAGGCGGTCAGAGGGCGCGACCCCACCCCTGGCCGCGCCAGCAGGGCGCCTGGGGGCCCCTGGATGCCCTCTGGCCCCCCTTCTGGCTCCGGGCTCCTTCGGGTGTGTGGATTTTTTTTGGTATTTTTCTGGGAATTTTCTGAGATGTCCAAAAATCCATCTTCCTGCGCACAATAAAACCATACAAACAGCTCTGCTGAAAAAAGCGTCAGTCCGTGTTAGTTTAGCTGAAATCATGCAAGAATGATGGAAAAAGAATAGCAAAAGTGTTTGGAAAATTAGATACGTTAGAGATGTATCAACTCCCCCAAGCTTAGCCTATTGCTTGTCCTCAAGCAATTCAGTTCAACGAACTGGACGCGACAAGGAAAACTTTGAAAAACTCTTTTGCTTCATCAGATGTATATAATTCGGTACCATGAAAAGAGTTTAGCAAGTATCAAAACAATGCTATGAGGACAATGCATGAAGCAATCCCTCTTTCAAGTGATCAATCACAAACAACCTAGAGTAAATAATATGGAGCTGGAAATCAAGACAAGATCACAATGCACATAGCCTGGATATATCAGAGTGGTATCTCGCTAGCCTCCTTGAGTGAAGCAAAACATAAATGCAGAGACTCCTCCGGAGTTTCAAAGGAGACTAGAACAAAGAATTTCAGACTAGCAATATAAAAAGCATGCAGAAGACAATATAATACTTTGGTACAATGCATGTTACACTAAGAATGACAATTATGCTCTCAATAGTTGGTGTTTGAAGAAAGAAGGGGAGACTCTCGAACCGTGGCTTTTTTATGGAAAGATTGAAAACTCGTGAAAGGAAGCAAAGACTAAACTTGTGCTAGAGCTCTTGGTTTTGAAAACAGAGACAAAATTCTTTTGAGAAGTGCAACTTTCCAGTCAACTGTGCACGGTAAAGGTCTCTCAATATCTCCCATGCCAACCATATTAATGTTTTTTGCTTACACTTGTTCCCTTATCCATAAATCCTTTGACTGTCTACGGAACCTTTTATTTTGCCTCAAGTATGGAAGGAGGATATCGTTCCATCTATGATTAGCAACATTTGGTCCATTTCATTCCATCATCAAGTATGAGGGAGGTGTAACTCTCTTTTTTTTTCTTTTTTTAAATTGACTAGTTAAAACTTCCGTCAAAATATTTTTGGCATGGTAGATACTGATTTTCCCTCACCGCACCATGAGCTTGTACGGTTACAAAAGGGATGCTTTTGAATAAGTTTCGAGATGGCACAAGAAAGTCTAAGTTAGGAGTGGCCGGTAAATACCACACATAGGAAGGTATGGTGGACTCAAGTGGAATAACTGGTTTGAAAAGGAGTTTGGATACACAAGCAGAATTCCCCTTAGTGCGAGTGAAGGCTAGAAAAAGACTGGGAAGCGACCAACTAGAGAGCAATAATTTTCAATATCGTGCAGAGCAACAAAGTAACCTTGAATCGGGCATGAAAGTGATATAACTATTCTGAAATAAAAAGGTCATCAAGGCATGATAGAAATTTTAGTCATAACATGTGTGAACATGTGCCAAGTCAATCCAAGAATTCTCCGAAGGGAAATACCACTTCAATATGCCAAACCATGAACAATGCAATGCATGCAAATCATTCCAACAACATATTATGCACCCTAGCTATTTGAGATCAGCCACAAGGAAAGAATGAACACTGGGAAAGCATTGTAAACATAGTACTATGTCGCTACAAGTTGGTCTCTAGATCATAAGTACATGCATATGTACAAAAGTAGAAACAAGAAGAGTTCATACCGGTTTTCCTTGTTGCTTCCCTTTCGTCGATCTTCATTATTACTGCCTTGTCACTTGCACGACCGAACGTGGGAAATATAATCAAATGCCATCACGGACTCGAGCTGAACTCTGAAAACAAAGCAAACTAAAGAGATAAAGGAAATCTTTTTTGGGTTTTCAAAGGTTGAACGAGAATAAAATAAAATATAAATCTTTTTGTTGTTTTTGAAAATTAAAAGAACAAATAACAACGGGCAAAAACTTCGAAAAGATCAAAAACAAATAAAACGAAGATGGATAATACAATGAAAATGGGAGAAGGGCACGTACTCCCCCAAGATTAAGCTTTTGGCCTAAGTTGGTAGCAGCTACTACCCGCAAGAGCCTCTTGCTTTGGGGTAATGGTAAGTCCAGGAGTCGTATGAGCCCTCCAGTGCGTAAAACGAACTCCTTGGGTCCTCCCATGAGGAAGGTCCTGCGCTCCAAGCGGAAGAAGACCCCTCTCCATGCTCGGTGAAGGTCTCTCCCTAGAAAGGTGGGAACAGACCATGCTCCTCCTCGTCGGGCACAACCCCCTCCATGGGGTTATGCAGCTGGTAGTGAGCAATGAACTCATCGAACTGAATATCGTTGAAGGACCATCCGTTCCTGCGAGCGTTATCAAACAAAAGTGGTGCAGGTAGACGGATCTGACGAGTAATGGTCCTTTCAAACCTCAAAATATAAACAAGGTTACCAAACTGGGAAGTCATGGTAACAAACTTATGCCTCTTCATAGCAGCAAGATCGAGACTTGCGTATGAAAAGGGAATATCATCAGGATGCGGGGTGCGCTCAAGAGATTCTAGGATAAGTGTGGTGTAAACGCCACCATACAAATCGCCCTTGTTACTATTCGTAACAAGGGGCCGAGCAATTAACGCACCCACATTATAATCATTCTTATCAGAGAGGGCGTTCGCATAAATAGAGAAATCTGGTGTAGAACCACTGCTCGTGTTGTCATGAGCCAACACCCCTCTGGCAACAAAATACGCAAAATACCTGTGGTGGGGAAACAGAGTGGTAGAAATCTTCGTACGCTGAATGTCGGTCTCCTTCTAGCAACAAAGAGAGTTGAAGAGGGTCCTCAACTCGAAAGGCTGAGTGGTCATCTTCGCCGTCTGACCAGCATTCGGCACACCTATTATATCACAAAAATGTGCCAAAGACATAGTTATGAGATCATTATAAAGATTGAACTCGACGGTTCCAGCAGAATGGTTATAACAAAAACTGTTAACAAAGCAGGAGGTGAGCTTCTTGTATTGTATCACACGGCATAATGCTAGCCGTGTCAAACCTGCATTGGCACAAAGCCCATAAAATTCCTCCTTAATTCCTGCAAATGCAAGAAAATCATCGCACGGATACATCATTGCGCATGTTGGACTTGTGTCTACCAACAACTCCAGGGGCACATGATCTTCATTGTAGCTCACCCTAGCAGCCGAGGGTGAAGATGCAGCTCTAGTAACTCGATCGGAGCGCTCGGGCTTCTTCTTCCCAAGCCAACCATTTTCTTTTCCTAGTAAACTCATTTCTGAAATTTTTGACAATTTCACAAAAACAAGGATTTAAACAAAGTGAGTTGAGGCAAACTACTCTACTCACTTACCTAAGGCCTAAACTTTCATCAAAACTTGAAAAATAAATTTCTACACATGCATGCAAGCTCATCTAAACAACACCAAGAACTACTAAATACTCACAAACGAAGCCACCATAAAAATCTATTTGGAGGGGTGGAGGAGTTACATACCAGGGAGTATTTTCCCAAAATCTCAGCTCAAATGATGGGTCGTAGAGAGAGATCGAAATTCTGGACGGAGAGCAACAAGAACGCAAGTTCCGGGTGCAGAACTCGTGTTTTGGGGAGGAAAGAAAGAGAGAGGAAGAAGACTCACCTTAAGGTGGGGCCTGTGGGCCCCAGGCGCCCTGTGGGCGCGGCCAGGGGGCTTGCCGTGCCAGCTGGCCGCCTGGGCCACTGGTGGCCCCCCTGGTCAGCCCCAGGTGCCTCTGGGTCCCGCCCGGTAAGGAAATTTTTAATCTAATTTTTCTGGATTTTTTCTGAAAACTTCACTTTTGAAAATTTTCCAGAATTCAAAAAGATGTGAAAATTTCTGAAAACTTGAAGCAGTGATTAGAATTGTGAAGCTTCAAATACATATAACTTTGGTACAACAAAGAGAATAAAAGCTAAAGCAAATGAAAACATAACAAGCTCCACTTTTTCCTATATAAAACATGCTAGCTAGCAAGGTTGATCAAGTCTTACCAACGAACCGGCGATATATAGAACAAAAAGTCTCACTCCTTATGAAGTGATCATTGCACCTTTACTTTAATGGACATTGTTCCCACCATGATGGTTTTGTATTTGTGGTGCTAATACACGAGATAACTTCTCGTCCCTCATTGGTTACCCCAATTGGAAGGTGAGATGTTGCATAGCAGCAAGTTTCCCTTAGCGAAGATGCTAAGGTTTAAAGTATCGAACCCGTAGGACTTCGATAGATACAAGTAGGTGGTGAAGTGAACAATGGCGTCGTTCACAAATTCTAAGTTGCTTACTTCACCTGGACCTGCACACACAACAGATAGCTTTGCTCCCAACGAGTACAGAGGAGTTGTCAATTCCTCCGGCCTTGTTGTTTACAAAGGATAAAGCACACGGGATAATAATGATAGTGATAGCTACGGAAAATTAAATACTAAAAGTAAATTGAAGGTGTAAACAGTGTTGGAAATATGGACCAGGGTCCTATGATGTTCACTAGTGATGTCTCTCTCCCAAAGGACGGTAAAATAGCGATGCGAGGTAAAAAAATTACAGCTGGGCAATTGACAGGATTATGTGCGCAAACCAATGCTAATTATGATATAAAGAAAGGAAGAGGCTCAAAAGCACGGGCAGTACGCCAAGACAAGTAGACCAAAATCCATCTGCATCTACCTACTAATCATCCACCTTGAGATATCTATCCAGAACATCTCGCTGGTATTAAGCTGCGAATCCCACCCAAAGTGTAAACTCAAAGCAATAGACAACTGCATTAAAGAACTTTGCGTAAAGTAAACAATCCTTGCACCCCCAAGTACAAGCACCATTGTTTTCCCCCTTGTGGCAACAACACATCCCCTAGACTCATGTTTCTGTCACTCAAGCTAGTCATCGGGGGGCATGAACCCACAATCATGCATAACGCTCCCTCTTGGAGTCACTACCTACTACTTGTCCAAAGCAATAAACAGCAATGGAGAACATGCAAGAATTACTCAAGAACATAAATATAAAAGAAGATAATCAAATATATAACTCAATCACAATCTGAACATAATCTCATAATCCATCGGATCCTAGCAAACTCAGCATAGCAACAATAGAAAGATTACATATGTGCCTTGATCATGTAGGGCAGCTCACGAGGTCTAATCCATGAAGAACAAAGAGGGGAGGAGAACATCACATAGATACTGATCATAGACCCATGGTCCAAGGTGGACTACTCACGGTTCATCCGGGAAGCATCCATGGTGGTGGAGAAGCTCCCGGAGGTGATTCCTCCCTCCGGTAGGGTGCCGGGAAGAGGTCTTCTTGTGCTCCCGATCTTGGAAGTGCGACGGCGGCGGAACAGAGGAGAGATCGCGAAAAAGGGTTCCGTCCCCGAGGATTTCTCGTCACCGGGAATAAATAGGCGAAAGGGGGCAGACAGAGGTGGGCTAGGGGCTCCAGGCGCCCCTTGGCGCGGCTAGGGGTGGAGCCGCGCCCTCTGGCCGCCTGGGGCCCCCCTTGCTCCCCTTTGGCCCCTCTTGGGCTCTTCGCGAAGCTTTCGGTACGCTGGTTTTTCCTATATTTTTCCCGGAATTTTTCTGGTACTTTTAATAAGGGGGAAACCTAAAATAGAAAAACAACAGAAAACAGGAACTGGCACTGGGGTGCACTGAGTTAATAGGTTAGTCCAAATATCATCAAAAGTGTATGGAAGTTCATCAATAACATAGCAATATCACACAAAAGAGGCAAGGAGGAAGCAGAAATTATAGATACGTTTTGGACGTATCAGGTGCACGTGTAGAGGACAATCCCATTCTCCAATCTTCACGGTCTCGATGTTCTCTATTGAATTAAGGCCATGCCTTTTGTCAATCTTCTTCGGAAAATACATTGTGTGTTCTTTATCGAGTACGTTGAAGGTGAGCTTTCCTTTATTGCAATCAATAATGGCACCTACGGTGTTAAGAATAGGTCTACCAAGAATAATGGACATGCTCCTATGTTCGGGCATGTCCAGCACAAAAAAATCTATGAGAATTAAACAATGAGCAACTTCAACGGGAACATCCTCACAAATACCTATCGGTACGGCCGTTGACTTGTCAGCCATCTGAAGAGATATATCTGTAGGGATTAGATTACCTAAACATAGCCTCTTATAAAGAGAAAAAGGCATAACACTCACCCCTGCTCCGAGATCACATAAGGCAGTCTTAACATAATTATTTCTTATGGAACAAGGAATGGTGGGTATACCTGGATCACCAATCTTCTCAAGAATCTTGCCACTAAAAGATTAGTTAGCAAGCATAGTAGATATTGCCTCATTAGGGACTTTTCTTTTATTAGTAACAATATCTTTCATATATTTGGAATAAGGAGGTAACTTGATAGCATCAGTCAAAGGAATTTGCAGAAAAATAGGTTTCATCCATTCACACAATTTATTATAATGCTCTTCTTCTTTAGATTTGAGAGACTTACCTGGAAAGGGCATGGGTTTTTGTACCCATGGCTCTCTTTCCTTCCCATGTCTTCTTTCTATGAAGTCTTCTCTTGTGTACTTCTTGTGTTTATCCGGTGCTTCTTCTTCTCGCACCTCAGGAGGATCATTCTTCTCCTTATCATTTTCTTCGGGCTCGGCACCGTCTTCAGTTTCAGCGTCGGAGGTAGATATGCTGTTAGGATCAACAACATATTCTTCACTTGTAATAGGATCATTGGAGTTGTCAGCCTCCTTGTGTTTCTTCTACTTATTTTTCTTCTTAGGAGAGCTAACAATCTCGTCTTCTACTTGCACTGGAGAATCTTTCTCGATCCTCTTCAGATGCCCCTCAGGATAGAGAGGGTCCTGGGTGTGTGTTCCACCCATGGTCTTGATACCATAAGCTTGTATGTCCTGTTTGGCATTGTTAGCAAGCAAATATTTTTCCACATTAGAAATTTGTTCAAGTTGAGTTTGAACCATATGAAAATTCTTGACAAGACATTTAACATCATTAACTGTTCTTTCAAGAACACCAAGTAAACTTTTGATAGCAAAGGAATTATCATGCAACTGACTTTGTATCCTTCTATTGAAATTTTCTTGCTTAATAATAATATTATCAAGCTCATCTAAGCATTGGTCGGGAGGTTTACCTTTTGGGATGTCACTTTCAGTAAAGTCTAATAGAGAGTGTACCTCTACCAAGGGAGGGTGAGTAGTAGGCTCACACAACTTCTCGATAGGCGGTAGATTCTTTACGTCTTCGGCTTTAATGCCTTTCTCCTTAATAGACTTCTTTGCTTATTGCATATCTTAGGGGCTCAAAACAAGCATGACCCTCTTCTTTAGTGGTGGAGGTGGTTCAGGGACGGACTAATCTTCATGGTTCTTGGCAATCTTGCACATTAATTCTTCAGCATCGGCCGGTGTTCTTTCCCTGAAAACACAACCAGCACAACTATCCAGATAGGACCTGGATTCATCGGTTAGACCAACATAAAATATATCAAGTAATTCATTCTTTGGGACTTCATGTCCCGGTCTAGCCTTGATTAACTCACAATACCTCCCCCAAGCTTTAGGGAGGTGCTTATCCTGCAACTGCTTAAAGTTATAGATTCTTTGCATAGCAGCATGTTGCATATGAGCAGGAAAGTATTTATCAACAAAGAATTGAACAAAGTCCTGAGGCCTCTCAATGGAACCGTAGGGTAGTGCATCATACTAGGATTTAGTGTCCCCCTTTAAAGAAAAAGGAAAAAGCTTTGCCACATAGAAATTTCGTATCTTCTCATCAGTATTAAATAGTTCACCTAACTCAGCGAGTTTGGTCAGGTGTGCTATAACATCATCGTTTTCTCTGCCATAAAAAGGGTCAGCCTCGAATTTGGATATAAGTGAAAGATCAACAGATAAATCATAATCAGAATCATTAATGCATATAGGAGATGTGGAAAATTTCGGATCAGGAACATTCTCGTTCTTCATGGAATTCTTTTCAAGAAGCGCCTTAATAGCATCAGGGTCAGAGTCGGTAAACTCTCTGAGTTCCCTGCAAAGATCATCATCAAGAGAAATATAATCATCATCAAGGAGTCTCTCCTTGAGTTCATCTAAATCTGGGTAACCATAAATTTTGCGAGTAGGGATATACGTAACAGGAGTCTCAGTCTCAGGCTCTGCTGCAACCTTAGAAGTCTGAATTTCAATATAGTGACCAAGAAAATTATCATCATCAAGAGTAGTGGAAGCATCATCAAAAGTATCGGACATAGTGATAGACTCAGTAGAAGTATCATGTGCGGTGAAGAAAACTTACTCATAACGGAAGTTGAATCAAGCGTAACATTGGTACTCAGAACGGTACCTTTTCTTGTAGTGGATGGTAGGATCGGAACCTTGGGGTCTCCTTTCTTACCCATAGCGGATGAAGTGTGGTAGGCAGGATACTTCAAGTAGACTTGTAAATATTGCTATGGTCCCCGGCAACGTTGCCATAAAACAGTACTTGGTGACCCTCAACTGTAGGGGATCGATTGTAGCGTTATCGCGGGTAAGTTAACCCAATTTATTGATTCGACACGAGGGGACGCAAAGAGTATTTATAAGCTTTGACAATTGAGTTTTCAATTCAGCCGCACCTGAAATATACTTGCTTGCAACAAAGTATTAATAACAACTGTGATATGATAGCAATAGTGATAACGGCGAAGTAACTAGTAGTAACCAGCAGAACTAAAACACTGTAGGCTAGGGAGATGGATGGTCGGGCGCTGCATGAATAAGAATGAACATGTAATAGGTTCTAACACGGGGCAAGGTACACTGAAAAGCAATGATCATCTAGGCAAATATCAAACATTAGGCATGTATCCTGTAGGTAGTTGTGCGTTCTTGCAAGAAGAACTTGCACAACATCTTTTGTCCTACCATCCCGCTATGAACGGTGCCAAAAGGAACTTATGGAGATTAAGGTGCTCCTGTCAAAGAGCACCGAAACAAAACAATAAACTCAATGGATACATGGAATCCTCAAATTATAGACCATCCCTGACGAGGGGGTGACCCCACGACTCCTACATGTGAGGCTACCTGGTGCGTGTAAAGACAGAAGGCCCGCTGGGAAGATACGACAAGCCCACGATTGGCCTAACCAAGCACGAACGCAGGAGTCCGTGACTAACATGGAAGGTGCGACTTGGCGTACAAGGCAGGACTAGAACTAGGAAAACTTCTTTGTAACCTAGCACGAACTCCCCGAGACCTGGCCTAATATATAAAGGCTGGGAGGGGAGACGTCCAGATGAACTCAATACACATCTACTCATCCTTGCCTTGTGAGAACTCGCCTTGGCCTCCACTGTAATCGCCCCCTCACGTAATAATATCGAGCAGGAAGTGCTTCTCCTGTTAGCCGACGAGTATCGTCCAACCTGTGCCATCTCTATGACTAACCCAGGGTCCCTGACCATGGGATTTGCCGGGGTTGATCCCCGTCAATTGGCGCCTTCTGTGGGAACTTCACAGGTTGGAATCACGATCTCGGCGGTCCCGACCTCAACAGATCAAGACTCGAGGACTAGAGCCAGATCCAATCCGCTCGAGAGATTCAAGTTCACCGCAAGCGTCTCCGTCACACCATCAGGACCACCCAGCCTGCAGCAGAACCAAGCCCAGCACCTCGACGACTATCAGATCCATCACCGATGGAAAAGAACTCGACGACCCACAAGACAAGCACAAGGAGGCTACTCGAGAATCCCACTCAAGGAGTCGCGGCGCGTGGCCGAAGGCTCGCCCACCAGTCAACGACCCGCCACCACCCGGACTCCGACCACACGCCAAGACAGCGACTCCGAGACGCAGACCGGAGATTACTATGACCCAGATCGAAGGCCAGACGAATTCTCCAACTTCATTCGGAATCAATCACTCAGCGACGGGATAGAGCTCGACCCAAGAGTTCACAGCCGATCAGAAGACCGTCCGCAGATCTTCCTAGTCTCAAGGAGAAGAAGGCACGCCGACTCCAGCAAACTCACAGCTAAAGAGCAATTGGAAGGACCTTGCGCGATCCATTATTTTGAAGACAGTCGAGGACACCTCAGAGCAAGCCACACACTGGGAGACTGTCGCCTATTCGCCGAACTCTCCAACAGCCTCAAGGAGGAGAAGCAGTGTGAAGCCAAACGCACTCGAAGAAGCACGCAGTCACCTGCACCGAGTGCAGAGGAGCAATACCCCGCGTCCCAGGGATGAATCTGCATGATCCAAGAGGAAGACCCTCGAAAGTAAAGCAATATTCTTACACCTTGCAGGCCGAAGCAACCAAAGACCTAAAGACAACTGAAACCTACCAACTGAGCGGCGCCGAGACCAGCATCACCTTCTCACAAAGCGACCATCCACCCGCAGTCCCAAGGCCTGGGCATGCACCCCTGGTCCTCGAAGCGCAGATCGGAGGATACGACATGGACATAATCTTCATGGACGGAGGCATCAGTCTAAACATAATCTTCACCAGCACTCTACGCAAGATGTTCATCCCACAATCAGTGTGGAAGAAGTCAAGAACCACAATATATGGAGTAATCCCGGGCGAAGCAGCCACCTCCATCAGAGCAATACAGCTTGATCTGATCTTCGGCAGCAAGCGCAACTTCGCAAAGCAGGCACTCGAGTTCGAAGTACTCGACTGGCAGTGGCAGTATCACGCCATACTCGGGCGACCGGCGTTCGCACAGTTCATGGCGGTTCCACACTATGCATATCTGAAGCTCAAGATGCCAGGACCTGCAGGAATCATCACAATCAAGGGAAGCTTCATCAAATCGGACCAGTGCGACCACGACTTCCACAAAGTCTCCGACACATTCGGAGCCCAACAACAGCTCCAAGAAATAGCCATGGTGATGGACAAAAGCATATTTCCACTAGCAAACAGAAGCGAGACAAAGGAATTTGGTCGCGACTTCAGCGTCGACAGCGACACGATCACACAGCAAGTACACCCAACAGACCCAGATAAGACAGTCCGCGTATATGCCCACCTCCCAGAAGAGCAAGCAACCGCCCTCATAACCTTCCTTCGTGAAGAATGGAAAATTTTTGCCTGGTGCTCAGCTGACATGCCAGGGATACCGCGAGAATTCGCGGAACACGCGCTCCACATCAAGCCAAACACGAAGCCAGTAAAACAGGCGCTGCGACGGTTTTCGGAGCCCAAACGTAGAGCAATCGGAGAAGAAGTCAATCGACTACTCGACGCACAGGTCATCAGAGAAACAAAGAAAGCAACATGGATAGCAGACCCAGTCCTAGTCCCTAAAAAGGACACCGAGGTACTAAGCATGTGTGTCGACTATGGGCCTATCAACAAGCATTTCCCAAAAGACCATTTCCCCCTGCCAAGAATCGACCAAATAATCGACTCCACAGCAGGGTGTGACCTCCTATCTTTTCTCGACGCATACTCAGGATACAATCAGATCAGGATGAAGGAAGAAGACGAAGAGCACACCTCATTCATCACCCCCTACGGAGTATTATGTTACCAAACTATGCCCTTCGGACTAAAAAATGCCGGAGCCACGTACCAGCGGATGATGCAAGCATGTCTGAGAGACCAGATCGGCAGGAACGTGCAGGTCTATGTAGACGACATTGTCATCAAAACCTACAACGCAAACACACTACACGACGACCTCCGTGAGACGTTCGCGGCCCTCAACAAGTACAAGATCAAGTTGAACCCCAAAAAATGCGTGTTCGGCGTCCCAGCCAGAAAATTACTCGGGTACATGGTCTCTTCCCGAGGAATCGAAGCAAACCCGGAAAAGGTTCAAGCAATTGCCAAAATGCAAAGGCCAACCAACATCAGAGGAATACATCAACTCACAGGAAAGCTCGCAGCATTGAGCTGCTTCATCAGCAGGCTAGGCGAAAGGACCCTACCTTTCTACAAACTGCTGAGAAAAGGAGAAAAATTCGAGTGGACCGAGGAAGCCAGCAATGCATTCGCAGACCTGAAGAAAACCCTCTCTACCGCACCAATCTTGGCGGTGCCTAAAGAAAAGGAAAGTTTGTACCTCTACATAGAAGCACGCAGCAGCGTCATGAGCACGGTGCTTGTCGTCGAACGTGCAGAAGAAGGAAAAATCCAGAGCATCCAAAGACCAATTTATTACCTAAGCACGCTACTCACGAAGCCACAGCAGCGGTACCCACATTACCAGAAGCTCTTGCTCCCCATCATCATGACCTCCAGGAAAGTATCACACTACTTCGACGAACACTCCATCACAATCATGAGCAGTGCACCACTCGCGGAAATCCTCAACAATCCCGGCGCGACCGGTCGAGTCGTCGAGTGGAACATGGAGCTTAGCCCGCGAGACCTACAGTTCAAACACCCAACAGCAATCAAAGCCCAAGTACTCCCAGACTTCCTGGTCGAGTGGGAAGAAGTCCAAACACCAAGGCCCCTAGACTTGTCCAAGTCATGGACGATGTACTTCGACGGATCCAAAAGATAGCAAGGAGCCGGAGCAGGCGTCATCCTAGTCTCCCCCAAAGAAACAAAGCTCAAATACATCCTCCAGATCAACTTCAGCAATGCCTCCGACAATGAAGCAGAGTACGAGGTGCTAATTCACGGCATGCGCATGGCAAAAACTTGTGGTGCCACTCGCCTATCGATCTATGGTGACTCCAACCTCGTCGTCCAGCAGGCGATGAGAGACTGTAACGCAGTCGCAGACAACATGGCAGCTTACCAGAAGCTCTACAACGCGCTAGAAGGAGGATTCGACGGCTGTGAACTCAACTACATCCCCAGAGCAAACAATACAGAAGCCGACGATCTTGCGAACATCGGGTCGACTCGAGGACCAATACCACCAGGCGTTTTCCTCGAAAGCATCAATCAGAGATCAATAAAAGCAAAGCCAGCGGAGCCCAAAGCAGTCGCAGAAGAAGACGACAAAAACGAGCCAGCACAGGTGGCGGCAACGAGTGCAGCTGACGCCACAAACAGCCAAGCAATCGAAGTTGAAGCACCAGCAGCACTCGAAGACCCGGCCAGGTCAAGACCTTTTCTTCGTTTCCTAATCGAAGGCACTTTACCACAAGACGTTGCAGAAGCCCGACGCATCAGTCGATGATCCAAAGCATTCACAGTAATCAACAGACAGCTCTACAAGCGCAGCATTTCCCAGGTCCTACAAAAGTGCATAGACGAGGAAGATGGCAAAGCCCTACTGCTGGAGATTCACGAAGGCACCTACGGGCACCATGCCAGCAGTCGAGCACTCGTGGCAAAAGCCTTTCGAGCAGGATTCTATTGGCCAACCGCCATGAGAAATGCAGAGGATATATTAAGGCGTTGCATCGCGTGGCAAAAAATTGCCAGCAGGCCGCACGCCCCAGCATCGGAACTCAAAACCATCCCGTTATCATGGCCATTCGCCACATGGGGACTCGACATGGTAGGCCCACTCAAGAAATCATCAAAAGGAGGAAGAACACACCAACTGGTCGCAGTCGACAAATTCACCAAATGGATCGAGGCAGTACCAATCACCAGCTCAACAGCCCTCACGGCAGTCAACTTCATCAAATCAATCATCTTCAGATTCGGAGTACCACACAACATCATCACAGACAATGGTACCAACTTCACAGCAGCAGAGTTCCAAAACTTCTGTCAAGAGTTGGGCATCAAAATCAACTACGCATCAGTCGCACACCCGCAGTCTAATGGCCAAGTGGAGAAAGCAAACGGTTTAGTATGCGGAGGAATAAAGAAGCGACTCCTGGGACCACTCGAGCAAGCCGTAGGCAACTGGATAGAAGAGCTCCCCGCAGTCCTATGGAGCCTGTGCACCACCCCAAACAGCTCGACCCATTATACACCCTTCTTCTTGGTATACGGGGCAGAAGCAGTACTACCGCACGACCTAAAATTCGGAGCACCCAGAATCTCAGGGTAAGAAGAAGAAGAGGAAGAAGAAGCGCTGCAGAACGGCAAGGACACATCAGACGAAGCAAGAGACACAGCCATCACAAGATCCGAAGGATACTAGGAAAATCTACGCACATATCAAAGCAGTCGCCTGCGGACCAGATCATTCAACAAAGGAAACCTTGTGCTACGGCTAATACAGGAGAAAGTGCACAAACTTTCCCCACCATGGGAGGGGCCGTTCATCATCTCGAAAGTCATAGGAGGAGGAGCATACAGATTGGTGAATCCAAAGACCAACGAGGACGTGGGAAACGCATGGAACATAGCGAACCTACGCCTGTTCTACCCATAATCCTCCAGGCATTATCAGAAGACATCGACAGCAGCACCGATCGGCAACACATGTAAAATTCGAAGGAATAAAATAATGTTGCCCAAAGCATCTTACTTAAAAGCACTCGGGGGCTCGATCCTAGAACTCCCCCCGAGAGACGCTATCTTCGCAAACGCGACTCTTACTTAAAAGCACTCGGGGGCTCGAGCCTAGAACTCCCCCCGAGAGACGCTATCTTCGCTAACGCCCCCGAGAAGACAACTCTCATTACAAAGGAGTCGAAGATAATTTTCATTACAAAGGAGTCAAAATCATTCTCATTACAAAGGAGTCGAAGACAACTCTCAAAGGAGTCTAAGGTAACTCTCATTACAAAGGAGTGGAAGACAACTCTCATTACAAAGGAGTCGAAGGCATTTCATTACAAAGAAGTCGAAACGACAGTTTGCCGTTACAGAAGGAACTGCGGAACTACAAGTTGGGCTATATTCAAACTTCTACATGTGTGCTCATGCTGAGATAATTGGCACTTTCGTGCCACAGCCCGGCAGACATCATCACAGACAAAGTAGCAGCCTAGCCGGTGAGGAAGAAGCTCGTTGTCCTCCAGCTCTACAAGGTGCCTCGCCTACTGCCGCTGCCGCTTGACGACTGGCTTGACGTCCAGTTCTTCCTTAGAACTAGAAGAGCAAACACCATCGCCCCAGGGATCAGCCGAAGACGAAGACACAGGAGAAGCAGGGGAACCACCACTCGAGCCTTCAGAATAGCTGCTGCTCGTCTCCTCACAGTATGGATCCAGACGGTTGCCACCAGCATTAAACGCACGGATAATAACAGTATCTTCGCCGTCAAAATGACAGCGAAGGATGTCCCCGCCGCGCAAATTCAACTGACGAGAAAACGTCCTCCAGCCAGACCCAAGGAAGATCAAGGACGAACTATCAAATTCCAGCTCCACCCAAGAAGAAGAACGAGAGCATCCATGAAGACGGAGCCAGAAGCCCTTTAAGCCACGCTCAGAAGCAATGGAGGCAAACGAGGCAGGAAGAGGAATCCGGGTAGCATTTCGCCCAAGAACATGCAAAAGAAAATCATGGTGCCAAAATCCCTCCTCCATGGAGGAAGAAGAAGAAAGCGCCAACGCAGTTCCATGACGCCCACCGCGTGAGGAGCGAGGGGCACGGCCACCACGACCACGGCGGCCACGGCCCCGCCTTGCAACACCATGGCTTCTCCCAACTACACCGCTACCACGCTTGGGTGCCCTATGAAGAAGAAGAAGCAGAAGGGAAAGATACGAAGAATGGATGCCAGAGTCGGGCAACCAAGGGAAGTATTTATAGTGCAATCCAAGGGCAAACCAGGGAACAAACGCAGAAGCCCAGGCGGCGCCATCATTGCATCAAAGACCAAGCGGGCCGGGTGTTACGAATTCCAAGACGAAGATGCCTTCACACGGTCAGCATTATCTATAGGACGCGTCAAATCTCGCCTGTTTCCCATACAAACCTCGGGAACCCAATAGGCAAACAACAGCGCGACGTCCAAATCATCATTATGACGGTCTAGAAGACGTGACGGATCAAAAAAATCAAGCATCATCATAGGTCATCAAACAACATGACAATGCATGTCAGCACAGCATCCCAAAGGGAACGGATCAAGATAAAAATTCTTACTCCCATCGGGAGTACCCTTTTGAGTTCGGGTGCTCCCTCACCCAGAAGGCAAAGATGTGCTCGAGTGATCACTCGCACCAGCAGAAACAACATACTCTCAGAGTTCGGGTGCTCCCTCACCCCAAGAGCAGAAACGCATTCGAGTGACCACTCGCCAAAAAAAGATCCAGCCATTCAGCAAACATGACTTACTCGCACACTCGACGACATTCCAAGTGGGTGCTATCTTATTTTCCTCGCCTGAGTTCGCTACAAACTCCGCGAGTGACGACTAAACCAGCTCACTTGATTGTTTATTCCAAGTGGGTGCATTGCTAAATCAGGCTCCGTGCCTCAACAAAAACAATTATGCCTGGGCTACGACACACTGTACCCAGATGCCACGCAAGCTTAGTGTGTAGGTAAGACCCCGCTGCGCAGAACGGCCGGGCTGGGACTTGCCGCAGAGCGATTTCAATCCAGACCTTTTCCATGCGCTCGCATGATAGAAAGAGCCGAGCGGACTCGCTCAGGCTATGTGCTTAGACTGGCAGCAATTGATCCTATAAGACCTGCAGCGGCATGTCTTTGCTTGACACCAGTGTTCCAAGTTCATGTCGAGGGACGTGGGCTTGATTTGGCTACTGTGGTATTTGTCACTAGAACAATTCACCAAGGCTCGACCAGTCGACTCCTTTGGCCCTTTCAACTTAGCAATCCCTCGAAACAGATATTGTCATGGCTCAAAACTGCTAGCGACCCGTGGCGATACTACGCTTACAAACAATAAAGCGCAGATGAATTCGAGTCCCTGCGCGACTCTTCGAGTCCCCTAGGCACTCGGGGGCTACTGACGAGGGGGTGACCCCACGACTCCTACATGTGAGGCTACCTGGTGCGTGTAAAGACAGAAGGCCCACTGGGAAGATACGGCAAGCCCACGATTGGCCCAACCAAGCACCGACGCAGGAGTCCGCGGCTAACATGGAAGGTGCGACTTGGCGTACATGGCTGGACTAGAACTAGGAAACCTTCTGTGTAACCTAGCACGGACTCCCCGAGACCTGGCCTAATATATAAAGGCTGGGAGGGGAGACCTCCAGATGAACTCAATACGCATCTACTCATCCTTGCCTTGCGAGAACTTGCCTTGGCCTCCACTGTAATCGCCCCCTCACATAATAATATCGAGAAGGAAGTGCTTCTCCTGTTAGCCGACAAGTATCGTCCAACCTGTGCCATCTCTATGACTAAACCGGGGTCCCTGACCATGGGATTTGCCGAGGTTGATCCCCGTCAATCCCCTTTGGTGTCCCAAGCGGTCACCTTTGGGATCGCCAGTTCCGGACCATAATAGGTGCCCAAAGTGGTTCAGATCTAAAAACATGGCACTCGGGCCCAAAGTGACAAGCACTAAGAGCAACAAGTTGTGGCAAAGATGATAAACACCGAAGTAGATGATAGGCAACATGTCCCCAATAATCTGACGAACTATTACATGATCAATCTCATCTAATCCCTACCATCCCCTTTGCCTACAGCAAAGAATTACTCACACATGTGAAGAGAAGTCATGGAGGAAGGATGGAGTGGTGATGGTGATGAGGATGGAGACGAACTCCCCTCTCCGGAGGCCAAATCAGCCTCCAGATTAGCCCTCCCGAGGAAGAACAAAGGGTGGCGGCGGCTCCGCGATGGGTTCTGGAAAAGCGACTTCGGTTTCAGAGTTTCCGCGTCACGGGAATATATAGGAGTCGAAGTAGGGCACCAGGGGAGGGGCGAGTCGCCCAAGCAGCCAGAGGGCGTGGTCCCACCCCTGGCCACGCCAGCAGGGCGCCTGGGGCCCCCTGGGTGCCCTCTAGCCCCCTTCTGGCTCCGGGCTCCTTCGGGTGCGTGGATTTTTTGGTATTTTTCTGGGAATTTTCTGAGATGTCCATAAATCCATTTTCCTGTACACAATAAAACCATACAAACAGCTCTGCTGAAAACAGCATCAGTCCGGGTTAGTTTAGCTCAAATCATGCAATAATGAGGGCAAAACAATAGCAAAAGTGTTTCGAAAAGTAGATACGTTTGAGACGTATCAACCGACAATCCCCGATGCCGCGCAACTGCACGATGACTCCGATAGCCACCCGGTCCTTGAGACCGATGACGGGATTGCGTCCCCGTCGGAACGTTGTCGGTGAAGATGTCGCGATACGGCCACGGCGATGAAGTAGCGCCACAAGTGTAGCACCTCGTGGGATTACACACATACGGTGTACCCGACGTCCCTCCGGGCTCCGAACCAGAAGAGCAGCGGAAAGAAGATGAATTAGTATCCCAATTCTAGCAGCACGATGGCGTGCGTATGGTGGAGAAATCCCCAACCCAGTGCAGAGTCCAAACAAGGGGAGTCCACTCACAGGAGGGAGAGAGGAGGAAGAGAGATGAGAAACTTGTCTCAAATTGGATGTAGAAAAAAGGGCACACTACCCCTCCTTATATAGGCCAAGGAGGGCCGCACATCTCCCTCAACATCCCATGTGGTACTAAACAAAAGGGGAGAGAGGAAAATGCGCCCCTAGGGGGGCATGGGCCCCTTCATGGCGCCATGGCCCAAGGGGGAAGACTGCCTCTTCCTCTAATGGGTCTCTTTAGGACCATATGCCTTTTTCTTCTATTTTAATTATATTTAATTATATTTAATTATATTTTAATATTTAATTCAGATAAATAAAAAATAAAACATATTTAAACATTATTAAATAATATTTTGAACCTTCAAAAATTCCCAGAACAATTTCTGGCCTCCATCGGAAACAATTTCGGTGTTCTCTCTTATTTCTCCGGTGATCCCGAATCTATCCTTAATGCGTCGAATACCCTTAAGTGTGACACCATATGGTCCGGGAAAAAGCAGACATGATCAAGACACTCTCTTGATCAATGACCATCGATCAGACCTGGTTACAATCCTAGATGGCCCCCGTGCTTCCATCGAATGAAACTTCATCGTTGTTGGATCCGTTCAACGTTGAGCATTATCCCTTTGTCCTATAGTACTTTGCTTGTACGAGGTTTGATCGTCGGCATCCAATATACCTAGTTCATCCTCGTTACCGACAAACATGTTTAATCGTTCCCGTGATATTACAACCCTCATGACCTAGTCACATGATTGCAATCTTTATGATGTAATATCACCGAGTGGGCCCAGAGTACCTTTCCGTCACTCGGATGGACAAATCCCGCTTTGATCTATTTGCATACTCATTAACGTATCTATTTGGAATACCTGATGTGCACCTTTATGGCCAGCATATTTCAGTCAGGCGGTGGGTTACAAATCAAAGCATCCTCATAGATAGTAATTATGTATGATCATTACAGTCAAAGGATCTGGTCACTACGTTGTAGTTACCGCAATGCTGAACTTATGTGACTCGATCACATTGCAACACTTCTGGTGGGTGGGTGTCCATCATATCATTCTCCCAATGACATGACCCCATTGTCAATAGGCGATTATGTCCTCATGATCAGGAAACCTTGATCATCCGATTGACAGTGGACTAGTATACTAGAGTTAACTAGGGACCTGGTTGTTTTATACCAGACATGTATTAATGTTTCCGCTTAATACAGTTATAGCACAGTATAAAACGTATTATGAACTAACGGAATATGCTAATAAAACATATTTTATTTGCCTCTAGCGCACATTCCCAACAGTCTCCCAATTGCACTAGAGTACAAATAATCTAGCTGCATTTTCTGTGGATCATACCTCCATATCACGTATATGGTTATTGATCATGCTTGCCTGTGGAAAAGATTGTATCAATGGTCTGGGTACCATTCAGATCCGTATGTCTTTTGCAAATCATTAATGTCACCTAGTTTGACATTCCTTCATTATCCATTATAATGATGAGGTATATATATATATATGGCGATATAGTGAGACTTCGTTTGTTGTGTTTCAGCAATGACATCTGGTCGGTCACGAGGACTTTCCCATAGTCATGCACACTGAAAATCACCCAGTCAGAAGTCGAACTTCTTAAGCCAAAATATAACTCCTGCCACTTCTAAAGCAGCCACATCAATGTAGATTTAGTCCTTAGTGCATTGTATGCAACTTTGATGTCTAACCATGTTTCTTTCAACTTAGGCATTCATTAGTATGATATCTCAATTTTCTAGGTTAGTGTCACAACTTGAACCAGCATAACATTTATGGTCAAGTCCACTATCCTTTACAAATTAGAGATGTATCCTCAGTTCTCTCCAGACACTGAAGGATAAACTTAACTCTTTGTTCAATGATTTACTCATAAATCATATCACAACACGTTCTTATTACTAAGAACTTGGGTCACATTACGTCGAGTACATAACTCTGATTTTATATGAACGAACCTATGACAGAGGCATAGAGGATGTAGCACATCCATTTATTTCATTTAACATTGTTATTGTACTGAGATTAACTTGATACTTTTCTTGGACATATACAAGTAAGAACTACTTCTTGACTTGTCCCATTTTGAACTCTTTCAGAATCTTATCGAGGAAAGTATTCCGACTCAATGTTTATCAAACACATTAATCTATCTTAATAAAATTTCAATGTTTAATACTTGTTCCTCTTCATTTATGAAAGATTCAAATAATCATTAATACCAACTACACCATTCCTAATATGTTATCTATATATGAGAATGTTGTCATGCTCCCACTCAAATATGTCATGCACATATTAAGTTCAGGATAACACTCACATAGCTCCCACTCAAATATGCCAGACACATATAAGACTAGGATAATACTCCCATAGCTCTTACTCAAAATATGTCGTCCATATATTAAGTTTAGGAAACTATTCAGCTCCCACTCAGTTTCATGCGAATGCATGTTTCTCAATATTTTGGCTAAGTCCAAAATCACTTTGATCATCCATCAAATTGAGAATTCAGATTACGAGACACTAGTATGCATATGTTTTCAAAACCTTCTTGTTGTACCAATTACAACACTTCTTCAAACACAGGATTTGAGGAAGTCACGGTATTGATAACAATTTGGATCAATCGTAGTGAATATCCCATTGACTCAAGCATCGCTACTTATTGTAGTCAACCTTTTGAATTTCTCAAAAACATACTTTATGAAAAATCGATCTTGATGTCCTTTTTGATGTTCACATTTATTCCTTATAACTTTGAAGTTATTGAGAATATCAAGTAAACTCCTTACTCGATAAGATTCAAGCAATCTTAAATGTAATTCAATATGGGATTTCATGACTCATAGTCATATCTCATACTTAGGTCCACCATTGCTTCTTTGTAGTTCGTAGGTATGTCTTGTTCCATTAACTTGACAAGTGAATCATGAATATTATTTTGCACAAGGGCAAATATGTATTCTTGAATCCTACTTTATTCAGTAAAAGCTTCCATCGACACATCACGATCATTTATCATTAGTTTCTCCTCTAATTGTAGAGCCATGCTTCCGGAACATATACCGTTGCGTTACTCTGACATCTGGAGGCAAGGTCAACTACCTTGGTTGAACTATCAGTTTCTTCCATTAACACATTCATTAAGAAAATTTCTTGAAAAACACCAAAACACTTAGCAACACAAATTTTACTATTTTGGTTCTAGTTGTGGAAGATGCATCCATAGTTGTCTAAGGATACACTACAAAGATAATTTATCATATAAATTAGGCTTCCTAGAAACCACGATACACCATGACATATATAGTGTTGGTTTCCACGAACTCATATGGTTCCCTATACTGAAGTGAGTGGTTGCATATTAAATTGATAACTCTAAACATTAATAACTTAACTCAGTAAGAGATAACTTAGACCATACAATATTCAATAGAGTATGATTATAATGTTCACGCACATCAACAATATTGAAGTGTTCCAAGCATTGTACTTTGTGGAACAACTTTCACACAAGTCCGTATGCCCAAAGCTAACTCAAAACATTTGTCACTTTGATCAAATCGTAGAAACTTTTCTTTCTTGTTAATTTAATATCCATCTTTACTCTGAAATCCCTTTTGATCATATCAAATTATTTCAGACTCATGTTTCATTAGTGAATACATATATTCATCTAAGTCCACATACGAAGTTCACGAAATAATGAAATTCACTACATGTTGATATACGATACATCACAATGTATGATATTCAACAATCAGTACACACTCTGTTTTACCAGAACGCGAGGTTTTAGTCATCTCACCTCAAGAGGCATGGTTTGCATGTGTCAAGAGATCAAGTATCCCAAGACTTCATCAAACCATTCATGACTTAAACTGTAGTGTCATTATTAAGTTTGGATAATTTCTCGGCATTACAATATTTCTAATAAATGATCAAACTACTATCAGCAATATAAGAATAAATTATTCATAATCGTAATGTGACCATAAAAAATATCATTCATAAAAGGAGAACAACTGACTTGTTTCTAACTAATATGAATAATTGTCTTCGTGAGATGCAAGACACACTAATAATGTTCACAATTAAACGATGATAAATTCATTCATATAATTAATCAAATGATAGATGTAGAGGGAGAGTGTTGTCGACCATCAACTATCTTGATCATCGTCATCACACATTGGCACCTCATCCCTTCCAAGCCACTCTCAAGAAGTAAGTTCAAGCATCGAATACTTAATCAACCGCGATTAGTGTTTTGTGGGGAAAGACATTTATAACTCGTATATCAAATATACCTTCTCCGTCAATGACTATTCCTGCATTAGTTCTGCCTTCAAAGTTCTCAACTTTGACCATTACCTCATGACAGGTGAACGATTCTCCTTCATGACATAGTCTAGACGTGGTCTTTGTAGCTGGGAGGAAGAGGATGCAACTCCCCAGTTACCGCAAAGTAAGCAGTCATTCAGTAGTCCAAGTTATACACAAGGTATCCATGTATCTTATACAGTTTCCAAGTGGCTTTCTCAGCAGGTTGTTCCTTCCACAATAGTTGAAAGAAACCCCGTCCATATACTCATATTCCATTACTCTGAATTGTGACTTGGTGCTTTTAAGTTCACCTAGCACGTCATACGTGTTGGTGTCATTAACATGCATTCAGAATTCAGATTCCATAGAATTGAGTACGGTGTATTGGACATTCATTCATAAGTGACGGTGAGTACAATACTCATCATCATCTTCCTTAATTACGGAGTTATCAGTTGTATCTCCTAGCAGTTCTCGTATTACGTTTAGTAAGTCATCACTAATGAGTATGTCTCTAACGGTGTTGGTAACAAGCAATGAAGTAAGACCCATTTACCTTAAGTTCTACATCACACTAGAAGAGCCATAGTTTTAAAAATTTGGGTATGACATTATCTACAAAGATATTTGCTAAGACATGAAGATTAAGTTAATAATATGGAGTTCATGTTTTAAAACAATTCTAGAACTCCCACTAAGACAAACATCCCCCATAGTTTATTCTAAGTGATTACACAATCCTTGAGAACTATACCTCCCCCGTGTGACACGACCATCATTATATTCTTGAGGTAGGCCATCATTCCAATCACATAATCTATGTGACTCATGCTCGACCTTTCGGTCTCTTGTGTCCCGAGGCCATGTCTGCACATGCCAGGCTCGCCACCACTCCCTATGTGATTTGTTGTTGTGTCATACAAGGCCATGCTTCTGGGCATGCTAGGCTTGGTACACCCACCTCATTTGAACGTGAATATGTTTGAAACCCATGTGACATGTGATGCCTCCATAATGTTGATCTTTCCAGGTGGTTCTCACTAGGGTAAGGACACTATGTTGGTTTAGTGAGGGATCATCCTATAATGCTACCGTCGTATATCTAACATATTAGCAAAATAGGATGCAACAATATAAATCATACTAACTATGATTCCCCCACAACATGCAAATTCAAGTTGAAAACGCCTTTCTACTTTATCTTTTGCATTATTTACGTGGCTGCTAGGGGTTTCGAGAAAAGAACCGTTTCTATCCTACAAAAACAAGCCACAACACCAATTCCGCAATCGTCTCTATTACACCCCTGTCGGGGCCCTCCGTTGCAAACGTCTCCGCAAAGCTAATTTTAGAGAGACACACACCCCCCAGCCACTTATATGGTACAAGCCATATGTCAAGCGTGCAACCAGTCTCGCATAAACGCGTAAGGTCGGTCAGGGCCGCTTCATCAGGACATTGCTGATATGTCCCAAACGTATCGATAATTTCTGCTCGTTCCATGCATGTTTTGTGTGATATTGCTATGATCTAGATACACTTTCATACACATGTGATCATATTTGGACTAACCTACTAACTCAGTGCACCCCAGTGCCAGTTCCTGTTTCCTGCTGTTTTTCTATTTCAGTATTTCCCCATATAAAAAGTGCTCCAAAAATCCGGAAAAAATATGCTAAAAAATCAGCGTGCGGAAGCTTCCAGAGCCCCGAAGGAGGGCCAGGGGGCCACCACCAGGTGCCCAGGAGGCCAGGGGCCAGGCCGCGCCAGGGGGGCGCCTGGAACCCTGGTGGCCCCCCCTGGCTGCCCCCCTTCACCTATTTAATCTCCGTCCTGGGAAACCTCCGAAGACAGAACCCTATTTCGCAAACTCGCCTCTGTTCCACCGCCACCGCGCTTCCAAGATTAGGAGCACCGTCAGGACCCTTCCCGGTACCCTTCCGGAGGGAGGATCGACCTCCGGGAGCTTCTCCTCCACCATGGATGCTTCCCGGATGTGTCGTGAGTAGTCTACCTTGGACCATGGTTCCGTGATCAATAGCTATGTGATGTTATCCTCCCATCTTTGTTCTTCATGGTTTAGACCTCGTGAGCTGCCCTACATGATCGAGGCACATATGTAATTCTTCTACTGTTGCTATGCTAAGTTTGATGGGATCTGATGGATTATGAGATTATGTTCATATTGTGATAGAGTAATATATTTGGTTTTTATCTCTTATATTTTTGTTCCTAAGTAATTCTTGCATGTTCTTCGTTGTTGTTTATTGCTTTGGCCAAGTAGTAGGTAGTGACTCCAAGAGGGAAGGTTATGCTCGATTGTGGGTACATGCCCCCTGATGACATGCTTGAGTGACAGAAACATGAGTCTAGGGGATGTGTTGTGGTCACAAGGGGGAAAAACGGTGCTTGTAACCGCGGTTGCAAGGATTGATTACTTTACGCAAAGTTCTTGTTAATGCAGTTGTCTGTTGCTTTGGGTTTACACTTTGGGTGGGGCTCGCAACATAATACCAGCGAGATGTTTTGGATAGATATCTCAAGGTGGATGATTAGTAGTAGAGGCAGATGGATTTTGGTCTACTTATTTTGGCATACTGCCCATGCTTATGAGAATATTCCTTTCTTTTTTAGCATAGTTAGCATTGCGGTGCGTTTATCATCCTTTAAATTGCCCATCTATAATTTGTTTACCTCTCATAGATGTTTTATCGTCTTTTGGGAGAGAGACATCACTAGTGAACATCACGGGACCCCGGTCCATATTCTCATTACTGTTTACACACTCATTTACTTTTCAGTATTTACTTTCAGTTGCTATCATTATTATTATCCCTTGCGTTTGATCCTTTGTAAACAACAAAACCGGAGAGATTGACAACCTCTCTGAACTTCGTTGGGAGCAAAGTTATTAGTGTCTGTGTGCAGGTCCAGGTGAAGAAAGTGAGTCTTTTCAGACGGCGCATCACTTGCCGAACCACCTACTTATCATTTCCGGAGTCCTATGTAATAATAATGATAGCAACTCAAAGTAAATACTGAAAATTAAATGAGTGTGTAAACAGTAATGAGAATATGGACCGGGGTCCCGTGATGTTCACTAGTGATGTCTCTCTCCCAAAAGACGATAGAACATCTATGAGAGATAAACAAATTATAGATGGGCAATTTAAAGGATTATAAACGCACTGCAATGCTAACTATGCTAAAAAATAAAGGAAGAAGCTCATAAGCATGGGCAGTACGCCAAAATAAGTAGACCGAAATCCATATGCATCTACTACTAATCATCCACCTTGATATATCTATCCAAAACATCTCGCTGGTATTAAGTTGCGAGCCCCACCCAAAGTGTAAACCCAAAGCAACAGACAACTGCATTAAAAATAACTATGCATAAAGTAAACAATCCTTGCAACCGTGGTTACAAGCACCGTTGTTTTCCCCCCTTGTGGCCACAACACATCCCCTAGACTCATGTTTCTGTCACTCAAGCGTGTCATCAGCGGGCATGTACCCAAAATCGAGCATAACGTTCCCTCTTGGAGTCACCACCTACTACTTGGCCAAAGCAATAAACAGCAATGGAGAACATGCAAGAATTACTTAGGAACAAAAATATAAGAGATAAAAACCAAATATATTACTCTATCACGATCTGAACATAATCTCATAATCCATCAGATCCCATCAAACTCAGCATAGCAACAGTAGAAGAATTGCATATGTGCCTCGATCATGTAGGGCAGCTCACGAGGTATAAACCATGAATAATAAAGAGGGGAGGAGAACATCACATAGCTAATGATCACGGACCCATGGTCCAAGGTAGACTACTCACGACACATCCGGGAAGCGTCTATGGTGGAGGAGAAGCTCCCGGAGATCGATCCTCCCTCCGGCAGGGTGTCAGGAAGGGTCCTGACGGTGCTCCCGATCTTGGAAGCACGGCGGCGGAAGAACAGAGGCGAGATTTTAAAATAGGGTTCCATCTTCGGAATTTTCCCGTGGCGGAGAATAAATAGGTGAAGGGGGCAGCCAGGGGGGGCCACCAGGAGTCCAGGCGCCGCACTGGCGCGGCCATGCCCCTGACCGTGCCAGGTGGCCGCCTGGGCACCTAGTGGGGGCCCCCTGGCCCTCCTTCGGGGCTCTGGAACCTTCCGGTACGCTGATTTTTTATCTGATTTTTTCCGGATTTCTGGAGCACTTTTTATATTGGGAAAAACTGAAATAGAAAAACAGCAGAAAACAGAAACTCACACTCGGGTGCACTGAGTTAATAGGTTAGTACAAATATGATCAATAGTGTATGAAATTGTATCTAGATCATAGCAATATCACACAAAACATGCATGGAGCAAGGAGAAATTATCGATACGTTTGATTCGTATCAAAATCCCCAAGATTAATTCCTGCTCGGCCTCGAGTAGGTACATGATAACAAGCATAATTTCTGTGGTGACATGCTAGCAACCATATAAGATCTTTGAAAAGTAAAGCAATCAAGAATGTAATTCAATTCAAGTCATAACATGCAAGAGTCTATATTAGCATTGAAACAAGCAACGAAAGAACATTAGGTGCAAGAGCTCTCGCTGCCCGTGACTCGAATGTCTCCAAATTGTGTGTGCGTGCAAAAGGGGGATAGGGAATACAAGAAAAAATTATTTTTGTTGAGAACTCAATCTACTAAAGTTTCACACTTGGTCTTCTTTGGAATCTTATCTTGACTCATCCCCAGACCACTAGCCAGGTACAAGTCAATTAGATCCACTCCTTTTCGATATTTTGAGCACTCATGCAATGGATGAGCGTAAGCACGAAAGGTGACACTTAGGATGGCAAAGAGAGAAATATGGTGGAGGAGGAAGACAAAAAGGATGAGAAAGGATCACATCAATGAGGAAAATCATAGGAGAGAAGGCCAAATGATAGATATGATGTGAGGAGTAGGGATTGCCATGCAATGGATGCACATATGAGCTAAAAAACCTCTCCAATGGAACTAGTGGGGGTGCATCTAACTTGCTCGCTCATGAAGACCTAGAGCTCTTTTGTAACACCCCGGGTCTCACGCTACAGTAACCACCTTGTTAAATGATATGACATCATGATTAGGTATGTGATAAGCACCCTTGATTATGTCAAGTTCAAATTCAAGCCCTCGTAAAAATTCAAAATAAACTGGAGATTAAATTTTTTCTAAAAATGTTGGAGAAATATTCTAAATCTTGCAAATATTCCATAGGTAATGGGAACATAGCCACCACTATTAAATAAAATATTTAGTTGGTCTATATAAATAAAACAGTACCAAATCCGACCCATTTAATCCTTTAAATAATTAAATGGAAATCAATTGATTTATTGTGGACCTCAAACTTTTTGTGGGCCTTTAGTAATATGCAATACCACTTATGGAACATGTTACACATTTTCCAAAATACAAAAGGCAATAAAGTAAATTCAAACATAAAAGAGAAAATATAGAAATACAAAAAAAAGGAAACCTAAACAACGCCTAGGGCGAAACCCACCTAGAGCCCATCCCCACCCCAACGTCTTCTTCCTCCTGTTCACGGGGGGCTTCTGTGGCGGGCATCCCCCGGCCATGGCCACGCCATGCCCCCGTTGCGGGCATCCCTCAGCTCCCCTGGGGGATATAAGACACCGAGCCGCCGCCCCCTAGCCCCGAAACCCTAGCCGCCCCCACTCTTCCTCCCTCACGCCCCTCTCCCTATGGGCCTTCTCACGCCGCAGCCACCGTCGCCACAACGCTGTGCCGCCGTAGCAACCAGCCACGCCGGGACGCACCACCGTGCCCAACCTCTTCCTCTGCCTCGTCTGCGTCTTACCAGAGCTTCGATTGGAGGCGGGACGCCCTGCTAGTGGTGAATCGCCGCCGTTCCTCATCGCCACGGTCGCCAACTCCGGCGACAAATACGTCGCCAGAAACGCTTCCCCGACTCCCTCGACTCGGCTACAAGCTCCCCGGTGAGCGGGCGCTCGTTTTGCGCCTTGCCGTGTTGGTTCCCTTCCGTATTTGTGCCGTCCCCGCATCCGCCCGTGTGCACAGCCGCCGTGGCCGAGCAACCATGGCCACGCCCGCTGCTGGCCAGCCTCAATGCCCATGTGTGTATGCCCCCCACACCTGGTCGCGCCCACGGCTCCATGCTCGCGTCCGTTTTTTCAAGTTGTCGTTGCATCCACCCCAGCCGTGGCTCCGGCCGCCACGACAGCTCACCGTGGCCGTCGTGCCTCTTGACCCAGCCGCGCCCAGTCCACGCTTCGGCCGCACCCCACTCGTGAGCGCGCGCACACACGCGGGGCCGCAACCCTCCCCCCCCTCGTCGTGGTCTCTCGCCAGAAGGCCCCCTCACCGCCGTGCTTGGCTCAACGCCGGTGTTTTAACCATGGGATTGACCCACTGGCCAGTGGGGCCGGCCCGGGTAGATTAAGGGATAATCCCCAATTAACAAAATAACCTTGTGTTAAGTTAACCAGAGAAACCCCCCCCCCTCTAATGAGACTTACATGTGGGCCAGCCCACTTAACTCTTTGTTTAAGTTGAAAATAACTGTTAACTTAAAACATGACTCAATGACATGTGGGTCCCCTTGTACTATTTAGTTTAGATAAAATAAATTTGTTGCATGTGTCTATGACACATGGGGCCCAATGTTCAGTTGACCAGTCAAAGCCACCTAACCTATGACAGGTGGGTCCCTCTTGTTAGTTTGACCAGTCAACCCACTTCTGGATAATGCTATATTTTAATGATAAAAATAATTACAGAAATGCTAGCAAATGAATAAACCTTAGAAAATCAATATCTTTTAAACCGTAATTCAGATGAAAATATTTTATACATGAAAGTTGCTCAGAAAAATATAACGAATACGGATACGCTACCCATACCCCCACCGCATCCCTCTAACATATCAAACCCGAGACTTTCCCCCCTCCGGTTGCTTGTCGATAATCGCCCGGAGCCGGTTGAATTCCCGTTTCGTCTGCAACGTGTAGCACCGCATTAGATCACCCTTGACACTGCGTTTGCCATGTCTTATATTTGTATTGCTATATTTTCTGTGTATTTATTGTTTCTTCCCCCTCTCCTATTGTTCGGTAGTCCCGACGACTGCTGCCGATGCCCCTGTGATTGACTACGTCGACGACGACCGTACCGCTACTACCGAGCTTCCAGGCAAGCAGACCAATTCTCTTCCCTAGACATCGCCTATATTTCCGTACATTTCTTGCACTACATTGATACTATTGCTGCTACGTTATGATCCTATTCAATTGCATAGCATGTCATTGTCGCCCCTTGATGTACCTTCCGTTATCCTATGCTGCCTATTATAAATATATATTATATTCAGCAGTGAGCCATGTGCATTGTTAGTCAATTAGGATTAGATAGCGGGACGTGATCACTCTGGGGAGTGACACGGATACAACTTATTACAACTGCACAGGTACGGTACAATGCAGACACCGCCTAAGGCCCCCTAGCTCGGCTCTACCTAGCCACATCAAGTGGAGCTACCGAGGAGTAATCCTCGTACTCCACTCGTTGTTGACTCTGTATAGCCGCTCTAGGTACCCGTGCAACGGTTGTCCTTACAGGTAAGAGTCAGGCGACCCAACGGTGCCCGCGAGAGGTATTGCGTCCGGAACGACAGGGAGGGTACGACCGACGTTACTGGCGTGCTTGGCCCCTGCTCGTATCTCGCGAGAGTTACCAAACCACAATAGTCGAGCTCTACCAAGAGCACACGTGAGATAAGGTTAGAAGTCCATTCACCTTGTTGGTAACCGCAGAGACTTGGTGGGACGACAGGGTAGGCACCGATGTACTGGTGGTCCTGACTGGTGTCGTTGTCCGCGGGTCAGTTAAGTCGAGGCAGCGATAACGGATGTCACGCAGGTTAATTAAAATGCTAAATGGTTCAGCGGATGACATGAGAGACCCGTTGGTCTGTACACACTACCTACACGTGGGATTACGGTGTGGGCCCTCCGCATCGTAGTTCGTCTGAAAGCTCCTCAGACGTCAGCAGTACTGCGGCCTGATCGTCGGGAAACGGTGTTGTCTTATTTGCTGCAGCAAGTGTGTTTGGATTTTCTTTTGCTTCACTGGCCAGACTCGCACCGCGCAGGAGCGTGCAAGGGTGAGGGACCTAGACCCCATGGCGCATAGGATACAGTCCGGTGGATGGCCTCTCTGCTGAGCCTAGGATGGGCTGCGATGTGTCGGATAGCCTCGGTGGGGCATTCCCTAACATGGTGTATGCCACCCTGGAGATCTGAGCATGCAGGCTGAACAGTAGTGCACCCCTGCAAGGAGTTTAATCTATTCGAATAGCCGTATCCACGGTAACAGGACGCTATATGCTGAAGCTGGATCTTACCACTACAAACTACTACTATTATACTGTATGGTTCCGGGTCTTCTTCCTCGCAGGGAAGTCGAGGAAGGGAACTCGGAGGCATTATTATTATTAATCATTATAACTTATATTATACAATGCTGCAGCAACTTCTGCTGCATTTTTACTTTATGCTTTATATAAACTGTTGGTTGTTCTCATCTTGTGCTGCAAGACATGTCAGAAGATGCTAGTCTTCGATAGGCCTAGCTTCTTACCCTTATTCTAATTTCTACCTTGCAGTCCACTATATACAGCCTCCCCTTTCCATTTGATACAAATGAATAAATGCTTAGTAGCGGACGTAAGACTCGCGTGTATGCTAGATACTCACCTTCGCTTTTCCCCCATTTTCGTTTTGCCTGATCGGTCGCTGCATTCGACGTTGAAGCCTTGGAGTCCAGGAGAAGGAGATCCCCGATGCCTTCTACGACGTCGAGTTTCCCGTTGACCAGGAGTAGTTTGGAGGTTCCCAGGCAGGAGGCCTCGCCTTTTCGATCCGTTATTATTTGTGCTAGCCTTCTTAAGGAAACCTTGTATTCTTGTGTCTGTACTCAGATACTTTTGCTTCCGCTAACTTTGTGCTCTCGAGCTATTGTATTCAAGCTCTCGTGGCCCGTGGCTTGTATTAAACAGCTTGTATTATTTTATTTGTAGAGTTGTGTTGTGATATCTTACCGTGAGTCCCCGATCTCGATCGTGTACCTTGCGTGTATGATTACTGTACATGGCTTGATTTTGGGGGCGTCACAAGTTGGTATCAGAGCCGACTTCCTGTAGGACACCCCCTTCCAACTCCTTGGTCGAAGTCGAGTCTAGTCCTTGCCAAACTACTTTACTAACAGTGTCGTGTGGCTTATCGGCCCATGTCGCAAACTGGGTGGTATTAGGATCTTTTTCTCTGTACCCTTACTCTGGGACTCTAATCTCTCTTCTCTATCAGGTTAAAGAATTTGCTAACTCTGACATTAGGTTCTCATGACTACTTCCTCCCGGAGAGCCTCTCATTACAGATGATCGCTTGCTTCACGAGAAGATTCCACAGATTACTCTCTGATGAATTCCTGAGACCATACGTGCCGATACCTTGACAATTCTCTGCCACCGATAAGGCCGTATGTATAACCACATACACCTTCCGTTCATCCATTCAATCCCAGTTGCTCTTGTATTCACAAGATGCATCGAAATACTTTCCGTTGTTTCGGGAATCCTTTGATCCTACTGCCTTGCAACTTCTTTTCACCCTGCGGATAATTCCTCACATTTATCGAGGATCCGTTCATCCTAAGTGGTTCCTGTGATTCCCAAAATGCTTTGATATACTATTCGATCTCTCGACAATCCTCTACAGCCTACTGCTTTGGAGATTCTTCTTGCCTGCTTGCACTATGATTAATCCCGTTTGTCTTGTGGTCTTCGATGCCCTCCCTTGGCATTGCCATTCTGATATGTTGAATCATCATGTGTGCTAGTGCACGCAATCACCAGTTGATGCCTATGAATCCATTCTTCTGGGTCAGACGTCATTTTGTGCATGAGCTGGTTCTCGGTAAATCAAACCTTAATTGATTAACTGTCAAGCTTCTATTCAACTTATTCATGTTTGATCGATGTATCTGAATCTGATACACCGATATGGAAGTCATAATTCCTTTGTACTTAAGCATCGAATTATTCCAATGCTTCTATCTCCAATGCTTTGGCATTCTTTCTTCTTATGGTTGAGTACTGATACTCACCCCATACTCTCTGTAGGCCGCCTGACCTTTTTGGTGGATTACTACCTTTGTATCCTTGTGTACTAAGTCATTGAGGAATTTCCCCTGATACAAGATGCCTCCCGCTATTGGTATCATCTACTTCATGTCATCATCCTTCTGCGTTCGACTTGTATCCCTTGCTGATGATGTTTTTTGTGTGTATGGGTTTCAAAATGCCCCGATGGGTTAACCCTATGCTTCCCCTAATCTGATGAACCCAAATTTTATGCGGGTTATACTCTACTGGCCTTCCGCCAGATAAATTTCCTACTCTACAACTTCATCGAAAACGAGAAGTGAGTGAAAGGCTATGCATTGAAGAAGTGGGAGTCGACCTTGAACCTTTGTGTTCATGCCCATGGATACGATGTCGAACTTATCATGAAAGCTTCTTGTAAAGTTAATTGTCCCCTTGGTGGAAATTCTTCTTGCGTCTGTGATCTTTCGTTCTACCATCGAGTATTACCCCCTGGTATCTCGAGGATATCATGCCTTTGCACTACATCTTATGAAATGTGATGAAACAATGCCTATCCCTGTCATAGCCATTTCATGGTTCTGGGTTGTCGTCAACCGAGAACACCGCTTAGCTTTTGCTCCACCACCCCTTTTGTTTGGTGATGTTGCTATTCGATTGCATTCTCTTGAAACCTCTCGACATAAAGTGTCGTGGTCATCATCAGCATTTTTGCTTCTTCCCTGTGCCTATTGAATTCATGGTGAGAAATACCATCCTTGCCCCTCGACGATTTGTGTTATCATCGACAACCTCCTTTGACTCCCTGCCAATACAAACTTGGTCATGTATATCTTGCTCTGCTTTCCTTTGGAAAAGATATACACCTGACACTTGTGTATCATCACATTTTCCTTTCCATTGATCTGTTTAACCTTTCTTTTAATATAAATTATCCGACCAGTGATGATTCCCTGCTGATGTAAACACTTCGGTGTACTACTTTATCCGTACAACCTGTTACTACTGTTGATAAAATTTCGGTAACCACCGATGGATGAGAACTTTGCCTATTGGTCCGCCTCGTCTTAACGAGCAGGAAAACGGTTCTCTTTGTCCCTCGCCCTTGGTACCGACGTTGTTGCCGACATAGCTAACAAGTTGTTCTCTGACTTACCTTGCAACTTGATCGCATTGTTTGTCACCACCCTTCTTATTCAATGTGGGCCCATAACCCACAGTTCCACAGGATCGAAACATGACTCTCTTGTACCTTTCTGTTCTCGAGGTTATTCCTCTTGCTTGACCTTGTATGCAACTCATGAGTCCTCTAACTTGTGATATTCAGTTCGATATCAGACTCGGTGCTTATGCCTGATGCTCTGGACCCCTTTTCATCACCCGTTATCATCGCCGAATTCTTGCATATCCGCTTGAAAACTTCTCATTCCTTCTTTTGTTTCTCTCGATGTATCTCAATGAGTTTAACTCGTGAGGTACTCTATACCCCATTCCCTTGGCCAGCCTCGGTTGATTAACCTTGCATCGTTCCGATCCCCGTAAGTTTGCCCTCCTTCCATATCCGTAGGTACGATGAGGACCCTGAAGAAATGATGACAACTCGTCGAGATGCACTGATGCAGAGAAATGAAGAAATCAGCGAGAAGGGTTGACTTCTTCGAGAAGGACAACAAGCACCAGAAGAATCGTTAGAATACGAAACCAAAAATTGTACCCCTTGCCCTACTTTTAAATTCTCGGGACGAAAATTCTTTGTAGTGGTGGAGATTTGTAACACCGTGGGTGTCACGCTATAGTAACCACCTTGTTAAATGCCATGACATCATGATTAGGCATGTGATAAGCACCCTTGATTATGTCAAGTTCAAATTCAAGCCCTCATAAAAATTCAAAATAAAGTGGAGATTAAAGTTGTTCTGAAAATGTTGGGAAAATATTCTAAATCTTGCAAATATTCCATAGGTAATGGGAACATAGCCATCACTATTAAATAAAATATTTAGTTGGTCTATATAAATAAAACAGTACCAAATCTGACCCGTTTAATCCTTTAAATAATTAAATGGAAATCAATTGATTTATTTTGGACCTCAAACTTTTTGTGGGCCTTTAGTAATATGCAATACCACTTATGCAATATGTTACACATTTTACAAAAATACAAAAGGCAATAAAGTAAATACAAACAAAAAAGAGAAAATACAAAAATACAAAAAAAGGAAACCTAAACTACGCCTAGGGCGAAGCCCACCTAAAGCCCATCCCCACCCCAACGACTTCTTCCTCCTGTTCACGGGGGGCTTCCGTGGCAGGCATCCCCCGGCCATGGCCACGCCATGCCCCCGTGGAAGACCCCGAGCCGCCGCCCCCTAGCCCCAGAACCCTAGCCGCCCCCCACTCTTCCTCCCTCGCGCCCCTCTCCCTCTGGGCCTTCTCACGCCGCGGCCACCGTCGCCACAACGCTGCACCGCCGTGGCCAACAGGCACGCCGGGCCGCGCCATCATGCCCAACCTCTTTCTCTGCCTCGTCCGCGTCTTCCCATAGCTTCGATTGGAGGCGGGACGCCCTGCAGGTGGCGAATCGCCGCCGTTCCTCATCGCCAAGGCCGCCAACTCCGGCGACAAATACGTCGCCACCAACGCTTTCCCGACTCCCTTGACTCGGCAACAAGCTCCCAAGTGAGCTGGCGCTCGTTTTGCCCCTCGACGTGTTGGTTCCCTTCCGTATTCGTGTCGTCCCCGCATCCGCCCGTGTGCATGGCTTTCGTGGCCGAGCAAACATGGTCACGACCGCTGCTGGCATGTGCGTATGCCCCCCCCCCACACCTGGTCGTGCCCAGGGCTCCATGCTCGTGCCCCGCCGCCCGTTTTTCAAAGTTGTCGCCGCCTCCACCCCAGTCGTGGCTCCAGCCGCCACGGCAGCTCACCGTGGCCGTCATGCCTCTTGGCCCAGCCGCGCCCAGCCCACGCTTCGGTCACACCCCGCTCATGAGTGCGCACACGCGTGCGGGGGCGCCACCCTCTCCCCCCCCCCCCCCCCCCCCCGTCGTGGTCTCAACACCGGTTTTTTAACCGTGGGATTGACCCACTGGCCAGTGGGGCTGGCCCGGGTAGATTAAGGGATAATCCCCAATTAACAAAATAACCTTGTGTTAAGTTAACCAGAGAACCCCCCCCCCTAATGAGACTTACATGTGGGCCAGCCCACTTAACTCTTTGTTTAAGTTGAAAATAACTGTTAACTTAAAACATGACTCAATGACATGTGGGTCCCCTTGTACTATTTAGTTTAAATAAAATAAATTTGTTGCATGTGTCTATGACACATGGGGCCCATTGTTCAGTTGACCAGTCAAAGCCACCTAACCTATGACAGGTGGGTCCCTCTTGTCAGTTTGACCAGTCAACCCACTTCTGGATAATGCTATATTTAAATGATTAAAATAATTACAGAAATGCTAGCAAATGAGTAAACCTTAGAAAATCAATATCTTTTAAACCGTAATTCAGATGAAAATATTTTATACATGAAAGTTGCTCAGGAAAATATAACGAATACGGATACGCTGTCATACCCCCACCGCACCCCTCTAACATACCGAACCCGAGACATTCACCCCTCCGGTTGCTCTGTCGATAATCGCCGGAGCCGGTACAAATTGCCGGTTTAATTCCCGTTTCGTCTGCAACGTGTAGCACCACATTAGATCACCCTTGACACTGTGTTTGCCATGTCTTGTATTTTTATTGCTATATTTGTTGTGTATTTATTGTTTCTTCCCCCTCTCTTATTGTCCAGTAGTCCCGACGACCGCTGCCGATGCCCCTGTGATCGACTACGTCGACGACGACCGTACCGCTACTACCGAGCTTCTAGGCAAGCAGAGCCATTCTCTTCCCTAGATATCGCCTATCTTTCTGTACATTTCTTGCACTAGGCATTGATACTGCTGCTGCTACGTCATGATCCTATTCAATTGCATAGCATGTCATTGTCGCCCCTTGATGTACTTTCCTTTATCCTATGCTGCCTATTATAAATATATATTTTATTCAGCAGTGAGCCCTACGCGTTGTTAGTCAATTAGGATTAGATAGCGGGTCATGATCACTCTGGGGAGTGACGCGGATACAAGTTATTACAACTGCACAGGTACGGTACAATGCAGACACCTCCTAAGGCCACCTAGCTCGGCTCTGCCGAGCCACATCAAGTGGAGCTACCGAGGAGTAATCCTCGTATTCCACTCGTTGCTGACTCTGTATATCCGCTCTAGGTACCTGAGATACGGTTGTCTTTAAAGGTAAGAGTCGAGCGACCCAACGGTGCCCGCGAGAGGTATTGCGTCGGGAACGACAGGGAGGGTATGACCGACGTTACTGGTGTGCTTGGCACCTGCTCATATCTCGCGAGAGTTACCAAACCACGAAAGTCGAGCTCTACCAAGAGCACACGCGAGATAAGGTAAGGAGTCTGTTCACCTTGTTGGTAAACGTAGAGACTTGATGGGACGACAGGGCAGGCACCGATGTATTGGTGGTCCTGACTGCTGTCGTTCTCCGCGGGTCAGTTAAGTCGAGGCAACGATAACGATTGTCACGCAGGTTAATTAAAATGCTAAATGGTTGGGCGGATGACTTGAGAGACCCGTTGGTCTGTACACACTACCTACACATGGGATTACGGTGTGGGCCCTCCGCATCGTAGTTCGTCCGAAAGCTCTTCAGACGTCAGCAGTACTGCGGCCTGATCGCCTAGAAACGGTGTTGTCTTATTTGTTGCAGCAAGTGTGTTTGGATTTTCTTTTGCTTCACTGGCCAGACTCGCACCGTGCAGGAGCGTGCAAGGGTGAGGGACCTAGACCCCATGGCGCATAGGATACAGTCCGGTGGATGGCCTCTCTGCTGAGCCTAGGAAGGGCTGCGATGTGTCGGATAGCCTCGGTGGGGCATTCCCTAACATGGTGTATGCCACCCTGGAGATCTGAGCATGCAGGCTGAACAGTAGTGCACCTGCAAGGAGTTTAATCTATTCGAATAGTCGCGTCCACGGTAATAGGACGCTTTATGCTGAAGCTGAATGTTACCACTACAAACTACTACTATTAAACTACATGGTTCCGGGTCTTCTTCCTCGTAGGTAAGTCGAGGAAGGAAACTCGGAGGCATTATTATTACTAATCATTACAACTTATATTATACAATGATTCAGAAACTTCTGCTGCATTGTTACCTTATGATTTATATAAACTGTTGGTTGTTCTCATCTTGTCGTGCAAGACACGTCAGAAGATGCTAGTCTTCGATAGGCCTAGCTTCTTACACTTATTCGGATTTCTACCTTGCAGTCCACTATATACAACCTCCCCTTTCCATTTGATACAAATGCATAAATGCTTAGTAGCGGACGTAAGACTCGTGGGTATGTTAGATAGTCACCTTTGCTTTTTCCCACATTTTTGTTTTGCCTGATCGGCCGTTGCAGTCGACGTTGAAGCCTTGGAGTCCAGGAGCAGGAGATCCCCGATGCCGACCACCGCAACATGAAGATCCCCGATGCCTTCTACGACGTCGAGTTTCCCGTTGACCAGGAGTAGTTTCAAGGTTCCCAAGCAGAAGGCCTCGCCTTTTCGATCCGTTATTATTTGTGCTAGCCTTCTTAAGGCAACCTTGTATTCTTGTGTCAGTACTCAGATACTTTTTATTCCGCTAACTTTGTGCTCTGGAGCTGTTGTATTCGAGCCCTCCTGACCTGTGGCTTGTATTAAACAGCTTGTATTATTTTATTTGTAGAGTTGTGTTGTGATATCTTACCGTGAGTTCCTGATCTCGATCGTGTACCTTGTGTGTATGATTACTGTACACGGCTTGATTTTGGGGGCATCACATCTTTTGAGGAGGCTCATCCATGGAATATTCAAGCCAAGTTCTATAGTGTGAAGGTCCCCACATAGCTATACGCATGATCATCTCTATGGAGTACAAGGATAAGAAGGAGTACTAGTGTGGATCTTTCAAAAGGATAGTAGTGTTGCACCTTTCTCTCTTTTTATTTCTTTTTCTATTTTTTCTATTTTTTGTATATTTTGGTGGCCTCAATGGCTCCTTCTTTTTAACTCTCATTTGTCCTCTTTGGGATCTTTTATTTTTTCCACTTTGGGATCTTTTCCTCACTTAAGGGCAACACTCTAATTTAAAAGGGGGTATAGGAGATCTTTCACACTTTACAAGGTACTCAAATCATAAAGAAGATGTAACTATCATGATGTATGCAATGCATGCCGCTGCCAGTGTAGCAGGAACATGTATGACATGAAGATCAAGTCATGAAGAGGTGGATGTTGCATGGCAATATATCTCGGAAAGGCTATGGAAATGCCTTGATAGGTAGGTATGGTGGATGTTTTGAGGAAAGATATAAGGAGGTTTATGATGACAGAGCGTATCATGCCAAGGGTTTTGATGTACCAACAAGGGTGGACGCCAACTCTTGGAGTGAGAAGAAGACAATGCACGACACGAGAGAGGCTAGCAAATATGAGGAGGTGGAGGTGTCAACTTTCAATACTTACATTAGTCCGAAGAACTCAAGCACTTATTATCAGTAAATCTCAATCTAATGAGGAGGTTCACAAAGAGACAAGTACCCCGAGGAGGAGTGTATGGGGGTTTGGTTATCCTTGCGCATCCTCGACTCATGGTACGTGAGTGTACTCTAATATTCGATCCCTCCAAAGATTAGCAATCCATCTAGTAGCTAGAGTTCTGAATTAGTTTTGTAGGTTTTGAAAATAAACACGGATTTCCCAAAATACGACACCTATCACTAATAGGCTAGAGCTCTTGACACCAAAAGTTCGAACATTACTCACATCAATACCTCAAAACTATTGCAAGTTACTACTAAAATTAAATAGCAACCTCAATCACCTACTCTCAAAACAAGACACAACTAAGTGCAACAACCAACTCTCTTAACAACATAAACATGAAAACTAAAGAGAGTTCCAGCAACAAACTAAACAAAAGCCAAGGCTCTTGCTAAAGACAAACTAAGACTATAACTAAACATGGCAGTAGCTACGGAAAGATAAAGAACACACAACTGCAAAAAGATAGGCATGGAAAATCCTATGATGTGTTCTAGATTTTGAAAGTGGAGTGTGTTTCTTTCCCACACAAATTAAGATGGGCTCTAACTTGTTATGAACAGCAAGCAGAGCTAAAGAAAACTAAAAATAAAACCTGAGAGCGATACGCTCCAAGCATAGCACATAACACATGAAGTGATAAAAATATAGTGAGACGAAGGACGAACTGATGATTGTTGATGGAGAAGGGGATGCACGGGGGCATCCCCAAGCTTAGATGCTTGAGTCTCCTTGAATATTTATTGGGGATGCATGGGGGCATCCCCAAGCTTGAGCGCTTGACACTCATGAATCTTCTTTCATCATGTTCCATCGCACACTTGAAAACTCCCTTCATACATAACTCATCATAAGCTGATTAGAGAGGTTAGTACCCTTAATAAAATAATTTTTCCCCACTCGACATGAAGATATTCTTGAAAAGCTACTGTTTCTCAATATTGCCAAAAGGTTCTTTGCAAATAAAAATCAAGCTTAAGGTTTGCAAAAGTAAGGAGAGACAAAACGTGGCAAAATCTGTAAAAAACAGCAGCAGGTAGTAGAGAATTTTTTTTGGGGCACTTCTTCAACTCAAATAAAAAAACTCAGAACATACAAAAGTTCCGTAATTGTATAGAGCATGCAGTGTAAGAATTTCAGCTCAAAAAATGAACTGGTGATTTGATCCGATTTTTTCCGTCAAGAAGACAGAATCTGTTTTCTGGACAGTGTGTCACAACTTTTACTTCCCTTGTCATATGAGGCTATGACTTGGCACAAAGCTTGAAAATAAAGATACAATGATGTTTCTACAGTAGTAAGAATCATCAAGACCGCTAAGAACATAAGTAAAAACATCTTGGGTTGCCTCCCAACAAGCGCTTTCTTTTGCGCCTTTAAGCTAGGCATGAAGATTATAGAAGATGCTCTCACAAGAATAAGAATTTTGAAGCAAAAGAGAGCATCAAGAAGCAAATATGAAACAAATTTAAGCCTAACCCACTTCCTATGCATAGGCATATTGTAAGAAAATAAATCAAAGAAGCACAAAGTGACATGCATAGGAAGGTGGACCAAGAACAACTTCAAAACTTTCATCAAAAAGAGAGGTGTTTTTGTAACATGGAAGTTTCTACAACCAAACGTCCCTCTCTCAAAGTAATTTTCAGTAGTATCATGAACAACATCAAGAATATAACTATCACATAAATCATGTTGTTCATGACCTACAAGCACACGTGTATAATTTTCAACACAGTCTTTGGGAACATAAGATAAATGCATCCCATCACATTGAGCCTTAATAAGAGCACAGTTCTTCGGAGTTGGAGATTTCAAAAGGATAATAGGACAATCAAGTGTGGGTGCAATAGCAACAATTACACGCTTAACATAAGGAACTATAGCAAGTTCATCTTCGTAAGCATCATCCATAGTGGCATCTTGGCCAAAAGTATATAAGGCATCAACTTCATCAAAAAGGGATATTTCAAAAGAATCCATAGGATCATAACATTCATATAAGGTAAGAGTCAAAGAGTTACTCTCATTAGAAGGTAGACATGGATGGCTCCATTCTTCCTCGTTTTGTTCGTCACTCTCCTCCTCGTTTTCATCCAAGGAGCTTTCAGGTTCAGCAATTTCTTCTTCCATATAGTCCTACAAAACATTAGTCTCTTCCTTTGGGGTCTCAAGATGATCAGTAATATAATAATGTGCATCGTAATTTTCCAAACAATAGTTAAGTATAGCAAGACTCTCAGATTTGAAAGGGGCATCATCAATATTTTTAAGAAGAAAAGTAATTTCATAGGCACCCTTATAAGCAACAAATTCTTCTATTTGCTCTGCATCATAAAAATCATAGCTTCCCTTAGCATAAGAAGCTAAGGTTTCATACTCACATTGGAAAGCAAGGTGTTTGTGCCTCATAAAGCAACAAGATTCATCCCTGCAAAAAGATATATTATATATTGAGCACAAGTTTCTAGCATACTCATACAACTGGTGTATTTGTTTCCATAAGTGTATCACCTTTTGAGCCAAGCGGTGTTCCTTGTACCACTTTTGTTGATCCTCGGTGAATCCTCCTTGCCAATAAGATCTGGTTGAGAAAGAGGTAAGTGCAGAGATTGGCTAAGTATGATGCAAAGATCCACTCATCCCCATGACTCTTGGGTTTGGCCTGGTAAACATGGGTACACTGCAAATGGTTTCTATACACTCATGCACTCCAACATTCAGAATGAAAATTCTTACATCAAGTTATGGAAAAGCAAATTTACTATGAAGATCAAGATCTTTGGTTGGTTGTTACTTTTTGATAGACTGAACACTAAAGATCTCTTGGTGAGAAGGCACTGGAGATCTGCTGCTGAAGACAACTGTTGTGTTCTATGCGCTGCTTAGGTTTATGAGGACAGATTACATCTGTTCTTTACTTGTAATTTTAGCACCAGAGTGTGGAATTATCTGCAAATTGAATGTTCTACTGCTGGGAATGTTCATGATTGTCTCCAGCATGCCAGACTTTCTTTTGGTCACCCCCTCTTCATGGAAGTTATGCCCACTGCTGCCTGGAGTATTTGGCTAGTCAGGAATGGGAAGACCTTCAGGAATGAAAGAGTTGCTTTTCATATCTGGAGAAGGCACTTTGTGCATGACATCACCCTACTTTCACATAGATTTCAGGGAGATACTAGATCTCAGTTGCTAGATTGGATCAATACTTTGCTCTAGGTAGAGTAGGTAAGTAGCTCCCCCCCCCCCCCCGCCCTGTAAATTTCCATGTTTAACTTTGAGAACTGATCTTCTCTCTTTGTACTGCTTTTATTATTCAATAAAATATTGTGGAGCTCATGCTTCACAGTCCTTAAATTCAAAAAATAAGATCTGGTTTCAAAGTAGTCAGACATTGATTGGCAAGTAAGGAACTAGACATACTATTTTTTTGGATTTTTGATGAAGGACACAAAGATAAAAACAAAAAGGTAAACTAACAAGACTAAAAAGTCAAGGTAAAAGGTAGTGGGCAACTCCCCTATCTTATCACTCGGAGTCCCCGGCAACGGCGCCAGAAATTTGCTTGATGGCGTGGAAGTGATAATGGCTTCTCGCCCTTCGTTGGTCACCCCAAGTGGAAGGCGAGATGTAGGATAGCAGCAAATTTCCCCAGTGTAGAGGATAGGGTTTGTCTCCCGTAGGACTCCGGCAATGATAAGTAGGTGGTTCGACAAGTGATGCGCCGTCTGAAAATAAGCACTTGCTTGTCCTGGACCTGCAAACGGCACAATTAACTTTGCTCCCAACGAAGTTCAGAGAGGTTGTCAATCTCTCTGGTCTTGTTGTTTACAAAGGATAAAAAACACAAGGGATAATGATAATGATAGCAACTGAAAATAAATACTGAAAAGTAAATGAGCTTGTAAACAGTGATCAGAATATGGACTGGGGTCCCGTGATGTTCACTAGTGATGTCTCTCTCCCAAAAGACGATAAAACTGTTATGCGAGGTAAACAAATTACAGATGGGCAATTGACAGGATTATAAACGCACCTCAGTGCTAACTATGCTACAAAAGAAAGGAAGAGGCGCATAAGCATGGGCAGTACGCCAAAATAAGTAGACCAAAATTCATCTGCATCTACTACTAATCATCCACCTTGAGATATCTATCCAGAACATCTCGCTGGTATTAAGTTGCGAGCCCCACCCAAAGTGTAAACCCAAAGCAACAGACAACTACATTAAAAAGAACTTTGCGTAAAGTAAACAATCCATGCAACCGCGGTTACAAGCACCGTTGTTTTCCCCCTTGTGGACACAGCACATCCCCTAGACTCATGTTTCTGTCACTCAAGCATGTCATCAGGGGGCATGAACCCACAATCGAGCATAACGTTCTCTCTTGGGGTTACTACCTACTACTTGGCCAAAGCAATAAATAGCAACGGAGAAAATGCAAGAATTACTTAGGAACAAAAGTATAAGAGATAAAAACCAAATATATTACTCAATCACAATCTGAACATAATCTCATAATCCATCAGATCCCATCAAACTCAGCATAGCAACAGCAGAAAGATTACAAAAGTGCCTCGATCATTAAGGGCAGCTCACGAGGTATAAACCATGAAAAACAAAGAGGGGAGGAGAACATCACATAGCTACTGATCACGGACCCATGGTCCAAGGAAAACTACTCACGAGACATCCGGGAAGCATCCATGGTGGAGAGGAGACTCCCGGAGGTCGACCCTCCCTCCAGCAGGGTGCCGGGAAGGGGTCTTCTGGTGCTCCCGATCTCAGAAGCGCGGCGGTGGCAGAACAGATGGGAGATCACGAAAAAGGGTTCTGTCCCCGAGGGTTTTACGTCACGGGGGATATATATAGGCGAAGGGGGCAGCCAGAGGTGGACCAGGGGCCCCAGGTGCCCCCCTGGCGCGGCCAGGGGTGGGGCCGCGCCGAGTGGCCGCCTGGGCCACCCCTGGCTCCCCTCTTGCCCCACTCGGGCTCTTCGCGAAGTTTCCTGTACGCTGATTTTTCCTGTATTTTACCCGGAATTTTTCTGGCACTTTTTATATGGGGGAAAACTGAAATAGCAAAACAGCAGAAAACAGGAACTGGCACTGGGGTGCACTGAGTTAATAGGTTAGTCCAAATATGATCAAAAGTGTATGAAAGTGTATCTAGATCATAGCAATATCACACAAACACATGCATTGAGCAAGCAGAAATTATAGATACGTTTTGGACGTATCATCATGGACCCATGGTCCAAGGTGGACTACTCACGGATCATCCGGGAAGCGTCCATGGTGGTGGAGAAGCTCCCGGAGGTCAATCCTCCCTCCGGTAGGGTGCCGGGAAGAGGTCTTCTGACGCTCCCGATCTCGGCATCGCGGCGGCGGCGAACAGAGGCGAGATCGCGAAAAAGGGTTCTGTCCTCGGGGGTTTCGGAGGACGATGTAAATATAGACGAAGGGGGGCAGCCAGGGGGAACCAGGGGTCTAGGCGGTCCCCTGGCGCGGGCCCACCCTAGGGCGCGCTGGGAGGGCGTCTGGGGCCCTGGTGAGTCCCCTCCGGCCCCCCTTCGGGACTCTGGAAGGTTCTCGTACGCTGATTTTTTATTGGATTTTCCAGAATTTTTGGAGCACTTTTAATACGGGGGAAACCTGAAATAAAAACACAGCAGAAAAAAGGAACTGGCATTGGGTTGCCTTGAGTTAATAGGTTAGTCCAAATATGATCAAAAGTGTATGAAAGTGTAGCAAAAGCATAGCAATATCACACAAAACATGCACGGATCAAGGAGAAATTATAGATACGTTTGGGACGTATCACACCTTCCTTTCAGAGTTTGAACCACTCGGCATGTGCCTTGCGCTTTCCTTTCAGAGTTGTAACAACTCGGTACGAGCTTCCGAGTTGGAACTACTCGGTACATGCTTCTGAGTTGGCCATTACTCGGCATATTCTTTTGTCCGAGTTAGAAGTAACTCGGCGTGTGCCCTTGTCTACGAGTCAGAGGTAACTCGGTCATATCCCTTTCATCCGAGCTAGAGATAACTCGGTATTTCTTCCAAGTTGGAATAAAAGCACTAGGTATACGCTTCCGAGTTAACAGCAACTCGGTACTTACTTCCGAGTAACTAGGCTCATCTTGGCTTCCAAGTAGCAGGTAACTCGGTACACTATGGCTTCTGAGTAACGAGTAACTCGGTTCATCTTGGCTTCCGAGTAACGAGTAACTTGGTACACTGATGTGGCTTCCGAGTAACAAATAACTCGGCATATCTTGGCTTCCGAGTAACGAGTAACTCGGTATGTTATTGCTTCTGAGTAACACATAGCTCGGTTTTGGCTGCAGCTCGGTACTGATTTTAACTCGGTAATTCCTCCTTTGAGCCAGCAGTAACTCGAAGGTTAAATCTTCGGGGTTGGCATTGACTCAGAAGCTTCCGGTTTAGCAATCTCATATAAGTTTATGGTCGTGCCAAAAACGGGTGTCAACATCTACGCCGCTCCCCTCGCGCTCCCCACCATCCTCCCTGTGTTGTTCCTCTTATAATGATACAATAGATATACATACTAAATCTAATGCACTATTTTTAGTAAGTGAAAATTTCATGAGTTCTTGGTATTTTACAAGGACGCCAATATCTGACATACATCAGCTTAGGACGTTACCCAAAGCGAACGAATATATAGATACCATCCATGAACTAATTTAGGAAAAAACCTATCATAAAATGATGGCAAATTATACAAAAATCATGTGACAAATATTTAGAGAGATCGTGTGCCCTCAATCATGAAAATGTTATTGACTGTAACATTGCTGCAATCACAAATGAAATACAAAAACAACCAGTTGGTTGGATGTGTATTCGAACAAAAAGTTCGCACTACCAAAAAATTTATTTTCATGACATTCAACAAAATGTTGAGTGTTAGAACTAAATCTACTAAATCATTCAACCACTGTTCAAGATATCTTCCGATATTCCAATAAATTGGCCGATTTATCGCTTACCGTTGTCTGACCAATTAGATAAGTCGGCAAATATGTCGATAAACCGACTGATTTACCTCTTATCTTGGGCTACCGTTAAGTTCCCGATATGCGATATCCCCACCATTGCATGAAACAAAACAAGAAAATTAACAATTATTATTTGACCCTAAGTTGTCGTTGTTTCATAATATGAAGGGGAAAAATAAAAAATATGATATAGTTTTATTAGATACAAAAATGTTGATGGCATGTTAAATATACGTTTGCCCCATAGTGTGAAAAGAGGAATTTACCATGGTTTGTGCAAACAAAAAACTGTCTAGAAATAAAGAAAATTAGCATGGTTTTTTTCAACAAAAAATTCCATTCTCAAAAGGTAAATGTATAAAATTAGGCATGGTACAAAAAATTAATTTGACATGGTTTTAAATGTCCATGTATTGTATCTTGTCGATTAAATTTGGATTATGATAAATCGTGTCTTCATGTCAAAAATCTTTTATTGTATTCTATATAAATGGATTCGAGAACTATTTCACTCGTAAATTAGGGTCATCGTGGAGAGGGTGTGGCTCAAGGCTTGGCCTTGGCTAGCTTGGCTAGGCACTTGTGGCTGTTCATGTCGTTTCCCGTTATTTCCTTCTATGTTTTTTTGCGGGGTTATTTTTTCCCTTCTATTATCTCTTATAATATTTATCTTTATTATTAAAACTTAGTACAAAGCAAATGCTTCCATACGCGCACATACACTCATCCCTATGAACCGACACACGCACACCCTACCCCTATAAGCATCTTCGCAATACTGAACCGACACATCAAAAAAATGCGACCATCAATGTCAAATATGGGATTTAAACTCTAGGGCTAGGGATACCACTGTTCCTCTAACCAACTCAATCATAGTTTGATTCGCTCTAATCTCCATTGTTGTAACTAGATCTTGAGTGATTAGTGAACCAAGCAGTTAACAACATGGCACCGACCCTGAGGGGCCACACAATTTGAGCCGGTCCAACATCGTATATCATTAAGATTCATTACATTTTGTCTTTGGTAATTTATGTGTGTTTACTGAAGTGTACATATCTATATCTTACTTCAACATAGGAGTATTTTACAAACCCCTAGCATCAACTGTGACCTGCCATGACAAATCCTTATCATCACTATGGAACAAATCTATTGCGGCATGTACCAACAACTCAAATATCAATGTTTCACATGTTGTTCCGTGCCTTGGAACATGAACACCAGGTACAAATTTGTTTCATTAAGGAACGATATAAATCAGGTAAAAAGCAATTTTATGTGAAGGGACTTCCAAGCAAGCACTTCGTCACCAAAGTAAATAGATCTCGGCCGCATGATGAAAGAGGCTCAATTGTATAGTTTTTCATTAACCAAATACAGTATTACAATCACAATAATCTGTAATCAAATTATTACTCCAGCGAGAAAATAAGCATGGTGCTAGCCACAACATCACTAATCAGTGTTGCAGTAGGCTCCAGTTGAGGGCTTGCCCCTGATTCTGCATACGGTCTGGCAACGGTGTGGGCAGTTATCCTCATGGAAGCACTCTGCAGGATTCACTTGATCTTCAACTGCAAGTTCCATGGATGTGCAATTAGATAGCATTCTCAAATTATGAACTTGATGGAGAAGTATGTTGGAAACAATCTTGTTGACTATTTTTTTGTTAAAAAAACAGGTGCAACGACATATTTACAAACAAAAATAATTGATCGAGAGAACAAAATTTGGCAACATATGAACAACACAATAAGAGATGTTATTAGTTGTACGTGCATGACAGGACGACGATGATATGGTGGAAGACATGATCATAAAGACCACCAAAACCGCAACCCTCATGGTGTCATTGCTCTTTGGTGCCACGACTAGGAGGAGAGGAGATCACCTATTTCTTTGTTGTGTTCTTAAGGATACGGTGCGGTCTGCCTCCATGACCCCATGCATAGTTGTTTATATAGAAGGTCAAAATCAAATCTTTGGCATTGGATTGAGTATCAACTAATGGATATGCTTTCCCCTTTTTTTTGGTCGGAATTAATTTACTAATAGCATATAAGGACACATTTATGTAAATAAAATCTTACCATTTCGATTTTTAGGCGAAAAAGGATTAATTTCCAAAGATATATTGTCCTCCTTTTCTTGGAAGTTCCTTGGTATGCAAAGAAATCTTGGACAAAACTTTGGCATTGGATTGAGTATTTATAATGAGATGAATGCAAGTAAATCTTGAACGTTTATATGTAGGCTTGGTACGTACAATATTATTTCTCATGAAAAAGATAATGTTGTATATTTCTCCTGATGTTGATACAGTAAATACGTACTAAATTTAATGTATTGCTTTTCATAAGTGCAAATTTCATGTACTTCCTGGTATTTTTCAAGGATGATGCATAAATTGTATCAAATTTAAGCTATTGTTTATAATAAATTTCCGTTATCATATGGAGCTAGCGTACATGTTGACCGTTTGATCAGGGGCACTAATCTTGGCGCAGGTCGACCCGCCACATATCCAAAAGAGAGTGTTCTCTCTACGGCTGAGTTGCGCGAACCGTCTCCATCGCTACTCGCTGACACCACTACTCACTTCCTCTTCATCTTCCTCCTCGTTCCCTCTTCCCTTTCTTCGCGGATTCCAAACGTATCCCATCCGCACGGGTCTACGCCGCTTCTCTCTGGCGCTCCCCACCATCCTCGCTGCGTTGTTCCTCTTCTAATGATACAATAGATAGACGTACTAAATCTAATGCACTATTTTTATTAAGTGCAAATTTCATGTGTTCTTGGTATTTTTCAAGGACGCCAATATCTGGCATACGTCAACTGATGGCGTTACCCTGAGCGAACTAATATACACATACCACCCGTGAACTAATTTAGGAAAAAAGCTATCATAAAATGATGGCAAATTATAAAAAATCTCGTGACAAATATTTAGAGAGATCTCGTGCCCTAAATCATGAAAATATTGTGATTGTAACATTGCTGCAACCACAAAAGAAATACCAAAACAACCAGTTGGTTGGATGTGTATTCGAACAAAAAGTTCGCACTACCAAAGAGTTTCTTTCATGATATTCAACAACCTGCCGAATGTTAGAACTAAATCTACAAAATTATTAAACTACTGTTCAAGATATCTTCCGATTTTCCAATAAATCGGCCGATTTATCTCTTACCGGTGTCTGACCGATAAGATAAATCGGCCGAAATGCCGATAAACCGACCGATATACCCCTTATCTTGGGTTACCGATAAGTTCCCGATAAGTGATATCGCCAACATTGCATGAAAGAAAAGAAGAAACATCACAATTATTATTTGAATCTAAGTTGTCTTTGTTTCATATTATAAAGGGAAATTAAAAAATATGACATAGTTTTATTCGATACAAAAATTTCGATGGCATGTTAAAAATAGTTTTGCCCCATAGTGTACAAAGAGGAATTTACCATGGTTTGTGCAAAAAAAATGTCTCGAAATAAAGAAAATTAGGATGGTTTTTTCAACAAAAATTGCCATTCTCAAAAGTTAAATTGATAAAATTAGGCATGGTACAAAACATAAATTTGAAATGGTATTAAAACTCCATGTGTTGTATCCTATCGATTAAATTCGGATTATGATAAATAGTGTTTGGATGTCAAAAATCTTTTATTGTATTCTACATAAATGGATTCGATAACTATTTCGCTCATAAGTTACGGTCATCGTGGAGAGTGTGTGGCTCAAGGCTTGGCCTTGGCTGGTTTTGCTAGGCACTTGTGGTTATTCATGTTGTTCGCCGTTATTTCCTTCTATGTTTTTTTGCGGGGTTATTTTTTCCTTCTATTATCTCTTCTAATATTTATCTTTATTTTTAAAACATAGTACAACTCAAATGCTTCCATACGCGCGCATACACTCATTACTATGAACCGACACACACACACCCTACCCCTATAAGCATCTTCGCAATACTGAACCGGCATAGCAAAAATATGCGAGCACCAATGTCAAATCTGAGATTTGAACTCTAATGGACTGGGGATATGATACATCCCAAACGTAACTATAATTTCTGCTTGCTCCATGCATGATTTGTGTGACTTTGCCATGTTTTTCTTGAACTTTCATACACTTTTGTTCATATTTGGACTAACCTATTAACTCAGTGCTCCCAGTTGCCAGTTCCTGTTTTCTGCTGTTTTTATATTTCAGGTTTTCCGGCCATTAAAAGTGCCAAATGAATCCCGAAAAAATTATGTAAAAAATCAGCATCCCGGAAGCTTCCCGAAGAACCAAGAAAAGAAGGAAGTGGACCCACTAGGGCCCAGGAGGGTCCCTGGCGCGGCCCCACCCTAGGGTGTGCCAGGAGGCCTCCTGGCTTCCCTTTGGCCCCTCTCGGTGCCCCCTTTGGCCTATATTTAGCCCCCGCGGAGGAAACCCCTAATATCGATCTTCTATTCCCGTTCTCCTCTCTGTACGGCCGCCGCCGCCATTTCAAGATCGTGGCTGCCAGGAGAAGCTGCCCCGGCACCCTGCCGGAAGGAGGAATCCCCTTCGGGTGACCATCCATCATCATGGACGCCTCTCGGATGTCTTGTGAGTAGTCCCCCTTGGACCATGGGTCCATGACCAGTAGCTATGTGATGTTCTCCTCCCCTCTTTGTGCTTCCACTTTCGAGACCTCGTGAGCTGCCTCACATGATCGAGGCACCTTTGTAATTTTCTGAGTTGCTATGTTGAGTTTGCTAGGATCTGATGGATTATGAGACTATGTTCAGATTGTGATGAGTAATATATTTGGTTCTCTTTTATATTTGTGTTCTTAAGTTAATTCTTGCATGTTCTCTGTTGCCGTATTTTACTTTGGCCAAGTGATTTGTTGCAACTCCAAGAGGGAGCGTTATGCTTGATTGTGGGTTAAGCCCCCTGATGTCTAGCTTGAGTGACAGAAACATGAGACTAGGGGATGTGTTGTTGCCACCAGGGATAAAACAACGGTGCTTGTACCTGCGGGTGCAAGGATTGTTTACTTTACACAAAGTTCTTTTAATGCAGTTGTCTGTTGCTTTGAGTTTACACTTTGGGTGGGATTCGCAACTTAATACCAGCGAGATGTTCTGGATAGATATATCAAGTTGATGATTCGTAGTAGATGCAGATGGATTTCGGTCTACTTACCTTGGCGTACTTCCCATTGCTTTTGAGCATCTTCCTTTCTTTTGTAGCATAGTTAGCATTGCGGTGCGTTTATAATCATGTCAATTGCCCAGCTGTGATTTGTTTACCTCGCTAGCACTTTTATCGTCTTTTGGGAGATAGACATCACTAGTGAACGTTATGGGACCCCAGTCCATATTTCCACCATTGTTTACACCCTCAATTTACTTTCAGTTCTTACTTTCAGTTGCCACTATTATTATCCCTTGCATTGATCCTTTGTAAATAGCAAGGCCGGAGGAATTGACAACTCGTTTGTACTCGTTGGGAGCAAAGTTACTTGTTGTGTGTGCAGGTCCACGTCAAGCGCCGTGACACCTTCTTGTATTTTCTGCGAGTCCTACGGGAGACAAACCCTATCCTCTACATAGGGGAAATCTGCTGCTACACTACATCTCACCTTCCACTTGGGGTAACCAACGAGAAGCGAGAGAACTATCTTTTATCTTTGCTTTTTAGTCTTGTTAGTTTACCTTTCAGTTTTTACTTTTGTGTCCCTTATCAAAAATACCAAAAATATATGTTACTTTTCTAGTAGTTACCACTATGGCTGGTCCTTTTGCCTTTGGTGAAGCACAAGTATTTACCTTTACTCAGAGAGGTGGTGAAAGTCTGAAAGATGCTTGGTATCGAATTAATGATTCTCAAAAGAGGGCCACCAAGAAGCAATCCACTACTATCCTGCTTAGAAATTTTTATGTTGGGATTACTTCTTGGAATAGGTTTGTTTTAGACACTGCTGTCGATGGGAACTTTAGAGAGGCTCCAGTTTGGGAAGCCCTTAATGTTATTGAAAATCTTGCTGGAAGTCTCCCCGTTGCTAGCATTAAGGAGGACATTACTCTAGCTCACATTATGGAAAACTTGAAAAAATAGAGTTAGATATGCCACTTTTCGATAAAGTAAATGAGTTGGACCGTAAGATTCAAGGGAATTTGAATAGGCTAGATAACTCCATGCAAAAAATTGTCAAAACTTTGGAGACTATCAAATCCCTTGATGAGAAGTCTTCTAGGATAGAAAAGATTGAGGAAGTTATTGGAACTCTAGGAACTACCTTTTCCTCAATCAAAGCCAAAAAGAATGAAACTCCGGCAAGAAAGGAACCCAAGTTCGTTTACGTCCCTAAGGTTCCTCGAGCTAAAACTGGCACACCTATTGCCAAGAGAATTGAAATAGTGAAGACTTTGGAGGAGACACCTATCTTTAATTTTAATGAAACCCCAATTGACTTTCCTCCTTTTGATTTTATCCCTAGAAGCATTTTTATTCGGACATTATTTGAGAAACCTCTTAAGACTAGTTGTACTATTGAAGAGCTTTTTGATGATTTTGATGATGGTTCAATTGATACAACTTGATCTTTTGCTTTGTGCCTAGCTCAAAGGCGTAAAAAAACGCTTGTTGGGAGGCAGCCCAAGATGTTTTTTCTTCTGTTCTTAGTGGTCTTGCTGATTGTTACTACTGTAGCAACATCAATGCATCTTTATTTTTCAAGCTTTGTGCCAAATATAGCCTCATATGACAAGGGAAGTGAAAGTTGTGACATGCTGTCCAGAAAACAGATTTTGTCCTCGTGACGGGGAAAATTATAGTAAATCACCAGTTCATCTTTTTGAGCTGAATTGTTTACACGGCATGCTCTATACAATCACGGAACTTTCGTATGTTCTGAGTTTTTTTTATTTGAGTTGCATAAGTATCCCTAAATAATTCTTTACTACCTGTTGTTCTGTTTTTCACAGATTCTCCCATGTTTTGTCTCTCCTCACTTTTGCAAACCTTAAGCTTGTTTTTTCTTTGCAAAAACCTTTTGGAAATATTGAGAAACAGTAGCCCTTCCTGAAAATCTTTATCTGCAGTAGAGGGAAATTATTTTAATAGGGTACTAACCTCTCTAATCAGTTTACAATGAGTTATGTATGAAGGGAGTTTTCAAGTGTGCGATGGAAGATGATGAAAGAAGATCCTGGAGTGTCAAACGCTCAAGCTTGGGGATGCCCCCATGCATCCCCAAAAAATATTAAAAGAGGCTCAAGCGTCTAAGCTTGGGGATGCCCCCATGCGTCCCCTTATTCATCAACAATTATCAGCTCGTCCCTCGTTGCACTATATTTTTATCACTTCATGCGTTATGTGCTATGCTTGGAGCGTCTCGCTCTTTAATTTTCTTAGGTTTGTTTTTGCTTTGTTTGCTATAGTAACAAGTTAGACCCCGGCTTTCTTTTGTATGGGAGAGAAACACGCTCCGCTTAAACTAGAACTCCTCATAGAATTTTCATGCTTATTTCCTTAGTTGTGAGTTGTTCTTTTTCTTTTCTTAGTTGATGCCCTGTTTAGTTGTAGTGCTTTAGTTTTCTTCTAGAGATTTTCTTTTGTCTCAGGTTGAACTTCCTATAAGTTGCATGTTTTATCTTGTTTAGAGAGTTTGCCTGTTGCACTGAGTTTTGTGTCTTGACTAGGAAGTAGGTAGTTGAAGTTGCTATTCTCTTTGTAGTAGTAACTTGCAATAGTTTTGAAGTATTGACTAGAGTAATGTTTGAACTTATGGTGTCAAGAGATTTAGCCTATTAGTGATAGATGTCGTATTTTGGGAAATCCGTGTGATTTTAGAAAACCAAAACCCTTGTTGAGAACTCTAGCTACTAGATGGATCACTAACCTCTGGAGGGTTCGAATATTAGAGTACACTCACGTACCATGAGTCGAGGATGCACAAGGATAACCAAACCCCCATACACTCCTCCTCGGGGTACTTGTCTCTTTGTGAACCTCCTGATTAGATTGAGAGGTACCGATAATAAGTGCATGAGTTCTTCAGACTAATGTGAGTATTCGAAAGTTGACACTTCCACCTCCTCATATATTTGCTAGCCTCTCCCATGCCGTGCATTGCTTCCTTCTCACTCCGAGAGTTGTCATCCACCTTCGCCGGTACATCCAAACCCATGGCATGATACGCTCTGTCATCATAAACCTCCTTATATCTTTCCTCAAAACATCCACCATACCTACCTATCAAGTCATTTCCATAGCCTTTATGAGATACATTGCCATGCAACATCCACCTTCTCATGACTTGATCTTCATGTCATGCATGCTACTTGCTTGATCGATGAGCAGCATGCTAGTTGGGCATTTCCCTAATCATTGCTACATGACGCGCTAGTATCATTGCATATCCTGCTATCCTGGCAGAGGCATACATTTGCATCATGATAGTTACATCTTCTTTATGTGAGTACCCTTGTAAAGTGTGAAAGATCTCCTATATTCTTGTAAAATATAGAGTGTTGCCCCTAAAATGAGGAAATATCCCAAAGAGGAAAAAATCAAAAGATCCCAAAGAGGACAAATGAGAGAAATAGAAAGAGCCATTGAGGCCACCAAAGAAATACAAAAAAGTAGAAAAAGAAAAAAAAAGAAAAAAAAAGAGAAAAGGGGGCACTACTATTCCTTTTGAGAGATCCACACTAGTACTTCATCCTCTATCCCTTGTACTCCATAGAGATCATCATACATGCATATAGCTATGTGGGGACCCTTCACACTATAGAACTTGACTTGTATATTCCAATGATGAGCCTCCTCAAACGAGCTCTAGGTCTTCTTGAGCAAGCAAGTTGGATACACCCCCACTAGTTCCCTTGGAGAGCTTTTAGCTCACATGTGCATCCGCTCCATGGCAATCCCTACTCCTCACATAATATCTATCATATGGCCTTCTCTTGCCTATGATTGTCCTCATTGATGTGAGCCTTTCACACTTTTTTTTCTTCCTCCACCTTCTTTATGTTTCGCCTTTTAGGTGTCAACTTTCTTGCTCACGCTAATCCATTGCATGAGTGCTCAAAATATCGAAAGGGAGTGGATCCGTTTTACTTGTACCTGGCTAGTGGTCTGGGGACGATTCAAGATAAGAATCCAAATGAGACTAAGTGTGAAACTTTAGTAGACAGTAGTTCTCAACAACCTTTTTTCTCTCTTTTTCCCAGTCCCCGGCTTGCACGCAAACACCATCTGGAGACATTCGAGTCACGGACAGCGAGAGCTCTTGCACCCTTTGTTCTTTTGTTGCTTGTGTCAATGCTAATATAGACTCTTGCTTGTTAAGAATTGAATTGAATTGCATGCTTTGAGTGCTTTACTTAAAAGTCCTTATATGGTTGTGTGGCATGTCGCCACAGAAATTATGCTTGTTATCATTTCCCTACTCGAGGACGAGCAGGAATTAAGCTTGGGGATGTTGATACGTCCCAAACGTATCTATAATTTCTGCTTGCTCCATGCATGATTTGTGTGACTTTTCCATGTTTTGCTTGAACTTTCATACACTTTTGATCATATTTGGACTAACCTATTAACTCAGTGCACCCAGTTGCCAGTTCCTGTTTTCTGCTGTTTTTATATTTCAGGTTTTCTGGCAATTAAAAGTGCCAATTAAATCCCGGAACAATTATATAAAAAATATGCGTCCCGGAAGCTTCCCGAAGAACAAAGGAAGGAAGGTAGTGGACCCACCAGGGCCCCAGGAGGGTCCCTGGCTGCCTTGTGGCCCCTCTCGGTGCCCCCTTTGGCCTATATTTAGCCCCCACGGAGGAAAACCCTAATATCGATCTTCTATTCCCGTTCTCCTCTCTGTACCTCCGCCGCCGCCATTTCAAGATCGGGGCTGCCAGCAGAAGCTGCCCCGGCACCCTGCCGGAAGGAGGAATCCCCTCCGGGAGACCATCCATCACCATGGACGCCTCCCGTATGTCTTGTGAGTAGTCCCCCTTGGACCATGGGTCCATGACCAGTAGCTTTGCGATGTTCTCCTCCCCTCTTTGTGCTTCCACTTTCAAGACCTCGTGAGCTACCTCACATGATCGAGGCACCTTTGTAATTTTCTGAGATGCTATGCTGAGTTTGCTGGAATCTGATGGATTATGAGACTATGTTCAGATTGTGATGAGTAATATATTTGGTTCTCTTTTATATTTGTGTTCTTAAGTTAATTCTTGCATGTTCACGTTGCCGCATTTTACTTTGGCCAACTGATTTGTTGCAACTCCAAGAGGGAGCGTTATGCTTGATTGTGGGTTCAGCCCCCTAATGTCTATCTTGAGTGACAGAAACATGAGACTAGGGGATGTGTTGTTGCCACCAGGGATAAAACAACGGTGCTTGTACCTGCGGGTGCAAGGATTATTTACTATGCGCAAAGTTCTTTTAATGCAGTTGTCTGTTGCTTTGAGTTTACACTTTGGGTGGGATTCGCAACTTAATACCAGCGAGATGTTCTGGATAGATATCTCAAGGTGGATGATTCGTAGTAGATGCAGATGGATTTCGGTCTACTTACCTTGGCGTACTGCCCATTGCTTTTGAGCCTCTTCCTTTCTTTTGTAGCATAGTTAGCATTGCGGTGCATTTATTATCCTGTCAATTACCCAGCTGTGATTTGTTTACCTCGCTAGCACTTTTATCGTCTTTTGGGAGAGATACATCACTAGTGAACGTTGTGGGACCCCGGTCCATATTTCCACCATTGTTTACACCCTCAATTTACTTTCAGTTCTTACTTTCAGTTGCCACTATTATTATCTCTTGTGTTGATCCTTTGTAAATAGCAAGGCTGGAGGAAATGACAACTCCTCTGTACTCGTTGGGAGCAAAGTTACTTGTTGTGTGTGCAGGTCCACGTCAACCACCGTGACACCTTCTTGTATTTTCTGCGAGTCCTACGGGAGACAAACCCTATCCTCTACATAGGGGAAGTCTGCTACTACGCTACATCTCACCTTCCACTTGGGGTAACCAACGAGAAGCGAGAGAACTATCTTCCTTGCTAGCATCAGGAAACCACTGTTCCTCTCACAAACTCAATCATAGTTTGATTCGCTCTAATCTCCAATGTTGTAACTGGATCTTGAGTGATTAGAGAACCAAGCAGTTAACAACATGGCACCGACCCTAAGGGGCCACAAAATTTGAGCCGGTCCAACATCGTATATCATTAAGCTTCTTTTATATTTTGTCTTTGGTAATTTATGTGTATTTACTCAAGTGTACATGTATATATCTTACTTCAACATAGGTGTATTTTAGAAACCCCTAGCATCAACTGTGACCTACCATGACAAATCCTTATCATCACTATGGAACAAATCTACCGCGGCATGTACCAACAACTCAAATATCAACGTTTCACATGATGTTCCTGATGGCGCGAGAGTTGACGGGTGTAGTCTTCTCGCCCTTCGTTGGTCAGCCCCAAGTGGAATGTGTGATGCAGCACAGCAGCAAATTTCCCTCAGTAAAGATACCAAGGTTTGTCTCCAGTAGGACTCCAGAGATGATAAGTAGGTGTCAGCGGCGCAACTGACGCGGACCTGCACACAGACACAAATAACTTTGTTCCCAACGAAGTTCAGAGAGGTTGTCAATCTCTCCGATTTTGTTGTTCACAAAGGGTCAAACACAAGGGATAATGATAGCAACTGAAAGTAAAAGCCGAAAAGTAAATGAGCGTAGAAACAGTAATGAGGATATGGACCGGGATACGTGATGTTCACTAGTGATGTCTCTCTCCCAAAAGACGATAAAACTGCTATGCGAGGTAAACAACTTACAGAAGGGCAATTGACAGGATTATGAACGCACCGCAATGCTAACTATGCTACAAAAGAAAGGAAGAGGCTCAAAAGCATGGGCAGTACGCCAAAATAATAGACCGAAATCGAACTGCATCTACTACTAATCATCCACCTTGAGATATCTATCTAGAACATCTCGCTGGTATTAAGTTGCGAGCCCCACCCAAAGTGTAAACCCAAAGCAACAAACAACTGCATTAAAATTCACTATGCGTAAAGTAAACAATCCTTGCAACCGCGGTTACAAGCACCATTGTTTTCCCCCTTGTGGCAACAGCACATCCCCTAGACTCATGTTTCTGTCACTCAAGCGTGTCATCGGGGGGCATGAACCCACAATCGAGCATAACGTTCTCTCTTGGGGTTACTACCCACTACTTGGCCAAAGCAATAAACAGCAACGGCGAACATGCAAGAATTACTTAGGAACGAAAATATAAGAGATAAAAACCAAATATATTACTCAATCACAATTTGAACATAATCTCATAATCCATCAGATCCCATCAAACTCAGCATAGCAACAGCAGAAAGATTACAAAAGTGCCTCGATCATGTAGGGCAGCTCACGAGGTCTAAACCATGAAGAAGAAAGAGGGGAGGAGAACATCACATAGCTACTGATCACGGACCCATGGTCCAAGGAAAACTACTCACGAGACATCCGGGGACCATCCATGGTGGAGAGGAGACTCCCGGAGGTCGACCCTCCCTCCGGCAGGGTGCCGAGAAGAGGTCTTCCGGTGCTCCCGATCTCGGAAGCGCGGCGGCGGCGGAACAGAGGCGAGATCGGGAAAAAGGGTTCTGTCCCCGAGGGTTTTACGTCACGGGGATATATAGGCGAAGGGGGGCAGCCAGAGGTGGACCAGGGGCCCCAGGCGCCCCCCTGGCGCGGCCAGGGGTGGGGCCACGCCGGGTGGCCGCCTGGGCCACCCCTGGCTCCCATCTGGCCCCACTCGGGCTCTTCGCGAAGCTTCATGTACGCTAATTTTTCCTGTATTTTTCCCGGAATTTTCCTGGCACTTTTTATATGGGGGAAAACTGAAATAGAAAAACAGCAGAAAACAGGAACTGGCACTCGGGTGCACTGAGTTAATAGGTTAGTCCAAATATGATCAAAAGTGTATGAAAGTGTATCTAGATCATAGCAATATCACACAAAACATGCATGGAGGAAGCACAAATTATAGATACATTTTGGACGTATCAACATCCCCAAGCTTAATTCCTACTCGTCCTCGAGTACGTAAATGATAACGGCATAATTTCTGTGGTGACATGCTAGCAACCATATAAGAACTTTGAAAAGTAAAGCAATCAAGGTTAGAATTTCAATTCAAGTCATAACATGCAAGAGTCTATATTAGCATTGAAACAAGTAACAAAAGAACATTAGGTGCAAGAGCTCTCGCTGTCCGTGACTCGAATGTCTCCAAATGGTGTTTGCGTGCAAGAAGGGGGGTAGGGAATACGAGAAAAACATTTATTTGTTGAGAACTCAATCTACTAAAGTTTCACACTTGGTCCTCTATGGAATCTTATCTTGACTCGTCCCCAGACCACTAGCCAGGTACAAGTCAATTTGATGCACTCCTTTTTCAATATTTTGAGCACTCATGCAATGGATGAACGTAAGCACGAGAGTTGACACTTAGGATGGCAAAGAGAGAAGTACGGAGGAGGAAGACAAAAAAGGATGAGAAAGGCTCACATCAATGAGGACAATCATAGGAGAGAGATGCCAAATGATAGATATGATGTGAGGAGTAGGGATTGCCATACAACGGATGCACATACGAGCTAAGAAGCTCTATAATGGAACTAGTGGGGGTGCATCTAACTTGCTCGCTCATGAAGACCTAGAGCTCGTTTGAGGAGGCTCATCCTTGGAATTTGCAAGCCAAGTTCTATAGTGCGAAGGTCCCCACATAGCTATATGCATGAAGATCATCTCTATGGAGTACAAGGATATAAAGGGAGTACTAGTGTGGATCTCTCAAAAGGATAGTAGTGTTGCCCCTTTCTCTCTTTTTATTTCTTTTTCTCTTTTTTCTATTTTTTGTATTTTTTTGTAGCCTCAATGGCTCTTTCTATTCAACTCTCATTTGTCCTCTTTGGGATCTTTTATTGTGTCCACTTTGGGATCTTTTCCTCACTTAAGGGCAACACTCTATTTTACAAGAAGGTAAAGGAGATCTTTCACACTTTACAAGGTACTCAAAATCATAAAGAAGATGTAACTATCATGATGTATGCAATGTATGTCGCTGCCAGTGTAGCAGGAACATGTATGACATGAAGATCAAGTCATGAAGAGGTGGATGTTGCATGGCAATATATCTCGAAAAGGCTATGGAAATGCCTTGATAGGTAGGTATGGTGGCTGTTTTGAGGAAAGATATGAGGAGGCTTATGATGACAGAGCGTATCATGCCAAGGGTTTGGATGTACCGGCGAAGGTGGACACCAACTCTCGGAGTGAGAAGAAGGCAATGCACGTCACGGGAGAGGCTAGGAAAATATGGGAAGGTGGAAGTGTCAACTTTCAATACTTACATTAGTCCGAAGAACTCATGCACTTATTATCGGTAACTCTCAATCTAATAAGGAGGTTCACAAAGAGACAAGTACCCCGAGGAGGAGTGTATGGGGGTTTGGTTATCCTTGCGCATCCTCGACTCATGGTACGTGAGTGTACTCTAATATTCGATCCCTCCAAACATTAGTGATCCATCTAGTAGCTAGAGTTCTCAACTAGTTTTGTAGGTTTTGAAAATACACACGGATTGCCCAAAATACGACACCTATCACTAATAGGCTAGAGCTCTTGACACCCAAAAGTTCAAACATTACTCACAACAATACCTCAAAACTATTGCAAGCTACTACTAGAATTAAATAGCAACCTCAATTACCTACTTTCAAGACAAGACACTAATCAGTGCAACAACCAACTCTTTTTAACAAGATAAAAATGAAAACTAAAAAGAGTTCCAGCAACAAAATAAACAAAAGCCAAGGCTCTTGCTAAAGAAAAACTAAGACTAAAACTAAACATGGCAGCAGCTATGAAAAGATAAAGAACACACAACAGCAAAAAGATAAGCAGGAAAAATCCTATGATGTGTTCTAGATTTTGAAAGTGGAGCGTGTTTCTCTCCCACACAAAGTAAGACGGGATCTAACTTGTTATGAACAGCAAGAAAAGCTAAAGAAAACTAAAAAAGTAAAACCTAAGAGCGGGACGCTCCAAGCATAGCACATAACGCATGAAGTGATAAAAAATATAGTGAGACGAAGGACGAACTGATGATTGTTGATGGAGAAGGGGATGCACGGGGGCATCCCCAAACTTAGACGCTTGAGTCTCCTTGAATATTTATTGGGGATGCATGGGGGCATCCCCAAGCTTGAGCGCTTGACACTCCTGGATCTTCTTTCATCATCTTCCATCGCACACTTGAAAACTCCCTTCATACATAACTCATCATAAGATGATTAGAGAGGTTAGTACCCTTAATAAAATAATTTTTCCCACTAGATATAAAGATATTCTTGAAGAGCTACTGTTTCTCACGGGTGCCAAAAGGTTTTTTCGAAGAAAAAGCAAGCTTAAGATTTGCAAAAGTGAAGAGAGGCAAAACGTGGCAGAATCTGTGAAAAACAGAACAGCAGGTAGTAATGAATTTTTTAGGGATACTTCTGCAACTCAAATCAACAAACTCAGAACATACGGAAGTTTCGTAATTGTATGGAGCACGCTGTGTAAAAATTTCAGCTCAAAAAGATGAACTGGGATTTTTCTGGAATTTTTCTAGTCACGAGGACAGAATCTGTTTTCTGGACAGCATGTCACAACTTTTACTTCCCTTGCCGTAAGAGGCTATAACTTGGCACAAAGCTGAAAAATAAAGATACAATGATGTTGCTACAGTAGTAATAAACATCAAGACACAACAAAAAGCAAAAAGAAAAACCTAAATTCGTTGCGGGCTGCCTCCCGAAAGCGCTTTCTTTTATGCCTTTAAGCTAGGCATGATGCAAAAGATCAAGTTGTGTCAATCGAATCATTATCAAGATCATCAAAAAGCTCTTCAATTGTACAACTAGTCTTAAGAGGTCTTTCAAATAAAGGCCTAAAGAAGATACTTCTAGGGAGAAAACCAAAAGGCGGAAAATCAATGGAAGATTCATTTATAAAATTATCAAAGAGAGGTATTTCTTCCAAAGTTTTCACGGTTTCAACTTCTTTAGCAATGGGTGGTTTATTTTTAGGTCGGGGAACCCTAGGGACATATTTGAACTTAGGTTCCCTTCTTGCTGAAGTCTCTACCCTTTTTGGTTTGATTGAGGAAAAAGTAGTTCCTAGAGTATTAATGATTTCCTCAATCTTATCAATCCTAGAAAGATCCGTATCACGGGATTTGATGACCTCCAAAGTTTTAATAATTTTAAGCATGGAGCTATCAAGCCTATTCAAATTCCCTTGAATCTTGCGATCCAACTCATTTATCCTAGTTATACTTGGTATTTCTAACTCTATCTTTTCAAGTTTCTTCATAATGTGAGCTAGAGTTATATCTTCTTGTGTGCTAGCAGTAGGGAGATTTCCAACAAGATTTTCAATAACATTAAGAGAGTCCCAAATCGGGGCTTCTAGAAAATTCCCATTGATAGCAGTATCTAATACGAACCTATTCCAAGGAGTAATCCCGACATAAAATTTCTAAGCAAGATAGTAGTGGATTGCTTCTTGGTGGCCCTTTTTTGAGAATCATTAATTCTATACCAAGCATCTTTTAAACTTTCACCACCTTTTTGTTTAAAGGTGAGAACCTCTGTCTCAACAAAGGCAAAAGGACCAGTCATAATGACAGCTACTAGCAAGATAAACAATTTTTTTGTGATTTTTGACAAAAGACACAAAGATAAAAACTGAAAGGTAAACTAGCAAGACTAAAAAAGAAAGGTAAAGGGTAGTGTGCAACTCCCCTATCTTAGCACTCGGATTCCCCGGCAACGGCGCTAGAAATTTTCTTGATGGCGCGAGAGTTGACGGGTGTAGTCTTCTCGCCCTTCGTTGGTGAGCCCCAAGTGGAAGGCGTGATGCAGCACAGCAGCAAATTTCCCTCAGTAAATATACCAAGGTTTGTCTCCAGTAGGACTCCAGAGATGATACGTAGGTGTCAGCGGCGCAACTGACGCGGACCTGCACACAGACACAAATAACTTTGTTCCCAACAAAGTTCAGAGAGGTTGTCAATCTCTCCAGTCTTGTTGTTCACAAAGGGTCAAACACAAGGGATAATGATAGCAACTGAAAGTAAAAGCAAAAAAGTAAATGAGCGTGGAAACAGTAATGAGGATATGGACCGGGATACGTGATGTTCACTAGTGATGTCTCTCTCCCAAAAGACGATAAAACTGCTATGCGAGGTAAACAAATTACAGAAGGGCAATTGACAGGATTATGAACGCACCGCAATGCTAACTATGGTACAAAAGAAAGGAAGAGGCTCAAAAGCATGGGCAGTACGCCAAAATAAGTAGACCGAAATTCAACTGCATCTACTACTAACCATCCACCTTGAGATATCTATCCAGAACATCTCGCTGGTATTAAGTTGCGAGCCCCACCCAAATTGTAAACCCAAAGCAACAGACAACTGCATTAAAAAGCACTATGCGTAAAGTAAACAATCCTTGCAACCGCGGTTACAAGCACTGTTGTTTTCCCCCTTGTGGCAACAGCACATCCCCTAGACTCATGTTTTTGTCACTCAAGCGTGTCATCGGGGGGGATGAACCCACAATCGAGCATAACGTTCTCTCTTGGAGTTACTACCTACTACTTGCCCAAAGCAATAAACAACAACGGTGAACATGCAAGAATTACTTAGGAACAAAAATATAAGAGATAAAAACCAAATATATTACTCAATCACAATCTGAACATAATCTCATAATCCATCAGATCCCATCAAACTCAGCATAGCAACAGCAGAAAGATTACAAAAGTGCCTCGATCATGTAGGGCAGCTCACGAGGTCTAAACCATGAAGAACAAAGAGGGGAGGAGAACATCACATAGCTACTGATCACGGACCCATGGTCCAAGGAAAACTACTCACGAGACATCCGGGGAGCATCCATGGTGGAGAGGAGACTCCCGGAGGTCGACCCTCCCTCCGGCAGGGTGCTGGGAAGAGGTCTTCTGGTGCTCCCGATCTCGAAAGCGCGGCGGCGGCGGAACAGAGGTGAGATCGCGAAAAAGGGTTCTGTCCCCGAGGGTTTTACGTCACGGGGGATATATAGGCGAAGGGGGGCAGCCAGAGGTGGACCAGGGGCCCCAAGCGCCCCCCTGGCGTGGCCAGGGGTGGGGCCATGCCGGGTGGCCGCCTGGGCGACCCCTGGCTCCCCTCTGGCCCCACTCGGGCTCTTCGCGAAGCTTCCTGTACGCTGATTTTTCCTGTATTTTTCCCGGAATTTTTCTATCACTTTTTATATGGGGGAAAACTGAAATAGAAAAACAGCAGAAAACAGGAACTGGCACTGGGGTGCACTGAGTTAATAAGTTAGTCCAAATATGATCAAAAATGTATGAAAGTGTATCTAGATCATAGCAATATCACACAAAACATGCATGGAGCAAGCAGAAATTATAGATACGTTTTGGACGTATCAGTTCCTTGCCTTGGAACATGAACACCAGGTACAAAATTGTTTCTTCAAGGGACGATATAAATCAGGTAAAACACAATTTTATGTGAAGGGACTTCCAACCAAGAAGTTTGTCACCAAAGTAAATAGATCTCATCCGCAAGATGAAAGAGGCTCAATTGTATAGTTTTTCATTAACCAAATACAGTATTACAATCACAATAATCTGTAATCAAAGTATTACTCCAGCGAGAAAAGAAGCATGGTGCTAGCCACAACAGCACTGATCGGCGTTGTAGTAGGCCCCAGTTGAGGGCTTTCCCCTGATGTTGCATACAGTCTAGCAACGGTGTGGACAGTTATCCTCATGGAAGCACTCTGCAGGCTTCACTTCATCTTCAACTGCAAGTTCCATGGATGTGCAATTAGCTAGCATGCTCATATTATGAACTTGATGGAAAAGTATGTAGGAAACAATCTTGTTGACTATTTTCTTGTTAAAAGAATAGGTCCAACGACATATTTACAAACAAAAATAATTGATCGAGAGAATGAAATTTGGCAACATATGAACAACACAATAAGAGATGTTATTACTTGTACGTGCATGGCAGGACGACGATGATATGGTGGAAGACAGGATCATAAAGACCACCAAAACCGCAACCATCATGGTAACATTGCTCTTTGGCGCCATGACTAGGAGGAGAGGAGATCACCTATTTCTTTGTTGTATTCTTAAGGATACGGTACGGTCTGCCTCCATGACCCCATGCATAGTCGTTTATATAGAAGGTCAAAATCAAAGCTTTGGCATTGGATTGAGTATCAACTAATGGATATGCTTTCCCCATTTTTTGGTCAGAATTAATTTACTAATAGCATATAAGGACACATTTATGTAAATAAAATATTACCATTTTGATTTTTAGACGAAAAAGGATTAATTTCCAGAGATATATTATCCTCCTTTTCTTGGATGTTCCTTGGTATGAAAAGAAATCTTGGACAAAACTTTGGCATTCTATTGAGTATTTACAATGAGATGAATGCAAGTAAATCTTGGACGTTTAGATGCAGGCTTTGTACGTACAATATTATTTCTCATACAAAAGATAATGTTGTATATTTCTCGTGCTGCTGATATAATAGATACATACTAAATTTAACGTACTGCTTTTCATAAGTGCAAATTTCATGTACTTCCTGGTATGTTTCAAGGATGATGCGTAAACTGTATCAAATTTCATCTATTATTTATAATAAATTTTCTGTAATCATATGGAGCTAGCGTACCTATTCGTACTTTTTTGCACAACGCTTTGTTGACCGTTTGATCTGGGACACTAATCTTGGCGCAGTTCGACCCTCCACGTATCCAAAAAGTGAGTGTTCGCTCTACGGCTGAGTTACGCAAACCGTCTCCACCGCTACTCGCCGACACCACTACTCACTTGTTCTTCCTCTTCCTCTTCCTCCTCATTTCCTCTTCCCTTTCTTCGCGGATTTCGAACGGATCCCATCGGCACGGGTCTACGCCGCTCCCCTCCGGCGCCCCCGTCATCCTCCATGCGTTGTTCCTCTTCTAATGATACAATAGATAGACGTAGTAAATCTAATGCATTGTTTTTAGTAGTGCAAATTTCATGAATTCTTGGTATTTTTCAAGGACGCCAATATGTGACATACGTCAGCTTAGGGCGTTACCCTAAGCGAACTAATATATAGATACCACCCGTGAACTAATTTAGGAAAAAAGCTATCATAAAATGATGGCAAATTATACAAAAATCATGTGACAAATATTTAGAGAGATCTTGTGCCCTCAGTCATGAAAATATTACTGACTGTAACATTGCTGCAATCACAAATGAAATACAAAAACAACCAGTTGGTTGGATGTGTATGCGAACAAAAAGTTCGCACTAACAAAAAAATTATTTTCAGGACATTCAACAAAATGTCGAGTGTTAGAACTAAATCTACTAAATCATTCAACCACTGTTCAAGATATCTTCTGATATTCCGATAAATCGGCCGATTTATCGCTTACTGTTGTCTGACCAATAAGATAAGCCGGCCGATATGCCGATAAACCGACCGATTTACCTCTTATCTTGGGTTACCGATAAGTTCTCGATATGCGATATCCCCAACATTGCATGAAACAAGACAACAACCTTAACAATTATTATTTGAACCTAAGTTGCCGTTGTTTCATAATATGAAGGGGAAAATAAAAAATATGATATAGTTTTATTAGATACAAAAATGTCGATGGCATGTTAAATATAGTTTTTCCCCATAGTGTACAAAGAGAAATTTACCACGGTTTGTGCAAACAAAAAAATGTCTAGAAATAAAGAAAATTAGCACGGTTTTGTTCAACAAAAAGTTTCATCCTTAAAAGGTAAATTGATAAAATTAGGCCCGGTACAAAAAATAAATTTGACATGGTTTTAAAACTACATGTATTGTATCCTATCAATTAAATTCTGATTATGATAAATCGTGTTTGGATGTCGAAATTCTTTTATTGTATTCTATATAAATGGATTCGAGAACTATTTCGCTGGTAAGTTAGGGTCACCAGGGAGAGGGTGTGGCTCAAGGCCTTGCATTGGCTAGTTTGGTTGGGCACTTGTGGTTATTCATGTTGTTCCCCATGATTTCCTTCTATGTTTTTTGCAGGGTTATTTATTTTCTTCTATTTTCTCTTTTAATATTTATCTTTACTTTTAAAACATAGTACAACGCAAATGCTTGCATACGCGCACATACACTCATCCATATGAATCAACACACGCACACCGTACCCCTATAAGCATCTTCTCAATGCTAAACCGGCACATCAAAAAAATGCGAGCACCAATCTCAAATATGGGATTTGAAATCTAAAGGGCTGGGAATACCACTGTTCCTCTATCCAACTAAACCATATATAGGTTGATTCGCTCTAATCTCCTTTGTTGTACCTAGACCTTGACTAACTAGAGAGCCAAGCAGTTAACAGCATGGCACCGACTTTGAGGGGCCGCACAATTTGAGCCGGTCCAGCATCATATATCATAGAGCTTATTTTATATTTTGTCTTTGGTAATTTCTATGTGTTTAGTGAAGTGTATATAAATGATATGGAGTTATGATCCATAGAAAAATGCAACAAGATTATTTGTACTCTAGTGCAAGTTGGAGACTTTTGGGAATGTGCCCTAGAGGCAAATAAAATATGTTTATTAGAATATTCCATTAGTTCATAATACGATTTATACTCTCTATTAAGCGGAAACCTTAATACATGTGTGGTATACAAACAACCAAGTCCCTAGTTAACTCTAGTATACTAGTGCATTGGCAATCGGATGATCAAGGCTCCTCATCATGAGAACATAATAGTCTATTGACAATGGGGTCGTATCATTGGGAGAATGATATGATGGAAACACACCCACCAGAAGTGTTGCAATATGATTGAGTCACATAGTTCAACATTGTGGTAACTATAACTTAGTGAACAGATCCATAGACCGTAATGATCATACGTAATTAGTATCTATTAGGATGCTTTAATTTACATCCAACGCCTCACTGAAATATGGTGGCCATAATGTGTATTTTAGGTATTCCGAAGTAGATATGTTAATGAGTATGCAGTCTTTATAATCTTATTAATAGGATTTACTAAATGATTTTGGATAAGATAGGTGGAAGTTGTAAGTCCTATTGTAAGAATACTCCACTTTTCATAATTTTCATAATAGAATCCTCGTATTTTATTATGAGGATTCTATTATGAAAAATTCATTGATAAGAAAAGAATACTTAGCACATAGTATATCAAACAAACAAACAAAAAAATGTTTTTATAAGTCAATTCATATTATACCAAAACCTTATTAATAGATCAAAGCGGGATTTGTCCATCCGAGTAACAGATAGGTACTCTGGGCCCACTCGGTGATATTACATCATAAAGATTACGCAATCATGTGACTAGGTCACGAGGTTGTAATATCACAGATGGGTAAACATGTTTGTCGATAACGAGGATGAACTAGGTATATTGGATACCGATGATCAAACCTTGGACAAACAAAGTACCGTAGGACAAAGGGAACAGGATTCAACGTTAACGGATCCAACAGCGATGAAGTTCATTCGATGGAAACGCATGGGCCATCTAGGATTGTAACTAAGTCCAACTGATGGTCATTGATCAAGAAAGTGTCTTGATCATGTCTGATGTTTCCCAGACCATAGGGTGTCACACTTAAGGGTATTCTCGATGCAATAAGGATAGATTCGGGATCATCAGTGAAATAAGAGAGAACACCGGAATTGTTTCGGGAAGTGTCAGAAGAAGTTCTGGATATTTTGAATAGTTCATAATATTATTTAATAATGTTTAAATATGTTTTATTATTTATTTAACAGAACTAAATATTAAAATATAATTAAAATTGGAAGAAAAGGCATATGGGCCTAAAGATGCCCATTAGAGGAGGAGGGAGTGTTCCCCCTTGGGCCATGCGCCAAGGAGGGGCCCACTCCCCCTATGGCCGGCACACCAACCCCCTTGGGGGTTTAGTCCCACCCCGGGGAGCGAGGGAGGTGTGCACCCTTCCTTGGCCTATATAAGGAGGGGTAGGAGTTCCCTTTTTCTTCACAACATTAATCTCTCTCTTTCTCCTTTCTCCTTCCTTTCAGTGGACTCCCCTTGTTTGGAGTCTGCACTAGGTTGGGGATTTCTCCACCATACGCACGTCGTCGTGCTGCTAGAATCGGGATCCAAATCCATCTTCTTTCTGCTGCTCGCCTGGTTCGGAGCCCGAAGGGAACGTCGGGTATACCATACGTGTGTAATCCCGCGAGGCGCTACACTTGTGGTGCTCCTTCATCGTCGAGCCCGTATCGCGACATCTTCACCGACAATGTTCCGACGGGGACGTAATCCCGTCATCGGTCTACAAGGACCGGGTAGCTTCTACAGTCGTCGATGATATTCGTCGCATCGAGGATCGACGGGTACGACTACATCAACCACTACTAGGAGAAAGGATAGCAGTAGCGCCCCTTTTGGGCTCATAAGTAGCGCCCCCGACACGCTACTGATAGCACCCTACAGCTAACTTGTAGCAGCAGCGCTCGTACGCACCCGCTACTACTACACAAGGTTAACAGTAGCGCTCCCCGTATAAGCTGCTACTACTAATATCGGCAGCGCCCTATGGTACCAGGCACTACTGGTATGTGTACGCTACTTCTAGATTTAACAGGCGCTACTAGTATATAGTTTTCATTTTTTGTTTATTTTTTCAAGCATATTTTCACTGTATTTGTATAGGTATTATACACAGACACACATCAACATCTCATACACAGACAATAGTCTGAATTGATCATCTCATATATATCATCATGATCATAATATCTAACACAGAGGTCTTTTGCTAGTTTAACTTCGCTAATATTAAACACAAAAGGTATTTTCTTAGTTTAACTTCGCTAATATCCAACACTACGACTCCTCCAACAACATAATGTTTAACAACAACTACGGACCAACCTACTCTTCATCATCACCACAAGGTGAAATGAAAAAAAAAGACACCCCACATTCCATTATGTGCTATGGAGGACAACTTGTCTCAATTTTTTATATTCATCCGATTCACTATCATTTTCCATCCTCTTATTCTTACACAGCCATCATCTCCACTTTCAGTGGAGTAGTCAGTCTTGAAGAGGACATCCCATGGCCATGCAGAAACAACTGTAAGCTCTCCTTACGGAGGCATCCACCTAGACATAAATGGTGTCGGGATCCTCTGTTGAAAACATATGAGTAAAATACTTAGTAATGCATTATACTTAATGTTAGGTCAAATGATTTCTGAAAATGGACTAGTGTGACAGAATAGTAAAAAATATTACCATGATATAATCTTTTATATGTCCTGGAAACAACATGAGAACAAATGGCACATATGGTGTATAGGATTTGCCAACATTATTAAAGTTCACAAACGAAGGAACACCTTTAAGAACATTGATGAAATCATCTTGTTCGTCCATTGTTAGGTCAAATCCACCATTATGAAAAGTACCATCAAACATCTGCCGTACTTCCTTCGGAGCATGGAGATAAACTGGAAATTATAAATAAGTTGTCAACTTGGGAAGCAAGGAAATAAGGAAGGAAACAAGTCAAATTTGTTTAAGAAACTCACATGGAGATAGAACCATCTTAATGTCGTCCACTAGCATCCAAATTTCCTCATTTCGAAATGTTATACCATCTCGACGATGAGGTACAAGATCAAATGTTATTTGCATATCATCCTCTAATGGATATGCCTTGCATAGTGCATACCAATTTGGACAATCAAAATATGTGCTATTTGGTTCATTAAAGACCTCAACCTTTAAAGTTATACCATGTTTTGTCTTAATTTTGACATCTTTTTTTTCCATTCTCGCGCCAATCATTGATTTTGACAAAGTCGCAGACGTGAGGTCTTGCATAGCAAGGGATGTGCTAGTTGATTATAAAAAAATTACACGTCAAAACAAAAACTAAGTGAAGCATGCTTAAATAAGAAGATGTCGTAGAAGTTGTATACCGTTTGAAATTCGAAGCCCTCCCTAAGTGTGATGGAGAAGTATCTTTCTTCATCCCCATCCAACTCTGGAAACTTGTCGCACCGACCCGAGTCATCGCCATAATAGTCGCACTCGGGGATTCTATCGTCGTCGTCAGCCATTTTCTGTGTTCATAATTCAAAAGATTATTTTAAAGTCAATAATACATCTCGAAAAATCAAACTCGACTTCGACCCGGAGCTAAGCCGCGAGCGGTAAACAACCAAAGATAAGGAGCACACTTATCATGAAAAGAAATACGAATTTTTGCCTCATACTTAGGTTGAACACACACAAGAAACTACACGGATGGTGTTAGCAAGCCAAGTAGGATGGACAAGATTTGTATTTGTGTATATCGCAAGGCTCGCTAACTCATCCCTACTGTCACATTGTGTCACAACGGTTTTAATCGTCGGCATTTAAAACAAACGGAAAAAATGATGAACTCAAATAAAAATTCAACATTAATATTTTATCGTATAATATCACTAATACATCTCGAATAATCAAGTTAATGCAACAATAATATCACCAATACATCTCAACGTCGACCCGGAGCCGAGCCGGAGCCGAGCCGCGGGCGGTAAACACCCAAGGATAAGGAAACTCCACAGGAACATGGCTCAGGTGAGAGTTGTGCTGAACCTGCCAGGTATTGGCCGTGGAGAACGCGACGTCCAACGCAACCAAGTAGCGACGGACGTGCTGGTCCTGCTCCCTGACACGGTGACGTACCACCTCCTCGGGTGGCGGCTCCCGCAGCACCGACTGTGGCCCACGTGGCCGCCACCAAAAAGCTCTGGGTCGACGACAGGATCTGGATTCCTCACCAAGCGGCGCGCCCCGGAGACCACCTCCCAGTGCCATCCCGGGGATCCCAGTCTCGGAGATTGCGCATCCCATCAAGCAAGTGCTCTCCGCCGCGGCGACGGGGATGCGGGTCGGGCATCTTCGCCGATAATTTATTTAATATACAATTTTTTATTAAAATGTACGTGTGAAAAAATTTATACTAACTAACAAATTAACAATTTAATACGAAAGTACTTTTAAAAAATAGCAAAAGTAATGATTAACAGAAATTTGATGCCGGAACACCGTTTAATTCCCATTTCGAAAAATCTCGGGAACTCGATATGTCCTAATTTTCGAGCACAAGTCATGCCAAAATCCATGAATATTTTCAGCATGACATTTGCTTAAAATTGGACATATTGAGAGCCTGAAATTTGCCAGCACGAAAATGAATCGACATTCCGGCAAAACATAGGCCGCTCATATCCTGCGAATAATATCTAACAACCTAACAAAAAAATATAGGAAATTTTTTGAAGCGCAAAACAGAAAATTTTAACATGTGCTTTAAGGATTTTGTAAGGCAAAACAGAAAATTCTACTTTTTAATTGTTTAACAACCTAACAATTGTCTCTGGAGAGGGGTTCATGCCATGTTTAACAAAAATACTAGTTTGCCCTAGCTCGTTTGCCCATGTTTCAATCTAACAAAAATCCTACATTATGTTTAAATCCAACAAAAATCCTACAAAATGGTTTGTGAGAGAGGGAGGGTTAGGCCGGCCCGGCCGTGCGGTACGGTTATGGGCCCATAGCAGCAGCGCCCCCACGAGAGACGCGCTGCTGGTATGTGCGGACCGTTGGATCCACTTTACCAGCAGCCCACGACATGTAAAGGCGCTACTGCTATGGTGATAGTAGTACCTGCATTACAAGGAGGCGATACTACTACAACCTGTCAGTTGGGTTTGGTGGGGACCACCTTTAGCAGTAGCGGGTCTCCGCCGGAGGCGCTACTACTAAAGGACTAGCAGTAGCGGGCTTCCAAAAGAGGCGCTACTGCTAATTAGCAATAGCCCCCTCTTTTGAGGGCGCTACTGTTAAGCATCTACCTATAAGCTTTTTCCTAGTAGTGAACCACGTTCACACGGGAACGTTTCCCGCTTAACGAACTACATGCTGCTATGTGGCCTATTTCCATCTGTTACTTGCATCTCCATAGCATAGGTCTTGCGTTCGGGACTCGTAGGTAGGAAAAATTATTGTTTTCTGCCCCGTTCCCCAACAATGATGTCATCATTTCACCAACATGGTCAGTGGTAAAAGTTTCAGTGGATTACTAGACAAAATAGATATACTTCGTGCATAAACTGGACCATTCATTTCGAAGTATCGGGGTTTTGATCAGAAACAATCACATCACAAAGGCATCACATTATTCTTAAATCTTTTAAGCCCCAAACTTTTTATATGATCAAGATTAAGCATTCACACTAGCATACTGAAATTTCAAATGTTTCTGACTCCATTTGGCAATTTTCATGCATAAAACGAATTGTTTTTTAGCATAATGGCTTTGGAATTGAAAATCAATTCAAATGGCCTCTAAAAAGGACGATACTTGGCATGATGTCATCATTTCACCAAAATGGTTCGTGGTAAAAGTTTCAGTGGATTACTAGACGAATTAGATATAGTTCGTGGACAAACTGGACCATTTCTTTTGAATTATTGGAGTTTCGATCAGAAACAATCACATCACAAAGTCATCAAGTTATTTTTCAAAAATTCAAACCCCAAACTTTTTCTATGATCAACATTAAGAATTCACACTAACATACTGAAATTTCAACCGTTTGTGACTTCATTTGGCAATTTTAATGCATAAAATGAATTATTTTTTAGCATAATGGCCTTCGAATATCTCGTAACCCTATCGTATGACGGTGTCCGTTAGATGTAACCTTAGCGCCAAAAGATAGTCGTTGGATCTTACTGCGATCTGCGAGAAGCAGGTTATGCGGCCTGATTGGTTGGATATCTGTTCAGGTATATTATACATAGACTATAATGCAGAAACGTTTGTGATATCACTTACCCCACAAGCCAGCCCCCCTCGATCCCCATCTACCAAAAAATTTCGATGGTCGCATGATACTTCCAAAACGTATCTATAATTTCTGCTTGCTCCATGCATGTTTTGTGTGATATTGCTATGATCTAGATACACTTTCATACACTTTTGATCATATTTGGACTAACCTATTAACTCAGTGCACCCCAGTGCTAGTTCCTGTTTTCTGTTGTTTTTCTATTTCAGTTTTCCCCCATATAAAAAGTGCCAGAAAAATTCCGGGAAAAATACAGGAAAAATCAGCGTACAGGAAGCTTCGAGAAGAGCCCGGGAGGGGCCAGAGGGGAGCCAGGGGGCCCAGGCGGCCACCCGACGCGGCCCCACCCCTGGCCGCGCCAGGGGGCGCCTGGGGCCCCTGGTCCACCTCTGGCTGCCCCCCTTCGCCTATTTATTCTCCGTCACGGGAAAACTCCAGAAGAAGAACCCTATTCCGCAAACTCGCCTCTCTTTCGCCGCCGCCGCGCTTCCGAGATCGGGAGCACTAGAAGACCTCTTCCTGGCACCGTGCCGGAGGGAGGATTGACCTCCGGAAGTCTCCTCTTCACCATGGATGCTCCCCGGATGTCTCGTGAGTAGTCTTCCTTGGACCATGGGTCCGTGATCAGTAGCTATGTGATGTTCTCCTCCCCTCTTTGATCTTCATTGTTTAGACCTCATGAGCTGCTGCTGCACTACATCTCAAACCTTCCACTTGGGGTAACCAACAAAGGGCGAGAAGCCATCAAGCTAGTTTTCTGGCGCCGTTGCCGGGGACTCTGAGTGCTAAGATAGGGGAGTTGCACACTACCCTTTACCTTTTTTGTTAGTCTTGTTAGTTTATCTTTCAGTTTTTATCTTTGTGTCTTTTATCAAAAATTTACAAAAAAATCTGCCACACTTGCTGCCACTATGGGTTCCACTGAAAACACCAAGTTGTGTGACTTCACTAGTCACAACAACCAAGACTTTATCTACACTCCCATTGCCACACCTGCCACTTCAGCTACCTCTTATGAAATTAAAACCTGTTTTCCTAAACCTTGTTATGAGAGATCAATTCTCTGGTGCTGGAGATGATGTTGCTTTACACTTGAACAATTTTGTTGAATTATGTGATATGCAAAAGTATAAATAAGTAGAAGGTGATGTTGTCAAGCTCAAGCTCTTTCCTTTCTCTTTAAGGGGATATGCTAAAATCTGGTTTCAATCTTTGCCTAGAAATAGCATAGATTCTTGGGATAAGTGCAAAGATGCTTTTATAGGGAAGTACTACCCTCCTGCTAAGATTATCCAATTGAGGAGTAATATTATGAATTTTAAGCAATTGGATAATGAACACGTTGCCCAAGCTTGGGAACGAATGAAATCTCTTGTTAAGAAATGCCCTACACATGGTTTGACTACTTGGATGGTTATCCATACTTTTTATGCAGGCTTGAACTTTACCTCGCGGTACCTGTTAGATCGGCCGCGGGAGGAACCTTTATGTCAACTACACTTGGTGCTGCCACGAAGCTTCTCGATGAAATGATGACCAATTATTCCCAATGGCACACCGAACACGCTCCAACAGGTAGGAAGTTAAATTCTGTCGAGGAAATTACCTCCCTCAATGAAAAAGTTGACTTAATTATGTCTCTACTTACCAAGCAACCCTCTATTGATCCTCATGATGTCCCTTTAAATTCTTTGGTTGCTCAAGAACACGTAGATGTGAACTTTATTGCTAGAAACAACTTCAACAACAATCCTTATAGGGGAAATTTTGCTAGCAATCCTAGACCGTTTCCATCCAACTATGGGAACAACAACACTTACCCTAGCAACAAGAACCCCTCCTCTGAATTAGAAAGCATGCTTAGAGACTTTATCACTACCCAAAAAGCCTTGAACAAAAATGTAGAGGAGAAATTAGCTATAATAGATAATCTCTCTTTGAAGGTAGAAAGCTTAGCCCTTGATATTGAGATGCTTAAAATTAGAACCTCTCCCCTTGAGGAGAATAAGGCCACTCCTATTAATGCTATCCAGTTACAAATCAATGAAAATATTAGGATGATGGCTAAACTTAAAGAAAGATGGGCTAGAAAAAAAGAGGAAGAGGATAGAATTAAGAGCCTTCCTACACACCACACAGTTGCCACTATCCAAATTGTTGAGGACACCCAAACTATTAGCACCCAATGCACTCCTAGTCCCGTTGGACCTATTAATGGTGATGCTAATACCTCAACCGTAGAAAAAGAAACTCCTATGAACATAGAGGGTTTCAAATAAGTGAGCCTAGATGACACTACTACCACCTTTGATAGTAGTGATATTGATTTTGATAGTTGCACCCTCTCAGAAGTTATCAGTTTGCTACACAAAATGTCTAGAGACCCCCACACTAGCACACTTAATCTTGCCTTCACGGAGCATATCACAAATGCTCTCATCAAAGCTAGGTAGGAGAAGCTTAGAGTAGAAGCCTCCATACCTAGGAAGCTAGATGATGGTTGGGACCCTATGAACAAAATTAAATTAAATAACTTCTCTTGCTATGCTTTTATGTGATGTTGGAGCTAGTACCTCCGTTATGCCCAAAAGAATATTTGATATGTTTGAATTGAGGCCTTTTGAGCCATGTTCTCTTGGTGTTCGTCTTGTTGATTCTTCCATAAAGAAACCTTTGGGGAGGATTGAAGATGTTCTTATCATTGTCAATGACAACTATGTTCCCGTTGATTTTATTGTTATGGATATAGAGTGTGAACCTTTGTGTCCAATTATTTTGGGACGTCCTTTTCTTCGCACCGTTGGTGCGGTTATTGACATGAAAGAGGGGAATATAAAATTCCAATTCCCATTCAAAAAGGTGATGGAACACTTTCCTAGAAAGAAAATCAAGTTACCTTTTGAGTCCGTTACACGGGCTAGTTATTCTCTTTCTCTTGATAAAACTTGATTCTTCTTTTTGCATCATGTCTAGCTAATGGCTTTAAAGAAGCCCTTTCGGGAGGCAGCCCGCAACGAATTTAGGTTTTTCTTTTTTACTTTTTTTGTGCCTTGATGATTTTTACTAATGTAGCAACATCATTGTATCTTTATTTTTCAGCTTTGTGCCAAGTTATAGCCTCTTACGGCAAGGGAAATAAAAGTTGTGACATGCTGTCAAGAAAACAGATTCTGTCCTCGTGACCAGAAAAATTCCAGAAAAATCCCAGTTCATCTTTTTGAGATGAATTTTTTACACAGTATGCTCTATACAATTACGAAACTTCCGTATGTTCTGAGTTTTTTGATTTGAGTTTCATAAGTTCCCCTAAAAAATTATTTACTATCTGCTGTTCTGTTTTTCACAGATTCTGCCACGTTTTGTCTCTCCTAACTTTTGCAAACCTTAAGCTTGATTTTTCTTTGCAAAAACTTTTTGGCACTCTTGAGAAACAGTATCTCTTCAAGAATACCTTTTTATCCAGTGGGAAAAAAATTATTTATTAAGGGTACTAACCTCTCTAATCAGCTTATGATGAGTTATGTATGAAGGGAGTTTTCAAGTGTGCGATGGAAGATGATGAAAGAAGATCCCGGAGTGTCAAGCGCTCAAGCTTGGGGATGCCCCCATGCATTCCAGATAAATATTCAAGAAGACTCAAGCGTCTAAGCTTGGGGATGCCCCCGTGCATCCCCTCTCCATCAACAATCATCAGTTCGTCCCACGTCTCACTATATTTTTATCACTTCATGTGTTATGTGCTATGCTTGGAGCGTCTCGCTCTTAGGTTTTGTTTTTAGTTTTCTTAAGCTTTGCTTGCTGTTCATAACAAGTTAGATCCCGTCTTACTTTGTGTGGGAGAGAAACACGCTCCACTTTCAAAATTTAGAACACATCATAGGATTCTTCATGCCTATCTTTTTGTTGTTGTGTGTTCTCTATCTTTTCATAGCTACTGCCATGTTTAGTCTTAGTCTTAGTTTGTCTTTAGCAAGAGCCTTGGATTTTGTTTAGTTTGTTGCTGGAACTCTTTTTAGTTTTCATGTTTATCTTGTTAAAGAGAGTTGGTTGTTGCACTGAGTTGTGTCTTGTCTTGAAAGTAGGTAATTGAGGTTGCTATTTAATTCTAGTAGTAGCTTGCAATAGTTTTGAGGTATTGTTGTGAGTAATGTTTGAACTTTTGGTGTCAAGAGCTCTAGCCTATTAGTGATAGGTGTCGTATTTTGGGCAATCCGTGTTTATTTTTAAAACCTACAAAACTAGTTGAGAACTCTAGCTACTAGATGGATCACTAATCTTTGGAGGGATCGAATATTAGAGTACACTCACGTACCATGAGTCGAGGATGCGCAAGGATAACCAAACCCCCACACACTCCTCCTCGGGGTACTTGTCTCATTGTGAACCTCCTCATTAGATTGAGAGTTACCGATAATAAGTGCATGAGTTCTTCAGACTAATGTAAGTATTGAAAGTTGACACATCCACCTTCCCATATTTTGCTAGCCTCTCCTGTGCCGTGCATTGCCTTCTTCTCACTCCGAGAGTTGATGTCCACCTTCGCCGGTACATCCAAACCCTTGGCATGATACGCTCTGTCATCATAAGCCTCCTTATATCCTTCTTCAAAACAGCCACCATACCTACCTATCAAGGCATTTCCATAGCCTTTCCGAGTTACATTGCCATGCAACTTCCACCTCTTCATGACTTGATCTTCATGTCATACATGTTCCTGCTACACTGGCAGCGACATACCTTGCATACATCATGTTAGTTACATCTTCTTTATGATTTTGAGTACCTTGTAAAGTGTGAAAGATCTCCTTTATCTTCTTGTAAAATAGAGTGTTGCCCTTAAGTGAGGAAAAGATCCCAAAGTGGACACATTAAAAGATCCCAAAGAGGACAAATGAGAGTTAAATAGAAAGAGCCATTGAGGCCACAAAGAAAGGGGCAACACTACTATCCTTTTGAGAGATCCACACTAGTACTCCCTTTATATCCTTGTACTCCATAGAGATGATCTTTATGCATATAGTTTGGAGAGCTTCTTAGCTCGTATGTGCATCCGTTGCATGGCAATCCCTACTCCTCACATCATATCTGTCATTTGGCATCTCTTGCCTATGATTGTCCTCATTGATGTGAGCCTTTCTCATCCTTTTTGTCTTCCTCCTCCACCATATTTCTCTCTTTGCCATCCTAAGTGTCTACTCTCGTGCTTACGCTCATCCATTGCATGAGTGCTCAAAATATCGAAGAGTGGATCAAATTGACTTGTACCTGGCTAGTGGTATGGGGACGAGTCAAGATAAGATTCCAAAGAACACCAAGTGTGAAACTTTAGTAGATTGAGTTCTCAACAAAAATAAGTTTTTCTCGTATTCCCTATCCCCCTTCTTGCAAAAAACACCATTTGATGACTCTTGCATGTTATGACTTGAATTGAAACTCTTGCACCTAATGTTCTTTTGTTACTTGTTTCAATGCTAATATAGACTCTTGCATGTTATGACTTGAATTGAAACTCTAACCTTGATTGCTTTACTTTTCAAAGTTCTTTTATGGTTGCTAGCATGTCACCACAGAAATTATGCTTGTTATCATTTACCTACTCGAGGACGAGCAGGAATTAAGCTTGGGGATGTTGATACGTCCAAAACGTATCTATAATTTCTGCTTGCTCCATGGATGTTTTGTGTAATATTGCTGTGATATAGATACACTTTCATACACTTTTGATCATATTTGGACTAACCTATTAACTCAGTGCACCCAAGTGTCAGTTCCTATTTTCTGCTGTTTTCTATTTCAGTTATATCCCATATAAAAAGTGCCAGAAAAATTCCGGGAAAAATACAGGAAAAATAAGCGTACAGGAAGCTTCGAGAAGAGCCCGGGAGGGGCCAGAGGGGAGCCAGGGGGGCCCAGGCGGCCAGCCGGCGCGGCCCCACCCCTGGCCGCGCCAGGGGGCGCCTGGGGCCCCTGGTCCACCTCTGGCTGCCCCCCTTCGCCTATTTATTCTCCGTCACGGGAAAACTCAAGAAGAAGAACCCTATTCCGCAAACTCGCCTCTGTTCCGCCGCCGCCGCGCTTCCGAGATCGGGAGCACCAGAAGACCTCTTCCCGGCACCCTGCCGGAGGGAGGATTGACCTCCGGGAGTCTCCTCTTCACCATGGATGCTCCCCGGATGTCTCGTGAGTAGTTTTCCTTGGACCATGGGTCCGTGATCAGTAGCTATCTGATGTTCTCCTCCCCTTTTTGATCTCATTGTAAAGACCTCGTGAGCTGCCCTACATGATCGAGGCACCTTTGTAATATTTCTGTTGTTGCTATGCTGAGTTTGGAGGGCTCTGATGGATTATGAGATTATGTTCAGATTGTGATAGAGTAATATATTTGGTTTTTATCTCTTATATTTTTGTTCCTAAGTAATTCTTGCATGTTCTCCGTTGCTGTTTATTGCTTTGGCCAAGTGGTAGGTAGTGACTCCAAGAGGGAACGATGTGCTAGATTGTGGGTTCATGCCCCCCGATGACACGCTTGAGTGATAGAAACATGAGTCTAGGGGATGTGCTGTTGCCACAAGGGGGAAGACAACGGTGCTTGTAACCGCGGTTGCAAGGATTGTTTACTTTACGCAAAGTTCTTTCTAATGCAGTTGTCTGTTGCTTTGGGTTTACACTTTGGGTGGGGCTCGCAACTTAATACCAGCGAGATGTTCTGGATAGATATCTCAAGGTGGATGATTAGTAGTAGATGAAGATGGATTTCGGTCTACTTATTTTGGCGTACTGCCCGTGCTTTTGAGCCTCTTCCTTTCTTTTGTAGCATAGTTAGCATTGCGGTGCGTTCGTAATCCTGTCAATTGCCCTTCTGTAATTTGTTTACCTCGCATAGCAGTTTTATCGTCTTTTGGGAGAGAGACATCACTAGCGAACTTCACGTATCCCGGTCCATATCCTTATCACTGTTTCCACGCTTTATTTACTTTAGTGCTTTTACTTGCTATCATTATCCCTTGTGTTTTATCATTTGTGAACAACAAGACCGGAGAGATTGACAACCTCTCTGAACTTTGTTGGGAACAAATTTATCTGTATCTGTGTGCAGGTCCGCGTCAGTTGTGCCGCTGACACCTACTTATCATCTCTGGAGTCCTAGTGGAGACAAACCTTGGTATCTTCACCGAGGGAAAACTGCTGCTGCACTACATCTCAAACCTTCCACTTGGGGTAACCAACGAAGGGCGAGAAGCCATCATCGCATCATCTCACTCGGGTAAATAAATTGCCCGTTTGCGATAATACTATAACCCATACGAATTCATTTTTATTTTTTTCTGCTATATAACTTATCCTGCCAGCCCCCCTCCCCACGTACCCAAAAAAAATTCTAAGCTGCCCCCTCCTTCCAGCCACCACCAAAATCCGCATTCCCCCCCTTCTTGTTCAAACCCTCACTTGCTCCTCCTAGCTTGCGGCCTATACGACGCAGACAACTCCAGCGAAGTGTTACACGACACAGTCCCCTTCCGTTTATTGCGCGCGGCGGCCTAGACTGTGTATGTCGGCCGCCCCCTCCCTACTACCTGCGCCTCATCACTCCAACGTCCATCTTGTTCCGGTAAGATCCCAGTCGCCCGCCCAATGCTCATGCTCTTACTCCTCCATCGATCATGTATGCCCGACTACCAAATCATGTTTAGTTAGATATGCCCTAGACTTAATTTATCTTCATTTCACCCTTTACACGTGGGATGCTCATGCCATGCATCTTCCATAATTTTTGTTTATATCTCATTTGTTAATTCTTTTTTGGTTGGATTGCATATATGATTTCAACCAATTGAACTCGTACAGTATAAAATGATACCATGTATTGTGATGCTTATGTTATAGTTATTTGATCGACTTTCCATGTCTTAAATCTGTTCGATTGTATGTTTTTTGTGGGTTGGTTGTATTGTTTAATTTCTATATGAGAGAACATGTCATCATTGATCGCCCCTGCATTTATGTCTTGCTTCACATAAGGGGCAAGCGAGATAACACGCTACTATGTTTCGACTATGAGCATTGTAACCTTGAAGTAATTTTCAGTTTCATATTATTCATTCTTAGATATTTGCGTTCTTTTTCATGAGCTTGAATGTTTGCTTTGTGCATTTTATTCATAGAACTGTTGACAAGGGGGTGACCCCACGACTCCTACAGATGAGCCTACCTAGTGTCCATGAAGGCAGAAGGCCCACGAAGATACGGCCTCGGCCCACTAGATGGCACCGACGTAGAAGTCCTCGACTCACAAGGAAGGTGCGAAGACCTGCCGTACGGAGCAAGCTAGGGTTAGGAAAGTTTACCTGTACACGTAGATGAACTCCCTGAGACCCAGCCCGGTATATAAGGGCTAGGAGGGATGACGCCAAAGACCATCGAATATTTCTTGTAACCCTAGCCTTGAGCGCTCCAGCCTTGGCTTCCACTGTAATCGCATCTCCCCAATCAATAATATCGAGCAGGAGCGAGCCTCCCTGTTTGCCGACGAGCTATCGTCCAATCTGCCCCTCTCATGACTAACCCAGGGTCCCTGACCATGGGATTTGCCGGGGTTGATCCCCGTCAATTGGCGCCGTTTGTGGGAACCGCGCAGGTTGGGAACGCGATCTCGGCGGCCTCATCATCACCAGCACTCATCGACTCGGCGGCTCTGGCAAGATCCAACCTGTTCGAGTCCCTCGGATTCACGGCCCACCACCCAGCCCTCAAACCAATCTTCACCGACCTACGCTCCGGCATCAATATGATCTTTGGAGAGTACCAGATCTACATCAACCACTGGGGGACCCCCCGCCTCATCGACGACACCCGTGCGCCCATGGCAACATCTACAACAATGACCATAGCAGACGCCGCCCGCACGGACGATCTATCTGGCGGTTGTAGCTACGCACCCAACTCACGGCTCCAAGCTACTCACAACCGCTCGAGCGAAGCCCCAGCATGGAGAAGCGCGATCGCACGCATCGGCAAGGAAACGGCAAGGGCACCATCGCAGGTGTTCATGGCAGAAGTCGGCACATCAACGTCTGGTAACAACGGGCGAGCCGACGACCCGGGCACTCGACAAGACACCCCAACCACCAACAGGGCGGCTGGCCCTGGCAACACCAGTCATATGGTCGTACAGCTAGGAGAACCGGGGACCATACCAAAGAGAGTCCCGGTGGAGCAAGGACCAAGCAATCAAAAGAGCAGTCAGCTGCCAAGCAACAAACAGCAAGCACTCGGCCAGGGCAGCCAGCCATCGCGCAGTAGGCAACAAACCCCGGTTACAGCGGCGGACGAACCACACAAAGAAAAAATATACTTTTCCAAGGAATCGATGGCAATGGTAAAAGAAGCAGTCTCCCGCGGCGGGTTACTACCATCAGACGCCACAAGAGACGAGCTAAGGGCATACAACAAGCTAGCGGGAGAGCTAACGAAGCAAACGAGACAGTGGCGCCTAGCCATGGAGAAGCAAGCCACAGCGGAACCCGAAAGGAAAAGAAGCCGCAGACAATCTCCCAGAAGCGACTCGCCAGGTCACAGCTCCCCCATCCGCAATAGGTCGAAACTCAACAACCTGCGAAAGACAGAAAGGGCGAGAATAGTGCGGAAACTGGAAGACCACTTCAGGTCAGAAGAAGACGACGACGAGGAGGAGCCTCTCACTCCGGCGGAAGCACTCATAAGCGCCCAAGACTACCTGTCCCGTGCTCAGAAAAGCAGAAAGGGTAAAACGGATCGTTACACTTCCATAGCTCTGCAGATAGTGAAGGACGCTATCGACGCCTCGGTACCTAAAAAATCCAACGCAAAGCGGCAGACTCGCGAACGGACACCGGACAGGGACCCCAGTTCGCCAGACGACGACAACGACAACGACAGTAACGACGACAGACGCAGGCGCTCCGACAAGCACAGGAAACGCGACAGCGACGACAACGGTAGACCCCGCAGCACTCGACGAGACGCGCGAGACGACATCACGCAGAACAGAATCAACCGCAGTAGGCGAAGCCGCGCAGCACACAAGGAGTACTCGGAGGAACAGACTTCCGACGAGGAAATCGAGCCATGTGGAGCACTCTGCTTCACACGTGCCATACGTGAGACGCGCATGCCCAACGGGTTCAAACTGAACTCCACGACTCCAAAGTACAACGGACTCGAGGAGCCGGAGGCATTGTACCAGCCCAAAACTGACAAAATCCAACAAAAATTGCATTTTTATTTTTCCCATTGAGGATGAAAATTTGCACAATGATTCATTGCCAAAATCCATGTGACATAAAAATGCTCAAGCATTTTTCTGATCATGTAAAAGGATTTCTCCTTTTTCTTTTCTTTGCTTTCATTTCTTTCTTTGTTTCCTTGCCATTTTTCTCCAAGCCATCATGTTGATCCCCTCATTGAAATCTTCTGCAAATAATCATGTTCTGCCATGATTTATCCCTTGCCCAACTTCCAAGATTTTTGCCTTCTCAGAAAATGGGGTTGTAATTTAAATGGCTTTATATTAATTTAATTGCCATTTTATTACTTAAATAATATTTGTCCCAAATCATTTTCTAAAAATCCTATAGTTGATGAGGATTCATAATCATATTTGTAAATGATTTTTGGAATTCCTTTGCATTTTCCTTTTAGGCTTTTTCTCTGCTGTTCTTTTTAAGGATTAAAAATGTAGCGCTTTTGTTCTAGTGGCCTCGGGGCCTTTCTTCTCTGATCCAGCCCATCTCCCATCTCTCTCTAGCCAGCCCAACCGAGACCCGAAACACCCCCCACTTTCTTTTCTCCTCACGTGGAGGACTCCGGCGCTCCCCTTTTTAAGCCCCCTCTCGCCCCCCCTCCTCGCGAACTCTAGCTCCCCATTCCTCCCTCCAATTTCTTCCGCCGCCACCTCCATCAACGCCCACGAGCTGCCCTGTTCCGCCGGTGGGAGGTCGAATTCGCCGCCGGTCGTCCTCCTCGACGTCCAGGAGCTTGCAGGAGGCGCCATCATCAACGACCGCGTCTTCCGCGACCTCGCCTGCAGTTGCCGTCTTCTTCCCCGAGCCCGATCGTCCTCCTCCCCGAGCCCGTCCGCCGCAGATCTTCCTCCTCGTCTCCGACAGCCGGCGTCTTCCTCCGTCGAGCCGCCGCCGCCCCAGGTTGATCGATGACACCAGCATCCCTGTTGTGAGCGGCGCCACCCTTCCCCTCTGTTTTTCCGTGCGCTAGCCGTAGTCCCCGTGAGCGTAGCCTCTGTAGTCGTAACCGATCGCCACCATTGCTCTGAATTCGTGGCCGGAGTGCCCCGTGTGCATGCACGCGCCAGTAGAGCATCCAGAGCACGCCCCGTGGTAGCCAGTGCACGCCTATCACGCCAAGGAGCTGCCTTGGCCATGCCCTGCGCTCGTGCCTGCGCCATGTTTTGAAATCTGCCTGTCGCTGCTGTTATTTTTGCTCGTCAGGGTTGCAGCTGCCAAATTTCAGAGATCCCGGCACGTATAGTTTGTGTAGTTTGGATCCTGATTGTCATTGTGATTTGAGCGGTGGTGTAGTGGTAGCGCGCCCTAGTTTCATCCGTGAGAACCTGGGATCAAATCCCAGGCAGCACAAATAGGCCCTTTTTATTTTTATTTTTTTGCAGCGCCTAGACTTCTGTTCTTCAGGTTCAGATTTGTTTAGAGTTTCAATTAACCCGCTCGTCTAGTTTATGTTCCGTGGTTTCTTCTCTCCAATCGAGATTAGAGGCACTAGCGCAGTGGCCTGGGCGCATTGCTTTGCTCCAAGAGGTTCTGGGTTCGATCCCCCTGCGGATCAATTTAATTCCAGTTTTTGCCTCATTTTTGTTCAAGCAAGCAAGTGGGCTTGGCCCAGTAGCAATTCCATTCCCGTGGGCGCTTAACAGAGGTTTGGGACAGATTTGGCCGAAGCCACCCCAGTTGAGGTTTCCCTCAATTTTTTTTTCTCTGTTTATTCAAATCTGCTCCATCTTTGCATTGTTTACCATTTATGCATCTTGGATCCAAAATATATGATCTTATATATTATTTTGGGCCAGAACTTCATGATGAAGACAATGGTGCTGTTCATTTTATCGTATGGGCATGCATTATTTGAAGAATGTGTATGGGCATGCATGTATTTTTATTTTTATTTTTTTGCAGCGCCTAGACTTCTGTTCTTCAGGTTCAGATTTGTTTAGAGTTTCAATTAACCCGCTCGTCTAGTTTATGTTACGTGGTTTCTTTTCTCCAATCGAGATTAGAGGCACTAGCGCAGTGGCCTGGGCGCATTGCTTTGCTCTAAGAGGTTCTAGGTTCGATCCCCCTTCGGATCAATTTAATTCCAGTTTTTGCCTCATTTTTGTTCAAGCAAGCAAGTGGGCTTGGCCCAGTAGCAATTCCATGCCCGTGGGCGCTTAACAGAGGTTTGGGACAGATTTGGCCGAAGCCACCCCAGTTGAGGTTTCCCTCAATTTTCTTTTTCTCTGTTTATTCAAATCTGCTCTATCTTTGCATTGTTTACCATTTATGCATCTTGGATCCAAAATATATGATGTTATATATTATTTTGGGCCAGAACTTCATGATGAAGACAATGGTGCTGTTCATTTTATCGTATGGGCATGCATTATTTGAAGAATGTGTATTTTTGCACATGATACCTCTCGCGATGATGCACCGGGCGCTTTTCTCCCAATCTTTTCCGTTGTGTTGCGTTCCATACTTGTAAATGGGCTACCTTGGCATGTTGTTGCCATATATGCTTGAGTGGGTCCCACGAGACATGTGTGCCGACAATTCCCTTTCAATTATCATGAGATACATGCATAGTCCAATTGTTGTTATCTTGTGATCCTCGTATGTTGTTGATCACCCCATGCCAAACGACTTGTCGCACCCCTCACTGTGATGTTGTACACTTGTTCCATAGGTGATACAACATCACTTCTCCTCCTTCGTTGGCACTCATCTCTTGTTTCGAGCATCGTAGATCTCGCGATGACCGTAGTTTTCGGTAGCGTTGTCCCTCTCTTTATTTTATTGTTTACAGTAGAATGCATTAGGTGCATCATACACCATGCCATGTCATTGCATCTATGATTATGTTAAGGAATCCCATCTTGAGGTTATCCTCGTGTGTGGGTAATTCTTGTTGATATTATTTTCTAGTCTTTTGCACATGCCATGATCATGCATCATAATAATTATAACATAAGGATTCTTCGGATCCGTAACTCACCAACGTAATGCATATGAAGGTTGTCGGTAGCATAGCACCATTGCTTCCCGATGCTTCTTTTAAACTTGCTCGTTCTTATATTCATGCCATGATATTAAAATGACACGCATCATACATGACCATGCTTGTTTGTTTATTGCTTGCTCGTGATTGCTCCGTAGTGATAGTGTATCTCCGTTGATTGCATTTCCAGTGTTTACTTCTTGTGTGATCCCGCGGATACTCTCGGAGACGATGCGAGCTTGCGATCAAATACACCTTCGGAACCCGACTTATCAACAGGCAAGGACTATACATTACTTATGATCCATTCTATTTCAACCAGCGGTTTGCATGCTAGTCTAGGATAGGTTCGATGTTTGATCCTACCACATGTTCACAGCCTCTTTCAAACCGATACAGCCATGTCCCCTCCCAGCAAACCTTGTACTGCTATGTTACTATTGCTCGTTGCTCAGCCCCTGCTTAGTATTCATGCTTAGGATGCTACGATGTTACCCTGTTACTCCTTGGTTTGGGATATCACATTATTATTATTGTTGTTGATGATATGATTATTATAATGTTGACTATATTCGACGAAGGATGGAAGGTCTAGGCTATCCCGCCCCGACGCTTTGTTCCATTCGAGTCACCTAGGACCCGAGTTCCGGGTATTGGTTTTAAGACTGAGCGTGCCTAACCGCGTGTGGGATTTTATGGGGTCCCCTTTTCTTACCTACCTAGTTTCAAACATTTCTAGAGGTGGCCCAAGCTGGTTTTACCATTTGAAAACCGTGTGTGTGACTGGTGAGCTCCCAGCAGATTTTCAAACAACTCGGGCCAGCGTAGACAGAGTTCCTTTGTTGGTCCACACCTGGAAGCTCGAGGGCTGCCCACAGTGATGGGTTAGTTACCCCGACCTCGTCCAGCCGGAAGAGTTCGATCCGATAGCGCGGCCGGCTTTGGATTGGGTGTCGACTCCCCGGGGGCCACCCGGATTTGTTCGTTGATAGTTAGAGGGACCTGTCGTTCCGGATCTCTTGGGACTAAATCATAAAATGGTTGCCTATCATGGGTAGCAACTGAGAGTGATGGGCGTGCGTGCGGAGCCTTGTAATGGGCAGATCCAAAATATATGATGTTATATATTATTTTGGGCTAGAACTTCATGATGAAGACAATGGTGTTGTTCATTTTATCATATGGGCATGCATTATTTGAAGAATGTGTATTTTTGCACATGATACCTCTCGCGATGATGCACCGGGTGCTTTTCTCCCAATCTTTTCCGTTGTGTTGCATTTCATACTTGTAAATGGGCCACCTTGGCATGTTGTTGCCATATATGCTTGAGTGGGTCCCACGAGACATGTGTGCCGACAATTCCCTTTCAATTATCATGAGATACATGCATAGTCCAATTGTTGTTATCTTGTGATCCTCGTATGTTGTTGATCACCCCATGCCAAACGACTTGTCGCACCCCTCACTGTGATGTTGTACACTTGTTCCATAGGTGATACAACATCACTTCCCCTCCTTCGTTGGCACTCATCTCTTGTTTCGAGCATCGTAGATCTCGCGATGACCGTAGTTTTCGGTAGCGTTGTCCCTCTCTTTATTTTATTGTTTGCAGTAGAATGCATTAGGTGCATAATACACCATGCCATGTCATTGCATCTATGATTATGTTAAGGAATCCCATCTTGAGGTTATCCTCGTGTGTGGGTAATTCTTGTTGATATTATTTTCTAGTCTTTTGCACATGCCATGATCATGCATCATAATAATTATAACATAAGGATTCTTCGGATCCGTAACTCACCAACGTAATGCATATGAAGGTTGTCAGTAGCATAGCACCATTGCTTCTCGATGCTTCTTTTAAACTTGCTCGTTCTTATATTCATGCCATGATATTAAAATGACACGCATCATACATGACCATGCTTGTTTGTTTATTGCTTGCTCGTGATTGCTCCGTAGTGATAGTGTATCTCCGTTGATTGCATTTCCAGTGTTTACTTCTTGTGTGGTCCCGCCGATACTCTCGGAGACGATGCGAGCTTGCGATCAACTACACCTTCAGAACCCGACTTATCAACAGGCAAGGACTATACATTACTTATGATCCATTCTATTTCAACCAGCGGTTTGCATGCTAGTCTAGGATAGGTTCGATGTTTGATCCTACCACATGTTCACAGCCTCTTTCAAACCGATACAGCCATGTCCCCTCCCAGCAAACCTTGTACTGCTATATTACTATTGCTCGTTGCTCAGCCCCTGCTTAGTATGCATGCTTAGGATGCTACGATGTTACCCTGTTACTCCTTGGTTTGGGATATCACATTATTATTGTTGTTGATGATGATATGATTATTATAATGTTGACTATATTCGACGAAGGATGGAAGGTCTAGGCTATCCCGCCCCGACGCTTTGTTCCATTCGAGTCACCTAGGACCCGAGTTCCGGGTATTGGTTTTAAGACTGAGCGTGCCTAACCGCGTGTGGGATTTATGGGGTCGCCTTTTCTTACCTACCTAGCTTCAAACATTTCTAGAGGTGGCCCAAGCTGGTTTTACCATTTGAAAACCGTGTGTGTGACTGGTGAGCTCCTAGCAGATTTTCAAACAACTCCGGCCAGCGGAGACAGAGTTCCTTTGTTGGTCCACACCTGGAAGCTCGAGGGCTACCCACAGTGATGGGTTAGTTACCCCGACCTCGTCCAGCCGGAAGAGTCCGATCCGATAGCGCGGCCGGCCTTTGGATTGGGTGTCGACTCCCCGGGGGCCACCCGGATTTGTTCGTTCAGAGTTAGAGGGACCTGTCGTTCCGGATCTCTTGGGACTAAATCATAAAATGGTTGCCTATCATGGGTAGCAACTGAGAGTGATGGGCGTGCGTGCGGAGCCTTGTAATGGGCAGTTGGTACACCCCTGCAGGGTTAAATCTTTTCGAGAAGCCGTGTTCACGGTTATGGACGACTTGAGACCTACTCCTTGTTCATAGACAACAACAACTAAGATAATCTTAATATAATTTGATCAACGCGTGTGTGTGCCTTGACTGCTTCTTCTTCGTCGGGATGTGAAGAGGAGGACAAGGATAGGATAGGTGTTATGATTGCGTAAGTAGTTGATAGCAAGACTTGTTGGAGGCGATTCCTCATCGAATGCTTGGCTTCTTATCTTACTCTCTAGATCGTTAGCCACTTTATAAATGTTAGTGCGGCAGCAACCTCACCACTTACCCCTTCCTTATCGTAAACTACTAGTTGTCCTAGAATGACGAGTGATGAAGTCCTTGCTGGGTGTAACACCCTCAGTTGTCTGTAATAGTAATCACTTTTACTGTGGACTAATCACTGTTGCTAATCACTATGCAAACCATGCCATGACCCACTTTGCTTTTGATCATATTCAGAAATGCCTTTTGGTTGTTATGAAAAATATGTTGCAATTAAACTTTGCCCTAAAATCATGGGACCACTTTTATAAAATCACTAATAATCATTGGGTCATGCCCATGTGGTTATGGTATTTTATTTTTCCACTGGAAAATTCAAACAATTGAAACACCAAGCAAAACAGCACCATTTGACAATTGAATATTATAAAGAAATAGTAAATGGTTTTATTTTAAGCCTAAACTTTTTGTGGCACCCTGGGAATATATATGACTAATTATGGACCAGGTAACACATTTTACAAAAATGCAAAAGGCACTAAATTAATTACTAACAGAAAGAACAGAATGGAAAATAAAAAGAACATGGAAAGGCTTAAAACTCGCCTGGGGCGACAGGACAACCCGGGCGCCCTTCTTCTCCAACTGCCCCCATCCCATCCCCACCTGCCCCCGTCGACGTGGCAAGCTCGCCATGGCTGGCGTCTCTCCCGGCCGACCCACCTCCCCTGTGCGCACGGTGGCGATAAGAATAACCCCAACCACCCCCTGGACATCCTCCCCCTCCCTTTTCCCCTCCTCCTCTTCTCGCACGCCTCGGGGGAAAACTCACGAGCGCCGCCGTCGCCATTGTCGTGCCCAACCGCGGCCACTGTGCCCCCTAGACTAAGAGAACGTGTCCGGACGTCTCCTAGCCTTCGTCTTCATCGCGCTGCGAGAGGAATCGAACCCGGAGGCAACGCAGCTCGTGAATTCGCCGTCTTCGTCTACCTCCAGCCGCCGGATCGCCGCCGAGTTCCTCCCGCTCCGAGCCGTCCCCGAGCACGCTGCCCACCTCTACGCGCTCAGGGTGAGCCCTGCTACCACCCCCAACTGACCGGAGCCGACTGATAAGCCGCTAGCGCCCCCCCCCCCATTCTTGCGCTCCGGCCGTCGCCATAGTCGACCGTGAGCTCGTCCCCGTGCCTCCCAGCTCGCGCCTTTGACGTCAACGAGTTTCTAAGTTCCCGTAGGTTCGATTTGGCGCCGGGGATTGTTTGTAGTTGCCGCGAGTTGAGTTTCACCATTGGAGCCCGACGCCTGCTTCCGCCATCGACGACCCCGAGCTCGACTCCGGCCGCCCCCGCCACTGGCACGGCTACCAGTCGACGCAGCGTTGTCTTCCCGTTCGAATGCGTAAAACCCCGTGACGAACGGTGCCCCCTAGCCCATTTCCGACGCCCCTCCCATAGCCTTCCGCCGTCTGGAGCACGCCGGCGACTCGCCGCCGTTGCCCCCTGACGTGGCACACCTGGGACACCCCCCTGGGTCACTGCCTATGGGCCCCATGGTCCAGTTGACTGGGTTAACCAGTCAACTGTGCTGACTGGGCAACCCTAGTCACTTACATGCGGGTCCCACGCCCTTGATTCAGTTAAGTTAATTAAACTTAATTAAAATTGGTTAATTAGCTTAACAAGTCACTGACAGGTGGGTCCAGGCTTTTGTTTAATTAGAAAAACTGTTGGTTAAGTTACTGAGAATGACATGTGGGACCCTCTGTCAGGTTTGACCAGTCAACTGCCTGTGGATAATGTTGGATTTTTAATAATAAAAATAATTCCCGAAAATCTTTTAAATGATTTAAAACTTTGAAATTCAATAACTTTTAAACCGTAACTCAGATTCAAAAACTTTATACGTGAAAATTGAACAGAAAAATATAACGAATACGATTACGCTATCTGTATGTCTATCACACCCCTCTAACACAACGAACATCGACATTTCCCCCTCCGGTACCGTCAGTCCGATAATTGCCCGATACCGATAAACCCTCCGGATGAATTTATTTCGAACACGAAAGTTGTTCATAATGGATCAACAAACACGGATGCACCTTGCACATGTTTGCCGGATGTCCACGACACCTCCGGCATGGTACCTTCCCCCTCCGGACACCTTGTCCGATAATCACCCGGAGTTGGCAGTTCATCCCCGGATGAATTCCCGCTCCGAGCAATACACCTTGCACTGCGTTAGAACACCGTTAACATTGCGTACGTCATGCCATTCATCTGTTTGTTATGATAGCTTTATATTTACTGTTTCTCCCCCCCCCCCTTTTATTCTCCGGTAGACCCCGCTGGTACCGTCGACGACCGTACCGCTACTACTGAGCTTATAGGCGAGCAGAGCCATTCTCTTCCCCAGATATCGCCTATCTTTCCGTACATTTCTTGCACTAGGCATTGTTACTGCTGCTGCTACGATTACTATCCTATTCAATTGCATAGCCTGTTTTTGTCGCCCCTTGTTGTACCTTCCTTTATCCTATGCTGCCTATTATTATTATGCATTATTCAGTAGTGAGCCCTGCGCATTGTTAGCTAGGATTAGATAGAGGGACGTGATCACCCAGGGGAGTGAACGCGGATACAATTATTAGAACTGCACAGGTACGGTACAATTCAGACACCGCCTCAGGCCCCTACCTCGGCTCTGCCGAGCCACCATCAAGAGTGAGCTATCAAGGAGTAATACTTGTACTCCACTCGTTGCTGACTCTGTATAGCCGCTCTAGGTACCTGAGCAACGGTTGTCCTTCAGGTAAGAAGTCGGGCGACCCAACGGTGCCCGCGAGAGGTATTGCGACGGGATGACAGGGAGGGTACGACCAGTGTACCGGTGTGCTTGGCCCCTGTTCGTTGGCCGCGAGAGTTACCAAACCACGAAAGTCGAGCTCCTCCAGGAGCACACGCGAGACAAGGTAAGGAGACGCTTCACCTTGTTGGTAACCGCAGTGACTTGGTGGGGCGACAGGGCAGGCACCGATGTACTGGTGGTCCTGGCTGTTGTCGTTGTCCGCAGGTCAGTTAAGTCGAGGCAACGATAACGGTTGCCACGCAGGTTAATAAAATGACTAATGGTTCAGTGAATGTCTTGAGTTGGCTATATGCCATGTACGCACTACCTACCCATGGGAATTACGAGTGATGGGCTCCTCTGCTTCGTAGTGTCGTCCGAGGACTTTTCAGACGTCAGCAGTACCGCGGCCTGCGCCGGGAAGTGGTGTTGTCTTATTTGCTCGCGCGGTGGTGTCGTATTTGGATTTGCTTTAACTTCTCTGGACAGCCACGCACCGTGCAGGAGTATGTTCGGGTTGGGGTCCAAGACCCGGCGTACTTAGGATTTAGACCGGCGGATGGCCTCTCTGTTGAGTTTGAAAGATGGGCTACGAAGTGTCGGATAGCCTCGGTGGAGCGTTCCCTAACAAGGTTCCCGCCACCCTGGAGATCCGTGCGTGTAGTGTAACACAAGTGCACCCCTGCAGGGAAGATCAATCTATTCGAATAGCCGTGTCCACGATAACAGGACGCTTTATGCTGAAGCTGGATCTTACCACTACAATCTATTATTATTAAACTGTATGGTTCCGGGTTTTCTTCCTCGCGGGGATGTCGAGGAGGTGCACTCAGAGGCATTGTTAATTATTACAACTTATTATTATACAATGCTGCAGCAACTTCTGCTGCATTGTTACTTTATGTTTTATATAAACTGTTGGCTGATTCTTACCTCATGCTGCAAGACATCGTCGGAAGATGCTAGTCTTCGATAGGCCTAGTTTCTTACCCTTATTCTGATTTCTATCTTGCAGTCCACTATATACGGCCTCTTCTTTCCGTTGATACAATGCATAATGCTTAGTAGCGGACGTAAGACTCGCGGGTATGCTAGATACTCACCTTTGCTTTATTTCCCTTTTCTCGCTTTGCCTGATCGGCCGCTGCAGTCGACGTTGGAGCCCAGGAGCAGGAGTACCCCGGAGGCGACTACTACGACGTCGAGTTCCCCGTTGACCAGGAGTAGTTTCGGTGGATCCCAGGCAGGAGGCCTCGCCTTTTCGATCTGTATCTCTGATGTGATTTGTGCTAGCCTTCTTAAGGCAAAACTTGACTAACTATGTCTGTACTCAGATATTATGGCTTGTATGACTTATGTATTCGGATCCTCGTGATCCCTGGTATTGTAACATATTTGTTTATCCTTTTGTGTTTAGTGTTGTGCTGTGATATTCTCACCGTGGCTCCCTAATCTCAGTCGTGTACCCTGCGTGTATGATTACTGTACACGGGTTGATTTTGGGGGCGTCACAAGTTGGTATCAGAGCCGACTGCCTGTAGGAAGCCACCCCACCACTACTTGGTCGAAGTTGAGTCTAGACTTTGAAAAAATATTTTGCTAACTTAATATTTGGCTTACGGGCCCACATCGATGTCACTACGTGTGATATCTATGGTATTAGGATCCTTTTCTCCTTACCTATGCTCTGGGACTCTGCTCTCTTATCCTTGCTGGTAAGTTTTACAAACTCTGACATTACGATCACGTTCTCCTGATTCCACCCGGCGTTTTGGTGCTTCCCCATTGATTGAGTCGTGTCGCAGGAGTTCTACCCCAGGTCCCGGACCACGGATCCCATTCTCATTCTGGGCAGGCCGCGCGTTCTCTGGCATCTACTCCTGTGGCCAACAGTTTTCTTGCGGCGTGATTGACATAGTGGAATCTATGTCGCGTCGTGTAATCCTTACCGCGGTCTGCGCGCCGCCTAGTGAGTCCTTTTTCCTTAATTTCTACGACGTTACGCTGTCCGATTTTCGATTGACTCCGTGTGTAAATATGTATGTCTTATATGACTACTCCTATATATCCGCGCCTCCTCTTCGTTGTCGCTTTACTTCAGGCTTGATTCCGGTATCTCGTTAAATTTTCATCGCTGAAATACCCCTGTTAAATTCTAGCAGGATGGCTGGTCGTGGTGGTCGTGGTCGTGGTCGTGGCGCCAACGAACCACCTCCGCCACCGGATTACATGGCCGCGATGATGCAGCAGTTCGAGCTGAACCTCCAGTTCATGGAGAATGTCATGGCTCAGTTCCCCCAGCCGAATCAGAATGGGCACCACCATCAGCACGCCACCGTGACTCTGCACGACTTCACCCGCCTCAACCCCACTATGTTCCGCAACACTGTTCAGTCGTTGGATGCTGATGACTGGCTTCGCGACATCACTCACGAGCTGGAGTCTGCTAACGTCGATCCAGCCGACTATGTGAACTTTGCGTCTTATCACCTGAAAGGCGCCGTTGCTCAGTGGTGGAGCACCCACAAGCGTTCACTGCCAGTCGGAGTAGTCATCACCTGGGATGAATTTTAGTCTGCCTTTCGCGCCCGCTACATTCCTCAGGGGATCATGGATCGTAAGGCGGAAGAATTCCGCAACCTCACACAGGGCGACATGACTGTTGAAGCCTATCAGCGCGAGTTCCTCAACCTCTCTCGCTATGCGGAAGAGGAGATCACCACTGATGCTCGCAGGCAGCAGAAGTTTCGTCGTGGCCTCAATCCAGACCTCAGGCTCGCTCTTGCCGTTCATGATTTCGCCAACTTCGCCACCATGGTGAACAAGGCTATCACCATCGAGACTGCCCAGATGGAGCACAAGAGCTCTCTGAAGCATTATCGTGACGTTGGCTCATCTTCGGGCGCAACGCAGAAGCGTCGTATCTGGCTCCCTACCAGTGTGACCCATTCACCTGTCCCTACTCCAAGGCCGTCTTATGCTGCACCCCGTCTGCCTCCGCCACCGCAGATGCCAAGAGCTCTGCCTGCACCACCCAATGCTACCCCCCTTCGACCTCAGGATGGATTATGCTTCACGTGCCGCCAACCTGGGCATTTTTCCAGGGAGTGCCCCCAGAAACATAAGCAACTGGTAGTTCACCCCGTCGGCCGCGGAAATGGTCGTGGCAACAACAGGACCCCCAACTATAATTCTGGGTCTGCTGCTTATGCTCGTGGACATGCTAACAACATCAATGTTGAAGAAGCTCAGCAACAACCCTCTACCGTGATGGGTACCCTTCTCGTTAATTCCGTACCTGCTACTGTTTTATTTGATACAGGAGCATAGCATTCATTTATGTCGGAAGCATTTGCATTGTCGCATAACTTCGCATTGGAAAAGATGAACCCACCGATGGTTGTTCGCACCCCGATAGGCCAATGCCGAACCACCAAGATAGTGCCCGGAACCATTGTTGAAATTGAAGGGATTGAATTCCTTGCTTCCCCCATCGTTCTGAAGTCTTCCACCATAGACCTCATTCTGGGAATGGATTGGTTGAAATTTCACGATGCCGCACTTTATTGTGGCACCAAGTCTGTCCAACTTTTTCACCCCTCCGGCGAGATTGTTAACCACACCACCCGAGTTACCCGTAATGCTGAAACACAGATATTTATGATGCATGCTTTGAATCTCTCACCTCTAGAAGGAATTGAGAACGTTCCAGTCGTTCGCGATTTTCCCGACGTCTTCCCAGAAGAACTGCCCGGAATACCCCCGATCAGAGAAGTCGAATTTGTCATCGACTTGAAGCCCGGCACCACCCCTATTGCCAAGCGTCCTTACAAGATGCCGCCACATGAACTCCTTGAACTTAAGGAGGAAATCGACAAGGCACTTCATAAAGGATTCATTCGCCCCAGTTCCTCAGCTTGGGGAGCACCTTCGCTCTTTGTCAAGAAGAGAGATGGGACAAACCGATTGGTCCAAGATTATCGGCCCATTAACCAAGCCACCATCCAGAACAAATACCCACTTCCCCGGATCAACGATCTGTATGATCAACTTGCCGGATCCAAGGTGTTTTCTAAACTTGACTTGAGGTTGGGGTATCACCAAATCCGAGTCCGTGATGAGGACATTCCGAAGGCTGCCTTCATTACTCGCTATGGTTCATACGAGTACACCGTCATGTCCTTTGGCTTAACCAATGCTCCAGCCACCTTCTCCAGATTGATGAATTATATTTTCATGGAGTACCTCGACAAGTTCGTCGTGGTTTATCTGGATGATATATTGATATATTCCAGGAATGGAGAAGAACATGCTGAACATCTTCGTCTTATGCTGGAGAAGCTTCGAGAACACAAACTCTACGCTAAGTATTCTAAGTGTGAGTTCTGGCTTCCCGAAGTAACCTACCTTGGACATGTGATTTCCAAGGATGGCATTGCCGTCACCCTAGAACGTATCCAGGCTATTCTTGACTGGACTCCTCCCAAGACCGTCAAGCAAGTCCGCAGTTTCCTCAGGCTCGCTAGCTATTGCCGCCGTTTCGTCGAGAATTTCTCCAAGATTGCCAGGCCTCTGACTAATCTGCTTCACAAAGGCGTCAAGTTATAGTGGACAGATAAATGTCAAGAAAGTTTCCAAGCGCTCAAGGACAAGCTAACTTCTCCCCCGGTGCTCGCTCCCCCTGATACTCAGAAGGACTTCGTGATATATTGCGACGCGTCTCGTCAAGGATTAGGCTGTGTCCTAATGCAAGAGCGCAAAGTGATTGCTTATGGCTCTCGTCAGTTGCGTGCTCACGAAGACAAGTATCCAACACATGATCTCGAATTGGCAGCAGTAATTTATGCATTGAAGCTGTGGCGACATTACCTCGTCGGTAATCGTTGCGAGGTCTACACCGATCACCAAAGTCTGAAGTACCTGTTTACTCAGCCAGACCTGAATCTTCGTCAACAACGATGGCTCGAGACCATAGCCGACTTCAACATGGATATTTCGTATACCCCGGGCAAGGCTAATGTGATGGCCGATGCCTTGAGCCGCAAAGCTTACTGTTCTGAACTTGAGGTTCAGGTGCAGCAACCACTTCTGTATGAAGAGTTTCGCAAGTTGAACCTCGAGATTGTTCCTCAAGGTTACGCCAATAACCTGGTTCTCGATTCAAGCCTCGACAACCTCATCAAGAGTAGACAATCTTTGGCCCCTGACATTGTGAAGATCAAGCAGGACATTGCAGAAGGAAAGCCCTCCTCTTTTACCATTGATGCCAATGCTGGTGATACTGTGTACTTCAAGGGGCGCTTAGTAGTTCCTGTGAGCCCGGCCATCATTAACTATGGTCCGGATATCATGGAAGAAGCCCATAATTCTCCCTTGTCAATCCACCCTGGCAGTACCAAGATGTATAAAGACCTTCGTCAACGGTACTGGTGGCCTTACATGAAGCAAGACATCGCCCGCTATGTTTCTCAATGTGACGTTTGCAGTCGCGTCAAAGCCGGACATCAGAAACCTGCTGGTTTGGTTGCAACCACTCCCTCCTCCTGATTGGAAGTGGCACAAAGTCGAAATGGACTTCGTCACCGGTTTTCCTAAGTCACAGAAAGGTAACGATGCCGTATTCGTCGTCATCGACCGATTCTCCAAGATTGCTCACTTCCTGCCGGTCAAGGAGACGATCACTGCTAGTCAGTTAGCACACTTGTATATCTCCCGGATTGTGTCACTCCACGGTATTCCGCTGGAGATCAGTTCAGACCGCGGCAGCCTTTTCACCTCACGATACTGGAATAGTTTCATGGAAGCCTTCGGGACTCGTCTGTCTCTCAGCACCGCTTATCACCCCCAGTCACAAGGCCAAGTTGAACGAGTCAATCAAGTGCTGGAAGACATGCTTCGCGCTTGTGTCCTTTCATTCGGCATGAAATGGGAGGAATCTCTCCCGTACGCGGAATTATCGTACAACAATAGCTATCAGGATAGCTTGAAGATAGCCCCCTTCGAAGTTCTATACGGACGTAAATGTCGAACCCCCCTGAATTGGTCAGGAACTGGGGAACGACCCTACTTCGCACCGGATCTTGTCCAACAAGCTGAAGATCAGGTTCGCGTGGTGCAAGAAAACATCAAGGCTGCACAGTCTCGTCAGAAGAGCAACTATGACCGCAAACGCTGGGAAATGGAGTATCAACCTGGTGAATACGCTTACCTCCGTGTCACTCCCATGAGGGGCACTCATCGCTTCGGTATCAAGGGCAAGTTGGCTCCTCGCTACATTGGCCCGTTCCGTATCCTTTCCAGGAGTGGAACCGTGGCATACCGGTTGGAATTGCCGCCGAACCTCTCCCAAGTCCACGATGTCTTCCACGTGTCTCAACTCCGTCGCTGCTTCAAGGATCCTATCCGCGAAGTGGAGCATGATATGATCGAGCTGCAACAAGACTTGACTTATCGAGAACATCCGAGCCGCATTCTCGATCAGTCTGAGCGTCGAACCCGCAACAAGACCGCCAAGTTCCTCAAAGTCCAGTGGTCGAATCATTCTAAAGATGAAGCCACTTGGGAACGCGAAGATCGCCTTCGCGATGAATACCCCGATCTTTTCCTCGCTACCACTTAAATTCTCGGGACGAGAATTCTTGTAGTGGGGGAGATTTGTAACACCCTTAGTTGTATGTAACAGTAATCACTTTTACTATGGACTAATCACTGTTGCTAATCACTATGCAAACCATGCCATGACCCACTTTGCTTTTGATCATATTCAGAAATGCCTTTTGGTTGTTATGAAAAATATGTTGCAATTAAACTTTGCCCTAAAATCATGGGACCACTTTTATAAAATCACTAATAATCATTGGGTCATGCCCATGTGGTTATGGTATTTTATTTTGCCACTGGAAAATTCAAGCAATTCAAACACCAAGCAAAACAGCACCATTTGACAATTGAATATTATAAAGAAATAGTAAATGGTTTTATTTTAAGCCTAAACTTTTTGTGGCACCCTGGGAATATATATGACTAATTATGGACCAGGTAACACATTTTACAAAAATGCAAAAGGCACTAAATTAATTACTAACAGAAAGAACAGAATGGAAAATAAAAAGAACATGGAAAGGCTTAAAACTCACCTGGGGCGACAGGCCCACCCGGGCGCCCTTCTTCTCCAACTGCCCCCATCCCATCCCCACCTGCCCCCGTCGCCGTGGCAAGCTCGCCATGGCTGGCGTCTCTCCCGGCCGCCCCCACCTCCCCTGTGCGCGCGGTGGCGATAAGAACAACCCCGACCACCCCCTGGACATCCTCCCCCTCCCTTTTCCCCTCCTCCTCTTCTCGCACGCCTCGGGAGAAAACTCCCGAGCTCCGTCGTCGCCATTGCCGTGCCCAACCGCGGCCACTGTGCCCCCTAGACCAAGAGAACGTGTCCGGACGCCTCCTAGCCTTCGTCTTTATCGCGCTGCGAGAGGAATCGAACCCGGAGGCACCGCAGCTCGTGAATTCGCCGTCTTCGTCTACCTCCAGCCGCCGGATCGCCGCCGAGTTCCTCCCGCACCGAGCTGTCCCCGAGCACGCTGCCCACCTCTACGCACTCAGGGTGAGCCCTGCTACCACCCCCAACAGACCGGAGCCGACTGATAAGCCGCTAGCGCCCCCCCCCCCCCATTCTTGCGCTCCGGCCGTCGCCATAGTCGACCGTGAGCTCGTCCCCGTGCCTCCCAGCTCGCGCCTTTCACGTCAACGAGTTTCTAAGTTCCCGTAGGTTCGATTTGGCGCCGGGGATTGTTTGTAGTTGCCGCGAGTTGAGTTTCACCATTGGAGCCCGACGCCTGCTTCCGCCGTCGACGACCCCGAGCTCGACTCCGGCCGCCCCCGCCACTGGCACGGCTACCAGTCGACGCAGCGTTGTCTTCCCGTTCGAATGCGTAAAACCCCGTGACGAACGGTGCCCCCTAGCCCATTTCCGACGCCCCTCCCATAGCCTTTCGCCGTCTGGAGAACGCCGGCGACTCGCCGCCGTTGCCCCCTGACGTGGCACACCTGGGACACCCCCCTGGGTCACTGCCTATGGGCCCCATGGTCCAGTTGACTGGGTTAACCAGTCAACTGTGCTGACTGGGCAACCCTAGTCACTTACATGCGGGTCCCACGCCCTTGATTCAGTTAAGTTAATTAAACTTAATTAAAATTGGTTAATTAGCTTAACAAGTCACTGACAGGTGGGTCCAGGCATTTTGTTTAATTAGAAAAACTGTTGGTTAAGTTACTGAGAATGACATGTGGGACCCTCTGTCAGGTTTGACCAGTCAACTGCCTGTGGATAATGTTGGATTTTTAATAATAAAAATAATTCCCGAAAATCTTTTAAATGATTTAAAACTTTGAAATTCAATAACTTTTAAACCGTAACTCAGATTCAAAAACTTTATACGTGAAAATTGAACAGAAAAATATAACGAATACGATTACGCTATCTGTATGTCTATCACACCCCTCTAACACAACGAACATCGACATTTCCCCCTCCGGTACCGTCAGTCCGATAATTTCCCGATACCGATAAACCCTCCGGATGAATTTATTTCGAACACGAAAGTTGTTCATAATGGATCAACAAACACGGATGCACCTTGCACATGTTTGCCGGATGTCCACGACACCTCCGGCATGGTACCTTCCCCCTCCGGACACCTTGTCCGATAATCACCCGGAGCTGGCAGTTCATCCCCGGATGAATTCCCGCTCCGAGCAATACACCCTGCACTGTGTTAGAACACCGTTAACATTGCGTACGTCATGCCATTCATCTGTTTGTTATGATTGCTTTATATTTACTGTTTCTCCCCCCCCCCCTTTTATTCTCCGGTAGACCCCGCTGCTACCGTCGACTACTTCGTCGACGACCGTACCGCTACTACTGAGCTTACAGGCAAGCAGAGCCATTCTCTTCCCCAGATATCGCCTATCTTTCCGTACATTTCTTGCACTAGGCATTGTTACTGTTGCTGCTACGATTACAATCCTATTCAATTGCATAGCCTGTTTTTGTCGCCCCTTGTTGTACCTTCCTTTATCCTATGTTGCCTATTATTATGCATTATTCAGCAGTGAGCCCTGCGCATTGTTAGCTAGGATTAGATAGAGGGCCGTGATCACCCAGGGGAGTGAACGCGGATACAATTATTATAACTGCACAGGTACGGTACAATGCAGACACCGCCTCAGGCCCCTACCTCGGCTCTGCCGAGCCACCATCAAGTGTGAGCTATCAAGGAGTAATCCTTGTACTCCACTCGTTGCTGACTCTGTATAGCCACTCTAGGTACCTGAGCAACGGTTGTCCTTCAGGTAAGAAGTCGGGCGACCCAACGGTGCCCGCGAGAGGTATTGCGACGGGACGACAGGGAGGGTACGACCAGTGTACCGGTGTGCTTGGCCCCTGATCGTTGGCCTCGAGAGTTACCAAACCACGAAAGTCGAGCTCCTCCAAGAGCACACGCGAGACAAGGTAAGGAGACGGTTCACCTTGTTGGTAACCGCAGTGACTTGGTGGGGCGACAGGGCAGGCACCGATCTACTGGTGGTCCTGGCTGCTGTCGTTGTCCGCAGGTCAGTTAAGTCGAGGCAACGATAACGGTTGCCACGCAGGTTAATAAAATGACTAATGGTTCAGTGAATATCTTGAGTTGGCTATATGCCATGTATGCACTACCTACCCGTGGGAATTACGAGTGATGGGCTCCTCTGCTTCGTAGTGTCGTCCGAGGACTTTTCAGACGTCAGCAGTACCGCGGCCTGCACCGGGAAGTGGTGTTGTCTTATTTGCTCGCGCGGTGGTGTCTTATTTGGATTTGCTTTAACTTCTCCGGCCAGCCACGCACCGTGCAGGAGTACATTCGGGTTGGGGTCCAAGGCCCGGCGTACTTAGGATTTAGACCGGCGGATGGCCTCTCTGTTGAGTTTGAAAGATGGGCTACGAAGTGTCGGATAGCCTCGGTGGAGCGTTCCCTAACAAGGTTCCCGCCACCCTGGAGATCCGTGCGTGTAGTGTAACACAAGTGCACCCCTGCAGGGAAGATCAATCTATTCGAATAGCCATGTCCACGGTAACAGGATGCTTTATGCTGAAGCTGGATCTTACCACTACAAACTATTATTATTAAACTGTATGGTTCCGGGTTTTCTTCCTCGCGGGGATGTCGAGGAGGTGCACTCGGAGGCATTGTTAATTATTACAACTTATTATTATACAATGTTGCAGCAACTTCTGTTGCATGGTTACTTTATGTTTTATATAAACTGTTGGTTGATTCTTACCTCATGCTGCAAGACATCGTCGGAAGATGCTAGTCTTCGATAGGCCTAGTTTCTTACCCTTATTCTGATTTCTATCTTGCAGTCCACTATATACGGCCTCTTCTTTCCGTTGATACAATGCATAATGCTTAGTAGCGGACGTAAGACTCGCGGGTATGCCAGATACTCACCTTTGCTTTATTTCCCCTTTTTCTCTTTGCCTGATCGGCCGCTGCAGTCGACGTTGGAGCCCAGGAGCAGGAGTACCCCGGAGGCGACTACTACGACGTTGAGTTCCCCGTTGACCAGGAGTAGTTTCGGTGGATCCCAGGCAGGAGGCCTCGCCTTTTCGATCTTTATCTCTGATGTGATTTGTGCTAGCCTTCTTAAGGCAAAACTTGACTAACTATGTCTGTAATCAGATATTATGGCTTGTATGACTTATGTATTCGGATCCTCGTGATCCCTGGTATTGTAACATATTTGTTTATCCTTTTGTGTTTAGTGTTGTGCTGTGATATTCTCATCGTGGCACCCTAATCTCAGTCGTGTACCCTGCGTGTATGATTACTGTACACGGGTTGATTTTGGGGGCGTCACACTGGGTCATATGACCACTACAGTTGGATGCTGAGTACTTCTGTACTCATGATACTACCCCCAAACTCTTTTCAGGGTTCTTGATCGACAACAGGTATGGTGATCGACGTTTCACGTGGAGACTCGACGACGACTAGTTAGGCGGATCCCGGCGGAGGGCCTGGACCCGTGTGGTTATGGGGATCGATGTTTTTCTCTATGCCACTAGGCATTTGCTTGTAGTCTGTACTCAGACATGTACCTTTCGCTGTTGTATTGTATTTGAGGCAGTTGTATGCCGATTTTATGAGATGTTGTATCCTTGTATCTGTAATGTTGTGATATCATGTTGGAAATCCGGGGCATATGGCTTTGTCATATGTCGCGGTGGGACCGATATGTGCTTCGTCCCCGGATCTGGGTGGAAACACCTAGATCTGGAACAGTACCGCATATCGGGCCTTACAGGCATGGCTCGACGACTACCTAACAGCAGTCAAGTTTCAAAGAGGTTCCAATATCACGGCGATGTAGTACGTACAGCTCATGCTCGAGAGCTTCGCTCGACACTGGCTGAAAAATCTTCAGCGCGGATCCATCAGCTCCTGGAGCCAGTTCCGAGGAGCCTTCATAGAAAACTTCAAATCAACATACAAGCGACCAGCCTCACTCGAGGAGCTGCGGGCATGCAAGCAAGGAACAAGGGAGGCCCTACGAGCATACATCCAGCGATGGACGATACTCAAGAATTCAGCGGAAGACATCTCGGACGAAAGTGCGATCGACGCATTCAGGCGAGGTCTTCAGCGCGTTGAATTCAAGGAGCAGCTCGGACAGATGAAACTCCGAACACTCGCACGGCTACTAGAACTAGCCAACAGCTGGGCAGACGGAGAAGACTCCGTTCGTAATGAAACAGAAACCCACACTACACGTTGAGAGTACGACTACGACTACAACAGAGATAGAGGAGACGACAGAAGAAGGAAGCGACCCAGACGGAACTTCTACAACGACAGAGGACCTGACATGGTCGCCGCTGGTTTCTCGGACGACCGGAACGGCAGGCACCGTGATGACAACAGACCACAGCGCTGAGACAACCCAGAAGACGAGCCCCAGGCTCAAAGACGAGAATGGAGGACAAGACAGCCACGCGACAGCACCCGCACATTCCGCTCCGCCAAAGAACAACTCGATGGACCGTGCTCTTTACACGGATTTAGAAACGAGCGAGGAGAGCTCAAATCATCCCACACCCTCAGGAACTGTCGAAGCTTCAACGAGTTGGCCGAAGAGAAAAGCCGCTCCTCGGTCGCAGTAACACGACCACTCGCAAGCGTAGCAGTTGGGCCAGTCGCCCATGGTGCGCCACCAGGCCCCCTGCCAACAAGACAGGTGGCCGTCATCCAGGAACGACAAAGGGCGCCAGAAGAAGAAAACCAATACCCAGAAGCCCACGGGAGGATCTATATGATACAAGAAGGAAGACCTTCCAACAGGCAGCAGAATCAAGTCATCAGACAAGTTTTCCTGGCAACCTCCGCACACCCGGCCGTCCCAGAGTACCTGCGCGGGTCGGAGACAGAAATCTCCTTCTCCCGGGACGACCACCCACCAGTCGTCCCCCAACCAGGGCACGCCGCGCTGGTACTCGAGGCCAGAATCGGAAATTATGACATGTCGCGAGTATTCATGGACGGCGGCAGCGGGATCAGCATCATCTTCACCCGAACACTCGACGACATGCTCATCCAAAACAACGCACTCAAATCCTCAGGCACAACCTTCCACGCGATCGTACCGGGAAAAGCAGTCTACCCCCTCGGGAGGATAAGCCTGGAGGTAGTCTTCGGGAATGCGACAAACTTCCGCAAGGAGACACTTGACTTCGAAGTGGTCGATTGGAAGTCGCAATACCACGCAATCCTCGGACGGCCAGCTTTCGCTCGCTTCATGGCCATACCCCACTACGCCTACCTCAAGCTGAAGATGCCAGGCCCAAACGGGGTCATCACAATCAGCGGCAGTTTCGTCAGATCCGACCGCTGCGACAAAGAATTCCACAAGATAGCAGAAGCATTCGTAGCCCACCAAGACAGCAAAACCACGGGACTCGCGGAAGAAGCGCTCCCGTAGAAGGAAAGGAACATCGCCCGAAGAAACCCAGAACTGGGAGACAAAGCTACCAGGCCCTTAAAAGCCACTACATCATCGCTCTAAAAGGAACCTACCCTCTTCACATTTGTAAAGGAACAGCAGGAAAGATATTTCATAAATATTTTTCCACAAAATCACTCGACACTCGGGGGCTCACCAAAGCAGCCACCCCCCGACGCGTCCTCCGCAATCGCGGCAAACTAAACTCGACACTGGGGGCTCGCCAAAGCAGCCACCCCCCGACACGTCCTCCGCAATCGCGGCAAACTAAACTCGACACTCGGGGGCTCGCCAAAGCAGCCACCCCCCGATGCGTCCTCCGCAATCGCGGCAAACTAACTCGACAATCGGGGGCTCGCCAAAGCAGCCACCCCCCGACGCGTCCTCCGCAATCGCGGCAAACTAACTCGACACTCGGGGGCTCGCCAAAGCAGCCACCCCCCGACGCATCCTCCTCAATCGCGGCAAACTAACTCGACAATCGGGGGCTCGCCAAAGCAGCCACCCCCCGACGCGTCCTCCGCAATCGTGGCAAACTAACTCGACACTCGGGGGCTCGCCAAAGCAGCCACCCCCCGATGCGTCCTCCGCAATCGCGGCAAACTAAACTCGGCACTCGGGGGCTCGCCAAAGCAGCCACCCCCCGACGCGTCCTCCACAATCGCGGCAAATTAACTTAGCACTCGGGGCTCGCCGAAGCAGCCACCCCCCGAGGCGCCACACCCAACTACAAATACAGCTGATATATACAATCAAGAAGAAGCATATACATCGAAGGGAAGCACCTAATCTTTAGGCTCCAACTTCGCCTTGATAAGAGCACCCAGATGGCGGTCGTTCTCTTCGCAAACGCGCCTCACAACTTGGAGCGCATGCCTATCTAAAGCCACGTAGTGCTCATTCATTGGGTGATCCCTACCACCTGGAGGACCCGCCACCACCTGAGCAAAATCCACCCCTGGCCAATGACTATAGACCAAGCCCAAAGCAGCTCGGGCTCCAGCACGAATTTGGTGGTCCATCACTCGGCGCAACTCGGCAGGCTGAGAAAATATCCAACAAAGCCTCTCAAGGGACGAAGGAACTACCTCCAACGGATAGAACTCAGCATGAATACCACCCAATACCCGCTGGCAGTAACTGGGAGCTTCCAGAACTTGCTCAACTCGGCGACCAAGCAACGCAAACGCCCGAGCGCGAGCCCCATCTGCCCAAAAGGGATTGCTCGCCTGCACACTAGGGTCATCAAGCCGCGACATCTCCGATTGAACGGCCCTCTCTTCATCCCGAGTTCGCCCTGCCAGCACTTCGAAAGTCAAGAACTACGATCAAGACAGAGACGGCGAAAACCCACCAAACGGAACTAAGTGAGCAAGCAGAGGCAAGACTCACCCCGCAGGAGGTCAGACAGCTTCACGACCCACGAAGCAAGACCCTCAATCATGGACTCGGCACGCTCACGCCGAGTACGATGAACGGCCACGGACCCCTTCAGTCGAACAACATCCCGCTCAGCGTCCTTCAGCCGCAAGCAAACGGACTCGTACGCACCCTCGCGAGCGTCATCCTTCAGTGAACTCCAAGGACGAAGAAAGCCCGGAGTGGCCTACCGCAGGATGAACAAAACTAATCAAATTCAAACAAGAAGAACAACCAAAGCAGACATTCAGATAGAAGTGGCAAAAGGTCAATCGCCCCAACAGAGTCGCGAATTACAGACAAAAGTTTACAAAAACGGCGTAACACTACTGCACCTCCCCTTCACCTGTGGCGGGAGGACCCTGAGCATTCACAACCTGTTGCAGGCGACGAGCCAGCCTATCGGCTCGATCGTCCTGTTCAACAGAATATCGCGGGATGGTCTCAACCAAAGAATCATCAAAGGAAACCCCATGCCCTATAAGGACGACCAGAGCCGTGGAAGAACCACTCACCACGCTCTCCGACACCAGTTCCACCACATCTTTGCCATCAGGGCCGAACGCAGCAACCCGAGCACCCAGGCCATCGGGCACCTTCGTACCCTCCGGCATAAGGTGCTCGTACGCAAGACCCACAACATTGGAAGCCCGGGCGCAGACGTCTTCGACCACCGCAACAGCATCTGCAACAGCATCAATAGCACCTTGGAGAATCCCAGACCCCGACGCAGCAGCTTCCTTCGGTTTCGCACCTACAGCAGCTGCACCAAACAAAGAAGCGTCATCAAAGGCAAACAGTGGATACAGCAACAGTCAAACACGGAACTTACACACAAGCGAGCCCGCCAAGGCGCGAAGACGTTTTCCCTCGAGTGCCTCCACCTGCGCACGCGCGTCCTCAGCCTGGCGAAGGCGAACAAGCTCCCCATGTTGACCATGCAACTTTGCCTCCTTGGAAGCCAAGGCAGCCTCGAGAACGGAAATAGTCTTCTCCGCCTTTTTGGCTCGTCTCTCGGCAGCCTGACGATGACCCGCGAGGCAAAGACAACACTCAGAACAAAAGACGAAGCACCCAAAAGCCTAGCAGCATAAGAAAAAAAACTCACCCTCGATAGCAGATAAGGCATCCTGAGCAGACTCATGGGCCCGCTGCCAACGCTCAGCATCAAGAACCAAACGCTCACAGTGTTGGAAAACAGGCTGCAAGAACCAGGCAATCAGACGTTAATTAAAGGCAAGACTACAAGCAACTGCAAACAGTTACTTCTAGCCTCGAGGGCTACTCCCATCGGGAGCACTGCCGTGCCCCCGATGATAAACGACACAGACACGAATCATCTTACCAGCTTGGAGACATGGTCGAAAGCACGGGCTTTTTCTTCAATCGCCAGACCAGGACGGCCAAAGTACGGAGGACCCAGCTCGGTCGGCCTAGGCTCAGAAGCAGTAGTACCAGGCGCCCCAGAAGAAGGTGCACCGGGAACTACACCGGCAGTCGAAACAACAAGAGTCGCCGCCGGCCCAGACTGGCCAGCGGCAGCCGAGTGGCCCTCAAGATGCTTGGCTGCCGCCCCAGAACTAGTTGGCCTCAACTCAGTAGCAGCCGCGCTGGTGCACGAAGCAGCCGGCGCAGGCATAGCACTACAAAATAAAAGCAGGAATCAGTCGCAAGAACAAGGAAAAGAAAACAGGCACCAATTCAGCAGAATCTTACCCGACACGTGCACCGCGAGGACGCATCAACCTTCCAAGCCTGGCCCTCTTCGGAGGAGGGGCCGGAGCAACAGTCGAAGGAGAAAGCCCATCCAAAGGAGCAGCGGAAGGGACAACATCACCTAACGCGGCATGATCTCCAAGATCCAAGGGGCGTGACCGCCTCACACGGAAGGGACTCGAATCCTCACTATCTCCGGTCTCCACCAGCACAATCTCAGAATTAACAACCGGTGCAGCATTATCAGCTGCGGACGCATCGGGCTCTTCTCGAATATCAGCGTCTTCCGGCTGCGGAGGGTTACGCGGCACTGGAGCATGACCCTGCAAAACAAGCAATATCAGCAACAAAGCAAAACTAGGTACTCGTCCAAACAGATGAAGGAACATGGGAACCAACCGACGGCGGAGGATGATCAGAAGCATATGGAAGGACAAGGCGCATCTCGGAAATACTAGAGCACTTGGTCACATGATGGATGCGAGCCAGCAGGTCATCAGGTTCTAGCTCTTCAGGCGAGCATCTCGTCGAGTCATCGAGTCCCTTGTACTGCCACATAGGGTGATCTCGATGCTGCAACGGTTGAACTCACCTCCCCACAAAAACAGAGATAAGTTGACCACCAGTCAAGTTATCCTTCAACACAGAGATCCTCTCTAAAAATGGAGTCAGTTCAGACGACTCCACCTCGGTCAAAGAATGAGACCACGAAGGTTGTCTGGCCACCCGCGTGCCCGGATTGAAAGAAGCAAGACCAAATTGCTGACCAACAATGAAGTGATCCTTCAGATAAAACTAGCCTTTCCGCCAGCCACTAACGGAATCAATCTTCTCCAAGTCAAAGTATGAATGTTTATCCCCAATGGAGATACCCACTCGACCAACGGCGCACTCACAGTTCGTCCTTTTAACATTAAAAAGACGTCTCCAAAGTCCCCAATGGGGATAAATCCCCAGGAAAGCCTCACAAAGAGTGATGAAACACGCAATGTGCAAAATCCCATTGGGAGTAAGGTCATGCAACTGGAGCCGATAAGAATACAGCAACCCCCGAACGAAAGGATGCAGCGGAAGGGCAAACCCACGATGGAAGAAAGAATGAAAGCATACCCGCTCGTCCGCCGTCGGCGCTGGAATCGACTCCTCTCCAGGAAGACGGGCATCGCCCGCCACCAACATACCATCAGCAACCAGCGCATCCAGATCTTCAGCCCCGAACGAAGAGCGCTCCCACTTGCCGGACATCTTGGCCAATTCGATGGCAGCACGGGAGCGCTTGGACATAGATCTCACAGTAGCACAAAGAGGAGAAAAGATGAAGACTCGGGAACACGAAGGAAAACAGAGAAATAGGAGGAAGGCAATGGCTGGGTAAAAACTACAAGGCACCGGCCGCATGGTATTTAACTCAAGAACCTGTCAAACAGGGCCATCGGCCGACCTTTTCGCCCAGTAAAACGTGCCACGATCCCCTACAGAGGCGAAAAGCATGGAAAATCCAACCGGCGCAGTAACAAACACCGCCCACTACTCGCGCAAAAAGAGGACCATGATCGCGAAACGCGAAAATTTCGGCGGGACAGCGCCAATCAATTCACACGATAGACCGCAGCGGTCAACAAATTGCAGAAGACCACGCCAACGTCATATCACAGCAAGACGTACTCAGTACGCCATCAAGGCCCAGAGATTCCATCTTTTCAGATCTTTTTCCTAAAGGAAGAAAAACATCTTACTCCCATCGGGAGGGTACATCATAAGAGTCCCGGGTGCTCCCTCACCTAAAGGCCAAACACGTGCTCGAGTGAACACTCGCACCAATGAGAGTCTCAGGTGCTCCCTCAACCCGACGCAAGACAAACAAAACACTCGCCAGGACCATACGGCGCTACGAGTCCCAGGTGCTCCCTCACCGCAAGAGCCGAAAACGGCATTGGAGTGATTGCTCGCAAAAAAACCCCGACTGAGCACTCGAAACAAAGCTCCTCGGGTGTATGAGTGAACAGCTCGCTTGATGTTCTGTTCTAAGCGGGTGCAATGCTATAAGGCTCCGCGCCTCAAAAACACACATTCCTAGAACACGTTACACTGTGCCCAGAAGCCACGCAAGATTAACGTGTAGGTAAGACCCCGCTGCGAAGTACGGCCGGGCTGGGACTTGCCGAAGAGCGATTTCACTCCCAACCTTTCCCATGCGCAGAGCATGATAGATAAGTCGGGCGGACGCGCCTTAGGCTACACACATTACTGGCGGAAAATGAACACCGTAAGACCTGAAGCGACCGGACTTTTGCTCGACACCAGTGTTCCAAGCTCACGTCGAGGGACGTGGGTTTGATTGGGCTACTGTGGTATTTGCCTTAGTGCAATTCACCAAGGCTTGACCCGTCGACTCCTTGGGCCCTTTCAGCTTAGCATCCCTCGAAACAGGTTTTGGCATGGCCACCAGACTGCCAGCGACCCACGGATGAACCATGCATATCAATGAACAAACGGATGAATGTACTTGAGTCCCTGCGCGACTCTTCGAGTCTCCCAGGCACTCGGGGGCTACTGACGAGGGGGTGACCCCACGACTCCTACATATGAGCCTACCTGGTGTCCGTGAAGGCAGAAGGCCCACGAAGATACGTCCTCGGCCCACTAGATGGCACCGACGTAGAAGTCCTCGGCTCACAAGGAAGGTGCGAAGACCTGCCGTACGGAGCAAGCTAGGGTTAGGAAAGTTTACCTGTACACGTAGATGAACTCCCTGAGACCCAGCCCGGTATATAAGGGCTAGGAGGGGTGACGCCAAAGGCCATCGAATATTACTTGTAACCCTAGCCTTGAGCGCTCCAGCCTTGGCTTCCACTGTAATCGCATCTCCCCAATCAATAATATCGAGCAGGAGCGAGCCTCCCTGTTTGCCGACGAGCTATCGTCCAACCTGCGCCTCTCATGACTAACCCAGGGTCCCTGACCATGGGATTTGTCGGGGTTGATCCCCGTCAACTGTTCTAATACTCGTTAAATCCGATCGTAGCTACTTAGCTGGACTTTTCATGTCTTGAATTTGTTCGCTTGTATGGTTTATTTTGTATGAAGGAACCTCTTATCATTGATTTCCCCCAATTCGTACATTACTTAACCATTTTATACTTCATCAAATTGTAGGTTAGCAATGGTTGACTCTGAGACTTACAACTAAGGTATGCACTTGGTCTAAAGGGCTTATACTCATTAATATACAATCGAAGGAAAAATGACAATGTTTGGGTCTAACATTTACATCTTGCTTGTAGCTTCATTTACAAGAGGTTTAGATCCACTTTTCGACCCATTTTGCATCTGGGGAAACAAGGTGACCATGATCATCAACCAAGTCAAGAAACTTAGAAAGATTATTAGGATAAAGAAACTGGTCACGAAAGAGACCAAACTCTTTCTCTGCACAATGAACAAGACTTCAGTTTGCTGTGAGATGGTACTAATTTACCTCCCTACCATATTTTTTTCATGTGCACACAATTTCAATACTGAGAAACGATATTTATGGCCATCTTCGCATGCAGTATTTTTTGAAGCAGTTCACCGATGATTACCTCTCAGCCCACCTGTATGGTCAAGAGGCAAGAAAATTTTTTATACAACACCCACGCTATAATATTGTAGTATTCCTAAAGAGGGCGAACGATGGATGAGAAATCATCAACAGTCGCTGGGATAAAGTCACACAGGCGTTCAACATTCTCTTAGGGCCAATTTTTGCATTTCGCTTTGACAGCTTCCCAGACGAGATTCATTTGTCTATCTACAGACTACGAAACTGTACTTTGCAAAGGTTGTTATACCACAAATTTGGTGCTTCTGTGTTATGGCATGTTGTACTACCTGCTGGTTGTACTGGGATTTCAGTAATAATGAAAACCATGGGGACCATTAGAATCATATTAATGATATATTGTATTATATATACATATATATATATGGCGAGAACATTTTCGTTATAAATGTCCTTCTTACAGCAATTAAAAATGACTAAAATGTTTCAGATTAATATATTGCTAAATAATCATTTTTGTAGTTAGAGCATTGCACACGGTTCTGCATATAATTTCGCCACAGATAGATGCGTACATCACACACATTCGATAAAAAATGAGCATCGGAGATTTATTTCTAATTCCACAACATATTTTGTGCACAACCTTTTGTATGTTTAGCGTATATCACACACAGTTCGTACAAAAATAACGTTTGATCATTTATGCACAAACGTTTGGGTCGATGTGAAAAAAACAAACATGTAATATATGCAAACTGTATGGAATAGCTTCGGCTATCTCACGCAGTTCCTGACACACCAGCGTTTGGGATAATATAACTGAACACAAATGTAGTTTTTAGATTAAACGTATGCTATAGGATCATAATCTTAGACGGACAGTCATGGATAAGTGTTTGCGATGAAAAGGTCAACACAAACATTCGATTTATCATGTTTGTCTGCGCGGACTAGTCCATAGGCAACGGTTTCTGGCTATCATGTGTAATAGTCCCACCATATCGCAATCGAACGCAAGGCGACGGTTCTGATTCCCGTAGGCGATAGGGGTAAAACCCGTTTGGATAGCTATGGTTCCCACTAATGTTTGGCATTGGATTGAGTATTTAGAAAACGATGAATGCAAATAAATCTTGGACGTTTAGATGCAGGCTTGGTAAGTACAATATTATTTCTGATGCAAAAGAATATGTTGTATATTTCTTGTGATGTTGATACAATAGATACGTACAAAATTTAATGTACTGATTTTCATAAGTGCAAATTTCATGTACTTCCTGGTATTTTTCAAAGATGATACATGAACTGTATCAAATTTCAGATATTGTTTATAATAAATTTTCCATAATCATATGGAGCTAGCGTACATGTTCGTAGGTTTTTGCACAACGCTTAGTTGACCGTTTGATCTGGGGCACTAACCTTGGCACAGATCGATCCGCCACGTATCCAACAGAGAGTGTTCGGTCTACGGATGAGTTGCGTGAACCGTCTCCATATCTACTCTCAGAAACAACTACTCACTTCCTCTTCCTCCTCATTTCCTCTTCCCTTTCTACGCGGATTTCGAACGGATCCCATCGGCACAGGTGTACGCCGCTCCCCTCCGGCGCTTCCCACCATCCTCCCTGTGTTGTTCCTCTTTTAATGATACAATAGAAAGACGTACTAAATCTAATGCAAATTTTTTAGTAAGTGCAAATTTCATGAGTTCTTGGTATTTTTCAAGGACGCCAATATCTGGCATACGTCAACTTAGGGAGTTACCCTGAGAGAACTAATATATAGATACCACCCGTGAACTAATTTAGGAAAAAGGCTATCATAAAATGATGGCAAATTATACAAAAATCATGTGAAAAATATTTAGAGAGATCTTGTGCCCTAAATCATGAAAATATTGTTGTTGTAACATTGCTGCAATCACAAAACAAATACAAAAACAACCAGTTGGTTGGAGAAAAAAAAGTTCGTACAACCAAAAAATTCCTTTCATGATATTCAACAAAATGCCGAGTGTTAGAACTAAATCTACTAAATCAGTAAACCACTATTCAATATATCTTCCGATATTCCGACAAATCGGCCAATTTATCTCCTACAGATGTCTGACCGATAAGATAAATCGGCCGATATGCCGATAGACCGACCTATTTACCCCTTATCTTGGGTTACCGATAAGTTTCCAATAAGCGATATCCCCAACATTGCATGAAATAAAACAAGAAACTTAACAATTATTATTTGAACCTAAGTTGTCGTTGTTTGATAATATCAATTAAATGGATTGTAATATTGTATCCTATCGATTAAATTCGGATTATGATAAATAGTGTTTGGATGTACAAAATCTTTTATTGTATTCTAAATGGATTCGGGAACTATTTCCCTCGAAAGTTAGGGTTATCGTGGAGAGGGTGTGGCTCAAGGCTTGGCCTTGGCTTGTTTTTCTAGGCACTTGTGGCTGTTCATGTTGTTCCCCGTTATTTCATTCTATGTTTTTTTTCGGGGTTATTTATTTCCTTCTATATTCTCTTCTAATATTTATCTTTATTTTTAAAACATAGTACAAGAAATGCTTCCATACAAGCACATACACTCGTCCCTATGAACTGACACACGCACACCCTACCCCTATAAGAATCTTCGCAATGCTGAACCGGCACATAAAAAAATGCGAGCACCAATGTCAAATCTGGGATTTGAACTCTAATGGGTTGGGGATACCACTGTTCCTCTAACAAACTCAATCATAGTTTGATTCGCTCTAATCTCCATTGTTTCCCGTTATTTCCTTCTATGTCTTTCGCGGGGTTATTGTTTTCCTTCTATTATCTCTTCTAATATTTATCTTTATTTTTAAAACATAGTACAACACAAATGCTTCCATACGCGCACATACACTCATCCCTATGAACTGGCACACGCACACCCTACCTCTATAAGCATTTCGCAATACTGAACCAGCACATCAAAAAAATGCGAGCACCAATATCAAATCTGGGATTTGAACTCTAATGGGCTGGGGATACCACTGTTCCTCTAACCAACTCAATCATAGTTTGATTCGCTCTAATCTCCATTGTTGTAACTAGATCTTGAGTGATTAGAGAACCAAGCAGTTAACAACATGGCACCGACCATGAGGGGCCACACAATTTGAGCCGGTCCAACATCGTATATCATTAAGCTTCTTTTATATTTTGTCTTTGCTAATTTATGTGTGTTTACTCAAGTGTACATATCTATATCTTACTTCAACATAGGAGTATTTTGCAAACCCCTAGCATCAAATGTGACCTACCATGACAAATCCTTATCATCACTATGGAACAAATCTACTGCGGCATGTACCAACAACTCAAATATCAACGTTTCACATGATGTTCCTTGCCTTGGAACATGAACACCAGTACAAAATTGTTTCTTTAAGGGACGATATAAATCAGGTAAAACGAAATTTTATGTGAAGGGATTTCCAAGCAAGCACTTCGTCACCAAAGTAAATAGATCTCGGACGCATGAGAAAAGAGGCTCAATTGTATAGTTTTTCATTAACCAAATACAGTATTACAATCACAATAATTTGTAATCAAAGTATTACTCCAGCGAGAAAAGAAGCATGGTGCTAGCCACAACAACACTGATCGGCGTTGCAATAGGCCCCAGTTGAGGGCTTTTCCCTGATGCTGCATACGGTCTGGCAACGGTGTGGGCAGTTATCCTCATGGAAGCACTCTGCAGGATTCACTTCATCTTCAACTCCAATTTCCATGGATGTGCAATTAGCTAGCATGCTCAAATTATGAACTTGATGAAAAAGTAGGTAGGAAACAATCTTGTTGACTTTTTTTTTGTTAAAAAAACAGGTGCAACGACATATTTACAAAAAAACATAAGTGGTCGAGAGAACAAAATTTGGCAACACATGAACAACACAATAATAGATGTTATTACTTGTACGTGCATGGCAGGACGACGATGATATGGTGGAAGACGTGATCATAAAGACCATCAAAACCGCAACCATCATGGTAACATTGCTCTTTGGTGCCATGACTAGGAGGAGAAGAGATCACCTATTTCTTTGTTGTGTTCTTAAGGATACGGTACGGTCTGCCTCCATGACCCCATGCATGTATAGTCGTTTATATAGAAGGTCAAAATCAAATCTTTGGCATTGGATTGAGTATCAACTAATGGATATGCTTTCCCTATTTTTTTGGTCGGAATTAATTTACTAATAACTTATAAGGACACATTTATGTAAATAAAAAATTACCATTTAGATTTTTAGTGAAAAAGGATTAATTTCTAGAGATATAGTATCCTCCTTTTCTTGGATGTTCCTTGGTATGCAAAGAAATCTTGGACAAAACTTTGGCATTGATTGAGTATTTAGAATGAGATGAATGCAAGTAAATCTTGAACGTTTAGATGCAGGCTTGGTACGTACAGTATTATTTCTCATGCAAAAGATAATGTTGTATATTTCTTTTGATGTTGATACAATAGGTACGTACTAAATTTAATGTAGTGCATTTCATAAGTGAAAATTTCATGTATTTCCTGGTATTTTTCAAGGATGATGCATAAACTGTATCAAATTTCAGCTATTATTTATAATAAATTTTCCGTCATTATATGGAGTTAGCGTACCTGTTCGTAGTTTTTTGCATAACGCTTTGTTAACCGTTTGATCTGGGGCACTAATCTTGGCACAGATCGACCCGCCACGTATCCAAAAGAGAATGTTCGCTCTACGTCTGAGTTGCGCGAACCGTCTCCATCACTACTCGCTGACACCACTACTCACTTTCTCTTCCTCTTCCTCCTCATTTCCTCTTCCCTTTCTTCGCGGATTCTGAACGGATCCCATCGGCACGGGTCTACGCCGCTCCCCTCTGGCGCTCCCCACCATCCTCCCTGCGTTGTTCCTCTTCTAATGATACAATAGATAGACGTACTAAATCTAATGCATTTTTTTTAGTAAGTGCAAATTTCATGCGTTCTTGGTATTTTTCAAGGACGCCAATATCTGGCATACGTCAACTGAGGGTGTTACCCTGAGCGAACTAATATACACATACCACCCGTGAACTAATTTAGGAAAAAAGCTATCATAAAATGATGGCAAATTATACAAAAATCATGTGACAAATATTTAGAGTGATCTTGTGCCCTAAATCATGAAAATAGTTGATTGTAACATTGTTGCAATCACAAAAGAAATACAAAAACAACCAATTGGTTGGATGTGTATCCGAACAAAAAGTTCGCACTACCAAAAAATTCCTTTCATGATATTCAACAAAATGTTGAGTGTTAGAACGAAATCTACTAAATCATTAAACCCATGTTCAAGATATCTTCCAATTTTCCAATAAATCGGCCGATTTATCTCTTACCAGTGTCCGGCCGATAAGATAAATCAGCCGATATGCCGATAAACCGACCGATTTACCCCTTATCTTGGGTTACCGATAATATCCCGATAAGCGATATCCCCAAGATTGCATGAAACAAAACCAGAAATTTAACAATTATTATTTGAACCTAAGTTGCCATTGTTTCATAATATAAAGGGAAAAAACTAAAAAATATGACATAATTTTATTCGATACAAAAATGTCGATGGCGTGTTAAAAATAGTTTCGTCCCATAGTGTACAAAAAGGAATTTACCATGGTTTGTGCAAACAAAAAATGTCTAGAAATAAAGAAAATTAGCATGGTTTTGTTCAACAAAAATTTCCATTCTCAAAAGGTAAATTGATAAAATTAGGCATGGTACAAAAATTAAATTTGACATGGTTTTACAACTCCATGTGTTGTATCATATCAATTAAATTCGGATTATGATAAATAGTGTTTGGAGGTCAAAAAATTTATCTTATTCTACATAAATGGATCTGAGAACTATTTCGCTCGTAAGTTAGGGTCATCGTGGGGAGGGTGTGCTTCAAGGCTTGGCCTTGGCTGGTTTTTCTAGGCACTTGTGGCAGTTCATGTTGTTCCCCTTTATTTCCTTCTATGTTTTTTTGCGGGGTTATTTAATTCCTTCTATTTTATCTTTTAATATTTATATTTATTTTTTAAACATAGTACAACGCAAATGCTTCCATACGTGCACATACACTCATCCCTATAAACCGACACACGCACACCCTACCCCTATAAGCATCTTCGCAATGCTAAACCGGCACATCAAAAAATGCGAGCACCAATGTCAAATTTGGGGTTTGAACTCTAATGGTCTGGGGATACCACTGTTCCTCTAACCAACTCATCCATAGGTTGATTCGATGTAATATCCATTGTTGTAACTAGATCTTGAGTGATTAGAGAACAAGCAGTTAACAACATGGCACCGACCCTGAGGGGCCACATAATTTGAGCCGGTCCAACATCGTATATCATTAAGCTTCTTTTATATTTTGTCTTGGATAATTTAAGTGTGTTTATTGAAGTGTACATATCTAAATCTTACTTCTACATAGGGGTATTTTACAAACCCCTAGCATCAAGTGTGACCTACCATGACAAATCCTTATTTATCACTATGGAACAAATCTGCTACGGCATGTACCAATAAATCAAATATCAATTTTTCACATGATGTTCCTTGCCTTGGAACACGAATACCAGGTACATCATTGTTTCTTTAAGGGACGATATAAATCAGGTAAAACACAAGTTTATGTGAAGGGACTTCCAAGCAAGCACTTCATCACCAAAGTAAACAGATGTCGACCGCATGATAAAAGAGGCTCAATTATGTAGCTTTTACAGTAACTAAATACACTATTACAATCACAATAATATGTAATCAAAGTATTAATCCAGCGAGAAATGAAGCATGTGCTAGACACAACAGCACTGATCGGCGTTGCAGTAGGCCCCAGTTGAGGGCTTGCCCCTGATGTTGCATACGGTCTGGCAACGGTGTGGGCAATTATCCTCATGGAAGCACTCTGCAGGATTTGCTTCATCTTCAACTGCAAGTTCCATCGATGAGAAATTAGCAATCATGCTCAAAGTATGAACTTGATGGAAAAGTATGTAGGAAAAAAATTGTTGACTATTTTTCTGTTAAAAAACAGGTGCAACGACATACTTACAAACAAAAATAATAGATCGAGATAACAATATTTGGCAACATATGAACAACACAATAAGAGATGTTATTACTTGTACGTGCATGGCAGGACGATGATGATATGGTGGAAGACATTATCATAAAGACCACCAAAACCGCAGCCATCATTGTAACATTGCTCTTTGGTGCCATGACTAGGAGGAGAGGAGATCACCTATTTCTTTGTTGTGTCCTTAAGGATACGGTACGGTCTGCCTCCATGACCCCATGTATTATCGTTTATATAGAAAGTCAAGATCAAATCTTTGGCACTGGATTGAGTATCAACTAATGGATATTCTTTCTCCATTTCTTGGTCGGAATTAATTTAGTAATAGCTTTGAAGGACACATTTATGTAAATAAAACATTACTATTTTGATTTTTAGGCAGAAAATGATTAATTCCCAGAGGTATAGTATGCTCCTTTTCTTGGATGTTCCTTGGTATGCAAGGAAATCTTGGAAAAAATCAAATCTTTGTCATTGGATTGAGTATTTAGAATGAGATGAATGCAAGTAAATCTTGGACATTTAGATGCAGGCTTGGTACGTACAATATTATTTCTCATACAAAAGATAATTTTGTATATTTCTCGTGCTGCCGATACAATAGATACATACTAAATTTAATGTAATGCTTTTCATAAGTGCAAATTTCATGTACTTTCTGGTAGTTTTCAAGGATGATGTATAAAATGTACCAAATTTCAGCTATGGTTTATAATAAAATTTTCGTAATCATATGGAGCTAGCTTACCTGTTTGTAGTTTTTTGCACAATGCTTTGTTGACCGTTTGATCTAGGGCACTAATTTTCTTGGTCATACCAAAGGTATACCCTTAAGTACTAGAAATCAAGGGGTACCCTTAGTATCGTGATCTCCTAAGAACACCCAGGAAAACAGGAAGAAACCACCAGAACATAAAGTGTCTAATGAAAACACAAGGACACAGGTCACGACGTCTCCGAGTAATCTGTTACTCGGAGACGAGATGATCTCCGAGTAATCCTTTACTCAGAAGGACGAGAGCCTCTCCGAGTAACCTGTTATTCGGAGAGAAGATAAGCTCCGAGTAATTGATACACGAGATAGCTTCTCGTCCCTCGTTGGTTACCCCAAGTGGAAGGTGAGATGTAGCGTAGCAGCAAGTTTCCCTTAGCAAAGATGCTAAGGTTTAAAGTATCGAACCAGTAGGACTCCAACAGATACAAGTAGGTGCTGAAGCGAACGATTGGCGTCATTGATAATCTAAGGATTGCTAACTTCACCTGGACCTGCACACACAACAGATAGCTTTGCCCCCAACGAGTACAGAGGAGTTGTCAATTCCTCCGGCCTTGTTGTTTACAAAGGATAAAACGCACAGTATAATAATGATAGTGATAGCTAAGGAAAAGTAAATACTGAAAGTAAATTGAAGGTGTAAACAGTGTTGGAAATATGGACCGGAGTCCTATGATGTTCACTAGTGATGTCTCTCTCCCAAAAGACGATAAAATAGCCATGCGAGGTGAACAAATTACAGCTGGGCAATTGACAGGATTATGTGCGCAAACCAATGCTAATTATGCTAAACAGAAAGGAAGAGGCTCAAAAGCACGGGCAGTACGCTAAGACAAGTAGACCAAAATCCATCTGCATCTACCTACTAATCATCCACCTTGAGATATCTATCCAGAACATCTCGCTGGTATTAAGTTGCGAACCCCACCAAAAGTGTAAACTCAAAGCAACAGACAACTGCATTAAAGAACTTTGCGTAAAGTAAACAATCCTTGCACCCGCAAGTACAAGCACCGTTGTTTTCCCCCTTGTGGCAACAGCACATCCCCTAGACTCATGTTTCTGTCACTCAAGCTAGTCATCGGGGGGCATGAACCCACAATCATGCATAACGCTCCCTCTTGGAGTCACTACCTACTACTTGGCCAAAGCAATAAACAGCAACGGAGAACATGCAAGAATTACTCAAGAACATAAATATGAAAGAAGAGAATCAAATATATAACTCAATCACAATCTGAACATAATCTCATAAGCCATCGGATCCCAGCAAACTCAACATAGCAACATCAGAAAGAGTACATAAGTGCCTCGATCATGTAGGGCAGTTCACGAGGTCTAATCCATGAAGAACAAAGAGGGGAGGAGAACATCACATAGCTACTGATCATAGACCCATGTTCCAAGGTGGACTACTCACGGTTCATCCGGGAAGCATCCATGGTGGTGGAGAAGCTCCCGGAGGTGATTCCTCCCTCCGGCAGGGTGCCGGGAAGAGGCCTTCTGGTGCTCCCGATCTTGGAAGCGCAGCGGCGGCGGAACAGAGGAGAGATCGCGTAAAAGGGTTCCTTCTTCGAGGGTTTCTCGTCACGGGGAATAAATACGCGAAAGGAGGCAGCCAGAGGTGGGCCAGGGGCTCCAGGCGCCCCCCCTGGCTCGGCCAAGGGTGGGACCGCGCCCTCTGGCCGCCTGGGGCCCCGCTGGCTCCCCTTTGGCCCCTCTCGGGCTCTTCGCGAAGCTTCCGGTAGGCTGATTTTTCCTATATTTTTCCCGGAATTTTTCTGGTACTTTTAATAAGGGGGAAACCTGAAATAGAAAAACAGCAGAAAACAGGAACTGGCACTGGGGTGCACTGAGTTAATAAGTTAGTCCAAATATGATCAAAAGTGTATGGAATTTCATCAATATCATAGCAATATCACACAAAAGAGGCAAGGAGCAAGCAGAAATTATAGATACGTTTTGGACGTATCAGTAATCAGCTACTCAGAAGAGAGAACCAGCAAGCTACTCACTACTCGGAGGAAGGAAGAGCAACGGGCATGGATCATTAAAGCCAGATCTGTTTCTCCTTCTTAATTAGCAGTAACGAGTAGACCGTTTCTTGTAATTATTATAGGAATTTACCCCTGTAATTAAGACCCATTCACCGAGGCGTTGAAGGGGCAGAGGCGCACTCTATAAGCCTCCCCCTCGCCCCGTGAAAGGACGCGCGCAACACATCTCTTGAGCCTTGAGCAAGAACACCCCAGTCAGGCTGGGACGGGATTAAGGTTGTTATCTCTAAGGAGAGGCCTAACCTGTATAATTTCACTCGCATCAACCTCTCTGCGTACAGATTCATATAGCTCCAAACATCACGCCCTATATCTATTGTCAGGATTATATCCACGACAGTTGGCGCGCACCGTGGGGCAGAGTTGATCAGCAATCGTAGAGATGGTGTCTTCTTCATCTTCCTCGTCGGTTCCGCGGCCCCGAGCTCGTCTGCGGCGAGATGTTTCACTTTGGATCGTTGGCCTTTGTGGCTGATGATTCTGCTTGGCTAGCGGATTCGCCGCTCCAGGCGCAATTGTTGCCTTCGAGAGGCAGCGTTCACTTGTGAGCTGACGAGTCGGGGGCTCTGCGCCTCCAGTTGCCAGCTCAACGTCAAGCACAACCTCTTCTGTCTGTCTGCTACAAGAAGAAGTGTTCAGGTTGCCCACGCGCCCCTCATCGCAACAGGCAAGTTAGGGTGCAGCAAGTGGCGGTCATCGACTCGGTGGAGTCAGCCCAGAGAGCCATTGATAAACTGATAGCAAGAGAAGGCCCAGCGGTGTCCCTTTTGCCTCTTTTCAATACGGCCGAAGATGAAGGTATGCTGACATCTGACCTAGAGCTCGATGAGGAACAAGAAGGGAGCAGCGGTGTCCCGATCGCGGTTGCAGAAGTTTGCATGGCAGAAACACCACCACCTCAACCATCACCAGTCCGAGCTGACCTAGCCCGGAATGAAGCTAATATCCCATCTGGGGCCAATGGCCGGGAACCAGCTCGGCGTACCTCTGCCTTCCGGAGATTGGAACTCGGAGGCTCAAGTTGGCAGCCCCGACCTCTTACTCGGGAAGAGCAAGCGGAGGCAGAGGCAGTAGAGCAACTGCTAAATACTCCCATAGATACGACCACCCCGGAAGGACGATGTCTAGAAGAAGCCAGATTGACCAACCTGGCTGAGCGAGAACGCCTAACCGAATTGGAAAATACCTTAGAGTGTCAAGCCCGAGAGGTTGCTCGTCTCAAGCAAAGCAGAACCAGCTGGCAGTTGCGAGGGCAAGGCAGAGAGCCTTTCCGATCCATGGAAACCCTAGTGGAGAACCTCATAGCGGCAAATCGGATTGCAAACTCCTTGCAACCTAGTGGGTCTGCAGCGGAGGGAATTCAGCACTTGGCATTTCTGTTGCAGGTAGTAGTAGACCAAAATGTTGCGGTTAGTCAATCACCGCAGCGTGTTCATTCCCAAGTTCCTCCCGCTGGTACATGACAATCAGTGCATACGCCCTATGGTGACACTCGGAGAAATAGGAACACACCACCCCGGCACAGAAATGATCCCCGAGAAGGTTATCGCCATGACCAATATCGGCGTCCAGAGCACCGGAGACAAGATAACTATGAGGCTCACAGATATGAACAAGGTGATCCACATAGAGAGGAGTTCCATCAGCGCCGAGCCAGTCATCAGGGTAATCGATACATTGATGTCGATGACGACGCCCGGAGTCATCTGGTGCAGAGCCGAGTTGATTGTGCTAGGTCCCATCGGCAGCATCAGGCTCGTCCCTCAATGGCTACAGGACCAGTTTGTTTCAACGAGAGAATTCGGTCCACTCCAATTCCTCCTCACTTCCGAATAGCACAAGGGGTGGACAAATATCGAGGTGATGCCAAGCCTCATACATGGTTAGATGATTACACAATAGTATTACAAATCGGAGGGGGAGGAGGTGAGATAGCCATGATGCACCTTCCGTTGATGTTGGAGGGTTCAGCTCAGACATTGTTATACCATCTTCCTCCCAGTAGTATTTGTATTTGGGAAGATTTGGAGAAAGTGTTTGTCAAAAAAATTGAAGGCACTTACAAGAGGCCCGGAGGGCTAACTGAGTTGCAATTGTGCGTACAAGGGAATACAGATTCCATTTGGGATTACATCCAGAGGTGGATTACGCTCCACAACTCGGTAGAAGGAGTCTCTGAGTTCCAAGCCATCCATGTTTTCAAGAAAGGGGTTAAGTATAGAGAGTTAAGCCTCAAGATGGCAAGGTCTCCCCATGTCATTCACTCGGGAGACTAATGGAGATCGCAAACAAGTATGCCAATGGTGAAGAGGAGATTCGCTAGAAGACCCAGCAACACTGAGGTGGAGGGAGCAACTCGGCACCCAACCCAAAGCAGAAGACTGGAGGCAACAACAAGAGAAAGGCAGAGGACGCCCCAACAGATGCCGAGTTGGTAGCAGTTGCGAATGCCTCAGGGATTCATGGTAGAGGTCAACCAAGGAAAGAATGGCAACCTCGTCAAAAGAAGCCAGCAAATGACGATGAGGTTTTGGATCAACCCTGTCCCCTTCATACAACCCGAGATGCTGAAGGAAAGTTAATTCTCCCAAAGCATACAGCTCGGCAGTGTCTTTTGATCAGAAGGGCAGCTCAGAATAAAAAAGCAGGACCTTGATGTCTACGCACGCTTCTGTTCTTGTAGACTATGTTGGGCCTCCAAGCGCAGAGGTTTGTAGGACAGCATCAATTTCCCTCAAGTGGATGACCTAAGGTTTATCGAACTCAGGGAAGTAGAGGTTGAAGATGGTCTCTCTCAAGCAACCCTCCAAGTAAGATACAAGAAGTCTCTTGTGTCCCCAACACACCATATACAACTAGGAGTTGTATAGGTGCACTAGTTCGGCGAAGAGATGGTAAAATATGGGTGATTGGTGTGGCAAAGCAAGGTAATATAAATCTGTAATAAAAAGTGTAGCAAGCAAACATGTGACAAAAGTGAGCACAAACGGTGTAACAATGATGGAAACAAGGCCTAGGATTCATACTTTCACTAGTGGAAACTCCCAACAACATTAACATAGTCTAATAACATGATATTTCCCATAAAACATGCAATGGAGACGCACTCGGAGGTCATTCCTTTGTGGTCAAGAGAGGACGAGAATTATGTAGGGCTACAAAAGCACACCTCAAAGTTCGTAGTTCTCAATCTATGGAATTCACAATGTCACCGAGGCCATCCAAAGAGAGTACCACAATCACCACAACATATCTCAAGGATAGTCAAAGACAAGCACCAAGAGACTCTCAATCTTAAATCAACACACAAAAGAGGAAATCACTCATGAAAATATTCTTCTAATCCATGTCCAATAGACCGTTGTCACCATGGTCTAGGGGATTATACTAGATAAGATCAAGTGAGTACATCAATCCAATACATAGAGGAAGGGAAATATCATGGGATCACCCTACATTAACATAGCCTATGATCACAACGAAGATCACATCATGGGAGAGAGAATTGACCACATAGCTACTGGTAGAAACCTCAGCCCCGAGGAGGGACTACTCCCGCATCATGGAGGGAGGACGCAACGTCGATGGAGATGAATCCGAGGACACTTCCCCGTCCCGGCAGGCTGCCGGCACATGAATTATGGTCCCCCGAAACTTGTTGGCGATGGCGGCGGAGAACGGAATTGCTTCTGGAGAAAAGGGGTCTGGAATCAGGGTTTTCGCGACGGGAGAATAAATAGGAGCCAAAAGGGGGCACCGGGGGGCCACCAGTCGCCCAGGCGGCCATCCGGCGCGGGTGGGCCCCTGGCCACGCCAGGAGGGCGCCTGGGGGCTGTGGGCCACCCCAGGGCCCCATCCTCCGGCTGGAGGACTCTTCTGGAATGCTGATTTTTATATATTTTTCCCGGAATTTTCTGAGCACTTTTAATAATGGGAAAACCTGAAATACAAAAACGGCAGAAAATAGAAACTGGCATGGGTGCACTGAGTTAATAGGTTAGCCCAAATATGATCAAAAGTGTATGAAAGTGTATCTAAAACATAGCAATATCACACAAAACATGCATGGAGCAAGGAGAAATTATAGATGCGTTTGGGACGTATCAACATCCCCAGGCTTAATTCCTTCTCGTCCTCGAGTAGGTAAATGATAACAAGCATAATTTCTGTGGTGAAATGCTAACAACCATATAAGAACTTTGTAAGTAAAGCAATCAAGGTATGCGATTCAATTCAAGTCATAACAGGCAAGAGTCTATATTAGCATTGAAACAAGCAACGAAAGAACATTAGATGCAAGAGCTCTTAGCTGTCCGTGACTCGAATGTCTCCAAATGGTGTTTGCGTGCAAGAAGGGGGATATGGGAATACGAGAGAAAAATATATTTGTTGAGAACTCAATCTACTAAAGTTTCACACTTGGTCTTCTTTGGAATCTAATCTTGACTCATCCCCAGACCACTAGCCAAGTACAAGTCAATTTGATCCACTCCTTTTCGATATTTTGAGCACTCATGCAATGGATGAGCGTAAGCACGAGAGTTGATACTTAGGAAGGCAAAGAGAGAAATATGGTGGAGGAGGAAGACAAAAAGGTGAGAAAGTCTCACATCGACGAGGACAAAAATAGGCGACAAGGCCAAATGATAGATATGATGTGAGGAGTAGGGATTTCCATGCAATGGATGCACATATGAGCTAAGAAAATCTCTCCAATGGAACTAGTGGGGGTGCATCTAAGTTGATCGCTCATGAAGACCTAGAGCTCTTTTGAGGAGGCTCATCCTTGGAATATGCAAGCCAAGTTCTATAGTGTGAAGGTCCCCACATAGCTATATGCATGAATGATCATCTGTATGGAGTACAAGGATAAGAGGGAGTACTAGTGTGGATCTTTCAAAAGGATAGTAGTGTTGCCCCTTTCTCTCTTTTTATTTTTATTTTTCCATTTTTTCTATTTTTTGTATTTTTGGTGGCCTTAATGGCTCTTTCTATTTAACTCTCATTTGTTCTCTTTGGGATTTTTATTTTGTCCACTTTGGATCTTTTCCTCACTTAAGGGCAACACTCTAATTTACAAGAGGGTATAGAAGATCTTTCACACTTTACAAGGTACTCAAAAACATAAAGAAGATGTAGCTATCATGATGTATGCAATGTATGCCTCTGCCAGTGTAGCAGGAACATGTATGACATGAAGATCAAGTCATGAAGAGGTGATGTTGCATGGCAATATATCTCAGAAAGGCTATGGAAATGCCTTGATAGGTAGGTATGGTGGCTGTTTTGAGGAAAGATATAGGGAGGTTTATGATGACAGAGTTGTTGGATATATGCTCTAGAGGCAAATAATATATGATTATTCTAATATATCTAAATAAGTTCATGACCAGTTTCATACTGTGCTGGAACTGTATCAGTGAAACAATGATACAGGTGTGGTATAGAAACCACCAGAGTTCCTAGTCAGCCTCTCATGATGACTGGTTTATCGTCAACTGATGATTGTGGTTTCACGATCATGGACAATCAAGTCAATTGACGGTAAGGTCACCTCATTGAATGAATGACGTGATGAAGATTACCCAATGCAAGCATTGCAGCATGATTAAATCGTAAAAGTTCAGTGTTGTAATTACAGAGCGTAGTAGCATGTTCCTTTGACCGTGAGATCACGCATAATTGCTATCTTCTGAGGATGTTTTGAGTGCATTAACCGTCACACTGAAACATGGTGACCATAAAGGTGTATCTTGGGCTATCCGATGGGATATGTTGAGGAGTGTTGATTCAAGAGCGGGATTTGTCAATCCATATAATGGAAAGATACTTCATGGCCAACTCGGTGAGATTGCATCCATAAAGCGGCGCAGCGTGTGACTAGGTCACAAGGATGAATATCACGGAACGAGTGAATAAGATTTGTCGTTAAGAAGATAGAACTAATGCATTGGATGCAGTTGATCGAATCTTGGACTAATCTAGTATCACATGACAAAGGGAATGGTATACAACATGTATGGTTCAATCGGTTACTTCCGGAATGCACAGGGGTCATTATGGGCATCCAGGTCCCACTGATGATCATTGACCATAGCCTCATCTCGGTCATGACTGGAGTGTTCCCGGACCGTAGGGTAACACACTTAAGGGCTCGATGAAATTGGAGACCTTTTCGGAACTATCGGAGTTACCGGAGATATGAGAGAGAACTCTGAAATCGTTTCAGAGGGAGACGGAAAAGGTTCCGTGGTTTTTCGAATTGTTCAAAAAGTTCTTTTGATATGTTTTATTATTTAATTAAATGAATTAAATATTAAAATATAATTTAAATAATTAAATGGAATAAAGTTTCTTTTATTTTTCTTTGAGAAAGAAAGAGAAAAAGAAAAAGAAAAGAAAAAAGAAAAAAAAGGGAGCAAAGGCTTGGGCGCCATGGGCCTTGGCCCACTTGGGCCACTTGGCCATGTGCCAAGCCACGGCCACCACGCCATGGCCTTGCATGGCCGGCCACTTGCGGCCACATGCATGGCGCATGTGTGTGCCACGGCTAGGCATGTGGTACTACTATTAGTACCACATCGCTAGTTGACAGGTATTTACACCCCGGTTTCCCCTATATATAGATGTGGTGGGTAGCCCTTTTTAAACACAGAAAATTCCAGAAAAATACAGATAAATTTTGTAGATCTCTCTCTCCCTATTTCTCCCTCCTATGAACGTACTCCCCTTGTTTGGAGTCTGCACTGGGTTGCGGATGTCTCCACTATACGCACGCCGTCGTGCTGCTGCAACTCTGGTTCCGGAGGTCTGCTTCCGCCACCTTCGCTGGATCGGAGAACGGAGGTCGTCATCGAGTCTCGTATGTGTGCGAGTACTACGAGGTGCTACACGTGTGGCACTACACCTATTCGGGTGCTCAACACAGCCAGGGGGCTGTGAACCTTGATCGGCTACATCAACCACGTTTGCGGGAACGTTTCCCGCGCAACGGATTACACCCCGAGGTATGTTTCCGCGAGATATGTTTCCGCAAGTCTTTCAGTTACAGCATTACAGCTAGATAGATCTTGGGTTAAGGGCGACGCTAGTTAGAAAAATTATTATTTTCTGCTGCCAGACCCAACAGCGGTATCATGAGCTAGATCTATGCTTCGTATTGCTGTACGGTTAGAACACATCGTGGATGTGGGCGTTGATTCTACAATTGTTACCCTCTCACGTGTATTTGTTATATCTGTGGCATTGTTTGATGAAGCGGCCCCCGACCGACCTTACGCGTACGCTTACGCGAGACTGGTTCCACGCTTGACATACGACTTGTACCGTATAAAGTGGCTCTGGGGGTGTCTGTTTCTCTTACTTTAGCGGATATGGCATTTGCAACGGAGGGCCCCATACGGGGTGTAATAGAGACAATCTATAATCAGCGTTGTGGTTCAATGTTCGTAGAAACGGTTGATCTATGAAAAGCCCTAGCAGCCAAGTAAAACATGCAATATACAAATATAGAGGCGTCTAACTTTATATTGCAAAGGGGGCTATTGTTGTTTGCTTAATTTTGATGTAGTGATAGCTTTGCTATGTGTTACTAGAATGTAGTAAACGATCATCATGATGAAACAAACTTAAATGGAGACACTGTAGACTTAGTGCCACCATGATCATACATCTTAAAACTTGCTAGTATAGGATACACGACGGTAGCATTAAATAACATGATCCCTTATAAAATGCCAAACATAAGTATTCTACCGAAGTGTGCACCATCTGGAAGGTTCTCTTTATGATAGGCAGGCCGTGACGATCGGGTGTCATACATACATTAGAGTTCGCATGAGGTTGGGCCTGGCAAGCCTAGCATATGTCGATATGGCCTTGCTAAGCAGCATATAACACTAAGGTCAATTTGGCGAGCCTAGCATATGTAGATATGGCCTAGGAATACTAGAGATCGGAAGATCGAGCATGAGTCACATATAGGATGTGATCGCACAAACTAGTTGTCTACCTTTGAAACTAATCTGTCGGCCGTTGTGATATTCGAGGACGGATAGTGAATCTGGATCATGTAATCACTAAAACTTCTTAGGGATGATTGTTTTTGTGTGAGCTCATCTATAATATGATTATTATGAACTCATTGTTATGAACTAGTCTTAATTGTTTTCCTTGCAAATATTTTGTAGAAAATTAAAATGGACATGAATCAGTATCATGGATTGGTTACTTTCTTACGTGGTGAAAGAATTAAAGATGATGGGTCAAATTTCGTTGATTGGTACTTATACCTTAGGACTGTGCTCAAGAGAGCTAACCTCCTGTTCGTGATACAAGAGCGTATGGGAGACCCCCCAGTAGACAACATGGATGAAAAAGTAATGCTTGATTACCATAATCGTCGAAGGACTTACGCCATGGTTAAAAGTGTCATAAAAACTAGCTTTCCGCAAGATTTACGTGAACAATATGCGGATATGGACACGTTTGACACAATCTACATGATGAAGTCATTGTTTATACATCAGTTCAGAGTGGCCAGATTTGAGTTAGAAAATAAGTTTCTTACTGCAAAGATGGAAGAGAACACTTGTCTCAAAACTCACGTAGCCAAGATGCATGGGATACATCTGAAACTCGTGGAGGACTTTGACTATTGGACCATAGAGGAGTCTGCTATAAACATGGTGCTACACTCGCTTCCACCGAGTTACACAGACTTTGTCCATGACTATGTCGGAAGAGGTGAAAGCCTCCAGTTCTTTGAGTTCATGGTCAACCTCTGAGATTTAGAGGTTGAACCCATTGAAGTATAAATTGTTGATGGAGAAGGTATATGTTTGATATACTCATTATAAATGTTTTTTCCCTTATACAACATTTGCAGTTTAATAAGTATTTGATACTTGTTCTGTTTTATGAAAACAGGGCCTGCCGTTGCATGGACGGGAAGAGGTGCGATCCAGGATTGATGGCAACCAAGACAGTTGATGGACACCAAGATTTCACCAAGACATCTATCATAGAATTGTACTTAGAGTATTAGATAAATCTTTTGTAATAAATCGAATATGAACACTTAGTGGTATGTCTTGCATCTCGCGAGACGAAGTTGTTCATGTTTTGAGACAAGTTAGTTGTTCCAGTTTGATGAATAAAGTGTGCTTATACTATGATTGCAATTGAGTTTATATTATGATAAAAGCATTTATAAAACACCATAATTGTCAAGTGATATTCAATGTTTAATGCTTAAGTTATTTTGAATAACAATAAAGTCAAAGGTCATAATTAGATTAAATGCTTGAGATGAATTCATAAATGATGAAGTCATTAGATACGTGATCTATTAACTCATGAATTTATTATCAACCAAGATGACTAATGACGGAGTTATAGCAAAGTAGAACTTGCGCAAAACATTGTACATAAATGATGTATTAACCAAGCGCATGAATAATCATTAAAGATGCTTCGCATGATTAATTGAACAAGGAATTAAATTGAGATCATAAATCTGAGATTACGGAATCACAGTGAAGTTGGATATAAGAATAAAAATCACCATGATGTAATCAAAGTGATGAGTATTATAGTTGACACAAATGGGAGACTTGTGGAAATAATGCCACAAATTACGATGGAAGTTTAAAGTGCTCAAGCACCTAAAACCATTTGTAGTCATGCTAAAATGTAGTGTGGTCTAAATACATTCCCTTACGCTAATGCTATTGAATGAACAAAGTTTTTATAATTTATTAAGTTAAAACACCTACTTCATGAAATAAGGAAACCATTCTGAATTTAATGAAGCTGATAACTCCATATGATGATGGTGTTAGAAAGTTTCTAGAAGTTTTATATGATATAACTTTCTTTGTATTAGAGTTGTGAGCAATTGTAAAACACACCTTCTCAAATAGCAAAACTTGTATTGCTTAATTGGTAAATGAGAAGATGGTTCTCAATGAATAAACCAATGGGAGAAAAGTGAATTCTTTGACCAGGGTGATTGACCCTGCCTCCAGATAACAGAGTAATGCAACGGAAAACGTTCCGCTGCAATGACTCCATGAAAAGAGGAAATATGCTATTGATGATGATCATGGTATATAAGTTAAAGCCTTAGTTTAAAAATAAGAAGATTGTCATGAATACGTTCTGTACAGAACAATAATCATGAGTCTTCTTAAGTGAAACAAAAGGGATACTACTCATAAATTACGAAGGATTGATGGTTACCTAGGAAACGAGGAGAAATAAAATCATATTTAGTTGCATATGGGATGGCTCACATCCTATGAAATAAAGTAGTTATTTCACATTCCGAATAACCAGGTAGTTATTAAGAATGATGCAACACATAAAGGCATGATTTGGCACATAAAATATGTTATGGCTAAATTCAATAATGATTGACTATGAAAGCGTAGTAATGCTAAATCAATATGGGTATTTCATTCACGAACACTATGAAGGGACCATAGCTTGAAATTGCATCACATTCAAGTTGTGGAATTTGAAGAGAAGTAGCAATTGGCATAACGAAAGAATGTTTCGATAAGATGGACCATAGTACCTCAAGGCAAAAACTCTCAACCTTGATTTGATCAAGTGATTTTGAAGTAATCAAAATATTGAGACGGACTGCAATTTCATGAAATTGAGTGGGAGTTTTGAAGACTTCCTGAAAACTTGGAATGCAGAGATCATTTTCTGAGTGGGAACTTTGGGAGCAATATTATTATGTCTAACATAATTAGAATAGAAACTTTATAAAAGCTTACTTACAGATGTCAATTTCATATATATACGATGATATATGTGAAAACAATCGCATATATATACGTTGATATACATGGAGATTAAGGCTAATAAGATGAAAGGATTACGAGAATCTGATATGAACGAAATATAGATGTGTCACACACTAAAATCTATAAGGATAGATTAGGACACGTGTAATGAACATCAAAAAGATTGGAATGATATCCTAAACAAGAAAAGGTTCTTGTGGGTAAGAATTATATAAAGGATGTAAAACCTTAATATCACAAAATAATGTTTTAATGGAAGAATAGGGATGCATTTTGTCTCAAGACATGTGATCCTATATGACCTTTGACATATGATTCTACCATAAAACGGAAGTTGTGAATCCAATAACAGAATGACTCAAAAGTTCTTAGAAGAAGAACAGGTTCCGATGTGCTTGGTTGGCAAAACACAGAACTTGAGCAAAGTCCAAGCATTCAGTATCTGCAGAGAAACTGAGGACAATACTCTAAATGATAGAAAAGATAATAGACTTGAATGTAATACTGGATTACGATTGCAAGCCTTATTATGGGTCTATATGAATTAGAGATATCACCAAAAGGAATAGAAAGGAAATGTGAGCTATAATTTCACGAACCAAAACTCAACAAAATATAAATATCTACTTAAGGAAGTAGAAGGTTGAATAAAGTTCAGCATAAGAAGTTTAGACTTCTGGCTGAGTGTATTTTTCAGTATACATGACTATGGGAGTCCTAGGGACTAAAACCATTTTGTCATTAGAGAATACTGTAAAATAAGAAGTCTCACTCTCCCGCCAAACTTATAATTCAAGCATTATTAGATAATGAAGGGTATATCAAGCAAGTTGACCAATACCTGTTGCAAAGGAACATACGAATCTGAATGGGTACATATCGTTGACGAAACCTCTTCCATGAGCAAGCATGATCAATAAACACTTATATGATAAGATGATTATGATCGAGAAAATATGCAGCTAGATTATTTGCTTTCTAGTGCAAGTGGGAGACTGTTGGATATATGCTCTAGAGGCAAATAATATATGATTATTCCAATATATCTAAATAAGTTCATGACCAGTTTCATACTGTGCTGGAACTGTATCAGTGAAACAATGATACAGGTGTGGTATAGAAACAATCAGAGTTCCTAGTCAGCCTCTCATGATGACTGGTTTATCGTCAACTGATGATTGTGGTTTCACGATCAAGGACAATCAAGTCAATTGACGGTAAGGTCACCTCATTGAATGAATGACGTGATGAACATTACCCAATGAAAGCATTACAACATGATCAAATCGTAAAAGTTCAGTGTTGTAATTACAGAACGTAGCAGCCTGTTCCTTTGACCGTGAGATCACGCATAACTGCTATCTTCTGAGGATGCTTTGAGTGCATTAACCGTCACACTGAAACATGGTGACCATAAAGGTGTATCTTGGGCTATCCGATGGGATATGTTGAGGAGTGTTGATTCAAGAGCGGGATTTGTCAATCCATATAATGGAAAGATACTTCATGGCCAACTCGGTGAGATTGCATCCATAAAGCTGCGCAGCGTGTGACTAGGTCACAAGGATGAATATCACATAACGAGTGAATAAGATTTGTCGGTAACAACATAGAACTAATGCATTGGATGCATTTGATCGAATCTTGGACTAATCTAGTATCGCATGACAAAGGGAATGGTATACAACGTGTACGGTTCAATCGGTTACTTCCGGAATGCACAGGGGTCATTATGGGCATCCACGTCCCACTGATGATCATTGACTGTAGCCTCATCTCGGTCATGACTGGAGTGTTCTTGGACTGTAGGGTAACACACTTAAGGGCTCGATGAAATTGGAGACCTTTTCGGAACTATCGGAGTTACCGGAGATATGAGAGAGAACTCCGAAATCGTTTCAGAGGGAGACGGAAAAGGTTCCGTGGTTTTTCGAATTGTTCGGAAAGTTATTTAGATATGTTTTATTATTTAATTAAATGAATTAAATATTAAAATATAATTTAAATAATTAAATGGAATAAAGTTTCTTTTATTTTTCTTTGAGAAAGAAAGAGAAAAAAAAGAAAAAAAAGGGAGCAAAGGCTTGGGCGCGATGGGCCTTGGCCCACTTGGGCCACTTGGCCATGTGCCAAGCCACGGCCACCACGCCATGGCCTTGCATGGCCGGTCACTTGCGGCCACATGCATGGCGCATGTGTGTGCCACGGCTATGGCATGTGGTACTACTATTAGTAGTACATCGCTAGTTGACAAGTATTTGCACCCTGGCTTCTCCTATATATAGATGTGGTGGGTAGACTTTTTTGAACACAGAAAATTTCAAAAAAATACAGATAAATTCTGTAGATCTCTCTCTCCCTATTTCTCCCTCCTATGAGCGGACTCCCCTTGTTTGGAGTCTGCACTGGGTTGCGGATGTCTTCACTATACGCACACCGTCGTGCTGCTGCAACTCTGGTTCCGGAGGTCTGCTTCCGCCACCTTCGCTGGATCGGAGAACGGAGGTCGTCATCGAGTCTCGTATGTGTGCGAGTACTACGAGGTGCTACACGTGTGGCACTACACCCATTCGGGTGCTCAACACAGCCAGGGGGCTGTGAACCTTGATCGGCTACATCAACCACGTTTGCGGGACGTTTCCCGCGCAACGGACTACACCCCGAGGTATGTTTCCGCAAGTCTTTCCGTTACAGCATTACAGCTAGATACATCTTGGGTTAAGGGCGACGCTAGTTAGAAAATTTATTGTTTTCTGCTACGAGACCCAACAAGAGCGTATCATGCCAAGGGTTTGGTTGTACCGGCGAAGGTGGACGCCAACTCACGGAGTGAGAAGAGGGAAATGCACGGCACGGGAGAGGCTAGCAAATATGAGGAGGTGGAAGTGTCAACTTTCAATACTTACATTAGTCCGAAGAACTCATGCACTTATTATCGGTAACTCTCAATCTAATAAGGAGGTTCACAAAGAGACAAGTACCCCGAGGAGGATTGTATGGGGTTTGGTTATCCTTGCGCATCCTCGACTCATGGTACGTGAGTGTACTCTAATATCCGATCCCTCAAAAGATTAGTGATCCATCTAGTAGCTAGAGTTCTCAACTAGTTTTGTAGGTTTTGAAAATAAACACGGATTGCTCAAAATACGACACCTATCACTAATAGGCTAGAGCTCTTGACACCAAAAGTTCAAACATTACTCACAACAATACCTCAAAACTATTGCAAGTTACTACTACAATTGAATAGAAACCTCAATTACCTACTTCAAGACAAGACACAACTCAGTGCAATAACCAACTCTCTTAACACGATAAACATGAAAACTAAAAGAGAGTTCCAGCAACAAACTAAACAAAATCCAAGGCTCTTGCTAAAGACAAACACTAAAACTAAACCTAAACATGGTAGCAGATACGAAAAGATAAAGAACACACAACAGAGAAAAGATATGCATGAAAATCCTATAATGTGTTCTTGATTCGAGTGGAGCGTGATTCTCTCCCACACAAAGTGAGCTGGGATCTAACTTGTTATGAACAGAAAGCAAAGCTAAAGAAAATTAAAAGGTAAACCTAAGAGCGAGACGCTCCAAGCATAGCACATAACGCATGAAGTGATAAAAATATAGTGAGACGAAGGACGAACTGATGATTGTTGATGGGGAAGGGGATGCACCCATGCATCCCCAATATTACGCTTGACACTCCCGGATCTTCTTTCATCATCTTCCCTCACAAACTTGAAAACTCCCTTCATACATAACTCATCATAAGCTGATTAGAGAGGTTAGTACCCTTAATAAAATATTTTTCCCCACTTTATATAAAGATATTCTTGAAGAGCTACTATTTCCAAAAGGTTTTTGCAAAGAAAAAGCAAGCTTAAGGTTTGCAAAAGTAAGGAAAGGCAAAACGTGGCAGAATCTGTGAAAAACAGAACAACAGGTAGTAAAGAATTTTTTCGGGGCACTTCTTCAACTCAAATCAGAAAACTCAGAACATACGGAAGTTCCGCTATTGTATAGAACACGCTGTGTAAAAAATACAGCTCAAAAAGATGAACCGGTGATTTGCTCCGATTTTTCCGTCAAGTAGACATAATCTGTTTTCTGGACAACATGTCACAACTTTTGCTTCCCTTATCATAAGAGGCTATAACTTGGCACAAAGCTTGAAAATAAAGATACAATGATGTTGCTACAGTATTAACAATCATCAAGACCACTAAAAACTGAAAGTAAAAACTCAAACTAAAGATAACAAGGGTTGTCTCCCTAGAGCTCTTTCTTTATAGCCATAAAGATAGGCTTAAGATTTTAATGATGCTCTCATAGGAATAAGGAATAAGAGTTGAAGAAAAAAAAAGAGCATCAAGAAGCAAATAACAAACACATTTAAGTCTAACATGCTTCCTATGCAAAGGGATCTTGTAGATCATAGCAATATCACGCAAAACATGCATGGAACGAGCAGAAATTATCGATACATTTGGGACGTATCAACTGTTCCATCCCCTGCATAACAATTATTCCTAATTATTTCAATTATCCCAAGTGGTATTTTGAACGGGATACATTCAGTAGGTGGAGGAGACTTCTCTACTATTGGCGTGGTAAAGCGGCCTTCCCCAAATAGCGAACTAAGAGTGCATTTTTCCATAAGCATAACTAGTGAAAAATAAAAACAAGAAACAAAAAGATTTAATTGCAAGATCTAAAGATATACCTTCAAACGCTTACCTCCCCGGCAACGGCGCCAGAAATGGCTTGATGTCTATGCACGCTTCTGTTCTTGTAGACTATGTTGGGCCTCCAAGCGTAGAGGTTTGTAGGACAGCAGCAATTTCCCTCAAGTGAATGACCTAAGGTTTATCGAACTCAGGGAAGTAGAGGTTGAAGATGGTCTCTCTCAAGCAACCCTCCAAGTAAGATACAAGAAGTCTCTTGTGTCCCCAACACACCATATACAACTAGGAGTTGTATAGGTGCACTAGTTCGGCGAAGAGATGGTAAAATATGGGTGATTGGTGTGGCAAAGCAAGGTAATATAAATCTGTAATAAAAAGTGTAGCAAGCAAACATGTGACAAAAGTGAGCACAAACAGTGTAACAATGATGGAAACAAGGCCTAGGATTCATACTTTCACTAGTGGAAACTCCCAACAACATTAACATAGTCTAATAACATGATATTTCCCATAAAACATGCAATGGAGATGCACTCGGAGGTCATTCCTTTGTGATCAAGAGAGGACGAGAATTATGTAGGGCTATAAAAGCACACCTCAAAGTTCGTAGTTCTCAATCTATGGAATTCACAATGTCACCGCGGCCATCCAAAGAGAGTACCACAATCACCACAACATATCTCAAGGATAGTCAAAGACAAGCACCAAGAGACTCTCAATCTTAAATCAACACACAAAAGAGGAAATCACTCATGAAAATATTCTTCTAATCCATGTCCAATAGACCGTTGTCACCATGGTCTAGGGAATTATACTAGATAAGATCAAGTGAGTACATCAATCCAATACATAGAGGAAGGGGAAATATCATGGGATCACCCTAGATTAACATAGCCTATGATCACAAGGAAGATCACATCATGGGAGAGAGAATTGACCACATAGCTACTGGTAGAAACCTCAGCCCCGAGGAGGGACTACTCCCGCATCATGGAGGGAGGACGCAACGTCGATGGAGATGAATCCGAGGACACTTCCCCGTCCCGGCAGGCTGCCGGCACATGAATTATGGTCCCCCGAAACTTGTTGGCGATGGCGGCGAAGAACGGAATTGCTTCTGGAGAAAAGGGGTCTGGAATCAGGGTTTTCGCAACGGGAGAATAAATAGGAGCCAAAAGGGGGCACCGGGGGGCCACCAGTCGCCCAGGCGGCCATCCAGCGCGGGTGGGCCCCTGGCCACGCCAGGAGGGCGCCTGGGGGCTGTGGGCCACCCTAGGGCCCCATCCTCCGGCTGGAGGACTCTTCTAGAATGCTGATTTTTATATATTTTTCCCGGAATTTTCTGAGCACTTTTAATAATGGGAAAACCTGAAATACAAAAACGGCAGAAAATAGAAACTGGCATGGGTGCACTGAGTTAATAGGTTAGCCCAAATATGATCAAAAGTGTATGAAAGTGTATCTAAAACATAGCAATATCACACAAAACATGCATGGAGCAAGGAGAAATTATAGATACGTTTGGGACATTTGGCAAAGCAAGGTAATATAAATCTGTAATAAAAAGTGCAGCAAGCAAACATATGACAAAAGTGAGCACAAACGGTGTAACAATGATGGAAACAAGGCCTAGGCTTCATACTTTCACTAGTGGCAACTCCCAACAACATTAACATAGTCTAATAACATGATATTTCCCATAAAACATGCAAAAGAGACGCATGTGACGCCCCCAAAATCAATCTGTGTACAGTAATAATACACGCAGGATACACGGCTGAGATTAGGGTGCCACGGTGAGGATATCACAGCACAACACTAAACACAAAAGGATAAACCAATATGTTACGATAAAGGGGGGTCACGCGGACCCGAATACATAAGTTATACAAGCCATAATATCTGAGTACAGACATAGTTAGTCAAATTTTGCCTTAAGAAGGCTAGCACAAATAACATCAGAGATACAGATCGAAAAGGCAAGGCCTCCTGCCTGGGAGCCTCCGAAACTACTCCTGGTCCTGGTCAACGGGGGTCTCGACGTAGTAGTAGCCGCCTCCGGGGTACTCCTGCTCCTGGGCTCCAACGTCGACTGCAGCGGCCGATCAGGCAAACAGAAAGGGGGAAATAAAGCAAAGGTGAGTATCTAGTATACCCGCGAGTCTTACGTCCGCTACTAAGCATTATGCATTTGTATCAACGGAAGGAAGAGGCTGTAAATAGTGGACTGCAAGATAGAAATCAGAATAAGGGTAAGAAGCTAGGCCTATCGAAGACTAGCATCTTCTGACGGTGTCTTGCAGCATGAGAAGGGAAACAGCCAACAGTTTACATAAAGCATAAATAATCAATGAAGCAGAAGTTGCTGCAACATTGTATAATAGTAAGTTGTAATGATTAATAATAATAATGCCTCCGAGTTCCCTTCCTCGACTCCCTGCGAGGAAGAAGACTCGAAACCATACAGTTTAATAGTAATAGTTTCTAGTGGTAAGATCCAGCTTCAGCATAAAGCGTCCTGTTACCGTGGACACGGCTATTCGAATAGATTAAACTCCCTGCAGGGGTGCACTACTGTTCAGCCTGCACGCTCGGATCTCCAGGGTGGCGTGAACCTTGTTAGGGAACGCCCCACCGAGGCTATCCGACACGTCGCAGCCCATCCTAGGCTCAACAGAGAGGCCATCCGCCGGACTATATCCTATGCGCCAAGGGGTCTAGGTCCCTCACCCTTGCACGCTCCTGCACGGTGCGAGTCTGGCCGGTGAAGCAAAAGCAAATCCAAACACACCTGCTGTAGCAAAAAGACAAGACCACTTCCCGGCGATCAGGCCGCAGTACTGCTGACGTCTGAAGAGCTTTCGGACAAACTACGACGCGGAGGGCCCACACCGTAATCCCACGTGTAGGTAGTGCGTACAGACCAACGGGTCTCTCAAGTCATCCGCCGAACCATTTAGCATTTTAATTAACCTGCGTGACAACCGTTATCGTTGCCTCGACTTAACCGACCCGCGGTCAACGACAGCAGTCAGGACCACCAGTACATCGGTGCCTGCCCTGTCGTCCCACCAAGTCTCTGCGGTTACCAACAAGGTGAACCGTCTCCTTACCTTGTCTCGCGTGTGCTCTTGGTAGAGCTCGACTTTCGTGGTTTGGTAACTCTCACGAGATACGAGCAGGGGCCAAGCACGCCAGTAACGTCGGTCGTACCCTCCCTGTCGTTCCCGACGATATACCTCTCGCGGGCACCGTTGGGTCGCCCGATTTCTTACCTTTAAGGACAACCGCTGTTCAGGACCCTATGGCGGCAAGACAAAGTCAGCCTCGAGTGGAGCACAAGGGTTACTCCTTGATAGCTCACACTTGAGGTGACTAGGCATAACCCAGATAGGGGCCTTTGGCGGTGTCTGCATTGTACCGTACCTGTGCAGTTGTATATACTATATCCGGGATCACTCCCCTGAGTGGCCACGGCCCGCTATCTAATCCTAGCTAACAATGCGCAGGGCCCACTGTTGAATATAATATACAGATATAGCAGGCAGCATAGGATAAGGAAGGTACATCAAGGGGCGACAAAATCAAGCTATGCAATTGAATAGGATTGTAATCGTAGCAGCAGCAGTAACAATGCCTAGTGCAAGAAATGTACGGAAAGATAGGCGATATCTGGGGAAGAGAATGGCTCTGCTTACCTGTAAGCTCAACGGTAGGGGTAGGGTCGTCGACGAAGTAGTCGTACCCGGCAGCGGTGTAGTCGGCGGTAGCAGCGGGGTCTACCGAAGATAAGGGGGGAGAAACAATAAATATAAAGCAATCATAGAAAACAGATGAATAGCATGACGTATGCAATGTTAACGGTGTTCTAACGCAGTGCAATGCACGTTGCTCGGAGCGGGAATTCATCCGGGGATGAACTGCCAGCTCCGGGTGATTACCGGACAGGGCGACCGGAGGGGGAACGTATCATGCCGGAGGTGTCGTGGACACCCGACAGACATACGGGGGGTGTATCCGGGTTAGTTGATCTATTCCGAACAACTTTCGTGTTCGAAATAAATTCATCCGGATAGTTTAGCAGTACCGGACAATTTATCGGACAGTCGGTCCGGAGGGGGACGGTTCGATGTTCGTTGTGTTAGAGGGGTGTGATAGACATACGGATAGCGTATTCGTATTCGTTATATTTTTCTGATCAATTTTCATGTATAAAGTTTTTGAATCTGACTTACGGTTTAAAAGATATTCAAATTCAAAGTTTAAATCATTTTGAAAGATTTTCTGGAATTATTTTATTATTAAAACAGTAACATTATCCACAACAGTTGACTGGTCAAACCTGACCAGTGGGACCCACTGGTCAGCCTCACAATTCTAATAAATCATTTAATTGAATTAAATTAACCCCTGGACCCACGTGTCATACTCTCAACAATTACCAAAAATCATTTTTATTAATAAAAAGGCAGTGGGGCCCAGGTGTCATACTAACAAGAGCTTAATAATCCAACTAAAATTAGTTTAAGGGCATGGGCCCACATGTTATTCTCAGTAACTTAACCAACAGTTTTTCTAATTAAACAAAAGGTCTGGGCCCACCTGTCAGCCACTTAGGGGGTGTTTTATTAATATATACATTATAATTATATTTCTAAACAGGGGATTAGGGGGTGGGGCCCCTTGGTCAGTGGGGATTAGGGGGGGTTAGCCCCAGGCGGTTTTGCAGAGCTCGTCGGCGGCGAGTACACAGGGGAGGCGCCGGCGACCTTGCGCACGCTCTGGTGGATGGTTTCGCGTGATTCTTGTTCCAATCAAACGAGCAGTTCAAACCGCATCGAACGGTAGCCGGGGCGTGGCGCGAGGTGGACGGAATCGAGCTCAGGGTCGACAATGGCGGGCCTGCACGTCGGGCGTCAATGGCGTCTTGCGAACCGTGGCGAATCCGAGCGCGCAAAAGGATGGAATCGAGCCTACGATGCACGGGGAGTACAACGGTGCCAAAAGCGTGCGCTAGGAGGGCCTGTGAGCTCGGCATCGTCAACAATGGCGGCTGCCGGAGCGTGCGAAAGGAGGGTTTCTGCGTGGGACTAATCGGGCGGGCGCGAGTACATGGGAGAGGCAGCGGTGCTCACCCAGAGGGCATAGGGGCTGGCAGGCTGCTCGTTGGAGGCGTGAGGCGGCGGCAATCCCACGGCGATCTCGTCGGCTGGAGGAGGAAGGCGATGATGGTGTGCTTGCTGTAGAGGTCCAAGGCTCGTCTTCTTCTGTCCAGAGACGAGGACGTCGACGGCGGGGCTCGGGGACAGTCTGGTTGGGGCTGGGGAGCAGTGTGGCCGCGGCTGTTCACGAGCCCGTGGCCATGGCCGCCGGGCGGGAGGTGGAAGTCGATGGCGAGCAGCGCAGAGGGGGAAATGGGGCTAGAGCTTGTCCACGGGGAAGAGGAGGGAGCACTTAACCGATCCTGCGAGCACTGGAGCTGCTGGTTGTCGACTCGTGAGTGGAGCCACGTCGAACACGTACTGTGCCGAGGCGCCATGGGAGGGGGTGAGCAGTGCACGGCGGGGAAGAAGGAGAAGGAGTGGGCCTGGCGCCCTGGGCGAGATTTAAACTGTTTTCTTTTATTTGCCTTTTTCTTTTTTTTCTTTTCTGATACTGCTAGAAACAATTAATTTAAATGCTAAAACATTTTTATAAAAGGTGCCAGTGGTTTCTAAATTAGGGATATGTCACATGTAGGTGACACAAAAGGTTTGGTGAATTTTAAAACTCAGTGGGTATTTCTTTTAAATATTTTATGATTAAAAAGGACCTTACAAACTACTGTTATAATTGTTTGAGATTTTCCAAAACTTCAAAAATTACCAAAGTTGGTCCAACATGATTATAATGATTTTAGGCATTTTACAAAAATGGTATCATGATTTTTGAGCAAGGTTTAATTTGCCACCATTTTCATAGCTACATTTGACAAGGTTTTGACTTATGATTTTGAATCCAAGTGATCATGAAAAGAGCCTTGGTTGTTGATCACTCACATCAAGGTTTTGATTAAGCTCAACACAAAGTTTGAACAAGGACGAGGGGGATCAACAGTGATTAAACTACAGTGATGATCAATAGTAATGATGGTTACTGTTACAGGCATCTGAGGGTGTTACAAATCTCCCCCCACTACAAGAATTCTTGTCCCGAGAATCTAAGCGGTAAAGGGGAAAAGATCGGGGTATTCCTCACGAAGACGATCTTCGCGTTCCCAAGTGGCTTCATCTTCATAATGATTTGACCACTGAACCTTGAGGAACTTGGTTATCTTGTTGCGGGTTTTGCGTTCAGACTGATCGAGAATGCGGCTCGGATGTTCTTGATAAGTCAAGTCCTGTTGTAGCTCGATCATATCATGTTCCACTTCGCGAATAGGGTCCTTGAAGCAGCGTCGGAGTTGCGACACGTGGAATACAACGTGGACTTGAGAGAGGTTTGACGGCAATTCCAATCGGTATGCCACCGGTCCACTCCTGAAAAGAATACGGAACGGGCCAATGTAGCGAGGAGCCAACTTGCCTTTGATCCCGAAGCGGTGAGTGCCCCTCATGGGAGCGACACGAAGGTAAGCTTGTTCGCCGGGTTGATAGACCATTTCCTGGTGCTTGCGGTCATAGTTGCTTTTCTGGCGGGACTGAGCAGCTTTCAGATGTTCACGGATAACGCGAACCTGATCTTCGGCATGCTGTATAATGTCCGGACCAATGAGAGTTCGTTCCCCAGTTTCTGACCAATTCAGAGGGGTTCGACACTTACGTCCATAGAGAACTTCGAAGGGTGCCATCTTCAGACTAGCTTGATAGCTATTGTTGTACGAGAATTCAGCAAATGGAAGAGATTCCTCCCATTTCTTACCGAATGAAATGACACAAGCTCGAAGCATATCTTCAAGCACTTGGTTGACTCGTTCGACTTGTCCTTGCGACTGGGGGTGATAAGCGGTGCTGAAATTCGGGTGGGTGCACATAGCTTCTTGGAAACTATCCCAGAACTTCGAGGTGAAAATGCTGCCACGATCTGAACTGATCTCCAACGGAATACCGTGGAGCGACACGATTCTGGAAACATACAAGTCTGCCAACTGACTAGCAGAGATCGTCTCCTTGACAGGCAGAAAATGAGCAACCTTGGAGAATCGGTCGATGACGACAAAGATGGCATCATGACCCTTCTGTGATCGGGGAAATCCTGTGACGAAGTCCATTTCAATCTTGTCCCATTTCCATTCAGGAATAGAGAGTGGTTGCAGAGTACCAGCAGGTCTTTGATGTTCGGCTTTGACGCGACGGCAAACGTCACACTCGTCAACATATCGAGCGATGTCTTGCTTCATGTTAGACCACCAGTATCGCTGACGAAGGTCTTGGTACATCTTGGTACTACCAGGGTGAATCGACAAAGGATTATCATGAGCTTCTTTCATGACGCGCGGGGTCAAGTTTAGATTGGGCTTACTCCTAGGGACCACTAAATGATTCTTGAAATACAACGTACCATCATCAACAACAGTGAAGCATGATGGCTTTCCACTAGCGATATACTTCTTGATCTTCTCGACATCAGAGTCACATTTTTGTATCCACTTGATGGTGCTGTCGAGGTCCGGCTCAACAACAAGGTTATTCACATGTCCCTGCGGAATAATTTCAAGGTTCAACTTGCGGAGCTCTTCATACAGGAGTGGCTGCTCTATCTGGACTTCAAGTTCAGAACAGTAGGCTTTGCGGCTTAAGGCATCGGCCACCACATTAGCTTTGCCAGGGGTGTAAGAAATTCCCATGTTGTAGTCGGCTATTGTCTCGAGCCATCTCTGCTGGCGGAGATTCAGGTCGGGCTGAGTAAACAGGTACTTCAGACTTTGGTGGTCAGTGTAGATCTCGCAACGATTACCGACGAGGTAATGTCGCCACAGCTTCAATGCATAAATGACCGCTGCCAATTCGAGATCATGTGTTGGATAGTTTTCTTCGTGAGCACGCAACTGGCGAGAGCCATAAGCAATCACTTTGTGCTCTTGCATTAGGACACAGCCTAATCCTTGACGAGACGCTTCGCAATATATCACGAAGTCCTTTTGGGTATCAGGCGGAGGAAGCACTGGGGGAGAAGTGAGCTTGTCCTTGAGGGCTTGGAAACTTTCCTGGCATTTATTTGTCCACTCAAACTTGATGCCTTTGTGAAGCAGGTTGGTCAGAGGCCTTGCAATCTTCGAGAAGTTCTCGACGAAACGGCGGCAATAGCTGGCGAGTCCGAGGAAACTTCTGACTTGCTTGACAGTCTTGGGGGGAGTCCAGTCCAGGATAGCCTGAATACGTTCTGGGTTGACGGCAATGCCATCCTTGGAAATCACGTGACCAAGGTAAGTTACTTCAGGAAGCCAGAACTCGCACTTAGAGTACTTAGCATAGAGTTTGTGTTCTCGAAGCTTTTCTAGTATCAGACGAAGATGTTCAGCATGCTCTTCTTCATTCTTGGAGTATATTAGGATATCATCTAGATAAACCACGACAAACTTGTCGAGGTATTCCATGAATATATAGTTCATCAATCGGGAAAATGTGGCTGGGGCATTCGTCAAGCCAAAGGACATGACAGTGTACTCGTATGAACCATAGCGAGTAATGAATGCGGTCTTCGGAATGTCCTCTTCACGGACGCGGATTTGGTGATAACCCAACCTTAAGTCGAGTTTTGAAAACACTGTGGATCCAGCAAGTTGATCATAAAGATCATTGATCCGAGGGAGGGGGTACTTGTTCTGTATCGTGGCCTGGTTGATAGGTTGGTAATCTTGGACCAAACGGTTCGTGCCATCACTCTTCTTGACAAAGAGCGAAGGTGCTCCCCAAGCAGAGGAACTTGGACGGATGAAGCCTTTCTCGAGGGCCGTGTCGATCTCCTTCTTCAATTCAAGGAGGTGGTGAGGTGGCATCTTATAGGGACGCTTGGCAATAGGGACGGTGCCAGGCTTCAAGTCGATGACGAATTCAACTTCTCTGATCGGGGGTATCCCCGGCAGTTCTTCTGGGAATACGTCGGTAAAATCACAAACGATTGGGACTTTCTCAATCCCTTCGAGAGGTGCGACATTCAAGGTATTCAGAGCATATATACGAGCTTCGGCATTCATCGACACAATGGCGGTATGACTCAAAATCGCGCCAGAAGGATGAAAAAGTTGGATGACCTTGGTGCCACAATAAAGTGCGGCATCGTGGGTTTTCAGCCAATCCATGCCCAAGATAAGGTCAATAGTGGAGGTTTTCAGAATGTGTGGAGAAACCATGAACTCAAATCCTTCGATCTCGACAGTGAGGTTAGGTGCAACCATGTCAACACGACACTGGGTACCGGGAGTCCGGACTATTAAGGGGGTACGCATCTTTTCGTGGTTTATGCCATGCTTAGAGGCAAATGCTCCAGACATAAATGAATGTCATGCTCCTGTATCAAATAAAAAAGTAGAGGGTATTGAGTTAACGAGGAGGGTACCCATCACTGTAGCGGGCTGTTCCTGAGTTGCTTCAACAACAATGTTGTAAGCATGACCACGAGCATGAGTATTTGACCCAGTATTATAGTTGAGGGTCCCATTGTTGCCACGACCATTTCCGCGGCCAGCAGGGTGAACTACCAGTTGATTCTGTCGCTGAGGGCAGTCTCTGGAAATATGACCTGGCTGAAGGCACTTGAAACACAGGCCATCTTGAGGGCGGAGGGGTGCAGTCTCAGCCTTTGGCTGTCTCGGCGGGGGCGGAGGCAGACGGGGTGCAACATACGACGGCCTTGCTGCAGGGGCAGTTGGGCGAAACACACTGTGTGGAAGCGAAACGCGTTGCTTCTGTGTTGTGCCCGAAGATGAGCCAGCATCACGGGGGCGCTTCGGCAAACCACCGAACTTAAGTTGAGCGGTCTCGAGAGTGATAGTCTGGTCCACCATGGTGGCGAAGTCGGGGAAGACGTGCATAGCTAGTGCAAGCTAGAGATCTGGGTTGAGCCCATCACGGAACTTCTCTTGCCTACATGCATCATTTGGAAGGTCACTTGCAGCATAGCGGGAGAGGCGGAGGAATTCCCTCTGATATGCCTCGACAGTTTTGTTGCCCTAAACAAGGTTGCGGAACTCGGTCTTCATATGGTTCATAATCTCCTGGGGGACATAACGAGCACGGAAGGCAGTCTTGAAGTCATTCCAGGTGACGACAGTCCCTTCAGCTAGCGAGCCCTTGTAAGTGTCCCACCACTGAGCAGCGGGGCCACGCGGGAAATAGGACGCAAAGTTGACATAGTCAGCAGCGCTCACATTAGCGAACTCCAAATGACGGTTGATGTCACGAAGCCAATCATCGGCATCCAGCGGTTGTTCAGGCTGGTGGAAGAGAGGGGGATTGAGACGCATGAAATCCCGCAGAGTAACCACAGGCGGTTGGTTCTGGTGCTGGTTCTGGTTCTGATTCTAGTTCTGGAGCTGATCTATGACTCCTTGCATAAAGACTTGGTTGATCTGAAACTGCTGCATCATCGCGGCCATGTAGTCCGGCGGCGGAGGTGGATCATTGGCACCACGACCACGACCACGACCACCACGACCAGCCATCCTGCTAGAGTTTAACAGGGGTATTTCAGCGATGAGAATTTTAACGAGATGCCGGAAACGAGTATGAGGTAAAGCGACAACAAAGAGGAGGTGCGGATATATAGGAGTAGTCATATAAGACATACACATCCACACATAGAATCAATCGAAAATCGGGCAGCGTAACGTCGTAGAAATTAAGGAAAAAGGACACACTAGGAAGCGCGCAGACCGCGGTAAGGATTACATGACGCGACATAGATTCCACTATGTCAATCACGCCGCAAGAAAACTGTTGGCCACAGGAGTAGATGCCAGAGAACGCGCGGCCTGCCCAGAATGAGAATGGAATCCGCGGTCCGGGACCTGGGGTAGAACTCCTGCGACATGACTCAATCAATGGGGAAGCACCAAAACGCCGGGTGGAATCAAGAGAACGTGATCCTAATGTCAGAGTTTGTAAAACTTACCAGCAAGGATAAGAGAGCAGGTTCCCAGAGCATAGGTAAGGAGAAAAGGATCCTAATACCATAGATATCACACGTAGTGACATCGATGTGGGCCTGTAAGCCAAACATTAAGTTAGCAAAATAGTTTTTCAAAGTCTAGACTCAACTTCGACCAGGTAGTGGTTGGGTGGCTTCCTACAGGCAGTCGGCTCTGATACCAACTTGTGACGCCCCCAAAATCAATCCGTGTACAGTAATCATACACGCAGGGTACATGGCTGAGATTAGGGTGCCACGGTGAGGATATCACAGCACAACACTAAACACAAAAGGATAAACCAATATGTTACGATAAAGGGGGCGTCACGCGGACCCGAATACATAAGTTATATAAGCCATAATATCTGAGTACAGACATAGTTAGTCAAATTTTGCCTTAAGAAGGCTAGCACAAATAACATCAGAGATACAGATCGAAAAGGCAAGGCCTCCTGCCTGGGAGCCTCCGAAACTACTCCTGGTCCTGGTCAACGGGGGTCTCGACGTAGTAGTAGCCGCCTCCGGGGTACTCCTGCTCCTGGGCTCCAACGTCGACTGCAGCGGCCGATCAGGCAAACATAAAGGGGGAAATAAAGCAACGGTGAGTATCTAGTATACCCGCGAGTCTTACGTCCGCTACTAAGCATTATGCATTTGTATCAACGGAAGGAAGAGGCTGTAAATAGTGGACTGCAAGATAGAAATCAGAATAAGGGTAAGAAGCTAGGCCTATCGAAGACTAGCATCTTCTGACGGTGTCTTGCAGCATGAGAAGGGAAACAGCCAACAGTTTACATAAAGCATAAATAATCAATGAAGCAGAAGTTGCTGCAACATTGTATAATAGTAAGTTGTAATGATTAATAATAATAATGCCTCCGAGTTCCCTTCCTCGACTCCCTGCGAGGAAGAAGACTCGAAACCATACAGTTTAATAGTAATAGTTTCTAGTGGTAAGATCCAGCTTCAGCATAAAGCGTCCTGTTACCGTGGACACGGCTATTCGAATAGATTAAACTCCCTGCAGGGGTGCACTACTGTTCAGCCTGCACGCTCAGATCTCCAGGGTGGCGTGAACCTTGTTAGGGAACGCCCCATCGAGGCTATCCGACACATCGCAGCCCATCCTAGGCTCAACAGAGAGGCCATCCGCCGGACTATATCCTATGCGCCAAGGGGTCTAGTTCCCTCACCCTTGCACGCTCATGCACGGTGCGAGTCTGGCCGGTGAAGCAAAAGCAAATCCAAACACACCTGCTGCAGCAAAAAGACAAGACCACTTCCCGGCGATCAGGCCGCAGTACTGCTGACGTCTGAAGAGCTTTCGGACAAACTACGACGCGGAGGGCCCACACCGTAATCCCACGTGTAGGTAGTGCGTACAGACCAACGGGTCTCTCAAGTCATCCGCCGAACCATTTAGCATTTTAATTAACCTGCGTGACAACCGTTATCGTTGCCTCGACTTAACCGACCCGCGGTCAACGACAGCAGTTAGGACCACAAGTACATCGGTGCCTGCCCTGTCGTTCCACCAAGTCTCTGCGGTTACCAACAAGGTGAACCGTCTCCTTACCTTGTCTCGCGTGTGCTCTTGGTAGAGCTCGACTTTCGTGGTTTGGTAACTCTCACGAGATACGAGCAGGGGCCAAGCACGCCAGTAACGTCGGTCGTACCCTCCCTGTCGTTCCCGACGATATACCTCTCGCGGGCATCGTTGGGTCGCCCGATTTCTTACCTTTAAGGACAACCGCTGTTCAGGACCCTATGGCGGCAAGACAAAGTCAGCCTCGAGCGGAGCACAAGGGTTACTCCTTGATAGCTCACACTTGAGGTGACTAGGCATAACCCAGATAGGGGCCTTTGGCGGTGTCTGCATTGTACCGTACCTGTGCAGTTGTATATACTGTATCCGGGATCACTCCCCTGAGTGGTCACGGCCCGCTATCTAATCCTAGCTAACAATGCGCAGGGCTCACTGCTGAATATAATATAAAGATATAGCAGGCAGCATAGGATAAGGAAGGTACATCAAGGGGCGACAAAATCAGGCTATGCAATTGAATAGGATTGTAATCGTAACAGCAGCAGTAACAATGCCTAGTGCAAGAAATGTACGGAAAGATAGGCGATATCTGGGGAAGAGAATGGCTCTGCTTGCCTGTAAGCTCGACGGTAGGGGTAGGGTCGTCGACGAAGTAGTCGTACCCAGCAGCGGTGTAGTCAGCGGTAGCAGCGGGGTCTACCGGAGATAAGGGGGGGAGAAACAATAAATATAAAGCAATCATAGCAAACAGATGAATAGCATGACGTATGCAATGTTAACGGTGTTCTAACGCAGTGCAATGCACGTTGCTCGGAGCGGGAATTCATCCGGGGATGAACTGCCAGCTCTGGGTGATTACCGGACAAGGCGACCGGAGGGGGAACGTATCATGTCGGAGGTGTCGTGGACACCCGACAAACATACGGGGGGTGTATCCGGGTTAGTTGATCTATTCCGAACAACTTTCGTGTTCGAAATAAATTCATCCGGATACTTTAGCAGTACCGGACAATTTATCGGACAGTCGGTCCGGAGGGGGACGGTTCGATGTTCGTTGTGTTAGAGGGGTGTGATAGACATATGGATAGCGTATTCGTATTCGTTATATTTTTCTGATCAATTTTCATGTATAAAGTTTTTGAATCTGACTTACGGTTTAAAAGATATTCAAATTCAATGTTTAAATCATTTTCAAAGATTTTCTGGAATTATTTTGTTATTAAAACAGTAACATTATCCACAACAGTTGACTGGTCAAACCTGACCAGTGGGACCCACTGGTCAGCCTCACAATTCTAATAAATCATTTAATTAAATTAAATTAACCCCTGGACCCACATGTCATACTCTCAACAATTACCAAAAATCATTTTTATTAATAAAAAGGCAGTGGGGCACAGGTGTCATACTAACAAGAGCTTAGTAATCCAACTAAAATTAGTTTAAGGGCATGGGCCCACATGTCATTCTCAGTAACTTAACCAACAGTTTTTCTAATTAAACAAAAGGTCTGGGCCAACCTGTCAGCCACTTAGGGGGTGTTTTATTAATATATACATTATAATTATATTTCTAAACAGGGGATTAGGGGGTGGGGCCCCTTGGTCAGTGGGGATTAGGGGGGGTTAGCCCCAGGCGGTTTTGCAGAGCTCGCCGGCGGCGAGTACACAGGGGAGGCGCCGGCGACCTTGCGCACGCTCTGGTGGATGGTTTCGCGTGATTCTTGTTCCAATCAAACGAGCAGTTCAAACCGCATCGAACGGTAGCCGGGGCGTGGCGTGAGGTGGATGGAATCGAGCTCGGGGTCGACAATGGCGGGCCTGCACGTCGGGCGTCAATGGCGTCTTGCGAACCGTGGCGAATCCGAGCGCGCAAAAGGATGGAATCGAGCCTATGATGCACGGGGAGTACAACGGTGCCAAAAGCGCGCGCTAGGAGGGCCTGTGAGCTCGGCATCGTCAACAATGGCGGCTGCCGGAGTGTGCGAAAGGAGGGTTTCTGCGTGGGGCTAATCGGGCGGGCGCGAGTACATGGGAGAGGCAGCGGTGCTCGCCCAGAGGGCGTAGGGGTTGGCAGGCTGGTCGTTGGAGGCGTGAGGCGGCGGCAATCCCACGGCGATCTCGTCGGCTGGAGGAGGAAGACGATGACGGTGTGCTTGCTGTAGAGGTCCACGGCTCGTCTTCTTCTGTCCAGAGACGAGGACGTCGACGGCGGGGCTCGGGGACAGTCTGGTTGGGGCTGGGGAGCAGTGTGCCCGCGGGTGTTCATGAGCCCGTGGCCATGGCCGCGTCGGGCGGGTGGTGGAAGTGGATGGCGAGCAGCGCAGAGGGGGAAATGGGGCTAGAGCTTGTCCACGGGGAAGAGGAGGGAGCACTTAACCGATCTTGCGAGCACTGGAGCAGCTGGTTGTCGACTCGTGAGTGGAGCCACGTCGAACACGTATTGAGCCGAGGCGCCATGGGAGGGGGTGAGCAGTGCACGGCGGGGAAGAAGGAGAAGGAGTGGGCCTGGCGCCCTGGGCGAGATTTAAACCGTTTTCTTTTATTTGCCTTTTTCTTTTTTTTCTTTTCTGATACTGCTAGAAACAATTAATTTAAATGCTAAAACATTTTTATAAAAGGTGCTAGTGGTTTGTAAATTAGGGGTATGTCACATGTAGGTGACACAAAAGGTTTGGTGAATTTTAAAACTCAGTGGGTATTTCTTTTAATTAGTGGTTTCCAAAACTTCAAAAATTACCAAAGTTGGTCCAACATGATTATAATGATTTTAGGCATTTTACAAAAATGGTATCATGATTTTTGAGCAAGGTTTAATTTGCCACCATTTTCATAGCTACATTTGACAAGGTTTTGACTTATGATTTTGAATCCAAGTGATCATGAAAAGAGCCTTGGTTGTTGATCACTCACATCAAGGTTTTGATTCTCAACACAAAGTTTGAACAAGGACAAGGGGGATCAACAGTGATTAAACTACAGTGATGATCAACAGTAATGATGGTTACTGTTACAGGCATCTGAGGGTGTTACAATGCACTCGGAGGTCATTCCTTTGTGGTCAAGAGAGGTCGAGAATTAAGTAGGGCTACAAAAGCACACCTCAAAGTTCGTAGTTCTCAATCTATGGATTTCCCAATGTCACTGCGGCCATCCAAAGAGAGTACCACAATCACCACAACATATCTCAAGGATAGTCAAAGACAAGCACCAAGAGACTCTCAATCTTAAATCAACACACAAAAGAGGAAATCACTCATGAAAATATTCTTCTAATCCATGTCCAATAGACCGTTGTCACCATGGTCTCGGGGATTATACTAGATAAGATCAAGTGAGTACATCAATCCAATACATAGAGGAAGGGGAAATATCATGGGATCACCCTAGATTAACATAGCCTATGATCACAATGAAGATCGCATCATGGGAGAGAGAATTGACCACATAGCTACTGGTAGAAACCTCAGTCCCGAGGAGGGACTACTCCTGCATCATGGAGGGAGGAAGCAACGTCGATGGAGATGAATCCGGGGGCACTTCCCCGTCCCGGCAGGGTGTCGGCACAGGAATTCTGGTCCCCCGAAGCTTGTTGGCGATGGCGGCGGAGATCGGAATTGCTTCTGGAGAAAAGGGGTCTGGAATCAGGGTTTTCGCGACGGGAGAATAAATAGGAGCCAAAGGGGGCACCGGGGGGGCCACCAGTCGCCCAGGCGGCCAACCGGCACGGGTGGGCCCCTGGCCGCGCCAGGAGGGCGCCTGGGGGCTGTGGGCCACCCCAGGGCCCCATCCTCCGGCTGGAGGACTCTTCTAGAACGCTGATTTTTATATATTTTTCCCGGAATTTTCTAAGCACTTTTAATAATGGGAAAACCTGAAATACAAAAACAGCAGAAAACAGAATTTGGCACTAGGGTGCACTGAGTTAATAGGTTAGTCCAAATATGATCAAAAGTGTATGAAAGTGTATCTAAAACATAGAAATATCACACAAACACATGCATGGAGCAAGCAGAAATTATCGATACGTTTGGGACGTATCAGACCTCCGCAAGATAAAGACACCGGCAAAAAGAATGCAGCAAACTCAGACTTGGACAGCAAAGGTTTTCCTAGAGAAGATGGTGTGCTTGTCGTTTTTGCAGGACGGGAATCAAAGAGAGTTGAGAAGATATGATTCAGAGAGGTTAACTCGGCAGCTCTATCAACTCCAAGTTACATGAAGTGGGCTGATACTCCGATCACATTTGACCAGTCGGATCACCCTCCTCATATTCCCCATCCAGGAAGACATGCCTTGATTTTTGATCCCTTGGTGGAAACAGGGAATGGAAATTTTAGATTGAGAAATGTCCTAATGGATGGAGGCAGTGGTATAAACATTTTGTATGCCAGCACTCTGAAAAGTATGAATATTCCAATGTCCAAGCTTCATAAAAGTTATTTGGAATTTCATGGAATCATCCCAGGGAAGAAGGCACATTCGCTAGGCATGATCTCTCTCAATGTGGTTTTCGGCACTCCGAGTAATTTCCGGAAAGAAAAGATTACCTTTGAGGTGGTTGACTTTCCGAGTGCGTATCATGCTCTACTCGGAAGACCAGGCTATGCAAAGTTCATGGCCATACCTTGTTATGTCTATATGAAGTTAAAAATGCCTGGCCCACATGGCGTGATCACTGTCTCAGGAGATTACAAGCAGGCCGAGGAACTGCTGCAGAAAGGGTCATTGATAGCTGACTAGCAAATGGCCGAAGTTGAGCTGGCCGAGTACAAGAAAGCAGCTGGCTCGTCCGAGTTGCTTCAACCCAAGAAGATGTCTTCATTTGAGTCGGCAGGGGAAACCAAGAGAGTGCAAATTCATCCTACTGACAAGGATAAGTTCGCCAATATCGCAACTGACTTAGACCCCAAATAGGAACTCGAGCTCATCAATTTCCTCTGTGAGAATTGGGATATCTTTGATGGTAACCCTCTAATATGCCTGGAATTCCAAGGGAGTTGTATGAGCACAAGTTACATGTTGACCCAAAGGCAAGGCCAGTGAAAGAGTCCCTTAGTTGTCTCTCTTCCGAAAAGAGGAAGGCTATCGGACAAGAAGTAGCAAGACTGTTAGTAGCCGGATTCATTAGGGAAATCTTCCACTCAGAGTGGTTAGAAAATCCCGTAATGGTTCCGAAGAAAGATAAAACTTGGATAACTTGTGTTGATTTCCGTCAAATCAATCAAGTTTGTCCAAAATATCATTTTCCCCTTCCTCGCATTGACCAGATTGTGGATTCCACATCAGGGTGCGAGAGATTATGTTTCCTCGATGCATACTCGGGTTATCATCAAATCCGGTTATATGAACGAGATGCATAACCCCATTCGGTTGTTTCTGTTATACCACGATGCCATTCGGACTTAAAAATGCAGGAGCCACGTATCAATACATGATGCAAAATTGCTTAATTTGGCAAATCGGCAGAAATGTTGAAGTGTATGTGGATGATATTGTGATCAAATCGGCTGAGGTAAATAGTTTGTTAGCCGACTTGGATGAAACTTTTCAGAGTCTCCGAGCCTACAATATCAGGTTAAACCCAGAAAAATGTGTTTTTGGTGTACCTGTAGGGAAGCTACTTGAATTCATGGTTTCCGAGCGAGGGATTGAGGCTAACCCAGAAAAGATTGCAGCAATCCAAAGTATGAAGCCGCCTCAACAGCTCCCAGATGTCCAAAAACTAACTGACTGCCTTGCAGCTCTCAGTCGATTTATTTCCAGACTTGGAGAGAAAGCCTAACCTCTCTACCAATTGATGAAAAAATCACCAAATTTTATCTAGACTGAAGAAGCTCAAATGGATTTCGATGAACTCAAGAAAAAGTTGTCAACTCGGCCAGTCCTTGCCGCGCCCAAAGAAAAAGATCCACTATTGTTATATATTGCAGCCACAAGCCAAGTTGTCAGCGTGGCCATAGTGGTGGAAAGAGAAGAAGGGAAGGCACAGAAGGTTCAAAGACCTATGTACTTCATCTCTGAAGTCCTCACACCACCCAAGCAACGCTATCCTCATTACCAGAAGCTGGCAATGGGAATCTACTTGGCATCTCAGAAGCTTGCACACTACTTCCAAGATCATTCCATCACAGTTGTATCAGAAGCTCCTCTCGCAGAAATAATGAATAACAGATATGCAACTGGAAGAATTGCAAAGTGGAGGCTGGATTTACTTCCTTATGATATCCATTACCAACACAAAAAAGTGATTAAGTCGCAAGCCTTAGTGGACTTTTTGGCCAAGTGGATTTAAGTAAAAAATCCCCCCCCAGCCGACCCCAGAACACTAGAACGTGTTTTTTGATGGTTCCAAGATGTTAAACAGAGCAGGAGCAGGAGTACTATTGGTCTCGCTAAGGAAGGATGAGATGAGATATGTTCTCCAAATACACTTCCTAGCAACAAATAACAAAGCCGAGTATGAGGCCCTTTTGTATGGTTTACGAATGGCCATTTCACTCAAAATCAGGAGGTTGATGGTGTTTGGAGACTCCGATCTGGTGATAAATCAAGTGATGAAGGAATGGGATATTCGGAGTTCAGCAATGACAACTTAATGTGTAGCAGTGAGAGAATTGGAGAAAAAAATTGATGGGCTAGAGCTCCACCACATTCCAAGGGTTCAGAATCTGGCAGCGGACGATTTAGCCAAGCTGGGATCTACTTGGAGTCACATTCCGTCTGGAATTTATCTGGAACACTTACACTCTCCAACTGTCAAAGAAGATCCTTTTTTGGAAGCAGATCCAGACATGTTGCCAGATAAAAACATACCAAACAAGGAAGATAAACCTGCAGTAGTTGATATGGTTTTTGATGTGGAAGTCACTCGTCCCAAGTGGACACTGCATATCTTGGCTTATCTGCAAAGACAAGAGTTGCCAGAAGATGAGTTGGAAGACAAACAGTTGTCCGCAAATCAAAGTCCTACTAGGTGATCAATGGAGAGTTATACAGAAACAACATCACTCAGCTACCTCAACGATGCATCTCAGAAGATGAAGGACGTCTTATCTTGCAAGATATCCATGCACGCGACTGCGGACATCACGCCTCAAGTCGGACACTGGTGACGAAAGCTTTTCGAGCTGGTTTTTTCTGGCCCGAGGTACTCAGTGATGCTAGGCACATTGTGGATCATTTCAAAGGATGTCAATTTTATGCAAATCAACCACACAAACCAGCCTCCGAATTGAAGACAATCCCTCTAGCCTGATCTTTCGCTATCTGGGGTTTGACATGATTGGACCACTGAAAACAGGCAAGTATGGTTTAACCCATATCTTGGTCGCTATTGATAAGTTTACAAAATGGATAGAAGCAAAACCCATAAAAGCTTTAGATTCAGCTACAACCGTCAGTTTCATACAAGGCATCATACATCGTTTCGGAGTTCCACATGACATCATCACGGACAATGGGTCAAACTTCAACTCGGCTGAATTCAAGGAATTTTGCTGGAGCAACGGTATTCAAGTTAGTTACGCTTCAGTGGCACATCCTCAATCCAATGGCCAGGTCGAACGAGCAAATGGACAGATATTGAAAGGAATCAAGCCACGTCTCCTTCGAGAATTGAAAGAAGCAGCAGGCGCTTGGGTAGATGAGCTTCGATCGGTCCTATGGGGACTAAGGACAACACCTAACCGTCTACTCGGTCCTATGCAGACGCTTGGAAAGGAAGGTGTTTATGATCTATATTAGAACAGCAAGTAAAATCATAAATGTGGCATAAACACTCAACATAGCAATAAGAAGTTTGTATTTGGTCCCATAAGTGTTCCCTTTCTGAGATAGTCGGTGCCGCGTATAATGAGCATGCTCATCCAATGATTTTCCCTCAACCAAGTCGGTTGGGTTTTTAGCGCGAGCACAAATTGATCGAAGAAGATCCAAGTGAAACATGTCCATCCTTCCATATTTGGGTGGTTCAGCACCCATGGTGAGGATAGCATCACTAGGCAAAGCAAGACGAAGGCAAAAGGTAGCAACTATTTTTGTGTTTTTTCATATAAGACACAAAGGCAAAAGCAAAAACTGGAAAGGTAAACTAACAAGACTAAAAAGCAAAGATAAAAGATAGTGTGAACTCCCCTATCTTGAAGAGTGGAGTCCCCGGCAACGGCGCCAGAAATTGCTTTGATGTCACGAGACTTTACTTCTCGCCCCTCGTTGGTTTACCCAAAGCGGAAGGTTGAGATGTAGATAGCGGCAATTTCCCTTAGCGAAGATGCTAAGGTTGAGTGTCGAACGAATAGGACTCCAACAACGATAAGTAGGTGGTAAAGTGAACAATGGCGCCGTTCACAACCGAGGTTGCTAACTTTACCTGGACCTGCACACACAGTAAATAACTTTGCTTCCCAATGAGTACAGAGGAGTTGTCAATTCCTCTGGCCTTGTTGTTTACAAAGGATAAAACGCACGGGATAATAATGATAGTGATAGCAACGGAAAAGTAAATAAAGCAGTAAAATGATAGTGGGTGTAAACAGTATTGGAAATATGGACCGAGGTCCTATGATGTTCACTAGTGATGTCTCTCTCCCAAAAGACGATAAAATAGCCATGTGAGGTAAAAAAAATTACAGCTGGGCAATTGACAGGATTATGTGCGCAAACCAATGCTAATTATGCTATAAAGAAAGGAAGAGGCTCAAAAGCATGGGCGGTACGCCAAGACAAGTAGACCGAAATCCATCTGCATCTACCTACTAATCATCCACCTTGAGATATCTATCCAGAACATCTCGCTGGTATTAAGTTGCGAATCCCACCCAAAGTGTAAACTCAAAGCAACAGACAATTGCATTAAAGAACTTTGTGTAAAGTAAACAATCCTTGCACCCGCAAGTACAAGCATCGTTGTTTTCCCCCTTGTGGCAACAACACATCCCCTAGACTCATGTTTCTGTCACTCAAGCTAGTCATCGGGGGGCATGAACCCACAATCATGCATAACGCTCCCTCTTGGAGTCACTACCTACTACTTGGCCAAAGCAATAAACAGCAACGGAGAACATGCAAGAATTACTCAAGAACATAAATATAAAAGAAGAGAATCAAATATATTACTCAAATCTGAACATAATCTCATAATCCATCGAATCCCAGAAAACTCAGCATAGCAACAGCAAAAATATTACATATGTGCCTCGATCATGTAGGGCAGCTCATGAGGTCTAACCCATGAAGAACAAAGAGGGGAGGACAACATCACATAGCTACTGATCATAGACCCGTGGTCCAAGGTGGACTACTCATGGTTCATCCGGGAAGCATCCATGGTGGTGGAGAAGCTCCCGGAGGTGGTTCCTCCCTCCAGCAAGGTGCCAGGAAGAGGTCTTCTGGTGCTCCCGATCTTGGAAGCACGACGGCGGCGGTACAGAGGAGAAATCGCGAAAAAGGGTTCCCGTCTCGGGGTTTTTGCGTCGCGGGGAATAAATAGGCGAAGGGGGGCAGCTAGGGGGACCACCAGGGGTCTAGGCGGCCCCCTGGCGCGGCCCCACCCTGGGGCGCGCCGGGAGGGCGCCTGGGTCCCTGGTGGGTCCCCTCTGCCCCCCCCCCCCCCCTCGGTGATTCCGGAAGCTTCTTGTACGCTGATTTTTAATTGGATTTTCCCGAATTTTTGGAGCACTTTTTATATGGGGAAAACCTGAAATAGAAAAACTGCAGAAAACAGGAACTGGCACTGGGGTGCACTGAGTTAATAGGTTAGTCCAAATATGATCAAAAGTGTATGTAAGTTCATCAATATCATAGCAATATCACACAAAAGAGACATGGAGCAAGCAGAAATTATAGATACGTTTTGGACGTATCAGTAAGCCAGTATACCGAAGTTGAAGCCGAAGCCGCAAGACAAGATGGTGTTGACCTCTTGGAGGAGGAGAGAAATTTAGCTCTTACAGGTTCAGCATTCTACCAGCAAGACTTATGTCGATACCATGATCGACACGTCTGAGCTCGCTCATTCCAAGAAGGTGACATGGTGTTACGTGTGAAGCAGACTTTCGATCACAAGTTAGGCCCTCCGTGGGAAGAGCCCTATGTTATATCTCGGGTACTGCATAATGGAGCTTATCGGTTATATGATGTAACTAATAACATAGAAGAGCCACACGCATGGAATGCTCAGTTGTTACGTCGCTTCTACTCGTGAATACAGTTGTATGACTTTAATAAAATATAATGTTTGTATGAAAGAGTGATTTGATGAATCTATGTATCTTCATTTGTTATAAAAAAATCAAGTTTTTTGTACGAGCTGTACGTAGCTCGGACGAGAGTTTAGAGAAATTTTCTCAGTACCTTTCAAGTTATTTATAATTTGGGGGCTGCTTAACGCTCAAAAAATCAAGTTTCTTATTCGAGCTGTACGTAGCTCAGACGAGAGCTTAGAGAAATTTTCTAAGTACCCTTCAAGTTATTCATAACTTGGGGGCTGCTTAACGCTCAAAAAATTAAGTTTTTTGTCTGAGTTGTACGTACCTCGGACGAGAGCTTAGAGAAATTTTCTAAGTACCAGTCAAGTTATTCATAACTTGGGGGCTGCTTAACGCTCAAAGAATCAAGTTTTTTGTCCGAACTATACATAGCTCGGACAAGAGCTTAGAGAAAATTTCTAAGTACCTTTCAAGTTATTTATAACTTGGGGGCTGCTTGACGCTCAAAAAATCAAGTTTCTTGTCCGAGCTATACGTAGCCCGGACGAGAGCTTAGAGAAATTTTCTAAGTACCCGTCAAGTTATTCATAACATGGGGGCTGCTTAACGCTCAAAAATTCAAGTTTTTTGTTCGAACTGTACGTAGCTCGGACGAGAGCTTAGAGAAATTTTCTAAGTACCCTTCAAGTTAGTCATAACTTTGGACTGCTTAACGATCAAAAAATCAAGTTTTTGTCTGAGTTGTACATAGCTCGGACGAGAGCTTAGCAAAATTTTCTAAGTATCCACAGAATAGCTTTAAGGTTACTTAATGCACAACCATATAACTACATAATAGCTTTAAACATACTAATAGATAGCTAAAGCAAGAGCATGTCAAGTGCCCAGGGCACAACATAACCCATGAAGATGTTCATTACAAGACCACTCGGCATAGGCAAATTTAAAAGTTTTTGTTCGATCCCAACCAATTGCTCATTCATCTCCGGCATCGTCCGACTCACTCATGACACCAGTAGATTCCACGAAGAAGTCCAGATCGGGCATCAGAGCAATCCGACTAGCAGTTTCAGCATAGCGAGGCAGAAATGTGGTGCAACTTTGTCCTTGTTCAGGATCACCACCACCAACCCTTTCAAGGTTGTGAACCCTCTCGGGAAAGGGTGCCTTGATCAGGGCCAGTGCATAGTTTGCACCACTCCGAGCTGAAGACCGTTTCCAGCGTGCTAATTGCCGAGGAGCTGCTTGAAGGACGGGGACAACCGTATCAAGTTTCACACGATTTTCCTCACCAGGCGATAATTTGCTCTTCAGTGCTAGGGTGCCACCCATGACTTCCTCGGCAAACCTTTTAGCCTTGGAACACCTCATGGTCAGCAAGCCATGAGCTAAAGCGAATTCTGTTGTCACTGGGGTGTGGTTGTCTCTCTTCATTATTTCAGCAAACTCGGACATTTGAGCTCACTCCGCCTCCGGATCGGTGCCATATGCTGCAATGAAACAAGTTAGCATACGCTGAATTGGCAGGACACAAAATTTTATCCCCAGAAGTTTTTTACAACTCACCGGATAGAGTCTCCCTGAAAATAGCAAACCTCCCAGCACAATACTCCTCCGCTGCCTTCACAGATTTCCGAGTTGTTTCCATCTCGGCCTTGTGATCTTCCTCTTCCTTAGAGCGCGGCTCGGACACCTTTTGCAGATCAGATTGAAGTTTCGCGATGCTAGCCTCATTCTCCTTCACAACTTATTTGTAATAGTGCAAAGATTTCTCCAAAGATTTCTTCTCTTTGGCACGTTTCTCAGCCTGCTCTATCTCCTTCTTCATCTTGGCGACAAAATCATCATTCTCCTTCACCTTGGCATCAAAAGCTTTCTTGGCCGCCTCTACGTCAGAAAAAGAGAAAATGGTATCAAAATCAAGCCATTATCATTTCTTATATAATCGGAGACAGCACAACTTACCACTGTCTTCAGCATGTTGTTTCTTCAGTTTGTTGTGCTCTTCCAGCAACACCTCGTATACTCTCTTCATAGCTGCATTCTTCTCTTGTAAACTTACAAAGGAAGAACCAAGTTTGCAAGCCTCCTAGTATAGGAGAAGAATCACAATAAAAACGAAGTCTCCTTAAAAAAGACTTCGAATAACATCAAGAAGTTACTCGGAGCCTTGGGGGCTACACCCAGTGGGCGCACTAAGAAGTGTTCCCAGCGGAAGTCCAGCAAACAAAATCTCCTTACAAAAGACTCCGAATAACTTCAAGAAGTTACTCGGAGCCTTGGGGGCTACACCCAGTGGGTGCACTAAGAAGTGCTCCCACTGGAAGTTCATAAAAACAAAGTCTTCTTACAAAAGACTCTGAATAACCCCAAAAGTTACTCGGAGTCTTGGGGGCTACACCCACTGGGTGCACTAAGAAGTGCTCCCAGCGGAAGTCCAGCAAACAAAATCTCCTTACAAAAGACTCTGAATAACTTCAAGAAGTTACTCGGAGCCTTGGGGGCTACACCCAGTGGATGCACTAAGAAGTGCTCCCACTGGAAGTTCATAAAAACAAAGTCTCCTTACAAAAAACTCCGAATAAACCCAAAAGTTACTCAGAGCCATGGGGGCTACACCCATTGGGTGCACTAAGAAGTGCTCTCAGCGGAAGTCCAGCAAACAAAATCTCGTACCAAGACTCCGAATAACTTCAAAAAAGTTACTCGGAGCCTTGGGGGCTATACCCAACGGGTGCACTAAGAAGTGCTCCCAGTGAAAGTTTCAAATAAAAAAAACACCAACTCAGACAGAAAGTCATTCGGACACCCAGTGGATAGAAAATTTACATAAGTACTTACGTGCATGTTCGCCTTCACCAACTCGGCTTCGGAAGCTAATTCGCGCAAGCGCAGCTCAAATCGAGAGGCCTTCATCGAGGATTCCTTCAGGCCGCTAATGATAGCATTATCAACCAGAACCGCAACTGGGATCAGAGTCGAAGACGCTGGAGCACTCTCTTGCGCAGTTGCTAGAGCAGCAGGATCCTTCTCAGCAACCCTTTCCACAGGAATCTCGCGCGGAGCAGAAGGATCATATGAACTACTGGTGTCAGGATGACCTGAGGCATGGGGAGCAGCCTTTTCAAGAACAACCACCTCAGCAATAGTAACCTCAGGGGCAGTCGGCTCAATCATTGTCCGAGCTGGACTTGCAGCCGAATCGATGTCCATGTCCACTAAAGAAAAATGAAGCCAATAGACAGAATCAGAAAATACGAAGCTACGGTAATAAGAGTATCAAAAGGCACGATCAAGAATCCCTACTGCCAGTGGAAGCATCTTCAGGAATGGTATCCATGACAGGAAAATCGGTCACTCCGCAGGTGCTGACATCCGCATAGGTTTCTGTATTTTGGTCCTCAACCCCAGGAAGTGACTCGGAACCGCTCGGACGGACACTGCAAAACAAGGTGGTTGAGAAGATTGAAGAACTGGCGAAATATCGAGCCAAAAAGAAAATGGAAATATTACTTGCGAGCGGTCTTCAAAGTACGCCTCGGGGGAGCCACGATAACTTTGGCTAGGCTAGATCCAGCTCCCGTTACCTTTCCAGCTTCAGTAGCATCCCCTGAAGGGTTAATCTTCCTACCCCCAAGAGTGACGAGATTTTTCTTGGGCTTCAAAGGCGCAACCCTCCCATGGCTGGAACCCAGCGCCGGAAGTTTACTGCTACCCTCTTCACCACTCGGAGGATGGGATCTCTTGCGAGTCCGAGTAAGACCCTCTCGCGCCGAGTCGCGGTCTTGATTACTCTTTGATCTCAGCTCGGACGACACTTGAGCATGAGCTGCCTCGGATTCTAGTTCTTCTCTGGCCTCAACCCCAACTCCCACACCGGTATTGTTGTCTTCATCTTCCTCAATGGGATGCTGAGGAGCCAAAGGAATGGGCGAATGGAATCAGGAAACATCCTGGCACAAAAAAAGGCTCAAGTCAAAGCAGACAGGCACAAGAAGACTAGCACAGGAATGCATGCAAAATGAATGGACCTACCAAAGTAGGAGGGTGCTCGCTGTCAAGTGGTCTCACTCGGCCCACCGACTGTAGACCATGGGTCATGCTAGTGATGACCTTCATTTGATGCTCAAATTCATCTATTGGCATCTCGGCATTGTTATATCGAGTGTCATCCTCGAGCTCAATATACGTCCACATCCCTCGAGCCCTAGCTTGGAGAGGTTGGATCCTCCGAATAACAAAAGTGGCAATTAGATCCATAGCATCTAAGTCGTTCTTCTTCAGCTTCACAATTTCAAGAATCAAAGGAGGCACCTGCTCCTTCTCAACGTTGGTGAGACGAGGATTCCAACCCTGAGAATTGGTCGGCCTCACATCCGAGTAAGGGGGCAACGTACGAACTCCTGACCCATCCTCCACCTTGCAATAAAACCAACTGTTCTGCCAGTTCTTTACGGAATACGGTATACTAGAAGCAAAATATCGGGTTCCCTGCTTCTTAGCTAAGAACAAACCCCCGCACAAATGGTTGAATTCCACACCACCACCTTCCCCAGACTTCTTCGCCTTGTGAGGCTTGATGGTATAGATGGTGCGGAAAAGATGCCAGTGGGGTTCTATGCCCAAGAAACCCTCGCATAGGGTAAAAAAGCTAGAAAGCAAGGTAATGGCATTTGGAACGAGATGATGAAGTTGAGAACCAGTGAAAGCCAAAAAAATCCAAGAAGAACGGATCCGGAGGAAGATAAAAACCGCGATCCACATGAGAAAGGAGCAAAACCCGCTCACCCTCTTGAGGAAGGGGTTCATCTTCCCCAGGAGAAGGAAGGCGGCAGCCATGGTGAGGGACCATACCAGAATCTTGATATCCTTGTAGCATCTCCGTCGTGACGATTGACGGAAGCCACTCCCTGGCAGACATGATCTCGGTGGGGCGTCGCGGCGGGAGAAGCAAAGTCGCAGGCGGGGTGCGAGCAACCGGCGAGGAAGAAGAAGAGCGCTCCGACGGCGGCGAGGATGCGAAGGAGAGAGAGGAAGAAGAAGAGAAGGAACCGCCAGGGAGCAAATGAATCCAGATCTATTTCGGCCGCAGGGGAGGGGTTTTTTATACGACCAAAGAACCAACCGCCACGCGTCAGATCCGCAAGCCATTACGAGGATGTCGGTTCGGTTCCCCATAATCCGCCCTATTTAATAGGCAGCAGTTAATGATTATCTTAAAGGTCCATTGCGGGAATCGAGGCGACAGATTTGACAACACGCCCACTTACCCTGACGAAGAGATTCTCTGACAAGGCAAGATTCACTCCATTTTAAGACGGGAACAGATTTAATGCGGAACCCGAGACCGTCTCGCCTACTCGGAATTACGTAACTCCACAACACACAGAGAAGTCACTCGGAAGCCTCTCCGCTAAGCATCCCAGCCGAGTAAATCGTCACTCGGTCAAGAACATCACAAACCGAGTAGGGCATCACTCGGAAGATTTACCGAGTAAGACACCACTCGGAAAGGATTATCATACCAAAATGACTGAGTAAGCTATCACTCGGAACGTTAAGGAATGCGAGTAATTCTCAAATGACTCAAAATAGTGACAGGAAGGAATACCGCCTGAAGCTAAGTCAAACTAGTTACAAAGGAATCGCATCCTGAAACGCACAGCAAACGGAAAATCTTGTATTTATTACTCGAGAAAAGTTCCGAGTAGATAACTCACTAGTAGTCCGTCTCTGACGTAGATTGCCAGATTACTAGTAAGATAAGGTGCAGGGGGTAAAGAATTGATATCCCACATGGTATGATCTAAAGCTCATTTTTTGATGCCTTAGAATATCAAGATTTACAAATCTGGTTCATATGGAGTTTAAGGCCTTTTTACTCCTAGACACGCCCTCCGGGGTCTCGGTCCACCTCTTCCGAGAGACGCATGAGTGTCGCCAGATTTTTCTGTCAACCTGCCGGACCCACGCTCAAGGGAAAAGTTCAAATATCAATAAAGTCCTTCCGGGCCTCTTATTGAGTTTAACCTTCACATACCTCATGAATCTCGATGACATCGATGGACTCAATCACGAGCGCCTAAAAGCACTTGGGGGCTACTGTCGTGGTCATACCAAAGGTATACCCTTAAGTACTAGAAATCAAGGGGTACCCTTAGTATCATAATCTCCTATGAACACCGAGGAAAACATTAAGAAACCACCAGAACATAAAGTGTCTAATGAAAACACAAGGACACAGGTGTAAGGCCCGATATGCGGTACTGTTCCAGATCTAGATGTTTCCATCCAGATCCGGGGACGAAGCCCATATCGAACCCACCGCGACATATGACAAAGCCATATGCCCCGGATTTCCAACATGATATCACAACATTACAGATACAAGGATACAACATCTCATACAATCGGCATATAACTGCCTCAAATATAATACAACAGCGGAAGATACATGTCTGAGTATAGACTACAAGCAAATGCCTACTGGCAAAAGAAAATCATCGATCCCATAACCACACGGGTCCAGGCCCTCCGCCGGGATCCGCCTAACTAGTCGTCGTCGAGTCTCCACGTGAAACGTCGATCACCATACCTGTTGTCGATCAGAACCCTAAAAAGAGTTTGGGGGTAGTATCATGAGTACAGAGGTACTCAGCATCCAACTGTAGTGGTCATCTGACCCAGCAAGGACTTCATCACTCGTCATTCTAGGACAACTAGTAGTTTACGGTAAGGAAGGGGTAAGTGGTGAGGTTGCTGCCACACTAGCATTTATGAAGTGGCTAACGATCTAGAGAGTAAGGTAAGGAGCCAAGCATTCGATGAGGAATCGCCTCCAACAGGTCTTGCTATCCACCTACTACGCAAACACAACACCTATCCTATCCTTGTCCTCCTCTTCGCATCCCGACGAAGAAGAAGCAGTCAAGGCACACACACGTTGATCAAGTTATATTAAGATTGTCTCAGTTGTTGTTGTCTATGAACAAGGAGTAGGTCTCAAGTCGTCCATAACCGTGGACACGGCTTCTCAAAAAGATTTAACCCTGCAGGGGTGTACCAACTGCCCATTACGAGGCTCCGCACACACGTCCATCACTCTCAGTTGCTACCCATCATAGGCAACCATTTTATGATTTAGTTCCAAGAGATCCGAAACGACAGGTCCCTCTAGCTAACAACGAACAAATCCGGGTGGCCCCGGGGAGTCGACACACAATCCAAAAGCTGGCCACGCTCTCGGATCGGACTCTTCCGTCGCAACAGGGTTTGGGTTACCGGTTAGTTCTCTTATGAGACCGGGCCCTCGCCGGCCAAGGGTGGACCAATCAAAGAAACCATGTCTCCGCTGGCCCCAGTTGTTTTAAAAGATATCTGCTAGGAGCGACCCGACAAGATATATATGCATGTTTTCAAATGGTAAATCAGCTTGGGCCACCACTAGAAATGTTTGAAGCTAGATAGATAAGCAAAGGGGACCCCATAAAATCCCACACGCGGTTAGGCACGCTCAGTCTTAAAACCAATACCCGGAACTCGGATCCTAGGTGACTCGAATGGAACAAAGCGTCGCGGCGGGATAGCCTAGACCTTCCATCCTTCGTCGAATATAGTCAACATTATAATAATCATATCATCAACAATAATATAATAATCAGGTGATATCCCAACCCAAAGAGTAATAGGGGAACATCGTAGCATCCTAAGCATGCATACTAAGCAGGGGCTGAGCAACGAGCAATAGTAACATAGCAGTACAAGGTTTGCTGGGAGGGGACATGGTTGTATCGGTTTAAAAGAGGCTGTAAACATGTGGTAGGATCAAACATCGAAGCTAACCTAGACTAGCATGCAAACCGCTGGTTGAAATAGAATGGATCATAAGTAATGTATAGTCCTTGCCTGTTGATAAGTCGGGTTCCGAAGGTGTAGTCGATCGCACGCTCGCATCGTCTCCGAGAGGTACCCGCGGAAGCACACAAGACGGTAAACACTGGAAAGCAATCAACGGTGCACCACTATTACTACGGAGCAAACACGAGCAAGCATCAAAAAGAAGTAACACGAGACATCGCACCTACCGTCGAGAGCAGTTACTAACGATTTAAGTGGAGTATGGGTCACACACGACGAATACCGCACATTTACGGTGGTTCAAGTTGTTTAGCTACAGAAGGTGAGCAAAAGGTTGTTAACATGGCAACTCAAGCAAGCATGGCATAGCACACAAACATGACAAGAGGTGTAGCAAAATAAACTATCTGGGCTAGTCAATTTAAGTGGGGGTAAAACCTATACATGCAAACTATTGCGGACCCCACGATAAATATTCTATTTGGTACTGTTTTGCCCTGAACAATATTTTATTATTTTTATTAGCAAGCAAGAGCAGCAAAAACACAACCTACATGCAATTCTAGTCAAGTTACATATAAAGAACATTTTAAACAGAGCAACAGATAAAAAGTTATTGCAGTTACAGTTACAGTGGCAGGCAGTGTAATTAGCAGTCAAACAGCATGTAAACAAAGTCAAACATGGCAACAAGCAACAAATTATTAAACTAGGTACAAAACTAAGCAAGTTTCATATTTAAATCGTCACAATCGGAGCTACGGTTAAAAAGTTACGGACACCGCAAAAATAAACAACTAATCTGCCTAAATAAATAAATAAAACTAGCAGAACAGAAAAAAAAAGCTAACCGGGCCGAAAGCAATCAGGCCCAACAGGAAAAAAAAGAAATAACAAAAAAAGAAAAAGAAAACGGGCAGCTCACCCAAGTGGGTCGAGGCCCATCTGGTCGTGGCCTGGCTGCTGGGCTGCTGGCGCCTGGAGTGGGCCACAAGGGGGCAGCCGGCCCACGCTGCAGCGGTTGGGGGCGAGCGCTGGCTCGTGCTCCTCCCGTGTCCCGCACGGGGAGGCAGCGGCGGGCACCTCGCTGGCCGGCGGCGAGCGACCCGGGGAGGCTGCAGGGGAGGCCGGGACGAGGCAGAAGGCGGGCGGCGGCCGGATCCGGAGCAAGGGCGGCCGCGGCGAGGAAGACACGGTGGCCGGCTTCCTGGGGCGACGACTTCGAGCTCGGAAGCCATGGCGTCTCCGGCGAGGGGGCTGGCTCCGGTGGCGCGTAGGAGAGGTTCCGGGCGACGCGGTGGAGGACCAAGGGCGGGCACTCCGGCGTGAGGGCTCGAGGCAGCGGGCAGGCGGCTTCAGGGGGCGCGAGCTCCGGGCTCCATGGCCATGGCGCGGGCGAGCTCGTCCTGTCCATGGCGCGGCGCTGCGAACAGAGAGAGAGAGAAGATGAGAGGGAGAGGGGGAAGAGGAGAAAAGGAGAGGAGAAGGGGGGGCTCGCCGGGCGGCTGCTGCCGGCGTGCGGCGGCGGCCTCGGGCATGGAGCTCCACGGGCACGAGGAGAGAGGAGAGAGGGAAAGGTGGGTGGCTGGGAGCGATCTCGGCCATCAGATCGGGCGATCTGACGGTCCAGATCTGCTGGGCTGTCACTACTGCGAAAATTAGGGTAAAACAGGGGTGTGGCTGCAAATTTCCAGAGGGGGAACCCTAGAAATGGGTGGGAGTGTGGTGGTCTTTATATAGCCCCGGTGGCTGGCAGTTTGCAAAAACATCATCGGTTTTTCTCTCGGGCGCGCGGTGCTCACGTTTCTGACCGCCGGGGGTCCGCAGTACCTCCGATTCGGGTAAAACTTTGAACTGCGCGATCAGCGAGTCGAGCCGGAGGCGTTCACCTCGCGCTGGAACCGTTCCGAAAACACTTTCCGGCGCGCTATAAAAATATCCCGTTTAATTATTAAACGGGGTTTTTCGTTCCGTTGGCTGCGGCTGGTCTCGTGCGGTTTTCGCGCCGGTGGTCGGGTGGAACCCGGTGTCGCAAAGGTCGAGTGTCAGGGTGGCAAGGGTCGGTCTCCGTCCGATACGAGATAAAAGGGGGGAAAATAATCGCCGATCGATAAATCGGGGATGCAAACACCGCAAACAAATCAGACAATCAATCAATTCACACCGAAAACAATTTTTTTAATTTTTGTGAAAACTGGGCTGTTACAACAGGTCACGACGTCTCCGAGTAATCCGTTACTCGAAGATGAGATGATCTCTGAGTAATCCTTTACTCGGAAGGACGAGAGCCTCTCTGAGTAACCTGTTATTCGGAGAGCATATAAGCTCCGAGTAATCAGCTACTCGGAAGAGAGAACTAGCAAGCTACTCACTACTCGGAGGAAGGAAGAGCAACGGGCGTGGAGCATTAAAGCCAGAGGCGTTTCTCCTTCTTAATTAGCAGTAACGACTAGACCGTTTCTTGTAATTATTATAGGAACTTACCCCTGTAATTAAGACCCATTCACTGAGGCGTTGAAGGGGCAGAGGCGCACTCTATATAAGCCTCCCCCCTCGGCCTTGAGCAAGAACACCCCAGTCAGCCTGGGACAGGATTAATTTTGTTATCTCTAAGGAGAGGTCTAACCTGTATAATTTCACTCGTGTCAACCTCTCTGCGTACAGATTCATATAGCTCCAAATATCATCCCTATATCTATTGTCGGGATTATATCCACGACACTAATCTTGGCGCAGATCGACCTGCCACGTATCCAAAAGAGAGTGTTCGCTCTACGGCTGAGTTAAGCGAACCGTTTCCACCGCTACTTGTTGACACCACTACTCACTTCTTCTTCATCTTCCTCTTCCTCCTCATTTCCTCTTCCATTTCTTTCCAGATTCCGAACGGGTCCCATCGGCACGGGTCTACGCCGCTCCCCTCCGGCGCTCCCACCATCCTCCCTGCATTGTTCCTCTTCTAATGATACAATAGATAGACGTACTAAATTTAATGCACTGTTTTTAGTAAGTGCAAATTTCATGAGTTCTTGGTATTTTTCAAGGACGCCAATATCTGACATATGTCAGCTTAGGGCGTTACCCTGAGCGAACTAATATATAGATACCACCTGTGAACTAATTTAGGAAAAAAACTATCATAAAATGATGGAAAATTATACAAAAATCACGTGACAAATATTTAGGGAGATCGTGTACCCTAATTCATGTAAATATTATTGACTGTAACATTGCGGCAATCACAAAAGAAATACAAAAAACAACCAGTTGGTTGGATGTGTATTCGAACAAAAAGTTTGCACTACCAAAAAATTCCTTTCATGACATTCCATAAAATGCCAAGTGTTAGAACTAAATCTACTAAATCATTAAACCATTGTTCAAGATATCTTCTGATATTCCGACAAATCGGCTGATTTATCGCTTACCGTTGTCTGTACCGATAAGATAAATCGGCCAATATGCTAATAAACCGACCAATTTACCCCTTATCTTCAGGTTACTGATAAGTTTCTGATAAGCGATATCCCCAACATTGCATGAAACAAAACAAAAAACTTAACAATTATTATTTGAACCTAAGTTGTCGTGTTTCATAATATGAAGAGAAAAAATAAAAACTATGATATACTTTGATTAGATACAAAAATGTTGATGGCATGTTAAATATAGTTTTTGCCCCATAGTGTACAAAGAGGAATTGACCATGGTTTGTGCAAACAAAAATGTCTAGAAATAAAGAAAATTACCAGGGTTTTGTTCAACAAAAATTGTTATTCTCAAAAGGTAAATTGATAAAATTAGGCCTGGTACAAAAAATAAATTTGACATGGTCTTAAAAGTCCATGTACTTTATCCTATCAATTAAATTCTGATTATGATAAATCGTGTTTGGATGTCAAAAATCTTTTATTGTATTCTATATAAATGGATTCGACAACTATTTCGCTCGTAAGTTAGGGTCACCGGGGAGAGGGTGTGGCTCAAAGCTTAGCATTGGCTGGTTTGGCTGGGTACTTGTTGCTGTTCATGTTGTTCCCCATTATTTCCTTCTATGTTTTTTACAGGGTTATTTATTTTCTTCTATTTTCTCTTTTAATATTTATATTTAGTTTTAAAACATAGTACAACGCAAATGCTTCCATACGCGCACATACACTCATCCCTATGAATCAACACACGCACACCCTACCCATATAAGCATCTTCGCAATGCTAAACCGACACATTAAAAAAATGCAAGCACCAATGTCAAATATGTGATTTGAACTCTAAAGGGCTGGGGATACCACTGTTTCTCTATCCAACTAAACCATATGTTGATTCTCTCTAATCTCCATTGTTGCACCTTGATCTTGAGTAACTAGAGAGCCAAGCAGTTAAAAGCATGGCACCGACTTTGAGGAGCCACACAATTTGAGTCGGTCCAACATCATATATCATAGAGCTTATTTTATATTTTGTCTTTGATAATTTCTGTGTGTTTACTGAACTGTATATATCTTTATCTTACTTCGACATAGGAGTATTTTACAAACCCCTAGCATCAAGTGTGACTTACCATGACAAATCCTTATCATCACTAAGGAACAAATCTGCTGCGGCATGTACCAACAAATCAAATATCAACGTTTCACATGATGTTCCTTGCCTTGGAACACGAATACCAGTTACATCATTGTTTCTTTAAGGGATGATATAAATCAGGTAGAACGCAAGTTATGTGAAGGGACTTCCAAGCTAGCACTTAGTCACCAAAGTAAACATATCTCGACCGCATGATAAAAGAGGCACAATTGTATAGTTTTTTAGTAACCAAATTCAGTATTACAATCACAAAAATTTGTAATCAAAATATTACTCCTGCGAGAAAAGAAGCATGGTGCTAGCCACAACAGCACTGATCGGCGTTGCGATAGGCCCCAGTTGAGGGCTTGCCCCTGATGCTGCATACGGTCTGGCAACGGTGTGGGCAGTTATCCTCATCGAAGCACTCTGCAGGATTCGCTTCATCTTCAACTGCAAGTTCCATGGATGAGCAATTAGCTAGCATGCTCAAATTATGAACTTGATGGAAAAGTATGTAGGAAAAAATCTTGTTGACTGTTGTTTTGTAAAAAAAAACAGGTGCAACGACATATTTAAAAACAAATATAATTGATCGAGAGAACAAAATTTGGCAACATATGAACAACACAATAAGAGATGTTATTACTTGTACGTGCATGTCAGGACGATGATGATGATATGGTGGAAGACATGATCATAAATACCACCAAAACCTCAACCATCATGGTAACATTGCTCTTTGGTGCCATGACTAGGAGGAGTTAATATTACCTATTCCTTTGTTGTGTTCTTAAGGATACGATACGGTCTCCCTCCATGACCCATGTATTATCGTTTATGTAGAAGGTCAAAATCAAATCTTTAGCATTGGATTGAGTATCAACTAATGGATATGCTTTCCCCATTTTTTGGTAGGAATTAATTGACTAATAGCTTTGAAGGACACAATTATGTAAATAAAATATTACCATTTTAATTTTTAAGCGGAAATGATTAATTTCCAGAGATATAGTATGCTCCTTTTCTTGGATGTTCCTTGGTATGCAAGGAAATCTTGGACAAAATCAAATCTTTGGCAATGGATTGAGTATTTAGAATGAGATGAATGCAAGTAAATCTTGGACATTTAGATGCAGGCTTGGTACATACAGTATTATTTCTCACACAAAATATAATGTTGTATATTTCTCGTGCTGCTGATACAATAGATACGTACTAAATTTAATGTACTTCTTTTTATAAGTGAAAATTTTCATGTACTTCCTTGTAATTTTCAAGGATAATGCATAAACTTTTATCAAATTTGAGCTATTGTTTATAATAATTTTTTCGTAATCATATGCAGCTAGCGTACATGTTCATAGTTTTTGCACAACGCTTTATTGACCGTTTGATCTGGGGCACTAATCTTGGCGCAGATCGACCCGCCACGTATTCAATAGTGAGCGTTCGCTCTACGGTTGAGTTGCGCAAACCGTTTCCATCGCTACTCGTCGACATCACTACTCACTTCCTCTTCCTTCTCATTTCCTCTTCCCTTTCTTCGCGGATTCCGAACGGATCCCATTTGCATGGGTATACGCCGCTCCCCTCCGGCGCTCCCCACCATCCGCCCTGTGTTGTTCCTCTTCTAATGATACAATAGATAGACGTACTAAATCTAATGCACTGTTTTTAGTAAGTGCAAATTACATGAGTTCTTGGTATTTTTCAAGGACGCCAATATTTCGCATATGTCAGCTTAGGTTGTTACCCTGAGCGAACTAATATATAGATACCACCAGTGAACTAATTTAGGGAAAAACTATCATGAAATGATGGAAAATTATACAAAAATCATGTGACAAATATTTAGAGATATCTTGTGTCCAAAATCATGAAAATATTGTTGATTGTAACATTGCTGCAATCACAAAAGAAATACAAAAAAAATTGGTTGGATGTGTATTTGAACAAAAAGTTCGCACTACAAAATAAATTCATTTCATGACATTCCACAAAATGCCGAGTGTTAGAACTAAATCTACTAAATCATTAAACCCCTGTTCAAGATATCTTCCTATATTTCAATAAATCGGTCGAGTTATCGCTTACTGCTGTCTGACCGATAAGATAAATCGGCCGATATGGCGATAAACCGACCGATTTACCACTTATCTTGGGTTTCCGATAAATTCTGATAAGCGATATCCCCAACATTGCATGAAACAAAACAAGAAACTTAACAATTATTATTTGAACCTAAGTTGCCGATGTTTCACAATATGAAGGGGAAAAATAAATAAATAATGATATAGTTTTATTAGATACAAAAATGTCGATGGCATGCTAAAATAGTTTTGCCCCATAGTTGTAACGTCCTCAAATCCTAATCACTTTGTTCGCTTAGCTAATGTGCCATCTCAATATTTTTTATAATTAAAATGCATTAAGGACATAATTCAACTTTATTAAAAATGTCAATGGCAGTTAAGATAAAACTTCTTCAAATGATTAAAACAATTTTTTTAATGTTGTCATGATCCCAAAGCAATTAAAACAAATAAAACCAATAACTGCTGGATATTAAATTGCCCCTCGGAATTAAAATAAAAGTGGAAAATAAACTTAAACCAAAAACGGTGCAAGCAATCTTATTCAATGCCTAATAATCAGTAGATCACAATAAAATAGAATGGGGATTTATTACAATGTTTGTATAACATAAATAAACCAAAACAGTAGGAAATCAACCACTTTTAGTCCATTTTAAAAAGGAACAAAACCCAAATGAATTTATTTTGAGTTAAAACATTTTTTAAAAAAAATTATAGTCCAACATTGTTATTGGCCCTATCTAGAAATTTTCAAAAATTCAGTTGATGGTCAAATAAAATGTAAAGAAAAATAAAAATAGAAAATAAAACAAAAATAGAAAAAACCTAACTAACGCCCAGGGCAACTTCCCCCCACTGGGCCCGGTTCAGTACTCGCCATGGCGCACCCGACCGAGATGACGTCGCCGTCGAACCGGCTCCCTCGCGCCGCTACAGTGCTCCAGAGCGGATAAGGATGCCAGGGCACCCCCTGGAAACCCTAGCCCCTCACTTCCCCTCTCCATCTCTCTCCCTCTCGAATCGAGCTCGCGTCCGAGCGCTGGGCCGCCGCCATCCCGCCATTGGCGCGGCCACTGACCGCATCTCGCGCCGCCGGCGTGTCCGTGTGATCCGTGGGCCTTGACTCCTTCGACCACGCCCGCTAGCTTGTGCCGCCGGCCTCTGCATCATCGCCGCCGCGCGCCTCCTCACAGCTACGGCCGTCGGGCGCCACCGCCCGATCCGCAGACGATGGTCTTCCCCGAACCTTCCCGCGGCTGCCGGAGACCCGCAGTGAGTTCCTCCTCCACCCCCTCGTGCCCCGCTTCCCATTTTCCTAGTTGTTGCCGTTTGCCGCCGCACTAGTCCGTCGGGGAGCCCGTGCTCGCCGTGCGTACGGCATGGCCACGCCCCGCTCCTTCCCTGTGCGCTGCGTTGTTGCTGCTTGCTGCAGCTCGCCTGCAGCTGCCGCCGCACGCGCGCGCCCCCTCTCCCCTGCTGGCCGGCCACGCCTCAGTGCGCGCGCGCTGCCGCCCGTGCATGGCCACGCCCCCGCCCCGTTCGCCCCTGCTGGCTACCGCCGCATCGCTGCTTTGCTGCTGCTGCGTGCTGGCCATGGCAAGGCAAAGAGCGTGTGTGTTCTATATGTGTGGATGTGTGCAGCGTGTGGGTTGTATGTACAGCCAAAACAACAACAAAACAATTAGCTAAACAAATTCAAAAATGGATAAAATTAATATGTGCAGATACTAGACATAACCAGCTTTGTTTTTCTCCATTGGTTCAATTTCAAAAAAGAATTGCATAGATTAAATGCAATGAAAATCATAAAATGAAGATTTCTGTAAACAGAAAAAAAAAAGACAGAAAACAGTTTATGACTATAGCTAGTTTAGAGTTATCGATGAACAAGTAGCAGGGATTTGTCATGCCATCTAAGTGATTGTACCCTTGTTGTAGTACAAATTTCCTATAAAAATTCGAAAGTATCCCCACTTGAACTATGGATCAATAGCAATTATCCAGCAAACTTGGCATCTTTTAACTATCTTTGGAGTTAACATTCTCTGGCATGTTCAAACAACGTTTTGGTTAAGTGAATGGACTTCTATGAATTTGGCATCTGTATCAGATTGAATATCACAAAAAAATTGCTTAACTTTGATATAAGGCACTAATTCGCCGGAGGAATAGGACCCAAAACCGTAGCCTTCTAAAGATTGCTAAGTAGTGTTTTAAAGGACAAAGTTTTAGACTTGGCAAAGTTCAGAGTTCCAAAAATGGGAGGATGACAAGTGGACCCCTTGCACTGTTTAATTAAATAGATTATTTTATTAGAGCCCAGTCAATGACATGAGGGTCCCACCTGTCAGGGTTGACCAGTCAGCCAACACTGTTTTGGATAATGTTGAATTGTTTAAATAAAATAAATTCTAGAAATTGATTTAAATTGAATAAAACTTTGAAAATCAATATCTTTTAAACTGTCAGTCAGATGAAAATATTTTATACATCAAAGTATATCAAAAAAATGTAGCGTATACGAATACGCCAGCCACATTCCCTCCACACCTCTCAAACATAGCAAACAAGAGGCTTTCCCCCTCCGGATCGTTTGTCCGGTAATCACCCGGAGCCGGTAAAAAATCCGGTTAAATTCTCGTTTCGTCTGCAACGCGTAGCACTGCATTAGTTTACCTCTAGCTTAACGTATTGACATGCCTTTCATCTGTGTTGCTATTATTGTCGTGTATTTACTATTTCTCCCCCCCCCCCCCTCTCTTCTTTGGTAGACCTCAATACTGCCGCCGCCGACACCACCGAGTACGACTAATGCGTCGATGACCATCCCCTTGCTACCAAGCTTCCACGCAAGAAGAGCCCTTCCCCTCTCCCACATATCACCTACCTTTTCCGTACTATTCTTGCACTAGGAATTGTTGTTGTTGTTGTTACGTTAATTCCTATTCTAATGAATTACTTGTCTTTGTCGCCGTTTACTATTGTACCCTACCTTATCCTATGTTGCTTAGTATAAATATCCATCAGTTTGCCCTACACACCTTGTCCGTCTGCTATGCTTAGTCATCGGGACGTGCTCACTCTGGGGAGTGAACACGGGAGCATTTCATTACTGCAACTACAATCGGTACGCGAGAAGTGACGGGACGATAGGGCAGGCGGATATCGCCTAGAGAGAGAGGTGGGCCTGGCTCATGTTCGTTGTCTGCACGTTACCTAGTTAGAGCGACGATAACGGTCGTCTCCGCGAGATGATAATAAAATGCTAATGGATCGGTGTCAGTCATCTGAGTGGTGATACGTCCCAAACGTATCTATAATTTCTTCTTGCTCCATGCATGTTTTGTGTGATATTGCTATGATTTAGATACACTTTCATACACTTTTGATCATATTTGGATTAACTTATTAACTCAGTGCACCACGGTACCAGTTCCTATTTTCTGTTGTTTTTCTATTTCAGGTTTCCCCCATATTAAAAGTGCTCTAAAAATTCGGAATCAGATAAAAAATCAGCGTACCGGAAGCTTCCGGAATCAACCGGGAAGGGCCAGAGAGGGGACCCACCAGGGCCCAGTGTAACAGCCCAGAAGCAATTTTATATTCCAAGTTGTATTTTTTCTTTCATCAATGGCTTTGAAATTTGTTATGATGCAAGAGGATGTAATTCCATGTGATGATTTTAAATGCCAAGGAGTTTTGAGTTCATTTGATTTGCTTTTGAATTCAATTTGGGTGACTAAAGAAGGTTGTTAGGAGAATTTTCCCATGTGCATGTGATCTCCCCTAAGCCCCAACTTCGGCCTAGCAAAATTCCCCTCTGAGGCAAGCTTTTTCAAGTGCTCACTTTGAATTTTAGCCCTCTAGATATTCATGTTGCAGTTCAACTTGAAATTCAAATTCAAAGGTGCTCAAAAGCTTGCTTGCCCCAAAATGGTTGAAACCAATTTTGAAAAATCCAGAATATTGCAAGGATTATCTACCATTTTTTGTGTAATTTAATCCCTGGTAAAACTCTCTAGAAAATTCTCCAAGTGCCTCTGTTTTTAATAAATGGAAAAAGGCCAAAGGGGTTCTTTTCTTTTCCGTTTTCAACTCCTGGCAACAGCCCCAGCCCACCTGGGCCTGCGACCCCTGGGCCTCAGCCCAGCCGCGCAGAGGGGTATGCGGGGGCGCTCCGAGCCGTTGGATTGAGACCCAAGGGGCGCCAGCCGTGCCGCGTAGCCCGTAAGCTCCCCCCTACGGTCTTACGGGACGTCATCGGTCAGAGGCGACCGGAGCCCATCAGCGAGCCCTCCAGCCCCCCTTATATAAGGTGGGCTGTGATCCCGAGGACCCCCAGAACCCTAGGAGTCGTTCCCCTCCTCCAATTTGCGCCGTCGTCGTCTCCTTCGCCGAGCCCGAGCTCCCCTGTTCCGCCATGGCCGCCGTCGTGGGGAGCTTAATTCGCCGGCCATCTTCTGCCTCGATGTCCAGGAGCTCGCGAGAGAGCTTCCCCACGTCTTCGTCGTCGTCCCGCGCTAGCAGAGGAGCCCGAGGAGCTCCAGGCCAACCCCGACGTCATCTTCCTCTTCTGTCATCATCGACGACCACCTCCTTCCGCGTCGTCGACGTCGTCGACCCGATCTCCCATGCACGCAAGCTCTCCTTCAACCTCCCCGAGGTGAGAGAACCATGCCCATCCCCTCCTGTTGCGTGTAGTCCTCGGTCCGCATCGTCCGTCGCCGCCGTAAGTTGTCAACGTCGTGCGTGTCGTGCTCGCCGCGTCCATGGTGTGTCCATGCCGTACGCGGACATGCTCCGCGTGTAGCTAGAGCGTGCACAGTGCAGCCAAGGCGCTGCCTTTGAACGCGCACGGCCACCTCTGGAGCTCCTGTCAACTGTAAGCTTCAGTTTCGTCAGGGTTCACCTGCAGCTCTCCGCCGTCCCCTTTCGGCAAGGGAAAGCTGCCTCCTTTGGTTTAGGTACCCTAGGTTTCGTGTAGGAGGAAAGAGAGTGACGTGGCCTGCGCGTTGGTAGGATTCGTACGGTGACAAGCGACACATGGGGCACGATTTACCCAGCTTCAGGCCCCCGGAGGGAAAACCCTACATGCTGCTTGTCTGATCTTGTATTGATGATGATGTACAGGGGTGCCGTGAGGGCTTTGGTGGAGAGAGAACTGTCTAGTCCTATGCGTGGGGGGATTGAGTTGTGAGTTTAGATGATGTCTAGAGAGGTGCCCCTATCTCGCTTTATATAGATAGCCAGGTAGGGGTTTACATGAGTCCTAGTCGACTACAAGTAGGAGTCTTTGTCTTGCACCTCAAGTCTTGGGCTTCACGTCGGTTTGCGAGTCTTCTAGCGGGCCGCCAGTCTTGACACGCACCAGGTACCCTCACGTAGAGGAGTCGTGGGGTCACCCTCTCGTCAGTAGCCCCCGAGTCCCTGGGGACTCGAAGAGTCGCGCAGGTACTCGTATCTGCAGTAGCTGCCGTAGTGCGTGTCGATCATTTGCTGATGAAAAGTCGAAGATGTCATGAGTATGATCCCGATGGGAGTATTTGGATGAAGCATCGAAATTGCAGTCCGGTTCATCTTCTTGTAGGATGTGTGAGCAGCGGTCGTCGGGTGCGCGTCAGCGCTCCCGATGGGAGTAGCCCCCGAGGCTAAGTGCGACTCGTAGAGTCGAGCATAAGCTCAAATTGTTTTTAAGCTAACCCCTTCGTTCTTGTTAGCTGCGCGAGTAGTGCTCGTCGGGTGCGCGTCAGTGCTCCCGATGGGAGTAGCCCCCCGAGGCTATGTTCGACTGCTTGCAGTCGAGCATAGACTCAAGACTTCATCATCATCGAGTAATTGTCATCCGAGGAAGTGCTCGACTTGGGTCTTGCGCCATAGGCGTGACTTGTTGTAGGGACCAGTCGTGGACGAGGAGGTTGGCATCGCTGCGTCACGAGGGCGCCCAGCCCCCGAGCACGTGCTAAGAAGGAGAAAAAAAGGTGCAATTGTATTAAGATGTACTTGCGAGATATACAAAACAATTGTAAGGTGCATGATTTGCAGACGTTGCACTTTTGTCGAGTGGATGATGTAGCAGCATGTAAGGTTTATGCGTGTCTTTTCATGAGTAGGCCCTCCGGCAGCATACTCTTGCCGGGCAACAGGGACGCGATACCAGACTTGTTGGACCCGGAGACAAGAACGGCCTTTTGGTACACAACCTCACTACTTTGACAAACGTGAATAAACATCATATAAAACTGAGCATGATCCAAAGAATGATTTTGTAGCCCTCAGAAGTTTGTGCGCGACTGCGTAGCCGGCATGATAGTTTTGTAGCCCTCAGATGTTTCTGCACGACTGTATAGCCGGCAGGATGATTTTATAGCCCTCAGATGTTTCTGCACGACTGTCGGGGGATTGGTACCCGGGTAGGCTAACCTAAGCGGAAGCAAGCTTTCAAGAAAAGGATGGACCGATTGGGCTGCAGCTGGGCCGAGCTAGGCAGAGGTACGGCCGATTGCTCCGAGGCAATCGGCCATATCAAGTGCCAGCAGTCGGCCCAGGCGCAATCGGTCCACCCTTTTCTGTTCACTAAAGACGACCGTCCAATTGGTCCGCTGCTGGACCGAGATTGATTCCTAGAAGGCCGATTGCCAAGAGCAATCGACCTTACCAAGGAACCACCAGTCGGTCCAGGCGCAATCGGAGCTACCTGACACCCAGTCGGGGGTATGATTACGAGGTCATAAATACCATATCCCGAGATATCTGGGTGGCAGGAAGGCCAAGTCACATCGAGGATTTCCTGGAGATACGGTGTCGACCTCTCCGCCGATTCCGCGGACAGGCCGACAAGACCGTACCCCCTAGCTCCACTATTCATCACCAGACTCTACGAGGTAGCAGCATGGGCCGCCGCTCGTAGGCTCCGGATCACCCGGATAGGGGCAGTCGGTGGGCCCAGGCCGATTAGAGGGTGACAGTTGGGCCCATTCAGCATTGAAGTTACCATAGTACCCTGGACTCACACTATAAGAGCCACAGTACCCCTCCTGCGCGAGGGACGCCGCACCTTAGAACCTCATTTACTCACTCTCGTTCCAGTTCATTCACTGCTCGTAGTTACTCCTCAGGGAAGCAGGAGAGGACCTTGCCCACGGCGGCAGTGTACTCCTTCCCCTGAGAAGGTAGGAGAGCAGTTATTGTAGCCACTCCATTGATATACAAGAGACAAGCAGGAGTAGGGGTGTTATCTCTCCGGAGAGCCCCGAACCTGGGTACATCGTGGTGTCTTCACCGTGCTTGTGCCCAACCCGATTCCGGCACCATCGACATTCTCTCCCTCGCGTCTTCCCCTCACTTTAGCCCATACAAAGGAGCTCGGCGCAGGATGATTTGTGTGCTTGGAGTCAACGGTGCGGCGAGTGACCGAGAAGGACTCGACGCGTCGGGCGAGATCATTCGATTGCTCGTTGTGTGATGTCGTTGTAGCGGCGCGAGTCGATGTAGAAACCTTGGCGAGTCATCCATGGCATGTCGAGTTGGAGTAGAAGCCTTGTGGGTTTGAACCCAAGTTCGTGATTGGAAATTCGCGATCAAGCGTAGATCCAAAAACGCGTTGCAGTGCGAAAGTCACCGACGGAGATCTAACCGTTGAAATTTTCGGAAATGTTTTGTGCTTATGAGGGATTGAATCCCGCATGCTTTCACCGGAGGGATCTTCACGTTGATGTCCGAGTCAATGTCAGGAATTTTTGTGCTGGAGTCGCGCGGAGTTCCGTCAGATTCCGAGAGTGCTTCAGTGCGGGAGTCGCCGACGGAGATCCAAGCGTTGGAATTTGCTGAAAGTTTCACAGATTTTCAAGAATTGGATTTCTCATCTTTCCACCGAAGGGATCGTTGAGATGAGCTCTGAGTCGCCGTCAGGAGTGCCCGCAACACAAATGTTTTTCTGTCCTGTAGGCTGCGCGTGAGCGCTTTTGTTGATGTCGATCTTCGAGTGACGCGCTCGAAAATTTTCTTATTTTCTTCGTGAGCTTGATGTAGATCTTGATGTAGTTGTTGAAGAAGCCGAGATTGCGGTGAAACCAAGTCGGATCGGGTCCTTCCGAAGTCGATGGATCGTCGATTGTCGATGTAGTTTGGAGCCGTCGATCCGTGATTCCAACGTGCATGTCTTTCCCACAGACGACGCCAATTGACGAGGATCGGCCTCGGAAAATCCTAGGGTTAGGTACCCTAGGTTTCGTGTAGGAGGAAAGAGAGTGACGTGGCCTGCGCGTTGGTAGGATTCGGACGGTGACAAGCGACACATGGGGCACGATTTACCCAGCTTCAGGCCCCCGGAGGGAAAACCCTACATGCTTCTTGTTTGACCTTGTATTGATGAGGATGTACAGGGGTGCTGCGAGGGATTTTGTGGAGAGAGATCTGTCCAGTCCTATGCGTGGGGGGATTGAGTTGTGAGTTTAGATGATGTCTAGAGAGGTGCCCCTGCCTCGCTTTATATAGATAGCCAGGTAGGCGTTTACATGAGTCCTAGTCGACTACAAGTAGGAGTCCTTGTCTTGCGCCTCAAGTCTTGGGCTTCACGTCGGTTTGCGAGTCTTCTAGTGGGCCGCCAGTCTTGACACGCACCAGGTACCCTCACGTAGAGGAGTCGTGGGGTCACCCCCTCGTCAGGAGCCATCCATATCTACCTTCTAATGAGAGTAACTCTTTGACTCTTACCTTGTATGAGTGTTATGATCCTATGAATTCTTTTGAAATATCCCTTTTTGATGAAGTTGATGCCTTCTATACTTTTGGCCAAGATGCCACTATGGATGATGCTTATAAAGATGAACTTGATATAGTTCCTTATGTTAAGCATGAAATTGTTGCTATTGCACCCACACTTGATTGTCCTATAATCCTTTTGAAATCTCCAACTCATATTCCGGAGAACTGTGCTCTTATTAAGGCTCAATGTGATGGGATGCATTTATCTTATGATACTAAAGACCATGTTGAAAACTATACACGTGTGTTTGTAGGTCATGAACAACATGATTTATGTGATAATTATATTCTTGATGTTGTTCATGATACTACTAAAAATTATTTTGAGAGAGGGAAGTTTGGTTGTAGAAACTTTCATATTACTAAAACTCCTCTCTTTATGTTGAAAGTTTTGAAGATGTTCTTGTTCCACCTTCCTATGCTGCCTTCTTTGTGCTTCTTCGATTTATTTTCTTATAAAATGCCTATGCATAGGAAGTGGGTTAGACTTAAATGTGTTTCATATTGCTCCTTGATGCTCTCTTTTGCTTCAACTCTTATTCTCTTATGAGACTTCGTGCCTAGCTTAAAGGCGTAAAAGAAAGCGCTTGTTGGGAGACAACCCAAGATGTTTTTACTTATGTTTTTAGTGGTCTTGAGGATTGTTACTACTGTAGCAACATCATTTTATCTTTATTTTCAAGCTTTGTGCCAAGTTTAGCCTCTTATGATAAGTAAAGCAAAAGTTGTGACATGCTGTCCAGAAAACAGATTATGTCTGCTTGACGGAAAAAATCAAAACAAATCACCAGTTCATATTTTTGAGCTGAATTTTTTACGCAACACGCTCTATACAATTGTGAAACTTTCGTATGTTCTGAGTTTTTTTATTTGAGTTGCAGAAGTACCCCAAAAAAATTCTTTACTACCTGATGTTCTGTTTTTCACAGATTCTGCCACGTTTTGCCTTTCCTTACTTTTGCAAACCTTAAGCTTGCTTTTTATTTACAAAAACTTTTTGGCAATCTTGAGAAACAGTAGCTCTTCAAGGATATCTTTATTTCCAGTGGAGAAAAAATATTATTAAGGGTACTAACTCTCTAATCAGTTTATGATGAGTTATGTATGAAGGGAGTTTTCAAGTGTGCGAGGGAAGATGATGAAAGAAGATCCGGGAGTGTCAAACGCTCAAGCTTGGGGATGCCCCATGCATCCCCAATAAATATTCAAGGAGACTCAAGCGTCTAAGCTTGGGGATGCCCCCGTGCATCCCCTTCTCCATCAACAATCATCAGTTCGTCCTTCGTCTCACTATATTTTATCACTTCACGCGTTATGTGCTATGCTTGAAGCGTCTCGCTCTCGTCAAATGTCTTCGTCGCCAGAATCAAGGTCAAATGCCACCACCGCCGCATCAATCTAATCGCTGAATAGCGGCTCAGATATTCTTTCTCGTGCCCTCATCGGTACCTCTCCGTGCTTTGTCGGGCATCTCCACGTCACATGACCGCTAATATCAGCTCAACATCGCTAGCTGGCCGTGATATCTCTGGTGTCTAACAAGTGTTCGATGGTTTGCCTAGGTGGGATTTTTTGTTGCTTTTTTGTCACTTTTTTTATTTTGTTAATTGGGTTGAACTAAGTCAATTAAATTGAAGATGAAGAGTCTAACAGAGATGATCTTGGGGGGCTATTCGTCATCGGAGGAGGAAGAATATGGCGATGACTTTAAAATTTTCATTGGCATGATTTACAATGATGATATTCGACGGGGGAGGAGAGAATCGTAGTTCGGCCGCATGCACCTCGACCGTGATAGAGCGAAGGATTTCGAAAACCATATGGTACCAGGTCGGATTTGGATGTATCGTTTTTTAAGTGGTGTGGCTTTCCAAAGGATTTCGAAAATGAATTCTACATCACAAATAAAGGAAGCCAAACATGTGAGCATGGGAATTCGAAAATGAATTCCATGAATTCCATCCCAAATGAAGGGAGCCAAACAAGCTGTAAAGGATACCACTAGGCATCAGACTACTGGTAATTTGCCTTCTATCAGACCGGTCATTAGCCGTACGATTAGAAGCATCTCAGTCATCCGATCAAAGCTCCATGCACGGCATGCTACTTTCCTTCATTAAATGCCAACTTTATTGGCCACTAATCTCGTGAGTTTTTCTGCTCCTAACCGGTGTCCCCACAATTCAGGATTTGTTTCCTAAAAATGCTTCCTAGAATAGATTCAAATCCTATTTTTTGCGGATATCATTTCAGAAACAATATGATGGCACAGTAAATCTAACAACTAATTATATTTTCAAGATGGGTTTCTTTACTGATGGTAACATGATTTTAACACAAAGGAAGCATTCTTCTTGACCAATGGAAGCATATTTTTTTGATAAATTAAGCATGCTTCCGTCTACTAATGAATTGACTTCCACCGGAATGTGTTTACAAGAAATACGAATGTGCTGAACTTGTTTCCATGTACAAAAGATTCCGATTTAATAGTTCCATGGACCAACAATGTCGTTTCCATGAGAAACAATTTACATGAGTTGTTCCTTACAAATTGGATACTGCTCATACTAGTTTCCCTACTTGCTTATGGTACGTGACAACATGGCCCTCAAGCTGGCCTTTGGCACATATCCTCAAGACACACATTATCTTGGCGCCGATGACATACTAGGAGTTGCATATATGTTTGCTTCCGCCGTCTTGAAGAAGCAACTCATCGATGCGGTCGATGCTTCCAACTCTGTCCAAATCACCAAGGAATAGCTTGAAGCAAAATATCATTCCAACTGAAGCAGTAGAAGATTTTAATAGAAGCATGTAAGCAAGGTAAATTTGGTAAACTAGTATGGAAGAACAAATATATGGCCGATGCACGGAACTTAGCATTTTGAAACAATAATAAAGTAAGATAGAAGCACACATATACATTTACATACATTAGAAAATGAGTTGTATAAGGTTTTAATAAAAGCATATAATCAAGTTAAGTTTGGTAAACTAGTATGGAAGAACAAATATATGGCCGAAGCACAAAATTAAGCATTTTGAAGCAATAATAAAGTGAGACGGAAGCACGCACATACACTAGAAATTGGGTTGGCATGGCATGGAAACACATATACTAACTTATAAATCAAGAAGCATGCTTGCAGTAGTTTCATGTTTATAAAATCACGGATGCTCCAAAACAATGAAGTTTACATCTGCACATTACACGGCAAAAAGCTAAAGTTTCATAGCATGGAAGAAGTATATGTACATAATACACCTATGAAGTATAGATGCTAATGCTATGAAGAGATAATACGTACATCTAGCAAGCATGGCAATAAATTGAAAATTCAACCATACATACAAAGGATGGTAGATGCATCAGTACATAGGAAGCTACCTAGAAGCATGTCAATAGATTGAAATTCAGCCTCACTTAGGAAGCACAAATGCTTTATCACTACATAAATAAGATGTATTGGAAGCACAAAGAAACTGAAGATGCAAAATAACATGCTTGCCACTGATATTGGGGTGCAAAATGTGTATTCAAACGGGTCTCATCTACTCTAATTGGAGGATTTGTCAGTTTACATCAACTAGAATTTTGCAAATACACGAAATGAAAACAGATTCACACACATCCCACCACTGGTGAATCTCCTAGCCACATGTTGCATCCTTGAAGGTCTACACAGATGCCTGCCTATAGATCGGCGATGACACGGCAGCGAAGTGGAGATAGAAATGCATAATATAGGCAAGATGGCTACCTGGATTGGGGGAGGGGGAGATGTACATAAGAGAACGGTCGGGACGCGGGCTCGTCGACGACGTGGTGCATAACAGAAGCATGTGCGACGGCCGTGGGAGCACGGAGAAGCGGTGTTGGGCAGAGATCCAATCTGGACGGCGTTGCTAGAGAATACACGACGCACGGTGGATGCCATCACCATGGGAGAAGGGGTTGAAGGAAGGAGGGAGGTTATCGCAAAAAAAAGGAAGGAGGGAGGAACGTGATTTGGGGAGAGTTAACGGAAAGGAGATTATGGAAGGTGCACGCATGAAAAACGGGAGGTTAGAAGGGGATTATAGTTGGTCTCCCAGCCGTGAGATGAAATACAAATCAATGACGTACGAGTGGTCTGACGATTTCCTTTTGTAAGACGTATGACAGTAAGCGTTTTCCTTTTAGTTGTCACTGTGAGTAGTACTGTAGGAGTATAATTTTTTCGTGGTGTTGAACCGAGTGCCGCGACGCCGGCAAGGGGGAACACATTCTCCGGCTCGCGAAGGCGCCGCGCGCCGTCGACGCCCCGCCACGTCCACGGGAAGGGGGCGGCCGCCGCTGCCAGGTGGTCCCCACATTTTATCCTGCGAGCTCCGAGGCCTCGGACTCCGCACCCGCACCACCACCACTCCCATCGCTCTCCCGAATCCCCACCTCCCAAATCCGAACCCAAACCCCCTGCTCCGTTAAATTCAATAAACCACCACCGTCACCCGCCTCAGCCTCACGCAACACGCTCCACAGCCATGGGCACGTCGGGCTCCAAGGGGCTGGACGGCGTCGGGGGCTTCGGCGCGGCGGCGACCGCCGGCGGGGTCGGCGGCGGAATGGGCGGGGACGACGGCGGCGGCGCGGCGACCGGGTCGTGGCACGGCGGCGCGCAGCTCTACGTCTCGCTCAAGATGGAGAACGCGCGGATCATCGGCGACCTCGTGCCGCACGTCTACGGCTCCGAGCCCATCATCGGCTCATGGGACCCCGCCCGCGCCGTACGGACCCACCACCCGCTTACTCCTGCTCCCGTGCTTGCCACTGCTGGTTTACATTGATTTGCTTCCGGTTTCGCAGCTCGCCATGGAGAGGGAGCTGGCGTCCATGTGGGAGCTCAGCTTCGTCGTGCCGCCCGACCATGGTATGCGCGCCACCTACCTACCACTACCTAGTGCCTACCTACCTGCGCTTGTTTATCGGATTGATTGGTAATGAAATGGTCCCTTATGATCTCGTCTGGTGGACTCAACTTGGAAAAACTGAACTGAACTGCTTAGTTGCTGTACTCTCAACTTGCCTTTCTCTTTTCGACAAGTAAACTGAAAACGATTTTGTTTTTTCCCGTAATATTCTGTTCCACAAGTTTATTTGGCTCAACTGAATGCAAGTGTATGATTCACTTTTGCAAACTGCTGCACCTGTGCACTGTTCCTAAAGATTGTGACCTGTGGAATTCACTGCAGAAACACTCGACTTCAAATTCTTGCTCAAGCCTAAGGACGCCGAGACCCCGTGCATCATTGAGGAAGGGCCAACGCGGCTTCTCACCGGGGGCATGCTCGAGGGTGATGTGAGGGTTGCAAACTTCAGGCTTAACGGGGATGATGAGTTGCTTGAGTTCAGGGTTTTCAACAAGGCCGACATCGTGTCTCCGCTTGATCTTGCCGCGAGCTGGAGGGTATACAAGGAAAATTTCCAACCCTCCAAGGTCCGAGGAATCCCTGATGTCAGTATAAATGAAGCACCCACTCATGCGTCCGAGGTGAGAATAGTAGTCACAATGAGCACCTGACTTTGATTTTGCAATGCTTATGTGTCACTACTAGGCTTGCATTTTGTTGTACTACCCTTTGCTCCAATAACTGTTATATTGGTATCCTAAGTTTCTCTGGAGTCAAACAGGTAGACAGAGGAGTAACAGCTTTGATTGGTTTTGACTTGCTCATTTGAAGTTTAGTCGATGTAATAATTGGCCATGTTCTGAAATCTTGAATGCTCTTGCCCGTAGTGTGTCCTCAGGGAAAGAAATTAAACAATCCAAACATTGACAAGAATGGGAGCTGATTTATCATATATTCTTCCCTTTCCTTAACATTCTTGGTGCTACCTTATCAGTAGTATTGCTTAAGAGAATCTCTACAATAGCAAAATGAATACATTCTTATCATTTCCTCATTTTAACACTTGTGTGATTTTTCCACTTCAATGCTACTAATAGCAAGCTAATTAGTATTATTGGTTTCTCACCTTTCTTTTTTTATGTCTGCAGGATGGATCTGGTTCTAGTTTGGAGCTTGACCTAGAACATTATGTCGTTCCAACGCCAACTGCACCACCAACTGAATATGCAGCAAACCTTGCTGCAACCCCAGCATCCTTAGATCAACCCGAAGCCCCGTGGACAAATGATATACTTCTTAGTGATGGCATTCAGAGTCCAAGCAGTGCTGCTGCAGATTTTAAAGATGAGAGTTACCATAATAAGGTAAAATCTAATCGGGAGAAATTGGTATGCTAAAATGTTGGCTATACTATAACTATTAAAAGTATGAATTATAATGTTTACTTAAAGAAAAGGGTATGATGCGTCAACTTTTTGTTTATATATCACTTCTCAGTTGCCATTTCCTCACTTGTATAGCCAACTTCACATTTTTTTTGAGAAAGCCAACTTCACGTTTCTGGAAATGGACCCTCCAACCAATATTGAACTGGTGTGGTTAACTAATTATCATTTCATATAATGATTCATGATTTTGGTTAATTTACATTTATTTGACATCCATTAGGCTGGTCATAGTGGTGAGTAACTTAAACTAGTAACATGCATATGCTACTAGTCTATGGTAGTACTTTCATAGTGGGTAGTGCCATATGTGTGATAGCATAGAGGTCTTCATTTGTTAATTTGTAGTCATTTTTCATTGGGAGCCGCTATGTGATGGTAACATATTATGTTACTCCATTTGTTTCTCTTCTTTAATTACTTGCCAAATCATCTTTTTTGCCTATGTGGCATGCATGGTACTCCCACTATGAGTAGTCTTACATGATTTTGGAGTGAAAAAGTATTTTTGTATTGTTATATCAGCATTGCCTAGTTATGCACAGTAAAATACATCATGCATTTCTCTAAACCAGAATTAGTATTCTAAAAGAGCCATGTCGCATTGTTTTGGTCCTTTTGTAGGATACCGAGGCCTCAGTAGCAGATTCTTCTAATTCTAAGAAGTTACAAGTTTCTGGAATGGTAGAGTCAAAATCAGTTGGTACCTTAATACAACTGCAAAAGGACAAGCCACAGGGGCTTTACGTTGACAGGGGTGTTGTCTCTCCTAAGCTTGGCAAATCATTTAGTGCATGTTCCCTGGCATCTGGCCTTAATTTTGGATCAACAAAGGTCAGTATTGTTCGTATCCTCAACCAGTGTGAGTTAAAAAAGGAAAACTGAAATAATTAGGAAAACGGTTGTTTATGGATTGATCCTAAACGGTAAAGAGCTTTCTGCTGGAATCAATCTTGAGCAAATGGTGTAGTAAGTGCCCCAATGAACAACTAGAAACTTCTGTAGGCCCAGTTCAGATTGTTGAATAGGTGTGTGTGAGCTAGTATATATTATGATAAGATAATTGCACTAGTAGTACATGAACTTGTCATGTGGGTTCATTTGAGTACGCGAATTTGCAAAATGGTCCACAAACTTGGCTTGGGTGTTCATTTTGATCCAAATGATGCTAGCTCGGGCTAACTGTGTGCACATGGTTGGCAAAGGATGCACATGTGGTGCACTGCCAGAGGGGAACTAGGTTGGCCGCCTGTAGTTTTTCCAAATAGGTCCCTGAATTTTCTTTGTTCTAATTTCCGGCCCCTGTACCCTTTTCCTTCGTTGGGCAATCTGTGCGGAGGTAAAGTAGGCATGGCACCACGGCGATGGCGTGGTCAACCTTGACACCGGCGAGCATAAGCGTGCTAGAGATGGAGCCATGGCATTGATGGCCGGGCGAGCTCGCACCGAATTACAGGGAGTTTTCGCCCAAGTCCTCTAGGTCTTGACGATTTTTGGCGTAGTGTAAATTAATCCAAATCGAGCAAATCATAGATTTTTACCCGCACATGTTTATTGTAATACACCATTGAGGTGACCTTAGCCCATATTCCTTCATCGATTAAGCCCGCCTCCAGTACAAATTACCGCTGCTACTACGCCACCGGGGGAGCGGAGATGGGGCAGAGGGGGAGCCAGGAGCGACAAACAGTGTCATTGTTCATTAGGTCCCTCAGTCGCGGTTGCCGTGATCCCGAGTCGCTGCCGCCGTCTTTGCCTCAGTTTTGGGCTCTAAATTTTGAAAGAGAGGAGTAGGACCATTTAATCTAATGCAACTCAAAGATAGAACATGGGGTTATTTGCAAATTTCATGAGCTGGATGCGGTGCAGAAATGGCTCTTGTGCACCAGCGTGGCATGCCATGTATGCGCTTGCGGGCCAAGTTTATGCACTGGTTAGTTGCATTTGTAAGGTGAAGTATACTAAATTGAACCCACGTGACAAGTTCATATACTGCTAGTGCGGTTACGTCTATTATGATCCATTTCTTCATTTATTTGGCTTGATGTAGTTAAACAAATATCTTGCCAGATTACCGAATAACGTTTATGCGTGATTCTTTCTTATTGTGGACATATTTGAAGGCCATGCCAGAAGCAGCCGGAGCTGTTGCAGCTGCAGCTGTAGCTGATAGGTTGCATGGATCAAAGGAGGACCGGAAATTGGCTATTGTTTTGGTAATCTATTATATTTTCATTACATATTTTAATTGTTTGCAATCTCTTATATGAATATTGAAAGTTATTGTGATAGTATGAGCATATGATCACCAGATACCATGACAAGATAAATATTTGATTGTTGCGTTATTACTACATAGTACCTACCATATCCTTCTATAATGTCTAGATGGCTTACTAACATAATATCTTGGTGGCTTACTTTCAAATAAATGATTCAATGGATAAAAATGAACTAATAATTATTCTGTGTTATACCGTTTAATGTTTTTATACTGTGTTATCAGGGAGACATAATGTGGACACGGATTTTTGGCTCTCGCGATCACATGATTGATTATTCCTTTTTTAGTTGATTAAAAAACTGGCCCGGATGGCTTCACGGGTGCTTTCTTCAAAAGATGTTGGGGGATTATTAAAGATGACACTAAGAGGGCCATGTCACACTTTTGACTCCCTCCACTCCTCATACCTTCATTGGCTCAACTCCGCCAACGTGGTGCTTTTGCCCAAGAAAGATGGTGCGGAGGGGATCTCCGATTTTAGGCCTAATAGTCTATCCATGTGGTGGCTAAGATCATTGCCAAGGTGCTCTCCATTCGTCTTAGCGCCCACATGAACGTGCTAGTCTCCAACGCCCAAAGTGCTTTCATCAAGACTAGAAGTATTCATGATAACTTCATGTATGTCAAGAACCTCGCCCGCCGACTTCACAAGAGCAAGACGACATCCCTCCTTTTCAAGCTCGGCATTTGCAAGGCTTTTGACTCGGTCAAGTGGGAGTATATTCTTAACCTCCTTCAACGGAGAGGGTTCCCTAGCAAATTCTGTGATTGGGTAGCAGCTCTTCTTTGCTCCTCCTCGTGTGTCCTCCTCAATGGGATGGCCGGCCCACCCATCATGCATGGGCGTGGCCTTCGGCAAGGCGACCCTCTCTCGCCGCTTCTCTTCGTCATCGCCATTGATCCCCCCAAGCGCATTCTTGAGGTAGCAACCTTGAAGGGGCTCCTACACAAAATCCGTGGGAGAGGGGCGGTTGTTTGGACATCTCTCTATGCGGACGATGCGGCAGTGTTTATGGAACCCATTAAGAGGGATGTTGACAACCTCGCAGCCATCTTGGAGGGTTTTGGGGAAGTTACGGGGCTTTGCACAAACTTTCTCAAGAGCTCGGTCGTGCTCATTAGGTGCAACCACATCAACGTGGAGTTCACCATCCAAAGCTTGTCGGCTACCATCACCTCATTCTCTATGCGCTTCTTAGGCCTCCCTCTCTCTGTGTGGCGCCTCAAGAAGGTGGATCTTCAATTCCTTGAGGACAAGGTCGCTTGTAAGCTCCTCACATATGAAGGGAAAAATATCACAACGATTGGTCACGCGACCCTTGTCAAGGCCGTCCTCTCCTCCTAAGCGGTGTATTTCATCACCCCTCTTGTCATCCCATCAAGCACCATTGACAACATCAACAAGCTTCAAAGAGCCTTCTTGTGGTCCGGTGCCGATAAAACAACGGGTGCTAAATGCAAGGTCAATTGGGAGGTGGTTTGTCGACCAACCCACGTATGAAGGACTTGGGGATTCTCAACACCAACATGTTCGCCCGTGCCCTATGTCTTCAGTGGCTTTGGCTTGAATGGACCGAGCCAAATAAACTTTGGGTAGGATATGGAAACCCTTGCGACGATGACGACTATGATCTCTTCTATGCCTCCACGACCATCACTATTGGCAACAAGGCCCTTGCTCCTTTTTTGGGACTCCCGTTGGCTTCATGGGCGGAGGCCCATGGATATTTGCCCCTCTCATCTATAAGGCATCTTTGAGGAAGAGGTGGAAGGTGCGAGACGCCCTCCATGACAACGTTTGGGCCTTTAAGATAAAAACCTCCTCAGTCACCTCCTTCGAGCACATTCGACAACTCTTCACTCTTTGGAAAAAGTGCTTGGGTTTGTTATTATTCCACAACTCACAAATCAGTTGCGATTTTCAGGAAACTTGAAATCTGTAAACTGAGCAATTCACATGTGACAATTTTCTTGATTTTTTCGTACTAGTGCAAAAAACATTAAAAGGGATTATTAGGAGTTTCCAGACATAATGTGCATATATTACAACAGCAATCTGATGCCTCTTCATGGACTGTGATTTGCCGTCTATTTAGCATAATTGTCATTGTGTATTTTAGATTTGCGATTGTGCTGGAGCATATTCATATATTGTTTTTAGTGCTTCTTCAGAAAGGTCTCCTGAAAATTTCTACTCATAATTAGGTTGGCCTACCAGCTCGTGGGAAAACATTCACTGCAGTTAAGCTTACAAGGTACCTGCGTTGGTTAGGTCATGAAACAAAACATTTCAATGTTGGAAAGGTGATTATATTCTAGTCCCCATTAATTATCTTGCACAACCGATACATATTCTTTGATTATGGAAAATGAATTGAACTCTCATCTCTCTGTGTTGAAACTGTATGTGTAGTACCGCCGTCTGAAGCATGGAGCGAATCAGGTACTAAGATCTGTTATTTTCTGCAATTATCTTCACACGTTTTGTCTTATTATTTACATGATACTCTCTCCGTACCATAATATAAGATAATTTTGCAAGCTATGTTAGCTGATCTTATATTATGGGAAGGAGGGAGTACCATATTTTATTTTCACCACTCTCCACATTTTCCTTTATACAACAATAATCTGTTTGTGTATAAATAATGGTTGTTATTGCGCTATCTTGTTATCATGCTGTTTCATCAGTGTCACTACCTGCTTTCAAGTCATATAAAGAAAATATTTTTTAACATCTTTGCATTGTTGTGTATATAGTAGGTCCATTAATCTTCTCAGTAAACATTGAATGTCACCAACTAGGCATTTATTCAATTATTGAATGGAACCAACTATGCATTTATTAAACTCATTCACACATTGGCTGAGCAAGTCAATGCTTCTTATTTTGTTCATACTTCTATGTACGTCATTACTGTAAACATGAATATGTGTCTGGTTCTGATTCTTGTCGTGAAACTGCTTGTTCATGCCATATGCATGTCTTCTATACTTGTTTTTTTTGCATGTCAATAAAACTACAGTGCTTTACTGTGGAGAAATCTGATAATTTTGTAGTTTGATTGTTTCAGTCTGCAGATTTTTTCCGTGCCGATAACCAAGAGGGGATCGAAGCACGTAATGAGGTTAGCAGGCTTTGTTCTACAGTTTGTTGCTAAGTAGTACTAAATCCTATAGAGCTCTTTGTGTTCACAAATACCATCATTATATGAACATGAATGCATCACAATTTCATTTTCCATCTCATTAACAAGTTATTTTATACACATATTTTGATAATAATAAATGCTAACATGATAGTTTTGAACAACTTACTCATTACGTTCAAAACTTGTAATTGCTCAAACTTGATAATAATAAATGCTAACATGTTAGTTCCATAAAGGCCATAATAATCAAATTAGCATACTACTTCAGATGTAAAATTTGATTAGCTGACCGACAAAAAAAAGATGAATATTAACATCAAAATGATAGCTTTCGTATAAGCAAGTTTCCGCATTATCTTTCTGTCTGAAATGTTCCCAGGTGGCTGCTTTAGCAATGGAAGACATGATAGACTGGATGCACGGAGGAGGTCAGGTAAGCTGGATTTATGTTGCATAGGCTTCCAACAGTGTAATTTTTCTTCTGACAAGCTCCTGCTATGTGTAGGTTGGTATATTTGACGCAACAAACAGCACAAGAAAAAGAAGATATATGCTAATGAAGATGGCTGAAGGGAACTGCAAGGTAATTCATTACATTTGGATTTACAGTAGACTTAGTCCTTCCATGAGTATCTTGAGCTGAAATATTCATGTGGATGAAAGTTAGCACATAATACGATCACACTACTGACAGTTTGTGGGTCACTTTAATTAATGTGCTTTTGTTCATTTGCTACATTTCTTTCCTTTGTCATCTTGGACAATGCTTGCTAACTGAATGCACTTTCTGCAGATAATATTTCTGGAGACAATATGTAATGATCGAATCATAATTGAAAGGAACGTACGCCTCAAAATTCAGCAAAGCCCTGATTATGCTGACCAGTTAGAAACCAACAATCCCTCAAAATTCACCATGTACTAGGAAGATAATGCTCGTAATCTTATTTCCGTGTAAAATTTTGTAGGCCAGATTATGAAGCTGGATTGCAGGACTTTCTTGAACGTTTGACAAATTACGAAAAGGTCTCAATGCTCAAGCGAGTTATATTCTGTTCTAGTACTGCATGCGTTGTCAAGTAAAGTTCTTGAGCTCTGAACTATTTAATATTGAATCAAGTAGTATTCCTCGTGCAGGTCTACGAGCCAGTGGAGGAAGGTTCATACATCAAAATGATTGATATGGTAAAAGGGGAGGGTGGCCAGTTACAGGTAACAAAAATGATACTACTGGCTATTTCCTATTCCTGTAAAAGGGGTGTCCAGTTACTGAGTTTAGTATTTACTAGACACAAAATTGGTTTCCAGTTATACCTTTAAATGTACTGGGGTTGGTTCCTTAAAACAGGGTTGGTTCTTTACGCAAAACTGAGCATTTTGGTTGAGTTTCGTCATCATGGACTTTAAACTTTTAAAACTTGGCATTCTAGATTTGTTTGGTACTTGTTTCTTTGAATTTCTAACTTCTTGCCACCTTGTCCCAGGTGAACAATATCAGTGGCTATCTCCCAGGGCGTATTGTCTTTTTCTTGGTATGTACTTCAATCCTTAGTTGCTTACGCTATAAATAGTTGACTGCTATTTCAGAAGCAAGTATAATATCTGCCCATTATGGAAATGTTCATATTTTGCGGTTGCTTCAAGGTTTATTTGGAGCAGTGTTCCGCATTTATTGGGTTAACACCGGAGTGTCATTAATGCACTTTCATTGGTGACACATCCTTCCTTGATATGCAACTGCAGGTGAATTCTCATCTTGCACCTCGGCCTATTTTGCTTACCAGGCATGGTGAGAGTTTACACAATGTTAGAGGAAGAGTTGGTGGTGACACGGTGCTAAGGTTTGCTTCTCTAATCTGATAATTTCACATGATACTTGTATATGCTCTTAAGTCACCATTTTTCAGTTATGGAAGTAACAGGCAAGTGGCAACCTATATGGAAATTTTGAATTAGAAAATTTGTTTTTTTTTTCAAGAAAGTATGGGCAGAATCATCTCTCTTAGGAATTAGCCTATTGTATTCACCTAACAAAGACCACTTCAACCCGCCTCATAATTATGCAGTGAAGACGGAGAGCTTTATGCAAAGAAACTAGCCAACTTTATTGAAAAGCGCCTCAAAAATGAGAAAACTGCAACCGTAAGTAACCCCCTTAAATTGAGTTACGCTATTTTACAAGGGCAACTTAGTGTTGTCAGTATTTCACTTTATAATGTCTGTGATCCTATCAAGTGAGCTAACAAAGAAAGATGCTTTGTTTTGTGATTTTCCTGTTCTTTAGATTTGGACTAGCACTCTACAGAGAACAATTTTGACAGCAACTCCAATTGTTGGATTCCCAAAGGTGGTTCCTTGAATTTTGTGAGTTTTCTTACAGACCTCTTGCTATCTATGTGTACTGACATAGGTTACCTTGTAGATACAATGGCGTGCTCTTGACGAGATCAATTCTGGTGTATGTGATGGGATGACGTATGAAGAGATAAAGAAAATTATGCCTGAGGAATATGAGTATGTAGTAACATTTCTCTGTAATTTTGCAACAATTGTTCTGGAATATCTTATTGGTAGGTTATATACAATGCCAGATCATTTTGTTAATTACCATGCCTCAAAGCTGCATTATTTTCCATATTAATCATGCCATGCTAAAAAGTAGAAGTTACATTAAACATTTGGACATGTCTGAGTTGCAAAACTGAGCTGACCTGTGTATTGCATTATTTCTTCCACAAAATATGGATTTGGCATATAGCTATTTATTATAAATATTTATTTACATCTGAACACGCTGTTATGATGTTTTTGTAATTTGTGCTGCAACTTGCATCCAGGTCACGCAAGAAGGACAAGCTGCGATATCGGTACCCACGGGGGGAGTCTTACCTTGATGTGATTCAGAGGTTAAAATAAAAAATCTGCTGAATTATTCAGAAACGTTGTGTAGCATTACTACACTTAACAATACATAAAAACTGGGGGTTAAAATCAGCTCTGTTATTGCCTCCACCCTAACCAACGTGCTTTACTGTTAACAATCCTCAGGTTGGAACCTGTTATCATCGAGCTTGAACGCCAGCGAGCACCAGTGGTCGTTATATCCCACCAGGTAAATTGCTACTGTTGATGAAACTCTCCTGTGCTGAAAGGCTGATCTCGACTTTTTATCCTATCTATAGGCCGTACTGCGAGCGTTGTACTCGTATTTCGCCGACAGACCTTTGAGGGAGGTTCCAGACATGGAGGTAAAACATGGCAATTTTTTATCCTCTCTTATTGCTCAACGCTGTGTTTGGAAACTTACTAAACCAATTCAACCCATTTCTAATGTGCCCTAGATGCCACTCCATACCATAATCGAGATACAAATGGGCGTCACGGGCGTGGAGGAGAAGAGGTACAAGCTCATGGATTGAGAATTTGAGATAACAGGTAGGTTCGGCACAACAGCAAGTTCCGGATCCGCTGTTCCAGATACAAAACCATACAGTATATACATACAGTTAACTCAAGTATAGTAACAAGCTATTCGTCTTCCTCCGGACGGTGTAAAAACTAAACTAACACCCCTCCGGTGTAAAATATTCGACCGAAAACACATATTGGTCATTGTAAAAAACAAACATATAGCAGCACTGCTAATAAGGAACTGTAAAAAGTACAACTGCTGGTAATAATAATAAGGAAAGAATGCGGATGCGCCTTGGAAGCAACAAGTCAAAGGATCATTCCTTGTCGTCCTTTGTTTCCCTGTGGCTGATGTCAGTGAAGGAAATGAACGGTCACTGCTATGAGTTGGGACTGTGGAGCCATCATGAGAATGAGATGAGACCTACCCACCGAGCTGTGAACCGTCTTGTCCTCCCCGTTCCCGTATCCATGTGAGGACACGAGACGGACGTTTCAGTTTCTTGCCCCAGAAACTCGGTGGCATGGCGCGCAGCAGCGTGCCAAAACCTCCCCCGATTCCATGCGGCATCTGCGAGGTTTGTTGGGGCCGGACGGACGTATGCCTCCCTGGCTGGTCGCCACAAGTTGCCAATGGTTTTGCGCAAAAAGTATGGCCATAGTTTATGTGTCGAGCAAAAGGCGGCATTTGACGTAGCTGGCACGTCCATGACATGTGGGGTATGCTGGTCATGAAAAATGTAGGGCAGGCACGAGTTCGCTGAAAAGATTTGAGGCACTAATAAAAATCTGAGATGCTCGTTACTGCTACCTTCATCAGATATATATATGGTCCAGTCGCTACTCACCGGACTGCCACGAGATTTCGCACTGCACCGTGCGCGCCAGCATTGAGCCATGACGCCGTTTGCGCCTCCATACAACGCAAACGTCCTCCTCGCCGCGGTGACCGCGCTCTCGGCCGCGATCGCCTTCGTCGCCGCGCTCCACCTCTACGCCCGCTGCTTCCTGCAGCGGCACGCCGCACCCGCCGCCGCGGCGAGAAACCCTCACGCTCTGACGCTGGCGCTGCAGCGGCCGCCGGACGGCTACATGCTCGAGGTGATCACCGTGGACGCCGCGTGCGCGCCGGAGTTCACGGGGCTGGGCGCCAAGGAGCTGGGCGCGCTGCCGGTGCTCGTGTGGCAGTCTTCCTCGACTAAGGTGGCAGCGGCGGAGCATTGCGCGGTGTGCCTCGGGGAGATGGAGGACGGCGAGCTGGGGAGGATGCTCCCGGCGTGCACCCACGCGTTCCACGTCGGCTGCATCGACGCGTGGCTCCGGCTGAGCTCCACGTGTCCTGTTTGCAGGTCGGCGGTGAGGACGGAGGACGATGATGGGGCGGCGCCGGTGGCCGGACCGCCGGAGTAACCCCGTTGAGCTAGTTAGAGCTGCGATCGCAGTGTACATTGGGTAAAGTAAAGACGACTGGCATGTCTGGGTATATCATGCTTCTGTTATTTTGTTTCTAGTTAAGTTTAATTTCATCTACGCTCTGAAAATTACAGGCTGAAATTTACAGGAAACAGTACAAACCGAATAAATCTCCCAGCAAAACCGCGTCCGCAGCACCACGCTCAGATGATCCTAGAAGAAATGCAGTGTTCATGGTTTATTCCTGAAAACCTTACGGCTTCTCGAGCTTCATTATGTAGTGAAAATTCCAATTAAAATGTTTATACACAGAGTTTCCTCCAATTTCTATTAATAGAAACCAGAAACTAGAGTCTCGTCACAACACACCATCTACCTCCACAAGCACCCAGTTTCAAAATCCAAACGATCACTAGACTGAAAACCTTTACTGCATGGAACTTGCATCTAAGATTGTAGCCCTGAACTCTTTATCAGTCAAGAGCAACTGAATTGCTTGAGATTGATTTGACTAGCCCAGCTTCAAGATTAGATCAATTTTCCATGAGTGCTACTCCGAGTTATAGGGATTTCCTCTCAATTTGAGTGCCTCGTAACTCTGCAAGCTGCCTTTGCTCAATCAGACCCAACAGGACCAGTATGTCCATATCAAGAAAGCTGCTTCCTTATGCTTCCGGAACTACTTGATTTTGATTGGTCGAAATCTTCAACTATTCAGTTCCAAAAAATCTAGCATTTGCCAGTTTTTACCTGGAACAAGTCTTTAGGATATTATCTATGAGCAGTTTCTACTTTCTGAACTGAACGGCTGTTCACTTAATGTGCCGTCCTTTTTTCTCTTGATATTACTAGCATTTTCCTAATAAGTGCACGTATGGGGCCTTTATCATCACCCAAACTGCCTTGGAGGGCACTAGGCATCAGACTACTGATGCCTTGCTTTCATCAGACCAGTCAACAGCCGTAGGATTAAAATCATGTCAAGCGTTAGATTTACTAGTACACAGACTTTGCTTCTATGCTTCTAGGAACTGCTTCCGTATACCACGTCCTGCCGCTAACCACTAAGGGCTCTCCCAATGCATTGTTTCTTAGCACAATATCATAGGAGCAATAAACTTTTAAGATACAAACCCCACAATGCATTGTTTCTTAGATGGTGTATCTTATTTAATGATTTTAGCTCCATGCATGAATGTGATTGATCTAACCATGCTTTTTGCATATGGCCACATGCAAGAGTTGTATCTTAGCTAAGATACAACCTCCCTCTCTTTCTTCATTAAATACCATGCCACATAAGCAAAATGCCTATGATTACGTGCTAAGATACAAGCATTGGGAGTGCCCTAATGTCTCTGGTATTCATTAATTATGGGATTCTCGTAATGAATGGGACCTGGTGTATTATCCTCCACACACTAATACTCCCTCCATTCCTAAATATAAGGTGTATAGTTTCTTTTAAAAAGTCAAACTTGGTTAACTTTGACCAGATTTGTAGATAAATATATCAATATAAATTATATCAGAATGGTATCATTAGATTCATCTTGATACATATTTTCATATTGTATTTATCAAATATTATAGATGTTGATATTTTCTGCTATAAATTTGGTCAAAGTTAAAAAGTTTGACTTTTTAAAGAAAACTATACACCTTATATCAAGGAACGGAGGGAGTATATGTTTCCGATGCGACCTAGATTTGCTTCCATTTTCAAAAATTTAGATGGATTCACATTCTCTAATGTTCTTTAAAGTTAGTTTTTCCTTGTAGCAAAATTATGTGTCCATTCATATGAAGATGTGTTTCTCCGGTGAAATAATTTTGCTTCTATCCATTTTGCTTAACAAGAAAATTGCTTCCAACTAAATAGTATTTTGCTTCCATCAAAAGAGAAAACTAATCCCACTTGTTTCAGAAGCAACGTTCTCTTGATTCCACTAAATAGATATTTGATTACAACCAAAAATTAATTTGCTTCCATCAAAACAGAGAAAATAATTGCATTATTACATACTCGCAAACGAAGAAAACTTTGCTACTAACAATTCCTTTCATAACTAAAAGGAAAGCAAAAATAGAACATTATTTTCATTCCGGCTTAGCAGCATCGCATCATGCACTTAAACATGCATGTACATGCAAGAGCTCCGCATGCACCGCAAGCTCATCACCGACAAGGAGTCTTCCCGACGAAGAGCGGTGCCTCATCTAGTAGTTATCTGGAAATCATAGCAACAATTTTGAAATGTGTTAACAATAAAGTCCCATTGCTACAATTTTGTGTTGTAATATATTTCATGGAAACATGAATGAGAAATAGTGAAGCACAGTTTCGAGTGGTTGAAACAAAATAATTCACTATAATAAGCAGCACTGGTGGCTGTAGAAGCACCTACTAGCTAATACTAGTAGTTAAACCAAATAAAAGTGGCAAACATGAACAACACGAAGCAATAATTTGACGTTATCACAACATGTATGAGACACATTGGAAGCACTAAAATTTAACTTTACAAATTAGCATGCTAGCACACAAAGGGTGGAAAGTAGAGGCACGGTTGAAGTTATGCAACCTAGCCAGACCAATCACGAAGGTAGCACAAGAGCAATGTTTAGGTTTAAACATGGATCATTAATGAGAACATAAGAAATAATCCAAATATTAGGCAGAAGATGAGAAGAAAGACTGTAGACCAAAGAAACATATGTAGTTGCATATGGGAGTAAGTTATATTACAATGGTAATAACAACGTTAAAAAATCTAGTAGCATATGAACAAAAACTTAGAGTGGTGACATCATGCGGATGATTATACATTCTAAATTTACAGAACTTGGTTAAAATAATGAAGCAAAAAATCTAGGCTGAAGAAGCATATGTAGTATAGCATCATACTTGGAAGCATATAAACTGATAATGGGAATAGACAAAGAATAACACGAACATGAGGATGCATGATTTTGTCACCTCCATGCCAAATTTACCGAAAATAAGGGGACTATGGAAGCAAACTATATTGACATAAGTAGCATATGAATTATTACCATTTCAAAATATATATATCGGTTGGAAGCATGAAAACAACACTACCTCAACACATCTCTTAATAATCGGTAGATTTCTATTACAATTTGGCGGCTCCATCAATGGGAAGCATGAATACAATACTATCTCAACATAGATATGGGCGGGGTGGTGGAGGGGGACTGCAATGGACCATGCGTTGGATTCGTTGCCCAACCGAGAAGCCGCTTCGACACGATGGACTGAAGGTTGTTCGGTCATGAGGAGGAGAGGACCGGGAAAGCTAGGGAGTAGGGAGGGGGTGAGAGCGAGCTTGTGTGCGATCATGGATAATGGCTGACGCGGCCACCGGATGGTCGGCACAGCGATGAAGTGAATCGCACGACCGCAATGGGTATAGCAAGTTCCTGACGAAGAGCGTCGGGGCAGCGAGGGTCATAGCAAGCTCAGCGAAGAGGGTTGTTTCGGGGGAAGGAGATATGGGGACGAGGGTCCGATGGGTCGGCGAGGGTCGTCTTAACGAAGCCTTTTTCTAGACGACCAAAGCATAGTGCGTACAATGTAGAAGCACATAGGCATGAAGCTAGAAAATAATGCTAAGGGTGCATTGCTAGTGTTGTTTGGAAGCATGAAATTCTTAAAAGAATAATTTTTTTTCTACCAACTATGAATGCATATATTTTAGAAGCTCTGCAAACAGGAAACAATGAATATTTTTTCTGAACATTTGTCAACTTCATTGGAAACATAAATTACTAGACACAGTTAGCTGCGTACATAGCTAAAGATGACCAAATTATATAAAAACTGCACCTACATCAAGTATAATATACGAACAAATACATAAACAGAAGAATACTATGGGACCAAATACTTAAGCAGAACCATCGAGTACTGTGTTATTGGATGAATATGATATAAATTTGCATTGCAAACATTACAAATCAACAAATCGGATGCGATGGACACAGTGAAAAACCTTCAAATTTAGGATGATGGGCTTCGATTAGAAGGATATTTTGAAATCTGGAGAGAAACTGTAGCTTCTCCTTCCGGCCGATGCAACTCCGGCAGCCGATTTACCAAATCTGGAATCTATAGAAGAACAACATCATATGAGGATGGGGGGCTCGACCATCTACTGCCACAATGAAGATCGTGCAAAGCCAGACATGATTCACCCGTTTCACAATGGTGGAGACGTCGATGGCGTTCCCATGGTGCTTGACGAGGAGGAGGGGCGGAGCTGGCCAGTGGTATGGCCAAAGCCGGGCGATCGTGTGGCCGAAGGGAGGTGCGTGGGCGCGAGGGGATCTGCCCGGTCGCGTGGCCGGAAGGAGGTGCATGGGGGCTAGGGGATCTGGCCGGCGCTGCGAAGAAAGAGAACCGATCGAGATGGGATTAGAGGAGAGATTACAGGCATCCGGTGCGGTTAGTACATATTTTTTACGAGAGAGTGGTTTTTTTCATGGAAGCAACGAAACTTGACCGTTTGATTTCAATTGAATCGACGGTAGAATACTAGTCTGGCACTAGCGTTTGGCCAGACTACAGATATAAAGAGTTTCCCAACTGGCTTTCCTTACATGAGGTCACAAAGCACTCAGCATAAAGAGGTTGCACTTACATAATTATCAGAAGAGCCACTATGCAAACGTCTCACACACACATAAAGAAACTTGAAAGTCCATGACTTAATCTATAGAAATGGACCAGTTATGTTCAATACTATTACTGTTACTACTTATTACTAGCTACTAGTACTGCTACCACTTGCCAATTTTGATCATGACCTACCCTTTACTTCCTCTGTCCATGCCTTAAGCTCTCCCTCAGTCTCACCCATCTCAACCTCTCCAAGTGCAACTTCATCAACCAGACCCCCATAGGCATAGTGCATCTCAAAAATCACATCTCTATTTATGTATCTGAATAATTCAGTTCGGGCGTCATTTGACAAGGTTATATATGAAAGGTATTTTCCAGGTTTTAAACGTAAGGAGCATTAGCAACCACACAAATGACCATTTCTCATCGCGGCTTGAAAAACTTAACATAAGAGATTTTCTATCGCGTTTTAATTAATTACATGGCTCGGTAATGGATCTCGAAAGCAGCAGAAATGGAGAGGAGCTTTCAGATTTGCAAATAATTGACCTAAGTTAAACCATTTATCAGGTAATCTGAATTTAAATAGGTTTGAGAAACTAAAACTAATGGCTCCAAGATCTAATTGTGGTGTACATGAAATAGGATAAAAGTGTACAGAGATAATAAGGACAATGTAATTGTAACGTACGAAGGGCAGCATACTTGCCAAGTTAAAGCAAATATCCATCATCTTGTCCGAAACCTCTGCCACAAGCCCACAATTAATGGTGAATTCTCTCCTTGACTGTAGATGATAATATGGTGCTAGGAGAATCATTAGTAACTTTCAGCAATTCTTGGGCAGAAACGTGATGACAAACATTCTTAATTAAGTGCGGTGGAATTTGCAAATCACTGCTTTACAAGCAACTTACTAACTCAACACAAGGATGAGCCTTCCTTCGGAACGCAAGTTCCAAATTTGGCAACAATTTAAGCATAGCTGATTTCGTCTTTACAAAAAGTTCAGTCTATTACAGTGTACGGTACAACCAAAGGGTAAATCAGTTTAGGTGTTGGTTATCCACATTAATGTATAAAAAGGCATAAGAAGTAAGTTGCAAAGCAATAGAAGCATTGGTGGATTTTCATTTCCAGTTCCCGTAACGTGACATTTCAAATTTACATTGGAGAAGCATGAGTCCACAGATATTCACTACACCATATTGGAATCTGAGAATGGTTCCTCTACACATTTCACTATGACCTATGCCCAGAGAGCTAATATAGACATGGAAGCAGATCCAAGCACCAATGCAATATAAGAGGCCTTCTTCAGTTTCAGAGATGACGACATCATCTTGTTATGGAAGAAATCAAGAGAAATGAGATCGACAAGAGCCATGTAAACAAGGATTCCGGCAGAAAGTGACCCAAGAAGGCCTTCGATTATTAGGGCGTTTGGACTGCTATCGTCATAACCAGTCATATGGAAGACTGCCATTCCAAGAAGTATTCCAAGTGGTGTTGTCACTGAGAACATTATGCACATGTAACCCACTGTTGCCATCCCGAAACCAGCCTGTGAGAAATTGACAAGTATGTGTTCAGTCATCAACGAACTTCAAAGGAAAATCTCTAGCTGGTGTTTTTGTACTGTTACAATTTCGGAGGAGAACTTATAAAGCAGACCGTGATATCTCAAGTATGGATGATAATATACGAATATACATATACAGAAAGTGGCAAGGTATACATCTGGAAATTTCTCTACGGGGGTAGTGCCAGCTAAAGTTATGAGTATTTAACACACATACGTACAGATGAAGTTGCAGGTGGTGGCTCTGTTTGATAAATTGTGGCAATGCTTTGTCAACTCAGGAAAAAAGAGTTGCGCTAGTGTCTTTGCTAAAACTGGAGATTTCAGTTTCAACCGTTTGGCCATTCTACAATCTAGGCACATCTTGAGACCTCTTTCCTTTATTTGTTCTTGGATTTTTTTTTCTTAGCATGTCAAAGTGCTTTGTGGAATTGCTCTCCAAGGGATACCACCAAATTAAAAAGGACTTTAAAGACCTACCAAGTGATAGTCCTCTGTCTGTTCTCCTGTGTGCATAACACACCAGCCCCATCTAGTGCCAAACTGCCAATGTGGGAAAACAAAATGGATGTGGACTTGGACGACCAGAATTGGATTGTGGGTGTTAATTTGCGCCCATGGGTATTGAAGCGGGTGGGTATAGAAGGTTTCTGTGAGTATGGATTTGGGCAGAAAGAGGTTGTACCTACCCATTGTCATCTCTAAATTGGATGGGAAAAGATTGTCTACAAAAAACAAGCCTCCATGGGTATAGATGACACAGAAAGTTGAGGCCTCAAAGCTTTAGCTGCTAAAGTAAATGTAACTACTAATGACGAGTAAAAAAGGGCTCGATGTACAACAGGGATCCTTCCACCGATTATCACCACCAAAGTTACCCAGAGGGTTCAGGGTAACACAAGTAGCTTAACAAATCATATTCAACTAAAGTATTTCCCGCCTGACAAAGTGGTATATGGTAAACTTCCTAAGTCTGAATTAAAACAATGGCATGACAGGCTTACGCAGCGGCATTGAAAACAAACATGTAAATCAACATACGAGGAAACAAACCCTTGTCGTTCGTATGTGCAAAGCATTAGCTTAATACTTAGACATCAACATAGGTAGCTAATCACATACTATTATTATAATGAATCTATAAAGTATGACCACAGGTCCATGATACGCTTGTCTTACTTAAGAAAGACAACACTGACATGGAAAAAAAATCAATTAAGCACTCAACTTCCTAATTCATACCAGTGCAAATACGCAGCACTAAATTCACACTTAAAACTCACAACATGAACAAAATTTGCTAGACTAACTCTTTGGAATTAAATCAATTTTAGAGTACTCATCAAAGAAATGTAAACCAACATTGCCAGGAAAACCATTCTCTTAACAGCAATTAAACGATGAATTCTGCAATTGGGCAGATACATCACAGCAAACTGAGCGGCGATTCTGACCTGTGCGATGCAGCCGCCGAGGCCCATCCCCTCGAAGACCTGGTGGAAGGAGAGCGCGACGACGAGCGGGCGGATGGCGCAGACGTCCTGCGACATCCCCAAGGTGACCCCGATGATGACGGAGTGGAACACTATCCCAATCTCGAGCACCTTGGACACCATCTTCTGCTTCTTCCTCGCCTCCTCCTCCTCCCCCTCGCCGACCTCCAGCACCTCATGCGCAGCCCCATGGCACCCGACGACAGTCGGGGCCACGGGGTCATCGCTGCGGGGCAACCGGGCGGCGCCTTTCTTGGGCCCGAATAGCGCCACGTCGTCCCGGTCCGGGTCGCCGCCATTCTTGTCGGCGCGCGTCGCCTGGTCGTCGAGGTCACTCTCATCCACGAAAGCGCGTTTCCTGGGGCTCATTTCGCCGGTGAGCTCGAAGATAGGGGGTTTCTTGGTGGTGGGGATTGGGGCGTAGGGCTGGTTCTCCTCCTGCTCCTGCTGCTGGTGGCCGTGCGCTTCGAGGTGCGACGAGGCGGAGAGGTCGACGAGGAGCGCGAGCAAGGCGCCGACGAGGCATAGGAGCCCCGCGAAGGGGAAGTCCCTCCAGGGCCGGCGCGAGGCGACGGCGCAGTCGGAGAGCGCGGCGTAGGCGTCGGGGAGGACGTGGACGAGGGAGGTGGAGAGGATGACCCCGGCGGCGTAGCACTTGACGAGGAGCAGGCCGCGGGCGTAGCCGTCCCGGCCGCGGAAGGCCCTGGTGAGCGCGACTGGGAGGCATACGCCGACGGCGCTGGCGATGAGGATGGCGAGCAGGGAGCCCGTCTTGAGGCGCGCCGCCGCCGCCCCGTCGCGGCAGACCCTGGACAGCGCCGCGAGCTCGCCCGCCGGGAGGCACCCCCGGCCGGACATGGCAGCTCAGGAGGTGTGTTAGACCGAAATCACGCGCCCGCGCGCGCACGCCGGCGACGGCGACGGGCAGGAGGGACAGGGAGGCGTGGCGAGCGGGGTAGGAGACGGGAGCGAGGACTTATTAGACTTGATGAGTGGTTAAGACGAAACGAGCGAGGTTTCAATGGAGGTGGGCCCGCGGTGGACGTGCGCGAAGAGGTTTTGCGGAAGGAAAATTTATGGGGAGAAGAATGGGGTTTGGTTTGACGCCGACTGGTCAGTGGGCCTAATTCACGTACTGTACTACCAAAGTGTAGCCTAGATTTGTGTTCACTTGCCAAGTTTGCACAATCTTTGTCACTAAAGTCCCGGCATTGGGCAATCTTTGCACATGGAAAGTAATTTGGCCGGCCTTGACAAAAGTTTACTTCCTATATAGTATAAATTGCAACCTTTGCACCTTGACACCGGATACCTTTACATGACTAGTACAAAGAAGAAAGACTAGTACAAAGTTCTTGTGTAAATTGTAGTTTGCAACATTTTTTGTCGAACCTTATGTGCTTCATCCCTTTTTCTTCTTCTTCATTTCTACTCTACTATGTTTTTCCAAAACAAAAGTATTATTGTCCCTTTTTTCTTTGTAATTTCCGTTTCTTTGATACTTTTATCAGTTTTCTTATCCCTTTCTTCTTTTTCTTCATTTTATGTTTTTATCTTATAGTTTTATCATTTCCGTGTTTATGTTATTTTTCATATTTGAGCATACATTGAAATCCTCACATCAAGCCTTCGTCGCAAGATGACTACGTCTAGCTCATGTTCCCTCTGCAGATGTGAGGATTCTTGGTTGCACTCTCTTTTCGAATGCTTGATGTCGTGATGCGGTGGGCTTTTATTGATGAAGAGTTGTCTAAGCATCCCATGAACCAAATGGTCCAAATCTCAAGGCCTGGTAATTTGCAATGGTCGATCTATTATCACATGTGGCACTTACAGGATCTGTGGACACGCTATGGGCTATCTGGATTGTGGGGAATCAACAATACAAAGACTTTGCAAGCAGACTAGCGCATCGCACAAACGTGCGTACCTAACCCCACGGCACAACATAGGATCATTCAAAATCATCAAGTGGCTAAAAACGATGTTGACTGGGAGGTCAGCCACGAGGATTCAAAAACGCTTAGCAAGTTGATGAGGCATCCTGTGGCTTCATTAAGAAAAAAACAACCGAGACAACACCAATAGCACGAAGCTCGCCACAACACGTTGTCCATTCACGGGGAGTCTTGAGCATGCACAACAACAAGGGCGGCACTAAAGAACACCATACCACCGTCGATCTCATCCAGGCACATGATACGTCCAAAACGTATCTATAATTTCTGCTTGCTCCATGCCTCTTTTGTGTGATATTGTTATGATATTGATGAACTTTCATACACTTTTGATCATATTTGGACTAACCTATTAACTCAGTGCACCCCAGTGCCTGTTCCTGTTTTTTGCTGTTTTTCTATTTCAGGTTTTCCTCCTTATTAAAAGTACCAGAAAAATTCCGGGAAAACTATAGGAAAAATCAGCGTACCAGAAGCTTCGCGAAGAGCCCGATAGGGGCCAAAGGGGAGCCAGGGGGCCCAGGCGGCCAGAGGGCGCGTCCAGGCCCCTGGCCGCGCCAAGGGGGCGCCTGGAGCCCCTGGCCCACCTCTGGTTGCCCCCTTTCGCCTATTTATTCCCCATGACGAGAAACCCTCGGGGACGGAACCCTTTTTCGTGATCTCTCCTCTGTTCCGCCGCCGCCGCGCTTTCAAGATCGGGAGCACCAGAAGACCTCTTCCCGGCACCCTTCCGGAGGAAGGAATCACCTCCGGGAGCTTCTCCACCACCATGGATGCTTCCGGGATGAACCGTGAGTAGTCCACCTTGGACCATGGGTCTATGATCAGTACCTATGTGATGTTCTCCTCCCCTCTTTGTTCTTCATGGATTAGACCTCGTGAGCTGCCCTACATGATCGAGGCACATATGTAATCTTTCTGTTGTTGCTATGCTGAGTTTGCTGGGATCCGATAGATTATGAGATTATATTCAGATTGTGATTGAGTTATATATTTGATTTTCCTCTTTTATATTTATGTTCTTGAGTAATTCTTGAATGTTCTCCGTTGCTGTTTATTGCTTTGGCCAAGTAGTAGGTAGTGACTCCAAGAGGGAGCGTTATGCATGATTGTGGGTTCATGCCCCCCGATGACTAAATTGAGTGACAGAAACATGAGTCTAGGGGATGTGTTGTTGCCACAAGAGGGAAAACATCGGTGCTTGTACTTGCGGGTGCAAGGATTGTTTACTTTACGCAAAGTTCTTTAATGCAGTTGTCTGTTGCTTCGAGTTTACACTTTGGGTGGGATTCGCAACTTAATACCAGCGAGATGTTCTCGATAGATATCTCAATGTGGATGATTAGTGGGTAGATGCAGATGGATTTCGGTCTACTTGTCTTGGCGCACCGCACATGCTTTTGAGCCTCTTCCTTTCTGCATAGCATAATTAGCATTGGTTTGCGGACATAATCCTGTCAATTGCCCAGCTGTAATTTTTTTACCTCGCATGGCTATTTTATCGTCTTTTGGGAGAGAGACATCACTAGTGAACATCATAGGACCCAGGTCGATATTTCCAACACTGTTTACACCTTCAATTTACTTTCAGTATTTACTTTTCCGTAGTTATCACTATCATTATTATCCCGTGCGTTTTATCCTTTGTAAACAACAAGGCCGGAGGAATTGACAACTCCTCTGTACTCGTTAGGAGCGAAGCTATCTGTTGTGTGTGCAGGCCCAGGTGAAGTAAGCAACCTTGAGTTGTGAACGGCGCCATTGTTCACTTCACCACCTTCTTGTATCTGTTGGAGTCCTACGGGAGGCGATCTTTTCAACCTTGGTATCTTTACCAAGGGAAATTTTCCGCTACGCTACATCTCACCTTCCACTTGGGGTAACCAACGAGGAGCGAGAAGTATCTCGTGTATCAAGCAAATTTCTGGCGCCGTTGCCGGGGACTCCACTCTTCAAGATAGGGGAGTTGCACACTATCTTTTATCTTTGCTTTTTAGTCTTGTTAGTTTACGTTTCAGTTTTTTGCTTTAGTGTCTTTTATCAAAAATATAAAAAAATAGTTATCTTGCTTGCTGCTGCTATGGGTTCCTCTGAGAACACCAAGTTGTGTGACTTCACTAGTCACAACAACAGTGACTTTATCTGCACTCATATTGCTACACCCGCTACTTTATCACCTTCTTATGAGATTAAACCTGCTTTGCTGAACCTTGTTATGAAAGATCAATTCTCTGATGCTAGAGATGCTGCTGCTTTGCATTTAAATAATTTTATTAAGCTTTTTGATATGCAAAAGTACAAAGAAGTAGATGGTGATATTGTTAAGCTTAAGCTTTTTTTCCTTTCTCCTTGCGGGATGAAGCTAAAATCTGGTTTCAATCCTTGCCTAAGAATAACATAGATTCTTGGGATAAGTGCAAGGATGCTTTTATTGGGAAGTACTATCCCCCTGCTAAGATTATCCAGTTGAGGAGCTTTATTATGAATTTTAAACAATTGGATAATGAACACGTTGCCCAACCTTGGGAACGCATGAAATCTCTTGTTAAGAATTGCCCTACGCATGGTTTGACTACTTGGATGGTTATCCAGACTTTTTATGCAGGCTTGAACTTTACCTCGCGGAACTTGCTAGATTCGGCCGCGGGAGGAACCTTTATGTCAACTACACTTGGTGCTACCACAAAACTTCTCGATGAGATGATGACCAACTATTCCCAATGGCACACCGAAAGAGCTCCAACAGGTAGGAAGGTAAACTCTGTCGAGGAGATCTCCTCCCTAAATGAAAAAGTTGACTTGATTATGTCTCCACTTACCAAGCAATCTCCTATTGATCCTCAAAATGTTCCTTTAAATTCTTTGATTGCTCGGGATCAAGTAGATGTGAACTTTATCTCTAGAAACAACTTCAACAACAATGCTTATAGGAGTAAATTTGGTAGCAATCCTAGACTGTTCCCCTCCAACAACTATAGGAACAACAACACTTATCCTAGCATCAAAAACTCCACTTCTGAATTAGAGAGTATGCTTAAAGACTTTATCACTACCCAAAAGGCCTTCAACAAGAGTGTCGAGGAAAAACTAGACAAACTAGATACCCTCTCGTCGAAGGTAGACAATTTAGCCCACGAAGTAGAATTGCTTAAAATTAGAACTTCTCCCCTTGAGGAGAGGAAGGTCACTCCTATGAATGCCATCCAATTTCAAATTAATGAAAACATTAGGATGATGGCTAAACTCAAAGAGAGATGGGCTAGAGAAAATGAGGAAGAAGATAGGATTAAGAGCCTTCCTACACACCATACTGTTGCTACTATCCAAGTGGTTGAGGATATCCAAACTCTTAGCACCCAATGCACCCCTAGTCCCATAGGACCTATTAATGGTGATGCTATGACCTCAACCGTAGAAGAAGAAATTCCTATGACTATAGAATCTACCAAAAAAGTGAGCCTAAAGGACACCACTACCACTTTACTTGATAGTAGTGACCTTGATTTTGATAACTGCAACCTTTCTGAAGTTATTCGTTTCCTTCACAAGATGTCTACAGACCCCCACACTAGCACACTTAATCTTGCCTTCACGGAGCATATCACCAATGCTCTCATCAAAGCTAGGGAGGAGAAGCTTAGGGTAGAAGCCTCCATACCTAGAAATCTAGAAGATGGTTGGGATCCTCTGATTAAAATTAAGTTGAATAACTTTTATTGCTTTGCTTTATGTGATGTTGGAGCTAGTACCTCTGTTATGCCCAAAAGAATGTATGATATATTTGAATTGAAACCTTTTGATCCTTGTTCTTTTGGTGTTTGTCTCGTTGATTCTTCCGTAAATAAACCTTTGGGGAAGATAGATGATGTTCTTATCATTGTCAATGACAATTATGTTCCCGTTGATTTTACTATTATGGACATTGAATGTGAACCTTCTTGTCCAATTATTTTGGGACGTAGGTGCTGTTATTGATATGAAAGAAGGGATTATAACTTCTGCTTGCTCCATGCCTCTTTTGTGTGATATTGCTATGATATTGATGAACTTCCATACACTTTTGATCATATTTGGACTAACCTATTAACTCAGTGCACCCTAGTGCGAGTTCCTGTTTTCTGCTGTTTTTCTATTTCAGGTTTCCCTCTTATTAAAAGTACCAGAAAAATTCCGGGAAAATATAGGAAAAATCAGCGTACCGGAAGCTTCGCGAAGAGCCCGAGAGGGGCTAGAGGGGAGCCAGGGGGCCCAGGCGTGTAGAGGGCGCGGCCAGGCCCCTGGCCGCGCCAGGGGGCGCCTGGAGCCCCTGGCCCACCTCTGGCTGCCCCCTTTCGCCTATTTATTCCCTGTGACGAGAAACCCTCGGGGACGGAACCCTTTTTCGCGATCTCTCCTCTGTTCCACCGCCCCCGCGCTTCCAAGATCGGGAGCACCAGAAGACCTCTTCCCGGCACCCTGCCGGAGGGAGGAATCACCTCCGGGAGCTTCTCCACCATCATGGATGCTTCCCGGATGAATCGTGAGTAGTCCACCTTGGACCATGGGTCTATGATCAGTAGCTATGTGATGTTCTCCTCCCCTCTTTGTTCTTCATGGATTAGACCTCGTGAGCTGCCCTACATGATCGAGGCACATATGTAATCTTTCTGCTGTTGCTATGCTGAGTTTGCTGGGATCCGATGGATTATGAGATTATGTTCAGATTGTGATTGAGTTATATATTTGATTCTCCTATTTTATATTTATGTTCTTAAGTAATTCTTGAATGTTCTCCGTTGTTGTTCATTGCTTTGGCCAAGTAGTAGGTAGTGACTCGAAGAGGGGGCGTTATGCATGATTGTGGGTTCATGCCCCCCGATGACTAGCTTGAGTGACAGAAACATGAGCCTAGGGGATGTGTTGTTGCCACAAGGGGGAAAACAACGGTGCTTGTACTTGTGGGTGCAAGGATTGTTTACTTTACGCAAAATTCTTTAATGCAGTTGTCTGTTGCTTCGAGTTTACACTTTGGGTGGGATTCGCAACTTAATACCAGCGAGATGTTCTGGATAGATATCTCAAGGTGGATGATTAGTGGGTAGATGCAGATGGATTTCGGTCTACTTGTCTTGGCGTACCGCCCATGCTTTTGAGCCTCTTTCTTTCTGCATAGCATAATTAGCATTGGTTTGCGCACATAATCCTGTCAATTGCTCAGCTATAATCTGTTTACCTTGCATGGCTATTTTATCGTCTTTTGGGAGAGAGACATCACTAGTGAACATCATAGGACCCATGTCCATATTTCCAACACTGTTTACACCTTCAATTTACTTTCAGTATTTACTTTTTCGTAGCTATCACTATCATTATTATCCCGTGTGTGTTTATCCTTTGTAAACAACAAGGCCGGAGGAATTGACAACTCCTCTGTACTCGTTCGGAGCGAAGCTATCTGTTGTGTGTGCAGGTCCAGGTGAAGTTAGAAACCTTGAGTTCTAAACGGCGTCATTGTTCACTTCACCACCTTCTTGTATTTGTTGGAGTCCTACGGAAGACGGTCTTTTCAACCTTGGTATCTTTACCAAGGGAAATTTTCCGCTACGCTACATCTCACCTTCCACTTGGGGTAACCAACGAGGAGCGAGAAGTATCTCGTGTATCAGCACACCACCACCTCCACCATTCTCGCAGCAAAATGCACCCACACGTCAATGCTGTCTCATGGCACAGTGATACGAACTATTTGTACGTACTACGTCAAGTACTTAGGTTCAGCTACCAGTTATTACTGGCTCACCGTCTAACCAAGGTTTTGGATTTTATTTTCTGTTTTTTTACCGAACCTGGGTGAAATAGCCAAATTTTAGCATTTCAGAAAATTTCAGATGAAAAGCACAAACTAAATTTTGTAATTTGAAACAAAAAGTGATTGAAATTCTCTATTATTTTAGAATTAAGCAAAACAAAAACTGCATATCAAAATATTTAATAAAAATATGTATGTACACATCAACATTACACTTTCACATAACTAGGAGAATATATTGGATTATTATAGAGCATGGGTTGAGATGAAAATTCAAAAAGGGCCAAAAAATTTGGCTGGCTTATATTAAAACCGGGCCGAACCAAAATAGTCAAATTTCAGTTGAAATTAATATCCTTAGTCAAAAATCAAAACCCAGCACCTAATTCACTATTGCGGTGTGTACATTACAATTTTGCACTATATCAAGTAAACAACATCATTTGTTCCATGGTCATACGTCCATGTTGACGTTGCTTCGGTCTAACCTTCTCTTGGAGTACTATGTTGCAACCTCACCTATAGATGCACAATGCATCAAGATGGCATGGCACGAGTTGCCTTATGCAGGCTGAGCGCGACAATGGCATGGCATGGCCTGTTCAACGCCGAATGAATACTTGCTTGCCAATTTTGTGTGTTAGAGAAACTCTAGCATAGCCTCCAAAATCGTGACCAGCAAAACCCTTTTATGGACAGTTCGTAATTTTTTGCAGTATGGCGAAGGCTTTGGCGGAACAGATATTGTATCTAGTTATTCCCCATTGAAACCCTCATCGTGCTGCATATATTTTATGTAGTCAATATTTGTATCATCTGGAATTCATATTGCTACACATAATTCATATAAAATTAACATGGAAAAATAAAAAAAGATATAAGTATATTATTAGTCCCTAAACTCTTTCAAAAATATAGAATTGGTCCTTAACTTTAAAAGGTATAGAATTGGTCTCTTAACTTTGAAAATCGGTTACTTTTAGTTCATCGTGCCGATTCGACTGATTTTCTACTGACGTGGAATGCTATGAATAAAAAAAGATTAGCGGGGGAAGGTTGCGCGCTGTCTATGACCCTCACCACACTCCCCTTCGCCACTTATGACGCCGTCTCATTGATGGACAAGCAAAGTGAGTTTGTTCGTGCTGGTTGCGTCATATCCATGTCGTACTTTGTCGATGGTAGGCGGCGAGTGACGTATGTAGCGCACAACCTTCCCTCGCTCCTATTTTTTATTTTTAACAATCCGCGCCGGTATAAAATCATCTGAAGCGATACGAGGGACTAAAAGTAACCGATTTTAAAAGTTAAGGGGCCAATTCTAGACTTTTTAAAGTTGAGGGACCAATTCTATACTTTCGAAAAAATTGAAGGACCAAAAATATACTTATCCCTAAAAAAATGATCAACACATCCAAAATCATGCGAAATAGCAAAAGTTAGCTAGTTTTGAAGCTTCCGCGTCCAAAATCAAACAAAATGAATCATGATCAAAAGACATCCGACCAAGAACAATGGTCATCAAAGATCAATATGATCATTGTTGTGAAGAAAACCATCATCGGTCATAGCGTGAGCATCATCACCAACATCATCGACCATAGCATGACACCATCCTCAAATTTGGTGGAAGCTTCAACAACATGACCATCAATGTGTGAACCTTGAACACCACATAAATAAACCCCACCACCTCCTCCAAAGTCCGCTTCACCACCACCACCACCACCACCACCACCTTCAAAGCCTCCACCACCACCACCACATCCTCCAAAGCCCCCCATCACCACCACCATTGTCGAATGCAAAACCTCCAAACCCACCAACAACAACATTGCCCATGGAAAAACCAATACCGGCCATAAGATACTAAAGCTTCATTCTTTTTCGATACATGATCTCCATCCTTTATATCTCCCAAAATTCTTTTGACATAGCACCCACGCCCTTCGGATTCATCATCAAGAATAGGTACTCCTCGAAGGTCTTCTCATCCCTCCTCCTTTTCTCCTCTAGAGCGATCTTTCTCTCCTCAAAGGCACATCTCCTTGCCCACTTCCCCCCTTTGTACTTCCCTTTCTTCTCGGTCAACTCAATGGGTTGCCAAATGCTTGGCCAATGTCATTTCTTTGGGCTTCAACATTTCACCAATTTGTTCTCTGAAAGTAATAGCCTCGTCGACCTCTTCACCCTCTCTTTCTCTTCCTATTCCCATCCGACTTGCCCTTGTTTCTTCCTTCCTTTGGTGCATCGTCACTTTCTTCATCGTCCTCTAAGTTTACAAGGGATCCTTTCTTTAGGGGAGCTTCCTTGTCCCTCAAACTCCATTTCTCATTATCCTTGAGAAAGAGCTAACAATGGCCAAGTGTATGTGACCTTCCCTTGAAACCCAAGCTTTGCTTGAACAATTTGTTGGCAATTCGATCCTACAATTCATTTGATAGGGTGAGCACAACTACTCATCAACAAATGATGTGAGGGTGAAACTTACATAGTCGTCGATTGTGCATCCACTAGGAGGGCCTTTCTCACTTGCGTTAAACATCCACTCCATCGGCTACATGTTTTCTTACTCATTATCTATCGGCTTTGAAGTGATTTCAAAGAACGACCCGACGGAATTGGCACAAGCTTGCGGTATTTGTCTTTAATTATTTGCCAATACTTCTTCCCATTTTGATATTTGTCGGTCATCGCATCGAGAGACACATTCTCTCATTCTTGAATCAAATATGTGTCCACCACTTTGGTATAGTTTATGTTCCTCTTTGCGAAATTGTCTTGCGTACAATCAAGCTCTTCTTCGTCAATTTCTTGTACTTCATCATCACCGGCATCCCTCTCCTCCATCTTCAGATGTGCATCGTCCTGCACGTGCATTCCCGATTCAAAGTCATCAAGAGGGTCACTCAAGTTCACCCCGCGCACGTTCTCATCAACAATTCGGTTTATGATTGAGTAGAGATGCTACAAAATCGGAGAAGAGAAAAACTAAGAATCCAAGGGGGTGGAGGAGTTCATCGAAGCAAAGAGGATTTTTTTTACCTCGCCGACATTTCAACAAGCACGGCGCAGGCGCTGCCGGAATCGATTGGATCTGACAAACGAAGCGGCGGCCTGGCCCGAGAGCGCCTCGCCGGAGTCTTCTTAGTGGGGCCAACGGCTCCATGAACGACATGGTTGCCCAGCTGCTTTTGTTTTCCGCTGACGGCCTAATGAAGAGAGCGGCGGTGGGAACCACGAGGAGACAGGTTTTTTCTGATTGGGCTATTGAAGCGTGTGTTTGGCTCCATGACGACAACATCGCATGCTGGATGAGGTGAGCAATGGGGAGGGGGAGAGAACGGAATTACGGCGGCTTCGACGCGGGTGGAAGGCGTGGAAGTGGGGAAGTTCCCCTCCTGCTAACTCGCGAGTAGGATATGGAGACAGCAAACCGTAGAGGGAAAACGCGAGATTTGGCGGCTACGGGTTTTTCTAACAATCTATTGGAAGAAAAAAAAAGTGGATCGAACCGATCTATCATACCTTTTAAATTGTTATCTGTGATTTTATCTGCATTGCATACATTTTTCTAGTTAAATTCGACCGAGTAAAAACAAGGTAAAAACCAAAATCTCCTAGTGGCTCCGTATGAGTGTGGAATGACTTGCAGCAGATAACAGAGGAGCCAAGACCATGTAATGCAATTGCGAAAATTCAAGATCTACTGAGCTGAGGCCATGGATTGCAATAGGTATACTGTCCTTCTTGAGTGCAAAATGAAACTTGGATTACCCTAGCTACAGTACGTACTGTAGTACAATGTGGCGAGAATCATCTCGGATTGGATTGCAAAAACAAAAACAAAAACAAAAAACATAACTACGTTTGCGTCGGTCACTGGGCGGCGCCACGCCGCCGCTTGCCGGCCCCAGCGCCCTTGCCGCCGGCTTCAGTCGTGAGAACCTGCGCCGCGTAGGCCAATGCCTGCTGCGCCTCGGCACGCTCCCGCTTCTTGGCATCGCCCAGTTCCTTCTTCAGCTGGCTGATCTCGCCCTTGGCCTTGGAGAGGGCCATCTCCTTGGCGCGCAGCTCCGAACGAAGCACGTCGCCGCCGCCGCCACCTCCACCAGCAGCAGCCGCCTCCTTTCTCTTCTTCCCTGTGGCTGGGGCCGTTGGCGGCGCTGAACCTTTGGAAGCTCCCGTCCCTGCGAACACAAACAATCCACCATTAAAACATCTCTACTTCATCCATGCATGCATATGAGTAACAAGCATACGTACCGAGACACGCCGGGGCGCGGCTAATCTTGGCGGCGACGAGGTTGCTCTCGGACAAGTACGTCTTGAGGTCCACGACGCCCTGCCCCTGCGTCAGCCGCCGCGCCACGGCCGCGTCGCCGTCGGTCAGCACGGGGTCGCGCGTCGCCTCCTTGGTCGGGGCGCCCCACCGCACGGGGCACCGCCACGGCGCGCCCGGCGGCGGTGAACCAGCCCTTCCCGTTGGGGAGCGGCGTGAGGGCGAAGAAGTGGCGGAACACCGGCAGCGACGGCGCGCCGGCGCCGCGGAAGTGGCAGAGCACCGCGAACCCGGCCAGGACGCGCCACCCGTTGGGCGCGAGCTGCGACGGCGCGATGCCGAAGTGCGCCAGCACGTCGCTGAAGAAGGGGTGCAGCGGGAGGCGCATGCCGGCGGCCAACGCCTGCGTGTGCACGCAGATCGGCACCGCCGCCGCGGCGCCTCCTCCGGCTCCGCGAGCAGGGGGAGGCGGCGGCGCGCACGCTGCCTGCGCGGGGCCGGCAAGGTGCAGGCCGAACCCCTCCGGGATGCTGTACTTGGTGCGGACGCCGGCGAGGGACTCCTGCGTGCGCAGCGTCGACTTGAACTCCTCGGCTGCCGGCCAAGAGAGCGACGCACGATCACCCTGTTCCTGTACAGGCCGGCTTCCTCCTCCTGCCGCTCCTGCTCCCGGGCGCGGCTTCACGTCCTCCCCGGCAACTGCCCCGCCGTAGCCGTTGTCACGGCGCCAATGCTGCGTCACCGCCGGCTTGACGTCATCCTCGTCGTCGCCTCCTGCGTAGGACTGAAACCACGACGACATGGCGGCGGTCTGGAAGGAGGCGAGACGCTTGAGTTTTCTGGGTGGCGGCCGGCGGTTTGGGACTTTGGATCTGGAGAGAAGAAGAAGGAACGGGCGGGCCACTTTTAACGTCCGTGCGGGGCTTCCTTCCGCTGGAAGATTGGCTTGTTTTTTGGAAACGGATCATTGACGATTGGACTGCCACGAGAAAATTCTGTTAGACTAACTCCATTTTTTTTTTGAAATTCGAATCTTGAATTTAGTTCCAGCGCTCAGAGATTAGTACTCTGTTTTTTAGAAGAAAAAAAACTACTCCTATTTATTTGTAATAACGTTTCCTTTTTCAAAGGTAAATAACTAACCAAAACATCTGGTTTTCTTAATATTTCTTCAAAATCTTGTTTTCTAAAACTTCACCTCTTAATTTCCTATGTCCAAACAAGACGTGTGTTGTTCATTGTTTTTCTATCTCTATCTCTAGAGGAGGCTAATGAGCCGTCGGTAAAGAAGTGGCCCTAGGTAAAATCACGGTTTTTAGTACTGATTTAAAGCTTCCATTCGACATCAATTTCATTGGTGAATGAATGCTTATGCTCATATCCGTTCTAATCTTGTGAACTGTTTTTTTTTAACTAGCAAATCCATCCATGTTGACAAATATATTACATATTTCACATTTTTCATTTGTCAAACTCAAGCCATGGATGCTCATACATCAAAGGGAAGTCGTGTTAGCATGTTACATCTATCATTACATACTACGTGTTATCTAATGAAAATCAAATTTCTATTTTTTTTAATATTTCAACTTGAAATTGAAGAACCAATGTAAATCAACTGTTAATTTCATTTTGAAAAATATATCTTAGATCAAATGACATACATAAGTAACCTACAACATACTCTCATAAGCTCGCCATAGCTTCTTTTTCCTTGGAAACAGTTGTTTTCTATCAACTAGTTAGCACCTCCATACAATAATTTTCTTACATAATGTCATGCATACCTTGTACAATTCATATACAAGTATATCATTTTAATTCTTCATATGATATGGATTCCCATGCCACCAAGATCATGCATGCATGTAATGTATGAACGTTGATCTGTTTTGTGCATGTTACATCCCACCCATGTTTCATCATTATGCAACACAAATTGTCGGTCCACTTTCATATTAATTTTGTGTGTATTCCACATTATTTAGTTTCACCTTGTCGCCCAAGAACCTAGCCGACCTGTTTATAAGGGGGCGGCATGGACTTGTTGTCTTATAGCAAAGCTAGAAACATGCTCTCACGTGAGTGGTCGAGCCTTGGTGGTATTATTTATATGTCTTTCTTGGGATGAACAATCTGAAATTTAGATTCGTTCACCTCTAAGTAAGACATGTAACACCATAATCTACATGTTAACGGGAGAGCACACTACTGTCTTTACTATATATTTTTATTTTTTGACATAAAATAGTTGTCCACATTGGTACTATAGCAAAGCCTGTGGAGAGTTGTCTTTGAGTAACGTGTATCTATCCACATTGGTATTACAGCAAAGCATGCAGAGAGTTGTCTTTGAATGATGTGTATCTTTCCACATTGGTAGTATAGCAAAAAGAACAATAATGGAGACACTACTGATCGAAGGCAGAGGAATACGCCCAAGGGGGGCCTATGCCTCTTCAAGCAGGTGAACGAATTCACCTCATTGAAGAGACAGGTTATCCCCTTAGGAGGATTCCTCCATCTAGAGCCATTGTTGTCTTTGCTATTGGACAACGAGTCTATGTCGGACCCCCTTATAAACACCTCGGTGAGTCCCTCAGGTGACGAGGTAGGACTAGAAATTGGCACGTTGTGGTGCGGGGGCGTGCTTGGGACACAGACAGGTGGGCCAGGGAGGAAATGATGGGCGTCCTCTATGTGTTCCTTTGCATCCGCATCCTCCTCACCACATGTTTTGTGATCCTTGCATTCTGGTGCCTTAGCATTTTCATCTTCCTTTGCTCCTACATATTCCACACCACCCATTTTGGAACCATCTTATTTTGCTGCCTTGACTTTGTCATCTTCCTTTGCATATGCATCCTCTACAATAATCATTTTGGAGTCCTTGTGGTATGCTGCATTGGTGTTCAAGTGAACCCTGCATTGATTTTGGCATCTTCCTTTGCATCGACATACTCTGCAATAACCATTTTGAAGTCCTTGTGTTCTTCTGCATTAGTGTTCACGTGAACCCAAATCTACCCCAGATTTGGGATGAAAATGGATCGCAACGTATCAAAAAACGAACACGAGTACGCTTGGATCACTCCGTTCAGTCACAATTTTTGTCCGTGATGATCCAAACGAAAGAAAACGGACCAATTGCGGACATTTAGATCACGCGTTGGAGTTGCCCTTAGGATATGCCAACCCTTGATCTTCATGTTGGTCCCGAAAGTCCTGAGCGCGCATCCAAGAGAGCTCAAAATCATATCTTTACAAAAATTAAATGATCAAATATTAAAATGCTTTGGATCGAATATTAGATGGTGTCCCCTAGAGGGTGGGCGCATGCAGGCAATGTATCACGACATGTGGAAGGCAGCTGGAGACCCCCTGCATGCTAGTGAACTTATATGTAGCGAGCAAAAATTTTGGGGAACCCACAACTGATATTCGATTTTCTCTTTTGGATATCTTGGGTTCTTGCACTTTCTTTTCATTTCTCTGATAATGTACATACACAGTTGAGCAATCAAAACTCAATGAAAGAAATGAACCTGAAACACCACACACAAACTTGGAATGTACACGCTCAAACACATGGGAAGCACACACATCAAAACTTTGAAATAGGAACACTAAAATTGGCAGCAAAACCATCTTATTCTAATGCCTTGGCTTTGTCATGTTCCTTTGCATATGCATCCTTTGAAATAACCATTTTAGAGTCCTTGTGTTATGTTGCATTGGTGTTCTCATGAACCCTGCATTGGCTTCATCATCTTCCTTTGCATCTCCATCCTCTGTAATAACCATTTTGGAATCCTTGTGTTCTGCTGCATTGGTGTTCATGTGAACGCAAATCCACCCCAGATTTGGGCTGGAAATGATCGCGACGGATCAAAAAATGAACATTGCTATGTTTGGATCGCTTTGTTGGGTTGGGATTTTTATCCACGATGATCCAAACAAAAGAAAACGGACCAATTGTGGACATTTGGATCGCGTCGTTGGAGTTTCCTTTAGGATATGTCCAACCTTGATCTTCATGTTGGTCTCAACAGTCTTGAGCGCGCGTCCAAGAAAGCTCAAAATCATATGTTTAAAAAAAATTAAATGATCACATTTTAAAATGATTTGTACCAAATATTCGAGGGTGTCCCTAGAGGGTGGGAGCATGCAGGCAGTGTCTCACAACATGTGGAAGGCAGATGGCGACCCCCTGCATGCTAGTGAGATTTTACGTAGTGAGCAATTTTTTTGGGGAACCCACAACTGATATTCACATATCTCTTTTGGATATACTAGAAAAATACCCCGCGCGTTGCAGCGGAAATCTCTATAAAAACTTTAAATGTAAATGAAATGGTATAAGATGCATGAAATTAGAATTTGTCTATAAAAATGTAAATTCAATTTTTCATAGTGCTCGAGGTTCTAAATTTAATTGACATGGAGTTATTGTTTACTTGATGACTAAAGTGAATATATGGTGGCTAAACGAAGGGATGATGTGGATAATTGTTAAATGACTATAAATAGATTATGTGTATAACTTCTATGTAGAGATAGACTATTATTAATAAATGTTAGGGAAGATGATGTGGACAATTAGTTGGTTGATACATAAGATGATGTAGATACACCCCGCGTATTGCAGTGGATATCTTTTTTTTATCTTGTAAACAAAAAGAGTTAAAGATGTATGAAATATGAAGTTTTTTATAGAAACATGCAAGATTTAGTTGATCACAATAGTCTAAAAACTCAAATTTTGATGTAAAATTGTTTTATATTTGATGACTAAAAATTGGTGATGTGTATAGTTGCATAGATGAAAAGCTTGCATGTTGAGATAGATACCGTAAATGCATCTTAGTGAGATTTTGTTAATAGATGACATGGACAAAAGATTGAATACAATAGTGAGAGATGTGGATACCTTGCATGTTGAGATAGACATCATAAATGCATCTTAGTGAGGTTTTGCTTTATAAGAGATATATGATTGGGTTCTTGCACTTTATTTGTATTTCTCTGACAATGTGCATACACAGTTGAGCAATCCAAATTCAGTGAAAGAAAATGAACCTGAAACACCACAAACAAACTTGGAATTTATACGTTCAAACACATGGGAAGCACACACATCAAAACTTTGAAATAGGCAGCAACACCATCTTGTTCTGTTGTCTTGGCTTTGTCATCTTCCTTTGCATTTGTATCCTTTGAAATAACCATTTTGGAGTCCTTACGTTCTGTTGTATTGGTGTTCACACGAACCCTCCATTGGATTTGTCATCTTCCTTTGCATTTGCATCCTCTGCAATAACCATTTTGGATTCCTTGTGTTTTACTGCATTGGTGTTCATGCGAACCCAAATCCACATCAGATTTGGGCTGGAAATGGATCATGACGGATCAAAAAAGGAACACTAGCTGGTACGTTTGGATCACTCCGTTGGATCGCGATTTTTATCCGTGATGATCCAAACGAAAGAAAACAGACCAATTACGGACATTTTTTATCGCGTCGTTGGAGTTGCCCTTAGGATATGTCAATCCTTGATCTTCATGTTGGTATCGAAAGTCCTGACTGCGCGTCCAAGAAATCTCAAAATCATATGTTTTAAAATTTTAAAATTATCAAATTTTGAAATGGTTTGGACCGAATATTCAACGGTGCCCCCTATAGGGTGGGCGCATGCAGGCAGTGTCTCACGACATGTGGAAGGAAGATGGCAACCCTGTATATGCTAGTGAACTTCTACGTAGAGAGCAATTTATTTGGGGACCCCACAACTGATATTCGGTTTTCTCTTTTGGATATCTTGGGTTCTTGCACTTTCTTTTTATTTCTCTGATAATGTGCATACAAGTTGAGCAATCCAAACTCAATGAAAGAAAATGAACCTGAAACACCACACAAAAACTTGGAATTTACACGTTCAAAACATGGGAAGCACACACATCAAAACTTTGAAATTGGCACACTCACTTTGAAATAGGCAGCAAAACCATCTTGTTTTGCTGCCTTGGCTTTGTCATCTTCCTTTGCACTTGCATCCTCTGCAATAACCATTTTGGAGTCCTTGTGTTCTCTTGCATTGGTGTTCACACGAACCCTGCATTGGCTTGTCATCTTCCTTTGCATCTGCATCCTCTGTAATAACCATTTTGGAGTCCTTGTGTTCTGCTGCATTGGTGTTCACGCGAACCCAAATCCACCCCAGATTTGGGCTGGAAATGGATCGCGGCGGATCAAAAAACGAACATTGGAACACTTGGATCGCTTTGTTGGGTCACGATTTTTATCCGTGATGATCCAAACGAAAGAAAATGAACCAATTGCGGACATTTAAATCGTGTCGTTGGAGTTGCCCTTAGGATATGTGAACCCTTGATCTTCATGTTGGTCCCCAATGTCCTGACCGCGCTTCCAAAAAAGCTCAAAATCATAGGTTTTAAAATTATAAAATGCTTTGGACCGAATATTTGAGGGTTCCCCCCTAGAGGGTGGACACATGCGGGCAGTGTCTCACGACATGTGAAAGGCAGATGACGACCCCCTACATGCTAGTGAACTTCTACGTAACGAGCAATTTATTTTGGGAACCGACAACTAATATTCTGTTTTCTTTTTTGGATATCTTTGGTTCTTGCACTTTCTTTTTATTTCTCTGATAATGTACATACACAATTGAGCAATCCAAACTCAATTGAAAGGGCATGCGCCCTTATGTTTGGTTTTGGTAATTGATGACAATCTTTATGGACTAATGGTTTCATTGAGTTATACTTTAAGGTTTGTCCATAGGCAACGCTTGAAGATCATATGGTGGCTTCAAGGTTGTAAGATGAAGATTACATGTTGACCAAGGTGTTATTCATGGAGTTATCCATATATTGGTCGTATGAGAGTTGAACATATTGCTAGCGTGTCTTGAAGAAAGTAGATTTGTGGGGATGATTGTTCTCCCTCCACCTCCGGTCGCGATGCCTTCTCAACTTCTACTTCACCAACATGTGATTTTCCACAAGGTAATGAAATGGTGAGTAGTGTGAGTCATTGCAATGATGATAGTGAACTTATTGTTGATAACCCTTTATCACTATCTTATCGCAATGCCTCCTTGTTGGACCTCAACACTTCGAGCACCATAAATATTTTACATGCTTGTGTTGATAGTCCATGCATATCTTGTAAAAATCACTTGAATATATCTCATGATGATATGCTAGCTATATCTTGTTGCCATGATAACCATGCCTCTATTTCCTCTAGTTATTGTGCTAACAATGTAGAGGAAAACCAACAATCCATGGAACAAGATGTGGTCTTGAATGGTGCCTCAAGAGATCCTACATCATCATCTCGTGTGACTCATTTTTGCCTTATGGCGAAGGAGTTAAAGGTATCTCCTACCTTGACTCCCATATCTAGTGATGGTGATGATGTAGATAATGTTGAAGAGCATGTTAATATCGCTTCCTTAAAAATTAAGGGAGAAATGATTTTTAAAGCTCTTCATAAGAATAAAATTGCTTGCTTCAACTTCATGGAAATCATGTCTATTGCCATTGAGGGCAAGAAATACATTGAGGAGTTGGAAGCTCATATTGAGGAGAATGAGGCCACCATTGAGAAAATGGAAAGCCATGAGCGTGATTACGCTAATGAAATTGCGGATCTATCTCAAGCTCTTGAGTGTGAAGAAACTACCAAGGAATCTCTTGAGGAGACTTTTGCTTTAGAGTTATCTAAAGTAAAGGAATCTCTTGATAGAACCCTTGAGGTGGCTAATTCTATCAAAACTAAACATAATAATCTTGAGGTTGCGCATGCTAAACTCCTTGAGGATTTTGAGCACCTTGGAAATGGCTCACGGGTCATTAAGGGTGAGCTCATCAAACTCACCGAGTCGCATGCTCAACTAAAAGCTACTTATTTGAAAGAGCTTGCCATGTCGTCTTCTCCTTCCGCTATTCTTGATGATGCTTGTGCTACTAACTCTATTTCTTGTGAAGCATCCATCCTAAAGGAGAATGTTGAGCTAAAGGCTCAAGTTGAGTTGCTAACTAGCAAGTATGGGAAATTGGAAGAAGATCATGAAAAGCTCTCATGAGGATCTTCTAGTCTCCCATAATGTGCTAAAGTTAGCTCATGAGGCTAAGGTTTCTAAATTAGTTCCTCATGTGGACATTAGCACTAATTATACTCAATATGCTATATTGCCATGTGCCAGTCCTTGTAATTTATCCACTCATAATGTTGCTACATCTTGTGATGAATTACTTTCCTTGCCTTGTTGCTCTAACAATGAAACTTCTACTTCCTCTAGTACTTGTTTTGTTACTAACCATGTAGAGGAAATCAAAGAGCTCAAGGCCCAAGTCACTTGTTTGAAGAAAGACTTGGAAAAGGGTCATGAAGGGAAGTCTACACTTGACAAGGTTTTGTGTGGACAAAAATCCCCCAATGACAAGGGTGGACTTGGATTCAACTCCAACAACAAGAAGTCCATGTTGAACAAGAAGAAGGGTCAATCACAAGTCAAGAATTCGGCCAAGATTATTTTCTTCAAGTGCAAGGTTGAAGGGCACCATGTTAGATCCTGCCCTTTGAAGAAGAAGCCCATGAGTGACAAGCAACTAGGGAAGAGGCCTCAAGTTCAACCGCAAGGTGAGGTGAAGTCACTTCCCAAGAAGACTCAAGTAAATGATCTTCATGTTGAGAAATCAACCATGAAGAAAGGAAAGAGTAGGTGTTGCTACTTATGTCACGAGAAGGGTCATCTTGCTTCATCATGCACGAATGGTACCTTATCCAACCCTATTATAGTTGATGATGTTTATTCTCTTAGGAAGGATAAGGTTGGCAATGTGGTTGCCAAATTTGTTGGCACTCAACGTGATGACAAGAAAAGCACCATTTGGGTTGCCAAGCCTATTGTGACTAACCTCTTAGGACCCAACTTGGTTGGGGACCAACAAGCTCCAATTTGATCAATAGGTGTTGTTGGAGGGCATTGGAGGCTTGGCTACATTATGAAGAATTAAGGGACCTTCATTAATCACATTATCTCAAGCCAAGTCATTTGGATTATCTTGTGTCTATCTTATATCCAATGTGCCTCCTTACGGTAACTTGTACTTAAATTGTTTACATTGAAAGTTACTTGCCCCTTTGCATGTTTTGGTTTTGTACCTTGCATGTGTTTGTATATGTTGTGCTTGCAATTATGTATATGTTGGTTTGCACATCATGTATGTTTGAGTGTTGTGTTGAGCCTATTTTTTCATATTGGTTCTATCTTAGTTGGCTCTTGTGAGAGATTAATGGATCATCCCATTTTGGGGGAGTGATGTGCCTTGTGCACTTCACGATCCTAAAATTGTGTATACATGAGGAATACCACATAGTATTGATATTTCAAGATTATCTAGTCACTATGTGGTATGTCGTTCTCATGGGAAATTCAAATTCTAAAATATCCATTAATTATCTCTTATTGGTATTTGTTTGCCTCTATGTGTAAAATTTGGGATATCACATTATGAGGGAGCCTATAAAATGTGTACATTTGGGGTTTTGCCACCTAAAGTTGATATTGTAAATTATCTAGTTTCTAGGTGGCATGTTCGCTCCTCAAGTTCCAATTTGCTTAAATTGACTTCATTTCTCATCTTATGGATCTTGAGTGTGTGAGATTTTCTCGATACGGTTTCCCTCCAATATGTACTTATATTTTATACGAGGGAACCGTTTGCTCCAAGTTTTCCTAATCAATGCTTGCATGATTGGATGCATACTTGAAGCTATCAAGAATCTCTTTGTAAGCATTGTGATCAATTCTTATCTTTTGCCACGTGCTTATGGTTGTTGTTGTAAAGATGATAATTCACATTAATACTATCTACCACCCGGAAGTAATTCCATATACCTCTTGTGCTTAACAATTGGTACTCTTATATGTGGTAGAAATTATTGATCATCTTTACATTGGCTTGTTTTGAATTGCCTTATTACTTGCCAAGGTTTTGTTGTGGTTTTAACTCTCTTTGTCTTCCTAGCCACTTGTGGATCATGTGTTTTCGTGATCTTGTCTAGTGTTTCTCTAGATATAGTGAAAGTGATGATCCCATCGTGTGTATTTTATATTCAAATGGAAATTATATATAATGCACATCTTTTGGGGGAGCTAGCATCTTATGATCCATATCAAGTGTGTGTTTTTGGAAGGCATATTCTATGTGGTGCTTTGTGTCATCATAAATTTGTTGAGGGCATAGTTAGTTTGGAATTATGATTTCCGTTTGAGAGCTTGATACCTCTTTTCTTTGATATCTTTTATTTGGTATAATCCAAGTGACAAGTTTATGTTGAAATATTATTTTCAATTGAAATCTTATTTTGGAATCTAATGGTCACTTGGTATCCTTTTCAGTTGCTTTCCTATTCAATCATGTGTAGATTGGGTTGGGATTCAATTGGTATTTCTTCACATTTATTGGTGAATGTAGCAATTGACCATGTGTTAATTTCTACTTGTCTCCTATCATGTGTTGATTTGGACCTTTCATATAATTTGGACAACCATATGTTGTTTCACCCTTTGGTGTGACATCTTGGTCTACTTGATGTTTTGTCCAAACTGTATTCACTTTTGGTTCTTGAAAGTCTTGTGCATGCATATTTTCTATGTGTTGTTCCGACGCATGATTTCTTTCTTTGATCCTATATATAGGTTAAACTTCATCCACTTCTTTATTGGCTAATATGTGCATGGAATTCATATTCATGTCCATATGCACTTATTCTCGTGGAGTTTGTCCTATGTATGTTTGTTCCTCTAACTCTTGGGTCCCAATGATTTTTGGTACCATTTTGTGTGTTAGTGTTGATGTAGGAACTTTGGAGATGCATTGGAGGATCGTCTCATTTAAGGAAGGTGGTGTCACCATGTGCCTTTTGGAGTCATGCTAGGACGATCATTCAAGACTTTATCTACTACATCATTCCCATGCTATCTCGGTAACAAGTATCTACCTCATGCATACTTTTCTTGCTTCCAACCTTGTGTAGGTTTCATAATGGCATGATATTCTTCATTTGCAATTGTTGCGGTTCTTGATTTGTTCTAGAATTGCAAGATATATTATTGGTTGCGATACTTGTTTCGTTGTTCAAAGCATCTCAACTATCTCTTGATACCTTGTTGCTAGTTGTGATGACTTTGATGGTTGTTTGTGTGGATTTCATCCTTATACAATAAGATAATATTAAGCCATTGGCTATGCTTTCTAGCAAAGATCTTATTCGTATATTTATGACTTCCATTTGGATATCGTGTTCTCTCCTTTTGTAACTATCTCGGTTGTACATGCTTCTTTGTGGATATAATCTATCTAGAATCTTATACACTTGAGAGAAGTTACACTTTTAGTGGATATCCTTGGTCTTTCATGTCCACCTTTTTATTTTCAATGTTAAATTCTTCGGTGGTTACATGAAAGTGTGTGTGGTTGAGTGTGTGTCTTAATTCTATTCTTATTGGTGCACTCTTTTGGTGGTGAAGATTGTTGTCCTCATGCTTGTCTTGATGAGCCTATAATTTTCTATCTTCACCATGGGGTTGTCACAAGCCTTGATTTTACATTGCATTTTACTTAAGCTTGTGAACCCATTTGTTGGTTGTGTGTGTGACCTTCTTAACTTATGTTGGAAGGATATGTCTAGCATCTTGAGTCTCATTTCTTCAAGACTATGTTGATGTTTAAATAGTCATCCTTATACTAGTCATATCAAGTGCTTCGCCATGACACACACACATCTTGTTGGTTGAGCATATTCCTATGATTATCTCTTTTGCTATTTGCTCAACCATTGTTTTGTTGCAAGTGCTAGACTTTGTCTCACATCTTTGCACACTTGCACATGTGTTGTGTTTCTATCGATTTTGGGGGAGTGATGATCCAATTTTTGTGAACTTTGTATTATACTACAAAGATTATAAATAGTGCACAAATCTTGGGGAACTTCTCTATTTTCTTTAGACCACTCCTATGCTCAAATCATAATATCTTATAATCTTTTGGCATGTTGGATCGTTTGATTGCTTGTCTTTTTCTTATGCCTTTGTGCCATCTCATACTTTTGCAATCTTTGGATCCTCTCTATAGTTTGTTTTTCCTCCCATCGTATATCTTTGGATATGTGTATTTTATTCCACTCATTTCTTGAGAAATACACCCGTTTGGGAGGAACACATTCTATATCAGCCTTCTAAGTTTTTCGCCCATTTTGGCAATCGATGCCAAAGGGGGAGAAGAATTTAGAGGGTTCTGTTTGAGGAGGTTCATATAAACCCTCTTAATGTGTTTGTCATCAATTACCAAAATGGGGGAGATTGAAAGGGCATGCGCCCTTATGTTTGGTTTTGGTAATTGATGACAATCTTTATGGACTAATGGTTTCATTGAGTTATACTTTAAGGTTTGTCCATAGGCAACGCTTGAAGATCATATGGTGGCTTCAAGGTTGTAAGATGAAGATTACATGTTGACCAAGGTGTTATTCATGGAGTTATCCATATATTGGTCATATGAGAATTGAACATATTGCTAGCGTGTCTTGAAGAAAGTAGATTGCGTGAACATTCATGACTACCTTTAAGACATCATATTAATGAAGATTGTTTGGAAAGATTCAAGGTTGATCAAGACAAGTGCAAAAAGTGGTATCAAGTTGATCAACACACAAAGCATAGGAGATGTACCTTGTGGGATCATGTGATCCCTTGGTATGGTAAGCTTGTCCATTATGCTTTGTGTGCTAACCCATGATGTATGTGTGTGGTGTTTCTATGTGAGGGTTGGGATCTTACAGTGGGCTCGCGTCAAAAGGAAGACTACATTTAGCCCGAGAGAGGATGGCATCAAGTGGTGATGTCCATCAAGGTTGATGTGTGCAAGTTCAAGAGGAGAATCACGAAGATCTCATATGCTTGAAGCTTGCCGACCCTTTGGTGTTAATGGTCTTGTGAAGATGTGCCTAGTGGATCACCCATAATGGAGTATGGGGGAGCAATCTACTAGTCTTCATCGAGCCGGCGGAATCAAGGATGATCCATCTTGAGGCGGGCATGATCGTCATCATCAAGCTCAAGTGGATTATGCGCAAGACAAAGGTTTGACTAGTTAGGTGTCTAGTTTACCGGTCTCTTGGTGGTAGTTAGGAGACCGTGTTATAGGCTAGTCCGAGTCGTTCGTGGAGAGCTCAAACCTTTGCATCCTTTGCATCATCTTTATTGGTTCTTATTTGGGTTTTCTCTTTGTGAGTGTTGGATCTTGAGTTCGTATTCTTTACAAGCCCTTCTTCATCGAAAACGGATTTCATATACATCTACTTTTGTGTTTTCGATGTTGGTGTTTTTGTCGGCTCTTATCTTGTGAAGGTTTCACCTTCTACCTTGTTGGCATTCTAACATTTCCATGATTTGCATCATTTCTTTTTGTTGATCTTGGGTGGTTCTCTATGTGAGGATCTAGAGCTTTTCCATAGCTTTAAAACAAGCCCAAGATCATCAAAATCGGAGTTCGTATGGAAAAGTTATGCCTGTTTTGGCCGTGCTGTTTTTGCCTGTGCGGTAGTACCGCCTGGAAGAGCGGTAGTACCGCCCGAGCGGTAGTACCGTGGCTACTACCGCATCTACTACCGCAAAACCTCTGTCTAGAGTGGGAGTAGAGCTTTTTTAGTGTCTGGTAGTACCGCCCGAGCGGTAGTACCGCCCGGTAGAGCGGTAGTACCGCTCCAGCGGTACTACCGTGGTTAGTACCGCATCCACTACCGTATTCCTACTGTATAGGGCGGTAGTGGGGCACGGTACTGAGCCCGGTAGTACCGTAGGGCGGTAGTACCGCTCCAGTTGCGGTAGTACCGCTCCACGGTAGTACCGCTCGCTGTCCGGTAGTACCGTGGTTGGTGGGCTGCCAACGGTTGGATTCGTGGGGACCTATAAAAGGGGGTCTTCATCCTCCTTTCTCCACATCCGTTTCTTGCAAGTTCTTCCCCCCATTGTTGACCTCTTTGAGCTTGCTTACTCCCTTTCCCTCCTATGATTCTTGCTCCTTTTTGAGGGAAAAGAGAGAGGAGTTCTAGATCCACATTCTCCACCAAGTCATCTCTCCTCTAAGTGAGGGGAACCTTGTGGATCTAGATCTTGGAGTTCTTTGTGTTCTCCTTGTTCTTCCTCTCATATTCCTCCATAGCTTTTGTTGCTTTGGTGGGATTTGAGAGTTGGGGACTTGAGCACTTCGTGTGCTCTTGCCATTGCATTTGGTGCATCGGTTTGAGTTCTCTCCGAGGATTCTTTGTAGTGAGTGAAGTTGAGAAGATAGCTACTCTTGAGTGCGTTGGCACTCTAGAGCTTGTACCTCGTGGGTGCGTTGGCACCTAGAGGCTTGTTGTTGCGAAGCTCAATCATTGTGGTGGAAAGCTTCGGGACGCTACGGGAGCCTCCAATTCGGTTGTGGAGATTGCCCCGAGCATTTGTACGGGTTCGGTGACCGCCCCCAAGGGTTGCCATTTGTACGGGTTCGGTGACCGCCCTCAAGTGTCCTAATAGTGGAATCACTGCATCTTGCATTGGTAAGAGCGTGAGGAGAAATAGGGTGGCCCTCGTTGGCTTCGTGTGAGCATTGTGCTCCTCACCCTCTCCAAACGGAGACGTACTTCTCGCAAGAGAAGGAACTTCGGTAACAAATCCTTGTCTCCATCGGCTCCACTTGCGGTTATCTCTACCTTTACTTTGAGCAAGCTTATTACATTGTTTATCTTGTGCTTGCTCATATTATTGTACGTTGCTTGTCCCATAGGTTGTTCTTCTAGTCAACCTATTTACTTGTGCACCTACTTTGTGATAGCCCTAGTGCTCTTGTTATATATCTTGCTATCACATAGTTATTTATCTTGCTTAGTATAAGTTGTTGGTGCACATAGTTGAGCCTAGCTTATTTAGGTTTCTTGCTTGGCAAATTAAACGTTAAGTTTTATTCCGCATTTGTTCAAGCCGAAACCGTAATTATTTTAAGCGCCTATTCACCCCCCCCCTCTAGGCGACATCCACGTCCTTTCATCAATGAAAAAAATTGAACCTGAAACACCACACACAAACTTAGAATTTTCACGTTCAAACACATGTAAAGCACACACATCAAAACTTTGAAATAGGCACACTAACTTGAATAATACACAAACTACCTTGACACCACCTTGGAGAGTAAACACATTGTAACATGTACACACACTAAGTTAGAAATAACTACACATTTACAAAAGAAATGCACTCACAAATATAGGAAATACACACACGAATGCAAGAAAAACACAAGCATATGAGTAGTACACACAAAAAACACAATAACATGAAGTGTATCCACACTAGGCCTTGTTTGGCAGCCCGTGATCCCTCAGAGATCCTCCTCAAAAACCGGGTGGCAAAGGCTGCGGGGGTGAATCGGCCCGTGAAGAACCACCGCGCCATTTGGTCACTCGTCCATCCAGGATACTTTGGCCCGATCCATGACTTTTCCACGGGAGAGATCTCCACGTCTCGTGGGGTCAGGAGGAAAATACTCGAGTTAAGACGAGGAAAATCCTACGAGGCGACGACGACCAGCATACAGCTCTCCGCCCCTGAGCTTCTTCTCCGGCGACCGAGCAACGATCCAAGCTCGATTTTTGAGGAGGATCGCCACCCACGCCCTTCATTAGATCTCCTCATCATCACCGACGGCGATGTCGACGGCCGGGACATTTTTCTCCTCTTTGAACCAAGTTATCCCTCCTCTTCCACCCCAAAGTTTTCGCAGATCCATGAACCTGCTCTTCATTCTGCTTCGTTTTTATCTCGGTGCCCAAACAGCAACCAGGTGTTTCCCCCAGATGGCCCGGGGATTCCAGGTGAGCAGGGAAACCAATACCCTCGGGGTCTACTGCCCAGATTTTACCACCCTGGTAACCAAATGAGCCCTAATATGACAAGTACACACAGTACTACCGTGTGAAGTACATACAATACATGAAAAGTACATACCACATAAAATGTCAATATTTACCAACATAGGTGAACCATCGACAAAGATGATTCGAATCCCCAAAAACATATTCATCTTGAATGTAAATCCGAAAAAAGAACACATACAACATCTACTCCATCCAAGTTATGTGTAAAAAGAACAAATCATATTTGTGAGTCAATGTAATATATAAATGTATGATATCACACAAGTTTGTAGGTACCATTTTTCTTGTAAAATCCGTAAAAAGAACAAATCATATTCTAACAAAACTATAGACTACGGGAATCATTTCAGGAAAATTTCATAGATACCATTTCAAGTATTTAACATAACTATTTTTTTAAACAATATTCAGATTTCAAAAATTTGCCTCTACCTATGTCGGAGAGAGGTTTTCAGAAAAAACTCAAGTGCTTCTTAACCAAAAAAAACATCAATAAGATAAGACAGCAGCAAGTTAGCATTCAGAACATCCTAACGGTATTGTATTCCATGAGATGGATAGTTCCAGGTATGAGGAGCATTAAGACGTAACCCAAATTCAGAACATTCTAGATATTTCGCATTCCATGAGATGCATGGTTAAAAGTATGTAACTGAACCCGGGTCTCTACAACTCTGGAGTGTGCTGACTTTCTGGTTTTAACTGTACATAATCCGAGATCAAAAGGAAGGGTGAGACGATGAGCCCTCAAACTGCTTTTCAGAAAACATGGGGTTACTGCTCCTTGCATTCCGGCAAAATGTTAGGAGACTGATGAGATGAGACTACTCCCGATCACATGACAACGGCAGATGCGAAAGATCTCTTCCCTACTGAATTGAAACCTGGAACTGACCAGCCGGAGTTCACATTGTAGACTTCCACCTGCAACAGAAATGAAAAATTGTCCTTCAAACAGAGCACCGATTTGTGAAGGCAACAGTTACATGCCAGTACATTGTTTACTTACAGTGTCCAGTATCTGTTCGTTGGACCGCAGACCGCCGAGGACAAACAAGCTATCATCAAAAGTAACTGCGGAGGCATATCCTCTTGGGTTGCTCATGGGATCACCCATCCTCCAGGCGTTGAGGCGAGGATCAAAGATCTCAACACTGGAAACCATGCTGTCCCCATCAAACCCTCCAATAGCATATCTGAAACAGTAAACCTCCAAACTCAAATTCTTGACAAGATTAAAGTCCATGATGCCATCAGCTTTGTGTTCAGCGAGATCTAAAATGAAGAGTTTACTCACAGGACTTCTCCCAGGACAGCCACAGCATGGCATCCTCTCCTTGCATTCATGCTCGGAAGCCGAACCCAGAAACCCTCCCTTGGATCATACCTTTCCGCTGACCTGTACATGATGTGGTTGTTATTTGACATGCCTTAAATCATGTACTTTCCTCCATGTCATCACACATGTCATTTTATCATCCAAATGGTTATATTAGCGTCCAAGAAAAAGAATGTGTCAGAAACATTTTTAGCTTTGACTACTAGCAGTAGAAAAATTTACCAGCATTTACAACATCACATTAATATTACCCTCATCAAAATGTACTTTTATAATGTATAATATTTGAAGTAGCATATTCTTTATGGAAACTGGTGAGTAAAATGTTGCATTGGTATAAATGTCCTAGAGCACTTACAAGTGTGAAACACATGGGAATAATAAAATGGAGAAAAATAGCAAGAGAACTTACTGTAAGTACTTGCTACCATCAAATCCACCAGATGCATAGATAACACCACCCGATTCTGCTGCTGCTAGCGCAAATCTCTGAAACATATTGCAGCATACATAAGAGATCAGTGTCACAATTAGTCAACTAGCTGAACTACTCTCCTGTAACTGCCAATATTAGATTAGTTAATTCAACGATCTTTTTAAGTTATCCTATGTTACATAGCAACAAATTTCTAGATAATGTGTGCACATGAGGACGCAATGCAGAACTAATTGGTATTAAGCTATGCAGATGATAAAGATGAAAATCCAAAGTAAGCCGATGTCTCCCATTTGTTCGTACTAAGGTCACTGAACTTATCACAGTACAATCATGACTATTCTAATCAATTCAATGACACTTCAGTTAACCTAAGTTACATAGCAACAAAATACTAGATATTGTGTGTAAATGAGGATACAATGCAGAACACAATTGATACAAAGCGATGATAGAGTTGAAAATCTAAAGTAAACCATGTCTCCTATTTGTTCGTATAAAGGCCACTCAGCTTATCAGTGCAATCATGAATATTCCAACTAATTCAATGACACTTTTCAGTTATCCTTCACTATGTAGCAACAAAATTCTAGATACTGTGTGATGACTGTCTCAACTGGTACCAAGCGCAGAAGATGATACCGCTGAAAATCTAAAGTAAGCCGGTGTCTCCTATTTGTTTGTATTAAGGTCACTGATTTTATCACAATGTAACATGACTACTCTAATTAATTCAACTAGATGATGCCCCGCACGTTGTTGCGGATTTTTTTTGCAATACATTTGAATGAAATGTTTGATCAAATGAACCATGAATATTTGAAACAATAAATTTTGAATTAAAATATGTATTTAATAAAAAAATCATAGTATAATGTAAATTCCCATGCATGCATGTTACATGTGAGGGTGGGTTTTTAATATGCATAGTGGTATATTGAGGTAGGCCTTTTCTCATGCATGTTGAATGATGAGGTGGCATGCTTGCATGTTGAGATAAATATGTTAGTGGGGGCTAGCTATTTGGATATAGAAAATGACACTTTTCAGTTATCCTACGTTATGTAGCAACAAAATTCTAGATATTGCAAGTACATGAGGATGCAATGCAGAACTCAGTTCGTACGAAGCTATATCGAAGATGATCAAGTTGAAAATTTAATGTAAACAGATGTCTCTTATTTGTCCATTCTAGATATTGCAAGTACATGAGGATGCAATGCGGAACTCAGTTCGTACGAAGCTATATCGAAGATGATCAAGTTGAAAATTTAATGTAAACAGATGTCTCTTATTTGTCCATTTTAAGGTTACTGACCTCATACAACACAATCATGACTAGACTAGGAGAATAAATTCAGTGTTACTACGAAACAGGCTACAAACATATCAAAGGACACAAAGTAACCATTTGAAGCAACTGGGAGGCTGAGAACATACTGGTTGCAGCATAGACGGACTACATATCCACTTCCCAAGAAAAGGATCAAACATCTCAACTTCTGAAAAAGTTTGTGTTCCATCTCCTCCACCCATCGCATATATTTTGCCATTAAGACTTACTCCAGCAAGAGATCCTTTCTCATGGTTCAAACAGGGGCATATCATCCACTCGTTACTCCTTGTATTATAGCACTCCACTACAAGAAAAGATAGTACATAAATGAAGTTTCAAGCCAAGGCAAAGAAAGACAGAAGCACATTTAAATATCAGTATACCTACCGCTGTTATACCATGAAGTTCCATCCCCACCACCAAAAACAAATATACAGCCTTCCATTGCAGCAACAGATGCATATGAACGCGAAGAACTCATCGATGTGAGAGACACAAGGATGTCCTTTTTTGGAGAAAAAGAATCAAGAGATGACAACCAGGTCACGCCATTATATCCACCAATCAGGAATATTGCTGGCGTGTCCAGAGTATCGCACATGCTTCCTTGAAGAGACAATGAGGAGTCGAATTTGAATTGTAACTCATCTATACGATATTCAAGTTGCTGAACTTTTCTTCCAGAGTCCTTGACTACTTCCTTCAATGAAATTATTTCTTGATCTGATTTAATCTGGATAATAGCAGGACCATAATCAGACTATATATATGCAGAAGTGTTTGCATACAAAATACAAAATAGTGGTCAACACACTTTGGATAATGAATATATATGGCACAAAAAGTAAGGTAGGCAGATTTAGCATACCAGCTAACCAGTTCAGTTGTGGAACGACAGAATCAAAAACTGTAAAGATGAAATAGATGTCCATGCAAGAAAACCCGCAAATCGAATTTCTATGTAACCATATAGGGAATCCTTAATTCCTTTAACAAATTAACTTATATTTTCAATATATGTGGTAGTAGGATTCCATCCTACTGCAGTAGTACAATTCCCTCCTGTCTTATTCTCAACAAAAATCTCTATAACAACATACTACCCAAGTGCATAAAACCACAGGTGATGTGGAATGTACACAATTATATTCTTTTCAATCCAACAGAGTAAAAAAAAAGCACCAATCAACATTTACATTCCACATGTTCAAGAACAAATGAGAAACCTGATTCTTCTCCAGTGCATCAGCCTTCTTGGCTAAGTGAGTGATGATTCGCAGAAGCTGCGCAGGAAAAATGAAAAGAATAATGTGAGAATAATACACATGTTATCAGGCATGAGATTATGAACTGTAGCAAAAAGATGAAAAGCAAAAGAATGCAAATAGAAGGGGGTAGCATAGGCACCTCAGCCTTTCCATGATGTTGTTCAAAAGATGAATTATCTTCCACAGTAGCACATAACGGCTTGTTGGAAAGGATTGAATCGGCATGTGTTTCTTCAGGTACATGATGGCCAGGAGTAGAAAGGCTTGCATTGGCCTGTGCTTCTTCAGGTACACCTTGATCTTGACTAAGAAGGTCTACAATCACATGTGTTTCTTCAGCAACATACTGATCTTGGCAAGGAAGGCTTCCATTGATCCGTGTTTCTTCAGGTGCATATTTATCTTGACTAGGAAGGTTTGCAATGACCTGTGTTTCTTCAGCAACATATTCATCTTGACTAGGAAGGTCTGCTGCAATCACCTGTGTTTCTTCAACAACATATTCATCTTGACTAGCAAGGCTTGCATTGACCCGTGTTTCTTCAGGTACATTCTCATCTTGGCTAGAAACATTTGCATTGATCTGTATTTGCTCAGGTGCATACTCATCCTTACCAGAACGGTCCGCATTAACCTGTATTACTTCATGTACATACGCATCTGGACTAGAATAAACAAAATCATGAGAAGATAGTGCTGCCTGCTGTCTTAAGTCAACCAACGCCTTCAGTTTTTTCAGGATAGATGATCTGTCAAGCTTTACCCCAACACCATCTGGTTCATTCTGAACCTCACCGCCTATTCGATCGCGTGAGTTCACAAGCATGCCTTCGTCAGAAAAATGACTTGCTCCATTCACAGGATTGGCAACCGGTTGATTGCTCTGCATAAGCTCCATTCCATCAGCAACAGTTTTGTATGAGGAATGTTGACTGGTCTCATCTTGATTTGAACAAGGAGCAAACTGGTTCCGAAGATCATTGTCATCCAAATCCTCCCAGTCAGAAACTAGCCCTCCAGATACCTTATCATCTGTTTTGCTATCTGATGTTCCACTAACGCTACCACTGTCCACATCAGAACCAACCCAGTCATCTGGAACAATTCCACTTGCATTTGACAGAACACTGAACGGATTGATGTCCTTTGAATTGGCTGTGCCTTTCTTGTGGTTAGGAGTAACTGATGAAATCCGTTTAGTGGATGGTAAAGAGCTGGACAGAACACCAAATGGATTGATGTCCTTTGAATTGGATGTGTCTTTCTTTTGGTTAGGAATAACTGATGCCGTCCTGTTAGTTGATGGTACAGGTACCGGTAGACTCCTTTTGCTTGAAACAGCTGGGACTTGCTTCAAATTGAGAGGACCAACTGACTTGAACAAAGCAATTAAAGCCCTAGTTTGTGCGTGGTCTAGCTCAAAATAGAAGTAGTGATGGGTATAATAGTTATCTTGAATGACCTTTTTGTATTGGACCTCAAGCAGTGGCATATAGCGAGTCCTTGTGCAAATACGAACCTTAAAAACAAAGCTGCATTATATTAGCATGCATAAATAGGAACTTAACTATGCAATGCATACACCAAACAAATCATGAACATTGTATAGAGATTCACAATTTATTGATACCTGTGCAGGAAAAGGTGTCCGTAAAGTGCCATCATTACTCCAAGCATATGGGTCAATAGAGTTCTGGCCAGGACTGGCAGCCTCAAAAACACCATGCAGCTTTCTGTCAGTGTAGTTGAATAGAAATAAAGGTAGGCCAGCTTTGACATTCCTCACATATGAATAATGTAACGCAGGCAGACCTATAAAGCAAGTAGGGAATACAAATTGAGGTGAGAAATCCAAAAAAAAGGATAAGGTTAAACAAGTCTATATTCATAAACCCTATAACATCAAGATGGTGATGCCAAAAGTTCATTCATTTCACTCTATCCATATACTACATCAAGAAAATTAAGAGTGAAATACTTAGTTTCATACAAAAAAACTAAATGCTCCTTTACAAGCATCCAATCTACACCATAAAAATTAGAAAGAAAAGGAGTGACAATGGTCCATTTGCAGGGGTTTTGGCCAAACAAATAAGTTACAAGGCCTGAGGCATGAATGAACATGCTTACAATATTTTGTAACGTTAAGGTTTGAAAACGAAGTGGTGGAAGCTAAAGGGGGAGGCGGCTCAGGCTTTCAAGGAGAGGGTCATGAAGGAGGGCCCTTGGGAGGAAGGAGGTGATGCAAACAATATGTGGATGAAGATGGCGACCTGCATCCGGAGGATAGCTTCAGAGGAGTTTGGAGTAACCAAGGGTAGTAGAGTCGAAGCTAAAGATACCTAGTGGTGGAACGAGGATGTCCAGAAGGCTATTAAGGAGAAGAAAGTATGTTTCCGACGCCTATACCTTGATAGGAGTGCGGACAACATAGAGAAGTACAAGGTGGCGAAGAAGACAGCGAAGCGAGCTGTGAGCGAAGCTAGGGGGCGGGCGTATGAGGACCTCTACCAGCGTTTAAACACGAAACAAGGTGAAAGGGACATCTATAAGATGGTCAAGATCCGAGAGAGGAAGACGAGGGATGTCGACCAGGTGAGATGCATCAAGGACGAAGCAGATCAACTTCTGGTGAAGGACGAAGAGATCAGGCATAGATGGAGGCAATACTTCGACAAGTTGTTCAATGAGGAGAATGGGAACTCTACCATTGAGCTGGATGACTCCTTTGATGAGATGAACAGACGTTTTGTGCGGCGAATTCAGGAGGCCGAGGTCAAGGAGGCTTTAAAAAGGATGAAAGGAAGCAAGGCGATGGGCCCTGACTGTATCCCCATCGAGGTGTGGAGAGGCCTTGGAGACAAAGCGATAGTATGGCTAACCAAGCTTTTCAATCTCATTTTTCGGTCAAACAAGATGCCTGAAGAATGGAGGCGGAGTATATTAGTACCAATCTTCAAGAACAAAGGGGATGTTCAGAGTTGTACTAATTACCGCGGGATTAAGCTAATGAGCCATACAATGAAGCTATGGGAGAGAGTCATTGAGCACCGTGTAAGAGGAATGACACGCGTGACCAAAAATCAATTTGGTTTCATGCCTGGAAGGTCGACCATGGAAGCCATTTTCTTGGTACGACAACTTATGGAGAGATACAAGGAGCAAAAGAAGGACCTGCATATGGTGTTCATTGACTTGGAGAAGGCCTACGATAAGATACCGCGGAATGTCATGTGGTGGGCGTTGGAAAAACACAAAGTCCCGACAAAGTACATTACCCTCATCAAGGATATGTACGACAATGTTGTGACAAGTGTGCGAACAAGCGATGGCGACACTGATGACTTCCCAATCAATATAGGACTGCACCAGGGGTCAGCTTTGAGCCCTTATCTTTTCACATTGGTGATGGATGAGGTCACACGGGATATACAAGGGGACATCCCATGGTGTATGCTCTTCGCAGACGATGTGGTGCTAGTCGACCATAGTCGGGCGGGGTTTAATAGGAAGCTGGAGCTGTGGAGACAGACTTTGGAATCGAAAGGTTTTAGGCTTAGTAGAACTAAAATTGAGTACATGAGGTGCGGTTTTAGTACTACTAACCATGGGGAAGAGGAGGAAGTTAGCCTTGAGGGGAAAGTGGTACCTCACAAGGACACCTCTCGATATTTGGGGTCAATGCTGCAGAAGGATGGTGATATTGATGAAGACGTTAGCCATCGAATCAAAGTTGGATGGCTAAAGTGGCGCCAAGCTTCTGGTGTTCTCTGTGATAAGAGAGTGCCACAAAAGCTAAAAGGCAAGTTCTATAGAACGGTGATTCGACCTGCGATGTTGTATGGTGCTGAATGTTGGCCAACTAAAAGGCGACATGTCCAACAACTAGGTGTGGCAGAGATGCGCATGTTGAGATGGGCATGTGGCCACACAAGGAAGGATCGGATCCGGAATGATGTTATACGGGAGAGTTGGGGTGGCACCAATTGAGGAGAAGCTTGTCCAACATCGTCTGAGATGGTTTGGGCATATCCAGCGTAGGCCTTCTGAAGCGCCTGTGCATATCGGGCGGTTAAGCCGTGCTGATAATGTCAAGAGAGGTCGGGGGAGGCCAAACTTGACTTGGGAGGAGTCTGTGAAGAGAGACATGAAGAACTGGGCTATCAACAAAGATCTAGCTCTGGACAGGGTGCGTGGAAGTTAGCTATCCACGTGCCAGAACCGTGATTTGGTTACGATATCTTTTGGGTTTCAGCTCTAGCCTACCCCAACTTGTTTGGGACTGACAGGCTTTGTTGTTGTTGTTGTTGTTTTTGTTGTTGTAAGGTCTGAATGAATTATATAGTGCATCAGCATTGTCTTAAACAAGACTAGCAGTATATTGCTAAACACAAAATGATGCTGTTACACATAATAACGGTGTAAGGCAAGAGCTGAAATTCACAAACCAAATAGCTGTTTATTGAAGCACTCTTCAATTGTCTCATGCTTGCAACCAAAGATAACTCCTCCTAGCTGGTTTTCCCGGAGACTGCGGGTCTGTACTACCTGCATTGCACGATCGCGGGTTTGCCTTCCTCCCAACACCCTGTAGTTCACAATTTGTTGAAAGTATGCAAACAACATAGTTATTATATGCAAGGATACAAATTTAACAGATGTGGCTATTAACTTATATTCAAGGGAGAATTAAAACCGAAAGTCCCAATAATTGGCAACATATGCTTTTCACACAGAAGAAAACTCTAGGCGGGGCATACAAATCAATTAGTGCCAAAGTGTATCCAAATAAACCCGGTATTAGTTCAACAGTTGGTCAAAGAACATTCAACAATAACAAAACCATTCATTTAGTGCAGGGTAACAACCAAAATTCAAACTGAAACAAGAGTTACAAGTCAAGAAAGTGTCATGACCACAACAGTAAGTCCAACTGTTGACAACTCTGTGAAGCTTAAATGCAAATCACACACACCCCATTTTAGTGCAGGGTAACAACCATTTTAGTTGGACAAGGAACATTCAACAATTACAAAATCATTCATTTTAGTGCAGAGTAACAACCAAAATTCAAACCGAAACAAGATTTACAAGTAAGACGGTGTCGTGACCATAACAGTAAGTCAAAGGGTTGACAACTCTGCGAAGCTTAAATGCAAATCACACACATCAGAGCAGAGCCCTCCAACTACAATTATACCACTACAGAGTGTGGCATCGAGTAAACCCTCTGCATTTGAGCAACATGAACCAGATAAAAGACCAATTTCTGTCCCACAACCAGACCCAAGCTTCAGGAATCTCACAATATGACCCAGTGCATATATCATAGAGCGTTACACAACCATAAAGTGTGTGGAACTACGCACTGAAACCACATCAGAAGCAACTACGCATCACTGATATACGGTTACCAAATACTCAAGTCATACACAAGTAATATACAGGTACTAATCATCAAGCACGGATGAAGTAAAAAACAACTGCCATCTCGTCACAAGAGCAATTGACCACACAAGTGATCAATATGTGGAACCCACAAGGACAAGTACCCGAATTTTCTAGTCCCCGCGACCCAGAATCCACAAAATAAGCATAGGAACAACAGGAAGAGGTCGAGAAAGGGGGAATATAACAGGTAACCGAACATTTCGCGCCTAGGGACTGAAGCGAAATCCACCGAACTAGCTCGAACCCGTGGGAAATCGCCGCATAAGGCAGGAAATAACCGCGAATGGTACAAACACACCGCGCGTAACCCGAAATCCGGCGTCCTCTAAAACCCTAACCCCTAGTGATCAGCGACGCTAAACCCCCCTAAAAAGGTACTCCATCTATACCGAAATCGGCAAACCCTCGCAATCCATCGCGCCCGACAACCCGCATTCGCCAACCATCCGTCGGGCGAACTGGAACGGCAGAAACCCTAGAACGACCGAAGATCTCACCCAGATAAACAGTAGAAAAATCGAGAAAATACGCCCAAAAATAAAAGGGAAAAAGAGGAGACAACCGCACGAGCCCGGCGGAGCGCGCGATCGATCGATCGAGAGCGTGAGGACGAATCGAGGACGGCGCTGGGGGTGGGTTTGGGGCTCACCTGATCGCTCCGCCTCCCGGAGAAACCCCTGTTTTTGGTGCCCTGGTTCCTCTTTTTTTGGTTGGGTTTCCCCCTCCCTTCTTCTCTCCCCTTTGTATTTAGAGTGCACTGTGAAGCAATGCCGTGTGTGTGAGGGGGTGGTGGCAGGGTGGGGGTGGGGGATGGGGATGGGATTACCGCCGCGGTCACTGCGCGGTCTCCGATCGGTTGGGTTCCTGAGTCACTGACAGGTTGGGCAGATGGGTGGCACCTCTTTTTTTTCCCGCAAGTCGATGGGTGAAACTATGAGAGATCTAAAAGCATCCCTAGCAAATCCTTAGTACCCTCATTTCGTAAAAAGTAAAATCAATTTACAGATGGTTTGAAAATAATTTTATGGCACGGTACAGATTGTGGCAAAACAAATACCTAAACCTTTATCGTAAAATGTTTTTATTTAATTTTACAGGAATCCTTCATGGGCATGGAACGGGCGAGAGATCGGTTGCGCGGAATGCATAGACGGCCGACCTTCAATCCTCGTCGCTTTTTTGTCTTGCCAACCTCAAAATTCTGGATGAGATGTAACAAGACGAGATGCTCAACATTGTCGAAGAGCAAGTACAATATGTTTGAATCATCTGATTCTGATGAAGACGATGAACTTCAATCAATTTTCATCTACAAAATATCATAGTTAATCCTCTACAGGAGGTAGCCACCAAATCAACGGCTACTACTAGAAAGGGGATGAAAAATAACTTTTGGATGATTGATTGGGTGCAAACCGATGGCTCTTCTTCCCCTAGACCGATAGGTCAAATCTAGTGGCTCCTTCTTCCCCACTACCAGTTGGCCAAAAATCATTGTCAGTAGCTGTCGTGGAGCCTACAAGTTTGTAGCAGTGTCACACTCACTGCCCCTTAAGCGGCCACACCCGCAACGGGGCAACGAGACGAGCTCCCCGCTAGATCCAAGATGATGGCGACCACCCACGTTCGACATGGATAAGCCACCCGCAGGCTGGCCGGAGGGCGCGGAAGGAGCGGCGGAGGACGGGATGTCTAGGGGAAGCTTTTGTAGGCATCGATTTACGACGGCAACGACAGCGAAAGAGCGCGCGTGTGTTGGATGTTTTGGCCCGCTAATTTTTTTCGTAGATGGGGGAAACGGGATTTGGCTGTCAAAATATATAGATATGCCGCATGTGTGAGGACTTTTTCGGCTCCCTCAGATATTTTCTGGGGGACGCTGGATTTGGTTGGGATGAAAACTCGTTCTGATCCGCCAAATCAATGGTTATTTTGCGGGGTCTGCTAGAGATGCTCTAAGGTCATCTTCATCGCTGACTTTATAATGGACATAGTATGTATTCGTAGAGCCCGCTTGATGTAATCATTGATATAAGAACCGGCCATTCAATCTTGTTTTCTAAAAGTTTGCTTCTATTTTTTTAAAATTTGTAATATTTAAGACGATTATATAAAATAGCATAATTTGTCCATAAGTCAATTCACAGTACAATAGTTCAAATAGGGATATATAGATTTCAATAGGTTTTGAATTCATTGAATTCAACTTCAATGATGTTCTAATCAAAATATGTGTATGTCATCTCACTCAGTGTGCCCCCTGAGCTTCATTCAACAATGCACAATGTAATATGCTCTCAATTCTTTAATACAACACAACTACACATTCGAGCTACACAACGTGGTGATTATTAGTTCTGGCATTGAGTGAATCAATGAATTGATCAACATATAGAGTAAAAATGAACAAAACTCATGATATCCATAGTTGACGTGTTTGGTTGCAACATTATCGTTACTTATGCAATAGCAACATAATATTTTCTAATGGAGTTGGAGATGACGTACCACCGATGGACTAGCAACTCTGCAATACAATCATGGATCGTGTGTAAGTTGTACTGTGTGTTGTGCTTTTACCCATGAAACAAATAATGCATGTTTTGCCAAAAGGTAGAGCCCGCTTGTTTCATGCCTACGAAGTCTGGATATACGGTCTACCACAAGTTGCATAGTAACTCATCTTCCATTATCAAGCATGTTGTCATCGTGATCTATATATAGGAACAACGAGAAAGTAAAAAATGACAATGACATATGATCGAGCACCTGTTGGGCGTGGTATCTGTCGTGGGCGGTGTCAGCAAGGGGGCAGAGGGTACCAAGCTACGGTCAAATCCAAGGTGTACAACGACATAGTCATAAGCATGAGGCGCGTTGGTGGAGGTTGCATACACCCGACATCCATCGAATGAGGAGGGTGCAGATGCAGAGCAATGAGGGGGAACAGGGCGGAGTTGGAAAAAACTAATCTGAGTGAGTCAATGGAGTCGGAGTCCTACATAGAAATGGTCCAAACTATCGCACAGCTCCCCCGGCTTTCGTCTGAATTACAAAAAATAACAAACGAATCGATCCACACACAAATACATAACCATGTTGGATGAAAAAACACATCCGAATAGTTTGATCCAAATGTTTACAATAGGTTTAAGAGTCGGTGTTGAAGATGCCCTGACAAGTTGTGAATTGACTCTAGGCATGTCTCAAGCAACATCAAAGTGTCTTCAACACTCCAAATTGTGGTTGAATGTGCTCTTAACGCCTCTATTGCTTTAGTGGTGAATGATGTAACTATTATAAATTAATAAGTTAGTCATGATGGTCACTAACAAAAAGTGTCTTCAGCACACGCACAAAGTGTATTCACAAATCTTCAAGAAAAGTAATGTACCTAACACTTCCTATCCCCATTTGAATATCTAAATCTGAACAGATTCAACATTGTTGGGTTGAGAGGATCCTCGGCGGTTTGGGCACGTTGGCCGTTCATTGAGTCTCTCGACGATTTAAGTTTTTCATTTCTATATGTGAGAATAATGAGATAGGACAAAGCCATATTTATCGCCTTGGTCTTGCACACCCTTTGCTCCACATCCTTGTTTGCGATCGTAGCCTCTTTAGCCGCTTCCCATCACCGCACAATTTTCTAGTCGCATTCATCCTTTCTCCCTAATGCCATGTCCCTCCGCCTTTAGACTTGAGGAGGATTGAAGGTAAAGAAAATCCGTTGTGGAGCTACCATCTTCCGTGAAGTCAATAACTCCACCCCCAAGAACTAGATTAATTACATGTTAAGCGCCTCGATCTCCATCTCCCTTCTTGTCCTAGTACTAGAGTTATAAAAAACTCGTCTTGTATTATGGCTCATACTTGATTTTCCAGGGTGATTGTTCAATCAACTCATCCTACTATCTGAGTCATCCATTTCTTTACCGCTCGGGGATAGGAAAGCATAGTGAAACCCTAGACACTGCCTTGGCCTCGCGCATCCTACACTCTACACCCTTTCATTTGCGGAAACCACCTCTCCATCATATGCTCTTCCCTGCAGTCTTTCCATGTTCCCCTCATCATACTCCTCACTAGTCGCATATCCTTCCGTCTTGAGACTCAACAGGGTGAGTGGAGCACACAAATGGTACTCGCGGTGCCATCATTTTACTTGAAGTGGAGAAGATGTCCACCCAAGGCTCCAAGTACAAGTTATGTGCCTCCATAACTGACACCTCTTCATCGGGAGGGGGGGGGGATGGATCCATTCCAGTTCTACTACTCGATTGGTCATAATATATTTTTTGTATTGTGGCTCATACACTCCTTATTGATTTCGGCATGGTAATCGTTTGATCAACATGTTGGGTTATGTTAGCGTGTAAGGATTAAAAAACATGGTGAAACCCATCTTTGTCTCGTGTGCTCTTCACCCTACACCCTTTTGTATGTGCAACCACTTATATTGCACCTTATTCTCCCATTTCCCTCATCCCACGCCTCCTAACCATCTCCCGTCTCCCTTCGAACATATATGTATTAGACACTCCTTAGTGATTTTAACATGGTGACCATTCGAATGATCTCCACTGCAATCTAAATTATCCATTTCTTTACCGTGTGAGGATAAAAAGGCCACGATGAAACCCTAGATGTCGCTTGTTGAGGAACGCGCACCCACTGTTCTGTACGATTTAATTTGTGGTGAATACCTCTCATGACACTCCTCCTTCCTAACATCATCTCTTAGTCACCCTCACCCTACTCCTCCCTAATCGACTCTCCCTCACCTTTGGACTGGAGAGGAGGAGCGAGGGGTACAGAGGTCATTCGCAAACACTATCGACTTCCTCGGCACTAAGAAAATGTCCACCCTTGGCTCTAGACTCCATGTTAGGCGCCTCCATCACCTCTTCATCACAAGAATGGCTCCATTCTTGCGCTTGATTAATTTTATTTTTATTTTTGTGTTGTATTATGGTGCATAGGCTATTTTTCGATTTTCCTAATGTAGTATCAAAAAACACGGTCAATAGACTATTATAAATGTCGCCCACTCTATACCCGAACACAATTAGTCATCCACCATCCTTCCTTTGTCACGCTAGAGTCATTAGTTTTTAACAATGCTCTTCATACTCAAGATCTAGATGGCTTCATTAGCAACTACTTCCCATATTTTGTCTCCTAGTCCACAAAAGCCATTTGTTCTCCTAACATTTCAACCACAAGGCTCCCCAACACCACCAAACCCCTTCTATATTCTTCCTACCCCCACAGTAAAACAAAAATTGTCCCATTTCTGTTATTGTATTTGGAGGATGAAAGTTTTGCATCTAAACATATGGAGTCATAGAGTTTAAATGTTAAAAATTAAACTATTAACTCAAATGAATCTACTTGCAAGTTGCAAATTCAAAGTTTTAGTGAGTCTCTTATTTATAAATAACCGGAGAAAAACTTGGTATGGTACTTACCTCCGTTGCAATGAATGATTCGTAGAAGAGGTTGAGTAATGTGGTGGAACATGCGGTCGTGGAGGCAAGCCGCCTCGTGCTTGGTTTGGGACACGAGCTTCCATGAGTATGAAAAAGAAATAGGAACAAATCAAAGATGTGTGGTTGCCTTTCTAGTGTAGATTTGCAATCAACAAAAAGTAAGAAGACCTTATTAAGCACCCCCTCACTCTTCTCATAGTACAAAATAATAATAAACGCTCGCATGTTTGGCCATATGATATATCTATAGGCTTTAGTTTTTTCCATGGTACATCATATCAATATTATAGTTTAGTACCTATTAATTGGGTTCAGTGGAACATGCTTCCAATCTCCATACCAATATGGTTCAAAATCCAATTCATGGATATCAAATGAACCAAAAATAGAACCGGAAGCAACAACTAATACAGAGGTATCTCCATAGATCCATTGTCTACGGAGTGGAAGAATAATACTTGCAAGTACTTAGAGTGCCTCATTAGTGGGAGTAATAATTATTTTTAACATAAAAGAGGCACAAAGCCTCCAGGTGCTGCATTAAAACCAAAGCGATGAGCCAGTACCGCTAGCTTACAAAGAAACCCCTCGAAAAGAAATAAATTACAACCCACAAATTTAAAATTAAACCCAGGACCTCAAAACTAAAAATGGAATTGCAATCAGGTCCTTGACCACTAGATCTGCGTCACTGCATCTAGTGAAGACCGGCGCCGACATCACCGGGGACGATACCACTTGGGATGACAGAGCCGATGAGCGCCACAATACTGGAGCATGAGAGCCTCCCCTTTGGCATATCAGTCGGGAGGTTGAGGATTTGTTGACGCGGACAATCTATCGCGGACTTGAAGAAACCAGGGGGCGAGCCCTTTGTTGAATCGCCAACAAGATATGATTCCCTAAAGAAGAAGTAGGAGGACTGCCATGTCGAGCAGCACACAGCGAGGCTGCTTCTCCGTCTCCATGATGGTAAGAAAGAAACTAAATAGGAGTAGCTCGAGATAGAATCACCCAGCACAATATATTATTTGAAGAACAAAAGCATGACCTTATTAAAGGAAACGATGGATCCGATCCTAACCTCCACCTTCAAACGCTGGAGCCGAAGAAGAGAGGAGAAAGATCCAGCATCGATCCAGATCCAATCGCTAGGAATCGACTCGCCGCTTCATCCTACCGGCATAACACCATACCTAGATACAAGACTGCATCGCATACCAACCCCGACCCCTTCCCAGTCGGCATCACCAGCGGCAAAGGACTGGATCTGGTCCGGGCGGCTCGGAAACCACGGAAGAACATGCAAGGGAAAAGGAAGGGAGGAGAGGAGGGGAAAGGGGAAAGTGGCCCACAAAATGCAATGAGTAATAATGATCAAAGTCATTTATAGAAAATAACTCCATTTGAATAGCATGTAAACAATTTGAGATGAGAGCACCTACTATAATTAAACTAGTATAATAGAAATATCAAAAGACCTTCCCAATTCTTGCTACAACACAGTGGCGCCATCGACTAGCATAGATTCATTAGGATATTTGAGTTGGGTTTTGCATTACCTTGGGCATCATGATTTCAAGGTCTCCTTTATAGTGGTCGCACTTGTATTACTTGAGGCCAGACTTGATTTTGTGGTCCGAGAACGAGGTCGATTGTGATTCTTAGAGGACGAAGATGTAGAGAAGGACACACATGCGGTGAAGAAGGAGGAGGTGACCTCTTGTTTGGAGAGAGAGAGATGAACGTTATAGATACATGGTAAGTAGCGGCGCAGGTGGGATAGAGTAGTTGTGGCAGAAAGTTCTAGGGTTCAGGATCAATTTATATGTTGTGCATCTTATTGGGCCTGATGGGCCCAAAAGTCAAAATATGGGTAGAGCCCTTTTTTTATGTGAAAAAACATTTGAAAAATAAAAAAAACTTGAGAAGTATTTTAGAGGCACATAAAGACCAAATGCGACGACGCACCTTACGCGCCTCTTTAAATTATGGGGTTAACATGATTCTCATTTTTGGCGATTATATTATGTTTTTTGTTGGGCATTGTGTATTGAGTTGCTTGTATTTGTGGTCTTTAGATGTATCGAGCTTCATCCTATGGGAATAGCACCAGAGCTAGCTACAAGACTGTACAACGTACCATACCCAAACCCATCCCAACCAACATCATCGGAGGTGAAGGACTGGATCTGGACCGGGCGGCTGGGAAACCACCGAAGAACATGGAAGGGAAAAGGAAGGGAGGAGAGGATGGAAAAGGGGAAATTGGCCCACAAAATGCAATGAGTAATAATGATCCAAGTCATTTATAGAAAATGACTCCATTTGAATAGATTGTTAACAATTTCATATGTGAGCACCTACTATATTGAAACTAGTATAATAGAATTATCAAAAGACATTCCCAATTCTTGCTACAACATAGTGGCGCCATCGGCTAGCATAGATTCACGGGGAGATTTTAGTTGGGTTTTGCATTACCTTGGGCATCATGGTTGCAAGGGCTCCTTAATAGTGGTCGCACTTGTATTACTTGACCTCATACTTGATTGTGCGGTCAGAGAACGAGACTGATGGCGGTTCTTAAAGGATGAAGATGTAGAGAAGGACACACATGCGGTGAAGGAGGAGGAGGTGACCTCTTGTTTGGAGAGAGGGAGAGAGAGAAAGAGAGAGGGAGAGATGAATCTTATAGAGACATTAGTGGTTGTGGCTGAAAGTTCTAGGGTTAAGGACCAATTTATATGTGGTGCATCTTATTGGGCGTGATGGGTCCAATAGTCAAAAGATGGGTAGATACCTTTTTTTGTGAAAACAACATTTGAAAAATAAAAAAACTCCAAAAGTATTTCAGAGGTACATAAAGGCCAAATGCGATGTTGCACCTTACGCGCCTCTTTACGTTGGGGGGTTAACATTATTCTCATATTTTTTTGATTATATTATGTTTTTGTTGGGCGTTGTGTAATGAGTTGTTTGTATTTGTGGCCTTTAGAGTACTGGGCTTCATCCTTCCGATATAGCGCCAGACCTAGCTACAAGACTATACCACGTGCCATCCCCAACCCCTTCCCAGCTGGCATCACCGACGGCGAAGGACTGGATCTGGTCCGGGCCACTGGGAAACCACGGAAGAACACGCAAGGGAAAAGGAAGGGAGGAGAGGAGGGTAAAGGGGAAAGTGGCCCACAAAATGCAATGAGTAATAATGATCAAAGTCATTTATAAAAAAATTACTCCATTTGAATAGCTTGTAAACAATTTCAGATGTGAGCACCTACTATATTTAAACTAGTATAATAGAAATATCAAAAGACCTTCCCAATTTTTTCTACAACACAGTGGTGCCATCGGCTAGCATAGATTCACGGGGATATTCGAGTTGGGTTTTGCATTACCTTGGGCATCATGGTTGCAAGGTCTCCTTCATAGTGTTAACACTTGTCTTACTTAATCTCGGACTTGATTGTGCGGTCCGAGAATAAGGCTGATGGCAGTTCTTAGAGGACGAAGATGTAGAGAAGGACACACATGTAGTGAACGAGGAGGAGGAGGAGGTGGACTCTTTTTGGGGAGATAGAGATAGAGAGAGATGAATCTTATCGTGAGATCGTAAGTGGCGGCACGGGGTGGATGGTGTGGTTTCGGCTGAAAGTTCTAGGGTTAAGGACCAATTTATATGTGGTGCATCTCATTGGGCCTGATGGACCCAAAAGTCAATAGATGGAAGAGCCCATTTTTATGTGGAAAAAACAATTGAAAAATAAAAAAACTCCAAAAGTATTTTAGAGGTACATAAATACCAAATGCGATGACACACCTTACACGCATCTTTATTACGGGGTTAAAGTTATTCTCATTTTTGGTGATTATATTATGCTTTTTATTGTGCGTTGTGTCATGAGTCGTTTGTATTTGTGGTCTTTATATGTACCGAGCTTCATCCTACCGGCTTAGCACCAGACCTAGTTACAATAATGTACCGCGTACCATCACCAACCCCTTCCTAGCCGGCATCACGGTGGCAAAGGACTGGATCTAGGTTGGGCGCCTGGGAAACCACTGAAGAGGACGCAAGGGAAAAGGAAGGGAGGAGAGGAGGGGAAAGGGGAAATTGGCCAACAAAATGCAATGAGTAATAACGATCCCAATCATTTATAGAAAATGATTCCATTTTAATAGCTTGTAAACAATCAGATGCGAGCACCTACTATATTTCAACTAGTGTAATAGAAATATCAACAGACCTTCCCAATTCTTGCTACAACACAGTGGCGCCATCGGCTAGCATAGATAAATAGGGAGATTTGAGTTGGATTTTGCATTACCTTGGGCATCATGGTTGCAAGGTCTCCTTCATAGTGGTCACACTTGTATTACTCGAGCTCGAACTTGATTGTGCGGTCCGAGAATGAGGTTGATGGCGGTTCTTAGAGGAATAAGATGTAGAAAAGGACACACATGCGATGAAGGAGGTGGAGAGGTGAGCTCTTGTTTGGAGAGAGAGAGAGATAGAGAGAGAGATGAATCTTATAAAGACATGGTAAGTGGCGGCGCGGAGCAGGATGGAGTGGTTGCGGTTGAATGTTCTAGGGTTAAGGACCAATTCATATGTGGTGCATCTTACTGAGCCCAAAAGTCAACACATGGGTAGAGCCCCTTTTTTGTGTGAAAACAACATTTAAAATATAAATAAACTCCAAAAGTATTTTAGAGGTACATAAAGACCAAATTCGACGACTCACCTTATGCACCTCTTTACGTTGCGGGGTTAACATTATTCTCATATTGTGCGATTAAATTAAGTTTTTTGTTGGGAATTGTGTAATAAGTTGTTTGTATTTGTGGTCTTTAGATGTACCGGGCTTCATCCATACGACATAGCGCATGACCTATCTACAGGACTGTACCGCATACCATCCCCAACCCCTTCCCATCCGGCATCACCAGCGCCGAAGGACTGGATCTGGGTCGGGCGGCTAGGTAACCACGGAAGAACACGCAAGGGAAAACGAAGGGAGGAGAGGAGGGCAAAGGGCAAAGTGGCCCAGAAAATGCAATGAGTAATAATGATCCAAGTCATTTATAGAAAACTACTCCATGTGAATAGCTTGCATATAATTTCAGATGCGAGCACCTACTATACTTAAACTAGTATAATAGAAATATCAAAAGACCTTCCCAATTCTTGCCACAACAAAGTGGCCCCATCGGCTAGTATAGATTCACGGGGAGATTTGAGTTGGGTTTTGCATTACCTTGGCATCATGGTTGCAAGGTCTCCTTCCTAGTTTTAGCACTTGTATTACTTGAGCTCGGACTTGATTGTGCGCTCCGAGAACGAGGCTGATGGAGGTTCTTAGAGGACAAAGATGTAGAGAAGGACACACATGTAGTGAAGGAGGAGGAGGAGGTGACCTCATGTTTGGAGAGATAGAGATAGAGATAGAGATGAATCTTATAGAGACATGGTAAGTGGCGGCGCGGGGTGGGATGGAGTGGTTGTGGGTGAAAGTTCTAGGGTTAAGAACCTATTTATATGTGGTGGATCTTATTGGGCCATATGGGCCCAAAAATCAAAAGATGGGTAGAGTCCATTTTTATGTGAAAAAAACATTAAAAAAAACTCCAGAAGTATTTTAGAGGTACATAAAGACCAAATGCGATGATGCATCTTTAGGGTGTCTTTATGGTGTGGGGTTAACGTTATTTTAATTTTTGGTCAATATATTATGCTTTTTGTTGGGCGTTGTGTAATGGGTTGTTTGTATTTGTGTTCATTAGATGTACCGGGCTTCATCCTACCGGCATAGCGCCAGACCTAGTTACAAGACTGTACTGCGTAGCATCCCCAACCCCTTCCCAGCCAGCATCACCGGCGGCGAAGGAATGGATCTGGGCCAGGCGGTTGGGAAAGCACGGAAGTACACGCAAGGGAAAAGGAAGGGAGGGGAGGAGGGGAAAGTGGCCCAAAAAATGTAACGAGTATTCATCCTTTCTCCCTAATGCCATGTCCCTCCGCCTTTAGACTTGAGGAGGATTGAAGGTAAAGAAAATCCGTTGTGGAGCTACCAGCTTCCTTAAAGTCAATAACTCCACCCCCAAGAACTAGATTAATTAAATGTTAACCGCATTGATCTCCATCTCCCTTCTTGTCCTAGTACTAGATTAGTTACAAAAAAAACCGTCTTGTATTATTGCTCATACTTGATTTTTCCAGGGTGATTGTTCAATCAACTCACCCTACTATCCGAGTCGTCCATTTCTTTACCGCCTGGAGATAAGAAAGCCATAGTGAAACCCTAGACACTGCCTTGGCCTCGCGCATCCTACACTCCACACCCTTTCATTTGCGAAAACCACCACTCCATCATATGCTCCTCCCCACATCCTTTCCATGTTGCCCTCATCATACTCCTCACTTTCCGTCTTCAGACTCAACGGGGTGAGTGGAGCACACAGATGGTGCTCGCAGTGCCATCATTTTACTTGAAGTGGAGAAGATGTCCACCCAAGGCTCCAAAGTACATGTTATGTGCCTCCATCAATGACACCTCTTCATCGGGAGGGAGGATGGATCCATTCCAGTCCTAGTACTCGATTGGTCATAATATAATTTTTGTATTGTGTCTCATACACTCCTTGGTTATTTCGGCATGGTAATCGTTTGATCAACATGTTGGGTTATCTTAGCGTGTAAGGATTAAAAAAACCATGGTGAAACACATCTTTGTCTCGTGTGCTCTTCACTCTACACCCTTTTGTCTGCGCAACCACTTATATTGCACCTTATTCTCCTATTGCCCTCATCCCACGCCTCCTAACCATCTCCCGTCTCCCTTCGAACATTTATGTCTTAGACACCCCTTAGTGATTTGAACATGGTGACCATTTGAATGAGCTCCACTTCAATCCAAGTCATCCGTTTCTTTACCATGTGATGATAAAAAGGCCACGGTGAAACCCTAGATGTCGCATGTTGAGGAACGCACACCCACTGTTCCATACGATTTAATTTGTGGTGAACACCTCTCATGACACTACTCCTTCCTAACATCCTCTCTTAGTCACCCTCATCCTACTTCTCCCTAATCGACTCTCCTTCACCTTCGGACTGGACAGGAGGAGCGAGGGGTACAAAGATCATTAGAAAACCCTATCGTCTTCCTCGGTGTCACAACCCCAAGTTAGGTATGTGCTAGGATCAAGAGTCACTTTGCATCATGTGAAAAATTCAAAAGAAAATTCAAAATGGGGAAAAGAAAAGCCCTGAGAATTTAATTCAAATGGCCAGATAAAAATCTTTTTGCAAAAATCTTTTGAACATTTGGAAAATTCCTATAAATGATGCTGATCATTTTAAAAATGGTTTGGGATCAATCCCATGCTCATGGAATTTTCTAATTTTCAAACAGTGCCTTGGAAATTAAATAAATACCCTATTTGATTTAAAATTCAAATGTTTTAAATTTTAAAAATGTTGAAACTTTATAAGTGGCTAGTCTATATTATTATGAAGCCATATAAAAAATTTCAGCATTTAATAAAATGCCTAGCTATTTTTAGCACAGCAAAACAAATGTCAGAAAAGAAAATAGAAGAGAAAAGGGAAAAAAGGACTTACCTGGAAGCAGCCCAGCTAGCTCCCCGCAGCCCACCTGGCCGGCCCAGCCCAGCCTCCCCACTTGGCGTCTTCCTCCCCACGCCCCGAAGCTGCTCGGTGGAATGCATGCGGCACTCCACCGACGCCGCCGACGAGCAGCAGCCACGCAGCAGCTTCCCTCCGCTACCTCTTCGCACCTGGAGGCTTCTGGACGTCCCCTGCACCTTCTCCCCCACGAGCGCAGCTCTTCCTCCCTCTCTCTCGCCCGTTTTCCACGCCGACGACGACCACCCGAAGCTTGCGCCGGAGCAGCCGCTGCACCCGCGTGGCCACCGTGCTCCCCGCGACGCCTCGAGCTGTCTAGAGGAACCGCAGCCGTCGTCTTCGTCTTCCCGTGCGGTGAATCGAGCTAGGGAGCCCTGGAGACTCAGCCATCGTCACCAAGTCGCCGCCGGCCACCGTGAAGATCCTCGCCGAATTCCGTCGCCGTTGAGCCCTCCCCACCTCCAACCTTTGCACCACTGCACTCCCCGCATCTCGGTGAGCTTTTCCCCTCACCTAGCTAGCCCCCTCTCGCCCTGTGTCCTGCGCCGCCATGGGAGCCGAGCTCCGTCGCCGCCATGGCCGACGGTGAGGTCGCTCCTGTGCACCTTTTCCCTCGTGATGGTGCCCGTTGAGTTCCCGGAGCCACCAGGAGCGCAGCGCCCTACCTCTTGCCCCTTGCCTTGCACGGTAGCGCCATCCGCGTTGCCGCCGTGCTCCGGTTGCCGCCGAGGAGGTCCCCGCCGTCGCCTCCGTCACCCCCTGGCCGCGCCGTGGCTTCCACGTGAAGCGCGAGTGCACGGGCTGCACTCTAGTACCTCTGGCGCTGCAAATCATGCCCCGCACCGCCGTCCCGAGGAGCTCCGCCGTGCTGGATGGTCGCCGACGTTGAGCCACCGGCGAGATGACGTGGACGGGCGCTTAGCACTAATTAACCACCCCCCAGAGTCACTTCCAGGTGGGCCCAGGGCCCCTCTAATCTCTCTGTTAATTTAATTAACAGGGATTTACCCCGGAGAGGCTGACAGGGTGACCCCACAGGTCAGTTTGACCAGAGTCAAGCCCCTAATGTCATGCTGATGTGGTGATGACGCAATAAAGGTTTTCCAGAGAATTAATTATATTCCAGAAAATCCAGAAATTGATTAAAACTTCAATAAATCATAGAAAATTCATATTAACTCCAAATTAAACATATAATATATGAAAAATTATCAGAAAAATACAAGGATCATGAATATGCAATTTGTTTTCATGTTTGACCATTTTAAAATGGCTGAACAGTAGCAAACATGCATATGGATCCTTTTCAAATTCAAATTTGGAGTGATTTTGCAAATGATTTTGCAACACTCTTAATTCCAATGGATTCTTCCACACATCAGAAGCTTTACTTCAACTATACCACATCACTTCATGATCAACATTTTTAAATGAACTCTCATGCATTCAAATGCATTTGAAATTCATCGATAAATCAAATGGAGTTTGAATTTGCATTTCAAATGCAATATACTCCTTTTAAATAGAATTGTCCACACAATGCAACCATGAACATCACTTATACAATTGATCATGTGCTTGTGCATTGTACCTTATGTTGATCACTTTGTTTGTATTGTTTGCTCGGATAGACGTGCAACTGGAATCGGAGGCCACCCCCTTCGTTGAAGACCCCGATATCGAACCTCGTCAGCAAGGCAAGCAAACCCCCATTGATCATGTCTATAAAATCCCACTTCCCTCTCAGTCTCGCTTATGCATTGTTTAGGATGATCACCATGATAACGTTTCTATCGCATAGTTGAACCCATGACCTTTGCATGACCTATCATCTTGTCACAGTAGTAAGCAAACCACAATCCTAGCAGATGTAGGAGTTGGTTGATATCATGTGGCCCCTGCAACTGTTACTGCTTATTGCATGCTTAGTGGTACAATGAGGTTGCTTGTGATGTGAGTCGGGATGATGATAAACATGGTGTTGATGAAAGTGAAATGGGTTGGTGAATCTACCCTAATACAAGGTGAACGATGAGAGGCTGTGTAGGAGTACACAGTGGGTTGTCTCGTTGAACACCGCCTTAAGCCCGAGTTCTTGTGTGGTGATCCAAGACGAAGAGTACTACCACATGTTGGGCACATGGACCCCCGCTCAACCTACTAACTCACCCCTTCTCAGTTCAATGAGTCGCATTAGTTCGGAGTTCTGGTAGGTCTGTGGCACGGTCTGCGAAGTGGAAGAACGGCTATTCAGACCGGCTTGGGACCCTGCACACATCTTCTGGGACCACATCGGTAAACCGGCCGGGTTCACGATGTGGATTCCAGCCCAGATAGGCGTCTCCTTTGAATTTGAGTTGGCTATGAGGTAAAAGTTGTGGGAATTATCCTCGCCGGCACCTCTTGAACGGTGTCGAGTACAAAGGCGGTAACTGATAGTTTCATGTGTGTAGCAGTACACCCCTGCAGGGTTAATAAACTATTCGAATAGCCGCGTCCGCGGTAAGGGACTACTTGGAAAGCTGTGCTCGATTATTAGACAACTCGAACTGGATACTTCTAAAACTCGCAAGATAAGCGTGAGTGCTATGGTGTGCTCCTCGTGGGGAAGTCGAGGAAGTAACCATAGTGGTGTATTGGTTGAAGAGAAGTAGTGGACTCGTGTACGCTTCTTACCTCAAGTCTGGTACTCGTAGTTCAGGACTAGCCAAGTCAAAGCTGGCACTTCTGCAAGTGAAACCCCACCTCCCTTTACATTGATACATGTGCATGAGTAGTATAGTTCCTACGTAAGTCTTGCTGAGTACGACTTTGTACTCACGTTTGCTTATTCTATGTTTTAGATGAACCCACCGACCCCGATGGTGGCTTCTACCCGAAGCTCGAAGATTGAAGACTCAGACCAAATCCAAGCTAGTGTAGTCCCAGTCAGACGACTGGTTCCCTCGTGGAGGGCTTGTTTTTAGAAAAGGATTCTCTAAGCCATTTGTTAAACTTGTCTGTACTCAGACCTACTTTGCTTTCGCTTGTCTGTTGTAATGTTGGATCACATGCTTGTGATCTCTGTGTGCACTCTGTAAGAGTTTTACTAAAGATATATACTTTGTAGAGAATTGCAATAATACCTGCTGTTCATACAAGGCATGTGTGCTGCGTGTATGTTTATAACATGCATGTCTCTGTATGGGTTTTCGAGACCTTAGTTGTGATCTAGCTGGCGGTCTTTTATACACCAAGTGGCCCTTAGATGTGCGCAGCTTGGGGCATCGCGATGCGATTGCTCGAGACTCTGTCTCGTGCACACTTTGTGGTATGATTGAGCCCGCCCTAGATCCCGACTAAGTGATCGGGCTGGAGTAAGTCTATGTAAGGGTTATAATACAATCGATAGTATGGTTGAGGCGACTTGTCTATGGGTATGGGAGTTCACCACCCATATCTTTAGACTTGTGTGCGGACGATGAGGATCCATCTCAGTTGATCATCCGGCCTGAATGGGATGCCCCTCTCGTTCGATGCTCTCCGAGAACGTTCTGTGCTTGGCCTTGTCTGCTTAGACAAGTGGGTACGGTTCTCGGCTCTCCATATGATTGTGTTGTAGCGAGGCTTGCATACGCTAACCCCGGGTCCCGACACTCGGCACCAAGAAAATGTCCACCCTCGGCTCTAGACTCCATGTTAGGCGCCTCCATCACCTCTTCATTACAAGACTGGCTCCATTCTTTCCCTTGATTAATTATAATTTTTATTTTTGTGTTGTATTATGGTGCATAGGCTATTTTTAGATTTTCCTAATGTAGTATAAAAAATCACGGTCAATAGAATATTATAAATTTCACCCACTCTATACCCGAACACAATTAGTCATCCACCATCCTTCCTTTGTCACACTAGAGTCATTAGTTTTTAACAATGCTCTTCATACTCAAGATCTAGATGACTTCATCAGCCACCACTTTCCATATTTTGTCTCCTAATCCACAAAAGCCATTTGTTCTCCTATCATTTCAACCACAAGGCTCCCCAACACCACCAAACCCCCTTCTATATTCTTCCTACCCCCACAGTAAAACAAAAATTGTCCCATTTCTATTATTTTATTTGGAGGATGAGAGTTTTGCATCTAAACATATGGAGTCATATAGTTTAAATGTTAAGATATTAAACTCTTAACTCAAATGAATCAACTAGCAAGTTGAAAATTCAAACTTTTAGTGAGTCTCTTATTTATAAATAACTGGAGAAAAACTTGGTATGGTACTTACCTCCATTGCAACGAATGATTCGTAGAAGAGGATGAGTAATGTGGTGGAACATGCGGTCATGGAGGCAAGCCGCCTCGTGCTTGGTTTGGGACACGAGCTTCCATGAGTATGAAGAAGAAATAGTAAGAAGTCAAAGATGTGTGGTTGCCTTTCTAGTGTAGATCTGCAATCAACAAAAAGTAAGAAGACCTTATTAAGCACCCCTCACTCTTCTCATAGTAAATAATAATAATAAACGCTCGCATGTTTGGCCATATGATATATCTACATGCTTTAGTTTTTTCCATGGTATATCATATCAATATTATAGTTTAGTACATATTAATCAGGTTCAGTGGAACATGCTTCCAATCTCAATACCAATATGGTTCACAATCCAATTCATGGATATCAAATGAACCAAAAATAGAACCGCAAGCAACAACTAATACAGAGGTATCTCTATAGATCCATTGTCTACGGAGTGGAAGAATAATACTTGCAAGTACTTAGAGTGCCTCATTAGTGGGAGTAATAATGATTTTTAACATAAAAGAGGCACAAAGCCTCAGGTGTTGCATTAAAACCAAAGCGATGATCCAGTACCGCTAGCTTACAAAGAAATCCCTCGAAAAGAAAGAAATTACAACCCATAGATTTAAAATTGCACCCAGGACCTCAAAACTAAAAATGGAATTGCAATCAGGTCCTTGACCACTAGATCTCGTCAATGCATCCAATGAAGACGGCGCCGACATCACCGGGGACGATACCACTTGGGATGATGGAGCCGATGAGCGCCATAAAACTGGAGCAGGAGAGCCTCCCCTTTCGCATATCAGCCGGGAGGTTGAGGATTTGTTGACGCGGACAATCTATCACGGACTTGAAGAAACCAAGGGGCGAGCCCTTTGTCGAATCGCCAACAAGATATGATTCCCTAAAGAAGAAGTAGGAGGACTGCCATGACGAGCAGCACACACCCAGGCTTCTTCTACATCTCCATGATGGTAAGAAAGTAACTCAATAGGAGTAGCTCGAGATAGAATCACCCAACACAAGATCATATTGAAGAACAAAAGCAGGACCTTATTAAAGGAAATGATGGATCTGATCCTAACCTCCACCTCCAAACGCTGCAGCCGAAGAAGAGAGGAAAAAAAATCCAGCATCGATCCAGATCCAATCGCTAGTAATCGACTCGCCGCTTCATCCTACCGCATAACACCATACCTAGATACAAGACTGCATTGCGTGCCATCCCCGACCCCTTCCCAACTAGCATCACCAACGACAAAGGACTGGATCTGGGCCGGGCGGCTGGGAAACCACGAAAGAACACGCAAGGGAAAAACAAGGGATGAGAGGAGGGGAAAGGGGAAAGTGGCCCACAAAATGCAGTGAGTAATAATGATCCAAGTCGTTTATAGAAAATATCTCCATTTTATTAGCATGTAAACAATTTCAGATGAGAGCACCTACTATATTTAAACTAGTATAATAGAAATATCAAAAGACCTTCCCAATTCTTGCTACAACACAGTGGCGCCATCGACTAACATAGATTCACGGGGATATTTGAGTTGGGTTTTGCATTACCTTGGGCATCATGGTTTCAAGGGATCCTTTATAGTGGTCGCACTTGTATTACTTGAGGCCAGACTTGATTGTGTGGTCCGAGAACAAGGTTGATGGTGGTTCTTAGAGGATGAAGATGTAGAGAAGGACACACATGCTATGAAGAAGGAGGAGGTGACCTCTTGTTTGGAGAGAGAGATAGAGAGAGATATGAATCTTTTAGAGACATTGTAAGTGGCGGCGTTGGGTAGGATGGAGTAGTAGTGGGGGAAAGTTCTAGGGTTAAGGACCAATTTATATGTGGTGCATCTTATTGGGCCTGATGGGCCCAAAAGTAAAAATGTGGGTAGAACCCTTTTTTATGTGAAAACAACATTTGAAAAATAAAAAAAATTCAAGAAGTATTTCAGAGGTACAGAAATACCAAATGCGATGACGCACCTTATGCGCCTCTTTACGTTATGGGGTTAACATTATTCTCATTTTTGGCGATTATATTATGTTTTTTGTTGGGAATTGTGTATTGAGTTGCTTGTATTTGTGGTCTTTAGATGTACCGGGCTTCATCCTATGGGAATAACACCGGAACTAGCTACAAGACTGTACCAGGTACCGTCCCCAAACCCATCCCAGCCAGCATCATCGGAAGTGAAGGAATGTAGTATAATATAAGTATCAAAAGACTTTCCCAATTCTTGCTACAACATAGTGGCGCCTTCGGCTAGCATAGATTCACATGGAGATTTTAGTTGGGTTTTGCATTACCTTGGGCATCATGGTTGCAAGGGCTCCATAAATCTGGTCGCACTTGTATTACTTGACCTTAGACTTGATTGTGCGGTCGGAGAACGAGGCTGATGGCGGTTCTTAAAGGATGAAGATCTAGAGAAGGACACACATGCAGTGAAGGAGGAGGAGGTGAACTCTTGTTTGTAGAGAGGGAGAGAGGGAGAAAGAGAGAGGGAGAGATGAATCTTATAGAGACCTGGTAACACTACAGGAAACATGAGTTTTGCCGTCAGCTTTGGGCTTTGCCATCAGCTTTCCTTCGGGGCTGACGGCACACGATGGTTTGCCGTCAGCTAGTAGAAATGCTGACGGCAAATAAACAACTGTAGGCAAAAGAAACTTTAGCCGTCAGCCCATGAAACGCCGTCTGACGGCAACGCGCAGAACAGCTGACGGCAAAGCCTAACTGACGGCAACGTTTTCCCAGACCCCACCACGCGGCTGTGGGATAACGGACCGCCGCGTTGCCGTCAGCTGGCTGACGGCCAAGCGGCGGGCCGTTATCTCGGCCCGGGCAGACCTAGCCGCCACTTCTCTGTCTCACCCCGCTCGAGCCCGCTCTCAACCCCTCCCCTCCAAGCCGCCGCCGCCATCGGAGCTCCCCCGCCGCGCCGGCCGCGTCTTCCCGCCGTCGCCGGTGAGCCGCGGCCACCCCGGCCGCCCCTTCCCCCGCTGCCCATTCTCTCTCTCTCTCCCGCTCATCCTCTCCTCCTTTGCAGGTCCAGCCCGCCGACGCCGCCTCGTCCCGGCCGTCGCCGCCACTGCCAGTGGAGAGGCTGCACCCCTTGCGCCGCACTACGTCCGGGCCGCCACCGCCGAACTTCGTCCGGGCCGCTGCCGCCGCTGCTCTCCGGTGAGCCCACAGCCACCCACGGTTGCCCATTTTTTTATTTGTTTAATTAGATTTTAGTTAGCTTAGTGTAGATCTCTTAGTGGCATGGAATTTTAGTTAGCTTAGTGTAGATCTACATCTGTTAGTGTAGATTTATGTTCATTGTTTGTTCTTGTAAGAAATTAGTTGTTAGTAATTTTAGTTATTTTTAGTTGTTAGGTTAGTTAAGGTTAGATATATATATATATATAATCTGTTTTGGTTATTGTTAGTTGTTATAGCTAGGGTTGTTACTACTAGTTTGGCAGAATCTTTTAGTTAGTTTTGTTCTATTATTATTTAGTTAGTTAGTAAGTTTAATTATGTTAGAATCAAAGTAAAGGGAAAGAAAGAAATAATTTATTAGTAAGTAAAACAATTTGTTAGTAAAGTGAAATTAATGAAAAGAAAAGTAGGGCAGATGATATTACAACATGTAAACCTGTAAATAACAATTGATTAAATTATTTCAAACTTTCCTTTTTTCTTTTGAAAATATAACAACATGTAGCTTGCCTTCCACCTTCCCCCAAACCAATAAGATTATAGTATGGATATTGGACTAGCATAACATTCTATACATAGATATCATTAGTAACAACCACCTTGACAAACCCCCTTTCCCTTCCTATTGTCTCCAAATACAATGCTCGATGTATCAAGTCCTTTTTTTCAAATTGAGAAAGCATATCCTAATCTCAAGAACCCAAGTTGTTCTAAGCTAGGTGGCATTTGTGTGGTTTATTGCCACACTTGTATTTTATCACATCTGTGTGCCTTTCCCTCCTCTAGTTTCACCCTACCTAGAAGATAGGCGTAGCTAGTTCTTTCCTTCTCAACTCATGCAAGTCACGTAACCCATATGCATCTCCCGTTCGAAAGATTCCATTTATAAATATGCATTCATTTGCATATTTATAATTGGATTCTTTCGAATTGTCCAACGCTATCCATGGACAGCCCGAGTATGTGTAGATTGGATTCATTTCCCCATATATGCTCTCCTCCGGATCGGACGCAGGATTTCATCAGCGCCACCTTGTTGTTCTCCGGGTACACATCCTCTCGGTTTATGCTGAGACGTGTATCAGGAGAACAGCGGGGAGGTGCTGTCGAAATTTTGCGTCGGATCGGGAGGAGAGCATGGGGAAATGAATCCAATCTGCACATACTCGGGTGGGATTAGGACCTATCTTTACCTATTAGCTAGTGTGCATATGCCGTATCACCGTAATTAATTATATGCCTTCTGGTGTTAATTTTTACTAGCTAGCTAGCCAAAATGAATGATCGTGCGTGGATGTACACCGGTCACCCTAGTCAAAAAAATATTACTGAGGAATGGTTGACCAAGACCGAGGAGTTCCTAGAGGTTGCATTTAGTGCTGGCCAACCAAGAACATGGTGCCCCTGCACTAGATGTAAGAACTATTCACAACAGACAAAGGATGTAATGGGTAAACACCTGCAAATACGTGGTTTCATGCCTGATTATACGTTGTGGTCATTTCATGGCGAGTCGGCCCAATGTGACAGACATGAGGTAGTGCGTCAGCGCATTGAGGATTGTGGTACAGGGATCGAAGACATGGTCAAAACTCCCACTGCATGCGCACACCAAGCTTTGTCAACTAGATGCCATCGCACAAACAATGGCTCTTAAGGCACAATTCAACTTGTCCAGAGAGTGCTATGATGCGATGATGACCTTATTCGGGCGCTTTCTACCGGACGGTCATATTATGCCTGCAAACCTATACCACTCAGACAAAATACTCGGTGCACTGAAGATGCCCATCGAGCGGATACATGCTTGTGAGAAAGGATGTGTCTTATTTAGGCATGAGTATGCGGATGATAATTATTGTCCACGCTGCAAGTCCTCCAGGTATATTGTCGTAGACAACGGTCTTGGTGAGAAGACGCAGAGCAAAATACCCGTAAACATTCTTCGGTACCTACCGATCTTACCAAGACTTCAACGGCTTTACATGCTTGAAGAAACAACAAAACAAATGACATGGCACAGAGATGGAATTAGACGTGCTACAGATGAATACGGGAATTTGATGTTGACCCACCCCTCTGATGGTGAAGCGTGGAAGATGTTCAATGAAATACATAAAGAAGGTAAAGCCAAAGACCCAAGAAACGTGGCACTCGCCATTAGCCTCGATGGGTTCAATCCTTTCGGTATGACGGCAACCCAGTATAGTTGTTGGCCCGTATTCATCATGCCCCTCAATCTGCCCCCTGGAGTACTTATGCAAAGAAAGCACATCTTCTTGACGTTGATAGTTCCGGGGCCCAACTATCCCGGAAAAAATATGAATGTGTACTTGCAACCACTGATGGATGAGTTGAAAGAAGCTTGGGATAATGGGATCCGGACATATGACGCAACTAGCAAAACAAACTTCCAAATGCATGCTTGGTTGATGTACTCCATGCATGACCTGCCGACGTTTGCACTTTTTGTTGCATGGTGCGTGCACGGAAGGTTCCCATGCCCGCAATGCAAGTCTGCTCTTAAGTTTCATTGGCTGCCGGAGGGTCGCAAGTATTCTTGCTTCGACTTGCATAGACAATTCCTGCCTCTGGACCATGGATTCAGAAAAGACAAGAAGAATTTCACCAAAGGTAAAGTTGTCGAGCACGAGGCACCACCTATGATGATGGGAGCACAAGTTCTTGATCAGTTGAACTCACTAGAGCCTAATCCGAACCGGCCAGGGTATTTCTTGGGATATAATACGGAACACGCCTGGACCCACAAGCCATGCTTTTGGGATCTCCCGTATTTCAAAGACCTTGCTCTTCCACACAACATTGACATGATGCACACTAAAAAAATATGGGTGAGGCCCTTTTTGGTACATTGTTCGGCACTGATAAGGGGAAAGATAATGTTAAGGCTAGAGTCGATCAGGAGAGTCTGTGTAATAGGAAGTCACTAAACATGCGACAACCGAAAGGGAAGAAGAATTGGGAGAAGCCAAAGGCATGGTTCAATCTTAAAAGGGAACACATGAGGGAAATCCTCATCTGGGTGAAAAAAAAGTTGATGTTCCCCGATGGGTATGCAGCGAATCTAGCAAGGGGAGCAAGTCTTGAAAAGTTGAAAATCTTTGGGCTGAAGAGTCACGATTGGCACATATGGCTTGAGCGGATAATGCCGGTGATGTTGCGCAGCTACATCCCTGAGGATGAATGGCTAGTAATGGCAGAGCTAAGCTATTTCTTCCGTGTTCTTTGTGCTAAAGAATTATCGCCTATTGTGATAGAAGAGATGGAAAAACTGGCGCCGGAGTTGATATGCAAGTTAGAGAAGATCTTTCCACCGGGTTTCTTTAATCCGATGCAACATATGATTTTGCATCTACCGATGGAGGCAAGATTGGGTGGCCCTGTGCAAAACCGTTGGTGCTATGCAACCGAGAGAATGCAGAAGACGCTTCGAGCAAAATGTAAAAATAAACGGAGAATTGAAGCATCAATGGCTGAGGCATTCGTTGTCGAGGAAGCGGCAAACTTCGTGATAGCACACTATGCTGCCACTAATTACAGTTTGCATAATCCAAAGCCTCGGTACAATACTGGCGACCCCGAGCGACATGAATCCAAGTTCAAACTCTTTAAAGGGAGCCTCGCACCTTGTGGGATTATGAAGACAAAGACGTTGACCTTCGAGGAATGGAGCATCATTACATTGTATATCTTGACCAACATGACAGAAGTGCGGCCATACATCGAGTAAGTGCGCGGTACATATTAATTGTTCTGCAACTTCTTGACGAGTTGTGTGTCTAACTTCTCTTAATTATTTGATACAGTCGATTCGTCGCGCAATTCTCGAATGGAGTGGCGATCGAAAAAGACTCCATCGAAGAGATTAATCTTCTTGAGAAGCGGGGAGGCTGCAATCCCGGTTTCATCTCTTGGTTTACACAAACGGTACTTCTTATATGATATACAAGCCATTTTTATTTCTTCGTCGTCTCAGTACCGACTAATACAACAAGCCTTTCCGTTTCAACTTGTAGGCTAATTCAGAGTCGATGGACGCTGAATTGAGACAAATCGCAAATGGTTTTGACTTTAAGGTCCATACATATGAAAAATACGACATCAATGGGTATCGCTTTCGTACTGGTATGAAAGAGCAAACTATGCCCGATCGGAAAACAACGAATTCCGGTGTGTCCGCTATAGATGGAGGAGTCGAATATTATGGAATAGTTGAAGAAATATACGAACTGCTATATTATGGTGAAAATCCTCCGAATGCCGTTGTCTTCAAATGTCATTGGTTCGATCCGAAGGACACTAGACGAACTCATGAGCATGTTGGGCTAGTTGAAATTAAACAGAAGAACAGTTTAAATGTTGCCGAAGTTTATATTGTGGCTCAACAGGACACACAAGTTTTCTATCTTCCATGGGCCTGCCAAAGTGTAAAGAATCTCGAAGATTGGTATGTCGTCTATGACGTGCCGCCACATGGTAAACTACCTGCCCCCAATGAAGAAGAGGATTATCAAACTCACATAGACCCAGACACATATGACGGAGAATTCTTCCAAGAAACACGTGTGGCCAAAAAACATTTCGGAAAAACCTCTACGTTTGGTCAAAACATGGAAGTAGAGAATGACAATGCGGAGGAAGAGGAAGAAGTGGAACACGAAGAGGTTACCGATGATGATGAGGAGGAAGATGAAGAAGTGGAACACGAAGAGGTTACCGATGCGGATGACCTATCATTGCTTGACCGGTTACAAAAAGGCTTTCGAAATGTGGTTGACGCTGAACCCGATCCCGGAGAAGAGATCATTCATGATGACACGCGTGATAGTGACGATGATGTTTTTATTGATCCTGGAGAAGATACATATGATCCCGACTATTAGTTGTATGCATCCCAACTTTCTTTTGTTTTTTGTATATATGAATTTGTATTATTTATTTCCTTAATGTACTAATTCATCTTTATATGCATATGTTTGTTTTTTGTATATATGAATTTGTATTATTTATTTCCTTACTTTACTAATTCATCTTTACTCCGTAACAGGTGTTGACACATGGCGAGCCGTAGGGACCCACTGGTGGAGTCTCGACTACCTCTACCTCTACGGAGAGAGTTGTTGGCGGGTATTGTCGCAGCTAGCTCGCCGCCGGCGCGTGCTGAGCAGCCTCGTGGGAGAGGTCGGGGAAAAGGCCCAAAGAGAGCTAAACCCGGTGGTCGAGGAGCAGGTGGCGCCCTAGCCGAGTCACCCACTCACAGGAAAGTCTCACCGGTGCAGGAGCCACCGCCGGTGCAGTCGGAGGCACCGGAGCAGCGGACACCGCCGGTGCAGTCAGAGACACCGGAGGCACCGAGGCACTCAATGGAGCCTTGTTGGGATGATCCTTGGGAGGAGCGTGCTCGCACGGATGATGATGATGCTGATGAGGATGATGATAGCGATGACGACGGGGCTGAGGGGGGTGAGGGGGATGATGGGGGTGAGGGGAGCTCCTCTTCCAAGAAGCCGGTGTACCAGCGTGGTATGACAATGCTCCCACCACGTCCGGACCCTTTGCAGAGGACATTGATTGCGCCAGATGGGGAGAAGTAAGTTGATGAATTTTTTGTGTTCCTTGTATATATATATCATACATGTACATATGGTCCAACAAGAACTAATGTCTTTGTGTTCTTATTTTGCAGGGCGTGGAGTTACCCGGAAGGTGCTCGGAATCCGAACTGCCTCCTTGGTGCCGTGCTTAAGGAGCAGTTCCCCGGGCTAGTCCAGTTGCCTGTTGAGGGTAGGGTTCCTGAGCCCGGCCTCACTTGGCCACACTACAAAGCCGCCCCGGCCCCGCCAGATGAACGCATCAACAACGTTGAATGCCGTACCAAAGCCGACATGGTGGTGGCTACTTTTTGGGTAAGTATTCTAAGCATTGCAATCATTTATTAGCGTTGGAATCATTTCACTCATCTTTTCATATGTTCGATGCATTTTTCAGTGCTACTATAGGGTTGAGGAGGGGATGGAGCCGGCGGCCCAGAAGAATCTCGAGAAGGGGATAGTGAGGCTACTCACGAACACTAGGCACGAGATGCGTGTTTAGTGTGCTCGAGATTGGTACGCCAAGAAGGGCGTGAAGAAGGCCAAGAAGAAGTGTAGAAAAGTTTTCCTTAAGAAGGAAGAATACTTGGAGGTAAATTACTAACTAATTCAAATTCCTACACTTATAAGTAAGGCCTAGTTAGCTCCAACTTTTCTTTATAAGCTTATGAAGCTCAAACTTGGCTTTATAAGCTTATAAGTGTCAAACTTTTCTTTATAAGCTTATGAAGCTCAAACTTGGCTTTATAAGCTTATAAGTGTCAAACTTGGCTTTATAAGTTTATAAAGGTCAAACTTGGCTCTATAAGCTTGTAAAACTAAAAAATGATAATAATAGCTTAGTTACATAAAACTTGACTTGTACTTGGCTTAAAAAAGATATTCAATGACTTTATAAGATTATTAATTCATAGGCGCCCCCGAGATGGTGTGCAAATAAGATGGATTGCTTTGAGGCGATAGTGGACAAATGGCTCAGTGATGCTTGGCTGTCCACCCACAAAAGCGCCAAGGCTAGGCGTGCACAAATGGTAGGTGTGGCACACCACCAAGGCAATCTCAACGTCAACGAGTACGCAAAAAAATGGGTATGTGCCTTTTTGTTTTAAGTTTCATGTCCTTTCATCATTAATCAATTGATTTGTTTCATGCCTTTTCTTTGCTTTTCATTGTAGGCGAAGCACCATAATCAGCCTGTGCCTAAGGGATTTTGCTCATTTGCCAAGGGAAAGTACAAAACGGTGACGGCATATTCCGAGGGCGACGGTGTTGAGGCGTACACCAGCGCTGCAGCCTACCACAAGATGATGGCCTATTCTGAGGTGGAGAAAGAGCTACGCGGTCCTCAGTTTGACCCGAGCGAGGAGGAGATGGATCCGGAGGCCTTGATGATTTCTGGTGGCGGTAAGCATCATGGCAGCACCTCCATGTGCAATGGCTTCGTACATTGCCCGAAGACTCTTCCTCAGATCAAGGCGAGGTAAACGAGCTCCGCTCCTGCTGTACGACCTCGCCCGCGGCCAGTGGACATTGCTATCCAGGTATAACTTTGTCTCAATTTTTTCTTTCCGTTCTTTAGACTACATAGCGATGATGACAATAATTGCTATATTGTTGAGTGTTCGCAGGACGCCATTCAGAGGGAGAGACAAGCGACACAAGAGATGTTGTCGGAGCAGCTTGCGGAGAGGGACCGGCTGGCGGAGGAGAGGACCCAGAGGATACTCGAGGAGGAGAGGGCACGCAATAATGCCCAGACGAAGGCCATCTACGACCTCTTCTCGGTAAGTTACTACTTTTGCATATATCCGCCAAGAATGCATATGCATATGTTTGGTTCACTTGCTAATATGCTCGAGTCCTCAAAAACTAACTCGCAGAGTATGTGGGAGAAGCAAGGTCTTACCCCTCCACTGATGCCGACGCCTATCGTTTCTCCTCCCGGAACGGTAAGTTTCTTTCAATGATCAATATATCCCGGTCTTATACCATCAAGTGTCATCATGCTTACCACATTGCAACTCATCCTTTGTTGCAGCATAATTCCGGAGCTGCATCTCACAACCCACAAGAATCTCCTAGTGAATCCCTGAGCAACCCACGTGGCGGCGCTTCTCAGCCTTGAGGTGGCCTCCGGTAAGTTACATAAAGCTCATCAATGACTTTATATGCTCATAAAGCTCAATAATGGTAGTAATAGCTTAGTTACATAAATATTTACTTATTCTTGGCTTATAAAAGCTAAAAAATGACTATATAAGCTTATAAAACTTATACTTGGCTTTATAAGCTTGTAAACCTAAAAAATGAATTATACTTGGCTTATAATAGCTCCTCAATGACTTCATAAGCTCATAAAGCTGAAAAATGATGTTAATAGTGTAGTTCGATGAAAATTGAGTTATACTTGGCTTCTAAAAGCTCAATAGTGACTTTATAAGCTTATAAAGCTCAAACTTGGCTTTATAAGCTTTAAAGCTCAAATTAGATTTTATAAGCTTATTAAGTTCAACAATGACTTATACTTGTCTTATAAAAGCTCAATAATGAATTTACTAGCTTAAGTGGCTTATAAACCTAAAAATGACTTATACTTCGCATATAAAGCTCAAAAATGAATTAATGACTTAGTTAGATCTAAAATGAGATATATTTAGCTCTTGAGGTCTAAGAAGAACAAGTATTGTAGAATAAGAAGAAGGATAGGAGGAAAAGAAAGAAGTGAAGAAGAAAGAGGTGAAAAAGAAAGTAAAAGAAGAAAAGTTCTTCTTATTCTTACTTTTTATCTTCTTTCTTTTTCTCCATCTTCTCTTCTTCCTTTCATCTTATTCTTATTCTTCCTCTTCTTCTCCTTACTCTTATTCTCCTTGTTCTTCTTTTTCCTTTTTATTTTCATCTTTTCATCATTTTGGATTTCTTCTTTTCCGTATGTAACATATGATTATGTTTTCATTTTGCAGATTTGCCTTTATGCATGGATGGATGTTTCTTTGTTGTAGATATAGTATGTTAGGATGGAGATGACTTGTAGATGTATATCATGTTGGGCACTTTCCTTTTGTATATATGATGACTTGTTGTTTTAAACTTGGAGATGGCTTGCTATTTTAAACATGGAGATGACTTGCTTTTTTAAACATGGAGATGGCTTCTTTTTGTTTATATGACTTGTGGATGGCTTCTTTTTGTATATATGACTTGTGGATGGCTTCTTTTGTATACGTGACTTGTGGATAGCATTATGATTGTATATATGACTTGTGGATGACATTCTGTACATATATATATATTATTGTTTATATGCAGGGAATTAAAGAAAAACTAATTAAAAAGATAGATACAGAGAGCTTGCTGACGGCAAAGGCGTTGCCGTTAGCAAGCTGAAGGCAAAGCAGACACGTGGCGGCAGCCTGTGCAATCTGGGCTGTGGCAGTGACCATTTGGTCACGGCTTTGCCGTCGGCCTTCAACCGGCTGACGGCAAAGAGTAGGCTGGCTGCCGTCAGCCCACCGTAAGCCGACGGCAAACTGCTGACATGTGGGCCCAGGCAAGGGCTTTGCCGTCAGCCAAACGGCTAGCTGATGGCAATGCACGCCGTTAACTCAGCCCACGGGGGTTAAGTCAGAGCTGGCCGTACGAGCGGCTTTGCCGTCAGCCAGTACAAAAAGGCTGACGGCAAAGGCTTTGTCGTCGGTCGATCTTGAGCTGACGGCAAAGCAGCTCACTGCCGACTGATGAGCTGACAACAGGTTTGCCGTCGTGGAGCTGACGGCAAAGCCTTTGCCGTCAGCTTTTCATATGTTTGACGGCAAAACTCCTGTTTCCTGTAGTGTAAGTGGCGGCGCGGGGAGGGATGGAGTGGTTACGGCTCAAAGTTCTAGGGTTAAGGACCAATTCATATGTGGTGCATCTTATTGGGCGTGATGGGCCCAAAAGTCAAAAGATGGGCGTGATTATATTATGTTTTTTGTTGGGCGTTGTGTAATGAGTTGTTTGTATTTGTGGTCTTTAGATGTACCGGGCTAAATCCTTCCGATATAGTGTCAGACCTAGCTACAAGACTGTACTGCGTTCCATCCCCAACCCCTTCCCAGCTGGCATCACCCGCAGCGAAGGACTGGATCTGGGCCGGGCCACTGGGAAACCATGGAAGAACACGCAAGGGAAAATGAAGGGAGGAGAAGAGGGGTAAGGGGAAAGTGGCCCACAGAATGCAATGAGTAATAATGATCGAAGCCATTTATAAAAAAATACTCCATTCAAATAGCTTGTTAACAATTTCAGATGCGAGCACCTACTATATTTAAACTAGTATAATAGAAATATCAAAAGACCTTCCCTATTTTTTCTATAACACAGTGGCGCCATCGACTAGCATAGAGTCACGGGATATTTGAGCTAGGTTTTGCATTACCTTGGGAATCATGGTTGCAAGGGCTCCTTCATAGTGTTAACACTTGTATTACTTAAGCTCGGACTTGATTGTGCGGTCCAAGAATGAGGCTGATGGCGGTTCTTAGAGGACGAAGATGTAGAGAAGGACACACATGTAGTGAACGAGGAGGAGGAGGTGGCCTCTTTTTGGGGAGATAGAGATAGAGAGATGAATCTTATAGAGAGATCGTAAGTGGCGGCGCGAGGTGGATGGAGTGGTTTTGGCTGAAAGTTCTAGGGTTAAGGACCAATTTATATGTGGTGCATCTCATTGGGCCCGATGGACCCAAAAGTCAATAGATGGTAAGAGCCCATTTTTAATTTTGTAGTTCTATGGACATATGCATGCATAGTAGCTGGTCATTTTATGGACAATAGATGGAGTGGTTTTCTAAACAAAGCATTTATCGTAGAGACTTGAAGCGTCTAGTTTTTGTTTTTATTTTTGTTTTGATAAGACCACCACCATCATTTTATATGAGATTGAGCTACTGGAGTTTGGGGTTGGAATGTATTGGATGCTAGTATTATGATTTGGAGTCGGGATGCCATGGTTGATTCGAAGAGCTACATATGTTTGCATGATTTATAGACTTTTTATGTGTAGAAATTTGCAATAATGTTGTCTTGAGCTATCTCTTATTCATGTCCTTGATGTTAATTGCTGGTTTATTTAGTTTGTCATGAAATGAGTAGTTCTATGGACATATGCATGCATAGTAGCTGGTCAACTATCTCCCTCTTGCTAGCCAAAAATTTAAAAATTCCAACAAGTAAAAACTTGTTTCCAACACTCCTCAGCCAAGTATTTCCAGTGAGTCCACCATATCTTCCCATTAGCTTCATTGCTATTCCGAGTATGTTCACCATGTTATTGTGTTATTTATGTTCTAAATTAAGATATTCACTTTATTAATTGTCATGGGTTGAACTTGGGATAGGACTCTCACGAACTTTTGAAGGCACACTTTACTTTTTATGCATCTAATAAACATGACCCAATAATGGGAGCCACAAGTTTTGCGTTTGACAAGTGTGTGGATGGGGGCTAGCTATAAACGTGTATCACCGGAAAGCTTTCAACATTGCACAAATTTTTTTACATTTGGTTGATATCATGTACTTTTGTTTTTGGACTCCTGCCATGCCGAAATGAAATAGAGGGATAGTAAGTTTTGATGAGTAAGTATCTATATGACTAGAGAAACGCATTGGGCCGCTAACCCAAGCCATGCTTTATCATGGTGGAAATTTACTTACAGCTTGAGTGACTCTACAACACATCCTACAATAAAATAAGAAGCTATGCATAATAGTGAATGAAAATAAAAAGGATGATGAGTCTACTCCGTTTGTTCATCTTGTCATTGTAACATGGGCTTGTTTCCATGTCATGGGGCAAGAGGTACCTCTTTGCGGTTCTCTATGATGTCATTAATACTTATTATGATTGTACAAAGCTTATTAGGAATCTTAAGTTGAGTAATCATGGAGTAGGTTTTCACACTCACGGGGCATGAGGCTTTTAACCACCTTGTCATTCTCATTACTTCAATACTCACAATTTTAAGATGCTAGTGATAAAGGGGCAATGAGAGTCCTAGATCAATGGATACCACATTTCAATTAGTAATTTTAGTTGAATAATTTAGAGGCTAAATAAGACTTGATCATGTTTTACCTGTACTCAATTTTCTCCAAAGTGTCCACCATATTTTCTATTCTCCATTATGCTATTCTTTGACCAATATAGAATTTTATTTTTCATTTTGTGTATGCATTTGGTCCATAGTGCTTTTATTTCATTATACACTTTGTGAACTTTCATGAAGCATCTTTGCTTGCATATTTGATATTTCTTACAACATGAATTGTATATTGCTACTCATTTCTAGTATTAATCATTTGATTATATGTAGCATGAATAATCCTCCTTGATATCCCATGATTGTTTCAATATGCAAAGTCCATGTTAGTTTTATCACCTTCATACTCGAGGACGAGCATGGGTTAAGCTTGGGGATGTTGATGCATGTAAAATGCATACATGAACTTTGCATGTTATTACTTGTTTTTCCTACATATTACCAACTTATATTCATGTTTTATAATGATTTGGGGGATTTTCTAAACAATCCCCCTTCTTTTGGTTCTAACCCTGTTTTTCCAGAAAACGTACTTTTTAGTGTTTCAGACTTTCCGGGAGCTTCGGGACTCCAAAAAGGGCAAGGCCAAAGAGCACGGTTCAGAATTTTCGAGGCGAAGACCATGGGCCAAAGTAGAGGGCCAAAAGGCCAACCAGGTGGCAAAGAGGACCCTCCACGCGGCCAGATTCCTTGGCCGCGTGAGAGGCCACCTTTTTGCCCCCGTGGCTCCGATGCCGTCGATCTTTCTTCTCCCGAGTGTCTCGTGACCTAAAAACGACTATATAAAGGGTCCCCTGGCCTTTTCGAGGAGGAGGCGGCGCCGAGAGACGAAACCACGAAACAGAGAGACAGAAGGCTGCCGCCGGAGAAGATCGGAGGGGGGAAACGCCGCCGGGATCACCCCCGGAGGGCTCCACCCCCCTCCGGTGTGTTCATCATCAACATCTATAGCAAGATCAGCTCCATCTCTCCACTGTAATCTCTTGGCAAACACGATGTATGATGCAATACTATATTCCCTTGATGTATTGTGTCTCCCCGTCTATGTTTGAGTAGTGAATTGTTCTTGGCAATGGTGAAATAGTTCGTTGATTGGTTGCATACAAGTTTGTTATCTTCTATGATTGTCTTTATGTACAATATATGAGTGCACGCATATGTTGGGGAATGCATGTAAGGTGATCACCGGTAGCATAATGGAGTGGTGGTGACTTGGGAGTGACAGTAACCTGAGACCGAGCCACAAAGTTAAGTTATTGGGGGATATATATAGGGGACCTTAGAAAGTAAGGCTATGGTGGGACTTTATGTCTTAATCAATCTTGTGCAGTCATTTACTTGGCCACATGATCCATCATAAGGGGTTGTAGATCATTTACTTGACTATACCTATTCATGGCTCCTTCCTAGAAGAAACAACTAAGACTAAAACATGTGCTTCACTAATTGTGACAACCACACGAACGAAACACCTATTGCTAGAACACTTGCTCCCTTGAGATGTTGGGAAACGTAGTAGAAAACAAAATTTTCGGCCTACGAATCAAGAACCCAAGATCATCCAAGATAGATTGCATACAAGGTTTAGGTCTTTGCTCACCAACGGTTGCAGCGGAAGTAGAGTTGGTGAAGCTCGTGGACGTAGTGGAAGTAGATCTCGCAAGTTCTCCCACGAACAGTCCCTCGATCAATCCCACGAACAAGTCCCGCGATCTAGTCCCACGGACAAGTCCCATGAACAAGCTCCTCGAAGAAGGGTCGAAGGTACGACCCCTCCATTAGTATCCACACATCCCGTAGCAGCAATCCAGCAGCGCTCCGCCGTCCAGAGATGAACGCCACCGAAAAAACTAGAGGGAGAAAACCCTAACGGATTCCGATCTAGAACAGCGTCTAAATCGGGGTCTAATTGTGGAGCAACGGGGTTTAGAGGAGGGAGGGTGGCGCATAGGCCTTGGGGATTGATTGTGTGTTTCTTCCCCCACCCTTGGCTCACCTTATATAGGTGGCCAAGGGGCCTAGGGCGCAGCTCAAGGAGGTTTGGGAGTCCAACTTGGACTCCCAAGCCTTCCAAACCTTCCCACACCTTCCCACCGGAAACCTGCCATAATGGGTTTTGGAAATCCCACCTGGAGGGGGATTCCTTCCCCTTGGTGCGCCCCCCACCCCTTGGCCGGCCAGGGCAGCCTAGGTGGCTTGCCCCCCAAGGCTAGGGGCGCAGGGGAGTGGGTGGTAATGCCCGGAACCTTCCGGAACCTTCCATGACCTTCTAGAGGCTTCCAGGACCTTCCGGGACATACCGGGACCGTTTCGGGACATTCCGGACACTTTTGGAGCACTTCCAATACCTTCCGGGACCTCTAACGAATGTTCCGGAGCCATCTAAATAGGTTTCGGAACAATCCGGGTTTAGGTTAATATGTCCGGTGAACACAACATATTGTTTAAGATGTCCACCGATCACCGAAACTATTCCGGTTGATCGTAAACTTTCCCATTACCATTTTCATATGTTCCGGAACCACCTGGGACTACTCCAGAGTGATCCGGACATATCCTTAAATACCCAAAACTACTTTTGGTGCCCTTATGAACTATTTCATAAATCCCCGGAACTACTTCCGGTACCCGTATGAACTATTCTGCTTTGCTTCCACTAAACCTTCTACCATACTAGTATTCTAACAGACTACTGCTCGTTAAGTGTGTGACCCAATAGGTTCGGTATAATGCGGACATGACTCAGAACATCTTCCGGACATAGGTCAACAACCTTTTGTCAATAGCCAATAATCAACAGCGGAGCCATGGACACCCATGTTGACTCCCGCACATACACGAAGAAACTTCGAGTGAACCATTATGTTTATTCATGTACCATTCCCTTTGCTTCGTGATATATGAAAAAGTTAGAGGAGAGATGTTTGGCACCCATGTGTAACAACTTCTTGAACACAAGCCACTCGTTATCCTCTTTGCTCGTTTGTCCATTTTCTCGTTATCGTATTCCGGTATCCCTGTGACTGAATCACAATACGTCTGGCCAGACTATAATGGATACCTTCATACCGAGTGGGCCCGAAGTGAATATCTTCTTCATCGTGAAGGAGCAAATCCCATTCTTGAACTATCACAGTCACTAGCCACACCATCTGACATACCCAGAACTTATTTTACTACTTCCCATTTACGGGAGGATTCATCTAAGAACCAAAGCATGTCTTCCTGTGTGAAGCAACTCGATACTCTCATGGTCTAAGGAATTACGTATATGATAACATTTCATGATATGACTTATAACGTTGTTACGATGTGATCTCTAAGTATATCATTCAATACTGGGGTCGGTTCAACATCATTGTTCTGCTAACAATATGTTCCCATTGCTACTGACATCCTTGTTACAAGAACAATGTCCATGATTAAGAAAACGTAATCATCAGTTAGCACATGAGCTGGTCTTAGAGGCTAAACCAGGAACTCTTGGTGTTTACATTTCCACACATGCAAGTGAGTTTCTTCTGAATCTCATAGTCAGGGTCATTGCAATTATAGCACAGAAATATAAACATTAATTACGAACGTGGAAATATATATAATAACATTTTATTATTGCCTCTAGGGCATATTTCCAACATGAGATACTTGAGATATTTGCTGCTTGCTACTTGTGAAACTTGCTTAGAAACTTGCTTTAGAAACTTGCTCTAGGATTACTTGCTTTTTAAACTTGCTTCACTAGTTACTAGACAAACCACACTCCACGTCACTTGCTTTTAATTAGTTAGTTCCGTTTAGTCAAACTTATTGCTTTGCATAAACAGCCATATAAGAGGGTTATAGGGCTTTAGAGAATAGATAGCTTACCTTCAGCTCCTCGTGGGTTCGACACTCAAATACTTATCGAAAGGTACTACAGTTGATCTCCTGCACTTGGGAGTCATCAGAGGTACATAAAGAGCAAATGCGATGACACACCTTACGCTCGTCTTTATTGCGGGGTTAATGTTATTCTCATTTTTGGCGATTATATTATGCTTTTTTGTTGTGCGTTGCGTCATGAGTCGTTTGTACTTGCGGTCATTATCTGTACCGGGATTCATCCTACCGGCATAGCGCCAGACCTAGTTACAAGAAGTTACCGCGTACCATCACCAACCCCTTCCAAGCCGATGTCACGGTGGCGAAGGACTGGATCTGGGCTGGGCGCCAGGGAAACCACAGAGGAACACGCAAGGGAAAAGGAAGGGAGCAGATGAGGGGAAAGGGGAAATTGGCCAACAGAATGCAATGAGTAATAACGATCTTAGTCATTTATAGAAAATGACTCCATTTGAATAGTTTGTAAACAATTTCAGATGCGAGCACCTACTATATTTAAACTAGTATAATAGAAATATCTACAGACCCTCCCAATTCTTGCTACAATATAGTGGCGCCATCGGCTAGCATAGATAAATGGGGATATTTGAGTTGGGTTTTGCATTACCTTGGGCATCATGGTTGCAAGGTCTCCTTCATAGTGGTCACACTTGTATTACTCGATCTCGGACTTGATTGTGCGGTCCGAGAATGAGGTTGATGGAGGTTCTTAGAGGAAGAAGATGTAGAAAAGGACACACATGCGGTGAAGGAGGAGGAGAGGTGAGCTCTTGTTTGGAGAGAGAGAGAGAGATGAATCTTATAGATACATGGTAAGTGGCGGCGCGGGGTGGGATGGAGTGGCTGCGGCTGAATGTTTTAGGGTTAAGGACCAATTTATATGTGGGGCATCTTACTGAGCCCAAAAGTCAACACATGGGTAGAGCCCCTTTTTGTGTGAAAAAAATATTAAAAAAACTCCAAAAGTATTTTAGAGGTATATAAAGACCAAATTCGATGACTCACCTTACGCACCTCTTTACGTTGCGGGGTTAACATTATTCTCATATTGTGTGATTATATTAAGTTTTTTGTTTGGCGTTGTGTAATGCGTTGTTTGTATTTGTGGTCTTTAGATGTACCAGGCTTCATCCTTCCGACATAGTGCCTGACCTAGCTACAGGATTGTACCGCGTACAATCCCCAACCCCTTCCCAGCCGACATCACCGGCGCCAAAGGACTGGATTTGGGTCGGGCGGCTGGGTAACCACGGAAGAACACACAAGGGAAAAGGAAGGGAGGAGAGGAGGGGAAAGGGAAAAGTGGCCCACAAAATGCAATGAGTAATAATGATCGAAGTCATTTATAGAAAACTGCTCCATTTGAATAGCTTGTATATAATTTCAGATTCGAGCACCTACTATACTTAAACTAGTATAATAGAAATATCAAAAGACCTTCCCAATTCTTGCTACAACACAGTGGCTCAATCGGCTAGCATAGATTCACGGGGAGATTTGATTTGGGTTTCGCATTACCTTGGGCATCATGGTTGCAAGGGCTACTTAATAGTGGTGGCACTTGTATTACTTGACCTTAGACTTGATTGTGCGGTCTGAGAACGAGGCTGATGGCGGTTCTTAAAGGATGAAGATGTAGAGAAGGATACAAATGTAGTGAAGGAGGAGGAGGTGACCTCTTGTTTGGAGAGAGGGAGAGAGAGAAAGAGAGAGGGAGAGATGAATCTTATAGAGACATGGTGATACTCTATCCTCGCTGGTTACCCCAAGTGGAAGGTTAGATGTGGTGTAGCGGAAAATTTCCCTCGGTGAAGATACCAAGGTTTGTCTCCAGTAGGACTCCAGAGATGATAAGTAGGTGACAACTGCGCCAGAAACTTGGCGGTTGACGTGGACCTGCACACAGACACAGATAATTTTGCTCCCAACGAGTACAGAGAGGTTGTCAATCTCTCTGGCCTTGCTGTTTACAAAGGACCAAACTTAAGAGATAAAAGGATAATAATAATTGCGGCTGAAAAGTAAATACAGGAAAATAAAAAGAGCGTGTAAACAATGATGAGAATATGGACCGGGGTCCCGTGATGTTCACTAGTGATGTCTCTCTCCCAAAAGATGATAAAACAGCTATGCGAGGTAAACAAATTACAGCTGGGCAATTGACAGGATTAAAAACGCACCGCAATGCTAACTATGCTACAAAGAAATGACAAGGCTCAAAAGCATGGGCGGTACACCAAAATAAGTAGACCAAAATCCAACTGCATCTACTACTAATCATCCACCTTGAGATGCCTATCCAGAACACCTCGCTCGTATTAAGTTGCGAGCCCCACCCAAAGTGTAAACCCAATGCAACAGACAACTGCATTAAAAAGCACTTTGCGTAAAGTAAACAATCCTTGCAACCGTGGTTACAAGCACCGTTGTTTTCCCCCTTGTGGCAACAACACATCCCCTAGACTCATGTTTCTTTCACTCAAGCGTGTCATCAGGGGGCATGAACCCACAATCGAGCATAACGTTCCCTCTTGGAGTCACTACCTACTACTTGGCCAAAGCAATAAACAACAACGAAGAACATGCAAGAATTACTTAGGAACAAAAATATAAAAGATAAGAACCAAATATATTACTCAATCACAATCTGAACATAGTCTCATAATCCATCAGATCCCAGCAAACTCTGCATAGCAACATCAGAAAATTACATATGTGCCTCGATCATGTAGGGCAACCCACGAGGTCTAAATCATGAAGAACAAAGAGGGGAGGAGAACATCACATAGCTACTGATCATGGACCCATGGTCCAAAGGAAACTACTCACGACACATCCGGGAAGCGTCCATGGTGGAGGGTAAGATCCCAGTGGTCTATCCTCCCTCCGGCAGGGTGCCGGGAAGGGTTCTGCTGGCGCTCCTGATCATGGAAGCGCAGCGGCGACGGAACAGAGGCGAGATCGCGAAAAAGGGTTTTGTCTTCGCAGGTTTCGCGTCACGGGGAATAAATGGGCGAAGGGGGGAAGCCAGGGGGGCCACCAGGGGTCCAGGCGCGCCCCTGACGCGGCCAAGCCCTAGGCCGCGCCAGGTGGCCGCCTGGGGCCCTGGTGGGTCCCACCTGGTCCTCATTTGGGACTCCGGAAGGTTCCATTCGCTGATTTTTTATCTGATTTTCCTGAATTTTTGGAGTACTTTTAATATGGGGAAAAATAAAATAGAAAATAGCAGAAAACAGGAACTGGCAATGTGGTGCACTGAGTTAATAGGTTACTCCAAATATGATCAAAATTGTATGAAAGTGTATCTAGATCATAGCAGTATCACACAAAACATGCATGGAGCAATCAGAAATTATAGATACGTTTGGGACGTATCACATGGTAAGTGGCGGCGCGGGGAGGGATGGAGTGGTTGCGGCTGAAAGTTCTAGGGTTAAGGACCAATTTATATGTGGTGCATCTTATTGGGCGTGATGGGCCCAAAAGTCAAAAGATGGGTAGAGCCCTTTTTTTGTGAAAACAACATTTGAAAAAAAACTCGAAAAGTATTTTAGAGGTACATAAAGGCCAGATGCAATGTTGCACCTTACGCGCCTCTTTACGTTGTGGGATTAACATTATTCTCATATTTCTTGATTATATTATTTTTTGTTGGGCGTTGTGTAATGAGTTGTTTGTATTTGTGGTCTTTAGATGTACCGGGCTTTATCCTGCTGATATAGCGCCAGACCTAGCTACAAGACTGTACCGCGTGCCATCCCCAACCCCTTCCCAGCTTGACGAGGGGGTGACCTCACGACTCCTACAAGTGAGACTACCTGGTGCGTGTGAAGATAGAAGGCCCACCGGGAAGCTACGACAAGTCCACAATTGGCCCAACCAGGCACCGACGTAGGAGTCCACGACTAACATGGAAGGTGCAACTTGGCGTACAAGGCAAGACTAGAACTAGGAAACCATCTATTGTAACCTAGCACGGACTCCCCGAGACCTGGCCTAATATATAAAGGTTGGGAGGGGAGACGTCCAGATCAACTCAATACGCATCTAGTCATCCTAGCCTTGCGAGAACTCGCCTTGTCCTCCATTGTAATCGCCCCCTCACGTGATAATATCGAGCAGGAAGTGCTTCTCCTGTTAGCCGACGAGTATCGTCCAAACTGTGCCATCTCTATGACTAACCCAGGGTCCCTGACCATGGGATTTGCCGGGGTTGATCCCCGTCAATTGGCGCCGTCCGTGGGAACTACGCAGGAGGATGGAATCACGATCTCGGTGGTCCCGACCTCAACAGATCAAGACTCGAGGGTTAAAGCCAGATCTAGCCCGCTCGAGAGATTCAAGTTCACTGCAAGCATCTCCATCACCCCATTAGGATCACCTAGCCTGCAGCCGAACCAAGTCCAGCGCCTCGACGACTGTCAGATCCATCACCGACGGAAAAGAACTCGACGACCCAGAAGACAAGCACAAGGAGGCTACTCGAGAACCCCACTCGAGGAGTCGCGGCGTGTGACCGAAGGCTCGCCCATCAGTCGACGACCCGCCGCCGCCCGGACTCCCACCACACGCCAAGACAGCGACTCTGAAACCCAGACCGGAGATTACTACGACCCGGATCGAAGGCCAGGCGAATTTGCCAACTTCATCTGGAATCAATCACTCAGCGACAGGATAGAACTCGACCCAAGATTCCACAGTCGAGCAGAAGACCCCTCGCAGACCTTTCAAATCTCAAGAAGAAGAAGGCACACTAGCTCCAGCAAACTCACAACTAAAGAGCAACTGGAAGGACCCTGCTCAATCCACAGTTTTGAAGACAGCCAAGGACATCTCAGAGCAAGCCACACACTGGGAGATTGCCGCCTGTTCGCCGAACTCTCCAACAGCCTAAAGGAGGAGAGGCAGCGTGAAGCCAAACGCACTCGAAGAAACACGCAGTCGCCCGCACAAAGTGCAGAGGAGCAATACCCCACGTCCCATGGACGAATCTGCATGATCCAAGAAGGAAGACCCTCGAAAGCAAAGCAAGATGCCTACACCCTGCAGGCCGAAGCAGCCGAAGAACTAAAAACAAAAGAGACCTACAAATTGCACGGCGCGGAGACCAACATCACTTTCTCACAGAGCGACCACCCGCCCGCAGTCCCAAGGCCTGGGCATGCACCCTTGGTCCTTGAAGCCCAAATCGAAGGATACAACATGGACAAAATCTTCATGGATGGAGGCAGCAGTCTAAATATAATCTTCGCCAACACTCTACGCAAGATGTTCATCCCGCGATCAGTTTGGAAGAAGTCAGGAACCACAATATACGGCGTAGTCCCGGGCGAAGCAGCCACCTCCATCGGAACAATGCAACTCGATGTAATCTTTGGCAGCAAGCGCAACTTCGCAAAGCAAACACTCGAGTTCGAAGTGCTCGACTGGCAGTCGCAGTACCACGCCATACTCGGTCGACCAGCGTTCGCGCTGTTCATGGCAGTTCCACACTACGCATTTCTCAAGCTCAAGATGCCAGGACCTGCAGGAATCATCATAGTCAAGGGAAGTTTCACCAAATCAGACTAGTGCGACCGCGACTTCCACAAATTATCCGACACGTTTGGAGCCCAACAACAACTCAAAGAAATAGCCATGGTGACGGACAAAAACATATTTCCACTAGCGAACAAAAGCGAGACAAAAGAATTTGGTCGCGACTTCAGCGTCGACAGTGACACGGTCACACACCAAGTACACCCAACAGACCCAGAGAAGACAGTCCGCGTATATGCCCACCTTCCAGAAGAGCAAGCAACCACCCTCATAACCTTCCTTCGTGAAGAGTGGAAAATTTTCGCTTGGTGCCCAGCCGACATGCCTGGGATACCACGAGAATTTGCGGAACACGCGCTCCACATCAAGCCAAACACGAAGCCAGTAAAGCAGGCGCTGCGACGGTTTTCAGAGCCCAATCGCAGAGCAATTGGAGAAGAAGTCAATCGACTACTCGACGCACGGTTCATCAGAGAGACAAAGAAAGCAACATGGATAGCAAACCCAGTCCTAGTCCCTAAAAAGGATACCGAGGTACTGAGGATGTGCGTCGACTATGGGCCCATCAACAAGCATTGCCCAAAATACCACTTCCCCCTACCAAGAATCGATCAAATAATCGACTCCATAGCAGGATGCGACCTCCTATCTTTTCTTGACGCATACTCAGGATACAATCAGATCAGGATGAAGGAAGAAGACGAAGAGCACACCTCGTTCATCACCCCCTACGGAGTATTCTGTTACCAAACAATGCCCTTCGGGCTAAAAAATGCCGGAGCCACGTACCAGCGGATGATGCAAGCATGTCTGAGAGACCAGATCGGCAGGAACGTCCAGGTCTATGTAGACGATATTTTCATCAAAACATACAGCGCAAACACACTACTCGACGACCTCCGCGAGACGTTCGCGGCCCTCAACAAGTACATGATCAAGCTAAACCCCAAAAAAATGCGTGTTCGGCGTCCCAGCCAGAAAATTACTCGGGTACATGGTCTCCGCCCGAGGAATCGAAGCAAACCCAGAAAAGGTTCAAGAAATCGCCAAGATGCAAAGGCCAACCAACATCAGAGGAATACATCATCTCACAGGAAAGCTCGCAGCATTGAGCCGATTCATCAGCAGGCTAGGCGAAAGGACCCTACCTTTCTACAAACTGCTGAGAAAAGGAGAAATATTCGAGTGGACCGAGGAAGTCATCAATGCATTCGCAGACTTGAAGAAGACCCTCTCGACCCAACCAATCTTGGCGGTGCCAAAAGAAAGGGAAAAGTTATATCTCTACATAGCAGCACGTAACAGCGTCGTGAGCACAGTGCTTGTCGTCGAGCGTGCAGAAGAAGGAAAAATCCAGAGCATCCAAAGACCAATTTACTACCTGAGCACGCTACTCACGAAGCCACAGCAGCGGTACCCGCACTACCAGAAGCTCCTGCTCGCCATTATCATGACCTCCAGGAAAGTATCGCACTACTTTGACGAACACTCCATCACAATCGTGAGCAGTGCACCACTCGCGGACATCCTCAACAATCCCGGCGCGACCGGTCGAGTCGCCGAGTGGAACATGGAGCTCAGCCCGCGAGACCTATAGTTCAAACACCCGACAGCAATAAAAGCCCAAGTACTCCCAGACTTCCTGGTCAAGTGGGCAGAAGTCCAAACACCAGGCCCCCCAGACCTATCCAACTCATGGACGATGTACTTCGACGGATCCAAAAGACAGCAAGGAGCCGGAGCAGGCGTCGTCCTAGTCTCCCCCAAAGGAACCAAGCTCAAATACATCCTCCAGATCAACTTCAGCAACGCCTCCAACAATGAAGCAGAGTACGAGGCACTGATTCACGGCATGCGCATGGCAAAAACTTGCGGCGCCACTCGCCTGTCAATCTATGGCGACTCCAACCTCGTCGTCCAACAGGCGATGAGAGATTGTAACGCAGTCGCAGACAACATGGAAGCCTACCAGAATCTCTACAACGCTCTAGAAGGAGGATTCGATGGCTGTGAACTCAACTGCATCCCCAGAGCAAATAATACAGAAGCCGACGAACTCGCGAACATCGGGTCGACTTGAGGACCAATACCACCAGGCGTTTTCCTCGAGAGCATCAATCAGAGATCAATAAAAGTAAAGCCAGCGGAGCCCAAAGCAGTCGCAGAAGAAGACGACACAAATGAGCCAGCACAGGTGGCAGCAACGAGCGCAGCTGACGCTACAAACAGCCAAGCGATCAAAGTTGAAGCACCAACATCACTCCAAGACCCGGCCTGGGCAAGACCTTTTCTTTGATTCCTAATCGAAGGCACCCTACCAAAAGACGTTGCAGAAGCCCGACGCATCAGTCGACGATCCAAAGCATTGACAGTAATCAACAGAAAGCTTTACAAGCGCAGCATTTCCCAGGTACTACAAAAGTGCATAGACGAAGAAGACGGCAAAGCCCTACTACTGGAGATTCACGAAGGCACCTGCGGGCATCATGCCAGCAGTCGAGCACTCGTGGCAAAAGCCTTTCGGGCAGGATTCTACTGGCCGACAGCCATGAGAAATGCAGAGGATATTGTACGGCTTTGCATTGCCTGCCAAAAGTTCGCCAGCAGGTCGCACGCCCCAGCATCGGAACTCAAAACCATCCCGTTATCATGGTCATTCGCCACATGGGGACTCGACATGGTAGGCCCACTCAAGAAATCATCAAAAGGAGGAAGAACACACCTACTGGTCGCAGTCGACAAATTCACCAAATGGATCGAGGCAGTACCAATCACCAGTTCAACAACCCTCACGACAGTCAACTTCATCAAATCAATCATCTTCAGATTCGGAGTACCACACAACATCATCACAGACAATGGTACCAACTTCACAGCAGCAGAGTTCCAAAACTTCTGTCAAGAGTTGGGCATCAAAATCAACTACGCATCAGTTGCACACCCACAGTCTAATGGCCAAGTGGAGAAAGCAAACGGCTTAGTATGCGGAGGATTAAAGAAGCGACTCCTAGCACCACTCGAACAGGCCGCAGGCAACTGGATAGAGGAGCTCCCCGCAGTCCTATGGAGCCTACGCACCACCCCAAACAGCTCAACCCAGTATACACCCTTCTTCTTGGTATACGGGGCAGAAGCAGTACTACCGCACGACTTAAAATTCGGAGCGCCCAGAGTCTTAGGGTACGAAGAAGAAGAGGCAGAAGAATCGTTGCAGGACGACAAAGACGTAGCAGGCGAAGCACGAGACACAACCATCACAAGGTCCAAAGGGTACTAGGACAAATTACACACATATCAAAGCAGTCGCCTGCGGACAAGAACGTTCAACAAAGGAGACCTTGTGCTGCGGCTAATACAGGAAAAAGTGCACAAACTTGCCCCACAATGGGAAGGACCATTCATCATCTCAGAAGTCATTGGAGGAGGAGCATACAGACTGCAGAATCCAAAGACTAATGAGGACGTGGGAAATCCATGGAACGTAGCGAACCTACGCCTGTTCTACCCATAGTCCTCTAGACATTATCAAGATATCGGCAGCAGCACCGATCGGCAACACATGTAAAACTTGAAGGAATAAAACAATGTTGCCCAAAGCACTCTTACTTACAAAGCGCTCGGGGGATCGAGCCAAGAACTCCCCCCGAGAGACGCTATCTTCGCAAACGCGACCTTTACTTACAAAGCGCTCGGGGGCTCGAGCCAAGAACTCCCCCCGAGAGACGCTATCTTCGCAAACGCGACCTTTACTTACAAAGAGCTCGGGGGCTCGAGCCAAGAACTCCCTCGAGAGACGCTATCTTCGCAAAAGCGACCTTTACTTACAAAGCGCTCGGGGGCTCGAGCCAAGAACTCCTCCCGAGAGACGCTATCTTCGCAAACGCGACCTTTACTTACAAAGAGCTCGGGGGCTCGAGCCAAGAACTCCCTCGAGAGATGCTATCTTCGCAAAAGCGACCTTTACTTACAAAGCGCTCGGGGGCTCGAGCCAAGAACTCCCCCCGAGAGACGCTATCTTCGCAAATGCGACCCTTACTTACAAAGCGCTCGGGGGCTCGAGCCAAGAACTCCCCCCGAGAGACGCTATCTTTGCAAACGCGACCTTTACTTACAAGTACTCGGGGGCTCGAGCCAAGAATCCCCCCGAGAGACGCTATCTTCGCAAACACGTCTTTTACTCAAAAAAGACTCGGGGACTCGAGCGTGAAACTTCCCTCGAAAGACGTTATCTTCGCTAAATACGCAAGACCCTCGTGAGCAACAAAGCTACGGAAAAATAAAGTCGCATCAAAAAGCGCACGATTCTTTAGTCTTCACCCGATCGCCTAAAGACTCGGGGGCTACTACCATCGGGAGCACTGACGCACACCCGATATAAACTTGGAGAAATTCAAAGACAAGCTACAAACTAGTGAGATAAAAAATTCATAAAGCCTACGCTTGATTCTACAAATCAAACGTAGCCTCGAGGGCTACTCCCATCAGGAGTGCTGGTGCGCACCCGAGAAGACGTGTTCATTACAAAGGAGTCGAAGACATTCCCCCATCAGGAGCGTTGACGCGGACCCGAGAAGACGCGTTCATTACAAAGGAGTCGAAGACATTCTCATTACAAAGGAGTCGAAGACATTCTCATTACAAAGGAGTCGAAGACATTCTCATTACAAAGGAGTCGAAGACATTCTCATTACAAAGGAGTCAAAGACGTTCTCATTACAAAGAAGTTGAAACGACAGTTTTCCGTTACAAAAGGACCCGCGGAACTACAAGCCGGGCTTCATTTAACTTCTACATGTGTGCTCATGTTGAGATAATTGGCATTTTCGTGCCACAGCCCGGCGGGCGTCATCACAGACAAAGCCGCAGCCTAGCGGGCGAGGGAGCAGCTCGCCGTCCTCCAATTCTACAAGGTGCCTCGCCTACTTCCGCTGCCGCTTGAAGACTGGCTTGACATCCAGTTCTTCCTTAGAACTAGAAGAGCAAGCACCATCACCAGAGGGATCAGCCAAAGACGAAAAAAAGGGAGAAGCAGGCGAACCACCACTCGAGCCATCAGAATCGCTGCTGCTCGTCTCCTCACAGTATGGCTCCAGACGGTTGCCCCCAGTATCAAACGCACGGATAATAATAGTATCTTCGCCGTCAAAACGACATCAAAGGCTGTCCCCGCCGCGCAAGTTTAACTGATGAGAAAATGTCCTCCAGCCAAACCCAAGGAAGATCAAGGACGAACTATCAAAATCCAGCTCCACCCAAGAAGAAGAATGAGAGCATCCATGAAGACGGAGCCAGAATCCCTTTAAGCCACGCTCAGAAGCAATGGAGGCAAACGAGGCAGGAAGAGGAATCCGGGCAGCATTCCACCCAAGAACGTGCAAAAGAAAATCATGGCGCCAAAATCCGTTTTCCATGGAGGAAGAAGAAGAAAGCGCCAACGCAGTACCATGACGCCCACCACGTGAGGAGCGAGGGGTGCGACCACCACGACCACGTCGGCCACGACCTCGCCCTGCAACACCTCGGCCTCGCCCAGCTACATCGCTACCACGTTTGGGCGCCATCCGAAGAAGAAGAAGCAGAAGGGAAAGATGCGAAGAGTGGATGCCAACGACGGGAAACCAAAGGAAGTACTTATAGCAATTTCCAAGGGCAAACCAGGAAGAACACACAGAAGCCCAGGCGACGCCATCATTGCATTAAAGACCAAAAGGGCCAAGCGTTACGAATTCCAAGACGAAGATGCCTTCACACGGTCAGCATTATTTACAGGACGCGTCAAATCTCGCTTGTTTCCCATACAAGCCTCGGAAACCCAACATGTTACAAGCAGCGCGACGTCCAAATCATCATTATGGCGGTTCAGAAGACATGACGGATCAAGAAAATCAAGCATCGTCATACGTCATCAAACAACACGACAATGCATCCCAAAGGGAAAGAATAAAGGTAAAAACAGTTGGAAAGATCCAAACGATTCCAAGAGCCAGCCATACGTCTAAATTTTCTGACTATAAAAAATTCTTACTCCCATCGGGAGTACCCTTTTGAGTCCGGGTGCTCCCTCACCCAGAGGCAAAGATGTGCTCGAGTGATCACTCGCACCAGCAGAAACAACATACTCTCAGAGTTCGGGTGCTCCCTCACCCCAAGAGCAGAAAAACATTCGAGTGACCACTCACAGAAAAAGACTCAGCAGTTCAGCAAGCATGACTTACTCGCGCACTCGACGACATTCCGAGTGGGTGCTATTGTCAGAACCCTCTGTTAGGTAATGTGCTAGGATCAATTTCACTTTGCATTCATGAAATAAATCAAAGGAAATTCAAAATCAAAATCAAAATGGGAGAAGAAACCCCCCCAGATGAATTAATTCAAAAGGCCCGATAAAATCTTCTCCAAAAATTCATGTTAGATTTTTGAAAAGTCTTATAAATGAGTGTGATCACATATCAAGTGATGTGGGACCCACCCCATGCTCATAGATTTTTCAAATATTCAAACAGTGCCTTGGATTTAAAGAAATACCCCTAATTGATTTAAAATTCAAATCAGTTGAATTTTAAAAATGTTGAAACTTTATAAGTGGCTAGTCTATATTGTTATGAAGCCATATAAAAAATTTCAGCATTTAATAAAATGTTTAGCTATTTTATTTAGCTAAACAGAACAAAGATCAGAAGAGAAAACAGAAAGAAAAAGAAAAACAGAAAGTAGCCCACTTACCTGGGCCACCTCGGCCCGACTTACCTCTCCCGCAGCCCAGCCCGCGAACTCGTCTGTCGTCTTCTCCCCCGCGCGCCCAAGCAGCTCGGTGGCGAGGCGCCGACGCCGTGGACGCCACCGCGACGCCTTCAAGCTTCCAGGCCTCCCCAGGCGTCCTTATCACACCAGGAGACGCCCCGCGCCTCACTTTCCCCCTCCTCGCCCTCTGGTGCTTCTCCCCGCGAAGAAATCGCTCCGCCACAGAAACCCTAGCCGGGCGCGGCAGTGCACCGACGTGGCGACTGAGCTCCTCCAGCCTTGCCGCCGTGTCTAGTCGCTCCAGCACCGTTGACTCCGTCGTTCCCCCAGGTCAATCGAAGCTCAACGCCAATGCAAACGACGTGAGCTTCAACATCTTCATCGCCGGAGCCGCCGCGAGCTTCCTTCAATTCCGGCCAACCCCGAGCTCCTCCGACTTCGCCACCGCTTCAGTTGGATTCACGGTGAGCTCCCAGTTCGCTAGAACTACTCCGTGGTCTCCCTCCCGCTCCCTGTCGTTGTTCGCCATGAACACCGAAGTGCAGCGCCGCCGTGCTCGTCGTCGGCGAGCAACCGTTAAGCCATCGTTCCCGCGGCCTTGTCCTTCGTCTTCCTGGTGATCCCAGCGTTCCAAAACGCTAGCTCAAGCCCAAGTTCTCCCCTCAAAGCCACCTCTCCGTCGAGCCCGTGCCTCGGGCCGCCGCCACCTTTGAAGACGCCGTCGCCCTGGTCACCGCCGAGGTCGCCCGCGTGCACCAGACGACGCGCAAGAGCACGGGCTACGCTCCCGTGGTCTCAGCGCATCGAATGATGCACGGGAACGTGATCCCGAGCAGCGCCGCCGCGTACAGGACCGCCGGCGTTTAGCCGTCGGCCTGTCAGGCTAAGCAGCGGGATTAATCACCCGCCTAATGACCCCCTGGGTCACTGACCAGTGGGCCCAGTGGCTTAATTAAGCCACTGGATTAGATTAACCCACCGGTTAATTAAACCCAGCCACTGACAGGTGGGACCCCCTTGTCAGCCCCCCCTGACGCCAGCTTGACGTCAGCCTGACGCAGTAAATCGATTTAAATGAATTTCCAGAAAATAAAAATGAATTAAAGAATTCCAGAAATTCCAGAAAATACCCCAAACTTTGGAAATTCATAGAAAATTCATATTAACTCCAAATTGGACAAATAATATATGAAAAATGATCAGGAGAAAATTATGTTTCCAAATATGAAACTTTCAACTATGTTTGAGTTGATTTTAAAATGGGACCAGTAGCATATGTCATTTGCTTTATTTGAAATTAATTCAAATTCAAATCAAATGATCTTGCAACTTGGACCATGGAATTATACTATATTTCAACCACACATCAGAGGCATATCTTATACAATTGAAGATGATTCAAAATGATCAAACCATGTCACATGTAATTTGGTTAATGTTGAATTCAAATGTGGAGTTTGAATTTGCAATTCAATTTGCAATATACTCCATTTAAATGGAATGCTCAACACATCAGTACCATGAACATCACCATTTCAATCTTATTCATGTGATTGTGCATTGTACATTATGTTGATCCTATGATTGTCATGTTGCTGATAGAAGTGGAGCCGGAACCCGAGGTCACCCCCTTCGTTGAAGACCCCGAGCCCGAACCTCGTCAGCAAGGCAAGCAAACCCCCATTGATCATGTCGATAAAATCCCACTTCCCTCTCATGTCTCGCTTATGCATTGTTTAGGATGATCACCATGCTATGATTCTACCGCACAGATGAACCCATTCCTTTGCATGACCTATCATTTTGTCACAGTAGTAAGCAAACCACAATCCTAGCAAATGTAGGAGTTGTTTGATATCATGTAACCCCTGCAATGCTACTTCTTATTGCATTCTTAGTATGATACCATGTTGTTACTATGATGTGAGTCGGGATGGTAGTGATCATGTGATGATGGTAGAAAAGTGTTGGTGAATCGACCCTAATACAAGGTGAACGATGAGAGGCTGTGTAGGAGTACACAGTGGGTTGTCTCGTTGAACACCGCCCTAGTACGAGTTCTTGTGTGGTGATCCAAGATGAAGAGTACAACCACACATTGGGCTCACTGACCCCTCTCAACTTACTAACTCATCCCCTTCGATGTCCAGATGTCGCAATAGTTCGGAGTTCTGGTAGGTCTGTGGCCTGGCTGCTAAGTGAGAGAACGGCTCACCCGAGACCGGCTTATGCACCACGCACACATCACTTGGGTCCACTTCGGTAAACCGGCCGGGTTCACGATAGTGGTAGCCAACCCAAGTAGGCGGCTTTCTCGGACTAGATCGGCTATGAGGTAACAGTTGTGGTGAGCATCCTCGCCGACACTTCTTGAACGGTGTCGAGTACAAAGGCGGTAAATGATGATCATGTGTGTGTAGCGGTACACCCTTGCAAGGTTAACAAAACTATTCGAATAGCCGCGTCCGCGGTTATGGACTGCTTGGAAAGCTTAGCTTGATTATTAGATAACTTGAACCGGATACTTCTAAAACACACCAAGATAAGTGTGAGTGCTATGGCGTGCTTTCTCGTGGGGAAGTCGAGGAAGGCACCATAGTGGTGTAATTGGTTGGAGAAAGTAGTGGACTCGTGTACGCTTCTTACCTCAAGTCTGGTACTCGTAGTTCAGGACTAGCCAAGTCAAAGCTGGCATTTCTGCAAGTGAACCCCACCTCCCTTTACGTTGATACATGTGCATGAGTAGTATAGCTCCTATGTAAGTCTTGCTGAGTACGACTTTGTACTCACGTTTGCTTAATCTATGTTTTAGATGATACCACCGACCCCGAAGGTGGCTTCTTCATCGAGCTGGACGACTGAAGATCAACTAGTCTAGTCCCAGTCAGACGACTGGTTCCCTTGTGGAGGGCTTGTGTTTAAATAAGGCTTCTTAAGCCATTTGTTAAACTTGTCTGTACTCAGACATAATTTGCTTCCGTTTGTGTTGTAATGTTGGATCACATGTTTGTGATCTCTGTGTGTACTCTATAAGAGTTATAAATAAAAATGTACACTTTGTAGAGAATTGCAATGGTACCTGCTGTTCATACAAGGCATGTGTGCTGCGTGTATGTTTATAACATGCATGTCTTTGTATGGGTTTTCGAGACCTTAGTTGTGTTCTGGCTGGCGGTCTTTCATACACCAAGTGGCCCTTAGATGTGCGCAGCTTGGGGCATCGCGATGCGATTGCTCGAGACTCCGTCTCGTGCACACTTTGTGGTATGATCGAGCCCGCCCTAGACCCCGACTAAGTGATCGGGCTGGATTAAGTTTATGTAAGAGTTTCGAGATAGTCGGTAGTATGGTTGAGGCGACTTGTCTTTGAATATGGGAGTTCACCACCCATATCTTTAGACTTCTGTGCGGATGATGAGGACCCATCTCAGTTGATCATCCGGCCTAGATGGGATGCTCCTCACGTACGATGCTTTCCGAGAATGTTCAGTGCTTGGCCTTGTCTACTAAGACAAGTGGGTGCGGTTCTCGGCTCTCCATATGACTATGTCTTAACTGGACTTGCATACGCTAACCCCGGGTCCGAAATAGCTATCTTATTTTCCTCGCCTGAGTTCACTACAAGCTCCGCGAGTGACGACTAAAACAACTCACTTGATTGTTTATTCCAAGTGGGTGCACCGCTAATTAGGCTCCGTGCCTCTACAAAAAATATTATGCCTGGGCCACGACACACTGTACTCAGATGCCACACAAGCTTATCGTGTAGGTAAGACCTCGCTGCGCAGAACGGCCGGGCCGGGACTTGCCGCGGAGCGATTTCACTCCCGACCTTTTCCGTGCGCTCGCATGATTGAAAGAGCCAAGGGGACGCGCTCAGGCTATGTGCTTAGACTGGCGGCAAAGACCTGTAGCGGCATGACTTTTCTTGACACCAGTGTTCCAAGTTCATGTCGAGGGACGTGTGCTTGATTGGGCTACTGTGGTATTTTTCACTAGTACAATTCACCAAGGCTCGACCAGTCGACACCTTGGGCCCATTCAGCTTAGAAATCCCTCGAAACATATGCTGTCATGGCTCCAAACTGCCAGCGACCCGTGGAGATGCCTCACTTACAAACAATAAAGGTGCAGATGAATTCGAGTCCCTGCGCGACTCTTCGAGTCCCCCAGGCACTCGGGGGCTACTGACGAGGGGGTGACCCCACGACTCCTACAAGTGAGACTACCTGGTGCGTGTGAAGATAGAAGGCCCACCGGGAAGCTACGACAAGCCCACAATTGGCCCAACCAGGCACCGACGTAGGAGTCCGCGAATAACATGGAAGGTGCAACTTGGCGTACAAGGCAAGACTAGAACTAGGAAACCATCTACTGTAACCTAGCACGGACTCCCCGAGACCTGGCCTAATATATAAAGGCTGGGAGGGGAGACGTCCAGATCAACTCAATACACATCTACTCATCCTAGCCTTGCGAGAACTCGCCTTGGCCTCCATTGTAATCGCCCCCTCACGTGATAATATCGAGCAGGAAGTGCTTCTCCTGTTAGCCGACGAGTATCGTCCAACCTGTGCCATCTCTATGACTAACCCAGGGTCCCTGACCATGGGATTTGCCGGGGTTGATCCCCGTCACAGCTGGTATCACCGGCAGTGAAGGACTGGATTTGGGCCGGGCCACTGGGAAACCACGGAAGAACACGCAAGGGAAAAGGAAGGGAGGTGAGGAGGGGAAAGGGGAAAGTTGCCCATAGAAGGATATGAGTAATAATGATCAAAGTCAATTATAGAAAATTACTCCATTTGAATAGCTTGTAAACAATTTCAGATGCGAGCACCCAATATATTTAAACTAGTATAATAGAAATATCAAAAGACCTTCCCAATTTTTGCTACAACACAGTGGCGCCATCTGCTAGCATAGATTCACGGGGATATTTGAGTTGGGTTTCGCATTGCCTTGGGCATCATGGTTGCAAGGGCTCCTTCATAGTGTTAATACTTGTATTACTTAAGCTCAGACTTGATTGTGCTGTCCGAGAATGAGGATGATGGCGATTCTTAGAGGATGAAGATGTAGAGAAGGTGTGGCGCCCCGGCTCAGAATACCGGAACGCCTCGTGCTCCTACCCAGATCATGTCTTCTGGAACACGACACTTCTTGATATAGAACTGAACCACTTTTATTACCGATGAAATGAGTACAAGAGGGTCTATTCTAGCGCTAGCGGAACGAGGCAAGAGATATCTTTCTCCTAATGCTAGCCGCAGATCTACACCAAGCAGCGGGATAACTCTATCGCAGCGGAATAATACGTAGCAGGGGAACAACGACGACGGTGATGAACTCCACTCCACAGGGACACCGTTTGGGACACCTACGTAACCACGACATTGCCTGCAAGTATTGCATGACACGCGAGGTCAGTACATTGAATGTACTTGCAAGCTCACAAACAACAAAAGCATCAATGCAAAACAATAACATAGCAAGCAGATTAGAGTAAGTTAACGAATCAAGCATATAAGCTAGTACTGTAAAGTAGATAACCATCAACCACTTATCCGAGATCACCTTACTCGTGATCACATGTCACATCTCAATACTGGGATCATTCCGGATCCATATACCGGGATCACTCCGGATGCATAACTCGGGATCACAACAGATCCATAATATCTCATGGCTACCGTGTAGCCATCTCATCAACATCTCGTAAGCTTCGCAAGCTTACCATCACCTGTACGTATCCACGGTTGCAACACGATATCTCACCTATACCGTTGTGATCTAACGGTATGACTTAGTACGAACTTGTCCATAACCGAGGACGCGGCTATTCGAATAGATTTTGACTGTGCAGAGTTTGCGCACTTTACCCACACTATAGAGTTCTTCCTCCATCCAGTACCTTGGAACATCTTCCACGGAACGGACTAGGATTCTCCAACGAGACCGTTCTACCGTGTGCCTCCCTTACCGTATCACCCGACATGCTTCGCAAGCCATGCCTTGGGTAGCACCGTGTCCTCCAGACACACCGGCCATCGCATGGCAAACAACGTTGTCCCAAACGGGGACTAAATCTGTCCCAAACGGGGACAAAACCAAACCGGCTTTCAAGACTATCGCCTCTTACTGGGCAGGGTAACCACGCGCGCATAGCCTTCCCTCCTTGGTGATACACATAAGAGAACACCACGATAGACCGAGCCCAGGCCTTCCCATACAGGCGAGTGTGGCTGCACTGATAAGTTCGGTTCGGTGGCACCTGATCACACCCCATGAAGCCTATCTCTAAAAGCATAAGCATCTAGGTGTCAGGTGCTATACGAGAATCCATAGTCCATGCGAAATCAATATTCCTAAAAATAATCCAAGGCACGATCATGGCTATATTATAATACAATGCATAAATCGATGAATCACTTGGCCATGTCGGATGATCAAAGTAGTACTAGCAATAAGGATGCCCATCACAGTAAGATCATAACCACAACTATCAATCATATTGAATCCAAGAAATATTCATGGCAAAAGCATAATCATGGTTAAACTCTGAACATGCCATGAATAGTCACCCTAATAATCCAAGAACTACGGAAAATTGTATAACCATGTCAAAGTTTTACGAAGATGCAAAAGAGAGTTATGGCTTGCCTTTCACCAGAGGAGTGGGAAACACTCCTGGTCTTCAACACAACAAAAGTCATGCAAATATTTTTTTTCAAATAGCAAAAAGGAAATGGTCACATAAGGTTTTCTTTTCAAACAGAAATTATTAACATAACAACATGGCACAAAAGTTGCACCAAAATAAAGAGGAAATCAATAGGAAACGAATGCAAAAAGAATCATCTCATTTGTAGTTGTATTTTAGGAGATATGGGTGGTCAAAGTCTGGTCAAAATAATGATTTAAAATGGATTTAAATCATTTTTCTGGAATTTCCTGGGGTGGCCACGTCGAAGGCGGGTTTTGGCTAATACGTGTCCACTTGAAAATGGTTCGAAGAGGCTCTGGGAGGCTGACAGGTGGGGTCGGGGTGTCATATGAGAGAGGGGGAGAGAGGGAACAGTGCACGACGAGGCTCACCTTCGACTCAGCTCCGGCGAGGGACCACAGCGAGGTGCGGCGAGGGCTTGGCTGGAACGAGAGCGCCTCCACGGTCACGCCCGTACCCGTGGCGCCTAGAATGGTGGCCGGACGCCGACGTCAGGGTCTTCTCGGTGGCGGCAGGGCCACGGGCTCCGGCGAGGTCACCGATTCCGGCACCAATCCTTGCGGGCCGCGGCCGGGGAAGGTGAAGGGGAGCGAGGGGAGTGAGGTGGTGGTGCTGGATAAGCTAGGAGAGCTTGGAGGTGGGAAAATCGGACTGCAACTCCGCGGCGGCGGTCATCGGTGTTGGGGAAAACAAGCTCCCGCGGCCCGATTGCAAGTGCAGGAACGCGATTGAGGGGAAGGTGAAGCTGCTGGTGACGAGAATGGGTAGGGGAGACCTCCTTTTATAGGGGGGAGGAGGATTCCGAGATGGGCGGTGACAAGGGGTCGTGGTCATGGCAATGCGGAGAGCTGGCGGCCTCTGGTTGCGTCGCGGGGGTTCTAGGGGGTTCGGGGAGGTCATGGGGGAGCAACACGTGCAAGGAGCAGAGGGGGAGCAACCATGGCGACAGCGACGGGACGGGCCACTGTGCTCGTCGCGTTCCGGCGCGGCGGCGAGCAACCGGCGGGATTCCGTCGAGGGAGAGAGGGGCAGAGGGTGCAAGCGTGCCTGGCAAAGCCATTCGGCGCGAGTGGACACGGGGAAAGGGCCAAGGGCGGCCTGCAGCGCGGAGTGCACGCGTCTGGCGACCTCGGGGCACGTCCAGAGCGTGCCAGTGGAACGCCATGGGCGTGGCCACGACGACACTGGTGCGCACATGGGGTTTTCTTGCGGCCAAAGATGCCTATCAGTTTCTTCTTTGACCGTTGACACTTCTATGGTCTTGTATGGTCAAGGGGAGGTCAGGGTTTATCTTATCTTCAAAGATAAGATTTATGCAGCAATCTTGCAGAGCAAGCTGGGGTCAAAGGATGAACAGTGGCTGGGTGGCATGTTGTCACGTGGGCTTAGTGTTGGAAGAACGAGCTCTGTGCAAAGTTTGATCCCAAATGGCCAATCGAATTCTGTACTTCCTTTGTAAGTGTACAAATGGACCAGGAACTTGTGTTGAAGCTAGCATCTCATAGGCTTGATGGAATTGGCTCAAATTTTGTGTGGTGGGGTCTTTGGTGGTGTACACATCTGTGCAAGGTTTTATGGCTAGTGTAAGCTTCTAGCTAGTACTTGCTTCACAATGTATTTTACTGGCCAGAAACTTAATCTTGGTGTTGTGATCACATGGGTGATTGGGCATGGCTCAAACTTGGTTTAGGAGAGTCATTTGGGTGTGGGAATAGGCACAAAAAGTTTCAAGGCCAATGGGTTCCCCTATCATGCCATTGCTTCACAGTGCCCCCTTGCTGCATATCAACTTTGGGAATTTTGTTATGAAGTTTGGCTTATCCCATAAGGCTGAAACTTGGCATAGGATCTTGATATTATCACAAGATTATGCACAAAAAGTTTCACCAGCAATGGATAAGGATAATAACACTTGCTTCACAAAGTGCTATTCTGCCCCCACAGACAAATGAATTCTTCTAGAGGAAAAATCCACTTGGGCCATGCATTATTTTTGGATATTTTGCCTAGAAATGACATCAAGGATATGGGGGAATTATTTGGGGATTTATGGAGCAATATAAATAGGGGTTGCTTCACAATCCTCAAATAACAAGGAATATTCCTTTTATTGGAAAAGGAATATATGGCTTGAATAAAAATGGGGCCTGGATAGGGTGGATCAAGGGACGATCATGGGAAAGGGCTATGGAATCATGGGCTACTTGAGAAAGGAAAGAAAATATGCTCAAGTTTCAAGTCCAAAGAGTTTCTCAAAATCAAACCAAATGGCAAACCCAGAAATAAATCAGAAAAGTTTTTGGAAAAAAAAGTTCCAAAATCCATGGTGTCACAGAAGGACACACATGTAGTGAACGAGGAGGAGGATGTGGCCTCTTTTTGGGGAGATAGAGATAGAGATTGAGAGATGAATCTTATAGAGAAATCATAAGTGGCGGCGCGGGGTGGATGGAGTGATTTCAGCTGAAAGTTCTAGGGTGAAGGACCAATTTATATGTGGTGCATCTCATTGGGCCCGATGGACCCAAAAGTCAATAGATGGGAAGAGCCCATTTTTAATGTGGAAACAACAATTGAAAAATAAAAAAACTCCAAAAGTATTTTAGAGGTACATAAATACCAAATGCGATGACACACCTTACACGCGTCTTTATTGCGGGGTTATCGTTATTCTCATTTTTGGCGATTATATTATGCTTTTTGTTGTGCGTTGTGTCATGAGTCGTTTGTATTTGTGGTCTTTATATGTACCGGGCTTCATCCTACATGCATAGCGCCATACCTAGTTACAAGAATGTACCGCGTACAACACCAACCCCTTCCCAGCCGGCTTTACGGCGGCGAAGGACTGGATCTGGGCCGGGCGCCTAGGAAACCACAGAAGAACACGCAAGGGAAAAGGAAGGGAGCAGATGAAGGGAAAGGGAAAATTGGCCCACAAAATGCAATGAGTAATAATGATCCAAGTCATTTATAGAAAATGACTCCATTTGAATAGCTTTTAAACAATTTCAGATGCGAGCCCCCACTATATTTAAACTAGTATAATAGAAATATCTACAGACCCTCCCAATTCTTGCTACATCACAGTGGCTCCATCGGCTAGCATAGATGACGAGGTTCGGCCTCGGCAAATCCTATGGTTGGGAACCCTGGGTTTAGTCGTAGAGTAGACATGCAGGTTGGCGATACTCGTCGGCTAACAGGAGAAAGCATTTCCTGCTCGATTGTATTATAATGTAGATGATTACAGTGGAGGTCTAGGCGAGATCTCTAGGGACCGGAGGTGTAGCTATGTTATTCGATGCCCTAGACGTCCCCTCTCCCAGCCTTTATATACTAGGCTGGGTCACAAGGACTCCGTCTAGGTTTACAGAGAGGGTTTCCTAGTCTATCTTTAGTCTTGGATGGCAAGTTGCGGTTTCCATGCTCCTCGAGGACTCCTCATGGCGGTTGCCTTGAGTGGGCCATATGTGGGCCGGTCGAGGCTTTCTGCAGGCCCTCCAGCTTGATACGCACCAGGTACCCTCATCTGTAGGAGTCGTGGGGTCACCCTCTCGTCAGTAGCCCCCGAGTTCCTGGGGGACCCGAAGAGTCGCGCAGGGACTCGAAATCCTTCAAACGTGTAGTGTAACTGTGAGTCGTCGGCTGTTAGCCATAAGAGATAGTTTATTCGAGGGATGATAAGCTAGAGGAGGCCCACGGTAGTCGACTGATCGAGCCCTGGTGAATTGGTGCAAAGACCTCTAAAGCCGAAAATCAAGCTGCGTCCCTTGACACGAACTTGGAAAACCACCGGTGCCTAGCAAGATCATACCGCTGCAGGTGTTATAGGATCAATGCCACCGGATTCAGATAATAGCCTTGACGCATCCTTCATTGGCTCAACTTACTCATGCGTTGCATGGAAAACATCGGGAGTGAAGTCGCAGTTGTGGCAAGTCCCGGCCCGGCCGTCTGCGCAGCGGGGTCTTACCTACGCGCTAAGCTTGCGCGACATCTGGGGTGCAGTGTATCGCCGCCCAGGCATCATTTTTCTTAGGCACTGAGCATAATTTACACAAGCATCCACTTAGAAAACAAATCAAGTGGACGAATAGTGGTCACTCGCGGAGTACTGACGATCTCAGGCGAGGAGTTGATAAGAGCCGCACCCACCCGGATGGTCATCGAGTGGGCTGATTACGTGTGTACCCATGCAACACTTCGAGTGCTCGGGTGATTTGTTCTTTTAGATGTTTTGATCCAGTCCTGCCTTCTTTGTGCGAGTAATTACTCGAGCAATCTATCATCTTCTGGGTTAGGGAGCACCCGAACTCTTATATATGCGTTAATTTTTGACGGGGCGAGTAAGCACTCGAGCATGTTGTGGCCTGCAGGGTGAGGGAGCACCCGAACTCTAGACATGTTTGTTCTTTGATGGAGGAGAGTAACCACTCGCATCCTCGGGGCTTAACCCTTGCTCTCTTTTGTAAATATGGGGCGCTCCCGATGGGGGTAATTTTTTTGAGAATGTGGTAAAAAATGTTTTGAAGTAGCAGAGTAGTGAATGATTTCACTGTTCCGCTTTCTGTGAGGTCTTGTCTTGAATTAATTTTGTCAGGGTTGCTATAATGCCCAGTTTTGCAATGATGCTGCTGATGACGCATTTGATGACAGGGGCGTGCTTGTGATGTGTCACATCTTTTGTATAGCCATAATGAAGTTCTGTGGTGCTGTGGCCGTTTGGGTTTCCAATGCGTGTATTGGAAACGCGCGAGGAATTGATGTCTTTAAATATTTGCAAGATGTGAAGGGGCATCTTGCCTTGGAATATGTGCCGTCACGCGCTCTAGTTTTAGTTTAATGATGGCGCCGATTGGATTTTCCACGCGGCCGCCTCGCTTTCCCCTGATCTGGCCTATAAATACCCGTTTGCTTCAGTTCTTCTGAGCTGGTGCACTATCTCTTCGTTCCTCTTTTCCCTCTGCCATTTTTAGTTGTTCTTCAGTTCTTTGGAGCTGGTGCTTCCCTCGGCATGGCTCGCCGAGGTCGTGGTGGTCGTACTCCTCGCTCGTCCTACCGTGGGCGTGGTGGGACGACCGCGGCACCCTCCTCTTCTTCTTTGAGGGAGGGTGTTTGGCGTTATGATTTTCTCCTTGGCATTCTTAGTCCTTCTGTTGGCAGGATCCTTCTTCCTTTTTATTTTTCCTCTATTATTTCCGAGCTCAATCTGAGGGGCCTTTGGATCCGTCTTCAAGGGTGCTCTCGTTCTCCTGTGTGGATAGACCTTGAGGTTGATAGCTCCTCCTTGGTTTTCTTGGGGCCTGGTTGGAGGTCTTTTTCTCGACGGCTAAACTTGCGCGCTCGGGATACCCTTTGCTGCCGGTTTGACGGTGAAGATACTCTCACCGTTCGTGCTTTTGATGCTGGTGGTAATCGTCTGGATCCATACTGGGAGGAAATGAGCAGCGACAACTCTGGCGGGTCAAGGGGCACCTCGACGTCTTCTCCTGCGGCTTCGTCTTCTGCTGACTCCTCGGCTGGTGGTGCTTGCTCTTCTAGTTCTAAGGAGGAGTTGGACGTCAAGCCGCCGAGCAAGCGGGGGCGTCGACCGGCATGGTCGCCAGGCTGAGGAAGACATTGAGTGGCTCCTTGCAGGCTTGGGCTTACTTTGTCTGTGATGATGCCCGTCCAGATGTGGACCAAAGTGCCAATTATCTCAGCATGGGCACACATGTAGAAGTCATAATTCCTTGGGATGATTGGTCTTGTAGTCCTTTAGATAGCTGCTCGAGTCCTTATCTTGTTACCTTTGATGGGCGAAAGACTTTGTACTGACGCATCTTTGATATGAAATGAAAACATCCTTCCAATGCTTGATTTCGTAACGAATCTGCTTTTGTCTTCGGGTGCTCGACCTTGTAATAAATCTGCTTTCATTGGATCGGGTGCGCGACAGCGCTCCCGATGGGAGTAGCCCCCGAGGCTATGTTTGATTCATAGAGTCGAGCGTAGGCTTGAACTGTCCCATCTTTTGTTCTTTGAAAAAAGGACTCATCGGGTACGCGATAGCGCTCCCGATGGGAGTAACCCCCGAGTCTTTAGGTGATCGCTTGTGATAGGGTGAAGACTTAGGAAATCTCCTGCTTTAGTGGCTCCTCGGATCTTGCTTATGAGCTTGAATTTTGGGCTGCTTCACTTGTCCTCATCGCGATTGGAAAACGATGTGGCTTTGGTAGTGCCGCCGTGTGGATGCCTTGGGCACTGTCCTTGCGTCCTTTGTATGTTTTTGGGTGGGGCTGTGTGTAAAGGGGCTTTGTTTTGGATCCCAGCGTCTTGAGGTTTGCTTCGTCGTGTGGGTGATAAAAGCGTCTCCCGGGTGGAGTCCGTGCTCGAGCCTCCGAGTACTTTGAGTTTGGCCGTTGCATAAGCAAAAAAAGCGTCTCTCGGGGGGAGTCAATGCTCGAGCCCCCGAGTGCTTCTAATTAGGTTGTCGCATAAGCGAAAAAAGCGTCTCTCGGGGGGAGTCAATGTTCGCCCCCCCGAGTGCTTCAGATTAGGTTGTTGCGTAAGAGAAAAAAGCGTTTCTCGGGGGGAGTCAATGCTCGAGCCCCCAAGTGCATCAGGTTAGGTCATCGCGTAAGCGAAAAAAGTGTCTCTCGGGGGGAGTCAGCGCTCGAGCCCCCGAGTGCTTCAGATTAGGTCGTCGCGTAAGCGAAAACAACATCTCTCGGGGGGAGTCAATGCTCGAGCCTACGAGTGCTTCCGATTAGGTCGTCGCGTAAGCGAAAAAAGCGTCTCTCGGGGGGAGTCAATGCTCGATCCCCCCGAGTGCTTTAGATGACATCGTTTGGGCAGCACATTTTTATTATTTCGAATTTTACATGAGTTTCCAGTTGGCGCTGCTTTATATCCTTGAGTTGCTGAGTGGAGTTACCGAATGAGCGGTCTATGGGTAGAAGAGGCGCATGTTTGCCACGTTCCATGGATTTCCCACATCTTCGTTTGTCTTTGGGTTCTTTATCCTGTATGCACCTCCTCCGATGACTTCAGAGATTATGAATGGTCCTTCCCATTGTGTGGAAAGCTTGTGGACCTTTTCTTGTATTAGTCGCAAGACGAGATCGCCTTCTTCAAAAGTTCTTGTTCCCAGGCGTCTGCTTTGGTATGTGTGCAGCTTGTCCTGGTATCCTTCTGAGCTTGCGAGAGCTTTGTCCCTTGCTTCATCCGCGACATCTTTATCGTCTTCTAGTGCATCCTCTGCTTCTTCTTCTTCATATCCGGTTAACCGTGGAGCTCCGAATTTGAGGTCGTGTGGTAACACCGCCTCTGCTCCGTATACCAAGAAGAATGCCGTGTACTGGGTTGAAGAGTTGGGAGTAGTGCGCAGGCTCCATAGGACTGCAGGTAGTTCTTCTATCCAGTTTCCCTCGGCTTGCTCGAGTGGCGCGAGGATCCTTTTTTTAATTCCACCGCATACTAAACCATTTGCTTTTTCTACTTGGCCGTTGGACCGCGGGTGAGCGACTGAGGCGTAGTTGATTTTGATGCCTAGTTCATGGGAAAAGTTCTGTAATTCGGCTGCTGTGAAGTTTGTTCCGTTGTTTGTGATGATGATGTGTGGTACGCCGAATCAAAAAATGATCGACTTGATGAAGTTGATAGTTGTGAGGGACATCGAGCTGGTGATTGGCATTGCTTCAATCCACTTGGTGAATTTGTCGACTGCTACTAAGAGGTGCGTCCTGCCGCCTTTGCACATTTCTTGAGTGGTCCTACCATGTCGAGTCCCCATGTGGCGAAAGGCCATGAAAGTGGTATCGTCTTGAGCTCGGATGCTGGGGCGTGGGGCCGACTGGCGAATTTTTTACATGCGATGCAGCGTCGCACGATGTCTTCCTCGTTTCGCATTGCAGTTTGCCAGTAAAAACATGTTCGGAAGGCTTTGTCTACGAGTGCACGACTGCTCGCGTGGTGCCCACATGTGCCTTCCTGGATCTCGACCAGTAGGGCTTTGCTGTCTTCTTCTTCAATGCATTTTTGGAGTACCTGGGAAATGCTGCGCTAGTAGAGTTGTCCATTGATTATGGTGAATGACTTCAATCGTCGGCTGATTCGTCAGGCTTCCGCGACATCTTGCGGCAGGATGCCTTGTAACAGGAATCTGAGGAAAGGTCTTGTCCAAACTGGCTTTCGAGTCCTGCTGGTTCACCCTCATCGACTGCGTTGTTGGCTTCACCGTCGACGACCGGGTCTGCTGCTGCTACCTGCGCGGGCTCTGTTGTGCTGTCATTTTCTTTGGCTGACTCTGGTACTCGTGTTTTGACTTTAATCGATCTTTGGCCTATTCTTTCGAGGAAGACTCCTGGGGGGATTGGTCCTCGAGTGGGTCCAATGTTGGCGAGTTCGTCTACTTCTGTGTTGTTTGCTCTGGAGACGTAGTTGAGCTCGCATCCATTGAATTCTCCTTCTAGGATATTGTAGAGCTTTTGGTAGGCCGACATGTTTTCCGCGACTGCTTCACAATCCTTCATTATTTGTTGGACGACAAGGTTGGAGTCGCCATAGATGACGAGGCGAGTGGCGCCGCAAGCTTTTGCCATCCGCATGTCATGTAGTAGTGCCTCGTACTCTGCTTCGTTGTTTGATGCCTTGCTGAAGTTGATCTGGAGTACGTATTTAAGCTTATCTCCTTTGGGTGAGATTAGCACAACGCCTACTCCAGCTCCTTGGTGCCTTTTAGACCCATCGAAGAACATTTTCCATTAGTTGGAGAGGTCTGGAGGACCGGGTGTTTGCACTTCCATCCACTCAACCAGAAAATCTAGGAGTACTTGAGCTTTGATCGCCGTTGGGTGCTTGAATTGAAGATTGCGAGGGCTGAGCTCGATGTTCCATTCGGCGAATTGGCCAGTTGCTCCTGGGTTGTTTAGGATGTCCGCGAGAGGTGCGCTGCTGACGACCGTGATGAGGTGCTCGTCGAACTAGTGTGTCACTTTTCGTGATGTCATGACGATGACATACACGAGCTTCTGGTAGTGCGGTACCGCTGCTGTAATTTTCTTAGGACCTCGCTGAGGTAGTAGATTGGCCTCTGTATGCTTTGCACTTTTCCTTCTTCCGAGCGACCGACCACAAGCGCGGTGCTAACCACACAGCTGCATGCTTCTATGTAGAGGTACACGGGTTCCCGCTCCTTAGGTATTTCCAAAATTGGTGGTGTTGACAGAGTTTTCTTGAGGTCCGCGAATGCATTCCGGGCTTCTTCGGTCCATTGAAATTTTTCTCCTTTTCTGAGCCGTTGGTAGAATGGCAGGGTTCTTTCTCCCAGTCTGCTGATGAAGCGGCTCAGGCCCGCGAGTTGCCCAGTAAGCTGCTGGACGCCCTTAACATCAACATGTTCTTGCATCTTTGCGATTGCTTGGAATTTTTCCAGGTTTTCTTCGACTCAGCGGGCGGAGACCATGTACCCGACCAGTTTCCTAGCCGGGACGCCGAACACACATTTCTTTGGGTTGAGTTTGATCCTGTACTTGTTGAGAGCTGTAAAAGTTTCTCGGAGATCATCGAGTAATGTGTCTGCACTGTATGTCTTGATAACGATGTCGTCGACGTAGACTTGGACGTTCCTGCCGATTTGGTCTCTTATGCATGACTGCATCATCCGCTGGTACATGGCTCCAGCGTTCTTCAGTCCGAATGGCATAATCCTGTAGCAGAATACACCGTAGGGTGTTATGAATGAGGTGTGCTCTTCGTCTTCTTCCTTCATCCTGATCTGGTTGTATCCTGAGTAGGCGTCGAGAAAAGACATCAGGTCACATCCTGTGGTTGAGTCGATGATCTGGTCGATCCTTGGAAGGGGGAAGTGGTCCTTTGGGCATTTCTTGTTGACGGGCCCGTAATCGACACATATACGCAGTACGTCTTTGTTCTTTTTGGGCACGAGAACTGGGTTTGCGACGCACGTGGATTTCTTTGTCTCTCGGATGAATTGGGCGTCGAGTAGTCGGTTGACTTCTTCCCCGATTGCTTTGCGCTTTGGCTTGGAGAATCTGCGCAGCGCCTGCTTTACTGGTGTGGTGTTCGGGTAGATTTGCAGGGCATGCTCTACAAATTCTTGGGGTATTCCGGGCATGTTGGTCGGACACCAGGCGAAGATTTACCACTCCTTGCGGAGGAAAACCATGAGTGCTGTTGCTTTGTCTTCTGGTTGATGAGTGTAAATTTGAACTGTCTTGGTCGGGTCGGTCGGGTGTACTTGATGAGCCGTTGTGTCGCTGTCGATGCTAAAATCGTGAGTAAATTCTTTTTTCTCGCTTTTGCTTGCTAGTGGAAAGATGCTTTTGTCTACCGCCATTGCTATTTCTTCAAGCTGCTGGTGTGCTCCAAACGTGTCGGAGACATGATGGAAATCCCGGTCGCACTGGTCTGATTTGACGAAGCTTCTATTAACCGTGATGACTCCAGAAGTCCCAGGAATCTTGAACTTGAGGTATGCGTAGTGCGGGGCTGCCATGAACTGTGCGAACGCAGGTCGTCCTAGTATGGCATGGTATTGGGACTCCCAGTCGAGTACTTCGAACTCGAGGATTTTTCTTGAGAAGTTGCCCCTGCTACCGAAGATGATAGCGAGCTCGATTAATCCCAGGGAGGAGGCTGCTTCCCCTGGTACTACGCCGTAGATTGTGATGCCAGAGTTTTTCCAGACTAATTGTGGGATTGACATTTTGCTCAAGGTGCTGGTGAAGATGATGTTGAGGCTGCTGCCCCCGTCCATGAATTTTATGTCCATATCGTAACCGCCAATCTGAGTTTCAAGAACCAAAGGTGCGTGCCCTGATCTTGGAATTGCAGGCGGGTGATTGTCTTGCGAGAAGGTGATGTTGGTTTCTGAACCGTGTAGGTGGTAGGTTTCTTCTATCAGCAGGTCTTCGGCTGCTCGAGCTTGCGTGGTGTACGCCTCCTGGTTTTCACTTGGAGGTCGTCCTTCCTGGATCATGCAGACTCATCCGTGGGACGACGGGTACTATTCTTCTGAGTTGTGCACTGGCGACTGCGCTATCTTTCGAGCTTGTTTGGGTTTGCGCTGTTTTTCTTCCTTGAACTTGTAGGAGAGTTCGCCGAACAGACGACAACTCCTCAATGTGTGGCTTGATCTGATACGTCCCCAATCGTCCTCGAAGCAATGGATTGTGCACGACCCATCCAGTTGCTCTTGGGCTGTGAGTCTGCTGGAGCCGGCGTGTCTTCTTCTTCTTGCGATGCGAAACGAATGCGAGTGGTCTTCTGAATGGGAGCGGAGTCTTGGATCAAGCTCGATTCCATCATTGATCGAGTAATCGCGAATAATCTTGGAGAATTCGTCCGATCTTCGTTCGGGGTCGTAGTACTCGCCAGATTTAGTTTCACAGTCTTGTCCTGTTGCGTGAGCGGTGGCGGGTGCTCGGGTGGATGTTGGTGCTGTCGAGCCGGGCGGCGGTTCCTCGAGTGAAACATCGATTTTGACTTCTTGGTCTGGCTCTGCGACTGGGATTGCAGCCGTGGTTTGTGTTCGCCTGCTACGTCGTCGAATTTTCTTCCGCTAGGCGCGACTTTGGTAGTCGCCGAAAGATTGGTTTTGGTGCAGTCGCTGATAGAGCGCCTTTGGAGGCGCGATGGAGAGGCTTGCGATGAGTCTGAGTTCTTTGGGTGGATTGGATCTAGCTCGAGTCCTCGAGTTACAATTTGCTTATGGCGGGCCCGCCGAGATCGTGATTCCAACCTGCATAGTCGCCACGGTCGGCGCCAATTGACGAGGATCGGCCTCGACAAATCCCAGGGTTGGGAACCCTGTGTTTAGTCGTAGAGCAGACATGCAGGTTGGCGATACTCGTCGGCTAACAGGAGAAAACACTTCCTTCTCGATTGTATTACAATGGAGATGATTATAGTGGAGGTCCAGGCAAGCTCGCTCGAGACCGGAGGTGTAGCTATGGTATTCGATGCCCTAGACGTCCCCTCCCCCAGCCTTTACATACTAGGCTAGGTCATAAGGAGTCCGTCTAGGTTTATAGAGAGGGTTTCCTAATCTATCTTTAGTCTTGGATGGAAAGTTGAGATTTCCATGCTCCTCGAGGACTCCTCATGGCGGTTGCCTCGAGTGGGCCATATGTGGGCCGGTCGAGGCTTTCTGCATTCCCTCCAACTTGATACGCACCAGGTACCCTCATATGTAGGAGTCATGGGGTCACCCCCTCGTCAATAGATAAACGGGGATATTTGAGTTGGGTTTTCCATTACCTTTGGCATCATGGTTGCGAGGGTTCCTTCATAGTGGTCACACTTGTATTACTCGAGTTCGGACTTGATTGTGCGGTCCGAGAATGAGGTTGATGGCGGTTCTTAGAGGAATAAGATGTAGAAAAGGACACACATGCGGTTGATGGTACGAGAAATGATAACGGCTTCTCGCCCTTTGTTGGTTACTGATGACCCTCAATGTAAAGGGATCTATTGCAGCGTTTTCGATAAGTAAGAGTGTTGAACCCAACGAGGAGAGAAAGGTATTGATAGGTGATTTTGGACAAGGAATAACTGCAAGCACTGAAAGATAACTTTTTAGGGGTTTTCGATATAAGAAATAATAAGATAAAAGCAAGCAAAGTAAATAGTACTGAGGAGCAGAAAGTGTCCCAATCCTTTGGAGCAAAGGATAAGCCTGACAACTGAACTTATAAAGACTAAAGAGTTCTTGAGGACACATGGGGAGGTAGTCACGTGCTTTCGCCATACTCCGTATCGATAACAAGTGTTGTGCTGATAAGTGTTGAGTGGGTGGATCTATGCTAGCACACCTTCTAGACTAAGATAAGTGCACTCTTATGATTAAACATCTTGCAAGCATCCGCAAATACAAGATAGAAATTAAGGCGAAGCCTAACCACATCAATAAGATCAAGGATCCAATAGTCCCTTGTGCAAAAGTGTGCAAACTAGGGTTCATGTTTCCGTCACTCCGGCAACCCAACGTAAGCATTCTTAATACACAATGTATTCCCCTAGGTTCTTAATAAGGCGAACTGTTGCGTGTTCGACTCACACAACACCACTAGGAAAATAACAACACAACTTAAATATCAAACAACACAAATTACTTCAACATCATATGACTACTAACAACTAGACTTCTCCCATGTCCTCAAGAACTAAAGTAACTACTCACAAGACATAAAATAGATCATGATCAGAGGTGATAAATATATGATAAACAATCTGGACATAATGATATTTCTCCAACAAAACTCAATAACATTCACCACAAAGTAGTAATCAACACCAGTAGAGTAGAGAGGATAGATAGTACGGATTACAACACAAGATAAACTTGTGAGGTGAGATTGGATGGTGGTGGAGATGGTGCTGATGTTGGGGATGATGTTGATGATGATCTCGATGATGCCCGTGATGATGGTGATGACGATGGCGATGATATCCCCTTCCGGGAGGTGATCTCCACGGTGGAATCTGCCCGCCGGAGAGCCCTTTTTTTCTCTGTAGGTTTCCGCCACGGAGCGGCGGCGAAACTCCGTAAAAGCTTCTATTTTTTAGGTTTTCGCGTAACGAGGAGTATATAGGCCCGAGCGGGGAGCCGGGAGTGGCCCTAGGGCTCCAGGCGCCCTCCCGGCGCGGCCAGGAGTGGGGCCGCGCCAGGTGGCCGCCTGGGGCCCCCCCTCTGGCCCCTCTTTGGCGTGTCTTCGTTAATCTTCTGGAAAATACCCTCCGTCGATTTTTAGGTAATTTGGAGGTATTCTTGTTCAGCAACTCAGCGCCCACTTTTTACCGCTGAATCCTGCGTCTGCTGCTTCGGCACCGGAAAGTTGCAAACTGTGTAAAATAAACCAAAACAACATAAGAACATCATCGTAATATGAAATATATCAATGAATAAGGATGAATTACGATATTAAATAGTGATGCATTTTGGACGTATCAGTTACCCCAAGTGGAAGGTTGAGATGTAGAAAGCGGCAAATTTCCCTTGGCAAAGATACCAAGGTTTGAGTCAATACAGTAGGACTCCAAGGTCGACAAGTAGGTGGTAAAGTGAGCAACGCGTCATTGAATCACTTGCCAACTTATTCTTGTTGTTGTTATGTCTTCTTCAGTCTTGAAGCATACTAAATAGATGGGGGTCTAATGAAACGTAAACTTATTGTACTCACATAGAAGAAACACATGGCACAACACACAACATCAATCAAAGACACAAGCAAAACCTGACAAAACAAAACAAAACAAAACAAAACATAAAACATCTAGTTCATCCATAGCAAAACATGCATCGATCCACATCTCCAGCTAACATTAAAAGGGAACATCATACACTTAGTGCACACCTACGAATATTCTATTCAACAATTGCAAAACATAAGCTTCAATATGTCGACGTCTTTGCTCCCATGTTCACATCTTCTTCATTATCTTCAATCCTGGACACATGTTGGCGTAGTGTCCCTTGTTCCTGCACCGGTAACACTCAAGTTGGCTAAGGTCCTTCCTTTTCTTCCTCCCGGGTGCTTCCTTGAACTCCTGGATAATCCTCTTCACTCCTTCCTTTTGTTGTGGAAGTACTTGTTGTGTCATGAGAAAAAATTGACACTGAGCGGGGTAATGATTATTTCCTTCGCACACAAAACATGTGACTTGAGCAGTGGGACATTCTTCACCCCTGTGCATTTCCTCACAATTGGGACATCCATCTTGGTGTCCTTCATAGGAGTGTCCCACTTCACCGCAAATTGTGTAGGCACAGATCTTCTTAAGGTTTACCATCCTTTGCATCGGGGAGATGAGGCGGGATCCCAACAAAATCTTTGTAAATTCCTTCCAAGTAATCTTCTTTCTCGATTTGTTAATTGCCTGATGCATTGTCCACCAAGTAGAAACCTCTTCTACAAGGTGCTTGACAGCATAGTGGAACATGTCATCACTTCTAACCTTATTACGCTCCATGTGTTCCTCCATATTATGAATCCATTGTTCCACCTTCAGTCTAGTCATCGCCTCGGAGAAGGTGAGTCCTACTACATACTTCATCTATTGAGCCCAAACGACAAGGGTTAGGGCAACTAGGATACAAACAAGAAAACAATCTAAAGACAACACCAAGCACATGCACACAAACAAGAATAAGGCAAAACACCTATATGCAAACAACATCACATAACATCAATCAATAAATTCACAAAAGTCAAACCACACAAACAACTCCTAGGGTAAGGTTATATGTGCAAGACATACGATCTCATCATACTACGCGCAATTCGTTTAACTAACTCCACCTAAAAGTGGTGGTCTGAATCTAAGCTTCATCCTTCTCAGCTAAGCTGATCTTGAAGATCCTCTCGTATTGTCAAAACTTATTGAACCACATAGGATACTCCAGTTCTGGCAGTGGTAACCTCAATTGATCCACAAGATTGTTGATGTACTTCTCAAAAGTCATGTCTTCAGGGGCATAAGCAACTAGGATGGTCATTTAAATTAAAACAAGATAAGAGTTTAGAAGATGAATAATAGATGAGAAATACTAGTGGAAAGAGTAAGTAACCAAAGAGTGATAAAATATTTTTGTTCCTATGGCTTTTCCTATCCATTTTCTAGGGTCACGACCTACAGTCAACATGGGCTCTGATACCATCTGTAACGACCCAATTCACTAAAGAATCCAAGTCTCTGTGCATTCTGTGCTAGTCCCTGGATCAATAGCTAGCACACACAGTACATGATGTAATATCAAGACTAAACGACATGTCATAAATATTACATCAAAGATCCAGTATTACAATAAAACATACCTGCATAGCGCAAGGCTAGCTTACAAATAGAATACATCGGATAAACAATAAAAGCTTCGTGGCGTCCATCAACTCCACCGGCATAGTTGAGTATAGACATCGTAACCCTACATCGCATCACTTACTCGTCGCATACAATCCTGGAACACCGAAGGTTACAGCCCGACAACGGGTCAGTACATCTGATTCGTACGGCAAGTCACACGAAAAAGGATATAACAGATCTACATCTACATGCAAGGATAAGTCAAAGGAAAGGCTTATGGTTTTGTTTTGCAGAAAGCTGATTTTTCCCAATCTACCTAGTCAAATTTTAGTTTAACTTACTACTTAAGATTTAACTGGGCACACCAGTTCCAATCCACACCCTTTATTAAATCTTGCCCACTCAAGTTTATTATGGTGATTCATCTGTCAAGATCCTCCAGTAACAGTAATGTCTAGTAGCTCAAGGATGTCCATAACCGGGGACATGACTAATCATGATTAGTTTTTACTCTGCAGAGGTTCGTACACTTTTCCCGCTGGACTCAACCCGAAGATTGAGACGAAGTCTTTCAGAAGAGGTCACCTACACCCAACGGCAAGCCGGTACACCTACCAAAATCTACATCTGCTAGCTTTGCACGGGAGAGGCTTCCCACAACGTACTCGACTAAGCCAGAGCCCATATGGCCAGCGGCTGTACATGGAAGCCACTGGTCACCAAGTATGTCTGATCTTTTTGAGCCTGGACGGCGCCCACTTACGTTCAGAGGGTAGATACCATGACGTACTGTCGACCACCAAAACCAACCATTAGGGGTACAACCTGGTCTCGCCTTAGATAAGGTACGAGCCCCCAGGGAGCACTCCCTACCCGTCCAAAGGTGTATTCTAGTTAAGGTTTGCTAGTCAAGTCATTTAATCCTTACACAGCTCAATGAATTCTCAAACCAATCCCCGTCTACAAGCATAGCAATATATAACAAACACGAACTAGGGCGACAAAGAATACATGATCAGATCATATGGCTATCCTACCAGGTTTGCAGCAATAATAATATAAAACTTCCTACACATGCATAGGGTGATATTTGCTGCATGCATAAGTAAAAATATAGGTTGTGAAAGGGTCAAAATGTAACTTGCCTTATCAATTCGATGAAGTTCTTCGCTCTCACGATCCAGATAACTCTACTCGTCACACTACGAGCAATCTATCGTAAAGGAAAGATTCCACATAAGCAATCACGCCAAAAGGAACCACAAGATCAACAAATCAAACACAATAAGGTTTAACAACAAAAACAAATGGGCTTAAAAGGTATAGGTGTCGATGTGCTCGAAGGTGATAGGTGAAAGGTAAACTCGAGTGAGTTAACAGATAAAGAATTTTCACTAAAAAATAATTATGAATAAAGATACTAAGAACTAAAGATAGCTATCATGGCAACATGAACGGTGTGTGGTTAGTGCCGATAGGATGTCTCATATGATCCAATATGCAAAAAGAATCACGTGCGACAAAACACTACAACACGAGTTATAGAAGGTTGAAGTTTGAATTAAATTTAAATTCAAACAGATCACAAAGTATTTGAATATGGTGTATGGATGATGTGAACAGAAAGTATATGACATGAGTGATCCAACGGAAAAAGAATAAATCGAATTGGATCAACGGTATAAAAGATACGGCCTCCGGAAGTTTGAATTTGAATTTAAATAAATTAAAATTCAAAAGTGTGCAAATGCATGGGAAGTCAACTCTATGATAAACTAATGATCACTACGAGCGTTTAGGAAAAAGAATCACCTTATTCCGATACATGGTTTAAAAGATATAGCTAAAACGGTTCTAGGGTAAAATCTGTGAAAAAGGATTCATTCGCAATTCAAATAAAATTTCCATCACGAATATACCCCTGGTGCTATTGAACGAACGGTGTTCGTTGATGGCTTTAGCTAGCGAACGTTCACTGAATAAGGGGTTCAGCCTGAGTCGGTTAAATACCTAAACCAGGGAAAAACCATGTTAAACCGAACCGGTTTAATAAAAAAAAACAAAACCCGAACTACTAGATCCGATCTGGACCATTGGTGCCATATCCAATGGTCTCGGAGCACTCATCGAAGACTGGCGGCGGCTCCACGTTCGGCGAGGTGGCGCGGCTCGGGATCCGGCGGGGATGGCCCCTCCGGCGACGGCGGGATGGCGGACCGGTGCGACGGCCTCGGAGGCGCTCGGGCGGGGCACGACCGAGGCGGTGACCGGCCGGCGGCGGCGCGCGAACTCGGGGGCGTCGAACCAACGGCGGCGGGCGGCCGTGGCGACGGGCAACACGGCGTGTTGGCTGGAGGCGTCGTGGTGAGGTGCCGGCGGATGGGGTGGCGGTGTTCAGCCGATGTGGATGGGCGTGGCGGCAGCTCGGGCGGCTCGGCCGAGACGAGCTCGAGCTCCAACTCCGGCGACAAATTCCGACGAGCTCGGGCGGCGCGGATAGATCACGAGGGATGCAAAAATTGCGAAAAATTGGATGAGCATGAAGTAGGGAATATTTATAGCCAAGTTTCTTGCCAAAGGGGTCAAAAACGGATTAGAAATCGCGAAGATCTGGGGATTCCGGCGAAGTCCGTGATGAACACGGCGGAGCTCGGTGATGACAGGTGGGCCTCGGCTGTCATCCACACAGAGGAAGACAGAAAAATAAAAGAAAAAAAAACTGGGCTGCGCTAATGGGCTGGACTGGCAGGCGGTGCGGCACTACGCTGCGCGTACGGGCGAGAGGTAGGTGTGGGCCTAGGGCGGCTGCTTTGTATTTTTTTTCTCGGAATTTCAAGAAATTTTATAAAATCAACCATACCTTAGAAAAATATCACATAAATTTCTAAATTCGTAAAATAATCTCAAGAAAATTATGCAATTAAAATATTGACAAAAAAGATAAATAAAAATAATAACATTATTCAATCACTTTATTTAGTTATAAAATATTTTTAAAATCAACAAAAATGTCAAACAATTATTTAAATAATTTCCACTAAATGTTTCCGAAGAAGTCATTTTATCTCCCCCCATGTTATAATTGTTTTTGAATGGAACAATTATTTAAATAACTCCAATTAATGTAAAATCATATTTAAAACATTTCCAACATTTTTATTTATTGAAGGAGTCATATTACCTTCTCTCATTTTGTTGGATTTATTTTAAATGTTAAATTCCAAAACACCAACAATGAATATTAGGGAAAGTCCTGTTATTCCCTCTCATTTTTTTAATATTCAATTCAACTCCAAAAGTTTTCGAATCCTACTGAAAATTAAACATATCAAGCAAAACAATCATTATAATATTTTATTTATTAACATTCCAAAATTTGGAAAATTTTGGAATGTTACAGGCATCCTTTCAATTGCTTCGATCTTGGCCCTGTCCACCTCAATTCCCCTCTCGGAAATCTTGTGGCCAAGAATAATTCCCTCGTTGACCATAAAGTGGCACTTCTCCCAGTTAAGCACCAGATTTGTCTCCTCACATCTCTGCAAAACTTTATTAAGGTTGTGGCGACAATGGTCAAAAGAGGTTCCATGGACGGAGAAATCGTCCATGAATACCTCCACAATTTCTTCACAAAAACCATGAAAGATAGCAGACATACACCTTTGAAAAGTAGGAGGGGCATTACATAAACCAAAAGGCATACGTCTATAAGCATAAGTACCATAGGGACAAGTAAAAGTGGTCTTCTCTTGATCAGCAGTGTTAACATGAATTCGAGAGAAGCCGGAATAACCATCTAAATAACAAAAATGAGTATTCTTGGATAACCTTTCAAGCATTTGGTCGATGAACGACAACAGGTAGTGGTCCTTCCTGGTTGCCTTGTTCAGCTTCCTGTAATCGATACACATTCTATATCCAATAATAATTCTCTGAGATATTAGTTCATTCTTATCATTAGGAACCACAGTTGTTCCTCCTTTCTTTGGAACACAATGAACCGGGCTTACCCACTTACTATCAGCTATAGGGTAGATAATACCTGCGGCTAGAAGCTTGAGAATCCCAGTCCTTACAACATCCATCATTTTCGGATTCAACTGTCATTGATGATCAACAACTGGCTTAGCATCAGGCTCAAGGTTGATGGTATGTTGACAAATAGACGGACTAATCCCCTTAAGGTCATCAAGGGTATAGCCAATTGCACCTCGATGTTTGCGAAGTACTTCCAATAGTCGCTCTTCTTCATACCCTGAAAGGTTAGAATTGATAATAACAGGATATACTTTCTTTTTATCTAAATAAGCATATTTGAACGAATCAGGAAGAGGTTTAAGATCAAACACTGGATCTTCTTTTGGTTTCGATAAAATTCCAAAAGGCTCAACTGGAATGTTGTGCTTTAGGATAGCAGGTTGTCTTAAGAATATTTCGTCCAACTCATTTCTATCCTGCATATGCAAATCATTCTCGTGGTCCTCCATATATTGGTGCAAAGGATCATTAGGAGGAATAGCAATGGAAGCAATATCTTCAATAATCTTATCATTACTAGGCAAATCGGTACGACGAGGCTGCTTAGAGAACTTAGAAAAATTAAATTCATATGGCTCACCATTGAATTCAACGTTTCTCACAATTCCGATAGGAGAGATAGTTTCTCTGTTTGCAAGATGAATAGTAACATCAACTTCTTCAACTTCACAAGGTGAAATTTCACCCATGATCTCTTGATAAAGTGAATACGGGATAGCACTAGCACTCGATCCCAAATCGCATAGCCCATAATAATTGTGATCTCCTATTTTTACAGATACTACCGTAGTACCTGAAATTGGGCCTTTATTCTTGGCTGTGACAAGGTTAGTGGAAACAACACAAAAATTTATATTGGAATCTAAAGCATCATTAGTAATAAGATCCTTAACCAATGCAACTCGAGGATAGACCTTGATCTGGTCCTCAGGCTCATCAATTTTTCTCTCACTCTTATTCATTATGCCTGTCACGAAAGAGTGCTCCCTTATTCTTACGGGAAAAGGGGGCTTTTCATATAACTGCAGGCATAATAGGGTCATCAACATGAATATGAATAGGTGATTCTTTGAAGGGTTTATGATGCTGATTCTTCTTCTTCTTAGAAGAGTCAATATGAGAGGCAAAGTCCTTACAAAAATCAATCATTACATGGGAATAAGGACCAATCTTAGAGCAAAAGGTATTAAAGTAATCAGTTTTCACATAGCTCTCTATATAATCATGCTCATAATTTATAGTGGATTCAATACCTTTATCTATTTCCCAATCTTCGGTATTCTTCTGGATCCTTTCAAGGAGATCCCATCTTTCTTCAACGCTTTTTGTCTGAAATACCCCACTAGAGGAGGCATCCAACATCTCCTTATCCTAACAAGAAAGTCTAGCATAAAAATTTGTAAGTATAGTTTTCTTGGGGAGCTCATGAATAGGACATTTGAGCATTAGAGATTTCAATCTCCCCCAAGCTTGAGTGATGCTTTCTCGATCACGAAACCTAAAGTTATAGATATAATTCCTGTCTCGATGAATTTCATGAAGAGGATAAAACTTGGTATAAAAGAGAGACATAAGCTCTTGCCAATCAAGCAAATGAGAGTTATCGAGAAGCTTATACCAATCTGAAGCTTTATCTGTAAGCGATACGGAGAACAATTTCTTCATGACAAACTCCTTTGATACACCTGCAAGCTTAAATAGTGAACATAGTTGTGATAAATATAGCAAGTGTTCACTGGGATGTCTGTCTCCTGCATAACGATTAGCCAAAGCACAATCGATAATACCAGCTGGTATTTTATAAGGCACAATTTCAGTAGGGGGAGGTACAACCACCACAGATGTGGGGTGTTTCCCCATAAGCAATGATTCAATAGCTAGGTTATCCATACGAATAAAGAGTAGCAACAACAAAATAAAAATTTCCTTACCAACTTCACTTACCAATAGCGCTATGCTCCCCGGCAACGGCGCCAGAAAACTTTACTTGATGACCCTCAACATAAAGGGATCTATTGCAGCGTTTTCGATAAGTAAGAGTGTCGAATCCAACGAGGAGAGAAAGGTATTGATAGGTGATTTTGGACAAGGAATAACTGCAAGCACTGAAAGATAACTTTTTAGGGGTTTTCGATATAAGCAACAATAAGATAAAAGCAAGCAAAGTAAATAGTACTGAGGAGCAGCAAGTGGCCCAATCTTTTTGAGCAAAGGATAAGCCTGACAACTGAACTTATAAAGACTAAAGCATTCTTGAGGACACATGGGGAGGTAGTCACGTGCTTTCGCCATACTCCGTATCGATAACAAGTGTTGTGCTGATAAGTGTTGAGTGGGTGGATCTATGCTAGCACACCTTCTAGACTAAGATAAGTGCACTCTTATGATTAAACATCTTGCAAGCATCCGCAAATACAAGATAGAAATTAAGGCAAAGCCTAACCACAGCAATAAGATCAAGGATCCAATAGTCCCTTGTGCAAAAGTGTGCAAACTGCGGTTCATGTTTCTGTCACTCCGACAACCCACCGTAAGCATTCTTAATACACAATGTATTCCGCTAGGTCCTTAATAAGGCGAACTGTTGCGTGTTCGACTCACACAACTCCACTAGGAAAATAACAACACAACTTAAATATCAAACAACACAAATTACTTCAACATCATATGACTACAAACAACTAGACTTCTCCCATGTCCTCAAGAACTAAAGTAACTAATCATAAGAAATAAAAGAGATCATTATCAGAGGTGATAAATATATGATAAACAATCTGGACATAATGATATTTCTCCAACAAAACTCAATAGCATTCACCACAAAGTAGTAATCAACACCGGTAAAGTAGAGAGGATAGATAGTACGGTTTACAACACAAGATAAACTTTTGAGGTGAGATTGGATGGTGGTGGAGATGGTGCTGATGTTGGGGATGATGTTGATGATGATCTCGATGATGCCCGTGACGATGGTGATGATCTCCCCTTCCGGGAGGTGATCTCCACGGCGGAATCTACCAGCCAGAGAGCCCTTTTCTTCTCTGTAGGTTTCCGCCACGGAGCGGCGGCGGAACTCCGTAAAAGCTTCTCTTTTTTAGGTTTTCGCGTAACGAGGAGTATATAGGCCAGAGGGGGGAGACTGGAGTGGCCCCAGGGCTCCAGGCACCCTCCCGGCGCGGCCAGGGGTGGGGCCGCGCCAGGTGGCCGCCTGGGGCTCCTGTGGCCCCCTCTAGCCTTTCTTTACGTTGCGGGGTTAACATTATTCTCATATTGTGCGATAACATTAAGTTTTTTGTTGGGCGTTGTGTAATGAGTTGTTTGTATTTGTGGTCTTTAGATGTACCGGGCTTCATCCTTCCGACATAGCGCCTGACCTAGCTACATGACTGTACCGCGTATCATCACTAACCCCTTCCCAGCCGGCATCACCGGCGTCGAAGGACTGGATCTGGGTCGGGCGGCTGGGTAACCACGGAAGAACACACAAGGGAAAATGAAGGGAGGAGAGGAGGGCAAAGGGCAAAGTGGCCCACAAAATGTAATGAGAAATAATGATCCAGGTCATTTATGGAAAATTACTCCATTTGAATAGCTTGCATATAATTTCAGATGCGAGCACCTACTATACTTAAACTAGTATAATAGAAATATCAAAAGACATTCCCAATTCTTGCTACAACATAGTGGCCCCATCGGCTAGCATAGATTCACGAGGAGATTTGAGTTGGCTTTTGCATTATCTTGGGCATCATGGTTGCAAGGGCTTCTTCCTAGTGTTGTATTACTTGAGCTCGGACTTGATTGTGCGATCCGAGAAAGAGGATGATGGAGGTTCTTAGAGGACGAAGATGTAGAGAAGGACACACATGTAGTGAAGGAGGAGGAGGTGACCTTAGTATTGGAGTGATAGGGATAGAGAGAGATGAATCTTATAGAGACATGGCAAGTGGCGGCGCGGGGTGGGATGAAGTAGTAGTGGCGGAAAGTTCTAGGGTTAAGGACCAATTTATACGTGGGCCCAAAATTCAAAATATGGGTAGATCCCCTTTTTTATGTGAAAACAACATTTGAAAATTAAAAAAACTCGAGAAGTATTTTAGAGGTACATAAAGACCGAATGCGATAACGCACCTTACGCGCCTCTTTATGTTATGGGGTTAACATTATTCTCATTTTTGGCGATTATATTATGTTTTATTTCGGGCATTGTGTAAAGAGTTGCTTGTATTTGTGTGACGAGGGGGTGACCCCACGACTCCTACGGATGAGCCTACCTGGTGTCTGTGAAGGCAGAAGGCCCATGAAGATACGGCCTCGGCCCACTAGTTGGCACCGACGTAGGAGTCCTCGACTCACAAGGAAGGTGCGAAGATCTGCCGTACGGAGCAAGCTAGGGTTAGGAAAGTTTACCTGTACACGTAGATGAATACCCCGAGACCTAGCCCGGCATATAAGGGCTAGGAGGGGCGACACCAAAGACATCCAATCTCACCTGTAACCCTAGCCTTGAGCGCTCCAGCCTTGGCCTCCATTGTAACCACATCTCCCCAATCAATAATATCGAGCAGGAGCAAGCCTTCCTGTTTGCCGACGAGCTATCGTCCAACCTGTGCCTCTCATGACTAACCCAGGGTCCCTGACCATGGGATTTGCCGGGGTTGATCCCCGTCAAGGGGCGCCATCTTTGGGAACCGCGCAGGTTGGGAGCACGATCTCGGCGGCCTCATCATCACCAGCACTCATTGACTCGGCGGCTCCGGCAAGATCCAACCTGTTCGAGTCCCTCGGATTCACGGCCCACCTCCCGGCCCTCAAACCAGTCTTCACCGACCTACATTCCGGCGTCAATCTGATCTTAGGAGCGTATCAGATGTACATCAACCACTAGGGGACCCTTCGCCTCATCGACGGCACCCATGCGCCCACGGCAACACCTTCAGCAACGACCATAGCAGACACTACCCGCACGGACAACCTATCTGGCGGTTGTAGTTATGCACCCAACCCACGGCTCCATGCTACTCGTGACCGCTCGAGTGAAGCCCCAGCACGGAGAAGCACGATCGCATGCATCAGCAAGGAAATGGCGAGGGCACCATCATAGGTCTTCATGGCAGAATTCGGCGCATCAACGTCAGGTAACAACGGGCGAGCCGACGACCCGGACACTCGACAAGACACCCCAACCACCAACAGGATGGCTGGCCCTGGCAACACCAGTCAGATGGTCGTACAGCTGGGAGAACCAGGGACCGTACCAAAGAAAGTCCCGGTGGAGCAAGGACCAAGCAATCAAAAAAGTAGTCAGCCGCTAGGCAACAAACAACAAGCACCCGGCCAAGGCAACCAGCCATCACGCAGCAGGTAGCAAACCCCGGTTGCAGCGGCGGGCGAACCACCCAAAGAAAATATATACTTGTCCAAGGAATCGATGGCAATGGTAAGGGAAGCAGTCGCCCACGGCGGGTTACTACCATCAGATGCCTCAAGAGACGAGCTAAGGGCATACAACAAGCTAGCAGGGGAGCTAACCAAGAAGACGAGACAGTGGCGCCTAGCCATGGAGAAGCAAGCAAAAGAGGAACCCGAAAGGAAAAGCAGTCGCAGACAATCTCCCAGAAGTGACTCGCCAGGCCACGACTCCCCCATCCGCAACAGATCGAAACTAAACAACCTACGAAAGACAGAAAGGGCGAGAGTAGTGCGGAAACGGGAAGACGACTTCAGGTCAGAAGAGGACGACGACGAAGAGGAGCCTCTCACTCCGGTAGAAGCACTCATAAGCGCCCAAGACTACCTGTCCCGTGCCTAGAAAAGAAGAAAGGGCAAAACGGATCACTACACTTCCATAGCTCTGCAGATAATGAAGGACGCTATCGACGCCTCGGTACCTAAGAAACCCAGCGCAAAGCGGCAGGCTCACGAGCGGACACCGGACAGGGACCCCAGTTCGCCAGACGACAACGACGACGACGACAGCAACGACGACAGACGCAGGCGCTCCAACAAGCACAAGAAACGCGACAGCGACGACAATGGAAGGCGCCGCAACACTCGGCGAGACGCACAAGACGACATCATGCAGAACAGATTCAACCGCAGTAGGCGAAGATGCGTAGCACACGAGGAGTACTCGGAGGAAGAGGCTTTCGACGAGGAAATCGAGCCATGTGGAGCACTCTGCTTCACACGTGCCATACGTGAGACACGTATGCCCAACGGTTTCAAACTGAACTCCACGACACTAAAATACAACGGACTCAAGGAGCCGGAGGCATGGCTCGACGACTACCTAACAGCAGTCAAGTTTCAAAGAGGAACCAATGTCATGACAATGCGGTACGTACAGCTCATGCTCGAAAGCTCCGCTCGACGTTGGCTGAAAAATCTTCGGCGCGGATCCATCAGCTCCTGGAGCCAGTTCCGAGGAGCCTTCATAGAAAACTTCAAATCAACATACAAACGACCAGCCTCACTCGAGGAGCTGCGGGCATGCAAACAAGGAACGAGGGAGGCCCTGCGAGCATACATCCAGCGATGGAAGATACTCAAGAATTCACCGGAAGACATCTCGGACGAAAGTGCGATCGACGCATTCAGACGAGGTCTTGAGCGTGTTGAATTCAAGAAGCAGCTCGGACAGATGAAAGTCCGAACCCTCGCACTGCTGCTAGAACTAGCCAACAGCTGGGCGGACGGAGAAGACTCCGTTCGTAATGAAACAGAAACCCACAGTGCACGATTAGAGTACGACTACGACTACAACGGAGATAGAGGAGAAGACAGAAGAAGGAAGCGACCTAGACGGAACTTCTACAACGACAGAGGACCCGACATGGTCGCCGCCGGTTTCTCAGATGACCGGAACGGCAGACACCGTGATGATAACAGACCACAGCGTCGAGACAACCCAGAAGGCGAGCCCCCAGGCTCAGAGGCGAGAATGGAGGACGAGGCAGCCACGCGACGGCACTCGCGCATTCCGCTCTGCCAAAGAACAACTCGACAGACCGTGCTATCTACACGTATTCAGAAACGAGCGAGGAGATCTCAAATCATCCCACACCCTCAGGAATTGTCGAAGCTTCAACGAGTTGGCCGAGGAGAAAAAACGCTCCACGGTCGCAGCAGCACGACCACTCACAAGCATAGCAGTTGGGCCAGTCGCCCACGGTGCGCCACCCGCCCCCCCTCTACCAACAAGACAGGTGGCCGCCATCCAGGAATGACAAAGGACGCCAGAAAAAGAAAACCAATACCCAGAAGCCCACGGGAGGATCTACATCATCAGGCAGCAGAAGCAAGTCACCCGACAAGTCTTCCTGCCAACCTCCGCACACCCGGCCGTCCCAGAGTACCTGCGCGGGTCGGATACGGAAATCTCCTTCTCCCGGGACGACCACCCGCCAGTCGTCCCCCAACCAGGGCACGCCGCGCTAGTGCTCGAGGCCAGAATCGGAAATTACGACATGTCGCGAGTATTCATGGATGGCGGCAGCGGGATCAACATCATCTTCACCCGAACACTCGATGACATGCTCATCCAAAACAACACACTCAAGTCCTCAGGCACAACTTTCCACGGAATCGTACCAAGAAAAGCAGTCTACCCCCTCGGAAGGATAAGCCTGGAGGTAGTCTTCGGGGACGCGACGAACTTCCGCAAGGAAACAGTTGACTTTGAAGTGGTTGATTGGAAGTCGCAATACCACGCAATTCTCGGGCGGCCAGCTTTCGCCCGCTTCATGGCCGTACCCCACTACGCCTACCTCAAGCTGAAGATGCCAGGCCCAAAGGGGGTCATCACAATCAGCGGCAGTTTCGTCAGATCCGACCACTGTGACAAAGAATTCCACAAGATAGCAGAAGCATTCGTAGCCCACCAAGCCAGCAGGACCACGGGACTCACAGAAGAAGCGCTCCCATAAAAGAAAAGGAAACCACCCTCAACAGAACCCGCCTACTCTTTGTAAGAAACGACAGGAAAGATATTACATAAAATATTTTTCCACAAAATTACTCGGCACTCGGGGGCTTGCCGAAGCAGCCACCCCCCGATGCGTCCTCCGCAATCGCGGAAAATTAACTTGGCACTCGGGGGCTCGCCGAAGCAGCCACCCCCCGACGCGTCCTCCGCAACCGCGGTAAATTAACTTGGCACTCGGGGGCTCGCCGAAGCAGCCACCCCCCGACGCGTCCTCCGCAACCGCGACAAATTAACTTGGCACTCGGGGGCTCGCCGAAGCATGCACCCCCCGAGGCATCCTCCGCAACCGCGGCAAATTAACTTGGCACTCGTGGGCTCGCCGAAGCAGCCACCCCCCGAGGTGTCCTCTGCAATCGCGGCAAATTAACTTGGCACTCGGGGGCTCGCTGAAGCAGCCGCCCCCCGAGGCGTCCTCGGCAATCGCGGCAAATTAACTTGGCACTCGGGGGCTCGCCGAAGCAGCCACCCCCCGAGGCTTCCTCCGCAATCGCGGAAAATTAACTTGGCACTTGGGGGATCGCCGAAGCAGCCACCCCCCGAGGCGTCCTCCGCAATCGCGGCAAATCAACTTGGCACTCGGGGGCTCGCTGAAGCAGCCACCCCCCGAGGCGTCCTCCGCAATCGCGACAAATTAAACTTAGCCCTCGAGGGCTCGCCAAAGCAGCCACCCCCCGAGGCGCCCCATGCAACTACAAATGCAGGCGATATATACAACCAAGAAGAGGCATATACAACGAAGGGAAAAACCTAATCTTTAGGCTCCAACTTTTCCTTAATAAGTGCACCCAGATGGAGGTCGCTCTCTTCGCAAACTCGCCTCACAACCTGGTGCGCGTGCCTATCTACAGCCACGTAGTGCTCATTCATCGGATGATCCCTACCACCCTGAGGACCCGATACCACCTGAGCAAAATCCACCCATGGCCAATGACTATGGACCAAGCCCAAAGCAGCTCGGGCTCCAGCACGAATCTGGTGATCCATCACTCGACGCAACTCGGCAGGCTGGGAAAATACACGACAAAGCCTCTCAAGGGACGAAGGAACCACCTCCAATGGATAGAACTCAGCATGGATACCACCCAACACCCGCTGGCAGTAGCTGAGAGCTTCCGGTACCTGCTCAACTCGGCGACGAAGCAACGCAAACGCTTGAGCACGAGCCCCATCTGCCCAAAAGGGATTGCTCGCCTGCACACTAGGATCATCAAGCCGCGACATCACCGACTAGACGACCCTCTCTTCATCCCGAGTTCGCCCTGCCAGCACTTCGAAAGTCAAGAACTACGATCAAGACAGAGATGGCGAAAACCCACCAAACGGAATTAAGAAACCAAGCAGAGGCAAGACTCACCCCGCAGGAGGTCGGACAACTTCACCACCCACGAAGCAAGGCCCTCAACCACGGACTTGGCACGCTCACGCCGAGTACGCTGAACGGCCACGGACCCCTTCAGTCGGACAATATCCCGCTCAGCGTCCTTCAGCCGCAAGAAAACGGACTCGTACGCACCCTCGCGAGCACCGTCCTTCAGCGAACTCCACGGACGAAGGACGCCAGGAGCGGCCTACCGCAGGATGAACAAAACAAATCAAAAACAGCAAGAGGAACAGCCAAGCAGACATTCAGATAGAAGTTGCAAAAGGTCAACCATCACAATAGAGTCAGGAATTACAGACAAAGTTTCCAAACGGCGCAACACTACTCTGCCTCCCCCTCACCTACGGCAGGGGGACCCTGAGCATCTACAACTTGTTGCAGGCGACGACCCAGCCTATCGGCTCGATCGTCCTGCTCACCAGAATAGCACGGGACGGTCTCAACCAAGGAATCATCAAAGGAAACCCCATGCCCTATAAGGACGACTAGGGCGGTGGAATAACCACTCACCACACTCTCCGCCACCAGCTCCACCATATCTTTTCCATCAGGGCCGAACGCAGCGAGCCGAGAACCCAGGCCATCAGGCACCTTCGTCCCTTCCGGCATAAGGTGCTCGTGCGCAAGACCCACAACATTGGAAGCCCGGGCGCAGACGTCCTCGACCACTGCAACAGCATCCGCAACAACATCAACAACACCTTGGAGAACCCCAGACCCCGACGCAGTAGCCTCCATCGGCTTCGCACCCACAGCAGCTGCACCAAACAAAGAAACATCATCAAGGGAAAACAGTGGAAACAACAATAGTCGAACACGAAACTTACACACGAGAGAGCCCGCCAAGGCGCAAAGACGTTTGCCCTCGACTGCCTCCACCTGCGCATGTGCATCCTCAGCCTGGCGAAGGCGAACCAGCTCCTCATGCTGACCATGCAACTCCGCCTCCTTGGAAGTCAAGGCAGCCTCGAGAACGGAAACAGTCCTTTCCGCCTTTTCGGCTTGTTTCTCGGCAGCCTGGCGACGAACTGCGAGGCAAAAACAATACTCAGAACAAAAAGACGAAGTACCCAAAAACTCAGCAGCAAAAGAATAAATCTCACCATCCATAACAGATAAGGCATCTTGGGCAGACTCATGGGCCCGTTGCCAACGCTCAGCATCAAGAACCAAATGCTCACAGTGCTCGAAAACAGGCTGCAAGAACCAGGCAATCAAGTGTTAATTATAAGACAAGACCACAAGATACTGCAAACAGTTACTTCTAGCCTCGGGGGCTACTCCCATCGGGAGCACTGCCGTGCCCCCGATAATGAAGCAACACAGACACGAATCATCTTACCAGCTTGGAGACATGATCGAAAGCACGAGCCTTGTCTTCAATCGCCAGATCAACACGGCCAAAGTACGGAGGACAAAGCCCAGTCGGCCTAGGCTCAGGAGCAGTAGCACCAGGCACTCCAGAAGGAGGCACACCGGTAACGACACCCGCAGTCGAAACGGCAGGAGTCGCCGTCGGCCCAGATTGACCAGCGGCAGTCGAGTGGTCCTCAGGACGCTTGGCCGCCGCCCCAGAGCTCGTCGATTTCAGATCAGTAGCAGCTGCGCTGGTGCATGAAGCAGGCGGAGCAGGCGTAGCACTACAAAATAAAGCATTATCAGTCGCAAGAGCAAGGAAAAAGAAGCGGGAACTAATTAAGCATAATCTTACCCGACACGCGCACCACGAGGACGCCCCAACCTCCCAAGCCTGTCCCTCTTGGGAGGAAGGGTCGGAGCAACAGCCGAAGGGGAAGGCCCAGCAAAAGGAGCAGCAGAAGGGACAACATCACCTAATGCGGCATGATCTTCAGCATCCAAGGGGCGCGACCGCTTCACATGGAAGGGACTCGAGTCCTCACTATCCCCGGTCTCCACTAGCACAATCTCAGCATTAACAGCCGGCACAACATTACCTGTTTCACGAATATCGGCGTCTTCCGGCTGCGGAGGATTACACGGCACTGGAGCATGGCCCTGCAAAACAAGCAATGTCAACAACAAAACAAAACGAAGTACTCGCCCAAACAAATGAAGGAACATGGGCACCAACCGGCGGCGGAGGATGATCAGAAGCATACGGAAGGACAAGGCGCATCTTGGAAATACTAGAGCACTTGGTCACATGCTGGATACGAGCCAGCAAGGCATCAGGTTCTAGCTCTTCAGGCGAGCATCTCGTCGAGTCATCGAGTCCCTCGTACTGCCACATAGGGCGATCCCGATGCTGCAACGGTTGAACTTGCCTCCCCACAAACATAGAGATAAGATGACCACCAGTCAAGTTATCCTTCAACACAGAAATCCTCTCCAAAAATGGAGTCAGTGCAGACGACTCCACCTCGGTCAAAGAATGAGACCATGAAGGTTGTATGACCACTCGTGCGCCCGGATTGAAAGAAGCAAGACCAAATCGCTGACCAACAATGCAGCGATCCTTCAGATAAAACCAGCCTCTCCGCCAGCCACTAACGGAATTGATCTTCTCCAAGTCAAAGTATGAATGTTTATCCCCAATGGAGATACCCACTCGACCCACGACGTATTCACAGTTCGTCCTTTTTACATTAAAAAGGCGTCTCCAAAGTCCCCAATGAGGATAAATCCCCAGGAAGGCCTCACAAAGGGTGATAAAACGCAATGTGCAAAATCCCATTGGGAGTAAGGTCATGCAACTGGAGCCGATAGGAATACAGCAAGCCCCGAACGAAAGGATGCAGCGGAAGAGCAAACCAACGGTGGAAGAAAGCCTGGAAGCATACCCGCTCATCCGCCGCCGGCGCTGGAGTCGACTCATCGCCAGGAAGACGGGCATCGCCCGCCACCACCATGCCATCAGCAACCAGCGCATCCAGATCTTCAGCCCCGAACGTGGACCGCTCCCACTTGCCAGACATCTTGGCTAACTCGATGGCAGCACGGGAGCGCTTGGACATAGATCTCACAGCAGCACGTAGAGAAGAAAAGATGAAGGCTCAGGAACACGAAGGAAAACAGAGAAAGAGGAGGAAGGCAATGGCTGGGTAAAACCTACAAATCACCCGGCCGCATGGTATTTAACTCAAAAGCCTGGCAAGAAGGGCCACCGGCGAACCTTTTCGCCCAGTAAAACTTGCCACGACCCTGTACAGAGGCGAAAAGCATGGAAAATCCAACCGGCGCAATAACAACACCGCCCACTACGCGCGCAAAAAGAGGACCATGATCGCGCGACGTGAAAATTTCGGTGGGACAGCGCCAAGTCATTTCACACGATAGACCGTGACGGTCAAAAAATTGCAGAAGACCACGCCAACGTCATATCACAGCAAGGCGTACGCAATACGCCATCAAAGCCAAGAGATTCCATCTTTCAGATCTTTTCCCCAAGGAAGAAAAACATCTTACTCCCATCGGGAGCGTACATCATAAGAGTCCCGGGTGCTCCCTCACCTAAAGGTTAGCCACGTGCTCGAGTGAACACTCGCACTTATAAGAGTCTCGGGTGCTCCCTCAACCCGACGTAAGACAAAGAAACATTCGCCAAGACCATACGACGCTAAGAGTCTCGGGTGCTCCCTCACCCGAAGAGCCGAAACGGCATTCGAGTGATTACTCGCGAAAAACTCCCCGACTGAGCACTCGAAAACAAAGCTTCTCGGGTGAATAAGTGAACAGCTCGCTTGATGTTTTGTTCCAAGCGGGTGCAATGCTATAAGGCTCCGCGCCTCAAAAACACACGTTCCTGGAACACGATACACTTTGCCTAGATGCCACGCAAGATTAGCATGTAGGTAAGACCCCGCTGCGAAGTACGGCCGGGCTGGGACTTGCCGAAGAGCGATTTCACTCCCAACCTTTCCCATGCGCAGAGCATGATAGAAAAGCCGGGCGGACGCGCCTTAGGCTACACACATTACTGGCGGCAAATGAACACCGTAAGACCTGAAGCGGGCGGACTTTTGCTCGACACCAGTGTTCCAAGCTCACGTCGAGGGACGTGGGTTTGATTGGGCTACTGTGGTATTTGCCCTAGTGCAATTCACCAAGGCTCGATCCGTCGACTCCTTGGGCCCTTTCAGCTTAGCATCCTTCGAAACAGGTTTTTTCATGGCCACCAGACTGCCAGCGACCCACGGATGAACCATGCATATCAATGAACGACAAATGAATATACTCGAGTCCCTGCGCGACTCTTCGAGTCCCCCAGGCACTCGGGGGCTACTGACGAGGGGGTGACCCCACGACTCCTACGGATGAGCCTACCTGGTGTCCATGAAGGCAGAAGGCCCATGAAGATACGGCCTCAGCCCACTAGTTGGCACCGACGTAGGAGTCCTCGACTCACAAGGAAGGTGCGAAGATCTGCCGTACGGAGCAAGCTAGGGTTAGGAAAGTTTACCTATACACGTAGATGAATTCCCCGAGACCTAGCCCGGCATATAAGGGCTAGGAGGGGCAACACCAAAGACATCCAATCTCACCTGTAACCCTAGCCTTGAGCGCTCCAGCCTTGGCCTCCATTGTAACCGCATCTCCCCAATCAATAATATCGAGCAGGAGCGAGCCTTCCTGTTTGCCGACGAGCTATCGTCCAACCTGTGCTTCTCATGACTAACCCAGGGTCCCTGACCATGGGATTTGCCGGGGTTGATCCCCATCATTGTGGCCTTTAGATGTACCGGGCTTCATCCGATGGAAATAGCGCCAGACCTAGCTACAAGACTGTACAACGTACCATCCCCAAACCCATCCCAACCAGCATCATTGGAGGTGAAGGACTGGTTCTGGGCCGGGCAGCTGGGAAACCACGGAAGAACACACAAGGGAAAAGGAAGGGAGGAGAGGAGGGGAAAGGGGAAACTGGCCCACAAAATTTAATGAGTAATAATGACCAAAGTCATTTATAGAAAATGACTCCATTTGAATAGATTGTTAACAATTTCATATGTCAGCACCTACTATATCGAAACTAGTATAATAGAATTATAAAAAGACTTTCCCAATTCTTGCTACAACATAGTGGCGCCGTCGGCTAGCAATTTCACGGGAAGATTTTAGTTGGGTTTTTCATTACCTTGGGCATCATGGTTGCAAGGGCTCCTTAATAGTGGTCGTACTTGTATTACTTGACCTCATACTTGATTGTGCGGTCCGAGAACGAGGCTGATGGTGATTCTTAAAGGATGAAGATGTAGAGAAGGACACAAATGCGGTGAAGGAGGAGGAGGTGACCTCTTGTTTGGAGAAAGGGAGAGAGAGAAAGAAAGAGGGAGAGATGAATCTTATAGAGAAATAGTAACTGGCGGCGGGGAGGGATGGAGTGGTTGCGGCTGGAAGTTCTAGGGTTAAGGACCAATTTATATGTGGTGCATCTTATTGGGCGTGATGGGCCCAAAAGTGAAAAGATGGGTAGAGTCCATTTTTTTATGTTAGAACAACATTTGAAAAAAAAAATCTAGAAGTATTTTAGAGGTATATAAAGACCAAATGCGTGATGCATCTTTAGGGCGTCTTTACGTTGCGGGGTTAACGTTATTTTAATTTTTGGTCAATATATTATGTTTTTTTTTGGGCATTGTTTAATGAGTTGTTTGTCTTTATGGTCTTTAGATTACCGGGCTTCATCCTACCGACATAGCGCCAGACCTAGTTACAAGACTATACCGTGTAGCATCCCCAACTCCTTCCCTGTCGGCATCACCGGCGGCGAAGGAATAGGTTTGGGCCAGGCGGTTGGGAAAGCACGGAAGAACACGCTAGGGAAAAGGACGGGAGGAGAGGAGGGGAAAGTGGCCCACAAAATGCAATGAGTGATAATGTTCCAAGTCATTTATAGAAAATGACTCCATTTGAATAGCTTGTAAACAATTTATATGTTTTTTTGGGCGTTGCGTACTGAGTTGTTATTTTTTTGTCGTTATGTAATGAGTTATTTGTATTTGTGTCTTTCGATGTACCAGGCTTTATCCAACCGACAGAGCGCCAGACCTAGCTGCAAGACTGTATTGCGTACCATCCCCAACCCCTTCCCAACCGGAAACACCAGCACCGAAGGACCGGATCTGGGCCGGGCGGCTGGCAAACCACGGAAGAAAAACAAGGGAAAAGGAAGGGAGGAGAGGAGTGGAAAGGGTAAATGGCCCACAAAATGCAATGAGTAATAATGATCCACTTCATTTATAGAAAATTACTCCATTCTAATAGCTTGTAAACAATTTCAGATGCGAGTACCTACTATAATTAAACTTGTATAATAGAAATATCAAAAGACCTTCCCAATTCTTGCTACAACACAGTGGCCCCATCGGCTAGCATAGATTCATGAGGGAGATTTGAGCTGGGTTTTGCATTACCTTGGTCATCACGGTTGCAAGGGCTCCTTCATAGTGTTAGCACTTGTATTACTTGAGCTCGGACTTGATTGTACGGTCCGAGAACGAGGTTAATGTCGGTTCTTAGAGGAAGAAGATGTAGAGAAGGACACACATGCAGTGAAGGAGGAGGAGGTGACCTCGTATTTGGAGAGATAGAGATAGAGAGAGAGATGAACCTTATAGAGACATGGTTAGTGGCGACGCGGGGTGTGATGGGGTGGTTGCGACTGAAAGTTCTTGGGTTAATGACCAATTTATATGTGGTGCATCTTATTGGGCCATATGGGCCCAAAATTCAAAATATGGGTAGAGCCCATTTTTTAATGTGAAAACAACATTTGAAAAAAAACTCCAAAAGTATTTTAGAGGTACATACAGACCAAATGCGATGACACACCTTACGCGCGTCTTTACGTTGTGGGGGTTAACGTTATTCTAATTTTTGGCGATTATATTATGCTTTTTGTTGGTCGTTGTGTAATGAGTTGTTTGTATTTGTGGTCTTTAGATGTACCGGGCGTCATCCTACCGGCATAGCGCCAGACCTAGTTACAAGACAGTATCGCGTAGCATCCGCAACCCCTTCCCAGCCGACATCACCGGCGGCGAAGGAATGGATCTAGGCGGGGCGGTTGGGAAACCACGGAAGAAGACACAAGGGGAAAATGAAGGGAGTTGAGGAGGGGAAAGTTCCCCACAAAATGCAATGAGTAATAATGATCCAAGTCATTTATAGAAAACTAGATGATACCCTACCTTTGCTGCGAGAACTGTTAAGAATTAATTTAATGTTTTAAAACATGAAAAAATTATGATACATATTACAATTTTATTATAAAATATTTTTGAAAGAAATATTGTTTAAAGTAAAAATCTAAGAAAAGTTTATGAAAAATTCAAAAATAAATGTGATTTTTGTTTTGTTAACCTATTAGCTTGACAATATATTTGTGAGACGATATGAGAGGAAAACAACTTTGAATAGAGGCAGGGAGAGAACACCGTTGGCTAAAAATAAAACAATGATAACAACTAAATATGTGTATTCATAAAAACAATTGTTGCATAAAATCTAAAATGCGAGTTAACTTATAATTTTATTTTCTATATAAAAAAGTCCCTTCTAAATCGTGAAGTTGAGTGCATAAAAAAACTAATTATTTTTTGTGATTGGATGCATGCGATTTAATGGGAGCATATGCATGCATAGTTAATGGAATAGAGGTTTTACATAATGAACCTACTTGATGATGGCGATAGCTTGCATGTCAAGAAAAATAGGTTAATGGGGATGAACTATTTAGGTATTATAGATGACTCCATTTGAATACCTTGTAAACAATTTATATGTTTTTTTTGGGCGTTGTGTAATGAGTTGTTATTTATTGTTGGCCGTTGTGTAATGAGTTTTTTGTATTTGTGGTCTTTAGATGTACCAGGCTTCATCCAACCGGCATAGTGCCATACCTAGCTACAAGACGGTACTACGTACCATCCCCAATCCCTTCCCAGCCGGTATCACCGACGCCGAAGGACTGGATCTGGGCCGGGCGGCTGGGAAACGACGGAAGAACACACAAGGGAAATGGAAGAGAGGAGAGGAGTGGAAAGGGGGAACTTCCCACATAATGCAATGAGTAATAATGATCCAAGTCATTGATAGAAAATGACTCCATTTGAATAGCTTGTAAACGATTTCAGATGCAAGAACCTACTATATTTAAACTAGTATAATATCAATATCAAAAGACCTTCCCAATTGTTGCTACAACAAAGTGGAGCCATCGGCTAGCATAGATTCATGCGGAGATTTGAGTTGGGTTTTTCATTACCTTGGGCATCATGGTTGCAAGGGCTCCTTCATTGTGGCCGCACTTGTATTTTGAGCTCGCACTTGATTGTGTGGTCTGACAATGAGGCTGATGGCGGTTCTTAGAGGGCAAAGATGTAGAGAAGGACACTCATGCGGTGAAGGAGTAGGAGGAGGTGACCTGTTGTTTGGAGATATAGAGAGATATGAATCTTATAGAGACATCGTAAGTGGCGACGCAGGTTAAATTGAGTGGTTGCGGCTGAAAGTTCTAGGGTTAAGGACCAATTTATATGTGGTGCATATTATTGGGACTGATGGGCCCAAAGGTCAAAAGATGGGTAGAGCCTTTTTTTAATGTGAGAACAGCATTTGAAAATACTCCAAAAGTAATTTAGAGGTCCATAAAGACCAAATACGATGATGCACCTTGTGCGCCTCTTTACGTTCCGGGGTTAACATTGCACAGTGCACACTAAATACAAAGGGGGTGAGAATGGGGGAAAACCAAACCAAAAGAAGAAGAACCAGGGCAACAAAAGAGGGATTTCATCGGGAGGCAAAGCAATTTGGTGCGGCCCATCGAACCGAGCGACGTTCTTGATTACCCATCACAGTCTTTATCAATCGTGCACATGCTTCACAGGGCTCATCTGGTTGTCTGCTTTTTCCCTATTATTTTTTTGCACATTTTCTAAGGTTTTCTAGTTTTTTGGCTAATATCTTCTGCCATTTTATGGTTTTGTTTGTTCCAATTATTCCTCCCGATGGTTGGCGAATATATCATGACTGGTACAAACATACCGCGCGGAACCCAAAATCTCGTGTCCTCTTAAACCTTAACCCTAGTGATCAACGGTGCTAAACTTCCAAAAACTACCATCTACACCGAATCGCCAAATCCTCTCAATCCATCACGCACCAACAACCCATATTCACCAATCATCTGGAGGTATAGTTGGAACAGACAAAACCATAAATGATTGAAGATATTGGCGGAAAAACTAGAAAACCTCAGAAAATATGCCAAAAAATAAAGAAAAAGTAGACAACCAGATGAGCCCCGCGAAGCGCGTGCACGATTGATATTGCTTCGCCTCCCGAAGAAACCCCTCTTTTTGTTGCCATGTTTCTTCTTGTTTTGGTTTGGTTTTCCCCCATTCTTACCCCTTTTGTATTTAGTGTGCACTGATACGGTGAGGAAGATAGTTCTCTCACTTCTCGTTGGTTACCCCAAGTGGAAGGTGAGATGTAGCGTAGCAGCAAATTTCCCTCGGTACAGATACCAAGGTTATCGAACCAGTAGGACTCCAAGAGATAAAATAAGGTGTCAAAGGCGCAGAAATTGCTGCCGGATGGTTACGAGGTTGACGTGGACCTGCACACACAACAAGTAACTTTGCTCCCAACGAGTACAGAGGAGTTCTCAATTCCTCCGGCCTTGCTGTTTACAAGGGATCAACGCAAGAGATAATAATAGTAGCAACGGAAATTAAGAACTGAAAGTAAATTGAAGGTGTAAACAATGGTGGAAATATGGACCGGGGTCCCATGATGTTCACTAGTGATGTCTCTCTCCCAAAAGACGATAAAAGTGCTAGCGAGGTAAACAAATCACAGCTGGGCAATTGAAAGGATTATAACCGCACCGCAATGCTAACTATGCTACAAAAGAAAGGAAGAGTCTCAAAAGCAATGGGCAGTATGCCAAGGTAAGTAGACCGAAATCCATCTGCATCTACTACGAATCATCCACCTTGAGATATCTATCCAGAACATCTCGCTGGTATTAAGTTGCGAATCCCACCCAAAGTGTAAACTCAAAGCAACAGACAACTGCATTAAAAGAACTATGCGTAAAGTAAACAATCCTTGCACCCGCAAGTACAAGCACCGTTGTTTTATCCCTGGTGGAACCAAAACATCACCTAGTCTCATGTTTCTGTCACTCAAGCTAGACATCAGGGGGCTGAACCCACAATCTAGCATAACGCTCCCTCTTGGAGTTGGAACAAATCACTTGGCCAAAGCAAAATACTACAACATAGAACATGCAAGAATTTAATAAAGAAAAAAATATAAAAGAGAACCAAATATATTACTCATCACAATCTGAACATAGTGTCATAATCCATCAGATCCTAGCAAACTCAACATAGCAACACAGAAAATTACAAAGGTGCCTCGATCATGTGAGGGAGCTCACGAGGTCTCGAAAGTGGAAGCACAAAGAGGGCAGGAGAATATCACATAGCTACTAGTAATGGACCCATGGTCCAAGGGGAACTACTCACAAGACATCCGGGAGGTGTCCATGGTGATGGATGGTCTCCCGGAGGGGGTTCCTCCTTCCGGCAGGGCACTGGGCAGCTTCTCCTGGCAGCCCCGATCTTGAAACGGCGGTGGCGGCGGTACAGAGAGGAGAACGGGAATTGGAGATCGATATTAGGGGTTTCCTCCGCGGGGACTAAATATAGGCCAAAGGGGGCACCGAGGGGGCCACAGGGCAGCCAGGAGGGTGCCCGGCGCGCCCTAGGGCTGGGCCGCGCCAGGGACCCTCCTGGGGCCCTGGTGGGTCCACTCCCTTCCATCTTCGTTTATTCGGGAAGATTCTGCGACGCTGATTTTTTATATAATTTTTCCGGAATTTATTTGGCACTTTTAATGGCCGTAAAACCTGAAATATAAAAACAGCAGAAAACAGGAACTGTCAACTAGGTGCACTGAGTTAATAGGTTAGTCCAAATATGATAAAAAGTGTGTTGAAATTCAAGTAAAATATGGCAAAGTCACACTAATCATGCATGGAGCAAGCAGAAATTATAGATACGTTTGGGACGTATCAACATCCCCAAGCTTAATTCCTGCTCGTCCTCGAGTAGGTAAATGATAACAAGCATAATTTCTGTGGTGACATGCCACACAACCATATAAGGACTTTTAAGTAAAGCAATCAAAGCATGCAATTCAATTCATGTCTTAACAAGCAAGAGTCTATATTAGCATTGACACAAGCAACAAAAGAACAAAGGGTGCAAGAGCTCTCGCTGTCCGTGACTCGAATGTCTCCAGATGGTGTTTGCGTGCAAGGAGGGGACTGGAAAAAAGAGAGAAAAAAGGTTGTTGATAACTACTATCTACTAAAGTTTGACACTTAGTCTCCTTTGGATTCTTATCTTGACTCGTCCCCAGACCACTAGGCAGGTACAAGTCAAACTGATCCACTGCCTTTCGATATTTTGAGCACTCATGCAATGGATGAGCGTGAGCAAGAAAGTTGACACCTAAAAGGAGAAACAGAAAGAAGGTGGAGGAGGAAGACAAAAAAGGTGTGAAAGACTCACATCAATGAGGACAATCATAGCCGAGATAAGGCCATATGATAGATATGATGTGAGGAGTAGGGATTGCCATGCAACGAATGCACATGTGAGCTAAAATCTTTCCAAGGGAACTGGTGGGGGTGCATCCAACTTGCTTGCTCAAGAAGACCTAGAGCTCGTTTGAGGAGGCTCATCATTGGAATATACAAGCCAAGTTCTATAGTGTGAAGGGTCCCCACATAGTTATATGCATGTATGATGATCTCTATGGAGTACAAGGGATAGAGGATGAAGTACTAGTGTGGATCTCTCAAAAGGAATAGTAGTGTTCTCCTTTCTCTCTTTTTATTTCCTTTTCTCTTTTTTCTCTTTTTTTTATTTTTTGGTGGCCTCCATGGCTCTTTCTATTGAACTCTCATTTGTCCTCTTTGGGATCTTTTCCTCACTTAAGGGAAACACTCTATTCTACAAGAATATAGGAGATCTTTCACACTTTACAAAGGTACTCACATAAAGAAGAAGTAACTATCATGATGCAAATGTATGCCTCTGCCAGGATAGCAGGATATGCAATGATACTAGCGCGTCATGTAGAAATGATTAGGGCAAGGACCAACTAGCATGCAGCTCATCGATCAAGCAAGTAGCATGTATGTCATGAAGATCAAGTCATGAGAAGGTGGATGTTGCATGGCAATGTATCTTGGAAAGGCTATGGAAATGCCTTGATAGATAGGTATGGTGGCTGCTTTGATGAAGGGTATAAGGAGGTTCATGATGACAGAGCGTATCATGCCAAGGGTTTGGATGTATCAGCGAAGGTGGACGCCAACTCTCGGAGTGAGAAGGAGGCAATGCACGGCACAGGAGAGGCTAGCAAAATATGGGAGGTGGAAGTGTCAACTTTCGAATACTCACATTAGTCCGAAGAACTCATGCACTTATTATCGGTAACTCTAAATCTAATCAGGAGGTTCACAAAGAGACAATTACCCCTAGGAGGAGTGTATGGGGGTTTGGTTATCCTTGCGCATCCTCGACTCATGGTACATGAGTGTACTCTAATATTCGAACCCTCTAGAGGTTAGTGTTCCATCTAGTAGCTAGAGTTCTCAACAGGGGTTTTTGGTTTTCGAAAATCACACGGATTGCCCAAAATACGACATCTATCACTAATAGGCTAGAGCTCTTGACACCATAAGTTCAAACATTACTCTAGTCAATACCTCAAAACTATTGCAAGTTACTACTAAAAAGAGAATGACAACTTCAACTACCTACTTTCTAGTCAAGACACAAAACTCAGTGCAACAGGAAAACTCTCCAAACAAGATAAGCATGCAACCTATAGAAAGTTGAACCTGAGACAAAAGAAAAGCTCTCGAAGAAAACTAAAGCACTACAACTAAACAAGGCAGCAACTAAGAAAAGAAAAAGAACAACTCACAACTAAGGAAATAAGCATGCAAATCCTATGAGGAGTTCCAGTTCAAATGGAGTGTGTTTCTCTCCCAGAAAAAAGTAAGCTGGGGTTTAACTTGTTACTACAGAAAACAAAGAAAAAAAACCTAAGAAAAGTAAAGAGCGAGACGCTCCAAGCATAGCACATAATGCATGAAGTGATAAAAATATAGTGCAACGAGGGGCGAACTGATAATTGTTGATGAAGAAGGGGATGCACGGGGGCATCCCCAAGCTTAGATGCTTGAGTCTCCTTGGATATTTGTTGGGGATGCATGGGGGCATCCCCAAGCTTGATATTTTGACACTCCAGGATCTTCTTTCATCATCTTCCATCGCACACTTGAAAACTCCCTTCATACATAACTCATTGTAAACTGATTAGAGAGGTTAGTACCCCATTAAAATAATTTTTTCTCTACTGCAAATAAAGATATTATCGAAGAGATACTGTTTCTCAAGATTTCCAAAAGGTTTTTGCAAAGAAAAAGCAAGCTTAAGGTTTGCAAAAGTTAGGATAGATAAAACGTGGCAGAATCTGTGAAAAACAGAATAGCAGGTAGTAAAGAATTTTTTAGGGGCACTTCTGCAACTCAAATAATAAAACTCAGAACATACGAAAGTTCCGTGATTGTATAGAGCACTCTGTTTAAAAAATTCAGCTCAAAAAGATAAACTGATAATTTTTTATGATTTTTCCCTTCACGAGGACAAAATCTGTTTTCTGGACAGCATGTCACAACTTTCACTTCCCTTGTCATAAGAGGCTATATTTGGCACAAAGCTTGAAAAGTAAAGATACAATGATGTTGCTACAGTAGTAACAATCATCAAGACCACTAAAAACAGAAGTAAAAGCATCTTGGGTTGCCTCCCAACAAGCACTTTCTTTTACGCCTTTAAGCTAGGCATAAGGCAAAAGAAGAATCAAATATTATCAAGAAAATAACTAGCCCGTGTGACGGACTCAAAAGGCAACTTAATCTTTTTCCTAGGGAAGTGTTCCATCCCTTTCTTGAGAGGGAATTGGAATTTGATATTCCCCTCTTTCATGTCAATAACAGCACCAACGGTACGAAGAAAAGGACGTCCCAAAATAATTGGACAAGAGGGCTCACACTCAATGTCCATAATAGTAAAATCAACGCGAACATAATTGTCATTGACAATGATAAGAACATCATCGATCTTCCCCAAAGGTTTCTTTACGGAAGAATCGACAAGACGAACACCAAAATAACAAGGATCAAAAGGTTTCAATTCAAGCATATCATACATTCTTTCTGGCATAACAGAGGTACAAGCTCCAACATCACAAAGAGCAAAGCAAGAGAAGTTATTCAATTTTATTTTATCATAGGATCCCAACCATCTTCTAGCTTCCTAGGTATGGAGGCTTCTAGTCTAAGATTCTCCTCCCTAAATTTTATTAGAGCATTGGTGATATGCTCTGTGAAGGCAAGATTAAGTGTGCTAGTGTCGGGGTCTCTAGACATTTTGTGTAGGAAACCAATAACTTCAGGTAAGATGCAGTTGTCAAAGTCTAGGTCACTACTATCTATCAAGGAGGTAGTGATATCATTTAGGCTCACTTGTTTGAAAGCCTCTATGTTCATAGAGGTTTCTTCATCTATGGTTGAGGTGGTAGCATGCCATTGATAGGTCCAGGTGGACTAGGGGTGTGATGGGTGCTAACAGTTTGGACATCCTCAATAACTTGGATAGTAGCTACGGTGTGGTAGGTAGGAAGGCTCTTAACTCTCTCTTCTTCCTTGGGGATAACGGGTTTTGCTGCCATTTGGTTTATCAAGGTAGATTGGGTGTGAGACATGTTTGAAACATAGGTCTCATTGGTAGTGAGTCTAGTTTGGAGACTGGAGATGTCACTGTTCATGCTCTCAAGTTGTTTGCTAATGTTTTGAAGGATAGAAGAGTGCTCATCTAATTTTCTGGAAAAATCCTTGTTTTGTTCAAACTGTGTGTGCATATAGCTTTTGGTGCCTTTTTCTATTTCCACAAGTTTCTCATAACTAGGTAGGTCTCTTTCCCTATAAGTCTGGCTGTAGGAGTTGCTATTGCCGTTCCCATAGTTGTTGGATGGGAAAGGTCTAGGATTGTTGCTACCAAAATTACTCCTATAGGCATTATTGTTGAAGTTGTTTCTAGAGATAAAGTTCACATCTACTTGTTCTTGAGCAACCAAGGAATTTAAAGGAACATCATGAGGATCAATAGGAGCTTTCTTGGTAAGTAGAGACATGATCAAGTCAACCTTATCATTAAGAGAGGAGATCTCCTCGACAAAATTTACCTTCTTACCAGTTGGAGATCGTTCGGTGTGCCACTGAGAGTAGTTCAGCATCATCTCATCAAGTAGCTTCGTGGCAGCACCAAGTGTGGTTGACATAAAAGTTACTCCCACGGCCGAGTCTAGCAGATTCCGCTAGGTAAAGTTTAAGCACTTGTCCCAAGAATCAGTGCTATTCTTAGGTAAGGATTGTGGCCACTCCTTGGCTCTTCCTCTCAAGGAGAAAGGAAAAAGCTTCAGCTTGACGATGTCTCCATCTACTTCCTTGTACTTTTGCATATCACAAAGCTCAACAAAATTATTTAAGTGCAAGGAAGCATCCTCTCCAGCACCTGAGAATTGATCTTTCATAACAAGATTCAGCAAAGTAGGTTTAATTTCACAAGAAGGTGCTTAAGTGGCAGGTGGAGCAATAGGAGTGCAGATAAAGTCACTGTTGTTGTCACAAGTGAAGTCACTCAACTTGGTATTTTCGTTGGAACCCATAGTAGCAGCATGTATTTTTGGTATTTTTGATAAGGGACACAAAAGTAAAAACTAAAAGGTAAACTAACAAGACTAAAAATGGAAGATAAAAGATAGTGTGCAACTCCCCTATCTTGTAGACTGGAGTCCCCGGCAACGGCGCCAGAAAATAGCTTGATACGGTGAGATAGTTCTCTCACTTCTCGTTGGTTACCCCAAGTGGAAGGTGAGATGTAGCATAGCAGCAAATTTCCCTCGGTAAAGATACCAAGGTTATCGAACCAGTAGGACTCCAAGAGATACAAGAAGGTGTCAACGGCGCATAAATTGTTGCCGGATGGTTACAAGGTTGACATGGACCTTCACACACAACAAGTAACTTTGCTCCGAACGAGTACAGAGGAGTTGTCAATTCCTCCGGCCTTGCTGTTTACAAGGGATCAACGAAAGAGATAATAATAGTAGCAACGGAAAGTAAGAACTGAAAGTAAATTGAAGGTGTAAACAATGGTGGAAATATGGACCGGGGTCCCATGACGTTCACTAGTGATGTCTCTCTCCCAAAAGACGATAAAAGTGCTAGCGAGGTAAATAAATCACAGCTGGGAAATTGACAGGATTATAAACGTACCGCAATGCTAACTATGCTATAAAAGAAAGGAAGAGGCTCAAAAGCAATGGGCAGTACGCCAAGGTAAGTAGACCGAAATCCATCTGCATCTACTACGAATCATCCACCTTGAGATATCTATCCAGAACATCTTGCTAGTATTAAGTTGCGAATCCCACCCAAAGTTTAAACTCAAAGCAACAGACAACTGCATTAAAAGAACTATGCGTAAAGTAAACAATCCTTGCACCCGCAAGTACAAGCACCATTGTTTTATCCCTGGTGGTAACAACACATCCCCTAGTCTCATGTTTGTGTCACTCAAGCTAGACATTAGGGGGCTGAACCCACAATCAAGCATAACACTCCCTCTTGGAGTTGCAACAAATCACTTGGCCAAAGAAAAATACTACAACGGAGAACATGCAAGAATTTACTAAAGAACACAAATATAAAAGAGAACCAAATATATTACTCATCACAATCTGAACATAGTCTCATAATCCATCAGATCCCAGCAAACTTAGCATAGCAACACAGGATAATTACAATGGTGCCTCGATCATGCGAGGCAGCTCACGAGGTCTCGAAAGTGGAAGCACAAAGAGGGGAGGAGAACATCACATAGCTACTGGTCATGGACCCATGGTGCAAGGGGTACTACTCACAAGACATCTTGGAGGCATCCATGGTGATGGATGGTCTCTTGGAGGGGGTTCCTCCTTCCGGCAGTGTGCCGGGGCAGCTTCTCCTGGCGGCCCCGATCTTGAAACGGCGGAGGCAGCGGTACAGAGAGGAGAACGGGAATAGCAGATCGATATTAGGGGTTTCCTCCGCAGGGACTAAATATAGGCCAAAGGGGGCACCGAGGGGGGCCACAACGCAGCCAGGAGGGTGCCCGGCGCGCCCTAGGGCTGGGCCGCGCCAGGGACCCTCCTGAGGCCCCGGTGGGTCCACTCCCTTCCATCTTTTGTTATTCGGGAAGCTTCCGTGACGCTGGTTTTTTATATAATTTTTCCGGAATTTATTTGGCAATTTTAATGGCCGGAAAACCTGAAATATAAAAACAGCAGAAAACAAGAACTGGCAACTGGGTGTACTGAGTTAATAGGTTAGTCCAAATATGATAAAAAGTGTAATAAAATTCAAGTAAAACATGGCAAAGTCACACAAATCATGCATGGAGCAAGCAGAAATTATAGATACGTTTGGGACGTATCATGCACTGTGCAATAATGTTGTGTGAGTGAGGGGGCGATTATGTAGCTGGTGGAAGGGTGGGGATGGGATTACTGCCACGATAACTATGTGGTCTCAAATTGGCTGGGTTGGACAACCTAGACACTAACAAGTTGATTTTACGGGCCACCTCTCTTTTTTCACAAGACGATGGGGTTGGACTTATGGATTGACTCTAGGCATCACTCAAGCAACATCAAAGTGTCTCCAACACACCAAATTGTTGTTGAATGCTCCCGTAATGACATTACTACTTTAGTGGTGAATGATTTAACTATATTTAAATTAATAAAGTTAGACATTATGGTCAGTCAAAAAAGTGTACTCAACACACACACACACAAAGTGTCTTCTCAATTCTCCAAGAAAGTTAATGTAGCCAACACTTCCTAGACCCTCTTAAATATATAAATCTAAATAGATTTGTCATTTTGAGCTTTGCTTTAGTTTGTTGCTTGTGTTACTTAGTATGACTAGTCCCTTTTCTTTTGTGCTTCACCCGAAGCCAAAGTCATCGCCTTCAAAAAATCTCTACTAGGATAATGGGCATACAAGAATGGACATTAGCAGCGCGAGCTGTAGAGCATGCGCTGCTGGAAAATATTAGCAGCAAGGTGCTCTAAGCTGCCCTTAGGGTGGACCGCGCTTGACGAGGGGGTAAACCCACGACTCCTGCGTGTGAGGATACCTGGTGCATACGAAGACAAGAGGCCCGCTGGAAGATTCGACAGGCGCATGACTGGCCCGCTCTAGGCACCGACGTAGGAGTACGCGACTAATATGGAAGTCAAGAATTGGCGATCAAGGCAAGGCTAGAATTAGGCAATCATCCCTGTAACCTGAGACGAACTCCCCGAGACCTGGCCTAGTATATATGGGAGGGGGGACGTCTCAGGACATCGAATCTACAATCAACACCTCTGGTCTTGTGCGAACTCGCCTAGACTTCCACTGTAATAGCCCCCTCGCTTAATATTATCGAGCAGGAAGTGCTTCTCCTGTTAGCCGACGAGTATCGCCAACCTGTTCCTTCCCTATGATCTAACCCAGGGTCCCTGACCATGGGATTTGCCGAGGCTGATCCTCGCCAATTGGCGCCGACCGTGGGGACTACACAAGTTGGAATCATGATCTCGGCGGTCCCATCTCCAGCAAGTCGCAACTCGAGGGCCCGAACAAGATCCAACCCACTCGAGGAATTCAAATTCATCGCAAACCTCTCCATCTCCCCACCAAGATCGCTTGACCCGTAGCTGGACCAAATCCAATATTTTGGCGATCACCAAAGTCGTCATCGACAAAAAAGAACTCGGCGATCTAGAAGTCGAGCACAAGCCACGACCGCGAAGCCAACAAGGACGCTGGAACAAGCACAAGAATTCTGCGCAGACATCCCACTCGAGGAGTCGCAACATGTGCCAGAAGCCTCACCAGCCACTCGAAGACCCGCCGCCACCCGGGCGCCCGCCGCGGGACAGGATAGCAACTCCAAAACCCAGACCGGCGAGTACTATGACCCAGATCGAAGACCAGATGAATTCGCCAAATTTGTTCGGAACCACTCGATCAACGATGGATTAGAACTCGACCCGAGGTTCCACTCCCGCTCAGAAGACCAGTCGAAATCGTTCCAGGTCATGCGAAGAATAAGGCACACCGACTCAAGCAAGATTTCAGCCAAAGAACAACTGGATGGACCCTATACAATCCACTGTTTCGAGGACGACCGGGGACGCCTTAGGGCAAGCCATACACTACAAGATTGTCTTCTGTTCGCTGAACTCTCCAACAGCCTCAAGGAGGAGAAGCAGCGCGAAGCCAAACGGGATCGAGGAACCGAGAAGTCGCCAACACCAAACACAGAAGAGCAATATCCCGTGTCCCACGAATGAGTCTGCATGATCCAAGAAGGACGACCCTCCAAAGCAAAAGAGGACGCCCACACACTGCAGACTCGAGCAACCGAGGGCCTCCAAACAGCAGAAGCCTACCAACTATACGGCACAGAAACCAACATCACCTTTTCACAAAGCGACCACCCACCTGCAATTCCAAGACCAGGGCACGCACCTCTTGTCCTTAACGCTCAGATCGGCGGCTACGACATGGACATAATCTTCTTGGACGGAGGCAACAGCTTAAACATAATCTTCACCAGCACCTTACGCAAGATGCTGATTCCACGATCAGTCTGGAAGAAGTCAGGCGTCACAATCTACGGCGTAGTTCCAGGAGAAGCAGCCGCCTCCCTCGGAGCAATCGAACTCGATGTCATCTTCGGCAACAAGGCAACTTCGCAAGAAAAGTCCTCGAGTTCGAAGTGCTCGACTGGCCGTCCCAATACCATGCCATACTAGGACGACCCGCATTTGCACAATTCATGACGGTCCCGCACTATGCGTACCTCAAGCTCATGATGCCAGGACCCTCAGGAGTTATCCCGGTCAATGGGAGCTTTGTAAAATCAGACTAGTGCGACCGCGACTTTCATGAAGTTTCTGACACGTTCGGAGCTCAGCAACAGCTCGAAGAAATAGCCATGGTAACAGACAGGAGCATCTCAAGTAGAAGCGAGTCAAAGGAATTCAATCGCGACTTCAGGGTCGACGACGACACAGTCGCCCACCAAGTTCACCCAACGGACCCAGACAACACGGTCCGCATCTATGCCCATCTCCCAGAAGAACAAGAAGCCGCCCTCATGGCCCTCCTCCGTCAAGAGTGGGAAATCTTCGCCTGGTGCCCAGCCGACATGCCCGGAATACCATGAGAGTTTGCAGAACACGCGTTGCATATACACCCAAACACCAAACCGGCAAAGCATGCACTGCGCCGATTCTCAGAACCCAAGCGCAGAGCCATTGGAGAAGAGATCAACTGACTACTCGACGCACAATTCATTCGGGAGATGAAGAGGGCCACCTGGATCGCAAACCCAGTCTTGGTACCTAAAAAGGACACCGACGTACTACGAATGTGCGTCGACTACGGACCCATCAACAAACATTGCCCGAAGGACCACTTTCCCCTGCCGAGGATAGACCAGATAATCGACTCTACAGCAGGATGCGACCTCCTATCCTTCCTCGACGCCTACTCAAGATACAACCAAATCAGGATGAAAGAAGAAGACGAAGAAGACACCTCGTTCATCACCCCTTATGGCGTATTCTGCTACAGAACAATGCCTTTCGGATTGAAAAACGCCAGAGCCACGTACGAACGGATGATGCAAGCATGTCTGAGAGACCAAATCGACAGAAACGTCCAAGTCTACGTCGAAGACATCATCATCAAAACCTACAACACAGGCACGCTACTCGATGAACTCCGCGAAACCTTCACCGCTCTCAACAAATACAGAATCAAGCTCAACCCAAAAAAGTGCGTGTTCGGCGTCCCAGCCGGAAAAAAGCTCGAATACATGGTCTTTGCTCGAGGAGTCCAAGCAAACCCTGAAAAGGTCCAAGCAATCGCCAAGATGGAAGAACCAGTCAACATCCGGGGCTTACAACAACTCACAGGAAAACTCGCAACACTAGGCCGCTTCATCAGCAGGCTGGGAGAAAGGACCCTACAATTCTACCAGTTGCTCAGAAAAGGAGAAAAATTCGAGTGGACTGAGGAAGCCCGCAACACATTCGCAGATGTAAAGTAGACGCTCCCGACACCACCAATCCTGGCGGTGCCCAAGGAGCAAGAACCCCTCTACCTCTACATAGAGGCACGCAGCAGCGTAGTCAGCACGCCGCTCATCGTCCAGCGCATGGAAGAAGGCAAAATCCAGAGCATCCAAAGGCCAATTTACTACCTAAGCATGCTCCTCAAAAAATCTCAGCAGCAATACCCGCTCTACCAGAAGCTCATATACGCCATCGTCATGACTTCAAGGAAAGTAACACATTACTTCGACGAGCACCGCATCAAGATCGTGAGCAGCGCACACTCGCGGACATCCTCAACAATCCCGGAGCAACCGTCCGAGTTGCCGAATGGAACATCGAGCTTAGTCCCCACGACCTACAATTCAAACACCCAACGGCGATCAAAGCCCAAGTACTCCCAGCCTTTCTGGTCGAATGGAAAGAAGTGCAAACACCCGCCCCCGCAGACCTGTCCAACTCTTGGACAATGTTCTTTGATGGGTCAAAAAGACAGCAAGGAGCTGGAGCAGGCGTCGTACTAATCTCCCCCAAAGGAGCCAAACTCAGATACGTACTCCAGATCAACTTCAGCAATGCCTCCAACAACGAAGCAGAATACGAGGCACTACTCCATGGCATGCGCATGGCAAAAGCTTGCGGCGCCACTCGTCTCTCAATCTACGGCGACTCCAACCTCGTCGTCCAACATGCAATGAGAGATTGTGAAGCAGTCGCAGAAAACATGATGGCCTACCAGAAAATCTACAACACTCTGGAAGGAGGATTAGATGGTTGCGAGCTAAATTACATCACCAGAGCAAATAACACAGAAGCAGACGAGCTCGCAAACATTGGATCAACCAGGGGACCAATCCCTCCAGGCATTTTCCTCGAAAGCATCAGCCAAAGGTCAATAAAAATCAAGCCACCCGCATCGGAGGCAGTCGCAGAGGACGACGACTCAGACGATCCAGCTCAAGTAGCAGCTGCAAACCCAACAAATGACGCAAGCAACGAAGCAGTCGCAGACGCAGAACAACCAGCACTCGAAGGCCCAGCTTGGACAAAACCGTTCCTTCAGTTCCTAATCGAAGGCACCCTACCACAAGACATCGCAGAAGCCCGACGCATCATCCTACGATCTAAAGCATTCATAGTAATCAACGAACATCTTTCAGGTCCTCCAAAAGTGCATCGAAGAAGAAGACGGCAAGGCCCTATTGCTCGAGATTCATGAAGGCAGTTGCGGGCACCACGCGAGCAGTCGCGCACTCGTGGCCAAATCCTTTCGAGCAGGATTCTACTGGCCAACCGCAATGAAAAACGCGGAAGACATCATACGACGCTGCATCACCTGCAAAAAAATCGCGAGGAGGCCGCACACCCCAGCTTCAGAACTTAAAACCATACCATTGTCCTAGCCGTTCGCCACCTGGGGACTCGATATGGTGGGTCCACTCAAGAAATCTTAAAAAGGAGGCTAAACTCATCTACTAGTAGCAGTAGACAAGTTCACCAAGTGGATCAAGGCAGTGCGAATCACAAGCTCAACAACCCTCATGACAGTCAACTTCATCAAGTCCATCATATTCAGATTCGGCGTACCTCATAACATCATCATACATAACGGCACAAACTTCACAGCGACAGAATTCCAGAATTTCTGCCAAGATCTAGGCATTAAAATCAACTACGCGTCAGTCGCGCACCTACAATCTAATGGCCATGTGGATAAAGCAAACGGTTTAGTGTGCGGAGGAATAAAAAAGCGGCTCCTCGCAACAATCGAACAAGCTGCAGGCAACTGGGTAGAAGAACTCCCCACAGTCCTGTGGGGCCTACGCACTACACCCAACACCTCAACCCAGTACACACCCTTTTTCATGGTGTTTGGAGCAGAAGCGGTACTCCCGCACGACCTAAAGTTTGGAGCTCCCCGAATCTCAGGATACGAAGAAGAAGAGGCAGAAGAAGCACTCCAGGATGACAAAGACACTGCAGACGAAGCAAGGGACACAGCCATAGCAAGGTCAGAAGGACACCAGGACAAACTGCGCACGTACCAAAGCATTCACCTTCAGACCAGAACTTTCCGCAAAGGAGATCTCGTCCTGCGACTAATACTAGAAAAAGTGCACAAACTTGCCCCGCAGTGGGAAGGACCCTTCATAATATTCGAGGTCATAGGAGGAGGCGCATACAGGCTGAAGAATACGAAGACCGACGAAGACGTGGGAAACCCGTGGAACGTGCCAAACTTGCGCCTGTTCTACCCATAACCTATCCATAGGCACCATAGGGGGTATCGGTAGCAGCACCAATCGGCAGCTCATGTAAAAACTCGAAGCAATAAAAGGTGCTGCCCAAATACTACCTAAAAAGCACTCGGGGGCTCGAACACAAACTCCCCCCGAGAGACGCTATCTTTGCTTACGCGACGCTACCCTAAAGCACTCGGGGGCTCGAGCACAAAATCCCCCCGAGAGACGCTATCTTTGCTTACGCGACGCTACTCAAAAGCACTCGGGGCTCGAGCACAAACTCCCCCCGAGAGACGCTATCTTCGCTTACGCGACACTACCCAAAAAGCACTCGGGGGCTCGGGCATAAACCCCCCCGAGAGACGATATCTTCGCTTACGCGACGCTACTCAAAAGCACTCGGGGGCTCGAGCACAAACTCCCCCCGGGAGACGCTATATTCGCTTACGCGACGCTACTCAAAAGCACCCGGGGGCTCGAGCACAAACTCCCCCCGAGAGACTCTATCTCCGCTTACCCGACGCTACTCAAAAGCACCCGGGGGCTCGAGCACAAATTCCCCCGAGAGACGCTATCTTCGCTTACTCGATGCTACCCAAAAGCACTCGGGGGGCTCGAGCACAACCCCCCGAGAGACGCTATCTTCGCTTACGCGACGCTACCCAAAAGCACTCGGGGGCTCGAGCATAAATTCCCCCCGAGAGACGCAATCTTCGCCCAAACATTGCCCCCTAAAGCATTCGGGGATTAGTACTCCCCTCGACGGAGGACATTTTCTATTTTACACAGACACAATAGCAAAGACTCAGGGGTTCGAGCACCAACTTCCCCAGAAAAGGCATCACTTCGCTATAAACCCCACTCAAAACTTTTGGTCACCATCAAGCACATTTTTCAGATAAAGACAAAAGCAGAGAGAGAAATTCCTTAGTCTTCACCTGATCACAAATGATCACCTAAAGACTCGAGGGCTACTCCCATCGGGAGCACTGCCGCGCACCCGATGAAAATTTGGAACAACTAAAGCAGCTACAAGAAAGGATGGTCCGGGCAAATAAAAGCTCGCATTCTACATCTGATTCTACAAATCAAACGTAGCCTCGGGGGCTACTCCCATCGGGAGCGCTGCCGCGCACCCGACAAACTTAAACAAAGGAGTCGAAGACATTTTCTCATTACAAAGGAGTCGAAGAACTTTTCTCATTACAAAGGACTCGAAGACAACTTCTCATTACAAAGGACTTGAGGACAGTTCTCATTACAAAGGACTCGAGCAGCTACCAGAAGGTTCACAATACCAATTATCCCAAGGAATTATGACTTCTACATGTGTGATCATGCTGAGATAATTGGCACTTTCGTCCCATAACTTGACGAGCATCACCACAGACAAAGTAAAAACTAAGCCTCCGAAGAAGCCAGTCGCTGCCCTCCAGTTCTACAAGGTGCCTTGCCTACTGACGCACTGATACGGTGAGGAAGATAGTTCTCTCACTTCTCGTTGGTTACCCCAAGTGGAAAGTGAGATGTAGTGTAGCAGCAAATTTCCCTTACCGAAAATGCTAAGGTTTAAGTTGTCTCCATTAGGACTCCAAGAGATACAAGAAGGTGGTAAAGTGAACAATGGCGCCATTGACAATCTCAGGATTTCTTACTTCACCTGGACCTGCACACACAGCAAATAACTTTGCTCCCAACGAGTACAAAGGAGTTGCCAATTACTCCGGCCTTGCTGTTTAACAAGGATCAACACAAGAGATAAAAGTGCAACTGAAAGTAAGAGCTGAAAGTAAATTGAAGGTGTAAACAATGGTGGAAATATGGACCAGAGTCCCTTAACGTTCACTAGTGATGTCTCTCTCCTAAAAGACGATAAAAGTGCTAGCGAGGTAAACAAATCACAGCTGGGCAATTGAATCTTCCACCTTGAGATATCTATCCAGAACATCTCGCTAGTATTAAGTTGTGAATCCTACCCAAAGTGCAAACTCAAAGCAACAGACAACTGCATTAAAAGAACTTTGCGTAAAGTAAACAATCCTTGCACCCGCAAGTACAAGCACCGTTGTTTTATCCCTGCTGGCAACAACACATCCCCTAGTCTCATGTTTCTGTCACTCAAGCTAGACATCAGGGTGCTGAACCCACAATCAAGCATAACGCTCCCTCTTGGAGTTGCAAAAAATCACTTGGCCAAAGCAAAATACGGCAACAGAGAACATGCAAGAATTAACTCAAGAACATAAATATAAAAGAGAACCAAATATATTACTCATCACAATCAGAACGCAGTCTCATAATCCATCAGATCACAACAAACTCAGCATAGCAACATAGAAAATTACAAAGGTGCCTCGATCATGTGAGGCTGCTCACGAGGTCTCAAAAGTGGAAGCATAAAGAGGGGATGAGAACATAACATAGCTACTGGTCATGGACCCATGGTCCAAGAGACACTACTCACGGTACATCCGGAGAGGCGTCCATGGCGATGGATGGTCTCCCGGAGGGGGTTCGTCCTTCCGGCAAGGTGCCGGGGCAGCTTCTCCTAGCAGCCCCTCTGGCCGGCCGGCGGCGGCGGCGGTACAGAGAGGATAACGGGAATAGAAGATCGATATTAGGGGTTTCCTCTGTGGGCACTAAATATAGGCCAAGGGGGGCACCGAGACGGGCCACAGGGCAGCCAGGAGGGTGCCCGGCGCGCCCTAGGGTGGGGTCGTGCTAGGGACCCTCCTGGGGGCCTGGTGGGTCCACTCCCTTCCATCCTTGGTTCTTCGGGAAGCTTCCGCGACGCAAATTTTTTATATAATTTTTCCGGAATTTATTTGGCACTTTTAATGGCCGGAAAACCTGAAATTTAAAAACAGCAGAAAACATGAACTACCAACTGGGTGCACTGAGTTAATAGGTTAGTCCAAATATGATCAAAATTGTATAAAAGTTCAAGAAAAATATGGCAAAGTCACAAAAATCATGCATGGAGCAAGCATAAATTATAGATACGTTTTGGACGTATCGACATCCCCAAGCTTAATTCCTGCTCGTCCTCTAGTAGGCAAATGATAACAAGCATAATTTCTGTGGCGACATGCCACACAACCATATAAATACTTTTAAGTAAAGCAATCAAAGCATGCAGTTCAATTCAAGTCTTAACTAGCAAGAGTCTATATTAGCATTGACACAAGCAACAAAAGGACAAAGGGTGCAAGAGATCTCGCTGTCCGTGACTCGAATGTCTCCAGATGGTGTTTGCGTGCAAGCAGGGGACTGGGAAAAAGAGAGAAAAAAGGTTTTTGAGAACTACTATCTACTAAAGTTTCACGCTTAGTCTCCTTTCGATTCTTATCTTGACTCGTCCCCAAACCACTAGCCAGGTACAAGTCAAACTGATCCACCGCCTTTTGATATTTTGAGCACTCATGTAATGGATGAGCGTGAGCAAGAAAGTTGACACCTAAAAGGCGAAACAGAAAGAAGGTGGAGGAGGAAGACAAAAAGGTGTGAATGGCTCACATTAATGAGGACAATCATAGGCGAGAGAAGGCCATATGACAGATATGATGTGAGGAGTAGGGATTGCCATGCAACGGATGCACATGTGAGCTAAAAGCTCTCCAAGGGAACTAGTGGGGGTGCATCTAACTTGCTTGCTCAAGAAGACCTAGAGCTCGTTTGAGGAGGCTCATCATTGGAATATACAAGCCAAGTTCTATAGTGTGAAGGTCCCCACATAGCTATATGCATGATGATGATCTCTATGTAGTACAAGGGATAGAGGATGAAGTACTAGTGTGGATCTCTCAAAAGGAATAGTAGTCTGCCCCCTTCTCTCTTTTTATTTTTCTTTTTCTCTTTTTTCTCTTTTTTTGTATTTTTTTTGTGGCCTCAATGGCTCTTTCTATTTAACTCTCATTTGTCCTCTTTGGGATCTTTTCCTCACTTTAGGGGCAACACTCTATATATTACAAGAAGTATAGGAGATCTTTCACACTTTACAAGGGTACTCACATAAAGAAGATGTAGCTATCATGATGTATGCAATGTATGCCGCTGCCAGGATAGCAGGATATGCAGTGATACTAGCGTGTCATGTAGCAATGATTAGGGCAAGGCCCAACTAGCATGCGGCTCATCGATCAAGCAAGTAGCATGTATGACATGAAGATCAAGTCATGAGAAGGTGGATGTTGCATGGCAATGTATCTCGGAAAGGCTATGGAAATGCCTTGTAGGTAGGTATGGTGGCTGTTTTGAAGAAAGATATAATGAGGTTCTATGATGACAGAGCGTATCATGCCAAGGGTTCGGATGCACCGGCGAAGTATGCGCCAACTCTCGAGGTGAGAAAGGGCAATGCACGGTACCGAAGAGGCTAGAAAGATATGGGAGGTGGAAGTGTCAACTTTCGAATACTCACATTAGTCCGAAGAACTCATGCACTTATTATCGGTAACTCTCAATCTAATCAGGAGGTTCACAAAGAGACAAGTACCCCGAGGAGGAGTGTATGGGGGGTTTGGTTATCCTTGCGCATCCTTGACTCATGGTACGTGAGTGTACTCAACAGGGGTTAATGATCCATCTAGTAGCTAGAGTTCTCAACAGGGGTTTTTGGTTTTCGAAAATCACACGGATTGCCCAAAATACGACATCTATCACTAATAGGCTAAAGCTCTTGACAACATAAGTTCAAACATTACTCTAGTCAATACCTCAAAACTATTGCAAGTTACTACTAAAAAGAGAATGGCAACTTCAACTACCTACTTTCTAGTCAAGACACAAAACTCAGTGCAACAGGCAAACTCTCTAAACAAGATAAACATGCAACCTATAGAAAGTTCAACCTGAGACAAAAGAAAAGCTCTAGAAGAAAACTAAAGCACTACAACTAAACAGGGAAGCATCTAAGAAAAGAAAAAGAACAACTCACAGCTAAGGAAATAAGCATGCAAATCCTATGAGGAGTTCCAGTTCAAACGTAGTGTGTTTCTCTCCCACACAAAAGTAAGCTGAGGTCTAACTTGTTACTACAGCAAACAAAGCAAAAAAACAACCTAAGAAAATTAAAGAGCGAGACGCTCCAAGCATAGCACATAACGCATGAAGTGATAAAAATATAGTGAAACGAGGGACGAACTGATAATTGTTGATGAAGAAGGGGATGCACGGAGGCATCCCCAAGCTTAGACGCTTGAGTCTCCTTGAATATTTATTGGGTGTGCACATGGGCATCCCCAAGCTTGAGCGTTTGACACTCCAGGATCTTCTTTCATCATCTTCCATCGCACACTTGAAAACTCCCTTCATACATAACTCATTGTAAACTGATCCGAGAGGTTAGTACCCTATTAAAATAATTTTCCTCTACTGGATATAAAGATACTCTTGAAGAGATACTGTTTCTCAAGATTTCCAAAAGATTGTTGCAAAGAAAAAGCAAGCTTAAGGTTTGCAAAAGTTAGGAGAGGCAAAACGTGGCAGAATCCGTGAAAAACAGAACAGCAGGTAGTAAAGAATTTTTTAGGGGCACTTCTGCAACTCAAATAAAGAAAACTCAAAAAATACGAAAGTTCCATGATTGTATGGAGCACGCTGTGTAAAAAATTCAGCTCAAATAGATGAACTGGTGATTTACTATGATTTTTCACGTCACGAGGACAGAATCTGTTTTCTGGACAGCATGTCACAACTTTAACTTCCCTTGTCATATGAGGCTATAACTTGGCACAAAGCTTGAAAAGTAAAGAGACAATGATGTTGCTACAGTAGTAACAATCATCAAGACCACTAAAAACTGAAGTAAAAACATCTTGGGTTGCCTGCCAACAAGCGCTTTCTTTTACACCTTTGATCTAGGCACAAAGCAAAAGAGAATCAAGTTTTATCAAGAGAAAGAGAATAGCTAGCCCGCATAACGGACTCAAAAGGTAACTTGAATTTCTTTCTAGGGAAGTGGTCCATCCCCTTTTTGAGAGGGAATTGAAATTTTATATTTCCCTCTTTTATGTCAATAACAGCACCAACGGTGCGAAGAAAAGGATGTCCCAAAATAATTAGACATAAAAGTTGATACTCTATATCCATAATAATGAAATCAACGGGAACATAATTGTCATTGACAATGATATGAACATCGTCAATCTTCCCCAAAGGTTTCTTTACGGAAGAATCGACAAGACGAACACCAAAAGAACAAGGATCAAAAGGTTTTAATTCAAGCATATCATACATTCTTTTGGGCATAACAGAGGTACTAGCTCCAACATCACAAAGAGCAAAGCAAGAGAAGTTATTCAATTTGATTTTTATCATAGGATCCCAACCATCTTCTAGCTTCCTAGGTATGGAGGCTTCTAGTCTAAGCTTCTCCTCCGTAACTTTGATTAGAGCATTGGTGATATGCTCTGTGAAGGCAAGATTATGTGTGCTAGTGTCTCTAGACATTTTGTGTAGGAAACAAAGAACTTCCAGTAAGGTGCAGTTGTCAAAGTCTAGATCACTACTATCTATCAAGGAGGTAGTGATATCATTAAGGCTCACTTGTTTGAAAGCCTCTATGTTCATAGAGGTTTCTTCATCTATGGTTGAGGTGGTAGCATCACCATTGATAGGTCCAGGTGGACTAGGGGTGTGATGGGTGCTAATAGTTTGGACATCCTCAACAACTTGGATAGTAGGTATGGTGTGGTAGGTAGGAAGGCTCTTAAACTTTCTTCTTCCTCCTTTTCTCTAGCCCATCTCTCTTTAAGTTTTCCCAACATTCTAATGTTTTCATTAATTTGCACTTGGATAGCATTCATAGAAGTGGTTTTCCTCTCCTCGCGGGAGAAGTTCTAATTTTAAGCATCTCAACGTCATGGGCTATGTTGTCTACCTTCGAAGAGAGGATATCTAATTTGTCTAATTTCTCTTCTACACTCTTGTTGAAGGCTTTTTGGGTAGTGATAAAGTCTTTAAGCATACTCTCTAGTTCAGAAGTGGAGTTTTTGGTGCTAGGGTAAGTGTTGTTGTTCCCATAGTTGTTGGATGGGAAAGGTCTAGGATTGTTGCTACCAAAATTACTCCTATAAGGATTATTGTTGAAGTTGTTTCTAGAGATAAAGTTCACATCTACTTGTTCTTGAGCAACCAAGGAATTTAAAGGAACATCATGAGGATCAATAGGAGCTTGCTTGGTAAGTAGAGACATGATCAAGTCAACCTTTTCATTAGGAGAGGAGATCTCCTCGACAGAATTTACCTTCTTACCAGTTGGAGATTGTTCGGTGTGCCACTGAGAGTAGTTCAGCATCATATCATCAAGTAGCTTTGTGGCAGCACCAAGTGTGGTTGACATCAAATTTCCTCCCGCGGCCGAGTCTAACAGATTCCGCGAGGTAAAGTTTAATCCTGCATAAAAGGTCTGGATAACCATGTCAAACCATGTGTAGGACAATTCTTAACAAGAGATTTCATACGTTCCCAAGCTTGGGCAACGTGTTCATTATCCAATTGCCTAAAATTCATAATGTTACTTCTCAACTAGATAATTTTAGCAGGGGGATAGTACTTCCCAATAAAAGCATCCTTACACTTGTCCCAAGAATCAATGCTATTCTTAGGTAAGGATTGCAGCCACTCCTTGGCTCTTCCTCTCAAGGAGAAAGGAAAAAGCTTTAGCTTGACGATGTCTCCATCTACTTCCTTGTACTTTTGCATATCACAAAGCTCAACAAAATTATTTAAGTGCAAGGCAACATCCTCTCCAGCACCTGAGAATTGATCTTTCATAACAAGATTTAGCAAAGCAGGTTTAATTTCATAAGAAGGCGCTGAAGTGGTAGGTGGAGCAATAAGAGTGCAGATAAAGCCACTGTTGTTTTGACTAGTGAAGTCACACGACTTGGTGTTTTCATTGGAACCCATAGTAGTAGCAGGTATTTTTGGTATTTTTGATAAGGGACACAAAAGTAAAAACTGAAAGGTAAACTAATAAGACTAAAAGGCAAAGATAAAATATAGTGTGCAACTCTCCTATCTTGTAGACTGGAGTCCCCTGCAACGGCGCCAGAAATTAGCTTGATACGGTGAGGAAGATAGTTCTCTCACTTCTCATTGGTTACCCCAAGTGGAAGGTGAGATGTAGTGTAGCAGCAAATTTCCCTTAGCGAAAATGCTAAGGTTTAAGTTGTCTCCAGTAGGACTCCAAGAGATACAAGAAGGTGGTAAAGTGAACAATGGCGCCGTTGACAATCTAAGGATTGCTTACTTCACCTGTGTAACAGCCCAGTTTTCACAAAAATTAAAAATTCTGTTTTCGGTGTGAATTGATTGATTGCCTGCTTTGTTTGCATCCCAGATTTACCGATCGGCGATTAATTTCCCCCCTCTTATCTCGTACCAGACGGAGACCGACCCTTTCCACCCTAACACTCGACCTTTGCGACACCGGGTTCCACCCGATCACCGTCGCGAAAACCTGCACGAGGCCAGCCGTAGCCAACGGAACGAAAACCCCGTTTAATAATTAAACGGGTTATTTTTATAGCGCGCCGAAAAGTGTTCTCAGAACGGTTCCAACGCTAGGTGAATGCCGCCGGCTCGAAGCGCTGATTGCGCAGTTCGAAGTTTTACCCGAATCGGAGGTCCTCCGAACCCCCGGCGGTCAGAAACGTAAGCACCGCGCGCGCGAGAGAAAAACCGGGGATGTTTTTGTCGGGACCCGGGGTTAGCTATGTAATTCCAGTCACGATACAATCACATGGAGAGCCGAGAACCGTACCCACTTGTCTAAGCAGACAAGGCCAAGCACAGAACGTTCTCGGTAAGCATCTAACGTGAGGGGCATCCCATTCAGGCCGGATGATCAACTGAGATGGGTCCTCAACGTCCGCTCACAAGTCTAAATGCTTATGGGTGGTGAATCCCATACTCATAGACAAGTCGCCTCAACCATGTTATCGATTGGATCCTAACTCTTACATAGACTTACTCCAGCCCGATCACTTAGTCGGGGTCTAGGGCGGGCTCGACCATACAACAAAGTGTGCACGTGACAGAGTCACGAGCAATCGCATCGCGATGCCCCAAGCTGCGCACATCTAAGGGCAACTTGGTGTATAAAAGACCGCCAGCCAGATCACAACTAAGGTCTCGAAAACCCATACTAAGACATGCATGTTATAAACATACACGCAGCACACATGCCTAGTATGAACAACAGGTATCATCACATAACTCTATAAAGTACTCTTTATTGATATACACATAGAACATACAATGATCACATGTCTGCGATCACAATACAATGGAAGCAAATTAGGTCTGAGTACAGAAAAGTTTAACAAATGGCTTAGAGAAGCCTTGTAAACATACATGCCCTTCCACGAGGGACCAGATTGCTATCTGGGACTATGCTAACTTAGTCAACGTCGAGCTTCAGGTCGGTGACTCCATCGGGGTCCGGTTTCTTATCTAAAACATAGAATAAGCAAACGTGAGTACAAAGTCGTACTCAGCAAGACTTACATCAGAACTACACTACTCATGCTCAAGTATCAAGGTAAAGGGAGGTGGGGTTTCATGATGCAGAAGTGCCAGCTTTGACTTGGCTAGTCCTGAACTACGAATACCAGACTTGAGGTAAGAAGCGTACACGAGTCCACTAAATCTCCAACCAATACACCACTATGGTTACTTCCTCGACATCCCCACGAGGAGCACACCATAGCACTCACGCTTATCTTGCGAGTTTTATAAGTATCCAGTTCAAGTTTTCTAATAATCAGGTACAGGTTCCAAGTAGTCCTTAACCGCGGACACGGCTATTCGAATAGTTTTGTTAACCTTGCAAGGGTGTAAACTACACACACATGACCATCTGTTACCGCCTTTTTCTCGCCACCGTTCAAGAGGTGACAGCGAGGATGTTCACCATGGCACTTCGCTCACAACCGGTCTATTCCAGGAGTCGACTATCTGAGTTGGCCTCCGCTCGAGAGCCCGGCCGGATCAACGAAAAGGCCTCAAACAATGCAGGTGACCGAGACGCCACCTCTGGCAGATGGTTTTCCTGCCTCACAGGTGCACCCACATATCTATATGATGCAACCATTTCCTTCGTTCTTTTTCTATGCACATGTCGAATGGAAAGCCCGAACTAATGTGACTCCTGGACGTCGACACGGATCAAGGTACTAGGCCGAGAGGGGTCAGTGAGCCCAATGTGTGGTTGTACTCTTTGTCTTGGATTACCATACAAGAACTCGGTGCTTAAGGAGGTATTCAACGAGACAACCCACTGTGTACTCCTACACAGCCTCTCATCGTTCACCTTGTATTAGGGTGGATTCACCGACACAGATTCACTTTCATCAACACCATGTTCACTATCATCCCGACTCACATCAAAAGCAACCTCATGTAACACTAAGCATGCAATAAGCTATAACAGTTGCAGGGGCTCCATGATATCAATCAACTCCTATGTCAGCTAGGATTGTGGTTTGCTTACTACTGTGACAAGATGATAGGTCATGCATCGGATATGGGTTCAACTATGCGGTCGAATCGATACAAAGTGATCTCCTAAACATGCATAAGTGAGACTGAGAGGGAATTGGGATTTTATAGACATGATCAATGGGGTTTTCTTGCCTTGCTGACGAGGTTCGATATCGGGGTCTTCAACGAACGGGGTGGCCTCCGGTTCCGGTCGCACGTCTATCCAGCAAACAATCAAACAAGGTATAAATTATTCGCAATGCTCAAACACATGATCAATATTGAAATGGTGATGTTCTTGGTCACAATGTGGTTACAATTCCATTTAAAAGAAGTCAAATGCAAAGTCATTTGCAAATGTGCTTCAAGTTTGAATTTGAAATAAAGCCATATGGATGTTTTGCACTGTTCACCCATTTTAAAATGGTCAAACATGAAAACAGAGCCCATATTCATAATCCTTGGATTTTTTTGATAATTTTTCATATATTATATGTTTCATTTGGAGTTAATATGAATTAGTTATGATTTTCCAAAGTTTAAACAATTTTCTGTAATTTCTGGAATAATTTAAATCTCTGGAAAACCTTTATTGCGTCAGCATGAGGTCAGGGTGATGTCACAGGGGGACTGACAGGTGGGGTCGGGGTGTCAGTGGCAGTGGGTTTAAACCCAGTTTAATTTAATTAAACATGGTCATTAGGGGGGGCCAGGGTCCACCAGTCAGTGACCCAAGGGTCAACTAACAGGGGATTAGCCCCCTAAGCTAATCGGGCCGCCGGCGGTTAGCCGGCGGTGACCAACCCGTGTGGCGGCGCCCGTTGCGGACGGCGGTTCCGGGCACGGCTGGGCACGGGGAGGCTACCAGGGGGTAGCCCGTGCTCGCCCTCTTCGAGCTGTGCCACTGGGTCTCAAGGGGAGGTCTGGGAGCGCGCCGGCGACGAAGAGCAGCGGCGGCCGTGGACGGACCTCGCCGGAACCCTGAACCCAGCCACGAGAGAGAGCAAGGGAGGGGGCGTTCGACGGTGTAGCTCACCCTGAAGCAGACGCAGGTGTCGACGAAGGCGGAGGAGCTCCGTAGCTAGCGAATTCCGGCGATGGAGATCTCGACGGCCGGCGGGAAATCGATGGAGTTGGCGTCGCTTGCTGGGCTTGCTCGGCTCGATTCGAAGAGGGCTTCGACGAAGACGACGCCGCTGCACGTAATGGGCAAGGTGGCGAGAGCTGAGGAGCTCGTTGGCCACGATTTCTCCACAGTGGTGCTCCCGCGTGCTCTCTGCGACGGCCAAAATTACGAGCTGAGGAGCGGGGGGAGGGACCTGGGAGAGAGGAAGGGGGTGCGGGGGGTGTGTGCAGCTCCGTGGCGTGCCCGGCTGCGAGGAGGAGGCCTAGAAGGCCCCTGGCCGTCGAGGTGGACGTCGACGCCCCCTGCCCTCCACCGAGCTGCTTCGGGGGGAGGGGAGGTAGACGACAAGTGCCCCGGGTTGGGCTGGGCCGAGGCCAAAGGAGTTGGGCCGACGCCTGTGGCGCCAGGTAAGCTCCCCCTTTTTGTTTATCCTTTTCTTTTTTTTATTTCTTTTGACATTTGTTCTGTTTTGATATATAAGAATTATCAAAACATTTTATAAAATCCCCAAATCTTTTATGTGGGCTTATAAAATATATAGCTAGCCACTCATAAGTTTTGGTGATTTTTGAAAATCAAACAATTTGAATTTAAATTCAAATTGGAGTTAATTTAATTTCCAAGCCCTATTTGGAATATTTGAAAAATCTTGGTGCATGCAGTGGGACCCACTTCACTTTATATGTGATCATGCATATTTATAATACTTTTTCAAAAATACCAAAGAAAATTTTGGAAGAGATTTTTGTCTGGCCATTTGATTTAAATTTCTCAGGGCTTTTCTTTTCCCCACTTTTGAATTTCTTTTGAAATTTTTGCATGATGCAAAGGCACAAACAAACCCTAGCACTTACCCTAGTTGGGGTTCTGACAACTCGCCCCCACTCAAAAGAATCTCGCCCCGAGATTCAGAAGTCGTCGGGAGGAAGGTGGGGTACTCGGCACGGAGACGGTCTTCTCTTTCCCACGTTGCTTCTTTCTCGGAGTGATGTGACCATTGCACTTTGAGGAACTTGATCTTCTGACGACGAGTGGCACGCTCTGCTGAATCAAGAATATGAACAGGGTACTCTCGATAAGAAAGGTCATCTTGGAGATCAAGCGTTTCATGGTCGACTTCGCGGATGGGGTCCTTGAAGCAATGCCTGAGTTGTGACACATGGAATACATCATGTACTCGGGAAAGGTGCGGAGGTAGTTCAAGTTGGTAGGCAACTTCTCCACGTTTAGCAAGAATGCGGAAAGGTCCGATGTAACGTGGGGCCAACTTGCCTTTGATACCGAATCTTTGGGTTCCCTTCAGAGGAGTAACCCGGAGGTAAGCCTTCTCATCAATATTGTAGCTCTCCTCTCTATGATGACGATCATAGTAGCTCTTTTGACGAGACTGAGCGGCTTTCAAACGATCACGAACAATGCGAACTTGCTCTTCTGCTTCCTTGATCATATCCGGTCCAAAGAGTTGTCTTTCACCGGCTTCTGACCGGTTTAGGGGTGTTCGACATCGTCGTCCATATAGGAGTTCAAAGGGAGCCATGTTCAGACTAGATTGAAAACTGTTGTTATAAGCAAATTCGGCGAAAGGAAGAGATTTCTCCCAATTCTTTCTGAATGAGATAACACAAGCTCTGAGCATGTCTTCCAAGATTTGATTAACCCTTTCAACTTGACCGCTAGACTGAGGATGGAAAGCTGTACTAAAGGATAGATGAGTTCCCATAGCATTCTGAAAGCTTCCCCAGAATCTAGAGGTGAAAAGGCTACCACGATCGGAATTCATCACCAAAGGAACACCGTGAAGAGACACAATTCTAGAGATATACAAGTCTGCTAACTGGCTAGCAGTTATAGACTCGCGGACGGGAAGGAAGTGAGCAACTTTGGAAAGCCTATCTATCACAACGAAGATGGCATCATTTCCTTTCTGGGTTCTTGGAAAGCCGGTGATGAAGTCCATACCGACTTTGTCCCATTTCCACTCTGGAATAGGCAAAGGTTGAAGTGTACCAACAGGTCTTTGGTGTTCTGCCTTAATGCGACGACAAACATCACATTCAGCAAAAAATCGAGCAATGTCTCTCTTCATCCTAGTCCACCAAAATCTCTGGCGTAGATCTCGGTACATCTTGGTGCTACCGGGATGAATCGAGAGGGGTGTGTCACGGGCTTCTTTGAGGATGAGTTGCCGTAGATCCCTATTCTTAGGTACTACCAAACGATTTTCAAAGAATACCGTTCCTTTACTATCTGTGGAGAAACATTTAGCAACTCCGCTAGCAATGTTCTCCTTGATCCGGCGTACACCTCGTGCACGTCTTTGGGAAACTATGATCTGATCCTCAAGGGTTGGTTTCGCCACCAAGTTGAAAAGAGATCCACGAGGAACAATCTCGAGATTGAGTTTTCGAAATTCCTCATGAAGAAGTGGTTGATACTGTTGTAACATGAGGTTGTTACAATACGACTTACGACTTAGCGCATCAGCCATGACATTGGCTTTGCCTGGGGTGTAAGAAATTCCTAAGTCATAATCTTTTATCAACTCTATCCAGCGTCTTTGCCTGAGATTAAGATCTAGCTCGGTGAAAATATATTTGAGGCTTTGGTGGTCGGAATAGATCTCACAACGATTACCAAGGAGGTAATGTCACCAAGTCTTCAGGGCATGAACTACGGCAGCGAGTTCAAGATCATGGGTAGGATAGTTCTCTTCATGTGGACGCAACTGGCGTGAAGCGTAAGCTACCACATGTCTATCTTGCATAAGTATGCATCCTAACCCTTGCCGTGAAGCATCACAATAGATTTCGGAATCCCTTTTGGTGTCTGGAGGTGCAAGTACGGGTGCAGAAGTCAACCTTCCTTTTAGCTCTTGAAAGCTTTCCTCGCACTTGGGAGTCCATAGGAATTTCTTATCTTTCTTGAGGAGTTCAGTCAGAGGCTTTGCAACTTTAGAAAAGTTCTCAACGAAGCGGCGGCAATAGCTTGCTAAGCCAAGAAAACTCCTAACTTGCTTAACCGATTCAGGTGGAGTCCAGTCAAGGACGGCCTGAACTCTCTCGGGATTGACTGCAACACCTTTCGCAGAAATCACGTGGCCTAAGTAGGTCACTTCTGGTAGTCAAAATTCACACTTGGAGAATTTAGCATACAGGCGATGCTCTCTAAGCTTCATCAATACCAACCTAAGATGTTCTGCGTGCTCTTCTTCGTTCTTCGAGTAGATGAGAATGCCATCAAGATAAACTACAACAAATTTATCTAGGTACTCCATGAAGATCGAATTCATCAAGCGCGAGAATGTGGCGGGGGCATTGGTTAAACCAAAGGACATGACGGTATACTCGTAAAGACCATAACGAGTAGTGAAAGCCGTTTTTGGAATGTCCTCATTTCAGATTCTGATTTGATGATAGCCTAATCTCAAATCCATCTTGGAGAAGACAGAGGATCCTGCAAGTTGATCATAAAGATCATTGATCCTGGGCAGTGGGTACTTGTTCTTTACCGTCGCTAGATTTAGCGGGCGATAGTCTACGCACATCCTTTCTGTTCCATCTTTCTTCTTTATGAACAGAACGGGGCAACCCCATGGCGATGAGCTAGGGCGGATGAAGCCTTTTGCCAACGAAGCATCAAGTTGGGTTTTTAGCTCAGCTAACTCATGTGGGGCCATTCTATATGGGCGTCTGGAAATTGGGGTTGTGCCTGGTATAAGATCCACTATGAATTCTACACACCTGTCGGGTGGCATTCCCGGCAGCTCTTCAGGAAAGACATCCGGAAAGTCACGAACCACCGAAATATCTTCGAGGTCTGGAAGTGGAAGCACATTCAAAGTATGCATCTGGGTTCTAGAGCTGGGTGAGGTTTAGTCAATGGTCTGGCCTGAAGGATGTGTGAGTTTAACTGATTTGTCTTTACAATCAAGGAAAGCATTCTGCCTTGATAACCAATCCATTCCTAGGATGACATCAATGTCTGAAGACTTGAGGGCTATAAGTGAAGCAAGGAATACTAAACCCTCAATTGCAATTTGATTGCCATGGCTTACTCTATTAGTTTGCCACTTTGAGCCAGGAGTTTGAATGATCATTGGAGAAAACATTTATTCAAAAGGGAATTCATGACGAAGTGCATAACTCTCCGACATGAATGAATGAGAAGCTCCTGGATCGAAAAGAACGGAGGCGGGGACATGATTGACTGGGAGTGTACCAAGAATGACGTCAGAAGGAGCAGTGGTTTCGTCAACTGAGATTTGGTTCACATAACCACTACTTGTGACTGAAAGCTTTGCTGGGATGGTTTTGGTGGTTGATTTCTTTGGAGGCTTGGGTCGAGAATGACGTGGTGCCATCAAGACCTGAGGGCATTGACGATAGTAATGGCCTGGAAGACCACACTTAAAGCATACCATGTCTGAATTGCTGGGAGTGGGATTACTTGGTTGCACACCATCATTCCGGGGTGGAATAACGTGTTGGGGTGGATGGCATATATTGGATGGTGGCCTCTGAAGAAACTTTTGAGGTATGGCTCTGGTTGGAATCCAAATTCGGCGTTTCTGAGGGGCTGAACTTGAATAAGGAGCAAGCTCAAGAGCATGCTTGCGAGACTCTTCGAACACTTCATTGCCATGCTCAGCTCTGAAGGATCTGTTGACTAAATCCTCAAAGGTGGCAAATTCGATGAGGTTGAGATCATGACGAAGTATGGGGCTAAGTCCCTTATGGAACCTTGCCTGCCTTCTGGCATCGGTGGTGATCTCATCTTGGGCATACCGAGCAAGACGGTTGAACTCTCTCACATACTCATTAATGGACATCTCTCCTTGGGTCAGGCTGCAGAACTCTTCCTTCTTGCGCTCCATTAACTCATCTAGAAGGTGGTACCCTATTAAGGCATCACGGAACTCCTGCCAAGTCACTAGGTGACCACCAGGCTGCATAGAAACATAGTTCTCCCACCATTGAAGAGCAGCACCTTCCAAGAAGTATACCGCGAACACAACTCGGTCATCGGGAGCAACATGTGCTGTATCAAGCTTACGCTCGATGGAACGGAGCCAATCATCAGCTTCAAGGGGCTCAGAAGAACATCGGAATACCGGTGGCTTGAGGAGGATGAAGTCCTGAATGCTCACAACCACATTGCGATGATGGGCGGTATTCTGCTCGATGAGCTCCAGAAGGCGTGTTTGATCACGTCGATTCTTCTCAGCTTCCATCATGATTTCCGCCGCAGAAGGCGGTGGTAGAGGTTCATCATTATTACGATTCCGAACACGGTCTCGATTCCGACGAACAGCACTACGAGTTCCACCTGACATCCTGTGTGATAAAAATCAACAATCAGAACAGGTTGAATGATGGATTCAAGGATAACAAGACATGATGAAGGCGGAAAAGATTGTAATGCGAAGGCAATGATCCACAGAAACACGGGATAAATCCGGCAGCATAACGGCTACACCGGGATGGAAAACAAGATAACCTCGAGGATATTGGACATAACTTCCTCAAGGAACTCAAAACACGGAGACTCTGGACGACCACAACAATCCTACGGCTACAAGGAAGCACTCAGTGAGATGTTCTAGTCAGACATAGATGAGCCTAGTCCTATCATCCCGTAGAAAAGATAAGGGTGACTCATAACTCAGATCGATGAGGGTAAAGAGAAAAAGAAGCCTTACGTTGTTCCCTTATACCAAGAGTAACTATATAACTATAGAATGCTGGACTCGACTTCGACCAAGGGTTTGATAATCCGACAGACAGTCCTGCTCTGATACCAGGTCTGTCGGGACCCGGGGTTAGCGTATGTAATTCCAGTCACGATAAAATCACATGGAGAGCCGAGAACCGTACCCACTTGTCTAAGCAGACAAGGCCAAGCACAGAACGTTCTCGGTAAGCATCGAACGTGAGGGGCATCCCATTCAGGCCGGATGATCAACTGAGATGGGTCCTCAACGTCTTCGCACAAGTCTAAATGCTTATGGATGGTGAATCCCATACTCATAGACAAGTCGCCTCAACCATATTATCGATTGGATCCTAACTCTTACATAGACTTACTCCAGCCCGATCACTTAGTCGGGGTCTAGGGCGGGGTCGATCATACAACAAAGTGTGCACGTAACAGAGTCATGAGCAATCGCATCGCGATGCCCCAAGCTGCGCACATCTAAGGGCCACTTGGTGTATAAAAGACCGCCAGCCAGATCACAACTAAGGTCTCAAAAACCCATACTAAGACATGCATGTTATAAACATACACGCAGCACACATGCCTAGTATGAACAGCAGGTATCATCACATAACTCTATAAAGTACTCTTTATTGATATACACATAGAACATACAATGATCACATGTCTGCGATCACATTACATCATACAACGGAAGAAAATTAGGTCTGAGTACATACAAGTTTAACAAATGGCTTAGAGAAGCCTTGTAAACATACATGCCCTTCCACGAGGGACCAGACTGCTGTCTGGGACTATGCTAACTTAGTCAACGTTGAGCTTCAGGTCGGTGACTCCATTGGGGTCCGGTTTCTTATCTAAAACATAGAATAAGCAAACGTGAGTACAAAGTCGTACTCAGCAAGACTTACATCAGAACTACACTACTCATGCTCAAGTATCAAGGTAAAGGGAGGTGGGGTTTCATCATGCAGAAGTGCCAGCTTTGACTTGGCTAGTCCTGAACTACGAATACTAGACTTGAGGTAAGAAGCGTACACGAGTCCACTAAATCTCCAACCAATACACCACTATGGTTACTTCCTCGACTTCCCCACGAGGAGCACACCATAGCACTCACGCTTATCTTGCGAGTTTTATAAGTATCCAGTTCAAGTTGTCTAATAATCAGGTACAGGTTCCAAGTAGTCCTTAACCGCGGACGCGGCTATTCGAATAGTTTTGTTAACCTTGCAAGGGTGTAAACTACACACACATGACCATCGGTTACCGCCTTTTGCTCACCACCGTTCAAGAGGTGACAGCGAGGATGTTCACCACGACACTTCGCTCACAACCGGTCTATTCCAGGAGTCGACTATCTGAGTTTGCCTCCGCTCGAGAGCCCGGCCGGATCAACGAAACGGACTCAAACAATGCAGGTGACCGAGACACTACCTCTGGCAGATGGTTTTCCTGCCTCAGAGGTGCACCCACATATCTATATGATGCAACCATTTCCTTCGTTCTTTTTCTATGCACATGTCGAATGGAAAGCCTGAACTAATGTGACTCCTGGACGTCGACACAGATCAAGGTACTAGGCCGAGAGGGGTCAGTGAGCCCAATGTGTGGTTGTACTCTTTGTCTTGGATTACCATACAAGAACTCGGTGCTTAAGGCGGTGTTCAACGAGACAACCCACTGTGTACTCCTACACAGCCTCTCATCGTTCACCTTGTATTAGGGTGGATTCACCGACACAGATTCACTTTCATCAACACCATGTTCACTATCATCCCGACTCACATCAAAAGCAACCTCATGTAACACTAAGCATGCAATAAGCTATAACAGTTGCAGGGGCTCCATGATATCAATCAACTCCTATGTCAGCTAGGATTGTGGTTTGCTTACTACTGTGACAAGATGATAGGTCATGCATCGGATATGGGTTCAACTATGCGGTCGAATCGATACAAAGTGATCTCCTAAACATGCATAAGTGAGACTGAGAGGGAATTGGGATTTTATAGACATGATCAATGGGGTTTTCTTGCCTTGCTGACGAGGTTCGATATCGGGGTCTTCAACGAACGGGGTGGCCTCCGGTTCCGGTCGCACGTCTATCCAGCAAACAATCAAACAAGGTATAAATTATTCGCAATGCTCAAACACATGATCAATATTGAAATGGTGATGTTCTTGGTCACAATGTGGTTACAATTCCATTTAAAAGAAGTCAAATGCAAAGTCATTTGCAAATGTGCTTCAAGTTTGAATTTGAAATAAAGCCATATGGATGTTTTGCACTGTTCACCCATTTTAAAATGGTCAAACATGAAAACAGAGCCCATATTCATAATCCTTGGATTTTTCTGATAATTTTTCATATATTATATGTTTCATTTGGAGTTAATATGAATTAGTTATGATTTTCCAAAGTTTAAACAATTTTCTGTAATTTCTGGAATAATTTAAATCTCTGGAAAACCTTTATTGCGTCAGCATGAGGTCAGGGTGATGTCACAGGGGGACTGACAGGTGGGGTCGGGGTGTCAGTGGCAGTGGGTTTAAACCCAGTTTAATTTAATTAAACATGGTCATTAGGGGGGGCCAGGGTCCACCAGTCAGTGACCCAAGGGTCAACTAACAGGGGATTAGCCCCCTAAGCTAATCGGGCTGCCGGCGGTTAGCCGGCGGTGACCAACCCGTGTGGCGGCGCCCGTTGCGGACGGCGGTTCCGGGCACGGCTGGGCACGGGGAAGCTACCAGGGGGTAGCCCGTGCTCGCCCGCTTCGAGCTGTGCCACTGGGGTCTCAAGGGGAGGTCTGGGAGCGCGCCGGCGACGAAGAGCAGCGGCGGCCGTGGACGGACCTCGCCGGAACCCTGAACCCAGCCACAAGAGAGAGCAAGGGAGGGGGCGTTCGACGGTGTAGCTCACCCTGAAGCAGACGCAGGTGTCGACGAAGGCGGAGGAGCTCCGTAGCTAGCGAATTCCGGCGATGGAGATCTCGGCGGCCGACAGGAAATCGATGGAGTTGGCGTCGCTTGCTGGGCTTGCTCGGCTCGATTCGAAGAGGGCTTCGACGAAGACGACGCCGCTGCACGTAATGGGCAAGGTGGCGAGAGCTGAGGAGCTCGTTGGCCACGGTTTCTCCACAGTGGTGCTCCGGCGTGCTCTCTGCGGCGGCCAAAATTACGAGCTGAGGAGCGGGGGGAGGGACCTGGGAGAGAGGAAGGGGGTGCGGGGGGTGTGTGCAGCTCCGTGGCGTGCCCGGCTGCGAGGAGGAGACCTAGAAGGCCCCTGGCCGTCGACACCCCCCTGCCCTCCACCGAGCTGCTTCGGGGGGAGGGGAGGTAGACGACAAGTGCCCCGGGTGGGCTGGGCCGAGGCCAAAGGAGTTGGGCCGACGCCTGTGGCGCCAGGTAAGCTCCCCCTTTTTGTTTATCCTTTTCTTTTTTTATTTCTTCTGACATTTGTTCTGTTTTGATATATAAGAATTATCAAAACATTTTATAAAATCCCCAAATCTTTTATGTGGGCTTATAAAATATATAGCTAGCCACTCATAAGTTTTGGCGATTTTTGAAAATCAAACAATTTGAATTTAAATTCAAATTGGAGTTAATTTAATTTCCAAGCCCTATTTGGAATATTTGAAAAATCTTGGTGCATGCAGTGGGACCCACTTCACTTTATATGTGATCATGCATATTTATAAGACTTTTCAAAAATACCAAAGCAAATTTTGGAAGAGATTTTTGTCTGGCCATTTGATTTAAATTTCTCAGGGCTTTTCTTTTCCCCACTTTTGAATTTCTTTTGAAATTTTTGCATGATGCAAAGGCACAAACAAACCCTAGCACTTACCCTAGTTGGGTTTCTGACAGTTTTTGCAAAAGCTGCCGGCCACCGCGCCCCCCCGCCAGGTCCTCTTCTCTCGCGCCCTTCCCTCTCCTCTCCTCCTCATCCCGCTCTCTGTCTCGTGCAGGATCCGCCGCGCCATGGCCATCCACGTCGACCCCGCCTTACCACGTCACCTCGCCTGCTCGCCGGAGCACAAGCTACATCGCCGCGCCAGAAGCAGTCATCGCGGTCGTCGTTGACTCCTGGTCGGGATCGTCCCGCTGCTGGACGAACGCTGGCGGCCAGGTGGGACAACGCGCCTCAACGACCCAGCACGCGATTCCCCTAGCGCGGCCCAGCCACTGCGCCTCGCGGCCCACAACGCCCCAGGCCCAGCGCCCCTCCAGCCGCGCACCCCGGCCTGCTGCATCCCGTCGCCACGAGCGTGGGATGGCTATCCAGCGCCCACCCTCAGTTGGGCCGAGGCCCACAGTGGTGATCCCCCTTTTTCCCCCCTTTTTATTTTTATTTGCTGCTGTTGTGTGTTGGGCCGGCCCATTTGCAGTGTAGCACCTGTGTGCGAGAGATAGTTGTCCAGCGCTCGTCTGTTTAGGCCCGTTAGATGTTTTTTTTACTTTACTAGTTTATTTAATTTGGCAGATTTAGTTATAATTTTATGGTGCCCGTATCTTTTCAACGGTAGTTCGGATCACGACGCTTTAAACATGAAAGTTGCTTAGAATTTTGTGTACTTTAATAAAATGTGCTCCTTTTCCATGTTTGAATTTGTTTACATGCTGTTTACATGTTGTTTACCTGCTAATGACAACCTTGCCACTGTAAATTGTTTATTTAATAACTTTTTAACCGTTGCTCTGTTTAAAATGTTCTTTATATGTAACTTGATTAGTTGTGCATGTACTTTGTGTTTATGCTATTGTTTGCTGCTGTTAACCAACCTAAATTATGGTTTAGGGCAGAACAGTACCAAACACTTAAATTATCGTGGAGCACTTAGTGTATGCCATGTTTAGGTTGTGCCTCACGTAAATTGACTAGCATAGATAGTTTACCTTATGATTCACCTCTTGCCATGTTTGTGTTCTATGCCATGCTTGAGTGAGATGACATGATAACAACATTTTCTCATCTTGTGTAGCTAAACAACTTGAACCCTTGTAAACGTGCGGTATCGTCGTGTGTGACGAGTACTCCACTTAACCTGTTAGTAACCGCTCTCAACGGTAGGTGCGTTGTCTCGTGTTGCCTTCTTGTTGATGCTTGCTCGTGTTTGCCTCGTCGTAATAGAGTGCTTGCTCGTTGATTTTTATCCAGTTTTTACCCTCTTGTGTGCTTCCGCGGGTACCTCTCGGAGACGATGCGAGCTTGCGATCAACTACACCTTAGGAACCCGACTTATCAACAGGCAAGGACTATAGATTACTGATGATCCATTCTATTTCAACCAGCGGTTTGCATTCTAGTCTAGGATAGGTTTGATGTTTGATCCTACCACATGTTTATAGCCTCTTTCAAACCGATACAGCCATGTCCCCTCCCAGCAAACCTTGTACTGCTATGTTATTATTGCTCGTTGCTCAGCCCCTGCTTAGTATGCATGCTTAGGATGCTATGATGTAACCCTGTTACTCCTTGGTTTGGGATATTACATTATTATATTATTGTTGTTGATGATATGACTATTATAATGTTGACTATATTCGACGAAGGATGGAAGGTCTAGGCTATCCCGCCCCGACGCTTTATTCCATTCGAGTCACCTAGGATCCAAGTTCCGAGTATTGGTTCTAAGACTGAGCGTGCCTAACGCGTGTGGGATTTTATGGGGTCTCCTTTTCTTACCTACCTAGCTTCAAACATTTCTAGAGGTGGCCCAAGCTGATTTACCATTTGAAAACCATGCATATATGTCTGTCGGGTCGCTCCTAGCAGATATCCTGTAAAACAACCCGGACCAGCGGAGACATGGTTTCCCTGTTGGTCCACCTTTGACCGGCGAGGGACCGAGGCCTCACATGAGGCTTCTCGGTAACCCAAACCCTGTTGATACGGAAGAGTCCGATCCGAGAGCGTGGCCAGCTTTTGGATTGGGTGTCGACTCCCCCGGGGCCACCCGGATTTGTTCGTTGTTAGTTAGAGGGACCTGTCGTTTCGGATCTCTTGGAACTAAATCATAAAATGGTTTCCTGTGATGGGTAGCAACTGAGAGAGATGGGCGTGCGTGTGGAGCCTTGTAATGGGAAGTTGGTACACCCCTAAAGGGTTAAATCTTTTCGAGAAGCCGTGTCCACGGTTATGGACGACTTGAGGCCTACTCCTTGTTCATAGACAACAAGAACTGAGATAATCTTAATATAACTTGATCAACGTGTGTGTGCCTTGACTGCTTCTTCTTCGTCGGGATGCGAAGAGGAGGACAAGGATAGGATAGGTGTTATGTTTGCGTAAGTATTTGATAGCAAGACTTGTTGGAGGCGATTCCTCATCGAATGCTTGGCTTCTTATCTTACTCTCTAGATCGTTAGCCACTTCATAATGCTAGTGCGGCAGCAACCTCACCAGTTACGACATCCTTACCGTAAACTACTAGTTGTCCTAGACTGACGAGTGATGAAGTCCTTGCTGGGTCAGTTGACCACTACAGGTCGATGCTGAGTACCTCTGTACTCATGATACTACCCCCAAACTCTTTTCCGGGTTCTTGATCGATAACAGGTATGGTGATCGACGTTTCACGTGGAGACTCGACGACGACTAGTTAGGCGGATCCAGGCGGAGGGCCTGGACCCGTGTGGTTATGGGGATCAATGATTTCTCTTTGCCACTAGGCATTTGATTGTAGTCTGTACTCAGACACGTATCTTCCGCTGTTGTATTGTATTAAGGCAGTTGTATGCCGATTGTATGAGATGTTGTACCGTGTATCTGTAATGTTGTGATATCATGTTGGAAATCCGGGGCATATGGCATTGTCATATGTCGCGGTGGGATCGATATGTGCTTCGTCCCCGGATCTGGATGGAAACATCTAGGTCTGGAACAGTACCGCATATCGGGCCTTACAACCTGGACCTGCACACACAGCAAATAACTTTGCTCCCAACGAGTACAAAGGAGTTGTCAATTCCTCCGGCCTTGCTGTTTACAAAGGATCAACGCAAGAGATAAAAGTGCAATCGAAAGTAAGAACTGAAAGTAAATTGAAGGTGTAAACAATGGTGGAAATATGGACCGGAGTCCCATGACATTCACTAGTGATGTCTCTCTCCCAAAAGACGATAAAAGTGCTAGCAAGGTAAACAAATCACAGCTGGGCAATTGACAGGAGTATAAACGCACCGGAATGCTAAATATGCTATAAAAGAAAGGAAGAGGCTCAAAAGCAATGGGCAGTACGCCAAGGTAAGTAGACCGAAATCCATCTGCATCTACTACGAATCATCCACCTTGAGATATCTATCCAGAACATCTCGCTGGTATTAAGTTGCGAATCCCACCCAAAGTGTAAACTCAAAGCAACATACAACTGCATTAAAAGAACTTTGCGTAAAGTAAACAATCCTTGCACCCGCAAGTACAAGCACCGTTGTTTTATCCCTGGTGGCATCAACACATCCCCTAGTATCATGTTTCTGTCAGTCAATCTAGACATCAGGGGGCTAAGCCCACAATCAAGCATAACTCTCCCTCTTGGAGTTGCAACAAATCACTTGGCCAAAGCAAAATACGGTAACAGAGAACATGCAAGAATTAACTCAAGAACATAAGTATAAAAGAGAACCAAATATATTACTCATCACAATCTGAACATAGTCTCATAATCCATCATATCCCAGTAAACTCAGCATAGCAACATAGAAAATTACAAAGGTGCCTCGATCATGTGAGGCAGCTCACGAGGTCTCAAAAGTGGAAGCATAAAGAGGGGAGGAGAACATCACATAGCTACTGGTCATGGACCCATGGTCCAAGAGAGACTACTCATGGTACATCCCGAAGGCGTCCATGGCGATGGATGGTCTCCCGGAGGGAGTTCCTCCTTCTAGCAGGGTGCCGGGGCAGCTTCTCCTGGCAGCCCCGATCTTGAAACGGCGGCGGTGGTGGTACAGAGAGGAGAACGGGGATAGCAGATCGATATTAGGGGTTTCCTCCGCGGAAACTAAATATAGGCCAAGGGGGCCACCGAGAGGGGCCACAGGGCAGCCAGGAGGGTGCCCGGCGCGCCCTAGGGTGGGGCCGTGCCAGGGACTCTCCTGGGGCCCTGGTGGGTCCAATCCCTTCCATCCTTGGTTCTTGAGGAAGCTTCCGCGATGCTGATTCTTTATATAATTTTTCCGGAATTTATTTGGTACTTTTAATGGCCGGAAAACCTGGAATATAAAAACAGCAGAAAACAGGAACTGGCAACTGGGTGCACTGAGTTAATAGGTTAGTCCAAATATGATCAAAAGTGTATGAAAGTTCAAGCAAAACATGGCAAAGTCACACAAATCATGCATGGAGCAAGAAGAAATTATAGATACGTTTGGGACGTATCATGCACCCGTTTAACGACTGGTTTGACGTCAAGCTCTTCTTTAGAACTAGAAGAGTAAGCACCACCAGACGAAGAGTCAGCAGAATACGAAGACACTTGAGAAGAAGATGGAGGACTTCTAGATCCACCAGAACTATTGCTGCTTGTCTCCTCCCAGTACGGATCCAGACGATTGCCACCAGCATCAAATGCACGAACAGTGAGAGTATCTTCGTCATCAAAACGACAACAAAGGCTATCCCCGTCACGCAGATTCAACCGACGGGAGAACGCCCTCCAGCTAGATCCAAGAAAAATTAGGGATGAATTGTCAACATCCAATTCCACCCAAGAAGAAGATCGAGCGTATCCTTGAAGATGGAGCCAGAGACCCCTCAAATTAAGCTCAGAAGAAATGGAGGCAAACGAAAACGAAAGAGGAATCCGGGCAGCGGCCACGACCTCGGATAGTCACACCAGCAACACGCTTGGGCGCCTTATAAAGAAGAAGCAGGAGAGAAAGACACGATGAATGGATGCCAAGGTCAAGCAAACAATAGGAGGTATTTATAGCACAATCCAAGGGCAAACCAGGAAAAAATGCAGAAGCCCAGACGGCGCCATCATTAAATCAAAGACCAAGCACGCCAGGCGTTACGAATTCCAAGACAAGATGCCTTCACACGGTCAACACTATTTAAAGGACACGTCAAATCTCGCCTGTTTCCCATACACGCCTTAGAAATCCAACGGGCAGCACGCAGCACGACATCCTAGTCATCATTATGACTGGACAGAAGATATGACGGATCAAAGATCAAGCATCAGTCACCAAAGAACATCATTATGATGTTTATCCCAGTAGCATCTAAAGAAGGACGGATCAAGACAAAAACAATTGGGAAAAACTTAGAACGGGAAAACCACCTGTCTATCAGTGCTGAAACATTCTGATTTTCGGTCCAAATTTTTTACTCCCATCGGGAGTACCTTTATTAGAGTTCAGGTGCTCCCTCACCCAGAAAGCAAAGACGTGCTCGAGTGGCCACTTCGACCAGTTGTAATCACAACATCTGCAGAGTTTCGGGTGCTCCCTCACCCAGAAGGAAAACACGTGCTCAAGTGACCACTCGCACTAGCAGAGACGACGCACCTTCAGAGTTCGGGTGCTCCCTCACCCTGAAGACAGCAAAGCATTCGAGTGACTACTCGCAAAGACTCAACAAGTATTTGAAAATATAATCTACTCGTGCACTCGATGACTTTCCGAGTGGGCGCTTTCTTATTTTCCTCGCCCGAGTTCGCAAAAGCTCCGCGAGTGACTACTAATAGCTCGCTTGAACGTTTATTCCAAGTGGGTACATCTCTAATTAGGCTCCGCGCCTCTATAAAAAATAATGCCTGGGCTGCGACTTGCTGTACCCAGATGCCACACAAGCTTAACGTGAAGGTAGGACAACCTGGCCGGGACTTGCCACAGCGCGACTTCATTCCCGACATTTTCCATGCGCTCGCATGATAGAGAGATGAGCCGATAACGGACGCGTTAACGCTATTTACTGGGGCCGGCAGCATTGATCCTATAAGACATGCAATGGCATGAACTTTGCTAGACACCGGTCATTCCCAAGTTCGTGTCGAGGGACACGGGCTTGATTAGGCTACTGAGGTATTTGTCACTAGCGCAATTCACCAAGGCTCGACCAGTCGACTACCTTGGGCCCTTTCAACTTAGCATCCCTCGAAATAAAACATTTGTCATGGCTAAAGCTGCCAGCGACTCGCAGCCGCGCTGCGCATATGAAAGCGAACGAGGATGAATTCGAGTCCCTATGCGACTCTTCGAGTCCCCCAGGCACTCGGGGGCTACTGACGAGGGGGTGACCCCACGACTCCTGCATGTGAGGATACCTAGTGCATATGAAGACAAGAGGCCCGATGGAAGCTTCGACAGGCCCACGACTGGCCTGCTCTAGGCATCGACGTAGGAGTCTGTGACTAATATGGAAGTCAAGACTTGGCGATCAAGGCAAGGCTAGAATTAGGCAGTCATCCCTGTAACCTGAGACGGACTCCCCGAGACCTGGCCTAGTATATAAAGGCTGGGAGGGGGGACGTCTCAGGACATCGAATCTATAATCAACAACTCTGGTCTTGTGCGAACTCGCCTAGACTTCCACTTTAATCGCCCCCTCGCTTATTATTATCGAGCAGGAAGTGCTTCTCCTGTTAGTCAACGAGTATCGCCAACCTGTTCCTTCTCTACGATCTAACCCAGGGTCCCTGACCATGGGATTTGTCGAGGATGATCCTCGTCAGCGCTGATACTAAGTTGTCCCCACTGCGGCTCTCGTGTCTGGGCACTTTAGAAGCATGGGTGGGAAGGCCCGCGCTGTAGACGTTCAGGTCATTTACAACGCGGGCCAGTTGTCGGAGGGATGGCCTAGCGCCATGACCTGGCATCCAGAAGAACCAAGCCGACTCAGAAGGTGAAAGCCCAGAAGAAAACTCGGCTTAGACTGGGTCGTGTCATTGCGAAGCCAGAAGACCGTAGAAGGAAATAGACTTACCTTGTGTAATAAGGAAACTATGTTCTAAAAATAGACTAGGACTCCATCTTGTGTAGGAGTCGGTTTGGTGCAAACCGAGGGACCCGGCACCTATATAAGCTGGCCCCCTTGGACCAAACATGACAACTCAACTTATATCTTCTCGAGGCATAGATAGTGATTCCGCACCCCTGTAATCGAGAAGTCAAAACCCAATAATAGAAAAGCAGGAGTAGGTATTTACCTGTCGAGGGGCCGAAACCTGGGTAAATCTCGCGTCTTGTAATCTCGCCGACTTCCTCCTCGTATCCACCTCACAACAAAGGTCCCACACTAAGTTCTCCAATGAGGACATCTGATGTGACTTTCCCACAACAGTTGACGCCCACCATGGGGCCTGCGCATGCAGGTGTCGTAATCACGAAGGGAGCTCTACGAGGTATGCAAGGTTTCGTCGTCGGTCGGATCACCAGAAGTAGGCGAGGAAGTCTCTACATCGACTACACCAACTGGGGCTCCGAAGCCGACTCCGTCGAGTTAGACCATCGGGTTCCAATTGGTTCCATCCACATCTTCATTGGCAGGGTAAACGGATCTGAGCTAGAACTAGATCCCGACGCCCTGGAAAAAGCTGCAAGCCGGTTTAGGACCGACTAAAGGCATGTCTTCGTCGGATTCACCAATGGTTCTCCAGAGCCGGCGCGCTCTGTTGAGACCTTGGAACGGGACGACTTAGAAGAACTCTTCGACGCCGACTTACATCCTAGCGAAGGAAGGATTCAGATTTTGGGTCAATCCGCTCCGCTGGAAGCAACAAGCTTGGATCGGGATTAGAGGGCTATGAGCCAGATTCCCCCTATTTCCAGCCACCATACTACGCTACTGTTTACATGGCAGACCCCCAGGATCAGCAGAACACGGTTATAAATCCGGCTGGTGTGTCGGCTGCCCGCGCTCCAGAGCTGGACCTGACCGGCACAGAGGCCCTCACAACGACCCTGAACGCCTTGCAAAAGCCTCTCGCCACCCCGATCACAGTGGAAAATCAGGAGGCACGTAAAGCGGAGATCGATGAACTCGAGAAACAAGTGACGAGGATTCGCAGGGAAATCCAGCTGGAGAAGGAGCAGATGGAAGAAGAAGCAGGTCGGCTTGAGCGAGAAGCTAGGTGTGTGCAGGAGAAATCTGAGCAATTAAACGCTCAAATGGCAAACTATTCAGCCGCCCACCAAGCCAGGCACGTGACCCGGATCCCGTCAGGCATGGTAGGACAAGCACTTTTCCAAAGCTTGCAGCAGGGAGCTACCCCGCTAGGGTTCACCCTGCCACGAGAACCGGCCAGATTCCATACACCGCCTAGCCATTATAACAATCCCGTGGCGAACGTCTTGGCCGCGACGCGGTACCTGGCCAATGCACCCATCCAGGGAAATACTCCTGCGGACCTGGCCGCACGAGACGCAATAGAGATGCTCAAGACTGCAGTCGCTCAGCAGGCACAATACTCGCACGGTTTCTCATATTTACATGGGACTCCTCGCCCAAGCATGAGTCGGCAAGCAAAATCCCCGGCTCCTGCCGCCTCCAGCATTCACCCTCAACAGAGAGGACAACCGGATCCCGAACCGCAACAGGCAACCTGACTCACCGCACAGCCGGCAGCCATGGTCCCCGAGCCGGCAATATAGCCCCCACTTCAGGAGGAAGAGGCAGGTTTTGTTAGACGTTCGGTCGGAAATCGGTGTTTAATTCTGGCTTTACGGAACGCCCGGATACGGTCACATTTCAAAGGACCTCGCAAAATCCCAAACTATACAGCGGATATGGACACTGCAGCATGGATCGAGAGCTATGATCTAGCAATGGATATGCTCCAGGCTAGCGACGGAGTCTGTGCCCGATATCTCACGATGATGCTGGAAGGACCGGCTCGTACCTGGCTCAAAAACCTCCCCAAAATCTCCATCAGCGCCTAGACAGAGCTGAAGGAAAAGTTCATCAAGAATTTTCAAGGTACATGCCGGTGCGCCACCACAATCACCGACTTGGAACACTACGTCCAGAAGGAAGGAGAGTCGGCCCACCATTGGGCTCGACGAGTAGCCGAAACAATTCATTCCTCGGATAGCATCATGACCCAGACAACTGTTTTAGTCTGGGAGAAGAACTGCAAATTTGAGCCTTTGATCCATAAACTCGGTCGTATTAAGAGAAAGGTCAGAGATATGGGGGAACTCATGGATGTAGTCACTAAATATGCCGAGTCTGACAAAACCAAAGATCGCGACTCCGATGAGGACAAAACTGGCCAAGGAAAGAAAAGTGGTGGTAAAGGCCAACACAACGACGGAAATCAGGGCCAATAGAACAAGCGTCGACTCGATCAGAATGCATCTGTCTTGGTAGCCAACACCAATGTCGGCTCCCAAAGGCAGAGGCAAGGGGGCAACTACCGGAAGCCGGAGGAGAACTTCCGCCTAAATAGTTACGAGTCCGCTATGAAAGGGTCGTGCCCAAGTCATAGCAGACCTGGTCGCCTGGCAAATCACTCCTGGGAAACTACAACTTCATGCAGGAATTCAAATGGCAAGGAGGCGATGGTGGAGGACACCAAGGCCCTCCTGGGTTAGGTTCGGGAGCCGATTATGATAACGTAAACCAGCAAACTGGCCATCAGGGAGCCGGTTGGAAGGCAGATGCAATCAGGGATTGCTGGATTTCAACCAAACCCAAAGCAGCTTGATGACCATCAAGCATATCATGTTTTCACCACCAGCAGTTGCCGAAGGGATAGAAAATTCCAACAACGTGCAACCTTGTCTGTAGCAAAGGAGACGGCAATACCTAAGTGGCTCAACTGGTCTGAGCAGCCAATAACCTGGACAAGGGAGGATCAACCCCAGTGGTGGATAACCCGGGGGCCCTAGCCCTGGTAGTGGCACCACAAGTCTAGGTGATCAATTGTAGCTTTTTGATAAATAAGGATGTCGATCCAACGAGGAGCAGAAGATATTGAAAAGTGAATCTCGATAAGGAAAGGTCTGCAAACACTAAAAGATAAATATTTAGGGATTTTTGGTTTAAGCAACAGAAAGTGAAAGACAAGCAAAGTAAATAGGGAAACTGAGGAGTAGCAAGTGGCCCAATCCTTTCACAAGGATAAGCCTAGGAACTGAACTTATAAAGGCTAAAGCGTTCTCGAGGACACACGGGAGAGGTTGCCAAGTTACTTTCACCATATTCCGCCAAGTAGTATGTATTGTGTCGATAAGTGTCGGTGGGTGGATCAATGCTAGTACACCTTCTAAACTAAGATAAGTGTACTCTTATGATTACACACCTTGCAAGCATCCGCAAATACAAGGTAGTAATTAAGGCATAAGCCTAACCACAACATTACGATTGAGGATCCATAACTCCCTTGTGCAAAAGTGTCCGAACTGGGGTTCAGGTTTCTGTCACTCCGGCAACCCACCATAAGCATCCTTTGTGCACAATGTATTCCTCTAGGCCCATGAAAGGTGAAGTGTTAAGTGTTCGACTCACATAACACCACTAGAGAAATAACAACACAACTTAAGTATCAAACAATACATAATACTTCAACATCATATGACTGCTAACAACTAGACTTCTCCCATGTCCTCAAGAACTAAAGTAACTACTCACAAGACATAAAAGAGATCATGATGAGAGGTGATAGATGGGTGGCAAACAATCTGGACACAATGATATTTCTCCAACAAAACTCAATAGAATTCAACACAAAGTAGTAATCAACACCAATAGAGTAGAGAGGATAGATAGTACGGATTACAACACAAGTTGCAATTCTCAGATGAGATGGGATGGAGATGGTGTTGATGTTGGTGATGATGTTGATGATGATCTCGATGATGCCCGTGATGATGATGATGACGATGGCGATGATCTCCCCTTCCGGGAGGTGATCTTCCCGGCGGAATCTGCCCGCCGGAGATGGCCTTTTCTTCTCTGTAGGTTTCCGTCACGAGGCGGAGGCGAAACTCCTCTCGTTTTAGGGTTTTTACCCCAGGGGGGTAATATAGGCCAAAGGGGGCACCGAGGAGGGCCACCAGGCATCCAAGAGGGTGCCTGGCGCACCCTAGGGGGGGCACCAGGGACCCTTCTGGAGCCCTGGTGGGTCCCCTCTGGTCAATCTTTGGTCTCCTCTAGTGAATTTCCAAAATAATGATCCACGTCAAATTTCATCAAATTTGGAGTTGATCTGATTCAGCAACTTGATGTCCACTTTTCACCGCTGAATTCTTCTTCTGCTGCTTCGGCACCGGAAAGTTGCAAACTGTGTAAAACAAGCCAAAACAACATAAGAACAATACTTTAAACTGGAATATATCAATGAATATGGTTAAATTACAATATAAAATAGTGATGCATTTTGTACGTATCAATAAGGTACTCATGGACGGAGGAAGTAGCATCAATATCCTCTACTATGAGACCTTCTGCAGGATGGGTTTAACCCACAAACAACTACAACCCTCTAATACAATTTTTCATGGAATCGTTCCCGGCAAGTCGGCGCAACCCATTGGCAAGATATACCTCGAGACGGACTTTGGGAATTCTAAGAACTTTCGTTCTGAAATCATACCTTTTGAAGTCGTCAAACTCGAGATTCTGTATCATGCGATCTTGGGAAGGCCGGCTTACACCCGCTTCATGGCTCGTCCTTGCTATGTCTATCTGAAACTCAAAATGCCGGGTCCGAACGGACCAATCACGGTTGAAGGAAGCCAGTCATGGGCCACTTAATGTGAGGAACAACATGTAAAATATGCTGAGTCGGCCTGTGATGACCCTCAACTGTAGGGGATCATTTGTAGCATTTTCGATAAATAAGAGTGTCGAACCCAACGAGGAGCAGAAGGTATTGGTAAGTGACTTAGGCAAAGAAATAACTGCAGGAAAACTTTTTAGGGGTTTTCGGTATAAGCAACAAGAAGGTAAAAGCAATCGAAGTAAAAGGCACTAGGGAGTACCAAGTGGCCCAATCCTTTTGAGCAAGGATAGGCCTAGCAACTGAACTTATAAAGGCTAAAGCATTCTTGAGGACACACAGGAGAAATAGTCACGTGCTTTCGCCATATTCCGCATCGATACTATGTGTTGCATTGATAAGTGTTGAGTGGGTGGATCTATGCTAGTACAACCTCTAGACTAAGATAAGTGCACTCTTATGATTAAACATCTTGCAAGCATCCGCAAATACAAGATAGTAATTAAGGCAAAAGCCTAGCCATAGCAATATGATCGATGAGTTGTCCCCTTGTGCAAAAGCATGCAAACTGGGGTTCAGGTTTCTGTCACTCCGGCAACCCACCGTAAGCATTATTTATACACAATTCATTCCCCTAGGTCCTTAATAAGGCGAAGTGTTGGGTGTTCGACTCACACAACACCACTAGGAAAATAACAACACAACTTAAATATTAAACAACACATATTACTTCAACATCATATGACTACTAGCAACTAGACTTCTCCCATGTCCTCAAGAACTAAAGTAACTACTCACAAGACATAAAAGAGATCATGATCAGAGGGGATAAATAGATGATAAAAAATCTGGACACAACGATATTTCTCCAACAAAACTCAATAGCATTCGTCACATGGTAGCAATCAACACTGGTAGAGTAGAGAGGATAGATAGTACGGATTACAACACAAGTTGAACTTGTGAGGTGAGATGGGATCAAGATGGAGATGGTGCTGATGTTGGGGATGATGTTGATGATGATCTTGATGATGCCCGTGATGATGGTGATGACGATGGCGATGATCTCCCCTTCCGGGAGGTGGTCTCCCTGGCGGAATATGCCCTCCGGAGCTGTAGATGTCTTTTCTTCTCTGTAGGTTTCCGCCACAGAGCGCGGTGGAACTTGAGAAACTCCTCCCCTCTTAGGGTTTTTTGGTGACGAGTGATATATAGGCCAAAGGGGGACCCGGGAGTGGCCCTAGGGGTTCAGGCTCCCTCCCGGCACGACCAAGGTGGGGGCCGCGCCAGGTGGCCGCCTGAGCATCCTATGGCCCCCCTCTGGCTTTTATGTTGCGTGTCCTTGTCATCCTTCTTGAAAATGGCCTCCGTTGATTTTTGGGAAATTGGGAGGTCTTCTGTTTCAGCAACTCAGCGTCCACTTTTTACCGCTGAATCCTGCATCTGCTGCTTCGGCATCGGAAAGTTGGAAACTGTGTAAAACAAGCCAAAACAACATAAGAATAGCATCATAATATGAAATATATCAATGAATAGGGGTGAATTACTATATAAAATAGTGATGCATTTTGGACATATCAACTCCCCCAAGCTTAGACCTCACTTGACCCCACGCGAATACTGAGCTCGGTAAACTTGTCCACAAGTTTAGAGAGTGAAGTGTCGATAAATAGAATACGGACAAGAAGCATCATGATTTCTTCACCAAACTCAAGCATCCTCAACAGCAACCTCAACTAATAAGTGTTGGGTCTCGTAGCAGAAAACAATAATTTTTCTAACTAGTGTCGCCCTTAACCCAAGATCTATCTAGCTGTAATGCTGTAATGGAAAGACTTGCCGAAACATACCTCGGGGTTTAGACCGTTGCACGGGAACGTTCCCGCAAACGTGGTTGATGAATCCATAAACCTTTAACAGCCCCTTGGTGGTGTTAGCACCCTGTTGGGTGGTAGTGCCGCACGTGCAGCACCTCGTAGTACTCGCACACGTACGGACTCGATGACGACCTCCGTTCTTCGATCCAGCGAAGGTGGCGGAAGTAGACCTCCCGAAACCAGAGATTCGGCAGCACGTCGGCGTCCGCGTAGCAGAGAAGCCTCAATCCCAGCACAGGTTCCAGACAAGGGGACCCCGGCTTGAGAGAGATGAGATAGGGGAGAAGACCGGTGAAAACCGATCTCAATTCAGAGTAATATTGAATTCTCTGCGAATTTTTCTGTCTTTAAGAAGTGCACCCCTGCCCATCTTTATATAGGTAGACGGAAGGAGTCAACCCCCCTTCCCATGGCAATGTGGTACTAATCCCTTGCCAAGGGAGGAGGGTGTGGCTAGGAGGAGGGGGGGAAGTGGGGCGCCACCCACATGGGCCACAAGGCCCATGGCGCCCCCCCCCCTTTTTATTTCTTTTCCTTTTCCCTTTTATTTTACTACTTCCCCTAATGGGCTTCTTTCACAAATAAGGCCCATTGCACTTTTTAATCTGAAATAAATTATTATTAATTATTAATTCACTTAATTAATAAATAATACATATTAGTTCATCTCCCGATGATCCGGAACTCCTTCCAGCTCAATCCGAACGTCCTTCGGACCAACACGGAACTTTTCCGGTACGTCTTTCTCTCTTCTCCGGTAACTCCGATAGTTCCGAAAAGGTCTCCGATATTCATCGAGCCCTTAAGTGTGTTACCCTACGGTCCGAGAACACTCCAGTCATGACCGAGAAAAAGGCTATGGCCAATGATCTATAGCGGGACCTAGATGCCCATAATGACCCCTGTGTATGCCGGAAGTAACCGATTGAACTATACACGTTGTATACCATTCCCTTTGTCATGCAATACTAGATTAGTCTAAGATTCGATCAACTGCATCCAATGCATTAGTTCTATCTTGTTACCGACAAATCTTATTCACTTGTTCCGTGATATTCATCCTTGTGACCTAGTCACATGCTGCGCAGCTTTATGGATGAATCTCACCGAGTTGGCCATGAAGTATCTTTCCATTATATGGATTGACAAATCCCGCTCTTGAATCAACACTCCTCAACATATCCCATCGGATAGCCCAAGATACACCTTTATGGTCACCATGTTTCAGTGTGACGGTTAATGCACTCAAATCATCCCCAGAAGATAGCAATTATGCGTGATCTCACGGTCAAAGGAACAGGCTACTATGTTCTGTAATTACAACACTGAACTTTTACGATTTGATCATGTTGCAATGCTTGCATTGGGTAATGTTCATCACGTCATTCATTCAATGAGGTGACCTTACCGTCAATTGACTTGATTGTCCATGATCAGGAAACCACAATCATCAGTTGATGATAAACCAGTCATCATGAGAGGCTGACTAGGAACTCTGGTTGTTTCTATACCACACCTGTATCATTGTTTCACTGATACAGTTCCATCACAGTATGAAACTGGTCATGAACTTATTTAGATATATTGGAATAATCATATATTATTTGCCTCTAGAGCATATATCCTACAGTCTCCCACTTGCACTAGATAGCATATAATCTAGTTGCATATTTTCTCGATCATAATCATCTTATCATATAAGTGTTTATTGATCATGCTTGCTCATGGAAGAGGTTTCGTCAATGATCTGTACCCGTTCAGATTCATATGTTCCTTTGCAACATGTATTGGTCAACTTGCTTGATGTACCCTTCATTATCTAATAATGCTTGAATTATAAGTTTGGCGGAAGAGTGAGACTTCTTATTTTACAGTATTCTCTAATGACAAAATGGTTTTAGTCCCTAGGACTCCCATAGTCATGTATACTGAAAAATACACTCAGCCAGAAGTCTAAACTTCTTACGCTAAACTTTATTCAACCTTCTACTTCCTTAAGTAGATATTTATATTTTCTAGAGTTTTGGTTCGTGAAATTATAGCTCACATTTCATTTCTATTCCTTTTGGTGATATCTCTAATTCATATAGACCCATAATAAGGCTTGCAATCGTAGTCCAGTATTACATTCAAGTCTATTATCTTTTCTATCATTTAGAGTATTGTCCTCGGTTTTTCTTCAGATACTGAATGCTTGGACTTTGCTCAGGTTCTGTGTTTTGCCAACCAAGCACATCAGAACATGTTCTTATTCTAAGAACTTTTGAGTCATTCTGTTATTGGATTCACAACTTCCGTTTTATGGTAGAATCATATGTCAAAGGTCATATAGGATCACATGTCTTGAGACAAAGTGCATCCCTATTCTTCCATTAAAACATTATTTTGTGATATTAAGGTTTTACATCCTTTATATAATTCCTAGCCACAAGAACCTTTTCTTGTTTAGGATATCATTCCAATCCTGTTGATGTTCATTACACGTGTCCTAATCTATCCTTATAGATTTTAGTGTGTGACACATTTGTATTTCGTTCATATAAGATTCTCGTAATCCTTTCATCTTATTAGCCTTAATCTCCATGCATATCAATGTATATATATCAGATTGTTTTCACATATATCATCGTATATATATAAAATTGACATTGTTCTCCCACTCAAATATATCCGACATATATCTTTAAGTAAGCTTTTATTAAGTTTCTATTCTAATTATGTCAGACATAATAATATTTCTCCCAAAGCTCCCACTCAGAAAATGCTCTCTGCATTCCAAGTTTTCAGGAAGTCTCCAAAGCTCCCACTCAGTGTCATGAAATTGCAGTCCATCTCAATATTTTTATTACTTCAAAATCACTTGATCAAATCAAGGTTGAGAGTTTCTGCCTTGAGGTACTATGGTCCATCTTATCAAAATATTCTTTCGTTATGCCAATTGCTACTTCTCTTCAAATTCCACAACTTGAATGTGATGCAATTTCAAGCTATGGTCCCTTCATAGTGTTCGTGAATGAAATACCCATATTGATTTAGCATTACTACGCTTCCGTATTCAATCATTATTGAATTTAGCCATAATATCTTTTATGTGCCAAATCAATCTTTATGTGTTGCATCATTCTTAATAACTACCTGGTTATTCAGAATGTGAAATAACTACTTTATTTCATAGGATGTGAGCCATCCCATATGCAACTCAATATGATTTCATTTCTCCTCGTTTCCTAGGTAACCATCAATCCTTCGTAATTTATGAGCAGTGTCCCTTTTGTTTCACTTAAGAAGACTCATGATTATTCTTCTGTACAGAACGTATTCATGACAATCTTATTTTTTTTAAACTAAGGCTTTAACTTATATACCATGATCATCATCAATAGCATATTTCCTCTTTTCATGGAGTCATTGCAGCGGAACGTCTTTCCGTTGTGTTACTCTGTTATCTGGAGGTAGGGTCAATCACCCTGGTCAAAGATTTCACTTTTCTCCCATTGGCTTATCCATTGAGAACCATCTTCTCATTTACCAATTAAGCAATACAAGTTTTTTTATTTGAGAAGGTGTGTTTTACAATTGCTCACAACTCTAATACAAAGAAAGTTATATCATATAAAACTTCTAGAAAATTTCTAACACCATCATCATATGGAGTCATCAGCTTCATTAAATTCAGAATGGTTTCCTTATTTCATGAAGTGGGTGTTTTAACTTAATAAATTATAACAACTTTGTTCATTCAATATAGCATTAGCGTAAGGGGAATGTATTTAGACCATACTACATTTTAGTATGACTACGAATGGTTCAGGTGCTTGAGCACTTTAAACTTCCATCGTAATTTGTGGCATTATTTCCACAAGTCTCCCATTTATGTCAACTATAATACTCATCACTTTGATCACATCATGGTGATTTGTATTCTTATATCCAACATCACTGTGATTCCGTAATCTCAGATTTATGATCTTAATTGAATGCCTCGTTCAATTAATCATGCGAAGCATCTTTAATGATTATTCATGCGCTTGGTTAATACATCATTTATGTACAATGTTTGGCGCAAGTTCTACTTTGCTAGAACTCTGTCATTAGTCATCTTGGTTGATAATAAATTCATGAGTTAATAGATCGAGTATCTAATGACTTCATCATTTATGAATTCATCTCATGCATTTAGTATAGTTATGACTTTTGACCTTATTGTTATTCATAATAACTTAATCATTAAACATTGAATATCACTTGACAATTATGGTGTTTTATAAATGCTTCTATCATATTATAAACTCAATTGCAATCATAGTATAAGCACACTTTATTCATCAAACTGGAACAACTGACTTGTCTCAAAACATGAATAACTTTGTCTCACGAGATGCAAGACATACCACTAAGTGTTCATATTCGATTCATTACAAAAGATTTATCTAATACTCTAAGTATAATCCTATGATAGATGTCTTGGTGAAATCTTGGTGGCCATCAACTGTCTTGGTTACCATCAATCCTGGATCGCACCTCTTCCCGTCCATGCAACGGCAGGCCCTGTTTTCATAAAAGAGAACAAGTATCAAATACTTATTAAACTGCAAATGTTGTATAAGGGAACAAACATTTATAACGAGTATATCAAACATATACCTTCTCCATCAACTGTTTCTCCTTCAATGGGTTCAACCTCTAAATCACGGAAGTTGACCATGAACTCAAAGAACTGAAGGCTTTCACCTCTTCCGACATAGTCATGGACAAAGTCTGTGTAACTCGATGGAAGCGAGTGTAGCACCGTGTTTATAGCAGACTCCTCTGTGGTCCAATAGCCAAAGTCCTGCACGAGTTTCAGATGTATCCCATGCATCTTGGCTACGTGAGTTTTCAGGCAAGTGTTCTCTTCCATCTTTGTAGTAAGAAACTCATTTTCTAACTCAAATCTGGCCACTCTGAACTGATGTATAAACAATGACTTCATCATGTCGATTGTGTCAAACATGTCCATATCCGCATATTGTTCACATAAATCTTGCGGAAAGCTAGTTTCTATGACACTTTTAACCATGGCGTAAGTCCTTCGACGATTATGGTAATCAAGCATTACTTTTTCATCCATGTTGTCTACTGGAGGGTATCCCATACGCTCATGTATCACGAACAAGAGGTTAGCTCTCTTGAGCACAGTCCTAAGGTATAAGTACCAATCAACAAAATTTTACCCATCATCTTTAAGTCTTTCACCACGTAAGAAAGTAACCAATCCATGATACTGATTCATGTCCATTTTAATTTTCTACAAAATATTTGCAAGGAAAACAAGTAAGACTAGTTCATAACAATGAGTTCATAATAATCATATTATAGATGAGCTCACACTAAAACAATCATCCCTAAGAAGTTTCAGTGATTACATGATCCAGATTCACTATCCGTCCTCGAATATCACAACGGCCGACGGATTAGTTTCTAAGGTAGACAACTAGTTTGTGCGATCACATCCTATATGTGACTCAAGCTTGATCTTTTGATCTCTAGTATTCGGAGGCCATATCTACATATGCTAGGCTCACCAAATTGACCTTAGTGTTATATGCTGCTTAGCAAGGCCATATCGACATATGCTAGTCTTGCCAGGCCCAACCTCATGCGAACTCTAATGGATGTATGACACCCGATCGTCACGGCCTTCCTATCATAAAGAGAACCTTCCAGGTGGTGCACACTTCGGTAGAACACTTATGTTTGGCATTTTATAAGGGATCATCTTATTTTATGCTACCGTCGTGTATCCTATACTAGCATGTTTTAAGATGTATGATCATGGTGGAACTAAGTCTACAGTGTCTCCATTTAAGTTTGTTTCATCATGATGAACGTTTACTACTTTCTAGTAACACATAGCAAAGCTATCACTACATCAAGATTAAGCAAACAACAATAGCCCCCTCTGCAATATAAAGTTAGACGCCTCTATTTTGTATATTGCATGTTTTACGTGGCTGCTAGGGCTTTTCATAGATCAACCGTTTCTACGAACATTGAACCACAACGCTGATTATAGATTTTCTCTATTACACCCCGTACGGGGCCCTCTGTTGCAAATGCCATATCCGCTAAAGTAAGAGAGACAGACACCCCCCAGAGCCACTTTATACGGTACAAGCCGTATGTCAAGCGTGGAACCAGTCTCGCGTAAGCGTATGCGTAAGTTCGGTCGGGGGCCGCTTCATCAAACAATGCCACAGATATAACAAGTACACGTGAGAGGGTAAAAATCGTAGAATCAACGCCTACATCCCCGATGTGTTCTAACGGTACAACAATACGAAGCATAGATCTAGCTCATGATACCGCTGTTGGGTCTCGCAGCAGAAAACAATAATTTTTCTAACTAGGGTCGCCCTTAACCCAAGATCTATCTAGCTGTAATGCTGTAACGGAAAGACTTGCGGAAACATACCTCGGGGTGTAGACCGTTGCGCGGGAAACGTTCCCGCAAACATGGTTGATGAAACCGTAAACCTTTCACAGCCCCCTGGCTGTGTTAGCACCCTGTTGGGTGGTAGTGCCGCACGTGCAGCACCTCGTAGTACTCGCACACGTACGGACTCGATGACGACCTCCGTTCTCCGATCCAGCGAAGGTGGCGGAAGTAGGACCTCCCGGAACCAGAGTTTCAGCAGCACGACGGCGTCCGCGTAGCAGAGAAGCCTCAATCCCAGCACATGTTCAGACAAGGGGACCCCGGCTTGAGAGATACAAGAGAGGGGAGAAGACCGGTGGAAACCGATCTCAATTCGGAGTAATATTCAATTCTCTGCGAATTTTTCTGTCTTTAAGAAGTGCACCCCTGCCCATCTTTATACAGGCAGACGGAAGGAGTCAACCCCCCTTCCCTTGGCAATGTGGGACTAATCCCTTGCCAAGGGGGGAGGGTGTGGCTAGGAGGAGGGGGAAGTGTGGCGCCACCCACATGGGCCACAAGGCCCATGGCGCCCCCCTTTTTTTTCTTTTCATTTTCCCTTTTCTTTTCCTCCTTCCCCTAATGGGCTTATTTCACAAATAAGGCCCATTGCACTTTTTAATCTGAAATAAATTATTATTATTATTAATTCACTTAATTAATAAATAATGCATATTATTTCATCTCCCGATGACCCGGAACTCCTTCCAGCTCACTCCGAACATCCTTCGGACCAACACGGAACTTTTCCGGTACGTCTTTCTCTCTTCTCTGGCAACTCCGATAGTTCCGAAAAGGTCTCTGATATTCATCGAGCCCTTAAGTGTGTTACCATACGGTCCGAGAACACTCCAGTCATGCCCGAGACAATGGCTACGGCCAATGATCAATAGCGGGACCTGGATGCCCATAATGACCCCTGTGTATTCCGGAAGTAACCGATTGAACCGTACACGTTGTATACCATTCCCTTTGTCATGCGATACTAGATTAGTGCAAGATTCGATCAACTGCATCCAATGCATTAGTTCTATCCTGTTACCGACAAATCTTATTCACTCGTTCCGTGGTATTCATGCTTGTGACCTAGTCACACGCTGCGCAGCTTTATGGATGCAATCTCACCGAGTTGGCCATGTAGTATCTTTCCATTATATGGATTGACAAATACCTCTCAAGAATCAACACTCCTCAACATATCCCATCGGATAGCCCAAGATACACCTTTATGGTCACCATGTTTCAGTGTGACGGTTAATGCACTCAAAGCATCCTTAGAGGATAGCAATTATGCCTGATCTCACGGTCAAAGGAACAGGCTACTACGTTCTGTAATTACAACACTGAACTTTTACGATTTGATCATGTTGCAATGCTTGCATTGGGTAATGTTCATCACTTCATTCATTCAATGAGGTGACCTTACCGTCAATTGACTTGATTGTCCATGATCGTGAAACCACCATCATCAGTTGACGATAAACCAGTCATCATGAGAGGCTGACTAGGAACTCTGGTTGTTTCTATACCACACCTGTATCATTGTTTCACTGATACAGTTCCAGCACAGTATGAAACTGGTCATGAACTTATTTAGATATATTTGAATAATCATATATTATTTGCCTCTAGAGCATTTATCCAACAATAAGACCCTTATGAGAAAGTAATAACAATTATAATCAAAAGTAGGGCTGAGAAAACTCATCAAATTATGGCAAACATATCCTTGGTCAAAGGTCAACTAATAACTTTTACTTTTGATCTTTCTCTTTATAATGAAACAATTTGAAGGCTTTGAAAGAATATGTTATTAGTCATGAAGTGCAAATGCTAACACAAAGGAAGATGCTTGCTTGGCACAAGCTTTCGCAAACAACTTACTTATCACAAGATAATGTCAACAAGGATGTGGCATGGCAAAACTTAATGTAGCCTTATATGAATGAATCCTCATCAACATCAACTGTCTGTTCTCTTTTAAGGAAGGAAAGAAGTAGGAAAAACTGACTCAACATAAAAGTAAAAGATATGCCTTGTTATAGGCAAGCAGGGAAAACTCATGTGTTATCCTTAAATAAAACAGAATGAAAATAAATTTTGGGAGGTGCATAGTTTGTCAACGAATGCTAATAGATAGCTCAATTACTTCTCAAGCTGGAGAAGTTTTGAAGAACGGATCCCAAGTGGGGATGATCACATCCCCTTAATCTCCTTTGTTTATCACTGCCAAAGTTTCTGATTTCTCATAGACCAAGTGTGAAGGAGGGTTTGTTTGTTGTATTATCTTATGAGCTGGGCGACTCATGCCAGTTCCTCCTCGTATTATGGGATTTCAGATTAGACATGCAATCCTAGGGTAAAACTTTTCCAACTTAAGAAGATCATGAATTACCTAGTACTTCCTCATGAGCTCAACAAGAGGCACAAAACAAAAGATTTTGAACATTTAAGGATAACACATAAATTCTATACTTTTAGGAGTGGTAGGGAAATACCACGAATAGGAAGGTATGGTGAACTCATATGGAAGATATTGGTTACAAGGTATGGATGCACTAGCTGAAATCTGCTAGGAAAAGAGTTTGGATAGCAAAGGCTTTTGAGAGAATAGACAAATGATGCTAACTTGGATGCAAAACACATAAAGCATAAACATTAAGGTAAGCATAACACATCAAGTTGTCTTCCTTGTCAACATAACACTTGTAGAATAATATCATAAAGGTTTTGGCTATATCAATACTTGAGAAAACATGCATTTTGTCATGACCAAAGCTATGCTTGCCAAAATTTAAATAAAGTTTTTGGAGCCATGCCTGATATATGGTCAATACTTCCCATAAGAATCATCATATAAGGACGATTGCATGAAGAGAATACCGAGTGCAGCGAAGGAACTAATATACTTCTCATTAATATTCCATTATAGACGACTCCACACTCGCGGATACAAACTCTCCACAAAGGAGTGATAGACCTCCATGCAAACACCTATTTCATATAATAACTTCCCTAGACATGATACGACTCTACTTGACTCTAAAAGACTAAGATAAAGATAAAGATACCGGGCACTCCCTGATGGCGTGGAAGTGATAATGGCTTCTCTCCCTTCATTGGTTACCCCAAGTGGAAGGTGAGAAGTAGGATAGCAGTAAATTTCCCCTATGTAGAGGATAGGGCTTGTCTCCCGTAGGACTCTGGCAATGATAAGTAGGTGGTTCGGCAAGTGATGCGTCGTCTGAAAAGAATCACTTGCTTCTCCTGGACCTGCACACGATAGAAATAACTTTGCTCCCAACGAAGTTCAGATAGGTTGTCAATCTCTCCGGTCTTGTTGTTTACAAAGGATCAAACACCAGGGATAATGATAATGATAGGAACTAAAAGTAAAAGCTAGAAAATAAATGAGCGTGTAAACAATGATAAGAATATGTACCAGGGTTCCGTGATGTTCACTAGTGATGTCTCTCTCCCAAAAGACGATAAAACTGCTATGCGAGGTAAACAAATTACAGATGGGCAATTGACAGGATTATAAACGCACCGCAATGCTAACTATGCTACAAAATAAAGGAAGAGGCTCAAAATCATGGGCAATACGCCAAAATAAGTAGACCAAAATCCATCTGCATCTACTACTAATCATCCACCTTGAGATATCTATCCAGAATATCTCCCTGGTATTAAATTGCGAGCCCCACCCAAAGTGTAAATCCAAGGCAACAGACAACTGCATTAAAAGAACTTTGCGTAAAGTAAACAATCCTTGCAACCGCGGTTACAAGCACCGTTGTTTTCCCCATTGTAGCCACAACACATCCCCTAGACTCATGTTTCTGTCACTCAAACATGTCATCAGGGGGCATGTACCCACAATCGAGCATAACTTTCCCTCTTGGAGTTACTACCTAACAGTTGGCCAAAGCAATAAACAGCAACGGAGAACATGCAAGAATTACTTCAAAACAAAAATACAAAAGATAAGAACCAATTATATTACTCCATCACAATCTAAACATAATCTCATAATCCATCAGAACCCATCAAACTCAGCATAGAAAAAGCAGGAAGATTACATATGTGCCTCGATCATGTAGGGAAGCTCACGAGGTCTAAACCATGAAGAACAAAGAGGGGAGGAGAAAATCACATAGCTACTGATCACGGACCCATGGTCCAAAGGAAACTACTCACGGCACATCCGGGAAGCTGATGGCTTCTCGCCCCTCGTTGGTTACCCAAAGTGGAAGGTTGAGATGTAGATAGCAACAAATTTCCCTCGGTGAAGATAGCAAGCTTTGTCTCCAGTAGGACTCCGACAATGACAGTAAGGTGACAACGGCGCCAGCAATTAGGCGGTTGACGTGGACCTGCACACACAACAAATAAATTTGATCCCAACGAGTTCAGAGAGGTTGTCAATCCCTCCGGCCTTGTTGTTTACAAAGGATCAAACACACGGGATAATAATGATAGTGATAGCAAAAGAAAAGTAAATAAAGCAGAAAATAAATAGTGGGTGTAAACAGTATTCGAAATATGGACCGGGATCCCATGATGTTCACTAGTGATGTCTCTCTCCCAAAAGATGATAAAATAGCCATGCGAGGTAAACAAATTGCAGCTGGGAAATTGATAGGATTATGTGCGCAAACCAATGCTAACTATGCTATAAATAAAAGAAGAGGCTCAAAATCTTGGGCGGTACGCCAAGACAAGTAGACCAAAATCCATCTGCATCTACCTACTAATCAATCAACTTGCGATATCTATCCAGAACATCTCGCTCGTATTAAGTTGCGAATCCCACCGAAAGTGTAAACTCAAAGCAATAGACAACTGCATTAAAGAAATTTGCGTAAAGTAAACAATCCTTGCACCCGCAAGTACAAGAACCGTTGTTTTCTCCCTTGTGGCAACAACACATCCCCTAGACTCATGTTTCTGTCACTCAAGCTAGTCATTAGGGGGCATGAACCCACAATCATGCATAACGCTCCCTCTTGGAGTCACTACCTACTACTTGGCCAAAGCAATAAACAGCAACGGAGAACATCCAAGAATTTGTCAGAACCCCAACTAGGGTAAGTGCTAGGATTTGAGTGCCCTTTGCATCATGTGAAAAATTCAAATGGAAATTCAAAAATGGGGGAAAAGAAAAGCCCTAAAGAATTTAATTAAATGGCCAGAAATAAATTTCTTGCAAAAATTCCTCTGGTATTTTTGAAAAGTCTTATAAATATGCATGATCACATATAAAGTGAAGTGGGTCCCACTAAATGCACCAAGATTTTTGAAATATTCCAAATAGGGCTTGGAAATTAATTAAATACCCTATTTGATTTGAAATTCAACTTATTTGAATTTCAAAAATCTCCAAAACTTGGGAGTGGCTAGTTATATGTCAAATAAGTCCAAATTAAAGTTTGGGGATTTTTATAAAATATTTTGGTGTTTATTTATCAGAGCAAACAAATGAAAGAAAAATAAAACAGAAAAGAAAAAGAAACAGAGGAGAGAGAAGTTACCTCACGCCCAGGCGAAGGCCCACCTAACCTGGCCGGCCCAGCACAGCCCCCTCGCCTTGTCTTCTTCCTCCCCTCGCCTCCAAGCAGCTCGGTCGCGAGCCGTGGACGCGCCGACGCCACCTCGATGCCCCGAGGCGTCTAGACCTCCCCAGGCCTCCTTCCCTCTTCATGGATATGCCCACGTACCCCCTCACCACTTCCCCCTCCTCTGGCTCCATCTCCCAGCTCTCTCTCGCCGGATCCCGCAACACCCGAGAGCTCGACCTCGCCGCGCCGCCGCACAAGCGTGGCCACCGTGCCCCTCCCGACGAACCACCTTGTCCAGGAGACTCCCCGGCGTCGACTACTTCTTCACGAGCGAGCAATCGAGCCCGGAAGCCCCGAGTACGCCGCCCCCTTTGCCTCCTCGCCGCCGGCCGCCGTGGACGCCGTCGATAAATTCGGCGCCTCCAGCCCCTCTCCGGCCACTCCATGCTACTCTTTGTCCTCAGGGTGAGCTCCCCGTTCGCCCTAGACCTTCCGTGCTCCTCCCCGTGCACCGTAACGCCATCGCCGCCGCTCCAGTACTCCGGCCGCCTCGGAGCTCGTCGCCGGCGTGGCCTCCGACCTCCCCGGAGTCACCCGTGTGCTCCACGTGAAGCGCGAGAGCACGAGGGACACCCTCGTGCTAGCCCCATGTCCTTCTGTGCCCTCTTTGCAGACGCCGCCGCAATCTGTGGCCACCGGCGGCTCAACGCCGGCGAGCCGACGTGGCTGTGGTTCGTTTAACCACTAATCAGCACACCCAGCCACTGACAGTGGGCCCCCTAGCCCCCTTAACCCCTCTGTTAAGTTAACAGAGAGGGGATTAACCCCTATGAGACTTACAGGGTGGACCCACAGGTCAGCCCCCCCATGACGTCACCCTTGCGCAAGCCTGACGCAGTAAATAGAAAAGATTTTAAAGAAATTCCAGAAATTACAGAAAATAGGCAAAACTTCAATAAATCATAGAAAATTCATATGAACTCCAAATTAAACATATAATATATGAAAAATGCAAGGATTAAGAATATGCAATTTTTTTATGTTTGACCATTTTAAAATGGGTGAACAGTAGCAAACATGCATATGGAATCATTTGAATTTGAATTTGAAGTTTGAATTTGCAATTCAATTGCAATACACTTCAATTAAATTGAATTTGCCACAAACCAGTACCCTTTACATCATGTCACAACATATCATGTGCTTGTGCAATTACTTTCGATGATTGCCCCCCCCCTTGTTGATGATTGTGCCGGTAACAGTGTCTCCGAGACGGTGATCACCCCCGAAGAAGAAGACCACCGTTAATAACCGTGTATCGTCAGCAAGGCAAGAAAAACCCATTGTTCATGTCTATAAAATCCCAATTCCCTCTTAGTCTCGCTTATGCATGTTTAGGAGATCACCTTGTATCGATTCTACCGCATAGTTGAACCCATATCCGATGCATGACCTATCATCTTGTCACAGTAGTAAGCAAAACACAATCCTAGCTGACATAGGAGTTGATTGATATCACGTGGCCCCTGCAACTGATACTGCTTACTTCATGCTTATAGTTTACAATGAGGATGCTTTTGATGTGAGTCGGGATGATAGTGAACATGGTGTTGATGAAAGTGAAACTGTGTTGCTGAATCTACCCTAATAAAAGGTGAACGATGAGATGCTGTGTAGGAGTACACAGTGGGTTGTATCGTTGAACACCGACTTAAGCACGGAGTTCTTGTATGGTAATCCAAGACAAAGAGTACAACCACACATTGGGCTCATTGACCCCTCTCGGCCTAGTACCTTGATCCGTGTTGACGTCCAAGAGTCACATTAGTCCGGGCTTTCCATTTGGCATATGCATAGAAAAAGAATGGAGGAAAGGTTGCATCATATAGATATGTGGGTGGATCTGTGAGACAGTGAAACCATCTTCTCGGATGGCGTCTCAGTTGCCTACATTGTCTGAGTCCGTATCGTTGATCCAGCCGGGCTCTCAAGCGGGATCTACCTCAGATAGTCGACTGCTGGAATAGACCGGTTGTGACCGAAGTGTCGTGGTGAACATCCTCGCTATCACCTCTTGAATGGTGGCGAGACCTTGCGGTAACTGATGGTCATGTGTGTGTAGTTTACACCCTTGCAAGTTTAACAAAACTATTCGAATAGCCGCATCCGCGGTTAAGGACTACTTGGAACCTGTGCCTGATTATTAGACAACTTGAATGGATACTCTAAAAATCGCAAGATAAGCGTGAGTGCTATGGTGTGCTCCTCGTGGGAAGTCGAGAAAGTAACCATAGTGGTGTATTGGTTGGAGACTTGGTAGTGGACTCGTGTACGCTTCTTACCTCAAGTCTGGTACTCGTAGTACAGGACTAGCCAAGCCAAAGCTCGCACTTCTGCATGATGAAACCCCACCTCCCTTTACCTTGAAACTTGAGCATGAGTAGTGTAGTTCTGATGTAAGTCTTGCTGAGTACGACTTTGTACTCACGTTTTCTTATTCTATGTTTTAGATGAACCCACTGACCCCGAAGGTGGATTCTTCATCGAGCTCGACGACTGAAGACCAAGCTAGTGTAGTCCCAGTCAGACGACTTGTCCCTCGTGGAAGGGCTTGTTTATAGTTAAGGCTTCTCTAAGCCATTTGTTAAACTTGTCTGTACTCAGACCTACTTTGCTTCCGCATGTTTGATGTAATGTTGGATCACAGACTTGTGATCTCTGTGTGCACTCTGTAAGAGTTATCAATAAAATTGTACACTTTGTATATAATTGCAATGATACCTGCTGTTCATACTGGACATGTTTGCTGCGTGTATGATTATAACATGCATGTCTTAGTATGGGTTTTCGAGACCTTAGTTGTGATCTGGCTAGCGGTCTTTTATGCACCAAGTGGCCCTTAGATGTGCGCAGCATGGGGCATCGCGATGCGATTGTTCGTGACTCCGTCACGTGCACACTTTGATGTATGATCGAGCCGCCCTAGACCCCGACTAAGTATCGGGTAGGAGTAAGTCTATGTAAGGGTTATAATACAATCGATAGTATGGTTGAGGCGACTTGTCTATGAGTATGGGAGTTCACCACCCATATCATTTAGACTTGTGTGCGGACGATGAGGACCCATTTCAGTTGATCATCCGGCCTGGATGGGATGCCCCTCACGTTTGATGCTTTCCGAGAACGTTCTGTGCTTGGCCTTGTCTGCTTAGACAAGTGGGTACGGTTCTCGGCTCTCCATATGATTGTGTTGTAGCGAGGCTTGCATACGCTAACCCCGGGTCCCGACAGACTTGGTATCAGAGCAGGACTGACTGTAGGATTATCAGCCTTGGCCGAAGTCGAGTCTAGCCTTCTATAGTTATATAGTTACTCTGGGTATATAAGGGAACACCGTAAGGCTTCTTTTTCTCCTTACCTTCATCGTTCTGAGTTCTGAGTCACCCTCATATTGTTCTATGGGAAGATAGGACTAGGCTCATCTATGTCTGACTAGAACATCTCGTTGATTGCCTCCTTATAGCCGTAGGATTGTTGTGGTTGTCCAGAGTCTCTATGATTTGATTTCCTTGAAGAAGTCCTGTCCAATTTCTTCGAGGTTGTTTCATTTTCCATCCCGGTGTAGCCGTTATGCTGCCGGATTTGTTCCGTGTTTCTTTGAGTCATTGCCTTCGCATTATTATCTTTTCTGCTTAAATCATATCCTTTTATCCTTGCCTCCATCGTACAACCTGTTCTGATTGTTGATTTTTATCTCACAGGATGTCAGGTGGAACTCGTAGTGCTGTTCTTTGGAATCGAGACCGTGATCGGAATCGAAATGATGATGAACCTCCACCACCGCCTTCTGCGGCGGAAATCATGATAGAAGCTGAGCGGAATAGACGTGATCAAACACGCCTTCCGGAGCTCATCGAGCAGAATACCGCCCACCATCGTAATGTGGTGGTCAGCATTCAGGACTTCATCTTCCTCAAGCCACCGGTATTCCGATGTTCTTCTGAGCCCCTCGAAGCTGATGATTGGCTCCGTTCCATCGAGCGTAAGCTTGATACAGCACATGTTTCTCCCGATGACCGAGTTATTTTCGCAGTATACTTCTTGGAAGGTGCTGCTCTTCAGTGGTGGGAGAACTATGTTGCAATGCAGCCAGATGGTCACGTAGTGACTTGGCAGGAGTTCTGTGTTGCCTTTCGAGGGTACCACATTCTGGATGAGTTGATGGAGCGCAAGAAGGAAGAGTTCTGCAATCTGAATCAAGGAGAGATGTCCATTCATGAGTATGTGAGGGAGTTCGACCGTCTTGCTCGTTATGCCCAAGATGAGATCACCACCGATGCCAGAAAGCAGGCAAGGTTCCGCAAGGGACTTAGCCCCATTCTTCGCCATGATCTCAACCTCATCGAATTTTCCACCTTTGAGTATTTAGTCAACAGATCCTTCAGAGCTGAGCATGGCAATGAAATTTTCGAGGAGTCTCGCAAGCATGCTCTTAAGCTTGCTTCTTCTTCTAGTTCAGCCCCTCGAAAACGCCGAATTTGGATTCCAACCCGTGCCATACCTCAAAACCTTCTCCAGAGGCCACCACCAAATATATGCCATCCACCTCAACACGTTATTCCACCCCGGAATGATGGTGTGTAACCAAGTAACCCCACCCCCATCAATTCAGGCAGGGTGTGTTTCACGTGGGGTCTGACAGGCCATCACTTCCGACAATGCCCTACAGTGTTTGTGGCACCCCGTCGACCTAGTCATAAGCCTTCAAAGAAATCCACCACCAAAACCATCCCAGCAAAGCTATCAGCCACAAGTAGTGGATATGTGAACCAAATCTCAGTTGAGGAAACCACTGCTACTTCTGACGTCATCCTTGGCACACTCCCAGTCAATCATGTTCCCGCCTCCGTTCTTTTCGATCCAGGAGCTTCTCATTCATTCATGTCGGAGAGTTATGCACTTCGTCATGAGTTCCCCTTTGAAGAAATGTTTTCTCCAATGATCATTCAAACTCCTGGTTCAAAGTGGCAAACTAATAGAGTAAGCCATGGCAATCAAATTGCAATTGAGGGTTTAGTATTCCTTGCTTCTCTTATAGCCCTCAAGTCTTCAGACATTGATGTCATCCTAGGAATGGATTGGTTATCAAGACAGAATGCTTTCCTTGATTGTAAAGCCAAGTCAGTAAAACTCAACCATCCTTCAGGCCAGACCATTGACTACACCTCACCCAGTTCTAGAATCCAGATGCATACTTTGAATGTGCGTCCCCTTCCTGACCTTGAAGATATTCCGGTGGTTCGTGACTTCCCGGATGTCTTTCTTGAAGAACTGCCAGGAATGCCTCCTGACAGATGTGTAGAATTCATTGTAGATCTTGCTCCAGGAACCGCACCAATTTCCAGACGCCCATACAAAATGGCCCCACGTGAGTTAGCTGAGCTGAAAGTCCAACTTGAAGCTTTGTTGGCAAAAGGCTTCATCCGCCCTAGCTCATCGCCATGGGGTTGCCCCGTTCTGTTCGTAACGAAGAAAGATGGACCAGAAAGGATGTGCATAGACTATCGCCCGCTAAATCTAGCGACGATAAAGAACAAGTACCCACTGCCCAGGATCAATGATCTTTATGATCAACTTGCAGGATCCTCTGTCTTCTCTAAGATGGATTTGAGATTAGGTTATCATCAAATCAAAATCCGAAACGAGGACATTCCCAAAACGGATTTTACTAATCGTTATGGTCTTTACGAGTACACCGTCATGTACTTTGGTTTAACCAATGCCCCCGCCACTTTCTCACGCATGATGAATTCGATCTTCATAGAGTACCTAGATAAATTTTTTGTAGTTTATCTCGATGACATTCTCATCTACTCGAAGAACGAAGAAGAACATGCCGAACAACTAAGGCTGGTATTGATGAAACTTCGAGAGCATCGCCTGTATGCTAAATTCTCCAAGTGTGAATTTTGGCTACCAGAAGTGACCTACTTAGGCCACGTGATTTCTGCGAAAGGCATTGCTGTCAATCCCGAGAGAGTTCAGGCCGTCCTTGACTGGAATCCACCTGAATCGGTTAAGCAAGTTAGGAGTTTTCTAGGCCTAGCAAGCTATTGCCGCCGCATCGTCGAGAACTTTTCTAAAGTTGCAAAGCCTCTGACTGAACTCCTCAAGAAAGATAAGAAATTCCAATGGACCCCCAAGTGCGAGGAAAGCTTTCAAGAGCTGAAAAGAAGATTGACTTCTGCACCCGTACTTGCGCCTCCAGACACCAAAAAGGATTTCGAGATCTTTTGTGATGCTTCACGGCAAGGGTTAGGATGCATACTTATGAAAGATAGACATGTGGTAGCTTATGCTTCACGCCAGTTGCGTCCACATGAAGAGAACTATCCTACCCATGATCTTGAACTCGCTGCCATAGTTCATGCCCTGACAACTTGGCGACATTACCTCCTTGGTAATCGTTGTGAGATCTATTCCGACCACCAAAGCCTCAAATACATATTCACCCAGCCAGATCTTAATCTCAGGCAAAGACGCTGGATTGAGTTGATAAAAGATTACGACGTAAGAATTTCTTACACCCCAGGCAAAGTCAATGTCATGGCTGATGCACTAAGTCGTAAGTCGTATTGTAACAACCTCATCTTACAACAGTATCAACCACTTCTTCATGAGGAATTTCGAAAGCTCAACCTCGAGATTGTTCCTCGTGGATCTCTTTTCAACTTGGTGGCGAAACCAACACTTGAGGATCAAATCATAGTTGCCCAAAGACGTGCACGAGGTGTACGAGGTGGCGAAAGCAACACTTGAGGATCAAGGAGAACATTGCTAGCGGAGTTGCTAAATGTTTCTCCGCAGATAGAAAAGGAACGGTATTCTTTGAAAATCGTTTGGTAGTACCTAAGAATAGGGATCTAAGGCAAATCATCCTCAAAGAAGCCCATGACACACCCCTCTCAATTCATCCTGGTAGCACAAAAATGTACCGAGATCTACGCCAGAGATTTTGGTGGACCAGGATGAAGAGAGACATTGCTCGATTTGTTGCTGAATGTGATGTTTGTCGTCGCATTAAGGTAGAACACCAAAGACCTGCTGGCACACTTCAACCTTTTCCTATTCCCGAGTGGAAATGGGACAAATTCGGTATGGACTTCATCACCGGCTTTCCAAAAACCCAGAAAGGAAACGATGCCATCTTCGTGGTCATTGATAGACTTTCCAAAGTTGCTCACTTCCTTCCAGTTCGCGAGTCTATAACTGCTAGTCAGTTGGCGGAATTGTACGTCTCTAGAATTGTGTCTCTTCATGGTGTGCCTTTGGTAATCAATTCTTACCGTGGTAGCCTTTTCACCTCTAGATTCTGGGGAAGCTTTCAGAATGCTATGGGAACTCATCTCTCCTTTAGTACAGCTTTCCATCCTCAGTCTAGCGGTCAAGTTGAAAGGGTTAATCAAATCTTGGAAGACATGCTCAGAGCTTGTGTTATCTCTTTCGTAAAGAATTGGGAGAAGTCTCTTCCATTTGCCGAATTTTCTTATAACAATAGTTTCCAATCTAGTCTGAACATGGCTCCTTTTGAACTCCTCTATGGACGATGATGTCGAACACCCCTAAACTGGTCAGAAACCGGTGAAAGACAACTCTTTGGACCGGATATGATCAAGGAAGCATAAGAGCAAGTTCGCATTATTCGTGATCGATTGAAAGCTGCCCAGTCTCGTCAGAAAAGCTACTATGATCGTCATCATAGGCAAGAAAGCTACAATCTGGATGGGAAGGCTTACCTTCGGGTTACTCCTCTGAAGGGAACCCAACGCTTCGGTATCAAAGGCAAGTTGGCCCCAAGTTACATCGGACCTTTCCGCATTCTCGCTAAACGTGGAGAAGTTGGGCGTTGCTTCAAGGATCCCATCCGCGAAGTCGACCATGAAACGCTTGATCTCCAAGATGACCTTTCTTATCGAGAGTACCCTGTTCATATTCTTGATTCAGCAGAGCGTTTCACTCGTCGTCAGAAGATCAAGTTCCTCAAAGTGCAATGGTCACATCACTCCGAGAAAGAAGCAACATGGGAAAGAGAAGACCGCCTCCGTGCCGAGTACCCCACCTTCCTCCCGACAACTTCTGAATCTCGGGACGAGATTCTTTTGAGTGGGGGTGAGTTGTCAGAACCCCAACTAGGGTAAGTGCTAGGATTTGAGTGCCCTTTGCATCATGTGAAAAATTCAAATGCAAATTCAAAAATGGGGGAAATGAAAAGCCCTAAAGAATTTAATTAAATGGCCAGACAAACATTTCTTCCAAAAATTCCATTGGTATTTTTGAAAAGTCTTATAAATATGCATGATCACATATAAAGTGAAGTGGGTCCCATTGCATGCGCCAAGATTTTTCAAATATTCCAAATAGGGCTTGGATATTAATTAAATACCCTATTTGATTTGAAATTCAAATTATTTGAATTTCAAAAATCTCCAAAACTTGGGAGTGGCTAGTTATATGTCACATAAGTCCAAATTAAAGTTTGGGGATTTTTATAAAATATTTTGGTATTTATTTATCAGAGAAAACAAATGAAAAAAAAAACAGAAAAGAAAAAGAAACAGAGGAGAGAGAAGTTACCTCACGCCCAGGCGAAGGCCCACCTAACCTGGCCGGCCCAGCCCAGCCCCTTCGCCTTCTCTTCTTCCTCCCCTCGCCTCCAAGCAGCTCGGTGGCGAGCCGTGGACGCGCCGACGCCACCTCGATGCCCCGAGGCGTCTAGACCTCCCCAGGCCTCCTTCCCTCTCTGTGGAGATGCCCACGTACCCCCTCACCACATCCCCCTCCTCTGGCTCCATCTCCCAGCTCTCTCTCGCCGGATCCCGCAGCACCCGAGAGCTCGACCTCGCCGCGCCGCCGCACAAGCGTGGCCACCGTGCCCCTCCCGACGAACCACCTTGTCCAGGAGACTCCCCGGCGTCGACTACTTCTTCACGAGCGAGCAATCGAGCCCGGAAGCCCCGAGTACGCCGCCCCCTTTGCCTCCTCGCCGCCGGCCGCCGTGGACGCCGTCGATAAATTCGGCGCCTCCAGCCCCTCTCCGGCCACTCCGTGCTACTCTTCGTCCTCAGGGTGAGCTCCCCGTTTGCCCTAGACCTTCCGTGCTCCTCCCCGTGCACCGTAACGCCATTGCCGCCGCTCCAGTACTCCGGCCGCCTCGGAGCTTGACGCCGGCGTGGCGTCCGGCCACCCCGGAGTCACCCGTGTGCTCCACGTGAAGCGCGAGAGCACGAGGGACACCCCCGTGCTAGCCCCATGCCCTTCTGTGCCCTCTATGCGGACGCTGCCGCAAACTGTGGCCACCGGCGGCTCAACGCCGGCGGGCCGACGTGGCTGTGGTTAGTTTAACCACTAATCAGCCCACCCAGCCACTGACAGTGGGCCTCCTAGCCCCCTTAACCCCTCTGTTAAGTTAACAGAGAGGGGATTAACCCCTATGAGTCTTACAGGGTGGACCCACAGGTCAGCCCCCCCATGACGTCACCCTTGCGCAAGCCTGACGCAGTAAATAGAAAAGATTTTAAAGAAATTCCAGAAATTACAGAAAATAGCCAAAACTTCAATAAATCATAGAGAATTCATATGAACTCCAAATTAAACATATAATATATGAAACATTATCAGAAAAATGCAAGGATTAAGAATATGAAATTTGTTTTTATGTTTGACCATTTTAAAATGGGTGAACAGTAGAAAACATGCATATGGAATCATTTGAATTTGAATTTGAAGTTTGAATTTGCAATTCAATTGCAATACACTTCAATTAAATTGAATTTGCCACAAACCAGTATCCTTTACATCATGTCACAACTTATCATGTGCCTCTGCATTTACTTTCGAAGATTGACCCCCCTTGTTGATGATTGTGCCGGTAACAGTGCCTCCGAGACGGTGATCACCCCCGAAGAAGAAGACCATCATTAAGAACCATGTATGGTCAGAAGGCAAGAAAACCCCATTGTTCATGTCTAGAAAATCCCAATTCCCTCTCAGTCTCGCTTATGCATGTTTAGGAGATCACCTTGTATCGATTCTACGGCATAGTTGTACCCATATCCGATGCATGACCTATCATCTTGTCACAGTAGTAAGCAAACCACAATCCTAGCTGACATAGGAGTTGATTGATATCATGTGGCCCCTACAACTGTTACTGCTTACTTCATGCTTATAGTTTACAATGAGGATGCTTTTGATGTGAGTCGGGATGATAGTGAACATGGTGTTGATGAAAGTGAAACTGTGTTGGTGAATCTACCCTAATACAAGGTGAACGATGATATGTTGTGTAGGAGTACACAGTGGGTTGTCTCGTTGAACACCGCCTTAAGCACGGAGTTCTTGTGTGGTAATCCAAGACAAAGAGTACAACCACACATTGGGCTCACTGACCCCTCTCGGCCTAGTACCTTGATCTTTGTTGACGTCCAGGAGTCACATTAGTCCGGGCTTTCCATTTGGCATATGCATAGAAAAAGAATGGAGGAAAGGTTGCATCATATAGATATGTGGGTGGATCTGTGAGACAGTGAAACCATCTTCTCGGATGGCGTCTCGGTTGCCTACATTGTCTGAGTCCGTATCGTTGATCCGGCCGGGTTCTCGAGCGGGATCTACCTCAGATAGTCGACTCCTGGAATAGACCGGTTGTGAGAGAAGTGTCGTGGTGAACATCCTCGCTGTCACCTCTTGAACGGTGGCGAGACCTTGCGGTAACTGATGGTCATGTGTGTGTAGTTTACACCCTTGCAAGGTTAACAAAGCTATTCGAATAGCCTCGTCCGCGGTTAAGGACTACTTGGAACCTGTGCCTGATTATTAGACAACTTGAATGGATACTCTAAAACTCGCAAGATAAGAGTGAGTGCTATGGTGTGCTCCTCGTGGGAAGTCGAGGAAGTAACCATAGTGGTGTATTGGTTGGAGACTTGGTAGTGGACTCGTGTACGCTTCTTACCTCAAGTCTGGTACTCGTAGTACAGGACTAGCCAAGTCAAAGCTGGCACTTCTGCATGATGAAACCCCACCTCCCTTTACCTTGAAACTTGAGCATGAGTAGTGTAGTTCTGATGTAAGTCTTGCTGAGTACGACTTTGTACTCACGTTTGCTTATTCTATGTTTTAGATGAACCCATTGACCCCGAAGGTGGATTCTTCATCGAGCTCGACGACTGAAGACCAAGCTAGTGTAGTCCCAGTTAGACGACTAGTCCCTCATGGAAGGGCTTGTTTATAGTTAAGGCTTCTCTAAGCCATTTGTTAAACTTGTCTGTACTCAGACCTACTTTGCTTCCGCATGTTTGATGTAATGTTGGATCATAGACTTGTGATCTCTGTGTGCACTCTGTAAGTGTTATCAATAAAGTTGTATACATTGTAGATAATTGCAATGATACCTGCTGTTCATACTGGACATGTGTGCTGCGTGTATGATTATAACATGCATGTCTTAGTATGGGTTTTCGAGACCTTAGTTGTGATCTGGCTGGCGGTCTTTTATACACCAAGTGGCCCTTAGATGTGCGCAGCTTGGGGCATCGCGATGCGATTGTTCTTGACTCCGTCACGTGCACACTTTGATGTATGATCGAGTCGCCCTAGACCCCGACTAAGTGATCGGGCTGGAGTAAGTCTATGTAAGGGTTATAATACAATCGATAGTATGGCTGAGGCGACTTGTCTATGAGTATGGGAGTTCACCACCCATATCATTTAGACTTGTGTGTGGACGATGAGGACCCATTTCAGTTGATCATCCGGCCTGGATGGGATGCCCCTCACATTCGATGCTTTCCGAGAACGTTCTGTGCTTGGCCTTGTCTGCTTAGACAAGTTGGTACGATTCTCGGCTCTCCATATGATTGTGTTGTAGCGAGGCTTGCATACACTAACCACGGGTCCCGACAGAATTACTCAAGAACATAAATATAAAAGAGGAGAATCAAATATATTAATCAAACACAATCTGAACATAGTCTCATAATCCATCGGATCCCAGCAAACTCGACATAGCAACATCAAAAAGATTACATATGTGCCTCGATCATCTAGGGCAGCTCACGAGGTCTAAACCACATAGAACAAAGAGGGGAGGAGAACATCACATATCAGGTGTTCTCCCGGATGTCCTTATCCTGTATAACTATTAGCCAAGACATAATCAATAATACCAGTTGGTATTTTATAGGGCACAGTTTCAGTTGGGGTAGGAGTGACCACCATAGTCGCGGGGCGGCTCCTCACTGTAAATCCCCCGATGCGGTGCTAACTCGAGTTAGTAGCTTTCGCGTGCCGCTCAAGTTAGTAGCGCATAAAAGGCCACCGACTCACGACACTCGCACTCGTGTCGCTGCCGGATTCTCGACAACAAGTATAAGAACAATGAACTTTGTACTAAGACATAACTATATAGAGTCCAGGGCATACATCGCCACTGGTATTATTACATCATATAAGAGGTCCATGGATCCATCAGTACATCATGCGACAAGCGGAAGACAATCACGACCGAGTACGGTCAAAATCCAAATTGCCCTAGAGAGGGCTGCACATAAATAGTCCACCCACGGATCGTCGAAGCCCAACTATAGGATCTACTGAACGAGGTCGTCCTCATCGTCATCCTCCGGGGGCACCTCCACGAAGTATCATCCAGTGCTTGGGTCAAGGTAGTAGTCCACTGCAGCGGCCGATCAGGCAAAACAGTAAAAGCACAAAAGGAAAACAGGGGTAAGATTATATCATTACAGGATAACTAACTTCCTACGGTAAGACAAGTTAAAGGTAAAGGTCGCAGCCGCACTAGCATATATGGTGGCTATCGTTCTATTAGAGTAGAGGTAAGATCCAAGAAATACACGTGATATCGTGTCATAGGTCTGTTATCCACCTACTTACGTCAAACATAACACAACCTGGATCTTCTCTCGGTCCCCTGGACGAAGAAAAGCAACCAAGGCACTCACACGGTAGGCAAGTTTTAATTATGATTGAAACTTGATGTTATTCTATGAACAAGGAGTAGGTGTCAAGTCGTCCATAACCGTGGACACGACTTTTCGAAAAGATTTAACCCTGCAGGGGTGTACAACTGCCCATCCTAGGCTTCGCATGTACGCCCGGTTTCCACTTGGCTAGGTAAGCGCCTGAAACTCCGGAACATGAGAGTCCCTCTAACTAACAACGCACAATTCCGGGTGCCCCCCGGTGAGTCGACACCCAACTCAAAAGCCGTCCGCGCTCTTGAATCGGCCTCTACCGTCTAGACGAGGTCGGGTTAGTTGCCCAAACAGATGTGGACAACCCCCTAGCTTCCAGGTTTGGACCAACAAGAGAAACCATGTCTCCGCTGGCCCAGGTTGTTTCGAAAACTTGCTGGGGTACCAACCAATCACACACACGTTTGAAAATAGTAAATCAGCTTGGGCCACCACTAAAACTGTTTGAAGCTAGGTAGGTAAGACAAGGGAACCCCATAGAATCCCACACACGATTAGGAACCCTCGTCAAGAAACACAATACCCGGAACTCGGGACCTAGGTGACTCAAATGGAACAAAACACCTGGCGGGAACAGCCTGGTCTCCCATCTTTCGTCAGGTATAAATTTAACATCATCAATAATAAATATCAACCAACTTCTTTAAACAGCATGATATCCCAAACCATAGCATAGCATAAGCAGCAAGTTTTCCTACTCATACTAAGCAATGGCTGAGCAGCGGTAACCTAGCAATACAATGTTTTGCTGGGATGTGGGGATCATGGTTGTTTGGTTTTTGAAAGTGGCATAGCAAGTGGATAGGATCAAACAAACGTTCTAGACTACAGCTAGGCAGGCAGGTAGAAAGGTATTGAGTAATGGTATAAATCTTCCCCTTGCCTGGGTAATCGGTCGTCGAAGCAGACGCAGCAGGGTCCTCGGGCTCGGTGTCGGAAATCTCCACGTAAGTCTCCTCGGTGGTCTCAGGTGCTAACGTAAAGTACCGGCAAGGAAAAGGCACACAAGTAAGCAATGGGTGCAATGCACAGGCAAAGATGGTATGATCAAGTTTAATCGACATGATGGGACCCTATCTAGTCAGATTTAAATGAAGGGGGTGATGACACGTCAACAACTTCATATGCAATTTGTTTACGTAAGATGGCTTTGGTCTTAGCCTTAACTTTTGGTGTAAGTAACATGGCAACATGACATGATCAACAATGCAATTAATAGAAATAATTACAACGTGAAAATAAAACATCGATTCCGGAGACGAAGAGATGTCGATGAACTTGACATCGGAAAGGTGCAACAGAAGAAAGGAACCCAGTTACATTGCATATGACAATATGTATACGGGCTGGTTTTTTTCAAAGATGCAAAGATTTGAAGATGACATGGACAGGAACTTGGGACCTGAGTGCAAAGTTGCACTAGATGCATTTTTGAAAAAGGCTCAAATGGTCAAACCATTATCACCATGCCAAACCTTGGGAGAAACTACCCCAAAGTCATATATGGCATGGCCTTATTTGAATTTGGGAATCACTAGACAAAAACAAAAGATTTGAGGGGGCTATTTGCAAAATTACCACACTCCAAAATAATAGAGGGGCAAGGTGCAAAATTGACCTCATCATTGATATAAGTGGGTCAAACTACCCCAAAAACATATATGGCATGTCCATTTTTGAATTTGGGAAAACTTGACAAAAACAAAAGAAAAGGAGGGCTTAATTGCAAAATTGCCACACTCCAATTATTTAGAGGGGCAAAGTGCAAAATTGGACCTCACCATGACGATCAGTGGGTCAAGCTACCCCAAAAACATATATGGGAAGCCCCAAAAATGATTTGAATGTTCAAAACAGATTTGAAATTGAATTCCAAATTAAAATTTGAATTAAACAGAAAAAGAAAACAAAAGAAAAGAAAAGAAAAGGGTGGCACTGGCCTACTGGGCTGCCCTCGGGCGCCAGGCCTACCTCTCTTCTTCGCAGGCCCACTGGACAAGGCCCAAGCCCAAGCAAAAAGATAGAAATCAAAATAAAAAGGGGGGTGCCTCGGCTGGGATTCGAACCCACGCCGCGCTGCGCTACTCCATAGCCCCCTACCACGGCGCTACGAAACGTTTTCTGAAACGAAACGTGTTGCAGTATAGGTAAGCTTCAGTCACGCCCCGTTCTGCACTACGAACACCTGCAGTCGCCTGAACCCGTCGCGGCGCGTACTGCGGCGAACCTCGCATCTTGCACAGGCGTGCTCCGGCCACCACGCCATGAGAAGAACCCGAGAGGGCACCTTGCTCTACGCAGGGGCACTCGCCATGGTATCCAACTCCTCTTCATCTACTTGCAAACTTCACGGGAACAACACGGCGGCGAAGGTTCTGAACTTCAGACTGACAGATCAAAAGTCACAACTTTGGATGATGCGCACGTCGAGCTCACGGCACCCCTGGCCATGGGGTCACTTCCATCTCCTAGAGGGCATCACCACGAACCCGTGGGTGCCTGTTCCGCGACCTAAACCTCACCGGAACGGTGGCGAGCTTCAACAGAACCCGCGGCGGCGCTGCTACAGATGCAGGCAACATTCAGACGCGGGCGCCCAAACTCTACTACACGCGGAAAGGCGGGTCCTTGAGGGCCAAAGGCGCGCTCTGGACGTTCTAGGAGCACGCGAGGGAGCACCCGAGGCATGCCATGGCACGGCGTGCTCGAACTGCTCGCCGGCGACGAACGAACGCGGCAGATCCACTACTGCTACCGTGGACAGACGGCTACACGGCTCTACGGGCAAAGGCGCGGGCATCAGCTCACCTTGTGGGTCGCAACGTGCGTCCCATCCTAGACGTAGAGGAGGAAAGGTTCTGTGGCCATCGTCGGGGACGAAGAGGTCCGCGGCCGCCTGCTCTGCTGCGGGGGTCGTCTTGCTCCACCGGCCACCGATCTGGACACAGAAACGGACTGCAGTGAGTGTGGGGTCCGTGCAGACGATTGCTTGGTCAAGGATACGGCGGGACGACGGCGAATTGCAGCGGGGCTCACTGTAGCACGGCGGGACAGAAACAGAGAGGGGAAACCACCCCGGCGGCGGCGAGGAGGAATTTCTGGGAGGAAGGGAACCCTAGGGGTCCTGGGAGGCTCGGGAGCTCGGGTTAAATAGGAGGGAGGCCTCCTATCCACGTCGGCCGCATCGACGTCGACGCTCCGGCCGGCTATGAGAGGGACTCCGGCGGGGACCTCTCAAGCCTGGAAAGGCGACGAAGGAGGGGCGTGCGATGGAGATCGGCCGGCCACGATAGCTCCCGCGTACCGCTTCGCTGGACAGGCCTAGGTGGGCTGCGGACAAAGGGAAGCTTAGCTGGGTCGGTCTGCTGGATTGCTTCCAGGGAGAAAAGAAAAAGAAAAGGGGTTTTCCATTAAGAAAATTAACATAAATTCCCTTGAGTTTTTGTGGCCAATCCACAAAAGAGAAAAATATTTTTTGAAAACCTTGGAATATTCTCCATTTTCTAAAATTGGTTTGACCAATTTTTGAGCAACTACAATGTGGGGCATTTTTGAAAATTCAAATCACATTGAACTGTGGCCCAAATTTTTAGAGTTGCAAAAAATGGAGCAAGGCTTTTGAAAAGCTTGGGAAGGGCAAGGAATTGACTATGCCAAGTTTGGGGTCAAGGAGAGCATGCATGCAACATTGAAAAATCTTCAAACACCCTTCTTGAACCATTTTGGATGCAAATTCAAACAACCCAAATGGGCTCCAATCCCAATGCAAATTTTAATCACCACATGAAATTATAATGTTTAGCATCATGCCAAGTTACAAAGTCACCAGACAAAGTACAATCTCATTGTGATTTCTTATTATTGCAAATGGGATGTTACAGCACTCCCCCACCAACACAGGATCTCGTCCTGAGATCTAAGCATGAAACAACTCAGGATACACAGAACTGATCTTCGCGCTCCCACGTTGCTTCCTTCTCCGAATGATGTGCCCACTGAACTTTCATGAACTTGACGGTCTTGTTGCGAGTCTTGCGCTCGGACGTCTCAAGAACACGGACTGGACGCTCTGAGTAGGAAAGGTCCGCACTCGGCTGTATCTTGCCCAAGTCAACAGCCTGCTCTGGCTGCTTCAAGCACTGCTTTTGCTGGGACACATGGAACATGTCATGCACCATGGACAGACTCTCTGGAAGCTCGAGACGAAAGGCAAGAGGTCCTCTAGTCTCAAGGATCCGGAAAGGTTCGACAAATCGTGGAGCGAGCTTTCCTTGGATGCCAAAGCGGTGAGTTCCCCTCAATGGAGACACTCTCAGGTACGCCCAATCACCAACCTGAAATGCTACACCACGGTGCCTTTTGTCATAATAGGCCTTCTTCCTAGACTGTGCTTCCTTTAGGTGCTCTCGGACAATCTTCACTCTGTCCTCTGCCTCTTGGATCACCTCTGGACCGAACAACTGCCTCTCGCCTGTCTCGGACCGGTTCAAAGGTGTCCTGCACTTGCGGCCATACAAGACTCCAAACGGTGCTGCCTGCAAACTCGCCTGATAGCTGTTGTTGTAAGAGAACTCAGCATACGGAAAGCACTCTTCCCACTTCATGCCAAAGGATATGACACATGCGGGAAGCATGTCCTTGAGGATTTGGTTCACGCGCTCGACTTGCCCACTCGTCTGAGGGTGATAAGCGGTACTGGACAATGCTGTCGTACCAATCGCCTTTTGAAAGGCCTGCCAGAACTTAGAGGTGAAAAGGCTGCCTCTATTAGAACTGATCTTCTTGGGAATGCCATGCAAAGATACAACTCTTGCGGTGTACAACTCCGCCAACTGAGCTGCTGAAATGGAGTCCTTCACTGGAAAGAAGTGGGCAACTTTGGAAAGATTGTCAATGACAACAAAGATGGCATTGTTCTTCTTCTGCGACAAGGGGAAGCCTGTGATGAAATCCATCTCTATGTGATCTCATTTCCACTCCGAAATCTCAAGTGGTTGAAGCAACCCCACAGGCTTCTGGTGCTGTGCCTTCACTCTCCTGCACACATCACACTGAGATACGTAACGGGCAACATCCCGCTTCATACGAGTCCACCAAAAGCTTTGCTTGAGATCTTAATACATCTTTGTACTGCCAGGGTGAATCGAAAGCTTGGAATCATGGGCTTCCTTCATGATGACCTCTCTGAGATCTCCCTCCTTGGGAACAACAACTCGCTCTTCGAACAACACGGTGACGTCATTATGCACTGAAAAGCAACCGTACTTTGGAACTGAGGCGGCAATACCCTGCTTGATCTTTTGTATCATTGAGCTGCCAGACTGAGCTTCACGAATCTTCTCATGGATAGTGGGCTCTACCACAAGGTTGGCAAGATAGCCTGCTGGAACTAGCTCGAGATTGAGTCTTTGAAAGACCTCACACAAATCAGGGTGGATCTTCTGCACCTGGATATTATTGCAATCACCCTTGCAGCTCAGCGCATCAGCTATGACATTCGCCTTCCCAGGCGTGTACTGAATATCAACTGTGTACTCAGTAATGGTTTCAAGCCATCTTCTTTGCCTCAAGTTCAGATTTGGCTGAGTGAACAAGTACTTCAGACTCTTGTGGTCTGTGAACACATCCACCTTCCTCCCTAAGAGGAGGTGTCGCCAAGTGACCAAAGCGTGCACAACTGCTGCAAGCTCCAAGTCGTGCGTGGGATAATTCCTCTCACTCGTCTTCAACTGCCGTGAGGTATAAGCCACAATATTCCTGCCTTGCATCAAAACTCCGCCCAGACCTTGCAAGGAAGCATCACAAAACACCTGAAAAGGCTGTGACTCATCTGGCGGCGTGAGAATTGGAGCTGTGGTCAACTTCTCTTTCAACTCCTTGAAGGCTGACTGGCAAGCTGGTGACCAAGTGTACCGCTTGTCCTTGCACAACAATTCATTCATTGGCTTCGCTATTTTGGAGAAATTCTTCACAAACCTCCTGCAATAACTTGCCAGGCCGAGAAAACTCCTTAGCTGCTTCACGTTCTTCGGTGGAGCCCACTTTTGTATAGTGCGGACTCGCTCTGGATCAACCGCAATTCCCTCAGCGGAGATGACATGGCCCAGAAAATTGACCTTGTCCATCTAAAACTCACACTTGGAGAACTTGGCGTAGTACCGGTGCTCTCTTAACTTCTGCAACACCAATCACAAATGTTCCTCATGTCCAGCCTCTAACTTGGAATAGACAAGAATGTCATTGAGGTAGAGGATCACAAACACATCAAGCCATTCTTGGAACAAATAGTTCATAGCTCTCATGAATGTCGGAGGGGCATTTGAGAACCCAAAAGTCATGACTGTGAACTCATACAACCCATAACGTGTGCTGAACGCGGTCTTGGGAATGTCCTCTTCACGAACACGGATTTGATGATACCCCATTCTCAAGTCAAGCTTGGAAAACACCTTAGCCCCATTCAACTGTTCGAACAGATCATTGATGCGGGGTAACGGGTACTTGTTCTTGATGGTCTTCTTGTTGATACCGCGATAGTCCTGGACCAAGCGGCTAGTCCCATCCTTCTTCTGGACAAACAAAGATGGTGCACCCCAAGGGGAAGTGCTCGCGCGGATAAAACCGCCTGCCTTCAACCCTGTCAATTGCTTCTTGAGCTCAATCAACTCCTTCGAACACATCTTGTACGGATGCCGTGAAATCGGCTGGGTACCAGGCTCTAGCTCAATAACGAACTCAATAGCTCGAACTGGGGGAATTCCTGGCAACTCCTCCGGAAAGACGTCTAGGAACTCACAGACAACTCTGACCTCTTCGAGCAAAGGCGCAACTCCTGCGTTCAAAGCGTACAACTGTGCTGGTCCTGTCATAGAGCCACAAGTGTACAAGACTTCTGCACCTGAATCATGAGTCAACTTGACGGATCTGGTCGGACAATCAATATTGGCCTTGTGCTGCACAAGCCAATCCATGCCCAAGATGACATCAATGTCGGAACGTGGAAGCAAAATCAATGAAGCGGAGAAAAGGAGACCCTGAATATCGATTCTTACAAACGGGGCACGGACAGAAGAAGCCATCTTGGAACCGGGAGAAACAATAGACAACGAACTGGGAAAATCCTCCAAGGTGAGGACCTGCTCATCAGCGAACCTCTGGGAGACGAAAGAATGGGACGCTCCGGAATCGAACAGAACTGTCGCGGGAACTGAACATACAAGAAACCTACCAAGAATGATCTCTGAAGACTGCTGAGCATCTGTGAGCATCACGTTGTTCACCCGAAGTGCACGTGGCTGTGCCTTCACCATCGCGGTGCTCGGAGTAGAGCTAGGTGGAGGTGGTGGGAGCCGAGCAAAGCGCGGATCGGTGCAGTTGGGAGACGTGTGCCCTGGCTCTCTGCACTTGTAGCAGATCACGCGCAGCCTGGGCTGCTGCTGCGGTCTGGGTGGCCTCGCGTGTGGTGGTGTAGAGCGAGGTCCCTGCTGAACTGGGACGGGAGGGCGGGCAAAAGTGCGGACAACTGCCCCCCTCTGCTGAAACTGCTGCCTCTGTGGTGGTGCCTCTGTAACCCAAGTTTTTCCCTTCTTGTGGATCATCACTGCGGAACTGTGCTCACGCTGGCACTTCCTGTCTGCATCCCACTCTGCTCTGGCTGACTCCTGGCGGATAGCCTGATCCACGAACTCTGAGAACAACATGGGGCTGCACTGAGTGAGCACGTACTTGATCTCTGTGATGAGACCTCCACGGAACCTGGCTATCTTCTTAGCCTCTGTGCTGACCTTCTCTGGAGCGTACCTGGCGAGCCTGACGAAGGCCAGGTTGTACTCCTGAACTGACCTGTCACCCTGTCTCAGAGCCAAGAACTCCTCACGCTTCCTGTCCATCAGGCCACTCGGAATATGCGCTGCTCTGAAGTCTGCGACGAAATCTTCCCACGTTATGATAGCATCGCCCTTGTTGGCCTTGTAGGTATCGTACCAGCTGGCTGCTGCACCCTGAAGCTGGAAGGAGGCGAAGGTGACGTAGTCGACGGGTCTGACGGTGTTTGCATTGAAGTGCTTCTTGATCTCTGCGATCCAGTCATCCGCCTCCAGCGGGTCTCGAGCCTCGGAGAACCTAGGGGGGTTGATAGCAAGGAACTACTGCAGAGTGGTGTACTGTGGTCGATCATTCCTCTGGGAAGTTTGGTTCTGCAGCATCTATAAGATCGCAGCTGTGCCCTGAGCCACTGCGGCCATAGCCTCCCCAAGGATAGGGTTCTCTGGCGGCGACATGTTCGCTCTTGGCATCCTGTATACAGGAACACTTATGAGAACATGGTTGAAACATTCACGAAACCAGAAGATAAAGCAATATTGACAACAAAACTTCCTCACGAGGTATGAGAAAGCCGAAGGCTGAAATTCCACCAAGGTTAACCCGGAAAGTCGAAAGCTAGGTGCTACTGGAATCCCCAAACCGAGATCATCCGAATCCAAGATAATAATCTGCTAGCGAGCACACAACAATATATACGAGTGGTCGAAGACCTGAACGTTGAGACATCTTCCCTGAGCGGCTCGCCGAAGCGGTCTCCTATAGGGGGAGGAACCACATCCGAAGGATTCCAACCCTCCCTGTATAGGAGTTTCACCTGAGGTACGCCGTAAGCGAGGTGGAGATGTCAACCCCAAGTGGCGGCTCAGTGTTCTCAACGTACGCCAACCCTTCTCGTCGCTAGCAAAGAATTATAGAGGAATTAGAGCCTCATGTAAACGAGAACCTAGATTTTTTTTGAAAGGGGATAAGTTGCAGAGAGAAAACAACATTTCACTTCCTCACGGAAAAGGGGTTGGAGGGTGGGGTAAGAAGAAAAGAAAGAGTTCCTACTCTCTGATTTTTCCTTAATAACTACAAAATAGTTTCTAGACTCAACTTCGGCCAGTAAGGGGTCCTACAGTTAGTCCTGCTCTGATACCAAGTTGTAAAGCCCCCGATGCGGTGCTAACTCGAGTTAGTCGCTTTTGCGCCCCGCTCAAGTTAGTAGCGCATAAAAGGCCACCGACTCACGACACTCGCACTCGTGTCGCTGCCGGATTCTCGACAACAAGTAAAAGAACAATGAACTTTGTACTAAGACATAAATATATAGAGTCCAGGGCATACATCGCCACTGGTATTATTACATCATCTCAAAGGTCCATGGACCCATCAGTACATCATGCGACAAGCGGAAGACAATCACGACCGAGTACGATCAAAATCCAAATTTCCCTAGAGAGGGCTGCACATAAATAGTCCACCCATGGATCGTCGAAGCCCAACTATAGGATCTACTGAACGAGGTCGTCCTCATCGTCATCCTTCGGGGGCACCTCCACGAAGTATCGTCCAGTGCTTGGGTCAAGGTAGTAGTCCACTGCAGCGGCCGATCAGGAAAAATAGTAAAAGCACTAAAGGAATAAAGGGATGAGATTATAGCATTACAGGATAACTAACTTCCTATGGTAAGACAAGTTAAAGGTAAAGGCCGCAGCCGCACTAGCATATATGGTGGCTATCGTTCTATTAGAGTAGAGGTAAGATCCAAGAAATACACGTGACATCGTGTCATAGGTCTGCTATCCACCTACTTACGTCAAACATAACCCAACCTGGATCTTTTCTCGGTCCCCTGGACGAAGAAAAGCAACCAAGGCACTCGCACGGTAGGCAAGTTTTAATTATGATTCAAACTTGATGTTATTCTATGAACAAGGAGTAGGTCTCAAGTCGTCCATAACCGCAGACACGGCTTTTCGAAAAGATTTAACCCTGCAGGGGTGTACCAACTGCCCATCATAGGCTTCACATGTACGCCCGGTTTCCACTTGGCTAGGTAAGCGCCTGAAACTCCGGAACGTCAGAGTCCCTCTAACTAACAACGCATAATTCCAGGTGGCCCCCGGTGAGTCGACACCCAACTCAAAAGCCGGCCGCGCTCTCGAATCGGCCTCTATCGTCTGGACGAGGTTGGGTTAGTTGCCCAAACAGATGTGGACAACCCCCTGGCTTCCAGGTTTGGACCAACAAGAGAAACCATGTCTCCGCTGGCCCGGGTTGTTTCGAAAACTTGCTGGGGTACCAACCAAGCACACACACGTTTGCAAATAGTAAATCAGCTTGGGCCACCACTAGAACTGTTTGAAGCTAGGTAGGTAAGACAAGGGAACCCCATAGAATCCCACACAGGATTAGGCACGCTCATCAAGAAACACAATACCTGGAACTGGGGACCTAGGTGACTCAAATGGAACAAAACACCTGGCGGGAACAGCCTGGTCTCCCATCTTTCGTCAGGTATAAATTTAACATCATCAATAATAAATATCAACCAACTTCTTTAAGTAACATGATATCCCAAACCATAGCATAGGATAAGCAGCAAGTTTTCCTACTCATACTAAGCAATGGCTGAGCAGCGGTAACCTAGCAATACAACGTTTTGCTGGGATGTGGGGATCATGGTTGTTTGGTTTTTGAAAGTGGCATAGCAAGTGGATAGGATCAAACAAACGTTCTAGACTACAGCTAGGCAGGCAGGCAGAAAGGTATCGAGTAATGGTATAAATCTTCCCCTTGCCTGGGTAATCGGTCGTCGAAGCAGATGCAGCAGGGTCCTCGGGCTCGGTGTCGGAAATCTCCACGTAAGTCTCCTCGGTGGTCTCAGGTGCTAACGTAAAGTACCGGCAAGGAAAAGGCACACAAGTAAGCAATGGGTGCAATGCACAGGCAAAGATGGTATGATCAAGTTTAATCGACATGATGGGACCCTATCTAGTCAGATTTAAATGAAGGGGGTAACGACACGTCAACAACTTCATATGCAATTTGTTTACGTAAGATGGATTTGGTCTTAGCCTTAACTTTTGATGTAAGTAACATGGCAACATGACATGATCAACAATGCAATTAATAGAAATAATTACAACATGAAAATAAAACATCGATTCCGGAGACGAAGAGATGTCGATGAACTTGACATCGGAAAGGTGCAACAGAAGAAAGGAACCCAGCCACATTGCATATGACAATATGTATAGGGGCTGTTTTTTTTCAAAGATGCAAAGATTTGAAGATGACATGGACATGAACTTGGGACCTGAGTGCAAAGTTGCACTAGATGCATTTTTGAAAAAGGCTCAAATGGTCAAACCATTATCACCATGCAAATCCTTGGGAGAAACTACCCCAAAGTCATATATGGCGTGGCCATATTTGAATTTGGGAATCACTAGACAAAAACAAATGATTTGAGGGGGCTATTTGCAAAATTACCACACTCCAAAATAATAGAGGGGGCAAGGTGAAAAATTGACCTCATCATTGAGATCAGTGGGTCAAACTACCCCAAAAACATATATGGCATGGCCATTTTTGAATTTGGGAAAACTTGACAAAAACAAAAGAAAAGGAGTGCTTAATTGCAAAATTGCCACACTCCAATTATTTAGAGGGGCAAAGTGCAAAATTGGACCTCACCATGATGATCAGTGGGTCAAGATACCCCAAAAACATATATGGGAAGCCCCAAAAATAATTTGAAAGTTCAAAACAGATATGAAATTGAATTCCAAATTCAAATTTGAATTAAACAGAAAAAGAAAACAAAAGAAAAGAAAAGAAAAAGGTGGCACTGGCCTGCTGGGCTTCCCTCGGGCGCCAGGCCCACCTCTCTTCTCCGCAGGCCCACTGGACAAGGACCAAGCCCAAGTAAAAAAACAGAAATCAAAATAAAAAGTGGGGTGCCTCGGCTGGGATTCGAACCCACGCCGCGCTGCGCTACTCCACAGCCCCCTACCACTGCGCTACGAAACGTTTTCTGAAAAGAAACGTGTTGCAGTATAGGTAAGCTTCAGTCACGCCCCGTTCTGCAGTACGAACACCGGCAGTCGCCTGAACCCGTCGCGGCGCGTACTGCGACGAACCTCGCATCGCGCACAGGCGTGCTCCGGCCACCACGCCATGAGAAGAACCCGAGAGGGCACCTTGCTCTACGCAGGGGCACTCGCCATGGTCTCCAACTCCTCTTCATCTACTCGCGAACTTCACGGGAACAACACGGCAGCGAAGGTTCTGAACTTCAGACTGACAGATCAAAAGTCACAACTTTGGACGATGCGCACGTCGAGCTCACGACACCCCTGGCCATGGGGTCACTTTCATCTCCTAGAGGGCATCACCACGAACCCGTGGGTGCCCGTGCCGCGACATGAACCTCACCGGAACGGTGGCGAGCTTCAACTGAACCCGCGGCGGCGCTGCTACAGATGCAGGCAACATTCAGACGCAGGCGCCCAAACTCTACTACACGCGAAAAGGCGGGTCCTTGAGGGCCAAAGGCGCGCTCTGGACATTCTAGGAGCACGCGAGGGAGCACCCGAGGCTTGCCATGGCACGGCGTGCTCGCGCTCTGGACGAACGAACGCGGCGGATCCGCTACTGCTACCGTGGACAGACGGCTACACGGCTACACGGCGCTACGGGCAAAGGTGCGGGCATCAGCTCACCTTGTGGGTTGCAATGTGCGTCCCAGCCTAGCCGTAGAGGAGGAAAGGTTATGTGGCCGTCGTCGGGGACGAAGAGGTCCGCGGCGGCCTGCTCTGCTGCGGGGGTCGTCTTGCTCCACCGGCCACCGATCTAGACACAGAAACGGACTGCGGTGAGTGCGGGGTCCGTGCAGACGAGCGCTTGGTCAAGGATACGGCGGGACATCGGCGAATTGCAGCGGGGCTCACCGGAGCACGGCGGGACAGAAACAGAGAGGGGAAGCCACCCCGACGACGAGGAGGAATTGCTGGGAGGAACGGAATCCTAGGGGTCCTGGGAGGCTCGGGAGCTCGGGTTAAATAGGAGGGAGGCCTCCTATCCACGTTGGCCGCATCAACGTCGATGCTCCGGCCGGCTGTGAGAGGGAATCCGGCGGAGACCTCTCCAGCGTGGAAAGGCGACGAAGGAGGGGCGTGCGATGGAGATCGGGCGGCCATGATAGCTCCCGCGTACCGCTTCGCTGGACAGGCCCAGGTGGGCTGCGGACAAAGGGAAGCTTAGCTGGGCCGTCCTGCTGGATTGCTTCCAGGGAGAAAAGAAAAAGAAAAGGGGTTTCCCATTAAGAAAATTAACAGAAATTCCCCAGAGTTTTTCTGGCCAATCCACACAAGAGAAAAACATATAAAAATATGTTTTGAAAACCTTGGAATATTCTCCATTTTCTAAAATTGGTTTGACCAATTTTTGAGCAACTAAAATGTGGGGCATTTTTGAAAATTCAAATCACATTGAACTGTGGCCCAAATTTTTAGAGTTGCAAAAAATGGAGCAAGGCTTTTGAAAAGCTTGGGAGGGGCAAGGAATTGACTATGCCAAGTTTGGGGTCAAGGAGAGCATGCATGCAACATTGAAAAATCTTCAAACACCCTTCTTGAACTATTTTGGATGCAAATTCAAACAACCCAAATGGGCTCCAATCCCAATGCAAATTTAAATCACCACATGAAATTATAATGTTTAGCATCATGCCAAGTAACAAAGTCACCAGACAAAGTACAATCTCATTGTGATTTCTTATTATTGCAAATGGGCTGTTACACTCACCAACAACGAACCAACAGTAGTGGGGTCCATAAGGACTGAGGGTAGCAATAGCAAAAATAAAAATAGCAACAAAATGTAAAGGTTTCCCTACCGGCTTCACTTACCAATAGTGCTACAATCCCCGGCAACGGCGCCAGAAAAGCTCGTTGATGGCGGTGAAGTTGATATGTTTAGTTGGGTTGCCTTCCTGTCAACCGCGCCAATAAACGATTCTTGATGACCCACAAGTCTAGGGGATCAATTGTAGCTTTTAGAATAAGGATGTCGATCCCAACGAGGAGCACAAGGTATTGACAAGTGAATTTGGATAAGGAAAGGTCTGCAAACACTAAAAGATAAATATTTAGGGATTTTTGGTTTAAGCAACAGAAAGGTAAAAGACAAGCAAAGTAAACAGGGTCACTGAGTAGTGGCAAGTGGCCCAATCCTTTCACAAGGATAAGCCTAGGAACTGAACTTATAAATGCTAAAGCATTCTCGAGGACACACGGGAGAGGTAGCCAAGGTACTTTCACCATATTCCGCCAAGTAGTATGTATTGTGTCGATAAGTGTCGGTGGGTGGACCAATGCTAGTACACCTTCTAGACTAAGATAAGTGTACTCTTATGATTCCACACCTTGCAAGCATCTGAAAATACAAGGTAGTAATTAAGGCATAAGCCTAACCACATCATTATGATCGAGGATCCATAACTCCCTTGTGCAAAAGTGTGCGAACTGGGTTCAAGTTTCTGTCACACCAGCAACCCACCATAAGCATCCTTTGTGCACAATGTATTCCTCTAGGCCCATGAAAGGTGAAGTGTTAAGTGTTCGAATCACATAACACCACTAGAGAAATAATAACACAACTTAAGTATCAAACAATACATAATACTTCAACATCATATGACTACTAACAACTAGACTTCTCACATGTCCTCAAGAACTAAAGTAACTACTCACAAGACATAAAAGAGATCATGATGAGAGGTGATAGATAGGTGACAAACAATCTGGACACAATGATATTTCTCCAACAAAACTCAATAGCATTCACCACAAAGTAGTAATCAACACCAACAGAGTAGAGAGGATAGATAGTACGGATTACAACACAAGTTGCAATTGTGAGATGAGATGGGATGGAGATGGAGATGGTGCTGATGTTGGTGATGATGTTGATGATGATATAGATGATTCCCGTGACGATGATGATGATGATGATCTCCCCTTCCGGGAGGTGATCTCCCCGGCGGAATCTGCCCGCCAGAGATGGCTTTTTCTTCTCTGTAGGTTTCCGCCACGAGGCGGCGGTGAAACTCAGAAACTCCTCTTGTTTTAGGGTTTTTACCCTAGGGGGTAATATGGGCCAGAGGGGGCACCGAGGAGGGCCACCAGGCATCCAGGAGGGTGCATGGCGCGCCGTAGGGGGGGGGCACCTGGGACCCTTCTGGAGCCCTAGTGGGTCCCCTCTGGTCAATCTTTGGTCTCCTCCAGTGAATTTCCAAAGTAATGATCCACGTCAAATTTCATCAAATTTGGAGTTGATCTGATTCAGCAACTTGATGTCCACTTTTCACCGCTAAATTCTGCTTCTGCTGCTTTGGCACCGAAAAGTTGCAAACTATGTAAAACAAGCCAAAACAACATAAGAACAATACTTTAAACTGGAATATATCAATGAATAGGGTTAAATTACAATATAAAATAGTGATGCATTTTGTACGTATCAATAAGGTACTGATGGACGGAGGAAGTAGCATCAATATCCTCTACTATGAGACCTTCTGCAGGATAGGTTTAACCCACAAACAACTACATCCCTCTAATACGATTTTTCATGGAATCGTTCCCGGCAAGTCGGCGCAACCGATAGGCAAGATATACCTCGAGACGGCCTTTGGGAATTCTAAGAACTTTCGTTCTTAAATCATACCTTTTGAAGTCGTCAAACTCGAGAGTCCGTATCATGCGATATTGGGAAGGACGGCTTACACCCGCTTCATGGCTCGTCCTTGCTATGTCTATCTGAAACTCAAAATGCCGGGTCCCAACGGACCAATCACGGTTGAATGAAGCCAGTCATGGGCCACTTAATGTGAGGAACAACATGTAAAATATGCTGAGTCAGCCTGTGATGACCCCCAACTGTAGGGGATCATTTGTAGCGTTTTCGATAAATAAGAGTGTCGAACCCAACGAGGAGCAGAAGGTATTGGTAAGTGACTTTGGCAAAGAAATAACTGTAGGCAAACTTTTTAGGGGTTTTCGGTATAAGCAACGAGAAGGTAAAAGCAATCGAAGTAAAAGGCACTGAGGAGTAACAAGTGGCCCAATCCTTTTGAGCAAGGATATGCCTAGCAACTGAACTTATAAAGGTTAAAGTGTTCTTGAGGACACATAGGAGAAATAGTCACGTGCTTTCGCCATATTCTGCATCGATACTATGTGTTGCGTTGATAAGTGTTGAGTGGGTGGATCTATGCTAGTACAACCTCTAGACTAAGATAAGTGCACTCTTATGATTAAACATCTTGCAAGCATCCGCAAATACAAGATAGTGATTAAGGCAAAAGCCTAACCACAGCAATACGATCGATGAGTTGTTACCTTGTGCAAAAGCATGCAAACTGGGGTTCAGGTTTCTGTCACTCCGACAACCCACCGTAAGCATTATTTATACACAGTGCATTCCCCTAGGTCCTTAATAAGGCGAAGTGTTGGGTGTTCGACTCACACAACACCACTAGGAAAATAACAACACAACTTAAATATCAAACAACACATATTACTTCAACATCATATGACTACTAGCAACTAGACTTCTCCCATGTCCTCAAGAACTAAAGTAACTACTCACAAGACATAAAAGAGATCATGATCATAGGGGATAAAAAGATGATAAACAATCTAGACACAATGATATTTCTCCAACAAAACTCAATAGCATTCGTCACACGGTAGCAATCAACACTGGTAGAGTAAAGAGGATAGATAGTACGGATTACAACAAAAGTTGAACTTGTGAGGTGAGATGGGATCAAGATGGAGATGGTGCTGATGTTGGGGATGATGTTGATGATTCCCGTGATGATGGTGATGTCGATGGCGATGATCTCCCCTTCCGGGAGGTGGCCTCCCCGGCGGAATCTGGCCTCCGGAGCTGGAGATGTGTTTTCTTCTCTGTAGGTTTCCGCCACAGAGCGGCGGAGGAACTTGCAAAACTCCTCCCCTCTTAGGGTTTTTGGGTGACGAGTGATATATATAGGCCAAAGGGGGGAGCCGGGAGTGGCCCCAGGGGTCTAGGCACCCTCCCGGCACGGCCAAGGTGGGGGCCGCGCCAGGTGGCCGCCTGAGCACCCTGTGGCCCCCCTCTGGCTCCTCTTTTGCTTGTCCTTGTCATCCTTCTGGAAAATGGCCTCCGTTGATTTTCAGGTAATTTGGAGGTCTTCTGTTTCAGCAACTCAGCGTCCACTTTTTACCGCTGAATCCTGCATCTACTGCTTCGGCATCGGAAAGTTGGAAACTGTGTAAAAAAAGCCAAAACAACATAAGAATAGCATCATAACATGAAATATATCAATGAATAGGGGTGAATTACTATATAAAATAGCGATGCATTTTGGACGTATCAACTCCCCCAAGCTTCGACCTCACTTGACCCCAAGCGAATACTGAGTTCGGTAAACTTGTCCACAAGTTTAGAGAGTGAAGTGTGGATAAATAGAATTCGGACAAGAAGCATCATGATTTCTTCACCAAACTCAAGCATCCTCAACAGCAACCTCAACTCATAAGGCCCTTATGAGAAAGTAATAACAATTATAATCAAAATTAGGGTTGAGAAAAGTCATCAAATTATGGCAAACATATCCTTGGTCAAAGGGCAACTAATAACTTTTACTTTTGATTTCTCTTTATAATGAAACAATTTGAAGGCTTTGAAAGAACATGTTATTAGTCATGAAGTGCAAATGCTAACACAAAGTAAGATGCTTGCTTGGCATAAGCTTTCACAAACAACTCACTTATCACAAGATAATGTCAATAAGGATGTGGCATGCCAAAACTTAATGCAACATTATATGAATGAATCCTCATCAACATCAAGTGTCTGTTCTCTTTTAAGGAAGGAAAGAAGTAGGAAAAACTGACTCAACATAAAAGTAAAAGATATGCCTTGTTATAGGCAAGCAGGGAAAACTCATGTGCTATCCTTAAATCAAACAAAATGAAAATAAATTTTGGGAGGTGCATAGTTTGACAACGAATGCTAATAGATATCTCAATTACTTCTCAAGCTGGACAAGTTTTGAAGAACGTCTCCCAAGTGGGGACGATCACATCCCCTTAATCTCCTTTGTTTAAAAGTTTTTGATTTCTCATAGACCAAGTGTGAAGGAGGGTTTGTTTGTTGTATTATCTTACGGGCTGGGCGACTCATGCCAGTTCCTCCTCGTATTACGGGTTTGCAGATTAGACATGCAATCCCGGGTTAAAACTTGTCCAACTTAAGAAGATCATGAATTACCTACTACTTCCTCATGAGCTCAACAAGAGGCACAACACAAAAGATTTTGAACATTTAAGGATAACACATAAATTCTATACTTTTAGGAGTGGTAGGGAAATACCACGAATAGGAAGGTATGGTGAACTCATATGGAAGATATTGGTTACAAGGTATGGATGCACAAGCTGAAATATGCTGGGCAAAGAGTTTGGCTAGCAAAGGCTTTTGAGAGAACAGACAAATGATGCTAACTTGGATGCAAAACACATAAATTATAAACATTAAGGTAAGCATAACACATCAAGTTGTCTTCCTTGTCAACATAAAACTTCTAGAATAATAACATAAAGGTTTTGTCTACATCAATACTTGAGAAAACATACATTTTGTCATTACCAAAGCTATGCTTGCCAAAATTTAAATAAAGTTTTCGTAGCCATACCTGATATAAGGTCAATACTTCCCATAAGAATCATCATATAAGGCCGATTGCATGAAGAGAATACCGAGTGCAGCGAAGGAACTAATATACTTCTCATTAGTATTCCATCATAGACGACTCCACACTCACAGATACAAACTCTCCACAAAAGAGTGATAGACCTCCATGCAAACACCTATTTCATATAATAACTTCCCTAGACATGATACGACTCTACTTGACTATAAAATACTAAGATAAAGATAAAGATACCGGGCACTCCCTGATGGCATGGAAGTGATAATGGCTTCTCTCCCTTCATTGGTTACCCCAAGTAGAAGGTGAGAAGTAGGATAGCAGTAAATTTCCCCTATGTAGAGGATAGGGTTTGTCTCCCGTAGGACTCCGGCAATGATAAGTAGGTGGTTGGGCAAGTGATGCGTCGTCTGAAAAGAATCACTTGCTTCTACTGGACCTGCACACGACAGAAATAACTTTGCTCCCAACGAAGTTCAGAGAGGTTGTCAATATCTCCGGTCTTGTTGTTTACAAAGGATCAAACACTAGGGATAATGATAATGATAGGAACTAAAAGTAAAAGCTAGAAAATAAATGAGCATGTAAACAATGATAAGAATATGGACCAGGGTTCCGTGATGTTCACTAGTGATGTCTCTCTCCCAAAAGACGATAAACTGCTATGCGAGGTAAACAAATTAACGATGGGCAATTGACAGGATTATAAACGCACCGCAATGCTAACTATGCTACAAAATAAAGGAAGAGGCTCAAAATCATGGGCAGTACGCCAAAATAAGTAGACCAAAATCCATCTGCATCTACTACTAATCATCCACCTTGAGATATCTATCCATAACATCTCGCTGGTATTAAGTTGCGAATCCCACCCAAAGTGTAAACTCAAAGCAACAGACAACTGCATTAAAGAACTTTGCGTAAAGTAAACAATCCTTGCACCCGCAAGTACAAGCACCGTTGTTTTCTCCCTTCTGTCAACAACACATCCCATAGACTCATGTTTCTGTCACTCAAGCTAGTCATCAGGGGGTATGAACCCACAATCATGCATAACACTCCCTCTTGGAGTCACTACCTACTACTTGGCCAAAGCAATAAACAACAACGGAGAACATGCAAGAATTACTCAAGAACATAAATATAAAAGAGGAGAATTAAATATATTACTCAAACAAAATCTGAACATAGTCTCATAATCCATCGGATCCCAGCAAACTCAGCATAGCAACAGCAGAAAGATTACATATGTGCCTCGATCATGTAGGGCAGCTCACGAGGTCTAAACCATGAAGAACAAAGAGGGGAGGAGAACATCACATAGATATTGATCACGGACCTATGGTCCAAAGGAAACTACTCACGACACATCCGGGAAGCTGATGGCTTCTCGCCCCTCGTTGGTTACCCAAAGTGGAAGGTTGAGATGTAGATAGCTGCAAATTTCCCTCGGTGAAGATACCAAGGTTTGTCTCCAGTAGGACTCCGAAAATGACAGGAAGGTGACAACGGCGCCAACAATTAGGCGGTTGACATGGACCTGCACACACAACAGATAACTTTGCTCCCAAAGAGTTCAGAGAGGTTGTCAATCCCTCCGGCCTTGTTGTTTACAAAGGATCAAACGCACGGGATAATAATGATAGTAATAGCAAAAGAAAAGTAAATAAAGTAGAAAATAAATAGAGGGTGTAAACTGTATTGGAAATATGGACTGGGATCCCATGATGTTCACTAGTGATGTCTCTCTCCCAAAAGACGATAAAATAGCCATGCGAGGTAAACAAATTAAAGCTGGGAAATTGATAGGATTATGTGCGCAAACCAATGCTACCTATGCTATAAAGAAAGGACGAGGCTCAAAAGCTTGGGCGGTACGCCAAGACAAGTAGACCGAAATCCATCTGCATCTACCTACTAATCATCCACCTTGAGATATCTATCCAGAACATCTCGCTGGTTTTAAGTTGCGAATCCCACCCAAAGTGTAAACTCAAAGCAACAGACAACTACATTAAAGAACTTTGCATAAAGTAAACAATCCTTTAACCAATGCTAACTATGCTATAAAGAAAGGACGAGGCTCAAAAGCTTGGGCGGTACGCCAAGACAAGTAGACCGAAATCCATCTGCATCTACCTACTTATCATCCACCTTGAGATATCTATCCAGAACATCTCGCTGGTTTTAAGTTGCGAATCCCACCCAAAGTGTAAACTCAAAGCAACAGACAACTGCATTAAAGAACTTTGCATAAAGTAAACAATCCTTTCACCCGCAAGTACAAGCACCGTTGTTTTCTCCCTTGTGGCAACAACACATCCCCTAGACTCATGTTTCTGTCACTCAAGCTAGTCATCAGGGGGCTTGAACCCACAATCATGCATAACGCTCCCTCTTGAAGTCACTACCTACTACTTGGCCAAAGCAATAAACAGCAATGGAGAACATGCAAGAATTCCTCAAGAACATAAATATAAAAGAGGAGAATCAAATATATTACTCAAACACAATCTGAACATAGTCTCATAATCCATCGGATCCCAGCAAACTTAACATAGCAACATCAAAAAGATTACATATGTGCCTCGATCATGTAGGGCAGCTCATGAGGTCTAAACCACGAAGAACAAAGAGGGGAGGAGAATATCACATAGATACTGACCATAGACCCATGGTCCAAGGTGGACTACTCACGGTGCATCCGGGAAGCATCCATGGTGGTGGAGAAGCTCCCGGAGGTGGTTCCTCCCTCCGGCAGGGTGCCGGGAAGAGGGCTCCTGGTGCTCCCGATCTTGGAAGCGCGGCGGCAGCGGAACAGAGGAGAGATCGCGAAAAAGGGTTCTGTCCCTGAGGGTTTCTCATCACGGGGAATAAATAGGCGAAGGGGGGGCAGCCAGAGGTGGACCAGGGGCCCCAGGCGCCCCCCTGGCGCGGCCTAGGGGGTGGCCGTGCCAGGTGGCCGCCTGGGCCACCCCTGGCCCCCCCTCTGGCCCCACCTGGGCTCTTCGCGGAGCTTCCTGTACGATGATTTTTCCTATATTTTTCCCAGAATTTTTGTGGCACTTTAAATAACGGGAAAACCTGAAATACAAAACAGCAGAAAACAGGAACTGGCACCTGGGGTGCACTGATTTAATAGGTTAGTCCAAATATGATCAAAAGTGTATGGAATTTTATCAATATCATAGCAATATCACATAAAATATGCATTTAGCAAGCATAAATTATAGATACATTTTGGACGTATGAACATCCCCAAGCTTAATTCCTGCTCGTCCTCGAGTAGGTAAATGATAACAAACATAATTTCTGTGGTGACATGCTACCAACCATATAAGAACTTTTAAGTAAAGCAATCAAGGCATGTAACCCAATTCAAGTCATAACAAGCAAGATTCTATATTAGCATTGAAACAAGCAACATAAGAACATAAAGGTGCAAGAGCTCTCGCTGTTCGTGACTCGAATGTCTCCAAATGGTGTTTGCGTGCAAGAAAGGGGATAGGGATATACAAGAGAGTAAAACATAGTTTTTATTGTTGAGAACTTAATCTACTAAAGTTTCACACTTGGTCTTCTTTGGAATCTTATCTTGACTCATCCCCAGACCACTAGCCAGGTACAAGTCAAAATGATCCACTCTCTTTCGATATTTTGAGCACTCATGCAATGGATTAGCGTAAGCAAGAAAGTTGACACTTAGGATGGCAAAGAGAGAAAAATGATGGGGGAGGAAGACAAAAAGGTGTGAAAGGCTCACATCAATCAGGACAATCATAGGCGAGAGAAAGCCAAATGATAGATATGATGTGAGGAGTAGGGATTGCCATGCAACAGATGCACATATGAGCTAAAGTAAGCTCTCCAATGGAACTAGTGGGGGTGCATCCAAATTGATTGCTCAAGAAGACCTAGAGCTCATTTGAGGAGTCTCATCATTGGAATATACAAGCCAAGTTCTATAGTGTGAAGGTCCCCACATATCTATATGCATGAATGCTAATCTCTATGGAGTACAAGATACAAGAGGGAGTACGAGTGTGGATCTCTCAAAAGGAATAGTAGTGTGCCCCCTTCTCTCTTTTTATTTCTTTTTCTCCTTTTTCTCTTTTTTCTATTTTTTGGTGGCCTCAATGGCTCTTTCTATTTCTCTCATTTGTCCTCTTTGGGATCTTTTGATTTTGTCCTCTTTGGGATATTTTCCTCACTTTAGGGGCAACACTCTATATATTACAAGAAGTATAGAAGATCTTTCACACTTTACAAGGTACTCAAATTATAAAGAAGATGTAGCTATCATGCTGTATGCAATGTATGTTTCTGCCAGTGTAGCAGGATATGCAATGATACTAGCGCGTCATGTAGAAATTATTAGGGAAAGGCCCAACTAGCATGCGGCTCATCGATCAAGCAAGTAGCACGTATGACATGAAGATCAAGTCATGAAGAGGTGGATGTTGCATGGCAATATATCTCGGAAAGGCTATGGAAATGCCTTGATAGGTAGGTGTGGTGGCTGTTTTGAGGAAGGATATAAGGAGGTTTATGATGACAGAGCGTATCATGCCAAGGATTTGGATGTACCGGCGAAGGTGGACGCCAACTCTCAGAGTGAGAAGAAGGCAATGCACGGCACAGGAAAGGCTAGAAAAATATGGGAAGGTGGAAGTGTCAACTTTCGAATACTCACATTAGTCCGAAGAACTCATGCACTTATTATTGGTAACTCTCAATCTAATAAGCAGGTTAACAGAGAGAAAAGTACCCCGAGGAGGAGTGTATGGGGGTTTGGTTATCCTTGCGCATCCTCGACTCATGGTACGTGAGTGTACTCTAATATTCGATCCCTCCAAAGAGTAGTGATCCATCTAGTAGCTAATGTTCTCAAATAATTTTGTAAGTTTTAAAAATAAACACGGATTTCGCAAAATACGACATCTATCACTAATAGGCTAAAGCTCTTGACACCAAAAGTCCAAACATTACTCAAAACAATACCTCAAAACTATTGCAAGTTACTACTACAATTGAATAGCAACCTCAATTACCTACTTCACGTCAAGACACACAACTCAGTGCAACAGGCAAACTCTCTAAACAAGATAAACATGAAAACTCAAGAGAGTTCCAGCAAAAAACTAAACAAAAGCTCTTAAAAAGATAAGCATGAAAACTAAGAGCTAAAACATGACAGCAGCTACGAAAAAGATAAAGAACACACACATCAAAGATAAGCATGAAAATCCTATGTTGTGTTCTAGGGTGAAGTGGAGCGTGTTTCTCTCCCACACAAAGAAATCTGGGTTCTAACTTGTTATGAACAGCAAGCAAAGCTAAATAAAACGAGAAAGTAGGTAAAGAGCAAGACGCTCCAACCATAGCACATAATGCATGAAGTGATAAAAATATAGTGGAACGAAAGACGAACTGATAATTGTTGATGGAGAAGGGGATGCATGGGGGCATCCCCAAGCTTAGAAGCTTAAGTCTCACTGAATATTTATTGGGGATGCATGCGGGCATCCCCAAACTTGAGCGTTTGACACTCCTGAATCTTCTTTTATCATCTTCCCTCGCACACTTGAAAACTACCTTTATACATAACTCATCATAATCTGATTAGCGAGGTTAGTACCCATAATAAAATAACTTTTATCTACTGGAAATAAGGATATTCTTGAAGAGCTACTGTTTCTCAAGATTGCCAAAAAGTTTTTGCAAAGAAAAAGAAAGCTTAAGATTTGCAAAACGAAGAAAAGGCAAAACAGGACAGAATCTGTGAAAAACAGACCAGCAGGTAGTAAATAATTTTTTAGGGATACTTGTGCAACTCAAATAAAAAAACTCAGAACATACGAAAGTTCCGTGATTGTATAGAGCACCCTGCGCAAAAATTTGAGCTCAAAAAGATGAACTGGGATTTTACTATGATTTTTCCCGTCACAAAGACAGAATCTGTTTTCTAGACAGCATGTCACAACTTTCACTTCCCTTGTCATATGAGGCTATAAATGGCACAAAGCTTGAAAAGTAAAGATACAATGATGTTTATACAGTATTAAAAATCATCAAGACCACTAAAACAGAAGAAAAACAAAAAGGAAAACCTAAATTCGTTGCGGGCTGCCTCCCGAAAGCGCTTCTTTAAAGACATTAGCTAGGCTTGATGCAAAAAGATTAAGTCGTATCTAGAAAATAACTAGCCCGTGTAACGGACTCAAAAGGTAACTTAATCTTCTTTCTAGGGAAGTGTTCCATCCCTTTGTTGAGAGGGAATTGGAATTTTGTAATCCCTTCTTTCATGTCAATAATAGCACCCACGGTGCGAAGAAAAGGACGTCCCAAAATAATTGGACAAGAAGGTTCACATTCAATGTCCATAATAGTAAAATCAAGGGGAACATAATTGTCATTGACTATTATAAGAAAATCATCGATCTTCCCCAAAGGTTTCTTTACGGAAGAATCGACAAGACGGACACCAAAAGAACAAGGATCAAAAGGCTTCAATTCAAATATATCATACATTCTTTTGGGCATAACGGAGGTACTAGCTCCAACATCACATAAAGCATAGCAAGAGAAGTTATTCAACTTAATTTTAATCATAGGATCCCAACCATCTTCTAGCTTTCTAGGTATGGAGGCTTCTACCCTAAGCTTCTCCTCCCTAGATTTAATGAGAGCATTAGTGATATGCTCCGTGAAGGCAAGATTAGGTGTGCTAGTGTGGGGGTCTTTAGATATCTTGTGAAGGAAACGAATAACTTCAGAAAGGGTGCAATTATCAAAATCAAGGTCACTACTATCAAGTAAGGTGGTAGTTGTGTCCTTTAGGCTCACTTGTCTGGTAGCTTCTATAGTCATAGGAGTTTCTTCTTCTACGGTTGAGGTCATAGCATCACCATTAATAGGTCCTATGGGACTAAGGGTGCATTGGGTGCTAAGAGTTTGGATATCCTCAACGACTTGGATAGTAGCAACGGTATGGTGTGTAGGAAGGCTCTTAATTCTATCTTCTTCCTCCTTTTATCTAGCCCATCTCTCTTTAAGTTTAGCCATCATCCTAATGTTTTCATTAATTTGCACTTGAATAGCGTTCATAGGAGTGACCTTCCTCTCCTCAAGAGGAGAAGTTCTAATTTTAAGCAATTCTACTTCATGGGCTAAATTGTCTACCTTCGACGAGAGATTATCTAATTTGTCTAATTTTTCCTCTACACTCTTGTTGAAGGATTTTTTTGTAGTGATGAAGTATTTAAGCATACTCTCTAGTTCAGAAGTGGAGTTCTTGGTGCTAGGATAAGTGTTGTTGTTCCCATAGTTGTTGGAGGGGAATGGTCTAGGATTGCTACCAAAATTAATCCTATAAGCATTGTTATTGAAGTTGTTTCTAGAGATAAAGTTCACATCTACTTGATCTTGAGCAATCAAAGAATTTAAAGGAATATCATGAGGATCAATAGGAGATTGCTTGGTAAGTAGAGACATAATCAAGTCAAATTTTTCATTTAAGGAGGAGTTCTCCTCGACAGAGTTTACCTTCCTACATGTTGGAGCTCTTTCGGTGTGCCATTGGGAATAGTTGGTCATCATCTCATCGATTAGTTTTGTGGCAGCACCAAGCGTTGTTGACATAAAGGTTCCTCCCGTGGCCGAATCTAGCAAGTTCCGCGAGGTAAAGTTCAAGCCTGCATAAAAAGTTTGGATAACCATCCAAGTAGTCAAACCATGCGTAGGGCAATTCTTAATAAGAGATTTCATGCGTTCCCAAGCTTGGTCAACGTGTTCATTATCCAATTGCTTAAAATTCATAATATTACTCCTCAATTGGATAATCTTAGCTGGGGGGTAGTACTTCCCAATAAAAGCATCCTTGCACTTATCCCAAGAATCTATGCTATTCCTAGGCAAGGATTGAAACTAGATTTTAGCTCCTCCTCTCAAGGATAAAGGAAAAAGCTTAAGCTTAACAATATCACCATCTACTTCTTTGTACTTTTGCATATCGCAGAGCTCAAAAAAATTATTTAAGTCCAAAGCAACATCATCTCCAGCACCGGAGAATTGATCTTTCATAACAAGGTTCAGCAAAGAAGGTTTAATCTCATAAGAAGGTGCTGAAGTGGCGGGTGGAGCAATAGGAGTGCAGATAAAGTCACTGTTGTTATGACTAGTGAAGTCACACAACTTGGTGTTCTCGGAGGAACCCATAGCAGCAGCAAGCAAGGTAACTATTTTTTTTTGTTTTTTGATAAAGGACACTAAAGCAAAAACTGGAAGGTAAACTAACAAGACTAAAAAGCAAAGATAAAAGATAGTGTGCAACTCCCCTATCTTGAAGAGTGGAGTCCCCGGCAACGGCGGCATAAATTAGCTTTGATGGCTTCTCGCCCCTCGTTGGTTACCCAAAGTGGAAGGTTGAGATGTAGACAACAACAAATTTCCCTCGGTGAAGATACCAAGGTTTGTCTCCAGTAGGACTCCGACAACGACATGAAGGTGACAACGGCGCCAGCAATTAGGCGGTTGACGTGGACCTGCACACACAACAGATAACTTTTCTCCCAACGAGTTCAGAGAGGTTGTCAATCCCTCCGGCCTTGTTCTTTACAATGGAGCAAACGCACGAGATAATAATGATAGTGATAGCAACAAAAAACTAAATAAAGCAGGAAATAAATAGTGGGTGTAAACAGTATTGGAAATATGGACCGGTATCCCATGATGTTCACTAGTGATGTCTCCCTCCCACAAGACGATAAAATAGCCATGCGAGGTAAACAAATTACAGCTGGGAAATTGACAGGATTATGTGCGCAAACCAAGGCTAACTATGCTCTAAAGAAAGGAAGAGGCTCAAAAGCTTGGGCGGTACGCCAAGACAAGTAGACCAAAATCCATCTGCATCTAGCTACTAATCATCCACCTTGAGATATCTATCCAGAACATCTCGCTGGTATTAAGTTGCGAATCCCACCCAAAGTGTAAACTCAAAGCAACAGACAACTGCATTAAAGAACTTTGCGTAAAGTAAACAATCCTTGCACCCGCAACTACAAGCACCGTTGTTTTCTCCCTTGTGGCAACAACACATCCCCTAAACTCATGTTTCTGTCACTCAAGCTAGTCATCAGGGGGCATGAACCCACAATGATGCATAACGCTCCCTCTTGGAGTCACTACCTACTATTTGGCTAAAGTAATAAACAGCAATGGAGAACATGCAAGAATTACTCAAGAACATAAATATAAAAGAGGAGAATCAAATATATTACTCAAACATAATCTGAACATAGTCTCATAATCCATCAGATCACAACAAACTCAACATAGAGACAACAGAAAGATTACATATGTGCCTCGATCATGTAGGGCAGCTCACGAGGTCTAAACCATGAAGAAAAAAGAGGGGAGGAGAACATCACATAGCTACTGATCATAGACCCAGGGTCCAAGGTGGACTACTCACGGTGCATCCGGGAAGCATCCATGATGGTGGATAAGATCCCGGAGGTGGTTCCTCCCTCCGGCAGGGTGCCGGGAAGAGGGCTCCTGGTGCTCCCGATCTTGGAAGCATGGCGGCGGCGCAACAGAGGAGAGGTCGCGAAAAAGGGTTCTGTCCCCAAGGGTTTCTCTTCACGAGGAATAAATAGGAGAAGGGGGGCAGCCAGAGGTGGACCAGGGGCCCCAGGCGCCCCCCTGGCGCGGACTAGGGGGTGGCCGCGCCAGGTGGCCTCTTGGGCCACCCCTGGCCCCCCTCTGGCCCCACCTGGGCCCTTCGTGAAGCTTCCTGTACGCTGATTTTTCCTATATTTTCCGGGATTTTTTGGCACTTTAAATAATGGGAAAACCTGAAATACAAAACAACAGAAAACAAGAACTGGCACTGGGGTGCACTGAGTTAATAGGTTAGTCCAAATATGATCAAAAGTGTATGGAAGTGTATCAATATCATAGCAATATCACACAAAAGATGCATGGAGCAAGCAGAAATTATAGATACGTTTTGGACGTATCAGAAGCGTCCATGGTGGAGGAGAAGCTCCCGGAGGTAGATCCTCCCTTAGCCAGGGTTCCAGGAAGGGTCCTGACGGTGCTCCCGATCTTGGAAGCACGACAGCGGCGGAATAGAGGCGAGTTTGCAAAATAGGGTTCTGTCTTCGAAGGTTTCCCGTGATGGAGATTAAATAGGTGAAGGGGGGAAGCTAGGAGTCCAAGCACCCCCCCTGGCCGCGCCAGGTGGCCGCATGGGCCCCTGGTGGTGGCCCTCTGGCGCCACCAAGGCACTTCCGGAAGCTTCCGTTGCGCTGATTTTTTATCCGATTTTCCCCTGATTTTTGGAGCACTTTTTATATTGGTAAAAACTGAAATAGAAAAACGACAGAAAACAGAAACTAGCACTGGGGTACACTGAGTAAATAGGTTAGTCCAAATATGATCAAAAGTGTATGAAAGTGTATCTAGATCATAGCAATATCTCACACAAAACATGCATGGAGCGAGCAGAAATTATTGATACGTTCGGGACGTATCAACATCCCCATGCTTAATTCCTGCTCGTCCTCGAGTAGGTAAATGATAATAGGCATAAGTTCTGTGGTGACATGCTAGCAACCATATAAGAACTTTGAAAAGTAAAGCTATCAAGGTATGCGATTCAATTGAAGTCATAACATGCAAGAGTCTAAATTAGCATTGAAACAAGCAACGAAAGAACATTAGGTGCAAGAGCTCTCGCTGTCCGTGACTCGAATGTCTCCAAATGGTGTTTGCGTGCAAGAAGGGGGATAGGGAATACGAGAAAAAAGTATTTTTGTTGAGAACTCAATCTACTAAAATTTCACACTGGGTCTTCTTTGGAATCTTATCTTGACGCGTCCCCAGACCAATAGCCAGGTACAAGTCAATTTGATCCAGCCCTTTTCGATATTTTGAGCACTCATGCAGTGGATGAGCGTAAGCACAAGAGTTGACACTTAGGATGTCAAAGAGAGAAATATGGTGGAGAAGGAAGGAAAAAAGGTGAGAAAGGCTCACATCAATGAGGACAATCATAGCCGAGAAGACCAAATTATAGATATGATGTGAGGAGTAGGGATATCCATGCAACGGATGCACATATGAGCTAAAAAGCTCTCTAATGGAACTAGTGGGGGTGCATCTAACTTGCTCGCTCATGATGACCTAGAGCTCTTTTGAGGAGCCTCATCCTTGGAATATGCAAGCCAAGTTCTATAAGGTGAAGGTCCCACATAGCTATATGCATGACTGATCATCTCTATGGAGTACAAGGATAAGAGGGAGTACTGGTGTGGATCTTTCAAAAGGATAGTAGTGTTTCCCCTTTCTCTCTTTTTATTTTCTTTTTCTCATTTTTTTTTATTTTTTTGTACTTTTTGGTGGCCTCAATGGCTCTTTCTATTTAACTCTCATTTGTCCTCTTTGGGATCTTTTATTTTGTCCATTTGGGATCTTTTCCTCACTTAAGGGCAACACTCTAATTTACAAGAGGGTATAGAAGATCTTTCACACTTTACAAGGTACTCAAATCATAATGAAGATGTAGCTATCATGATGTATGCAATGTATGTCGCTGCCAGTGTAGCAGGAACATGTATAACATGAAGATCAAGTCATGAAGAGGTGGATGTAGCATGGCAATATATCTCGGAAAGGCTATGGAAATGCCTTGAAAGGTAGGCATGGTGGCTGTTTTGAGGAAAGATATAAGGAGGTTTATGATGACAGAGTGTATCATTTCAAGGGTTTGGATGTACCGGCGAAGGTGGACGCCAACTCTCGGAGTGAGAAGAAGGCAATGCACTGCACAGGAAAGGCTAGCAAATATGAGGAGCTGGAAGTGTCAACTTTCAATACTTACATTAGTCCGAAGAACTCATGCACTTATTATCGGTAACTCTCAATCTAATAAGGAGGTTCACAAAGAGACAAGTACCCCAAGGAGGAGTGTATGGGGGTTTAGTTATCCTTGCGCATCCTCGACTCATGCTACGTGAGTGTACTCTTATATTCAATCCATCTAGTAGCTAGAGTTCTCAACTAGTTTTTGTAGGTTTTTGAAAATAAACACAGATTTCCCAAAATACGACACCTATCACTAATAGGCTAGATCTCTTGACACAAAAAGTTCGAAGATTACTCACATCAATACCTCAAAACTATTGCAAGTTACTACTAAAATTAAATAGCAATCTCAATTACCTACTCTCAATACAAGACACAACTCAGTGCAACAACCAACTCTCTTAACAAGATAAACATGAAAACTAAAGAAACTTCCAGCAAAAACTAAACAAAATCCAAGGCTCTTGCTAAAGACAAACTAAAACTAAAACTAAACATGGCAGTAGCTACGAAAAGATAGGCATGAAGAACACACAACAGCAAAAAGATAGGCATGAAGAATCCTATGATGTGTTCTAGATTTTGGAAGTGGAGCGTGTTTCTCTCCCACACAAAGTAAGATGGGGTCTAACTTGTTATGAATAGCAAGCAATGCTAAATAAAATTAAAATAAAACCTAAGAGTGGGACGCTCCAAGCATAGCACATAACGGATGAAGTAATAAAAATATAGTGAGACGAAGGACGAACTGATGATTGTTGATGGAGAAGGGGATGCATGGGGGGCATCCCCAAGCTTAGACGCTTGAGTCTCCTTGAATATTTGTTGGGGATGCATGGGGCATCCCCATGCTTGAGCGCTTAACTCTCCCGAATCATTTTTCATCATCTTCCATCGCACACTTGAAAACTCCCTTCATACGTAACTCATCATAAGCTGATTAGAGAGGTTAGTACCCGTAATAAAATAATTTTCCCAACTGGATATAAAGATATTCTTGAAGAGCTACTGTTTCTCTAGATTTCCAAAAGGTTTTTGCAAAGAAAAAGCAAGCTTAAGGTTTGAAAAAGTAAGGAGAGACAAAACGTGGCAGAATCTGTGAAAAATAGCACAGCAGGTAGTAGAGAAATTTTTCGGGGAACTTCTGCAACTCAAATAAAAAACTCAGAACATATGAAACTTCCGCGATTGTATAGATCACGCTGTGTAAAAAATTCAGCTCAAAAAGACATACTGGTGATTTGCTCCGATTTTTTCCGTCACGAGGACAGAATCTGTTTTTTGGACAGCATGTCACAACTTTCGCTTTCCTTGTCATATGAGGCTATAACTTGGCACAAAGCTTGAAAATAAAGATACAATGATGTTGATACAGTTGTAAAAATCATCAAGACCACTATGAACAGAAGTAAAAACATCTTGGGTTGCCTCCCAACAAGCGCTTTATTTTACGCCTTTAAGCTAGGCATAAGGCAAAAGATCAAGCTGTATCAATCGAACCATCATCAAGATCATCAAAAAGCTCTTCAATTGTACAACTAGTCTTAAGAGGTATTTCAAATAAAGGCCTAACGAAGATAATTCTAGGGATAAAACCAAAAGGAGGAAAATCAATGGGAGTTTCATTTATAAATTTATCAAGGAGAGGTATTTCTTCCAAAGTTTTCACGGTTTCAACTTCCTTGGCAATGGGTGGATTGTTTTTGGGTCGGCGAACTTTAGGAGCATAATTGAACTTCGCTTCCTTTCTTCCCGGAGTTTCTACCCTTTTTGGTTTGATTGAGGAGAAATTAGTTCCCACAGTATTAATGATTTCCTCAATCTTATCAATCCTAGAAGGATCCATAACATGGAATTTGATTGTCTCCAAAGTTTTAATAATTTTTAGCATGGAGCTATCAAGCCTATTCAAATTCCCTTGAATCTTGCGATCCAACTCATTTATCCTAGTTATACTTGGTATGTCTAACTCTATCTTTTCAAGTTTTTTCCTAATGTGAGCTAGAGTTATATCTTCTTGTATGCTAGCAACAAGGAGATTTCCAACAATATTTTCAATAACATTAAGAGACTACCAAATCAGGGCTTCTAGGAAATTCCCATTGATAGCAGTATCTAATATGAACGTATTCCAAGGAGTAATGCCAACATAAAAATTTCTAAGCAGGATAGTTGTGCATTGCTTCTTGGTCGCTCTTTTTTGAGAATCATTAATTCTATACCAAGCATCTTTTAAACTTTCACCACCTTTCTGTTTAAAGGTGAGAACTTCTGTCTCAACAAAGGCAAAAGACCAGACATAATGACAACTACTAACAAGATAAATATATTTTTTGTGATTTTTTATATAAGACACAAAGATAAAAATCTAAAGGTAAACTAACAAGACTAAAAAGTAAAGGTAAAAGGTAGTGTGCAACTCCCCTATCTTAGCACTTGGAGTCCCCGACAATGAGCGCCAGAAATTTACTTGATGACGTGGAAGTGATAATGGCTTATCGCCCTTGGTTGGTTAACCCAAGTGGAAGGTGAGAAGTAGGATAGCAGTAAATTTCCCCTATGTAGAGGATAGGGTTTGTCTCCCGTACGACCACGGCAATGATAAGTAGATGGTTCGGCAAGTGATGCGCCGTCTGAAAAGAATCACTTGCTTCTCCTAGACCTGCACACGACACAAATAACTTTGCTCCCAACGAAGTTCAGAGAGGTTGTTGATACGTCCCAAACGTATCTATAATTTCTGCTTGCTCCATGCATGATTTGTGTGAATTTGCCATGTTTTGCTTGAACTTTTATACACTTTTTATCATATTTGGACTAACCTATTAACTCAGTGCACCCAGTTGCCAGTTCCTATTTTTCTGCAGTTTTTGTATTTCAGGTTTTCCGGCCATTAAAAGTGCCAAATAAATTTCGGAAAAATCCAATAAAAAATCAGCGACCCGGAAGCTTCCCAAATAATCAAGAGGGAAGGGGGTGGATTCACTAGGGGCCCAGGAGGGTCCCTGGCGTGGCCCCACCTAGGCAGCGCCAGGAGGCCTCCTGGCTGCCCTGTGGCCCCTCTCGGTGCCCCCTTCGCCTATATTTACCCCCCGTGACGAAAACCCCTAATATCGATCTGCTATTCCCGTTCTCCTCTCTGTTCCGCCGCCGCCGCCGTTTCAAGATCGGGGCTGCCAGGAGAAGCTTCCCCGGCTCCCTGCCGGAAGGAGGAATCCCCTCCGGGAGACCATCCATAGCCATGGACGCCTCCCGGATGTGCCGTGAGTAGTCCCCCTTGGACCATGGGTCCGTGACCAGTAGCTATGTGATGTACCTCTCCCCTCTTTGTGCTTTCAGTTTCGAGACCTCGTGAGCTGCCTCACATGATCGAGGCACTTTTGTAGTTTTCTATGTTTCTATGCTGAGTTTGTTGGGATCTGATGGATTATGAGATTATGTTCAGATTGTGATGAGTAATATATTTGGTTCTCTTTTATATTAGTGTTCTTTAGTAAATTTTTGCATGTTCTCCGTTGCCGTATTTTACTTTGGCCAAGTGATTTGTTGCAACTCCAAGAGGGAGCATTATGCTTGATTGTGGGTTCAACCCCTTGATGTCTATCTTGAGTGACAGAAACATGAGACTAGGGGATGTGCTCTTGCCACCAGGGATAAAACAATGGTGCTTGTACTTGCGGGTGGAAGGATTGTTTACTTTACGTATAGTTCTTTTAATGCAGTTGTCTGTTGCTTTGAGTTTACATTTTGGGTGGGATTCGCAACTTAATACCAGTGAGATGTTCTGGATAGATATCTCAAGGTGGATGATTCGTAGTAGATGTAGTTGGATTTCGGTCTACTTACTTTGGCGTACTGCCCATTGCTTTTGAGCCTCTTCCTTTCTTTTGTAGCATAGTTAGCCTTGCGGTGCGTTTATAATCCTGTCAATTGCCCAGCTGTGATTTGTTTACCTCGATAGCACCTTTATCGTCTTTTGGGAGAGAGACATCAATAGTGAACATCACGGGACCCCGGTCCATATTTCCACCATTGTTTACATCATAAATTTACTTTCAGTCTTTACTTTCAATTGCAACTATTATTATCTCTTGCGTTGATCCTTTGTAAACAGCAAGGCCGGAGGAATTGACAACTCCTCTGTACTCGTTGGGAGCAAAGTTATTTGCTGTGTGTCGAGGTCCAGGAGAAGTTAGCAACATCGGCGCCACTGTTCACTCTAACACCTTCTTGTATCTCTGCGAGTCCTACGGGAGACAAACCCTATCCTCTACATAGGGGAAATTGGCTGCTACGCTGCATCTCGCCTTCTACTTGGGGTAACCAATGAGGAGTGAGAACTATCCTCACCATATCAAGCTAATTTCTGGCGCCGTTGCCAGGGACTCTAGTCTACAAGATGGGGAAGTTGCACACTATCTTTTACCTTTGCTTTTTAGTCTTGCTAGTTTAACTATCAGTTTTTACTTTTGTGTCCCTTATAAAAAATACCAAAAATACCTGCTGCTACTATGGGTTCCAATGAAAACACCAAGTTGTGTGACTTCACTAGTCACAACAAGAGTGACTTTATCTGCACTCCTATTGCTCCACCTGCCACTTCAGCACCTTCTTATGAAATTAAACCTGCTTTGCTTAATCTTGTTATGAAAGATCAATTATCAGGTGCTGGAGAGGATGCTGCCTTGCACTTAAATAATTTTGTTGAGCTTTGTGATATGCAAAAGTACAAGGAAGTAGATGGAGACATCGTCAAGCTGAAGCTTTTTCCTTTCTCCTTGAGAGGAAGATCCAAGGAGTGGCTGCAATCCCTACCTAAGAATAGTATCGATTCTTGGGACAAGTGTAAGGATGCTTTTATTGGGAAGTACTATCCCCCTGCTAGAATTATCCAGTTAAGAAGTAATATTATGAATTTTAGGCAATTGGATAATGAACACGTTTCCCAAGCTTGGGAACGAATGAAATCTCTTGTTAAGAACTGCCCTACACATGGTTTAACAACCTGGATGGTTATCCATACTTTTTATGAAGGCTTAAACTTTACCTCGCGGAATCTGTTAGACTCGGCCGCGGGAGGAAATTTGATGTCAACCACACTTGGTGCTGCCACAAAGCTACTTGATGATATGATGCTGAACTACTCTCAGTGGCACACCGAACGATCTCCAACTGGTAAGAAGGTAAATTCTGTCGAGGAAATCTCCTCTCTTAATGAAAAGGTTGACTTGATCATGTCTCTACTTACCAAGTAAGCTCCTATTGATCCTCAAGATGTCCCTTTAAATTCCTTGGTTGCTCAAGAACAAGTAGATGTGAATATTATCTCTAGAAACAACTTCAATAATAATGCTTATAGGTGCAACTTTGCTAGTAATCCTAGGCCGTTTCCATCCACTTATGGGAACAACAATACTTATCCTAGCAACAAGAACCCCACTTCTGAACAAGAGAGTATGCTTAAAGACTTTATCACTACCCAAAAAGCCTTCAACAAGAGTGTAGAAGAGAAATTGGACAAATTAGATATCCTCTCTTCGAAGGTAGACAACATAGCCCACGACATTGAGATGCTTAAGATTAGAACTTCTCCCCCCGAGGAGAGGAAAACCACTCCTATGAATGCTATCCAAGTGCAAATTAATGAAAACATTAGGATGTTGGGAAAACTTAAAGATAGATGGGCTAGAGAAAAGGAGGAAGAAAAGAGAGTTAAGAGACTTCCTACCTACCACACAGTAGCTACTATCCAAGTTGTTGAGGATGTGCAAACTGTTAGCACCCATCACACCCTTAGTCCCGCTGGACCTATCATTGGTGATGCTACCACCTCAACCATAGATGAAGAAACCTCTATGAACATAGAGGCTTTCAAACAAGTGAGCCTAAATGATATCACTACCTCCTTGATAGATAGTAGTGACCTAGACTTTGACAACTGCATCTTACCTGAAGTTATTGGTTTCCTACACAAAATGTCTAGAGACCCCCACACTAGCACACTTAATCTTGCCTTCACAGAGCATATCACCAATGCTCTATTCAAAGTTAGGGAGGAGAAGCTTAGACTAGAAGCCTCCATACCTAGGAATCTAGAAGATGGTTGGGATCCTATGATAAAAATCAAATTGAATAACTTCCCTTGCTTTGCTCTTTGTGATGTTGGATCTAGTACCTCTGCTATGCCCAAAAGAATGTATGATATGCTTGAATTGAAACCTTTTGATCCTTGTTCTTTTGGTGTTCGTCTTGTCGATTCTTCCTTAAAGAAACCTTTGGGGAAGATCGACGATGTTCTTATCATTGTCAATGAAAATTATGTTCACATTGATTTTACTATTATGGACATTGAGTGTGAGCCCTCTTGTCCAATTATTTTGGGACGTCCTTTTCTTCGCACCGCTGGTGCTGTTATTGATATGAAAGAGGGGAATATCAAATTCCAATTCCCTCTCAAGAAATGGATGGAACATTTTCCTAGGAAAAAGATTAAGTTGCCTTTTGAGTCCGTCCCACGGGCTAGTTATTTTCTTGATAAGACTTGATCTTTTGCTTTAAGCCTAGCTAATGGCTTTAAAGAAGCGCTTTCGGGAGGCAGCCCACAACGAATTTAGGTTTTCCTTTTTGTTTTTATTATGTTTTTAGTGGTCTTGATGATAGTTACACTGTAGAAACATCATTGTATCTTTACTTATCAAGCTTTGTGCCATTTATAGCCTCATATGACAAGGGAAGTGAAAGTTGTGACATGTTGTCCAGAAAACAGATTTTGTCCTTCTGACGGAAAAAATCGTAGAAAAATCCCAGTTCATCTTTTTGAGCTGAATTTTTTACACAGCGTGGTATATAATATCATGAAACTTTCGCATGTTCTGAGTTTTTTGATTTGAGTTGCATAAGTATCCCTAAATAATTCTTTACTACCTGCTGTTCTGTTTTTCACAGATTCTGCCACGTTTTTTCTCTCTTTACTTTTGCAAACCTTAAGCTGCTTTTTATTTGCAAAAACTTTTTGGAAATATTGAGACACAGTATATCTTCAAGAATATCTTTATTTCCAGTAAGGGAAAAATTATTTTAATAGGGTACTAACCTCTCTAATCAGCTTATGATGAGTTGTGTATGAAGGGAGTTTTCAAGTGTGCGATGGAAGATGATGAAAGAAGATCCTGGAGTGTCAAACTCTCAAGCTTGGGGATGCCCCATGCATCCCCAATAAATATTCAAGGAGACTCAAGCGTCTAAGCATAGGGATGCCCCCGGGCATCCCCTTCTTCATCAATAATTATCAGTTCGTCCTTCGTCTCACTATATTTTTATCACTTCATGCGTTATGTGCTATGCTTGGAGCGTCTCGCTCTTAGGTTTTTCTTTTTAGTTTTCCTTAGCTTTGTTTTCTGTTCATAACAAGTTAGATCCCAACTTTTTTTTGTGTGGGAGAGAAACACACTCCGCTTGAACTAGAACTCCTCCTAGGATTTGCATGCTTATTTCTTTAGCTGTGAGTTGTTCTTTTTCTTTTCTTAGCTGCTGCCCTGTTTAGTTATAGTGCCTAAGTTTTCTTCTAGAGCTTTCATTTTGTCTTAGGTTGAACTTTCTATAGGTTGCATGTTTTATCTTGTTAGAGAGTTTGCCTGTTGCACTGAGTTTTGTGTCTTGACTAGAAAGTAGGTAGTAGAAGTTGCTATTCTCTTTGTAGTAGTAACTTGCAATAGTTTTGAGGTATTGATTAGAGTAATGTTTGAACTTTTGGTGTCAAGAGCTCGAGCCCATTAGTGATAGATGTCGTATTTTGGGAAATCCATGTGATTTTCGAAAACCAAAACCCCTTTTGAGAACTCTAGCTACTAGATGGATCACTAATCTCTGGAGGGTTCGAATATTAGAGTAGACTCACGTACCATGAGTCGAGGATGCGCAAGGATAACCAAACCCCCATACACTACTCCTCGGGGTACTTGTCTCTTTGTGAACCTCCTTATTAGATTGAGAGTTACCAATAACAAGTGCATGAGTTCTTCGGATTAATGTGAGTATTCGAAAGTTGACACTTCCACCGTCCCATATTTTTCTAGCCTCTCCTATGCCGTGCATTGCCTCCTTTTCACTCTGAGAGTTGGCGTCCACCTTCGCAGGTACATCCAAACCCTTGGCCCGATACGCTCTGTCATCATAAACCTCCTTATATCTTTCTTCAAAACAGCCACCATACCTACCTATCAAGGCATTTCCATAGCCTTTCCGAGATACATTGCCATGCAACATCCATCTTCTCATGACTTGATTCTTCATGTCATACATGCTACTTGCTTGATCCATGAGCCGCATGAGAGTTGGGCCTTACCCTAATCATTGCTACATGACACGCTAGTATCAGTGCATATCCTGCTACCCTGGCAGAGGCATACATTTGCATCATGATAGTTAAATTTTCTTTATGTGAGTACCTTTGTAAAGTGTGAAAGATCTCCTATATTCTTGTTAAATATAGAGTGTTGCCCCTAAAGTGAGGAAAAGATCCGAAAGAGGACAAAATCAAAAGATCCCGAAGAGGACAAATGAGAGAAACATAAAGAGCCATTGAGGCCACCAAAAAAATACAAAAAAATAGAAAAAGGAGAAAAATAAAAATAAAAAGAGAGAAGGGGGCACACTACTATTCCTTTTGACAGATCCACACTAGTACTTCATCATCTATCCCTTGTATTCCATAGAAATCATCATACATGCATATAGCTATGTGAGGACCCTTCACAATATAGAACTTGGCTTGTATATTCCAATGATGAGCCTCATCAAAAGAGCTCTAGGTCTTCATGAGCAAGCAAGTTAGATGCACCCCCATTAGTTCCCTTGGAGAGCTTTTAGCTCACATGTGCATCCGTTGCATGGCAATCCCTACTCCTCACATCATATCTATCATATGGCCTTCTCTTGCCTATGATTGTCCTCATTGATGTGAGCCTTTCAAACCTTTTTTTGTCTTCCTCCTCCACCTTCTTTCTATTTCGCCTTTTAGGTGCCAACTTTGTTGCTCACGCTCATCCATTGCATGAGTGCTGAAAATATCGAAAAGGAGTGGATCAGTTTGACTTGTACCTGACAAGTGGTCTGGGGACGAGTCCAGATAAGAATCCAAAGGATACCAAGTGTGAAACTTTAGTAGATAGTAGTTGTCAACAACTATTTTTATCTCGTATTTCCCTATCCCTTTTCTTGCACGCAAACACCATTTGGAGACATTCGAGTCACGGACAGCGAGAGCTCTTGCACCTTTTGTTCTTTTGTTACTTGTGTCAATGCTAACATAGACTCTTGCTTGTTAAGATTTGAATTGAATTGCATGCTTTGATTGCTTTACTTAAAAGTCCTTATATGGTTGTGTGGCATGTCACCACAGAAATTATGCTTGTTATCATTTCCCTACTCGAGGACGAGAAGGAATTAAGCTTAGGGATGTTGATACGTCCCAAATGTATCTATCATTTCTGCTTGCTCCATGCATGATTTGTGTGACTTTGCCATGTTTTGCTTGAACTTTTATACACTTCTTATCATATTTTGACTAACCTATTAACTCAGTGCACCCAGTTGCCAGTTCCTGTTTTTCTGTTGTTTTGTATTTCAGGTTTTCCGGCCATGAAAAGTGCCAAATAAATTACGGAAAAATCCAATAAAAAATCAGCGACCCGGAAGCTTCCCGAATAATCAAGAGGGAAGGGGGTGGACCCACCAGGGCCCCAGGAGGGTCCCTGGCGTGTCCCCACCCTGTGCCGCGCCAGGAGGCCTCCTGGCTGCCCCGTGGCCCCTCTCGGTGCCCCCCTTCGCCTATATTTACCCCCCATGACGGAAACCCCTAATATCGATCTGCTATTCCCGTTATCCTCTCTGTTCCGCCGCCGCCGCCGTTTCAAGATCGGGGCTGCCAGGAGAAGCTGCCCCTGCACCCTGCCGGAAGGAGGAACCCCCTCCGGGAGACCATCCATAGCCATGGACGCCTCCCGGATGTTCCATGAGTAGTTCCCCTTGGACCATGGGTCCGTGACCAATAGCTATGTGATGTACCTCTCCCCTCTTTGAGCTTTCACTTTCGAGACCTCGTGAGCTGCCTCACATGATCGAGGCACTTTTTTAGTTTTCTATGTTGCTATGCTGAGTTTGTTGGGATCTGATGGATTATGAGATTATATTCAGATTGTGTTGAGTAATATATTTGGTTCTCTTTTATATTTGTGTTCTTTAGTAAATTCTTGCATGTTCTTCGTTGCCGTATTTTACTTTGGCCAAGTGATTTATTGCGACTCCAAGAGGGCACGTTATGCTTTATTGTGGGTTCAACCCCTTGATGTCTAGCTTGAGTGACAGAAACATGAGTCTAGGGGATGTGTTGTTGCCACCTGGGATAAAACAATGGTGCTTGTACTTGCGGGTGCAAGGATTGTTTACTTTACGCATAGTTCTTTTAATGCAGTTGTTTGTTGCTCTGAGTTTACACTTTGGGTGGGATTCACAATTTAATACCAGCGAGATGTTTTGGATAGATATCTCAAGGTGGATGATTCCTAGTAAAGTTGCGAGCCCCACCCAAAGTGTAAACCCAAAGCAACAGACAACTGCATTAAAATAACTTTGCGTAAAGTAAACAATCCTTGCAACCGCGGTTACAAGCACCGTTGTTTTCCCCCTTGTGGCCACAACACATCCCCTAGACTCATGTTTCTGTCACTTAAGCGTGTCACCAGGGGGCAGGCACCCGCAATCGAGCATAACGTTCCCTCTTGGAGTTACTACCTACCACTTGGCCAAAGCAATAAACAGCAATGAAGAACATGCAAGAATTACTTCGGAACAAAAATACAAAAGATAAGAACCAATTATATTACTCTATCACAATCTGAACATAATCTCGTAATCCATCAGATCCCATCAAACTCAGCATAGCAAAAGCAGAAAGATTACATATGTGCCTCGATCATGTAGGGAAGCTCACGAGGTCTAAACCATGAAGAACAAAGAGGGGAGGAGAACATCACATAGCTATTGATCACGGACCCATGGTCCAAAGGAAACTTCTCACGGCACATCTGGGAAGCGTCCATGGTGGAGGAGAAGCTCTCGGAGGTCGATCCTCCCTTCGGCAGGGTGCCGGGAAGGGTCCTGACGGTGCTCCAGATCTTGGAAGCGCGGCGGCGGCGGAATAGAGGCGAGTTTGCGAAATAGGGTTCTGTCTTCAGAGGTTTCCCATGACGGAAATTAAATAGCAGAAGGGGGGCAGCCAGGCGGGCCACCAGGTGGCCGCCTGGGCCCCTGGTGGTGGCCCTCTGGCCCCTCCCAGGCTCTTCCGAAAGCTTCCATTGCGCTGATTTTTATCTGATTTTCCCTGATTTTTGGAGCACTTTCTATATTGGGAAAAACTGAAATAGAAAAACAGCAGAAAACATAAACTAGCACTGGGGTGCACTGAGTTAATAGGTTAGTCCAAATATGATCAAAAGTGTATGAAAGTGTATATATATCATAGCAATATCACACAAAACATGCATGGAGCGAGCAGAAATTATCGATACGTTTGGGACTTATCACTCCCCCAAGCTTGAAACAAGCTAAGGGGATGCCATTACCCGAGGAGATTTACTCCTCATTCCTATTGTTGTTCACGTAGTCCTGGACAAAGCGCTTCTGCGGAAGGGGTTCTCCCATCTCATGAGAGGCTTCAGTCTCCAAGATCCTGCTTCCAGCACCTAAACCCATGTGCATAAACTTTAGTTCATACTCACAGTTCTGGTTGTGCAGATCATAAATCTACCCTTGGAGATCATCAATTCTTTCTTCTGCTGCGGTGATTCTTGACCACATCCCCCTCATGTCCCTCTTGTAGAACACCTTCAACTCGTTGATGAGGTCGATGTTGGCTTCAACACCCCGCTCAACCATCTTGTTGTACTTGAAGACATCTTGCTCCACTTATCCTAGCCTGACCTCGATGCTTCCCTCCTTCATAGGTTCCTATAGATCTTCTTGGTGGAGAACACCATCCTCCAACCAAACGGTTTGAGGGTGCTTCTTCACATCAGCGAGGTAAGGGTTGATGACGTTGATGACGAACTTGTCCTTGGGAGAGCTTGGGGAAGCAATGGCACCTAGGTCTAGCTAAAAGATTTCCTGGCAGAAATAGCTCGAGAAGAAAACACACGAAATCGCGAGATACGGTGCCGGGACTATCCGGGCAAATATATAGCAAAAAATTCTGCAACAAAAGGAAGGTAACAAGACAAAGCGGGGTCGGAGACGGACTCCGGAGTGCCCAAGCGGCCACCCGGCGTGGCAAGGAGGTAGGCCGCGCCTGGGCCTCTCCGGCTCCGATCAGGCTTCAAATTTTCCTAAGTTGGCAAAAACTCGTAATATGGAACTTTTATGGTGGTTCATGATGTTTTCCTACCGTAATACATACCTTCTATTATTCGGTTCCTACTGACGTCTGAAACAGGGCTGCAACATATTCCTCATGAGTTGTTGTGTGTATTAAATTTACATCAACATTGACAGGGTCTCCCACCATGTAATGCTTGAGTCTTTGCCCATTCACAACTTGAGGTTTGGTGCCATCAAAATTGTTAATCTTGATTGCACCGGAGCGGTATACTTCTTCGATATGAAATGGTCCTTCCCATCTGGAAAGTAGTTTACCTGGAGAAAACCTAAAACGAGATCTAAACAACAAAACTTTATCACCAACATTAAATTCACGTTTCAGAATCCTTCTATCATGCCACTTCTTTACCTTTTCCTTAAACATTTTAGAACTCTCGTAAGCTTCACTTCTCCACTCATCTAGAGAAGTCAAGTTCATGATACACTTTTCACCGGCTAACTTTGGGTCAGCAGTAAGCTCTCTAATAGCCTAGAAAGCTTTGTGTTCTAATTCTAATGGCAAATGGCAAGCCATGACATAGACCATCTTATAGGGGGACATGCCCATGGAGTTTTTGTAAGCAGTTCTATATGCCCACAAAGCATCTCCTAACTTCTTTGACCAGTCCTTCCTAGAACTGTTAACTGTCTTTTGCAAGATCAACTTGATCTCTCTATTGGTGAGCTGAACTTGCCCATTAGTTTGAGGATGGTACGGTGAAGCAATTCTATGATGCGTGAAGTGTGATCCTCCATCCTTCATGAGATACCTAGGTACACCAAACCTGGGGAAAATTACATCTTTGAGCATTTTCAAAGATGTCTTGTGATCAGCACTTTCAGTGGGGATTGCTTCAACCCACTTGGTTACATAATCAACAAGCACTAAAATGTGAGTGTACTTGTGTGAGGGAGGAAAAGGACCCATAAAATCAAAAACCCAGCAATCAAAAGGGTCAATCACTAGAGAGTAACTCATAGGCATATCATTCCTCCTACTAATATTACCAACTCTCTCACACTTATCACAAGATAAAACATAATTTCTAGCATCTTTAAAGAGAGTAGGCCAATAAAAACCTGATTGGAGAACCTTATGTGCGGTCCTTTCACCGGCATGATGTCCTCCATAGGGACTGTCGTGACATCGTCTGAGAATGTCCTTCCGTTCGTGTTCCAGTATGCATCTTCTCACGATCCTGTCCGGATCTTCTTTGAAAATATGAGGGTCATCCCAAAAGTAGTGCCTCAAATCATGGAAGAACTTCTTCCTTTGCTGAAATTTTAAACCTGGAGGCAAATACTTTGCAACGATAAAATTAGCATAATCTGCAAACCAAGGGTCGAAAAGAGATTGTACTTTTACAATGGCAAGTTGTTCATTTGGAAAACTGTCGTTGACTGGGATAGGGTCATGCGGTATATCTTCCATCCTTGAAAGATTATCCGCCACCGGATTGTCTGCTCCTTTTCTATCAACAATCTGTAAATCAAACTCTTGAAGAAGGAGTACCCACCGGATGAGCCTTGGTTTGGCATCCTTCTTCGCCATAAGATACTTAAGGGCAGCATGGTCAGTATGAATAATGACTTTTAAATCAACAATATAAGGTCTAAACTTATCACAAGCAAACACTACTGCTAAGAATTCCTTCTCAGTAGTAACATAATTCTTTTGAGCACTATCAAGGATTTTTCTAGCATAGTGTATAACATTCAATTTCTTATCAACCCTTTGTCCTAAAACATCTCCAACAGCAAAGTCACTAGAATCACACATAATTTCAAAGGGCAATTTCCAGTCAGGTGGTTGTACTATAGGAGCGGTTATCAAAGCTTTCTTAAGAACTTAGAAGGCTTGCTTACAATCTTCATCAAATACAAAAGGAACATCCTTCTGGAGAAGATTAGTGAGGGGTCTCGAAATCTTAGAAAAGTCTTTAATAAATCTTCTATAGAAACCATCATGACCGAGAAAACTACGAATACCTTTAATGTCCCTTGGATAAGGCTTCCTTTCGATAGCTTCAATATTCGCCTTGTCGACTTCAATTCCCCTCTCGAAATCTTGTGACCAAGAAAGATCCCTTCGTTAACCATGAAGTGGCACTTCTCCCAGTTTAGGACTAAATTTGTATCCTCGCATTTCTGCAAAACCTTATTAAGATTGTGGAGACAGTGGTCAAAGGAAGTTCCATATACGGAGAAATCGTCCATGAAGACTTCCACAATCTCCTCACAGAAACCATGAAAAATAGCAGACATGCATCTCTGAAAAGTAGCAGGGGCATTGCATAAACCAAAAGGCATACACCTATAAGCATAAGTACCGTAAGGACATGTGAAAGTGGTCTTCTCTTGATCGGCAATATTAACATGAATTTGAGAGAAGCCAGAGTACCCGTCAAGATAGGAAAAGTTGGTGTTTTTAGATAACCTGTCAAGAATTTGATCGATAAAGGGCATCGGGTAGTGGTCCATCCTGGTTTCCTTGTTCAACTTCTTGTAATCAATACACATTGTATATCCAATAACAACTCTTTGAGGTATTAGTTCATTTTTATCATTAGGAACAACAATCATACCTCCTTTCTTAGGAACACAATGAACTGGACTTACCCATGTACTATCAGCTATAGGATAGACGATACCTGCGGCTAGAAGGTTGAGAATCTCTATCCTAACCACGTCTTTCATCTTTGGGTTCAACCATCGTTGATGATCAACAACTGGTTTAGCATCGGGCTCGAGATTGATAGTATGTTGGAAAATCGATGGACTAATCCCCTTAAGGTCATTAAGGGTATAGCCAAGGGCACCATGGTGTTTGCGAAGTGTTTCTAATAATCGATCTTCTTCAAATCCTGAAAGGTTAGCATTGATAATAACAGGATATATTTTCTTTTCATGTAAATAAGCGTACTTGAGCGTATCGGGAAGTGGTTTGAGATCAAACACCGGGTCTTCTTTTGGTTGTGCTAGGATTCCTAAAGGTTCAACCGAAAGGTTGTGCTTCAGGATAGCAGTTTGTATTGTGAATATTTCCTCTAGGTCATTTCTCTCCTGCATATGCATATCATTCTCGTGGTCTTCCATATATTGCTGCAAAGGATCATTAGGAGGAATAGCAATAGAAGCAATATCTTCAATAATTTTATCATGACTAGGTAAATCAGTACCATGAGGCTGCTTAGAGAACTTAGAAAAGTTAAATTCATATGGCTCACCATTGAATTCAACAGAAACTTTGCCTTTTTTGCAGTCTATTATAGCTCCACAAGTTCTGAGGAAAGGCCTACCAAAACTAATAGGGAAAAAACTATCTTCCACTGAACCAAGTACTAGAAAGTCGGTAAGATACTTTACCTTTCCACATAGGACTTCAACATCTCTCACAATTCCAATGGGAGAGATAGTTTGTTTATTTTCTAGATAAATAGTAACATCAATGTCCTCAAGTTCACAGGGTGAAATCTCACCCATGCTATCCTGATAGAGTGAATAAGGAATAGCACTAGCACTGGATCCAAAATCGCATAGCCCGTAATAATTGTGATCTCCTATTTTTACAGATACAACTGGTGTACCTGAAATTGGGCTTTTATTCTTGGCAGTAACAATGTTAGCACAAAAATTTATAATGGAATCCGAAACATCATTAGTAACTAAATCTTTAACCACCGCAACTTAAGGATCGACCTTAGTCAGGTCCTCAGGTTTGTCAGTTCTTCTCTCACTTTTATTTATTATACCTATCACAAAAGAGTATTCCCTTATCCTTGTAGGAAAAGGGGGCTTTTCATATAAAACTGCAGGCAGAATAGGGTCAGCCACATTAATATCAACACGCAATTCTTTAAAGGGTTTATCATACTGATCCTTCTCCTCCTTAGAAGGGTCAATGTGAGAGGCAAATTTCTTACAAAAATCAATCATAAGCTGGGAATCAAGACCAATCTTAGAGCAAAAGGTATTAAAATAATCAGCTTTCACATCGCTCTCAATGTAATCATGCTCATGATTTATAGCGGGTTCAATACCTTTATCGATTTCCCAGTCTTCAGTGTTCTTCCGGATCCTTTCAATGAGATACCATTTTTCTTCAATGCTCCTTGTTTGAAATACCCCGCTAGAGGAGGCATCCAACATCTCCTTATCCTGACGAGAAAGCCTGGCATAAATATTTGTAAGTATAATATCTTTGGGGAGTTCATGAATGGGACATTTGAACATTAGGGACTTGACTCTCCCCAAGCTTAAGAGATGCTCTCTCCGTCACGAGACCAAAAGTTATAGATGTAGTTCCTATCTCGATGAATTTCATGAAGGATAAAACTTTGTATAAAAGAGAGACATAAGCTCTTGCCAATTAAGCAGATGTGAGTTATCGAGGAGCTTATAAAAATATGAAGCTTTATCTATAAGCTATATGGAGAACAATTTCTTCATTACAAAATCCCTTGACACACCTAAAAGCTTGAATAATGAACATAGTTGTGATAAATATAGCAAGTTTTCACCTGGATATCTGTCTCCTGCATAACAATTATCGAAGACATAATCGATAATACCCGTTTGTATTTTGTAAGGCACAATTTCAGTAGGGGTAGGAGTGACCACCACAGTTTTGGGGCGTTTCCCCATAACCAACGAACCAAGAGTAGAGGTGTCCATGAGGACAAAAGGCAGCAACAAAAAAAACTTCATTACCAGCTTCACTTACTAATAGCCCTACGCTCCCCGGTAATGGTGCCAGAGAACAGTACTTGATGACCCTCAACTGTAGGGGATCGTTTGTAGCGTTTTCGATAAATAAGAGTGTCGAACCCAACGACGAGCAGAAGGTACTGGCACGTGACTTTGTCAAAGAAATAACTGCAGGCACTGAAAGATAACTTTTCGGGGGTTTTCGGTATAAGCAAGGAGAAGGTAAAATCAAGCGAAGTAAAAGGCACTGAGGAGTAACAAGTGGCCCAATCCTTTTGAGCAAGGATAGGCCTAGCAACTGAACTTATAAAGGCTAAAGAGTTCTTGAGGACACACGGGAGAAATAGTCACGTGCTTTCGCCATATTCCGCATGGATACTATGTGCTGCGTTGATAAGTGTTGAGTGAGTGGATCTATGCTAGTACACCCTCTAGACTAAGATAAGTGCACTCTTATGATTAAACATCTTGCAAGCATCCGCAAATACAAGATAGTAATTAAGGCAAAATCCTAACCATAGCAATACGATCAATGATCCATTGTTCCCTTGTGCAAAAGCGTGCAAACTGGGGTTCAGGTTTCTGTCACTCCAGCAACCCACCGTAAGCATTATTTATACACAATGTATTCCCCTAGGTCCTTAATAAGGTGAAGTGTTGGGTGTTCGACTCACACAACACCACTAGGAAAATAAAAACACAACTTAAATATCAAACAACACATATTACTTAAACATCATATGACTAGTAGCAACTAGACTTCTCCCATGTCCTCAAGAACTAAAGTAACTACTCAAAAGACATAAAAGATATCATGATCAGATGGGATAAATAGATGATAAAAAATCTGGACACAATGATATTTCTCCAACAAAACTCAATAGCATTCATCACACGGTAGGAATCAACACTGGTAGAGTAGAGAGGATAGATAGAACGGATTACAACATAAGTTGAACTTGTGAGGTGAGATGGGATGAAGATGGAGATGTTGCTGATGTTGGGGATGATGTTGATGATGATCTCGATGTCCATGACGATGGTGATGACGATGGTGATGATCTCCCCTTTCGGGAGTTGGTCTCCCCGGCGGAATATGCCCGCCGAAGATGTCTTTTCTTCTCTGTAGGTTTCCGCCACAGAGCGGCGGTGGAAGTGGTGAAACTCCTCCCCTCTTAGGGTTTTTGGGTGACGAGCGATATATAGGCCAGAGGGGGGATCCGGGAGTGGCCCCAGGGGTCCAGGCGCCCTCCCGGCGCGGCCAAGGTGGGGGCCGCGCCAGGTGGCCGCCTGGGCACCCTGTGGCCTCCCTCGGCTCCTCTTTTGCGTGTCCTCGTCATCCTTTTGGAAAATGGCCTCCATCGATTTTCAGGTAATTTGGAGGTCTTCTGTTTCAACAACTCAACGTCCATTTTTACCTCTGAATCCTGCATCTGCTGCTTCGGCATCGAAAAGTTGCAAACTGTGTAAAACAAGGCAAAACAACATAAAAATAGCATCATAACATGAAATATATCAATGAATAGGGGTGAATTACTGAATTTCCCAAACGTATCTATAATTTATGCTTGCTCGATGCATGTTTTGTGTGATATTGCTATGATCAAGATACACTTTCATAAACTTTTGATCGTATTTGGACTAACTTATTAACTCAGTGCACCACAGTGCCAGTTCCTGTTTTTTGCTGTTTTTCAATTCCAAGTTTCCTCCATATTAAAAGTGCTCCAAAAATTCAGGAAAAATCAGATAAAAAATCAGCGCAACGGAACCTTCCAGAGCCCCGAAGGAGGGCCAGAGGGGCCCCACCTGTTGCCCAGCGGCCAGGTGGCGCGGCCTAGGGTGGGGCCGCACCGGGTGGCCGCCTGGACACTTGGTGCCCCCCTGGATGCCCCCTTCGCCTATTTATTCCCCGTGACGCGAAACCCCCAATGACAACCCTTTTTCGTGATCTCGCCTCTGTTCTGCCGCCGACGCCCTTCCAAGATTGGGAGCGCCAACAGACTTCTTCCCGGCACCCTGCCGGAGGGAGGATCGACCTCCGGGAGCTTCCCCTCCACCATGGACGCTTCCCGGATGTGCCGCGAGTAGTTTCCTTTGGACCATGGGTCCATGATCAGTAGCTATGTGATGTTCTCCTCCCCTCCTTGTTCTTCATGGTTTAGACCTCGTGAGCTGCCCTACATGATCGAGGCACATATAAAATCTTTCTGTTGTTGCTATGCTAAGTTTGATGGAATCTGATGGATTATGAGATTATGTTCAGATTGTGATAGAGTAATATATTTGGTTCTTATCTTTTATATTTTTGTTCCTAAGTAATTCTTTCATGTTCTCCGTTGCTGTTTATTGCTTTGGCCAAGTACTAGGTAGTAACTCCAAGAGGGAACGTTATGCTCGATTGTAGGTTCATGCCCCCCGATGACACGCTTGAGTGACAGAAACATGAGTCTAGGGGATGTGCTGTTGCCACAAGGGGGAAACAACGGTGCTTGTAACTGCGGTTGCAAGGATTGTTTACTTTACGCAAAGGGCTTTTTAATGCAGTTGTCCGTTGCTTTGGGTTTACACTTTGGGTGGGGCTCGCAACTTAATACCAGAGAGATGTTTTGGATAGATATCTCAAGGTGGATGATTAGTAGTAGATGAAGTTGGATTTCGGTCTACTTATTTTGGCGTACTGCCCATGATTTTGAGCCTCTTCCTTTCTTTGTAGAATATTTAGCATTGGGGTGCATTTATAGTCCCGTCAATTGCCCAGCTGTAATTTGTTTACCTCGCATAGCAGTTTTATCATCTTTTGGGAGAGAGACATCACTAGTGAACATAACGGGACCCTGGTCCATATTCTCATCACTGTTTACACACTCAGTTATTTTCCTGTTTTTACTCTTTAGCTGCTATCATTATTATCTGTTGCGTTGATCCTTTGTGAACAACAAGACCGGAGAGATTGACAACATCTCTGAACTTCGTTGGGAGCAAAGTTATTTGTGTTGTGTGCAGGTCCGGGAGAAATAAGTGATTATTTTCAGACGGCGCATCACTTGCCGAGCCATCTACTTATCATCTCCGGAGTCCTACGGGAGACAAACCCTACCCTCTACATAGGGGAAATTTGTTGCGCCGTTGCCGGGGACTCCGAGTGCTAAGATAGGGGAGTTTCCCACTACCTTTTACCTTTGCTTTTTAGTCTTGTTAGTTTACCTTTCAGTTTTTATCTTTGTGTCTTATATCAAAAATCACAATTTTTTTATTTATCTTGATTTTAGTAGTCCTCCTTGTTTAGATGAACATGTTAGGACTTGGTGCTTTGAGGGAATCGGAAGTTCTCGATTTCCGTCAATGGGATGGAGAGAATATGAAGAAGGAATGGGACATAATTTCTGAAGCACATAAAAGAATTATGCCTTGGATACCTATAAAAATTGTGCTTAGGAATTTTACCATGGTCTTTTTAAGTGGTGTAAACACTCTCTTGATACTATAGCTGAAGGAGACTTTGTAGAGTGTGATGAAGCTAGAGCTCTTGATATTTTGCATAGTCTATCTAGTTATTTTGTTTATGATCGTAGTTTCGATACTATTATAGATAGACTTGCCATTATTGAAAAAAAGATGGATGCTCTAGACTTGAGGAAAGTAGAGGAACTGAAGTCCAACAAGTAAGAAATGTTGGAGATATATGATGATTGGGAGCCCTTTTTTAGGATTAGTATCTCTAACCAAGACTTCCTTGATTTTTGTGATCTTGGATCCATAGTTTCTACCATGCCAAAAATAGTTTATGATTCTTTGAAACTAGATATGGATCAATTATCATCTTATCATGAACATGCTAATGCAGATATTTCAGAGGTCAAAGGAAAGCTAAAAGAAGTCCAAGTTTCACTCCTCCATAGGATTGCACCAATGGATTTCTTCATCATGGAGCCAAACCAAAGCAACATCGTACTTGGGAGGGACTTCCTCTGAACTATGAAAGGATTCATTGATATTTGTAACGGGCACATACCCTTATGCGGTAAGGCGAAAGGTAAGTACCTCTTTCCAAGGAAGAAGAAGAATGAGCTTGTTGAAAATCATTTTTAAGGTTTTTATGACTCCGATGATCTCAGAGACCTTTGATTCTTCTTTTGCCTTATGCCTAGCTTAAAGGCGTAAAAGAAAGCGCTTGTTGGGAGGAAACCAAGATTTTTTTACTTCTGTTTTTAGTGGTCTTTATGATTGTTACTACAGTAGCAACATCATTGTATCTTTATTTTCAAGCTTTGTGCCAAGTTATAGCCTCTTATGACAAGGGAAGCAAAAGTAGTGACTTGTTCTCCAGAAAACATATTCTGTCTGCTTGACGGAAAAAATCAAAATAAATCATCAGTTCATATTTTTTATTTGATTTTTTACACAGCGTGCTCTATACAATTGCGGAACTTTCGGGTGTTCTGAGTTTTTTGATTTGAGTAGAAGAAGTGCCCCGAAAAAATTCTTTACTACCTGTTGTTCTGTTTTTCACAGATTCTGACACGTTTTGCCTTTCCTTACTTTTGCAAACCTTAAGCTTGCTTTTTCTTTGCAAAAACCTTTTGACAATCTTTAGAAACAGTATCTCTTCAATAATATCTTTATATGCAGTGGGGAAAATTATTTTATTAATGGTACTAACCTCTCTAATCAGCTTATGATGAGTTATGTATGAAGGTTGTTTTCAAGTGTGCGAGGGAAGATGATCTAGGAGTGTCAAGCGCTCAAGCTTGGGGATGCCCCCATGCATCCCCAATAAATATTCAAGGAGACTCAAGTGTCTAAGCTTGCGGATGCCCCCGTGCATCCCCTTCTTCATCAACAATCATCAGTTCATCCTTCTTCTCACTATATTTTTATCACTTCATGCGTTATGTGCTATGCTTGGAGTGTCTCGCTCTTAGGTTTACTTTTTAGTTTTCGTTTAGCTTTGCTTGCTGTTCATAACAAGTTAGACCCCAGCTTAGTTTATGTGGGCGAGAAACACGCTCCACTCCAATCTATAACACATCATAGGATTTTTAATGCATATCTTTTTACTGTTATGTGTTCTTTATCTTTTCGTAGCTACTGCCATGTTTAGTTTTAGTCTTAGTTTGTCTTTAGCAAGAGCCTTGGCTATTGTTCAGTTTGTTGCTGGAACTCTCTTTAGTTTTCATGTTTATCTGGTTAAGAGAGTTGTTTGTCGCATTGAGTTGTGTCTTGTCTTGAGAGTAGGTAATTGAGTTTGCTATTTGATTTTAGTAGTAACTTGCAATAGTTTTGAGGTATTGTTGTGAGTAATGTTTGAACTTTTGGTGTCAAGAGCTCTAGCCTATTAGTGATAGGTGTCGTATTGTGGGCAATCCATGTTTATTTTCAAAACCTACAAAACTAGTTGAGAACTCTAGCTACTAGATGGATCACTAATCTTTAGAGGGATCGGATATTAGAGTACACTCACGTACCATGAGTCGAGGATGCGCAAGGATAATCAAACCCCCATACACTCCTCCTCGGGGTACTTGTCTCTTTGTAAACCTCCTTATTAGATTGAGAGTTACCGATAATAAGTGCATGAGTTCTTCGGACTAATGTAAGTATTGAAAGTTGACACTTCCACCTGCTACTATTTTGCTAGCCTCTCCCCTGCCGTGCATTTCCCTCTTCTCACTCCGAGAGTTGGCGTCCACCTTCACCGATACATCCAAACCCTTGGCATGATATGCTCTGTCATTTTATACCTCCTTATATCTTTCCTCAAAACAGCCACACTACCTACCTATCAAGGCATTTCCATAGCCTTTCGGAGATACATTGCTATGCAACATCCACCTCTTCATGACTTGATCTTCATGTCATACATGTTCCTGTTACACTGGCAGAGGCATACATTGCATACATCATGATAGCTACATCCTCTTTATGATTTGAGTACCTTGTAAAGTGTGAAAGATCTTCTATACCCTATAGTAAATTAGAGTGTTGCTCTTAAGTGAGGAAAAGATCCCAAAGTGGACAAAATAAAAGATCCCAAAGAGGACAAATGAGAGTTAAATAGAAAGAGCCTTTAGGCCACCAAAAAAATACAAAAAATCGAAAAAAGTAAAAAATAAATAAAAAGAAAGGGGAAACACTACTATCCTTTTGAAATATCCACACCAGTAGTCCCTCTTATCATTGTACTCCATAGAGATGATCATACATGCATATAGCTATGTGGGGACCTTCACACTGTAGAACTTGGCTTGCAAATTCCAAGGATGAGCCTCCTCAAAAGAGCTCTAGGTCTTCATGAGCGAGCATGTTAGATGAACCCCACTAGTTCCATTGGAGAGCTTTTCTTAGCTCATATGTGCATCCGTTGCATGGCAATCCCTACTCCTCACATCATATCTATCATTTGGCCTTCTCGCCTATGATTGTCCTCATTGATGTGAGCCTTTATCACCTTTTTGTCTTCCTCCCTCCACCATATTTATCTCTTTGCCATCCTAAGTTTCAACTCTCGTGCTTACGCTCATCCATTGCATGAGTGCTCAAAATATCGATAGGGAGTGGATCAAATTGACTTGTACCTGGCTAGTGGTCTGGGGACGAGTCAAGATAAGATCACAAAGAATACCAAGTGTGAAACTTTAGTAGATTGAGTTCTCAACAAAAATACTTTTTCTCTCGTATTTCCTATCCCCCTTCTTGCACGCAAACACCATTTGGAGACATTCGAGTCACGGACATCGAGAGCTCTTGCACCTAATGTTCTTTCGTTGCTTGTTTCAATGCTAATACAGACTCTTGTAATATATGACTTGAATTGAATCACATACCTTGATTGCTTTAGTTTTCAAAGTTCTCTTATGGTTGCTAGCATGTCACCACAGAAATTATGGTTGTTATCATTTACCTACTCGAGAACGAGCAGGAATTAAGCATGGGGATGTTGATACGTCCCAAACGTATCTATAATTTCTGCTTGCTCCATGCATGTTTTGTGTGATATTGCTATGATCAAGATACACTTTCATACACTTTTGATCGTATTTGGACTAACTTATTAACTCAGTGTACCACAGTGCCAGTTCCTATTTTCTGCTGTTTTTCAATTCCAGGTTTCCCCCATATTAAAAGTGCTCCAAAAATTCTGGAAAAATCGGATAAAATATCAGCGCAACGGAACCTTCCAGAGCCCCGAAGGAGGGCCAGAGGGGCCCCACCTGGTGCCCAGCGGCCAGGTGGCGCGACCTAGGGTGGGGCCGCACCGGGTGGCCTCCTGGACACTTGGTGGCCCCCCTGGATGCCCCCCTTCGCCTATTTATTCCCCGTGACGTGAAACCCCCAAAGACGAAACCCTTTTTCGTGATCTCACCTCTGTTCCGCCGCCGCCACGCTTCCACGATCGGGAGCGCCAGCAGACTTCTTCCCGGCACCCTGCCGGAGGGAGGATCGACCTCCGGGATCTTCCCCTCCACCATGGACGCTTCCCGGATGTGCCGTGAGAAGTTTCCTTTGGACCATGGGTCCATGGTCACTAGCTATGGGATGTTCTACTCCCCTCTTTGTTCTTCATGGTTTAGACCTCATGAGCTGCCCTACATGATCGATGCACATATGTAATCTTTCTGCTGTTGCTATGTTGAGTTTGATGGGATCTAATGGATTATGATATTATGTTTAGATTGTGATAGATTAATATATTTGCTTCTTATCTTTTATATTTTTGTTCCTAAGTAATTCTTGCATGTTCTCCGTTGCTGTTTATTGCTTTGGCCAAGTAGTAGGTAGTAACTCCAAGAGGGAACGTTATGCTCGATTGTGGGTTCATGCCCCCCGATGACACGCTTGAGTGACAGAAACATGAGTCTAGGGGATGTGTTGTCGCCAGATGGGGGAAAACAATGGTGCTTGTAACCGCGGTTGCAAGGATTGGTTACTTTACGCAAAGTGCTTTTTAATGCAGTTGTCTGTTGCTTTGGGATTACACTTTGGGTGGGGCTGGCAACTTAATACCAGCGAGATTTCTGGATAGGTATCTCAAGGTTGATGATTAGTAGTAGATGCAGTGTCGGGACCCGGGGTTAGCGTATGTAATTCCAGTCATGATACAATCACATGGAGAGCCGAGAGCCGTACCCACTTGTCTAAGCAGACAAGGCCAAGCACAGACCACTCTCGGAAAGCATCAAACGTGAGGGGCATCCCATCCAGGCCGGATGATCAACTGAAATGGGTCCTCATCGCCCGCTCACAAGTCTAAATGATTATGGGTGGTGAAATCCCATACTCATAGACAAGTCGCCTCAACCATGTTATCGATTGAATCCTAACTCTTACATAGACTTACTCCAGCCCAATCACTTAGTCGGGGTCTAGGGCGGGCTCGATCATACCACAAAGTGTGCACGTGACAGAGTCACGAGCAATCGCATCGCGATGCCCCAAGCTGCGCACATCTAAGGGCCACTTGGTGTATAAAGGACCGCCAGCCAGATCACAACTAAGGTCTCGAAAACCCATACTAAGACATGCATGTTATAATCATACACGCAGCACACATGCCTAGTATGAACAGCAGGTATCATCACATAACTCTACAATTACTCTTTATTGACTTATATATAGAGCATACAAAGATCACATATCTGTGATCACATTACATCATTCAACGGAAGCAAATTAGGTCTGAGTACAGACAAGTTTAACAAATGGCTTAGAGAAGCCTTGTAAACAAACATGCCCTTCCACGAGGGACCAGACTGCTGTCTGGAACTATGCTACCAAGGTCAACGTCGAGCTTCACGAAGGTGACTCCATCGGGGTCCGGGTTCTTATCTAAAACATAGAATAAGCAAACGTGAGTACAAAGTCGTACTCAGCAAGACTTACATCAGATCTATACTACTCATGCTCAAGTATCAAGGTAAAGGGAGGTGGGGTTTCATCATGCAGAAGTGCCAGCTTTGACTTGGCTAATCCTGAACTACGAATACCAGACTTGAGGTAAGAAGCGTACACGAGTCCACTACATCTCCAACCAATACACCACTATGGTTACTTCCTCGACTTCCCCACGAGGAAACACACCATAGCACTCACGCTTATCTTGCGAGTTTTATAAGTATCCAGTTCAAGTTGTCTAATAACCAGGTACAGGTTCCAAGTAGTCCTTAACCGCGGATGCGGCTATTCGAATAGTTTTGTTAACCTTGCAAGGGTGTAAGCTACACACACATGACCAACGGTTACCGCCAGGTCTCGCCACCGTTCAAGGGGTGACAGCGAGGATGTTCACCACGACACTTCGCTCACAACCGGTCTATTCCAGGAGTCGACTATCTGAGTTTGTCACCGTTCGAGAGTCCGGCCGGATCAACGAAACGGACCCAGACAATTTAGGCAACCGAGACGCCACCTCTGACAGATGGTTTCACTGTCTCACAGATCCACCCACATATCTAGGATGATGCAACAATTCCACTCACTCTTTTTCTATGCATATGTCAAATGGAAGGCCCGAACTAATGTGACTCCTGGACGTCGACACGGATCAAGGTACTAGGCCGAGAGGGGTCAGTGAGCCCAATGTGTGGTTGTACTCTTTGTCTTGGATTACCATACAAGGACTCGGTGCTTAAGGCGGTGTTCAACGAGACAACCCACTGTGTACTCCTACACAGCCTCTCATCGTTCACCTTGTATTAGAGTGGATTCACCGACACAGTTTCACTTTCATCAACACCATGTTCACCATCATCCCGACTCACATCAAAAGCAACCTCATGTAACACTAGGCATGCAATAAGCTGTAACAGTTGCAGGGGCTTCATGATATCAATCAACTCCTATGTCAGCTAGGATTGTGGTTTGCTTACTACTGTGACAAGATGATAGGTCATGCATCGGATATGGGTTCAACTATGCGGTAGAATCGATACAAGATGATCTCCTAAACATGCATAAGCGAGACTGAGAGGGAATTGGGATTTTATAGACATGATCAATGGGGTTTGCTTGCCTTGCTGACGAGGTTCGATATCGGGGTCTTCAACGAAGGGGGTGGCCTCCGATTCCGGTTGCACGTCTATCGAGCAAACAATCAAACAATGGTATAAATTTATTTGCAAATGCCCAAACACATGATCAATATTGAAATAGTGATGTTCCTGGTCACAAAGTGTGTACAATTCCATTTCAAAGAAGTCACATGCAAAGTCATTTGCAAATGTGCTTCAAATTTGAATTTGAAATAAAGCCATATGGATGTTTTGCACTGTTCACCCATTTTAAAATGGTCAAACATGAAAACAGAGCCCATATTCATAATCCTTGGATTTTTCTGATAATTTTAGACATATTATTTGTTATATTTGGAGTTAAAATGAATTAGTTATGAATTTCCAAAGTTTAAATGATTTTCTGGATTTTTCTGGATTATTTTAAATTCTGGAAACTGTTTATTGCGTCAGCATGACGCAGTGCTGATGTCACCGGGGGGGCTGACAGCTGGGGCCCCCATGTCAGTGGGAGAGGGTTTAATTCACTGTTAGATTAACTAACAGAGGTTAATTAGCATGGGGGGGCCACTGGTCAGTGAGGTTAGGGTTAGGATTAGGGGTGGTTTAGTGCTAAGTAACCGGCGGCTTGACGCCGGCGGCTCGGGCACGGCGGCGCCGCGCCGGAGAGGGCCTCCCTGCCACGGATTGGCACGCTGAGGGCACCGGAGTGCTCCCCGTGCTCGCCCGCTTCACCCAGAACCCACGGGGGGGCTCGGGGGTGACCGGAGCGTCGCCGGCGTCGACGGAGGCGGAGGCCGCGGCTCGGGCGTTGTCGGGATGGCGCTCTGGAGCGTGCTTTTGAACAGGGAGCGTGGCGTTGCGAAGCTGGGGAGCTGGGGATCACGGTGCACGTCACGGGCTAAGCAGAAGGGAAGGGGAGCAGCGTCGCCGTTGTCCATGGCGGCGGTTCCTCTCGGCGTTCATGGCAAAACGGGCTAGGAGAAAGGAGGGGCGCTAATTCTTGAGGGGAAAATGGCGCAAGCTCACCGTGATGCGAACGGAGCCAACGGGGAGGTCGGGGAAGGGCTGGAGACGACGAATTCGTCGACGAGCTCCACGGCGGCCGGCGGCGTCTCGTTGAAGATGGCGACGACCTCGGTTCTTCTGGGCTCGATTGCGCGCTTGGGGAGGCGAAGACGAGCACGGGCCGTCGCCTGGACACGGCGGCTCGAGCTAACTCAGCCGGTGGCCACGCAGGTGCGGTGGCGCGCTCGGGCGTGTGCTTCGGCTGGCGAGCGGGATGGCGAAGGAAGAGGGGGAGGAGGTCCAGAGAGAGCGGAAACTGGCGCGGAGATTCGAGGGGGTTCCCCTGGCAAGGAGATAGGCTCGGGGAGGAGGCGTGGACGGCCTGGCCGTCGCGGTGTCCTCGGCGGGGCTCGGCATGCTCGACAGCGAGCAGGTGGAGGAAGACGACAGAGGAGTCGGCGGGCTGGGCCGCCTGGTGGGCTGGGGGGGAAAGAGTTGGGCCGAATGACCAGGGTGTTCCCCTTTTTATTTCTTCTCTGTTATTTCCTTTTCTGTTTATTTGTTTTGCCCGAAAAAAAATAGCAAGGCATTTTATAAAATCATGAAAACTTTTATGTGGGCTTATAACATATATAGCTAGCCACTCATAAGTTTTGGTGATTTTTGAAATTTAAACAATTTGAATTTAAATTCAAATTGGAGTTTAATTTAATTTCCAAGCCACTGTTTGAATATTAGAAAATTCCATGTGCATGGGATTGATCCCAAACCACTTTTAAAATGATCAGCATCATTTATAGGAATTTTCCAAATGTTCAAAAGATTTTTGGAAAAAAGATTTTATCTGGCCATTTGAATTAATTCTCAGGGCTTTCTGCTTCCCCATTTTTGAATTTCATTTGAATTTTTCATGATGCAAAAGGGTCAAACAATCCTAGCACTTACCCTAGTTGGGGTTCTGACAACTCGCCCCCACTCAAAAGAATCTCGTCCCGAGATTCAGAAGTCGTCGGGAGGAAGGAGGGGTACTCGGCACGGAGGCGGTCTTCTCTTTCCCAGGTTGCTTCTTTCTCGGAGTGATGTGACCATTGAACTTTGAAGAACTTGATCTTCTGACGACGAGTGACACGTTCTGCTGAATCAAGAATACGAACAGGGTACTCTCGATAAGAAAGGTCATCTTGGAGATCAAGCGTTTCATGGTCGACTTCGCGGATGGGGTCCTTGAAGCAACGCCTGAGTTGTGACACATGGAATACATCATGTACTCGGGAAAGGTGCGGAGGTAGTTCAAGTTGGTAGGCAACTTCTCCACGTTTAGCAATAATGCAGAAAGGTCCGATGTAACGTGGGGCCAACTTGCCTTTGATACCGAAACGTTGGGTTCCCTTCAGAGGAGTAACCCGAAGGTAGGCCTTCTCATCCAGATTGTAGCTCTCTTGCCTATGATGACGATCATAGTAGCTTTTCTGACGAGACTGGGCTGCTTTCAATTGATCACGAACAAGGCGAACTTGTTCTTCTGCTTCCTTGATCATATCTGGTCCAAAGAGTTGTCTTTCACCGGTTTCTAACCAGTTTAATGGTGTTCGACATCGTCGTCCATATAGGAGTTCAAAAGGAGCCATGTTCAGACTAGATTGAAAGCTATTGTTATACGCAAATTCGGCAAATGGAAGAGACTTCTCCCAATTCTTTCCGAATGAGATAACACAAGCTCTGAGCATGTCTTCCAAGATTTGATTAACCCTTTCAACTTGACCACTAGACTGAGGAAGGAAAGCTGTACTAAAGGAGAGATGAGTTCCCATAGCATTCTGAAAGCTTCCCCAGAATCTAGAGGTGAAAAGGCTGCCACGATCAGAATTGATCACCAAAGGAACACCCTGAAGAGACACAATTCTAGAGATATACAAGTCCGCTAACTGGCTAGCAGTTATAGACTCGCGAACTGGAAGGAAGTGAGCAACTTTGGAAAGTCTATCTATCACAACGAAGATGGCATCATTTCCTTTCTGGGTTTTTGGAAAGCCGGTGATTTAGTCCATACCGACTTTGTCCCATTTCCACTCGGGAATAGGCAAAGGTTGAAGTGTACCAGCAGGTCTTTGGTGTTCTGCCTTAATGCGACGACAAACATCACATTCAGCAACAAATCGAGCAATGTCTCTCTTCATCCTAGTCCACCAAAATCTCTGGCGTAGATCTCGGTACATTTTTGTGCTACCGGGATGAATTGAGAGGGGTGTGTCATGGGCTTCTTTGAGGATGAGTTGCCTTAGATCTCTATTCTTAGGTACTACCAAACGATTTCCAAAGAATACCGTTCCTTTACTATCTGTGGAGAAACATTTAGCAACTCCGCTAGCAATGTTCTCCTTGATCCGGCGAACACCTCGTGCACGCCTTTGGGCAACTACGATTTGATCCTCAAGAGTTGGTTTCGCCACCAAGGTAGAAATATAACCATGAGGAACAATCTCAAGATTGAGCTTGAAAAATTCCTCATGAAGAAGTGGTTGATACTGTTGTAACATGAGGTTGTTACAATACGACTTACGACTTAGTGCATCAGCCATGACATTGGCTTTGCCTGGGGTGTAAGAAATTCCTACGTCGTAATCTTTTATCAACTCTATCCAGCGTCTTTGCCTGAGATTAAGATCTGGCTGGGTGAAAATGTATTTGAGGCTTTGGTGGTCGGAATAGATCTCACAACGATTACCAAGGAGGTAATGTCGCCAAGTTGTTAGGGCATGAACTACGGCAGCGAGTTCAAGATCATGGGTAGGATAGTTCTCTTCATGTGGCCGCAACTGGCGTGAAGCATAAGCTACCACATGTCGATCTTGCAGAAGTATGCATCCTAACCCTTGCCGTGAAGCATCACAATAGATCTCGAAATCCCTTTTGGTGTCTGGAGGTGCAAGTACGGGTGCAGAAGTCAATCTTCTTTTTAGCTCTTGAAAGCTTTCCTCGCACTTGGGGGTCCATTGGAATTTCTTATCTTTCTTGAGGAGTTCAGTAAGAGGCTTTGCAACTTTGGAAAAGTTCTCAACGAAGCGGCGGCAATAGCTTGCTAAACCGAGAAAACTCCTAACTTGCTTAACCGATTCAGGTGGAGTCCAGTCAAGGACGGCCTGAACTCTCTCGGGATTCACAGCAATGCCTTTTGCAGAAATCACGTGGCCTAAGTAGGTCACTTCTGGTAGCCAGAATTCACACTTGGAGAATTTAGCATACAGGCGATGCTCTCTAAGTTTCATCAATACCAGCCTTAGGTGTTCTGCGTGCTCTTCTTCGTTCTTCGAGTAGATGAGAATGTCATCAAGATAAACTACAACAAATTTATCTAGGTACTCCATGAAGATCGAATTCATTAAGCGCGAGAATGTGGCGGGGGCATTGGTTAAACCGAAGGACATGACGGTGTACTCGTAAAGACCATAACGAGTAGTAAAAGCCGTTTTTGGAATGTCCTCCTTTCGGATTTTGATTTGATGATAGCCTAATCTCAAATCCATTTTGGAGAAGACAGAGGATCCTGCAAGTTGATCATAAAGATCATTGATCCTGGGCAGTGGGTACTTGTTCTTTATCGTCGCTAGATTTAGCGGACGATAATCTACGCACATCCTTTCTGTTCCATCTTTCTTCGTTACGAACAGAACGGGGCAACCCCATGGTGATGAGCTAGGGTGGATGAAGCCTTTTGCCAACGAAGCATCAAGTTGGGTTTTGAGCTCAGCTAACTCATGTGGGGCCATTCTATATGGGCGTCTGGAAATCGGGGCTGTGCCTGGTATAAGATCTACTATGAACTCTACACACCTGTCGGGTGGTAGTCCCGGCAGCTCTTCAGGAAAGACATCCGGGAAGTCACGAACCACCGGAATATCTTCAAGGTCTGGAAGTGGAAGCACATTCAAGGTATGCATCTGGATTCTAGAACTGGGTGAAGTGTAGTCAATGGTCTGGCCTGAAGGATGGGTAAGTTTAACTGACTTGGCTTTACAATCAAGGACAGCATTCTGCCTTGATAACCAATCCATTCCTAAGATGACATCAATGTCTGAAGACTTGAGGGCTATAAGAGAAGCAAGGAATACTAAACCCTCAATTGCAATTTGATTGCCATGGCTTACTCTATTAGTTTGCCACTTTGAACCAGGAGTTTGAATGATCATTGGGGAAAACATTTCTTCAAAAGAAAACTCATGACGAAGTGCATAACTCTCCGACACGAATGAATGAGAAGCTCCTGGATCGAAAAGAACGGAGGCGGGGACATGATTGACTGGGAGTGTGCCAAGAATGACGTCAGAAGCAGCAGTGGTGTCCTCAACGGAGATTTGGTTCACAAAACCACTACTAGTGGATGAAGGCTTTGCTGGAAAGGCTTTGGTGGTTGATTTCTTTGGAGGCTTATGACTAGGTCGACGTGGTGCCACAAACACTGTAGGGCATTGTCGGAAGTGATGGCCTGTCAGTCCACACGTGAAACACACCCTGCCTGAATTGCTGGGAGTGGGATTGCTTGGTTGCACACCATCATTCCGGGGTGGAATAATGTGTTGAGGGTGATGGCATATATTGGATGTTGGTCCCTGCAGAAAGTTTTGAGGTATGGCTCTGGTTGGAATCCAAATTCGGCGTTTCTGAGGGGCTGATCTTGAAGAAGGAGCAAGCTCAAGAGCATGCTTGCGAGACTCTTCGAAAATTTCATTGCCATGCTCAGCTCTGAAGGATCTGTTGACTAAATCCTCAAAGGTGGCAAATTCGAGGAGGTTGAGATCATGACGAAGGATGGGGCTAAGTCCCTTGCGGAACCTTGCCTGCTTTCTGGCATCGGTGGTGATCTCATCTTGGGCATACCGAGCAAGACGGTTGAACTCTCTCACATACTCATGAATGGACATCTTTCCTTGAGTCAGATTGCAGAACTCTTCCTTCTTGCGCTCCATTAACTCATCTAGAATGTGGTACCCCCGAAAGGCAACACAGAACTCCTGCCAAGTCACTACGTGACTATCTGGCTACATAGCAACATAGTTCTCCCACCATTGAAGAGCAGCACCTTCCAGGAAGTATACCGCGAAAACAACTCGGTCATCAGGAGCAACATGTGCAGTATCAAGCTTACGCTCGATGGAACGGAGCCAATCATCAGCTTCAAGGGGCTCAGAAGAACATCGGAATACCGGTGGCTTGAGGAGGATGAAGTCCTGAATGCTCACAACCACATTGCAATGACGTGAGGTATTCTGCTCGATGAGTTCCAGAAGACGTGTTTGATCGCGTTGATTCTTCTCAGCTTCCATCATGATTTCCGCCGCAGAAGGCGGTGGTAGAGGTTCATCATCATTTCGATTCCGAACACGGTCTCGATTCCGACGAACAGCACTACGAGTTCCACCTGAAATCCTGTGTGATAAAGATCAACAATCAGAACAGGTTGAATGGTGGATTCAAGGATAACAAGACATGATGAAGGCGGAAAGATTATAATGCGAAGGCAATGATCCAAAGAAACACGGAACAAATCCGGCAGCATAACGTCTACACTGGGATGGAAAACAAGACAACCTCGAGGAGATTGGACAGAACTTCCTCAAGGAACTCTAAACACGGAGACTCTGGACGACCACAACAATCCTACGGCTACAAGGAAGCACTCAGCGAGATGTTCTAGTCAGACATAGATGAGCCTAGTCCTATCATCCCGTAGATAAGATAAGGGTGACCCAGAACTCAGATAGATGAGGGTAAGCAGAAAAAGAAGCCTTACGTTGTTCCCTTTATACCCAAGTAACTATTTAACTATAGAATGCTAGACTCGACTTCGACCAAGGGTTGCTAAGCCTACAGACAGTCCTGCTCTGATACCAAGTCTGTCGGGACCCGGGGTTAGCGTATGTAATTCCAGTCATGATACAATCACATGGAGAGCCGAGAGCCGTACCCACTTGTCTAAGCAGACAAGGCCAAGCACAGACCACTCTCGGAAAGCATCAAACGTGAGGGGCATCCCATCCAGGCCGGATGATCAACTGAAATGGGTCCTCATCGCCCGCTCACAAGTCTAAATGATTATGGGTGGTGAAATCCCATACTCATAGACATGTCGCCTCAACCATGTTATCGATTGAATCCTAACTCTTACATAGACTTACTCCAGCCCAATCACTTAGTCGGGGTCTAGGGCGGTCTCGATCATACCACAAAGTGTGCACGTGACAGAGTCACGAGCAATCGCATCGCGATGCCCCAAGCTGCGCACATCTAAGGGCCACTTGGTGTATAAAGGACCGCCAGCCAGATCACAACTAAGGTCTCGAAAACCCATACTAAGACATGCATGTTATAATCATACACGCAGCACACATGCCTAGTATGAACAGCAGGTATCATCACATAACTCTACAATTACTCTTTATTGACTTATATATAGAGCATACAAAGATCACATATCTGTGATCACATTACATCATACAACGGAAGAAAATTAGGTCTGAGTACAGACAAGTTTAACAAATGGCTTAGAGAAGCCTTGTAAACAAACATGCCCTTCCACGAGGGACCAGACTGCTGTCTGGAACTATGCTACCAAGGTCAACGTCGAGCTTCACGAAGGTGACTCCATCGGGGTCCGGGTTCTTATCTAAAACATAGAATAAGCAAACGTGAGTACAAAGTCGTACTCAGCAAGACTTACATCAGATCTATACTACTCATGCTCAAGTATCAAGGTAAAGGGAGGTGGGGTTTCATCATGCAGAAGTGCCAGCTTTGACTTGGCTAGTCCTGAACTACGAATACCAGACTTGAGGTAAGAAGCGTACACGAGTCCACTACATCTCCAACCAATACACCACTATGGTTACTTCCTCGACTTCCCCACGAGGAAACACACCGTAGCACTCACGCTTATCTTGCGAGTTTTATAAGTATCCAGTTCAAGTTGTCTAATAACCAGGTACAGGTTCCAAGTAGTCCTTAACCGCGGATGCGGCTATTCGAATAGTTTTGTTAACCTTGCAAGGGTGTAAGCTACACACACATGACCATCGGTTACCGCCAGGTCTCGCCACCGTTCAAGGGGTGACAGCGAGGATGTTCACCACGACACTTCGCTCACAACCGGTCTATTCCAGGAGTCGACTATCTGAGTTTGTCACCGTTCGAGAGTCCGGCCGGATCAACGAAACGGACCCAGACAATGTAGGCAACCGAGACGCCACCTCTGACAGATGGTTTCACTGTCTCACAGATCCACCCACATATCTAGGATGATGCAACAATTCCACTCACTCTTTTTCTATGCATATGTCAAATGGAAGGCCCGAACTAATGTGACTCCTGGACGTCGACACGGATCAAGGTACTAGGCCGAGAGGGGTCAGTGAGCCCAATGTGTGGTTGTACTCTTTGTCTTGGATTACCATACAAGGACTCGGTGCTTAAGGCGGTGTTCAACGAGACAACCCACTGTGTACTCCTACACAGCCTCTCATCGTTCACCTTGTATTAGAGTGGATTCACCGACACAGTTTCACTTTCATCAACACCATGTTCACCATCATCCCGACTCACATCAAAAGCAACCTCATGTAACACTAGGCATGCAATAAGCTGTAACAGTTGCAGGGGCTTCATGATATCAATCAACTCCTATGTCATCTAGGATTGTGGTTTGCTTACTACTGTGACAAGATGATAGGTCATGCATCGGATATGGGTTCAACTATGCGGTAGAATCGATACAAGATGATCTCCTAAACATGCATAAGCGAGACTGAGAGGGAATTGGGATTTTATAGACATGATCAATGGGGTTTGCTTGCCTTGCTGACGAGGTTCGATATCGGGGTCTTCAACGAAGGGGGTGGCCTCCGATTCCGGTTGCACGTCTATCGAGCAAACAATCAAACAATGGTATAAATTTATTTGCAAATGCCCAAACACATGATCAATATTGAAATAGTGATGTTCCTGGTCACAAAGTGTGTACAATTCCATTTCAAAGAAGTCACATGCAAAGTCATTTGCAAATGTGCTTCAAATTTGAATTTGAAATAAAGCCATATGGATGTTTTGCACTGTTCACCCATTTTAAAATGGTCAAACATGAAAACAGAGCCCATATTCATAATCCTTGGATTTTTCTGATAATTTTAGACATATTATTTGTTATATTTGGAGTTAAAATGAATTAGTTATGAATTTCCAAAGTTTAAATGATTTTCTGGATTTTTCTGGATTATTTTAAATTCTGGAAACTGTTTATTGCGTCAGCATGACGCAGTGCTGATGTCACCAGGGGGGCTGACAGCTGGGGCCCCCATGTCAGTGGGAGAGGGTTTAATTCACTGTTAGATTAACTAACAGAGGTTAATTAGCATGGGGGGGCCACTGGTCAGTGAGGTTAGGGTTAGGATTAGGGGTGGTTTAGTGCTAAGTAACCGGCGGCTTGACGCCGGCGGCTCGGGCACGGCGGCGCCGCGCCGGAGAGGGCCTCCCTGCCACGGATTGGCACGCTGAGGGCACTAGAGTGCTCCCCGTGCTCGCCCGCTTCACCCAGAACCCACGGGGGGGGGGGGGGGCTCGGGGGTGACCGGAGCGTCGCCGGCGTCGACGGAGGCGGAGGCCGCTGCTCGGGCGTTGTCGGGATGGCGCTCTGGAGCGTGCTTTTGACCAGGGAGCGTGGCGTTGCGAAGCTGGGGAGCTGGGGATCACGGTGCACATCACGGGCTAAGCAGAAGGGAAGGGGAGCAGCGTCGCCGTCGTCCATGGCGGCGGTTCTTCTCGGCGCTCATGGCAAAACGGGCTAGGAGAAAGGAGGGGCGCTAATTCTTGAGGGGAAAATGGCGCGAGTTCACCGTGATGCGAACGGAGCCAACGGGGAGGTCGGGGAAGGGCTGGAGACGACGAATTCGTCGACGAGCTCCACGGCGGCCGGCGGCGTCTCGTTGAAGATGGCGACGACCTCGGTTCTTCTGGGCTCGATTGCGCGCTTGGGGAGACGAAGACGAGCACGGGCCGTCGCCTGGACACGGCGGCTCGAGCTAACTCAGCCGGTGGCCACGCAGGTGCGGTGGCGCGCTCCGGCGTGTGCTTCGGCTGGCGAGCGGGACGGCGAAGGAAGAGGGGGAGGAGGTCCAGAGAGAACGGAAACTGGCGCGGAGCTTCGAGGGGGTTCCCCTGGCAAGGAGATAGGCTCGGGGAGGAGGCGTGGACGGCCTGGCCGTCGCGGTGTCCTCGGCGGGGCTCGGCATGCTCGACAGCGAGCAGGTGGAGGAAGACGACAGAGGAGTCGGCGGGCTGGGCCGCCTGGTGGGCTGGGGGGGAAAGAGTTGGGCCGAATGACCAGGGTGTTCCCCTTTTTATTTCTTCTCTGTTATTTCGTTTTCTGTTTATTTGTTTTGCCCGAAAAAAAATAGCAAGGCATTTTATAAAATCATGAAAACTTTTATGTGGGCATATAACATATATAGCTAGCCACTCATAAGTTTTGGTGATTTTTGAAATTCGAACAATTTGAATTTAAATTCAAATTGGAGTTTAATTTAATTTCCAAGCCACTGTTTGAATATTAGAAAATTCCATGTGCATGGGATTGATCCCAAACCACTTTTAAAATGATCAGCATCATTTATAGGAATTTTCCAAATGTTCAAAAGATTTTTGGAAAAAAGATTTTATCTGGCCATTTGAATTAATTCTCAGGGCTTTCTGCTTCCCCATTTTTGAATTTCATTTGAATTTTTCATGATGCAAAAGGGTCAAACAATCCTAGCACTTACCCTAGTTGGGGTTCTGACATGCAGTTGGATTTCGGTCTACTTATTTTGGCGTACTGCCCATTCTTTTGAGCCTCTTCCTTTCTTTGTAGCATAGTTAGCATTGCGGTGCGTTTATAATCCTGTCAATTGCCCAGCTGTAATTGTTTACCTCGTATAGCATTTTTATCGTCTTTCGGGAGAGAGACATCACTAGTGAACATCACGGGACCCTGTTCCATATTCTCATCACTGTTTACGTGCTCATTTATTTTCCTGTTTTTACTCTTTAGCTTCTATCATTATTATCTGTTGCGTTGATCCTTTGTGAACAACAAGACCGAAGAGATTGACAACCTCTCTGAACTTCGTTGGGAGAAAAGTTATTTGTGTTGTGTGCAAGTCAAGGAGAAGCAAGTTATTCTTTTTCATACGGCGCATCACTTGCCGAACCACCTACTTATCATCTCCGGAGTCCTACGGGAGACAAACCTTATCCTCTACATAAGGAAATTTGCTGCTATCCTACATCTCACCTTCCACTTGGGGTAACAAATGAAGGGCGAGAAGCCATTATCAACTCTCTTGCCATCAATTACTATATAAAATGGTGTCACATCCCAACTTTTGCTCTCCTGTTAATTTAGATAACCAAAAATGAGAGCCAACAAAAACCTTGCATAAAATGTTAGGTTGTTGTTTCAATGCTTGAACTTGTGTGCTTAGGGTTAGTCATGTTGTTGCTTGATGATGCACTTGTGATGATGATCATTTGTGATGCATGTGCTTAGATAACCAAGTGACTATGGTTAACAATATATGTCTACCATGCATGCAACTCCTCTTAAGATGATCACATCCACACAAACATGATCAAGCATAGTACTAACCCCAACCCTACTTTCTTTAGCTCCTTTCCATTTTAACTTGCATCTCCTTTTCGTTTCTTGTGTTTGTATTTGTGAGGCAAATATTTGAGGATTATAAAACTTTATATTAAAAATAATAATAATGCATGAATTAATCAATCACCACAAATCCCTTAGGCCTTAACCTTTTGCTAGACAGAAATAAAGGAAACAATTATCAATTAAATCACTTAACTACATAAAATCATAATAAGGTCTATGCATGACCATCTTAATTAAAAAATGTATATTTATAATTTCTCCAACCAAAATTCCTTGGGTGCTTTTTATGTGTTAACCCAGATTTCCTTTTTAATCGAGTTAATAAAAAATATTAACAAGAGTTAAAAAAAACTAGCCTAACCCACCCCCCCTAATCTCTCTCCCTCTAACCTCTCTCTCCCACGTTCTCTCTCTCTCACGCAGAGAGAGACCCTCTCTCTCTCGTAACCTCCCTGCCTCTCTCGTCCCTCTTCTCTCTCCCGAGCCACTGTCAGTCTCCCATGCCCCCGTTTTCCCAACTGAAGGAGAACCCGAGGATCGATGAGGTGGCCTGGCAGCGCAAACGTACCCCCCAGTCCGTGCTCGTGATGTGACCGGCGAGGTCCACGGTGGAATCGACCCAACGGAGCTCCCTCACGACCTCGCCCGCCGCCCGCCTTCGCCAATGGTGGCCGAGGCCACGGATCGCCCCCATGGCGTCCGGCTCCCGCCCGTTGCAGCCCCACGCGCCTATAAAAGGAGGCCGACCTCGCCCCGCTCTCCACCCTGCATCCCTCACTCAACACCGCTCCAGCACCCACAGCCTCGCTCCACCCCTAGCCCTCGGTAGAAGAAGAGAAGAAACAAAAGAGGAGGCGCGAGGAGAAAGAAGGAGAAGGAGGCAGAAGAAGAGGAAGAGGAGGGAGGGCAGGCCGGCGCGCCTTCGCCCTCTCTCGCCGGAGCTCCACCGGCGACCAGACGTCGGCCAAGAGCGAGGACGAGCCTCCCCGAGCCCTACACTGCCCCGTTCGTCTACCTCAAGCCGCCGTCGCTCGTCACCGCCAAGCGCCTCTCCGACGCCAAAAATGGAACCCCGGCGAGCTCCTCTATGTCTGCCGCCCTTCCCCGTTGTCCGCCGGTCGCCAGAGCAACCCCGGTGAGCAGCCCGAGCCCTACTGTACGCCATGGCGCCGCAATTTTTTTTGCGTCGCATGCCTCCGTTATGGGCAAAAATGGAGCCCCCTAGGCCCCTGTACGCCCCCCCCCCCCGCCCCTTGCCGCCGCCCATCGGCCATCGGAGGGCCCCCGGCGACGCCCTGCACCTTGCCTGGCTGCCATGGGCTGTAGCCCGTGTCCTGCCCTAGCGAGAGGAAGAAGACGGCCCCTGGCCGTCCGATCACACTTGATCCGACGGCCAGGAAAGGCCCATACCCCTTCGCGGTTAAAAAAAACAAAAAAAACCCCATGTGCTGGGCTCGGCCCGAATAAAAAAACAAAAAAAAAACGGCCATAGGCGCCAGATAACCCTGGGCCGGCCCGCTTCCATTTTTATTTTTTTAATAAATCATCAGCATAGAAATACTTTTAGAAAAATAATTACCACTCAGAAAAATATGAAATAAATTTTTTTATGTTCATAAAATTGTGCTCTATATTTCTGCATGCTTAGAAATTTTTTTCAGTACCAGAATAACTGCTTTAGTTTGAAATAGTTAATTGTGCTTTTTAGCATCTAAGAGTAGTTTTAACTAATTCTCTGTTAACCCTAAAAATGAAATGTTGAATTGTTTATATTCCTGTGATTATTCTTGACTTTTATGTATTTGTAGAATATTATTTATCTTAGATAAATTTGTGACCCTTTTATTATTATTTCTTTTGCTAGTTTAATTTCTATGGAATTTATGGTAGTAGTATTAAATTATTAGCTTATTATTAAAAATTGCCTCTGGTCAGTAGCAAATTTTTATGCATTTAGTTAATAAAAATTAAATAAAAGTAAAGGTTTTTAGTTAATAAAAATTAAATAAAAGTAAAGGCTAGATGTACCTTACGCTGCAGGTGAAGACCCCTCCCAAGCCGTCGAAGAAGCCGATCCAAGGTACATCGCCGAGGAAGCCAAGCCACTGTCAAAACTTAAACCCCGCATTACCCTTTTTACTTTTCTTGTACCACTTATATTGTATCATGCTAGTATTATATTCATATGGTTTTGGATTGTATTAGTTATATTACAAAAACTCCACACCACCCCATAGCCTACCTATTTGGAAAAAAACTAAGTAGAACCCCGATGATTCCGACATTCTGTCGAGACCATCACCCAACTCTAGTAGTTAGCATTACATACAAACATGAATAGTCATACTTCACCGGATATGGTACGGCATACACCTAAGAAGGTGGTATGGACGGGTTTGTGGAACATCGCCGGACATGGACAAAGTCTGGAGGGACTCTCTATAAGTGCCGCCAAAATCTAGCCTTACAGTACAGCCAATATACTCTGGTATGGGCCAGAGCTAGTTGGAAGCCTGTTTGTCTTAGTAAGGGGGTCCTATAACTACACATGGATGCGTGATTCCACGAATCCGATAGCCCTCGAAGTCGATGGGTGAAATTCGCTAGGCTTAGTGTCGGAAGGAACCTTGGTGCTCTTCGACTACGGTACAGGCTTGGGTCCAAGAGGAGCATGACCTGACACACGGACAGTCCATGTAGTACGCAAGGGGTGGATTAACCTGTACTAGGACAGACAAGAGGAAGACTATGGTCGATTATCCGAGACCCGCATACTGAAGTATGACGATCCGTGGGGACACCCGGCGGATGTATCGACTGTGGTGGGTAAAGTGTACAACCTCTGAAGAGTGTAAATCTATTCGAGTAGCCGGAGTCCACGGTCATGGACAGCTAGTGAGGCCACACTTTGTGGGGAATAGATGCGAAAGCCCGGAACTGAGTTTATGGTTCGATGATGACGTTGCTATTGTTGGAAAAAGGTTGGACTTGACTTATCCTAATACATTGTGGGAAATAAAATCTGCCAAGTTTAAAACTTTTCCAACTTAATAATAATCTTGAGTCGATAGAAAATCCCTATGAAAAACTCCACCATATAGCCATCCTATTATTTTCGTATGCAAAACTTTGTTTCTTTCTTTAGGTGGTTTGCGAGTACTTTGTATGTACTCACGACTTTGTCCCTGGTTATTCCATCGGCCAGGCTTGGAGGAGCAGGTATTTGACGATGATGCTACCGGCAATTACTAGGACATGTTATGTTCTGATCTACCCTGTGGTTTGTGTCGCCTTTACCTTTGATGCTTTTGCTTATTCCACTGCTATTTGAGCCCGAAGAGGCCATGTAAGAATTTATTGTTGTATGATTTGTATTCGGTATTGTATGAACATTGAGACTATGATATCCATGTCGAGTTGTGTGTCATGCAAACTGATCACGAGAGCATGACCATATACACAACTGGTCGCTTCGGACATATAGTCCGGGGTGCCCACAGACTTGGTATCAGAGCCTCTCTTTAGACTATAGAAGCCTAGTTAGCTTGGACGTTAGTTAGAAAGATTTTTGATAAAATAAAATCTCTTATACCTCTTACCCCATTCAAAATGTTTTAAGTCAAGCGAGACTGAAGATTAAGAGGGAATGGTGTCCAGAAACATATGAGAACTAGTGGAAGATTTTTCTTTAGTACCCTACCCGAATTCGTGATCTTATGCTTGTTTGATTTGTGTGGTTTAGTCTTTAGTTAGAGTGACCCTAACCCCCCCCCCCCCACTTAGGATGACACTAACACGTGCACTCTTATCTTGCGCAACAACCTCAGGATGCCGAGGAGCTCCCGCGCCAACCCGAGTGGATCCGGTGACGCGCCATCGCCACCACCCGACCCGAACATGGCGCAGCTTCTGCGAATGATGATGGAGGAGCTCCAGGCCGCTCATGACGAGCGCCAGGCGAACATGGCTGCACTCCAGCAGCTAGTCCAGGCCGCCACCAATGCCAACCAAGGAGGAAGAGGAGCTGGTGGGAATGAGGAGCTGATACGTCTCAAACTTATCTACTTTTCCAAACACTTTTTCTATTGTTTTGAACTCATTCTTGCATGATTTGGACGAAACTAACTCGGACTAACACTGTTTTCAGTAGAGCTGCCTGTATGGTTTTATTGTGTGCAGGAAAATGGATTTTTAGACATCCCAGAAAATTCCCAGAAAATTACTAGAAAATCCACGCACCCGATGGAGCTAGGAGCCAGAAGTAGGACCAAAGGGGAGCCTGGGAGCCCCAGGCGCCCCCCTGGCGTGGCCAGGGGTGGGGCCGCGCCCTCAGGCCGCCTGGGCTGCTCCCCCTCCTCTGGTGCCCTACCGAAGCTCCTATTTATCCCCGTGACGAGAAAACCCTAGAACAGAAGTTGTTTTCCCAGTTTCCGTCGCGGAGCCGCCGCCGCCCTCTGTTCTTCTTCGGGAGGGCTAATCTGGAGGATGATTTGGCCTCCGGAGAGGGGAGCTCATCGCCATCGTCATCACCATCACCACTCCATCCATCCTCCATGACTTCTCTTCACATGTGTGAGTAATTCCCTGCTGTAGGCAAAGGGGATGGTAGGGATTGGATGAGTTTAATCATGTAATAGTTCGTCAGATTGTTGGGGGCATGTTGCCTATCATCTATATTGGTGTTTATCTTCTTTGCTACAACTTGTTTTTCTTAATGCTTGTCACTTTGGGCCCGAGTGCCATGTTTTCAGATCTGAACCCTATGTGTTTTCATGAATATATTTGTGTTCTAGATCCTATCTATGAGTTGTATGCACATATTATGGTACGGAACCGGCGATCCCAAAGGTGACAGCTTGGGACACCAAAGGGGATGGTCCATGATTTGAGGATTCCGTGTATCCATTGAGTTTATTGCTTTGTTCCGGTGCTCTTTGACACGAGTACCTTAATCTCCATAAGTTCCTTTTGGCCCCGTTCGTAGCGGGATGGTAGGACAAAAGATGTTGCGCAAGTTCTTATTGCAAGCACGCACAACTACCTACGGGATACATGCCTAATGTTTGCTATTTGCCTAGATGATCATTGCTTTTCTGTGTGCCTTGCCCCGTGTTAGAATCTATTATATGTTTACTCTCATCCATGCAGCGCCCGACCATCCATCTCCCTAGCCTACAGTGTTTTCAATCCTGCTGGTTATTAGTTGTTACTTTTTGCTATTTACTTTTGCTGTTGCTATCAACACTATCATATTACCGTTACCACTTATCTATTATTGCAAGCAAGTATATTTCAGGTGCGGTTGAATTGACAACTCAACTGTCAAAGCCTATAAATACTCTTTGGCTCCGCGTGTGTCGAATCAATAAATTGGGTTAACTTACCCGCGAAGACTATCTCGATCCCTTACGCCTGTGGGGCATCAAGCAGCGTTTTCTGGCGCCGTTGCCGGGGAGCATAGCAATATTTACAAGTCTACTTGCAGTATCCTGCCTGCTACATATCATCCGCTATGGGTAAGAAAGGAGAGCCCAAGGTTCCAATCTTACCATCCCGTACAAGAAAAGGTACTGTTCTGAACACTAGTGCTACACTTGATTCACCTTCTGTTATGAGTAAGTTTACTTCACCACCACTACATGATGCTTCTATTGAGTCTGTTACTATGTCCGATACTTTTGATGATGCTTCCACTACTCTTGATGATGCTACTTTTCTTGGTCGCCATATTGAAACTCAGACTGCAGCAAAATCCAAGACCGAGACCCCTACTACCTATATTCCTACCTGCAAAACCTTTGGTTACCCGAGCTTAGATGAACTCAGGGAGAGAATCCTTGATGATGATTATGTTACTCTTGATGATGATTTTTGCAGGGAACTCAGAGAGTGTGTCGACTCTGACCCTGGAGCTGTTAAGGAGCTGCTCAAAAAGCACTCCATGAAGAACAAAGTTATTCCTGATCCTCAATTTGCCACATCTCCTATATGCATCACTGATCCTGATTATGATTTCTCTGTTGATCTTTCACTTATATCTACAGTCGAGGCTGACCCCTTTTATGGCAGAGAAAATGATGATGCTATAACACACTTGACCAAACTCGCTGAGTTAGGCAACCTATTCACTACTGATGAGAAGATACGAAACTTCTATGTGGCCAAGCTTTTTTCCTTTTTCTTTGAAGGAGGACGCTAAATCATGGTATGATGCACTACCCTATGGTTCCATTAAAAGTCCTCAGGACTTAGTCAAATTCTCTGTTGATAAATATTTCCTAGCTCATCTGCAACATGCTGCTTTGCAAAGAATCTATAACTTTAAATAACTGCAGGATGAGCACCTCCCTAAAGCTTGGGGGAGGTTTTCTGATTTACTTAAGGTTATGCCGGGACATGGGATCCCCAAGAAAGAACTGCTTGATATATTTTACGCTGGTTTAACCGATGAATCCAGAACCTATCTGGATAGTTGTGCTAGTTGTGTTTTCAGGGAAAGAACACCGGACGATGCAGAAGAACTAATGTGCAAAATTGCCAAGAACTATGAAGATTGGTCCGTCCCTGAACCAGTTCTACCACCGAAAAAGAGGGGCATGCTTTTTTTGAACCCCGAAGATATGCAAGAAGCAATAAGTCTATAAAGGAGAAAGGTATTAAAGCCAAAGACGTGAAGAATTTACCACCTATTGAAAAGTTGTGTGAGCCTACTACTCACCCTCCCTTGGTAGAGGTACACTCTCTATTAGACTTTACTGAAAGTGACATCCCTAGAGGTAAGCCTCCCGACCAATGCTTAGATGAGCTTGATAATTTTATTGTTAAGCAAGACCATTTTAATAGGAAGTTACAAAGTCAGTTGCATGATAATTCTCTTGCTATCAAAAGTTTATGTGATGTTCTAGAGAGAACAGTTAATGATGTTAAATGTCTTGTCAAGCATTTTCATATGGTTCAAACTCAGCTTGAACAAATTTCTAATGTGCAAGAAGATGTGCTTGCTAATAATGCCAAACAGAACGTACAGGCTTATGGAATTAAAACAAGGGGTTGAGCACACACCCAGGACCCACTTTATCCTGAGGGGCACCCAAAGAGGATGGAGCAAGATTCTCAAGTACAAGAAGAAGACGAGGCTGTTAGCTCTCCAAAGAAGAAAAAGAAGAAGAAGAAACACAAGAAGCACCTGATAAACGCAAAAGGTACTCTAAAGAAGACTTCATCGCAAGAAGACATGGGAAGGAAAGAGAACCATGGATACAAAAACCCATGCCCTTTCCAGGTAAGTCCCTCAAATCTAAAGAAGAAGAGCATTATAATAAATTTTTTGAATGGATGAAGCCTCTCTTTCTTCAAATTCCATTGACTGATGCTATTAAGTTACCTCCTTATTCGAAATATATGAAAGATATTGTCACTAATAAAAGAAAAGTTCCGAATGAGGCTATATCTACTATGCTTGCTAACTACTCTTTCAGTGGCAAGATTCCTAAAAAGCTCGGTGATCCAGGTATACCCACCATTCCTTGCTCCATAAAGAATAATTACGTCAGAACTGCTTTATGTGACCTTGGTGCGGGAGTGAGTGTTTTGCCTTTTTCTCTTTACAAGAGGCTTTGTTTGGAGAAACTAATCCCTACAGATATCTCTCTTCAGATGGCTGACAAGTCAACAGCTGTCCCGATAGGTATTTGTGAGGATGTACCCGTTGAAGTTGCTAACTGTTTGATCCTTACGGATTTTGTTGTGCTTGACATGCCCGAGGATGGGAGCATGTACATTATTCTTGGTAGACCTTTTCTTAACACCGCAGGTGCTATTATTGATTGCAATAAAGGAAAGGTCACCTTCAACATTGATGAGAAAGAACACACGGTGTATTTTCCAAAGAAGATCGACAAGAGGCATGGCCTTAACTCTATAGAGAATATCGAGACCGTGAAGATTGGAGAATGGGACTGTCCACTACATGTGCACCACAAATACAAAACCATTATGGTGGGGACAATGTCCATCAAAGTGAAGGTGCAATGATTACTTCATAAGAGGGGAGACTTCTTGTTCTATATATCGCCGGTTTGTTGGTAAGACTTGATCAACCTTACTAGTGAAGCTTGTTTTATATAGGTAAAAAGTCAAGCTTGTTATGTTTTCATTTGCTTTAGCTTTTAGTCTGTTTGCTGTACCAAGTTTTTATGTTTTTGAAGCTTCAAAATATTAATCACCACTTTAAGTTTTCAGAAAGTTTTGCAGGTTTTTGAACTCCGAGAAATTTTCAACAGTGAAGTTTTCAGAAAAATTCCAAAAAATAAAAATAAAATTTTCCATGCAGGGAGTGACCCAGAGGCACCTGAGGCTGACCAGGGGGGCCACCAGTGGCCCAGGCGGCTAGCTGGCGCGGCCTGCCCCCTGGCCGTGCCCGCAGGGCACCTGGGGCCCAAAGGCCCCACTTCCAGGTATGTCTTCTTCCTCCTCCTTCCTCTCTCTCCAAAAACACGAGTTCTGCATTTGGTTCTTGCGTTCTTGCTGTTCCTGGAGGCGATTTTCGATCTCTCTCTACAGCCCACCATTCTAGCTGAAATTTTGAGCAAATACTCCCTGGTATGTAACTCCTTCACCCCTCCAATTAGATTTTTGATTGGTGGCCTCATTTATGAGTATTTAGTAGCTCTTGGTGTTGTTTATATGAGCTCTCATTCATGTGTAGAATTTTATTTTTCAAGTGTTGATGCAAGTTTATGCCTTAGGTAAGTGAGTTGAGTAGTTTTCCTTAACTCACTTTGTTTAAATCCTTGTTTTTATAATTTGTCAAAAATTTCAGAAATGAGTTTGCTAGGAAGAGCAAAGGGGTGGCTTGGGAAGAAGAGGCTTGAGCGCTCCGATCGAGTTACAAGAGCTGCAGCTTCACCCTCGACTGCTAGGGTGAGCTACAACGAAGATCATGTACCCTTGGAGTTGTTGGAGAACACAAATCAAGCACGTAAAATGACTGTCCCGTGCGATGTATTCCTTGAAGCTGCAGGAATTAGGGAGGAGTTCTATAATCTTTGTGCTAATGCAGGTTTGATGCGGCTCGCAATGTGCCGTGTTACCCAGTATCAAAAACTCACCTCCTGTTTCATTAACAGTTTTAGATATAACCTTGATGCTGGTTCTGTTGAGTTTAAAATTTACAATGATCTTTTGACCATGTCTTTGGAAAGGTTTTGTGAAATAATAGGTGTGCCGAAGGTGGGACAGACGGCGAAGATGAGCTCTCAGCCCTCCGAGTTGAGAACCGTCTTCAACTCGCTCTGTAGCATGGATACGAGGGATATTCATCGGTCAAAGATCTCCTGCATCTTATTCCCACACCTCAGGTATTTTGCGTATTTTATTGCTAGAGGGGTGTTAGCTCGTGACAACACGAGCAACATATCTGCGCCGGTTATTGCTATCCTGGTAACCGCCCTCTAAGGGAGGTTTGATTATAATGTGGGTGCCTTAATTGCTCGACGCCTTGCTATGAACGGTAACAAGGGAGACTTATTTTGTGGCGTTTACGCCATACTTATCCTAGAGTCTCTTAATGGCACCCACACCCCAATGATAAGCCTTTTACTTATTTAAGTTTTGATCTTGCTGCTATGAAAAGGCATAAGTTTGTTACCATGACTTCCGAGTTTGGTAACCTTGATTATATCGTGCGTTTCGGAGCTACCACGGAACGCAAGATCTGTCTACCTGCACCTCTTTTGTTTGATTTTTCTCGCAGGAACAGATGGTCCTTTGATGTTATCTAGTTCGATGAGTTCGTGGTCCAGCATCAGTTTCATAACCCTATGGAGGGGGTTGTGCCCGACGAGGAGGAGCATGGTGAGTTCCAACCTTTCCAGGGAGAGACCGTCACCCAGTTTGGTGAAGGGTCTTCCTCTGCTTGGAGCGCGGATCCTTCTTCGTGGGAGGAGCCGAGGACTTCGGTGTACTCACCGGAAGCCTCATACGACCCTTGGACTCACCAGTACTACCCTGGAGCAGGAGGCTCCTGGGGACATTCGCTACTACCAACTTAGGCTAAAAGCCTAAGCTTGGGGGAGTACGTGCCCTTCTCACTTTTCCATTGTATTATCCATTTTATTCGCTTTGATCCTTTTTGAAGCTTTTTCCCGTTTTCTCTTTCTTTCTTTCGTTGCAAAAACAACAAAAAGATTTCCTCTTTTCTTTTGCTTTCTTTTAACCTTTTAAAAACCCAAAAAGATTTCCTTTCTCTCTTTAGTTTGCTTTGTTTTTAGAGATCAGCTCGAGTCCGTGATGGCATTTGATTATATTTCCTACGTTTGATCGTGCAAGTGACCAAGCAGTAATGACGAAGATCGACGGAAGGGAAGCAACAAGGAAAACCGGTATGAACTCTTCTTGTTTCTACTTCTGTACATATGCCTATACTTATGATCTAGAGACCAACTTGTAGCGACATAGTGCTATGTTTACAATGCTTTCCCAGTGTTCATGCTTTCCTTGTGGATAGTCTCAAACAGCTAGAGTACATAATGTGTTGTTGAAATGATTTACATGCATTGCATTGTTCATGGTTTGGCATACTGAAGTGGTATTTCCCTTCGGAGAATTTTGGATTGACTTGGCACATGTTCACACATGCTTATGACTAAAAAGTCTACTTTTGCCTTGATGATCTTTTTGTTTCAGAAGAGTTATATCACTTTCTTGCCCGATTCAATGTTGCTTTGTCACTCTGCATGATTATGACAGTTATTGCTCTCTAGTTGGTCGTTTCCCAGTCTTTTGCTAGCCTTCGCTCGCACCAAGCGGATTTCTGCTTGTGCTTCCAAACTCCTTTTTCAAACCCAATTGTTCCATTTGAGTCCACCATACCTACCTATATGTGGTATTTACCGGCCACTCCTAACTTAGAATTTCTTGTGCCATCTCGAAATTTATTCAAAAGTTTCCCTTTTGTAACCGTACAAGCTCATGGTGCGGTGAAGGGAAATCAGTGTCTTTCATGCCAAAAATATTTTGACGGAAGTTTTAACTAGTCAAAACAGAAAAAAATAAAAAAAATTATGAGAGTTACACCTCCCCCATACTTGATGATGGAGTGAAATGGACCAAATGCTTCTTGTGATAGGTGGAACGATACCCTCCTTCCATCCTTGAGGCAAAATAAAGGTTCCATAGACCATCGAAGATTTATGGATAAGGGAATATGTGTAAGCAAAAGGCATTATGTATGGTTGGCATGGGAGATATTGAGAGACCTTTACCGTTCACCGTTGACTGGAAAGTTGCACTTCTCAAAATTGTTTTATCTCTGTTTTCAAAACCAAGAGCTCTGGCACATGTTTAGTCTTTGCTTCCTTTCATGGGTTTTCAACCTTACCATCAAAAGCCACGGTTCGAGAGTCTCCCCTTCTTTCTTGAAAGCACCAACTATGAGAGCATAATTGTCATTCTTAGTGTAACATGTATTGTCCCAAAGTATTAGATTGTCTTCGGCATGCTTGTGTTATTGCTAGTCTGAAATATTGAGTTCTAGTCACCTTTAAAACTCCGGAGGAGTTTCTGCATTTATGTTTTGCTTCACTCATGGAGGCTAGCGAAATGCCACTCAAGTATGTTCAAGGTATGTACATTGTGATCCTGTCTTGATTTTCAGTATCTTATTATTTACTTTTAGTTGTTTGTGAGTGATCACATGAAAGAAGAATTTCTTCGTGCATTGTCCTTATAGCATTGTTTCATTACTTGCTAAACTCTTTTCATAGTACATGCTTATTTACATCTAATGAAGCAAAAGAGTTTGTCAAAGTTTTCTTTGTCGCGTCCAGTTCGTTGAACTGAATTGCTTGAGGACAAGCAATATGCTAAGCTTGGGGGAGTTGATACGTCTCAAACGTATCTACTTTTCCAAACACTTTTGCTATTGTTTTGACCTCATTCTTGCATGATTTGGACGAAACTAACCCGGACTAATGCTGTTTTCAGCAGAGCTGCCTATATGGTTTTATTGTGTGCAGGAAAATGGATTTTTAGACATCCCGGAAAATTCCCAGAAAATTACCAGAAAATCCACGCACCCGATGGAGCCAGGAGCCAGAAGTGGGACCAGAGGGGAGCCCTGGGGGCCCCAAGCGCCCCCCTGGCGCGGCCAAAGGTGGGGCCGCGCCCTCAGGCCGCTTGGGCTGCTCCCCCCTCCTCTGGTGCCCTACCGAAGCTCCTATTTATCCCCGTGACGAGAAAACCCCAGAACAGAAGTCGTTTTCCCAGTTTCCGTCACGGAGCCGCCGCCACCCTCTGTTCTTCTTTGGGATGGCTAATCTGGAGGCTGATTTGGCCTCCGGAGAGGGGAGATCATCGCCATCGTCATCACCATCACCACTCCATCCATCCTCCATGACTTCTCTTCACATGTGTGAGTAATTACCTGCTGTAGGCAAAGGGGATGGTAGGGATTGGATGAGTTTAATCATGTAATAGTTCTTCAGATTGTTGGGGGCATGTTGCCTATCATCTAGATTGGTGTTTATCTTCTTTGCTACAACTTGTTGTTCTTACTGCTTGACACTTTGGGCCCGAGTGCCATGTTTTCAGATCTGAACCCTAAGTGTTTTCATGAATATATTTGTGTTCTAGATCCTATCTATGAGTTGTATGCACCTATTATGGTCCGGAACCGGCGATCCCAAAGGTGACAGCTTGGGACACCAAAGGGGATGGTCCATGATTTGAGGATTCCGTGTATCCATTGAGTTTATTGCTTTGTTCCGGTGCTCTTTGATAGCAGTACCTTAATCTCCATAAGTTCCTTTTGGCCCCGTTCGTAGCGGGATGGTAGGACAAAAGATGTTGTGCATGTTCTTATTGCAAGCACGCACAACTACCTACGGGATACATGTCTAATGTTTGATATTTGCCTAGATGATCATTGCTTTTCTGTGTGTCTTGCCCCGTGTTAGAATCTATTATATGTTTACTCTCATCCATGCAGTGCCCGACCATCCATCTCCCTAGCCTACAGTGTTTTCAATCCTGCTGGTTATTAGTTGTTACTTTTTGCTATTTACTTTTGATGTTTCTATCATCACTATCATATGACCGTTACCACTTATCTATTGTTGCAAGGAAGTATATTTCAGGTGCGGTTGAATTGACAACTCAACTGTCAAAGCTTATAAATACTCTTTGGCTCCCCATGTGTCGAATCAATAAATTGGGTTAACTTACCCGCGAAGACTATCTCGATCCCTTACGCCTGTGGGGCATCAGGAGCCCAGGTCTCGGCTCCGAGATTTCCAGAACACCAACCCGCCCGTGTTCTCGCAGACGAAGGAGCCTCTGGATGCTGAGGATTGGCTTCGCACCATGGAGAACAATCTCGATGTTGCTGCTGTTGGCAACAACGAGAAGGTCCTGTATGCCACCCACTACCTCACCGGCACCGCAAGGAGCTGGTGGGAAGGAGTGCGTGCCCGTCTTCCTGAAGGACAAGTACTCACCTGGGCTGAGTTCTCCGAGAAGTTCAAGAAGGCGCACATCCCGACTGCACTGATCAGGAGGATGAACGACGAGTTCCGCCACCTCAAGCAAGGGTGCATGACGGTGGTTCGATATCTTGACCGCTTCACTCAGCTGTCAAGGTATGCCCCGGAGGAGGTGGACACCGAGGAGAAGCGGAAGGATCGTTTCCTGGATGGACTGCATGATGAGCTGCACGTTGTCCTGGTGGCCATGCAATTCCCCGATCTTGAGTCTCTTGCCGATGCTTCTATCATGATGGAGGGCAAGATCAAGATGGCCTCTGAGAACCGCAAGCACCGCATGATGCAGAAGGGTGGATCCAGCAACCCCCGACTGCGTCCGACACAGCCGCCAAGGCCAGCACCCAGCCTCATAGGAGCCCTTACCAAGCGCCATGCACCAGTGCTCCTGCCCACCCTGTTGGAGTTCCGCGCCCAGTAGGCGGAGTTCCCCGCGACCCTGCATCAGAAGTGATCTGCTTCAAGTGTGGCCAGAAGGGTCACTATGCCATTACCTGCACCAATAAGGCGAATGCTGCTCCACGCCCCAATGCTCCGGCACTAGCAAGAGGGAACCCTGGCCGCAACAATGCCCAGCGCAGTGCGCCTAACGACGCCAAGGGACGTCTGAACCATGTGCGAGCCGAGGAAGCCTTGGAGGCAGCAGAAGTTATCTTGGGTACGTTTCCAGTTAATTCAGTACCTGCTCAAGTATTGTTTGATTCTGGTGCATCACACTCATTTTTTACGAAGACATTTGTGGATAGAAGTAAGTTGTCACCTAGTGAAATGAGGAGGCCCATGGTAGTCCAAATACCCGGATCCAAAACCCGAGCCAGTTTAGCTTGTTTTGGAGTTCCCATAGTGATTCATGGAGTCGAGTTCCCAACTGACCTGATCGTGTTAGGGACAGAAGGTATAGATGTGGTACTTGACATGAATTAGTTGTCCAGATACCGAGGCCGGATAGATTGCACTGAGAGGATAGTCAACCTCACGGGTGCCAATGGAGTTCAGATAGAGTACACCGACAAGGAAGACACTGCCCGAGCCTTGTGTCATCAGAGTATCTCGGTGCCACCACTTGATGAGGTGAAGGTTGTATGCGAATTCCCGGATGTCTTTCCAGAGGAGTTACCCGGTATGTCGCCTAATCGGGATATCGAATTCATCATCGAGTTAGTGCCTGGCACATCCCCAATTGCACAGAGACCCTACCGGATGAATGCCGAAGAACTGGTTGTGTTGAAGAAACAGATGAATGACATGCTCCAGAAGGGACTGATTCGACCCAGTGCTTCACCCTGGGGTTCACCAGTTCTCTTTGTGGACAAAAGAGACGACACCATACGCATGTGTGTGGATTACCGTAAGCTGAATAAGGTGACCATCAAGAACAAGTATCCGCTCCCTAAGATTGAGGATCTGTTCGACCAGTTGAACGAAGCCCGAGTCTTCTCCAAGATCGATCTAAGGACCGGATATCACCACCTGAAGGTCCGCGAGTCGGACATCCCCAAGACGGCTTTCACGACCTGCTATGGTTTGTTCGAGTACACTGTGATGTCCTTCGGACTTACCAATGCCCCGGCCTATTTCATGAACCTCATGAACAAGATCTTCATGAAGTATCTCGACAAGTTTGTGACGATGTTCATTGAAGATATCCTGATATATTCCAAGACCGAAGAAGAGCACTCCGAGCATTTGCGCTTAGTCCTCGAGACTTTGCGTGAGCACCAGTTGTACGCCAAGTTCAGCAAGTGCGAGTTCTAGCTCAAGGAATTCGGATTTTTGGGACATGTATTGTCAGAGGGAGGAATATCAATCGACCCCGCCAAGATTCAGTCCATCATAGACTGGACAGCTCCGACCACTCATACTAAAGTTAGAGGATTCCTCGTACTAGCGGGATACTACCGCAAGTTCGTGGAAGGCTTCTCCAGCATTGCCCGACCCATGACCCAACTGCTAAAGAAGGACCAGAAGTTTGTGTGGACGGAAAAGTGTGAAGCCAATTTCCAGGAGTTGAAGAGGAGATTGGTATCCGCCCCAGTGTTGACGATGCCTGACCTGACCAAGAGCTTTGATGTGTACTGCGATTCATTGAAGGTTGGTTTTGGTTGTGTTCTTATGCAAGTGGGCAAGGTGATTGAGTACCTGTCACGACAGTTGAAGCCGCACGAGTTGAACTACCCCACACATGACTTGGAGCTAGCCGCTGTTGTGCTTCCTCTCAAGAGATGGAGACATTACCTGATGGGTCACCGTTGCGACATATACACAGACCATAAGAGCATGAAGTACATTTTCTCGCAGAAGGAGTTGAACATGAGGTTGAGGAGATGGACCGAGTTGATCAAAGACTACGATATCGAGATTCATTACCATCCTGGCAAGGCCAACGTGGTAGCAGATGCCCTCAGCGGCAAGCCCTACACACTTAATGCAATGATCAGAGAGACGCAGCTAGCTCTGCACAATGAGTTTGAGAAGCTGGGTTTGGAACTTGTTACACCCGGTTTTCTGGCTCACCTCGAGCTGACTCTGACTCTGTTTGATCAGATCAAGGAGGCACAGAAGGGACACGATAGTATCGAGGGAATCAAGAAGAAGATGCCCCTCGGCAAGGCCCCAAAGTTCTCGGCAGATGATGAAGGAGTTCTTTGGTTCGATGGCTAATTGTGTGTGCCCGATATAGAGGAGTTGAAGCTCACTATCCTGAAGGAAGCTCACGATACACCTTACTGCATCCATCCCGGAGGGACTAAGATGTATCAAGACCTGAGGGACTTATTCTGGTGGCACGGTATGAAGCGTGAAATTGCCTTGTATGTCGCCAAGTGCGACATCTGCCAGAGAGTGAAAGCAGAGCATCAGAGACCTGCAGGATTTCTGCAACCGCTTCGAGTTCCTGAATGGAAGTTAGAACATATAGGCATGGACTTCATCACAGGACTACCGAGGTCGAGTAAGGGTCATGACTCTATCTGGGTCATTGTCGACCGACTCACCAAGGTAGCGCACTTCATTCCCGTGCGAACCACCTATCGAGGAGACCAGCTGGCAGACTTGTACATGTCAAGGATCATTTGTCTGCACGGAGTTCCGAAGGAGATTGTGTCTGACAGAGTTACCCAGTTTACCTCGAGGTTCTGGAAGCAAGTCCAGGAGGCACTAGGAACCAAGCTCACATTCAACACAGCCTATCACCCACAGACTGGAGTCCAGACCGAGCGAGTTAACCAGATATTTGAGGATATGCTCCGCGCATGTGCTCTAGCCTATGGTTCCAAAATGGGAGGACTGTTTGCTGTACGCTGAGTTCTCGCACTCCGGAACATGCCGATGGAGTTCAAATAGAGTACACTGACAAGGAAGACACTGCCTGAGCCTGCTGTCATCAAAGTGTCTCGGTGCCATCCATTGAGGAGGTAAATATTGTATGTGAATTCCCGGATGTCTTTCCGGAGGAGCTACCCGGTATGCCGCCTGATCGGGATATCGAGTTCATCATCGAGTTAGTGCCTGGCACAGCCCCAATTGCATAGCTACCCTACCGGATGAATGCCGAGGAGCTAGTAGAGTTGAAGAAATAGCTGAATGAAATGCTCCAGAAGGGACTGATTCGACCCAGTGCTTCACCCTGGGGTTCGCCAGTTCTCTTTGTGGACAAGAGAGACGGTTCCATACGCATGTGTGTGGACTACCGTAAGCTGAATGAGGTGACCAACAAGAACAAGTATCCGCTCCCTAAGATCGAGGATCTGTTCGACCAGTTGAACGGAGCCCGAGTCTTCTCCAAGATCGATCTAAGGACCGGATATCACCAGCTGAAGGTCCGCGAGTTGTACATCCCCAAGACAGCCTTCACAACCCGATATGGTTTGTTCGAGTACACTGTGATGTCCTTCGGATTTACCAATGCCCCGGCCTATTTCATGAACCTCATGAACAAGATCTTCATGAAGTACCTCGACAAGTTTGTGGTGGTATTCATTGATGATATCCTGATATACTCCAAGACCGAAGAAGAGCATGCCGAGCATCTACGCTTAGTCCTCGAGACTTTGCGAGAGCACCAGCTGTACGCCAAGTTCAACAAGTGTGAATTCTGGCTCAGGGAAGTCGGATTTTTGGGACATGTGTTGTCAGAGGGAGGAATATCCGTCGACCCCGCCAAGATTCAGTCCATCATTGACTGGACAGCTCCGACCACTCAGACCGAAGGTAGAGGATTCCTCGGACTAGCGGGATACTATCGCAAGTTCGTGGAAGGCTTCTCCAGCATTGTCCGCCCTATGACCCAACTAATGAAGAAGGATCGGAAGTTTTTGTGGACAGAAAAATGTGAAGCCAGTTTCCAAGAGTTGAAGAGGAGATTGGTATCTGCCCCAGTATTGACGATGCCCGACCTGACCAAGAACTTTGATGTGTACTGCGACGCATCGAAGATTGTTTGGGTTATGTCCTGATGCAAGTGGGCAAGGTGATCGAATACCTATCCCTATAGTTAAAGCCGCATGAGTTGAACTACCCCACCCATGACTTGGAGCTAGCCGCTGTTGTGCTTGCTCTCAAGAGATGGAGGCATTACCTGATGGGTCACCGTTGCGACATATACACAGACCATAAGAGCCTGAAGTACATATTCTCTTTGAAGGAGTTGAACAAGAGGCAGAGGAGATGGATCGAGTTAATCAAGGATTATGATCTGGAGATCCACTACCACTCCGGCAAGGCCAATGTGGTAGCAGATGCCCTGAGCCGCAAGCCCTGCACACTTAATGCCATGATCAGAGAGAAGCAGCCAGCTCCGCACGAGGAGTTCGGGAAGCTGGGTTTGGAACTTGTTACACCCGGTTTTCTTGATCACCTCCAGCTGACTCCGACTCTGTTTGATCAGATCAAGGAGGCACGGAAGGGACACAACAGTATCGAGGGAATCAAGAAGAAGATGCCCCTCGGCAAGGCCCCGAAGTTCACGGCAGATGATGGAGGAGTTCTTTGGTTTGATGGCCGATTGTGTGTGCCCGATATGGAAGCTCACTATCCTGAAGGAAGCTCACGATACACCTTACTCCATCCATCCCGGAGGGACTAAGATGTATCAAGACCTGAGGGACTTATTCTGGTGGCACGGTATGAAGCGTGAAATTGCCTTGTATGTCGCCAAGTGCGACATCTTCCAGAGAGTGAAAGCAGAGCATCAGAGACCTGCAGGATTGCTGCAACCGCTCCGAGTTCCTGAATGGAAGTGGGAACATATAGGCATGGACTTCATCACAGGACTACCGAGGTCGAGTAAGGGTCATGACTCTATCTGGGTCATTGTCGACCGACTCACCAAGGTAGCACACTTCATTACCGTGCGAACCACCTATCGAGGAGACCAGCTGGCAGACTTGTACATGTCAAGGATCATTTGTCTGCACGGAGTTCCGAAGGAGATTGTGTCTGACCGAGGTACCCAGTTTACCTCGAGGTTCTGGAAGCAAGTCCAGGAGGCACTAGGAACCAAGCTCACATGCAGCACAGCCTATCACCCACAGACTGGAGGCCAGACCGAGCGAGTGAACCAGATATTAGAGGATATGCTCCGCGCATGTGCTCTAGCCTATGGTTCCAAATGGGAGGACTGTTTGCCGTATGCTGAGTTCTCGTACAACAACAACTACCAGTCGAGTTTGCAGATGGCCCCATTTGAAGCTTTGTATGGACAGAAGTGTCGCACGCTCCTAAACTGATCTCAGACCGGAGAAGGGAAATTTTTTGGACCCGATGTTCTCAAGGAGACAGAAGAGCAGGTCCAGTTGATTTGTGAGCGTCTCAAGACCGCTCAGTCTTGTCAGAAGAGTTATGCCGACCCCAAGCGTCGAGAGGTGACTTTTGCAGTTGGAGATTTTGTGTATCTCCGAGTCACCCCATTGAAGGGAATGCAACGATTCCATGTGAAGGGAAAGCTAGCACCCTGATACATCGGACCATTTGAGGTGATAGCCAGACGAGGCCAAGTTGCCTATCAGTTGAGACTGCCAGCAGAGCTATCCGATGTGCACGATGTCTTCCACTATCGCAGCTCCGGAAGTGTCTGGAGGTGCCGGACAAGCCCGATGTTTTCAAGAACATCGATCACCGCACGGTGGAAATCAACCAGGATCTCACGTACCGCGAGACACCTCTTCGTATCCTGGAAGAAGCCACCCGAGTCACCCGTAAGCGCGCAATCAAGTTCCACATGGTCCAGTGGACAAATCACACAGAGGAGGAGGCCACCTGGGAACGGGAGGACTACCTCAAGCACGAGTTTCCGCATCTCTTCACTAGCTTGTGAATCTCGGGGACGACATTCTTTTTAAGGGGGGAAGGTCTATCACATTTCAACTTTTGCTTTCCTGTTAATTTAGATAACCAAAAATGAGAGCCAACAAAAACCTTGGATAAAATGTTAGGTTGTTGTTTCAATGCTTGAACTTGTGTGCTTAGGGTTAGTCTTGTTGTTGCTTGATGATGCACTTGTGATGATGATCATTTGTGATGCATGTTCTTAGATAACCAAGTGACTATGGTTAACAATATATGTCTACCATGCATGCAACTCCTCCTAAGATGATCACATCCACACAAACATGATCAAGCATAGTAGTAACCCCAACCCTACTTTCTTTAGCTCCTTTCCATTTTAACTTGCATCTCCTTTTTGTTTCTTGTGTTTCTATTTGTGAGGCAAATATTTGAGGATTATAAAACTTTATATTTTTTATGTAGTATTTGTATATTAAAAATAATAATAATGCATGAATTAATCAATCACCACAAATCCCTTAGGCCTTAACCTTTTGCTAGATAGAAATAAAGGAAACAATTATCAATTAAATCACTTAACTACATAAAATAATAATAAGGTCTATGCATGACCATCTTAATTAAAAAAATGTATATTTATAATATCTCCAACAAAAATTCCTTGGGTGCTTTTTTTGTGTTAACCCAGATTTACTTTTTAATCAATTAATAAAAATAATATTAACAAGAGTTAAAAAAACTAGCCTAACCACCCCCCCTAATCTCTCTCCCTCTAACCTCTCTCTCCCATGTTCTCTCTCTCTCACGCAGAGAGAGACCCTCTCTCTCTCTCTCTCTCGTAACCTCCCTGCCTCTCTCGCCTCTCTTCTCTCTCCCGAGCCACTGTCAGTCTCCCATGCCCCCGTTTTCCCAACCGAAGGAGAACCCGAGGATCGATGAGGTGGCCTGGCAGTGCAAACGTACCCCCAGTCCGTGCTCGTGATGTGACCGGCGAGGGCCACGGTGGAATCGACCCACCGGAGCTCCCTCACGACCTCGCCCGCCGCCCGCCTTCGCCAATGGTGGCCGAGGCCACGGATCGCCCCCATGGCGTCCGGCTCCCGCCCGTTGCAGCCCCACGCGCCTATAAAAGGAGGCCTACCTCGCCCCGCTCTCCACCCCGCACCCCTCACTCCACCCCGCTCCGGCACCCACAGACCCGCTCCACCCCTAGCCCTCGGTAGAAGAAGAGAAGAAACGGAAGAGGAGGAGGGAGGATAAAGAAGGAGAAGGAGGCAGAAGAAGAGGAAGAGGAGGGAGGGCAGGTCGGCGCGCCTCCGCCCTCTCTCGCCGGAGATTCGACGGCGAGCAGACGCCGGCCAGGAGCGAGGACGAGCCGCCCCGAGCCCTCCACTGCCCCGTTCGTCTACCTCAAGCCGCCGTCGCTCGTCACCGCCAAGCGCCTCTCCGACGCCAAAAACGGGACCCCGACGAGCTCCTCTGTGTCCGCCGCACTTCCCCATTGTCCGCCGGCCGCCAGTGCACCCCAGGTGAGCAGCCCGAGCCCTACTGTCCGCCATGGCGCCGCCATTTTTTTCTGCGACCCATGCCTCCGTTATGGGCAAAAATGGAGCCCCCTAGGCCCCCTCTACGTCCCCCGCCCCTTGCCGCCGCCCGACGGACACCGGAGGGCTGCCGGCGACGCCCTGCACCTCCCCTGGCCGCCATGGGCTCTAGCCCGTGTCCTGCCCTAGCGGGAGGAAGAAGACGATCCCTGGCCGTCCGATCACACTTGATCCGACGGCCAGGAAAGGCCCATATCCCTTCGCGGTTAAAAAAAAACCCCTTGTGGTGGGCTCGGCCCGAATAAAAAAAACAAAAAAACGTTCGTAGGCGCCAGATAGCCCTGTGCCGGCCCGCTGCCATTTTTTTTAATAAATCATCAGCATAGAAATACTTTTAGAAAAATAATTACCACTCAGAAAAATATGAAATAAATTTTGTTATGTTCATCAAATTATGCTCTATATTTCTGCATGCTTAGAATTTTTTTCGGTACTAGAATAATTGCTTTAGTTTTAAATAGTTAATTGTGCTTTTTAGCAGCTAAGAGTAGTTTTAACTAATTCTCTGTTAACCCTAAAAATGAAATGTTGAATTGTTTATATTCCTGTGATTATTCTTGACTTTTTTGTATTTGTAGAATATTATTTATCTTAGATAAATTTGTGACCCTTTTATTATTATTTCTTTTGCTAGTTTAATTTCTATGAAATTTATGGTAGTCGTATTAAATTATTACTTATTATTAAAAATTGCCTCTGGTTAGTAGCAAATTTTTATTCATTTAGTTAATAAAAATTAAATTTTTTTAAAGGTTGTTAGTGAATAAAATGGGTTAAAAACTTTCTTTTAGTTAAATTTGTTTTATTTATTATTGATGTTAATAAATCCACCAAAATTATCATATTGCCTTGTAATAAATTGTAACCTTGTTGAGGTGGTAAAAAATTTAAATCTTAGTAAATAGAAAATCTTGAAATTGTTTTGTCCTTTGTTGCTTGTGTTTTGGTTTAAAAAATTGAGTGATGTGTGCATTGCTATTGCTCCGTTGCAATGGTGAATTTCTTTTCGCAACGTGTAGACGATACGCCTTACGCTGCAGGTGAAGACCCCTCCCAAGCCGTCGAAGAAGCCGATCTAGGGTACATCATCAAGGAAGGCAAGCCACCGTCAAAACTTAAACCCCGCATTACCCTTTTTACTTTTCTTGTATCACTTATATTGTATCATGCTAGTATTATATTCATATGGTTTGGGATTGTATTAGTTATATTAGAAAAACTCCACACCACCCTATAGCCTACCTATTTGGAAAGAAAAACTAAGTAGAACCCCCATGATCCCGGCATTCTGTCGAGACCATCACCCAGGTCTAGTAATTAGCATTACATAAAAACATGGATAGTCATACTTCACCGGATATGGTACGACATACACCTAAGAAAGTGGTATGGCCGGGTTTGTGGAACATCGTCGGACATGGACAAAGTCTGGAGGGACTCTCTATAAGTGCCGCCAAAATCTAGCGTTACAGTACAACCACTATACTCTGGTATGGGACAGGGCTAGTTGGAAGCTTTTTTGTCTTAATACGGGGGTCCTATAACTACACATGGATGCGTGTTTCCACGAATCCGATAGCCCTCGAAGTCGATGGGTGAAATTCTCTAGGCTTAGTGTCGGAAGGAACCTTGGTGCTCTTCGACTACGGTGCGGGCTTGGGTCCAAGAGGAGCATGACCTGACACACGGACAGTCCATGTAGTACGCAAGGGGTGGATTCACCTGTACTAGGACAGACAAGGGGAAGACTATGGTCGATTATCCGAGACCCGCATACTGAAGTATGACGATCCGTGGGGACACACGGAGGATGTATCGAATATGGTGGGTAAAGTGTACAACCTCTGCAGAGTATAAATCTATTCGAGTAGGCGGAGTCCACGGTTATGGACAGCTAGTGAGGCCACACTTTGTGGGGAATAGATGAGAAAGCCCGGAACTGAGTTTATGTTTCAATGATGATGTTGCTATTGTTGGAAAAAGGTTGGGCTTGACTTATCCAAATACATTGTGGGAAATAAAATCTGCCAAGTTTAAAACTTTGCCAACTTAATAATAATCTTTAGTAGATAGAAAATCCCTATGAAAAACTCCACCATATAGCCATCCTATTATTTTCGTATGCAAAACTTTATTTATTTCTTAAGGTGGTTTGCGAGTACTTTGTATGTACTCACAGCTTTGTCCCCGGTTATTCCATCGGCCTGACTTGGAGGAGCAGGTATATGACGATGATGCTACCGGCGATTACTAGGACGTGCTATGCTCTGATCTACCCTGTGGATTGTGTCGCCTTTACCTTTGATGCTTTTGCTTATTTCGCTGCTATTTGAGCCCGATGAGCCCGCTGATACCAATCCGAAGTTTCAGCCGGCTCAAGATACCAAGAAAGTATACTTCATCCCCGGTGATGCTTCACAGTAGTTTTTTATTGGGATGGGGCTCTCTGATAAATAGGAAAGCGCGCTCATCGAGTTCCTCCGTGAGAATCAGGACATCTTTGCATGGAAACCTTCTGACATGCCAGGCATCCCGAGGGAACTCGCTAAGCACCTCCGTAAAACCGATCCCAACCTGAAGCCGGTAAAACAGTTCCTCCGTAGTTTCAACGACGAGAGAAGAAATGCTATTGGAGAAGAAATAGCCCGTCTCCTAGCTGCCGGGTTCATCATGGAAGTTTTTCATCTAGAGTGGCTGGCAAACCCGGTCCTCGTTTTGAAAAAGAATGGGACTTGGCGTATGTGAATTGATTACACAGACTTAAAAAAAGCCTGCCCGAAGGATCCTTTTTCTCTACCCCGCATTGATCAGATTATAGACTCAACTGCAGGATGCGAGCTCCTATGTTTCCTCGATGCCTACTTTGGTTATCATCAGATTAAGATGGCCATTGAAGACCAGGAGAAGACATCCTTCATCACCCCCTTTGGAGCTTTCTTCTATACTTCAATGCCTTTTGGTTTGAAGAATGCAGGAGCCACCTATCAACAGACGGTGCAGAAATGCCTCAAGGAGAAAATTGGACGCAATGTGCATGCTTATGTGGATGACATAGTGATAAAATCCTAGTTAGCCGACTTCTTGATCGACGACTTATGGGAAACTTTTAAGAATCTGCATACTTATCAGATGAAACTGAACCCGGCCAAGTTCACTTTTGGAGTCCCAGCTAGGAAACTCCTCGGATACATCGTATCTGAGAGAGGGCTTGAGGCAAACCCAGAAAAAATTAGTGCTATTATGGCACTTCAGAAGCGGACTTCAGTCAAAGGGGTTCAGCGACTCATGGGATGTGTGGCCTCCTTAAGCTAGTTTATAAGCCGGCTCGGAGAAAAAGCCATCCCGTTATATAAACTTCTCGGAAGACAGAGAAATCCGTCTAGGATGCAGAGGAAGATGAGGTGCTGGAGTCGCTAATGAAGCAGTTGTCCCAAGCACCTATCATGGAAGCTCCCAAACCCAAGGAACCTATGCTTCTTTACATATCAGCTAACAACCGAGTGGTCAATGTTGCGGTCGTCGTTGAATGTAAAGAAGAAGGCAAGGAGCATCCCCTTCAGAGACATGTTTACTTTGTCAGCGAGGTCTTGACATCATCCAAGCAAAGATATCCTCAATGGAAGAAGCTGGCCCTAGGAGTATTTATGGCAAGTCGGAAGCTGAAGCATTATTTTCAGGAACATACAATCACAGTAGTCAGCTCAGCACCACTTTCTGACATCATCCAGAATCGAGAGGCTACTAGGCGAATTTCCAAGTGGGCGATAGAACTGGGGAGCCTATCATATTAAGTATGAGCCACGAACAACTATCAAATCCCAGGCCTTGGTCGACTTTATCAATGATCGGACGGAACTTCAGGCACTCCCTGAAAAACCGACAACCAAGTACCAGACGATGCACTTTGATGGAAGTCGGAAGCTTCAGGGTTCTGGAGCCGGAGTCGTTCTCACTTCGCCAAGGGGAAAGAAATTTTGTTATGGGTTACAACTGCAATTTACCTGCATCAATAATGCAGCTGAATACGAAGCCCTACTCCATGGCCTCCGATTGGCACGTGAGATGAACATAAGCCGGATCCAATGCTTTGGTGATTCTGATCTTGTTTCCCAGCAAGTATTAGGGAAGTGGGATTCTAAGGACCCCATCATGGAGGCTTATAGGCGAGAACTCTCAAGGCAAGTCGAATTCTTTACCGGCTACGAACTAGACCATGTGGATCACAGGAAAAATGAGGCAGCCGACACATTGTCCCGACTTGGCTCTCAACGAAAGCCGGTCCCCCCAAACATTTTCCTTGACGTTCTGTCACATCCATCCGTGCGGCTCCCCACAGAACATGATATAGAAGTACAAGACCCGGAGGTGGTCTTGGTGTGCTCTATACATGCTACTCCCTCGTGGGTCATACCATATTTGGACGACAAGACCCGGGGTATCCTCCCAACTGATTATCTATTGGCCAGACAAATCATTAGGCGAAGCAAATCTTTTGTGATTATCAATGGAGAGCTACACCGACTCAGTCCCACCCAAGTCTTCCAGATATCTGTTTCGCCAGAAGATGGACGCGACATATTAAACACAATACACTCTAGAGACTGTGGTCATCATGCCGGCTCCCGATCACTAGTAGCCAAAGCTTATCGTCATGGATTCTACTGGCCCACGGCTCATGCAGATGCAGAGGATATAGTAAAAAGTGTGATGGTTGCCAGCGGTATGCAAGGTAGGACTACGTGCCGGCTCAAGAACTCGGGATGATTCCAATCACCTGTTATTTTGCAGTCTGGGGGCTTGATATGCTAGGGCCTTTTAGGAGATCCAAGTACGGAAATACTCACCTCTTGGTTGCGGTAGAAAAATTCACCAAGTGGGTCGAAGCGGAGCCGGTCAGCAAATGTGACGCAACGACGACAATCAAATTTCTGAAGAAAATCATCTTCAGATTTGGTTACGCTCACAACGTTATCACTGACAATGGAAGCAATTTGTCAGAGGGTGAGATGCAACATTTTTGTGAGAAGGATCATATCTGGATTGATCTTGCATCTGTGCTCACCCGCAATCCAATGGACAAGCCGAGAGGGCTAATCAGGAACTACTGTGTGGCATCAAACCTCAACTCCGTGTTCCCCTAATAAGAACGTCGGGTTGTTGGGTTGGGGAGTTACCCTCTGTGCTTTGGAGTAATAGGACTACGCCCAACAGATCAACTGGTCTTACACCTTTTTTTCTTGTTTATGGAGCAGAAGCAGTCCTCCTGATACGTCCAAAACGTATCTATAATTTTTTCTTGCTCCATGCTTCTTTTGTGTGATATTGCTATGGTATTGATACACTTTCATACACTTTTGATCATATTTCGACTAACTTATTAACTCAGTGCACCCCAGTGTCAGTTCCTGTTTTCTGCTGTTTTTCTATTTCAGGTTTCCCCCATATTAAAAGTGCTCCAAAAATTCGCGAATATCCAATAAAAAATCAGCGCTTCGGAAGCTTCGGGAATCACCAAGGAGGGGCCAGAGGGGACCCACCAGAGCCCCAGGCGCCCTCCTGGCGCGCCCTAGGGTGGGGCCGCGCCAGGGGGCCGCCTGGACCCCTGGTGGCCCCCCTGGCTGGCCCCCTTTGCCCATATATTCTTAGTGACGCGAAACCCCCGAAGACAGAACCCTTTTTCGCGATCTCTCCTCTGTTCTGCCGCCGCCGCGCTTCCAAGATCGGGAGCACCAGGAGACCTCTTCCCGGCACCCTGCCGGAGGGAGGAACCACCTCCGGGAGCTTCTCACCACCATGGATGCTTCCCGGATGAACCGTGAGTAGTCCACCTTGGACCATGGGTCTATGATCAGTAGCTATGTGATGTTCTCCTCCCCTCTTTGTTCTTCATGGTTTAGACCTCGTGAGATGCCATACATGATCGCGGCACATATGTAATCTTTCTACTGTTGCTATGCTGAGTTTACTGGGATCTGATGGATTATGATACTATGTTCAGATTGTGTTTGAATAATATATTTGATTCTCCTCTTTTATATTTATGTTCTTGAGTAATTCTTGCATGTTCTCCGTTGCTGTTTATTGCTTTGGCCAAGTATTAGGTAGTGACTCCAAGAGGGAGCGTTATGCATGATTGTGGGTTCATGCCCCCTGATGACTAGCTTGAGTGACAGAAACCTGAGTCTAGGGGTGTGTTGTTGCCACAAGGGAGAAAACAACAGTGCTTATACTTGCGGGTGCAAGGATTGTTTACTTTACGCAAAGTTCTTTAATGCAATTGTCTGTTGCTTTGAGTTTACACTTTGGGTGGGATTCACAACTTAATACCAGCGAGATGTTCTAGGTAGATATCTCAAGGCGGATGATTAGTAGGAAGATGCAGATGGATTTCGGTCTACTTGTCTTGGCCTACCGCCCAAGATTTTGAGCCTCTTCCTTTCTTTATAGCATAGTTAGCCTTGCTTTGCGCACATAATCCTGTCAATTTCCTAGCTGTAATTTGTTTACCTCGCATGGCTATTTTACCGTCTTTTGGGAGAGAGACATCACTAGTGAACATCATGGGATCTCGGTCCATATTTCCAATACTGTTTACACCCACTATTTATTTCCTGCTTTATTTAATTTTTTGTTGCTATCACTATCATTATTATCCCGTGCGTTTGATCCTTTGTAATCAACAAGGCCGGAGGGATTGATAACCTCTCTGAACTCGTTGGGAGCAAAGTTATCTGTTGTGTGTGCAGGTCCACGTCAACCTCCTAATTGCTGGCGCCGTTTTCACCTTCCTGTCATTGTCGGAGTCCTACTGGAGACAAACCTTGGTATCTTTGTTGGGGATCGGCGCAGAAAACAAAAAATTTCCTACCAACGAGTCCCGAACCCAAGATCTATGCTATGCTGATGTATGTAACGGAAGGAATCGGTGTTCATACCTTTGAAGACCGAAAGAGGGAAACGTTCCTCGAACGTGGTTGGCATAGACTCTGATCTTACGACCTCCCTGTCGTGTTGAAGAACCTCAGACGATGAAGTAGCACCACACGTGTAGTGCCTCGCGGGATTACACACGTACGATGCAACCGACGTCCCTCCGGGCTCCGAACCAGAAGAGCAGCGGAAAGAAGATTGATCCGGATCCCGATTCCGGCAGCGCGACGGCGTCCGGATGATGGTGAAACCCCCAACCAGGTACAAACTCCAAACCAGGGAAGTCCGCTCTAGGTCGGAGAAATAGAGAGAGAAACTCAATGTTATATTGAAAAAGGCACCCCCACCCCTCCTTATATAGGCCAAGGAGGGGCTCCACCCCCTCCCCTTCCCCCATGTGGGACTAAACCCCCAAGGGGGGGGGAGTGGTGCGGCTAGGAGGGGGGATGGGCCCCTCCCTTGGCGCCAAGCCCAAGGGGGGAGGCTCCCTGACGGGGATCAACCCCGAAAAATCCCATGGTCAGGGACCCTAGGTTTCGTGTAGGAGGAAAGACAGCGACGTGGCCTGTGCGTTGGTAGGATTCGGAGGTGACAAGCGAAACATGGGGCACGATTTACCCAGCTTCAGGCCCCCGGAGGGAAAACCCTACATGCTGCTTGTCTGATCTTGTATTGATGATGATGTACAAAGGTGCCGTGAGGGCCTTGGTGGAGAGAGATCTGTCTAGTCCTATGCGTGGGGATTGAGATCTTCTATTGTGGTTAGATGCGTGGGGGTTTAGAGGATGTCTAGAGAGATGCCCCTGCCTCGCTTTATATAGATAGCCAGGTAGGGTTTACATGAGTCCTAGTCGACTACGAATATGAGTCCTTGTCTTGCGCCTCAAGTCTTCGGCTTCACGTCTTATTCCATTATGTCGGTGTCCACGAGTTAGCCCCTGGTGGGCCGCCAACCATGACACGCACCAGGTACCCTCTCGTAGAGGAGTCGTGGGGTCACCCCCTCGTCAATAGCCCCGAGTGCCTGGGGGACTCGAAGTGTCGCGCAGGGACTCGAATCTGCAGTAGCCGCCGTAGTGCGTGTCGATCAGTTGCTGATGAACAGTCGAAGATGTCGTGAGTATGCTCCCGATGGGAGTATTTGGATGAAGCATCGAAATTGCAGTCTGGTTCATCTTCGTATTTCATCGTTGGGTGGGGAGAAGTTGCCCAGTCGAGCGGTCGTCGGGTGCGCGTCAGCGCTCCCGATGGGAGTAGCCCCCGAGGCTATGTGCGACTCGTAGAGTCACGCATAGGCTCAAGTTTTTTTTAAGCTAACCCCTTCATTATTTTCGGATGCACGAGTAGTGCTCGTCGGGTGCGCGTCAGCGCTCTCGATGGGAGTAGCCCCCGAGGCTATGTTTGACTGCTTGCAGTCGAGCATAGACTCAAGACTTCTTCGTCGTCGAGTAATTTTCATTTGAGGAAGTGCTCGACTCGGGTCTTGCGTCGTAGGCGTGAGTTGTTGTAGGGATCAGTCGTGGACGAGGAGGTTGGCCTCGCCGCGTCATGAGGGCGCCCAGCCCCCGAACATCTGCTGAGAAGGAGAAAAAGGTGCAACTGTATTAAGATGTACTTGCGCGATATACAAAAGAATTGTAAGGTGCATGATTTCCAGATGTTGCACTTTTGTCGAGTGGATAATGTAACAACATATAAAGTTTATGCGTGTCTTTTCATGAGTAGGCCCTCCAGCAGCATACTCTTGCCGGGTAACAGGGACGCTATGCCAGACTTGTTGAAACCGGAGACAAGAGCGGCCTTTTAATACCCAGCCTCACTATTTTGACGAACATGAACATATAAAACTGAGCATGATCCAGAGAATGATTTTGTAGTCCTCAGATGTTTGTGGGCGACTACGTAGTCATCTTTGGCGACTGATCGAGAATGTATAAAGGTTTTGAAATCATAGCATAAGAATGTAAAAGAAAACTTAGCTGTAGGATCGACGCGGCGGAGGACGTTGAAGATGAGTCGTCGAGCAGTCGACGAGGCGAGAACGGAGTCGATGTGACGGAGATTGCGCTGTTCAGCCCCCGAGTCCGCGAGCCCCCGAGTGTTGAGGAGGCGGAGTTGCGTGGCGAAGTCATCGTGATGAATTTATCCAGCGAGTGACGAGAGGACTCGATGCGGCGATTCCTGTACGATGGAGCTCGGTACGGGAGAGCCCATACAAAGGAGCTCGGCGCAGGATGTTTTGTGTGCTTGGAGTCGACGGTGCGGCGAGTGACCGAGAAGGACTCGGCGCGCCTGGCGGAGTCTACGTGATGAAATTTCGCGGCGTGTATCTGCACTGAAGCCGATGAAGTTTGATGTCGTTGTTGATGTCGAAAAAGTGCCAGCCCCTGAGCATCGAGTGCGCGTCGTGATTCGTCCGTGGTTGATGTAGAGGACGGAGTCGATGCCGCGGCCGTGGTCGATGTCGCGCTCGAAGTCGATGTGGCGGACGGAGTCGATGCCTTGCCCGTAGACATGCGCAGCCTGATTCCACAATCTGTTGCGGCGACGGTTTCGACTGCGTTTTTTTTTCTTCGATCTGGATCTTCATAGTGAACCATTGTTGATGTAGTCGCCGAGTCGTCGAGTTGTCAATTGCTCGTCGTGTGCTGTTGTTGTTGCGGCTCGAGTCGATGTAGAAACATTGGTGAGTCATCCATGGCATGTCGAGTTGGAGTAGAATCCTTGTGGGTCAGGATTGAACCTGAATTCACGATTGGAAATTCGCGATCTCGTCTTTCCCACAGTCGACGCCAATTGACGGGGATCAACCCCGGCAAATCCCATGGTCAGGGACCCTAGGTTTCGTGTAGGAGGAAAGACAGCGAAGTGGCCTGCGCGTTGGTAGGATTCAGAGGTGACAAGTGACACATGGGGCACGATTTACCCAGCTTCAGGCCCCCGGAGGGAAAACCCTACATGTTGCTTGTCTGATCTTGTATTGATGATGATGTACAGAGGTGCCGTGAGGGCCTTGGTGGAGAGAGATCTGTCTAGTCCTAAGCGTGGGGATTGAGAGCTTCTGTTGTGGTTAGATGCGTGGGGCTTTATAGGATGTCTAGAGAGATGCCCCTGCCTCGCTTTATATAGATAGCCAGGTAGGGTTTACATGAGTCCTAGTCGACTACGAATATGGGTCCTTGTCTTGCGCCTCAAGTCTTCGGCTTCACGTCTTATTCCATTATGTCGGTGTCCACGAGTGGGCCCCTGGTGGGCCGCCAACCATGACACGCACCAGGTACCCTCTTGTAGAGGAGTCGTGGGGTCACCCCCTCGTCACTCCCCCTTCCCCTCATGGGCCTTTTAAGGCCCAAATACCTTTTCACCTTTTTAACTAATTATTTAAATCATTTTTAATATTTAATTCTGTCAATTAAAAAATAAAACATGTTTAAACATTAATATATATTATTTTGAACCTTTCAAAATATCCGGAACAGCTTCTGGCACCTCCCGGTACATTTCTGGTGTTTTCTCTCTTTTCACCGATGATCCCGAATCAATCCTTAATGCATCGATTGCCCTTAAGTGTGACACCCTACGGTTCGGGAAACAGTAGACATGATCGAGACACTCTCTGGCCAATGACCATCATGTGGGATCTGGTTACAATCCTTGATGTGCCCCTACGCTTCCATCGAATAAACTTCATCGTTGTTGAACCGTTAACAATATGACTTGATCCCTTTGTGCTTCGGTCCTATGTTTGTCCGAGGTATGATCGTCGGTATCCAATACCTAGTTCTTCCTCGTCTCCGACATAACATGTTTACTCTTCTGTGAATATTACATCTCTTGTGACCTAGTCACTTGCTTGCAAGATATTTATGCAACACCATCGAGTGGGCCCAGAGTACCTATCCGTCACTCGGATTGACAAATACCGCTCTGATCTACTTCATACTCCTCAACATATCTACTTCGGAATTCCCAAGATATACCTTTTCAGTTACCATGTTTCAGTGTAACGGTTAATGCACTCAAAGCATCCTAATAGATAGCAATTATGTATGATCATCACGGTCTAAGGATTCAGTCACTAGGTTATTAAGTCATCGCAATGCTGAACTTATGTGACTTGATCACACTGCAATGCTTAAGGTGGGTGTGTGTCCATCACATCATTCTCCTAATGATATGACCTCATTATCAATAGACTATATTGTTCTCATGATCAGGAAACCTTGATCATCAATTGCCCAATGAGTTAGTATGCCTGAGTTTAACTAGGGACCAGGTTGTTATATATCACACGTGTATTAACTTTACCGCTTAATACAGTTCTAGCACAATATATAATGTATTATCAACAAACAGATATGTGACAAATATATTTATTAATTTGTCTCTAGGGCACATATCCAACAGTCTCCCACTTGCACTAGAGTAAAAATTACACTAGTTTACATCAGGTATGTATCTAACATCAATAGTCTCTCGGTGTTGTTCAAACTTGGCTTGTGGAAGAGGTTTAGTCATTGGGTCTGACAGATTCAGATCCGTATGTATTTTGCAAATCCTATTATGACCATCCTTGACGTAGTCCCGCGTCACATGGAAACGCCGTAGAATATGCTTGGCTGTAGAGTGAGTCCTCGGCTCCCTTGCGTTAGCAATGGCACCCATATTGTCGCAATAAATGCTAACAGGGTCAGTGCAACTAGGGAACACGCCAAGCTCGATGACGAACTTCTTCAGCCAATGTGATTCATTTGACGCTTCGCAAGCGGCAATATACTCCGACTCCTTCGTAGATTGGGCGACGACTGACTGCTTGCCGCTCCTCCAGCTAATTGCACCACCATTCAACATAAACACGTATCTCGTATGGGATTTTGAGTCATCGGGATCAGTACCAAGACTGGCATCGATGTAACCTGTTACGGAGAGCTCTTCTTCACATCCTCCATAGAAAAGAACCAAATCCTTAGTTCTTCGTAAGTACTTAAGGATGTTCTTCACTGCAATCCAATGATCCAATCCAGGATTACTTTGGAAAAGATTAGTCACACTAACCGCCAAGGCCACATCTGGTCGAGTACACATCATAGCATTCATGATAGAACCTATGGCTGAGGCATGGGGCTTTGAGGACATTTCCTCCCTTTCTTTTGCTGTTGCTGGGCATTGAATCACACTCAATTTACTTCCTTTCATAGCGGGCAAGAGGCCTCTCTTGGCATTATCCATATTGAACCTCTTCAATATCTTCTCAAGGTAAGTTCTCTGACTCAGTGCTAATAGGCGTCTTGCTCTATCTATATAGATTTTAATGCCTAATATTTATGCAGCTTCACCTAGGTCCTTCATGGAAAATTGTCCATTCAAATATTCTTTTACCCCCTCTAGACATTTCACATCATTCCCTATCAATAATATGTCATCCACATATAGTACTAGGAATGCCACAGAGCTCCCACTCGCTTTCTTATAAACACAGAATTCTTCTTCATTTTGGACAAATCCAAAAGCTTTGATCTCCTCATCAAAACGAAGATTCCAGCTCCGAGATGCTTGCTTCAACCCATAAATGGACCGTTGAAGTTTGCATACCTTAGCAGCGTCCTTAGGATCAATAAAACCTTCCGGTTGTACCATATACAACTCTTCCTCATTGTTGCCATTTAGGAACGCGGTTTTCACATCCATCTGCCATAGTTCATAATCGTAATAGGCAGCAATTGCTAGCAATATCCGGATAGACTTTAGCATCGCTACGGGAGAGAAAGTCTCTTCGTAGTCAACTCCTTGAATTTGTCGGAAACCTTTTGCGACAAGTCGAGCTTTATAAACAGATACGTTTCCATCTGCGTCAGTCTTTTTCTTGAATATCCACTTATTCTCGACGGCCTTTCGGTCCTCGAGAATATCCACCAAAGTCCATACTTTGTTGGCATACATGGAGTCTATCTCGGATTTCATGACTTCCAGCCATTTCTCGGACTCGGGTCCCTCCATTGCTTCTTTGTAGTTCGCAGGTTCGTCAGGTTCATTTAACATGACTGCATTGATAAGTTGCCCATAAAACTGAGTTTTTACTTGGGCTCTTGATGACCTGCGGGGTACAATAGGATCCTCTTCATCTTGATCATGATCATCATGTATGTCACGATCGTTATGATAATCATGATGACCGTTCTCTTCAGCTCCCACTACGGAAGATGGTTCCGAAACAACTTCCATTGCCATTTCTTCCACTTGGAGTGATTGGTCAATCATCTTGTTGAGGTCTATTTTCCTCCCACTCAATTCTTTCGAAAGAAACTCTTTCTCAAGATAGCATCATGTCTTGGCGACAAACGTTTTGCCCTCAGACTGGTTGTAGAAGGTGTATCCAACGGTTTCCCTTGGATATCCCACAAAGATGCACTTATCCGCTTTTGATTCGAGTTTGTCAGGCTGAAGTTTCCTAACATAAGCCTCACAACCCCAAATCTTCAAGTGAGACAACTTTGGTTTATTGCCATGCCATTCCTCAAATGGTGTTGTCTTTACGGATTTGGACAGTGCCCTATTAAGAATGTAAGCGGCAGTTTCTAATGCATATCCCCAGAATGACACAGGTAAGTCGGTATGAGACATCATCGATCGTACGCTATCCAATAGAGTTCGATTACGTCTCTCAAAAACATCATTACGCTGAGGTGTTCCTGCCGGCGTAAGTTGTGGTACGATGCCACAAGTCTTAAGATGATCGCCAAACTCGTGACTTAAATACTCGCCTCCTCGATCGGATTGAAGGTGCTTGATTTTCATCCCGAGTTGATTCTCGACCTCACTCTGAAATTCCTTGAACCTTTCGAAGGTTTCAGACTTATGTTTCATTAAGTAGATATACCCATATCTGCTTAAGTCATCTGTGAAGGTCACGAAGTAATGAAGACCATTTCGTGTGGGGACGTTCATAGGTCCACATACATCTGAATGTATGATCCCTAACAAGTCTTCTGCACGCTCCATTGTTCCATTGAATGGAGTCCTTGTCATCTTGCCCATAAGGCATGGTTCACATGTGTCAAGGGATGCAAAATCTAATGACTCTAGAAGTCCATCATCATGAAGCTTCTTCATGCGCTTTTCACCAATATGACCAAGTCGACAATGCCACATCGTCATGTGTTCTTCGCCACTAGGTTTTAATCTTTTGGCCTCTACGTTATCAATATGAAGTATATCACAATCGAGATTAAGAATGAATAAGCCATTTTTCTTCGGTGCGTGAACATAAAACACATCATCCTTATAAATCGCACAACCAATTGTATCTGACTTAAAAGAATAGTGGTCTCGCTTCAAGCAAGAACCACTAACGATGTTCACACTCAATGCGGGTACATAGTAGCACTTATTCAAAATAAAAACTAATCCCGAAGGGAGACTAAGATGCTTCGTGCCGACCGCCACCACTTCAATCCGGCAGCCATTTCCCACGCGCATCATCACTTCATCTTTCATCAAGCGTCGCCTATTTCATAGCCCCTGAGAGGAGCTAGAAATATGAGCAACAGATCCTGTATCAAATATCCAGGATTTGTTCCTAGCGCTTGTTAAGAAAATACTTGGGGCAGTTGCGTTTCCAGTGACCATCACCCTTGCAGTAGAAGCACTCAACGCCGGGCTTGGGTCCAGGTTTGGCTGCCTTACGAGGAGTGACAACTGGCTTGTCACCCTTCTTCGGGCTTCCCTTCTTTCCCTTCTCCTTCTTTCCAGACTTCTTGAATTCAACGGTCTTGTTGACCATGAATACAGCATGCTCCTTCTTGATCTCAACCTCAACAGTTTTCAGCATGGTGAACAACTCAGAAGGGGTCTTAGTCTGTAGGGGAACGCAACAGAAAACAAAAAATTTCGGTATAGCGAGCACGCCCAGGACCACTATGGAGACTGCATACAAGGTTTTGATCTGATCGTTACCGACTCGTAGCGCAGCGGGAAGTAGAGTCGATGAAGATCGTCGGTGCAGATCCCCGCAGCTAGGATTTACAACCTCCCAACCGCGAGAATGTATTCCCTCGTCTGCCCCACGAACAGCGCTCCGGGAGGCGATCGGACAGTCCCTCGGACGATGTCACGGACAGCCCTTCGGGAGGACCCTCGAAACTCAATCTGTAACTCGGACAGCCCTTCGGGAGGCACACTCGAACTAAGATCGAAACAACGACCTCTCTACCAAGTTGCACACATACGGTGTCAGCTATCCAGCAGGGCTTCGCCGTCCAGAACTAGTTCCTGCCGGAACCCAGACAGCCTTTCGGTTCTACGAAACTCTTTCGTGTCAGGGAGAGAAGAAGCCAGATAATTGCATGGCATGTGTTGAGAACTCAAGTGAGAGCTTGGATCAAGGATATGGGGCTGCCCTCACACCTCTATTTATAGGAAACTCAAGGGGGCTTTCTTGGCTCCCAAGTCCTTCTAGAAGGCTTTCCAAAAATATCTCAAGTAGTACTTTTTACTATTCATGACACCACTTTTTTGCGTCCGAAAAATCCGAAAATATTTCTGTGGGTCTTAGAATAATTCCAATACCCACTAAAATGATTTTGGGCGCGTTCCGAAACAATTCCGGATTAGTGATTTTCATCTGCGAAAAACAATCTAAGCATTTCCGGCAGCTCCGAAACATTTCCGGCAGCTCCCAAATATTTCCAAAAAAAATATTTTAATCTTTTCTCCAGAAAAATTCCAGAAGTTACCAGAACAATTCTGGCACTCTCCAAAATTATCAGGTGCTCTCCGAAACCTTTTCGGCTTAGCGGTTTACCCCGAAACAACTTTTCGGTTTTCTCTCTCGGAACTTTTCCGCCGTCTCCGAAACCTTTCCGGTGACTTTATCTCAGACTCCCTGTCTAGTATTCAACAGATAGATGACCCTTAAGCATGTGACCCTGTAGGTTCGATGAAGTATAGACATGACCGGAACACTTTCCGATCAATGATCAATAGCGGAACCGAGGACATCCATATTGATCCCTATACCCATAAGAAGAATTATTCGAGTGAACCTTTAGTTGCTGTGTGCTATTCCTGTTGCTTCGCGATATATTACAAATACCCGAGGTGAGACTTATTGGCATCCCCGTGAATCAACAACTTGTCCACTATGCCAGTTACCTCGTTCCTGGTATTGTTCTCTTTTCTCGTTCCCGCGTTCCGGCATCCCTGTGATCAAATCACACTGTGTCTGGCCAGACGATGGTGGATACCGTAACACCAAGAGGGCCCTAAGAATATCTCTCCAACGACGGAGGAGCAAATCCCAATCTCGAGCTACCTAGTTCCTTTTCATACTTTTCCGTGAACCCGCAAGCTGCCGTAATAGCCACCCTTTTACAGATGACGTTTAACAAAACCCCAAAGTTCACGAAGCAAGTACGAAGGAACTCGATACTCTCATGGTCTAAGGAATTATGCAAACGCACAACTTTCTCTGTGTTATAAACCATTAACTTGTGACGAATGTATCTCATAGCATAACATCAATTCGGGTCGATTCAACACAAATGTTCTTCTAACATTGTGCCCTCAAAATTGCCGGCATAGACATGCCCATGATCAGGAAAACAGGATCATCATGCAATACATGAGCCAGTCTTAGAGGCATGACTAGGAATACATTTTACTGTTTATTATACCACACGTGCACATGAGTTTCCCTCCGAGCCTCGTGGATATTGCAGACTCGAGAATCATTGCAGTTATAGCATGGAACATAAACATTCATTACAAACTCGGAGATACAAAATAACTGTTATTACTGCCTCTAGGGCATATCTCCTACATAGTCATCCCCTGCATGTTGTAGTTCAACAAAAAGCCATTGTAGCTAGGGGGCAGCGACTGCAGCACCCTATCAACAGCAAGTTCATCTGGAATCTGAAATTCCAGAGCATTCAAGCGTTGAACGTAGCCAGACATCTTGACCACGTGCTCACTAACACTGCTATGCTCATCCATCTTTTCTAAGAAGAAAGCTTCAGAAGCCTCATAACGTTCAGCCCTGGCTTGGGGTGCAAAGACGGCCTTGAGGTCGGTGATTATCTCATATGCACCCATCCTCTCAAAGCGTTTCTGCAGCTCAGCCTCCATGGAGTAAAAAATTCCACTCTGGACAAGGTTGTAATCATCCGTCTTGGAGAGGTAGACATTCTTTGTTGGGAAACGTAGTAGAAAACAAAAAATTTCGGCCTACGAATCAAGAACCCAAGATCATCCAAGAAGATTGCATACAAGGTTTTAGGTCATGGCTCACCAACCGATGTAGCGGAAGTAGAGTTGATGAAGCTCGTGGACATAGTGGAAGTAGATCTCGCAAGTTCTCCCACGAACAGTCCCTCGATCAATCCCACGAACAAGTCCCGCGATCTAGTCCCACGGACAAGTCCCATGAACAAGCTCCTCGAAGAAGGGTCGAAGGTACGACCCCTCCATTAGTATCCACACATCCCGTAGCAGCAATCCAGCAGCGCTCTGCCGTCCAGAGATGAACGCCACCGAGAAAACTAGAGGGAGAAAACCCTAACGGATTCCGATCTAGAACAGCGTCTAAACCGGGGTCTAATTGTGCAGCAACGGGGTTTAGAGTAGGGAGGGTGGCGCATAGGCCTTGGGGACAAGTTGTCTGTCTCTCCCCCTCCCCTTGGCTCACCTTATATAGGTGGCCAGGAGGCCTAGGGCGCAGATCAAGGAGGATTGGGAGTCCAACATGGACTCCCAAGCCTTCCAAACCATCCCACACCTTCCCACCGGAAACCTGCCATAATGGGATTTGGTAATTCCACCTGGAGGAGGATTCCCTCCCCTTGGTGCGCCCCCACCCCTTTGGCCGGCCAGGGCAGCCTAGGTGGCTTGCCCCCCAAGGCCAGGGGCGCAGGGGAGTGGGTGGTACTGCCCGGAACCTTCCGGAACCTTCCATGACCTTCTAGAAGCTTCCAGGACCTTCCGGGACATACCGGGACCGTTTCGGGACATTCCGGACACTTCTGGAGCACTTCCAGGACCTTCCGAGACCGTTCTCGGATGTTCCGGAGCCATCCGGATAGTTTCCAAGACCATCCGAGTTACAGTTTAAGCCACCCGATGACCGCGAAGGTTGTCGGGACGCCCAGCGATTATCCGGAAACTATTCCGGTTGATCCAGGACTTCCCCAGTACCATTCTCATATGTTCCGGAACCACCTAGGACTACTCTAGAGTGATCCGGACATATCCTTAAATATCCAGAACTACTTCTGGTGCCCTTATGAACTATTCCATAAATCCCCGGAACTACTTCCGATACCCGTATGAACTATTCTGCTTTGCTTCCACTAAACCTTCTACCATTCCAGCATTCTAACTGACTACTGCTCGTTAAGTGTGTGACCCAATAGGTTCGGTATAATGCGGACATGACTAAGAACATCTTCCGGACATAGGTCAAAAGCCTTTTGTCAATAGCCAATAATCAACAGCGGAGCCATGGACACCCATGTTGACTCCCGCACATACACGAAGAAACTTCGAGTGAACCATTATGTTTAGTCATGTACCATTCCCTTTGCTTCGTGATATATGACAAAGTTAGAGGAGAGATGTTTGGCACCCATGTGTAACAACTTCTTGAACACAAGCCACTCGTTATCCTATTTGCTCGTTTGTCTCTATTTCTCGTTATTGTATTCCGGTATCCCTGTGATTAAATCACAATGCGTCTGGCCAGACTAGAATGGATACCGTCATACCGAGTGGGCCCAAAGTCAATATATCTTCATCGTGAAGGAGCAAATCCCATTCTTGAACTATCACAGTCACTAGCCACACCATCTGACATACCCAGAACTTATTTTACTACTTCCCATTTACGGGAGGATTCATCTAAGAACCAAAGCATGTCTTCTTGTGTGAAGCAACTCGATACTCTCATGGTCTAAGGAATTACGTATATGATAACATTTCATGATATGACTTATAACGTAGTTACGATGTGATCTCTAAGTATATCATTCAATACTGGGGTCGGTTCAACATCATTGTTCTGCTAACAATATGTTCCCATTGCTACTGACATCCTTGTTACAAGAACAATGTCCATGATTAAGAAAACGTAATCATCAGTTAGCACATGAGCTGGTCTTAGAGGCTAAACCAGGAACACTTGGTGTTTACATTTCCACACATGCAAGTGAGTTTTCTTCTGAATCTCACAGTCAGGGTCATTGCAATTATAGCACAGAAATATAAACATTAATTACGAATGTGGAAATATATATATAATAACATTTTATTATTGCGTCTAGGGCATATTTCCAACAGTCTCCCACTTGCACTAGAGTCAATAATATTATCAGTGCTTGAGCACTTTACACCTATGGCATACCGGTGTAATACATGTTTCATTTGTGGTATAGACTTCATCATCGGATCTGACGTTTCAGACCCGTTTGTATCTTGCATATCTTCGCGTTTTCACGCTATCCTAAAATTCACTAATTTTATCAGTTTAGCTTTGTATATGTTTGAATCATTTGGCAGGACCTTGGTTCCTTTAGAATAAGTCATGAAATCATTCATAAATGTTCCATGAGCTTCAAGCATCTTGGAAACCATACCATGTTCATAAATGAACTGATGATTCAAAATACCCTCCCTTGTTACTTCTTTAAGCAACAATATACTTAGCCAGTGTTATAGAATTCGCCACAGTATCGAACTTGACAAAGTTCCTTCATACAGCGCCACCCTTACGTGTGAAACACATAATCCCAATTAAAATCGAAAATCGGTCGGAGTAAGTATGAAGACTGAATTGGTGTAACTATTTACATCAAAAATTCAGCTGGTGTAACTCATTACAACGAGCTCTTCATTCTCTCCATTTTCCGAGAAACATATCTTATCTATCATAAGTTTAACTTTTCACTGTTTGTCCAATGATCAACATATTGATCACTTTGGTATCTTGCTCACAACCTTTTGGAGCGTTGGACATATCTGGTCGTTTCACATATTATGGTGTACATGATTAATCCAAACACACAGGTGAGTGGAATTCAATTCACATGTTTTTGCTTATCAGTGTTCATCAACACTGATTTCTGCAAACAACTTTTCACCACGACTTCGGCAAGAACATGTTTCTTGGCATTTCATACTAAATTACTTTAGTATCATGTCAATATGTAGTGTTGGCTTTAGCATGATCAGGCACTTACTATCTTCATAGATCACTGTGCTCAATACTAATGCTATATCATCCCAAGTTCTTCAACTGAAAACTATTTCCAACGAAGTCCTTAATCGTGTCAAGAAATTTACATCATTTCTAATCAACAATATGTCATCTACATAAGGTTTTAGAAATATCATTCAGCTCCCACTTACTTTCTTGAATATTCAAGCATCTTCGTTATTCCTGATGACAACAAACTCTTTTGGCAATTTCATCATAACGAAAATTCCAACTCCATTGTGCTAGCTTCAGTCCATCACTGGACATCCAAGGCTTGCATCTATTTTAGCATGCTTTGAATCTACCAAACATTCCGGTCGTATCACATATACGTCCTTTTTTATTTTTCCGTGTAGGAACGTTGTTTTGACGTTCATTCTACCATATCCTATAAATGAGATATGTAGTAATTGCTAATATAACCCGAACTGACTAAAGCATCTCTACGGTCGAAACTATTTCGCCGTAGTCAACCTTTGAACTTGCTAGAAAACAATTTTCCAACGAGTTGAGCTTTATGGATAAAACAATTTCATCAGAATCAATTATAGATCCACATATATATATTCTTCAGACTTTTAGTCTTTCGGAGGGTCGACCAATTTCAAAACTTGACTTACTTCCATGGATACTATCTCGGATTATTTGGCATTTAGCCAAATCCCGGAGTCAGGGCCCATCAACGCTTCTTTGTCTATCACAGGTTTATCGTTGACGAACAACAATATCTCGTTTACATAAAAAGTTTGTACGAGTTTTGTCTAACCTGTGTGGTTCAGCTGCGCACTTCTCTGAAGATTCAACAATCTTGATAAGTTGCACTGTCCTCCCACTCACTCTTTTGCAAGAAACCATTTTCTTCAAAACACATTGTTCTTAACAGCAATCAGTTTTGCCTTTGTGTAGTGATAGAGGAATACCAAAACTTTTTGGCATAACCTTAAAAAAATAGCACTTATCTGATTTGGGATTTTGAGTATGTCAAACATATGCCTCATATACCCAAATTTTAAGAAAAGACAACATGGTTTCAACAGTCCATACCACATCTAATATGGTGTCATTTCAACAGATTTGATGATGCTCTTTTCAGTGTAAAAGCCGTAGTCACTAACGCATAACTTTAATAAGTATAATGGCAAATTGATAAACGTCATATTTGATCTTACCGTGTTATACATGGCTTGATTACATCTCTCGAACACTTTACTCATAGTGGTGTCCCGGGAGACGCAAGTTATGATACTTCTTCACAACTCATCAGACGTTCGCTAAACTTGTAACTCAAATATTACTTTCTACAATCTAATTTGCAGAAGCTTTATTTTCTCGTTACAATGAATTTCTATTTCACTCTAAAATTCCTTGAACATTTCAAAGATTTCAGACGTATGTCTCTATTGAACAGATATCCACATATCTACTTCAACTCATGAGTGAAGATAGGGAATCCACTGCACACAACTACACTTATTGGACTACACACATCATCATGTATGATTACCAATGGTTTAGTTGGTCGTTCATGTATGGCCTATCAACGGTGTTTTAGTCACATTACTTCGAGACAAAGATCGCAAGCGTCAAGTGATTCATAATCATATGACTCGAAAGTCCATCACTTATGGAAATTCTTCATGCATGTTATGTCACTTGTGATAAACGGCAGTGCCACATCTATGTGGTATTTCTGTCAGTCTTGCGACGTTTAGCGTCAGTGTTATGGATGTTTAGTATTATTATCAAGATTCATAACATACAACCTATTCATAATGGAAGTATGGCCTTTACGTTATTCATAGCTTTGAACAACTCTCTTGCAACAAACATGATTCAAAATGATGTTTTACAACAAGGCTAAAGGGTAGTACCAATTTACTGAACTCTAAAATGAATTATGAAGATAATCATAGAGTCAACACACGGTATAGTAAACCTTTTACCGTGTTCCCAAGCGTGTCAAAAACTCATCATTAGCTAGTCATAAAGGCCATAGTATTTCTTGCATCGAGTTGCAACAATATGCAATCGATGTGATATTCCGGTGATCAACAGTTTAATCACAATATACAGAATCCACAATTAACTGGTTAATCATGATTCCCAAGAATTACATCTCTTGACCAGTAATGAATTCATCTATAACTTTGTATGACTTTCATTTCTGAGCTGGATATTCCAGTCTTCTTTCGCTTTTCCTTTATACGTATCATAGTTCTATTTTCAATGTCACTCCTACTCACAGAAGATCACATATGATCAAGGGTGGCGCATGCCATGGATTTTCCGGTGTGTAAGTCTTACTAACACCCTATGGAACTTCCTTTCCCTTAATCCTCATCATCATATGATCAGTGTTCTTCTGGATCCCACACTTATCAGTTTCGTTAAGAGCACAGTGAATATTTTCACTAATGCTTACAATCATACATTGTACTAGATATCTTACATGCAACATTAATTGTCTTACCACTGAAAACAATTTTTCAGTTCCATGAATATAACATAACTATCCCAAACTTTTCGAAGTTCGGGTTTCATGGTGGTGAAGACAATGCACTTAGCTGTGGTGGAATTCTAGCATTTTGGATTATGGACGTAAGTCACATCATCCATAGCATCAGCGGGAGGGCATCAAAAATTTGCAATAGTACATGGTCCTTCACGGCACTATTGAGGATAGTCCTCACAATACGGTACCAATCGTAAAGTTTTTACCAGATAATACAGTTAAACAAAATCAATTGGGAAGGTGGTAACGCGAGCCATTATTTTACAACGATAATGCAAATACTAAGACTTTGTTCATAATTAAGTTGCACTTGTGATTAATCAATTTAATTACTAAGTGCGCTCCCACTCAAATCAATATCTCTCGTAATTGATGCTGGAGTGATTCAAGATCCAACCCAATCGTCCGCCATTGATGTGACATCACTGATGACTTAGACTGGACCGGTAGGCCAACCTGCCAATCACGCCAAAGGTGATTCTTGTTCATCTTTCGATGGGCGTGTTCCGGTAGCAAACTGTTATCCAAACCGTCAAGACAACCAAGTGTAATTGCGGTGTGTTCTTAACACACCCGCCTTTTATGCGTCACACCGTGTGCACCCATGTGACATGACCTGCTCCGATGTGAAACATAGTATAGACGGTGCTACAGTTGGAAGAACACTATCAACTTGATATTGTTTTGCGAGAGATCACCCTAATAAAACACGACTACCGCGCATCAAACAAGCGTGCATCAAAGGGATAAACATCATAGGCAGTTCATAAAATTATGTGATATGATATAGCCCTTTGCTTCGTGAAGTCTTCGTAGTCTTCACGCCGTCGTGGTAGAAGTCACCGCGTCCACCAACTTTCTCCTTGGCGCCGGGAACATCACCACGGCTTCCGGCATGTGCGTCGGGGTCCACCTCCGCATCGTAGATCATCACCTTGCATCTATCTATTGCTTTGCCTCGAGCTAATAAACAGTTCTGGCACGCAGGCCATAATTAAGTGACAATCATATGACTCCAGTCATCATGCCGTACCACAACACGCAGGTCACGAATAAATATTACATAACATATAGCATCTCATACAAACACATTGCAAATCTTGAAGGCTATACCACATCACATGCATACTCTGCAAAAACGAGTTAGATCGCCATCTACACTGGTTGTTGCAACTTTTATCGTGGTTGTTAAGCAGGTTTACAAGGCAAACGAGAAACCCTAGATAAAACAAAACACGATACTTCTTTTGTTGCTAGTTTAACATGCGGGGTGCGTGCAGCAACTAATGCCACAAGCCAAACTTCGTTAAGCGCATGACCCCCGTGTGGATTTGAGTTCATAAAATCCACAAGCCCCTCCATGTTAAATCTTCTATTGCGAGATTAAGATGAGATCCAAGGAGTTTGATGTAGACCATGATCAAGGCAACCAGCATACCGAAAGAAGCATAGAGGGATCAATGGAAAACTCAATCCTTGTAGCAAAACCACAACTTGCCATCAAGCATAGAAAAAATCACATGACAGGGAAGCAACAAGAAAATCAATGCCTCATATCACACATATGATCTAGACCTAACCATGCATCTAATCAAGGATCGCTCATGATACTACTGTTGGGAAACGTAGTAGAAAACAAAAAACTTCGGCCTACGAATCAAGAACCCAAGATCATCCAAGAAGATTGCATACAAGGTTTTAGGTCATGGCTCACCAACCGATGTAGCGGAAGTAGAGTTGATGAAGCTCGTGGACGTAGTGGAAGTAGATCTCGCAAGTTCTCCCACGAACAGTCCCTCGATCAATCCCACGAACAAGTCCCGCGATCTAGTCCCACGGACAAGTCCCATGAACAAGCTCCTCGAAGAAGGGTCGAAGGTACGACCCCTCCATTAGTATCCACACATCCCGTAGCAGCAATCCAGCAGCGCTCTGCCGTCCAGAGATGAACGCCACCGAGAAAACTAGAGGGAGAAAACCCTAACGGATTCCGATCTAGAACAGCGTCTAAACCGGGGTCTAATTGTGCAGCAACGGGGTTTAGAGTAGGGAGGGTGGCGCATAGGCCTTGGGGACAAGTTGTCTGTCTCTCCCCCTCCCCTTGGCTCACCTTATATAGGTGGCCAGGAGGCCTACGGCGCAGCTCAAGGAGGATTGGGAGTCCAACTTGGACTCCCAAGCCTTCCAAACCTTCCCACACCTTCCCACCGAAAACCTGCCATAATGGGATTTGGTAATTCCACCTGGAGGAGGATTCCCTCCCCTTGGTGCACCCCCACCCCTTTGGCCGGCCAGGGCAGCCTAGGTGGCTTGCCCCCCAAGGCCAGGGGCGCAGGGGAGTGGGTGGTACTGCCCAGAACCTTCCGGAACCTTCCATGACCTTCTAGAAGCCTCCAGGACCTTGCGGGACATACCGGGACCGTTTCGGGACATTCCGGACACTTCTGGAGCACTTCCAGGACCTTCCGAGACCGATCTCGGACGTTCCGGAGCCATCCAGATAGTTTCCAAGACCATCCGAGTTATAGTTTAAGCCACCTGATGACCGCGAAGGTTGTCGGGACGCCCAGCGATTATCCGGAAACTTTTCCGGTTGATCCAGGACTTCCCCAGTACCATTCTCATATGTTCCGGAACCACCTAGGACTACTCCAGAGTGATCCGGACATATCCTTAAATATCCAGAACTACTTCTAGTGCCCTTATGAACTATTCCATAAATCCCCGGAACTACTTCCGGTACCCGTATGAACTATTCTGCTTTGCTTCCACTAAATCTTCTACCATTCCAGCATTCTAACAGACTACTACTCGTTAAGTGTGTGACCCAATAGGTTCGGTATAATGCGGACATGACTCAGAACATCTTCCGGACATAGGTCAACAGCCTTTTGTCAATAGCCAATAATCAACAGCGGAGCCATGGACACCCATGTTGACTCCCGCACATACACGAAGAAACTTCGAGTGAACCATTATGTTTAGTCATGTACCATTCCCTTTCCTTCGTGATATATGACAAAGTTAGAGGAGAGATGTTTGGCACCCATGTGTAACAACTTCTTGAACACAAGCCACTCGTTATCCTCTTTGCTCGTTTGTCTCTATTTCTCGTTATTGTATTCCGGTATCCCTGTGATTAAATCACAATGCGTCTGGCCAGACTAGAATGGATACCGTCATACCGAGTGGTCCCAAAGTCAATATCTCTTCATCGTGAAGGAGAAAATCCCATTATTGAACTATCACAGTCACTAGCCACACCATCTGACATACCCAGAACTTATTTTACTACTTCCCATTTACGGAAGGATTCATCTAAGACCAAAGCATGTCTTCTTGTGTGAAGCAACTCAATACTCTCATGGTCTAAGGAATTACGTATATGATAACATTTCATGATATGACTTATAACGTAGTTACGATGTGATCTCTAAGTATATCATTCAATACTGGGGTCGGTTCAACATCATTGTTCTGCTAACAATATGTTCCCATTGCTACTGGCATCCTTGTTACAAGAACAATGTCCATGATTAATAAAACGTAATCATCAGTTAGCACATGAGCTGGTCTTAGAGGCTAAACCAGGAACTCTTGGTGTTTACATTTCCACACATGCAAGTGAGTTTTCTTCTGAATCTCACAGTCAGGGTCATTGCAATTATAGCACAGAAATATAAACATTAATTACGAACGTGGAAATATATATATAATAACATTTTATTATTGCCTCTAGGGCATATTTCCAACATTCTTCTCATCCTGACTAGCGTCTGCTGGTGGTTCGTCACCTAACGCGGCCTCTAGTACGTATGCCATCTTGAGGGGAACGAGGAGAATCCTCAGAGTGCGGAACCAGTTGGTGAAGTTTGACCCATTGGTTTTCAGTTTTTCTTTGTCTAGGAATGACCCTAAGTTGAATGAGGGGCGAGGTGCAGCCATCTACAATGGTTATTTGCAAAACACATATTTAGACTTTGTTCATAATTGGAGTTCAATTTTTATTAATTCTAAAACTCCCACTTAGTTAAACATCTCTCCAAATTTACTAAGTGATTAACATAATCCTAGTTTGATTGATCGTCCTCGAATATCACACGGCCGACGACACATCTCCCTAGGTAGGCCATCATGCCAATCATATTAGTTATATGACTCATGCTTAATATTTCGGTCATCCGTATCCCAAGATCATATCTACATATGTCAAGCCTGCCAGTCGAACCTTAGTGTATGGCTGTTCAGCAAGGCCATATCTGCATATGCTAGGCTTGCCAAACACAACCTCATGCGATCGCTAATGTATGTATGACACCTGATCGTCACGGCCTGCCTATCATAAAGAGATCCTTCCAGGCGGTGCCCACTAAGGGACAATACAATCATGGTATTGAGAGAGATTATCCTATCATGCTACCGTCGCATATCTAGCATATTAGCAAGACAGGAAGTAAAACTGTAAATCATACAAGCTATTATCCCCCCTTACATGAAAATTAAAGTTAAAACGCCTTCTAATTTATCTTTTGCAAGTTTTACGTGGCTGCTAAGGGGTTTCGAGAGAGAACCGCTTTCTATCCTGCGAAAACAAGCCACAACACAAATCCTGCAATCGTCTCTATTACACCCTTGTCAGGGCCCTCCGTTGCAAACGTCTTCGCGTCGCTAATGTTAGAGAGACAGACACCCCAAGCCACTTATATGGTACAAACCATATGTCAAGCGTGGAACCAGTCTCGCGTAAACGCGTAAGGTCGGTCGGGGCCGCTTCGTTAGGACATTGCTGCAACGCTAAACGAGTACACGTGGGAGGGTAACAATTGGAGAATTGATGCCCACATCCTAGATGTGTTCTACCCGTACAATACATCTATGCATAGCCTTGGTCATGACACCACTGTTGGGGATCGACGCAGAAAAAATAATTTTCCTACCTACGAGTCCCGAACCCAAGATCTATGCTATGCTGATGTATGTAACGGAAGGAATCGGTGTTCATACCTTTGAAGACCGAAAGAGGGAAACGTTCCTCGAACGTGGTTGGCATAGACTCTGATCTTACGAACTCCCTGTCGTGTTGAAGAACCTCCGACGATGAAGTAGCACCACACGTGTAGTGCCTCACGGGATTACACACGTACGGTGCAACCGACGTCCCTCCGGGCTCCGAACCAGAAGAGCAGCGAAAAGAAGATTGATCTGGATCCCGATTCCGGCAGCGCGACGGCGTCCGGATGATGGTGAAACCCCCAACAACGTGCAAACTCCAAACCAGGGGAGTCCGCTCTAGGTCGGAGAAATAGAGAGAGAGAGAGAAACTCAATGTTATATTGAAAAAGGCACCCCCACTCCTCCTTATATAGGCCAAGGAGGGGCTCCAACCCCTCCCCTTCCCCCATGTGGGACTAAACCCCCAAGGAGGGAGTGTTGCGGCTAGGAGGGGGGATGGGGCCCTCCCTTGGAGCCAAGCCCAAGGGGGGAGGCTCCCCCTTCCCCTCATAGGCCTTTTAAGGCCCAAATACCTTTTCACCTTTTTAATTAATTATTTAATTCTTTTTTAATATTTAATTCTGTCAATTAAATAATAAAACATATTTAAACATTAATATATATTATTTTGAACCTCTCAAAATATCCGGAATAGCTTTCGGCACCTCCCGGTACATTTCCGGTGTTTTCTCTCTTTTCACCGATGATCCCGAATCAATCCTTAATGCATCGATCGCCCTTAAGTGTGACACCCTACGGTCCGGGAAACAGTAGACATGATCGAGACACTCTCTGACCAATGACCATCATGTGGGATCTGGTTACAATCCTTGATGTGCCCCTACGCTTCCATTGAATAAACTTCATCGCTATTGAACCGTTAACAATATGACTTGATCCCTTTGTGCTTTGGTACTATGTTTGTCCGAGGTATGACCGTCGGTATCCAATACCTAGTTCTTCCTCGTCTCCGACATAACATGTTTACTCGTCTGTGAATATTACATCTCTTGTGACCTAGTCACTTGCTTGCAAGCTATTGATGCAACACCACCGAGTGGGCCTAGAGTACCTATCCGTCACTCGGATTGACAAATCCCGCTCTGATCTATTTCATACTCCTCAACATATCTACTTCGGAATACCCAATATACACCTTTTCAGTTACCATGTTTCAGTGTAACGGTTAATGCACTCAAAGCATCCTAATAGATAGCAATCATGTATGATCATCAAGGTCTAAGGATTCAATCACTATGTTATTAAGTCATCGCAATGCTGAACTTATGTGACTTGATCACACTGCAATGCTTAAGGTGGGTGTGTGTCCATCACATCATTCTCCTAATGATATGACCTCATTGTCAATATTCTATTATGTTCTCATGATCAGGAAACCTTGATCATCAATTGCCCAATGAGCTAGTATGCCTGAGTTTAACTAGGGACCAGTTTTTTATATATCACACGTGTATTAATGTTTCCGCTTAATACAGTTCTAGCACAATATATAACGTATTATGAACAAAAAGATATGTGACAAATATCTTTATTAATTTGCCTCTAGGGAACATATCCAACAATCTTCACCGAGGGAAATATGCTGCTATCTACATCTCAAACATTCCACTTTGGGTAACCAACGAGGGGCGAGAAGCCATTGAAGCAATTTCTGACGCTGTTGCTGGGGACGCAAGCAAAGCTATACCCGCCAACTCTCGCGCCATCAAAGCAATTTCTGGCGCCGTTGCTAGGGAACTCCGCACTTCAAGATAGGGGAGTTGCACACTATCTTTTATCTTTGCTTTTTATTCTTGTTAGTTTACCTTTCAGTTTTTGCTTTAGTGTCCTGTAAGAGAAAGTTTTTCCCCAGAAGGTTTTGGAGATTGTTGGACAAAGAAGAAGTGGAACTAATATTGTTTTCGAGCATAAACAGATACTTAGGTTCTGAAAGAATGGAGTTTGCAAGGAGAAGGTCGAACGACAACTCACTGCAGAAAAGCTGCAGTCAACTACCGAAACCTTTGAAGGAAGACGACCCCTAAAATTGCTGTCTAAGAAGAAGTCTCTCTCGAGTAAAAGCGCAACGAGGAGAAAGCTGAAGCCGATCAAATACTTCGTCTTTTTACTAGTTTCTCTTTGTTTTCTTGAGTCGTAGGAAAAACCGTACTATTAAGAGGGGTTTGCTAGTTGAGATCTTAGTCGAAGTTAATTTTCTCTGCTCAACCTAAACCCACGAAAGCCTACCGAGATAAATCTTACTGAGTCGAGTGAATAGCTCGAAGGCAAAGTCATCGCACTTCGTGCCTTCGAGAGAGAACTCGTTCGGTAAGTCAGCTTACTTGTTCCTCAAGTAAAGTTGCGCAGTGATTGGAATCCGACCGTTGTGGACACGCGTCAAGCGGTTGCATCGGGTCACTTCAGTCATTTTACCCATTGGGATCGCAGCCTATAAATACCCCGCACCTACCCGCCATTTCGGGTTGGCTGCTCCACTAAAGATTCTAAGCCAGAAGTACTGTGAGCATCCCAAGAGAGATCCATCGAGAGAAAACCAAAACCCAAATCTGAGCTGCGTTGAGAAATTCACAGACACTTAGGTCGCGATTAGCCGATCTTTTTATCTTGGAGAACTGCAAGTCTCCTAGACGGTTAGGCGTCGCCTGTCAAGCTGTCGAAGAGAAATTGTCGCTGCTGAAGGAAGTTTGTAAAGGTCTCGGAGATCTCCTGAATCATCTACCACGAGTGAAAACATAACAAGCTCGAGGAGTTTGTTGCAGTGGAGAATAGGATGAAGAGAGTTTTGCTCCAGGTGTTCAATCACCAGTCCCTCCAACCAGATGTAGCACTTTGCAAAGTGTGAACTGGTTTACCAAACATCGTTGTGTCAGGCTCGTTTTCCTTCTAGCTTTTACATTACGTATTTACTTGTTGCCTTCTTGTCTTCGATGTTTTCCTCCGCTCCCAATCCCTTCGAGCCACACATAACTTTCGATACTGTATTTCCTTCGAGATGCCTGTAGACCTTCGTAGTTTGCATGAATTCCTTCTAAGTTCCTTAGAATTTTTAGAAGTGATCATTCACCCCCTCCCCCTTTGATCATTCTTGAGCTTTCAATTGGTATCAGAGCTAGGCATTCCCTACGCTCTGCGTATTTTGGTCTAACAACCTGGAGTGTATTCAAGAATGTCGTTTACAGCTTTTCGCTCAGGGGAACCGATTCCTATTTACAATGGGAAGTACTATCCTTATTGGAAGGACACAATGAAGAGGAACATCATGGCCATCAACTCTGCCGCTTGGGAAGTTGTCATGAATGGTGTAACTGTCAAAGACAAAAATTCTATCACTCCTGAAGAGGAAAATAAGATGGAACTCGATCCTGAAGTCTGGGTATTCATTACAAATCATCTGATTCCAGAGAAATATCATGAAGTCAAGAATATTTCTTCGGCCAAAGGTGTCTGGGACTATCTCGAGAAGATTGGTGAAGGTGTCTCTACTCAGGAAGATGCTCGTATTGACACCCTTCAAAGCAAATTCTATCGTTTCAAGAGGCACGAGGGAGAAAAAGTTAATTCCATATACAGCAGACTCACTGCGCTGTCAAATGAACTGATTTCCCTCGATGCCAAAGACATTACCAATCGGATTATTATCAGAACTTTTCTCCATTCCCTTGATGATTCCATCGATCACATTGTGCTGATGATTAAGGAAAGGACAGATTTCAAGGATCTTGTTGCCGCTGATATTCTTGAGAGACTCAACACTTTCGAGATGGAAGAAGATGAAAAACGAGATGTTAATGGGACTCGAAGAAAATCTCATGCACTTAAGGACAGAGCTTCACATCATTCCACTCCTGAAGCCAGTTCTGAATCTGGAGGTGCCTTTGATGATCCCGAGAATATTGGAAAGGATCTGGCACTGATAATGAAAAGATTCAACCGCTTTCAAAGAAGGAACTCCTCTTCACCAAAGAAGAACTACTCTTCAAGACATTCTAGCAATTCATCACAGCATCGATGATCATCCAGAAACTCTTCAGCGAAAGATAACTGCTGCTACAAGTGCAAGAAGCCAGGTCACTTCATTACTGATTGTCCTCTCTGGGAAATTGAACATAGATCAAAGCATTCTCACAGCAACTCTTCGAGCAAGTCACACAGATCGAGCAAAAACTATGAATCGAAGAGATATGACTCAAAGTCCAAAAAAGACAAGAAAGATGGTTCTGATGATGACAAGAAGAAGAACTACCACAAACATCGAGAGAGTTCTTCCTCGAAATCACATTCCTCTCGATGCAAGAATTCTCACCGTGCCAAAGCCAATTTGGGTAAAGAGATGAACTCTGAAGATGAAGCATCCGGTTCCGAAGCTGAATCAAACTCAAGATTTGGTTTTGGTTCTGGTTCTGAATCTGATGGGGTTGCTGGTTTAGCATTTGCTTCGAGCAAGACTTCAAGTTCATTCTTCACCAACCAAAGCAGTGAAGATGAATCTCCAGCTTACTGCTTCATGGCCAAGGATAAGGTATCCTCTTCTAAGAATTCCTACGATACTTCTGATGGATCTTCTTATGAAAGTAACTCTAGGATAAGCTATGCCAAACTTGCCAAAATTTATTCTATCCAACAAGATGAACTAGATTCTCTAAGTGAAACTATTCAAAAATCTGAAACTTTGTTGATCGATGAGATTGAGAAAGGTCAAACTTTGACCAATGAGCATGCTGATCTAAAGGAAAAGTATGATGAACTTTCCTCTCGGCATGATCTTATCTCAGTGGACTACGAGAAGCTAACCTATGAATTCCTTCAAATGAAAATGGCTCTAGAGAAACTGAGAGAGGCTAATGAAGAGTTGGAAAGTGTCAATCTCACGCTCATGGCTCAACAAGGCTCAGAAGCTAAAAATGAATCTACTTCACCTTGCTTAACTTGTTTGGAACAAAGTAAAATTGAGTCTATTTCTGAGAAATCGAAAGGAAAGCAACCTATTGTTATTGATGATGCTAACCCCTCGAAAGAGGAAACAATTACCGGGGAACTCCTCAGGTTGATAATTTTATTTGAAACAGGCATGTCCACAAGTGTGCAGGGACACCAGTACATGTGTGATATCCTAAGGAAGGCTTTACTCCATAGGAATCCTCGAAACGAAGGAGTTGGTTTCATAAGGAAACTCAATCCTGATGGCACCTACTGGGTACCCGAGCAATATCCTAAAAACGTCTGGGTTCTTGTGAAGGAAAAGCCCATTAATATTGCTAACCTTTCAGGTTTCAGTTGCAAAATTGATAAGGCTATTGTTGATGAATCGCTTGATTCTAACTACAAGCTTGTCAAAGACTAGGAAGGAAAGGTGTCGGCTGAATTCTTTGGTACTCCTCCGAAGAATGGTTTCTATAAGCGAAAGATTTGGGTTCGCAAATCTCTCATAGAAAAACTGCCCCTTAACCATTCTATGCAGGGCAAATCCTCGGTACCACCGAATCACTACTTTTCTCTCGAGGATAGAAATGAACCTTTGGTGCCTGCTTCAAATGTTCCCCAAAAGGAATACTATCGTATTGATAGAAATGGTTATCGTCATCGTGACAATAATACCAAAATTGATGTTACCCATCAATACTCTAACCCCTCGTCGAGGAATTATGTTTATGGTGTGCTTGATGGTCCCCCTCACTAATATAATCATGTTCGCTATAATATCTCTGCTTCGTCTAGCACTTCCATGCCTTCTAAGTCACCTGCTCGTTTGTGGGTGGTTAAGAAGAACTAATTCCTCTGCAGGGCTATGTCTCTGGTGGATCCGAATGGGTCATGGATAGTGGTTGTACAAATCATATGACCGGAGACAAAGAGTTGTTCACCGAAGACAAACTTACCAAATCTTCACAGAGATATATTACCTTCGGTGACAACAACAAAGAAAAAGTACTTGGTTTGGGTAAGGTTGCAATATCGAAGGATAAGCATATTGACAAGGTTATGCTTGTTCAATCACTAGGATTTAATCTTCTGTCTATCTCAAAACTTTGTGATATGGGTATGCTTGTACTGTTTTCTGCTTCTCGTTGTGTTGTCTTTTCACAGGATGATTATTCCTTCGTGTTTGAAGGATATCGCAAAGGTGATCTTTATATTGTTGATTTCTCTTCGGGACCTGCAGTGTCCACATGCTTAATGGCTAAAGCCACTTCTGGTTGGTTATGGCACCGAAGACTTGGTCATGCAGGAATGAAAAATCTTCAAACTCTTATCTCGAAGAAGAATATCGTTGGAATTGATAATGTTAAATTCGATAAAGCTCGTCTATGCAGTGCCTGTGAAGCGGGAAAGATTTCCAAGAAACATCACTCAGCAAAAACTATCATGACTACTACTCGACCTCTTGAATTGCTTCATATGGAGTTATTCGGTCCTCAAAATTATGCTAGCCTTGGAGGTAACAAGTATGGTCTGGTTATTGTTGATGATTTCTCTCGATATACTTGGGTTTTCTTTCTAGATGACAAGAGCAAGGTCGTTGAAATTTTCAAAACTTTTGCAAAGAGAGATCAAACTGAGTATGAATTATCTCTCAAGCATATTAGAAGTGATAATGGTACAGAATTCAAGAACACTCATACTGAAGAATTTCTTGATGAATATGGCTTTACTCATGAATTCTCGGTTGCTTATACACCACAGCAGAATGGCATGGTCGAGAGAAAGAATCGAACACTTGTTGAAATGGCCAGAACAATGCTTGCTGAATACAAGACTCCTATCAGGTTCTGGGCCGAAGCAATTAATACTGCATGTCATATCATCAACAAGGTTTATCTGCACAAATTTCTGAAGAAAACTTCACATGAGCTTATTACGAGTAAAAAGCCGAATGTTTCATATCTCAGGGTTTTTGGTGCTCCATGTTATATCAGAGATATGAATCACAGCTCCAAGTTTGCCCCAAAGGCACACGAAGTTTTTCTCCTAGGCTATGGTTCAAATTCTCACACTTACAGAGTTTACAACTCTCATCTTGGCAAAGTTGTAGAAACTGTAAATGTTCGATTTGATGAAACTAACGGCTCTCAAAAGGATCAATTACCTATTAACCTGGATGAACCACCTTTGGACGAAGTTATCAGGTACATGGCTATTGGAGATATTCGGCCTGTCGAAGGAAATGCACATCAAGCCAACAAGGATGATGATGTTCCAATGTTCCCACACATAGCCCGGGGCACTGGAGATCAACATCCTGAAGCAAATGATGCACAGGTAGAAGGAGAACGCATAAACGAAGAAAATGCTCAACCCGAAGGAGAAGCTGAACCCGAAGAAAATGATCCCGAAGGACAAGCTGATCCTGAAGGCCAAGCTGATCCCAAAGAACAACCGGATCCTCAAGATGATCAAGGAGCTTTACCTCATGTTCGAAGAAGAGTGGATGTCGACTCAATACTCGAAGAAATTCGTTTACCAGGTCGTCCCACAACTCGCTCTCGTACTCGTTTAGCTAACTTCTGTGGAAATTTTTCGTTTGTATCCATGTTAGAACCATAGAAATTTGATGAGCCATGAAGGACTCAGACTGGATGATTGCAATGCTCAAAGAACTTAATCAGTTCGAGAGAAATAAAGTCTGGTCGCTTGTCGATAGACCTGATCCCAAGAAGCATAATATCATTGGTACGAAGTGGATTTTTCGCAACAAGCAAGATGAAGATGGTATTGTGGTAAGGAACAAAGCTCGATTGGTTGCACAAGGCTACACCCAAATCGAAGGTATTAATTTCGGTGAGACTTATGCTCCAGTGTAACAGCCCAGTTTTCACAAAATTTAAATTTTTTGTTTTCGGTGTAAGTTGTTTGATTGTCTGATTTGTTTGCGGTGTTTGCATCCCTGATTTATCGATCAGCGATTATTTTCCCCCCTCTTATCTCGTACCGGACGGAGACCGAACCTTGCCACTCTGAAACTCGACCTTTGCGACACCAGGTTTCGCCCGATCACCGTCGCGAAAACCGCACGAGACCAGCCGCAGCCAACAGAACCAAAAACCCCGTTTAATAATTAAACGGGATATTTTATAGCGCGCCGGAAAGTGTTATTGGAACGGTTCCAGCGCGAGGTGAACGCCTCCGGCTCGACGCGTTGATCGCGCAGTTCGATGTTTTACCCGAATCGGAGGTCCTGTGGGCCCCCGGCGGTCAGAAACGTGAGCACCGCGCGGGCAAGGGAAAAACCGGGGATGTTTTTGCAAACTGCCAGCCACCTAGGCTATATAAAGACCACCACACTCCCACCCCTCTTTTAGGGTTTCTTTAGTCCAAAATTGCAGCCACACCCCCAGATCTGGTCCAAATTTTCATCCAAAAGCCCCCATTTTTCGCAACCTGTCAGAACCCTCTGTTAGGTAATGCGCTAGGGTTAGCAAGTCTCTTTCATCATGTTAAAAATCTCAAAAGAAATCATTGAAATCAAAATCAAAAGCAAATTGGGAGAAGGAACCCCCCCCTAGTTGAATTAATTCAAAAGGCCAGATAAAAATCTTCTCCAAAAATTCATGTTAGATTTTTGAAAAGTCTTATAAATGAGTGTGATCACATATCAAGTGATGTGGGACCCACCCCATGCTCATGGATTTTTCAAATATTCAAACAGTGCCTTGGAATTAATCAAAAACCCCTATTTGAGTTAAGATTCAAATTATTTGAATTTTAAAAAGTGCCAAACTTTATAAGTGGCTAGTCTATATTATTTTGAGGCCATATAAAAAGTTTCAGCATTTTATAAATTGGTTTGCTATTTTTTTGGCAGAGCCAAAACAAAAGTCAGAAAAAGAAATAGAAAAGAAGAACACTAGGCAAAGAAGCCCGACTAGCTCCCCCGAAGCCCACTTGGAGCTCCCCTGTCGTCTTCCCCGGGCACGAGCACATTGCTGCATGCCCGGCATGCCGCAGCTGCCGCGGTGGCAGCCTCCCAGCCGCGCCCCTGCCTCCACCTCGTTGCAGAGACACCTGGAGACGCCCCGTTTCTTTTCCCCTCCCTCCAGAACCACCTCCCCCTCCTTCATCGCCGTGTTCGTCCTCGACAGGAGAACTCGCCGGAGCACCGAAGCGCCCCCGCATGGCCATTGACGCCGAGGAGCCCACCAAGATTTCCAGGACGTGCGCCGTGCTCATCTTCGTCGCCGTGCAGAAGTAATCGGGCTCGGAGCCACTGTAGTCGCCGCAATCGTCGTCGCCATCTCGTCGGAGCCGCCGCGCGTCGTCTTCCATTCCATCGCTAACGGCGCCCCTCTGCCCTCCCCGACCTCGTCGTCGCACTCAGGGTGAGAAGTAACCTTTTCCCCTCAACAAGCTAGCCCCCTCTCGCCCTCTGTCCTGCGCCACCATGGGAGCCGAGCTCCGTCGCCGCCATGGCAGACAGTGAGGTCGCTCCCGTGTCCTTTTTTTCCGTTTCGTTGAGTCCATCGTGCTCCTGGCACCTCCAGGAGACGACTGGGGTAGCGCATGGTCATGGTTTCCCCTTGAATCGAAGAACCAAAAGTCGCCGGACTTCTGTCTCCGCCGTTCGTCGTCGCAGACGCGCTTCCGGTGGACTCCAGTGACCCCCTCCAGCACAGGTCGACGCGGCGTCCTCCCAGCAGTCGTTTGGTGCCTCTGGCGTGCCAAACGCACATCCAGAGCTTGATCCCGCACACGCCGGCGTGCTCTGGCTCGCCGGAGCTCGTCACCAGCGACCCAGCCGACGTGGCAGGGTGATTAGCCACTAATCCCACTCCCACTGAGGCTGACATGTGGGCCCAGCCCTGCTAATCTCCTCTGTTTAGTTTAAAAACGTTTAAATCGATTTAATTAACACAGTGACACTTACAGGTGGGACCCCCTTGTCAGTGGCCCCCTGACGCCAGCACGAGGTCATGCTGACGCAGTAAATGAATTTCCAGAAAATTAGAAATGAATTAAAGAAATTCCAGAAAATCCTGAAAATAGCCCAAACTTTGGAAATTCATAGAAAATTCATATTAACTCCAAATTGGACAAATAATATATGAAAAATGATCAGGAGAAAATAAGCTATCCAAAAATCCAATTTTCAACTATGTTTGAGTTGAATTTAAATTGGGACAAGTAGCATTTTTCATTTGATTTAATTGGAATTTATTCAAATTAAATTCAAATCCTTTTGCAACTTGGACCTTGGCAACAAGCTACATTTCAACCACACATCAGAGGCATATCATAGACATTTCAAAATGATTCAAATTGATCAAGCAATGTCACATGTAACTTGGCTAAGTTTGAATTCGAATTGGAGTTTGAATTTGCAATTCAAATTGCAATATACTCCATTTAAATGGAATTGCCTAACACATCAAAGCATATACATCAAGTTTCAACCTTCCATCATGTGTTTGTGCATTGTATTTACTTTGCTACCTTGTTTGTTGTTTGTCGAGTAGAGGTGGAACCGGAACCGGAGGCTGCCCCCTTCATTGAAGACCCCGAACCCGAACCTCGTCAGCAAGGCAAGCAAACCCCCATTGATCATGTCGATAAAATCCCACTTCCCTCTCATGTCTCGCTTATGCATTGTTTAGGATGATTACCATGATGCGTTTCTACCGCATAGATGAACCCATTCCTTTGCATGACCTATCATTTTGTCACAGTAGTAAGCAAACCACAATCCTAGCACATGTAGGAGTTGATTGATATCATGTGGCCCCTGCAATTTTTACAGCTTATCGCATGCTTAGAGTGATACCTTGATGATACTGTTATGTGAGTCGGGATGGTAGTGATCATGTTGATGATGGTAGATGGTAGTGATCATGTTGATGATGGTAGAGCAGGTGATACGTCCAAAACGTATCTATAATTGCTTCTTGCTCCATGCCTCTTTTTTCTGATATTGCTATGTTATTGATGAACTTCCATACACTTTTGATCATATTTGGACTAACCTATTAACTCAGTGCACCCCAGTGTTAGTTCCTGTTTTCTGCTGTTTTTCTATTTCAGGTTTCCCCCATATTAAAATTGCTCCAAAAATTCGGGAAATATCCAATAAAAAATCACCAAGGAGGGGCCAGAGGGGACCCACCAAGGCCCCAGGCGACCTCCCGGCGCGCCCTAGGGTGGGGTCGTGCCAGGGGGTCGCCTGCGCCTCCGACCCCGCCACCGGCCAACTTCGGTCGTCGCACCAGCCCCGCGCCCCCGCAGGCCTCTCTCTCCTCCTCCACGCTCCTTTCCTCCCTCCATCCTCTCCCTCTCACCTCTTCTCCTCCCTGCAGATCGCGTCGCCGGCCGCCGCCTGATGGCGCCATGGCCGAGCTTGGCAGCAGCTCGCCGCCCGCGCCTCCTCGAGCCGTCGACCGAGCCGGATCCGGCGGCCTCCTCCGCTGCCTCGCCCCCCTGTCCTCCTCCCGTAGCCTCGCCCGGGTTCCTCGCCGGCAGACGGCCTGGCGGCGCCGCCGCTCGTCGGTGGGACGACGCCCCCGTGCGAGCTCGCCCGGTCCGCCCGTGGCCACTCCAGCCTGGGCCGAGGCCCAGTGGTAAGCACCCCCTTTTTCTTTTTTTTCTTTTTTTTCTTTTTCCTGTTGGGCCCAGTAGCAGATTCGACCCGTTTATTTTTATTTCTGCTAGGTTTTTTATTTAACTGCAGATTGTATTGTTTTTATTGCGGTGCCCGTATCTTTTCACTCGTAGCTCGAATCGCGACGCTTTAAACATGAAAGTTGCTTAGAATTTTGTCTAGTTTAATAAAATGTTGCTTGTTTCCATGTTTGACTTTGTTTACATGATGTTTGACTGCTAATTACACTGCTTGCCACTGTAAACTGTAATTGCAATAACTTTTTAACCGTTGCTCCGATTAAAATGTTTCTTATATGTAACTTGACTAGAATTGCATGTAGGTTGTGTTTATACTGTTCTCGCTTGCTAAAATAATAATAAAATATTGTTTAGGGCAAAACAGTACCAAATTCCATCTTTATCATGGGGTCCGCAATAGTTTGCCATGTCTAGGATTTCACCCCACTTAAATTGACTAGCTTAGGTAGTTTATTTATGCTTCACCTCTTGCCATGTTTGTGTGCTATGCCATGCTTGATTGAGATGCCATGTTAACAACCTTTGTTGATCACCTGTATCTAAACAACTTGAACCACCGTAAACGTGCGGTATCGTCGTGTGTGACGAGTACTCCACTTAAATTGTTTGTAACCTCTCTCGATGGTAGGTGCGATGTCTCGTGGTGCTGCTTGTTGATGCTTGCTCGTGTTTGCCTCGTAGTAATAGATGCTTGCTCGTTGATTGCTTTCCAGTGTTTCCTTCCTGTGTGCCTCCCGCGGTTACTTTCGGAGACGATGCGAGCTTGCGATCAACTACACCTTCGGAACCCAACTTATCAACAGGCAAGGACTATACATTACTTATGATCCATTCTATTTCAACCAGCGGTTTGCATGCTAGTCTAGGTTAGCTTCGATGTTTGATCCTACCACATGTTTACAGCCTCTTTCAAACCGATACAGCCATGTCCCCTCCCAGCAAACCTTGTACTGCTATGTTACTATTTCTCGTTGCTCAGCCCCTTCTTAGTATGCATGCTTAGGATGCTATGATGTTACCCTGTTACTCCTTGGTTTGGGCTATCATAATATTATTGTTGTTGATGATATGATTATTATAATGTTGACTATATTCGACGAAGGATGGAAGGTCTAGGCTATCCCGCCCCGACGCTTTGTTCCATTTGAGTCACCTAGGATCCGAGTTCCGGGTATTGGTTTTAAGACTGAGCGTGCCTAACCGCGTGTGGGATTTTATGGGGTCTCCTTTTCTTACCTACCTAGCTTCAAGCATTTCTAGTGGTGGCCCAAGCTGATTTTACCTTTTCAAACTGTGTGTGTGCTGGTCGTACGCCAGTAGTTTTCCAACCAACCCGGACCAGTGAGGACATAGTTCCCTTGCTGGCCCATCATGACCGGCTGAGGACCCGGTTTCCCATGTGTGATTAACCGGCAATCCAAACCTGGAGTCATATGGTAGAGACCAGATCGAGAGCGTGGCCGGCTCCTGAGCTGGATGTCGAATCACCGGGGGCCACCCGGATTTGTTCGTTGTTAGCTAGAGGGACCTGTCGTTTCGGATCTCTTGGAACTAAATCATAAAATGGTTGCCTGTGATGGGTAGCAACTGAGAGAGATGGGCGTGCGTGCGGAGCCTTGTAATGGGTAGTTGGTACACCCCTGCAGGGTTTAATCTTTTCGAGAAGCCGTGTCCACGGTTATGGACGACTTGAGACGTACTCCTTGTTCATAGACAACAACAAGTGAGATAATCTTAATATAACTTGATCAACGTGTGTGTGTGCCTTGACTGCTTCTTCTTTGTCGGGATGCGAAGAGGAGGACAAGGATAGGATAGGTGTTATGATTGCGTAAGTAGTTGATAGCAAGACTTGTTGGAGGCGATTTCTCATCGAATGCTTGGCTTCTTATCTTACTCTCTAGATCGTTAGCCACTTCATAAATGCTAGTGCGGCAGAAACCTCACCACTTACCCCTTCCTTACCGTAAACTACTAGTTGTCCTAGAATGACAAGTGATGAAGTCCTTGCTGGGTCAGTTGACCACTACAGTTGGATGCTGAGTACTTCTGTACTCATGATACTACCCCCAAACTCTTTTCAGGGTTCTTGATCGACAACAGGTATGGTGACCGACGTTTCACGTGGAGACTCGACGACGACTAGATAGGCGGATCCCGGCGGAGGGCCTGGACCCGTGTGGTTATGGGGATCGATGTTTTTCTCTTTGCCACTAGGCATTTGCTTGTAGTCTGTACTCAGACATATATCTTCCGCTGTTGAATTGTATTAAGGTAGTTGTATGCCGATTGTATGAGATGTTGTATCCTTGTATCTGTAATGTTGTGATATCATGTTGGAAATCCGGGGCATATGGCTATGTCATATGTCGCGGTGGGACCGATATGTGCTTCGTCCCCGGATCTGGATGTAACCATCTAGATCTGGAACAGTACCGCATATCGGGCCTTACATCCAGTTGCTCGACTTGAATCTATTCATGTCATGCTTGCTTTTGCCAATTACAATGGTATATTGCTATATCAAATGGATGTCAAAAGTGCATTTCTGAATGGTGAAATCGAAGAAGAAGTACATGTTATGCAGCCACCAGGTTTTGAAGACCCGAAGAATCCTGATAAGGTGTACAGGTTGCACAAGGCCCTATATGGGTTAAAGCAAGCACGTCGTGCTTGGTATGAAACACTGAAGGATTTTCTTCTGAAGAAGGGCTTCAAACCAGGAACAACTGATCCGACTCTATTTACTCGTGCATACAAAAATGATCTTTTTGTGTGTCAAATTTATGTCGATCATATTATTTTTGGCTGTACTAACACTGATATTAGCGAAGAATTTGCTCGTATGATGTAGAAGAAATATGAGATGTCTATGATGGGTGAATTAAAGTTCTTTCTCGGGCTTCAAATCCGTCAACAGAAAAAATGGGACTTTTATATATCAAGAGAAGTACCTCAGAGATTGCCTGAAGAAGTTTAATCTTGTCAGTTGCAAAACTATCAAGACTCCAATGCCTACGAATGTTCATCTAGATGCAGATGAGAAGGGCAAACCTTTCGATCAGAAGAAATATCTCTCGATGATAGGTTCGCTTCTTTACCTTTGTGCATCTAGACCTGACATTATGCTATCAGTTTGTATGTGTGCTCGTTTTCAGGCAAACCTGAAAGAATCACATCATATTGCTGTCAAGCGAATTCTTCGATATCTTGCTCATACACCAACTTTGGGACTATGGTATCCCAAAGGTGCTCAGTTTGATCTCGTTGGATATTCTGATTCTGACTGGGCTGGTGATCGAGTCGACAGGAAATCTACCTCAGGCACATGTCATTTTCTCGATAGATCCCTTGTCTGTTGGGCTTCAAAGAAACATAATTGTGTATCTATTTCTACGGCTGAGGCCGAGTATATTGCTGCAGGTTCATGCTGCATCAAATTCTGTGGCTCAAGCAAACGCTGAAAGATTATGGTATTCTTGTGAAGAAAATTCCATTGCAATGTGATAACGAGAGTGCTATCAAAATTTCCCATAATCCTGTGCAACACTCTCGAATGAAGCATATTGATATACGCCATCATTTTCTACGAGATCACGTTCAGCGAGAAGATATTGTTATCAGCCATGTTCGCACCGAAGATCAATTGGCTGATATCTTTACGAAGCCCCTGGATGAGAAAAGGTTTTGTGCACTAAGGTGTGAGTTGAATATCCTGGACTCACGCAATGTGCAGTAAGATCGAAACCATCGGTACTCTGTATTATATTTTCTTTATTTCAGTAGTTTACTTTCATTGTTTTTCTATTGTGTTTCTTTTTCGTTTGTTTTTGTTCGTTTGGTGTTGTCCTATACACTTATCTCTCCGAGTCTTTCTTATCGCTGTTTTTACCTCGGATTGACTAAGTATCAGACCCTGTTTTCCATCTATTCTATCCCTACCCAATCTTTGCTTTTCTCTCGTGAACATGTATATTTATACTCGATTAAGATTCCCTTCGAATGTCATTGATTCCGAAGGAAAATCTATTGAACTTTTATCTTCTTTTATACTCGATGTTCGATGAGTTTGGTTTCGGACGTAGAGCAACTTTCTTTCGGTTCATTGGGATTTTGCCGCAATTATCGCCACAAAATCCGTCCGTTGAATGCGGAGAGACGCGGAATCTGCGCCGTTGGATCAGATCTGATAGTTATGTCAGACCTCTCCCTTATAAATACTGATCCACCCCACAGGCACAGGTCACGCCAATTCCCTCGACTTCATCACTTCGCTCCAGAAATTCTCTCTCGCGCACCACCGTGCTGTTCGTCGCCGTCGACTCTCTCGCCGCTTTACTGTCGGAAGAAAGCCGCCGGAGACCTTCTCGTCGACGAGGAACTTCATCCACGCCGCTGTAGCCGCCGTGCATCGCCAAGTTAGGGTAAGTGCGGCTCTGGACACGATTCCAACCTCATCTGTTCATCGTGCCCCAGATTTGTTCTTGATTTCTCTTATTTTTCTAGGTCTGTTTGATCTGTTCAGATCATTGAACTTTGGGAAATCAGTTTGTAGGATTGTCTGTCGATTTCCAATCTGGTCTAGGTAAGAAATCCCTCGGATTCTCTCACTTAGGCATATCCCACAGATGAGTGCTGATAGATTTACGCTTGTGCAAATTCTTTCATACAAGTTCTTCGTTAGATTAACACTCGATGAAAATCTAGCCTATCACTTCCATGAAAAACTTGCTTCAAGAAAAATTCCTCGATATGTTAACTGCGTTCCAAATGTATTTCCCCGAAACCAGCTGGTACTTGTTCAAAACTTTCCTATATTCCCTCGTACCTATCTATTTCGTAGGAAAATGTCTGGGAACGAAGGAAATGTCAGAGCACCCAAGCGTGTGGGAGGTCGTACAAGAATCACGAACAACTCTAAAGGTTTGTCAGAGGATTTGATCATCGAGAGGAAACTGAGAACGCCTGAAGGATCAGAAGATGAACGTACGAGAGAAAACAGACTGCAAGAGATACGAAGGCTTCAAGCCCTTCGTTGGTATGAATACAAGTCTCTGATCCCTCGCTGGGAGAGCTTGTTTGCCTTGAAAAATCCTTGGTCCGATGTCAAATCATTAAGGCCCAAGTGGACGAAAGATAATCGACCATCTCCACCAGATGATGCGCACCCATCCTCTCTCAAAACACCTGCTGATTTTAAAGAGTTGGTTGAGGTTCGAGAAGCTCGAGCGCAAAAGCTTAAGGAAGCCAAAGCAATAAAGGAGGCTGCTGCTGCTGAGGGTGCCGAGGAAGTTGGCCCAAGCGCCAAACCGAAGGCTGGCAAGAAATCTGCCAAGCGAAAGAAAAAGGAAGTCATTGTCTCTCCTCCAGAGGCAAGCTCCAAAGAAGAAGCCAATTCTGATGGTCAAGACCCTGGCACAGAGGCTGATGTCGAGGACATTCCTCTGAAGAAAAATCCGAGCAGTAAAGGCATTAGGATCCAGGAGCCAGCTGCCCAGGCTCCCCGAGCAACAATTGATATGACCAATTTGGTCACAGATCCGCCTATTTCCTCTGCTCCCCCAGTGCAAGCTCGCAGGCAAAAACCTTCGGTCAGGTCGAAGGGAAAGCAAGACCATGTGGCTGAGGATGATGAGACCTTGATCCAGCGAAAGGAAAGGCTGGCCAAACAAAAGGAACTCGAAGATAAAGACCTGGAAAAGGCAAAGCTGTTCAACTTTCACAATCAGCCCGAGCATAAAAATGCTCTGGTTGCTAAACAATTGGGCATTTTGCATCTAGTTAGCGATAAGTATAAACGCCAGATTGAAGAAGGCACTGTCCCCAGTGCTCCAAAAGAAAAGGTCTTGGCCCCTAGTGCCACTGAGAAAGTGGTGACTCCCACAGTCACGAAGGAAAAGGATGCAGCCGCTAGTGCTGCGAAGAGAAATGTTGAGGCCCCGAGTGCCTCGAAGGATAAAGCTGTGGCCCCTAGTGCCGTAACAAAACCAATTGCTCATGCCAAGGCCACCAAGGAGGCCGAGAAGAAAGCCAAAGAGGCTAGGCAGAAGGCTCAAGCTGCTCCAATTCCTCGAGTTGCCCCTGCTCCTTCCCCTGCTGCTCCAGTCGTGTCCGGCCCTCGTGCCGATTAAGAAAGATCCAATGAAGGAGAATCAATTTCAAATGCTCTATGGGATGCTGACCAAATCTCACATATTCTATGGAAGATGGCGACCACTCCCCGCAAAGTCACTCGTGAGGATGATGTTCCACCTGAAATCCACGAGCGAGTTGCTCGATACATGATTCGCTGGGAAGAATATCTCACCCAGGATCGAAAGGACAGAGAGCAAGAGAGGTTTTACACCCAACAGCTTCGAGAAGAAACTGAGGACCTTCTGACCCGATAGTTTTTCAAGACCAAGATTGCCACCCTTGAAGAGTCCAGAAGGACTCAAAAGGATAACATAGCTGCGGTTAATGACAAGGTTCGACAAGTTGTATCTGCCATGTGCAAGGAGCACAATGAAGCCATGTTCAAGAGACAATCTCGAAAGAGAAAGTATACTACCCAATCCTCTGCGCATGGGACGCCAGAGATCGAGAAGAATGCAAAGAAGCAAAAGTCTGCCGAGGTCGTTGCTGCAACAGCACGACAGGAAACTGACCCACTCCCCGCCAAGAAACCCACTTGTCCCCGTCAGAAAACTCCACCCCCTCGCCAAGCCACTCCTCCACCTCGACAACAAACTCCACCACCTCGTCAACCATCCCCACCTAAAGCTTCTTCGCCACCTCCCAACCCACCATCCCCACCTCATGCCATTCCATCGACCACCCCAGCCATCGAGCCCCAAGCTCAAGTTGAGACCGAGCAACCTGCTCCGGTCGAGAAAGAACGTCGAGCTCCCATTCCATCTTCTCAGAAGGATTATTCCTCTGCTCAGACTCTGCATGATGGAGAAGATGCAGATGTTGATATCACAACCGTTTCCTCCCGACAAGATGCTGCCGAAGGAAGTAGTTCTGGAGATGCCAGTTCAAGTGAAGGTTCTTCCTCCTCCTCTTCAACTTCTTCGAACGAAGAAATGGTTGATGCTTTCGCACAACTAGATGAAGATATGGAAGCCATGGAGACTGAGGAGGCTGCTCAAAATGCCACTGTCGACGAAGGAGTTGCCGTCGAAGAGCAGGCCGAGGAAAATGCTCCTGCAGCCATCCCAACTCAGGATATTGTCAATGTTCCATTTTCAATCCCTCGCCCTGCTGAGCCAGTTTACCAAATGCCAGGTAATGCTGCTGAAGTTTTTCCAGTTGATGAGCTGCTTCACTCTGCTCATCCGAGAGAAATGCTGCCATTATTCCGCCCAGATGTTCCTCGAGGAGGTCCTATATTCAAGAGGCGGGAACACAAGCCATTTTTCTTCGGGACCAATCCCAACGAGAAGCCAAGAAATGCATATTCTCTTCGATTTTGGACCCAGGAGCAAGCCATCTATTATACTTGTGTGCTGTACAACAAGGCGAGAGTTTTCCAACACCAATACCTTGATGTGCCTTCGGTGTACGCCACCTCTTGTTTCGAGAATGTTGCCGAGACTATTGATGGTCTTCATGCACATAGGATGTTTTCTCTCGATTGTGGCTAAAATCCCGATCTCATCAAGCAATTTTATGCAACTCTGTATGTCACTGGTGATCCCGAGAACTCGAAGACATGGAAATTTGATTACATGATTCAAGGCCAAGTATTTCATATGACTGTCGACCAATTTCTGGCCATCATCAATTTACCTTGGTTCGAAGGATTACCACACAAGATTCATGATCTACCCACTCCAACTCCTGCTGAATTTTCTTCGTTCATGAATCGAAATGTCGTAGGAGATCACTACCCTACTGAGCCAAAGCCAAGACACTTAGTTTATGAAGCAAAGGCATTGTTCTATATTCTTTCGAAGACCTTGATGCCAATGCTCGATGTGAACGATGATTTTACTATTCCACATGATGTGCAACTTGCTCTGTTGAAGTTAGTCCACGGTCATCCCTTCGATTTTAAAGACTACTTCATTAGGACGTTGGTGTCTTGTGCTGATGATCACAATTCCCACAAGCCATATGCACCTTGGCTGATGGCAATCTGCAATTACTCTCAGGACGTGCCATTCCACGTATCAATATCCCCGAAGATTTTCACTCCACCAGTCAGAGAAGTACTGCAGATTGGTACTCGACCCAACGATCAATATGCTGAGCACACTGGCATCCGCGCACAAATGACTAAGCGCAATATTCGCTCGAAGTTTATCAAGCCTGTGCATCATATGGAGGTTTCTCTTTGGTCCCGGCAAATTCTTCAACATCACATTGACCAAGATTTCCTTCAGAAGCAAAAGATGATGGATGAGATCAATCATTTGCGCAATATTGCCATGAACAATAATCAGATGCTGCGTGAATGTCTTCGACGTGATTGGAAAGGACTGCGGAAATTCAATTCTCTCGGTCAACTTCAGCGATGCGGTTTCGAAGAATATCCTCCCCATCTTAACAGGAACTGGACCAGTGATGATCGAGTAGATCGCCCGGATTTCAATATTCCAGCTGCCGAAGAACAGGGATGTGCTCAGTGTTGATGATTACTATCACATTACTGTGAACACCTTTTCCTCCGACTCCGAGAAAGATGAAGCCCCTCAACGCCAAGCGAGAGTTTACTCTCCACTCCCTCGAAGCCCCAGGACTCCGCCAAAATCTCAGCTGGAATCTTCTGGAGATCAACACTCCTTCCGCACGAAGATTACTCCTCCAGGCGGTCGTCCAATTCATCGTGCTCCAACGCTCGCCGAATCTTCTCGACATCGACAGCGCTGCCCTCGCGAGTAGGGATTTCTTTCGACCCTATTCCCTCGACTTTTTGTATGTTGTGACAAAAAGGGGGAGATGTAGTGGCATCGAAGAAATTAGTTTGCCATCGGGGTTAAGGGCTTTGCTTTTTGGTCATTGAACTTTTGAACCTTGAAGTTTCCGAGTAGTTTCAACAAACTTTCGATTCATATTCGATCTGGTTGTAACTAACTCTAAGTAGGTCTGTGAACTGCTATTTTACCGTAAGATATCTATCTGCTGCTTGCGATACTTAACCTTTTTGCAGGAAGTTATCTTTCATATAAGTTCACAGGTCATTCGAGGAGATTGCATATTTCTTATTTGATATTATATGGAATGCAATTTCACTCGCTAAGATTATGATGTTTTTCCCTCGACACTCTATTTGTCAAATATGCACTTCACAGGAAATTTCTATCTTCCGTGCATACATCAAGGGGGAGTATTTCATTGATCTTAGCAACGGTTTATCATCGAAAACTCAAAACTTTTTCAATTATTTATCGATGCCTGTTTTTTCAACAATCGTCCAAAAAGGGGGAGATTGTAAGAGCAAGTTTTGCCCCCGAAGGTTTTGGAGATTGTTGGCAAAGCAGAAGTGGAACTAATATTGTTTTCGAGCATAAACAGATACTTAGGTTACAAAAGAATGGAGTTTGCAAGGAGAAGGTCGAAGGACAACTCACTGCAGCAAAGCTGTAGTCAACTACCAAAACCTTTGAAGGAAGACGACCCCTAAAAATGTTGTCGAAGAAGAAGTCTCTCTCGAGTAAAAGAGCAACGAGGAGAAAGCTGAAGACGGTTGAAGACTTAGTCTTTTTACTAGTTTCTCTTTGTTTTCTTGAGTCGTAGGAAAAACCGTACTATTAAGAGGGGTTTGCTAGTTGAGATCTTAGTCGAAGTGAATTTTCTCTGCTCAACCTAAACCCACGAAAGCCTACCGAGAGAAATCTTACTGAGTCAAGTGAATAGCTCGAAGGAAAAGTCATCGCACTTCGTGCCTTCGAGAGAGAACTCGTTCGGTAAGTCAGCTTACTTGTTCCTCAAGTAAAGTTGCGCAGTGATTGGAATCCGACCGTTGTGGACACGCATTAAGCGGTTGCATCGGGTCACTTCAGTCATTTTACCCATTGGGATCGCCAACTATAAATACCCCGCACCTACCCGCCATGTCGGGTTGGCTGCTCCATTGAAGATTCTAAAACAGAAGTACTGTGAGCATCCCAAGAGAGATCCATCGAGAGAAAACCAAAACCCAAGTCTGAGCTGAGTTGAGAAATTCACAGAGACATAGGTCGCGATTAGCCGATCTTTTTATCTTGGAGAACTGCAAGTCTCCTAGACGGTTAGGCGTCGCCTGTCAAGAAGTCGAAGAGAAATTGTCGCTGCTGAAGGAAGTTTGTAAAGGTCTCGAAGATGTCCTGAATCATCTACCACGAGTGAAAACTGAACAAGCTCGAGGAGTTTGTGGCAGTGGAGAATAGGACGGAGAGAGTTTTTCTCTAGGTGTTCAATCACTAGTCCCTCCATCCAGACATAGCACTTTGCAGAGTGTGAACTGGTTTACCAAACATCGTTGTGTCAGGCTCGTTTTCCTTCTAGCTTTTACATTACGTATTTACTCGTTGCCTGCATGTCTTCGATATTTTCCTCCGCTCCCAATCCCTTCGAGCCACACATAACTTTCGATACTGTATTTCCTTCGAGATGCATGTAGTCCTTCTTAGTTTGCATGAATTCCTTCTAAGTTCCTTAGAATTTTTAGAAGTGATCATTCACCCCCTCCCCCTCTGATCATTCTTGAGCTTTCATGTCCTTTATCAAAAATCAAAAAAATAGTTACCTTGCTTGCTGCTACTATGGGTTCCTCCGAGAACACCAAGTTGTGTGACTTCACTAGTCATAACAATAGTGACTTCATCTGCACTCCTATTGCTACACCTGCCACTTCAGCACCTTCTTATGAGATTAAACCTGCTTTGCTAAACCTTGTTATGAAAGATCAATTCTCCTGTGCTGGAGATGATGCTACTTTGCACTTAAATAATTTTTTTGAGCTCTGTGATATGCAAAAGTACAAAGAAGTAGATGGTGATATTGTTAAGCTTAAGATTTTTCCTTTCTCCTTGAGAGGAGGAGCTAAAATCTGGTTTCAATCCTTGCCTAGGAATAGCATAGATTCTTGGGTAAGTGCAAGGATGCTTTTATTGGGAAGTACTACCCCCCAGCTAAGATTATCCAATTAAGGAGTAATATTGTGAATTTTAAGCAATTGGATAATGAACACATTGCCCAAGCTTGGGAACGCATGAAATCTCATGTTAAGAATTGTCCTACGCATGGTCTGACTACTTGGATGGTTATCCAAACTTTTTATGCAGGCTTGAACTTTACCTCGCGGAACTTGCTAGATTCGGCCGCGGGAGGAACCTTTATGTCAACAACGCTAGGTGCTTCCACGAAACTACTCGATGAGATGATGACCAACTATTCCCAATGGCACACCGAAAGAGCTCCAACAGGTAGGAAGGTAAAATCTGTCGAGGAGATGTCCTCCCTAAATGAAAAAGTTGACTTGATTATGTCTCTACTTACCAAGCAATCTCCTATTGATCCTCATGATGTTCCTTTAAATTCTTTGATTGCGCAAGATCAAGTAGATGTGAACTTTATCTCTAGAAACACCTTTAAAAACAATGCTTATACGAGTAATTTTGGTAGCAATCCTAGACCGTTCCCCTCCAACAACTATGGGAACAACAACACTTATCCTAGCACCAAGGACTCCACTTCTAAACTAGAGAGTATGCTTAAAGACTTCATCACTATCCAAAAAGCCTTCAACAAGAGTGTAGAGGAAAAAATAGACAAATTAGATAATCTCTCGTCGAAGGTAGAAAATTTATCCCATGAAGTAGAATTGCTTAAAATTAGAACTTCTCCTCTCGAGGAGAGGAAGGTCACTCCTATGAACGCTATTCAAGTGCAAATTAATGAAAACATTAGGATGATGGCTAAACTAAAAGAGAGATGGGCTAGAGAAAAGGAGGAGGAAGATAGAATTAAGAGCCTTCCTACACACCATACTGTTGCTACTATCCAGGTTGTTGAGGATATCCAAACTCTTAGCACCCAATGCACCCCTAGTCCCATAGGACCTATTAATGGTGATGCTATGACCTCAACCGTAGAAGAAGAAATTCCTATGAATATAGAAGCTACCAAACAAGTGAGCCTAAAGGACACCACTACCACTTTACTTAATAGTAGTGACCTTGATTTTGATAATTTCACCCTTTCTGAAGTTATTCATTTCCTTCACAAGATGTCTAGAGACCCCCACACTAGCACACTCAATCTTGCCTTCACGGAGCATATCACTAATGCTCTCATTAAAGCTAGGGAGGAGAAGCTTAGGATAGAAGCCTCCATACCTAGAAAGCTAGAAGATGGTTGAGATCCTATGATTAAAATTAAGTTGAATAACTTCTCTTGCTATGATTTATGTCATGTTGGAGCTAGTACCTCCGTTATGCCCAAAAGAATGTATGATATATTTGACTTGAAACCTTCTGATCCTTGTTCTTTTGGTGTTGTCTTGTCAATTCTTCCGTAAAAAAACCTTTGGGGAAGATCGATGATGTTCTTATCATTGTCAATGACAATTATGTTCCCGTTGATTTTACTATTATGGACATTGAATGTGAACCTTCTTGTCCAATTATTTTGGGACGCCCTTTTCTCCGCACCGTGGGTGCTGTTATTGATATGCAAGAAGGGATTATAAAATTCTAATTCCCTCTCAAGAAAGGGATGGAAAATTTCCCTAGAAAAATATTAAGTTGCCTTTTGAGTCCGTCAAACGGGCTAGTTATTTTCTTGAAAAGACTTGATCTATTGCATCAAGCCTAGCTAATGGCTTTAAAGAAGCGCTTTCGGGAGGCAGCCCGCAACGAATTTAGGATTTCCTTTTTGTTTTTTCTTTTGTTTTTAGTGGTCTTCATGATTGTTACTATTGTAACAAAATCACTGTATCTTTATTTTTCAAGCTTTGTGCCAATTATAGCCTCATATGACAAGGGAAGTGAAAGTTGTGACATGTTGTCCAGAAAACAGATTCTGTCCTCGTGACGGGAAACATCATAGAAAAATCCCAGTTTGTCTCTTTGAACTGAATTTTTTACAAAGTGTGCTCTATACAAACACGGAACTTTCGTATGTTCTGAGTTTTTTTTATTTGAGTTGCAGAAGTATCCCTAAAAAATTCTTTCCTACCTGCTGGTCTGTTTTTCACATATTCGGTCATGTTTTGCCTTTTCTTTGTTTTGGAAACCTTAAGCTTGATTTTTCTTTGCAATTTTTTTGGAAATCTTGAGAAACAGTAGATCTTCAAGAATATCCTTATTTCCAGTAGAGGAAAAATTATTTTATTATGGGTACTAACCTTGCTAACCAGATTATGATGATTTATGTATGAAGGGAGTTTTCAAGTGTGCGAGGGAAGATGATAAAAGAAGATTCAGGAGTGTCAAACGCTCAAGCTTGGGGATGCCCCCGTGCACCCCCAAGAAATATTCAAGGAGACTCAAGCATCTAAGCTTGGGGATGCCCCCGTGCATCCCCTTCTCCATCAACAATTATCAGTTCGTCTTTCGTTTCACTATATTTTTATCACTTCATGCGTTATGTGCTATGCTTGGATCGTCTTGCTCTTTATTTCCTTTTTAGTTTTGTTTAGCTTTGCTTGCTGTTCATAACAAGTTAGAACCCATCTTTATTTGTGTGGGAGAGAAACACGCTCCACTTCACCCTAGAACACAACATAGGATTTTTTCAAGCTTATCTTTGCTGTGTGTGTTCTTTATCTTTTCCGTAGCTACTGTCATGTTTAGCTCTTAATTTTCATGCTTATCTTTTTAAAGAGCTTTCGTTTAGTTTGTTTTTGGAACTCTCTTGAGTTTTCATGTTTATCTTGTCTAGAGAGTTTTGCCTGTTGCACTGAGTTTTGTGTCTTGACTTGGAGTAGGTAATTGAGGTTGCTATTCAATTGTAGTAGTAACTTGCAATAGTTTTGAGGTATTGTCTTGAGTAATGTTTGGACTTTTGGTGTCAAGAGCTTTAGCCTATTAGTGATAGATGTCGTATTTTGGGCAATCCGTGTTTATTTTCAAAACTTACAAATTAGTTGAGAACTATTGCTACTAGATGAATCACTACTCTTTGGAGGGATCGAATATTAGAGTACACTCACGTACCATGAGTGTAACAGCCCAGATTTCAGAAAAAATAAAAATTTTGTTTTCGGTGTGAATTGTTTGACTGTCTGATTTGTTTGTGGTGTTTGCATCCCCGATTTATCGATCGGCAATTATTTTCACCCCTCTTATCTCGTACCGGACGGATACCGACCCTTGCCACCCTAACACTCGGCCTTTGCGACACCGGGTTTCACCCGATCACTGTCGCGAAAACCGCACGAGACTAGCCGCAGCCAACGGAACGAAAAACCCCGTTTAATAAGTAAATGGGATATTTTTATAGCGCGCCGGAAAGTGTTTTCGGAACGGTTCCAGCGCGAGGTGAACGCCTCCAGCTCGACGCGCCGATCGCGCAGTTCGAAGTTTTACCCGAATCGGAGGTACTGCGGACCCTCGGCGGTCAGAAACGTGAGCACCGCGCGCGAGAGAGAAAAACCGGGGATATTTTTGCAAACTGCCAGCCACCGGGGCTATATAAAGACCACCACACTCCCACCCCTTTTCTAGGGTTTCTCAAGTCACAAATTGCAGCCACCCCCCTCACAATAGCCCCCATTTTTGTAGCAAAACCCTAGCCAGGTCCATCCTGGACCGTCAGATCTCGCGATCCGACGGCCCAGGGAGCACCCCACCTACCCACCTCTCTCTCTCTCCTAACTCCAGCCCGAGCACCGCCGTCTGCCCGTGGAGCCACGCCGCCGCCTCCACTCCGGCCAGGGAGCCGCCGGCAACTCCTTCTCCCCTGCCCGCGCCTCTCCTCTTCCCCCTCACCTCCCCTCTCCTCCCTCTCACCCTTCTCCTCTTCCTCTCGCAGGCCCGCACCAGGAGGCCAGCCGCCGACCGCCATGGATCGGGAGGTCCCGAGCTCGGGCTCCCTCGCCGCCGCCAGGCCACGGCCCCGCCTGGAACCGGCGGCCCGACCTCCGCCGCCTCCGGGGCCGCCAACCCCGCCTCCCAAGACCCTCGCCGGAGCCCATCCGCTCGCCGCCGGCGCGTCCAGCCGCCGCTGTCGCTGCTCGGCTCGGGTGCGCTGCGAGGCAGCCGCCAGCCACCGGGTGGGCCGGTCCAGCCAACAGGCGCCTCTAGGCCCACGCGCGCCTCAGTGGCCCAAGCGACCAGCCAGCCAGGCCAGTTGGGCCGGCCCAACAGTGAGGTCCAGCCAGGCCGCCCCTTGTTTTTATTTATTTATTTTTTCCCCTGCTGTTTTTTTTCTAAGTCCCTGAAATTGCTTGCTTTATTCAATTTTGCGCTGTAGTTTCCCGTTGAACCGTAGCTCGGATGAACGTGCCCCCAAAACGAACGTTGCTCAGTTTTGCGTGCTCTAGCATTCGTATGTAGAAATTATTTGCATTTGAGCTCATCTTGATTGTGTAATTGTGTGTTGAAGTGGGCATCAGGCCGTTAAACTGCTATAAATTCCTGTTATGTGTTGTTGTTATTATTTTATTGCAAGTTTGCATGATGATTGTGACACATCCATGAGGCCTATTGCATTGATTCTTTCTCCTATGTGTTAAGCATCATGTGTACTTCATTTTCATGCTTTAACTTGCCATGTTTGGGTGCTCTAGCTATATTAAATCTTGCTCCAAAGTGGTGATCCTGATGTTAATGTGCTGCTGTTGCTGAAACTGTTATTTTGTTGCAACTTCGGTCGACGAGTGTGTCACGACCGTTAATCGGAATTGAGTGATTCCAATTGCATATTGTTAATCATCATGTCTACTTCCATTATATGTATTGTATTGCCATGATATGCTTGCTGGTCATATAGTTATTTAGCTCCAAAGTTGCTATGCTGCTGTTTTTGACAGCCACCTCTGATTTTTACTAAGTCTGTTACTTTGCGATGCCATGTTGTTTGCTTAATATCTTTTGATCTATGATGCCTATTTGCATGATTCTTTTTGCCATGCCTTACCTTTCATGTCTACTTTATTGCATATCAACTGTGAGCATGTTTGCATTCATTATGTTGTTTATGCATTGCTCTAAAGTGTGCTTCGTGATGTTGGCAGTTTGTGCCCGTAACTTGTTTTGCATGTATCTTTTTAACCGTAACTCCGTTTGGAGTGTTCCTTATATGTAACTTGATTAGTTTTTCGTGTACTTTGTGCATATGATGTTGTTTTCTGCTGTTAACCAACCTAAAATATGGTTTAGGATAGAACAGTACAAAATGTTTTAATCATCGTGCGGCACTTAGTGTTATGCCATGTTTAAGTTGTGCCTCACTTAAATTGACTAGCATAGATAGTTTACTTTGTGCCTCACCTCTTGACATGTTTGTGTGATATGCCATGCTTGCTTGAGTTGCCATGTTAATAACCGTTGGTTGATCACCTGTAGCTAAGCAACTTGAACCTCCGTAAACGTGCGGTATTCGTCGTGTGTGACCGATACCCCACTTAAACTGTTAGTAACCGCTCTCGACGGTAGGTGCGATGTCTCGTGTTTCCTTCTTGTTAATGCTTGCTCGTGTTTGCCCCGTAGTAATAGATGCTTGCTCGTTGATTGCTTTCCAGTGTTTACTGTCTTGTGTGCTTCCGCGTGTACCTTCGGAGACGATGCGAGCTTGCGATCGACTACACCTTCGGAACCCGACTTATCAACAGGCAAGGACTATACATTACTTATGATCCATTCTATTTCAACCAGCGGTTTGCATGCTAGTTTAGGTTAGGTTCGATGTTTGATCCTACCACATGTTTACAGCCTCTTTTAAACCGATACAGCCATGTCCCCTCCCAGCAAACCTTGTACTGCTATGTTACTATTGCTCGTTGCTCAGCCCCTACTTAGTATGCATGCTTAGGATGCTACGATGCTACCCTGTTACTCCTGGGTTTGGGATATCACATTATTATATTGTTGTGGATGATATGATTATTATAATGTTGACTATATTCGACGAAGGATGGAAGGTCTAGGCTGTCCCGCCCTGACGCTTTGTTCCATTCGAGTCACCTAGGATCCGAGTTCCGGGTATTGGTTTTAAGACTGAGCGTGCCTAACCGCGTGTGGGATTTTATGGGATCCCCTTTTCTTACCTATCTAGCTTCAAACATTTCTAGTGGTGGCCCAAGCTGATTTACCATTTGAAAACGTGTGTGTGACTGGTGAGCTCGCGGCAGTTTTAAAACAACTTGGGCCAACGGAGACATGGTTTCTCTTGTTGGTCCACCCCAGGGAGCTAGGGGGTTGTCCACATCTGTTTGGGCAACTAACCCGACCTCATCCAGACGGTAGAGGCCGATTCGAGAGCGCGGCCGGCTTTTTAGTTGGATGTCGACTCACCGGGGACCACCCGGTTTTGTTCGTTGTTAGCTAAAGGGACCTGTCGTTCCGGATATCTTGGGACTAAATCATAAAATGGTTGGCTATCATGGGTAGCAACTGAAAGTGATGGGCGTGCGTGCGGAGCCTTGTAATGGGCAGTTGGTACACCCCTGCAGGGTTAAATCTTTTCGAGAAGCCGTGTCCACGGTTATGGATGACTTGAGACCTACTCCTTGTTCATAGACAACAACAACTGAGATAATATTAATATAACTTGATCAACGTGTGTGTGTGCCTTGACTGCTTCTTCTTCGTCGGGATGCGAAGAGGAGGACAAGGATAGGATAGGTGTTATGATTGCGTAAGTAGCTGATAGCAAGACTTGTTGGAGGCGATTCCTCATCGAATGCTTGGCTTCTTATCTTACTCTCTAGATCGTTAGCCACTTCATAAATGCTAGTGCGGCAGCAACCTCATCACTTACCCCTTCCTTACCGTAAACTACTAGTTGTCCTAGAATGACGAGTGATGAAGTCCTTGCTGGGTCAGTTGACCACTACAGTTGGATGCTGAGTACTTCTGTACTCATGATACTACCCCCAAACTCTTTTCAGGGTTCTTGATCGACAACAAGTATGGTGATCGACGTTTCACGTGGAGACTCGACGACGACTAGTTAGGCGGATCCCGGCGGAGGGCCTGGACCCGTGTTGTAACGCCCCGGCCACACCCACCGGTTCCCGGCGTACGCTGGCGGGATCTAGACTGTCCCCACAGACCAACACTAGTCTTTCCTGCGCACTTTTTCCTCACTCGTGCGCACTTGGGAACAACTTCCTGGTCGGTCACCCATCCTCAAATCGCTCCAAGCCAAGCACGCTTAACTTTGGAGTTCTTTGGATCTGGGCTCCCGGAAAAGAAGGTGCACCTTGTTGATATGAGTAGTCTATCATTCCTATTAAGCCAGGATGTCACATACACCCCCACTCAAAGGAACCGATGTCCTCATCGGCCCACAGGAACATTCCCCCTTGGCACACGTCTGTGTGTCCAGTGCCAACACATGTTCCACATGTTCACGCAACTGACCCACACACGCCCGTGTAACCGCGAGGGTCGGCTCTGATACCATTTGTAACGCCCCGGCCACACCCACCGGTTCCCGGTGTACGCTGGCGGGATCTAGACTATCCCCACAGACCAACACTAGTCTTTCCTGCGCACTTTGTCCTCACTCGTGCGCACCCGGGAACAACTTCCCGGTCGGTCACCCATCCTCAAATCACTCCAAGCCAAGCACGCTTAACTTTGGAGTTCTTTGGATCTGGGCTTCCGGAAAAGAAGGTGCACCTTGTTGATATGAGTAGTCTATCATTCCTATTAAGCCAGGATGTCACACGTGTGGTTATGGGATCGATGTTTTTCTCTTTGCCAGTAGGCATTTGATTGTAGTCTGTACTCAGACATGTATCTTCCGCTGTTGTATTGTATTTGAGGCAGTTGTATGCCGATTGTATGACATGTGGTATCCTTGTATCTGTAATGTTGTGATATCATGTTGGAAATCCGGGGCATATGACTTCGTCATATGTCACGGTGGGACCGATATGTGCTTCGTCCCTGGATCTGGATGGAAACATCTAGATCTGGAACAGTACCGCATATCGGGCCTTACAATGAGTCGAGGATGCGCAAGGATAACCAAACCCCCATACACTCCTCCTCGGCGTACTTGTCTCTTTGAGAACCTCCTATTAGATTGAGAGTTACCGATAATAAGTGCATGAGTTCCGTGGACTAATGTGAGTATTAGAAAGTTGACACTTCCACCTTCCCATATCTTTCTAGCCTCTCCCGTGCCGTGCATTGCTTTCTTCTCACTCCGACAGTTGGCGTCCACCTTCGCCGGTACATCCAAATCCTTGGCACGATACGCTCTTTCATCATAAACCTCATTATATCCTTCCTCAAAACAGCCACCATGCCTACCTATCAAGGCATTTCCATAGCCTTTCCGAGATACATTGCCATGCAACATCCATCTTCTCATGACTTGATCTTCATGTCATACATGATACTTGCTTGATCGATGAGCCGCATGCTAGTTGAGCCTTGCCCTAATCATTTCTACATGACGCGCTAGTATCATTGCATATCCTGCTACACTGGCAGAAGCATACATTTGCATACTTCATGATAGTTTCATTTTCTATATGATTGAGTACTTTTGTAAAGTGTGAAAGATCTTCTATACTTCTTGTAATATATAAAGTGTTGCCCCTAAAGTGAGGAAAAGATCCCATAGAGGACAAACTCAAAAGATCCCAAAGAGGACAAATGAGAGAAATAGAAAGAGCCATTGAGGCCACCAAAAAAATACAAAAAAATAGAAAAAGAGAAAAAGAAATAAAAAGAGAGAATGGGGCACACTACTATTCCTTTTGAGAGATCCACACTCGTACTCCCTCTTATATCTTGTACTCCATAGAGATTATCATTCATGCATATAGCTATGTGGGGACCTTCACACTCTAGAACTTGGCTTGTATATTCCAATGATGAGCCTCCTCGAATGAGCTGTAGGTATTCTTGAGCAACCAAGTTGGATGCACCCCCACTAGTTCCATTGGAGAGCTTACCTTAGCTCATATGTGCATCCGCTGCATGGCAATCCCTACTCCTCACATCATATCTATCATTTGGCTTTCTCTCACCTATGATTTTACTCATTGATGTGAGCCTTTCACACCTTTTTTGTCTTCCCCCTCCATCATTCTTTCTCTCTTTGCCATCCTAAGTGTCAACTTTCTTGCTTACACTCATACATTGCATGAGTGCTCAAAATATTGAATTGGAGTGGATCATTTTGACTTGTACCTGGCTAGTGGTCTGGGGATGAGTCAAGATAAGATTCCAAAGAAGACCAAGTGTGAAAATTTAGTAGATTGAGTTCTCAACACAAAAATACCTTTTTCTCTCATAATCCCTATCCCCTTTCTTGCACGCAAACACCATTTGGAGACATTTGAGTCACGGACAGCGAGAGCTCTTGCACCTTTATGTTCTTATGTTGCTTGTTTCAATGCTAATATAGACTCTTGCCTGTTATGACTTGAATTGGATTACATGCCTTGATTGCTTTACCTACTCGAGGACGAGTACGAATTAAGCTTGGCGATGTTGATACGTCCAAAACGTATCTATAATTTATGCTTGCTCCATGCTTCTTTTGTGTGATATTGCTATGGTATTGATACACTTTCATACAATTTTGATCATATTTGGACTAACTTATTAACTCAGTGCACCCCAGTGTCAGTTCCTGTTTTCTGCTGTTTTTCTATTTCAGATTTCCCCTGTATTAAAAGTGCTCCGAAAGTTTGGGAAAAATCCAATAAAAAATCAGCGCTTCGGAAGCTTTGGGAATCACCAAGGAGGGGCCAGAGTGGACCCACCAGGGCCCCAGGCACCCTCCCGGCGCGCCCTAGGGTGTGGCCGCGCCAGGGGGCCGCCTGGACCCCTGGTGGCCCCCCTGGCTGGCCCCCTTCGCCCATATATTCTCCGTGACGCGAAACCCCCAAAGACAAAACCCTTTTTAGCGATCTCTCCTCCGTTCCGCCGCCACCGCGCTTCCAAGACCGGGAGCACCAGGAGACCTCTTCCCGGCACCCTGCCGGAGGGAGGAACCACCTCCGGGAGCTGCTCCACCACCATGGATGCTTCCCGGATGAACCGTGAGAAGTCCACCTTGGACCATGGGTCTATGATCAGTAGCTATGTGATGTTCTCCTCCCCTCTTTGTTCTTCATGGTTTATACCTCGTGATCTGCCCTACATGATCGAGGCACATATGTAATCTTTCTGCTGTTGCTATGCTGAGTTTGCTGGGATCTGATGGATTATGAGACTATGTTCAGATTGTGTTTGAGTAATATATTTGATTCTCCTCTTTTATATTTATGTTCTTGAGTAATTCTTGCATGTTCTCCGTTGTTGTTTATTGATTTGGCCAAATATTAGGTAGTGACTCCAAGAGGGAGCGTTATGCATGATTGTGGGTTCATGCCCCCTGATGACTATCTTGAGTGACAGAAACATGAGTCTAGGGGATGTGTTGTTGCCACAAGGGAGAAAACAAAGGTGCTTGTACTTGCTGGTGCAAGGATTGTTTACATTACGCAAAGTTCTTTAATAAAGTTGTCTATTGCTTTGAGTTTACACTTTGGGTGGGATTCGAAACTTAATACCAGCGAGATGTTCTAGATAGATATCTCAAGGTGGATGATTAGTAGGTAGATGCAGATGGATTTCGGTCTACTTTTCTTGGCGTACCGCCCATGCTTTTGAGCATCTTCCTTTCTTTATAGCATAGTTAGCATTGGTTTGCACACATAATCCTGTCAATTGCCCAGTTGTAATTTGTTTACCTCGCATGGCTATTTTATCGTCTTTTGGGAGAGAGACATCACTAGTGAACATCATGGGATCCCAGTCCTTATTTCCAATACTGTTTACACCCACTATTTATTTTCTTCTTTATTTACTTTTCCGTTGCTATCACTATCATTATTATGCCATGCGTTTTATACTTTGTAAACAACAAGGCCGGAGGGATTGACAACCTCTCCGAACTCGTTGGGAGCAAAGTTATCTTTTGTGTGTGCAGGTCCACGTCAACCGCCTAATTCTGGCGCCGTTGTCACCTTCCTGTCGTTGCCGGAGTCCTACTGGAGACAAACCTTGGTATCTTCACCGAGGGAAATTTTCTGCTATCTACATCTCAAACCTTACACTTTGGGTAACCAAGAAGGGGTGAGAAGACATTGAAGCAATTTATGGCGCTGTTTCCGGGGACGCAAGCAAAGCTATACCCGCCAACTATCGCGCCATCACCTCCCAAGCGACATCCGACATGACTCACCCCGAGTTACTGCATATGTGGAAGCTAATAATGAACAAGTGATGACCCTCATCTTTAGGGGATCGTTTGTAGCGTTTTCGATAAATAAGAGTGTCGAACCCAACGGGGAGCAGAAGGTATTGGTAAGTGACTTTGGTAAAGAAATAGCTGCAGGAACTGAAAGATAACATTTTAGGGGTTTTCGATATAAGCAACAGGAAAGGTAAAAGCGTGCAAAGTAAAAGGCACTGGGAGTAACAAGTGGCCCAATCCTTTTGAGCAAAGGATAGGCCTAGCAACTGAACTTATTAAGGCTAAAGCGTTCTTGAGGACACACGGGAGAAATACTAACATGCTTTCGCCATATTCCGTATCGGTACTATGTGATGTGTTGATAAGTGTTGAATGGGTGGATCTATGCTAGTACACCCTCTAGACTAAGATGAGTGCACTCTTATGATTAAACACGTTGAAAGCATCCTCAAATACAAGATAGTAATTTAGGCAGAAGCCTAACCATAGCAATATGATCGGTGATCCATATTTCCCTTGTGAAAAAGCGTGCAAACTGGGGTTCAGGTTTCTGTCACTCCGGCAACCCACCGTAAGAATTCTTTATACACAATGCATCCCCCTAGGTCCTTAATAAGGAGAAAATAACAACATCACTAGGAAAATAACAACACAACTTAAATATCAAACAACACATATTACTTCAACATCATATGGCTACTAACAACTAGACTTCTCCTATGTCCTCAAGAACTAAAGTAACTACTCACAAGACATAAAAGAGATCATGATCAGAGGGGATAAATAGATGATAAAAAATCTGGACACAATGATATTTCTCCAACAAAACTCAATAGCATTCATCACACGGTGGTAATCAACACGGGTAGAGTAGAGAGGATAGATAGTATGGATCGCAACACAAATTGAAGTTGTGAGGTGAGATGAGATGAAGATGGAGATGGTGCTGGTGTTGGGGATGATGTTGATGTGGATCTCGATGATGCCCGTGGCGATGGTGACAACGATGGCGATGATCTCCCCTTCCGGGAAGTGTTCTCCCCGACGCAATCTGCCCGCTTGAGATGTCTTTTCTCCTTTGTAGGTTTAGGCCACGGAGCGGCGGCGGAACTCGCGAAACTCCTCTCATTTTAGGGTTTTCGGATAACGAGTGATATATAGGCTAGAGGGGGAGTCGGGAGTGGCCCCAGGGGTCCAGGCGCCCTCCCGGCGCGGCCAGGGGTGGGGCCGCGCCAGGTGGCCGCCTGGGCACCCTGTGGCCCCTCTTTTCCGTGTCTTCATAATCCTTCTGGAAAATGACCTTCGTTGATTTTCAGGTAATTTGGAGGTCTTCTGCTTCAGCAACTCAGCGTCCACTTTTTACCGTTGAATCATGCGTCTGCTGCTTCGTCGTCGGAAAGTTGCAAACTGTGTAAAACAAGCCAAAGCAACATAAGAATAGCATCATAACATGAAATATATGAATGAATAGGGGTGAATTACTATATAAAATAGTGATGCATTTTGGACGTATCAACTCCCCCAAGCTTAGACCTCGCTTGTCCCCAAGTGAATACTGAGCTCGGTAAACGCGTCCACAAGTTTAGAGAGTGAAGTGTCGATAAATAGAATACGCACAAGAAGCATCATGTGGTCCTTATGAGAAAGTAATAACAATTATAATCAAAAGTAGGGCTGAGAAAACTCATCAAATTGTGGCAAACATATCCTTGGTTAAAGGACAACTAATAACTTTTACTTTTGCTCTTTCACTATATAATGGAACAATTTGAAGACTTTGAAAGAACATGTTATCAGTCATGAAGTGCAAATGCTAACACAAAGGAAGATGTTTGCTTGGTATAAGCTTTCTCAAACAACTTACTTATCAAAAGATAATGTGAAGAAGGATGTGGCAAGGCAAAACTTAATGCATCATTATATGAATGAATCCTCATTAACACCAAGTGCATGTTCTCTTTGGGGAAGGAAGGAAGTAGGAAAACTGACTCAACATAAAAGTAAAAGAAAGGCCTTGTTATAGGCAAGTAGGGAAAACTCATGTGCTATCCTTAAATCAAACAGAATGAAAATGGATTTTGGGAGGTGCATAGTTTGTCAACGAATGGTAATAGATAGCTCAATTACTTCTCAAGCTGGACAAGTTTCGAGGAACGGCTCCCAAGTGGGGACGATCACATCCCCTTAGTCTCCTTTGTTCATCACTGCCAAAGTTTCTGATTTCTCATAGACCAAGCGTGAAGGAGGGTTTGTTTGTTGTATTATCTTACGAGCTGGGCGCACTCATGCCAGTTCCTCCTCGTAATATGGGTTTGAAGATTAGACATGCAATCCCGGGGTAAACTTTTCCAACTTAAGAAGATCATGAATTACCTACTACTTCCTCATGAGCTAAAGAAGAGGCACAAAACATAAGATTTTGAACATTTAAGGATAACACATAAATTCTATACTTTTAGGAGTGGTAGGTGAATACCACGAATAGGAAGGTATGGTGGACTCATATGGAGGATATTGGTTTCAGGGTATGGATGCACAAAAAGAAATCTGCTTGGCAAAGATTTTTGGCTAGCAAAGGCTTTGAGAGAACAGACAATTGATGCTAACTTAGATGCAAAGCACATAAATCATAAACATTAAGGTGAGCATAACACATGAAGTTGTCTTCCTTGTCAACATAACACTTCAAGGATAATAACATAAAGGTTTTGGCTATGTCGCTACTTGAGAAAACATGCATGTTATCATGACCAAAGCTATGTTTGCCAAAATTTAAATAAAGTTTTCAAAGCCATACCTGATATAAGGTCAATACTCCCATAAGAATCATCATATAAGGCTGATTGCATGAAGAGAATACCGAGTGCAGCGAAGGGATCAATATACTTCTCATTAATATTCCATCATAGACGAATCCACACTCACGGATACAAAACTCTCCACAGAAGGAGTGATAGACCTCAATGCAAACACCTATTTCATATAATAACCTTCCCTAGACATGAGACGACTCTACTTGACTCTATAAGACTAAGATAAAGATAAAGATACCGGGCACTCTCCCAGTCTTGGAAAAAGCTAAGGGGGTGCCATTACCCGAGGAGATTTACTCCTCCTTCCTGGTCATGTTGATCACGTAGTCCTCGGCGAAGTGCTTCCATGGAAGAGGTTCTCCAGTCTCATAAGAGAAGTCGTTCTCTGGGATCCTGCATGCTGCACCCATACCCATGCGCATAAACTTTAGTTCATACTCAAAGTTTTGGTGGTGCAGTTCATAAATTTTCCCTTGGATTTCTTCAGTTCTTTCTTCTGATGCGGTGATGCTTGCCCACATCTCCTTCATATCCTTCTTGTAGAACACCTTCAACTCGTTGATGAGGTCGTAGTTGACTTCAACACCTCTCTCAACCATCTTCTTGTACTTGAAGACTTCTTGCTCCACTTCTTCTAGCCTGGGCTTGATGCTCCCCTCCTTGACAGGTTCTTTTAGATCTTCTTGGTGGAGAATACCATCCTCCAACCGGACGGTTTGAGGGTGCTTCTTCACATCAGCGAGGTGAGGGTTGATGACGTTGACGACGAACTTGTCCTTGGGGGAACTTGGGGAATCCATGGCACCTAGGTCTAACTAAAAGATTGTCTGGCAGAAACATCTCGAAAAGAAAACACACGAAATCGTGAGATACGGTGTCGGGACTATACGGGAAACTATATAACAAAAATTTCTGCAACGAAAGGAAGGTAACGAGCCAAAGTGGGGTCGGAGACGGATTCCGGGGTGCCCAGATGGCCACCCGGCGCGGCCAGGAGGTAGGCCGCGCCAGGGGGCGCCTGGGCCCCCTAGAGCTCCTCTCCGGCTCCAATTAGGCTCTGAATTTTCAACATTTTGCAAAAACTTATAATATGGAACTTTTATGGCGGTTCACGATGTTTCCTCACCGTAGTACATACCTTTTCTTATTTTGTTCCTACTGGTGTCTGAAACGGGGCTGCAACATATTCTTCATGAGTTGTTGTGTATATAGAATATACATCAACATTGACGGGGTCTCCCGCCATGTAATGCTTGAGTCTTTGCCCATTCACAACTTGAGGTTTGGTGCCATCAATTTTTTTAATATTGATTGCACCAGAGCGGTATACTTCTTCGATATGAAATGGTCCTTCCCATCTGGAAAGTAATTTACCGGGAGAAAACCTGAAACGGGATCTAAACAATAAAACTTTATCACCAACATTAAATGCATGTTTCAGAATCCTTCTATCATGCCACTTCTTTACCTTTTCCTTAAACATTCTAGCACTCTCGTAAGCTTCACTTCTCCACTCATCTAGAGAAGTCAAGTTCATGAGACGCTTTTCACCAGCTAACTTCGGGTCAGCATTAAGCTCTCTAACATCCAAGAAATCTTTGTTCTCTAATTCTAATGGAAAATGGCTAGCCTTGCCATAGACCATCTTATAGGAGGACATGCCCATGGGGTTTTTTGTAAGCAGTTCTATACGCCCACAAAGCATCTCCTAACTTCTTTGACCAGTCCTTTCTAGAACTGTTAACTGTCTTTTGCAAGATCAACTTTATCTCTCTATTGGTGAGCTCAACTTGCCCACTAGTTTGAGGATGGTACGGTGAAGCAATTCTATGATTGAAACCGTACTTGGCTAGAGCTTTTCTAAAAGCTCCATGCGTGAAGTGTGATTCTCCATTTGTCATAAGATACCTTGGTACACCAAACCTAGGAAAAATTACATCTTTGAGCATTTTCAAAGATGTCTTGTGATTAGCACTCTCAATGGGGATTGCTTCAACCCATTTATTCACATAATCGACAACTACTAAAATGTGAGTGTACTTGTGTGAGGGAGGAAAGGAAGCATAAAATCAAAGCCCCAACAACCAAAAGGCTCAATCACTAGAGTAATTCATAGGCATCTCATTCCTCCTACTAATGTTACCAAATCTCTGACACTTATCACAAGATAAAACATAATTTCTAGCATCTTTAAAGAGAGTAGGCCAATAAAAACCTGATTGGAGAACCTTATGTGCGGTCCTCTCACCGGCATGATTTCCTCCGTAGGGACTATCGTGACATTGTCTGAGAATGTCCTTCTGTTCATGTTCCGGTATGCATCTTGTTACGATCCCGTCAGGACCTTCTTTGAAAAGATGAGGGTCATCCCAAAAGTAATGCCTCAAATCGTGAAAGAACTTCTTCCTTTGCTGAAATGTTAAACCTGGAGGCAAATACTTTGCAACGATAAACTTAGCATAATCTGCAAACCAAGAATCGGAAAGAGATTGTACTTTTAAAACAGCAAGTTGTTCGTCTGGAAAGCGGTCGTTGACTGGGATGGGGTCATGCGGTACATCTTCCATTCTTGAAATATTATCCGCCACCGGATTGTCTGCTCCTTTTCTATCAACAATATGTAGATCAAACTCTTGAAGAAGGAGTACCCACCTTATAAGCCTTGGTTGCGCATCCTTCTTCGTCATAAGGTACTTAAGAGCAGCATGATCAGTATGAATAATGACTTTTGAATCAACAATATAAGGTCTAAATTTATCACAAGCAAATACTACTGCTAAGAATTCCTTCTCAGTAGTAGCATAATTCTTTTGATAACTATCAAGGGTCTTGATAGCATAATGTATAACATTCAATTTCTTATCAACCCTTTGTCCTAACAAAGCTCCAACAGCAAAATCACTAGCATCACACATAATTTTAAAGGGAAAATTCCAGTGAGGTGGTTGTACTATAGGAGCGTTTATGAAATATTTCTTAAGAACTTCGAAGGCCTCCTTACAATCTTCATCAAATACAAAAGGAACATACTTCTAGAGAAGATTAGTGAGGGGTCTCGAGGTCTTAGAAAAGTCTTTAATAAAACTTCTATAGATACCAGCATGACCGACAAAACTACGAATACCTTTGATGCCCCTTGGATAGGGCATCCTTTCAATAGCTTCAATCTTCGCCTTGTCCACTTCAATTCCCCTCTCGGAATTCTTGTGACCAAGAACGATCCCTTTGTTAACCATGAAGTGGCACTTCTCCTAGTTTAAAACTAAATAATTCGTGTCCTCGCATCTCTGTAAAACTTTATTAAGATTGTGCAGACAATGGTCAAAGGAAGTTCCATAGACGGAGAAATCGTCCATGAAGACTTCCACAATCTCCTCACAGAGATCATGAAAAATAGCAGACATACATCTCTGAAATAGCAGGGGCATTGAATAAACAAAAATGCATACACCTATAAGCATAAGTACCATAGGGACACGTGAAAGTGGTCTTCTCTTGATCGGTAGTGTTAACATGAATTTGAGAGAAGCCAGAGTAACTGTCAAGATAACAAAAGTGGGTGTTTTTAGACAACCTCGCAAGCATCTGATCGATGAAGGGAAGCGGGTAGTGGTCCTTTCTGGTAGCTTTGTTTAACTTCTTGTAATCAATACACATTCTATATCCAATAATAACTCTTTGAGGTATTAGTTCATTTTTATGATTCGGACCAACAGTCATACCTCCTTTCTTAAGAACACAATGAACTGGACTTACCCACCTACTATCAGCTATAGGATAGGTGATATCTGCGGATAGAAGCTTGAGAATCTCTGTCCTAACCACGTCCTTCATCTTTGGGTTCAGCCGTCGTTGATGATCAATAATTGGCTTAGCGTCGGGCTCGAGATTGATAGTGTGTTGGCAAATCGATGGACTAATCCCCTTATATTCATCAAGGGTATAGCCAAGGGCACCTCGGTGTCTGTGAAGTGTCTCCAATAATCGCTCTTCTTCAAATCCTTAAAGGTTAGCATTGATAATAACATGATATATTTTCTTTTCATCTAAATAAGCATACTTGAGTGTATCGGGAAGTGGTTTCAGGTCAAACACCGGGTCTTCTTTCGGTTGTGCTAGGATTCCTAAAGGTTCAACCGGAAGGTTGTGCTTCAGGATAGCAGTTTGTCATGCGAATAATTCATCTAACTCATTTCTCTCCTGCATATGAATATCATTCTCGTGGTCTTCCATATATTGCTGCAAAGGATCATTAGGGGGAATAGCAATGGAAGCAATCTCTTCAATAGTTTTATCATTACTAGGTAAATCAGTACCACGAAGCTGCTTGGAGAACTTAGAAAAGTTAAATTCATATGGCTCACCATTGAATTCAACAGAAACTTTACCTTTTCTACAATCTATTATAGATCCACAAGTTCTGAGGAAAGGCCTACCAAAAATAATAGGGCAAAAACTATCTTGCACTGAACCAAGTACTAGAATGTCGGTAGGATATTTTACCTTTCCACATAGGACTTCAACATCTCTCACAATCCCGATGGGAGAGATAGTTTCTTTATTTGCTAGATAAATAGTGACATCCACATCTTCAAGTTCACAAGGTGAAATCTCACCCATGATCTCCTGATAGAGTGAATATGGAATGGCGCTAGCACTTGATTCCAAATCGCATAGCCCGTAATAATTGTGATCTCCTATTTTGACAGATACTACTGGTGTACCTGAAACTGGGCTTTTATTCTTGGCTGTGACAATGTTAGTTGAAACAACACAAAAATTTATATTGGAATCTGAAATATCATTAGTAACTAAATCCTTAACCACCGCAACTTGAGGATTGACCTTGATCAGATCCTCAGGTTCGTCAGTTCTTCTCTCACTTTTGTTTATTATGCCTATGAAAAAAGAGTGCTCCCTTATCCTTGTAGGGAAAGGGGGCTTTCATATGAAACTGTAGGAAAAATAGGGTCAGCTACATTTATATCAATAGGTAATTCCTTAAAGGGTTTATGATACTGATCCTTCTCTTCCTTAGAAGAGTCAATGTGAGAGGCAAAGTTCCTATAGAAATCAATCATAAGCTGGGAATCAAGAACAATCTTAGAGCAAAAGGTATTAAAATAATCAGTTTGCACATAGCTCTCAATGTAATCATGCTCATAATTTATAGTGGGTTCAATACCTTTGTTGATTTCCCAGTCTTCAGTGTTCTTCTGGATCCTCTTAATGAGATCCCATTTTTCTTCAATGCTTCTTGTTTGGAATACCCCACTAGAGGAAGCACCAAACATCTCCTTATCCCGATGAGAAAGCCTGGCATAAAAAATTGTAAGTATAATATCTTTGGGGAGTTCATGAATAGGACATTTGAAAATTAGGGACTTCAGTCTCCCCCAAGCTTGAGCGATGCTCTCTCCATCACGAGACCAAAAGTTATAGCTGTAGTTCTTGTCTCGATGAATTTCATGAAGAGGATAAAACTTTGTATAAAAGAGAGACATAAGCTCTTACCAATTAAGTAGATGTATCGAGGAGCTTATACGTCTCTGAAGCTTTATCTATATGTGATACGGAGAATAATTTCTTCATGGCGAACTCCATTGACACACCTGCAAGCTTAAATAATGAACATAGTTTTGATAAATATAGCAAGTGTTCACCTGGATGTCTATCTCCTGCATAACGATTAGCCAAGACATAATTGATAATACCAGAAGGTATTTTGTAAGGCACAATTTCAGTAGGGGAAGGAGTGACCACCACAGTTGTGGGGCGTTTCCCCATAAACAACGATCCAAGAGTAGAGGTGTCCATAAGGACAAAGAACAGCAACAGCAAAATAAAAAAAAATAAAAAAAACTTCCTTACCAGCTTCACTTACTAATAGCGCTACGCTCCCCGGCAATGGCGCTAGAAAACAGTACTTGATGACCCTCAACTGTAGGGGATCGTTTGTAGCGTTTTCGATAAATAAGAGTGTCAAACCCAACAAGGAGCAGAAGGTATTGGTAAGTGACTTTGGTAAAGAAATAGCTACAGGAACTGAAAGATAAATTTTTAGGGGTTTCCGATATAAGCAACAGGAAAGGTATAAGCGGGCAAAGTAAAAGGCACTGAGGAGTAGCAAGTGGCCCAATCCTTTTGAGCAAACGATAGGCCTAGCAACTGAACTTATAAAGGCTAAAGTGTTCTTGAGGACACACGGGAGAAATAGTCACGTGCTTTCGCCATATTCCGTATCGGTACTATGTGCTGTGTTGATAAGTGTTGAGTGGGTGGATCTATGCTAGTACACCCTCTATACTAATATGAGTGCACTCTTATGATTAAAAACCTTGGAAGCGTCCGCAAATACAAGATAGTAATTTAGGCAGAAACCTAACCATAGCAATACGATCGATGATCCGTTGTTCCCATGTGCAAAAGCGTGCAAATTGGGATTCAGATTTCTGTCACTCCGACAAACCACCGTAAGCATTATTTATACACAATGGATCCCCCTAGGTCCTTAATAAGGCGAAGTGTTGAGTGTTCGATTCACACAGCACCACTAGGAAAATAACAACACAACTTAAATATCAAACAACACATATTACTTCAACATCATATGACTACTAACAACTAGACTTCTCCCATGTCCTCAAGAACTAAAGTAACTACTCACAAGACATAAAAGAGATCATGATCAGAGGGGATAAATAGATGATAAACAATCTGGACACAATGATATTTCTCCAACAAAACTCAATAGCATTCATCACACGACGGTAATCAACACAGGTAGAGTAGAGAGGATAGATAGTACGGATTACAACACAAGTTGAAATTGTGAGGTGAGATGAGATGAAGATGGAGATGGTGCTGGTTTTGGGGATGATGTTGATGATGATCTGGATGATGCCCGTGACGATGGTGATGACGATGGCGATGATCTCTCCTTCCAGGAAGTGTTCTCCCCGGCCGAATTTGCCCGCCGAAGATGTCTTTTCTTCTCTATAGGTTTCCGCCACGGAGCGGCGGTCGAACTCGCAAAACTCCTCTCTTTTTAGGGTTTTTGGATAACGAGTGATATATAGGCCAGAAGGGGGAGCCGGGAGTGGCCCCAGGTGTCCAGGCGCCCTCCCGGCGCGGCCAGGGGTGGGGCCGCGCCAGGTGGCCGCCTGCGCACCCTGTGGCCTCCCCCCGCTGGCCCCTCCTTTGCGTGTCTTATCATCCTTCTGGAAAATGACCTCCGTCGATTTTCAGGTAATTTGGAGGTCTTCTGCTTCATCAACTCAGCGTCCACTTTTTACCGTTGAATCCTGCGTCTGCTGCTTCGGCATCGGAAAGTTGCAAAGTGTGTAAAACAAGCCAAAACAACATAAGAATAACATCATAACATAAAATATATCAATGAATAGGGGTGAATTACTATATAAAATAGTGATGTATTTTGGACGTATCAACAAGCAAGACATGACTCCTTGGACGTCCTTGATGAAGAACGAGATTTAGCGGCTGCTAAGTCGGCTATCTACCAACAAGACATGCGACGATACCACAGTCGACGTATCAAGAGTCAGACCTTTCAAGAGAGGGACTTAGTGCTCCGCCTGATACAAAAAAGGAAAAGGATGCACAAGTTATCCCCGCCTTGGGAATGGCCACTCGTGGTAAGCAAGAATTTGTATAATGGATCCTACTACTTGGTTGATAGACGCGAGCCAACTTCCATGCGCAAGTCCGAAGAAGAGACTCCCTGGCCCTGGAATATAGCCCAACTCCGCCCCTATTATACTTAAGTAGTTAGGAATGCTCTTGTAGCCGACTATAGATACCAGCAATAAAATCTACTTGTCTTTATTATTTTCGAATTATGTTCTCCTTTTTCCAAGTCGATTTGTTTTCTTTCGACTTATTTTATCTTGCATTGCATTACATTCTTGAATTTAATTCCATGGAACCTGGAAGGACTGATCATCTCTTCCCTGGTACCTGGCATGTATATTGCTCTATTTAGGGACCCTGGGGCTTTGAAGGTCTTTTAAGTCACAGGTCATTCAAAGGGATTGCACTTACATCTGGATTTCTATTCTCACATACAATTGCCTTCGCTAAGATATTTTTTTTGCTCTGCAACGAATAAATTTTTCCTCAATTATTTACTTCGATTATATAAATCTTCGATACTTGCATTCAGGGGGAGTAAAAAACTTCATATCTTAGAGTTTGTCCCATCACTTCACAAAAACTGCAATATCTTTTATTGATGCCAGTTTTATCAACAATAGTCGAAAAAGGGGGAGATTGTAAGAGCAAAGTTTTGCCCCCATGTGTTTTGGATATTGTTGGAAAAGACAGTAGAGGAACTAACAATGTTTTCTAGTATAAATAGTTGATTAGGTTCATGAAGGACAAGCTAGCTGATAAAGCTTCAAGGAAGATTTTCAAGTTATCGAAGCATTACCCTTGGAGTGAAGCTTAATCACGGAGGATGACCCGTAAAAATGATGGTTCACTGAAGCTCAACTCATCGAAGGAAATGAAGAAGACGACACTAGACTTAGATGTTTTTGTGTACTTATTTTTCTATTCTTCGAGTCATAGGAAAAACCGTACTACCAAGAGGGGATTAGTTTGTGGACATTGAAGCTATTGTGAAATTTCTCAGATCAAATCTAAACCAAGTGAGTAGCCAGAGTGAAGAATTCTCATGTGCACTAAGTTAAGTTTCGGTAGCAAAGAATTTGTTCTTTGGCTTCCGAAGCAGAACTAAGTCCATGAGTCAGCTTTACTTGGTCCACAAGTAAAGTTGCGCATTGATGACTAATCCGACCATTGTGGGCACGCGTCAAGCTGTCGCTTCGGGTCAAATCAGTCATTTCGCACCTCGGGATCGCCACCTATAAACACGCCGCCGCCGCCTCCATTTGCAGGTGGCTCCTCTGAGATTATTCCTGGGAGAGACTGAAGAGAGCATCCCAAGAACGCCACTGAAGCAAAACCCAAAAGCCAGACCACTAAATCCTGAGTCCCATTGATCTGAGTATATTCATGATGACTTAGGTGAAAGCTTGCTAGCCTTTTTATCTTGGAGAACTGCAATTCATCTAGACGGTTAGAGTGTCGTCTTCAGAGAGCGAAGAGTAATTGTCGCCTCGAAGTTCAAGTTTGTCAAAGGTTTCGGAGATTTCCTTGATAATCTACCCCAAGTCAAAATTGGCAAAGCTCAAGGAGATTGGTGAGTGGAGCAATGAACAGAGAGAGATTTGCTCCAAGTGTTTAGTCACCAGTCCCTCCAACTAGACGTAGCACTTTGCAGAGCTTGAACTGGCCGAAAAAACATCGCCGAGTCAAGAGTTTGTTTTACTTCAAGCACTTACATTCCGCACTGCATTTTCTTCCCAGTTATTCTTCAACTTGTTTTGATTCACTGTATTTAGTTTTGGTTCTAGTTTTGCTTCCCTGTTACTTGGTTCCTTGTTATTTCTGTGCTGAGTTTATGCTTCACTTCAAAGGTTCACTCAAAAATTTGAAGTGATCATTCACCCCTCCCCTTCTGATCACATACTTGGACTTTCAATTGGTATCAGAGCTAGGCACTCCCTACACTCTCTGTGTTTTGGATTAACCTCCTGGAGTATTGTCAAGTATGCCTTTCGCAGCTATTCGCTCCGGCCAACCTATTCCTATTTTCAATGGGAAGGACTATCCTTACTGTAAGGACAAGATGAATAGAAACATCATTGCTATCAATTCAGCTGCCTGGCAAGTTGTCCAAAGTGGAGTCACTATCAAGGACGAGGAAGCCATCACACCTGATGAATCAAAACTGATGGCTCTTGATTCTGAAGTCTGGGTATTCATCACAAATCATTTGGCTCAAGAGAAGTATCATGAAGTGAAGAATATCTCAACTGCCAAAGGTGTCTGGGATTATCTTGAGAAGATCGGAGAGGGTGTTTCGACTCAGAAAGATGCAAGGGTTGACACACTCTGAAGCAAATTCTATCGTTTCAAGCGTCACGAGAGAAAAAAGGTTAACTCAATCTACAGCCGACTCACAGCTCTCTCAAATGATTTGATTTCCCTCGGCGCAAATGACATCTCCCCACACATTGTGGTGAGAATGTTGCTGTGCTGATGATCAAGGAAAGGACTGATTTCAGAAAACTCATTGCTGCTGATATTCTGGAAAGACTCAATACCTTTGAGATGGATGAAGAAGAGAAGCGAGATATAAATGGTTCTTGAAGAAGGTCTCATGCTCTAAAAGAAAAAGCTTCACGCCACTCCTCACCTGAAGTAAGTTCTGCTTCCGGTGTTGAGTCAGATGATCCTGCAAGCATAGGGAAGGACTTGCCATTGATCATGACACGCTTGAACCGCTTCCAAAGAAAAGTTTTTTCATCACCGAAGAAGAATTACTCATCAAGGCACTCAAGCAATTCTTCTCACCGTTCATCCTTACGAAGCTCTCCATCGAAGGACAACTGCTGCTACAAGTGCAAGAAACCAAGCCATTACATTGTTGCGTGCCCATTGTGGGAAGCTGAATACAAATCAAAGCATTCACTCAAAGATTCCTCAAGCAAATCTCACAGATCTTCAAAAAGCTATGAGTCAAAGAGACATGATTCCAGCTCAAGGCGAGATAAAAAGAAAGATTCTGATGATGACAAGTAGAAGAAGTATCACAAGAGGCGTGAGAGTTCTTATTTGAAGACACACTCTTCTCGTCGAAGCAATTCTCACTGTGCCAAGGCCTATCTGGGTAAAGAGATGAACTCTGAAGAAGAAGCCTCTGGTTTCGAAGCAGAATCAGGCTCAAGATCAGCATCTGGTTCTGAGACTGATGGTGTTGTTGGGTTGGCATTTGCTTCGGCTAGTGCTTCGAGCTCATTCTTCACCAACAACAGCAGTGAAGATGAAACTCCTCCATACTTCTTCATGGCCAAAGCGAAGGTATCTTCATCCAAAGTTACCTATGATACTTCTGATTGCTCATCATATGAAAGTGACTCAAAGATAAGCTATGCTAAACTTGTTGTAATTGCTTCAATCCAACAAGATGAACTTGATTCGCTAAGCAAGACCATTAAGAAATCAGAAGCCCTGTTGATCGATGAGATAGATAAAGGTCAAACTTTGACTAATGAGCATGCTGCTCTGAAGGAGAAGTTTGAGTACTATCTACTCGGCATGATCTTCTTTCAGTAGACTATGAGAAGCTTACCTATGAATTTCTTCAAAGGAAAATGGCTCTCGAGAAACTGAAAGAAGCTCATGAAGAATTGGAAAGTGTTAACCTCTCTCTCATGGCTCAACAAGGTTCTGAAGCTAATCATAATTCTAATTCACCATGCTTAACTTGTTAGGAACGAAGAAAAACTGATTCTAAGGCAAAGCACCTATTGTTATTGATGATACTAACGCCTCAGATGAGGAAAACTCTACTGTTGCCGAGGAACTCCTCTGGTTGAAAGATTTGTTTGAAACAGGTTTGTTCAAAACTTTTTAGGGACACCAGTACCTTTGTGATATCCTGAAGATGGTACTCCTTCACAGGAACCCTAGAAATGAGGGTATTGGCTTTGAAAGGAAGCTTAACCCTGATGGCACTTACTGGGAACCTGAGCAGTACCCAAAAACTATATGGGTTTTAGCGAAAGATAAGCCTATAGATATTTCTAACCTTTCAGGTTTCAACTGCAAAATTGATAATGCTATTGTTGATGAATCACTTGATTCTGACTGCAAGCTTGTCAAGGACCAGGAAGGAAAGGTTTCGTCCGAATACATTGGTGCCCGTCCAAATAATGCTTTCTATAAGAGACAAATTTGGGTGCGCAAGTCACTCATTGAGAAATTGCCTGCTAACCATTCTATGCAGGGAAAATCTTCGGTACCACCGAAACAATTCTATTCTCTCGAGAAGAGAAATGATTCACTGGCGCCCGAATCAAATGTTCCTCAAAAGGAATACTATCGCACTGGTCGTTACACTTATCGACACCGTGATAATAATGATAAGATTGCATATGCTCATTCATATCCTAACCCTTCACAGAGGAATTACATTTATGGTGTACTTGATGGTCCCCCTAGGCAATATAACCCTGTGTGATTTAATATTGCTTCGACAAGTGCTTCTACCTCTTCTCAGTCACCTGCTCGTTTGTGGGTGGTTAAGAAGAACTAATTGTTCTACAGGGCTATGTCTCCGGTGGATCTGAATGGGTCATGGACAGTGGTTGCAATAATCATATGACGAGAGACAAGGAGTTATTCACCAAAGAAAAATTATCTCAATCTTCTCAGAAGTACATTACCTTCGGTGATAACAACAAGAGTAAAGTTTTAGGTTTGGGTAAGGTTGCCATATCGAAAGATAAGCATATTGACAAGGTTATGCTAGTTCAATCACTTGGATATAATCTAATGTCTATTTCAAAACTATGTGCTATGGGTATGCTTGTTCTATTTTCTGCTTCGTGTTGTGTTGTCTTCTCACAGCATGACTATACATTTGTCTTCGAGGGTTACCGAAAAGGAGATTTATAGATCGTTGATTTTTCTTTGGGCCCTGCTGTATCCACATGCTTAATGGCAAAAGCTTCATCTGGATTGTTATGGCATAGAAGACCTGGTCATGAAGGGATGAGAAATCTTCAAACTCTAGTGAATAAGAAGCATGTCATTGGCCTTAGCGAAGTAAAATTCGATAAGGATCGTCTCTGAAGTGCTTGTGAAGCTGGCAAGATGACAAAGAAACATCATTCAGCAAAGACTATCATAACTACTACTCGTCCCCTAGAATTGCTTCACATGGATCTTTTCGGTCCTCAAAATTATGCAAGTCTGGGAGGCAACAAATATGGTCTAGTTATTGTTGATGATTTTTCTCGCTATACTTGGGTTTTCTTTCTGGATGACACGAGCAAAGTTGTTGAAATCTTCAAGTCATTCGCTAAGAGAGCTCAAACTGAATATGAATTATCTCTGAAGCATATCCGAAGTGACAACGGAACTGAATTCAAAAATACTCATATTGAAGATTTTCTTGATGATCATGGTTTCACTCATGAATTCTCAGTTGCTTATACACCTCAACAAAATGGTGTGGTTGAAAGGAATAATAGAACTCTTATTGAAATGGCCAGAACTATGCTTGCCGAATACAAGACTCCTATCAGGTTCTGGGCCGAAACAATTAACATTGACCGTTATGGCGTTTGCATGATTATTTCGAGGATAAGAAGATCAAGATTGCTTCTTCCGAGTTTGATGGTTACGCCTTGAGTTGGTGGGAGAGTGTTTTGACCGAGATACAAGAAACCAATGGAGAACCTATTCGTAAATGACGTGATATGAAGGCAACAATGAAAGTTCGGTTTGTTCCCACTAATTACTTGCAGACAGTTTTTGATAAATTGAAGCAAGGTACTATGTCCGTTGATGCATATTATATGGAGATGGAGATGTTGCTGCAACGTGCACGAGTTTGCGAAGAGGTTGAGATGACTATGCAACATTTTCCCCATGGGCTGAAATTTAACATCAAGAGTATTGTGCGGAATCACCATTACTATAATATGAATGATGTAACGACCCAATTCACATAGAATTGGAGTCTCTGTGATCAAGTGCCAGTCCCCGGATCGAACTCGCTGACACACACAGTATCATAGATGTATATGAAAGTACAAGTGCATCATTATTACAACGTATGATCCAGAATAACATAAATAACAAGTTGCATAGCTCAAGGCTAGCTTATTCAATATAAATATAGCGGAAGCAAAAGCAAATAACGAGGAGTCCCATCAAAATCCACAAGCGAACATGCTGAGTGAAGACCCGCGACCCTAAACGCACCTTAATGGTCGTCTGAAAAACTTGCAACACCGAAGGTTACAGCCCGACAACGGGTCAGTACATCTGATTTGTACGGCAAGTCACACGAAAAGGATATAACAGACCTATCGCTACATGCAAGGATAAGTCAAAGGAAAGGCTTAAGGTTTTTTTTGCAGAAAGCTGATTTTTCCCAATCTACCTGGTCAAAAATTTAGTTTAACTTACTACTTAAGATCGAACTGGGCACACCAGTTCAAATCCACACCCTTTATTAGATCTTGCCCACTCAATTTGTTATGGTGATTCATCTGTCAAGACCCTCCAGTAACAATAATGTCTAGTAGCTCAAGGATGTCCATAACCGGGGACACGGCTAATCATGATTAGTTTTTTAGTCTGCATAGGTTAGTACACTTTTCCCGCTGGACTCAACCCGAAGATTGAGACGAAGTCTTTCAGAAGAGGTAACCTACACCCAACGGCAAGCCGATACCACCTATCACATCTACATCTGCTAGCTTTGCACGAGAGAGGCTTCCTACAACGTACTCAACTAAGCCAGAGCCCATATGGCCAGCGGATGTACATGGAAGCTTCTAGTCACCAAGTATGTCTGATCTTTTTTGACCCTGGACGGCGCCCACTTACGTACAGAGGGTAGATACCATGACTTTCTGTCGACCACCAAAACCAACCATTAGGGGTACAACCTGGTCTCGCCTTAGATAAGACACGAGCCCCCAGGAAGCACTCCCTGCCCGTCCAGAGGTGTATTCTAATTAAAGGTTGCTAGTCAAGTCATTAAATCCTCACATAGCTCAATGTAACCTCAAACCAATCCATGTCTACAAGCATAGCAAATATATAGCAAGCACGTGCTAGGTTGTCTAAGCAAACAAGATAAGATCATATGGCTACCCTACCAGGTTTGCACATGCATAGGGTGATATTGCTACATGCATAAGTAAAAATATAGGTTGTGAAATGGTCAAAGTATGACTTGCCTTGATCCTGTTCCTAACGATCACACTCTTCACAGAACGAAGCGTTGCACTCCGGAATGTCTACACGGTCAAACAATATAGCATTAAATACACCATATAACACATAAACAATGCAACAGTAAAAGACCAAATGAACAGCAAGAAAACCATCTAAAAAGTAGCTAAACGATATCTACACGTCACCACGATCCCAACGCAACTGGAATCGGCGAAAACGGATACACCGTATAAAAGATACGGTCACCGGAAGTTTGAAATTAAATCTGTACAAAATTCAAATTCGAAAAGTTTAACAGTGCAAAGTGCATCCTAATGTAAACTAGACCTCGCTACGGTCGCAACGGAAAAAGAATCACCTAAAACGGAGCTACGGTTTAAAAGATATAGCAAAAACGGTTCTAGGGTGAAATTTGTGAAAAAGGGCCTAATCGCAATTAAAATAACTTTTCTGCCGCGAACAGGTCCTCGGCTACGGAGCGAACGACGTCCACTCCGGCGAACGGTCCGGCGAGCGTTCAATGTATAGCGAAACCGCGGTTAACCGGAATAAACCGAAACCCTAATAAAATAAACCAAAACCAGATTTGGGCAACTCCCGATCTAATCTGGGCCGTCTCTTCTGGGATCGGACGGCCGGGAACGGCAGGCGGCCAACTGGCGGTGGCGGCGGCCCAAGGCGAGGCGTCGCAGTGGCGGCCCGCGCCGGCTCCAGCCGAGCGGTTCGACGGGGCGACGGGGCGGCGTGGCTGGGGCGGGGCGCGGGGCGACAGGGCGGCCACTCACCTCGGTGGCCGACGGCGGCGGCGACTCCAGCTGGCGGCGGCGCGAGTTGGCGGCGGCGGGTCCCGCGGCGAGATTAGGGTTTCAAAAAAATTAAAAACGAAAACCGAAAATTATATATAGGCCTGGAAAAATATATTTTTTCTGAGTTCGAATCGGACCCGAACGCACGCGGCGCAAAATAACCGTCTAGGCCGCTGAAAGGCCCAAAACAAAAACCCGTTTTTTTAAATTTTTATTTGGTCAACCGACTACGGAGAACATTTTTAAATAATAAAATATGAATTAAAAAAATGTCACAACAATATAATAAAATAATAAAAATAATTATTTTTGCTGAAATTACTATTTCCGCTACTATGCAATTTTCATAAATACTTTTTATGCAATAAACTCCCAAAAATAAATCTGACTCATTTATAATTCCTATGACGCATTTTTTAAACACCCAAAAATATTTTCAACACTTTTCAAACTTATTTAAAATGGGGATCAGTCATATTATATCCTCTCCAATAAAATTGCCTTAAGTTGAAAAATGTTTAAAATATTAATAAAATCCAAATAATGCAAAACTCCGGCATGACATGCATATGATGATCTATTAACATCCGAATTTAGAAAATTGGGATTTTACAAACCTACCCCGCTTAAAATGAATCTCGTCCTCGAGATTCGGGCTGACTAGCAAAGAGATGTGGATGATCTTGTTTCAAATCTTCTTCTCGCTCCCAAGTGGCTTCTTCCTCGGTATGATGATCCCACTGAACTTTGCATAGCTTGATTGTCTTGGTGCGGGTAACTCTTTCTGCAGTCTCCAGAATCTTCACAGGTTTCTCCTCATAAGTCAAGTCACTCTCCAACTGAATTGCCTCAAGTGGCACTGTATCTCTCATAGGAATATCTGCCATCTCTGCATGACACTTCTTCAGCTGGGATACGTGAAACACATCATGAACTCCTGATAAGGCTTCTGGCAACTCCAACTGATAAGCTACCTCTCCTTTGCGCTCCAAGATCTTGTAAGGCCCCACAAAACGTGGTGCTAACTTGCCCTTGATTCCAAACCTTTTGATTCCACGAATTGGGGAAACTCTGAAATATGCACGGTCTCCAACCTCATAGGTTACGTCCTTGCGCTTCGCATCTGCATAACTCTTCTACCTGGACTGTGCTATCTTCAGTCTATCACGGATCAACTTGACCTTCTCCTCGGCATCTCTCATCAGGTCTGGTCCAAACAACTGATGTTCTCCTAACTCATCCCACATCAACGGTGTTCTGCAATTTCTGCCATACAGCAACTCAAATGGTGCCATCTGAAGACTATCCTGATAACTATTGTTGTATGAGAACTCAGCATATGGTAGATTATCATCCCAACTAGACCCATAGTCTAATGCACAAGCTCTCAACATATCTTCCAGAATTTGATTCACTCTCTCTTTCTGCCCATCTGTCTTTGGATTAAAAGCTGTACTGAATTCCAGCCTGGTGCCCAAGGTCTCATGCAACTGACGCCAAAACTGAGTACCTCTATCTGACACTACCTTTCTTGGAACTCCATGCAGACAAACAATCCTAGTCATATAAATCTTGGCTAGCTTAGCACTTGTATAAGTTGTCTTTACTAGAATGAAGTGAGCCACCTTGGTCAAACGATCAACAATCACCCAAATAGAATCATATCCTGACTGAGTCCTGGGTAAACTAGTAATAAAGTCCATACCTATCTGATCCCACTTCCAATCGGGTATAGGCAAAGGTTGCAGCAATCCTGCTGGCTTCTGATGCTCGGCCTTGACTCTCTGGCAAACATCACATAATGCAATATACTAAGCTATCTCTCGCTTCAGGATAGGACACCAAAATCTCTCCCTCAAGTCCAAATACATCCTGGTATTCCCGGGATGGATAGAATAAGGTTTATCATGTGCCTCCCGAAGAATCAACTTCCTGATCTCTGCATCTTGCGGTACACAAATGCGCTTTTCAAACCAAATGGCTCCATGCTCATCCTCACGGAAACCCTCTGCTTTCCCTTTGGTCATATTCTCCTTTATCTCCTCAATTTTTGCATCACCCTTCTGAGCTTCTGTGATTCTTTCCAACAGATTTGGCTACACTTCCAATGTTGCCACATATCCCTTAGGGACTATCTCCAACCTGAGATTCTTGAACTGCTCACATAACTCAAGTGGCATAACCTCAACATTAGCAACATTGATATGACTCTTACGGCTCAATGCATCAGCAACCACATTCGCTTTACCAGGATGATACTGCACACTCAAATCATAATCCTGAATGATCTCTAGCCATCTACTCTGCCTGAGATTCAACTCCTTCCGAGTAAAAATATACTTCAAACTCTTATGATCAGTACATACATCACAATGATTAACAACAAGATATTGCCTCCATGTTTTCAATGCATGAACAACTGCAGCTAACTCCAAATCATGTGTAGGATAGTTCCGCTCATGGTTCTTAAGCTAACGTGAAGCATAAGCAACAACTTTACCTCCTTGCATCAAAACACAACCAAGTCCTCGACGAGATGCATCACAATATACTTGGAAATCTTTATGTATATCAGGCAAACATAAAACAGGTGCAGTTAGTAACCGTTTCTTCAACTCCTGAAAGCTGGTTTCACATTCCTCACTCCAATCAAACTTATTCTCTTGCTTTAACAGCTCAGTCATTGGTTTTGCAATCTTGGATAAATTCTCAATGAACCTCCTATAATATCCTGCAAGCCCCAAGAAACTGCGAAGGTCTCCAATTGTCGTGGGTGTCTCCCATTCTGTAACTGTTGAAACCTTGGATGGGTCCACAGCTACTCCATCTCCTGACACATCATGTCCAAGGAATCCTACCTCCTTCAGCCAAAACTCACACTTGCTGAACTTGGCATACAATTTGTGCTCCCTGAGCTTCTCCAATACCAAACGAAGATGTGCCTCATGCTCTTGCTCATTCTTGGAATACACCAATATATCATCAATGAACACCACAACGAATTTATCCAAGAACTCCATAAACACCTTATTCATCATATTCATGAAGTATGCAGGAGCATTAGTCAATCCAAATGACATAACGGTATACTCATACAATCCATACCTTGTAGTAAAAGTAGTCTTCGGAATATCCTTCTCCCGAATCTTCACTTGATGATAACCAGAACGAAGATCAATTTTAGAAAACACACAAGCTCCCTCCAACTGGTCAAATAGATCATTAATCACAGGTAGAGGATACTTTTTCTTGATAGTAACATCATTAAGAGAACGGTAATCAAAACACATCCTCTGGGTTCCATCTTTCTTCTCAACAAAAAACATTGGAGATCCCCAAGGTGAAGAGCTTGGGCGAATGAAGCCCTTTGCCTGCAACTCTATAATCTGTTCCTTCAACTCTGCAAGTTCATTAGCGGGAATCCTATACGGTCTCTTAGCAATTGGCCCAGTGCCTGGTATTAAATCAATAAGGAACTCAATCTCCCTATCCGGTGGCATACCTGGCAACTCCTCTGGAAACACATCCGGATAATCCCTCACAACACGCACATCATCCAGGCTACCCCCCTTAAGAGAATTCACCTGAGCGTGCTGATGCTTACACTTGGAAACATATCTGATCTTCGGCCCGGTCGGTGTACGGAGAGTGATGGACCGACTGGCACAATCAATAACACCTTGGTACTTGGCTAGCCAATCCATGCCAAATATAACATCCAAACCTTGTGACTTCAATATAATCAAATCTGTAGGAAAATCATGCTTCCCTATGGCTAGGCTTATCTGATAGCATCCCAAACTAGCTGAAATCTCCGCTCCCGGAGAACTTATAAGCATAGATGACTTAAGAACTACGGTAGGTAACTCATGCTTATCCACAAATACCCTTGATATGAAAGAATGTGATGCACGACAATAAAAAAGAAAAAGTGCGGGTACTGAATTGATAAGGAACTTACCAATCACAGCATCAGGCTCATCATAAATCTCCTCCACGTTGACATGGTTCACATGTCCCTTGTTGAAGGTGTTGGGCTTGACGGCTCGAGAAACCTTATTCTCCGGGCAATCTGTTGCATAATGCCCCATATTCTTGCACTTGAAACATTGAACTTGACTCAAGTCTCTTGGCGCACGCGCAGTCTGGCGGTTGTGACTGTTATTCCCTCCATTGCCATTACCTCCATTGCCATTTCCTTTCCCATTGCCATTTCCATTCTTGTGCCCATTGTGGTGGTTGTGGCCATTATGGTTGTGATCATTCCTTCCATTATGATTGTGTCCATTCCCACCAAGATGGTGATGCCCATTTCCACCATGATGGTGATGTCCTCCATTCCCATTATAGGAAGTGCGCTGCTTCTGCTGTGGCCCTGAGTTGTACTTGTTGTTGTTGTACTTCCTCTTGCGGTACTCCATATCCTGATGTTTCCCTTTCAGCACAATAGCCTTGTCAATGAGTCCTTGGCAATTGTTGAAAGTAGCCACCGTCAACTGAACTCCCAACTCATCGTTGAGACCCTCCCAAGAACTTCTCTTGCCTAGCTGCATCCGTGTTGACATCATTTGGAGCATAGCGAGCAAGCTTGTTGAATTCCTCTACATACTGCGCTACTATGCGACCTCCTTGGCGCAAGCTGCGGAACTCCTTTTTCTTCAAAGCCATAGCGCCTGCAGAGACATGTGCGGTGCGAAACGCAGCCTGAAACTGCGCCCAAGTGATGGTGTCGATGGGATAAGTCACCAAGTAGTTGTCCCACCATGCAGCGGCAGGACCCTCCAGCAAATGTGAGGCAAACCTCACCCTCTCTGCCTCAGTACAACCAACTGTCTCCATGTTCAGCGGAAACTGAACGAAGCCAGTCATGCGCCACTATGGGTTCAGGAGTGCTAGAGAACCTCTGAGGATTCAACCCCAGAAACCTGGCAAGCGTGTCCACAGGTGGTGGTGGTGGTGGCGCATTGTTGTTGTTGTTGCCCATGTTCTGAGTGAGCACCTGGATCAACTGAGCTTGTCCTTGAAGTAACTGCTGCATGTAAGCTGGGACTTCATTGTTGTTGTTCCCATTTCCCATGGGATCACGTCTCGGCGGCATCTGTTGGGCAAGAATAGGTAAGTTACAGACAGAAAGTAGCTAGGGAAATATATCCTACCCCATATGCTTATTATGATCAAGACAACATATACATATACAGCATATCATACCACACAATCATCATACAATTATCACCAATCATCAATCATCAATATCATCAAGCAATAGCACTCATACCAATAAGCAAATACAATCACACCATATAGTCTCAAAATATATTGCATAACTAGTATAAGATCCTCAACACAACCACGGATAATATAAGAGTATATCAAACAACCTAGTATTGCCATACCGAAGAAGTCGACATGGTCAAATATGCTAACACGATAACGATAGTAAACAAATTGCCGGTGAAGTAATTCCGAACGCTGTCTTTGCTAAACAGCATACGGTATTCACGCCCACTAATGCGGTTGCGCCTCTTGGGACTTGGTTCATCTTCTTCTGCCGAAGTCTCCAGTTCTGGTTCCTCTTCCTTTTCTTCAACGCCATTGGCCTTCATCTTCTCCTTCAGCCTCTTGATCTCCTCTTTCGTCTCCATCCTCTCCTTCTTCAGCTTGTTGGTGTCCCTCTTGAGCTTGGTGTTCTTCTGCTGCAACTCAGTGATGGTGTAGAGATCCGACTGAGTGCTCTTCTCCAGGTTGTGGATGTGCTTCTCTAGGCTCTGGATGAAGTAGGTAATTGTACCTAGCCAAATGGTCCCAGGCACATACTTGAACTTCTTTGGCCATATGTTCCCCGATAGAAGGATCTTGGTCATCTTCTCGTACACCGTACCCTTTAGCTGGCCGGCATACCGATCGACGATGCGTCAAAGAGCCATGTGAGCGGCTATGCGCAAACACTGCTCCTTCTCCGGGGCATGCACCTCGACTGACTCCGTGATCACCCTTTCTTCCGTCATGCTTCCTAGAAGAAATGCTTCCACTTGCCAGTAGTCATCAGCTCCCCTTGTCTCCACTATGTCCGGCTGAAAGGCTGGCGCGTAGATGTTCAGGTGATGGCAAATCCCCCTTAGCTCAGGTCCAAACGCCATAGAGTGGTAAGACAAAGTAGTCATCTATAATCAAAGAGAGGAAAGGCAAGATTAGAACAGGTATGAATACGAGATAGAGAAGGTAAGTAAGTACAAGACAAAGTGATATAAAGTAATATTTTCATTCCTATGGCTTTTCTAATCCATTTTCTAAAGCCAGATCCTACAGTCAACACACTGCTCTGATACCATCTGTAACGACCCAATTCACATAGAATTGGAGTCTCTGTGATCAAGTGCCAGTCCCTGGATCGAACTCGTTGGCACACATAGTATCATAGATGTATATCAAAGTACAAGTGCATCATTATTACAACGTATGATCCAGAATAACATAAATAACAAGTTGCATAGCTCAAGGCTAGCTTATTCAATATAAATATAGCGGAAGCAAAAGAAAATAACGAGGAGTCCCATCAACATCCACAAGCAAACATGCTGAGTGAAGAACCGCGACCCTAAACGCACCTTACTGGTCGTCTAAAAAACCTGCAACACCGAAGGTTACAGTCCGACAACGGGTCAGTACATCTGATTTGTACGGCAAGTCACACGAAAAGGATTTAACAAACCTATCGCTACATGCAAGGATAAGTCAAAGGAAAGGCTTATGGTTTTTTTTTGCAGAAAGCTGATTTTTCCCAATCTACCTGGTCAAAATTTTAGTTTAACTTACTACTTAAGATCGAACTGGGCACACCAGTTCCAATCCACACCCTTTATTAGATCTTGCCCACTCAATTTGTTATGGTGATTCATCTGTCAAGATCCTCCAGTAACAGTAATGTCTAGTAGCTCAAGGATGTCCATAACCGGGGACACGGATAATCATGATTACTTTTTTACTCTGCAGAGGTTGGTACACTTTCCCCGCTGGACTCAACCCGAAGATTGAGACGAAGTCTTTCAGAAGAGGTCACGTACACCCAACGGCAAGACGGTGCCACCTATCACATCTACATCTGCTAGCTTTGCACGGGAGAGGCTTCCTACAACGTACTCAACTAAGCTAGAGCCCATATGGCCAACGGCTGTACATGGAAGCTTCTAGTCACCAAGTATGTCTGGACGACGCCCACTTACGTTCAGAGGATAGATACCATGATGTTCTGTCGACCACCAAAACCAACCATTAGGGGTACAACCTGGTCTTGCCTTAGATAAGGCACGAGCCCCTAGGAAGCACTCCTTTCCCGTCCAGAGGTGTATTCTAATTAAAGGTTGCGAGTCAAGTCATTAAATCCTCACATAGCTCAATGTAATCTCAAACCAATCCACGTCTACAAGCATAGCAAATATATAGCAAGCACGTGCTAGGTTGTCTAAGGAAATAGGATAAGATCATATGGCTACCCTACTAGGTTTGCAGCACTAACAATATAGAACTTCCTACACATGCATAGGGTGATGTTGCTACATGCATAAGTAAAAATATAAGTTGTGAAATGGTCAAAGTATGACTTGCCTTGATCCTATTCCTGATGATCACACTCTTCACAGAATGAAGCGTTGCACTCCGGACAGTCTACACGGTCAAACAATATAGCATTCAATACACCATATAACACATAAACAATGTAACAGTAAAAGAACCAAATGAACAGCAAGAAAACCATCTAAACAGTAGCTAAACGATATCTACACTTCACCACGATCCCAATGCAACTGGAATCGGCGACAACGGATACACCGTATAAAAGATACGGTCACCGGAAGTTTGAATTTAAATCTGTACAAAATTCAAATACGAAAAGTTTAATAGTGCAAAGTGCATCCTACTGTAAACTAGACCTCGCTACGGTCGTAACGCAAAAAGAATCACCTAAAACGGAGCTACGTTTAAAAGATATAGCAAAAACGGTACTAGGGTAAAATCTGCGAAAAAGGACCTAACCGCAATTAAAATAACTTTTCTGCTGCGAACAGGTCCTCGGCTACGGAGCGAACGACGTCCACTCCGGCGAACGGTCCGGCGAGCGTTCACTATATAGCGAAAGCGCGGTTAACCGGAATAAACTGAAACCCTAATTAAGAAAACCGAAACCAGATCTGGGCAACTCCCGATCTAATCTGGACCGTCCGTCCTCGTATCGGACGGCCGGGAACGGCCGGCGGCGGTCCGCGGCGCGGCGGCGGCCGGTGCGGCCTGCGGCGGCGGCCTGCGGCGTCTCTAGGCGAGCGGGGCGACGGGGCGGCGTGGCTGGGGCGGGGCGCTGGGCGGCGCACTCACCTCGGTGGCCGGCGGCGGCGGCTCCAGGCGGCGGCGACTCCAGGCGGTGGCGGCGTGAGTTGGCGGCGGCAGGTCCCGCGGCGAGATTAGGGTTTCAAAAAAAATTAGAAACAAAAACCGAAAATTATATATAGGCCTGGAAAAATAAATTGTTTTTCTGAGTCCGAATCAGACCCGAACGCACGCGGCGCAAAATAGTCGTCTAGGCCGCTGAAAGGCCCAAAACGAAAACCCATATTTTTTATTTTCATTTGGTCAACCGACTACGGAGAACATTTTTAAATAAAAAAGGTGAATTTTAAAATTGTCACAACAATGAAATAAAATAATAAAAATAATTATTTTTGCCGAAATTACTATTTCCGCTATTATGCAATTTTCATAAATAATTTTTATGCAATAAACTCCGTATAAAAATTATAAAAATCCCAAAAATAAATTTGAGCCATTTATAATTCCTATGACGCAGTTTTTAAACACCCAAATATATTTTCAACACTTTTCAACCTTATTTAAAATGGGGATAAGTCATATTATATCATCTCCAATAAAATTGCCTTAAGTTGAAAAATGTTTAAAATATTAATTAAATCCAAATAATGCAAAACTCCAGCATGACATGCATATGATGATCTATTAACATCCGAATTTAGAAAATTCGGATGTTACAAATGATCTATTGCATCTTGCACGGGAGGCTGAATCCCAGCTTGCAGAAGAGGCACAACTGAAGTCAAGATATGCACCTTTTAGCAGGTTTTCTCCAAGGACATCATCTACCGCACCTAGTGAGAGCCCGAGTGCTGCTAACCGTCCTTCTTCTTCATATTCCAAGCCATCCTCCAATGTTTCTATGGCCAAGAAGCTAGCTGCACCTGCCCCTAGTGCAGGCTCTAATATGTCTACAGCTCGTAATCGAGAAATCACTTGTCATGCTTGCGGTAATCCGGGACACTTTAAAAGAGATTGTCCCAATAGAAAGGTACGGTGATGTTTGTGAATGAAGAAACCGGCGAGTATGAAACCGGTGATGATGAAGACCCCTCCCCATTCAATGACGAGGGATACAATAGTGAAGAAGGCATGGATGCTTTTCCGTCGCATGCTCCTACCATTGTTGTTTCGCAGGGTGCTCTCACTGTGCAGCCACATGCTGATTCTCAGCGCTGCAATCTGTTCCAAACCAAGGCGTTAGTTGGCCGAAACAAAGCTTGCAAAGTGATCATTGATGGAGGTAGCTGCCGCAACCTCGCAAGCAAGGAGTTATGTGCCAAGCTAAATCTGAAATACTTACCTCACCCGAATCCATATTATGTCCAATGGTTGAGTGAAAGTGGTGAGATGAAGGTGAATCATATGGTGCGCGTGAATTTTGAGATAGGCCCATACCAGGATTCCATTGATTTTGATGTGGTGCCTATGACAGTTTGCCATCTCCTATTGGGTCGGCCGTGGTTATATGATCGTCATGTGCAACACAATGGCCGACCTAATACATATCATTTGGAGTTCAAGGGAAAGAAAGTTAATCTCCATCCTATGTCTTCACAACAAATTTTGAATGAGTCTCGTCAGAAAGTCAAGGTGAATTTAGGACCTACACGAGAGAACAATGTAATAGCTATGAGTGATACTATAACGAAAAGTGCGAAAGAGACTAGTTTGCTTATATTAGCCACCAAAGAAGACATGAGAGAATTTCGTGAGGATCCTACAGCCATGCCACTTGTGCTTATGTACAAAGGCGAGGTTTTGCTTTCTAACGATAATCATCCTCTTTCTCCTGGCGTGTCTAATGTTTTGCAGGAATTTAATGATGTGTTTTCGTTGGAGGTACCAGCGGGATTTCCACCCTTGCGTGGCATTGAGCACCAAATTGATCTTATACCGGGTGCTGCACTTCCCAACCGGGGACCATACAGGACCAATCCCCAAGAGACGAAGGAGATTCAACAACAAGTACAAGCACTTCTGGATAAAGGGTATATTCGTGTCAGCCTTAGCCCTTGTGTTGTTCCTGTTATTTTGGTTCCTAAGAAAGATGGTACATGGCGTATGTGCGTGATGCTATTAATAACATCACTATTCGATATCGCCATCATATTCCACATTTACAGGATATGCTGGATGAATTGTGTCGTGCTGCTATTTTCTCTAAAATTTATTTACGTAGTGGATACCATCAAATTAGGATGAAAAAAGGGGATCAATGGAAACTGCTTTCAAAACTAAGTTCGGTTTATATGAGTGGTTAGTTATGCATTTTGGTCTTACTAATGCTCCTAGTACTTTCATGCGTTTAATGAACCATATTTTGAGAGAGTTTATTGGTCATTTTGTGGTTGTCTATTTTGATGATATACTTATTTACATCCATAATGAATCTGAACATTTTAACCATATTCGACAAGTTTTGCAAGTGTTGCGTGATGCTAAATTATATGCTAATCTTGAGCAGCGCACTTTTGCAAAAGATAAGGTCATATTTCTGGGATACGTTGTATCTAAGCATGGAGTAGAAGTAGATTCTTCTAAAATTGAAGCAATTCAAAATTGTCCTACTCCCATGAATGTTAGTCAAGTACGAAGTTTTCACGGTCTTGCTGGTTTTTATCGACATTTTGTGAAAGACTTTAGTACTATTGCTGCACCTTTGAATGAATTGACTAAGAAAGGAGTGCCTTATGTTTGGGGCGCTGCCCAAGATCTTGCTTTTGATGAGTTAAAATGTTTGCTTACTTCTGCACATTACTTGCACTACCAGATTTTGCTAAACAATTTGAGATTGAATGTGATTCTAGTGGCATAGGAATTGGTGGTGTGTTGATGCAGGAAGGTAGACCTATTGCTTACTTTACTGAGAAAATTTCTGGTGCTAGATTGAATTATCCTATTTATGATAAAGAATTGTATGCTCTTGTTCGCGTTCTTGAGGTTTGGCAACATTATTTGTGGCCAAAAGAATTTATCATACATTCTGATCATGAAGCTTTGGAATATCTGAAAGCTCTATCTAATTTGCATAGACGCTTAGATAAGTGGGTTGAGTTCATTGAGTCTTTTCCCTACATCATCAAATATAAGAAAGGGAAAGATAATGTTGTTGCTGATGCTTTATCTAGGAAGAACATGTTATTGACACATCTTGATGTTAAAATTCCTGCATTAGAGCGTTTTTGTGATCTCTATGCAACTGATCATGATTTTGCTAAACCATATCGTTTGTGCTTGCTTCAAACCGCATGGGATAAATTTCACATCCATGATAGATTTTTGTTTCGAGCTAACAAACTTTGTGTTCTAGAATCTTCTGTGCGTTTGCTATTGTTGCAGGAATCACATGCAGGAGGATTGATGGGTCACTTTGGGCGTGAGAAGACACTACTCATGCTTGCTGATAATTTTTATTGGCCCAGGATGAGGCGTGACGTGGACAGGTTTGTTTGGCGTTGCATTGTATGCCATACATCCAAGTCCAAGATGAAGCATCACGGTTTGTATACTCCACTACCTTTTCCTACCAAACCTTGGGAAGATATTAGTATGGATTTTGTGTTAGGATTGCCACGCACTAAACATGGTCATGATAGTATATTTGTGGTAGTGGATAGATTTTCCAAGATGGCACATTTTATTGCATGCCATAAGAGCGACGATGCGTCGCATGTTGCTAACCTGTCTGTCAGGGAGATTGTACGCTTCCATGGATTGCCCAAGAAAATTGTTTCTGATAGAGATGTGAAGTTTGTGATCTACTTATGGAAGACACTTTGGGGAAAGTTGGGAATGAAGTAAATGTTAAGCACTACATGTCATCCCCAAACTGATGGTTAAACAGAGGTGGTGAATAGAACATTGTCACAATTGCTGCGAACTATGATCAAGAAAAATCTGCGCGAATGGGAGGAGTGTTTGCCACATGTGGAATTTGCTTATAACAGGGCAGTACACACTACTACTCATCTTTTTCCATTTGAGGTCGTGTATGGTTTTAAGCCTATTACACCTCTTGATTTGCTGCCTCTTCCATTGCAGGAATGAGTTAATATGGAGGCATCCAAATGAGCAGATTATGTGAAGAAGATTCATGAGAAGAAACGAGAGGCTATTGAGAAGCAAGGAAAGAATGTTGCTGCTGCAAGGAACCAGACATGGAAGCAAGTTTCTAATTCCCAGTGGAACAACAGATCACACAAAACTTGCAGTAGCAACACTTCAGATCGATACGAGTTGAAGTATATGATTCAAGATGAATGATAATGCATACTCGATTGATATTACCATTGCTAAGTTTGGTGGCACTAGCAACAGCTTCAACGTTGCTTATTTATCACCATACATGGGAGATGACCTTGGAGCATCGAGGTCTACGCCTTTTGAAGGGGGGGGGGGAGATGATGAGGACATCCCTACTGACAAGACATCCCCAACTCTTCATGAAGAACAAACTAATGAAATCAGAATTGGATCTATTACAAGAGCCCGTGCAAAGCTAATAGAACAACAGGTGAACTTGCTCTTAATAGAATCTGATGCTGTGCTTAATGAGAATTTTATACAGCCTAAGTCTTTGTATGTATGCATGATCAGATACCATGGACAAGACGAGGAGCAGGAAAGAGAAAACGAGGCTCAAGGAGAAGAAGCCATGGAACAAGGGCAAGCCACACCGGAAGAGGAGCCGCAAGAAGACGAAGCAAAGAAGCTTCAGCCTTCATGGCGCGGTACTACCGCCCTAGCGAGCGGTACTACCGCCCATACTACCGCACTGTCTGCGCACAAAAACAGGGTTGCGGCCCTTGTACCCCCGTTTAGACCCCCTAGCTTATAAAAACAGAACCCCCTGCGAGTTTTAGGGTCAGACCACATTTAGATAAACCCTAGTTCTAGAGAATTTCTCCAAGCATTCATCTTGAATCATATACTTCAATTCGTATCGATCTGAAGTGTTGCTACTGCAAGTTCTATGTGATCTGTTGTTCCACTAGGAATTAGTAGATTGCAAATTACCGTATCGTGGTACGTTGCGCAAGTGTGTGAAGTTGTGAATATCCAAAGGGTAGAGAGCTGTCGCATTGGCAACACGGATCTAGCGAGGAGAGTTCATCGGCTACATACAAGTTATCTATCATCGCCCTCATATTCACCGTACGCTTACTGAGAAGATCGGGCCACCCCATATCAATACAAGTGATGAACACATCAGTCAGCCGAAGCAGAACACCGAAGTTGTTCCCACTCCTCTCGCTCCCAAGATAAAACCGAAGCCATCCAAGACAAAACCACCAACTGCACCCTCCACCAAAACTCCCACTCCTCCACATCATGCACCCAGCCCCAAGAAAACACCTGCTCCCCGCACACCTGCTCCAACTTCACCAGTCGCTGAACCAACACCTCCCCATGCACCATCCCTTGTGCCACAAAGAGACCCAACCCCACCTGCTGCTGCTCCACCGCAATCACCTCGCCCGGAAGCACAACCTGCTCACCATTGCACTCCCACAAACTCAAGAACACGCGACTCACGTGATTATCCTTCAGCACGCTCCGTTCAAGAGTCTGAAGCACATGTGCCTCAGCCTAAGGCTCATGAAGACGAAGAAGAACAAGTCCAAATTCTGAATCCTTCACAAGAACGAGCTTTGATTGTTGCTCAGACTGCTGGAACTTACCAAGTTGCCCCACCTGCACCTCAGCAAAGGATTCGACTTGACTGCCGTCCAAGCCAAGACACCCAGCTCAAAACAAATTACCCCAGGGAAACTTTTCCAATCTTCAAGGGTGCTGGTTGTTCTTCGCGCAACAGACCAGAATTTAGTCTTGAACAACATCAGAAAAGGTATAGATTCTTTGTGATCTTTGCTTCTGGATAGCAGAACAACATATTTTATACACCAAAGTCTACTGCCAGAAGGGTGTGCTATTCCACCACCGCTACCTTGATATGGAAGTCTTTCCACTGCAACCTGCTTCCAAAACATCACCGAAACCATTGACAATCAGAATTTGACTCGGTTGTTTGCCTTGAGCACTCCTGTCAATTCTGAACTCATCAAGCAATTTTATGCCACACTATATGTTTCAGGTGATGCCAATGAGTCCAACACTTGGATTCTCGAATGGATGATTCAAGGAGAAATCTTCAGACTGACGTCTACAGAATTCATGGAGATTGTTAACATTCCAAGGCATACCGGAGAACTTGAAAAGATTCACATGGAGCCAGATCTCATTGAAGAACAATTTTCCACTTTACTGGACACTAAAATCGTTGTCGATTACATTCCGGAAAACATTCACCCAAAGCACTTGATTTTCATCTCCAAGACTTGGTTCTATATCTTGTTCAAATCCTTGATTCCCTTGAGTACTGCTTCAGAGGAATCAAACCTTTATCCATAAGTAAGGCATGCAATAATGAAGCTCACTCATGGCATGGTTTTCGACTTCGAAGACTGTTTCCTTCGCAACTTTGTGCATGCAGCAGAACTGCCATTTTCTTTGAAGCCATATGCTCCCTGGCTGCAAGCTGTTTGCAACTATTGCAGCAATGAAGACTTTGTGGTGCATCATCATCCGAAGCTTTTCACACCTCTAGTGCGTGACACTTTGGAATTGCTAAGGAAACCCAACGACATCTTTTCCACATATGTTGGGGTACGTCATGAAGTCAATGAGAGGATTGTCTCGAAGAAATTTCAGAAAGACTGCCATCAATTCGAAGTTAATCTTCGGTCGCATCAATTGCTTGAGAACTTCATTGAAGCCAATCAGAAACAAATGCAGTTCCTGGCAGATGAGATCAATCGTGTTGGAAACATAACACTTAACAACAACCAATATCTTCGTGTGCTGAAGCGCCAATCCTGGAAAGGGATGAGGAAGTTCAACTCAGTAAAAGCTCTTCGTACTGCTCGCATCTTCAAAGAATATCAACACCTTCAGAGAAATTTTTCCAGGGACGACATAGTTGATCGCCCGAATCAGAAGATCCCGCCCCTTCACAAGATTGATGAAGTGTTCTTCGTCAACGAGCCCGATCCCATCAGGCCCGATACCGTCTCCGACAACGACTCCATCACCTCCAAGGACGATGCCGGCCTCGACGACAGCGACCTCGACATCGACCTCATCACCCAGAAGAATCTCGAAGTTCTTCCTTCGCCCAAGTCGGTAGAAGAATCTTCAGGAGACCAATCTTCTTCAGGCGAGTCCACGTCAAGTTCTGCTTTGCCGGGCTCCAAGGGTGCTGATGTCGCGTAGTAGTTCTCTCGCTCCACTTCTCAACCTTTTGTCCAATCACTGACAATAAGGGGGAGAATGTTGGCATCGATGAGCTAGATTTGCATCGGGGATAGGGCTTCTGTTTTTTAGTTTGCATTCACTTTTGGTTAAGTTATAACAAACATTTCATTCCCTTCGATTGGGTTGTAACTTAAGTTTACATTCGGTAGTACTACTCCTGTGCTACACTTACATTTTAAATAGCCCCCCTTTGCTTGCAAGTATTACCTCGTATTGTCTATCTTACAGGTGGTTATTCTTTCTAAGTCACAGGTCATTGGAAGGGATTGCACTTACATCTGGATTTCTATTCTCACATAGAATTGCCTTTGCTAAGATATTTGTTTTGCTCTCCAACGAAGAAATTTTTCCTCAAGTATTTACTTCGATTATATAAATCTTCGATACTTGCATTCAGCGGGATTCAAAAACTTCATATCTTAGAGTTTGTCCATCACCTCACAAAAACTTCAATATCTTTTATCGATGTCTATTTTGTCAACAATAGTCCAAAAAGGGGGAGATTTTAAGAGCAAAGTTTTTCCCCCATGTGTTTTGGATATTGTTGGACAAGACAGTAGAGCAACTAACAATGTTTTCTAGTATAAACAGTTGATTAGGTTCATGAAGGACAAGCTAGGTGATAAAGCTTCAATGAAGATTTTCAAGTTATCGAAGCATTACCCTTGGAGTGAAGCTTAATGACGGAGGATGACCCCTAAAAATGATGGTTCACTGAAGCTCAACTCATCGAAGGAAATGAAGAAGACGGCGCAAGACTTAGATGTTTTTGTGTAGTTCTTTTTCTATTCTTTGAGTCATACGAAAAACCGTACTATCAAGAGGGGTTTAGTTTGTGGAAACCGAAGCTGTTGTGAAATTGCTCAGATCAAATCTAAACCAAGTGAGTAGCCAGAGTGAAGAAATCTCATGTGCACTAAGTTAAGTTTAGGTAGCAAAGACTTCATTCTTTGGCTTCTGAAGCAGAACTAAGTCCGTGAGTTAGCTTTACTTGGTCCGCAAGTAAAGTTGCGCATTGATGACTAATCTGACCATTGTGGACACGCATCAAGCTATCGCTTCGGGATCGCCACCTATAAATACGCCGCCCCTGCCTCCATTTTCGGGTGGCTGCTCTGAGATTATTCTGGAGAGAGACTGAAGGGAGCATCCCAAGAACGCCACTGAAGGAAAACCCAAAAGCCAGACCACTGAATCCTAAGTCCCATTGATCTGAGTGGATTCACGATGACTTAGGTGAAAGCTTGCTAGCCTTTCTATCTTGGAGAACTGCAATTCTCCTAGACGGTTAGAGTGTCATATTCAGAGAGCGGAGAGTAATTGTCGCCTCGAAGTTCAAGTTTTTCAAAGGTTTCAGAGATTTCCTTAATAATCTACCCCGAGTCAAAACTGGCCAAGCTCAAGGAGATTGGTGCAGTGGAGCAACGGACGGAGAGAGTTTTTCTCCAGGTGTTCAGTCACCAGTCCCTCCAACCAAACGTAGCGCTTTGCAGAGCGTGAACTGGTCGAACAAACATCGCCGAGTCAAGAGTTTGTTTTACTTCAAGCACATACATTCCGCACTACATTTGCTTCCCAGTTATTCTTCAACTTGTTTTGATTCGCTGTATTTAGTTTCGCTTCCAATTTTGCTTCCCTGTTATTTTGTTCCTTGTTATTTCTGTGTTGAGTTTATGCTTCACTTCAAAGGTTTACTCGAAAATTTGAAGTGATCATTCACCCCCTCCCCCTCTGATCACATACTTGAACCTTCAAGACCCTAGAAGGAAATAGACTTACCCTGTGTAATAAGGAAACTATGTTGTGAAAGTAGACTAGGACTCCGTCTTGTGTAGGAGTCGGTTTGGTGCAAACCGAGGGACCCGACACCTATATAAGATGGCCCCCTTGGACCAAACAGGACAACTCAACTTAGATCTTCTCGAGGCATAGGTAGCGATTCCGCACCCCTGTAATCGAGAAGTCGACACCCAATAATAGAAAAGCAGGAGTAGGTCTTTACCTTTTGAGGGGCCGAAACCTAGGTAAATCTCGCGTCTTGTGATCTCGCCGACTTCCTCCTCGTATCCACCTCGCAGCAAAGGTCCCACACTAAGTTCTCCAATGAGTACATCTGAATTGACTTTCCCACGACACCATTGTCGCCGCGCTGCCAATGTTGCTATCCCTGGCCCAGTTATGTGGTCCCACCTACGAGAAACACTGGCCTTTCTCCCCGCGCTGTAGATGGTTCAGTTAGATGAGGTGCGGTGTCGTTCCCTGCACTGCTGATGTTGCACTGAGAGTGCATTAAATGCTCTCTTTCCCTTTCTTCTTTCTCCCCTTCCTCCTCACACTCTTCTTTATCCCCTTCCTCCTCACACTCTTCTTTTCCCTCGACAATTTCCATTAAATATGGCTCCCCTCACTCTTTCCTTTGCTCATCTTTATCACTCCTACATATGTGATGTAGCTAGCTCTCTTTTACTCACTTGCATTGCATTCTCTCCTACCAACTAGATCCCACACTCTCTTTTCCTCTCTTGACCATATCTCCTACCAAATATATGAACTCCCCACACTCTCCTTTCCTCTCTTGATCATCTTTCCTCCCAACTAGCAAGGAGATCATATTTCATATTTAGGTGAGTAAAAAGTTGTGTTTTTCGAAACCGATGACTTTTTGTGTGTATGACACTTGAGAGAGGTTAATTGGATTATGTGTGACATGATGGAAAAGTTTGTTATGTATTTGTCGAATCATCGAATGATGTGCGCGCATGTGATACGTCCCAAACATATCTATAATTTCTGCTTGTTCCATGCTTATATGGGTGACTTTGCTAACGTCCCAAACGTATCTATAATTTCTTCTTGTTCCATGCTTATATGAGTGACTTTGCTACATTTTTTTCTACACTTTCATACCTTTTTCAACATATTTGGACTAACCTACTAACTCAGTGCCCCACTGCCAGTTTCTGTCTCCTGTTGTCCGTGCATTGCAGGAAAATATCAATATTTAAAGTGCTCGAAAAAATCCAGAAAATATATAAAAAATCAGCGCAAAAGAAGACTAGAGAATCCCGAAGGGCGGCCAGAGGGGGTGATGTAAGGCCCGATATGCGGTACTGTTCCAGATCTAGATGTTTCCATCCAGATTCGGGGACAAAGCACATATCGGTCCCACCGCGACATATGACAACGCCATATGCCCCAGATTTCCAACATGATATCACAACATTACAGCTACAAGGATACAACATCTCATACACTCGGCATACAACTGCCTTAAATACATTACATCAGCGGAAGATACATGTCTGACTACAGACTACAATCAAATGCCTACTGGCAAAGAGAAAATCATTGATCCCCATAACCACACGGGTCCAGGCCCTCCGCCGGGATCCGCCTAACTAGTCGTTGTCGAGTCTCCACGTGAATTGTCGATCACCATACCTGTCGTCGATCAAGAACCCTGAAAAGAGTTTGGGGGTAGTATCATGAGTACAGAAGTACTCAGCATCCAACTGTAGTGGTCAACTGACCCAGCAAGGACTTCATCACTCGTCATTCTAGGACAACTAGTAGTTTACGGTAAGGAAGGGTTAAGTGGTGAGGTTGCTGCCGCACTAGCATTTATGATGTGCCTAACGATCTAGAGAGTAAGATAAGAAGCCAAGCATTCGATGAGGAATCGCCTCCAACAAGTCTGCTATCCACCTACTTACGCAAACATAACACCTATCCTATCCTTGTCCTCCTCTTCGCATCCCGACGAAGAAGAAGCAGTCAAGGAACACACACGTTGATCAAGTTATATTAAGATTATCTCAGTTGTTGTTTTCTATGAACAAGGAGTAGGTCTCAAGTCGTCCATAACCGTGGACACGGCTTCTCGAAAAGATCTAACCCTGCAGGGGTGTACCAACTGCCCATTACAAGGCTCCGCACGCACGCCCTTCTCTCTCAGTTTCTACCCATCACGGGCAGCCATTTTATGATTTAGTCCCAAGAGAACCGAAACGACAAGTCCCTCTAGCTAACAACGAACAAATCCGGGTGGCCCCCGGTGAGTTGACATCCAGCTCAGGAGCCGGCCGCGCTCTCGATCTGGTCTCTACCGTCTGTTGCAGGTTTGGATTGCCGGTAAATTCTCACATGAGGCCGGGTCCTCAACCGGACAGGTTGGACCAACAAGGAAACCATGTCCCCGCTGGCCCAGGTTGTTTGAAAGAATATCTGCCAGGAGCGACCCAACAGACGCACACACGGTTTATAATGGTAAATCAGCTTGGGCCACCACTAGAAATGTCTGAAGCTAGGTAGGTAAGAAGAGGGGACCCCATAAAATCCCACACGCGGTTAGGCACGCTCAGTCTTAGAACCAATACCCGAAACTCGGATCCTAGGTGACTCGAATGGAACAAAGCGTCGGGCGGGATAGCCTAGACCTTCCATACTTTGTCGAATATAGTCAACATTTATAATAATCATATCATCAACAACAATATAAAAATGTGATAGCCCAAACCAAGGAGTAACAGGGTAACATCGTAGCATCCTAAGCATGCATACTAAGTAGGGGCTGAGCAACGAGCAATAGTAACATAGAAGTACATGGTTTGCTGGGAGGGGACATGGCTGTATCGGTTTGAAAGAGGCTGTAAACATGTGGTAGGATCAAACATCGAACCTATCCTAGACTAGCATGCAAACCGCTGGTTTGAAATAGAATGGATCATAAGTAATGTATAGCCCTTTTCTGTTGATAAGTCGGGTTCCGAAGGTGTAGTTGATCGCAAGCTCGCATCGTCCCCGAAAGTACCCGCGGAATCACACAAGAAGGAAACACTAGAAAAGGCAATTGACGAGCAAGCATATATTACTATGAAGAAATCACGAGCAAGCATCAACAAGAAGGTAACACGAGACAACCCACCACGGTATCGCATTTATCATCGAGAGCGGTTACTAACAGGTTAAGTGGAGTATTCGTCACACACGACGATACCGCACATTTAGAATGGTTCAAGTTGTTTAGTTACACAAGGTGAGCAAAGGTTGTTAACGTGGCATCTCACTCAATCATGGCATAGTACACAAACATGACAAGAGGTGAAGCATAAAATAAACTATCTATGCTAGTCAATTTAAGTGAGGCACAACCTAAACATGGCATTCCACTAAGTACCCCACGACAATTAAAGCATTTGGTACTGTTCTTCCCTAAAACATATTTTAGGTTGGTTAACAACAACAACAAACAATAACATAAACACAAAGTACATGAAATTCTAATCAAGTTACATATAAAGAACACTCCAAACGGAGTTACGGTTAAAAAGATACAAGCAATACAAGTTATGCACACATGCCGTTAACATCAGGGAACACACTTTAGAGCAATGCATAAACATGATAATTAATGCAAACATGCTCAAAATTGATGTGCAACTAAAATAGACATGGCAGGGAAGGCATGGCAAAATTAATCATGCAAAAAGGCATCTGAACAATTAATTATAGCCCAAGCAAAATGCAATAAAACATTACTATCATGCTGTATAAACAGGGGTAAAACTATATGCAAAAGTGCAACAACATGACATAACAATATATGGGCATGAACTAGAGATGATGGTGATCAGGTACAAATAATAATCAAGGTCATAGGCATCATAGATCAAAAGATATTAAGCAAGCAACATGGCATCGGAAAGTTACAGACTTAGCGAAAAACAGAGGTGGGTGTCAACAACAGCGGCATAGCAACTTTGGAGCTAAACATATCTATGACCAGAAATGTAAACATGACAATGGAATACATATAATGGAAGTAGACATGATGCTTAACAGTATGCAAGAAGAATCAATACAATAGGCCTCATGGATGAGTCACAATCATCAATCAAACTTGCAATAAAATAACAACAGCAGCAGACTAACAGTAATTAGCAGTAGTTAACAGTCTGGTGCCCACTTCAACAGTGATTAACAACATCAAGATGGCCTCAAATCAAAATGCTCACAAAAGATGAACTGAAGTACACACAATTTTAAACAATTTTCCTTTTGGGCGCAACATCATACGGGCTATGGATTACTCGCAAATCTAGTTACAAAAGGGCATCAGCAGCAATAATCTCCCAGACTTAGCCAATATAACAGAGGGCGTCACAGACTAGCTATATTATGCCCCGCGCGAGAAAAATCTCATGGGCCGTCCCAACTACAGCAGTAAGAAAAACAATATAAAAAAGGCGGCGGCGGCTTACCATGGGCCGTGGCCCATCAGGCCGGCTGGAGTGAGCGTGCTGGGCTAGGCCTTGGCCCACCTGGCCGTGACAGCCCAGCTAGCGAGGGTTGGCGACGAGGTCGGTCGGCGGCTTGCGGCAGCGGCCTCCGGTGAGGTGCGGCGCGGTACGGGATCGGCCGGGACGGAGCAGGGGCTGCCAGAGGAGCGCGGCGTTAGGGCAGACGCCGGTGAGGGCTTGGGGCGCGGCGCTCCGGAGGCGGCTGCCGCGGGCTCGGGCGGAGCTCGGCTGGGCTGGGCTCGCCGGCATTGGCGCGCACGCCTGCGGCGACCTGCGGAAAGGGAGGAGAGGGAGGAGGGTGAGGCGAGGAGAGGAGGAGCAGGCGCGGGAGGAAGGGAGGCGACCAAGGGAGCGGTGGCCGGCGGCGGCGCTCGCCATGGCGTGGTGCACGCCGGCAGGCGGCGCGGTGGCGAGGCCTCCACGGGCGGGCGGCGCCCTCGGCCCAGATCGGGCCCTGGCGGCGGGGTTGCGAGCCCGGCGCGGCCCGGTTGGCTGGGAGGGCGAGGAGGCTAGATCTGGGTCGTTAGATCCCAGATCTGACGGTCTGGATCTGATGGGGCTAGGGTTTCGGAAAAAGGGGGAATTGGGCTGATTTGGGCAATTTCAGGGGGGTTTCTGCAATTTTTGGCTAGGGAAACCCTAGAAAGGGGTGGGTGAGTGGTAGTCTTTATATAGTCCAGGTGGCTGGCAGTTTGCAAAAACATCCCCGGTTTCTCTCGCACGCGCGGTGCTTACGTTTCTGACCGCCGGGGGTCCGCAAGACCTCCGATTCGGGTAAAACTTCGAACTGCGCGATCAGCGCGTCGAGCCGGCGGCGTTCACCTCGCGCTTGAACTATTCTGAGAACACTTTCCGGCGTGCTATAAAAATATCTCGTTTACTTATTAAACGGGGTTTGTCATTCCGTTGGCTACGGCTGGACTCGTGCGGTTTTCGCGACGGTGATCGGGTAAAACCCGGTGTCACAAGGTTGAGTGTCAGGGTGGCAAGGGCAGGTCTCCGTCCGGTACAAGATAAGAGGGTGAAAATAATTGCCGATCGATAAATCAGGATGAAAACACCGCAAACAAATCAGACAATCAAAAAATTCACACCGAAAACATTTTTTTTAATTTTTGTGAAATATGGGTTGTTACACGTGATGTCACGAGAGTTTACTTCTCTCCCATCGTTGGTTACCCAAAGTGGAAGGTTGAGATGTAGCGTAGAAGCAAATTTCCCTTAGCGAAGATCCTAAGGTTGAGTATCGAACCAGTAGGACTCCAACAGATACAAGAAGGCGGTGAAGTAAACAATGGCGCCGTTTACAACCGAGGTTGCTAACTTCACCTGGACCTGCACACACAACAAATAACTTTGCTTCCCAACGAGTACAAAGGAGTTGTCAATTCCTCGGGCCTTGTTGTTTACAAAGGATAAAACGCACGGGATAATAATGATAGTGATAGCAACGGAAAAGTAAAATAAAGCAGTAAATTGATAGTTGGTGTAAACAGTATTGGAAATATGGACCGGGGTCCCATGATGTTCACTAGTGATGTCTCTCTCCCAAAAGACGATAAAATAGCCATGCGAGGTAAAAAAAATACAGCTGGACAATTGACAGGATTATGTGCGCAAAACAATGCTAACTATGCTATAAAGAAAGGAAGAGGCTCAAAAGCATGGGCGGTACGCCAAGACAAGTAGACCGAAATCCATCTGCATCTACCTACTAATCATCCACCTTGCGATATCTATCCAGAACATCTCGCTGGTATTAAGTTGCGAATCCCACCCAAAGTGTAAACTCAAAGCAACAGACAACTGCATTAAAGAACTTTCCGTAAAGTAAACAATCCTTGCACCCGCAAGTACAAGCACCATTGTTATCCCCCTTGTGCCAAAAGCACATCCCCTGGACTCATGTTTCTGTCACTCAAGCTAGTCATCGGGGGGCATGAACCCACAATCATGCAAAACGCTCCCTCTTGGAGTCACTACCTACTAGTTGGCCAAAGCAATAAACAGCAACGGAGAACATGCAAGAATTACTCTAGAACATAAATATAAAAGAGGAGAATCAAATATATTACTCAAACACACTCTGAACATAGTCTCATAATCCATCGGATCCCAGCAAACTCAGCATAGCAACAGTAGAAATATTACATATGTGCCTCGATCATGTAGGGCAGCTCACGAGGTCTAATCCATGAAGAACAAAGAGGGGAGGAGAACATCACATAGCTAATGATCATAGACCCATGGTCCAAGGTGGACTAATCACGGTTCATCCGGGAAGAATACATGGTGGTGGAGAAGCTCCCGGAGGTGGTTCCTCCCTCCGGCAGGGTGCCGAGAAGAGGTCTTCTGGTGCTCCCGATCTTGGAAGCGCGGCGGCGGCGGAACAGAGGAGAGATCGCGAAAAAAGGGGTTCCCGTCACGGGGGTTTCACGTCATGGGTAATATATGGGCGAAGGGGGGCATCCAGGGGGGCCACCAAGGGTCCAGGCGGCCCCCTGGCGCGGCGCAACCCTAGGGCGCGCCGGGAGGGCGCCTGGGGCCCTGGTGGGTCCCCTCTGGCCCCCCTCGGTGATTCCCGAAGCTTCTGCAGCGCTGATTTTTTTATTGGTTTTTTACCGAATTTTTGGAGCACTTTTAATATGGGGGAAACCTGAAATAGCAAAACAACAGAAAACAGGAACTGGCACTGGGGTGCACTGAGTTAGTAAGTTAGTCCAAATATGATCAAAAGTGTATGGAAGTTCATCAATTCATAGCAATATCACACAAAAGAAGCATGGAACAAGCAGAAATTATAGATACGTTTTGGACGTATCAACATCCCCAAGCTTAATTCCTTCTCGTCCTCGAGTAGGTAAATGATAAAAAGAATAATTTCTGTGGTGACATGCTAACAACCATATAAGAACTTTTAAGTGAAGCAATCAAGGCATGTAATTCAATTCAAGTCATAACAGGCAAGAGTCTATATTTAGCATTGAAACAAGGGACATAAGAACATAAAGGTGCAAGAGCTCTCGCTGTCCGTGACTCGAATGTCTCCAAATGGTGTTTGCGTGCAAGAAAGGGCATAGGGATATACGAGAAAAAAGGTATTTTTGTGTTGAGAACTCAATCTACTAAAGTTTCACACTTGGTCTTCTTTGGAATCTTATCTTGACTCTTCCCCAGACCACTAGCCAGGTACAAGTCAAGATGATCCACTCCTTTTCGACATTTTGAGCACTCATGCAATGGATGAGCGTAAGCAAGAAAGTTGACACTTAGGATGGCAAAGAGAGAATATGGTGGAGGAGGAAGACAAAAAGGGCGAGAGAAAGCCAAATGATAGATATGATGTGAGGAGTAGGGATTGCCATGCAACGGATGCACATGTGAGCTAAGGTAAGCTCTGCAATGGAACTAGTGGGGGTGCATCCAACTTGCTTGCTCAAGAAGACCTAGAGCTCATTTGAGGAGGCTCATTATTGAAATATACAAGCCAAGTTTTATAGTGTGAAGGTCCCCCCACATAGCTATATGCATGAATGATAATCTCTATGGAGTACAAGATATAGGATGGAGTAGGAGTGTGGATCTCTCAAAAGGAATAGTAGTGTGCCCCCTTCTCTCTTTTTATTTTCTTTTTCTCTTCTTTCTATTTTATGTATTTTTTGGTGGCCTCAATGGCTCTTTTTTTTTCTCTCATTTGTCCTCTTTGGGATCTTTTAATTTTGTCCTCTTTGGGATCTTTTCCTCACTTTAGGGGCAACACTCTATATGTTACAAAAAGTATAGAAGATCTTTCACACTTTACAAAAGTACTCATATCATAAAGAGGATGTAACTATCATGAAGTATGCAAATGTATGTCTCTGCAAGTGTAGCAGGATATGCAATGACACTAGAGCGTCATGTAGCAATGATTAGGGCAAGTCCCAACTAGCATGCAGCTCATCGATCAAGCAAGTAGCATGTATGGCATGAAGATCAAGTCATGAGAAGGTGGATGTTGCATGGCAATGTATCTCAGGAAGGCTATAGAAATGGCTTGATAGTTAGGTATGGTGGCTATTTTGAGGAAGGATATAAGGGGGTTTATGATGACAGAGCGTATCATGCCAAGGGTTTGGATGTACCGACGAAGTTGGACGCCAACTCTCGGAGTGAGAAGAAAGCAATGCACGACACAAGAGAGGCTAGAAAAATATGGGAAGGTGGAAGTGTCAACTTTTGAATACTCACATTAGTCCGAAGAAATCATGCACTTATTATCGGTAAATCTCAATCTAATAAGGAGTTTCACAAAGAGACAAGTACCCCGAGGAGGAGTGTATAGGGTTTTTGTTATCCTTGCGCATCCTCGACTCATGGTACTTGAGTGTACTCTAATATTCGATCCCTCAGAAGACTAGTGATCCATCTAGTAGCTAGAGTTCTCAAATAATTTTGTAAGTTTTGAAAATAAACACGAATTGCCCAAAATACGACATCCATCACTAATAGGCTAAATCTCTTGAAACCAAAAGTCCAAACATTAATCAAAGCAATGCCTCAAAACTATTGCAAGTTACTACTACAAAAGAATAGCAACCTCAATTACCTACTTCAAGTAAGGACACACAACTCAGTGCAACAGGCAAACTCTCTAAACAAGATAAACATGAAAAATCAAGAGAGTTCTAGCAACAAACTAAAAAAAGCTCTTAAAAAGATAAGCATGAAAACTAAGAGCTAAACATGGCAGTAGCTATGAAAAAGATAAAGAACAATCACAGTAAAGATACAGGCATGAAAAATCCTATGATGTCTTCTAGATTTTGAAAGTGCAGCGTGTTTCTCTCCCACACAAAGAAAGATGGGTTCTAACTTGTTATGAACAGCAAGCAAAGCTAAAGAAAACTAAAAATAAAACCTAAGTGCGAGACGCTCCAAGCATAGCACATAACGCATGAAGTGATAAAAATATAGTGAAACGAAAGACGAATTGATAATTGTTGATGGAGAAGGGGATGCACGGGGGAATCCCCAAGCTTAGACTCTTGAGTCTCCTTGAATATTTCTTGGGTATGCATGGGGTCATCCCCAAGCTTGAGCGCCTGACACTCCTGAATCTTCTTTCATCATCTTCCCTCGCACACTTGAAAACTCCCTTCATACGTAACTCATCATAATCAGATTAGCGAGGTTAGTCCCCATAATAAAATAATTTTTCCTCTATTGTAAATATGGATATTCTTGAAGAGCTACTGTTTTCAAGATTGCTAAAAAGTTTTTTCAAAGAAAAAGCAAGCTTAAGGTTTGCAAAATGAAGAAAAGGAAAAACAGGACAGAATCTGTGAAAAACAGACCAGAAGGTAGTAAAGAATTTTTTAGGGATACTTCCGCACCTCAAATAAAAAAACTCAGAACATACGAAAGTTCCTTAATTCTATAAAGAACGCTGTGTAAATAATTCAGCTCAAAAGATTAACTGGGATTTTTTTGTGATTTTTCTAGTCACGAGGACAGAATCTGTTTTCTGGACAGCATGTCACAACTTTCACTTCCCTTGTCATATGAGGCTATAAATGACACAAAGCTTGAAAAGGAAAGAAACAATGATGTTGATACAGTAGTAACAATCATCAAGACCACAAAAAACAGAAGAAAAACAAAAAGGAAATCCTAAATTCGTTGCGGGCTGCCTCCCGAAAGCGCTTCTTTAAAGCCATTAGCTAGGCTTAATGCAAATAGGAGGAATCAAAGATCATCACAATAATCGGAGTTGTAAATCGATTCAAATGGTTCCTCAACAAGTTCATCCTTGTTTCTTTTAGGAAAGGGGTACATACCTTTTGCCTTCCCGCGTAGGCGTATTTGTCCCTTACCTATATCAATGAAGCCTTTTACGGCCCGAAGGAAATCCCTCCCAAGCACTATGTTTCCTTGGTTTGGCTTCATGACGAAGAAATCAACCATTGCAATCCCTTTAAGGAATGTCACTGGTACATCTTTTATCCTTCTCTGGATCTCAGAAATATCTCCATTAGCATGTTCATGATAGTATGACAATTTGTCCATGTTAAATTTTAAAGAATCATAAACAACTTTTGGCATAGTAGAAACCATGGATCCAATGTCACAGAAAGCAAGGAAGTCCTGTTTAGAGATGCCAATTCTAACAAAGGGTTCCCAGTAACCATCTAACTCATAAGCATCTTTCTTATTTGGATGGGGTTTCTTTACTTTTCTCAAGTCTAGAGCATCCATTCTCTTTTCAATGGTAGCAAGTCTATCTATAACAATATCAAAACGATGATCATAAACAAAGTAACTAGATAGACCATGTATAATTTCAAGAGCTCTAGCTTCATCCCAAGCTAAGAAATATCCTTCGGCTATAATATCAAGAGAGTGTTTGCAACATCTAAAAAGACCATGGTAAAAATTTCTATGCACAATTTTTATAGGTATCCAAGGCATAATTATCCTATGTGCATCAAAAATTCTGTCCCATGCCTTCTTCATATTTTCTCCATCCCTTTGATGGAAATCTAAGACCTCTGATTCCCTCAAGGCACCAACTCCTAACATGCTTGACTAAACAGAAAGGATAACTAAAAGCAAGAAAACAATTTTTTTGATTTTTGATAAAGGACACTAAAGCAAAAACTGAAAGGTAAACTAACAAGACTAAAAAGCAAAGATAAAAGATAGTGTGCAACTCCCCTATCTTGAAGAGTGGAGTCCCCGGCAACGGCGCCAGAAATTTCTTTGATGTCATGAGAGTTTACTTCTCGCCCCTAGTTGGTTACCCAAAGTGTAAGGATGAGATGTAGCGTAGCAGCAAATTTCCCTTAGCAAAGATGCTAAGGTTGAGTATCGAACCAGTAGGACTCCAACAGATACAAGAAGGTGGTGAAGTGAACAATGGCGCCATTTACAATCGAGGTTGCTAACTTCACCTGGACCTGCACACACATCAAATAACTTTGCTTCCCAACGAGTACAGAGGAGTTGTCAATTCCTCCGGCCTTGTTGCTTACAAAGGATAAAATGCACGGAATAATAATGATAGTGATAGCAACGGAAAAGTAAATCAAGCAGTAAATTGATAGTTGGTGTAAACAGTATTGGAAATATGGACCGGGGTCCCATGATGTTCACTAGTGATGTCTCTCTCCCAAAAGACGATAAAATAGCCATGCGAGGTAAACAAATTACAGTTGGGCAATTGACAGGATTATGTGCGCAAAGCAATGCTAAATATGCTATAAAGAAAGGAAGAGGCTCAAAAGCATGGGCGGTACGCCAAGACAAGTAGACCGAAATCCATCTGCCTCTACCTACTAATCATCCACCTTGAGATATCTATCCAGAACATCTCGCTGGTATTAAGTTGCGAATCCCACCCAAAGTGTAAACTCAAAGCAACAAACAAATGCATCAAAGAACTTTGCGTAAAGTAAACAATCCTTGCACCCGCAAGTACAAGCACTGTTGTTTTCCCCCTTGTGGCAACAACACATCCCCTAGACTCATGTTTCTGTCACTCAAGCTAGTCATCGGGGAGCATGAATCCACAATCATGCATAATGCTCCCTCTTGGAGTCACTACCTACTAGTTGGCCAAAGCAATAAACAGCAACGGAGAACGTGCAAGAATTACTCTAGAACATAAATATAAAAGAGGAGAATCAAATATATTACTCAAACACAATCTGAAGATAGTCTCATAATCCATCGGATCCCATCAAACTCAGCATAGCAACAACAGAAATATTACATATTTGCCTCGATCATGTAGGGCAGCTCACGAGGTCTAATCCATGAAGAACAAAGAGGGGAGGAGAACATCACATAGCTACTGATCATAGACCCATGGTCCAAGGTGGACTACTCACGGTTCATCCGGGAAGCATCCATGGTGGTGGAAAAGCTCCCGGAGGTGGTTCCTCCCTCTGGCAGGGTGCCGGGAAGAGGTCTCCTGGTGCTCCCGATCTTGGAAGCACGACGGCGGCGGAACAGAGGAGAGATTGCGAAAAAGGGTTCCTGTCATGGGGGTTTCACATCACGGGTAATATATGGGAGAAGTGGGGCAGCCAGGGGGGCTACCAGGGGTCCAGGTGGCCCCCTGGCGCGACCCCACCCTAGGGCACGCCGGGAGGGCACCTGGGGCCTGGTGGGTCCCCTCTGGCCCCCCCCCCCCTCGGTGATTCCTGAAGCTTCTGCAGCGCTGATTTTTTATTGGATTTTTCCAGAATTTTTGGAGCACTTTTAATATGGGGGAAACCTGAAATAGAAAAACATCAGAAAACAGGAACTGGCACTGGGGTGCACTGAGTTAATAAGTTAGTCCAAATATGAACAAAAGTGTATGGAAGTTCATCAATATCATAGCAATATCACACAAAAGAAGCATGGAGCAATCAGAAATTATAGATACGTTTTGGACGTATCAGGGGCCACCCCCTCCTAGGTGGCCAGGGGGAGGCCACGCCAGGGACCCGCCTGGTGGGGTGGGACGTCCCCTGGTGCCCCCCCCCTTCGGCCTATATTTACCTCCCGTTCCGAAAACCATCAGAAGGACCTCCGTTACGCGATTTTCACCATTGTTCCACCGCCGCCGCGATATCGAGATCGGATCGCAAGAAGACCCTGTACCGGCACCCTGCCGGAGGGAGGATTGATCTTCGGGAGCTTCTCCACCACCATGAGCGCTTCCTGGATGTGCCATGAGTAGTCCACCTTGGACCACGGTCCATGACCAGTAGATATGTGATGTTTTCTCTCCAATCTTGTGCCTCAATTCTTATCCCTTGTGAGCCTCCCTACATGATCAAGGCACCTATGTATTAGTTTCTGTGCTGTTATGATGTGTTAGCTGGGATTCGATGGATTATGAGATTATGTTCAGATTGTGATGAGTAATATATTTGGTTTACCTTTTAGGTTTTTGTTCTTGAGTAATTCTTGGATGTTCTCCGTTGCTTTTTATTGCTTTGGCCAAGTAGTGGGTAGTAACTCCAAGAGGGAGCGATATGCTTGATTGTGGGTTCATGCCCCCTGATGCCTAGCTTGCGTGACAGAAACATGAGATTAGGGGATTTTTTGTTGCCACCAGGGAGAAAACAACGGTGCTTGTAACTGCGGTTGCAAGGATTGTTTACCTGACGCAAAGTGCGTTAATGAAGTTGTCTATTGATTTGATCCTACAGTATGGCTGGGGTTCGCAACTTAGTACCCGCGAGATATTCTGGATAAATATCCCAAGGTGGATGATTAGTAAGTAGATGTTGATGAATAAACGGTCTTCTTGTCTTGGCGTACTACCCGTACGATTGAGCCTCTAGCTTTCTTGTAGCATAATTAGCATTGCTGTGCGTTTATAATTCCGCCAATTGCCCAGATGTAATTTGTTCACTCAACATAGTTATTTATAGTCTTTTGGGAAATAGACGTGACTAGTGAAGATCATGGGACCCCGATCCATATTTCCACCATAAGTTTACACCGCTACAATTTACTGCTTTTTATTTCCTTTCCGTTGCAATCACCATTAGTATTTCCGCTTGTGTTTTGATCCTTTGTAAACGACAAGGCATGAGTGATTGAAAACCTCTCTGAACTCGTTGGCAGCAAAGTTATTTGTTATTGTGTGCAGGTCCAGGTCAAGTAAGCAACCTCTAGGTTGTAAACGGCGCCATTGTTTTCTTGCCACCTAGTTGTATCTCTTGGAGTCCTACGGGAGACAGGTAGGAAGGTAAACTTTTTTGATGAGATCTCCTCTTTAAATGAAAAGGTTGACTTGATTATGTCTCTACTCACTAAGAAAGCTCCTATTGATCTTCGTGATGTTCCTTTAAATTCTTTGGTTGCTCAAGAACAAGTAGATGTTAGTTTCATTGCTAGGAACAACTTCAACAACAACTTCAAGAAATCTTAGACCATTCCCATCCACTAACTAAGGGAACAACAATACTTATCCTAGCACCAAGAACTCCACTTATGAATTAGAGAGCATGCTTAAAGACTTTATTACTTCTCAGAAAGCCTTCAACAAGAGTATAGAAGAGAAATTAGACAAATTAGATAGTCTCTCTTTGAAGGTAGACAACTGGTTACCCAAAGTGGAAGTTTTGAGATGCAGCACAGTAGCAAGTTTCCCTCAGTGAAGATACCAAGGTTTATGTCTCCAGTAGGACTCCAACAACATCAAGTAGGTGACAACGGCGCTAGAAATACTAGCACGAGTTGACATGGACCTGCACACATCAACAGATAACTTTGCTCCCCAGAGAGGTTGTTAATCTCTTAGATCTTGTTGTTTACAAAGGGTCAAACGAAAGAGATAAAAGATAGTGATAACTACAACTAGAAAGTACAACAGGAAGTAAATTGAGGGCGTAAACAGTGGTGGAAATATGGACCGGGGTCCCATGATGTTCGCTAGTGATGTCTCTCTTCCAAAAGACGATAAACAACTATGCAAGGTGAACAAATTACAGATGGACAATTGACAGGATTACGGATGCAAACCAATGCTAACTATGCTACAAAAGAAAGGAAGAGGCTCAAAAGCATGGGCGGTACGCCAAGACAAGTAGACCGAAATCCATCTGCATCTACTACTAATCATCCACCTTGAGATATCTATCCAGAACATCTCGCTGGTATTAAGTTGCGAGCCCCACCCAAAGTGTAAACCCAAAGCAACAGACAACTGCATTAAAAGAACTTTTCGTAAAGTAAACAATCCTTGCAAACGCGGTTACAAACACCGTTGTTTTCCCCCTTGTGGCAACAGCACATCCCCTAGACTCATGTTTCTGTCACTCAAGCTAGTCATCAGGGGGCATGAACCTACAATCATGCATAACTCTCCCTCCTTGAGTCACTACCTAGTACCTTGCCAAAGAAATAAATAGCAACGGAGAACATGCAAGAATTACTCAAGAACAAAAATATAAAAGAGAAGAACTGATAGCCGACAACTGCAGGGGATCGAGATAGTCTTCGCGGGTAAGAATAACCCAATTTATAGATTCGACTAAAGGGGAGCCAAATAATAACCACAAGCTTTGACAATGGAGTTGTCAATTCCACTGCACCTGAGATACACTTACTTGCAACAAAATATTAATAGTAACTGCGATATGGAAGTGATGGTAGCATCGGAAATAGTGGTGGTGAAACAGCGATAGTAAAATAACGAAAGCAAACAACTAGTAACTAGCAGAATTGAAAACAATGTAGGCTAGGGAGATGGATGGTTGGGCGCTGCATGAATAAGATACATCATGTATTTAACTTGGGGCAAGGCACACAGAAAAGTAATGATCATCTAGGCATAAATCAAACATCAGGCATGTACCCCATGGGTAGTTGTACGTGCTTGCAATAAGAACTTGCACACCATCTTTTTTCCTACCATCCCGCTACGAACGGGGCCAAAAGGAACTTATGGAGATTAAGGTGCTCCTGTCAAAGAGCACCGGAAAAAGCATTAACAATCAATGGATACACGGAATCCTCAAACTATAGTCCATCCCCTTTGGTGTCCCAAGCTGTCACCTTTGGGATCGCCAGTTCCGGACTATAACAGCTGCATACAACTCATAGATAGGATCAAGAACACAAATATATTCGTGCAAACACATAGGGTTCAGATCTAAAATCATGGCACTCGGGCCCAAAGTGACAAGCATTAAGAGCAACAAGTTGAAGCAAAGATGATAAACAACAATCTAGATGATAGGCAACATGCCCCCAACAATCTGATGAACTATTACATGATCTAAATCATCCAATCCCTACCATCCCCTTTGCCTACAGCAGGGAATTAATCACACATGGATGGAGAAGTCATGGAGGGAGGATGGAGTGGTGATGATGATGACGATGGCGATGATCTCCCTCACGGGAGGCCAAAACAACCTCCAGATTAGCCCTCCCGGAGAAGAACAGAGGGTGGCGGCGGCTCCGCGACAAGAATTGGGAAAACGACTTCTATTTCGGGGTTTTCACGTCACGGCAATAAATAGGGGCCTCGGTAGGGTACCAGAGGAGGGGGTAGTCGCCCAGGCGGCCAGAGGGCGCGGCCCCACCCCTGGCCGCGCCAGCAGGCCTCCTGGGCCCCCCTGGCTTCCCTCTGGCCCCCCTTCTGGCTCCGGGCTCCTTCGGGTGCGTGGATTTTTTGGTATTTTTCTAGGAATTTTCTGAGACGTCCAAAAATACATTTTCCTGCGCACAATAAAACCATACAGACATCTCTGCTGAAAACAACGTTAGTACGGGTTAGTTTCGTCCAAATCATGAATAATGAGGGCAAAACAATAGCAAAAGTGTTTGGAAAAGTAGATACGTTTGAGACTCGTATCAAGAACCAAATATATTTCTCATCACAATCTGAACATAGTCTCATAATCCAACAGATCCCAGAAAACTCAACATAGCAACAACAAAACTAATTACAGATGTGCCATGATCATGTAGGGCAGCTCACAAGGTCTAATCCATGAAGAACAAAGAGGGGGGGAGAACATCACATAGCTACTGATCATGTACCCATGGTCCAAGGTGGACTACTCACGGATCATCCGGGAAGCGTCCATGGTGGTGGAGAAGCTCCCGGAGGTCAACCCTCCCTCCCGCAGGGTGCCGGGAAGGGTCGTCTAGTGCTCCCGATCTTGGAAGCGCGATGGCGGCGGAACAGAGGCGAGATCGTGAAAAACGGTTCTTTCCTCGGGGGTTTCAGGACGAGACAAATATATAGGCGAAGGGGGCAGCCAGGAGGGCCATCAAGGGTCCAGGCGGCTGCCTGGCGCGGCCCCACCCTAGGCCGCTCCAACAGGGCGCCTGGAGCCCTGGTGGATCCCCTCCGCCCCCCCTTCGGGACTCTGGAAGCTTCTATTGCGCTGATTTTTTATATATTTTCCCAGAATTTTTCTGGCATTTTACGTAATGGGAAAACCTAAAATAAAAAGACAGCAGAAAACAGAAACTAGCACTGGGGTGCACTGAGTTAATAGGTTAGTCCAAATATGATCAAAAGTGTATGAAAGTGTATCAAAGGCATAGCAATATCACCCAAAACATGCATGGAGCAAGCAGAAATTATAGATACGTTTGGGACGTATCAACAACATAGCTCATGATGTAGAGATGCTTAAAATTAGAACTTCTCCCCACTAGGAGAGGAAAACTACACCTATGAATGTTATCCAAGTGCAAATTAATTAGAATATTAGAATGCTAGCCAAACTTAAGGATAAGTGGGCTAGAGAAAAAGAAGTGGAAGATAGAATTAAGAGCCTTCCTACTCACACCACACTTGCTACTTTACATGTTGTTGAGGATCTCAAAACCTTTAGCACCCATCACATCCCTAGTCCGCCTAATGGATCCATCAATTGTGATGCTAACACCTCAGCTTTAGAAAAAAAGGTCCCATGAACTTAGAGACTACAAAAAAATGAGCTTAGATGATATTACTATCACTTTAATTAATGGTAGTGAACTTGATTTTGATAATTGCAGTCTTTCTGAAGTGATCACTTTTTTGTAAAGAATGGCCAAAGACCCCCACACTAGTTCACTTAACATTGCCTTCACCGAACATATCACCAATGCTCTTATCAAAGCTAGGGAGGAGAAGCTTAAATTAGAGGGTTCTATTGCTAGAAAACTAGAAGATAGTTGGGATCCTATGGTTAAAATCAAATTGAATAATTTCTCTTGCTTCTCTTTATGTGATGTTGGAGCTAGTGCCTCTGTTCTACCCAAAAGAATGTATGATATGTTTGAAATGAAACCTTTTGATCCATGTTCTTTTGGTGTTTACCTCGTTGATTCTTCCGTAAAGAAACCTTTAGGAAGGATTGATGATGTTCTTATAGTTGTCAATGATAATTATGTTCCCGTTGATTTTCCTGTTATAGACGTTGAGTGTCCCTCATGTCCAACTATTATGGGACGTCCTTTTCTCCGCACCGTTGTTTCTATCATTGATATAAAATATGGGACTATAAGATTCCAATTTCTCCTCAAGAAGGGCAAGGAACATTTCCCTAGAAAGAAGATGAAGTCACCATTTGAATTCTTTACACGAGAAAATTATCTATTATATACTTAAAATGATAGAAAACGAATGGTGAAGATTTAATACTCTAAAGTTAGATGATGTCTGAACGGTCCAGATTTATCATTTTATATGACATAGCCCACGTAATCCAACCTGCCTAAATAAAACTCGGTATGCATGCAGTCTATGTGGGGCCGTATGCGTATTCTAACCTGCGTAATCCAACCTGCCTAAATAAAACTCGGTATGCATGCAGTCAATATTTTGGGCCCGTACATATGTATTACCAAACACGAAAACGAGTCGGTAAAGAACACATACCAGGACACAAACGGGAACCAAACTAGCACGTACACATGGGTTCCAGAAAAGAAAATATATTCACCTTTATCAAATCAGCTAACTACATTCTCATTGAGAGGGAGAGGCGTCGGGTCCACCACGAAAAACCCGCTCTGGTGATAGGAGAGGCGATCGGCTCGGCGATCGCATCTACAAAACTAGGGTTAGGGTTTAGCGGGGGTGAGGGTTGACTACGATCGTACTTGGGGATTGCTCAGGAAAATTCCTGCATGCGGATCGAGTGGGGATGCGCTCCTGCCTGGCACTGTCTATGGCAGAGAGGGCGACTGGATCGGGGGCAGCGACTCCTCTCAAACAACCGACAATGGCCTCTGACAATACGCGGAAGGGATCGACCATAGGAGGAGGCTGCAATGGATCGGGATCGGGTGATGGAACGGAGACGTCAAAGAAGCAGGCGACGCCCGAGTCAAAAACTCTAGATGACTCTGGGAAGAAGAGCTTGAACCAATCGCCACTGGCAAACAAAACTCCAGACCCGGCGGCAAGCTTATCTGCACAGCTAGGGGGAATGATCTTGACTAAAAAGGAAGCATCGGGGTTTGTCTTCGTCGAATTTGCAGCAGAAATTTCGAAGCCAAGTAAGTGGTCGGCGGTGGGGAAAGCATGCACGCCCTGAGCCATCAATTTCATAGCAATGAAGAAGACGATGCAGAGAGCTTGGGGACTGCATACGGAAGCAATTTTTAGAGAGATGGGCAACAATATCTTTGTGGTTCACTTTGGGAGTGCTGGGGATTACAATCATGTGATGAATAATGGACCGTGGCAATTTGATCTGAAAATCCTAGTGATGAAGGAATATGAAGGAGACAAAAGGCCATGTGATATGGTTTTTGATGCTGTTGATGTGTTGGTCAAAGTTAAGGATCTTCCCCCGGATAAACGATCCAACTCCTTTGGGACTGCCCTGGGAGATTGGCTGGGAGAAATCCAAAGAGTGGACGTAGAAAGTGATGGCTTTGCAAGAGGAAAGGATCTGAGGGTAAGAGCAAGGATTCCAATTTTTGATACTCTGGTTAGAGGTTTTTACCTCAAAAAATCTCCACTGGATAAGAAGGGCATGTGGTTTGACTTCCACTTTTAAAAAATCCCGCATTTTTGCTTTACCTGTGGAAGATTGGTCCATCCAGAGGGACAGTGTCTAGAGGATGAGGAATCCACGGGACAATGGGGTGAATGGCTGCGAGGTTCACCTACACGCAGCTCTAACTCGAAGGACTACTCGTGGGGAGGTGCGGCAAGTGGAAGTGAGGGCTGTCATCCTCCAAGATTTGAAGGGGAAAAAGCTTTGGCTGGAATGGCAGAGGGTATGAACAGTACAGGAACAATGGAAAAGGTAACTGCTATGAACCTCCGGCCAAAAGGAACCTCAAAAGTGAGTTTGCATGCTCGGCTGATTCCCGCACTGGTGGTGATTTCGACAAAAAATGCACGGAGTTAAACAGCCCTAGTAAAGGTAGAAGGGATAATGATGAAATGTTTCAGAGAGAGGAACACAGTGGCCCGGACTTACGTGCAACGCTTGAAAGGAAAAAAGATTGTGATCTGCGTGAAAAGTTGGACAGAAAACAACAGTACTCATCTCCTGTAAAACACCGTGACTCGTCTGGTCTCCATGAAGGACAGCCTTCACGAAACCATGACTATCGTGATCAGCCCAGCTTTCATGAAGGACAACCTTCAAGAAACCGTGACTATCGTGACCAGCCCAGTCTTCATGAAGGACAACCTTCTAGAAACCGGGACTATCCAGATAAGCGGACCAGGGGAACTTATGTCCGAAGATACAGAGAAGCTTCTAATGATCAATACTATAGAGGAACGGCCCCTGGAGCTAGTTATTCGGGTTCAAAAAGGGATGCTAAACAAGTGTGGGTTGCTAAAGGAGAGGCTGACAGGAAGGAGAGATCGGTAAGTGGCGATAAGAGGCAAAAGGTGTCTTCAGTCTTTGATCGAATCTCTGAGAATAAAAATGCATCGGCGGACCCTGATCGCTAGGGCCGCCTGATAACCCTCAACTATAGGGGATCGAGATAGTTTTCGCGGGTAAGATAACCCAGTTTATTGATTCGACACTTGGCGACACAAAGAATACGTACAGGCTTTGACAATTGAGTTGTCAATTCAACCGCACCTAAAATAAACACTTGCTTGCACAAAGGTATTAGTAGCAACTGTGATACAGTGGTAATAGTGGTGGTGATAATAGTGGTGGTGATAATAGTGGTGATAGTGGTAGTGGAACAGCAAAGGTAAAATAGCAAAAGTAAACAACTAGTAACCAGCAGGAAAGAAAACACTGTAGGCTAGGGAGATGGATGGTTGGGCGCTGCTTGGATGAGAACGAACATGTAATAGATTCTAACATGGGCAAGGCTCACAGAAAAGAAAGGATCATCTAGGCAAATATCAAACATCAGGCATGTATCCCAAGGTAGTTGTACATGCTTGCAATAAGAACTTTGCACAACATCTTTTGTCCTACCCTCCCGCTACAAATGGGGCCAAAAGGAACTTAGGGAGATTAAGGTACTCCTGTCAAAGAGCACCGGAACAAAGCATTAACACTTCATGGATACACGGAATCCTCAAATTATAGTCCATCCCCTTTGGTGTCCCAAGCTGTCACCATTGGGATCGCCGGTTCCGGACTATAATAGGTGCATACAACTCTTAGATAGGATCAAAAACACCACAAACTCAAGAAACAAAAGGGTGATCAGATCTGAAATCATGGCACTCAGGCCCAAAGTGGCAAGCATTAAGAGCAACAAGTCGTAACAGAGATGATAAACACCATGTAGATGATAGGCAACATGCCCCCAACAATCTGATTGAACTATTACATGATCTAACTCATCCAATCCCTACCATCCCCTTTGCCAACAGCAGGGAATTACTCACACATGGATGGAGAAGTCATGGAGGGATGATGGAGTGGCGATGGCGATGATTTCCCCTCATCGGAGGCCAAAGCAGCCTCCAGATTAGCTCTCCCGGAGAAGAACAGAGGGTTGCGGCGGCTCCGCGACATAGATTGGAAAAGTGACTTCTGTTCTGGGGTTTCTGCATCGGGAGAATAAATAGGGGCCAAGGTAGGTCACCAGGGGGTGTGGGACCCAACCAGGAGGGCAGGTGGCTCGTCCAGGGGCTGTGCCGCGCCAGGCACCCTCCTGGATGCCCCCTGGCTGCCCTGTGGCCCCCCTTTGGATGTGCGGAAGCTTTCGGAACGCTGATTTTTTATATATTTTTTGGGATTTTTCTAGCGTACCTAAATATCCAGAGACCTGCTGACGGGGATCAACCCCGGCAAATCCCATGGTCAGGGACCCTGGGTTAGTCATGAGAGGCACAGGTTGGACGATAGCTCGTCGGCAAACAGGAAGGCTTGCTCCTGCTCGATATTATTGATTGGGAAGATGCGATTACAGTGGAAGCCAAGGCTGGAGCGCTCAAGGCTAGGGTTACAGGTGAGATTCGATGGCTCAGGCGTCACCCCTCCTAGCCCTTATCTACCGGGCTAGGTCTCGGGGAGTCCCTCTACGTGTACAAGTATGCTTTCCTAACCCTAGCTTACTCCATACGGCAGGTCTTCGCACCTTCCTTGCGAGTTGCAGACTCCTACGTCGGTACCAACTAGCGGGCTGAGGCCGTATCTTTATGGGCCTTCTGCCTTCATGGACACCAGGTAGGCTCATCCGTAGGAGTCGTGGGGTCACCCCCTCGTCAGTAGCCCCTGAGTGCCTGGGGGACTCGAAGAGTCGCGCAGGGACTCGAGTACATTCATTTGTCGTTTATTGATATGCACGGTTCATCCGTGGGTCGCTGGCAATCTGGTGGCCATGACAAAACCTGTTTCGAGGGATGCTAAGCTGAAAGGGCCCAAGGAGTCGACGGGTCGAGCCTTGGTGAATTGCACTAGGGCAAATACCACAGTAGCCCGATCAAACCCACATCCCTCAACGTGAGCTTGGAACACTGGTGTCGAGCAAAAGTCTGGCCACTTCAGGTCTTACGGTGTTCATTTGCCGCTAGTAATGTGTGTAGCCTAAGGCGCGTACGCCCGACTTATCTATCATGCTCTGCGCATGGGAAAGGTTGGGAGTGAAATCGCTCTTCGGCAAGTCCCAGCCCGGCCGTACTTCGCAGCGGGGTCTTACCTACACGCTAATCTTGCGTGGCTTCTGGGCACAGTGTATTGTGTTCCAGGAATGTGTGTTTTTGATGCGCGGAGCCTTATAGCATTGCATCCGCTTGGAACAAAACATCAAGCGAGTTGTTCACTCATTCTCCCGAGGATCTTTGTTTCGAGTGCTCAGTCGGGGTTTTTTTTTGCGAGTAATCACTCGAATGCCATTTTCGGCTCTTGAGGTGAGGGAGCACCTGAGACTCGTAGCGCCGTAAGGTCCTGGCGAGTGTTTTGTTTGTCTTGCGTCGAGTTGAGGGAGCACCCGAGACTCTTATTGGTGCGAGTGTTCACTCGAGCACGTGATTGGTCTTTAGGTGAGGGAGCACCCGGGACTCTTATGATGTACGCTCCCGATGGGAGTAGGATGTTTTTCTTCCTTGGGGAAAAGATATGAAAGGGTGGAATCTCTGGGCCTTGATGGGGTACTGAGTACGCCTTGCTGTTTGATTTTCTTCGCTGTTCTTCAGGGATAGTGATGCCTCTGTTTGATGGTTGTCAGTGATGCGCTACCAGTGAACCGTCACATCTCGAGGACCGGTCATAATGATGGCCGTTTGTGTGGCGTGCCGCAGGCGCCGGTTGAGTTTCCCATGCGTGAGTTGGAAACGCGCACGAATTGACCCGCCCTGCGTACAGTGCTTCCCATGGGAAAGCATCTTCTTCTTGGAATTTGAGACGACTGGGTCGTTTGGTCTTTGAATTAATTGTTGCTGTCGTCTTGGTTTCTCTGTGCTTCCAGGATTTTTGTTCTATAAATAGGCCTTTCTCTTCTACGCTTCTATCCAACTCGCTGCTTCACCTCTTTATTCATCTCTCCTTCAGCTCATGGTTCCTAGGCGAGGAGCTGGCCGTGGCCGTGGTGGACGCACACCGCGCTCATGTCGTGGAGGTCGTCATGGTGCGGTGCCGGTGCCTTTCTCCTCTCCCTTGGAGGAGGGGTTCTGGCGCTATGATTTTATTTTGCGCGTTCGTGGCCAAAGTGCCAATCGCATCCTTCTTCCGTCTGCTTTTTCTGCCATTGTCTGTGAACGTGGCTTGGATGGCTTGCTTCTGCACCTTCAGGGGAGCTGTCAATCTCCTTCTTATGTTGAGTTGGAGGTTGATAGCTCTCGCTTGATTTTTCTTGGCTCTGGTTGGGGTTTGTTTGCTCGGCGGTTGAATTTGCGAGATGGTGATATGCTCAGCTGTCGCTTTGACGGTGAGAGCACTATCATTGTTCGCGCATTCGATCCGAGTGGCAATAGCATGGATCCGCATGGGCAGGAGTCAAGCAGCGACAGCTCCATGAAATCGAGGAGTCCTTCGCCTGCGTCTTCGACTACTTCATCCTCTGGGGGCTCTTCTGGTGGTGGTGGCGAGCCGTCTTCAACTGCTTCCTCCTCCGCCTCTGAAGAAGACCTCGATGTCAAGCCACCGGTTAAACGAACGCGGTAGGCGACCTTGTAGAACTGGAGGCATCAGCGTCATCTTCGCCGGCAGCTTGGGTGGTGCTGGAGAAGAAGCTAGAGGAGCAGGAGAAGAAGATGGTGGAGCAGCGTCTCCAATGACTCCTGCAAATAAGTCGAGCTTCGCCTTTTGTTATGTCATTGACATCATGAGCCTGCTGCTTCGACTCCTACTTTGTCTGTGATGATGCTCTTGTACTAGAATAAATTACCCCTCGTGGGCACACATGTAGAAGTCATAGTTCCTTGGGTGATTTCCTCTTGTAACAGGAGCTTCCTTCTATCCAAATGTAGTTGAGTCCTTTTGTACTGAAGATGATCCTTATGATGTAAACTGTGTTTTATCCTTTGCAATGGAGTTTATGTTTGAGCCTCTTTGCCACCGAAAAAGCTGTGTTCAGGTCCTTGATTATTAGGAGATGTCTTTGATTTCCTTTGGAACTGAGAGTTGTGATTTGACTTTTTTACGGCCGAGAACTGTCTTCGAGTCTGTCCTTTGAACTGTCGATACTATCGGGTGCGCGACAGCGCTCCCGATGGGAGTAGTGCCCGAGGCTGCGCTTGAGTCGAAGGGTGAAGCGTAGGCTAGATTTTGTTTTTCTTTGTTGTCTTTTTTTGGGTGCGGACTGTTTTGTTCGGGTCCGTCGGGTGCACTTGGTAAGTGATTGTGTCGCTGTCGATGCTGAAGTCGCGTCCGTACTCCCTGGATTCGCTTCGGTTCACCAATGGGAAGGTGTTCTTGTCCGTCACCATGGCTATTTCTCTGAGTTCTTGTTTGGCTCCGAATGTGTCGGAGATCCTGTGGAAGTCGCGATCACATTGAACTGATTTGATGAAGCTTCCGGTGATCGTGAGGACTCCTGATGATCCTGGCATCTTGAGCTTGAGGTAGGCGTAGTATGGGACCGCCATGAATTGCGTGAATGCTGGCCGTCCCAATATGGCGTGATACTGTGATTGCCAGTCGAGTACCTCGAACTCGAGGACGTGCTTTGCGAAGTTACGGCGGTTGCCAAAGACGACTTCGAGTTCGATGACTCCGAGCGAAGTGGCTGCTTCTCCTGGGACTACCCCATGCAACTCGGTGCTTGATTTTCTCCATACTGATCGTGGGATCAGCATCTTTTGCAGGGTATTGGCAAAGATGATGTTCATGCTGCTGCCTCCGTCCATGAAGATCCGGTCCATGTCGTATCCTCCGATTTGTGCATCTAGCACTAAGGGTGCATGCCCCGGTCTTGGGACTGCGGGTGGATGGTCGTTCTGTGAGAACGTGATGCCGGTCTACGTTCCATGTAGCAGGTAGACATCGACTGTGTTTATGCTCTCAGCTGCTCTGGCCTGCAGGGTTTGGGCGTCGCGTTGTGTTTGCGGTGTCCTTCATTCTTGGATCATGAGCACCTGAGCTCGTGACAGGCTGTGACGTCCTTCCGGGCTTGAGGTCGGCGCTTGCTCGGGTCGTTGGTTGCGTCTGTCTTCTTTCTGCTTCTCCTTCTTGAGGTCGTCGGCTAGCACGTTGAACAGACGACAATCTCTCAAGGTGTGACTTGATCTGACGCGTCCCCAGTCATCCTCGAAGCTGTGGATCGTGCAGGGTCCTGCTAGCTGCTCTCTTGCGGTGAGTTTGCTAGATCCGGCGTGCCTCTTCCTTCTTGAGATTCTGAAGATCTGCTCGTGATCCTCCTGGTGCTCGTGGAGGCGAGGATCGGTTTCGATTCCTCGACTCATGTCTTGGTTTTTTATGAGGTTGGCGAATTCGTCTGGCCTTCGATCTGGGTCGTAGTACTCGCCAACAGGTGTCTCAGATTCACTGTCTTGGTTGGCGGCGGATGCCCGTGCGCGCCTTTTGGGTCGTCGATTCCTTCTGCCTTGGCGGTGGTTCTGTTAATCGTTAGATTCAATCTCGTAGTCATCATTTTGATGTGCGGTGGGTGCCCGGGCGGTGGAGGGTTGTCGGAAGATTTGCGAGTCCTCCGCTACGCGTCGCAGTTCGTCGAGTGGAATTCCTTCGTAAAGGCCCCTCGCCGTTCTTCTGGGTCGTCGACTCCTTCGGCGCTGGCGCTGTACTTGGCCGTTACCGTAGTATCGATCCTGGCGTGACTGCAGCTCGAGTGGTCTTGATGGGGTGGCGAAGATGTCCGCCGTGATCTTGAATCCTTTGAGTGGGCTAGGTCGGGTTCTTGCCCTCGAGTCGTGGCTTGCTGAAGATGGGACCGCCGAGATCGTGATCCCAACCTGCGTAGTTTCCACAGACAGCGCCAATTGACGGGGATCAACCCCGGTCAATTCCCATGGTCAGGGACCCTGGGTTAGTCATGAGAGGCATAGGTTGGACTATAGCTCGTCGGCAAACAGGAAGGCTCGCTCCTGCTCGATATTATTGATAGGGAAGATGCGATTACAGTGGAAGCCAAGGCTGGAGCGCTCAAGGCTAGGGTTACAGGTGAGATTCGATGGCTTAGGCGTCACCCCTCCTAGCCCTTATATACCGGGCTAGGTCTCGAGGAGTCCCTCTACGTGTACAAGTATGCTTTCCTAACCCTAGCTTGCTCCATACGGCAGGTCTTTGCACCTTCCTTGCGAGTTGCAGACTCCTACGTCGGTACCAACTAGCGGGCTGAGGCCGTATCTTCATGGGCCTTCTGCCTTCATGGACACCAGGTAGGCTCATCCGTAGGAGTCGTGGGGTCACCCCCTCGTCACCTGCACAAAAAAAACAGCACTGGTAGCTCTGTTGAAAATAGCGTCAGTCCGGGTTAGTTTCGTTCAAATCATGCAAGAATGAAGCCAAAACAATAGCAAAAGTGTTTGGAAAAGTAGATACGTTTGAGATGTATCACCGCCGGGACCAGTGAATATCCTAGCCTGGAACTGTCGGGGATCGGGGTTGGACTCGATAGTTGGCGAACTTCGTGACCTGATTAGGTCCTACAACCCAGGGGTGGTGTTCTGAAGTGAAACAAAAAAGAAATCGAGCAATGGAGAGACTGAGGTGGAGTTTGGGGTTCACTAATGGGGTGGCTGCAGATTGCTATGGTCAAAGTGGAGAACTTGCCCTTTGGTGGAGGAATGAGTATGTAGTTACTGTAAAGCCGCGGTCTCAATATTTCATGGATGCGGAGATTGAATTTGAAGGGAAAAAGTTACGAGTGTCCGGTGTATATGGGGAGCCCAAGACTGAGTTGAGGTCGAGATTCTGGGATACATTAAGATACTGGAGACGGCAGAGTAATAGCCCGTGGTTGTGCTGTGGAGACTTTAATGAGATACCACGCCAGTCGGAGCAAAAAGGGGGGAACCCAAAGATTTTGCACAGATGAATTTGTTTAGTGAATGCCTAGCCAAATGCGGCTTAGCGGACATTGGGTTTGTGGGGCACCCTTACACTTGGGATAACAAAAGAGATGGCGGGGACAACATACAATCATGTTTAGACCAAGCTACATGTGATAACAATTTCATGCAAGCTTACCCGGATACCCGAGTTGATCATATATTGGTGGAGGAATCAAACCACGCTGCACTAATGGTGTATGTACGGGAGACTGCTCCTTGTACAAGACAAAACTCAAACCGTCCCTTAAGATTCGAGGAGATGTGGACCAAGCATGAAGAGTATGAGAATATGGTAAACACGGCTTGGACTGAAGCAGACTCAGGCGACAGGAGTGCGGCTGGGGTGTGTGAGAGAATGAGGAGGGTTTCGGTCCACATGCAATCATGAGGAAGAACTATTTTAGGCTCTATCAGGAAGAAAATTAAGGACCTGAAAGTTAAATTGGGTGAAGCGAAAAGGAGAGGCCTCATCTCAGGGCTGCAAGGTGAGGTTCGGGATATTGAGGAGCAACTGCGTGAGGTTTATGAACGGGAGGAGATCATGTACAAACAAAGATCACGTGTGGGCTGGCTTAAGGAGGGAGATCAGAATACAAAGCATTTCCAAAATCGAGCGTCACATCGTAAGAGGAAAAATACGGTCAGAGCGTTGAGGAGGGAGGATGGTTCGAAATGCTTGTCTGATAAGGAGATGAGGGAGATGGCACGCGACTTTTATGCGAATCTATTCAGCTGAGAGGGTGCGGTGGACTGCCATCGTATCCTTGATCTGATCCAACCCTTGGTCTCGGACACTATAAATGATGCGCTCGGGAAACCTATTTCAGATGCTGAAATTGAGAAGGCCCTATTCCAGATGGGCGCTACCAAGGCCCCTGGCCCGGATGGGCTGCCCTCACTCTTTTACTAGAAGCACTGGCATCTGGTCAAGCATGATGTGTGTGCAGCGGTTCGAAATTTTCTGCTGGGACGAGATACTCCGGATGCTTTTAATGATACGGTGATTGTAATGATCCCAAAGGTCAATTACCCGGAGTGCATGACTCAGTCTAGACCGACCAGCCTCTACAATGTACTTTATAAGATTGCGGCGAAGGTTTTGGCAAACGGACTTAAGGGATCTCTACCCATCATTATCTCTGAGGAACAGAGTGCTTTTGTGCCTGGTAGAATGATCACGGACAATGTTTTTACGGCATATGAATGTGTCCGTGCTGTTAGGACAAGGAAGAGAAAGAAGCCTCTGTGTGCTGTCGAACTAGACATGATGAAGGCGTATGATCGGGTGGAGTGGGGTTTCTTGCATGAAATGATGGAGAAACTTGGTTTTTCGGCGGCGTGGACATATATGATTATGAAGTGTGTGAAGTCAGCTAGATTTGTTGTCAAACTAAATGGGGATGTCTCGGATGCTTTCCTCCCTACCCGTGGTCTGCGATAGGGTGATCCATTATCTCCGTATCTGTTCTTATTCTGCGTGGAGGGTTTTTCAACGCTTCTTAAGCAAGAACAACATGATAAGACTATCAAGGGTGTTAACTTTGGGAGCACTGGCCCCATGGTTACGCACTTACTGTTTGCAGATGATAGCATAATTTTCTTGGAGGGGACGGTGGACAGCCTCAACACTATATGAAACATTTTGGGGGTCTATGAGGAATGCTCGGGGCAACGTGTAAACTTGCAAAAATCTTCAATTTCCTTTGGCAAAGGCTGCTTGGAGCATTTGAATCCGAGCCTAAAAGGTGCAATCCAGATCCAAGACGAAGCTCTTAGTGAAAAATATCTGGGCCGCCCCACAGTGGTTGGCAAGCCGAAAGATGGGACGTTCAAGCATCTTAAGGAAAGCTCCAGGGGCAAAGTCATGGGATGGAAGGGGCAGGGTCTGTCAAAGGCGGCCAAAGAAGTACTCGTAAAATCCGTGCTACAAGCAACACCGACCTATACCATGAGCTGTTTTCACCTCACGAAGAAAATGTGCGGGAACCTGTCTTCTATTTCTTCGAACTTTTGGTGGGGTGCAGCCGATGGCGAGAGGAAGGTTCACTGGGTAGCATGGGATAACATGTGCACACGGAAACATCAAGGAGGACTTGGGTTCCGAGATTATGAGGCGTTCAACCAAGCGCTACTAGAAAGGCAAGCGTGGCGGCTATTAAAATACCCGGACTCTTTGTGTGCAAGAGTTCTCAAGGCAAGATATTACGATGATCACTCAATTATGAGCGCTACGTGTCCCATGGGGGGCTCGTACACGTTCCGGAGCATCTTGCAAGGGCGTGACCTGCTGATAAGGGGTGCGGTTTGGAGAATTGGCAATGGAAAATCTGTTAACATTCACCATGACAATTGGATCCCAAGAAAGGGGTGCATGACACCACTGGGTGGTATGCATATCCCAGGGAAATTCAAAGTGGCGGCTCTTTTGGCCCTGGACGGCGTAAGCTGGGATGTTGGGGCAGTTCATGAAATATTCCCATGGCCTGAGGCAGAGGAGATCCTGAAAATCCCGGTTCGAGGAAGATCAGTACCTGACTTCCTGGCCTGGAACCATACAAATTCAGGTATTTACATTGTCCGGTCTGGGTACCATTGCGCCATGGATTTGAAGAGAGAGAGAGAGGATAGCAAGGCCAACCTGCTCTTCATCGGTACGAGACCATCGAGCTTGGCTCGCACTATGGGGTACTAATGCTCCTCCGAAAGCTAAAGTTCATGTCTGGCGACTTCTGAAAAATGGTCTTGTTGTTGGGGTGAAGCTCATGAGGAGGAAAATCAAACAAGGGGTGTTCTGCGTGGCGTGTGGGCAAGAGCAGAAGATCCTTCACAGGTCCTGGACCTGCCCTAACTCGACCCTACTCTGGAAATTATTGCGCTCGGAAAAGGGAGTTGAGGTGGCGAACCCACCTCGCAATATGAACTCCCAGAGCTCATTATCGAGGTGGTTGCTGGAGTGGTTCGAGTCGGCATGTGAAGAAGCAAAGGAGGTGATGATAAATGCTCTATATGGCATGTGGCTCGTTAGGAATGATGCTAGGGACGGAAGAAGAATCAAGGAGCCACATGAAATCACACATGCAATATGGGCAACGATGCATGAATGGAAAGAGGTCCACTCTGGGCCAGGCTGTGAGAGTGGTGAAAAGGAGAAGGAGCCGTGGGTACCTCCTGAGTCGGGGTGGCTGAAGGTAAATGTGGATGGAGCTCTGTCCAGGAACGGCGACCGGGCGGGCGATGGAGTTGTTGTTCGGGATAGCAATGGTGTCTTCAGGGGCGCAGCTTCTCGGTTTTTTCCGCAGCCAATGACACCGTTGACAGCTGAGCTCTTGGCGTGCAAAGAGGCGGCTCTCTTAGCCATCTCCACTGATGTCCAGCGACTTCACCTGGAAACAGATAGCAGGGAGGTAGTGGCTCTACTCTCCAACCCCGAGGATGATCTCTCGATGATGGGGCCTGTGGTGCGGCTCGTCAAAGGGATGCTATATGGAAGGGAATGGAAAATTGGCTGGAGAAGAAAAACGGCGAATACCGCTGCACATGGGTTGGCTAACTTTTCGGTAGCAAATGAACTCTCTAGTATTTGGGGCAATAAGCCCCCAAATTGCATTATTTCTGTTATTACTTCTGAGACTTTAATTTCGGTTTAATAAAGTCGTATTTACCCTAAAAAAATCAGCTAACGCGGTTATAATGGTTAAGATCTAAAGATTTTAAAAATCATATATAATACTTATGAGGTACAACTATTGTTATGTCACGCATTCATCTGATAATATTAATGACTACAAACAAATAGCCAGTCAAAATCGATTGCATCACGTAGTAATTAGGAAACCTATGTACATTTCCATAAACAAGGAGGACACGTGAAAGAAGGAAGGCCAGTGCGCCGGTCGACCGGCGCTAGTTTTGCGCCGGTCAGACGCGGACTGTCTGATCTCCGCGATTTAACGGTCCAGATTCACGTGTACCTTTTCGTTTTTGATTGTAACATTTGCGGTATTTTTGCAACACTTGCGGTACTTTCGCAACTTTTTTGATACATGGATGCAACATTTTTATTTTTGATGTTTTTTGCAGAAAAGAATATTGTGGTAACAAATTTTAAATCGCTGGTGATGGCATTTTTTACTATCGGTTGTAACAAAAAATCATAATCCGCCGTCGCTAATCACTTTATAACTTTTTCATTGTAGCAAAAAATCTTAACGGTAGTAGCAAAAATACAAAACGGTGGAAGCAAAAATTTAAACGGCTGCAACATTGTGCGTAACAAAAACATACAACGGTGGTAGCAAAAACATACAATGATTGTAGCAGAAAAACAACGGTTGCAACAAAAATTCATCGTTGCCGCCGTCGAGGTCGTGGCTCCGCAGTGGTGATGTAGCAAAAATCTTGGCCGATAGTAACAAAAACATAAAACCGTATAAATAAAATGATTCACTGGTTGCAACATTTACATACTCAATATTTCCTATACATTTGCGAAGTCTGTAGCCCGTTCCAGCAAAAAGCATCGCCCGTGCCAACACAAAAAAGACGGTTGTAGCAAAAATGCTCGATGGTTGCAGCTTCGGCCGGTGCCCTCGCTCACTGTTGCAGCACCGGTCCCTCGTCGTCACCGGACTCGCCCTTGCAGCTCCCTCGGCGGCGTGCGGTTGTAGCATCTCCCAGTAGATGCCCCATGTCGCCGTGGTAGGATCCTGTCGCAGACGCCGGTTGCAGCTCCGGCGACTCGCATCTGAGGCCGATGGGGTCGCCTCGTACCGCCGCAGACGTCGGTTGCAGCTCCGGCGACCTGCATCTGGGCGCATCTCCTCCAGTGCCGATGGGGTCGCCGCCGCCAACTCCTCGTCAGGGTGGTTGCAGCTCCATGAATCGAGAAGTTGCAGGTCCCGTCGCCGCCACTACCAGTAGAAAAATAAAAGAGGATGGGGTGGTGCCCAGAAGACCTGCATCCATGGGGCATGGATTAGCTCGCTCCAAAAAAGAGAAAGAAAGAAGCGTCTGGAAAAAATGAGTGGCTGAGAGGTTTGTAGAGATAAGGTAAAGTGGGAGGAAATATCCGGTGCACCCATGCTTGTGGTGCTACCGGTGCACCGAACTCTCTTAGCACATTTTTAAATGTTAAAAAAAATCTGAAAAGAAATTAGCACATTCACGTAACATTAGTATGTGTTGTCACAAAAAATCAAATCAAAATTTGAAACATAGATTGAGATACAAAATTAAGAAATTCAACACTGAATAGTACATAAAACAAGTTGGGCTTCAGATTTAGCCCATTGTCACATTGATGTTAAATTTGTCATTTTTGTATCTCGAGCAATGTTTCAAATTTTGATACGAAATTTTGTAACAACGTACATTAATGTCATGCCAATGTGCTAGATTTTTTTCAGATTTTTGAAAACGTTTTAAAATATGTTAATGTGTCTGGTGCACTGGTTGCACCACAAGTGTGGGTGCACCAGATACGTTCTCAGTAAAGTGGATGTGCCGGACTCCACTAAAAATGTGGGCGTGAAATACTAAGACGCTAAGATGCGTGAGTGGGCAAGCTGACCGGCGCGTGGCTTCCGCCGATCGACAGGTGTACAACATTACCCGAGAAGGAAGGCCAAAATGACCTAGCCGAATGTGTACAACATGGACATGAGGTGCAACGTGCTGCCCGCATGAAAAAGAAATTCCAAAGACATGAATGTTTTTTTTCTTTTGACTGAAAGCACACGAACATTCCTATACCCTATTTATGGTAAATGCGTTTTTGAATGATTTGTTTTGTTGTTTTTCTTCACGTATATTTTCTGGAGAAAACACTTGCGATCTATTTATCTTTAATCATAGTACTACAACAAACATCTAAAATAATAAAAATTATATTCAAATCGGTAAACCTCTTACCGATGACTATAAGCACCGGATCGAGTGTTAAGAAACAAAATTGAAGTAGGAGAAAGATGGAGAGTAACACATCAATTTGGAGTGCAAGTACATGCACAAGGCATGCATGACAATGCCTAAGAAGACTAGGTTTGAGGGAAAACGGGAGAAGGGAAAAGATGAATTGTGTCATGCAAAATTAGCGGTCGATAAAGTGTAAGACCCGATATGCGGTACTGTTTCACATTTAGATGTTTCCATCCAGATCCGGGGACGAAGCACATATCGGTCCCATCGTGACATATGACAATGACATATGCCCCGGATTTCCAACATGATAGCACAACATTACAACTACGAGGATACAACATGTCATACAATCGGCATACAACTGCCTTAATTATAATACATTAGCGGAAAATACATGTCTGAATACAGACTACAATCAAATGCCTAGTGGCAAAGGTAAAACACACCATTTCCTTAACCACACGGGTCCAGGCTCTCCGCCGTGATCCGCCTAACTAGTCGTAGTCGAGTCTCCGCGATGGCGTCTAGAAGAAGGGTCGTCGAGCTCCTCTATACTCCAATGTCGTTTGCATAACGTGCGTAAAAGAGAAAAGAAGAGGTGAGTTATTGTAAGTGCATCAAGTGCCTTCCCCTTGAGGTGTTGGAGTTTGATGACAAAACGGTTAAGGGACTGATGTGTTTGTGAGTATACACAGGAGAACAGTCCCTGATGAGGTGTTTAACCACCAATGTTGACCCCCCAAAATGTTGAGGAACATTGAAGAAAACGGTGCGTTTTCTGAAGAATGAAGTTGCGCGAAATCCTGAGGAAACAGGATCCTGAAGCGTTCGTTTGAAGCTGAAGATGAAGATGATCCTGAGGACGTTCGCGCCGAAGACGAAGTTGAAGCGTAATCTTCGCTAAGATTTTTTTTCTTGAGTCATAGGAAAACACCGCACTGTTGGAGGGGTTGAAGAAAACGAGTTTCGAAAGTCTGAGGAAGTGCTCAGTTAGGAATCCTGAAGAAACACCCTGAGAGAAATCTCCTGCAGTAGAAGTTCAGTTCCTCGAGTGTCTGAGACGTTGTTCTTCAGGACACTGAGGAATCTGTCTTCGGTTGAGGAGTCTGGAGACTGCGAGTGCAGTTCTCCTGAAGAGAGAGTAATCTCCTGCAGTAGAAGTTCAGTCCTCGAGTGTCTGAGACGTTGTTCTTCAGGACACTGAGGTAACTAACTTCGGTTGAGGAGTCTGGAGAGAGAATACTTTGACCGTGCCACATGTTGCGTGGTGAGAGGCTAGAAACTGTCTAGCAACGGTCATTTCCGAGGGCATGAGAGTAATTGCATGCATGGGCATTTATGTCCTTTCACCTCGGGTTGCTCCACGGCTATAAATAGCCACCCCCAGCCCCATTTGTGGGTCGGCTGCTCTGAGAGAAAAACTGACACTTGTCATCTGAGAGCAACCCACCTCTGAGGAAACTGAAGAACCTTTGTGAGGAAAACCACCAGCCTGAGTAGTTGAGCATTTCTGAGGAAGTCGGTTCGAGTGATCCGAAGCTTTTTACTCTTGAAGACTGTGATCTTCCAGCCGGTGTAGAAGTCTTCAGTCTGAGGAAGTCAAGATGAAATTGTGACTTTCCGGAGTGACTGAGTCTGTGAAGGTTTCGGGAGTCTACCTTGAAGACTCACCTGAGTTATTGGACGGAGTCTGAGGACTTTAGTTCAAGGAGAACAAGGTGAAGACTATGTCTTCTGAGTTGAATCTCAGCCTCTCCAACCAGACGTAGAGTTGTCACAGCAACTTGAACTGGTCTACCAAACCAATGTCTTCAATCTCTGGTGCTATCTCTTCAACCTCTTAAGCTTCAGTATTTGATATGATATGCTTCAGCTCTCCCTCTGCTCTTTGTCTTCATACTATGCATCTGAAGCACTTCTGCTTATCTGAATTGATTTATTTCTGTTGCATTATGATGAGCTTCCCTAATGATTACATTCTGTGAAGTTTTATTTCTTCATGATTTTGGTTACTTCTTCAGCTTCATGATTTTCTTCAGCTTCATGATTGCTTCAGTCCTGAAGAAAATCAAAATCTGGTAGTAAAATTGAAAATCTCCCATTCACCCCCCCTCTGGTCGATATATTGCACTTTCAGTTATATCAACAAGTCTTGTAAGTAACTTCACGGTAAGATGGGTGGTAGTGGTTGAGGTTGCAGCCGCACTAGCATTATATAAGGTGGCTAACGATCTATTTAGAGTAAGATGAGAACCAAACATTCGATGAGGAATCACCTCCAACAAGTCTTGCTATCAGCTACTTACGCAAACATAACACCTATCCTATCCTTGTCCTCCTCTTCGCATCCCGACGAAGAAGAAGCAGTCAAGGCACACACACGTTAATAAAGTTATTAAGATTATCTCAGTTGTTGTTGTCTATGAACAATGAGTAGGTCTCAAGTCGTCCATAACCGTGGACACGGCTTCTCGAAAAGATTTAACCCTACAGGGGTGTACCAACTTCTCATTACAAGGTTCCGCGCGCACGCCCATCTCTCTCAGTTGCTACCCATTACAGGTAACCATTTTATGATTTAGTTCCGAGAGATACGAAACGTCAGGTCCCTCTAACTAACAACGCACAAATCCGGATGGCCCCCGGTGAGTCGACATCCACTTCAAAAGTAGGTCGTGCTCTCGAACAGGTCTCTACCGCATGACGCAGGTTTGGATTGCCGGATCACCCATCCGGGGGCCGGGTCCTCAGCCGGGCAGGTTGGACCAATAGGATATACCATCCCACTAGACCAGGTTGTTTTAAAACCGCGAGGCCGGCAACACACCCTTTTTCTGCCCTTTTTCTTTTGTTATTCTGCCACTAGCAGTGGGCTCGGCCCAGTTACTGATGCTGCCCGTGGGCGTCAGATAGACCACCCTGCGAGGGAGTTGGGCCTGTTTACGATATATATTAGAGAAGTAAGTAAAATCATAAATGCGGCATAAACACTCAGCATAGCAATAAGAAGTTTGTATTTGTCCCCATAAGTGTTTCCCTTTCTGAGATAGGCGGTGCCGCGTATAATGAGCATGGTCATCAAATGATTTTCCCTCAACCAAGTCGGTTGGGTTTTTAGCGCGAGCACAAATTAATCAAAGACGATCCAAGTGAAACATGTCCATCCTATCATATTTGGGTGGTTCCACACCCATGGTAAAGATAGCATCAGTAGGCAGACAAAGACAAAAGACAAAAGACAAAAGGTAGCAACTATTTTTTGGTTTTTCATAAAGGACACTAAGATAAAAATTGAAAGATCAACTAAGAAGACTAAAAAGCAAAGGTAAAAGATAGTGTGCAACTCCCCTATCTTGACGATTGGAGTCCCCGGCAACGGCGCCAGAAATTTTCTTGATGTGTGAGAGAGGATAATGCCTTCTCGCCATTTGTTGCTTACCCCAAGTGGAAGGTGAGATGTAGGATAGCAGAAAATTTCCCCTATGTAGAGGATAGGGTATGTCTCCCGTAGGACTCCGCAAGAGGCAAAGTAGGTGACAACGGCGCTATAATTTAGCAGTTGACGTGGACCTGCACACACACAACAAATAACTTTGCTCCCAACGAAGTTCAGAGAGTCTGTCAATCTCTCCGGTCTTGTTGATTACAAAGGATCAAACACAATGGATAATGACAATGATAGCTACTGAAAAGTAAAAGCGGAAAATAAATGAGCGTGTAAACATTGATGAAAATATGGACTGAGGTCCCGTGATGTTCACTAGTGATGTCTCTCTCCAAAAAGACGATAAAACTGCTATGCGAGGTAAACAAATCACAGCTGGGCAATTGACAGGATTCAAAACGCACCGCAATACTAACTATGCTACAAAGAAAGGAAGAGGCTCAAAAGCATGGGCGGTACGCAAAAATAAGTCGACCGAAATCCAACTTCATCTACTACTAATCATCCACCTTGAGATATCTATCCAGAGCATCTCGCTGGTATTAAGTTGCGAGCCCCACCCAAAGTGTAAACCCAAAGCAAAAGACAACTGCATTAAAAAGAACTTTGCGTAAAGTAAACAATCATTGCAACCGCGGTTACAAGCACCGTTGTTTTCCCCCTTGTGGCAACAACACATCCCCTAGACTCATGTTTCTGTCACTCAAGCGTGTCATTAGGGGGCATGAACCCACAATCAAGCATAACGTTACCTCTTGGGGTCACTACCTACTACTTGTCCAAAGCAATAAACAGCAACGGAGAACATGCAAGAATTACTTAGTAACAAAAATATAAAAGATAATAACCAAATATATTACTCTATCACAAACTGAACATAGTCCCATAATCCATCAGATCCCAGCAAACTCAGCATAGCAACAACAGAAATAATTACATATGTGCCTTGATCATGTAGGGCATCTCACAAGGTCTAATCCATGAAGAACAAAGAGGGGAGGAGAACATCACATAGCTACTGATCACGGACCCATGGTCCAAGGTAGACTACTCACGGATCATCCGGGAAGCGTCCATGGTGGAGGGGAAGCTCCCGGAGGTCAATCCCCCCTCCGACAGGGTGCCGGGAAGAGGTCTGCTGGTTCTCCCGATCTTGGAAGCGCGGCGGCAGCGGAACAGAGGCGAGATCGTGAAAAAGGTTCTGTCTTCGGAAGAATCTTGTCAAGAGGAATAAATAGGCCAAGGGGCCAGCCAGGGGGCCCACTAGGGATCTAGGCGCCCCCTGGCGCGGCCAGCCCCTAGAGAGCGCCACCAGGGTGACTGGGCCCCTGGTGGTGGCCCTCTGGCCCCACCCAGGTGATTCCGTAAGGTTCCTTCACGCTGATTTTTTATCTGATTTTTTCCGAATTTTTGGAGCACTTTTAATATGGGGGAAAACTAAAATAGAAAAATAGCAGAAAAAAGGAATTGGCACTGGGGTGCACTGAGTTAATAAGTTAGTCCAAATATGATCAAAGGTGTATGAAAGTGTATCAAGATCATAGCAATATCACGCAAAACATGCATGGAGAAGCAGAAATTATAGATACATATGTGACGTATCACCAACCATAAAAGAAATTTTTAAGTAAAGCAATCAATGCATATAATTCAATTCAAGTCATAACAAGCAAGAGTCTATATTAGCATTTAAACAAGCAACATAAGAACATAAAGGTGCAAGAGCTGTCGCTATCCGTGACTCGAATGTCTCCAAATGGTGTTTACGTGCAAGAAGTTGGGAATGGGAATACAAGAGAGAATAATAATATATATATTTTTGGTTAAGAACTCAATCTACTGAAGTTTCACACTTTATCTTCTTTGGAATCTTATCTTGACTCGTCCCCAGACTACTAGCCAGGTACAAGTCAAACTGATCCTCTCCCTTTTGATATTTTGAGAACTAATGCAATGGATGAGCGTAAGCAAGAAAATTGACACTTACGATGGCAAAGAGAGAGAGATGGTGGAGGAGGAAGACAAAAATGTGTGAAAGGCTCACATCAATGAGGACAATCATAGGTGAGAAAAAACCAAATGATAGATATGATGTGCGGAGTAGGGATTGCCATGCAACGGATGCACATGTGAGCTATAGAAAGCTCTCCAACGGAACTAGTGGGGGTGCATCCAACTTGCTTGCTCAAGAAGACATAGAGCTCATTTGAGGAGGCTCATCATTGGTATATACAAGCCAAGTTCTATAGTGTGAAGGTCCCCACATAGCTATATGCATATATGATCATCTCTATGGACTACAAGGTATAAGAGGGAGTACGAGTGTGGATCTCTCAAAAGGAATAGTAGTGTTGCCCCCTTTTCTCTTTTTATTTTCTTTTTCTCATTTTTCTATTTTTTCTATTTTTTTGGTGGCCTCAATGGCTCTTTCTATTTAACTTTCATTTGTCCTCTTTGGGATCTTTTTAATTTGTCCTCTTTGGGATCTTTTCCTCACTTAAGGGCAACACTCTATTTTACAAGGAGTTCAGGAGATCTTTTACACTTCACAAAAGTACTCAACATAAAGAAGATGTAGATATCATGATGCATGCCAATGTAGCGTCTGACAGTGTAGCAGGAACATGTATGACATGATGTTGCATGACAATGTATCTCGGAAAGGCTATGAAAATGCCTTGATAGGTAGGTATGGTGGCTGTTTTGAGGAAAGATATAAGGAGACTTATGATGACAGAGCGTATCATGCCAAGGATTTGGATGCATCGGTGAGGTAGATGCCCACTCTCGGAGTGAGAAGAGGGCAATGCACGATACCGAACAGGCTAGCAAACACTACACCACGGGCAGGATCTAACGGCAATGGGCTGCCGACAAAGATGGACCTATGCCGGAAGTTAGGATGCCGTTAACTGTTAACTGCCGACAGATGTATATCACTGATCGTTATGATTTGGTGGTGGCAATCTAACTGCTGCCATAGATTTGATCATGCCGGCACTCAACTGTGGGCAACAATATTTGGCACTGGACCCGAAAATATGCGCGCGGAGATGAAAAAAGCGAGGGAAAAAGGCCGAGGAGGTAATATCGCGCCGCCTTCTCCTTCTCCAAATCCCTAATCCTTCCCCCTTCCCTCGACCTCGCTTGTCTCGCGCCGCACCACTCCTTGCCGCCGCCACCACCTACACGGCGCCCGACGACCCAGATCGATTCCGGCGTCATTCGGCGGCGCCCAGCACACCGCCGTGACTCCCTCCCTCCGCTCCTTCCACCCATCGGGGCCAAATTTGACGCGCACCTCTCCAATGGCCAAGCACAACCCTGCCGGCGGCTAGGGTTTGGGTCAGCACGTCGCCGTGGTTGCTCCGGTGAGTCCCTCCACTCATCCTCGTCGTTTTCTAGCCCCGTACCCCCCCTAATCCTCTCCCTTAGTCCCCCAGCCCACGACGAACATGGCGCCCGGCAGCATCCCAGTTTGATTCGACGGCTGCGGAGACCTGCATCTGCGCCTCTTGCTCGTCGGAGACCTGCAGCTGTACAAGGTCTTGGACTCTAGTCGTTGGGGTATCTAGATTGCAGGTTGCTGTACTCGGCCAGGCCATCACCTGTACAAGGTTTCTCTGTGAACTCTGAAGAAGCATACAAATTCTGTAGCCAAAAGGGTAGTATTAATAGACAAGCTTTGATTAGCAGAATTGTACTACAGGGTTAGTATTAATTTCACAGTTTTTTAATTTCCTTCTTGAGGTACGTAGCAGATAGTAGTATCTTGCATTTGCATCTTGCTGATTTCTAGTGCATCTGTAATCTGTGGAGCTGTGTGGAAGCATTTCTACTTTGCGTAGACCAAGGGGTTCCATGCGTTGCCGGGCGTAGCATTTCAACTGCTTTGGGTTCAGAGTTCAGACTGTTTGGAAATGCTTTGTACTTCAGTTATAACCAGTACGAGCTTGAGTATGATGTTGTATTTCCTTTGTCTTTTCAACTATTTATACTACTCTGCTCAAGCTAGTAATTGCTACAGTACTGTTTTATTGAAACCCTGTTGTAGAAATAAATCGAAACACTCCTCTAAGCAACGTTTTCAATGGTAGAAATGAATCAACCAAGCATGTCAAATTGTCACTTATTTTTTCTGTGAATGCATCAGTAAGAACACTACCATCATTTTACTATTTGCCTTTTTAATTTTGCTTCTCTAGTACGTATTGATGTATGAATTGTATGCTTTTGAACCCGGCCTCGGTTTTCTTCTTGGCTCTGGTAAAGTAATAATAATGTAGCGCTGAACCTATTCATGCATCATGACCATCACCAGACTGTAATAACAAACATCCAGATTACTTGTTTTCTATCAAAGTATTGATCTTGCTAGGCATAACTCTCCAACTAACTCGATAAAGTAGAGTCGCTCTCCTTTCGGTGATAAAAGTTCATCGTGGCATATGAAACTGAATGCATACCTTTGTATATGAAACTCTCTCATGCACATGGTAACCATGGTTCATCTTTGTATAGCAGGGTGCAGACTAGACAGACAGGGCAGAGGAAGACGACCGTGGGAACGACATGGTAAATAGTGCTCATGTATTTCTGTTTTATTTGCCAATGACTAAGATGTACTAACTTAAATTAGTTTCAGTTAACTTGTATCTTAGTACTTCTCATGTAACCCCATTTATGTTCATATACAATAAATATACTTACATCTTGTGAGAATTTATTTTCTAGTTCTGTTTTGTGTAGTCCTGCACAATGCAGTTAAAATCTGTCATAATTAAGCAGAAACACTCCATAGTTGAGCATGTGCTCATATTTGTTTTTCTGAATAACTGAACAATGATATGATATGCTTCTTTAAAATTTTGGTTTGAGCAAAAGATATAGATACATGGGAAACTTAGTAGAAAGTCCAATGCTTTAGCTTTGTTGCATGCGTATGCTTGCTGGTCTGTGTCATGGATTAGGAGTTGCTGCTACTAATATCATCATCAAAGTTGATATCAAGTTAGTCTATATATGTAACAGAAATTGTGGTAGAAAGATGACAACAAGGGAAAGAATTTTTTTTATCTTTGTGCATAGTTTCTGAAGTGTCTTCTTTGTAATTCTTAAAATTATTCATATAGCTGATGGTTGTCATTGCATAATTTTTTTGTTTCTCTCCCATAGCGTACATGTAGACATGAGGCCACTGTACCCAGCGTTGCCTCCTCCCTGAAGTCGGAGAACCCCCACTTCCGCCGGAAAGGAGTTCGCCTCGCCACCACCCTGACCTCCTCGCCTCATCCTCGACCTACTGCATCCGAGCCTGAGAAACCTGCATCGACCACCACAACAAGAAGGTGTGTTTCTTCTCTCTGAATTTTTTTCCACTGCTCCTCTCTGAAAAATACTTGTGTGTTCTCTGAAAAATTACTGTCGTGTTCTCTGAAAAATGCTTGATGAGGTTCCTGTTAGGTTTTGTGAGGTTCATATTAGGTTCCTGTTAGATTCATGCTTCATGTAGGTTCAGTTATGTTGTTGTTTAGTTTTTGTCATGGTCACTTGGCTAGCTAGGTTGTAGTTAGGTTCAGTTGGCTTGGTTCCTGTTAGGTTTATTTAGGTCGTTAGGTTCATGTTAATTAATCAATCTTTCTGTTATGTCTTAGGGGCATTTAAATAACACTTGTTGAAAATGGATAATAGTTGGACGGAGGAGGACAGACCCAATCAAAAATACATTGATGGTGTAAAAGAATTTATACAATTTTCTTTTACCCACGCCTCAGCAAAAGGGAACTCAATATTATGTCCTTGCAAGAACTTCTTAAATATCTATTGGCTTGAAGCTAGTATTGTGTAGGAGCATTTGATATGTGAAGGGTTTGTCAGTGGGTATAGAACATGGGTATATCATGGGGAGGCATCATCACCTCTTTCACATTAGGGATGCTGATATAGAGCAATGTGATGAAGAAGTAGAGGAGGGGGATGATTTAGAAGAAGATTGTGATGAATTAGCTGTAATGATTAGAGACATGAGACATGATTTTGGTGATTTGAGCGATAATGAAGACGATGGGGGTCATCATGCCGATGAAAGTGACCCTTTTCAGCAGTTAGCATGTGATGCAGCAGAAGAACTATATCCAGGTTGCACCTGTTTCTCGAAGCTTCGTTTTGTTCTGAGATTACTCCACATCAAATCTCTTGGAGGGTGGAGTGATAAGAGTTTTAATATGTTGTTAGAGTTGCTGACAGAAGCCTTTCCTGAAGGGTCAAAGTTACCTAAAAACTTTTATGAAGCTAAAAAGATGATAAGATGCCTTAGGCTTGATTATGTTAGCATCCATGCATGTGATAATGACTGCATCTTGTTTTGGAAGGAGCATGCAAATGCTGATTCTTGTCCTAACTGCAAAGCCTCTCGCTGGAAAACTGAAAAGAAGAGACCTGATGGGAGACAAGGCCACAAAACCCCGATGAAGGTTCTACGCTATTTCCCAATAACAAAGAGGCTGCAGAGACTGTTCATTATGGCAAAGAGTGCAGAAGACTGCAGGTGGCACGCCGATGGTCGTACAAAAGATGGGCTTCCAAGACATCCAACAGATTCTCCTGCTTGGAAGCATTTTGATGCCATACACACTGACTTTTCCAAAGATAGTCGCAACCTTAAGTTGATTATCACATCTGATGGATTTAATCCTTTTAGGATGATGAATTCTACCTATAGTATATGGCCAGTTATTGCAATTCCAATAAATCTTCCTCCTTGGTTGTGCATGAAGCAACCAAACTTCATCCTATCATTGTTGATTCCTGGACCAAAGTCACCTGGGAAAGATATAGATGTTTATCTGGAGCCACTTGTTGATGAGCTAGATTCTCTTTTTGAGAAGGGAGTCCGAACATATGATGCCTTAAAGAAAGAGCACTTTCAGTTGCATGCTGCTGTTCATTCAAATATTAGTGACCTCCCAGGTTTAGCCACTCTAGCCGGAGTTGCCACCTCTGGTGAGTATGGTTGTCCCAAGTGCCACTTACTTGCTCATTTTGGCTGACCAAAGGCAAGAAAACCTGCTATATGGATCACCGTAGGTTCTTAAGTCCAAACCACAGATATAGAACAATGGATAAGGCATTTTTTAACGGCAAGGTGGAATCTAGGACAGCCCCTGATCCACTTACCGGAGAGGAAGTGAATTCCCTTATTGTATTTAGAACATTCATACTGTATTTAGAAAAGACCCTAAAGGAAAAGAAAACAGAAGAAAATGTAAGCGTGGGGATCCACCACAAATTTTCAGAAGGAGATCCATTTGGTTTAAGTTGCGCTACTGGAAAGACTTGTTACAGCCTCATAATATTGATGCCATGCACATTGAAAAGAATGTGTGTGATAACATAATGAACACATTACTGGGCATTGACGGGAAAACAAAAGATAGTATTAACTCTCGTGAAGACCTTCAGTTGCTTGGAATAAGGAAGGATCTTCATCCTGTTCCAGTTGGCAAGGATACATTTGATTTGCCTCCTGCCCCATACTCAATGAACCCTAAGCTGAGGAAGCTATTTTGTCTAGTTCTGAAAGGAGCCAGGTTCCCATATGGTTATGTGTCGGACATACGAAGGAATGTCGATGTTAAGAAGAAGAAGATTATTGGGTTGAAGAGCCATGACTGCCATATTCGGTTGCAGCAATTGTTTCCACTAGCAGTTAGGAAAACATTGCCGGAGGGAGTTAGTGTTGCATTGATCCGTGTGAGTAATTTTTTCAAGAAAATATATTCTCCTATCATTTGTGTAAGTGATATGGAGAAGCTAGAGGAAGAAATAGCAGAGACCCTGTGCATTCTTGAGACCATATTTCTACCAAGTTTCTTTGATATGATGGTCCACCTTATGGTCCATCTTCCACTGCAAGTGAGCCTAGGGGGGCCAGTGAAGTACAACAACATGTTCCCTACAGAAAGGTCATTTTCTAAACATGTTTGTGTACATAAGACATTTATATGTTACAAATAGAACTAATATATGTTTAGTATATTTTGAATAGGTTTTTGTGCACCCTAAAGGGGCATGTTCGTACCAAAAGCCATCCTGAAGGGTCAATTGCAGAGGGTTACATTTTTGATAAGTGTCTTAATTTTTGCTCTCGCTCTTTAGAAGGAGTTGAAACCAGATTTAGTAGAAATGTCATGAATGATGCTCCTGAGCCAGAGTCTAGTAGTATGCCTTTCTTTAACAGCAATGGACGTTGTGTGGCTTCAAAGTGTACTATTACCTTAGATCAAAAACATGGCTTCAAGCACATAGATATGTATTGTTCAATTATGACAACATAATTCCATACTTGAGGTATGTTAAACTTTTTTGTTACTAAAGTATGTGTTTGCATTGCTGAATGATTTTCTTAGCTTACATGTGTGTTGACTTCTCGCAGCAAGCATGAGTATTTATTCTCAATTGGCTATCAAAATGCCTTGATTGAAAAAACTCATCATGAGTGAAGGGTTCGTTGCATAGAAAACAAAATTTTTCCTACGATTGCAACTGCCAAGATCACATCTAGGAGATAACTTGTAACGGTTTGAGAAGGACTCACCCTCGAAGACCAAAAAGCTTTAACGAGAACGATTCTCGTGGGTGATGTAGTCGATCACTTGCCGACCTCAAGGTCGTGATGAAGATGGGCGCCACAAACGGGCAGCGCCTCCGTAATCGGTCACACGTACGGATCAGCGACGACCTCCGCCCCTTGCTCCAGTTGGGCAGCGGAAGTAGTGGATCCTCGGGAACTCCAGCAGCACTACAACATAGTGGTGGTGGTGGTAGAGAAGATCTTGAGCAGGGCTTCGCCTAAGCACCGTACTCGTGAAACTGGATCAGCTAGCAAGAGGAGGAAGATGCCAACCAAAGGGCATATGAGAGATGGAGGAATGAGTGTGTAGAGGGGTCTCCACCCATCTATATATAGGAGGGGGAGGCAGCCCCCAAGGGGTAGCACGCCCCAAGAGGTGCCCCCACCTCTCCCCTCATCATGTGGGTGGACTCTCCACTCACAAAAACAAAGGGTCACACATTATTCCCATAACTTCCATAATTCTCCACTCAAAATTCCAAGAGTTTATCACATTAAAACACTTTTAATTATCTTGTTTAATGTCACTCAAATTAATGAACACTTCATTTAATGAGTACTTCATTGATGAACACTTCATTCAATGAACACATTAACAATTATCCCCTTGCACTATTTTGATATACCGAAACTATTCCAGCAGTTTTATCAAAACAGTCCATGTGATGTCCAGTATATTCTCTGGCGTTCCGTATCCACTCAAACGCGTCAACCAATCCTTAAGTGTGTCACCCTACGGTTCGTGCATAAAATGGACATGACAGAGACTCTTCTCTGATCAATAATCATCAGCGGGATCTGGAGATCCATGATGACTCCCACTTACTCAACGATGAACTAGTGATCGTGTGAACCAAAACTCCGTAACCAATTCCTTTTGTCTCGCGATATTTTACTTGTCCGAGATCCGATCATTTGGTATCATCCATACCTAGTTCGATCTCGTTACCGACAAGTACTCTTTACTCGTTCCGTGATATAACATCCTCGTGAGCCAGTCACGTGCTTGCAAGCGATGTCAATGTGATATCACCGAGAGGGCCCAGAGTATATCTCTCCGTCATCTGGATGGACAAATCCCACTCTTGATCCACGAGCCTCAACTAACACTTTCCAAGTACCCAACGACACCTTTATAATCACCCTGTTACGGTGTGACGTTTGATGGAATCAAAGTACTCTTCCGGTGTCAGTGATTGACGTGATCTCATGGTCTAAGGATTAGAGTTACTTCGTGAAAGTTTGATACAGCAATAGAAACTTGATGACATGATCGTATTGCTATAACTACTGTGGGTGTATGTTCATCACATCATTCTCCAATGACATGACCTTGTTATTAACAACATCCAATGTTCATGACCAGGAAACCTTGATCATCCGTTAATCAACAAGCTAGTATAAAGAGAGGCATTACTAGGAACCCTTTCTCTGTTTATTAAACACACATGTATTAACGTTTCCGGTTAACACAATTATAGCATGAAAATAAACATTTATCATAAACATGGAATAAGATAATAACCACTTTATTATTGCCTCTCGGGCATATTCCCTTCAGTCTCCCACTTGCACTAGAGTCAATAATCTAGTTTGGTACTTGCGCATCCAACACCTATGGCATTCAGGTGTTATCCATATGCATTGCTAGTGGTAAACCTAATATCCAGATCTGACACTTCAGGTCCGTGTGTATTTGCATTTCTTTGCGTCTCTACGCATCACTCATTCACCAATGAGATGGCATTGCATAAATTTGGTCCTCCGGTGAGACCTTAGTCCCTTGAGCTCAAAACATGTTGAATCTATTGTCGTACAATAGATCTTCATAGTATTAGCTCGCTTGGAACTACACCTAGTTTGTCAAACAAACTTCTTGACACAAATGCCCTCCTTTGCTGCTGCTAGAGCAGTCATATACTTAGCCTTTCGTTGTAGTATTCGTTATAATGTCTTAACTTTGGAACTCATCCAAATCCATTTGGAACTATTCCAAATCTATCATGGAACTTTCTTCCATTACATTTTGCCACCTTAACACACTTCCAAAATTGAGATAAATTTAGATTGTATCTTGCGACAAAACTAGTATCAATGTAACACTTTACAATGAACTATTGTCCAACATACATAATATATTCTTAGTCCTTCCAAAGAACGTAAGGATATCTTTACTATTGTCCAATGATCATCTTATGAATCATTCTGGTATATGCTCATAACATTTAGAGCATAGGACATTCTGGAATTGTACATATCATGGTGTACATGATTGATCAAATCATTCATGTGGTTTTACTCACCAAGTGTCAAAACACTTGAATCTCGCTTCAACCTTTTCCATGCGGCAAGAACCTTTCTCGTCGTTTCCATATTGAACTTATTCAATATTTCATATATGTACTTCGGCCCAACCATATTAGCACCTCAATCTATCTATATAGACCATATTAGCCCAATATACTGGTTTTGCCCAAATCTTCCATTAAAATCAAATTTTCAATGAAACTTCACCCGTGTCAATAAAAGATACATCATTTCCAATCAACAATATGTCTTCTACATAATGTATTAGAAATATGTCTCAGCGCTCCCACTTAATTTCTTGCAAAAGCAAGCATCTTCACCGTCTCTGATGAAACTAAACGTTTTAACAATTTCATCATGATGAAGATTCCAACTCCGTGAATTCTTATTTCAACCATTGAAATTTGCATGCTATTTTAGCATCCTTTGAATTAACAGAACCCTTTGGACCGTGTCCTGTACACGTCTTAGGTAACCATTCTATTAGAAGAACGTTGTTCTGTTTGTTCAACTACCATATACCAAAACTAGCATATGTAGTGGTTGCTACAATAATCCGTCCAGACTAAATATCGTTATGAAAGATCAAATCTTGTCATAGCCAACTCTTTGAACATAATCGTAAACCATTTTAACGATATGTCGAATATTTCATAGATGTGAGAACATCCACGTCTGTTTCTTTATAGATCCAAAGACGGTATCTAGAGGGTCTTCCAAGTTCAGAAACTTGGTTTCTCGTGTATGGAACTATCACGGATTTTATAGCTTCTAGCCATTTTGACGGAGTCAGGGCCCATCATTGCTTCTTTGCATGTAGTCGGTCCATTATTATCAAATATCAATGATTCAATCTCAAATCTTACTATTTGATCGATTATCCGAACTACGCAGTTCAATAGGAACTTAGATCGCCGTGACCACAACCTTTGGGACACGGGAGCCAAGAGCATTGCGGCCGCTTCTGGGAAACTTTCCGGCGCTGCGCCACTTAGCAGTTAAAGCTTAGGTTCAACAACCTAATCGAAGTTCTAGTGTCCTCCCACTTAACTTTTCGCAAAAAATTCCTTCTCAAGAAACTTGATGCACTTAGCCACAAAACACTTTTGTCTTTAGTGTTATGGAGGAATACCCAACGGTTACTTTGGGATAACTTACAAAGACGCACTTTATCCGACTTTGGTTGTAAACATTTTACATATGCCTTGCATACCAAAATTTAAGAAAAGGCAAATTGGGTTTTATCCCATTCCACAACTCATATGGTGTCATTTCAACGGATCTCGATGGCGCTCTTTTCAGTGAAAAGCGGTAGTCTCTAAAGCTTAATCCTTAAAATATAATGGCAATTTTATAAATAACACCTTTGATCCTTACCATGTCAAACAAGGTTTGATTACATCTCTCGAACACTCCATACTCCTATGGTGTTTCGGGAAATGCAAGTTTTGGAACGATTCCTAAACTCTCAGGCATTTGCTAAACTTTTAACTCAAAAATCTTCTTTTATGATCCAATCATAAACTCTTATTTTCTCGTTACAATGATTTTCACTTCATCTTGAAATTTATTTGAACATTTTCAAACATTTCATACTTCTTCCTTATCAAGTAAATAAACACATATATTCACTCAAATCCTCGGTTAAAGTATATGAAGTTATAAGACCCACCACACACGGCTACACATAATGAACTATACACATCAACATGTATAATGTCCAATAAGTTAGTCGTCCGTCCTTCTTTGGCCTATGAACGGAGTTTCAATCATTTCTAGGAAATTCTTACAAGCGTCAGTTGATTCAAAATCAAAAGACTCCAAAATTCCACCAACATGGAGTTTCTTCATGTTATCTTTCCAATATGATTTAAACGGTGTTTCAATCATCTCTAGAAATTTCTCACAACTGTCAATTGATTCAAAATCAAAAGACTCCAAAATTCCATCACCATGGAGTTTCTTCATGTGTTTCTTTCCAATATGATTCAAACGGTGGTGTCACTCATAAGTGATCTTCTAATCATTTGTCTTGCGACATGTTTAGCATCAGTTATTATGGATGTGATTTCTCCAACAAGATTTATAGAGTTCATCCATCTTCTATGAATATGGTGATAATTTGAACAACTATTGTTCGTATAACACCAGAACAGAATAACAATTATTCAAATAAATCTTGAAGGCTAGGTTTAATTCCAACGATAAACACAATAACACTTTATTTTGTTCTTGATGAGAATCATCCCATATTCATTTGCTAGTTACTTAGGCCATTGCAACTCTTGTATTGCGTTGTTCCGTATGACACTTCATACCAACCAATCAGTATCCAATACTTAAGAATCACACTGTTTAACAAGCAATGAATATACCCATAACATGTATATCATCTATATACCCGAGCTGGACATTTCCAGTCTTTTCCTTTTTCTTTTTGCCAAAATATTTTTCAGATCCTCTTTCAGCAATTCCTTTCCTTTTTAGAAGAATTTATCAACATCACTTGTGGCACCATTCAAATGACACATAATCCAAAGTGTGTTAGTCTAATACTAACACCCTTTGATTCTCACTTTGATGTAGATCACCGTCATCAAATGTTTGGTGTTCTTCCAAATTCCATTCTTTAGTATTCTTATAGTGTAGTAAACATTTTACCTACATCTTCCATTCATCCTATCATGACAACTTTCATGACAAAACTACCATAGCTCATAGGGACAAACTGTGAGTACAATATTAGTTCCCAAAACCTTTTTGAGAGATTAGGACACATAGTGTCTCCAACCTTCACAAATTCTCATACAATATGAGAACATGTTTCTCACTAAATTTTACTCTATCACATTGCAACTAAAATTGTTTCAGATATCGCTATATCTTCCACACATGATAGTTTCTGAAACAATCCTTTCAGCTCCTAGATAACCTTGATAATAACAAACAACATTTGAATATCAAGGATCATGGAGGCAAGTGTGATACTTAGACACTAACACTGGAATTGTTACTCTCGATTTAATACACATTATTAAACTTCATGGAGTAAGCAAGGTTTGCTAAAGTTTGCAATAAGACTTTAAACTTTAGATTGACACTCAAACAATACGGTACCAGTCCGTAAAGTTAAATATCCAGAATTCTATAGTTCTATTATCTCAATTATAGCTAAGCGCAAAGGTAGTAAACAAATGCCAATGACTACAACGAACTATGCAAATTCACTTTGATTTAATTCATGATAAAATAAGTTCATCTAACTCCCACTCAGAAACAACATCCCTCGAGTCGTCTTTGGTGATTACACGAACCAAATTCACTACACCACGACCGATCATCACGTGAGGCGGTGTAGCTGCAATGGCGAGCATCTCAATATGGTTCATCATATCATCCATATGACTCGTGCTTAACCTTTCGGTCCATGTTCCGAGGCCATGTCTGTACATGCTAGGCTCGCCAAGTAGAACCTTAGTATTTGCATGTGTTTCAAGGCCATGTCTGTACATGCTAGGCTTGAAAACACCCATTGTATGCGAACGTAGAGTCTATCACACCCGATCATCACGTGGTGTCTCGAAACGACGAACTTTCTTAACGGTGCATACTAAGGAAGAACATATAATTATCTTGATATTAAGTGAGAGGGATCATCTTATAATGCTACCGCAGCGATCATGATCGTAACTAAGCAAAATAAGATGCATAAAAGGATAAACATCACATGCATGGATAATGTGATATGATATGGTCCTTCTCGCAATAGATCTCCATCTTTGTGCGTCTTGGTATGATCTCCATCATGCCACCGGCGCGGCACCAAGGTCCATGGCGCCACCACCATGGTCGTCCTTCTCCATTACAATATATCTCATGGATATATCTACAGCACGCAGGCCTTAAAAAGGAAAAAACACAACCATATGGCTCCTGCCGGTTGTTTACAATAAATCTCATTTCATACAACAATTTTGTAACAATGACCATATCACATCACATGCCCTGCAAAAACAAGTTAGACGCTTCTAAATTATCTTTGCAAATTTTACGTGGTTTTGGGCTTCCTAGGAAAGAACCGATCTTACCTACGGACAAGAACCACAACGTTGATTCGCTAGTTGTTTCTTTTCGTCCCTTTCCAGGGCCCTCCGTTGCAAATGCCATATCACTAATGTTAGAGAAACTGACACCCCCAAAGCCACTTTATACGGTACAAGCCGTATGTCAAGCGTGACACGCAATCTGCGCTTAGGGCCGCTTCAATCCAACATTGCCGCAATATGAACAAGTGCACAAAAGAGGGTAACAACTAGAGGATCAACGCCCACATCTCTATGTGTTTTAACCGTACAAAGCATCTACGCATAGACGAGGCTCTGATACCACTGAAGGGTTCGTTGCATAGAAAACAAAATTTTTCCTACGATTGCAACTGCCAAGATCACATCTAGGAGATAACTTGTAACGGTTTGAGAAGGACTCACCCTCGAAGACCAAAAAGCTTTAACGAGAACGATTCTCGTGGGTGATGTAGTCGATCACTTGCCGACCTCAAGGTCGTGATGAAGATGGGCGCCACAAACGGGCAGCGCCTCCGTAATCGGTCACACGTACGGATCAGCGACGACCTCCGCCCCTTGCTCCAGTTGGGCAGCGGAAGTAGTGGATCCTCGGGAACTCCAGCAGCACTACAACATAGTGGTGGTGGTGGTAGAGAAGATCTTGAGCAGGGCTTCGCCTAAGCACCGTACTCGTGAAACTGGATTAGCTAGCAAGGGGAGGAAGATGCCAACCAAAGGGCATATGAGAGATGGAGGAATGAGTGTGTAGAGGGGTCTCCACCCATCTATATATAGGAGGGGGAGGCAGCCCCCAAGGGGTAGCACGCCCCAAGAGGTGCCCCCACCTCTCCCCTCATCATGTGGGTGGACTCTCCACTCACAAAAACAAAGGGTCACACATTATTCCCATAACTTCCATAATTCTCCACTCAAAATTCCAAGAGTTTATCACATTAAAACACTTTTAATTATCTTGTTTAATGTCACTCAAATTAATGAACACTTCATTTAATGAGTACTTCATTGATGAACACTTCATTCAATGAACACATTAACAATTATCCCCTTGCACTATTTTGATATACCGAAACTATTCCAGCAGTTTTATCAAAACAGTCCATGTGATGTCCAGTATATTCTCTGGCGTTCCGTATCCACTCAAACGCGTCAACCAATCCTTAAGTGTGTCACCCTACGGTTCGTGCATAAAATGGACATGACAGAGACTCTTCTCTGATCAATAATCATCAGCGGGATCTGGAGATCCATGATGACTCCCACTTACTCAACGATGAACTAGTGATCGTGTGAACCAAAACTCCGTAACCAATTCCTTTTGTCTCGCGATATTTTACTTGTCCGAGATCCGATCATTTGGTATCATCCATACCGAGTTCGATCTCGTTACCGACAAGTACTCTTTACTCGTTCCGTGATATAACATCCTCGTGAGCCAGTCACGTGCTTGCAAGCGATGTCAATGTGATATCACCGAGAGGGCCCAGAGTATATCTCTCCGTCATCTGGATGGACAAATCCCACTCTTGATCCACGAGCCTCAACTAACACTTTCCAAGTACCCAACGACACCTTTATAATCACCCTGTTACGGTGTGACGTTTGATGGAATCAAAGTACTCTTCCGGTGTCAGTGATTGACGTGATCTCATGGTCTAAGGATTAGAGTTACTTCGTGAAAGTTTGATACAGCAATAGAAACTTGATGACATGATCGTATTGCTATAACTACTGTGGGTGTATGTTCATCACATCATTCTCCAATGACATGACCTTGTTATTAACAACATCCAATGTTCATGACCAGGAAACCTTGATCATCCGTTAATCAACAAGCTAGTATAAAGAGAGGCATTACTAGGAACCCTTTCTCTGTTTATTAAACACACATGTATTAACGTTTCCGGTTAACACAATTGTAGCATGAAAATAAACATTTATCATAAACATGGAATAAGATAATAACCACTTTATTATTGCCTCTCGGGCATATTCCCTTCAATGAGAAGTTTCATGAGTGGTTTAGGCTGCATGTGGCACAGCTAGTTGACAGCGGTGAAGAAGTTTTCGACGAGATCCAAACTTTAGCTAAGGGCCCCTTATTTGTGGCTAGGACATATGGTAGTTACACTATTACACTAATAAGGAATGCCCTTTTAGTGGCGCCCTTTTTTGTGTTTAGTGGCACATTAGGGATGCGCCACTAACTACAAGCCACTAATAAGGGCTTAGAGGTGGCGCATTCTGGATGCGCCACCCCTAAGGCCCTTAGGCGTGGCGCATCTCAGAATGCGCCACCTCTAAGCTCTTGGGGGTGGCGCATTCTGATATGCGCCACGCCTAAGGTTCCCTAGGGGTGGCGCATTCACAGTGCGCCACTAAATCCTGACAAAATGCGCCACTAAAGAATTACCGAAAACAAAAAAAAAGAATTACAGAAAAGAATAAAAGCATTACAGATATTTTTATTATATTACAGAAATGCAAAATACAATATAACAATGAGGCCAACAATTATTGATACAAAAGAATTGCATTATAATTCTTATTACAGAGATTTACAAAGGTTTAGAGGCCACCAAAATTCACAAGATTACATCCATCACAAAATTACAATGAGTCCAACAATTATTGAAAAACCGAAAGCTAGTTTCGTCATCATATCTTGTTTGCTCTTCAACCTGCACAAAACAAAGATTTAGAGGTCACATCCATATGAATCATACCAAAGGAGAACAAAGCAATCTAGCATCTACTCTTATCAACAACTTAAAGCAAGTCGATCAATGACGAGAAGCATGCACATATGCATAAAAATGCATATGCAGTGACCTTTATACACAAAGAGAACCAAGAGTATTTGACACTACCATCTACTACACAAAGAGTACATCCAAATTACATCCAAATTACACAAAGAGTACATTCAATTGTTCTGACTCGGCTCGGGGAATGGGTGGCATCCTTCTTTCGTCATGAAAGGCCTTGTGTCACGCAGGGCCTTTAGGCGGACTTCTATCTCCCCATTGGATGGTGCAATGTCCGAGTGGAAGATCGACCCCCTCATTTGTACTTCATGATGGATGATAGTCGCCATCTGCGCTTGGATGTGAAAGAAATCCTCCTTCAGATTTGCATCGGCGATTTCCGCCTTCCTTTCGGCCCACGCTCTGAGATGACTTGGCAGCGTAAGGTTGCGTTGTTCCTGTACAATCGCCCTCATGTGATGAAGGGCGTAGTATGCATCCCTCACACTGCCAGTCGGCTACTTGACGCACGGGAACTGCGTTACGTGGTTGAACACGTTCACGCCAGGCTGATTTTTCCTGAACTTGTGCTTCATGATCTTGCCTCCGGCTTTTATGTAGCCGACAAGAGCATCATCCAAAATTCTTATGATATACTTGTAATCTTTCTTCTTCACACTCCCCGAGTCTAAATACACGGCATGCGAGTGTTGCGGTGAAAATCAGATGAGCACGCAGTCTTGATCCTCACTGCATAATTAAAACAATCCAAAAGGAATGTTGGAAGAGGACAATGGAAAGCTAAGAAAGCATATATGCTACGGAGGCGAGCGAATGACTTACTTGGGAGAGGAGGTCATAAGAAATGAATCCTTGTCGGCGTTCTGTAGCATGAAGTCTGTGATGTACCCTGCCGCGAGAGCCGCGTCCCCGTCGTCCATCAAGATGCTTTCACGCATGTAGAAGGGGTCCAATATCGCGACGCTCGGGGTCTTATCTCTTCTGATACTCATAAAAAGGCTGAGTGAGAACAGACGGATAAGGCTATGGTCTAGCCGCTTGATATGGTAAAATTTAAGATCTCCGAAAATCGCAGGATTATCATATCCGCGGGGATAGTGTTGATGAAGCCCATGTTGAGTGGCACCTTGGCCATGAAAACCGGGTACGAGGGATTCTCTTCTCGAAGAAGAATCTTCTCTAATGCCATAATACTATGATGCACACTCTGCATATCCGAAGTTGCAAGGTCCAGCATGTCTTTAGGTAGCATCGCCCTACCAGCCACATGGATTTCAAACGAGAGATCCTTGGGTCTTGGTGGCCCGTCCTGAGCCCGGATCGGCATCGAAGGTTGGCTACTCGAAGTGACGCTCTTCTTTATTTTCCGTCCCTTCTTCTTTTCTGATTTTGAGCAGTCATCGACCTTTATCTGATCAGTGGCCGCCTTATGGAGTGTGGACGGGCTGAGAATAGATCTCCTTGTGGCATCTGCTTGAGGCTCGGTGAAGGCGCAAGCTGCTGGAGACATGTCCTGAGAAGCAGCGAAGAGACGCGTGGAGCAAGCAGGCTTCGCCGCAGGATCAGCTGGACCGCGAGCTTCCTCGTCATGCTGATAGGCTTCTTCAGTAGGAGGCATGAATAAGTCATCAGCATCATACAAAGTATTGATGAACTGGTCGGCGCTGATATCATCATGAAGATCATCGTCTTCTTGTTGTGCGCTGATGGGATCATGTGGCGCCGACACGATGACTAGCGGTGTTGTCCTAGGTGTGGTGCCCCTTTTCCCCGCGGTCATTAAACACATTTGGCTCTTCGGCCATAGGCATATTTGGTTGAAACAGTCACTAAGGACTGTCGGCTCGTCCTCATCGTATCTGGGGGGGTTGAATTGGAAGTTCAACTCTCTCGTAGCCCAAAATCACGAGAGAGATTTGAAACCTATGCATCTCCGGTGCCATCGGCATATTGTGCATGATTCGATTTTGTGGTTGAATGATTTTACCTTTGGCAACATCCTTCAACTCGCCGTCCACGACTTGTAATAGAATGCATGGAGTGTCCTCCTGCGATATATATATATATATATATATGCATGTACGGCATCAGAGAGATTCCACTAAAAAGGCAAGGAGATGAAGTCCTCGTTTGAGTTGCAGACGCTTATAGTTACCTTGAGGGCGTCGAGGTCGGCTAGTGAAGAGACCCCGCCGATGACGGCGGGCATGCAAGAGACGGAGGGCGCACTGCCTCCCGTGGCGTCGGTCGCCCTATTAGCCCTGCCGCCGGGTGCATTATTGTTATGCCCCGGTTGCTCGATCGTGGCTGGAGGAGTTACCATCACGTCCGGCGTCGCCGCCGCGGTGTTGGCGGCCGGAGTCACCAATACGCCGGGAGTCGGTGCGGGAGCCACCACTACGGCGGGAGTCGGGACTGCAGGCGCCGCGGTGCCCGAGTTGCCGCCGACCATGCTGGGGACTGGTATGGGCCCTTGTCCACCACGCGCTTGCCAATTCACGAGCGACTGCATCATATCTGAAAGGAGAGCATTCATTGTCTTCGTCACTTCGTCCTGGACAAGCTGCGGAAGCATGTTCACCTTCTCCTCCAGTCCACGAACATAAGCGGCATCTTCTTCGGTCCTTCTCGCCTTGCGCCCCCTCGAACCGGACTGCTCCGCCGATTTTTCATAATATTCGGACCAATTTAGGTCCGCACCAAAGCCGACCACACGGCCGGCTGACGATGGCTTCGCCGTCACGTCGTCAACCTTCTTGACCTTGTTCAACGCCCTGTTAAAGGCGTTGTCCCACGGGCCGGCCGGCTTAACCGACGACTCCTGCGATGAGGCGATTTTCATTTCCACTTGCTGCAAAAAGAATGTGAAATGTTAAGAAATTGTGAACTTCACTCGAGAATTCAATCGACAAGGTCGCGTGGTAAACTACTTACCACGGTAGTCGTAAACTCTTGAATCTTAGGATCGATAATTATTTTTGAGGTTGCTTTGTCCTTATAGCTCCGGGCCCTCACAAAGAATTCGGTCTGCGGATCATCTTTGTATTGATGGAAGGGGTTAGGTATGCCCGTAGCGGCGTACTCGGCATCCTCCTTGTCCCATTTAGTCTTGGAACTTTTGTAACCACCGGCTCCGAGACGGTGGTTACCTATGACCTGCGACCGCATGGCCTTGCCCTTTGCACTCGCGGCCTTGGCTTGCTCAGACTCACACCTAGCCTTGAAAAGGTTGTAGGTAGCTTCGTCGATCAATGGCTCTTTCTCCTTGAGCTCCTCCCAGGTTTTGTTCTTTTCAAAAACTGCCCTCTTCACCCGGGTTTTCCAACTGGACAAGGCCTTGCTCATCTTCCTGAGGGCCCATGTGTTTACTTTGTTCCCTCTGAGTTTGGTGTTATCGTACGGCTCCGGAAACTTGTATCGTCCGTGCAGCTTGTTGATAAGAAGTTGACAATAATGAATATTCTCACGACTCCTGAGGTTAATCGTGGTGATCGGCACGGTGTTGCGGAGGATCGCCGCGACTTGACAGCCGTACCCTTCCGAAAACGTTCGGGCTCTTTAGGAATCCCGACGGCGGTCACAACAGTAAACTCTTGCCTGATGACGCCGACCTTGGTCGGTTTCCGATTCCTCTTCTTCGACTGGGTACCATCTGTGTTGGAGCCACCGGTCCCATCATCCTGGCCGATGTTCCTCTCGCCGTCTGTCGTACCGGCCTCCTCCTCCAAGTCATCATCCGATGAGTCGGACTCCGACTCTATCTCCTCCTCATACTCCTTCTCGCCCGGAGGTATTTCCTCCTAGGAGTATTCCCAAAATTGCTTCCTTTTTTCTCCCGGCTGAGAAGAAGGACCGGCGTCGGCTCCGGTCGACATGTTTGCACTAGTACAATATTAAGAAATGCAACTACTTAATTAATTAGCACAATGAATAAATGCAAATAGTCTCATGTTAAGAAAAATAGCAAAGGTCATGCATGAATTCATGGAAAAATTCGGCATGACCTTTGCTCTTTTTCTTAACATGAGAGTGCCCCATTCTCAACCGAAACGGAAGTTAATCAACATTTCGGGAGAAAGGGGATAATAATTTGTACCTGCACAAAATAATGCCTACATGTAGGCACAACCAGCACATATATAGTGTAGAACAATGCACTAAAATAGATACAAAAAGAATCTGCCATGCAATTAAACAATGAAACCACAAAACCATTTTGTATATACATGAAAACAATGAAACACACATATTTTTTGGTTTTGTTGGCACAACAGCTACACTATGGGAATCACACCGTTGTGGTATATTTGGATGCATAGGATTCATTTTAAAACTTTCTATATTGTTCTTGCCACTAGTTTCATAAGATTGACATGTATAGGAGCCTCCTTTTTCTTTTCTGCATGCATGGCCTCCCTCTATCTTTTTCTTTTCTGCATGCATGGCCTCCCTCCCCAAATTACTGCATTTGAAGGATGCAAAGCATCCCACAATGCACTTAGGGCCCCTGAATCCAACTATGTGTTACACTTACACCCTACCATTGAAATGCTTTGGTTATGCTCTGCAAATAGTGTCGTCTATTTTTTCCCTTATTGCCGAGTTCTAGTTGCACATGCAGTAACAAGATGAAGCTACTTTTCTCTTTTTAGATAAAGATTTCACTATGCTAAACTTCACTACCAGAGGAGAGAATGATAGAATTCACTATGGCACAAGGTGCAAGATCACACATGTAAACATGGAGTACTGCTTCCACCTTCCCACATTCAATTGTTGGAAGCAAGTTCAGGACGGCTAACAGAAACCTGATAAAAACAAATGTTATACTTTCTAGATGGCCCCTCTTTTCTCTGTTATAAATCTTCTAAGAATAAATGCTAGCCTAGGGCTTGCCCAACTCCTCACCATCTAATTGGTGAGTTGAAAAATTGATGCCATGCGTGACTCTAATTGAATATGAAGTAGCATTGAGCACCAAAAAAATTCAGCAGCAACAACACGACCTATTTCCCACCGAAATTTGCAACATTTAGAAACCATAGCCATGGGGAGAGGGGAGCAGGGGGGTGGATGGAGATGGAGGGGGATTCGTTCTCACCTCCGGGGCGTCGGGGGTGGCGGCTTCGATGGCGGTGAGGGGGCGGCTCCGGTGACGATGGTGGCGCCCGGGGACGGCGGCGGCCGTGGATGGGGGTGCGGGGACGGCTTCAACGTCGCCTAGGTCGGGTGGCGCCCGGGGACGGCAGTGGCCATGGATGGGGGCGCGTGGGCGGCTCCGGTGGCGGTGAGGGCAGTGGCCGAAAAGCGGGAGCGCGGCTAGGACTCCGGTGCCGGCGAGGTGCGGCGACGGCTGAGAGAGATGTCGAGTGGGGGGAATGAGTACTGTGCGGGTAGGGGAGAGGGTAGTTGGAATAGGCAAGTCTTAGGGGTGGCGCATATTGCAGAAATGCGCCACCAAGTAGATCCTTATGTGTGGTGCATTTTGGCAAAATGCGCCACGCATAAGGATCTACTTGGTGGCGCATTTCTGAAAAATGCGCCACCCCTAAGACTTGCCTATTTTTTGTTTAATATGAGCTAATTAACAAGCTCTATTAAAAACTATAAATGAACATGTAAGGGTACTTATTTTTTTTTCAAATTCCATTCTGCCATATGCAATTGTACTAGTACTTTCATTTTTTAGCATGATATATATGATCTCGTGGGAAACCAAATACTTCGATAAATTATGAAGTGCATATTAAATCCATGCATACACAAAGTGATCATAAATTACAAAAGATATTCTTAAATTTGGAGCTAGCTATCTAGCTATCGTTTCCTCACGATCTTCTTCTTGCCCTTCTTTGTCGTGGTTGAATAATTTAGGCCCGGGAAGCCTTCACTTTTCCTCTTGAACGGGAGGAGACCTTTCTTCGGTAGGGTTGTGGTGTATGTATCCTGAGCGGCGTAGTCATCCTCCATCTTTGGGTCGCCGTACTTGTCAAAGTCTTTCTCGTTGGCGACTCCATCCATTCTGATGATGTTTCTTTTGCCTCTACTCACTATAACGCGGCTCGGCTTTGATGGGTCGGTAATGAAGAAGCATTGGTCCACTTGGCTAGCCAGTACCCATGGCTCATTTTTCGCGGTGACGTTTGCGCCCGAAGACTTGGATTTGGCTTCGGGTATAACCATGGTGTTGAAGTACCGGTCTTTTTTACGACGCTTTTGGCCCATCTCACATGGAACATCGGCACCTTCTCTCCACAGTAGTCGAGCTCCCATATTTCCTCTATCTTTCCATAGAATCTTTCCTTGATGTCATCGGTGTAGAATATCCCCGTTACCCTGAGTTCTGGTAATCGCAGTTATTGTCCTTTTCCTCCGTGTAAAATGTGTAGCCGTTGATATCATACGCTTGATAGGTCATCAGGTTGCGTGCGGCACCCTGTGACAAGGTGAATATCATCTTTTCGTCCTCGGAAGCGTTCCTTCGCGGGGGATTAGCACGAAGCTCATCCTTGAACCAAGTCATGAAACCGGAGTTGTGCTCTTTGATTGGCCGTGGATCTCGGTCCGTTATCTGCAGGCCCTGGTCACTGTACTTCTTCCTAATTAAATCCTTGTGCTTTACTATCCAAGGATCGACCAGCTGGATGTGTTGTAGCGCGACTAGGCTTGCTCTTTCAAAGTCGATGTCTCGACCATCAAAGTTGACATGCATTGCTCGGCTTCCCTCGTGGTGACCACACCTATCGGTCCTGCCAAAGTGCTTGTTGACGGCCAGACCAACAGGGTTCTCGGTGTTGAGATAATTCATGCAAAAAGAGATGCAATCTTCGGTTAGAAAGCCCTTCGCTATGCTTGCATCTGGACGGGACCTATTACGAACGTAATTTTTGATGTGTCCATTCATCCTTTCGAACGGCATCATGCTGCGCAGAAACGCAGGCCCGAGTTGGACGATATCCTCCACGACGTGGATCAGCAGATGCACCATAATGTCAAAGAACGCGGGCGGGAAATAGATCTCAAGCTCGCATAGTATGAGCACGATCTCCTCCTGTAGCCTTTTGAGTTGCATATCGCAAATCGACTTCCGGGAGATGACGTCAAAAAAGTTGCAAAGGCCAAACAACGTTTTACGGACGTGCTCGTCCATTATCCCACGCATATCAACCGGGAGAATCCGCGTCATCAGCACAACACAGTCATGAGATTTCATCCCGCTGAAACGCTGCTTCGCGTCGTCTAGGTATTTGCTTATCTTCCCCGAGTAGCCGTTTGGAAATCCTACTCCCATGAGGCAGTGGATAAACCGCTTGATCTCCTCCTCGCACAGAGTGAAGCATGCCGGGGGGCAGTGATCAATACCGGTCTTCTTCTTGGTTGTCCTTTTTTCGTTTGCGAGAGTTTTGCGTTTCCGTATCCTCTTCCTCCTCCGGCTCATCATCGTCGTCACTAGGGGGGTGAAGTTCCCTCCTGATGCCCATAAATTTCAAGTCATTCCTTGCTTTTGGCCCGTCCTTGGTCTTCTCCGGCATGTTGAGCAGCGTGCCAAACAAGCTCTCGCACATGTTCTTTGTGATATGCATTAGATCAAGGCTATGAGGACTGCGCAGTAGACTCCAGTATTCCAAATCCCAGAAAACAGACCTCGCTTTCCATACCCTCATCAACGGCTGAGTCTTCTTTTTTTCTTTCCCGGCGCGGGGCACTCTTTCCAAGTTTTCAGCAAGTTGTCGATTTCTTTGCCGCTCCTTCGAGCTGGGGGTGCTCGCAGCTCCTCGCTTCCATCGAACAGATGTCCCTGTTTTCTCCACGCGTGTTTCTTGGGAAGCCACCTTCGAGACCACTGGAACACGGTTTTTGAAGATCCGGGATCTTTTGGTAGCTGGCGGTACGTTGTATTATCCATGCACCTAACGCATGCACAGAATCCTTGGACCATCTGCCCTGAGAAATATCCATATCCTAGATAGTCGTGCACCTTCGTGATCACCACGGCTTTCATTGGGAAATATTCTTTTGCCGCGGCGTCCCACGTATTGACTCCGTCTTTCCATAATGTTTCTAGCTCCTCTTTCAACAGTTGTAGATATAAATTGAGGTCCGTACCTGGTTGTTTTGGCCCTTGAACTAGCATACACATTGTTATGTACTTTTTCTTCATGCACTTCCGGGGGGAAGGTTGTATATGCATACAAACACGGGCCAGGTACTGTGTGTGCTGCTCTGGACGCCAAACGGATTGACTCCATCGGCGCTCACACCAATCCTGAGGTTCCTTGGTTCTTTCCCAAAATCTGGGTATTCGAGGTCCAACGCAGTCCATTGGCTACCATCTGAAGGGTGCCTCAGCATGTCCTCATTTTCCGGATCCGGGTTCGGGTCATCCTCTTTTAGCTTCTTTCTATCCGCGTGCCAGGTCATGAGCTTTGCTTCCTCGGGATCTACGAAATACCTCTGCAGAAGAGGAGTGATCGGAAAGTACCATACCACTTTTCTAGGAATTTTCTTCCCTCTCTTGTATCGACTAACACTGCACACCGAACATGTGGTTTTATCTTCGTCCTCACCCCGATAGATCAATTAATCATTTATGCAGACGTGGTATTTAACGTGCGGAAGATCGAGAGGGCAAAGGACTTTCTTGGCCTCAGCGATACTAGTTGGGCACGTGTTGCCCTTCGGAAGACGATCGTGCCAGAATGCCATGTTATCATCGAAGCTTTCGTTGGTCCATTTGTGTTTTGCCTTCATCTCCATAGCCCCAAGTGTTACATTCAAGCGGGTATCCCCGTCGTTGCATCCTTCGTACAACTTCGTAATCGCGTCTTTCTCGAGTTGTGCCATCTTGGCTTTCTCTCTAGCTGCACCTCTTGCGTTCAACGCCTCTTTGACAAGCAGCTCTTGAACATGAGGGTCCCGCAACCAGCTTGAATCCTCATCATGTCCGACATCTTGATCTTCATGTCCGGCATCTTGATCTACATGATCCGCTTCGGCATCTTCTTCATGTTCATGTACGGGATGCTCTTCGTCTTCTCGCCCGCCGCTGTTTTCTGGTTGCCCTTCCTCATTTACTAGCGCCCCACCATTGACGTCCTCCTCCTCACCAGCTTCATCACTTATCCATCGTGTGTAGCCATCCATCAAACCATTACGCTTCAGGTGTCTTTGCAATATTCCGGAATCGGCTCGGTCACGCACTGCAGTTTGCATCTCCGACACGGACATCTTATATCCGACCTATTATTCCTTAGCATGTCGTTTGTCGCACATTGCATCCACCTAGCCACGGTGATATCGCTCAGCATCTCACGGACCATGGTCGATCACCTGCGTGCACGGAGAGAGCAACACAATTATATATCACAGTCGTTGCCGGAAAAATTCGGCATGACCTTCCCTAATAATGCATGGGAGCATGCGGAGAGTGCGCCAGAAATTTGCCGAAACAGAAATGAATCGACATTTCGGCAAAACATTGGCCACTCAAGATACACATATATATCAAACCACCATAAGCTTCACATATACATCAAACCACCACAAGCTTCACATATACATCAAACCTAAGCTTCACATATACAACAAACCCCAAGCTAATAAAGGCAAGTATATGGGTCATAAATGGAACAAAAGAGTTTGGGAGGAGGTCCACTTACTTCAATATGAAACAAAATAGATGTAATGCCAAGTATCGATGGATAAACGGAAGAAATGAGGTGGGGAGGAGGAGAAAACCGAATAGATCTAGGGTTTGAAGAGTGGATCTAGTTTGAGAATTGTGTGGAGTGAATGAGAGGTGGTACGTGGGGTGGAGTAGATAAGGGCAGCTCTAGGCATTTAATGGCGCATATAGAAAGTCAGTGGTGGCGCATTGGTGGAATGCGCCACCCCTAAGCTCTTATGGGTGGCGCATTAGAAAAATGTGCCACCCCTAAGGACCTTATGGGTGGCGCATTTACAGAATGCGCCACCCTTAATCTCTTAGGGGTGGCGCATTAAGTAAATGCGCCACCCATAGGGTCCTTAGGGGTGGCGCATATTGCTAGATGCGCCACGTATAAGATCATCTAGGCTGGCCCACTCTTAGGGGTGGCGCACTGGAAAATAATGTGCCACCCATAAGACCTTATGGGTGGCACATTATTTTCCAGTGCGCCACCCCTAACAGATGGTGGCGCATGGCTTTCTATATGCGCCACTAATAAGCTTTCCATGTATAGCTATTTCCCTAGTAGTGTTAATGGGTACGATTTCCATACAAATTCTTATGATGAGGGTAGGCCTACCCAAAGCAGTGGGGTGGCTCTAGTTTCAACAGTGTCGTCTTCCTCCAATCAAAGTAAAACATACTTTGGTGTGATTACTCAGATTTTAGATTTTGGTTATGATCATAAGGGAAATGTAGCACTATTCAAATGTAAATGGTTTGAAAACCGTGTGCAAGACAAGTGGGTTAAAGTTGATAGATTTTGTATCACAGATGTGAACCTGAAGCATGTAATCCAAACAGGGGATAAGTTGAGTGATGAACCATTCATTCTAGCATCTCAAGCAACTCAAGTTTTCTATGCTCAAGATCCTCTTGCTCCAGAATGGTTAGCTGTGAGACAATCGCCATACCAGCGAGACTTGTATGATATGTTTGGCACTGGAAATGGGAATTCTATGGAGGTGCATAATCTGGATAGTAATGCAACTCTCAGCATTGATCTTAGAGAGATACCTCGTACTAGGACGGATATAGATGGAGTACTTGTTCCTGCAAAAGAGATGAAAAAGTGTGTGATGTTTACTTTAATTATTTATTACCTGCTTCACATTGCATATATTTGTTCTAATGTTTTTACATGGTCTTTTCATGAAAAATAATGGAAAGAGAAAAAGGGTTAACCAAAGAGGGGCAAGCAATGGTTGATAGAAGGACAGAAGTGTTGGCAGAAAGAGTTGAGAGATTAAAATCTTTGGGGATTGCTGGTATTTCAGTTGATCCTGTGAAAAGAAAACCAAAGAAGGTGATGACAAACTTCTTGAAGTGTCATGTTTGCATTTTGTTTCCTTTGTGCAGAAACTTATGTTTTCATTTGTAGAGAGCTATCGTGCCTGTTCTAGAATCAACGCGAGTGCTTAGATCCCGTTCAGCTGTAGCCGCCTCTGATAATAATGAAGATATGCTAGCTGACCAAGATGAAGAAGATGAAGGTATCAATGCCATCATCATGTTTTCTTTGCTAGTTATTAGTTTCTACCAAATCTACATGATGCTTGTGCCAAACATCAGCGACACTTTATTTAAACCACTAATAGTAGTTTTGCTTCCTATTTCCATATGCAAGGTCTTGGTGGTTCGGTTGACCAAGAGACGGAATCAAGTGGTCGAAAGTGCACTAGAATGCACAAAGTGTATGACAGAGCCAACAAACCACCAGTTCCAGTATCATTTAATGAAAGAGGACAACCAGATGGAGACAATGCCTCAGAATTTAGCAACTTCATTTCAACCATTCTTAAAACTCATATCCCTCTTCGTCACGAAGACTGGAGACTAGTTGATGTTGCAAAGAAGAGTGGCTTACTGACTACCTTGAAGGTATGATCATGCAGACTAGAGACTATAGTTGTTGTAGCGTGTATCTTTCTTCCATGTTATGTAGTGGTCTAATAGTTCCAATAAATGCATGTCAGAAATATTATGTTGTTGACGACAAGCTTAAGGACTATCTCATGGGAAGTGCTCATAAGAAATGGCGAGATTTCAAGTCAGAATTGAAGCAGAAGTATTTTAAGCCTGAACAAACTGATGAGGAACTCTATGCTTCAATTAAAAAGAAGGATAGTAGAGTAAGCGTCGATGATATGGAATGGCTTGTTAAATTGTGGAGAAGTGAACTAGCCGAGGTGAGTCATTTCTGCCTACAATACACACTTTAGAGTTTAGTTCAGGTTTTCATAGTTTACATAATGTTTCTGTTACCATAGAGACGTAGTGAACAAGGGAAAAAGAATCGACAGTGCCAAAAGGTACTTCACACAACAGGAAGCAAGAGTCACGCACGTGTCACAACTGAACTGGTATACTAATGCCCCCTTTCTTTCTAAACTTAGGCACAATTTGTGAATGAGGTGTTGTTGAGTACTATTAATGCTCTTTTCTTTCTAAACTTAGGCACAAGAGAAAGGATATGCTCCTCGTAGAGATGAAGTGTTTGTTAAAACACACAAGAAAAAAGATGGAACTGTTTTGAATGCAGAAACGGAAAAAGTATTGGTATGTACCTTTATTAATTCTTATACTTTGTGCAAATTAATTTATATCTGTTGTTTATATATTCTCCTATTAATTCCTGTGAGCCATCCTTACTGCCCTAGTAATTTTTTTTACTTTTATTGTCGAAGGACATAGATGCCTGAAGAATGGAGGCGGAGTATATTAGTACCAATCTTCATGAACAAAGGGGATGTTCAGAGTTGTACTAATTACCGCGGGATTAAGCTAATGAGCCATACAATGAAGCTATGGGAGAGAGTCATTGAGCACCGTGTAAGAGGAATGACACGCGTGACCAAAAATCAATTTGGTTTCATGCCTGGGAGGTCGACCATGGAAGCCATTTTCTTGGTACGACAACTTATGGAGAGATACAAGGAGAAAAAGAAGGACCTGCATATGGTGTTCATTGACTTGGAGAAGGCCCACGATAAGATACCGCAGAATGTCATGTGGTGGGCGTTGGAAAAACACAAAGTCCCGACAAAGTACATTACCCTCATCAAGGATATGTACGACAATGTTGTGACAAGTGTGCGAACAAGCGATGGCGACACTAATGACTTCCCAATCAAAATAGGACTGCACCAGGGGTCAGCTTTGAGCCCTTATCTTTTCACATTGGTGATGGATGAGGTCACACGGGATATACAAGGGGACATCCCATGGTGTATGCTCTTTGCAGACGATGTGGTGCTAGTCGACGATAGTCGGGCGGGGGTTAATAGGAAGCTGGAGCTATGGAGACAGACTTTGGAATCGAAAGGTTTTAGGCTTAGTAGAACTAAAACTGAGTACATGAGGTGCGGTTTTAGTACTACTAACCATGGGGAAGAGGAGGAAGTTAGCCTTGAGGGGCAAGTGGTACCTCAGAAGGACACCTTTCGATATTTGGGGTCAATGCTGCAGAAGGATGGTGATATTGATGAAGACGTTAGCCATCGAATCAAAGTTGGATGGCTAAAGTGGCGCCAAGCTTCTGGTGTTCTCTGTGATAAGAGAGTGCCACAAAAGCTAAAAGGCAAGTTCTATAGAACGGCGATTCGACCTGCGATGTTGGATGGTGCTGAATGTTGGCCAACTAAAAGGCGACATGTCCAACAACTAGGTGTGGCAGAGATGCGCATGTTGAGATGGGCATGTGGCCACACAAGGAAGGATCGGATCCGGAATGATGTTATACGGGAGAGAGTTGGGGTGGCACCAATTGAAGAGAAGCTTGTCCAACATCGCCTGAGATGGTTTGGGAATATCCAACGTAGGCCTTCTGAAGCGCCTGTGCATATCGGGCGGTTAAGGCGTGCTGATAATGTCAAGAGAGGTCGGGGGAGGCCAAACTTGACTTGGGAGGAGTCTGTGAAGAGAGACCTGAAGGACTGGGCTATCAACAAAGATCTAGCTCTGGACAGGGGTGCGTGGAAGTTAGCTATCCACGTGCCAGAACCGTGATTTGGTTACGATATCTTTTGGGTTTCAGCTCTAGCCTACCCCAACTTGTTTGGGACTAACAGGCTTTGTTGTTGTTGTTGTTGTTGTTGTTGTTGTAGAAGGACATAGATACTGCAATTGAAGAACATCCTGAGTTTTTAGAAAAATCCATTAATCAAGGTGATATCTTGACACATGTGCTAGGGAGTGAGCGAAATGGCTATGTTAGGGGCGTAGGATGAGGACCGAGTGCCATTTCTCTTGGTATTCCAGGAGCTGCAAATCTTAAATCTACAAAGCTCCAAATGGCACAGCTGGAAGATGCAAAAGCTAGGCAAGAAAACGAAGCTCTGAAGAATGACATAGAGGAAATAAGAGTTGATACCAAATCTCAGATTGATGCCATGATGGAAGGACTTCAAACCATGAAAAGAATGCTATCACAATGTGCCGCTGGAAACAATAGCATGCATACTGCTAATAATGAAATTCAACTTCACCCTCAAGTTAGTGTAGGAGACTATTCAATCGCATTAGAAAATTCTATTGATGATGTCGACAACAGTGATGAGGAAGATGTAGTGATGCAAGAGTTGATGGAGGCACAAAGGAAATTTCAAGAGAAGAAAGAAGAAGTAGAATTGATGATTAGGAAGAAGAAGAAAGCAGCAGCCCAACGACTGAACATTGCAGCAGAACTAGAAAAGAGGAAGAAGGATGAGCTACTCCAGAGGATGGAGGATGAGGTACTACATAAGAGGAAGGAGGATGAGCTGCTACAGATGAAGGAGGATGAGCTAGTGAAGAAGAGGAAGGAGGATGAGCTAGTGAAGAAGAGGAAGGAGGATGAGCTACTGCAGAAGAAGAAAGAAGAAGACCTGATGAAAAAGAAAAAAGAACAAGGCTTGCAAAAGAAGAGGGAAACTGAAGCACAGAGGAAGGAAACAATAGCTAAACAAAAGAATAATCTGGTAACTTAGTCCTTCTCTAATTCTTTTTCTTAATTTTGGCACTGCTTAGTTCTAACTCCTGATTAAAAAATTATTTTCAGAAAGGCAAAGAAGTGATTTTGTACAATATTTACCGTGATCATGGTACACATGTGGCAAAAGCTACCATTCTATCAACTGATAGGAAGAAGATCTTAGGGGGTCATTGTAACAGCCCAGTTTTCACAAAAATTAAAATTTTTGTTTTCGGTGTGAATTGTTTGATTGTCTGATTTGTTTGCAGTGTTTGCATCCCCGATTTATCGATCGGCGATTATTTTAACCCCTCTTATCTCGTATCGGACGGAGACCGACCCTTGCCACCCTGACACTCGACCTTTGCGACACCGGGTTTTGCCCGATCACCGTCGCGAAAACCGCACGAGACCAGCCGCAGCCAACGGAACGAAAAACCCCGTTTAATAATTAAACGGGTTATTTTTATAGCGCGCCGGAAAGTGTTTTCGGAACGGTTCCAGCGCGAGGTGAATGCCTCCGGCTCGACGCACTGATCGCACAGTTCGAAGTTTTACCCGAATCAGAGGTACTGCGGACCCCCGGCGGTCAGAAACGTGAGCACCGTGCGCGCGATACAAAAACCGATGATGTTTTTGCAAACTGCCAGCCACCCATGCTATATAAAGACCACCACACTCCCACCCATTTTTAGGGTTTCCCTAGTACAATTTTGCAGCCACCCCCCTCACACATGCCCCAATTTTCGCAATTTGGTCTATTTTTTCGTCCAACCCTAGCCCTCTCAGATCTAGACCGTCAGATCTCGCGATCCGACGGCCCAGATCGAGCCCCCCCTTCTCTCCCTCTCTTCTCCCGCAGGAGATCCCGCGCCGCCGCGCTGCCATGGAAGGAGCCGAGGCGAGCTCGCCGTTTCCACGCCTTGGACCGCCGCCCTGGGACCTCGCCCGCCTGGATCCACCTCCCCGCGCGCGGATCCGCCGCCGGCTTGCCTCTCCGGGACGCTCGGCGCAGCGCGGCCCCTCGCCGGTGTTGAAGGTCCGGCGCCGCCGCCTGTGTCCTCTCGGGAGGAGCCCGACGGGAGGCCCTGGCTGGCTCCAACCGGCGCCGCCACGTGGGCCCGAAGGCGGCCCAGCAGCCGCGCGGACCCGGCGCCTCCAAGCCCAAAACCGCCAGCGCGCCAGCCGCCTCTGCCCAGTTGGGCCGGCCCATGTGAGGTCGTTTTTTTTTCTTTCTTTTCTTGAGCAGTGTTTTTTTTTCTTTTAATTAGGCAGTTTGAATTAGCTTTTTGCAGTGCCCGTAACTTTTTAACCGTAGCTCGGATCGCGATGCGTAAAATATGAAACTTTCTTAATTTTGTGTCTAGTTTAATAATTTGTTGCTTGTTGCCATGTTTGACTTTGTTTACATGCTGTTTGACTGCTAATTACACTGCTTGCCACTGTAACTGTAACTGCTATAACTTTTTATCTGTTGCTCTGTTTGAAATGTTCTTTATATGTAACTTGACTAGAATTGCATGTAGATTGTGTTTTTGCTGTTCTTGCTTGCTAATAAAAATAATAAAATATTGTTTAGGGCAAAACAGTACCAAATTCTATTTTTATCGTGGGGTCTGCAATAGTTTGCATGTCTAGGATTTCACCCCACTTAAATTAACTAGCTTAGGTAGTTTATTTTTGCTTCACCTCTTGAAATGCTTCTGTGCTGTGCCATGTTAACTACCTTTGTTGCGCACCTGTAGCTAAGCAACTTGAACCACCGTAAACGTGCGGTATCGTCGTGTGTGACGAGTACTCCACTTAAATTGTTAGTAACCGCTCTCGACGGTAGGTGCGATGTCTTGTGTTGATTTTTGTTGATGCTTGCTCGTGTTTGCCTCGTAGTAATAGATGCTTGCTCGTTGATTGCTTTCCAGTGTTTACTTCTTGTGTGCTCCCGCGGGTACCTCTCGGAGACGATGCGAGCGTGCGATCAACTACACCTTCGGAACCCGACTTATCAACAGGCAAGGACTATACATTACTTATGATCCATTCTATTTCAACCAGCGGTTTGCATGCTAGTATAGGCTAGGTTCGATGTTTGATCCTACCACATGTTTACAGCCTCTTTTAAACCGATACAGCCATGTCCCCTCCCAGCAAACGTTGTACTGCTATGTTACTATTGCTCGTTGCTCAGCCCCTGCTTAGTATGCATGCTTAGGATGCTACGATGTTATCCTGTTACTCTTTGGGTTGGGATATCACCTGATTATTATATTATTGTTGATGATATGATTATTGTAAATGTTGACTATATTCGACGAAGGATGGAAGGTCTAGGCTATCCCGCCGCGACGCTTTGTTCCATTCGAGTCACCTAGGATCCGAGTTCCGGGTATTGGTTTTAAGACTGAGCGTGCCTAATCGCGTGTGGGATTTTATGGGGTCCCCTTTTCTTACCTATCTAGCTTCAAACATTTCTAGTGGTGGCCCAAGCTGATTTACCATTTGAAAACATGCATATATATCTTGTCGGGTCGCTCCTAGCAGATATCTTTTAAAACAACTTGGGCCAGCGGAGACATGGTTTCTTTGTTGGTCCACCCCAGGGAGCTAGGGGGCTGCCCACATCTGTTTGGGTAGCTAACCCGACCTCATCCAGACGGTAGAGGCCGATTTGAGAGCGCGGCCGGCTTTTGAGTTGGATGTCGACTCACCGGGGGCCACCCGGATTTGTTCGTTGTTAGCTAGAGGGACCTGTCGTACCGGATCTCTCGGAACAACTCTTCAATGAGTGTCTTTAACGGGCCTGACTGAGAGTGATGGACGTGCGTGCGGAGCCTCGTAATGGGCAGTTGGTACACCCCTGCAGGGTTAAATCTTTTCGAGAAGCCGTGTCCACGGTTATGGACGACTTGAGACCTACTCCTTGTTCATAGACAACAACAAATGATATATCTTAATACAACTTGATCAACGTGTGTGTGCCTTGACTGCTTCTTCTTCGTCGGGATGCGAAGAGGAGGACAAGGATAGGATAGGTGTTATGTTTGCGTAGTAGGTGGATACCAAGACTTGTTGGAGGCGATTCCTCATCGAATGCTTGGCTTCTTATCTTACTCTCTAGATCGTTAGCCACTTCATAAATGCTAGTGCGGCAGCAACCTCACCACTTACCCCTTTCTTACCGTAAACTACTAGTTGTCCTAGAATGACGAGTGATGAAGTCCTTGCTGGGTCAGATGACCACTACAGTTGGATGCTGAGTACCTCTGTACTCATGATACTACCCCCAAACTCTTTTCAGGGTTCTTGATCGACGACAGGTATGGTGATTGACGTTTCACGTGGAGACTCGACGACGACTAGTTAGACGGATCCCGGCGGATAGCCTGGACCCGTGTGGTTATGGGATCGATGCTTTTCTCTTTGCCAGTAGGCATTTGCTTGTAGTCTGTACTCAGACATGTATCTTCCGCTGTTGTATTATATTTGAGGCAGTTGTATGCCGATTGTATGAGATGTTGTATCCTTGTATCTGTAATGTTGTGATATCATGTTGGAAATCCGGGGCATATGGCTTTGTCATATGTCGCGGTGGGACCGATATGTGCTTCATCCTCGGGTTCGAGCGGAAACGTCCGAATCTGAAACAGTACCGCATATCGGGCCTTACAGTCATGAGCTTGGCAATGAATGTTGTGAAATTGTCGTCAACTACATCATCAAAAGAGATGCCATATTGCCTCATCCCATTGGTAATGTGACTAACATTGGACAAGCTCAAGGAAGAGCTATTGCCTGGCCATATAAACATGTAAGATTATTTTCTGTTCAAGCTAGAGAGAAAATATATTCATATGCAGCTGGAGCTTCTAACATATCCGTTCTACATATGCAGCTGGAGATGGACACGCCAAAGAAAACGGAAGCGTCACCGCCACAAGCAGGAATCTCTCCCAGGGGGTCCGCTCGAGTGGCCACCAGCCGTCAGTAATGGAATCGACAAGGTAACTACTTCTTCTCTGTCGAGGTGTTGGCAAAACTGAATAGTTGGCAAGCTACATTCATGTACATATCTCTATTTATTTATTGTTAGTTTTCTGTCAACATACTCATATTGCATGAGGCATTTCTTATCTTTGGGAGTTTAGAAAAACAGAATATCTGGAAAACAGGGGAGAGAGAGAGACAGTAGTATTTGGTTCCAGGAAACACATGCCCTTTTCTTTTCCAGTTTTCAATCAGCATTTTCAGTACTGTTAATCGAGTTGTAAGATGTAAGATAGACCACCATAAATGGCAGGTAGATGTAAGAGAAAATAACTAGAAAGTTATGCGGTTTGTGGAGCAACTATGATTATGCATCAAGGTCTTCCATCACGTAGCTAAAAATGATATCATGCACATTAGTATATGTAGATGGAATCATTTCATCCGCTGAATACTAATAAAATGTCTATGCATGACTAGATTCATCAATTATGTTTTCTTTGGTCTTGCTACAGTAGTTATAGTGAATCCCTGTTAGACCACTAGCTGCACTGTTTTTAATCTAGGCTCTATGCTTCTCAGTATCTCTCATATCTGCGAAGTGAACCCCGGAAACGTCAACTGAACTGGGTACCAGCACCAGAAAACAGTTTAGCACGACTTTTGATTTAATATGCTGCTTCATTAATTCATATCGCATTTAAACCATGGAAAATGAGTTCGCCCTTATGAAGTGAGAAATTCCATACTTGGAGCTTTTTTGGTGGTAGCTCGTATGTATTTTGCCGAAGGTAGTATAATACATTGAGTACTTCAATGTACTGGTTGAGAATAAATTCTTTTTTCAAGGAGTATGCTTGTGGCTTTTTATTTTTTTAGTTGTGCTTGTAGATTTTCTGGTGCTAGCTATTTTCCCAAGCGATCTGCGTGTGTGACCGAACGTCGTGCTCCTTGCTGGTTTCCAACTATCTCACGGTGGCCTTTCATGTTTCAAGTGATGGCATGCTGGGATTTTCAATGATGCATCTCCCACGGATCATGTATGCGCTGGGTGTCTCTAGGCTCTTGGGCTCCACATTGCTTTTTTCTTTTCTTTTGGCATGTCTCTTCACGTTGAGTTACCTACAGAGTCAGGAGGGAACAATTCTATCTATCTCGTATACATATCAGTTCCTTCCTAGGGTTTTTGACATGTTAAGCTGAGTTACGTACGGAGGCACGTCTGCGTGTTCGCTCCTGTTTGCGTCTGTTTAGGACGTACTTGGGCTTGCTGGTTCATGTAGATTACTTGATGCTGGGTTCCTTTTTTTATGTTTTGTTTAATTTCACTAAATCATCTAACTTAGATCAAGCAGTCGCACTCATCTACCTTTCTTTTCTTCAAGTTAATCAACATTGCAAGATGTTTCTCATCATCACAAGACTGGATGCTGCAAGACTAGATGCTGCATGGAATCGATGGCTTAGAACTATTTTGTTGTTGGGTGTGGATGATGTACTTGTGCACGGGATGGAGTACTTGTAGTTCATTTTGTTAGGTAGATGAAGAACTTGTGCACTGGATGAAGTCATCTCAACCGTGTTGAACTTCTATGTGATGCTATCAATGTTGCCTATGTATGAACAAGTTATGGCTTGAAATGAAGTATCTTGTCTGTGATACTTGCAATGAAGTATTTTCTATGTTTGATTTGTGCAATTTTGAATTTGAAAATTGGAAATGGACAAAACATGTTGTGTAACTGCTGGAAGGAAGCTTGAGAAAGTGCCAGGGTAGCTAAACTGCCGGCAAAATTCATCCCGGCAGGCAAGGTGTTGTTGATGGTCTCCAGCACACGCGGCAGAGAAACTGCCGGCATAGGTTATATAGGTAGGCGGGTGGCCTGCCGGGAATGACTGGGAAAACAGGGCAATTGGCTAGCCGGGGAAGATTTGCCTGCCGGGAAAGACTTTTCCTGACAGGCCGGCCTGCCGGCAAAGAACGGTTGCCGGCAGTCCAATTGCCGTCTATAGTGGCTTGTCCCGGCAGTTGGTGTGCCGTTAGATTCTGCCCGTGGTGTAGTGAAATATGGGAAGGTGGAAGTGTCAACTTTCAATAGTTACATTAGTCCGAAGAACTCATGCACTTATTTCGGTAACTCTCAATCTAATCAGGAGGTTCACAAAGAGACAAGTACCCCGAGGAGGAGTGTATGGGGTTTGGTTATCCTTGCACATCCTCGACTCATGGTATGTGAGTGTACTCTAATATCCGATCCCTCCAAAGGTTAGTGATCCATATAGTAGCTAGAGTTCTCAACTAGTTTTGTAGTTTTTGAAAATAAACACGGATTGCCCAAAATACGACATGTATCACTAATAGGCTAGAGCTCTTGACACCAAAAATTGAAACATTACTCACAACAATACCTCAAAACTATTGCAAGTTACTACTACAATTGAATAGCAACCTCAATTACCTACTTTAAGTCAAGACACAACCCAGTGCAACAAGCCAACTCTCTAAACAAGATAAACATGAAAACTAAAGAGAGTTCTAGAAACAAACTAAACAAAAGCTCTTAAAAAGATAAGCATGCAAACTAAGAGCTAAACATGACAGCAGCTACGAAAAGTAAAGAACACACAATAAAAGAAAGATAAGCATGAAAATCCTATGACGTGTTCTAGTTTAAAGTGGAGCGTGTTTCTCTCCCACAAAAAAAAAGATGGGTTCTAACTTGTTATGAACAACAATACAAGCTAAAGAAAACTAAAAAGAAAGTAAAGAGCAAGACGGTCCAAGCATCGCACATAACGCATGAAGTGATAGAAATATAGTGGAACGAAGGACGAACAGATAATTGTTGATGGAGAAGGGGATGCACAGGGGCATCCCCAAGCTTAGATGCTTGATCCTCCTTGGATATTTCTTGGGGGTGCATGGGGGCATCCCCAAGCTTGAGCGTTTGACACTCCTGGATCTTCTTTCATCATCTTCCTCCGCACACTTGAAAACTCTCTTCATATGTAGCTCATCATAAGATGATTAGAGAAGTTAGTACCCATAATAAAACAATTTTCCTCTACTGGAAATAAATATATTCTTGAATGTCTACTGTTTCTCAAGATTGCCAAAAAGTTTTTACAAAGAAAAATCTAGCGCAAGACTTGCAAAACTAAGAGAACGCAAAGCAGGGCAGAATCTGTGAAAAACAGACCAGCAGGTATAAATAATTTTTTTGGGATAATTCTGCAACTCAAATCAAAAAACTCAGAACAGATGCACAAAATATTATTGTATAGAGCATGCAGTAAAAAAAGTTGATATCAAAAAGATGATCTGGTGATTTTAGCTGATTTCTTCCGTCCAAGGACAGAATCTGTTTTCTGGACAGCATGTCACAACCTTTGAACTTTCTTGCAATCAGAGGCTGAACTTGGCACAAATCTTTGAAATAAAGATATAATGATGTTGCTATAGTAGTAACAAACATCAAGACCACTAAAAACTGAAAGAACAAAATGAAATTAAAGATAACAAGGGTTGTCTCTAGAGCTCTTTCTTTATAGCCATAAAGATAGGCTTAAGACTTTAATAATGCTCTCGTAGGAATAAGAGTTGAAGAACAAAAGAGAGCATCAAGAAGCAAATACCAAACACATTTAAGCCTAACATGATTCCTATGCATAGTAATATTGCAATAGAATAATTCATTGAAGCACAAAGAAATAAGCATAGGAAGGAAAACAAGTGTAGCTTCAAAACCTTCAACATAAAGAGAGGGAACTTGATACTATTGAAATATCTATAAGCATATGTTCCCTCCTCATAATAATTTCAAGTGGGATCACGAATAAATTCAACAATATAAGTATCACATAAAGCATTGTTACCATGATCCACATGCAAAAAGGTAATCTTACTCTCCACATAAGCATAATCTTTCTCGTTGGTAATAGTGGGAGTAGGACTATCATAAACAACTTGAACACTATAGATTAATTGCGTATTAGAAAGATGGTGTTTAGCAAGGGAGTAATTCCCTCCATGATTATGACCAGTTGCATAAGGATAATTTCTCCTTATGTCATAGGTATCTTTACAACCACTATAGATAGGAGTCATAACATCATCATAGTAGAGAAGAGCATTATCATTGCTAGCAACTATATTTGTATACATGTTGTCTTTATTCTTACTAGAACAATAATTATCAATTATCACATCACTAATGGGTAAAGGACTTGAAATCCTATCATCCCCAAGCTTAGAGCTTTCCATATCATCACTTTCAGAGTTGGTACGAAAAATATTTTCAAGATCATAAGTAGCATTATCATCATCTTCCCAATCACAATAAGTAACATGCATATCATAATCAAAATCATCTTCAATAGTACCTACAGACGTATCATCAAGATGATAATTAAGTCAATAAACTTCACCTTCTTCTTTAAACTTAAGACCGTATGGATACAAGTTGATGCGAGGAATATGCTCAGGCTAGGTTGATACCCATTCTTCTTCCTTCTTGCTCCTCTTCCTCCTCTTCTTTTTCTTCTTCTTCACCTTAGGAGAGAGTGGTTGGAGAGGAAGTTTCTCCACATAGCCTGGTTCATCATTAAAAACAATAGGGGAAACTTGGGAGAAACTCTCCTTTTTATTAGTGGAAACATAAGAGACATTTTTATACTTTGGTAAAGTCCCCTCCTTTCTAATCTTACTTATGTAATTATTTTTATGGCAATTAACAACACAATAGAGATGCATTTTTGCAAAGTGTTGTTTATTCCTAAGGCATTAACATCGAGCCAAGAAGTTTTTTCTGATAATTCTTCACACATCAAAAATAACATAAGTTCATCATAAAGATCAGAAGTGATCATGTTATCACACAACTGGTTAACAGTTATGTTTCGAAAGTTCATGCATTGAAAATTAAAGTGACCCTCTATACCACAAAGTTCACAAGTAAAAGTATAAAGGTCACACAATTCTCTAGCAATTTTATTTATATCTTTAACTCAAGTGATTGTTCTTTCATGGTTATGTTGCTTACAATACTTCTTTTCTTCAATTATAGGCCTTTCACAAGGTCTAACCACTCCACAAAAATTAACATGCTTATATAAAACTTCATTTTTAGGAATTGGATCATGCATGTTGCAATCATCATGAACAATTTCATTTTCTTTGCAAATATCTTTAAAAGGTTCATGATGTTTGATCCAATTTTCCTTAGGCATATTAAGATGTGAAGAAAAATAATTGTGGAAACCAACAAGGAGTTCAGAATCAAGCCCAAACTTAGCACAAAACTTATTAAAACTTGCAGTTTCAACAAAGGACTTAATGCAATCATACTCATAATTTATACCCGACTCTTTACCTTTGTCGATCTCCCAATATTTAGTACTGCGTTGAATTCTTTCTAGGAGTTCCCATTTAGCATCAATCTTTTCGTTTGTGAAAGAACCCATAGAGGAAGCATCGAGCAAGTCTTTATTCTGTCGAGAGAGCCTTGAATAAAAAATAGTAATAATTATATCTTTGGTTAGGACATTTTAGCATTAAAGTTTCTAGTCTCCCCCAAGCTTGAGCTATGCTCTCCCCGTCATGAGGATAGAAATTATAAACATAATTCCTATTCGCATGGACTTCATGAAGAGGATAAAACTTGGAGTAAAAGAGAGACTGGATCTCTTCCCAATCCCATAGGTGAGAATCATCTAGTAGCCTATACCATTCTAATGATTTTCCTTTCAGTGACAAGCAAAATAATTTCATCATGACTCCATCTCTTGTCAAACCTGAAATCTTAAATAACTCAGAAAGTTCTGTAAGTTTCAACAATAGAATACTAGGATTGAATGTCCCATCATAACAATCATTCCTAATTATTTCAATTATCCCAAGTGGTATATTGAATGGGATACATTCAGTAGGTGGAGGAGACTTCTCTACCATGGGTGTGGTAACGCGGCCTTCCCTAAGCAACGAACTAAGAGTGCAGGATCTAAATATATACCTTCAAACACTTAAATCCCCGGCAACGGCACTAGAAATAGCTTGATGCATACGCACGCTTCTATTCTTGTAGACTATGTTGGCCTCCAAGCGCAGAGGTTTGTAGGACAACAACAATTTCCCTCAAGTGGATGACCTAAGGTTTATCGAACTCAGGGAAGTAGAGGTTGAAGATGGTCTCTCTCAAGCAACCCTGCAATTAAGATACAAGAAGTCTCTTGTGTCCCCAACACACCTAATACAACTAGGAGTTGTATAGGTGCACTAGTTCAGTGAAGAGATGGTAAAATATAGGTGATAGGTGTGAAAAAAAGAAGTAATATAAATCTGTAATAAAAATTACAGCAAGCAAACAAGTAGTAAACGTGAGCACAAATGGTATTGCAAAGGTGGAAACAAGGCCTAGGATTCATACTTTCACTAGTGGCAACTCCCAACAACATTAAAATAGTCTAATCACATGATATTTCCACTAAAAATGCATTGGAGATGTACTCAGAGGTCATTACTTTGTGGTCAAGAGAGGACGAGAATTGTGTAGGCCTACAAAAGCTCACCTTAGAGTTCATAGTTCTCATCTACAGATTTCCCAATGTCATCGCGTCCATCCAAAGAGAGTACCACAATCACCAGAAAATATCACAAGGATAGTCAAAGACAAGCACCAAGAGACTCTCAATCTTCAATCCACACACAAAAGAGGAAATCACTCATGAAAATATTCTTCTAACCCATGTTCAATAGACCGCTGTCACCATGGTCTCGTGTGATTATGTTAGATAAGGTCAAGTGAGTACATCAATCCAATACATAGAGGAAGGGGAAATATGATGGGATTATCCTAGATTAACATAGCCTATGATCACAACAAAGATCACATCATGGGAGAGAGAATTGACCACATAGATGTAAGAGCAAAGTTTTGCCCCCACGTGTTTTGGATATTGTTGGACAAGACAGTAGAGGAACTAACAATGTTTTCTAGTATAATCAGTTGTTTGGGTTCCTGAAAGACAAGCTAGGTGATAAAGCTTCAAGGAAGATTTACATGTTACTGAAGCACTACTCCATGAGCGAAGTTTTATCACAGAGGATGACCCCCAAAAATGAAGGTTTCCTGAAGCTCAACTCATAGAAGGAAATGAAGAAGACGGTGCAAGACTTAGATGTTTTTGTGTAGTTCTTTTTCTATTCTTTGAGTCATAGGAAAAACCGTACTATCAAGAGGGGTTTAGTTTGTGGACACTGAAGCTATTGTGAAATTGCTCAGATAAAATCTAAACCAAGTGAGAAGCCAAAGTGAAGAAATCTCATGTGCACTGAGTTAAGTTTTGGTAGCAAAGACTTCGTTCCTTGTCTTCCGAAGCACAAGTAAGTCCGTGAGTCAGCTTTACTTGTTCCTCAAGTAAAGTTGCGAATTGATGACTAATCCGACCGTTGTGGACACGCGTCAAGATGTCGCTTCGGGTCAAATCTGTCATTTCTCACCTCGGGATCGCCAACTATAAATACGACGCCTCTCATCGGTTAGTAACAACAGATGCCATAGGGATGGCTAAAGAGAGGGGAAGACTCGAGGGAGAAATGTGTCGATGGTGCTGGAATCAGGTTGGGCACAAGAACGGTGAGGGACACCATGATGTACCCAGGTTCGGGGCTATCCGGAGAGATAACACCCCTACTCCTGCTTGTCTTCTCTATATGAATGATCTCTCGAACTACAATAACTTCTCCTGGATCTGTATTAGAGGAAGGAAAGACCTGCCGTGGGCATGGTTCTCTCCTACTCTCTATGTGAACTAAATGCGGGTAGTAAATGGAATGGAGTCGTCCCTCTCGAAGGAGGGGTACCCCTGGCTCTTATAGTGTGGGCTCGGGGTACTACTGTCATTTCACTCGGCGGCTAGCCCCAGCTGTCATTCTTTCATCGGCTGGGGTCCACCGACTGCAACTCCCCGGTTGATCCGGACTAGTCATACGGCTGCCCATACTCTAGCTCGTAGGCTATGATGAATAAACAGTGGAGCTACGATCTCTGGTCTTGTCGTCCTGTCTGCGGAATCAGCGGAGAGGGTGACAATTCTCCTCTGACAGATCGATGAAGTGACTTGGCTTGCTGCCACCCGGATCTCTCGGGGTTGCGCATTTATGACATTGTACAAGGAGCTCCGACTTGGTCCAAGGTCAACTCTTGAACTGATGAAGTGCGAGCCGATTGCTCCTGGGCCGACCAGGATCTCGACTGCTTGTGGGCAATCGGCCATGCGACTGCCTAGCTCGGCCCAGCTGCAGCCCAATCGGTCCAGGTCTTGTCTTGAAAGATTGCTTTCGCCTGGTTGACCCTACCCGGGTATCATTCCCCCGACACTAGCCCCTAAAGCTGTAAAGTTTCCACGATCACTTGAATGCGGGGCCTTTGCAGTTTTTTGTCTCTTTTCTTCGCGCTTCGACTGTTCTGGCCTCATCGGGTGCCTCTTTTTGAACTTCTTGCTCCGATCATCACGCCCAGCCAACCAGATTTGTGTTGTTTCGAACTTCTTGCTCCGATCTGAACCATGACCTTGCCGACTGCTTTATTCTTTTTCGAAAAAAACTTCTTCTGGCGAAGATTTGCCGAGATGAGACCGGGCACGGACGATTGTTATCCAACGGTTACCTTTGACCGATATTCTGACCAACCCACGTCGCACGTTGCTTCCGATTCCTCCGGGTCCCGAGACCCACGCACGACAAGACGTTACTGCGGGCCCCTGGTGTCATGCGCACGTCTCACCTTCTGCACCAGGATCTTCTACGCTGAGGACTGCCTATCCACCTCCTGATACGTGCGGCCACACCGGGCCACACAACCTTGACACGTGATCCCACTCGTCACCAGTTCCGGCCACTACGCAGGCGCCGTCCACTGCTCCGACTACTTCAACTGAGCCACCCACTGCTCTGACTGCTACAGCCGCGCCGATGCCAGCTCCAGTCTCTTCTGCTCCCCAAGCGTGATTGATCTACTTCGTTTTCTGTTGCTGCATACTTCCGTAAGACATTCAAACTTCCGAGGACATCCACTGGGGGTGGTTTGATGTAATGAACCTATTCGGCCTTGGGCCTTTTATCTTATGCCTTATGTTCGCTTGTTGCATGAAAATATTATGTGATCCACTTTGTGCTTTTGCCTTTTCGCTTTTTCCTTTACCAGTTTTCCCTTGGGGACACGATTCCCTACTCGCCGTCAGCCGACGTGCGGTCTGTGCTCGGATCAAAATATCGTGCTCCGCTCTGGGTTTGGTAAATGGTCGCGAGCTACTCGAGCGCTAGCACAAAGGATTTTACATAGAATGAATGACCGATTTCTCCTTGCCGGTTGCTCGGTGCACCAGTCTGGGACGCAATCGCTGAGCGGCGCAGTCGGCCGTAGTTTTCTTTTTAGAGTGTTTTGAGTTCACGAGATAGAACCACATGTCCGACTAGCCATTGCTTTCCTCGATGCCACAGCCAACTTGTGATATGTGCTCGTGTCAAGCGTTAGCTCGGTTGTGATCCTACAGTCCTCGCGCTTTCTCGCCTTGTACTTTCTGACCGTATGGTCGGCCAGTACCCGAGTGAGTTTTTCACACCTCGGGAATGACAAAGCGTTGCCGAGTGAGGCTTGCTTGAAAATGAAAGAATCATATAAAGACAATCGAATGCTATCCTTTAGATGCATGACAGCTTTACTGATCGATTGTGAAATAGCACGAATACACTTGTACCGCTCAACTGTAAAACGGGCATAAGAGCTCAGCGTTCCAAGGACACTGCGTATCGACTCTTGAAGTGTCCTTGTGTCGAGTGCCATTGGTGCAATCAATGAGGTAGTATGCATTGTTCTTGAGCGCTCGGCTGACGACGAACAGACCTTCCCAAGGTGAGGCCAATTTGTGCTGACCGTCCGACTTCTGGATTCGGCGGAGCACCAAATCGCTCTCACGAAAAGCGAGTGGGCGGATCTTCTTGATGTGGTAGTGCCACAGCTTCTGCTGATAAATTGCCGACCTGGATAGGGCCAATAGGCAGGCTTCTTCTTTTAGATCGACGTCGTCTTCTCGAGCTTCCTTGGCTTCTACCTCAGTGTATGCCGAGGTGAGTAAAACTCAATATCGGCTGGAATGATTTCCTCTGAGGCATACACGAGGAAGAATGGAGTGAATCCAGTTGAATGGTTTGGCGTGGTTCTCAAGCTCCACAAGACTGCTGGAAGTTCTTCAACCCATGCTCCGGGTGCTCTTTCAAGCGGCTCAACCAATCGGGGCTTGATGCCCGACAGGATGAGGCCGTTTTCTCTTTCTGCTTGGCCATTTGACTGGGGGTGCACCACAGATGCCACATCGAGCCGAATGTCGTACTCGGATGCATAACGAGCTAGTGCTCCTTTGAAATTTTTTGTGTCATTGTCTGTGATGATGCTATTGGGAATTCCATATCTGCTTGCGATGTCGGCGATGAACCTGACTGTTGTCGGACCATCCAGCTTCTTGATCAGACGTGCTTCAATCCACTTGGTGAATTTATCGACTGCGACTAGTTGGTGGGTCAGACCACCCCTAGCCCGCTTGAATGGCCCAACCATATCCAATCCCCATACCGCAAATGGCCATGTTATTGGGATTATTGTGAGTGTTCATGCTGGAAGGTGGCTCTTTGCTTTGAATCGTTGACAACCGTTGCAATGCTTCACCAGATGCTCCGCTGCGGCTCGCGCAGTCGGCCAATAAAAACCATGGCGGAGTGCCTTGGCTACGATTGCTGTTTCTGATGCATGGTGACCACATTCACCTTGATGAATGTCCCTGAGCAGCTCCAATCCCCTGTCCTCTTCTACACATCGTTGCAGAACTCCAGTTGTGCTTCTATGCATCAGCTTGTTGTTGATGATGGTGTATGCACCAGATTGGCGCTGGATTTTCCTAGCTTCTACTTCATCTGGGGGAAGGGTTCCATCGACCAGAAAATCTCTGATCGGCTGTGCCCAGGCTGGAGCGCTGACAACCACCATGACCATCGCCTGATATGGTGCGACTGCTTCTTCAAGCTCGGTCTCTTGTGCTTCTTTTATCTCGGAATTAATATCCAAGCTGACGACCACAACGCCTGGCTTGCAATCGGCAGCCCCTGGACTACAATCGGTAGCCCCTGGTGCTGCTGGCTCTGCTGAGGCCGCAGCCCCTTGGGCGTTAGGTTGCTTCTTCAGAATTGGGATCTTTGCCGACTGGGCCAACTTTGCTTGCTTCAGAACCTCTAGGTCAGTTTCTAATATGAAGATGGATTCGGATTCTGGTGAAGGTGTGATGGACGGGTTCTTGATGTGCTCCAGTGATATCCCTGGTGGAATAGCTTGCCTGGTGGAGCCGAGCTTGGATAGCGCATCTGCTGCTTCGTTGTTTGCTCTGGGCACATGATGAAATTCACAACCTTCAAAGTATCCGCTGAGCTGCTGCACTAAGAAACGGTAGCTTGCCATGTTTGCATCATTTGCGTCCCAATTTCCTGTGCACTGCCACACCACCAGGTCAGAGTCACCAAAACACTATATATTCTGAATGCCGATCTCCTTGGCCAGCTTGATGCCATGCACGAGGGCCTCATATTCGGCGACATTGTTCGATGCTGCGAAGAGAATTTGCAGCACATAGTGCAATCGGTCTCCTTTGGTTGACGTGAGGACAATGCGAGCCCCTAGGCCATTCTTCATCTTCGAACCATCAAAGTGCATCCTCCAATGATCTGATCCCAGAGCGGGTGGAGTATATTGAGTTTTAGCCCAGTCCACCAGAAAATCGGCCAGTGCTTGGGATTTGATTGTTGTTCTTAGCTCGTATTGGATGCCATGAGAGGCGATCTCAATTGCCCATTTTGCTACTCTGCCGGTTGCATCTCTTCTGCCTATGATATCAGCGAGTGGAGCCGAGCTGACCACTGTAATCGGATGAGCTTGGAAATAAGGTTTCAATCTCTTGGCCTCCATGTAGACTCCATAGCACATTTTCTGATAATGCAGATAGTTTTTCTTGGATGCTGAGAGCACCTCGCTGATGTAATATACTGGCCGCTGAATCGGCTGCGTTTTTTCCTTCTCAGGACGCTCTACCACCATCACTGCACTGATCACCCGATTGGTGGCCGTGATGTATAACATCATCGCCTCCTTCTCAATCGGAGCAGCCAGAATCGGCGCGGTGGAGAGCATGCGCTTCAGTTCTTTCAATGCTTCGTTTGCCTGTGGAGTCCATGTGAATTTATCTGTCTTCTTCATTAGCCGATATAGTGGGATTGCTTTTTCTCCTAGCCGACTGAGAAATCGGCGGAGTGACGCCAAGCATCCGGTGAACTTCTGCACTTGCTTCAGATTCTTGGGTTGGTCCATCTGTTCGATTGCGGCTATCTTCTGGGGATTGCATTCGATTCCTCTTTCAGAAACGAGAAATCCCAAGAGCTTGTCGGCTAGAACACCGAATACACACTTCTCTGGGTTGAGCTTGATCTGGTAGATGCGCATATTAGAGAATGTCTCCTTGAGGTCGTCCAGGAGTGTGACTCTTTTGACCGATTTCACTACCAAATCATCAACATACACATGCAAGTTTCTGCCGAGCTGAGTGTGCGTGCATCGCTGGATGGTGCGCAGATAGGTCGCACCTCCATTCTTCAGACCAAAAGGCATGGTGATATAGCAGTAAGCCCCAAAGGGGGTTATAAATGCAGTCTTTATTTGATCTTCCACAACAAGTTTGATTTGGTGATAGCCAGCAGTGGCATCCAGAAATGACAAAAGCTCGCAGCCGGTCGTAGAGTCAATGACTTGATCTATACGGGGCGGAGCAAACGGATCCTTGGGGCATGCTTTGTTCAGGCAAGTGTAATCAATACACATGCGCCAGGTCTTGTTCTTCTTCATCACGAGGACTGGGTTTGCCAACTACTCGGGTTAGAACACCTCCATGATGAAGCCTGCAGCTTGAAGCTTGGCGTTCTCTTCGCCGATTGCTCTTCTCTTGTCTTCGGAAAAGCGTCGAAGGGGTTGTTTGACCGGTTTTGAACCTGGCCGAATGTGGAGCTTGTGCTCGGCGAGTTCCCTCGGTACTCCAGGCATGTCTTGTGGAGACCATGCAAAGATGTCCCGGTTCTCACGGAGGAACTCGACGAGCTTGCTTTCCTAGTTTTTGCTAAGTCCTGCTTTGACCACAACAAACTTGGTTAGGTCGAAGTGATCTAGAGCAATCTTCTTGCTGTCCTTGGCCTACTAAAAATCGGTCTCTTCATCTGCTCTCTTGGCTGGGCCGACTGGAAGGGGAACCTTGCTTTGAGCTTGATCCATTGTTACCACCTTGTCGAGCTGGCGCTTCTCTTCGGTTACCACAAAGGAATCGACCAAATTTGCACCAACTGACGAGCACTCGAGGGACTTCCTGAAGTCCCGGTGACGGTGATGATGTCATTTGGCCCTGGGAGCTTCATCGTCAGGTAAGGCTCGTGTGCACTGAGGATGAACTTGGCGATTGCAAGAAATCCCAAGAGGGCATGGTATGGGCTGCTGAGGTCGGCGACCTCGAACCAGATCGGATCTCTCCTGAAGTTCTCCTCTGTGCCAAAAATCACATCCAACTGAATGCGACCCATAGTGGTGCACGACAGACCAGTGACAATCCCATGGAAAGTCGTCCGACTGCGCTCAAGATCCCTCTGCGTGAGACCCAACTTGACCATAGTATCTCTGTACAGAATGTTGATTGTGCTCCCTCCATCAATGAGCACTCGGGAAAATAGACATGAAAACTTGGGGGCTACAAACAGGGCATCCACCATGAGCGGATAGGTGCCCGAATTCGGAATGACACTTGGGTGATCCTCCCAGCCCCAGGAAATCTTGTTTTCCGACCAGTGCATGTACTGGGGAGTCGGCGGCATGGTGGCATTGACCTCCTGAGCTCGGGCTCTCTGACTGCCCTTGTCACTTGATTCACTGGTGAAGATCATATATGCGGAGTCCTACCACGAAAACTGGTTCTGTGCCTGAGGTGGTCCTCTTTTCTGGGGTGGTGGTGGGGGTGGAGGTGGCAATGCTTCTCCCTTCGCAATGCGCTTGACAAAATCACACTGCCGATTGGTGTGTGTTGCTGGCTTGCCAGGACTGCTTTGCATTTTGTACGACGGATCCAACATATCCTCGAATGTGTACTTGGGCTTCATTGGCCACTGCGGCTTTCCATTTGGCTTCATCTTCCAACTGCCTCCTGCAGCCTCTTGTTCCTCTTGGTCCTAGACGGCGGCCACCTGCCGACTGCCATACTGAGCATCTGGTTGCTCATCCTTTCTCTTTCCACTGTTCTGCTGGTTGTTGTTGTTGTTCCGATTGTTTTCTCTGCGCTGTCACCGACTGAGCCCTTGATTTCCTTCCTCTGCCATCTGAGCAGCCCCTTGTGTCTGGACGACACCGCCGACGCCGAGCTGAATGGGGCGCATCGCAGAATCGGAGACGGCAAACGCTTTGGCGACCTTCATGAGCTCAACCAATGACGAGAAATCTTTGCGGAGCAGCTTGTGCTTTAGCATCGATCCGGCCAAGCATCCGTCTGTGAAATACTGGATGGCCTGAATCTCATGGACTCCTTCACATGAATTCTTCAACTTGATCCACCGAGCTAAATACTCTCGGAGTGGCTCTTCCTTGCCCTACACGCAAAGAGAGAGCTGCCGAGAAAGATGTGGCTGATCATACGTGCCCGTGAAGTTGCGAACGAAGGCGTTCGATAAATCTTCCCAGAAATTGATGCTGTTGCTGGGAAAACTGTTCAGCCAAGTCCGAGCTGACCCCTGCAGCATCAGAGGATCATAGCGTACAGCTACACGCCGACTGCGGTCATGTAATCTGTCAGCCAGTCCTCTTTCTTAACAGAGCCGTTGTACTTGGAGGTGTCTCTGGGCAGGGTGAATCCTTTGAGGAACTGCTTGGTCCGAATGCGGTGTCCGAAACACGCTGGTCCGGCTGCTCCCTCCTCCTCTTGCCGTGCATCTCTTTCCAACAGCTCAATGCAATGCCTGGCATCGTTCTCGCTGATCTAACGAGCGCCGAGCCGATTGCTGATTGCCGGTCTTGCTTCTATTTGACGAGGTTGGTCATTGCGCCTGCTGTTAACAGTCGGATCTTCTGCTCTTCTGTTCATGACCGGGGGATCCCGATTGGTCCTGACCCTGCTCTCATGCCGAGATTGGCCCTGCTGCCTGTTTTTCCGCGACACATTCGGTCGTTGGCTGGGTTCCGGAACCGGCCTTGCAGTCCTTCTTGACGCTTCAGGTCTTGCATAAGGGTTTTCGAACGCCGTTTGTTGCTGCTGCCTTGCGGTTGCCAATAGCTCGTGCATTCAGCGAGTCTGCTGACGCCGCTCCTCTTCTTCCAAGTCCTCTAGCTCGATCGCAATCTGCTCAGCGGCTCGTAGATTATTGTCCGGTGTGCTGTATGTTGGCCGCTCAACGAATGATGATGCTTCCGGCTGCTCGGCTCCCGACATCTCTCTGCCGACTGCTCGGCCTCTACTCCTAAGATCTTCTAAGACCGCCGGTGCAATCGGTCGCCGCTGACTGCCGTGTGTTGCGTTGTACTCTTTGGTGATGGCTCCAAGCCTTCGCTCTTCCGCAAGCATGTGTTCAGCCCTGGGAGCAAGAGCAAGTCGTGCCTTCTCCAAGTCTGTATGAACCTGGTCTGGGTCGCCATTCCTGTTCACGGGTGTGTATAACACATCCCGCAACGCACTGGTGCCGACTCTTTCCGCAGCATCCGCCGCTTCCTTGGCTTTCCTTGTTGCGCTTGCTGCACCCTGATTGCTTGATGCAGTCGTCCCGGCCGTCATGACGGCTTCATGCACACGTGACTCTGGTCGGGAGCAGATCCTTAGCACTCGAGAAGACGCGCACCTCCCTGGGATATGCCTCGGGGAAGCAGCTGATGAAGAGACGGTGGCTGCCGATCGGCAGAGATCTGCCAGGAGGTAGAGGTGCGCCGACCCCAAACCGCGCAGCATAGTCAACCACGTAGTCGACTGCCCCATGCCTAAAGATCAGGCCAGAGGCTTGGCTCACTCTTGATGCAGAGGAAGATCCTTTCCAGATCAGAACTCCAGTTGACACCTCGGTCTGCACCACGGTGGGCGCCAACTCTCGTCGTTTAGTAACAACAGATGCCATAGGGATGGCTAATGAGAGGGGAAGACTCTAGGGAGAATTGTGTCGATGGTGCCGGAATTGGGTTGGGCACAAGCACGGTGAGGGACACCACAATGTACCCAGGTTCGGGGTTCTCCAGAGAGATAACACCCCTACTCTTGCTTGTCTGCTTTATATGAATGATCTCTCGAACAACAATAACTGCTCCTGGAGCTGTATCAGAGGAAGGAGAGACCTGCCGTGGGCATGGTTCTCTCCTGCTTCTCTATGTGAACTAAATGCGGGTAGTAAATGCAATGGAGTCGTCCCTCTTGCAGGAGGGGTACCCCGGGCTCTTATAGTGTGGGCTCGGGGTACTATGGTCATTTCACTCGGCGGCTGGCCCCAGCTTTCATTCTCTCATCGGCTGGGGTCCACCGACTGCAACTCCCCGGTTGATCCGGACTAGTCATACGGTTGCCCATACTCTAGCTCGTAGGCTATGATGAATGAACAGTGGAGCTACGATCTCTGGTCTTGTCGTCCTGTCCATGGAATCAGCGGAGAGGGTGACAATTCTCCTCTGACAGACCAGCGAAGTGACTTGGCTTGCTGCCACCCGGATCTCTTGGGATTGCACATTTATGACATTGTACCAGGAGCTCCGACCTGGTCCAAGCTCAACTCTTGAACTGATGAAGGGAGAGCCGATTGCGCCTGGGCCGACTGCTTGCATTCGGCATGGCTCGATTGCTTGTGGGCAATCGGCCATGCGACTGCCTAGCTCGGCCCAGCTGCAGCCCAATCGGTCCCGGTCTTGTCTTGAAAGATTTCTTTCGCCTGGGTGACCCTACCCGGGTATCATTCCCCTGACACCGCCCCTGCCTCCATTTGCGGTTGGCTGCTCTGATATTATTCCTGAGAGAGACTGGAGAGAGCATCCCAAGAACGCCACCGAAGAAAAACCCGAAAGCCAGACCACCGAATCCTAAGTCCCATTGATCTGAGTAGATTCATGATGATTTAGGTGAAAGCTTTCTAGCCTTTTTATCTTGGAGAACTGCAAGTCTCCTAGACGGTTAGAGTGTCGTCTTCAAAGAGCGAAGAGTAATTGTCGCCTCGAAATTCATGTTTGTCAAAGGTTTCAGAGATTTCCTTGATAATCTACCCCGAGTAAAAAATGGCCAAGCTCAAGGAATTGGTGCACTGGATCAACGGACGGAGAGAGTTTTCCTCCAAGTGTTCAGTCACCAGTCCCTCCAACCAGATGTAGCGCTTTGCAGACCGTGAACTGGTTGAACAAACATCGCCGAGTCAACAATTCGTTTTACATCAAGAACTTACATTAAGCAATGCATTTGATTCCCAATTATTCTTCAACTTGTTTTGATTCGCTGTATTTAGTTTCACTTCAAATTTTGCTTCCCTGTTACTTGGTTCCTTGCTATCTCTGTGCTAAGTTTATGCTTCACTTCAAATCTTCAATTGAAAATTTGAAGTGATCATTCGCCCCCTCCCCCTCTGATTACATACTTGGACTTTCAGTTGGTATCAGAGCTAGTCACTCCCTACACTCTGTGTGTTTTGGATTAACCTCTTGGAGTGTTGTCAAGTATGTCTTTCGCAGCTATTCGCTCCGGCGAAACTATTCCTATTTTCAATGGGAAGGACTATCCTTACTGGAAGGACAAGATGAAGAGAAACATCATTTCTATCAATTCAGCTGCCTGACAAGTTGTCCAAAGTGGAGTCACTATCAAGGAAGAGGCAGCCATCACACCTGATGAAGCAAAACTGATGGATCTTGATTCTGAAGTCTGGGTATTCATCACAAATTATTTGACTCCAGAGAAGTATCATGAAGTGAAGAATATCTCACCTGCCAAAGGTGTCTGGGATTACCTTAAGAAGATTGGACAGGGTGTTTCCAGTCAGAAAGATGCAAGGGTTGACACACTCCTAAGAAAATTCTATCGTGTCCAGCGTCACGAGGGAGAAAAGGTTAACTCCATTTACAGCAGACTCACTGCTCTCTCAAATGATTTGATTTCCCTCGGCGCAGATGACATCACCCCACACATTGCGGTGAGAATGTTGCTTCGCTCGTTGGATGACTCTTTCGATCACATTGTGCTGATGATCAAGGAAAGGACTGATTTCAGAAAACTAGTTGCTGCTGATATTTTGGAAAGACTCAATACCTTTGAAATGGAAGAAGAAGAGAAGCGAGATATAAATGGTTCTCGAAGAAGATCACATGCTCTAAAAGCAAAATCTTCACGCCACTCATCACCTGAAGTAAGTTCCGCTTCCGGTGTTGAATCTGATGATCCTGCAAGCATCATGAAAGACTTGGCATTGATCATGAGACGCTTCAACCGCTTCCAAAGAAAAGATTTTTCTTCACCAAAGAAGAATTACTCGTCAAGGCACTCAAGCAATTCTTCTCATCGTTCATCCTCATGAATCTCTCCATCAAAGGACAACTGCTGCTACAAGTGCAAGGAACCAGGCCATTACATTGCTGACTCCCCATTGTGGGAAGCTAAAAACAAATCAAAGCATTCACTCAGAGATTCTTCAAGCAAGTCTCACAGATCTTCAAAAAGCTATGAGTCAAAGAGACATGATTCCAGCTCAAGAATAGACAAGAAGAAATATTTTGATGATGACAAGAAGAAGAAGTATCAAAAAAGGCGTGAGAGTTCTTCGAAGAGACACTCTTCTCGTCGAAGCAATTCTCACCGTGCCAAGGCCTATCTGGGGAAAGATATGAACTCTAAAGAAGAAGCCTCCGGTTCTGAAGCAGAATCAGGCTCAAGATCAGCGTCTGGTTCTGAGTCTGATGGTGTCGCTGGGTTGGCATTTGCTTCGGCCAGTGCTTCGAGCTCATTCTTCACCAACAACAGCAGTGAAGATGAAACTCCTGCATACTGCTTCATGGCCAAAGTGAAGGTATCTTCATCCAAAGTTACCTTTGATACTTCTGATTGCTCTTCCTATGAAAGTGACTCAAAGATAAGCTATGCTAAACTGGCTAAAATGCCTTCAATCCAACAAGATGAACTTGATTCTCTAAGAAAAACCATTAAGAAATCAAAAGCCCTGTTGATCGATGAGATAGAGAAAGGTCAAACTTTAACTAATGAGCATGCTGCTCTGAAGGAGAAGTTTGAAGAACTGTCCACTCGGCATGATCTTCTTTCAGTACACTATGAGAAGCTTACCTATGAATGTCTTCAAAGGAAAATGGCTCTCGAGAAACTGAAAGAGGCTCATGAATAATTGGAAAATGTTAACCTCTCTCTCATGGCTCAACAAGATTCTGAAGCAAAACCTCAATCTGATTCACCTTGCTTAACTTATTTGGAACGAAGCAAAACTAATGCTAAAGGCAAATCACCTATTGTTATTGCTGATACTAATGCCTCAGATGAGGAAAACTCTACTGTTACCGAGGAACTCCTCAGGTTGAAATGTTTGTTTGAAATAGGTTTTTTCAAAAGTGTTCAGGGACACCAGTACCTTTGTGATATCCTGAAGAAGGCACTCCTTCACGGGAATCCTAGAAATGAAGGTGTTGGCTTTGAAAGGAAGCTTAACCTTGATGGCACCTACTGGGAACCTGAGTAGTACCCAAAAAGTGCATGGGTTTTAGCGAAAGATAAACCTATAGGTATTGCTAACCTTTCAGGTTTCAACTGAAAAATTGATAAGGCTATTGTTGATGAATCACTTGATTCTGACTACAAGCTTATAAGGACCAGGAAGGAAAGGTTTCGTATGAATACATAGGTGCCCCTCCAAAGAATGGTTTCTATAAGAGACAAATTTGGGTGCGCAAGTCACTCATTGAGAAATTGCCTGCTAACCATTCTATGCAGGGAAAATCTTCGGTACCATCGAAACAATTCTATTCTCTCGAGGAGATAAATGATTCATTGGTGCCCAAATCAAATGTTCCTCAAAAGGAATACTATCGTACTGGTCATTACACTTATCGACACCTTGATAATAATTATAAGATTGCATATGCTCATTCATATCCTAACCCTTCGCAGAGGAATTACATTTATGGTGTACTTGATGGTCCCCTGATACGTCCCAAACGTATCGATAATTTCTTGTTACTCCATGCATGTTTTGTGTGATATTGCTATGATCTAGATACACTTTCATACACTTTTGATCATATTTGGACTAACTTATTAACTCAGTGCACCCCAGTGCCAGTTCCTGTTTTCTGCTGTTTTCTATTTCAGGTTTCTCCCATATTAAAAGTGCTCCAAAAATTCGGGAAAAATCAGATAAAAAATCAGCGTTTCGTAAGCTTCCGAATTCACCGAAGAAGGGCCAGAGGGGCCCAGGCGGCCAGCGAGCGCGGCCCAGGGCTTGGCCGCGCCGGGTGGCCTTGTGGGCGACTGGTGCCCCCCCGGTGCCCCCTTTGGCTCTTATTTATACACCCATCGCAAAAACCCTGATTTCAGAACCCTTTTCTCCAGAAGCGATTCCGATCTCCGCCGTCATCGCCAACAAGCTTCGGGGGACCAGAATTCCTGTGCCGGCACCCTGCCGGGACGGGGAAGTGCCCCCGGATTCATCTCCATCGACGTTTCTTCCTCCCTCCATGATGCAGGAGTAGTCCCTCCTAGGGGCTGAGATTTCTACCAGTAGCTATGTGGTCAATTCTCTCTCCCATGATGTGATCTTCATTGTGATCATAGGCTATGTTAATCTAGGGTGATCCCATGATATTTCCCTTCCTCTTTGTATTGCATTTAATGTACTCACTTGATCTTATCTAGTATAATCCCCGAGACCATGGTGACAGCGGTTTATTGGACATGGGTTAGAAGAATATTTTCATGAGTGATTTCCTTTTTGTGTGTTGATTGAAGATTGAGAGTATCTTGATGCTTGTCTTTGACTATCCTTGAGATATGTTGTGGTGTTTGTGGTACTCTCTTTGGATGGCCGCGGTGACATTGGGAAATCCATAGATTCAGAACTACGAACTCTGAGGTGTGCTTTTGTAGCCCTAAATAATTCTTGTCCTCTCTTCACCACAAAGGAATGACCTCTGAGTACGTCTCCATTGCATGTTTTATGGGAAATATCATGTGATTAGACTATGTTAATGTTGTTGAGAGTTTCCACTAGTGAAAGTATGAAGCCTAGGCCTTGTTTCCACCATTGTTACACCGTTTGTGTTCACTTTTGTCACATTTTTGCTTGCTGCACTTTTTATTACAGAATTATATTACCTTACTTTGCCGCACCTATAACTCGTATTTTACCATCTCTTCGCCGAACTAGTGCACCTATACAACTCCTAGTAATATTAGGTGTGTTGGGGACACAAGAGACTTCTTGTATCTTAATTGCAGGGTTGCTTGAGAGAAACCATCTTCAACCTCTACTTCCCTGAGTTCGATAAACCTTAGGTCATCTACTTGAGGGAAATTGCTGCTGTCCTACAAACCTCTGCACTTGGAGGCCCAACATAGTCTACAAGAATATAAGCGTGTGTAGACATCAAGCTATTTCTGGCGCCGTTGCCGGGGAGGTAAGCGTTGAAGGTATATCTTCAGATCTTGCAATTAAATCTTTTCGTTTCTTGTTTTTATTTTCACTAGTTAGGCTTATGGAAAACAACAAAAATATTATGAGAGAGCTTTATGAGCTCTACCTTGAGTTGGGACATGAAGTGTTTGAAGAGAAAATCAAAAAGCCTATGGAGCTTTACTATTTTCACAACACTCATGATAGTAGCAATGTTATTACTAGTATTCCTTAAATACCTTTGATGCTAATGATATGCAAAATTATAAGCTTGGGGATGCTATGTTTAATGAATATGATCTTTTTAGCCCCCCAAGTTTTGATGAGGAAATTTATTTTGATGATACTTTGCCTCCTATCGATGATGAATATTGTGATGACACTTATGCTATACAAAATACTATTTTGCAAGTGAATCATGATAAGAAGGATTCATGTGATAGCTATTTTCTTGAGTTTGCTCCCACTATTACTAATGAGAAGGATTTTGCATATGTGAGGAGTAACAAATTTTCTATGCTTGTGGATCATGATAAGAAAGTTTTATGTGATACTTATATTGTTGAGTTTATTCATGATCCCACTGAAAATTATTATGAGAGGGGAACATATGCTAATATCTTTATGCTTCAATGAGTTATTTCTCTATAAGATCCCTTTGAATAGGAAGCATGTTAGACTTAGATGTGTTTGGTATTTTCTTCTTTATGCTCTCTTTTGTGCTTCAACTCTTATTCCTACGAGAGCATCATTAAAATCTTAAGCCTATCTTTATGGCTATAAAGAAAGAGCTCTAGGGAGACAACCCTTGCTATCATTAATTTGAGTTTTTACCTTCTGTTTTTAGTGGTCTTGATGATTTTTACTACTGTAGCAACATCATTGTATCTTTATTTTCATGCTTTGTGCCATGCTGTCCAGAAACAGATTCTGTCCTCGTGACGGAAAAAATTGGATCAAATCACCAGTTCATCTTTTTGGGCTGAATTTTTTACACAGAGCGCTCTATACAATTGCGGAACTTCCGTATGTTATGAGTTTTTTGGTTTGAATTGCAGAAGTGCCCCTCAAAAATTATTTACTACCTGTTGTTCTGTTTTTCACAGATTCTGCCACGTTTTGTCTCTCCTTACTTTTGCAAACCTTAAGCTTGCTTTTTCTTTACAAAAATCTTTTTGAAATCTTGAGAAATAGTAGCTCTTCAAGAATATATTTATATCCAGTGGGAAAAAATTATTTTATTAAGGGTACTAACCTCTCTAATCAGCTTATGATGAGTTATGTATGAAGGGAGTTTTCAAGTGTGCGATGGAAGATGATGAAAGAAGATTCGGGAGTGTCAAGCGCTCAAGGTTGGGGATGCCCCCATGCATCCCCAATAAATATTCAAGGAGACTCAAGCGTCTAAGCTTGGTGATGCCCCCATGCATCCCCTTCTCCATCAACAATCATCAGTTCGTTCTTCGTCTCACTATATTTTTATCACTTCATGCGTTATGTCCTATGCTTGGAGTGTCTCACTCTTAGGTTTTATTTTTAGTTTTCTTTAGCTTTACTTGGTTTTCATAACAAGTTAGACCCCGTCTTACTTTGTGTGGGAGGGAAACACGCTCCACTTCCACAATCTAGAATACATCATAGGATTTTTTTCACAACCCCAAGTTTAGGTATGTGCTAGGGTTTGTTTGATCCTTTGCATCATGTAAATTTTTCAAATGAAATTCAAATGGGGAAAGCAGAAAGCCCTGAACAATTTAATTCAAATGGCCAGACAAAAATTTTTCTTCCAAAAATTCCTTTGTTATTTTTGAAAATTCTTATAAGTAAGCATGATCGCATATAAAGTGAAGTGGGTCCCACTGCATGCTCCAAGATTTCTCAAAAAAAATCCAAACAGAGCTTGGAAATTAAATAATAACCCTATTTGAATTGAAATTCAAATTATTTGAATTTCAAAAATCTTCAAAACTTGGGGGTGGCTAGTAACATGCTATGTAAGTCCTTATAAAAGTTTTTGGAATTTTATAAAACAATTTGATATGGAAATCAAATCAAAACAAATTACAGAAAAGGAAATAAAAAGAAAAACAAAAGAAAAGGGGCTGCGGCCCAACTAGCCGAGGCGGCCCAGCCCAGGGGCAGCCTCGTCTTCTTCACGGCGCCAGGCAGGCGCGCAGCTGTGTGCCGCGCATGCCGCGACCGCCGACGTCGCCGTGGCGAGCTGCTTGCTCCCCCTCGTCGTTATCTGGCGCCTGGAAGCCCCTTGGTCGCCCTCTCCTCCCCCCCTCTCGTGGCCCTTTCTTCTTCCTCCCCGGCGAATCTCGCGCGGATCCGTGACCTAGCCAGAGCACGCCGCCGTGGACCGCGTGGCCACAGTGCCTTACTCGCCGCGCCGTCCTGTCTAGGACGCTCCTTGACGACGACTTCATCGCGCCGCGCTTCCAATTTGAGCGAGGGCCCAACCGAGGCGACGATAGCGTCAGGACTTCACCGCCGGCCGCCATCGACTCCGTCGAGAAATTACTCACCGCCGAACCCCCTCCGACCTCTTCGTCGTTGCCATCGAGCTCCGGTGAGCTTTGCACCATGATTCCCCCTCCACCTTCTTCTTTTCAAGCCGCGTATCGCCATCTCGCCGTGGACAGAGCCCGGCCGCCGCGCCCTTCGTCGTAGCCATGGCCCGGGACCTCTCCGTGACACCCCAATTGTAAGGCCCGATATGCGGTACTGTTTCAGATTCGGACGTTTTCATCCGAACCCGAGGACGAAGCACATATCGGTCCCACCGCGACATATGACGAAGTCATATATCCCGGATTTCAACATGATATCACAAGATTACAGATACAAGGATACAACATCTCATACAATCGTCATACAACTGCCTGAATACAATACATCAGCGGAAGATATATGTCTGGGTACAGACTACAAACAGATGCCCAGTGGCAAAGGTAAACCACACCATTCCCGTAACCACACAGGTCCAGGCTCTCCGCCGGGTTCCACCTAACTAGTCGTCGTCGAGTCTCCGCGAAGGCGTCCAGAAGAAGGGTCGTCGAGCTCCACTGAAGTCCAACGTCGGTTGCATAACGTGCGTAGAAGAGAAAAGAAGGGGTGAGCTATATCGACAAGTCATATAACTAACTTCTCACGGTAAGATGGGGGAAGTGGTTGAGGTTGCAGCCGCACTAGCAACATATAAGTGGCTAACGATATATTTTAGAGTAAGATGAGAACCAAGCATTCGATGAGGAATCGCCTCCAACAAGTCTTGCTATCAGCTACTTACGCAAACATAACACCTATCCTATCCTTGTCCTCCTCTTCGCATCCCGACGAAGAAGAAGCAGTCAAGGCACACACACGTTGATCAAGTTATATTTATGATTATCTCGGTTGTTGTTGTCTATGAACAAGGAGTAGGTCTCAAGCCTACCATAACCGTGGACACGGCTTCTCGAAAAGATTTAACCCTGCAGGGGTGTACCAACTGCCCATCATAGGCTCCCCACGCACGCCCATCTCTCTCAGTTGCTACCCATTATAGGCAACCATTTTATGATTTAGTTCCAAGAGATCCAAAACGACAGGTCCCTCTAACTAACAACGCACAAATCCGGGTGGCCCCCGGTGAGTCGACATCCCACTCAAAAGCCGGCCGCGCTCTCGAATCAGCCTCTACCGTATGGACGAGGTCGGGTTAGTTGTCCAAACAGATGTGGACAACCCCCTAGCTCCCTGGGGTGGACCAACAAGAGAAACCATGTCTCCACTGGCCCGGGTTGTTTGAAAACTACTGGCGGCCGACCAGCACACACATGGTTTCAAATGGTAAATCAGCTCGGGCCACCACTAGAAATGTTTGAAGCTAGGTAGGTAAGAAAAGAGGACCCCATAGCATCCCACACGCGGTTAGGCACGCTCGTCAAGAGACACAATACCCGGAACTCGGGACCTAGGTGACTCGAATGGAACAAAGCGTCGGGGCGGGACAACCTAGACCTTCCATCCTTCGTCGAATATAGTCAACATTATAATTGATCATATCATCCATAGAAATATAATAATGTGATATCCCAAACCAAGGAGGTATTAGGAGAACAGCTGAAAGCAACCTAGCATGCATGCTAGCAGTGGTTAAGCAAGCAAGGTCCATGGCCAAACAATGGTTTGCTAGGATGTGGGGGTCATGGCTGTTTGGGTTTATTTGAGAGGCATAAATATGAAGTGGTAGGATCAAGCAACCGATCTATCCTATAACTAGGCAAGTGAGCTGAAAGTTATAAGCATGATATATGCTCCCCCTTACCTGATGAGAAGACGACGCCGGAGGTGACGTCGATCGATCGCAACTCGCATCGTCTTCGAAGTTAACCCAGGGAGCACACAAGACGACAAACACTGGAAAGCAAGAAACGGTGCTCCACTATTACTATGAGGCAACACAAGATCAAAGAGACAACACAAGGCACGACAACGCGATACGGATCTACCGTCGAGAGCGGTTACTAACGGGTTAAGTGGAGTATTTGTCACACACGACGGTACCGCACGTTTAAAGTGGTTCAAGTTGTTTAGCTACAAGTGACCAACCAACAGTTGTTAACATGTCAAGGCACCCAAGCATGGCATGTCACACAATCATGGCAAAAGGTTAAGCACAAAGTAAACTACCTATACTAGTCAAGTTAAGTAAGGTGCAACCCTAAACATGGCAAGTCACTAAGCACCGCACGATGATTAACAAGTTTATTACTGTTCTGCCCTAGACAACATTTTAGGTTGGTTAGCAACAGCAAACAACCACACAAACACAAAGTACACGATAAACTAATCAAGTTACATATAAAGCACACTCCAAACGGAGTTACGGTTAAAAATATATAAGCAAAGCAAGTTATGGGCACAAACTGCAAACATCCGGAAGCACACTTTAGATCAATGAACAAACATGACAATGAATACAAAAATGCTCCAAACTAATATGCAATGAATTAGACAAGGCATGGAAGGCATGGCAAAAAGAATCATGCAATTAGGCATCATGGATCACTAGTTATAAGCAATGCAAAATGCAATAAAACATTACTGGTCAAGGACTTCGAGAAAATCAGGAAAACAGGGCTGAAACATATATTTTATTGCTGTATAAACAGGGGTAAAACTATATGCAAATGAACAGCAATATGACATAGCAATATATGGGCATGAAGTAGACATGATGATGATCAGGTACAAACAAGAATCAAGGTCATAGGCATAACAGATCAAAAGATATTAAGCAAGCAACATGGCATCGCAAAATAAAAGACTTAATGAAAAACAGAGGTGGCTGACAGAAACAACAGGATAGAAACTTTGGAGCAGAATATAACTATGACCAGGAATGCTAACAAGACAAAGCAATATATATAATGGAAGTAGACATGATGCTTAACAATATGCAACAAGAATCACTCAATTCCGATAAACGGTTGCGACACACTCGTCGACCGAAGTTGCAACAAAATATAAACAGCAACACACTAACAGCAGGATAGCTACTTTGGTTGAAGATACAATCAACATGCAGCAAGAAAATATGGCATGTTAATGCATGAAACTGAAGTAGAAACAATGCTTAACATGATGCGAAAGGAATCAATCAATTCCGACAAACGGTTGCGAATCAATTGTCGCCCGAAGTTGCAATAAAATAATAGTTCAGCAACAACAGCACAGCTAACGATCTGGTATCCACTTCAACGCAGAATTAAATTATCTAGACGGCCTCAAACGGAAAAAATTTCTACATACGAACGAAAGAGCACGCAAAACTGAGCAATTCATATTTTGGGCGCAACGCGATCTGGGCTACGGTTCACTCGTTAATCTAATCACAAAACTGAATACAGCAACACAATTTGCAGACTTGGAAAAAATCTGGAAAAAGAAAAAGACAGGGAAAAAAAAGGGTCGGGTTCCCACCCATGGGCTTGGCCCATCTGGCCTGGAGGCTGGGCTGGAGGCGCTTGGGCCGCGCTTGGCTGGGCCGCCGGTGGCGCGTTGGAGCAGGCCGGCCCACGGGAGGGTCAACGCCGCTGGATCGGGCGTCCCGTTCCCGCACGGGCTGCGACGGCCGTCGCTGCATGGCTCGCCGGCCATCTGGTGCGGCGCGGCACAAGGAGGAGGTGCAGGGCGACCCGAGGTGGTGGGAGGCGTCACGGCCACGGATCCGGGCTCGCCGGCGGGGTCCTAGGGCGGCACGGGCGAGCTTCGTTGGCCATGGCGGCCTCGAGCTCCTGGACAGAACCCATGGAGGCAGCGACGGCTTCCTTGGACCTGCGGCGAGAGGAGGCAGAGAGGGTTTGGAAGAGAAGCGAAAGGAAAGAGGCGCGGGGAGGAGAGGTGGTGGCGCGGCGGCCCGGCTGGCCGGCGACAACCGGAGGCGAGCGCGGCGGCGGCGGCCTCCATGGGCGGCGGCTGCGTCCAGGAGAGAGAGAGGAGAGCTAGGTGGGATTTGGGGGTGACGTGGCGGCCTTCGGGCCGTCCGATCTGCGATCCGACGGCTCCGGGCACCCCAGATCTAGGGTTTGGACGAAAAAAGGGCAATTGCGAAAATGGTGGCTATATTTCAGATCTGGGGGGCCTAGGTGCTTAGGGAAAACCCTAAGCAGGGTGGTGGCCTATTTATAGCCCGGGTGGCTGGCAGATTGCAAAAACATCCTCGGTTTCTCTCTCGCGGGTTCGGTCTTTACGTTTTTGACCGCCTGGGTACGCAGTAACTCCGATTCGGGTAAAACTTCGAACTGTGCGATCAGCGCGTCGAGCCGTCGGCGTGCACCTCACGCTGGAACCGTTTCGAGAACACTTTCCGGCGCACTATAAAAATAACCTGTTTAATTATTAAACGGGGTTTTTCATTCCGTTGGCTGCGGCTGGTCTCGTGCGGTTTTCGCGACGGTGATCGGGTGAAACCCGGTGTCGCAAAGGTCGAGTGTCAGGGTGGCAAGGGTCGGTCTCCGTCCAGTACGAGATAAGAGGGGGAAAAATAATCGCCGATCAATAAATCGGGGATGCAAACACCGCAAACAGCTCAGACAATCAACCAATTCACGCCGAAAACAATTTTTTTTAATTTTTCTGAAAACAGGGCTATTGCACCAGTCGCTGCAGCAGATGCGCGTGGTCTCGGGCTACACGCCCGTGCCTCCAGTTCCCTTCCCAATGGCCGAAAACACGATTCCGCCGAAGCTCGGGCGAGCACAGTGTCGTCGGCGATGACCTAGCCATTAGGGCCCCCTAATCCATCAACTAATCACCCCCCACAGAGGCTGACAGTGGGCCCTAGGGCCCCCTAATTAAACCACGGTTTAAAATAAACAGGGGATTAACCCCCTGTGACACTGACAAGGGGACCCCACTGGCCAGAGCGCCCATGACGTCAGCCATGCGTCATGCTGATGCAGTAATTGCATTTACGAATTAAATATATTCCAGAAAAGGCAGAAAAGGCTTTAAACTTTGAAAAATCATAAACAATTCATAATAACTCCAATTGGACAAATAATATACGAAAAATTATTAGAAAAATGCAAGGATTATGAATATGCAAATTGTTTCTATGTTTGACCATTTTAAAATGGGTGAACAGTAGCAAACATGAATATGACATAATTTGAATTTGAATTTGAAGTTTGAATTTGCATTCCAAATGCAATACACTTCAATTAAGATGAATTTTCCACAAACCAGTAGCATTCACATCATGGACAACTATACCATGTGCTTGTGCATTTTAATTTCATTTTGCCCCCCTTTGTTGATGATTGCTTCGGTAACAGTGTTTCCGAGACGGAGATCACCCCCGAAGAAGAAGACCAGTAAACCCGTGTATCGTCAGCAAGGCAAGCAAACCCCATTGTTCATGTCTATAAAATCCCACTTCCCTCTCAGTCTCGCTTATGCATTGATTAGGATGATCACCTTGTTATCGATTCTACCACATAGTTGAACCCATATCCGATGCATGACCTATCATCTTGTCACAGTAGTAAGCAAACCACAATCCTAGCTCACATAGGAGTTGATTGATATCATGTGGCCCCTGCAACTGTTACTTCTTATTGCATGCTTAGAGTTTACAATGAGGATGCTTTTGATGTGAGTCGGGATGATAGTGAACATGGTGTTAATGAAAGTGAAACTTTGTTGGTGAATCTACCCTAATACAAGGTGAACGATGAGAGGTTGTTTAGGAGTACACAGTGGGTTGTCTCGTTGAACACCGTCTTAAGCCTGAGTTCTTGTATGGTAATCCGAGACAAAGAGTACAACCACACATTGGGCTCACTAACCCCTCTCGACCTATTAGCTCACCCTGATCCAAGTCCAGGAGTCACACCTAGTTCGGGTTTTCCATTCGGCATATGCATAGAAAGATAAAGGAAATGAAAAGTGGCATCATGGTAGGGCTTATAGAACATGGCTTGTCAAGCGGAGAACCATCCGTCGAGGTGGGCTTGTCAGTCGTGCCTACATGGTTTGAGTCCTGACTGGAAGCTCGGCCGGAATTCCAGTTTGGTTTGGAACTCAGACAGTTGACTCCTTGGACTAGAACAGTGTCGTGAGGTAAGTTTCATGGTGAACATCCTCGCTGGCACCCCTTGAATGGTGATGAGTACTTGGCAGTAACTGATGGTCCTGTGTGTGTAGCGGTACACCCCTGCAGGGTTAACCAAACTATTCGAATAGCCGCGTCCGCGGTCATGGACTACTTGGAAAACTGTGCTTGATTATTGGACAACTTGAATGGATACTCTAAAACTTGCCAAGATAAGTGTGAGTGATGTGGCGTGCTTCCTCGTGGGGAATTCGAGGAAGTATCCATAGTGGTGTATTGGATGGAGACTTGGTAGTGGACTCATGTACGCTTCTTACCTCAAGTCTGGTACTCGTAGTACAGGACTAGCCAAGTTAAAGCTGGCACTTCTGCATGTTGAAACCCCACCTCCCTTTACCTTGAAACTTGAGCATGAGTAGTATAGTTCTGATGTATGTATTGCTGAGTACGAATTTTTACACACGTTTGCTTATTCTATGTTTTAGATGAGAAACCAGACCCCGATGGAGACACCTTCCCGAAGCTCGACGTTGACTAAGCTAGTATAGTTCCAGACAGCAGCCTGGTCCCTCGTGGAAGGGCATGTATGTTGAACAAGGCTTCTTTTAGCCTTTTTTTAATATTTTCTGTACTCAGACCTAATTTGCTTCCGTTGTTTGATGTAATGTTGGATCACAGACTCATGATCTCTTTGTGTACTCTATGTGTAAGTCAATAAAGATATACTTTGTAGAGTTCATGCAATGTGTACCTGCTGTTTACACTGGACATGTATGCTACGTGTATGATTATAACATGCATGTCTTAGTGTGGGGTTCGATAGCTTAGTTGAGTTCTTGCCGGCGGTCTTTATACACCCAGTGGCCCTTAGATGTGTGCAGCTTGGGGCATCACGATGTGATTGCTCGTGACTCTGTCACGTGGCACACTTTGTTGTATGATCGAGCCCACCCGAGACCCCGGCTAAGTGATCGGGCTGGAGTCTGTTTATGTAAGTGTTATAATTCAATCGATAATATGGTTGAGGCGACTTGTCTATGAGTATGGGATTTCACTACCCATAATCATTTAGACTTGTGAGCAGGCGATGAGGACCCATCTCAGTTGATCATCCTCCCTGGATGGGATGCCCCTCACATACGATGCTTTCCGAGAGTGTTCTGTGCTTGGCCTTGTCTGCTTGGACAAGTGGGTACGACTCTCGGCTCTCCATATGATTGAGTTGTGACTGGAATTACATACGCATATTCCGGGTCCCGACAGACTTGGTATCAGAGCAGGACTGTCTGTAGGATTATCAAGCCTTGGTCGAAGTCGAGTCTAGCATTCTATAGTTATATAGTTACTTGGGTATAAAGGGAACAACGTAAGGCTTCTTTTTCTCCTTACCCTCATCGATCTGAGTTCTGAGTCACCCTCATATTTTCTACTGGAAGATAGGACTAGGCTCTTCTATGTCTTACTAGAACACCTCGTTGTTTGCTTCTTTGTAGCCGTAGGAAAGTTGTGTTCGGTTGTCTAGAGTCATTGTGCTTCCTATTTTTGAACTTCTTATGTAAGTGCTGTTAAAATGTTGTGAGAATTTTGATTTCTCTTACAATTACAGCCGTTATGTTGTCCGAGTCATTCCAGCTTTCTTCATAATCTGATGCATTTGCAAAATCCTTCCCTCCATTTCGGTTGTCTTTCCATAAGAATTGTTAGGTAGCATACCTGACAGTTCCATAGAGTTTGTTGTAGGTTTTGTTCTAGAAACCTATAGTGATTCATTTGCAGCTCTTCCTCCCACTTTAGATTTCTTCTAGCAAGAAGAACCACACTAACCATCTTGTTGGGGTACTTTGCTACTCTGACATTCTGTTGTAGCCCCTAGTAAACCTTGGTCATCCTCTAGGAAGCTATCCGGAGATCCAACCCCTTAAACTATGCCCCCGGACAGATGCGTAGAATTCATCGTAGATCTTATGCCAGGCACAACCCCAATTTCCAGACGCCCATACAAAATGGCCCCACGTGAGTTAGCTGAGCTAAAAATCCAACTTGAAGCTTTGTTGGTAAAAGGCTTCATCCGCCCTAGCTTATCGCCATGGGGTTGCCCCGTTCTGTTCGTAATGAAGAAAGATGGAACAGAAATGATGTGCGTAGACTATCGCCCGCTAAATCTAGCGACGATAAAGAACAAGTACCCACTGCCTAGGATCAATGATCTTTATGATCAACTTGCTGGATCCTATGTCTTCTCCAAGATGGATTTGAGATTAGGCTATCATCAAATCAAAATTAGAAACAAGGACATTCCCAAAACGGCTTTCACTACTCGTTATGGTCTTTACGAGTTCACCGTCATGTACTTCGGTCTAACCAATACCCCTGCCACTTTTTCACGCATGATGAACTCGATCTTCATGGAGTATTTGGAAAACTTCGTCGTGGTTTACCTTGATGACATTCTCATCTACTCGAAGAACGAAGAAGAACATGCCGAGCATCTTAGGCTGGTATTGATGAAACTTCGAGAGCATCGCCTGTATGCAAATTCTCCAAGTGTGAATTTTGGCTACCAGAAGTGAGCTACTTAGGCCACGTGATTTCTGCAAAAGGCATTGTTGTCAATCCCGAGAGAGTTCAGGCCGTCCTTGACTGCACTCCACCTGAATCGGTTAAGCAAGTTAGGAGTTTTCTTGGCTTAGCAAGCTATTGTCGCCGCTTCGTCGAGAACTTTTCTAAAGTTGCAAAGCCTCTGACTGAACTCCTCAAGAAAGATAAGAAATTCGAATGGACTCCCAAGTGCGAGGAAAGCTTTCAAGAGCTGAAAAGAAGATTGACTTATGCACCCGTACTTGCGTCTCCAGACACCAAAAGGGATTTCGTGATCTATTGTGATGCTTCACGGCAAGGGTTAGGAGGCATAGTTATGCAAGATAGACATGTGGTAGCATACGCTTCACACCAGTTGCGTCCACATGAAGAGAACTATCCTACCCATGATCTTGAACTCGCTGTCGTAGTTCATGCCCTGAAGACATGGGATCTATTCCGACCACCAAAGCCTCAAATAAATTTTCACCCAGCCAGATCTTAATCTCAGGCGAAGACGCTGGATTGAGTTGATAAAAGATTATGACTTAGGAATTTCTTTCACCCCAGGCAAAGCCAATGTCATGGTTGATGCACTAAGTCGTAAGTCGTATTGTAACAACCTCATGTTACAACAATATCAACCACTTCTTCCTGAGGAATTTCTAAAGCTCAACCTCGAGATTGTTCCTCGTGGATCTCTTTTCAACTTGGGGGCGAAACCAACTCTTGAGGATCAAATCATAGTTGCCCAAAGGCGTGCACGAGGTGTTCGCCGGATCAAGGAGAACATTGCTAGCGGAGTTGCTAAATGTTTCTCCATAGATAGTAAAGGAACGGTATTCTTTGAAAATCGTTTGGTAGTACCTAAGAATAGGGATCTAAGGCAACTCCTCCTTAAAGAAGCCCATGACACTCCCCTCTCTATTCATCCCGGTAGCACAAAAATGTACCGAGATCTACGCCAGAGATTTTGGTGGACTAGGATGAAGAGAGACATTGCTCGATATGTTGCCGAATGTGATGTTTTTCGTCGCATTAAGGCCGAAAACCAAAGACCTACTGGTACACTTCAACCTTTGCCTATTCCCGAGTGGAAATGGGACAAAGTCGGTATGGACTTCATCACTGTCTTTCCAAAAACCCAGAAAGGAAATGATGCCATCTTCGTTTTCATTGACAGACTTTCCAAAGTTGCTCACTTCCTTCCCGTTCGCGAGTCTATAACTGCTAGCCAGTTAGCGGACTTTTATGTCTCTAGAATCGTGTCTCTTCACGGTGTTCCTTTGGAAATCAATTCTGATCGTGGTAGCCTTTTCACATCTAGATTTTGGGGAAGCTTCCAGAATGCTATGGGAACTCATCTCTCCTTTAGCACAACTTTCCATCCTCAGTTTAGTGGTCAAGTTGAAAGGGTTAACCAAATTCTTGAAGACTTGCTCAGAGCTTTTGTTATATCTTTCGAAAAGAATTGGGAGAAGTCTCTTCCATTTTCCGAATTTGATTATAACAACAGTTTCCAATCTAGTCTGAACTTGGCTCCTTTTGAACTCCTCTATGGACGAAGAAGTCGAACACCCCTAAACTGGTCAGAAACCGGTGAAAGACAATTCTTTGGAATGGATATGATCAAGGAAGCATAAGAGAATGTTCGCATTGTTCGTGATCGATTGAAAGCCGCCCAGTCTCATAATAAAAGCTACTATGATTGTCATCATAGGCAAGAAAGCTACAATCTGGACGAGAAGGCTTACCTTTGGGTTACTCCTCTGAAGGGAACCCAATGATTCGGTATCAAAGGAAAGTTGGCCCCACGTTACATTGGACCTTTCCGCATTCTTGCTAAACGTGGAGAAGTTGCCTACCAACTTGAACTACCCCCGCACCTTTCCCGAGTACATGATGTATTCCATGTGTCACAACTCAGGCGTTGCTTCAAGGACCCCATCCGCGAAGTCGACCATGAAACGCTTGATCTCCAAGATGACCTTTCTTATCGAGAGTACCCTGTTCGTATTCTTGATTCAGCAGAGAGTGTCACTCGTCGGCAGAAGATCAAGTTTCTGAAAGTGCAATGGTCACACCACTCCGAGAAAGAAGCAACATGGGAAAGAGAAGACCGCCTCCGTGCCGAGTACCCCACCTTCCGCCCACAGACTTCTGAATCTCGGGACGAGATTCTTTTGAGGGGGGGCGAGTTGTCAAAACCCCAATTTTAGGTATGTGCTAGAGTTTGTTTGATCCTTTGCATCATGTAAATTTTTCAAATGAAATTCAAATGGGGAAAGCAGAAAGCCCTGAAGAATTTAATTCAAATGGCCAGACAAAAATTTCTTCCAAAAATTCCTCTGTTATTTTTGAAAAGTCTTATAAATAAGCATGATCACATATAAAGTGAAGTGGGTCCCACTGCATGCTCCAAGTTTCATCAAAAAAATCCAAACAGAGCTTGGAAATCAAATAATAACCCTATTTGAATTGAAATTCAAATTATTTGAATTTCAAAAATCTTCAAAACTTGGGGGTGGCTAGTTACATGCTATGTAAGTCCATACAGAAGTTTTTGGAAATTTATAAAATGATTTGATATGGAAATCAAATCAAAACAAATTACAGAAAATTAAATAAAAAGAAAAACAAAAGAAAAGGGGCGGAGCCCACTTACCTGGGGCCCAACTAGCCGAGGCGGCCAGCCCAGGGGCAGCCTCGTCTTCTTCACGGCGCCAAGCAGGCGCGCAGCTGCGTGCCGCGCATGCCGCGGCCGGCGACGTTGCCATGGCGAACTGCTTGCTCCCCCTCGTCGTTATCTGGCGCCTGGAAGCCCGTTGGTTGCCCTCTCCTTCCCTCCCCTCTCCTGGCCCTTACTTCTTCCTCCACGGCGAATCTCGCGCGGACCCGTGACCTAGCCAGAGCACGCCGCCGTGGACCGCGTGGCCAAAGTGCCTTACTCGTCGCGCCGTCCTGTCCAGGACGCTCCTTGACGACTACTTCATCGCGCCGCGCTTCCAATTTGAGCGAGGGCCCAACCGAGGCGACGCCAGCGTCAGGACTTCACCGCCGGCTGCCATCGACTCCGGCGAGAAATTACTCACCGCCGAGGCCCCTCCGACCTCTTCGTCGTTGCCATCGAGCTACGGTGAGCTTTGCGCCCTATTTCCCCCTCCACGTTCTTCTTTTCCAGCCACGTATCACCATCTCGCCGTGGACAGAGCCCGGCCACCGCGCACTTCGTCGTAGCCATGGCCCGGGACCTACCTGTGACACCCTAGTCGCTGCAGCAGATGCGCGTGGTCGCGGGCTACATGCCCGTGCCTCTAGTTCCCTTCCCCGTGGCCAAAAACATGATTCCGGCGAGGCACCGGCGAGCACAGTGTCGCCGGCGACGACCTAGCCATTAGGGCCCCCTAATCCATCAACTAATCACCCCCACAGAGGCTGACAGTGGGCCCCAGGGCCCCCTAATTAAACCACGATTTAAAATAAATAGGGGATTAACCCCCTGTGACACTGACAAGGGGACCCCACTGGCCAGAGCGCCCATGACGTCAGCTATGCGTCATGCTGATGCAGTAATTGCATTTATGAATTAAATATATTCCAGAAAAGGCAGAAAAGGCTTTAAACTTTGAAAAATCATAGAAAATTCATACTAACTCCAATTTGGACAAATAATATATGAAAAATTATCAGAAAAATGCAAGGATTATGAATATGCAACTTGTTTCTATGTTTGACCGTTTTAAAATGGGTGAACAGTAGCAAACATGCATATGGCATAATTTGAATTTGAATTTTGAATTTTCATTCCAAATGCAATAAACTTCAATTAAGATGAATTTGCCACAAACCAGTACCATTCACATCATGGACAAATATATCATGTGCTTGTGCATTTTATTTTGATGTTGCCCCCCTTTGTTGATGATTGCTTGGGTAACAGTGTTTCCGAGACGGAGATCACCCCCGAAGAAGAAGACCAGTAAACCCGTGTATCGTCAGCAAGGCAGGCAAACCCCATTGTTCATGTCTATAAAATCCCACTTCCCTCTCAGTCTCGCTTATGCATGGATTAGGATGATCACCTTGTTATCGATTCTACCGCATAGTTGAACCCATATCCGATGAATGACCTATCATCTTGTCACAGTAGTAAGCAAACCACAATCTTAGCTGACATAGGAGTTGATTGATATCATGTGCCCCCTGCAACTATTACTGCTTATTGCAGGCTTAGAGTTTACAATGAGGATGCTTTTGATGTGAGTCGGGATGATAGTGAACATGGTGTTGATGAAAGTGAAACTTTGTTGGTGAATCTACCCTAATACAAGGTGAACGATGAGAGGCTGTGTAGGAGTACACAGTGGGTTGTCTCATTGAACACCGCCTTAAGCCCGAGTACTTGTATGGTAATCCGAGACAAAGAGTACAACCATACATTGGGCTCACTGACCCCTCTCGACCTATTAACTCACCCCGATCCAAGTCGAGGAATTACATCTAGTTCGGGTTTTCCATTCGGCATATGCATAGAAAGATAAAGGAAATGAAATGTGGCATTCATGGTAGGGCTTGTAGAACATGGCTTGTCAAGCGGAGAACCATCCGTCGAGGTGGGCTTGTCAGTCGTGCCTACATGGTTTGAGTCCTGACTGGAAGCTCGGTCGGAATTCCAGTTGGGTTTGGAACTCAGACAGTTGACTCCTTGGACTAGAACGGTGCCGTGAGGTAAGTGTCGTACTCGTAGTACAGGACTAGCCAAGTTAAAGCTGGCACTTCTGCATGTTGAAACCCCACCTCCCTTTACCTTTAAACTTGAGCATGAGTAGTATAGTTCTTATGTAAGTCTTGCTGAGTACCACTTTGTACTCACGTTTGCTTACTCTATGTTTTAGATGAGAAACCAGACCCCGATGGAGGCACCTTCCTGAAGCTCGATGTTGACTAAGCTAGTATAGTTCCAGACAGCAGCCTGGTCCCTCGTGGAAGGGCATGTATGTTGAACAAGGCTTCTTTAAGCCATTTGTTAATCTTGTCTGTACTCAGACCTAATTTGCTTCCATTGTTTGATGTAATGTTGGATCACAGACTCGTGATATCTTTGTGTACTCTATGTGTAAGTCAATAAAGATATACTTTGTAGAGTTCATGTAATGTGTACCTGCTGTTTACAGTGGACATTTTTGCTGCATGTATGATTATAACATGCATGTCTTAGTGTGGGGTTCGATAGCTTAGTTGAGTTCTTGTCGGCGGTCTTTTATACACCAAGTGGCCCTTAGATGTGCGCAGCTTGGGGCATCGCGATGCGATTGCTCGTGACTCTGTCACATGGCACACTGATGGCTTCTCGCCCCCTTCGTTGGTTACCCCAAGTGGAGGGTTGAGATGTAGTGCAGCAGTAGTTTTCCCTCGGTGAAGATACCAAGGTTTGTCTCCAGCAGGACTCCGGAGATGATAAGTAGGTGTCAGCGGCGCAACTGATGCGGACCTGCACACTGACACAGATAACTTTGTTCCCAACAAAGTTCAGAGAGGTTGTCAATCTCTTCGGTCTTGTTGTTTACAAAGGATAAAACGCAAGGGATAATAATAGCAACTTGAATGTAAATGCAGAAAAGTAAATATAGCGTGGAAACAGTGATAAGGATATGGACCGGGATACGTGATGTTCCCTAGTGATGTCTCTCTCCCAAAAGACGATAAAATTGCTATGCGAGGTAAACAAATTACAGAAAGGCAATTGACAGGATTATGAACGCACCGCAATGCTAACTATGCTACAAAAGAAAGGAAGAGGTTCAAAAGCACAGGCAGTACGCCAAGGTAAGTAGACCGAAATCCATCTGCATCTACTACTAATCATCCACCTTGAGATATCTATCCAGAACATCTCGCTGGTATTAAGTTGCGAGCCCCACCCAAAGTGTAAACCCAAAGCAACAGACAACTGCATTAAAAAGAACTCTGCGTAAAGTAAACAATCCTTGTAACCGCGATTACAAGCACCGTTGTTTTCCCCCTTGTGGCAACAGCACATCCCCTATACTCATGTTTCTGTCACTCAAGCGTGTCATTGGGGGGCATGAACCCACAATCTAGCACAACGCTCCCTCTTGGATTCACTACCTACTAGTTGGCAAAAGCAATAAACAGCAACGGAGAACATGCAAGAATCACTTAGGAACAAAAATATAAGAGATAAGAACCAAATACATTACTCTATCACAATCTGAACATAATCTCATAATCCATCAGATCCTATCAAACTCAACATAGCAATAGCAGAAATATTACAAAGGTGCCTCGATCATGTTGGGCAGCTCACGAGGTCTAAACAATGAAGAACAAAGAGGGGAGGAGAACATCACATAGCTACTGATCACGGACCCATGGTCCAAGGAAAACTACTCACGAGACATCCGGGGAGCATCCATGGTGGAGAGGAGACTCCCGGTGGTCAATCCTCCCTCCGGCAGGGTGCCGGGAAGAGGTCTTCTGGTGCTCCCGATCTTCGGAAGCGCGGCGGCGGCGGAACAGAGGCGAGTTCGCGGAATAGGGTTCTGCTTCTGGAGTTTTCCTGTGACGGGGGATAAATAGGCGAAAGGGGGCAACAAGAGGTGGGCCAGGGGCCCCAGGCGCCCCCTTGGCGCGGCCAGAGGTGGGGCCGCGCCAGGTGGCCGCCTGGGCCCCCTGGCTCCCCTCTGGCCCCTCCCGGGCTCTTCTCGAAGCTTCCTTCACGCTGATTTTTTATCTGAGTTTTCCCGGATTTTTCTGGCACATTTTATATGGGGGAAAACTAAAATAGAAAAACAGCAGAAAACAGGAACTGACACTGGGGCGCACTGAGTTAATAGGTTAGTCCAAATATGATAAAAAATGTATGAAAGTGTATCTAGATCATAGCAATATCACACAAAACATGCATGGAGCAAGCAGAAATTATAGATACGTTTTGGATGTATCACACACTTTGTTGTATGATCGAGCCCGCCCGAGACCCCGACTAAGTGATCGGGCTGGAGTCTGTTTATGTAAGTGTTATAATTCAATCGATAATATGGTTGAGGCGACTTGTCTACGAGTATGGGATTTCACCACCCATAATAATTTAGACTTGTGAGTGGGCGATGAGGACCCATCTCAGTTGATCATCCGGCCTTGATGGGATGCCCCTCACGTACGATGCTTTCCGAGAGTTTTCTGTGCTTGGCCTTGTCTGCTTAGACAAGTGGGTACGAATCTCGGCTCTCCATATGATTGAGTTGTGACTGGAATTAAATACGCATATTCTGGGTCCCGACAATTTTTCATGCCTATCTTTTTACAGTTGTGTGTTCTTTATCTTTTCGTAGCTACTGCCATGTTTAGTTTTAGTATTAGTTTGTCTTTAGCAAGAGCCTTGGATTTTGTTTAGTTTGTTTCTGCAAATCTCTTTTGTTTTCATGTTTATCTTGTTAAGAGAGTTGATTGTTGCACTGAGTTGTATCTTGTCTTGAAAGTAGATAATTGAGGTTGCTATTTAATTTTAGTAGTAACTTGCAATAGTTTTGAGGTATTGTTGTGAGTAATGTTTGAACTTTTGGTGTCAAGAGATCTAGCCTATTAGTGATATGTGTCGTATTTTGGGCAATCCGTGCTTATTTTCAAAACCTACAAAACTAGTTGAGAACTCTAGCTACTAGATGGATCACTAATCTTTTGAGGGATCAGATATTAGAGTACACTCACATACCATGAGTCGACGATGCGCAAGGATAACCAAACCCCCATACACTCCTCCTCGGGGTACTTGTCTCTTTGTGAACCTCCTTATCAGATTGACAGTTACCTATAATAAGTGCATGAGTTCTTCGGACTAATGTAAGTATTGAAAGTTGACACTTCCACCTCCTCATATTTGCTAGCCTCTTCCGTACCGTGCATTTCCCTCTTCTCACTCTGAGAGTTGGCGTCCACCTTCGCCGGTACATCCAAACCCTTGGCATGATACGCTTTGTCATCATAAACCTCCTTATATCTTTCCTCAACATAACCACCATACCTCTAACTATCAAGGAATTTCCATAGCCTTTCCGAGATATATTGCCATGCAACATCCACCTTTTCATGACTTGATCTTCATGTCATACATGTTCCTGCTACACTGGAAGAGGCATACATTTGCATACATCATGATATCTACATCTTCTTTATGTTTGAGTACCTTGTAAAGTGTGAAGATCTTCTATACCTTCTTGTAAAATATAGTGTTGCCCTTAAGTGAGGAAAAGATCCCAAAGTGGACAAAATAAAAGATCCCAAAGAGGAGAAATGAGAGTTAAATAGAAAGAGCCATTGAGGCCACCAAAACAATACAAAAAAAAGAAAAAAAAGAGAAAGGGGCAACACTACTATCCTTTTGAAAAGATCTACACTAGTACTCCCTCTTATCCTTGTACTCCATAGAGATGATCATACATGCATATAGCTATGTGGGGACCTTCACACTATAGAACTTGGCTTGCATATTCCAAGGATGAGCCTCCTCAAAAGAGCTCTAGGTCTTCATGAGCGAGCAAGTTAGATGCACCCCGACTAGTTCCATTGGAGAGCTTTTCTTAGCTCATATGTGCATCCGTTGCATGGCAATCCCTACTCCTCACATCAGATCTATCATTTGTCTCTCTCTCCGATGACCGTCCTCATTGATGTGAGCCCTTCTCATCCTTTTTATCTTCCTCCTACACCATATTTCTCTCTTTGCCATCCTAAGTGTCAACTCTCGTGCTTACGCTCATCCATTGCATGAGTGCTCAAAATATCGAAAAGGAGTGGATCAAATTGACTTGTACCTGGCTAGTGGTCTGGGGACGAGTCAAGATAAGATTCCAAAGAAGACCAAGTGTGAAACTTTATTAGATTGAGTTCTCAACAAAAATATATTTTCTCTCGTATTTCCATATCCCGCTTCTTGCACGCAAACACCATTTGGAGACATTCGAGTCACGGACAGCTAAGAGCTCTTGGACCTAATGTTCTTTCGTTGCTTGTTTCAATGCTAATATAGACTCTTGCATGTTACCACTTGAATTGAATGACATACCTTGATTGCTTTACTTTCAAAGTTCCTAAATGGTTGCTAGCATGTCACCACATAAATTATGCTTGTTATCATTTACCGACTCGAGGACGAGCAGGAATTAAGCTTGGGGATGTTGATACGACCCAAACGTATCGATAATTTCTGCTTGCTCCATGCATGTTTTGTGTGATATTGCTATGATCTAGATACACTTTCATACACTTTTGATCATATTAGGACTAACTTATTAAATCAGTGCACCCCAGTGCCAGTTCCTGTTTTCTGCTGTTTTTCTATTTCAGGTTTCCCCCATATTAAAAGTGCTCAAAAAATTCGGGAAAAATCAAATAAAAAATCAGCGTTCCGGAAGCTTCCGGATTCACCGAAGAAGGGTCAGAGGGGCCCCACCTGGTGCCCAGGCGGCCAGTGGGCGCGGCCTAGGGCTTGGCCGTGCCGGGTGGCCTTGTGGTCGACTGGTGGCCCCGCAGGTGCCCCCCTTTGGCTCTTATTTATACACCCATCGCAAAAACCCTGATTCCAGAACCCTTTTCTCCAGAAGCGATTCCGATCTCCGCAGCCATCGCCAACAAGCTTCAGGGGACCAGAATTCCTGTGTCGGCACCCTGCCGGGACGGGGAAGTGCCCCCGGATTCATCTCCATCGACGTTTCTTCCTCCCTCCATGATGCGGGAGTAGTCCCTCCAAGGGGCTGAGGTTTCTACCAGTAGCTATGTGATCTTATCTAGTATAATCCCCGAGACCATGGTGACAGCGGTCTATTGGACATGGGTTAGAAGAATATTTTCATGAGTGATTTCCTTTTTGTGTGTTGATTGAAGATTGAGAGTCTCTTGGTGCTTGTCTTTGACTATCCTTGAGATATATTGTGGTGTTTGTGGTACTCTCTTTGGATTTCCGCGGTGACATTGGAAATCCATAGATTGAGAACTACAAACTCTAAGGTGTGATTTTTTAGCCCTACATAATTATTGTCCTTTCTTGACCACAAAGGAATGAACTCCGAGTACGTCTCCATTGCATGTTTTATGGGAAATATCATGTGATTAGACTATGTTAATGTTGTTGAGAGTTGCCACTAGTGAAAGTATGAAGCCTAGGCCTTGTTTGCATCATTGTTACACCGTTTGTGCTCACTTTTGTCACATGTTTGCTTGCTGCACCTTTTATTACAGAATTATATTACCTTGCTTTGCCGCACCTATCACTCGTATTTTACCATCTCTTCGCTGAACTAGTGCACCTATACAACTCCTAGTTGTATTAGGTGTGTTGGGGACACAAGAGACTTCTTGTATCTTAATTGCAGGGTTCCTTGAGAGAAACCTTCTTCAACCTCAACTTCCCTGAGTTCAATAAACCTTAGGTCATCCACTTGAGGGAAATTGCTGCTGTCCTACAAACCTTTGCGCTTGAAGGCCCAACATAATCTACAAGAATAGAAGTATGTGTAGACATCATCCCCCTAGGGAATATAACCCTGTTCGGTTTAATATTGCTTCGACAAGTGCTTTCACCTCTTCTCAGTCACCTGCTCGTTTCTGGTTGGTTAAGAAGAACTAATTCTTCTGCAGCGCTATGTCTCTGGTGGATCCGAATGGGTCATGGACAGTGGTTTCACTAATCATATGATCGGATACAAGGGTTTATTCACCAAAGAAAAATTATCTCAATCTTCTCAGAAGTACATTACCTTCGGTGATGACAACAAGGGTAAATTTTTAGGTTTGGGTAAGGTTGCCATATCGAAAGATAAGCATATTGACAAGGTTATGCTAGTTCAATCTCTTGGATATAATCTTATGTCTATTTCAAAGCTTTGCGATATGGGTATGCTTGTTCTATTTTCTGCTTCGCATTGTGTTGTCTTTTCACAGGATGACTATACATTTGTCTTCGAGGGTTACCGAAAAGGAGATTTATATATCGTTGATTTTTCTTTGGGCCCTGCTGTATCCACATGCTTAATGGCTAAAGCTTCATCTGGTTGGTTATGGCATAGAAGACTTGGTCATGCAGGGATGAGAAATCTTCAAACTCTAGTAAAGAAGAAGCATGTAATTGGTCTTAGCGTAGTTAAATTCGATAAGGATCATCTCTGCAGTGCTTGTGAAGCTGGAAAGATTACAAAGAAACATCATTCAAAGAAGACTATCATGACTACTACTCGTCCCTTAGAATTGCTTCACATGGATCTGTTTGGTCCTCAAAATTATGCAAGTTTGGGAGGCAATAAATATGGTCTAGTTATTGTTGATGATTTCTCTCGCTATACTTGGGTTTTATTTCTGGATGACAAGAGCAAAGTTGTTGAAATCTTTAAGTTATTCGCTAAGAGAGCACAAACCGAATATGAATTAACTCTGAAGCATATCTGAAGTGACAATGGAACTGAATTCAAAAATACTCATATTGAAGATTTTCTTGATGATCATGGTTTCACTCATGAGTTCTCTACTGCTTATACACCTCAACAAAATGGTGTGGTTGAAAGGAAGAATATAACTCTTATTTAAATGGCCAGAACAATGCTTGCTGAATACAAGACTCCTATCAGGTTCTGGGCTGATGCAATTAACACAGCATGCCATATCATCAACAAGGTTTACCTTCACAAATTTCTAAAGAAGACTTCACATGAGCTTATCACTGGTAACAATCCAAATGTTTCATATCTTAGGGTGTTTGGTGCTCCTTGTTTTATTAGAGACATGAATCATAACTCCAAATTTTCCCCTAAGGCACATGAAGGTTTTCTCCTAGGTTATGGCACAAATCTCACACTTACAGAGTGTATAACTCTCACTTCGGGAAGGTTATGGAAACTGTAAATGTGAGTTTTGATGAAACTAATGGCTTTCAAAAGGAGAATTTGCCTCCTGATCTAGATGAACCTCCTCTTGATGAAGTGATAAGGTCCATGGCTATTGGAGATTCGCCCTATCGAAGCAAATACTCGTCAAGCCAATCAATATGATGATAATCCAATATTCCCACACATATCCCGGGGCGCTGGAGATCAACATCCTGAAGCTAATGATGAACAGGACGAAGAAGAACCCAGGAACGAAGAGAATGCAGATCCTGAAGGAAATGATCCTGAAGGAAATGCCAATCCCGAAGGAAATGCTGATTCTGAAGAAGAACTAGAGCCACAAGCCAATGAAAATGCACTGTCTCATGTGCGAAGAAGAGTTGATGTTGATTCGATCCTCAAAGAAATTCAACAACCAGGTCGTCCCACAACTCGCTCTCGTACTCGTTTGGCTAACTTCTGTGGAAACTTTTCGTTTGTCTCCATGCTAGAACCTTCAAAGTTTGATGAAGCCATGAAGGACCTAGATTGATTAACTTCTATGCTCGAAGAACTCAACCAATTTGAGCGAAACAAATTCTGGTCCTTAGTTGAAAGGCCTGATCCCACGAAGCACAACATCATTGGTACCAAATGAATTTTTTGCAATAAGAAAGATGAAGACGGTATAGTGGTAAGAAAGAAAGCAAGACTGGTAGCACAAGTTATCGATTTCGGCAAAACTTATGCTCCAGTTGCTCATCTCGAATCTATTCGTGTTCTGCTTTCTTTTGCAAATTTCAGTGGTATCCTGCTTTATCAAATGGATGTGAAAAGTGCTTTCCTTAACGGAGAAATTGAAGAAGAAGTGTATGTTATGCAACCTCCAGGTTTTAAAGACTCGAAGAATCCTGACATGATGTACAGGTTGCACAAGGCTCTTTATGGGTTAAAGCAATCACCTCGTGCTTGGTATGACACCCTAAAGGATTTCTTTCTGAAGAAAGGCTTCAAACAAGGAACAACTGACCCAACTCTTTTCACTCGCTCATATAATGGTGATTTGTTTGTATGTCAAATATATGTAGATGATATTATCTTTGGCCGTACTAACACTGATATCAGCGAAGAATTTGCCAAAATGATGTCAAAGAAATATGAGATGTCTATGATGGGTGAATTGAAGTTCTTCCTTGGACTTCAAATCCGTCAACAGAAGAATGGCACCTTTATTTTCAAAGAAAAATATCTCAAGGATTGCCTGAAGAAGTTTGGACTCACTGATTGCAAAATTATTAAGACTCCAATGCCTACCAATGGCTTCCTAGATGCAGATGGTAAGGGCAAACCCTTTGATCAGAAGAAATATCGGTCTATGATTGGTTCTCTTTTATATCTTTGTGCATCTAGACCTGACATTATGCTTTCATTATGTATATGTGCTCGCTTTCAGGCAAATCCAAAGGAATCACATCATATTGCTGTAAAGCGAATTCTTCGATATCTTGCTCACACACCTACCTTGGGCTTGTGGTATCCCAAGGGTTCTCAGTTTGATCTAATTAGCTATTCTGATTTGGACTGGGCTGGTGATCGTGTTGATAGGAAATCTACTTCTGGCACTTTTCATTTCCTCGGAAGATCACTTGTGTGTTGGGCTTCCAAGAAGCAAAACTGTGTATCAATATCAATCGCTGAAGCCGAATATATTGCTGCTGGCTCATGCTGCACTCAGATTCTTTGGCTTAACCAGACGCTGAAGGATTATGGTATTATGTGAAGAAAATTCCTCTCCTATGTGATAATGAGAGTGCAATCAAAATTGCTAAAAATCCTGTGCAACACTCTCGCACGAAGCATATCGACATTCGTCATCATTTTCTTCGTGATCATGTTCGACGTGAAGATATTGTGATTAGTCATGTCAGAATTGAAGACCAACTGGCTGACATATTCACGAAACCATTGGATGAGAAAAGGTTCTGTGCATTGAGATGTGAGCTCAACATTTTGGACTCGCGCAATGTTCTATAAGACCGAACCTTTACATCCCTGTATATATTCATTTACTTCATTTCTGTTTGGATTCGACTTTGTTTTACTTTCGGTTTTATCTCTTATTTTGATTGGATTTAGTCCTCCATGCTTATCACCTTTAGCTTCGATATTTATTTTCTTCGAGGTGATAAGTTTCAGACCCTACCCTTTTTGTTCTTTTTTCTCCCTTACTCTATCTGTCTAAAATGGTAGAACACATTTGAAACGAAAAGTGATATGCTTCGAACGTCATTGAGTTCCGAATCATATGCTTCCAACTTCATCGAAGTTTTACTCGAGACCAATACTTATTCTTCGGTCGTTGAGATTCCGTCAATTCCGGGTCATTGAGATTCCCTCGTGATTCGATACCATATCCTGACCATAGAATCCGGAGAGTCAGTTGCTGGGAGCCGTTTGACCTGATCTGACACCCCCGTCAGGCCAGCCCTATTTAAGGCATCAACCCAGCGACACAAAACCACCCGCTCACTTCATCTCTCCCGGAACCCTAACTCTCTCCCGAGCGTGCCGTCGAGCTCCTCCTTCTCCTCGCCGACGACTGCGCCGCTTCGATGCCTGACAGCCGCCGCCGTGGACTTCACACCATCGACGAGCACGTCCTCTGCTCCTCACCACCGTAGCTGCTCGATGTCACCAAGTTAGGGTACTCCGAGCCCTCGATCCAATCTCTCTATCTCTGTTCTTCCTTCTCACGATTGGATCCGAGTTCTTAGTGTTGTTTTTCGGTTGATTTTGTTAGGCATACCGGAATGGAAGTGGACGATGCAGTTCGCCTTCCACCCTCCATACCTTTATACTTCGCATATGTGCGGCAAGTATACCGAAGCCAATCGCCATTTGTACTACCCTTTTCCACCGAAGCTTCCTCACCCCAATATGCTCAAGACTCCCGATAACTATCTAGAGGAGCAAGAGCGCTCGAGGATCGCTGCTGAGAAGAAACGCATCAAGGATGAAAATAAGGCAGCCAAGCTAGTTGCTGCTGAAGCCGTTGGAGAGGGCTAGAACTCGAAGAAGAAACGGAAGCTGAAGAAGAAATCAACCTCACCCCCTCATGCCTTCACAGATGAGGATGAGCGAGCCAAACAGGATCAAGCCGCTCTTGAAGACTCAATGCATTATGAGTCAAATTCTGAAGCTGATGACGAATCAAATGCTGAAGCAGATGATGAGTCTGAGCCTGCTCCTCGACAGAAGGAAAAAGCTTCGTATTCCATTGAAGAAGAAGCCCAGAAAGAAACCTGCTGCAAGAGGGCTAAGGATACAAGATCCATCTGACAAGCCCACAGCTCTCCCCACCATTGATATGACCAATTTGGTGCTGGAAAAACCATTGGCCTCCAAGACACCTTCTGAGAAACTTAATACTAAGAGGCGGTCGAAGCTAAAGCATGACCCCTCGAAGAACTTGCGGACAGAGAAAATTGTTGCCCCAGTGAAGCCCAAATGAACTGCTGCTCCAGTGAAGCCTAAGCCCACTGTTGCAACACAGCCTTCAACAAAGAGAAAGCTCACTGAAGAAGAGCTGAAACAGAAAGACCTCGAGGAGGCACTTGACAGGAGCATTCTTGCCCACGAGTCTGCTGTCAAGCAGAGGGAAGCACAAGAAGCAGCCATGAAAAAACGTGAACTTGAAGCTGCTAATATTGTTGCTGCCCAGGCTGAAATGAAGCGCAAGCTCGCTGAAGCAAAGAAGAATGAAGACAAAGCAGCTGCTGAAGCCAAACAGTTGGCTGATAATGAAGCTAAAAGGAAAGCTAAACTTGCTGTCCTCAACACCAAAAAGGTAGAGAAAGCAGATAGAGCTGCTCAGAAGAGGTCCATTGTGGACATGACTCCCCCCAGTGAAGTAATTCCCTCGAAGCAAAAAGGGATTTCACTGTCTGAAGCACAAGAAGAAGCTGATCGCTAAAGTGCGCACCAATTCCCTGATCCCCGTGAAGGAGAACTATGGGATCACTTGGGTATTGCTGATGAAATTTGGAACAAATGTGAGGCAGAAGATCCTGAAGCACTTTATCTTGGTGACGTGTATATTTCAGGCTCCATCGAAGCCATGGTAACCACCCTGATCAGTTAGCTGAAGGACTTGCATTCTCGTGATCGCTCTAAGATTGCTAAGTTTCATAACTATCAACAGCGTGCTGAAGAAAAAAAGACTTCAAGACGCATGCACTCAAATTTCTTCAGCAGGTGACTGACGTGAATACCACCACTAAGGACAACATCAAGATCTTCAAGAGAAAGACCAAAGCGGCTGTAGCAGAAATGGTCAAGAACCATAATGCTTCAATCATGCAAAGGGATTCCAAGAAGCGCAAGGATGCGCTTGAAGCTAAACCAGCCGATGTAAAACCTTCTGAAGCTAAACAGTCTAATCCCTCACCAAAGAAGAGGACTACCAAGAGGCGAAAGATGACACTATCCTCGGCCGCGGATATGGACATCAGTGATGAAACTCCCGTCCAGTATACGCAAGACCCAACCCCTACTCCTCCTGCCACTGAACTGAAGCCTAAGCCATCCAAACAACAAAAGCCTCCAGTTCCACCCACCAAGACTCCGACTCCTCCACCAAAAGCACCCACTCCCAAGCAAACCCCCACTCCCTGCACTCCCACACCAACTCCACCTGCCGCAGAACCCACTCCACCTCGTGCTCCAACTCCACCCCATGTTCACTCTCCCGTACCACAAAGAGCTGCCACCCCACCTGCCGCAGATGTGCCTCGCTCGTCTGCTCCCCAACAATCCCCTCGCCCGGAAGCACATGAATTTCACCAACCCTCCCCTTCAAACTCAAGAACACGCGACTCACGTGATATTTCTCCCGCCCGAACTGCTCAAGAGTCTAAAGCTCATGTTCCATAGCCTGATGCACATGAAGACGAAGAACAAGTGAAAATCCTAAACCCTTCGCAAGAATAGGCTTTAATTGTTGCTCAGACTGCTGGCACTTCCAGAGTTTCCCCATCCGCACCTCAGCAAAAGCTTCGACCTCGTTGCCATCCATGCCAAGACACCCAACTCGAAACTAATTACCCTCGCGAAACTATTCCTATCTTCAAGGGTGCTGGTTGTTCTTCGCGCCATGGACCAGACTTCAATCTTGAACAGCATCAGAAGAGGCACAAATTCTTTGGCACAAGTCCTTATGCTTCCGATCGCACCGCCGATGATCTTCGCTTCTGGACAGCAGAACAACAGATATTATATACCAAAGTTTTCCATCAACAGGGTGTGCTGTTTCGCCACCGGTACCTTGATATGCGAAGTCTTTCAACTGCAACCTTCTTCCAGAACATCACCGAAACCATTGAGAATCAGAATTTAAATCGGTTGTTTGCCTTGAGCAGTCCATCCAATTCTGAACTCATCAAGCAATTTTATGCCACTCTATACGTTTCGGGTGATGCCAATGAACCCAACACTTGGATTCTCGAATGGATGATTCAAGGAGAAATCTTCAGAATGTCTTCGGCTGAGTTCATGAATTTTTTAATATTCCAAGGCATACTGGAGAACTTGAAAAGATTCACATGGACCTAGATCTTACTGAAGAACAATTTGCAACGTTGCTGGACACTGAAGTCACTGCTGTTTATATTCCAGAAAACATTTGCTCGAAACATTTGAACTTCATTTCCAAGACTTGGTTGTATATCTTGTAAAAATCTTTGATCCCCTTAAGCACTGGTTCAGAAGAGTCCAACCTATATCATGAGACTAGGCATGCCATCATGAAGCTTACCCATGGACTGGTGTTTGATTTCAAAGGCTGCTTCATCGCAATCTAGTGCATGCTGCAGAACTTCCATTCACTTTGAAGCCATATGCTCCCTGTCTACAAGTGTCTGTGACTATGGCCATAATGAAGACTTTGTGGAGCGGCATCATCTGAAGATTTTCACACCTCCAGTGCGTGACACTTTGGAATTGCTAAGGAAACCCAACGACATCTTTGGAACATATGTTGGGGTGCGTCATGAAGTCAATGAGTGGAATGTCTCAAAGAAATTCCGGAAAGACTGCCATCACTTTGAAGTAAATCTTCGATCGCAACAACTGCTTGAGAACTTCATTGAAGCCAATTAGCGCCAGATGCAATTCTTGGAAGATGAAGTCAATCTTGTTGGCAACATAGCACTCAACAACAACCAATATCTTCGTGTGCTAAAGCGCCATTCCTGGAAAGGGCTGCGAAAGTTTAATTTTGTAAAGGGTCTTCGCAAAGATCACATATACAAAGAATATACACATCTGCAGCGAAACTTTTCTAGGGACGACACAGTTGATCGCCCGAATCAGAAGCTCCCGCCCCTTCACAAGAATGATGAAGTGTTCTTCGTCAACGAGCCAGATCCCATCAGGCCCGACACCATCTCCCAGAACGACTCCGTCACTTCAAAGGACAACGCCGGCCATGATGACAGCAACCTCGACATCGACCTCATCACCCAAAAGAATCTCGAAGTTCTTCCTTCACCCGAGTCGGAAGAAGAGTCTTCAGGATACCAATCTTCTTCGGGCGAGTCCCCGTCAAGTTCTGCTTTGTCGGGCTCCAAGGGTGCTGATGATGCGCAGTAATTCTCTCGATCCAGTTCCCAACCTTTTGTCCAATCATTGACAAAAAGGGGGAGAATGTTGGCATCGATGCGCTAGATTTGCATCGGGGTTAGGGCTTCTGCTTCTTAGTTGGCATTCATTTTTGGTTAAGTTACAACATACTTTTAATTCCCTTCGATTGGGATGTAACTTAAGTTTACATTCGGTCGTGCTACTCCTGTGCTAAACATATGTTTAATAACCCCCTTTGCTTGCAAGTATTGTTTCGTATTATCTATCTTACAAGTGGTTATTATTTATAAGTCACAGGTCATTGGAAGGAATTGCATCTACATCTGGATTTCAATTCTCACACATAATTTCCTTCGCTAAGATATTTACTTAGCTCCCCACCGAAGAAATATTCCTCAAGCATTTACTTCGATTATGTAAATTTTCGATTCTTGCATTCAGGGGGAGTCGAAAACTTCATATCTTAGAGTTTGTCCCATCACTTCACAAAAACTTCAATGTATTTTATCGATGCCTGTTTTGTCAACAATAGTCCGAAAAGGTGGAGATTGTAAGAGCAAAGTTTTGCCCCCATGTGTTTTGGATATTGTTGGACAAGACAGTAGAGGAACTAACAATGTTTTCTAGTATAGTCAGTTGTTTGGGTTCCTGAAGGACAAGCTAGGTGATAAAGCCTCAAGGAAGATTTACATGTTACTGAATCACTACTCCATGAGCGAAGTTTTATCACAGAGCATGACCCCCAAAATTGAACGTTTCCTGAAGCTCAACTCATCGAAGGAAATGAAGAAGACGGCGCAAGACTTAGATGTTTTTGTGTAGTTATTTTTCTATTCTTTGAGTCATAGGAAAAACCGTACTATCAAGAGGGGTTTAGTTTGTGGACACCGAAGCTATTGTGAAATTGCTCAGATAAAATCTAAACCAAGTGAGAAGCCAGAGTGAAGAAATCTCATGTGCACTGAGTTAAGTTTTCGTAGCAAAGACTTTGTTCCTTGTCTTCCGAAGCACAACTAAGTCCGTGAGTCAGCTATACTTGTTCCTCAAGTAAAGTTGCGCATTGATGACTAATCCGACCATTGTGGACACGCTGCAAGCTGTCGCTTCGGGTCAAATAAGTCATTTTGCACCTTGGGAACGCCAACTATAAATACGCCGCCCCCGCCTCCATTTGCGGTTGGTTGCTCTGAGATTATTCCTGAGAGAGACTGGAGAGAGCATGCCAAGAACGCCACCGAACAAAAACCCAAAAGCCAGACCACTGAATCCTAAGTCCCATTGATCTGAGTAGATTCACGATGACTTAGGTGAAAGCTTTCTAGAATTTTTATCTTGGAGAATTGTAATTCTCCTGGACGATTAGAGTGTCGTCTTCAGAGAGAGAAGAGTAATTGTCGCCTCGAAGTTCAAGTTGGTCAAAGGTTTCAGAGATTTCCTTGATAATCTACCCCGAGTCAAAACTGGCCAAGATCAGGAGGAGATTGGTGTAGTGGAGCAACAGACGGAGAGAGTTTTGCTCCAGGTGTTCAGTCACCAGTCCCTCCAACCAGACGTAGCGCTTTGCAGAGCGTGAACTGGTCGAACAAACATCACCGAGTCAACAGTTCGTTTTACATCAAGCACTTACATTCCGCACTGCATTTGCTTCCCAATTACTCTTCAACTTGTTTTGATTCACTGTATTTAGTTTCACTTCCAGTTTTCTTCCCTGTTACTTGGTTCCTTGCTATTTTTGTGCTAAGTTTATGCTTCACTTCAAAGCTTCGATTGAAAATTTGAAGTGATCGTTCATCCCCTCCCCCTCTGTTCACATACTTGGACTTTCAACATGGCTACTGTAGAAACCTCAGCCCCGACGAGGAACTAATCTCGCATCATGGAGGGAGGAAGAAAAGTCGATGGAGATGAATCCGGGGGCACTTCCCCGTCTTAGCAGGGTGCCGACACAGGAATTCTGGTCCCCCAAAGCTTGTTGGCGATGGAGGCTGAGATCGGAATTGCTTCTGGAGAAAAGGGTTCTGTCTTTGGAGGTTTTGGGGCGAAGGAAATATATAGGCGAAGGGGGGGCAGCTAGGAGGGCCACCAGGGGTCCAGGCGGTCCCCTGGCACGACCCCACCCTATAACGTGCCCCAGGGCGCCTGGAGCCCTGGTGGGTCCCCTCCAGGTCCCCATCAGGACTCTGGAAGCTTCCGTTGCGCTAATTTTTTATATATTTTCCCGGAATTTTTCTGGCATTTTACGTAATGGAAAACCTGAAATAAAAAGACAACAAAAAACAGAAACTGGCACTGGGGTGCATTGAGTTAATAGGTTAGTCCAAATATGATCAAAAGTGTATGAAAGTGTATCAAAAGCATAGCAATATCACCCAAAACATGCATGGAGCAATCAGAAATTATAGATACGTTTAGGACGTATCAGGCGCTAAGTCAGTTTCATGTGCACTCGATATGAATTTATTTTCATTTGAACTACGAGTGCAACAAAATTTGACCAAATGTGTGCTGAAATATCATGTATGTGCTCTCATGTGCAACAAAGTACACACATAGCAAGATGAGGCTTCTGGTCGGAATCAACACAAAGTTGACGCTGCTCTCCTAGTTTTGGGATGTACCAAGGGTCTCCACAACATAAGCTAGATGACATGTGGGCCGGGGCCAACTCCATATAAAATGTATCGGCACGTTGAGAAACCCCTACCCTTTCTTCATCGCTTGCACTTTGCTCCTGCAATCCTCTACTCATTCGTAACCCTCCTCAAATACCAGATTTCGCGGACTGACGTCGCTATAGATTGGTGCCGCCTCCATGCAGAACCACATTTCGACACCGCCCCTTGAGTTCCGACTGTCGCACCTGCTATCGCCGACATTTTTATCGCACTCACTCACCCCCGCCAGATTGGGGGTTTTTCTACTGGACATGAAGGTTAGTGGAATATTTCCCCGCATCTTGTACCTCGAATTCAAATTTTGTTCGTAGCTATTAGTCCATGTAAACGCAATGTACGTGGATCCGTTTTTCTTCAGTCTTACTCGAGGTTTCAATTTCAGTGCCCAAAGTGTGATGATAAGGGAGGACTATGTGTCCTCGACCGCACACATGAGTTGTTCAACATCACCATGCGAGATGATTTCTTGAAGATGCAGTATGTTCTTATACACCCCACTTACCCAGATGTAATCCAGACAAGGTTCTCACTGCTAACAAAATTTATGAAACAAAATTTTCAAAATCTTGAGTTCTACTGATGTGAATTTTTTTGTCGAGTACTGCATATCTGTACTTAAGCCAAATTGCGAGACATACAACATTCGTTAAATTATTGTTGTGCAATCATTTATGTTAAGCTCATATTTGCACGAGTACATAAAAATACACAAATAATTGCTCATCCCTACTATATATGTCCTGCAGTGCATTCCTTGCTTTGCAACAACACCTCTTATACATAAGTTTTCGTTGCACCTAAATGAAGACTCAATTAAAGTTATAGTACATGCGAACCATGGATACAAGTTCAAAGTTTGGCTTAATACAGATGATGAAGGTCGCTGCTATTTTCAGAAATACCTGTGGAGAGAGTTAGCTAAACGTTATGTGCTAAAAGCTAGCACGAAAGTGTCAGTGGATGCAAGACAACCTGGTGATATCATATATGTAAAGTTACCAAAGCATATCCGTCGATGGACTAAGAATCAAAGTCAATATTCTTTCAAGTCTTGCATGTGTCTGTCCTGGCTTACTAATTAATTAATTATTCAAGAAAAAAATATATAAATACAGACAAGCATTATTATATCCATGCAGACTTTGTTGAATGCGTACTTCAAGTTATGACGATTACTCCTCAATCCACATTTCACTGGCAAGATTTGGAGCCTCTCTTAGATATTGGTGTAAGAATTAAATCGCTTATTGAGCGTTTCCATGCAGGAAGCAGTATGGCAGTATGTGTGCCAATCGTGCATACCTTGAACAGAATGAATTGTATCGATGGAAAAATCATGGTAAATGATCTTTTATGTTATATATCCTTTCATAATATATACATTCATCCAGTGTTACAACTGTTTTATCGGTCTTGCAAGAGGTACTGCCGCCTTCAGTTCTGAATTGATCCCCTCTGCCAGTCCAATAACACTAAGAGTTGGTCAGGATAAGAAGGTGATGTCAATGTACATCATTTGCCCTAAAATTGGATCAATTATCATTCATAAGTGGTACCGTGTGATGGAAATTCGTCCACGGTTGAAAATGGGAGATAACATTTTGCTCTATCTGTACGAAGGCACTGAAGGCCTTTTCCTGTTCATTCAAGACGTTCTGTAACACAGATCCTAGGCAATATTTTCCTCAAATCCTTGTTGCTGAGTACTCTATTATTTGTACAATTGTATGTTATGTACATGTGAACTCAAATGTTGTTAAGTAATCCTTGCTACGTATTATCTTAATTAGACGCCCTTCTCAGAAATAGTAGTTTCTAGTTATGCGCATATAGATATGATAAGGACGAAGTTCATTTAATACAACAACTAAGATAAATGATTAAAAAAATGTGTGCCTACATAGAAGACATTTTCGATAACTAACATGTTTCTATTTCACTACATCATTGCACACAATTTTTCATTTCTGAACGTCTGCAAGAGAAGCTAGCCAGATTTTAGAAAACAAAGAAAATAAAAAGAAGACGTCGTGCATCACCAACCCTTAGATTTTCAGAAACCTTTCTGATATGTTTTACTACCCACACCATTTTTTAATTCAGAACGTTTGCTTTACTAAGGTAGTGATTCATTTTTTAGAACCGTAGGTGTTCAAAGGAGTTATCACAAACACTTGATTGTAGTAACCGTGTGCCGTGTATAACCAACACTAAGATTTACAGAAACGTGCCTAATAGATTATACATCCCACATGTTTCAGTAAATACAAATGATTGTGAAGATGGGCTAGTGGTTCATTCTTTGCAACCGTGGGTGTTCTACCTGGTCATGAAGACGGTTGTTTGAACAATTGCCAGTCCTTGATTCACACATGAAAGGATTTTCAGAAGCGTGCCTGATAGATTAGGCATTACAAACATTTATGTTACTATGAACGATTGTGTAGACTTGCTGGCGGTCCTTTATATGCAACCGTGGGTTTTCACCCTAAACATTCCAAACCGATTTTCAAAGACCCATCAGCCCTACATAACCCATGCAATAATTTTTAGAATTGTGGCCTTTCGGGTATGTTTCCCAGACGGTTCAGTTTCGCCCACATGGTTTTTTATTTATACCGTTTGCGTTGATAGCATCACAAATAGTTTCGTACAAGGGATGTGGAAAGGAGTATCGTGTTAGCCCCTCTTTGCAGTAGTGCGCGTAGGTAAGACCCCGCTGCGAAGTCGGCCGGGCCGGGACTTGCCATAGTGCGACTTCACTCCCGATGTTTTCCATGCGTGATGAAGAAATTTGAGCCAATAACGGACGTGTTAAGGCTATTTTCTGAGACCGACGACATTGATGCTATAAGACCTGCAGCGGCATGGACTTTTCTAGACACCGGTTGTTTTCCAAGTTCGTGTCGAGGGACACGAGCTTGATTGGGATACTGAGGTATTTTCCACTAGCGCAATTCACCAAGTCTCGACCAGTCGACTACCTTGGGCCCTTTCATCTTAGCATCCCTCGAATAAACTACCTTTTGTGGCTAACAACCGATGACTCACAACAACACGACAAGTATAAAGATCGGCGATTATGGATTTGAGTCCTTGCGCGACTCTTCGAGTCCCCCATGCACTCGGCGGCTACTAACAATGGGGTGTCCCCATGACTCCTATGGATGAGGGTACTTGGTGTGCATCAAGAGAGAAGGCCCGTTGGAAGCCTCGACAGGCCCAAGACTTGCCCACTCAAGGCACCGACGTAGGAGTCCACGACTACTATGGAAGCTACGACCTGGCGTCCAAGACAAAAACTAGATTAGGCAATTGTCTCTGTAGACCTAGATTGACTCCTTGCGACCCAGCCTAGTATATAAAGGTTGGGAGAGGGGAAGTCTAGGGAATCCAATCTCATAGCAACACCCCCGGTCCCGAGCGAACTCGGCTCGACCTCCACTGTAATCGCCTCCACCATAATAAAAAAGAGCAGGAAGTAGGGGTTTCACCGATCGAGGGCCCTGAACCTGGGTAAATCCATGTCTCCTGTTAGCCGACGAGTATTTTCAACCTACACATCTCCTCTACGATCTAACCCAGGGTTCCTAACCATGGGATTTGCCGAGGTCAATCCTCGTCAGTTACTTTCCCCCTCTGCCAGCCAAGAAACCCGAGATATCTTTCTGAACATGATTTCTTCTCGATAAAGCATTTCCAAAATTCTATCGTCAAGCTTCATTTCCTCTTCGCCCGGGCTAACACGCAGAGGATCAGCCCGGAATGTCAAAATTTGTTGCCGAAGGGACCGAATCTCTTGGCGCACATTTCCCAAAGTCATGGCACCCCATATCCCATATTTGGACCCTAAAGTATGCATCTTGTTTGCCAAGTCCGACACATTATTGCATGTTGGGCCTTCTTTCCAAACTTCTTCAACTACCTCCTTGAAGCTTTCATCTGACTCCCACATACACTCATAGAAAAATGGTTTCTTCAGGGAAACCCTAAAGTTGCTCTTTTCCAACTCATTTATAAGCACAATTGGTCTGTGGTTAGACTTCACCGCTGCCAGGTGTTCAATAGACGCAAATGGGAAAAGTTGGCAACACTTCGGCGTAGCCAACGCTCGATCGAGTATGACCCCGAAAAAATTCCCACCAGCAATCCTCTTCTCCCAGGTCCAATCGAGACCTTTATAACCCAGGTCAGATAAACCACACACATCTACAACGTCCCGAAACCTCAATCTGTGCACCATCTCGAGTATTTGGTCCCAGTTGTTCTTCAAGACGCAAAACTTCGTTGAAGTCACCGATGCCCACCCAAGGGAGTGTACTATCCACTCTGAGTCTCTTCATTGTGTCCCAAGTTTTATACCATAGGTGTCTTGTTGCTTCTACATAAAAGCTAGATAATCTCCATTGTTCTCTCCCTGGTGATACGTCCCAAACGTATCTATAATTTTTGCTTGTTCCATGCACTTTTATGTGACATTGGTACATGTTTTGCTACACATTTATATCATTTTACACATATTTTGACTAACCTACTAACTCAGTGCACCTAGTGCCAGTTTCTGTCTGCTGATGTCTTTCGTTGCAGTGATTTTTCCCCAATTTAAAATGCTCCAAAAATTCCAAAAAAATAAGAATAAAAATCAGTATGACTGAAGCTTCCGGAATCCCGAAGGAGGGCCAGGGGCCCCCACCTGATGCCCAGGGGGCCATGTGGCCCGCCGCCACCCTGGCCGCGCCACCAGGGCGCCTGGGAGCCCCAGGTGGCCCCTGGCTTCCCCGTTTTTCCCTATATTACCTCTTCGTCCAGGAAACCTTCGAAGAAACCCCGCATCGCGAAATACCTCTTTGTTCCACCGTCGCCACGCTTCCAAGATCTGGAGCACCAGAAGACCTCTTCCCGGCACCCTGCCGGAGGGAGGATTGACGTCCAGGAGCTTCTCCACCACCATGGACGCTTCCTGGATGTGCCGTGAGTAGTCTCCCTTGGGCCATGGGTCCATGACCAATAGCTATGTGATGTCTTCTCTCCAATCTTGTTCTTCAATGTTTAGCCCTTGTGAGCTATTGTGACACCCTGGATTTTGGAACTTTCTTTTTCCAAAAAAATTTCTGATTTATTTTTGGATTTGTCATATGGTTTGATTTTGAACAACTCTTTGGACTTGAAACTTGAGCATATTTTCTTTCCTTGATCAAGTAGCCCATGATTCCTAACCCTTTCCAATGATCATCCTTTAATCCATCCCATCCAAGCCACAATTTTTATTCAAGCTAAGTATTCCTTTTCCAATAAAAGGAATATTCCCATTATTTGAGGATTGTGAAGCAACCCCTATTTATATTGCTCCATATATCCCCAAATAATTCCCACATATCCTTGATGTCATATCTTGCCAAAATCTCCAAAAACATTGCATGGCCCAAGTGGATTTTTCCTCAAGAGAAATTCATTTGTCTATGGAGGCAGAATAGAACTTTGTGAAGGAAGTGTTATTTATCCTTATCCATTGCTGGTGAAACTGTGTGTGCATACTCTTGTGATCATATCAAGAGCCTGTGCCAGATTTTAGCCTTAGGGGACTTGCCAAACTCCATACCAAAATTCCGAAAGTTTGGATGCAACAAGGGGTCATTGTGAAGCAAGTGCATGATAGGAGAACCCAGTTTCTTTGAAACTTTTGGCACATGATCCCCAACCAAATGACTCCACTAAACGAAGTTCTAGCCAAATCCAACCACCCATGTGAGGGGATCATCAAGATCCAGTTTCTGGCCAGTAGAGTACCTTGTGGAGCAAGTACTAGCTAGAAGCTTCCCCTAGCCTTGAAACTTTGCACACCTATGCACACCTCTAAATGACCCCTCTCCACCAAATTTAAGCCAAATCGAGCAAGCTATAAGGATGCTAGACTCACCAAAGCAATTCTGGTCCATTTGGTGCCTTACAAAGGAAGTACATTATTCCTTTGGCCAATTGGGATGAAACTTCACATGATGCTAGACCTTCCAAGCCCAAGGCCATGTTCAACACCACACCCTACCACACTTCACCATTTTGCTTCAGCTTGCCTCCCAAGTTTGCAACATCAAATTTTTTCTTGGAGTAGAGATCACCCCAAGCCTCCCCTAGACCAGTCAAAGCCACCATAATGCTTAGGGATGAAGGGACAACACGTGTGACATGCTTGGCCACGAGGAACATCATCTTGTGCACCAGTCCACTTGGTGAGCACGCCACTGGCATGCAGTCGGCATGCTCTGCCCGTGATCTGAGCCCCTTGGCAACGCCATTCACGCCATAAAGGCCGCCTGCGTCGCCTTACCCTCGTCCCACCATGCCGCACGGCTTTACCGTGGCCGCGTGTCCCCTTTACCCCGCTTAGCCTCGCAGGAATCACGCTGCAAGCTCGCTGCCACGGAGGAACCCGGCGAGAACAATGCTTTGTCGCGTCCCCATCATCGCCCTGGTGCCCTTGCTCCCTTCCCCTTGTCCTTGAGCCGAACAGCTCACTCGTGAATTCCAGAACCCCCTAGAGCCACCCATATCCTCGCCACCTCACTGCTCTGTCGTGGCTGTGTCTGCCCGGTGGCATCTGGCTATGGCATCGCCGCCAGGCTATTTAACCCGAGGTTGTGCCCGCTTCTCATCAGCACTAGCCCCGCCTCCCCTCCAATTGCACCCCTGCACAAAGGATCGTGGCCAGGGAGCTCTTCTTCCCCGCCTCCGGCAAGAGCTCCGCCGCGCCGTTGCAGTCGCCGCATGACCTCTTCGGTGATCCCATAGCCTTGCCACCACCTCCATGGTGACCCCCTAGATCCTCTCGTGCTTCCCCAGCTCTCCCCCGCCCGGATTGCTGCCGGAATCGGCCAGGGCCGTCGACACTGACGACCACCATGACGTTGCACTGCTGAGAAGAAGCGCACGTTACCGTCCGGCCATCTGATACGTCCAAAACGTATCTATAATTTCTGCTTGCTCCATGCCTCTTTTGTAAGATATTGCTATGATATTGATGAACTTCCATACACTTTTGATCATATTTGGACTAACATATTAACTCAGTGCACCCCAGTGCCAGTTCCTGTTTTTTGCTGTTTTTCTATTTCAGGTTTCCCCCATATTAAAAGTGCTCCAAAAATTTGAGAAAAATCCAATAAAAAATCAGCGCTTCGGAAGCTTCGGGAATCACCGAGGGGGGGGGGGTCCAGAGGGGACCCACTAGGGCCCCAGGCGCCCTCCCGGCGCGCCCTAGAGTGGGGCCGCGCCAGGGGGCTGCCTGTACCCCTGGTGGCCCCCCTGGCTACCCCCCTTCGCCCATATATTCTCTGTGACGTGAAACCCCCGTGACGGGAACCGTTTTTCGCAATCTCTCCTCTGTACCGCCGCCGCCGCGCTTCCAAGATTGGGAGCACCAGGAGACCTCTTCCCGGCACCCTGCCGGAGGGAGGAACCACCTCCGCGAGCTTGTCCACCACCATGGATGCTTCCCGGATGAACGGTGAGTAGTCCACCTTGGACCATGGGTCTATGATCAGTAGCTATGTGATGTTCTCCTCCCCTCTTTGTTCTTCATGGATTAGACCTCGTGAGCTGCCCTACATGATCGAGGCACATATGTAATCTTTCTGCTGTTGCTATGTTGAGTTTCCTGGGATCCGATGGATTATGAGATTATGTTTAGATTGTGTTTGAGTAATATATTTGATTCTCCTCTTTTATATTTATGTTCTTGAGTAATTTGTGCATGTTCTCCGTTGCTGTTTATTTCTTTGGCCAAGTAGTAGGTAGTGACTCCAAGAGGGAGCGTTATGCATGATTGTGGGTTCATGCCCCCTGATGACTAGCTTGAGTGACAGAAACATGAGTCTAGGCGATGTGTTGTTGCCACAAGGAGGAAAACAACGGTGCTTGTACATGCGGGTGCAAGGATTGTTTAGTTTACGCAAAGTTCTTTAATGCAGTTGTCTGTAGCTTTGATTTTACACTTTGGGTGGGATTCACAACTTAATACCAGCGAGATGTTCTGGATAGATATCTCAAGGTGGATGATTAGTAGGTAGATGCAGATGGATTTCGGTCTACTTGTCTTGGCGTACCGCCCATGCTTTTGAGCCTCTTCCTTTCTTTATAGCATAGTTAGCATTTGTTTGCGCACATAATCCTGTCAATTGCCCAGCTGTAATTTATTTACCTCGCATGGCTATTGTATCATCTTTTTGGAGAGAGACATCACTAGTGAACATCATAGGACCCCGGTCCATATTTCCAATATTGTTTACACCCGCTATTTGTTTACTGCTTTATTTACTTTTCCGTTGCTATCACTATCATTATTATCCCGTGCGTTTGATCCTTTGTAAAGAACAAGGCCGGAGGAATTGACAACTCCTCTATACTCATTGGGAGCAAAGTTATTTGATGTGTGTGCAGGTCCAGGTGAAGTTAGCAACCTCGGATGTAAACGGCGCCATTGTTCACTTCACCACCTTCTTGTATATGTTGGATTCCTGCTGGTTCGATACTCAACCTTAGCACTTAGCTAAGGGAAATTTGCTGCTATCTACATCTCAACCTTCCACTTTGGGTAACCAACGAGGGGGCGAGAAATCGTACCATCACCATCTCCAGAGGTACTTCAGGTACCCACGTGCTCGTCTTTGACCGTCCGGTCTATCCCAAGCCTCCCCGGACTCGTCCGCGGCCCCCTCGCCGGAGTTCGCCGCCAGTGAGCTCGCCCCTCCCCTGTTTTCTCTCCCACTCTTTGACCCTGCCAAGGCTGGCCCACCTGGCATCCTCTCTCTCTCCAGCCTGAAGGGGTATGAGTGGAAGCGTATTCCAGGAATACATCTTCGACGGCACCCCCTGGCAATTTCCAAAAATGATTTAAAATAATTTTTAAATAATTTTTGACCAAACTTTGACCAGTTATATCTCCTATTTTACAAGTCCAAATGGGTTGAATCTTTTTCCCTAGCTTTGTGTTGAGACCCTCTTTAATTTGGCATGGTTTTTATGCCATGTGTATCTGTTTATTTTTGCTGAGAAAAAGAAACCTTTTATGTGACATTTTCTTTTTCCATTTTTAAATATATTTTGCAGGGCTTTAATTGTCTTCAAGACCAAGAGTATTTCACAATCCTCTGGTTAATGGCAAGCCACAACCCCCTTTGCACCTTTGTAAAGCTTTGACGTGGTTTTGCAAACTGTCGTAGCATTTCAGATAAAATGATGACTTTTCTTGATATGCTTTGGATTATTATGATCAGGCTATTTCCATGTTATGCTTGTGTGCATCATACCTCTAGTATGCTCATGATCTTGCTAGGTTGCATGATATCATTTTGACATTGCTAAGTTAATCATATAGTCATGCTTTGGATCATGATGTGATCGTAAGCATACCTTGGATTGTTCTGCATGCATTGTAATGACTTGGACTAGATTGTCATGTTGCACCTGATCTTGATGTATATGCATTAGAGTACATGCTTTGTGCCAAGTTGATCAGGTGCCACCGAACCGAACTTATCAGTGCAGCCACACTCGCCTGTAGGGGAAGGCCTTGGCTTGGTCTATCGGTGTGCTCTCTTATGCGTATCACCAAGACGGGAAGGCTATGCGCGCAGTTACCCTTGCTAGTAAGCGGCGATAGTTTTGAAAGCCAGTTTGGTTATATTGGGATCCCTTCCCCGTTTGCACTACTAGAGAAAAGGCTATACATGGAATCCTTATTAGTGGCGCATTTTTTATGTAATGCGCCACTATTTGTAAGGGGTGGCGCTGTCGGGGGGATAGACCAAGCCTATGGCCCGGCATTAGGACTATGGGCAGACTCGCCTGCCGAAGGCCTACTAAAGGAAGACCCGGCCCAAGGCCGGTTGCGTCAAGGAAAGAAAGATCAAAGCCGTAGAAGGAATTCAACTTGCCTTGTGTAGCACATAACATATTTGTAAAGTAGATGTCGTCGATATGTAACGACAGATGCCATGGGGATGGATAAAGAGGGGGACAAACCGAGAACTATGTCGATAGTGCTGGAATCGAGTGAGGGGACAAGCACAGTGAGACACCGCGATGTACCCAGGTTCGGGGCTCTCCGTGGAGATAACACCCCTAGTCCTGCCGAGCTAGCTATATGCAATAACTCTGCTACAATTTGCTCCTTGAGCTCTATGAGATGAAGGAGAAGAGGGCTCTAAGCACCACTCTTCCTTGCTCTATCTCTGGTGGGTGAAGTTGCAATAAGTGCTTCGTCGTCGTCCCTCACGCAGGAGGGGTACCCTGCGCTCTTATAGGCCGAGCCCGGGGTACAAAGGTAAATGTACAAAGGGGAGGGCCCAACTGCCAGTCTCAGACAAGCTAGGGTCCTCACATCGTGCTCTCCTGGATGGCCCGGTGTAGACTTGCGGCTCACCATGCCGCTAACTTGTAGACCTTGCTGGTGAACAGTAGAGCTGGGGACTTAGGCCTGTCGTCCTGTCCGCGTGATCGGCGCTGGAGGAGACCGCACGCCTCTGACAGCCTAGATCTTCAGGGATTGTGCATTGAATGAACTTGTACTAGGTATCCGACCTGGGATTCTGCTCGAAGGTTGCTCTGTTTACTTCGGCCGAGTGATCCTTGGCAAGGCCGATTTCACTCTCTTTGGGGCAATCAGCCTCCGAACTGGACATTTCGGCCCACTACTTGCTCTGTCTTGATCAGCTCGGCCTTGATTAGATCGGCGACCATCATGTCGGTGATCTTTGCCTTGATGAATTGTTTCTCCTGGGTGACCCTACCCGGGGTCATTTCCACGATAGTAGCCCCTGAAGCTGCGGAGGTCCGACTAAACTAAGAGACTCCGGGGCCTGCACAGGTTCCTTCCATCCTTCGCGAATCTTGAATCTTCTTTTCTGACCAATTGCTCTCAATTTGGCCGATTGCTTGTGATCTTCCGATTGCTCTTGCTTTTTCTGACCGATTGCTCTCAATTTTCCGATTGCTCTTGATCTTCTTAGCCGATTTGGCCAACGGTTAGTTTGACTGGAATGTTGACCGAAACTTGACGCTTCGAATTCGCCATGGAATGCGGAACGACGTGCCACATTTTGACATGTCATAACTGCCACATTAAGCCACGTGCGCACGTCTCGTCCCGTCTGCCGGATCTTCTGTGTCCGAACTGGTGATGTGCTGGAAAATACACGCGGCCACACTGGCCACCGAGTCGGCGCACCGGATCCCACTATCGTCATGCTGGCTCTTTAAATAGCCCGAGGGATGGAGATGCGGCAAACATCGCCCACTTCATACCCTTCCTTGAGCGCTTCTCCTCTACCTCCGCCACCGCCACGCTGTGCCCTCCGCTGTTGCTCCTCCTGCCGCCGAGGCTTAGATCCACCCCGTTGACGACCTCCTCGCTGCTCTCCGCCGCTGACGCCGCCACTTTCCTCTGTCGCCATTGGTGGTCGCGGGTCTCGGTTCCTGCCGCCGCCGCCATCTTCGTCTTCCTCGTCGAGCTCGCCGTCGCCCACCACGGATTCAGACACTGCCATGGGGGACGATGCCGCCGCTTCCCGCCAGAAAGGCTCGTGGAAAGGCTCCCACGTCACTGAGATGCACATCGCTCTCCTCCGCCGGGCGCGCAAGATCCCGGTGGACCTCGAGTTCCGCATCCCCAGCCCTGAGATTGCGCCCACGCCCAAGGCCGGCGAGCGCGTGGTCTTCCTCACCCACTTCTAGCGCGGTTTCGGGCTCCCGATGAGCCGGTTCTTCCGCGAGTTCTTGGATTTCTTCCGATTATAACCGCACCACCTCGGGGCGAATGTCGTCATGTTGCTCTCCGCCTTTGTGACGCCGTGCGAGGGCTACCTCGCAGTGCGACCCACCATTGGCCTCTGGTCCCGCCTCTTCTATCTCCGCAGCTTCCGAGTGGGCACCGGGATATATACCACCGACCCGAAAACCCAGAAGAAAGAAGAGGTGAAGGTGATGGCCGAATGCGGAGCCGCCGTCATCTATATTCGCAAGGCCGGACTGTATCCTCATCCCCAGACACTGCAGCCTATCAAAGACTAGCAGATGGGGTTCTTCTATGTCTCCTCTCCAGAAGGTAAGGACCTACTAAATCTGCCTGACTTCTCCCTGCCGCCCCCGACCACCAAGCACAACTGGTCTGAGAAGCCAGGTGACGGGGACACCGATCTGGATCGTCAGATGGCTCGGATCCAAGCGCTGATGGTTGAAGGATTACAACCCGTCGACCTGGTCGCTACCTGGATCTGCCGCCGAGTGCTCCCGCTGCAGCGCCGATGCCACCGCATCTGCGACATGAGCTAGTTGCTAGACCCCACTCGGATCTCCACCTTCAAAATAGAAAAAACTGACCTCGTTCGCCGAGTAACTTGCTTGCCGACGTCAAAGCTACTAAACCCTTCAAGTTTGGAGTGAGGGCGTACAACCGACTCTGACCTTGCCCCATGGTATGCATCTGACACCAATTATGATCGGCTACTCTTCCCCAGGAATTTCTCGGCTCCACGGCCATGCATGATGGGCAGGCCGCCTCCACCTATCACCCCGATCGTACAGATGAGGACCCCGAGGACCTCGAGCTCAAAGAAGAAACGGATTCCGAAACTTAAGCTCGGACTGCCTCCTTTGGACTCGGCCTTAAGCGGCCGGGTGAGTCTGATTCCTCCATCAAACGCTTCATGGCCGAATGGAGCAGTGATGCTGACTCCCCTGGTGCTTACGACGCAGAATCCCAACCAGCTGCACAAACGGTGGCTGAAGGAAAACGCCCCCGAACAGATGACGTCCCTGGTACCTCGAAGATCGCCAAGAAGAAAGGAAAACATGGTGCTCGGCGCCCTGCTCCAGCTCCCACTGCCCCAAAGCCGAGTGCCCCTGTACTAGCTCCCTTGCCTCTGAAAAATATTCGCCCGAATTTCTCCATGGCCAACTTCACTGCTCAGTTGCCCAAAGCTGCTAGGTATTCCCTTGTAGTTTCTTTGGATTTCTTCAATCTTGTCCGACTACTCTCTTCAACTTGTTCTTTGCTATGCAAGGTTGTCCGACCTGTTGCTCCGGTGGTGCCCGGGGTGGCTCCGACTGCGCGCACCCCCTCCCCCCAGGGTGCCTGCTGCGCCTTCGTGCAAAAGGGCCGCTGCCGACACCTCCAAGGCCGAACGGACCAAAAAACAAAAAGTCGCCGCTGCTACGAAGCAGGTGCAACCAACTGCTCCTCCTCTAACCTCCTTGACTACCACGAGTCCGACTGATAGCGCGCAGTCGGCCACTCCCGCAACAACCGCCGCTGCTACTCCGATCCTCATCGACCAGTCTGCGATCGCGCACTCTGCTGTGCCGACCGTAGACCTTACCAGTGCCAATGCTGCTCAGCCTGAGGCTTCTTCAGCCCAGGCCACTATTCATGAAGATCCAGCTCCTACAGCCGGATCGTAGAGCGCCGCTGCCGCCCCCATCAACCCGACTGCTTCTCCACCTGTCGCCCCTCAAGTATCTTTTCCGCTTGCTACTCGCGTCCCTGATTGGACCAGTACTACCATGCCTCCATCCTCCAGTGTCGTTGTGCGTCAGCCGTCGACCATGACCCGCCAGCTTTCGTGAGCGGACCGATTCCGCTAGGGATACATTGGCACATCTTCTGCCGATTCTGCCACTCCTCCTCCTCCTGGGTCCGAGGATCAACTCCCCGCCCATCTTCAACATCGACTGGGTGGCCTTGCAACCCAAGTTAAGAACTTTGCAACTGGCGCTCTAAACCAGATCCTTGCCTCCGAGCACTTTGTTTCTGTAAGTTTTTCTTTTAGTGGGTGTGCGCCTAGCGCACCCACTGGGTGTAGTCCCCGATTGCTTGGAATCTGCTCGGACCTTACTTTCTTTTGCTTGTGTCTTATTCTTTATCTGACCAACCTATTTTTCAGTCCATCTGCAATAGATGCCAGGCTTTCTGTGATGAACTGCTGGCCGCTTATTCAGCGAGCCAAAATTCTGTTGCCACCCTCAAGAAAAAATCTGACGCGCAGAATGCCAAGATTCAGGAACTGACAGGTAATCTTTTGCTTACTCTTTGTTTATTTCTGATTGCTACTGCTTCCTCACCTGCATTCCAATTTGTAGTTGCTGCCACTCACTCCTCCGAGCTAGAAGTTGCTCAGAAGAAAATTGCCGAGCTGGAGACTCAGCTTGGTGAGAAGAATGTCCATCTCAGAGATGCCGAGAGAGAGCACGCCCGATTGACTGGTGTTGAGACTGAGCTGCATGACAAAATTGAAAAAATGACCAGTGACCTCTCCACCGCCAAGACTGCGCACGAAGCTGACATGCAGAGGCTGATAGACGCTCGACATGAGGTTGAAGGTCAACTAATGAAGGAAAGGGATGCAGCTGTCAAATGCGCAGAAGACATGGATGCCCAGCACCAGAATGAAATCTGAGGCGCCCAAGCCAATGTTGACCTCGCCCTTGCCTGCCTCCACCGAGTGGATCTTGCACTTGCTGGTACTTTTCTTGTCCTTACCTTCCGATTTAATATTACTGTACTCCGAACTAACTTTTTCTCCGATTGCTCTTGCCAGATGCCTGACCCAACTCCACCATTGCTGCTGAACAAGCTGTTGCTGAAGCTCGCCGAGTGCGAGGTGTTGTGGTTGCTGCTGATGCCAGCTGGGATGCCAAAGATTTTGTTGTTGCTTTGGATGCCCGAGTGCCCCATGTGAAGGGTGCCCTGTGCACCTATAAAACTGGGATCCAGAAATTGAACAACATGCTCTTCAAATCCAGGGTAAAGCCGATTGCTTTTGAGACCAATGAAGATGTGACTCGGAACCTCAGGGCCGCGCCTCGCCAGCTGGACATCATGCTCGACTCTGCTTTCTGATCTGGAGTGCAGGTTGCCCTCTCTATTGTCAAGACTTGTTATCACGACGTGGACCTGGATATGATGCACGCCCTGTGAGCTGGATCGGAAAACAACGTCGGTATGGTCTGGCCCCGGATCTGCAGGGTTGCCCAAGAACTTTCATATGGCATGGATCTCCTGGAGGTTACTCCATATCTTGATAACGACGGCCTGCTGACCCCCTTGCATCACTCAGTGACCTTTGGTACTCTAGTAGAGAACATGGTGCCCAGTCCCAGCCTTCTCGGCGGACTAAAAGCAGTGCCTCCCATTCCTCACTTTACGCTGACGACGATGATGATGAAGAGGGTGAGGGCTCCTCCGATGGGCACTCAGCGAGTATATCTCAAGAGCCACCGAACACTCAAACCAAGGCCACCACTACTTCAGCTTCGGGAGGTGCCGCCAGCATGACTCCGACTGCTTCAGCTCCGCCTGCTCCAGATACCACCTCTTCAGCTGCTGCTCTGGCCGCTCCCGACTGCTTGAGTTTGATCCATAATTATTTACCTGCTTTTGCTTTAAAAACACTGGTCAAATTCCAAGTGCGCCCACTAAGGCCCACCAATCGGCCACGGTTACTTGTGAACTCGGTTCCTGCTTCATTATATACGTTCTCTCGCCTTTGTGTTTTCGAACCGATTGCCGTTTTCTTTGCCTCTATTTCTTCCTTGGTCAATATTCCTGCCGATCCTACAACCGACCTGCGGTCTGTGATCGGATCAGAGAACAAACCTTGAAGGAAACTTTTGACAAGTAATTTTGGGCTCTCAGTTTTTCTCGTAAAGGCCAGGTTGCGTGGACGGCCCGATTGCAACTTGCCGACTATTGGCCAGCCGGTCTGGTCACAATCGGTAGGTCTTCTGTGGGCTAACTCCGAACTTAAGTATACTTTTAGAGGACAAATTTTCCGATTGATGTTTCTGCTCGGCCCCGTTCACCCAACATTACAGCCGACCTGCGGTCTGCATTCGGTTCGAACTGACCTTTGCAAACTCATCGCTCTTTCTGCTCTTTTCTTAAGTATACCCGATTCGGGGAAACCAACCAGTCCCCGGGTCCGCTTTCAACGACCCTAGGACTGGGAAATGAATGCACATGTCACAACCCCAAGTTAGGTAAGTGCTAGGGTTGCTTGTGTCCTTTGCATCATGAAGAAATTCAAATGGAATTCAAAATTGGGGAAAAGCAGAAAGCCCTAAGAATTTAATTCAAATGGCCAGACAAAAATTTCTTCCAAAAATTCCTTTGTTATTTTTTAAAGTCTTACAAATATGCATCATCACATATAAAGTGAAGTGGGTCCCACTGCATGCACCAAGATTTGTCAAAAATTCCAAATAGGGCTTGGAAATTAAATAATAATCCTATTTGATTTTAAATTCAAATTATTTGAATTTCAAAAATGCCCAAAACTTGTGAGTTGCTAGCCATATATATTATAATCCCACATAAAAGTTTTGAAGATTTTACAAATTGCCTTGCTATTTTATTTGGGGCAAAACAAATAACAGAAAAAGAAAAACAGAAGAAAGCAGAGAAGAAAAAGAAAAACCTAAAGCTAGCACAACCTACCAGGCCTCGGGCCCAACTAGTTTCCCTGCGGCCCAGCCCACCTCCTCGCGTGTCGTCTTCCTCCCCGGCGCCCGAAGCAGCTCGGTGGCGAGCTCACCGCCGCGCACGCCACCGAGGCGCTTCTAGGGCCTTCCACTCCTCCTAAGAGCGCCACGGAGATGCCCAGCGAACCGCTCATCTTTCCCCTCTCTCATCGCTCCTCCTCCCCTCTCTCTCTCTCGCGAAATCGCCGCCGTCAGAGAGCTCACCGGAGCGCAGCACCGTGAGCCCGCATGGCCACCGGCTCCTTTTCGACGCACCTTCGTGTCCAGATGACCCGCAGTGGAGCGCTTTGTCGATTTGTGCCTTCAATTCGAGTTGGGATCCACCAAAGACGACGTCCGCTTCGCCACCTCGTCGCCGGCCGCCGCGACTCTGACGAGAGATTCCTCCGCCGTCGAGCCCCCTTCGGCCTCTCCGTGCTCGCCATCGAGCTCTGGTGAGCATCGCGCAACGTTTACCCCCTCCCAATGCTCTCCCTGTGCTATGCATCACCGTTTCCATCGTGGTCAGTGGCGGGCCGTCGCACGTGTCGACGCCGGCGTGGCCTGGAGTCCCCCCCCCCCGTGACACCCCACTGGCACCACACGATGCGGACGAACGCGGGCTACGCCCCAGTGCCCCAAGCTCCCTCTCCCGTGCCCTAAATCTGATTCCGGCAAAGTTCCGGCGAGGCGCCGCCGTCCCAGAGGTCACCGGCGATGACCTAGCCCTTAACCCCCCTAATGACCCTCTTTATCACCCCTTGGGCCACTTATAGTGGGCCCAGGCCCATAATCTAATTACAGATTAAATCAAACAGAGGGGATTAACCCCTGTGAGGCTGACAGGGCTGGCCCACTGGCCAGAGCCCCTGTGACATCACCTCTGCGTCATGCTGACGCCATAAATCAATTTAGAATTAAAAGAATTCAGAAATTGGCAGAAAACTGTTTAAACTTCTAAAATTCATAGAAAATTCATATGACTCCAAATTTAACATATAATATATGAAAAATGATCAACAGAAAATGCTCTATCCAAATATCCAACTTTCAAGCATGTTTGAGTTGATATTAAATTGGGACCAGTAGCTTTTGCTATTTGGTTTAATTGGAATTAATTCAAATGCTATTGCAACTTGAACCTTTGCAATGCACCACACTTCACTTGAACATCAGAGGCATATCTTACACATGACAAGATGGTTTATAATGATCAAACAAAAGCAATTGCAACTTGGCTAATTTGAGCAACATATGGAGTTTGAATTTGCATTCCAAATGCAATACACTTCATTTAAATTGAATTTGCCACAAAAAAGAAGAAATCACATCATGGCCAACTATATCATGTGTATGTGCATTCTATCTCAATGTTCCCCCCCTTTGTTGATGATTGTGCCGGTAACAGTTCCTCCGATACGGTGATCACCCCCGAAGAACAAGAAGACCACCGTTAAACCCCGTGTATCGTCAGCAAGGCAAGCAAACCCCATTGATCATGTCTATAAAATCCCACTTCCCTCTCAGTCTCGCTTATGCATTGATTAGGATGATCATCTTGTTATCGATTCTACCGCATAGTTGAACCCATATCCGATGCATGACCTATCATCTTGTCACAATAGTAAGCAAACCACAATCCTAGCTGACATAGGAGTTGACTGATATCTTGTGGCCCCTGCAACTGTTAAAGCTTATTGCATGCTTAGAGTTTACAATGAGGATGCTTTTGATGTGAGTCGGGATGATAGTGAACATGGTGTTGATGAAGGTGAAAACTGTGTTGGTGAATCTACCCTAATACAAGGTGAACGATGAGAGGTTGTGTAGGAGTACACAGTGGGTTGTCTCGTTGAACACCGCCTTAAGCCCGAGTTCTTGTATGGTAATCCGAGACAAAGAGAACAACCACACATTGGGCTCACTGACCCCTCTCGACCTATTAACTCACCCCGATCCAAGTCCAGGAGTCACACCTAGTTCGGGTTTTCCATTCGGAATATGCATAGAAATATAAAGGAAATGAAATGTGGCATTCATGGTAGGGCTTTTAGAACATGGCTTTTCAAGCGGAGAACCATCCGTCGAGGTGGGCTTGTCAGTCGTGCCTACATGGTTTGAGTCCTAACTGGAAGCTCGGCCAGAATTGCAGTTGGGTTTGGAACTCAGACAGTTGAATCCTTGGACTAGAACGGAGCCTTGGGCGAAGTGTTGTGGTGAACATCCTCGCCGACACCCCTTGAATGGTGCCGAGACCTGGCGGTAGCTGATGGTCATGTGTGTGTAGCGGTACACCCCTGCAGGGTTAACAAACTATTCGAATAGCCGCTTCCACGGTCATGGACTACTTGGAAAGCTGTGCCTGATTATTAGACAACTTGAATGGATACTCTAAAACTTGCCAAGATAAGTGTGAGTGTTGTGGCGTGCTTCCTCGTGGGGAAGTTGAGGAAGTATCCATAGTGGTGTACTGGATGGAGACTTGGTAGTAGACTCATGTACGCTTCTTACCTCAAGTCTGGTACTCGTAGTACAGGACTAGCCAAGTCAAAGCTGGCACTTCTACATGTTGAAACCCCACCTCCTTTTACCTTGAAACTTGAGCATGAGTAGTATAGTTCTGATGTAAGTCTTGCTGAGTACGACTTTGTACTCACGTTTGCTTATTCTATGTTTTAGATGGAAACCCAGACCCCGATGGAGTCACCTTCCAGAAGCTCGACGTTGGCTAAGCTAGTATAGTTCCAGATAGCAGTCTGGTCCCTCATGGAAGGGCATGTATGTTGAACAAGGCTTCTCTAAGCCATTTGTTAATCTTGTCTGTACTCAGACCTAATTTGCCTCCGTTGTATGATGTAATGTTGATCACAGACATATGATCTTTGCATGCTCTATGTGTAAGTCAATAAATAAGTACTTTGTAGAGTGCATGCAATGTGTACCTGCTGTTTACACTAGACATGTATGCTGCGTGTATGGTTATAACATGCATGTCTTAGTGTGGGGTTCGATAGCTTAGTTGTGTTCTTGCCGGTGGTCTTTTATACACCAAGTGGCCCTTAGATGTGCACAGCTTGGGGCATCGCGATGCGATTGCTCGTGACTCTGTCATGTGGCACACTTTGTTGTATGATTGAGCCTGCCCGAGACCCCAACTAAGTGATCGGGCTGGAGTCTGTTTATGTAGGTGTTATAATTCAATCGATAATATGGTTGAGGCAACTTGTCTATGAGTATGGGATTTCACCACCCATAATCATTTAGACTTGTGAGCTGGCGATGAGGACCCATCTCAGTTGATCATCCGGCCTGGATGGGATGCCCCTCACATACGAAGCTTTCCGAGAGTGTTCTGTGCTTGGCCTTGTCTGCTTAGACATGTGGTTATGACTCTCGGCTCTCCATATGATTGAGTTGTGACTGAAATTACATACGCATATTCCGGGTCCCGACATCACAACTTTTAGCAACTCCTGCCGAATGCGATCTCATGGATGCACAGCTATTCTCATTGATAATATTTTAAAAGGGGAATACAACGATACCGCTAAACTGTAAAACGGGCACAAGTGCTCGGCGTTCCAGGGATGCTCAGTTTCTTGTCCTGAAGTATCCACATATCGGGTCGGCTTTCTGCAATCGATGAGGTAGTATGCATTGTTCTTGAGCGCCCGACTGACGACGAATGGACCTTCCCAAGGGAAGGATAACTTGTGCTGGCCATCCGATTTCTGGATTTGGCGCAACAACAGGTCACCCTCACGAAAAGCTAGGGGACGGATCTTCTTGCATTGGTACTGACGCAGCTTCTGCTGGTATATTGCCAACCTGGACAGAGCCAGGAGACATGCTTCTTCTCTCAGATCAACACCGTCATCTCGAGCTTCCTTGGCTTCTGCCTCCGTGTACATGGCGTGGCGAGGTGAGTCGAACTCAATATCCGCAAGAATGATTTCCTCCGCACCATATACGAGGAAGAAGGGAGTGAATCCGGTTGAACGGGTCGGTGTGGTACGCAAACTCCAAAGCACTGCTGGCAGCTCGTCGAGCCATGCGCCAGGTGCCCTCTCTAGTGGTTCCACCAATTTTGGCTTGATTCCAGACAAAATGAGGCCATTTTCCCACTCTGCTTGACCATTTGGCTGGGGGTGAGCTACGGATGCTACATCCAGCCGAATGCCCTGCTGGGAAGCATCCCGAGCCAACGCCCCTTTTGCGAAGTTTGTTCCATTGTCAGTAATGATGTTGTTCGGTATTCCATATCTGACTGTGATATCCACAATAAATTTTACTGCAGTTGGTCCATCTAGCTTCTTGATTGGCCTCGCCTCAATCCATTTGGTGAACTTGTCCACGGATACCAACAAATGTGCCATGTCGCCTCTGGCTGTCTTGAATGGTCCAACCATATTCAATCCCCAAACTGCAAACGGCCATGTGATCGGGATCGTCTTGAGTGCTGAGGCTGGTAAATGGCTCTTGGCTTTGAATCTCTGACATCCTTTGCAATACTCGACTAGCTCTTCTGCCGACGCAGTTGGCCAATAAAAACCATGGCGAAATTCCTTGGCAACTATTGCTGTAGATGATGCATCGTGACCACACTCTTCTTGGTGGATGTCCCACAACAGCTCCAGCCCCTTGTCTTCTTCAACACAGCGCTGGAGGACTCCAGTCGCACCGTGATGCACTAGCTCATTGTTAATGATGGTATATGCTCCAAATCGGTGCTGGATTTGCCGAGCTTCCACTTCATCCTGGGGGAGTGCGACATCCACCAAAAAAATCTGATCGGTTCTACCCATGATGGTGCTACAACAATTACCATTACAGCAACTGCTTCTGGTTCTGGCTGTTTGGCTTCTGCTATTGGCCACTCGGAGGAGGATCCGATTGCATCTTGCATGACCACCTTAGTCCCCGAGCTGACGACATCAGCCCCTGGTTCGCAATCGGCAGCCCCTGATGCGGCCGAATGCTTCGCCAATTTTTGCTCTTTAGCCACTTTTTGTGCTTCAAGTTTTGCCATCTTTAGGTCAGCCGGAATAAAGATTGACTCTGATTCTGGGGAAGGCTTGATGGATGGCTTCTGAATGTTCTCCAAAGAGACGCCTGCTGAAATTTCTTTCCTTGTGGATCCTAGCTTGCACAGTGCATCTGCTACTTCATTTGCAGCTTGGTGGACGTGATGGAACTCACACCCCTCAAAGAAACAAGATAACTGCTACACCAGAAACCTATAGCTCGCCATGTTTGCATCTTTTGCATCCCAAGTGCCAGTGCATTGCTGCACTACCAGATCAGAATCTCCATAACACAAAATCCTTTGAATGCCGATCTCCTTGGCCAATCGGATACCATGGACAAGTGCTTCATACTCAGCCACGTTCTTTGACGCTGCAAAGTGGATTTGAAGTACATATCTGAGCTTGTCACCCTTTGGAGAGGTAAGAACAATGCCAGCCCCTAGTCCGGTCATCATCTTGGAACCATCGAAGTGCATTTTCCAGAAATGGGCATACGGACAGGGGGGCTTATATTGGGTTTCTACCCAATCAACTAAGAAATCTTCCAACGCCTGGGACTTGACTGCAGTGCGCGACTCATACTTGATACCATGAGTTGCAATCTCTATGGCCCATTTTACCACTCTGCCGGATGCATCTCTGTTGCCTATAATTTCTGCCGGCGGTACCGAGCTGACAACCGCGATCGGGTGCGCTTCAAAATAGGGCATGAGTCTCTTGGCTTCCATGTACACACCATAGCAGATCTTCTGATAGTGGGGGTAGTTTTTCTTGGAGGTCGAAAGAAATTCATTGACATAATATACTGGCCTCTCGACCAATTGTGCTCTATCCTTTTCAGGACGTTCGACCACCATGACAATACTGACCACCCGAGTGGTTGTTGCGATGTATAAGATCATTGGCTCTTTCTCAATCGGAGCTGCCAGTACTAGAGCAGTGGACAACATTCGCTTGAGCTCTCTAAATGCATCGTCTGCCTTCGGAGTCCATGTGAACTTGTCTGTTTTCTTCATCAACTGGTATAGGGGAATTTCTTTCTCTCCCAACCGACTGAGGAATCGGTTGAGCGATGCTAGGCATCCGGTGGACTTTTGGACATCTTTGAGGTTTTTGGGCTTCTCCATCCTCTCGATTGCTGCAATCTTCTCGGGGTTGCACTCGATTCCTCTCTCGGACACCAGAAATCCGAGCAGCTTGCCGGCCGGCAGGCCGAACACACATTTCTCTGGGTTGAGCTTGATCTTGTAAGCACGCAAAATTTTGAATGTTTCTCTGAGGTCATCCAGTAAAGTTGACCCTTGCACTGACTTGACCACAAGGTGATACGCGAGAGATGATAATTTCTTCTCGCCCTTCATTGGTTACCCCAAATGGAAGTTGAGATGCAGCATAGCGGCAAGTTTCTCTCGGTGAAGATACATAGGTTGAGTGTCGACCAGTAGGACTCCGAAGATGATAAGTATGTGGTTTGGCAAGTGATGCGCCGTTTATGATAATCACTTGCTTCTCCTGGACCTGCACACAGACACAAATAACTTTGCTCCCAACGAAGTTCAGAGAGGTTGTCAATCTCTCCGGTCTTGTTGTTTACAAAGGATCAAGAACACAAGGGATAATGATAATGGTAGCAACTGAAAGTAAAAGCAGAAAAGTAAATAGGCTTGTAAAAAATGATGAGAATATGGACCGGGGTCCCGTGATGTTCACTAGTGATGTATCTCTCCCAAAAGACGATAAAGCTGCTATGCGAGGTAAACAAATTACAGATGGGCAGTTGACAGGATTATAAACGCACCGCAATGATAACTATGCTACAACAGAAAGGAAGAGGCTCATAAGTATGGGAAGTACGCCAAAATAAGTAGACCTAAATCCATCTGCATCTACTACTAATCATCCACCTTGATATATCTATCCAGAACATCTCGCAGATATTAAGTTGCGAGCCCCACCCAAAGTGTAAACTAAAAGCAACAGAAAACTGCATTAAAAAGAACTTTGCGTAAAGTAAACAATCCTTGCAACCGCGGTTACAAGCACTGTTGTTTTCCCCCTTGTGGCCACAGCACATCCCCTAGACTCATGTTTCTATCACTCAAGCGTGTCATCAGGGGGCATGTACCCAAAATCGAGCATAACGTTCCCTCTTGGAGTTACTACCTACCACTTGGCCAAAGCAATAAACAGCAACGGAGAACATGCAAGGATTACTTAGGAACAAAAATATAAGAGATAAGAACCAAATATATTACTCTATCACGAACTGAACATAATCTCATAATCCATCAGATCCCATCAAACTCAGCATAGCAACAGCAGAACGATTACATATGTGCCTCGATCATGTAGGGCAGCTCACGAGGTCTAAACCATGAAGAACAAAGAGGGGAGGAGAACATCACATAGGTACTGATCGCGGACATATGGTCCAAATGAAACTACTCAAGGCACATCCGGGAAGCGTCCAAGGTGGAGGGGATGCTCTCAGAGGTCGGTCCTCCCTCCGTCAGGGTGCCGGGAAGGGTCCTGGTGGTTCTCCCGATCTTGGAAGCGCGGCGGCGCTGGAACAAAGGCGAGATCGCGAAAAAGGGTTCTGTCTTTGGAGGTTCCCCATGATGGATATTAAATAGGCGAAGGGAGGCAGCCAGGGGGGCCACCAAGGGTCCAGGCATCCCCCTGGCTCAGCCAGGCCCTTGGCCGCGCCAGGTGGCCGCCTGGGCACCTGGTGGTGGCCCCCTGGCCCTCCTTCGGGGCTCTGGAACCTTCCGGTACACTGATTTTTCCCGGAGTTTTGGAGCACTTTTTTATATTGGGAAAAACTAAAATAGAAAATAGCAGAAAACAAAAACTGGCACTGGGGTGCACTGAGTTAATAGGTTAGTCCAAATATGATCAAAAGTGTATGAAAGTGTATCTAGATCATAGCAATATCACACAAAACATGCATGGAGCGAGCATAAAATATCGATACGTTTGGGACGTATCAACATCCCCAAGCTTAATTCATACTCGTCCTCGAGTAGGTAAATGATAACATGCATAATTTCTATGGTGACATGCTAGAAACCATATAAGAACATTGAAAAGTAAAGAAATCAAGGTATGTGATTCAATTCAAGTCATAATATTGCAAGATTCTATATTAGCATTGAAACAAGCAATGAAAGAATATTAGGTCCAAGAGCTCTCGCTGTCCGTGACTCGAATTTGTTCAAATGGTGTTTGCGTGCAAGAAGAGGGATAGGGAATCCGAGAATGAAGTATTTTTGTAGAGAACTCAATCTACTAAAGTTTCACACTTGGTCTTCTTTGGAGTCTTATCTTGACTCGTCCCCAGACCACTAGCCAGGTACAAGTCAATTTGATCCACTCCTTTTCGATATTTTGAGCACTCATGCAATGGATGAGCGTAAGCACGAGAATTGACACTTAGGATGGAAAAGAGAGAAATATGGTGGAGAAAGAAGGAAAAAATGTGAGAAAGTCTCACATCAATGAGGACAATCATAGGCGAGAAGGCCTAATGATAGATATGACGTGAGGAGTTGGGATTGCCATGCAACAGATGAACATATGAGTTAAGAAAAGCTCTCCAATGTAACTAGTGGGGGTTCATCTAACTTTTTCGCTCATGAAGACATAGAGCTCTTTTGAGGAGGCTCATCCTTGGAATATGCAAGCCAAGTTCTATAGTGTGAAGGTCCACACATAGCTATATGCATGAATGATCATGTCTATGGAGTACAAGGATAAGAGGGAGTACTAGTGTGGATTTTCAAAAGGATAGTAGTGTTGCCCCTTTCTCTCTTTTAATTTCTTTTTCTCTTTTTTCTATTTTTTCTATTTTTGGTGGCCTCAATGGCTCTTTCTATTTAACTCTCATTTGTCCTCTTTGGGATCTTTTATTTTGTCCACTTGGGGATCTTTTCCTCACTTAAGGGCAACACTCTATTTTACAAGAAGGTATAGAAGATCTTTCACACTTTACAAGGTACTCAAATCATAAAGAAGATGTAGCTATCATGATGTATGCAATGTATGTCGCTGCCAGTGTAGCCGGAACATGTATGACATGAAGATCAAGTCATGAAGAGGTGGATGTTGCATGGCAATATATCTCGGAAAGCCTATGAAAATGCCTTAATAGGTAGGTATGGTGGCTGTTTTGAGGAAAGATATAAGGAGGTTTATGATGACAGAGCGTATCATAATGCCAAGGGTTTGGATGTACCAGCAAAGGTGGACGCCAACTCTCGGAGTGAGAAGAAGGCAATGCACGGCACAGGAGAGGCTAGCAAATATGAGGAGGTGGAAGTGTCAACTTTCAATACTTACATTAGTCTGAAGAACTCATCCACTTATTATCGGTAACTCTCAATCTAATAAGGAGGTTCACAAAGAGACAAGTACCCCGAGGAGGAGTGTATGGGGGTTTGGTTATCCTTCCGCATCCTCGACTCATGGTACATGAGTGTACTCTAATATTCGATCCCTCCAAAGATTAGCGATCCATCTAGTAGCTAGAGTACTCAACTAGTTTTCTAGGTTTTTGAAAATAAACATGGATTGCCCAAAATACGACACCTATCACTATTAGGCTAGACGTCTTGACACCAAAAGTTCAAACATTACTCACATAAATACCTCAAAACTATTGCAAGTTACTACTAAAATTAAATAGCAACCTCAATTACCTACTTTCAAGACAAGACACAACTCAGTGCAACAACCAACTCTCTTAATAAGATAAACATGAAAACTAAAGAGACTTCCAGCAACAAACTAAAAAAAAGCCAAGGCTCTTGCTAAAGACAAACTAAGACTAAAACTAAACATGGCAGTAGCTACGAAAAGATAAAGAACACACAACAGCAAAAAGATAGGCATGAATAATCCTATGATGTGTTCTAGATTTTGAAAGTGGAGCATGTTTCTCTCCCACAAAAAGTAAGACGGGGTCTAACTTGTTATGAACAGCAAGAAAAGCTAAAGAAAACTAAAAATAAAACCTAAGAGCGAGACGCTTCAAGCATAGCACATAACGCATGAAGTGATAAAAATATAGTGAGACGAAGGACGAACTGATGATTGTTGATGGAGAAGGGGATGCACCGGGGCATCCCCAAACTTAGACTCTTGCTTATCCTTGAATATTTATTGGGGATGCATGGGGGCATCCTCAATCTTGAGCGCTTGACAATCCCGAATCTTCTTTCATCATCTTCCATGGCACACTTGAAAACTCCCTTCATACATAACTCATCATAAGCTCATTAGAGAGGTTAGTACCCTTAATAAAATAATATTTCCCCACTGGATATAAAAATATTCTTGAAGAGATACTGTTTCTCAATATTGCCAAAAGGGTTTTGCAAAGAAAAAGCAAGCTTAAGGTTTGCAAAACAAAGGAGAGACAAAACGTGGCAGAATTTGTGAAAAACAGAACAGCAGGTAGTAGAGAATTTTTTCGGGGCACTTCTTCAACTCAAATAAAAAAAAACTCAAAACATACGAAAGTTCCGAGATTGTATAGAGCACACTGTGTAAAAAATTCAGCTCAAAAAGATGAACCGGTGATTTGATCCGATTTTTCCGTCACGAGGACAAAATCTGTTTTCTGGACAGCATGTCACAACTTTCGGTTTCCTTGTCATATGAGGCTATAACTTGGGACAAAGCTTGAAAATAAAGATACAATGATGTTGCTACAGTAGTAACAATCATCAAAGTAAAACCATCTTGGGTTGCCTCCCAACAAGCGCTTTCTTTTACGCCTTTAAGCTAGGCATAAATAAAAAGATCAAGTTGTATCAATCGATCCATCATCAAGATCATCAAAAAGCTCTTCAATTGTACAACTAGTCTTAAGAGATCTTTCAGATAAAGGCCTAATAAAGATACTTCTAGGGAGAAAACTAAAAGGCGGAAAATCAGCGGAAGTTTCATTTATAATTTTTTCAAATAGAGGTATTTTTTCCAAAGTTTTCACGGTTTCGACTTCCTTGGAAATGGGTGGATTATTTTTAGGTCTGGGAACCTTAGAGACATAGTTGAACTTAGGTTCCTACCTTGCCGGAGTCTCTACCCTTTTTTGTTTGATCAAGGAGAAAGTAGTTCCTAGAGTATTAATGATTTCCTGAATCTTATCGATCCTAGAGGGATCCATGTCATGGAATTTGATTGTCTCCAAAGTTTCAATAATTTTATGCATGGAGCTATCATGTCTATTCAAATTCTCTTGAATCTTATGATCCAACTCATTTATCCTACTTATGCTTGGTATTTCTAGTTCTATCTTTTCATGTTTTTTCATATTGTGAACTAGAGTGATATCTTCTTGTATGCTAGCAACATGGAGGTTTCCAACAAGATTGTCAATAACATTAAGAGACTCCCAAATTGGGGCTTCTAGGAAATTCCCATTGATAGCAGTATCTAATATGAACCTATTCCAAGGAGTAATACCAGCATAAAATTTCTAAGCAGGATAGTAGTGGATTTCTTCTTGGTGGCTCTTTTCTGAGAATCATTAATTCTATACCAAGCATCTTTTAAACTTTCACCACCTTTTTGTTTAAAGGTGAGAACCTCTGTCTCAACAAAGGCAAAAGGACCAGACATAATGATAGCTACTAGCAAGATAAATAATTTTTTTGTGATTTTTGATATAAGACACAAAGATAAAAACTGAAAGATAAACTAACAAGAATAAAAAGTAAAGGTAAAAGGTAGTGGGGAACTCCCCTATCTTATCACTCAGAGTCCCCGGCAACGGCGCCAGAAATTTGCTTGATACACGAGAGATGATAATTGCTTCTCGCCCTTCGTTGGTTACCCCAAGTGGAAGGTGAGATGAAGCGTAGCGGCAAGTTTCCCTCGGTGAAGATACCGAGGTTGAGTGTCGACCAGTAGGGCTCCGAAGATGATAAGTAGGTGGTTCGGCAAGTGACGCGCCGTTTATGATAATCACTTGCTTCTCCTGGACCTGAACACAGACACAAATAACTTTGCTCCCAACGAAGTTAAGAGAGGTTGTCAAACTCTCCGGTCTTGTTGTTTACAAAGGATCAAAAAAACAAGGGATAATGACAATGGTAGCATCTGAAAGTACAAGAAGAAAAGTAAATAGGCTTGTAAACAATGATGAGAATATGGACCGGGGTCCCGTGATATTCACTAGTGATGTCTCTCTCCCAAAAGACGACAAAACTGCTATGCGATGTAAACAAATTACAGATGGGCAATTGACAGGATTATAAACGCACCGCAATGCTAACTATGCTACAAAAGAAAGGTAGAGGAACATAAGCATGGACAGTACGCCAAAATAAGTAGACCAAAATCCATCTGCATCTACTACTAATCATCCACCTTGAGATATCTATCCAGAACATCTCGCTGGTATTAAGTTGCGAGCCCCACCCAAAGTGTAAACCCAAAGCAACAGACAACTGCATTAAAAAGAACTTTGCGTAAAGTAAACAATCCTTTCAACCGGCCCTCCTTCGGGGCTCTAGAACCTTCCGGTACGCTGAATATTTATCTGATTTGTCCAGGATTTTTGGCGTACTTTTTATATTGAGAAAAACTGAAATAGAAATACAGCAGAAAACATAAACTGGCACTGGGGTGCACTGAGTTAATAGGTTATTCCAAATATGATCAAAAGTGTATGAAAGTGTATCTAGATCATAGCAATATCACACAAAACATGCATGGATCGCAGAAATTATCGATACGTTTGGGACGTATCACAAGGTCATCTACATACACATGGATGTTCCGACCTAAATGAGGTCGGACGAATCGCTGCATAGTACACTGATAAGTTGCGCCGCCATTTTTCAGGCCAATGGGCATGGTGAGATAGCAATAAGCCCCAAAAGGGGTGATGAACGCAGTCTTTATTTGATCATCGATAGCAAGTTTAATCTGGTGATAGCCAGCTGTGGCATCCAGAAAACATAAGAGCTGACAACCAGCCGTAGAATCAATCACTTGATCAATAGGGGTCAAAGCAAAAGGATCCTTGGGACAGGCCTTATTCAGGCAAGTGTAATCTATACACATGCGCCAAGTTCCATTCTTCTTCGGAACCAGGGATTTGCTAACCTGTCTGGGTAGAACACTTCCTTGATAAATCCCGATGCGAGCAGCATGGCGATCTCGTCGCCGATTGCTCTTCTCTTTTCCTCTGAAAAGCGCCGAAGTGGCTGCTTGATCGTCTTGGATCTAGGTCGGATGTGAAGCTTATGCTCGGTGGGTTCCCTCGATACACCAGGCATGTCTTGTGGGGACCATGCAAAGATGTCCCAGTTCTCATGGAGGAACTCGATGAGCTCGCTTTCCTATTTGCTGCTGAGCCTGGCCCCAATGATGCCACACTTGCTCGGGTCGGAGGGGTCCAGAGAAATCTTCTTATTTTCCTTGGCTGCCTAAAACGCAGACTCATCGTCCGATCTCTTAGTCTTCGTGCTCGGCATGGGTGCTTTCATTTAAGCTTGGGACATTGCCACGACCTTGTCGAGATGGCGCCGTTCTGCATCGATAACCAAGGAATCGGCCAGCTTGGAGCCAGCGAATGAACACTCTAGTGACTTCTTGTAGTCACCGCACACTGTGATGGGACCATGTGGCCCTAGAAGCTTCATCTTCAGGTATGGATGGAAAATGTTGAACATGAACTTGGCGATTGCCGGTGATCTGAGAAAAAGATGGTATGGGCTGCTCAGGTCATCCACCTTGAACCAGATCGGCTCTCGGCGGAAATTTTCCTCCGAACCAAACACTACTTCCAGCCGAATGCGGACAATGGAGTACATGAAAGGCCGGGCACTATCCCATGAAAAATGGTCTTGCTGGGTTCCAACTCGCTCTCACTGATGCCGAGCTTGATCATTGTCTCGCGGTACAGAATGTTGATGGCGCTGCCTCCATCAATCAGAGTCCTGGTGAACTTGCATGCATATTTGGGGGCTGCCACAATTGCATCTACCACAAGTGCATAACTGCCTGGATTCGGCATCACGCTTGGGTTGTCCTCTGGACCCCATGATATGACACTATCCGACCAGTTCATGAACTGGGGGACTGCTGGCATGGTGGCATTGACTGCCTGCTCTCGAGCTCTGCGACTGCCCTTGTCATCCGACTCGCTGGTGAATATCATGTATGCCGCGTCCTGGCGTGGGAACTGCTGACGTGTATTCTGTGGTGGTGGACCTAGGGGTGGGGGTGGTGGTGGGGGAAGATTTCCTGCTCCTCCCTTCGACAGACATTCGAACCAGATGCGGGCTTGCCGACTCCACTGTGCATTTTGCATGGTTGGTTCATCATGTCCTCAAAGGTGTATGGGGGCCTGATCTGACCCTGCGGCCTTTCTGCAGGTTTCTGCCTCCGACTGCCTCCCGCAGCCCCTTGTTCATCCTGCTGCTGAACTACTGCTACCTGTCGATTGCCATATTGGGCATCCGGCTGCTCATCTTTCCTCTTGTTGAAGCATGTGTAGCTGTTGTTGTTGTTGAAGTTGTTGTTGGGGGTGTTGTTGTTCTTGTTGTTGTTTCCGAAGTTATTGTTCCGCTGGATCTCGCGCCTCTCGCGCCGATTCGGACCATTCGACCCATTTGCTTCTGCCGAATGTTGCTGCTGCTGCCCGGGAGATTGCCCTTGGATGAAACCACTGGGACTCAACTTGATCGGGTGCATTGCAGCATCAGACACGACGAATGAATTGGCTATCCTCATCAGATCTGCAAAGGATGTGATCTCCTTGCGTAGGAGCTTGTGCTTCAAAAATGACCCATCCAAGCAGCCATCAGTGAAGTACTGGATGGCTTGGATCTCATGAACTCCCTCGTAAGTGTTTCTGACCTTGATCCACCGCTGAAGGTAATCGCGAAGGGGCTCGTCCTTTCCTTGTACACACAACGCCAGGTGCCGGGGAAGACCTGGGCGCTCAAACGTTCCAGTGAAGTTCCGAACAAACGCATCATCGAAATCCTTCCCGCAGTGGCGCGTTTGCTGCCGACCATTCGACCCATTTGCTGCCGAGGTGGCGCATTCGGCTGGCTTGCTCCAGCAGTTGCCCGAACTTACTTTGATGCTACTGGCCCTTGCTGCTCGGTGGCCGCCTTTTTCTGCTGGTTTGCTGTTGCTATAAGTTTGCGCATTCGGCGCGTCCTCTCCCGTAGTTCTTCTCCTTCCAGATGCTCTAGCTCATTGGCGATCTCCTCGGCAGCTCTCATGTTCTTCACAGGAGTGTTGTACGCAATCGGTGGAGCGATGAATGTGGACGCTGCTGGCTGCTGGGCTCCCGCTAGCTCTCTGTCGACCTCCCAGCCAACTACACGAAGCTCTTCAATCACTGGGGCGGGATGACACGTTGCTTGACGCCATGCGCCGCATTGTACTCCCTGGCTGTTTCTTCCAGACGACGTTTTTCAACGTCCATACGATCTGATTGCTCTTTCAGAGTTTGTCGAGCCTTCTGTCATGGGGAAATCACGGCAAATGTCCGCAGAGTCGGACTTATCATGGGGCCTTTGCTGCGAGGCAATTCGAGGAGTGAGTCGACATAGACACGGGACTTGGCGGTTTACCAAGGTTCGGCCTCGACGGTACGGTAAAGACCTACTCCTGCTTCTTGACTATTGTGGGATTGACTCCTCAATAGGAAGAGCCGATCTTATCGATTACAGTAATGATGTTTCACCCCCCTTAGTCTCGTGGGGATCTAAGTTATATCGCGAGTTGTCCTGTCCTGGCTTGAGGTAAGTTCTCGCTCTGGCTCCCATGGACCTCGGCTTATAAAGATGTCGGGTCCCGAGATTTCGAGAGTCCGACTCCCACACGAAGTGGAGTTCTATTATACTTTACAAATTTACTACGTAGTATACAAGGTAAGTCGAATTCCTTCTAGGGCTTCAATCTTCACGCTTGGCATGTCAGACTCCTGGCCGGGTCTTCTTCGTGGGCCTTCATATGTGAGTCGGCCCAGAGGTTTCTAATGTCGGGTCTATTGGCCTGATCCATCCCCCCGACATTAGCCCCCAGGATTGTTGTGATGCTTTAGTCTTCTCAGCAATCCTCTTTATTTTCTTCATTGCTGCCGGCTCTTCATGGATCAAAGGCCGGCTTCATGCTTGACGCTGATTGGGAGTCGGAGTCGTCTCTCTTCAATCTTGCTTCGGTTCCTTTATCTCCATGAAGTCGACTCTTCTAGTTGAGTCGACTAATATTTCTAGAGTCGACGTAGACAGTAATGAATCTGACCTCCAAATGTTTCTTTGAGGGAATTTGAACGGCCTGCCTCGATTTCAGCGGCACAATTAATGCTGCCTAGGTTATTCACAAAACGAGGGATTTCCTACCGTTTAGCTGGCGGTTGGCGACGCCTCGGGTTTCGAGTAGAGGTCCTTTATAAATAGACCCCCATCCCCATCTATTCTCATCATCCCATTCACATCTCCTCGTCTCCTTCCTCACGCACCGGAGAACAAGAAATTTTGCCTTCGTCTCCATTCCGAGTCGTTCTTCCTTCATCGTTCACGCAAGACGGCCTGGGACCATGTCATTGCCGTACGCCACTAAGGTAAGCTTCTCATCACCTCCATTGTGCTGCAGTCTTTTACTCATCGCCATTGTCGTGAGCTTCAAGCATATTAGTAGATTGATACAACCCATTGGAGATTGATACGTCCAGAACGTATATATAATTTCTCCGTGCTCCATGCATCTTGTGTGTGATATTTCTATGATATTGATACACTTCCATACACTTTTGATCATATTTGGACTAACCTATTAACTAAGTGCACCCCAATGCCAGTTCCTGTTTTCTGCTGTTTTTGTACTTCAGGTTTTCCCATTATTTAAAGTGCCAGAAAAATCAGCGTACAGTAAGCTTCGCGAAGAGCCCAGGTGGGCCAGAGGGGTGCCAGGGGTGCCCCAGGCGGCTACCTGGCGCAGCCACCCCCTAGGCCGCGCCAGGGGGTGCGCCTGGGGCCCCTGGTCAACCTCTGGCTGCCCCCCTTCGCCTATTTATTCCCCGTGACGAGAAACCCTCGGGAACAGAACCCTTTTTTGAGATCTCTCCTCTGTTCCACCGCCGCCGCGCTTCCAAGATCGGGAGCACCAGGAGCCCTCTTCCCGGCACCCTGCCGGAGGGAGGAACCACCTCCAGGAGCTTCTCCACCACCATGGATGCTTCCCGGATGCACCGTGAGTAGTCCACCTTGGACCATGGGTCGATGATCAGTAGCTATGTGATGTTATCCTCCCCTCTTTGTTCTTCATGGTTTAGACCTCGTGATCTTCCCTACATGATCGAGGCACATATGTAATCTTCCTGCTGTTGCTATGTTGAGTTTGCTGGGATCCGATGGATTATGAGACTATGTTCAGATTGTGTTTGAGTAATATATTTGATTCTCCTCTTTTATATTTATGGTCTTGATTAATTCTTACATGTTCTCCGTTGCTGTTTATTGCTTTGGCGAAGTAGTATGTAGTGACTCCAAGAGGGAGCGTTATGCATGATTGTGGGTTCATGCCCCCTAATGACTAGCTTGAGTGACAGAAACATGAGTCTAGGGGATGTGTTGTTGCCACAAGGGAGAAAACAACGGTGCTTGTACTTGCGGGTGCAAGGATTGTTTACTTTACGCAAAGTTCTTTAATGTAGTTCTCTCTTGCTTTGAGATTATACTTTGGATGGGATTCGCAACTTAATACCAGCGAGATGTGCTGGATAGATATCTCAAGGTGGATGACTAGTAGGTCGATGCAGATGGATTTCGGTCTACTTGTCTTAGCGTACCGCCCAAGCTTTTGAGCCTCTTCCTTTCTTTATACTCCCTCCGATCCATAATAAGTGTCGCTCATCTAGTACAAAGTTTATACTAGCTTAGTACAAAACTTGCGACAGTTATTATGGATCGGAGGGAGTAGCATAGTGAGCATTGTTTGCGCACATAATCCTGTCAATTGCCCAGCTATAATTTGTTTACCTCGCATGGCTATATTATCGTCTTTTGGGAGAGAGACATCACTAGTGAATATCATGGGATCCCGGTCCATATTTCCAATACTGTTTACACACACTATTTATTTCCTGCTTTATTTACTTTTCTGTTGCTATCACTATCATTATTATCCCGTGCGTTTGATCCTTTGTAAACAACAAGGCCGGAGGGATTGACAACCTCTCTGAACTCTTTGGGAGCAAAGTTATCTGTTGTGTGTGCAGGTCCATGTCAACCGCCTAATTGCGGGCGCCGTTGTCACCTTCCTGTCGTTGTCGGAGTCCTACTGGAGACAAACCTTGGTATCTTCACCGAGGGAAATTTGCTGCTGTCTACATCTCAACCTTCCACTTTGGGTAACCAACGAGGGGCGAGAAGCCATCAAAGCTAATTTCTGGCGCCGTTGCCGGGGAATCCACTCTTCAAGATAGGGGAGTTGCACACTATATTTTATCTTTGCTTTTTAGCCTTGTTAGTTTACCTTTCAGTTTTTGCTTTAGTGTTCTTTATCAAAAATAAAAAAAATAGTTACCTTGCTTGCTGCTGCTATGGGTTCCTCCGAGAACACCAAGTTGTGTGACTTCACTAGTCATAACAATAGTGAATTTATCTGCACTCCTATTGCTCCACCTGCCACTTCAGCACCTTCTTATGAGATTAAACCTGCTTTGCTGAACCTTGTTATGAAAGATCAATTCTCCCGTGCTGGAGATGCTGCTGCTTTGCACTTAAATAATTTTGTTGAGCTCTGTGATATGCAAAACTACAAAGAAGTAGATGGTGATATTGTTAAGCTTAAGCCTTTTCCTTTCTCCTTGAGAGGAGGAACTAAAATCTGGTTTCAATCCTTGCCTAGGAATAGCATAGATTCTTGGGATAAGTGCAAATATTCTTTTATTGGGAAGTACTACCCCCCAGCTAAGATTATCCAATTGAGGAGTAATATTATGAACTTTAAGCAATTGGATAATGAAAACGTTGCCCAAGCTTGGGAATGCATGAAATCTCTTGTTAATAATTTCCCTACGCATTGTTTGACTACTTGGATGGTTATCCAAACTTTTTATGCAGGATTGAACTTTACCTCGCGGAACTTGCTAGATTCGGCCGCGAGAGGAACCTTTATGTCAACAACGCTTGGTGCTGACACAAAACTACTCGATGAGATGATGACCAAATATTCCCAATGGAACACCGAAAGAGCTCCAACAGGTAGGAAGGTAAACTCTGTCGAGGAGATCTCCTCCCTAAATGAAAAAGTTGACTTGATTATGTCTCTACTTACCAAGCAATCTCCTACTGATCCTCATGATGTTCCTTCAAATTCTTTGATTGCTCAAGATCAAGTAGATGTGAACTTTATCTCTAGACACAACTTCAATAACAATGCTTATAGGAGTAATTTTGGTAGCAATCCTAGACCGTTCCCCTCCAACAACTATGGGAACAACAACACTTATCCTAGCACCAAGAACTTCACTTCTGAATAGATAGTATGCTTAAATACTTCATCACTTCTGAACTTGAGGAGAGGAAGGTCACTCCTATGAACGCTATTCAAGTTCAAATTAATGAAAACATTAGGATGATGGCTAAACTTAAAGAGAGATGGGCTAGAGAAAAGGAGGAAGAAGATAGAATTAAGAGCCTTCCGACACACCATACCATTGCTACTATCCATGTCCCATAGGACCCTTAGCACCCAATGCACCCCTAGTCCCATAGGACCTATTAATGGTGATGCTATGACCTCTTAGCACCCAATGCACCCCTAGTCCCATAGGACCTATTAATGGTGATGTTATGACCTCAAACGTAGAAGAAGAAACTCCTATGAAATTAATAAAGATATTATTCACATATATGTTTGTTCATAATACGTTATATATTGTGCTAGAAGTGTATTAAGCGGAAACATTAATACACGTGTGATATATAACAACCTGGTCCCTAGTTAAACTCAGGCATACTAGCTCTTTGGGAAATTGATAATCAAGGTTTCCTGATCATGAGAACATAATAGTCTATTGATAATGAGGTCATATCATTAGGAGAATGATGTGATGGACACACACCCAGCTTAAGCATTGCACTGTGATCAAGTCACATAAGTTCAGCATTGCGATGACTTAATAACATAGTGACTGAATCCTTAGACCATGATGATCATACATAATTGCTATCTATTAGGATTCTTTGAGTGCATTAACCATTACACTGAAACATGGTAACTGAAAAGTAGTATCTTGTGTATTCCGAAGTAGATATGTTGAGGTGTATGAAATAGATCAGAGCAGGATTTGTCAATCCGAGTGACGGATAGGTACTCTGGGCCCACTCGGTGGTGTTGGATCAATAGCTTGCGAGCAAGTGACTAGGTCACAAGAGATGTAATATTCAAAGACGAGTAAACATGTTATGTCGGAGAAGAGGAAGATCTAGGTATTGGTTACCGACGATCATACCTCAGACAAACATAGTACCGAAGCACAAAGGGATCAAGTCATATTGTTAACGGTTCAACATCGATGAAGTTTATTCGATGGAAGCGTAGGGGCACATCAAGGATTGTAACCGGATCCCACATGATGGTCATTGGTCAGAGAGTGTCTCGATCATGTCTACTGTTTCCCGGACCATAGGGTGTCACACTTAAGGGCAATCGATGCATTAAGGATTGATTCGGGATCATCGGTGAAAAGAGAGAAAACACCGGAAATGTACCGGGAGGTGCCGGAAGCTGTTCCGGATATTTTGAAAGGTTCAAAATAATATATATTAATGTTTAAATATGTTTTATTATTTAATTGACAGAATTAAATATAAAAATTATTTAAATAATTAATTAAAAAGCTGAAAAGGTATTTGGGACTTAATAGGCCCATGAGGGGAAGGGGGAGCCTCCCCCTTGGGCTTGGCGCCAAGGGAGGGGCCCATCCCCCCTCCTAGCCGCACCAATCCCCCTTGGGGTTTTAGTACCACATGGGGAAGGGGAGGGGGTGGAGCCCCTCCTTGGCCAATATAAGGAGGGGTGGGGTGCCTTTTTCTACATAACATTGAGTTTCTCTCTCTCTCTCTCTCTTTCTCCGACCTAGAGCGGACTCCCCTGGTTTGGAGTTTGCACCTGGTTGGGGGTTTCACCATCATCCGGACGCCGTCGCGCTGCCGGAATTAGGATCCGGATCAATCTTCATTCTGCTGCTCTTCTGGTTCGAAGCCCGAAGGGACGTCGGTTGCACCGTACGTGTGTAATCCCGCGAGGCACTACACGTGTGGTGCTACTTCATCGTCAGAGGTTCTTCAACACGACAGGGATGTCGTAGGATCAGAGTCTACGCCAACCACGTTCGAGGAACGTTTCCCTCTTTCGGTCTTCAAAGGTATGAACACCGATTCCTTCCGTTACATACATCAGCATAGCATAGATATTTGTTTCGGGACTCGTAGATAGGAAATATTTTGTTTTCTGCGCCAATCCCCAACAGTGGTATCAGAGCAAGGCTATGCATAGATGTATTGTACGGGTAGAACACATCTAGGACGTGGGCATCAATTCTCCAATTGTTACCCTCCCACGTGTACTCGTTTAGCATTGCGGCAATGTCCTGATGAAGCGGCCCCGGCCGACCTTACGCGTTTACGCGAGACTGGTTCCACGCTTGACATATGGCTTGTACCATATAAGTGGCTGGGGGTGTCTGTCTCTCTAACATTAGCGACGCGAAGACGTTTGCAACGGAGGGACCTGACAGGGGTGTAATAGAGACGATTGCAGGATTGGTGTTGTGGCTTGTTTTCGCAGGATAGAAAACGGTTCTCTCTCGAAACCCCTTAGCAGCCACGTAAAACTTGCAAAAGATAAAGTAGAAGGCGTTGAACTTTAATTTGCATGTAAGGGGGGATCATAGCTTGTATGATTTACAGTTTTACTTCCTGTGTTGCTAATATGCTAGATATGCGACGGTAGCATGATAGGATAATCTCTCTCAATACCATGATTGTATTCTCCCTTAGTGGGCACCGCCTGGAAAGATCTCTTTATGATAGGCAGGTCGTGACGATCGGGTGTCATACATACATTAGCGATCGCATGAGGTTGGGTTTGGCAAGCCTAGCATATGCAGATATGGACTTGCTGAACAACCATACACTAAGGTTCGAATGTCAGGCTTGACATATGTAGATATGAGCTTGGGATACGGATGACCGAAAGGTTAAGCATGAGTCATATAACGGATATGATTGGCATGATGGCCTACCTAGGGAGATGTGTCGTCGGCCGTGTGATATTCGAGGACGATCATTCAAACTAGGATTATGGTAATCACTTAGTAAATTTGGAGAGATGTTTAACTAAGTGGGAGTTTTAGAATTAATTAAAATTGAACTCAAATTATGAACAAAGTCTAAATATGTGTTTTGCAAATAACCATTGTAGATGGCTGCACCTCGCCCCTCATTCAACTTAGGGTCATTCCTAGACAGAGACAAACTGAAAACCGATGGGTCAAACTTCACCAACTGGTCCCGCACTCTGAGGATTCTCCTCGTTCCCCTCAACATGGCATACGTACTAGAGGCCACGTTAGGTGACGAACCACCAGCAGACGCTAGTCAGGATGAGAAGAATGTCTACCTCTCCAAGACGGATGATTACAACCTTGTCCAGAGTGGAATGCTTTACTCCATGGAGGCTGAGCTGCAGAAACGCTTTGAGAGGATGGGTGCATATGAGATAATAACCGACCTCAAGGCCGTCTTTGCACCCCAAGCTAGGGCTGAACGTTATGAGGCTTCTGAAGCTTTCTTCTCAGCAAAGATGGATGAGCATAGCAGTGTTAGTGAGCACGTGGTCAAGATGTCTGGCTACGTTCAACGCTTGAATGCTCTGGAATGTCAGAATCCAGATGAACTTGCTGTTGATAGGGTGCTGCAGTCGCTGCCCCCTAGCTACAAAGGCTTTGTGTTGAACTACAACATGCAGGGGATGACTAAGACCCCTTCTGAGTTGTTCGCCATGCTAAAAACTGCTGATGTTGAGATCAAGAAGGAGCATGTTGTATTCATGGTCAACAAGACCGTTGAATTCAAGGAGTCTGGAAAGAAGGAGAAGGGAAAGAAGGGAAGCCCGAAGAAGGGTGACAAGCCAGTTGTCACTCCTCGTAAGGAACCCTAACCTGGACCCAGGCCCGACGTTCAGTGCTTCTACTGCAAGGGTGATGGTCACTGGAAACACAATTGCCCCAAGTACCTAGAGGATAAGAAGGCTGGCAAGATTGTTAGAAGAGATAAAGGTATATTTGATATACACGTTATTGATCTTTTCTTAACAAGAGCTAGGAACAAATCCTGGATATTTGATACAGGATCTGTTGCTCATATTTCTAACTCCTCCCAGGGGCTACGGAATAGGCGACGCTTGATGAAAGATGACGTGACGATGCGCGTGGGAAACGGCTGCCGGATTGAAGTGGTGGCGGTCGGCACGAAGCATCTTAGTCTCCCTTTGGGATTAGTTTTGATTTTGAATAAGTGCTCCTATTTACCCGCATTGAGTGTGAACATCGTTAGTGGTTCTTGCTTGAAGCGAGACCACTATTCTTTTAAGTCAGATACAATTGGTTGTGCAATTTATAAGGATGATGTGTTTTATGTTCACGCACCGGAGAAAAATGGCTTACTCATTCTTAATCTCGATTGTGATATACTTCATATTGATAATGTAGAGGCCAAAAGATTAAAACCTAGTGGCGAAGAACACATGACGATGTGGCATTGTCGACTTGGTCATATTGGTCAAAAGCGCATGAAGAAGCTTCATGATGATGGACTTCTGGAGTCATTGGATTTTGGATCCCTTGACACATGTGAACCATGCCTTATGGGCAAGATGATAAGGACTCCATTCAATGGAACAATGGAGCGTGTGAAAGACTTGTTAGGGATCACACATTCTTAAGTATGTGGACCTATGAACGTCCCCACACGCAATGGTCTTCGTTACTTCGTGACCTTCACAGATGACTTCAGCAGATATGGGTATATCTACTTAATGAAACATAAGTCTGAAACCTTTGAAAGGTTCAAGGAATTTCAGAGTGAGGTTGAGAATCAACTCAGGAAGAAAATCAAGCACCTTCGATCCGATCGACGAGGCGAGTATTTAAGTCACGAGTTTGGCGATCATCTTAAGACTTGTGGCATCGTACCACAACTTACGCCGGCAGGAACACCTCAGCGTAACGGTGTTTCTGAGCGACGTAATCGAACTCTATTGGATAGCGTACGATCGATGATGTCTCATATCGACTTACCTGTGTCATTCTGGGGGTATGCATTAGAAACTTCCGCTTACATTCTTAATAGAGCACCGTCCAAATCCGTAAAGACAACACCATTTGAGGAATGGCATGGCAAGAAACCAAAGTTGTCTCACTTGAAGATTTGGGGTTGTGAGGCTTATGTTAGGAAACTTCAGCCTGACAAACTCGAATCAAAAGCGGATAAGTGCATCTTTGTGGGATATCCAAGGGAAACCGTTGGATACACCTTCTACAACCAGTCTGAGGGAAAAACGTTTGTCGCCAAGACTGGATGCTTTCCTGAGAAAGAGTTTCTTTCGAAAGAATTGAGTGGGAGGAAAATAGACCTCAACGAGATGATTGACCAATCACTCCAAGTGGAAGAAATGGCAATGGAAGTTGTTCCTGAACCATCTTTCGTAGTGCGAGATGAAGAGAACGGTCATCATGATATTCATAACGATCGTGACATACATGATGATCATGATCAAGATGAAGAGGATCCTATTGTACCCCGCGGGTCATCAAGAGCCCGAGTAAAAACTCAGTTTTATGGGCAACTTGTCAATGCAGTCATGTTAAATGAACCTGACGAACCTGCGAACTACAAAGAAGCAATGGAGGAACCCGAGTCCGAGAAATGGCTGGAAGCCATGAAATCGGAGATAGACTCCATGTATGCCAACAAAGTATGGACTTTGGTGGATATTCCCGAGGACCGAAAGGCCGTCGAGAATAAGTGGATATTCAAGAAAAAGACTGACGCAGACGGAAATGTATCTGTTTATAAAGCTCGACTTGTCGCAAAAGGTTTCCGACAAATTCAAGGAATTGACTACGAAGAGACTTTCTCTCCCGTAGCGATGCTAAAGTCTATCCGGATATTGCTAGCAATTGCTTCCTATTACGATTATGAAATATGGCAGATGGATGTGAAAAAACCGCGTTCCTAAATGGCAACATTGAGGAAGAGTTATATATGGTACAACCGGAAGGTTTTATTGATCCTAAGGACGTTGATAAGGTATGCAAACTTCAACGGTCCATTTATGGGTTGAAGCAAGCATCTTGGAGCTGGAATCTTCGTTTTGATGAGGTGAGCAAAGCTTTTGGATTTGTCCAAAATGAAGAAGAATTATGTGTTTATAAGAAAGCGAGTGGGAGCTCTGTGGCATTCCTAGTACTATATGTGGATGACATATTATTGATAGGGAATGATGTGAAATTTCTAGAGGGGGTAAAGGAATATTTGAATGGACAATTTTCCATGAAGGACCTAGGTGAAGATGCATACATATTAGGCATTAAAATCTATAGAGATAGATCAAGACGCCTATTAGCACTGAGTCAGAGAACTTACCTTGAGAAGATATTCAAGAGGTTCAATATGGATAACGCCAAGAGAGGCCTCTTGCCCGTTATGAAAGGAAGTAAATTGAGTGTGACTCAATGCCCAACAACAGCAAAAGAAAGGGAGGAAATGTCCTCAAAGCCCTATGCATCAGCCATAGATTCTATCATGTATGCTATGCTGTGTACTCGACCAGATGTGGCCCTGGCGGTTAGTCTGACTAACAGTTTCCAAAGTAATCCTAGAATGGATCATTGGATTGCAGTGAAGAACGTCCTTAAGTACTTACGAAGAACTAAGGATCTGGTTCTTGTCTATGGAGGATGTGCAGAAGAGCTCGCCGTAACAGGTTACGTCGATGTCAGTCTTGGTACTGATCCCGATGACTCAAAATCCCTGACGGGATACGTGTTTATGTTGAATGGTGGTGCGATTAGCTAGAGGAGCGGCAAGCAGTCAGTCGTCGCCCAATCTACGATGGACTCGGAGTATATTGCCGCTTGTGAAGCGTCAAATGAAGCGCATTGGCTGAAGAAGTTCATCATCGAGCTTGGCGTATTCCCTAGTTGCACTGACCCTGTTAGCATTTATTGCGACAATACGGGTGCCATTGCTAACGCAAGGGAGCCGAGGACTCACTCTACAACCAAGCATATTCTCCGGCGTTTCCATGTGACGCGGGACTACGTCAAGGATGGTCATACTAGGATTTGCAAAATACATACGGATCTGAATCCGTCAGACCCAATGACTAAACCTCTTCCACAAGCCATGTTTGAACAACACTGAGAGACTATTGGCGTTAGATACATACCTGATGTAAACTAGTGTAATTTGTACTCTAGTGCAAGTGGGAGACTGTTGGATATGTGCCCTAGAGGAAAATTAACAAAGATATTTGTCACATATCTGTTTGTTCATAATATGTTATATATTGTTCTAGAACTGTATTAAGCGGAAACATTAATACATGTGTGATATATAACAACCTGGTCCCTAGTTAAACTCAGGCATACTAGCTCATTGGGCAATTGATGATCAAGGTTTCCTGATCATGAGAACATAATAGTCTATTGACAATGAGGTCATATCATTAGGAGAATGATGTGATGGACACACACCCACCTTAAGCATTGCAGTGTGATCAAGTCACATAAGTTCAGCATTGCGATGACTTAATAACATAGTGACTGAATCCTTAGACCGTGATGATCATACATAATTTCTATCTATTAGGATGCTTTGAGTGCATTAACCGTTACACTGAAACATGGTAAATGAAAAGGTGTATCTTGGGTATTCCGAAGTAGATATGTTGAGGAGTATGAAATAGATCAGAGCGGGATGTGTCAATCCGAGTGACGAATAGGTACTCTAGGCCCACTCGGTGGTGTTGCATCAATAGCTTGCAAGCAAGTGACTAGGTCACAAGAGATGTAATATTCACAGACAAGTAAACATGTTATGTCGGAGACGAGAAAGAACTAGGTACTGGATACCAACGATCATACCTCGGACAAACATAGTACCGAAGCACAAAGGGATCAAGTCATATTGTTAACGGTTCAACAGCGATGAAGTTTATTCCATGGAAGCGTAAGGGCACATCAAGGATTGTAACCAGATCGCACATGATGTTCATTGTTCAGAGTGTGTCTCGATCATGTCTACTGTTTTCCGGACCATAGGGTGTCACACTTAAGGGCAATCGATGCATTAAGGATTGATTCGGGATCATCGGTGAAAAGAGAGAAAACACCGGAAATGTACCGGGAGGTGCCGGAAGCTGTTCCGGATATTTTGAAAGGTTCAAAATAATATATATTAATGTTTAAATATGTTTTATTATTTAATTGACAGAATTAGATATTAAAAATGATTTAATTAATTAATTAAAAAGGTGAAAAGTTATTTGGGCCTTAAAAGGCCCATGAGGGGAAGGGGGAGCCTCCCCCCTTGGGCTTGGCGCCAAGGGAGGGGCCCATCCCCCCTCCTAGCCGCACCACTCCCCCCTCTTGGGGGTTTAGTCCCACATGGGGAAGGGGAGGGGGTGGAGCCTCTCCTTAGCTTATATAAGGAGGGGTGGGGTGCCTTTTTCTACATAACATTGAGTTTCTCTCTCTCTATCTTTCTCCGACCTAGAGCGGACTCCCCTGGTTTGGAGTTTGCACCTAGTTGGGGGTTTCACCATCATCCGGACGCCGTCGCGCTGCCGGAATCGGGATCTAGATAAATCTTCTTTCCGCTGCTCTTCTGGTTCGGAGCCCGGAGGGACGTCGGTTGCACCGTACGTGTGTAATCCCGCGAGGCACTAAACACTGTGGTGCTACTTCATCGTCGGAGGTTCTTCAACACGACAGGGAGGTCGTAGGATCAGAGTCTACGCCAACCACGTTCAAGGAACGTTTCCCTCTTTCGGTCTTCAAAGGTATGAACACCGATTCCTTCCGTTACATACATCATCATAACATAGATCTTGGGTTAGGGACTCGTAGGTAGGAAATTTTTTGTTTTCTGCGCCGATCCCCAACAACTAGCACACTTAATCTTGCCTTCACGGAGCATATCACTAATTCTCTCATTTAAGCTACGGAGGAGAAGCTTAGGGTAGAAGCCTCCATACCTAGAAAGCTAGAAGATGGTTGGGATCCTATGATTAAAATTAAGTTGAATAACTTCGCTTGCTATGCTTTATGTGATGTTGGAGCTAGTACCTCCGTTATGCCCAAAATAATGTATGATATATTTGAATTGAAGCCTTTTGATCCTTGTTCTTTTGGTGTTCGTCTTGTCGATTCTTCCGTAAAGAACCCTTTGGGGAAGATCGATGATGTTCTTATCATTTTCAATGACAATTACGTTCCCGTTGATTTTACTATTATGGACATTGAATGTGAACCTTCTTGTCCAACTATTTTGGGACGTCCTTTTCTTCGCACCGTGGGTGCTATTATTGACATGAAAGAAGGGATTATAAAATTCAAATTCCCTCTCAAGAAAGGGATGGAACACTTCCCGAGAAAGAAGATTAAGTTACCTTTTGAGTCCGTTACACGGGCTAGTTATTTTCTTAATAAGACTTAATCTTTTTGCATCAATGCCTAGCTTAAAGGCATAAAAGAAACCTCTTTCGGGAGGCAGCCCGCAACGAATTTAGGTTTTCCTTTTTGTTTTTCTTCTCTTTTTAGTGGTCTTGATGATTTTTAATACTGTAGCAACATCATTGTATCTTTACTTTTCAAGCTTTGTGCCATTTATAGCCTCATATCACAAGGGAAGTGAAAGTTGTGACATGCTGTCCAGAAAACAGATTCTGTCCTCGTGACGGGAAAAATCATAGAAAAATCGCAGTTCATCTTTTTGAGCTGAAACTTTTACACAGCATTCTCTATACAATCACGGAACTTTCGTATGTTCTGAGTTTTTTTATTTGAGTTGCATAAGTATCCCTAAATAATTCTTTTCTACCTGATGGTCTGTTTTTCACAGATTCTGTCCTGTTTTGCATTTTCTTCGTTTTGCAAACCTTAAGCTTGCTTTTTCTTTGCAAAAACTTTTTGGAAATCTTGAGAAACAGTATCTCTTCAAGAATATCCTTATTTCCAGTAGATAAAAGTTATTTTTTTATGGGTACTAACCTCGCTAATCAGATTATGATGAGTTATGTATGAGGGGAGTTTTCAAGTGTGTGAGGGAAGATGATAAAAGAAGATTCAGGAGTGTCAAACGCTCAAGCTTGGGGATGCCCCCATGCATCCCCAATAAATATTCAAGGATACTCAAGCGTCTAAGCTTGGGGATGCCCCCATGCATCCCCTTCTCCATCAACAATTATCAGTTCGTCTTTCGTTCCGCTATATTTTTATCACTTCATGCGTTATGTGCTATGCTTGGAGCATCTTGCTCTTTACTTCCTTTTTAGTTTTCTTTAGCTTTTCTTGCTGTTCATAACAAGTTAGAACCAAGCTTTATTTTTTTTGAGAGAAACATGCTCCACATTCAAAACTTAGAACACTTCATAGTACTTTTCATGCCTATCTCTTTGCTGTGTGTGTTCTTTATCTTTTTCCTAGCTACTGTCATGTTTAGCTCTTAGTTTTCATGCTTATCTTTTTAAGAGCTTTTGTCTAGTTTGTTTTCTTGAGTTTCCATGTTTATCTTGTTTAGAGAGTTTGCCTGTTGCACTGAGTTGTGTGTCTTGACTTGAAGTAGGTAATTGAGGTTGCTATTCAATTGTAGTAGTAACTTGCAATAGTTTTGAGGTATTGCCATGAGTAATGTTTGGACTTTTGGTGTCAAGAGCTTTAGCCTATTAGTGATAGATGTCGTATTTTGGGCAATCCGTGTTTATTTTCAAAACTTACAAAATGAGTTGAGAACTTTAGCTACTAGATGGATCACTAATCTTTGGAGGGATCAAATATTAGAGTACACTCACGTACCTTGAGTCGAGGATGCGCAAGGATAACCAAACCCCCATACACTCCTCCTCGGTGTACTTGTCTCTCTGTGAACCTCCTTATTAGATTGAGAGTTGCCGATAATAAGTGCATGAGTTCTTCGGACTAATGTGAGTATTCAAAAGTTGACACTTCCACCTTCCCATATTTTTCTAGCCTTTCCTGTGCCGTGCATTGCCTTCTTCTCACTCCGAGAGTTGGCGTCCACCTTCGCCGGTACATCCAAATCCGTGGAATGATACGCTATGTCATCTTAAGCCTCATTATATCCTTCCTCAAAATAGCCACCATACCTACCTATCAAGGCATTTCCATAGCCTTTCCGAGATATATTGCCATGCAACATCCACCTCTTCATGACTTGATCTTCATGTCATACATGCTACTTTGTTGATCGATGAGCCGCATGCTAGTTGGTCCTTGCCCTAATCATTGCTACATGACGCGCTAGTATCATTCCATATCCTGCTACACTGGCAGAGGCATACATTGCATACATCATGATAGCTACATCTTCTTTATGATTTGAGTACCTTGTAAAGTGCGAAGGATCTTCTATACTTCTTGTATATATAGAGTGTTTCCCCTAATGTGAGGAAAAGATCCCAAAGAGGACAAAATCAAAAGATCCCAAAGAGGAAAAATGAGAGAAATAGAAAGAGCCATTGAGGCCAGCAAAAAAATACAAAAAAATAGAAAAAAGAGAAAAATAAATAAAAAGAGAGAAGGGGGCACACTACTATTCCTTTTAAGAGATCCACACTCGTACTCCCTCTTGTATCTTGTACTCCATAGAGATTATCATTCATGCATATAGCTATGTGGGGACCTTCACACTATAGAACTTGGCTTGTATATTCCAATGATGAGCCTCCTCAAATGAGCTCTAGGTCTTCTTGACCAAGCAAGTTGGATGCACCCCCACTAGTTCCATTGGAGAGATTACCTTAGCTCATATGTGCATCCGTTGCATGGCAATCCCTACTCCTCACATCATATCTATCATTTGGCTTTCTCTCGCCTATGATTGTCCTCATTGATGTGAGCCTTTCACACCTTTTTGTCTTCCTCCCCCATCATTTTTCTCTCTTTGCCATCCTAAGTGTCAACTTTCTTGCTTACGCTCATCCATTGCATGAGTGCTCAAAATATCGAAAAGGAGTGAATCATTTTGACTTGTACCTGGCTAGTGGTCTAGGGATAAATCAAGATAAGATTCCAAAGAAGACCAAGTGTGAAACTTTAGTAGATTAAGTTCTCAACAATAAAAACTATGTTTTACTCTCTCGTATATCCCTATCCCTTTTCTTTCACGCAAACACCATTCGGAGACATTCGACTCACGGACAACGAGAGCTCTTGCACCTTTATGTTCTTATGTTGCTTGTTTCAATGCTAATATAGACTCTTGCTTGTTATGACTTGAATTGGATTACATGCCTTGATTGCTTTACTTAAAAGTTCTTATATGGTTGGTAGCATGCCACCACAAAAATTATGTTTGTTATCATTTAACTACTCGAGGACGACCAGGAATTAAGCTTGGGGATGTTGATATGTCCAAAACGTATCTATAATTTCTGCTTGCTCCATGCATCTTTTGTGTGATAATGCTATGATATTGATACACTTCCATACACTTTTGATCATATTTGGACTAACCTATTAACTCTGTCGGGACCCGGGGTTAGCGTATGCAAGACTCGCTACAAACAAAGTCATATGGAGAGCCGAGAACCGTACCCACTTGTCTAAGCAGACAAGGCCAAGCACAGAACGTTCTCGGAAAGCATCAAACGTGAGGGGGCATCCCATCCAGGCCGGATGATCAACTGAGATGGGTCCTCATCGTCCACACACAAGTCTAAATGACATGGGTGGTGAACTCCCATACTCATAGACAAGTCGCCTCAATCATACTATCGATTGTATTATAACCCTTACATAGACTTAGTCTAGCCCGATCACTTAGTTGGGGTCTAGGGCGGGCTCGATCATACATCAAAGTGTGCACGTGACGGAGTCACGAACAATCGCATCGCGATGCCCCATGCTGCGCACATCTAAGGGCCACTTGGTTTATAAAGGACCGCCAGCCAGATCAAAACTGAGGTCTCGAAAACCCATACTAAGACATGCATGTTATAATCATACACGCAGCACACATGTCTAGTATGAACAGCAGGTATCATTGGAATTCTCTACAAAGTTTACAACTTTATTGATAACTCTTACAGAGTGCACACAGAGATCGCAAGACTGTGATCCAACATTACATCAAACATGCGGAAGCAAAGTAGGTCTGAGTAAAGAAAAGTTTAACAAATGGCTTAGAGAAGCCTTATCTACAAACAAGCCCTTCCACGAGGGACCAGTCGTCTGACTGGGACTACACTAGCTTGGCTTCAGTCGTCGAGCTCCAGGAAGAATCCACCTTCGGTGTCAGTGGGTTCATCTAAAACATAGAATAAGAAAACGTGAGTACAAAGTCGTACTCAGCAAGACTTACGTAGGAGCTATACTACTCATGCACATGTATCAAGGTAAAGGGAGGTGGGGTTCATAAGCAGAAGTGCCAGCTTTGACTTGGCTAGTCCTGAACTACGAGTACCAGACTTGAGGTAAGAAGCGTACACGAGTCCACTATATGTCTCCAACCAATTACACCACTATGTTTCCTTCCTCGACTCCCCACGAGAAAGCACGCCATAGCACTCACGCTTATCTTGGCAGTTTTAAAGTATCCATTGATATTGTCTAATCATCAGGCACAACTTTCCAAGTAGTCCCTTACTGCGGACGCGTCTATTCGAATAGTTTATTAACCCTGCAGGGGTGTACTGCTACACACATGAAACAATCAGTTACCACCGGGAGCTCGTCACCCTTCAAGCGAGTGTCGGCGAGGATAATCTCCACAACTTTTACCTCAGAGCCAACTCAAATTCAATGGAGACGCCTATCTGGGCTGGAGTCCACATCGTGAACCCGGCCGGTTTACCGATGTGGTCCCAAAAGATGTGTGCAGGGTCCCAAGCCGGTCTGAATAGCCGTTCTTCCACTTCGTAGACCGTGCCACAGACCTACCAGAACTCCGAACTACTGCGACTCATTGAACTAAGAAGGGGTGAGTTAGTAGGTTGAGCGGGGGTCCGTTTGCCCAACATGTGGTAGTACTCTTCATCTTGGATCACCACACAAGAACTCGGGCTTAAGGAGGTGTTCAACGAGACAACCCACTATGTACTCCTACACAGCCTCTCATCGTTCACCTTGTATTAGGGTGGATTCACCAACACAGTTCCACCTTTTTCAGCATGATTGCTACCATCCCAACTCACAAATCAAAGTATCCTCATTGTAACTCTAAGCATGCAATAAGCTTTAACAGTTGCAGGGGCCACATGATATCAACCAACTCCTACATTTGTTAGGATTGTGGTTTGCTTACTACTGTGACAAATGATAGGTCATGCAAAGGAATATGGGTTCAACTATGCGGTAGAATCGATAACAAGGTGATCATCCTATTTCATGCGTAAGCGAGACTGAGAGGGAAATGGGTTTTTATTGACATGATCAATGGGGGTTTGCTTTCCTTGCTGACGAGGTTCAAACACAGTGTCTTCAACGAAGGGGGTGGCCTCCGGTTCCGGCTCCACTTCTATTCGAGAAACAACACAAACATCGAAACAATAATAAGACCATGCTCAAACACATGATTTGAAGGTTGAAACTTGATGTACGTGTCACTGATGTGTGAATTATTCCAATTGAAAGGAGTGTATTGCATTTGAAATGCAAATTCAAACTCCATTTGATTTATTGATGGATTTCAAATGCATTTGAATCCAAGAATGTTCATTTGAAATGGTTGGGCATGAAGTGATGTTGTAAAGGTGAGGTAAAGTCTCTGATGTGTGGATGAAACCATTTAAAAGAAGTGTGTTGCAAAGTCATTTGCAAAATCACTCCAAATTTGAATTTGAAAAGGATCCATATGCACATATGCCACTGTTCACCCATTTTAAAATGGTCAAACATAAAAACAATGTCCATATTAAAAATCCTTGCATTTTTCTGATAATTTTACATATATTATATATTTAGTTTGGAGTTAAAATGAATTAGTTATGAATTTCCAAAGTTTAAGCCTTTTTCTGGAATTTCTCTGATTTATTTTAAATAGAAATTGATATATGGCGTCATGCTGACATCAGCATGACGTGGGGGGGCTTCTGACCACTGGGGCCCACTGTCAGTGGCCCAGGGGTGATTAGGAGGGTCATTGGGGGGGCTCTAATGGTGGGGCTCAACGCCGGCGGCACTGTAGTTGTCGGAGCATCGCCGGGATTTCGATTTAGGGCACGGGAGGAGGCTTGGAGAGCACAGACGTGCTCCTGGAGGTCGTCCGCGTCGAATGGTGGTATCAGGGGGTCACGGGGATCAGCGGAGCGTCGCCGGCGTCGAAGACGGTGGAGGCAGTGGCTCGGGCTTCGTCGAACTCGCGGTCCAGAGCGCGCCTTTGACCGTGGATTAGTGCGGACGAAACCTGGGAGTGCGGGGAACACGCTGCACGCCATAGCTGGGACGGAAGAGCACGGGGGCAACCTCGTCAACGTTCATGGCGGCCGCCGTGTGCTGGAGAAAGGGGAAACCGGCTACGGTGCAAACGAGAGGATGGGAGGAGTTGGAGGAGGACCAGTAGCTCACCCTGAAGCTAATGGTGAAGACGGCGAGGCTGGGGAGGCTGTTACGAAGACGAATTTGTCGACGGCGAGCTGCGGGTCCGGCGAGATCCTGTCGATGATTCCGTGGGCTCGGGGTCGAATTGAAGCGCGCTTTCTTGCACGGAGACGAAGTCGAGGACGGAGAGGAGGATGGAGAAGTTCTTGGCGGCTATCTCGGGCTCGGGCTACGACTCGCCATCGCCATGGCCTGAAGGAGCTCTCGGGGAGGTTCTCGGGAGGAAGAGAGAGGCACGGGGAGGTGTTCCTGGAGGGGGAAAGTGAGGCAACTCAGCCAGGCGATTCTCCACGACACGAGGTGAGGGCACGGGGAGGCCTGGAAGCCCCTGGGCGTCGAGGTGGCGTCCACAGCGTGCTCGGCCTCCAGCGAGCTGCTTTGGGGGCAGGGGAGGTAGACGACAGGGGAAAAGGCTGCTGGGCTGGGCCTGGCTTGGCTAGCTGGGAATCTTCGGATAAGTCTCTCTCTTCTCTGTTTTTTTCTTTTCTATTTCTGTTTTCTTCTGCTATTTGTTTTGGTACTTCTAAATAATATAGCAAACCATTTTATAAAATGCTGAAACTTTTGACATGGCTCATAATATATTAGGCTAGCCACTTATAAAGTTTGGCACTTTTTAAAATTCAAATCATTTGAATTTTAAACCAAATAGGGGTTTTTGATTAATTCCAAGGTCCTGTTTGAATATTTGAAAAATCCATGAGCATGGGAATTCCACCACACCACTTGATATGTGATCACACTCATTTATGTGAGTTTTCAAAAATGCAAAAGGAATTTTTGGAGCAACTTTTATTCTGGCACTTTGAATTAAATTCATCTGGGGGTGTTCTCTCTCCCATTTCAATTTCTTTTGAAATTTTTAACATGAATGCAATGTAGCTCTTGATCCTAGCACATACCTAACTTGGGTTTGTGACAACTCGCCCCCACTCAAAAGAATCTCGTCCCAAGATTCAGAAGTCATCGGGAGGAAGGTGGGGTACTCGGCACGGAGACGTTCTTCTCTTTCCCCCGTGGCTTCTTTCTCGGAGTGGTGTGACCATTGCACTTTTAGAAACTTAATCTTCTGACGACGAGTGACACGCTCTACTGAATCAAGATTACGAACGGGGTACTCTCGATAAGAAAGGTCATCTTGGAGATCAAGCGTTTCATGGTCGACTTCGCGGATGGGGTCCTTGAAGCAACCTGAGTTGTGACACATGGAATACATCATTTACTCGGGAAAGGTGCGGGGGTAGTTTAAGTTGGTAGGAAACTTCTCCACGTTTAGCAAGAATGCGGAAAGGTCCAATGTAATGTGGGGCCAACTTGCCTTTGATACCCAATCGTTGGGTTCCCTTCAAAGGAGTAACCCAAAGGTAAGCCTTCTCATCCAGATTGTAGCTTTCTTACCTATGATGACGATCAAAGTAGCTTTTCTGACGAGACTATGCTTCTTTCAATTGATCACGAACAATGCAAACTTGCTCTTCTGCTTCCTTGATCATATCCGGTCCAAAGAATTGTCTTTCACTGGTTTCTGACCAGTTTAGGGGTGTTCGACATCTTCGTCCATAGAGGAGTTCAAAAGGAGCCATGTTCAGACTAGATTGGAAGCTATTATTATAAGAAAATTCAGCAAATGGAAGAGATTTCTCCCAATTCTTTCCGAATGAGATAACACAAGCTCTGAGCATGTCTTCGAGAATTTGGTTAACCCTTTCGACTTGACCACTAGACTGAGGATGGAAAGCTGTACTAAAGGAGAGATGAGTTCCCATAACATTTTGAAAGCTTCCCCAAAATCTAGAGGTGAAAAGGCTACCACGATCAGAATTGATTTCCAAAGGAACACCATGAAGAGACACAATTCTAGAGACATACAAGTCCGTTAACTGGCTAGCAGTTATAGACTCGCGAACGGGAAGGAAGTGAGCAACATTTGAAAGTCTATCAACGACAACGAAGATGGCATCATTTCCTTTCTGAGTTTTTGGAAAGCCAGTGATGAAATCCATACTGAATTTGTCCCATTTCCACTCTGGAATAGGCAAAGGTTGAAGTGTACCAGCAGGTCTTTGGTGTTCGGCCTTAATGCGACGACAAACATCACATTCGGCAATGCACTGAGCAATTTGTCACTTCATCCTAGTCGACAAAAATCTCTGGCGTAGGTCTCGGTACATCTTTGTGCTACTAGGATGAATCGAAAGGGGTGTATCATGAGCCTCCTTAAGAATTAGCCTCCTAAGATTGTGTTTCCGTGGTACAACCAATTGAGTTCCATAGAAAACGACACCTTGATCATTTATGGAGAAACATTTAGCAACTCCGCTAGCAATGTTCTTCTTGATCTCTCTAATACCACTATCACGTTTTTGGGCGGCTATGATTTTATCCTCAAGGGTTGGTTTCGCCACCAACGTAGAAAGATAGCCATGAGGAACAATCTCGAGATTGAGATCTCGAAATTCCTCATGAAGAAGTGGTTGATACTGTTGTAACATGAGGTTGTTACAATACGACTTACGACTTAGTGCATCAGCCATCACATTGGCTTTGCCTGGGGTGTAAGAAATTCCTAAGTCATAATCTTTTATCAACTTTATCTAGCGTCTTTGCCTGAGATTAAGATCTGGCTGGGTGAATATGTATTTGAGGCTTTGGTGGTCGGAATAGATCTTGCAACGATTACCAAGGAGGTAATGTCGCCAAGTTGTCAGGGCATGAACTACGGCAGCGAGTTGAAGATCATGGGTAGGATAGTTCTCTTCATGTGGACGCAACTGGCGTGAAGCATAAGCTACCACATGTCTATCTTCCATAAGTATGCATCCTAACCCTTGCCGTGAGGCGTCACAAAAGATCTCGAATTCCTTTTTGGTGTCTGGAGGCGCAAGTACGGGTGCAGAAGTCAATCTTCTTTTTAGCTCTTGAAAGCTTTCCTCGCACTTGGGAGTCCATTGGAATTTCTTATCTTTCTTGAGGAGTTCAGTTAGAGGCTTTGCAACTTTAGAAAAGTTCTCGACGAAGCGGCGGCAATAGCTTTCTAAGCCAACAAAACTCCTAACTTGCTTAACCGATTTAGGTGGAGTCCAGTCAAGGACAGCCTGAACTCTCTCAGGATTCACAGCAATGCCTTTTGCAGAAATCACATGGCCTAAGTAGGTCACTTCTGGTAGCCAAAATTCGCACTTGGAGAATTTAGCATACAGGCGATGCTCTCGAAGTTTCATCAATACCAACCTATGATGTTCGGCATGTTCTTCTTCGTTCTTCGAGTAGATGAGAATGTCATCAAGATAAACTGCAACAAATTTATCCAAGTACTCCATGAAGATCGAATTCATCATGCGAGAGAAAGTGGCAGGGGCATTGGTTAAACCAAAGGACATGACGGTGTACTCGTAAAGACCATAACGAGTGGTGAAAGCCGTTTTTGGAATGTCGAATTGAAGCGCACTTTCTTGCACGGAGATGAAGTCAAGGCTGGCGAGGAGGATGGACAAGTTATTGGCGGCTATCTCGGGCTCGGGCTATGACTCGCCATCGCCATGGACAGAAGGAGCTCTCGGGGAGATTCTCGGGAGGAAGAGAGAGGCATGGAGAGGTGTTCTAGGAGGGGGGAAAGTGAGGCAGCTCAGCCAGGCGATTCTGCACAACACGAGGTGAGGGCACGGGGACGCCTGGAAGCCCCTGGGCTTCGAGGTGGCGTCCACGGCGTGCTCGGCCTCCAGCGAGCTGCTTTGGGGGCAGGGGAGGTAGACGACAGGGGAAAAGGCTGCTGGGCTCGGCCCGGCTTGGCTAGCTGGGACTCGTCGGGTAAGTCTCTCTCTTCTCTGTTCTTTTTCTTTTCTATTTATGTTTTCTTTTGCTATTTGTTTTGGTACTGCTAAATAAAATAGCAAACCATTTTATAAAATGCTGAAACTTTTTACATGGCCTCATAATATATTAGGCTAGCCACTTATAAAGTTTGGCACTTTTTAAAATTCAAATCATTTGAATTTTAAACCAAATAGGGATTTTTGATTAATTCCAAGGTCCTGTTTGAATATTTGAAAAATCCATGAGCATGGGATTGACACCACACCACTTGATATGTGATCACACTCATTTATGTGAGTTTTCAAAAATGCAAAAGGAATTTTTGGAGCAACTTTTATTCTGGTCATTTGAATTAAATTCATCTGGGGGGTGTTCTCTCTCCCATTTCAATTTCTTTTGAAATTTTTAACATGAATGCAATGTAGCTCTTGATCCTAGCACATACCTAACTTGGGGTTGTGACAAACTCAGTGCACCCCAGTGCAAGTTCCTGTTTTCTGCTGTTTTTGTATTTCAGGTTTTCCCATTATTTAAAGTGCCAGAAAAATTCCGGGAAAATATAGGAAAAATCACTGTACAGAAAGCTTTGCGAAGAGCCCAGGTGGGGCCAGAGGGGGGACAGGGGTGGCCCATGCGGCCACCTGGCGCGGAGACCCCCTAGGCAGCGCCAGGGGGGCGCCTGGGGCCCCTGGTCCACCTCTGGCTGCCCCCCTTCGCCTATTTATTCGTTGTAACAAGAAACCCTCGGGGACAGAACCCTTTTTTTGCGATCTCTCCTCTGTTCCTCCGCCGGCGCCGCGCTTCCAAGATCGGGAGCACCAGGAGCCCTCTTCCCGGCACCCTGCTGGAGGGAGCAACCTCTTTCGGGAGCTTCTCCACCACCATGGATGCTTCCCGGATGCATCGTGAGTAGTCCACCTTGGACCATGGGTGTATGATCAGTAGCTATGTCATGTTCTCCTCCCCTCTTTGTTCTTCATGGTTTAGACCTCGTGAGCTGCCCTACATGATCGAGGCACATATGTAATCTTTCTGCTGTTGCTATGTTGAGTTTGCTGGGATCCGATGGATTATGAGACTATGTTCAGATTGTGTTTGAGTAATATATTTTATTCTCCTCTTTTATATTTATGTTCTCGAGTAATTCTTGCATGTTCTCTGTTGTTGTTTATTGCTTTGGCCAAGTAGTAGGTAGTGACTCCAAGAGGGAGCATTATGCATGATTGTGGGTTCATGCCCCCTGATGACTAGCTTGAGTGACAGAAACATGAGTGACGGGGATCAACCCCGGCAAATCCCATGGTCAGGGACCCTGGGTTAGTCATGAGATGTATAGGTTGGACGATAGCTCGTCGGCAAACAGGAAGGCTCGCTCCTGCTCGATATTATTGATGGGGGAGATGCGATTACAGTTGAGGCCAAGGCTGGAGCGCTGAAGGCTAGGCTTACAGATGATATTAGATGTCGTCGGGTGGCGGACAAGCGACACATGAGGCACGATTTACCCAGCTTCAGGCCCCCAGAGGGAAAACCCTACATGCTGCTTGTCTGATCTTGTATTGATGATGATGTACATGGGTGCCGTGAGGGCTTTGGTGGAGAGAGATCTGTCTAGTCCTATGCGTGGGGGTTGTGTTGAGATGAGATGATGTCTAGAGAGGTGCCCCTGCCTCGCTTTATATAGATAGCCAGGTAGGGGTTTACATGAGTCCTAGTCGACTACGAATAGGACTCCTTGTCTTGCACCTCAAGTCTTTGGCTTCACGTCTTATTCCATCATATCGGTGTCCACGAGAGGGCCTGTGATGCCCCCAAAATCAGACCGTGTACAGTAATCATACACGCAAGGTACACGATCGAGATTAGGAACTCATGGTGGGATATCACAACACAACTCTACAAATAAAATAATACAAGTTGTTTAATACAAGCCAGGGGCCACGAGGGCTCGAATACAACAGCTCGAGAGCACAAAGTTAGCGGAAGCAAAAGTATCTGAATACAGACACAAGAATACAAGGTTGCCTTAAGAAGGCTAGCACAAAAACAACACTCGATTGAAAAGGCGAGGCCTCCTGCCTGGGAACCTCCAAACTACTCCTGGTCAACGGGGAACTCGACGTCGTAGAAAGCATCGGGGATCTTCATGTTACGATGGTCGGCATCAGATAAATCCTGCTCCTGGACTCCAAGGCTCCAACGTCGACTGCAGCGGCCGATCAGGCAAAACATAAAGGGGGAAATAAAGCAAAGGTGAGTATCTAGCATACCCGCGAGTCTTACGTCCGCTACTAAGCAATTATGCCTTGTATCAAATGGAAAGGGGAGGCTATATATAGTGGACTGCAAGATAGAAATCAGAACAAGGGTAAGAAGCTAGGCCTAACGAAGACTACCATCTTCCGACGAGTCTTGTAGCATGAGGAGAGAATAGCCAACAGTTCATATAAAGCATAAAGTAACAATGCAGCAGAAGTTGCTGCAACATTGTATAATAGTAAGTTATAATAATTAACAATGCCTCCGAGATCCCCTCCTCGACATCCCCGCGAGGAAGAAAACCCGGAACCATATAGTTTAATAATAATAGTTTGTAGTGGTAAGATCCAACTTCAGCATAAAGCGTCCTGTTACCGTGGACACGGCTATTCGAATAGATCAAACTTCTCTGCAGGGGTGCACTTCTGTTACAGTACAACGCACGGATCTCCAGGGTGGCGGGCACCTTGTTAGGGAACGCTCCACCGAGGCTATTCGACACTCCACAGCCCATCTTTCAAACTCAACAGAGAGGCCATCCGCCGGTCTAAATCCTAAGTACGCAGGGCCTTGGACCCCAACCCTGACGTACTCCTGCACGGTGCGTGGGTGGCTGGGAAGCCGTAACAAAAACAACACAGCTCGAGCCAAAGAAGACACCGCACTTCCCGGCAATCAGCCCGCGGTACTGCTGACGTCTGAAGAGTCCTCGGACGACACCATGAAGCAGAGGAGCCCGTAACTCATTATCCCACGTGTAGGCAGCGCGTACAAGCCAAAAGGCTACTCAAGTCCTCCGCCGAACCATTTAGTATTTTATTAATTTGCGGGACAACCGTTATCGTTGCCTCGACTTAACTGACCCGCGGAGAACGACAGCAGTCAGGACCACCAGTACATCGGTGCCTACCCTGTCGTCCCACCAAGTCTCTACGGTTACCAACAAGGTGAACCGTCTCCTTACCCCTTCTCGCATGTGCTCTTTGTAGAGCTCGACTTTCGTGGATTGGTAACTCTCGCGGCCAACGATCAGGGGCCAAGCACACCGGTACACTGGTTGTACCCTCCCTGTCGTCCCGTCGCAATACCTCTGGCGGGTACCGTTAGGTCGCCCGACTTCTTACCTGAAGGAAAACCATTGCTCAAGTACCTAAAGCGGCTATACAGAGTCAGCAACGAGTGGAGTACAAGGATTACTCCTTGATAGCTCAACCATACTCCCATACATAAGGGCCACTTGGTGTATGAAAGACCGCCAGCCAGATCACAACTAAGGTCTCGAAAACCCATACAAAGACATGCATGTTATAAACATACACGCATCATACATGCCTTGTATGAACAGCAGGTATCATTGCAATTCTCTACAAAGTATACATCTTTATTAAAAACTCTTACAGAGTGCACACAGAGATCACAAGCATGTGATCCAACATTACAACAGACAAGCGGAATCAAAGTAGGTCTGAGTACAAACAAGTTTAACAAATGGCTTAGAGAAGCCTTATCTAAAAACAGGCCCTCCACGAGGGAACCAGTCGTCTGTCTGGGACTACACTAGCTTGTTCTTGGTCTGAGTCTTCATTCTTCGGGCTTCTGGTAGAAGCCACCTTCGGGGTCGGTGGTTCGTCTAAAACATAGAATAAGCAAACGTGAGTACAAAGTCGTACTCAGCAAGACTTACATAGGAGCTATACTACTCATGCACATGTGTCAAGGTAAAGGGAGGTGGGGTTTCACTTGCAGAAGTGCCAGCTTTGACTTGGCTAGTCCTGAACTACGAGTACCAGACTTGAGGTAAGAAGCGGACACGAGTCCACTACAACTCCAACCAATACACCACCATGGTTACTTCCTCGACTTCCCCACGAGGAGCACACCATAGCACTCACGCTTATCTTGTGAGTTTTAGAAGTATCCAGTTCAAGTTGTCTAATAATCGAGCACAGCTTTCCAAGTAGTCCCTTACCGCGGACGCGGCTATTCGAATAGTTTATTAACCCTGCAGGGGTGTACTGCTACACACATGAAACTATCAGTTACCGCCTTGGCCTCGACACCATTCAAGCGGGTGCCGGCGAGGATAATCTCCACAACTTTTACCTCACAGCCAACTCAAATTCAATGGAGACGCCTATCTGGGCTGGAATCCACATCGTGAACCCGGCCGGTTTACCGATGTGATCCCAGAAGATGTGTGCAGGGTCCCAAGCCGGTCTGAATAGCCGTTCTTCCACTTCGCAGACCGTGCCACAGACCTACTAGAACTCCGAACTAATGCGACTCATTGAACTAAGAAGGGGTGAGTTAGTAGGTTGAGCAGGGGTCCATGTGCCCAACATGTGGTAGTACTCTTCGTCTTGGATCACCACACAAGAACTCGGGCTTAAGGCGGTGTTCAACGAGACAACCCACTGTGTACTCCTACACAGCCTCTCATCGTTCACCTTGTATTAGGGTAGATTCACCAACACATTTCACTTTCATCAACACTCTGTTTATCATCATCCCGACTCACATCATAAGCAACCTCATTTTACCACTAAGCATGCAATAAGCAGTAATAGTTGCAGAGGTCACATGATATCAACCAACTCCTACATCTGCTAGGATTGTGTTTTGCTTACTACTGTGACAAGATGATAGGTCATGCAAAGGATATGGGTTCAACTATGCGGTAGAAACGTTATCATGGTGATCATCCTAATCAATGCATAAGCGAGACATGAGAGGGAAGTGGGATTTTATCGACATGATCAATGGGGGTTTGCTTGCCTTGCTGACGAGGTTCGATAACGAGGTCTTCAACGAAGGGGGTGGCCTCCGATTCCAGTTGCACGTCTATCCGAGCAAACAATACAAACAAAGTGATCAACATAAGGTACAATGCACAAGCACATGATCAATTGTATAAGTGATGTTCATGGTTGCATTGTGTGGACAATTCTATTTAAAAGAAGTCAAATGCAAAGTCATTTGCAAATGTGCTTCAAATTTGAATTTTAAAAAGGATCCATAAGCATGTTTGCTACTGTTCACCCATTTTAAAATGGTCAAACATGAAAACAAATTGCATTTTCATAATCCTTGTATTTTTCTGATAATTTTTCATATATTATATGTTTAATTTGGAGTTAATATGAATTAGTTATGAATTTCCAAAGTTTAAATGATTTTCTGGATTTTTCTGATTTCTTTGGATTTATTTTTAAACTGGAAAAAGAATTACTGCGTCATGCTGACATCAGCATGACGTGGGGGGGGGTCTGACTGCTGGGGCCCCCATGTCATCCTCACAGGGGGTTAACCCCTCTCTGTTTAATTAACAGAGGGGTTTAGGGGGCCAGGGGGCCCACCTGTCAGTGGCTGGGGTTAGGTTTAGTGGGGGTTAGGTTAGCTCTAATGGTGGAGCTCGCCGGGGGGGCCGCCGGAGTTTCGCCGGAGTTGCAAAACGGGCTCGGGGTGGGGTTTGGCTGGCACGGTTGTGCTCCCCGTGGGCTTCCGCACGCAACCATGCCATCGGGGTGCCACGGAAGGGCTCTGGAGCACGTCGGCGTCGTCCGAGGCGACGGCCAAAGCACTGTGACGGCGACCTCGACGAAACCGTGCGCGGAATAGAGCGGGGGAAGGGGGAAAAGGACCGCGAGGCTCACCAGAGCTCGAAGGTAAACGTTGCGAGACCGTAGAGAGGTTGGACGTTGGGGAATTCCTCGCCGGAGTCCTCTGTGCCCGGCGGCGAGACCTTGAAGCTTGCGTCGTCTCCGGTGGGGATTGAGTTCGGTTCGTCGGCCTGCTAGACGAAGTCGACGGCGAGGGACCTCGTGGACACTACGGCTTGAGCTCGGGATGGCAGGGGGCACGCCTGCGCACGGTGGCGCTCTGCGGCGTCGCTCGGTTGTCGATGGGCACGGCGAGAGAGGGCGAGGGACAGACGCGCTGGAGGGGGAAATGGAGCGGGAGGCTCCCAGACGCCTCCAGGTGCGAAGAGGTGGCCTCGGGAGGCTGCTGCGTGGCCGCGGCTCGTCGGCAGCGTCGGTGGAGTGCTGCATGCATTCCACCGAGCACCTTCGGGGCGTGGGGAAGAAGAGACAAGCGGGGGGAAGGTGGGCTGGGCCGCCTGCTGGGCTAGGGGGGAAGAGTTGGGCCAGAATGGCCAGAGGGCTCTCTTTTCTATTTCTTCTTCTGTTTTGTTTTTCTGTTATTTGTTTTGCCCCACATAAAATAGCAAGGCATTTTATAAAATCATGAAAACTTTTATGTGGGCTTATAACATATATAGCTAGCCACTCATAAGTTTTGGTGATTTTTGAAATTCAAACAATTTGAATTTAAATTCAAATTGGAGTTTAATTTAATTTCCAAGCCACTATTTGAATATTAGAAAATTCCATGTGCATGGGATTGATCCCAAACCACTTTTAAAATGATCAGCACCATTTATAGGAATTTTCCATATGTTCATATGATTTTTGGAAAAAGATTTTTATCTGGCCATTTGATTTAATTTCCCAGGGCTTTTCTTGTCCCCATTTTTGAAATTTTTGCATGATGCAAAGGAGCACTTGATCCTAGCACATACCTAACTTGGGGTTGTGACACCGCCGGCGACAAAAGCACCACGGCGAGGCCACGGCGTGCAAGAGGGAAGGCGCCCCGGTGGCCCAATCATGCGACAAAAAGCTGAAATCGAACGATGCAAGCATCACTTAGCTACTGGTGCACAAGGTGTCCACCGGAGACAACCACCACGAATGCTACGGCGAGCCCTAGCGGCGGCCGGAGCTGGGCTTAGCGAGGCGGCGGCTACAGAACGCTACGAGAAGAAAGGAGGGGATGGGGAGGTGCGGAAGCTCACGGGGAGCACGATGAAGGGCTCGGTGAGGCGGGGCATGCGCTGCTTGTGGCGAATCGACGATGTGGATGACGACGGCCGTGGGGAAGAAATCAACCAAGGCGTCGCGCTTGGGGCATATGGCTTCGATTAGGAGCGCAGGGGGACGAGGAGGTCCACGACGGGGGCCTAGGACACGCTTGGCCGGCCTGTAGTCGCCGTTGGCGCGCCGGCGCCGAGGGATGCCCACGAAGGAGGTCGGGCTGGGTGGGGAAGGTGCTGGGGAGGGGCTAGGGGGATGAATGGAGTGCCGCCGGGGGGGGGGGGGAACTGGGAGGGGAGGCTAGGGTTTCCAGGGCTCGGGGATGGCGCGGGCGGCTTATACCTCAACGGCGTCCGTCGATTAGCGCCACGGCGACGCCGGTGACCGTGGCACCACGGGATGGGTGCCACGCCCACCATGAGTAGGAGAGGGAGGGGAGAGAGCCAGGGTGGGCTCGGCCCATGGGGGAGGAGAGTGGGCCAAGGTGGTGGTGGGCTTCGCCCTGGGTGTAGGTTAGGATTTCCTATTTTCTTTTCCTTTTTATTGTTGTTTTCATTTCTGTATTTAATTGTTTTAGGTACTTTTGTATTTTTGTAAAATGTTTCATGTGACCCAAAATTTAAGGTTTCACCTAAGGTCAGTGCCACAAGAAGTTTGGGAAATATTAAAAGTCATTTAATATTTGATTTAAATATTCAATGATTAATATGGGGTTTTTCAATGCTGTTGGATTTATTTGAATTAATTTATAGCTCATAAAAATACCCAAGTTAGGGGAGCATGGCCCACTGAATATTTGTGATTTTATGAAAGTGGTTTCAAAATTTTTGGAGAAAGTTTATTTATGCACTTTGGTTTTAATATACCACCAAAGGCATTATGAGCATTTGATTTTATTTTAATTCAAAGGCAATTTACTTGAGCTTGGACTTGTTTTGTTTCATGATGACCAAGATTCATGATCACTTTGCTTTAACAACATCAAATAGTATTTGAGTTTGAACTGAACCAAGTTTGACCAAAGCAAATTTTTGGAACAGTAATGATCAACAGTAACCCTGATTACTGTTCATTGACAGTGAGAGTGTTACAAATCTCCCCCACTACAAGAATTCTCGTCCCGAGAATTAAAGGTCGTGTAGGGGTAGAGTTCCGGTTTCGTATCCTAACGATTCTTCGGGTGCTGGTTATCCTTCTCGAAGTAGTTGATCTTTTATGTTGCTGTCTTTATTTTCCTGCTTTGGTGCATCTTGAGAAGTTGTCATCCTTTTTTCAGGGTATTCATCGTACTTACGAATAGGCGAGGAGAAAATTTTAAGGGTGTTGTACCGGTACAAGGTTAACCAACCGACATGGTCCAAGGAAATGGGGTACAAAGTATCTCATGAGTTAAACTCAGGGAGATACATCGAGAGAAACAAAAGAAGGCATGAGAAGTTTTCAAGTGGCTATGCAAGCAATCGACGATGATAACGGAGGATGAAAAGGGGTCCAGAGCATCAGGCATAAGCACTGAGTCTGATATTGAACTGGATGTCACAAGGTAGAGGACTCGTGAGTAGCATACGAGGTCAAGCAAGAGGAATAACCTCGAGAACAGAAAGGTACAAGAGAGTCAGGTTTCGATCCTATGGAACTGTCGGTTATGGGCCCACGTTGAATAAGAAGGGTGGTTACAAGCAATACGATCAGGTTGCAAGGTAAGTCAGAGAACAACTTGTTAGCTATGTCGGCAACAATGTCGGTACCAAGGGACAGGGACGAGGAGAACCATTTTCCTGCTCGTTAAGACGAGGCGGACCAATAGGCAAAGTTCTCGTCCATCGGTGGTTACCGAAATGTTATCAACAATAGTAACAGGTTGTACGGACGAAGTAGTACACCTAAGTGTTTACATCAGCATAGAATTATCACTGCTCGGATAATTTATATTAAAAGAAAGGTTAAACAGACCAATGGAAAGGAAAATGTGATGATACACAAGTATCAGGGGTATATCCTTCCCAAGGGAAAGCAGAGCAATATATACATGACCAAGTTTGTATTGGCAGGGAGTCAAAGGGGGTTGTCAATGATGACACAAATCATCGAGGGGCAAGGATGGTATTTCACACGATGAATCCAATTAACACTTGGTAGAAGCCAAGATGTCGGTGATGACCACGACACATCATTTCAAAAGGTTTCAAGAAAATACAATCGAACAACGGTGACATCAAGAAAAAGGAATGGTGAAGAGAAAGTATTCGGTGTTGCCGGTTGACGACAACCCAGAACCATGAAATGGCTATGACAGGGATAGACATTGTTTCATCACAATTCATAAGATGTAGTGCAAAGGCATGATATCCTCGAGATACCAGGGGTAATACTCGAAGGTAGAACGGTGGATCATAGGTGCAGCAGAATTCATACCAAGGGGATAATTATCTTTACGAGAAGCTTTCCTGATAAGTTCTACATAGTATCCATGGGCATGAAAACAGAGGTTCAGGGTCGACTCCCACTTCTTCAATGCATAGCCTTTCATTCACTTCTTGCTGTCGATGAATTTGTAGCATTCAAAAATTTATCTGGCATAACACCAATACAGTATGACCCGTAGGGATTCATGGGTTCACACAGATGGATGAAGCATAGATACAACCCATAGGGACATTTTATGAATATATACGACCAACAATAGGAACAAGAGATACAAGTTTGAAGGCAGAAGGCTGATGACACGGACCAGATGATACCGTTCGCCAATGGCATTTCGTATCAGGGGAAGCTCCTCAATGATTTAGGACACAAGGGGACTGTACGTAGTAATCCACCAAAAAGGTCAGGCGGCGTACCGAGAGTCTGGTGTGAGTATCAGTACTCAACCATGAGAAAAAGAATGCCAAAGCATGGGAGATAGAAGCATAAAAAAAATTCGAGGCTTAAGTACAAAGGAATTATGACATCCATATCGGTGTATCAGATTAAGATACATCGATCAAACAAGAATAGGTTGAATACAAGCTTGACGGTTAATCAATTAAGGTTTGATTTATCGAGAACCAGCTCATGTCCGGAATAACGTCTGAGCCAGAAGAATGAATTCATAGGGTTAACCGATGAATGCGTGCATTCGCGCACACGATGATTCAACAAATCGGAATGGCAATGCCAAGGGAGGGCATCAAAGACCACAAGACAAACATAATTAATCATAGTGCAAGTAGGTAAGAAGAATCTCCAAAGCAGTAGGCCGCCGAGGATTGTCGCGACATCGAATAGTATTTCAAAGTATTTTGGGAATCACAAGAACAACTTAGGATGAACGGATCCTCGATAAATGTGAGGAATTATCCGCAGGGTGAAAAGAAGCTGCAAGGCAGTAGGCTCAAGGGATTTCCGAAACAACGGAAAGTATTTCGATGCATCTTGTGAACACAAGAGCAACTGGGATTGAATGGATAAACGAAACGTGTATGTGGTTATACATACGGATTTATCGGTGGAAGTGAATTGTAAAGATGATCGACACAAATGGTCTCAAGAATTCATCGGGGAGCAATCTTCGGCATCTTCTCGTGAAGCAAGCGATCATCTGTTCTGAAGGGCTCTCCGGGAGGAAGTAGTCACGAGAACCTAATGTCAGAGTTAGCAAAATCTGTAACCCGAAAGACAAGAGAGATCAGAGTCCTAGAGTAAAGATGCGGAGAAAAAGATCCTAATACCACCCAGTTTTGCGACGGGGGCCGATAAGCCACACGACACTGTTAGTAAAGTAGTTTTGCAAAGACTAGACTCGACTTCGACGAAGGAGTAGGAAGGGGGTGTCCTACAGGCAGTCGGCTCTAATACCAACTTGTGACGCCCCCAAAATCAGACCGTGTACAGTAATCATACACGCAAGGTACACGATCGAGATTAGGGACTCACGGTGGGATATCACAACACAACACTACAAATAAAATAATACAAGTTGTTTAATACAAGCCAGGGGCCACGAGGGCTCGAATACAACTTCTCGAGAGCACAAAGTTAGCGGAAGCAAAAGTATCTGAATACAGACACAAGAATACAAGGTTGCCTTAAGAAGGCTAGCACAAAAACAACACTCGATCGAAAAGGCGAGGCCTCCTGCCTGGGAACCTCCAAACTACTCCTGGTCAACGGGGAACTCGACGTCGTAGAAAGCATCGGGGATCTTCATGTTACGGTGGTCAGCATCGGGGAACTCCTGCTCCTGGACTCCAAGGCTCCAACGTCGACTGCAGCGGCCGATCAGGCAAAACATAAAGGGGGAAATAAAGCAAAGGTGAGTATCTAGCATACCCGCGAGTCTTACGTCTGCTACTAAGCAAATATGCCTTGTATCAAATGGAAAGGGGAGGCTATATATAGTGGACTACAAGATAGAAATCAGAACAACGGTAAGAAGCTAGGCTTAACGAAGACTAGCATCTTCCGACGAGTCTTGCAGCATGAGGAGAGAATAGCCAACAGTTCATATAAAGCATAAAGTAACAATGCAGCAGAAGTTGCTCCAGCATTGTATAATACTAAGTTATAATAATTAACAATGCCTCCGAGATCCCCTCCTCGACATCCCCGCGAGGAAGAAAACCTGGAACCATACAGTTTAATAATAATAGTTTGTAGTGGTAAGATCCAGCTTCAGCATAAAGCGTCCTGTTACCGTGGACACGGCTATTCGAATAGATCAAACTTCCCTAAAGGGGTGCACTTCTGTTACACTACAATGCACGGATCTCCAGGGTGGCGGGCACCTTGTTAGGGAACGCTCCACCGAGGCTATCCGACACTCCACAGCCCATCTTTCAAACTCAACAGAGAGGCCATCCGCTGGTCTAAATCCTAAGTACGCAGGGTCTTGGACCCCAACCCTGACGTACTCCAGCACGGTGCGTGGGTGGCCGGGAAGCCGTAACGAAAACAACAAAGCTCGAGCCAAAGAAGACACCGCACTTCCCGGCAATCAGCCCGCGGTACTGCTGGCGTCTAAAGAGTCCTCGGACGACACCATGAAGCAGAGGAGCCCATAACTCATTATCCCACGTGTAGGCAGCGCGTACAAGCCAAAAGGCTACTCAAGTCATCCGCCGAACCATTTAGTATTTTATTAATTTGCGGGACAACCGTTATCGTTGCCTCGACTTAACTGACCCGCGGACAACGACAACAGTCAGGACCACCAGTACATCGGTGCCTACCCTGTCGTCCCACCAAGTCTCTGCGGTTACCAACAAGGTGAACCGTCGCCTTACCTTGTCTCGCGTGTGGTCTTCATAGAGCTCGACTTTCGTGGATTGGTAACTGTCGCGGGCAACGATCAGGGGCCAAGCACACCGGTACTCTGGTTGTACCCTCCCTGTCATCCCGTCGCAATACCTCTCGCGGGTACCGTTGGGTCGCCCGACTTCTTACCTGAAGGACAACCATTGCTCAAGTACCTAAAGCGGCTATACAGAGTCAGCAACGAGTGGAGTACAAGGATTGCTCCTTGATAGCTCACACTTGATGGTGGCTCTGTAGAGCCGAGGTAGAGGCCTGAGGCGGTGTCTGCATTGTACCGTACCTGTGCAGTTGTAATAAGTTGTATCCGCGTCACTCCCCTGAGTGATCACGGCCCGCTATCTAATCCTAGCTAACAATGCGCAGCGCTCACTTCTGAATATAATATATATAATAGGAAGCATGGGGCAAAGGAAAGGTACATCAAGGGGCGACAAAGATAGGCCATGCAATTGAAAAGGATTGTAATCGTAGGAGCACCAGTAATGCCTAGTGCAAGAAAAGTACGGAAAGATAGACGATATCTGGGGAAGAGAATGGCTCTGCTTTCCTGGAAGCTCAACGGTAGGGGTGGGGTCGTCGACGTAGTAGTCGTACCCAGCAGCAGTGTAGTCGGCAGCAGCAGCGGGGTCTACCGGAGAACAAAGGGGGAAGAAACAGTAAAGATAAAGCAAACATATGCAAACAGATACAAGACAAGACATATGAAATGTTATCGGTGCTCTAACGTATTACGATGCAATATGCTCGGAGCGGGAATTCATCCGGGGATGAACTGCCAGCTCCGGGTAATTACCGGACAGGGTGTCCGGAGGGGGAAGGTTCATGCCGGAGGGGTCGTGGACATCCGACAAACGCGTGGGTGGTGTATCTGGGTTAGTTGATCTAGTCCGAACAACTTTCGTGTTCAAAATAAATTCAACCGGATACTTTAACAGTACCGGACAAATCATGGGACAGACGATCCGGAGGGGGGCGGTTTGATGTTCGGTATTTTAGAGGGGGTGGTTGCTATACGGATAGCGTATCCGTATCCGTTGTATTTTTCTGATCAACTTTGATATACAAATTATTTTCATCGGAGTTACGGTTTAAAAGATATTAATTTCTAAAGTTTTAAATCATTTAAATCAATTTCTGAATTTAATTTATTAATTAAATAACAACATTATCCACAAGGAATCTTTGACTGGGTCAAACTTATAGATGGGACCCACCTGTCAGGTTGACTGGTCAACTGAAATGTGGGGTCTACTGACCAGTGGGTCCCACATGTCATAGACACCTTTTAATAAAACATTTGATTTACTCTAATCTGCCAGTGGGGCCCAACAGTCATAGAGACAAGTATAATTAACCATTTTAATTAGCCAGTAGATTAACTTAATGACTGGGCCCACCTGCAAGTTTTAAGGGCTATTTAAACTAATAGTTTTATTAGCATCAGGGGGTTATTTGCTATTGTTTTAATTAGAGGGGGGGGTCCATTGTCATAGGCTATTAGCAGGGGGTTAGTCTTAAGATGCTATTAGTGTTAATCAAAGGGGGAGGAGTGGGCCCCACGGGTCAGTGGCTGTTAGCCCACTGGCTAACCCAGCCATGCCCGCCGGCGACAAAAGCACCACGCCAAGGCCACGGCGTGCAAGGGGGAAGGCGCCCCAGTGGCCCAATCATGCGACAAAAAGCTGAAATCGAACGTGGCAAGCATCACTTAGCTACTGGTGCACAAGGTGTCCACCGGAGACAACCAACATGAAGGCTACGGCGAGCCCTAGCGGCGGCCGGAGCTGGGCATAGTGAGGCGGCGGCTACAGAACGCTACGAGAAGAAAGGAGGGGATGGGGAGGTGCGGAAGTTCACGGGGAGCACGATGAAGGGCTCGGTGAGGCGGGGCTTGCGCTGCTGGTGGCGAATCGACGATGTGGATGACGACGGCCGTGGGGAAGAAATCAACCGGGGCGTCGCGCTCGGGGCATATGGCTTCGATTGGGAGCGCAGGGGGACGAGGAGGTCCACGACGGGGGACTAGGACACGCCTGGCCGGCCTGTAGTCGCCGTTGGCCGCGCCGGCGCTGAGGGCATGCCCATGACGGAGGTCGGGCTGGGTGGGGAAGGTGCTGGGGAGGGGCTAGGGGGACGAATGGAGTGGCGCCGGGGGGGAACTGGGAGGGGAGGCTAGGGTTTCCAGGGCTCGGGGATGGCGCCGCCGGCTTATACCTCAACGGCGTCCGTCGATTAGCGCCACGGTGACGCCAGTGACCGTGGCACCACGGGATGGGTGCCACGCCCACCATGAGTAGGAGAGGGAGGGGAGAGAGCCAGGGTGGGCTCGGCCCAGGGGGGAGGAGAGTGGGCCAGGGTGGTGGTGGGCTTCGCCCTGGGTGTAGGTTAGAATTTCCTATTTTCTTTTCCTTTTTATTGTTGTTTTCATTTCTGTATTTAATTGTTTTAGGTACTTTTGTATTTTTGTAAAATGTTTCATGTTACCCAAAATTTAAGGTTTCACCTAAGGTCAGTGCCACAAGAAGTTTGGGAAATATTAAAAGTCATTTAATATTTGATTTAAATATTCAATGATTAATATGGGGTTTTTCAATGCTGTTGGATTTATTTGAATTAATTTATAGCTCATAAAAATACCCAAGTTAGGGGAGCATGGCCCACTGAATATTTGTGATTTTATGAAAGTGGTTTCAAAAATTTTGGAGAAAGTTTATTTATTCACTTTGGTTTTAATATACCAACCAAGGCATTATGAGCATTTGATTTTATTTTAATTCAAAGGCAATTTACTTGAGCTTGGACTTGTTTTGATTCATGATGACCAAGGTTCATGATCACTTTGCTTTAACAACATCAAAAGGTATTTGAGTTTGAACTGAACCAAGTTTGACCAAAGCAAATTTTTGGAACAGTAATGATCAACAGTAACCCTGATTACTGTTCACTGACAGTGAGAGTGTTACAAATCTCCCTCACTACAAGAATTCTCGTCCCGAGAATTAAAGGTCGTGTAGGGGTAGAGTTCCGGTTTCGTATCCTAACGATTCTTCGGGTGCTGGTTATCCTTCTCGAAGTAGTTGATCCTTTATGTTGCTGTCTTTATTTTCCTGGTTCGATGCATCTTGACAACTTGTCATCCTTTTTTCAGGGTATTCATCGTACATACAAATAGGCGAGGAGAAAATTTTAAGGGTGTTGGACCGGTACAAGGTTAACCAACCGACATGGTCCAAGGGAATTGGGTACAAAGTATCTCACGAGTTAAACTCAGGGAGATACATCAAGAGAAACGAAAGAAGGCATGAGAAGTTTTCAAGTGGATATGCAAGCAATCGACGATGATAACGGAGGATGAAAAGGGGTCCAGAGCATCAGGCATAAGAACTGAGTCTGATATTGAACTGGATATCACAAGGTAGAGGACTCGTGAGTAGCATACGAGGTCAAGCAAGAGGAATAACCTCGAGAACAGAAAGGTACAAGAGAGTTAGGTTTCGATCCTGTGGAACTGTCGGTTATGGGCCCACGTTGAATAAGAAGGGTGGTGACAAGCAATATGATCAGGTTGCAAGGTAAGTCAGAGAACAACTTGTTAGCTATGTCGGCAACAACGTCGGTACCAAGGGCCAGGGACGAAGAGAACCATTTTCCTGCTCGTTAAGACGAGGCGGACCAATAGGCAAAGTTCTCGTCCTTCGGTGGTTACCGAAATGTTATCAACAGTAGTAACAGGTTGTACGGACGAAGTAGTACAACTAAGTGTTTACATCAGCATAGAATTATCACTGCTCGGATAATTTATATTAAAAGAAAGGTTAAACAGATCAATGGAAAGGAAAATGTGATGATACACAAGTATCAGGGGTATATCCTTCCCAAGGGAAAGCAGAGCAATATATACATGACCAAGTTTGTATTGGCAGGGAGTCAAAGGGGGTTGTCAATGATGACACAAATCATAGAGGGGCAAGGATGGTATTTCACATGATGAATCCAATTAACACTTGGTAGAAGCCAAGATGTCGATGATGACCACGACACATCATTTCAAAAGGTTTCAAGAAAATACAATCGAACAACGGTGACATCAAGAAAAAGGAATGGTGAAGAGAAAGTATTCGGTGTTGCCGGTTGACGACAACCCAGAACCATGAAATGGCTATGACAGGGATATACATTGTTTCATCACAATTCATAAGATGTAGTGCAAAGGCATGATATCCTCGAGATACCAGGGGTAATACTCGAAGGTAGAACGGTGGATCATAGGTGCAGTAGAATTCATACCAAGGGGATAATTATCTTTATGAGAAGCTTTAATGATAAGTTCTACATAGTATCCATGGGCATGAACACAGAGGTTCAGGGTCGACTCCCACTTCTTCAATGCATAGCCTTTCATTCAGTTCTCGCTGTCGATGAATTTGTAGCATTCAAGAATTTATCTGGCATAACACCAATACAGTATGACCCGTAGGGATTCATGGGTTCACACAGATGGATGAAGCATAGATACAACCCATGGGGACATTTTACGAATCTATACGACCAACAATAGGAACAAGAGATACAAGTTTGAAGGCAGAAGGCTGATGACACGGACCAGATGATACTGTTCGCCAAAGGCATTTCGTATCAGGGGAAACTCATCAATGATTTAGGACACAAGGGGACAGTACGTAGTAATCCACCAAAAAGGTCAGGCGGCGTACCGAGAGTCTGGTGTGAGTATCGGTACTCAACCATGAGAAAAAGAATGCCAAAGCATGGGAGATAGAAGCATAAAAAAATTCGAGGCTTAAGTACAAAGGAATTATGACTTCCATATCGGTGTATCAGATTCAGATACATCGATCAAACAAGAATAGGTTGAATACAAGCTTGACGGTTAATCAATTAAGGTTTGATTTACCGAGAACCAGCTCATGTCCGGAATGACGTCTAAGCCAGAAGAATGAATTCATAGGGTTAACCGACGTGGCGGAGGATGTCGAAGATGAGCAGTCGAGCAGTCGACGATGAGCAGTCGACGAGGCGAGAACGGAGTCGATGTGACGGCGACTGCGACGTTCAGCCACCGAGTCCGCGAGCCCCCGAGCATCGAGTGCGCGTCGCGAGTCATCCGTGGTTGATGTAGAGGACGGAGTCGATGTGGCGGGCGGAGTCGATGCCTTGCCCGTAGATGTGCCCAGCCTGATTCCGCAATCTGTTGCGGCGACGGTTTCGACTGTGTTTTCTTTTCTTCGATCTGGTTCTTCATAGTTAATCATTGTTGATGTAGTCGCCGAGTCGTCGAGTTGTCGATTGCTCGTCGTGTGCTGTTGTTGTAGAGGCTCGAGTCGATGTAGAAACATTGGTGAGTCATCCATGGCATGTCGAGTTGGAGTAGAAGCCTTGTGGGTCAAGATTGAACCCGAATTCGCGATTGGAAATTCGCGATCTCGCGTAGATCCAAAAACGCGTTGCAGTGCGAGAGCTGCTGATGGAGATCTAACCGTTGGAATTTGCTCAATTGTTTTGTGCTGATGGGGGATTGAAACCCGCAACTTTTCACCTGAGGGATCTTCAATTTGATGTCCGAGTCAATGTCAGGAATTTATTTGCTAGAGTGGCGCGGAGTTCCGTCATATTCCAAGAGTGCTTCAGTGCGAGGGAGATCCAGCCGTTGGAATTTGCTGAAATGTTCACAGATTTTCGAAAATTGAATTTCGAATCTTTTGACCGAAGGGATCGTCGAGATGAGCTCTGAGTCGCCGTCGCGAGTGCCCGCAACGCAGACATTTTTCTTCCTGTAGGCTGCGCGTGAGCACTTTTGTTGATGTCGATCTTCGAGTGACGCGCTCGAATTTTTTTTTGTTTTCTCCGTGAGATTGATGTAGATCTTGATGTAGTTGTTGAGGAAGCCGAGTGTTGATGGAGTCGTCAACTTGCTGATTGCTGATGAAGGGGCCGCCGAGATAGCGTTCCCAACCTGTGCGGTTCCCAAAGACGGCGCCAATTGACGGGGATCAACCCCGGAAAATCCCATGGTCAGGGACCCTGGGTTAGTCATGAGATGCACAGGTTGGACGATAGCTCGTTGACAAACAGGAAGGCTCGCTCCTGCTTGATAGCTCGTAATACCAGCGAGATGTTCTGGATAGATATCTCAAGGTGGATGATTAGTAGGTAGATGCAGATGGATTTCGGTCTACTTGTCTTGGCGTACCGCCCAAGCTTTTGAGCCTCTTCCTTTCTGTATAGCATAGTTAGCATTGGTTTGCGCACATAATCCTGTCAATTGCCCAGCTGTAATTTGTTTACCTCGCATGGCTATTTTATCATCTTTTGGGAGAGAGACATCACTAGTGAACATCATGGGATCCCGGTCCATATTTCCAATACTGTTTACACCCACTATTTATTTCCTGCTTTATTTACTTTTCTGTTTCTATCACTATCATTATTATCCCGTGCGTTTGATCCTTTGTAAACAACAAGGCCGGAAGGATTGACGAACTCTCCGAAATCTTTGGGAGCAAATTTATCTGTTGTGTGTGCAGGTCCACGTCAACCGCCTAATTGCTGGCGCCGTTTTCACCTTCCTGTCGTTGTCGGAGTCCTACTGGAGACAAACCTTGGTATCTTCACCGAGAGAAATTTGCTACTGTCTATATCTCAACTTTCCACTTTGCCGATGGCTATATCTCAACCGTCCTACTGGAGACGACCCATGGTGGAACGTGGGTCAAGACCTCCCTATGGAAGAAGTTGATGCTAAATGTCCGAGTCATACGGTAAGATTCACTTGATTGCTTCTTTTGTGATATCTTCTTCTTACCCTTTTTGTTCCTATAGGATGACTCGGAGGAAGACGATGATGAAGACGAAGAAGAAAAGGAGGATGTTCTTCCTGTTAGGACCGGCTCTCAGAAAGAGAACAAAGTTGCCAATCCACCGGTAATGTCCTTTCCAGCTCTTCATGATGATTTTAGACAAGCTTGTTTCTTATGTTCTTGTTTATAGGCACAAAGTCGCAAGAGGCATACCCGTAGTTCCGACTCGGCGGACCCTCTTGTGGTTTTGGGTGATGAACCTCGGAAGATCCGACAAAAACCGACTATAATTGACACTCCCTCTCATCAGTCGACAGGGTTTTCTGAGGGACAACATCAGGGAGGTGACTCTGGAGCCGGTACCACTTCATCTGAGGGATCTTCTGTCCAGATATCGCCCTTCCCAATCAACCGTGGGTGAGTACTCCTTTCTTAGGATGGTAACTTGTCTTTTATATGCATGATTTTTGATAAATCTTATTTTTGTCTTTGAGCAGTGCTCGAATTGACCCCAAGGATCTGGCCGACTCTTCTTTTGTTAAGGAGTCGGCTATTATATCTGAAAAATTTCCAGAATCTTCGGTTTCTGAGGCTTCGAAGAAGGCTTGTTTTAATGAATCAAGCCCGTCAGGAATATACAAGGATAATTCTCCTGAAGCCGGCTTTAATAAGCCGATAATTCATTATGAAAAAGTGGAGGTTGCTCCAAGTTCTGTGCCAACTCCTTTCAAGGAAAAGGAATTTGTTGAAGATGAAGTTTTGATCACCGGGACTCAGAAGGGTGACCCACCTGCTTGTACAACCGTGATGAAGGTTTTAGACGATAAGAGTCAGGTGGTAGGTCGTCCTAATGAGTCGATATGTGAGAAGACATTTCTTGAGGAATTGTTCGAGCGGTCATTAGCTTGTTCTTCGGAGCAGCATGACATATTCCTCCAACTTCGGGGGCGTTATGAGGTATGTATTTTTATTTTCCTGCACTGTCCTTGATGACATATATCTGTAGCCCCCATAAGCAGGCTTGGTGATTGATTGCCACGCTGGGATATAAAAAACAAATTGTATCTGCCATGAGTCAGTATACCTATCTTTTGGTATACCGAGTTATAATAAGTTTGAACTGTAGCCCCCATGAATCGATATACCAATCTTGTGGTATGTCGAGTCATCATAGTTTTTTGAGCTGTAGCCCCCATGAGCCGGCTGGATGTGATCACATTCTGCCGGGTCAGGTGTATGTTTGGAAAGTGTAGCCCCCAAGTGACTGGTTAGGCATTAGGTCTAAGTAAATACTTAGTGGTATTTCATTGTTGTAGGATGTTGCCATGGATGTTGGGCAGTCCAGACGTCAGATGGAGGAACGACTTTCTGCGGAGTCGGCAAAGCTGAAAGTAGCTGATGAAGAAATTGGCCGAATCTGTGATGAGTTGGTGAAAAAGGACAAGGAACTGTAAGCCGTCAAAGCTGAAATGTCTGAGGCAACAAATGTACTGACCAGAGCTGTAAATGATGCAGTGGCCCAGCGTGATACAACCGAGCAAAAATTAAAGTTGGCACAAAAGAAGATGGAGACACTCAAGGATAGTCTTCACCGACTTGTATCAGCCATCTTTGGTGAGTCGGTAAAGGCGCTTTTCAAATCTGGGTGTTCCAATTTTCTTTATTCCTTGCTGACTTGGTCTTTGTTTTGTCTGTCTGATAGGAAAAGATCATGATATTCTAAGTGAGATGCCTGCTACGAAGCTCACTTGCAAGTTTGCCTTGATCAAACAATTGTTTGAGGGTGTGTGTAAAGCGATATGTGCGACTCAACCCAAGCTCCCAAGCATGAAGAGGATCACTGATATAATGGGTCCTTTCTCCATCGTGCCTGAGTGGGTAAGGCTGGGGAAGCGATCGGCTTGTTGTATGGGGGTGATGGGTGGCTTAGAGCTTGCCAAGGAGTATCATCCTGGGTTGAAGTTGGATCGTCTCGCTTCCTGCTTCCCGGAGCTTAAGGCAGATGAGTCCAACTTTTCCAAGGAAGATTTCGTCTAGGTGCATAAAGAGACTCATCCTTTTGCCACCAAGATTGCTGATGACATCGAGCTAAATCGTTTAGAAACTGGCTATGACGAGCACAACAAGAGGCGTCGGATTAATCTTCTGACTCCCGTCAAATTCTCTCTTCTTCCCCCTCCAAAGAAGGCTTCGGAGCCGGCGAATCCTGTGGAGCCATTTCCAGGAGGAGAAGAGGACAACTTGATGATGGATGATATTTCTGACGTGGACTTAGTGGAAAGTTGCAACGAAATCTTGCCACCTGCAAATGCTGTCGTGTCCTCGTCTCAGAGCCAAGCCAACGTCCAAGCGTAAGCCTAGGGAGAAAAAACTTTTGAAATATTTGTGCGGCCGTAGTGCCGAGTTTGTAATATTGGGAAACATGTTCCGTGGCTAGTGACCAGCATGTGGTCAGATACTTTTATGGCGTTTCATTTTAAATTTGCCTTTTGGCTTTTTGAATGCCAACTTTTGTGATGCCATCTGGCTTTGCCTTTGACTTATTTTGTTGCTTGAAGAAGCTTTTCCTTCTGACATGAGTTGTAGAAGAGATCCATGTTCCGGATTTCCCTGTTCACCAACTGGTGTAACTTCTGAGAGTCGGCTAGCTTCATAGGGGAAGGTTCTCAGAGGCCGACTTTATGAATAGTCTGACCACCTTTGTTATATGTGAATCGACAAGTTTTTGCCGAATCATAGATAGTTTCAAAGTATAATCATCATGAGTCGGTATGATCGTCATTGCGTCATGCCGACTCACAGAGAGAGTTGAACTGTAGACCCCATGAGTCGGTAGGAACATCTTTGTGTTATACCGAGTCACACAGGTTAACGCTCATGTTGCAGTATGTCGGTGTTTCCAGTGGCGAAGCTAGTGTTTGTAAAAGACACTTTGAAGAAAGCCACTATTCGTGCTAGCTTGCCATGGTTACAGCCGAGTCATATGCTTTTTTGAAGTCGGCGTGTATGTCATAAGATTGCAACGAAAAATAATAGCCAAAGAAAGAATGCTATGATGCATGCAAAAATAAAGTGCAAAGGTTCATGTAGAAGTCGACTCCAGTTTTAGCACGCCTTATCTTCTCGTTGAGATAGATTACTGGGTTATCTGTGAGTCGGTACTTCTCTGTAAGCCAGAAAGATATGACTAGCATTCCCTGTACTTGAGACTAAACTCAGTAGGCGTTGCTGTAAGCCCCCAAGGTATTTAGACTAAGCCGGGTACACGTAGGTCGTATGAGCTTCAGCTATGCAAGACAAGGTTAAGGCGTGTTTTAGCCAGTTCATGTATATGCCGGGATTTCTTCGGATAAGATTAGATGGGTGCCATCGAACTCCCCTACTTCCCCTGAATAACCCATATACATGCGGAATTTTACATATATATGCCGAGTTCTCAGATTAGAGTCGACGGATGTCATCGAGCTCCCCGATTCCTCTGAATAAGAGATATACATGCTCAGTACCAATAGAAGGGTTGATCAAGCCCCCAGGTCTCTGAGATATAATAATGCAAAGTATTGTATGATGCGAAGATGATGAGAAAGTAATTGAATGCAAAGCATAGGTTGTAATGCATGAAGGAGTCGTCGTGACCGCAGTCAACAACGAGAATTTCTGTAGCGACAGCCAATGCAATCTGCAATCAACTTATTCATTGTATGTGGCGAGAGCCAGTATGATGGGAGTCGATTGTTTATAGTATGGCGAGAGCCTGTGCGGTTAGAATCGACTTATATTGTAAACGGCGATGGCCTAATGCGACGTGAGTTGGTTTTTTGAAGTACGGCGAGAGCCGGTGCGACGAGTGTTGACTTATGATCATGCGACGAGAGCCGGTGCGATGAGAATCGACTTTTTTTTGGACGACTCTGGATGTAGTAGGGATGGAGCTAGGCAATATCCCTTGTTCTTTCACTTGGTGATAGGTGCATGGACTGTCGGCTTCTTCGTTTGCTTCATGAGTCGGTAGGCTTTAATGAGCATCATTTATTTTTTACTGTAATAAGTTGTTGGGGTGTCTCGTCCCTTGGCGTGTTTCCTGGGTTTTGATAACCCGGATCGACTCTCTATTGTGGACGAGTCCATGTTCTTGACTTCTTGTGGCTGTGTGAGCCGGTTGGGCCATCATCGTACTGACTTGCCTCAAGAATGTTTTTCTCGACTTGGCGTCTGTACTCTTGTATGAAGTAGCACTGATCCCAGGTGTGGTTAGCGAGGTGACCCGGTCTGGAATGCTTTGGGAAAGCTTCCCTCATAGCTTTTTCACAATCCCAGTGCCTTTTTTCTTTCCTTGGTGGCCGCCCGTATCTCTGAGAGTGGTTGCTGCCATATTCCTGCGAGGTCGGGTTGTGTCTGTGTTTTCTGTGGTGGGTCCAAAATTGAAATTGGGACTCCTCATATTTGGCTTTACTGGACTCGACATATCTGGTGACAGCATCCACAAGTCCCTTTAGGTCCTCGGCTACCTCCTTTATGCGTCTTAGCGCATTGGTTATAGGTGTAAGTTGAAGAATTATCGGCTCCTGGACCTTGTCAGGGCGTATCTCCTGTGGGAGTCGATCTTGTGCCTCTGTAAGATTTTTATGCTCCCAGGTATCTCTTCTTGTAGCATCATGGCCTTTTTCTGGTTTTCTTCTAGTTCCTGATCAGGGTCAGCTCTGTTCCGTCTCAGTCGCTGCCATACATTGGTGGTTCGTAGTTCTGAGCCATTTTCTTTTTTTGATGGATTTTGAGTGGCGTCGGTATTGCCATGTGTCCCATGAGCCGATTTGCTGAAGTAGGGAGAGTTTGGGTCGTATTCTTCTGGATCGGATCCGAGTCTTCCTTCCCCGATGGATCGAATTGATCCGTTATCTGAGTATTTGTCTTCTTCTCGATATGAGTCGGCGTCGAAGAAACCATCCTTCTCGTGGTTTGGGGTTCCGTTAGGGTGCTCCCGATCTGGGAACTCACCAATAAACCCAACGAAGGCGTGATGGAAGGCAGTATCAGGCCGACTTTTCTCTTCGAGAGGAAGTTGTAGGTCACTGATAAGTGAGTCATTTAACTGGGATCCGAACACATCGTCCGCACAAGTATGCGCGTTTTGACTTATCTTCTTCTCGAAGTAGATCTGCCCTACCCGCTGGTAGGTGGCTCCTGCGTTTTTCAGGCCGTAAAGCCTAATTGGTGGCTGTCTCGGCGTTTCCGTATGGACTTCGTATTGTTCAGGGAGTTCCGCCGGCTCATCGTCCATCGAGGTCTCAACAGAGCATGCCAATTTTGGGGGTTCGTTGATGAATCCGATAAAGGAGCGATCGGAGCCGGCAAGTAGCCGGCTTGCTGCTTTAGTAGGGGCATAATGATCCGGCTCCGGCTCCGACCCGTTCAATCCACCGATGAAGAGATGGATGGAGCCGACTGGGATCTGATAGCCTGACTCAATGAAATCAGCTTCGGGACCCCAGGTGGCGTCATCGATGTAGAGCATCCCACTCCGGCTTCTGGTGATTCGCCCAGTAAAAAATCTTTCCATATCTTTCAGAGCTCCTCCTAGAATCTCAACACCTGCGAGCGTAGGCCCCACGGTGGGCGCCAACTGTCGTGGGGAAATCACGGCAGATGTCCGCAGAGTCGGACTTATCATGCGGCCTTTGCTGCGAGGAGGGAGTCGACATAGACATGGGACTCGGCGGTTTACCCAGGTTCGGCCCCGACGGTGCTGTAAAGACCTACTCCTACTTCTTGACTATTGTGGGATCGACTCCTCATTAGGAAGAGCCGATCTTATCGATTACAGTGATGATGTTTCGCCCCCTTAGTCTCGTGGGGATCTAAGTTATATCCCGATTTGTCTAGTCCTGGCTTGAGGTAAGTTCTCGCTCTGGCTCCCATGGACCTCGGCTTATAAAGATGCCGGGTCCCGGGATTCCGAGAGTCCGACTCCCACACGAAGTGGATTTATATTCTACTTTACAAATTTACTACGTGCTATACAAGGTAAGTCGAATTCCTTCTAGGGATTCAATCTTCACGCTTGGCACGTCAGACTCCTGGCCGGGTCTTCTTTGTGGGCCTTCATATGTGAGTCGGCCCAGAGGGTCTAATGCTGGGTCTATGGGCCTGATCCATCCCCCCGACACCTTCTCCAACTCGGCGCGAGCCACAACTGGATCGGTGTGCAGCTCCACGGGAGTGCTGAGCACATCCGGTGGATTGCTTGGGCCTGCTGCATTGGCTGCTTCCCTCGCTGCACGGGTCACTGAAGTGGAACCGTGGCGACTCGAGGATCCTGCCATCATAACCTCCGCACGGATGTGCGCAATCATGCCCTCCGCTCCAATAACATCCGGCCCGCCTGGCAGCGGATCCGTGAGCTCAGAGAAAACCCGTACCTCCCTTGGGAAGACCTCAGGAAGCGCTGCGACGAAAACCGATGACCGCCGAAGGGGGTGATGACACCGCGCGGCAGAGGCGTTCCTACCCCTCACCGCGAGGCATTGTCCATGACATAGTCCCAAGCTCCGCTCCTGAAGACGAGTTGTTGACACCCGTTTTTGGCACGGCAATGAACCTATATAAGATGACCTCAAATGAATAAGTGCTCTACATGAAAAAGTTGGGTATTGTCGATATGAACAACTTTGTAGTTCGAGCCATGACCATCCGATTCCATCTCAAGGGTCGAAACTATGTTTGAAGCAATAAGACCCTGGCATTCAGAGTACTATTCTGCCAATTAGGGCATCAAGACATCCTCAAATGGGAAAATGTTCTACATAGGCCGGCTTTTTCTCGTCGAAACGGTCGATTTTAATATTTGAAACGTCCAAATCCGAGTTCGTATGAAGAAGTTATTGCCAAAACAGTGCAGCACTGGAAAACCAGGTCGGACCGTCCAAGGTGGAAATCGGACCGTCCGAGCTAAGGTCGGACCGTCCGACATTGAAGTCGGACCGTCCGACTTGAGGACCCCTATTACAGAAAAATTTTGACCTCAGCTCGGACCGTCCGACCCTATGGTCCGGACCGTCCGACCCTATGGTCCGGACCGTCCGGGATAAAGTCCGGACGTCCGAACCCCCGATCCTGGTCCGAATTTGATCGGGTTTTTGGCAGTTTAGACGCGAATCTGAGACCTTTTCTTGCACGGAAAGTTCAACCCCCTCATAAATAGATGAGGCGACGGCCGATTGAAACAACACACAATCGAACAAACACATCTACATCCTTTTACCCTAATTTTATCTCTCTCCCTTGTATCTTTCTTCTCGTTCTTCGTTCGTTCTTGTTCTTGCAGGGCAACGATCCACGAGGCCCTAGGGGCGATCAGGTCGACCTAGGGCATCCCATAGCCGCTGTGCTCCCTGACGGGGTCCCTCCCGGGAGTGTGGGGTTTCGGGTCTACAAAAGCGCCCGCCGGATTGCTCGTGTACCGCGCTTCCGGTCGGGTCTCCTTCGACGTGAGTTGCGGTGTATCACCCCCGGCGTCGAGGGTACACGTGTCGTGTTCGTGTGTCAACACACTTTTTGGCGACTCCGCAGGGGACAAAGCTTTGAACAGTCTCCGGTTTGTTCTTGCTACGAGGAAAATCGTCATCAAGTTGCTGCAATCTACATCGGTAACATGTATCATCAATCTCCTTGTGTAGATGCAAATAATTCATATGTTGTTGTTAAAGCTCCTAATGAGCATGATGCATTGGCTAGCCCTAGTTTTATCAATAGTAGATCTAATTATGTGCAACAGCCGGTTCATAATCTCTATGCTTCAAGTTTCAATTTTGGCAACATGCAACATATGTATCCCAACCCTCATGCATCGGCAACCCCAGAAATCTATATGCCGAGGAACAACATGTTAAGTTTGGTGAATCAAGTTCAAACACCTTATGTAGGATCTTCCAGTAATATTCAACAAAGTGTTTCACCTTTTTATGCATCAGCATGTAGCACGCAGTATGTTAATTCATCTATGAATACGCCGATGGATAGGGAAATTGGACATGCTACAACTAGTTGTTTGGCCAGTTATCCTCAACCCCCATATGCTACATCTTATGTTACTAATGTTTCATCTTCATGTGCAACTGGTGAGATTCATAATTCGTCTCCGCACTTTCATAGTGACCATGGCCGAATAAATGAAAATTTAACAGGAGCTCTGCCATCATGTACTAATGTCACATATGGATTAGATAGTTTCATGGAAAAACTTTTAGCAGGTTTCAACGAGTTTGCTGCTCTTAATCGTGAACTAATAGAGAGGCCACATGATCCTGCTACAATACGAGCTTATGAGGCTTACAAGAAAAGGAGTGAGGAGCATCTATCACACAAGACCAAGGTTTCTCCTTCACAATTCCATAATTTCGGTAGCACTTCATTGCCGAAAGAGACTAAAAGTGACGGGGGGCAATCCTCTCCGAGTTGGGCAAATTCTAAAGAAAAATATATGGCCAGTATGAACGAGGTCAAGCCGAAGTTTGCAGGGAATAGCACAGATGAATTCACCACACCGACTCTTGAAGAATTAACAATTGAGTATCAACAAATTTATGAAGCACTCAAGAAGAAGCGTGAGGAGGAGATTGAAAGGCTCAAAAAACAGCATGAAGAGGAGGATTTTCAAGAATACATCAAGCTCTTTCCTCTGAGTGGTAATCATGTTGGCCCTTCTGTGATGTTGCGGCAAGATAAAAAAGAAACTCTGCAAACAAATCAACAAGAGAAGATGGACTCGGCTAATACTGTTGAATCAGTTGAAGCCAATACAAATGTGACTACATCTTCTACAGCCGAGTCATGCAATACGGGTGGCGAGTCCAATAAGAAAAAGGACCACCCGGGTGACGCAATCGATTCTATAGAAGCTGAACCAAACAGTCCAGGCGATAGAAAGTCGGGCGTGCACACCGAGTCCATCAAGCCAACAAAGGGAAACTTTGTCGACAAAGAGTATGGCAAAAGACGCGAGTCAGTCGTGCTCAATTTTTCTGGATACAAAGGAATTTATGTACCACCCGATGAGTTCCATGCCAAAGATGATGAGCATCAAAATCAAAAGGACACGACCGAGCAAGATTCGGTCAATGATGAACATCAAGAACTAGAAAGCGGTGACAAGGAACAAAATCCATAAAAGGAAGACGCGACGTTGGAGAATCATCAAAAACTGAAGCAAGATATTATTCAATTCACGCAACCATCATGCTCTCCCAACGCGTATGAAAAGGTATGTCTAGCAAGTAATTTATCTATTTTCAGATTTGGTCATAATTTTATTGTTGATGTAACTATTAGTAAAATTCTTATAACAAATCTTGAGATACCAATGAAGAAGGATAATTTACTTGTTAGCAATACTATTAGAAAAAAACATACCGGTCAACACATTGTGCCACTTAGAAAGACCGGTAGTGACTTATTATTACATCAAAAGCTTTTCCCATTGTTTCATTCAAAGTTTATATATACATGGGTAGATCTTCTTATTTCATACTTGGCTTGCATTTGGTCTCAATTGAGACATATATGTTATAATATTTTTGATTTCAGAAATATAAAGCCAAGGTTTGAATATTCCGAGAAAACCGATGGTAGTGTAATTTCTTTTTCAAATTCATCGTAGATGGGGTGCGAAACACAATGCATAGCCGAATGGGGTCATGCAAAATCTGAACCGTTCGTTTGCTTACTTCCAAAGCCGTTCACGCACCAATATCGGCTAGAAAACAAAGTGATTACCTTCGATTCAAATATGTGTCATCGGATTTTGATTTATTGCTGAAGAATGATTATATTAGAATTCTTGATCACCATGTTAGGCCATCAATCCAAGGACGAATGTATTGTAAGTTACATAATTCGTTCAAGCATAATTTTGAGGATTGCAATATGTTTCGTCAAATAGTTAAATCGGCCATTGATGGTGGACGATTGAAACTTGTTAAAACACCAAGGGATCATCATGTTATTCCTATTGGTCCTGATGGCAAAAAGTTTTTGCATCGGTTGTTTCAAGTTGATTCATTTAAGGACAAGAAGGTAAAAACTGCAGGTGATGGGATCAAGCTTTCAAGGAAACAAATTATTCCTGAGCGCAATAATGATATTCTTGAAGGCCAAAATTCTGTCAAAGTTACAATGAAGACGCCAAGCACAGGGGGGCAGCAAGCAAATCAAAAGATCGATGCAAGGAAAACCAAAGAGAGCGAAGGCCGAGATAAGCACAAGGGTGAGAAATCAAAGGTCACTTTCGCGCAACTATTGGAAAAATATCATAAGATAAGTGAGGAGAAAATTTCTCATCGGCCAAGTAATTCAAAAACATCAAGATCACCCCCTAGGCGCAAATCTGACCGGTATTGGCAAAGTGATAATTTCAATACATCATACTCATATCCTTATTTTGAGCCGCCAGTACCAGCGTCATGGGTACCTCCCTATGCTTATATGAATCAATATCCATCACGGGACATGTATAATTCTAGGGCACATTATCCATCTTATTTTGAACCATCTCATCAAGATTATGCAGCTCCAAGAAGGTCCACATTCGATGAACAATTGCATAACAAAGACCGTTTCAATCGAAAGGAATCGGTCCGGAGCTCAAGGAATAAGAAAGAGGTGGTCAAGCAAGTATATCGGGTCAAAAAGGATGGTCGGAAGTGTGCCACTTCAGATTTAGTTTCAAATAATGAAGAGCCAATTAAAGCATTGAAATTGGCTACTAAAGGCAAAGACGTGGAGCAAGCAAATGTTCAGAATCAAGATGTCAAATCTGAACAAAAGGAGCTGAGAGTGCACAAGATCAAAATTGAATTGCCACTGCTTGAAAAAGAATCACAATCGAAATGTTCACTCGGTTTATCATATTGGCAGAAGAAGAAATTGCAAAAACTTAGTGCACGAGAACTTGAAAAGAAGAATATGGCATGGGTCCCCAAGAAGAACAGTCAAACCAAAAATGATGTGCAAGCTTCTATTTTAGAGAATACAACCAAAGTGAAGAAGGAGAAATCATCTCATAAAAGATTAAGCCGAAGGTTTCCATCATCCAACCGGAATCTTCGATTAGCACATCATTCATATTCTTCAAACATGTCATTGATGCCTTTATCATGGAATTCATCCTCAGGTATGATTGGTTACCCTCCATGGACTTATTTTGATCCATGGATGCAATACAATTTCTTACATCATGATAGGGGATTACCAAGTCACTATGAATTTTATTAGTTTCATTCTTGTTGCTAATTCAAGGGGCCGAAATATTTTATTTGTTATTTCATTTGTTTTTTTGGCTATATATGCTTTGGTGGATGAATTCTACATGTCGTTTATACTAATGGACGATATTTCTTCTATCGTCCTAAGAATACATCTAAACATGGCCGGTGTGGTTTTCTAAAAATTGTCCTTAGTTTTGTTAGAGATTGAGACAAGGTGTACATTCGCTAAAAATATGTTGCATGGACCAATTCATAAGTTGCAGAATTGGTGAGTGGGATTATGCTTTTGCTACATATGATATAGCTAAAATCTATGAGAAGCCAAATCATCGTTGTTTTAATTATTGAGTATAATATTGTTATGAACCTTGTCTTATTATTGCCATGGAGATTATATTTTGGTGGTTTAGTTGGTAGCAACAGCCAAGGTTTTGGTATTGTTTTTATGTCTCCTCATGGTGCTGTTTTGAAGCCTCATGTCGCTTAAATGTTGTTGCATGAAAAATGAAAGCTGAATATGTTATTATCGGTTCAGAACTTTTGCTTGATATAGGTGCTACACATATTGAGGCTTTTGGTGATTCGTTATTAGTTGTCCAGCAAGTATATATGGATTTCATATATTTTGACGAATCACTTCGTATTTATCTTGATAAGTGTCTAGATATAATTTATTTATCCGATTACTTTATTGTTTCTCATATATTTAGACATGACATTGAAGAGAAAAATGAGTTGGCACAGCAAGCATCTGGCTATTATGTTAATCATGGTGTATTTCTCAAGAGCCGATGCCGAGTTTGCCAACATGGGGAAGGCCGAATCGGAGCTTACCATTTTCGGCCACTAATGGAAATTTATATGCAGGCGAAGGCAAGATTGCGAGAAGTTCACTATTTTTTATTTACAAGATTCTTGCAAGAGAGTGGACAATATGATTTAGTGGATATCTTTGAGATGGATCTAGATATATGGGAATTATTGACGAATTTATTATGGTGTTATTCTCAAGTTCAGAAGGTTGCACCCAAGTCTGCATAAAAGGGATCAAACAAGCAATGGATGATACATGATTAATCGTGCTAGCAAATAGCCGATATATGATTATCGTCTCAAGGATAAGCATGGCTGATATACAATTATCTCCCTTAGAAAACACATGGCCGATGGAGTGTTGACATCGTCCTTAGAACAAGCCTGGGCAAGATATTTTTCGGCACACAAGTTTTGCCGAAAAACAGGGGGGCATGTGTTGACACCCGTTTTTGGCACGGCAATGAACCTATATAAGATGACCTCAAATGAAGAAGTTCTCTACATGAAAAAGTTGGGTATTGTCGATATGAACAACTTTGTAGTTCGAGCCATGATCATCCGATTCCATCTCAAGGGTCGAAACTATGTTTGAAGAAATAAGACCCTAGCATTCAGAGTACTATTCTGCCAATTAGGGCATCAAGACATCCACAAATGGGAAAATGTTCTACATAGGCCGGCTTCGTCTCGTCGAACCGGTCGATTTTGATATTTAAAACATCCAAATCCGCGTTCGTATGAAGAAGTTATTGCCAAAACAGTGCAGCACTGGAAAACCAGGTCGGACCGTCCGAGGTGGAAACCGGACCATCCGAGCTAAGGTCGGACCGTCCGACTTTGAAGTCTGACCGTCCGACTTGAGGACCCCGATTACAGAAAGATTTTGAGCTCAGCTCAGACCGTCCGACCTAGAAGCCGGACCGTCCGACCCTATGGTCCGGACCGTCCGGGATAAAGTCCGGACGTCCGAACCCCCGATCCAGGTCCGAATTTGATCGGGTTTTTGGCAGTTTTGACGCGAATCTGAGCCCCTTTCTTGCACGGAAAGTCCAACAACCTCATAAATAGATGAGGTGATGGCCGATTGAAACAACACACAATCGAACAAACACATCTACATCCTTTTAACCTAATTTTATCTCTCCCTTGTATCTTTCTTCTCGTTCTTCGTTCGTTCTTGTTCTTGCAGGGCAACGATCCACGATGCCCTAGGGGCGATCAGGTCGACCTAGGGCATCCCATAGCCGCCGTGCTCCCTGACGGGGTCCCTCCCGGGAGTGTGGGGTTTCGGGTCTACAAAAGCGCCCGCCGGATTGCTTGCGTACCGCGCTTCCGGACGGGTCTCCTTCGACGTGAGTTGCGGTGTATCACCCCCCATGTCGAGGGTACACGTGACATGTTCGTGTGTCAACACCAGGCCAGAGGCAAAGCAAACGCACGATGAAGAGGATGGTCCCGTCCGGATCAGAACTCCAGTCGACGCCTCGGCCTGCCCCATGGTGGGCGCCAATTGTCGTCGATATGTAACGGCAGATGCCATGGGGCTGGCTAAAGAGGGGGACAAACCGAGAAATATGTCGATGGTGCCAGAATTGAGTGTGGGGACAAGCACAGTGAGACACCGCGATGTACCCAGGTTCGGGGCTCTCCGTGGAGATAACATCCCTAGTCCTGCCGAGCTAGCTATATGCAATAACTCTGCTACAATGTGCTCCTTGAGATGTATGAGATGAAGGAGAAGAGGGCTCTAAGCAACACTCTCTCCTTGCTCTCTCTCTGGTGGGTGAAGTTGCAATAAGTGCTCCGTCATCGTCCCTCACGCAGGAGGGGTACCCTGGTCTCTTATAGGCCGAGCTCGGGGTACAAAGGTAAATGTACAAAGGGGAGGGCCCAGCTGCCAGTCTCAGACAAGCTAGGGTCCTCACATCGTGCTCTCCCGGATGACCCGGCGTAGACTTGCGGCTCACCATGCCGCTAACTTGTAGACATTGCTAGTGAAAAGTAGAGCTAGGGACTTAGGCCTATCGGCCTATCCGCGTGATCGGCGCTGGAGGAGACCGCACGCCTCTGACAGCCCAGATCTTCAGGGATTGTGCATTGAATGAACTTGTACCAGGTGTCCGACCTGGGATTCTGCTCGAAGGTTGCTCTGTTTACTTCGGCCGAGTGATCCTTGGCGAGGCCGATTGCACTCTCTTTGGGGCAATCGGCCTCCGACCTGATCAGTTCGGCCCACTACTTGCTCAGTCTTGATCATCTCGGCGGCCATCAGGTCGGTGATCTTTGCCTTGACGAATTGTTTCTCCTGGGTGACCCTACCCGGGGTCATTCCCACAACAGTAGAATAGGACTCCACCTCGTGTCGGAGTCAGACTCGCGGAATCTAGGGACCCGGCGCCTTTACAAGCTGAGGTCAATAGGATCCAGGGTCAGAAAAATAATCTTAGCCTAAGATAGGACTAGACACTCGTCGGCGTAACCTAGATCTCATCGACACTAAGTTTACAACCGGCTCTCTTGTAATCGATAAAACCGACTCTTCTTTCGAGAGTCGGAACCCATAATAAGAGGAAGCAGGAGTAGGCTTTTACCTCGAGACAAAGAGGGGCTGAAACCTGGGTAAATCGCCAAGTCTCTTGTCAATGTCAACTCTCTCCATGAAATTGCCTCGCAGCAAAGGTCCCATGTTAAGTTAGACTCTTTCGGACATCTGTCGTGACTTTCCCAAGATAGTTGGCGCCCACCGTGGGGCCTGCGCTCACAGGTGTTGAGATTATGGAGGGAGCTCTACAACGCATGGAGGGATTCGTCGCTCGACGGATCGCCAGAAGCCGGCACGGGAGGCTCTGCATCGACAACTCCACTTGGGGCCCTGAAGCCGATTCCGTCGAATCAGGATATCGAGTCCCGATTGGGTCCATTCACATCGTCATCGGCAAGACAGACGGATCTGAACTAGAGTCGGGTCCAGAAGCCTCCGCAGAAACCTCAAGCCGGCTCTCTGTCATGCCTTATGGCCTGAAAAATGCATCGTCTACCTACCAGCAAACAAGCACCTCCCCATCAGGTATGAGTCGGCCAAATACCACCCCCATTATGCCTTCGTATGATTCATTGGTGGGTCCCCAGAGCCAGAACACACCGTAGAGATCCCAACTCACGACGACATAGAGGATCTCTCTGATGCCGGCTCATACCAAGAAGTGGATCAGTATGAAGACACCGGGTCGATTTGATCCGTCAAACAAGGGGGACTCGGATCTGACCCAGAGGAATAGAATCCAGATTCTCCCTATTTCAAGTCCCCTCAGGAAGAAGCCGTCTTTGCAACAGACAATCAAAGATGATGACACTCCTCAAAAGATAGGAGCCCGACTCCTAAAGCCGACGACGTCCAGAATCTATCAGACGATTCGGACACACAAACCACCAACGTATGGCAGCGACTGAGCCGAAACAGAGCCGATTCCGACCAGGAGTTGGAAGAATATCAGGAGAAGACCACAAGGTTGCAGAAGGAGATAGGTTGGGAACGACGAAATCTCGCAAAAGCTCAGGACCGGCTCTCACAGCAATTACAGCACTACAACCCTTAAGAGTTGATAAGCGACCGGCTCACACCTATAACCAATACGCTAAAACGTATAAAGGAGGTAGAAAAAGACCTAAGAGGGCTCGTAGAAGCTGTCGTTAGTTACGCCGAGTCCAACGAAGCAAGATACGGGATAGTTCCAAACCAAAGCCGGATGCACAATAAGAAACTCAAACGCCTTGGCAACAATCCCCATAGCTATACACAGCCATCCCAGCAGGAAATAAGGTATCAAGACTGCGCACAAGCCATCCAAGAAGCTTTCCCTAAGCACTCCAAGCCTGGTCGCCCTGCTAAACACATCTGGCGACAATGCTCCTTCATGCAAGAATACATACGCCTAATTCAGGAAATCATCCAAAAGGCAAATCGGTACGACGAAGCCCCTACCGGCTCATGCTACTACAAGAGATGAAGAACATGGACCCGCCCACAATAAAAGCCGGATTTTCATTTCTTGTTCTTGATGTAAGTCGATTCTCATTGCATTAGGCCACCGCCACATTTAAATAATAAAAAGTCGATCCTCGATCGCGACTGGCTTTCGCCATGAATAAAGACGATCCTCAATGGCAACCGGCTTTCGCCATAAATAAAAGTTGATATTCGATCGCAACCGACTATCAGTCAAAAATAATAAAGTCGATCCCAAAATCCCACCAGGGTCTCGCCACATCTCGAAGTCGACTTCGTCGCACCTGATCTCGCCACACTTATCCATAACTTCAATTCATACATATTGCACAATTTTTTCATACATATTGCATCATATTACATCACATTACATATTGCATCATAAACGGCATAAATTCTCAGAGACCTGGGGGCTTGATCAACCCTCTAGCGGCTCTGGTCATGTATATTTCTTTGATAAGGTGAAAGAGGGGGAGCCTGATGATATTCGTCGACTCCTACCGGAAAAATCCGGCATATACATGTAAAAACTTCAAATGTGTTTGTTTTGATAAGGGTTAAAAGGGGGGTTCGATGTCTCCCATCGACCCTTATATACCGAAGATATCCTAGCATACACATGAATTGGCCACGCCACCCGGCCTGTACAGTTTAGAGCTTCCATGATTAATGCGCAACCGGTTGGTCTAAACTTTGAGGTTTACATAAACCATCTATCGAATTTAGTCCTAAGAGCCAGGCACGCTAGTTACTGGAAAGCCGGATCTACAGAGATGTTTTGACTTTTTAACCAATAATCTCTCTCAAACGCGAGAAGATGAGGTTTAAGTCGACTTCTACTAGCCTTTGCATTACATCCTTGCATATAAAGCATCATGCATAATCACAATTTTTTGTCTCACAGATACAAGTTAGACCTATGTGACTCGGCATAAAGCACTCAGATGCATAAACCGACTCATGGGGACTATACTTCGAGGTTTCTTCTCAAGCAAGACTCGACACCACACACTGATGCGAGCACCGACTCTTGGGGGGCAACACTAAAAAAAAATTCCTTATCACAAGATCTCAGAATTATGGCACATACGCCGACTCCTCTACCTACAAAAGAAAATTGGCTACCATCGTAGCAAATAAAGTTATAGAAACCTGCTCAGCTGAGATCAAACCCTCTCAAAGGAAACAATTACCATAAAGTCGACAGAGCACAGAGACATGAAAATCGACTTGTGCCATAAAAAAGGTTCACATTCAGAAGCCACACGGCAAAATCCAAAGCAAGGTAGCATAAAATTACTTGACCAAAACACTGGTCACAAACCACGGGACATGTCTCCCAATATTACAAAACTCGGCACTAAGGCTGTATTAAAAGTATCACGAAGTTTTCTCAGAGTCGATCAATTGAAAAGCCTACGCTTGGTCACCAACTTTGCTTTGGGAAGACGACCCGTCAGCACTTGCAGATAACATGAGGACATTACACATCTCGACAAAGTCTGCATGAGAGATGTCATCCATCTTCAGCTCATCTTCTTCTACACCTGAAGTCGGCTCGACAGAACCAGCCGGCTCTGGGACCTTCTTCGGAGACGGAAGAAGAGCAAATTCGGTCGAAGTCGGCAGATCAACTCGGTGCCTCTTGTTGGTCTCATCATAATCGGCTTCTAAAGAATACAGCTCCATACCATTAGCTATCTTGGTTGCGGCAGAACGAGTCTCTGTATGAATCTTGGTATGATCATCCTTGGAGAATTTTGAATTATCGACCTTGAACTCGGGGAAGCCGGCAGCCAACAATTCTGGCTTTAAGCTGGGGTGATAGGCTTTGCCAAGCTCTAGGCCTCGCATCACACCCATACAGCAAGCCGAAAGCTTACCTAGCTTCACCCATTCTGGAACAACTGAAAGTGGTCCCATCATATTAGTAATTCTCTCCATACTTGCGGGATTTGGCTGGGTCGCACCAAGAGCCTTGCAGGCACCTTCAAACAGCTGCTTCACAATAGCAAAAGTACAAGTCAACTTCATCGCAAGTGAATCTTTCACAATGTCATGCTCTTTGCCTACAAAAAGATAGGCAGACATAACAAAGTCATCAAAATAGCACAGAAAGTCAGAGAAAAAGAAATTACCAAATACTTGTCCAACTCGCCGAATATTGCTTACACGAGTCGATTGATGCTGCCTTTTAGCGTTTACAGCTTCTTCTCGGCCGCATCACGCTGAGCCTGCATGTCATCAAATGCCTTTGACAAAGTATTTTGAACTTCAACATAGTCGGCTTTAGCCTAACTCACCTAATCCTCCTTCTTCTTCAGCTCATCAAGAAGCTGATCGACTTGCTTTTCAACCTGCTCACGCTTGGCCACCTCAGCTCTATATCTCTCCTCCACTTGACAAGCATCATTGCCGAGTTTCAAAGACAGAGCCTGTCCAAAAACAAGAAATAACTAAGTATCTGCTTAGACACACTGCCTGACCAGCTACTTGGGGGCTACACTTTCAAAACAAATTTCCAACCTAGTGAGGTATAATCACACCTCACCGAATCATGGGAGCTATAGCTCAAAAATTCTTTTGACTCTAGCATTTTTTGACTTATGATGCTAACAAATCGTATTTCCCCTAGAAACATAACCCACCATGGTTTTTCAACGAACCATGCCGGCTTATGGGGGCTATAGATACTATATCACATAGACAGCATAGAAAGATACCTCATAGTGCTGGCGAAGCTGGACAACTATATCATGCTGCTCGGTAGTACAAGCCAGTGACCGCATATATAACTCCTCAAGAGAAGATTTCTTAGAAATTAGCTCACGTGGCCAACTCTTCACCTACTCTTTACTATCCACGACTTTGGTCAACACCGTGTTAGCAGGTGGGATGCCTTGGTGAGTCCCTGTGATCATCACTTCATCATCAATCACCTTCTCCAAAGGAGTCGGGATAGAACTTCGAGCCACTTCAACAGCTGCAGATCGAGATTCTGCCTTCTTGGCTCCAACAACGGTAGAAGTATCCTTGTAGAGGTCCGAAGGACTCGACTCAACTTATCCGGCCATCTTCAAATCCTCAGTTTGTGGCAAATCTTCCGACTCCTTTATGACTTCAGAGTCGGCCAGATCAATCCGAGCACTTCCCAAAGGAAAACACATGACTTGTTAGAAAGGTATACATAAGCAGACGAAAACGGCATAACAATAAAGGTACTCACCCACGATTGATAGGGATGGGTGCTTGAGAAGATGAACCCTCAGAAGAAGAATTGATGGCTTGCGGCGGCTCATCCCTAAGATCTCCTGACTCACGAGCAGGAGTCGATGCATCAAAAAAAATTCCTCGAACACGTCGAGGCTCATTTTCCAGAACTAGGAGGGGGTCCTCCGAGTCGGTACTATGGGTACGCCTCTTCGAGCCTTGCACCAATGGGACAAGGCATAGTATAAGGGTACAAAAATTCTACGAGCTAAGAGGATTCGGCAAAGATACATACCGGTGGATCTACGTTCTGACTTTCCTTTGAAGCGCCGGCTTCAACGGAAGGAACTTCCTCCCATTCCACCTCCTCCTCCTCTTCTTCATCCTCATTATCACCCGAGTCACCCTATGAAAGACGAAAAGGGTCAGGAAAAGAAGTGCATTTCAGAAAAGAAGAAATGATCGACTCTTACCGTATGACTCGGACTCTTAGCACCACCAGCGAAATCTTGTCCTGCAGTCCACCATGGGTCGCCATCCTAGCAGAAAGGAGAGTCGGAAGTTCAAAAAAACACTTCATCCGAGGCTGAGAGTCTGGATTTTCCAACCAACCCAGCACCGGGTTAAATCCCTGCCAGTAAGCCCGTGGGAAAACAAAGTCTTCAACCGAGCAATGATCAGTCTGTTCCTCTTTTGGTGACTATCCTTGTGAAAAAGATTCAAACTATCATGGAACACCAGCCGGCTCTGACGAAAGCTGGGCAGAGAATGCTCACCAGGGATCTCCTTGGAATCACGATAAAAATAGGACTTCTGCCAGTCCTTTACCTTGCTAATGAGTCTGGGAGCGGGGAAGATTGACTTGGCCCGCTTGTGGATAGTGAATCCACCACATTCCAAAGCTGGCCCTCCACTATACTCAGTTTTCTTGTTGCAATAGTAAAACTCGGCAAACAAACTGAGAGTTGGCTTGATCTGTAAGTAGGCCTCACAAAACACTTCAAAGTGACAAATATTAAGCACCGAGTTGGCACTCAAGTCTTGAAGATGCAGATTGTAACAGTGCAACACACTCCTGAAGAACTTTGACCCGGGAGGACGAAATCCCCGGGTCACATGATCAGCAAAAACCATAATTTCACCATCCTTGGGCTCTGGCCGGGTTTCTTCTCCTGGGACTCGCCACTTAATCTCGTCCTGGGGCTGAAGGATTCCGTCTGCCACCATTTTATCTAACTGCTCTAAAGTCACATGACTTTTGGCCCAGTTCACCTCTACTGTTGTCCTTTATGTCGGCGGCTTCGGTGTCTTTTTACCCGCCGGCTTCTTATGGGAAACCTGCTTTTTTCCATGGTGCAAGAGTCGTATCTAGAACATAAACGATGATATGTATTGAGCCGACTAGAGCAAACAATGGATAAATCCTATCAAAAATCCAAAGAGTCAGACTTGAATCGACTCTATGGCGACTACAAAGTTCAAAACCAAGAAGTCGGATAGAAATCGACTCTACGACATATATACAAACAAGTTTCACGAAATACGGTGAAACAAATAGATCTACCGAGCTCAGGAAAATCAGACAAAAGTATGAACATATTATCGGCCTACAGGAAACCCTAATACAAACAAAAAATCTACAGATCAATCGTATCTCCTCAAAATGAGTAGTAGATACAAAATGGTGTATGGGGTATCCTAAAACTACGACCCACATGCGCGTCAAGATCTATCATTAAGCCACTACCTCAGGATACCGAACAGTGAAAGCTCGAAAGTCCGCAGCAATGGTGACGAGCGAGGATACTAGAAACAAGAGGTAGGCGATGGAGAACTTACTCGGTTGACGCGCGAGAGTGGCACGGCCCCAGTCCGTTGTTCGCATATCGCTAAAGTAAGGAAAGCTCTATGCCGCAATGAAGATGAAGCTTGGACCTACGGTGCGTGAGGAAGAAGACGATGGAGAAGAGATATGGACGGGATGGAAAAGGAATATGGGAACCGAGACATATTTATAAAGGAATCTGTCCCGGAACCCAAGGCGTCGCATGATGATGTCTAACGGCAGGAAATCCCTCGATTTTCGCGAACGAATATAGTGGGCATTGATTACGCCGCCAGAATCAGGATAAAAACCGTCCAAAAGATTCCCAAGAAAACGGGAAAATTGGATCTATTGTTGAAATAGAGCCGGGTTTGAACACCAAAGAATGTGAGTCGGCACAGTTACAAGAGCCGGATCAACAGAAAGATGTTGTTTGTAGAACAAGAAGATTAACATCGACTCCCTGAAGAACCTAAAAAGGATGGGGGTCAGTTGATTCCAGACAAGAAGATTAATGTGAAGACTGAAGCATCACACCAATCCTGGGGCCTAATGTCGGGGGGATAGACCAAGCCTATGACCCGGCATTAGTACTATGGGCCGACTCGCTTGCCGAAGGACCACTAAAGTAAGACCCGGCCCAGGGCAGGTTGCGTCAAGGAAATAAAGATCGAAGCCGTAGAAGGAATTCGACTTGCCTTATATAGCACATAACATATCTGTAAATTAGAATAGGACTGCACACCTCGTGTCGGAGTCAGACTCGCGGAATCCCGGGACACGGCGCCTTTATAAGTTGAGGTCCATAGGATCCAGGGTCAGAAAAATAATCTTAGCCTACGATAGGACTAGACCTTCGTCGGCGTAACCTAGATCTCATCGAGACTAAGTTTACGACCGGCTCTCTTGTAATCGATAAAACCGACTCTTCTTTCGAGAGTCAAAACCCATAATAAGAGGAAGCAGGAGTAGGCTTTTACCTCGAGACAAAGAGGGGCTGAAACCTGGGTAAATCGCCGAGTCTCTTGTCAATGTCGACTCTCTCCATGAAATCGCCTCGGTCCCATGTTAAGTTCGACTCTTCGGACATGTGCCGTGACTTTCCCACGACAGGCGCACTGGTTCAAAATGCGCCACCTATAAGCTCTTATTCGTGGCGCATGTTTTAGCAGTGCGCCACCCCTAAGAATGGGCCAGCATGGATCTTCTTATTCGTGGCGCATTTCCCAAAATGCGCCACCCTTACGAATCTTAGGGGTGGCACATTTTGCAAAATGCGCCACTAATAAGGGCTTATGGGTGGTACATTTCTAAAATGCGCCACCCCTAAGGAATTATTAGTGGCACATTTCAAAATGCGCCACCACTAAGGTATTATTAGTGGCGCATCTTGCATATGCGCCACTACTAACCTAAAAATGTGAGGGGAAAATTCCCAACACACAAATACACCCCCCTGTGGACCACCTTTTCAGTTTGAAATAAAATAAAAGAAAATGATAGAAATGTCAACAAAATAAAATAAAATAAGATTCCCATGTGATATGTGGTCTAGTTGTTAGGAAAATTTACAAACATGAATTTTGACTTTTTTTGCAAAATCTCTCGAGAATTCGTAGAATGGGCATAACTTTTGCATACGAACTCCGATGAAAAAGTTTTTTGTATGAAAAATCATCTACTCGAAAAGTTATATCTGAATTCAACCGGGGGAACCCCGTTGAAAATTTTAGAATCCTTAAAAACCTAATATAAAAAAGTTATCATGCTTTAAGATCTGGAGGCCAAAATTTTTGAAAAAAAATAAAAACTTATTAGTGGCGCATTTTGCTAGGTGCGCCACCCTAAGATTTTTATGGGTGGTGAATTTTGAAATATGTGTCACGAATAAGAGTATATATTACCCGGCCGGCCTCCTTATCCTCCTTAACTCTTCATTCTTATCATCCTCTCCTCCACCCTCTCCTCTTCCTCTCTACCTTCTCCATGGTGCCCTCTGATGTCATGAGAGTTTACTTCTCGCCCCTTGTAGGTTAGCCAAAGTGGAAGGTTAAGATGTAGCGGAGCAACAAAATTCCCTTAGCGAAGATGCTAAGGTTGAGGATCGACCAGTAGGACTCCAACAGATACAAGAAGGTGGTGAAGTGAACAATGGCGTCGTTCACAACTCACATGGACCTGCACACACCACAAATAACTTTGCTTCCCAACAAGTACAGAGGAGTTGTCAATTCCTCCGGCCTTGTTGTTTACAAAGGATAAAACGCACGGGATAATAATGATAGTGATAGCAACGGAAAAATAAATAAAGCAGTAAATTGATAGTGGGTGTAAACAGTATTGGAAATATGGACCGGGGTCCTATGATGTTCGCTAGTGATGTCTCTATCCCAAAAGACGATAAAATAGCCATGCGAGGTAAACAAATTACAGCTGGGAGATTCACAGGATTATATGGGCAAACCAATGCTAACTATGCTATAAAGAAAGGAAGAGGATCAAAAGCATGGGCGGTACGCCAAAACAAGTAGACCGAAATCCATCTGCATCTACCTAATAATCATCCACCTTGAGATATCTATCCAGAACATCTCGCTGGTACTAAGTTGCGAATCCCACCCAAAGTGTAAACTCAAAGCAACAGACAACTGCATTAAAGAACTTTGCGTAAAGTAAACAATCCTTGCACCCGCAAGTACAAGCACCGTTGTTTTCCCCCTTGTGGCAACAGCACATCCCCTAGACTCATGTTTCTGTCACTCAAGCTAGTCATCAGGGGGCATGAGCCCACAATCATGCATAACGCTCCCTCTTGGAGTCACTACTTTCTACTTGGCCAAAGAAATAAACAGCAACGGAGAACATGCAAGAATTACTCTAGAACATAAATATAAAAGAGGAGAATCAAATATATTAATCAAACACAATCTGAACATAGTCTCATAATCCATCGGATCCCAGCAAACTCAGCATAGCAACAACAGAAAGATTACATATGTGCCTCGATCATGTAGGGAAGCTCACGAGGTCTAATCCATGAAGAACAAAGAGGGGAGGAGAACATCACATAGCTACATATCATAGACCCATGGTCCAAGGTGGACTACTCACGGTTCATCCGGGAAGCATCCATGGTGGTGGAGAAGCTCCCGGAGGTGGTTCCTCCCTCCGGCAGGATGCCGGGAAGAGGTCTTCTGGTGCTCCCAATCATGGAAGCGCGGCGGCGGAGGAACAGAGGAGAGATCGCGAAAAAGGGTTCCCGTCTCAGGTTTTTTGCATCACTAGGAATATATGGGCGAAGAGGGGCAGCCAGGGGGACCACCAGGGGTCCAGGCGCCACCCTAAGGCGCGCCGGGAGGGCGCCTGTGGCCCTTGTGGGTCCCCTCTGCCCCCCCTCGGTGATTCCCGAAGCTTCTACAACGCTGATTTTTTATTGGATTTTTCCCGAATTTTTGGAGCACTTTTAATATGGGGGAAACCTGAAATAGAAAAACAGCAGAAAATAGGAACTGGCACTGGGGTGCACTGAGTTAATAAGTTAGTCCAAATATGATCAAAAGTGTATGGAAGTTCATCAATATCATCGCAATATCACACAAAAGAAGCATCGAGCAAGCATAAATTATAGATACGTTTTGGACGTATCAACATCCCCAAGCTTAATTCCTTCTCGTCCTCGAGTAGGTAAATGATGAAAAGCACAATTTCTGTGGTGACATGCTAACAACCATATAAGAACTTATAAGTAAAGAAATCAAGGCATGTAATTCAATTCAAGTCATAACAGGCAAGAGTCTATATTTAGCATTGAAACAAGCAACATAAGAACATAAAGGTGCAAGATTTCTCGCTGTCCGTGACTCGAATGTCTCCAAATGGTGTTTGCGTGCAAGAAAGGGGATAGGGGTATACGAGAAAAATGTATTTTTGTGTTGAGAACTCAATCTACTAAAGTTTCACACTTGGTATTCTTTGGAATCTTATCTTGAATCATCCCCAGACCACTAGCCAGGTACAAGTCAAAATGATCCACTCCTTTTCGACATTTTGAGCACTCATGCAATGGATGAGCATAAGCAAGAAAGTTGACACTTAGGATGGCAAAGAGAGAATATGGTGGAGGAGGAAGTAAAAAAGGGTGTGAAAGGCTCACATCAATGAGGACAATCATAGGCGAGAGAAAGCCAAATGATAGATATGATGTGAGGAGTAGGGATTGCCATGCAACGGATGCACATATGAGCTAAGGTAAGCTCTCCAATGGAACTAGTGGGGGTGCATCCAACTTGCTTGCTCAAGAAGACCTAGAGCTCATTTGAGGAGGCTCATCATTGGAATATACAAGACAATTTTTATAGTGTGAAGGTCCCCACATAGCTATATGCATGAATGATAATCTCTATGGAGTACAAGATATAAGAGGGAGTACGAGTGTGGATCTCTCAAAAGGAATAGTACTGTGCCCCTTTCTCTCTTTTTATTTCTTTTTCTCTTTTTTCTATTTTTTGTATTTTTTGGTGGCCTCAATGGCTCTTTCTATTTCTCTCATTTGTCCTCTTTGGGATCTTCTGATTTGTCCACTTTGGGATCTTTTCCTCACTTTATGGGCAACACTCTATATATTACAAAAAGTATAGGAGATATTTCACACTTTACAAAAGTACTCAAATCATAAAAAAGATGTAACTATCATGATGTATGCAAATGTATGCTTCTGCCAGTGTAGCAGGATATGCAATGATACTAGCACATCATGAAGCAATGATTAGGGCAAGGCCCAACTATCATGCGGCTCATCGATCAAGCAAGTAGCGGGTATGACATGAAAATCAAGTCACGAGAAGATGGATGTTGCATGGCAATATATCTCGGAAAGGCTATGGAAATGCCTTGATAGGAAGGTATGGTGGCTGTTTTGAGGAAGGATATAAGGAGGTTTATGATGACAGAGCGTATCGTGCCAAGGGTTTGGATGTACCGGCGAAGGTGGACGCCAACTCTCGGAGTGAGAAGAAAGCAATGCACGGCACAGGAGAGGCTAGAAAAATATGGGAAGGTGGAAGTGTCAACTTTCGAATACTCACATTAGTCCGAAGAACTCATGCACTTATTATCGGTAACTCTCAATCTAATAAGGAAGTTCACAAAGAGACAAGTACCCCGAGGAGGAGTGTATGGGGGTTTGGTTATCCTTGCGCATCCTCGACTCATGGTTCGTGAGTGTACTCTAATATTCGACCCCTCAGAAGAGTAGTGATCCATCTAGTAGCTAAAATTCTCAACTAATTTTGTAAGTTTTGAAAATAAACACGAATTGCCCAAAATACGACATCTATCACTAATAGGCTAAGCTCTTGACACCAAAAGTCCAAACATTACTCAAAACAATACCTCAAAACTATTGCAAGTTACTACTACAAAAGAATAGCAACCTCAATTACCTACTTCAAGTCAAGACACAAAACTCAGTGCAACAGGCAAACTCTCTAAACATGAAAACTCAAGAGATTTGCAGCAAAAACTAAAAAAAAGCTCTTTGAAAAGATAAGCATGAAAACTAAGAGCCAAACATGATAGTAGCTATGAAAAAGATAAAGAACAAACACAGCAAAGATAAGCATGAAAAATCCTATGTTGTGTTCTAAATTTTGGAAGTGGAGCGTGTTTCTCTCCCACACAAAGAAAGCTGGGTTCTAACTTTTTATGAACAGCAAGCAAAGATAAAGAAAACTAAAAAATAAAACCTAAGAGCGAGACGCTCCAAGCATAGCACATAATACATGAAGTGATAAAAATATAGTGAAACGAGAGACGAACTGATATTTGTTGATGAAGAAGGGGATGCACGGGGGCATCCCCAAGCTTAGACGCTTGAGTCTCCTTGAATATTTCTTGGGGATGCATGGGGGCATCCCCAAGCTTGAGCGCTTGATACTTCTTAATCTTCTTTCATCATCTTCCCTCGCACACTTGAAAACTCCCTTCATACATAACTAATCATAATCTGATTAGCGAGGTTAGTACCCATAATAAAATAATTTTTTTATCTACTGGAAACAAAGATATTATTGAAGAGCTACTGTTTCTCAAGATTGCCAAAAAGTTTTTTCAAAGAAAAAGCAAGCTTAAGGTTTGCAAAATGAAGGAAAGGCAAACATGACCGAATCTGTGAAAAACAGACCAGCAGCTAGTAAAGAATTTTTTAGGGATACTTCTTCAACTCAAATAAAAAAACTCAGAACATACGAAAGTTCCATAATTGTATAGAGCACACTGTGTAAAACTTTCAGCCCAAAAATATGAACTGGGATTTTTCTGTGATTTTTCTAGTCACGAGGACAGAATCTGTTTTCTGGACAGCATGTCACAACTTTCACTTCCCTTGTCATATGAGGCTATAAATGGCACAAAGCTTGAAAATTAAAGATACAATGATGTTGCTACAGTAGTAACAATCATCAAAACCACTAAAAAAAGAAGAAAAACAAAAAGTAAACTTGCAATTAGATCAAGACCACTAAATTCGTTGCGGGCTGCCTCCTGAAAGCGCTTCTTTAAAGCCATTAGCTAGGCTTAATGCAATTAGATCAAGTCTTTTCAAGAAAATAACTATCCCGTGTCACAGACTCAAAAGGAAACTTAATCTTTTTCCGAGGGAAGTGTTCCATCCCTTTTTTGGGAGGGAATTGGAATTTTATAATCCCTTCTTACATATCAATAATAGCACCCACGGTGAAAAGAAAAAGACGTCCCAAAATAATTGGACAAGAAGGTTCACATTCAATGTCCATAATAGTAAAATCAATGGGAACATAATTGTCATTGACAATGATAAGAACATCATTGATCTTCCCCAAAGGTTTCTTTACGGAAGAATCAACGAGACGAACACCAAAAGAACATGGATCAAAAGGTTTAAATTCAAATATATCATACAATCTTTTGGGCATAACGGAGGTACTAGCTCCAACATCACATAAAGCATAGCAAGAAAAGTTATGAAATTTAATTTTAATCATAGGATCCCAACCATCTTCTAGCTTTCTAGGTATGGAGGCTTCTACCCTAAGCTTCTCGTTTCTAGCTTTAATGAGAGCATTAGTGATATGCTCCGTGAAGGCAAGATTAAGTGTGCTAGTGTGGGGGTCTCTAGACATCTTGTGAAGGAAACGAATAACTTCAGAACGGGTGCAATTATCAAAATCAAGGTCACTACTATCAAGTAAAGTGGTAGTGGTGTCCTTTAGGCTCACTTGTTTGGTAGCTTCTATAGTCATAGGAATTTCTTCTTCTACGGTTGAGGTCATAGCATCACCATTAATAGGTCCTATGGGACTAGGGGTGCATTGGGTGCTAAGAGTGTGGATATCCTCAACCACTTGGATAGTAGCAATGGTATGGTGTGTAGGAAGGCTCTTAATTCTATTTTCTTCCTCCTTTTCTCTAGACCATCTCTCTTTAAGTTTATCCATCATCCTAATGTTTTCATTAATTTGCACTTGAATAGCATTCATAGGAGTGACCTTCCTCTCCTCAAGAGGAGAAGTTCTAATTTTAAGAAATTATACTTCATGGGCTAAATTGTCTACCTTCGACAAGAGATTATCTAATTTGTCTAGTTTTTCCTCTACACTCTTGTTGAAGGCTTTTTGGGTAGTGATGAAGTCTTTAAGCATACTCTCTAATTCAAAAGTGGAGTTCTTGGTGCTAGGATAAGTGTTGTTGTTCCCATAGTTGTTGGAGGGGAACGGTCTAGCATTGCTACAAAAATTAGTCCTATAAGCATTGTTATTGAAGTTGTTTCTAGAGATAAAGTTCACATCTACTTGATCTTGAGAAATCAAAGAATTTAAAGGAACATCATGAGGATCAATAGGAGATTGCTTGGTAAGTAGAGACATAATCAAGTCAACTTTTTCATTTAGGGAGGAGATCTCCTCGACAGATTTTACCTTCCTACCTGTTGGAGCTCTTTCGGTGTGCCATTGGGAATACTTGGTCATCATCTCATCGAGAAGTTTTGTGGCAGCACCAAGTGTAGTTGACATAAAGGTTCCACCCGCGGCCGAATCTAGCAAGTTCCGCGAGGTAAAGTTCAAGCCTGCATAAAAAGTTTGGATAACCATCCAATTAGTCAAACCATGCGTAGGGCAATTCTTAACAAGATATTTCATGCATTCCCAAGCTTGGGAAACGTGTTCATTATCCAATTGCTTAAAATTCATAATATAACTCCTCAATTGGATAACCTTAGCAGGGGGGTAGTACTTCCCAATAAAAGCATCCTTGCACTTATCCCAAGAATCTATGCTATTCCTAGGCAAGGATTGAAACCAGATTTTAGCTTCTCCTCTCAAGGAGAAAGGAAAAAGCTTAGGCTTAACAATATCACCATCTACTTCTTTGTACTTTTGCATATCACAGAGCTCAATAAAATTATTTAAGTGCAAAGCAGCATCATCTCCAGCACCGGAGAATGTATCTTTCATAACAAGGTTCAGCAAAGCATGTTCAATCTCATAAGAAGGTGCTGAAGTAGCAGGTGTAGCAATAGGAGTGCAGATAAAGTCACTGTTGTTGTGACTAGTGAAGTCACACAACTTGGTGTTCTCAGAGGAACCCATAGCAGCAGTAATCAAGATAACTATTTTTTTATTTTAGATACAGGACAATAAAGTAAAAACTGAAAGGTAAACTAACAAGACTAAAAAAGCAAAGGTAAAAGATAGTGTGCAACTCCCCTATCTTGAAGAGTGCAGTCCCCGGCAACGGGGCCAGAAATTGCTTTGATGTCACGAGAGTTTACTTCTCCACCCACGTTGGTTACCCAAAGTGGAAGGTTGAGATGTAGCGTAGCAGAAAATTTCCCTTAGCGAAGATGCTAAGGTTGAGGATCGACCAATAGGATTCCAACAGATACAAGAAGGTGGTGAAGTGAAAAATGGCGCCGTTCACAACTCAAGGTTGCTTACTTCACCTGGACCTGCACGCACAGCAAATAACTTTGCTTCCCAACGAGTACAGAGGAGTTGTCAATTCCTCCGGCCTTGTTGTTTACAAAGGATAAAACGCACGGGATAATAATGATAGTGATAGCAACGGAAAAGTAAATAAAGAAGTAAATTGATAGTGGGTGTAAACAATATTGGAAATATGGACCGGGGTCCTATGATGTTCACTAGTGATGTCTCTCTCCCAAAAGATGACAAAATATCCATGCGAGGTAAACAAATTATAGCTGGGCAATTGATAGGATTATGTGCGCAAACCAATGCTAATTATGCTATAAAGAAAGGAAGAGGCTCAAAAGCAAGGGTGGTACGCCAAAACAAGTAGACCGAAATCCATCTGCATCTACCTACTAATCATCCACCTTGAGATATCTATCCACAACATCTCGCTGGTATTAAGTTGCGAATCCCACCCAAAGTGTAAACTCAAAGCAACAGACAACTGCATTATAGAAATTTGCGTAAAGTAAACAATCCTAGCACCTACAAGTAGAAGCACCGTTGTTTTCCCCATTGTGGCAACAACACATCCCCTAGACTCATGTTTCTGTCACTCAAGCTAGTCATCGGGGGGCATGAACCCACAATCATGCATAACACTCCCTCTTGGAGTCACTACCTACTACTTGGCCAAAGCAATAAACAGCAACGGAGAATGACGGGGATCAACCCCGGCAAATCCCATGGTCAGGGACCCTGGGTTAGTCATGAGAGGCACAGGTTGGACGATAGCTCGTCGGCTAACAGGAGGAGACGTTCCTGCTCGATATTATTGCTTGGAGATGCGATTACAGGGAAGACGAAGGCTAGTGCGCACAAGGCTAGGGTTACAGATTGTGTATCAGTTCTCGGACGACGGACAAGCGACACATGGGGCACGATTACTCAGCTTCAGGCCCCCAGAGGGAAAACCCTACATGCTGCTTGTCTGATCTTGTATTGATGAGGATGTACAGAGGTGCCGTGAGGGCTTTGGTGGAGAGAGATCTGTCTAGTCCTATGCGTGTGGATTGAGAGCTTGAGATGTCTCTTGAGTTCTCTAGAGAGGTGCCCCTGCCTCGCTTTATATAGATAGCCAGGTAGGGGTTTACATGAGTCCTAGTCGACTACAAGTAGGAGTCCTTGTCTTGCGCCTCAAGTCTTCATCTTCACGTCTTACTCCATCATGTCGGTGTCCAAGAGTGGTCCCCTGGTGGGCCGCCAGCCATGACACGCACCAGGTACCCTCACGTAGAGGAGTCGTGGGGTCACCCCCTCGTCAGTAGCCCCCGAGTGCCTGGGGGACTCGTAGAGTCGCGCAGGGATTCAAATCTGCAATAGCCGCCGCAGTGCGTGACGATCATTTGCTAATGAATAGTCGAAGATATCGTGAGTATGCTCCCGATGGGAGTATTTGGATGAAGCATCAAAATTGTAGTCTGGTTCGTCTTCGTATTTCATCGTCGGGTGGAGAGAAGTTGCCCAGTCGAGCGGTCGTCGGGTGCGCGTTAGCGCTCCCGATGGGAGTAGCTCCCGAGGCTATGTGCGACTCGTAGATTCGCGCATAGGCTCAAGTTGTTTTTAAGCTAACCCCGTCGTTTCTTGTCAGCTGCGCGAGTAGTGCTTGTCGGGTGCGCGTCAGCGCTCCCGATGGGAGTAGCCCCCGAGTCTATGTTCGACTGCTTGCAGTCGAGCATAGACTCAAGACTTCTTTGTCGTCGAGTAATTGTCATCCGAGGAAGTGCTCGACTCGGGTCTTGCGTCGTAGGCGTGAGTTATTGTAGTGATAAGTCGTGGACGAGGAGGTTGACCTCGCCGCGTGATGAGGGCGCCCAGCCCCCGAGCATCTACTAAGAAGGAGAAAAAGGTGCAACTGTATTAAGATGTACTTGCCAGATATACAAAAGAATTGTAAGGTGCATGATTTTCAGATGTTGCACTTTTTTAGAGTGGATAATGTAGCAGCATATAAAGTTCACACGTGTCTTTTCATGAGTAGGCCCTCCAACAGCACACTCTTGCCGGGTGATAGGGATGCTATGCCAGACTTGTTGAACCCGGAGACAAGAGCGGCCTTTTGGTACCCAGCCTCACTATTTTGACAAACGCGAATAAACAACATATAAAACTGAGCATGATCCAAAGTATAGTTTTGAAGCCCTCGAGATGGTTCTGCACGACTGCGTAGTCGGCAGGATGATTTTGTAGCCCTCAGATGTTTCTCCACGACTGTGTAGTCATCTTTGGCGACTGATCGAGAATGTATAAAGGTTTTGGAATCATAACATATGAGAGTGTAAAGAAAACTTAGCTGTAGGATCGATGCGGCGGAGGATGTCAAAGATGAGCAGTCGAGTAGTCAAAAATTAGCAGTCGATGAGGCGATACGGAGTCGATGCAGCGGACGATCTTGATGCGGCGGGCGGTGTTGGTGTAGAGGACGAAGTCGATGTGATGGCGACTGCGAAGTTCAGCCCCCCGAGTCCATGAGCCCCCGAGTCTGCGAGCACCGGAGTCCGCGAACCCCCGAGTGTTGAGGTGGCGGAGTTGCGCGGCGATGTCGTCGTAATGAATTTATCCGGCGAGTGATGAGAGGACTCGGCGCGGTGATTCCTGCGCGATGGAGCTCGGTACGGGAGAGCCAATACAAAGGAGCTCGGCGCAGGATGATTTGTCTGCTTGGCGTCGACGGTGTGGCGAGTGACCGAGAAGGACTCGACGCGCCGGGCGGGATCCTTCGATTGTTCATTGTGTGATGTCATTGTAGCGGTGCGAGTCGATGTAGAAATCTTGGAGAGTCATCCATGGTATGTCGAGTTGGAGTAGAAATCTTGGGTCAAGATTGAAGCCGAATTCGCGATTAGAAATTCGCGATCTTGCGTAGATCCAAAAACGCGTTGCAGTGCGAGAGCCGCTGACGGAGATCTAACCGTTGGAGTTTTCTTAAATTTTTTGTGCTGATGAGGGATTGTATCCCGCATGCTTTCACTGGAGGGATCTTCGAGTTCATGTCCGTGCCAATGTCTGAAATTTTTGTGCTGGAGTCGCGCGGAGTTCTGTCATATTCCGAGAGTGCTTCAGTGCGCGGGTCGCCGAGGGAGATCCAGCCGTTGAAATTTGCGAAAATTTTCACCGATGTTCGAAAATTGGATTTTGCATCTTTCCACCGAAGGGATCGTCGAGATGAGCTCCGAGTAGCCATCGCGAGTGCCCGCAACACAGACGTTTTTTTGTCCTATAGGTTGCGCGTTAGCGCTTTTGTTGATGTCGATCTTCGAGTGACGCGCTCGAAATATTTCTTGTTTTCTCCATGAGCTTGATGTAGATCTTGGTGTAGTGGTTGAAGAAGCCGAGGGATCCGAACAGATCGGAACTTTCTCGAGTCATGGAGTCGACGAGTGTTGACGGAGTCGCTATCTTGACTGTTGCTGGTGACGAGGCTGCCGAGATCGCGGTTCCAACCTGTGTAGTTCCCACAGACGGCGCCAATTGACGGGGATAAAACCCAGAAAATCCCATGGTCAGGGACCCTGGGTTAGTCATGAAAGGCACAGGTTGGGCGATAGCTCGTCGGCTAATAGGAGGAGACGTTCCTGCTAGATATTATTGCTTGGAGATGCGATTACACGGAAGGCCAAGGCTAGTGCGCAGAAGGCTAGGGTTACAGATTGTGTATCTGTTCTCGGACGGCGGACAAGCAACACATGGGGCACGATTTACCCAGCTTCAGGCCCCCGGAGGGAAAACCCTACATGCTGCTTGTCTGATCTTGTATTGATGAGGATGTACAGAGGTGCGTGAGGGCTTTGGTGGAGAGAGATCTGTCTAGTCCTATGCGTGTGTATTGAGAGCTTGAGATGTGTCTTGAGTTCTCTAGAGAGGTGCCCCTGCCTCGCTTTATATAGATAGCCAGGTAGGGGTTTACATGAGTCCTAGTCGACTACAAGTAGGAGTCCTTGTCTTGCGCCTCAAGTCATCGTCTTCACGTCTTACTCCATCATGTCGGTGTCCACGACTGGGCCCCTGGTGGGCCGCCAGCCATGACACGCACCAGGTACCCTCACGTAGAGGAGTCGTGGGGTCACCCCCTCGTCAGAGAACATGCAAGAATTACTCTAGAACATAAATATAAAAGAGAAGAATCAAATATATTACTCAAACACAATCTGAACTTAGTCTCATAATCCATCGGATCCCAGCAAACTCAGCATAACAACAGCAGAAAGATTACATATGTGCCTCGATCAGGTAGGGCAGCTCACGAGGTCTAATCCATGAAGAACAAAGAGGGGAGGAGAACATCACATAGCTACTGATCATAGACCCATGGTCCAAGGTGGACTACTCACGGTTCATCCGGGAAGCATCCATGGTGGTGGAGAAGCTCCCAGAGGTGGTTCCTCCCTCTGGCAGGTTGCCGGGAATAGGTCTTCTGGTGCTCCCGATCTTGGAAGCGCGGTGGCGGCGGAACAAAGGAGAGATCACGAAAAAGGGTTCCCGTCTCGAGGTTTTTGCGTCACGGGGAATATATGGGCGAAGGGGGGCATCCAGGGGCCACCAGGGGTCTAGGCGGCCCCCTGGCTCGGCCCCACCCTAGGGCGCGTCGGGAGGGCGCCTGGGGCCCTGGTGGGTACCCTCTGCCCCCCCCCCCCCTCGGTGATTCCCAAAGCTTCTACAACGCTGATTTTTTATTGGATTTTTTCCGAATTTTTGGAGCACTTTTAATATGGGGGAAACCTGAAATAGAAAAACAGCAGAAAACAGGAACTGGCACTGGGGTGCACTAGTTAATAAGTTAGTCCAAATATGATCAAAAGTGTATGGAAGTTCATCAATATCATAGCAATATCACACGAAAGAAGCATGGAGCAAGCAGAAATTATAGATACGTTTTGGACGTATCACCCTCCTCCATGGCTCCTCCTCCTACCCTCCTCCATGGCTCCAAGGCTGCTCCTCCTCATCCTCCCCTCCTCCATGGCTCCTCCTCCTCCAAGGTTCTCCTTCCTCCACGAATCTTCTTCTTCCTCCTCCTCCCCTCCATGTCTCCTCCTCCTCCAAGGTTCCCCCTCCTCCACGGGTCTTCTTCCTCCTCCCCTCCTCCAAGGTTCCTCCACCCCTTTCTTGGCTACTCCTCCTCGTCCCTTCCTCCATGGCACCCTCCATCCTCTCCTCCATCCTCACATTTAGATTCAAAAGTGGCTAGATGAACGGGACAAATAATTTCGAGAATAAAAATGAGCAAACAAAGTGGCTAGATGAACGGAACAAATCAATCAAAAAACGAGCAAAAAAATTCATGATCCAGATCCAGATCCAGATTCAAAATTCAAAAAAAGTTAATAATGGCGCATCTTCAAAATGCGCCACCCCTAAGAATCTTAGGCATGGTGCATTTCAGAAATGCGCCAACCCTAAGGCCATATTAGTGGTGCATTTCAGAATGCGGCACGCCTAAGATTCTTAGGGGTGGCGCATTTGAAATGTGCCACCCCTAAGGCCTTATTAGCGCCACCCCTAAGGTTCCTAGTAGTGTTGGGACAATGTTGTTTGCCATGCGATTTCAGGTGTGTCTGGAGGACACGAGGCTACCCAAGGTATGGCTTGCGAAGCATGTCGGGTGATATGGTAAGGGAGGCACGCGGTAGAACGGTCTCGTTGGAGAAGTCCTAGTCCACTCCTATGGTACGATTGTCGAGGTTCCTATGGGACAATTTCCAAGGTACTGGATGGAGGAAGAACCCCATAGCGTGGGTAAATGTAAGGCTCCCGATGCGGTGCTAACTCAAGTTAGTCGCTTTCGCGCCTCGCTCAAGTTAGTAGCACATAAAAGGCCACCGACTCACGACACTCGCACTCGTGTCGCTGCCGGATTCTCGACAACAGGTATAAGAACAAAGAACTTATACTAAGACATAAATATATAGAGTCCAGGGCATACATCGCCACTGGAATTTATTACATCATCTCAGAGGTCCGTGGACCCAACATTACATCATGCAACAAGCGGAAGGCAATCACGACCGAGTACGGTCAAAATCCAAATGGCCCTAGAGAGGGCTGCACATAAATAGTCCACCCACGGATCGTCGGAACCCAACTATAGGATCTACTGAACGAAGTATCGTCATCCTCATCGTCGTCCTCATCGTCATCCTCATCGTCGTCCTCCGGGGGCACCTCCACGAAGTATCGTCCAGTGCTCGGGTCGAGGTAGTAGTCAACTGCAGCGGCCGATCAGGCAAAATAGTAAAAGCACAAAGGGAAACCAGGGGTGAGATTATATCATTACAGGATAACTAACTCCCTGCGGTAAGACAAAGTAAAGGTAAAGGTTGCAGCCGCACTAGCATATATGGTGGCTATCCTTCTATTAGAATAGAGGTAAGATCTAAGAATGCACGTGACATCGCGTCATAAGTCTACTATCACCTACTTACGTCAAACATAACACAACCTGGATCTTCTCTCGGTCCCCCTGGACGAAGAAAAGCAACCAAGGAACTCACACGGTAGGCCAGTTTTTGTTACGATTTAAATTGATGTTATTCTATGAACAAGGAGTAGGTCTCAAGTCGTCCATAACCGCGGACACGGCTTTTCGAAAATATTTAACCCTGCAGGGGTGTACCAACTGCCCATCATAGGCTTCACTTGTACGCCCGGTTTCCACTTGACTAGGTAAACACCTGAAACTCCGGAACGTCCGAGTCCCTCTAACTAACAGCGCACAACTCCGAGTGGCCCCCGGTGAGTCGACACCCAACTCAAAAGCTGGCCACGCTCTCGAATCGGCCTCTACCGTATGACTTGGGTTTGGATAGCCGGTTAAATTCTCATATGAGACCGGGTCCTCAGCCAGTCAAGTTGGGCCAGCCAAGGAACATGTCCTCCTGGCCCGGGGTGGTTTCTAAACAACTGGGGTACCACCAGCACACACACGTTGCAATTGTAAATCAGCTCGGTCCACCACTATAATTGTACGAAGCTAGATAGGTAAAACAAGGGGACCCCATAGAATCCCACACACGATTAGGCACGCTCGTCAAGAAACACAATACCCAAAAATCGGGACCTAGGTGACTCAAATGGAACAAAACACCTGGCAGGAACAGCCTGGTCTCCCATTTTTCATCAAGTATAAATTAACATCATAATAACAATAAATATCAACCAACTTCTTTAATAACATGATATCCCAACCACAACATAGGGTAAGCAGCAAGTTTTCCTACTCATACTAAGCAATGGCTGAGCAGCGGTAACTTAGCAAATATAAAGTCTTGCGGGGATGTGGGGATCATGGCTGTTTGGTTTTTGAATGTGGCACAAGCAAAGTGGATAGGATCAAACAAACTTTCTAGACTATAGCTAGTCAGGTAGGCAGAAAGGTATCAAGTAATGGTATAACTCTTCCCCTTGCCTGGGTAATCGGTCGTCGAAGCAGACGTAGCAGGGTCCTCGGGCTCGGTGTCGGAAACCTCCACGTAAGTCTCCTCGATAGTCTCAGGTGCTAACGTAAAGTACCGGCAAGGAAAAGGCACACAAGTAAGCAACGGGTGCAATGCACGGGCAAAGATGGTATGATCAAGTTTAATAGACATGATGTGACCCTATCTAGTCAGATTTAAATGAAGGTGGTGAAGACAAGTCAACAACTTCATATGCAATTTATTTACGTTGAATGGCTTCGGTCTTAGACTTAATTTTTGGTGTAATTAACATGGCAACATGACATGATCAACAAAGAAATTAACAGAAATAATTATAACGTGAAGGTAAAACATCGATTCCGGAGGCGGAGAGATGTCGATGAACTTGACATCGGAAAGGTGCAACAAAAGAAAGGAACTCAGACACATTGCATATGAAAATATTCTAGGGGCTGGTTTGATGATGCAAAGATTTGATGATGATATGAAAAGAAGCTTGGAATGGCCAGATGATCCGAAGTCAACATGCACTGAAGTTGAAAGAATGCAGGCAACGAAAACAGGTTGGTATGGCTAGGTGTTTCACACCATGTCCACATGAGTTGCACAAAACATCACATGGACATCAGCATCGTAATCCCTGCAATTTTCTACCCCAAAACCATATAAGGTATGGCTCCATTTGAATTTGCCAAGCACAGTTGCAAATTCAAATGAATTCAGGGGCCTGAGTGCAAAGTTGCACTACTTGCATTTCAGGAAAAAAAATTCAAATGGAAAAACCACTGGCACCATGTTGATCCTTGGGAAAAACTACCCAAAAGTCATATATGGGTTGCCATATTTGAGTTTTGGGAAGTGGTTGCAAAAATCAAAAGAAAAGAGGGGCCTTTTTGCATTTTTACCAGCACCCCAATTTTGGAACGGAATAATGTAAAATAACCATCACCATGATGATCAGTGGCTCAAGCTACCCTAAAAACATATATGGGATGCCCCAATTGAGATGCAAGTTCAAAATCCAATTTGAATTTGAATTCAAATTCAAATTGAAATTTAAACAGAAAAAGAAAAAAAATGAAAAAGGAAAAAAAACAAAGAGTACAGACCCAACTGGGCTAGCCTCGGCCAAGTGGACCATCTTCTCTCCTCGGCCCAGCGCACACACCAGGCCCACGGCCTTCTTCTCCTCTCCTGGCCCAGGGCGACAGACGCCTCTCTGAAGAAATCGACACCTGACGATCTGAAGAAAAAGGGAAACCCTACCTCTGAACGCCGACGCGCGGCGACATCCCGGAGATACGCTCGAGCTCCGGCCGTCTCCAGGCGAATCCTGACATGGAAACCAAAGAGGGCACCACCATCTAAACCTAGGCGCACCCCACGACCACCATCTATCTCCTTGCTCGCCGGAGTTCTCAAAGATTCACACGGGCGGCAGCACGTTCTGAAGTCTCAGAACTCGCGTTACTGCGGCGTTCTTCCAGCGAGGCTAGCGACGCGCATAGATCGAATCTGGCCACGCCATGGTGTTCAAACCCGAGCTGGAACCTCCACCTACGCATCCGTACTCCAGATCCGACCCCTAGCTCCACGACGGCGACACAATGATCGACTGAAGATCACGGCGGCGCCACTGTCTACTGCGCGTTCTTCAGACACCGGCGAGGAAAAGTTAAAACACGCGCAAGCCCTCTCCTTTGAGGCCAAAAACGTGTCCTAGACGTGCATAGAGCACGTCCACGCACACCTCGGAGACGCCATGGTCACGGTGACCACCGGACTGGCCGGGACCCGCGACACGGCGGCCGGAAACGTAACACTACGGGGCTATCTACTTGCGTGTGAACGAGGGAGCAGGGGAGCACCAGAGGCTCACCTTGGGGTGCTCGGGGACGGCCCGACACCTTGGAGGGGATGCCGGAGCAGACTATCGACGGCGAAGCAGAACGGCTACGCCGCGGGGGGTGCTACGTCGTGGGACTGCGGTGGATCTCCTGCAACCACGATGTCGACGGGAAGGGGTCAGAACGGCCTGCAGGAGGACGAGCGCGAACGCGCGGATGACGACATGGCTCAACGGCGGTGAATTGTACTCCGGTCACCTGCGGCAGTGGCGGGGCGGATCGAAGCAATTGAGCGCGGCGGCGGCGAGCCAAGGGGGGAAATTGGAGGAGGGGAACCCTAGGTTCCCTGGGGCGCTTCCGGTGGCCTCAAATAGGGAGGTCCCGCTCTCCCTGGCCGGAGGGCTCCACCTCCCGTGGCCGGACGCGCTCATGAGAGAGGAGGGGGGAGGGGACCTCTGTCCATGCTGGAAAGACGAAGGAGGAGAGCCCTCGGATGCAGATCGAATGGCTCAAGCGCGCTCCACTTACCCCTTCGCGGCTGGGCTCTAGCCCGAGAAGGAGGAAAAGGCCCAGGTGGGCTGGGCTTGAAGGAAAAGGAGAGAAAAGAAAAGAAAAGGAGAACCCCAGGCTATTTTCCATTTAACAAAATAGAAAGCACATGGGGAGTTTTCTAGGACTATCCACAATGAAATAAATTACACCAAAATATGCAAAATATCCTTGATATATTCTCCAATTTCTAAAATTGGTTTGGTCATTTTTAGCAACTAAAATGTGGGACCATTTTTGAAAATTCAAACCACATTCAACTATGGCCCACATTTTTAGAGTTGGCAAAAATGATGCAAGGGTTTTGAAAAGCTTGGCAAGGGGAAAGAATTGGATATGCCAAGTTTGGGGTCAAGGGGAGATGAAATGCAAATGGAACCAATTCCCAAACACCCTTCTTGAACCATTTGGATGCAAAATCAAACAAACAAAATGTGCTCCAATCCCAATGCAAATTTAAATCATCACGTGAAATGTCAAACTCTAGCATCATGCCAAGTTACAAAGTCATCAGACAAGGTACAATATCATGTTGATTTCTTATTATTGCAAATGGGCTGTTACAGTAAAGTGCACAACCTCTGCAGAGTGTTAAGAATCTATTTGAATAGGCGAGTCCACGGTATTGGACAAAGTTCGCACTAGGTCACTCTTAGGATCAACATGAATCCAGTTCGTTAATTGTGTTAAGTCGATTGGTCACGCGGTGACCCGTGAAAGTGTTTGGTTATGCGATGACCCGTTTGGTCATACGATAACCCGTATAAGTTGTTGGTCATGCGATGACCCGTTTGTTCATGCGTTGACCAGATTGATTGGGTGGCAACGCGACCACACCTAACCCGTTGAATGGTCGTGCGATGACCCATGCAAGTTATTTGGTGTCACACCCCAAAATTTATAGCATGTGATATAAGCCACTAGTGATGAGCAAAAAAAAATGAGGCCCAGCAAAAACTTCTCCTTTGTAGTCGTGTAATGTTAGAATGCATGTCTAATTATGTGTGCCTAGTTTTGATCATGATGAAGTTCTAAGAGGAACTTGTGTGATGATGATATGTTGTAAATCCACTTTTCTGAGTAGTATAGTCCAGCACCACACTATTTTGTTCATCATCTCGGCATGATCATAAGCAAGATCACCCCAAAACCCTAGCGTCTATATAGCTAAAACTCTCACATCACTTAGCACTTTTGCATCCACACATGTTGTTCATCTGTTGATTCTTTTGCATTGCTTTTGTTGTTGTTTGTTTAAAATGTTGAGGTGTACCTGTGGAACTCAACAATTTGATCGGATTAAATTATTTTAGCTCACAAAAAGTCACTACCAAAATAATATACGTAGATTATGGTAATGAAAACAAAGATTTGGTTTAACATTTTAAAACTAGAGAAAGATCATTAATGATCTTGTGATCATCTAAACAACTTAAAACTACAAGAACTTTTGTAATTTTCCAGAAATTCAAATAAAAATACCTTTGAGGCATTTTTACAAACACCTTACATGCAGCCTTGCCCATACAAGAATTTTAAAATGAAAAATCATTTAAACTAAATATAAACAACACCTAAACTACACTAAGCCACCCACCTCACCCTAGCCCTTTATTTACACGTTTCCTTGGATACCAAGGATCTAGAGAGGATGGGAGAGAGAGGCCGAAGCCTCTCCGGTCTCTCTCAGTGGACAAGGCTCCCTCCCCCTCGTTTCCTTCTCTCCTACGCGATAGCCTGCTGCCCCTGCCCCTTTGCACGCTCCCGAGGAGCACCTGCCGCTGCAGCATGCCTCGCACACTCCCAAGGCAATGCCTCTCTGCAGGCCATCCCAAAGCTTCCCGAACAAGCCATGGATGCCTTTGCTCGTTCACGCCCAGGCCACACCTCCCGCACAACGACCTGCATCACCTCTATCGACCAGTATGGGACGAATCCATGGATCGACACCCTGGCGTAACAGCCCTCTGCCACGCCCCTCTCGCCAGTTCCCCGCCCGAGCTTGCTCTCGCACCGCCTATATAAAGAGTCACCCAGTGCCCTCACAACTCCACACCTCCACTCGCCCCTCTCCACTACCCCCTTAGCCAGCAGCTCTTCCTGCCATCCCCAGCTCGAGCCCGAAAGGAAAGAACAGAAGCATAGAGAGGAGTAAGGAGGAGGAAGGGAGAAGGGAAGGGAAGAGTAAAGGAGGAGTGCACCGCGAGGAGGAGGCCGCGCCTCTCTGCCTCGGACAGCCGGAGGCCGGCGAGGCTCCGCCCCTCGTCCCCGGGCTGAAGCTCCGCAGGACCAGGACGCCCTCGGCTACCCCGAGCCACCCCCAAGCCGCCACCTTTCCTGACGTTGGAGGTCGCCCCCGAGCACAAAAATGGATCCGTGAGGCCCTCCCGCACGTCCTCCGCCCCTCCACGCCGTCATCCAACGCCAGCGAGGTCTCCGGTGAGCACCCCATCGCCCCTGGCCGCCATGGGAGTTCATCCCGTGCCCATACCTAGCGGGAGGAAGGAGATGGCCTTGGGCCGTTGGATCAGCCCAGATCCAACGGCCAGGATCTCTCCCTACCCATTCGCCTGTTAAAAAAACAACAGATAAAAAACAACAGTCGCTGCGCTACGGCTCGGCCCATTGGAGAGAAATGCCCGTGGGCGTCGATTAGCAGTGGGCCGGCTGCTTTATTTCTTTTTCTTTTTATTAACTCAGCAGCACCAAAACAATTTTATCAAAATAAATATAAGTCATAAAAACATGAAACAAATTGTGTTCTGTTTCTAAATTTTTGCTCTATTTTTCTGCATTGTTAGAATCTAAATTTTCTTAATTAAAATTGTGGCCTTTTTTATTATATTGTTTGCTAGGATAATTTTCATAAAATTTCTGTTAGTGATATTAAATTGTTAGCATTGTATTAAATTTTCCTATAGCCAGTAGCTATTTGTGGTTAATTTATTTGATGATAATAAAATAAAATAAAAATGACTTATTAAATAAAATAAGTAAGCTCATCACCTTTAGTTAGGCCTTGTTTAACTTTAATCTTGATGTTAGTAAGTTCATGATAATTATCACAATACCCCTATTCAAATTGTAAACCTTTAAAAATGTGGTCTTCTAGAATTTAGTAAGCAATTTACTTTGCATGTTGAAAGATTGTTTAATCTTGTTAATTGCTTCACCTACTAATAACCAAGTTATCCTACCATGGAGTTATAAATATTTATTATGTTGAGTCATGTATTAAATTCTTTGTGAATTAAAACTTGTTACTATATGTGTTAAATGCTTGCTTAACCCCATATTCAACTATAGCTAATAAAATAATTGTTACTTGATTAGCAACTTGTGATAAAATTGCTTGCTACCTTATGTAATAATCATCATGTTAAGATAGACCATATTTAAATTGCTACAACCTTGTTGATGATCTTGTTGTGATGTTATAATGTTCTAGTTATGTCTGAGTGTTATTGCTTGTATGCTTTGTATGATTGTTGTGATTGTAATGTGTGTGTCGGGGGAATGACCCCTGGGTGGGGTCACCCAGAGGAAACAATTCATCAAGGCAAAGATCACCGACCTAATGGTCACTGATCTAGTCTAGGCCGAGCTAATCAAGAGTAAGAAGAATTAGGCCGAGCTGATCAAGTTGAGGGCCGATTGCCCCAGAGAGGGCGCAATCGGCCTCACCAGGAAGCATTCGGCCGGAGTAAACAGAGTAACATCCAAGCAGAATCCCAGGTCGGACACCTGGTACAAGAGCATTCAATGCGCAATCCCTGAAGATTAGGACTGTCAGAGGCGTGCGGTCTCCTCCAGCGCCGATCACGCGGACAGGCCGGCAGGTCTAGGTCTCTAGCTCCATTGTTTACCACCAAGGTCTACAAGATAGCGGTATGGTGAGCCGCAAGCCTACACTGGGTCATCCGGGAGAACACGATTTGAGGTCCCTAGCTTGTCCGAGGCTGACAGCTGGGCCCTCCCCTTTGTATATTTACCTTTGTACCCTGGGCTCGGCCTATAAGAGCCTCGGGTACCCCTCCTGCGTGAGGGACGATGGAGCACTTATTGCAATCTCACCCTCCATAGAGAGAGCCAGGAGAGAGTAGTGACCATAGGCCCTCTTCTCCTTCCACTCAAACAGCTCAAGGAGCATTCATTGTAGCCAGAGTTATTGCATATAGCTAGCCCGGCAGAACTAGGGGTGTTATCTCTACAGAGAGGCCCAAACCTGGGTACATCGTGGTGTCTCACCGTGTGTTCCCATTCTCGATTCTGGTACCAGCGACACTAACCTCGGTTTGTCCCCCTCTTTAGCCATCCTCATGGCATCTGCCGTTACATATCGACGAAAGTTTGTGCCCACCGTGGGGCAGGCCGAGGCGTTGACTGGAGTTCTGATCTGGACGGGACCATCATTTGCATCGCGTGTGCGCTTCGCCTCCGGCCTGGTCATGAGGAGAGGAGCGTGGGACTATGTCATCGACAACGCCTCGCGGTTTGGGGCAAGAATGCCTCTGTCGCGCGGCGTCATCATTCATTTCGGCGGACATCGCGTCTTCGTCGCGGCACTTCCTGATGTTTTCCCCAGCGAGGTACAGGTATTTTCTGAGCTCACGGATCCGTCCGAGGTGGAAACCGGACCGTCCGAACTAAGGTCGGACCGTCCGACTTTGAAGGCGGACCGTCCGACTTGAGAACCCCGATTACAGAAAGATTTTGACCTCAGCTCGGACCGTCCGACCTAGAAGCCGGACCGTCCGGGATAATGTCCGGACGTCCGAACCCCCGATCCGGGTCCGAGTTTGATCGGGTTTTTGGCAGTTTTCACGCGAATCTGAGCCCTTTTCTTGCACGGAAAGTCCAACCCCTTCATATATAGATGAGGTGACGGCAGATTGAAACAACACACAATCGATATTCATCTAAACACATCTACTTTACTCGTATCTTTTACTTTTGTTTACCCATGGCCGAGCCTTAGCAACCCTAGGGTTTGGTCCATCTTTGCTGTTTTGCGCTGAAAAGCGGCCGGCTCTCCTCCCCGAAATCGAGGAACCCTTTGTTGCTTTGCTCGTAAAGCATCCGTCTCTCTTCTCCGAAATTGAAGAAACCTTTATTGATTTGCTCATAAATCATCCATTCTTCGTAACGAAAAACGAAGTGGCGACTCCCTTACTCTAAACAATTGCGCGGTGCAAGTCTTTTGTTGCGTTGAACAAATTCTTCGTCAACACAAATTGGCGACTCCGCTGGGGACGAGAACGCCGAGTAATTCCAATCTAATAGGCGACAAGAAGATCAAAGACGAGGCCAAGTTACATGTAACTCGGACGAAGAAGAACCTACACCCCGAAGCACATCAAGAGGCTGTGATCTACACGGCATCATGAATCCTCAATTTCCTTACGTAGATTCAAATTACTCTTGTGCTGATGTTGCTAGACCTAGTGATATGTATAGTGTATCGTCTAACCCTAATTCTTACTATATGCAAGAGTCGGTACCACATAATTTTCATGCTTCGGCTAACCCTAGTTCTTACTATGGGCAAAGGCCGATGCATGATAATCCATATAATTCAACTTTTTCTAGTAACTTGCAACACGTAGATCTGAATTTTCATGCATCGGCTAGCCCTAGTTCTTACTATGTGCAAAGGCCGACGGATAACATGGTGAATTCATTCAATCAATATGAAACACCTAATCTTAGCGATTTCAATGCCATGCAATCAAGTGTTTCATCTCCATATCCATCGGCACATTATTTGCCATATATATCTTCACCTCCAAACATGCCGATGGATAGAGAAGTTGGACACGTTCCTACTAGCTATTTGGGCAATTACCCTCCACCATCATATGCTGCACCGTATGCTACTAACTTTTCAGCATCATGTGCAACTAATGTGCTTTCATCTAGTACTGCAGCCTATGGTACGTCCCCTGCACAATTGCAATTTTTTGGCAACACATCAATGGCGAAAGAAAAAAAAAGTATTGGGGGGCATCCTATTATAGGAACAAAAGAGTGGTGGGATAATCTGGAGAAAGATTTTATCGCTGGCATGAAGAATATTATCAACCAAGAGCTAGTAGAGAAGCCCCGTGATGCTGCCACAATAAGGAAAAAAGAAATAGATGAGAAACATAAGGAAAATAATAGCATCATCAAGAGGGCAGCTATACCACCGAGTAGTTCCAACCCGAAAATAGAGGCTCCGAGTTGTTCTGATTCAAAAACGTCTGTACAAAGTTGTTCCAACTCGGACGCAACATCACCGAGTTGCTCAAACTCGGAAGCAACAGTACCGAGTTGTTCTGACTCGGAGACAACACTACCGAGCTTCTCTAACTCAGAAGCAACAATACCAAGCTATTTCAACTCGAAGACTGCAGCACCAAGTTTTATCAACTTAGAGACAAAAGTATCAAATTGCTCCAAGTCGGAGACAGAGGCACCGAGCTATTTCAACTCGGAAATCACATCACCAAGTAGTTCTAACTAGGAAACAGATGCACCAAGTTGCTCCAACTCGGAAGCAACAATACTGAGTTGCTCCTACTCGGAAGAAACAGTACCGAGTTGTAAATCGGAAACAACAGACAACCGAGTTACTCCAGCTCGGAAACAAGAGCGTGCCGAGTTACTCTTGACTCGGAAACATGCACATCAGCACTCGGGTGACTTGTCTACTCCTTACTGTAGCAACCACGTGGAGCCTTCCGAGTTAGATATACAAAAGAAAGGAACCCTGCAAGTATACCAAGACAATGTTGACTCGATTATTACAAACGAGTTGTCTAATGAAGATGAGTCAGTCGTATGTGAATTTTCTGAATAACAGGGAGTTTTCGTGCTACCCTCCGAGTTTCATGCCAAGGATGATGGGCATCAAAAGCAGAAAAGAATGACCGAGAAAGATTTACTCAACGATGAGCCTCAAGAAAGCGAGGCCAAGCAGTGTTCGGTTAGCAAGGTGCCTCCGAGTAACATGGCACGAGATCCAGAGGAGGAAGACGCGGCATTGGAGAATTATCCAGAAGAGGAGCAAAGTATTGTTCCCGTACAAGCATTACATTTGCCAGATGTCTTCAGAGAGGTATACCTAACTAGCAGCTTGCTCACCTTTCGATCTGGTCATAATTATATTTTCGATGCGTCTACCTTCATGATTTTACTTAATGTTGAAAGACCGATCAAGATGAGTATCTTGTTTGCTAGGAATGATTTTTTCACTGACCATGCCAGTCAACATATCATACCATTCATAAAGGCCAGTAATGAAGTTGTAACTCGAGACACTTATAACTCAGAGGTGAAGAACCTAGTCGTTCATAGTTCGGATATGACACATACCGAGTTACATCTAGCTCGGAACCAAAACCCACTGAGATACACACCGAGTCATAATTTGTTTCAATCAAGGTTGCTCCCATCATACATGCTAAGTTTTACTTTCATACGGGTAACTTCGATTATTTCATACTTGGCTAACATTTGGTCTCAAATGAGGCATATGTTTTGTAACACTTTTGATTTCAGAAACATGAAGCCAAGATATGAATATGTTGAGGAAACCGATGGTGTAATAATTCCTTATTCAAAGCCATCGGAGGTAGAGTGTGAAACACAATGCATAGCCGAATGGGGTGATGCCAAATCTGAACCATTCTTTGGCTTATTTCCAAAGCCGTTCTCACATCAAGATCGGCTAGAAAATAAAAAGTGTACCTTAGATTCAAACATGTGTGATCAGATTGACAAGAAGGTGGACACCACAAGTGACAAGATCGAGCTTTCAAGTACACCAACTATTCATGAGCATTATGATGATACTCTTGAAGGAGAAGGTTTTGTCAAGGTTACAATGAAGACGCCAAGCATTGGGGGGCAACAAGCTAATCCGATGATTGATGATACCACAGTCAAAGAAAGCAAAGGCCGAAGTAGAAAGCCGAAAGTTACTTTCGCGCAGATATTGGAAAAATATCAAAAGATAAATGAGGCAAAAAGTGTTTATCATCCAATTGTTTCAAAGGCGTCAAGATCACCCCCTAGGCGCAAATCTAAAGACCGGTATTGGCAAAGAGAAAATATAAATACATCATATTCACATCCTTATTGTGGATTGCCAATACCAATGTCATGGGTACCTCCCTATGCTTATATGAGTTGATATCCATCATGGGAGAGGTATGATACAAGGGCACATTATCCATCCTATTTTGAGTCATCTCAGCAAGGCTATGTAGCTCCAAAAAGATCAGTATTTAATAAAAATAACCAAGACCGTTTCTATCAAAAGGAATCGGTGAGGAGCTCATGGAGGAAGAAGGAGTTAGTCCAACAAGTCTACCAAGTAAAAAGAGATGGCCGCAAGGATGCTGTTTCAGAGTTAGAAGTGCCTAAACCGAGTCGGCTAAGATCTGGAGAATTAGAGAAGAGAAAAATGGCTTGGGTCCCTAAGCAAAATTATCAAGTCAAAAGGGATGTCCCAGCGTCTGCTGTAAAGCCGACGAGGGTAGAAGAGGACAGACAGGAAACCGAGCTCGGAAGAAACCAAGCTACTCTGAGTGAGCTCAGAATCAACCAAACTGTTCGGGACGAACTCGGACTCAGCCAAAATGTTGAAAAGGAACTCGGAACTAACCGAGTGACTCGACACCAACTCAGAATCCACTGAACTACTCAGAATTCAGAAGAAAACCGTGGTGGTAAACAGGGATCGGTCCAAAAAGGATTTGCTGCTACTAGTGAGTTGATCATGACTCGGAAACACAAGCACCAAGCTACAAGCAATTCGGATGCTGTGCTCACCGAGTTACATAGGCAAACACGACCGGATGTTGTGTCATCAAGTACTACTCAGTAACATAATTCGGCTAGGAGCACTTGGAGGAAATTGAAAAAGCTTGGTGCACAAGAACTTGAGAAGATTAGTATGGCATGGGTTCCCAAGAAAAGCAATCAAACTAAGAATGATGTGCGAGCTCCTGTTGCAACAAGTTCAACCAAGGTGAAGAAAGAGAAAGTATCTCATAAGAGATTAAGCCGAAGGTTTTTATCCACAAAAAATGATCTTCGGTTAGCACATCATTTATATTCTTCAACCATGGCATTAACATATTCAACATGGAATTTATCCCCAGGTATGATTGGCTACCCTCCATTGGCTTATTCTTATCCATGGATGCAATACGATTTCTTACATCATGAAGGGGTATCACCAAATCAATATACATTCGATTAGTTGCATTCTTTGTTGCTTCAAAGAGCTGAAATTTTGACTTGTTATCTCATCTCTTTATTTCGGTTATATATGCTTTGGTGGATGAATTCTACATTCTACTTCTGGTTACATAAACATGGACGGTGTGATTTTCTAAACATCGTCCTTAGTCATTTTGGAGAACGATACAAGGTGTGCATTCATTGAAAATTTGTTGCATGGACCAATTCATAGTTGTGGAATTGGTGAATTATGTTTTGGCTTAGTATGATCTAGTTAGTTAATTCTTTGAATTTATGAGAAGCCAAATCATTACTGTTTCTATTATTGAGCATCCTATTTATGACATGCATAATATTGGTAAACCTTGTCTTATTAGTGCCATGGAGATCTTTACTTTGATGGTTCGGTTTGCAATAGCCGAGATATTGATATTGTTTATACATCTCCTTGAGGTGCTGTTTTGGAGCCTCAAACTGTTTAGAGTGTTTTTGCACAAATGATCAAAACTGAATGTTTTATTATTCGGTTCGTAGTTTTTATTTGCTATAAGTGCTACACATATTCAGGGTTTTTGGTGATTCGTTATTAATAGCTCAACAAATATCTATGGATTTCATATGTGTTGACGAATCACTTAATATTCATCTTGATAAAGTGTGTAGATATAATGTTTATATTGGATCGTTTTAGCATTGCTCATATACCTAGACATGACAACTGGAAGGTATATAAATTGGCACAACAGACATCTGGTTATCTCATGTTGATTGTGGTGTGTTTCATATTTCTCAAGAGCCGATGTTAAGTTTGCCAATATAGGGGAGACCGAACCAAAGTTCACCGTTTTGGCCACTATTGGAGATTCTTATATGCAGGCGAAAGCAAGGATTGGAGGAGGTTCAATATTTATTGTTTACAAGATTCTCGCAAAAAGGGTGGACAATATTGTTCAGTGGATATCTTTGAGATAGATGTTGATATATGGGGATTATTGATGGATTTCTTAAGGCGTTATTCTCAAATTCAGAAGGTTTCACCCAAGTCTGCATAAAAAGGATCAAACAAACAATGGATGACACATGATTAATCATGCTAATAAATAGCCGATATATGATCACCTCCCAAGCAAAGATCTCAGCGTCATGCAAGGCCATATGAGTCGTGGGTACCAGCACCATGAATGGTGCCACCCTTTTATGCACCATATTACTCGGGTGACTTCAACAAAGGAGTGGGGGCAGCCCCCAATGGCCTCGTATGTTTTTATCCAGGGTGGGCTGCACCTAGGAGGTCCGTTCATGACAGATCCTCTTACTCTACATAAAGGTCGTTTGAACAATGGTGTCAACCGGCCAACGAAAATTTATTCAAAGAGGACCAACAAGAAAGTGTGGCATGTCAAGGCGCCAGGCCCTGAAAAGCCGAGTACTGATGACTCGGCTAATCCGGGTAAGGACATAGCTATTGCTCCAAGTAGTAATGTTGTTCCGAGTGAAAACATAGCCCTTACTCCGAGTGGTGATGCGGTTCCGATTAACGGTACAGTTGATGTTCCAAGTAGTAATGCTGCTTCGAGTAGAGAGCTGCTTGCTCTTCCGCAAGGTCCCATGGCTAATGATCATGAAGTTAGCACACACAAGGCCAAGACTAGGGATCTTGAATATACTCAACCTCGGTGGTGTTCTCCCGGTCTGACAAGAACACAAAAGAGAAGATTGCACCGTCTAAGGAACCACGAGAAGGAAGAGCAAGAAGCAGAAAAGCAAAGGAACGAATTGTTCGAGAAAATTCGTCCTAGGGCACCCACAAGGCAAATAAGGAGTCATAAACAGAAGAACACATGTGCCTCTACATCAAATGCGGCGACACCTACATCATCAGAAAAGGACGATGCAATTTCAGTTACATCGCCCATGACACTTGTTTCAAAGTTCTTCGTCCGAAGGAGACTTCAAGTCCAATATACACCTTAGGGTGAAGAAAAGAGGATGGCTCAGCTGAGATACCACTCAAGCTTTGTGCAAGAAGCCTGAACAAGTCATGGCCAATATACAATTATCGCCCTTAGAAAACACATGGCTGATGGAGTGTTGACATCTTCCTTAGAACAAGCCTGGGCAAGATATTTTTCGGCACACAAGTTTTGCCGAAAAATAGGGGGGCATATGTTGACACCCGTTTTTGGCACGGCAATGAACCTATATAAGATGACCTCAAAATAAAAAGTGCTCTACATGAAAATGTTGGGCATTGTCGATGTGAACAACTTTGTAGTTCGAGCCATGATCATCCGATTCCATCTCAAGGGCCGAAACTATGTTTGAAGCAATAAGACCCTAACATTCGGAGTACTATTCTGCCAATTAGGACTTCAAGACGTCCTCAAATGGGAAAATGTTCTACATAGGCCGGCTTCGTCTCGTCGAACCGGTCGATTTTGATATTTGAAACATCCAAATCGTGGTTCGTATGAAGAAGTTATTGCCAAAACAGTGCAGCACTGGAAAACCAGGTCGGACCATCCGAGGTGGAAACCGGACCGTCCGAGCTAAGGTCGGACCGTCCGACTTTGAGGCGGACCGTCCGACTTGAGGACCCCGATTACAGAAAGATTTTGACCTCAGCTCGGACCGTCCGACCTAGAAGCCGGACCGTCCGACCCTATGGTCCGGACCGTCCGGGATAAAGTCCGGACGTCCGAACCCTCGATCCGGGTCCGAGTTTGATCAGGTTTTTGGCAGTTTTCACGCGAATCTGAGCCCTTTTCTTGCACGGAAAGTCCAACCCCTTCATATATAGATGAGGTGACGGCCGATTGAAACAACAGACAATCGATATTCATCTAAACACATCTACTTTACTCGTATCTTTTACTTTTGTTTACCCATGGCCGAGCCTTAGCAACCCTAGGGTTTGGTCCATCTTTGCCGTTTTGCGCTGAAAAGCGGTCGGCTCTCCTCCCCGAAATCGAGGAACCCTTTATTGCTTTGCTCGTAAAGCATCCGTCTCTCTTCTCCGAAATTGAAGAAACCTTGATTGATTTGCTCGTAAATCATCCGTTCTTCGTAACGAAAAACGAAGTGGCGACTCCCTTACTCTAAACAATTGCGCGGTGCAAGTCTTGTGTTGTGTTCAACAAATTCTTCGTCAACACATTGCCCAGGGACACCCCCAAGTACAATGGATCAGTCAAGCCAGAAGATTGGTTGGTCGATTATATGACAGCACTCGGCATCGCAGGAGGTGGTCGGCGCGTAGCTGTACGCCACGCACCGCTCATGCTTCGAGGTTCAGCTCGGTCCTGGTTAAACAGTTTGCCCAGCAACAACATCAATTGTTGGAAGGATTTTGAGGATCCGTTTGTTCGCAACTCCATGGGTACTTACGAGCGCCCAGGTCTGCCTCGGCACCTGGCACTCTGTGTACAAGGAAAGGACGAGCCCCTTCGCGATTCCCTTCAGCGGTGGATCAAGCTCAGAAACACTTGCGAGGGAGTTCATGAAATCCAAGCCATCCAGTACTTCACTGACGGCTGCTTGGACGGGTCTTTATTGAAGCACAAGCTCCTGCGCAAGGAGATAACGTCTTTGGCCTATCTGATGAGAATAGCCAATTCATTCGCCGCATGTGATTCTGCAATGCGCCCGATCACGTTGAGTCCCAGTGGTTTCATCCAAGGGCAATCATCCGGCCAGCAAAAGTAGTCGGCAGAAGAAAATGGGCCGAATGGTCCCAACCGGCGTGAGAGGCGCGAGATCCAGAGGAACAGTAACTTTGGCAACAACAACAACAACCCCAATTTCAACAACACCCCCAACAACAACAACACAGGTTTTAACAAAGGAAGGAAGAGCAGCCGGATGCCCAATATGGCAGTCGGCAGGTAGCAACAGTGCAACATTAAGAGGAACAAGGGGCTGCGGGAGGCAGTCGGAAGAAGAAACCTACAGAAAGGCCGCAAGGTCAGATCAGACCCCCATACACCTTCGAGGACATGATGAACCATCCCTGCAAAATGCATAGTGGAGTGGGCAAGACCGCATCTCATACCACTCGATAGTGCATCCTAGTTGAGCGTTTGGCAAAGGGAAGAGCAGGAAACCCTCCCCCTCCACCACCACCACCCCCAGGTCCACCACCAGCAAATGCTCAGCTGCAATTCCCGCGGCAGGATGCATCGTACATGATTTTCACCAGTGAATCAGATGACAAGGGAAGTCGGAGAGCCCGTGAGCAGGCAGTCAATGCTACCATGCCAGTAATTTCTCAGAGGATGGACTGGTCAGACAATGTTATAGCATGGGTCCCAGAAGACCACCCGAGCGTAATGCCCAACCCGGGCAGTTATGCGCTCGTGGTGGATGCAATCTTGGCAGCACCTTTGTATTCATGCAAGTTCACCAGGACACTCATTGATGGAGGCAGCGCCATCAACATTCTGTACAGAGACACAATGATCAAGCTCGGCATCAGTGAGAGCGAGTTGGAGCCCAGCAGGACCGTATTTCATGGGATAGTGCCCGGCCTTTCATGTACACCATTAGGCCGCATCCGGCTGGAGGTAGTGTTCGGATCGAAAGAGAATTTCCGCCGAGAGCTGATCTAGTTCGAGGTGGCCGATCTGAGCAGACCATACCATGTTTTGCTCGGATCGCCTGCAATAACCAAGTTCATTTTCAACATCATGCAACCCTATCTGAAGATGAAGCTCCCAGGGCCGAATGGTCCAATTACTGTGTGCGTTGACTACAGGAAGTCACTGGAATGTTCATCTGCTGGTTCTAAGCTAGCCGACTCCTTGGCCATCGATGCAGAGTGGCGCCAGCTCGACAAGATCGTAGCAATGGCTCAGGATCAGATGAAGGACCCCATGCCGAGCACGAAGGACAAAAGAGCAGATGATGAGACCATATTTCAAGAAGCCAAGGACAGCAAGAGAATTGCCCTGGACCCCTCCGACCTGAGCAAGTGCGTCATCATCGGGGCCGGGCTCAACAGCAAATAGGAAGGCGAGCTCGTCGAGTTCCTCAGTGAGAACCGTGACATCTTCGCATGGTCCCCACATGACATGCCTGGTGTACCGAGGGAACTTGCCGAGCACAAGCTTCATATCCGACATGGATCCAAGCCGATCAAGCAGCCACTTCGGCGTTTTTCAGAAGAGAAGAGAGGAGCAATCAGCGATGAGATAGCCAAGTTGCTCGCAGCAGGATTTATCAAGGAAGTGTTCTACCCAGACTGGTTAGCAAATCCAGTTCTGGTTCCGAAGAAGAATGGAACTTGGCGCATGTGTATAGATTACACTTGCCTGAATAAGGCTTGCCCCAAGGATCCTTTTGCATTGCCCCGTATCGATCAAGTGATTGATTCTACGGCTGGCTGTCAGCTCCTGTGCTTTCTGGATGCCACAACAAGCTATCACCAGATTAAGCTTGATGTAAACGATCAGATTAAAACAGCTTTTATCACCCCATTCGGGGCTTATTGCTACATCACCATGCCCTTTGGCTTGAAAAATGGCGGCGTGACTTATCAGCGTACTATGCAGCGATGCGTCCGGCCCCAGTTAGGTCGGAACATTCATGTATGTGTAGATGACCTTGTGGTCAAGTCGGTGCTAGGTTCCACCCTTTTGGACGATCTCAAAGAGACATTTTCAAATCTACGAGCATATCAGATCAAGCTCAACCCAGAAAAATGTGTGTTCGGCGTACCAGGTGGCAAGTTGCTCGGATTTTTGGTCTCTGAGAGAGGAATAGAGTGCAACCCTGAGAAGATTGCAGCAATCGAGAGGATGGGAAAGCCCAGAAATCTTAAAGATGTGCAGAAGTTCACCGGATGCCTGGCGTCGCTCAGCCGTTTTCTCAGTCGGCTGGGAGAGAAGCCAATTCCGTTGTATCAGTTGATGAAGAAAACAGACAAGTTCATTTGGACCCCGCAAGAGGACGAAGCATTCAAGCAGCTCAAGCGCATGATGTCTACCGCTTCAGTGCTGGCAGCTCCGAAGGAAAAAGAGCCAATGATATTATATATTGCAGCAACCACTTGGGTGGTCAGTATTGTTATAGTGGTCGAGCGTCCTGAAAAGGACAAGGCACAACCGGTCCAGAGGCCAGTGTATTATGTTAGTTAAGTGCTATCAACCTCCAAGCAAAACTACCCCCATTATTAGAAGATGTGCTACGGTCTGTACATGGCAGCAAGAAAGCTGAAGTCTTATTTCCAGGTGCATCTGATCACAGTGGTCAGTTCGGCTCCATTGGCAGAAATCATCGACAGTCGGGATGCATCTGGTCGGGTGGCAAAGTGGGCCATTGAAATTGCAACACATGGGATCAAGTATGAGCCTCGAACGGCAGTCAAGTCTCAAGTTCTGGCAGATTTTCTGGTGGATTGGGCAGAAACTCAATATATACCCCCTGTCCGGACTCTCAGTTCTGGCAAATGCACTTCGATGGCTCCAAGATGATGACCGGACTAGGGGCTGGTGTTGTTCTTACTTCTCCAAAAGGCGACAAGCTCGAGTATGTGCTGCAGATTCACTTTGCGGCATCAAACAATGTGGTTGAGTATGAAGCTTTGGTGCATGGTGTCCGATTGGCCAAGGAGATCGACATTCGGCGGATTCTGTGTTATGGCGATTCCGATCTGGTGGTGCAGCAATGCACTGGCACTTGGGACGCAAAAGATGATAAAGGGTGTGAATTCCACCATATTCCCCGAGCTGAAAATGAAGCAGTAGATGCATTGTCCAAGCTAGGGTCTACCAGAAAGGAAATTCCACCAGGAGTCTCTCTAGAAAACATCCACAAGCCATTCGTCAAGCCTTCCCCAAAATCAGAGTCAATCTTTATTCTGGCCGACCTGAAGATGGCAGAGCTCGACGCAAAGAAGCAAAAGGCGAAGGAGCATTCGGCCGCACTAGGGGCTGCCGATTGCAAACCAGGGGCTGATGTCGTCAGCTCGGGGACTCAGGGGATCATGCAAGACGCAACCGGCCCTTCCTCCTCTGAGCTTCCAGTAGCAGAAGTCGCACAGCCAGAGCCAGAAGTAGTTGCGGTAATGGTAATTGTGGCGGCACCATCATGGGCAGAACCATTCAGAAACTTCCTGGTGGATGGCACACTCCTAGAGGATGAAGTAGAAGCTCGGCAAATCCAGCGCCGATCGGGAGCATACACTATCATCAACAATGAGCTGGTGCACCGCAGTGCAACAGGAGTCCTTCAGCGGTGTGTGGAAGAGGACAAGGGGCTGGAATTGCTCCGAGACATCCACCAAGGCGAGTGTGGTCATCATGCATCAACAATAGCAATAGTTGCCAAGGCTTTCCGCCATGATTTCTATTGGCCGACTGCGAAAGCAGTGATAGAAGAATTGGTCAAGCATTGCAATGGGTGTCAGAGATTCAAAGCAAAGATCCACTTACCAGCTTCAGCACTCAAAACCATTCCGATCACATGGCCATTTGCAGTTTGGGGGCTGGACATGGTAGGACCTTTCAAAACAGCAAGAGGTGGCATGACACACTTACTAGTAGCAGTGGAAAAGTTCACCAAGTAGTTAGAGGCAAGGCCGATCAAGAAGCTAGATGGGCCGACTGCGGTCAGGTTCATGGCAGATGTTATGGTCAGACATGGAGTGCCGCACAACATCATCACTGACAATGGAACAAACTTTGCAAAAGGTGCGCTAGCTCGGTTTGCCTTCCAGCAGGGCATCTGGCTGGATGTAGCATCTGTAGCTCACCCCTAGTCAAATGGTCAAGTAGAGTGGGCGAATGGTCTCATTCTGTCCGGCATCAAGCCAAGGTTGGTGGAGCCACTAGAGAGAGCACCCGGCGCATGGATCGACGATCTTCCAGCAGTGCTTTGGAGTTTGCGTACCACACCGAACCGTTCAACTGGATTCACTCCCTTCTTCCTAGTATATGGCGCTGAAGCAATGCTACCCTGCGACATTGAATTCGATTCACCCCGTCACGCCATCTACACGGAGGCAGAAGCCAAGGAAGCTCGCGAGGACGGTGTTGATCTGAAAGAAGAAGCATGTCTCCTATCCTTGTCCAGGTCGGCAATATACCAGCAGAAACTACATCACTACCACAACAAGAAGATCCGTCCCCTAGCTTTTCGTGAGGGCAACTTGGTTTTGCGCCGAATCCAGAAATCGGATGGCCAGCACAAGTTATCCTCTCCTTGGGAAGGTCCGTTCATCGTCAGTCGGGCGCTCAAAAACAATGCATATTACCTCATTGATCTCAGGAAGCCGACCCGATATGTGGACACTTCGGGGCAAGAAACGGAGCTTGCTTGGAACGCCGAGCTGTTATGTCCGTTTTACAGTTGAGCGGTATTGTTGTATCCCCTCCCTTTGTGGAAATGTTAAATGAGAATTGTCGTGCGTCCATGAGACTGCATTCGGCAGGAGTTATAAAATTATTTGTGTATATGTTTTCCAAATACTAAGGTCGGCAAAAGGAGACCCGGGGACTGGCGGTTGCCCCGAATAGGGTATACTTGGGAGAAAGAGCAAAATGAGCGATGGGTTTGCAAAAGCTAGTCCGAACCGAATGCAGACCGCAGGTCGGTTGTAATGTCGGGTGGACTTGGCCGAGCAGAATTATCAATCTGAGAGTTCATACTCTAATAGTATATCTAATTCGAAGTTAGCCGATAGCAGACCCACCGATTGTGACCAGACCGGCTGACCAACAGTCGATAGGTTGCAATCAGCCCATCTGTAAAGCCCTACCTTTGCGAGCAAAACTGAGAGCCTGGAAGTACATGTCAAAAGTTCCTTCGAGGTCTATTCGCCGATCCGACCACAGACCGCAGGTCGGCTGTGAGGTTGGCGGGAATATCAATCAAGAAAGAAAAAAGGCAAAGAAAAAGGCAATCGGTTGAAAAGCGCAAAGGCAGAGTGCCATGTATATCTAAGCAAAAGCAAGTTCACAAGAAGGTAGGGCCAGTTGGCCGAATGGTGTTCATTACAAGAAAGTGGCCCTTGACGGGCGCACTTGGAATTTAACGAAGTGTTTGTCAAGCAAAAGCAGGAAACTGAAAGATGTGTCGAGCTTAAGCAGTTGGCGCATCCGGCGTGGATGGAGCAGTCGGAGCTGAAGCAGTTGGGGATGTGCTGGCGGCACCTCCCGGAGCGGAAGAGGCAGTAGTCTTGGTCTGAGTGTGGGATGGGTCCTGGGCGCCAGTCGCCGAGTGCCCATCGGAGGAGTCTTCACCTTGTTCATCGACATCGTCATCTGCATAGTCGGAGGAGTGGGAGCCGTCGCTGCCGGTTCGCCGAGCAGGTCGGGACTGGGGTGCATCTTCTTCACTAGTAGTATATAAAAGGTCGCTGAGGGAGGCAGCTCCGGTTGGCTGACCAGCCGAAACAACATAAGGAGTAACTTCCAGAAGATCCATGCCGTTTGCGAGCTCTTGGGAAATGTGGCAAATTTGGGTCCAGAGTTCACCAACGGATTCCTCAGAACCCTCCCGCAGAGCAGTCATCAGCTTAAGGTCAATAGTAGGATACCAGCTCTTCGCAATAGAGAGAGCATCTTGCACTCCAGATCGGAAGGCAGAATCAAGCATGTTCTCCACCTGGCGGGGCATAGCCTTGACATTCCGAGCAACATCTTCATTTTTCTCAAAGGCAATCGGCTTCCGCCTTCCCTTGAAAAGCTTTTCATTCAGCTTCTGGATACCGGTCTTGTAAGTGCACAGGGCACCTTTCACATGATGGATTCGGGCGTCCAGAGCAACAACGAAGTCCTTGGCATCCCAGCCGGCGTCAGCAGGAAGCACCACACCCCACACTCGGCGGGCTTCGGCAACAGCTTCATCAGCAGCAGTAGTGGAGTTGGGCCAGTTATCTGGCAACAGCAATCGGAGAAGAAGTCTAGCTCGGAGAACAGCAAGATCAGATCGGAGTACAAGAGTGAGCAAAACAGAAAGTACCTACAAGGGCAAGATCCACTCGGTGGAGGCAGGAAAGGGCAAGATCAACATTGGCTTGCGCACGTTGGATTTCTTTATGTGTTGGACATCCATGTCCTCGACGCACTTGACAGCAACGTCCTTCTCTTTGAGCAGTTTTCCCTCCACCTCGTGTTGAGCATCGACAAGCCTCTGTACTTCTTGTTCATGGGCAGTCTTGGCGGCGGCAAGATCCTTGGTAAATTTTTTGGAGTTTGGCCTGCAGTTTGGTCTCGATAGTAGCTAGGCGCTGGCGCTCCTGCCCGGCACTGCCGAGCTGGCCATTTTTCTCACTGAGTTGGTTCTCTAGCTCGGCGATCTTTTTCTGGGCGGCCTCTAGCTCGGAAGACCGAGTGGCAGCAACTACGAGTTTGCAGTAAAGTAAGAAAGCAGTAGCAATCAGGAGAAGGAAAAGAGGAGAAAGAAAGAGTATACCTGTTAGCTCTTGGATCTTGGAAGCTTGGGCATCAGCATTCTTCCTCAAAGTAGCAATGGATTTTTGGCCTGCTGAATTAGCGGCCAAGAGTTCGTCAAACACAGCTCGACGCCTATCACAGATGGCCTAAAAAATGGGTCGGTCAGATTTGAGCAAAGTGCAACAGTCAAAAGAAAGTAAGATCCAAGCAGATTGCATGCAATCGGCCCGAATCTCGGGGACTACACCCAGTGGGTGCGCTAGGCGCGCCCCCACTGAAAGGAAAACTTATAGAAGTAGAGTGTTCAGAGGCAAGGATTTGGCCCAGAGCTCCATCGGTAAAACGTCTAATGTGGGTGTAAAGGCCGCCCAATCGGCCCAAGAGATGGGATGGGAGTTGGTCCTCGGAACCAGGAGGTGGAGGAGTGGCGGAATCGGCAGAAGGTCAGACTGGGAAGACAACAAAAGCACCAATATAAGCCTCCCAGAACCGATCAGCTAGCAAGAGCTGGCGGGTGGTCGGCGGCTGGCGGGCACTAGAGGATGGTGCTGTGGAAGCGCTGGGTCCGGCAGAGGTGTGAGTAGAAAATGGAAAACTAACTTGTGGATCGGCGGGGGGAGAAGCCATCGGTTCAGGGGAGGCAGTAGTCGCACCCTCCGAGCCGGCTGCAGGAGTTGGATCTACAGAAGTGGCCTGGGGTGAAGAAGCCTCGGGCTGAGCAACATCAGCAGTAGGCCGATCTGGCAGTGGCACATCAAGATGTGCGACACCAGAGGGGTCCAGCGGGATCGGAGGAGCAGCAACAGTGGTCGTTGCAGGAGTGGCCGACTGCGCGTCGACAGTCGGAGGAGGAGTAGAAGTCGGCAAGGGAGCAGTCGGCCGCGCCTGTTTCACGGCGGTGGCAGCTCTCTGTTTCTTGGCTCGCTCGGCCTTGGTGGTGTCGGCGGCGGATCTCTTGCGTGAAGGCGCAGGCAGGTTGGAGGTAGCAGAGGCCGCGGGGGTCGCACTCGAAGGGGCATCAGAGGTGGCAGGGGGAGCAACCGGAGCTACCCCAGGCGCCACATGTTCAACAAATCGAGCAGCCCTGCAAAACAAAGAGCAAATTGATAAAAACAGTAGAGAAAGATCAAAAGGAGCAAAAAGTGCAAAGAAACATACCCAGAAGCTCGGGGTAGCTGGGCAACAAACTTGGCCATGGAGAAGCTAGGGAGAGCGATGTTCAGAGGAGTAGGATAGAGCACAGGGCAACTCTGCTTGGGGGCGGCTCGGCGCGCACCATATTTGCCTTTTTTCTTGGCAACCTTGGAGGTTCCGGCGGCGTCGTCAGTTCGGGGGAGTTTCCCCTCGGCCACTGTCTGCTCGGCCAGCTCAGATTCTGCTTCGAAGTCACCAAGGGAATCAGCATCACTTCTCCATTTGGCCATGAAGCGTTTGATGGAGGAATCAGACTCACCCGGCTTTTTGAGGCCGAGCCCGAAAGAAGCAGTCCGAGCTTCAGTCTCGGAATCGGTCTCCTCTTCAAGCTCCAAGTCCTTGGCATCTTCCTCAGCACGGTCGGGATAGTAGCCTGAGGCGAACTGTCCGTCCTGCATGACCCTAGAGCCAAGGAATTTGTGGGGGGAAATATCCTGTCAGAATCAGCAAGAGAGAAATAAGAGCTAAAGATAAAAGATAAGATTAAGAGCATACCATGGGGCAGGGCTGAGCTCGGTTGTACGCGTTTTTTCCAAACTCAAAGGGCCCAACAACCTTGAGATCGGCAATCCTGTGGATTCGGCGAAGGAAATCGGCTTCGTTGACGCGGAACGTAGAGATCCGAGTGGGGTCTAGGAGGCGGCTCATATCACAGATACGGTGGCAGCGGCGCTGCAGCGGAAGCACTCGGCGGCAGAGCCATGTCGCTACTAGGTCAGCAGGTTGCAGTCCTTCATCCATCAGCTTTTGGATTTGGGCCATCTGACGATCCAGGTTGGTGTCCCCTTCCCCTGGCTTTTCGGACCAGTGGTACTTCACAGTCGGAGGCGGTAGAGAGAACTCGGGCAGATTGATCAAGTCCTTGTTCTTCGGTGAAGAAACATAAAAGAACCCCATCTGCAAATTCTTGATGGACTGTGGTGGCTGGGGATGAGGATAGAGTCCGATCTTGCGGATGTATATGGTGGCGCCACTGCATTCAGCCATCACCTTCACCTCTTATTTCTTCTTGGTCTTGGGGTTAACATCAAACACCCCAGTGCCCACACGGAAGCGGTGGAAGTAGAAGATTCGGCACCAGAGTCCAATGGTGGGCCGAACTCCGAGGTAGCCCTCTCACAGCGTCACGAAGGCGGAGAGCAGTATGATAGAATTCGCCCCGAGGTGGTGCGGTTGCATGCGGTAGAAGTCGAGGAAGTCACGGAAGAACTGGCTCACCGGGAGCCGAAAGCCGTGCTGAAAATGCGCGAGGAAGACAACGCGCTTGCCGGCCCGGGGCACGGGCACAAGCTCGTCGCCGGGAATGCGGAAGTCGAGATCCACTGGGATCTTGCGATATCGGCGGAGGAGGGCAATGTGCATTTCGGTCACGATGGACCCCTTCCACGAGCCCCGCTGAGAAGCGGTTGCGCCGGCATCGTCCCCCATGGAGGTGTCGGACTCCGTGGTGGGCGAGGAGAAGCAAGATGAAGACAGCGGTGAATATGGCGGCGGCAGCAGAAATCTGGATCCGAGCCCACCAATCATGGCGGAGGAAGAGAAGTGGCGGCGGCGGCAGAGTGCGGCCGCGAGATCCCCGTCTCCAAGTGTTGGAGGCAGCGGCAGCAGCACGGAGAGGCGCGCGGTGGGGCGGCGGCGGAGGCAGAGGAGGAGAGCTCGAGGAAGACGATGGAGTGGGGGTGTGTGGCGCATCTCTCACCCCACGGGGTATTTAAAGACCCGGCGAGGAGGTAGTGGGATCCGGTGTGCCGATCCGGCAGGCGGTGTGGCCGCGTGTATCCATAGAGCATCTTCAGTTTGGAGCACAGAAGATCCGGCGGATGGGACGGGACGTGCGCGCGTGGGTCGAGGCAGCGGTTATGGCATGTCAAATCGTGGAACGATGTCCCATATTTCTCAGAGAATTTGAAGTGGCAAGATCGGTCAACATTCGAGTCAAACCAACCGTTGGGCGGATCGGTTGAGAAGATCAAGAGAAATCGGCAGATAGAGAGGAATCGTCCCATTGAGAGCAATCGGTAAGAAGACCAAGAGCAATCGACAGATGGCAAGCAATCGGCCTATTGAAGCAGTCGGTCAGAAACAAAGATTCAACATTCTAGAAGTGAAGGAACCTGTGCAGGCCTCGCCATCTCTGAGTTCGGTGGGACCTCCGCAGCTTCAGGGGCTACTGTTGGGGGAATGGCCCACGGTTAGGGTCACCCAGGGGAAAAAATTCATCAAGGCAAAGATCACCGACCTAATGTTCACCGATCTACTCTAGGCCGAGCTAATCTAGAGTAAGAAGAAGTGGGCCGAGCTGATCAAGTTGAGGGCCAATTGCCCCAGAGAGGGCGCAATCGGCCTCACCAGGAAGCATTCGGCTGGGCCCTAGCTTGTCCGAAGCTAACAGCTGGGCCCTCCCCTTTGTATATTTACCTTTGTACCCCGGGCTCGGCCTATAAGACCCCCGGGTACCCCTCCTGCGTGAGGGACGGCAGAGCACTTATTGCAATCTCACCCACCGTAGAGGGATCCAAAAGAGAGTAGTGACCAGAGGCCCTCTTCTCCTTCCTCTCAAACAGCTCAAGGAGCATTCATTGTAGCCAGAGTTATTGCATATAGCTATCCCGGTAGGACTAGGGGTGTTATCTCTATGGAGAGCCTCGAACCTAGGTACATCGTGGTGTCTCACCGTGTGTTCCCATTCTCGATTCCGGTACCAGCGACACTAAACTCGGTTTGTCCCCCTCTTTAGCCATCCCCATGGCATCTGCTATTACATATCGACGACAGTGTGTTTACATTTTTCTGCAACGCGTAGACGAAGCGCTTGACGTTGCAGGTGAAGACTCCTCCCAAACCGAAGGCGCCGTACCAGGAGACACCGCCGAGGTAGGCAAGCCATCGTCAAAACTCAAAACTCCGCACTACCCCTTTTTACTTTCTTGTATCACTTATATTGTAACATGATAGTATTATATTCATATGGTTTGGGAATTGTAGTAGTTATACTAGGAAAACTCCACACCAGCCCATAGCCTACCTATTTGGGAAAAACTAAGTAGAACCCCGATGATCCCGACATTCTGTCGAGACCATCACTCAGCTCTAGGATTTAACATTACATAACAACTTGGATAGTCATACTTCACCCTATATGGTAAGTCATACACCTAAGAAGGTGGTATGGCCGGGTTTGTGGAACATCATCGGACATGGACAAAGTCTGGAGGGACTCTCTATAAGTGCCGCCAAAACCTAGCCTCACAGTACAACCACTATACTCTGGTATGGGACAGGGCTAGTTGGAAGCTTGCACATCTTAGTACGGGGATCTTCTAACTACATAATACATAGAAGCCTGTAAGCCTACCGATGCGTCAGAGGTGAGGTCGCTGCCGAGGCAGCGGTGGCACGAAACTTTGCCACACCTCTACTATGGTGAAGGCATGTGTCCAAGAGGAGCATGACCTTGCACGCGTATAGTTCAGGATGTGGGCATCGGGTAGATCACCTATACTAGGGTAAGCAAGGGGAAGACTATGGTCGATTATCCGAGACCCGCATACTGAAGTATGATGATCCGTGGGGACACACGGCGGATGTATCGAATATGGTGGGTAAAGTGTACAAACTATATAGAGTGTAAATCTATTCGAGTAGCCGGAGTCCACGGTCATGGACAACTAGTGAGGCCATACTTTGTGGGGAATAGATGAGAAAGCCCTGTACTGAGTTTATGGTTCGCGATGATGATGTTGATATTGTTGGAAAAAGGTTGGACTAGACTTATCCAAATTCATTGTGGAAAATAAATCTTACGAAGTTTAAAGCTTTGTCAACTTAATAATAATCTTGAGTAGTTAGGAAATCCCTATGAAAAACTCCACCATATAGCCATCCTATTATTTTTCCTATGCAAAACTTTGTTTCTTTCTTTAGGTGGTTTGCGAGTACTTTGTATGTACTCACGGCTTTGTCCCTGGTTATTCAATCAGCCAGGCTTGGAGGAGCAGGTATTTAACGATGATGATATCGACGGTTACTAGGACGTGATATGCTCTGAACTTCCCTGTGGATTGTGCTGCTACTACTTATCCTGCTTTTGCTTATTCCGCTGTTATTTGAGCCCGATGAGGCCGTGTAAGAATTTGTTGTTGTATGACTTTGTATTCGGTATTGTATGAACATGTGATCTGATGTATCCATTGTCGAGTTGTGCGTCATGCGACACTGATCATGGGAGCATGATAATATGCACAACTGGTCGCTTCGTGATACGTCTCAAACGTATCTACTTTTCCAAACACTTTTGCTATTGTTTTGCCCTCATTCTTGCATGATTTGGACGAAACTAACCCGGACTAACGATGTTTTCACTAGAGCTCTCTGTATGGTTTTATTGTGTGCAGGAAAATGGATTTTTAGCTTTCTCAGAAAGTTCCAGGAAAAATCATAGAAAATCCATGCACCCGAAGGACCATTGTGCCAGAAGTGGGGCCAGAGGGGCCCTAGGCTCCCTGTTGGCGCGGCCCCACCCCTGGCCGCGCCGGGAGGCCGCCTGGGGGGATCCCACCTCCTATGGTGCCCTACCAGGACCCCTATTTATTCCCGTGACGGAAAAACCCCGAAATAGAAGTCGTTTTCCCAATTCTCGTCGTGGAGCCGCCGCCACCCTCTGTTCTTCTCCGGGAGGGCTAATCTGGAGGCTGTTTTGGCCTCCGGTGAGGGGAGATCATCGCCATCATCATCATCATCATCACCACTCCATCCTCCCTCCATGACTTCTCCATCCATGTGTGAGTAATTCCCTACTTCAAGAAAAGGGGATGGTAGGGATTGGATGAGTTAGATCATGTAATAGTTTATCAGATTGTTGGGGGCATGTTGCCTATCATCTAGATTGTTGTTTATCATCTTTTCTTCAACTTGTTGCTCTTAATGCTTGTCACTCTGGGTCCGAGTGCCATGATTTCAGATCTGAACCCTATGTGTTTTCATGAATATATTTGTGTTCTTGATGCTATCTATGAGTTGTATGAACCTGTTATAGTCCGGAACCGGCGACCCCAAAGGTGACAGCTTGGGACACCAAAGGGGATGGACTATAGTTTGAGGATTCCGTGTATCCATTGATTGTTAATGCTTTGTTCCGGTGCTCTTTGACAGGAGCACCTTAATCTCCATAAGTTCCTTTTGGCCCCGTTCATAGCGAGATGGTAGGACAAAAGATGTTGTGCAAGTTCTTATTGCAAGCACGTACAACTACCCATGGGGTACATGCCTGATGTTTGATTATGCCTAGATGATCATTGCTTTTCTGTGTGCCTTTCCCCAAGTTAAATATATGATGTATCTTATCCATGCAGCGCCCAACCATCCATCTCCCAAGCCTACAGTGTTTTTAATTCTGCTGGTTACTAGTTGTTTGCTTTCGCTGTTTTATAGTCGTTGTTTCACCACCACTATTTCCGTTGCCACCATCACTTCCACATCGCAGTTACTATTAATATTTTGTTTCAAGTAAGTGTATCTCAGGTGCGGTGGAATTGACAACTCTATTGTCAAAGCTTGTGGGTATTCTTTGGCTCCCCTTGAGTCGAATATATAAATTGGGTTATTCTTACCCCGCGAAGACTATCTCGATCCCCTGCAGTTGTGGGTTATCAAGCCTGTTTTCTGGCACCGTTGCCGGGGAGCATAGCTTTATTTACAAGTCTACCTGAAGTATTTTACCTGCTGGAATTTATCTACTATGGGTAAGAAAGAATACCTCAAGGTCCCGATCTTACCATCCTGTACAAGAAAAGGTATTGTTCTGAACACTAGTGCTACACTTGATTCACCTTCAGTTATGAGTAAGTTTGCTTCACCTGCACCACATGATGCTTCTACTGAATCCGTTACTATGTATGATACTTTTGATGATGCTTCTACTACTCTTGATGATATTGGTTCACTTGGTCACGCTCTTGAGAAACAGATCCCTGCTGCAAAAAAAATCTGGAATTGAAATTCCTGATACTTGCTACCCTTTTGATGGAACTTACAATTATCCTGATTTGAGTAAACTCAAGGAGAGACTCCTTGATGATGATTATATTATACTTGATGATGATTTCTGCAGGGAGCTAATAGAGTTTGTCGACTCTGACCCTGATGCTATTAAGAAGCTTCTCGAAAAACACTCCCTGAAGAACAAGACCGTTCCTGATCCTAAATTTGCTACATCTCCTATATGCATCAATGATCCTGATTATAATTTCTCTGTTGATCTTTCACTTATATCTATGGTTGAAGCTGACCCCTTTTATGGCAGAGAAAATGATGATGCTATCGCACACCTGACCAAACTCACCGAGTTGGGTGTCCAGTTTACAACGGATGAAAAGATACAAAACTTTTATGTTACTAAGCTTCTTCCTTTCTTTTTAAAGGAAGGTGCTAATGCATGGTATGATGCACTGCCATGTGGTTTCATTAAGAGTCCTCAAGATTTAGCTCACTCTTTTGTTGATAAGTACTTTCCTGCTCGTATGCAACATCCTGCTTTACAAAGAATTTATAACTTTAAACAGTTGCAGGATGAGCACCTCCCTAAAGCTTGGGGGAGGTATTGCAGTCTGATCCAGGCTAGACCGGGACATGGAGTCCCTAAGAATGAATTAATTGATATATTTTATGCTGGTCTAACTGACGAATCCAGATCCTATTTGGACAGTTGTGTTGGTTGTGTTTTTAGGAAAAGAACACCGGACGATGCAGAAGAATTAATGGGCAAGATTGCCAAGAACCACGAAGATTGGTCCATCCCTGAACCACCTCCACCACCAAAAAAGGGGCATGCTCGTCCTAAGCCCCGAAGATATGCAAGAAGCAAAGAAGTCTATTAAAGAGAAGGGTATTAAAAATGAAGACGTGAAGAATCTACCCCTATTGAGAAGTTGTGTGAGCCTACCACTCACCCTCCAATGGTAGAGGTACACTCTCTTTTAGATTTCAATGCAGGTGACATCCCTCATGGTAAGCCTCCTGATCAATGTTTAGATGAGCTTGATAATTCATTATGAAGCAAAGTCACTTTAATGAGAGGATACAAAGTCAGTTGCATGATAATTCCCTTGCTATCAAAAGTTTGCTTGATGTTCTAGGTAGAACAGTTAATGATGTTAAATGTCTTGTGAAGCATTTTCATATGGTTCAAACTCAGCTTGATCAAATTTCTAATGTGCAAAAAGATTTGCTTGCTAACAATGCCAAACAGGATATACAGGCCTTCGGGATTAAAACCCGAGGAGGAACTAGCACTCAAGATCCTCTCTATCCGGAGGGGCATTCGAAGAGGATCGAGCAAGATTCTCAAATGCAGGAAGAATAAATTGTTAGTTCTCCGAAGAAGAAGAAGAAGCACAAAGAAGCTGACAATTCCAGTGATTCAAATAGTATATCTACCTCTGATGCTGAGACTAAAGACGGTGCTGAGCCTGAAAAGGATGGTGAAAAGAATGATTCACCCGAAGTTTGAGAAGAAGAAGCACCCGATAAACGCAAGAAATACACTAGAGAAGACTTTATCGCAAAAAGGCATGGGAAAGAAAGAGAACCATGGGTACAAAAACCTATGCCCTTTCCAGGTAAGTCTCTCAAAATTAAAGAAGAAGTGCATTACAATAAGTTTTGTGAGTGGATGAAACCTCTTTTTCTTCAAATTCCTTTGACTGATTCTATTAAGTTACCTCCCTATTCGAGATATATGAAAGATATTGTTACCAATAAAAGAAAAGTACCTAATGAAGCAATATCTACTATGCTTGCTAACTACTCTTTTAGTGGCAAGATTCCTGAGAAGCTTGGTGATCTAGGTATACCCACCATTCCTTGCTCCATAAAGAATAATTATGTCAATACTGCTTTATGTGACCTTGGAGCAGGAGTGAGTGTTATGCCCCTCTCTCTTTACAAGAGGCTTTTTTTAGAAAAACTAATCCCTACAGATATCTCTCTTCAGATGGGTGACAAGTCAACATCCGTTCCCATTGGTATTTGTGAGGATGTTCCCGTTGAAGTTGCTAATTTTTTAATCCTTACTGATTTTGTTGTGCTTGACATGCCCGAGGATGGGAGCATGTTTATTATCCTTGGTAGACCTTTTCTTAACACCGCGGGTGCTATTATTGATTGCAATAAAGGAAAGGTTACTTTCATTGTGAACGATAAAGAACACACGGTGTATTTTCCGAAGAAGACTGACAAAAGGCATGGCCTCAACTCTATAGAGAATATCGAGACCGTGAAGATTGGTGAGTGGGATTTTCCTCTACATGTGCACCACAAATACAAAACCATTATGGTGGGGACAATATCCATTAAAGTGAAGGTACCATGAATGCTTCATAGTAACTGAAACTTTTTTCTCTATGTATTGCTAGTTTAGTCGTAGGACTTGATCAACCTTGCTATTAAATAAGTTTTATATAAGTAAAAACTAGAAGTTGTTATGTTTGCATTTCTTTTAGCTTGATCTTTCTTGTTGTACCAAGTTTATATGTTTTTGAAGCTTCACAACTCTAATCACTGCTCCATGTTTTCAGAAAGTTTCGCAGCTTTTTGAACTCCAAAAATTTTTCAACAGTGAAGTTGTCAGAAAAATTCTAGAAAAATAAAAATAATAATTTTCATGCCGGGAGTGACCCAAAGGCACCTGGGGCTGACCAGGGGGGGCCACCAGTGGCCCAGGCGGCCAGCTGGCGCGGCCAGGGCCACAGGGCGCCTGGGGCCCACAGGCCCCACCTGCAGGTATTTCTTCTTCCCCTCTCTCTCTCTCTCTCCAAAAACACGAGTTCTGCACTTGCTCTTGCGTTCTTGCTGTTTTGGAGGCGATTTTCGATCTCTCTCTTCAGCCCATTATTCGAGCTGAGATTTTGGGAAAATACTCCCTGGTATGTAACTCCTGCACCCCTCCAATTAGATATTTGATTGGTGGCTTCATTAGTGAGTATTTAGTTGCTATTGGTGCTGTTCATATGAGCTTGTAAGCATGTGTAGAAATTTATTTTCCAAGTTTTTATGAAAGTTTATTCCTTAGGTAAGTGAGTAGAGTAGTTTGCCTCAACTCACTTTGTTTAAATCCTTGTTTTTGTGAATTGTCAAAAAAATTCAGAAATGAGTTTTCTAGGAAAAGCAAAGGGGTTGCTTGGGAAGAAGAAGCCCGAGCGCTTCGGTCGAGTTACTAGAGTTGTAGCTTCACCCTCAGCAGTTAGAGTGAGCTACAATGAAGCTCATGTGCCCTTGGAGTTGTTGGAAGACACAAGTCCAGCATGCGCAATGATGTATCCGTGCGATGATTTTCTTACAGCTGCAGGAATTAAGGAGGAATTTTATGGCCTTTGTGCCAATGCAGGTTTGACACGGCTAGCATTATGTCGTGTGGTACAATACAAGAAGCTCACCTCCTGCTTTGTTAACAGTTTTCGTTATAACCATGATGCTGGAACCGTCGAGTTCAAACTTTTAATGATCTCATAACCATGTCTTTGGCACAGTTTTGTGATATAATAGGTTTGCCGAATGTTGGTCAGACAACGAAGATGACGACGCAGCCTTCCGAGTTGAGGACCCTCTTCAACTCCCTTTGTTACCAGGAGGAGACCGACATTCGGCGTACGAAGATTTCCAGCATTCTGTTTCCACACCTCAGGTATTTTGCGTATTTTGTTGCTAGAGGGGTGTTAGCTCGTGAAAACATGAGCAATGGTTCTGCACCAGATTTCTCTATTTATGTGAACGCCCTCTCTGATAAGAATGATTATAATGTAGGTGACTTAATTGCTCGGGGCCTTGTTACGAACAGTAACAAAGGCGATTTATATGGTGGCGTTGACGCCACACTTATCCTTGAGTCTCTTGAGCGCACCCCGCATCCTGATGCTGTTCCCTTTTCATACGCAAGTCTCGATCTTGCGGCTATGAAGAGGCATAAGTTTGTTACCATGACTTCCCAGTTTGGCAACCTTAATTATATTTCGAGGTTTGAAAAGACCATTACTCGTGAGATCCGTCTACCTGCACCACTTTTGTTTGATAACACTCACAGGAATGGATGGTCCTTCAACGTGATTCAGTTCGATGAGTTCATGGATCATTACCAGCCGCATAACTCCATGGAGGGGGTTGTGCCCGATGATGAGGAGCATGGTGAGTTCCCACCTTTCCAGGGAGAGACCTTCACCGAGCATGGCGAGGGGTCTTCTTCCGCTTGGAGCGTAGGGCCTTCCTCATGGGAGGACCCAAGGGCTTCGGTGTACGCACTTGAGGGCTCATACGACTCCTGGACTTACCATTACCCCGGAGCAGGAGGCTCCTAGGGGCAGTAGCTTCTACCAACTTAGGCCAAAAGCCTAAGCTTGGGGGAGTACGTGTCCTTCTCACCTTTCCATTGTATTATCCATTTTTTGTTCGCTTTGATCTTTTCGAAGTTTTTGCCCGTTCTTATTTGTTCTTTTATATTTTTCAAAAACAACAAAAAGATTTCTCTTTTCTTTTTCTTTCGCTAAATCGTTGAAAAATCCAAAGAGATTTCTTTTCTTTCTTTAGTTTGCTTTGTTGCAGAGTTCAACTCGAGTCCGTGATGGCATTTGATTATATATTTCCCACGTTCGATCGTGCAAGTGACAAGGCAGTAATGACGAAGATCGACGGAAGGGAAGCAACAAGAAAAACCGGTATGAACTCTTCTTGTTTCTACTTTTGTACATAAGCCTGTACTTATGATCTAGAGACCAGCCTGTAGCGACATAGTGCTATATTTACAATGCTTTCCCAGTGTTCATGCTTTCCTTGTGGCTAATCTCAAATAGCTAGAGTACATAATGTGTTGTTGAAATGATTTACATGCATTGCATTGTTCATGGTTTGGCATCTTGAAGTGGTATTTCCCTTTGGAGAATTCTTGGATTGACTTGGAACATGCTTACACATGTTTAAGACTAAAAAGTCTTCTATGCCTTGATGATCTTTGAATTTCAGAATAGTTATGTCATTTTCATGCCCAATTCAATGTTACTTTGTCGCTCTGCATGATTATGACTGTTATTGCTCTCTAGTTGGTCGCTTCCCAGTCTTTTGCTAGCCTTCGCTCGCACTAAGCGTAATTCTGCTTGTGCATCCAAAATCCTTGAAACCAGTTTTTCCTTATGAGTCCATCATACCTTCCTACGTGGTATTTACCGGCCATCCTAACGAAGACTTTCTTGTGCCATCTCGAAATTATTAAAAAATACCCCCATGTTGTGCCTCTGTTTTAGCTCATGAGAAAGTAGTAGGTAATTCATGACCTTCTTATGCTAGACATGTTTTATCCCGGGATTGCATGCCTAATCATACGAGGAGGGACTGGCATGAGTGCGCCCAGCTCACAAAAGATAATCACAACCAACATACCCTCCTTCACGCTTTGTTTATGAGAAATCAGAAAACTTTGGTAGTGAGAAACAAAGAAGATTAAGGGGATGCGATCGTCCCCATCTTGGGAGCCGTTCCTCCAAACATGTCTAGTGTAAGAGGTGATTGGGTTGTCTACTAGCATTCGTTGATGAATCATGCACCTCCCAAAAACTTTTTATCTCTGTTTTTCAAAACCAAGAGCTCTGGTACATGTTTAGTCTTTGCTTCTAGCCACGGGTTTTCAACCTTGCCATCAAACTTCATGGTTCGAGAGTCTCCACCTTATTTCTTCAAAGCACCAACTATGAGAGCATAATTGTCATTCTGAGTGTAATGTGCATTGTCCCAAAGTACTACATTGTCTTATGCATGATTGTGGCATTACTTATTCTGAAGTTCTTAGTTCTAGTCTCCTTTAAAACTCCGGAGGAGTTTCTGCATTTATGTTTTGCTTCACTCATGGTGGCTAGCGAGATACCACTCTAGTATGTTCAAGCTTTGTGCATTGTAATCTTGTCTTGATTTTCAGTAGCATATTATTTACTTTTAGTTGTTTATGATTGTTCACATGAAAGAAGGATTGCTTCGTGCATTGTCCCTGTAGCATTTTTTCAATACCTTCTAGACTCTTTTCATAGTACATATGCTTATATACATTTAATGAAGCAAAAGAGTTTGTCAAAGTTTTCTTTGTCGCGTTTAGTTTGTTGAACTGAATTGCTTGAGGACAAGCAATATGCTAAGCTTGGGGGAGTTGATACGTCTCAAACGTATCTACTTTTCCAAACACTTTTGCTATTGTTTTGCCCTCATTCTTGCATGATTTGGATGAAACTAACCCGGACTAACGATGTTTTCAGCAGAGCTGTCTGTATGGTTTTATTGTGTGCAGGAAAATGGATTTTTAGGCGTCTCAAAAAATTCCAGGAAAAATCATAGAAAATCCACGCACCCGAAGCACCATTGTACCAGAAGTGGGGTGATACGTCCAAAACGTATCGATAATTTATGCTTGCTCCATGCATGTTTTGTGTGATATTGCTATGATCTAGATACACTTTCATAAATTTTTGATCATATTTGGACTAACCTATTAACTCAGTGCACCCCAGTGCCAGTTCCTGTTTTCTGCTGTTTTTCTATTTTAGTTTTCGCCCATATAAAAAGTGCCAGAAAAATTCGGGAAAATTCAGATAAAAAATCAGCGTGACGGAAGCTTCGAGAAAAGCCCGGGAGGGGCCAGAGGGGGCCAGGGGGTGCCCAGGCGGCCACCCGGCGCGGCCCCACCCCTGGCCGCACCAGGGGGGCGCCTGGGGCCCCTGGTCCACCTCTGGCGGACCCCTTCGCCTATTTATCCCCCGTCACGGGAAAACTCCAAAACACGAACCCTATTCCGCGAACTCGTCTCTGTTCCGCCGCCGCCGCGCTTCCAAGATCGGGAGCACCAGAAGACCTCTTCCCGGCACCCTACCGGAGGGAGGATTGACCTCTGGGAGTCTCCTCTCCACCATGGATGCTCCCCGGATGTCTCGTGAGTAGTTTTCCTTGGACCATGGGTCCGTGATCAGTAGCTATGTGATGTTCTCCTCCCCTCTTTGATCTTCATTGTTTAGACCTCGTGAGTTGCCTTACATGATCGAGGCACCTTTGTAATACTTCTGCTATTGCTATGTTGAGTTTGATCGGATCTGATGGATTATAAGATTATGTTCAGATTGTGATAGAGTAATGTATTTGGTTTTTATCTCTTGTATTTTTGTTCCTAAGTAATTCTTGCATGCTCTCCGTTGCTGTTTATTGCTTTGGCCAAGTAGTAGGTAGTGACTCCAAGAGGGAGCATTGTGCTAGATTGTGGGTTCATGCCTCCCCGATGACATGCTTGAGTGACAGAAACATGAGTCTAGGGGATGTGCTATTGCCACAAGGGGGAAAACAACGGTGCTTGTAACCGCGGTTACAAGGATTGTTTACTTTACGCAAAGTTATTTTTAATGCAGTTGTCTGTTGCTTTGGGTTTACACTTTGGGTGGGGCTCGCAACTTAATACCAGCGAGATGTTCTGGATAGATATCTCAAGGTGGATGATTAGTAGTAGATGCAGATGGATTTCGGTCTACTTACTTTGGCGTACTGCCCGTGCTTTTGAACCTCTTCCTTTCTTTTGTAGCATAGTTAGCATTGCGGTGCGTTCATAATCCTGTCAATTGCCTTTCTGTAATTTTTTTACCTCGCATAGCATTTTTATCGTCTTTTGGGAGAGAGACATCACTAGCGAACATCATGTATCCCAGTCCATATCCTCATTATTGTTTCCAAGCTTTATTTACTTTTCTGCATTTACTTTCAAGTTGCTATCATTATCCCCTTGCGTTTTATCATTTGTGAACAACAAGACCAGAGAGATTGACAACCTCTCTGAACTTCGTTGGGAGAAAAGTTATCTGTGTCTGTGTGCAGGTCCGCGTCAGGTGCGTCGCTGACACCTACTTATCATCTCTGGAGTCCTACTGGAGACTAACCTTGGTATCTTTACTTAGGGAAAACTCGATGCTGTACCGCATCACGCCTTCCACTTGGGGCCTACCAACGAAGGGCGAGAAGCTCTCATCGAGGGTAATTTCTGACGCCGTTGCCGGGGACTCCGAGTGCTAAGATAGGGGAGTTGCACACTACCCTTTACCTTTGTTTTTTTCTAGTCTTTTTAGTTTACCTCTCAGTTTTTATCTTTGTGTCCTTTATCAAAAATCAAAAAAATATATAGTATGTCTAGTTCCTTACTTGCCAATCAATGTCTAACTTCTTTGAAACTAGATCTTATTGGCATGGAGGATTCACCGAGGATCAACAAGAATATTACAAGGAATACCGCTTGTCTCAAAAAGGGATACACTTATGGAGACTCATACATCAATCGTATGAGTATCCTAAAAACTTGTGCTCAATATATAATATATCTTTCTGCAGGGATGAATCTTGTTGCGTTATGAGGCACAAACACCTTGCTTTCCAATGTGAGTACAATGAGGATGAAACCTTAGCTTCTTATGCTAAGGGAAATTATGATTTTTATGATGCAGAACAAATAGAAGAATTTGTTGCTTTTAAGGGTGCCTATGAAATTACTTCTTTTCTTGAAAATATTGATGACGCCCCTTACAAATCTGAGAGTCTTTCTATAATTAACTATTGTTTGGAAAATTATGATGCAAATTATTATATTACTTATCATCTTGAGAGAATATCTCCCCCAAAGGAAGAGAGTAATGTTTTGCAGGACTCTATAGAAGATGAAATTACTGAACCTGAAAGATCTTTGGATGAAGAAGAGGAGGAGAGTGACGAACAAAAGGAGGAAGAATGGAGCCATCCATGTCTACCTTCTAATGAGAGTAACTCTTTGACTCTTACCTTATATGAGTATTATGATCCTATGGATTCTTTTGAAATATCCCTTTTTGATGAAGTTGATGCCTTCTATGCTTATGGTCGTGATGCCACTATGGATGATGCTTACGGAGATGAACTTGCTATAGTTCCTTATGTTAAGCATGAAATTATTGTTGTTGCACCCACACATGATTTTCCTATTATCCTTTTGAAATCTCCAACTATTCCGGAGAATTTTGCTCTTATCAAGGCTCAATGTGATGGGTTGCATCTATCTTATCATCCTAAAAACCGTGTTGAAAATAATACACGTGTGCTTGTAGGTCATGAACAACATGATTTATGTGATAGTTATATTCTTGATGTTGTTCATGATGCTACTGAAAATTACTTTGAGAGATGAAAGTTTGGTTGTAGAAACTTCCATGTTACAAAAACACCTCTCTTCATGTTGAAAGTATTGAAGTTGTTCTTGTTCTACCTTCCTATGCATGTCACTTTGTGCTTCTTTGATTTATTTTCTTACAAGATGCCTATGCATAGGAAGTGGGTTAGGCTCAAATGTGTTTCATATTTGCTTCTTGATGCTCTCTTTTGCTTCAAATTCTTATTCTCTTGTGAGAGCATCTTTTATAATCTTTAAGCCTAGCTAATGGCTCTAAAGAAGCGCTTTCGGGACGCAGCCCGCAACGAATTTAGGTGTTTTCTTTTTGCTTTTGTTGTGTCTTGATGATTGCTACTTCTGTAGCAACATCATTGTATCTTCAATTTTCAGCTTTGTGCCAAGTTATAGCCTCTTACGGCAAGGGAAGTAAAAGTTGTGACATGCTGTCCAGAAAACAGATTCTGTCCTCGTGACCAGAAAAATTCCAGAAAAATCCCAGTTCATCTTTTTGAGCTGAAATTTTTACACAGTATGATCTATACAATTACGAAACTTCCGTATGTTCTGACATTTTTTATTTGAGTTGCAGAAGTGCCCCTAAAAAATTCTTTACTATCTGCTGTTCTTTTTTCACAGATTCTGCCACGTTTTGTCTCTCCTAACTTTTGCAAACCTTAAGCTTGCTTTTTCTTTGCAAAAACTTTTTGGCACTCTTGAGAAACAGTAGCTCTTCAAGATTATCTTTATATCCAGTGGAGAAAAATTATTTATTAAGGATACTAACCTCTCTAATCAGCTTATGATGAGTTATGTATGAAGGGAGTTTTCAAGTGTGCGTTGGAAGATGATGAAAGAAGATCCAGGATTGTCAAGCGCTCAAGCTTGGGGATGCCCCCATGCATCCCCACTAAATATTCAAGGAGACTCAAGCGTCTAAGCTTTGGGATGCCCCCGTGCATCCCCTTCTCCATCAACAATCATCAGTTCGTCCTTCGTCTCACTATATTTTTATCACTTCATGTGTTATGTGCTATGCTTGGAGCGTCTCGCTCTTAGGTTTTGTTTTTAGTTTTATTTAGCTTTGCTTGCTGTTCATAACAAGTTAGATCCTTTCTTACTTTGTGTGGGAGAGAAACACGCTCGACTTTCAAAATCTAGAACACATCATAGGATTCTTCATGCCTATCTTTTTGCTGTTGTGTGTTCTTTATCGTTTCATAGGTACTGCCATGTTTACTTTTAGTCTTAGTTTGTCTTTAACAAGAGCCTTGGCTTTTGTTTAGTTTGTTGCTGCAACTCTTTTTAGTTTTCATGTTTATCTTGTTAAGAGAGTTGGTTGTTGCACTGAGTTGTGTTTTGTCTTGAAAGTAGGTAGTTGAGGTTGCTATTTAATTTTAGTAGTAGCTTGCAATAGTTTTGAGGCATAGTTTTGAGTAATCTTTGGACTTTTGGTGTCCAGAGCTCTTGCCTATTAGTGATAGGTGTCGTATTTTGGGCAATCCGTGTTTATTTTCAAAACCTACAAAACTAGTTGAGAACTCTAGCTACTAGATGGATCGCTACTCTCTTCTGAGGGGTCGAATATTAGAGTACACTCACGTACCATGAGTTGAGGATGCGCAAGGATAACCAAACCCCCATACACTCCTCCTCGGGGTACTTGTCTCTTTTTGAACCTCCTCATTAGATTGAGAGTTACCGATAATAAGTGCATGAGTTCTTCAGACTAATGTAAGTATTGAGAGTTGACACTTCCACCTTCCCATATTTTGCTAGCCTTTCCCGTGCCGTGCATTCCCTTCTTCTCACTCCGAGAGTTGGTGTCCACCTTCGCTGCTACATCCAAACCCTTGGCATGATACGCTCTGTCATAATAAGCCTCCCTTTATCCTTCCTCAAAACAGCCACCATACCTACCTATCAAGGCATTTCCATAGCCTTTCCGAGTTACATTGCCATGCAACTCCCACCTCTTCATGACTTGATTTCATGTTATACATGTTCCTGCTACACTGGCAGTGACATACATTGCATACATCATCATAGCTACAATTTCTTTATGTTTTGAGTACCTTGTAAAGTGTGAAAGATCTCCTTTGCCTTCTTGTAAAATAGAGTGTTGCCCTTAAGTGAGGAAAAGATCCCAAAGTGGACACATTAAAAGATCCCAAAGAGGACAAATGAGAGTTAAATAGACAGAGCCATTGAGGCCACAAAAAAATACAAAAAAATAGAAAAAAAGAGAAAAAAGAAATAAAAAGAGAGAAAGGGGAAACACTACTATCCGTTTGAGAGATCCACACTAGTACTCCCTTTATATCCTTGTACTCCATAGAGATGATCTTTTTGCATATAGTTTGGAGAGCTTCCTAGCTCGTATGTGCACCCGTTGCATGGCAATCCCTACTCCTCACATCATATCTATCATTTGGCATCCCTTGCCTATGATTGTCCTCATTGATGTGAGCCTTTCTCATCCTTTTTGTCTTCCTCCTCCACCATATTTCTCTCTTTGCCATCCTATGTGTCAACTTTCGTGCTTACGCTCATCCATTGCATGAGTGCTCAAAATATCGAAAAGCAGTGGATCAAATTGACTTGTTCCTGGCTAGTGGTCTCGGGACGAGTCAAGATAAGATTCCAAAGAGGACCAAGTGTGAAACTTTAGTAGATTGAGTTCCAAAAAAAATACTTTTTTCTCGTATTTCCTATCCTCCTTTCTTGCACGCAAACACCATTTGGAGACATTCGAGTCACGAACAACAAGAGCTCTTGCACCTTTTGTTCTTTTGTTACTTGTTTCATTGCTAATATAGACTCTTGCCTGTTATGACTTGAATTGAATCTCTGACCTTAATTGCTTTACTTTTCAAAGTTCTTTTATGGTTGCTAGCATGTCACCACAGAAATTATGCTTGTTATCATTTACCTACTCGAGGACGAGCAGGAATTAAGCTTGGGGATGTTGATACGTCCAAAACGTATCGATAATTTCTGCTTGCTCCATGCATGTTTTGTGTGATATTGCTATGATCTAGATACACTTTCATACATTTTTTTATCATATTTGGACTAACCTATTAACTCAGTGCACCCCAGTGCCAGTTCCTGTTTTCTGCTGTTTTTCTATTTTAGGTTTCCCCCATATAAAAAGTGCCAGAAAAATTCGGGAAAATTCAGATAAAAAATCAGCGTGACGGAATCTTCGAGAAAATCCCGGGAGGGGCCAGAGGGGGCCAGGGGGTGCCCAGGCGGCCACCCGACGCGGCCCCACCCATGGCCGCGCCAGGGGGGTGCCTGGGGCCCTTGGTCCACCTCTGGCTGCCCCCCTTCGCCTATTTATCCCCTGTCACGGGAAAACTCCAGAAGAGGAACCCTATTCCGCGAACTCGCCTCTGTTCCGCCGCCGCCGTGCTTCCAAGATCGGGAGCACCAGAAGACCTCTTCCCGGCACCCTGCCGGAGAGAGGATTGACCTCCGGGAGTCTCCTCTCCACCATGGATGCTCCCCGGATGTCTCATGAGTAGTTTTCCTTGGACCATGGGTCCGTGATCAGTAGCTATGTGATGTTCTCCTCCCCTCTTTGTTCCTCATTGTTTAGACCTCGTGAGCTGCCCTACATGATCGAGGCACCTTTGTAATACTTCTGCTATTGCTATGTTGAGTTTGATCGGATCTGATGGATTATGAGATTATGTTCAGATTGTGATAGAGTAATATATTTGGTTTTTATCTCTTGTATTTTTGTTCCTAAGTAATTCTTGCATGCTCTCCGTTGCTGTTTATTGCTTTGGCCAAGTAGTAGGTAGTGACTCCAAGAGGGAGTGTTGTGCTAGATTGTGGGTTCATGCCTCCCCGATGACATGCTTGAGTGACAGAAACATGAGTCTAGGGGATGTGCTGTTGCCACAAGGGGGAAAACAACGGTGCTTGTAACCACGGTTACAATGATTGAAGTTGTCTGTTGCTTTGGGTTTACACTTTGGGTGGGGCTCGCAACTTAATACCAGCGAGATGTTCTGGATAGATATCTCAAGGTGGATGATTAGTAGTAGATGCAGATGGATTTCGGTCTACTTACTTTGGCGTACTGCTCGTTCTTTTGAACCTTCCTTTCTTTTGTAGCATAGTTAGCATTGCGGTGCGTTCATAATCCTGTCAATTGCCTTTCTGTAATTTGTTTACCTCGCATAGCATTTTTATCGTATTTTGGGAGAGAGACAACACTAGCGAACATCACGTATCCCGGTCCATATCCTCATTATTGTTTCCAAGCTTTATTTACTTTTCTGCATTTACTTTCAAGTTGCTATCATTATCCCCTTGCATTTTATCATTTGTGAACAACAAGACCGGAGAGATTGACAACCTCTCTGAACTTCGTTGGGAGCAAAGTTATCTGTGTCTGTGTGCAGGTCCGCGTCAGGTGCGCCGCTGACACCTACTTATCATCTCTGGAGTCCTACTGGAGACAAACCTTGGTATCTTTACTGAGGGAAAACTCGCTGCTGTACCGCATCACGTCTTCCACTTGGGGCCTACCAACGAAGGGCGAGAAGCTGTCATCATGGGGCCAGAGGGGGGCCAGAGGGGCCCCAGGCGCCCTGCTGGCGCGGCCCCACCCCTGGTCGCGCTGGGAGGCCGCCTGGGGGGCTCCCAGGAGGCTCCCACCTCCTCTGGTGCCCTACCAGGACCCCTATTTATTCCCGTGACGGAAAAACCCCGAAACAGAAGTCATGTTCCCAATTCTCTTCTTGGAGCCGCCGCCACCCTCTGTTCTTCTCCGGGAGGGCTAATCTGGAGGCTGTTTTGGCCTCCGGTGAGGGGAGATTATCGCCATCGTCCTCATCATCACCACTCCATCCTCCCTCCATGACTTCTCCATCCATGTGTGATTAATTCCCTGCTGTAGGCAAAGGGGATGGTAGGGATTGGATGAGTTAGATCATGTAATAGTTTATCAGATTGTTGGGGGCATGTTGCCTATCATCTAGATTGTTGTTTATCATCTTTGCTTCAACTTGTTGCTCTTAATGCTTGTCACTTTGGGCCTGAGTGCCATGATTTCAGATTTGAACCCTATGTGTTTGCATGAATATATTTGTGTTCTTGATCCTATCTATGAGTTGTATGCAACTGTTATAGTCCGGAAACAGCGATCCCAAAGGTGACAGCTTGGGACACCAAAGGGGATGGACTATAGTTTGAGGATTCCGTGTATCCATTGATTGTTAATGCTTTGTTCCGGTGCTCTTTGACAGAAGCACCTTAATCTCCATAAGTTCCTTTCGGCCCCGTTCATAGCGGGATGGTAGGACAAAAGATGTTGTGCAAGTTCTTATTGCAAGCACGTACAACTACCCATGGGGTACATGCCTGATGTGTGATTTATGCCTAGATGATCATCGCTTTTCTGTGTGCCTTGCCCCAAGTTAAATACATGATGTATTTTATCCATGCAGCGCCCAACCATCCATCTCCCAAGCCTACAGTGTTTTTAATTCTGCTGGTTACTAGTTGTTTGCTTTCACTATTTTACTGTCGCTGTTTCACCACCACTATTTCCGTTGCCACCATCACTTCCAAATCGTAGTTACTATTAATATTTTGTTTCAAGTAAGTGTATCTCAGGTGCGGTGGAATTGACAACTCCATTGTCAAAGCTTGTTGGTATTCTTTGGCTCCCCTTGAGTCGAATCTATAAATTGGGTTATTCTTACCCACGAAGACTATCTCGATCCCCTGTAGTTGTGGGTTATCACTTCGGACATATAATCCGGGGTGCCCACAATTGGTCATGAGATGACCCGGTGTTTGAGTCTGTAAAGACTCAAAGGTAAGCCGTGTGATCATGCGATGGTCATACGGGGTCCATGAGACCTTAAAGATGGTTGTTATTGCATTAGTTAATCTTGCTAATATGCTAGATGCATCATGTTAGTATTGTTTAAACTGTCATGCCATGTTGTTGTTTTTCCATGGTGCTTTGGATGTTGTGCGCTTGCAAGTACATTCAATGTATTGACCTGGTGTGTCATACCAGACCTGCAGGCAATGCCGTGAATGCTTAGGACGAAGTTCCCGGAGTTTGCGAGCTAGGAGGTGTTGTCGGGGGAATATCCCATGGCTAAACCCGGCTTGGAGACAAAGCCGATCGGATGACAAGAGCCGGCTCACGGAGATGAAAGTCGGACGAAGGAATCAAGATGGAGTCCACCTAACTTGGAAGATACGAAAAGCTACAAAGACTTAGAGTAGGACCCGGATTGATATTCTACTTGTAATAGAAAAAGAGACTAGTTTGTATCCTACTAGGACTCGACATGTAAGCCTCCCCCTTCCACCTATATAAGGAGGGGTAAGGTGCCCAAAGAGGGCAGACTCAATAGACCACAATAAGCTCTAGATTAGAGATTAGTCCCAGGTCATTTAAACCCGGGACTACTAGACACAACCATAGGAGAGTCGGCGACATGCCGGCGACTCTCCATGAGCAAAGGAAAAAGACCTAGCCACAAACAGCATGTAGGATTTTTACCGGACGATGTTTCCCGGAGCCCGAAGCTGTATAAAATCGCGTCTCTCTCTCTGTGATTTTCTTTTCCTCGTACACTCGTAGCAAATGCCCCATAATCAAGTCCGACTCTACGGACATCTGCCGTGACTTTCCTATGACAGTTGGCCCCACCGTGGGGCCTACGCACAAGGGTGTTGTCATCTTGGAGGAGGTCCTCACGAGGATCGAGAAACTCATGATCGGCCGTTCGAAGAAGAACCGGCACGAACAAATCTTCATCAACAAGTCGACGATCCGCCGACTCTAGCAGGACTCGATCTGACCCGGGCTCATCGCAATCTTGGTTTCTTCAATATCTACATCTACAAATTTGATGGACTCAATCTTCATCGACAAAATCGGCGACATCATCTAGTGATCTGGAAACAAGTTTGTGGCTGCTGTCGTGCGTCGCCAAGATCGATTTTTATCACACCATTGTTTTAATCCAAAGAAATTTATCTGTTTCTACCGGCTGACCGGGTTGCTGCTCAAGAGATCCGTACATCAAACTATCAATCAGAAGACGCCAAGATCAATATTCGCTGTTGGACCATGGTGATCAGACGAAAAAGTAACGAGAGGGACAGCAAGCAGCCCAACAACACGAGTTTGCAGAATTTTTTAAGAGTCCTATCACGTGTACTACTCCTCACATTAGACTGGTTTTGTGATCATTGTTGATCCATCCAAGATTCGGAGCCAGCTATCATGATGAACGGATCGGCTCCTTGCCGGACACGCCGCCGACTCTTGCTTCAATTCGAGTTGGCCACCGTTTATAACGCAACTCAAAGTCCCACACGCACGGCCGTCTCCAACTGCTGAGCTCGCTCGACTCCGCCTGACCTCAATAGCAGCACGACCAGCCTGACCTCAATAGCAGCACGACCACATTATCGGGTCTTATAAGCGTGCCGGCTTTGTCCGCGTCAAAACGATTCTGTCTGTTGTCGACTCCAATTACAATCACGTAGCCGCATCTTTCTCAACTAAAATTGCAAAAGCACGCAGTACACAAACAAAAGTAAGCATGCTCAATGGATTAATTTTCATTAGTACACATGCATATTGGGTTGTTTAAAAAACGGATTGCATGTACGTGCATCAGCACCACCTGATCCATCCATCGCCGGTCAGCTACAAAACGCTGGCTCACATCAGTCCATTGTTGGGTGCGCCTGTCACCGGCTGCCGCAATGCCGGCTCTGCCAGTCACCGGCTTCGCTCGTCGCCGGCTCCATCCTCCAGCGACCTCTCGTCTACAGTTTTGCCCTCCACCAGGCCGTGCCGCACCGGCTCCACTTCACTATTATGGGTCTTTAAGTTCACCGACTCATTCATCGGCTAAACATGTTGGTGGGACTATCAATCACCGACTCCAACAAAGATCGGCTACAACCTCACCACGGTTGCCTTCCATGATGCTCTGGGTTTATTCTGCATCATCAGATCAACTAAATACATGGAGTCCCCAGCCGACTCCTCGAGTCGACTCAAGACTCGGGGGCTACACCTCCTATAGGATCCATCGGATATTGAGATATATTATGTTTCAACAACTGGTCATAATTGACCATCAAAAGTTTTGATCCATTGATTTCGACGGTAAAAATCCTGGCTCAGATTCCGGTTCGCTGGAAAAATTAATTCTGGCTCCCTTCGTGAGTTCTGGTTAATTGAAAATCCCGGCTCAGATTCCGGTTCATTGGAAAAATTTCGGCTCTTTCATTACGTCATCGGTGAAATCCCGACTCAGATTCTGGTTCGTTGAAAAAATTCCGGCTCTTTCATTGAGTTTCGGATCATCGGTAAAATTTTGGCTCCTCGATGAGTTCCGGTTCATCGAAAATTTCGGCTCCTTGACGAGTTCCGACTCATTTAAAGTTCCGGATCCTCAGCGATTCCCGGCTCATCAAAAATTCCGGCTCCTCGATAAGTTCTGGTTCATCGAGAATTCTGGCTCCTTTATGGATCCAGGATCATTATAAATTACCGGATTCCCAAGAAATATCGGTAAGACTCGGCACTTCTGGAACCCAGAATTTGTCACCTTATGCATTGCACCTTTTCATATCATGATGCATTGCATCTTTTGCATCCTTAAGTCGATTTTCATCGCACTGGATTTCGCCACAATCCATAAAGTCGATCTTCATCCCACTAGGCTCTCGCCACACTTATGCATAAAATGAACTTTCATATTGCATAGTCTTTTATACATATTGCATCATATTGCATATTGCATCATAAATTACATATTTTTACACTTTTCTCATAGACCTGGGGGCTTGATCAACCCGCTATCGGCTCTGAGCATGTATATTGCTTTGATAAGGCGAAGCGGAGGGGGGGGCTTGATGATACTCATCGAATCCTACCAGAAAAGCCGGCATATATATGTAAGACTTCACATGTGTTTGCTTCGATAAGGGGTTAAAGGGGTGTTCGATGATTCCCATCGACTCTTAAAACCGAAGAAACCCCGGCATACACATGAATTGTCCAACCACGTCGCCCGGCCTGTACATCTTAGAGCTTACATAACTAACGGGCAACCGGTTGGTCTAAACTTTGGGGTTTACATAAAAAACCTATCGAATTTAGTCCTAAGAGCCGGGCACGCTAGTCATTGAAAAGCCGGCTATACAGAGAAAATTCGACTTGTGAACCAATAATCTTTCTCAACATGAGAAGATGAGGTCTAAGTCGGCTTCTACTAGCCCCTGCATATTCATTTTTTGCATCATCCTGCATCTTAAAATTATTTAAAACAATTTTTTGCAAGTTAGACCTATGTGACTCGGCATAAGCACCCAGATGCATATACCGACTCATGCGGACTACACTTCAAAATCTTCTCAAAGACCCGACACGACGCAATGATGTTCGTGCCGTCTCATGGGGACTATACCTTCTGTATTGCACCTTCTGCATTCTTAAGTCGGCTTCTGTCGCACCGGCTCTCGCCATACAAGTCGATATCCATCGCAAACGGCTCTCGCCATACAAGTCGATATCCATCGCAAACGGCTCTTGCCATACAAGTCGATATCCATCGCAAACGGCTCTTGCCATACATATAAGTCGATATCCATCGCAAACGGCTCTCGCCATATATATAAGTTGACTTTCATCGCACTGGCTCTCTCCATATATATAAGTCGACACTCGTCGCACTGGCTCTCGCCATATAAAATATATAAGTCGACTTTCGTCGCGCCGGCCCTCGCCACATTCAGATGCTCATACCGACTTGGAGTTGGCACACATCATTACGGGCTGCTGAAGAAAACATATTCCAGCACTCAAAGGGCCACTCTATTTGGAAGCTGGGAACACAACCCATCATATCATATCTACCGAATTCAACAAATCCGCCTTCATCAATTTTTATCATCAAGAAAACATTTGCTGGATTCAACAAAAATTTCCGGCTTCGGCATATAATACTTTCCGACTTCATAAAACAAGCAATAAATTCTAAGTCCTAGGTTGCTGCAGGCAAGACAACCCAGCACTTGGGGGCTACACTACTTCGAAGCAAATTTCACAAGAACAAGTCTCAGGTTGTTGCAGGAAAGACAACCCGGCACTTGGGGGCTACACCAGCAAGGCTATCTTTCCAAGTCATCACAAGATGACAACTCGGAGCTTGGGGGCTATAGGTGATATGGACATAGCTTGGGGGCTACAGGTGATATGGACATAAAATTGCCCGTATTTTCGCGAGTCCTTTTGACAAGACATGGAAGAGAAAAAAGCAACATTGAACTCAAACGTGGAAGAGCTCAAAATTGAATCATATCGGGTTCATTGACATGAATTAGTGGAGCAAGCCGGCCTAATGGTTTGGCCTCCAGACCCGGTATTTATCCTAATTATTCATTATATTGGAAGTTTACCATGGACGCGCACCTAGCGTTCTCTTCTATGACAATCTCATTGCCAAGGAAAAGCAGAGGAAAAATGAAGCTCATGCCAAGACTGTGTCCAAGCTAAACTTGGGGGCTAATGTCGGGGGAATATCCCACGGCTAACCCGGCTTGGAGACAAAGCCGGTCGGATGACAAGAGCCAGCCCGCGGAGATGAAAGCCGGACGAAGGAATCAAGATGGATTCCACCTAACTTGGAAGATACGAAAAGCTACAGGACATAGAGTAGGACCCGAATTGATATTCTACTTGTAATAGAAAAAGAGACTAGTTTGTATCCTACTAGGACTCTACATGTAAGCCTCCCCCTTTCCACCTATATAAGGAGGGGTAAGGCACCCCAAAGAGGGCAGACTCAATAGACCACAATAACCTCTAGATTATTGCTTTGTGCGTCAATGAGTTATTCTATTGCAATATTCCTATGCATAGGAAACATATTAGACTTAAATGTGTTTGATATTTGCTTCTTAATGCTCTCTTTTGTTCTTCAACTCTTATTCCTTATTCTTATGTAACATCCCAATTTTTTAAATTCGGATGTTAATAGATCATCATATGCATCCCATGCTGTTTCCGCATTTTTCTGGAGTTTAAAAAATATTTTAAACATTTTTCAACGCATGGCAGTTCGCTGGAGAGGATATAAAATGACTTATCCCCATTTTTAAATGGTTTAAACATAGTTTGAAATATTTTTGGAGGCATTTTAAATTTACCTTGGAGTTATAAATAATTTCTAAAATTAATTTGGGAATTTATTTATACTCCAGGGAATTTTTTAAATGTTTTCGGAGTTTTTCGGTAATTTTAAATGATTTTAAAATTGCCGAAAAGCCATTTTTATTTTATTTGCTTTAGTTTAGATTTTTGTTGAATTTTTTGGTAAAGCCAAAAATTCAATTTAGTTTTAGTGATTTTCTAGAGAAAACGGAAACTAAAAATAGTTTACCGTTTTTTTAGAAAATTATTTTGGGCCACGTGGGCCTGTCTGCGTTCTGTTTTTTTTCTGCTCGTCTAAGTCGGTTCGGAGTCTGTTTAAAAAAATTTCGCCTGGGGCGGGTTATAAAAGCCCCCGCGGGTCCGCGGGGCTAGGCTTTCCCCGACCCGGAACCCGCTGCCGCCGCCCGCTAAGACCGCCTCCGCTGCCGCCGGATTCGCACCGGAGCGCCGCCGCCTCCGCCGCCGGTGACCGCCGGCAACCGCCGGGCCCCGCGCCGGCTGCGCCCCGCCGCCCGACGTCGGCGACCGCCGCCGCCGCCGCCCCGCCTCGCCGGCCCTTCGTCGGAGTAGGCGCCGCCTCGCCGGTGTTGCCGAGGTAAGCGCCGGCCATGGCAGCCTCCCCTGTAAAAGAAACGAGTTAGATCGGTTTAATTTTTTTTTCAGATCTAGGTCAAAACCGGCGGCAGGGACCCGATCGCGTTTTCGTAAAAAAATTATTTACGGATAGGTCCCTGTTTGTAGTTTGGACCCCGGTGCCACCCCGGTACCGTTTTCGCGGTTATTTTTTAACCGTAGCTCGAGATTAAGTGATTCCAGCTGCGTTGCGACCGTGTCGAAAAGTTCTAGCTAGTAGACTAAGTTTTGTAGAAGTTTGAAGTTTTCAAATTTGAATCCCAAGCAGATTCAAATTTGAACTTCCGGTAGCCGTATCTTTTAAAAGGTGCGCCCGTTTGCGTCGTTTCTTTTTGCGTTAGTTTTCTTTTGTCGAGTACTTTAAGTTTAGCTTCTGTTAGGAAAGTTTTGCTACTGTTCTTTGTATGTTTATTACTATTTGTGCATATTTGTGTTGAATATATGTTGATTGGTGCTATGTTTGCTTGTATAGATTGTCCGGAGTGCGCCGCATCTTTTTGTGAGGATTGTGATCGTCTGGAACAGGAAGAAGGCAAGTGATGCTTTGATCATACTCACACCTATAATTTTTCTATATGCATTATGTTAAGAATATCACCCTATTGCGTGATAGGTAGTTTACTTTACTGTTGCTGCAAAACCAGTTAGGATAGCCACATGTCTTGACTTGTATTTGTAGATCAACCTAGCACGTGTTGTTACTTTATTGCTATGCTTTGTAGACGTGGTTTGGGTTGTGAGAATTCATGGAGTGCATGTGAGCTATTTAATAATTTGTGTAGCAACTTTATAATAAATAGAATTCACTTCTGGACGGGCGGGTTGCATCCTGGTGGATGTGCCTTGTCTAAGGACAGTGCCGGGGTTAAATGCACCCAATGGTTGGTTTGGTGGTGAACCGGGTGCGTCATGGTGTCTACCCTCTGAACGCAGTGGGCGCCATCTAGGCTCAAAAAGATCAGACATGCGGTATTACTAGTAGCTTCCATGTACAGCCACTGGCTATATGGGCTCTGGCTTATGAGTACGTTGTGGGGAACCTGGCCCTGGTAGCTAGCTGATGTAGATGTGTGTTAGGTGTACCGGCTACCAAAGGGTGGAGGCAACCTCTTCGGAAAGTCTTTGTCTCAATCTTCGGGTTGAGTCCAGTGGGGAACGTGTAGAACCTCTGCAGAGCATATAAACTGATCATGATTAGCCGTGTCCACGGTTACGGATGAACTTTGAGCAACTAGTTGGTACTGTTGATGAATGATCTTGACAGATGAACACTTAACAATAATTTGGTGGGAAAGACTAGCATGGGTTGCTGTGTGTTTTCAGGTAGAATTCAGCCTAAAATTTTGACTAGTTTAGTTTAGGAGAAAATTGGCTTTCTGCAAAACAAAACCATAAGCCTTTCCTTTGACTCACCTTGCATATAGTTGTAGGTCCTTTATGTATATCTCTTCCGTGTCACTTGCCGTACAAATCAGATGTACTGACCCGTTGTCGGGCTGTAACCTTCGGTGTTGCAGGTTTTTCAGACGACCAGTAAGATGCGTTTAGGGTTGAGGGTCTACACTCAGCATGTTCGCTTGTGGATGTTGATGGGACTCCTCGCTATTTGCTTTTTCTTCCGCTATATTTATGTTGAATAAGCTAGCCTTGAGCTATGCAACTTGTTATTTGTTTTATTCTGGATCATACGTTATAATAATGATGCACTTGTACTTTGATATACATCTATGAGACTGTGTGTGCCAGCGAGTTTGATCCAGGGACTGTCACTTGATCACAGAGACTTCAATTCTATGTGAATTGGGTCGTTACATCTTATGAGAGCACCTTTTATAATCTTCATGCCTAGCTTAAAGGCGTAAAAGAAAGCGCTTGTTGGGAGGCAACCCAAGATGTTTTTACTTCTATTTTTAGTGGTCTTCATGATTGTTACTACTGTAGCAACATCATTGTATCTTTATTTTCAAGCTTTGTGCCAAGTTATAGCCTCATACGACAAGGGAAGTGAAAGTTGTGACATGTTGTCCAGAAAACAGATTCTGTCCTCGTGACGGGAAAAATCAGATCAAATCACCTGTTCATATTTTTGAGCTGATTTTTTTACACAGCGTGCTCTATACAATCACGGAACTTTCGTATGTTTTGAGTTTTTTGATTTGAGTTTCAGAAGTACCACTAAAAAATTCTTTACTGCCTGCTGTTTTGTTTTTCACATATTCTGCCACGTTTTGTCTCTCCTAACTTTTGCAAACCATAAACTTTCTTTTTCTTTTCAAAAACCTTTTGGCAATCTTGAGAAACAGTATATCTTCAAGAATATCTTTATATCCAGTGGGGAAATATTATTTTATTAAGGGTACTAACCTATCTAATCAGCTTATGATGAGTTATGTATGAAGGGAGTTTTCAAGTGTGCGATGGAAGACGATGAAAGAAGATTCGGGAGTGTCAAGCGCTCAAGATCGGGGATGTCCCCATGCATCCCCAACAAATATTCAAGTAGACTCAAGGGTCTACGCTTGGGTATGCCCCCATGCATCCCCTTCTCCATCAACAATCATCAGTTCGTGCATCGTCTCACTATATTTTTATCGCTTCATGCGCTATGTGCTATGCTTGGAGCGTCTCGCTCTTAGCTTTTATTTTTAGTTTTGTTCAGCTTTGCTTGCTGTTAATAACAAGTTAGACCCCATCATGCTTTGTGTGGGTGAGAAACACGCTCCACTTCAATCTAGAACACATCATAGAGTTTTTCATGCCTATCTTTCTACGGTTGTGTGTTCTTTATCTTGTCGTAGCTACTGCCATGTTTAGTTTTAGTTGTAGTTTGTCTTTAGCAAGAGCCTTGGCTTTTGTTTAGTTTGTTGCTAGAACTCTCTTTAGTTTTCATGTTTATCTTGTTAAGAGAGTTGGTTCTTGCACTGAGTTGTGTCTTGTCTTGAAAACTAGGTGATTAAGGTTGCTATTTAATTTTAGTAGTAACTTGCAATAGTTTTGAGGTATTGATGTGAGTAATGTTTGAACTTTTGGTGTCAAGAGATCTAGCCTATTAGTGATAGGTGTCGTATTTTGGGCAATCCGTGTTTATTTTCAAAACCTACAAAACTAGTTGAGAACTCTAGCTACTAGATGGATCACTACTCTTCTGAGGGGTCGGATATTAGAGTACACTCACGTACCATGAGTCGAGGATGCGCAAGGATAACCAAACCCCCATACTCTCCTCCTCGGGGTACTTGTCTCTTTGTGAACCTCCTCATTAGATTGAGAGTTACCGATAATAAGTGCATGAGTTCTTCGGACTAATGTAAGTATTGAAAGTTGACACTTCCACCTCCTCATATTTGCTAGCCTCTCATGTGTCGTGCATTGCCTCCTTCTCACTCCGAGAGTTGGCATCCACCTTCGCCGGTACATCCAAACCCTTGGCATGAGACGCTCTATCATCATAAACCTCCTTATATCCTTCCTCAAAACAGCCACCATACCTACCTATCAAGGCATTTCCATAGCCTTTCCGAGATATATTGCCATGCAACATCCACCTCTTCATGACTTGATCTTCATGTCATACATGTTCCTGCTACACTGGCAGCGGCATACATTGCATACATCATGATAGCTACATCTTCTTTATGATTTGAGTACCTTGTAAAGTCTAAAAGGTCTTCTATACCTTCTTGTAAAATAGAGTGTTGCCCTTAAGTGAGGAAAAGATCCCAAAGTGGACAAAATAAAAGATCCCAAAGAGGACAAATGAGAGTTAAATAGAAGGAGCCATTATATTGAGGCCACCAATAAATACAAAAAAATAGAAAAAAGAGAAAAATAAATAAAAATATAGAAAGGGGCAACACTACTATCCTTTAGAAAAGATCCACAATAGTACTCCCTCCTATCATCGTACTCCATAGAGATGATCATTCATGCATATAGCTATGTGCGGACCTTCACACTATATAACTTGGCTTGCATATTCCAAGGATGAGCCTCCTCAAACGAGCTCTAGGTCTTCATGAGCGAGCAAGTTAGATGCATCCCCACTAGTTCCATTGGAGAGCTTTTAGCTCATATGTGCATCTGTTGCATGGAAATCCCTACTCCTCACATCATATCTATCATTTGGCCTTCTCGCCTATGATTGTACTCATTGATGTGAGCCTTTCTCATCCTTTTTGTCTTCCTCCTCCACCATATTTATTTCTTTGCCATCCTAAGTGTCAACTTTCGTGCTTATGCTCATCCATTGCATGAGTGCTCAAAATATCAAAAAGAAGTGGATCAAATTGACTTGTACCTGGCTAGTGGTCTGGGGACGAGTCAAGATAAGATTCCAAAGAAGACCAAGTGTGAAACTTTAGTAGATTGAGTTCTCAACACAAAAATATATTTTTTCTCGTATTCCCTATCCCCCTTCTTGCACGCAAACACCATTTGGAGACATTCGAGTCACGGACAGCTAAGAGCTCTTGCACCTAATGTTCTTTTGTTACTTGTTTCAATGCTAATATAGACTTTTGCATGTTATGACTTGAATTGAATTACATACCTTGATTGCTTTACTTTTCAAATTTCTTATATGGTTGCTAGCATGTCACCACAGAAATTATGTTTATTATCATTTACCTACTCGAGGACGAGCAGGATTTAAGCTTGGGGATGTTGATACGTCTCAAACGTATCGATAATTTCAGCTTGCGCCATGCATGTTTTGTGTGATATTGCTATGATCTAGATACAATTTCATACAGTTTTGATCATATTTTGACTAACTTATTAACTCAGTGCACCCCAGTGCCAGTTCCTGTTTTCTGGTGTTTTTCTATTTCAGGTCTCCTCCATAATAAAAGTGCTCCAAAAATTCGGGAAAAATCAGATAAGGCCCCATCAAAAGCCAGAGGGGCCCCACCTGGTGCTTAGGCGGCCACCCCGCGCGGCCTAGGGCTTGGCCGCGCCGGGTGGCCTCGTGGGTGACTTGGACCTCCCCTGGTGGCCCCCCTTGGATCTTATTTATACACCCGTCGCAAAAACCCTGATTCCAGACCCCTTTTCTCCAGAAGAAATTCCGATCTCCGCCGCCATCGCAGACAAGCTTCGGGGACCAGAATTCCTGTGCTGGCACCCTGCCGGGACGGGGAAGTGCCCCCGGATTCATCTCCATCGACGTTGCTTCCTCCCTCCATGATGCGGGAGTAGTCCCTCCTCGGGGCTGAGGTTTCTACCAGTAGCTATGTGGTCAATTCTCTCTCCCATGATGTGATCTTCGTTGTGATCATAGACTATGTTAATCTAGGGTGATCCCATGATGTTTCCCCTTCTTCTATGTATTGGATTTGATGTACTCACTTGATCTTATCTAGTATAATCCTCGAGACCAAGGTGACAGAGGTCTATTGGACATTGGTTAGAAGAATATTTTCATGAGTGATTTTCTCTTTTGTGTGTTGATTGAAGATTGAGAGTCTCTTGGTGCTTGTCTTTGACTATCCTTGAGATATGTTGTGGTGATTGTGGTACTCTCTTTGGATGGCCGCGGTGACATTGGGAAATCCATAGATTCAGAACTACAAACTTTGAGGTGTGCTTTTGTAGCCCTACATAATTCTCGTCCTCTCTTGACCACAATGTAATGACCTCCTAGTGCGTCTCCATTGCAATTTTTATGGGAAATATCATGTGATTAGACTATGTTAATGTTGTTGAGAGTTGCCACAAGTGAAAGTATGAAGCATAGGCCTAGTTTCCATCATTGTTACACCGTTTTTGTTCACTGTTGTCACTTGTTTCTTTGTTGCACTTTTATTACAGATTTATATTACCTTGCTTTGCCACACCTATCACCCATATTTTACCATTTCTTCGCCGAACTAGTGCACCTATGCAACTCCTAGTTTTATTAGGTGTGTTGGGGACACAAGAGACTTCTTGTATCTTAATTGTAGGGTTGCTTGAGAGAGACCATCTTCAACCTCTACTTCCCTGAGTTCGATAAACCTTACGTCATCCACTTGAGGGAAATTGTTGTTGTCCTACAAACCTCTGCGCTTGGAGGCCCAACATAGTCTACAAGAATAGAAGCGTGTGCAGACATCACTACCTCATCATGGTCCTCACAAAATCTCAGCAGCGGTACCCGCACTACCAAAAGCTCGTATACGCCATCATCATGACTTCAAGGAAAGTAACACATTTCTTCGACGAGCACCTCATCACGGTTGTGAGCAGCGCACCACTCACAGACATCCTTAACAACCCTGGAGCAACGAGCCGAGTCGCCGAGTGGAACATCGAGCTCAGCCCCCGCGACCTGCAGTTCAAACATCCAACAACAATCAAAGCCCAAGTACTCCCAGACCTTCTGGTAGAGTGGATAGAAGTGCAAACACCTGGCCCTCCAGACCTCTCCAACTCATGGACGACGTTCTTTGACGGATCAAAAATACATCAAGGCGCCGGAGCAGGCGTCGTTTTAATCTCGCCCAAAGGAGCCAAACTCAGATACATGCTCCAGATCAACTTCAGCAAGGTCTCAAACAACGAAGCAGGATATGAGGCGCTACTCCATGGCATGCTGATACGGTGAGGAAGATAGTTCTCTCACTTCTCGTTGGTTACCCCAAGTGGAAGGTGAGATGTAGCGGAGCAGCAAATTTCATTTAGCAAAACATGCTAAGGTTTAAGTTGTCTCCAGTAGGACTCCAAGAGATACAAGAAGGTGGTAAAGTGAACAATGGCGCCATTGACAATCTAAGGATTGCTTACTTCACCTGGACCTACACACACAGCAAATAACTTTGCTCCCAACGAGTACAGAGGAGTTGTCAATTCCTCCGGCCTTGCTGTTTACAAAGGATCAACGCAAGAGATAAAAGTGAAACTTAAAGTAAGAACTGAAAGTAAATTGAAGGTGTAAACAATGTTGGAAATATGGACCGGAGTCCCATGACGTTCACTAGTGATGTCTCTCTCCCAAAAGACGATAAAAGTGCTAGCGAGGTAAACAAATCACAGCTGGGCAATTGACTGGATTATAAACGCACCGAAATGCTAACTATTCTATAAAAGAAAGGAAGAGGCTCAAAATAAATGGGCAGTATGCCAAGGTAAGTAGACCGAAATCCATCTGCATCTACTACGAATCATCCACCTTGAGATATCTATCCAGAACATCTCGCTGGTATTAAGTTGTGAATCCCACCCAAAGTGTAAACTCAAAGCAACAAACAACTGCATTAAAAGAACTTTGCGTAAAGTAAACAATCCTTGAACCCGCAATTACAAGCACCGTTATTTTATCCCTGGTGGCAACAACACATCCCCTAGTCTCATGTTTCTGTCACTCAAGCTAGACATCAGGGGGCTGAACCCACAATCAAGCATAATGCTCCCTCTAGGAGTTGCAACAAATCACTTGGACAAAGCAAAATACAGCAACGGAGAACATGCAAGAATTAACTCAAGAACATAAATATAAAAGAGAACCAAATATATTACTCATCACCATCTGAACATAATCTCATAATCCATCAGATCCCAGCAAACTCAGCATAGCAACATAGAAAATTACAAATATTCCTCGATCATGTGAGGCAGCTCAGGAGGTCTCGAAAGTGGAAGCACAAAGAGGGGAGGAGAACATCACATAGCTACTGGTCATGGACTCATGGTCCAAGAGAGACTACTCACGGTACATCCAGGAGGCGTCCATGGCGATGGATGGTCTCCCGAAGGGGGTTCCTCCTTCCGGCAGGGTGCCGGGGCAGCTTCTCCTGGCAGCCCCGATCTTGAAACGGCGGTGGCGGCGGTACAGAGAAGAGAACGGGAATAGCAGATTGATTTTAGGGGTTTCCTTCGCGGGCACTAAATATAGGCCCAAGGGGGGACCGAGGGGGGGGCACAGGGCAGCCAGTGTTGGGGCACGCGGCACGCTACGCTAGCGCCAAATTAAAATTTCTACCGCGCACAACCAAGATCACTGCTACTGGGGATGAACTACGTGATTAGGGTTTACCACTAGACGCGCAGTCACGGCAGCGGAAGGAGAGTTGGCGATGCGTGTCAGCGGCTTCTCCTCGAATCCCTCGAACCGATCCCTCGTACCGATCCCACGAACGGAGTCCTGCGATCCGATCCCGCGAACAGTTCGTCCAAGCGCCGCAGGTGCAGCGCCTCCAAGGGATGCGCACGTACAAGGAGGAGCACCGGGCGGCGGACTGCTAGGTCCGGTGGCTCGGCCTGGAGGTGGAGTGGCGGCTAGGGTTGTGGTCTGTCCTGTGCCCCTTCGGGGTTCGCCCTAGCCTTTATATAGGCGCTCGTGGAATTGCCTCAACCCTTGAGGCAATCCGGACCCTCCATCCATATTCCATTCGGATCACATCCGAATGGGCTCCTTTCCTCTTAAGAGCGCGACCCTATAGGTTCACGTACACATGGACACGTCCCGAATAACATCCGGTTCGATAGTCGGTAGCGGTTCCTAGCAGAACATGCCGACTCCCATATATGCGTAAAGTCATAAGACGAACCATTACAAAGTGTCATATGCAACATTCCTTTTGCCTCACGATATATGTTGTCAAGCTCAAGGCGAGTACTTGTCACCCTTGTGATAGCTTGACCTCTCTTCTCGAAACCGTGATACAGATTCCTGAACCGGGTTAACACTTAACCCATGTTGCATGGCCATGCTTTCTGAATCTTATCACTCGAGAGGGCCCAGAGAATATCTCTCCAAAGTGGAGGGGCAAATCCCATCTTGATCAACCATGTCTCGCGGCATGTATCATGACTCACCCGTAAGCTACCTTTATAACTACCCAGTTACGGTGTAGCGTTTGATAGTCCCTAAGTGAGTCATTCCTCATCCCGAGAACATGCGAGGACCTCAGGTCTAGGACATGGCATATACATTGTATTGAGACTAACAGATGACAATATCTCACTGCGTCTCAAAGTGGGTCTCTGTCCAACTCAGTGATCCCATCACTAAGTTCATACTATCGGTAGCATCTCCATGCTCATGACTTGTGAAACATAGTCATCAATCGAATCATATACTAGTCAAGGATATGTGTCCGCATAACCTTATCAACTAGGGACCATTAGAACAATCATCATAGAATATATAGTCTCACAAACAAGTCACATACTTATTGATACATATCAGTGATGATGTTCAAGGACACTACAAATAACTCATGAATACATAAGGAGATAACATCATAACATGATTGCCTCTAGGGCATATCTCCAACAGTCTCCCACTTGCGCTAGAGTCAATCAGTTAGGCATCTAAGGCCCATGGCTCTTACGTGCGCCTCATGCTTCGGCATCGGGAGAGGCTTCGTCAAAGGATCAGCAACGTTTGCATCCGTGTGTACTTTGCATACATTTATATTACCATCATCTACGAATTGTCGTATGAGATGATAACGCCTTTCTATGTGCTTGGATTTCTGGTGATGCCTTGGCTCCCTGGCCTGTGCGATGGCACCACTATTATCACAATAGAGGTCCAACGGGTTTGCCGAGTCTGGAACCACACCAAGTAGGGTAATGAAATCCCTTATCCAAACACCTTCCTTTGAAGCTTCAGAAGCTGCAAGGTACTCGGCCTCTGTTGTAGAATCAGCTACCGTCTCTTGCTTGGAACTCTTCTAGCTCACTGCACCTCCGTTCAGAATGAACACATAACCAGATTGCGAATGAAAGTCATCCTTGTCGGTTTGGAAACTAGCATCGGTGTAACCCTTTACAACGAGCTCATCCTCACCTCCATAAACTAGGAACATATCCTTAGTCCTTTTCAGGTACTTTAGGATGCTCTTAACTGCTATCCAGTGGCTCTCGCCTGGATTAGCCTGGTATCTGCTCGTAGCGCTTAGAGCATAGGAAACATCTGGACGAGTACATACCATAGCATACATGATAGACCCGATGGCCGAAGCATACGGAATCTTATCCATGCGTCTTTTCTCATCAGGAGTCGATGGACCCTGAGTCTTGCTTAGATGAATGCCATGTGACACAGGCAAGAACCCTTTCTTAGCCTCATGCATGTTGAACCTTTTCAACACCTTGTCAATATACGTACGCTGGCTTAATCCAATAAGCCTCCTTGATCTATCTCTATAGATCTTGATTCCCAAAATGTAAGCTGCTTCTCCCAAGTCCTTCATTGCAAAACTACTTTTCAATGAGTCCTTGACAGCTTCAAGCATTGGAATGTCATTCCCAATCAGTAATATGTCATCCACATATAAGATTAGAAATACGATTGAGCTCCCACTAAACTTCTTGAACACACAAGGTTCCTTTTCGTTCTCGATGAAGCCAAACGATTTGACAACCTCTTTAAAACGAGTATTCCAACTCCGAGATGCTTGCTTCAATCCATAAATGGATTTCTGAAGTTTGCATACCTTACTAGCATTCTCCGGATCGACAAAACCCTCGGGCTGTATCATATACACGTCCTCTTCTAGATTTCCATTAAGGAAAGCTGTTTTGACATCCATTTTCCATATCTCATAATCGAAATAGGCAGCTATAGCTAGAATAATCCGAACTGATTTAAGCATCGCTACAGGCGAGAAGGTCTCGTTGTAGTCAATTCCTTGAACTTGTCGAAACCCCTTCGCGACAAGCCGAGCTTTATGGATTTGAACATTTCCATCCATATCAGTCTTCTTCTTAAAGATCCATTTGCACTCAATGGTTCTTGCACCATTTGGCAGATCAACCAAGTTCCAAACTTGATTGTCATCCATGGACTTTAACTCGGATCTCATGGCTTCAAGCCATAACTCGAAATCTGGATCCACCATCGCTTCCGCATATGTCAAAGGCTCATCGTTGTCCAACAACAATACATTTCTTGCATTACGCAACCTTTCTGACCTTTGTGGTGCGGGTGCTACTTCAACCACGGGTTCACTGACTGGCTCTGCCATAATGGCATCACTTGCCATGTCTTCCCCGAGTGGTTTATCTCGAACCTCTTCGAGTTGCACCGTCCTCCCACTAGCCTTCCTAGTGAGAAACTCTTTCTCAAGGAAGGTACCATGTCGAGTGACAAACACTTTTCCCTCTTGTCGGTTGTAGAAGTAATACCCTAAGGTTTCCCTTGGATATCCCACGAATATGCACTTATCCGATTTGGTGCGAGCTTGTCCGACTAAAGTCGCTTGACAAACGCTTCACAACCCCAAATCTTTAGAAAAGACAAACTGTGACGCTTCCCAGTCCATATCTCATATGGTGTCTTATCTACGGATTTAGATGGTACTCTGTTTAGTGTGAAAGCTGCAGTTTCTAGAGCATGACCCCAAAATGACAACGGTAGATCTGACTGACTCATCATCGATCGAACCATGTCCAACAAGGTGCGATTCCTCCGTTTCGATACACCATTTCTTTGAGGCGTTCCAGGAGGAGTGAGTTGTGGAACTATTCCACGACTCTTGAGATGATCATCAAACTCTTGACTCAGATATTCACCTCCACGACCTGATCGTAGAAGTTTGATCGTCTTGCCGAGTTGATTCTCTACTTCATTCTGAAACTCCTTGAACTTTTCAAAGGTTTCTGACTTGTGCCTCATCAAGTAGATATATCCATATCTGCTCAAGTCGTCGGTGAAAGTCACGAACTACTGGTTACCACCTCTAGCAGTCGTTCTCATTTGTCCACACACATCAGTATGTATGAGTTCCAACAAGTCGGATGCCCTCTCGCAAATCTTTGCAAAAGGTGTCTTGGTCATTTTGCCGAGTAGGCACGATTCACATGTCTCAAATGATTCAAAATCAAACGAATTTAAAAGTCCATCATCATGAAGCTTCTTCATGCGCTTTTCACTAATATGACCAAGCCGACAGTGCCAAAAGTAAGTTGTATTCAGATCGTTAGGTTTAAGCCAAAAGTAAGTTGTATTCAGATCGTTAGGTTTAAGCGTCTTGGCATTTATATTATAGATAGATTCACCTTCAAGATTCAAAATGAATAACCCATTCACAACGGGCGCCAATCCATAAAACATCTTATTCAAATATATAGAACAACCATTGTCCTTAATAATGAATTCATAACCTTGTCTCATCAAACATGAGGCAGAAATAATGTTTCGACTTAACGATGGAACATAATAATAATTATCAAGCTCCATTACAAATCCAGAAGGTAAATTAAGTTGCATGGTGCCGATGGCTAATGCAGCAACTCTTGCTTTATTCCCGACGCGAATGTCAACTTCTCCTCTTGCGACATCTCTACTTCTTTTTAGTCCCTGCTTCGAGTTGCAAATGTGAACAACCGATCTGGTATCATATACCCAAGAACTATTAGAAATATCCGCAAGATAAATGTCTATAACATATACAACAAGTGTACCTGTAGAAGACGTACTCCCACTGCTCTTGCCCTTGCTGGCGAGCCACTTGTTGCAGTTCCTCTTCCAGTGACCATTCTCCTTGCAATAGAACCAAATGGTCTCCGCGTCAGGTCCAGGCTTAGGCGCCGGGGCTGGAGTCGGGATCACATCCTTGTCCATTCCCTTTGCGTTAGCCTTCTTCTTGGTCCATGACTTCTTGAACTTGGCCGTGTTCTGCACCATCAACACTTGATGTGTGCCCTTCTTAATGTCCTGCTCTGCTATCTTAAGCATCCCATGCAATTCAGTGGGCTTCTTTTCCATGCCATGCATATGAAAGTTCGTAATGAACGAGTTATAGCTTGGCGGAAGAGAACCCAGAATTGTATCTGTAGCTGACTCAGGAGTCAACGGACGCCCAAGACGATCCAAAGCTTGCATGTATCCCATCATTTTGATGATATGCGGGCTCAGTGGATCACCCTCTTTCAGCTTGCAATCCATCAGGGATAGCCAGACGTTGAACCTCTCGGTCCTAGCCTGAACCTGAAACATGCCCTTAAGACTCTCGATCATATCGAAAGCCCTAATGTCTTCGAACTGCTGTTGCAGCTCGGGCTCCATAGAAGCCAGCATGAGGCAGCTGATCTCAGTAGACTCATCCTTGAGTTTCTGATAGGCATTCTTAGCAGCAGCGGTGGCATTATCAGCCGGTTCCCCTGGAAGCGGTTCCTCTAGAACATTTTCCTTTTTATCATGCTTGAGAACAATTCTCAGATTTCTATACCAGGTGGTAAAGTTTGTTCCATTCAGTTTATCTTTCTCAAGGATGGATTTCAACGCAAAATTGGTAACTGGAGCAGGTGGTTCCATTGATCTACAACATAAAATGCAAAATACTAAGACATGTATTCATGAAGAGCAATTCATATAAACGCTTTAATAAAATTACTCCCACTAAGTTCAACATCCCTCTAGTTGACACTAAGTGATTCAGGATCCGATGGGGCGAATTGACTAGTGAGCTTTTGCATCACTGCTAGCCGACTCGACCTACCGGTAAGCAACTCCTTGCTAATCGCATCAACCATACGACTCCTGTTTGTTGACGCGCATCACATACACACCAACTCCTATGCCCCGAAGCCCAAAACTGTTTTGATAGCCTCGACAAGTTAACCAAATGCTATGCATGTAAGTGTCCGACACAAACCCATCACGCCAAGGAGATCTAGCAGCGCCCTAATTTTATAGGTCTACTACTAAACATACATGACATGTGATGTGCAGCAATTGGGGAGGAAAATTTTACTTGACATTATTTGAGGGTTTCATCCTACTTAAAACATCTACCATGTCAAAGAAGGATGCATAAAGGGATAAACTTTCACAGGCAGTTTATACAAGTGATATGGTATAGCCCCTTTATCATAGCGCATGGTGATCTCCATCTCCATGTGCGCGAACCTCCCATGGAGATCTCCATCTCCATGTACGGTTGTCCTCGTGGTGATCTCCATCTCCACGCCGTAGTGTCAACCGCCAAGTGTTACATAAGTTACTATGCTATTACAAACTAATAGCTATGAAATTAAGTTACATTACATGGCTTCACATGTTGACACGTAGGTCATTAATACAATAATGAGACAACCACATGGCTCCAGCCGGTTGTCAAAACCATGACACGCAGGTCATGAACAACAACATACACAATGGGCTACACCAAATCACAATCATTCCCTGCAAAACCAAGTTAGATGTTCTACCACCGTCTAAATCTCTTTTAGCACTAGTCAAATTAGGTCTGCGAAAAATCACCTAATTAACTAAAACCAGTCGCTGTTTTGCAAATCTTTTCATTCTGCATCGTTTGGTAGGTCACGGAGCTGAATCGGAGTTCATATGTACAAGATATGGCCTCTGAACCGAACCTGCTCACAGATTTCTGGACAGCGCGGATCATATCCACGCCGTGTCCCGATCCGTGTCCCGGATCAATCACAAAGTGATATCCGCGTGCTACAACAGGGTTTACGGCACACTGTCTATCCCAATGGCGGATAACCGACCTCTAGGGATAAGTTGTGGCACGACCTAAGTAGCTCGCGCCTCGGGATAGATCATGAAACCAAGAACCTCAAACATGCAAAACCAATCTGATCTACCAACACAAGATCCGATCTACATATCTCCATATGAAATTCTATCACGAATTCAACACCACGCAGCAGAGGCTCTGATACCACTGTTGGGGCACGCGGTACGCTACGCTAGCGCCAAATTAAAATTTCTACCGCGCACAACCAAGATCACTGCTACTGGGGATGAACTACGTGATTAGGGTTTACCACTAGACGCGCAGTCACGGCAGCGGAAGGAGAGTTGGCGATGCGTGTCAGTGGCTTCTCCTCGAATCCCTCGAACCGATCCCTCGTACCGATCCCACGAACGGAGTCCTGCGATCCGATCCCGCGAACAGTTCGTCCAAGCGCCGCAGGTGCAGCGCCTCCAAGGGATGCGCACGTACAAGGAGGAGCGCCGGGCGGCGGACTGCTAGGTCCGGCGGCTCGGCCTGGAGGTGGAATGGCGGCTAGGGTTGTGGTCTGTCCTGTGCCCCTTCGGGGTTCGCCCTAGCCTTTATATGGCGCTCGTGGAATTGCCTCAACCCTTGAGGCAATCCGGACCCTCCATCCATATTCCATTCGGATCACATCCGAATGGGCTCCTTTCCTCTTAAGCGCGCGACCCTATAGGTTCACGTACACATGGACACGTCCCGAATCACATCCGGTTCGATAGTCGGTAGCGGTTCCTAGCAGAACATGCCGACTCCCATATATGCGTAAAGTCATAAGACGAACCATTACAAAGTTTCATATGCAACATTCCTTTTGCCTCACGATATATGTTGTCAAGCTCAAGGCGAGTACTTGTCACCCTTGTGATAGCTTGACCTCTCTTCTCGAAACCGTGATACAGATTCCTGAACCGGGTTAACACTTAACCCATGTTGCATGGCCATGCTTTCTGAATCTTATCACTCGAGAGGGCCCAGAGAATATCTCTCCAAAGTGGAGGGGCAAATCCCATCTTGATCAACCATGTCTCGCGGCATGTATCGTGACTCACCCGTAAGCTACCTTTATAACTACCCAGTTACGGTGTAGCGCTTGATAGTCCCTAAGTGAGTCATTCCTCATCCCGAGAACATGCGAGGACCTCAGGTCTAGGACATGGCATATACATTGTATTGAGACTAACAGATGACAGTATCTCACTGCGTCTCAAAGTGGGTCTCTGTCCAACTCAGTGATCCCATCACTAATTTCATACTATCGGTAGCATCTCCATGCTCATGACTTGTGAAACATAGTCATCAATCGAATCATATACTAGTCAAGGATATGTGTCCGCATAACCTTATAAACTAGGGACCATTAGAACAATCATCATAGAATATATAGTCTCACAAACAAGTCACATACTTATTGATACATATCAGTGATGATGTTCAAGGATAATACAAATAACTCATGAATACATAAGGAGATAACATCATAACATGATTGCCTCTAGGGCATATCTCCAACAGCCAGGAGGGTTCCCGACCCGCCCTAGGGGGGGTCGTGCCAGGGACCCTCCTGGGGCCCTGGTGGGTCCACTCCCTTCCATACTTGGTTCTTCGGGAAGCTTTCGCGGCGCTGATTTTTTATATAATCTTTCCAAAATTTATTTGGCACTTTTAATGGCCGGAAAACCTGAAATATAAAAACAGCAGAAAACAGGAACTGACAACTGGGTGCACTGAGTTAATAGGTTAGTCCAAATATGATCAAAAGTGTATAAAAGTTCAAGAAAAACATGGAGCAAGCAGAAATTATAGATACGTTTGGGACGTATCAACATCCCCAAGCATAATTCCTGCTCATCCTCGAGTAGGAAAATGATCACAAGCATAATTTATTTGGCGACATGCCACACAACCATATAAGGACTTTTATGTAAAGAAAACAAAGCATGCAATTCAATTCAATTCAAGTCTTAACAAGCAAGAGTCTAAATTAGCATTGACAGAAGCAACAAAAGAACAAATGGTGCAAGAGCTCTCGTTGTCCGTGACTCGAATTTCTCCAGATGGTGTTTGCGTGCAAGCAGGGGACTGGGAAAAAGAGAGAGAAAATGTTGTTGAGAACTACTATCTAATAAAAGTTTCACACTTACTATCCTTTGGATTCTTATCTTGACTCATCCCCAGACCACTAGCCAGGTACAAGTCAAACTGATCCACTCCATTTCGATATTTTGAGCACTCATGCAATGGATGAGCGTGAGCAAGAAAGTTGACACCTAAAAGGCGAAACAGAAAGAAGGTGGAGGAGGAAGACAAAAAGGTGTGAAAAGCTCACATCAATGAGGACAATCATAGGCGAGAGAAGGCCATATGATAGATATGATGTGAGGAGTAGGGATTGCCATGCAATGGATGCACATGTGGGATAAAAACTCTACAAGGGACTAGTGGGGGTGCATCCAACTTGCTTGCTCAACAAGACTTAGAGCTCGTTTGAGGAGGCTCATCATTTGTAACATCCCAAAATTCTCTAAATTTTGGAATGTTAATAAAATTAAATAGATAATGATTGTTTGCTTGATGTGTTTGATTTTCTCTGGGATTTAAAACTTTTTGGAGTTTATTGAATATTAAAAGGAGAGGAAATAAAATGACTTTCCCTAATATTCATAATTGGTGTTTTGGAATTTATTATTTAAAACAAAACCAACAAAACAAAATGAGAGAAGGTAATATGACACCTTCAAAAATTAAAAGTTTGTAAAATGTTTTAAATCATTATTGGAATTCTTTTGATTATTCAAAATATTTTTCAACTAAAGGAAATTCATTTGAGAGGATATAAAATGACTTATCCCCTTTTTAATAATGTTGGAGAATATTTAGAATATTACTTTAAAGTTTTTAAAATTTATTTTGAGTATTATAAATAACTCTAAAATTATTTTAGGGATTTTATAATGCTAAGAGAGTTTTTATTTCATTAAACTGATTAATTAAATATTTTAAATGAGTTGAAAAAGTATTCCAATGGGATATCTTTATTTTACAAAATTATTTATTGGTGTGACAATTTTAAAATTTATATTTTATTATTTAGAAATGGTTTGTCAATGCTTTTGACCAAATAAAAATATTTTTAATAATTTATTGGATTTTATTTGATTTATGAAAAGTATTTTATATTTAAATAAAGTATTTAGAAAATGCTTATATTTTTATTTTCCTTTTTGGAAAAAGTATTCATTAAATAATTTTCTTTAGATTATTTGAAGAATTTAGAATTTTATTTCATATTTTTCGGAGTTACGGTTGATTTGATTTAATTGTTTGAAGTTTCGGATTTTAAATAAAAAGAAAACTCGTAGCCTCGGCCCATTAGCCTTTTTCCGCCGCGAGAGTAATTTGAGCCCGATTCGGTTTGTTTTTTTTCTTTTACTTTGCCTATTTATAGTTTTCAGAATTTTCTTTTCTTTTCTTTTTATTTTTTTCGTTTACAAACCCTAGCCGGTAGGACCCGCGGGCCGCCGCCGCCGGGCCCCGCCTCGCCGGAGTGGCCGCCGCCACAACACTGCCTCCGCCCGACGCGGTCTCGCCGCCCCTCCGACCGAGCCGCGCCGGCCACGTCGAGCGTCGCCCGCCTCGCACGCCCGCACCGGCCACCCACCGCCTCGCCGCCGGATGGCTACGCCGAGGAGCCGCGCCGCCCGCCCGAGCCGGTTCACCGCTCGCCGGGCCGCTGGACGCGCCGGCCGCCGCCCCTCTGCCCTGTCCGCTGCCTCGCCACGCCTTCCCGTGCTCCCATGCCGCGTCGCCTCGCCCTCGTCGCCGGAGCCGCGCCAAGTTCGCCGGAAACGGAGTTCGCCGGAGTTGCTCTGGCCAGATCTGGTCCCAGGGACCCGATAGCGTTTTTGGGAAGAATTTTAATTGCAGATCAGTCCTTTTGGCAGAAAACCCCCCGTTCTCGCGCCGGCAATATCTCCGCAACCGTAAGTCGGATCGAGGTGAAACTTTTTCCTACGCGCTTGTGTTGTTCTGTACTTTAGCATGGTATAACTTTTTGCACACTTTGCACACTTTTGAATTTGAATTTATTTCAAATTCAAATTCAAATCCCGGAGGCCATATCTTGTAAGTCGTTGATCCAAATCGAGTGATTCTTTTTTGCGTTCGATCACTCGTTCCATGTACTTTATGTCTATACCATGTGTTCACCAAAATTCAAATGTTTCTTGATCTGTTTATTTCAAATTCAATTCAATTTTTCAATTGCTATAACCTGCGTTGTAGTATTCCGTTTCACGTGATTCTTTTTGCATATCGGATCATTTGAGGCATGTTATCGGTAACGTTCACACACTTTTCAAGTGGGCATGATATTCACCTTGAATTCATAAAAGTCCATGATCACAATTCCTTACCGATGAATCTTTAACTGTTGACTCTCTCAAGTTCACTTCCACCGATCACCTTCGAGCACATCGACAGTTGTACCGTGTCAAGCCTTTTGTTTTGTTGCTAAAACCTTTGTGTTTGTTTGTTGATCTTTTGTTTGTGTTGTTGGTGTGATTGCTTATTTGAGTTTCTTCGTTTGCGATAGATTTCTCAGAGTGTGACGAGTAGAGTTGACTGGACCGTGAGAGTGAAGATCTTCATCGAATGGAAAAGGCAAGTTACACTTTGATCATACCTCATCCTATATTTTGTATTATGCATGTAGCAAATTATCACTCTATGCATGTGTAGGATTATATATTAGTTATGATTTAAACCTAGTAGGATAGCCATATGTTCTGACCTTATAATTCATTGTCGCCCTAGGATCGTGGTTGTTATATATTTCTATTGCTTTGTAGACGGGGACTGGTTGAGTTATCATTGAGCTATGTGAGGATTAATGACTTGACTAGCAAACTTAAATAGAAATCACCTCTGGACGGGCAGGGAATGCATCCTGGAGCGCATGCCTTGGATAAGGAGGGAACAGAGCTAAATGCTTCCCGAATGGTTGTTTGGTGGTGAACCGGGTGCGTCATGGCGCGTACCCTCTGAACGCAGTGGGCGTCATCCAGGCTCAAAAAGATCGAACAGACAGTGTGACTAGTAGCTTCCATGTACAACCACTGGCTATATGGGCTCTGGCTTAGATGAGTAAGTTGTGGGGAACCTGGCCCTGGTAGCTAGCTGATGTAGATATGATAGGTGTACCGGCTACCAAAGGGTGGAGGCAACCTCTTCTGAAAGACTATGTCTCAATCTTCGGGTTGAGTCCAGTGGGGAAAGTGTACAAACCTCTGCAGAGTATAAAAACTAATCATGATCGTGTCCATGGTTATGGACAACTTTGAGTAACTGGCCATTATTGTTGTTGGATGGTCTTGACAGATATTTCACCATAATAAGAATTTGAGTGGGAACTTTTCATAAAGGGATGGTTGGAAGTGGTGTAGCCCGATTTAACCATACTTAGGACTAGCAAGATAAATTAAAAATTTGATTAGTTGTAGTATGTGAAGGAAAAATCAGCTTTCAGCAAAACAAAACCATAAGCCTTTCCTTTGACCTACCTTGCATGTATATGTAGGTCTGTTATATACTTTTTCGTGTGACTTGCCGTACAAATCAGATGTACTGACCCGTTGTCGGGTTGTAACCTTCGGTGTTCTAGGATTGTATTCGACGATTAAGTGATGTGATGTAGGGTTACAATGTCTATACTCAACTATGCCGGTGGTGTTCATGGACGCCACGAAGCTCTTTATTGTTTTTCCTCTGTATTCTATTTGTAAGCTAGCCTTGAGCTATGCAGGTATGCTTTATTATAATACTGGATCTTCGATGTAATATATATATGACATGTGGTTTATTCTTGATATTACATCATGTACTGTGTGTGCTAGCTATTGATCCAGGGACTAGCACGGAATGCACAGAGACTTGTTTTCTTAGTGAATCGGGTCGTTACAGATGGTATCAGAGCCCATGTTGATTGTAGGTCGTGACCCTAGAAAATGGATAGGAAAAGCCATAGGAACAAAAATATTTTATCACTCTGTGATTACTTACTCTCTCCACTAGTATTTTTCATCTATTATTCATCTTCTAAACTTCTTATCTTGTTTTACTATGAATACCCCTTTGAGTTATTTATATCTCGGAAGACAAGACATTTGAGAAGAACATCATGAACCTCGTGGATCAATTGAAGTTACGACTGCCAAGAATTTGGAGGAGTATCCTATTGATTTAATAAGGATTAGTGTTTACACTACGAGGGGATCTTTAAGATCAGCTTAGCTGAGAAGGATGAAGTTTAGATTCAGACCACCACCTTTTAGGTGAAGTTAGATGAACGAATTTCGCGTAGTATGATGAGATCGTATGTCTTGCACATATGACCTTACTTTAGGTGTTGTTTGTGTGTTTTGACTTTTGTGACTGTATTGTTTGTTGTTATGTGTTGCTGTCGAACGTAGGTGTTTTTGCCGCTTTCTTGTTTGAGTGCTTATGCTTGGTGTTATCTTTAGTTGTTGTCTTGTTGGTGTTATAGTTTTGCCCTAACCCTTGCCGTATGGGTTTAATAGATGGAGTATGGAGTAGGACTCGCCTTTTCTGGGGCGATGTCGAGACTGAAGGTGGAGCATTGGATTTATAATATGGAGGAGCACATGAAGATAAACAAGGTTGGAAGTGAGGACATGGTCCCCTATGCTGTTAAGTACTTGGTAGAAGAGGCTGCTACTTGGTGGATAATGCACCAAGCGATTAACGAGTCACGAAGGAAGATTACTTGGAAGGAATTTACAAAGATTTTGTTGGGATCCCGCCTCGTCACCCCGACGCAAAGGACGGTAAACCTTAAGAGGCACCATGCCTGCAAAAATTTGCGGTGAAGCAGGACACTCCTACGAAGGACACCAGGATGGATGTCCCCATTGTGAGGAAATTCACTCGGGTGAAGAATGCCCCACTGCACAAGTCACATGTTTTACGTGTGAAGGAACTGATCATTACCCCGCTCAGTGTGAATTTTTCATCCTGACACAACAAGTGGTTTGACATCAAAAGGAAGGAATGAAGAAAGTTATCCAAGAATTGAAGGAAGCACCCGTGAAGAAGAAAAAGAAGGACATTAGCCACATTCAGTGTTATCGGTGCAGGAATATGGGACATTACGCCAACATGTGTCCAGAATTGAAGGGAAAGAAGAGTTTGTGAACGCGGAAGCAAGGATGCTGACTCGAAGAAGCTTATGTTGGCAATTGGAGGACAGACGTTCGTGGTGTGCACTAAGTGTACGTTGTTACCTTTTATTGTTAGTTGGAGATGTGTATCGATGCATGTTTGCTATGTATGATTAGATGTGTTATGTCATGATTTGTTTTCTTAAGTTTTGTCTTGTACCCTGTGGCCCTGATATGTATTTGGTTGTTGTGACGTGTTGTGTTTTGCATTTCTTCTACGTGAGTAGAATAAGTTTACGTTTCATTAGACCCCTCATCTATTTAGTATGCTTCAAGACTGAAGGAGACATAACAACAACAAGAATAAACTTGGCAAGTGACTCAACGATATGAAGATTGTTTCGACATTGCAAAACTGAAGCTACCGTCATTGAAGACCTGAAGACTTGAAGACCTGGAAGTTTGAAAGTTTCTACCGTTAGATCGTTTCAGTGAGCTGTCATTTCTTGTTTTACCGACAGCTACACATCAAAACTTATGTTTCAAAACTAGTGTGATGTTTGTATGGGTATCTCTCCCTATCTCTCTCTCTACCTCTCTATCTACATCCTATTCCCCCTCATCCTCATCCCTAAATTGAAGAAGCTACTACAATGGCTGCTAATGCCAAGACGAGGATAAAGATGGAGGCAATTTAGTGCTGAGTTCAAAGTTAACCCCTTGTGCCAAGATCTTACAACAAGCAAGCACAATCTTGCTGAAGGAAGAACCCCGAAGGAAGTTATAGTTCACCGGTGCACGTTTTGTAGCAGGCTACGTAAACTTGAGTGTTGTGAAGAAACGATAGATGTTTTGGTTGGCTTGCAGAACTATGGATTTGTCTAAACCCAGTTCATGAGCAAGAGGAACTTTCTGCAAGGCTTGTGAGAATGACCGAGTGTTAGATTGCGAGATTCACTAAACCATATACAAGGAAATGATTTGGGTGCGGAATGGATTGATCACCATGACGACTACTCTTATTATTCGCTCTTGCTATGCGGGATAGTAAATCTTGAGTGACTTACCTATAGCAGAGAGACGACGATGTTAAACCTGGGCCATAGAATGGTACGATGTGTGACCCCTGTAGAAGATTACCGTTTGTGTTATACGGTGAGTATGGACCAAGACCTTTTGCTGCAGATATCCCGTAGAAGTATGTTTGATGACCACCATGAGGAAATCGATAGTTTCTTAGTATTGGCGACTGACCTGTCAACCATGAAGGTTCAGTATACGGAAGACTCCTCTTTTTCTAAGGATTCAAGACCTGATAGGAGGAGGTGAATCTCTTTGAAGGAGGTTATCGACGGAGTAAGATTTTGAAGACCACGTCGCATTCCTTTTAAGGGTGGTAGCACCCTAGCTCAGCGGAGGATCGATGGACTGTCATGAAGACCCAAAACCCTAACTTTCCTTTCTAGCCTTCTCGAATCTCGAGGACGAGATTCCTTTTAAGGGTGGTAGTGTGTAACATCCCAAAATTCTCCGAATTTTGGAATGTTAATAAAATTAAATAGATAATGATTGTTTGCTTGATGTGTTTGATTTTCTCTGGGATTTAAAACTTTGTGGATTTTATTGAATATTAAAAGGAGAGGGAATAAAATGACTTTCCCTAATATTCATAACTGGTGTTTTGGAATTTATTATTTAAAACAAAAGCAACAAAACAAAATGAGAGAAGGTAATATGACACCTTCATTATTGGAATTCTTTTGATTATTCAAAATATTTTTCAACTAAAGGAAATTCATTTGAGAGGATATAAAATGACTTATCCCCTTTTTAATAATGTTGGAGAATATTTAGAATATTACTTTAAAGTTTTTAAATTTTATTTTGAGTATTATAAATAACTCTAAAATTATTTTAGGGATTTTATAATGCTAAGAGAGTTTTTATTTCATTAAAATGATTTATTAAATATTTTAAATGAGTTGAAAAAGTATTCCAATGGGATATCTTTATTTTACAAAATTATTTATTGGTCTGAGAATTTTAAAATTTATTATTTATTATTTAGAAATGGTTTGTCAATGCTTTTGACCAAATAAAAATATTTTTAATAATTTATTGGATTTTATTTGATTTATGAAAAGTATTTTATATTTGTATAAAGTATTTAGAAAATTCTTTTATTTTTATTTTCCTTTTTGGAAAAAGTATTCATTAAATAATTTTCTTTAGATTATTTGAAGAATTTAGAATTTTATTTCATATTTTTCGGAGTTACGGTTGATTTGATTTAATTGTTTGAAGTTTCAGATTTTAAATAAAAAGAAAACTCGTAGCCCCGTCCCAGTAGCCTTTTTCCGCCGCGAGAGTAATTTGAGCCCGATTCGGTTTGTTTTTTTTCTTTTACTCTGCCTATTTATAGTTTTCAGAATTTTCGTTTCTTTTCTTTTCATTTTTTTCGTTTAGAAACCCTAGCCGGCGGGACCCGCGGGCCGTCGCCGCCGCCGGGCCCCACCTCGTCAGCCGCCGCCGCCAGCGAGCGCAACACCGCCGCCGCCCTGTCCTCACCGGAATGGCCGCCGCCACCACACCGCCTCCGCCGCCGCGGTCTCGCCGCCCCTCCGGCCGAGCCGCGCCGGCCACCTCGAGCGCCGCCCGCCTCGCACGCCCGCCGGCCACCCACCTTTCGCCGTCGGACGGCTACGCCGGGGAGCCACGCCGCCCGCCCGCGCCAGTCCGCCGCTCGCCGGGCCGCTGGATGCGCCGGCCGCCGCCCATCTGCCCTGTCCACTGCCTCGCCACGCCCTCCCGTGCTCCCGTGTCGCGCCGCCTCGCCCTCGTCGCCGGAGCCGCGCCAAGTTCGCCGGAAACGGAGTTCACCGGAGTTGCTCCGGCCAGGTCTGGTCCCAGGGACCCGATCGCGTTTTTGGGAAGAATTTTAATTGCGGATCAGTCCTTTTGGGAGAAAACCCCCCGTTCTCGCGCCGGAAATATATCCGGAGCCGTAAGTCGGATCGAGGTGAAACTTTTTCCTACGTGCTTGTGTTGTTCTGTACATTAGCATGGTATAACTTTTTGCACACTTTGCACACTTTTGAATTTGAATTTATTTCAAATTCAAATTCAAATCCCGGAGGCCATATCTTGTAAGCCGTTGATCCAAATCGAGTGATTCTTTTTGCGTTGGATCACTCGTTCCATGGACTTTCTGTCTATACCATGTGTACACCAAAATTCAAATGTTTCTTGATCTGTTTATTTCAAATTCAATTCAATTTTGCAATTGCTATGACCTGCGTTGTAGTATTCCGTTTCACGTGATTCTTTTTGCATATCGGATCATTTGAGGCATGTTATCGGTAAGGTTCACACACTTTTCAAGTGGGCATGATATTCACCTTGAATTCATAAATGTCCATGATCACAATTCCTTACCGATGAATCTTTAACTGTTGACTCTCTCGAGTTCACTTCCACCGATCACATTAGAGCACATCGACAGTTGTACCATGTCAAGCCTTTTGTTTTGTTGCTAAAACCTTTGTGTTTGTTTGTTGATATTTTGTTTGTGTTGTTGGTGTGATTGCTTATTTGAGTTCCTTCGTTTGTGATAGATTTCTCGGAGTGTGACGAGTAGAGTTGACTGGAGCGTGACAGCGAAGATCTTCATCGAATGGAATAGGCAAGTTACACTTTGACCATACCTCATCCTATATTTTGTATTATGCATGTAGCAAATTATCACTCTATGCATGTGTAGGATTATATATTAGTTATGATTTAAACCTAGTAGGATAGCCATATGTTCTGACCTTATAATTCATTGTCGCCCTAGGATCGTGGTTGTTATATATTGCTATTGCTTTGTAGACGGGGATTGGTTGAGTTATCATTGAGCTATGTGAGGATTAATGACTTCATTAGCAAACTTAAATAGAAATCACCTCTGGACGGGCAGGGAATGCATCCTGGTGCTCATGCCTTGGATAAGGAGGGACCAGGGCTAAATGCTTCCCGAATGGTTGTTTGGTGGTGAACCGGGTGCGTCATGGCGCGTACCCTCTGAACGCAGTGGGCGTCGTCCAGGCTCAAAAAGATCGGACAGACAGTGTGACTAGTAGCTTCCATGTACAACCACTGGCTATATGGGCTCTGGCTTAGATGAGTAAGTTGTGGGGATCCTGGCCCTGGTAGCTAGCTGATCTAGATATGATAGGTGTACCGGCTACCAAAGGGTGGAGGCAACCTCTTCTGAAAGACTATGTCTCAGTCTTCGGGTTGAGTCCAATGGGGAAAGTGTACAAACCTCTGCAGAGTGTAAAAACTGATCATGATTAGCCGTGTCCACGGTTACGGACAACTTTGAGCAACTAGGCATTATTGTTGTTGGATGGTCTTGACAGATATTTCACCTTAATAAGAATTTGAGTGAGAACTTTTAATAAAGGGATGGTTGAAATTGGTGTAGCCCGATTCAACCATACTTAGGACTCGCGAGATAAATTAAAAATTTGATTAGTTGTAGTATGTGAGGGAAAAATCAGCTTTCAGCAAAACAAAACCATAAGCCTTTCCTTTGACCTACCTTGCATGTAGATGTAGGTCTCTTATATACTTTTTCGTGTGACTTGCCGTACAAATCAGATGTACTGACCCGTTGTCGGGTTGTAACCTTCGGTGTTCCAGGATTGTATTCGACGAGTAAGTGATGCGATGTAGGGTTACGATGTCTATACTCTACTATGCCGGTGGAGTTGATGGACGCCACGAAGCTCTTTATTGTTTTTCCGCTGTATTCTATTTGTAAGCTAGCCTTGAGCTATGAAGGTGTGCTTTATTGTAATACTGGATCTTCGATGTAATATATATGAGATGTGGTTTATTCTTGATATTACATCATATACTGTGTGTGCTAGCTATTGATCCAGGGACTAGCACGGAATGCACATAGACTTGGATTCTTAGTGAATCGGGTCGTTACATCATTGGAACATACAAGCCAAGTTCTATAGTTTGAAGGGTCCCCACATAGCTATATGCATGTATGATGATCTCTATGGAGTACAAGGGATAGAGGATGAAGTACTAGTGTGGATCCCTCAAAAGGAATAGTAGTGTGCCGTGACGCCCCCAAAATCAGACCGTGTACAGTAATCATACACGCAAGGTACACGATCGATATCTGGGACTCATGGTAAGATATCACAACACAACTCTACAAATAAAATAATACAAGCTGTTTAATACAAGCCAGGGGCCACGAGGGCTCGAATACAACAGCTCGAAAGCACAAAGTTAGCGGAAGCAATAGTATCTGAGTACAGACACAAGAATACAAGGTTGCCTTAAGAAGGCTAGCACGCCTCTTGCTTGGGAACCTCCAAACTACTCCTGGTCAACGGGGAACTCGACGTCGTAGAAGGAATCAGGGATCTCATGCTCCTAGACTCCAAGGCTCCAACGTCGACTGCAGCGGCCGATCTGGAAAAACAAAAAGGGGGAAATAAAGCAACAGTGAGTATCTAGCATACCCGTGAGTCTTACGTCCGCTACTAAGCATTTATTCATTGTATCAAATGGAAAGGGGAGGCTGTATATAGTGGACTGCAAGGTAGAAATCAGAATAAGGGTAAGAAGCTAGGCCTATCGAAGACTAGCATCTTCTGACGAGTCTTGCAGCACAAGAAGAGAACAGCCAACAGTTTATTTAAAGCATAAAGTAACAATGAAGCAGAAGTTGCTGCAGCATTGTATAATAATAAGTTGTAATAATTAACAATAATAATGCCTCCGAGTTCCCCTCCTCGACTTCCCTGCGAGGAAGAAGACCCGGAACCATACAGTTTAATAGTAGTAGTTTGTAGGCGTAAGGTCCAGCTTCAGCATAAAGCGTCCTGTTACCGTGGACACAACTATTCGAATAGATTAAACTCCCTGCAGGGGTGCACTACTGTTCAGCCTGCACGCTCGGATCTCCAGGGTGGCGTACACCTTGTTAGGGAATGCCCCGCCGAGGCTATCCGACACATTGCATCCCATTCTAGGCTCAGCAGAGAGGCTATTCGCCGGACTATATCCTAGGCGCTCAGGGGTCTAGGTCCCTCACCCTGACACGCTCCTGCACGGTGCGAGTCTGGACAGTGAAGCAAAAGAAATTCCAAACACACCTGCTGCAGCAAAGAAGGCAACACCGCTTCCCGGCGATCAGGCCGCAGTACTACTAACGTCTAAAGAGCTTTTGGACGGACTACGACGCGGAGGGCCCACACCGTAATCCCATGTGTAGGTAGTGCGTACAGACCAATGGTCCTCTCAAGTCCTCCACCGAACCATTTAGCATTTTAATTAACCTGCGTGACAACCGTTTTTGTTGCCTTGACTTAACTGACCCGCGGACAACGACAGCAGTCAGGACCACCAGTACATCGGTGCCTGCCCTGTCGTCCCACCAAGTCTCTGCGGTTACCAATAAGGTGAACCGACTCCTTACCTTAACTCGTGTGTGCTCTTGGTAGATCTCGACTTTCGTGGTTTTGTAACTCTCGCGAGATACGAGCAGGGGCCAAGCACGCCAGTAACGTTGGTCGTACCCTCCCTATCGTTCCCGGCGCAAGACCTCTCGCGGGCACCGTTGGGTCGCCCGACTCTTACCTTTAAGGACAACCGTTGCTCAGGTACCTAGATCGGCTATACAGAGTCAGCAACGAGTGGAGTACGAGGATTACTCCTCGATAGCTCCACTTGATGTGGCTCGGCAGAGTCGAGCTAGAGGGCCTTAGGTTGTGTCTGCATTGTACCGTACTTGTCACAGTTATAATATATTGTACCCGCGTTCACTCCCCTGAGTGATCACGACCCTCTATCTAATCCTAGCTAACAATGTGCAGGCTCACTGATGAATAATGCATAAATATAATAGGCAGCATAGGATAAAGGAAGGTACACCAAGGGGCGACAAAAACAGGCTATGCAATTGAATAGGATTGTAACGTAGCAGCAGCAGTAACAATGCCCAGTGCAAGAAATGTACGGAAAGATAGGCGATATCTGGGGAAGAGAATGGCTCTGCTTGCCTGGAAGCTCGACGGTAGGGGTAGGGTCGTCGACGAAGTAGTCGTACCCGGCAGCGGTGTAGTCAGCGGTAGCAGCGGGGTCTACCGGAGAATAAAGGGGGGCGAGAAACAGTAAATGCAAAGAAAACATATACAAACAGATGCATGACATGGCAGATGCAATGTTAATGGTGTTCTAACACAGTGCAATGCACGTTGCTCGGAGCAGGAATTCATCCGGGGATGAAATACCGGCTTCGGGTGGTTATCGACAAACGGCCCAGAGGGGGGATGTCGATGTTCGTTGTGTTAGAGGAGTGTGGTTGACATACGGATAGCGTATCCGTTTTTGTTATATTTATCTGATCAATTTTGATGTATAAAGTTTTTGAATCTCACTTACGGTTTAAAAGATATTCAATTTTAAACTTTAAATCATTTTAAATAATTTTCTGGATTTTCTTTATTAATAAAATGCAGCATTATCCACAGAGGGATTGACTGGTTAAACCTGACAAAGGGGACCCACCTATAAGGTTGACTGGTCAACTGACCAGTCGGTCCCACATGTCAGCCTCTAAGGTTTTATTAATTCATTTTTATTAATTAAAACAGTGGGGTGGCCCACATGTCATACACTCAATTTATAATGGCATTTTTAATCAAACAAATAATCAAAGGGTCCCATGTGTCAATGACTATAGTGATAAATTATCAGATTAATTATTTTAACAGGCCTAGGGCCCACATGTAATAGACTCAGGGGGTATTTAGCTTAGCAGTGGTGTTAGGGGTTAAGCTAATCCTTGCGGCCCCACATGTCATTGAGGGGGCTATCTCTTTTTAATTTTGTGTTTAGTGTGGCTAATAGGAGGGGTCCACGGGTCAGAGGCACAAGCTTGCCTCCCGCTGGGCTCGCACGACAAAGGTCGTCGGCGGCCATGGCAAGCGGCCGGCACGGCGAGGCCGTGGCCAAGTGCCGCCGCTCACGTGCAGGGGGTGCCCAGGGAGTGGCTTGGCGTCCAAAGGGTGTGGGGTGCGGGGCCATGGCGCGTCGAGCGCGCGCACGTGCTCGCCAGGGCTAGGTCAGGCGCAGGACGTGACATGGCGTCCGAGCATGGAGTCGGGGCTACGGAGACCAAATCGACAAGGGTTGCGGTGGATTCGAAGGCAAAGCTCACAGGGATCTCGTAGGGAGGGGCAGCGGGCTCGGGGGAGGCGCGAGCAAGCCTCGATTCGTTTGCGAAGCTCCGCGGTGGCTGGAGGTAAACGGCGATGATGGCGTCGTCCTGGCTCAATTGAACGCGCGGGGAGGTGAGGACGTCCACTCCGGAGCTCCTAGACATGGCGGCGCGGCATGAGGAGGCCAGTGGCCACGGGAGCCCGCGAGCCGTGGCCATGGCGGCGCTTGGGCGACCTCGGGAAGAAGCAGGGCGGCGTGAGGGGGGTGAGGGGAATGGGCAGGGGCGTCTAGGGTTTCCAAAGGGTGGCTACGGTGGCCTTATCCCCCAGGCGAGCCGGGGATGGCCGCCACGGCGACATGGAGTGGCCATGGCCGCGGGATGCGTGCCACGCCCCCCCTGTGAACAGGAGAGGAAGATGAGTGAGGGGAGTGGGCTGGGCCGTGGTGGGCTTCACCCCGAGCGTAGTATAGGGATTTTTCTTGTATGTTTTTTTTGTATTTCCTTTTTCTGTTTTCTCCTGTAATATTTTGTTTAGCCACCAAATGATTTTTTTGTAAAATATGATAATTGCTCGGATATTTATATTATAATTTATCATGTTGCTACAAAAACATTGGACACCATAAAAATTCATTTGCAATTTTGTTTTATTTAAAAGGGGTCAAATTCTATTGTTTTGCTATTGTTTTGATTTGTTTACATTATTTAAACCTTGTAATAAATTCCCACTACCATTATGTCATAACATATTGAATATTAGATATTTAACAAAATTGTTTGGACAATTTTTGGTGGAAACAACTTTTCACATTGTTTTGGACTTTTTATTTGGGTTTGGATTTGAATAGCCATGGTCAAGGGTAATCATTTTTAGCAAACCATAGTGGCTTCGCATTATCAACAGTGATCACCGTAACGTGACACCCGGGGTGTTATAAATCTCCCCCACTACAAAGAATTCTCGTCCCGAGAATTAAAAGTAGGGTAAGGGGCAAGGTTTTGGTCTCGTATTCTAACGATTCTTTTGGGTCTTGTTGTCCTTCTCAAAGAAGTTAATCCTTCTCGTTGATGTCTTCACTTCTCTGCATCGGTGCATCTCGACGAGTTGTTATCCTACCTGCAGGGGCTTCATCGTACTTATGAATAGGTTAGGAGGAATCTTAGTGGGGTCGAGTTGATACAAGATTTATCAACCGAAGATGTCCAAGGGAATGGGGTACAAAGTATCCTCCGAGTTTAAACTCAGGGGAATACATCGAGAGAAACAAAAGAAGGCATGAGAAGTTTTCAAGCGGATATGCAATCATTCATCGATGATAACGGAGGATGAAAAGTGGTCCAGAGCATCAGGCATAAGCAATGTGTCTTGTATTGGACTGAATATCACAAGGTAGAGGACTTGTGAGTTTCATACGATGTCAGGCAAGAGGAATAACCTCGAGAACAGAAAGTTACAAGAGAGTCAGGTTTCGATCCTGTGGAACAGTGGGTTATGGGCCCACATTGAATAAGAAGGGTGGTGACAAACAGTGCGATCAAGTTGCAAGGTAAGTCAGAGAACAACTTGTTAGCTATGTCGGCAACAACATCAGTGCCAAGGGCGAGGGACGGAGAGAACCATTTTCCTGCTAGTTAAGACGAGGCGGACCAATAGGCAAAGTTCTCGTCCATCGGTGGTTACCGAAATGTTATCAACAATAGTAACAGGTTGTACGGACAAAGTAGTACACCGAAGTGTTCACATCAGCAGGGAATTATCACTGCTCGGATAATTTATATTCAAAGAAAGGTTAAACAGACCAATGGAAAGGAAAATGTGATGATACACAAGTATCAGGTGTATATCTTTCCCAAGGGAAAGCAAAGCAAGATATACATGACCAAGTTTGTATTGTCAGGGAGTCAAAGGAGGTTGTTAATGATGACACAAATCATCGAGGGGCAAGAATGGTATTACCCATAATGAATTAAATTGACACTTGGAAGAAGACAAAATGTTGATGATGACCACGACACATCATGTCAAAAGGCTTCAAGAAAATACAATCGAATAGCAACATCACCAAACAAAAGGGGTGGTGGAGAAAAAGGTAAGAGGTGTTCTCGGTTGACGACAACCCAGAACCTGTGGAATGGCAAAATCGACGAGAAGTAGGGCACCAGCAAGAATTCAAAAGAGGTGGTGCAATGGCCCGATATTGTCGAGATACCATAGGGGTAATACTCGAAGGTAGAACGGAAGATCATAGACGTATTATAAATTCATGCCAAGGGGTTAATCATTTTACAAGAAGCTTTCATGATAAGTTCTACATTGTATCCATGGGCATGAACACAAAGGTTTAGGGTCGACTCCCACTTATTCAATCCATAGCCTTTCATTCACTTCTCGCTGTCGATGAATTTGTAGTGTTCAGAAATGTATTTGGAATAACACCAGTAGAGTATGACCCATAGAATTTCATGGGTTCACACAGATGGATGAAACATAGATACAACCCAATGGGACATTTTACGAATCTTTACAACCAACAATAGGAGTAAAGGATACAAGTTCGAAAGCAGAAGGCTAACGACATGAAGTAGATGATACCATTAGCGGGAGGCATCTTGTATCAGGGGAAATTCATAAATGACTTAGGACACATTGAAACGGTAGGTAGTAATCCACCAAAAGGTCAGGTGGCATACCGTGAGTCTAGTATGAGTATCGGTACTCAACCATAAGAAGCAAGAATGCCAAAGTATTGGAGATAGAAGCATCGGAATAATTCGATGCTTAAGTACAAAGCAATTATGACTTCCATATAGGTGTATCAGATTCAGATACATCGATCAAACATGAATAAGTTGAATAGAAGCTTGACGGTTAATCAATTAAGGTTTGATTTACAGAGAACCGGCCCATGTCCGGAATGACGCCTGAGCCGGAAGAATGAATTCATGGGTATCACGGATGATTGCGTGCATTCGCACACATAATGATTGAACAAGACCAGGACGACAATCACAAGGGTTGTCAATGAAAAATACTCAGACATATGTAATCAACCATAATGCAAGTAGGTAAGAAGAATCTCCAAAAGCAGAAGGCTGCGGATGGATTCACGAGGGTCAAATAGTATTTCAAAGTATTTTGGGAATCACAGGAACCACTTAGAATGAACGGATCCTCGATAAATGTGAGGAATTATCCGCAGGGTGAAAAGAAGCTGCAAGGCAGTAGGAACAAACGAATTTTGAAACAACGGAAAGTACTTCGATGCATTTTGTGAACACAAGAGCAACTGGGATTGAATGGATGAACGGAACGTGTATGTGGTTATACATACAGACTTATCGGTGGCAGGGAATTGTCAAGGTATCAGCACAAATGGTCTCGGGAATTCAGCGGAGAGTAACTTCGACATCTTCTGGTGAATCAGGTCATCATCTGTGGTGAGGGATCTCTGGGCGGAATCAGTCACGAGAACCTAGAGTTAGAGTTAGCAAAATATTTAACCCGAAAGGAAGAGAGAGCAGAGTCCCAGAGTAAAGGTACGGAGTAAAAGATCCTAATACCACCCAGTTTGCGACGTGGGTCCATAAGCCACACGACACTGTCAGTAAAGTAGTTTTGCAAAGACTAGACTTGATTTTGACCAAGGAGTTGGAAGGGGGTGTCCTACAGGCAGTCAGCTCTCATACCAACTTTTGACGCCCCCAAAACCAGACCGTGTACAATAATCATACACGCGAGGTACATGATCGAGATCAGGGACTCACGGTAAGATATCACAAAACAACTCTACAAATAAAATAATACAAGCTGTTTAATACAAGCCAGGGGCCACGAGGGCTCGAATAGAACAGCTCGACAGCACAAAGTTGGCAAAAGCAATAGTATCTGAGTACAGACACAAGAATACAAGGTTGCCTTAAGAAGGCTAGCAGAAATAACAACAGATCGGAAAGGCGAGGCCTCCTTCCTGGGATCCTCCAAACTACTCCAGGTCAACGGGGAACTCGACGTCGTAGAAGGCATCGGGGATCTTCATGTCGCGGTAGTCGGCATCGGGGATCTCATGCTCCTGGACTCCAAGGCTCCAACGTCGACTGCAGCGGCCGATCAGGCAAAACAAAAAGGGGGAAATAAAGCAAGGGTGAGTATCTAGCATACCCGCGAGTCTTACGTCTGCTACTAAGGAATAATGCATTGTATGAAATGGAAAGGGGAGGCTATATATAGTGGACTGCAAGGTAGAAATCAGAATAAGGGTAAGAAGCTAGGCCTATCGAAGACTAGCATCTTCTGACGAGTCTTGCAGCACAAGAAGAGAACAGCCAACAGTTTATTTAAAGCATAAAGTAACAATGAAGCACAAGTTGTTGCAGCATTGTATAATAATAAGTTGTAATAATTAACAATAATAATGCCTCCGAGTTCCCCTCCTCGACTTCCCTGCGAGGAAGAAGACCCTGAACCATACAGTTTAATAGTATTAGTTTGTAGTGGTAAGGTCCAGCTTCAGCATAAAGCGTCATGTTACCGTGGACACGGCTATTCGAATAGATTAAACTCCCTGCAGGGGATGCACCACTGTTCAGCCTGCACGCTCGGATCTCCAGGGTGGCGTACACCTTGCTAGGGAATGCCCCACCGAGGCTATCCGACACATCGCAACCCATCCTAGGTTCAGGAGAGAGGCCATTCGCCGGACTATATCCTATGCGCTCAGGGGTCTAGGTCCCTCACCCTGACACGCTCCTGCACGGTGCGAGTCTGGCCGGTGAAGCAAAAGAAAATCCAAACACACCTACTGAAGCAAAGAAGACAACACCGCTTCCCAGCGATCAGGTCGCAGTACCGCTGACGTCTGAAGAGCTTTAGGACGAACTACGACACGGAGGGCCCACACCGTAATCCCACGTTTAGGTAGTGCGTACAGACCAACGTGCCTCTCAAGTCATCCACCAAACCATTTAGCATTTTAATTCACCTGCGTGACAACCGTTTTCGTTGCCTCGACATAACTGAACCACGGACAACGACAGCAGTCAGGACCACCAGTACATCGGTGCCTGTCCTGTCGTCCCACTAAGTCTCTGCGGTTACCAACAAGGTGAACCGACTCCTTACCTTATCTCGTGTGTGCTCTTGGTAGAGCTCGACTTTCGTGGTTTTGTAACTCTCGCGAGGTACGAGCAGGGGCCAAGCACGCCAGTAACGTCGGTCGTACCCTCCCTGTCGTTCCCGACACAATACCTCTCGCGGGCACCGTTGGGTCGCCCGACTCTTACCTTTAAGGACAACCGTTACTCAGGTTCCTAAAGCGGCTATACAGAGTCAGCAATGAGTGGAGTACAAGGATTGCTCCTTGATAGCCCACACTTGATGGTGGCTCGGCAGAGCCAAACTAGGGGGGGCTTAGGCGGTGTCTGCATTGTACCGTACCTGTTACAGTTATAATATTGTACCCGTGTCACTCCCCTGAGTGGTCACGTCCCACTATCTAATCCTAGCTAACAATGCGCAGGGCTCACTGCTGAATAATGCATAAATATAATAGGCAGCATAGGATAAAGGAAGGTACATCAAGGGGCGACAAAAACAGTCTATGCAATTGAATAGGATTGGAACGTAGTAGCAGCAGTAACAATGCCTAGTGCAAGAAATGTACAGAAAGATAGGCGATATCTGGGGAAGAGAATGGCTCTGCTTGCCTGGAAGCTCGACGGTAGGCGTAGGGTCGTCGACGAAGTACTCGTACCTGCCAGCGGTGTAGTCAGCGGTAGCAGCGGGGTCTACCGGAGAATAAAGGGGGGGAGAAACAGTAAATAGAAAGCAAACATATAAAAACAGATGCATGACATGACAGATGCAATGTTAACGTTGTTCTAACGCAGTGCAATGCACGTTGCTCGGAGATGATCACAATTCATATACAAAGCAAACATATACAAACAGATGCATGAAGACTACTTCATTCGCACGTTGGTGTCTTGTGCTGATGATCACAATTCCCACAAGCCATATGCACCTTGGCTGATGGAAATCTGCAATTACTATCGGGACGTGCCATTCCCCGTATCAATATTCCCGAAGATTTTTACTCCACCTGTAAGGGAAGTGTTGCAGATTGTTACTCGACCCAACGATCAGTTTGCAGAGCACACTGGCATCCGCGCCCAAATGACTGAGCGCAATATTCGCTCGAAATTTATCAAGCCAATGCACCACATGGAGGTTTCTCTTCGGTCCCAGCAAGATTTCCTTCAGAAGCAGAAGATGATGGATGAGATCAACCATTTGCGCAACATTGCCATGAACAACAATCAGATGTTGCGTGAATGTCTTCGCCGCGATTGGATAGGTCTGCGCAAATTCAATTCCCTCGGTCAACTTCAGTGCTGCGGCTTCGAAGAATATCCTCCCCATCTTAACAGGAACTGGAAAAATGATGATCATGTCGATCGACCAGATTTTAATATTCCTCTGCTGCCGAAGAACAGGGACGTGATCAGTCTTGATGATTACTATCACATCCCTGTGAACACCATTTCTTCCGACTCCGAGAAAGATGAAGTGCCTCAACGCCAAGCGAGAGTTTACTCTCCACTTCCTCGAAGCCCCAGGACTCCGCCGGAATCGCAACTGGAATATTCTGGAGATCAACATTCCTTCAGAACGAAGATTACTCCACCAAGCGGGACATAACTCGTGCTCCAACGCTCGCAGAATCTTCTCGACGTCGCCAGCGCCGCCCAAGCGAGTAGGGATTTCTTTCGACCCTATTCTCGGACTGGATGACTGCAATGCTCAAAGAACTTAATCAGTTCAAGAGAAATAAAGTCTGGTCCCTTGTCGATAGACCTGATCCTAAGAAGCATTGATTTTTCGCAACAAGCAAGATGAAGATGGCATTGTTATAAGGAATAAAGCTCGACTAGTTGCACAAGGCTACACCCAAATCGAAGGTATTGATTTTGGTGAGACTTATGCACCAGTTGCTCGACTTGAATCCATTCGTGTCATGCTTGCTTTTGCCAATTAGAATGGTATATTGCTATATCAAATGGATGTCAAAAGTGCCTTTCTTAACGGTGAAATCGAAGAAGTATATGTTATGCAGCCACCAGGTTTCGAAGACCCGAAGAATCCTGATAAGGTGTACAGGTTGCACAAGGCCCTATATGGATTAAGGCAAGCTCCTCGTGCTTGGTATGAAACACTGAAGGATTTCCTTCTGAAGAAGGGCTTCAAACCAGGAACAACTGACCCGACTCTATTTACTCATGCATACAAAAATTATCTTTTTGTGTGTCAAATTTATGTCGATGATATTATTTTTGGCTGTACTAACCCTGATATCAGCGAAGAATTTTCTCGTATGATGTCGAAGAAATATGAAATGTCTATGATGGGTGAATTGAAGTTCTTTCTCGGTCTTCAAATCCGTCAAAGAAGAATGGGACTTTTATATCCCAAGAGAAGTACCTCAGAGATTGCCTGAAGAAATTTGATCTTGTCAGTTGCAAAACTATCAAGACTCCAATGCCTACGAATGTTCATTTAGATGCAGATGAAAAGGGCAAACCTTTCGATCAGAAGAAATATCGCTCGATGATCGGTTCGCTTCTTTACCTTTGTGCATCTAGACATGAAATTATGCTATCAGTTTGTATATGTGCTCGTTTTCAGGCAAACCCGAAAGAATCACATCATATTGATGTCAAGCGAATTCTTTGATATCTTGCTCATACACCAACTTTGGGACTATGGTATCCCAAGGGTGCCCAGTTTGATCTCGTTGGATATTCTGATTCTGACTGGGCTGGTGATCGAGTCGACAGGAAATCTACCTCACGCACATGTCATTTCCTCGGTAGATCTCTTGTCTGTTGGGCTTCGAAGAAACAGAATTGTGTATCTATTTCTACGGCTGAAGCCAAGTATATTGCTGTCGGTTCATGCTGCACTCAAATTCTGTGGCTCAAGCAAACGCTGAAAGATTATTGTATTCTTGTGAAGAAAATTCCATTTCTATGTGATAACGAGAGTGCCATCAAAATTGCCCATAATACTGTGCAACACTCTCGAACGAAGCATATTGATATTCGTCATCATTTTCTTTGAGATCACGTTCAGCGAGAAGATATTGTTATCAGCCATGTTCGCACCGAAGATAAATTGTCTGATATCTTTATAAAGCCCTTGGATGAGAAAAGGTTTTGTGCACTAAGGTGTGAGTTGAACATCTTAGACTCACGCAATGTGCAGTAAGATCAAAACTATCGGTACTATGTATTATATGTTTTCTCTCTATGTAGTTTACTTTCGTTGTTTTTCTATCGTGTTTCTTTCTCGTTTATTTTTTGTTCGTTTGGTGTTGTCCTATACACTTATCACTCCGAGTTTTTCTTATCGTTGTTTTTCTCTCGCATTGACTAAGTATCGGACCCTTTTTCCCTCTATTCTATCCCTACAACATCTTTGCTTTTCTCTCGTGAACATGCATATTTGTACTCGATTATGATTCCCTTCGAATGTCATTGATTCCGAAGGAAATTCTATCGAACTTTTATCTATTTTTATACTCGATGTTTGATGAGTTTGGTCTCGGACGTGGAGCAATTTTCTTTCGGTTCATTGGGATTTTCCCGCGATTACCGCCACAAAATCCGTCCGTTGAATGCGGAGATACGCGGAATCTCCGCCGTTGGATCAGAGTGACAGTTATGTCAGACCCCTCCCTTATAAATATTGATCCCCCCACCGGCCCAGACCACGCAATTCCCTCGACTTCATCTCTCAGCTCCCGAAGTTCTCTCTCACGCGCCGCCGTGCCGTTCGTCGCCGTCGACTCCCTCGCCGCTTTGCTGCCGGAAGGAAGTCGCCGGAGACCTTCCCGTCGACGAGGAACTTCTTTTGCGCCGCCATAGCCGCTGTACATCACCGAGTTAGGCTATGCACGGCTCTGGACGCGATTCCAATCTCATCTGTTCATCATGCTCCGGATTTGTTCTTGATTTTCCTTTATTTGTTTTAGGTCTGTTGGATCCGTTTGGATCATTGAACTTTGGGAAATCAGTCGTTAGGATTCTCTCTCGATTTCCAATCTGATCTAGGTAAGAAATCCCTCGGATTCTCTCACTTAGGTATATCCCACAGATGCATATTGATAGATTTATGCTTGTGCAATTCTATCATACAAGTTCTTCGTTAGATTATCACTCGATGAAAATCTAGCCTAGCACTACCATGAAAAACTTGCTTGAAGACAAGTTCCTCTATATTTTTACTGCGTTCAAAATGTATTTCCTCGAAAACAGCTGGTACATGTTCACAACTTTCCTATATTCCCTCGTACCTATCTAGTTCTCAGGAAAATGTCTGAGAAGGAAGGTAATGTCAGAGCACCCAAGCGTGTGGGAGGTCGTACAAGAATCACCAACAACTCTGAAGGTTTTTCAGAGGATTAGATCATCGAGAAGAAACTGAGAACGCCGGAAGGCTCTGAGGAAGATGATCATACGAGAGAAAACAGACTGCAAGAGATTTGAAAGCTTCAAGCGCTTCGTTGGTATGAATACAAGTCACTGATTCCTCGCTGGGAGAGGTTGTTTGATTTGGAAAATCCCTGGTCTGATGTCAAGTCATTAAGGCCCAAGTGGACGAAAGATAATCGACCACCTCCTCCAGATGATGCGCACCCATCCTCTCTCAAAACACCTGCTGATTTTAAAGAGTTGGTTGAGGCTCGGGAAGCTCGAGCGCAAAAGCGTAAGGAAGCTAAAGAAAGAAAGGTGGCTGCTACCGCTGAGGGCACCGAGGAAGTTGGCCCGAGTGCTAAGCCGAAGGCTGGCAAGAAATCTGCCAAGCGAAAGAAAATGGAAGTCGTTGTCTCTCCACCAGAGGCAACTTCTGAAGAAGAAGCCAACTCGATGGTCAAGACCCTGGCACAGAGGCTGGCGTCGAGGATATTTCTCTGAAGAAAAAGTCGAGAAATAAAGGCATTAGGATCCAGGAGCCAGCTGCTAAGGCTCCTCGAGCAACAATTGACATGACCAATTTGGTCACAGATCCGCCTATTTCATCTGCTCCCCCAGTGGAAACTCGCAGACAAAAACCTTCGGTTAGGTCGAAGGGAATGGAAGCCCATGTGGATGAAGATGATGAGACCCTAATCCAGCGAAAGGAAAGACTGGCCAAACAACAAGCTCTTGAAGCAAAAGACTTGGAAAAGGAAAAGTTGTGCAACTTTCACAGTCAGCCCGAGCATAAAAAGGCCCAGGTTGCTAAACAGTTGGGAATTTTGCATCTGGTTAGCGACAAGTATAAACGCCAGATTGAAGAAGGCACTGTCCCTAGTGCTCCAAAAGAAAAGGTCGCGGCCCCAAGTGCCACCAAGAAAGTGGTGACTCCCACAGTCACGAAGGAAAAGGATGCAGAAGCTAGTGCTGCGAAGAAAAATGCTGAGGCCCCTAGTGCCTCGAAGGATAAAGTTGCGGCCCCTAGTGCCGTAACGAAACCCATTGCTGCTGCCAAGGCCACCAAAGAGGCCGAGAAGAAAGCCAAATAGGCTAGGCAGAAGGTTCAGGCTGTTCCAATTCCTCGAGCGGCTCCTGCTCCTGCCCCTGCCGCTCCAGCTGTGTCCGGCCCTCGTGCCGATGAAGAAAGCTCCAATGAAGGAGACTCTGCTGAAAATGCTACATGGGATGCAGCATAGATTTCCCACGTACTTTGGAAAATGGCTACTACACCGAGAAAATTCACTGCCGAGGATGATGTCCCTCCAGAGATACAAGAGCGAGTTGCTCGATACATGATCCATTGGGAATAATATCTTACCCAGGATCGAAAGGACAGAGAACAAGAGAGGTTTTACACCCAGCAGCTCCGAGAAGAAACCGAGGACCTTGTGTCCTGACAGTTTTTCAAGTCCAAGATTGCAACACTTGGTGAATCCAGAAGGGCACAGAAAGAAAACATTTCTGCTGTCAATGAAAAGGTTCGACAAGTTGTATCTGATATGTGCAAGGAGCACAATGAAGCCCAGTCCAAGCGACAATCTCGAAAGAGAAAGTCTGCTGCCCCAACCTCTGTGCGTGGGACGCCAGAGATCGAGAAGAATGCCAAGAAGCAAAAGTGTATCGAGTTCGTTGCTGCAACAACACGACAGGAAACTGCACCACTCCTCACCAAGAAACCCACTCCTCCCCATAAGAAAACTCCACCACCTCGCCAAACCACTCCACCCCCTCGCCAAGCCACACCTCCACCTCAACAACAAACTAAATGAAGACATGGAGGCCATGGAGACTGAGGAGGCCGCCCATGATTCCCATGCCGACGAAGGAGATGCCGTCAAAGATCAGGCCGAGGAAAATGCTCCTGCAGCCATCCCAGGTCAGGATATTGTCAATGTTCCATCTTCAATCCCTCGTCCTGCTGAGCCACTTTACCAAATGCCAGATAATGCTGCCGAAGTTTTTCCAGTTGATGAGTTGCTTCATTCTGCTCATCCGAGAGAAATGTTGCCTTTGTTCCGCCCTGATGTTCCTCGAGGAGGTCCTATTTTCAAGAGGCGGGAACACAAGCCATTTTTCTTCTGGACCAATCCCTACGAGAAGCCCAGAAATGCTTATTCTCTTCGGTTTTGGACTCAAGAGCAAGCCATCTATTACACTCGTGTGATGTACAAAAACGCGAGAGTTTTCCAACATCAGTACCTCGATATGCCTTCGGTGTATGCCACTTCTTGTTTCGAAAATGTTGCAGAAACAATTGATGGTCTCCATGCTCATAGGATGTTTGCTCTTGATTGTGGCTACAATCCCGAGCTCATCCAGTTTTATGCCGCGCTGTATGTCACTGGTGATCCTGAGAATTCGAAGACATGGAAATTTGATTACATGATTCAAGGCCAAGTGTTCCATATGTCTGTCGATCAATTTCTGGCCATCATCAATTTGCCTCGTTTTGAAGGATTACCACACAAGATTCATGATCTGCCTGCCCCAACTCCTGCTGAATTTTCTTCGCTCATGAATCCCGATGTCGTAGGAGAACACTACCCAGCTGAGCCGAAGCCAAGACATTTAGTTTTTGAAGCAAAGGCATGGTTCTATATTCTTTCGAAGACCTTGATTCCAATGCTCGATGTGCACGATGATTTTCCAATACCTCATGATGTGCAACTTGCTCTATTGAAGTTAGTGCACGGTCATCCTTTCGATTTGAAGACTACTTCATTCGCACGTTGGTCTCTTGTGCTGATGATCACAATTCCCACAAGCCATATGCACCTTGGCTGATGGCAATCTGCAATTACTGTCGAGACGTGCCATTCCCCATATCAATATTCCTGAAGAATTTTACTCCACCTGTAAGGGAAGTGTTGCAGATTGTTACTCGACCCAATGATCAGTTTGCAGAGCACACTGGCATCCGCGCCCAAATGACTGAGCGCAATATTCGCTCAAAATTTATCAAGCCAGTGCACCACATGGAGGTTTCTCTTCGGTCCCAGCAAATGCTTCAACATCATATTGACCAAGATTTCCTTCAGAAGCAGAAGATGATGGATGAGATCAACCATTTGCGCAACATTGCCATGAACAACAATCAGATGCTGCGTGAATGTCTTCGCCGCGATTGGAAAGGGCTGCGCAAATTCAATTCCCTCGGTCAACTTCAGCGCTGCGGCTTCGAAGAATATCCTCCCCATCTTAATAGGAACTGGACAAATGATGATCGTGTCGATCGACCAGATTTTAATATTCCTCTGCTGCCGAAGAACAGGGACGTGCTTAGTGTTGATGATTACTATCACATCACCGTGAACACCATTTCTTCCGACTCCGAGAAAGATGAAGCGCCTTCACGCAAAGCGAGAGTTTACTCTCCACTTCCTCGAAGCCCCAGGACTCCGCCGGAATCGCAACTGGAATCTTCTGGAGATCAACATTCCTTCAGAACGAAGATTACTCCACCAAGCAGTCGGCCCATTCGTCGTGCTCCAACGCTCGCCGAATCTTCTCGACGTCACCAGCGCCACCCAAGCGAGTAGGGATTTCTTTCGACCCTATTCTCTCGACTTTTTGTACGTTGTGACAAAAAGGGGGAGATGTAGTGGCATCGAAGAAATTAGTTTGCCATCGGGGTTAAGGGCTTTTCTTTTTGTTCGTTGAACTTTTGAACTTTGAAGTTTCTGAGTAGTTTCAACAAACATTCGATTCATATTTGATCTGGTTGTAACTAACTCTAAGTAGGTCTGTGAACTGCTACTTTTACCGTAAGATATCTATCTGCTGCTTGCGACACTTAATCTTTTGCAGGAAGTTATCTTTCATATAAGTTCACAGGTGATTCGAGGAGATTGCATATTTTTATTGGAAATTATCTGGAATGCAATTTCACTCGCTAAGATTATGATGTTTTTCCCTCGACACATTACTTGTCAAATATGCACTTCACAGGAAACACATATCTTCCGTGCATACATCAAGGGGGAGTATTTCATCGATCTTAGCAACGGTTTATCATCGAAAACTCAAAACTTTTTTCAATTATTTATCGATGCCTTTTTTTTCAACAATCGTCCAACAAGGGGGAGATTGTAAGAGCAAGTTTAGCCCCCGAAGGTTTTGGAAATTGTTGGAAAAAGCAGAAGTGGAACTAATATTGTTTTCGAGTATAAACAGAATGGAGTTTCCAAGGAGAAGGTCGAAGGACAACTCACTGCAGCGAAGTTGCAGTCCATTACCGAAACCTTTGAAGGAAGACGACCCCTAAAAATGTCGTTGAAGAAGAAGACTCTCTCTCGAGTAAAAGCGCAACGAGGAGAAAGCTGAAGCTGGTCGAAGACTTAGTCTTTTTACTAGTTTCTCTTTGTTTTCTTGAGTCGTAGGAAAAAACGTACTATCAAAAGGGGTTTGCTAGTTGAGATCTTTGTCAAAGTGAATTTGCTCTGCTCAACCTAAACCCACGAAAGCCTACTAAGAGAAATCTTATTGAGTCAAGTGAATAGCTCGAAGGCAAAGGCATCGCACTTCGTGCCTTCGAGAGAGAACTTGCTCAGTAAGTCAGCTTACTTGTTCCTCAAGTAAAGTTGTGCAATGATTGGAATCCGACCGTTTTGGACACGCGTCATGCGGTTGCATCGGGTCACTTCAGTCATTTTACCCATTGGGATCGCCAACTATAAATACCCCGCACCTACCCGCCATTTCGGGTTGGATGCTCCACTGAAGATTCTAAGACAGAAGTACTGTGAGCATCCCAAGAGATATCCATCGAGAGAAAACCAAAACCCAAGTCTGAACTGAGTTGAGAAATTCACAGAGACTTAGGTCGAGATTAGCCGATCTTTTTATCTTGGAGAACTGCAAGTCTCCTAGACGGTTAGGCGTCGCCTGTCAAGCAGTCGAAGAGAAATTGTTGCTGCTGAAGGAAGTTTGTAAAGGTCTCGGAGATGTCCTGAATCATCTACCACGACTGAAAACTGGACAAGCTCGAGGAGTTTGTTGCAGTGGAGAATAGGACGGAGAGAGTTTTGCTCCACGTGTTCAATCACCAGTCCCTCCAACCAGACGTAGCACTTTGCAGAGTGTGAGCAGGTTTACCAAACATCGTTGTGTCAGGCTCGTTTTCCTTCACGCGTTTACATTAAGTATTTACCTGTTGCCTGTTTGTCTTTGATGTTTTCCTTCGCCCCCAATCCTTTAGATCCATGCATGTCTTTCGATACTGTATTTCCTTCGAGATGTATTTAGTCCTTCGCAGTTTGCATGAATTCCTTCTAAGTTCCTTAGAATTTTTAGAAGTGATCATTCACCCCCTCCCCCTCTGATCATTCTTGAGCTTTCAATTGGTATCAGGGCTAGGCACTCCCTACGCTCTGCGTATTTTGGTCTAACCACCTGGAGTGTTGTCAAGAATGTCGTTTGTAGCTGTTCGCTCGGGGGAACCGATTCCTATCTACAATGGGAAGGATTGTCCTTATTGGAAGGACAAAATGAAGAGGAACATCATGGCCATCAACTCTGCCGCTTGGGAAGTTGTCAAGAATGGTGTAACTGTCAAAGACAAAAATGCTATCACTCCTGAAGAGGCAAAGAAGATGGACCTCGATGCTGAAGTCTGGGTATTCATTACAAATCATCTGATTCCAGAGAAATATCACGAAGTCAAGAATATTTCTTCGGCCAAAGGTGTCTGAGACTATCTCGAGAAGATTGGTGAAGGTGTCTCTACTTCACCTTGCTTAACTTGTTTGGAACGAAGTAAAACTGAGTCTATTTCTGAGAAATCGAAAGGAAAGCAACCTATTGTTATTCATGATGCTAACCCCTCGAACGAGGAAACCATTACCGAGGAACTCCTCAGGTTGAGAAATTTATTTGAAACAGGCATGTTCAAAAGTGTGCAGGGACACCAGTAACTATGTGATATCCTACGGAAGGCTCTCCTTCATAGGAATCCTCGAAACGAAGGAGTTTCTTTCGTAAGGAAACTAAACCCTGATGACACCTACTGGGAACCCGAGCAGTATCCTAAAACTGTCTGGGTTCTTGCGAAGGAAATGCCCATTGATATTGCTAACCTTTCAGGTTTCAGTTCCAAAATTGATAAGGCTATTGTTGATGAATCACTTGATTCTGACTACAAGCTTGTCAAAGATCAGGAAGGAAAGGTGTCGGCTGAATTCGTTGGTACTCATCTGAAGAATGGTTTCTATAAGCGACATATTTGGGTTCGCAAATCTCTCGTAGAAAAACTGCCCCCCTAACCATTCTATGCAAGGAAAATCCTCGGTACCACCGAATCACTACTATTCTCTCGAGAATAGAAATTAACCTTTGGTGCCTGCTTCAAATGTTCCCCAGAAGGAATACTATCGTGTTGATATAAATGTTTATCGTCATTGTGACAATAATACCAAAATTGATGTTACTCATCAATACTCTAACCCCTCGTCGAGGAATTATGTTTATGGTGTGCTTGATGGTCCCCCTCGCCAATATAATCCTGTTCGCTATAATATCGTTGCTTCATCTAGCACTTCCATGCCTTCTAAGTCACCTGCTCGTTTGTGGGTGGTTAAGAAGAACTAATTCTTCTGCAGGGCTATGTCTCCGGTGGATCCGAATGGGTCATGGATAGTGGTTGTACAAATCATATGACCGGAGACAAAGATTTGTTCACCGAATACAAACTTACTGAATCCTCGTAGAGATATATTACCTTCGGTGACAACAACAAAGGAAAAGTACTTGGTTTGGGTAAGGTTGCTATATCGAAGGATAAGCATATTGACAAGGTTATGCTTGTTCAATCACTAGGATATAATCTTATGTCTATCTCAAAACTTTGTGATATGGGTATGCTTGTACTGTTTTCTGCTTCTCGTTGTGTTGTCTTTTCACAGGATGATTATTCCTTCGTGTTCCGAGGATATCGCAAAGGTGATCTTTATATTGTTGATTTCTCTTCGAGACCTGCAGTGTCCACATGCTTAATGGCTAAAGCCACTTCTGGTTGGCTATGACACCGAAGACTTGGTCATGCAGGAATGAAAAATCTTCAGACTCTTATCTCGAAGAATAATATCGGTGGAATTGATAATGTGAAATTCGATAAAGATCGTCTATGCAGTGCCTGTGAAGCAGGAAAGATTGCCAAGAAACAACACTCAGCAAAAACTATCATGACTACTACTCGTCCTCTTGAATTGCTTCATATGGATTTATTCGGTCCTCAAAATTATGATAGCCTTGGAGGTAGAAATTATGGTCTGGTTATTGTTGATGATTTCTCTCAATATACTTGGGTTTTCTTTCTAGATGACAAGAGTAAGGTTGTTCAAATTTTCAAAACTTTCGCAAAGAGAGCTCAGACTGAAAATGAATTATCTCTCAAGCATATCAGAAGTGACAATGGTACAGAATTCAAAAACACTCATATCGAAGAATTTCTTGATGAATATGGATTTACTCATGAATTCTCGGTCGCTTATACACCACAACAGAATGGGGTGGTCGAGAGAAAGAATCGAACACTTATTGAAATGGCCAGAATAATGCTTGCTGAATACAAGACTCCTATTAGGTTCTGGCCCAAAGCAATTAATACTGCATGTCATATCATCAACAAGGTTTATCTGCACAAATTTCTGAAGAAAACTTCACATGAGCTTATTACTGGTAAAAAGCCGAATGTTTCATATCTCAGGGTTTTTGGTGCTCCATGTTATATCAGAGATATGAATCACAGCTCCAAGTTTGCCCCAAAGGCACACGAAGGTTTTAATTATCACACTTACAGAGTTTACAACTCTCATCTTGGCAAAGTTGTAGAAACTGTAAATATTCGATTTGATGAAACTAATGGCTCTCAAAAGGAGCAATTACCTCTTAACCTGGATGAACCACCTTTGGATGAAGTTATCAGGTACATGGCTATTGGAGATATTCGGCCTATCAAAGGAAATGCTCATCAAGCCAACAAGGATGATGATGGTCCAATGTTCCCACACATAGCCCGGGGCGCTGGAGATCAACATCCTGAAGCAAATGATGTATAGGTCGAAGGAGAACGCGGAAACGAAGAAAATGCTCAACCCGAAGGAGAAGCTGAACCCGAAGGACATGCTGATCCTGAAGGCCAAGCTGATCCCGAAGAACAACTGGATCCTCAAGATGATGAAGGAGCTTTACCTCGTGTTCGAAGAAGAGTGGACGTCGACTCAATTCTCGAAGAAATTCGTTTACCAGGTCGTCCCACCAATCTTTCTCGTACTCGTTTAGCTAACTTCTGTGGAAATTTTTCGTTTGTATCCATGCTAGAACCATCGAAATTCGATGAAGCCATGAAGGACTCGGACTGGATGACTGCAATGCTCGAAGAACTTAATCAGTTCAAGAGAAATAAAGTCTGGTCCCTTGTCGATAGACCTGATCCTAAGAAGCATAATATCATTGGTACGAAGTGGATTTTTCGCAACAAGCAAGATGAAGATGGCATTGTTATAAGGAATAAAGCTCGACTAGTTGCACAAGGCTACACCCAAATCGAAGGTATTGATTTTGGTGAGACTTATGCACCAGTTGCTTGACTTGAATCCATTCGTGTCATGCTTGCTTTTGCCAATTAGAATGGTATATTGCTATATCAAATGGATGTCAAAAGTGCCTTTCTTAACGGTGAAATCGAAGAAGAAGTATATGTTATGCAGCCACCAGGTTTCGAAGACCCGAAGAATCCTGATAAGGTGTACAGGTTGCACAAGGCCCTATATGGATTAAAGCAAGCTCCTCGTGCTTGGTATGAAACACTAAAGGATTTCCTTCTGAAGAAGGGCTTCAAACCAGGAACAACTGACCCGACTCTATTTACTCATGCATACAAAAATTATCTTTTTGTGTGTCAAATTTATGTCGATGATATTATTTTTGGCTGTACTAACCCTGATATCAGCGAAGAATTTTCTCGTATGATGTCGACGAAATATGAAATGTCTATGATGGGTGAATTGAACTTCTTTCTCGGTCTTCAAATCTGTCAAAGAAGAATGGGACTTTTATATCCCAAGAGAAGTACCTCAGAGATTGCCTGAAGAAATTTGATCTTGTCAGTTGCAAAACTATCAAGACTCCAATGCCTACGAATGTTCATTTAGATGCAGATGAAAAGGGAAAACCTTTCGATCAGAAGAAATATTGCTCGATGATCGGTTCGCTTCTTTACCTTTGTGCATCTAGACATGACATTATGCTATCAGTTTGTATATTTGCTCGTTTTCAGGCAAACCCGAAAGAATCACATCATATTGATGTCAAGCGAATTCTTTGATATCTTGCTCATACACCAACTTTGGGACTATGGTATCCCAAGGGTGCCCAGTTTGATCTCGTTGGATATTCTGATTCTGACTGGGCTGGTGATCGAATCGACAGGAAATCTACCTCACGCACATGTCATTTCCTCGGTAGATCTCTTGTCTGTTGGGCTTCGAAGAAACAGAATTGTGTATCTGTTTCTACGGCTGAAGCCGAGTATATTGCTGCCGGTTCATGCTGCACTCAAATTCTGTGGCTCAAGCAAACGCTGAAAGATTATTGTATTCTTGTGAAGAAAATTCCATTTCTATGTGATAACGAGAGTGCCATCAAAATTTCCCATAATACTGTGCAACACTCTCGAACGAAGCATATTGATATTCGTCATCATTTTCTTTGAGATCACGTTCAGCGAGAAGATATTGTTATCAGCCATGTTCGCACCGAAGATAAATTGGCTGATATCTTTATGAAGCCCTTGGATGAGAAAAGGTTTTGTGCACTAAGGTGTGAGTTGAACATCTTAGACTCACGCAATGTGCAGTAAGATCAAAACTATCGGTACTATGTATTATATGTTTTCTCTCTATGTAGTTTACTTTCGTTGTTTTTCTATCGTGTTTCTTTCTCGTTTACTTTTTGTTCGTTTGGTGTTGTCCTATACACTTATCACTCTGAGTTTTTCTTATCATTGTTTTTCTCTCGCATTGACTAAGTATCGGACCCTTTTTTCCCTTTATTCTATCCCTACAACATCTTTGCTTTTCTCTCGTGAACATGCATATTTGTACTCGATTAAGATTCCCTTCGAATGTCATTGATTCCGAAGGAAATTCTATCGAACTTTTATCTATTTTTATACTCGATGTTTGATGAGTTTGGTCTCGGACGTGGAGCAACTTTCTTTCGGGTCATTGGGATTTTCCCGCGATTACCGCCACAAAATCCGTCCGTTGAATGCGGAGATACGCGGAATCTGCGCCGTTGGATCAGAGTGACAGTTATGTCAGACCCCTCCCTTATAAATATTGATCCCCCCACCGGCCCAGACCACACAATTCCCTCGACTTCATCTCTCCGCTCCCGAAGTTCTCTCTCACGCGCCGCCGTGCCGTTCGTCGCCGTCGACTCCCTCGCCGCTTTGCTGCCGGAAGGAAGTCGCCGGAGACCTTCCCGTCGACGAGGAACTTCTTTTGCGCCGACATAGCCGCTGTACATCACCGAGTTAGGCTATGCACGGCTCTGGACGCGATTCCAATCTCATCTGTTCATCATGCTCCGGATTTGTTCTTGATTTTCCTTTATTTGTTTTAGGTTTGTTTGATCCGTTTGGATCATTGAACTTTGGGAAATCAGTCGTTAGGATTCTCTCTCGATTTCCAATCTGATCTAGGTAAGAAATCCCTCGGATTCTCTCACTTAGGCATATCCCACAGATGCATATCGATAGATTTATGCTTGTGCAATTCTTTCATACAAGTTCTTCGTTAGATTATCACTCGATGAAAATCTAGCCTAGCACTTCCATGAAAAACTTGCTTGAAGACAAGTTCCTCTATATTTTTACTGCGTTCAAAATGTATTTCCTCGAAAACAGCTGGTACTTGTTCACAACTTTCCTATATTCCCTCGTACCTATCTAGTTCTCAGGAAAATGTCTGAGAAGGAAGGTAATGTCAGAGCACCCAAGCGTGTGGGAGGTCGTACAAGAATCACGAACAACTCTGAAGGTTTGTCAGAGGATTAGATCATCAAGAAGAAACTGAGAACGCCGGAAGGCTCTGAGAAAGATGATCGTACGAGAGAAAACAGACTGCAAGAGATTTGAAAGCTTCAATCGCTTCGTTGGTATGAATACAAGTCACTGATTCCTCGCTGGGAGAGACTGTTTGCTTTGAAAAATCCCTGGTCTGATGTCAAGTCATTAAGGCCCAAGTGGACGAAAGATAATCGACCACCTCCTCCAGATGATGCGCACCCATCCTCTCTCAAAACACCTGCTGATTTTAAAGAGTTGGTTGAGGCTCGGGAAGCTCGAGCGCAAAAGCGTAAGGAAGCTAAAGAAAGAAAGGAGGCTGCTACCGCTGAGGGCACCGAGGAAGTTGGCCCGAGTGCTAAGCCGAAGGCTGGCAAGAAATCTGCCAAGTGAAAGAAAACGGAAGTCGTTGTCTCTCCACCAGAGGCAACTTCTGAAGAAGAAGCCAACTCCGATGGTCAAGACCCTGGCACAGAGGCTGGCGTCGAGGATATTTCTCTGAAGAAAAAGTCGAGAAATAAAGGCATTAGGATCCAGGAGCCAGCTGCTAAGGCTCCTCGAGCAACAATTGACATGACCAATTTGGTCACAGATCTGCCTATTTCCTCTGCTCTCCCAGTGGAAACTCGCAGAAAAAAACCTTCGGTCAGGTCGAAGGGAAAGGAAGCCCATGTGGATGAAGATGATGAGTGTAAGCCCCGATATGCGGTACTGTTCCAGATCTAGGTGTTTCCACCCAGATCCGGGGACGAAGCACATATCGGTCCCACCGCGACATATGACAAAGCCATATGCCCCGGATTTCCAACATGATATCACAACATTACAGATACAGGATACAACATCTCATACAATTGGCATACAGCTGCCTCAAATACATTACAACAGCGGAGACATGTCTGAGTACAGACTACAAGCAAATGCCTACTGGCAAAGATAAAAACATCGATCCCATAACCACACGGGTCCAGGCCCTCCGCCGGGATCCGCCTAACTAGTCGTCGTCGAGCCTCCACGTGAAACGTCGATCACCATACCTGTTGTCGATCAACACCCTGAAAAGAGTTTGGGGGTAGTATCATGAGTACAGAGGTACTCAGCATCCAACTGTAGTGGTCATCTGACCCAGCAAGGACTTCATCACTCGTCATTCTAGGACAACTAGTAGTTTACGGTAAGGCAGGGGTAAGTGGTGAGGTTGCTTCCGCACTAGCATTTATGAAGTGGCTAACGATCTAGAGAGTAAGATAAGAAGCCAAGCATTCGATGAGGAATCGCCTCCAACAAGTCTTGCTATCAACTACTTACGCAAACATAACACCTATCCTATCCTTGTCCTCCTCTTCGCATCCCGACGAAGAAGAAGCAGTCAAGGCACACACACGTTGATCAAGTTATAATAAGATTATCTCAGTTGTTGTTGTCTATGAACATGACGTAGGTCTCAAGTTGTCGATAACCGTGGACACGGCTTCTCGAAAAGATTTAACCCTGCAGGGGTGTACCAACTGCCCATTACGAGGCTCCGCACGCACGTCCATCACTCTCAGTTGCTACCCATTATAGGCAACCATTTTATGATTTAGTTCTGAGAGATCCGAAACAACAGGTCCCTCTAACTAACAACGAACAAATCCGGGTGGCCCCCGGGGAGTCGACACCCAATCCAAAAGCCGGCCACGCTCTCGGATCGGACTCTTCCGTATGACGCAGGTCGGATTGCCGGTTAATCACACATGGGAAACTGGGTCCTAGCTGATCGGGTGGACCAACAGAGAAACCATGTCTCCACTGGCCCAAGTTGTTTTAAAAGATATCTGCTAGGAGCGACCCGACAAGATATATATGCATGTTTTCAAATGGTAAATCAGCTTGGGCCACCACTAGAAATTCTTGAAGCTAGGTAGGTAAGAAGAGGAGACCCCATAAAATCCCACACGCGGTTAGGCACGCTCAGTCTTAAAACCAATACCCGGAACTCGGATCCTAGGTGACTCGAATGGAACAAAGCGTCGGGCGGGATAGCCTAGACCTTCCATCCTTCGTCGAATATAGTCAACATTATAATAATCATATCATCAACAATAATATAAATAATCAGGTGATATCCCAAACCCAGGGGTAACAGGTAACATCGTAGCATCCTAAGCATGCATACTAAGCAGGGGCTGAGCAACGAGCAATATTAACATAGCAGTACAAGGTTTGCTGGGAGGGGACATGGCTGTATCGGTTTAAAAGAGGTTGTAAACATGTGGTAGGATCAAACATCGAACTTAACCTAGACTAGCATGCAAACCGCTGGTTGAAATAGAATGGATCATAAGTAATGTATAGTCCTTGCCTGTTGATATGTCGGGTTCCGAAGGTGTAGTTGATCGCAAGCTCGCATCGTCTCCGAGAGTATCCGCGGGAGCACACAAGAAGGTAAACACTGGAAAGCAATCAACGGTGCACCACTATTACTACGGAGCAACACAAGATCAAAGAGACAACACAAGGCACGGCAACGCGATACGGATCTATCGTCGAGAACGGTTACTAACAGTTTAAGTGGGGTATCGGTCACACACGACGAATACCGCACGTTTACGGTGGTTCAAGTTGCTTAGCTACAGGTGATCAACCAACGGTTATTAACATGGCAACTCAAGCAAGCATGGCATAGCACACAAACAGGTCAAGAGGTTAAGCACAAAGTAAACTATCTATGCTAGTCAATTTAAGTGGGGCACAATCCTAAACATGGCATAACACTAAGTGCCGCACGATGATTAAAGGATTTGGTACTGTTCTGCCCTAAACCATATTTTAGGTTGGTTAACAACAGCAAACAATAGCATAAACACAAAGAACACGAAAAACTAATCAAGTTACATATGAAGAACACCCCAAACGGAGTTACGGTTAAAAAGATATAAGCAAAACAAGTTATGCACACATGCTGTATAAACAGGGGTAAATCTATATGCAAAAGTGAAGCAACATGACATAGCAATACATGGGATGAAAGTAGACATGATGCTTAACAAAATGCAACTGGAATCACTCAATTCCGGTAAACGGTCGCGACACACTCGTCGACCGAAGTTGCAACAAAATAACAGTTTTCAGCAATAGCAGCACAATAACATCAGGATCACCACTTTGGAGCAAGATTTAAACATGATGCAGCAAGCAAATATGGCATGTTAATGCATGAAACTGAAGTAGAAATATTGCTTAACGCAACGCAAAAGGAATCAATGCAATAGGCCTCATGGATTTGTTACAATCATCATGCAAAGTTGCAACAAAATAACAACAGCGGCACTTAACAGCAAAAGTAGCAGTTTAACGGTCTGATGCCCTGTTCAGCACACAATTACACAATCAAGATGAGCTCAAATGCAAATACTCACAAAATATGAATTAAAGTACACACAATTCTAAACAACTTTCTTTTTGGGGGCACGTTCATCGGAGCTACGGATCAACGGGAAATTACAGCGCAAAATCGAATCAGCACACAGTTATTCCAACACTTAGCAAAAATCACAGAGGATAACCAACAGGAAAAAAAAAGAGGCCTCACCCCCACATGGGCTCGGGCCATCTGGCCTGGAGGGGGCTGCGGGGCTGGCTTGGGCCTGGATCTGGCGGATCTGGGCCGCGGGCCCACGTGGCCGGTCCAGGCGGCTAGAGCGAGGAGGCTCGGGCTCCTCCCGCGGTTGCCCGGTGGCACGCCGGCCACCGGCGGGGAGGAGGGCGGCGGATCGACGAGGGGGCGCAGGCGAGGTCGAGGAGGAGGCCACCGGAGGGCGTGGCCGGCCCCGGGTGAGGTGGGCGGCGGCCGGCGCGGCTTCGGCCCGAGGAGAGCTCCGGCCATGGCGGCTCCCTGGCGGCGCGGCCAGCTCCTGACGGCGGCGACCTGCACGGCAGAGGCGGGGTGAGAGGACAGGGAGAAGAGGAGGAGAGGGAAGGAGGGAGAGGAAGGAGAGGAGGCCGGGAGAGAGGGAGGAGAGGCGCCGGCGGCGGGCTGCTGCTGGCCGGCGGCGGCGGCTGGCTCCACGGGCGGGCTGGATGGAGGTGAGAGAGAGGAGAGGCTAGGGAGCTCCCTGGGCCGTTGGATCGCCCGATCTGACGGTCCAGATCGCATGGGAAGCCAAATTTCGGGATTTGGGGATCTGGGAGGCAAAACTGGGCAAAGTGGAGGGGGGTGGCTGCAAATTGTGCTAGAGAAACCCTAAAAATGGGTGGGAATGTGGTGGTCTTTATATAGCCCTGGGTGGCTGGCAGTTTGCAAAAACATCCCCGGTTTCTCTCTCGCGCGCACGGTGCTCACGTTTCTGACCGCCGGGGGTCCGTGGTACCTCCGATTCGGGTAAAACTTTGAACTGCGCGATCAGTGCGTCGAGCCGGAGGCGTTCACCTCGCGCTGGAACCGTTCCGAAAACACTTTCCGGCGCGCTATAAAAATAACCCGTTTAATTATTAAACGGGGTTTTTCGTTCCGTTGGCTGCGGCTGGTCTCGTGCGGTTTCGCGACGGTGATCGGGTGAAACCCGGTGTTGCAAAGGTCGAGTGTCAGGGTGGCAAGGGTCAGTCTCTGTCCGATACGAGATAAGACGGGGGAAAATAATCGCCGATCGATAAATCGGGGATGCAAACACCGCAAACAAATCAGGCAATCAAACCATTCACACCGAAAACAAAATTTTTAATTTTTGCAAAAACTGGGCTGTTACAATGAGACCCTAATCCAGCGAAAGGAAAGACTGGCCAAACAACAAGCTCTTGAAGCAAAAGACTTGGAAAAGGCAAAGTTGTGCAACTTTCACAGTCAGCTCGAGCATAAAAAGGCCCAAGTTGCTAAACAGTTGGGAATTTTGCATCTGGTTAGCGACAAGTATAAACGCCAGATTGAAGAAGGCACTGTCCCTAGTGCTCCAAAAGAAAAGGTCGCGGCCCCAAGTGCCACCGAGAAAGTGGTGACTCCCACAGTCACGAAGGAAAAGGATGCAGTCGCTAGTGCTGCGAAGAAAAATGCTGAGGCCCCTAGTGCCTCGAAGGATAAAGTTGCGGCCCCTAGTGCCGTAACAAAACCCATTGCTGCTGCCAAGGCCACCAAAGAGGCCGAGAAGAAAGCCAAAGAGGCTAGGCAGAAGGCTCAGGCTGTTCCAATTCCTCGAGTGGCTCCTGCTCCTGCCCCTGCTGCTCCAGCTGTGTCCGGCCCTCGTGCCGATGAAGAAAGCTCCAATGAAGGAGACTCTGCTGAAAATGCTACATGGGAGGCAGCACAGATTTCCCACGTACTTTGGAAAATGGCTACTGCACCGAGAAAATTCACTTCCGAGGATGATGTCCCTCCAGAGATACAAGAGCGAGTTGCTCGATACATGATCCGTTGGTAAGAATATCTTACCCAGGATCGAAAGGACAGAGAACAAGAGAGGTTTTACACCCAGCAGCTCCGAGAAGAAACCGAGGACCTTGTGTCCCGACAGTTTTTCAAGTCCAAGATTGCAACACTTGGTGAATCCAGAAGGGCACAGAAAGAAAACATTTCTGCTGTCAATGAAAAGGTTCGACAAGTTGTATCTGATATGTGCAAGGAGCACAATGAAGCCCAGTCCAAGAGACAATCTCGAAAGAGAAAGTCTGCTGCCCCAACCTCTGCGCGTGGGACGCCAGAGATCGAGAAGAATGCCAAGAAGCAAAAGTCCTCCGAGTGCGTTGCTGCAACAGCACGACAGGAAACTGCACCACTCCTCGCCAAGAAACCCACTCCTCCCCATAAGAAAACTCCACCACCTCGCCAAACCACTCCACCCCCTCGCCAAGCCACACCTCCACCTCGACAACAAACTAAATGAAGACATGGAGGCCATGGAGACTGAGGAGGCCGCCCATGATTCCCATGCCGACGAAGGAGATGCCGTCAAAGATCAGGCCGAGGAAAATGCTCCTGTAGCCATCCCAGCTCAGGATATTGTCAATGTTCCATCTTCAATCCCTCGTTCTACTGAGCCACTTTACCAAATGCCAGATAATGCTGCCGAAGTTTTTCCAGTTGATGAGTTGCTTCATTCTGCTCATCCGAGAGAAATGTTGCCTTTGTTCCGCCCTGATGTTCCTCGAGGAGGTCCTATTTTCAAGAGGCGGGAACACAAGCCATTTTTCTTCGGGACCAATCCCTACGAGAAGCCCAGAAATGCTTATTCTCTTCGGTTTTGGACTCAAGAGCAAGCCATCTATTACACTCGTGTGATGTACAAAAAGGCGAGAGTTTTCCAACATCAGTACCTTGATATGCCTTCGGTGTACGTCACTTCTTGTTTCGAAAATGTTGCAGAAACAATTGATGGTCTCCATGCTCATAGGATGTTTGCTCTTGATTGTGGCTACAATCCCGAGCTCATCAAGCAGTTTTATGCCACGCTGTATGTCACTGGTGATCCTGAGAATTCGAAGACATGGAAATTTGATTACATGATTCAAGGCCAAGTGTTCCATATGTCTGTCGATCAATTTCTGGCCATCATCAATTTGCCTCGTTTTGAAGGATTACCACACAAGATTCATGATCTGCCTGCCCCAACTCCTGCTGAATTTTCTTCGCTCATGAATCCCGATGTCGTAGGAGAACACTACCCAGTTGAGCCGAAGCCAAGACATTTAGTTTTTGAAGCAAAGGCATGGTTCTATATTCTTTCGAAGACCTTGATGCCAATGCTCGATGTGCACGATGATTTTCCAATACCTCATGATGTGCAACTTGCTCTATTGAAGTTAGTGCACGGTCATCCCTTCGATTTGAAGACTACTTCATTCGCACGTTGGTCTCTTGTGCTGATGATCACAATTCCCACAAGCCATATGCACCTTGGCTGATGGAAATCTGCAATTACTCTCGAGACGTGCCATTCCCCGTATCAATATTCCCGAAGAATTTTACTCCACCTGTAAGGGAAGTGTTGCAGATTGTTACTCGACCCAATGGTCAGTTTGCAGAGCACACTGGCATCCGCGCCCAAATGACTGAGCGCAATATTCGCTCAAAATTTATCAAGCCAGTGCACCACATGGAGGTTTCTCTTCGGTCCCAGCAAATGCTTCAACATCATATTGACCAAGATTTCCTTCAGAAGCAGAAGATGATGGATGAGATCAACCATTTGCGCAACATTGCCATGAACAACAATCAAATGTTGCGTGAATGTGTTCACCGCGATTGGACAGGGCTGCGCAAATTCAATTCCCTCGGTCAACTTCAGCGCTGCGGCTTCGAAGAATATCCTCCCCATCTTAACAGGAACTGGACAAATGATGATCGTGTCGATCGACCAGATTTTAATATTCCTCTGCTGCCGAAGAACAGGGACGTGGTCAGTGGTTATGATTACTATCACATCACCGTGAACACCATTTCTTCCGACTCCGAGAAAGATGAAGCGCCTTCACGCCAAGCGAGAGTTTACTCTCCACTTCCTCGAAGCCCCAGGACTCCGCCGGAATCACAACTGGAATCTTTTGGAGATCAACATTCGTTCAGAACGAAGATTACTCCACCAGGCGGTCGCCCCATTCATCGTGATCCAACGCTCGCCGAATCTTCTCGACGTCACCTGTCACAACCCCAATTTAGGTATGTGCTAGGATTAGCTAGTGCCTTTGCATCATGTCAAATTTTTCAAAGGAAATCAAATTCAAAATCCAAATGGGAGAAGGAACACCCCCCAGATGAATTAATTCAAAAGGCCAGATAAAAATCTTTTCCAAAAATTCAAGTTAGAGTTTTGAAAAGTCTTATAAATGAGTGTGATCATTTTAAAAATGATTTGGAGTCAAACCCATGCTCATAGATTTTTCAAATATTCAAACAGTACTTTGGAATTAAAGAAATACCCCTATTTGATTTAAAATTCAAATCATTTGAATTTTAAAAATGTTGAAAGTTTATGAGTGGCTAGTCTATATTATTATGAGGCCACATAAAAGTTTTCAGCATTTAATAAGATGTTTAGCTATTTATTTTAGCTAAACAGAACAAATAACAGACAGGAAAGACTAAACAGAAAAAGGAAAAGAAGGCTTACCTCAATTGGGCCCAACTCACCGAGGCAGCCCGACCCAGGGACAAGGCCGTCTTCATCCTCGCGCCAGCCAGGCTGCTGCCGCCGTGGCGAGCATGCCGGCGACGCCTGGCCACCTCCTGCTTCCCCGCGGCCACATCTCCACGCCTGGAGACGCCCAGGAGCTTCCCCGTTCCATTCCCCCCCTCCACGGACACTCTCCTCGTCTCCCTCGCCGTTTTCGTCGACACCCGTGAAGAACGCCGGAGCACGCCGTCGCACCTGCGTGGCCAGTTAGCCCGTCGAGCGCCACCACCGTGTCCATCCTCTTCCTCGTCGTCGACTACGTCTCCCAGTGCAGCGAATCGAACTCGGAGCCCTCCTATCCGCCGGAATCGAGCTCGAGCCGTCGCCGGACCCGAAGGACGCCTTTGTCGATTTCGTCGCCGTCAAGCCTCCCCAGCTCAATCCGCCACCTCCGTTGAGTTCCTGGTGAGCAGGCGGTCCAAACCCCTCTCTCCCTGCCCCTTTTCGTTGTCTCCTTGGCGATCCGCCATGGAAGCCGAAGTCCCTCGCCGCCACGGTCGTCGTAGTCGTTCACCAGTAAAGCGAATGAGCTCGGGGGCATGTGCACCGTCTTCTCCTTGCTCCTCTGCGTCGATTGCGACCATCACCGTCTCAAATGGTGCCCCGTAGCCGAGTTCACCTCGAGCCAGCAGCCCCTCCACCGCTAGGGCTCGTCGCCGACGTCACTCCGGTGCTCCCCTATGGCGTTGCTCTGCACCACTCGACGCGGGCGTCCACGAGCTGTCGATTGATGCCTCCCGCGCATCAAATGGCCCCCGGCAGCCCCCTCCCCGTGCAGCGCCGCTGCACTGGTGGCCACCGGCGGCTAGCCGCCGGTGAGGCCACTGTCATTAGGGGTTAACCCCCCTGCTAATTGACCCCAGGTCAATGACAGGTGGGGCCCCCAGGCACTTAACCCCCTGGTTAAGTTTAAACCGTTTTAATTAAGCTCTGTGTCACTGACTACTGGACCCCACATGTCAGACCCCTGCTGATGTCATGCTTGCATCAGCATGACGCCGTAAATGAATTTCCAGAGATTATTTGAATTAAAGAAATTCCAGAAAATCCAGAAAATACCCCAAACTTTGGAAATTCATAGAAAATTCTTATTAACTCCAAATTGGACAAATAATATATGAAAAATGATCAGGAGAAAATTATCTTTCCAAATATGCAACTTTCAACTATGTTTGAGTTGATCTTAAAATGGGACCAGTAGCATTTGTAATTTGGTTTATTTGGATTTAATTCAAATTCAAATCAAATTATTTTGCAACTTGGACCTTGGATTTAAGCTACAATTCAACCACACTTCAGAGGCATATCATACACATTTGAAGTTGATTCAAAATGAACAAACAATGTCACATGTAACTTGTTTAAGTTTGAATTCAAACGTGGAGTTTGAACTTGCATTTCAAAATGCAATATACTCCATTTAAATGGAATTGCCTCACACATCAAAACTTATACCTCAAGCTTTAACATTCAATCATGTGCTTGAGCATTGCATTCATATTGATTGTTACTTCATGCTTTGCTTGTCGAGTAGAGGTGGAACCGGAGCAAGAGGTCACCCCCTTCGCTGAAGACCCAGAACCCGAACCTTGTCAGCAAGGCAAGCAACCCCCCATTGATCATGTCTATAAAATCCCACTTCCCTCTCATGTCTCCCTTATGCATTGTTTAGGATGATCACCATGTTACGATTCTACCGCATAGATGAACCCATTCCTCTGCATGACCTATCATTTTGTCACAGTAGTAAGCAAACCACAATCCTAGCAAATATAGGAGTTGATTGATATCATGTGGCCCCTGCAATGTTACTTCTTATTGCATGCTTAGTATGTTACCATGATGATACTGTTATGTGAGTCGGGATGGTAGTGATCATGTTAATGGTGGTAGAAAAGTGTTGGTGAATCGACCTAATACAAGGTGAACGATGAGAGGCTGTGTAGGAGTACACAGTGGGTTGTCTCGTTGAACACCGCCCTAGTATGAGTTCTTGTGTGGTGATCCAAGATGAAGAGTACAACCACACATTGGGCTCACTGACCCCTCTCAGCTTACTAACTCATCCCCTTCGATGTCCAGATGTCGCAATAGTTCGGAGTTCTGGTAGGTTTGTGGCCTGGCTGCCAAGTGAGAGAACGGCTCATCCGAGACCGGCTTCTGCACCACGCACACATCATCTGGGTCCACTTCGGTAAACCGGCCGGGTTCACGATAGTGGTAGCCAACCCAGGTAGGCGACTCTCTTGGACTAGATCGGCTATGAGGTAACAGTTGTGGTGAGCATCCTCGCCGGCACCCCTTGAATGGTGTCGAGATCAAAGGCGGTAACCGATGGTCATGTGTGTGTAGCGGTACACCCCTGCAGGGTTAACAAAACTATTCGAATAGCCGCGTCCGCGGTTATGGACTGCTTGGAAAGCTTAGCTTGATTATTAGACAACTTGAACTGGATACTTCTAAAACACACCAAGATAAGTGTGAGTGCTATGGCGTGCTTTCTCGTGGGGAAGTCGAGGAAGGCACCATAGTGGTGTAATTGGTTGGTGAAAGTAGTGGACTCGTGTACGCTTCTTACCTCAAGTCTGGTACTCGTAGTTCAGGACTAGCCAAGTCAAAGCTGGCATTTCTGCAAGTGAAACCCCACCTCCCTTTACCTTGATACATATGCATGAGTAGTATAGCTCCTATGTAAGTCTTGCTGAGTACGACTTTGTACTCACGTTTGCTTAATCTATGTTTTAGATGAAACCACTGACCCCGAAGGTGGCTTCTTCATCGAGCTGGACGACTGAAGATCAAGCTAATCTAGTCCCAGTCAGACGACTGGTTCCCTCGTGGAGGGCTTGTGTTTTAATAAGGCTTCTTAAGCCATTTGTTAAACTTGTCTGTACTCAGACATACTTTGCTTCCGCTTGTTTGTTGTAATGTTGGATCACATGCTTGTGATCTCTGTGTGCACTCTATAAGAGTTATCAATAAATGTATACTTTGTAGAGAATTGCAATGATACCTGTTGTTCATACAAGGCATGTGTGCTGCGTGTATGTTATAACATGCATGTCTTTGTATGGGTTTTCGAGACCTTAGTTGTGATCTGGCTGGCGGTCATTCATACACCAGGTGGCCCTTAGATGTGCGCAGCTTGGGGCATCGCGATGCGATTGCTTGAGACTCCGTCTCGTGCACACTTTGTGGTATGATTGAGCCCGCCCTAGACCCCGACTAGGTGATCGGGCTGGAGTAAGTCTATGTAAGAGTTAGGAGATAGTCGATAGTATGGTTGAGGCGACTTGTCTTTGAATATGGGAGTTCGTCACCCATATCATTAGACTTGTGTGCGAACGATGAGGACCCATCTCAGTTGATCATCCGGCCTGGATGGGATGCCCCTCACGTACGATGCTTTCCGAGAACGTTCTGTGCTTGGCCTTGTCTGCTTAGACAAGTGGGTACGGATCTCGGCTCTCCATATGACTATGTCTTAGCTGGACTTGCATACGCTAACCCCGGGTCCCGACAGACTTGGTATCAGAGCAGGACTGACTGTAGGACTAGTAGCCTTGGCCGAAGTTGAGTCTAGCTTGCTATAGTTATATAGTTACTCTGGATATATAAGGGAACAACCTAAGGCTTCATTTTTCTCCTTACCCTCTTCGTTCTGAGTTCTGAGTCACCCTCATCTTATTCTACGGGAAGATAGGACTAGGCTCTCCTCTGTCTGATTAGAACATCTCGTTGTTTGCTTCCTTGTAGCCGTAGGAAAGTTGTGTCCGGTTTTCTTAGCATTGTTATAATGCTGATTTCTTACATCGTATTATGTAAGTGTTGTTTCCATATTGTAAGAAATTGTCTTTTCTTGCAATTACAGCCGTTATGTTGTCCGAGTCATTCCAAGTTTCTTCATAATCTGATGCATTTGCAAACTCGTTCTTTCTGTTTCAGATGGCAGATCTTCCCCCTCGTCAGATTGTTCGTCTGACCCGGTGCCTCGATGTGCGTGGCCATCCCGCCACGTTGATCGAGATGATGTCCTATGTGGGATATCGATGGTATCCTGAGTACACCGTCGAGGAGCAGTTCCACGACTTCAACCAGACTCAGTACCACTGCATTGTCAAGATCTACCCGCACCACAATGGAGTCACTCAGCCTATCCACTTTGGACATGGCATTGGCATGACTGAGAACATGGCTGTGCAGGATGCTGCATACTCATGTATTACCCTGCTGAGGGAGGAGCACACTATGCTACGAGAGACTTCGTTCCGCTATATCCCTGCTGCACTTCCAGGAGAAGAGGGATATTACACCGGACTCTACACAGATCACTCTGCGGAGGATCCAGCACTTCAGATGACTGCTAGGTTTGCTAGTGATCGAGATCGTGATGCACGTGCACTTCGTTTCGAGCTGCACTCCACTCGTGCCCGTTTGTATCGAGCTTTGACACTCTTGGCACCCTTCGTGAGTGTGGGATCAGTTGAGTATGATGCTATCTACCCCGTGAGGACACAGATGCCTTCTCGAGTTGCTTGGCCCGAGATTTGAGGCATTATTCCACCCCGTGGTCCTTTGCTTCCACCCTACGCTGGACCTAGGCCCCATCCTTTCCCAAATGGATATCAGGGTCCACAAGCCTCCGTGTTTTCCGATGGCCACCTTCAGCTACCGGGATACGCGGGTAACTTTTACGAGGACTACTATGGAGATGGAGACGTGTGAGACCGCATGTGGTCTTACCTTAGTGAGGGAGTAGTAGTATCTTAGTGTATTGTACGCAAGGTGTCTAAGTTCCAGAGGCTTAGATAAATAATGTATAGGAAGTCAGAGTGCCTCTGAAGGATGTATCATCTTCATCACGTTTGTATTAGCTTGGTGCTTGTACTAAACCGATGTATGGTTTGTATGACAGCTTGTGAATATATGGCTTGTATGCTTTTATCACCATGTTGTCAAGATGATTATTTCCTTTGCTCTGTAATCCTTCCAGTATCTCAATACCTTGTTTGGACTCTCCAAATCAACTCTGTTTGACTTTGGTTTTTCACCTTCAGGATGTCTCACGGAACCCGTGGCCAGGTTGGTCGTAACCAAGGTCGTGGAAATGATCAGGAGGAAGACAACCTTCCACCCCCACCCACGATGGCTCAGGTTCTGATGGAAGTTGAGAGGAACCGCCGAGACTCTCATCACTAGTTGGAAGTCATTGCTCGCAACACCACTCAGCAGCGCAATGAGCTGGTGTCCCTGAACGACTTCATCCGGCTTCATCCCCCGGTTTTCAGTTACTCCACCGAGCCCCTTGACGCCGATGACTGGCTTCGCAGCATCGAAAGGAAGCTCCAAGCAGGCCATGTTGCAGATGGCGACAAGGTCAACTATGCCACCTATCACCTTGAGGGTGCAGCTAGCTCTTGGTGGGAGAACTTTCTGAATATGCGTCCCGTTGGACCACCTGCATCTTGGGATGAATTCTGCACTTCCTTCCGTGAGCACCACATTCCAAAGGGTCTTATGGACCGCAAGCGTGAGGAGTTCTGCAACCTCACCCAAGGCAGAAGGACTGTTGATGAGTTTAGTCGTGAGTTCAACCGACTGGCTCGTTATGGAACTGAAGAAGTCTCCACCGACTCCAAGAAACAAGAGAGGTTCCGTCGTGGACTTAATTCTGGACTTCGTCATGAGCTCAACCTTCATGACTTTACCACCTTCCAAGTCCTTGTCAACAAAGCCATCAAGGTAGAGGAAATGAACACCCCCAATGACTTTCGCAAACACCCTAGAGATGATAGTTCATCCAGTTCTGGTTCCCAAAAGCGCAAGATCTGGATCCCAAACAGCATGTTCCGCCAGAACAATCCACCGAGGCCATCCTATGTGGCGCCTCGTCCACCAACCCAGTTCCACCCAGCTCCACCAAACAACCCAGCTCCACGCACTGTTTTCGGAGCCTGTTACAAGTGTGGTCAAGCAGGTCACTATTCTCATGAGTGTCCCCAGAACCAGATCCAGAATCAGAATGCTCCACCCCGTGCCGGAGGCAACAACAACAATGGTCGTGGCAAGCCACCCCAGAAGGTCTACAACACCAAGCCTGCTCCTCCCGCCACTCATGGACGTGTGAACCAGATTGCTGCCGAAGAGACTGACGACATCTCTGACGTCATTCTTGGTACGCTCCCAGTCAATTATGTTCCTACTTCCGTTCTTTTTGACCCATGAGCATCTCATTCATTCATGTCGGAAAGTTATGCACTTCGTCATGAGTTATCCTTTGTTGAATTGTCCACCCCAATGATTATTCAAACTCCAGGGTCAAGATGGCAAACTACTAGAGTAAGCCATGGTAATCAAATTGCAATTGAGGGTTTAGTATTCCTTGCTTCACTCATAGCCCTCAAATCTTCAGACATTGATGTCATCCTTGGCATGGATTGGCTATCAAGACAGAATGCCTACCTGGATTGCAAAGGCAAATCCGTGAAACTTACCCACCCTTCAGGCAAGACCGTCACCTACACCTCACCCAGAACAAGAACCCAAGTGCATTCTTTGAATGTACTTCCCCTTCCCGAACTTGAAGATATTCCGGTGGTTCGTGACTTCCCGGATGTCTTTCCTGAAGAGCTGCCGGGTATGCCTCCCGACAGATGTGTAGAGTTTATAGTGGATCTTATACCAAGCACAGCCCCAATTTCCAGACGTCCCTATAAAATGGCCCCACATGAGTTAGCTGAGCTAAAAACCCAACTTGATGCTTCGTTGGAAAAAGGCTTCATCCGCCCTAGCTCATCGCCATGGGGTTGCCCCGTTCTGTTCGTGAAGAAGAAAGATGGAACAGAAAGGATGTGCGTAGACTATCGCCCGCTAAATCTAGCAACGATAAAGAACAAATACCCACTGCCCAGGATCAATGATCTTTATGATCAACTTGCAGGATCCTCTGTCTTCTCCAAGATGGATTTGAGATTAGGCTATCATCAAATCAAAATCCGAAACGAGGACATTCCAAAAACGGATTTTACTACTCGTTATGGTCTTTACGAGTACACCGTCATGTCCTTTGGTTTAACCAATGCCCCCGCCACATTCTTGCGCTTAATGAATTCGATCTTCATGGAGTACCTAGATAAATTTGTTGTAGTTTATCTTGATGACATTCTCATCTACTCGAAGAACGAAGAAGAGCACGCAGAACACCTTAGGCTGGTATTGATGAAACTTAGAGAGCATCGCCTGTACGCTAAATTCTCCAAGTGTGAATTTTGGCTACCAGCAGTGACCTACTTAGGCCACGTGATTTCTGAAAAAGGCATTGCTGTGAATCCCGAGAGAGTTCAGGCCGTCCTTGACTGGACTCCACCTGAATCAGTTAAGCAAGTTAGGAGTTTTCTTGGCCTAGCCAGCTATTGCCGTCGCTTCGTCGAGAACTTTTCTAAAGTTGCAAAGCCTCTAACTGAACTCCTCAAGAAAGATAAGAAATTCCTTTGGACTTCCAAGTGCGAGGAAAGCTTTCAAGAGCTAAAAAGAAGATTGACTTCTGCACCTGTACTTGCACCTCCAGACACCAAAAAGGATTTCGAGATCTATTGTGACGCATCACGGCAAGGGTTAGGATGCATACTTCTGCAAGATAGACATGTGGTAGCTTATGCTTCACGCCAGTTGCGGCCACATGAAGAGAACTAACCTACCCATGACCTTGAACTCACTGCCGTAGTTCATGCCCTAACAACTTGGCGACATTACCTCCTTGGTAATCGTTGTGAGATCTATTCCGACCACCAAAGCCTCAAATACATTTTCACCCAGCCAGATCTTAATCTCAGGCAAAGACGCTGGATTGAGTTGATAAAAGATTACGACGTAGGAATTTCTTACACCCCAGGCAAAGCCAATGTCATGGCTGATGCACTAAGTCGTAAGTCGTATTGTAACAACCTTATGTTACAACAGTATCAACCACTTCTTCATGAGGAATTTCGCAAGCTCAATCTTGAGATTGTTCCTCATGGCTATCTTTCTACCTTGGTGGCGAAACCAACCCTTGAGGATCAAATCGTAGTTGCCCAAAGGCGTGCACGAGGTGTTCGCCGAATCAAGGAGAACATTGCTAGCGGAGTTGCTAAATGTTTCTCCACAGATAGTAAAGGAACGGTATTCTTTGGAAATCGTTTGGTAGTACCTAAGAATAGGGATCTAAGGCAACTCATCCTCAAAGAAGCCCATGACACACCCCTCTCGATTCATCCCGGTAGCACAAAAATGTACCGAGATCTATGCCAGAGATTTTAGTGGACTAGGATGAAAAGAGACATTGCTCGGTTTGTTGCCGAATGTGATGTTTGTCGTCGCATTAAGGCAGAACATCAAAGACCTGCTGGTACACTTCAACCTTTGTCTATTCCCGAGTGGAAATGGGACAAAGTCACTATGGACTTCATCACCAGCTTTCCAAGAACCCAGAAAGGAAACAATGCCATCTTCGTTGTCATAGATAGACTTTCTAAAGTTGCTCACTTCCTTCCGGTTCGCGAGTCTATAACTGCTAGCCAGTTAGCAGACTTGTACGTCTCTAGAATTGTGTCTCTTCATGGTGTTCCTTTGGAAATCAATTCTGATCGTGGTAGCCTTTTTACCTCTAGATTTTGGGGAAGCTTTCAGAATGCTATGGGAACTCATCTCTCCTTTAGTACAGCTTTTCATCCTCAGTCTAGCGGTCAAGTCGAAAGGGTTAACCAAATTCTTGAAGACATGCTAAGAGCTTGTGTGATCTCATTCGGAAAGAATTGGGAGAAATCTCTGCCATTCGCTGAATTTTCTTATAACAATAGTTTTCAATCTAGTCTGAACATGGCTCCTTTTGAACTCCTATATGGACGACGATGTCGAACACCTTTAAACTGGTCAGAAACCGGTGAAAGACAATTCTTTGGACCGAATATTATCAAGGAAGCAGAAGAGCAAGTTCGCATTGTTCGTGATCAATTGAAAGCAGCCCAGTCTCGTCAGAAAAGCTACTATGATCGTCATCATAGGCAAGAGAGCTACAATTTGGATGAGAAGGCTTACCTTCGGGTTACTCCTCTGAAGGGAACCCAAAGATTCGGTATCGAAGGCAAGTTGGCCCCACGTTACATCGGACCTTTCCGCATTCTTGCCAAACGTGGAGAATTTGCCTACCAACTTGAACTACCCCCGCACCTTTCCCGAGTACATGATGTATTCCATGTGTCCCAACTCAGGCGTTGCTTCAAGGACCCCATCCGCGAAGTCGACCATGAAACGCTTGATCTCCAAGATGACCTTTCTTACCGAGAGTACCCCGTTCGTATTCTTGATTCCGCAGAGCGTGTCACTCGTCGTCAGAAGATTGAGTTTCTGAAAGCGCAATGGTCACACCACTCTGAGAGAGAAGCCACGTGGGAAAGAGAAGACCGTCTCCGTGCCGAGTACCCCTCCTTCCTCCCGCAGACTTCTGAATCTCGGGACGAGATTCTGTTGAGTGGGGGCGAGTTGTCACAACCCCAAGTTAGGTATGTGCTAGGATTATCTAGTGCCTTTGCATCATGTCAAATTTTTCAAAGGAAATCAAATTCAAAATCCAAATGGGAGAAGGAACACCCCCCAGAAGAATTAATTCAAAAGGCCAGATAAAAATATTTTCCAAAAATTCATGTTAGAGTTTTGAAAAGTCTTATAAATGAGTGTGATCATTTTAAAAATGATTTGGAGTCAAACCCATGCTCATAGATTTTTCAAATATTCAAACAGTACTTTGGAATTAAAGAAATACCCCTATTTGATTTAAAATTCAAATCATTTGAATTTTAAAAATGTTGAAAGTTTATGAGTGGCTAGTCTATATTATTATGAGGCCGCATAAAAGTTTTCAGCATTTAATAAGATGTTTAGCTATTTATTTTAGCTAAACAGAACAAATAACAGAAAGGAAAGATTAAACAGAAAAAGGAAAAGAAGGCTTACCTCAATTGGGCCCAACTCACCGAGGCAACCCGACCCAGGGACAAGGCCGTCTTCATCCTCGCGCCAGCCAGGCTGCTGCCGCCGTGGCGAGCATGCCGGCGACGCCTGGCCACCTCCTGCTTCCCCGCGGCCACATCTCCACGCCTGGAGACGCCCAGGAGCTTCCCCGTTCCATTCCCCCCCTCCACGGACACTCTCCTCGTCTCCCTCGCCGTTTTCGTTGACACCCGTGAAGAACGCCGGAGCACGCCGGAGCACCTGCGTGGCCAGTGAGCCCGTCGAGCGCCACCACCGTGTCCATCCTCTTCCTCGTCGTCGACTACGTCTCCTAGTGCAGCGAATCGAACTCGGAGCCCTCCTAGCCGCCGGAATCGAGCTCGAGCCGTCGCCGGACCCGAAGGACGCCTTTGTCGATTTCATCGCCGTCAAGCCTCCCCCGCTCAATCCGCCACCTCCGTCGAGTTCCTGGTGAGCAGGCGGTCCAAACCCCTCTCTCCCTGCCCCTTTTCGTTGTCTCCTTGGCGATCCGCCATGGAAGGCGAAGTCCCTCGCCGCCACGGTCGTCGTAGTCGTTCACCAGTAAAGCGAATGAGCTCGGGGGCATGTGCACCGTCTTCTCCTTGCTCCTCTGCGTCGATTGCGAGCATCACCGTCTCAAATGGTGCCCCGTAGCCGAGTTCACCTCGAGCCAGCATCCCCGCCACCACTAGGGCTCGTCGCCGACGTCACTCCGGTGCTCCCCTGTGGCGTTGCTCTGCACCACTCGACGCGGGCGTCCACGAGCTGTCGATTGATGCCTCCCGCGCATCAAATGGCCCCCGGCAGCCCCCTCCCCGTGCAGCGCCGCCGCACTGGTGGCCACCGGCGGCTAGCCGCCGGTGAGGCCACTGTCATTAGGGTTAACCCCCCTGCTAATTGACCCCAGGTCAATGATAGGTGGGGCCCCCAGGCACTTAACCCCCTGGTTAAGTTTAAACCGTTTTAATTAAGCTCTGTGTCACTGACTACTGGAACCCACACGTCAGACCCCTGCTGATGTCATGCTTGCATCAGCATGACGCAGTAAATGAATTTCCAGAGATTATTTGAATTAAAGAAATTCCAGAAAATCCAGAAAATACCCCAAACTTTGGAAATTCATAGAAAATTCTTATTAACTCCAAATTGGACAAATAATATATGAAAAATGATCAGGAGAAAATTATCTTTCCAAATATGCAACTTTCAACTATGTTTGAGTTGATCTTAAAATGGTACCAGTAGCATTTGTAATTTGGTTTATTTGGATTTAATTCAAATTCAAATCAAATTATTTTGGAACTTGGACCTTGGATTTAAGCTACAATTCAACCACACTTCAGAGGCATATCATACACATTTGAAGTTGATTCAAAATGAACAAACAATGTCACATGTAACTTGTTTAAGTTTGAATTCAAACGTGGAGTTTGAACTTGCATTTCAAAATGCAATATACTCCATCTAAATGGAATTGCCTCACACATCAAAACTTATACCTCAAGCTTTAACATTCAATCATGTGCTTGAGCATTGCATTCATATTGATTGTTACTTCATGCTTTGCTTGTCGAGTAGAGGTGGAACCGGAGCAAGAGGTCACCCCCTTCGCTGAAGACCCAGAACCCGAACCTCGTCAGCAAGGCAAGCAACCCCCCATTGATCATGTCTATAAAATCCCACTTCCCTCTCATGTCTCCCTTATGCATTGTTTAGGATGATCACCATGTTACGATTCTACCGCATAGATGAACCCATTCCTCTGCATGACCTATCATTTTGTCACAGTAGTAAGCAAACCACAATCCTAGAAAATATAGGAGTTGAATGATATCATGTGGCCCCTGCAATGTTACTTCTTATTGCATGCTTAGTATGTTACCATGATGATACTGTTATGTGAGTCGGGATGGTAGTGATCATGTTAATGGTGGTAGAAAAGTGTTGGTGAATCGACCTAATACAAGGTGAACGATGAGAGGCTGTGTAGGAGTACACAGTGGGTTGTCTCGTTGAACACCGCCCTAGTATGAGTTCTTGTGTGGTGATCCAAGATGAAGAGTACAACCACACATTGGGCTCACTGACCCCTCTCAGCTTACTAACTCATCCCCTTCGATGTCCAGATGTCGCAATAGTTCGGAGTTCTGGTAGGTTTGTGGCCTGGCTGCCAAGTGAGAGAACGGCTCATCCGAGACCGGCTTCTGCACCACGCACACATCATCTGGGTCCACTTCGGTAAACCGGCCGGGTTCACGATAGTGGTAGCCAACCCAGGTAGGCGACTCTCTTGGACTAGATCGGCTATGAGGTAACAGTTGTGGTGAGCATCCTCGCCGGCACCCCTTGAATGGTGTCGAGATCAAAGGCGGTAACCGATGGTCATGTGTGTGTAGCGGTACACCCCTGCAGGGTTAACAAAACTATTCGAATAGCCGCGTCCGCGGTTATGGACTGCTTGGAAAGCTTAGCTTGATTATTAGACAACTTGAACTGGATACTTCTAAAACACACCAAGATAAGTGTGAGTGCTATGGCGTGCTTTCTCGTGGGGAAGTCGAGGAAGGCACCATAGTGGTGTAATTGGTTGGTGAAAGTAGTGGACTCGTGTACGCTTCTTACCTCAAGTCTGGTACTCGTAGTTCAGGACTAGCCAAGTCAAAGCTGGCATTTCTGCAAGTGAAACCCCACCTCCCTTTACCTTGATACATATGCATGAGTAGTATAGCTCCTATGTAAGTCTTGCTGAGTACGACTTTGTACTCACGTTTGCTTAATCTATGTTTTAGATGAAACCACTGACCCCGAAGGTGGCTTCTTCATCGAGCTGGACGACTGAAGATCAAGCTAATCTAGTCCCAGTCAGACGACTGGTTCCCTCGTGGAGGGCTTGTGTTTTAATAAGGCTTCTTAAGCCATTTGTTAAACTTGTCTGTACTCAGACATACTTTGCTTCCGCTTGTTTGTTGTAATGTTGGATCACATGCTTGTGATCTCTGTGTGCACTCTATAAGAGTTATCAATAAATGTATACTTTGTAGAGAATTGCAATGATACCTGCTGTTCATACAAGGCATGTGTGCTGCGTGTATGTTATAACATGCATGTCTTTGTATGGGTTTTCGAGACCTTAGTTGTGATCTGGCTGGCGGTCATTCATACACCAGGTGGCCCTTAGATGTGCGCAGCTTGGGGCATCGCGATGCGATTGCTTGAGACTCCGTCTCGTGCACACTTTGTGGTATGATTGAGCCCGCCCTAGACCCCGACTAGGTGATCGGGCTGGAGTAAGTCTATGTAAGAGTTAGGAGATAGTCGATAGTATGGTTGAGGCGACTTGTCTTTGAATATGGGAGTTCGTCACCCATATCATTAGACTTGTGTGCGAACGATGAGGACCCATCTCAGTTGATCATCCGGCCTGGATGGGATGCCCCTCACGTACGATGCTTTCCGAGAACGTTCTGTGCTTGGCCTTGTCTTCTTAGACAAGTGGGTACGGTTCTCGGCTCTCCATATGACTATGTCTTAGCTAGACTTGCATACGCTAACCCCGGGTCCCGACAGACTTGGTATCAGAGCAGGACTGACTGTAGGACTAGTAGCCTTGGCCGAAGTTGAGTCTAGCTTGCTATAGTTATATAGTTACTCTGGGTATATAAGGGAACAACCTAAAGCTTCATTTTTCTCCTTACCCTCTTCGTTCTAAGTTCTGAGTCACCCTCATCTTATTCTACGGGAAGATAGGACTAGGCTCTCCTCTGTCTGATTAGAACATATCGTTGTTGGACATTATCTGGAATGCAATTTCACTCGCTAAGATTATGATGTTTTTCCCTCGACACATTACTTGTCAAATATGCACTTCACAGGAAACACATATCTTCCGTGCATACATCAAGGGGGAGTATTTCATCGATCTTAGCAATGGTTTATCATCGAAAACTCAAAACTTTTTTCAATAATTTATCGATGCCTGTTTTGTCAACAATCGTCCAAAAAGGGAGGGGGATTGTAAGAGCAAGTTTTTCCCCCGAAGGTTTTGGAGATTGTTGGACAAAGCAGAAGTGGAACTAATATTGTTTTCGAGTATAAACAGATACTTAGGTTCCGAAAGAATGTAGTTTGCAAGGAGAAGGTCGAAGGACAACTCACTGCAGCAAAGTTGTAGTCAATTACCGAAACCTTTGAAGGAAGACGTGTTTGGAATGTGCCCTAGAGGCAAATAAAATATCTTTTATCGAGCATATTCCATTAGTTCATAATACGTTTGATGCTATGCTATAACTGTATTAAGCGAAAACATTAATACATGTGTGGTATACAAACAACCAGGTCCCTAGTAAACCCTAGTATACTAGTCCATTGGGTGATTGATGATCAATGTTTCCTGATCATGAGACAATGGCGTCTGTTGACAATGGAGTCGTATCATTGGATAATGATATGATGGACATACACCCACCAGAAGTGTTGCGATGTGATCAAGTCACATAGTTCGACATTGCGATAACTATAACGTAGTGACCAGATCCTTTGACCGTAATGATCATACGTAATTGTCATCTATGAGGAGACTTTGATTTGTATCCCACCGCCTGACTGAAATATGCTGGCCATAACGGTGCACTTTGGGTATTCCGAAATAGATGGTTGATGAGTATGCAAATAGATCAAAGCGGGATTTGTCCATCCGTGTGACGGATAGGTACTCTGGGCCCACTCGGTGATGTTACATCATAAAGTTTGCAAACGTGTGACTAGGTCACGGAGTTGTAATATCACAGGAACGAGTAAACTTGTTTGTTGAGAACAAGGACGAACTAGGTATATTGGATACCGATGATCAAACCTCGGACAAGCAAAGTACCACAGGACAAAGGGAATAGGCACACGGTTAACGGATCCAACAGCGATTGAAGTTCATTCGATGGAAGCGCAGGGGCTATCAAGGATTGTAACCAGGTCCAATTGATTAGTCATTGATCAATGAGAGTTGTCTCGATCATGTCTGTTGTTTCCTGGACCGTAGGGTGTTACACTTAAGGGTACTCAACGCAGTAAGGATTGATTCGGGATCACCGGAGAAATTGGAGAGAACACCGGAATTGTTCCGGTGATGACCGGAATTGTTCCGATGAAGGCTGGAAGTTGTTCTGGGTATTTTGAAAGGTTCAAAATATATTTGATAATGTTTAATATATGTTTTATTATTTAATTATCTGAATTAAGTATTAAAATGTATTTAAATATAATTAAAAATGGAAGAAAAGGCATATGGGCCTGATAGGGCCCATTAGGGGGAGAGGGAGTCCTCCCCCATGGGCCATGGCGCCATGAGGGGGGGCCCACCCCCCTAGGCTGCGCCAAAAAACCCCTCCCTTGGGATTAGTCCCACCCCGGAAGTGGAGGGGGGGTGGCACCCCTCCTTGGCCTATATAAGGAGGGGTAGGGTGCCCTTTTTTCTTCATACAAATTGATTTGAGACAAGTTTCTCTCATCTCTCTCTCCCTCCTTTCTCCTTCCTCGAGTGGACTCCCCTTGTTTGGAGTCTACACTTGGTTGGGGATTTCTCCACTATACGCACGCCGTCGTGCTGCTGGAATCGGGATCCGAATCCATCTTCTTTCCGCTGCTCTACTGGTTTGGAGCCCGGAGGGACGTCGGGTATACTGTATGTGTATAATCCCGCGAGGCACTACACTTGTGGTGCTACTTCATCGTCGTGGTCGTATCGCGAGGTCTTCATCAGCAACGTTCCGACGGGGACGTAATCCCGTCATCGGTCTACAAGGATCGGGTGGCTACAGGAGTCATCGTCGATCTGCGCGGCATCAGGGATTGCTGGTACGACTACATCAACCACGTTCATGCGGGAACGTTTCCCGCTTAACGGACTACATACTGGTATCTGATCTATTTTTGTCCGTTACTTGCATCAGCATAGCATAGGTCTTGGGATTGGGTATCGTAGGTTATGAAAAATTTGTGTTTTCTGCCCCGAACCCCAACAAGACGACCCCTAAAAATGTCGTTGAAGAAGAATACTATCTCTCGAGTAAAAGCGCAACGAGGAGAAAGCTGAAGCTGGTCCAAGACTTAGTCTTTTTACTAGTTTCTCTTTGTTATCTTGAGTCGTAGGAAAAACCGTACTATCAAGAGGGGTTTGCGAGTTGAGATCTTTGTCGAAGTGAATTTGCTCTGCTCAACCTAAATCCACGAAAGCCTACTGAGAGAAATCTTATTGAGTCAAGTGAATAGCTCGAAGGCAAAGTCATCGCACTTCGTGCCTTCGAGAGAAAAGTCGCTCGGTAAGTCATCTTACTTGTTCCTCAAGTAAAGTTGTGCAGTGATTGGAATCCGACCGTATTGGACACGCGTCAAGCGGTTGCATCGGGTCACTTCAGTCATTTTACCCATTAGGATCGCCAACTATAAATACCCCGCACCTACCCGCCATTTCGGGTTGGCTGCTCCACTGAAGATTCTAAGACAGAAATATTGCGAGCATCCCAAGAGAGATCGATCGAGAGAAAACCAAAACCCAAGTCTGAACTGAGTTGAGCAATTCACAGAGACTTAGGTCGAGATTACCCGATCTTTTTATCTTGGAGAACTGCAAGTCTCCTAGACGGTTAGGCGTCACCTGTCAAGAAGTCGAAGAGAAATTGTCGCTGCTGAAGGAAGTTTGTAAAGGTCTCGGAGATGTCCTGAATCATCTACCACGAGTGAAAAATGGAAAAGCTCGAGGAGTTTGTTGCAGTGGAGAATAGGACGGAGAGAGTTTTGCTCCAGGGATTCAATCACCAGTCCCTCCAACCAGACGTAGAACTTTGCAGAGTGTGAACTGGTTTACCAAATATCATTGTGTCAGGCTCATTTTCCTTCACGCATTTACATTAAGTATTTACTCGTTGCCTGTTTGTCTTTGATGTTTTCCTTCGCCCCCAATCCTTTCGAGCCATGCATGTCTTTCGATACTGTATTTCCTTCGAGATGTCTTTAGTCCTTCGCAGTTTGCATGAATTCCTTCTAAGTTCCTTAGAATTTTTGAAGTGATCATTCACCCCCTCCCCCTCTGATCATTCTTGAGCTTTTAGTGATGCTTGGGTTTGATGTATATGTGAAGCTTGTGGTGGTTTGATGTATATGTGAAGTGTATATGTGAAGCTTGTGGTGGTTTGATGTATATGTGAAGTGTATATGTGAAGCTTGTGGTGGTTTTGATGTATATGTGAAGTGTATATGTGAAGCTTGTGGTGGTTTTATGTATATGTGAAGCTTATGGTGGTTTGATGTATATGTGAATCTTGAGTGGCCAATGTTTTGCCGAAATGTCGATTCATTTCCGTTTCGGCAAATTTCTGGCGCACTCTCCGTATGCTCCCATGCATTGTTAGGGAAGGTCATGCCGAATTTTTCCGGCGACGACTGTGATATATAATTGTGTTGCTCTCTCTGTGCACGCAGGTGATCGACCATGGTCCGCGAGATGCTGAGCGATATCACCGTGGCTAGGTGGATGCAATTGCGATAAACGACATGCTAAGGAATAATAGGTCGGATATAAGATGTCCGTGTCGGAGATGCAAACTGCAGTGCGTGACCGAGCCTGATTCCGGAATATTGCAAAGACACCTGAAGTGTAATGGTTTGATGGATGGCTACACATGGTGGATAAGTGATGAAGCTGGTGAGGAGGAGGACGTCAATGGTGGGGCGCCAGTAAATGAGGAAGGGCAACCAGACAACAGCGGCGGGCGAGAAGATGAAGAGCATCCCGTACATGATCATGAAGAAGATGCCGAAGCGGATCATGTAGATCAAGATGCTGGACATGAAGATCAGGATGTCGGACATGATCAGGATTCAAGCTGGGTGCGGGACACTCATGTTCAAGAGCTGCTTGTCAAAGAGGTGTTGAACGCAAGAGGTGCAGCTAGAGAGAAAGCCAAGATGGCGCAACTCGAGAAAGACGCGGTTACGAAGTTGTATGAAGGATGCAACGACGGGGATAACCGCTTGAATGTAACACTTTGGGCTATGGAGATGAAGGCAAAACACAAATGGACCAATGAAAGCTTCGATGATAACATGGCATTCTGGCACGATCGTCTTCCGAAGGGAAACACGTGTCCAACTAGTATCGCTGAGGCCAAGAAAGTCATGTGCCCTCTCGATCTTCCGCACGTTAAATACCACGTCTGCATAAATGATTGCATGATCTATCGGGGTGAGGACGAAGAGAAAACCACATGGTCGGTGTGCGGTGTTAGTCGATACAAGATAGGGAAGAAAGTTCCTAGAAAAGTGGTATGGTACTTTCCGATCAATCCTCGTTTGCAGAGGTATTTCGTAGATCCCGAGGAAGCAAGGCTCATAACCTGGCACGGAGATAGAAAGAAGCTAAAAGAGGATGACCCGAACCCGGATTCGGAAAAGGAGGACATGCTGAGGCACCCTTCAGATGGTAGCCAATGGACTGCGTTGGACCTCGAATACCCAGATTTTGGGGAAGAACCAAGGAACCTCGGGATTGGTGTGAGCACCGATGGAGTCAATCCGTTTGGCGGCCAGAGCAGCACACATAGTACCTGGCCCGTGTTTGTATGCATATACAACCTTCCCCCCTGGAAGTGCATGAAGAAAAAGTACATAACAATGTGTATGCTAGTTCAAGGGCCGAAACAACCATGTACAGACCTCAATCTATATCTGCAACTGTTAAAAGAGGAGCTAGAGACGTTATGGAAAGACGGAGTCAATACGTGGGCCGCCGCCGCAAAAGAATATTTTCCAATGAAAGTTGCGGTGATCATGACGGTGCACGACTATCTCGGATACGGATATTTCTCAGGGCAGGTGGTCCAAGGATTCTGTGCATGCATTAGGTGCATCGATAATACAACATACCGCCAGCTACCAAAAGATCCTGGATCTTAAAAAACCGTGTTCCAGGGGTCTTGAAGGTGGCTTCCCAAGAAACACGCGTGGAGAAAACAGGGACATCTGTTCGATGGAAGCGAGGAGCTCCGAGCACCCCCAGCTCGAAGGAGCGGCAAAGAAATCGACAACTTGCTGAAAACTTGGAAAGAGTGCCCCGCGCCAGGAAAGAAAAAAAAGAAGACTCAGCCGTTGATGAGGGTATGGAAAGCGAGGTTTGTTTCTGGGATTTGGAATACTGGAGTCTCCTCCGCAGTCCTCATAGCCTTGATCTCATGCATATCACAAAGAACGTGTGCGAGAGCTTGTTTGGCACGTTGCTCAACATGCCGGAGAAGACCAAGGACGGGCCAAAAGCAAGGAATGACTTGAAATTTATGGGCATCAGGAGGGAACTTCACCCCCCTAGTGACGACGACGATGAGCCGGAGGAGGAAGAGGATACGGAAACGCAAAACTCTCGCAAACAAAAAAGGGCAACCAAGAAGAAGACCGGTATTGATCACTGCCCCCCGGCATGCTTCACTCTGTGCGAGGAGGAGATCAAGCGGTTTATCCACTGCCTCATAGGAGAAAAAAATTCCGAACGGCTACGCGGGGAAGATAAGAAGATACCTAGACGAGGCGAAGCAGCGTTTCAGCGGGATGAAATCTCACGACTGTGCCGTGCTGATGACGTAGATTCTCCCGGTTGCGATCCGAGGGATAATGGACGAGCACGTCCGTAAAATGTTGTTTGGCCGTTGCAACTTTTTTGACGTCATCTCCCGGAAGTCGATTTGCGCTACGCAACTTAAAAGGCTACAGGAGGAGATCGTGCTCATACTATGCGAGCTTGAGATCTATTTCCCGCCCGCGTTCTTCGACAGTATGGTGCATCTGCTGATCCACGTCGTGGAGGATATCGTCCAACTCGGGCCTGCGTTTCTACGCAGCATTATGCCGTTAAAAAGGATGAATGGACACATCAAAAAATACGTTCGTAACAGGTCCCGTCCAGATGCAAGCATAGCGAAGGGCTTTCTAACCGAAGAGTGCATCTCTTTTTGCACGAATTATCTCAACACCGAGAACCCTGTTGGTCTGGCCGTCAACAAGAACTCTGGCAGGACCGATGGGTGTGGTCACCACGAGGGAAGCCGCGCAATGCATGTCAACTTTGACGGTCGAGACATCGAATTTGAAAGAGCAAGCCTAGTCGCACTACAACACAACCAGCTGGTCGATCCTTGGATAGTAAAGCACAAGGATGTAATTAGGAAGAAGTACAGTGACCAGGACCTGCAGATAACGGACCGAAATCCACAGCTAATCAAAGAGCACAACTCCGGTTTCATGACTTGTTTCAGGGACGAGCTTCGTGCTAATCCCCCGCGAAGGAACGCTTCCGAGGACGAAAAGATGATATTCACCTTGTCACAGGGTGCCGCACGCAATCTGATGACCTATCAAGCGTATGATATCAACGGCTACACATTCTACACGGAGGAAAAGGACAATAACTGCGATTACCAGAACTCAGGGGTAACGGGGATATTCTACACCGATGACGTCAAGGAAAGATTCTATGGAAGGATCGAGGACATATGGGAGCTCGACTACTGTGAAGAGAAGGTGTCAATGTTCCGTGTGAGATGGGCCAAGAGCGTCGTAAAAGAAGACCGGTACTTCACCACCATGGTTATACCCGAAGCCAAATCCAAGACTGCGGGCGCAAACGTCACCGCGAAAAATGAGCCATGGGTACTGGCTAGCCAAGTGGACCAATGCTTCTTCATTACCGACCCATCAAAGACGAGCCGCGTTGTAGTGAGGAGAGGCAAAAGAAACATAATCGGAATGGACGGAGTCGCCAACGAGCAAGACTTTGACAAGTACGGCGACCCGAAGATGGAAGATGACTACGCCGCTCAGGATACATACACCACAACCCTACCGAAGAAAGGTCTCCCGTTCAAGAGGAAAAGTGAAGGCGTCCCGGGCCAAAATTATTCAACGACGACAAAGAAGGGCAAGAAGAAGATCGTGAGGAAACGCTAGCTAGATATCTAGCTCCAAATTTAAGAAAATCTTTTGTAATTTATGATCACTTTGTGTATGCATGGAATTAATATGCACTTTGTAATTGATGATCACATTCTGATAGTTCGATCATAATTTAGGCATTCTCAACATCTGGTTAGCAGCGAATCAGCATTTGTGTGTGTTCTGAAATGTTTGCTCTATGAGTGCTAGCGATCATTCTCGTTTAGGCATGAATTGAACGCGCCAGCTCACGAATTGCTATTGGTATTTTTTTTTCTTTCTTGATAAAGAGCCATATCTATGACCGAATTAACATAATCGAGGCACCATGCCTAACTCCAAAATTATTATTTTTAAATGGTTTCACTTTAATTAATAAATAAATAATTTTTTAAACTTTAATTAAAAAATAAAAAACGCTTAGGGGTGGCGCATATTGCTGAAATGCGCCACTAAGTTCTCTTAGGGGTGGCACATTTTGCTGGAATGTGCCACCAAAAGGTTTCTTATGCGCGGCGCATTTTGCCAAAATGTGCCACGCATAAGAAACCTTTTGGTGGCGCATTCCAGAAAAATGGGCTACCCCTAAGCCTTAACCTCCATCACCCCCTCCCTTTGCCCGTGCCCACACCCATTCCCCACCGGCCACTCTCCCAATCTCCTCGCCGCCGACCTCCACTGGAGCCACCCCCCGCCGTTCGATCCCACCTCTCCGGCCACCGCCCTTGCCGCCACCGGAGCTGCCACCGGAGCCTCGTCTCCTTCCTCTCCACCGTGAAACCCGAGTCGGGACGAAGCCCGTCGACGCCACCGGAGCCGCCGCGGACATCATCGTCAATCCCGTCGTCTCCGTCATCCCGGAGCCCCCTCGACGCCACCGGAGCCGCCACCCCAACGCCCCCGAGGCGAACACGAATCCCCTCCATCTCAATCCACCCCGGCGCAGACCCCCTGCTCCCCCCTGTCCCCATGGCTTGATTCAAATTTAGAGATGCATGATTTGGTTTTGGACATGTTGGCATTACAGGTTCAAATTATACTGAATTTACAACTCAATTTCATGTTACCATGTTGACAGTGCAGATTTTCTGACTTCTTGACAGTGCCCTAGGTCCAAATTTTCTGTTTTTCTGTGTTGCAAAGTAGAACTTGCAAGTGTGTGTGATGTGTGTGTGTGTAGAACTTGCAAAGTAGAACTCTAGATGCAAGCCCTATTTATTAGTAGTTCAGACTGCATTCATCCAAGTCTACACACTAAGCTTATTAATTCATTCCCAAACTCAGTATATATACATGTAAGCTATGCATCTCACAAGATCAAAATGTTGTGCTCCTGAATCTTGTTTAAACATTCGGTTTAGTTTGGAATAAATGGATCTTGGGAGCTGAACCCTCATTTCATTTTTGTACGAACCGATCCCTGATGATCTAAAAGAAATAGTTTGTGATCAGCCCAGCTAGAATGATATGCTGGTAGCTGGCATATATATTTCTGTTCTTCAGAGACAAGCACAATCGAAGAAAAGCACAACACATGATTATTTGTTGCGCGTGGCTACATGTAGGCATCCACATTTGCACTAGTCCAGATAGACAGGCTAAACCACTAGGAACTAGAAAATGCAATGGAAGATATACACCATGACCATGTGATGTGAGCCCGGCCTAGCACTTGTTTTAAAATTTTCAGGTTCATGTGCCAGCAAACCAACCCATCTGAAACTTGAAAATTGCTTAGTCACTAGTTTAACATTGCATGGGAAATTAATAGTGATGTGGATGCCAAACTGTTTATGTGATTAATTTTTTTACCTTGCTTGACAAACTTGTTGTTTGAGGCTAGCATAAATATGATAATTAGTTTTCTTGTTGACTATTATGTTTTTGAATATTGTTTGAATACTGTTTCAATATCGATATATGTTTTGGTTATGCCTACATGTAGGCATTTGTTTTGTGCAGGTACAAATCATTATCCCCTTTCTCCCAAAATGCTGATTAACTTTCGTTTCTGTTGAGAATGGGGCACTCTCATGTTCAGAAAAATAGCAACGGTCATGCCGAATTTTTCCTTGAATTCGTGCATGAACTTTGCTATTTTTCTTAACATGAGAGTAGTTGCATTTATTTATTGTGCTAATTAATTAAGTAGTTGCATTTCTTAATATTGTACTAGTGCAAACATGTCGACCGGAGCCGACGCCGGTCCTTCTTCTCAGCCGGGAAAAAAAAGGAAGCAATTTTGGGAATACTCCCAGGAGGAGGTCGAGGATCAGAGAGAAGAGGAAGTACCTCCGGGCGAGGAGGAGTATGAGGAGGAGATAGAGTCGGAGTCCGACTCATCGGATGATGACATGGAGGACGAGGCCGGTACGACAGACAGCGAGAGGAACACCGGCGAGGATGATCGGACCGGTGGCTCCAACAAAGATGGTACCCAGTCGAAGAAGAGGAATCGGAAACCGACCAAGGTCGGCACCATCAAGCAAGAGTTTACTATTGTGACCGCAGTCGGGATTCCTAAACAGCCCGAACGTTTTTCGGAAGGGTACGGCCGTCAAGTCGCGGCGATCCTCCGCAACACCGTGCCGATCACCACGATTAACCTCGGGAGTCATGAGAATATTCATTATTGTCAGCTTCTTATCAACAAGCTGCACGGACGATACAAGTTTCCGGAGCCGTACGATAACACCAAACTCAAAGGGAACAAAGTAAACACATGGGCCCTCAGGAAGATGAGCAAGGCCTTGTCCAGTTGGAAAACCCGGGTGAAGAGGGAAATTATTGAAAAGAACAAAACCTTGGAGGAGCTCAAGGAGAAAGAGTCGTTGATCGACGAAGCTACCTACAACCTTTTCAAGGCTAGGTGTGAGTCCGAGCCAGCAAAGGCCGCGAGTGAAAAGGGCAAGGCCATGCGGTCGCAGGTCATAGGTAACCACCGTCTCGGAGCCGGTGGTTACAAAAGTTCCAAGCCTAAATGGGACAAGGAGGATGCCAAGTACGCCGCTGCGGGCATACCTAACCCCTTCCATCCATACAAAGATGATCCGCAGACAGAATTCTTTGTGAGGGCCCGGAGCTATAAGGACAAAGCAACCTCGAAAATAGTTATCGATCCTAAGATTCAGGATTTTACGACTGCCGTGGTAAGTAGTTTACCACGCGACCTTGTCCATTGAATTCTCCAGTGAAGTTCACAATTTCTTAATGTTTCACATTCTTTCTGCAGCAAGCGGAAATGAAAATCGCCTCATCGCAGGAGTCTTCAGTTAAGCCGGCCGGCCCATGGGACAACGCCTTTAACAGGGCGTTGAACAAGGTCAAGAAAGTTGACGACGTGACGGCGAAGCCATCGTCAGCCGGCCGTGTGGTCGTCTTTGTTGCAGACCTAAATTGGTCCGAATATTATGGAAAACCGGCAGAGCAGTCCGGTTCGAGGGGGCGCAAGGCGAGAAAGACCGAAGAAGATGACGCTTACGTTCGTGGACTGGAGGAGAAGGTGAACATGCTTCCGCAGCTTGTCCAGGACGAAGTGGCGAAGACGATGAACGCTCTCCTTCTAGATATGATGCAGTCACTCGCGAATTGGCAAGCGTGTGGTTGACAAGGGCCCATACCGGTCCCCAGCATGGTCGGCAGCCACTCGGGCACCGCGGCGCCTGCAGTCCCGACTCCCGCCGTAGTGGTGGCTCCCGCACCGACTCCCGACATATTGGTGACTCCGGCCGCCAAGACAGCGGCGGCGGCGCCGGACGTGATGGTAACTCCTCCAGCCACGATCGAGCAACCGTGGCATAACAATAATGCACCCGGCGGCAGCGCAAATAGGGCGATCGATGCCACGGGAGGCAGCGCGCCCTCCGTCTCTTGCATGCCCGCTGTCATCGGCGGGGTGTCTTCATTGGACGACCTCGACGCCCTCAAGGTAACTATAAGCGTCTGCAACTCAAACGAGGACTTCATCTCCTTGCCTTTTTTAGTGGAATATCTCTGATGCCCTACATGCATATATCTCTTTCGCAGGAGGACACTCCATGCATTCTATTACAAGTCGTGGACGGCAAGTTGAAGGATGTTGCCAAAGGTAAAATCATTCAACCACAAAATTGAATCATGCACAATATGCCGATGGCACCGAAGATGCATAGGGTTCAAATCTCTCTCGTGATTTCGGGCTACGAGGGAGTTGAACCTCCCATTCAACCCCCCGGATACGATGAGGACGAGCCGGCAGTCCTCAGTGACTGTTTCGGCCAAATATGCCTATGGCCGAAGACCCAAATGCGTTTAATGACGGGGGAAAGGGGCACCACACCTAGGACAACACTGCTAGTCATCGTGTCGGCGCCACATGATCCCATCGGCGCACAACAAGAAGACGATGATCTTGATGATGATATCAACGCCGACCAGTTCATCAATACTTTGTATGATGTTGATGACTTATTCATGCCTCCTGCTGAAGGAGCCTATCAGCATGACGAGGACGCTCGCGGTCCAGCTGATCCAGCGGCGAAGCCTGCTTGCTCCACGCGTCTCTTCGCTGCTTCTCAGGAGATGTCTCCAACAGCTTGCGCCTTCACCGAGACTCAAGAAGATGCCACAAGGAGATCTATTCTCAGCCCGTCCACACTCCATAAGGCGGCCACTGAGCAGATAAAGGCCGGTGACTGCTCGAAATCGGAAAAGAAGAAGGGACGGAAAAGAAAGAAGAGCATCACTTCGAGCGGCCAACCTTCGATGCTGATCCGGGCTCAGGACGGGCCACCAAGACCCAAGGATGTCTCATTTGAAATCCATGTGGAGGGTAGGGCGATGCTACCTAAGGACATGCTCGACCTTGCAACTTTGGATATGCAGAGTGTGCATCACAGTATTATGGCATTAGAGAAGATTCTTCTTCGAGAAGAGAATCCCTCGTACCCGGTTTTCATCGCCAAGGTGCCACTCAACATGGGCTTCATCAACACTATCCCCGCGGATATGATAATCCTGCGGTTTTCGGAGATCTTCAATTTGTACCATCTCAAGCGGTTGGACCATAGCCTTATCCGTATGTTCTCGCTCAGCCTTTCTATGAGTATCAGGAGAGATAAGACCCCGAGCGTCGCGATATTGGACCCCTTCTACATGCGTGAAAGCATCTTGATGGACGACGGGGACGCGGCTCTCGCGACGGGGTACATCACAGACTTCATGCTACATAACGCCGGCAAGGATTCATTTCTTATGACCTAATCACCCAAGTAAGTCATACGCTCTCCGCCGTAGCATATATGCTTTCTTATCTTTCCATTGTCCTCTTCCAACATTCCTTTTGGATTGTTTTAATTATGCAATGAGGATCAAGACTTCGTGCTCATCTGCTTTTCAGCGCAACACTCGCAGGCCGTGTATTTAGACTCGGGGAGTGTGAAGAAGAAAGATTACAAGTATATCATGAGAGTTTTGGATGATGCTCTCGCCGACTACATAAAAGCCGGAGGCAAGATCGTGAAGCACAAGTTCATGAAGAATCAGCCTGGTGTGAACGTGTTCAGCCACGTAACGCAGTTCCCGTGCGTCAAGCAGTCGGCTGGCAGTGTGAGGGATGCGTACTACGCCCTTCATCACATGAGGGCGATTGTACAGGAACAACGCAACCTTACGCTGCCAAGTCATCTCAAAGCGTGGGCTCAAAGGAAGGCGTAAATCGCCGATGCAAATCTTAAGGAGGAGTTCTTTCACATCCAAGCGCAGATGGCGACTATCATCCGTCATGAAGTACAAATGAAGGGGGCGATCTTCCACTCCAACATTGCACCATCCAATCGGGAGATAGAAGTCCGCCTAAAGGCCTTGCGTGACACAAGGCCTTTCATGACGAAAGAATGATGCCGCCCATTCCCCGAGTCGAGTCAGAACAATTGAACAATTTATGTTATATATGGCAGTCGTTTGATGAATGTGTGCCCTACATGTAATTTGGATGTACTCTTTGTGTAGTAGATGATAGTGTCAAATACTCTTGGTGCTCTTTGTGTATAAAGGTCACTGCATATGCACTTTTATGCATATGTGCATGCTCCTGGCCATTAATCGACTTTCTTTATGTTGTCGATAAGAATAGATGCTATATTGCGTTGTTGTCCTTTGCTATGAATTCATATGGATGCGACCTCTAAATCTTTGTTTTGTGCAGGTTGAAGAGCAAACAAGAGATGATGACGAAAGTAGCTTTCTGTTTTCAATAATTGTTGGACTCATTGTAATATTGTGATGGATGTAATCTTGTGAATCTTGTTGGCCTCTAAACCTTTGTAAATCGTTGTAAAAAGAATTATAATGCAATTATTTTGTATCAATAATTGTTGGGCTCATTGTAATATTGTATTTTGAATTTATGTAATATAATAAAAATATTTGTAATGTTTTTATTCTTTTCTGTAATTCTTTTTTTTGTTTTCTTTAACCCATTTAGTGGCGTATTTTGTCTGGCTTTAGTGGCGCACTGGGAATGCGCCACCCCTAAGAGCTTATAGGTGGCGCATTCCGAGATGCGCCACGCCTAAAGGCCTTAGGGGTGGCGCATCCAGAATGCGCCACCTCTAAGCCCTTATTAGTGGCTTGTAGTTAGTGGCGCATCCATAATGTGCCACTAAACACAAAAAAAGGACGCCACTATAAGGGTATTCCCTAGTAGTGGCCTAGGGCCCACATGTAATAGACTCAGGGGGTATTTAGCTTAGAAGTGGGGTTAGGGGTTAAGCTAATCCTTGCGGCCCCACATGTCATTGAGGGGGTGATGGCAAGAGAGTGTTAATACTCTTCAAGCCCTCGTTGATTACCCCAAGTGCAGGGTGAGATATATAGTGCAGCGGCAAGTTTTTCCTTGGCAAAGATACCAAGGTTTGTCTCTCGTAGGACTCCGAAGGATACAAGAAGGTGGTAAAGTGAACAATGGCGCCGAGGTTGCTAACTTCACCTGGACCTGCACACAGATACAAATAACTTTGCTCCCAACGAGTACAGAGGAGTTGTCAATTCCTCCGGCCTTGCCGTTTACAAAGGATCAACGCAAGAGATAATGATAGTGGCAACTGAAAGTAAAGACTGAAAGTAAATTGACGGTGTAAACAATGATATGAAGATGGACCAAGGTCACGTGATTTTCACTAGTGATGTCTCTCTCCCAAAAGACGATAAAAGTGCTAGCGAGGTAAACAAATCACAGCTGGGCAATTGACAGGATTATGAAGGCACCGCAATGCTAACTATGCTGCAAAGAAAGGAAGGGCTCAAAAGCAATGGGCAGTACGCCAAGGTAAGTAGACCGAAATCCATCTGCATCTACTACGAATCATCCACCTTGAGATATCTATCCAGAACATCTCGCTGGTATTAAGTTGCGAATCCCACCCAAAGTGTAAACTCAAAGCAACAGCCAACTGCATTAAAAGAACTTTGCGTAAAGTAAACAATCCTTGCACCCGCAGATACAAGCACCGTTGTTTTATCCCTGGTGGCAACAGCACATCCCCTAGTCTCATGTTTCTGTCACTCAAGCTAGACATCAAGGGGCTGAACCCACAATCAAGCATAACGCTCCCTCTCGGAGTTGCAATAAATCACTTTGCCAAAGTAAAATATGGCAACGGAGAACATGCAAGAATTTACTCAAGAACAAAATATAAAAGAGAAGAACCAAATATATTACTCATCACAATCTGAACATAGTCTCATAATCCATCAGATCCCAACAAACTCAACATAACCACAACAGAAAATTACAAAGGTGCCTCGATCATGTGAGGCAGTTCACGAGGCCTCGAAAGTGGAAGCACAAAGAAGGGAGAGGTAGATCACATAGCTACTGGTCACGGACCCATGGTCCAAGGGAAACTACTCACGGTACATACGGGAGGCGTCCATGGCTATGGATGGTCTCCCGGAGGGGGTAGCTTCTCCCGGCAGGGTGCCGGAGCAGCTTCTCCAGGCAGCCCCGATCTTTAAACGGCGGCGGCGGTACAGAGGCGAGATCGCAAAATAGGAGTCTGTATTAGGGGTTTCCACCCTGAGGGGTAAATATAGGCGAAGGGGAGTGTCGAGGGGACCCACCAGGCAGACAGGAGGCCTCCTGGCGGGGCCCAGGGTGGGGCCAAGCCAGGGAACCTCCTGGCCTCCTGGTGGTGGCCCCCCTCCGCTCCTTTGGTGTTTCCGGAAGCTTCCGTGACGCTGATTTTTATCTGATTTTCCGGATTTTTTAGAGCACTTTTAATGGCCGGAAAACCTGAAATACAAAAACAGCAGAAAACAGCAACTGGCAGCTGGGTGCACTGGGTTAATAGATTAGTCGAAATATGCTCAACAGTGTATGAAAGTTCAAGCAAAACATGGCAAAGTCACACAAAACATGCATGGAGCAAGCAAAAATTATAGATACGTTTGGGACGTATCAACATGCCCAAGCTTAATTCCTGCTCGTCCTCGAGTAGGTAAATGATAACAAGCATAATTTCTGTGGTGACATGCCACACAACCATAAAAGGACTTTAAAGTAAAGCAATCAAAGCATGCAATTCAATTCAAGTCTTAACAAGCAAGAGTCTATATTAGCATTGACACAAGCAACAAAAGAACAAAAGGTGCAAGAGCTCTCGCTGTCCGTGACTCGAATGTCTCTAGATGGTGTTTGCATGCAAGCAGGGGATAGGGAAATACGAGTGAGAAAAGTAATTGTTGAGAACAAATATCTACTAAAGTTTCACACATAGTCTCCTTTGGATTCTTACCTTGACTAGTCCCCAGACCACTAGTCAGGTACAAGTCAAACTGATCCACTCCCATTCGATATTTTGAGCACTCATGCAATGGATGAGCGTGAGCAAGAAAGTTGACACCTAAAAGGCGAAACAGACAGAAGGTGGAGGAGGAATACAAAATGGTGTGAAAGGCTCACATCAATGAGGACAATCATAGGCGAGAGAAGGCCATATGATAGATATAATGTGAGGAGTAGGGATTATCATGCAACGGATGCACATGTGAGCTAAAATTTCTCCAATGGAACTAGTGGAGGTGCATCTAACTTGCTTGCTCAAGAAGACCTAGAGCTCGTCTGAGGAGGCTCATCATAGGAATATACAAGCCAAGTTCTATAATGTGAAGGTCCCCACATAGCTATATGCATGATGATGATCTCTATGGAGTACACGGGATAGAGGATGAAGTACTAGTGTGGATCTCTCAAAAGGAATAGTAGTGTGCCCCCTTCTTCTTTTTATTTTTCTTTTTCTCTTTTTTCTATTTTTTGTATTTTTTGGTGGCCTCAATGGCTCTTTCTATTTAACTCTCATTTGTACTCTTTGGGATCTTTTGATTTTGCCCTCTTTGGGATCTTTTCCTCACTTTAGGGACAACACTCTATATTTTACAAGAATATAGGAGATCTTTCACACTTTACAAAGGTACTCTCATAAAGAAGATATAACTACCATGATGCAAATGTATGACATGAAGATCAAGTCATGAGAAGATGGATGTTGCATGGCAATGTATCTCGGAAAGGCTACGGAAATGCCTTGGAGGTAGGTATGGTGGTTGTTTTGAGGAAAGATATAAGGAGGATTATGATGACAGAGTGTATCGTGCCAAGGGTTTGGATGCACCGGCGAAGTATGCGCTAACTCTCAAGATGAGAAAGGGCAATGCACGGTACCGAAGAGGCTAGAAAAAGTATAGGTGGGTGGAAGTGTCATGTAACAGCCCAGATTTTCACTAAAATTAAAAAAATTTGTTTTCGGTGTGAACTTTTTGACTGTCTGATTTGTTTGCGGTGTTTGCATCCCCGATTTATTGATCGGCGATTATTTTCCCCCCTTATCTCGTACCGGACGGAGACCAACCCTTGCCACCTTGACACTCGACCTTGCGACACCGGGTTTCACCCAATCACTGTCGCGAAAACCGCCTGAGACCAGCCACAACCAACGGAACGAAAACCCCGTTTAATAATTAAACGGGTTATTTTTATAGCGCGCCGGAAAGTGTTCTCGGAATGGTTCCAGCGCGAGGTGAACGCCGCCGGCTCAACGCACTGATCGCGCAGTTCGAAGTTTTACCCGAATCGGAGGTCCTGCGGACCCCCGGCGGTCAGAAACGTAAACACCGCGCGCGAGAGAGAAAAACTGGGGATGTTTTTGCAAACTGCAAGCCACCTGGGCTATATAAAGACCACCACACTCCCACCCCTTTCTAGGGTTTCCCTAGACCAAAATTGCAGCCACACCCCCAGATCTACTCCAAATTATCGTCCCAAGTCCCTCTCTCCCCGAAACCCTAGATCCAGTGCGTTTTCAGCCATTTGATCAGCAGATCAGTGGCTCCCGTCGAGCCACGTCGCCCCAGCCAGCTTCCCAGCCAATCTGGGCCCCGCAGGGCCGAGCCAGCCGCCGCCGGACCCGCCCGAAGCCCGGATTCTGCCGCCGACGTCGTGGAGCTTCTCCCGCCGGCGAGCCGCGCCACCCAACTCCGACCACCTCCTCTTTCCTCCCCGCGCCCTTCCTTCTCCTCCCCTTCCTCCGTCTCCTCTTTCACTCACCCTCCTCTCTTCTTCCCCGCAGGTAACAGCGCCGCCGCGCCATGGCCAGTGGTCGGCCAAGCCGAAGTTGAGCCGCCCGCTGCCGCCACGGGAGGCCACAACCGCCACCTCTGGCCCGGATCCGGCACCCCCTCGACCCTGCGCTCCTTCCCTGACGTCTCCTTGCTGTCGCGCCACCTTGCTCGCTCGCTGGAGCACCATGGGTGCCACCGCCGGCGGCTTGATGTAGCACGGGAACCGGGAGGAGTCGCCGCCGCTTGCTGTGCCGTGGTGGGCCGGCCTGCGCCCAGCAGCCGAGCGCGGCCCATTTGCCTTTCAAGGCCCAGGTGCGCACCCCCGGCCCGCTTCGCCTATCCGCCGCCATGTGCGCCTCCACGCTAAACCGCGCCCACCCCGCCAGCCTGGGCCACGGCCCATCAGGTGAGCGGCCCCCTTTTTCTTTTTCTGTTCGTTTATTTTTTTTGGCTGTGCTGTTGGGCTTGGCCCAGTTAGCTTGTTTCAGTTATATAGCGCTCGTGAGCGCAACTTAGCTAGCGCTCGCCCCCTGTTAGGCCCAGTACAGTTAGAATTCGGCCCGTTAGACTTTTTCTTTTCTTTTCTTGGTTATTAATTTGGCAGATTGTATAGTTATTTTTGCTGTGCCCGTATCTTTTAAACGGTAGCTCGGATCGTGATGCGTAAAACATGAAACTTTCTTAGAATTTTGTGTAGGTTAATAAAATGTGCTCTTTTGCCATGTTTGACTTTGTTTGCATGTTGTTTTACTGCTAATTACCTTGCTTGCCACCGTAAACTATTTCTTTAATAACTTTTTAACCGTTGCTCTGTTTAAAATGTTCTTTATATGTAACTTGACTAGAATTGCGTGTAGATCTTGATTGAGCTGCTCTTGCTTGATAATAAAAATACTAAAATATTGTTTAGGACAAAACAGTACCAAATGCAATAATTATCGTGGGGTCCGTAATAGTTGCCATGTATAGGTTTTACCCCCCCCCCCCCCACTTAAAGTGACTAGATTAGATTGTTTATTTATGCTTCACCTCTTGCCATGTTTGTGTGTTATGCCATGCTTGAGTGATATGCCATGTTAACAACCTTTGCTCATCTTGTGTAGCTAAACAACTTGAACCCTTGTAAACGTGCGGTAATGTCGTGTGTGACGAGTACTCCACTTAACCTGTTAGTAACCGCTCTCGACGATAGGTGTGATGTCGTGCTTTGTCTCGTGTTACCTTGTTGATGTTGCTTCCTCGTGTTTGCTTCGTAGTACTAGATGCTTGCTCGTTGATTGCTTTCCAGTGTTTACCGTCTTGTGTGCTTCCGCAGATACCTTCGGAGACGATGCGAGCTTGCGATCAACTACACCTTCGGAACCCGACTTATCAACGGGCAAGGACTATACATTACTTATGATCCATTCTATTTCAACCAACGGTTTGCATGCTAGTCTAGGATAGGTTCGATGTTTGATCCTACCACATGTTTACAGCCTCTTTCAAACTGATACAGTGATGTCCCCTCCCAGCAAACCTTGTACTGCTATGTTACTATTGCTCGTTGCTCATCCCCTGCTTAGTATGCCTGCTTAGGATGCTACGATGTTACCCTGTTACTCCTTGGTTTGGGATATCACATTATTATTATTGTTGTTGATGATATGATTAGTATAATGTTGACTATATTCGACGAAGGATGGACGGTCTAGGCTATCCCGCCCTGACGCTTTGTTCCATTCGAGTCACCTAGGATCCGAGTTCCGGGTATTGGTTTTAAGACTGAGCGTGCCTAACCGCGTGTGGGATGCTATGGGGTCCCCTTTTCTTACCTACCTAGCTTCAAACATTTTTAGTGGTGGCCCAAGCTGATTTTACCATTTGAAACCGTGTGCGTAACTGGTCTGCAGCCAGTGGATTTAAAACAACTCGGACCAGCAGAGACAGAGTTCCTTTGTTGGTCCACATTGGTGAGCTAGGGAAGTCCCCTGTTATATAGGTGATGCTAACCCCGACCTTGGCCATACGGAAGAGTCCGATCCGAGAGTGTGGCCGGCTTTGGGGTTGGGTGTCGACTCCCCGGGGTCCACCCGGATTTGTTCGTTGTTAGTTAGAGGGACCTATCGTTTCAGATCTCTCGGAACTAAATCATAAAATGGTTGCCTGTGATGGGTAGAAACTGAGAGAGATGGGGGTGCGTGCGGAGCCTTGTAATGGGCAGTTGGTACACCCCTGCAGGGTTAAATCTTTTCGAGAAGCCGTGTCCACGATTATGGACGACTTGAGACCTACTCCTTGTTCATATACAAGAACAGCTGAGATAATCTTAATATAATTTGATCAACGTGTGTGTGCCTTGATTGCTTCTTCTTCGTCGGGATGCGAAGAGGAGGACAAGGATAGGATAGGTGTTATGCTTGCGTAAGTAGGTGGATAGCAGACTTGTTGGAGGCGATTCCTCATCGAATGCTTGGCTTCTTATCTTACTCTCTAGATCGTTAGCCACTTCATAAATGCTAGTGCGGCAGCAACCTCACCACTTACCCCATCCTTACCGTAAACTACTAGTTGTCCTAGAATGACGAGTGATGAAGTCCTTGCTGGGTCAGTTGACCACTACAGTTGGATGCTGAGTACTTCTGTACTCATGATACTACCCCCAAACTCTTTTCAGGGTTATTGATTGACAATAGGTATGGTGATCGACGTTTCACGTGGAGACTCGACGACGACTAGTTAGGCGGATCCCGACGGAGGGCCTGGACCCGTGTGGTATGGGGATCGATGTTTTTCTCTTTACCAGTAGGCATTTGATTGTAGTCTGTACTCAGACATATACCTTCCGTTGATGTATTGTATTTACGGCAGTTGTATGCCGATTGTATGAGATGTTATATCCTTGTATCTGTAATGTTGTGATATCATCTTGGAAATCCGGGGCATATGACTTCGTCATATGTCGCGGTGGGACCGATATGAGCTTCGTCCCCGGATCTGGATGGAAACATCTAGATCTGGAACAGTACCGTATATCGGGCCTTACATGTCAACTTTCGAATACTCACGTTAGTCCGAAGAACTCATGCACTTATTATCGATAACTCTCAATCTAATCAGGAGGTTCGCAAAGAGACAAGTACCCCGAGGAGGAGTGTATGGGGGTTTGGTTATCCTTGCGCATCCTCGACTCATGGTACGTGAGTGTACTCTAATATTCGAACCCTCCAGAGGTTAGTGATCCATCTAGTAGCTAGAGTTCTCAACAGGGGTTTTTGGTTTTCGAAAAACACAAGGATTTCCCAAAATATGACATCTATCACTAGTAGGCTCGAGCTCTTGACACCAAAAGTTCAAACATTACTCTCGTCAATACCTCAAAACTTTTTCAAGTTACAACTACAAAGAGAACAACAACTTTAACTACCTACTTCTAGTCAAGACACAAAACTCAGTGCAACAGGCAAACTCTCTAACAAGATAAAACATGCAACCTATAGAAAGTTCAACCTAAAACAAAAGTAAAGCTCTAGAAAAACTAAAGCACTACAACTAAACAGAGCAGCAACTAAGAAAAGAAAAAGAACAAGTCACAGCTAAAAGAATAAGCATGCAAATCCTATGAGGAGTTCTAGTTCAAGCGGAGCGTGTATCTCTCCCACACAAAAGAGTAAGTAAGCTGGGATCTAACTTGTTACTACATCAAACAAAGCAAAAACAAACCTAGAAAAGTAAAGAGTGAGACACTCCAAGCATAGCACATAACGCATGAAGTGATAAAAATATAGTGCAACGAGAGACGAACTGATAATTGTTGATGAAGAAGGGGATGCACGGGGGCATCCCCAAGATTAGACACTTGAGTCTCCTTGAATATTTATTGGGGGTGCACATGGGCATCCCCAATCTTGAGCGTTTGACACTCCAAGATCTTCTTTCATCATCTTCTATCGCGCACTTGAAAACTCCCTTCATACATAACTCATTGTAGACTAATTAGAGAGGTTAGTACCCTAATAAAATATATTTTTCTCCACTTTAAATAAATATAATCTTGAAGAGATACTGTTTCTCAAGATCGCCAAAAAGTTTTTGCAAATAAAAAGCGAGCTTAAGGTTTGCAAAAGTAAGGAGAGATAAAACGTGGCAGAATCTGTGAAAAACAGAACAGCAGAGAGAAAAGAATTTTTTAGGGATACTTCTGCTACTCAAATCAAAAAACTCAGAACATACGCAAGTTTTGTAATTGTATAGAGCACTCTGTGTAAAAAATTCAGCTCAAAAAGATGAACTGGGATTTTTCTCTGATTTTTCTAGTCACAAGGACAGAATCTGTTTTCTGGACAGCATGTCACAACTTTCACTTTCCTTGTCGTATGAGGCTATAAAAGGCACAAAGCTTGAAAAGCAAAGATACAATGATGTTGCTACAGTAGTAACAATCATCAAGACCACTAAGAACAGAAGAAAATCAAAAAGAAAAGCCTAATTCGTCGCGGGCTGCCTCCCGAAAGCGCTTCTTTAGAGCCATTAGCTAGGCTTAAAGCAGAAGATCAAGTTGTATCCATTGAACCATCATCAAGATCATCAAAAAGCGCTTCAATAGTACAACTAGTCTTAATAGGTTTCTCAAATAAAGGCCGAATGAAAATGCTTCTTGAAATAAAATCAAAAGGAGGGAAATCAATTGGAGTTTCATTAAAGTTAAAGATAGGTGTCTCCTCCAAAGTTTTCATCGTTTCAACTCTCTTGGCAATGGGTGTGTGTTCTTTAGCTCGAGGAACCTTGGGGACGTAAACGAACTTAGTTTCCTTCTTTGCGGGAGTTTCATCCTTTTTATTTTTGATTGAGGAAAAGTTAGTTCCTTAAGTTTCAATAACTTCCTCAATTTTTTCTATCCTAGAAGACTTCTCATCAAGGGATTTGATAGTCTCCAAAGTTTTGATAATTTTCTGCATGGAGTTATCTAACCTACTCAAATTCCCTTGAATCTTACGATCCAACTCATTCACCCTATGGATACTTGGCATCTCTAGCTCTATTTTTTCAGGTTTTCTCATAATGTGAGCTAAAGTAATGTCCTCCTTAATACTAACAACTGGGAGACTCCCAACAAGATTTTCAATAACATTAAGGGCTTCCCAAACTAGGGCCTCTACGAAGTTTCCATTGATAGCAGTGTCTAAAAGAAACCTATTCCGAGAAGTGATCCCAACATAAAAAATTCTAAGCAATATAGTAGTGGATTGCTTCTTGGTGGCTCTTTTTTGAGAATCATTAATTCTATACCAAGCATCTTTCAAACTTTCACCACCTCCTTGAGTAAAGGTAAGTACTTCTGCCTCCACGAAGGCAAAAGGACCAGCCATAGTGGTAACTACTGACAAGGTAACAGGTATTTTTGGTATTTTTGATAAGGGACACAAAAGTAAAAACTGAAAGGTAAACTAACAAGACTAAAAAGCAAAGATAAAAGATAGTGTGCAACTCCCCTATCTTGTAGGCTGGAGTCCCCGGCAACGGCGCCAGAAAACATGCTCATGGCAAGAGAGTGTTAATACTCTTCAAGCCCTCGTTGATTACCCCAAGCGCAGGGTGAGATATATAGTGCAGCGACAAGTTTTCCCTTGGCAAAGATACCAAGGTTTGTCTCCCGTAGGACTCCGAAGGATACAAGAAGGTGGTAAAGTGAACAATGGCGCCGAGGTTGCTAACTTCACCTGGACCTACACACAGATACAAATAACTTTGCTCCCAACGAGTACAGAGGAGTTGTCAATTCCTCCGGCCTTGCCGTTTACAAAGGATCAACGCAAGAGATAATGATAGTGGCAACTGAAAGTAAAGACTGAAAGTAAATTGACGGTGTAAACAATGATATGAAGATGGACCAAGGTCAAGTGATTTTCACTAGTGATGTCTCTCTCCCAAAAGACGATAAAAGTACTAGCGAGGTAAACAAATCACAGCTGGGCAATTGACAGGATTATGAAGGCACCGCAATGCTAACTATGCTGCAAAGAAAGGAAGGGCTCAAAAGCAATGGGCATTACGCCAAGGTAAGTAGACCGAAATCCATCTGCATCTACTACTAATCATCCACCTTGAGATATCTATCCAGAACATCTCGCTGGTATTAAGTTGCGAATCCCACCCAAAGTGTAAACTCAAAGCAACAGCCAACTGCATTAAAAGAACTTTGCGTAAAGTAAACAATCCTTGCACCCGCAGATACAAGCACCGTTGTTTTATCCCTGGTGGCAACAGCACATCCCCTAGTCTCATGTTTCTGTCACTCAAGCTAGACATCAAGGGGCTGAACCCACAATCAAGCATAACGCTCCCTCTTGGAGTTGCAATAAATCACTTGGCCAAAGTAAAATACGGCAACGGAGAACATGCAAGAATTTACTCAAGAACAAAATATAAAAGAGAAGAACCAAATATATTACTCATCACAATCTGAGCATAGTCTCATAATCCATCAGATCCCAACAAACTCAACATAGCCACAACAGAAAATTACAAAGGTGCCTCGATCATATGAGGCAGCTCACGAGGTCTCGAAAGTGGAAGCACAAAGAAGGGAGAGATAGATCACATAGCTACTGGTCACGGACCGATGGTCCAAGGGAAACTACTCACGGTACATACGGGAGGCGTCCATGGCTATGGATGGTCTCCCGGAGGGGGTAGCTTCTCCCGGCAGGGTGCCGAAGCAGCTTCTCGAGGCAGCCCCGATCTTGAAACGGCGGCGGCGGTACAGAGGCGAGATCGCGAAAGAGGAGTCCGTATTATGGGTTTGCACCCAGAGGGGTAAATATAGGCGAAGGGGGTGTCGAGGGGACCCACCAGGTAGCCAGGAGGCCTCCTGGCGCGGCCTAGGGTGGGCCACGCCTGGGACCCTCCTGGAGTCCTGGTGGTGGCCCCCTCCGCTCCTTTGGTGTTTCCGGAAGCTTCCGTGACGCTGATTTTTTATCTGATTTTTCCGGATTTTTTGGAGCACTTTTAATGGCCGGAAAACCTGAAATACAAAAACAGCATAAAATAACAACTGTCAGCTGGGTGCACTGGATTAATAGATTAGTCCAAATATGCTCAAAAGTGTATAAAAGTTCAAGCAAAACATGCAAATTCACAGAAAACATGCATGGAGCAAGCAGAAATTATAGATACGTTTGGGACGTATCAAGGGGGTATCTCTTTTTAATTTTGTGTTTAGTGTGGCTAATAGGAGGGGTCCACGGGTCAAAGGCACAAGCTTGCCTCCCGCTAGGCTCGCACGACAGAGGTCGTCGGCGGCCATGGAAAGCGGCCGGCACGGCGAGGCCGTGGCCAAGGGCCGCCGCTCACGTGCAGGGGGTGCCCAGGGAGTGGCTTGGCGTCCAAAGGGTGTGGGGTGCGGGGCTATGGCGCGTCGAGCACGTGCTCGCCAAGGCGAGGTCAGGCGCAGGATGCGGCCATGGCGTCCGAGCATGGAGTCGGGGCTACGGGGACCAAATCGACGGGGGTTGCGGTGGATTCGAAGGCAAAGCTCACAGGGATCTCGTAGGGAGGGGCAGTGGGCTCGGGGGAGGCGTGAGGAGGCCGGGATTCGTCTGCGAAGCTCCACGGTTGACGGAGGTAAACGGCGACGATGGCGTCGTCCTGGCGGCGCCCTGGCTCAATTGAACACGCGGGGAGGTGAGGACGTCAACGCCGGAGCTCCTAGACATGGCGGCGCGGCATGAGGAGGCCAGTGGCCACGGGAGATCTCGAGCCGTGGCCATGGCGGCGCTTGGTCGACCTCGGGCAGGAGCAGGGCGGCGTGAGGGGAGTGAGGGGAATGGGCAGGGGCGTCTAGGGTTTCTAGAGGGGGGTCTACGGTGGCCTAATCCCCTAGGCGAGCCGGGGATGGCCGCCACGGCGACATAGAGAGGCCATGGCCGCGGGATGCCTGCCACGCCCCCCCTGTGAACAGGGGAGGAAGATGAGTGAAGGGAGGGGGCTGGGCCGTGGTGGGCTTCGCCCCGAGCGTAGTATAGGGATTTTTTTTTGTGTGTGTTTTTTGTATTTCCTTTTTCTATTTTCTCCTGTAATATTTTGTTTAGCCACCAAATGATTTTTTTATAAAATATGATAATTGATCTGATATTTATATTATAATTTATTATGTTGCTACAAAAACTTTGGACACCAAATAAATTCATTTGCAATTTTGTTTTATTTAAAAGGGGTCAAATGCTACTGTTTTTCTATTGTTTTGATTTGTTTACATTATTTAAACCTTGTAATAAATTCCCACTACCATTATGTCATAACATATTGAATATTAGATGTTAAACAAAATTGTTTGGACAATTTTTGGTGGAAACAACATTGTTTTGGAATTTTTATTTGGGTTTGGATTTGAATAGCCATGGTCAAGGGTAATCATTTTTAGCAAACCATAGTGGCTTGGCATTATCAACAGTGATCACCGTAACGTGACACCCAGGGTGTTACATGTGCCCCCTTCTCTCTTTTTATTTTTTAATTTTCTCTTTTTTCTATTTTTTGTATTTTTTGGTGGCCTCAATGGCTCTTTCTATTTAACTCTCATTTGTCCTCTTTGGGATCTTTTGATTTTGTCCTCTTTGGGATCTTTTCCTCACTTTAGGGGCAAAACTCTATATTTTACAAGAATATAGGAGATCTTTCACACTTTACAAAGCTACTCACATAAATAAGATGTAGCTATCATGATGTATGCAATGTAAGCCGCTGCCAGTATAGGAGGAACATGTATGACATGAAGATCAAGTCATGAGAAGGTGGATGTTGCATGGCAATGTATCTCGGAAAGGCTATCGAAATGCCTTGTAGGTAGGTATAGTGGCTGTTTGGAGGAAAGATATAAGGAGGTTTTATGATGACAGAGCGTATCATGCCAAGGGTTTGGATGCACCGGCGAAGTATGCGCCAACTCTCGAGGTGAGAAAGGGCAATGCACGGTACCGAAGAGGCTAGAAAAATATGGGAGGTGGAAGTGTCAACTTTCGAATACTCATATTAGTCTGAAGAACTCATGCACTTATTATTGGTAACTCTCAATCTAATCAGGAGGTTCACAAAGAGACAAGTACCCCGAGGAGGAGTGTATGGGGGTTTGGTAATCCTTGCGCATCCTCGACTCATGGTACATGAGTGTACTCCAATATTCGAACCCTCCAGAGGTTAGTGATCCATCTAGTAGCTAGAGTTCTCAACAGGGGTTTTGGTTTTCGAAAATCACACGGATTGCCCACAATACGACATTTATCACTAATAGGCTAAAGCTCTTGACACCATAAGTTCAAACATTACTCCAGCCAATACCTCAAAACAATTGCAAGTTACTACTACAAAGAGAATAGCAACTTCAACTACCTACTTTCTAGTCAAGACACAGAACTCAGTGCAACAGGCAAACTCTCTAAACAAGATAAACATGCAACCTATAGAAAGTTCAACCTGAGACAAAAGAAAGCTCTAGAAGAAAACTAAAGCACTACAACTAAACAGGGCAGCAGCTAAGAAAAGAAAAAGAACAACTCGCAACTAAGGAAATAAGCATGCAAATCCTATGAGGAGTTCTAGTTCAAACGGAGCGTGTTTCTCTCCCACAAAAAAGAAATCTGGGGTCTAACTTGTTACTTAAGCAAGCAAAGCAAAAACAAACCTAAGAAAGTAAAGAGTGAGACTCTCCAAGCATAGCACATAATTCATGAAGTGATAAAAATATAGTGCAACGAGGGACGAACTGATAATTGTTCATGAAGAAGGGGATGCACGGGGGCATCCCCAAGCTTAGCCGCTTGAGTCTCCTTGAATATTTATTGGGGGTGCACATGGGCATCCCCAATCTTGAGCGTTTGACACTCCATGATCTTCTTTAATCATCTTCCATCGCACACTTGAAAACTCCCTTCATACATAACTCATTGTAAACTGATCAGAGGGGTTAGTACCCTATTAAAATAATAAAAATCCACTGGATATAAAGATATTCTTTAAGAGCTATTGTTTCTCAAGATTTACAAAAGGTTTTTGCAAAGAAAAAGCAAGCTTAAGGTTTGCACAAGTTAGGAGAGACAAAATGTGGAAGAATCTGCGAAAAACAGAACAGCAGGTAGTAAAGAATTTATTAGGGGCACTTCTGCAACTCCAATCAAAAAACTCAGAACATACGAAAGTTCCGTGATTGTATAGAGCACTCTGTGTAATCATCTCAAAAATATGAACTTGTGATTTACTATGATTTTTCCCGTCACGAGGACAGAATCTGTTTTCTGGACAGCATGTCATAACTTTCACTTCCCTTGTCATATGAGGCTATAACTTGGCACAAAGCTTGAAAAGTAAAGATACAATGATGTTGCTACAGTAGTAACAATCATCAAGACCACTAAAAACATAAGTAAAAACATCTTGTATTGCCTCCTAACAAGCGCTTTCTTTTATGCCTTTAAGGTAGGCATAAGGCAAAAGAAGAATCAACTTGTATCAAGAGAAATAGAATAGCTTGCCCGTGTAACGGACTCAAATGGTAACTTGACTTTCTTTCTAGGGAAGTGTTTCATCCCATTTTTGAAAGGGAATTGAAATTTTATATTCCCCTCTTTCATGTCAATAACAGCACCAACGGTGCGAAGAAAAGGACGTCCCAAAATAATTGGACATAAAGGTTCACACTATATATCCATTATAATGAAATCAACGGGAACATAATTGTCATTGACAATGATAAGAAAATCATCGATCTTCCCCAAAGGTTTCTTTACGGAAGAATCGACAAGACGAACACCAAAAGAACAAGGATCAAATGGTTTCAATTCAAGCATATCATACATTCTTTTGGGCATAACAGAGGTACTAGCTCCACCATCACAAAGAGCAAAGCAAGAGAAGTTATTAAATTTGATTTTTATCATAGGATCCAAACCATCTTCTAGCTTCCTAGGTATGGAGGCTTATATTCTAAGCTTCTCCTCCCTAACTTTGATTAGAGCATTGGTGATATTCTCTGTGAAGGCAAGATCAAGTGTGCTAGTGTGGGGGTCTCTAGACATTTTATGTAGGAAACCAATAACTTCAGGTAAGGTGCAGTTGTCAAAGTCTAGATCACTACTATCTATCAAGGAGGTAGTGATATCATTTAGGCTCACTTGTTTGAAAGCCTCTATGTTCATAGAGGTTTCTTCATCTATGGTTGAGGTGGTAGCATCACCATTGATAGGTCTAGGTGGACTAGGGGTGTGATGGGTGCTAATAGTTTGGACATCCTCAACAACTTGGATAGTAGCTACGGTGTGGTAGGTAGGAAGGCTCTTAACTCTTTCTTCTTCCTTCTTTTCTCTAGCCCATCTCTCTTTAAGTTTGCCCAACATCCTAATGTTTTCATTAATTTTCACTTGGATAGCACTCATAGGAGTGGTTTTCCTCTCCTCGGGGGGAGAAATTCTAATTTTAAGCATCTCAACATCATGGGCTAGGTTGTCTACCTTCGAAGAGAGGATATCTAATTTGTCTAATTTCTCCTCTACACTCTTGTTGAAGGCTTTTTGGGTAGTGATAAATTCTTTAAGCATACTCTCTAGTTCAGAAGTGGAGTTTTTGGTGCTAGGGTAAGTGTTGTTGTTCCCATATTTGTTAGATGGGAACGGTCTAGGATTGTTGCTACCAAAATAACTCCTATAAGCATTATTGTTGAAGTTGTTTCTAGAGATAAAGTTCACATCTACTTCTTCTTGAGCAACAAAGGAATTTAAAGGAACATCAATAGGAGCTTGCTTGGTAAGTAGAGACGTGATCAAGTCAACCTTTTCATTAAGAGAGGAGATCTCCTCGACAGAATTTACCTTCTTACAGTTGGAGATCGTTCGGTGTGCCACTGAGAGTAGTTAATCATCATCTCATCAAGTAGCTTTGTGGCAGCACCAAGTGTGGTTGACATAAAGGTTCCTCCCGCGGCCGAGTCTAACAGATCCGCGAGGTAAAGTTTAAGCCTGCATAAAAAGTATGGATAACCGTCCAAGTAGTCAAACCATGTGTAGGGCAGTTCTTAACAAGAGATTTCATACGTTCCCAAGCTTGGGCAACGTGTTAATTATCCAATTGCCTAAAATTCATAATGTTACTTCTCAACTGGATAATTTTAGCAGGGGGATAGTACTTCCCAATAAAAACATCCTTACACTTGTCCCAAGAATCAATGCTATTCTTAGGTAAGGATTGCAGCCACTCCTTGGCTCTTCCTCTAAGGGATAAAGGAAAAAAGCTTCAGCTTGACGATGTCTCCATCTACTTCCTTGTACTTTTGCATATCACAAAGCTCAACAAAATTATTTAAGTGCAAGGAAGCATCCTCTCCAGCACCTGAGAATTGATCTTTCATAACCAGATTCGGCAAATCAGGTTTAATTTCATAAGAAGGTGCTGAAGTGGCAGGTGGAGCAATAGGAGTGCAGATAAAGTCACTGTTGTTGTGACTAGTGAAGTCACACAACTTGGTGTTTTCATTGGAACCCATAGTAGTAGCAGGTATTTTTGGTATTTTTGATAAGGGACACAAAAGTAAAAAACTGAAATGTAAACTAACAAGACTAAGAAGTAAAGATAAAAGATAGTGTGCAACTCCCCTATCTTGTAGACTGGAGTCCCCGGCAACGGCGCCAGAAATTAGCTTGATACGGTGAGGAAGATAGTTCTCTCACTTCTCGTTGGTTACCCCAAGTGGAAGGTGAGATGTAGCGTAGGAGCAAATTTCCCTTAGCAAAGATGCTAAGGTTTAAGTTGTCTATAGTAGGACTCCAAGAGATACAAGAAGGTGGTAAAGTGAACAATGGTGCCATTGACAATCTAAGGATTTCTTACTTCACTTGGACCTGCACACACAGCAAATAACTTTGCTCCCAACGAGTACAGAGGAGTTGTCAATTCCTCTTGCCTTGCTGTTTACAAACGATCAACGCAAGAGATAAAAGTGCAACTGAAAGTAAGAACTGAAAGTAAATTGAAGGTGTAAACAATGGTGGAAATATGGACCGGAGTCCCATGATGTTCACTAGTGATGTCTCTCTCCCAAAAGACGATAAAAGTGCTAGCGAGGTAAACAAATCACAGTTGGGCAATTGACAGGATTATAAACGCACCGCAATGCTAACTATGCTATAAAATAAAGGAAGGGGCTCAAAAGCAATGGGAAGTACGCCAAGGTAAGTAGACCGAAATCCATCTGCATCTACTATGAATCATCCACATTGAGATATCTATCCACAACATCTCGCTGGTATTAAGTTGTGAATCCCACCCAAAGTGTAAACTCAAAGCAACAGACAACTGCATTAAAAGAACTTTGCGTAAAGTAAACAATCCTTCCACCCGCAAGTACAAGCACCGTTGTGTTATCCCTGGTGGCAACAACACATCCCCTAGTCTCATGTTTCTGTCACTCGGGCTAGACATGAGGGGGTTGAACCCACAATCAAGCATAACGCTCCCTCTTGGAGTTGCAACAAATCACTTGGCCAAAGCAAAATACGGCAACGGAGAACATGCAAGAATTATCTCAAGAACATAAATATAAAAGAGAAGCAAATATATTACTCATCACAATATGAACATAATCTCATAATCCATCAGTTCCCAGCAAACTCAGCATAACAACACAGAACATTACAAAGGTGCCTCGATCATGTGAGGCAGCTCATGAGGTCTCGAAAATGGAAGCACAAAGAGGGTAGGAGAAAATCACATAGCTACTGGTCATGGACCCATGGTCCAAGAGAGACTACTCACGGTACATCCAGGAGGCGTCCATGGCGATGGATGGTCTCCCGGAGGGGGTTCCTCCTTCCCGCATGGTGCCGGGGCAGCTTCTCCTGGCAGCCCCGATCTTGAAACGGCGGCGGTGGCGGTACAGAGAGGAGAACGGGAATAGAAGATCGTTTTAGGGGTTTCCTCCGTGGGCACTAAATATAGGCCAATGGGGCACCGAGGGGGGCCACAGGGCAGCCAGGAGGGTGCCCGGCGCGCCCTAGGGGGGGTCGCGCCAGGGACCCTTCTGGGGCCCTAGTGGGTCCACTCCCTTCCATCCTTGGCTCTTCGGGAAGCTTCCATGATGCTGATTTTTTATATAAATTTTCCGGAATTTATTTGGCACTTTTAATGGCCGGAAAACCTGAAATATAAAAACAGCAGAAAATAGGAACTGGCAACTGGGTGCACTGAGTTAATAGGTTAGTCCAAATATGATCAAAAGTGTATAAAAGTTCAAGCAAAATATGGCAAAGTCACACAAATCATGCATGGAGCAAGCAAAAATTATAGATACGTTTGGGATGTATCACATGCGCATGGTAAAAGCTCGCGGCGCCACCTGTCTCTCAATCTACGACGACTCCGGCCTCGTCGTCCAGCGAGAAATGAGGGATTGTGAAGCAGTCGCAGACAACATGATAGCTTACCAGAAGCTTTACAACACTCTAGAATGAGGACTCGACGGCTGCGAGAAAAACTACGTCACCAGAGCAAATAACACAGAAGCAGATGAACTCGGAAACATTGGATCAACTCGATGACCAGTTCCCCAGACGTTTTCCTCGAAATCATCAGCCAGAGATCAATCAAAACCAAGGCACTTGTGTAAGAAGCAGCCGCAGAGGATGACAATGGCAACAAAGCAGTCGAGGAGGCAGAGCCAGCCGCGCCCGAAGGCCCATCTTGGATGCTTATCTTTCTCTTTGTGTGTTCTTTATCTGTTTCATATCTGTTGTCATGCTTAGCTCTTAGTTTTCATGATTATATTTTTAAGAGATTTTGTTTAGGTTGTTCTAGGAACTCTCTTGACTCTTCATGTTTATCTTGTTTTAGAGAGTTGGCTTGTTGCACTGAGTTGTGTGTCTTGCATGAGTAGGTAATTAAGGTTGCTATTACAAGTGTAGTAGTAACTTGCAATAGTTTTGAGGTATTGATTAGAGTAATGTTTTGGACATCAAGGTGCCAAGAGCTTGAGCCTATTAGTGATAGGTGTCGTATTTTGGGCAATCCGTGCTTATTTTCAAAAACAACAAAAATTAGTTGAGAACTATAGCTACTAGATGGATCGCTAACCTCTGGAAGGGTTGGAATATATAATGTGCCCTCACATACCATGGGTCGAGGATGCGCAAGGATAACCAAACCTGTGATGCCCCCAAAATCAATCCGTGTACAGTAATCATACACGCAGGGTACACGGCTGAGATTAGGGTGCCACGGTGAGAATATCACAGCACAACACTAAACACAAAAGGATAAACCAATAAGTTACAACACCAAGGAACACGAGGATCCGAATACATAAGTTATACAAGCCATAATATCTGAGTACAGACATAGTTAGTCATGTTTTGCCTTAAGAAGGCTAGCACAAATCACATCAGAGATACGGATCGAAAAGGCAAGGCCTCCTTCCTGGGAGCCTCCGAAACTACTCCTGGTCCTGGTCAGCGGGGGTCTCGACGTAGTAGTATCCGCCTCCGGGGTACTCCTACTCCTGGGATCCAACGTTGACTGCAGCGGCCGATCAGGCAAAACATAAAGGGGAAATAAAGCAAGGGTGAGTATCTAGTATACCCGCGAGTCTTACGTCCGCTAATAAGCATTTATGCATTGTATCAAATGGAAAGGGGAAGCTGTATATAGCGGACTGCAAGGTAGAAATCATAATAAGGGTAAGAAGCTAGGCCTATCGAAGACTAACTTCTTCTGACGAGTCTTGCAGCACAAGAAGAGAACAACCATCAGTTTATATAAAGCAATAAGTAACAATGCAGTAGAAGTTGCTGCAGCATTGTATAATAGTAAGTTGTAATGATTAATAATAATAATGCCTCTGAGTCCCTTCCTCGACTTCCCTGCGAGGAAGAAGACCCAGAACCATACAGTTTAATAGTAGTAGTTTGTAGTGGTAAGATCCAGCTTTAGCATAAAGCGTCATGTTACCGTGGACATGGCTATTCGAATAGATTAAACTCCCTGCAGGGGTGCACTACTGTCCATCCTGCACGCTCGGATCTCCAGGGTGGCGGGCACCTTGTTAGGGAACGCTCCACCAGAGCTATCCGACACGGCGCAGCCCATCCTAGGCTCAACAGAGAGGTCATCTGCCGGACTATATCCTATGCACTCAGGGGTCTAGGTCCCTCACCCTTCCACGCTCCTGCACGGTGCGAGTCTGTCTGGTGAAGCAAAAAAGCAAATCCAAATACACCGTCCGGACGAAGAAGACACACCACTTCCCGACAATCAGGCCGCAGTACTGCTGACGTCTGAAGAGCTTTCGAACAAACTACGGCGCAGGGGAGCCCATAACTCCTTATCCCACGTGCAGGTAGTGCGTACAGACCAACGGGCCTCTCAAGTCATCCGCCGAACCATTTAGCATTTTAATATTATCTCACAGAGAACCGTTATCGCTGTCTGACTAAGAACACAACGGACAACGAACAGCAACAAGGACCACCAGTAACGTCGCAGCCTTCCCTGTCGTCCCGTCAAAGCGCGCGGTTACCAACAAGGTGAACCGTCTCCTTACCTTGTCTCGTGTGTGCTCTTAGTAGAGCTCGACTTTACGTGGTTTGGTAACTCTCGTGAGATACGAGCAGGGGCCAAGCACGCCAGTAACGTCGACCGTACTCTCCTGTCGTTCCCGACGCAATACCGCTCGCGGGAACCGTTGGGTCACCCGACTCTTACCTTTAAGGACACCAGTTGATTTGAGTGCCTACCATTAAGTGAAACCAGGAGGTATCACCCTCGATGGTACACTTAAAGAGGTTCGACAGAGACATCAGTGGAATGAACTAAAGAGGTAAACCTCGTATCATCCCGGTGATGCTACGCTACCGAGCCGACGAGAGTGAAATACGAGTCCATTCCACTCGTAAGTCAAACTTGAAGCGACATAGTAGAGTCTCGTTGTTGTAGGTTCCCTAGGGCGTCTGCATTGATCCGTACCTGTTGCAGTTATAATATTTTGTAATACGCATTCACTCACCAGAGTGATCACGGCCCGCTATTCTAAATCTAGCTAACAAAGCGCAGGGCTCACTGCTGAATAATGCATAATTATAATAGGCAGCATAGGATAAAGAAAGGTACATCAAGGGGCGACAATGACAGGCTATGCAATTGAATATGTAAGAATTGTAGCAGCAGCAGTAACAATACCTAGTGAAAGAAAAGTACGGACAGATAGGCGATATCTGCGGAAGAGAATGACTCTACTTGCCTGGAAGCTCGACGGTAGGGGTAGGGTTGTCGACGAAGTAGTCATACCCAGCAGTGGTGTAGTCGGCGGTAGCAGCGGGGCCTACCGGAGAATGAAGGGGGGAAGAAACAGTAAATATAAAGAAATCATAGCAAACACATGAATGGCATGACGTATGCAATGTTAACGGTGTTCTAACGCAGTGCAATGCACGTTGCTCGGAGCGGGAATTCATCCGGGGATGAAATACCGGCTCCAAGTGATTATCGACAGACAGCCCGGAGGGGGGAATGTCGATGTTCGCTGTGTTAGGGGGTGTGGTGGGTATACAGATAGCGTATCTGTATTCGTTATATTGTTCTGATCAATTTTGATGTATAAAGTTTTTGAATCTGACTTACGATTTAAAAGATACTCAATTTTAAAGTTTAAATCATTTTCTGGATTTTCTTTTATTAATAAATAGACTTTATACAAAACATTGATGTTGACTGGTCAACTGACATGTGGGTCCCATATGTCAGCCTCACAGTATTAATAAAACAATTAATTAAATTTAATAACAGTGGGGTCCCACATGTCATAGGCACATTTGACTAATTGTAATTTAATTATCTATTTAAACAAGTGGGCCCCAACAGTCAGTGTTACATGTACTAATTAATCAATTTTATTTAAATTAATGGCCTGGGGCCAAGTAGTCAGTGACCTAGGGGGTTATTTGTTAGTTGTAATTAGAGGGGGGGTGAGGCTCAACAGGGGGTTAGTTAACCCCGGGCGCGCACGCCGGCGACGAGGGGGCACGGCTGCAAGACGTTCCGGCGAGGGGGGCCGAGGCAGGGGGTGCGGCCCAGGGGCGTGTCCGCACGCGCAGTACATGGGGCACGCGTCCGGAGCGTGCTGGGCGCGGGTATGCCCGACCAAGGAGGGCGGCGGTTGAAGAGAGCACGACGAGGTTCCCGCGGCCAACTCCGGCGACAAAATGACAGGCTATGAGTTGCACTCGAACGGGACAAACCTACTGCGCACACAAGAGGCACATGGGCGGGCCAAAACGGCCTAAGGCAACGGCCACGGTGAGTTCCCACGGCGGCCAAAGCACGGGCTCGTCGGGGACGGCCACCACATGCATCTAATCGAGCGTAGAGCGGGAGGGTCGAAGAGGAGCTCACTGTGAATGTTGAGGAGGGCTCGAGGAGGTCGGAGAGTAAACGGAAGCGACGAATTGGTCGACGAGGACGCGGCGGCCGTGTTGGGGAGGAGGGCGTGATTCGACATCTATGGTGAGGCTCGGCTAAAACTCGAGGACAGAGTCGGTGTGGACCACGATGGAGAGGCCTCCGGACATGGCGGCTAGGGGTGGGAGGGGCGGTGGCCGTGCGAGCTCGCGAGCTCGTGGCCATGGCGGCTCGGGCGAGCACACCAGAGAGAGAGGGAGGCGCAAGGGGGAAGGAGGGGAAGGGCTCTAGGATTTGACAAGGAGGGAGGGGCGCGGGGGTAGCGGCCTTATCCCCATGGGGAGCCGCGGATGGTCGGCTCGTGGCAGTCCATGCCGGGACGGCCATGGCGTTGCCAGCGGGGAAGGGGAGCAGTACAAGGGAAGAAGGAGACAAGTGGGAGGGGTTGGGTTGGGGGGATGGGCCTCGCCCTAGGCGATAGATAAGTTTTCCCTTTTATTTTTGGTTTCCTTTCTTTTTGCTTTTATGTCTCTGTTTTGTTTAGCCATAATTGGATTTTTGTAAAATATGAGAATTGCTCCAATATTTATATTATAATTTAATATGCTGCTACAAAAAGATTGGCCACCCAATAAATTCATTTGCAATTTTGTTTTATTTAAAACGGAACAAAGGTGGCTGCTTTGCTACTGTTTGAATTGTTTAAAATATTTAAACATTGTAATAAAATACCATTTGTATTTCAATATGGCCTAATGATTTTTTGAAATTTTATAAAATTGATTGCAACATTTTTGGTTTCACTTTTATTTCCACTTTGTTTTTAATTCCATCCGAAGGGGTTTTAATATGATTTGATTTTGAATATGATCAAAACAATATTAATCATTGTGATAAATCATTAACAATAGGTGATCACTGTAGCTTGACACCGAGGGTGTTACAAAACCCCCATACGCTCCTCCTCGGGGTACTCGTCTCTTTGTGAACCTCCCGATTAGATAGAGAGTTTCCGATAATAAGTGCATGAGTTCTTCGGACTACTACGAGTATTTGATTGTTGGCACTTCCACCTTCCCATATTTTGCTAGCCTCTTCGGTACAGTGCATTGCCCTTTATCATCTTGAGATTTGGCGCATACTTCGCCGGTGCATCCAAACATTTGGCATGATACGCTCAGTCATCATAAACCTCCCTATATCTTCCTCAAAACAGCCACCATACCTACCTATCAAGCCATTTCCATAGCCTTTCCGAGATGCATCGCCATGCAACACTCACCATCTCATGACTTGATCTTCATGTCATACATGATTTTGCTTGACCGAGAAGCCGCATGATAGTTGGGCTTTGCCCTTGTTATGGCTACATGACGCGCTAGTATCATTGCATATCCTACTACACTGGCAGAGGCATACATTTTCATACATCAGGATAGTTTTCATTTTTTCTTTATGTTGAGTACTTCTTGTAAAGTGTGAAGATCTTCTATATTCTTGTAAAATATAGAGTGTTGCCCTTAAGTGAGGTAAAGATCCCAAAGAGGACAAATTAAAATATCCCAAAGAGGACAAATGAGAAATAAATAGAAAGAGCCAAAGAGGCCACAAAAATACAAAAAAAATAGAAAAGAGAAAAAGAGAAATAAAAAGATAGAAAGGGGCAACACTACTATTCCTTTTGAAAGATCCACACTCGTAATCCATTGCTATATTTGTACTCCATAGAGATTATCATTCATGCATAACTATGTGGGGACCCTTACACTATAGAACTTGGCTTGCATATTCCAAGGATGAGCCTCCTCAAATGAGCTCTAGGTCTTCATGAGCAAGCAAGTTGGATGCAACCCCCACTAGTTCCATTGGAGAGATTACCTTAGCTCATATGTGCATCAGTTGCATGGCAATCCCAGCTCCTCACATCATATCTGTTATTTGGCCTTCTGTCGCCTATGATTGTCCTCATTGATGTGAGCCTTTCACAACCTTTTTGTCTTCCTTCCCCCATCATTTCTCTCTTTGCCATCCTAAGTGCCAACATATCTTGCTCGCGCTCATCCATTGCATGAGTGCTCAAAATCGAAAGGGAGAGGATCAGTTTGACTTGTACCTGACTAATGGTCTGGGGATGAGTCAAAATAAGGTCCCGAAGGAGACCAAGTGTGAAACTTTAGTATATTGAGTTCTCAATTGAACTATATATATTTTTTATTCTCAAATCCCATCTCCCATTGCTTGCACGCAAACACCATTTGGAGACATTCGAGTCAAAGAGAGCGAGTGCTCTTGCGCCTTTATGTTTATGCTTTGCTAGAATTAATACTAAGACTCTTGCTTGTTATTATTTTCAATTGAATTGCACATCTTACTTGCTTTACTTTGATGTTCTTATATGTGTGTGTTAGCATGTCACCACTGAAATTATCTGTGTTATCATTTACCTACTCGAGGACGAGCAGGAATTAAGCTTGGGGATGTTGATACGTCCCAAACGTATCTATAATTTCTGCATGTTCCATGCACTTTTATGTGACATTGCTACATGTTTTGCTCCACTTTTATATCATTTTACACATATTTGGACTAACCTACTAACTCAGTGCACCCAGTGCCAGTTTCTGTCTGCTAATGTCTTTAGTTGAAGTGATTTTTTTCCCAATTTAAATGCTCCAAAAATTCCAGAAAAATCGGAATAACAATCAGTACGACGGAAGCTTCCGAAACCTCGAAGGAGGGCCAGGGGGCCCCACCTTGTTCCCAGGCGGCCAGGTGGAGCGACCCCACCCTGGCCACGCCACCAGGGCGCCTAGGAGCCCCAGGTGGCCCCTGGCTCCTCCCTTTGTCCTATATTACCTCTCTGTCCAAGAAACCCTCGAACAAACCCCGCATCATGAAATACCTCTATGTTCCGCCGCCGCCGCGCTTCCAAGATCGGGAGCACAAGAACACCTCTTCCCGGCACCCTGCCGAAGGGAGGATTGACCTCCGGGAGCTTCTCCACCACCATGGACGCTTCCTGGATGTGCCGTGAGTAGTCTTCCTTGGGCCATGGGTCCATGACCAGTATCTATGTGATCTCTTCTCTCCAATCTTGTTCTTCAATGTTTAGCCCTTGTGAGCCGCCCTACATGATCAAGGCACCTATGTAATTTTCCTGCTGTTGCTATGTTGTGTTTGCTGGGATCCGATGGATTGTGAGATTACGTTCAGATTGTGATGAGTTATATATTTGGTTTACCTTTTATATTTTGTTCTTGAGTAATTCTTGCATGTTCTCCATTTCTTTTTATTGCTTTGCCCAAGTAGTAGATAGTAACTCCAAGAGGAGCGTTGTGACGCCCCCAAAATCAGACCGTGTACAGTAATCATACACGCAAGATACACGATCGAGATCAGGGACTCACGGTAAGATATCACAACACAACTCTACAAATAAAAATAATACAAGCCAGGGGCCACGAGGGCTCGAATACAACAGCCCGAGAGCACAAAGTCAGCATCTGAGTACAGACACAAGGATACAAGGTTGCCTTAAGAAGGCTAGCACAAATATCAACAACGATCGAAAAGGCGAGGCCTCCTTCCTGGGAACCTCCAAACTACTCCTGGTCAAAGGGGATCTCGACGTCGTAGAAGGCATCGGGGATCTTCACGTTGCGGTGGTCGGCATCGAGGATCTCCTGCTCCTGGGCTCCAACGTCGACTGCAGCGGCCGATCAGGCAAAACAATAAAAGGGGAAAATAAAGCAGGTGAGTATCTAGCATACCCGCGAGTCTTACGTCCACTACTAAGCATTATGCGTTTGTATCAAATGGAAAGGGGAGGCTGTATATAGTGTACTGCAAGGTAGAAATCAGAATAAGGATAAGAAGCTAGGCCTATCGAAGACTAGCATCTTCCGACGAGTCTTGCAGCATGAGGTAAGAATCAGCCAACAGTTTATAAGCATGAATGTAATAACAATGCAGCAGAAGTTGCTGCAGCATTATATAATAGTAAGTTGTATAGATAACAATTATATATGCCTCCGAGATCCCCTCCTCGACTTCCCTGTGAGGAAAAGAAACTGAAACCAACAGTTTAATAGTAATAGTTTGTAGTAGTAGGCTCTGGCTTCAGCATAAAGCGTCATGTTACCGTGGACACGGCTATTCGAATAGATCAAACTCCCTGCAGGGGTGCACTACTGTTCAGCATGCACGCTCGGATCTCCAGGGTGGCGTACACCTTGTTAGGGAATGCCCCACCGAGGCTATCCGACACGTCGAGGCCCATCCTACGGCTCATCAGAGAGGTCCCCGCAGGTCTAAAGTCCTAAGCGCAAGGGGGTCTTCGACCGTCGCCCCTCGCCCTCCGGGTCGTTGTGTGCCAAGTGATTCCACGCAACTCTTCCAGGATGCGGATCGACCTAACCACAATGATGAACTGGACGTCTTTCAGAGCTTTCGAACAAGACCACAACGCAGAGGGCCCACACCGTAACCCCACGTGAAGGTAGTGCGTACAAGCCTTTGCGGAGTCATCCACCTGAACCGTTAAGCCTTTTATTAATTTTCTGTCGGGACAACCGTTAACGTTGCCCCTTTCTCGGTGAGTCGCGGACAACGACAGCAGCCAGGACCACCAGTAACGTCGGTACCTGCCCTGACGTCCCACCAACTCGTGCGGTTACCAACAAGGTGAACTGTCTCCTTACCTTGTCTCGCGTTTGCTCTTGGTAGAGCTCAACTTTCGTACAACAGGATACCTTTCGGCCACGAACAGTATCAGGCCCGCCGCACACCGGTGGAATACACCTGACATGTCGTTCCGCTAAGATACCCTGCGCGGGCACCGTTGGGTCACCCGACTCCTTACCTGTAAGGACACCAGTTGATTCGAGTGCCTACCACCAAGTGAAGCCAAGAGGAATCACCCTCGATGGTACACTTGAAGAGGTTCGACAGATACGTCAGCGGAATGAAATAAAGAGGAATATTCTCGTATCATCCCGGTGGTGCCGATACACCAGCGGAACGAACTAAAGAGGAATACCCTCGTATCATCCCAGTGATGCTACGCTACTGAGCCGACGAGAGTGAAGTACGAGTCCATCCACTCGTAAGTCAAACTCGAAGCGACTCGGTAGAGTCTCGTCGTTGTAGGTTCCCTACGGCGTCTGCATTGATCTGTACCTGTTGCAGTTATAATATTTTGTAATCCGCGTTCACTCACCAGAGTGATCACAGCCCGCTATCTAATCCTAGCTAACAATGCGCAGGGTTCACTGCTGAATATTATATATATAATTATAAGGCAGCATAGGACAAGGAAATGTACATCAAGGGGCGACAAAAACAGGCTATGCAATTGAATAGGATTGTAACGTAGCAGCAGCAGTAATCATGCCTAGTGCAAGAAAAGTACGGAAAGATAGGCGATATCTGGGGAAGGAAATGACTCTGCTTGCCTGAAAGCTCGACGGTAGCGGTACGGTCGTCGACGAAGTAGTCGTACTCGGCAACGGTGTAGTCGGCGGCAACAACGGGGTCTATCGAAGAATAAGGGGTGGAAGAAACAATAAATACACAACAATAATAGCAACAAAAATACAAGACATGGCAAACGCAGTGTTGGCGGTGTTCTAACGCAGTGTTAAGTATTTTAGTCGGAGCGGAAATTTATCCGGGGTTGACTCATCAGTACCGGTGGATTACCGGACAGATGATCCGGAGGGGAAGGTTCCATGTCTGCAGTGTTAAGGACATCTGACATGCATGTGGATAGTGTATCCGTGGTAATTGATCCATTCTAAACAACTTTCATGTTCAGAACAATTTCATCCGGAAAGTTTTAACGGCTCCGGGAATTACCGGCCGGATTCACCGGAGGGGGAATATTCCACGTGCGGTATGTTAGAGGGGTGCGGTGGGTATACGGGTGATGTATTCTTATTCGTGATATTTTTTTGAACAACTTTGATATATAATTTTTTTTCATCGGAGTTACGGATTAAAAGATATTGATTTTCTAATATTTAAATGACTTTAGGAATTTTCTAGAATTGTTTTTATTATTAAAATCACATTATCCAAAATAATAAAGTTGACTGGTCAACTGACATATGGGACCTACATGTCATAGGCCCTATTGGATTTCTTTGAAAATGGCTAAGTCTGGGAGTCGTTGTTTAAACATCATCTAGCTGTCTTCGAGGGGCTACGGTTTAGGGCTCCGCTCATCCGCCGAGTTAGTGACTTATATCAAGTCGAACAATTTTCTGTGATCTCGAATCCGGTACGGAAGCCAAATTTATTAGAGTTCATTTACTTAATTAAAAGCTTGCTTGAAAGTGCTACAAAATGTTAACAGCAGAAACGGTTAATTTTAGCAAACTTTGGTTGATGAATGCATCTAATCTATAGCTCCAATGGAGTTGCAAGCTAAAAATGTTTTATTCTACATCATGTGCACTAACAATCCATCTCATTAATTGCCAAGAAAGGTAACTTTATCATGTTCAAAACTTGCTCTAAAATAGCTATGGAATAATCTGTTTTCTGTCATCTTTTCGTTAACAGAAATTCGCATGTTGTGAATTTCATAGTATTTAATCTGTGCATCCAAAGAAGTTGCTCCAATGGAACATATTGGAGCTTGTTAGGTGTACAACCATTCTACATAATTTTATCCAGGTTTAAATTGTGTTTGTCCATATTTTACTACTGTCCAAAGTAGTACCCAGCAGCATTTTCAGCACTTTGCATCTTCAGCAGCAGCTTCGCACGCACAGCAGAACAACAGCCGCACGCACAGCAGGGCAGCAGGGGAGGTCGCGGCCAAGCGCACGCGACCGCGGGGAGGCGCGGGCGAGCGCGGAGCAGGGCGCAGGCGCGGCCAAGGATGGCCAGCTCTACCCCACGTACACACACAGTGCACACACACACAGTCACGTACGCACACACACACATCTCACGCCATGGCTGTCCATGGCCATGAGGAGAAGCAGTGAGCAGCGCTGCTAACGGCGATGAATCGATGAGGGGGAAAGAGGGGTCTCGGGGAGGAGCTCACAAGGGTGTTGCCGAGGACGGCGGGTCGAGGCGTCGGTCGCTGGTGCAGAGGACGAGGTGGCGCGCCATGGTGGCCATGGGCACCAGGAGGCGGCCGGGGCGTGAGGGCAGCGCTGCATGCACCCGCACAAGGTGTCGGCGAGGATGGAGTTGGTGGCGACCACCGGGAGGCGCCAGAGCCACGGCGGCGCAGCCGTGCATCCACGCCACGACGACGGCGACCACCGAGCCGGAGGCCATGTGCTAGGGTTAGCCATTTCCACGCAAGGAGGACGCACATGGCGAGTTCACGCGGTGCATGGGGAAGGCCAGAGCAAGGGGGTTCCGGGGCGGGGCGGTGCAGCGGCCGGGAGGGTCGACGGCGGCCGGAATCGGCCGGCGGCCACGCCTTTCAGAGGGAGGAGAGGAACGGAATCGAGAGGAGAGACGGGGTCGGGAGAGAGAGATAGATTTTTTTTGAGGGGTAGAGAGAGAGATAGATGAAGGGGCGGCTCGGGCTGCCCTTTCTATCTAGGCCGACAGGTGGGCATTAGTGGGCTGGCTGGACCGGCCTTGGCTAGCTTCTTTCATTTTATTTTTCTTTCTTTATTTTTTTTGTAATTGTTTTATATTGTTTCACTAACATTTGATTTTTATAAAATGTAATACTAGTCCCAATATTGTTGTTACAATTTACTACACTAATACAAAAAGTTTAGTTGTCTAATAAATTCATTGTATTTTATTTTATTTTGGAAATTGGAGTAAGTAGCAGTTTCTGCTATCGTTATTATTTGTTTGGATTTATCAAACATTTTAAGAAATACCTAGTCATATTTTTCGTGACTTAATGATTACCATGTATTTAAATTGGTTGCGCTACTTTTGGTTTCAGTTTAATTTCCACTTTGTTATTAATTTCAGGGGCAATTTAATAATTCCAACAAATTGATTTAAATCCTATAATAGCATATGAGTTATTTGCAAGGGATTTAACACTATTTTATTTGAATATGATCAAGGCCAGATTAATCAGGGTGATTTATCATTAACAACAGCTGATCACTGTAGCCTGACACTGAGGGTGTTACAAGCGTTATGCATGATTATGGGTTCATGCCCCCCGATGTATAGCTTGAGTGACAGAAACATGAGACTAGGGGATGTGTTGTTGCCACCAGGGAGCAACGGTGCTTGTAACTGCAGTTGCAAAGATTGTTTACCTTACGCATAGATTGTTAATGCAATTGTCTGTTGCTTTGAGTTTACACTTTGGGTGGGGCTCACAACTTAATACCAGCGAGATGGTCTGGATAGTTATCTCAAGGTGGATGATTAGTAGTATATGTAGATGAATTTCGGTCTACTTGTCTTGGCGTACTGCCCATACTTTTGAGCCTCTTACTTTCAAGTAGCATAATTAGCATTGAGGTACGTTTATAATTCTGTCAATTGCCCAGCTGTAATTTGTTCACCCAGCTTAGTTGTTTATCGTCTTTTGGGAGAGAGGCATCACTAGTGAACATCATGGGACCCCGGTCCATATTCCACCATTGTTACACCTCCACTTTATTTACTTGTTTTTTACTTTCAGTTGCAATTATCACTATCACTATGCTCTTGCGTTTGATCCTTTGTAAACGACAAGGCCGGAGGGATTGACAACCCCTCTGTACTCGTTGGGAGCAAAGTAATTTATTTATGTGTGCAGGTCCATGTCAACTCTCGCGTTATCTCTGGCGTCGTTGAAACCTACTTGTCGATCCTTGTAGTCCTCCTGGATTCGATAAACCTTACAGTCCTCGTGTAAGGGAAATTAACCGCTATCTACATCTCTACCTTCTACTTGGGGTAACCAACGAGGAGCACTACTTACGTTCCATCACCTGGCTCAGAGACCCAAGAATCAATATGATACTGGGAGTGGTTCTTAATAGTAAGATCCACGTTGCTCTTCCAGAAAATACAAAGGCCACCACTTCTTCCACTACTAGGAACTGCAAAACACCCAGAAAAGCCTAGAGTACCCGCCAAACCTTCCACTCGAGTCTTTGAAATCTACGTTTCCAGAATACAAAGAATCGACGACGCACACACCTGAATGAGATCTCGGAGCTCCCGGACTGTCGCGGGATCTCCAATTCCACGACAGTTCCAGCACATGGTTTTCATTGCTCCTGGCGGTCCTCCTCGTTGGAGGCCACCGATATATCTGGATTGTTGGGCAACACAGCTTCACCATCTCCACCCTTGAACTTTTTCTTGTTGAAACTCTTTTGGGGCGTTCCTTTTGGTTCATTAGTGAGATCCTCAGCCACACCATCAAACCTCTCCACCATATTTGATGTATTTCCCATTGGTACAAGGTCCAGTGCAGGTGCTGCACTCGCATCGCTAGTAGGCAGATCAGCTGTAGAATCTTCAGCCAATCTCTTCTTCCAAGCACTCGGATCATCCATAGTTTGATCATTTATAGTGCCCCCTCTTGCCTCAAATTAACCTCATTCCCCGTACTGGCATTCTTTTCAACAACAACCACTTGACTACTTTGCAGATTATTGGTGTTGTTCCACCTCCAGTCAATATACCTCCTATAATCAAGTTCACCGCGGCCTCGGCCTCTCCCCAGACCTCCAGAAGGCCAAACCACCTCTCCCTCGCCCCAGGGGGTCGAGGTTAGTCCCATCCATATCGGGTGCATTGTCATGTGTCTTGTACTCTTGGCCGCTTTTTCTCCCCATACCTATACCCCTTCCTCTGCTGCCACCATCAACCAAAATAAAACTACCCCATTCAAGCGCAGTTGTATCTTAGACCCCATCTCCACACTCCTCATGCCAGTGGCCCAGAAGACCGCAATGCCCACAGAATATAGGGAGCTTTTCATATTTGACTTGATACCATTATTTCTTTGCATTCTTCATGATGAAGACAAAGCTCACCAGTCGTTTATTGAGATCTAATTCAACTCTTATTCTTACAAACTCCCCTGCAAACCCGGATGGAAGCGTAGTTTGCACCTCTGAAAATTTCCCCATTGATCTACACATCCCTCGGATGATTGGCTCTTCCTAAATTTTTTTCGGCAACTTCAATATCCTGGCCCAAACCTCAATTTTTTCAAGAACCATGTTCCTCGGGTTTGTAAACCCATCATATTCAACAAGTAACACCGCTTGGCTTCTGAACAGCCATGTACCTTGGTTCATAGCTTCGTTTCGGTCTGCCAAGGCAATGGAATTGGACTGTAAAGTGGTTGTCTTCAACCCTCCTCCACTTGACATCTCGAGCAGGATTCCAAGCCGCCCTCATATCCGCATAAAGGGCACTAGGGCTGAACCCTTTGCTTGTTCGAACCCTAGCCATGGCTAGCCACCTGGCTTTCTCTTGTTCATCCACTACCTCATCTTCCCAGATAAACTCCTCTTCCCCATCTTCATGCAGCGTGATTCTTCCCAACAGATCGCCCACCTAGTCCGTCCCGATTGCCGATCCGTTACTTTGCCCCTGATCCATGAACTCTGTCCGATCTCCTAGCAGCGCGCATCTAGGGATCGCGAGCACCCTCGTCCACGAGCAGTCGCCCTCGATAACCGATCCGATCTCCTACTCTCGGCGGCGAGTCACCATCGGAGAAAGCCAAAACCCTAAGTTTTTCGCTAGGGGTCGCTCTTCTTGGAATTCCAATATAGTAGATGACCCGTTGCACCAAATGGCGCAGAGTCCCAGTTGAAATCATGTAATCGTAGAAACAACTTGTGTTTTTAAAACCCAATCATTCTGGTCAGCTTCTCTTCTCTGATGATAAGTTGTTGAAGCTTCCATACATAACTAGAAATGTTGGCAACTTTCTCTATGTTCTCTATATGTTTCCTTCCCTTAGTCTAGTATGACATGCATTATCCTATGAAGAACATGCAATGCTTCCACTTCAGTTAAAATAGCATAGAACTCAAGAAAAGAAACATAAAAACTATTAATTTAGTGGCAGCACCTCGAGAACCAAGGAGATAGATTAATGGATTCATGAAACAATAAAATCTGAATTTTAGTATATATAGATAGCCATATTGTATCCAACAATGTCCAAAGTGAGCACCAGCTATTGCCATACAATTAACTTATAGAAATCCCAAATCCAAAATTATTTATACTAAAAAATAAAGGAAAAACTATGTTAACCGCCCCTTCATACAATACCATTCTTCTCCACAACCAACAAATAATTAGAATCCCAAAGGATATCAGTAACATTCACGTACTAACTACAACATTTTTCCCAATACTTATTATTCTTATTCTCTGAAACTACAACACTGGAAAGCACATCACTACAGCAAAGGTAGGTATCCATGTCTGCAGGATTGTTAGCCCATAGGGCCATGCCCTATGTATTTATTCAGCAACAATACATTTCCCATGATCCCCTTTGTAGTTGACTCTTATGCCATCATGTTTCTTGGACTATATGAGTTTCTCATAGTATTCCTGAAAAACAAAAAAATATAGTTATGCCCCAAAACTGCTAGTATAAATTTCTATAACTAATTAAAAAAATAAAGTTAGAATACAATAGATAAATTTTCAAAGAGTGCACATGTGCGGCCATGATTACCACAAAGAAATGAGAATTGTAGTTGTGTTGTATAAATTTAGGTTAAGCATAAAGCATCAGTAGAAGCAGAAGGCATAATGAAGTAGAACACAATAGCATACAAAAATAGGAGACTTAAACCATGATTTATTCTTTCAAACTCCAAGACGATATTACCCAGCCTTCAACTAACAAACTATTATTAAAATCAAGAAATGGTTGTGAACTTTTCTCAAGAACATATCTTCAAATCTAAAATATCTTAGAAGGCATTTAAAATAACATTCAAGGATATATTAGGTAGAGATGGAAACTACTGTGCAATATTGGATATTATCAGCAGATATATGAAAATCGATTAGTTCAAATGTGCATATATCTGATAGTAGTTTGCAGCGAGTGGAAATTTGTAAGAAAAGAGAGGAAGGTAATGTTAGTCCTACTGAGAAAAAAGTCATAAGATGGATCCATTCTTGTAACGTAAAGTTAATGAGGGTAGTCCTACCAATGACTTCTATTTCGCCGAATATATGATTTTTCTTGGAGCACATTGAAGGTATGTACATGAATTGCCAATACATCGTAATATGAATGATATCTACTTTTCATATAAGTACCAATGGTCTAAAAAGTTTCACGCCTCTAAATATATTGAATAATACTCCCTCCTCCCGCAAGATGAGATGTACTTGAACGCTAACTTAGCTTGCAAATACATCTTTATATTGTTTGACGTGGGGAGTAGAAAACTAACATCCCTGCATCAAATAATTAGGTTGGTACCCTTAGTTTCAGTAGCAATAGCTAGTCAGGTGTAACTCCTTCATTACATGCCCAATAAAAACCAATAACGAAGTGTTATTTGTGAAGATTACTCGGTTTCCAAAGTCTATGTGAACCACATAAGTATGGAAAGAGGGAAAAAAGATTGAATGTAAACCCAGTGTGCAGGCATCCTAAGTGAAAGTGATTGAACTGATTATTCTCTCCACATAATACCTTGTGACGTATCTCAAGAAAACACCTTACAAAGAAAACTTAATGAATGTATACACTTTTGTTGATAGGTAAAAGGAACATATGATAAATATTATAAGCATCTTCAGAGAGAATGAATCTATAATACCTAAATAGTTCATCCCCACTAACTTATTTATCTTAGCCTCCAAACTATCCACATCATCAAGTAGGTCCACCATGTAAAAAATCTTCCACTAACTCTTCATGCACATGCTCCCATTAACTTTGCATGTGCATGCAACCTATCACAAATAAATAATAACTTTTTTCCTCAACTTCATAATTTATAAGCAAATTTTCTTATAGAAAAACAAATTATGAGTTACATCGCATTTTATTTCTCTATATATTATCAAGTAACAAAATAGAAATCAAACTCATTTTTGGTTTTTTCATCAAAGTTTCTTAGACTTTTTACTGTAAATAATATTTCTTCAAAAAGAATTATAATCAAATTATACTATGTTTCATAAATTTTCACATGTTTTAAAATATCAAATTTTCTTAAAAGAGTTCCCGCAGCAACGCGCGGGGCATCATTTAGTTACAATAATCTTAATGACCTTTAGAACTTAACTTGTATGGGATTAAAAGAGCTACATTTGGAGACATTCAACAATTATTGGCTTCATTCTTAACCTAATTCTCAGGACATATTTATGGTCAAAATAATATTCATGTTACATAATCAAAGACTAACTACCACTATACAAATAAATAGAAAGTTCAGGGATTAGAGAAAACGTGAAAAAAAAGTTGTGTAAGGAAAGTTGCCAGAGAAGAGCAATCTGTGAGGATCCAACAATGCACTTGGGTACATGCTTCTGCTGCTAGCAGTCTATCAGTATAATAGTAAAAATCCTCATATCCTCTCACAATGAGTAGAAATTTAATTTATATGTACAGGTTCACGTTTTCTGAACAAAGAGAAGCATTATGGACATGAAACATAATTAAATTCATGTGAAAAAATAGTTTAAGGAAATAACATTTTTTTGCTAGAGAAGAGTGATCTATGGGAATACAATAATGCACTTCCACTTTAACACACACACATCTGCTCACACGCGATGGCAAAGATAAACAGGAACAGACACCCCGGCAAATTCCGGAACACACCGATAATCGGAAATTAATGCATAATATGCAGGGTAGGACTGCAAGGAATAAAAGAATGAAGCGTGCAAGATGAGTTAGAACCAAACCTGGAATCAGGATAGAAGTGCAGAAACAGATAAAATGGCAGGACCTACAACATAGACAAAAGACAAACATTAAAAGGCAACAACCTTGCATAAATCATCCAACGAAAGCACTCAAATGAATCTGGCATGAAAAAACACTAAGATAATAGCACATCATAACACAGATGACGTGCGTATTTAATCTAATTATCGTGGTGTGACCTACACATAAGGTAGGCTTATCAACCATTTCCATTGATGGTAATTTAGACTAAACTGAAGTGGGCATTGTCGTTTTACTTTTAAAACACAGAATGTAAAAATGCACAAAAGATGTCAAGTCAGGTCCATCAACCATTACAACACATGTGAGAGAATTACTACTAAGAATATGTATCTGGCAGTTTCTTTTAGCAAGTGAAGAGCTACATGTCAACAGGGGAGATAGAAGAATAACATAGAGTGCACTAAAAGCTTCAGAACCAAATATTTTATACATGCTTATGGTACTCTAAAGAAAAAGTATATGTCACAAATTCAGAAACCCAGAATGAGAGCGAACTAAAAACTGCATAACCAAATTATTAATACATTGGTATGTTTCTTTAAACCAAAATCTAAAATAAAAAGTTCACTAAAAGCCCACAAGTTCAAAAACCCTGAATGCAACATTCTTTTCTAAGGAAAGAGGGCACACCAACAGCTTCAGAACCCAAAAACAACAGAATGCATTATCATTTTTTCAAATACATGTTTTTCCAGTTCATGGGGCGCCTCTTTCAGGCTTCTCGTTTGGTGGGCTATGCATCATCTGAGCGCACTAAAAACCCACAGATTCTGAAATCCTGAATGAGAGCGAACTAAAAACTTCAAAACCAATTTATTTTTTTGAGGAAAAAACCAAATTATTAATACAATGTTATGTTTCTTTAAAGCAGAATCCTGCATTTGCATCAGCTGAGGTCAACTATTTCAAAAGAAAGAGAGTGTACTAAAAGCCTACAGATTCAGAAAAGAGAGTGCACTAAAACCCCAAAAATTCAAAAACCCTGAATGAATCAGTCTTTTTTAAAGAAAGAGGACACACCAAAAGCTTCAGAACCAAAAGCCCACAGATCATTCTTTATAAGACGTTTTGGCAGTTCAAAGGGAGTTAGTTGCTATGTTAGGTCAGCAGCTATAAACATGGGAAGGACAGACTGCCGCTTGAGTACAAGGGTGATCTAAATACAGTTATATGTTACAGCTTAGTTGCAACTGACAGGGTTAAGCATCTCCGACAGTTGCAAATCAATAAAAAAAATACCTTGACCAATACGAATGGAAGGCGGATGCCATTAACATTCTTCGCTGAGCTTTCGAGTGTTTCGTTATGTAACTTGATGTTTTGGAGATCATCAAACTTTTAATGAACAAGGAACAGTCATCAGGAGATATCAAATACACCAGTATATATAATAGTAAGAGACAATAAAACCAAAGAAAAGTTGCTCCATAGTGGAAGCAACTTACCCGTCTTTCAATTTCCTGGAGGAGTGTCTTCTTGTTCCTAATCTTGTTGACGAATTCTCTGCGAACTTCCTTTAAAAAAGATGGTAGCAATGAACCCGTAATAATTTATGACTGGATTTTTTTCCGATCTAACCTGCAAAGTAAGCACAAATACTAAACTCCATCTTCTTTATCTTTTCATATCTGTAATTTGAAAGGCCCATCCACCGCATCTCCTTTTTTTTTCTTTTGCAATAACACGAAGTGCAATGAGCACATTAAAAGCATCATACACTCTCCGCCTAATATTCATCAAACTACAAAGATAAAATTATTTTCTTTTAGCACATAAGTTTTGTGCAATTGCAGATATGAGAAAAAAATGCAGTATGATGATAAGTGGACTTGAAAGTTATCCGTGTGATACAGACATTTAGTTTTGGTTTCAGTGTTGTAGTATTTGATGTTTGTTATAGCTTAACCGTTCAGTTTTCTGCTAGGTTGTTGTGTTCCGTCGTTGTAGTTGCAAAGACGGTAAGTTGGAGGTGCTGGTTAGAGGTTCTAAAACGTGTGGATATTTGTAATAAGCTTTATGGAACCATGGCATTTGGCGGGTCGACACTCTGTCTTATAAGTTCCATGCTAAATTAAATTGGGAGCGATGCTTCTTAGTTCGAAGGAAAAAATAAATTTTGCGGAAAGGGAACAGAGAAGTCCATATCTATAATACCTAAATAGTTCATCCCCACTAACCTATTTCTCTTGACATGCAAGCTATCCACCTCATCAAGTAGGTTCATCATGTAAAAAGTCTTTTCCACTAACTCTTCATGCACATGCTACCTATCATATATAAATATTAAAAAAATACACTCAACCTCATGATTATAAGCAAAAAAATTTATATAAAACCAAATTATGAGTTACCTCACATTTTATTTTTCTATGCAACAAATATTTTTGAATGCACATATATAGTAGCTAACATTGTTTTAGATTTAGCCAAGGGTCATGTCTTCATTGTCTCTACTCAATGTTTTTTTCCTTCTCACCGATATCTTATCAAGGTAATAATTAACAAAACAAAAATCACACTCATTTCTATATTTTCATCAAGTTTCCTTAGATTTTTTACACTAAGCAATATTCATTCAAAAATAATTTATAATCAAATTATACAATGTTTCCGCCACAACGCGCGGGATATCATCTAGTTATACAAATAGTAGGAACAAACACCCTGACCAATATGTGCCATGGACTTCAGCTCTGAATAGAATTCATCTGCAACCTGTAATAGACAGTAGCTGGTTGAGGTAGTTGATGACCCAAGGGGTGTGCGAAAATATCAGTGTGCAAGCATATATCTTTGAAAAGTGTGTTATGTATCAGCAAAAATGACATGGCAGCAATGTAATAGAAGTATTAACTTTTATTCCTTCAGCATTTAAATGACAAGATAATTATTTTTTGTTGGCATTCAGGATGCTTTTAGTCCCTAAGCAGACTGCACAGTTACAGGTTATATAAAGCAATCCAAAGTACAATAAAATCAGGTAAGTCTCGGGAGTAATTTATCATGGTCAATCAGTAAAGGATACACATGTTTGTAGAATACCTCATTGTATGTCATTCTTCCTTTGGCTTGAACTTTCTCACAAACTGCAAAATCAAGTCAAACTCTAATTAGACCAAACTACCAGTGTGTTAGCAGTTCAAGTTTACATTCATGAGAGTGGCAATTTTAGGATAGATGCTCGCAATCTTAGAGCAGACAACGAAATTTAGTCAAAGAAATAAAACGGACTACTGTAATTTTGTTTTTCTGACCAAAAGGTCAAATGGCATGATAAATTCTATAATGAAGGAGCGACATTTTAGTAGCTAAAAATTAAAGCAATTCTGTTTACCCTTGCATAATGGAGCCATTTATTTCCATCATCCATCTCGTTTAATCTACACTCAGTGTGGCAGTTCTAAACCCGAGCAAAATTATGGCTGAACGAATTCAGAATCTAAATTTATATTGCAAAAATAATGGCAGTCCAACCATCCAATCGGCAGACCACCGCAGCCATCCTCTTCCCTCCCCGTCTCGTACTTGCTCATCTGATGGCAACAAAGAAAAGAATGAGAGTTTTCATATGATGAAGTAAATTGCAACATGTGTAAAGCATCAGAGAAAGCCATATTAGACTGGCCAACTTAGGGAAGAGATCACAGGAGGAGCTGACTGTGTGTGTGTGTGGGGGGGGGGGGGGGGGGGGGGGGGCAGGGGAGGAGTAGAAGAAAAGGAGGAGGGCTCACCATAGATCGGGCAGGAGAGCAGGTGAGCGCAGAAACGAGCAAACGAGGGAGAGAGGGACCGCCGCCGCCCTTCACGCCTCCGCGCCCGAACGCCACGGATCCTGGCACCTGAGGATGGAGGAGGACGGCAGGACGCCGGGCAGCCAGCACGGAGTGTCGCGCTGCTTCTCCCCCTCGGGTTGCTTCTCCTCCCGCTGGCCTCGCTGGCCCTTCCCTCACCCGCCCTCCTTGTTGGCCTGCTTGCTGACGAGGGGCCTCCAGGAGCGACGCGTGATTCGGCCCGTCGTAAGAAGGCCACTGCTAGCCGCCGGTCGACCGGCGATTTTTCGGCCGGTCAACGCTAGACCGTCAGATTCGAAGGCATACAGCCGCTAGATCCAGCGCTAGTACGTACAACGTGAAGCCATCGTTGAAGCAATCTTCGAAGCGCCGCTGCCGGTCGCTGCCCTTGCGGCCTTGCCGCCCGTCTCCGCCCTCGCTGTTCATCGCCGGTCACCACCCTCGCCGTCGATCGCCGTTTCCGCCGCCGGATGTTTGCAGCAGGCGCGGTTTGCCTCGCACCCCCTTCACTCTTCAGCTCGTTGCAGCAGAACACCTCGCACCCTCTTCGGCTCGTTGCCCCCAGGCTCCGCGTCGTCGTAGTAACTATGGTGCATGTCCTCGTCGCCGGCTGCTTGCAGCACCGCCACGGTTCGCCGCACTACTTCAAAAAAGTTGTCATCAACAGGTTGTAGCAATCATCAACACGGTAGTAGCAAAAAACAATACTGGTTGTAGCAAAAAATAATATCATTTGCTGTAAAAAAAGTCATCGCCGTCGTCGGCGTCTTCACCAATTGTTGTAGCAATTTATCAACGTCGATAGTAGTAAAAAAAGACGCTTGTTGCAATGAAAAGATTTTCGCCGTCATCGGTTTCCTCGTGAATGATTGCAGCAATTGTTGCGCCGATAGTAACAAAAAAGACATCGGTTGCATCAAAAAATCAACCGGTTGCAATATTTACGGTGCAGTTGCGGTACGTTTGCAACTTTTCTGGTACACTAATGTAATTTTTTTATTTTGTGTTCTTTTTGCAGCAAGAAAATGGTGGTAGCAAATTCAATCTCTGGTGGTAGAATTTTTTACTATCGGTTACAACAAAAAATCATAACCCGTCGTCGCTCATCGCTTTATCATTTTTTGTTATAGCAAAACTCTCAACGGCAATAGCAAAAACACACAACAGTGGAAGCAAAAATTCAAACGGTTGCAACAAAATTCATTATCGCCGCCGTCGAGGCTGCAACTCTATCATTTTGGTTGTAGCAAAAACTCTCAACGATAGTAGCAAAAACACACAATAGTGAAAGCAAAAGTTTAAACGGTTGCAACCAAATTCATCGTCATCGTCGTCGAGGTCACAGCTCCGCAGTGGTGGATGTAGCAAAAATCTTAGCCAATAGTAACAAAAACATAACACGGTAGAAACAAAATGTTTCACTGGTTGCAACATTAAAACTCAGATATTCCTTGTATATTTTGCATTATAGCAAAACGTTAATTTATTTGTTGTAGCATAAATGTGATATGGTTGTAACAAAAATAATATTGGTTCCAGCATCTGCCTCGCCGTGGTTGTTGTTCTCGTCGTCGAAGTGATGAAGGCGGCGATGACCATGGTGGCTCCCTGTCGAGGAGCGCCGGAGGGGTGAGGGCGAAGGGAGGAGGAGGAAGTGGCCACGGAGGCTCGCCGTCCGGCAGTGACCGCGGAGACGGACGGCAGCACGAGGACGGGACAGGCGACGGAGATTCGCGGTGACGGCTGTTGGCGGTTCGGCAGCGTGGTTCGGCGCAAAGACGATGGCGGCGCTCGGCGGCGACGGAGAAGCGGCGACTACCAGCGAGGAGCACGTCGATGCGACGGTTGGGCAGCGTCGTTTTGCATCTCCTCTGACGTCGCGGTTGTAGCACGGGGCACGGCTGCGCAAGAGAGGAGAAGGAAAGAGAAGAAGAAGAGAACCCGAGGAAGGAAATTATACACAGCCACATAGGAAAAAGGAGCAGGAAAGAGAAGAAAAGAACAGGAGGAAGAAGATGACAGCTATCATCGCGAAAAAGATAAAAGGAAGTAGTTGGTGGCGGGCCCAGCAAGGAGGTCAACTTACCCCAGTGCATGCGGCGGTCTCTTGATCGCGCGGATCGCACGGCGCGCGTGCGACCGGCCCAGTTTTTCGGCCGGCTGGCAGGAGGGAATCATTTCCTCGTAAGAATACTGAACAAAAAATAAAAAAAGAAAGAAAAGAATATCGAACAAAAAAGAAAAGAAGAAGTCAATCGTCGCTTTAAAAGGAGAAACAAGCAAACCCTAGTTCGTTACTCCACCAATTAGAAGTATACCACGCGCGTTGCTGCAGGTATTGCTATGAAAACTATATGCATAAATAAAAGTATAAGAGTATGATACATTAAGTTGTCTAAATAAAGATGCAACATAAATATGTGTGTATTAAAAAATATTAGGATGAACAATAAAATAATTAAAATATGGTTGATATGAAGACTGCATATAAAGATTAATAAATATATTAGTTGAGATGAGATGGACAATTGATTGGCTAAGATATGGATGATGTGGATAGCTTGCATGTAAAGAAAGACAATTTAAATGAATTAAATGGGTGACATGGATAATTGATTGGCTTAAAGAATAAATAGTGTGAATAACTTGCATGCTAAGATAGACAACTTAAATGATCTATAATGAGATTTTGTTTTATAAGAAGTATATAGATTCCCCAATTCACCTATTCACCTTCTCCGCCCCCGCCCCCGCCCCCGACCCCTACCACCATGTCTTCCTCCAGCACCACCTTACCTGATTGGTTGATGCTCAACCGCTTCGTATTCTGCAGCGAGCACTTCGCCTTCCCCAAGGACGTCGATTCAACCCTGGTCTCTGGCACTAACTCCATGGATCGAAAGTTCCGCATCTGCTTCAAACTCGTTAAGCCGCCGAAGGTGTCCCGCCTTTACCTGGAAATTGATGGAGGCTTATGTGAGTTCCAAAGCTTCGACATCGTCGCCACCCACCGCGGCGCGCTGCTCCTCCAGATGAGTTACCCTATCTATGTGCCAGACTGCAAACCCGTGACGATGATCGACTACTTCCTGTACCGTACCGCCGGTGGCGGCTCCCTGCCATCTCTGCAGCGGCTCCCCGATGTTGAAGGGACCGTCGCCCAGATCCAGGACCGGATCAAGGCTAATGCTTACGTCATCACGCATCACTTCATACGCAGGTTGGCGTGCCTGGACCTAGGCGTCCTTTGCCGCGGAGAGGATGAGGCCGCCATTGCAGACCTTGAAATCACCGAGTCTGGGGAGCCACCTAAGCTCCACGTCATGTTCCCGTCTATCTCTAGCAGTTGGAAGGTCAACAATCCGCCCATCATACCCCACAATAATGCAATGCAATTTGATTTGGAGGAGTTCTTGAGGAAATTTGATGCTGACACAGTCGTCCCCTTCGAGAGTTACCTGTTCTGGGTTGATTACTCCCTTGGTATCTTGTTCTGCAATGTGTTTGATGAGAGCCCCAAGCTCCAGTACCTGGAACTCCCAGCTCAATGGCCTGAATTCTGTTACGGAGGCATGGAGCGAACATGGGCAGAGGGGTCCCACGTCATCGGTGTCACCAAAGGTGGGATTATGAAGTTTGTCAAAGTGTTCAGTGGCGCTCATGAGTTTCCTCAAATCACAGCACCTTCCAGTGATGGTTTTACCATCATATCCTGGGAACTTAAAAGAACAGAAAGTAACAGCATGAAGTGGGAGCAGGATACAGTTCTTAGAACCAGTGAGATCAAGTTTGGTGAGCACTCAGATATTCCTCGTGCCCCATTAGGATACCCTGTCATCAGCATGGATGAGCCCAGTGTCATTTACTTCATGATCGGGGACAACCAGAAGGCGATCACGCACAATAAGATATGGATTGTTGCCATTGACATTGCAAGCGGCATGGTGGTATCAACATCTAAATACATCAACGGTGTAGAACAAGTGGAAGACCTCTATGGTGAGGAAGCTTTGTACTTTGCCACAGAAAAACCCCGGGATTTCACAACCTTTCTTCCTGCTGAGTTCTCCAAGCACATCAATTTGCTTGGAACCAGGTAATTGCTTCACATCTTTGCATTTCGTGGTTTGTGCACATTATTGATATAGACTGTTTGTTTTGTCAGCTACTTATGTGTCTAGACTCTTGCTACCCCCTTTACTGTATGTGTCAATCAAGGTAGCCTTTATCTTCAGGAAAAAAAATAGGCTGGGATCTAAAATTTGGAATTTCATTCAAAATTTTGAATCAAGATGGTAGTTGGCTGTGACCAAGAGGAGTCCTGTCTTCCTCTCAGTTTTTGTCATCAAATTACCCGTCACATCTGTATGATAGCCATCCTTCCGTGCTTCAGCCAGACATGTTTTTTTTGTGTTATTTAAGCCAAAGAGAGAATGCTAAATGATATTATCAGTGCTAGCGCTCGCGTGCAAACAACATGACTGGCTAGCTTGTTGCCGGGGAAGACTAAGAACCCATATAATCTCCAACCACCATCTCTTCCCTCGATCTGCAATTTCCAGCAATTTAAGATGCACCTTCTGCCACCAAGGCTTTTGGTACTTCTTTTCGATCCACTGTTGGTGGGAGAGACACAAGGTGGCGAGTCTTTTGGTACTTCTTTAGAAAAGGAAGTCTTTCAGAGATGTCTCTTTTGTTCAATGTTTTATTTGGTGTCATTTATTAGCAACTGGTTTCAAAGTTTTGTATAGTAATGCAATGCCCTCAGTTTTTGCCGGTGGTGGGTTTCTTGTGTTGTTGTTGAGCTTGAGACAATGTATTCCTTGGGACAACGGCGAATCCACGTTGTTGCTGTGGGGTCAATTGACCCCAGGTTTTTCGAAATCTAGTGACCCCAGCTACGTGTACTTCATTTGAACCCACATATTTTATCTATTGACCCCACTATCATGCACTGATTGACTTGTGTGTGCACATAATTTGAGCCTTGTAGCAACGAGCAAGAACCACCGCTCTCTGCCTCTCTCCAGCGAGACCTGGTGCGTGGTGGTCTTTCTAATCCTCTCAATCCCAAAGTCCAACAAATCCTTGGCCCTTTCTACATCTCATCTCTTCCCGTGCGAACTCAATCCCCATTTCTCTACTTTATTTCTTTAATCCTCAATAAACTAGCAAGTTCTTGAAAGAAAGGGGTCTCCCCCCTGGTTTCACCTTTTTATTGATGCAACCAAGCCAGACACAGTCGTTCATAAATGCCAACTACAGAGCTAGAGACTACAGGATTGGCTAAACTATGCCAAGTTATGCCCAAATTTTATTACAGATCCACAGGACGCCCACAAGATAATCATTCCACCAAAAACCCTTTAGAGAGCAGGAACTTGCAAGTAGGCAGTAGCAATCCATGCGAAGGAGGTACTAGCATATTTGGGAATTAGGCGGAGAACGGGAGGAGTGAGGGCTGCAGCGAGCGAGCTGCGAGCGCCGCGCTGCTGGTCGCATCACTGCCGCGTCGACTGTTAGGTCATCACCAGCTGAACAAAGTCGTCGACACCCGACGGCCTGCCCGCGAGGACGTCCTCGCAGCCCAGTAGGTTCAGTTCAGAGTTCAGACTCGTAAACTCTGTATCCTCGCAGCCCAGTAGGTTTAGAGTTCAGACTCGGAAACTCTGTATCCTCGCAGCCCAGTAGGTTCAGAGTTCAGACGCGGAAGTTCAGTACTAAGGAGACCAAGTAAGTTAATTTCTACAAAAAAAAGTACTATGGATTTTTACTCTTAGTTGTGCTGCTCTTTAGGAAATAAAGAACTACCTTTTCCAAAGTAATTGGCTAGCAGTAATTTCATTTTCAGGACTGAATTTGTAAAATAGATAGATGTGCCAAGCTATTGGCATCCAAAACTGAAGTTGTTACCGTAGACTATTTTTTACAATGGTGATTACCGTGATGTGATGTAGTACTGTACTGGTACGAATGGAGTAGTACTGTACTCCCTTCGTTTCAAAATAACTGTCTCAACTTTGTATTAGCTCTATTACAACTTTGTGCTAAGGCTAAGACAGTTATTTTGAAACGGAGGAAGTAGTAATTATTGTGATGAAAAACTATTTTTAGTGTGGATTTAACCATTGGCGTGTAACTTTAAAGCTTGACCCCACATAGTTTCTGTCCCGGTGCCGCCGTTGCTTCGGAGTAGGGAATTTCATCCGACCTGGATGCCACCATTTATATGGCAATGCACCACCTGCTGAATTTTGCACTCATTTGCTGAGTGGGCCTTTGGCCCAAAGCACTTTGTAAATTCTGAAATTCTCTTGGCCCATTCATGCATAGCAAGTGGTGGGAAGTTTAGTACCACCTCGCTAGTGGAGGGAGAGCCACACCTCTTTATAAGGTGAGCTCCACTAGCACTTGTAAGAGCTTGAGAAGAGAAGTGCTACACGCGCGCTCCTCCTCCTCGCTCGCCTCGCCTTGTCACGACGCACGCGCGCGCGCGCGCGTCGGGTTTCGGGAATGAGCCGAGCCGAGGACAAAGCTATGTGTACGCTTATATTTTTGCAGCTCGGGAAAATTAATGAGGCATTAATTGTAATTAACGGACGCGTTAATTATGCTTAATTGGTGCGCCGCTTTCGTGGGCTCTACTCCCACGTCGGCCCGTCCCGTACTCCCACGTCGGCCCGTCCCGCTGCGTCTATATAAACAGCGCAAATCCTACCTTGGCCGCACCGCCATATGGTTCCTCCTCCTCGTTCCAGATCGTTGCGCCGCCGCTCAAGTCTTCTCCATCCCTTCTTCCGGCGTGCACCGCAAGAAGGGACAGCAGGCCTCCGAAACTCCGTCTCTCGAGATCCTGTACGGGAGAGGGGCGATCAGATTTTTGAGGAGCGCACTCGCGCGACTGCTGACAGCGACGACTACTTCTCCGACGACGACTTCTTCCCGGACGTCGGCAACCTCTCCATCAACGACATGGGCGACACCAACACCAACACCAGCGGCTCCACACCCGCTGCACCGTACGTGATCTGTTCTTCTCTGTTTGAGATCATGTTGCAAGTCGTGTTCCTAGTAATTGCTTTAGATGTGATCTCGTTGTCTACTGTTTTAGTAGATCGCATGGCTAGTTTGATCTGTTTCATTATTGCCATGGATTGTTTGTCTATTTCGTGGATTAAATCATATGCTAAATTGCTAATATATTCAACAATCCAAAAACCTGATTATAGGCAATTTACTGCATCTGGCTTTCTTGCGTCTATGAAGCCGCCGCCTTTCAAGGGGGTGCACTATAAGCGGTGGTGCACGAGAGCAGTGTACTGGCTTCAGTCCATGCAATGCTATGACGCCACCAAGGGCAAGCCCGAGGGCGATCTTAATCCTGCACAGCAGGAGGCTTATGAGAAGATCGATACTCTCTTTAAGGGTGCCCTCCTTGGTATTCTTGATGATTCCATTGTGGATTCATATATGTCGTTTGATAACGGCAAGGACATGTGGGATGCGCTCGAGGCCAAGTTTGGGGCCTCGGACGCTGGCAGCGAATTGTATGTCATGGAACAATATTATGACTACAAGATGACTGATGAGCGCTCTGTTGTTCAACAAGCGCATGAGATACAGTCGCTTGCCAAAGAACTTGAGCACTTCAAGTGTGTGTTGCCGGACAAGTTTGTGGCCGGAGGCATTATTGCCAAACTTCCACATTCGTGGAACAACTTTGCTACTTCTTTAAAACACAAGAGGCAAGAGTTTTGCGTTGCGAATCTCATTGGGACTCTTGATGTTGAAGAGAAGGCGAGAGCAAAGGATACACGTGCTCGAGTTCCTGAGGGTGGTTCAAGTGCCCATATGGTACATAAAAAGAACTACCAGCCCAACAAGTTCAACTTCAAGAATAAATCTGGTGGAAAAGGCAAGTTCGATAAAAGGAACAAGCCGTCACAGCCTACCAACTTCAAGAAGAATCCTAATAAGAAGAAGGGAGTGTGCCATGTTTGTGGCAGTGAAAAACATTGGGCATCCAGCTGCCCTAATCGCTATGAGGAGCGCGGACCTGAGAATGGCGGCAAGACCGCCAATGTTGTCATTGACACGGAGATGAAAGACTCTGGGTACGTCCCTACAATTCTTTCATTATGTCAGTCTCCTGATTGGTTGATTGATACTGGTGCCAATGTTCATGTCTGTGCTGACGCCTCTATGTTTTCTTCTTATCAGGTCACAGGGACTTCCCCCGTGCTGATGGGGAACGGGTCATATGCTACTGTTCGTGGGGTCGGTACGGTGGATCTGAAGTTTACTTCGGGGAAGATCGTGCGACTGAAGAACGTTCATCATGTGCCCTCCATCAATAAAAATCTCGTTAGCGGTTCGCGTTTGTGTCGAGATGGTTTTAAGTTGGTTTTCGAGTCCAATAAAGTTGTAATTTCCAAGTATGGACAATTCATTGGGAAAGGCTACGAATGCGGAGGCTTGTTCCGCCTATCTTTGTCAGATATTTGCACCAAAGTTGTTAATCACATTTGTTATGATAATGAGTCCAATGTTTGGCATTCTCGACTCTGTCACATTAACTTTGGTAGCATGACGCGGTTAGCTAATATGAGTTTAATTCCGAAGTTTCCTACTGTCAAGGGTTCAAAGTGCCAAGTATGCGTTCAAGCTAAGCAACCTCGCAAGTCCCATAAGACTGCAGAGGCAAGAGACTTGGCACCACTGGAACTTATACATTCAGACCTCTGTGAGATGAATGGTGTGATGACAAAAGGTGGAAAGAAATATTTCATGACGTTGATTGATGACTCTACTAGATAATCTTCTAAAATCTAAAGATGAGGCTTTAACTTACTTCAAAAACTATAAAGCTGAAGCAGAGAACCAACTTGATCGAAAGATTAAACGGCTTAGGTCTGATCGTGGTGGAGAATACTTTTCCAATGAATTTGATTTGTTTTGTGCGGAACATGGTATAATACATGAGAGGACGCCTCCCTATTCACCTCAGTCAAATGGGGTGGCCGAAAGAAAGAACCGAACTCTAACTGATTTGGTTAACGCCATGTTAGATACTTCGGGTCTCTCCAAGGCATGGTGGGGGGAGGCGCTAATGACTGCATGTCATGTCCTAAACCGAGTTCCCCCAAAGACAAAAATTGTTACCCCATTTGAGGAATGGGAAAGGAAAAGGCTGAAACTCTCTTACTTACGTACTTGGGGCTGTTTGGCAAAGGTCAATATACCGATCCCCAAGAAGCGCAAGCTTGGACCAAAAACCGTAGATTGTGTTCTGTTGGGTTATGCTTTTCATAGCATTGGCTATAGATTTTTGATAGTAAAATCTGAGGTATCCGACATGCGTGTTGGTACAATTATGGAGTCGAATGATGCGACTTTCTTTGAGGATATATTTCCTATGAAGGATATGCCCACCTCATCAAACCAGGAGATTCCTACTTTATCTGGTCAGGATTTAACTGAGATTCCTGAGACCACCATTTCGATAGAACACGTTGAGAATCCTAAGGAGGATGACAATGAAACTCCTGTAAGGAGAAAGAGACAGAGGACTGCAAAGTCCTTTGGTGATGATTTCATTGTGTACCTCGTGGATGACACACCCAACACTATTTCAGAAGCCTATGCATCTCTTGATGCTGACTATTGGAAGGAAGCCGTTCGTTGTGAGATGGATTCCATCTTGGCTAACGGAACCTGGGAAATTACTGAACGTCCTTATGGGTGCAAACCTGTAGGATGTAAGTGGGTGTTCAAGAAAAAGCTTAGGCCTGATGGTACTATTGAGAAGTACAAAGCAAGGCTTGTGGCCAAGGGCTATACTCAAAAAGAAGGTGAAGACTTCTTCGATACTTACTCACCAGTAGCCAGATTGACCACTATACGGGTGCTACTTTCATTGGCTGCCTCGCATGGTCTTCTCGTTCATCAAATGGACGTTAAGACAGCTTTCCTCAATGGAGAGTTGGACGAGGAAATTTACATGGAGCAGCCAGATGGTTTTGTAGTACCTGGTCAAGAGGGCAAGGTGTGTAAGTTATTGAAGTCGTTGTATGGCCTTAAGCAAGCTCCTAAGCAGTGGCACGAAAAGTTTGAAAGGACTTTAACTGCTGAAGTCTTTGTTGTAAACGAGGCCGACAAGTGTGTGTACTATCGCCATGGTGGGGGCGAGGGAGTCATTCTTTGTCTATATGTCGACGACATATTGATTTTTGGGACCAACCTCGATTTAATCAAAGAGGTCAAGGATTTCTTATCTCGCTGTTTTGAGATGAAAGATCTGGGGGTAGCTGATGTTATCTTGAACATCAAGCTACTAAGAGATGATGATGGTGGGATTACTCTGCTTCAGTCTCACTATGTGGAAAAGGTCTTAAGTCGTTTTGGGTATAGCGACTGTAAGCCCTCTCCAACACCATATGATCCTAGCGTACTTCGTAAGAATAAACAGATTGCTAGAGATCAACTGAGATACTCTCAGATTATTGGCTCGCTTATGTACTTGGCAAGTGCCACGAGGCCTGACATCTCATTTGCTGTTAGCAAACTGAGCCGATTTGTGTCAAATCCGGGAGATGATCATTGGCATGCGCTTGAGAGAGTTATGCGATATTTGAAAGGCACTGCGAGCTATGGGATTCACTATACTGGGTATCCTAGGGTACTTGAGGGTTATAGTGATTCCAACTGGATATCTGATGCTGATGAGATTAAGGCCACAAGTGGGTATTTGTTTACACTTGGTGGTGGCGCTGTTTCCTGGAAGTCTTGCAAGCAGACCATCTTAACGATGTCAACTATGGAAGCAAAACTCACAGCATTAGACACAGCCACTGTTGAAGCAGAGTGGCTTCGTGAGCTCTTGATGGACTTACCTGTGGTGGAAAAACCAATACCCGCTATCCTGATGAACTGTGATAATCAAACTGTGATCGTCAAAATAAACAGTTCTAAGGATAATATGAAGTCATCAAGACATGTGAAGAGGAGACTGAAATCTGTCAGAAAATTGAAGAACTCCGGAGTTATTACATTGGATTATATCCAAACGTCTAAAAATCTGGCGGATCCCTTCACAAAGGGTCTATCACGTAATGTGATAGATAATGCATCGAGGGAGATGGGTTTGAGACCCACCGTTTGAGTTGTCCATAGTGGTAACCTACTCTATGTGATCGGAGATCCGTTGAAGTAGAAGTAGGAGACAAGCTGTTGGTCAGCTGAGAGGAGAGTATCCTTATATTGGTTACCCCACTCCGTTATGATGCAATACTCTCCTGATCTGCATGGTAGGTTGATATTTATCTTAATGTGTTCCAAGTGGCTTATGTATATAAGCAAAGATGTCGTCCTGCAGAGCATCTTTTGAGGAATACACCTATATGAGCTAGGCTGTTAAACGTCGCAGTCCGTGAGAGTTGGGTGCTCTCTAATAAACTCATGAAAGGCTTTGGAGTATGACGTATAAGCTCCACCCGCGGGGAAGCCTTGCGGCAGCCCAGTATCGATCAAGGGTTTGTGTGAAACTAGATTTACAGAAAGCTTGTAGTTCAAGGCATAGTCCACTATTCAAGTTGTGAACTAGTGCAGCATGAATTCTACGTGGAAGTTCAACTTAACAGTCTCCACTAAAACATCGGTATATAAACAATGATTTGGAACAAAAATGATGAGATGAGCCAATGAGACTTTGTGGGGGATTGCTGAATTTTGCACTCATTTGCTGAGTGGGCCTTTGGCCCAAAGCACTTTGTAAATTCTGAAATTCTCTTGGCCCATTCATGCATAGCAAGTGGTGGGAAGTTTAGTACCACCTCGCTAGTGGAGGGAGAGCCACACCTCTTTATAAGGTGAGCTCCACTAGCACTTGTAAGAGCTTGAGAAGAGAAGTGCTACACGCGCGCTCCTCCTCCTCGCTCGCCTCGCCTCGTCACGACGCGCGCGCGCGCGCGCGTCGGGTTTCGGGAATGAGCCGAGCCGAGGACAAAGCTATGTGTACGCTTATATTTTTGCAGCTCGGGAAAATTAATGAGGCATTAATTGTAATTAACGGACGCGTTAATTATGCTTAATTGGTGCGCCGCTTTCGTGGGCTCTACTCCCACGTCGGCCCGTCCCGCTGCGTCTATATAAACAGCGCAAATCCTACCTTGGCCGCACCGCCATATGGTTCCTCCTCCTCGTTCCAGATCGTTGCGCCGCCGCTCAAGTCTTCTCCATCCCTTCTTCCGGCGTGCACCGCAAGAAGGGACAGCAGGCCTCCGAAACTCCGTCTCTCGAGATCCTGTACGGGAGAGGGGCGATCAGGTTTTTGGGGAGCGTACTCGCGCGACTGCTGACAGCGACGACTACTTCTCCGACGATGACTTCTTCCCGGACGTCGGCAGCCTCTCCATCAACGACATGGGCGACACCAACACCAACACCAGCGGCTCCACACCCGCTGCACCGTACGTGATCTGTTCTTCTCTGTTTGAGATCATGTTGCAAGTCGTGTTCCTAGTAATTGCTTTAGATGTGATCTCGTTGTCTACTGTTTTAGTAGATCGCATGGCTAGTTTGATCTGTTTCATTATTGCCATGGATTGTTTGTCTATTTCGTGGATTAAATCATATGCTAAATTGCTAATATATTCAACACCACCTTGTTACTGTAGAATGTTTAATTTATCATTCTGCAAGTCCTAACTGTCCCCACGGTGCTGGGTGGCTTAGTTTCACCTGTCTAATTTAATGGATTTGGGAACACCCTGCCTGCACCATTGTGGCCCATGCATCCCTTACACCAGCACATTTGCACCACACATGGTCTTAACTCCGCCTGAGAATCACATGGAGGTCTCCTCATTTGCATTACAAAACCATTGACATCGTAGAGGGTCTGACCTAGTTTTATTATTCAAGACATACGTGTTACTTGATATCCAAAATATTCTAATTTCTGACATCAGTTGTATGTTTTTTCTGACTGGCTAACCCAAAAAATTGGATCAGTCTATTCTCTATATAGTGAAACACTGGTATTCACTCTTTGTACTATTGAACCAGTTATCATGTATGTAACTCTGTTCTGGTTGTGATGTACGGATGGTTGTGTCAGTTTGGAGCGTGTTTTGCTCTTCGGAAGCAAATTCTTCTAGTGTTGTAGTACATGATAACTGGTTCACTGCAGTGTTTGTAATGTAGTTATGGTTAAGTAGAGTATTTGCTTTCACAGTTGGAAGTACATTTTCCCATCCTGGTTTATCTCATATTAGGTATACAGTCACAACAGTGATATTCTTGTGCTCTACCTATCCTAATCAACTATGGGCGTTCTATTAACTTGACTGTTCTCTTGTAGGACTGGTCTTCTCCAAGGAGGTAATGATCATGATGTTGATGTTGCAGTACCTGAAAAGTGGAGGAGGTAAATGTCATAAAGTTATCAGTGGAGGTGGTAACCTTGGGCACAAATTCTGCCATTTGTTAGATATGTTATGAGTCAACAACATCAATGGACAAAAGAGTTGGAAAATGTATTTTTTTTGCTTGGACGCAAAACTTTCATTGTTGCCTTTTGGAACATATGGTAGATGACTGCATGAAATTGCTTCCTATTTGTGTCAGAAGAAGTCTAGCAGTGTCTTCTCAGTTTATTGTTGCTTATTCACATGTACTAAAATCTGATGCATGTTCATTCATTACTAGAAGCGTGTTGCGCGCTTTGCTGCGCCATCTTCTTCCTGGTGCCTTCTACGAGGCAACACTCAGATATGAACAAGCTATCTCCATTGCAGGACTGTAGAAAATTATGAAGATAGCCAAAGCGAATGAGATAACCTTATTCTTCTTTGCTCGTGCAACTACTGGCCTGCTGCAGAACCCAATATATGGCTTTCAAAGTTCAGATAAAAAATAGAGGATCAAATTCTGAAAACTTGATGATAAAATAACAGAACAAGATTCCCAAGGTGGGTCAAGCGACTACTTGAACAAATAAAGCCAAGGAACCCCAACTAACCCTTTGTTGTAGAAATCTAAGGGAAATCTCACCCGTTTTCAAACCTTGATGAAGGGTGAAAAATCTCTAAAAGACTAAAACAACATGCCCATGTTTTTTTTTGGATGGCAATTTAGAGCGAACGTTCGCTCCAGGACATGGCAGGCGCGAACATTTTTATGGCAACTCGCAGTATAAACCAAGGTTTAAAATAGCGGGATACAGGATATATTGGCGGGCTTTTTTGGCAGCTATTTGAAGATATTTGATACAAAGAATGTAGCTATATCGGCGATATATTGGGCTATTTGCCGATATTCAATGAAGGAAACAAATATCGTCGAGCTTTCCTAAAAGATATATCGGCCAAATATCAGGCTATCTTAAATCATGGTATAAACGCATGACAACTCGCTACGTTTTTACGTTTTTATGCCAATCGTGTGCTCTGAATTGCCATGTGTTTGTACTGTAGTTGCCATGCAAATCGTTTGCTCTTGCCATGCCCTGGAGCGAACTTTCACTCCCTATGATTTCCTTTTTTTTAACATAACAACACCGCCATGTTAGATCGAAAGAAATAACAGATTTGCTAACATCTAGATGAGAATTAGCTATGTCGTCGACTTGCAACTGATTTTTTTTTTTGCAAAAACCACTTGCAAATATCCCATCGACTTGCAACTGAACTTTTTTTTCTCCAACCCAGTTGCAAGCATCGACTCGCAATTGATTTTTTTTCCAACCAAGTTGCAAGTCGCCGATCAACTCGTATCTGAACTTATTTTTGCCACCAAGCTGCAAGTCACCCATCAAGTCACAGTTGATTTTTTTTGCCAACCTAGTTGCAAGGCGCCCATCAATTCACAACTGAACTTTTTGTCAACCTAGTTGCAAGTCATCCATTGACTCACAATTGAATTTTTTCTAACCTAGTTGCAAGTCGTCTATCTATTCACAACTGGATTTGTTTTTACAAAATCCACTTACAAGTCGTCCATCGACTCACAACTGGACTTTTTTTCGCCAACCCAGTTGCAAGTCGTCCATTAACTCGCAATTGAATTTTTTACCAACCAAGTTGCAACTCATCGATTGATACCCACAGGTGTAGGAGATCTATCTAGACTTTTCGATAAGTAAGAGTGTCGAACCCAACAAGGAGCAGAAGGTAATGACAAGTGATCTTGAGAAAGGAATAACTGCAAGTACTGAAAGGTAAGATTTTATGGGTTTTCTGGTATAAGCAACAAGTAAATAAAAGTAGGAAAAGTAAATAGTGGCAAGGTGCAGCAAGTGGACCGATCCTTTTGAACATAAAGGATAAGCCAAATGATTAAAATTCTAAAGACTAAAGCGTTCTCGAGGACACACGGGAGAGGTAGTCAAGCTACTTTCGCCATATTCTGTCTAGTACTATGTTTTATGTTGATAAGTGTTGTGTGAGAGGACCTATGCTAGCACACTTCCTAGACTAAGACAAGTGCGCTCTTATGATTAAACCCGTTGCAAGCATCCGCAAATACAAGAGAGAAATTAAGGTAAAACCTAATCATAGCAATGAACTCTAGGATCCAATACTCCCTCGTGCATAGTCTCCGAACTGGGGTTCAGGTTTCTGTCACTCCGGCAACCCACCATCAACATCCTTTATACACAATGCATTCCCCTAGGTCCTTAAAAATGCGAAGTGTTATGTTGTCGACGTTCACTTAACACCACTAGAAGAATAACACCACAACTTAAATATCAATCAACACATATTACTTCAACATCATATGACTACTAGCAACAAGACTTCTCCCATGTTCTCAAGAACTAAAGCAACTACTCAAAAGACATAAAGAGATCATTATCAGAGGTGATGGATATATGATGAACAGTCTGGTCATAACCATAATCTCCAACAAAAATTAATAGCATTCACCACAAAGGAGTAATCAACACCGGTAAAGTAGAAGGGATGCATAGTGCTGGTGATGATGAAGATGGTGATGGTGATGAAGATGGAGATGGTGCTGGTGATGATGATGATGGTGATGATGATCTCGATGATGCTCGTGATGATGGTGATGACGATGGCGACGATCTCCCCCTCTGGGAGGAGTTTTCCTCGGCGGAATCTACCCGCTTGAGAGATCTTTTCTTCTCTGTAGGTTTCCACCACGGAGCGGTGGCGGAAATCCAGATCCAACTTCTGTTTTCTAATAATTAGGTCACGAGGGTTATATGTGCCAAAGGAGAGCCCCGAGGGTGGGCCCCCTTACCAGGCGGCCACCTGGCGTGACCTAGGGGGTGGCCGCGCCACCAGGCCGCCTGGTGTCCTGGTGGCCAACCTCCGGGAGCTCTTTTGCGTGCCCTTCTTAATCCTTTAGAAAATAATCCCCTGAAATTTTCAGGTCATTTGGAGATGTGTTGATATTCCCACTCTGCGTGCACTTTTCCCCGGTGATTCCTGCGTCTGCTATTTCGACACCGGAAAGTTGTAAACTGTGTAAAAGAACCCAAAACACTATCAGAACAACATCATAATATGAAGTATATCAATGAATAGAGGTAAATTACGATACAAAATAGTGATGCATTTTGGACGTATCAACACCCCCAAGCTTAGACCTCGCTTGTCCCCAGGCGAATACTGAGCTCGGTAAACCTGTCCACAAGTTTAGAGAGTGAAGTGCCGATAAATAAGAATACAGACAAGAAGCATCACATTTTCTCTACTAAGCTCAAGTATCCTCAACAACAATCTCGATTCATAAGGCCCTTATGAAAGATTAATGTCAATTATAATCAAAAGTAGGGCTAAGGAAACTCATTAAATCATGGCAAACATGTTCTTGGTCAAAGAACAACTAACAACTTTTAGACTTTGCTCTTCCACTTATATTTATAATGAGATCAATTGAAGCTTTTAAAAGAACATGTTATTAGTCAGGAATTGAAAATGCTAACACAAAGGAGGATGTTTGGCTTAGCTAGGCTTAACAAAACACTTGCTTATCTTGATTGATAATGTCAATGAAGAAGTGATATGACAAATCTTAATGCAACAATATATATGAGTGAATCCTTGTCAACATAAAGTGTCTGCTCTCTTTTAAGAATAGAAGGAAGTAGGAAAAAATGACTCAACATGAAAGTAAAGGATAGGCCCTGCACAGAGGGAAGTAGGGAAAACTCATGTGCTAGAGCTTTTAGAGCTAAAATAGAAGTACAAAATAAGGATTAATACTATTTTGAAGGTTTAAAGATAGCACATGAACAATATACTTTAGGAGTGCGGTGAAATACCACAAATAGGAAGGTATGGTGGACTCTTATGGAAGATAATGGTTTCAGGGTATGGATGCACAATCAGTATTCCCGCTTAGTACAGAGTTTGGCTAGCAAAGGTTATTGAAGAAGCAGACAAATGATGTTGACTTGGATGAAAAACAACATAAAGGATGAACATTAATATTTGTCATAAAACATCAAGTTGTCTTCCTTGTCAGCATAACACTTCAAGCATAAGAACATAAAGGTTTTGGATATAACTTGATAACAGAAAACTCATGCTTGTTGTTATGACCAATGCTATGTTTTCCAAGCTTAAATAAAGTTTTCAAATCCATACCTAATATATAAGATCAATAATCCCACAAGAATCAACATATAAGGTCGATTGCGTGGAAAGAATACCAAGTGCAGCAAAGAAAACCAATAGACTTGTCATTCATATTCCATCATAGACAACTGCACGTTCGCAGATACAAGGATCTCCCACAAAGGAGTGATAGAACTCAATGCAAACACATATTTCATAAGATAACTTACCTAGTCATGATATGACACTAAACTTGACCACAAAATACAAACGGCAAAGATAAAGATACAGGGCACTCCCCCAAGCTTGGAACAAGCTAAGGGGATGCCATTACACTTGAAGATTTCATTCTTGATATTTTTAGAGCTCTTCATGTGATCATTAGCAAAAAGATTCCATGGCACAGGTCCTCCATGCACACATGATTCTTCGGTCTCCACGATCCTGTACCTGGCAGCCATGCTCATGCGCAGAAACTTTAGTTCATACTCACAGTTCTGGTTATGAATATCATATATATGCCCTTGAAGCTCGAACACCTTGGTTTTCAGTGCGACCATGCTTGACCACACTTCCTTCATCTCCCTCTCATGTTGTGCCTTCATCTCGGCGATGATGTCGATGTTGGCTTCAACACCACGCGCAATCATCTTGTTGTACTTGAAAACTTCTTGCTCCACTTCTTCCAATCTTGCTTTGGTTCTCCCCTCCTTGATGGTTCCCTTCAGATCTTCTTTGTGGAGGACACCGTCCTTCACCCAAAGAGCTTGAGGATGCCTCCTCACCTCTGCGAGGTGAGGGTTGATGACGTTGACGAGGAACTTGTCCTTAGAAGAGCTTGGGGAAGCCATGGCACCTAGGTTTTGCTGAAAGTTTTCCTGACAACAAAAGATAAAAAATAAAACACACATAATCGCAAGATATAGGGACGGGACGATCTAGGAAAATATATAGCAAAAAAATTTGCACCGGAAGGAAACCAGAACACCAAAGGGGAGTCGAAGACGGACCCCTGGTGGACCAGGCGGCCACCTGGCGTGGCCAGGAGGTAGTCCACGCTACCAGGGCACCTGGCCCACCGGGAGCTCCTCTCCGACTCCACTTCGGTTTGGAATTTTCCTATTTTTCAAAAAACTGATAATACATAACTTTTATGGATTTTTACGAAGTTTTCTTACTGTATTTCATGCCTATTCATTTTCTGCTTCTGCTGATGTCTGACACAGTGTTGCAATATGTTCTTCATGAGTAGCTATCTGTACCACATCCACATCAATATGTTTCAATAGGGTCTCCTGCCATGTAATGCTTGAGTCTTTGCCCATTCACGACTTGTGGTTTGGTACCTTCAAAATTTTTAATCTTGATTGCACCGGAGCCGTATACTTCTTCAACATGGTACGGTCGTTCCCACTTGGAAAGTAATTTACCTAGAGAAAACCTGAAACGAGATCTATGCAACAAAACTTAATCACCAACATTAAATTACCGTTTCAAAATTCTCTTGTCATGCCACTTCTTTACCTTTTCTTTGAGCATTTTCGCTCTCTCATAAGCTTCACTTCTCCACTCATCTAGAGAAGTCAAGTTCATGAGAAACTTTTTACCAGCAATCTTGGGGTTAGCATTATGCTCTCTAACAACCCGGAAAGCTGTGTGCTCTAATTCTAAAGCTAAATGGCAAGCCATGCCATAGAACATCTTATAAGGAGACATGCCCATGGGGTTTTTGTAAGCAGTTCTATACGCCCACAAAGCATCTCCTAACTTTTTGGACCAGTCCTTTCTAGAACTGTTCACTGTCGTTTTCATGATCAACTTGATCTCTCTATTGGTCAGCTCAACTTGCCCACTTGTTTGAGGGTGGTAGGGTGAAGCAATTCTATGATTGACATCATATTTGGCTAGAGCTTTTCTAAAAGCACCATGTGTAAAATGTGATCCTCCATCAGTCAGGAGGTACCTTGGTACACCAAACCTAGGGAAGATTACATCTCTAAGCATCTTCAAAGATGTCTTCTGATCAACAGATTCGGTGGGGATTGCTTCAACACACTTGGTTACATAATCAACAACTACTAAAATGTGACTGTACTTGTGGAAGGAGGAAAAGGACCCATAAAATCAAAACCCCAAGCAATCAAAAGGCTCAATGACTAGAGAATAATTCATAGGCATCTCATTTCTCCGTCTAATGTTACCAACTCTCTGACACTTATCACAAGATAAGACATAATCTATAGCATCTTTAAAAAGAGTTGGCCAATAAAAACCTGATTGAAGAACCTTGTGCGCGGTCCTGTCACCGACATGATGTCCTCCATAAGGACTGTATGATATTCCCTCAAGATATCCTTCTACTTGTGCTCCGGTATGCATCTTATCAAGATTCCATCCTCACCTTCTCTATAAAGATGTGGGTCATTCAAAAGTAATGCCTCAAGTCATCGAAGAATTTCTTCCTTTGCTGAAATGTTAAACCTAGAGGCAAAAACTTTGCAACGATAAAATTAGCATAATCTGGAAACCAAGGATCGGAAATATATTGTACTTTTAAAACAGCTAGCTGTTCATCAGGGAAGCTATCATTGACTAGAATAGGGTCATGCAGTATATCTTCCATCCTTGAAAGTTTTTCCGCCACAGGATTGTCTGCTCCCTTCCTATCAACAATATGCAAATCAAATTCTTGAAGAAGAAGTACCCATCTGATAAGCCTTGGTTTGGCACCCTTCTTCTCCATAAGATACTTAATGGCAGCATGGTCAGTATGAATAATAACTTTAGAATCAATAATATACTGCTTAAACTTATCACAAGCAAATACTACTGCTAAAAACTCTTTTTCAGTAGTAGCGTAATACTTTTGAGAACTATCAAGGGTTTTGCTAGCATAATGTATGGCATTCAATTTCTTATCAACCCTTTGTCCTAAAACAGCTCCAATTTCAAAATCACTAGCATCACACATGATTTCAAAAGGTAAACTCAAATCAGGTGGTTGGACTATAGGAGTGGTTATCAAAGCTTTCTTAAGAACTTCAAAGGCTTCCTTACAATCTTCATAAAAAAAAGGAATATCCTTCTGGAGAAGATTAGTTAGGGGTCTTGAAGTCTCAGAAAAGTCTTTAATAAATCTTCTATAGAAACCAGCATGACCGAGGAAACTACGAATACCTTTTATGTCCCTTAGATAGGGCATCCTCTCAATAGCTTCAATCTTCGCTTTGTCCACTTCGATTCCTCTCTCTGAAATCTTGTGGCCAAGAATGATCCCTTCGTTGACCATGAAGTGGCACTTCTCCCAAGTAAGAACCAAGTTCGTCTCCTCACATCTCTGCAAAACTTTATTAAGGTTGTGGAGACAGTGGTCAAAGGAGGTTCCATAAACGAAGAAATCGTCCATAAAAACCTCCACAATCTCCTCACAGAAACCATGAAAAGTAGCAGACATACACCTCTGAAAGGTGGCAGGAGCATTGCATAAACCAAAAAGCATACGTCTATAAGCATAAGTACCATAAGGACAAGTGAAATTAATCTTCTCTTGATCAGCAATATTAACATGAATTTGAGAGAAGCCAAAATATATATCAAGATAACAAAAGTGAGTGTTTTTGGATAACCTTTCGAGCATTTGATCGATGAAAGGTAGCGGGTAGTGGTCCTTCCTGGTTGCTTTGTTCAACTTCCTGAAATCAATACCCATTCTATATCCAATAACAATTTTATATGTATTAGTTCATTCTTATCATTAGGAACCACATTCATACCTCCTTTCTTAGGAACACAATGTACAAGACTCACCCATTTACTATCAGCTATAGGATAGATGATACCTGCATCTAGAAGCTTGATGACTTTGGTCCTAACCACATCTTTCATCTTTGGGTTCAACCGTCGTTGATGATCAACAACTGGTTTAGCATCGGGCTCAAGATTGATAGTATGTTGACAAATCAATGGACTAATCCCCTTAAGATCATCAAGGGTATATCCAATAGCGCCTCGGTGTTTATGAAAGGTTTCCAATAATCTCTCTTCTTCATATCCTGAAAGGTTAGAATTTATAATAACACAATATACTTTCTTTTCATCTAAATAAACATACTTGAGCGTATCGGGAAGAGGTGTTAGATCAAACACCGGGTCTTCTTTTGGTGGTGATAGGATTCCCAAAGGTTCAACCGGTAAGTTGTGCTTCAGGATAGCATGTTGTCTCAAAAATATGTCCTCTAGCTCATTCCTTTCCTGCATATGGATGTCGTTGATGACCCTCAACTGTAGGAGATCGTTTGTAGCATTTTTCGATAAATAAGAGTGTCGAACCCAACGAGGAGCAGAAGGTATTGGTAAGTGACTTTGGTAAAGAAATAGCTGCAGGAACTGAAAGATAACTTTTTAGGGGTTTTCAATATAAGCAACACAAAGGATAAAAGCAAGCAAAGTAAAGAGCACTGAGGAGTAACAAGTGGCCCGATCCATTTGAGCAAAGGATAGGCCTAGCAATTGAGCTTATAAAGACTAAAACGTTCTTGAGGACACACGGGAGAAATAGTCATGTGCTTTCGCCATATTCTGTATCGGTACTATGTGTCGTGTTGATAAGTGTTGAGTGGGTGAATCTATGCTAGTGCACCCTCTAGACTAAGATAAGTGCAATCTTATGATTAAAAACCTTGCAAGCATCCGCAAATACAAGATAGTAATTAAGGAAAAAGCCTAACCATAGCAATACGATCGATGATCCATTGTTCCCTTGTGCAAAAGAGTGTGAATTGGGGTTCAGGTTTCTGTCACTCCGGCAACCCACCGTAAGCATTCTTTGTACACAATGTATTCCCCTAGGTCCTTAATAAGGTGAAGTGTTGAGTGGTCGACTCACACAACACCACTAGGAAAATAACAACACAACTTAAATATCAAACAACGCATATTACTTCAACATCATATGACTACTAACAACTAGACTTCTCCCATGTCCTCAAGAACTAAAGTAACTATTCACAAGACATAAAAGAGATCATGATCAGTGGGGATAAATAGATGATAAACAATCTGGACACAATAATAATTCTCCAACAAAACTCAATAGCATTCATCACACAGTAGTAATCAACACTGGTAGAGTAGAGAGGATAGATAGTACGGATTATAACACAAGATAAACTTGTGAGGTGAGATTGGATGGTGGTGGAGATGGTGCTGATGTTGGGGATGATATTGATGATGATCTCGATGATGCCCGTGATGATGGTGATGACGATGGCGACGATCTCCCCTTCCGGGAGGTGGTCTCCCCGGCGGAATCTGCCCGCCTGAGATGTCTTTTCTTCTCTGTAGGTTTTCACCACGGAGCGGCGGAGGAACTCCGGAAACTCTAATTTTTAGGGGTTTTGATATGTGTGCGATATATAGGCCAAAGGGGGGAGCCGGGAGTGGCCCCAGGGCTCCAGGCGCCCTCTCGACGCGGCCAGGGGTGGGGCCGCGCCGGGTGGCCGCCTGGGCACTCTGTGGCCCCTCTTCGGCGTGTCTTCGTTAATCTTCCGAAAAATACCCTTCGTCGATTTTCAGGTAATTTGGAGGTATTCTTCTTCAGCAACTCAACGTCTACTTATTACCGCTGAATCCTGCGTCTGCTGCTTCGGCATCGGAAAGTTGCAAACTGTGTAAAATAAGCCAAAACAACATAAGAACAACTTCATAACATGAAATATATCGATGAATAAGAAAGAATTACTATATAAAATAGTGATGCATTTTGGACGTATCAACTCCCCCAAGCTTAGACCTCACTTGTCCCTGATGGCTTCTCGCCCCTCGTTGGTTACCCAAAGTGGAAGGTTGAGATGTAGACAACAACAAATTTCCCTCGGTGAAGATACCAAGGTTTGTTTCCAGTAGGAGTCCAACAACGACAGGAAGGTGACAACGGCGCCAGCAATTAGGCGGTTGACGTGGATCTGCACACACAACAGATAACTTTTCTCCCAACGAGTTCAGAGAGGTTGTCAATCCCTCCGGCCTTGTTGTTTACAAAGGATAAAACGCATGGGATAATAATGATAGTGATAGCAACGGAAAGGTAAATAAAGCAGTAAATAAATAGTGGGTGTAAATAGTATTGGAAATATGGACCGGGATCCCATGATGTTCATTAGTGATGTCTCTCTCTCCCAAAAGACGATAAAATAGACATGCGAGGTAAACAAATTACAGCTGGGAAATTGACAGGATTATGTGCGCAAACCAATGCTAACTATGCTATAAAGAAAGGAAGAGGCTCAAAAGCTTGGGCGGTACGCCAAGACAAGTCGACCGAAATCCATCTGCATCTACCAACTAATCATCCACCTTGAGATATCTATCCATAACATCTCGCTGGTATTAAGTTGCGAATCCCACCCAAAGTGTAAACTCAAAGCAACAGACAACTGCATTAAAGAACTTTGCGTAAAGTAAACAATCCTTGCACCCGCAAGTACAAGCACCGTTGTTTTCTCCCTTCTGTCAACAACACATCCCATAGACTCATGTTTCTGTCACTCAAGCTAGTCATCAGGGGGTATGAACCCACAATCATGCATAACACTCCCTCTTGGAGTCACTACCTACTACTTGGCCAAAGCAATAAACAACAACGGAGAACATGCAAGAATTACTCAAGAACATAAATATAAAAGAGGAGAATGAAATATATTACTCAAACAAAATCTGAACATAGTCTCATAATCCATCGGATCCCAGCAAACTCAGCATAGCAACAGCAGAAAGATTACATATGTGCCTCGATCATGTAGGGCAGCTCACGAGGTCTAAACCATGAAGAACAAAGAGGGGAGGAGAACATCACATAGCTACTGATCATAGACACATGGTCCAAGGGGGACTACTCACGGTTCATCCGGGGAGGATCCATGGTGGTGGAGAAGCTCCCGGAGGTGGTTCCTCCCTCCGGCAGGGTGCTGGGAAGAGGGCTCCTGGTGCTCCCGATCTTGGAAGCGCGGCGGCGGAGGAACAGAGGAGAGATCGCGAAAAAGGGTTATGTCCCCGAGGGTTTCTCTTCACGGGGAATAAATAGGCGAAGGGGGGGAAACCAGAGGTGGACCAGGGGCCCCAGGCCCCCCTGGCTCGGCCTAGGGGGTGGCCGCGCCAGGTGGCCACCTGGGCCACCCTGGCCCCCCTTTGTCCCCACTTGGGCTCTTCTGGAAGGTTCCCGTACACTGATTTTTCCTATATTTTCCCAGAATTTTTCTTGCACTTTAAATAATGGGAAAACCTAAAATACAAAAATAGCAGAAAACAGGAACTGGCACTGGGGTGCACTGAGTTAATAGGTTAGTCCAAATATGATCAAAAGTGTATGGAAGTGCATCAATATCATTGAAATATCACACAAAAGATGCATGGAGCAAGCAGAAATTAAAGATATATTTTGGACGTATCAACATCCCCAAGCTTAATTCCTGCTCATCCTCGAGTAGGTAAATGATAACAAGCATAATTTCTGTGGTGACATGCCACACATTCACAAAAGAACTTTTAAGTAAAGCAATCAAGGCATGTAATTCAATTAAAGTCATAACAGGCAAGAGTCTATATTAGCATTGCAACAAGCAACATAAGAACATAAAGGTGCAAGAGCTCTCACTGTCCGTGACTCGAATGTATCCAAATGGTGTTTGCGTGCAAGACAGGGGATATGGATATACGAGAGAGTAAAACAAAGTTTTTATTGTTGAGAACTTAATCTACTAAAGTTTCATACTTGGTCTTCTTTAGAATCTTATCTTGACTCATCCCTAGACCACTAGCCAGGTACAAGTCAAAATGATCCACTCCCTTTCGATATTTTGAGCACTCATGCAATGGATGAGCGTAAGCAAGAAAGTTGACACTTAGGATGGCAAAGAGAGGAAAATGATGGAGGAGGAAGACAAAAAAAGGTGTGAAAGGCTCACATCAATGAGGACAATCATAGGCGAGAGAAAGCCAAATGATAGATGATGTGAAGAGTAGGGAGTGCCATGCAACGGATGCACATATGAGCTAAGGTAAGCTCTCCAATGGAACAAGTGGGGGTGCATCCAACTTGCTAGCTCAAGAAGACCTAGAGCTCATTTGAGGAGTCTCATCATTGGAATATACAAGCCAAGTTCTATAGTGTAAAGGTCCCCACATAGCTATATGCATGAATGATAATCTCTATGGAGTACAAGATATAAGATGGAGTACGAGTGTGTATCTCTCAAAAGGAATAGTAGTGTGCCCCCTTCTCTCTTTTTATTTCTTTTTCTCTTTTTTTCTATTTTTTCTATTTTTTTGGTGGCCTCAATGGCTCTTTCTATTTCTCTCATTTGTCCTCTTTGGGATCTTTTGATTTTGTCCTCTTTGCGATCTTTTCCTCACTTAGGGGCAACACTCTATATATTACAAGAATTATAGAAGATCTTTCACACTTTACAAAAGTACTCAACATAAAGAAAATGAAACTATCATGAAGTATGCAAATGTATGTCTCTGCCAGTGTAGCAGGATATGCAATGATACTAGCGTGTCATGTAGCAATTAGGGCAAGGCCCAACTATCATGCGGCTAATCAATCAAGCAAGTAGCATGTTTGACATGAAGATCAAGTCATGAGAAGGTGGATGTTGCATGGCAATGTATCTCGGAAAGGCTATGGAAATGCCTTGATAGGTAGGTATGGTGGATGTTTTGAGGAAGGATAGAAGGAGGTTTATGATGACAGAGCGTATCATGCCAAGGGTTTGGATGCATCGGCGAAGGTGGATGCCAACTCTCGGAGTGAGAAGAAAGCAATGCACGACACAAGAGAGGCTAGAAAAATATGGGTAGGTGGAAGTGTCAACTTTCGAATACTCACATTAGTCCGAAGAACTCATGCACTTATTATCGGTAACTCTCAATCTAATAAGGAGGTTCACAAAGAGACAAGTACCCCGAGGAAGAGTGTATGGGGGTTTGGTTATCCTTGCGCATCCTCGACTCATGGTACGTGAGTGTACTCTAATATTTGATCCCACCAAAGAGTAGTGATCCATCTAGTAGCTAAAGTTCTCAACTAATTTTGTAAGTTTTTAAAATAAACACGGATTGCCCAAAATACGACATCTATCACTAATAGGCTAAAGATCTTGACACCAAAATTCCAAACATACTCATAGCAATACCTCAAAACTATTGCAAATTACTACTACAATCGAATAGCAACCTCAATTACTTACTCCAAGTCAAGACACACAACTCAGTGCAATAGGCAAACTCTCTAAACAAGATAAACATGAAAACTCAAGAGAGTTCCAGCAAAAAACTAAAAAAAAGCTCTTAAAAAGATAAGCATGAAAACTAAGAGCTAAACATGACAGTAGCTATGAAAACGATAAAGAACACACACAACAAAGAGATAGGCATGAAATATCCTATGATGTGTTCTAGGTTTTGAAAGTGGAGCGTGTTTCTCTCCCACACAAAGAAAGCTGGGTTCTAACTTGTTATGAACATAAACTAAAGATAAAGAAAACTAAAAAGGAAATAAAGAGCAAGACGCTCCAAGCATAGAACATAACGCATGAAGTGATAAAAATATAGTGGAACGAAAGACGAACTGATAATTGTTGATGGAGAACGGGATGCATGGGGGCATCCCCAAGCTTAGATGCTTGAGTCTTCTTGAATATTTCTTGGGGGTGCACGGGGGCATCCCCAAGCTTGAGCGCTTGACCTTCTGAATCTTCTTTCATCATCTTCCCTCGCACAATTGAAAACTCCTTTCATACATAACTCATCATAATCTGATTAGCGAGGTTAGTACCCATAATAAAATAATTTTTTCTCTACTGTAAATAAGGATATTCTTGAAGATCTACTGATTCTCAAGATTGCCAAAAAGTTTTTGCAAAGAAAAAGCAAGCTGAAGGTTCGCAAACCGAAGAAAAGGCAAAACAGGAAAGAATCTGTGAAAAACAGACTAGCAGGTAGTAAATAATTTTTTAGAGATACTTCTGCAACTCAAATAAAAAAACTCAGAACATACGAAAGTTCCATGATTGTATAGAGCACGCTGTGTAAAAATTTAAGCTCAAAAAGATAAACTTGGATTTTTATGTGATTTTTCCCGTCACGAGGACATAATCTGTTTTCTGGACAACATGTCACAACTTTCACTCCCCTTGCCATATGAGGCTATAAATGGCACAAAGCTTGAAAAGTAAAGATACAATGATGTTTCTACAGTATTAACAATCATCAAGACCACTAAAAACAGAATAAAAACAAAAAGGAAAACCTAAATTCTTTGCGGGCTGCCTCCCGAAAGCGCTTCTTTAAAGCCATTAGCTAGGCTTGATGCAAAAAGTTCAAGTCTTATCAAGAAAATAACTAGCCCGTGTAACGGACTCAAAAGGTAACTTAATCTTTTTTCTAGGGAAGTGTTCCATCCCTTTCTTGAGAGGGAATTGGAATTTGATAATCCCTTCTTTCATATCAATAATAGCACCCACGGTGCGAAGAAAAGGACGTCCCAAAATAATTGGACAAGAAGGTTCACATTCAATGTCCATAATAGTAAAATCAACGGGAACATAATTGCCATTGACAATGATAAGAACATCATCGATCTTCCCCAAATGTTTCTTTATGGAAGAGTCAACAAGACGAACACCAAAAGAACAATGATCAAAAGGTTTCAATTCAAATATATCATACATTCTCTTGGGCATAACAGAGGTACTAGCTCCAACATCACATAAAGCATAGCAAGAGAAATTATTCAACTTAACTTTAATCATAGGATCCCAACCATCTTCTAGCTTTCTAGGTATGGAGGCTTCTACCCTAAGCTTCTCCTCCCTAGCTTTAATGAGAGCATTAGTGATATGCTCCGTGAAGGAAAGATTTAGTGTGCTAGTGTGGGGGTCTATAGACATTTTTTGAAGGAAACGAATAACTTCAGAAAGGGTGCAATTATCAAAATCAAGGTCACTACTATCAAGTAAAGTGGTACCGATGTCCTTTAGGCTCACTTGTTTGGTAGCTTCTATAGTCATAGGAATTTCTTCTTCTACGGTTGAGGTCACATCATCACCATTAATAGGTCCTATGGGACTAGGGGTGCATTGGGTGCTAAGAGTTTGGATATCCTCAACAACTTGGATAGTAGCAACGGTATGGTGTGTAGGAAGGCTCTTAGTTCTATCTTCTTCCTCCTTTATAGTCGAAACCACTTCAGGTTTAGCTGCCATTTGGTTTATCAAAGTAGCATGTGTGTGAGACATATTGGAAACTTGGGTTTCCGTGGTGGTGAGCCTAGTCTGAAGGTTAGAAATCTCAATGTTCAGGCTCTCTAGTTGTCTACCAATGTCTTGCAAGATAGAGGTATGCTCATCTAATTGTCTAGAGAAGGTCCTATTTTGTTCATATTGGGTGTGCATGTAGTTCTTAGTGGCCTTCTTTATTTCCAAAAGTTTTTCATAACTAGGCATGTCTCTATCTCTAGGGGTAGATTTTCTAGTGCTAGGATAAGTGTAGTTGTTCCCATAGTTGTTGGAGGGGAACGGTCTAGGATTGCTACCAAAATTACTCCTATAAGCATTGTTATTGAAGTTGTTTCTAGAGATAAAGTTCACATCTACTTGATCTTGAGAAATCAAAGAATTTAAAGGAACATCATGAGGATCAATAGGAGATTGCTTGGTAAGTAGAGACATAATCAAGTCAACTTATTTAGGGAGGAGATCTCCTCGACAGAGTTTACCTTCCTACCTGTTGGAGCTCTTTCGGTGTGCCATTGGGAATAGTTGGTCATCATCTCATCGAGTAGTTTTGTGGCAGCACCAAGTGTAGTTGACATAAAGGTTCCTCCCGCGGCTGAATCTAGCAAGTTCCGCGAGGTAAAGTTCAAGCCTGCATAAAAAGTCTGGATAACCATCCAAGTAGGCAAACCATGCATAGGGCAATTCTTAACAAGAGATTTCATGCGTTCCCAAGCTTTGGCAACGTGTTCATTATCCAATTGCTTAAAATTCATAATATAACTCCTCAATTGGATAATTTTAGCAGGGGGTAGTACTTCCCAATAAAAGCATCCTTGCACTTATCCCAAGAATCTATGCTATTCCTAGGCAAGGATTGAAACCAGATTTTAGCTCCTCCTCTCAAGGAGAATGGAAAAAGCTTAAGCTTAACAATATCACCATCTACTTATTTGTACTTTTGCATATCACAGAGCTCAATAAAATTATTCAAGTGCAAAGCAGCATCATCTCCAGCACCGGAGAATTGATCTTTCATATACAGGTTCAGCAAAGCAGGTTTAATCTCATAAGAAGGTGCCGAAGTAGCAGGTGTAGCAATAGGAGTGCAGATAAATTCACTGTTATTGTGACTAGTGAAGTCACACAAGTTGGTGTTCTCAGAAGAACCCATAGCAGCAGCAAGCAAGATACCTATTTTTTTAATTTTTGATAAAGGACACTAAAGCAAAAACTGAAAGGTAAACTAACAAGACTAAAAAGAAAAGAAGTAACATCCCAATTTTCTAAATTCGGATGTTAATAGATCATCATATGCATCTCATGCTGCTTCCGCATTTTTCTGGAGTTTTAAAATATTTTTAAACATTTTTCAACACATGGCAGTTCGCTGGAGAGGATATAAAAGGACTTATCCCTATTTTTAATTTGTTGGAAAATAGTTTAAAATGCTTTTGGAGACTTTTTAATTGTACTTTGGAGTTATAAATATTTTCTAACAATATTTTGGGAATTTATTTATGCTCCAGAAAAGTTTTTAAATCAATTTTCGGAGTTTTCGGTATTTTTAAAATGCCAGAAAAGTATTTTAAAATATTTAAAAATAAGTTGCAAAGTTTTTATTTTTATTTATTATTTTGGTAAGGCCAAAAATTCAGTTTTATTATTTTAAAAAATATTGGCGAAGACGGAATTTTAAAATAATTTTCTGTGATTTTTCTAATATTGTTTTGGGCCTAATGGGCCTGTTCTGTTTTTTTTCCCGCAGACCGATTTTGTATTTATCTCGGATTAAAAAAAAAGGGGATTAGGGTCTGTCTATAAATAGCCCCGATTCGGGCTAGATTATTTTCTTTTAGCGTTATTAGGTTGGCCCTAAACTAATCCGCGGGACCCGCCGCCGCCGACATCATCGACGACGTCATCGCCGGAGTTCGCCGGAATCTCGCCGGAGTCGCCGGAATTTTCGTCGGAGTTCGTTTTTGGACGCCGTTTCGAGGTGAGCCGCCGCCTATCCGCCACCACGCCACCCCACGCCCTCGCCGCGCCCGACCCCGCCGCCTAGCCGCCACCGCGCCGTCTACCGCCGCCGCCTCGCCGCCGGGCCGCCGCTCGCCGGAGCAAGCCGGCCGACCGCGCCGTCCCGACCCCGTGCGCCGCCTCCCTGACCCCGCGCGCCCCTGCGCCTCTTCCTCCGAGCGCCGCCGCCCGCCCGCACCCCTGTGCCCCGTCGCCGCCCCCTGGCCGCCGGCCACAACCGCTGCAGCCGGCCCGAGCTGAGGTCTCGGCCGGAGCCAAGCCATGGCCATGGCCTTCTGGCAGTCTCGTGCGAGGAGAGAGAAGAGCTTTGAAAAAAAACCCTAGATCTGGATCCAAAACCGCCCGAGGACCTGATCGCTTTTTTTGGAAAAGATTTATTTACGTCCGGGTCCTTTTTACAGTAGAGCACCCCGATACCGTTTTCGCGAGTACTTTTTAACCGTAACTAGGAATTGGGCGATTCCAGTTGCGTTGCGACCGTGTAGAAATTTTCTACCCAGTAGACCAAGTGTTACAGAAGTTTGAAGTTTTCAAATTTGAATCCCAAGCTGATCCAAATTTGAACTTCCGGCAGCCGTAACTTTTTACCGGTGCGCCCGTTTGCGCCATTTCTTTTTGCGTTGGTTTTATTTTGACAAGAACTTAAAGTTTAGCTACTGTTAGGAAAGTTTTGCTACTGTTCTTTGAATGTTTATTACTGTTTGAGCAATTTTGTATTGAATATATGTTGATTGGTGCTATGTTTGCTCGTATAGATTGTCCGGAGTGTGCCGCCTCGTTTTGTGATGATTGTGACCGTCAGGACCAGCAAGAAGGCAAGTGATGCTTTGACCATACTCATACCTATATTTTCTATATGCATTATGTTATGAAATATCACCCTATTGCATGATAGTAGTTTATTTTACTGTTGCTGCAAAACCAGTTAGGATAGCCATATGTCTTGACTTGTCTACCGTAGATCAACCTAGCCGTGTTGTTGCTTTATTGCTATGCTTTGTAGACGTGGTTTGGGTTGTGTAAATTCATGGAGTGCATGTGAGCTATTTAATAATTTGTGTAGCAACTTTATCATAAATAGAAATCACCTCTGGACGGGCAGGGAGTGCTTCCTGGGGGCTCGTGCCTTACCTAAGGGCGAGACCAGGTTGTACCCCTAATGGTTGGTTTGGTGGTTGACAGTACGTCATGGTGCTACCCTCTGAACGTAAGTGGGCACCGTCCAGGCTCAAAAAGATCAGACATACTTGGTGACTAGGAGCTTACATGTACAGCCGCTGGCCATATGGGCTTTGGCTTAGTTGAGTATGATGTAGGAAGCCTCACCCATGCAAAGCTAGCAGATGTAGATGTGATAGGTGGTACCGGCTTCCCGTTGGGTGTAGGTGACCTATTCTGAAAGACTTCGTCTCAATCTTCGGGTTGAGTCCAGCGGGGAAAGTGTACTAACCTCTGCAGAGTAAAAAACTAATCATGATTAGCCGTGTCCCCGGTTATAGACATCCTTGAGCTACTAGACATTACTGTTACTGGAGGATCTTGACATATGAATCACCATAATAATTTGAGTGGGCAAGATGAAATAAGGGTGTGCTGTTGGAACTGGTGTGCCCAGTTCGTTCTTAAGTAGAAAGTTCAACTTAAAATTTTGACTAGTTTAGTTCAGGAGAAAATTGGCTTTCAGCAAAACTAAACCATAAGCCTTTCCTTTGACTTACCTTGCATGTAGTTGTAGGTCCTTTATATAAACTTTTCCGTGTCACTTGCCGTACAAATCAGATGTACTGACCCGTTGTCGGGCTGTAACCTTCGGTGTTGTAGGTTTTTCAGACGATCAGTAAGGTGCGTTTAGGGGTTGCGAGTCTACACTCAGCATGTTCACATGTGGCTGTTGATGGACTCCATGTTACTTGCTTTTTCTTCCGCTATATTTATATTGAATAAGCTAGCCTTGAGCTATGCAACTTGTTATTTATTTACTCTGGATCATACGTTGTAATAATGATGCACTTTTACTTTGATATACATCTATGATACTGTGTGTGCCAGCGAGTTCGATCCGGGGACTGGCACTTGAGCACAGAGACTTCAATTCTGTGTGAATTGGGTCGTTACAAAAGATAAAAGATAGTGTGCAACTCCCCTATCTTGAAGAGTGGAGTCCCCTGCAATGGCGCCATAAATTGCTTTGATGTCACGAGAGTTTACTTCTCGCCCCTCGTTGGCTACCCAAAGTGGAAGGTTGAGATGTAGTGTAGCAGCAAATTTCCCTTAGCAAAGATGCTAAGGTAGAGTATCGAACTAGTAGGACTCCAACAGATACAAGAAGGTGGTGAAGTGAACAATGTCGCCGTTCACAACCGAGGTTGCTTAATTTACCTGGACCTGCAGACACAACAAATAGCTTTGCTTCCCAACGAGTACAGAGGAGTTGTCAATTCCTCCGGCCTTGTTGTTTACAAAGGATAAAACGCACGGGATAATAATGATAGTGATAACAACGAAAAAGTAAATAAAGCAGTAATGGATAGTGGGTGTAAACAGTATTGGAAATATGGACCGGCGTCCCATGATGTTCACTAGTGATGTCTCTCTCCCAAAAGACGATAAAATAGACATGCGAGGTAAACAAATTACAGCTGGGAAATTGACAGGATTATGTGTGCAAACCAATGCTAACTATGCTATAAAGAAAGGAAGAGGCTCAAAAGCTTGGGCGGTACGCCAAATCAAGTAGACCGAAATCCATCTACGTCTACCTACCAATCATCCACCTTGAGATATCTATCCAGAACATCTCGCTGGTATTAAGTTGCGAATCCCACCCAAAGTGTAAACTCAAAGCAACAGAAAAATGCATTAAAGAACTTTGCGTAAAGTAATCAATCCTTGCACCCGCAAGTACAAGCACCATTGTTTTCTCCCTTGTGGCAACAACACATCCCCTAGACTCATGTTTCTGTCACTCAAGCTAGTCATCAGGGGGCATGAAACCACAATCATGCATAACGCTCCCTCTTGGAGTCACTACCTACTACTTGGCCAAGGCAATAAACAACAACGGAGAACATGCAAGAATTACTCTAGAACATAAATATAAAAGAGGAGAATAAAATATATTACTCAAACACAATAGGAACATAGTCTCATAATCCATCGGATCCCAGCAAACTTAGCACAGCAACAACAGAAATATTACATATGTGCCTCGATCATGTAGGGTAGCTCACGAGGTCTAATCCATGAAGAACAAAGAGGGGAGGAAAACATCACATAGCTACTGATCATAGACCCATGGTCCAAGGTGGACTACTCACGGTTCATCCGGGAAGCATCCATGGTGGTGGAGAAGCTCCCGGAGGTGGTTCCTCCCTCCGGCAGGGTGCTGGGAAGAGGTCTCCTAGTGCTCCCGATCTTGGAAGCGCGGCGGCGGCGGCGGAACAGAGGAGAGATCGCGAAAAAGGGTTCCCGTTACATGGGTTTCACGTCACGGGGAATATATGGGCGAATGGGGGAAGCCAGTGGGGCCACCAGGGGTCTAGGCGGCCCCCTGGTGCGGCCCCACCCTAGGGCGCCCCGGGAGGGCGCCTGGGACCCTGGTGGGTCCCCTCTTCCCCCCCCCTCGGTGATTCCCGAAGCTTCCGTATCGCTGATTTTTTATTGGATTTTTCCCGAATTTTTGGAGCACTTTTAATATGGGGGATACCTGAAATAGAAAAACAGCAGAAAACAGGAACTGGCACTGGGGTGCACTGAGCTAACAGGTTAGTCCAAATATGATCAAAAGTGTATGGAAGTTCATCAATATCATAGCAATATCACACAAAAGAGGCATGGAGCAAGCAGAAATTATAGATACATTTTGGACGTATCAACCGGCGAGTCCCGTGTCTCTGTCGACTCTCTCCTCGAATTCGCCTCACAGCAAAGGTCCCATGATAAGTCCGACTCCGCGGACATCTGCCGTGACTTCCCCATGACAGTTGGCGCCCACCGTGGGGCCTGCACTCGCAGGTGTTGAGATTCTAGGAGGAGCTCTGCAAGGTATGGAAGGATTCATTGCTGGGCAAATCACCAGAAGCCGGCGTGGAAAGCTCTACATCGACGACTCAACTTGGGGCCCTGAGGCCGATTCCGTCGAATCCGGGTATCTGGTCTCGATCGGGTCTATTCACATCTTCATTGGGAAGACAGTCGGATCTGAGCCAGAGCCGGATCCTGAAGTCCACAAGGAAACCTCGAGTCGATGATATGCCGACTCAAGGCACACTTTTGTTGGGTTCCTTGCTGGATCTCCAGAGTCGGCGCCCTCTATCGAGTCCCTGACGCCCGACGCCTCAGAAGAAACATCTGAGGCTGACTCACATCCCAGTGAAACAAGACTCTCAGATACCGGCTCCATCCGATCTTCCAGGAGCAACTGACTCGGCCCGAGAACAGTAGAATACGACCCCGACTTCCCGCAGTACGAGCCTCCATACTGCGTGACATTGTTCATGGCAGGTACCGAAGAGCAGGGAGGTCAAGGGGCTCAGGGCGCAGCACAAAATATGAATGTAGAGACGGCTCACAACACGGCCCCTAATCCAGATAGGGAGCAGCCAGAAGTTCCCACGGGAGCATAATTCCTCACAGATTCCTTAAACGCCCTGGACGAAGCCTTAGCTACACCAATGACTGCGGAAAACCAGGAAGGCTGGAGAACCAGGGTCAATGGACTCAAGGCCCAGGTGATGAGCATACAGAGGGAAATTAACTCCCAGAATGCACAGATGGTGGGGAGAGAAACCCGACTCGCCCAAGAAACTAGGCGCTTACAACACAAATCGGAGTTGATAGAAGCTTAGAAACTAAGTCTCGCCAACACACGCCCTGCAGGGCCCTTGAGCCGGATTCCCGCTGATCCCCAGGCACGGATACTATTCCAGGATACGCATCAGTCGACTCCTCCAGGGTACACGCCACCAAGGCAACCTGCCCCCTCACCACGGCAGGAACGGTTCCATACACCTCCCAATCATTTCAATAACCCCATGCCTAACATGGTGGCAGTGACACGGTTCCTCTCCAGCGTGCCTGCGCGTGGAGACACTCCGGTGGACCAGGCCACTCGAGGGGCAATCGATTTTCTCAAAACTGCAATCACACAGCAAGCCCAGTACTCACAGGGTTTCGAATACTTACATGAGACCCCATATCAAAGTGTGAGCTGGCAAGCGGACTCACCGGCTCCAGCCAGCTCGAGCAACCATTGCCAACGTAGAGATCCACCACCTCTGGACCCTTAGGGGCCAATAATGATCCAAGACCTACCGGCCGGCTCCAATCTAGAACGCCGTGTAGAGCCGGTGGCCCAACCTCCACCCCAAGATCAAAACACCGAGTTCATCAGCAGATCCGTGGGCAACCAATGCATTGTGCCCGCTCTACGAAATACATGCTTTCCATCAGATTTCAAGGGACCACGTAAGATCGCGAACTATACAGCTGACATGGACCCGACAACTTGGATCGAAAGTTATGACCTAGCCATGGACATGTTACAAACCAGCGAAGGAGTTTGCGCCCGTTACCTCACAATGATGTTGGAAGGACCGACTCGCACATGGTTCAAAAATCTCCCAGAGAACTCTGTCACCTCCTGGGTGGATGATAACCCACAACTGCAGGGGATCAAGATAGTCTTCGCGGGTAAGATAACCCAATTTATAGATTCGACTCAAGGGGAGCCAAAGAATATCCACAAGCTTAGACAGTGGAGTTTTCAGTTCCACCGCACCTGAGATACACTTACTTGCAACAATATATTAGTAGTAACTGCGATATGGAGGCGATGATAGCAACGGTAATAGTGGTGGTGAAATAGCGACAGTAAAATAGCAAAAGCAAACAACTAGTAACCAGCAGAATTAAAACACTGTAGGCTAGGGAGATGGATGGTTGGGCGCTGCATGAATAAGACACATCATGTATTTAACTTGGGGCAAGGCACACAGAAAAGCAATAATCATCTAGGCATAAATCAAACATCAGGCATGTACCCCACAGGTAGTTGTACGTGCTTGCAATAAGAACTTGCACAACATCTTTTGTCCTACCATCCCGCTACGAACGGGGCCAAAAGGAATTTATGGAGATTAAGGTGCTCATGTCAAAGAGCATCGGAACAAAGCATTAACAATCAATGGATACACGGAATCCTCAAATTATAGTCCATCCCCTTTGGTGTCCCAAGCTGTCACCTTTGGGATCGCCGGTTCCGTACTATAACAGGTGCATACAACTCATAGATAGGATCAAGAACACAAATATATTCATGCAAACACATAGTGTTTAGATCTGAAATCATGGCACTCGGTCCCAAAGTGACAAGCATTAAGAGCAACAAGTTGAAGCAAAGATGATAAACACCAATCTAGATGATAGGCAACATGCCCCCAACAACCTGATAAACTATTACATGATCTAACTCATCCAATCCCTACCATCCCCTTTGCCTACAGAAGGGAATTACTGTCACAACCCAAGTTTAGGTAAGTGCTAAGGCTTGTTTGGTCTTTGCATCATGTCAAAAATTCAAAAGAAATTCAAAAATGGGGAAGCAGAAAGCCCTGAGAAATTATTTGAAATGGCCAGATAAAAATCTTTTTCCAAAAATCATTTGAATGTTTGGAAAATTCCTATAAATGATGCTGATCATTTTAAAAGTGGTTTGGGTTCATTCCCATGCCCATGGAATATTCAAAAATTCAAAAGGTGCCTTGGAAAATTAAATAAACCCCTATTTGATTTGAAATTCAAATTATTTGAATTTCAAAAATGCCTAAAAGTTATAAGTGGCTAGCTACTTATATTCTAAGCCCACATAAAAGTTTTGGGTATTTTATAAAATGCTCTGGTATTTTTATTTATTGGAGCAAACAAAAGACAGAAAATTAAAAGGAAAGAATTAGAAAAAGGGAAGAAACCCTGGCTTTCAGCCCAACTCATCCCCCCCCAGCCCACCAGACGGCCCAGCCCATCCTCCCGCGTTGTCGTCTTCTTCAAGCTGCTCGGTGGTGAGCCGAGAGCGCGCGGCGACCGCGACGCCACGCCACGAGCCTGCCTGGCTCCCCCTCGCCCTCTTCTGGACGCCACGGAGATGCCCAGACCCTCCTCTCCCTTTCCCCTCAACTCATGGTTCCCCTCTCACGCTAGCTCGCCGGATTTTTGCGCTGACAGAGAACCCGCCGGAGCACGCCGTCGCACCCGCGCGGCCATCGTCTTCCTCTAGCTTCTCCGAGGTGTCCACGAGACTCGCAGTGCTCGTGTTCGTCACCGTCCCAAAGATTGGGAGCCGGGACCCCCTGGAGCAAGCGAATCGCACAGTCTTCCTCGCCTCCGGCTGCCGTGCACCATCGTCAATTTCGTCTCCGACAAGCCACCTCCGTCCTCGCCGTCAACTCCATTGAGTTCCTGGTGAGCCGTAGGTCCAAATCCCTCTTCTCCCACCTCCTATCGCTGCCTCTATCGGGTTCTGCCATGGAAGTCGAGAGCCACCGCCGCCATTGCCGCCGACGTGCTAGCTCCCGTACCCTGCTGTCCATACCGGCATGCCTATCGCGTTCCTGAGGCCCTTGGGAACTCGTAGCACCAGTCCACGCGCAAGGAGGAGAAGCACAACGCCGACTGCATCACCGATGTGCCACGGCCGCCGCCGACGAGGTTCCGGCCGCCCCCTGACCTCCCTGGTGGCATAGCTCGAAGCGGACGAGCACGGGCATCACTCCGGTGCCTTCCGCGTGCCCAGCCATGGCCGATTTGGTCACTCTGGCGGGGCTCCGCCGTGCCCAGTGGCACCGGCGGCTAGCCGCCGGCCGGTGGATTAGCTTAAGGGCTAATTAGCCCTTAATCACCCCCAGTGACGATGACAGGTTGGTCCCCATGGCCCTAACCCCTCTGTTTAGTTTAAACAGAGAGGGGATTAACCCTCTCCCACTGACATGGGGGCCCCAGCTGTCAGCCCCCCCTGTGACATCATCCACACGTCACTGCTGACGCAATAAAGATTTTCCAGAGAATTAAAATAATCCAGAAAAATCCAGAAAATCATTTAAACTTTGGAAATTCATAACTAATTCATTTTAACTCCAAATATAACAAATAATATGTCTAAAAATATCAGAAAAATCCAAGGTTTATGAATATGGGCTCTGTTTTCATGTTTGACCATTTTAAAATGGGTGAACAGTGCAAAACATCCATATGGCTTTATTTCAAATTCAATTTTGAAGTACATTTGCAAATGACTTTGCATTTGGCTTCTTTTAAATGGAATTGTACCCATCTTGTGACCAAGAACATCACCATTTCAATATTGATCATGTGTTTGAGCATTGCAAATAAATTTATACCTTGTTTGATTGTTTGCTCGATAGACGTGCAACCGGAACCGGAGGCCACCCCCTTCGTTGAAGACCCCGATATCGAACCTCGTCAGCAAGGCAAGCAAACCCCATTGATCATGTCTATAAAATCCCAATTCCCTCTCAGTCTCGCTTATGCATGTTTAGGAGATCATCTTGTATTGATTCTACCGCATAGTTGAACCCATATCCGATGCATGACCTATCATCTTGTCACAGTAGTAAGCAAACCACAATCCTAGCTGACATAGGAGTTGATTGATATCATGGAGCCCCTGCAACTGTTATAGCTTATTGCATGCTTAGTGTTACATGAGGTTGCTCTTGATGTGAGTCGGGATGCTGGTGAACATGGTGTTGATGAAAGTGAAACTGTGTCGGCGAATCCACCCTAATACAAGGTGAACGATGAGAGGCTGTGTAGGAGTACACAGTGGGTTGTCTCGTTGAACACCGCCTTAAGCACCGAGTTCTTGTATGGTAATCCAAGACAAAGAGTAAAACCACACATTGGGCCCACTGACCCCTCTCGGCCTAGTACCTTGATCCGTGTCGACGTCCAGGAGTCACATTAGTTCGGGCTTTCCATTTGACATCTGCATAGAAAAAGAATGAAGGAATGGTTGCATCATCCTAGATATGTGGGTGTACCTGTGAGGCAGGAAAACCATCTGCTAAAGGTGGCGCCTCGGTTACCTACATTGTCTGAGTCCGTTTCGTTGATCCGGCCGGACTCTCGAGCGGTAGCAACTCAGATAGTCGACTCCTGGAATAGACCGGTTGTGAGCGAAGTGTCGTGGTGAACATCCTCGCTGTCACCTCTTGAACGGTGGCGAGCAAAAGGCGGTAACCGATGGTCATGCGTGTGTAGTTTACACCCTTGCAAGGTTAACAGAACTATTCGAATAGCCGCATCCGCGGTTAAGGACTACTTGGAACCTGTATCTGATTATTAGACAACTTGAACTGGATACTTATAAAACTCGCAAGATAAGCGTGAGTGCTATGGTGTGCTTCCTCGTGGGGAAGTCGAGGAAGTAACCATAGTGGTGTATTGGTTGGAGATGTAGTGGACTCGTGGACGCTTCTTACCTCAAGTCTGGTATTCGTAGTTCAGGATTAGCCAAGTCAAAGCTGGCACTTCTGCATGTTGAACCCCACCTCCCTTTACCTTGATACTTGAGCATGAGTAGTTTAGATCTGATGTAAGTCTTGCCGAGTACGACTTTGTACTCACGTTTGCTTATTCTATGTTTTAGATAAGAAACCAGACCCGATGGATTCACCTTCGTGAAGCTCGACGTTGACTAAGTTAGTATAGTCCCAGACAGCAGTCTGGTCCCTCGTGGAAGGGCATGTTTGTTGTACAAGGCTTCTCTAAGCCATTTGTTAAACTTGTCTGTACTCAGACCTAATTTGCTTCCGTTGTATGATGTAATGTTGATCACAGACATGTGATCTTTGTATGCTCTATGTGTATATCAATAAAGAATACTTATTAGAGTTATGCGATGATACCTGCTGTTCATACTAGGCATGTGTGCTGCGTGTATGTTTATAACATGCATGTCTTAGTATGGGTTTTCGAGACCTTAGTTGTGATCTGGCTGGCGGTCTTTTATACACCAAGTGGTCCTTAGATGTGCGCAGCTTGGGGCATCGCGATGCGATTGCTCGTGACTCTGTCACATGCACACTTTGTTGTATGATCGAGCCCGCCCTAGACCCCGACTAAGTGATCGGGCTGGAGTAAGTTTATGTAAGAGTTAGGATCCAATCGATAACATGGTTGAGGCGACTTGTCTATGAGTATGGTATTCACCACCCATAAGCATTTAGACTTGTGAGCGGACGTTGAGGACCCATCTCAGTTGATCATCCGGCCTGAATGGGATGCCCCTCATGTTCGATGCTTACCGAGAACGTTCTGTGCTTGGCCTTGTCTGCTTAGACAAGTGGGTACGGTTCTCGGCTCTCCATGTGATTGTATCGTGACTGGAATTACATACGCTGACCCCGGGTCCCGACAGACTTGGTATCAGAGCAGGACTGTCTGTAGGCTTATCAAACCCTTGGTCGAAGTCGAGTCTAGCATTCTATAGTTATATAGTTACTCTGGGTATAAGGGAATAACGTAAGGCTTCCTTTTCTCCTTACCCTCATCAATCTAAGTTCTGGGTCACCCTTATCTTTTCTACGGGATGATAGGACTAGGCTCATCTATGTCTTACTAGAACATCTTGTTGTTTGCTTCCTTATAGCCGTAGGAAAGTTGTGACCGGTTTCCTAGCATTGTTGTAATGCTGATTTCTTACATCGTATTATGTAAGTGCTGTAGCTACATTGAAAGAAAATTGTTTTCTTGCAATTACAGCCGTTATGCTGTCCGAGTCATTCCAGGTTTCTTCATAATCTGATGCGTTTGCAAAATCTTTCCCTCTATTTCGGATGTCCTTCCAGAAGTTCTTCTAGGTGGCATTCCCGACAGTTCTTTAGTGTTTGATGTAGGTTTTGCTCTAGAAACCTATAGTGTTTCATCTACAGCTCTTTCTCCCACTTTAGATGTCTTCTAGCGAGAAGAACCACACTGACTATCGTGTTGGGGTACTTTGCTACTCTGACATATCTGTTGTAGCCCATAGTAAGCCATGGTCATCCTCAGGAAAACCATCCAGTAACCCAACTCTTTAAACCTAGCCACCCGACAGGTGTGTAGAATTCATAGTGGATCTTATACCAGGCACAGCCCCAATCTCCAGACGTCCATATAGAATGTCCCCACATGAGTTAGCTGAGCTAAAAACCCAACTTGATGCTTTGTTGGCAAAAGTCTTCATCCGCCCTAGCTCATCGTCATGGGGTTTCCCCGTTCTGTTCGTAACGAAGAAAGATGGAACAGAAAGGATGTGCGTAGACTATCGTCCGCTAAATCTAGCGACGATAAAGAACAAGTACCCACTGCCCAGGATCAATGATCTTTATGATCAACTTGCTGGATCCTCTGTCTTCTCCAAGATGGATTTGAGATTAGGCTATCATCAAATCAAAATCCGAAATGAGGACATTCCAAAAACGGCTTTCACTACTCGTTATGGTCTTTACGAGTATACCGTCATGTCCTTCGGTTTAACCAATGCCCCCGCCACATTCTCGCGCTTGATGAATTCGATCTTCATGGAGTATCTAGATAAATTTGTTGTGGTTTATCTTGATGACATTCTCATCTACTCGAAGAACGAAGAAGAGCACGCAGAACATCTTAGGTTGCTATTGATGAAACTTAGAGAGCACCGCCTTTATGCCAAGTTCTCCAAGTGTGAATTTTGGCTACCAGAAGTGACCTACTTAGGCCACGTGATTTCTGCGAAAGGTGTTGCAGTCAATCCCGAGAGAGATCAGGCCGTCCTTGACTGGACTCCACCTGAATCGGTTAAGCAACTTAGGAGTTTTCTTGGCTTAGCAAGCTATTGCCGCCGCTTTGTCGAGAACTTTTCTAAATGCAAAGCCTCTTACTGAACTCCTCAAGAAAGATAAGAAATTCCAATGGACCCCCAAGTGCGAGGAAAGCTTTCAAGAGCTAAAAAGAAGATTGACTTCTGCACCCGTACTTGCACCTCCAGACACCAAAAGGGATTTCGAGATCTATTGTGATGCTTCACGGCAAGGGTTAGGATGCATACTTATGCAAGATAGACATGTGGTAGCTTATGCTTCACGCCAGTTGCGGCCACATGAAGAGAACTATCCTACCCATGATCTTGAACTCGCTGCCGTAGTTCATGCCCTGAAGACTTGGCGACATTACCTCCTTGGTAATAGTTGTGAGATCTATTCCGATCACCAAAGTCTCAAATATATTTTCACCCAGCCAGATCTTAATCTCAGGCAAAGACGCTGGATAGAGTTGATAAAAGATTATGACTTAGGAATTTCTTACACCCCAGGCAAGGCCAATGTCATGGCTGATGCACTAAGTCGTAAGTCGTATTGTGACAACCTCATGTTACAACAGTATCAACCAATTCTTCATGAGGAATTTCGAAAGCTCAATCTCGAGATTGTTCCTCATGGATCTCTTTTCAACTTGGTGGCGAAAGCAACCCTTGAGGATCAGATCATAGTTGCCCAAAGGCGTGCACGAGGTGTTCGCCGGATCAAGGAGAACATTGCTAGCGGAGTTGCTAAATGTTTCTCCACAGATAGTAAAGGAACGGTATTCTTTGAAAATCGTTTGGTAGTACCTAAGAATAGGGATCTAAGGCAACTCATCCTCAAAGAAGCCCATGACACACCCCTCTCAATTCATCCCGGTAGTACAAAAATGTACCGAGATCTACGCCAGAGATTTTGGTGGACCAGGATGAAGAGAGATATTGCTCGATTTGTTGCTGAATGTGATGTTTGTCGTCGCATTAAGGCAGAACACCAAAGACCTGCTGGTACACTTCAACCTTTACCTATTCCAGAGTGGAAATGGGACAAAGTCGGTATGGACTTCACCACCGGCTTTCCAAAAACCCAGAAAGGAAACGATGCTATCTTCGTGGTCATTGATAGACTTTCCAAAGTTGCTCACTTCCTCCCTGTTCGCGAGTCTATAACTGCTAGCCAGTTAGCGGACTTGTATATATCTAGAATTGTGTCTCTTCACGGTGTTCCTTTGGTGATCAATTCTAATCGTGGTAGCCTTTTCACCTCTAGATTTTGGGGAAGCTTTCAGAATGCTATGGGAACTCATCTCTCCTTTAGTACGGCTTTCTATCCTCAGTCTAGCGGTCAAGTTGAAAGGGTTAATAAAATCTTGGAAGACATGCTCAGAGCTTGTGTTATCTGTTTCGGAAAGAATTGGGAGAAATCTCTTCCCTTCGCCGAATTTGCTTATAACAATAGTTTTCAATCTAGTCTGAACATGGCTCCTTTTGAACTCCTCTATGGACGACGATGTCGAACACCCTTAAACTGGTCAGAAACCGGTGAATGACAATTCTTTGGACCGGATATGATCAAGGAAGCAGAAGAGCAAGTTCGCATTGTTCGTGATCGTTTGAAAGCCGCTCAATCTCGTCAAAAGAGCTACTATGATCGTCGTCATAGGGAAGAGAGCTATAGCGTTGATGAGAAGGCTTACCTTCGGGTTACTCCTCTGAAGGGAACCCAAAGATTCGGTATCAAAGGCAAGTTGTCCCCACGTTACATCGGACCTTTCCGCATTCTTGCTAAACATGGAGAAGTTGCCTACCAACTTGAACTACCCCCTCACCTTTCCCGAGTACATGATGTATTCCATGTGTCACAACTCAGGCGTTGCTTCAAGGACCCCATCCGCGAATTCGACCATGAAATGCTTGATCTCCAAGATGACCTTTCTTATCGAGAGTACCCTGTTCGTATTCTTGATTCAGCCGAGCGTGTCACTCGCCGTCAGAAGATCAAGTTCCTTAAAGTTCAATGGTCACATCACTCCGAGAAAGAAGCAACCTGGGAAAGAGAAGACCGCCTCCGTGCCGAGTACCCCACCTTCCTCCCGACGACTTCTGGATCTCGGGACGAGATTCTTTTGAGTGGGGGCGAGTTGTCACAACCCAAGTTTAGGTAAGTGCTAAGGCTTGTTTGGTCTTTGCATCATGTCAAAAATTCAAAAGAAATTCAAAAATGGGGAAGCACAAAGCCCTGAGAAATTATTTGAAATGGCCAGATAAAAATATTTTTCCAAAAATCATTTGAATGTTTTGAAAATTCCTATAAATGATGCTGATCATTTTAAAAGTGGTTTGGGTTCATTCCCATGCCCATGGAATATTCAAAAATTCAAAAGGTGCCTTGGAAAATTAAATAAACCCCTATTTGATTTGAAATTCAAATTATTTGAATTTCAAAAATGCCCAAAAGTTATAAGTGGCTAGCTACTTATATTCTAAGCCCACATAAAAGTTTTGGGTATTTTATAAAATGCTCTGGTATTTTTATTTATTGGAGCAAACAATAGACAGAAAATTAAAAGGAAAGAATTAGAAAAAGGGAAGAAACCCTGGCTTTCAGCCCAACTCATCCCCCCCAGCCCACCAGACGGCCCAGCCCATCCTCCCGCGTTGTCATCTTCTTCAAGCTGCTCGGTGGCGAGCCGAGAGCGCGCGGCGACCGCGACGCCACGCCACCAGCCTGCCTGGCTCCCCCTCGCCCTCTTCTGGACGCCACGGAGATGCCCAGACCCTCCTCTCCCTTTCCCCTCAACTCACGGTTCCCCTCTCACGCTAGCTCGCCGGATTTTTGCGCCGACAGAGAACCCGCCGGAGCACGCCGTCGCACCCGCGCGGCCATCGTCTTCCTCTAGCTTCTCCGAGGTGTCCACGAGACTCGCAGTGCTCGTCTTTGTCACCGTGCCAAAGATTGGGAGCCGGGACCCCCTGGAGCAAGCGAATCGCACAGTCTTCCTCGCCTCCGGCCGCCGTGCGCCATCGTCAATTTCGTCTCCGACAAGCCACCTCCGTCCTCGCCGTCAACTCCATTGAGTTCCTCGTGAGCCGTAGGTCCAAATCCCTCTTCTCCCACCTCCTATCGCTGCCTCTATCGGGTTCTGCCATGGAAGCCGAGAGCCACCGCCTCCATTGCCGCCGACGTGCTAGCTCCCGTACCCTGCTGTCCATACCGGCATGCCTATCGCGTTCCTGAGGCCCTCGGGAACTCGTAGCACCAGTCCACGCGCAAGGAGGAGAAGCACAACGCCGACTGCATCACCGATGTGCCACGACCGCCGCCGACGAGGATCCGACCGCCCCCTGACCTCCCTGGTGGCATAGCTCGAAGTGGACGAGCACGGGCATCACTCCGGTGCCTTCCGCGTGCCCAGCCGTGGCCGATTTGGTCACTCCGGCGGGGCTCCGCCGTGCCCAGTGGCACCGGCAGCTAGCCGCCAGCCGGTGGATTAGCTTAAGGGCTAATTAGCCCTTAATCACCCCCAGTGACGATGACAGGTGGGTCCCCCTGGCCCTAACCCCTCTGTTTAGTTTAAACAGAGAGGGGATTAACCCTCTTCCACTGACATGGGGGCCCCAGCTGTCAGCCCCCCTGTGACATCATCCACACGTCACTGCTGACGCAATAAATATTTTCCAGAGAATTAAAATAATCCAGAAAAATCCAGAAAATCATTTAAACTTTGGAAATTCATGACTAATTCATTTTAACTCCAAATATAACAAATAATATGTCTAAAAATATCAGAAAAATCCAAGGTTTATAAATATGGGCTCTGTTTTCATGTTTGACCATTTTAAAATGGGTGAACAGTGCAAAATATCCATATGGCTTTATTTCAAATTCAATTTTGAAGCACATTTGCAAATGACTTTGCATTTGGCTTCTTTTAAATGGAATTGTACCCATCTTGTGACCAAGAACATCACCATTTCAATATTGATCATGTGTTTGAGCATTGCAAATAAATTTATACCTTGTTTGATTGTTTGCTCGATAGACGTGGAACCGGAACCGGAGGCCACCCCCTTCGTTGAAGACCCCGATATCGAACCTCGTCAGCAAGGCAAGCAAACCCCATTGATCATGTCTATAAAATCCCAATTCCCTCTCAGTCTCGCTTATGCATGTTTAGGAGATCATCTTGTATCGATTCTACCGCATAGTTGAACCCATATCCGATGCATGCCCTATCATCTTGTCACAGTAGTAAGCAAACCACAATCCTAGCTGACATAGGAGTTGATTGATATCATGGAGCCCCTGCAACTGTTATAGCTTATTGCATGCTTAGTGTTACATGAGGTTGCTTTTGATGTGAGTCGGGATGCTGGTGAACATGGTGTTGATGAAAGTGAAACTGTGTCGGTGAATCCACCCTAATACAAGGTGAACGATGAGAGGCTGTGTAGGAGTACACAGTGGGTTGTCTCGTTGAACACCGCCTTAAGCACCGAGTTCTTGTATGGTAATCCAAGACAAAGAGTACAACCACACATTGGGCTCACTGACCCCTCTCGGCCTAGTACCTTGATCCGTGTCGACGTCCAGGAGTCACATTAGTTCGGGCTTTCCATTTGACATCTACATAGAAAAAGAATGAAGGAATGGTTGCATCATCCTAGATATGTGGGTGTACCTGTGAGGCAGGAAAACCATCTGCTAAAGGTGGCATCTCGGTTACCTACATTGTCTGAGTCCGTTTCGTTGATCCGGCCGGACTCTCGAGCGGTAGCAACTCAGATAGTCGACTCCTGGAATAGACCGGTTGTGAGCGAAGTGTCGTGGTGAACCTCCTCGCTGTCACCTCTTGAACGGTGGCGAGCAAAAGGCGGTAACCGATGGTCATGTGTGTGTAGTTTACACCCTTGCAAGGTTAACAAAACTATTCGAATAGCCGCGTCTGCGGTTAAGGACTACTTGGGACCTGTATCTGATTATTAGACAACTTGAACTGGATACTTATAAAACTCGCAAGATAAGAGTGAGTGCTATGGTGTGCTTCCTCGTGGGGAAGTCGAGGAAGTAACCATAGTGGTGTATTGGTTGGAGATGTAGTGTACTCGTGTACGCTTCTTACCTCAAGTCTGGTATTCGTAGTTCAGGATTAGCCAAGTCAAAGCTGGCACTTCTGCATGTTGAACCCCACCTCCCTTTACCTTGATACTTGAGCATGAGTAGTTTAGATCTGATGTAAGTCTTGCTGAGTACGACTTTGTACTCACGTTTTATTATTCTATGTTTTAGATAAGAAACCAGACCCGATGGAGTCACCTTCGTGAAGCTCGACGTTGACTAAGTTAGTATAGTCCCAGACAGCAGTCTGGTCCCTCGTGGAAGGGCATGTTTGTTGTACAAGGCTTCTCTAAGACATTTTTTAAACTTGTCTGTACTCAGACCTAATTTTCTTCCGTTGTATGATGTAATGTTGATCACAGACATGTGATCTTTGTATGCTCTATGTGTATATCAATAAACAATACTTATTAGAGTTATGTGATGATACCTGCTGTTCCTACTAGGCATGTGTGCTGCGTGTATGTTTATAACATGCATGTCTTAGTATGGGTTTTCGAGACCTTAGTTGTGATCTGGCTGGCGGTCTTTTATACACCAAGTGGCCCTTAGATGTGCGCAGCTTGGGGCATCGCGATGCGATTGCTCGTGACTCTGTCACATGCACACTTTGTTGTATGATCGAGCCCGCCCTAGACCCCGACTAAGTGATCGGGCTGGAGTAAGTTTATGTAAGAGTTAGGATCCAATCGATAACATGGTTGAGGCGACTTGTCTATGAGTATGGGATTCACCACCCATAAGCATTTAGACTTGTGAGCGGACGTTGAGGACCCATCTCAGTTGATCATCCGGCCTGAATGGGATGCCCCTCACGTTTGATGCTTACCGAGAACGTTCTGTGCTTGGCCTTGTCTGCTTAGACAAGTGGGTACGGTTCTCGGCTCTCCATGTGATTGTATCGTGACTGGAATTACATACGCTAACCCCGGGTCCCGACAATTACTCACACATGGATGGAGAAGTCATGGAGGGAGGATGGAGTGGTGATGATGATGACGATGGCGATGATCTTCCCTCATCGGAGGCCAAAACAACCTCCAGATTTGCCCTCCCGGAGAAGAACATAGGGTGGCGGCGGCTCCGCGACGAGAATTGGGAAAACGACTTCTGTTTCGAGGTTTCTCCTTCACGGGAATAAATAGGAGCCTCGGTAGGGCACCAGAGGAAGGGGGAGGCCCCCAGGCGGCCAGAGGGCGCGGCCCCACCCCTGGCTGCGCCAGGGGGGCGCCTGGGGCCCCCCTTGGCTACCATCTGGTCCCACTTCTGGCACAATGGCCCCTCGGGTGCGTGGATTTTCTGTGATTTTTCCTAGAATTTGTTGAGACACCTAAAAATCCATTTTCCTGCACACAATAAAACCATACAGGCAGCTCTGCTGAAAACAGCGTTAGTCCGGGTTAGTTTCGTCCAAATCATGCAAGAATGAGGGCAAAACAATAGCAAAAGTGTTTGGAAAAGTGGATACGTTTGAGACGTATCAACTCCCCCAAGCTTAGCATACTGCTTGTCCTCAAGCAATTTAGTTCAACGAGCTAAACGCGACAAAGAAAACTTTGACAAACTCTTTTGCTTCATAAGATGTAAATAAGCATGTACTAAGAAAAGAGTCCAGAAGGTATTGAAACAATGCTATAAGGACAATGCACGACGCAATCCTTCTTTCATGTGAACAATCATAAACAAATGAAAGTAAATAATATTCTACTGAAAATCAAGACAAGATTACAATGCACAAAACTTGAACATACTAGAGTGGTATTTCGCTAGCCTTCATGAGTGAAGCAAAACATAAATGCAGAAACTCCTCCGGAGTTTTAAAGGAGACTAGAACTAGGAACTTCAGAATAAATAATACCACAATCATGCAAAAGACAATGTAGTACTTTGGGACAATGAACATTACACTCAGAATGACAATTATTCTCTCCTAGTTGATGCTTTGAAGAAATAAGGTGGAGACTCTCGAACCGTGCAGTTTGAAGGAAAGGTTGAAAACCCGTGGCTGGAAGAAAAGATTAAACTTGTACCAGAGCTCTTGGTTTTGCTAAACAGAGATAAAAAGTGTTTTGGGAGGTGCATGATTCGTCAACGAATGCTAGTAGACAACTCAATCACATCTTACGCTAGACATGTGTCGAGGAACGGCTCCCAAGATGGGGACAATCACATCCCCTAAATCTCCTTTGTTTATCACTGCCAAAGTTTTCTGATTTCTCATAGACAAAGCGTGAAGGAGGATTTTTTGGTTGTGATTATATTTTGTGAGCTGGGCGCACTCATGCCAGTCCCTCCTCGTATCAGGGGTTTGCAGATTAGACATGCAATATCGGGATAAAACATGTCTAACATAAGACGGTCATGAATCACCTACTACTTCCTCATGAGGTAAAGCAGAGGCACAACACATGAGTGCTTTTGAATAATTTCGAGATGGTACAAGGATGTCTTCGTTAGGATGGCCGGTAAATACCACATAGGAAGGTATGGTGGACTCATATGGAAAAACTGGTTTCAAGGATGTTGGATGCGCAAGCAGATATCGGCTTAGTGCAAGCGAAGGCTAGCAAAGGACTGGGAAGCGACCAACTAGAGAGCAATACCAGTCATAATCATGCAGAGCGACAAAGTAACATTGAATTGAGCATGAAAATGATATGACTATTCTGAAACTCAGAGATCATCAAGGCAAAGTAGACTTTTCAGTCATAAACATGTGTAAGCATGTGCCAAGTCAATCCAACAATTCTACAAAGGGAAATACCACTTCAGTATGCCAAACCATGAACAATGCAATGCATGTAAATCATTTCAACAACGCATTATGTACTCTAGCTATTTGAGATTAGCCACAAGGAAAGCATGAACACTGGGAAAGCTTTGTAAACATAGCACTATGTCGCTACAAGCTGGTCTCTAAATCATAAGTACAAGCATATGTACAAAAGTAGAAACAAAAAGAGTTCATACCGGTTTTCCTTGTTGCATCCCTTTCTTCGATCTTCGTCATCACTGCCTTGTCGCTTGCACGATTGTACGTAGGAAAATATAATCAAGTGCAAATGCCATCACGGACTCGAGCTGAACTCTGCAACAAAGCAAACTAAAGAGAGAAAATAAATTTTTTTGGATTTTTCAAGGATTTAGTGAAAGAAAAAGAAAAGAGAAATCTTTTTGTTGTTTTTGCAAAATAAAAGAACAAAGAAAAACGGGAAAAAACTTTGAAAAGATCAAAGCGAACAAAAATAAAAAACGGATAATACAATGGAAAGGTGAGAAGGACACGTACTCCCCCAAGCTTAGGCTTTTTGCCTAAGTTGGTAGCAGCTACTACCCCCAGGAGCCTCCTGCTCCGGGGTAATGGTAAGTCCAGGAGTCGTATGAGCCCTCCGGTGCGTACACCGAAGTCCTCGGGTCCTCCCGTGAGGAAGGCCCTGCGCCCCAAGCAGAAGAAGACCCCTCGCCATGCTCGGTGAATGTCTCTCCCTGGAAAGGTGGGAACTCACGATGATCCTCCTCATCGGGCACAACCCCCTCCATGGGGTTATGCGGCTGGTAATGAGCCATGAACTCATCGAACTGAATCTCGTTGAAGGACCATCCGTTCCTGCAAGTGTTATCAAACAAAAGTGGTGCAGGTAGACGGATCTCACGAGTAATGGTCCTTTCAAACCTCAAAATATAATCAAGGTTACCAAACTGGGAAGTCATGGTAACAAACTTATGCTTCTTCATAGCCGCAAGATCGAGACTTGTGTAAGAAAAGGGAACATCATCAGGATGCGGGGTGCACCCAAGAGACTCAAGGATGAGTGTGGCGTAAACACCACCATATAAATCGCCTTTGTTACTGTTCATAACAAGGCACCGAGCAATTAAGGCACCCACATTATACTCATTCTTATCAGAGAGGGAGTTCGCAGAAATAGCGAAATCTGGTGCAGAACAATTGCTCGTGTTGTCACGAGCTAATACCCCTCTAGCAACAAAATACGCAAAATACCTGAGGGAATCTTCGTACGCCGAATGTCGGTCTCTGCCTGGCAACAAAGGGAGTTGAAGAGGGTCCTCAACTCGGAAGGCTACGTGGTCATCTTCGTTATCTGACCAACGTTCGGCACACCTATTATATCATAAAACTGTGCCAAATACATGGTTATGAGATCATTATAAAGTTTGAACTCAACGGTTCCAACATCATGATTACAAAAAAAAACTGTTAACAAAGCAGGAGGTGAGCTTCTTGTATTGTACCGCACGGCATAAAGCTAGCCGTGTAGAACCTGCATTGGCACAAAGGCCATAAAATTCCTCCTTAATTCCTGCAGCTGTAAGAAAATTATCGCACGGATACATCATTGCGCATGCTGGACTTGTGTCTTCCAACAACTCCAGGGGCACATGATCTTCATTGTAGCTCACCCTAACTGCTTAGGGTGAAGCTGCAGCTCTAGTAACTCGATCGGAGTGCTTGGGCTTCTTCTTCCCAAGCCACCCCTTTGTTTTTCCAAAGAAACTCATTTCTGAAATTTTTGACAATTCACAAAAACAAGGATTTAAACAAAGTGAGTTGAGGAAAATGATACGTCCAAAACGTATCTATAATTTCTGCTTGCTCCATGCATGTTTTGTGTGATATTGCTATGATCTAGATACACTTTCATACACTTTTGATCATATTTGGACTAACCTATTAACTCAGTGCACCCCAGTGCCAGTTCCTGTTTTCTGCTGTTTTTCTATTTCTGTTTTCCCCCATATAAAAAGTGCCAGAAAAATTCCGGGAAAACTATAGGAAAAATCAGCGTACAGGAAGCTTCGCGAAGAGCCTGAGAGGGGCCAGAGGGGAGCCAAGGGGGGCCCAGGCGGCCACCCGGCGCGGCCCCACCCCTGGCCGCGCCAGGGGGGCGCCTGGGGCCCCTGGTCCACCTCTGGCTGCCCCCCTTGGCCTATTTATTCTCCGTCACGAGGAAAATCCGAAGATAGAACCCTTTTTCGCGATCTCTCCTCTGTTCCGCCGCCGCCGCGCTTCCGAGATCGGGAGTACCAAAAGACCTCTTCCCGGCACCCTGCCGGAGGGAGGGCCGACCTCCGGGAGTCTCCTCTCCACCATGGATGCTCCCCGGATGTCTCGTGACTAGTTTTCCTTGGACCATGGGTTCGTGATCAGTAGCTATGTGATGTTCTCCTCCCCTCTTTGTTCTTCATGGTTTAGACCTCGTGAGCTGCCCTACATGATCGAGGCACTTTTGTAATCTTTCTGCTATTGCTATGCCGAGTTTGATGGGATCTAATGGATTATGAGATTATGTTCAGATTGTGATAGAGTAATATATTTGGTTTTTATCTCTTATATTTTTGTTCCTAAGTAATTCTTGCATGTTCTCCGTTGCTGTTTATTGCTTTGGCCAAGTAGTAGGTAGTGACTCCAAGAGGGAACGTTATGCTCGATTGTGGGTTCATGCCCCCCGATGAGACGCTTGAGTGACAGAAACATGAGTCTAGGCGATGTGCTGTTGCCACAAGGGGGAAAACAACGGTGCTTGTAACCGCGGTTGCAAGGATTGTTTACTTTACGCAAAGTTCTTTTTAATGCAGTTGTATGTTGCTTTGGGTTTACACTTTGGGTGGGGCTCACAACTTAATACCAGTGAGATGTTCTGGATAGATATCTCAAGGTGGATGATTAGTAGTAGATGCAGTTGGATTACGGTCTACTTATGTTGGCGTACTGCCCGTGCTTTTGAGCCCCTTCCTTTCTTTTGTAGCATAGTTAGCATTGCGGTGCATTCATAATCCTGTCAATTTCCCTTCTATAATTTGTTTACCTCGCATAGCAGTTTTATCGTCTTTTGGGAGAGAGACATCACTAGTGAACATCACGTATCCCGGTCCATATCCTTCTTACTGTTTCCACGCTATCTTTACTTTTCTGCTTTTACTTTCAATTGCTATCATTATCCCTTGTGTTTTATCCTTTGTGAACAAGAAGACCGGAGAGATTGACAACCTCTCTGAACTTCGTTGGGAACAAAGTTATCTGTGTCTGTGTGCAGGTCCACGTCAGTTGCGCCGCTGACACCTACTTATCATCTCTGGAGTCCTACTGGAGACAAATCTTGGTATCTTCACCGAGGGAAACTTGCTGCTGCGCTACATCTCAAACCTTCCACTTGGGGTAACCAACGAGGGGCGAGAAGCCATCAAGCGAATTTCTGGCGCCGTTGCCGAGGACTCCGAGTGCTAAGATAGGGGAGTTGCACACTACCCTTTACCTTTGTTTTTTAGTCTTGTTAGTTTACCTTTCAGTTTTTATCTTTGTGTCTTTTATCAAAAATTACAAAAAAATCTGCCACACTTGCTGCTACTATGGGTTCTACTGAAAACACCAAGTTGTGTGACTTCACTAGTCACAACAACCAAGAATTTATCTGCACTCCCATTGCCACACCTGCCACTTCAGCTACCTCTTATGAAATTAAACCTGCTTTGCTAAACCTTGTTATGAGAGATCAATTCTCTGGTGCTGGAGATGATGCTGCTTTACACTTGAATAATTTTGTTGAATTATGTGAGATGCAAAAGTATAAAGAAGTAGAAGGTGATGTTGTTAAGCTCAAGCTCTTTCCTTTCTCTTTAAGGGGAGACACTAAAATCTGGTTTCAATCTTTGCCTAGGAATAGCATAGATTCTTGGGATAAGTGCAAAGATGCTTTTATAGGGAAGTATTACCCACCTGCTAAAATTATCCAATTGAGGAGTAACATTATGAATTTTAAGCAATTGGATAATGAACACGTTGCCCAAGCTTGGGAACGAATGAAATCTCTTGTTAAGAAATGCCCTACACATGGTTTGACTACCTGGATGGTTATCCAGACTTTTTATGCAGGCTTGAACTTTACCTCGCGGAACCTGTTAGATTTGGCCGCGGGAGGAACCTTTATGTCAACTACACTTGGTGCTGCCACGAAGCTTCTGGATGAGATGATGACCAATTATTCCCAATGGCACACCGAACGCGCTCCAACAGGTAGGAAGGTAAATTCTGTCGAGGAAATTACCTCCCTCAATGAAAAAGTTGATTTAATTATGTCTCTACTTACCAAGCAACCCTCTATTGATCCTCATGATGTCCCTTTAAATTCTTTGGTTGCTCAAGAACAAGTAGATATGAACTTTATTGCTAGAAACAACTTCAACAACAATGCTTATAGGGGAAATTTTGCTAGCAATCCTAGACCGTTTCCATCCAACTATGGGAACAACAACACCTACCCTAGCAACAAAAACCCCTCCTCTGAATTAGAAAGCATGCTTAGAGACTTTATCACGACCCAAAAAGCCTTCAACAAAAATGTAGAGGAGAAATTAGCTAAAATAGATAATCTCTCTTTGAAGGTAGAAAGCTTAGCCCTTGATATTGAGATGCTTAAAATTATAACCTCTCCCCTTGAGGAGAATAAAGCCACTCCTATTAATGCTATCCAATTACAAATTAATGAAAATATTAGGATGATGGCTAAACTTAAAGAAAGGAGGGCTAGAGAAAAAGAGGAAGAGGATAGAATTAAAAGCCTTCCTACACACCACACAGTTGCCACTATCCAAATTGTTGAGGACACCCAAACTATTAGCACCCAATGCACTCCTAGTCCCGTTGGACCTATTAATGGTGATGCTAATACCTCAACCGAAAATAAAGAAACTCCTATGAACATAGAGGGTTTCAAACAAGTGAGCCTAGATGACACTACTACCACCTTTTATAGTAGTGATATTGATTTTGATAGTTGTACCCTCTCAGAAGTTATTAGCTTGTTACACAAAATGTCTAGAGACCCTCACACTAGCACACTTAATCTTGCCTTCACGGAGCATATCACAAATGCTCTCATCAAAGCTAGGGAGGAGAAGCTTAGAGTAGAAGCCTCCATACCTAGGAAGCTAGATGATGGTTGGGACCCTATGATAAAAATTAAATTAAATAACTTCTCTTGCTATGCTTTATGTGATGTTGGAGCTAGTACCTCCGTTATGCCCAAAAGAATATTTGATATGTTTGAATTGAAGCCCTTTGAGCCTTGTTCTTTTGGTGTTCGTCTTGTTGATTCTTCCGTAAAGAAACCTTTGGGGAAGATCGACGATGTTCTTATCATTGTCAATGACAACTATGTTCCCGTTGATTTTATTGTTATGGATATAGAGTGTGAACCTTTGTGTCCAATTATTTTGGGACGTCCTTTTCTTCGCACCGTTGGTGCGGTTATTGACATGAAAGAGGGGAATATAAAATTCCAATTCCCATTCAAAAAGGGGATGGAACACTTCCCTAGAAAGAAAATCAAGTTACCTTTTGAGTCCGTTACTCGGGCTAGTTATTCTCTTTCTCTTGATAAAACTTGATTCTTCTTTTGCATCATGCCTAGCTTAAAGGCATAAAAGAAAGCGCTTTCGGGAGGCAGCCCGCAACGAATTTATGTTTTTATTTTTGCTTTTGTTGTGTCTTGATGATTTTTACTACTGTAGCAACATCATTGTATCTTTATTTTTCAGCTTTGTGCCAAGTTATAGCCTCTTACGGCAAGGGAAGTAAAAGTTGTGACATGCTGTCCAGAAAACAGATTCTGTCCTCGTGACCAGAAAAATTCCAGAAAAATCCCAGTTCATCTTTTTGAGCTGAAATGTTTACACAGCATGCTCTATACAATTACGAAACTTCCGTATGTTCTAATTTTTTTGATTTGAGTTGCAGAAGTGCCCCCTAAAATATTCTTTACTACCTGCTGTTCTGTTTTTCACAGATTCTGCCACGTTTTGTCTCTCCTAACTTTTGCAAACCTTAAGCTTGATTTTTCTTTGCAAAAACTTTTTGGCACTCTTGAGAAACAGTAGCTTTTCAAGAATATCTTTATGTCCAGTGGGAAAAAATTATTTTATTAAGGGTACTAACCTCTCTAATCAACTTATGATGAGTTATGTATGAAGGGAGTTTTCAAGTGTGCGATGGAAGATGATGAAAGAAGATCCAGGAGTGTCAAGCGCTCTAGCTTGGGGATGCCCCCATGCATCCCCAACAAATATTCAAGGAGACTCAAGCGTCTAAGCTTGGGGATGCCCCCGTGCATCCCCTTCTCCATCAACAATCATCAGTTCGTCCTTCGTCTCACTATATTTTTATCACTTCATGCGTTATGTGCTATGCTTGGAGCGTCTCGCTCTTAGGTTTTATTTTTAGTTTTATTTAGCTTTGCTTGCTGTTCATAACAAGTTAGATCCCGTCTTACTTTGTGTGGGAGAGAAACACGCTCCACTTTCAAAATTTAGAACACATCATAGGATTTTTCCTGCTTACCTTTTTGCTGTTGTGTGTTCTTTATCTTTTCATAGCTACTGCCATGTTTAGTTTTAGTCTTAGTTTTTCTTTAGCAAGAGCCTTGGCTTTTGTTTAGTTTGTTGCTGGAACTCTTTTTAGTTTTCATGTTTATCTTGTTATAGAGAGTTGGTTGTTGCACTGCGTTGTGTCTTGTCTTGAAAGTAGGTAATTGAGGTTGCTATTTTCTTCTAGTAGTAACTTGCAATAGTTTTGAGGTATTGATGTGAGTAATGTTTGAACTTTTGGTGTCAAGAGCTCTAGCCTATTAGTGATAGGTTTCTTATTTTGGGAAATCCGTGTGTATTTTCAAAACCTACAAAACTAGTTGAGAAATCTACCTACTCGATGGATCACTAATCTTTAGAGGGATCGAATATTAGAGAACACTCACGTACCATGAGTCGAGGATGCGCAAGGATAACCAAACCCCCATACACTCCTCCTCAGGGTACTTGTCTCTTTGTGAACCTCCTTATTAGATTGAGAGTTACCGATAATAAGTGCATGAGTTCTTCGGACTAATGTAGGTATTGAAAGTTGACACTTCCACCTTCCCATATTTTGCTAGCCTCTCCCGTGCCGTGCATTGCCTTCTTCTCACTCCGAGAGTTGGTGTCCACCTTCGCCGGTACATCCAAACACTTGGCATGATACACTCTGTCATCATAAGCCTCCTTATATCTTTCCTCAAAACATCCACCATACCTACCTATCAAGGAATTTCCATATCCTTTCCGAGATATATTGCCATGCAACATCCACCTCTTCATGACTTAATCTTCATGTCATACATGTTCCTGCTACACTGGCAGCGACATACATTGCATACATCATGATAGTTACATCTTCTTTATGATTTTGAGTACCTTGTAAAGTGTGAAAGATTTCCTTTACCTTCTTGTAAAATAGAGTGTTTCCCTTAAGTGAGGAAAAGATCCCAAAGTGGACACAATAAAAGATCCCGAAGAGGACAAATGAGAGTGAAATATAAAGAGCCATTGAGACCACAAAAAAATAAAAAAATATAGAAAAAAGAGAAAAAGAAATAAAAAGAGAGAAAGGGGCAACACTACTATCCTTTTGAGAGATCCACACTAGTACTCCCTTTATATCCTTGTACTCCATAGAGATGATCATTATGCATATAGCTATGTGGGGACCTTCACACTATAGAACTTGGCTTGCATATTCCAAGGATGAGCCTCCTCAAATGAGCTCTAGGTCTTCATGAGCGAGCAAGTTAGATGCACCCCACTAGTTCCTTTGGAGAGCTTCCTAGCTCGTATGTGCATCCGTTGCATGGAAATCCCTACTCCTCACATCATATCTATCATTTGGCATCTCTTGCCTATGATTGTCCTCATTGATGTGAGCCTTTCTCATCCTTTTTGTCTTCCTCCTCCGTACTTCTCTCTTTTCCATCCTAAGTGTCAACTCTCGTGCTTACGCTCATCCACTGCATGAGTGCTCAAAATATCGAAAAGGAGTGGATCAAATTGACTTGTACCTAGCTAGTGGTCTGGGGATGAGTCAAGATAAGATTCCAAAGAGGACCAAGTGTGAAACTTTAGTAGATTGAGTTCTCAACACAAAAATACTTTTCTCGTATTCCCTATCCCCCTTCTTGCACACAAACTCCATTTGGAGACATTCGAGTCACGGACAGCGAGAGCTCTTGCACCTAATGTTCTTTTGTTACTTGTTTCAATGCTAATATAGACTCTTGCATGTTATGACTTGAATTGAATCTCTAACCTTGATTGCTTTACTTTTCAAAGTTCTTTTATGGTTGCTATCATGTCACCACAGAAATTATGCTGTTATCATTTACCTACTCGAGGACGGGCAGGAATTAAGCTTGCGGATGTTGATACGTCCAAAACGTATCTATAATTTCTGCTTGCTCCATGCATGTTTTGTGTGATATTGCTATGATCTAGATACACTTTCATACACTTTTGACCATATTTTGATTAACCTATTAACTCAGTGCACCCCAGTGCCAGTTCCTATTTTCTGCTGTTTTTCTATTTCAGTTTTCCCCCATATAAAAAGTGCCAGAAAAATTACGGGAAAAATATAGGAAAAATCAGCGTACAGGAAGCTTCGTGAAGAGCCCGAGAGGGGCCAGAGGGGAGCCAAGAGGGCCCAGGCGGCCACCCGGCGCGGCCCCACCCCTGGCCGCGCCAGGGGGGCGCCTAGGGCCCCTGGTCCACCTCTGGCTGCCCCCCTTCGCCTATTTATTCTCCATCACGGGGAAACTCCGAAGACATAACCCTTTTTCGTGATCTCTCCTCTGTTCCGCCGCCGCCGCGCTTCCGAGATCGGGAGCACCAGAAGACCTCTTCCCGGTACCCTGCCGGAGGCAGAGCCGACCTCCGGGATTCTCCTCTCCACCATGGATGCTCCCCGGATGTCTCGTGATTAGTTTTCCTTGGACCATGGGTCCATGATCAGTAGCTATGTGATGTTCTCCTCCCCTCTTTGTTCTTCATGGTTTAGACCTCGTGAGCTGCCCTACATGATCGAGGCACTTTTGTAATCTTTCTGCTATTGCTATGCTGAGTTTGATGGGATCTGATGGATTATGATATTATGTTCAGATTGTGATAGAGTAATATATTTGGTTTTTATCTCTTATATTTTTGTTCCTAAGTAATTCTTGCATGTTCTCCGTTGCTGTTTATTGCTTTGGCCAAGTAGTAGGTAGTGACTCCAAGAGGCAACGTTATGCTCGATTGTGGGTTCATGCCCCCCGATGACACGTTTGAGTGACATAAACATGAATCTAGGGGATGTGTTGTTGCCACAAGGTGGAAAACAACGGTGCTTGTAACCGCGGTTGCAAGGATTGTTTACTTTACGCAAAGTTCTTTTTAATGCAGTTGTCTGTTGCTTTGGGTTTACACTTTGGGTGGGGCTCGCAACTTAATACCAGCGAGATGTTCTGGATAGATATCTCAAGGTGGATGATTAGTAGTAGATGCAGTTGGATTACGGTCTACTTATTTTGGCGTACTGCCCGTGCTTTTGAGCCTCTTCCTTTCTTTTGTAGCATAGTTAGCATTGCGGTGCATTCATAATCCTGTCAATTGCCCTTCTATAATTTGTTTACCTCGCATAGCAGTTTTATCGTCTTTTGGGAGAGAGACATCACTAGTGAACATCACGTATCCCGGTCCATATCCTTATTACTGTTTCCACGCTATCTTTACTTTTCTTCTTTACTTTCAATTGCTATCATTATTCCTTGTGTTTTACCCTTTGTGAACAACAAGACCGGAGAGATTGACAACCTCTCTGAACTTCATTGGGAACAAAGTTATCTGTGTCTGTGTGCAGGTCCACGTAGTTGCGCCGCTGACACCTACTTATCATCTCTGGAGTCCTACTGGAGACAAACCTTGGTATCTTCACCGAGGGAAACTTGCTGCTGCGCTGCATCTCAAACCTTCCACTTGGGGTAACCAACGAGGGGCGAGAAGCCATAAGCAAACTACTCTACTCACTTATCTACGACATAAACTTGCATCCAAACTTGGAAAATAAATTTATACACATGCATGCAAGCTCATACGAACAACGCCAAGAGCTACTAAAACTCAATAATGAAGCCACCAATCAAAAATCTAATTGGAGGGGTGAGGGAGTTACATACCAGGGATTATTTGCTCAAAATCTCAGCTCGAATGATGGGATGTAGAGAGAGATCAAAAATCGCCTCCAAGAACAGCAAGAACGCAAGAACTTGAGCAGATCTCGTGTTTTTGGAGAGAGAGGAAGAAGGAGGAAGAAGACATACCTGGAGGTGGGGCTGGTGGGCCCCAGGCGCCCTGTGGGCGTGCCCAGGGGGCAGGCCGCGCCAGTTGGCCGCCTGGGCCACTGGTGGCCCCCCTGGTCAGCCCCAGGTGCCTCTGGGTCACTCCCGGCATGGATTTTTTTTTAATTTTTTTTGGAAATTTTCTGACAACTTCACTGTTGAAAATTTTTCGTAGTTCAAAAAGCTGCGAAACTTTCTGAAAACTTGGAGCAGTGATTAGAGTTGTGAAGTTTCAGAAACATATAAACTTGGTACAGAAAGAAAGATAAAGCTAAAATAAATTCAAACATAACAACCTCTACTTTTTACTTATATAAAACTCATCTAATAGCAAGGTTGATCAAGTCCTACTACCAAACTAGCAATACATAGAGAAAAAAGTTTCACTTACTATGAAGCCTTCATGGTACCTTTACTTTAATGGATATCGTCCCCACCATAATGGTTTTGTATTTGTGGTGCACATGTAGAGGACAATCCCAATCACCAATCTTCCGGTCTCGATATTCTCTATAGAGTTGAGGCAATGCCTTTTGTCAATCTTCTTCGGAAAATACACTGTGTGTTCTTTATCATTCACATTAAAAGTAACCTTTCCTTTATTGCAATCAATAATAGCACCTGCGGTGTTAAGAAAATGTCTACCAAGAATAATAGACATGCTCCCATCCTCGGGCATGTCAAGCACAACAAAATCAGTAAGGATTAAAAAATTAGCAACTTCAACGGAAACATCCTCACAAATACCAATGGGTACGGATGTTGACTTGTCAGCCATCTGAAGAGAGATATCTGTAGGGATTAGTTTTTCTAAAAAAAGTCTCTTGTAAAGAGAAAAAGGCATAACACTCACTCCTGCTCCAAGATCACATAAAGCAGTCTTGACATAATTATTCTTTATGGAGCATGGAATGGTGGGTATACCTGGATCACCAAGCTTCTCAGGAATCTTGCCACTAAAAGAGTAGTTAGCAAGCATAGTAGATATTTCTTAATTAGAAACTTTTCTTTTATTAGTAACAATATCTTTCATATATCTCGAATAGGGAGGTAACTTAATAGCATCAGTCAAGGGAATTTGAAGAAAAAGAGGTTTCATCCACTCACAAAACTTATTGTAATGCTTTTCCTCTTTAGTTTTGAGAGACTTACCAAGAAAGGACATGGGTTTCGGTACCCATGGTTCTCTTTCCTTCCCATGTCTTCTTGAGATGAAGTCTTCTCTAGTGTATTTCTTGCGTTTGTCGGGTGCTTCTTCTTCTCGACCTTCGGGTGGATCATTCTTTTCACCATCCTTTTCAGGCTCAGCACCGTCTTCAGTCTCAGCATCAGAGGTAGATATACTATTTGGATCATTGGAATTGTCAGCTTCTCTGTGCTTCTTCTTCGGAGAACTAACAGTTTCTTCTTCCTGCATTTGAGAATCTTGCTCGATCCTGTTCGGATGCCCCTCCGGATAGAGAGGATCTTGAGTGCTAGTTCCTCCTCGGGTTTTAATCCCGAAGGCCTGTATATCCTGTTTGGCATTGTTAGCAAGAAAATATTTTTGCACATTAGAAATTTGTTCAAGCTGAGTTTGAACCATATGAAAATACTTCACAAGACATTTAACATCATTAACTGTTCTACCTAGAACATCAAGCAAACATTTGATAGCAAGGGAATTATCATGCAACTGACTTCATATCCTCTAATTAAAGTGATCTTGCTTCATAATAAACTTATCAAGCTCATCTAAACATTTATCAGGAGGCTTACCATGAGGGATGTCACTTGCATTGAAATCTAAAAGAGAGTGTACCTCTACCATAGGAGGGTGAGTGGTAGGCTCACACAACTTCTCAATAGGGGGTAGATTCTTCACGTCTTCCATTTTAATACCCTTCTCTTTAATAGACTTCTTTGCTTCTTTCATATCTTCGGGGCTTAGGACAAGCATTCCCCTCTTTTTTGGTGGTGGAGGTGGTTCAGGGACGGACCAATCTTCGTGGTTCTTGGCAATCTTGCCCATTAATTCTTCTGCATCGTCCGGTCTTCTTTTCCTGAAAACACAACCAGCACAACTGTCCAAATAGGATCTAGATTCATCAGTTAGACCAACATAAAATATATCAATTAATTCATTTTTAGGGAATCCATGTACCGGTCTAGCCTGGATCAGACTGCAATACCTCCCCCAAGCTTTAGGGAGCTTCTCACCTGCAACTATTTAAAGTTATAAATTCTTTGTAAAGAAGCATGTTGCATATGAGCAGGAAAGTACTTATCAACAAAATAGTGAGCTAAGTCTTGAGGACTCCTAATGGAACCACATGGTAGTGCATCATACCATGCTTTAGGACCTCCCTTCAAACAGAAAGGAAGAAGCTTAGTAACATAGAAGTTTCGTATCTTTTCATCTGTAATAAACAGGCCACCCAACTCAGTGAGTTTGGTCAGGTGTGCGATAGCATCATCATTTTCTCTGCCATAAAAGGGGTCAGCTTCAACCATAGATATAAGTGAAAGATCAACAGAGAAATTGTAATCAGGATCATTGATGCATATAGGAGATGTAGCAAAAGTAGGATCAGGAACGGTCTTGTTCTTTAGGGAGTTTTTTCGTGAAGCTTCTTAATAGCATCAGGGTCAGAGTCGACAAACTCTGTTAGCTCCCTACATAAATCATCATCAAGTATAATATAATCATCATCAAGGAGTCTCTCCTTGAGTTTACTCAAACAAGGATAATTGTAAGTTCCATCAAAAGGGTAGCAAGCATCAGGAATTTCAATTCTAGATTTTTTTTGCAGCAGCGATCTGTTTCTCAAGAGCGTGAGCAAGTGAACCAATATCATCAAGAGTAGTAGAAGCATCATCAAAAGTATCGGACATAGTAACGGATTCAGTAGAAACATCATGTGGTGGAGGTGAAGCAAACTTACTCATAACTGAAGGTGAATCAAGTGTAGCACTAGTGTTCAGAACAATACCTTTTCTTGTACGGGATGGTAAGATCGGGACCTTGGGGTCTTCTTCTTACCCATAGTAGATAAATTGCAGCAGTAAAATACTTTAGGTAGACTTGTAAATAAAGCTATTCTCCCCGGCAACGGCGCCAGAAAACAGGCTTGATAACCCACAACTGCAGGGGATCGAGATAGTCTTCGCGGGTAAGATAACCCAATTTATAGATTCGACTCAAGGGGAGCCAAAGAATATCCACAAGCTTTGACAGTGGAGTTGTCAGTTCCACCGCACCTGAGATACACTTACTTGCAACAAGATATTAGTAGTAACTGCGATATGGAGGTGATGATAGCAACGGTAATAGTGGTGGTGAAATAGCGACAGTAAAACAGCAAAAGAAAACAACTAGTAACCAGCAGAATTAAAACACTATAGGCTAGGGAGATGGATGGTTGGGCGCTGCATGTATAAGACACATCATGTATTTAACTTGGGGCAAGGCACACAGAAAAGAAATAATCATCTAGGCATAAATCAAACATCAGGCATGTACCCCACAGGTAGTTGTACGTGCTTGCAATAAGAACTTGCCAAACATCTTTTGTCCTACCATCCCGCTACGAACGGGGCCAAAAAGAACTTATGGAGATTAAGTTGCTCCTGTCAAAGAGCACCGGAACAAAGCATTAACAATTAATGGATACACGGAATCCTCAAATTATAGTCCATCCCCTTTGGTGTCCCAAGCTGTCACCTTTGGGATCGCCGGTTCTGGACTATAACAGGTGCATACAACTCATATATAGGATCAAGAACACAAATATATTCATGCAAACACATAGTGTTCAGATCTGAAATCATGGCACTCGGGCCCAAAGTGACAAGCATTAAGAGCAACAAGTTGAAGCAAAGATGATAAACACCAATCTAGATGATAGGCAACATGCCCCCAACAATCTGGTAAACTATTACATGATCTAACTCATCCAATCCCTACCATCCCCTTTGTCTACAACAGGGAATTACTCACACATGGATGGAGAAGTCATGGAGGGAGGATGGAGTGGTGATGATGATGACGATGGCGATGATCTCCCCTCACCGGAGGCCAAAACAGCCTCCAGATTTTCCCTCCCAGAGAAGAACAGAGGGCAGCGGCGGCTCCGCGACGAGAATTGGGAAAACGACTTCTGTTTCGGGGTTTCTCTGTCACCGGAATAAATAGGAGCCTCGGTAAGGCACCAGAGGAGGGGGGAGTCCCCAGGCGGCCAGAGGGCGCGGTCCCACCCCTGTCCGCGCCAGGGGGGGCGCCTGGGCCCCCCTTGGCTACCCTCTGGTCCCACTTCTGGCACAATGGCCCCTCGGGTGCGTGGATTTTCTGTGATTTTTCCTGGAATTTTCTGAGACACCTAAAAATCCATTTTCCTGCACACAATAAAACCATAAAGGCAGCTCTGATGAAATCAGCGTTAGTCCGGGTTAGTTTCATCCAAATCATGCAAGAATGAGGGCAAAACAATAGCAAAAGTGTTTGGAAAAGGGGATACGTTTGAGACGTATCAGCGGATCTCAAGGAAAAGTTCATCAAGAACTTCCAAAGCACTTGTCGGCGAGCTACCAGAATTGTTGACTTGGAGCATTGTGTCCAGAAGGAAGGAGAGTCGACCCTAAGTTGGGCACGACGGGTAGCAGAAATAATCCACTCCTCGGACAATATCACTGCCCAAACAACCGTCATTGTCTTGGAAAGGAACTGCAAGATTGAGCCCCTAGTGGACAAGCTTGGCCGACTCAAGAGGACGTTCAAGGATATATAAGAGCTCATGAACGCGGTTACCAAATATGCCGAGTCTGAAAAAACCAAGGATACTGACCCTCAAGAGGATAAAGCCGGCCAGAACAAAAACGGCGGCAAAACATCCCAGAATCAGAATCAGCAAACCAAGCGGCGACTTGATCAGAGTACTTCTGACCATGTAGCCAACACAAATGTCAGCTCCCAAATACAGAAGCAGGGGGCAACAACTACCGCAAGTCGGAAGGAAATTAAGCCCAAACAGCTTTGAAGCAGCTATGAAGAGTCCTTGCCCAACCCATAGGAAACCCGGTTGCCCAGCCAACCACAACTGGGAGGATTGCAATTTCATGAAAGAGTTTGCACGGCGTGGGAACCAGGGACCTCCCGGGTCAGGTGGGGGAGCCGGACAGAACAGTAACAACCAAAATCCTGGTTATCAAGGAGCCGGCGCAATGCCTCAACACCAAGGACCCGGAAGAGGGGACCAGCAAAATCAGTCAGGACTTGCTGAATTCCAAGCAAACCCGAAACAGCTCCATGACCGTGCAGCATATCACGTTTTCACCACCAGCAATTGCCGGAGGGGTAGGAAGCTGCAACGGAGAGCCGCTATGGCTGTGACTGGAGAGCTGGCTTGGCCTAGGTGGCTTAATTGGTGAGAACAACCAATCACTTGGACAAGGGATGACCACCACCCGGTGGTGGATAACCCGGGGGCTCTGGCTCTAGTATAGTAGTCTCTCCACAGATTGGAGGATATACACTTGACAAAGTACTCATGGACGGAGGAATCAGCATCAACATCCTTTACTACGAAACTTTCCGCAGGATGGGACTGACCCAAAAACAGCTGCAACCCTCCAACACCGTTTTCCATGGAATAGTCCCAGGAAAGTCGGCACGTCCGATAGGCAAGATCTACCTGGAGATGGCTTTTGGAAACTTCAAAAATTTCCGCTCCGAGCTCATACCCTTTGAAGTGGTAAAACTCGAGAGCCCATATCACGCCATTTTAGGCAGACCAGCTTACGCTAAATTCATGGCTCGGCCATGCTATGTCTACTTGAATCTAAAAATGTTGGGTCCCAATGGCCCGATCACAGTGGATGGAAGTCGGTCAAGGGAAGCGGAGTGTGACGAACAACACGTCAAATTCGCCGAGTCGGCATGCGCCAAAGAGGACTTGTCAGCATACCAAGAAAAGGTAGACCCGGCAGACCCCACAATCCTGAAGAAACCGACTCCCGACAACAATCCCAAGTTCCAACCGGCTCAGGATACAAACAAAGTTGACTTTTCCCTGGTGACTCTTCTCAGCAGTTCATCATTGGGAAAGAGTTATCTGATAAATAGGAAATCGTGCTCATCGAGTTCCTCCGTGAGAATCGAGACATCTTTGCATGGAAACCCCCTGATATGCCAGGTGTCCCGAGGGAACTAGCTGAGCACCACCTAAATATAGATCCAAAGATGAAGTCAGTCAAGCAATTCCTTCGCCATTTCAACGACGAAATGATAAACTTTATTGGGGAAGAGATAGCCAGGCTTCTTGCCGCTGGATTCATCATGGAATTCTTCTATCCAGAATGGCTCGCAAACCCGGTCCTCGTTCTGAAAAAGAACGGGACCTGGCGTATGTGTATCGACAATACCGACTTGAATAAGGCCTGCCCAAAGGATCCCTTTGCGCTACCTCGTATTGAAAAAATTGTAGACTCAACTGCGGGGTGTGAGCTCCTGTGTTTCCTTGACGCCTACTCTGGTTACCACCAGATCAAGATGGCCCTTGCGGATCAAGAGAAAACGGCTTTTATCACTCCTTTCGGGATCTACTACTATACTTCTATGCCTTTTGACCTTAAGAATGCGGGAGCCACGTATCAGCGAACAGTGCAGAGTTGCCTCAAAGAGAAAATTAGACACAAAGTGCACGCTTATGTGGACGATATAGTGGTCAAATCCCAGCTGGCCGACTCACTCATCAACGACTTACAGGAAACCTTCAAAAACCTGCGCAAGTACCAGATGAAGTTAAACCTGGCCAAATGCACCTTCGGGGTACCTGCAGGTAAACTCCTCGGATACATAGTATCTGAGAGAGGCATTGAGGCAAACCCGGAGAAGATCAACGCTATCATGACTCTTCAGAAGCCGGCCTCAGTCAAAGGAGCCCAACGACTCACAAGATGCGTAGCCGCATTAAGTCGGTTTATCAGCCGGCTCGGGGAAAAGGAAATTCCCCTGTACCGACTTCTGAGGAAATCAAAAAAAATTGTTTGGGATGATGAAGCCGACCAGGCCCTAGAATCACTAAAGAAGCAGTTATCCCACGCTCCAATCTTGGCGGCTCCCAAGCCAAAGTAACCTATGTTACTATATATTGCAGCCAATAATCGAGCAGTTAGCGCTGTGGCTATTGTTGAGCGGATGGAAGCCGGTAAAGAGAACCCTCTGCAGAGGCCAGTCTATTACGTTAGTGAATTTTTGACTTTATCAAAGCAACATTACCCTCACTGGCAGAAATTGGCCCTTGGTGTATTCATGGTGAGTCGGAAGCTCAAACACTATTTTCAGGAGCACCCCATAACCGTAGTCAGCTCAGCACCGCTTGCAGATATCATCCAAAACCGGGAAGCCACGGGAAGGATTGTAAAGTGGGCCATAGAGTTGGGGGCTTATCACATCAAATATGAACCACGCACGGCCATCAAGTCCCAGACATTGGCCGACTTCATCAATGAATGGACAGAGATCCAAGCACCTCCGGAGAACCCGATCAACAAGTATTGGACTATGAACTTTGATGGAAGTCGGCAGCTCCAAGGGTCAGGAGCCGGCGTGGTCCTTACCTCACCTAAAGGGGAGAAATTCTGCTATGTTCTGCAGTTGCAGTTCACTTGCACCAACAACGCAGCAGAGTATGAAGCCTTACTTCATGGGCTACGGCTGGCTCGTGAGATGAGCATAAGTCGCATCCAATACTATGGAGAATCTGATCTCGTTTCTCAACAAGTGTCAGGAAAATGGAATTCCAAGGATCCTATAATGGCAGCTTATTGACGAGAAGTGGAAAGACAAGCCAGATTTTTTGTTGGATACCAGGTGGATTATGTGGACCGTAGGCAAAACGAAGCAGCAGATGCCCTGTCCCGACTCGGCTCTCAGCGAAAACCGGTCCCTCCAAACGTATTCCTGGATGTTCGAACAAAACCGTCTGTACAACCACCAACAGAGCAAGACATAGCAGAGCCGGATCCAGAGCCGGCTTTGGTTGCTGCAATTCATGATACACCCTCATGGGTCGTACCTTACTTGGATTACAAGACTCGGGGAATCCTTCCTCAAGATGAGATTTTGGCCAGACAAATTGTCAGGAGAAGCCAATCCTTTGTACTCATCAATGGTGAGTTACATCGGTGGAGTGCCGCCGTTGTTTTCCAGAGATGTGTCTCACCAGAAGAAGGTAGAGCCATCCTCAATGAAATACACTCTGGAGATTGCGGACACCATGCCAGCTCTCGTTCGCTTGTAGCTAAAGCCTTTCGACATGGCTTCTACTGGCTCACAGCACATGCGGAGGCAGAGGACATAGTAAATAAATGTGATGGATGTCAGCGCTATGCAAAGCAAGATCACGTGCCGGCTCAAGAACTCAGGATGATCCCTATCACTTGGCCCTTTGCGGTATGGGGGCTTGATATGGTGGGACCTTTCAAAAAGTCGGCCAACAAGAATACCCACATATTAGTGGAAGTGGACAAGTTTACCAAATGGGTCGAGGCAGAGCCGGTCAACAAATGTGACGCTGCGACATCACTGAAATTCTTGAAAAAGATCATATACAGATTCGGCTACCCCCAAAACATCATCACTGATAATGGTTCTAACCTATCAGAAGGGGTTATGCAGCGATTCTGCCAGAACGAGCACATCCTACTCGACCTTGCATCAGTGGCTCACCCACAGTCCAACGGACAAGCCGAGAGAGACAACCAAGAGTTACTCCGAGGCATCAAACCCCGACTCTATGTCCCCTTGATAAGGACGCCGGGTTGCTGGGAGGAGAATTTACCCTCAGTATTGTGGAGCATCAGGACGACTCCTAATAGGTCGACAGGCTATACGCCCTTCTTCCTAGTCTATGGAGCGGAAGCCATTCTCCCAAGTGACATACGTCATGACTCACCAAGAGTCACCGCATATGTAGACGCCAAAAACGAGAAAGCAAGGCAAGATTCCTTGGATATTCTCGATGAAAAACGAGATTTGGCCGCGGCTCAGTCGGCTATTTACCAACAAGATCTGCAACGCTATCATAGCCGCCGCATAAAAAGTCGGACTTTCCAGGAAGGTGATTTAGTGCTCCGACTCATACAGAAAAAAGATGGAATGCACATGTTATCCTCTCCTTGGGAAGGACCGTTTGTGGTCAACAAGAATCTATACAGTGGATCCTACTACCTAGTTGATATACGCGAGAAGGCAGACACGCGCACATGCATGGAGGAGACTCCCAGGCCGTGGAACATCGCACAAGTCCGATATTACACTTGAGTAGAACAGGAACATTACTGTACATTTATCCAAGTCGACACACGTCGCACTGGCTTTCACCATGTTAACATATATATAAGCCGACATTCGTCGCGCCGGCTTTCGCCATGTAATATACATAAGTCGACTTTTGTCGTACTGGCCCTCGCCACATATACCTAAGTAGACATCTGTCGCACCGACTCTCGCCATATCGACTCTTCTTTACTTTTTTTTGTTTCATGTTATTTATTTTGCATCATACATTGCATGTTTTTCATTTTATATCTCAGAGACCTGGGGGCTTGATCAACCCTTCTATTGGTACTGAGCATGTATATTTCTTATTCAGGGGAATCGGGGAGCTCGATGACAATCATTGACTCTGTATCCGAAAACTCGACATATATATCTAAAAATCCACATGTGTATAAGCTTATTCAGGGGCAGTAGGGGAGCTCGATGTCACTCATTGACTCTTATCTGAAGAAATCCCTGCATATACATGAACTGGCTAAACCATGCCTTAATCTTGGCCTGTATAGCTCAAGCTCATACGACCTACGTGTACCCGGCTTAGCCTAAAAACCTTTGGGGCTGACAGCAATGCCTACCGAGTTTGGTCTTAAGTACAGGGAACGCTAGTCATATGTAGCCGGCTTACAGAGAGGTTCCGACTCCTGGATAACCCAATAATCTATCTCAAACACGAGAAGATGAGGCATGTTTAATCCAGAGTCGACTTCTATATGAGCCTTCATACTTTATTTTTGCATACATCAACATCATAGCATACTTTTTCTTTTATCATTTTATATGTGATCCAAAAGATGCACCGTGAGCATTAACCAGTGTGACTCGGTATGACACAAAAGATGCTCATACCGACTCATGGGGACTATAGCTCAAAAACCTCTATGACTCGGTATGACACAAAAGATGCTCACACCGACTCATGGGGACTACAATTTGAAACTATGATTTGACAAAACTTGTCGATTCACATATAATAAAAAGTGAACCCGTCTTAGTTTAACGCATTTTCCGACTCTACACAATGTCGCCAAGTTTTTCTGAGAAAGGGAACGCAAAGACGAGGGACAGACCTATGTGACTCGGTATTACACCTAGATGTACATACCGACTCATGGGGATTACACTTCGAGAAACTCTTTCTACAAGATTCGGCACGACGCAATGTTGTTCGTACCAATTCCTGGGAAATATAACTTCCAATTTTTATGAATTGGTTCGGCACACAAGGTGTCCATACCAACCATGGGGGCTACAAGCCAATTTTACCCGTGAGTCGATATGACACCAGTTTTCAAACCGACTCAGGGGGCTACATATACTGTCAAGGAAATCGGCCCTCATACATACATATTATCTTATCAGTCAGGTACAAAAACCGACTTACATATTAGATGGGAAATAAAAATTCTCATTCATCATAGATCAGGTCTTACATCAATAGCATACAAGACAAAAGCCGACAGTACCTACATCAATCTACTTGATAAAACTACGGCTTCAGCGGCATCAGTGGTCGTCTTCAGAGTCGGCTTCATCATCAGATGAAGAGGCTTGAGCTTCATCACTACTGCTCGAGCTCTCCATGCAACAGCCGGATCGATCACCATCTGAGTCGAAAATCTTGGCCCATAGGGTCTCATCACCATCATATTTGAAAATGATAGTATCTCCCTTATGAATGTTCCTGGAGCGAAGGAAAGTTTTCTAACCCTTCTCCAAGAACATGGAGGCTTGGTCAAAAAAGCTGGTAGACACCGGAATGGGTCCATGAGGGCACCTCTCAAAGAGGAGCCAAAGACTTGGAGGCTTGGAATCCATTAAAATCTGAGCAAACGATTCAGGAAGCTTTACCCAACGACGGACTGCCTAAACCTTCACCAAGAACTCGCTCCTCTCAGGAGAAGAAGGTGGAGATTCAAATGGAGAAATGGAATGCGTGCCTCTTCCCCTGCCACGACCATGGCCCCGTCCACGGCCACGACCTCGACCACCGCGAGTACCAGCGCTAGAACCAGCGTCATCGGTCGCCGAAGGAACACGGGTGCTTAGCTTGGGAGCCATGGAGAGTTGCGAGAAAAAGAAACAAAGGAAGAAGATATGAGAACTCAGAAGATAAACTTCTTGATGGCAATTTATAGCGACTACAAGGAAAATCAATCAATGCTACGGGTAAACTACCCATGGTGGGTGACATCTATGGAAAGACTCCTCGATTCCCACAACGACATGAATGCCTCTAACAGTGGCGTCTCGGGCAGAGAGACTATAAATGTAAAAACGGATCTTTGATCAAAAGTCAAAGAAATTTTTTCAAGTAGAAGATGATGTGAAGCTAAAGAGAGTTGGCTCCGACTCGTAGTGAGCATCAAATATTAGTCGACTCAACCAGAAGAGTCGGTCCTATAAAGATAAAGTAACTAAAGCAAGATTGAAGAGAGACGACTCCGACTCCCAATCAACGCCAAGTATGAAGTCGGCTTTTAACCCATGAAGAGCCGGCGGCAATGAAGAAAATGAAGAAGATTGCTATGAAGACTAAAGCATCACAACAATCCTGGATGATAATGTCGGGGGATGGATCGGGCCCATAGACCCGGCATTAGAAACCTCTGGGCCGACTTACATACGAAGGCCCACAAAGAAGACCCGGCCAGGAGTCGGACGTGCCAAGCGTGAAGATTGAAGCCCTAGAAGGAATTCGACTTACCTTGTATAACACGTAGTAAATTTTTAAAGTAGAATAGAACTCCATCTCGTGTAGGAGTCGGACTCACGGAATCCCGGGACCCGGTAACTTTATAAGCCGAGGTCCACGGGAGCCATAGCCAGAACTTACCACAAGCCAAGACTAGACAACTCGCGATACAACCTAGATCTGCACAAGACTAAGGTTGCGAAACATCACCACTGTAAGCGATAAGGTCGGCTCTTCCTATTGAGGACACGATCCCACAATAATCAAGAAGCAAGAGTAGGTCTTTACTGCAACGATGGGGCTGAACCTTGGTAAACCGCCGAGTCCCGTGTCTATGTGGACTCTCTCCTCGAATTCGCCTCACAGCAAAGGTCCAATGATAAGTCCGACTCCGCGGACATCTGCCGTGACTTCCCCACGACAGGATAGCCGAAGAGCCCCTGTGATGCTGGCTCATCTTCGGGCACAGCACAGAAGCAACGCGTCTGGATTCCGCACAGTGTGATGCGTCCAACTGCCCCTGCACCAAAGCCTTCGTATGTTGCACCCCGTCTGCCTCCGCCCCCGGCGAGATAGCCGAAGACTGAGACTACACCCCTCCGTCCTCAAGATGGCTTGTGTTTCAAGTGCCGTCAACCAGGCCATATCTCCAGAGACTGCCCCCTGCGACAGAATCAACTGGTAGTTCACCCTGCTAGCCACGGAAATGGCCGTGGCAACAATGGGGCCCTCAACTATTATACTGGGTCAAATACTCATGCTCATGGTCATGCTTACAACATTGACGTTGAAGTAGCTCAGGAATAGCCCGCTACTGTGATGGGTACCCTCATCGTTAACTCAATACCTGCTACTGTTTTATTTGATACAGGAGCATCACATTCATTTATGTCTGGAGCATTTGCATCTAAGCATGAGATATACCACGAAAAGATGCATACCCCCTTAATAGTCCGGACTCCCGGTACCCAGTGTCGTGTTGACATGGTTGCACCTAACCTCACCATCGAGATCGAAGGATTCGAATTCATGGGTTCTCCACACATTCTGAAAACCTCCACCATTGACCTTATCCTTGTCATGGATTGGTTGAAAGCCCATGATGCCACACTTTATTGTGGCACCAAGGTCATCCAACTCTTTCAACCTTCTGGCGCGATTGTGAGTCATACTGCCATTGTGTCGATGAATGCCGAAGCTTGTATATATGCTCTGAATGCCTTGAATGTCGCACTTCTCGAAGGGATTGAGAAAGTTCCAATCGTTTGTGATTTTACCGACGTATTTCCAGAAGAAATGCCGGGGATACCCCTGATTAGAGAAGTTGAATTCGTCATCGACTTGAAGCCCGACACCGTCCCTATTGCCAAGCGCCCGTATAAGATGCCACCTCACCACCTCCTTGAATTGAAGAAGGACATCGACACGACCCTCGAGAAAGGCTTCATCCGTCCAAGTTCCTTTGCTTGGGGAGCACCTTCGCTCTTTGTCAAGAAGAGTGATGGCACGAACCGTTTGGTCCAAGATTACCGACCTATCAACCAGGCCACAATACAGAACAAGAACCCCCTCCCTCGAATCAATGATCTTTATGATCAACTTGCTGGATCCACGGTGTTTTCAAAACTCGACTTGAGGTTGGGTTATCACAAAATCCGGGTCCGTGATGAGGACATCCCGAAGACCGCATTCATTACTCGCTATGGTTCATACGAGTACACCGTCATCTGATCGCTTCTCGCCCTTCGTTGGTTACCCAAAGTGGAAGGTTGAGATGTAGACAGTAGAAAATTTCCCTCAGTGAAGATACCAATGTTTGTCTCCAGTAGGACTCCAACAACGAGGAAGGTGACAACGGCGCCAGCAATTAGGCGGCTGACGTGGACCTGCACACACAACAGATAACTTTGCTCCCAACGAGTTCAGAGAGGTTGTCAATCCCTCCGGCCTTGTTGTTTACAAAGGATCAAACGCACAGGATAATAATGATAGTGATAGCAACTTAAAAGTAAATAAAGCAGAAAATAAATAGTGGGTGTATACAATATTGGAAATATGGACCGGGATCCCATGATGTTCACTAGTGACGTATCTCTCCCAAAAGACGATAAAATAGCCATGCGAGGTAAACAAATTACAGCTGGGAAATTGACAGGATTATGTGCGCAAACCAATGCTAACTATGCTATAAAGAAAGGAAGAGGCTCAAAAGTTTGGGCGGTATTCCAAGACAAGTAGACCGAAATCCATCTGCATCTACCTACTAATCATCCACCTTGAGATATCTATCCAGAACATCTCGCTGGTATTAAGTTGCGAATCCCACCCAAAGTGTAAACTCAAAGAAACAGGCAACTGCATTAAAGAACTTTGCGTAAAGTAAACAGTCCTTGCACCCGCAAGTACAAGCACCGTTGTTTTCTCCCTTGTGGCAACATCACATCCCCTAGACTCATGTTTCTGTCACTCAAGCTAGTCATCAGGGGGCATGAACCCACAATCATGCATAAAGCTGCCTCTTGGAGTCACTACCTACTATTTGGCCAAAGCAATAAACAACAACGGAGAACATGCAAGAATTACTGAAGAACATAAATATGAAAGAGGAGAATCAAATATATTACTCAAACACAATCTGAACATAGTCTCATAATCCATCGGATCCCAGCAAACTCAGCATAGCAACAGCAGAAAGATTACATATGTGCTTCGATCATGTAGGGCAGCTCACGAGGTCTAAACCATGAAGAACAAAGAGGAGAGAACATCACATAGCTACTGATCATAGACCCATGGTCCAAGGTGGACTACTCACGGTTCATCCGGGAAGCATCCATGGTGGTGGAGAAGCTCCCGGAGGTGGTTCCTCCCTCCGGTAGGGTGCCAGGAAGAGGGCTCCTGGTGCTCCCGATCTTGGAAGCGCGGCGGCGGCGGAACAGAGGAGAGATCGCGAAATAGGGTTCTTTCCCTGAGGGTTTCGTGTCACGGGGAATAAATAGGCGAAGGGGGCAGCCAGAGGTGGACCAGGGGCCCCAAGCGCCCCCCTGGCGCGGCCTAAGGGGTGGCCGCGCCAGGTGGCCACCTGGGCCACCCCTGGCTCCCCTCTGGCCCATTTGGGCTATTCCCGAAGCTTCTTGTATGCTGATTTTCCCTATATTTTTCCCAAATTTTTTTGGCACTTTAAATAATGGGAAAACCTGAAATACAAAAACAGCAAAAAACAGGAACTGGCACTGGGGTGCACTGAGTTAATAGGTTAGTCCAAATATGATCAAATGTGTATGGATGTGCATCAATATCATAGCAATATCACACAAAAGAAGCATGGAGCAAGCAGAAATTATAGATACGTTTTGGACGTATCAACATCCCCAAGCTAAATTCCTGCTCGTCCTCGAGTAGGTAAATGATAACAAAAATAATTTCTGTGGTGACATGCTACCAACCATATAAGAACTTTTAAGTAAAGCAATCAAGGCATCTAATTCTATTCAAGTCATAACAGGCAAGAGTCTATATTAGCATTGAAACAAGCAACATAAGATCATAAAGGTGCAAGAGCTCTCGCTGTCCGTGACTCGAATGTCTCCAAATGGTGTTTGTGTGCAAGAAAGGGGATAGGGTTTACGATAAAAAAAAGTATTTTTGTGTTGAGAAATCAATCTACTAAAGTTTCACACTTGGTCTTCTTTGGAATCTTATCTTTACTCATCCCTAGACCACTAGCCAGGTACAAGTCAAAATGATCCACTTCCGTTCGATATTTTGAGCACTCATGCAATGGATGAGCGTAAGCAAGAAAGTTGACACTTAGGATGGCAAAGAGAGAAAAATGGTGGGGGAGGAAGACAAAAAGGTGTGAAAGGCTCACATCAATGAGGACAATCATGGGCGAGAAAGCGAAATGATAGATATGATGTGAAGAGTAGGTATTGCCATGCAACGGATGCACATATGAGCTAAGGTAAGCTCTCCAATGGAACTAGTGGGGGTGCATCCAACTTGCTTGCTCAAGAAGACCTAGAGCTCATTTGAGGAGGCTCATCATTGGAAAATACAAGCCAATTTCTATAGTGTGAAGGTCCCCACATAGCTATAAGAATGATAATCTCTATGGAGTACAAGATATAAGAGGGAGTACGAGTGTGGATCTCTCAAAAGGAATAGTAGTGTGCCCCCTTCTCTCTTTTTATTTCTTTTTCTATTTTTTCTATTTTTTGTATCTTTTTGGTGGCCTCAATGGCTCTTTCTATTTCTCTCATTTGTCCTCTTCGGGATCTTTTGATTTTGTCCTCTTTGGGATCTTTTCCTCATTTTAGGGGCATCACTCTATATATTACAAGAAGTATAGAAGATCTTTCACATTTTACAAAATTTCTCATCATAAAGAATGAAACTATCATGAAGTATGAAAATGTATGCCTCTTCTAGTGTAGAAGGATATGCAATGATACTAGCGAGTCATGTAGAAATGATTAGGGAAAGGCCCAACTAGCATGCGGCTCATCGATCAAGCGAAATCATGTATAACATGGAGATCAAGTCATGAGAAGGTGGATGCTGCATGGCAATGTATCTCGGAAAGGCTATGGAAATGCCTTGATAGGTAGGTATGGTGGCTGTTTTGAGGAAGGATATAATGTGGCTTATGATGACAGAGTGTATCGTGCCAAGGATTTGGATGTACCGGCGAAGGTGGACGCCAACTCTCGGAGTGAGAAGGAGGCAATGCACGGCAGAGGAGAGGCTCGAAAAATATGGGAAGGTGGAAGTGTAAAATTTCGAATACTCACATTAGTCCGAAGAACTCATGCACTTATTATCGGTAACTCTCAATCTAATAAGGAGGTTCACAAGGAGACAAGTACCCCGAGGAGGAGTGTATGGGGGTTTGGTTATCGTTGCGCATCCTCGACTCATGGTACGTGAGTGTACTCTAATATTCGATCCCTCCAAAGATTAGTGATTCATCTAGTAGCTAAAGTTCTCAACTAATTTTGTAATTTTTGAAAATAAACACGGATTGCCCAAAATACAACATCTATCACTAATAGGATAAAAATCTTGACACCAAAAGTTCAAACATTACTCATGGCAACACCTCAAAACTATTGCAAATTACTACTACAATTGAATAGCAACCTCAATTACCTAATTCAAGTCAAGACACACAACTCAGTGCAACAGGCAAACTCTCTAAACAAGATAAACATGAAAACTCAAGAGAGTTCCAGCAACAAACTAAACAAAAGCTCTTACAAAGATAAGCATGAAAACTAAGAGCTAAAACATGACAGTAGCTATGAAAAAGATAAAGAACACACAGCAAAGAGATAGGCATGAAAAGTCCTATGATGTGTTTTAGGTTTTGAAAGTGGAGCGTGTTTCTCTCCCACACAAAGAAAGCTGGGTTTTAACTTGTTATGAACAGCAAGCAAATCTAAAGAAAACTAAAAAGGAATTAAAGAGCAAGACACTCCAAGCATAGCACATAACGCATGAAGTGATAAAAATATAGTGGAACAAAAGACGAACTGATAATTGTTGATGGAGAAGGGGATGCATGGGGGCATCAGTCGGGGGGATGGATCAGGCCCATAGACTCGGCATTAGAAACCTCTGGGCCGACTTACATATGAAGGCCCAAAAATAAGACCCGGCCAGGAGTTTGTCGTGTCAAGCATGAAGATTGAAGCCCTAGAAGGAAATCGACTTACCTTGTATAAAGCACGTAGAAAACTTGTAAAGTAGAATAGAACTCCACATCGTGTAGGAGTCAGACTCTCGGAATCCTAGGACCCGGCACCTTTATATGCCGAGGTCCACGGGAGCGAGAGGCAGAACTTGCCTCAAGCCAGGACTAGACAACTCGCGCTAAAACCTAGATCTCCACGAGCCTAAGGTTGCGAAACATCATCACTGTAATCGATACGATCGGCTCTTCCTATTGAGGAGTCGATCCCACAATAGTCAAGAAGTAGGAGTAGGTCTTTACCGCATCGACGGGGCCGAACCTGGGTAAACCGCCGAGTCCCGTGTCTATGTCGATTCTCTCCTCGAATTCACCTCGCAGCAAAGGTCCCATGATAAGTCCGACTCTACGGACATCTGACGTGACTTTCCCATGACAGTTGACGCCCACTGTGGGGCCTGCGCTCGCAGATGTTGAGATTCTAGGGGGAGCTCTGCAAGGTATGGAAGGATTCGTGGCTGCATGAATCACCAGGAGTCGACGTGCAAAGCTCTGCATCGACGACTCGACTTGGGGCCCTGATGCTGATTTCGTTGAATCCGGTTATCGGGTCCTGATCGGGTCTATTCATATCTTCATTGGGAAGACAGACGGATCTGAGCCAGAGCCGGATCCTGAAGTCCCTCTGGAAACCTCGAGTCGGCGACATGCCGTCTCAAGGCACACTTTTGTTTGGTTCATCGCTGGATCTCCAGAGTCGGCGCGCTCTGTCGAGTCTCTGACACCCGACGCCTCGGAAGAAACATCTGACGCTAACAAGCTTTTCAGATACCGACTCCATCCGATCCGCCGGGAGCAACAGACTCGGCCCGGGAACAGCAGAATACGATACCGACTTCCCGCAGTACGAGCCTCCATACTGCGTGACAATGTTCATGGCAGGCACCGAAACAGGGAAGTCAGCCGGCTCAAGGCGCGGCGCAGAATTGGAACGCATAGACGGCTCACAACACGGCCCCTAATCTAGATAGGGAGCAGCCAGAAGTTCTCACGAGAGCAGAAGCCCTCACTAATACCTTAAACGCCCTGGACGAAGCCTTAGCCGCACCAATGACCATGGAAAACCAGGAGGCCTGGAGAACCAAGGTCAACGGACTCAAGGCCCAGATAATGAACATACGGAGGGAAATGAACTCTCAGAACGCATAAATGGTGGAAAGAGAAACCCAACTCGCCCAAGAAACCAGGCGCATACGACACGAGTCGGAGTTGATAGAAGCTCAGAAACTAAGTCTCGCCAACACACGCCACGCAGGACCCGCGAGCCGGATCCCTGTTGATCTCCGGGCACGGAGACTATTCCAGGATACGCATTAGTCGACTCCCCCAGGGTACACGCCATCAAGGCAACCTGCCCCCTCACCACGGCAGGAACGGTTACATACACCTCCGGATCATTTCAATAACCCCATGAAAAACGTGGTGGCAGCGACACGGTGACTCGCCAGCATGCCTGCGCATGGAGACACTCCGGTGGACCAGGCCACTCGAGGGGAAATCGATCTGCTCAAAACCACAATCACACAGCAAGGCCAGTACTCACAGGGATTCCAATACTTACATGAGACCCCATATACAAGTATGAGACGGCAAGCGGATTCACCGGCTCCACCACCGCCAGACCCGCTGGGGGAAATAAGGATCCAAGGCCTGCCGACTGGATTCAATACCGAACGCCGTGTAGAGCAGATGAGCCAACCTCCACCCCAAGATAAAGACATCGAGTTCATCTGCAGATCTGTGGGAAACCGATGCCTGGTGCCGGCTCTACGAAATACACGCTTTCCATCAGATGTCAAGGGCCCATGCAAGATAACGAACTATGCAGCTGTCATGGACCCGACAACTTGGATCAAAAGTTATGACCTAGCCATGGACATGTTACAAGCCATCGAAGGAGTTTGTACCCGTTACCTAATAATGATGTTGGAAGGTCCGGCTCGCACATGGTTCAGAAACCTCCCAGAGAATTCTGTCACCTCCTGGGCGGATCTCAAGGAAAAATTCAGCAAGAACTTCCAAGGCACATGTCGGCGAGCCACCACAATTGTTGACCTGGAGCAATGTGTCCAGAAGGAAGGAGAGTCGACCCTGAGTTGGGCACGACGGGTAGCAGAAATAATCCACTCCTCGGACACTATCACTGCCCAAACAGCCGTCATTGTCTTGGAAAGGAATTGCAAGTTCGAGCCCCTGGTACACAAGCTTGGCCGACTCAAACGAACGGTCAAGGATATAGGAGAACTCATGAACGCGGTTATCAAATATGCCGAGTCTGAAAAAACCAAGGATATTGAACCTCAACAGGATAAGGCCGGCCAGAACAAAAATGGCGGCAAAACATCCCAGAATCAGAGTCAGCAAACCAAGCGGCGACCTGATCAGACTACTTCTGACTTGGTAGCCAACACAAACGTTGGCTCCCAAAGACAGAAGCAGGGGGGCAAAAACTACCGCAAGCCTGAAGGAAATTTTCGCCCAAACAGCTTTGAAGCAGCTATGAAGAGTCCTTGCCCGACACATAGTAAACCCGGTCGCCCAGCCAACCACACCTGGGAAGATTGCAATTTCATGAAAGAATTTGCACAGCGTGGGAACCAGGGACCTCCCGGGTCAGGTGGGGGAGCCGGCCAGAACGGTAACAACCAAAATCCTGACTACCAAGGAGCCGGCGCAATGCCTCCACACCAAGGACCCGGATGAGGGGCCCAGCAAAATCAGTCAGGGCTTGTTGGATTCCAAGAAAACCCGAAACAACTCCATGACCGCGCAGCATATCACGTTTTCACCACCAGCAGTTGCAGGAGGGATAGGAAGCTGCAACGGAGAGCCGCTATGGCTTTGACTGCAGAGCCGGCTTGGCCCAGGTGGCTTAATTGGTCAGAACAACCAATCACTTGGACAAGGGATGATCACCCCCCGGTGATGGATAACTCGGGGGCCCTGGCACTATTAGTCTCTCCACAAATTGGAGGATATACACTCGACAAAGTGCTCATGGACGGAGGAAGAAGCATCAACATCCTTTACAACGAAACTTCCCGCGGGATGAGGCTGACCCAAAAACAGCTGCAACCCTCCAACACCGTTTTCCACGGAATAGTCCTGGGCAAGTCAGCACGTCCGATAGGCAAAATCTACCTAGAGAAGGCTTTTGGAAATGCCGAAAATTTCCGCTCCGAGCTCATACCCTTTGAAGTGGTAAAACTTGAAAGCCCATATCACGCCATTCTAGGCAGACCGGCTTACGCCAAATTCATGGCTCGGCCATGTTATGTCTACTTAAAACTAATGATGCCGGTTCCTAATGGCCCAATCACAGTCGATGGAAGTCGGTCCAGGGCAGTGGAGTGTGACGAACAGCACGTCAAATTTGCCGAGTCGACACGCGCCAAAGAGGACTTATCAGTATACCAAGAAAAGGTAGACCCGCCAGACCCAACGATCCTGAAGAAACCGACTCCCGACAACAACCCCGAGTTCCAATCGGCTCAGGATACAAAGAAGGTTGAAATTGTCCCTGGCGACTCTTCTCAACAGTTCATCATTGGGACAGAGTTATCCGATAAATAGGAAAGTTTGCTCATCGAGTTCCTCCGTGAGAATCGGGACATCTTTGCATGGAAACCCTCTGATATGCTAGGTGTCCCGAGGGAACTCGCTGAGCACCACCTAAACATAGATCCAAAACTGAAGCCGGTCAAGCAATTCCTTCGCCGTTTCAACGACAAAAGGAGAAACTCTATTGGGGAAGAGATAGCCCGGATCCTTGCCGCCGGGTTCATCATGGAAGTCTTCTATCACTAATGGCTCGCAAACCCGGTCCTCGTTTTGAAAAAGAACGGGACCTGACGCATGTGCATCGACTAAACAGACTTAAACAAGGCCTGTCCGAAGGATCCCTTCACGCTGCCTCGTATTGACCAGATCATAGACTCGACTGCGCGATGTGAGCTCCTATGTTTCGTTGACGCCTACTCTGGTTAGCAACAGATCAAGATGGCCCTTGAGGATCAAGAAAAACGGCTTTTATCACTCATTTCGGGATCTACTGTTACACTTCTATGCCTTTTGGTCTTAAGAATGTGGGAGCCACATATCAGCGAAAAGTGCAGAGTTGCCTCAAAGAGCAGATTGGGCGCAACGTGCATGCTTATGCGGATGATATAGTGATCAAGTCCCAATTGACCGACTCACTCATCGGTGACTGACGGGAAACCTTCAAAAATCTGCGCAAGTACCAGATGAAGCTAAACCAGGCCAAATGCACCTTTGGGGTACCTGCAGGTAAGCTCCTTGGATACATAGTATCAGAGAGAGAGGTATCAAGGCAAACCTAGAAAAAATCAACGCTATCATGACTCTTCAGAAGCCGACCTTAGTAAAGGGAGTCCAACGACTCATAGGATGTGTAGCCGCTCTGAGTTGGTTTATAAGCCGACTCGGGGAAAAGGCAATCCCCATGTATCGACTTCTGAGGAAATCTAAAACATTTTTCTGGGATGACGAAGCCGATGAGGCCCTAGAGTCATTGAAGAAGCTACTATCCTAGGCTCCAATCTTGGCGGCTCCCAAGCCAAAGGAACCTATGTTACTTTATATCGCAGCCAACAATCGAGCAGTCAACGTTGTGGCTGTTGTTGAGCGTATGGAAGCCGGCAAAGAGCACCCCATGCTAAGGCCAGTTTATTACGTCAGTGAGGTTTTGAATTTATCGAAGCAACGTTACCCTCACTGGCAGAAATTGGTTCTTGGTGTATTCATGGCGAGTCGGAAACTTAAACACTACTTTCAGGAGCACCCCATAACTGTAGCCAGCTCAGCACCACTTGCAGATATCATCCAAAACTGGGAAGCCACGGGAAGGATTGCAAAGTGGGCCATAGAGTTGGGGGCCTATCACATCAAATACAAGCCTCGAACGGCCATCAAATCCCAGGAGCTAGCCGACTTCATCAATGACTGGACAGAAATCCAAACACTCTTGGAGAAGCCAGTCACCAAATATTGGACGATGCACTTCGATGGAAGCCCGCAGCTCCAAGGGTCAGGAGCCGTTGTGGTCCTTACCTCACCTAAAGGGGAAAAATTCTGCTATGTTCTGCAGTTGCAGTTCACCTGCACCAACAATGCAGCAGAGTACGAAGCCTTACTGTATGGGCTTCGACTGGCTCGTGAAATGAGCATAAGTTGGATCCAATGGTATGGCGACTCTGATCTCATTTCTCAAAAAGTGTCAGGAAAATGGGATTCCAAGAATCCCATAATGGCAGCTTATCGACGAGAAGTGCAAAGACAAGCCGAATTTTTCGTTGGATACCAGGTGGATCATGTGGACCGTAGGGAAAACGAAGCAGCAGATGCTCTGTCCCGACTCGGCTCTCAGCGAAAGCCGGTCCTTCCAAACGTATTCCTGGACGTTCTAACAAAACCGTCTGTACAACCACCAACAGAGTAAGATATAGCAGAGCCAGACCCAGAGCCGGCTTTGGTTGCCGCAATTCATGCTACACTCTCATGGGTCGTACCTTACTTGGATTACAAGATCGAGGAATCCTTCCTCAAGCTGAGATGTTGGCCAGAAAAATCGTCAGGAGAAGCCAATCCTTTGTACTCATCAATGGTGAGTACATCGGCGGAGTGCCGCAAATGTTTTTCAGAGATGTGTCTCACCAGAAGAAGGTAGAGCCATCCTCAACGAAATACACTCTGGAGATTGCAGACACCATGCCGTCTCTCGTTCGCTCGTAGCTAAAGCCTTTTGACATGGCTTCTACTGGCTCATAGCTCATGCGGATGCAGAAGACATAGTCAAGAAATTTGATGGATGTCAGCGCTATGCAAAACAAGTTCACGTGCCGGCTCAAGAACCCAGGATGATACCTATCACCTGGCCCTTTGCAGTATGGGGATTTGATATGGTGGGACCTTTCAAAAGGTCAGCCAACGAAAATACCCACATATTGGTGGCAGTGGACAAGTTTACCAAATGGTTCGAGGCCGAGCCGGCCAGCGAATGTGACGCTGCGACAACACTGAAAATCTTGAAAAAGATCATGTACAGATTCGGCTACCCCCACAGCATCATCACTGATAATGGTTCTAACCTATCAGAAGGGGTTATGCAATGATTTTGCCAGAACGAGCACATCCGACTCGACCTTGCATCAGTGGAACCCACAGTCCAGCGGACAAGCCGAGAGAGCCAACCAAGAGTTGCTTCGAGACATCAAACCCCGACTCTTTGTCCCCTTGAAAAGGACGCCGGGTTGCTGGGAGGAGGAGTTACCCTCAGTATTATGGAGCATCAGGACGACTCCCAACAGGTCGACAGGCTATACGGCCTTCTTCCTAGTCTATGGAGCGGAAGCCGTCCTCCCCAGTGACATACATCACGACTCACCACGAGTCACTGCTTATATAGAAGCCGAAAACGAGAAAGCAAGACAAGATGCCTTGGATATTCTCGATGCAAAATGAGATTTGGCTGCAGCTCAGTCGACTATTTACCAACAAGATCTGCGACGCTACCATAGCCGTCGCATCAGAAGTCGGACTTTCTAGGAAGGTGATTTAGTGCTCCGACTTATACAGAAAAGAGATGGAATGCACAAGTTATCCTCTCCTTGGGAAGGACCGTTCATGGTCAGCAAGAACCTGTACAATGGATCCTACTACCTAGTTGATATACGCGAGAAGGCAGACACGCACACATGCATGGACAAGACTCCCAGGCCGTGGAATATTGCACAACTCCGTCCATATTACACTTGAGTAGAACAGGAACATTACTGTACATTTATTTAAAGTCGACACACGTCGCACTGGCTTCCGCCATATTAATATATATATAAGCCGGCATTCGTCGCGCCGGCTTTCGCCATCAAAATGTACATAAGTCGACTTTTGTCGCACTGGCCCTCGCCACATATAACTAAGTCGACTTTTGTCGCACCGGCTCTCGCCATATCGACTCCTCTTTACCTTTTTTTTCATGTTATTTATTTTTGCATCATACATTGCATATTTTGCATTATTATATCTGAGAGACCTGGGGGCTTGATCAACCCCTCTATTGGTACTGAGCATGTATATTGCTTATTCAGGAGAATCGGGGATCTCGATGACAATCATTGAATCTTTATCCAAAATCTCAGCATATATATGTAAAAATCACATGTGTATAAGCTTATTCAGGGGCAGTAGGGGAGCTCGATGTCACTCATCGACTCTTATCTGAAGAAATCCCGGCATATACATTAACTGGATAAACGACGCCTTAATCTTGGACTGTATAGCTCAAGCTCATACGACCTACGTGTACCCCACTTAGCCTAAAAACCTTGGGGGCTGACAGCAACGCCTACCAAGTTTAGTCTTAAAGTACAGGGAGCACTAGTCATATGTAGCCGGCTTACAGAGAAGTTCTGACTCCTGGATAACCCAATAATCTATCCCAAACACAAGAAGATGAGGCATGTTGAATCCAGAGTCGACTTTTATATGAGCCTTCATACTTTATTTTTGCATACATTAGCATCATCACATACTTTTTTCATTTTATATGTCATCCAAAAGATGCACCTTGAGCGTAAACCTGTGTGACTCGGTATGGCACAAAAGATGCTCATACTGACTCATGGGTCCTATAGCTCAAAAAATTCGCTATGACTCGGTATGACACAAAAGATGTTCACACCGACTCATGGGGATTACAACTCGAAAATTTCTCTATGTGATGCAGCAGTGTGTCAAGACACACATGCCGACTCATGGGAATTATACCTTTTAAATTGCATCTTTTGCATTCTTAAAGTCGACTTCGGTCACAACGACTCTCTCCATACATAAAGTTGACCTCGGTCGCAACGGCTCTCGCCATTTATAAAGTCGACTTCAGTCGCAACGGCTCTCGCCATACATATAAAGTCGACTTTGGTCGCAACGGCTCTCGCCATATATATAAATCGACACTCGTCGCACTGGCTCTCGCCATATAAAATATATAAGTCGACTTTCGTCGCACCGTCTCTCGCCGACCTAGCTGTCATTCCGGCTTGGAGTTGGCACACATTATTCTGGGTTGCTGAAGGAAACATATTCCAGCACTCGAAGGGCCACTCTATTTGGAAGCTGGGAACACAACCCATCGTGTCATATCTATGTGACTTGGCAGATTTAAAAGATAGACATATGTGACTCGGCACTGCACACAGATGCACACACCGACTCATGGTGACTACACTTCAAGGTTTCTTCTCAAATAAAGACTCGGTACATCACCCAGCTGTGTACACCGACTCTTGGGGAGTAACACTTCAAAAATTCTTTATCAAAAGTTTTGGCATATAATACTTGCCGACTTCAGAAAACATGCAAGAAATTGTAAGTCCCAGGTTGCTGCAGGCAAGACAACCCGACACTTGGGGGCTACACTACTTTGAAGCAAATTTCACAAGCAAAACTTCTTCTTTGATGAATCGGCTCAAACGCCATGATAATTATACCAACTCTTGAGAAGCAACACTTCTTTGATGACCCGGTATGGCACGTAAACGTGACCACACCACCGCATGGGGGCTACAAGTCGATCTATCCTATGAGTCAATTACCGATACTCAACTATTATGAATCGACTCAGGGGGCTACAGATCAATACACTATCATAAATAATCGGCTCTCAAACATCTTGCAAAATATTTAAATGTCAGGAATAAATTCTACTTATGGACTCAATGAAAATTCATAATTTTCATTCATCAAACCAACTGGGTCTTACATCAAAGGAGACAACCTTACAAGTAAAAGCCAAACTCGGCAAAATTCTGCTAAAAAGAAAACCTACAGCTTCAGGCATCTTCTTCAGAGTCGGCTTCATCCTCCATTCAAGCTTCTTCTTCACTAATGAGTTCTTCATCGCGGGAGCTCTCCATACAACAGCAGGCTCGGTCTCCATCCGAGTTGAAGATCCTAGCCCACAAGGTGTCTTCACCATCAAATCTGAAGATAATGGTGTCTCCTCTTGAGATATTCCTAGATCAAAGAAATTTTTTCCAACCCTTCTAAAAAAATGGTGCCATGGCTAGAAAATCTAACCGTCACCCAGACAGGCCCATGAGGACATCCATCAGATCGGAGCCAAAGACCCGAAGGCGTTGAGTCAATCACAAGTTGAGTAAAAGACTCAGGAAGTTTGATCCAGCGTCGAATCGTCCGGATATGAACCAAGAACTCACTCCTCTCAGGAGAAGAAGGGGAAGATTCGGAAGGAGAGGCAGCACGAATGCTCCTTCCTCTACCTCTACCTCTACCACGGCCACGACCTCGCCCATGGCAACGACCACGGCCGCGACCTCGAGTACTTGCACGGGGATCAGGCTTGTTGGATGCCAAAGGAGAAGAGGCTTCTAGCTTAGGTGCCATGGGGAAAACAGGAAGAGGAAGAAGAAGATGGATGCGCTTGAAGGATCAAACTATCCAAGGAATATTTATAGTAGGTTCATGGGGAGGATCAATTAATACCATAAATGATACGGGATAACTACACGTGGTAGATAGCATTTATGGAAAGACTCCTCGATTGCAATTACAAACATCAATGCCTCCAACAGGCGTTTCGGGCAGTGTGATCATAAGAAAAATCGGATCTTTGACCAAAGGTCAAAAGAAAAAATCTTCAAGTAAAAGGAGATGTGAAGCTAAAAAGAGTTGGCGTCGACTCCTAGTAAGCATCAAAATGATACCAGAAGAGTCGACTTCATGGAGATGAAGGAATTGAAGCAAGATTGAAGAGAGACGACTCCGACTGCCAATCAACGCCAAGCATAAAGTCGGCCCTTGAACCATGAAGAGACGGAGGCAATGAAGAAAATAAAGAAGATTGCTGTGAAGACTAAAGCATCACAACAATCCTGGGGGCTAATGTCGGGGGGATGGAACATGCCCATAGACCCGGCATTAGAAACCTCTGGGCCGACTTACATATGAAGGCCTACAAAGAAGACCCGGCCAGGAGTCTGACGTGTCAAGCGTGAAGCTTGAAGCCCTAGAAGGAATTCGACTTACCTTGTATAAAGAACGTAGAAACTTGTAAAGTAGAATAGAACTCCACATCATGTAGGAGTCGGACTCTCAGAATCCCGGGACCCATCACCTTTATAAGCCGAGGTCCACGGGAGCCAGAGCCAGAACTTACCTCAAGCCAGGACTAGACAACTCGCGCTATAACCTAGATCTCCACGGGACTAAGGTTGCGAAACATCATCACTGTAATCGTTAAGATCGACTCTTCCTATTTAAGAGTCGATCCCAAAATAGTCAAGAAGCAGGAGTAGGTCTTTACCGCATCGACACGGCCGAACCTGGGTAAACCGCCGAGTCCCGTGTCTATGTCGACTCTCTCGTCGATTTCGCCTCGCAGCAAAGGTCCCTTGATAAGTCCGACTCTATGGACATCTGCTGTAACTTTCCCACCATAGCATCTCCAATCTTAGACGCTTGAGTCTCCCTGAATATTTATTGGGGATGCATGGGGGCATCCCCAAGCTTGAGCGTTTGATCCTCCTGAATCTTCTTTCATCATCTTCCCTCGCACACTTGAAAACTCCCTTCATACATAACTCATCATAATCTGATTAGCAAGGTTATTACCCATAATAAAATAATTTTCCTCTACTTGAAATAAGGATATTCTTGAAGAGCTAATGTTTCTCAAGATTACCAAAAAGTTTTTGCAAAGAAAAAGCAAGCATAAGGTTTCCAAAACGAAGAAAAGGCAAAACAGGACAGAATCTGTAAAAAACAGACCAGCAGGTAGTAAATAATTTTTTAGGGATACTTCTGCAACTCAAATAAAAAAACTCAGAACATACAAAAGTTCCATGATTGTATAGAACACTCTGTGTAAAAATTTCAGCTCAAAAATATGAACTGAGATTTTTCTATGATTTTTCCCGTCACGAGGACAGAATCTGTTTTCTGGACAGCTTGTCACAACTTTCACTTCCCTTGTCATATGAGGCTATAAATGGCACAAAGCTTGAAAAGTAAAGATACAATGATGTTTCTACAGTAGTAACAATCATCAAGACCACTAAAAACAGAAGGAAAACAAAAAGGAAAAACTAAATTCGTTGCGGGCTGCCTCCCGAAAGCGCTTCTTTAAAGCCATTAGCTAGGCTTGATGCAGAAAGATCAAGTCGTACCAATTGAACCATCATCAAGATCATCAGAAAGCTCTTCAATAGTACAACCACTCTTAAGAGGTCTTTAAAATAAAGGCCTAATAAAGATGCTTCTAGGGATAAAAGTAAAAGGCGGAAGATCAATTGGAGTTTCATTTATTCTATTAAAGAGAGGTATCTCTTCCAAAGTCTTCACAGTCTCAACCCCTTTGGCAATAGATGGGTTATTTTTGAAACGAGGAGCCTTTGGAATATAAACTAACCTAGGTTCCTTCTTTGCCGGAGTTTCTACCTTTTTGGTTTTGATCGAGGAGAGAGTAGTTCCTAGAGTGTCAATGATTTCCTCAATCTTATCTATCCTAGAAGGATCAAAGTCATGGGATTTTATGGTGTCCAAGGTTTTGAAAATTTTATGCATGGAGCTATCGAGTCTATTCAAATTCCCTTGAATCTTATGATCCAACTCACTTATCTTATTAATGCTTGGCATCTCTAGCTCTATCTTTTCAAGTTTTTTCATAATGTGAGCTAGGGTAATGTCCTCTTGAATGCTAGCAAAGGGGGTTTCCAACAAGATTTTCCATAATACTAAGAGCTTCCCAAACTGGGACTTCTAGGAAATTCCCATTGATAGCAGTATCTAGAATAAACCTATTCCAAGAAGTAATTCCAACATAAAAGTTTCTAAGCAGGATAGTAGTGGATTGCTTCTTGGTGGCCCTTTTTTGAGAATCATTAATTATATACCAGGCATCTTTCAGACTTTCACCACCTCTTCTTTTAAAGGTGAGCACTTCTGCTTCACCAAAGGCAAAAGGACCAGACATAATGACAACTACTAGCAAGGTAACTATTTTTTTGTTTTTTTATAAAGGACACTAAAGCAAAAACTGAAAGGTAAGCTAACAAGACTAAAAAGCAAAGAAAAGATAGCGTGCAACTCCCCTATCTTGAAGAGCGGAGTCCCCGGCAACGACGCTAGAAATTAGCTTTGATGGATTCTCGCCCCTCGTTGGTTATCCAAAGTGGAAGGTTGAGATGTAGACAACAGCAAATTTCCCTCGGCATACCAAGGTTTGTCTCCAGTAGGAATCCAACAACGACAGGAAGGTGACAACGACGCCAGCAATTAGGCGGTTGACGTGGACCTGCACATACAATAGATAACTTTTCTCCCAACGAGTTCAGAGAGTTTGTAAATCCCTCTGGCCTTGTTGTTTACAAAGGATCAAACGCACGGGATAATAATGATAGTGATAGAAACAGAAAAGTAAATAAAGCAGAAAATAAATAGTGGGTGTAAACAGTATTGGAAATATGGACCGGGATCCCATGATGTTCACTAGTGATGTCTCTCCCCCAAAAGACGATAAAATAGCCATGCAAGGTAAACAAATTACAGATGGGCAATTGACAGGATTATGTGCGCAAACCAATGCTAACTATGCTATAAAGAAAGGAAGAGGCTCAAAAGTTTGGGCGGTACGCCAAGACAAGTAGACCGAAATCCATCTGCATCTACCTACTAATCATACACCTTGAGATATCTATCCAGAACATCTCGCTGGTATTAAGTTGCGAATCCCACCCAAAGTGTAAACTCAAAGCAACACACAACTGCATTAAAGAACTGTGTAAAGTAAACAATCCTTGCACCCGCAAGTAGAAGCACCGTTGTTTTCTCCCTTGTGGCAACAACACATCCCCTAGACTCATGTTTCTGTCACTCAAGCTAGTCATCAGGGGGCATGAACCCACAATCATGCATAACGCTCCCTCTTGGAGTCACTACCTACTACTTGGCCAAAGCAATAAAAAGCAACGGAGAACATGCAAGAATTACTCAAGAACATAAATATAAAAGAGGGGAATCAAATATATTACTCAAACACAATCTGAACATAGTCTCATAATCCATCGGATCCCAGCAAACTCATCATAGCAACAGCAGAAATATTACATATGTGCCTCGATCATGTAGGGCAGCTCACGAGGTCTAAACCATGAAGAACAAAGAGGGGAGGAGAACATCACATTGCTACTCATCATAGACCCATGGTCCAAGGTGGACTACTCACGGTTCATCCGGGAAGCATCCATGGTGGCGAAGAAGCTCCCGGAGGTGGTTCCTCCCTCCGGCAGGGTGCCGGGAAGAGGGCTCCTGGTGCTCCCGATCTTGGAAGCGCGGCTGCGGCGGAACAGAGGAGAGATCGCGAAAAAGGGTTCTGTCCCCGAGGGTTTCTCGTCACAGGGAATAAATAGGCGAAGGGGGGCAGCCAGAGGTGGACTAGGGGCCCCAGGCGCCCCCTGGCGCGGCCTAGGGGGTGGCCGCGCCAGGTGGCCTCCTGGGCCACCCATGGCTCCCCTCTGGCCCCACTTGGGCTATTCCCGAAGCTTCCTTTACGCTGATTTTTTATATATATTTTCCCAGAATTTTCTGGCACTTTAAATAATGTGAAAGCTTGAAATACAAAAACAGCAGAAAACAGGAACTGGCACTGGGGTGCACTGAGTTAATAGGTTAGTCCAAATATGATCAAAAGTGTATGGAATTGCATCAATATCATAGCAATATCACACAAAAGAAGCATGGAGCAAGCAGAAATTATAGATACGTTTTGGACGTATCATCATGTCCTTTGGCTTGACGAATGCCCTAGCCACCTTTTCCCGATTGATGAACTATATATTCATGGAATATCTCGACAAGTTTGTCGTGGTTTATCTGGATAACATATTTATTTACTCCAAGACCGATGCAGAACATGCTGAACATCTTTGCCTTGTGCTGGAAAAGCTTCGAGAACACAAACTCTACGCTAAGTATTCTAAGTGTGAATTCTGGCTTCCCGAAGTAACCTGCCTTGGTCATGTGATTTCCAAGGATGGCGTTGCCATCAACCCCGAACGTATTCAGGCTATTCTTGACTAGACTCCGCCGAGGACGGTCAAGCAAGTCAGATGTTTCCTCGGCCTTGCCAGCTATTTCCGCCATTTCATCGAGAACTTCTCCAAGATTGCGTAGCCTCTGTCTAATCTGCTTCACAAAGGCGTCAAGTTTGAGTGGACTGATAAATGCCAAGAAAGCTTTCAAGCTCTGAAGGACAAGCTCACTTCTCCCACAGTGCTCGCTCCCCCGGATACACAAAAGGACTTCATGATATATTGCGATGCGTCTCGTCAAGGATTAGGCTGTGTCCTAATGCAAGATCGAAAGTGATAGCTTATGGCTCTCGTTAGTTGCGTGCTCATGAAGAAAACTATCCAACACATGATCTCGAATTGGAAGCTGTAATTTATGCATTGAAGCTGTGGCGACATTACCTCATCGGTAATCGTTGCAAGATCTACACCGATCACCAAAGACTGAAGTACTTTTTTACTCAGCCAGACGTCAACAAAGATGGCTCGAGACAATAGCCTATTTCAACATGGATATTCATTATACCCTTGGCAAAGCTAATGTGATGGACGATGCCTTAAGCCGCAAAGCCTATTGTAGTGAACTTGAAGTTCAACTACAACAACCACTTCTATATGAAGAGCTCCGCAAACAAAACATCGAGATTGTTCCTCAGGGCCATGTGAATTCCCTGGTTATCAAACTAGACTTATACAACCGCATGAAGTTTGCACATGGATATGACTCTGACATTCAGAAGATTAAGCGGTATGTCGATAGTGGAAAGCTGTCAGAACCCTCTGTTAGGTAATGTGCTAGGATCAAAGTCACCTTGCATCATGTTAAAAATTTCAAAAGAAATCTTTGAAATCAAATTCAAAGGCAAAATGGGAGAAGGAACCCCCCCCAGATGAAATAATTCAAAAGGCCAGATAAAAATCTTCTCCAAAAATTCATGTTAGATTTTTGAAAAGTCTTATAAATGAGTGTGATCACATATCAAGTGATGTGGGACCCACCCCATGCTCATGGATTTTTCAAATAATGAAACAGTGCCTTGGAATTAATCAAAAACTCCTATTTGATTTAAAGTTCAAATAATTTGAATTTTAAAAATGTTCAAACTTTACAAGTGGCTAGCCTAGTATTTTGTGATGCCACATAAAAAGTTTCAGCATTTTATAAAATGGTTTGATATTTTTATCAGAGCCAAAACAAATATACAGAAAAAGAAAAGGAAAGATTAAACCAAAAAGAAAAATAGGAAAACCCTTACCTGTCGCCTAGGCGAGAGCGGCCCAGCCAGCCCACCCGGCCCACCAGGGGCACCGCGGTCTTCTTCCCCGCCCCGCGCCTCCAAGCTGCTCGGTGGAATGCCACCGAGCCAGCCGTGGACGCCACGTCGCCGTCGAGAGCCTTCCAGGCCTCCCCGTTCCTTCTAGCCACGCCTGGAGACGCCTCTCGCCCATCCCGATCCATTCCCCCCCTCTAGAGCTTCTTCCTCCTCCTCCCGTGCTCGTTTTCGTCGCCGCCCGAGGACTCACCGGAGCACCGAAGCACCCCCGCGTGGCCATCGACGCCGAGGAGCCCATCCAAGCTTTCCAGCATGATCGCCGTCCTCGACTTCGATGACTAGCAGAAGGAGGCGCATCAATTCGGACCAGATGAGACGCAAGCTTCACTGAGAACTCGTCGGACCCGCGAGCTCGCCGTCGTCGATTAGCCGCCGTTGCAGCCTCCCCGAGCTTGCTGTTGGTTCCGTTCGATCCGCGGTGAGCTTCTGAGATTTCCCCCCAAGCTCCCAGCACCCCGTAGCCCCTCTAGCCAAATCCGCCATGAGAACCCGAGCTCCTCGCCCCCATGGTTGAGCTAGAGCTCGCCCTCGTGCTCCTCACGGCGCCCCAGTGCGCGCGTTTGGCTCCTGCGTGCACTAGCTTTCGAACGCGCGCAAGTTCAACCCAAGCCGTGCAAGCTAGCCTTCCCCCCCAACCTCGACGTCGTTCTGCTTCCGCCCAGCACGTCGCCGCCGTCGCTCCCGACCTCCACGTGACCCCCTGATGCCTCCTTTCGACGCGGACGACCTCCAGGAGCACGCCCGTGCCCTCCGTTTCCCTCCCCGTGGCCCCTAGCCGATTCCGGCAAGGGCGCCGTCGTGGCCAGGCCGCTGGCGTCAAGCCGCCGGTGGGTTAGGCCTTAACCCCGCACTAATCCCCCCTAACAGCCACTGACAGTGGGCCCTGGCCCCCCCCTTAATCCCCTGGTTAGTTTAAACTAACCGGGATTTTAAGCAGAGAGGCTGACAACCCTGGCCCACCAGTCAGCCCCCCCCGGACGTCACCTTTGCGCAAGCCTGACGCGGTAATTCGAATAAATGATTTATATAAATCCAGAAAATCCAGAAAAAGGCTGAAACCTTGGAAATTCATAGAAAATTCATATTAACTCCAAATTTAACAAATAATATATGAAAAATGATCAGGAGAAAATAAGCTATCCAAATTTCAACTTTAAACCATGTTTGAGTTGAATTTAAAATGTGATCAGTAGCATTTGCTATTTGATTTAAATGGAATTAATTCAAATTCTTTTCAAATGCTTTTGCATTTTGAACCATATCAACATCTCACATTATACTTGAACTTCAGAGGCATATCATACACATTTCGAAATGAATTACATTGATCCCACAATAGCATTTGTAACTTGGCTAAATTGAATTCAAATTGGAGTTTGAATTTGCAATTCATTTGCAATATACTCCATTTAAATGGAATTGCCTCACACATCAGAAACATATACATCAAGTTTCAACCTTCAACCATGTGATTGTGCATTGTATTTACTTTGCTACCTTGCTTGTTGTTTGTCGAGTAGAGGTGGAACCGGAACAGGAGGCCGCCCCCTTCGTTGAAGATCCCGAGACTGAACCTCGTCAGCAAGGCAAGCAAACCCCCATTGATCATGTCGATAAAATCCCAATTCCCTCTCATGTCTCGCTTATGCATTGTTTAGGATGATTACCATGCTACGTTTCTACCGCATAGATGAACCCATTCCTTTGCATGACCTATCATTTGTCACAGTAGTAAGTAAACCACAATCCTAGCAACTGTAGGAGTTGATTGATATCATGTGGCCCCTGCAATTGTTACTTCTTAGTGCATGCTTAGAGTGATACAATGTGGATACTGTTATGTGAGTCGGGATGGTAGTGATCATGATGATGTTGGTGGAAAGTTGTTGGTGAATCTACCCTAATACAAGGTGAACGATGAGAGGCTGTGTATTTGTACACAGTGGGTTGTCTCGTTGAACACCGCCCTAAGTCCGAGTTCTTGTGTGGTGATCCAAGATGAAGAGTACAACCACACATTGGGCTCACTAACCCCTCTCATCTTACTAACTCATCCCCTTCGATGTCCAGATGTCGCAATAGTTCGGAGTTCTAGTAGGTTTGTGGCCTGGCTACTAAGTGAGAGAATGGCTCATCCGAGACCGGCTTTTGCACCACGCACACATCATCTGGGTCCACTTCGGTAAACCGGCCGGGTTCACGATAGTGGTAGCCAACCCAGGTAGGCGGCTCTCTTGGACTAGATCGGCTATGAGGTAACAGTTGTGGTGACAATCCTCGCTGACATCCCTTGAATGGTGTCGAGATCAAAGGCGGTAACCGATGGTCATGTGTGTAGCGGTACACCCCTGCAGGGTTAACTAAACTATTCGAATAGCCGCGTCCGTGGTTATGGACTGCTTGGAAAGCTTAGCTTAATTATTAGACAACTTGAACTGGATACTTCTAAAACACACCAAGATAAGCGTGAGTGCTATGGCGTGCTTTCTCGTGGGGAAGTCGAGGAAGGCACCATAGTGGTGTAATTGGTTGGAAAAAGTAGTGGACTCGTGTACGCTTCTTACCTCAAAGTCTGGTACTCGTAGTTCAGGACTAGCCAAGTCAAAGCTGGCACTTCTGCAAGTGAACCCCACCTCCCTTTACCTTGATTCATGTGCATGAGTAGTATAGCTCCTATGTAAGTCTTGCTGAGTACGACTTTGTACTCACGTTTTCTTATTCTATCTTTTAGATGAACCCACTGACCCCGAAGGTGGCTTCTTCATCGAGCTCGACGACTGAAGACCAAGCTAGTGTAGTCCCAGTTAGACGACTGGTTCCCTCGTGGAGGGCTTGTGTTTAAATAAGGATTCTTAAGCCATTTGTTAAACTTGTCTGTACTCAGACCTACTTTGCTTCCGCTTGTTTGTTGTAATGTTGGATCACATGCTTGTGATCTCTGTGTGCACTCTGTAAGAGTTATCAATAAAGTATATAATTTTTAGAGAATTGCAATGATACCTGTTGTTCATACTAGACATGTGTGTTGCATGTATGTTTATAACATGCATGTCTTAGTATGGGTTTTAGAGACCTTAGTTGTGATCTGGCTGGCGGTCTTCCATACACCAATTGGCCCTTAGATGTGCGCAGCTTGGGGCATCGCGATGCGATTGCTCGAGACTCCGTCTCGTGCACACTTTGTGGTATGATTGAGCCCTCCCCAAACCCCGACTAAGTGATCGGGCTGGAGTAAGTTTATTTAAGGGTTATAATACAATCGATAGTATGGTTGAGGCGACTTGTCTATGAGTATGGGAGTTCACCACCCATATCTTTTAGACTTGTGTGCGGACGATGAGGAGCCATCTCAGTTGATCATCCGGCCTGAATGGGATGCCCCTCTCGTTCGATGCTTTCCGAGAACGTTCTGTGCTTGGCCTTGTCTGCTTAGACAAGTGGGTACGGTTCTCGGCTCTCCATATGATTGTATTGTAGCGAGGCTTGCATACGCTAACCCCGGGTCCCGACAGACTTGGTATCAAAGCAGGACTGACTGTAGGATTATCAGCCTTGGCCGAAGTCGAGTCTAGCTTGCTATAGTTATATAGTTACTCTGGGTATATAAGGGAACAACGTAAGGCTTCTTTTTTCTCCTTACCCTCTTCGTTCTGAGTTCTGAGTCACCCTTACCTCTTCTACGGGAAGATAGGACTCGGCTCACCTCTGTTTGATTAGAACATCTCGTTGTTTGCTTCCTTGTAGCCGTAGGAAAGTTGTGTTCGGTTCGTTAGAGTTGTTGTGCTTCCTGATTTCTTACATCATATGTAAGTGCTGTTTCTACATTGTCAGAAAAGACATTTCTTACAATTACAGCCGTTATGCTGTTCGAGTCATTCCAGGTTTCTTCATAATCTGATGCATTTGCAAAATCTTTCCCTTTATTTCGGATGTCCTTCCAGAAGTTTTCTAGGTGGCATTCCCGACAGTTCCATAGTGTTTGATGTAGGTTTTCTTCTAGAAACCTATAGTGTTTCATTTGGAGTTCTTCCTCCCACTTTAGATGTCTTCTATCCAGAAGGACCACACTAACCATCGTGTTGGGGTACTTTGCTACTCTGACATATCTGTTGTAGCCCTAGTAAACCTTGGTCATCCTCTAGGAAGCTATCCAGAGATCCAACCCCTTAAACCTAGCTACCGACAGATGTGTAGAGTTTATAGTGGATCTTGTGCCAGGAACCGCACCAATTTCTAGACGCCCATATAGAATGGCCCCACATGAGTTAGCTGTGCTAAAAACCCAACTTGATGCTTCGTTGGAAAAAGGCTTCATCCACCCTAGCTCATCGCCATGGGGTTGCCCCGTTCTGTTCGTAAAGAAGAAAGATGGAACAGAAAGGATGTGCGTAGACTATCGCCCGCTAAATCTAGCAACGATAAAGAACAAGTACCCACTACCCAGGATCAATGATCTTTATGATCAACTTGCAGGATCCTCTGTCTTCTCAAAGATGGATTTGAGATTAGGCTATCATCAAATCAAAATCCGAAACGAGGACATTCCAAAAACGGCCTTCACTACTCGTTACGGTCTTTACGAGTACACCGTCATGTCCTTCGGATTAACCAATGCCCCCGCCACATTCTCACGCTTGATGAATTCGATCTTCATGGAGTACCTAGATAAATTTGTTGTAGTTTATCTTAATGAAATTCTCATCTACTCGAAGAACGAAGAAGAGCACGCAAAACACCTAAGGCTGGTATTGATGAAACTTAGAGAGCATCGCCTATATGCCAAGTTCTCCAAGTGTGAATTTTGGTACCAGAAGTGACCTACTTAGGCCACGTGATTTCTGCAAAAGGCATTGCTGTGAATCCCGAGAGAGTTCAGGCCGTCCTTGACTGGACTCCACCTGAATCGGTTAAGCAAGTTAGAAGTTTTCTTGGCCTAGCCAGCTATTGCCGTCGCTTCGTCGAGAACTTTTCTAAAGTTGCAAAGCCTCTGACTGAACTCCTCAAGAAAGATAAGAAATTCCTATGGACTCCCAAGTGCGAGGAAAGCTTTCAAGAGCTAAAAAGAAGATTGACTTCTGCACCCGTACTTGCACCTCCAGACACCAAAAAGGATTTCGAGATCTATTGTGACGCCTCACGGCAAGGGTTAGGATGCATACTTCTGCAAGATAGACATGTGGTAGCTTATGCTTCACGCCAGTTGCGGCCACATGAAGAGAACTATCCTACCCATGACCTTGAACTCGCTGCTGTAGTTCATGCCCTAACAACTTGCCGACATTACCTCCTTGGTAATCGTTGTGAGATCTATTCCGACCACCAAAGCCTCAAATACATTTTCACCCAGCCAGATCTTAATCTTAGGGAAAGACGCTAGATTGAGTTGATAAAAGATTACGACGTAGAAATTTCTTACACCCCAGGCAAAGCCAATGTCATGGATGATGCACTAAGTCGTAAGTCGTATTCTAACAACCTGATGTTACAACAGTATCAACCACTTCTTCATGAGGAATTTTTCAAGCTCAATCTTGAGATTGTTCCTCATGGCTATCTTTCTACCTTGGTGGCGAAACCAACCCTTGAGGATCAAATCATAGTTGCCCAAAGGCGTGCACGAGGTGTTCGCCGGATCAAGGGGAACATTGCTAGCGGAGTTGCTAAATGTTTCTCCACAGATAGTAAAGCAACGGTATTCTTTGGAAATCGTTTGGTAGTACCTAAGAATAGGGAGCTAAGGCAACTCATCCTCAAGGAAGCCCATGACACACCCCTCTCGATTCATCCCGGTAGCACAAAAATGTACCGAGATCTACGCCAGAGATTTTGGTGGACTAGGATGAAGAGAGACATTGCTCGATTTGTTGCCGAATGTGACGTTTGTTGTCGCATTAAGGCGGAACACCAAGGACCTGCTGGTACTCTTCAACCTTTGCCTATTCCAGAGTGGAAATGGGACAAAGTCGGTATGGACTTCATCACCGGCTTTCCAAAAACCCAGAAAGGAAACAATGCCATCTTCGTTGTCATAGATAGGCTTTCCAAAGTTGCTCACTTCCTTCCGGTTCGCGAGTCTATAACTGCTAGCCAGTTAGCGGACTTATACGTCTCTAGGATTGTATCCCTTCACGGTGTTCCTTTGGAAATCAATTCTGATCGTGGTAGCCTTTTTACCTCTAGATTCTGGGGAAGCTTTCAGAATGCTATGGGAACTCATCTCTCCTTTCGTACAGCTTTCCATCCTCAGTCTAGCGGTCAAGTCGAAAGGGTTAACCAAATTCTTGAAGACATGCTCAGAGCTTGTGTTATCTCATTCGGAAAGAATTGGGAGAAGTCTCTTCCATTTGCCGAATTTTCTTATAACAATAGTTTCCAATCTAGTCTGAACATGGCTCCTTTTGAACTCCTATATGGACGATGATGTCAAACACCTTTAAACTGGTCAGAAACTGGTGAAAGACAATTCTTTGGACCGGATATGATCAAGGAAGCAGAAGAGCAAGTTCGCATTGTTCGTGATCAATTGAAAGCAGCCCAGTCTCGTCAGAAAAGCTACTATGATTGTCATCATAGGCAAGAGAGCTATAATCTGGATGAGAAGGCTTACCTTCGGGTTACTCCTCTGAAGGGAACCCAACGTTTCGGTATCAAAGGCAAGTTGGCCCCACGTTACATCGGACCTTTCCGCATTCTTGCTAAATTTGGAGAAGTTGCCTACCAACTTGAACTACCCCCACACCTTTCCCGAGTACATGATGTATTCCATGTGTCCCAACTCAGGCGTTTCTTCAAGGACCCCATCCGCGAAGTCGACCATGAAACGCTTGATCTCCAAGATGACCTTTCTTATCGAGAATATCCCGTTTGTATTCTTGATTCCGCAGAGCATGTCACTCGTCGTTAGAAGATTAAGTTTCTGAAAGTGCAATGGTCACACCACTCTGAGAGAAGCCACGTGGGAAAGAGAAGACCGTCTCCGTGCCGAGTACCCCTCCTTCCTCCCGCAGACTTCTGAATCTCGGGACGAGATTCTGTTGAGTGGGGGCGAGTTGTCAGAACACTCTGTTAGGTAATGTGCTAGGATCAAAGTCACCTTGCATCATGTTAAAATTTTCAAAAGAAATCTTTGAAATCAAATTCAAAAGCAAAATGGGAGAAGGAACCCCCCCAGATGAATTAATTCAAAAGGCCAGATAAAAATCTTCTCCAAAAATTCATGTTAGATTTTTGAAAAGTCTTATAAATGAGTGTGATCACATATCAAGTGATGTGGGACCCACCACATGCTCATGGATTTTTCAAATATTCAAACAGTGCCTTGGAATTAATCAAAAACCCCTATTTGATTTAAAGTTCAAATAATTTGAACTTTAAAAATGTTCAAACTTTACAAGTGGCTAGCCTAGTATTTTGTGATGCCACATAAAAAGTTTCAGCATTTTATAAAATGGTTTGATATTTTTATCAGAGCCAAAACAAATATACAGAAAAAGAAAGGAAAGATTAAACAGAAAAGAAAAATAGGAAAACCCTTACCTGTCGCCCAGGCGAGAGCGGCCCAGCCAGCCCACCCGGCCCACCAGGGGCACCGGGGTCTTCTTCCCCGCCCCGCGCCTCCAAGCTGCTCGGTGGAATGCCACCGAGCCAGCCGTGGACGCCATGTCGCCGCCGAGAGCCTTCCAGGCCTCCCCGTGCCTTCTAGCCACGCCTGGAGACGCCTCTCGCCCGTCCCGATCCATTCCCCCCGTCCAGAGCTTCCTCCTCCTCCTCCTCCCGTGCTCGTTTTCATCGCCGCCGGAGGACTCGCGGGAGCACCGAAGCGCCCCCGAGTGGCCATCGACGCCGAGGAGCCCATCCAAGCTGTCCAGCGTGATCGCCGTCCTCGACTTCGACGACTAGCAGAAGGAGGCGCATCAATTCGCACCAGACGAGACGCAAGCTTCACCGAAAACTCGCCGGACCCGCGAGCTCGCCGTCGTCGATGTGCCGCCGTTGAAGCCTCCCCGAGCTTGCTGTTGCTTCCGTTGGATCCGCGGTGAGCTTCTGAGATTTTCCCCCAAGCTCCCAGCACCCCGTAGCCCCTCTAGCCAAATCCGCCATGAGAACCCGAGCTCCTCGCCGCCATGGTTGAGCTAGAGCTCGCCCTCGTGTTCCTCACGGCGCCCCAGTGCGCGCGTTTGGCACCTGCGTGCACTAGCTTTCGAACGCGTGCAAGTTCAGCCCAAGCCGTGCACGCTAGCCTTCCCCCCAACCTCGCCGTCGTTCTGCTTCCGCCCAGCACGTCGCCGCCGTCGCTCCCGACCTCCCCGTGACCCCCTGGTGCCTCCTTTCGACGCGGACGACCTCCAGGAGCACGCCCGTGCCCTCCGTTTCCCTCCCCGTGGCCCCTAGCCGATTCCGGCAAGGGCGCCGCCGTGGCCAGGCCGCCGGCGTCAAGCCGTCGGTGGGTTAGGCCTTAACCCCGCACTAATCCCCCCCTAACAGCCACTGACAATGGTCCCTAGCCCCGCTTAATCCCCTGGTTAGTTTAAACTAACCGGGATTTTAAGCAGAGAGGCTGACAACCCTGGCCCACCAGTCAACCCCCCCCCCTGACGTCACCTTTGCGCAAGCCTGACGCAGTAATTCGAATAAATGATTTATATAAATCCAGAAAATCCAGAAAAAGGCTGAAACTTTGGAAATTCATAGAAAATTCATATTAACTCCAAATTTAACAAATAATATATGAAAAATGATCAGGAGAAAATAAGCTATCCAAATTTCCAACTTTAAACCATGTTTGAGTTGAATTTAAAATGTGATCAGTAGCATTTGCTATTTTATTTAAATGGAATTAATTCAAATTCTTTTCAAATGCTTTTGCATTTTGAACCATATCAACATCTCACATTATACTTGAACTTCAGAGGCATATCATACACATTTCAAAATGAATTACATTGATCCCACAATAGCATTTGTAACTTGGCTAAATTGAATTCAAATTGGAGTTTGAATTTGCAATTCATTTGCAATATACTCCATTTAAATGGAATTGCCTCACACATCAGAAACATATACATCAAGTTTCAACCTTCAACCATGTGATTGTGCATTGTATTTACTTTGCTACCTTGCTTGTTGTTTGTCGAGTAGAGGTGGAACCGGAACAGGAGGCCGCCCCCTTCGTTGAAGATCCCGAGACTGAACCTCATCAGCAAGGCAAGCAAACCCCCATTGATCATGTCGATAAAATCAAAATTCCCTCTCATGTCTCGCTTATGCATTGTTTAGGATGATTACCATGCTACGTTTCTACCGCATAGATGAACCCATTCCTTTGCATGACCTATCATTTGTCACAGTAGTAAGCAAACCACAATCCTAGCAACTGTAGGAGTTGATTGATATCATGTGGCCCCTGCAATTGTTACTGCTTAGTGCATGCTTAGAGTGATACAATGTGGATACTGTTATGTGAGTCGGGATGGTAGTGATCATGATGATGTTGGTGGAAAGGTTTTGGTGAATCTACCCTAATACAAGGGAAACGATGAGAGGCTGTGTAGGAGTACACAGTGGGTTGTCTCGTTGAACACCGCCCTAAGTCCGAGTTCTTGTGTGGTGATCCAAGATGAAGAGTACAACCACACATTGGGCTCACTGACCCCTCTCAGCTGACTAACTTATCCCCTTTGATGTCCAGATGTCGCAATAGTTCGGAGTTCTGGTAGGTTTGTTGCCTGGCTGCTAACTGAGAGAACGGCTCATCCGAGACCGGCTTTTGCACCACGCACACATCATCTGGGTCCACTTCGGTAAACCGGCCGGGTTCACGATAGTGGTAGCCAACCCAGGTAGGCGGCTCTCTTGGACTAGATCGGCTATGAGGTAACAGTTGTGGTTAGCATCCTCGCTGACATCCCTTGAATGGTGTCGAGATCAAAGGCGGTAACCGATGGTCATGTGTGTGTAGCGGTACACCCCTGCAGGGTTAACAAAACTATTCGAATAGCCGCATCCGTGGTTATGGGCTGCTCGAAAAGCTTAACTTGATTATTAGACAACTTGAACTGGATACTTCTAAAACACACCAAGATAAGCGTGAGTGCTATGCCGTGCTTTCTCGTGGGGAAGTCGAGGAAGGCACCATAGTGGTGTAATTGGTTGGAGAAAGTAGTGGACTCGTGTACGCTTCTTACCTCAAAGTCTGGTACTCGTAGTTCAGGACTAGCCAAGTCAAAGCTGGCACTTCTGCAAGTGAACCCCACCTCCCTTTACCTTGATACATGTGCATGAGTAGTATAGCTTCTATGTAAGTCTTGCTGAGTACTACTTTGTACTCACGTTTGCTTATTCTATGTTTTAGATGAACCCACTGACCCCGAAGGTGGCTTCTTCATCGAGTATCAACATGGTATCATACTAAGCATGCAATAAGCAGTAACATTTGCAGGGGCCACATGATATCAACCAACTCCTACATTTGCTAGGATTGTGGTTTGCTTACTACTGTGACAAAAGATAGGTCATGCAAAGGAATGGGTTCATCTATGCGGTAGAAACGTAGCATGGTAATCATCCTAAACAATGCATAAGCGAGACATGAGAGGGAAGTGGGATTTTATAGACATGATCAATGGGGGGTTGCTTGCCTTGCTGACGAGATTCGGGTTCGGGGTCTTCAACGAAGGGGGCAGCCTCCTGCTCCGGTTCCACCTCTACTCGACAAACAAAGCATGAAGTAACAATCAATATGAATGCAATGCTCAAGCACATGATGGAATGTTAAAGCTTGAAGTATAAGTTTTGATGTGTGAGGCAATTCCATTTAAATGGGGTATATTGCATTTTGAAATGCAAATTCAAACTCCACATTTGAATTCAAACTTAAACAAGTTACATGTGATATTGTTTGATCATTTTGAATCAACTTCAAATGTGTATGATATGCCTCTGAAGTGTGGTTGAATTGTAGCTTAAATCCATGGTCCAAGTTGCAAAATAATTTGATTTGAATTTGAATTAAATTCAAATAAACCAAATTACAAATGCTACTGGTCCCATTTTAAAATCAACTCAAACATAGTTTAAAGTTGCATATTTGGAAAGATAATTTTCTCCTAATCATTTTTCATATATTATTTGTCCAATTTGGAGTTAATATGAATTTTCTATGAATTTCCAAAGTTTGGGGTATTTTCTGGATTTTCTGGAATTCTTTTAATTCAAATATCTCTGGAAATTCATTTACTGCGTCATGCTTGCGCAAGGCTGACGTCAGGGGGGGGCTGACATGTGGGGTCACCTTTTCAGTGGCTGGTTTCATTAACCCGGCTGGTTAATTAATCCAGTGGCTTAATTAAGCCACTGGGCCCACTGGTCAGTGACCCAGGGGGGGCTAACCACGGGGTTAGTGGCTAACCCGCCGGCGGCTTGACGCCGGCGACTGGAGCGCGGCGGCGCTACACGGGATCGCGTTCCCGGCCACGAGAGGGAAAACGGAGGGCACCGGCTTGCTCCTGGAGGTCTTCCGCATCTTCTGGAGGCATCGGGGGTTCACGGGGAGCTCGGGAGCGACGACGACGACGACTCTGGCGGCAACAGAGCGGCGGCGAGGTCGTAGTCGACGCTTCAGTGCACGATTCGGGCTGAACTCGCGTGCATTCGAACGCTGGCATGACCAGGAGCTAAACGCGCGCGCTGGACGCGATGAAGGGGCACAGGGGCGACCTCATCGTCGTCCATGGCGGCGACATGCTTCGGCTTCCATGGCGAAAACGGCTAGAGAACGAGAGGGAGGGCGCTAGGCTAGGGGAAACGGTGAGAAGCTCACCACGAATGCGATGGAATGGCTAGCGGGCTCGGGGAGGCTCGGAGCTGGCCGGAATTCAAAGTCGATCCGCGGCGGCCGGCGATGAAGACGACGAAGCTAGCGAGCTCGTGGAGGCCTCCGGCTTCGATTCCCTCTGCAGGTCGATGAAGACGACGAGGACGAACTCCCTGGACACCTTGGCTTGGCTTCTCGACGTCGATGGCCGCGAGTTCTTGAGACGGCGAGCGGCGGCGCTCTCGGGTGGCGATGGAAACGGGCACGGGAGGAGGAGGAGGAAGCTCTAGAGGGGGGGAATGGAGGAGGCGTGCTCCAGGGCGCGTCCAGGTGTGAGAAGGAGGCACGGGGAGGCCTGGAAGCTCCTCGGCGGCGAAGTGTCACCCCTGGCTGGCTCGGTGGCATTCCACCGAGCAGCTTGGGTGTGCGGGAGGGGGAAGAAGACGCCCCTGCCCCTGGTGGGCCGGGTGGGCTGGCTGGGCCGGCTCCGCCTGGGCGACAGGTAAGGTTTTTCCGATTTCTGTTTAATCTTTCCTTTCTTTTTTCTTTATATTTGTTTTGGTTCTGATAAAAAAAATATCAAACCATTTTACAAAATGCTGAAACTTTTTATGTGGCCTCATAAAAATATAAACTAGCCACTCATAAACTTTTAACATTTTTAAAATTCAAATGATTTGAATTTTAAATCAAATAGGGGTATTTCATTAATTCCAAAGCACTGTTTGAATATTTGAAAAATCTATGAGCATGGGTTTGACTCCAAATCATTTTTAAAATGATCACACTCATTTATAAGACTTTTCAAAACTCTAACATGAATTTTTGGAAAAGATTTTTATCTGGCCTTTTGAATTAATTCATCGGGGGGGTGTTCCTTCTCCCATTTGGATTTTGAATTTGATTTCAATGATTTCTTTTGAAAATTTTCACATGATGCAAAGGTACTAGCTAATCCTAGCACATACCTAACTTGGGGTTGTGACAACTCGCCCCCACTCAACAGAATCTCGTCCTGAGATTCAGAAGTCTGCGGGAGGAAGGAGGGGTACTCGGCACGGAGACGGTCTTCTCTTTCCCACGTGGCTTCTCTTTCAGAGTGGTGTGACCATTGCACTTTTAGAAACCTAATCTTCTGACGACAAGTGACACGCTCTGCTGAATCAAGAATACGAATGGGGTATTCTCGATAAGAAAGGTCATCTTGGAGATCAAGCGTTTCATGGTCGACTTCGCAAATGGGGTCCTTGAAGCAACGCCTGAGTTGGGACACATGGAATACATCATGTACTCGGGAAAGGTGCGGGGGTAGTTCAAGTTGGTAGGCAACTTCTCCACGTTTAGCAATAATGCGGAAAGGTCCGATGTAACGTGGGGCCAACTTGCCTTTGATACCGAAACGTTGGGTTCCCTTCAGAGGAGTAACCCGAAGGTAAGCCTTCTCATCCAGATTGTAGCTCTCTTGCCTATGATAACGATCATAGTAGCTTTTCTGACGAGACTGGGCTGCTTTCAATTGATCACGAACAATGCGAACTTGATCTTCTGCTTCCTTGATCATATCCGGTCCAAAGAATTGTCTTTCACCGGTTTCTGACCAGTTTAAAGGTGTTCGACATCGTCGTCCATAAAGGAGTTCAAAAGGAGCCATGTTCAGACTAGATTGAAAACTATTGTTATAAGCAAATTCAGCGAATGGAAGAGACTTCTCCCAATTCTTTCCGAATGAGATAATACAAGCTCTGAGCATGTCTTCAAGAATTTGGTTGACCCTTTCGACTTGACCACTAGACTGAGGATGAAAAGCTGTACTAAAGGAGAGATGAGTTCCCATAGCACGTTGGAAGCTTCCCCAAAATCTAGAGGTGAAAAGGCTACCACGATCAGAATTGATTTCCAAAGGAACACCGTGAAGAGACACAATTCTAGAGATGTACAAGTCCGCTAACTGGCTAGAAGTTATAGACTCGCGAACCGGAAGGAAGTGAGCAACTTTGGAAAGCCTATCTATTACAACGAAGATGGCATCATTTCCTTTCTGGGTTTTTGGAAAGCCAGTGATGAAGTCTATAGTGACTTTGTCCCATTTCCACTCTGGAATAGGCAAAGGTTGAAGTGTACCAGCAGGTCTTTGATGTTCTTCCTTAATGCGACGACAAATATCACATTCGGCAACAAACCGAGCAATGTCTCTTTTCATCCTAGTCCACCAAAATCTCTGGCGTAGATCTCGGTACATTTTTGTGCTACCGGGATGAATCGAGAGGGGTGTGTCATGGGCTTCTTTGAGGATGAGTTGCCTTAGTTCCTTATTCTTAGGTACTACCAAACGATTTCCAAAGAATACCGTTCCTTTACTATCTGTGGAGAAACATTTAGCAACTCCGCTAGCAATGTTCTCCTTGATCCGGCGAACACCTTGTGCACGCCTTTGGGCAACTATGATTTGATCCTCAAGGGTTGGTTTCGCCACCAAGTTGAAAAGAGATCCACGAGGAATAATCTCGAGGTTGAGCTTTCGAAATTCCTCATGAAGAAGTGGTTGATACTGTTGTAACATGAGGTTGTTACAATACGACTTACGACTTAGTGCATTAGCCATGACATTGGCTTTGCCTGGGGTGTAAGAAATTCCTACATCGTAATCTTTTATCAACTCAATCCAGCGTCTTTGCCTGAGATTAAGATCTGGCTGGGTGAAAATGTATTTGAGGCTTTGGTGGTCGGAATAAATCTCACAACGATTACCAAGGAGGTAATGTCGCCAAGTTCTTAGAGCATGAACTACGGCAGCGAGTTCAAGATCATGGGTAGGATAGTTCTCTTCATGTGGCCGCAACTGGCGTGAAGCATAAGCCACCACATGTCGATCTTGCAGAAGTATGCATCCTAACCCTTGCCGTGATGCGTCACAATAGATCTCGAAATCCTTTTTGGTGTCTGGAGGTGCAAGTACAGGTGCAGAAGTCAATCTTCTCTTTAGCTCTTGAAAGCTTTCCTCGCACTTGGGAGTCCATAAGAATTTCTTATCTTTCTTGAGGAGTTCAGTAAGAGGCTTTGCAACTTTAGAAAAGTTCTCGACGAAGCGACGACAATAGCTGGCTAGGCCAAGAAAACTTCTAACTTGCTTAACCGATTCAGGTGGAGTCCAGTCAAGGACGGCCTGAACTCTCTCGGGATTCACAGCAATGCCTTTTGCAGAAATCACGTGGCCTAAGTAGGTCACTTCTGGTAGCCAGAATTCACACTTGGAGAATTTAGCGTACAGGCGATGCTCTCTAAGTTTCATCAATACCAGCCTAAGGTGTTCTGCGTGCTCTTCTTCGTTCTTCGAGTAGATGAGAATGTCATCAAGATAAACCACAACAAATTTATCTAAGTACTCCATGAAGATCGAGTTCATCAAGCGCGAAAAAGTGGCTGGGGCATTGGTTAAACCAAAGGACATGACGGTGTACTCGTAAAGACCATAACGAGTAGTAAAAGCCGTTTTGGGAATGTCCTCGTTTCGGATTTTGATTTGATGATAACCTAATCTCAAATCCATCTTGGAAAAGACAGAGGATCCTGCAAGTTGATCATAAAGATCATTGATCCTGGGCAGTGGGTATTTGTTCTTTATCGTCGCTAGATTTAGCGGGCGATAGTCTACGCACATCCTTTCTGTTCCATCTTTCTTCTTCACGAACAGAACGGGGCAACCCCATGGCGATGAGCTAGGGCGGATGAAGCCTTTTGCCAACGAAGCATCAAGTTGGGTTTTTAGCTCAGCTAACTCATGTGGGGCCATTTTATATGGGCGTTTGGAAATTGGTGCGGTTCCTGGAACAAGATCCACTATAAATTCTACACACCTGTCGGGTGGCATGCCCGGCAGCTCTTCAGGAAAGACATCCGGGAAGTCACGAATCACCGGAATATCTTCAAGTTCGGGAAGGGGAAGTACATTCAAGGAATGCATTTGGGTTCTTGTTCTGGGTGAGGTATAGTTGATTGTTTTGCCTGAAGGGTGGGTGAGTTTCACTGATTTGCCTTTGCAATCTAGGTAGGCATTCTGTCTTGATAGCCAATCCATGCCAAGGATGACATCAATGTCTGAAGATTTGAGGGCTATGAGTGAAGCAAGGAATACTAAACCCTCAATTGCAATTTGATTACCATGGCTTACTCTAGTAGTTTGCCATCTTGACCCTGGAGTTTGAATAATCATTGGGGTAGACAATTCAACAAAGGATAACTCATGACGAAGTGCATAACTTTCTGACATGAATGAATGAGATGCTCCTGGGTCGAAAAGAACGGAAGTAGGAACATAATTGACTGGGAGCGTACCAAGAATGACGTCAGAGATGTCGTCAGTCTCTTCGGCAGCAATCTGGTTCACACGTCCACGAGTGGCGGGATTAGCGGGCTTGGTGTTGTAGACCTTCTGGGGTGGCTTGCCACGACCATTGTTGTTGTTGCCTCCGGCACGGGGTGGAGCATTCTGATTCTGGATCTGGTTCTGGGGACACTCACGAGAATAATGGCCTGCTTGACCACACTTGTAACAGGCTCCGAAAACAGTGCGTGGAGCTGGGTTGTTTGGTGGAGCTGGGTGGAACTGGGTTGGTGGACGAGGCGCCACATAGGATGGCCTCGGTGGGTTGTTCTGGCGGAACATACTGTTTGGGATCCAGATCTTGCGCTTCTGGGAACCAGAACTGGATGAACTATCATCTCTAGGGTGTTTGCGGAAATCGTTGGGGGTGTTCATGTCCTCGGCCTTGATGGCTTTGTTGACAAGGACTTGGAAAGTGGCAAAGTCATGAAGGTTGAGCTCACGACGAAGTCCAGAGTTGAGGCCACGACGGAACCTCTCTTGTTTCTTGGAGTCGGTGGAGACTTCTTCGGTAGCATATCGAGCAAGTCGGTTGAACTCACGACTAAACTCATCAACAGTCCTTCTGCCTTGAGTGAGGTTGCAGAACTCCTCACGCTTGCGGTCCATAAGACCCTTTGGAATGTGGTGCTCACGGAAGGAAGTGCAGAATTCCTCCCAAGTGGTGGGTGGTCCAACGGGACGCATATTCAGAAAGTTCTCCCACCAAGAGCTAGCTGCACCTTCAAGGTGATAGGTGGCATAGTTGACCTTGTCGCCATCTGCAACATGGCCTGCTTGGAGCTTCCTTTCGATGCTGCGAAGCCAGTCATCGGCGTCAAGGGGCTCGGTGGAGTAACTGAAAACCGGGGGATGAAGTCGGATGAAGTCGTTCAACGACACCAACTCATTGCGCTGCTGAGTGGTGTTGCGAGCAATGACTTCCAACAGGTGGTGAGAGTCTCGGCGGTTCCTCTCAACTTCCATCAGAACCTGAGCCATCGTGGGTGGGGGTGGAAGGTTGTCTTCCTCCTGATCATTTCCACGACCTTGGTTACGACCAACCTGGCCACGGGTTCCGTGAGACATCCTGAAGGTGAAAAAACAAAGTCAAACAGAGTTGATTTGGAGAGTCTAATCAAGATATTGAAGTACTGGAAGGATTACAGAGCAAAGGAAGTAATCATCTTGACAACATGGTGATAAAAGCATACAAGCCATATATTCACAAGCTATCATACAAACCATACATCGTTTTAGTACAAGCACCAAGCTAATACAAACGTGATGAAGATGATACATCCTTCAGAGGCACTCTGACTCCCTATACATTATTTATCTAAGCCTCTGGAATTTAGACACCTTGCGTACAATACACTAAGATACTACTACTTCCTCACTAAGGTAAGACCATAGGCGGTCTCACATATCTCCATCTCCATAGTAGTCCTCGTAGAAGTTACCCGCGTATCCCGGTAGCTGAAGGTGGCCATCGGAAAACACGGAGGCTTGTGGACCCTGATATCCATTTGGGCAAGGATGGGGCCTAGGTCCAGCGTAGGGTGGAAGCAAAGGACCACGGGGTGGAATAATGCCTCCAATCTCGGGCCAAGCAACTCGAGAAGGCATCTGTGTCCTCACAGGGTAGATAGCATCATACTCAACTGATCCCACACTCACGAAGGGTGCCAAGAGTGTCAAAGCTCTATACAAACGGGCACGAGTGGAGTGAAGCTCGAATCGAAGGGCACGTGCATCACGATCTCGATCACTAGCAAACCTAGCAGTCATCTGAAGTGTTGGATCCTCTGCGGTGTAATATCCCTCTTCTCCTGGAAGTGTAGCAGGAATATAGCGGAACGATGTCTCTCTCAGCATAGTATGCTCCTCTCTCAGTAGTGTAATACATGAGTATGTAGCATCCTGCACAGCCATGTTCTCAGTCATGCCAATGCCATGTCCAAAGTGGATAGGCTGAGTGACTCCATTGTGGTGCGGGTAGATCTTGACAATGCAGTGGTACTGAGTCTGGTTGAAGTCGTGGAACTGCTCCTCGACGGTGTACTCAGGATACCATCGATATCCCACATAGGACATCATCTCGATCAACATGGCGGGATGACCACGCACATCGAGGCACCGGGTCAAACGAACAATCTGACAAGGGGGAAGATTTGCCATCTGAAACAGAAGGAAGGAGTTTGCAAATGCATCAGATTATGAAGAAACTTGGAATGACTCGGACAGCATAACGGCTGTAATTGTAAGAAATGACAATTTCTTGCAATCATGGAAAACAGCACTTACATACGATGTAATAAAACAGGGATCATAACCAATCTAACAAACCGATCACAACTTTCCTACGGCTATAAGGAAGCAAACAACGAGATGTGCTAATCAGACAGAGGAGAGCCTAGTCCTATCTTCCCGTAGAATAAGATGAGGGTGACTCAGAACTCAGAACGAAGAGGGTAAGGAGAAAAATGAAGTCTTACGTTGTTCCCTTATATACCCAGAGTAACTATATAACTATAGCAAGCTAGACTCAACTTCGGCCAAGGCTACTAGTCCTACAGTCAGTCCTGCTCTGATACCAAGTCTGTCGGGACCCGGGGTTAGCGTATGCAAGTCCAGCTAAGACATAGTCATATGGAGAGCCGAGAACCGTACCCACTTGTCTAAGCAGACAAGGCCAAGCACAGAACGTTCTTGGAAAGCATCGTACGTGAGGGGCATCCCATCCAGGCCGGATGATCAACTGAGATGGGTCCTCGTCGTCCGCACACAAGTCTTATGATATGGGTGACGAACTCCCATATTCAAAGACAAGTCGCCTCCACCATACTATCGACTATCTCATAACTCTTACATAGACTTACTCCAGCCCGATCACTTAGTCGGGGTCTAGGGCGGGCTCAATCATACCACAAAGTGTGCACGAGACGGAGTCTCAAGCAATCGCATCGCGATGGCCCAAGCTGCACACATCTAAGGGCCACTTGGTGTATGAATGACCGCCAGCCAGAACACAACTAAGGTCTCGAAAACCCATACAAAGACATGCATGTTATAAACATACACGCAGCACACATGCCTTGTATGAACAGTAGGTACCATTGCAATTCTCTACAAAGTATACATTTTATTGAAAACTCTTATAGAGTGCACACAGAGATCACATACATGTGATCCAACATTACAACACAGAGCGGAAGCAAATTATGTCTGAGTACAGACAAGTTTAACAAATGGCTTAAGAAGCCTTATTTAAACACAAAGCCCTCCACGAGGGAACCAGTCTGCTGACTGGGACTAGACTAGCTTAACTTCAGTCGTCCAGCTCGATGAAGAAGCCACCTTCGGGGTCAGTGGTTTCATCTAAAACATAGATTAAGCAAACGTGAGTACAAAGTCGTACTCAGCAAGACTTACATAGGAGCTATACTACTCATGCACATGTATCAAGGTAAAGGGAGGTGGGGTTTCACTTGCAGAAGTGCCAGCTTTGACTTGGCTAATCCTGAACTACGAGTACCATACTTGAGGTAAGAAGCGTACACGAGTCCACTACTTTCACCAATCAATTACACCACTATGGTGCCTTCCTCGACTTCCCCACGAGAAAGCACGCCATAGCACTCACACTTATCTTGGTGTGTTTTAGAAGTATCCGGTTCAAGTTGTCTAATAATCAAGCTAAGCTTTCCAAGAAGTCCTTAACCGCGGACGCGGCTATTCGAATAGTTTTGTTAACCCTGCAGGGGTGTACCGCTACACACACATGACCATCGGTTACCGCCTTTGATCTCGACACCATTCAAGGGGTGCCGGCGAGGATGCTCACCACAACTGTTACCTCATAGCCGATCTAGTCCAAGAGAGTCGCCTACCTGGGTTGGCTACCACTATCGTGAACCCGGCCGGTTTACTGAAGTGGACCCAGATGATGTGTGCGTGGTGCAGAAGCCGGTCTCGGATGAGCCGTTCTCTCACTTGGCAGCCAGGCCACAAACCTACCAGAACTCCGAACTATTGCGACATCTGGACATCGAAGGGGATGAGTTAGTAGGTCGAGAGGGGTCAGTGAGCCCAATGTGTGGTTGTACTCTTCATCTTGGATCACCACACAAGAACTCGTACTAGGGCGGTGTTCAACGAGACAACCCACTGTGTACTCCTACACAGCCTCTCATCGTTCACCTTGTATTAGGTCGATTCACCAACACTTTTCTACTATCATCAACATGATCACTACCATCCCGACTCACATCACAGTATCAACATGGTATCATACTAAGCATGCAATAAGCAGTAACATTTGCAGGGGCCACATGATATCAACCAACTCCTACATTTTCTAGGATTGTGGTTTGCTTACTACTGTGACAAAAGATAGGTCATGCAAAGGAATGGGTTCATCTATGTGGTAGAAACGTAGCATGGTAATCATCCTAAACAATGCATAAGCGAGACATGAGACGGAAGTGGGATTTTATAGACATGATCAATGGGGGGTTGCTTGCCTTGCTGACGAGATTCGGGTTCGGGGTCTTCAACGAAGGGGGCAGCCTCCTGCTCCGGTTCCACCTCTACTCGACAAACAAAGCATGAAGTAACAATCAATATGAATGCAATTCTCAAGCACATGATGGAATGTTAAATCTTGAAGTATAAGTTTTGATGTGTGAGGCAATTCCATTTAAATGGGGTATATTGCATTTTGAAATGCAAATTCAAACTCCACATTTGAATTCAAACTTAAACAAGTTACATGTGATATTGTTTGATCATTTTGAATCAACTTCAAATGTGTATGATATGCCTCTGAAGTGTGGTTGAATTGTAGCTTAAATCCATGGTCCAAGTTGCAAAATAATTTGATTTGAATTTGAATTAAATTCAAATAAACCAAATTACAAATGCTACTGGTACCATTTTAAAATCAACTCAAACATAGTTGAAAGTTGCATATTTGGAAAGATAATTTTCTCCTGATCATTTTTCATATATTATTTGTCCAATTTGGAGTTAATATGAATTTTCTATGAATTTCCAAAGTTTGGGGTATTTTCTGGATTTTCTGGAATTCTTTTAATTCAAATATCTCTGGAAATTCATTTACTGCGTCATGCTTGCGCAAGGCTGACGTCAGGGGGGGGCTGACATGTGGGGTCACCTTGTCAGTGGCTGGTTTAATTAACCCGGCTGGTTAATTAATCCAGTGGCTTAATTAAGCCACTGGGCCCACTGGTCAGTGACCCAGGGGGGGCTAACCACGGGGTTAGTGGCTAACCCGCCGGCGGCTTGACGCCGGCGACTGGAGCGCGGCGGCGCTACACGGGATCGCGTTCCCGGCCACGAGAGGGAAAACGGAGGGCACCGGCTTGCTCCTGGAGGTCTTCCGCGTCTTCTGGAGGCATCGGGGGTTCACGGGGAGCTCGGGAGCGACGACGGCGACGACTCCGGCGGCAACAGAGCGGCGGCGAGGTCGTAGTCGACGCTTCAGTGCACGATTCGGGCTGAACTCGCGTGCATTCGAACGCTGGCATGACCAGGAGCTAAACGCGCGCGCTGGACGCGATGAAGGGGCACAGGGGCGACCTCATCGTCGTCCATGGCGGCGACATGCTTCGGCTTCCATGGCGAAAACGGCTAGAGAACGAGAGGGAGGGCGCTAGGCTAGGGGAAACGGTGAGAAGCTCACCACGAATGCGACGGAATGGCTAGCGGGCTCGGGGAGGCTCGGAGCTGGCCGGAATTCGAAGTCGATCCGCGGCGGCCGGCGATGAAGACGACGAAGCTAGCGAGCTCGTGGAGGCCTCCGGCTTCGATTCCCTCTGCAGGTCGATGAAGACGACGAGGACGAACTCCCTGGACACCTTGGCTTGGCTTCTCGACGTCGATGGCCGCGAGTTCTTGAGACGGCGAGCGGCGACGCTCTCGGGTGGCGATGGAAACGGGCACGGGAGGAGGAGGAGGAAGCTCTGGAGGGGGGAATGGAGGAGGCGTGCTCCAGGGCGCGTCCAGGTGCGAGAAGGAGGCACGGGGAGGCCTGGAAGCTCCTCGGCGGCGACGTGTCGCCCCTGGCTGGCTCGGTGGCATTCCACCGAGCAGCTTGGGTGCGCGGGAGGGGGAAGAAGACGCCCCTGCCCCTGGTGGGCCGGGTGGGCTGGCTGGGCCGGCTCCGCCTGGGCGACAGGTAAGGTTTTTCCGATTTCTGTTTAATCTTTCCTTTCTTTTTTCTTTATATTTGTTTTGGTTCTGATAAAAAAAATATCAAACCATTTTATAAATGCTGAAACTTTTTATGTGGCCTCATAAAAATATAAACTAGCCACTCATAAACTTTCAACATTTTTAAAATTCAAATGATTTGAATTTTAAATCAAATAGGGGTATTTCATTAATTCCAAAGCACTGTTTGAATATTTGAAAAATCTATGAGCATGGGTTTGACTCCAAATCATTTTTAAAATGATCACACTCATTTATAAGACTTTTCAAAACTCTAACATGAATTTTTGGAAAAGATTTTTATCTGGCCTTTTGAATTAATTCATCTGGGGGGTGTTCCTTCTCCCATTTGGATTTTGAATTTGATTTCAATGATTTCTTTTGAAAATTTTCACATGATGCAAAGGTACTAGCTAATCCTAGCACATACCTAACTTGGGGTTGTGACATTTAAATAATAAAATAAATCCATAAAATAATTTAAATTGATTAAAACTTTGAATTGAAATATCTTTTAAACCGTAAGTCAGATTCAAAAACTTTATACATGAAAATTGATCAGAAAAATATAACGAATACAGATAAGCTATCCGTATACCCACCACCCCCCTCTAACACAAACGAACATTGACATCCCCCCTTCGGGCCGTCTGTTGATAATCACCCGGAGCCGGTATTTCATCCCCGGATGAATTCCCGCTCCGAGCAACGTGCATTGCACTGTGTTAGAACACCGTTATCAATGCATATGTCTTCTCATGCATATTTTTGTTATGCTTGCTTTATTTTTACTGTTTCTTCCCCCCTTTATTCTCCGGTAGACCCCGCTGCTACTACCGACTACACCGCTGCTGGGTACGACTACTTCGTCGATGACCCTACCCCTACCGTCGAGCTTCCAGGCAAGCAGAGCCATTCTCTTCCCCAGATATCGCCTATCTATTCCATACTTTTCTTGCACTAGGCATTGATACTGCTGCTGCTACGATTACAATCCTACTCAATTGCATAGGCTGTCTTTGTCGCCCCTTGATGTACCTTCCTTTATCCTATGCTGCCTATTATAATTATGCATTATTCAGAAGTGAGCCCTGCGCATTGTTAGCTAGGATTATATAGTGGGCCGCGACAATTCAAGGGAGTGATACGGGTACAATATTATAACTGTAACAGGTACGGTACAATGCAGACACCGCCTAAGGCCCCCTAGTTTGGCTCTGCCGAGCCACCATCAACTTTGACCTATCAAGGAGCAATCCGTGTACTCCACTCATTGCTGACTCTGTATAGCCGCTCTAGGAACCTGAGCAACGGTTGTCCTTAAAGGTAAGAGTCGGGCAACCCAACGGTTCCCGTGAGCGGTATTGCGTTGGGAACGACAGGGAGGGTACGACCAACGTTACTGGCATGCTTGGCCCCTGCTCGTATCCCGCGAGAGTTACCAAACCACGAAAAGTCAAGCTCTACCTAGAGTACACGCGAGACATGGTAAGGAGACGGTTCACCTTGTTGGTAACCGCGTTCTTTCACGGGACAAGAGGGCAGGCCCCGACGTTACTGGTGGTCCTTGTTGATGTTCGTAGTCCGTTGTGTTGTTAGTAAGACAGCGATAACGGTTGTCTACGAGATAATATTAAAATGCTAAATGGGTCGGCGGATGACTTGAGAGACCCGTTGGTCTGTACGCACTACCTACACGTGGGATTACGGTGTGGGCCCTCCGCGTCGTAGTTTCATCCGAAAGCTCTTCAGACGTCAGTAGTACTGCGGTCTGATCACCGGGAAGCGGTGTTTTCTTCTTTGCTGCAGCAAGTGTGGTTGGATTTTCTTTTGCTTCACCGGCTAGACTCGCACCGTGCAGGAGCGTGGAAGGGTGAGGGACCTAGACCCCTGAGCGCATAGGATATAGTCTGGCGGATGGCCTCTCTGCTGAGCCTAGGATGGGCTGCGATGTGTCGGATAGCCTCGGTGGGGCATTCCCTAACAAGGTGTACGCCACCCTGGAGATCCAAGCGTGCAGGATGAGTATAGTGCACCCCTGCAGGGAGTTTAATCTATTCGAATAGCTGTGTCCACAGTAACAGGACGCTTTATGCTGAAGCTGGACCTTACCACTACAACCTACTACTATTAAACTGTATGGTTCCGGGTTTCTCTTCCTCTCCGGGAAGTCGAGGAGGGGAACTCGGAGGCATTTATTATTATTAATCATTACAACTTATTATTATACAATGCTGCAGCAACTTCTGTTGCATTGTTATTTTATGCTTTATATGAACTGTTGGTTGTTCTCTCCTTATGCTGCAAGACTCGTCGGAAGATGCTAGTCTTCATAGGCCTAGCTTCTTACCCTTATTCTGATTTCTACCTTGCAGTCCACTATATACAGCCTCCCCTTTCCATTTTATACAATGCATAAATGCTTAGTAGAGGACGTAAGACTCGCGGGTATGCTAGATACTCACCTTTGCTTTATTTCCCGCCTTTTTTTGTCCTTATCGGCCGCTGCAGTCGACGTTGGAGCCCAGGAGCAGGAGTACCCCGGAGGCGCCTACTACTACGTCGAGACCCCCGCTGACCAGGACCAGGAGTAGTTTCGGAGGCTCCCAGGCAGGATGCCTTGCCTTTTTGATCTGTATCTCTGATGTTATTTGTGCTAGCCTTTTTAAGGCAAAACTTGATTAACTATGTCTATACTCAGATATTATGGTTTGTATAACTTATGTATTCGGGTCCGTGTGACCCCTTATCTTGTAACATATTGGATTATCTATTTGTGTTTAGTCTTGTGCTGTGATATTCTCACCGTGGCACCCTAAACTCAGCGTGTACCCTGCGTGTATGATTACTGTACACGGATTGATTTTGGGGGCGTCACAAGTTGGTATCAGAGCCGACTGCCTGTAGGAAGCCACCCAACCACTACCTGGTCGAAGTTGAGTCTAGAATTTGAAAAAATATTTTGCTAACTTAATGTTTGGCTTACGGGCCCACATCGATGTCACTACGTGTGATATCTATGGTATTAGGATCCTTTTCTCCGTATCTATGCTCTGGGACTCTTCTCTCTTATCCTTGCTGGTAAGTTTTACTAACTCTGACATTAGGATCACGTTCTCTTGATTCCACCCGGCGTTCTGGTGCATACCCCTTTGATTGAGTCATGTCGCAGGAGTTCTGACCCAGGTCCCGGACCGCGGATCCCCTTTCTCATTCAGGGCAGGTCACACATTCTCTGGCACAAACTCCTGTGGCCAACAGTTTTCTTGCGGCGTGATTGACTTAGTGGAAGCTATGTCGGGTCGTGTATTCCTTACCGCGGTCTCCGCGCCGCCTAGTGTGTCCTTTTTCCTTAATTTATACGACGTTATGCTGCCCGATTTTCGATTGATTCCGTGCGTGGATGTGTATGTCTTGTATGACTACTCCTATATATCCGCGCATCCTATTTGTTGTCGCTTAACCTCATACTCGTTTCTGGTATCTCGTTAAATTTTCATTGCTGAAATACCCCTCTTAAATTCTAGCAGGATGGCTGGTCATGATGGTCGTAGTCGTGGTCGTGGTGCCAAAGATCCACCTCTGCCGCCGAACTACATGGCCGCGATGATACAACAGTTACAGATGAACCAAGTGTTTATGCAAGGAGTCATAGATGAGCTCCAGAACCAGCACGAGAACCAACCGCCTGTGGTTACTCTGCGGGATTTCATGCGTCTCAATCCCCCTACCTTCCACCAACTCGAACAACCGCTAGATGCCGATGATTGGCTTCGTGACATCACTCGTCTGCTGGAGTTCGCTGGGGTGCACGCTGCTGATTACGTAAACTTCACGTCCTATTTCCTCGTGGCCCCGCTGCCCAGTGTTGGGACACCCACAAGGGCTCGCTAGCTGAAGGGATTGTCGTCACCTGGAATGACTTCAAGACTGCTTTTCGTGCTTGTTTTGTCCCCCATGCGATTATGAACCGTATGAAGGACGAGTTCCGCAACCTCGTTCTGGGCAACAAAGCTGTCCAGGCATATCAGAGGGAATTCCTCCGCCTCTCCCGCTATGCTGCAAGTGACCTCCCAAATGATGCAAGTAGGCAAGAGAAGTTCCGTGATGGACTCAACTCAGATCTCCAGCTTGCAGTCGCTTTGCACGTCTTCCCCGACTTCGCCACCATGGTGAACCAGACTATCACTCTTGAGACCGCTCGGCTTAGGTTCGGGGGTTCACCGAAGCGCCCCCGTGATGCTGGCTCATCTTCGGGCATAGCACAGAAGCAACGCGTCTGGATTCCACATAGTGTGATGCATCCAACTGCCCCTGCACTAAGGTCGTCGTATGTTGCACCCCGTTTGCCTCTGCCCGCGGCGACACAGCCGAAGACTGAGACTGCACCCCTCCGTCCTCAAGACGGCTTGTGTTTCAAGTGCCGTCAACCAGGACATATTTCCAAAGACTGCCCCCAGCGGCAGAATCAACTGGTAGTTCACCCTGCTGGCCGCGGAAATGGCTGTGGGAACAATGGGGCCCTCAACTATAATACTAGGTCAAATACTCATGCTCGTGGTCATGCTTACAACATTGACGTTGAAGCAGCTCAGGAACAGCCCGCTACTGTGATGGGTACCCTCCTCGTTAACTCAATACCTGCTACTTCTTTATTTGATACAGGAGCATCACATTCATTTATGTTTGGAGAATTTGCATCTAAGCACGGCATATACCACGAAAATATGCATACCCCCTTAATAGTCCGGACTCCCGGTACCTAGTGTCGTGTTGACATGGTTGCACCTAACCTCACTGTCGAGATCGAAGGATTCAAATTCATGGGTTCTCCACACATTATGAAAACCTCCACCATTGACCTTATCCTTGGCATGGATTGGTTGAAAGCCCATGATGCCGCACTTTATTGTGGCACCAAGGTCATCCAACCCTTTCATCCTTCTGGCACGATTGTGAGTCATACTGCCATTGTGTCGATGAATGCCGAAGCTTGTATATATGCTCTCAATGCCTTGAATGTCGCACCTCTCGAAGGTATTGAGAAGGTTCCAATCGTTTGTGATTTTACTGATATATTTCCAGAAGAACTGTCGGGGATACCCCTGATTAGAGAAGTTTAATTCGTCATCGACTGGAAGCCCGGCACCGTCCCTATTGCCAAGCGCCCGTATAAGATGCCACCTCACCACCTCCTTGAATTGAAGAAGGAGATCGACACGGCCCTCGAGAAAGGCTTCATTCGTCCAAGTTACTCTTCTTGGGGAGCACCTTTGCTCTTTGTCAAGAAGAGTGATGGAATGAACCGTTTGGTCCAAGATTACCGACCTATCAACCAGGCAACCATACGGAACAAGTAACCCCTCCCTCGGATCAATGATCTTTATGATCAACTTGTTGTATCCACGGTGTTTTCAAAACTCGACTTGAGGTTGGGTTATCACCAGATCCGGGTCCGTGATGAGGACATCCCGAAGACCGCATTCATTACTCGCTATGGTTCATACGAGTACACTGTCATGTCCTTTGGCTTGACGAATGGCCCAGCCACTTTTTCCCGATTGATGAACTATATATTCATGGAATATCTCGACAAGTTTGTCGTGGTTTATCTGGATGATATATTGAGTTACTCCAAGCCCGATGCAGAACATGCTGACGATCTTCGCCTTGTGCTGGAAAAGCTTCGAGAACACAAACTCTATGCTAAGTATTTTAAGTGTGAATTCTGGCATCCCGAAGTAACCTCCCTTGGTCATGTGATTTCCAAGGATGGTATTGCCGTCAATCCCGAACGTATTCATGCTATTCTTGACTGGACTCCGCCCAGGACTGTCAAGCAAGTCAGAAGTTTCCTCGGCCGTGCCAGCTATTGCCGTCGTTTCGTCGAGAACTTCTCCAAGATTGCCAAGCCTCTGACTAATCGGCTTCACAAAGGCATCAAGTTTGAGTGGATTGATAAATGCCAAGAAAGTTTTATAGATCTGAAGGACAAGCTCACTTCTCCCCCAGTGCTTGCTCCCCCAGATACTCAGAAGGACTTCTTGATATATTGCGACGCGTCTCGTCAAGGATTAGGCTGTGTCCAATGCAAGAGCGCAAAAGTGATTGCTTATGGCTCTCGTCCGTTGCGTGCTCACGAAGAAAACTATCCAACACATGATCTCGAATTGGAAGCTGTAATTTATGCATTGAAGCAGTGGCGACATTACCTCGTCGGTAATCATTGCAAGATTTACACCGATCACCAAAACCTGAAGTACCTGTTTACCCAGCGAGACCTGAATCTCCGCCAAGAAAGATGGCTCGAGACAATAGCCGATTTCAACATGGATATTCACTATACCCCTGGAAAAGCTAATGTGATGGCCGATGCCTTAAGCCGCAAAGCCTATTGTAGTGAACTTGAAGTTCAACTACAACAACCACTTCTATATGAAGAGCTCCGGAAACTGAACATCTAGATTGTTCCTCAGGGCCATGTGAATTCCCTGGTTATCGAACCAGACTTATACAACCGCATGTAGTTTGCACATGGACATGACTCTGACATTATGAATATTAAGCGGTATGTCAAGAGTGGAAATCCCTCATCCTTCACTATTGCCGATGATGGTACGTTGTACTTCAAGGGTCGGCTAGTGGTCCCCATAAACAGGCCCAACCTGAACTACGCCCCGCGCGTCATGAAGGAAGCTCATGATACTCCCCTGTCAATTCACCCCGTAGAACCAAGATGTACCAAGACATTCGTCAGCGGTACTGGTGGTCTAACATTAAGCAAGACATTGGTCGTTATGTTCAAGAGTGTGACGTTTGTCGTCGCGTCAAGGCAGAACATCAAGGACCTGCTTGAACTTGTCAACCCCTCTCTATTCCTGAATGGAAATGGGAAAAGATTGAGATGGACTTCGTCACCGGATTTCCCCGATCGCAGAAGGGTCATGATGCCATCTTTGTCATCATCGACCGATTCTCCAAGGTTGCTCATTTTCTGCCTTTCAAGGAGACGATCTCTGCTAGACAATTGGCAGACTTGTATGTTTCCAGAATCGTGTCGCTCCACGGTATTCCGTTGGAGATCAGTTCCGATCGAGGCAGCCTTTTCACCTCAAGATTCTGGGATAGTTTCCAAGAAGCTATGGGCACTCACCTAAATTTCAGCACCTCTTATCACCCCCAATCGCAAGGACAAGTCGAACGAGTCAACCAAGTGCTTGAAGATATGCTTCGGGCCTGTGTCATCTGATTCGGTAATAAATGGGAGGAATCTCTTCCATTTGCTGAATTCTCGTACAACAACAACTATCAAGCTAGCCTGAAGATGGCCCCCTTTGAAGTTCTCTATGGACGTAAGTGTCGAACCCCTCTGTATTGGTTAGAAACTGGGGAACGAACTCTCATTGATCCGGACATTATACAGCATGCAGAATATTAGGTTCGCGTTATTCGTGAACACTTGAAGTCTGCTCAGTCCCGCCAGAAGAGCAACTATGACCGCAAACACAAGGAAATGGTCTATCAACCTGGCGAATACACGTACCTCCGTGTCACTCCCATGAGGGGCACTCATCGTTTCGGGATCAAAGGCAAGTTGGCTCCTTGCTACATTGGCCCGTTCCGTATCCTGTCCAAAAGTGGACCAGTGGCTTACCGATTGGAGTTGCCGCCAAACCTCTCCCAAGTCCATGATGCTTTTCATGTGTTGCAACTCCGACGCTGCTTCAAGGACCCTATTCGTGAAGTGGAACATGATCTGATTGAATTGCAACAGGACTTGACTTATCAAGAATATCCAAGCCGCATTCTCGATCAGTCTGAACGCAAAACTCGCAACAAGACAACCAAGTTCCTCAAAGTTCAGTGGTCAAATCATTCTGAAGATGAAGCCACTTGGGAACGCGAAGATCTTCTTCGTGAAGAATACCTCGATATTTTCCCCTCTACCGCTTAAATTCTCGGGGCGAGAATTCCTGTAGTGGGGGGAGATTTGTAACATCCTCAGTGTCTGTAACGATAATCACTTTTGTAATGACTAATTATGGTGTTACACTAATTATGCAACAAGCAACTTATTTTACAAAACTCATTTTCTTGTTTGATTAAATCAAACAGAACAGCAGCACAAATTGCAGTAACTTGAAATTGCGAAAAGCTTATTTAATGCCCACTGCGAATACCCCTGGCCCAGCCCACCTAGAGCCCACCCCACTTCTCTGTTTTCTTCTGCCTCCGTACACAGGGGAGCTCGTGGCGGCCATCCCATGGCTATGGCCACGTGCCGGCCATCCGCCGCTTCCTCGGTGCCCTACAAAACACCGACGAGTCCCTGCCCGAACCCTAGCCGCCGACAGTTTCCCCTCTCCCTCTCGTCACCTCCCTGACTCCTCCCCGAGCTCGCCGGGCGTTCGCCGTGCGCACGTCGCCGTCGTCCTCGCGGCCACCGTCCCCCATTCACCACGACAAGATGTCCAGGAGCTTCAGCACCTTCGAATCCGTCCCCCTTGCGCGTTGTAACACCCTCAGTGTCTGTAACAGTAATCACTATCCCTGTTGACCATCAATGTTATTAATCACTGTTGCTCATCATGCCATGGTCAATTTTTCTTTTGATCATTTCAATAATCATGATGGTTGATATTAAAACCAACGCGACATCTATGCCTTAATCATCATGGTTCAAATGAAATCCAAAAATCCCTTTTTCTTGATATTAAAACAATGGGAAAAAATAAACCTTTCCCAAAAATCTTGCAACCACTTTTATAAACTGCATAATAATCAGTAGATCATGGAAATATGTGCATGGTAATTTATCGGACCATGAAATAATTCAAACAATAAAAACAGTAGCTTAAAAAGTCCAAATTAAATAATCATTATTTAAATGAGATACTAAATGGTTTTATTTATAGCCCAAACTTCTTATAGCACTTGTGTGGGTGGTAAAACTAATTATGGAGCATGTATAATATTTTCCAAAATACATTTAATAGCTAAGATAAAATTAAATAGAAAAGAAAAAATAAAAGAAAACAAAAAAAGGTGAAAATCCTATACTACGCCTAGGGGCACCAAGCCAACCCCCCTCGGCCCACCCCGGCCCAGCCAGCCCCCTCTCCCACTTGGCTCCCTCCTCTCCCTGTTCACGGTGCCGTGGACACCATCCAGGCCGGCCATGGCGCGACCGTCGCCGTGGCACCAATCCCGCGGCTCGCCGGCGGGATAAGAACCCAGAGCCCCCAACGCAACCCTAGCCGTCCCACTTCTTCCTCCCTCGAGTCGCCGCCCCCTTTTCCCTCGCCCGTGCTCTCCAATGGTGCCGCACCGCCGCCTGTTCGTCGCCACGGTCGGTGGCCACTCGCGGCCAACGACGGCGAGAAGCCTCAGCACTATGCCCCCTGCATCGCCGCGCTCCGCTAGGTCTCCCCCACCCTGGAGCTCGGGCCAGGACGCAGCGAAGGCCGCGAATCGAGATCCTTCCCCCACCACGGCCGCCGTGCCTCGCCGGAAATGCGCCGCCGTTGAAGCTGCCCAGCCTCCCCGACCTCGACCCTGTGCTCCACTGTGAGCTCCCCGTTGTTTTTCCTCTCTTTGCGCTCGTAACGGTGCCTTGTTGTCGTCGCTCCGTTGAGCACTACTCCGGCCGCTACCCGGCTTGACGTAGCTGTCGCCGTGGTCCACCCCAGCTCGCGTAAGTGGCACCTATGGATGCGGTTTGATCTCCCTGTTCGAACGCGCCCGCTTTCGCGGCTAATCGTTGCCGGAATCATCCGGACCGGCGACCTCGCCGCCGTGCTCTGCTCGCCGGCATGCACGCACGTCCAACCGTGGGGCTAATCCCCTAAGATAACCCCTCTCCTTATGCCTAACAGCCCACCCTAGAGCCAATGACAGGTGGGGCCCAAGCCCATATTAAGATAAATAAAATGCTATTAAAATTTGGCCCATTGACATGTGGGCCCAACCACTTAAACATAACCTTTGGTTAATTAAACAGGTTAATTAGTTATGTCTCAATGACAGGTGGGCCCAGTAGTTATTTAAATTAATTTAAGTGATTAATAAGTATTGAGTCTATGACATGTGGGACCCCACTACTATTTAAATTTAATAAATTGATTTAGTAAAATGTGAGGCTGACCAGTTGGACCCACTGGTCAGGTTTGACCAGTCAAAGGTCACTGTTTTGGATAATGTTGCTAATTAAATAATAAAATCAATTCCGAAATTCATTTAAAATTGATTTAAAGTTTAAAATTCAATATCTTTTAAACCGTAAATCAGATGGAAAAACTTTATACATGAAAATTGATAAGAAAAATATAATGGTCAAGAATACGCTACCCGTATGTCCACCACCCCCCTCTAGCATACCGAACCCGAGATTTCCCCCCTCTGGAACGTCTGTCCGGTAATCGTCCGGAGTTGGTAAAATTGCCGGTTGAATTCCCATTTCGTCTACAACGTGTAGCACTGCGTTAGTTTACCCCTAGCACTGTGTTTGCCATGTCTTGTATTTGTATTTCTATTATTGCCGTCTATTTATTGTTTCTTCCCCCTCTCTTATTGTCCGATAGTCTCGACGTCCGCTGCCGATGCCCCTGTGATCGACTACTTCGTCGACGACGATCGTACCTCTGTCGTCGAGGTTCCATGCTAGCAGAGCCATTCTCTTCCCCAGATATCGCCTATCTTTCCGTACATTTCTTGCACTAGGCATTGCTGCTGCTGCTACATTACAATCCTATTCAATTGCATAGCCTGTCATTGTCACCCCTTGATGTACCTTCCTTTATCCTATGCTGCCTATTATATATATTATATTCAGCAGTTAGCCCTGCGCCTTGTTAGTCAATATGATTAGATAGCAGGCTGTGTTCACTCTGGGCGTGAATGCGGATACGATACATTACAACTGCTACAAGTACGGTTCATAGCAGACACCGCTTCAGGCCCCTACCCCGGCTCTGCCGAGCCACCTCAAGTGTGAGCTATCGAGGAGTAATCCTTGTAATCCACTCGTTCCTGACTCTGTATAGCCGTCCTAGGGTACTGAACCATGGTTGTCCTTACAGGTAAGGAGTCGGGTGACCCCACGATGCCCGTGTAGGGTATCTTAGCGGAACGACAGGTCAGGTGTATTCCACCGGTGTGCGGCGGGCCTGGTACTGTTCGTGGCCGATAGATATCCTGTTGTACGAAAGTCGAGCTCTTCGGAGCAAACGCGAGACAAGGTAAGGAGACGGTTCACCTTGTTGGTAACCGCACGAGTTGGTGGGACGTCAGGGTAGGAAACGATGTTACTGGTGGTCCTGACTGCTGTCGGTGTCCGCGACTCATTCAATAAGGGGCAACGATAACGGTTCTCTCGACAGAAAATTAATAAAATGCTTAATGGGTTCGGCGGATGAGTTGAGTAGCCTTTTGGCTTGTACGCACTACCTATACGTGGGATTACGGTGTGGGCCCTCCGCATTGTGGTCTCGTTCGAAAGCTCTGAAAGACGTCTAGTTAGCATTATGGCCGGGACTCATCGTCACCTGTGTTGTACGGATATCCCTCCTCACAACGACCTGGAGAGCGAGGGGTGATAGGCCCATGACCCCCTTGCACTTAGGGTTGTAGACCGGTGGGGACCTCTCTGATGAGCCGTAGGATGGGCCTCGGCGTGTCGGATAGCCTCGGTGGGGTGTTCCCTAACAAGGTGTACGCCACCCTGGAGATCCGAGCGTGTAGTATGACACCAGTGCACCCCTGCAGGGAGTTTAATCTATTCTAATAGCCGTCTCCATGGTAACAGGATGCTTTATGCTGAAGCCAGACTCTACTACTACAAACTACTACTATTAAACTGTTGGTTCCGGGTTTTCTTCCTCGCGGGGAAGTCGAGGAGGGGATCTCGGAGGCGTTTATAATTATTAATAATTACAACTTACTATTATACAATGCTGCAGCAACTTCTGCTGCATTGTTATTCAATTCATGCTATTTAACTGTTGGCTATTCTCTTCTTGTGCTTCTAGACTCGTTGGAAGATGCTAGTCTTCGATAGGCCTAGCTTCTCATCCTTATTATGATTTCTACCTTGCAGTCCACTATATACAACCTCCCCTTTCCATTTGATACAAATGCATAAATGCTTAGTAGCGAACGTAAGACTCACGGTATGCTAGATACTCACCCTTTCTTTATTTCCCCCTTTTCGTTTTGCCTGATCGGCCGCTGCAGTCGACGTTGGAGTCCAGGAGCAGAAGATCCCCGGACCCCTCTTCGACGTCGAGTTCCCCCTTTGGCCAGGAGTAGTTCGGTGGATCCCATGCAGGAGGCCTCGCCTTTTCGATCTGTACCTCTGATGTTATTTGTGCTAGCCTTCTTAAGGCAAAACTTGACTAACTATGTATGTACTCAGATATTATGATTGTTTAAATTATGTTTTCGGATCCTCGTGATCCCTGGTTGTAATATCAATTTTATTTTATTTGAGTCTAGTGTTGTGTTGTGATATTATCATCGTGGCACCCTGATTTTGGGCGTGTACCCTACGTGTATGATTAGTGTACAAGGTATGATTTTGGGGTCGTCACAAGTTGGTATCAGAGCCGACTGCCTGTAGGAAGCCACCCCACCACTACTTGGTCGAAGTTGAGTCTAGACTTGGAAAAACTATTTTTCTAACTTAATGTTTGGCTTACGGGCCCACATCAATGTCACTACATGTGATATCTATGGTATTAGGATCCTTTTCTCCTTACCTATGCTCCGGGTCTCTTCTCTCTTATCCTTGCTGGTAAGTTTTACTAACTCTGACATTAGGTTCACGTTCTCTTGATTCCACCTGGCGTTCTGGTGCTTCCCCATTGATTGAGTCATGTCGCAGGAGTTCTGACCCAGGTCCCGGACCGCGGATCCCATTCTCATTCTGGGCAGGCCGCGCGTTCTCTAGCACAAACTCCTGTGGCCAACAGTTTTCTTGCGGTGTGATTGACATATCGGAAGCTATGTCGCGTCGTGTAATCCTTACCGCGGTCTGCGCGCCGCCTAGTGTGTCCTTTTTCCCTAATTTCTACGACGTTACGCTGCCCGATTTTCCGGTTGACTCTATGTGTGGATGTGTATGTCTTATATGACTACTCCTATATATCTGCGCCTCCTCATCGTTGTCGCATTACCTCATGCTTGTTTCCAGTATCTCGCTAAATTGTCATGGCTGAAATACCCTTGTTAAAATTTAAGCAGGATGGCTAATGATCCCCCACCTCCGCCTTATTTGGTCGCAATGATGCAACAGTTTGAACTGAACCGTGATCAGTTTGATCTGAACCGTCAGTTCATGGCCGGAGTAATGGCCCCGCTTCCAAACCAGAATGCCCCAATCACACTTCAAGATTTCGTGCGCCACAACCCGTCTGTTTTCCGCAATTCCACCAATCCTATGGATGCTGATGATTTGCTCCGTGACATCTTGTTCGAGATGGAGTCAGCTAATGTTGCCCCGACCAGTTATGTTACGTTCGTGGCATTTCATCGGAAGGGTTCAGCCGCTCAATGGTGGGAAAGCCACAGGCGTGTGCTCCCTCCTAGGACTGTGACCACTTGGCAAGAATTCCAGTTAGCTTTCCGTGCATGGCACATTCCTCGAGGTCTAATGGACCAGAAGAAGGAGGATTTTCTCAAACTTAGACAAGGAACGACAACTGTTGTTGAATATCATAGGAGATTCCTTGAACTGTCTCGCTATGCTGAGGATTACGTCGACACCGACGCTCGCAAGCAGCAGAAATTCCGTGAAGGATTGCATCCCAATTTGAAGCTCGCACTAGCTGATAATGATTTCATAGACTTTGCGACGCTCGTCAGCAAGGCTTTCCAAGTTGAAACTGCTCTAGCTGATCACCAGGAATCCTCAAGCGTACTCGAGATGTTGGCCCATCCTCGGGAAGACCCACTCAGAAACTTCGATTCTATATCCCACACAATGTCCACCACCGACCTACCCCAACGCCAAGGCCGTCATATGTTGCACCTCCTCTGCCTCCGCCACCGAGACAGCTGCCGATTCGGACTAGACAGCCAGGGCACCTTGCTCCTGACTGTCGCCCAGTTTAGCCTCAGAATGCACCACATCCCCCTGTTGTCCGTAAGAAGAGTTGTCGGAACCGTCGTCCTAGAAACCGTAATGCCAAGACGTCTGCTGTTAGTTGTGCTCACGTCACCCATGTCAAGATGGAAGAAGCTCGTGAGTCCCCAAGATTGGTAGTGGCTACCCTTCTCGTCAATTCAGTGCCAGCTTTTGTTCTCTTTTATTCCGGTGCGTCGCATTCATTTATGTCCTAGCCGTTTGCTCAACTCCATGGGTTAGGTATGGAACCCTTGGCCACTCCTTTAGCGGTAAATGACGTTGGATCTCAGAGTCGTGCCACCATGATGAGTCCCGATACCACCATTGCAATTGTGGGTCTGTTGTTCTCGGCTCCTCTTATTATCCTCAAGTCGTACAACATTGATGTCATCCTCGGTATGGATTGGTCGGGGGCACATGATGCCCATATCCACTGTGCCACTAAGACAGTTCAGCTCACGCACCCCTTCCGGCAAGAAGATTTTCTACTCGGCCCGAACAGCTCAGCATGCCGAAGGCCAGATATATGCTCTGAATGTTTTGAATACCTCACCTCTTGAATGGATCGAGAACGTTCCAGTCGTTTGGGATTTTACCGACGTCTTCCCAGAAGAACTGCCGGGAATACCCCCGATCAGAGAAGTCGAATTCGTCATCGACTTGAAGCCCGGCACCGTCCCTATTGCTAAGCGCCCTTATAAGATGCCGCCTTACCACCTCCTTGAACTGAAGAAGGAGATCGACATGGCACTCCACAAAGGCTTCATCCGTCCTAGTTCCTCTGCCTTGGGAGCACCTTCGCTCTTTGTCAAGAAGAGCGATGGAACGAACCGTTTGGTCCAAGATTACCGACCTATCAACCAGGCCACAATACAGAACGAGTATCCACTTCCTCGGATCAACGATTTGTATGATCAACTTGCTGGATCTACGGTGTTTTCGAAACTCGACTTGAGATTGGGTTACCATCAGATCCGGGTCCACGAAGAGGACATCCCGAAGACCGCTTTCATTACTCGCTATGGTTCATAGGAGTACACTGTCATGTCCTTTGGTTTAACTAATGCTCCAGCCACATTCTCCAGATTGATGAACTATATATTCATGGAATACCTCGACAAGTTTGTCTTGGTTTATCTGGATGATATCTTAATATACTCCAAGAATGAAGAAGAACATGCTGAACACCTTCGTCTTATACTGGAAAAGCTTCAAGCACACAAAATCTATGCTAAGTATTCCAAGTGTGAGTTCTGGCTTCCCGAAGTAACCTACCTTGGTCATGTGATTTCCAAGGATGGCGTTGTCGTCACCCCAAAACGTATACAGGCTATTATTAACTAGAATCCTCCCAAGACCTTCAAGCAAGTCAGAAGTTTCCTCGGCCTCGCTAGTTATTGCCGCCGTTTCATCGAGAACTTCTCCAAGATTGCCAAGCCTCTGAATAATCTACTTCACAAAGGCGTCAAGTTTGAGTGGACAGATAAATGTCAGGAAAGTTTTCAAGCTCTCAAGGACAAGCTCACTTCTCCACCAGTGCTTGCTCCGCCTGATACTCAGAAGGACTTCGTGATATATTGTGACGCGTCTCGTCAAGGATTAGGCTGTTTCCTAATGCAAGAGCGCCGCGTGATTGCTTATGGCTCTCGTTATTTTCGATCTCACGAAGATAATTATCCAACGCATGATCTCGAATTGGCAGCAGTAATTTATGCATTGAAGTTGTGGCGATATTACCTCGTTGGTAATCGTTGCGAGATCTACACCGATCACAAAAGCCTAGAGTAGTTGTTTACTCAGCCAGACCTGAATCTCTGCCAACAAAGATGGCTCTAGACAATATCCGATTTCAACATGGATATTCATTACACCCCTGGCAAAGCTAATGTGATGGCCGATGCTTTGAGCCGTAAAGCTTACTGTAGTGAACTTGAGGTTCAACTAGAACAACCACCTCTGTATGAAGAGTTTCAAAAGCTGAACCTCGAGATTGTTCCTCAAGGTTATGTAAATAACCTGGTTATCGAACCGGATCTCGTCGAATCCGTCAAGGCTATACATTTTTATGATGATTTCGTACACAAGATTAAGCGCGACATCGCAAATGGAAGAGCCTCACACTTCACTATTGATAGCAAAGGTGCGGTGTTCTACCAGAACCGTTTAGTGGTTACTCACAGCAAGGGCAGGCATGAGAACCTGGATATGACCCCGAAGGTCATGAAAGCAGCTCACGATACCCCGTTGTCCATTCATCCTGGAAGCACCAAGATGTACCAAGACATTCGTCAGCAGTTCTGGTGGCCTAACATGAAGCAAGACATTGCCCGATATGTTTCTGAATGTGACGTTTGTCGTCGCGTCAAGGGTGAACATCAAAAACCCGCTGGAGCTCTATAGCCACTTGAAATCCCTGAATGGAAGTGGGACAAAGTCCAGATGGACTTCGTCACCGGTTTTCCTAGATCACAGAAGGGAAACGATGCGATCTTTGTCGTCATTGACCGGTTCTCCAAGGTTGCTCACTTTATACCAGTCAAGGAGAAGATCACTACTACTCAGTTGGAAGAATTGTATAGCTCCCAAATTGTTTCACTCCATGGTATTCCGTTGGAGATCAGTTCAGATCATGGCAGCCTTTTCACCTCAAGATATTGGAGGAGTTTCCGAGAAGCTTTGGGGACTATTCTGCATCTCAGCACCGCTTATTACCCCCAGTCACAAGGCCAAGTTGAACGAGTCAATCAAGTGCTGGAAAACATGCTTCAAGCTTGTGTTATTTCCTTCGGTAAGAAATGGAAGGAATCTCTCCCGTTGGTCGAGTTCTCGTATAACAATAGCTACCACGCTAGTCTGAAGATGGCACCCTACGAAGTTCTCTATGGGCATAAGTGTCAAACCCCTCTGAATTGGTCAGAAACTAGGGAACGTACACTCATTGGTCCGGATATTGTTCAGCGAGCTGATGATCAAGTTCACGTCATTCGTGAACATTTGAAGGCCGCTTAGTCCGGCCAGAAGAGCAACTATGACTGCAAGCACAGAGAAATGGAATATCAACCTGGTGAACAAGCTTACCTCCGTGTCACTCCCATGAGGGGCACTCATCGCTTCGGGATCAAAGGCAAGTTGGCTCCTCGCTACATTGGCCCGTTCCGTATCCTTTCCAGGAGTGGACCCGTGGCATACCGATTGGAATTGCCGCCGAACCTCTACCAAGTCCACGATATCTTCCGTGTGTCGCAACTCCGTCGCTGCTTCAAGGACCCTATTCGAGAAGTGGAACATGATATGATTGAGCTGCAACAAGACTTGACTTATCAAGAACATCCGACCCGCATTCTCGATCAGTCTGAACGTCGAACCCGCAACAAGACCGTCAAATTCCTCAAGGTTCAGTGGTCGAATTATTTTGAAGATGAAGCCACCTGAGAACGCGAAGATCGTCTTCACGATGAATACCCCGATCTTTTCCTTGCTACCACTTAAATTCTCGGGACGAGAATTCTTGTAGTGGGGGAGATTTGTAACACCCTCAGTGTCTTTAACAGTAATCACTATCCCTGTTGAACATCACTGTTATTAATCATTGTTGCTCATCATGCCATGGTCAATTTTGCTTTTGATCATTTCAATAATCATGATGGTTGATATTAAAACCAATGCGACATCTATGCCTTAATCATCATGGTTCAAATGAAATCCAAAAATCCCTTTATCTTGATATTAAAACAATGGGCAAAAATAAACCTTGCCCAAAAAATCTTGCAACCACTTTTATAAATTGCATAATAATCAGTAGATCATGGAAATATGTGCATGGGAATTTATTGGACCATGAAATAATTCAAACAATAAAAACAGTAGCTTAAAAAGTCCAAATTAAATAATTATTATTTAAATGAGATACTAAATGGTTTTATTTATAGCCCAAACTTTTTATAGCACTTGTGTGGGTGGTAACACTAATTATGGAGCATGTATAATATTTTACAAAATACATTTAATAGCTAAGATAAAATTAAACAGAAAAGAAAAATAAAACAAAACAAAAAAGGTGAAAACCCTATACTACGCCTAGGGGCACCAAGCCAACCCCCCTTGGCCCACCCTGGCCCAGCCAGCCCCCTCTCCCACTTGGCTCCCTCCTCTCCCCTATTCACGGTGTCGTGGACACCATGCAGGCAGGCCACACCGCTGCCGTCGCCGTGGCACCAACCCCGCGGCTCGCCAGCGGGATAAGAGCCCCGAGCCCCCAACACAACCCTAGCCGTCCCACTTCTTCCTCCCTCGAGTCGCCGCCCCCTTTTCCCTCGCCCGTGCTCTCCAATGGTGCCACGCCGCCGCCTGTTTGTCGCCACGGCCGGTGGCCACTCGCGGCCAACGACGGCGAGAAGCCTCAGCACCATGCCCCCTGGATTGCCGCGCTTCGCTAGGTCTCCCCCACCCTCGAGCTCGGGCCAGGACGCAGCGAAGGCCGCGAATCGAGATCCTTACCCCGCCACGGACTCCGCGCCTCGCCGGGAAATACGCCGCCGTTGAAGCTGCCCGGCCTCCCCGACCTCGACCCTACGCTCCACTGTGAGCTCCCCGTTGCTTTGCCTCTCTTTGCGCTCATAATGGTGCCCTGTGGTCGTCGCTCCTTTGAGCACTACTCCGGTCGCTGCCTGGATTGACGTAGCCGTCGCTGTGGTCCGCCCCAGCTCACGTAAGTGGCACCTATGGACGCGGTTTGATCTCCCTGTTCGAACGCGCCCGCTTCCGCAGCTAATCGTCGCCGGAATCGTCCGGACCGGCGACCTCGCCGCCGTGCGCTGCTCACCGGCGTGCACGCTTGGCTAACCATGGGGCTAATCCTGTCAGAACCCCAACTAGGGTAAGTGCTAGGGCTTGCTTGTCTCTTTGCATCATGTGAAAATTTCAAAAGAAAATCAAAAAAATGGGGAAAAGAAAGCCCTGAGAAATTATTTCAAATGGCCAGATAAAAATATTTTTCCAAAAACCATTTGACTATTTGGAAAATTCCTATAAATGATGGTGATCATTTTAAAAGTGGTTTGGGTTCATTCCCATGCCCATGGAATCGTCAAAAATTCAAAATGTGCCCTGGAAATTAAATTTGACCCCTATTTGATTTGAAATTCAAATATGTTGAATTTCAAAAATTCCCATAACTTGGATGTGGTTTTCTACTGGTCACTTAAGTCTTTTAAAATTATTTGGGCATTTTTCTAAAATGCCTTGGTATTTTTACCAGAGCAAAACAAAAGAAGAAATAGAAAACAAAAAACAGAAGAAAAATAGAAAAAGGAAACCGAGCCCACTTACCTGGGCCTCAGGCCCAACTTACCTTCCACGGCCCAGCCCACTCGGCGCCGTTGTCGTCTTCCTCAACCTGCTCGCTGCGGAGCATGCCAAGCACGCCGACGCCACTGCGACGGCCAGGCCGTCTACGCCTCTCCCCCGAGCCTATCTCCTCGCCACGACGACGCCTGGAAGGCCCCCCTCACCTTCCCCATCTCCTCTGGCTCACCCCCTCTCTCCTCGTCGTCGTTTTCGTGCACCACCGAGCCCTAGCCGGAGCGGCCGCCGTGCTTCAACGCGGCCACCTGCCGAGCTAGCCCAGGCCGCCTTGTCCATCGATCTCTCCACTATCGTCTTCATCGCTGTGCAAAAGGAATCGAGGCCGGAGCCCCTGTAGCCACCGGATTCTTCAACGAGCTGCCGCCGGACCCCGAAGCTCACCGCCATCGATTCGTCGCTGTCGAGCCTCCTACGACCTCAACGACCTCACCGTTCGATTCCCGGTGAGCACACGGCCAAAATCCCCGAAGACTCGCAGTCTTTCGCGCTGTCCCTCGCCCTTTTCCATGTTCGCCGGAGAGCAGGGCCGCCACGGAGGTCACCGGCGTGCGCACGCAAAGCAGACCACGCTCTAGCCATGTCCAATGGATCCGCAAGGTTCCTGCGCGTCAAACACGCCTAACCGCGCATCTTTTGGCCGCCGGAATCACCTACCGCATGTGCTCTGCCGCGCACTGTTGCCAGCGGCGGCTAACCGCCGGCGTGGCTTGTTAATTAGCCCTAAACCCACCCCTAATCACCCCCTAACCTTACTAACCCACTGTTAGTTTAAACTAACAAGGTTTTAACCCCACTGAGACTGACAGGCCGACCCCACTAGTCAGCCCCACCACATGTCAGCATGACGTGGTGCTGACACAGTAAATAGAAAAGAATTTAAAAAATTTCAGAAAATACATAAAATATTATAAACTTCTAAAACTCATAGAAAATTCATATTAAATCCAAATTGGACAAATAATATATGAAAAATGATCAGCAGAAAATACTCTATCCAAATAATCAACTTTCAACCATGTTTGAGTTGATCTTAAATTGGGACCAGTAGCTTTTGCTATTTGGCTTAATTGGAATTAATTCAAATTTAATTCAAATGCTATTCCAATTTGAACCATTACAATGCAAACATAAACACTTGTACATCAGAGGCATATCATACACATGTCAAGATGGTTTACAAAGAACAAACAATAGCAAATCCAACTTGGCTAATTTGAACAACATTTGGAGTCTGAATTTGAATTAACTTTTCAAATCAACTTCAATTAACATGCGACAAATTAAACCTACGTCACATCAATACCTTTCACATCATGTGACAACATAAGCATGTGCTTGTGCATTTACATCCAATGTTGCCCCCCCCCCCCCCGTTGTTGATGTTTGTGTCGGTAACAGTGCCTCCGAGACGGTGATCACCCCCGAAGAAGAAGAACACCGTTATGACCCGTGTATCGTCAGCAAGGCAAGCAAACCCCATTGATCATGTCTATAAAAACCCATTTCCCTCTCAGTCTCTCTTATGCATTGATTACGATGATCACCTTGTTATCGATTCTACCGCATAGTTGAACCCATATCCGATGCATGACCTATCATCTTGTCACAGTAGTAAGCAAACCACAATCCTAGCTGACATAGGAGTTGATTGATATCATGAGGCCCCTGCAACTGTTACATCTCATTGCATTCTTCGAGGTTACAATGAGGTTACTTTGATCTGTGAGTCGGGATGGTTGTGTTCATGTTACTGATGAAGGTGAAACTGTGTTGGTGAATCTACCCTAATACAAGGTGAACGATGAGAGGCTGTGTAGGAGTACACAGTGGGTTGTCTCGTTGAACACTGCCTTAAGCCCGAGTTCTTATATGGTAATCCAAGACAAAGACTACAACCACACATTGGGCTCACTGAGCCCTCTCGTCCTAGTACCTTGATCCGTGTTGACGTCCAAGAGTCACATTAGTTCGGGTTTTCCATTTGGCATATGCATAGAAAAAGAATGGATGAAAGGTTGCATCTTATAGATATGTGGGTGGATATGTGAGACAGTGAAACCATCTTCTCGGATGGCGTCACGGTTGCCTAAATTGTCTGAGTCCATATCGTTGATCCGGCCGGGCTCTCGAGCGGGATCGACCTCAGATAGTCGACTCCTGGAATAGACCAGTTCTGAGCGAAGTGTCGTGGTGAAGATCCTCGCCGGCACCCCTTGAATGGTGACGAGACCTGGCGATAACTGATGGTCATGTGTGTGTAGTTTACACCCCTGCAGTGTTAACAAAACTATTCGAATAGCCGCGTCTGCGGTCATGGACTACTTGGAACCTGTACCTGATTATTAGACAACTTGAATGGATACTCTAAAACTCGCAAGATAAGCGTGAGTGCTATGGCGTGCTTCCTCGTGGGGAAGTCGAGGAAGTAGCCATAGTGGTGTATTGGTTGGAGACTTGGTACTGGACTCGTGTACGCTTCTTACCTCAAGTCTGGTACTCGTAGTACAGGACTAGCCAAGTGAAAGCTGGCACTTCTGCATGATGAAACCCACCTCCCTTTACCTTTAAACTTGAGCATGAGTAGTATAGTTCTGATGTAAGTCTTGCTGAGTACGACTTTGTACTCACGTTTGCTTATTCTATGTTTTAGATGAGAACCCAGACCCCGATGGAGTCACCTTCCTGGAGCTCGACGTTGACTAAGCTAGTATAGTTCCAGACATCAGTCTGGTCCCTCGTGGAAGGGCATGTATGTTGAACAAGGCTTCTCTAAGCCATTTGTTAATCTTGTCTGTACTCAGACCTAATTTGTTTCCGTTGTATGATGTAATGATGATCACAGACATGTGATCTTTGTATGCTCTATGTGTAAGTCAATAAAGATACACTTTGTAGAGTTATGTGATGATACATGCTGTTCATACTAGGCATGTGTGCTGCGTGTATGTTTATAACATGCATGCCTTAGTATGGGTTTTCGAGACCTTAGTTGTGATTTGGTTGGCGGTCTTTTATACACCAAGTGGCCCTGAGATGTGCGCAGCTTGGGGCATCGCGATGCGATTGCTCGTGACTCTGACACGTGCACACTTTGTTGTATGATCGGACCCGCCCTAGACCCCGACTAAGTGATCGGGCTGGAGTAAGTCTATGTAAGAGTTAGGATTCAATCGATAACATGGTTGAGGCGACTTTTCTATGAGTATGGGATTCACCACCCATAAGCATTTAGACTTGTGAGCGGACGATGAGGACCCATCTCAGTTGATCATCTGGCCTAGATGGGATGCCCCTCACGTTCGATGCTTTCTAAGAGTGTTCTGTGCTTGGCCTTATCTGCTTAGACAAGTGTGTACGACTCTCGGCTCTCCATATGATTGTATCGTGACTGGAATTACATACGCACATTCCGGGTCCCGACAGACTTGGTATCAGAGCAGGACTGTCTGTAGGATTATCAAACTCTTGGTCGAAGTCACTCTGGGTATATAAAGGGAACAACATAAGGCTTCTTTTTCTCCTTACCCTCATCGATCTGAGTTCTTGGTCACTGACGGGGATCAACCCCGGCAAATCCCTCTGCTTTTTCTGCCATTGTTTCTGAACGTGGCTTGGATGGCTTGCTTCTGCACCTTCAAGGGAGCTGTCGTTCTGCTTCTTATGTTGATTTGGAGGTTGATAACTCTCGCTTGATTTTTCTTGGCTCTGGTTGGGGTTTGTTTGCTCGGCGGTTGAATTTGCGGGATGGTGATATACTCAGCTGTCGTTTTGATGGTGAGAGCACTGTCACTGTACGCGCTTTCAATCCGAGTGGCAATAGTATGAATCCGCATGGGCAGGAGTCGAGTAGCGACAGCTCCACAAAGTCGAGAAGTCCATCACCGGCGTCTTCGACTGCTTCTTCCTCCATGGACTCTTCTGGTGGTGGTGGTGAGCCGTCTTCAACTGCTTCCTCCTCTGCCTCTGAAGAAGACCTCGATGTCAAGCCACCGGTTAAACGAGCGCGGCAGGCGACCTTGTAGAACTGGAGGCAGCAGCGTCATCTTCGCCGGCAGCTTGGGTGGAGCTGGAGAAGAAGCTAGAGGAGCAGGAGAAGAAGCTGGTGGAGCAGCGTCTCCAAAGGCTCCGCAAATAAGTCGAGCTTCACCTTTTGTCATGTCATTGACATCATGAGCCTACTGCTGTCGTTTGCTACTTTGTCTGTGATGATGCTCTTGTTGTAAGAGCAAGTTTTGCCCCCGAAGGTTTTGGACATTGTTAGACAAAGCAGAAGTGGAACTAATATTGTTTTCGAGCATAAACAGATACTTAGGTTCCGAAAGAATGGAGTTTGCATGTAGAAGGTCGAAGGACAACTCACTGCATTGAATCTGCAGTCATCTACCGAAGCCTTTGAAGGAAGACGACCCCTAAAAATGTTGTCGAAGAAGATGTTTCTCTCGAGCAAAAGCGCAACGAGGAGAAAGCTGAAGCTGATCGAAGACTTAGTCTTTTTGCTAGTTTCTCTTTATTTCTTGAGTCGTAGGAAAAACCGTACTATTAAGAGGGGTTTGCTAGTTGAGATCTTTGTCGAAGTGAATCTGCTCTGCTCAACCAAAACCCACAAAAGCCTACCGAGAGAAATCTCACCGAGTCGAGCGAATAGCTCGAAGGCAAAGTCATTGCACTTCGTGCCTTCGAGAGAGAACTCGTTCGGTGAGTCAGCTTACTTGTTCCTCAAGTAAAGTTGCGCAGTGATTGGAATCCGACCGTTGTGGACACGCGTCAAGCGGTTGCATCGGGTCACTTCAGTCATTTTACCCATCGGGATCGCCAACTATAAATACCCCGCACCCACCCGCCAGTTCGGGTTGGCGGCTCCACTGAAGATTCTAAGACAGAAGTCTGAGAGCATCCCAAGAGAGATTCATCGAGAGAAAACCAAAATCCCAAGTCTGAGTTGAGTTGAGCAATTCACTATGACTTAGGTCGAGATTAGCCGATCTTTTTATCTTGGAGAACTGCAAGTTTCCTAGACGGTTAGCCGTCGCCTGTCAAGCAGTCGAAGAGAAATTGTCACTGCTGAAGGAAGTTTGTAAAGGTCTCGGAGATGTCCTGAATCATCTACCACGAGTGAAAACTGGACAAGCTCGAGGAGTTTGTTGCAGTGGAGAATAGGACGGAGAGAGTTTTGCTCCAGGTGTTCAATCACCAGTCCCTCCAACCAGACGTAGCACTTTGCAGAGTGTGAACTGGTTTACCAAACATCGCTGTGTCAGGCTCGTTTTCCTTCTAGCATTTACTTCAAGTATTTTCTCGTAGCCTGTTTGTCTTCGATGTTTTCCTTCGCTCCAAATCCTTTCGAGCCTTGCATTACTTTCGATACTGTATTTCCTTCGAGATGTCTTTAGTCCTACGATGTTTACATGATTTCCTTCTAAGTTCCTTAGAATTTTTAGAAGTGATCATTCACCCCCTCCCCCTCTGATCATTCTTGAGCTTTCAATTGGTATCAGAGCTAGGCACTCCCTACGCTCTGCGTATTTTGGTCTAACAACCTGGAGTGTTGTCAAGAATGTCGTTTGCAGCTGTTCGCTCGGGGGAACCAATCCCTATATTCAATGGGAAGGACTATCCCTATTGGAAGGACAAAATGAAGAGGAATATCATGGCTATCAACTCTGCCGCTTGGGAAGTTGTCAAGAATGGTGTAACTGTCAAGGACACTGATGCCATCACTCCTGAAGAGGCTAAGAAGTTGTCCCTTGATGCTGAAGTCTGGGTATTCATCACAAATCATCTGATTCCTGAAAAATATCATGAGGTCAAGAATATTCCTTCGGCCAAAGGTGTTTGGGATTATCTCGAGAAGATTGGTGAAGGTGTCTCTACTCAGAAAGATGCTCGAATTGACACCCTTCGAAGCAAGTTCTATCGTTTCAAGAGGCACGAGGGAGAGAAAGTTTGTTCTATATACAGCAGACTCACTGCGCTATCAAATGAACTGATTTCCCTCGGTGCAGATGACATTACCAATCGGATTATTGTCAGAACCTTGCTCCGTTCTCTTGATGATTCCTTCGATCACATTGTGCTGATGATTAAGGAAAGAACTGATTTCAAGGATATGGTTGCCGCTGATATTCTTGAAAGGCTTAATACTTTCGAGATGGAAGAAGATGAGAAACGTGACGTCAATGGGAGTCGAAGAAAATCTCATGCACTCAAAGCCAGAGCTTCACATCACTCCTCTCCTGAAGCCAGTTGTGAATCTGATGGTGCCTCTGATGACCCCGAGAACATTGGAAAAGATCTGGCACTGATAATGAGAAGATTCAATCGCTTTCAGAGAAGGAACTCCTCTTCACCGAAAAAAAACTATTCTTCAAGACATTCAAGTAATTCATCTCAACATCGATCATCATCCAGAAACTCTTCAGCGAAAGATAACTGTTGTTACAAGTGCAAGAAGCCAGGTCACTTCATCGCTGATTGTCCTCTCTGGGAAATTGAACATAAATCAAAGCACTCTCACAGCAGCTCTTCGAGCAAGTCTTACAGATCGAGCAAAAATCACGATTCGAAGAAATATGATTCAAGGTCCAGAAAAGACAAGAAAGATGGTTCTGATGATGACAAGAAGAAGAAGTATCACAAGCATCGAGAGGGTTCTTCATCAAAATCTCATTCCTCTCGTCGAAAGAATTCGCACCGAGCCAAAGCCTATCTGGGTAAAGAGATGAACTCTGAAGAAGAAGCATCCGGTTCTGAAGCAGGATCAAAGTCAAGATCTGGTTCTGGTTCTGAATCTGATGGTGTTGCTGGGATAGCATTCGCCTCGAACAAGAATTCAAGTTCATTCTTCTCCAACCAGAGCAGTGAAGATGAATCTCCCGCTTACTGCTTCATGGCCAAGGCTAAGGTATCCTCATCTAAGAAATCCTACGATACTTCTGATGGATCTGCTTATGAAAGTGACTCTAGGATAAGCTATGCTAAACTTGCTAAAATTGCCTCTATCCAACAAGATGAACTAGATTCTCTAAGTGAAACTATTCAAAAATCTGAGACTCTGTTGATCAATGAGATTGAGAAGGGTCAAACTTTGACTAACGAGCATGCAGCTCTGAAGGAAAAGTATGATGAACTTTCCTCTCGTCATGAACTTCTCTCAGGGGACTACGAGAAGCTAACCTACGAATTCCTTCAAAGGAAAATAGCTCTCGAGAAACTGAGAGAGGCTAATGAAGAGTTGGAAAGTGTAAATCTCACTCTCATGGCTCAACAGGGCTCAGAAGATAAAAATGAATCTGTTTCACCTTGCTTAACCTGTTTGGAACGAAGTAAAATTGAGTCTATTTATGAGAGATCGAAAGGAAAGCAACCTATTGTTATTGATGATGCTAATCCCTCGAACGAGGAAACCATTACCGAGGAACTCCTCAGGTTGAAAAATTTATTTGAAACAGGCATGTTCAAAAGTGTGCAGGGACACCAGTACTTATGTGATATCCTTCGAAAGGCTCTTCTTCACAGAAATCCTCGTAACGAAGGAGTTGGCTTCGAAAGGAAAATCAATCCTGATGGAACCTACTGGAAACCCGAACAGTATCCTAAAACTGTCTGGGTTCTTGCGAAAGAAAAGCCCATTGATATTGCTAACCTTTCAGGTTTCAGTTGCAAAATTGACAAAACTATTGTTGATGAATCACTTGATTCTGACTACAAGCTTGTCAAAGATCAGGAAGGAAAGGTGTCGGCTGAGTTCGTTGGTACTCCTCCAAAGAATGGCTTTTATAAGCGACAGATTTGGGTTCGCAAATCTCTCGTAGAAAAACTGCCCCCTAACCATTCTATGCAGGGAAAATCCTCGGTACCACCGAATCACTACTATTCTCTCGAGGATAGAAATGAACCCTTGGTGCCCGCTTCAAATGCTCCCCAGAAGGATTACTATCGAATAGATAGAAATGTTTATCGCCATCGTGACAATCGCACCAAAATTGCAATTACCCATCGTTACTCTAACTCCTCACCGAGAAATTATATTTATGGTGTGCTTGATGGTCCTGATCGACAATGCAATCCTGTTCGATATAATATTGCTGCCCCATCTAGCTCTACCATGCCTTCTAAATCACCTGCTCGTTTGTGGGTGGTTAAGAAGAACTAATTCTTCTGCAGGGCTATGTCTCCGGTGGATCCGAATGGGTTATGGATAGTGGATGTACAAATCATATGACCGGAGACAAAGATTTGTTCACCGAAGAAAAACTGTCTGAATCTTCACAGAAATATATTACCTTCGGTGACAACAACAAAGGGAAAGTACTTGGTTTGGGTAAAGTTGCTATATCAAAAGACAAGCACATTGATAAGGTTTTGCTTGTACAATCTCTAGGATATAATCTTATGTCTATATCGAAACTTTGTGATATGGGTATGCTTGTACTGTTTTCTGCGTCTCGCTGTGTTGTCTTCTCACAGGATGATTATTCCTTCGTGTTCGAAGGATATCGCAAAGGTGATCTTTATGTCGTTGATTTTTCTTCGGGACCTGCAGTGTCCACATGTTTAATGGCCAAAGCCACTTCTGGTTGGTTATGGCACCGAAGACTTGGTCATGCAGGGATGAAAAATCTTCAAACTCTTATCTCGAAGAAGAACATCGTTGGAATTGATAATGTGAAATTCGATAAAGATCGTCTATGCAGTGCCTGTGAAGCTGGAAAGATTGCCAAGAAACATCACTCTGCAAAAACCGTCATGACTACTACTCGTCCTCTTGAATTACTTCACATGGATTTATTCGGTCCTCAAAATTATGCTAGTCTTGGAGGTAACAAGTATGGTCTGGTTATTGTTGATGATTTCTCTCGATACACCTGGGTTTTCTTTCTAGATGACAAGAGCAAGGTTGTTGAAATTTTCAAAACTTTCGCAAAGAGAGCTCAAACTGAATATGAATTATCTCTCAAGCATATCAGAAGTGATAATGGTACTGAATTCAAAAATACTCATATCGAAGATTTTCTTGATGAATATGGCTTTACTCATGAATTCTCGGCTGCTTATACACCGCAACAAAATGGTGTGGTCGAGAGAAAGAATCGAACACTTATTGAAATGGCCAGAACAATGCTTGCTGAATACAAGACTCCTGTCAGGTTCTGGGCCGAAGCTATCAACACTGCATGTCATATCATCAACAAGGTTTATCTGCATAAGTTTCTGAAGAAAACTTCACATGAACTCATCACTGGTAAAAAGCCAAATGTGTCTTATCTCAGGGTTTTTGGTGCTCCATGTTATATCAGAGACATGAATCACAGCTCCAAGTTTGCCCCAAAGGCTCACGAAGGTTTTCTTCTAGGTTATGGTTCAACTTCTCACACTTACAGAGTTTACAACTCACATCTTGGCAAAGTTGTAGAAACTGTAAATGTTCGATTTGATGAAACTAATGGCTCTCAAAAGGAGCAATTACCTCTTAACCTGGATGAACCCCCTTTGGATGAAGTTATCAGGTTCATGGCTATTGGAGATATTCGGCCTGTCGAAGGAAATGCTCAACAAGCCAATAGGGATGATGATGGTCCAATGTTCCCACACATAGCCCGGGGCGCTGGAGATCAACATCCTGAAGAAAATGATGCACAGGTCGAAGGAGAACGCATAAACGAAGAATATGCTGATCCCGAAGGACAAGCTGAACCCGAAGGAAATGATCTCGAAGGACAAGCTGATCCCGAAGATCAACCTGATTCACAAGATGAAGAGACTTTTCCTCGTGTTCGAAGAAGAGTGGATGTCGACTCAATTCTCGAAGAGATTCGTTTACCAGGTCGTCCCACCACTCGTTCTCGTACTCGATTAGCTAACTTCTGTGGAAATTTTTCGTTTGTATCCATGCTAGAACCATCAAAATTCGATGAAGCCATGAAGGACTCAGATTGGATGACTGCTATGCTCGAAGAACTTAACCAGTTCGAGAGAAATAAAGTCTGGTCCCTTGTCGATAGACCTGATCCCACGAAGCATAATATCATTGGTACAAAGTGGATCTTTCGCAACAAGCAAGATGAAGATGGCATAGTGGTAAGGAATAAAGCTCGACTGGTTGCACAAGGCTACACTCAAATCGAAGGTATTGATTTTGGTGAGACTTATGCCCCAGTTGCTCGACTGGAATCCATTCGTGTCATGCTTGCTTTTGCCAACTACAATGGTATACTGCTATATCAAATGGATGTCAAAAGTGCTTTTCTTAACGGTGAGATCGAAGAAGAAGTGTATGTTATGCAGCCACCAGGTTTTGAAGACCCGAAGAATCCTGATAAGGTGTACAGATTACACAAGGCTCTATATGGGTTAAAGCAAGCACCTCGTGCTTGGTATGAAACACTGAAGGATTTTCTTCTTAAGAAGGGCTTCAAACCAGGAACAACTGATCCGACTCTTTTTACTCGTGCATACAAAAATGATCTTTTTGTGTGTCAAATTTATGTCGATGACATTATCTTTGGCTGTACTAACCCTGATATTAGCGAAGAATTTGCTCGTATGATGTCGAAGAAATATGAAATGTCAATGATGGGAGAATTGAAGTTCTTTCTCGGGCTTCAAATCCGTCAACAGAAGAATGGTACTTTCATTTCTCAAGAGAAGTATCTCAGAGATTACCTGAAGAAGTTTGATCTTGTCGGTTGCAAAACTATCAAGACTCCAATGCCTACGAATGTTCATCTAGATGCAGATGAGAAGGGCAAACCTTTCGATCAGAAGAAATATCGCTCGATGATCGGTTCGCTTCTTTACCTTTGTGCATCTAGACCTGACATTATGCTATCAGTATGTATGTGTGCTCGTTTTCAGGCAAATCCGAAGGAATCTCATCATATTGCTGTCAAGCGAATCCTTCGATATCTGGCACACACACCAACCTTGGGTCTTTGGTATCCCAAGGGTGCCCAGTTTGATCTCATTGGTTATTCAGATTCTGACTGGGCTGGTGATCGAGTCGACAGGAAATCTACCTCAGGCACATGTCATTTTCTCGGTAGATCTCTTGTCTGTTGGGCCTCGAAGAAACAGAATTGTGTATCTATTTCTACGGCTGAAGCCGAGTATATTGCTGCCGGTTCATGCTGTACTCAGATTCTGTGGCTCAAGCAAACGCTGAAAGATTATGGTATTCTTGTGAAGAAAATTCCATTGCTTTGTGATAACGAGAGTGCAATCAAAATTGCTCATAATCCAGTGCAACACTCTCGAACGAAGCATATTGATATTCGTCATCATTTTCTTCGAGATCACGTTCAGTGAGAAGATATTGTTATCAGTCATGTTCGCACCGAAGAACAATTGGCTGATATATTCACAAAGCCCTTGGATGAAAAGAGGTTCTGTACACTGAGGTGTGAGTTGAACATCTTGGACTCACGCAATGTGCAGTAAGATCATAACTATCGGTACTATGTATAATACCTTATTATTGTAGTTTACTTTCGTTAATTTTCTGTCGTATTTCTTTTTCGTTTATTTTGTTCGTTTGGTGTTGTCCTATACACTTATCACTCCGAGTTTTTATAGCTGTTTTATCTCGGATTGACTAAGTATCGGACCCTGTTTTCCCTCTATTCTATCCCTACCCTATTCTGTGCTTCTCTCTCGTGAACATGTACATATTGTACTCGATCAAGATTCCCTTCGAATGACATTGATTCAGAAGGAAAATCTATCGAAGTTTTATCTACTTTTATACTCGATGTTCGATGAGTTTGGTCTCGGACGTGGAGCAACTTTCTTTCAGTTCGTTGGGATTTCCCACGATTACCGCCACAAAATCCGTCCGTTGAATACGGAGAGACGCGAAATCTGCGCCGTTGGATCAGATCTGACAGCTCTGTCAGACCTCCCCTTATAAATACTGATCCACTCCACCGGCTTAGACATCGCTATTCCTTCGACTTCGTCTCTTCGCCTCCAGAAGCTCTCTCTCTCGCGCGCCGCCGTGCTGTCTTGTCGCCGTCGACTCCCTCGCCGCTTAACTGCCGGAAGGAAGCTGCCGGAGGCATTCCCGTCGACGAAGATCATCATCCGCGTCGCCGTAGTCGCCTCACATCACCAAGATAGGGTATGTGTGGCTCTGGAGTCGATTCATCTCGTTCTGTTCTTCGTTTCCAGCTTTTGTGTTGATTTTTTTCTGATTTCTCTTAGGTCTGTTTGATCCGTTTGGATCTTTGAAACTTGGGAAATCTGTTTCTAGCTTTTCTGTCGATTCCCCATCTGTCCTTGGTAAGAAATCCCTCGGATTCTCTCACTTAGGCAAATCCTACAGTATCGTTTCGATAGATTTAATCTTGTGCGATTTATTCATACAAGTTCTTCGTTAGATTTCCACCCGATGAAAATCTAGCCTAGCACTTTCATGAAAATTTGCGATAAGACAAATCTCTCGATAAGATTGCTGCATTCAAAATGTTTTTCCTCGAAATTGTTGGTACTTGTTCACAACTTTCCTATATTCCCTCGTATCCTTCTTTTTCGCAGGAAAATGTCTGGTAACGAAGGAAATATTAGAGTTCCCAAGCGTGTGGGAGGCCGAACAAGAATCACCAATAACTCTGAAGGTTTGTCTGAGGAAGTAATCATTGAGAAGAATTTGAGAACGCCGCCAGGATCTGAGGATGATCGTACAAGAGAGAATCGTTTGCAAGAGATTCGGAGACTTCAAGCTCTTCGTTGGTATGAATACAAGTCTCTTATTCCTCGTTGGGAGAGGCTGTTTGCTATGAAGAATCCTTGGGTTGATGTCAAAGCTCTAAGGCCAAAGTGGACGAAATTTAATCGACCACCTCCTCCTGCTGATGCTCACCCTACAGCTCTCAAAACACCTGCTGATTTTAAAGAGCTCGTTGAAGCTCGAGAAGCTCGAGCACAAAAGAGAAGAGAAGCTAAAGCTCGAAAAGAAGCAGCTGCTAAAGCTGCCGAAGAAGTTGGCCCTAGCGCCAAACCGAAGGGTGGCAAGAAGTCAGCCAAGAGACAGAAAAAGGTTGTAATAGTTTCACCTCCTGATGCAAGCTCCGAAGGAGAAGCTAATTCAGATGATCAAGACCCTGGTACAGAGGCTGATGTCGAGGACTTACTTCTGAAGAAAAAGCCGAGCAGTAGAGGTATAAGGATCCAGGAGCCTGCTCCACAGGCTCCTCGAGGAAATATTGACTTGACCAACTTGGTCACAGATCCACCTATTTCATCTGCTCCACCTGTTCCTGCTCGCCAACCAAAACCTTCGGCTCCATCGAAGGGAAAGCAAGCTCAAGTTGGTGAAGATGATGAAACGCTTATTCAGCGAAAGGAAAGGCTGGCCAAGCAAAAGGAACAAGAAGAGAAAGAATTGATTAATGCCAAGCTCCTGAACTTTCACAGTCAGCCTGAGCATAAAAAGGCTCTGGTTGCCCAACAACTTGGCATTCTTCATTTGGTCAGTGAAAAATATCGACGACAGGTTTCTGCAGGCACTATCCCTCGTGACCCGAAAGAAAAGGTCACCGAGAAAGTTGTGACTCCCACAGTCACGAAAGAAAAGGTAATAGCCCCTAGTGCTTCGAAGAAGAATGCTGAGGCCCCTAGTGCCTCGAAGGAGAAAGCAGTGGTCTCAAAACCCATTGCTGCTGCCAAAGCCACCAAGGAAGCCGAAAAGAAAGCGAAGGAAGCAAGACAGAAGGCTCAAGCTGCTCCAGTTCCTCGAGCTGCACCAGCTCCTGCCTCTGTTGCACCTGCTGTTTCCGGTCCTCGTGCCGATGAAGAGAGTTCCAATGAAGGAGAATCAAATGCCAATGCTCCTTGGGATGCTGCACATATATCTCACATTCTCTGGAAGATGGCTACTACACCGAGCAAAGTCACTTCCGAGGATGATGTTCCTGCTGAAATCCAAGAGCATGTTGCTCGATACATGATCCGCTGGGAAGGTTATATCACCCAGGATCGAAAAGATAAGGAGCAAGTCAGGTTTTACACCAGGCAACTCCAAGAGGAAACCGAGGACATTGAGTCCCGAAATTTTTTCAAGTCCAAGATTGCATCTGCTGAAGCTTCCAGGAGGACTAAGAAAGAAAATTTAACTGCTGTGTTTGACAAGGTAAAACAAGTTGTGTCTGCCGTTTGCAAAGAGCATAATGATGCTCTGTTCCAAAGACAATCTCGAAAGAGAAAGTCTGCTGCCCCAACCTCTGAGCGTGGGACGCCAGAGATCGAGAAGAATGCAAAGAAGGCCAAGTCCACCGAGGTCGTTGCTACCACAGAACGACAAGAAACTGAACCAAACCCCACCAAGCAACCCACTCCTCCCCGTAAGAAATCTCCACCACCTCGCCAAACAAATACACCGCCTCGACAAACAACTCCACCCCCTCGTCAAGCTACACCTCCACCCCGACAACAAACACCTACACCTCCACCCCGACAACAAACACCTACACCTCCACCCCGACAACAAACACCTCCACCTCCACCTCCATCTCCACCCCGTCAACCCTCACCACCAAAAGCCTCGCCACCACCTCCAAACCCACCATCTCCACCTCATGTCATTCCATCGACCATCCCCGCCACTGAAATCCAAGCTCATGCAGAGACCAAGCAAGCTGCTCGTGTCGAGCAAGAAACTCCAGTCCAGAAAGATTACTCTTCTGCCCGGACTATGCCTGAAGGAGAAGATGTTGATGTTGACATCACGACAGTTTCCTCTCGACGAGATCCTGTCGTAAGCAATAGTTCTGGAGATGACAGTTCAAGTAATAATTCTTCATCCTCCTCATCCAGTTCTTCGAACGAAGAAATGGTTGATGCGTTTGCTCAATTTAATGAAGACTTGGAGGCCATGGAAATTGAAGAGGCCGCACAAAATGCTCAAACCGACGAAGGAGATGCCGTCGTAGCTCAGGCCGAGGAGAATGCTCCTGCAGTCATTCCGGCTCAGCATATCGTAAACATTCCATCATCTATCTCTCGACCTGCTGAACCAGAGTTCCAGATGCCAGATAATGCTGCTGAGGTTTTTCCCATTGATGAGCTGCTTCACTCTGCTCATCCGAGAGAAATGCTGCCTTTGTTCCGCTCAGATGTTCCTCGAGGAGGTCCCATCTTCAAAAGGCGCGAACACAAGCCATTTTTCTTCGGTACCAATCCCTACGAGAAGCCCAGAAGTGCTTATTCTCTTCGGTTTTGGACCCAAGAGCAAGCCATCTACTATACTCGTGTGTTGTACAACAAGGCAAGAGTTTTCCAGCATCAATATCTTGATATGCCTTCCGTGTACTCCACTACTTGTTTTGAGAACATTGCCGAGACAATTGATAGCCTGCATGCTCACAAGATGTTTGCTCTCGATTGTGGTTACAATCCCGAGCTTATCAAACAGTTTTATGCAACACTTTATGTCTCTGGTGATCCTGAGAACTCGAAGACATGGAAATTTGACTATATGATTCAAGGCCAAGTTTTTCACATGACTGTCGACCAATTTCTGGCTATCATAAATTTACCTCGGTTCGAAGGATTACCTCACAAACTTCATGATTTACCTGCTGCAACTCCTGCTGAATTCTCTACGCTGATGGATCCAGAAGTCGTAGGAGATCACTACCCCACTGAGCCGAAGCCAAGACACTTGGTATTTGAAGCAAAGGCATGGTTTTATATTCTCTCGAAAACTTTGATGCCAATGCTTGATGTGCACGATAATTTTCCAATTCCAAATGATATGCAACTTGCTCTGTTGAAGTTAGTCCACGGTCATCCCTTCGATTTTGAAGACTACTTCCTCAGAACTTTAGTGTCTTGTGCTGATGACCACAACTCCCACAAGCCGTATGCACCATGGCTGATGGCAATCTGCAATTACTCTCGGGACGTGCCATTCCCCGTATCCATTTACCCGAAGATTTTCACTCCACCTGTTCGAGAAGTATTGCAGGTTGTTGCTCGACCCAACGAAGCTTTTGCTGAGCACACTGGCATCCGCGCCCACTTAACTGAGCGCAATATTCGCTCGAAGTTTATCAAGCCAGTGCATCATATGGAAGTTTCCCTTCGGTCCCAGCAAATGCTTCAACATCACATCGATCAAGATTTTATTCAGAAGCAAGCTCTGATGGATGAGATCAATCACTTGCGTAACATTACCATGAACAACAATCAGATGCTGCGTGAATGTCTTCGCCGTGATTGGAAAGGTCTTCGAAAGTTCAATTCCCTCGGTCAACTTCAACGTTGCGGGTTCGAAGAATATCCTCCCCATCTGAACAGGAATTGGACCAATGATGATCGAGTAGATCGACCGGATCCCAATATCCCTCGTCTTCCGAAGAACAGAGATGTGCTAAGTGTCGATGATTATTATCATATCACTTTGGACAATTTATCCTCTGACTCCGAGCAAGAAGAAGAAGCCCCTCCTCAACGTCAACCCAGAGTTCCATCGCCACTTCCTCGAAGCCCCAGGACCCCGCCGGAATCGCAGCTGGAATCTTCAGGAGATCAACATTCATTCCGCACGAAGATCACTCCTCCAGGCGCTCGTCCGATTCGTCGTGCTCCAACGCTCGCCGAATCTTCTCGTCGTCGCCGGAGCCAGCGTCGCGAGTAGGGATTTCTTTCGACCCTATTCTCTCGATCTTTTTGTACGTTGTGACAAAAAGGGGGAGATGTAGTGGCATCGAAGAAATTAGTTTGCCTACGGGGTTAAGGGTTTTGCTTTTCATTCGACAAACTCCTGTTGTTGAGGTTTCTGAGTAGTTTCAACAAACTTTCGAGTCACATTCGATCTGGTTGTAACTAACTCTAAGTAGGACTGTGAACTGCTACTCTTTTCGTAAGATATCTATCTGCTGCTTGCAATACTTAACCATTTTGCAGGAAGTTATCTATCCCATAAGTTCACAGGTCATTCGAGGAGATTGCATATTTCTCATTGGATACTATCTGGAATGCAATTTCTCTCGCTAAGACTATTGATGTTTTTCCCTCGACACTACTTGTCAAATATGCACTTCACAGGAAATCCTTATCTTACGTGCATACATCAAGGGGGAGTTCTTCATCAATCCTTAGCACTGGTTTATCATCGAAAACTCAAACTTTTTCAAATTATTTATCGATGCCTGTTTTGTCAACAATCGTCCAAAAAGGGGGAGATTGTAAGAGCAAGTTTTGCCCCCGAAGGTTTTGGACATTGTTAGACAAAGCAGAAGTGGAACTAATATTGTTTTCGAGCATAAACAGATACTTAGGTTCCGAAAGAATGGAGTTTGCATGTAGAAGGTCGAAGGACAACTCACTGCAGTGAATCTGCAGTCATCTACCGAAGCCTTTGAAGGAAGACGACCCCTAAAAATGTTGTCGAAGAAGATGTTTCTCTCGAGCAAAAGCGCAACGAGGAGAAAGCTGAAGCTGATCGAAGACTTAGTCTTTTTGCTAGTTTCTCTTTATTTCTTGAGTCGTAGGAAAAACCGTACTATTAAGAGGGGTTTGCTAGTTGAGATCTTTGTCGAAGTGAATCTGCTCTGCTCAACCAAAACCCACAAAAGCCTACCGAGAGAAATCTCACCGAGTCGAGCGAATAGCTCGAAGGCAAAGTCATTGCACTTCGTGCCTTCGAGAGAGAACTCGTTCGGTGAGTCAGCTTACTTGTTCCTCAAGTAAAGTTGCGCAGTGATTGGAATCCGACCGTTGTGGACACGCGTCAAGCGGTTGCATCGGGTCACTTCAGTCATTTTACCCATCGGGATCGCCAACTATAAATACCCCGCACCCACCCGCCAGTTCGGGTTGGCGGCTCCACTGAAGATTCTAAGACAGAAGTCTGAGAGCATCCCAAGAGAGATTCATCGAGAGAAAACCAAAATCCCAAGTCTGAGTTGAGTTGAGCAATTCACTATGACTTAGGTCGAGATTAGCCGATCTTTTTATCTTGGAGAACTGCAAGTTTCCTAGACGGTTAGCCGTCGCCTGTCAAGCAGTCGAAGAGAAATTGTCACTGCTGAAGGAAGTTTGTAAAGGTCTCGGAGATGTCCTGAATCATCTACCACGAGTGAAAACTGGACAAGCTCGAGGAGTTTGTTGCAGTGGAGAATAGGACGGAGAGAGTTTTGCTCCAGGTGTTCAATCACCAGTCCCTCCAACCAGACGTAGCACTTTGCAGAGTGTGAACTGGTTTACCAAACATCGCTGTGTCAGGCTCGTTTTCCTTCTAGCATTTACTTCAAGTATTTTCTCGTAGCCTGTTTGTCTTCGATGTTTTCCTTCGCTCCAAATCCTTTCGAGCCTTGCATTACTTTCGATATTGTATTTCCTTCGAGATGTCTTTAGTCCTACGATGTTTACATGATTTCCTTCTAAGTTCCTTAGAATTTTTAGAAGTGATCATTCACCCCCTCCCCCTCTGATCATTCTTGAGCTTTCACTTGTACTAAAGTAGATTACCCCTCATGGGCACACATGTAGAAGTCATAGTTCCTTGGGTGATTTTCTCTTTTAATAGGAGCTGCCTTCTATCCAAATGTAGTTGAGTCCTTTTTGTACTGAAGATGATATCTATGATGTAAACTGTGTTTTATCCTTTGTAATGGAATTTATATTTGAGCCTTTATGCCACCGAAAACTGTGTCTTGACCATCAGGAGCTGTCTTCGAATCCTTTTGTAACTGAGAGTTATGCTTGAGTCTTTTGTTGCTGGGGACTGTCTTCGGGTCCATCCTATGCTTGGTACTGTGGGTTATATCGGACGCGTGACAGCGCTCCCGATGGGAGTAGCCCCCGAGGCTACGCTTGAGTCGAAGGGTCAGGTGTAGGCTAAAATTTGTCTCCTTTGTTGTCTTTTTATCGGGTGCGCGCCAGCGCTCCCGATGGGATTAGCCCCCGAGTATTTAGGTGATCGTTGGCGATCAGGTGAAGACTAAATGAGCTTGTGCTTCCTCCAAAGTTTCTTCAAAAGTGCTTGGATGTCGTGGAAGTATTTGATGGTCGTCTCTCGGGTGGGTTTTGTGCTCGAGACCCTGAGTTAAGATCGCGTGGGCGATAGAGTTGCTCGGGGGGAGTTTTGCTCTTCAGCCCTCGAGTGCTTTGATTAAGATCGCATAGGCGATAGGGTTGCTCGGGGGGAGGGGGGGCTCTTAAGCCCCCGAGTGCTTCAGTTAAGATCGCGTATGCGATAGCAGTTGCTCGGGGGAGAGTTTCCTCTTCAGCCCCCGAGTGCTTCGATTAAGATCGCGTATGCGATAGCAGTTGCTCGGGGGGAGTTCCCTCTTCAGCCCCCGAGTGCTTTGATTAAGATCGCGTATGCGATAGCAGTTTCTCGGGGGGGGGGGAGTTTCCTCTTCAGCCCCCGAGTGCTTCGATTAAGATCGCGTATGCGATAGCAGTTTCTCGAGGGGGGGGGGGAGTTTCCTCTTCATCCCCCGAGTGCTTCGATTAAGATCGCGTATGCGATAGTAGTTGCTCGGGGGGGGGGGGAGTTTCCTCTTCAGCCCCCGAGTGGTTCGATTAAGATCGCGTATGCGATAGCAGTTGCTCGGAGGGGAGTTTCCTCTTCAGCCCCGAGTGCTTCGTATGCGATAGCAGTTGCTCGTGGGGGAGTTTCCTCTTCAGCCCCCGAGTGCTTTGAGATGGCAGTATTTGGGCAACACTTATTTTATTGCGGTCAAGTGATTGACATGAATTGCCAGTCATGTCCGACCGATAGGGGCTATGGATAGAACAGTCGCAAGTTTTCTACGTTCCATGGGTTGCCCACGTCCTCGTCTGTTTTGGGTTCTTCAGCCTGTAGGCACCGCCTCCGATGACTTCTGAGATGATGAATGGTCCTTCCCATTGGGGGGCAAGTTTGTGGACCTTCTCTTGTATTAGTCGTAGGACTAGGTCACCTTTGTTGAAGGTTCTAGTGCGCAGTCGACTGCTTTGGTACGTACGTAGTATGTCTTGGTACCCTTCTGATTTTTTCAAGGCTGCGTCTCTTGCTTCGTCAGTCGTATCTTTGTCGTCTTGTAGTGCTTCTTCTGCTTCTTCTTCTTCGTATCCGGTGACCCGGGGTGCTCCGAACTTGAGGTCATGTGGTAAGACTGCCTCTGCCCCGTACACCATGAAGAAAGGTGTGTATTGGGTCGCAGTGTTTGGTGTGGTTCGTAGGCTCCATAGGACCGCGGGGAGTTCTTCTACCCAGTTGCCGGCGGCTTGCTCGAGTGGTGCGAGGAGCCGTTTCTTGATTCCCCCACAGACAAGGCCTTTTGCTTTTTCCACCTGGCCGTTGGACTGTGGGTGCGCGACTGATGCATAATTTATTTTGATGCCCAGTTCTTTGAAAAAGTTCTAAAATTCTACGGCCGTGAAGTTCGTGCCGTTGTCCGTAATGATGTTATGTGGCACTCCGAATCTGAAGATGATCGACTTGATGAAGTTGACAGCCGTGAGAGCTGTAGAGCTAGTGATGGGAACTACTTCGATCCACTTTGTGAACTTGTCGACTGCGACGAGCAAATGTGTCCTTCCGCCCTTTGATGATTTCTTTAGTGGGCCCACCATGTCGAGTCCCCAGGTGGTGAACGTCTAGGATAGTGGTATGTTCTTGAGCTTAGATGCGGGAGCGTGTGGCCTGTTGGCGAATTTTTGACAAGCGACGTAGCGTCGCACGATTTTCTTTGCGTTTTTCATGGCTGTGGGCCAGTAGAACCCAGCTCGGAATGCTTTGGACACGAGCAATCGACTGCTCGCGTGGTGTCCGTAGGTGCCTTCGTGGATTTCGAGCAAGAGGGCTTTGCCGTCCTCTTCGTCAATGCACCTTTGGAGTATCTGGGTGATGCTGCGCTTATATAGTTGTCTGTTTATCACCGTGAATGCCTTGGATCGTCGGCTGATGCGTCGTGCTTTGGCCACGTCTTGTGGTAGCGTGCCTTCGATTAGGAATCGGAGGAATGGTTTTTTCCAGACGGGTCCTTCGAACTCTGTCGGGGCTGTGCTGTCGGATGCGCTGGTGCTTGTGCCTTCTGATAGGGTTGCTGCTGCCACATGCGCTATTTCTGTTGCGTCTTCGCCGTCCACGACTGCTTCAGATGTTGCTGCCTGCACCTTGATGGACCTTCGGTTGATTCTTTCGAGAAAAACACCGGGTGGTATAGGCGCCCTGGTCGAACCGATGTTCGCGAGCTCGTCGGCTTCTGTGTTGTTGTCCCTGGTGATGTAGTTGAGCTCGCAACCGTCGAAATTTTGTTCGAGTTCGTTGTAGAGATTTTGCTATGCCGCCATGTTGTCGTCTATTGCGTTGACGTTTCTCATCGTCTGTTGGACGATGAGGTTGGAGTCCCCGTAAATTGTGAGGCGAGTGGCTCCGCATGTTTTGGCCATGCGCATGCCATGGAGGAGTGCCTCGTATTCTGCTTCGTTGTTGGAGGCGTGACTGAAGTTGATCTGGAGGACGTATTTCAGCTTTGTTCCTTTGGGGGAGATGATTACAACTCCTGCCACAACTCCTTTTTGTATCTTGGACCCATCGAAGAACATTGACCATGAGCTTGATAGGTCTGGGGGGCCTGGTGTTTGAACCTCCGTCCACTCAACCAGGAAATCTGGGAGTACTTGGGCTTTGATGGCTATTGGGTGCTTGAAATGCAGGTCCCGTGAGCTGAGCTTGATGTTCCACTCGGCGACTCGCCCGGTTGCTCCAGGGTTATTGAGTATGTCGGCGAGTGGTGCGCTGCTCACGATTGTGATAGGGTGCTCGTCGAAGTGTTGGGACACCTTTCTTGAGGTCATGATGATGGCAAGTAGTAGCTTCTGATAGTGCGGGTACCGCTGCTGGGATTTGGTCAGGAGCATGCTGAGGTAGTAGATTGGTCTCTGGATGCTCTGGACCTTGCCTTCTTCTGCGCGTTCGACGACGAGTTCTGTGCTTACTACACTGCTGCGTGCTGCCACGTAGAGGTATAGCTTCTCTCGCTCCTTGGGTACCGCCAGGATTGATGGGTTCGAGAGTGTCTTTTTCAGGTCCACGAATGCTTGGCGGGCTTCCTCCGTCCACTCGAATTTCTCTCCTTTCCTGAGCAACTGATAGGAAGGCAGCGTGCGTTCTCCTAGCCTGCTGATGAAGCGGCTTAGGGCTGCGAGTTTTCCAGTGAGCTGCTGTACTCCTTTGATGTCGGTTGGTTCTTGCATGCGGGTGATGGGTTGGATTTTCTCGGGGTTTGCTTCGATCCCGCTGGCAGAGACCATATAGCCAAGCAACTTTCCCGCCGGTACGCCGAACGGGCACTTCTTTGGGTTGAGTTTGATTCTGTATTTGTTGAGTGCCGCGAAGGTTTCGCGCAGGTCGTCTAGTAGTGTGGCTGCTTTGTAGGTTTTGATGACGATGTCGTCTACGTAGACTTGCACGTTTCTTCCGATTTGCTCCTTCAGGCATGCCTGCATCATTCGTTGGTAAGTGGCGCCTGCGTTTTTGAGCCCGAAGGGCATGGTCTTGTAGCAGAATACTCCGTAGGGGGTGATGAACGATGTGTGTTCTTCGCAATGTAAAAAATAGTGTGCTATGACAAAATAACGTGACCCTAAAAAGATGCTATTAGCGTGCTATTTCGTGCTATAGTGTGCTATTATCAAGACATTGTACACAAATTCATTTAGCGAGGCATTGCCCGAAACTCTATAGCGTGCTATTAGCGACGCTATAGCGCGCTATTTTTTTCATTGGTTCTTCGTCTTCTTCCTTCATTCTGATCTGGTTGTATCCTGAGTAAGCGTCAAGAAAGGAGAGTAGATCGCACCCTGCTGTTGAGTCGATTATATGATCGATCCTAGGCAGGGGGAAGTGGTCCTTCGGGCAATGTTTGTTGACTGGTCCGTAGTCGACACACATGCGCAGTACGGTCGTGTCTTTCTTGGGCACCAGCACTGGGTTGGCTATCCAGGTGGCTTTCTTCGTTTCTCGGATGAACTGAGCGTCGAGTAACCGGTTGACTTCCTCTCCGATTGCTCTGCGCTTGGGCTCCAAGAATCGTCTCAGTGCTTGCTTCACTGGCCTCGCGTTTGGCTTGATACGAAGGGCGTGTTCCGCGAATTCGCGTGGTATCCCAGGCATGTCGGCTGGGCACCAGGCGAATATTTCCCACTCGTCTCGAAGGAAAGCGACGAGAGCCGCGGCCTGCTCCTCCGGTAGGTGGGCGTACACACGAAATGTTTTGTCCAGGTCCGTCGGGTGCACTTGATGAGTGACTGTGTTGTTGTCGATGCTGAAGTCGCGTCCGTACTCCCTGGATTCGCTTCGGCTCACCAATGCAAAGGTACTTTTGTCCGTCACCATAGCTATTTCTTTGAGTTCTTGTTTGGATCCGAATGTGTCGGAAATTATGTGGAAGTCACGATCACATTGATCTGATTTGACGAAGCTTCCGTTGATCGTGAGGACTCCTGATGATCCTGGCATCTTGAGCTTGAGGTAGGCGTAGTGTGGGACCGCCATGAATTGCGCGAATGCTGGTCGTCCTGGTATGGCGTGATACTGCGATTGCCAGTCGAGTACCTCGAACTCGAGGACGTGCTTTGCAAAGTTACGCCGGTTGCCAAAGATGACTTCGAGTTCGATGACTCCGAGGGATGTGGCTGCTTCTCCTGGGACTACCCCATGCAACTCGGTGCTTGATTTTCTCCACACTGATCGTGGGATCAACATCTTTTGCAGGGTGCTGGCGAAGATGATGTTCATGCTGCTGCCTCCGTCCATGAAGACCCGATCCATGTCGTATCCTCCGATTTGTGCATCGAGCACTAGGGGTGCATGCCCCGGTCTTGGGACTGCGAGTGGATGGTCGTCCTGTGAGAACGTGATGCTGGTCTCCGTGTCATGCAATTGGTAGACTTCGACTATGTTTATGGTCTCGGCTGCTCTGGCCTGTAGGGTTTGGGCGTCGCGTTGTGCTTGCGGTACTCTTCCTTCTTGGATCATGAGCACCTGTGCTTAGGACGGGCTGTGACTTCCTTCTGGGTTTGAGGTCGGCGATTGCTCGGGTCGTTGGTTGCGTCTGTCTTCTTTCTGCTTCTCCTTCTTGAGGTCGTCGGCTAGCTCGTTGAACAGGCGACATTCTCTCAAAGTGTGACCTGACCTGACGCGTCCCCGGTCATCCTCGAAGCTGTGGATCGTGCAGGGTCCTGCTAGCTGCTCTCTGGCCATGAGTTTGCTAGATCCGGCATGCCTCTTCCTTCTTGAGATTCTGAAGATCTGCTCGTGGTCCTCCGGGTGCACGTGGACGCGAGGATCAATTTCGATTCCTCGACTCATGTCTTGGTTCTTGATGAGGTTGGCGAATTCATCCAGCCTTCGATCTGGGTTGTAGTACTCGCCAACAGGTGTCTCCGAGTCGCTGTCTTGGTTGACGGCAGATGCTCGTGTGGCGGTATGTCGTCGAGTGGTCATCGGTTGTGCGACTGCGTGATGTGGCTCGTTCATTGGGGCCCTGCCATAGTTATCCCATGCGCGCCTTTTGGGTCGTCGATTCCTTCTGCCTTGGCGGTGATTCAGCTGATCGCTGGATTTGATCTCGTAGTCATTGTCTTGATGTGCGGAAGGTGCCCGGACGGTGGTGGGTTGTCGGAAGATTTGCGAGTCCTCCGCTGCGCGTCGCAGTTCGTCGAGTGGGATCCCTTCGTAGAGGCCCCTCGCCGTTCTTCTGGGTCGTCGACTCCTACGGCGCTGGCGCTGGCTTGGCTATCACCGTAATATCGGTCCTGGCATGACTGTGGCTCGAGTAGTCTTGATGGGGTGGCGGAGATGTCCGCCGTGATCTTGAATCCTTCGAGTGGGCTAGCTCTGGATCTTGCCCTTGAGTTGTAGCTTGCTGAAGATGGGACCGCCGAGATTGTGATGCCAACCTGCGTAGTTCCCATAGACGGCGCCAATTGACGGGGATCAACCCCGGCAAATCCCATGGTCAGGGACCCTAGGTTAGTCATGAGAGGCACAGGTTGGACGATAGCTCGTCGGCAAACAGGAAGCCTTGCTCCTGCTCGATATTATTGATTGGGGAGATGCGGTTACAATGGAGGCCAAGGCTGGAGCGCTCAAGGCTAGGGTTACAGGTGAGATTCGATGTCTTTGGTGTCGCCCATCCTAGCCCTTATATGCCGGGCTAGGTCTCGGGGAATTCATCAACATGTACAGGTAAACTTTCCTAACCCTAGCTTGCTCCGTACGGCAGATCTTCGCACCTTCCTTGTGAGTCAAGGACTCCTACGTCGGTGCCAACTAGTGGGCCGAGGCCGTATCTTCATGGGCCTTCTGCCTTCATGGAAACCAGGTAGGCTCATCCGTAGGAGTCGTGGGATCACCCCCTCGTCAATCACCCTTATCTTTTCTACGGGATGATAGGACTAGGCTCATCTATGTCTGACTAGAACATCTGGTTGACTGCTTCCTTGTAGCCGTAGGACAGTTGTGGTTCTCCAGAGTCTTCGTGTCTTTGAGTTCCTTGAAGAAGTTCTGTCCCATCTTCTCGAGGTTTTCTTGTTTTCCATCCCGGTGTAGCCGTTATGCTGCCAGATTTGTTCCGTGTTTTTTTTGAGTCATTGCCTTCGCATTATAATCTTTTCCGTCTTCATCATGTCCTTCTTGTCTTTGATTCCATCATACAACCTTTTCTGATTGTTGATTTTTATCACACAGGATGTCAGGTGGAACTCGTAGTGCTGTTCGTCGGAATCGAGACCGTGTTTGGAATCGAAATGATGATGAACCTCCACCACCGCCTTCTGCGGCGGAAATCATGATGGAAGCTGAGCGGAATCGACGTGATCAAACACACCTTTTGGAGCTCATCGAGCAGAATACCGCTCGTCAGCGTAATGTGGTTGTCAGCATTCAGGATTCCATTCTCCTCAAGCCACCGGTATTCCGATGTTCTTCTGAGCCCCTTGAAGCTGATGATTGGCTCCGTTCCATCGAGCGTAAGCTTGATACTGCACATGTTGCTCCCGATGACCGAGTTATTTTCGCGGTATACTTCCTGGAAGGTGCTGCTCTTCAATGGTGGGATAACTATGTTGCTATGCAGCCAGATGGTCACGTAGTGACTTGGCAGGAGTTCTGTGTTTCCTTTCGAGGGTACCACATTCTGGATGAGTTGATGGAGCGCAAGAAGGAAGAGTTCTGCAATCGGACTCAAGGAGAGATGTCCATTCACGAGTATCTGACAGAGTTCAACCGTCTTGCTCGTTATGCCCAAGATGAGATCACCACCGATGCCATACAGCAGGCAAGGTTCCGCAAGGGACTTAGCCCCATCCTCCGTCATGATCTCAACCTCATCGAATTTGCCATTTTTGAGGAATTAGTCAACAGATCCTTCAGAGCTAAGCATGGCAATGAAATTTTCGAGGAGTCTCGCAAGCATGCTCTTGAGCATGCCCCTTCTTCAAGTTCAGCACCTCAGAAACGCCGAATATGGATTCCAACTAGTGCCATACCTCCAAACCTTCTTCAGAGGCCACCATCCAATATATGCCATCCACCTCAACACATTGTTCCTCCCTGGAATGATGGTGTACAATCAATTAATCCTACTCCCAACAATTCATGCATGATGTGTTTCACGTGTGGTCTGCCAGGACATTACTTCCGACAATGCCCTATAGTGTTTGTGGCACCCCGTCGACCTAGTCATAAGCCTTCTAAGAAATCCCCCACCAAAACCATCCCAGCAAAGCTTTCAGCCACAAGTAGTGGATATGTGAACCAAATCTCAGTTGAGGAAACCACTGCTACTTCTGACGTCATCCTTGGCACACTCCCAGTCAATCATGTTCCCGCCTCCGTTCTTTTCGATCCAGGAGCATCTCATTCATTCATGTCGGAGAGTTATGCACTTCGGCATGAGTTCCCCTTTGAAGAAATGTTTTCTCCAATGATAATTCAAACTCCTGGTTCAAAGTGGCAAACTAATAGAGTAAGCCATGGAAATCAAATTGCAATTGAGGGTTTAGTATTCCTTGGTTCACTTATAGCCCTCAAGTCTTCAGACATTGATGTGATCCTAGGAATTGATTGGTTATCAAGACAGAATGCTATCCTTGATTGTAAAGCCAAATCAGTTAAACTTACCCATCCTTCAGGCCAGACAATCAAGTACACCTCACCCAGTTCTAGAACCCAGATGCATACTTTGAATGTGCTTCCTCTTCCTGACCTTGAAGATATTCCGGTGGTTCGTGACTTCCTAGATGTCTTTCCAGAAGAGCTACCGGGCATGCCACCCGACAGATGTGTAGAATTCATTGTAGATCTTATGCCAGGAACCGCCCCAATTTCCAGACGCCCATACAAAATGGCCCCACGTGAGTTAGCTGAGCTTAAAATCCAACTTGAAGCTTTGTTGGTAAAAGGCTTCATCCGCCCTAGCTCATCGCCATTGGGTTGCCCCGTTCTGTTCGTAACGAAGAAAGATGGAACAGAAAGGATGTGCGTAGACTATCGTCCGCTGAATCTAGCAACGATAAAGAACAAGTACCCACTGCCCAGGATCAATGATCTTTATGATCAACTTGCTGGATCCTCTGTCTTCTCCAAGATGGATTTGAGATTAGGATATCATCAAATCAAAACCAGAAACGAGGACATTCCCAAAACGGCTTTCACTACTCATTATGGTCTTTACGAGTAAACCGTCATGTCCTTCGGTTTAACCAATGCCCCCGCCACTTTCTCGCGCATGATGAATTCGATCTTCATGGAGTATTTAGATAAATTTGTTGTAGTTTATCTTGATGACATTCTCATCTACTCGAAGAACGAAGAAGAACATGCCGAGCATCTTAGGCTGGTATTGATGAAACTTCGAGAGCATCACCTTTATGCCAAGTTCTCTAAGTGCGAATTTTGGCTACCAGAAGTGACCTACTTAGGCCATGTGATTTCTGCGAAAGGCATTGCTGTCAATCCCGAGAGAGTTCAGGCTATCCTTGAATGGACTCCTCCTGAATCGGTTAAGCAAGTTAGGAGTTTTCTTGGCTTAGCAATCTATTGCCGCCGCTTCGTTGAGAACTTCTCCAAAGTTGCAAAGCCTCTAACTGACTCCAAAAGAAAGATAAGAAATTCCAATGGACTTCCAAGTGCGAGGAAAGCTTTCAAGAGCTAAAAAGGAGATTGACTTCTGCCCCCGTACTTGCGCCTCCAGACACCAAAAAGGATTTCGAGATCTTTTGTGACGCCTCACGGCAAGGGTTAGGATGCATACTTATGCAACATAGACATGTGGTAGCTTATGCTTCACGCCAGTTGCGTCCACATGAAGAGAACTATCCTACCCATGATCTTGAACTCGCTGCCGTAGTTCATGCCCTGACGACTTGGCGACATTACCTCCTCGGTAATCGTTGTGAGATCTATTCCGACCACCAAAGTGTCACAACCCCAAGTTAGGTATGTGCTAGGGTTAGCAAGTCACTTTGCATCATGTGGAAATTTTCAAAAGAAATCATTGAAATCAAATTCAAAATCCAAATGGGAGAAGGAACACCCCCCAGATGAATTAATTCAAAAGGCCAGATAAAAATATTTTCCAAAAATTCACGGTAGAGTTTTGAAAAGTCTTATAAATGAGTGTGATCATTTTAAAAATGATTTGGAGTCAAACCCATGCTCATAGATTTTTCAAATATTCAAACAGTGCTTTGGAATTAAAGAAATACCCCTATTTGATTTAAAATTCAAATCATTTGAATTTTAAAAATGTTGAAAGTTTATGAGTGGCTAGTCTATATTATTATAAGGCCACATAAAAGTTTTCAGCATTTAATAAAATGATTTGGTATTTTTACCAAAGTCAAAACAGACTACAAAAAAGAAAAAAAGAAAGGAAAGATTAAACAGAAATCAGAAAAACCTTACCTGTCGCCCAGGCGAAGCCGGCCCAGCCAGCCCACCCGGCCCACCAGGGGCACGGGGGTCTTCTTCCTCGCCCCGCGCACCCAAGCTGCTCGGTGGAATGCCACCGAGCCAGCCAGGGGCGACACGTCGTCGCCGAGGAGCTTCCAGGCCGCCCCGTGCCTCCTTCTTGCACCTGGACGCGCCCTGGAGCACGCCTCCTCCATTCCCCCCTCCAGAGCTCTTCTCCTTTCTCTCCCGCTCGAGTTCGTCGCCGCCCGAAGCTTCACCGGAGCGCACCGCCGTGGACGACGTGGCCACCGTGCACTAGAGCTCAAGCCAGCAAGTCCATCGTGCTCCCCGCCCTCGACTTCGTCATCAAGCAGAAGCTGGAGCCCTAATTCCTCCCCGAGCCGACGCCATCGTCTTCGACCTCTCGCTGAACCCGCGGGCTCGCCATCATCGATTCGCCGCCGTTGAAGCCTTCCCGAGCTAGCCGTTGCTTCCATTCGAACCGCGGTGAGCTACTGAGTGTTTCCCCTAAGCTTCTAGCACCCCGCAACCCCTCTTCTCGTTTTCGCCATGAAAGCCGGAGCATGTCGCCGCCATGGACGACGATGAGGTCGCCCCTGTGCCCCTCCATCGCGTCCAGCACGCGCGTTTAGCTCCTGGTCATGCCAGCGTTCGAACGCAAGCGAGTTCAGCCCGAATCGTGCACTGAAGCGTCGACTACGACCTCGCCGCCGCTCTGTTGCCGCCGAAGTCGTCGTCGTCGTCGATCCCGACCACCCCGTGACCCCCTGTTGCTTCCAGAAGACGCGGAAGACCTCCAGGAGCAAGCCGCTGCCCTCCGTTTCTCCTCCCGTGGCCGGAATCGAGTTCCCGTGTAGCGCCGCCGCGGCCCAGTCGCCGGCGTTTAGCCGCCGGTGGGTTAACCCCTAATCACCCGGCTAATGGCCCTCTGAGTCACTTACAGTGGGCCAGACTAAGTTAATCCACGGGTTAATTAACCCAGTCACTGACAGGGTGGCCCCACATGTCAGCCCCCCCCTGACGTCAGCCTTGCGCAAGCATGACGCAGTAAATGGATTTCCAGAGATATTTGAATTAAAAGAATTCCAGAAAATCCAGAAAATACCCCAAACTTTGGAAATTCATAGAAAATTCATATTAACTCCAAATTGGACAAATAATATATGAAAAATGATCAGGAGAAAATTATCTTTCCAAATATGCAACTTTCAACTATGTTTGAGCTGATTTTAAAATGGGACCAGTAGCATTTGTAATTTGGTTTATTTGAATTTAATTCAAATTCAAATCAACTTATTTTGCAACTTGGACCATGGATTTAAGCTACAATTCAACCACACTTCAGAGGCATATCATACACATTTGAAGTTGATTCAAAATGATCAAACAATGTCACATGTAACTTGTTTAAGTTTGAATTCAAAGGTGGAGTTTGAATTTGCATTTCAAAATGCAATGTACTCCATTTAAATGGAATTGCTAAACACATCAAAACTTATACTTCAAGCTTTAACATTCAATCATGTGCTTGAGCATTGCATTCATATTGATTGCTACTTCGTGCTTTGTTTGTCGAGTAGAGGTGGAACCGGAGCAAGAGGTCACCCCCTTCGCTGAAGACCCAGAACCCGAACCTCGTCAGCAAGGCAAGCAACCCCCATTGATCATGTCTATAAAATCCCACTTCCCTCTCATGTCTCGCTTATGCATTGTTTAGGATGATTACGATGCTACGTTTCTACCGCATAGATGAACCCATTCCTTTGCATGACCTATCATTTGTCACAGTAGTAAGCAAACCACAATCCTAGCAAATGTAGGAGTTGGTTGATATCATGTGGCCCCTGCAAATGTTACTGCTTATTGCATGCTTAGTATGATACCATGATGATACTGTTATGTGAGTCGGGATGATAGTGATCATGTTGATGATGGTAGAAAAGTGTTGGTGAATCGACCCTAATACAAGGTGAACGATGAGAGGCTGTGTAGGAGTACACAGTGGGTTGTCTCGTTGAACACCGCCCTAGTACGAGTTCTTGTGTGGTGATCCAAGATGAAGAGTACAACCACACATTGGGCTCACTGACCCCTCTCAGCTTACTAACTCATCCCCTTCGATGTCCAGATGTCGCAATAGTTTGGAGTTCTGGTAGGTTTGTGGCCTGGCTGCCAAGTGAGAGAACGGCTCATCCGAGACCGGCTTCTGCACCATGCACACATCATCTGGGTCCACTTCGGTAAACCGGCCGGGTTCACGATAGTGGTAGCCAACCCAGGTAGGCGACTCTCTTGGACTAGATCGGCTATGAGGTAACAGTTGTGGTGAGCATCCTCGCCGGCACCCCTTGAATGGTGTCGAGATCAAAGGCGGTAACCGATGGTCATGTGTGTGTAGCGGTACACCCCTGCAGGGTTAACAAAACTATTCGAATAGCCGCGTCCGCGGTTATGGACTGCTTGGAAAGCTTAGCTTGATTATTAGACAACTTGAACTGGATACTTCTAAAACACACCAAGATAAGTGTGAGTGCTATGGCGTGCTTTCTCGTGGGGAAGTCGAGGAAGGCACCATAGTGGTGTAATTGGTTGGTGAAAGTAGTGGACTCGTGTACGCTTCTTACCTCAAGTCTGGTACTCGTAGTTCAGGACTAGCCAAGTCAAAGCTGGCACTTCTGCAAGTGAAACCCCACTACCTTGATACATATGCATGAGTAGTATAACTCCTATGTAAGTCTTGCTGAGTACGTCTTTGTACTCACGTTTGCTTAATCTATGTTTTAGATGAAACCACTGACCCCGAAGGTGGCTTCTTCATCGAGCTGGACGACTAAAGTTAAGCTAGTCTAGTCCCAGTCAGCAGACTGGTTCCCTCGTGGAGGGCTTTGTGTTTAAATAAGGCTTCTTAAGCCATTTGTTAAACTTGTCTGTACTCAGACATAATTTGCTTCCGCTCTGTGTTGTAATGTTGGATCACATGTATGTGATCTCTGTGTGCACTCTATAAGAGTTTCAATAAAATGTATACTTTGTAGAGAATTACAATGGTACCTACTGTTCATACAAGGCATGTGTGCTGCGTGTATGTCTATAACATGCATGTCTTTGTATGGGTTTTTGAGACCTTTGTTGTGATCTGGCTGGCGGTCATTCATACACCAAGTGGCCCTTAGATGTGCGCAGCTTGGGGCATCGCGATGCGATTGCTTGAGACTCCGTCTCGTGCACACTTTGTGGTATGATTGAGCCCGCCCTAGACCCCGACTAAGTGATCGGGCTGGAGTAAGTCTATGTAAGAGTTATGAGATAGTCGATAATATGGTTGAGGCGACTTGTCTTTGAATATGGGAGTTCACCACCCATATCATTAGACTTGTGTGCGGACGATGAGGACCCATCTCAGTTGATCATCCGGCCTGAATGGGATGCCCCTCACGTACGATGCTTTCCGAGAACGTTCTGTGCTTGGCCTTGTCTGCTTAGACAAGTGGGTACGGTTCTCGGCTCTCCATATGACTATGTCTTAGCTGGACTTGCATACGCTAACCCCGGGTCCCGACACAAAGCCTCAAATATATATTCACCCAGCCAGATCTTAATCTCAGGCAAAGACGCTGGATAGAGTTGATAAAATATTATGACTTAGGAATTTCTTACACCCTAGGCAAAGCCAATGTCATGGCTGATGCACTAAGTCATAAGTCGTATTGTAACAACCTCATGTTACGACAGTGTCAACCACTTCTTCATGAGGAATTTCGCAAGCTCAATCTTGAGATTGTTCCTCATGGCTATCTTTCTACCTTGGTGGTGAAACCAACTCTTGAGGATCAAATCATAGTTGCCCAAAGGCGTGCACGAGGTGTTCGCCGGATCAAGGAGAACATTGCTAGCGGAGTTGCTAAATGTTTCTCCATAGATAGCAAAGGAACGGTATTTTTTGAAAATCGTTTGGTAGTACCTTAGAATAGAGATCTAAGGCAAGTCATCCTCAAAGAAGCCCATGACACACCCCTCTCGATTCATCCCGGTAGCACAAAAATGTACCGAGATCTACGCCAGAGATTTTGGTGGAATAGGATGAAGAGAGACATTGCTCGATATGTTGCCGAATGTGATGTTTGTCGTCACATTAAGGCCAAACACCAAAGACTTGCTGGTACTCTACAACCTTTGCCTATTCCCTAGTGGAAATGGGACAAAGTCGGTATGGACTTCATCACCGGCTTTCCAAAAACCCAGAAAGGAAATGATGCCATCTTCGTTGTCATTGATCGACTTTCCAAAGATGCTCACTTCCTTCCAGTACGCGACTCTATAACTTCTAGTCAGTTAGCGGACTTGAATGCCTCTAGAATTGTGTGTCTTCATGGTGTTACTTTGGAAATCAATTCTGATCGTGGTAGCCTTTTCACCTCCAGATTATGGGGAAGTTTCAAGAATGCTATGGGAACTCATCTCTCCTTTAGCACAGCTTTCCATCCTCAGTCTAGCGGTCAAGTTGAAAGGGTTAATCAAATCTTGGAAGACATGCTCAGAGCTTGTGTTATCTCATTCAGAAAGAATTGGGAGAAATCTCTTCCATTCGCCAAATTTGCTTATAACAATAGCTATCAATCTAGTCTGGACATGGCTCCCTTTGAATTCCTCTATGGCCGACGATGTCGAACACCCCTAAACTGGTCAGAAACCGGTGAAAGACAACTCTTTGGACCGGATATGATCAAGGAAGCAGAAGAGCAAGTTCGCATTGTTCGTGATCAATTGAAAGCAGCCCAGTCTCGTCAGAAAAGCTACTATGATCGTCATCATAGGAAAGAGAGCTCCAATCTGGATGAGAAGGCTTACCTTCGGGTTACTCCTCTGAAGGGAACCCATCGATTCGGTATCGAAGGCAAGTTGGCCCCACGTTACATTGGACCTTTCCACATTATTGCTAAACGTGGAGAATTTTCCTACCAACTTGAACTACCCCCGCACCTTTTCCGAGTACATGATGTATTCCATGTGTCACAACTCAGGCGTTGCTTCAAGGACCCCATCCGCGAAGTCGACCATGAAACGCTTGATCTCCAAGATGACCTTTCTTATCGAGAGTACCCTGTTCGTATTCTTGATTCAGCAGGGCGTGTCACTCATCGTCAGAAGATCAGATTTCTGAAAGTGCAATGGTCACATCACTCCGAGAAAGAAGCAACATGGGAAAGAGAAGACCGCCTCCATGCCGAGTACCCCACCTTCCTCCCGACGACTTCTGAATCTCGGGACGAGATTCTGTTGAGTGGGGGCGAGTTGTCAGAACCCCAACTAGGGTAAGTGCTAGGGCTTGCTTGTCTCTTTGCATCATGTGAAAATTTCAAAAGAAAATCAAAAAAATGGGGAAAAGAAAGCCCTGAGAAATTATTTCAAATGGCCAGATAAAAATCTTTTTACAAAAACCATTTGAATATTTGGAAAATTCCTATAAATGATGGTGATCATTTTAAAAGTGGTTTGGGTTCATTCCCATGACCATGGAATCTTCATAAATTCAAAATGTGCCCTGGAAATTAAATTTGACCCCTATTTGATTTGAAATTCAAATGTGTTGAATTTCAAAAATGCCCATAAATTGGATGTGGTTTGCTACTGGTCACCCAAGTCTTTTAAAATTATTTGTGCATTTTTATAAAATGCCTTGGTATTTTTACCAGAGCAAAAAAAAGAAGAAAAAGAAAACAGAAAACAGAAGAAAATAGAAAAAGGAAACCGAGCCCACTTACCTGGGCCTTGGGCCAAACTTATCTTCCACGGCCCAGCCCACTCGGCGTCGTTGTCGTCTTCCTCAACCTGCTCGGTGTCGAGCATGCCGAACACGCCGACGCCACCGCGACGGCCAGGCCGTCTACGCCTCTCCCCCGAGCCTATCTCCTCGCCCTGACGACGCCTAGAAGGCCCCCTCACCTTTCCCCCCCCTCCTCTGGCTCACCCCCTCCCTCCTCGTCGTCGTTTTCGCGCACCACCGAGCCGTAGGCGGAGCGGCAGCCGTGCTCCGACGCGGCCACCGGCCGAGCTAGCCCAGGCCGCCTTGTCCATCGAGCTCTCCACTGTCGTCTTCATCGCTGTGCAAAAGGAATCGAGGCCGGAGCCCCTGTAGCCTCCGGATTCTTCAACGAGATGCCACCGGACCCCGAAGCTCACCGCCACCGATTCGTCGCCGTCGAGCCTCCTACGACCTCAACGACCTCACCATTCGATTCCCGGTGAGCACATGGCCAAAATCCCCCAAGAGTCGCAGTCTTTCGCGCTGTCCTTCGCCCTTTGCCATGTTCGCCGGAGAGCAGGGCCGCCACGGAGGTCGCCGGCGTGCGCACGCAAAGCAGACCACGCTCTGGCCATGTCCAATCGATCCTCGAGGTTCCTAGCGTCAAACGCGCCAAACCGTGCATCATTTGGCCGCCCGAATCGCCTTCCCCGTGTGCACCGCCGCGCACTGTTGCCACCGCCGGCTAACCGCCGGCGTGGCTTGTTAATTAGGTCTAAACCCACCCCTAATCACCCCCTAACCCCCACTGACTAGTGGGCCCTAGCCTTACTAACCCACTGTTAGTTTAAACTAACAGGGTTTTAACCCCACTGAGACTAACAGGCCGACCCCACTAGTCAGCCCCACCACACGTCAGCATGACGTGGTGCTGACGCAGTAAATAGAAAAGAATTTAAAGAAATTTCAGAAAATACAAAAAATAGTATAAACTTCTAAAAATCATAGAAAATTCATATTAACTCCAAATTGGACAAATAATATATGAAAAATGATCATCAGAAAATACTCTATACAAATAATCAACTTTCAACCATGATTGAGTTGATCTTAAATTGGGACCAGTAGCTTTTGCTATTTGGCTAAATTGGAATTAATTCAAATTTAATTCAAATGCTATTCCAATTTGAACCATTACAATGCAAACATAAACACTTGTACATCAGAGGCATATCATACACATGTCAAGATGGTTTACAAAGAACAAACAATAGCTAATGCAACTTGGCTAATTTGAACAACATTTGGAGTTTGAATTTGAATTAACTTTTCAAATCAACTTAAATTAACATGTCACAAATTGAACCTAGGTCACATCAATACCTTTCACATCATGTGACAACATAAGCATGTTCTTGTGCATTTACATCCAATGTTGCCCCCCATTGTTGATGTTTGTGCCGGTAATAGTGCCTCCGAGACAGTGATCACCCCCAAAGAAGAAGAACACCGTTAAGACCCGTGTATCGTCAGCAAGGCAAGCAAACCCCATTGATCATGTCTATAAAAACCCATTTCCCTCTCAGTCTCGCTTATGCATTGATTAGGATGATCACCTTGTTATCGATTCTACCGCATAGTTGAACCCATATCCGATGCATGACCTATCATCATGTCACAGTAGTAAGCAAACCACAATCCTAGATGACATAGGAGTTGATTGATATCATGAGGCCCCTGCAACTGTTACATCTTATTGCATGCTTAGATGTTACAATGAGGTTACTTTGATTTGTGAGTCGGGATGGTTGTGTTCATGTTACTGATGAAGGTGAAACTGTGTTGGTGAATCTACCCTAATAGAAGGTGAACGATGAGAGGCTGTGTAGGAGTACATAGTGGGTTGTCTCGTTGAACTCCGCCTTAAGCCCGAGTTCTTGTATGGTAATCCAAGACAAAGAGTACAACCACACATTGGGCTCACTGACCCCTCTCGGCCTAGTACCTTGATCCGTGTTGACGTCCAGGAGTCACATTAGTTCGGGTTTTCCATTTGGCATATGCATAGAAAAAGAATGGATGAAAGGTTGCATCTTATAGATATGTGGGTGGATCTGTGAGACAGTAAAACCAGCTTCTCGGATGGCGTCTCGGTTGCCTACATTGTCTGAGTCCGTATCGTTGATCCGGCCGGGCTCTCGAGCGGGATCTACCTCAGATAGTCGACTACTGGAATAGACCAGTTGTGAGCGAAGTGTCGTGGTGAACATCCTCGCCGGCACCCCTTGAATGGCGACGAGACCTGGCGGTAACTAATGGTCATGTGTGTGTAGTTTACACCCCTGCAGGGTGAACAAAACTATTCGAATAGCCGCGTCCGCGGTCATGGACTACTTGGAACCTGTACCTGATTATTAGACAACTTGAATGGATACTCTAAAACTCGCAAGATAAGCGTGAGTGCTATGGCGTGCTTCCTCGTGGGGAAGTCGAGGAAGTAGCCATAGTGGTGTATTAGTTGGAGACTTGGTAGTGGACTCGTGTACGCTTCCTACCTCAAGTCTGGTACTCGTAGTACAGGACTAGCCAAGTCAAAGCTGGCACTTCTGCATGATGAAACCCCACCTCCCTTTACCTTTAAACTTGAGCATGAGTAGTATAGTTCTGATGTAAGTCTTGCTGAGTACGACTTTGTACTCACGTTTGCTTATTCTATGTTTTAGATGAGAACCCAGACCCCGATGGAGTCACCTTCCTGGAGCTCGACGTTGACTAAGCTAGTACAGTTCCAGACAGCAGTCTGGTCCCTCGTGGAAGGGCATGTATGTTGAACAAGGCTTCTCTAAGCCATTTGTTAATCTTGTCTGTACTCAGACCTAATTTTCTTCCGTTGTATGATGTAATGATGATCACAGACATGTGATCTTTGTATGCTCTATGTGTAAGTCAATAAAGATACACTTTGTAGAGTTATGTGATGATACCTGCTGTTCATACTAGGCATGTGTGCTGCGTGTATGTTTATAACATGCATGTCTTAGTATGGGTTTTCGAGACCTTAGTTGTGATCTGGCTGGCGGTCTTTTATACACCAAGTGGCCCTAAGATGTGTGCAGCTTGGGGCATCACGTTGCGATTGCTCGTGACTCTGTCACGTGCACACTTTGTTGTATGATCGGGCCCGCCCTAGACCACGACTAAGTGATCGGGCTAGAGTAAGTCTATGTAAGAGTTAGGATTCAATCGATAACATGGTTGAGGTGACTTGTCTATGAGTATGGGATTCACCACCCATAAGCATTTAGACTTTTGAGCGGACGATGAGGACCCATCTCAGTTGATCATCCGACCTGGATGGGATGCCCCTCACGTTTGATGCTTTCCGAGAGTATTCTGTGCTTGGCCTTATCTGCTTAGACAAGTGGGTACGACTCTCGGCTCTCCATGTGATTGTATCGTGACTGGAATTACATACGCATATTCTGGGTCCCGACATAATCCCCTAAGATAACCCCTCTGCTTAAGCCTAACAGCCCACATATAACCTTTTAAGATAAATAAAATGCTATTAAAAATTGGCCCATTGATAAGCCTAACAGCCCAAGCCCATATTAAGATAAATAAAATGCTATTAAAAATTGGCCCATTGACATGTGGGCCCAACCACTTAAGCATAACCTTTGGTTAATTAAACAGGTTAATTAGTTCTGTCTCAATGACAGGTGGGCCCAGTATTTATTTAAATTAATTTAAATGATTAATAAGTATTGTGTCTATGACATGTGGGACCCCACTGCTATTTGAATTTAATAAATTGATTTTGTAAAATTTGAGGCTGACCAGTTGGACCCACTAGTCAGGTTTGACCAGTCAAAGGTCACTGTTTTGGATAATGTTGCTAATTAAATAATAAAATATATTCAGAAATTGATTTAAACTTTAAAATTGAATATCTTTTAAACCGTAAATCAGATGGAAAAACTTTATACATGAAAATTGATCAGAAAAATATAACGGTCAAGAATACGCTACCCGTATGTCCACCACCCCCTCTAGCATACCGAAACCGAGATTTTCCCCCTCTGTACCGTCTGTCCGGTAATCGTCCGGAGCCGGTAAAATTGCCGGTTGAATGCCCGTTTCGTCTGCAACGTGTAGCACTGCGTTTGCCATGTCTTGTATTTGTATTGCTATTATTTCCGTGTATTTATTGTTTCTTCCCCCTCTCTTATTGTCCGATAGTCTCGACGTTCGCTGCGGATGCCCGTGTGATCGACTACTTTGTCGACGACGATCGTACATCTACCGTCGAGCTTCCAGGCAAGCAGAGCCATTCTCTTCCCCAGATATCGCCTATCTTTTCGTACATTTCTTGCACTAGGCATTGCTGCTGCTGCTACGTTACAATCCTATTCAATTGCATAGCCTGTCATTGTCACCCCTTCATGTACCTTCCTTTATCATGTGTTGCCTATTATATATATTATATTCAGCAGTTAGCCCTGCGCCTTGTTAGTCAATAGGATTAGATAGCGGGCTGTGTTTACTCTGGGAGTGAATGCGGATACGATAAATTACAACTTCTATAGGTACGGTTCATAGCAGACACCGCTTCAGGCCCCTACCCCGGCTCTGCCGAGCCACCTCAAGTGTGGGCTATCGAGGAGTAATCCTTGTACTCCACTCGTTGCTGAATCTGTATAGCCGTCCTAGGGTACTAAACCACGGTTGTCCTTACAGGTAAGGAGTCGGGTGACCCCATGGTACCCGCGCAGGGTATCTTAGCGGAACGATAGGTCAGGTGTATTCCACCGGTGTGCGGCGGGCCTGATACTGTTCGTGGCCGACTGATATCCTGTTGTACGAAAGTCGAGCTCTTCGGAGCAAACGCGAGACAAGGTAAGGAGACGGTTCACCTTGTTGGTAACCGCACGAGTTGGTGGGACGTCAGGGCAGGCACCGATGTTACCGGTGGTCCGGACTGTTGTCGTTGTCCGCGACTCATTCAATAAGGGGCAACGATAACGGTTGTCTCGACAGAAAATTAATAAATTGCTTAATGAGTTTGGAGGATGACTTGAGTAGCCTTTTGGCTTGTACGCACTACCTATAAATGGGATTACGGTGTGGGCCCTCCGCGTTGTGGTCTCGTTCGAAAGCTCTGAAAGACGTCCAGTTCAGCATTGTGGCCGGGACTGATCGTCACCTGTGGTGTATGGATCTCCCGCCTCACAACGACTCGGAGAGCGAGGGGTGATAGGCCCATGACCCCCTTGCACTTAGGGCTGAAGCCAGACTCTACTACTACAAACTACTACTACAAACTACTACTATTAAACTGTTGGTTCTGGGTTTTCTTCCTCGCGGGGAAGTCGAGGAGGGGATCTCGGAGGCGTTTATAATTATTAATAATTACAACTTACTATTATACAATGCTGCAGCAACTTCTGCTGCATTGTTATTACATTCATGCTATTGAACTGTTGGCTATTCTCTTCTTGTGCTTCAAGACTCATTGGAAGATGCTAGTCTCCGATAGGCCTAGCTTCTCATCCTTATTCTGATTTCTACCTTGCAGTCCACTATATATAGCCTCCCCTTTGCATTTGATACAAATGCATAAATGCTTAGTAGCGGACGTAAGACTCGCGGGTATGCTAGATACTCACCCTTGCTTTATTTCCCCATTTTCGTTTTGCCTGATCGGCCGCTGCAGTCGACGTTGGAGTCCAGGAGCAGAAGATCCCCGGAGCCCTCTTCAACGTCGAGTTCCCCCTTTGGCCAGGAGTAGTTCGGTGGATCCCAGGCAGGAGGCCTCGCCTTTTCGATCTGTACCTCTGATGTTATTTGTGCTAGCCTTCTTAAGGCAAAACTTTACTAACTATGTCTGTACTCAGATATTATGATTGTTTAACTTATGTTTCGGATCATCGTGATCCCTGGTTGTAATATCAGTTTTATTTTATTTGAGTCTAGTGTTGTGTCGTGTTGTGATATTATCGTCGTGGCACCTTGATTTCGGTTGTGTACCTTGCGTGTATGATTACTGTACACGGTCTGATTTTGGGGGCGTCACACACGCTAATTTGGAAGGAGCCGCTCCACAGCCGCCACCATCTTCGTCGTGTCCCGCCACGGCCACGCGCCGCCGCCGTCGATTCACACGCCTTGAGCTTCCCCAGCCTAACCCGAGACCCCTACAAGCTCCGTTGTGAGCTGCTCTTCATTTCCCCCCAACCTGTCGCCGCTTTTTTGCCCGCTGTCGCTGCCTTCACCTCGCCGCGCTCCGGCAGCAGCTAGGCCGCCGTGGCCTCGGGCCACCAGGTTGAACGTGGAGTGCCCTAGGAGACGCGCGGCAGCTTGCACATTCGATTCCACCCAGCCCCGTGTCGATTTGGCCACCGGAGCCCACACGCCGCTCACCGCCGCCGTCGTCGGCCTCGCCGGCGAGGACGCCCGTGGGCATGGCATGGGTTATCTAGGCCTAACCCCCCCCCCCTCACTGACATGTGGGGCCGGCCCTATTTTAATTGGAGGTAATCACCTATTTAGCATAACCCCCCATTTAAAATAAAAATCAAACTAAAAATACCCCTGTGACTTACATGTGGGTCCCAACAGCAGATAACCCCTGGTTAATTTAAACCATTTGATTAGGTGATGAGTCTATGACAGATTGGCCCCACTGTCATTTTTATTTAATTAAATGAATTTGGTTAAATGTCAGTCAATGACATGTGGGCCACCCCACTGTTTTAATTAATAAAAATGAATTAATAAAATCTTAGAGGCTGACATGTGGGACCACCATGTCAGGTTTGACCAGTCAACCCCTCTGTGGATAATGTTCGGATTTAAATAATAAAAGAAATCCAGAAAATAATTTAAATTGATTAAAACTTTAAATTTAAATATCTTTTAAACCGTAAGTCAGATTCAAAATCTTTATACATGAAAATTGACCAGAAAAATATACTGAATATGGATACGCTATCCGTATACCCAGCCCCCCTGTAACACAACGAACATCGACATCCCCCCGCCGGGCCGTTTGTCGATAATCACCCGGAGCCGGTATTTCATCCCCGGATGAATTCCCGCTCCGAGCAACGTGCATTGCACTGCGTTAGAAAACCTTCATAAATGCATATGTCTTGTCATGCATCCGTTTGTTATGCTTGCTTTATATTTACTATTTCTTCCCCCCTTTATTCTCCGGTACACCCCGCTGCTACCGCCGACTACACCGCTGCTGGGTACGACTACTTCGTCGATGACTCTACCCCTACCGTCGAGCTTCCAGGCAAGCAGAGCCATTATCTTCCCCAGATATCGCCTATCTATTCCGTACCTTTCTTGCACTGGGCATTGATATTGCTGCTACGATTGCAATCATATTCAATTGGATAGCCTGTCTTTGTCGCCCCTTGATGTACCTACCTTTATCCTATGCGGCCTATTATAATTATGCATTATTCCGAAGTGAGCCCTGCGCAATGTTAGCTAGTATTAGATAGTGGGCCATGACCACTCAAGGGAGTGACACAGGTACAATATTATAACTGTAACAGGTACGGTACAATGCAGACACCGCCTAAGGCCCCCCTAGTTCGGCTCTGCCGAGCCACCATCAAGTGTGAACTATCAAGGAGCAATCCTTGTACTCCACTCGTTGCTGACTCTGTATAGCCGCTCTAGGAACCGGAGCAACGGTTGTCCTTAAAGGTAAGAGTCGGGTGACCCAATGGTGCCTGCGAGCGGTATTGCGTCGGGCACGACAAGGAGAGTACGACCAACGTTACTGGCGTGCTTGGCCCCTGCTCATATCTCGAGAGAGTTACCAAACCACGAAAAGTCGAGCTTTACCAAGAGCACACGCGAGACAAGGTAAGGAGTTGGTTCACCTTGTTGGTAACCGTATGTTTTGACGGGACGATAGGGAAGGCCCCGACGTTACTGGTGGTCCTTGTTGCTGTTCGTTGTCCGTTGTGTTGTTAGTCAGACATTGATAATGGTTGTTTGCGAGATAATATTAAAATGCTAAATGGTTCGGCGGATGACTTGAGTGACCCGTTGGTCTCTACGCACTACCTACACATGGGATTACGGTGTGGGCCCTCCGCGTCGTAGTTTCGTCCGAAAGCTCTTCAGATGTCAGCAGTACTACGGCCTGATCGCCGAGAAGCGGTGTTGTCTTCTTTGCTGATGCAGGTGTGTTTGGATTTTCTTTTGCTTCACCGGCCAGACTCGCACCGTGCAGGAGCGTGGAAGGGTGAGGGACCTAGACCCCTGAGCGCATAGGATATAGTCCGGCGGATGGCCTCTCTACTGAGCCTAGGATGGGCTGCGATGTGTCGGATAGCCTCGGTGGGGCATTCCCTAACAAGGTGTACGCCACCTTGGAGATCCGAGCGTGCAGGATGAACAGTAGTGCACCCCTGCAGGGAGTTTAATCTATTCGAATAGCCGTGTCCACGGTAACAAGACACTTTATGCTGAAGTTGGACCTTACCACTACAAACTACTACTATTAAACTATATGGTTCTGGTTTTTCTTCCTCGCCGTGAAGTCGAGGAGGGGAACCCGGAGGCATTTATTATTATTAATCATTACAACTTATTATTATACAATGCTGCAGGAACTTCTGCTGCATTGTTACTTTATGCTTTATATGAACTGTTGGTTGTTCTCTCCTTGTGTTGCAAGACTCGTCGGAAGATGCTAGTATTCGATAGGCCTAGCTTCTTACCCTTATTCTGATTTCTACCTTGCAGTCCACTATATACAACCTCCCCTTTCCATTTGATACAATGCATAAATGCTTAGTAGAGGACGTAAGACTCGCGGGTATGCTAGATACTCACCTTTGCTTTATTTTCCCCCTTTTTGTTTTGCCTGATCAGCCGCTGCAGTCGACTTTGTAGCCCAGGAGCAGGAGTACCCCGGAGGCGCCTACTACTACGTCGAGACCCCCGATGACCAGGACCAGGAGTAGTTTCAGTGGCTCCCAGGCAGGAGGCCCTGCCTTTTCAATTTTTATGTCTAATGTTATTTCTGCTAGCCTTCTTAAGGCAAAACTTGACTAACTTGTGTGTACTCAGATATTATGGTTTGTATAACTTATGTATTCGGGTCTGTGCGACCCCGCTTATCTTGTAACATATTGGTTTATCCATTTGTGTTTAGTGTTGTGCTGTGATATTCTCACGGTGGCACCCTAATCTCAGCCGTGTACCCTGCGTGTATGATTACTGTACACGGATTGATTTCGGGGGCGTAGCGGGTCTTCCTTCCCCGCCCACTCCCCATCTGATGTCTACGCACGTGTCTATCCTTGTAGACTATGTTGGGCCTCCAAGCGCAGAGGTTTGTAGGTCAGCAGCAATTTCCCTCAAGTGGATGACCTAAGGTTTATCGAACTCAGGGAAGTAGAGGTTAAAGATGGTCTCTCTCAAGCATCCCTGCAATTAAGATACAAGAAGTATCTTGTGTCCCCAATACACCTAATAAAACTAGGAGTTGTACAGGTGCACTAGTTCGGCGAAGAGATGATAAAATATGGGTGATAGGTGTGGCAAAGCAAGGTAATATAAATCTGTAATAAAAAGTGCAGCAAGCAAACATGTGACAAAAGTGAGCACAAATGGTGTAACAATGGTGGAAACAAGGCCTAGGCTTCATAGTTTCACTTGTGGCATCTCCCAACAACATTAACATAGTCTAATCACATGATATTTCCCATAAAACATGCAATGGATACATACTCAGAGGTTATTCCTGTGTGGACAAGAGAGGACGAAAATTGTGTAGGGCTACAAAAGCACAACTTAGGGTTCGTAGTTCTCATCTACGGATTTCCCAATGTCACCGAGGCCATCCAAAGAGAGTACCACAATCACCACAACATATCTCAAGGATAGTAAAAGACAAGCACCAAGAGACTCTCAATCTTCAATCAACACAGAAAAGAGGAAATCACTCATAAAAATATTCTTGTAACCCATGTCCAATAGACCACTGTCACCATGGTCTCGGGGATTATACTAGATTAGATCAAGTGAGTACATCATATCCAATACATAGAAGAAGGGGAAATATCATGGGATCACCCTAGATTAACATAGCCTATGATCACAACGAAGATCACATCATGGGAGAGAGAATTGACCACATAGCTACTAGTAGAAACCTTAGACCCGAGGAGGAACTACTCCCGCTTCATGGAGGGAGGAAGAAACGTTGATGGAGATGAATCCGGGTGCACTTCCCTGTATTGGTAGGGTGCCGGCACAGGAATTCTGGTCCCCCGAAGCTTGTCGGCGATGGCGGCGGAGATCGGAATTGCTTCTGGAGAAAAGGAGTCTGCAATCAGGGTTTCCAGGACGATTGTATAAATAAGAGCCAAAGGAGGGCACCGGGGGGGGGGGTCCCAGTCGCCCAGGCAGCCTCCCCGTGTGGCCCCACCCTTGGCCGCGCCGGGTGGCCGCCTCGGTGACAGGTGGCCCCCCTCCGACTCTCCTTTGTTGATTCCGGAAGGTTCCTTCGTGTTGACTTTTTATCTGATTTTCCCGAATTTTTGGAGGACTTTTAAGATGGGCGAAAACTGAAATAGAAAAATAGCAGAAAACAAGAACTGGCAGTGTGGTGCATTGAGTTAATAGGTTAGTCCAAAATATGATCAAAAGTTTATGAAAGTGTATCTAGTTCATAGAAATATTACACAAAACATGCATGGAGAAAGCAGAAATTATAGATACGTTTGGGACATATCAACGTCCCCAAGCTTAATTCCTGCTCGTCCTCGAGTAGGTAAATGATAATGAGCATAATTTCTGTGGTGACATCCTAGCAACCATATAAGAACTTTGAAAGTAAAGCAATCAAGGTATGTGATTCAATTCAAGTCATAACAGGCAAGATTCTATATTAGCATTGAAACAAGCAACGAAAGAACATTAGGTGCAAGAGCTCTTAGCTGTCCGTGACTCGAATGTCTCCAAATGGTGTTTGCGTGCAAGAAGGGGGATATGGGAATACGAGAGAAAAATATTTTTGTTGAGAACTCAATCTACTAAAGTTTCACACTTGGTCTTCTTTGGAATCTTATCTTGACTCGTCCCAAGACCACTAGCCATGTACAAGTCAATTTGATCCACTCCTTTTCGATATTTTGAGCACTCGTGCAATGGATGAGCGTAAGCACAAGAGTTGACACTTAGGATGGCAAAGAGAGAAATGTGATGGAGGAGGAATACAAAAAGGATGAGAAAGGCTCACATCAATGAGGACAATCATAGGCGAGAAGGCCAAATGATAGATATGATGTGAGGAGTAGGGATTGCCGTGCAACGGGTGCACATATGAGCTAAGAAAAGCTCTCTAATGGAACTAGTGGGGTGCATCTAGCTTTCTCGATCATGAAGACCTAGAGCTCGTTTGAGGAGGCTCATCCTTGGAATATGCAAGCCAAGTTCCATAGTGTGAAGGGTCCCCACATAGCTATATGCATAATGATCATCTCTATGGATCATAAGGATAATAGGGAGTATGAGTGTGGATCATTCAAAAGGAATTGTAGTGTTGCCCCTTTCTCTCTTTTTATTTATTTTTCTCTTTTTTCTTTTTTTTTGTATTTTTTGGTGGCCTCAATGGCTCTTTCTATTTAACTCTCATTCGTCCTCTTTGGGATCTTTTATTTTTTCCACTTTGGGATATTTTCCTCACTTAAGGGCAACACTCTATTTTACAAGAAGGTATAGAATATCTTTCACACTTTACAAGGTACTCAAACATAAAGAAGATGTAGCTATCATGATGTATGCAAATGTATGCCTCTGCCAGTGTAGCAGGAACATGTATGACATGAAGATCAAGTCATGAGAAGGTGGATGTTGCATGACAATATATCTTGGAAAGGCTATGGAAATGCCTTGATAGGTAGGTATGGTGGCTGTTTTGAGGAAAGATATAGGGAGGTTTATTATGACAATGCGTATCATGCCAAGGTTTTGGATGCACCGGCGAGGTGGACGCCAACTCTTGGAGTGAGAAGAGGCCAATGCACGGTACTGAAGAGGCTAACAAATATGAGGAGGTGGAAATGTCAACTTTCAATACTTACATTAGTCCGAAGAAATCATGAACTTATTATTGGTAACTCTCAATCTAATAAGGAGGTTCACAAAGAGACAAGTACCATGAGGAGGAGTGTATGGGGGTTTGGTTATCCTTGCGCATCCTCGAGTGTACTCTAATATCTGATCCCTCCAAAGATTAGCGATCCATCTAGTAGCTAGAGTTCTCCACTAGTTTTTGTAGGTTTTCAAAATAAACATGGACTCCCCAAATACGAAACCTATCACTAATAGGCTAGATCTCTTGATACAAGAAGTTCAAACATTACTCACAACAACACCTCAAACCTATTACAAGTTACTACTACAATTGAATAGCAACCTCAATTACCTACTTCAAGACAAGACACAACTCAGTGCAACAACCAACTCTCTTAACAAGATAAACATGAAAAATAAAGAGAGTTCCAGCAACAAACTAAACAAAAGTCAAAGCTCTTGCTAAAGACAAACACTAAAACTAAAACTAAACATGGCAGCAGCTACGAAAAGATAAAGAACACACAACAGAGAAATATAAGCATGAAAATCCTATGATGTGTTCTAGATTGAAGTGGAGCGTGTTTCTCTCCCACACAAAGTAATCTGGGGTCTAACTTGTTATGAACAGAAAGCAAAGCTAAAGAAAAATACAAAGGAAACCGAAGAGCGAGACGCTCCAAGCATAGCACATAACGCATGAAGTGATAAAAATATAGTGAGACGAAGGACGAACCGGTGATTGTTGATGGAGAAGGGGATGCATGCATGAGGGCATCTCCAAGCTTAGACGCTTGAGTCTCTTTGAATATTTATTGGGGATGCATGGGGGCATCCCCAAGCTTGAGCGTTTGACACTCCCGGATCTTCTTTCGTCATCTTCCCTCGCACACTTGAAAACTCTCTTCATACATAACTCATCATAAGCTGATTAGAGAGGTTAGTAACCTTAATTAAATAATTTTTTCCCACTGGATATAAAGATGTTCTTGAAGAGGTACTGTTTCTCAAGATTGCCAAAAAGTGTTTTCAATGAAAAAGCAAGCTTAAGGTTTGAAAAAGTAAGAAAAGGCAAAACGTGGCGGAATCTGTGAAAAACAGAACATCAGGTAGTAGAGAATTTTTTCGGGGCACATATTCAACTCAAATAAAAAAACTCAGAACATACGAAAGTTTCACAATTGTATAGATCATGCTGTGTAAAAAATTCAGCTCAAAAAGATGAACTGGTGATTTATTAAGATTTTTTTCGTCAAGCAGACATAATCTGTTTTCTGGACAGCATGCCACAACTTTTGCTTCCCTTATCATGAGAGGTATAACTTGGCACAAAGCTTGAAAATAAATATACAATGATGTTGATACAGTAGTAACAACCATCAATACCACTAAAAACTGAAATTAAAAACTCAAAGTACAGATAACAAGGGTTGTCTCCCTAGAGCTCTTTCTTTATAGCCATAAAGATAGGCTTAAGATTTTAATGATGCTCTCGTAGAATAAGAGTTGAAGAACAAAAGAGAGCATCAAGAAGCAAATACCAAACACATTTAAGTCTAACATGCTTCCTATGCATAGGAATATTGCAATAGAATAATTCATTGAAGCACAAAGCAATAAGCAAGGAAGGCAAAACAAGTGCAACTTCAAAACCTTCAACATAAAGAGAGGGAACTTGATATTATTGAAATGTCTATGAGCATATGTTCCCTTATCACAATAATTTTCAGTGGGATCATGAATAAACTCAACAATATAAGTATCACATAAAAAATTCTTATCATGATCCACAAGCATAGAAAATTTATTACTCCTCACATAAGAAAAATCCTTCTCATTAGTAATAGTGGGAGCAAACTCAACAAAGTAGCTATCACATGAATCATTCTTATCATGATCCACTTGCAAAAAGTTATTCTTGATACATATGTGTCATCACAATAATCATCATAGATAGGAGGAAAAGTATCATCAAAATAAATTTCCTCATCAAAACTTGGGGGGCTAAAAAGATCATCTTCATCAAACGTAGCATCCCCAAGCTTATGGTTTTGCATATCATTAGCATCAAAATTATTCAACAGAGACATACTAATAACCTTGCTACTATCATGAGTGTTATGCAAATAATAAAGCTCCATAGCATTTTTTATTTCCCCTTCAAACACTTCATGTCCTAACTCCAGATAGAGCTCATAAAGCTTTCTCATAATATTTTTGATTTTTTCCATAAGCCTAACTAATGAAAATAAAAACAAGAAACGAAAGGATTTAATTGCAAGATCTAAAGGTATACCTTCAAACACTTACCTCCCCAGCAACGGCGCCAGAAATAGCTTAATGTGTACGCACGCTTCTATTCTTGTAGACTATGTTGGGCCTCCAAGCGTAGAGTTTCGTAGGACATCAACAATTTTCCTCAAGTGGATGACCTAAGGTTTATCGAACTAAGGGAAGTAGAGGTTGAATATGGTCTCTCTCAAGAAGCCCTACAATTAAGATACAAGAAGTATCTTGTGTCCCCAACACACCTAATACAACTAGGAGTTGTATAGGTGCACTAGTTCGGCGAAGAGATGATAAAATATGGGTGATAGGTGTGGCAAAGCAAGGCAATATAATCTGTAATAAAAAGTGCAACAAGAAAACATGTGAAAAAAGTGAGCACAAACGGTGTAACAATGGTGGAAACAAGGCCTAGGCTTCATACTTTCACTAGTGGAAACTCCCAACAACATTAACATAGTCTAATCACATGATACTTCCCATAAAACATGCAATGGAGACGTACTCGGAGGTCATTCCTTTGTGGTCAAGAGAGGAAGAGAATTGTGTAGGGCTACAAATGCACACCTTAGAGTTCGTAGTTCTCATCTACGGATTTCCCAATGTCACCGCGGCCATCCAAAGAGAGTACCACAATCACGACAACATATCTCAAGGATAGTCAAAGACAAGCACCAAGATAATTTAAATCTTCAATCAACACACAAAAGAGGAAATCACTCATGAAAATATTCTTCTAACCCATGTCCAATAGACCGCTGTCACCATGGTCTCGGCGATTATACTAGATAAGATCAAGTGAGTACATCAAATCCAATACATAGAAGAAGGGGAAATATCATGGGATCACCCTAGATTAACATAGCCTATGATCGCAACGAAGATCACATCATGGGAGAGAATTGACCACATAGCTACTGGTAGAAACCTTAGCCCCAAGGAGGAACTACCCCCGCTTCATGGAGGGAGGAAGCAACGTGGATGGAGATGAATCCGGGGGCACTTCCCCGTCTCGGCAGGGTGCCGACACAGGAATTCTGGTCCCCCGAAGCTTGTCGGTGATGGCGGTGGAGATCGGAATTGCTATTGGAGAAAAGGGGTCTGGAATAAGGGTTTTCGCGACGCGAGTATAAATAAGAGCCAAAGTGGGGCACCGGGGGCGGGTGTCACAGTCGTCCAGGTGGCTTCCCCGCGCGGCTCCACCGTGGGCCGCTCCGGGTGGCCTCCTCGGTGACAGATGCCCCCCTCTGGCTCTCCTTTGGTGATTCTGGAAGGTTCCTTCGCGCTGATTTTTCCACAATTTTTGGAGCACTTTTAATATGGGGGAAAACTGAAATAGTAAAACAACAGAAAAAAGGAACTGGCACTGTGGTGCACTGAGTTAATAGGTTAGTCCAAAATATGATCAAAAGTGTATAAAAGTGTATTTAGATCATAGCAATATCACACAAAACATGCATGGAGCCACCAGAAATTATAGATACGTTTGGGACGTATCACCATCCCTGCCCCGCCCAATCCTTTGCCTCCCCCATTCCCCTCCCCCCCCCCCGGGGATCATCTCCAGGGCCGCTCCAGAGCTCATGCCGCCGCCCCCCCGGAGTACACCCTGCTCGACGAGCTCCGCCTGGATCCACCTGGATCCGGCCATCCCAGCCCTCGCCGTCGTCGGCAACGACCAAACCGTGCCGTGCCTTTTTCATTTCAAAATAAATTAATGTAATTATTATTTCTGACCTTAATTAACGTAATAATTATTTATTTATCCATTAAACAATTTATTAATAAAATAATAAGACAGTGACATATGGGCTAAATATTTAGTCTAACCATCTATTTTTATCTAGTTTTTTCTTTTTTTCTTTCTTTTTCTTTATGGGTTCCACATGTAAGGGAGAGATCTATTTTTTCTTTTGTTTTTTTTTTCATCGGGCCCCGCAAGTAAGAGAGAAGGTATTTTTTGGTGGGCCATACCTGTAAGAGAGAGAGATAGGTGGCACGTGAAGACAGGGGTAAAAATGTCAAAGAAATGACTAGATACCGGTCAAAGGCGTTTGACCTGACGGAAACAACACATAAGGGCATTTTTATAAGGTCACTTGACGACGCAGGGGCAAATTTGAGCACACTTCGAAATTAGGGGAGAATTTGAGTAGTGTGTTCAAGTTAGGGGAAGAAATGCAATTGGCCCATTCTTTAAAGGTCTTATGGTGCTGATCCTTTTGTTTATAAGAATTAATATGAGATGCAAAGTCTTTGAAAAAATCAATTAGAAGTTGGGAATCAAGACCAATCTTAGAAGAAAAGGTATTGAAGTAATCAGTTTTCACATAGCTTTCAATGTAATCATGCTCATAATTTATAACGGATTCCATACCTTCATCAATCTCATAATCTTCTGTGTTCTTCTAGATCATTTCAGTTAGATCCCATCTATCTTCAATGCTTTTGTTTCGAAATACCCCGCTAGAGGATCCATCTAGTATATCTCTATCCTCACGAGAAAGACTTGCATAAAAATTTGTAAGAATTATTTCCTTGGGTAGCTCATGATTGGGACATTTGAGAATTAGGTATTTAAATCTCCCCAAAGCTTTGGCGATACTTTTTCTGTCATGAGACCAAAAGTTATAAATATAATTCCTGTCTCGATGTATTTCATGAAGAGGATAAAACCTTGCATAAAAGAGAGGCATAAGCTCTTGTCAGTTTAGTAAATGAGAGTTATCGAGAAGCTTTTACCAATCCAAAGCCTTATATTTCAATGATAGAGTGAATTATTTTCTGATGGTAAAATCTCTGGATACACCTGCAAGTTTAAATAAGGAGCATAATTCTAAAAGACAGAGCAAGTGATCTCCTGGATGTCTGTCTCCTGCATAACGATTAGTTGGTATTTTAAAAGGCACAATTTTAGTAGGTGGAGGAGCCTTCTCCACCACAAAAGTGGCGGGACGGTATCCCACAAGCAAAGAACCAAGAGCAGAATTATCCATAAGGATAAAAAGTGGTAACAGAAAAATAAAAACAACACGTTTAGTGTGAAGGTTTCCTTACAATTTTCAGTTACAAATTGCGCTACACTCCCCGACAACGACGCCAGAAAATGTTCTTGATGACCCAAAAGTGTAGGGGATCTATCGTAGCCTTTTTGATAAGTAAGAGTGTCGAACCCATCAAGGAGCAAAAGGTAATGAAAGGTGATCTTGAGAAAGGAATAACTTCAAGTACTGAAAGGTAACTTTCTATGGGTTTTCTGGTATAAGAAACAAGTAAATAAAAGCAAGAAAAGTAAATAGTGGCAAGGTGAAGCGAGTGGCCCGATCCTTTTGAACACAAAGGATAAGCCAAACGATTAAACTTATAAAGACTAAAGCGTTCTGGAGGACACACGGGAGAGGCAGTCAAGCTACTTTTGCCATATTCCGTCTAGTACAATGCTTTGTGTTGATAAGTGCTGTGTGGGTGGACCTATGTTAGAACACCGCCTAGACTAATAAAAGAGCAATCTTATGATTAAACCCCTTGCAAGTATCCGCAGATACAAGAGAGAAATTAAGGTAAAACCTAACCATAGCAATAAACTCTAGGATCCAATACTCCCTCGTGCAAAAGTGTGTGAACTGGGGTTTAGGTTTCTTTCACTCCGGCAACCCACCATAAGCATCCTTTATACACAATACATTCCCCTAGTTCCTTAAAAAGGTGAAGTGTTATATAGTCGACATTCACATAACACCACTAGAAGAATAACACCACAACTTAAATATCAATCAATACATATTACTTCAACATCATATGACTACTAGCAACAAGAGTTCTAACATGTCCTCAAGAACTAAAGCGACTACTCACAAGACATAAAAGAGATCATGATCAGAGGTGCTGGATATATGATGAACAGTCTGGTCATAACCATAATCTCCAACAAAAATTAAAAGCATTCACCACAAAGGAGTAATCAACACCGGTAAAGTAGAAGGGATGCATAGTGCTGGTGATGATGATGAAGATGGAGATGGTGCTGGTGATGAGGATGACGGTGATGATGATCTTGATGATGCTCGTGACGATGGTGATGACGATGGCGACGATCTCCCCCTTCGGGAGGAGTTTTCCCGAGTGGAATCTGCTCGCCGGAGAGGTATTTTCTTTTCTGTAGGTTTTTGCCACGGAGCGGCGGCGTAACTCCCGATCCAACTTATGTTTTCGAAGAATTGGGTCACGAGGGTTATATGTGCCAGAGGAGAGCTCCGTGCGTTTCCCCCCCTCACCAGGCGGCCACCTGGCGTGACCTAGGGGGTGGTCGCGCCACCAGGACGCCTGTTGGCGTGGTGTCCCACCTCCAGGAGCTCTTTTGCGTGCCCTTCTTAATCCTTGAGAAAATGATCCCGTGAAATTTTCAGGTCATTTGGAGATGTGCTCATATGCCCACTGTGAGTGCACTTTTCCCCGCTGATTCCTTTGTCTGCTATTTCGGCACCGGAAAGATGTAAACTTTGTAAAAGAAGCCAAAACACTATAAAAACAGCATCATAATATGAAACATATCAATGAATAGAGGTAAATTACGATACAAAATAGTGATTCATTTTGGATGTATCAACAATCAACTCGCAACTGGACTTTTGTTACAGAACCCAGTTGCAAATCGCTCATCGAATCACAACTGAATTTTTTTCCAACCCAGTGCAAGTCACCCATCGACTCACAATTAAATTTATTAGTTCCAATCAAGTTGCAAGTCGCCCATACTCTAGTAACTAGATTTGTTTGGTAAGTCAGTTGCAAGTCATTCATCCACTGGCAATTGTATTTTTATTTGTGAACCTAGTTGCAAGTGGCCTATCAGCTATCAACTGGACTCTTTGTCCAACCCAATTGCAACTCGCCCATCAACTCAAAATTGGATTATTTTTACCATCCCGGTTGCAAGTCACCCATTGATTCGCAACTGAACTTTTTGTTAACTCAGTTGCAAATCGTCCATCGACTCGCTAATGGACTTTTTTTTGTCACCCAACTGCAAGTAACTCATCGACTCATAATTTAATTATTTGTCAACCAAGTTGCGTGTCGCACATCAACTCACAACCAGATTTTTTTTGAAAAACCCAATTATAAGTCACCCATCGACTCGCAACTGGATTTGTTTTGTCAAGCCAATTGTAAGTCACCCATCGATTCGCAACCGTTTTTTTTAACCAACCAAGTTGCATGTTATTTTTTTGTTCTCTCATTTTCTATCTATTTTCTCTATGTATTTTTGTTTGTTTTTCTTTAGGGTTTTTCTGTTATTTTTTAATTAATATTTTTTCTTTTATTTTTATTAAAAACATAACCCTTTGTCAAAATTATGTACAATTTATAATGATTATTTTGGAAATTTGTAAATATATTTTTCTAATTAACGATTTTTTAAATCCGTGAACAAATATATCATGATTCTTTTGAATCCATGATAAGTTTTTAATACACAATCAATTATTGAGCATGTGCTGCAAATAGTTTGGTTTATATTAATATAAAGAATTATCTTATCCCGTACATTTCTCATAGCACTACATGGATAATAGCCACCAGTAGCGCGGGGTAAAGGCCCATCAGCAGCGCGGGACCTCGCGCTGCTACTATCACGCTGCAGCTAACTTTCATCAGCAGCGCGTATAGCAAACCCACGCCGCAGGTACATTTGTAGGATTTATTTATTCTATAATATTATTTGTTTACAAAGTTTTTTATAAATTTCCAGCATACACTCATAACTTTTATATACACAATAGTAGCACACACATATAAAGCACATCATATCTTAGACATGCAACAGACTCATCGATCATCATATGTATATCATCTTATGATCATTATATCCAACACAAAGATTTTTCCTAGTTTAACTTCGATAACAACAAGTACGAAAGCCATAAGATCCAATACAAAGATTTTTTCTAGTTTAACTTTGATAACCTAATTGTTCGAATTCACTACTACTAACTAGGACCTAATCAACACGCAAAGGTGAAAGGAAATAAAATCAAAAAGCACGTCTATATTCTCCATAATAGAGAATAGAGAACAACTTGTCTCCAGGTTTTGGTTTCTTCTGGACCACTATCTTCCTCCATGCTTTGATTTTGACACAACCACCTGATTCACTTTCAGTGTTGTAATCATGTTTGAAAGATTCACTCCATGGCCTGGCGCAAACAATTTGGACTTCCCTTTCAATCCCAGTATTCACCGAGGCATAACAGCTTGCGGTATCCTCTATTGAAGAACATACATATTAGTAGCATAGTTACCAATGGATTATACTTAATAAGAATGCATTTTTGAAGAAGATAGGTTACTGACAGAATGGTAAAATTCTTACCAGGCTAGACTATTCAAGCATATAGTCCACCAACCGAAGGACAAATGGCAGGTATGGTCCAAAAGATGGGTCAACCTTGAAATGATTCACATATGCAGGTAACAATTGAAGAACTTCGATAAATTCATCTTGTTCATTCATACTTAGGTCCAAGCCATCAATATAAAAGGTATTATCAACAAGCTTCCGTACTTCTTCCGTGGCAAGAACATAAGCTGGCAATTATGAATAAGTTGTCAACATTTGGAAGCTGGCAAGTGTGGCAGACTTTTTTGTAATTTTCGAGATAAGACACAAAGATAAAAACAGAAAGGTAAACTAGAAAGACTAAAAAGTAAAGGTAAAGGATAGTGGGCAACTCCTCTATCTTATCACTTGGAATCCCCGGCAACGGCGCCAAAAATTTGCTTGATGGCGTGGAAGTGGTAATGGCTTCTCGCCCTTTGTTGGTTACCCCAAGTGGAAGGTGAGATGTAGTATAGCAGCAAATTTCCCCTATGTAGAGGATAGGGTTTGTCTCCCGTAGGACTCTGGCAATGATAAGTAGGTGTCAGCGGCGCACCTGACGCGGACCTTCACACGATACAATTAACTTTGCTCCCAACGAAGTTCAGAGAGGTTGTCAATCTTTCTGGTCTTGTTGTTTACAAAGGGTCAAACACACAAGGGATAATGATAATGATAGCAACTAAAAGTAAATGCCAGAAAATAAATGAGCTTGAAAACAATGATAAGAATATGGACCGGGGTCCCGTGATGTTCATTAGTGATGTCTCTCTCCCAAAAGATGATAAAACTTCTATGCGAGGTAAACAAATTACAAATGGGCAATTGACAGGATTATAAATGCACCGCAATGCTAACTATGCTACAAAAGAAAGGAAGAGGCTCATAAGCATGGGCAGTACGCCAAAATAATTAGACCGAAATCCATCTGCATCTACTACTAATCATCCATCTTGAGATATCTATCCAGAAAATCTCGCTGGTATTAAGTTGTGAGCCCCACCCAAAGTGTAAACCCAAAGCAACAGACAACTGCATTAAAAGAACTTTGCGTAAAGTAAACAATCCTTGCAACCGCGGTTACAAGAACCGTTGTTTTCCCCCTTGTGGCCACAACACATCCCCTAGACTAATATTTCTGTCACTCAAGCGTGTTATCAGGGGGCATGTACCCACAATCGAGCATAACGTTCCCTCTTGGAGTTACTACCTACCACTTGGCCAAAGCAATAAACAGCAACGGAGAACATGCAAGAATTACTTAGGGACGAAAATATAAGAGATGAAAACCAAATACATTACTCTATCACGATCTGAACATAATCTCATAATCCATCAGATCCCATTAAACTCAGCATAGCAACAGCAGAAGAATTACATAAGTGCCTCGATCATGTAGGGAAACTCACGAGGTCTAAACCATGAAGAACAAAGAGGGGAGGAGAACCTCACATAGCTACTGATCACAGACCCATGGTACAAGGTAGACTACTCACGGCACATCCCGGAAGCGTCCATGGTGGAGGGGAATCTCCCAGAGGTCGATCCTCCCTCCGGCAGGGTGCTGGGAAGGGTCCTGGCGATGCTCCCGATCTTGGAAGCACAGCGGCGGCGGAACAGAGGAGAATTTGCAAAATAGGGTTCTGTCTCTGGAAGTTTCCCGTGACGGAGAATAAATAGGCGAAGGGGCAGCCAGGGGGGCCACCAGGGGCCCAAGCGCCCCCTGGCGCAGCCAGGCCCTTGGCCTCGCCAGGTGGCCTCCTGGGTGCCTGGTGGTGGCCCCCTGGCCCTCCTTTGGGCTTCGGGAGTCTTCCGACACGCTGATTTTATATGATTTTTCCCGGATTTTTGGAGCACTTTTTATATGGTGGAAAACTGAAATAGAAAAATAGCAGAAAACCGGAACTGGCACTGGGGTGCATTGAGTTAGTAGGTTAGTCCAAATATGATAAAAAATGTATGAAAGTGTATCTGGATCATAGCAATATCACACAAAACATGCATGGAGCGAGCGGAAATTATCGATACGTTTGAAACGTATCACCTAGTTCCACCGAAATTTCATCATCACGAAAAATATCCATGCCGCGATGACGACGTACATGATCGAATGCTATTTTCATATTATCATCAAATGCATATGTCTTGCATAATGCATCCCATTTTGAACAACCAAAAAATTTGGCCTCTAGTTCATTAATGATGTTAACCTTAAGAACGGAATGTTTCGTCTTAAGTTTAACTTCTTTTCTAACAGTTTCTTTGAAATCCATAACATGGGTCTTGTCACAAACGTGACATCTTGCAAAGCAAGGGATGAACTAGTTGAATTATAAAAAATGTCATGTTAAAATAAAAACTTAAGTCATGCATGCTTAAATAAGAAGAACATGTCTTTGGAATTGCTGTACGATTTTTAAAGCCAGACCTAAGCGTGAGGGAGAAGTATGTGTCTTCATCCAACACATGATTATTGCATCGACCCGAGTCGTCGTGACAATACTCGCACTTGGAAGACAGTTTCATGGATGGCGCTAGTGAACCAAGTAGGATACACAAGTTTCGTATTGTGCATATCACAAGGATCACTAGCACATACCCGATGTCACATAGTGCCACAATGTATTTTAATAATCGACATTATAAAAAAGGAGGAAAATAATGATGATCTCGAATAAAATTGTAACAATAATATTATATCATATAATATCTCTAATACATCTCAAATAATCCAGTCAATGCAACATTAAACTCACTAATAATTCTTGAGTAATCCAGTTAATGCAATAATCATAATATCACACAATATATCACTAATACATTAAACGACATCGACTCCCGGTCCCTGAGCTACGGGCGGTGAACACGCAAAGACAAGGAACCATCACAAAGTCATAGCTCGGGTGAGGTCCATGAAGAACCTGCCAGGTATTGGAGAACCTGAAGTCCAACGCGACCATGTAGCGGCAGACATGCTTGTCCTCCTTCCTGACACGTCGGTGTACCATCGCCTCGTGGGCCAGCTTTCTCTGCACCCTTTGTGGCCCACACGATCGCCACCAAAGAAGCTCCGGGTTGATGATAAGACTCGGATTCCTCACCAAGCGGCGCGACCCAGAGACCACCTCCCAGTGCCAGCCCAGCAGAGCCCAGTCCCGGACATTGTGCATCCCATCAAACATATGCTCGCTGTGGCGGCCGAGACGAGGATGCGGCCGACCATCGTCGCCAAGAACTTATTTAATAGAAAGTTTTATTAAAACGGGCGAAAAAATTATACTAACTAACAAATTAACAAATTAAGATGAAAGTACTTTTAAATAGTGCCTCATACTTAGATTGGACACATAAGCGATTTCTGAGAGAGTGTGGCAGCAAACCCAAGTAGGATGCACAAGCTTCGTACTTGTACATATGACAAGGGTTTTCTTAACACTCTCCCCTAATGTCACATAGTGTCACAATACATTTTAATCATCGATATTATAAAAAAGGAGGAAAGTAATGATAAAAAGTAATTTGATGTCGGAACACCGTTTAATTCCCGTTTCGAGAAATCTCAGGCACTCGATATGTCCTACTTTTCTACCAAAAGTCATGCCGAAATCCACAGAAATTTTCGGCATGACATTTGCTAAAAATTGGACATATCGAGCGCCTAAAATTTCCGAAACGAAAATTAATCGACATTTCGGCAAAATATAGGACACTCAAATCCCTGAAAATGTTGATATGAAATTTCCTAATATAAGTTTGCTCAACAAAAATCCTAATTCCTCAATATTCTAAAAAAAATCCTAATTACCTCAATATGTTGCCAAAAATCCGAATTGCCTCAATATGCTAATAAAAATCCGAATTGTCTCAATACGCTAACAAAAATCCTAAATGCCTCAATACGCTAATAAAAATCCAAATTGACTCAATATGCTAATAAACATCCTAATTGCCTCAATATGCTAACAAAGATCCTAGTTTGCACATGTGTAACAACCTATAATTGAGGAAGGGGAGGGGACTCACCGGGCGAGGGGGCGAACTCCGGCGATGGCGACGATGATACAACGAGGAGGACGTGCGCGCGGCCTCCGGCGATGGTGAGGGCGCGGGCGGCGACGACGACGAGATCGAGTGTGAGTGTGAGAGTGAGAGTGGGAGTTAGATCCAGATGCGGTGCTATAGACAATGATCTGCATCGCGGGGTTCGATGGGCGTGCTTTAGGTGGCTACAACATCTACAACGCGGGTACACCGGCCCGCTCTGCTGATATTTAGGCCCAAAATAACGGGTCGTTGCTCTCCAAATTAGCAGCACGGGTATAGCACAACGCGTTGTAAATCTCCTGGACATCTACAGCGCAGTTTTGGTCTTGCGCGCTTTTAAATCGACCATCCACGACAATCAGAGTTGTGATCACATATTATCAGCGCGGGGTTCCTATGCCCGCACTGATAATGTTTAATCTCCTGCAACGCATCTCCCTGTCGCGCGCTGCTAATATATACATGTAGCGCTTCTTGTTTTGCCCGGGCTGCTAATGTTCATTGTTCTATGGCCATTATCCTAGTAGTGAAAAGAAACATACCAGTTAACCACTTTCTTTGTACCTAGGCTTGATCTCATGGCTCCAGGTGGAGCTGGTACGTGAAGATCCAATGAGAATTATGAGATAGTCAAAGCCTACGAGCGAAAGAGTAAGCCCAAAAGAGAAAAACAAACAACCAAAAAACGAAAGCGTGACGTCATCTAGAATTGGTTTCTAGAGGCGTGACGTCATCTAGATGTGACATAATTATCCAAGAAATAAATAGATAAAGAAAGGTAATAACATAGATTCAAAGGACAAAAATCATAAGCATATGTTTTCACCTGAATTGTTCGCATAAGAAACTACCAGCAGGAGAACACTACATTCATAAATTAAGAGGAACATATGCAAGCCCACCAGCAACAATAGAAACCAAATACATATTCTAACCAATTGGTTGACATAGGAATTTGAACAAGTGAACAATGAGTGCTCTCTCAATTTCATCAAACACATGCCATGCAGAAAACATAGATAGTAGTACTAATATAGAATAATGTGAATATAAAAACAACCAAGGAAAGTCACAAAAGTCACAACCTGAAACCCCTCATTTGTTCCACTTAGTAAATCTGAAGACCACCCCAATTCATGAGCCTGATTCATAATCATGGAGGACACTGTCACTCTTCATGCTAACGCTTACTGCTACATCTCTCCATTCCAGGTTGAGAACAAGCATGGAAAATAGGAGAGGGACGAAATTCTGCTACACATCGTTGCATGTGGATGTGAACAGGATGTGGTGCCCAACACATTGGATTGTCTGAACAAAGAGAAACATGTACATCATTAGATCAGATTATTATATGGTACTCGTATATGCCTCAACAACACCTAGGCTAGTTTGAGTACTTGACACGATGTCGGTAACCGGGAACCGGGGTGTCCCATTTTCCTATCCATGGTGACACTTCTCGGATCATCCAAATGGTTATCGGGAGATCTTATTCTTCTGCCCTCAGTTAAAGACCCTCAAGAGGAGGAACTCACGCAGACTACCCGCACGATCGCAATATACAAGTGCCATCAGAGGAGACAACCGCGAAGGACCAATACCTCGGCCACGAGGCATCGCGTCCAGAAGAACACCGACAGGAAGCAACCGGAGACGCCGTACCCCTGAGCAACATTCGCCTCTCGGAGGGGCGTCTCGCTTGGTCTTCGGGACGGTGGGAGCCCAGCTGGTTCCCACCGCCCCACCAGGCGAGAAGGGCATTTAATGCACTAGAAGAAAACATGCACCACACAGTAGGAGAACGCCGACATTTGGCGCCGGCCTCCACGGCTACTCAGTGCATGCATGATCCAGCTGTCCCCGCGTCATCGCTGGACCTTCTCGGAAGATCTCAAAGCCCTCCACGCCCGCCTGGAGAACAATAATATAATCACAATCACTATAGAAATCGGTGGTCATGTGGAGATCCCATTGAGCTATAAAAGGGAGGCGTCCACCACCAGAAGAGAGGATGGCTACCAACGTGGCTGATCTTGGGTAGAACACTCCTAGGTTTCCCAGTAGATTAGGAAAACCCAAGGATCCATTTTTTGGGGACGAAAAAAATCCACCACAAGAGTAACAGGGGAGTGTAGTATAGGGGAATCCTCCCCCAATGGGATCATCGTGTACTGTATTCTACTCCACCACCCACAAGAAAGACCAGACAAGCAGGAGTAGCGTGTTACGCTTCCAAGTGGCCCGAACCTTGGTAAACCACTGTGTTTACTCGCATCACCTCACCAGTACCAGTGATGTTCCAAACGTCAACAACAACCTCCAAGAACAAAGAGCAAGCGTGGCCCTGGACACGCCCTCCCTGCAAAGGGACCCCTCTCTCTTCCGGGAGGAGGCAGGAAGCGGGCGTGCGTGTGTCGGGCGTCCTCCGGAACGCCCCCGGCCTCGTGCGCACGTAATACGTCCCAAACGTATCTATAATTTCTGCTTGCTCCATGCATGTTTAGGGTGATATTACTATGCATTTGATACACTTTGTAAGGCCCGATATGCGGTACTGTTCCAGATCTAGATGTTCCCATTCAGATCCGGGGACGAAGCACATATCGGTCCCACCGCGAGATATGACAATGCCATATGGCCCGGATTTCCAACATGATATCACAACATTACAACTACAAGGATACAACATCTCATACAATCGGCATACAACTGCCTTAATACAATACATCGCGGAAGATACATGTCTGAGTACAGACTACAATAAAATGCTTAGTGGCAAAGGTAAAACACACCATTCCCGTAACCGCATGGGTCCAGGCTCTCCGCCGGGATCCGCCTAACTAGTCGTCGTCGAGTCTCCGCGAAGGCATCCAGAAGAAGAGTCAAGGTGGAATAACCTGCAGCGGCCGATCAGGCAAAACATAAAAGGGAAAAGAAAAGAAAGGGGTGAGAATATATCAAAAGTCTTGTAACTAACTTCTCACGGGTAAGATGCGGGTAGTGGTGAGGTTGCATACGCACTAGCAATATATGAGTGGCTAACGGTCTATTTTAGAGTAAGATGAGAACCAAGCATTTGATGAGGAATCGCCTCCAATAAGTCTTGCTATCAACTACTTACGCAAGCATAACACCTATCCTATCCTTGTCCTCCTCTTCATCACCCGATGAAGAAGAAGCAGTCAAGGCACACACACGTTGATCAAGTTATTAAATATGATTCAGTTGATGTTATCTATGAACAGGATGTAGGTTCAAAGTCGTCCATAACCGTGGACACGGCTTCTCGAAAAGATTTAACCCTGCAGGGGCGTATCAACTTCCCATTGCAAGGCTCTGCACGCACGCCCATATCTCTCAGTTTCTACCCATCACAGGCAGCCATTTTATGATTTAGTCCCGAGAGATCCGAAAGGACAGGTCCCTCTAACTAACAACGGACAATTTCGGGTGGCCCCCGGTGAGTCGACATCCATCTCAGGAGCCGGCCGCTCTCTCAATCTGGTCTGCACCGTATGACTCCAGGTTTGGATTGCCGGTTAATCTCACATGAGACCGGGTCCTCAGCCGGTCATGATGGGACAGCAAGGAACCATGTCCTTACTGGTCAAGGTTGTTTGAAAGGATGTCTGCCAGGATGTGACGCCCCCAAAATCAGACCGTGTACAGTAATCATACACGCAAGGTACACGATCAAGATCAGGGACTCACGGTGAGATATCACAACACAACTGTACAAATAAAATAATACAAGCTGTTTAATACAAGCCAGGGGCCACGAGGGCTCGAATACAACAGCTCGAAAGCACAAAGTTAGCGGAAGCAATAGTATCTGAGTACAGACACAATAATACGAGGTTGCCTTAAGAATGCTAGCACAAAAACAACAACGATCGAAAAGGCGAGGCCTCCTGCCTGGGAACCTCCAAACTACTCCTGGTCAACGGGGAACTCGACGTCGTAGAAGGCATCGAGGATCTTCACGTTGCGGTGGTCGGCATCGGGGATCTCCCGCTCCTGGACTCGAAGGCTCCAACGTCAACTGCAGCGGCCGATAAGGCAAAACAAAAAGGGGGAAATAAAGCAAAGGTGAGTATCTAGCATACCCGCGAGTCTTACGTCCACTACTAAGCATTTATGCATTTGTATCAATGGAAAGGGGAGGCTGTATATAGTGGACTGCAAGGTAGAAATCAGAATAAGGGTAAGAAGCTAGGCCTATCGAAGTCTAGCATCTTCCGACGATGTCTTGCAGCACAAGAAGAGAACAGCCAACAGTTCAATAACATGAATGTAATAACAATGCAACATAAGTTACTGCAGCATTGTATAATAATAAGTTGTAATAATTAATAATAATAATGCCTCCGAGTTCCCTTCCTCGACTTCCCTGTGAGGAAGAAGACCCGGAACCATACAGTTTAATAGTAGTAGTTTGTAGTGGTAAGATCCAGCTTCAGCATAAAGCGTCATGTTACCGTGGACACGGCTATTCGAATAGATTAATCTTCCCTGCAGGGGTGCACTGGCGTGACTCTACGATGCTCGGATCTCCAGGGTGGCGTACACCTTGTTAGGGAACACCCCACCGATGCTATCCGACACAAAGTAGCCCATCCTTCGGCAATCAACAGACAGGTCATCCGCCGGAATATATCCTATGTACGTCGGGCTTTGGACCCTAACCCGAACGTACTCCTGCATGGTGCGTGACTGGCCGGTGAAGCAAAATCAAAGCAAATACAAATACACCGCTCGAGCAAGAGAAGACAACACCACTTCCCGGCAATCAGCCCGCGATACTGCTGACGTCTGAAGACCCTCGAATGAGACTATGATGCAGGGGAGCCCACACTCCTTATCCCACGTGTAGGTAGTGCGTACAAGCCAAAAGGGTACTCAAGACATCCGCCGAACCATTTAGCATTTTAATTAACCTGCGTGACAACCGTTATCGTTGCCTCGACTTAACTGACCCGCGGACAACGACAGCAGTCAGGACCACCAGTACATCGGTGCCTGCCCTGTCATCCCACCAAGTCTCTGCGGTTACAACCAAGGTGAACCGTCTCCTTACCTTGTCTCGTGTGTGCTCTTGGTAGAGCTCGACTTTTCATGGTTTGGTAACTCTCACGAGATAAGAGAAGGGGCCAAGCACGCAAGTAATGTCGGTCGTACCCTCCCTATCGCTCCCGACAATATACCACTCGCGGGCACGTTGGGTCACCGGACTTCTTACCCTTAAGGACAACCGTGCTCAGGTACCTAGAGCGGCTATACAGAGTCATCAACGAGTGGAGTACAAGGATTACTCCTTGATGGCTCACACTTGAAGGTGGCTCGGCAGAGCCGAGCTAGGGGGCCTTTGGCGGTGTCTGCATTGTACCGTACCTGTGCAGTTGTAATAAGTTGTATCCGCGTCACTCCCCTGAGTGGTCACGGCCCGCTATCTAATCCTAGCTAAGAATGCGCAGGGTTCACTACTGAATAATGCATAATTATAACAGGCAGCATAGGATAAAGGAGGTACATCAAGGGGCGACAAAAAACAGGATATGCAATTGAATAGGATTGTAATCGTAGCAGCAGCAGTAACAATGCCTAGTGCAAGAAAGTACGGAAAAGGTAGGCGATATCTAGGGAAGAGAATGGCTCTGCTTGCCTGGAAGCTTTCGGGAGGGGTACGGTCGTTGATGACGTAGTCAATAACAGGGGCATCGGCATCGATCGTCGGGACTACCGGACAATAAAAGAGAGGGAAGAAACAATAAATACACGGCAATAATAGCAATAAAAAATACAAGACAAGACAAACGTTAAGCTAGAGGTGAACTAACGCGGTGCTACACATTGCAGACGAAATGGGAATTTAACCGACAAATTTTACAGGCTCCCGGTGATTACCGGACAGTGCAACCGAAGGGGGAATGTCTCGTGTGCGGTATGTTAGAGGGGTATGGTGGGGGTATGAATAAAGTATCTGTATTCGTTATATATTTCTGATCAACTTTCATGTATAAATTATTTTGATCCAACTTACAGTTTAAAAGATATTAATTTTCTAAATTTATATCAATTTAAAATAATTTCTAGATTTCATTTATTTATTAAATCAATATTATCCAGAATAGTAACTTTGCCTGGTCAAACTATGAACAGTGCTAAGGGGGTCCCACGTGTTATTTTCTATTTGGGGTTTTCTCTGGAATATTGCTAAGTCTGGGATTTTGCGGTGTTATGAATTCATTAGCACATTCGGAAGGCTACGGTTTAGGGTTCCACTCCTCCGATGAATTTGTAACAATCTTCATTAGTTGTCAATGGTATCGAATCCGGTACGGATGGCATTTTTAGTAGAGCACATTTACTTAATTAAAACTCGGTCTGCAAAGTGCTACTCGAGGTTAATTCCAGAAATCGTTAAAAGATGATTGCCACGGATCTATAGCTCCAATGGAGATGCTTGCTATAGATTATTTTTACTACAACATGTGTACTTTCATGCCATGCCCTCAAATGGCATGAAAGATCCCTGTAGTGTGTTCATCTACGGTTCCAAGATAGCAATGGTGATATATTTATCTTTCGGTTAACAGAAATTCGCATTTTGTCATTTTTATAGGATTTAATCTATGCATTATTTGGAATTGGTCCAATGGAACAAATTGAAGCTTGATACTTCTACTTTTAATTCATACAACTTTCTGATTTTTTCTGGAACATGTTGGTGGTTGTTTTGTAGGTGCCAAAAGGGGTACAACAGCTAGCACAATAGCTACAGAATAGTAGCAACACGTACATTCAGCAGCTACAGCTACAAGCAGCAGCAGCTGATGCGTCCAAAACGTATCTATAATTTCTTCTTGCTCCATGCATGTTTTGTGTGATATTGCTATGATCTAGATACACTTTCATACACTTTTGATCATATTTGGACTAACCTATTAACTCAGTGCACCCCAGTGCCTGTTCCTGTTTTCTGCTGTTTTTCTATTTCAGTTTTCTCCCATATAAAAAATGCCAGAAAAATTCTGGGAAAAATACAGAAAAAATCAGCGTACAGGAAGCTTCCAGAAGAGCCAGGGAGGGGCCAGAGGGGGGCCAGGCGGCCACCTGGCGCGGCCCCACCCCTGGCCCACCTCTGGCTGCCCCCTTTCGCCTATTTATCCCCCGTCACGGGAAAACTCCAGAACGAGAACCCTATTCCGCGAACTCGCCTCTGTTCCATCGCCGCCGCGCTTCCAAGATCGGGAACACCAGGAGACCTCTTCCCGGCACCCTGCCGGTGGGAGGATTGACCTCCGGGAGTCTCCTCTCCACCATGGATGCTCACCGGATGTCCCGTGAGTAGTCTTTCTTGGACCATGGGTCCGTGATCAGTAGCTATGTGATGTTCTCCTCCCCTCTTTGATCTTCATTGTTTAGACCTCGTGAGCTGCCCTACATGATCGAGGCACCTTTGTAATATTTCTTCTATTTCTATGTTGAGTTTGATCGGATCTGATGGATTATGAGATTATGTTCAGATTGTGATAGAGTAATATATTTGGTTTCTATCTTTTATATTTTTGTTCCTAAGTAATTCTTGCATGTTCTCCGTTGCTGTTTATTGCTTTGGCCAAGTAGTAGGTAGTGACTCCAAGAGGGAGCGTTGTGCTAGATTGTGGGTTCATGCCTCCCTGATGACACGCTTGAGTGACAGAAACATGAGTCTAGGGGATGTCCTTTTGCCACAAGGGGGAAAACAACGGTGCTTGTAACCACGGTTACAAGGATTGTTTACTTTACGCAGAGTTCTTTTTAATGCAGTTGTCTGTTGCTTTGGGTTTAAACTTTGGGTGGGGCTCGCAACTTAATACCAGCGAGATGTTCTGGATAGATATCTCAAGGTGGATGATTAGTAGTAGATGCAGTTGGATTTCGATCTACTTATTTTGGCGTACTGCCCTTGCTTTTGAACCTCTTCCTTTCTTTTGTAGCTTAGTTAGCATTGCGGTGCGTTCATAATCCTGTCAATTGCCTTTCTGTAATTTGTTTACCTCGCATAGCAATTTTATCATCTTTTGGGAGAGAGACATCACTAGCGAACATCACGTATCCCGGTCCATATCCTTATCACTGTTTCCACGCTACATTTACTTTACCGCTTTTATTTGCTATCATTATCCCTTGCATTTTATCCTTTGTAAACAACAAGACCGGAGAGATTGACAACCTCTCTGAACTTCGTTGGGAACAAAGTTATCTGTGTCTGTGTGCAGGTCCATGTCAGTTGCGCCGCTGACACCTACTTATCATCTCTCGAGTCCTGCTGGAGACAAACCTTGGTATCTTCACCGAGGGAAAACTGCTGCTGCACTACATCTCAACCTTACACTTGGGGAAACCAACGAAGGGGCGAGATGCCATCAAGCAAGTTTTCTGGCGCTGTTGCCGGGGACTCCAAGTGCTAAGATAAGGGAGTTGCACACTACCCTTTACCTTTGTTTTTTAGTCTTGTTAGTTTATCTTTCAGTTTTTATCTTTGTGTCTTTTATCAAAAACTACAAAAAAATCTGCCACACTTGCTGCTACTATGGGTTCCACTGAAAACACCAAGTTGTGTGACTTCACTAATCACAACAACCAGGACTTTATCTGCACTGCCATTGCCACACCTGCCACTTCAGCTACCTCTTATGAAATTAAACCTGCTTTACTAAACCTTGTTATGAGAGATCAATTCTCTGGTGCTGAAGATGATGCTTCTTTACACTTGAATAATTTTGTTGAATTATGTTATATGCAAAAGTATAAAGAAGTAGAAGGTGATGTTGTTAATCTCAAGCTCTTTCCTTTCTCTTTAAGGGGAGATGCTAAACTCTGGTTGCAATATTTGCCTAGAAATAGCATAGATTCTTGGGATAAGTGCAAAGATGCTTTTATAGGGAAGTACTACCCTCCTGCTAAGATTATCCAATTGAGGAGTAATATTATGAATTTTAAGCAATTGGATAATGAACACGTTGCCCAAGATTGGGAACGTATGAAATCTCTTGTTAATAAAAGCCCTACACATGATTTGACTACTTGGATGGTTATCCAGACTTTTTATGCAGGCTTGAACTTTACCTCGCGGAACCTGTTAGATTCGGCCGCGGGAGGAACCTTTATGTCTACTACACTTGGTGCTGCCACGAAGCTTCTCAACGAAATGATGACCAATTATTCCCAATGGCACACCGAACGCGCTCCAACAGGTAGGAAAGTAAATTATGTCGAGGAAATTACCTCCCTCAATGAAAAAGTTGACTTAATTATGTCTCTACTTACCAAGCAACCCTCTATTGGTCCTCATGATGTCCCTTTAAATTCTTTGGTTGCTCAAGAACAAGTAGATGTGAACTTTATTGCTAGAAACAACTTCAACAACAATGCTTATAGGGGAAATTTTGCTAGCAATCCTAGACCGTTTCCATCCAACTATGGGAACAACAACACTTACTCTAGCAACAAGAACCCCTCTTCTGAATTGGAAAGCGTGCTTAGAGACTTTATCACTACCCAAAAAGCCTTCAACAAAATGTAGAAGAGAAATTATCTAAAATAGATAACCTCTCTTTGAAGGTAGAAAGCTTAGCCCTTGATATTGAGATGCTTAAAATTAGAACCTCCCCCCTTGAGGAGAATAAAGCCACTCCTATTAATGCTATCCAGTTACAAATCAACGAAAATATTAGGATGATGGCTAAACTCAAAGAAAGATGGGCTAGAGAAAAAGAGGAAGAGGATAGAATTAAGAGCCTTCCTACACACCACACAGTTGCCACTACCCAAATTGTTGAGGACACTCAAACTATTAGCACCCAATGCACTCCTAGTCCCGTTGGACCTATTAATGGTGACGCTAATACCTCAACCGTAGATAAAGAAACTCCTATGAACATAGAGGGTTTTAGACAAGTGAGCCTAGATGACACTACTACCACCTTTGATACTAGTGATATTGATTTTGATAGTTGCACCCTCTCAAAAGTTATTAGCTTGCTACACAAAATGTCTAGAGACCCCCACACTAGCACACTTAATCTTGCCTTCACGGAGCATATCACAAATGCTCTTATCAAAGCTAGGGAGGAGAAGCTTAGAGTAGAAGCCTCCATACCTAGGAAGCTAGATGATGGTTGGAATCCTATGATCAAAATTAAATTGAATAACTTCTCTTGCTATGCTTTATGTGATGTTGGAGCTAGTACCTCCGTTATGCCCAAAAGAATATATGATATGTTTGAATTGAAACCTCTTGAGCCTTGTTCTTTTGGTGTTCATCTTGTTGATTCTTACATAAATAAACCTTTGGGGAAGGTCAATGATGTTCTTATCATTGTCAATGACAACTATGTTCCTTTTGATTTTATTGTTATGGATATAGAGTGTGAACCTTTATGTCCAATTATTTTGGGACGTCCTTTTCTTCGCACCGTTGGTGCGGTAATTGACATGAAAGAGGGGAATATAAAATTCCAATTCCCATTCAAAAAGGGGATGGAAAACTTCCCTAGAAAGAAAATCAAGTTACCTTTTGAGTCCGTTACACGGGCTAGTTATTCTCTTTCTCTTGATAAAACTTGATTCTTCTTTTTGCATTATGCCTAGCTAATGGCTTTAAAGAAGCGCTTTTGGGAGGCAGCCCGCAATGAATTTAGGTTTTTCTTTTTGCTTTTGTTGTGTCTTGATGTTTGTTACTACTGTAGCAACATCATTGTATCTTTATTTTTCAGCTTTGTGCCAAGTTATAGCCTCTTACGACAAGGGAAGTTAATGTTGTGACATGCTGTCCAGAAAACAGATTCTGTCCTCGTGACCAGAAAAATTCCATAAAAATCCCAGTTCATCCTTTTGAACCGAAATTTTTACACAGTATGCTCTATACAATTACGAAACTTCCGTATGTTCTGAGTTTTTTTATTTGAGTTGCAGAAGTGCCCCTAAAAAAATCTTTACTATCTGTTGTTCTGTTTTTCACAGATTCTGCCACGTTTTGTCTCTCCTAACTTTTGCAAACCTTAAGCTTGCTTTTTCTTTGCAAAAACTTTTTGGAACTCTTGAGAAACAGTATCTATTCAAGAATATCTTTATATGCAGTGGAGAAACAAATTATTTATTAATGGTACTAACCTCTCTAATCAGCTTATGATGAGTTATGTATGAAGGGAGTTTTCAAGTGTGCGATGGAAGATGATGAAAGAAGATCCAAGAGTGTCAAGCGCTCAAGCTTGGGGATGCACCCATGCATCCCCAATAAATATTCAAGGAGACTCAAGCGTCTAAGCTTGGGGATGCCCCCGTGCATCCCCTTCTCCATCAACAATCATCGGTTCGTCCTTCGTCTCACTATATTTTTATCACTTCATGTGTTATGTGCTATGCTTGGAGCGTGTCGCTCTTAGGTTTTATTTTTAGTTTTCTTTAGCTTTCCTTGCTGTTCATAACAAGTTAGATCCCGTCTTACTTTGTGTGGGAGAGAAACACGCTCCACTTTCAAAATTTAGAACACATCATAGGATTCTTCATGCCTATCTTTTTGCTGTTGTGTGTTCTTTATCTTTCCATAGCTACTACCATGTGTCGTTTTAGTCTTAGTTTGTCTTTAGCAAGAGCCTTGGCTTTTGTTTAGTTTGTTGTTGGAACTCTTTTTTAGTTTTCATGTTTATCTTGTTAAAGAGAGTTGGTTGTTTCACTGAGTTGTGCCTTGTTTTGAGAAGTAGGTACTAGAGGTTGCTATTTAATTTTAGTAGTAGCTTGCAATAGTTTTGAGGTATTGTTGTGAGTAATGTTTGGAATTTTGGTGTCAAGAGCTCTTGCCTATTAGTGATAGGTGTCGTATTTTGGGCAATCCGTGTTTATTTTCAAAAACCTACAAAACTAGTTGAGAACTCTAGCTACTAGATGGATCACTACTCTTCTGAGGAGTCGAATATCAGAGAACACTCACGTACCATGAGTCGAGGATGCGCAAGGATAACCAAACCCCCATACCCTCCTCCTCGGGGTACTTGTCTCTTTGTGAACCTCCTCATTAGATTGAGAGTTACCGATAATAAGTGCATGAGTTCTTCGGACTAATGTAAGTATTGAGAGTTGACATTTCCACCTTCCCATATTTTTCTAGCCTTTCCCGTGCCGTGCATTGCCTTCTTCTCACTCCGAGAGTTGGTGTCCACCTTCGCTGGTACATCCAAACCCTTGGCATGATACGCTTTGTCATCATAAGCCTCCCTTTATCCTTCCTCAAAAAAGCCACCATACCTAACTATCAAGGCATTTCCATAGCCTTTCCGAGTTATATTGCCATGCAACATCCACCTCTTCATGACTTGATCTTCATGTCATACATGTTGCTGCTACACTGGCAGCGACATACATTGCATACTTCATGATAGTTACATCTTCTTTATGTTTTGAGTACCTTGTAAAGTGTGAAAGATCTCCTTTACCTTCTTGTAAAATAGAGTGTTGCCCTTAAGTGAGGAAAAGATCCCAAAGTGGACACATTAAAAGATCCCAAAGAGGACAAATGAGAGTTAAATAGAAAGAGCCATTGAGGCCACAAAAAAAATACAAAAAATAGAAAAAAGAGAAAAAGAAATAAAAAGAGAGAAAGGGACAACACTACTATCCTTTTGAGAGATCCACACTAGTACTCCCTCTATAACCTTGTACTCCATAGAGATGATCATTATGCATATAGCTATTGGAGAGCTTCTTAGCTCGTATGTGCATCCGTTGCATGGCAATCCCTACTCCTCACATCATATCTATCATTTGGCATCTCTTGCCTATGATTGTCCTCATTGATGTGAGCCCTTCTCACCCGTTTTGTCTTCCTTCTCCACCATATTCTCTCTTTTCCATCCTAAGTGTCAACTCTCGTGCCTACGCTCATCCATTGCATGAGTGCTCGAAATATCAAAAAGGAGTGGATCAAATTGACTTGTACCTGGCTAGTGGTCTGGGGACGAGTCAAGATAAGATTCCAAAGAAGACCAAGTGTGACACTTTAGTAGATTGAGTTCTCAACACAAAAATACTTTTTCTCGTATTCCCTATCCCCCTTCTTGCACGCAAACACCATTTGGAGACATTCGAGTCACGGACAGCGAGAGCTCTTGCACCTAATGTTCTTTTGTTACTTGTTTCAATGCTAATATAGACTCTTGCATGTTATGACTTGATTTGAATCTCTAACCTTGATTGCTTTAGTTTTCAAAGTTCTTTTATGGTTGCTAGCATGTCACCACAGAAATTATGCTATTATCATTTACCTACTCGAGGACGAGCAGGAATTAAGCTTGGGGATGTTGATACGTCCAAAACGTATCTATAATTTCCGCTTGCTCCATGCATGTTTTGTGTGATATTGCTATGATCTAGATACACTTTCATACACTTTTGATCATATTTGGACTAACCTATTAACTCAATGCACCCCAGTGCCAGTTCCTGTTTTCTGCTGTTTTTCTATTTCAGTTTTCCCCCATATAAAAAATGCCAGAAAAATTCCGGGAAAAATACAGAAAAAAATCAGCGTATAGGAAGCTTCCAGAAGAGCCCGGGAGGTGCCAGAGGGGGGCCAAGGGGGGGCCAGGCGGCCACCTGGCGCGGCCCCACCCCTGGTCGCGCCAGGGGGGCGCCTGGGGCCCCTGGCCCACCTCTGGCTTCCCCCTTTCGCCTATTTATCCCCCGTCACGGGAAAACTCCAGAACGAGAACCCTATTCCGCGAACTCGCCTCTGTTCTGCCGCCGCCGCGCTTCCAAGATCGGGAGCACCAGGAGACCTCTTCCCGGCACCCTGCCGGTGGGAGGATTGACCTCCGGGAGTCTCCTCTCCACCATGGATGCTCCCCGGATGTCCCGTGAGTAGTCTTTCTTGGACCATGGGTCCGTGATCAGTAGCTATGTGATGTTCTCCTCCCCTCTTTGATCTTCATTGTTTAAACCTTGTGAGCTGCCCTACATGAACGAGGCACCTTTGTAATATTTCTTCTATTTCTATGTTGAGTTTGATCGGATCTGATGGATTATGAGATTATGTTCAGATTGTGATAGAGTAATATATTTGGTTTCTATCTTTTATATTTTTGTTCCTCAGTAATTCTTGCATGTTCTCCGTTGCTGTTTATTGCTTTGGCCAAGTAGTAGGTAGTGACTCCAAGAGGGAGCGTTGTGCTAGATTGTGGGTTCATGCCTCCCTGATGACACGCTTGAGTGACAGAAACATGAGTCTAGGGGATGTCCTTTTGCCACAAGGGGGAAAACAACGATGCTTGTAACCACGGCTACAAGAATTGTTTACTTTACGCAGAGTTCTTTTGGGTTACACTTTGGGTGGGGCTCGCAACTTAATACCAGCGAGATGTTCTGGATAGATATCTCAAGGTAGATGATTAGTAGTAGATGCAGTTGGATTTCGGTCTACTTACTTTGGCGTACTGCCCGTGCTTCTGAACCTCTTCCTTTCTTTTTTAGCATAGTTAGCATTGCGGTGCGTTCATAATCCTGTCAATCGCCTTTCTGTAATTTGTTTACCTCGCATTGCAATTTTATCGTCTTTTGGGAGAGAGACATCACTAGCGAACATCACGTATCCTGGTCCATATCCTTATCACTGTTTCCACGCTACATTTACTTTACAGCTTTTATTTGCTATCATTATCCCTTGCATTTTATCCTTTGTAAACAACAAGACCGGAGAGATTGACAACCTCTCTGAAGTTCGTTGGGAACAAAGTTATCTGTGTCTATGTGCAGGTCCGCGTCAGTTGCGCCGCTGACACCTACTTATCATCTCTGGAGTCCTGCTGGAGACAAACCTTGGTATCTTCACCGAGGGAAAACTGCTGCTGCACTACATCTCAACCATACACTTGGGGAAACAAACGAAGGGGCGAGAAGCCATCAGCAGCAAAGTTCAGCAACTGTAGCCGCGCACGCACACTGCCATGGATCCATGGCTGGCAGCAGCAGGTGGGTGCGGCCTGCTTGGGCAGCGGCACAGCTGTGCCACTCGGCTGTGCATGCTTGTGCGCGCACACGCACACAACGTAGACACACATACACTAAACACGCACACATACTGAGCAAACCGTCCAGGGCCATGGCCATGGCCAGCAGCAGCCGCGTACGGCACCACGGCCACGACAACCTCGGGGACAGCGGCCAAGCGGGCGGGCGCGTGCGCACGATGGCACGGCTGAGTGTAGGTCAAGGTGCGCAGGGCGCGGCCGAGCGCAGTCCGGCCATGGCGGACGATGGCGCCAGTCTCGAACGGGGAAACGTCTACGGCAAGGGATTCATCAGGGGGTAAAGGGAGATGGAGGAGGAGCTCACGGTGAGCCTTAAGAGGAGCACAGTGGGTTCGGGGAGGCTTCGGTGATGGAGATCGACGACGAGACACTAGCGAGGCCGACGGGGAAGAAGGCTCGATCCCGAAGCTTACGGCGCCCCCGCTCAAACTGGTGGCTGCAGCCGAAGGAGACGACGACGGCGAGGCTCTTGGACGTCTTGGCGCTCTGAGGAGAGGTTGGTGGATGTGGATCGACGAGGGGGCAGCGACCCATGGGCATGGCCACGACCATAGATGGCCATGGCTGTGAGGGTCGTGCGTGTGTGTGTGTGAGCGTGCTGTGTGTGCTAGTGTGTTTGGTGTGAGTGTGTAGCCGGCTAGGCCCCTGCCTAGTGGGGTCGGTCCTTTTTTTCATCTGTTTTTTTTTTGTTTTATTCTTTCATCAATTATTTGCATTTTATTTTAATAACAACTGAATTTTGTTGAACTTAAGAATTAGCACATAAACAGTAGATAACATTTTAGCTATAACAAACAGTTTCAATTCCTTTTCTTTTTATATGAAATGTTGGATTATTTATTTGTTTTGAAAAGGGCAAAATTTAATGTTCTAGTGCTATTCTAATGAGGTTGAGGTATTTAATAATTCAAATGAGATTAGTTTATTCATGAAGATTAGTTAGTGAATATTTGCAACCGAGAGAACATTTTTGAGTTACGGTTTGAAGAAATAATAATTTGACAAGAGATTTGAATTTGAATTTGACTTTCATTTTTATGGATTTGCAGTTTTGTTTAGTAAGCATGATGACATGGCACATTAGCATGTGGTCACTGTATCTTAACGTTGGGGACGTTACACAGGAGCTACCCGACAGACATATATGCATGGTTTTCAAATGGTAAATCGGCTTGGGCTACTACTAGAAATGTTTGAAGCTAGGTAGGTAAGAAAAGGGGACCCCATAGTATCCCACACATGGTTAAGCATGCTCAGTCTTAGAACCAATACCCGGAACTCGGATCCTAGCTGACTCGAATGGAACAAAGCGTCGGGGCGGGATAGCCTAGACCCTCCATCCTTCGTCGAATATAGTCAACATTATAACAATCATATCATCCACAATAATATAATAATCACTACTGGAATCTGCTAGTTTGCCGTCAGCCATAGCTGACGGCAAAGGCCACTTTAACCGACGGCAACGATTTGCCCAGCCCCGTTAGGGGGGTTATCGGCAGGCTTTGCCGTCAGCTGGGGACCAGCTGACGGCAAAGCTACTGCTTGTGGGCCATGCTTGTCAGGGGAGTCGCGGTCAGTGCCACGTGGGGTCCTTGCCTTTGCCGTCAGCCAGAGACCAGCTGACGGCAAAGCTGGCAACCTGGGACATTTGGTCGTCCCAGAGTTGCCAGATTTAACAGTTAGCTGCCACGTGTCCTCCTTTGCCGTCAGCCCACCGACGGCAAAGGCTTTGCCGTCAGGAAGCTGACGGCAAAGACTTTCCCTGTTTTTTTTTAAATTTAGTTTCTGTTAATTCCCTGCATTTTCAAACAACAATATATATAACACAATTAATATTCTGCCAGGCCCTAAACAGCACCACAAGTGCATCACAAAGCATCGCAAAGCATCACAAAACATCACGATATAAATAACACAAAGTGCAAACAACAAAGATGGCATCACAAAGTATCGCAAAGAATCCCAAGTGCATTACAAAGCATCTAAGACTACAACTAGCTAGAGTCCCTGGAGCATCCATCCATGTGCCATGCTGCTTTATCAAAATCTGCATAATGAGAAGAAGAAAGAATTTAGCGCTAAGTAATTAGAAGATGAAGAAGAACAAGAAGAAGAAGAAGACAAGAACAAGAAGAAGAAGAAGAAGAAGAAGAAGGACACAAGAACAAGAAGAAGAAGAAGAAGAAGAAGAAGAATAAGAAGAAGAAGAAAAAGATGGAGAAAAAGAAAGAAGAGAAAAAGGAAGAATAAGAAGATTTGGTTCTTCTTAATCTATCTTTTTCTCCTCTTTCTTCTTCTCTTATTTTTCATCTCTTCTTTGTTCTTCTCTTCTGTTTTGTTCTTCTCTTATGGTTTCTTTTGAAAATTTCTAAAGTAATTATGTCATTTTTGAGCTCTAATATCAACTAATTATGCTATTTTTTCCTAACTAGAATTTACTAAGCTAACTACAGCATGGCATAGTCTAAGTTGAGCTAGGCATGTCATTTTTGAGCTCTAATATCAACTAATTATGCTATTTTTGGTGTTATCAAGTAATTATGTCATGTTTTTACCAAATAAGAAAAGTCTATGTCATTTTGTAGGTAAGTAAGCTAATTATGTAAAAAATTTATGTAATTAAGCTAATTATGCAATTTTTTGCCTAACTAGAATTTACTAAGCTAACTAAAGCATGGCATAGTCTAAGTTGAGCTAAGCAATAAGAATAAGAAGGAGAGGAATAACTAACAAATGCCAAGTCACGGAGGGAAGCACCATCTCGGTTGGTCGCTGGGTTGGTAGGGCTCTGACAGGGAGAGGGATTGTGGGATGCGACTCTGGAATGATGCTGCAACAAGGCAAGAGTTGAAATATGTGGTTAGCATGGCAACATACAACGATATAAGTCCGTGCAAGGTTGGTCATTGAAAGGGAACTCACCGTTCCCACCGGAGAAGGCATCGGCGGAGGGGGTGGCAAACCTTGCTTCTCACACATAGCCTGCAAATTAGTTTTCGAGAAGTCAAAGAAATAGTCTTGTTGCTTCTCACACATAGCCTTGCTTCTCACACAACTGACTTACCGCAACGAAGTCGTGCATAGCCTTCGCATGGGCATTATTGCGTGCCCTCTCCTCCTCCAACAGCCTCTGGGTATTCCGGTCCCTCTCCTCCAACAAGAGTCTGGTGGCCTCCCTCTCTTTCTCAAGTGCGGCCTACAACCACTTCTCATCATCATCCATCCAGGGTCAAATGAACTAAAGAAATAATGAAGGAAAACTAACCTCGATGGCAAGGTCAACTGGCCTCGCGCGCTGCCGTATTACAGGAGCCGAGCTAGTTTGCCTCGCCTTGATCTGAGAGAGAGACTCAGTGATAGGGACGAAGCCATCACACATGGCCAGCGTGCCATGACTCTTACCGCCACCAGAGATCATCAACGCCTCCCCATCCATAGGATTCAGGCTCGGGTCAAAGTCAGGGCCGCGCAGTTGTTTGACAACCTGAGAATAAGACGTCATCTTGTTGTAGGCAGACAGGCTTGTGTACGACGATGACCCGTCCGCCTCAGAATATGGTGTCGCCGTCTTGTACGAGCCCTTATGGGCGATGCCAAACGCGGCGTATCCCTGAGGCTCGGGCTGGTTATGGTGTTTGGCCTACAAGAAAAGGAAAAGAGTTAGTACAACAAAAATAATGCACAAATGAATTAATGATGAAAGAAAACAAGGCACACATACCCATTTTTTGGCGTATTGCTTGATGTTGGCATTTCCTTGGTGGTGTGGCACACCAACCAATTGGGCACGACGCTCCTTGGCCACATTGTGGGTGGTCAACCAAGCCTCTGTGCACCACTTGTCCACTATCATCTCCCAGCAATCCATCTTATCCGCCAACCATCTCGGGGGCACCTATGAATGAAACTAAGTATTGTAACTAGCCCTAACATAACTAATAAAGAATGTAACTAAGGAATCTACGTACCTCCATGTACTCGGTCTTATCAGGGAAAAGCTTTCGACATTCAGCCTTCGTCTTCGGCTCGTTTTGCTTGGCGTACCAATCTCGAACGGCCTGAACACGCATCTCATACCTCGTGTTATTCAATAATCTCTTGCACTCTTTCTCGAGATTCTTCTTGGCCGCCTCCTCCGTCCCCTCCTCGACCCTATGGTAACTCTGCAATTATGCCATATATATGCACAGATGAATAGGAAATAACAAGATATAACATTGGATATTGTATACTTATTATTGGGTAAAATAATAGTTACCCAAAAATCAGCCAACACCTTGTCGGCCACGCTCGCGCAAAGAACACCGTTCACGTAAGTGTTTTCCGGGAGCAGCGCGGCTTGGTAGTGCTCCCACTTGAGTCCTGGCTCGGGAACCATACCCTCCCCGGGCAACTGCACTAGCCCGGGAAAGTGCTCCCTAAGCAAAGCACCAAGGAGGCAGTTTGGATTCCGGGTATTCTCCGGGTAATTCCACCCCCTGCATAATGAGAAGGCAAAGACATTAGCTACTTGGTGAAAAATAATGATATAAGGTACACAATAGACATCAACTTACTTCTCGCCATCTGGCGAAATCAGCGCCCTGTGCTGCAACTCTAATCGTTCTGGAACTCGTGTCATACCACGTTGGTAGACCGACTTGCTGGCAGACGGGCCCTCATCCTCCGCCTCAGCCCTCTCATCCTCCGCCTCAGCCCCCTCATCCTCCACCTCAACCTCAGCCTCCGCATCCGCCCCAGCCCCCTCATCGTCCCGCCCCCAACTCCCCCACTCCTCGTGTGAGGGTGTGGGCTCCTGGACGGGAGGATCCTGCATCGGTGTCCGCTCCTGGACGGGAGGATCCCGCACCGGTGACACCCTTGTCTGCAGGGGTGAAGTGGCTGAGACTGAAGTAGCTGAGGGTGGTGGCGACTGGCTCCTATTAGGCAGCCTCCCTTTCCCGCGACCACGTCCTCTGCCTCTCTTCTTTCCTCCGCCTCTCCCACGGGGCTCCTCGGCAAAGCTCTGCAACAACTGTCTCCGTAGCTGGCCAGGTGCTACCCTCAACTTATCCCCGCCTGCCATGTCTCACCACCTGCAACAATACATAGTTAAATACTTAGTACAAATTCAAAGACAATAATTAAATGAACAATAATAAATACATGAATAATTAAACAATTAATTAAATAATTAAACAACAATGTTTGGATGCATACAAAGTACTAATAGTCGGGATCATCTGTCTCTTCTCCAAGGTCAACTGAAGCATAATCATCATCAGTATCATACGTGTCGTCATGAATGACATCGTCATCGGGTTCAAGGACATCATGTGGAAGGCCTTTTTGTAACCGATCAAGCATTGTTAGCTCATCCGGATTGGTAACCTCTTCTACTTCCACTTCTTCCTCATCATCACGTGATTCTTGTTCCTCCGTGTTCAGGGTGGACGTAGAGCAGTTCCGGAGACGACGTCTCACACCACGTGATTCTTGGAAGAATTCTCCATCATATGTTATTGGGTCAATTTGAGGTTCATAATCCTCTTCGTTTGGTGGAGGTGGTCTAAGATGGGGCGGCACATCGTACACGACATACCAACCTTCCAGGTTCTTAACACTTTGACGACTGTATGGCAGATAGAAAACTTGGGTGGCTTGTTGAGCCACAATAAAGACATCATCACCGCTTAACTTCCTGTCTTGTCGGATTTCGACTAGCCCAACATGTTCATGAGCCCGTCTTGTCTTAGTAGGATCGAACCAATGAAATTTGAACACAACAACATTTGGAGGATTTTCACCATAATAATGAAGTTCGTAAACTTCTTCAAGTCTTCCATAATACTCGACACCTCCCTCGCCTATAGCAGAGACACCAGAATTGGTTGTTTTTCGACCGGGCATTGAAAGCTCTTTGCTAGCAGTACGAAAGCGATACCCGTTGATGTCGTACTTCTGAAATGTCCGGACCTTAAAGTCAAAACCATTTGCTATTTGTCTCACTTCATCGTCGACTTGCTCATCTGAATTAGCTATTTTTTTGAACCAAGAGATGAAACCGGGATAGCCGCCTCCTGTCTTTTCAAGAAGTTCATACTCGAGAATGGATTCTTTTTCGATTGCAACACCATTCGAGAACTGTTCGACGTATCGACTGTATCAATTAATAACAGTTGTTAGACACAAAACTTGTTAAAAAGTTGCGAAACAATGTATCGAGGACTTAATCGATGTACGGCCGAACTTCTGTTAAGTTGTTCAATATATACATCGTTAGTGTGCGCCACTCCTCGACGCCCAGCAACTTTGATTTTCCCACACCAGAAGGAGCGAGCTTACCTTTGAAGAGGCTGAGTTTGGATTCACGTCGTTTGGGGTCGCCCACATTGTACCGAGGCTTTGGATTATGCAAGCTGTGCAAAGTGGCATCATAGTGTGCTGTTACGAAGTTTGCCGCCTCCTCGGTAATGAACGCCTCGGCCATCGATGCTTCAATTCTACGTTTATTTTTACATTTTTCTCTAAGTGTCTTCTACATTCTTTCAGTTGCATAGCACCAACGATTTTGCACAGGGCCACCCAATCTTGCCTCGGTCGGGAGATGCAAAATCATGTGTTGCGTCGGATTAAAGAAGCCCGGTGGAAAAATCTTCTCTAACTTGCAGAGCAACTCAGGCGCCAACTCTTCCATGTCATCTATCACGGCACGCGACAACTCTTTAGCACAAAGAACACGGAAGAAATAACTTAACTCTGCCAATACTAGCCATTCAGACTCTGGGATATAGCCGCGCAACATCACTGGCATTATCCGCTCAAGCCATATGTGCCAATCATGACTCTTGAGCCCAAAAATTTTCATTTTTTCAATGCTCGCTCCCCTCGCTACATTCGCAGCATACCCATCAGGGAACAACAACTTTTGTTGCACCCACAAGAGGATTTCCCTTATTGCTCCCTTCTCGAGATTGTACCAGGCAGGTGGCTTGGACCAATTTTTTCTTCCTTTAGGTTGTCGCATGTTTAGTGATGGCCTATCACAAAGAGTCTCCTGGTCAACTCTAGCCTTTGTATTATCTTTGCCCTTATCAGTGCCGAAAAATGTGCCAAGAAGGGCCTCGGCGATATTCTTTTCAGTGTGCATCATGTCAATGTTGTGTGGTAGTAAGAGGTCTTCGAAGTAGGGGAGATCCCAGAGGCATGGCTTGTGGGTCCAGGCGTGTTCCTCATTATAACCCAAGAAATACCATGGACGGTTTGGATCAGGCTCCATAGATTTTAACTGTTCATGAATTTGTGTGCCCGTCAACGCAGGTGTTGCCGAGTGTTTGACAACTTTACCTTTCATGAAATTCTTCTTGTCTTTTCTGAATGGATGGTCCATAGGCAAGAACTGTCTATGCAAGTCAAAGCAGGAATACTTTCCACCCGCCGGCAACCAATGAAACTTAAGAGCTGCTTTGCATTGTGGGCATGGGAACCTTCCATGCACACACCAGGCAACGAAAAGCGCAAATGCCGGCAGATCATGCAACGAGTATTGGTACCAAACATACATTTGAAAGTTATCTTTCTTAGCTGCGTCGTATGTGTTGACCCCATTCACCCAAGCTTCTTTCAAGTCATCCATCAGCGGTTGCATGTACACACTCATATTCTTCCCCGGATAGTTTGGCCCTGGAACTATCAACGTCAGAAATATGTGCTTTCTTTGCATAATGGACGATGGTGGAAGATTGAGCGGAATAACAAACACAGGCCAGCAACTATATTGGGTAGCCGTCATACCAAAAGGATTGAACCCATCGAGACCGATGGCGACTCGGCAATTCCTTGGTTCTTTAGCTTTTTCCGTATGTTTAGCATCAAATGCCTTCCATGCGTCACCATCCGAAGGGTGTATCAACATCGGATCTCCGTTTTCATCTAATTCTTTCCTAATTCCATGTTTGTGCCATGTCATCTGTTTTGATGTTTCTTCGAGCATGTAAAGTCGTTGAAGTCTTGGTAGGATCGGCAGATACCGTAGAACACTCACAGGGATTTTTCTCTGCTTCTTCTCACCTTCACCGTTTTCTACCTCAACATATCTGGAGGACTTGAAAAATGGACAATATGTTTCGTCCGCATACTCTTTCCTAAATAAGGCACATCCTTTCTCACAAGCATGTATCTGCTCATACGGCATCTTGAGTGCACTAAGGATTTTGTCTGACTCATATAGGTTTGAAGGCATAATATGAACTTCGGGTAGAAACCGCCCAAATAGGGTCATCATTGAGTCAAACAGGTCTCTTCCAATGTTGAATTGGGCTTTCAGAGCAATTACTTGTGCGATTGCATCTAGCTGAGAAATCTTAGTGTGCTCGTGAAGAGGACGTTTTGAAGACTCCAACATGGCATATAAGGCCTTTGCGGATTCCTCCATCTCTTCGTCCTTGTTCCGAGCATCATCAGAATCATTGACCATGTCTTCAATCCCTGTACCATAATCGTCGGTGCGCCGACGCAAAACTTCGTCTCTATTACGTTGGGCCGACTCACCATGAAATGTCCACAAGGTATAGCCGGGAGTAAAACCACGCATCTGCAAGTGTTTACCCATTACATCCTTTGTCTGTCGCGAATAATTCTTGCACTTAGTGCAGGGGCACCATGTTTTTGGCTGGCCTTTAGAAAATGCCGTTTGCAGGAATTCATAGGTTTTGCTCAACCATTCATCGGTCATGTCTTTCTGACTAGGGTGACCGGAGTACATCCATTCACGCTCAGTCATTCTGTCAAGCTAGCTATATAGTATCCACATATGAACAATATAAATTATCAGTTCATCAAGTATGTCAAATTAATTATGGTCATTTTTTAATCATGGTTAAAACATTGGGATGCACGGCATGCACACCTACCAGCTACTAGGTAAAGATGGGTCCTAATCCCACCCGAGTATGTGTAGATTGGGTCATTTTCCCATTCTCTACTCCCGATCCAACGCAAAATTTCGGCAGCACCTCCCCGCTGTTCTCCTAATACACGTCTCGGAAACTAACCGAGAGGATGTGTACTCGGAGAACAACAAGGAGGCGCTGTCGAAACTCTGCATCGGATCCGGAACAAAGCATAGGAAAATGACCCAATCTACACATACCCGGGCTGTCCATGGATAACGTTGGACAATTCGAAAGAATCACCGTTATAAATATGCAAATGCATCCATAGTTATAACCGTAACCCTTTCGAACGGGAGACGCATATTGGTTACGCGAAGACTTTGCATTTCAATACTAAAACTACCTATCTAGATAGTGTTCATCGGCACGAAGGCCGGAACAGAGCAATATAAAGGTTGAGAAGGAAGAGTTAACAAATGTGCTCACTCTCGAATGCAGTGGAGGTCGTCGAAAACCAAACCCTCACGAAGCTACTGCACATTTAAATGCAATCAATCAAAACAAATACACACTCGCGATAACTAATCTAACTAATACCAACATCTAATTGACAACTACAATATTAAAAGTATAAAGCTAATTAATATCACTACTATAAAGCTAATAGTTCTTTTTCTTTACTCTTCTCTTCTTCTATTTCTATTCTTCTTCTTATTTTCTTCTTTTCTTCATTATTCTCTCCTTCTTCCTCTTTTTCCTTTTCTTCTTATTCTCTTAATCTCCTTCTTCTTCCTTTTCCTTTTCTTCTTTTTCTTTTCATCTCCTTCTCCTCATTCTTCAATTATTATTCTTCTCTCCATCTCTTCATTCTTCCTCTTTTTCCTTTTCTTCTTATTCTCTTAATCTGATTCCCCTTCTTCTTCCTTTTGCTTTTCTTCTTTTTCTCTTCATATCCTTCTCCTCATTCTTCTATTTTTTTCTCTCAATCTCTTTCTCCTCTCTTTCTCTTCCTACTTCTACTAACTAAGTACTAGGGTCTTATTGTCTAAATACTAACTAATAATTCCTATTGTCTAAATACTAACTACTACCTAATTCATATATTCTTAATAAATTTAATAACAAATAAACTACTAATTGCTAACTAAATCTAAATACTAATAATTCCTATTGTCTAACTTAACTAATAATTCCTATTGTCTAATAACAAATTAACTACAAATTAACTAATAATTCCTATTATCTAAATACTAACTACTAACTAATTCATATATTCTTAATAAATTTAATAACAAATTAACTACTAACTAATTACTAACAAATTAACTACTAATTGTCTAAAATCAACTAAAAAAGGAAAACAGGGGAGATTACTCACCGGCGGCGGGGAGACGGCGGCTTGGACGCGGCGGCGAGGAGGAGGAGCACCAGGGCGGGGGGGCCTCGGCGGCTCGGGCTCGGGGCCTCGACGGCGGCGGCTCGGGCGCGCGCGGGGGAGGCTTTGACGGCGGCGGTCGGGCGCGGGGGCAGGGGCTTGACGTCGGCGGCTCGGGCGCGGCGGCGGGTCGTCGGCGGCGGCGGCACGGGGCGGGTCGGCGGCGGCGGCGGCACGGGGCGGGTCGGCGGCGGCGGCGCGGGTTTGAGTGGAGACAAGATATGGGGCTGGGCGTGGCCACGGAGTGGGGATAACCCCCGGCTTTGCCGTCAGCCGGCTAACGGCAAAGACGGCCGTTAGTCTTTGCCGTCGGCCAGCTGACGGCAAAGACGGGTTCTGTTAAGCAGAGCTGCTGGGGGGGCCGAGAAGCAGCCTATGCCGTCAGCCCGCCTGTGCCGTCAGCCTTTGGGTTCTATGCCGTCAGCCAGCCGACGGCTTAGAAGGGGCTGACGGCAAAGGATTTCTCTGCCGTCAGCCAGGTCTATGCCGTCAGTTTTTGTCCTGGCTGAGGGCATAGATCCTATGCCGTCAGCCCCGTGAAAAAGCTGACGGCAAAGCCAGAAACTGACGGCAAACAGTGTTTTTCCAGTAGTGAATGTGATAGCCCAATCCAAGGAATAACAGGATAATAGTTGATAACATCCTAAGCATGCTTACTAAGTAGTGGCTGAGTAGCGAGCAATAGTAACATAGCCGAACAAGGTTTGCTGGGATGTGGAGGACATGGTTGTTTAGGTTTATTTGAGAGGCATGAATATAACGTGGTAGGATCAAGCAATCGTTCTATTCTACACCTAGGAGCGAGTGAGCTGAAAGTTATAAGCATGATATATGCTCCCCCTTACCTGATGAGAAGACGAAACCGAAGGTGTAGTCGAACGCAAACTCGCAACGTCTCCGAGAGGTACCCGCGGAAGCACACAAGAAGGAAACACTGGAAAAGGCAATCCACGAGCAAGCAACTATTACTACGAAGCAATCACGAGCAAGCATCAACAAGAAGGCAACACGATACAACGCACTACGGTATCGCATCTATCGTCGAGAGCGGTTACTAACAGGTTAAGTGGAGTACTCGTCACACACGACGGTACTACACGTTTTATGATGTTAAAGTTGTTTAGCTACACAACATGAGCTATGGTTGTTAACATGGCATCTCAATCAAGCATGACATAGCACACAAACATAACAGGAGGTGAAGCACAAAGTAAAGTATCTATGCTTTCAATTTAATTGAGGCACAACCTAAACATGGCATAACACTACGTGCTCCACGATAATTTAAGTTTTTGGTACTGTTCTGTCCTAAACTATATTTTAGGTTGGTTAACAGCAGCAAACAATAGCATAAACACAAGGTACATGAAATTCTAATCAAGATACATATAAAGAACACTCCAAACGGAGTTACGGTTAAAAAGATATAAGCAAAACAAGTTACGGGCACAATCTGCCAACATCAGGAAGCACACTTTAGAGCAATGCATAAATAGGATAATGAATGCAACCATGCTCCCAAATGATATGCAACTAAAGTAGACATGGCAGGGAAGGCATGGCAAAAGAAATAATGCAAAAAGGCCTCATGGTTCACTAGTTATAAGCAACACAAAAAGCTATAAAACATTACTGGTCTAGGACTTAGTGAAAATCCGAAAAACATGGCAGAACTGTTATTTTCATGCTGTATAAACAGGGGTAAAACTATATGCAAAAGTGCAGAAACATGACATAGCAATATGTGGGCATGAAGTAGACATGATGGTGATCAGGTACAAACAAGAATCATGGTCATAGGCATAACAGATCAAAAGATATTAAGCATGCAACATGGCATCGGAAAGTTACAAACTTAGTGAAAAACAGAGGTGGCTGTAAAAAACAACAACTTTGGAGCTGAAAATAACTATAACCAGGAATGCTAACATGAAAATGCAATAAATATAATGGAAGTAGACATGACATATATCAAGATGAAATATTGCAATGCTCAATAGGATGCATAGTTAAAAAGATATAGGGCAGCAAAGTAGAAACTTTATATAAATAGCATCACACTAACAACAGGGTAGCTACTTTGCATGATGAAACAAACATCATGCAGCAGGAAAATATGACATGTGAATGCATAGCATTGAAGTAGACATGATGCTTAATAGGATGCAACAAGAATTAATAACATAGGCCTCATGGATGTGTCACAATCATCAATCAAACTTGCAATAAAATAACAGCAGCAGCACACTAACAGGAAATAATAGCAGTTAACAGTCTAATGCTCACTTCAGCAGAGATTAACAACATCAAGATGGCCTCAAATAAAAATGCTCACAAAAGATGCATTGAAGTACACACAAAACTAAACAATTTTACTTTTGGGCGCAACGCCATCCGGTCTACGGTTTACTCGCAATTATCGTCGCAAAACAACATCAGCAGCATATATCTCAGGACTTAACAAAAATTACAAAAAGGGAAAAAACTGAGAAGAAAAAAAAGGGAGCTCACCGAAACGGGCTCGGCCCAAGTGCGTTTGAGGCAGGCCATGGGCCAGGCGATGCTGGGCCACTGGAGGGATGCGTGGTAGACCGGCCCACGTGGCCGCGGGCTTCTTGCTCGTTCGATCCCGATCGGGGTCGCGACGGCGATGCCGGCCAGCTGCGGCTCGACGAGGGCGGCGCTCTGGCGGCCGTCCGGCGTGGCAGGGAGGCGACGCGGCGACGAGGAACGACGAAGGAGAGGCGCGGCGGCACCCAGATGGGCTCGACGGGCCTGACGGCGGCCCTGCGGGGCCCGGTTGTAGGAGGAGGGGGCTGGCTGTCTCCAGGGGCAAAGTGGAGGCCTCCTGAGCCGTAGATTTCGCGATCCGACGGCCGGGAACGCTTGGATTTAGGGTTTCGGATCTAGGGGTGTTTTGTGCGAAAATTGGAGCAGGTCTGCGGGTGTGGCTGCAATTTTTGGCTAGGGAAACCCTAGAAACGGGTGGGGGAGTGGTGGTATTTATATAGCCTAGGTGGCTGGCAGTTTGCAAAAAAATCCCCGGTTTTTCTCTCGCGTGCGCGGTGTTTACGTTTCTGACCGCTGGGGGTCCGCAGGACCTCCGATTCGGGTAAAACTTCGAACTATGCGATCAGCGCGTCGAGCCAGCGGCGTTCACCTCACGCTGGAACCGTTCCAAGAACAATTTCCGGCGTGCTATAAAAATAGCCCGTTTATTTATTAAACGGGGTTTCTCGTTCCATTGGCTGCGGCTGGTCTTGTGCGGTTTCCGCGACGGTGATCGGGTGAAACCCGGTGTCGCAAAGGTCGAGTGTCAGGGTGGCAAGGGTCGGTCTCCGTCGGATACGTGATAAGAGAGGGAAAATAATCGCCGATCGACAAATCGGGGATGCAAAGACCACAAACAAATCATACAATCAAACAATTCACACCAAAACCAAAATTTTTAATTTTTGTGAAATCTAGGCTATTACACACTTTCATACACTTTTGATCATAGTTGGACTAACCTATAAACTCAGTGCACCTCAGTGCCAGTTTAGGTTTTCTGCTATTTTTGAATTTCAGGTTTTCCCATTACTTAAACTACCCAAAAAAATAGCGGGAAAATATATATAAATCAGCGTTCCAGAAGACTCCAGACGCACGAAGTAGAGCCGGAGCGGGGCCACCTGTCACCCAGACGGCCACCAGGCGCGACCTAGGGGTGGCCACGCCCACAGGCCGCCTAGGCGACTAAGACCACCCCTGGTGCCCTACTTTGGCCCTATTTTTACCCCCGCAGAGGAAACCCTAATTCCATAACCCTTTTTTCCAGAAGAATTTCTGATCTCCTCCGCCATCGCCAACAAGCTTCGGGGGGCCAGAATTCCTGTGCCGGCACCCTGCCGGGACGGGGAAGTGCCCCCGGTTTCTACAATAGCTATGTGGTCAATTCTCTCTCCCATGATTTGATCTTGATTGTGATAATAGGCTATGTTAATCTCGGATGATCCCATGAGGTTTCCCCTTCTTCTATGTATTGCATTTGATGTAGTCACTTGTCTTTATGTAGTATAATCCGTGAGACCAAGGTGACAGCGGTCTATTGGACATGGATTAGAAGAATATTTTCATGAGTGATTTCCTCTTATGTGTGTGGATTGAAGATTGAGAGCCTCTTGGTGCTTGTCTTTGACTATCCTTGAGATATGTTGTGGTGATTGTGGTACTCTCTTTGGATGGCCGTGGTGACATTGGGAAATCTGTAGATGAGAACTACAAACTCTAAGGTGTGCTTTTGTAGCCCTACACAATTCTCGTCCTCTCTTGACCACAAAGGAATGAGCTCCGAGTATGTCTCCAATGCATGTTTTAGTGGAAATATAATGTGATTAGACTATGTTAATGTTGTTGGGAGTTGCCACTAGTGAAAGTATGAAGCCTAGGTCTTTATCCACCATTGCAATATCGTTTGCGCTCATGTTTACTACTTGTTTGCTTGCTGCACTTTTTATTTCAGATTTATATTACCTTGCTTTGCCACACTTATCACTCGTATTTTACCATCTCTTTGCCGAACTAGTGGACCTATACAACTCCTAGTTGTATTAGGTGTGTTGGGGACACAAGAGAGTTCTTGTATCTTAATTGCAAGCTTTCTTGAGAGAGACCATCTTCAACCTCTACTTCCTTCAGTTCGATAAACCTTAAGTCATTAACTTGAGGAAAATTGTTGTTGTCCTACGAACCTCTGCGCTTGGAGGCCCAACATAGTCTATAAGAATAGAATCGTGCGTAGAAATCAAGCTATTTCTAGCGCCATTGCCGGAGAGGTAAGCGTTTGAAGGTATATCTTTAGATCTAGCAGTTAAATCTTTTTGTTTCTTGTTTTTATTTTTCACTAGTTATGTTTATGGAAAACTGCACTCTTAGTTCGTTGCTTGGGGAAGGTCGTTTTACCACACCCGTGGCAGAGAAGTCTCCTCCACCTACTGAATGTTTCCCATTAAAAATACCACTTGGGATAATTGAAATAATTAGGAATGATTGTTATGATGGGACACTCAATCCTAGTATTCATTAGTTGAAACGTACAAAACTTTTTGAGTTATTTAAGATTTCAGGTTTGACAAGAGGTGGAGTCATGATGAAATTATTTGCCTTGTCACTGAAAGGAAAAGCATTGGAATGGTATATGCTACTAGATGATTCTCACCTTCTGGACTGGGAAGAGATCCAGTCTCTCTTTTACTCCAAGTTTTATCCTCTTCATGAAGTTCATGAGAATAGGAATTATGTTTATAACTTCTATCCTCATGACGGAGAGAGAATATCTCAAGCTTGTGGGAGACTAAAAACTTTAATCCTAAAATGTCCTAACCATGGGCTCCCCAAAGAAATAATTATTACTAATTTGTATGTGAGGCTCTCTCGACAGGATAAAGACTTGATCGATGCTTCCTGTATGGGTTCTTTCACAAATGAAAAGATTGATGCCAAATGGGAACTCCTTGAAATAATTCAACGCAATACTGAAGTTTGGGAGATCGACAAAGTTAAAGAGTCAGGTATAAATTATGAGTATGATTGCATTATGTCCTTTGTTGAAACTGCAAGTTTTAATAAGTTTAGTGTTAAGTTTCGGCTTGATTCTGAACTCCTTGCTGGTTTCTAAATTCTTTTCCTTCACATCTTAATATGCCTAAGGAGAATTGGATCAAGCATCATGAACCTTTTAAAGAGATTTGCAAAGAAAATGAAATGGTTCATGATGATTGCAACATGCATGATCCAATTCCTGAAAATGATGTTCTATATAAGCATGTTAATTTTTGTGGAGTGGATAGACCTTGTGAAAGGCCTATGATTGAAGAGCAGAAGTATTGTAAGCATCATAAGCATGAAAAAACAATCACTTGGGTTAGAGATTTAAATGAAATTGCTAGATAATTGTGTGACCTTTATCCTTTTACTTGTGAACTTTGCTGCATAGAGGGTCACTTTAATTTTAAATCCATGCACTTTCAAATCATAACTGTTAAGAAATTGTGTGATAACATGATCACCCCTGATCTTTATGATGAATTTATGTTAATTTTGATGTGTGAAGAGTTATTAAAAAAGACTTCTTGGCTAGATGTTAATGTTTGGGAATAAATAACACTTTGCAGAAATGCCATCTATATTGTGTTGTTAATTTCCATGATAATGATTACATAAGAAATATTAGAAAGAATGGAACATTACCAAAGTATAAAAATGTCTCTTATATTTCCACTAATAAAAAGGCGAGTTTCTCCCAAGTTCCCCTTTTTTTCTAATGATACACCAGGAAATGTGGAGAAACTTCCTCTCCAACCACTCCCTCCTTAGGTGAAGAAGGAGAAAAAGAAGAGGAGGAGGAAGAGGATAAAAAACGAGCAAGAATGGGTATCAACCTGGCCTGAGCATATTCCTCCCATCAACTTTTATCCTAACAGTTGTAAGTTTAAAGAAGATGGTGAACTTTATTGGCTTCATTATTATCCCGATGTTAAGTCCATTGGCACTATTGAAGATGATTTTGATTATGATATGCATGTTACTTTTTGTGTTTGGGAAAATGATGATAGTGCTACTTATGATCTTGAAAATATTTTTGGTACCAACTCTAATAATGATGATGTGGAAAGCTCTAAGCTTGGGGATGATGGGATTGCAAATCCTTTACCCATTAGAATACCTTTTTGCATGTGGATCATGGTAGCAATGCTTTATGTGATACTTATGTTGTTGAGTTTATTCATGATGCCATTAAAAATTATTATGAGAGGGGAAATCATGCTTATATATATATATCTAAAATTTATCGAGATTTCTCTCTCTATGTTGAAAGATTCAAATTTGCACTTGTTTTGCCTTCCTATACTAATATCTTTATGCTTTAATGAGTTATTCCTCTACAAGATCCCTTTGCATAGGAAGTGGGGTAGACTTAAATTTGGTTGGTATTTTCTTCTTGATGCTCTCTTTTGTGCTTCAACTCTTATTCTTACGAGAGCTTCATTAAAATTTTAAGCCTATCTATATGGCTATAAAGAAAGAGCTCTTGGGAGGCACCCCATGTTATCTTTACTTTCAGTTTGTTCTTTTAGTTTTAGTGTGTCTTGGTGCTTTTTACTACTGTAGCAACATCATTGTATCTTTATTTACAAGCTTTGTGCAAAGTTTTAGCCTCTGATTGCAAGAAAGTTCAAAAGTTGTGAACATGTTGTCCAGAAACAAATTATGTCCCCTTGGCGGAAAACTTGGCAATAAATCACCAGATCATATTTTTGATCTGAATGTTTTTGAAAGTATGCTCCATACAATTGGCTTTCGTGCGTCTGTTCTGAGTTTTTTCATTCGAGTTGCAGAAGTATTCCAAAAAAAATCTTTACTACCTGTTGTTCTGTTTTTCACAAATTCTGCCACGTTTTATCTTTTCTCTGTTTAAAAAATCTTAAGCTTGCTTTTTCTTTGGAAATTATTTTTGGCAATCGAGAAAAATAGTATCCCTTCCTGAAATTATTTATTTCCAGTAGAGGTGAATTATTTTAATAGGGATAATAACCTCTCTAATCAGTTTATGATTAGTTATGTATGAAGGGAGTTTTCAAGTGTGCGAGGGAAGATGATCAAAGAAGATCCGGGAGTGTCAAACTCTCAAGCTTGGGGATGCCCCCATGCACCCCCAAGAAATATCCAAGGACACTCAAGCATATAAGCTTAGGGATGCCCCCGTGCATCCCCTTCTCCATCAACAATTATCAGTTTGTCCGTCGTTCCAATATATTTTTATCACTTCTTGTGTTATGTGCTATGCTTGGAGCGTCTTCCTCTTTACCTTTTTAGTTTTCTTTAGCTTTGATTGCTATTCATAACAAGTTAGAACCCAGCTTTCTTTGTGTGGGAGAGAAACACGCTCCACTTTAAACTAGAACACATCATAAGATTTTCATACTTATCCCTCTTTTTTTGTGTGTTCTTTATCTTTTCGTAGCTGCTGTCATGTTCAGCTCTTATTTTTCATGCTTATATTTTCAAGAGATTTTTATATAGTTTTTTGCTAGAACTCTCTTGAGTTCCATGTTTATCTTGTTTAGAGAGTTGGCTTGTTGCACTGAGTTTTGTGTCTTGACTTGAAGTAGGTAATTGAGGTTGCTATTCAGTTGTAGTAGTAACTTGCAATAGTTTTGAGGTATTGTTTTGAGTAATGTTTGAACTTTTGCTGTCAAGAGCATTAGCCTATTAGTGATAGATGTCGTATTTTGGGAAATCCGTGTTTATTTTCGAAAAACTACAAAAAATAGTTGAGAACTCTAACTACTAGATGGATCACTAATATTTGGAGGGATCGGATATTAGAGAACACTCACATACCCTGAGTTGAGGATGCGCAAGGATAACCAAACCCCCATACACTCCTCACCGGGGTACTTGTCTCTTTGTGAATCTCCTGATTAGATTGAGAGGTACCGATAATAAGTGCATGAGTTCTTCGGACTAATGTAAGTATTCAAAAGTTGACACTTCCACGTCCTCATATTTTGCTAGCCTCTTCAGTACAGTGCGTTGCCTTTTCTCACTCTGAGAGTTGGCGCCTACAACGCCGGTGCATCCAAACCCTTGGCATGATACGCTCTGTCATCATAAGCCTCCTTATATCCTTCATCAAAACAGCCACCATACCTACCTATCAAGGCATTTCCATAGCCTTTCCGAGATATATTGCCATGCAACATCCACCTTCCCATGACTTGATCTTCATGTCATACATGCTTTTGGTTTATCGATGAGCTGCATGATAGTTGGGCCTTGCCCTAATCATTGCTACATGACGCGCTAGTATCATTGCATATCCTGCTACACTGGCAGAGGCATACATTTGGATATATCATGATAGCTTAATCTTCTTTATGCTGAGTACTTTTGTAAAGTGTGAAAGATCTTCTATACTTCTTGTAAAATAGAGTGTTGCCCCTAAGTGAGGAAAAGATCCCAAAAAGGACAAATTGAAAAGATCCCAAAGAGGAAAAAAGAGCGTTAAATAGAAAGAGCCATGGAGGCCACTAAAAAATACAAAAAAATAGAAAAAAGAGAAAAAGAAAATAAAAAGAGAGAAGGGGCAACACCACTATTCCTTTTGAGATATCCACACTCGTGCTCCCTCTTATATCTTGTACTCCATAGAGATGATCATACATGCATATAGCTATGTGGGGACCTTTACACTATAGAACTTGGCATGTATTCCAATGATGAGGCTCCTCAAATGAGCTCTAGGTCTTCTTGAGCAAGCAAGTTGGATGCACCCCCACTAGTTACATTGGAGAGCTTTCCATAGCTCACATGTGCATCCATTGCATGGCAATCCCTACTCCTCACATCATATCTATCATTTGTCTTTCTCTCGCCTATGATTGTCCTCATTGATGTGAGCCTTTCACACCCTTTTTGTCTCCTTCCTCCACCATCTCTCTATCTCTCTTTAGCATACTAAGTGTCAATTTTCTTTCTTACGCTCATCCTTTGCATGAGTGCTCAAAATATCGAAAGGGACTGGATCAGTTTGACTTCTACTTAGCTAGTGGTCTGGGGACGAGTCAAGAAAAGATTCCAAAGAAGACTAAGTGTAAAACTTTAGTAGATTGAGTTCTCAACCAAAATAAACATTATATTTTTACTCTCTCGTATTCCCATCTCCCATTTCTTGCACGCAAACACCATTTGGAGACATTTGAGTCACGGACAACGAGAGCTCTTGCACCTTTATGTTCTTATGGTGCTTGTTTCAGTGCTAATATAGACTCTTGCTTGTTATGACTTGAATTGAATTACATGCCTTTCTTGCCTTACTTAAAAGTTCTTATATGGTTGGTAGCATGTCACCACAGAAATTATGCTTATTATCATTTACCTACTCGAGGACGAGCATGAATTAAGCTTGTGGTTGTTGATACGTCCCAAATGTATCTATAATTTCTGCTTGCTCCATGCATGTTTTGGGTGATATTGCATGCTTTTGATACACTTACATACACTTTTGATCATATTTGGACTAACCTATTAACTCAACACCTTAGTGCCAGTTTCTGTTTTCTGCTGTTTTTGTATTTCAGGTTTTCCCATTACTTAAAGTGCCCAAAAATTTCCGGGAAGAATATATAAGAATCAGCATTCTAGAAGACTCCAGACACTTGAAGGAGAGCCGCAGGGGGGCCACCTATCACCCAGGCGGCCACCCGGCGTGGCCTAGGTGGAGGTCGCGCCCACAGGCCACCTAGGCAACTGGGACCACCCCTGGTGCCCCCTTAGGCCCTATTTTTACCCCCACGGAGGAAACACTGATTCCAGAACCCTTTTCTCCAGAAGAAATTCCGATCTCCGCCACCATCGTCAACAAGCTTCGTGGGACCAGAATTCCTGTGCTGGCACCCTGCCGGGACGGGGAAGTGCCCCCGGATTCATCTCCATCGAAGTTGCTTCCTCCCTCCATGATGCGGTAGTAGCTCCTCCTCGGGGCTGAGGTTTCTACAGTAGCTATGTGGTCAATTATCTCTCCCATGATGTGATCTTGATTGTGATCATAGGCTATGTTAATCTAGGATGATCAAATGATGTTTCCCCTTCTTCTCTGTATTGGATTCGATGTACTCACTTGTATTTATCTAGTATAATCCCCGAGACCAAGGTGACAACGGTCTATTGGACATGGATTAGAAGAATATTTTCATGAGTGATTTCCTCTTTTGTGTGTGGAATGAAGATTGAGAGTCTCTTGGTGCTTGTCTTTGACTATCCTTGAGATATGTTGTGGTGATTGTGGTACTCTCTTTGCATGGCCGCGGTGACAATGGGAAATCCCTAGATGAGAACTACGAACTCTAAGGTGTGCTTTTGTACCCCTACACAATTCTCGTCCTCTTTTGACCATAAAGGAATGACCTCCGATTACGTCTCCATTGCATGTTTTATGTGAAATATCATGGGATTAGAATATGTTAATGTTGTTGGGAGTTGCCACTAGTGAAAGTATGAAGCCTAGTCCTTGTTTACACCATTGTTACACCGTTTGTGCTCACTTTTGTCACATGTTTGCTTGCTGCACTTTTTATTACAGATTTATATTACCTTGCTTTGCCACACCTATCACCCATATTTTATCATCTCTTCGCCGAACTAGTGCACCTATACAACCCTAGTTGTATTAGGTGTGTTGGGGACACAAGAGACTTCTTGTATCTTAATTGCAGGGTTGCTTGAGAGAGACCGTCTTTAACCTCTACTTCCCTGAGTTTGATAAACCTTAGGTCATCCACTTGAGGGAAATTGCTGCTATCCTACAAACCTATGCACTTGGAGGCCCAACATAATCTACAAGAATAGAAGCTTGCGTAGACATCAGATGGGGAGTGGGAGGAGCAGGAGGACCTGAGGCCGATGTCGGGCGAATGTAGCTCGGGATGAGCTCCCATCCAGGGCGACGCTGGAGGTGGGAGACTAGGTCATGGACCTCTGCTTGTTCGTGGTAGTGCGAGTTCAATCGGGAAATTTTATGGGGAAGGTGGAGAAGGGAGATGGGGTGCCGGAGGGCGTCCTCGTTGACGAGTGAGAGGAAGGCCGGTGTGCTCGTCGCTGTCCATGGCCATCTTCGGCCGAGCGTGGGGGCGGGCGTGCTCGTCGAGAGGGAGCCGAGGTGGAGCAGGGAGGTGGGGGCGGGAGGGCATCATCGTCGACGTGGGAGAGGGCGTCGACGTGCTCGTCTTTGCCAACGTGCTCGTCGCAGGAGGAGGGAGGTGGGGAAGGAGTGGGGAGAGAGAGATGTGGGAGGAGTGCGATAGTTTTATTATTATTTTTTATTTCGTTTGGGTCCCACATGTAAGTGAGACTGGGTGAGAACAAGAGTTTTTTGGTTTTTTATTAGGGTATGTCCCACATGTAAGTGGCACATGGAGACAAGGGCAGAAATGTCCTTGGAACGGTCAGATGTCGGTAAAAGGCCTTTGACCAGACGAAAATGGCAAGGAAGGGTATTTCTGTAAAGGCAACTAACGCGACATGGGCAAATTCGAGCACATTTCGGAATTAGGAATGAGCTCCGAGTACGTCTCCAATGCATGTTTTAGTGGAAATATCATGTGATTACACTATGTTAATGTTGTTGGGAGTTTCCACTAGTGAAAGTATGAAGCCCAGGCCTTGTTTCCACCATTGCAATATCGTTTGCGCTCACGTTTACTACTTGTTGATACGTCCCAAACGTATCTATAATTTCTGCTTGCTCCATGAATGTTCTGGGTGATATTTCTATGCTTTTGATACACTTTCATACACTTTTGATCATATTTGGACTAACCTATTAACTCAGTGCACACCAGTGCCAGTTTCTGTTTTCTGCTATCTTTTTAATTCAGGTTTTCCCATTACGTAAAATGCCAGAAAAATTCTGGGAAAAATATATAAAAAATCAGCGCAACAGAAGCTTCTGGAGTCCCGAAGGGGCCCAGAGGGGACCCATTAGGGCTCCAGGCACCCTGTGGGCGCGGCCTAGGGTGGGGTCGCGGCAGGGGGCTGCCTGGACCCTTGGTGTCCCTCCTAGCTGCTCCCCTTTGCCTATATATTTAATTTACCTCGAAACCTCCCAAGACAGAGCCCTTTTTTCGCGAGCTCCCCTCTGTTCCTCCGCCACCGCGCTTCCAAGATCGGGAGCACTAGAATACCTCTTCCCGGCACCCTGCCGGAGGGAGTATCGACCTATGGGAGTTTCTCCACCACCATGGACGCTTCCCGGATGATGCGGGAGTAGTCCACCTTGGACCATGGGTCCATGATCAGTAGGTATGTGATGTTATCTCCCCCTCTTTGTTCTTCATGGATTAGACCTTGTGAGTTGCCCTACATGATCAAGGCACATATGTAATTCTTTGTGCTATTGCTATGTTGAGTTTGCTAGGATCTGATGGATTATGAGACTATGTTCAGATTGTGATGAGTAATATATTTGGTTCTTCTCTTTTATATTTGTGTTCTTGAGTAATTCTTGCATGTTCTCCGTTGCTGTTTAGTGCTTTGGCCAAGTAGTGGGTAGTGACTCCAAGAGGGAGCGTTATTCTTGATTGTGGGTTCATGCCCCCTGATGACCAGCTTGAGTGACCGAAAGATGAGTCTAGGGGGTGTGCTGTTGCCACAAGGCGGAAAACAACGGTTCTTGTAACCGCGGTTGCAAGGACTGTTTACTTTACGCAAAGTTCTTTTAATGCAGTTGTCTGTTGCATTGGGTTTACACTTTGGGTGGGACTCACAAATTAATACCACCGAGATGTTCTGGATATATATCTCAAGGTGGATGATTAGTAGTAGATGCAGATGGATTTCACTCTACTTAACTTGGCGTACTGCCCATGCTTTTGAGCCTCTTCCTTTCTTTTGTAGCATAGTTAGCATTGCTGTGCGTTTTTAATCCTGTCAATTGCCCAGCTGTAATTTGTTTACCTTGCATAGATGTTTATCATCTTTTGGGAGAGAGACATCACAAGTGAATATCATGGGACCCCGGTCCATATTTCCACCACTATTTACACCCTCAATTTACTTCCTGCTTTCACTTTCTAGTTGCAATTATCACTACTATTATCTGTTGCGTTTCATCCTTTGTAAACGACAAGGCCGGAGAGATTGACAATCTCTCTGTACTCGTTGAGAGAAATGTTATTTGTATATGTGTGCAGGTCCAGGTCAAGGAAGCAACTTTTGTCTTAAAAACGGTGTCATGGTTTCCTTGCCACCTACTTGTCGTCGTTGGAGTCCTACTGGGCTGACTCTAAACCTTGGCATCTCTTCCACGGGAAATATTGCTGCTACGCTACATCTCAACCTTCCACGTGGGGTAACCAACGAGGGGCGAGTATTACTTCCTCGCTAGCATCAATCAATTTCTGGTGCCGTTTCCGGGGAATCCACTCTTCAAGATAGGGGAGTTGCACGCTATCTTTATCTTTGCTTTTTAGTCATGTTAGTTACCTATCAGTTTTTATCTTTGTGTCCTTTACCAAATACCCAAAAAATAGTATGTCTAGTTCCTTGCTTGCCACCAATGCCTAACTTCTTTGAAACCAAATCTTATTGGCATGGAGGATTCACTAAGGATCAACAAGAGTATTACAAGGAACACCGCTTGCCTCAAAAGGGGATACATTTATGGAAACAACTACACCAGTTGTATGAGTATGCTAGAAACTTGTGCTCAATATATAATATATATTTTTGCAGGGATGAATCTTGTTGCTTTATGAGGCATATACACCTTTCTTTCCAATGTGATTATAATGATGATGAAACCTTAGCTTCTAATGCTAAGAGAAATTATGATTTTTATGATGCAAAGCAAATAGAAGAATTTGTTTCTTTTAAGGGTGCCTACGAAATTACTACTCTTCTTAAAAATATTGATGATGCCCCTTACAAATCTGAGAGTCTTGCTATACTTAACTATTGCCTTGAAAATTACAATGCAAATTATTATATTACTCATCATCTTGAGAGAATCTCTCCCCCAAAGGAAGAGACTAATGTTTTGCAGGATTCTATGGAAGAAGAAATTGCTGAACATGAAAGCTCCTTGGATGAAAAATAGGAGGAGAGTGACGAACAAGAGGAGGAAGAATTGAGCCATCCATGTCTACCTTCTAATGAGAGTAACTCTTTGACTCTTACCTTATATGAGTGTTATGATCCTAGGATTCTTTTGAAATATCCTTTTTTGATGAAGTTGATGCCATCTATGCTTATGGCCGTGATGCTACTATGGATGATGCTTACGGAGATGAACTTTCTATAGTTCCTCATGTTAAGCATGAAATTTTTGCTATTCCACCCACACTTGATCGCCCTATTATCCTTTTGAAATCTTCAACTCATATTCCGAAGAATTTTGTTCTTATCAAGGCTCAATGTGATGGGTTGCATCTATCTTATGTTCTTAAAAACCAAGTTGAAAACAATACACGTATGCTTGTAAGTCATGAACAACATGATTTATGTGATAGTTATATTCTTGATGTTATTGATGATACTACTGAAAATTACTTTGAGAGAGGAAAGTTTGGTCGTAGAAACTTCCATGTTACAAAAACACCTCTCACTACTAGGGAAATAGCTATACATGGAAACCTTATTAGTGGCGCATTTTATATGTAATGCGCCACTCTGCTGTAAGGGGTGGCGCACTGGTCCAAAATGCGCCACCTATAAGCTCTTATAGGTGGCCCATTTTTTTAAATGCGCCACCCCTAAGAGTGGGCCATCCCTGGATCCTCTTATACGTGGCGCATTTCGAGAAATGTGCCACCCCTAAGAACCTTATAGGTGGCACATTTTGGAAATGCGCCACCCCTAAGAGCTTATGGGTGGCGCATTCGAGATATACGCCACCCCTAAGGAAGTATTGGTGGCGCATTCAGAATGCGCCACCCATAAGGGCTTAGGGGTAGCGCATCTTGCATATGCGCCACTACTAACCCAAAAATGTGGCGGGAAAATTCCCAACACACAAATACACCCCCCCGGTGGAGCGCCTTTTCAGTTTGAAAATAAATAAAACAAAATGATAGAAATGTCAAAAAAATAATAGAAAATAAGTTTCCAATGTGATATGTGGTCTAGTTGTTAGGAAAATTTAAAAATATGAAATTTGACTTTTTTTGCAAAATCTCTCAAGAATTTAGTAAAATGGGCATAACTTTTTCATACGACCTCCGATGAAAATGTTTTTTATATGAAAAATCATTTACTCGAAAAGTTATATCCAAATTCAATCTCTCAAGTTTTTTTGGAGTGGCTGCACTTTTTATTACAGATTTATATTACCTTGCTTTGACACACCTATCACTCGTATTTTACCATCTCTTCGCCGAACTAGTGCACCTATGCAACTCCTAGTTGTATTAGGCGTGGTGGGGACACAAGAGACTTCATATATCTTAATTGCAGGGTTGCTTGAGAGAGACCATCTTCAACCTCTACTTCCCTTAGTTCGATAAACCTTAGGTCATCCACTTGAGGGAAATTGTTGTTCTCCTACAAACCTCTGCACTTGGAGGCCCAACATAGTCTACAAGAATAGAACCGTGCGTAGACATTAGCGCGTCCGCGGTCCCCCACACATGAAATAATAATGAAAGATATGAAGAGGACATGTGTGATTAATCTAGCACGACGGATCTTACCAATTCCAATTCTGAGTCCACAAGCGGCTCAAACGGAATCGTGCTTCCATTTTCCGCGGAGGCAGAGGTAGAGCAGGAGCATGGAGATATCAACAAGGTTATCGATGTTGAGCTCCAGCAGAGATGGCGCCGAGGAGTGGCGGGCGCTTCAGCACATAGGGCTTCTTGGCCTAGATGATGGAGTGGTTCCTCCTTAGCAGCTGTGGTGAGCCAAGGCCAAAACAGAGCAGCACATACATAGCAGAGACGAGGTCCTCGACCTTGACCTTCGGCAATGATGGTGCGTTCGGGTGTCCGCATGTGGGGAGGTGGAGCGGCCACAATTGACTGTCCCCTGACTCTCCGCAACTCCACCCGATCCGTTTGGCCACCGCCGAGAGCACCCGGCATTGACGAGCTTTAGGACTCTACAACGTAGCCAGGAAGGTTGAGGCTGACGCTCTAGCGCTATGGTGAAACTAAGAAGGGTCCGGCGAGCCTTCGGTGGTGGTGAATGTCGGCGGAGGTGGACGCAGTGAAGAAGCTGGGGTTGGGGGTGTAAGGCCCAATATGTGATATTGTTACAGATCTAGATGTTTCCATCCAGATCCGGGGACGAAGCACATTTTGGTCCCACCACGACATATGACAATGCCATATGCCCTGGATTTCCAACATGATATCACAACATTACAGCTACAAGGATACAACATCTCATACAATCGACATACAACTGCCTTAATACAATACATCAGCGAAAGAAATAATTATTATAACTCATCCAAAATGCTAAAACATGCTACTGGTTTAGGACTTAGTGAAATCAAGAAAACATGGCAAGCTCTTATAAACATGCTCTATAAACAGTAGCAGAAGAAATATCAAACAAGCTCCAAAATGAACATTGAATACATCTATAGAAATCCTGCATGATGCTCATGAGTTCATACATTGCACTTATGGTCAAAATACTCATGGATAAACAAGTAGCAAGAACGCAAAACAGGTGAAACATATTCCAGACTTAGTAGAATTTAGAGCAGTTGAAAGCAAACAACAAGTATGCACTTTGGGAGCCCAATAACTATATGAACATGAAGTATATCGTGGCATATAAATACATGGCATGAAATTATACATGACAGGGAGGAATTCATTCCATGGGAGCTAAATCATATGTGGCATGGATCATTAATGATAAGGCAGTCAAGGAGGCAACTTTATACAAACAACAACACAGATTATCAGGTACACCACTTTGGAGCAAGATATGGAATAGCTTCAGCAGGTCGACATGGCAAAAGAGTGCATATCCTTGAAGTACACATGATTCTTAACACATAGAAGAAATAATCACTGGCATATGCATCATGGATGGGACGCAAACATCAACAAAACTTTGCTAAAAGTAACAGTGAACAAAAGTTAACATTCTGGAGCACACTTCAACATAGATTTACACCACTCAAATGGCCTCAAATAAAATAACTCACTTAAGAAAAAAGTTAGAGCACATCACAAGCAACAATTTTCATTTTGGGCGCAACTCCATACAACCTACGGTTCACTCGTAATTAATGTTGCAAAACAGTACAAAAATACATCAAATCTGGGACTTAGCCAAATTCCAGGATGAGAGAAAAAATAAGGGATGGACCTTATCGGGCCGAGGCCCAGTTGGAGGTGGCCGACGTTTACCAGAGCGTCACCCTAAGAGAGAGAAGCCTGCTGGCGGACTGAGGTCGAGGCCAGGTAGGTGGGCCGATGGGGGCGAGTGGGACTTGAAGGGGGGCGAGGTCGGCTGGGCCTGGGAAGCACACGTGGCGGCGGTTGGCCGGCCGGCCGATCCCGATCTAGATCGGGCCCTGGATGGTGGCGACCGGCGGTGGCACTCCGGCCATCGGAGCGAGGCGGAGGGGCGGAGCAGATGCGGCGGCGCCTACGTGAAGGCGGCGGCAGATCCACCTGATCCCGTTCGCGGGCGGGGGCTTGAGGGCACGGGGCGAGCTCCCGCTCGGGTTCTCCATGGCGGCGGCTGATACGGTGAGGATAGTTCTCACTCCTCGTTGGTTATTGATACGTCACAAACGTATCTATAATTTTTGCTTTCTCCATGCATGTTTTGTGTGACTTTGCCATATTTTGCTTGAACTTTCATACACTTTTGAGCATATTTGGACTAATCTATTAACCCAGTGAACCCAACTGCCAGTTGTTGCTTTCTGCTGTTTTTGTATTTCAGGTTTTCCGGCCATTAAAAGTGCTCCAAAAAATCCGGAAAAATCAGATAAAAAATCAGCGTCACGGAAGCTTCTGGAAACACAAAAGGAGGGAAGGGGGGCCACCACCAGGAGGCCAGGAGGGTCCCAGGCGCGGCCCCACCCTAGGCCGCGCTAGGAGGCCTCATGGCTTCCTGGTGGGTCCCCTCGACACCCCCCTTCGCCTATATTTACCCCTCGGGGTGGAAACCCCTAAGACGAACTCATCTTTCGCGATCTCGCCTCTGTACCTCCGCCGCCGCCGTTTCAAGATCGGGGCTGCCTGGAGAAGCTGCTCCGGCACCCTGCCGGGAGAAGCTACCCCCTCGGGGAGACCATCCATAGCCATGGACGCCTCCCGTCTGTACCGAGAGTAATTTCCCTTGGAACATGGGTCTGTGACCATTAGCTATGTGATCTATCTCTCCCTTCTTTGTGCTTCCACTTTCGAGACCTCGTGAGCTGCCTCACATGATCGAGGCACCTTTGTAATTTTCCACTTTTTTGCTGAGTTTTCTCTTTTATATTTTGTGCATGTTCTCCGTTGCCATATTTTACTTTGGCCAAGTGATTTATTGCAACTCCAAGAGGGAGCGTTATGCTTGATTGTGGGTTCATCCCCTTGATGTCTATCTACAGTGATAGAAACATGAGACTAGGGGATGTGTTGTTGCCACCAGGGATAAAACAACGGTGCTTGTATCTGCGGGTGCAAGGATTGTTTACTTTACGCAAAGTTCTTTTAATGCAGTTGTCTGTTGCTTTGAGTTTAAACTTTGGGTGGGATTCGCAACTTAATACCAGCGAGATGTTCTGGATAGATATCTCAAGGTGCATGATTCGTAGTAGATGCAGATGGATTTTCGGTCTACTTACCTTGGCGTACTGCCCATTGCTTTTGAGCCCTTCCTTTCTTTTCAGCATATTTAGCATTGCGGTTCCTTCATAATCCTGTCAATTGCCTAACTGTGATTTGTTTACCTTGCTACCACTTTTATCGTCGTTTGGGAGAGAGACATCACTAGTGAAAATCACGCGACCTTGGTCCATCTTCATATCATTGTTTACACCCTCAATTTACTTTAAGTCTTTACTTTCCGTTGCCACTATCATTATCTCTTGCGTTGATCCTTTGTAAACGGCAAGGCCGGAGGAATTGAAAACTCCTCTGTACTCGTTGGGAGCAAAGTTATTTGTATCTGTGTGTAGGTCCAGGTGAAGTTAGCAACCTCGGCGCCATTTTTCACTTTACCACCTTCTTGTATCCTTCGGAGTCCTACGGGAGACAAACCTTGGTATCTTTGCCAAGGGAAAACTTGCCGCTTCACTATATCTCACCCTGCACTTGGGGTAATCAACGAGGGCTTGAAGAGTATAACACTCTCCTGGCATCAGCAAGTTTTCTGGCGCCGTTTCCGGGGACTCCAGCCTACAAGATAGGGGAGTTCCACACTATCTTTTATCTTTGCTTTTTAGTCTTGTTAGTTTACCTTTCAGTTTTTACCTTTGTGTCCCTTATCAAAAACACCAAAAATACCTGCTGCTACTATGGGTTCCAATGAAAACACAAAGTTGTGTGACTTCACTAGTCACAACAACACTGACTTTATCTGCACTCCTATTGCTACACCTGCTACTTCAGCACCTTCTTATGAGATTAAACCTGCTTTGCTAAACCTTGTTATGAAAGATCAATTCTCTGGTGCTAGAGATGATGCTGCTTTGCATTTAAATTATTTTATTGAGCTTTGTGATATGCAAAAGTACAAAGAAGTAGATGGTGAAATTGTTAAGCTTAAGCTTTTTCCTTTCTCTTTAAGGGATGAAGCTAAAATCTGGTTTCAATCCTTGCCTAAGAATAGCATAGATTCTTGGGATAAGTGCAAGGATGCTTTTATTGGGAAGTACTACCAACTGCTAAAATTATTCAATTGAGGAGTAATATTATGAATTTCAGGCAATTGGATAATGAACACGTTGCCCAAGCTTGGGAACGTATGAAGACGCTTGTCAAGAACTGCCCTACACATGGACTGACTACCTAGATAGTTATCCAGACTTTTTATGCATTCTTGAACTTTACCTCGCGGAACCTGTTAGATTCAGCCGCGGGAGGAACCTTTATGTCGACCACACTTTGTGCTGCCACAAAGTGTGGATTTCCAACATGATATCACAACATTACAGCTACAAGGATACAACATCTCATACAATCGACATACAACTGCCTTAATACAATACATCATCGAAAGAGATATGTCTGAGTACAGACTACAATCAAATTCCTAGTGGCAAAGGTAAAACACACCATTCCCGTAACCACACGGGTCCAGGCTCTAGGCCGGGATCCGCCTAACTAGTCGCCGTCGAGTCTCCGTGAAGGCGTCCAGAAGAAGGGCCGTCGACCTTCTCTGTAGTACAAGATCGTTTACATAACGTGCGTAAAAGAGAAAAGAAAGGGTGAGCTATATCAACAAGTCTTGTAACTAACTTCTCACGGTAAGAAGGGGGTAGTGGTGAGGTTGCAGCCGCACTAGCAATATATGAGGTGGCTAACGATCTATTTAGAGTAAGATGAGAACCAAGCATTCGATGAGGAATCGCCTCCAACAAGTCTTTCTATTAGCTACTTACGCAAACATAACATCTACCCTATCCTTGTCCTCCCCTTCTCATCCAGACGAAGAAGAAGCAGTCAAGGCACACACACATGTTGATCAAGTTTTTATTATGATTTAGTATATGTTATCTATGAACAAGCAGTTGGTCTCAAGTCGTCCATAACCGTGGACACGGCTTCTCGAAAAGATTTAACCCTACAGGGGTGTACCAACTGCCCATTACAAGGCTCCACACGCACGCCCATCTCTCTTAGTTGCTACCCATCACAGGCAACCATTTTTTGATTTAGTTCCGAGAGATCCGAAACGACACGTCCCTCTAACTAACAACGCACAAATCCGGGTGGCCCACGGGGAGTAGACACCCAATCCAAGAGTCGTCCGCGCTCTCGAAACGGACTCTTCCGGCTGACGCAGGTCGGATTACTGGGTTGCGTCACATGGGGCTGGGTCCTAGCTGATCGGGTGGACCAACAGAGAAACCATGTCTCCGCTGGCCCAAATTGTTTTAGAGGATATCTTCTAGGAGCGACTCGACAGACATATATGCATGGTTTGCAAATGGTAAATCGGCTTGGGACACCTCTAGAAATTTTTGAAGCTAGGTAGGTAAGAAAAGGGGACCCCATAGTATCCCACACGCGGTTAGGCACGATCGTCAAGTGACACATTACCCGGAACTCGGGTCCTAGGTGACTCAAATGGAAAAAAGCATCGGGGCTGGATAGCCTGGACCTTCCATCCTTCGTCGAGTATAGTCAACATTATAATAATCACATCATCCACTATAATATAATAGTGTGATAGCCCAATCCAAGGAGTAACAGGATAAAAGTTGTAGCATCCTAAGCATGCATTCTAAGCAGTGGTTAAGCAAGCAAGGTACATCGCCAAACAATGGTTTGCTAGGATGTGGAGGACATGGTTGTTTGGGTTTATTTGAGAGGCATAAATATGAGGTGGTAGGATCAAGCAATCATTCTGTCCTATACCTAGGCACAAGTGACCTGAAATTTATAAGCATGATATATGCTCCCCCTTACCTGATGGGAAGACGAAGTCGAAGGTGTAGTCGATCGCAAGCTTGCATCGTCTTCGAGAGTACCCACGGGAGCACATAAGAAGGAAACACTGGAAAAGCAATCGACAAGAAAGCATCTATTACTACGAAGCAATCACGAGCAAGCATCAACAAGACATGAGGAAATACACTACGATATCACATCTACCGTCGAGAGTGGTGACTAACAGGTTAACTGAAGTACCGGTCACACACAACGATACTTCACGTTTATAATAGTTCAAGTTCTTTAGCTACACAACATGCGCAAGGTTGTTAACATGGAATATCACACAAAAATGGCATATGGAACAACCATGGCAAGAGTTCAAGAACAAAGTAAACTATCTATGCTAGTGAATTTAAGTGAGGAAAATTCCTAAACATGGCATAACACTAAGTACCCCACAAAAATTAAAGCATTTGGTACTGTTCTGACCTAAACCATATTTTAGGGTGGTTAACAACAGCAAACAATAGCACAATCACAATCTAAATGAAATTCTATTCAAGTTACATATAAAGAACACCCGAAACTTAGTTGCGGTTAAAAATATACAAGCATCACAAGTTATGAACACATTCTGCCAACATCAGGTAGCACACTTAAGAGCAATGCAAAAACATGCTACAGGTTGCAAACAAGCACCAAAATGATGTGGATCTACAGTAGACATGACAAGAATGACATGTCATCAAGGTTTCATGTATATGAGAATCAAGAATTAATAATTATAACTCATCCAAAATGCTAAAACATGCTACTGGTTTAGGACTTAGTGAAATCAGGAAAACATGGCAAGCTGTTATAAACATGCTCTATAAACAGTACAAAAGAAATATCAAACAAGCTCCAAAATGAACATTCAATACATCTATAGAAAGCCTACATGATGCTCATGAGTTCATACATTGCACTTATGGTCAAAATACTCATGGATAAACATGTAGCAAGAACGCAAAACAGGTAAAACATATTCCAGACTTAGTAGAATTTAGAGCAGTTGACAGCAAACAACAAGTATGCACTTTGGGAGCCCAATAACTATATGAACAGGAAAAATAGCTTCAGCAGGTCGACATGGAAAAAGAGTGCATATACTTGAAGTACACATGATTCTTAACACATAGAAGAAAGAATCACTGGCATATGCATCATGGATGGGACGCAAACATCAACAAAACTTTGCTAAAAGTAACAGTGAACAACAGTTAAAAATCTGGAGCACACTTCAACATAGATTTACACCACTCAAATGGCCTCAAATAAAATAACTCACTAAAGAAAAAAGTTAGAGCACATCACAAGCAACAATTTTCATTTTGGGCGCAACTCCATACGACCTACGGTTCACTCATAATTAACGTTGCAAAACAGTACAAAAATACATCAAATCTGGGACTTAGCCAAATTCCAGGATGAGAGAAAAAATAAGGGGTGGACCTTATCGGGCCGAGGCCCAGTTGGAGGTGGCCGACGTTTACCAGAGCGTCACCCTAAGAGAGAGAAGCCTGCTGGCGGACTGAGGTCGAGGCCAGGTAGGTGGGCCGATGGGGGCGAGTGGGACTTGAAGGGGGGCGAGGTCGGCTGGGCCTGGGAAGCACACGTGGCGGCGGTTGGCCGGCCGGCCGATCCCGATCTAGATCGGGCCCTGGATGGTGGCGACCGGCGGTGGCACTCCGGCCATCGGAGCGAGGCGGAGGGGCGGAGCAGATGCGGCGGCGCCTACGTGAAGGCGGCGGCAGATCCACCTGATCCCGTTCGCGGGCGGGGGCTTGAGGGCACGGGGCGAGCTCCCGCTCGGGTTCTCCATGGCGGCGGCTGATACGGTGAGGATAGTTCTCACTCCTCGTTGGTTACTGATACGTCACAAACGTATCTATAATTTTTGCTTTCTCCATGCATGTTTTGTGTGACTTTGCCATATTTTGCTTGAACTTTCATACACTTTTGAGCATATTTGGACTAATCTATTAACCCAGTGCACCCAGCTGCCAGTTGTTGCTTTCTGCTGTTTTTGTATTTCAGGTTTTCCGACCATTAAAAGTGCTCCAAAAAATCCGGAAAAATCAGATAAAAAATCAGCGTCACGGAAGCTTCCAGAAACACAAAAGGAGGGAAGGGGGGCCACCACTATGAGGCCAGGAGGGTCCCTGGCGCGGCCCCACCCCAGGCCGCGCTAGGAGGCCTCCTAGCTGCCTGGTGGGTCCCCTCAACACCCCCCTTCGCCTATATTTACCCCTCGGGGTGGAAACCCCTAAGACGGACTCCTCTTTCGCGATCTCGCCTCTGTACCGCCGCCGCCGCCGTTTCAAGATCAGGGCTGCCTGGAGAAGCTGCTCCGGCACCCTGCCGGGAGAAGCTACCCCCTCGGGGAGACCATCCATAGCCATGGATGCCTCCCGTCTGTACCGTGAGTAGTTTCCCTTGGACCATGGGTCTGTGACCATTAGCTATGTGATCTATCTCTCCCTTCTTTGTTCTTCCACTTTCGAGACCTCGTGAGCTGCCTCACATGATCGAGGCACCTTTGTAATTTTCTGCTGTTGCTATGCTGAGTTTGTTGGGATCTGATGGATTATTAAACTATGTTCAGATTATGATGAGTAATATATTTGGTTTTTCTCTTTTATATTTTGTGCTTGAGTAAATTATTGCATGTTCTCCGTTTCCGTATTTTACTTTGGCCAAGTGATTTATTGCAACTCCAAGAGGGAGCGTTATGCTTGATTGTGGGTTCAGCCCCTTGATGTCTATCTTGAGTGACAGAAACATCAGACTAGGGGATGTGCTGTTGCCACCAGGGACAAAACAACGGTGCTTGTATCTGCGGGTGCAAGGATTGTTTACTTTACGCAAAGTTCTTTTAATGCAGTTGTATGTTGCTTTGAGTTTAAACTTTGGTTGGGATTCGCAACTTAATACCAGCGAGATGTTCTGGATAGATATCTCAAGGTGGATGATTCGTAGTAGATGCAGATGGATTTCGGTCTACTTACCTTGGCGTACTGCCCATTGCTTTTGAGCCCTTCCTTTCTTTGCAGCATATTTAGCATTGCGGTGCCTTCATAATCCTGTCAATTGCCTAACTGTGATTTGTTTACCTCGCTACCACTTTTATCGTCGTTTGGGAGAGAGACATCACTAGTGAAAATCACGCGACCTTGGTCCATCTTCATATCATTGTTTACACCCTCAATTTACTCTATGCCCCACAGGCGACCATGGTTCGCAAGATGACCGGAGGCATCGTGGATAGGTTTTTGAGCTCCGCGAAGGCCGAGATGATTCAAAAGAACGAGACGGAGATAAGATGTCCGTGTCGAAGATGCAAGCTGAAGTGCCTTTTGGACCCGGATTCAAAAACAATAAAGGGGCACCAGCTCACGCGTGGTTTCATGGATGGCTATCGGTGGCAAAGTGATGAAGAAGATTATGAAGTCGTCTAGGGTGGCCGGGCAACAGTAAGCAGAAATAGCGCCGAGGTCGGGCGAGAAGACGAAGAATCTCCCTGACATGATCATGATGCAGGACACAATCATCATGTAGAAGATGTCGGACATGATCATGAGGAAGATCAAGACGAAGGGCATAATCATCATGAAGATGAAGATGCCGGAGAAGACGGCGATGATGGACCATCGTCGATGGACTGGGTGCAGGACCCTCATCTTCAAGAGTTGCTTCTGAACCAGGCGAGTAATAACGCAAGAGCTGCCGCCCGAGAGAAAGCCAAGCTGAATAAACTTGAGATGGACGCAGTTACTCCATTATATGAAGGATGCAATCCTGAGGATACCCGCCTGAAAGTAGCGCTCATGGCTCTGGAGATGAAAGTAAAACATAAAATGACCGACACATGCTTCGACGAAAACATGTCATTCTTACAAAGACCGTCTTCCCAAGGGGAACACGTGCCCGACCAGTTTCAATGAGGCGAAGAAAATCATGTGTCCTCTGGATTTAGCGCATGTTGGATACCATGTCTGCCTTAATGATTGCATCATTTATAGGCATGAGTACGCGGAGTCTACCGTATGTACGAAGTGCGGTGCCAGTCGATACAAGAAGAAGAAGAAGAAAGCTCCTCAAAAAAACGGTGTGGTACTTTCCGATCATTCCTCGTCTGAAGCGTTATTTCGCGGACCCTAAGCAAGCTAAGATCATGCGCTGGCATGCGGAAAGGAAGCAGCAAAAGGAAGAAGCTGAAAAACTGATCCAGAAAAAGATAGGATGTTGAGTCACCCTTCTGATGGGACCCAGTGGGAGGCATTGAACTTCGAGGAGGACGTTGGGAAGGATCCATGGAACATAGCGTTGGTCGCGAGCACCGATGGAGTCAATCCTTTCGGCAACCAGAGCAACACACATAGCACCTGGACAGTGTTTGTGTGCATGTACAACAATTGTATGAAGAGGAAGTACATGCACATGAGTGTGCTAATTGAAGGGCCGAAACAACCAGGAAACGACCTCAATCTGTATCTGGGGCTCCTAAAAGAGGAGCTAGATACGCTATGGAGAACGCCAGTCAATACGTGGGACGCTCTAGAAGAAACATATTTCCCCATGAAAGCTGCACTGCTCACGACGGTGCACGACTATCTCGGTTTAGGGTATGTCGCGGGGCAGGTGGTCCACGGACACTGTGGATGCGCTAGGTGCATGGACGACACAACGTATCACCAGCTACCTAAGGATCCCGGGTCTTCAAAAACCATGTTCATGGGACATCGAAGATGGCTTCCTCACAATGACCCATGGAGAAAACGCAAGGATCTATTCGATGGAACAGCCGAACCCCGAAAGGCCCCACGTAGGAGGAGCGGCATCGAAATAGACATGCTGCTGACAAATTGGAAAGAGTGCCCACCACTAGGAAAGATCAATTCTAAGCGAAAGGCGCCAGAGCCGCTGTTGAAGGTCTGGAAAACGAGGTCTGTTTTTTGGGACTTGCCGTACTGGAACATCCTCGGTGTGCCAAACAGCCTTGATGTCATGCATATCACGAAGAATGTGTGCGAGAGTCTGCTTGCTACCCTGCTCAACATGCCAGAAAAGACCAAATATGGGCCGAAAGCAAGGGCAGACTTGCTATCAATGGGCATCAGGGAGGAGCTTCACGCAAACCGCCCTAATGATGATGATGATGACGTTGATGATGATGATGATGATGAGCCACCGGAGGACACGGAAAGTCGTCGCAAAGGCAAAAAGGCCAAGAAGCAAAGCGAACATTATTACTGCCCCCCCCCCCGCGTGCTTCACTCTAAGTCAGAAGAAGATCCAGCAGTTTATCAACTGCCTCCTAGGAATAAAACTTCCTTACGGTTTCGTTGGGAAGATCAGCAGATACCTCGACTCAGCGAAGCAGAGGTTTAGCGGGATGAAGTCTCACGACTGTCACGTGCTGATGACGCAACTACTTCTGGTTGCAATGCGCGGGATCATGGACGACCACGTCCGTGAAACACTATTTGGCCTATGCAACTTTTTCGATGTCATCTCTCGGAAGTCGGTTGGCGTGAGGCAACTCAGAAGGCTACAAGAAGAGATCGTGGTGATACTATGTGAGCTCGAGTTATACTTCCCGCCCGCATTCTTCAATGTCATGGTGCATATCCTCGTCCATATCGTGGATGATATCATCCAACTCGGGCCAACGTTCCTGCACAACATGATGCCGTTCGAAAGGATAAATGGTGTGATCAAAGGATACGTTCGCAACAGGGCACTGATACGTCCAAAATGCATCACTATTTTATATAGTAATTCTTTCTTATTCATTGATATATTTCATGATATGATGCTATTCTTATGTTGTTTTGGCTTATTTTACACAGTTTGCAACTTTCCGGTGCCGAAGCAGCAGACGCAGGATTCAGCGGTAAAAAGTGGACGCTGAGTTGCTGAAGAAGAATACCTCCAAATTACCTGAAAATCGATGGAGGCTATTTTCCAGAAGAATCACGAAGACTCGCAAAAGAGCGACCAGAGAGGGCCACGGGGTGCCCAGGCGGCCACCTGGCGTGGCCCCACCCCTGGCCGCCCCGGGAGGGCGCCTGGACCCCCGGGCCACTCCCGGCTCCCCCCTCTGGCATATATACTCTTCGTCATCCAAAAACCCTACAGAGAAGAAAAGCCTTCTCCGGCGGGCAGATTCCGCCGGGGAGATCACCTCCCAGAAGGGGAGATCGTCACCATCGTCACGGGCATCATCGAGATCATCATCAACATCATCCCCATCATCAGCACCATCTCCACCTCCATCCAATCTCATCTCACAATTGCAACTCATGTTGTAATCCGTACTATCTATCCTCTCTACTCTATCGGTGTTGATTACTACTTTGTGGTGAATGCTATTGAGTTTTGTTGGAGAAATATTATTGTGTCCAGATTGTTTATCATCTATTTATCCCCACTGATCATGATCTCTTTTATGTCTTGTGAGTAGTTACTTTAGTTCTTGAGGACATGGGAGAAGTCTAGTTGTTAGTAGTCATATGATGTTGAAGTAATATGTGTTGGTTGATATTTAAGTTGTGTTGTCATTTTCCTAGTGGTGTTGTGTGAGTCGAACACTCAACACTTCGCCTTATCAAGGACCTAGGGGAATACATTGTCTATAAAGAATGCTTACGGTGGGTTGCCGGAGTGACAGAAACCTAAACCCCAGTTTGCACGCTTTTGCACAAGGGAACAATGGATCACCGATCGTATTGCTATGGTTAGGCTTTTGCCTTAATTACTATCTTGTATTTGCGGATGCTTGCAAGGTTTTTAATCATAAGAGTGCACTTATCTTAGTCTAGAGGGTGCACTAGCATAGATCCACCCACTCAACACTTATCAACACAACACATAGTACTGATACGGAATATGGCGAAAGCACATGAGTACCTCTCCCGTGTGTCATCAAGAACGCTTCGCCTTTAAAAGTTCAGTTGCTAGGCCTCTCCTTTGCTCAGAAAGGATTGGGACACTCGTTACTCTCCAGTACCTTTTACTTTTCCCGTTTTCACTTTCCTGTCGCTTATACCAAGAAAAACCCCTAAAAAGTTATCTCCTTGCCAAAGTCACTTGCTATTACCTTCTGCTCCTCGTTGGGTTCGACACTCTTACTTATCGAAAATGCTGCAATCGATCCCTTATGTTGTGGGTCATCAAGTAACGTTTTCTGGCGCCGTTGCTGGGGAGCGTAGCGCTACTAGTAAGTGAAGTTGGTAAGGAAGTTTTTTATATTTCTGTTTTAGTTTTGTTGTTGCTGTTTTTGTCCTTATGGACACCCCTACTATTGGATCGTTGTTCTTCGGGAGCCGCCCCACAACTAAGGTAGTCAGTCCTGCCCCTTCTATAACTTTAGGTCTGGCAACGGAGAGAGCATCGCTCAAGCTTGGGGGAGGCTTAAATCCCTAATGTTCAAATGTCCTATCCATAAGCTCCCCGAAGATATTATACTTACAAATTTTTATGCCAGGCTTTCTCGTCAGGATAAGGAAATTCTGGATGCCTCCTCTAGCGGGGTATTTTAGACAAAGAGCGTTGAAGAAAGATGGGATCTCATCGAAAGGATCCAGAAGAATACTGAAGGCTGGGAAATCGATAAAGGTATTGAACCTGCTATAAATTATGAGCATGATTATATTGACAGCTATGTGAAAACTAATTATTTTAATACCTTTTGCTCTAAGATTGGTCTGGATTCCCATCTAATGATTGATTTTTGTAAGAACTTTGCCTCTCATGTTGATTCTTCTAAGACGGAGAAGGATCAGTACCATAAGCCTTTCAAAGAAGTACCTATTCATATTCACGTTGCTGATCCTATTTTTCCTGCAGTTATATATGAACAGCCCCCTTTCCCTTCAAGGATAAGGGAGCACTCTTTTGTGACAGGCATAATAAATAAAAGTGAGAGAAGAACAGGCGAACCTGAGGACCAGATCAGAGTCGATCCTCAAGTTGCTATGGTTAAAGATTTAGTTACTAATGATGTTTCAGATTCTATTATAAATTTTTGTGCAGTTTCAACTAACATTGTCACAGCCAAGAATAAAAGCCCAATTTCAGGTACACTAGTTGTATCAGTTAAAATAGGAGATCACAATTATTACGGGCTATGCGATCTTGGATCAAGTGCTAGCGTTATTCCTTATTCTCTTTATCAAGAGATCATGGGCGAGATTTCACCCTGTGAACTTGAAGAGATTGATGTTACTATTCATCTTGCAAAAAAAGCTACTATCTCTCCTATTGGGATTGTGAGAGATGTCGAAGTCCTATGCGGAAAGGTAAAGTATCCTACCGACTTTCTCGTACTTGGTTCAGTGCAAGATAGTTTTTGTCCTATTATTTTTGGTATACCTTTTCTCAGAACTTGTGGAGCTATTATAGATTGCAAGAAAGGTAAAGTTTCTGTTGAATTCAATGGTGAGCCATATGAATTTAATTTTTCTAAGATCTCTAAACAGCCTCGTGGTACTGAATTACCTAGTGATGATAAAATTATTGAAAGTATTGCTTCCATTGCTATTCCCCCTAATGATCCTTTGCAGCAATACATGGAGGACCACGAGAATGATACTCATATGCAGGAAAGAAATGAAATTGATGAAATCTTCTTGAGACAACCTGCTATCCTGAAGCACAACCTTCCGGTTGAACCTTTATGAATTCTATCCAAACCAAAAGAAGACCCGGTGTTTGATCTCAAACCTCTTCCCGATACGCTCAAGTATGCTTATTTAGATGAAAAGAAAGTTTATCCTGTTATTATCAACTCTAACCTTTCAGGATATGAAGAAGAGCGATTATTGGAGATACTTCATAAACACCGTGGTGCAATTGGCTACACCCTTGATGATCTTAAGGGAATTAGTCCATCTATCTGTCAACATACTATCAACCTCGAGCCCGATGCTAAACCTGTTGTTGACCATCAACGACGGTTGAACCCAAAGATGATGGATGTTGTGAGGACCGAAATCCTCAAGCTGCTAGCCGCAGGTATTATCTACCCTATAGCCGATAGTAAGTGGGTAAGTCCATTTCATTGTGTTCCTAAGAAAGGAGGGACAACTGTAGTCCCTAATGATAAGAATGAACTAATACCTCAGAGAATTATTATTGGATATAGAATGTGTATTGATTACAGGAAGTTGAACAAGGCAACCAGGAAGGAACATGTAAGGCCCGATATGCGGTACTGTTCCAGATCTAGGTGTTCCCACTCAGATCCGGGGACGAAGCGTATATCGTACCCACTGCGACATATGACAAAGCCATATGCCCCGGATTTCCAACATGATATCACAACATTACAGATACAGGATACAACATCTCATACAATCGGCATACAACTGCCTCAAATATAATACAACAGCAGAAGATACATGTCTGAGTACAGACTACTATCAAATGCCTACTGGCAAAGAGAAAAACAACGATCCCATAACCACACGGGTCCAGGCCCTCCGCCGGGATCCGTCTAACTAGTCGTCATCGAGTCTCCGCGTGAAACATCGATCACCATACCTGTTGTCGATCAGAACCCTGAAAAGAGTTTGGGGGTAGTATCATGAGTACAGAGGTACTCAGCATCCAACTGTAGTGGTCATCTGACCCAGCAAGGACTTCATCACTCGTCATTCTAGGACAACTAGTAGTTTACGGTAAGGAAGGGGTAAGTGGTGAGGTTGCTGCCGCACTAGCATTTATGAAGTGGCTAACGATCTAGAGAGTAAGGTAAGAAGCCAAGCATTCGATGAGGAATCGCCTCCAACAAGTCTTGCTATCAACTACTTACGCAAACATAACACCTATCCTATCCTTGTCCTCCTCTTCGCATCCCGACGAAGAAGAAGCAGTCAAGGCACACACACACGTTGATCAAGTTGTATTAAGATTATCTCAGTTGTTGTTGTCTATGAACAGGACGTAGGTCTCAAGTCGTCCATAACCGTGGACACGGCTTCTCGAAAAGATTTAACCCTGCAGGGGTGTACCAACTGCCCATTACGAGGCTCCGCACGCACGTCCATCACTCTCAGTCAGGCCCGTTAAAGACACTCATTGAAGAGTTGTTCCGAGAGATCCGGTACGACAGGTCCCTCTAACTAACAACGAACAATTCCGGGTGGCCCCCGGTGAGTCGACATCCATCTCAGGAGCCGGCCGCTCTCTCGATCTGGTCTCTACCGTCTGTCTCGGGTTTGGATAGCCGGTTCATCACACATTGGGATAACCGGGTCCTCAGCCGGACAAGGTGGGCCAGCAAGGGAACTATGTCCTCACTGGTCCGGGTTGGTTTGAAAACAACTGGCAGCTAACCAGCACACACACGGTTTCAAATGATAAATCATCTTGGGCCACCACTAGAAATGTTTGAAGCTAGATAGGTAAGAAGAGGGGACCCCATAAAATCCCACACGCGGTTAGGCACGCTCAGTCTTAAAACCAATACCCGGAACTCGGGTCCTAGGTGACTCGAATGGAACAAAGCGTCGGGGCGGGATAGCCTAGACCTTCCATCCTTCGTCGAATATAGTCAACATTTATAATTATCATATCATAAAAAATAATAATAATAATAATCAGGTGATATCCCAACCCAAAGAGTAACAGGGTAACATCGTAGCATCCTAAGCATGCATACTAAGCAGGGGCTGAGCAACGAGCAAAAGTAACATAGCAGTACATGGTTTGCTGGGAGGGGACATGGCTATATCGGTTTGAAAGAGGCTGTAAACATGTGGTAGGATCAAACATCGCCTAACCTATTCTAGCATGCAAACCGCTGGTTGAAATAGAATGGATCATAAGTAATGCAAGTCCTTGCCTGTTGATAAGTCGGGTTCCGAAGGTGTAGTTGATCGCACGCTCGCATCGTCTCCGAGAGTATCCGCGGGAGCACGCAAGAAGTAAACACTGGAAAGCAATCAACGGTGCACCACTATTACTACGGAGCAATACAAGAGAAAGCATCAACAAGAAGCAACACAAGACAACGCACCTACCGTCGAGAGCGGGTACTAACGATTTAAGTGGAGTACTCGTCACACACGGCGATACCGCACATTTACGGTGGTTCAAGTTGCTTAGCTACAGGTGACCAAACAACGGTTATTAACATGGCAACTCAAGAAAGCATGGCATATCACACAAACAGGTCAAGAGGTGAAGCACAAAGTAAACTATCTATGCTAGTCAATTTAAGTGGGGTGAAATCCTAGACATGGCATAACACTAAGTGCCGCACGATGATTAAAAGATTTGGTACTGTTCTGTCCTAAACCATATTTTAAGTTGGTTAACAACAGAAAACAATAGCATAAACACAAAGAACACGAAAAACTAATCAAGTTACATATAAAGAACACCCCAAACGGAGTTACGGTTAAAAAGATACAAGCAAAACAAGTTATGCACTCATGCTGTATAAACAGGGGTAAATCTATATGCAAAAGTGCAGCAACATGACATAGCAATACATGGGATGAAAGTAGACATCATGCTTAACAATATGAAATTGGAATCACCCAATTCCGATAAACGGTTGCGAAGCAATCGTCATCCGAAGTTGCAACAAAATAACAGTTTCAGCAATAGCAGCACAATAACATCATGATAGCTACTTTGGAGCAAGAAATAAACATGATGCAGCAAGAAAATATGGCATGTGAATGCATGAAACTGAAGTATAAACATTGCTTAACGCAACGCAAAAGGAATCAATGCAATAGGCCTCATGGATTTGTTACAATCATCATGCAAAGTTGCAACAAAATAATAACAGCAGCACAATAACAGGAATTTAAAGCAATTAACGGCCTGATGCCCTGTTCAGCACACAATTACACAATCAAGATGAGCTCGAACGCAAAAGCTCACAAAATATGAATTAAAGTACACGCAATTCTGAGAAATTCGTCTTTTGGGCGCAACGCGATCCAAGCTACGGTTTAACCGGAAATCGCAGTGCAAAACAGCATCAGCACACAGTTTTTCCACCACTTAGCAAAAATTCCAGCAGGCTCTAGATCAGAAAAAAAAGAGGCCTCACCCCCACATGGGCTCGGCCCATCTGGCGTTGGGGCTGGCTGGCGGCCTGGGATGCAGATCTGGCCGAGGTGGGCCGCCTAGGGCGCTGGGCTGGCCGGCCTTGCTGGGTCGCGGGTCCACGTGGCTGAGGAGGCAGCGCTCGGCTCGGGGAGGCAGAGCTCCTCCCGAGCTCTCCCGGCGACGGCGGCGGTTCCCCGGTGGCACGCCGGCCACCGGCGGCGAGGGCGAGGGGAACAGGCGGCGAGGAGGGCTCGGGGCGGGCGGTCCCGGCCGGATCCGTGCGGGGTCGCGGGGTCCAAGGGGGCGGCGCGGCGTGGACGAGCTCCTGGCCGGCCGGCCATGGCGACATCGGCGCGGCAGCGCGGGCACCTGCGAGAGGGAGGGCGAGGGAGGTGAGGCAGAGAGGGAAAAGGGGAAGAGGGGAGGGCGCGGGAGGAGGAGGTTCGGCGGGGCTGCTGCTGCCGGCGGCGGCGGCTGGCCGGAGGCGGCTGGCGGCGGGCACGGGTCTCCACGGGCGGCGGTTGGTGGAGAGGAGAGAGGAGGCCGTGGAGCTCGGGCTGGCCAGATCTGGGCCGTTGGATCGCCCGATCTGACGGTCCAGATCGCAAGGAGCTGGATTTTTTGGAAAAATGGGTAAATTGCGAAAATTGGGGCTTTTGTGAGGGGGGTGGCTGCACAATTGTGGTTAGGGAAACCCTAAAAATGGGTGGGAGTGTGGTGGTCTTTATATAGCATGGGTGGCTGGCAGTTTGCAAAAACATCCCCGGTTTTGCTCTCGGGCGCATGGTGCTCCTGTTTCTGACCGCCGGGGGTCCGCAGTACCTCCGATTCGGGTAAAACTTCGAACTGTGCGATCAGTGGGTCGGGCCGGAGGCTTTCACCTCGCGCTGGAACCGTTCCGAAAACATTTTCCGGCGCGCTATAAAAATAACCCGTTTAATTATTAAACGGGGTTTTTCGTTCCGTTGGCTGCGGCTGGTCTCGTGCGGTTTTCGCGACAGTGATCGGATGAAACCCGGTGTCGCGAAGGTCGAGTGTTAGGGTGGCAAGGGTTGGTCTCCGTCCGATACGAGATAAGAGGGGGGAAAATAATCGTCGATCAATAAATCGGGGACGCAAACACCGCAAACAAACCAGGCAATCAGACAATTCACGCAGAAAACAAAATTTTTAATTTTTGTGAAATCTGGGCTGTTACAGAACACTACCCGCTGCCCTTTATTGATCAGATGCTTGAGAGGCTGTCCAAAAACACCCACTTTTTCTACCTTGACGGGTATTCAGGCTTCTCTCAAATTCATGTTAACACTGCCGATCAAGAGAAGACCACTTTCACTTGTCCTTATGGTACTTATGCTTATAGGCGTATGCCTTTTGGTTTATGCAATGCCCCTTCTACTTTTCAGAGATGTATGTCTGCAATATTTCATAGTTTCTGCGAGGAAATTGTGGAAGTCTTCATGGACGACGTCTCCGTCTATGGAACTTCCTTTGACCACTGTCTCCACAATCTTAATAAAGTTTTGCAGAGATGCGAGGATACAAACTTAGTTCTAAACTGGGAAAAGTGCCACTTCATGGTTAACGAAGGGATCGTGCTTGGTCACAAGATTTCCGAGAGGGGAATTGAGGTGGACAAGGCGAAGATTGAAGCTATCGAAAGGATGCCCTATCCAAGGGACATTAAAGGTATTCGTAGTTTTCTCGGTCATGCTGGTTTCTATAGAAGATTTATTAAAGACTTTTCTAAGACCTCGAGACCCCTCACTAATCTTCTCCAAAAGGATGTTCCTTTTGTATTTGATGAAGATTGTAAGGAGGCTTTCGAAGTTCTTAAGAAAGCTTTAATAACCGCTCCTATAGTACAACCGCCTGACTGGAGTTTGCCCTTTGAAATTATGTGTGATGCTAGTGATTTTGCTGTTGGAGTTGTTTTAGGACAAAGGGTTGATAAAAAATTAAATGTTATCTATTATGCTAGTAAAACCCTTGATAGTGCTCAAAAGAATTATCCTACTACTGAGAAGGAATTCTTAGCAGTAGTGTTTGCTAGTGATAAGTTTAGGCAGTGTATTGTTGATTCTAAAGTTATTATTCATACTGACCATGCTGCTATTAAGTATCTTATGACGAAGAAGGATGCCAAACCAAGACTAATCAGATGGGTACTCCTTCTTCAAGAATTTGATTTGCAGATTGTTGATAGAAAAGGAGCAGACAACCCTGTAGCGGACAATCTTTCAAGGATGGAAGATATACCGCATGATCCCATTTCAGTCAACGACTGTTTTCCAGACGAACAACTCGCCGTTGTTAAAGTACAATCTCTTATTATGATAATTTTATCGTTGCAAAGTATTTGCCTCCGGGTTTAACATTTCAGCAAAGGAAGAAGTTCTTTCATGATTTGAGGCATTACTTTTGCGATGACCCACATCTTTTCAAAGAAGGTCCGGACGGGATCGTGAGAAGATGCATACCGGAACACGAGCAGAAGGACATTCTCAAGCAATGTCACGATAGTCCCTATGGAGGACATCACGCCGGTGAGAGAACCGCACATAAGGTTCTCCAATCAGGTTTTTATTGGCCTACTCTCTTTAAAGATGCTAGAAATTATGTTTTAGCCTGTGATAAATGTCAGAGAGTTGGTAATATTAGTAGAAGGAATGAGATGCCTATGAATTACTCACTAGTGATTGAGCCTTTTGATTGCTGGGGTTTTGATTTTATGGGTCCTTTTCCTTCTTCGCACAAGTACACTCACATTTTAGTTGCTGTTGATTATGTAACCAAGTGGGTTGAAGCAATCCCCACTGAAAGTGTTGATCACAAAACATCTCTGAAAATGCTCAAAGATGTAATTTTCCCTAGGTTTGGTGTGCCTAGGTATCTCATGACTGATGGAGGATCACACTTCACGCATGGAGCTTTTAGAAAAGCTTTAGCCAAGTACGATGTCAATCATAGAATTGCTTCACCGTACCATCCTCAAACTAGTGGGCAAGTTGAGCTCACCAATAGAGAGATCAAGTTGATCTTGCAAAAGACAGTTAATAGAAATAGGAAGGACTGGTCAAATAAGTTAGGAGATGCTTTGTGGGCGTATAGAACTGCTTACAAAAACCCCATGGGCATGTCTCCCTATAAAATGGTATGTGGCAAGGCTTGCCATTTTCCATTAGAGTTAGAGCACAAAGCTTTCTGGGCTATTAGAGAGCTTAATGCTGACCCAAAGTTAGTTGGTGAAAAGCGTCTCATGAACTTGACTTCTCTAGATGAGTGGAGAAGTGAAGCTTACGAGAGCGCTAAAATGTTCAAGGAAAAGGTAAAGAAGTGGCATGACAGGAGGATTCTGAAACGTGAATTTAATGTTGGTGATAAAGTTTTATTGTTTAGATCCTATTTCAGGTTTTCTCCAGGTAAACTACTTTCCAGGTGGGAAGGGCCATTTCATATCGAACAAGTCTACCGGTCTGGTGCAATCAAGATTAACAATTTTGAAGGCACCAAACCTCAAGTTGTGAATGGGCAAAGACTCAAGCACTACATAGCGGGAGATCCCGTCAATGTTGATGTAAATATAATACCCACAACAACTCATGAAGAACATGTTGCAGCCCTGTTTCAGAAACCGACAGAAGCAGAATAAGAAAAGGTATGTACTACGGTAAGGAAACATCGTGAACCGCCATAAAAGTTCCATATTACGAGTTTTTGAAAAATTAGGAAAATTCGAGGCCTAAGTGGATCCAGAGAGGAGCTCTAGGGGGCCCAGGCGCCCCCCTGGCGCGGCCTACCTCCTGGCCGCGCCGGGAGGCCGCCTGGGCACCCAGGAGTCCGTCTCCGACCCCACTTTGGCTCGTTGCCTTCCTTTTGTTGCAGAAATTTTTGCTATATATTTGCCCGGATCGTTCCGGCAACGTATCTTGCGTTTTCGTGTGTTTTCTCTTCAATCTGTTTCTGCCAGGAATTCTTTTAGCTAGACCTAGGTGCCATGGCTTCCCCAAGTTCCCCCAAGGACAAGTTCGTCGTCAACGTCATCAACCCTTACCTCGCTGAGGTGAACAAGCACCCCCAGGTCCTTCGTGTGGAGGACGGTGTTCTCCACAAGGATGATCTGAAGGGACCAGTCATGGAGGGGAGCACCGAGGAGCGGCTGAAGGAGATGGAACATGAGGTCTTCAAGTTCAAGAAGATGGTGGAGCGTGGTGTTGAAGACAACTTCGATATCAGGAACGAGATCGAGGCTTCCCATAGGAAAGAGATGAAGGAGATGTGGTCAAGTTTGTCCGCACTAGAAGAAAAAGTTTATCAGCTCCAAGAACATATCTATGATCTGCACAACCAGAACTGTGAGTATGAACTAAAGTTTCTGCGCATGGGTTTAGGTGCTGAGTGCAGGATCTGGAGACGGGAATGTCCTTCGAGACGGGAGAGGAGCTACCATGGAAGCGCTTCGCCAAGCAGTACCTGATTGAGAAGAACAAGAATGAGGAGTAACTCTCCTCGCGTAATGGCATCCCCTCAGCTTGTTCCAAGCTTGGGGGAGTGCCGGGTATCTTTATCTTTATCTTAGTCTTTAAGAGTCAAGTAGAGTCGTATCATGTCTAGGGAGTTTATTATATGAAATAGGTGTTTGCATCGAGGCCTATCACTCCGTCTGTGGAGAGATTGTATCCGTGAGTGTGGAGTCGTCTATAATGGAATATTAATGAGAAGTCTATTGGTTCCTTCGCTGCACTCGGTATTCTCTTCGCGCAATCGACCTCATATGCCAATTTTTATGGGGAGTATTGACCTTATATCAGGTATGTCTTTGAAAACTTTATTTAATTTTGGCAAACATAGCTTTGGTCTTGACAACATGCATGTTTTCAAAAGTAGCGACATAGCCAAAACCTTTATGTTATTATGCTTGAAGTGTTATGTTGACAAGGAAGACAACTTGATGTGTTATGCTTACCTTAATGTTTATGCTTTATATGTTTTGCATCTAAATTAGCATCAATTGTCTGTTCTCTCAAAGCCTTTGCTAGCCAAACTCTTTGCCAAGTAGATTTCTGCTTGTGCATCCATAACCTGAAACCATTATCTTCCATCTGAGTCCACCATACCTTCCTATTCGTGGTATTCCCCTACCACTCCTATAAGTATAGAATTTATGTGTTATCCTTAAATGTTCAAAATCTTCTGTTTTGTGCCTCTTGTTTAGCTCATGAGGAAGTAGTAGGTAATTCATGATCTTCTTAAGTTGGACAAGTTTTACCCCGGGATTGCATGTCTAATCTGCAAACCCATAATACGAGGAGGAACTGGCATGGGTGCGCCCAACTCGAAAGATAATATAACAAACAAACCCTCCTTCACGCTTGGTCTATGAGAAATTAGAAACTTTGGCAGTGATAAACAAAGGAGATTAAGGGGATGTGATTGTCCCCACGTGCGAGCCGTTCCTCGAAACTTGTCCATCTTAAGAAGTAATTGAGCTATCTATTAGCATTCATTGACAAACTATGCACCGCCCCAAAATCTATTTTTATTCTGTTTGATTTAAGGATAGCACATGAGTTTTCCCTGCTTGCCCTTAAACAAGGCTTTCCATCCACCTTCATGTTGAGTCAGTTGTCCCACTTCCTTCTTTTCCCTAAGAGAATAGACATTTGATGTTGATGAGGATTCATCCATATAGAGCTGCATTAAGTTTTGCCATGCCACATCCTTGTTGACATTATCTTTTGATAAGTAAGTTGTTTGCGAAAGCTTTTGCCAAGCAAGCATCTTCCTTTGTGTTAGCATTTGCACTTCATGACTATTAACATGTTCTTTCAAAAGCTTCAAATTGTTTCATTAAAGAGGAAGAGCAAGAGTAAAAGTTATTAGTTGTCCTTTGACCAAGGATATGTTTTCCATAATTTGATGAGTTTCCTCAGCCCTACTTTTGATTATAATTGTTATTACTTTCTCATAAGGGCCTTATGAGTTGAGGTTGCTGTTGAGGATGCTTGGGTTTGATGCAGGAACCTTGATGCTTCTTGTCCGTATTCTATTTATCGACACTTCACTCTCTAAACTTGTGGACTGGTTTACCGAGCTCAGTAATCGCTTGGGGACAAGCGAGGTCTAAGCTTGGGGGAGTTGATACGTCCAAAATGCATCACTATTTTATATAGTAATTCTTTCTTATTCATTGATATATTTCATGATATGATGCTATTCATATGTTGTTTTGGCTTATTTTACACAGTTTGCAACTTTCCGGTGCCGAAGCAGCAGACGCAGGATTCAGCGGTAAAAAGTGGACGCTGAGTTTCTGAAGAAGAATACCTCCAAATTACCTGAAAATCGACGGAGGCTATTTTCCAGAAGAATCGCGAAGACACGCAAAAGAGCGACCAGAGGGGGGCCACGGGGTGCCTAGGCGGCCACCTGGCGCGGCCCCACCCCTGGTCGCACCGGGAGGGCGCCTGGACCCCCCGGGCCACTCCCGGCTCCCCTCTCTGGCATATATACTCTTCGTCATCCAAAAACCCTAGAAGATGAGAGAGTTCCGGAGTTCCGCCGCCGCTCCGTGGCGGAAACCTACAGAGAAGAAAAGCCATCTCCAGCGGGCAGATTCCGCCGGGGAGATCACCTCCCGAAAGGGGAGATCGTCACCATCGTCATCACCATCGTCACGGGCATCATCAAGATCATCATCAACATCATCCCCATCATCAGCACCATCTCCACCTCCATCCAATCTTACCTCACAATTACAACTCATGTTGTAATCCGTACTATCTATCCTCTCTACTCTATCGGTGTTGATTACTACTTTGTGGTGAATGCTATTGAGTTTTGTTGGAGAAATATTATTGTGTCCAGATTGTTTATCATCTATTTATCCCCAGTGATCATGATCTCTTTTATGTCTTGTGAGTAGTTACTTTAGTTCTTGAGGACAAGGGAGAAGTCTAGTTGTTAGTAGTCATATGATGTTGAAGTAATATGTGTTGGTTGATATTTAAGTTGTGTTGTTATTTTCCTAGTGGTGTTGTGTGAGACGAACACTCAACACTTCGCCTTATCAAGGACCTAGGGGAATACATTGTGTATAAAGAATGCTTACGGTGGGTTGCCGGAGTGACAGAAACCTAAACCCCAGTTTGCACGCTTTTGCACAAGGGAACAATGGATCACCGATCGTATTGCTATAGTTAGGCTTTTGCCTTAATTACTATCTTGTATTTGCGGATGCTTGCAAGGTGTTTAATCAGAAGAGTGCACTTATCTTAGTCTGGAGGGTGCACTAGCATAGATCCACCCACTCAACACTTATCAACACAGCAAATAGTACCGATACAGAATATGGCGAAAGCACATGACTACCTCTCCCGTGTGTCCTCAAGAACGCTTCACCTTTATAAGTTCAGTTGCTAGGCCTCTCCTTTGCTCAGAAAGGATTGGGCCACTCATTACTCTCCAGTACCTTTTACTTTGCCCGTTTTTACTTTCCTGTCGCTTATTCCAAGAAAAACCCCTAAAAAGTTATCTTTCAGTGCTTGCAGTTATCTCCTTGCCAAAGTCACTTGCTATTACCTTCTGCTCCTCGTTGGGTTCGACACTCTTACTTATCGAAAACGCTGCAATCGATCCCTTACGTTGTGGGTCATCAGGCACGTCTAGTTGGAAGCATAGCCCAGGGCTTTCTGACCGAAGAGTGCATCTCCTTTTGCACGAATTATCTAGGCATCGATAACCCCATTGGTCTGCCCTTCAACAGCCACCTCGGCAGGCTCGCTGGATGTGCTCACCGCGAGGGTCGCCGCGAAATGCATGTCGACTCCCAGGATCGACTCGCCGACTTTGAAAGAGCAAACCTAGTCGCGCTACAACACATTGACATGGCCGATCTTTGGGTGGTAGAGCACAAAACCTCAATTGAGAAGACGTACAATGACCGAGGCCAACAGTGGACGGACGGAGATGTAGTCAAAGAGCACAACTCATGCTTCACGCGTTGGTTCAAGGAAAAGCTTCTATCGTACCATTTAAATGAGGACTCTTCCGAGGAAGAAAAACTCGTATTCGCCTTGTCACAGGGCGCCGAGCACAACCTGATGACATATCAAGCGTACGATATCAAATTCTACACATTCTACACCGAGGAAAAGGACATGAAGAGCGATTATCAGAACTCTGGGGTAACGATGGAAGCCTACACCGGTAACGTCAAGAAAAGATACTACGGAAGGATCGAGGAGATCTGGGAGCTCAGCTACGCTGGAGAGAAGGTGCCGATGTTCCCCGTCAGGTGGGCCAAGAGCATCGTAAAAGAAAGCCGGTATTTCACCACCATGGTTATACCCGAAGCCAAATCCAAGACCGCGGGCGCAAACGTCACCGCGCAAAATGAGCCATGGATACTGGCTAGCCAAGTGGACCAATGCTTCTTCATTACCGACTCGTCAAAGCCCAGCCGTGTTTTCGTGAGGAGAGGCAAAAGGAACATCATCGGAATGGATGGAGCCGCCAACGAGCAAGACTTCGACAAGTACGGCGACCCGAAGATTGAAGATGACGACGACGATGATGCAGTAGCATACAAAGCAAGAAGAAGAAGGACCACCCTACCTAAATGCGGTCGCCCGTTCAAGAGAAGAAATCAAGGGGTTCCGGGGCTAAATTATGCAAACGCGAAAAAGAAGGGCAAGAAGATTGTGAAAAGATGATAGCTAAGATCCAATCACGACGATTGTTATTTCAAGATTGTTATTTCATGTCACTTGATTTCAACCTCATTTATGAGCATGTGAATGATTTCTGTTACTGCCAGGCTCACCTCATTTATGAGCATGTGAATGACTATTTTTAGAGATCTTTTAAACATTATATTATTTTATATTATGAGCATTATATTATTTTAGTACATAAAATATGAAACTACTTGCCATGATGAACTAAATGATATAAATTTGCTTTTATGGATATTGATATATTTTTCTTAAAACTTGGTCAATGTTTTTCTTAAAAAACTAATAAACCTTATATAAAGGAACGAAGCGAGTATTGTAGATGTTGATAGTTTTTGTTATATTTTGGAATGAGGGAGTATTCAAATTTCCATGTGTTTATAATTACTACACAATATAAAACTAACACACAATTATAACTATAATTATAAATAACAAAATATTAAAAGCGTTAATGGCGCACCCATGGAAAGTGCGCTATTGCTATGCCTATGCTAATGCGCACTTCCAGAAAGTGTGCCATTGCTATCTACTTACATTATGGTGCACAAACCAGATGTGCGCCATTGCTAACCCGTACACCCTAGCTAGTCCCCACCTCCCCTCCCGAAGCCCTAACCTCCCACACATCTCCCCGCGCGCAGCCGATCTCGATCCTATCTCGCCGCCGTTTGGGGGTCGGGAATTACTCCACCCCACCGCCAGTCGTGCCGGCGCCCAGCCATGCCAAGGCCGCTGCAACGCCGTCGGCTCATCCGGGCCACCACCCCATGATCATCGATCTGGCACGAGATCGGAGCAACACCAACACCAACACACTACTTGCCCGTGTCGATGACTTCTACGAGGAACACGGTGGGTGCGACATGGACGACCTTTTCCCGCCTGCTTCTCAAGAACCAAACCATGGTGCAAAAGACTCCTCCCACCCATCTCGTAGCACGGAGATTAATTCCAACAATAAGCGTCAACTGTTCAGTTCTCAGGAGACGCCTACAGCTGCCGCCTTCACCGAGGCTGAGACGGTCGAGGCGCGAAATGTTATCAACCCCAACACACTCAGGAAGGCGGTCTCCGAGCAGGTAAAGGTCCCATTACATGAGAAGCCGAAGAAGAAGGGAAGGACAAGAAGGAGGAAGGGTCCCACTACTGCGAGCCAGCCGGCACCGACGATCCGTGCTCAAGACGGGCCACCAAGACCCGATGGAATCATGTCGAGGGTGCATGTGGCGGGTAGGCCGATGCTATCTGCTGCAATGCTCGATGCTGCAATCGGTGCTATGAAGAGTCTGCATGACATTGTTCTGAATACAGAGACGCGGCGTCTCAGAGAGAATGATGTGGCATACCCGGTTTTCACCACCAAGGTGCCAAAGGGAAAGGGCTTTGTTGCTTGCGACATCGGACGTGTGATCTTCCTGCGGTTTGATGACATCTTCTCTATGTTTCACCTTTTTCCACTGCACTACACATTCGTTCGGCTATTTGCGCTCAATATGGAGATGAGTATCATTAGAGACAAGACCCCGGACATCGTTATAGTCGACCCCTTATACATGCGTGCCAAGCTCTTGACCAGCCCCGGGGACCAGCGACTCGCTAGTGATTACCTCGAAGGCGTCATTCTAGCGAACAAGGATAAGGACAACTTCCTTGTGCCTTACTTTCCCGAGTAAGTCATCCCCTCACGTCCCCGTAACGTACATCGCTCTAAACCCGAAATGGTCCATGTCCACGTATTTGGACCCGAACCGTGAGTCGAACAAAGACTACACAAATATCAAGAAAGTTCTCGATGAGGCTCTCTCGCGCTACTCCAAATCTGGAGTCACCTTCAAGAAGGAAGTTGTTAGGTACGGCGCGCATGTGTTCACTCACGTAACGAAGTTCGCCTGCTTCAAGCAGCCGCCTGGCGGTCAGAAGGATGCCTACTACGCCATCCATCACATGCTGGGGTTCATACGAGACCATCAGCAGCTTACGCTCCTAGCTCATCTCAAGCACTAGGCTGAACTCTTGTCGGTAATCCAAGACGCCGACCTCAGACAAGAATTATTTCGCATCCAGCCGGAGTTGGCAGGAATCATCTTTGAAGATGTCCTTCATAACACGGGGGAGTTATACCTCAACAATCAACTGTCCAACCGTGAAATAGATACAATGCTAAGATTGCAGGCTGACGGCGATCGCTCATTCATGACCATCACGAAAGACGGCGGCTTCACCCACGCTCCGGCCCGTGAGCGGAGTCAAAAGTCTTGATGCCCATGCGCCTAGCTATGTTCTTCTGGACTATCGACGAGATCTCGTGTGTGTTGTATAAACTTTTATGAACTTGTCTGTACATATGTCTCCTTAGTTTAAACAGTCATCATTCAACTTATATGTAATCGATGTTATTTATTACTAGGACCATGAACCGTGTGCTATTAATGTGTGTTGCTTTTCTCTTCCTTTGGTCCTTAATTTTGTTGTATATATATGCACTACTTAAATATTATCTGTAAGTTTCTCTTAATGTTTTGTTTATCCAGTGCATAAAGCAGATGCCGTCGTATGTCGTGTACATTGGTAGGATTCCCGGAGTCTACGACGACTGGGAGGATTGTCGGAGACAGGTTCACCGTTTTAGCGGTAACAGTTACAAAGGGTACCCCACAAGGGCGGAGGCGGAAGCTAGATACGCGCGCTATCTAGCGGGGGAGAGGAGGGAGCGGAGGAGGAACCGGTTGAAGATCACTTTGGTCACGATGATGCTCATCGTGACCGCCACCCTCTTCTTCAATGTCATGGTAGTTTAGATATATCGACTTGTAATGTGATCAAACTCGCTACTCGAGACTTGAAATGTTCTAAATTTGTTCGGTATTTTGAATTTGGAGACTAATATGATGATTTGTAATCGGAGACTAATCTTCTACTGTGCTGTTTATAAATCTGTTGTTTATATCTGTGTTGTTTAGAAATCTGCTGTTTATATCTGTGCAAATACATAAAAGAAAAAGAAAAAAAACCCTGATATTCATAGTAATGGCGCACATAGTGTGCTTCAGTAGCGCATGTGGAGAAACACACCAATGGCGCACTTCCTGAAAGTGCGCCATTAGTAACCTAGAGCGAAGACACACATGTGGTGGGACCAGTAACATCAGTGGCGCATTTCAGGCTATAGTAATGGCGCACTTCTGGTGCGCCATTAGCATACAGGATAGTAATGGCGCACTTAATGTGCGCCATTACTATCACTTACTAATGAGGTGCTAGTAATGGCGCACCCAAAGTGCGCCATTGATGTCAAAACATAGTGCGCCATTAAAGACCTTTTTTCCAGTAGTGATACACGCTCCGCTTGAATTAGAACTCATCATAGGATTTGCATGCTTATTCTTTTAGCTGTGAGTTGTTCTTTTTCTTTTCTTAGCTGCTGCTCTGTTTAGTTGTAGTGCTTTAGTTTTTTCTAGAGCTTTACTTTTATTTTAGGTTGAACTTTCTATAGGTTGCATGTTTTATCTGGTTAGAGAGTTTGCCTGTTGCACTAAGTTTTGTGTCTTGACTAGAAGTAGGTAGTTGAAGTTGCTTTTCTCTTTGTAGTAGTAACTTGCAAAAGTTTTGAGGTATTGACTAGAGTAATGTTTGAACTTTTAGTGTCAAGAGCTCGAGCCTATTAGTGATAGATGTCGTATTTTGGGCAATCCGTGTGTTTTTCGAAAACCAAAAAACCCTGTTGAGAACTCTAGCTACTATATGGATCACTAACCTCTGGAGGGTTCGAATATTAGAGGACACTCACGTACCATGAGTCAAGAATGCGCAAGGATAACCAAACCCCCATACACTCCTCCTCGGGGTACTTGTCTCTTTTTGAACCTCCTTATTAGATTGAGAGCTACCGATAATAAGTGCATGAGTTCTTCGGACTAATGTGAGTATTCGAAAGTTGACACTTCCACCCACCTATACTTTTTCTAGCCTCTTCTGTACCGTGCATTGCCCTTTCTCATCTTGAGAGTTGGCGCATACTTCGCCGGTGCATCCAAACCCTTGGCACGATACGCTCTGTCATCATAAGCCTCCTTATATCTTTCCTCAAAATAGCCACCATACCTACCTACAAGGCATTTCTATAGCCTTTCAGAGATACATTGCCATGCAACATCCATCTTCTCGTGACTTGATCCTCATGTCAGACATGTTCCTGCTACACTGGCAGTGGCAGACATTAGCATCATGATAGTTATATCTTCTTTATATGAGTACCTTTGTAAAGTGTGAAAGATCTCCTATATTCATGTAAAATATAGAGTGTTTCCCCTAAAGTGAGGAAAAGATCCCAAAGAGGAAAATATCAAAAGATCCCAAAGAGGAAAAATGAGAGTTAAATAGAAATAGCCATGGAGCCAGTTGCTGCTTTCTGCTGTTTTTGTATTTCAGGTTTTCCGGCCATTAAAAGTGCTCCAAAAAATCCGGAAAAATCAGATAAAAAATCAGCATCACGGATGCTTCCGGAAACACCAAAGGAGGGAAGGGGGGCCACCACCAGGAGGCTAGGAGGGTCCCTGGCGCGGCCCCACCCTAGGCCGCGCCAGGAGGCCTCCTGGCTGCCTGGTGGGTCCCCTCGACAGCCCCCTTCGCCTATATTTACCCCTCGGGGTGGAAACCCCTAAGATGGACTCCTCTTTCATGATCTCGCCTCTGTACCGCCGCCGCCGCGGTTTCAAGATCGGGGATGCCTGGAGAAGCTGCTCCGGCACCCTGCCGGGAGAAGCTACCCCCTCCGGGAGACCATCCATAGCCATGGACGCCTCCCGTATGTACCGTGAGTAGTTTCCCTTGGACCATGGCCCCGTGACCAGTAGCTATGTGATCTGTCTCTCCCTTCTTTGTGCTTCCACTTTCGAGACCTCGTGAGCTGCCTCACATGATCGAGGCACCTTTGTAATTTTCTGCTGTTGCTATGCTGAGTTTGTTGGGATCTGATTGATTATGAGACTATGTTCATATTGTGATGAGTAATATATTTGGTTCTTCTCTTTTATATTTTGTTCTGGAGGTAATTCTTGCATGTTCCCCGTTGCCGTATTTTACTTTGGCCAACTGATTTATTGCAACTCCAAGAGGGAGCGTTATGCTTGATTGTGGGTTCAGCCCCTTGATGTCTAGCTTGAGTGAAAGAAACATGAGACTAGGGGATGTGCTGTTGACACCAGGGATAAAACAACGGTGCTTGTATCTGTGGGTGCAAGGATTGTTTACTTTACGCAAAGTTCTTTTAATGCAGTTGTCTGTTGCTTTGAGTTTACACTTTGGGTGGGATTCGCAACTTAATACTAGCGAGATGTTCTGGAGAGATATCTCAAGGTGGATGATTCGTAGTAGATGCAGATGGATTTCGGTCTACTTACCTTGGCGTACTGCCCATTGCTTTTGAGCCCTTCCTTTCTTTCCAGCATAGTTAGCATTGCGGTGCCTTCATAATGTTGTCAATTTCCCAACTGTGATTTTTTACCTCGCTAGCACTTTTATCGTCTTTTGGGAGAGAGACATCACTAGTGAAAATCACGCGACCTTGGTCCATCTTCATATCATTGTTTACACCCTCAATTTACTTTCAGTCTTTACTTTCAATTTCCACTATCATTATCTCTTGCGTTGATCCTTTGTAAACGGCAAGGCCGGAGGAATTGACAACTCCTCTGTACTCGTTGGGAGCAAAGTTATTTGTATCTGTGTGCAGGTCCAGGTGAAGTTAGGAACCTCGGCGCCATTGTTCACTTTACCACCTTCTTGTATCCTTCGGAGTCCTACAGGAGACAAACCTTGGTATCTTTGCCAAGGGAAAACTTGCCGCTGCACTATATCTCACCCTGCACTTGGGGTAATCAACGAGGGCTTGAAGAGTATAACACTCTCCTGCCATCAGTTACCTCAAGTGGAAGGTGAGATGTAGCGTAGCAGCAAATTTCCCCTATGTAGAGGATAGGGTTTGTCTCCCTTAGGACTCGCATAGATACAAGAAGGTGGTAAAGTGAATAGTGGCGCCGAGGTTGCTAACTTTTCCTGGAACTGCACACACAGAAAATAACTTTGCTCCCAACGAGTATAGAGGAGTTGTCAAGTCCTCCGGCCTTGCTGTTTACAAAGGATAAACGCAAGAGATAATAATAGTTGCAATTGAAAGTAAAGACTGAAAGTAAATTGATGATGTAAACAATGGTGGAAATATGGACCGGGGTCCCGTGATGTTCACTAGTGATGTCCCTCTCCCAAAAGACGATAAAAGCCGGGAAACTGACCAGATTATAAACGCACCGCAATGCTAACTATGTTACAAAAGAAAGGAAGAGGCTCAAAAGCAATGGGCAGTACGCCAAAGTAAGTAGACCGAAATCCAACTGCATTTACTAAGAATCATCCACCTTGAGATATCTATCCAGAACATCTCGCTGGTATTAAGTTGTGAATCCCACCCAAAGTGTAAACTCGAAGCAACAGACAACTGCATTAAAAGAACTATGCGTAAAGTAAACAATCCTTGCACCCGCAAGTACAAGGACCGTTATTTTATCCCTGGTGGCAACAACACATCCCCTAGTCTCATGTTTCTGTCACTCAAGCTAGACATCAAGGGGCTGAACCCACAATCAAGCATAACGCTCCCTCTTGGAGTTCCAACAAATCACTTGGCCAGAGTAAAATACGGAAACGGAGAACATGCAAGAATTTACTAGAGAACACAAATATAAAAGAGTACCAAATATATTACTCATCACAATCTGAACATAATCTCATAATCCATCAGATCACAACAAACTCATCATAGCAACATAGAAAACTACAAAAGTTCCTCGATCATGTGAGGCAGCTCACGAGGTCTCGAAAGTAAAAGCACAAAGAGGGGAGAGGTACATCACATAGCTACTGGTCACAGACCCATGGTCCAAGGGGGACTACCCACGGCACATCCGAGAGGCATCCATGGCTATGGATGATCTCCCGGAGGGGATTCCTCCTTCCGGAAGGGTGCCGCGGCAGCTTCTCCTTGCAGGCCCGATCTTGAAACGGCGGCGACGGCAGAACAGACAGGAGAACGGGAATAGCAGATCGATATTAGGGGTTTCCGTCATGGGAGGGGGGGGGTAAATATAGGAGAAGGGGGGCACCGAGAGGGGCCACAGGGCAGCAAGGAGGCCTCCTGGCGCGGCCTAGGGTGGGGCCGCTCCAGGGACCCTCCTAGGGCCGTGGTGGGTCCACCCCCTTCTCTCTTGATTATTCGGGAAGCTTCCGGGTCGCTGATTTTTTATTGTATTTTTCCGGAATTTATTTGGCACTTTTAATGGCCGTAAAACCTGAAATACAAAAATAGCAGAAAAACAGGAACTGGCAACTGGGTGCACTGAGTTAATAGGTTAGTCCAAATATGATAAAAAGTCTATAAAATTTCAAGAAAAACATGGCAAAGTCACACAAATCATTCATGGAGAAAGAAGAAATTATAGATACGTTTGGGACGTATCAACATCCCCAAGCTTAATTCTTGCTCGTCCTCGAGTAGGGAAATGATAACAAGCATAATTTATGTGGTGACATGCCACACAGCCATATAAGGACTTTTAAGTAAAGCAATCAAAGCATGCAATTCAATTCAAGTGTTAACAATCAAGAGTCTATATTAACATTAACACAAGTAACAAAAGAACAAAAGGTGCAAGAGCTCTCGCTATCCGTGACTCGAATGTCTCTAAAAGGTGTTTGCGTGCAAGAAAGGGGATAGGGAAATACGAGATAAAAATAGTTGTTGATAACTACTATCTACTAATGTTTCACACTTGGTCTCCTTTGGATTCTTATCTAGACTCGTCCCCAGACCACTTGTCAGGTACAAGTCAAACTGATCCACTCCTTTTCGATAGTTTGAGCACTCATGCAATGGATGAGCGTGAGCAAGAAAGTTGACACCTAACAGGCGAAACAGAAAGAAGGTGGAGGAGGAAGACAAAAAAGGTGTGAAAGGCTCACATCAATGAGGACAATCATAGGAGAGAGAAGACCATATGATAGATATGATGTGAGGAGTAGGGATTGCCATGCAACGGATGCACACGTGAGCTAAAAGCTCTCCAAAGGAACTAGTGGGGGTGCATCCAACTTGCTTGCTCATGAAGACCTAGAGCTCTTTTGAGGAGGCTCATCATTGGAATATACAAGCCAAGTTATATATTGTGAAGGTTCCCCACATAGCTATATGCATGTACGATGATCTCTATGGAGTACAAGGGATAGAGGATGAAGTACTAGTGTGGATCTCTCAAAAGGAATAGTAGTGTGCCCCCTTCTCTCTTTTTATTTTTCTTTTTCTCTTTTTTCTATTTTTGTATTTTTTTGGTGGCCTCAATGGCTCTTTCTATTTCTCTCATTTGTCCTCTTTGGGATCTTTTGATTTTTTCCTCTTTGGGATCTTTTCCTCACTTTAGGGGCAACACTCTTTATTTTACAAGAATATAGGAGATCTTTCACACTTTACAAAGGTACTCACATAAAGAAAATGTAACTATCATGATGCAAATGTATGCCTCTGCCATGGTAGAAGGATATGAAATGATACTAGCGCGTCATGTAGAAATGGTTAGGGCAAGGCCCAACTAACATTTGGCTCATCGATCAAGCAAGTAGCATGTATGACATGAAGATCAAGTCATGAGAAGATGGATGTTGCATGGCAATGTATCTCGGAAAGGCTATGGAAATGCCTTGATAGGTACGTATGGTGGTTGTTTTGAGGAAAGATATAAGGAGGTTTATGATGACAGAGCGTATCGTGCCAAGGGTTTGGATGTACCGTCGAAGGTGGACTCCAACTCTCGGAGTGAGAAGGAGGCAATGCACGGCACATGAGAGGCTAGAAAAATATGGGAAGGTGGAAGTGTCAACTTTCGAATACTCACATTAGTCCAAAGAACTCATGCACTTATTTTTGGTAACTCTCAATCTAATAAGGAGGTTCACAAAGAGACAAGTACCCCGAGGAGGAGTGTATGGGGGTTTGGTTATATTTGCGCATCCTCGACTCATGGTACGTGAGTGTACTCTAATATTCGAACCCTCCAGAGATTAGTGATCCATCTAGTAGCTAGAGGTCTCAACAGGGGTTTGGTTTTCGAAAAATACACTGATTGCCCAAAATACGACATCTATCACTAATAGGCTCGAGCTCATGACACCAAAAGTTCAAACATTACTCTAATCAATCCTCAAAACTATTGCAAGTTACTACTACAAAGAGAATAGCAACTTCAACTACCTACTTTCTAGTCAAGAAACAAAACTCAGTGCAACAGGCAAACTCTCTAACAAGATAAAACATGCAACCTATAGAAAGTTCAACCTAAGATAAAAAAAAATCTCTAGAAGAAAACTAAAGCACTATAACCAAACAGGGCAACAACTAAGAATTGAAAAAGAACAACTCACAGCTAAGAGAATAAGCATGCAAATCCTATGAGGAGTTCTAGTTCAAGCGGAGCGTGTTTCTCTCCCACACAAAAGAAAGCTGGGATATAACTTGTTATGAACAGCAAACAAAGCTAAGGAAAACTAAAAATAAAAACCTAAGAGTGAGACGCTCCAAGCATAGCATATAACGCATGAAGTGATAAAAATATAGTGAGACGAAGGACGAACAGATAATTGTTGATGAAGAAGGGGATGCACGGGGGCATCCCCAAGCTTAGACGCTTGAGTCTCCTTGAATATTTATTTTGGGATGCAAGGGGTCATCCCCAAGCTTGAGCGTTTGACACTCCAGGATCTTCTTTCATCATCTTCCATCGCACACTTGAAAACTCCCTTCATACACAACTCGTCATAAGCTCATTAGAGAGGTTAGTACCCTATTAAAATAATTTTTCCCTTACTGGAAATAATGATATTCTTGAAGATCTATTGTTTCCCAAGATTTCCAAAAAGTTTTTGCATAGAAAAAGAAATCTTAAGGTTTGCAAAAGTAAAGAGAGACAAAATGTGGCAGAATCTGTGAAAAACAGAACAACAGGTAGTAAAGAATTTTTTAGGGATACTTCGGAACTCAAATCAAAAAAATCAGAACATACGAAAGTTCCGTGATTGTATAGAGCACGCTGTGTAAAAAATTCAGCTCAAAAAGATGAACTGGGATTTTTCTACGATTTTTCCCGTCACGAGGACATAATCTGTTTTCTGGACAACATGTCACAACTTTCACTTCCCTTGTCATATGAGGCTATAAATGGCACAAAGCTTGAAAAGTAAAGATACAATGATGTTGATACAGTAGTAAAAGTCATCAAGACCACTAAAAAATAGAAGAAAAACAAAAAGGAAAACCTAAATTCGTTGCGGACTGCCTCCCGAAAGCGCTTCTTTAAAGCCATTAGCTAGGCTTAAAGCAAAATATCAAGTCTTATCTAGAAAGTAACTAGCCCGTGTGACGGACTCAAAAGGAAAATTAATATTTTTCCTAGGGAAATGTTCCATCCCTTTCTTGAGAGGGAATTGGAATTTGATATTCCCCTCTTTCATATCAATAACAGCACCAACGGTGCAAAGAAAAGTACGTCCCAAAATAATTGGACAAGAGTGCTCACACTCAATGTCCATAATAGTAAAATCAACGGGAACATAATTGTCATTGACAATGATAAGAACATCGTCGATCTTCCCCGAAGGTTTCTGTACGGAAGAATCGACAAGACGAACACCAAAAGAACAAGGATCAAAAGGTTTCAATTCAAGCATATCATACATTCTTCTCGGGATAACAATGGTACTAGCTCCAACATCACAAAGAGCAAATCAAGAGAAGTTATTCAATTTTATTTTTATCATAGGATCCCAACCATCTTCTAGCTTCCTAGGTATGGAGGCTTCCAGTCTAAGCTTCTCCTCTCTAACTTTGATTAGAGCATTGGTGATATGCTCTGTGAAGGCAAGATTAAGTGTGCTAGTGTGGGGGTCTCTAGACATTTTGTGTAGGAAACCAATAACTTCAGGTAAGGTGTAGTTGTCAAAGTCTAGATCACTACTATTTATCAAGGAGGTAGTGATATAATTTAGGCTCACTTGTTTGAAAGAGTCTATGTACATAGAGGTTTCTTCGTCTATGGTTGAGGTGGTAGCATCACCATTGATAGGTCCAGCGGGACTAGGGGTGTGATGGGTGCTAATAGTTTGGTCATCCTCAACAACTTGGATAGTAGCTACTGTGTGGTAGGTAGGAAGGCTCTTAACTCTCTCTTCTTCCTCCTTTTCTCAAGCCCATCTCGCTTTAAGTTTGCCCAACATCCTAATGTTTTCATTAATTTTCACTTGGATAGCATGCATAGGAGTGGTTTTCCTCTCCTCGGGGGGAGAAGTTATAATCTTAAGCATCTGAACGTCATGGGCTATGTTGTCTACCTTCGAAGAGAGGATATCTAATTTGTCCAATTTATCTTCTACACTCTTGTTGAAGGCTTTTTGGGTAGTGATAAAGTCTTTAAGCATACTCTATAGTTCAGAAGTGGGGTTCTTGTTGCTAGGATAAGTGTTGTCTTTCCCAAAAGTGGATGGAAACGGCCTAGGATTACTAGCAAAGTTGCCCCTATAAGCATTATTATTGAAGTTGTTTCTAGAGATAAAATTCACATCTACTTGTTCTTGAGCAACCAAGGAATTTAAAGAAACATCTTGAGGATCAATAGGAGCTTGCTTGTTAAGTAGAGACATGATCAAGTCAGCCTTTTCATTAAGAGAGGAGATATCCTCGACAGAATTTTCCTTCTTACCAGTTGGAGATCGTTCGGTGTGCCACTGAGAGTAGCTCAACATCATCTCATCAAGTAGCTTTGTGGCAGCACCAACTGTGGTTGACATGAAAGTTCCTCCCGCGGCCGAGTCTAACAGATTCCGTGAGGTAAAGTTTAAGCTTGCATGAAAAGTCTGGATAACCATCCAGGTAGTCAAACAATGTGTATGGCAGTTCTTAACAAGAGATTTCATTCGTTCCCAAGCTTGGGCAACGTGTTCATTATCCAATTGCCTAAAATTCATAATATTACTTCTTAACTAGATAATTCTAGCAGGGGAATAGTACTTCCCAATAAAAGCATCCTTACACTTGTCCCAAGAATCAATACTATTCTTAGGTAGGGATTGCAGCCACTCCTTGGCTCTTCCTCTCAAGGAGAATGGAAAAATCTTCAGCTTGACGATGTCTCCATCTACTTCCTTGTACTTTTTCATATCACAAAGCTCAACAAAGTTATTTAAGTGCAAGGCAGCATCCTCTCCAGCGCCTGAGAATTGATCTTTCATAAAAAAATTAAGAAAAGCAGATTTAATTTCATAAGAAGGTGCTGAGGTGGCACGTGGAGCAATATGAGTGCAGATAAAGTCACTATTGTTGTGACTAGTGAAGTCACACAACTTGGTGTTTTCATTGGAACCCATAGTAGCAGCAGGTATTTTTGGTATTTTTGATAAGGGACACCACAGTAAAAACTGATAGACAAACTAGAAAGACTAAAAAGAAAAGGTAAAAGATAGTGTGCAACTCCCCTATCTTGTAGACTGGAGTCCCCGGCAACGGTGCCAGAAATTAGCTTGATACGGCGAGGATAGTTCTCACTCCTCGTTGGTTACCCCAAGTGGAAGGTGAGAAGTAGCGTGGCAGCAAATTTCCCCTTTGTAGAGGATAGGGTTTGTCTCCCGTAGGACACGCAGAGATACAAGAAGGTGGTAAAGTGAACAGGGGCGCCGAGGTTGCTAACTTCGCCTGGACCAGCACACACAGAAAATAACTTTGCTCCCAAGGAGTACAGAGGAGTTGTCAATTCCTCCGGCCTTGCTGTTTACAAAGGATCAACGCAAGAGATAATAATAGTTGAAATTGAAAGTAAAGACTGAAAGTAAATTGATGATGTAAACAATGGTGGAAATATGGACCGGGGTCTCGTGATGTTCACTAGTGATGTCTCTCTCGCAAAATACAATAAAAGTGCTAGCGAGGTAAACAAATCACAGCTGGGCAATTGACAGGATTATAAACGCACCGCAATGCTAACTATGCTACAAAAGAAAGGAAGAGGCTAAAAAGCAATGGGCAGTACGCCAAAGTAAGTATACTGAACTCCAACTCCATCTACTACGAATCATCCACCTTGAGATATCTATCCAGAACATCTCGCTGGTATTAAGTTGCGAATCCCACCCAAAGTGTAAAATCAAAGCAATAGACAACTGCATTAAAAGAACTATGCGTAAAGTAGACAATCCTTGCACCCGCAAGTACAAGCACCGTTGTTTTATCCTTAGTGGCAAGAACACATCCCCTAGTCTCATGTTTCTGTCACTCAAGCTAGACATGAAGGGGCTGAACCCACAATCAAGCATAACGCTCCCTCTTGGAGTTGCAACAAATCACTTGGCCAAAGTAAAATACGGCAACGGAGAACATGCAAGAATTTACTAAAGAAAACAAATATAAAAGAGAACCAAATATATTACTCATCACAATCTGAACATAATCTCATAATCCATCAGATCCCAACAAACTCAGCATAGCAACATAGAAAACTACAAAAGTGCCTCGATCATGTGAGGCAGCTCACGAGGTCTCGAAAGTGAAAGAACAAAGAGGGGAGAGCTACATCACATAGCTACTAGTCACAGACCCATGGTCCAAGGGGGACTACTCACGGCCCATCCGGGAGGCGTCCATGGCTATGGATGGTCTCCCGGAGGGGATTCCTCCTTTCGGCAGGGTGCCGGGGCACCTTCTCCTAGCAGCCACGATCTTGAAACGGCGGCGGCGGCAGAACAGAGAAGAGAACGGGAATAGCAGATCAATATTAGGGGTTTCCGTCACGGGGGGTAAATATAGGCGAAGGGGGCACTGAGAGGGGCCATAGGGCAGCCAGGAGGCCTCCTGGCGCGGCCTAGGGTGGGGCCGCGCCAGGGACCCTCCTGGGGCCCTGGTGGGTCCACCCACCTTCCCTCTTGATTATTCGGGAAGCTTCCGGGTCGCTGATTTTTTATTGGATTTTTCAGGAATTTATTTGGCACTTTTAATACAAAAACAGCAGAAAAACAGGAACTGGCAACTGGGTGGACTGAGTTAATAGATTAGTCAAAATATAATAAAAAAGTTTATAAAAGTTCAAGCAAAACATGGCAAAGTCAGACAAATCATGCATGGAGCAAGAAGAAATTATAGACACATTTGGGACGTATCAGCGGCCGGCGCGGGCTCCCGGCCACGCATGGCGACAGCGCAGCGTCCCGGCGGCGACCTGCGTAGAGGGGAAGGGGGTGACGACGGAGAGGAAGGAGGTGGGAGGAGAGGAGGCGGCGGGTGGTGCTCCTCTCTGGCGTCGGGTGGCTGTGCAGCAGGGTCTTACCTACGCGCAAGTCTGCGCAACATCTAGAGTGCAGTGTATCGCAGCCCAGGCAACGTTGTAGGGGCGTGTGCCAAAATAGAGTGCATACACTTGGAACACGATCGAGTGAGCTAGTAGTGTAAGCACTCACGGAGCTTCCGAGTGCTCAGGCGAGGAACCCATATGCGAAGCGCTTACTCGAAAGATCATCGAGTAGGATAATCTGTAATAACACCCACAGAGCGTTGGAGTTCTCGGGCGGGATCCGTTTGCTCGATTCTTCATGTCTTGCATCTTTGTGAGAGTAGTTACTCGAGAACTTAGTGGTTTCTGTGAGTAAGAACTTGAGCCCTGTATATGTGTTTCTCTTGCGGGAGGACAGTAGCCACTCGCACCCTCAGAATATGAACCATGCTGCTTTTTCTCCCTGTAGCGGTGGCAAGATGCTCCCGATGGGAGTGAATTTCGATGAAATCAAAATGAAGAGAAAAATTGTGTAGCTTACACAAGGTTGGTCACTTGGTTGTGGTATGGGCAGTCAAAATGTCTCGGGAGCTTGTGATGGCGTGCGCTTAGCTTTTTCTGGAAAGATGGGACATCACAGAGGGCCTTGACAGCTGTGAACAATTATGTGATGTGGCCGGGGATGATGTGACACATCGTGCCGCGGTAATTTCACGGCATGCGATGATGGCTCCTTGTTTTTCATGCATCATGGGCAGCATGTTTACTGCATCGGTTGATATTTCCATGCCACGTTTCAATCGGGGGATCGTGTCTCGACGGATCGCTTCTCAGATCAACGGTAGATAGGTGATCTGGCTCCGTTGGTTATATAAGGGAGGCCCGCGGTAATTTCTAGGTTCACTTCCCCTTGCCTTCCTGATCTTCTTCTTCCTCTGCTTCTTGCCCCCCATACTCCTGCTCTTCGCGATGATTCGCAGGGATCATGGCCGGCAAAGGTGACCGGGCGGTGGGAGAGGTCGTCCTTTGAGGCTGCCTATCTAGAGACACTGGTTGCTGACGGGCACATTGCTGAGGGTGCTTCTCGGATCCCAGGGGAAGAGGAGGTGCCTGCGCCTCATGGCGATGAGCGGGTATGCTTTCAAAGCTTCTTTCCCCGCGTTTTTTCACTCCCTGTGCATCCGTTTTTCCGTGGGCTGCTATTCGCGTACCAGCTGCATCTGCATGATTTGACTCCCAATGGGATACTGCACATAGTGTGCTTTCTCATGCTATGTGAGTGATTTTTGGGGGTTTATCCTCATTGGGGGCTCTAGAGGCACCTCTTTAGCGTGAAGAGGACCAATTCAGAGTACTCTATTGGTGGCGTCGGCATTTCCATCAATGTTAAGAATGAATACTTCAATCTGGAGAAGTTAGATTATGTCCACACGTGGCGGAAGGGATGGTTCTATCTAAAGGATCAAACTTTCGTTGGTTAGGTGTATGGCCTGGAACCGTTTGACTTGTTTGTCCAGGTGGCAAAACAGTCATCTTGGGGTCATATCTTGTCTTCTGCTGAGCTGGAGGTGGTGGAGCCCATGATGCGGGTCGTCAAGGACCTGTAGGGAAGGATTTCTGGTGGGCAGCTGATACATGAGATAACTTATCGCCCACGTTGGTTACCCCAAGTGGAAGGTGAGATGTAGCATAGTGGCAAATTTTCCTTAGCAACGATGCTAAGGTTTAGATTGTCTCCAGTAGGACTCTAATAGATACAAGTACGTGGTGAAGTGAACAATGGCGCCGTTCACAACCAAGGTTTCTTACTTCACCTGGACCTGCACACACAACAGATAGCCTTGCTCCCAACGAGTACAGAGGAGTTGCTAATTCCTCCGGCCTTGTTGTTTACAAAGGATAAGACGCACAGGATAATAATGATAGATAGTGATAGCAACGGAAAAGTAAATACTGAAAGTAAATTGATAGTGTAAACAGTGGTGGTAATATGGACCGGGGTCCCATGATGTTCACTAGTGATGTCTCTCTCCCAAAAGACGATAAAATAGCCATGCGAGGTAAACAAATTACAATTGGGAAATTGACAGGATTATGTGCGCAAACCAATGCTAATTATGAAAAACAGAAAGGAAGAGGCTCAAAAGCACGGGCGGTACGCCAAGACAAGTAGACCGAAATCCATCTGCATCTACCCACTAATTATCCACCTTGAGATATCTATCCAGAACATCTCGTTGGTATTAAGTTGCGAATCCCACCCAAAGTGTAAAGTCAAAGCAACAGACAACTGCATTAAAGAACTTTGCGTAAAGTAAACAATCCTTGCACCCTCAAGTACAAGCACCGTTGTTTTCCTCCTTGTGGCAAAAGCACATCCCCTAGACTCATGTTTCTGTCACTCAAGCTAGTCATCGGGGGGCATGAACTCACAATCATGCATAACGCTCCCTCTTGGAGTTACTACCTACTACTTGGCCAAAGCAATAAACGACAACGGAGAACATGCAAGAGTTACTCAAGAACATAAATATAAAAGAAGAGAATCAAATATATAACTCAATCACAATCTGAACATAATCTCATAATCCATAGGATCCCAACAAACTCAGCATAGCAACAGCAGAAAGATTACATATGTGCCTCGATCATGTAGGGCAGCTCACGAGGTCTAATCCATGAAGAACAAAGAGGGGAGGAGAACATCACATAGCTACTGATCATGGACCCATGGTCCAAGGTGGACTACTCACGGTACATCCGGGAAGCATCCATGGTGGCGGAGAAGCTCCCGGAGGTGATTCCTTCCTCCGGCAGGGTGCCGGGAAGAGGTCTTCTGGTGCTCCCGATCTTGGAAGCGCGGCGGCGGAGGAACAGAGGAGAGATCGCGAAAAAGGGTTCCGTCCCCGAGGGTTTCTTGTCACGGGGAATAAATAGGCGAAAGGGGGCAGCCAGAGGTGGGCCTGGGGCTCCAGGCACCCCCCTGGCGCGACCAGGGGCCTGGCCGTGCCCTCTGGCCACCTGGGCCCCCTGACTCCCCTCTGGCCCCTCCTGGGCTCTTCGCGAAGCTTCCGGTACGCTGATTTTTCCTATATTTTTCCCATAATTTTTCTGGTACTTTTTAATAAGGTGGAAACCTGAAATAGAAAAATAGCAGAAAACAGGAACTGGCACTGTGGTGCACTGAGTTAATAGGTTAGTCCAAATATGATCAAAAGTGTATGGAAGTTCATCAATATCATAGCAATATCACACAAAAGAGGCATGGAGCAAGCAGAAATTATAGATACGTTTTGGACGTATCAGCTGCTGATCACTGTTTTCTTGAAAATGTGAATCCAGCCGCTCCAGCATCGAGTGTACCCCATGTAGCGGTACTCTAGACTCGCGGTCCCGACCAGATGCTCTCCTGATGATATTACATGCCGCGCTCTATTGTATCGGATCCTGTAGGTTTCCAAGTTTACTAGTAAAAATCTTGTTAGCTTTGTTGTTCCTTATGCTGAAGATGTGCCGCTACCTGAGGTACTTTATCTTTTCCTTGGTTGTAGGAGTTATTTACTTTTTCTTTGCTGATTTTTCCTTTTTTCTATAGGACCACATTCATGTCCTCAACAATCTATCGCAGTTTGAGGATTCTGAGATGTGGGAGGACCCGGAGGATACACCGGTTGCTTCCGCACCCAAGATGGGAGAAGGTGCTGTTTAGGCTGCGGGTGTTGAGTGATGACCCTCAACTATAGGGGATCGATTGCAGTGTCCTCACGGATAAGTTAACCCAATTTATTGATTCGACACAAGGGGACACAAAGAGTATTTATAAGCTTTGACAGTTGAGTTGTCAACTTGCAACAAAGTATTAATAGCAACTATGATATGATAGTGATAATGATAACGGAAAAAGTAAACTAGTAGTAACCAGCAGGATTAAAACACTGTAGGCTAGGGAGATGGATGGTTGGGCGCTGCATGAATAAGAATGAACATGTAATAGATTCTCACACGGGGCAAGGCACACAGAAAAGTAATGATCATCTAGGAAAATATCAAACATTAGGCATGTATCCCAAAGGTAGTTATGCGTTCTTGCAATAAGAACTTGCAAAACATCTAATGTCTTACCACCCCTCTATGAAAGGGGCCAAAAGGAACTTATGGAGATTATGCTGCTCCTGTCAAAGAGCACCGGATCAAAGCAATAAACTCAATGGATAGATGGAATCCTCAAATTATGGACCAGCCCCTTTGGTGTCCCAAGCTTTCACCTTTGGGATCGCAGGTTCCGGACCATAATAGGCGCATACAACTCATAGATAGGATCTTGAACACAAATAAACTAATGAAAACATAAGTGGTTCAGATCTGAAAACATGGCACTCGGGCCCAAAGTAAAAAGCATTAAGAGCAACAAGTTGTAGCAAAGATGATAAACACCAAAGTAGATGATAGGTAACATGCCCCCAACCATCTGACGAACTATTACATGATCAATCTCATCCAATCCCTACCATCCCCTTTGCCTACGGCAGGGAATTACTCACATATGTGAAGGGAAGTCATGGAGGGAGGATGGAGTGGTGATGGTGATGACGATGGCGACGATCTCCCCTCTCCGGAGGCCAAATCAGCCTCCATATTAGCCCTCCCGAGGAAGAATAGAGGTTGGCAGCGTCTCTGCGACGGGTTCTGGAAAAGTGACTTCTTTTTCGGAGTTTCCCCGTCACAGGAATAAATAGGAGACGAAGTAGGGCACCAGGGGAGGGGGAGTCTCCCAGGCGGCCACCCAACGCGTCCCCTCCCCTGGCCGCGCCCACAAGGCGCCTGGGGCCCCCCTGGCTGCCCTCTGGCCCCCCTTATGGCTTCGGGATCCTTCGAGTGCGTGGATTTTCTGGGAATTTTCTGAGATGTCCAAAAATCCATTTTCGTGCGCACAATAAAACCATACAGGCAGCTCTGCTGAAAACAGCGTTAGTCCGGGTTAGTTTAGCTCAAATCATGCAAGAATGAGGGCAGAACAATAGAAAAAGTGTTTGGAAAAGTAGATACGTTTGAGACGTATCAACTCCCCCAATCTTATCCTATTGCTTGTCCTCAAGAAATTCAGTTCAACGACATGTACGCGACAAAGAAAACTTTGACAAACTCTTTTGCTTCATAAGATGTATATAAGCCGGTACTACGAAAATAGTTTAGCAAGTATCAAAACAATGCTATGAGAACAATGCACGAAGCAATTCTTCTTTCAAGTGATCAATCACAAACGACCAATAGTAAACAATATGCTGCCGAAAATCAAGACAAGATCACAATGCACATAGACTGAACATATCAGAGTGGTATCTTGCTAGCCTCCATGAGTGAAGCAAAACATAAATGCAGAAACTCCTCCGGAGTTTTAAAGGAGACTAGAACTAAGAATTTCAGACTAGCAATATCACAGGCATTCAGAAGACAATGTAGTACTTTGGGACAATGCATGTTACACTAAGAATGACAATTATGCTCTCAATAGTTTGTGCTTTTAAGAAAGAAGGTGAGACTCTCGAACCATGGCTTTTTGATGGCACGATTGAAAACCCGTGAAAGGAAGCAAAAACTAAACATGTGCCAGAGCTCTTGGTTTTGAAAACAGAGACAAAATTATTTTGATAAGTGCAACTTTCCAGTCAACGGTGAACGGTAAAGGTCTCTCAATATCTCCCATGCCAACCATATTAATGTTTTTGCTTACACTTTGTTCCCTTATCCATCCATCGTCTGATGGTCTATGGAACCTTTTATTTTGCCTCAAGTATGGAAGGAAGTTTCCATCTATCATTAGCAGCATTTGGTCCTTATCATTCCATCATCAATTATGGGGGGAGGTGTAACTCATTCTTTTTTGACTAGTTAAAACTTCCCTCAAAATATTTTTGGCATGGTAGATACTGATTTTCCCTCACCGCACCATGAGCTTGTATGGTTACAAAAGGGAAGCTTTTGAATAAATTTCGAGATGGCACAAGAAATTCTAAGTTAGGAGTGGCCAGTAAATACCACATATAGGTAGGTATGGTGGACTCAAATGAAATAACTGGGTTGAAAAAGAGTTTGGGTACACAAGAAGAATTCGTCTTAGTGCGAGTGAAGGCTAGCAAAAGACTGGGAATCGACCAACTAGAGAGCAATAATTTTCATAATCATGCAAAGAGACAAAGTAACATTGAATCGGGCATGAAAGTGATATGACTATTCTGAAATAAAAAGGTCATCAAGGCATGATAGACATTTTAGTCATAAACATGTGTGAACATGTGCCAAGTCAATCCAAGAATTCTCCGAAGGAAAATACCACTTCAATATGCCAAACCATGAACAATGCAATGCATGCAAATCATTTCAGCAACATATTATGCACTCTAGCTATTTGAGATCAGCCACAAAGAAAGCATAAACAATGGGAATGCATTGTAAAGATAGCACTATGTCGCTACAAGCTGGTCTCTAGATCATAAGTACATACATATTTACAAAAGTAGAAACAATAAGAGTTCATATCGGTTTTCCTTGTTGCTTCCCTTCCGTCGATCTTCGTCATTACTGCCTTGTCACTTGCACGACCGAACGTGGGAAATATATAATCAAATGGCATCACGGACTCGAGCTGAATTCTGAAAACAAAGCAAACTCAAAAGAGAAAGGAAATCTTTTTGGGTTTTTCAAAGGTTTAGCGAAAGAAAAAGAAAAGACAAATCTTTTTGTTGTTTTTGCAAAATAGAAGAACAAAGAAGAACGGGCAAAAACTTCAAAAAGATCAAAGCGGACAAAATGAAAACGGATAATACAATGGAAAGGTGAGAAGGGCACGTACTCCCCCAATCTTAGGCTTTTGGCCTAAGTTGGTAGCAGCTACTGTGCCCAAGAGCCTCCTGCTCCGGGGTAATGGTAAGTCCAGGAGTCGAATGAGCCCTCCAGTGCGTACACCGAAGTCCTTGGGTCCTCCCATTAGGAAGGGCCTGCGGTCCAAGCAGAAGAAGACCCCACACCATGCTCGGTGAAGGTCTCTCCCTGGAAAGGTGGGAACTCACCATGCTCCTCCTCGTCGGGCACCACCCCCTCCATGGGGTTATGCGGCTGGTAATGAGCCATGAACTCATCAAACTGAATATCGTTGAAGGACCATCCGTTCCTGCGAGTGTTATCAAACAAAAGTGGTGTAGGTAGACGGATCTCACGAGTAATGGTCTTTTCAAACCTCAAAATATAATCAAGGTTACCAAACTGGGAAGTCATGGTAACAAACTTATGCCTCTTCATAGCAGGAAGATCGAGACTTGCGTATGGAAAGGGAATATCATCAGGATGTGGGGTGCTCTCAAGAGACTCAAGGATAAGTGTGGCGTAAACGCCACCATATAAGTCGCCTTTGTTGCTGTTCGTAACAAGGCGCCGATCAATTAAGGCACCCACATTATAATCATTCTTATCAGAGAGGGCGTTCGCATAAATAGCGAAATCTGGTGCAGAACCACTGCTGGTGTTGTCACGGGCTAACACCCCTCTAGCAACAAAATACGCAAAATACCTAAGGTGTGGAAACAGAATGCTGGAAATCTTTGTACGCCGAATGTCAGTCTCCTCTTGGCAACAAATGTAGTTGAAGAGGGCCCTCAACTCGGAAGGCTGCGTGGTCATCTTCGCTGTCTGACCAATGTTCGGCACACCTATTATATACAAAAACTGTGCCAAAGGCATGGTTATGAGATCATGATACAGTTTGAACTCGAAGGTTCCAGCATCATGGTTATAAAAAAACTATTAACAAAGCAGGAGGTGAGCTTCTTGTATTGTACCAGACGGCATAATGCTAGCCGTGTCAAACCTGCATTGGCACAAAGGCCATAAAATTCCTCCTTAATTCCTGCAGCTGTAAGAAAATCATCGCACCTATACATCATTGCGCATGCTGGACTTTTGTCTTCCAACAACTCCAGGGGCACATGATCTTCATTTTAGCTCATCATAACAACAGAGGGTGAAGCTGCAGCTCTAGTAACTCGAACGGAGCGCTCGGGCTTCTTCTTCCCAAGCCACCCCTTTGCTTTTCCTAGAAAACTCATTTATGAATTTTTTTACAATTCACAAAAACAAGGATTTAAACAAAGTGAGTTGAGGCACACTACACTACTCACTTACATAAGGCATAAACTTGTATGCGAAGTTGGTAAATAAATTTCTACACATGCATGCAAGCCCATATAAACAGCACCAATAACTACTAAATACTCACAAATGAAGCCACCAATCAAGAATTTAATTGGAGGGGTGAAGGAGTTTCATACCAGGGAGTATTTGCTCAAAATATCAGCTCAAATGGTCGGCTTTAGAGAGAGATCAAAAATCGCCTCCAAGAACAGCAAGAACGCAAGAAGAAGTGCAGAACTCGTGTTTTTGGAGAGAGAGGAAGGAGGAAGAAGAAGACTTACCTAGAGGTGGGACCTGTGGGCCCCAGGCGCCCTGTGGTCGCGGCCAGGGGGCTGGCCGCCTGGGCCACTAGTGGCCCCCCTGGTCAGCCCCAGGTGCCTCTGGTTCACTCCCGGCATGAAATTTTTGAATATAATTTTTCTGGAATTTTTCTGAAGACTTCACTGTTGAAAATTTTCCGAGATTAAAAATCTGCGAAACTTTCTAAAACTTGAAGCAGTGATTAGAATTGTGAAGTTTCAAAAACAATTAACTTGGTACAACAAATAGAATGAAAGCTAAAGCAAATGAAAACATAACAAGCTCCACTTTTTGCCTATATAAAACATGCTTACTAGCAAGGTTGACCAAGTCTTACCAACAAACCGGCGATATATAGAGCAAAAAGTCTCACCTCTTATGAAGTGATCATTGCACCTTTAATTTAATGGACATTGTCTCCACCATAATGGTTTTGTATTTGTGGTGCACATGTAGAGGACAGTCCCATTCTCCAACCTTCACAGTCTCGATATTCTCTATTGAGTTAAGGCCATGCCTTTTGTCGATCTTCTTCGGAAAATACACCGTGTGTTCTTTATCATCTACGTTGAAGGTGACCTTTCCTTTATTGCAATCAATAATGGCACCTGCGGTGTTTAGAAAAGGTCTACAAAGAATAATGGACATACTCCCATCCTCGGGCATGTCAAGCACAACAAAATCAGTAAAAATTAAACAATTAGCGACTTCAACTGGAACATCCTCACAAAACCTATCGGGACGGCTCTTGACTTGTCAGCCATCTGAAGAGAGATAACTTTAGGGATTAACTTATCTAAACATAGCCTTTTGAAAAGAAAAAAAGGCATAACACTCACCCCTGCTCTGAGATCACATAAGTTAGTCTTAACATAATTATTTTTTATAGAGTAGGGAATGGTGGGTATACCTGGATCACCAAGCTTCTCAGGAATCATGCCACTGAAAGAGTAGTTAGCAAGAATTGTAGATATTGCCTCTTAGGAACTTTTATTTTATTAGTAACAATATCTTTCATGTATTTGGAATAAGGAGGTAACTTGATAGAATCAGTCAAAGGAATTTGCAGAAAAAGAGGTTTCATCCATTCACAAAATTTATTATAATGCTCTTCTTCTTTAGATTTGACAGACTTACCTTGAAAGGGCATGGGTTTTTGTACCCACGGTTCTTTTTCCTTCCCATGTCTTCTTGCTATGAAGTCTTCTTTTGTGTACTTCTTGCATTTATCGGGTGCTTCTTCTTCTCGCACCTCAGGAGGATCATTCTTCTCCTTATTATTTTCTTCGGGCTCGGCACCGTCTTCAGTTTCAGCATCGGAGGTAGATATGTTTGTTGGGATCAATAGCAGGTTCTTTACTTATAATAGGATGAGTGGAGTTGTTATCTTCCTTGTGTTTCTTCTTCTTCTTCTTCTTTTTCTTCTTTGGAGAGCGAACAATCTCGTCTTCTACTTGTACTTGAGAATCTTTCTCGATCCTGTTCGGATGCCCCTCAGGATAGAGTGGGTCATGGGTGTGTGTTCCACCCCTGGTATTGATGTCGTAAGCTTGTATGTCCTGTTTGGCATTGTTAGCAAGCAAATCTTTTTGCACATTAGTAATTTGTTCAAGCTGAGTTTGAACCATATGGAAATGCTTAAAAAGACATTTAACATCATTAACTGTTCTTTCAAGAACACCAAGTAAACTTTTGATAGCAAGATAATTATCATGTAACTGACTGTGTACCCTCCTATTAAAATTGTCCTTCTTAAAAATAAAATTATCAAGCTCATCTAAGCATTGGTCGGATGGCTTACCTTTAGGGATGTCACTTTCATTAAAGTCTAATAGAGAGTGTACCTCTACCAAGGGACGGTGAGTAGTAGGCTCACACAACTTCTCAATAGGCGGTAGATTCTTCACGTCTTCGGCTTTGATGCCCTTCTCCTTAATAGACTTCTTTCCTTCTTGCATATCTTCGGGGCTCAGAACAAGCATGTCCCTCTTCTTTGGTGGTGGAGGTGGTTCAGGGATGGACCAATCTTCATGGTTCTTGGCAATCTTGCCCATTAATTCTTCAGCATCGGATGGCGTTCCTTCCCTGAAAACACAACATGCACAACTATCCAGATAGGACCTGGATTCATCGGTTAGAACATCATAAAATATATCAAGGAACTCATTCTTTGGGACTTCATGTCCTGGTCTAGCCTTGATTAAGTCACAATACCTCCCCCAAGCTTTAGGGAGGTGCTCATCCTGCAACTATTTAAAGTTATAGATTATTTGCAAAGCAGCATGTTGCATATGAGCATGAAAATATTTATCAACGAAAAATTGAACTAAGTCCTGAGGACTCTCAATGGAACCATAGGGTAGTGCATCATACCAAGATTTAGCGTCTCCCTTCAAAGAAAAAGGAAAAATATTGGCCACATAGAAGTTTCGTATCTTCTCATCAATAGTAAATAGGTCACCTAACTCAGCAAGTTTGGTCAGGTGTGCTATAGCATCATCATTTTCTCTGTCAGAAAAAGGGTCAGCCTCGACTGTAGATATAAGTGAAAGATCAATAGAGAAATCATAATCAGGATCAGTGATGCATATAGGAGATGTGGAAAATTTAGGATCAGGAATATTCTTGTTCTTCATGGAGTGATTTTTGAGAAACTCCTTAATAGCTCTAGGGTCAGAGTAGGCACACTCTCTGAGTTCCCTGCAAAGATCATTATCTAGAGTAATATAATCATCATCAAGGATTCTCTCCTTGAGTTCATCCATGTCTGGGTAACCAAAGCTTTTGCAAGTAGGAATATAGGTAGCAGGTATCTCAGTCTCGGGCTCTGCTGCAGCCTTAGCAGCCTCAGTTACAATATAGTGACCACAAAAATTATCATCATCAAGAGTAGTGGAAGCATCATCAAAAGTATCGTACATAGTAACAGACTCAGTAGAAGTAGAATGTGGTGGTAGTGGTGAAGCAAACTTACTTATAACGGAAGGTGAACCAAGCGTAGCACTAGTACTCAAAACGGTACCTTTTCTTGTAGTGGATGGTAGGAACGGAACCTTGGGGTCTCCTTTCTTATCCATAGCGGATGAAGTGTGGCAGGCAGGATACTTCAAGTAGACTTGTAAATATTTCTATGGTCCCCGGTAATGGCGCCAGAAAACAGTACTTGATGACCCTCAACTTTAGGGGATCTATTGCAGTGTTCTCGTGGGTAAGTTAACCAAATTTATTGATTCGACACAAGGGGACACAAAGAGTATTTATAAGCTTTGACAGTTGAGTTGTCAATTCAACCGCACCTGAAATATGCTTGCTTGCAACAAAGTATTAATAGCAACTATGATATGATAGTGATACACCATATGAGAGTGCCACAAAAGGTTTGGGTCATTAATAAATTCATTTAGGATTTTATTTGAATATGCAACGATTAAATGGGGATGTTCTGACCACTGCTTGAATTGTTTAATTATTTATATGCCATAATAAATATCCATCACCATGGTATCTTGGTCTAATCATTTTTGTGCATTTAACAAAAAAAACTTGCACATTTTTTGGGCAATGTTTTATTTCCACTCGTTTCTGGAATTTTTATTTGATTTGTATTTGGACCAAGACACGATCAACATGGCTAATCGCAGTGTCTTAACGTTAAATCAAAAATGATTACTGTTGTAACCAAGGTGATTACTGTTGGATTACTGTAGCATGACACCCGGAGTGTTACACGTTATTATGTGTCTATATGAATTAGAGATATCACGAGAAGATTTAAAAGAAATGTGAGCTAGAATTTCACGAATCAAAACTCTACAAAATACATAAATCTACTTAAAGAAGTAGAAAGATGGATCACGTTTAGCATAAGAAGTATACATGACTATGGAAAGTCCGTGGGGACTAAAACCATCTTGTCATTGGAGAATAATTTAAAATAAAAGTCTCACTCTCCCGCCAAACTTATAATTCAAACATTATGGGATAATGAGTCATATGTCAATGCAAGGTTACCAATACCAGTTGCGAAGGAACATACAAATTTGAACGAACACGGATCGTTGAGGAAGCCTCTTCCATGAGCAGCATGATCGATAAACACTTATGTGATAAGGTGATTATGATCATAAAATATGCAGCTAGATTATTTACTCTCTAGTGCAAGTAGGAGACTGTTGGATATATGCTCAAGAGGCTAATAATATATGATTATTTCAATATATCTAAATAAGTTAATAACCCATTTCATACTGTGCTAGAACTAAGGATGGCAATGGGTAGGGTAGAGCAATACCAAACCCATACCCATATAGTTCATAGGTAAAAAATTCTACCCATACACTTACCCATGGGTATGAAACTGTGCCCACACCCATACCCGGTGGATACCCGTACCCATCGGGTACCCATTGGGTAGATCAAATAGTACATTACTGTTTATCTTTTTACATTCATTGGTAGCGCATTAGCAAAAAAATAATTTATATAGGCTATATGTACCCACTTAGTAGATGAAATAGTGTATGGTATATATGCACATTGGTTTGTCAAATAGTACATCAATATACATGGGTAGGGTATGGGTATACCCATGGGTACAAAGCTATACCCGTACCCTACCCACGACTTGATGGGTAGGGTATGGGTACTACCCATGGGTATAAAAATGTACCCATACCCTACCCATGCGGGTAGGGTACCCGCGGGTACCCGTACCCACGGGTAAAATTGTCATCCTTAGCTAGAACTGGATTGGTGAAACAGTGATACATGTGTGGTATAGAAACAAGAAGAGTTCCTAGTCAGCCTCACATGATGAACGGTTCATCGTCAACTGATGATTGTGGTTTCACAACCAAGGACAATTAAGTCAATTGACGGTGAGGTCACCTCATTGGATGAATGACGTGATGAACATTACACAATGCAAGCATTGCAACATGATCAAATCGTAAAAGTTCAGTGTTGTAATTAAAGAATGTAGTAATCCATTCCTTAGACCGTGAGATCACGCATAATTGCGATCTCCAGAGGATACTTTGAGTGAATTCACCGTCACACTGAAACATGGTGACCATAAAGGTGTATCTTGGGTAATACAATGGGATATGTTGAGGAGTGTCTATTCAAGAGCGGGATTTGTCAAACCATATAATGGAAACATACTCAAGGCCCACTCGGTGAGATTGGATCCATAAAGCTATGCAGCGTGTGACTAAGTAACGGGGATGAATAACACATAACTTGTTACTAAGATTTGTCGGTAACGAGAATAAACTAATGCATTGGATGTTGTTGATCGAATCTCAGACTAATCTAGTATCGCATGACAAAAGGAATGGTATATGACGTATACGGTTCAATCAGTTTACTTCCCGAATTCACAGGGGTAATTATGGGCATCCAGGTCCCGCTGATGATCATTGACCGTAGCCTTCGTCTCGGTCATGACTGGAGTGTTCTATGATCATAGGGTAACACACTTAAGGGCTCGATGAATATCGGAGACCGTTTAGGAACTATCGGAGTTACCGTAGAAGAGAGAAAGACATACCAGAAATGTTTCAGGTTGGTCCAAAGGATCTTCGGAGTGAGCCAAAAGGTGTTCCGAATCATTAGGAGAAAAAATAACATGTTTTATTTATTAATTAAATGAATTAATAATTAATAACATTTTATTTAAATTAAAAAATGCAATGGGCCTACTTTGTGAATGAAGCCCATTAGGGGACCCCTCGCCATGCTCGGTGAAGGTCTCTCCCTGGAAAGGTGGGAACTCACCATGCTCCTCCTCGTCGGGCACAACCCCCCTCCATGGGGTTATGCGGCTGGTAATGAGCCATGAACTCATCGAACTGAATATCGTTGAAGGACCATCCGTTCCTGCGAGTGTTATCAAATAAAAGTGGTGCAGGTAGACGGATCTCATGAGTAATGGTCTTTTCAAACCTCAAAATATAATCAAGGTTACCAAACTGGGAAGTCATGGTAACAAACTTATGCATCTTCATAGCAGCAAGATCGAGAATTGCTTATGGAAAGGGAATATCATCAGGATGTGGGGTGCGCTCAAGAGACTCAAGGATAAGTGTGGCGTAAACGCCACCATATAAGTTGCCTTTGTTGCCGTTCGTAACAAGGAGCCGAGCAATTAAGGCACCCACATTTTAATCATTCTTATCAGAGAGGGCGTTCTCATAAATAGTGAAATCTGGTGCAAAACCACTGCTAGTGAAATAAAGGGAGTTGAAGAGGGTCCTCAACTCGGAAGGCTTTGTGGTCATCTTCGCTGTCTCACCAACGTTCGACACACCTATTATATCACAAAACTGGGCCAAAGGCATGGTTATGAGATCATTATAAAGTTTCAACTCGAAGGTTCCAGCATCATGGTTATAAAAAAACTATTAACAAAGCAGGAGGTGAGCTTCTTGTATTGTACCAGACGGCATAATGCTAGCCGTGTCAAACCTGCATTGGCACAAAGGCCATAAAATTCCTCCTTAATTCCTGCAGCTGTAAGAAAATCATCGCACCTATACATCATTGCGCATGCTGGACTTTTGTCTTCCAACAACTCCAGGGGCACATGATCTTCATTTTAGCTCATCATAACAACAGAGGGTGAAGCTGCAGCTCTAGTAACTCGAACGGAGCGCTCGGGCTTCTTCTTCCCAAGCCACCCCTTTGCTTTTCCTAGAAAACTCATTTATGAAATTTTTTACAATTCACAAAAACAAGGATTTAAACAAAGTGAGTTGAGGTAGACTACTCTACTCAATTACCTAAGGCATAAACTTGCATCAGAACTTGGTAAATAAATTTCTACACACGCATGCAAGCCCATATAAACATCACCAAGAACTACTAAATACTCATAAATGAAGCCACCGATCAAAATCTAATTGGAGGGGTGAAGGAGTTGCATACCAGGGAGTATTTGCTCAAAGTCTCAGCTCAAATGTTTGGCTGTAGAGAGAGATCGAAAATCGCCTCCAAGAACAACAAGAACGCAGGAAGAAGTGCAGAACTCGTGTTTTTGGAGAGAGAGGAAGGAGGAGGAAGAAGACTTACCTGGAGGTGGGACCTATGGGCCCCAGGCACCCTCTGCCCCCCCTTCTGGCTTCCCATGTGCCTTTGGTTCAGTCCCAGCATGGAAATTTTTAATATATTTTTTTGGAATTTTTCTGAAGACTTCACTATTGTAAATTTTCCGGAGTTCGAAAAGCTGCGAAAGTTTCTGAAAACTTGAAGCAGTGATTAGAATTTTGAATTTTCAAAAACATATAAACTTGGTACAACAAAGAGAATAAAAGCTAAAGCAAATGAAAACATAACAAGCTCCACTTTTTTCCTATATAAAACATGCTCACTAGCAAGGTTGATCAAATCTTACCAACAAACCGGCGATATATAGAGCAAAAAGTCTCACCCCTTATGAAGTGATCATTGCACCTTTACTTTAATGGACATCGTCCCCACCATAATTGTTTTGTATTTGTGGTGCACATGTAGAGGACAGTCCCATTCTCCAACCTTCACGGTCTCGATATTCTCTATTGAGTTAAGGCCATGCCTTTTGTCGATCTTCTTCGGAAAATACAGTGTGTGTTCTTTATCATCTACGTTGAAGGTGGCCTTTCCTTTATTGCAATCAATAATGGCACCTGTGGTGTCTAGAAAAGGTCTACCAAGAATAATGGTCATACTCCCATCCTCGGGCATGTCAAGCACAACAAAATCAGCAGGAATTAAATAATTAGCAACTTCAACTGGAACATCCTCACAAACACCTATCGGGACGGCTGTTGATTTGTCATCCATCTGAAGAGAGATAACTGTAGGGATTAACTTATCTAAACATAGCCTTTTGTAAAGAGAAAAAGGCATAATACTCAACCCTGGTCTGAGATCACATAAGGCCGTCTTGACATAATTATTTTTTATAGAGCAAGGAATGGTGTCTATACCTGGATCACCAAGCTTCTCAGGAATCTTGCCACTGAAAGAGTAGTTAGCAAGCATAGTAGATATTGCCTCATTAGGAACTTTTCGTTTATTAGTAACAATATCTTTCATGTATTTGGAATAAGGATGTAACTTCATAGCATCAGTCACAGGAATTTGAAGAAAAAGAGGTTTCATCCATTCACAAAATTTAGTATAATGCTCTTCTTCTTTAGATTTGAGAGACTTACCTGGAAAGGGCATGGGTTTATTTACCCACAGTTCACTTTCCTTCCCATGTCTTCTTGCTATGAAGTCTTCTCTTGTGTACTTCTTGCATTTATCGGGTGCTTCCTCTTCTCGCACTTCAGGAGGATCTTTCTTCTCCTTATCATTTTCTTCAAGCTCAACACCGTCTTCAGTTTCAGCATCGGAGGTAGATATGCTGTTGGGATCAACAGCAGGTTCTTCACTTGTAATAGGATCATTGGAGTTGTTAGCTTCCTTGTGTTTCATTTTCTTCTTTTTCTTCTTTGGAGAGCTAACAATCTCATCTTCTACTTGTACTTAAGAATCTTGCTCGTTCCTCTTCGGATGCCCCTCAGGATAGAGTGGGTCCTGGGTGTGTGTTCCACCCCTGGTCTTGATGCCATAAGCTTGTATGTCCTATATGGCATTGTTAGCAAGCAAATATTTTTGCACATTAGAAATTTGTTCAAACTGAGTTTGAACCATATGGAAATGCTTAACAAGACATTTAACATCATTAACTGTTCTTTCAAGAACACCAAGTAAACTTCTGATAGCAAGAGAATTATCATGTAACTGACTTTGTAACCTCCTATTAAAATTGACTTGCTTAATAATAAAATTATCAAGATCATCTAAGCATTGGTCGGGAGGCTTACCTTTAGGGATGTCACTTTCAGTAAAGTCTAATAGAGAGTGTACCTCTACCAAGGGAGGGTGAGTAGTAGGCTCACACAACTTCTCGATATGCGGTAGATTCTTCACGTCTTCGGCTTTGATGCCCTTCTCCTTAATAGACTTCTTTTCTTCTTGCATATCTTTGGGGACCAGAACAAGTATGCCCCTCATCTTTGCTGGTGGAGGTGGTTCAGGGATGGACCAATCTTCATGGTTCTTGGCAATCTTGTCCGTTAATTCTGTAGCATCGGCTGGCATTCTTTCCGTGAAAACACAACCAGCACAAGTATCCAGATAGGACCTGGATTCATCGGTTAGGCCAGCATAAAATATATCGAATAACTCATTCTTTGAGACTTCATGTCCTGGTCTAGCCTTGATTAAGTCACAATACCTCCCCCAAGCTTTAGGGAGGTGCTAATCCTGCAACTGTTTAAAGTAATAGATTCTTTGCAAAGTAGCATGTTGCATATGAGCAGGAAAATATTTATCAACGAAAAATTGAACTATGTCCTGAGGACTCTCAATGGAACTATAGGGTAGTGCATCATACCAAGATTTAGCGTCTCACTTCAATGAAAAAGGAAAAATCTTGGCCACATAGAAGTTTCGTATCTTCTCATCAGTAGTAAATAGGTCACCTAACTCAGCAAGTTTGGTCAGGTGTGCTATTGCATCATCATTTTCTCTGCCATAAAAAGGGTCAGCCTCGACCATAGATATAAGTGAAATATCAATAGAGAAATCATAACCAGGATCAGTGATGCATATAGGAGATGTGGCAAATTTAGGATCAGGAATATTCTTTATCTTCATGGAGTGCTTTTTGAGCAACTCCTTAACAGCTCTAGGTTCAGAGTCGGCACACTCTCTGAGTTCCCTGCAAAGATCATCATCGAGAGTAATATAATCATCATCAAGGATTCTCACCTTGAGTTCATCCAGGTCTGAGTAACCAAAGGTTTTGCAAGTAGGAATATAGGTAGCAGGTATCTCAGTCTCGGGATCTGCTGCAGCCTTAGCAGCCTCAGTTTCAATATAGTGACCAAGAAAATTATCATCATCAAGAGTAGTGGAAGCATCATCAAAAGTATCAGACATAGTAACAGAGTCAGTAGAAGTAGCATGTGGTGGTAGTGGTGAATCAAACTTACTTATAACGGAAGGTGAATCAAGCGTAGAACTGGTACTCAGAATGGTACCTTTTCTTGTAGTGGATAGTAGGATCGGAACCTTGGGGTCTCCTTTCTTACTCATAGCGGACGAAGTGTGGCAGGCAGGATACTTCAAGTAGACTTGTAAATATTGCTATGGTCCCCGGCAACGGCGCCAGAAAACAGTACTTGATGACCATCAACTGTAGGGGATCGATTGCAGTGTTCTCGCGGGTAAGTTAACCCAATTTATTGATTCGACACAAGGGGAAAAAAAGAGTATTTATAAGCTTTGACAGTTGAGTTGTCAATTCAACTGCACCTGAAATATGCTTGCTTGCAACAAAGTATTAATAGCAACTATGATATGATAGTGATAATGATAATGTCAAAAGTAAACTAGTAGTAACCAGCAGGATTAAAACACTGTAGGCTAGGTAGATGGATGGTTGGGCGCTGGATGAATAAGAATGAACATGTAATAGATTCTAACACGGGGCAAGGCACACAGAAAATTAATGATCATCTAGGCAAATATCAAACATTAGGCATGTATCCCAAAGGTAGTTGTGCGTGCTTGGAAAAAGAACTTGCACAACATCTTTTGTCCTACCATCCCTCACTACTAGGGAAATAGCTATACATGGAAAGCTTATTAGTGGCGCATTTTATATATAATGCGCCACTATGTTGTTAGGGGTGGCGCACTGGTAAAAAATGCGCCACCTATAAGCCCTTATAGGTGGCGCATTTTTCAAAATGCGCCACCCCTCAGAGTGGGCCAGCCCTGGAACCCCTTATACGTGGCGCATTTGGAGAAATGCGCCACCCCTAAGAACCTTATAGGTGGCGCATTTTGGAAATGCGCCACCCCTAAGAGCTTAGGGGTGGCGCACTCTGGAAATGCGCCACCCCTAAGGAATTATTAGTGGCACATCCAGAATGCGCCACCCATAAACTCTTAGGGGTGGCGCATTTCCCATATGCGCCACTAATAAGAAAAAACTGGGCGGGAAAATTCCCATATGCACCCCCCCCTGTGGACCGCCTTTTCAATTTGAAAAAAAATAAAAGAAAATGATAGAAATGTCAAAACAATAAAAGAAAATCAGTTTTCCAAATGATACGTGGTCTAGTTGTAAGGAAAATTTACAAATATGAATTTCGACTTTTTTTGCAAAATCTCCCGAGAATTACGTAAAATGGGCATAACTTTTGCATACAAGCTCCGATGAAAAAGTTTTTTATATGAAAAATCATTTAATCGAAAAGTTATATCCAAATTCAATCGGGTGTAACCCGTTGAACATTTTTAGAATCCTCAAAAACCTAACAGAAAAAAAGTTACGGGCGTTCGAAGATCTGGAGGCCCAAAAAAAGAGATAAAATTGAAATTTTTTTTGAACTTAGTAGTGGCGCATTCTGTATGAAATGCGCCACTACTAAGATTTTTTTTTTTGAAATTTTTTAAAAATTAATTTTTTTATTTTTTTTAAAATTCAAAATAGGCTAGAGGACAAATCGGGAAGTTAAAAAAAGTTGAAAATTTTAGATAGTAACATTAAAAAAATTTAAAGTTTAAAAAAAAAAACAAATCAAATTTTTTAAAAAAGTTCAAAATATGCTAATGGTCCCATCGAGAAAGTTTCAAAAAAATGTTGAAAATTTTAGCACACCCATTAACATTAACAAGGTCCTAGACATCAACATGGTTTAATAGGATTTATATGTTAGATATATCAACAAGTGCCTGCTAGGTGAGCTGGATTGAGAGTTGAATAGAACTGAGAAGTTAAGCGTGCTGGGGCTGGAGTAGTGCTAGGATGGGTGACCCTCGGGGAAGTTTGACCACGGATGTTAGTTTGACCAGAGATTAAGCATAGTGATCGGGCATTAAGCATACTAACCTGAGATTAAGAAAAAATAAAAAAAATAAAATAAATTGTTTTCCAGATCCAGATTCAAAATTCAAAATTTAATAGTGGCGCATTCTCAGAATGCGCCACCCCTAAGGAATTATTAGTGGCGCATCCAGAATGCGCCACCCATAAGCTCTTATGGGTGGCGCATTTGGGCTTACAGGTGGCGCATTTTGAAATGCGCCACGCATAAGATTCTTAGGGGTGGCGCATTTGGAATGCGCCACTATTAAGGCCTTATTAGTGGCTTGTCGTTAGTGGCGCATTTGAAATGCGCCACTAAACGCAAAAACAGTGCGCCACTATAAGGCTATTCCCTAGTAGTGCCTCTATGAATGGGGCCAAAAGGAACCTATGGAGATTAAGGTGATCCTGTCAAAGAGCACCGGATCAAAGCAATAAACTCAATGGATACATGGAATCCTCAAATTATGGACCATCCCCTTTGTTGTCCCAAGTTTTCACCTATGGGATTGCCGGTTCCGGACCATAATAGGTGCATACAACTCATAGATAGGATCTTGAACATAAATAAACTCATGAAAACATAATTGGTTCAGATCTGAAAACATGGCACTCGGGCCCAAAGTGACAAGCATGAAGAGCAACAAGTTGTAGCAAAGATGATAAACACCAAAGTAGATGATAGGAAAAATGCCCCCAACAATCTGACGAACTATTACATGATCAATCTCATCCAATCCCTACCATCCCCTTTGCCTACAACAAGGAATTAGTCACACATGTGAAGGGAAGTCATGGAGGGAGGATTGATTGGTGATGGTGATGACGACGGCGACGATCTCCCCTCTCCGAAGGACAAATCAGCTTCTAGATTAGCCCTCCCGAGGAAGAACAGAGGTTGGTGGCGGCTCCACGACAGGTTCTAGAAAAGCGACTTATATTTTGGAGTTTCCCCGTCACTGGAATAAATAGGAGATGAAGCAGGGCACCAGGGGATGGGGGAGTCGCCCAGGCGGCCACCCGGCGCGGCCCCACCCCTGGCCGCGCCCATAGGGAGCCTAGGGCCCCCCTTCTGGCTTCGGGATCCTTCGGGTGCGTGGATTTTCTGGTAATGTTCTGAGATGTCCAAAAATCCATTTTCCTGCGCACAATAAAACCATACAGATAGCTCTGCTGAGAACATCGTTAGTCAGGGTTAGTTTAGCTCAAATCATGCAAGAATGAGGGAAAAACAATAGCAAAAGTGTTTGGAAAACTAGATACGTTTGAGACATATCAATTGGTCAGCTGTAATTTTTTTACCTCGCATAGCGGTTTTATTGTCTTTTAGGAGAGAGACATCACTAGTGAACATCACAGGACCCGGTCCATATTCTCATTACTGTTTTCATGCTCATTTACTTTCCTGTTTTTACTCTTTAGCTGCTATCATTATTATCCCTTGCGTTTGACCCTTTGTGGACTAACTAGGCCGGAGAGAGTGACAACCTCTCTTTACTCGTTGGTAAGCAAAGTTATTTGTGTTTTGTGCAGGTCCAAGTTAAGAGAGCAATATCTCAAATAGCGCATTGCTCGCTTCACCACCTACTTATCATCTCCGGAGTCCTACGGGAGACAAACCATATCCTCTACATAGGGGCAATTTGCTCTTATCCTACATATCACCTTCCACTTGGGGTAACGAACGAGGAGAGAATTTGCACCTGTCAACTCTCTTATCATCAAGAAAATTTCTTGCGCCGTTGCCGGGGACTCCGAGTGCTAAGATAGGGGAGTTGCCCACTAACTTTTACCTTTTCTTTTTAGTCTTGTTAGTTTACCTTTCGGTTTTTATCTTTGTGTCTTATATCAAAAATCACAAAAAATTATTTATCTTGCTTTTAGTAGTCCTCCTTGTTTATATGAACATGTTAGGACTTGGTGCCTTGCGGGAATCGGAAGTTCTCGATTTTCTTCAAAGGGATGGAGAAAATATGAAGAAGGAATGGGACAGAATTTCTGAAGCACATAAAAGAATTATGCCTTGGATACCTATAAAAATTGTGCTGACAAATTTTTATCATGGTCTTTTTAAGTGGTGTAAACACTCTCTTGATATTATCGCTGATGGAGACTTTTTAGAGCGTGATGAAGCTAGAGCTCTTGATATTTTGCATAGTCTATCTACTTATTTTGTTTATGATCGTAGTTTTGATATTGTTATAGATAGACTTGCCTTTATTGAAAAGAGGATGGATGCTCTAGACTTGAGGAAAGTAGAGGAACTTAAGTCCAACAAAAAAGAAATGTTGGAGATAGATGATGATTGGGAGCCCTTTGTTAGGATTAGTATCTCTAACCAAGAATTCCTTCCTATTTTTAATCTTGTATCCATGGTTTCTACTATGACAAAAATAGTTTATGATTCTTTGTAACTAGATATGGATAAATTGTCATCTTATCATGAACATGCTAATGGAGATATTTCAGAAATTAAAGGAAAGGTAAAAGAAGTCCAAGTTGCATTCCTTCATAGGGTTGCACCAATGGATTTCTTCATCATGGATCCAAACCAAAGCAACATCATACTTGGGAGGGACTTCCTCCGAGCTATGAAAGGCTTCATTGATATTGGTAACGGACACCTACACTTACGCGGTACGGCAAAAAGGTAAGTACCTCTTTCCTAGGATGAATAATAATGAGCTTGTTGAAAATCTTTTTGAAGGTTTTTATGATTCTGATGATCTCTGAGACCTCTGATTCTTCTTTTGCCTTATGCCTAGATTAAAGGCATAAAATAAAGGGCTTGTTGGGAGGAAACCCAAGATGTTTCTACTTCTGTTTTTAGTGGTCTTGATGATTGTTACTACTGTAGCAACATCATTGTATCTTTATTTCAAGCTTTGTGCCAAGTTATAGCCTCTTATGATAAGAGAAGCAAAAGTGGTGACATGCTATCCAGAAAACATATTCTGTCTGCTTGACGGAAAAAATCGAAACAAATAACCAGTTCATATTTTTCAGCTAAATGTTTTACACTGACGTCTCTATACAATAGCGGAACTTCCGTATGTTCTGAGTTTTTTGAATTGAGTTGCAGAAGTGCCCCGAATAAATTCTTTACTACCTGTTGTTTTGTTCTTCATAGATCCTTCCACGTTTTGCCTTTCCTTACTTTTGCAAATCTTAAGCTTGCTTATTCTTTGCAAAAAAAATTTGGCAATCTTGAGAAACAGTAGCTCTTCAATAATATCTATATATCCAGTAGGGAAAAATTATTTTAATAGGGTACTAACCTCTCTAATGAGCTTATGACGAGTTGTGTATGAAGGGAGTTTTCAAGTGTGCGATGGAAGATGATGAAAGAAGATCCTGGAGTGTCAAACGCTCAAGCTTGGGGATGACCCCTTGCATCCCCAATAAATATTCAAGGAGACTCAAGCGTCTAAGCTTGGGGATGCCCCCATGCATCCCCTTCTTCATCAACAATTATCAGTTCGTCCTTCGTCTCACTATATTTTTATCACTTCATGCATTATGAGCTATGCTTGGAGCGTCTCACTCTTAAGTTTTTATTTTTAGTTTTCCTTAGCTTTGTTTGCTGTTCATAACAAGTTATATCCCAGCTTTCTTTTGTGTGGGAGAGAAACACGCTCCACTTCCAATCTAGAACACATCATAGGATTTTTCATGCTTATCATTTCTCTATTGTGTGTTCTTTATCTTTTCGTAGCTACTGTCATGTTTTTTTTAGTATTAGTTTGTCTTTAGCAAGAGCCTTAGCTTTTGTTTAGTTTTGTTGCTGAAACTCTCTTTAGTTTTCATGTTTATCTTGTTAAGAGAGTTGGTTGTTGGACTCAGTTGTGTCTTGTCTTGAAAGTAGGTAATTGAGGTTTCTATTCAATTGTAGTAGTAACACTACTAGGATTTTGGCCATACAAGAATGGACATTAGCAGCGCGGGCCGATATACAGGCGCTGCAGGTGTACTTTAGCAGCGCGGGGCGCAGGGCTGTGCTGCAGGAGATTTCTCATTGGCAGCGCGGGTCCTGGGGACCCGCGCTGCTAATATGGGTTCAAAATTTGTGTGCCCGTGGCTAGCCACTTTAGTGGCGCATATTTCAACAGCCGCACTGCAGATGTTCTATTCATCTGCAGCGCGGTTTGCTAAATCCGCACTGCTAATGTGGCTACAACGGACCAGGTTTTTTGGGACGACATATCAGCAGCGCGCCCCTTCAACCATGCGCTGTAGATGTCTTAGTCATCTACATCGTGGTTCCTACTCCCCGCGCTGTAGTTAGTATACCTAAAACCAGGTCGGGTTGCCCCTCACTCTCTCCTCATGCTAATCCCTCTCCTCACTCTCCCCCTCTCCGCTCGACGCCGCCGGAACCGCCATTCCACCGGATTCGGACGCCGCCGCCGCTGGCCTCCACTGGACGCCGTCGCTGCCCTCCATTCGCCGCCATCGGGGCCGCCACCATCCAGTCGACGCCGTCGTCGTCCACTCGACGCCATCGCCGCCTTCCACTCGACGCCGTCGCCGCCTCCGTCCCAGGTGAGATCTCTTTCCTCCTCCCTACTCCCGCATCCAACTCTACCTCATGCATTGTTAGGGTTTGATAAATTTCTATTGCTATGAAAAATTGCTATTTCTATGGATGCATTGTTAGGGTTCATATTATTGCTAGGGAAAAAATATTGTAACTTGGGCAGCACACAAGATCATTAGTGATCCTTCTCTAGTTTAAATATGTGTCTGTGGTGCTTGTGTAGTTTAAATTGTCCACTTGTTATTTAGGCTACTGTTTTAGTTAGATTTTTTATTATCTAATACTTATGGTAGGTATTTAGGTTAGTTAGTGGTATAGATAGTTAGTTTTATAATTTAGATTCTAAATTAGATGATTTTGTGGTATAGATAGTTAGTTGTATACTTTAGATTCTAAATTAGATGATTTTGTGGTATAGGTATTTAGGTTAGTTAGTGGTATAGATAGTTAGTTGTATACTTTAGATTCTAAATTAGATAATTACATGATTCTATTTTTCACTACGTATATGTGCGTTTACAAAAAATATGGAATGTTGAAATTGTTTGCAGGGTTATGAGTGACAAATGTTTTGCCGGAATGTCTATTAATTTCCGTTCCGGCAAATTTCTGGCGCTCGATATGTCCATTTTTTAGCAAATGTCGTGCCGAAAATTTCCATGGATTTCGGCGTGACTTGTGCTAGAAAATGGGGACATATTGAGTGCCTAAAATTTGTCGAAGCGGGAGTTAAATTGGTCGAACCGAAAGTATTTTTGTCTTCTTTTGTTAATTTGTTAGTTAGTATAAATTTTTCACTCGTTCATTTCAATAAAACTTTGTATATTAAATAAGTTCTCGGCAACGATGCCTGGCCCGCATCCCCGTCGTCGTTGCGTCGGAGAGCACCTGCTTGATGGGATGGGTGATGTCCGGGACTGGGCTCCCCCGGGACATCTTCTTATTTAAGCATGCTTCACTTACTTTTTGTTTTGACGTGTATTCTTTTATAATCAACTAGCACATCCCTTGCTACGCAAGACCTTAATACGTCCAAAACGTATCTATAATTTCTGCTTGCTCCATGCCTCTTTTGTGTGATATTGCTATGATATTGATGAACTTCCATACACTTTTGAGCATATTTTGACTAACTTATTAACTCAGTGCACCCATGTTCCAGTTCCTGTCTTCTGCTGTTTTTCTATTTCAGGTTTCCCCCATATTAAAAGTGCTCCAAAATTTTGGGAAAATTCCAATAAAAAATCAGCACTGCAGAAGCTTCGGGAATCACCGAGGGGGGGCCAGAGGGAATCCAAAAGCCGGCCACGCTCTCGGATCGGACTCTTTCGTACGGCTAAGATCGGGAAATCACTCCTGACATCAGGGGACCCCTAGATCACCAAGTGTGGACCAACAGAGGAACTAAGTCTCCACTGGCCCAAGTTGTTTGAAAAATACTGGCACAGATGACCAGCACACACACGGTTTCAAATGGTAAATCAGCTTGGGCCACCACTAGAAATGTTTGAAGCTAGGTAGGTAAGAAAAGGGGACCCCATAAAATCCCACACGCTATTAGGCACGCTCAGTCTTAAAACCAATACCCGGAACTTGGATGCTAGGTGACTCGAATGGAACAAAGCGTCGGGGCGGGATAGCCTAGGCAGGCAGCTCGGGGCGTGGCGAGCATGCCGGCGTCGTCGTGGCGAGCAGCTTGCCTCCCCTGCCCTATCTCTTCGCCAACGCACGCCTGGAGTCGTCCTCCTTCTTCCTCTCTCTCTGGCTCGCTCTCCTCGCCCTGCCGCTGTTTCTTGCACCCGCCCGAGACCTAGCCGGAGCGGCCACCGTGCTCCGACGTGGCCACCGGCCTTCCCCTTCCCCACCACCTTGTCCAGGAGGTCCAGCGCCCTCGACTCCTTCAAGCTGCAAGACGAATCGAACCCGACGAGCTCCCTAGGCGTCGCCCGTGTCTTCGATTTGCCGCCGGCCGCCGACGACCTCCAAGTCGAATTTGCTGCCGTACTGCTTCCCCCGCCCCCTACGTCCCCTCCATCGTCTCTGGTGAGCTCCTAGCTCCATTTCCCCCCCATCCATGCTTCTCCCCGTGCCCGCTGTGTTGGTCTCGCCGTATCCAGACTCCGGCCGCCGCCTCCGTCGTCGAAGCCGTGACCCCGAGCGCCCCCTTGACCCCCCACTTGCTCCGTTGGATGCGGAAGCCCGCGAGGCATCTGCCAGTGCCCCTTGCCCCCTCTCCCGTGCCCTCCAGCCAACTCCGGCGAGGTCTCCGACCAGCCGCCGGCCAGCCCGAGCCTAACCCACCTCCCCTCTCTCTCTGACCAGTGGGCCCAAGGCCATTAACCCTAATGACCTAGCTAACTGACCCACTGACCCACTGACTTGTGGGGCCAGGCCCCCTAATCTAATTAGTTAACTCTCTGGTTAACCCAGAGAGGCTGACAGGTGGGGCCGCCTTGTCAGTTGACTCGTCAAACCCCCCTGCGTTAGCATGACCTAGTGATGACGCAGTAAATACAAAATCAATTAATTTATTCAGTAAATTCCAGAAAATGGCCTAAACTTTGAAATTGAATATCTTTTAAACTATAACTCCAAATTCAAAGTGTAATATATGAAAAATGATCAGGAGAAAATCCTCTATCCAAATTCCCAACTTTCAGCTATGTTGGAGTTGATCTTAAAATGGGATCAGTAGCTTTTTCTATTTGATTTAATTGTATTTAATTCAAAATGAATTCAATTGCTATTCCAACTTCAACCAAGCAATGCTAATATGATCACTTGTACTTCAGAAGCTTTTCACACACTTGATTACATGGTTTGCAATGAACAAACTTTAGCAAATGCAACTTGAACCAATTTGAATACATTTGGAGTTTTAATTTAAATTTACTTTTCAAATCAACTTCAATTAACATGTTGCAATTTAAACATAGGTCACCTCAGCACCTTGCCATGCTATGTTTTGCATATTGATTGTGCATTGTACTATGTTGAATGTGCTTTACTTTCAGTGCTTCGGTGATTGCTTCTTCTCGGTAGAGTTGATCTCGGAGAAGAGTTCAACCTCACGTCAGAAGAGTGTTACATCGTGATCGTCAGCGAGGCAAGCACCCCCTCTTTGATCATGTCGATAAAATCCCAGTTCCCTCTCATTCTCGCAAATGCATGTTTAGGATGTCACCATGATACGTTCTATCGCTAGTTCAACCTATTCCTTTGCATGACCTATCATTTTGTCACAATAGTAAGAAAACCACAATCCTAGCAGATGTAGGAGTTGTTTGTTATCTTGTGGCCCCTGCAACTGTTACAGCTTATTGCATGCTTAGAGTTGTTACCTGAGGCTACTTTGATGTGAGTCGGGATGGTAGTGATCATGTGAATGATGGTGGTAACGTGTTGGTGAATCCACCCTAAACAAAGGTGAACGATGAGAGGTTGTGTAGGAGTACACAGTGGGTTGTCTCGTTGAACACTGCCTTATGCCCGAGTTCTTGTGTTGTTATCCAAGACTAAGAGTACGACCACACATTGCGCTCACTGACCCCTCTCGGCCTAGTACCTCACCCCGGACCTGTCCAGGAGTCGCAAGTAGTTCCCCCTTTTACGATCTCAAGCAGGTGGAACCAAGGTAAGTGGTTGGCGTAGGTTGTGGGCATGTTGAATCAAGTGATCATGATCGAGTTGAGCTTGATGGCGGTCACACAACGTTTGAGTCCACATCAGAAAAATCGGCCGGATTCCGATTGTGGTCCCAACTCAAATAGGTGACTCCCTAGGACTAGAGATGGTGCCGTGAGTGAAGTGTCGTGGCAGCATCCTCGCCGGTACTCACTTGAAGGGTCCATCCCCAGGCGGTAACTGATGAGGCGTGCGTGTAGCAGTACACCCTTGCAGGGTTAATGAACTATTCGAATAGCCGTGTCCGCGGTTATGGACTACTTGGGGACTTTTACTTGATCATAGACAACTTGAACAGTTACTCTTAAAACTTACCAAGATAAGTGTGAGTGCTATGGCGTGCTTCCTCGTGGGGAAGTCAAGGAAGTATCCATAGTGGTGTATTGGTTGGAGACTGGTTACTTGGACTCGTGTACGCTCCTTACCTCTTTCTGTTATTCGTAGTACAAGACTACCCAAGTCAAAGCTGGCATTTCTGCAAGTGGAACCCCACCTTCCTTTGCCTTGATACATGTGCATGAGTAGTTTAGTTCCTATGTAAGTCTTGCTGAGTACGACTTTGTACTCACGTTTGCTTATTCTATGTTTTAGAGACGAGACCACTGACCCTGATGGTGGCCTCTACCTCGAGCTCGACGTGGACCAGGTCGTATAGTTCCAGACAGCAGCCTGTGCCCTTTGGAGGGTCGTTGTATTTTGTTTCAGGCTTCTTAAGCCATTTGTTAACCTTGTCTTTACTAAGACATAATTTTCTTCCGTTGATGCTTGATGTAATGTTGGATCACATCCATGTGATCTCTGCTTGTAATACAATTACTATGTCTGCTCTGTTTAGCAGAAGTTATAAACACTATGAGTTTGTAGAGTTCATGTTGTGATTACCTGCTGTTTACACTGGACATGCTTGCTGCGTGTATGATTATAACGTGCATGTCTTAGTGTGGGGTTTGATAGCTTAGTTGTGTTCTTACCGGCGCTCTTTTATACACCAAGTGGCCCTTAGATGTGCGCAGCTTGGGGCATCACGATGCGATTGCTCGTGACTCTGTCACGTGGCACACTTTGTTGTATGATTGAGCCCGCCCGAGATCCCGACTAAGTGATCGGGCTAGAGTAAGTCTATGTAAGGGTTATGATTCAATCGATAACATAGTTGAGCCGACTAGTCTATGAGTATGGGATTCACCACCCATAAGCATTTAGACTTGTGAGCGGACGATGAGGACCCATCTCAGTTGATCATCCGGCCTGGATGGGATGCCCCTCACGTTCGATGCTTACCGAGGGTGATCTGTGCTTGGCCTTGTCTGCTTAGACAAGTGGGTACGGCTCTCGGCTCTCCATGTGATTGCATTGTGACCGGAATTACATACGCCAACCCCGGGTCCCGACAGGATCTATCGTCGAGAACGGTTACTAACAGTTTAAGTGGGGTATCGGTCACACACGATGAATACCGCACGTTTACGGTGGTTCAAGTTGCTTAGCTACAGGTGATCAACCAACGGTTATTAACATGGCATCTCACTCAAGCATGGCATAGCACACAAACATTTCAAGAGGTGAAGCACAAAGTAAACTATCTATGCTAGTCAATTTAAGTGAGGCACAACCTAAATATGGCATACACTAAGTGCCGCACGATGATTAAAACATTTGGTACTGTTCTGTCCTAAACCATATTTTAGGTTGGTTAACAACAGAAAACAATAGCATAAACACAATTTACATGAAAAACTAATCAAGTTACATATAAGGCACACTCCAAACGGAGTTACGGTTAAAAAGATATAAGCAAAACAAGTTACGGGCACAATCTGCCAAAATCATGAAGCACACTTTAGAGCAATGCAAAAACATGATAATCAATGCAAACATGCTCACAAATGATACGGAATGAAAGTAGACATGACAGGGAAGGCATGGCAAAAAGAACCATGCAAATAGGCATCATAGATCAAAAGATATTAAGCAAACAACATGACATCGCAAAGTAACAGACTTAGTGAAAATCAGAGGTGGCTGTCAACAACAGCAGCATAGCAACTTTGGAGCTAAATATCTATATGACCAGTAATGCTAACGTGAAGATGCAATACATGTAATGAAGGTAGAAATAATGCTTAACAATATGCAATTGGAATCACTCAATTCCGATAAACGGTCGCGACACAGTCGTCGACCGAAGTTGCAACAAAATATAAACAGCAGCACACTAACAGCAGGGTAGCTACTTTGGAGCAAGATACAATCATGATGCAGCAAGCAATTATGGCATGTGAGTGCATGAAACTGAAGTAGAAACATTGCTTAACGCAACACAAAATGAATCACTCAATTCCGACGTACGGTTGCGAAGCAACCGTCGCCCGAAGTTTCAACAAATTAACAGTTTCAGCACGTTTAACAGCAGCAGTTGCAACTAACGATCTGATGCCCTGTTTAGCACACAATTACACAATCAAGATGACCTCAAATGCAAATGCTCACAAAAGATGAATTGAAGTACACGCAATTCTGAGCAACTTTCATTTTGGGCGCACGTTCATCGGAGCTACGGATTAGTCGCAAACTTAAGCGCAAAACTGAAACAGCACACAGTTTTCACAGACTTAGCCAAAATTTGGAAAATATTCGCAAGAAAAAAAAGCATGGGCTGGATCTCACCATGGGCCGAGGCCCACTGGCAGCTGGAGCAGCCGGCCTGGCGGCTGGGCTGGAGGGCGGCTGGGCCGCGGACTGGATGGGCTGGGCCTTGGGGCTGCAGGCCGGGCGCTCTGGGCCTGTGAGGCTCCCGCGAGGCCCACCCTGGGCGTTTCGTTGACGAGCGGCTCCCGATCCAGGACGGGATCGGGAAGCAGCGACCGTTCCGGCGATGATCCGGCAGGGAGGCTAGGCGGCGCAGGTTGCTGAGGCACAGGAAGGCCAAGGGGCGCCGGATCCCGCCGGGTTCCAACACCGGTGAGGTGCAAGGAGGGGCGGCTCGAGCTGCTCGGACCTGGCCGAGCCATGGCGGGCGGCGCTCGGGACCTCCATGGCCGCTGTGCTGCAAGGAGAGACGAGGGAGGACGTTAGAGAGGAGGAAGAGGAGAAGGGAGAGGAGAGGGAAGGGGGGAGAGGAGGCTCGGCTCCGGCTGGCTGCTGCTTCGGGCCGGCGGCGGCGGCGCTCGTGTGCGTCCACGGGGGAGAGGATGCGGTTGGTGGGCAGGCTAGGGCGCATCTGGGCCGTCGGATCGCGAGATCTGACGGTCCAGATCGCAGGGGAGCAAAATTTCGGGATTTGTGGTCAAAATGGGCAGATCTAGCAAAGTGGAGGGGGTGACTGCAATTTTGTGGCTAGGGAAACCCTAGAAAGGGGTGGGAGTGTGGTGGTCTTTATATAGCCCCGATGGCTGGCATTTTGCAAAAACATCCCCGTTTTTTCTCTCGCGCGCGCGGTGCTCACATTTCTAACCGCCGGGGGTCCGCAGGACCTCCGGTTCGGGTAAAACTTCGAACTGCGCAATCAGCGCGTCGAACCGGAGGCGCTCACCTCGAGCTGGAACCGTTCTGAAAACACTTTCCAACGCGCTAGAAAAATATCCCGTTTACTTATTAAACGGGTTTTTCGTTCTGTTGGCTGCGGCTGGTCCGGTGCGGTTTTCGCGACGGTGATCGGGTGAAACCCGGTGTCGCAAAGGTCGTGTGTCAGGGTGGCAAGGGTCAGTCTGCGTCCGATACGAGAGAAGAGGGGGGGAAAATAATCGCCGATCGATAAATCGGGTATGCAAACACCGCAAACAAATCAGACAATCAAACAATTCACACCGAAAACAAAATTTTTAATTTTTGTGAAAACTGGGCTGTTACAGGTTTACACTTTGGGTGGGGCTCGCTATTTAATACCAGTGAGATGGTCTAGATAGATATCTCAAGGTGGATGATTATTAGTAGATTCAGTTGTATTTCGGTCTACTTATTTTGGCGTACCGCCCATGATTTTGATCCTCTTCCTTTCTTTGTAACATAGTTAGCATTGCGGTGCGTTTTTAATCCTGTGAATTGCCCAGCTGTAATTTATTTACCTCGCATAGAGGTTTTATCGTATTTTGGGAGAGAGACATCACTAGTGAACATAACGGGACCCCGGTCCATAATCTCATTACTGGTTTCACGCTCATTTACTTTCATGTATGTACTCTTTAGCTGCTATCATTATTATCCCTTGCGTTTGATCCATTGTGGACTAACAAGGCCGGAGAGATTGACAACCTCTCTGTACTCGTAGGGAAGCAAAGTTATTTGTGTTGTGTGCAGGTCCAGGTTAAAAGAGCAATATCTCAAATGGCGCATTGTTTGCTTCACCACCTACTTATCATCTCCGGAGTCCTACGGGAGACAAACCCTATCCTCTACATAGGGGAAATTTGTCGTTATCCTACATCTCACCTTCCACTTGGGGTAACCAACGAGGAGAGGAGTTGCACATGTCAACTCTCTTTTCATCACTACCTTCCCCCGCTATATATAGATGGGGTGGGTGCAGTTATTTAACACACAGAAATTCGTGGAGAATTAAATATAATCCCAAATTGAGATCGGTTTTCTCCCGTCTACTCCTCTCTCTCGTCTCTCCCATGGTGGGTTACCCTTGTTGGGAGCCTGTACCGGGATTGAGGCTTCTCGACCATACGTACGTCGTCGTGCTACCGAAACTCCGGTTCCAAGAGGTCTACTTCCGCCACCTTCGCAGGATCGGAGAACGCAGGTCATCATCGAGTTCCGTACATGTGCGAGTACTACGAGGTGCTGCACGTGCGGCACTTTCACCCGACAGGGTGCTAACGCAGCCAGGGGGCTGTGAATGTTACACGGCTTCATCAACTACGTTTGCGGGAATGTTTCCCGCGCAATGGACTACATCCCGAGGTATGTTCCCGCAAGTCTTCCCGTTACAGTAATATAGCTAGATAGATCTTGGGTTAAGGGCGATGCTAGTTAGAAAAATTATTGTTTTTTGCTGCGAGACCCAACAGTGGGTTCATGTCCCCTGATGCCTAGCTTGAGTGACAGAAACATGAGACTAGGGGATGTGCTATTGCCACCAGAGAGAAAACAGCGGTGCTTGTAAACGTGGTTGCAAGGATTGCTTACATTACGCGTAGAGTGTTAATGCGGTAAGGCAAAAAGGTAAGTACCTCTTTCCTAGGATGAATAATAATGAACTTTTTGAAAATCTTTTTGAAGGTTTTTATGATTCTGATGATCTCTGAGACCTCTGATTCTTCTTTTGCCTTATGCCTAGATTAAAGGCTTAAAATAAAGCGCTTGTTGGGAGGAAACCCAAGATGTTTTTACTTCTGTTTTTAGTGGTCTTGATGATTGTTACTACTGTAGCAACATCATTGTATCTTTATTTTCAAGCTTTGTGCCAAGTTATAGCCTCTTATGATAAGGGAAGCAAAAGTGGTGACATGCTGTCTAGAAAACAGATTCTGTTTGCTTGATGGAAAAAATCGAAAAAAATCACCAGTTCATCTTTTTCAGCTAAATGTTTTACACCGACTTCTCTATACACTAGCGGAACTTTCGTATGTTCTGAGTTTTTTGATTTGAGTTGCAGAAGTGCCCTGAAAAAATTCTTTACTACCTGTTGTTTTGTTCTTCATAGATCCTGCCATGTTTTGCCTTTCCTTACTTTTGCAACTCTTAAGCTTGCTTTTTCTTTGCAAAAACTTTTTTGGCAATCTTGAGAAACAGTAGCTCTTCAAGAATATTTATATATCCAGTAGGGAAAAATTATTTTATTAAGGGTACTAACCTCTCTATTCATCTTATGATGAGTTATGTATGAAGGGAGTTTTCAAGTGTGCGAGAGAAGATGATGAAAGAAGATCCAGGAGTTTCAATCGCTCAAGCTTGGGGATGCCCCCATGCATCCCAATAAATATTCAAGGAGACTCAAGCGTCTAAGCTTGGGGATGCCCCCGTGCATCCCCATCTCCATCAACGATCATCTGTTCGTCCTTCGTCTCACTATATTTTTATCACTTCATGCATTATGTGCTATGCTTGGAGAATCTCGTTCTTAGGTTTCTTTTTTAGTTTTCTTTAGCTTTGCTTGCTTAACAAGTTAGACCCCAGCTTACTTTGTGTGGGAGATTAACACGCTCCACTTCCAATCTAGAACACATCATAGGATTTTTCATGCTTATCATTTCTCTATTGTGTGTTCTTTATCTTTTCGTAGCTACTGTCATGTTTTGTTTTAGTATTAGTTTGTCTTTAGCAAGAGCCTTAGCTTTTGTTTAGTTTTGTTGCTGAAACTCTCTTTAGTTTTCATGTTTATCTTGTTAAGAGAGTTGGTTGTTGGACTCAGTTGTGTCTTGTCTTGAAAGTAGGTAATTGAGGTTTCTATTCAATTGTAGTAGTAACACTACTAGGATTTTGGCCATACAAGAATGGACATTAGCAGCGCGGGCTGATGTACAGGCGCTGCAGGTGTAGTTTAGCAGCGCGGGGCGCAGGGCTGCACTTCAGGAGATTTCTCATTGGCAATGCGGGTCCTGGGGACCCGCGCTGCTAATATGGGTTCAGAATTTGTGTGCCCGTGGCTAGCCACTTTAGTGGCGCATATGTCAACAGCCGCACTGCAGATGTTCTATACATCTGCAGCGCGGTTTGCTAAATCCGCACTACTAATGTGGCTACAACGGAAAGGGTTTTTTGGGACCACATATCAGCAGCGCGCCCCTTCAACCATGGGCTATAGATTTCTTAGTCATCTACATTGCGGTTCCTACTCCCCGCGCTGTAGTTAGTATACCTAAAACCAGGTCGGGTTGCCCCTCACTCTCTCCTCATGCTAATCCCTCTCCTCACTCTCCCCCTCTCCGCTCGACGCCGCCGGAGCCGCCATTCCACCGGATTCGGACGCCGCCGCCGCTACCCTCCACTGGACGTCGTCGCCGCCCTCCATTCGCCTCCATCGCCGCCGCCATCATCCAGTCGACGCCGTCGTCAGCCACTCGACGCCATCGCTGCCGTCCACTCGACGCCGTCGCCGCCTCCATCCCAGGTGAGATCTCTTGCCTCCTCCCAACTCCCGCATCCAACTCTACCTCATGCATTGTTAGGGTTTGATAAATTGCTATTGCTATGAAAAATTGCTATTTCTATGGATGCATTGTTAGGGTTCATATTATTGCTAGGGAAAAAATATTGTAACTTGGGCAACACACAAGATCATTAGTGATCCTTCTCTATTTTAAATATGTGTCTGTGGTGCTTGTGTAGTTTAAATTGTCCACTTGTTATTTAGGCTACTGTTTTAGTTAGATTTTTTATTATCTAATACTTATGGTAGGTATTCAGGTTAGTTAGTGGTATAGATAGTTAGTTTTATAATTTAGATTCTAAATTAGATGATTTTGTGGTATAGATAGTTAGTTGTATACTTTAGACTCTAAATTAGATGATTTTGTGGTATAGGTATTTAGGTTAGTTAGTGGTATAGATAGTTAGTTGTATACTTTAGATTCTAAATTAGGTAATTACATGATTCTATTTTTCACTATGTATATGTGCGTTTACAAAAAATATGGAATGTTGAAATTGTTCGCAGGCTTATGAGTGACAAATGTTTTGCCGGAATGTCTATTAATTTCCGTTCCGGCAAATTTCTGGCGCTCGATATGTCCATTTTTTAGCAAATGTCGTGCCGAAAATTTCCATGGATTTCGGCGTGACTTGTGCTAGAAGATGGGGACATATTGAGTGCCTAAAATTTGTCGAAGCGGGAGTTAAATTGGTCGAACCGAAAGTATTTTTGTCTTATTTTGTTAATTTGTTAGTTAGGATAAATTTTTCACTCGTTCATTTCAATAAAACTTTGTATATTAAATAAGTTCTCGGCAACGATGCCTGGCCCGCATCCCCGTCGTCGTTGCGTCGGAGAGCACCTGCTTGATGGGATGGGTGATGTCCGGGACTGGGCTCCCCCGGGACATCTTCTTATTTACTCATGCTTCACTTACTTTTTGTTTTGGCGTGTATTCTTTTATAATCAACTAGCACATCCCTTGCTACGCAAGACCTTAATACGTCCAAAACGTATCTATAATTTCTGCTTGTTCCATGCCTCTTTTGTGTGATATTGCTACGATATTGATGAACTTCCATACACTATTGAGCATATTTGGACTAACTTATTAACTCAGTGCACCCATGTTCCAGTTCCTGTCTTCTGCTGTTTTTCTATTTCAGGTTTCCCCCATATTAAAAGTGCTCCAAAATTTTGGGAAAATTCCAATAAAAAATCAGCGCTGCAGAAGCTTCGGGAATCACCGAGGGGGGGCCAGAGGGAATCCAAAAGCCGGCCACGCTCTCGGATCGGACTCTTCCGTATGGCTAAGATCGGGAAATCACACCTGACATCAGGGGACCCCTAGTTCACCAAGTGTGGACCAACAGAGGAACTAAGTCTCCACTGGCCCAAGTTGTTTGAAAACTACTGGCACAGATGACCAGCACACACACGATTTCCAATGGTAAATCAGCTTGGGCCACCACTAGAAATTTTTGAAGCTAGGTAGGTAAGAAAAGGGGACCCCATAAAATCCCACACGCTATTAGGCACGCTCAGTCTTAAAACCAATACCCGGAACTTGGATCCTAGGTGACTCGAATGGAACAAAGCGTCGGGGCGGGATAGCCTAGACCTTCCATCCTTGGTCGAATATAGTCAACATTATAATAATCATATCATCAACAACAATATAATAATGTGATATCCCAAAACCAAGGAGTAACAGGGTAACATCGTAGCATCCTAAGCATGCACTAAGCAGGGGCTGAGCAACGTGCAATAGTAACATAGCAGTACAAGGTTTGCTGGGAAGGGACATGGCTGTATCGGTTTGAAAGAGGCTGTAAACATGTGGTAGGATCAAACATTGAACCTAACCTAGACTAGCATGCAAACCGCTGGTTGAAATAGAATGGATCATAAGTAATGTATAGTCCTTGCCTGTTGATAAGTCGGATTCCGAAGGTGTAGTTGATCGCAAGCTCGCATCGTCTCTGAGAGGTACCCGCGGAAGCACACAAGACGATAAACACTGGAAAACAATCAACGAGCAAGCACTCTATTACTACGGGGCAACACAAGATCAAGAAGACATCACACGACACGGCAACGCGATATGGCTCTGTCAGAACCCTAATTTAGGTTTGTGCTTTGGTAAGTTTGCATTTTTGCATCTTGAAAAAAATTGCAAAAGAAAAAGAAATGGGGAAAAGAAAAGCCCTAAATGAATTAATTAAAAAGGCCAGAAATAAACCTTTTTCCAAAATTCTTTTGGATGTGTTGAAAAATCCTAAAAATGAGTGGGATCATTTTAAAAGTGATTTGGGATTAATCCCATGCTCATAGATTTTTCAAAAATCCAAACAGTGGCTTGGAAATTAAACCAAATACCTATTTGAATTGAAATTCAAATAATTTGAATTTCAAAAATTCCCAAAACTTGGGGTTGACTAATACTCAGTCACCTAGGTTTTATAAAAATAATTGGGGATTTTATAAAATGCCCTGACTATTTATTTTTAGGGAAAAACAAAAAGAACAGAAAACAAATAGAAGAAAAACAGAAGAAAATGGGCAAAGCCCACCTTACCTGGGCCCAACTCAGGGAGGTGGCCCAGCCCAGGGGCAGGGTAGTCTTCCTCCCCGAGCCAGGCAGGCAGCTCGGGGCGTGGCGAGCATGCCGGCGTCGTCGTGGCCAGCAGCTTGCCTCCCCTGCCCTATCTCTTCGCCAACGCACGCCTGGATTCGTCCTCCTTCTTCCTATCTCTCTGGCTCGCTCTCCTCGCCCTGCCGCTGTTTCTTGCGCCTGCCCGAGACCTAGCCGGAGCGGCCACCGTGCTCCGACGTGGCCACCGGCCTTCCCCTTCCCCGCCACCTTGTCCAGGAGGTCCAGCGCCCTCGACTCCTTCAAGCTGCAAGACGAATCGAACCCGAGGAGCTCCCCAGGCGTCGCCCGTGTCTTCGATTTGCCGCCGGCCGCCGCCGACCTCCAAGTCAAATTTGCTGCCGTACTGCTTCCCCCGCCCCCTACGTCCCCTCCATCGTCTCTGGTGAGCTCCCAGCTCCATTTCCCCCCATCCATGCTTCTCCCCGTGCCGGCTGTGTTGGTCTCGCCGTATCCAGACTCCGGCCGCCGCCTCCGTCGTCGAAGCGGTGACCCCGAGTGCCCACTTGACCCCCCACTTGCTCCGTTGGATGCGGAAGCCCGCGAGGCATCTGCCAGTGCCCCTTGCCCCCTCTCCCGTGCCCTCCAGCCAACTCTGGCGAGGTCTCCGACCAGTCGCCGGCCAGCCCGAGCCTAACCCACCTCCGCTCTCTCTCTGAACAGTGGGCCCAAGGCCATTAACCCTAATGACCTAGCTAACTGACCCACTGACCCACTGACTTGTGGGGCCAGGCCCCCTAATATAATTAGAGTTAGTTAGTTAACTCTCTGGTTAACCCAGAGAGGCTGACAGGTGGGGCCGCCTTGTCAGTTGACTGGTCAAACCCCCCTACGTTAGCATGACCTAGTGATGATGCAGTAAATACAAAATCAATTAATTTATTCAGTAAATTCCAGAAAATGGCCTAAACCTTGAAATTGAATATCTTTTAAACTATAACAACAAATTCAAAGTGTAATATATGAAAAATGATCAGGAGAAAATCCTCTATCCAAATTCCCAACTTTCAGCTATGTTGGAGTTGATCTTAAAAGGGGATCAGTAGCTTTTTCTATTTGATTTAATTGGATTTAATTCAAAATGAATTCAATTGCTATTCCAACTTCAACCAAAGCAATGCTAATATGATCACTTGTACTTCAGAAGCTTTTCACACACTTGATCACATGGTTTGCAATGAAAAAACTTTAGCAAATGCAACTTGAACCAATTTGAATACATTTCGAGTTTGAATTTGAATTTACTTTTCAAATCAACTTCAATTAACATGTTGCAATTTAAACATAGGTCACCTCAGCACCTTGCCATGCTATGTTTTGCATATTGATTGTGCATTGTACTATGTTGAATGTGCTATACTTTCAGTGCTTCGGTGATTGCTTCTTCTCGGTAGAGTTGATCTCGGTGACGAGTTCAACCTCACGTCAGAAGAGTGTTACATCGTGATCGTCAGTGAGGCAAGCACCCCCTCTTTGATCATGTCGATAAAATCCCTGTTCCCTCTCATTCTCGCAAATGTATGTTTAGGATGTCACCATGATATGTTCTACCGCTAGTTCAACCTATTCCTTTGCATGACCTATCATTTTGTCACAATAGTAAGCAAACCACAATCCTAGCAGATGTAGGAGTTGTTTGTTATCTTGTGGCCCCTGCAACTGTTACAACTTATTGCATGCTTACAGTTGTTACCTGAGGCTACTTTGATGTGAGTCGGGATGGTAGTGATCATGTGAATGATGGTGGTAACGTGTTGGTGAATCTACCCTAAACAAAGGTGAACGATGAGAGGATGTGTAGGAGTACACAGTGGGTTGTCTCGTTGAACACTGCCTTAAGCCCGAGTTCTTGTGTTGTTATCCAAGACTAAGAGTACGACCACACATTGGGCTCACTGACCCCTCTCGGCCTAGTACCTCACCCCGGACCTGTCCAGGAGTCGCAAGTAGTTCCCCCTTTTACGATCTCAAGAAGGTGGAACCAAGGTAAGTGGTTGGCGTAGGTTGTGGGCACGTTGAATCAAGTGATCATGATCGAGTTGAGCTTGATGGCGGTCACACAACGTTTGAGTCCGCATCGGAAAAATCGGCCGGATTCCGATTGTGGTCCCAACTCAAATAGGTGACTCCCTAGGACTAGAGATGGTGCCGTGAGTGAAGTGTCGTGGCAGCATCCTCGCCGGTACTCACTTGAAGGGTCCATCCCCAGGCGGTAACTGATGAGGCGTGCGTGTAGCAGTACACCCCTGCAGGGTTAATGAACTATTCGAATAGCCGTGTCCGCGGTTATGGACTACTTGGAGACCTTTACTTGATCATAGACAACTTGAACAGTTACTCTTAAAACTTACCAAGATAAGTGTGAGTGCTATGGCGTGCTTCCTCGTGGGGAAGTCAAGGAAGTATCCATAGTGGTGTATTGGTTGGAGACTGGTTACTTGGACTCGTGTATGCTCCTTTCCTCTTTCTGGTATTCGTAGTACAGGACTACCCAAGTCAAAGCTGGCATTTCTGCAAGTGAAACCCCACCTCCCTTTGCCTTGATTCATGTGCATGAGTAGTTTAGTTCCTATGTAAGTCTTGCTGAGTACGACTTTGTACTCACGTTTTCTTATTCTATGTTTTAGAGACGAGATCACTGACCCTGATGGTGGCCTCTACCTCGAGCTCGACGTGGACCAGGTCGTTGGTTCCAGACAGCAGCCTGTGCCCTTTGTAGGGTCGTTGTATTTTTTTTCAGGCTTCTTAAGCCATTTGTTAACCTTGTCTTTACTAAGACATAATTTTCTTCCGTTGATTCTTGATGTAATGTTGAATCACATCCATGTGATCTCTGCTTGTAATACAACTACTATGTCTGCTCTGTTTAGCAGAAGTTATAAAGACTATGAGTTTGTAGAGTTCATGTTGTGATTACCTGTTGGTTACACTGGACATGCATGCTGCGTGTATGATTATAACGTGCATGTCTTAGTGTGGGGTTCGATAGCTTAGTTGTGTTCTTGCCGGCGCTCTTTTATACACCAAGTGGCCTTTAGATGTGCGCAGCTTGGGGCATCGCGATGCGATTGCTCGTGACTCTGTCACGTGGCACACTTTGTTGTATGATTGAGCCCGCCCGAGATCCCGACTAAGTGGTCGGGCTGGAGTAAGTCTATGTAAGGGTTATGATTCAATCGATAACATAGTTGAGGCGACTTGTCTATGAGTATGGGATTCACCACCCATAAGCATTTAGACTTGTGAGCGGACGATGAGGACCCATCTCAGTTGATCATCCGGCCTGGATGGGATGCCCCTCACGTTCGATGCTTACCGAGGGTGATCTGTGCTTGGCCTTGTCTGCTTAGACAAGTGGGTACGGCTCTCGGCTATCCATGTGATTGCATTGTGACCGGAATTACATACGCCAACCCCGGGTCCCGACAGGATCTATCGTCGAGAACGGTTACTAACAGTTTAAGTGGGGTATCGGTGACACACGATGAATACCGCACGTTTACGGTGGTTCAAGTTGCTTGGCTACAGGTGATCAACCAACGGTTATTAACATGTCATCTCACTCAAGAATGGCATAGCACACAAACATTTCAAGAGGTGAAGCACAAAGTAAACTATCTATGCTAGTCAATTTAAGTGAGGCACAACCTAAACATGGCATACACTAAGTGCCGCACGATGATTAAAACATTTGATACTGTTCTTTCCTAAACCATATTTAGGTTGCTTAACAACAGCAAACAATAGCATAAACACAATTTACACGAAAAACTAATCAAGTTACATATAAGGCACACTCCAAACGGAGTTACGGTTAAGAAGATATAAGCAAAACAAGTTACGGGCACAAAATGCCAACATCATGAAGCACACTTTAGAGCAATGCAAAAACATGATAATCAATGCAAACATGCTCACAAATGATATGGAATTAAAGTAGACATGACAGGGAAGGCATGGCAAAAAGAATCATGCAAATAGGCATCATACATCAAAAGATATTAAGCAAACAACATGGCATCGCAAAGTAACAGACTTAGTGAAAATCAGAGGTGGCTGTCAACAACAGCAGCATAGCAACTTTGGAGCTAAATATCTATATGACCAGTAATGCTAACATGAAGATGCAATACATGTAATGAAGGTAGACATGATGCTTAACAATATGCAATTGGAATCACTCAATTCCGATAAACGGTCGCGACACAGTCGTCGACCGAAGTTGCAACAAAATATAAACAGCAGCACACTAACAGCAGGGTAGCTACTTTGGAGCAAGATACAATCATGATGCAGCAAGCAATTATGGCATGTGAGTGCATGAAACTGAAGTAGAAACATTGCTTAACGCAACACAAAATGAATCACTCAATTCCGACGTACGGTTGCGAAGCAACCGTCACCCGAAGTTTCAACAAATTAACAGTTTCAGCACGTTTAACAGCAGCAGTTGCAACTAACGATTTGATGCCCTGTTTAGCACACAATTACACAATCAAGATGACCTCAAATTCAAATGCTCACAAAAGATGAATTGAATTACACGCAATTCTGAGCAACTTTCATTTTGGGCGCACGTTCATCGGAGCTACGGATTAGTCGCAAACTTAAGCGCAAAACTGAAACAGCACACAGTTTTCACAGACTTAGCCAAACTTTGGAAAATATTCGCAAGAAAAAAAAGCATGGGCTGGATCTCACCATGGGCCGAGGCCCACTGGCAGCTGGAGCAGCCGGCCTGGCGGCTGGGCTGGAGGGCGGCTGGGCCGCGGACTGGATGGGCTGGGCCTTGGGGCCGCAAGTCGGGGCGCTCTGGGCCTGTGAGGCTCCCGCGAGGCCCACCCTGGGCGTTTCGTTGACGAGAGGCTCCCGATCCAGGACGGGATTGGGCAGCGGCGGCCGTTCCGGCGATGATCCGGCTGGGAGGCTAGGCGGCGCAGGTTGCTGGGGCACGGGAAGGCCAAGGGGCGCCGGATCCCGCCGGGTTCCAACACCGGTGAGGTGCAAGGAGGGGCGGCTCGAGCTGCTCGGACCTGGCCGAGCCATGGCGGGCGGCGCTCGGGACCTCCATGGCCGCTGTGCTGCGAGGAGAGACGAGGGAGGACGTTAGAGAGGAGGAAGAGGAGAAGGGAGAGGAGAGGGAAGGGGGGGAGAGGAGGCTCGGCTCCGGCTGGCTGCTGCTTCGGGCCGGCGGCGGCGGCGCTCGGGTGCGTCCACGGTGGAGAGGAGGCGGTTGGTGGGCAGGCTAGGGCGCATCTGGGCCGTCGGATCGCGAGATCTGACGGTCCAGATCGCAGGGGAGAAAAATTTCGGGATTTGGGGTCAAAATGGGTAGATCTAGCAAAGTGGAGGGGGTGGCTGCAATTTTATGGCTAGGGAAACCCTAGAAAGGGGTGGGAGTGTGGTGGTCTTTATATAGCCCCGATGGCTGGCAGTTTGCAAAAACATCCCCGTTTTTTCTCTTGCTTGCGCGGTGCTCACGTTTCTGACCGCCGGGGGCCCGCAGGACCTCCGGTTCGGGTAAAACTTCGAACTGCGCGATCAGCGCGTCGAGCCGGAGGCGTTCACCTCGCGCTGGAACCGTTCCGAAAACACTTTCCAACGCGCTATAAAAATATCCCGTTTACTTATTAAACGGGTTTTTCGTTCCGTTGGCTTCGGCTGGTCCGGTGCGGTTTTCACGATGGTGATCGGGTGAAACCCGGTGTCGCAAAGGTCGAGTGTCAGGGTGGCAAGGGTCAGTCTCCGTCCGATACGAGATAAGAGGGGTAGAAAATAATCGCCGATCGATAAATCGGGGATGCAAACACCGCAAACAAATCAGACAATCAAACAATTCACACCGAAAACAAAATTTTTAATTTTTGTGAAAACTGCGCTGTTACAGGTTTACACTTTGGGTGGGGCTCGCAACTTAATACCAGCGAGATGATCTAGATAGATATCTCAAGGTGGATGATTAGTAGTAGATTCAGTTGTATTTCGGTTTACTTATTTTGGCGTACCGCCCATGCTTTTGATCCTCTTCCTTTCTTTGTAACATAGTTAGCATTGCGGTGCGTTTTTAATCCTGTGAATTGCCCAGCTGTAATTTATTTACCTCGCATGGAGGTTTTATCGTATTTTGGGAGAGAGACATCACTAGTGCACATAATGGGACCCCGGTCCATAATCTCATTACTGTTTTCACGCTCATTTACTTTCATGTATGTACTCTTTAGCTGCTATCATTATTATCCCTTGCGTTTGATCCTTTGTGGACTAACAAGGCCAGAGAGATTGACAACCTCTCTATACTCGTAGGGAAGCAAAGTTATTTGTGTTGTGTGCAGGTCCAGGTTAAAAGAGCAATATCTCAAATGGCGCATTGTTTGCTTCACCACCTACTTATCATCTCCGGAGTCCTACGGGAGACAAACCCTATCCTCTACATAGGGAAAATTTGTCGTTATCCAACATCTCACCTTCCACTTGGGGTAACCAACAAGGAGAGGAGTTGCACATGTCAACTCTCTTGTCATCACTACCTTCCCCCGCTATATATAGATGGGCTGGGTGGAGTTATTTAACACACAGAAATTCATGGAGAATTAAATATAATCCCAAATTGAGATCGGTTTTCTCCCGTCTACTCCTCTCTCTCGTCTCTCCCATGGTGGGTTACCCTTGTTGGGAGCCTATACCGGGATTGAGGCTTCTCGACCATACGTACGTCGTCGTGCTACCGAAACTCCGGTTCCGAGAGGTCTACTTCCGCCATCTTCGCAGGACCGGAGAACGCAGGTCATCATCGAGTTCCGTACATGTGCGAGTACTACGAGGTGCTGCACGTGCGGCACTTTCACCCGACAGGGTGCTAACGCAGCCAGGGGGCTATGAATGTTACACGGCTTCATCAACTACGTTTGCGGGAACGTTTCCCGCGCAACAGACTACATCCCGAGGTATGTTCCCGCAAGTCTTCCCGTTACAGTAATACAGCTAGATAGATCTTGGGTTAAGGGCGATGCTAGTTAGAAAAATTATTGTTTTCTGCTGCGAGACCCAACAGTGGGTTCATGTCCCCTGATGCCTAGCTTGAGTGACAGAAACATGAGACTAGGGGATGTGCTATTGCCACCAGAGAGAAAATAGCGGTGCTTGTAAACGTGGTTGCAAGGATTGCTTACATTACGCGTAGAGTGTTAATGCAGTTGTCTGTTTCTTTGACCCTACAGTTTGGTTGGGGTTTGCAACTTAATAACAGCGAGATGTTCTGGATAGATATCTCAAGATGGATGATTAGTTAGTAGATGTTGATGAATAAACGGTCTGCTTGTCGTGGTGTAATGTCCATACGATTGAGCCACTAGCCGTTCTTGTAGAATAATTAGCATTGCGGTGCATTTATAATTCTGTCAATTTCCTAACTACAATTAGTTCACCCAGCATAGTTGTTTATCATATTTTGGGAGAGAGTCATCGCTAGCGAAAGTTATGGGACCCCGGTCCATATTTCCATCATAGTTTACACGGCTCCAATTTACTGCTTTCATTTACTTGTCGTTGCAATCTCCACTACTATTTCCCCCCTTGTGTTTTGATCTTTTGTAAATAACAAGGCCAGAGAGATTGACAATCTCTCTGAACTCGTTAGAAGCAAAGTTGATCGTTTGACCACCTATCAGATGGCGCGTTGCTTGTTTGACCACCTACTTGTTGCACTTGGAGTCCTATTGGAGACATAAACCTTTGTATCTACACCGAGGGAAATTTTCCACTATCTACATCTCAACCTTCCACTTGGGGTAACCAACGAGGGGCGAGAAGCCATCAGCAAGCAAGTTGGATGCACCCCCACTAGTTCCATTGGAGAGCTTCCCATAGCTTATATGTGGATCCGTTGCATGGAAATCCCTACTCCTCACATCATATCTATCATTTGGCTTTCTCTCGCCTATGAACGTCCTCATTGATGTGAGCCTTTCACACCCCTTTTGTCTTCCTTCCACACCATTATTCTATTTTCCATCCTAAGTGCCAACTAATCTTGCTCGCACTCATTCATGCATTTCCTGAGTGCTTGATACGTCTCAAACGTATCTACTTTTCCAAAAACTTTTGCTATTGTTTTGCCCCCATTCTTGAATGATTTGTACGAAACTAACCCGGACTAACGATGTTTTCAGCAGAGCTGTCTGTATGGTTTTATTGTGTGCAAGAAAATGTATTTTTAGGTGTCTCCGAAAATTCCAGGAAAAATCACAGAAAATCCACGCACCCAAAGGACTATTGTGCCAGAAGTGGGGCCAGAGGGGGGCTAGAGGGCCCCTAGGCGCCCTGCTGGCGCGGCCCCACCCCTGGCCGCACCGGGAGGCCACCTGGGGGGATCCCACCTCCTCTGGTGCCCTACCAGGACCCCTATTTATTCCCATGACGGAAAAACCCTGAAACAGAAGTCATTTTCCCAATTCTCGTCGCGGATCCACCGCCACCCTCTGCTCTTCTCCGGAAGGGCTAATCTGGAGGCTGTTTTGGCCTCCGGTGAGGGGAGATCATCTCCATCGTCATCATCATCACCACTCCATCCTCCCTCCATGACTTCTCCATCCATGTGTGAGTAATTCCCTGTTGTAATCGCAGGGGATGGTAGGGATTGGATGAGTTGGATCATGTAATATTTTATCAAATTGTTGGGGGCATGTTGCCTATCATCTAGATTGTTGTTTATCATCTTTGCTTCAAATTGTTGCTCTTAATGCTTTTCACTTTGGGCCCGAGTGACATGATTTCAGACCTGAACCCTATATGTTTTCATGAATATATTTGTGTTCTTGATCCAATCTATGACTTGTATGCACCTGTTATAGTCCGGAACCGGAGATCCCAAAGGTGACAGCTTGGGACACCAAAGGGGATGGACTATAGTTTGAGGATTCCGTGTATCCATTGATTGTTAATGCTTTGTTCCGGTGCTCTTTGACAGGAGCACCTTAATCTCCATAAGTTCCTTTTGGCCCCGATCGTAGCGGTATGGTAAGACAAAAGATGTTGTGCAAGTTCTTATTGCAAGCACGTACAACTGCCTATGGGGTACATGCCTAATGTTTGATTTATGCCTAGATGATCATTGATTTTCTGTGTGCCTTGCCCCAAGTTAAATACATGATGTATCTTATCCATGCAACACCCAACCATCCTTCTCCCTAGCCTACAGTGTTTTTAATTCTGCTGGTTACTAGTTGTTTGCTTTCGCTGTTTTACTGTCGCTGTTTCACCACCACTATTTCCTTTGCCACCATCACTTCCATATCACAGTTACTATTAATATTTTGTTGCAAGTAAGTGTATCTCAGGTGCAGTGGAATTGACAACTCCACTGTCAAAGCTTGTGGGTATTCTTTGTCTCCCCTTGAGTCGAATCTATAAATTGGGTTATTCTTACCCGCGAAGACTATCTCGATCCCCTGCAGTTGTGGGTTATCAAGCCTCTTTTCTGGCGCCGTTGCCGGGGAGCATAGCTTTATTTACAAGTCTACCTGAAGTATTTTACCTGCTGCATTTTATCCGCTATGGGTAAGAAAGAAGACCCCAAGGTCCCGATCTTACAATCCCATACAAGAAAAGGTACAGTTCTGAACACTAGTGCTACACTTGATTCACCTTCAGTTATGAGTAAGTTTGCTTCACCTCCACCACATGATGCTTCTACTGAATCCTTTACTATGTCCGATACTTTTGATGATGCTTCTACTACTCTTGTTGATATTGGTTCACTTGGTCACGCTCTTGAGAAACAGATCGCTGCTGCAAAAAAAATCTGGAATTGAAATTCCTGATACTTTCTACCCTTTTGATGGAACTTACAATTATCCTGATTTGAGTAAATTCTAGGAGAAACTCCTTGATGATGATTATATTATACTTGATGATGATTTATGCAGGGAGCTAACAGAGTTTGTCGACTCTGACCCTGACGCTATTAAGAAGCTTCTCGAAAAACACTCCCTAAAGAATAAGACCGTTCCTGATCTTAAATTTTCTACATCTCCTATATGCATCAATGATCCTGATTATAATTTCTCTGTTGATCTTTCGCTTATATCTATGGTTGAAGCTGACCCCTTTTATGGCAGAGAAAAAGATGATGCTATCGCACACCTGACCAAACTCACCGAGTTGGGTGGCCTGTTTACTACGGATGAAAAGATACAAAACTTTTATGTTACTAAGCTTCTTCCTTTCTCTTTAAAGGAAGGTGCTAAAGCATGGTATGATGCACTGCCATGTGGTTTCATTAAGAGTCCTCAATATTTAGCTCACTCTTTTGTTCATAAGTACTTTCCTGCTCATATGCAACATGCTGCTTTACAAAGAATTTATTACTTTAAAACGTTGCAGGATGAGCACCTCCCTAAAGCTTGGGCTGATCCAGGCTAGACCGGGACATGGAGTCCCTAAGAATGAATTAATTGATATATTCTATGTTGGTCTAACTTATGAATCCAGATCCTATTTGGACAGTTGTGCTGGTTGTGTTTTCAGGAAAATAACACCGGACGATGCAGAAGAATTAATTGGCAAGATTGCCAAGATCCACGAAGATTGGTCCATCAGCAAAAAAAAGGGGCATGCTCGTCCTAAGCCCCGAAGATATGCAAGAAGCAAAGAAGTATATTAAAGAGAAGGGTATTAAAACTGAAGACGTGAAGAATCTACCCCCTATTGAGAAGTTGTGTGATCCTACCACTCACCCTCCAATGGTAGAGGTACAATGTCTTTTAGATTTCAATGCAAGTGACATCCCTCATGGTAAGCCTCCTGATCAATGCTTAGATGAGCTTGATAATTTCATTATCAAGCAAAGTCACTTTAATGAGAGGATACAATGTCAGTTCCATGATAATTCCCTTGCTATCTAATGTTTTCTTGATGTTCTAGGTAGAACAGTTAATGATGTGAAATGTCTTGTGAAGCATTTTCATATGGTTCCAACTCATCTTGAAAAAAATTATAATGTGCAAAAAGATTTGCTTGCTAACAATGCCAAACATGATATACAGGCCTTCGGGATTAAAACCCGAGGAGGAACTAGCACTCAAGATCCTCTCTATCCGGAGGGGCTTCCGAAGAGGATCGAGCAAGATTCTCAAATGCAGGAAGAAGAAATTGTTAGTTCTCCAAAGAAGAAGAAGAAGCACAAAGAAGCTAACAATTCCAATGATCCAAATAGTATATCTACCTCCGTTGCTGAGACTGAAGACGGTGCTGAGCCTGAAAAGGATGGTGAAAAGAATGATCCACCCGAAGTTCGAGAAGAAGAAGCACCCGATAAACGCAAGAAATACACTAGAGAATACTTTATCGCAAGAAGGCATGGGAAGGAAAGAGAACCATGGGTATAGAAACCCATGCCCTTTCCAGGTAAGTCTCTCAAAACTACAGAATAAGAGCATTACAATAAGTTTTGTGAGGGGATGAAACCTCTTTTTCTTCAAATTCCACTGACTGATGCTATTAAGTTACCTCCCTATTCGAGATATATGAAAGATATTGTTACCAATAAAAGAAAAGTACCTAATGAAGAAATATCTACTATGCTTGCTTACTACTGTTTTAGTGGCAAGATTCCTGAGAAGCTTGGTGATCCAGGTATACCCACCATTCCTTGCTCCATAAAGAATAATTATGTCAAGACTGCTTTATGTGACCTTGGAGCAGGAGTGAGTGTTATGCCCCTCTCTCTTTACAAGAGGCTTTTAAAAAAAACTAATCCCTACAGATATCTCTCTTCAGATGGCTGACAAGTCAACAGCCGTTCCCATTGGTATTTGTGAGGATGTTCCCGTTGAAGTTGCTAATTGTTTAATCCTTACTGGTTTTGTTGTGCTTGACATGCCCGAGGATGGGAGCATGTCTATTATCCTTGGTAGACCTTTTCTTAACACCGCAGGTGCTATTATTGATTGCAATAAAGGAAAGGTTACTTTAAATGTGAACGATAAAGAACACACGGTGTATTTTCCGAAGAAGACTGACAAAAGGCATGGCCTCAACTCTATAGAGAATATCAAGACCGTGAAGATTGGTGAGTGGGATTGTCCTCAACATGTGCACCAAAAATACAAAACCATTATGGTGGGGACAATATCCATTAAAGTGAAGGTACCATGAATGCTTCATAGTAAGTGAAACTTTTTGCTCTATGTTGTAAGGCCCCTGATGCGGTACTAACTCAAGTTAGTCGCTTTCGCGTCCTGCTCGAGTTAGAAGCACATAAAAGGCAGCCAACGCACGACACTCGCACTCGTGTCGCTGTCGGGTTCCCGACAACAAATATCAGAGGAATGAACTTTATACTAAGACATAAATATAGAGTCCAGGGCATACATCGCCGCTGGTATTTATTACATCATCTCAGAGGTCCATAGACCCAACAATGCATCATGCAACAAGCGGAAGTCAAACACGACCGAGTATGGTAAAAATCCAAATAGCCCTAGAGAGGACTACACATAACAAGTCCACCCACGAAATGTCGGAACCCAACTATAGGATCTACTGAGCGAAGTTCTCCTCATCGTCCTCCTCCGGTGGTACCTCCACGAAGTAACGTCCAGTGCTCGGGTCGAGGTAGTAATCAACTGCAGCAGCCGATTAGGCAAAACAGTAAAAACAGAAAGGAAACAAGGGGTGAGATTATATCATTACAGTTATAACTAACTTCCTACGATAAGACAAGTATAGTGGAAAAGGTTGCAGCCGCACTAGCATATATGGTGGCTATCGTTCTATTAGAGTAGAGGTAAGGTCCAAGAATGCACGTGACATCGTGTCATAAGTCTGCTATCCACTTACTTACGGCAAACATAACACAACCTTGATCCTCTCTCGGTCCCCCTGGACGAAGAAAGGCAACCAAGGCACACACACGGTAGGCAAGTTTTAATGATGATCCAATTAGATGTTATTCTATGAACAAGACGTAGGCTCTGAGTCATCCATAACCATGGACACGGATTTTCGAAAAGATTTAACCCTGCAGGGGTGTACCAACTTCCCATCATAGGCTTCGCATGTACGCCCGGTTTCCACTTGGCTAGGTAAGCGCCTGAAACTCCAGAACGTCGGAGTACCTCTATCTAACAACACACAATTCCGGGTGGCTCCCTGGGAGTCGACAGCCAATCCAAAAGTCGGTCGCGCTCTCGGATCGGTCTCTTCCGTATCAACAGGGTTTGGGTTACCGGTTAAGCCTCACATGAGGACCGGGCCCTCGCCGGTCAGTCTTGGACCAATAAGGGAACCATGTCCCCACTGGTCCGGGTTGGCTTGAAAACAATTGGGGTACCACCAACACTCACACGTTGCAAATGTAAATCAGCTCGGGCCACCACTAGAAATGATGAAGCTAGGTAGGTAAGACAAGGGGGGCCCATAGTAACCCACACACGATTAGGCACACTCAAACAAAGAACCAATACCCGAAAATCAGATCCTAGGTGACTCAAATGGAACAAATCACCAGGAGGGCATAGCCCAGCCTTCCATCTTTCGTTGAATATAATTAACATCAATTTAATAATAAATATCAACCAACTTATTTATTAACATGATATCCCAACCATAGCAGAGTGTAAGCAGCAAGTTTCCCTACTCATACTAAGGAATGGCTGAGCAGCGGTAACTTAGCAATACAATGTTAATCTTGGATGTGGGGATCATGGCTGTTTGGTTTTGATTGTGGCATAAGCAAAGTGGATAGGATCAAATCAACGTTCTAGACTACAGCTAGGAAGGTAGGCAGAAAGTTATAAAGTAATGGTATAGATCTTCCCCTTGCCTGGGTAATCAGTCGACGGAGCAGACGGAGCAGGGTTCTCGGGCTCAGTGTCGGAAATCTCCACGATAGTCTCCTCGGCAGTCTCAGGTGCTAACGTAAGGTACCAACAAGGAAAGCACACAAGTAAACATCAAGACCAACAATTCTCAAGCATGGATGAGATGATCAAGTTTTAATAGACATGGTGTGACCCTATCTAGTCAAATTTAAATGAAGGTGTTGACGACACGTCGACAAACTCCATATGCAATTATTAATCTTGTTATGTCTTTGGTCATAGCCTTAATTTTGGTGTAAATAACAAGGCAACATGGCATGGCATGAAACAAAAACAACAATTTAACAATAATAAGCATCGCGAAATAAATCTATCGATTCCAGAGACGAAAGGTGTCGACGAAGATTGACCCCCGGAGAAGTTTCAAAAGAAGGAACGGAGACAAGTCCCTCTCATATAAAAATATGCTAGAGGTTGCCTTCAATGAACCAAGAGGATTGCCAAATGTCATGGTCCATGACCCACTGACGTGAGAAACAAGAAAAATGGACATGATGCACATACTTTGAGTTTTCAAAGATGAGCCACACCTAGCAAAGGGTTTGTTCATATGAAGGTATGAACACCATAAATTTGCTAACCCCTCACCTTGCTATTCTAGGAAGAAGTGCTGGGCTCACATGCACAACAATGCAAAAGAAAAGAATTCAAAGGGCAAAAGAAAAGAAAAGAAATTAATGGTGCACAAGTGTTATGCACACCCCATCCATTTTTGTGTTGCACAAAACACAAAATGGAGGGCCCCACTATATTCCTTGCATTTTGCTGCCCCAAAATCATATACAACATGTATGCATTGGAGCAAGCATTCAAAAGATGCAAGTTTTCAGCATTTGGAATCGAAAAAAAACAGAAAACGATTACAGGAAAGAAAAAAAACGAAAAAGGAAGGGGAGGCCCCTCTCTTGGTTCCCTCGGCTGGACCAGCACACCTCAGGAGTTCACTGGGCAGAACCCAGCTAAGAAAAGGCCAGGGCGAGCCACTGACGACGTGACCCCACCTGGCAGTGCGCGGATAAAAAAAAGGGGAGCCCTTGCTCTCGATGGTGGGACTCGATCCCTAGACATCTTGGTCTTCACACAGGGCGCGCACCAGCCGGGCTATGAACCGATTCATGACGGAACAGAGGACGCGGGTAAGATAGACTATGCAGCACGGGATAACTGAAGAAATGCGAACATGCCTGACGAAACTGAACCCGACACCGACCTCCCGCGCGGCGATTTTCAGGCGACCGTGGCTCATGCCTCGATCCACTAGCGAGTCAACGGCGAGGTACCGCGCGTACAGGGGACACCCAGGAGCCCATTTCTCCATCAAGCTCGACTCGGTGCCCTCAAAGGCGGCAGCTTGGTTCGCCGGAAGACCACGACGGAGGACCTTCGCTGCATCATCAGGGAGATCACGCCGGGGTCGCTGCTCGCGGGCAACACAGCCCTGGGGGCGCTCTACTGCACTCTCGACGCGCTCCACATGCGCACGCCCGCTACTTGAAAGCCAAGGACACGCGCATGGCGTGCACGGCGGCGCGACTCGCCAAAAACATCTCCGGCGACGACAGGAATTACGACACGACGCTATAACGAACTACGGCGACTGCGGACGGAAAAAAGGGGCGCTATGCTCACCTAAGGGTTGCTGGAGACGGGCTCGGACACGACAAGATGTACGGAGTTGCCGTAGTCGCTGTCGGGGAAGACGATGTCCCGGCGGGGAGGAAGACGGCTCGGACGCAGCGCGAGGCCTATCACCGACCTGCGCGGAGAAAAACGGAACGGAGAGGGTCACCGGAGCGCGTAGACGATCTCATGGCCATGGACGGGACGGGATGGCGGCCAATTCGGCGTCTTACCGGAGGAACAGGGGAAGCAATTCCCTCCCATGGCAGCGGCGGCGGAGGAGAATAGGAGGGGGAACTAGCTAGGGTTCCCGAGGGGGAGCCTTGCCTATAAAGGGGCGAGGAGGGGAGGCTGGCGAGGGGGCTCCATGCCAGCTCTTGTCCGTCCTTGCTCTCTGACGCCAGGAGAAAGGTAGGGGAAAAGGAGGGGGAAGACGACACTGGCAGGCGGGCCCGGGGGCTGAGAGAGAGAGGGGGGAGGAAAAAAGAGCAGTGGGGCTGCTTGCTGGGCTGGATTCGGCCGACCGAAGTGGGTCGTCCCCTCTGCATCCAGAGAAAAAGAAGAAAAGGAGCCCTTACCATTTAAAAAAAATAGATAGGGCCTTCAAGACTTTTCTAGAGCAAGCTAGAGAGAAATAAAACATATAAAAATATGTTTTATTATGAGGGGAATTTCCTTGATTTGATAAAACTGGTTTGACCCAATTTGGAGCAAATAAAATCAGTGGCAAATAAATTAGATCCCAAAGGCTTTTGATTTTTATTTGATTTGTTCCAGAGAGGTAAAATCAAAGTAAAATAAGGGCACGGGGAAAAAATCCAAGGAATTGCCTTTGCAAAATTTGGACTTAAGGGGAACACAAATGGAGCAATGAAAAACCCCACATCACCTCTCTTAGCCATCCAAAGAAATTCAAAACAAAGTTCAATTGGGCTCCAAGCACCTTGCCATTTGAAATCATTACATGAATTTGCAACAACCCATCACCATGTCATATTGGAAGTCAAAAGATAAAGGAAGATTACATGATGATTTGGGAATTGCATATGGGTTGTTACATATGTATTGCTAGTTTAGTGGTAGGAATTGATCAACCTTGCTATTAAATGAGTTTTATATAAGTAAAAAGTAGAAGTTGTTATGTTTGCATTTCTTTTAGCTTTATCTTTCTTGTTGTACCAAGTTATATGTTTTTGAAGCTTCACAACACTCATCACTGCTCCAAGTTTTCAGACAGTTTCGCAGCCTTTTGAACTCCAAAAAAATTTCAACAGTGAAGATTTCAGAAAAAATCTAGAAAAATAAAAATAAAAATTTTCATGCCGGGAGTGACCCAGAGGCACCTGGGGCTGACCAGGGGGGCCACCAGTGGCCCAGACGGCCAGCTGGCGCGGCCTGCCCCCTGGCAGCGCCCACAGGGTTCCTGGGGCCCACAGGCCCCACCTGCAGGTATTTCTTCTTCCCACCTCTCTCTCTCTCCAAAAACACGAGTTATGCACTTGTTCTTGCGTTCTTGCTGTTCTTGGAGGCGATTTTCGATCTCTCTCTTCAGCCCACCATTCGAGTTGAGATTTTGAGCAAATACTCCCTGGTATGCAACTCCTCCACCCCTCCAATTAGATATTTGATTGGTGGCTTCATTAGTGAGTATTTAGTATCTCTTGGTGTTGTTCATATGAGCTTGTAAGCATGTGTAGATATTTATTTTCCAAGTTTTGATGCAAGTTTATTCCTTAGGTAAGTGAGTAGAGTAGTTTGCCTCAACTCACTTTGTTTAAATCCTTGTTTTTGTGAATTGTCAAAAATTTCAGGAATGAGTTTGCTAGGAAAAGCAAAGGAGGGGCTTGGGAAGAAGAAGCCCGAGCGCTCCGATCGAGTTACTAGAGCTGCATCTTCACCCTCAGCAGTTAGAGTGAGCTACAATGAAGATCATGTGCCCCTGGAGTTGTTGGAAGACACAAGTCCAGCATGCGCAATGATGTATCCGTGCGATGATTTTCTTACAGCTACAGGAATTAAGGAGGAATTTTATGGCCTTTGTGCCAATGCAGGTTTGACACGGCTAGCATTATGTCGTGTGGTACAATACAAGAAGCTCACCTCCTGCTTTGTTAACAGTTTTTGTTATAACCATGATGCTGGAACCGTCGAGTTCAAACTTTATAATGATCTCATAACCATGTCTTTGGCACAGTTTTGTGGTATAATAGGTGTGCTGAACGTTGGTCAGACAACGAAGATGACCACGCAGCCTTCCGAGTTGAGGACCCTCTTCAACTCCCTTTGTTGCCAGGAGGAGACCAACATTCGGCGTATGAAGATTGCCAGCATTCTGTTTCTACACCTCAGGTATTTTGCGTATTTTGTTGCTAGAGGGGTGTTAGCTCGTGACAACACGAGTAGTGGTTCTGCACCAGATTTCGCTATTTATGCGAACGCCCTCTCTGATAAGAATGATTATAATGTGGGTGCCTTAATTGCTAGGCGCCTTGTTACGAACAGTAACAAAGGCGATTTATATTGTGGCGTTTATGCCACACTTATCCTTGAGTCTCTTGAGCGCACCCCGCATCCTGATGATGTTCCCTTTTCATACACAAGTCTCGATCTTGCGGCTATGAAGATGCATAAGTTTGTTACCATGACTTCCCAGTTTGGTAACCTTGATATTTTGAGGTCTGGAAAGACCATTACTCGTGAGATCCGTCTACCTGCACCACTCTTGTTTGATAACACTCGCAGGAACGGATGGTCCTTCAACGAGTTTCAGTTCGATGAGTTCATGGCTCATTACCAGCCGCATAACCCCATCGAGGGGGTTGTGCCCGATGAGGAGGAGCATGGTGAGTTCCCACCTTTCCAGGAAGAGACCTTCACCGAGCATGGTGAGGGGTCTTCTTCTGCATGGAGCGCAGGGCCTTCCTCATGGGAGGACCCGAGGACTTCGGTGTACGCACCGGAGGGCTCATACGACTCCTAGACTTACCATTACCCCGGTGTAGGAGGCTCCTGGGGGCAGTATCTGGTACCAACTTATGCCAACAGCCTAAGCTTGGGGAAGTATGTGCCCTTCTCACATTTCCATTGTATTATCCGTTTTTATTTTGTTCGCTTTGATCTTTTCGAAGTTTTTGCCTGTTCTTCTTTGTTCTTTTATTTTGCAAAAACAACAAAAAGATTTATCTTTTCTTTTTCTTTCGCTAAATCTTTGAAAAATCCAAAAAGATTTCTTTACTTTCTTTAGTTTGCTTTGTAGCAGAGTTCAGCTCGAGTCCGTGATGGAATTTGATTAGCTATTTCCCACGTTCGGTCGTGCAAGTGACAAGGCACTAATGACGAAGATCGACGGAAGGGAAGCAACAAGGAAAACCGGTATGAACTCTTCTTGTTTCTACTTTTGTACATATTCTTGTACTTATGATTTAGAGACCAGCTTGTAACGACATAGTGTTATGTTTACAATGCTTTCCCAGTGGTTCATGCTTTCCTTGTGGCTAATCTCAAATAGCTAGAGTACATAATGTGTTGTTGAAATGATTTACATGCATTGCATTGTTCATGGTTTGGCATCTTGAAGTGGTATTTCCCTTTGGAGAATACTTGGATTGACTTGGCACATGCTTACACATGTTTAAGAATAAAAAGTCTGCTATGCCTTGATGATCTTTGAATTTCAGAGTAGTTATACCATTTTCATGCCCAATTCAATGTTATTTGTCGCTCTGCATGATTATGACTGTTATTGCTCTCTAGTTGGTCGCTTCCCAATCTTTTGCTAGCCTTCGCTCGCATTAAGAGGAATTCTGCTTGTGCATCCAAAATCCTTGAAACTTGTTTTTCCATATGAATCCACCATACCTCCCTATGTGGTATTTACCGGCCATGCTAATGAAACTTTCTTGTACCATCTCGAAATTATTCAAAAAAACTCCTATGTTGTGCCTCTGCTTTACCTCATGAGGAAGTAGTAGGTAATTCATGAGATTCTTATGTTAGACATGTTTTATCCCGGGATTGCATGTCTAATCTGCAAACCCCTAATACGAGGAGGTACTGGCATGAGTGCGCCCAGCTCACAAAAGATAATCACAACCAACAAACCCTCCTTCACGCTTTGTTCATGAGAAAACAGAAAACTTTGGTAGTGATAAACAAAGGAGATTAAGGGGATGTGATCGTCCCCATCTTGGGAGCCATTCCTCAAAACATGTCTAGCGTAAGAGGTGATTGGGTTGTCTACTAGCATTCGTTGACAAATCATGAACCTCCCAACAACTTTTTATCTCTGTTTTTCAAAACCAAGAGCTCTCGTACATGTTTAGTCTTTTCTTCCAGCCACGGGTTTTCAACCTTGCCATCAAACTCCATGGTTCGAGATTCTCCACCTTCTTTCTTCAAAGCACCAACTATGAGAGCATAATTGTCATTCTGAGTTTAATGTGCATTGTCCCAAAGTACTACATTGTCTTATGCATGATTGTGGTATTACTTATTCTGAAGTTCTTAGTTCTAGTCTCCTTTAAAACTCCGGAGGAGTTTCTGCATTTATGTTTTGCTTCACTCTTGGAGGCTAGCGAGATACCACTCTGATATGTTCAAGCCATGTGCATTGTAGTCTTGTCTTGATTTTCAGTAGCATATTATATACTTCCAGTTGTTTGTGATTGATCACATGATAGAAGGATTGCTTCATGCATTTTCCCTATAGCATTGTTTCAATACCTTCTAGACTCTTTTCATAGTACATGCTTATATACATCTAATTTAGAAAAAGAGTTTTTCAAAGTTTTCTTTGTCGCGTTCAGTTCGTTGAACTGAATTGCTTGAGGACAAACAATGCTAAGCTTGGGGGAGTTATACGTCTCAAACGTATCTACTTTTCCAAACACTTTTGCTATTGTTTTTTCCTCATTCTTGCAAGATTTGTACGAAACTAACCCAGACTAACGATGTTTTCAGCAGAGCTGTCAGTATGGTTTATTGTGTGCAGGAAAATGGATTTTTAGGTGTCTCAGAAAATTCCAGGAAAAATCACAGAAAATCCACGCACCCGAAGGACTATTGTGCCAGAAGTGGGGCCAGAGGGGCCCCAGGCGCCCTGCTGGTGCGGCCCCACCCCTGGCCACGCTGGGAGGCCGCCTGGGGGGCTCCCACCTCCTCTGGTGCCCTACCAGGACCCGTATTTATGCCCGTGACGGAAAAACCCCGAAACAGATGTCGTTTTCCCAATTCTCGTCGTGGAGCCGCCGCCACCCTCTGTTCTTCTCCGGGAGGGCTAATCTGGAGGTTGTTTGGGCCTCCGGTGAGGGGAGATCATCGCCATCGTCATCATCATCACCACTCCATCCTCCCTCCATGACTTCTCCATCCATGTGTGAGTAATTCCCTATTGTAGGCAAAGGGTATGGTAGGGATTGGATAAGTTAGATCATGTAATAGTTTATCAGATTGTTGGGGGCATGTTGCCTGTCATCTTGATTGTTGTTTATCATCTTCGCTTCAACTTGTTGCTCTTAATGCTTGTCACTTTGGGCCCGAGTGCCATGATTTCAGATCTTAACCCTATGTGTTTGCATGAATATATTTGTGTTCTTGATCCTATCTATGAGTTGTATGCATCTGTTATAGTCCGGAACTGGCGATCCCAAAGGTGACAGCTTGGGACACCAAAGGGGATGGACTATAGTTTGAGGATTCCGTGTATCCATTGATTGTTAATGCTTTGTTCTGTTGCTCTTTGACATGAGCACCTTAATCTCCATATGTTCTTTTTGTCCCCGTTCGTAGCGGGATGGTAGGAAAAAAGATGGTGTGCAAGTTCTTATTGCAAGCACGTACAACTACCTGTGGGGTACATGCCTAATGTTTGATTTATTCCTAGATGATCATTGCTTTTCTGTGTGCCTTTCCCCAAGTTAAATACATTATGTATCTTATCCATGCAGCACCCAACCATCCATCTCCCTAGCCTACAGTGTTTTTAATTCTGCTGGTTACTAGTTGTTTGCTTTTGCTGTTTTACTGTCGCTATTGCACCACCACTATTTCCGTTGCCACCATCACTTCCATATCGCAGTTACTATTTATATTTTGTTGCAAGTAAGTGTATCTCAGGTTCGGTGGAGTTGACAACTTGACTGTCAAATCTTGTGGGTATTCTTTGGCTACCCTTGAGTCGAATCTATAAGTTGGGTTATTCTTACCCGCGAAGACTATCTCGATCCCCTGCAGTTGTGGGTTATCAGTGCTCAAAATTGAAAGGGAGAGGATCAGTTTGACTTTTACTATACTAGTGATCTGGGGATCAGTCATAATAAGATTCCAATGGAGACTAAGTGTGAAGTTTTAGTAGATTGTGTTCTCAATAAATATTAAGTATTTTTATGCTCTAAGCCCATCTCCCACTTTCTGCACAGGAACAACGATTGGAGACATTCAAGTCACGGACAGTGAGAGCTCTTGCACCTGTATGTTCTTACTTTGATAGTTTCAATACTAGATATAGACTCTTTCTTGTTAGTGTCTTGGCTTGAATTGCATAGCTTACTTGATGTACTTTCAAGTGCAAATCTTTGTCGCTAGAAGATACGTCCCAAACGTATATGTAATTTCTGCTTGTTCCATGCTTATATTGGTGATATTGCTATGTGTTTTGCTACACTTTCATACCTTTTACAACATATTTGGACTAACCTACTAACTCCGTGGCCCGGTGCTAGTTTCTGTCTGCTGTTGTCCGTGCATTGCAGGAAAATGTCAAATATAAAAGTGCTCGGAAAATTCCAGAAAGATCAGATAAAAAAATCAGCAGAACAGAAGACTCCAGAAGCCCGAAGGATAACTAGAGGGGCCCCACCCCTGGCCAGACGCCTACCTGGCGCGACCATGGGGGAGGCCACGCCACTTGGCTGCCTGATCTGGTGGGGCCTCCCCTCGGTCCCCCTTTGGCCTATATTTACATCCCGAGGATAAAACCCTCACAGAGACCTCCATTACGCGATTTCATCCATTGTTCCGCCACCGGAGCGATTCCGATCCCGGGATCGCCAAGAGAAGCTATCCCGGCACCCTATCGGAGGGAGAACTGACCTCTCGAGTCATCTACACCACCATGATCGTCTCTGAGATGTGCCGTGAGTAGTCTCCCTTGGACCATGGGTCCATGATCAGTAGCTATGTGATGTCTTCTCTCCAATCTTGTTCCTCGATTCTTAGACCTTGTGAGCTGCCCTACATGATCAAGGCACTTATGTATTAGTTTCTGTGTTGCTATGCTGTGTTTGCTGGGATCCGATGGATTATGATATTATGTTCAGTTTGTGAAGAGTAATATATCAGGTTTACCTTTTATGTTTTATTTCTTGAGTGATCTTGAATGTTCCCCGTTACGTTTGTTGCTTTGGCCAAGTAGTATATTGTCACTCCAAGAGGGAGCGTTATGCTTGATTTTTGGTTCATGCCCCCCGATATCTAGCTTGAGTGACAGAAACATGATACTAGGGGATGTATTGTTGCCACCAGGGAGAAAACAGCGGTGCTTGTAACTGCGGTTGCAAGGATTGCTTACATTACGCATAGAGTGTTAATGAAGTTGTCTATTGCTTTGAGCCTACAGTTTGGCTGTGTAACACCCTCAGTTGTCTGCAACAGTAATCCTTTTGCTAATGACTATTACTGTTGTCAATCACTGTTGCTAATCATGCCAGGATCAAATTTGAATCAAATCAAATCCAAAATGCCTTTTTTGTTGATATTAAAAATAATGTTGCAAATAAAACTTGTCCAAAAATTATACAACCACTTTTATTAAATCACAAATAATCTGTGGGTCATACCCATGTGGTTATGGTATTTTATTTTTCCACTGGAAAAATCAAACAATTCAAACAACTAGCAAAACAGCACCATTTAATAGTTGCAGCACTAAAAAAAATAGCAAAACATCTTTGAAATGCCCCAAACTTTTTGTGGTATGCTTACATGGTGCAACATAATTGTACAAACCAATTTCATGTTGAGAAAAAATATTAAAGCAATAAAACAATTACAAAAAGGAAAAGAACAGAATACAAAAGGAAAAGAAAAATGGAAATTCTTAAAAATCGCCTGTGGGCAAGGCCCCCTGGCCCAGCTCGGTCCACCCCGGCTTGTCTTCTTCCTCCCACCTGCTCCCACCTGCCCCGTACGGCGGCCGAGCGCGGACACGCCGCTGCCAGGCCGGCCCCGCCTTACCTGCCCCCCCCCCCCTCCCGGCGCAGCAGCGATAAGGCCACAGCCCCGCACCTCCTGGACACCCCACCCCCTCCTCTTTCCCCTCCCTCGTCAAGCTCTCGTCGAGAAAAAATCCGTAGAACCCGCCATGGACACGGTCTTGAGCTCGCGCGTCCACTAGCCAAACCAGCCCACTACACCTTGCCCACTGGACTCGCCATCGACGACTACACCAAGCTGCTGGAGGAATCGAGCCGTGGTGCCTCTCTGCGACGACTACGTCTACATCTTCCACCTCGGGTCCGGCGAGATCTCCGACCGATTCTGGCCACCCCGATTTGTCCCCGAGCCCGCTGCCAACCCCGACGCGTTCGTGGTGAGCATCGTCACCACCCCCAACTGCCCGTTGAGTCCCGATAGCGTCGTAGACGAAACCCCCTTTTAGCTGCTCCGGCCGCCGTGGTTCGTCGTCGTAGCCGTGCTCCGAAGCCGTTCCAGCGCACGATTTTGGCACGCACGCGTTCGTAGTGCTCCGTAGGTTCAATTCCACCCCGTGGCGCGCTCGATTTCGTCTCGGAATGCAAGACGACATGGACGCCCGATCTCGGCCTCCCGCCATTGCTGACCCCGTGCTCAATTGTGTCCACCATGACGTCCTCCCCCACCATGGCCCGAAGCGGCGCGTCTCCCCGAACCCATAGCAACAAACGGCGCCGAGTTTGGCTGCCGGAATCGAGCGCTAACTCGAGTTCGCCGGAGCCCTGTCGCCGGTGAGCTCGTCGGAGTTACTGCCATGCGGGCCCCTCGTGTCAGGTTCAACATCAGTGGTTAATGAGCCACTGACAACGGGCCCCCCCTCTAATCCATTTGTTAAACTAAACTGGAGTTAAACCCCCCACTCTCTATGACAGGTGGGCCCCTGGCCATTTAAATTAATTTAAACTAGTTATTTAGCTTTTGTGTCGCTGACCACTGGGCCCCACTGAGTTTTTTATTAATAAATTGGTTTTATAAAATGTTGAGTCTATGACCAGTGGGCCCAGAGGCTTTTCTGATTTATTAAAATGAATTATAAATAAACAGAGGCTGACATATGGGTCCCACGTGTCAGGCACTATTTTGGATAATGTTGGAATTTAATAATAAAAGAAATTCAGAAAATCATTTAAATGATTTAAAACTTTGAAAAATTCAATAACTTTTAAACCGTAACTCAGATTCAAAAACTTTATACATGAAAATTGATCAGAAAAATATAACAAATATGAATACGCTATCCGTATGTCTATCACACCCCTCTAACACAACGAACATTGAACCGTCTCCCTCCGGATGGACTGTCCGATAAATTGTCCGGTACTGCTAAAGTACCCGGATGAATTTATTTCGAACACGAAAGTTGTTCGGAATAGATCAACTAACCCGGATACACCACCCACACATGTGTCGGATGTCCACGACACCTCCGGCATGATACCTTCTCCTCCGGATCATCTGTCCGGTAATCACCCGGAGCTGACAATTCATCCCCGGATGAATTCCCGCTTCGAACAACGTGCGTTGCACTGCGTTAGAAAACCGTTAGCATTGCCTCTGTCATGTCATGCATCTGTTGTTTATGCTTGCTTTGTATTTACTGTTTCTCCCCCCCTTATTCTCCGGTAGACCCCGCTGCTGCCGCCGAATACACCGCTGCTGAGTACGACTACTTCGTCGACGACCCTACCCCTACCGTCGAGCTTCCAGGCAAGCAGAGCCATTCTCTTACCCAGATATCGCCTATCTTTCCGTACATTTCTTGCACTAGGCATTGTTACTGCTGCTGCTACGTTACAATCCTATTCAATTGCATAGCCTGTTTTTGTCGCCCCTTGATGTACCTCCTTTATCCTATGCTGCCTATTATTATTATGCATTATTCAGCAGTGAGTCCTACGCATTGTTAGCTAGAATTAGATAGAGGGACGTGATCACTCAGGGGAGTGAACGCGGGTACAAATATTATAACTGCACAGGTACGGTACAATGCAGACACTGCCTCAGGCCCCCTAGCTCAGCTCTGCCAAGCCACCATCAAGTGTGAGCTATCAAGGAGTAATCCTTGTACTCCACTCGTTGTTGACTCTGTATAGCCGCTCTAGGTACCTGAGCAACGGTTGTCCTTCAGGTAAGAAGTCGGGCGACCCAACGGTGCCCGCGAGAGGTATTGCGACGGGACGACAGGGAGGGTACGACCAGTGTACCGGTGTGCTTGGCCCCTGATCGTTGGCCGCGAGAGTTACCGAACCACGAAAGTCGAGCTCCCCCAGGAGCACACGCGAGATAAGATAAGAAGACGGTTCATCTTGTTGGTAACCGCAAAGACTTGGTGGGACGACAGGGCAAGCACCGATGTACTGGTGGTCCTAGCTGATGTCGTTGTCCGCGGGTCAGTTAATTCGAGGCAACGATAACGGTTGTCACGCAAGTTAATAAAATGACTAATGATTCAGTGAATGTCCTGAGTTGGCTATATGCCATGTCCGCACTACCTACCCTTGGGAATTACGAGTTATGGGCTCCTCTGCTTCGTAGTGTCGTCCGAGGACTCTTCAGACGTCAGCAGTACTGCGGTCTGATTGCCGGGAAGTGGTGTTGTCTTATTTGCTCGCGCGGTGGTGTCTTATTTGGATTTGCTTCAACTGCATCGGCCAGCCACGCACCATGCAGGATTACGTTCGGGTTGGGATCCAAGGCCTGGTGTACTTAGGATTTAGACCGGCGGATGGCCTCTCTGTTGAGTTTGAAAGATGGGATACGGAGTGTCGGATAGCCTCGGTGGAGCGTTCCCTAAAAAGGTTCCCGCCACCCTAGAGATCCGTGCGTGTAGTGTAACACAAGTGCACCCCTGCAGGGTAGATTAATCTATCTCAATAGCCGTGTCCACGGTAACAGGACGCTTTATGCTGAAGCTGGATCTTACCACTACAAACTATTATTGTTAAACTGTATGGTTCCGGGTTTTCTTCCTCGGGGGGATGTCGAGGAGGGAACTCGGAGGCATTGTTAATCATTACAACTTATTATTATACAATGCTTCAGCAACTTCTGCTGCATTGTTACTTTATGGTTTATATAAACTGTTGGCTGATTCTTACCTCATGCTGCAAGACATCGTCAGAAGATGCTAGTCTTCGATAGGCCTAGCTTCTTACCCTTATTCTGATTTCTATCTTGCAGTCCACCATATACAGCCTCCCTTTCCATTTGATACAATGCATAATGCTTAGTAGCGGACGTAAGACTCGCGGGTATGCTAGATACTCACCTTTGCTTTATTTCCCCTTTTTTGCTTTGCCTGATCGGCCGCTGCAGCCGACGTTGGAGCCCAGGAGCAGGAGTACCCCGGAGGCGACTACTACGACGTCGAGTTCCCCGTTGACCAGGAGTAGTTCGGTGGATCCCAGGAAGGAGGCCTCGCCTTTTCGATCTGTATCTCTGATGTCATTTGTGCTAGCCTTCTTAAGGCAAAACTTGACTGACTATGTCTGTACTCAGATATTATGGCTTGTATGACTTATGTATTCGGATCCTCCCGATCCCTTGTATTGTAACATATTTGTTTATCCTTTTGTGTTTAGTGTTGTGCTGTGATATTCCCACCGTGGCACCCTAATCTCACCCGTGTACCCTGCGTGTATGATTACTGTACACGGTCCGATTTTGGGGGCGTCACAAGTTGGTATCAGAGCCGACTGCCTGTAGGAAGCCACCCCACCACTACTTGGTCGAAGTTGAGTCTAGACTTTGAAAAAATATTTTGCTAATTTAATATTTGGCTTACGGGCCCACATCGATGTCACTACGTGTGATATCTATGGTACTAGGATCCTTTTCTCCTTACCTATGCTCTGGGAATCTGCTCTCTTATCCTTGCTGGTAAGTTTTACAAACTCTGACATTAGGATCACGTTCTCTTGATTCCACCCGGCGTTTTGGCGCTTCCCCATTGATTGAGTCGTGTCGCAGGAGTTCTACCACAGGTCCCGAACCGCGGATCCCATTCTCATTCTGGGCAGGTCGCGCATCCTCTGGCATTAACTCCTGTGGCGAACAGTTTTTTGCGGCGTGATTGACATACTGGAAACTATGTCGCGTCGTGTAATCCTTACCGCGGTCTGCGCGCTGCCTAGTGAGTCTTTTTTCCTTAATTTCTACGACGTTACGCTGCCCGATTTTCGATTGACTCCGTGTGTAAATGTGTATGTCTTACATGACTACTCCTATATATATCCGTGCCTCCTCTTCATTGTCACTTTACTTCATGCTTGATTCCGGTATCTCGTTAAATTTTCATCGCTGAAATACCCCTGTTAAATTCTAGCAGAATGGCTGGTCGTGGTGGTGGTGGTCGTGGACGTGGTCGTGCTGCCAACGACCCACCTCCGCCGCCAGATTACATGGCCTGGATGATGCAGCAGTTTGAGCTGAACCGTCAGTTCATGGAGAATGTCATGGCTCAGTTCCCCCAGCCGAATCAGAATGGGCACCACCATCAGCATGCCACCGTGACTCTGCACGACTTCACCCGACTCAACCCCACTATGTTCCGCAACACTGTTCAGTAGTTGGATGCTGATGACTGGCTATACGACATCACTCACGAGCTGGAGTCTGCTAATGTCGATCCAGCCGACTATGTGAACTTTGCGTCTTATCATCTGAAAGGCGCCGCTGCTTAGTGGTGGAGCACCCACAAGCGTTCACTGCCAGTTGGAGAAGTCACCACTTGGGATGAATTTCAGTCTGCTTTTCGCGCCCGCTACATTTCTCAGGGGATCATGGATCGTAAGGCGGAAGAATTCTGCAACCTCACTCAGGGCGACATGACTTTTGAAGCCTATCAGCGCGAGTTCCTCAACCTCTCTCGCTATGCGGAAGAAGAGATCACCATTGATGCTCACAGGCAGCAGAAGTTCCGTCGTGGCCTCAACCCAGGCCTCAGGCTGGCTTTTGCCGTTCATGATTTCGCCAACTTCGCCACCATGGTGAACAAGGCTATCACCGTCGAGACTGCCCGGATGGAGCACAGGAACTCTCTGAAGCGTTATCGTGACGTTGGCTCATCTTCGGGCGCAACGCAGAAGCGTCGTATCTGGCTCCCTACCAGTGTGACCCATTCAGCTGTCCCTTCTCCAAGGCCGTCTTATGCTGCACCCCGTCTGCCTCCGCCACCGCAGATGCCAAGAGCTCTGCCTACACCACCCAATTCTACCCCCCTTCGTCCTCAGGATGGATTATGCTTCACGTGCCGCCAGCCTGGTCATTTTTCTAGGGAGTTCCCCCAGAAACAGAAGCAACTGGTAGTTCACCCTGCTGGACGCGGAAATGGTCGTGGCAACAACAGGACCCCCAACTATAATACTGGGTCTGCTGCTTATGCTCGTCGACATGCTAACAACATCAATGTTGAAGAAGCTCAGCAACAACCCGCTACCGTGATGGGTACCCTTCTCGTTAATTCCGTACATGCTACTGTTTTATTGGATACAGGAGCATCGCATTCATTCATGTCGGAACCATTTGCATTGTCGCATAACTTCACGCTAGAAAAGATGAACCCACTGATGGTTGTCCGCACCCCGATAGGCCAATGCCAAACCACCAAGATAGTGCCCGGAACCATTGTTGGAATTGAAGGAGTTGAATTCTTTGCTTCGCCCATCCTTTTGAAGTATTCCACCATAGACCTCATTCTGGGAATGGATTGGTTGAAATTTCACGATGCCGCACTCTATTGTGGCACCAAGTCTGTCCAAAATTTTCACCCTTCCGGCGAGATTGTTAACCACACCACCCGAGTTACCCGTAATGCTGAAACACAGATATTTATGATGAATGCTTTGAATGCCGCCCCCTCGAAGGCATCGAGAACGTTCCAGTCGTTCGCGATTTCCCCGACGTCTTCCCCGAAGAACTACCAGGAATACCCCCGATCCGAGAAGTCGAATTTGTCATCGACTTGAAGCCCGGCACCACCCCTATTTCCAAGCGTCCTTACAAGATGCCGCCACATGAACTCCTTGTACTTAAGGAGGAAATCGACAAGGCACTGCAGAAAGGATTCATTCGCCCTAGTTCCTCTGCTTGGGGAGAACCTTCGCTTTTTGTCAAGAAGAGCGATGGGACAAATCGATTGGTCCAAGATTATCGGCCCATTAACCAAGCCACCATCCAGAACAAATACCCACTTCCCCGAATCAACGATCTGTATGATCAACTTGCCAGATCCAAGGTGTTTTCTAAACTCGACTTGAGGTTGGATTATCACCAAATCCGAGTCCGTGATGAGGACATTCCGAAGACTGCCTTCATTACTCGCTATGGTTCATACGAGTACACCATCATGTCCTTTGGCTTAACCAATGCTCCAGCCACCTTCTCCAGATTGATGAATTATACTTTCATGGAGTACCTCGACAAGTTCGTCGTGGTTTATCTGGATGATATATTGATATATTCCAAGAATGAAGAAGAACATGCTGAACATCTTCGTCTTATACTGGAGAAGCTTCGAGAACACAAACTCTACGCTAAGTATTCTAAGTGTGAGTTCTGGCTTCCCGAAGTAACCTACCTTGGACATGTGATTTCCAAGGATGGCATTGCCGTTACCCCAGAACGTATCCAGGCTATTCTTGACTGGACTCCTCCCAAGACCGTCAAGCAAGTCCGCAGTTTCCTCGGGCTCGCTAGCTATTGCCGCCGTTTCGTCGAGAATTTTTCCAAGATTGCCAGGCCTTTGACTAATCTTCTTCACAAAGGCGTCAAGTTCGAGTGGACAGATAAATGTCAAGAAAGTTTCCAAGCGCTCAAGGACAAGCTAACTTCTCCCCCGGTGCTCGCTCCCCCTGATACTCAGAAGGACTTCGTGATATATTGCGACGCGTCTCGTCAAGGATTAGGCTGTGTCCTAATGCAAGAGCGCAAAGTGATTTCTTATGGCTCTCGTCAGTTGCGTGCTCACGAAGACAAATATCCAACACATGATCTCGAACTGGTAGCAGTAATTTATGCATTGAAGCTGTGGCGACATTACCTCGTCGGTAATCGTTGCGAGGTCTACACCGACCACCAAAGTCTGAAGTACCTGTTTACTCAGCCAGACCTGAATCTTCATCAACAACGATGGCTCGAGACAATAGCCGACTTCAACATGGATATTTCGTATACCCCTGGCAAGGCTAACATGACGGTCGGTGCCTTGAGCCGCAAAACTTACTGTTCTGAACTTGAAGTTCATGTACAACAACCACATCTGTATGAAGAGCTTTGCAAGCTGAACCTCGAGATTGTTCCTCAAGGTTACGTTAACAACCTGTTTCTCGAGTCAAAACTCGACGCCCTCATCAAGAGTAGGCATCCTCTTGACGCTGACATTGTGAAGATCAAGCAAGACATCGCAGAAGGAAAGCCCTCCTCTTTTACCATTGATGCCAATGATGGTGATATTGTGTACTTCAAGGGCCGCTTAGTAGTTCCTGTGAGCCCGGCCATCATTAATTGTGGTCCGGATATCATGGAAGAAGCCCATAATTCTCCCTTGTCAATCCACCCTGGCAGTACCAAGATGTATAAAGACCTTCGTCAATGGTACTCGTGGCCTTACATGAAGCAAGACATCGCCCGCTACGTTTCTCACTGTGACGTTTGCAGTCGCGTCAAGGCCGGACATCAAAAACCTGATGGCTAGTTGCAACCAATCCCTCCTCCTTATTGGAAGTGGGACAAAGTCGAAATGGACTTCGTCACCGGTTTCCCTAAGTCACAGAAAGGTAATGATGCCATCTTCGTCGTCATCGACCGATTCTCCAAGATTGCTCACTTCCTGCCGGTCAAGGAGACGATCACTCTACTCAGTTAGCACACTTGTATATCTCCCGGATTGTTTCACTCCACGGTATTCCGCTGGAGATCAATTCAGACCGTGGCAGCCTTTTCACCTCACGATACTGGAATAGTTTCATGGAAGCCTTCGGGACTCGTCTGTCTCTCAGCACCGCTTATCACCCCCAGTCGCAAGGACAAGTTGAACGAGTCAATCAAGTGCTGGAAGACATGCTTCGCGCTTGTGTCCTTTCATTCGGCATGAAATGGGAGGAATCTCTCCCGTACGCGGAATTCTCGTACAACAATAGCTATCAGGCTAGCTTGAAGATGGCCCCCTTCGAAGTTCTATACGGACGTAAATGTCGAACCCCCCTGAATTGGTCAGGAACTGGGGACCGACCCTACTTCGGACCGGATCTTGTCCAACAAGCTGAAGATCAGGTTCGCATTGTGCAAGAAAATCTAAAGGCCGAGCAGTCTCGTCAGAAGAGCAACTATGACCGCAAACACCGGGAAATGGAGTATCAACCTGGTGAATACCCTTACCTTCGTGTCGCTCCCATGAGGGGCACTCATTGCTTTGGTATCAAGGGCAAGTTGGCTCCTCGCTACATTGGCCCGTTCCGTATCCTTTCCAGGAGTGGACCCGTGGCATACCGATTGGAATTGCCGCCGAACCTCTCCCAAGTCCACGATGTATTCCACGTGTCGCAAGTCCGTCGCTGCTTCAAGGACCCTATCCGCGAAGTGGAGCATGATATGATCGAGCTGCAACAAGACTTGACTTATCGGGAACATCCGAGCCGCATTCTCGACCAGTCTAAACGTCGAACCCGCAACAAGACCGTCAAGTTCCTCAAGGTACAGTGGTCGAATCATTCTGAAGATGAAGCCACCTGGGGGAGATTTGTAACACCCTCAGTTGTCTGTAACAGTAATCCTTTTGCTAATGACTATTACTGTTGTCAATCACTGTTGCTAATCATGCCAGGATCAAATTTGAATCAAATCAAATCCAAAATGCCTTTTTTGTTGATATTAAAAATAATGTTGAAAATAAAACTTGTCCAAAAATTATAAAACCACTTTTATTAAATCACAAATAATCTGTGGGTCATACCCATGTGGTTATGGTATTTTATTTTTCCACTCGAAAAATCAAACAATTCAAACAACTAGCAAAACAGCACCATTTAATAGTTGCAGCACTAAAACAAATAGCAAAACATCTTTGAAATGCCCCAAACTTTTTGTGGTATGCTTACATGGTGCAACATAATTGTACAAACCAATTTCATGTTGAGCAAAAATATTAAAGCAATAAAACAATTACAAAAAGGAAAAGAACAGAATACAAAAGGAAAAGAAAAAAATGGAAATTCTTAAAAATCGCCTGTGGGCAAGGCCCCCTGGCCCAGCTCGGCCCACCCCGGCTTGTCTTCTTCCTCCCACCTGCTCCCACCTGCCCCGTACGGCGGCCGAGCGCGGCCACGCCGCTGCCAGGCCGGCCCCGGCTCACCTGCCCCCCCTCCCGGCGCAGCAGCGATAAGGCCACAGCCCCGCAACTCCTGGACACCCCACCCCCTCCTTTTTCCCCTCCCTCCTCAAGCTCTCGTCGGGGGAAAATCCGCAGAACCCGCCATGGACACGGTCGTGAGCTTGCGCGTCCACTAGCCAAACCAGCCCACTACACCTGGCCCACTGGACTCGCCATCGACGACTACACCAAGCTGCTGGAGGAATCGAGCCGTGGTTCCTCTCTGCGACGACTACGTCTTCGTCTTCCACCTCGGGTCCGGCAACATCTCCGACCGATTCCGGCCACCCCGATTCGTCCCCGAGTCCGCTGCCAACCCCGACGCATTCGTGGTGAGCATCCTCACCACCCCCAACTGCCCGTTGAGTCCCGATAGCGCTGTAGATGAAACACCCCTTTTAGCTGCTTCGGCCGCCGTGGTTCGTCGTCGTAGCCGTGCTCCCAAGCCGTTCCAGCGCACGATTTTGGCACGCACGCGTTCGTAGTGCTCCGTAGGTTCAATTCCACCCCGTGGTGCGCTCGATTTCGTCTCGGAACGCAAGACGCCTTGGACGCCTGAGCTCGGCCTCCCGCCATTGCTGACCCCGTGCTCGACTGTGTCCACCATGACCTCCTCCCCCACCATGGACCGAAGCGGCGCGTCTCCCCGAACCCATAGCAACAAACGGCGCCGAGTTTGGCCGCCGGAATCGAGCGCTAGCTCGAGTTCGCCGGAGCCCTGTCGCCGGTGAGCTCGTCGGAGTCACTGCCACGCGGGCCCCTCCTGTCAGGTTCAGCATCATTGGTTAATGAGCCACTGACAACGGGCCCGCCCCCCCCCCCTCTAATCCCTTTGTTAAACTAAACTGGAGTTAAACCCCCCACTATCTATGACAGGTGGGCCCCTGGCCATTTAAATTAATTTAAACTAGTTATTTAGCTTATGTGTCGCTGACCACTGGGCCCCACTGAGTTTTTATTTAATAAATTGGTTTTATAAAATGTCAAGTCTATGACCAGTGGGCCCAGAGGCTTTTCTGATTTATTAAAATGAATTATAAATAAACAGAGGCTGACATATGGGTCCCACGTGTCAGGCACTGTTTTGGATAATGTTGGAATTTAATAATAAAAGAAATTCAGAAAATCATTTAAATGATTTAAAACTTTTAAACCGTAACTCAGATTCAAAAACTTTATACATGAAAATTGATCAGAAAAATATAACGAATACGAATACGCTATCCGTATGTCTATCACACACCTCTAACACAACGAACATCGAACCGTCCCCCTCCGGACGGACTGTCCGATAAATTGTCCAGTACTGCTAAAGTACCCAGATGAATTTATTTCGAACAAGAAAGTTGTTCGGAATAGATCAACTAACTCGGATACACCACCCACACATGTGTCGGATGGGCCGACTGCAGTCAGGTTTGTGGCCGACATCGTATGCAGGTATGGTGTTCCCAACAGCATCATCACTGACAACGGCACAAACTTTGCAAAGGGGGCACTGGCTCGATATGCATCTCAGCAAGGCATTCGGCTTGATCTGGCATCTGTGGCACATCCACAGTCCAATGGTCAGGTTGAAAGGGCAAATGGACTAATCCTATCGGGTATCAGGCCCAGATTGGTAGAGCCACTGGAGAGGGCACCCGGAGCATGGAGTGATGAGCTCCCTGCAGTTCTTTTCAGTTTAAGGACCACGCCAAACAGGTCGACTGGATTCACTCCTTTCTTCCTGGTATATGGCTCAGAAGCAGTCATCCCCTCCGACATCGAGTTTGATTCACCTCGGCACTCCTTGTACACTGAAGAAGAAGCTAAGCTGGCAAGAGAAGACGGCGTCGACCTTAAAGAAGAAGCTTGTTTGTTGGCCTTGTCTAGGTCAGCAATCTATCAGCAGAAGTTGCGGCACTACCACAGCAACAAGATTCGACCTCTCTCTTTCCGAGAGGGGGACATGGTGCTACGCCGAATCCAGAAGTCAGAAGGGCAGCATAAACTATCCTCACCTTGGGAAGGGACATTTATTGTCAGCAGAGCGCTCAAGAACAACTCTTACTACCTGATCGATTGCACCAAGGGAACACAACACAAGGACACGTCGGGAGCAGAGACGGAGCGGCCGTGGAATGCCGAGTTGTTATGTCCGTTCTATAGTTGAACGGCATAAGTTTATGTAAGCCATTCGGCAAACAATCAGTCAAAATATCATGTCTCTGAAAATGAGCATTCGAGCACTTTCGTATAATTCCTTTCGAAGAGCTAGCCCTAATCGGCAACGCTCCGTCATACCCGAGATATGCATAGCATACCCGGGGACTGGCCGACCACGAGGTCAAGAAAATAAGCCATCGCGGCACGGGGACTGCAGGCTAGCTTCAATCGGACATCTAGCTCAAGCGCAAATCACTAAAGGGTTTGTGGCATTGAAAAAGGCGACGATTGAAGCAGTCAGAGGTATGAATCTCGGGAAACAACTCGAAACATGCCACCGCGAGTAGAGCCGACGAGATAAAATCGCCGATTGCGCCGCAAACTAGGACATGAGATCCAGAAGCGAGCAATCGGCGCCTGCCGTTGCAGAATCCTTTGCGTTAAAAATCTTGTCGTGTAAAAAAATTAAAAACTCATCGAACCTTGGATGGATGTTTACTGTTGATCCGATTGCGGACCGCACGACGGTGGCAAGATCGACACAGTAAACATTCCCAAGTGCAGCCGATGAAGGAAACCGGCAAAGATGCAAAGTTGATCGCACACGCGAAAGTTAAAACAAGCAATCGATTTACATCAAAAGTAACAGGCCCAAGGCCGAATAAGTTCATTATATCCAGGTCACACCCAGTGGATGTCGACAGAATTATAATTAACTTACAAGAAAAGATAAAACTGATCTAATATCGGTAAGTGGACAGCTGGAGTACAGATCAAGGCGACACATCTTAAGCAGTCGGAGGCGCTGAGCTGGAGGATGGAGCAGAAGGATCCGATTGAGCTTCAGAACCGGCGGCATCAGTTTGTTTCTTCTTTGGAGAGGTCTGAGAGGAATCGCTGTCGGAAGGCTCCTCGGCTAGCCCAGAGATTGTTGAAGCGGGGAGTGGATTCCCTCCGTCGTCAAGATATGGAGTGTAGTTATACGGAGAGAACCAATTCACCATAGCGCTGGCCAGCCGATTGACTTCGGCGTAGGTCTTCTCAAGAAGGTCCTCGGCACCATCTCGGAGGCTGTGCAACTGGGAGAGCTTCACCTGTGGATACCAACTCAACACCGTCTGAAGGGCGGTCTCCGCACCAGTCCGACCTGCGGAGTTCAGCAGAACGTCGATCCGACGTGGGATAGCCTTGAGAAGAATCCGAGTTTGTTCAGTGGTGGCATTCGGAGTTTCCCCTTCGTCAGAATCTTCCTCTTCTGGTGTATTGTCCTTGCGGATCTCGGCTGAGGAGTTGGCAGCATGTTTCATCTTCCGGAGTCCGGCTTTGAGCTCAGTCGGCGGCCACAGCGCTTCGGCAATCTTCAGAATTCCGAGCTTGAAGGAGAGGGCCACTCCTTGGATGACCGGAATGCGAGATTGGGTGCCAATCAGATATTCATGTCGGGTCCAGATGTTGTCCGCGCGGTCACAGGTCCCCCCAGCAGCGACATGATCCTCTCGGGACTTGGCGACAGCCGCATAGGCAGCCGCTTCAGATTCGGGCCAGGTTTCTGTGTCAAGAAGGAAAAGTATGAGCAATCAGATACAAGAAGAAAGCAATCAAAAAATGTACTCGGCATCAAGGACTTACCGCTGCGGAGGAGGTCCATTTCAGTTAGCGAATCGCAAAAGCCCTTGGCTCGGCGGCGCATTCGGGCGTTCTCCTCGGTATAGTGTTTCTCCATCTCTTCATACTTGGCGATATGCTCGTCGCGATCTTTGCGAATGGAGTCCCGCGCGGCAACTGCTTCATCCCTCTCGGCTTGCAAAGCATCTCGGGCAGTGACCGCAGCATCCCGCTCAGCAAGAAGTCCGGCACTGGTGGCCGTCACTGAGGCGATATCGGCAAGATGTTTCTTCTCAAGGGCCGCCATCTCAGTTCGTAGGTTGTGGATAGTCCGATTTAGATCAATCTCTACCCTCTGCAGTCGGGTCACTTCTTCAGTAGCTTTGGCAAGAGCTGGGCTTTGCTGGTCAAGCTGTGCAGTTAATTCAGAAATCCGGTCCTGGAGATCACCTACCAGAGGAACAGAAGCTAGAAGAGAGCATGAAGATATGAGTACCAGAGCAGTCAGCAAGTGAAGAAAAAACAGATGATATGGAAGATACCTTTCAGTTGGGAGGTCTCGGCCGACAGGTTGTTGACCTGCAGCTGGGCCTGGGCAAGGGTCCGGAGACTGGCAGTATAGGCTTCAAGGAGTTTCTTGAAGACACCTCGCTTTTCTTCCATAACAGCCTGGGAAGAGCAGCGTGACAAAGTCAGAGATAAAGCAAAGAGTATTGAAGATCCGAACCGATTGTAACCAATCGACCCGAATCTCGGGGACTACACCCAGTGGGTGCGCTTGCGCGCACCCACCGGAAGAAAAGTCCACCGATTGAGGAAGGAAAACGAGAAAAGAAAAATCGCTAAAAGATCCGAACCGATTGTGACCAATCGGCCCGAATCTCGGGGACTACACCCAGTGGGTGCGCTTGCGCGCACCCACCGGAAGAAAAGTCCACCGATTGAGGAAGGCAAACAAGAAAGGCAAACAAGAAAGGCAAAATCGCTAAAAGATCCGAACCGATTGTAACCAATCGGCCCGAATCTCGGGGACTACACCCACTGGGTGCGCTTGCGCGCACCCACCGGAAGAAAAATCTCTAAAGTGAAAGAAGGACAAAGAGGGAAAGCAAGAGGTTACCGTATGATGAGAGGTGAGCCGTTGCAGGTCCCGAGCAAGAGCAGTGGCGAAGTCGTTTATTCGGCTCAGCGCGGATGTCATGGGCTCTTGAGGGCGGGGCGCAGCATCAGACTCAGCACCGACATGACGGGCGCGAGAATACTCGGCCCGGAAGAAGTCCACCGAGCGCAGAAGAGTTTCTGAGGCAAAAGACGTCGGCGTCGATGCCGAAATCGGAACCACGATGGAAGTTGTGGTTGCAAGAGCTGGTGGCACCATGGTCACCTGAAGATCAGAAGCACCTGATTGTGGCGGAGGCGCAACCGGGCGAAGTGGAGCAGAGGTAGTAACAACGACTGGCGGAAGGGTCGTGGTCATCGGCGGCGCTGACAGAACAGCTGGTAGCGTGGTAGCAGTGATCGGCGGTGCCGACATCACAATCGGCAACGAGGTCGTCACCATTGGGGTGTCGGGCACGGAGGTTGTAGCAGGGGAAGTCGCAGCGGCGGCGGCCGGGTTGGAATGGCGCGGCGGAGACGGGGCAATCGGATCGACCGATTGCGTTCCTCCGACACCAGGAGACACCGGGTCGGCCGCGCGCTTGGAGGTCCTGGGACCGAGGTCGGAAGAAGATGTCTTTTGAGTTGAAGGGAGGCGGGCCTTCTTGGCAGCGCGCTCAGCATCTTTGGAAGATGGATGAGCGGCTGTCGGCCGCTTGCGAACGGCTGCAGCAGAGGCAGCGGGCGAGACGATGGCGCCGACATGAGCCGGAATGTCGGCGTCAATATCATCAAGCCCAATCGGCTCACTGAAAGAAGAAAGAGAGAAGTCAGTACAAGCAAAGATAGTGAAGTACTGCGCAAGAAGATAAAAGCATACCCGACTGTCCGGGGTGCGCCGGTGGGCATTCGGCAGCGGAGAGGGGCGACGTTTAGCGGCGCCTGCACGGTCGGCCTCCGAGTTGTCGTCCCATGGACCTGTTTGCCTTTGACGAAAGTCGGCCTGGCCGCACCAGAGGAGGAGCCGGCGGCCGAGGGGCGCGTGGTTGGTACCTTTGGAGGCTTAGCTCGAGGAGCTGCATTAGAAGCGTCACCCTTTGAGACACTATCATCATCACTCCATTCAGCCAGAAATTGCTCAAGGGAAGGGTCAGGCGTACCCCCTTGAGCTGGCGGCCGAGTGCTGGCCTTCGGAGGATGGGCGCGCTCGGCGTTGTCATCATCAGCGTCCATGGGATCGGAGGATTCTCCGGAGGATTCATCGTCATCATCATCATCCTCACTGGACTCGGCGGAAGGAATCTCGCCGTCATACTCGAGGTCGGTAGAGTCCTCTTCCGTGCGGTCAGGGGCGTACACACCAGCTTCCTGGCCGTCCTCCATGCGGTCGGACTGAATGAAGTGCTGAAGAGAAGGCACGAGTGATCAGAGCAATCGAAAGAGCATGCAATCGGAAGAAGAAGTAATCGGAGCATACCACTGGCGGCTTCCGCTGTCGGGTAAGGTAGTCAAGCCCGAATCGGAAAGGATCAGGCAGCGCACTGGCAGTGATAGCTTTCACTCGGGCGCAAAGGATTTCGGTCTTCACTTCCCACGTGCAGAGCCGAGTGGGATCTCGAGGTCCCGACACATCGCAGAGGCGGTGCACTCGGCGCTGCAGGGGAAGAATCCGAGCATGAAGCCAGGCAGCAACCAAATCGGTGGCGAGGAGTCCCTTCGCTCCAGCTGGGCGACCCTGGTAGCTTGAGCGTCGACGTCGCAATCGCCAGCGCCGTGCTTCAAAGCCCATTGATGCTTCTCAACCGGCCTGGCAAGTGAGAACTCGGGCAGGGTTGAGGAGATCAGGGCCTTGATCAGGAGACTTGACGTAGAAGAACGACGTCTGCCAATTCTTGCAGGATTGGACGATGTCGGGGCTTGGATATTTTGACTTGCCGGCTGCAGCAAGACAACTACCGCAGTCGGTCATGTCAGTCGGATAGGTGGGTTTGCCGCCCTCAACGGTGGGGGCAACTATCTCTCCTGTTCGAGCATTGTGGGCTCGGAGGTTGAAGAAGCGCTTGAAAAGCGCGATGCTAGGTCGGCAGCCGAGATACCCCTCGCAAAGAGTCACAAACCCGGAGAGGTTCATGATGAAATTGGCGGCGAGGTGATGAGGTTGAAGTCGGTGAAACTCAAGGAACTCGCGGAAGAAAGCGCTTGCGGGAAGGCCGAATCCAGGCTCAAAGTGAGCGAGGAAAACGACCCTCTCGCCCGCGCGTGCGCTGGGCACGATGTCGGCCTTGCCCGGGATCCGCCATTCAATCTCCGCGGGCATTTTGCGGGCGCGGATCAGGGCTTCGACGGCGACGACTGTGGCCTGGGATCCTTTCCAGCACCCGCGGCTCGCCTGCGATACGTCCCGTCATGGTGCCATTGATGTCGCAGAAGAGAAAGGAGAGGAAACAGATCGAGGCGGAGCGTGAGAACGACGTCGACGAACTGCTACGGCGGCGGCGGAGGTGGTGAGGAGCACGAGTCAGTGGCCGGAGCAGGATGGAGAGCAGAGGTCCACGGGAGTGAAATCTGCGCAAGGAGCGGCAATGGCGCGGAGAGAGAGAGAGAGCTGGAGGTTGAAGGAGGCGTTTGGGAGAAGGAAGAGGCGAGGCTCCCCCCCGGTGGCTTATATGGGCGGCGGGAGAGGGGAGTGGGATGACCCTGCGGACGTGTGGCCCGGTGTGGCTTAGGGCACAGGGATGCCAATCGACGAATCGACACGAAAGATACCGGCGCAGAAGGCGAGGTGTGCGACGTGGGGGTCAGCTCCTGCAGTTATGTCACGTCGCGCGTGAGTTGTGGGTCCCAGCTTATTGGTCACGTCGCGGGTCAGTCGGAGGTAACCGTTGGGGTGCAATCGGCAAGAGATATCTCTCCCAGAAAATGAAGATACGAAGTGAGAAAGAACCAAGTTCAATCGGGTGGAAGTGGGGTCAGCCGAGTGTGATCTCCGAGTCGGCCGACCAACTCGGAATGACGCACTCGAGGAGGCCATAGCAGTCGGAAAACATCAAGACAAGTTGAAAAGCTGCAAAGGCCCCGCGGTCAAGTGACCGTGGAACCTTTACAGCTTTAGGGGCTACTGTCGGGGTATTGATACCCGGGTAGGCTAACCCAAGCGGAAGCAAGCTTTCAAGAAAAGGATGGACCGATTGGGCTGCAGCCGGGCCGAGCTGGGCAGAGGTACGGCCGATTGCTCCGAGGCAATCAGCCATATCAAGTGCCAGCAGTCGGCCCAGGCGCAATCGGTCCACCCTTTCTGTTCACTAGACGATCGTCCGATTGGTCCGCTGCTGGACCGAGATTGATTCCCAGAAGGCCGATTGCCAAGAGCAATCGACCTTACCAAGGAACCACCAGTCGGTCCAGGCGCAATCGGAACTACTTGACACCCAGTCGGGGGTGTGATTACGAGGTCATAAATACCATATCCCGAGATATCTGGGTGGCAGGAGGGCCAAGTCACATCGAGGATTTCCTGGAGATACGGTGTCGACCTCTCCGCCGATTCCGCGGACAGGCCGACAAGACCGTACCCCCTAGCTCCACTGTTCATCGCCAGACTCTACGAGGTAGCAGCATGGGCCGCCGCTCGTAGGCTCCGGATCACCCGGATAGGGGCAGTCGGTGGGCCCAGGCCGATTACAGGATGACAGCTGGGCCCATTCGGCATTGAAGTTACCACCGTACCCTGGACTCACACTATAAGAGCCACAGTACCCCTCCTGCGCGAGGGACGCCACACCTTAGATCCTCATTTACTCACTCCTACTCCAGTGCATTCACTGCTCGCAGTTACACCTCGGGGAAGCAGGAGAGGACCTTGCCCACGGCGGCGGTGTTCTCCTTCCCCTGAGAAGGTAGAAGAGCAGTTATTGTAGCCCATTCATTGAAATATAAGAGACAAGCAGGAGTAGGGGTGTTATCTCTCCGGAGAGCCCCGAACCTGGGTACATCGTGATGTCTTCACCGTGCTTGTGCCCAAACCCGATTCCGGCACCATCGACATTCTCTCCCTCGCGTCTTCCCCTCACTTTAGCCATCCCCATGGCATCTGCCGTCACATATCGACGACATAAGGACTATACATTACTTATGATCCATTCTATTATAACCAGCGGTTTGCATGCTAGTCTAGGTTAGGTTCGATGTTTGATCCTACGACATGTTTACAGCCTCTCTTAAACCGATACATCCATGTCCCCTCCCACAAAACCATGTACTGCTATTTTACTATTTCTCGTTGCTCAGCCCCTGCTTGGTATGCATGCTTAGGATGCTACGATGTTACCATGTTACTCCTTGGATTGGGCTATCACGCTATTATATTTGTTGTGGATGATATGATTATTATAATGTTGACTACACTCGACGAAGGATGGAAGATCCAGGCTATCCCGCCCCGATGCTTTGTTCCATTCGAGTCACCTAGGTCCCGAGTTCCGGGTATTGTGTCTCTTGACGAGCGTGCCTATCCCCGTGTGGGATTCTATGGGTTCGCCTTGTCTTACCTACCTAACTGCAAACATTTCTAGTGGTGGCCCAAGATGATTTTACCATTTGAGAAACCGTGTGCGTAACTGGTCTGCAGCCAGTGGATTTAAAACAAACCGGGCCAGTGGGATGGTATATCCTATTGGTCCACACCTGGAAGCTAGGGAGCCTGCCCGGGCGAGGGTAGGTCATCCCGACCTCGTCCAGATGGTAGAGACCGATTCGAGAGCGCGGACGGCTTTTGAGTTGGATGTCAACTCACCGGGGGCCACCCGGATTTGTGCGTTGTTAGTTAGAGGGACTGTGATGTCCGGATCTCTCGGAACAACTCATCAATGAGTGTCTTTAACGGGATCGACTGAGAGAGCTTGGCGTGCGTGCGGAGCCTTGTAATGGGCAGTTGGTACACCCCTGCAGGGTTAAATCTTTTCGAGAAGCCGTGTCCACGGTTATGGACAACTTGAGACCTACTCCATGTTCATAGACAACAACAACTGAGATAATGTTAATAATTTGATCAATGTGTGTGTGCCTTGACTGCTTCTTCTTTGTCGGGATGCGAAGGGGAGGACAAGGATAGGATAGGTGTTATGCTTGCGTAAGTAGTTGATAGCAAGACTTGTTGGAGGTGATTCCTCATCGAATGCTTGGTTCTCATCTTACTCTACAATAGACCGTTAGCCACTCATATATTGCTAGTGCGACTGCAACCTCACCACTACCCCCATCTTACCCGTGAGAATTTAGTTACAAGACTTTTGATATAGCTCACCTCTTTCTTTTCTCTTTTACGCACGTTTTGCAACGATCTTGGACTTCAGAGGAGCTCGACGATCCTTCTTCTGGACGCCTTCGTGAAGACTCGATGACGACTAGTTAGGTGGATCCCGACGGAGAGCCTGGACCCGTGCAGTTATGGGAATGGTGTGTTGTACCTTTGCTGTTAGGCATTTGATTGTAGTCTGTACTCAGACATGTATCTTTCGCTGATGTAATGTAATTAAGGCAGTTGTATGCCGATTGTATGAGATGTTGTATGCTTGTAGCTGTAATGTTGTGATATCATGTTGGATATCCGGGGCATATGGTATTGTAATATGTCACGATGGGACTGATATGTGCTTCGTCCCCGGATCTGGATGGAAACATCTAGATCTGGAATAGTACCGCATATCGGGCCTGAAAACTTGGTATCAGAGCCTTACCGACCGTAGGATCCCCTCTCTGGATGAAGTCGAGTGTACATAAAAACTATTTTGTAGTTACTAAGTTAGTTATCGGAGAGTATTTTACTCCTTACCCTCGCTCTAGTCAGGACAAGTGACGTAAGTGTTTTTAATTCTCGCCTTATCCCCTTCAAAACTCTAGAATCTCGAGTGTGTGGAGTTTCGGAGCCGTTACAATGCCCTGCTTGCAGCGTATTGTCTCGATTCCAATCTCAGGTTGGGAATCCGGTAGTACATTTAGTCTATCCGACTCGGGTTTACATCTTGGTCATCCGATGACTCCAGTCCTCTTGGCTAGTATCCTAGCGATTTGAGTGAGAGTACTTCCCTTGATCGTCGTTTTGAATTGTCGTTCTTCCTCTTGATCTCCTGATGGGTTCCTTCTTTGACGTCGCCATCTCCCTGCGGGAATTTATCTCGACGGAAGTTCGACGTTGACATGGAGCAGAGTCCCTTGTTGGTGGTGTTAAAGGACGTTCACTCTCTTTTCTCTCCCCTCCTCTCTCCCGGATCGTCCAGGATCTCGGGACGAGATCCCTTCTTGTTGGTGTTGTATTGTAGCAGCCCGGGATTTTCACCCAAATTAAAAAAATTGCTTGTTGCGTTGTTGTGTTGATTGCATGTATTGTTTGTCGTATTTGCTTCGCCGGTTTATTCATCGATGAATATTCTACCCCCCCCTTTTCTCGGATCGGATGCATGACTCGACCCCGTCCACATGGCACACGACCTCGTCGCAGCACCGGGAAAATCACCGGAGCACCGTCGCAACCTGCACTGGACCAGCCATCGCCATCGGAACGAAAAACCCCATTTAATAATTAAATGGGTTATTTTATCGCGAGGTGCTTGACGTTATCTTTTGGTGTTAAACGTGGTAGACGACGTCAGTTCGATGCTTTGAGGCGGTGTTTTCAATTTCGCACGATTCCGACTGCGTCGGGTTGGTGAACGTTCGGATGTGCCAGGTATAGTAGTCGATGTAATCCGAGGGGCGTATTTACAAAATGTCGCGCACGCTATTAGCTGGAGCCCCGGATTCCCCTCTTATCTTTGGATTCTAGCCCACCCAAAAAACCGGACCCGAAATGGGCCATTTTATGGCCCGTAACCCCTCCCAAACACCCACCTACTATATATAGTAGGCTACCCTTGCCATTTTAGGCAAACCCTAGCCTTCAACCCCTCAATTTCAGCTCCTGCCTAACCCAGCGCCGCCACCTCTGTAGCCTGCCAGTTCTAGAGAGTATCACCTGATTTGCACCGTTGAATCATTGGATCCAACGACCGTGCACGCGTTAGAACTTCCCCGTGTTGTAGCCCGCGCCGCCTCCTGTGGAGGAGCTCCTCCCGAGCCGCGCCACCCCTGCGAACCCCAACGTCCACGCCGGTGGCTACTGCCCTGCCCCAGGTCGCCGCGCCCACGGCCCAACTGGCTGCCCGACGCCCAGGGCGAGCGCCCCCTATCTCGCGCCACCCCTGCGACCTGGGCTCGGGCCATACAATAGACCGTTAGCCACTCATATATTGCTAGTGCGACTGCAACCTCACCACTACCCCCATCTTACCCGTGAGAAGTTAGTTACAAGACTTTTGATATAGCTCACCTCTTTCTTTTTTCTTTTACGCACGTTATGCAACGATCTTGGACTTCAGAGGAGCTCAACGACCCTTCTTCTGGACGCCTTCGGGAAGACTCGACGATGACTAGTTAGGTGGATCCCGGCGGAGAGCCTGGACCCGTGCGGTTACGGGAATGGTGAGTTGTACCTTTGCCATTAGGCATTTGATTGTAGGTTGTACTCAGACATGTATCTTCCGCTGATGTAATGTAATTAAGGCAATTGTATGCCGATTGTATGAGATGTTGTATCCTTGTAGCTGTAATGTTGTGATATCATGTTGGAAATCCGGGGCATATGGTATTGTCATATGTCGCGGCGGGACCAATATGTGCTTCGTCACCGGATATGGATGGAAACATCTAGATCTGGAACAGTACCGCACATCGGGCCTTACATAACTATACTGTTAGCTACAGCGCGGGCTAGAAGTTAGCATCAGCGCGTTATCTGTAGCGCGGGTACCCCGTGCTGCTAATGGGCCTTTACCCCACGCTGCTGAAGGCCATTATCCTAGTAGTGTGAGTGTCATATGAAGGGAGTTTTCAAGTGTGTGAAGGAAGATGGTAAAAGAAAATTCAGGAGTGCCAAGATCTTAAACTTGGGGATGCCCCCAGCACCCTGAAGAAATATTCAAGGACACAAAAGCGTCTAAGAATTTGGGGATCCCCTTCTTCATCGAGAATTATCAGTTCTTCCTTCTGCACACTATTTTTTATCTCTTCATATGTTATGTGCTTTGCTTGGAGCGTCTTGCTCTTTACTTTTTAGTTTCGTTTAGTTTAGTTTATTCTTTTTTCAATGCTTGTTCTTTGTTTCTAGTTGATGTCATGTTTACCTCTTGTGCTTCATGTTTATTTATTTTCTAATATCTGATAATTATAATTTTTACGACTCTCTTGAGTTGCATGTTTATTTTGTTTAGAGAGTTGGCCTATTGCATTGGGTGTGTATCTTGCTTTGAGTAGGTAATCAAGGTTGTTATCCTAAGATTAGTAGTAACTTGCAATAGTTTTGAGGTGTTCTTTCAAGTAATGTTTGGAGTTTTGTGTGTCAAGTTCTCAAGCCTATTAGTGGTAGGTGTCGTGTTTTGGTTCAACGTGCTTATTTTCGAAAATTACAAAAATTAGTTGAGAAATCTAGCTACTAGTAAGATCACTAATCCTTGCGGTGTTGTAAAAGAGTACACTCAGGTATCATGGGTCGAGGATGCGCAAGGATAACCAAGCCCCCAAACACTCCTCTTAGGATTCTCATTTCATTGTGAATATCCTGACTAATAATGCGAGTATTCGATTCTTGGCACTTCCACCAGCCATATTTTGCTAGCCTCTTCGGTACTGTGCATTTCCCTATCTCATCTAGAGAGTCTTTGCAAACTTCGCGGTTGAAACGATCGAGATAGACCTAGAGGGGGGGTGAATAGGTCTTATTAGAAATTTTATCACTACTTAGCAATTTTTAGGCAATAATGCGGAAGATAAAGGTGTGCCTAACAATTGCAGGGTCTATATAGCAAAGACAAGATAAACAATAAGCACAATAAACTAAAGAAAGAGAGGGGGAAATAGTACGGTAGCACAAGTAATAAGGGGAAAGAGTAGGGATAACCGAATAACGCGGAGACAACGATGTATCCTGATGTTCACTTCCGTGGAGGGAAGCTACTCACCGTTCGGAGAGAGTGGGTGAAACCATGAAGGAACACCAACGCCACGAAGGCTCACTCTATTCCCCTTGAGATATCACCACGAAGGCGATTCCCAACCACTACCGGTTGACCTTAAAGGTGGTCACCAAACCCTCACAAACTCAATGGGGGTAATCACAATGGTTGATTCCTCTCCGAAGAACTCCTACCCGCCTAGGAGTCTCCAACCTCCAAGAGTAACAAGATCAATGGGTAAGGGCTCAATGCTTGCTCAAATCATGATTTGCTTTCGTCGGAAGATGGGGAAGGGACGGATCTATCACGTGGTGAAAGATCTGACAAGAACTCTCACAAATCTCTCCGGGATCTTGGTTTGAGTGTAAGAGATGAGAGAGAGGGAGCACTTTGTGTTCTTGAGTGAAATAAGTGATGTGGTCAACCCTAATCCGAAGTGGGTAGCGGGTATTTATAGATTCCCAAGAACTAGCCGTTTTGATGCAGTCATGAGGGCGCCGGACGGTCCGGGCTATATGTCGGACGGTCTGGGCCAAGCCCGAACGGTCCGACTTGTAGTCCGGTCGACCAATGAGGTCAGCACCAGGACACCATAGCACTCACTTGTCGGACGGTCCGGAGTGGAGGTCGGACGGTCCGGGCTAGGCTCGGACGGTCCTCCGTATACACCGAACGGTCCGACCTGTAGAGGTAATGCTACTGACCTTTTGCACTGTAGGTCGGATGGTCCGGGACCGAACCCGGACGGTCCGACAAATAAGGAAAATGGTACTGACCTTTTTGTGTAGTATGTCGGACGGTCCGGGCTGTGCCCGGACGGTCCGACCTTCATACCGGACGGTCCGACATACACATAAAAGGCACAGAACTTTGTGTGTCAATTTCCTACATTTCTAACAGATTTTCATAGGTTGCAGATAAATGGATTTTAATGTGTTTCAGTAGTTTATGGTCTGAGCAAGACTTGAACCCATCCTTATGATCCCCTCTTAATAGTGCGGGGATCTCTATGACTCAAGAAACAAATGGTAAAGAGGACTTAACGTCATCTTTCATTCTTGTGTATGCTTCTTGAGAATAACTTGGATGATCTCACATGATCCCTACATGATGACAGCAAGAATACTAACAATCCCTATGTATCACTTAGCAAACGTAGTTAGTCCTCTATATGTATATTGTCGTCAACAACAAAATATGCTTGAGGGAAAGATTGCACTTTCAATCTCCCCCATTTTGGTAGTTGATGACAATACACATATAGCTCTCAAAATAATATGCACATTTCAGATTTGGAGAGCAGTGATCATTTGTTTGAGGACTCCCCCTCAACATGTGCATAGTGATCTTGGTATTAAGCAAGGCACGTGTGAGGGGATTTCTTCAACACATAATTTCATGAATTTAAATTATGTGACATAATGGATTAAGACAATTCAGAGCATGGTGGGAGGAAGTACTAGTCAAGGTTATCTTGATAAAATAGAGCATACGCACCAATATCACATTGCATGGCCATGCATATAATCATTATACTAGAAATATAGCCACGCAAGATACCATATGATCCCTACCACAATATAAGGTCTTAATACATAGGTTTTAACAAGCATAGATCACCACCAAGGTAACAAATGACTACGATAGGAGATTTCTCCCCCTTTGGCAACAAGTACCAAAAAGGGGAGTAACCAAGAACATGGCACATGATCGTCGAGCTCGTCAGTGAAGAACTCGGGGAAGTCCGCAACCGTCGGGAAGCCGTAGTCAGCTGCCCGAGGAGCGGAAGGGTGCTCCTCATCAGCACTCACAGGGCTCCCCGGGCGGGCACGAAGACGGGCACGAAGGGCATTAGCCTGAGTGATACGGCGAGCTTCAAGCTCGTGAATAGCAGTGGCTTGGGTATTGCAGGACTTGAAGATCGCCTGCTGAGACTTGCCCAGAAATCGAGCAATGCGGCGAAGGGGTTCCACCATGGGCTTGATACGGCGAGAACCACGGGAGGCGGAGGCAGCAGTAGCAGAGGGACGGGTGGCCCCGACATAGAGAGGAGAACCTTTCCTGCACACCCATTCTTGGTGAACCACGTGATTCTGAATCGGAACAGTGGAGAAGTGGTCAATCACCCGCTGAATGTAGGATGCCAGCGGGAAGTGGCCGCGCTTCATGAGGGAGAAGAGCCACACCTCATGCCAATGGAAGTCGGCCACATCAATGGGACGGGACGTATGACCCAACTCCATTTGGTCAAAGGCCCCCTTGGCATATGCCATAAGATCAATATCAAAGGAGCAGACCATCGCTTTGTCACCATGCTTGGGCACCAAGGTGCGCCGAAGACACTGATACAGCTGAAGAAAATGGTCATGAAAGTTGGTGGAATTGTTCATGGCCATATTGCTCCGGGAGGAATATTGGATGGGCGCATCATACAACCCATACACGCCTCAATGGACATGGACTCAAACTCAATGGAGCGTCTGTGAATCCAGTAGAGAGCATCAGATCTGGTAGGCATACCCAGAGCCTCACACCACTAGTCATAGGAAATGGAGATGGTCTGCTAGTGAGTCCTCCATGAAAGGAAGTCATCGATGCCGAAGGTGCATGTGGCATAGAACTGAAGAATCGCTCCATGACTCCAATCACATTTGAGCGTCAAAGCATGACGCAGTCCCATGACATCCACCAGACGGATCATAGTGCCAAATTTTCCCAGATGCTGCTCAAAGTACTCCGAGTTTATGAACTTCTGGGGTGTGGTGGCATTGATCTCGAGGCAGACGGTCTCATAAATGTCTTGTTGAACAAGTGTGTGAAAATGGACATCCGTTGCAATACCGAGTAGATTGAACTCATTGTCTTCTGATCGCATCTTTGAGTACACATTGGCATCCATGCGATAGTAGTCCACCGGAACACGGCCACGCTTGTTTGGAGGAGCCACAGAGATAGCCACACCCGGAAGAGGTTCCCTCCGTGGGGGAAGGACCGGACGCCTCACAGTTGGCGAGATAGGTTCCCGCTGACGGTTCAGGAGCGACTTCTTGCGGGTATTGGGCTTGGGGGCAGATGAGAGAATCAGCTCCTCCTCTTCCATATCGTCCTCCTCATAATCAGACTCAAGGCGGGCATGGCTGCTCCCGGCACCATCACCACTACCACCACGAAGACGGTGACGAGGGCGGGAAGCATCTTGTGAGTCATCAGAGCCCTGTCGGCGAGCCGGACCACGAGCCGTTCCCTTCAGAGGCATGAGGTCACGAATCCCTCACAAATCTGGGCCAAGACCAAAAGGAGTTGGATCAATCGATGGAGCAGAGGGAAAGGAAGGCAGAGGGAGGAGAGGGAATGAACCGGAGGGCAAGGTTGAGAGCGGCGCGGCCGGAGGATTCAAGACGAGGCGGCGGCGGTGACCCTAGCAGAAACGGGATCCCGATCTAAATGCCTCCGGAGGTTAGGGTTATGGACCGGGCGGGCGGACTTAAGTACCCGCGGGCAGGTCGGACGTCCGACTTAGAGCCCGGACGGTCCGACGAATGGTCGGACGATCCGGACAGTAGGTCGGACGTCCGAGACGGCTGGATAGCGAGCAGCCGACAGTAGTAGGTCGGACGACCGAGAAGAACAACAGATCGTCCGGGCTGGGCCCGAACCGTCCGAGGCGTGAGGACAGACATCAGTGGCATTTCGGCTTAATATATGGCCAGGTAGGACCGTCCGAGACTAGGCTCGGACCGTCCGACACGATGAAGGTTTGGCCGTTTGGCCAGAGTCGTGTGTCACTAATGGGTGATGATCACGCATTGGTTGGCATGTATTACGACACGAGTCAAGAGTGAAAGAAAATACCTAGAGCACACTAGTGGTAGACCATGGTCTGATACAAAAACAACATATGCCTATGACGGGTGAGGTGGTGGCGGAAGCCACCATGTTTGAGTATATGTGAAGTTGACACCGCGAAGATATACCTTGGGTCCAACCAATCACAACTCCATCTTTAACCGCTACACATGGTCTCACCGTAGTGAGCATGCGGATTGTTGATGGTTGATTCTTTTTATGCATCACATAGAGAGTTGAGAACTCATGCATCACATACATGCCTACATCTATATAAGATATTCTCTATGTGTACGAATGAGAGAAAGATACCCCTAGGCAGAAAAGCTATAACGTTCCAAGATACCTAGTTCACCCCTTAGTTGGCACAACCTTGCTTCATCCAATGGCTTGGTGAAGATATCCGCAAGTTGCTTGTCGGTGCCCACATGTGCAAGAACAATATCACCCTTTTGAATATGATCCCGTATGAAGTGATGACGAATGTTAATATGCTTGGTGCGCGGATGTTGACATGGGTTGCTGGCAATCTTGATAGCACATTCATTGTCACATAAGATGGGTACCTTCTTATAGGTGAGGCCATAGTCCTTCAACGTTTGCCTCATCCATATAACTTGAGTAGCACAACTTGCGGAGGCCACATTCTCGGCTTCGGCGGTGGAGAGGGAGACACAATTTTTCTTCTTGCAATTCCAACTTACCATTGAGCGCCCAAGAAATTGGCATGAACCAGATGTTGACTTCCTATCCACCTTGTCTCCGGCCCAATCCGCATCGGTGTACCCCAAGGGATCAAACTTGGCTTCCTTGGGGTACCAAAGGCCCAAAAAAGGAGTATGAACAAGGTATCTAAGAATGCGCTTAACCGCCAAATGATGACTCTCCATAGGAGAGGCTTGATATCTTGCACACATTCCTACGGTAAGCATAATATCCGGTCTAGATGCACAAAGGTAAAGCAATGACCCAATCATAGAACGATAAAGAGTAGCATCAAACGGAATACCAGAAAGATCTTGATCTAGATATCCCTTGGTTGGCATGGGTGTCTTGCATGGCTTGGCAACCTTCATACCAAACTTCACGAGCATGTCTTGAATGTACTTTGTTTGGGAGATGAAGGTTCCTTCTGCAAATTGTTCGATTTGAAACCCAAGGAAGTACTTCAAGCTCCCCATCATGGACATGTCAAAGTTCTTGGTCATAGTTTCCGAGAACCACTTGCACAAAGATGGCTTAGGAGAACCAAATATTATGTCATCTACATAGATTTGTCATATGAGCAATTCACCATTGGTTCTCTTGGTAAAAAGAGTGGCACCAATGACACCCCTCACAAATCCTTCCTCGAGTAAACACTTCCTAAGATGGTCATACCAAGCCCTAGGGGCTTGCTTAAGACCATATAATGCCTTATGAATTTTGTACACGTGGTCCTTGTGATGAGGGTCACAAAAGTCTGGTGGTTGTGCTACATATACATCCTCTTGTAGAGGACCATTAAGGAAAGAACTTTTTACATCCATTTGAAATAATGGAAATCCATTAAATGAGGCATAAGCAAGAAACATGCGTATAGATTCAAGGCGGGCAACGGGAGCAAAGGTCTCATCAAAATCCGAGCCTTCGACATGGGAGTACCCTTGAGCCACTAGCCTTGCCTTGTTTCGAGTGATATTACCATATTCATCTTTCTTGTTTTTGATGATCCACTTGGTTCCAATGATGTTATGATCATGACCGGAAGGCCTCTCCACGAGATACCAAACTTCATTCCGGGTGAAACTAGTGAGCTCATCTTGCATTGCAATGAGCTAATCCACATCCTAAAGTGTATGTTCAACCCTAAGTGGTTCAATGAAAGACACAAACGAGAAGTGAGCGCAAAAGTTCATAAGTTGACGACGAGTAACTATACCTTGCCCCAATCCCGTGAGGATCTTGTCAACATCAACACGTCTATCCACCAATGGCATGATGGAAGTTGGAGTTTCAATAGGCTCCACCCATTCGGGCTCATCAACAACATTTGGTTCATCATAAAGGGCGGAGCCATCATCAATTTCATCATTTTCTCCAAAGAAAATGCGGTCAAGTCGATCTCCTGGATCAACCGCAACCTCAACTTGTGGTTGAGAAACAACATCGGATTGTGGAGGGTCTTGTTCTTGTTCTTGGATAGTGGGCTCATCATGAGCAATCGGATCTTGAGTGGTAGGAGGAGGTGCTTGTGGTGGTGGAACACTTGGCCCATCACACACCTCATCATTTCTAGGAACTTGGGCAGTGGGCACAAGATCTCCAATGCCCATAGCCAAGATGTCTTGAGAGGAATATTCATTATTTCCTACATCACTTAGATCAACTTGCTCCCCATGGGAGCCATTAAATTCATCAAACTCTACGTCACAAGTTTCCACAACACATCCGGTGGATTTGTTGTAGACCCTATAGGCGTGAGAGTTTGATGCATACCCAACAAATATACCCTCAATTGTTTTGGATTGAAACTTAGCTAACCTGCCTTTCTTATTGAGAAAGAAACACTTAAAACCGAATACTCGGAAGTATTTTACGTTTGGCTTGTGACCGGTTAGAAGCTCATAGGGGGTCTTCATCAAGATCTTCCGAAGGAAGAGCCGGTTTGATGCATGACATGCGGTATTGATGGCTTCGGCCCAAAAACTATATGGTGACTTGTACTCATCCAACATGGACCGGGCCATCTCCACAAGAGTACGGTTCTTCCTCTCGTCTACACCATTTTGTTGAGGGGTGTAAGGTGCGGAATATTGATGTTCTATCCCCTCATCACTCAAGAATTCTTCCAAGGTGTAGTTCTTGAATTCGGAGCCATTGTCACTTCGTAAGATAGCCATGTTGTATTTCCTTTGTGCTTGCTTGGCAAAATCAATGAAGGTGGCCTTCGTCTCGTCCTTGGACTTGAGAAAAAACACCCATGTGTATCTTGAGTAGTCATCAACAATGACAAGACCATATTTCTTCAAAACAAGACTATCCCATGATGGAGGACCAAAGAGATCCACATTAAGGAGCTCCAAAGGCCTTGAAGTTGACACGATATTCTTGGGGGTATGCTTTGCTTGATGTTGCTTCCCGGCTATGCATGCACTACACACACGATCTTTCTCAAAAGACACGTTTGTTAGTCCGAGGATATGTTCACCCTTTAAGAGATCTTTTAGATTTCTCATACCGACATGGGCTAGCCGGCGATGTCATAGACACCCCTTGTCGGCCTTGGCCATTAGACAAGTTGCATGGTAAGTAATCTCTTTCGAGAAATCAACCGTATAAAAGTTTCCATCCAACTCTCCAACAAAGGCCACTTCGAGAGTATCTCTCCTAAAGACTTTCACCCTTGTTAGACCAAATAGTGTATCATAACCAACGGAAGCTAATTGACGAACGAAAGAAAATTGTATTGAAGGGATTGGACAAGCATGACATTTGCAAGAGACATGTCATTAGTAATAGCCACCTTGCCCAACCCAAGTACCTTTCCCTTGGAACCACCACCAAAGACAATGCTCATGTATGGTTGAATTGCATCCATGAAGTCCTTGAGCAAACGGCTTTCCCCGGTCATATGATTTGTGCATCAACTATCAATCACCCATTTGACTCCATCGGAGATAGCATCCTACACATAGATTTAAGCTTTGGTTAGAGGTGCCCATTTTGCAATGGGACCTCTAAGGTTAGTAACAAGGGTCTTTGGGACCCAAATGGTATAGAAACGGAAAGCATTACGGGGCCCAATGAATTTTGCAAACACCTCTCCATCCTTTGCCTTACGGAGCACATGGGATGGAGGCATTTTCTCCTTCTTCTTGTTTGGAGTGGGCTTTCCCCTGATGGCCTTCCTGTTCCCAACACGAACCTCATCAACAATTTTCTTACCTTTGTCCTTGTGCCCTTCACGAACAAAGATCACCTTTTGGGGAGTTGATTCCTTGCTAAGGGTGACATCCTTTGTAACACTTGAACTTGGATCAAACCCAAGTCTTTCCTTAGCACATGACTCCTTGTGATGACTTAATACATCATTTAGGTTTTTCTCGCCTTGGGAACAAGTCAATAGGCCCTTCTTTAGTTGAGCATGAAGAGCTAAGTTCTCCTCAATGAGAGATGCTTGATCAAGGGTAGAGTTAGTAGCACAAGCATCAATATGCACAATAGTGGGAGGAGACATCTTCTTAAGTGTTTTTATATGAGAAAGTTTGTGGGCCTCAAGATTTTTCTTAAGGGTGGCGAGTTCCTCATCTTTTTTCTTGAGGGACAAGGTGAGTACCTCAACATCCTTAGAAAGGGAGGTGTTTAGCTCCACAAGATTGCTCATATCATTAGCAAGTTCTTTACATATTTCATTAGCCCTTTTCAAGGAGGCAACATGCTTGTCATTTAAGTGGTTTGATGCGTGAACAACTTTGCATAAGTTGTCATTTCGAGCTTACTCAAAGTCAACTTTTCTCTCAAGGAGAGTATAGTTCTCCTTTTCCTTGTTGAGGAGGATTTCAAGATCCTTAATGGTTGTGGAGTGCTTACCCACCACATCCATAAGTAACTGAAACATTTGAGCTTGTTTCCTTTGAGAGAGCTCATCATTTTGTTCACTTTATCAAACAAAAAATCTTCACATATAGCATGTGCATCATCACTTTCCGCATCATGAAATTCATCATGAGGTTCGGAAGAGAACATGAAGGACTCATCAATAGGAGTTACCTTGATCTTAGACGAGGAGGAGGGAGTGTCAACATCAACCAACTTGGCCATGAGACACTTGTGTGCATTGCCGGTGTAGTCACTCATGTATTTGTAGTTTATGACTTCACCTTCCTTGTTGAGGAGCTTCAAGGTTTTTTGTGTATCTTGAGCAACTCCGGCCACACCACCAACATCCTCGGAATCGTACCCTTCAAGTGCCAACAATGCTTTCTTCTTGAACTTGTTGTTGAGAGGGTTTGTGAGCTTCTTGGCAACATCCTTCCGAGGAAATCGAGGTTTGTCCTCTCTTTTCTCATATGGACAATCCTCCACAAAATGTCCCGGTCTCTCACAGTTGTAGCAGTTCCGCGTCTTCTTATTTTGGAATCTTCCCTTGAAGTCCCCTTTGGTGAACTTCTTCACAAAGAGAGTTATATCATCGTATGAGGGAGTATCTTCGGAGTTATCATCATCTTCATACTCATCTTCTTCCTCATCATCATCGAACTCCTCGAGCCTAGCCTTGAGAGCAAGGTTTGAGGAAGGACCACCATATGTGGCAAGTAGTCTCTTGCACTCCTTTAGGTGCTCTACATATTGCAAGAAAGTGGCAATCACATCATCCGGTGTCATCTTGAAGAAGTCGGGCATACGCCTCAATTCCCAAACTATTTGATGAGAATACACCATGAGAGCATTCAACATCTTTTCCACAAGGTAACAATTAGTGATTCGATATCCATCCAAAGATTTTTTACATGTGAAGGACTGGACATGAGCAGAGAGAACTTTGAGACGCATATGAAGTTGTTGGGGAGTCTCATCTTTCTTCATGTGAAGGTTGTGCAATGCATTCTTTGCGGTCTCATATCTTGTCATTTGAAGCGACCCGGTGCCGGACTTGGCAATGAGAAGAGTATCCCACATTTCCTTGGCATTGGTGATGTGATGAAATGGTGCACGTGTCAACTCATCCATTCCTCTTTTCAAGAACCCAATAGCCGCAAGGTTGAGATGTTGATCAAACACTTCACTTGGAGTAAGGTTTTCAGATCAATGGGATAATAGCCTTTCCCGGAGTAGATGAGGTTCCACATGGGTTCACACACAAAGCTAAGATAATCTTCCATAAGACTATTCCAATCCAAAAAGTCAGTGTTCTCGGTTAGTACCGGCGGATTGCCATGGAAGTTATACTTAGGTTCAACAAGCTTAGGAGCATGATAGTCCCATTGGTAGGGACCACCTCTTTGCAAGGGTGCCTCGGAACTGGGGTGCACAAAGGTCGCTTGTGGGTACCTAGGGGCCGCACCACTTGACGTTTGTGACTCCGATGCCGAAGCCTTCAATCTAGCAAAGGAGGCTTCCATTTCCTTCCTTTGATCATCCAAAGCCTTTTGCAAGGCTTTTTCCATATCTCCGGAGGTGAACAACTTGGGACCCTCAATCTCATAACTAACATGCCCCATGGAAGGAGGCAACGCAGCTTGTGCGGCGGCCCTTTGTTTGGCAGCCAATCTCTCGGCTTCCAAACTCGCAGCATCTGCAGCAATTGCGACGTCCTCCACATTGGCACCCGAACTTTTGGGGATGTCGTTCTTGGTCATCTCGCTCTAGGGCGGTTAAGCCACAAGAATAGAGAACGAGGCTCTGATACCAATTGCAAGGATCGAGATAGACCTAGAGGGGGGGTGAATAGGTCTTATTACAAATTTTATCACTACTTAGCAATTTTTAGGCAATAATGCGGAAGATAAAGGTGTGCCTAACAATTGCAAGGTCTATTTAGCAAACACAAGATAAACAAAAGGCACAATAAACTAAAGAAAGAGAGAGGCAAATAATACGGTGGCACAAGTAAAGGGGAAAGAGTAGGGATAACCGAATGGCGCGGAGACAACGATGTATCCCGATGTTCACTTCCTTGGAGGGAATCTACTCACCGTTCGGAGAGAGTGGGTGAAACCACGAAGGCACACAAATGCCACGAAGGTTCACTCTATTCCCCTTGAGATATCACCACGAAGGCGATTCCCAACCACTACCGGTTAACCTTAAAGGTGGTCACCAAACCCTCACAAACTCAACGGGGGTAATCACAATGGTTGATTCCTCTCAGAAGAACTCCTACCCGCCTAGGAGTCTCCAACCTCCAAGAGTAACAAGATCAATGGGGAAGGGCTCAATGCTTGCTCAAATCAAGATTTGCTTTGGTCGGAAGATGGGGAAGGGACGGATCTATCACGTGGTGAAAGATCTGACAAGAACTCTCACAAATCTCTCCAGGATCTTGGTTTGAGTGTAAGAGATGAGAGAGAGGGCGCACTTTGTGTTCTTGAGTGAAATAAGTGAAGTGGTCAACCATAATCCGAAGTGGGTAGGGGGTATTTATAGATGCCCAAGAACTAGCCGTTTTGATGCAGTCATAAGGGCGTCGGACGGTCTGGGCTATATGTCGGACGGTCTGGGCCAAGCCCGGACGGTCCGACCTGTAGTCTGGTAGACCGATGAGGTCAGCACAAGGACACCATAGCACTCACATGTCGGACGGTCCGTAGTGGAGGTCGGACGGTCCGGGCTAGGCCCAGACGGTCCGACCAATACACCGGACGGTCCGACTTGTAGAGGTAATTCTACTAACCTTTTGCACCGTAGGTCGGACGGTACGGGCTGTGCCCGGACGGTCCGGCCTGCGCTCCGGACGGTCCGACAAATAAGGAAAATGGTACTGACCTTTTTGTGTAGTATTTCGGACGGTCCGGGATATAGCCCGGACGGTCCGGGCTGAGCCCGAACGGTCTGACATACACATAAAAGGCACAGAACTTTGTGTGTCAATTTCCTACATTTCTAACAGATTTTCATAGGTTGCAGATAAATGGATTTTAATGTGTTTCAGTAGTTTATGTTCTGAGCAAGATTTGAACCCATCCTTATGAACCCCTCTTATTAGTGAGGGGATCTCTATGAATCAAGAAACAAATGGTAAAGAGGACTTAACGTCATCTTCTGTTCTTATGTATGCTTCTTGAGAATAACTTGGATGATCTCACATGATCCCTACATGATGACAGCCAGAAGACTAACAATCCCTATGTATCACTTAGCAAACATAGTTAGTCCCCTATATGTATATTGTCGTCAACAACAAAATATGCTTAAGGGCAAGATTGCACTTTCAGCGGTGCATCCAAATACTTGGCATGATACGCTAGATCATCATAGGCCTCATTATATGTTCCTCAAAAAAGCCACCATATCTACCTATAAAGGAATTTGCATAGCCTTTCCGAGATATATTGCCATGCAACATCCATCTTATCATGACTTGATCTTTCATTGTCATACATGCTTTTTCTTGATCGTAGAGCCGCATGATAGTTGGTATTTTCGCTTACATAATTGCTACATGACGCATTAGTATCATTGCATATCCTACTACACTAGCAGAGGCATACATTTGCATACATCATGATATAGTTTCAGTTTTATTGTGCGTACCTTGTAAAAGTGTGTTGATCTTCTTCATCCTTGTAATATATAGAGTGTTTCCCCTAAAGTGGGGATAAGATCCCAAAGAGGAAACAAATAAAATATCCAAAGAGGACACATGAAAAGCTCCCAAAGAGAACAAATGAGAGATAAATAGAAAGAACCAAAGAGGCCAAAAAAATAAATAAAATCAGAAAAAAAAGAGAGATGGGGGGAAACACTACTATTCCTCTGAAAGGATTCACACTTGTGCTTCAAAGTAGCACTTGTACTTCATAGAGAGTTTTCATATCTTTCATGCATAACTAAGTGGGGACCTTCACATTATAGAACTTGGCTTTTATATTCCAAATATGGGCCTCCTCAAAAGATCTCTACGTCTTCGTGAGCAAGTGAGTTCCATGCACCCCAACTAGTTCCATTGGATATCTTTCATATACTCATAGATCATTGTGCATCCATTACATGGCAATCCCTAATCCTCACTCCATATCTACCATTAGACTTACCCTCGCCTAAGGTTGCCCTCATTGGTGTGATACATTCATACTTTTTCACTTCCTTTCCCCATTATTTATTATCTTCGCCACCCAAAGTGCCAACTAATATTGATCGCGCTCATTCATTGCATGAGTGCTCAAAATCGAAAGCGAGAGGATCGACTTGTACCTGGCCGATAGTCTAGTGATGAGTCATAATAAGATTCCAAAAGAGACCAAATGTGAAAATTAGTAGATTGAGTTCTCAACAACTAATAAGTATTGTATGCTCTAAACCCATCTCCCACTTTCTGCAAGGGAACACCGAATTGAGACATCTGCGTCACGGACAGCAAGAGCTCTTGCACCTTTATGTTCTTACTTTACTAGTGTCAATACTAGATATATACTCTTTTTTGTTATTATATTGACTTTAATTGCATCTCTTGCTTGCTGTACTTGAAAGTTCAAATCTTTCTTGATAGCTTGTCACCACAAAAATTATATTGGTTGTCATTTGCCAACTAGAGGACATCCCAAACGTCTCTGTAATTTTTGCTTGTTCCATGCTTTTTTTAGCGATAATGTTATATGTTTCGATGCACTTTCATATCATTTACAACTTATTTTGGTCTAACCTATTAACTCAGTGTCCAGTGCCACGTTCTGTCTTTTTTTGTCTATGCATTGCAGAAAAAGATGAAAAATAAAAGTTCTCGGAAAATTCCAGAAAATTTCCTAAAAAATATCCACGACAAAAGAATCCAGAAGCCCGAAGGAGAGCCAGAGGGGGATACCACCCTTCCAGGCGCCTCCCAGACGCGGCCCAGGGGGAGGTCGCGCCACCTGGCCCCCTGAGCCAGGGGACCTCCCCTGACTCCCTCCTTCGGCATATATTTACCCCTCGATGCAAAAACCTACAAAGAGTCTCCTTTTCCGTGAAAAGACATGATGTTCTGCCGCCACAACGGTTCCGATCTCAGGATCGCTAAAGGACCTATCCCACCCTGCCGGAGGGAGGATTGACCTCTGGAGGCTTCTCCACCACCATGATCGCCCCCGGAATGCACTGTGAGTAGTCCCCCTTGGACCATGGGTCCATGATCAGTAGCTATGGGATTGTCTTCTCTCCAATCTTGTGCTTCAATGTTTAGCCCTCGTGAGTTGCCTATCATGATCAAGGCATCTATGTATACATTCCTATTTTTCTATGTTGTGTTTGTTGGGATCCGACACTACTAGGAAAAGGCCTTATAGTGGCGTCATTTTTTTATAGATGCGCCACTAATAAGGCCTTAGTGTCGCATTTGAAATGTGTCACCCCTAAGACTCTTATGCGTGGCGCATTTAAAAATGTGCCACCCATAAGCCCTTATTCATGGCGCATTCTGAAAATGCACCACTAAGGGATTCTTATTAGTGGCGCAATTTATAAATGCACCACTATTAACTTTTTTGAATTTTCAATCTGGATCTGGATCCCGATTTTTTTTAATAATTTTTTTTCATTTTTTTCTTAACCTCAGGTCAGTATGCTTAATGCCCAGTCACTATGCTTAATATCAGGTCAAACCGACCTCCATGGTCAAACTTCCCAAAGGGTCACCAATCCTAACAATACTCCAGCCCAGCACGCTTAACTTCTCAGTTCCATTCAAATCCCACACCAGCTCACTTAACAAGCACTTGTTGGTATATCTATCATATGAATCCTATTAAACCTTGTTGATGTCTAGGATCTTGTTGATGTTCATGGGTGTGATAAAAAAATTAACATTTTTTTGAAACTTCCTGAATGGTCCTCTAGCTTATTTTGAACTTTAAAAAATAGATTTTTTTTCTGTTACTAGTGGCACATGTCATACAAAATGTGCCACTACTAAAATTTGATTTTTTTTTTCATTTTTTGGCTCCAGATCTTCAAATGTCCGTAATTATTTTTCTGTTAGGTTTTTGAGGATTCTTAAAATGTTCAACGGGGTTCAAAATGCGCCAGTAGTGGTGCATATGCAAGATGCACCACTAATAAGTCCTTATGGGTGGCGCATTTCAAAATGTGCCACTAATAATTCCTTAGGGGTGGCGCATTTCAGAATGTGCCACCCATAATCTCTTATTAGTGGCGCATTTTTCAAAATGTGCCACCCTTAATAATCTTAGGGGTAGCGCATTTTGCAAAATGCGCCACTAATAAGCAGATCCAGGTTGGCCCATTCTTAGGGGTGGCCCACTGGTTCAAAATGCGCCACAAATAAGAGCTTATACGTGGCGCATTTTAAACAGTGCACCACTAATAAGAATTTCATGTATTGCCTTTTCTCTAGTAGTGCGATGGATTATGATATTATGTTCAAATTGTGTTGAGTAATATATTTGGTTTACCTCTTTATTTTAGTTCTTGAGTAGTCTTGCATGTTCTCCGTTGCCGTTTGTTGCTTTGTCCAAGTAGTAGATTGCAACTCCAAGAGAGAGATTTATTCTAGATAATAGTCTCATGCCCTCCTGATGTCTAGCTTGCGTGATAGAAACATGAGACTAGGGAATGTGTTGTTGCCATTAGGGGTAAAATAGCTTATGACTGCATGTTCTTCTATGCTGGTCCACGTCAACTCAACGCTAGAAAGCAAATCTCTAGCGTCGTTGCCACCTGCTTGTCGTCTTTGGAATCCTAATGGATTGATAACCTTCGTATCTTTACTGAGGGATATTTTCTTCTATGTACATAAGAACCTTCCAGTTGGGGTAACCAACGAGGAGGTGTTATCTAGACTCATCATCCCGCAAGATCGTCGGGTTTTTAGTGTCGCACTAGTGCATTGAAGTAAACCACGATAATATCCAACCGATCGAGCAAATGTAGGCCAATAAATGCATCAAGGATGTCAATGCCTCAACGCCTTGATCACCTCACTCGGAAGGTTCATATCTCGGCTGGCCGAAAGGGCATTTCCATTTTTCAAAATCCTGAAGAAAATCGTCCCTATGAAGTGGACGTCAGAGAGGCATAGGCCGCCTTACAAAATCTTAAAAAATACCTTGCATCTCCATCTATCATAATTCCTCTCGGCCCCGCGAGCCCTTGATGTTGTAAATTGCGGAAACAATGCATGTTGTAAGTGGATCCTTGGTTGTTAAGAGAGAATTGGAAGAAGCGCCAGAGACAGCGTCCTCCAGGGCGCTAGAAGATCCTGAATAACCAGTTGTTGTAAAGTCCTCCGAAGCAAGAACCACTTCTAAGAAGTGGGTGGAGAGGCCCGTTGAAGAGGATTGACCTCGGCAAATCCCATGGTCAGGTACCCTGGTTTAGATCATATAGAGTATGAGCAGGTTGGCGATACTCATCGGCTAACAGGAGATAGTACTTCCTGCTCAATTGTATTATGCGGGGGTGATTACAGAGGCGGTCAAGGCGAGTTCTCTCAAGACAGGAGGTGTTTATTGAAGATTGGATGCCCTGAGCCGTCACCCCTTCCAGCCTTTATATACTAGGTGGGGTCTCGGGGAGTCCGACTCAGGTTACAGGGACGATTGCCTAATCTAGCTTTGCCTTGGACGCCAAGTCTTGACTTCCATGTTGGTCGCGGACTCCTACGTTGGTTCCTTGAGTGGGCCAATCGTGCGCCTGTCGAGGCTTCCAGCGGGACTTATGTCTTCATATGCACCAGGTATCCTCACATGCATGAGTCGTGGGGTCACCCCCTCGTCACCCGTGTGCTTCATCAGTACTATTTTACGTGATGCGAGGCACCGCTATCCACAAGTCCAGAAGATACTTTTTCGGCTCTTGATTGCTTCGCAAAAACTTTGACTATTTCCAAGTGTACCCAATCAATGAGGTCACATGTTTCCCATTGGAGCGCATATTGAGGAACTGGGAGGGAACAAGCAGAATCATGGAGTGGTCCTTAGAACTGTCAGGTTTGACATTTCTTTCATCAATTCCTCTGTCATCTAGAGAAGAGCCCTGGCCGATTTTATTGTTCAATGAACTCCAACCCTAGACGATGAAGATGATATATGATATGCATCTTCAATTCTAGGAAGTGAGGATATAAATGAATGGGTGTTGTACTTTGGTTGGTATTTCTCCTTGGAATGTGCGGGGGCTGGGGTCGTGCTCATATCTCCCACCAGAGAAGTGCTCAAGTACGTGATCCACATGTTATAGCATACACGGAGAGACCTCAACAAACAAAATTGTAGAGTATGAAGGACGGCTAGCTACACTGAGAGTGGCAATGGGTATAGGCATTAAAAGGCTGAAGGTTCGTGGTGCTTCATAGCTAGTGGTCAAACAAGTGAGAGATTATTACGATTGTCCATAGATGCAGGCTTATGTTGATGAATTCTATAAACTTGAGAAGTACTTCCAAGGTTTTGAGATGGAATATATCCAAAAGGATCAAAATTCTGAAGCAAATGTGCTTTCTAAGATAGCGGCCCGCAGGGACAAAGTACCACCGGGGGTATTTATTGAGAGGCTCACCAAGCCATCTGTGACTCCTGCACAACCATAGGCCAAGAGAAGGAAGTTTTTTATACGTCCTAAACGTATCTATAACTTTTGCTTGTTACATGCTTGTTTTGGTGATTTTCCTATATGCTTGATGCACTTTTATATCCTTTTACAACAAATTTGGGACTAACCTATTAACCTAGTAACATGTGCCAGTTTCTATTTGTTTTTATCTATGCATTGCAGAAAAAGGTGAAAAATCAATATTGCCGAAAAACCCAAAAAATTCATAATTCATTATTCGTTGGAAGACTCCAAATTCCGGAAGGGGGTCGGGGGAGCCACCCCTTGGCCAGGGGCTGGCACACCCCTGGTCGCCTGGCCAGATGGACCACCCCCTGGTTCCCTATTTTGCGCCTATTTATCCCTCTCATTCTGAATACCCTCATAGAGGACTCCTTTTCGACGTATTCGCCATTGTTCCGCCGCCAACGCGATTCCGAGATCAGGATCAGCAGAAGTTCCTGTCCCGGCACCCTGCCGGAGGGACGATTGATCTCCGGAGGCTCCTCCATCACCATGCTTGCCTCCGAGATTCTTCGTGAGTAGTTCCTCCTTGGACATAGGGTTCATGGCAACAAGCTAGTTGATTTATTCTCTAATATCGTGTGCTTCAATGTTAAGTCTTTGTGAGCTTCCTATTATGATCATGGCATATATGTTATAGTTTATATGTTGTTATGCTGTGTTTGTTGGGATGTGATGAATTATGAGATTATTTTCAGATTATGGAAGTAATATATTTTGATCTCTTTTATATTGTTTTCTTGAGTGTTCTTACATGTTCTCCATTACAGTTTGTTGCTTTGGACAAGTAGTAAGTTGTAACTCCAACAGGGAGTGTTATGCTAGATAAGGGGTTTATGCCTCCTAATGTCCGGCTTGAGTGACAGAAACATGGGACTAGGGAATGTGTTGTTGCCATTAGGGGTAAAACAATGATGCTTGTGATTCCGCATTACAAGGATTGCTTACATTACTCATAGAGTGTTAATGTACGTGTCCGTTGCTTTGGGTTTGCTACATATGATTGTGGCTCGCAACTTAATACTAGCGAGATGTTCAGGATAAATATCTAAAGGTGGATGAATAAACGATCTACCTGACTTGGTGTAATTCCCATACAATTGAACCTAGAACTATCTGCTAGCATAATTACCATTGCGGTGCGTTTATAATTTTGTCAATTGCCCAACTATAGTTTTTTCACCCAGCATAGTTTTTATCGTATTTTGGGAAAGAGACATCACTAGTGAGCGCCATGACGCCCCGGTCCATATCCCCATCATATATTTACACCGCTACTATTTACTGTTTTCTTTTTCCTTCCATTGCACGGATCGGATTTTTTGAGGGGTTGCGCTAATTCAAACTTTCCCAACTCTCCATCAACATCTTCCTCTATGAGAGAACTACCGTTGAACGGGTGTTAAGGTAACAAGATCACTATCCTTGTATGTATCTAACTAGATCCAATCTTAGTACTTGGTTTCGTAGTGCCAATTTTTTTTGTACTCTGAATCCCAACATCTTCCTTAGTTCTTCAAGAGTGATTCCCGTTAAGTGCCACATTCAGAAGAATAAAAAAGGTTCCTCGAGAAAAAGTGTAGTCCTGCATAAAAGTTCCGAACTACTGTCCAAATACTTAAACCATGAGTGAGGAAGTTTTAAGCATTAATTTAATTCTCTCTCATGATTGGGCTACGTTCCTCATCAAGTTGTTTGACATTCATAATTTTATTCCTTAATGATATGATTTGAGAAAGAGGAAAATATCTTCGTATGAATGCATCCTTACATTAGGTATAGGAATCAATACTACTCTTTGGCAAAGATGCCAACCATTCATTGGAATTATCTCAAGGAAAAAGGGAACAAATTAAGTTTAATTATGTCGTTATCCACATCCTTTGTATTTTTCCTATCACTTATCTCAACAAAAGTGTTAAGATATGAAGCATCATTTTCATTATAGCCAGCAGAGAACTGTTCTTTCATGACCAGATTAAGCAAACCAAAATTCCGCACTAGTGCAGGAGGAGCAATTGGAGTTGTCGGGACCCGGGGTTAGCGTATGTAATTCTAGTCACGATACAATCACATGGAGAGCCGAGAACGGTACCCACTTGTCTAAGCAGACAAGGCCAAGCACAGAACGTTCTCGGTAAGCATCAAACGTGAGGGGCATCCCACTCAGGCCGGATGATCAACTGAGATGGGTCCTCAACGTCCGCTCACAAGTCTAAATGCTTATGGGTGGTGAATCCCATATTCATAGACAAGTCGCCTCAACCATGTTATCGATTGAATCCTAACTCTTACATAGACTAAGGTGTATAAAGGACCGCCAGCCAGATCACAACTAAGGTCTCGAAAACCCATACTAAGACATGCATGTTATAAACATACACGCAGCACACATGCCTAGTATGAATAGCAGGTATCATCACATAACTCTACAAAGTACTCTTAATTGATATACACATAGAGCATACAAAGATCACATGTCTGTGATCACATTACATCATACAACGGAAGCAAATTAGGTCTGAGTACAGACAAGATTAACAAATTGCTTAGAGAAGCCTTGTACAACAAACATGCCCTTCCACGAGGGACCAGACTGCTGTTTGGAACTATACTACCAAGGTCAACGTCGAGCTTCAGGTCGGTGACTCCATCGGGGTCCGGGTTCTCAGCTAAAACATAGAATAAGCAAACGTGAGTACAAAGTCGTACTCAGCAAGACTTACATCAGAACTAAACTACTCATGCTCAAGTATCAAGGTAAAGGGAGGTGGGGTTTCAACATGCAGAAGTGCCAGCTTTGACTTGGCTAGTCCTGTGCTATGAATACCAGACTTGAAATAAGAAGCGTACATGAGTCCACTACATCTCCAACCAATACACCACTATGGTTACTTCCTCGACTTCCCCACGAGGAGCACACCATAGCACTCACGCTTATCTTGCGAGTTTTAGAAGTATCCAGTTCAAGTTGTCTAATAATCAGGTACAGGTTCCAAGTAGTCCTTAACCGCGGACGCGGCTATTCGAATAGTTTTATTAACCTTGCAAGGGTGTAAGCTACACACACATGACCATCGGTTACCGCCGTTTGCTCGCCACCGTTCAGGAGGTGACAGCGAGGATGTTCACCACGACACTTCGCTCACAACCGGTCTATTCCAGGAGTCGACTATCTGAGTTGCTACCGCTCGAGAGTCCGGCCGGTTCAACGATACGGACTCAGACAATGTAGGTGACCGAGACACCACCTTTAGCAGATGGTTTTCCTGCCTCACAGGTGCAGTCACATATCTAGGATGATGCAACCATTTCCTTCGTTCTTTTTCTATGCACATGTCGAATGGAAAGCCCGAACTAATGTGACTCCTGGACGTCGACACGGATCAAGGTACTAGGCCGAGAGGGGTCAGTGAGCCCAATGTGTGGTTGTACTCTTTGTCTTGGATTACCATACACGAACTCAGTGCTTAAGGCGGTGTTCAACGAGACAACCCACTGTGTACTCCTACACAGCCTCTCATCGTTCACCTTGTATTATGGTGGATTCACCAACACAGTTTCACTTTCATCAACACCATGTTCATCCTCATCCCGACTCACATCAAAAGCAACCTCATTATACCACTAAGCATGCAATAAGCAGTAACAGTTGCAGGGGCCACATGATATCAATCAACTCCTATGTCAGCTAGGATTGTGGTTTGCTTACTACTGTGACAAGATGATAGGTCATGCATCGGATATGGGTTCAACTATGCGGTAGAATCGATACAAGATGATCTCCTAAACATGCATAAGCGAGACTGAGAGGGAATTGGAATTTTATAGACATGATCAATGGGGTTTGCTTGCCTTGCTGACGATACACGGGTCTTAACGGTGGTCTTCTCCTTCGGGGGTGATCACCGTCTCGGAAAGGCTAGTACCGCAAACAATCATCAACAAAGGGGGGGCAACATTGTAATAGAATGCACAAGCACATGATATAGTTGTCCATGAGGTGAATGGTGCTGGTTTGTGGTACATTTGATTTAAATGAAGTGTATTGCATTTGAAATGCAAATTCAAACTCCACATATGAATTTAAATTTAACCAAATTGCATTTGAAAATGTTTGATCATTTGAAACCATGTGATCATGTGTGTGATATGCTTCTGAAGTTAAGGTGATCATGTTTGCATTGTAATGCTTAAAATTTGAATTGCATTTGAATTAAATTTGAATTAATTCCAATTAAGCCAAATAGCAAAAGCTACTGGTCCCATTTTAAAATCAACTCAAACATGGTTGAAAGTTGCATATTGGGATAGAGAATTTTATGCTGATCATTTTTCTATTATTTGTCCAATTTGGAGTTCATATGATTTTTCTATGATTTTTCAAAGTTTATATAAATTTCTGGATTTTCTGTAATCCTTTTAATTGTTTTTCCATTTACTGCGTCAGCATGACGCATGGCTGACGTCATGGGGGGCTCTGACGGGTGGGGTCACTCTGTCAGTCGGAGAGGGGGTTAATCCCTCTCTGTTTGGACTAATAGTGGGGTTAGGGGGTTTTGGGGCCCACTGTCAGTGGGTGCGGGGTGGTTAGTGGGTGATTAGCTTAGGTTTAGGGGGGGCTTAATGGCGGACGTCGCCGGTGACTCCTGTGCTCGCCGGAGCACCGCCGGAATGGGGAAATCGGCCACGGGGAAGGGGAAGGAAGGCACGGGCGTGTTCACCGTGAGCTGCCGCGTCGGGTGGGGCTAGGCGGGGTTCGCCAGGGGGCTCTGGAGCTTGGATAGCACGGCAATGGCGACGACCAGAGAGGCTTGAAGGGGGAAACGACTACGAGGAGCGGGGCGAAGCGCGGGTGGAGTCAAATTGCACGCAAGCTCACCGTGAAGGTGATGGCGAGGTCGAGGGAGCCGGAGGGATTACGGTAGTGGCACAATCGACGGCGAGGTCTTGCGGGTCCGGCGGCGTTTCGTCGTCGATTCCGGCGACTCGAAGCGTTCTGGGCTCGGGGCCTTCTCCGGGGCGATGAAGAGGAGGCCGCTGCGTCTGATGGACAGCTCGGCGTCTCTTGGGAGGGTCGTTGGCCACGCGAGTCCGAGAGTGGCGCTCCGGTGTGTCCACGGGTGTGTGCGGGGAAGACGACGCAGAGGCGCGGGGAGGGACCGCAAGCAGAGGGGAAAGGAAGAGGGGGGTTCTGGGCGTTGCGTGGCGCACAGAGGAGTAAGGGGGGAGGGCCTAGAAGGTACTCGGCGTCCACGGCGCGTGCCCCGGCTCCAGCGAGCTGCTTGGAGCCGCGGGGAGGAAGACGACACCGGGGGGGCTGGTGGGCTGGGTTGGGAAACGGTGAGTTGGGCCGAAGCCAGGGGTTCTTCTCTTTTCTATTTCTTCTTCTTTTATTTTCTGTTGTTTGTTTTGCTATGCTAAAACAATTAGCTAGGCATTTTATAAAATCATGAAAACTTTTATGTGGGCTTATAACATATATAGCTAGCCACTAATAAGTTTTGGTGACTTTTGAAATTCAAACAATTTGAATTTAAATTCAAATTGGAGTTTAATTTAATTTCCAAGCCCTGTTTGGAATATTTGAAAAATCTTGGTGCATGCAATGGGACCCACTTCACTTTATATGTGATCATGCATATTTATAAGACTTTTCATAAATACCAGAGGAATTTTTGGAAGAAATTTTTGTCTGGCCAATTGATTTAATTTCTCAGGGCTTTTCTTTTCCCCATTTTTGAATTTCTTTTGAAATTTTCCATGATGCAAAGGGAGAAGCAAACCCTAGCACTTACCCTAGTTGGGGTTCTGACAACTCGCCCCCACTCAAAAGAATCTCGTCCCGAGATTCAAAAGTCATCGGGAGGAAGGTGGGGTACTCGGCACGGAGGCGGTTTTCTCTTTCCCACGTTGCTTCTTTCTCAGAGTGATGTGACCATTGAACTTTAAGGAATTTGATCTTCTGACGACAAGTGACACGCTCGGCTGAATCAAGAATACGAACAGGGTACTCTCGATAAGAAAGGTCATCTTGGAGATCAAGCGTTTCATGGTCGACTTCGCTGATGGGGTCCTTGAAGCAACGCCTGAGTTGTGACACATGGAATACATCATGTACTCGGGAAAGGTGCGGAGGTAGTTCAAGTTGGTAGGCAACTTCCCCACGTTTAGAAAGAATGCGGAAAGGTCCGATGTAACGTGGGGCCAACTTGCCTTTGATACCGAATCTTTGGGTTCCCTTCAGAGGAGTAACCCGGAGGTAAGCCTTCTCGTCCAGATTGTAGCTTTCTTGTCTATGATGACGATCATAGTAGCTTTTCTGACGAGACTGGGCGGCTTTCAAACGATCACGAATGATGCAAACTTGCTCTTCTGCTTCCTTGATCAAATCCGGTCCAAAGAGTTGTCTTTCACCGGTTTCTGACCAGTGAAGGGGTGTTCGACATCGTCGTCCATATAGGAGTTCAAAAGGAGCCATGTTCAGACTAGATTGAAAACTATTATTATAAGCAAATTCGGCGAATGGAAGAGATTTCTCCCAATTCTTTCCGAATGAGATAACACAAGCTCTGAGCATGTCTTCCAAAATTTGGTTAACCCTTTCAACTTGACCGCTAGACTGAGGATGGAAAGCTGTACTAAAGGATAGATGAGTTCCCATAGCATTCTGAAAGCTTCCCCAGAATCTAGAGGTGAAAAGGCTACCACGATCAGAATTGATTACCAAAGGAACACTGTGAAGAGACACAATTCTAGAGACGTACAAGTCCGCTAACTGGCTAGCAGTTATAGACTCGCGAACGGGTAGGAAGTGAGCAACTTTGGAAAGCCTATCTATGACAACGAAGATGGCATCATTTCCTTTCTGGGTTTTTGGAAAGCCGGTGATGAAGTCCATACCAAATTTTTCCCATTTCCACTCTGGAATAGGCAAAGGTTGAAGTGTGCCAGCAGGTCTTTGGTGTTCTTCCTTAATGCGACGACAAACATCACATTCAGCAACAAATCGAGCAATGTCTCTCTTCATCCTGGTCCACCAAAATCTCTGGCGTAGATCTCGATACATTTTTGTGCTACCGGGATGAATCGAGAGGGGTGTGTCATGGGCTTCTTTGAGGATGAGTTGCCTTAGATCCCTATTCTTAGGTACTACCAAACGATTTTCAAAGAATACCGTTCCTTTACTATCTGTGGAGAAACATTTAGCAACTCCGCTAGCAATGTTCTTCTTGATATGACGTACACCTCGTGCACGTCTTTGGGAAACTATGATTTGATCCTCAAAGGTTGGTTTCGCCACCAAGTTGAAAAGAGATCCACGAGGAACAATCTCGAGATTGAGCTTTCGAAATTCCTCATGAAGAAGTGGTTGACACTGTTGTAACATGAGGTTGTTACAATACGACTTACGACTTAGTGCATCAGCCATGACATTGGCTTTGCCTGGGGGGTAAGAAATTCCTAAGTCATAATCTTTTATCAACTCTATCCAGCGTCTTTTCCTGAGATTTAAGATCTGGCTGGGTGAAAATATATTTGAGGCTTTGGTGGTCGGAATAGATTTCACAACGATTACCAAGGAGGTAATGTCGCCAAGTCTTCAGGGCATTAACTACAGCAGCGAGTTCAAGATCATGGGTAGGATAGTTCTCTTCATGTGGTCGCAACTGGCGTGAAGCATAAGCTACCACATGTCTATCTTGCATAAGTATGCATCCTAACCCTTGCCGTGAAGCATCACAATAGATCTCGAAATCCCTTTTGGTGTCTGGAGGTGCAAGTACGGGTGCAAAAGTCAATCTTCTTTTTAGCTCTTGAAAGCTTTCCTCGCACTTGGGAGTCCATAGGAATTTCTTATCTTTCTTGAGGAGTTCAGTAAGAGGCTTTGCAATTTTAGAAAAGTTCTCGACGAAGCGGCGGCAATAGCTTGCTAAGCCAAGAAAACTCCTAACTTGCTTAATCGATTCAGGTGGAGTCCAGTCAAGGACGGCCTGAACTCTCTCGGGATTGACTGCAACACCTTTCGCAGAAATCACGTGGCCTAAGTAGGTCACTTCTGGTAGCCAAAATTCACACTTGGAGAACTTGGCATAAAGGCGATACTCTCTAAGTTTCATCAATACCAACCTAAGGTGTTCTTCGTGCTCTTCTTCGTTCTTCGAGTAGATGAGAATGTCATCACGATAAACCACAACAAATTTATCTAGGTACTCCATGAAGATTGAATTCATCAAGCGCGAGAATGTGGCGGGGGCATTGGTTAAACCGAAGGACATGACGGTGTACTCGTACAGACCATAACGAGTAGTGAAAGCCGTTTTTGGAATGTCCTCATTTCGGATTTTGGTTTGATGATAGCCTAATCTCAAATCCATCCTGGAGAAGACAGAGGATCCTGCAGGTTGATCATAAAGATCATTGATCCTGGGCAGTGGTACTTATTCTTTATCATCGCTAGATTTAGCAGGCGATAGTCTACACACATCCTTTCTGTTCCATTTTTCTTCGTTACGAACAGGAACGGGGCAACCCCATGGCGATGAGCTAGGGCGGATGAAGCCTTTTGCCAACGAAGCATCAAGTTGGGTTTTTAACTCAGCTAACTCATGTGGGGCCATTCTATATGGGCGTCTGGAAATTGGGGCTGTGCCTGGTATAAGATCCACTATGAATTCTACACATCTGTCGGGTGGCATGCCCGGTAGCTCTTCAGGAAAGACATCCGGGAAGTCACGAACCACCGGAATATCTTCAAGGTCAGGAAGGGGAAGCACATTCAACGTATGCATCTGGATTCTAGAGCTGGGTGATGTGTAGTCAATGGTCTGGCCTGAAGGATGGGTGAGTTTAACTGATTTGGCTTTACAATCAAGGAAAGCATTTTGCCTTGATAACCAATCCATTCCTAGGATGACATCAATGTCTGAAGACTTGAGGGCTATAAGAGAAGCAAGGAATACTAAACCCTCAATTGCAATTTGATTGCCATGGCTTACTCTATTAGTTTGCCACTTTGAACCAGGAGTTTGAATAATCATTGGGGAAAACATTTCTTCAAAGGCGAACTCATGACGAAGTGCATAACTCTCCGACATGAATGAATGAGAAGCTCCTGGATCGAAAAGAACGGGGGCGGGAACATGATTGACTGGGAGTGTGCCAAGAATGACGTCAGAAGCAGAAGTGGTGTCCTCAACGGAGATTTGGTTCACATATCCACTACTTGGGACTGGAAGCTTTGCTGGGAAGGTCTTGGTGGTTGGTTTCTTTGGAGGCTTAGGCCGAGAATGACGTGGTGCCATCAAGACCTGAGGGCATTGACGATAGTAATGGCCTGGAAGACCACACTTAAAGCATACCCTGTCTAAATTGCTGGGATTGGGATTACTTGGCTGCACACCATCATTACGGGGTGGAATAATGTGTTGGGGTGGATGGCATATATTGGATGGTGGCCTCTGAAGAAAGTTTTGAGGTATGGCTCTACTTGGAATCCAAATTTTGCGTTTCTGAGGGGATGAACTTGAGGAAGGAGCAAGCTCAAGAGCATGCTTGCGAGACTCCTCGAAAATTTCATTGCCATGCTCAGCTCTGAAGGATCTGTTGACTAAATCCTCAAAGGTGGCAAATTCGATGAGGTTGAGATCATGACGAAGGATGGGGCTAAGTCCCTTACGGAACCTTGCCTGCTTTCTGGCATCGGTGGTGATCTCATCTTGGGCATAACGAGCAAGACGGTTGAACTCTCTTACATACTCATGGATGGACATCTCTCCTTGAGTCAGATTGCAGAACTCTTCTTTCTTGCGCTCCATCAACTCATCCAGAATGTGGTACCCTCGAAAGGCAACACAGAACTCCTGCCAAGTCACTAGGTGACCATCTGGCTGCATAGCAACATAGTTCTCCCACCATTGAAGAGCAGCACCTTCCAAGAAGTATACCACGAAAATAACTCGGTCATCGGGAGCAACATGTGCAGTATCAAGCTTACGCTCGATGGAACGGAGCCAATCATCAGCTTCAAGGGGCTCAGAAGAACATCGGAATACCGGTGTCTTGAGGAGGATGAAGTCCTGAATGCTCACAACCACATTGCGATGATGGGCGGTATTCTGCTCGATGAGCTCCAGAAGGCGTGTTTGATCACGTCTATTCCGCTCGGCTTACATCATGACTTCCGCCGCAGAAGGCGGTGGTAGAAGTTCATCATCATTTCGATTCCGAACACGGTGTCGATTCCGACGAACAGCACTACGAGTTCCACCTGACATCCTGTGTGACGAAGATCAACAATCAGAATAGGTTGAATGATGGATTCAAGGATAACAAGACATGATGAAGGCGGAAAGGATTATCATGCGAAGGCAATGATCCACAAAAACACGGGATAAATACGGCAGCATAACGGCTACACTGGGATGGAAAACAAGACAACCTCGAGGAATTTGGACAGAACTTCCTCAAGGAACTCAAAATACGAAGACTCTGGACGATCACAACTGTCCTACGGCTACAAGGAGGCAAACAACAAGATGTTCTAGTAAGACATAGATGAGCCTAGTCCTATCATCCCGTAGAAAAGGTAAGGGTGACCCAGAACTCAGATCGATGAGGGTAAGGAGAAAAGAAGCCTTACGTTGTTCCCTTATATACCCAAGTAACTATATAACTATAGAATGCTAGACTCGACTTCGACCAAGGGTTTGATAAGCCTACAGATAGTCCTGCTCTGATACCAAGTCTGTCGGGACCCGGGGTTAGCGTATGTATTTCCAGTCACGATACAACCACATGGAGAGCCGAGAACCGTACCCACTTGTCTAAGCAGACAAGGCCAAGCACAGAACATTCTCGGTAAGCATCGAACGCGAGGGGCATCCCATTCAGGCCGGATGATCAACTGAGATGGGTCCTCAACGTCCGCTCACAAGTCTAAATGCTTATGGGTGGTGAATCCCATATTCATAGACAAGTCGCCTCAACCATGTTATTGGTTGAATCCTAACTCTTACATAGACTTACTCCAGCCCGATCACTTAGTCGGGGTCTAGGGCGGGCTCGATCATACAACAAAGTGTGCACGTGACAGAGTCACGAGCAATCGCATCGCGATGCCCCAAGCTGCGCACATCTAAGGGCCACTTGGTGTATAAAGGACCGCCAGCCAGATCACAACTAAGGTCTCGAAAACCATACTAAGACATGCATGTTATAAACATACACGCAGCACACATGCCTAGTATGAATAGCAGGTATCATCACATAACTCTACAAAGTACTCTTTATTGATATACACATAGAGCATACAAAGATCACATGTTTGTGATCACATTACATCATACAACGGAAGCAAATTAGGTCTGAGTACAGACAAGATTAACAAATGGCTTAGAGAAGCCTTGTACAACAAACATGCCCTTCCACGAGGGACCAGACTGCTGTCTGGAACTATACTACCAAGGTCAACGTCGAGCTTCAGGTCGGTGACTCCATCGGGGTCCGGGTTCTCAGCTAAAACATAGAATAAGCAAACGTGAGTACAAAGTAGTACTCAGCAAGACTTACATTTGAACTAAACTACTCATGCTCAAGTATCAAGGTAAAGGGAGGTGGGGTTTCAACATGCAGAAGTGCCAGCTTTGACTTGGCTAGTCCTGTGCTACGAATACCAGACTTGAGGTAAGAAGCGTACACGAGTCCACTACATCTCCAACCAATAGACCACTATGGTTACTTCCTCGACTTCCCCACGAGGAGCACACCATAGCACTCACGCTTATCTTGCGAGTTTTAGAAGTATCCAGTTCAAGTTGTCTAATAATCAGGTGCAGGTTCCAAGTAGTCCTTAACCGCGGACGCGGCAATTCGAATAGTTTTATTAACCTTGCAAGGGTGTAAGCTACACACACATGACCATCGGTTACCGCCGTTTGCTCGTAACCGTTCAAGAGGTGACAGCGAGGATGTTCACCACGACACTTCGCTCACAACCGGTCTATTCCAGGAGTCGACTATCTGAGTTGCTACCGCTCGAGAGTCCGGCCGGTTCAACGATACGGACTCAGACAATGTAGGTGACCGAGACGCCACCTTTAGCAGATGGTTTTCCTGCCTCACAGGTGCACTCACATATCTAGGATGATGCAACCATTTCCTTCGTTCTTTGTCTATGCACATGTCGAATGGAAAGCCCGAACTAATGTGACTCCTTGACGTCGACACGGATCAATGTACTAGGCCGAGAGGGGTCAGTGAGCCCAATGTGTGGTTGTACTCTTTGTCTTGGATTACCATTCAAGAACTTGGTGCTTAAGGCCGTGTTCAACGAGACAACCCACTGTGTACTCCTACAAAGCCTCTCATCGTTCACCTTGTATTAGGGTGGATTCACCAACACAGTTTCACTTTCATCAACACCATGTTCATCCTCATCCCGACTCACATCAAAAGAAACCTCATTATACCACTAAGCATGCAATAAGCAGTAACAGTTGCAGGGGACACATGATATCAATCAACTCCTATGTCAGCTAGGATTGTGGTTTGCATACTACTGTGACAAGATGATAGGTCATGCATCGGATATGGGTTCAACTATGCGGTAGAATCGATACAAGATGATCTCCTAAACATGCATAGGCGAGACTGAGAGGGAATTGGGATTTTATAGACATGATCAATGGGGTTTGCTTGCCTTGCTGACGATACACGGGTCTTAACGGTGGTCTTCTCCTTCGGGGGTGATCACCGTCTCGGAAAGGATGGTACCGGAAATAATCATCAACAAAGGGGGGGGGCAACATTGTAATAGAATGCACAAGCACATGATATAGTTGTCCATGAGGTGAATGGTGCTGGTTTGTGGTACATTTGATTTAAATGAAGTGTATTGCATTTGAAATGCAAATTCAAACTCCACATATGAATTTAAATTTAACCAAATTGCATTTGAAAATGTTTTATCATTTGAAACCATGTGATCATGTGTGTGATATGCTTCTGAAGTTAAGGTGATCATGTTTGCATTGTAATGGTTAAAATTTGAATTGCATTTGAATTAAATTTGAATTAATTCCAATTAAGCCAAATAGCAAAAGCTACTGGTCCCATTTTAAAATCAACTCAAACATGGTTGAAAGTTGCATATTTGGATAGAGAATTTTATGCTGATCATTTTTCATATATTATTTGTCCAATTTGGAGTTCATATGAATTTTCTATGATTTTTCAAAGTTTATATGAATTTCTGGATTTTCTGTAATTCTTTTAATTGTTTTCCCATTTACTGCGTCAGCATGACGCATGGCTGACGTCATGGGGGGCTCTGACGGGTGGGGTCACTCTGTCAGTGGGAGAGGGGGTTAATCCCTCTCTGTTTGGACTAACAGTGGGGTTAGGGGGTTTTGGGGCCCACTGTCAGTGGGTGCGGGGTGGTTCGTGGGTGATTAGCTTAGGTTTAGGGGGGGGGCTAATGGCGGACGTCGCCGGCGACTCCTGTGCTCGCCGGAGCACCGCCGGAATGGGGAAATCGGACACGGGGAAGGGGAAGGAAGGCACGGGCGTGTTCACTGTGAGCTGCCGCGTCGGGTGGGGCTAGGCGGGGTTCGCCAGGGGGCTCTGGAGCTTGGATAGCACGGCAATGGCGACGAACGGAGAGGCTTGAAGGGGGAAACGACTACGAGGAGCGGGGCGAAGCGCGGATGGAGTCAAATTGCGCGCAAGCTCACCGTGAAGGTGGTGGCGAGGTCGAGGGAGCCGGAGGGATTGCGGTAGTGGCGCAATCAACGGCGAGGTCTTGCGGGTCCGGCAGCGTTTCGTCGTCCATTCCGGTGACTCGAAGCGTTCCGGGCTCGGGGCCTTCTCTAGGGCGATGAAGAGGAGGGCGCTGCGTCTGATGGACAGCTCGGCGTCGCTTGGGAGGGCCGTTGGCCACGCGAGTCCGACAGTGGCGCTCCGGTGTGTCCACGGGTGTGTGCGGGGAAGACGGCGTAGAGGCGCGGAGAGGGACCTCGAGCAGAGGGGAAAGGAAGAGGGGGGTTCTGGGCGTTGCGTGGCGCACAGAGGAGCAAGGGGGGGCCTAGAAGGTCCTCGGCGTCCACGGCGCGTGCCCCGGCTCCAGCGAGCTGCTTGGAGCCGCGGGGAGGAAGACGACACCGGGGGGGCTGGTGGGCTGGGTTGGGAAAAGGTGAGTTGGGCCGAAGCCAGGGGTTCTTCTCTTTTCTATTTCTTCTTCTTTTCTTTTCTGTTGTTTGTTTTGCTGTGCTAAAACAATTAGCTAGGCATTTTATAAAATCATGAAAACTTTTATGTGGACTTATAACATATATAGCCAGCCACTCATAAGTTTTGGTGACTTTTGAAATTCAAACAATTTGAATTTAAATTCAAATTGGAGTTTAATTTAATTTCCAAGCCCTGTTTGGAATATTTGAAAAATCTTGGTGCATGCAATGGGACCCACTTCACTTTATATGTGATCATGCATATTTATAAGAATTTTCAAAAATACCAGAGGAAATATTTGGAAGAAATTTTTGTCTGGCCAATTGATTTAATTTTTCAGGGCTTTTCTTTTCCCCATTTTTGAATTTCTTTTGAAATTTTCCATGATGCAAAGGGACAAGCAAACCCTAGTACTTACCCTAGTTGGGGTTCTGACAGGAGTACTGTTGAAAACATTGTTATTCGTATTCAAGAAATCACACAGCTTAGTGTTTTCAGTAGTAGACATGTTTTCAAGTAACAAATATAATGACAAAGATTTTTTTATCTGTTTTAAACATAATAGTTTTTCTTCTAAATCTTTTCCACTCATGGCACGGGAATTCTAATTGGAAACATTTGATTCACGAAAAGCAATATCTTAATTTGTTTCTTTGTTCTTTCATTGTTTATCTAATGCCCACTATAGACCATTACTTTATATCTCTATGCCTTGAGTTTCAGATCATGATTTCATTATATTGATTATTAATCTTACAAGAAGCACTCAACATAAAAAATTATCAATTTTATGAGTGACCTACTCGCCTTGGAGATGTTGATGCATCTCCAATGTATCTATATTCTTTAATTGTTTCATGCTATTATATTATCACTTTTATATACTTTTTATAGTATTTTATATTATTTTAATGGACTAACCTATTGACCTAATGTCCGGTACAAGTTCTTTTTTTTGTTGTTTCTTTTTTTTCCAAATAAATTATTATTTAGGATGGTCCAAACCCCGCGAGAATTTTATATGAGTTTTTCCAAGATATATGTGAACTTATGACACAAAATCAACCGATGGCGATGCTCGAGGGCCCCACACGCCCAGGTGGTGCGTCCTCTCCCTAGCTGCGCCACATGCCCGTGTAAAATTTTTGGGAAAACAACCGCGTAAAAATTTCAACCCAATCGAAGTTACAAATCTTTTGATATTTTAAGAAATGGTGTTCGGCATTAGAATCTAGCGACAATAAAACAAGAACAAGGAAACAAAGCGGAGGAGAGGTCCAATCATGGAGGGGCTCTTGCCCTCCGGGAGCCATGGACACTAAGGTACCGCGGGGGAAACCTTCCCACACCTAGGGGGCAAATGAAGAATAAGGAAGGGGGAACTCTCTCCCCTCACTTATGGTGGCTTTGGAGTGTCACTCGGGATGTCTATTTCATCCATCAACTCCATTAGCTTCATGGCTGGCTCCATTACTTTCCCCGCGTGAATTCTTTCTCGGAGAGTGAATCATGCATGTCAAACAACCATCCCTTGGTCGATCGCTAATGGGTACATTGATCGCGAGGCTGTTGTTATGTTAACCCATTTTTCCCAAGTTTTAGCGGATGTTTCAAATTGTTACTGGAGTAGCAGTTGAATAATGTGGAGCTCTAGGTGGTCAGAAAAAATGACCATGCAGAACCAGGACCTCCCCAAGCAGCTGATCCTACCATTAAAAACATGAGTTAATTACACCTATGATACATCAACTTACAGCGTGGGTACAAATTCATACACAAACGGATCACTAAACTTGCGTTGTGGAAACAAATTGATAGAAAACAATCGCAATCTGCACATGAGTAGACACAATAAGCCCCCCGAAATTCAAGTAGTTTATACAATGGGTACATGAGGCTCTAGAATCCCAAAATTCGGTGCCCCATTTCCGTTGCAGTTCTCTCACACACCATAAATAACTTTCATGTATGCATCACTCATGTATCTTTCGTCATCATCCGAGTCCCATCTCCTACAACTCACCTACGGTAATCAAGAAGTGAGAGGTGTTGTTGGTCGATGCAGCGAAATTTCTCCTGCCCGATGCCACCGGTGATGCTCCATGTAGCTGGCGAACGCACACTAGCGCCTTCAACGTTTAGAAGTAGCGCCTATGATTCCATGGGCAAGCGTCAGTGTCGTAACACGCATGACGACATGCAACGCCTCGTTGCTCCTCCACTAGGAGCTAGAAGATGACACATTCCACGCCCCCAATGGTACAGTGATGGTGCACATAGCGAGGGTCACAAGCGCGGTCGTGCCTCGTAGATTCGAGCGTCTTGTTTGTCACCTGTTCGATGAGTTTGAAGCTAACCACAATGTTATTATGTGTTTATTCTCCTAATGTGTCAGCAATTATTTAAATGACTGGTTTATGAAACTAGAAAAAAGAGGATAAGAACATATAAGGTGTCCTTATTCAAAAGAACTGCGCCATGTGTCACCTCCTGGACAATTATGTACGACCGCCAGTGCTGAAGACGGGAATTCCTCCGCCGCCAACTCTATGATCCGGACCAAGACCGAAGACAAGAGTGCGGGGGAGGCTGACTAGAGTGAAGAGTATGCTGACGCCCTGAGCGACTGGATAATAATCCCAAGGGTGAAGGCCGCCAGCGCCGGAGATGGGAATTCATCCGTCACCAACTCCAAGATCCAGCCATCGGAGACCAAAGCCAGAGCCGGAAAGACAAAAGACAAGGGGGAGAAGAAGCTTTCCGCTGGCAGCGCATTACGGGTGAACATGTCCATATATCTTGAGGCCTTTCGCCGTCTCAACCATCGCGATCGTGTAGTGATCATCACTGCCTTCGTGTACCTAAGTTTCATGCTGATCGTGACCGTCATCGTTCCTATCGTGTTACTGGTGCGCTTCCGCGAGCAGCAGATTTTTTTGGAAAAGGAGGCTTTACCCCCAGCCTCTGCATCAAAATGATGCATGCAGCCATCTTATTAAACGAAGTAAATATGTTCAATACATCTTAAGTCCTAAGAGAATCATGGCCACAACCGGAAAAACAGGAGTAGAAGCCTATGTGCCTATCCTATTATTGGACCACCATCCAAACCGGTTGTAGATAGCCCGTGCTACCGTCTCCCAGCGGCTGCACCCAATATCCAAAAGCTCCTTGGTTCCCGCAGTGTTGAGTAATGACCACATACGGATCAACCCCGATGCCCTGAAGATAAGCTACAAGAAATTATTGATATTCAATCTGTTAACATCATTTCGACATAACCATAGAGCCCAAATTAATGCACACACTCCAAGTCAAATATGCGCCGCTATATTGGACTCTACCCCACTCAACCAATCTCCAAAAAGATGATCTACACTGTGAGGAGGACTAACGTTGAAAGTCACATGCAAAGAACACCAAAGTAACTGAGCTAACGGGCACTTGAGAAAGAGGTGTTGTATTGTCTCCTCTTGATCACAAAAACAACACCTTTTGCTACCAGTCCATTGACGTTTTGCGAAGTTATCTTTGGTCAAGATTACCCCTTTGTGGACAAACCACATGAACACCTTGATTTTTAGGGGCACTTTAACTTTCCAAATATTTAAAGACTTGGGTATCATTTCGGTGTTGATCAAATCTATATACATAGATTTAACAAAAAATACCCCGGAAGAGGTGAGTTTCCATATCACTCTATCAGGCTGATCTGTAAGATTGACATCCATCAACCTACGCACTAGATGAAGCCAACTAGTCCAACGTGCTCCCACAAGAGACCGTCTGAACTGAATATTTAGGGGAACCGTACCCAAAACCGAGCTGACGAAACATTGTTTTCTTTGCACAATATTATAGAGATTTGGATATTTGTTGGCAAGAGGCATCTCCCCTAACCATGTGTCTTCCCAAAATCTGGTGGATTCACCACCTTCAACAACGAATTTGGATCTATTGAAAAAGGCTACCTTAACTTTAATCAGTCCCTTCCAGAAGGGAGAATCATTCGATTTTGTCATCACTTGTGCCAGAGTCTTAGTGTGCAAATACTTATTTCGCAATATCTGAATCCACATACCCTCATCTTCCCCTAAGAGTCTATAGAGCCATTTACTGAGCAGACATCTATTTTTAACCTCCAAATTTTCGATACCCAGGCCACCTTGGTCCTTCGGCCGACAAATGATGTCCCACTTAGCTAGTCCATATTTCGATTTATTCTCATCACCTTGCCAAAAGAATCGAGAACGATAAAAGTCCAATCTTTTTCGTACTCCTACTGGCACTTCAAAGAAAGACACCAAGAACATTGGCATGCTTGTCAGTACGGAGTTAAGAAAAATTAACCGTCCACCATATGACATCAGCTTACCCTTCCAGCAAGTAAGTTTCTTCTCGAATCTGTCTTCGATACTCTTCCATTCTCTATTGGCAAGCTTTCTATGGTGTATTGGGATCCCCAAGTAACTGAATGGGAGACTCCCTAATCCACAACCGAACAACTGTTTATAGTTATCCTGTTCTTCCACCGCTTGTCCAAAGCAGAACAATTCACTCTTATGGAAGTTTATCTTTAAACCAGATAGTTGTTCGAAGAGACACAACAGTAACTTCATACTTCTAGCCTTAGCTAAGTCATGTTCCATGAAAATGATAGTGTCATCCGCATACTGCAGATGGATACTCCTCCATCCACAAGATGAGGAATTAGCCAACCCACTTGACCATCCTCTTTGGCTCTACCAATTAGAATAGCAAGCATATCAACGACAATATTAAACAGGATCGGGGACATTGGATCTCCTTGTCTCAGTCCCTTATGCGTCTGGAAATAATGACCTATGTCATCGTTAGCTTTTATTCCAACGCTCCCCTTTTGCGTGAAAGATTGAACCTGACGCCTCCAGGCTTCATCGAATCCTTTCATACGCAAAGCCTATTGTAAGAAAGTCCATTTGACTTTGTCGTAAGCCTTCTCAAAATCCACTTTGAAGATGACACCATCCAACTTCTTTGTATGGATCTCATGAAGCGTCTCATGTAGAATGACCACACCCTCTAGGATGTGTCTTCCTGGCATGAACGCCATTTGAGACAGCTGTACAATCGTGTGCGCAATTTGGGTGAGCCGATTTGTGCCAACTTTAGAACAAATCTTGAAACTGACATTGAGTAGGCATATTGGTCTGAACTGCTCAATGCGTATAGCCTCCTCTTTTTTTGGTAGCAACGTGATAGTACCAAAATTGAGTTGGAAAAGATTAAGCTGGCCACAAAAGAAATCATGGAACATGGGTAAAAGATCCCCTTTAATTATACCCCAGCATCTCTTATAGAATTCTGCAGGAAAGACATCGGGTCCAGGCGCTTTGTTATTTTTCATTTGCGATATGGCCTGAAACACCTCTTTCTCGGTAAAGGGAGCCAATAGAACCTCATTCTCATCCGTCCTTAATTGAGGAATATCCTCAACCGAGTGCTCATCTAACGAGAAAAAGTTCTCATCAGGTGGCCCAAAAAGCTTTTTGTAGAATTCAGAAATATATAATTTAAGATTCTCATGTCCAGTAATAGTTTCTTCATCTTGTTCTAGTTGAATGATTTTTTTCCTCCTGTGTTTTCCATTTGCTATCAAATGAAAAAACTGAGTATTATTATCCCCTTGGATAACCTGGCGCACCTTTGCTCGAAGGGCCCATTTCATTTCCTCTTCTCTAAGAAGCACTTGAAGCTCCTTCTCGGCCTCCCGCTTAGCAAGCCGATCAACCAGATTTAGCGAATGAGTCTCTGCTCTTAAGTCTAAATCGTTAATGAGACAGAGAAGTCTATCTTTTTCCTTTTTGTATATGCCGCTTTCATTTTTTGCCCAGCCCCTTAAGAACTACCGCAAGTGGAAAATTTTGAACTACCATCTCTCAATGTTAGAATTACCCCTGTTCTCCATGGTCCACTCTCTGGCTACTAAGTAGAGAAATCCCTCCTTTTCAAACCATGCTAGTTCGAAAGAGAAGGTGTTTTTGTTTCCAACATGGGTCGTATCCCCCGAGTCAACAAGAAGGGGCGTATGGTCTGAAAGTCCTCTTTGTAATGCTCGCACTGTCACAAAGGGATATTTTTGTTCCCAATCCACACTAGTGAGAACCCGATCTAACTTCTCGTAAGTCGGATTTTCAAGGTAATTAGCCCAGGTGTATTGTCTGACAGTAAGGTCTATCTCTCTTAGATCTAGACTCTCAATGATAGCATTGAACATAAAAGACCACCTAGCATCGAAATTATCATTATTCTTCTCTTCACGCCGTCTAATCATGTTGAAATCGCCACCGACTAAAATAGGTAGCCTCTCATCCCCACAGATCCTCACCATATCTGCTAGAAAGGCTGGTTTAAACTCTGGCTGCGCTGCTCCATATACAGCAACCAGTGCCGATCGAAAACCATCGGCTCTTGACTTAACATGGAATTTGACGGTGAAATCACCCAAAATGACATTCCCAACCTCAAGGGTCTCGCGGTTGACCCCAAGTAAGATCCCCCCAGATCTACCTCGTGGTGGTAGACAATGCCAGTCATAATCTAATCCACCAGAGATAGGCTGAAGGAATTGGGAAGTAAAATTATCTCTTCCCGTTTCTAAAAGGGCAATAAAGTCTAGTTCATGCTCTCTAGACGCATCGGCGAGGAACCTTCTTTTAGCCAAGTCTGCAAGACCTCTGCTATTCCAAAAAATGCCCCTCATCTTTCATCATGGAATTTTTTCTTGTATTTGGTACGTGTACTCCGCCGTACTACCGATTCCACGTAGATCTTTCTTGACCATTTTTGTTTTGGTTTCTCTAATGTGACCTCCTTGTCCGCATGACTAAGGTCTTCACTAGATACGAAATGTGAATGATTAGGAGCCGCATACTCCCTTGCATCCACATCCGCAACACCAAAATCACCCGCAGGGATAAGATATTCACATAACCCTTCCAAATCATGAACACCTAATTCTTGTAAATCAGTTTCAACCATAGGCTTAACCGCCGCAATATTCCTCATAACTTCCATCGTTCTATCCACCTCCAAATCAAGCAAAGCATTAACCGATGACACAATTTCCCGATCATTACTACCCAAGGATATCCCCAACCCATTGGCTTTACTAATTATATCATCTTCCAAAAAATGAAGAACTGAAAAGATAGTATTCACGGACATACCTGTAGAGGTTTCGATGTCGTGAAATTTTGTGTTGCGCATAGCACGCCCTATCTGCAAGTCATCAGCGTCTTGTTGACCCTGGATCCTTTGAATCGCCCTCTGATCCAGAGAAGTCGGGTCAGGGATTCCCCCGAAGGCCACGGCGTGCGTAACAACACGTTCAGTCGGATGAATGCCTCCTGCACTCACACCAACCGAAACACTAGACTCGCTCACCTCCATCGATGAACGCTTGAGAGATTCATTTGGGGGTGCAACCGAGACCGCCTGTCTCGGGCTCGCCTCCAAGGACGCCATCGAAGCTCTCTCCAGGACAGGAGAAGACGACCCCTCCTGGGGTGGGACCGAGACCGCCTGTCTCAGACTCGTCTCCACGACAGAGTCGGTGGAGGGAGAAACTGAAGTCGAAGCCACCTGTACCACACTTCCAGTCCATCGCGCATCAAGCAGAATGGGTGTCGAGGCCGCCTGCCTCGGTGACCCTACAACGGAGGGAAAATACTCGCCTGAGGAAGCGGCTGCCTGCCCCTGTACCTCTCCATCCAAAGAGGATGACTTGCATGTAGTCTCCAAGAGAGCCATCTTCTCCACATTCTCCACAAAGGGGGAGAAACATGCCGAAGAGAAGTCCTCCTTCCTCGGACTCGAATACGGCGCCACCGGAGACATCGGTGGAGATAGATCGGTGAGGTCGTCATGCTCAACCCTATCTCCCCAGTGTCGACTCAGTGGTGAAGAAACCTCAAAAGAACCAAACCTGAGCCTCGCCATGAGCGTCGAAGATGAAGTGGAATTTCCAACTTCCCCCTGTTTCTCCGTAGCCTTGGGTGTCTGACCAGTCGTCTTACTAGCATTCTCACCCTCAGATGGATCCGTCACATCATCCTTTTTCCCATCCCCCTCATCCATCAAGTCCTCGTCCATATCCTTCGTGGTGTCATTTTCCACAATTGTCTCCTCAATTTCAACAGTGAGAAAATAAGTCACCCCACAATACATCCACGGCACCTCTTCGGGCACATCCTCAACAGTAATAACACTTACTCGAAGCCTTGCAATATCATGCCTACGGGTAAAAGGCATATCCACCTCCTCTGTTTTACCAATCAGCGAACCAATGCTCCAAGTCTCTAAGTAGTCGTTAAGAGGGCGTGAAGGTGCTCCGTGAAATCTGACCCAGATCTGGTGCACTGGAACACCTTCTGGTTCCTTCTTCTTCCACTCATCAAACTCCAGAAGGCATGTCGAATTAGGCACTCTACAGGATGCATAAAGGCATAACTGAGCCAACTGATCTTTCCTCGGAAAGTCAACCTTGAACACTTGGTCCTCTAGTCGAATCAAGGTCCAGTTGAAAGTGGCTGAAACCAGTCTCTGCAGCTGCGAAATGATTTCCTCCTCAGTCCTGGTGCCCCCTGTGACTCGCACGCGTCCTGTTCGCGAGCTCTCGAGTCTAGGGCGGCTGGAGTGTAAGATGGTAGTCTCGAAGAACATCAATCTACTATCGCATACACCATAAACAGTAACAACTGGCTTAGGAGCAGACAACAATGGGCAATCCCCATCCACATGCTTCGGTTTAAGGCATAAATCACAAAGCTCCACAACACACCCTGCTGCAAAGTGCCCTGCCTCGCCACATCGGAAACAATATAGCTTGTCCTTCTTACGAGAACCTTTGTTGATCCTTTCTATATCAGAAGCATCACTCGCCTTATCACTGTTGCTAGTCAAATCAGCAGTAACCTGTCCCAACACCGTAGAAGCTGCAGCCGCCTGTGCTCTCACAGCATCCATTGCCGCACTAGGAAGAGCGGCCACAGGGGCTCCAGACGCCATCAGAACGACCGAAGTAAGCGCAGCCATCGGCGACACCGTATCTCCGCTTGAAGCCACCATCGAAGGAGGTGTTGCGTCAACGCATTGGTGGTAGCGACCTGCATAGCCGCCCCGACCACCATTACGGTTCCACACACGATGTTGCCTGAAACCACCACGGGACCGATGATGCTGCCTAGGCCCCGTTGTTCCTTCGACGAAGGAGCCGGGGGACCCAACGAACTCACCCCATTGTCATGACCTCCACCACCAGAACTGGACCCTCTGTACCGATCATCACCATATGCGCCATAACCATCGTAGTCATAATAATCTTCCCTGTAGCCGTCATCATAGCGCCGCCGACCACCATTAGCACCACCGCGGCGAGCACGTCCTCCGTCGTACCCTCCGCGACCATGATAACCAGAAAAACGCGCTCCATCCTGCGCCCCAGCTTGACCCTTCCCAGCACCCGGAGCAGGTCGCTGCTGCCGTGCTATTTGCTGTTGCACCGCTTCTGAGCCGCCCGACGGCGGCCGCTGTACTGCAGGACCCTGCTGTTGCCCAGCCTGCGAGCCAGCCGGCGGAACTTGCTGCTGCACCATCGGTGGGCGTCTAGGAGGCGGCCGTGGGTGATGCTGGTTCCCGGGAGCAGCCGGCACCGACCCGGCAACCAGCAGGTTGGACGAAGGCGCACCAGAGCTGCCGCCGCCTGCCATCAACCGCTGAGATCGCAACTCAGACACTCTCGTCGGAAATCCAGGGATAGCAACCCTAGGTCTATGCCTGATAACACTTGCTTTCACCGAACCTGAGTCGAGGGCTATCTGCGAATCATCCCGAGTCACGTACTCAGTCTGACTTGGAGAGAGGGTCGCATGCCCAGAGCCCACAACTGCATGGTCCGATTCAGGCCCAACAAGGGAATTCAAAAAGACCTCCCTGAACGCACGGATCTCGCTGACCTTCGTCTCCGGCGCCGGCGTCAATGCGGTTAACAGTCTGGTCTTTGATCTACGTCGAGAAACCACCTTCCAACCATCCAGGTCGAAGAAATCGCCAAAAGTGACAGGAGGGAGACATACCTTGGGGATGGGACCTCGCCATGGCTTCGTCGCCGGCGCCGTCGCTCGCCGCTCTGCCGTGATCCGGTGAGCGTCGACCCTCACGTCACCTGACAGCCCCCTCCTCGACGTCTCCTTCTGGAACAAACCGCGCGCCATGGACGCATCCCCTCCATGGAAAGGCAACTCCGCTGACGCCGAGCGCCTCGCCGTGAGGTACGCGAAGCCGTCATCGTCACTGTTCTCGCTTTCGGCATCGGAGCATAGCGCCCAGAACCTTCCCCCGGCGAGTCCACCGGACGTGACCAATCCGGGGAGGGCCGAAGCCGACGTCAAGGCTGTCGCCCTGGTAGTCGCCAGGGGCACTCCGCTCTCCTTTGGGGGCTCTCCTGACGTCAAGCGAATTCTTCACAAGCCGGCTGTTCGGATCGGTTGGCGTGGTCCGATTCCAAGACCACGGATTACACCGCCGCCTTGCCTGGGGGATTTCTTCCCGGCGACGAAAGGTCAGGAAGAACCACCGTTGGGACACTCCGGCAGCGTGGAGGCCGGTGATCCTCCTTCTCCGGGCGAGATTAGCGCTTCGCAAATTTCAAAGTTGCGTGGGCATGTGTGTCGGGCCATCCCAACCTAGGAACATCTGGGCCGCTGGCTGCACGGATTACATCGTACCGTACCGGCCAGACCTAGAAGCCGAACTGGTCACGTGATCAGCGCATCAACTCCACGTAACTCTGATAGTTCTCAGCCGCCGCCATCGATGTCCTCATCGCCTCCGCACCAACATCGGTCCTGGGTAGAGGTCGTTGCGCCCTCAACCATGGTCGCGCCGTCGGGGACAGGTGGACCGGGGCTTCCAAAGATTGCGTCGGGTTCTGCTGGGCAAGGTAGCGTTGGGTTTGGAGCCACGTCTGGGCCGCCTACATCGCTAGTGCTAGCTGCCGGGAACGCCAAACCGGTGGGCGCGCAGGCTGCTGCGGCGGCCTTTTCCTTCGGCACGGCGGCCCCTCAACAAAATCTAGGGAAAAAGCGTAAGAAGAAGAAGAAGAAAACGGGATCAGGGATGCCGCAGGTACAAGATCAGGCAGCTCTAGTGTCGCAGCCGGCTACTCAAACAACAGGGACCGAACAGGGGCAGACCGGTGTTGGCGGCGTCACGCATGAACTAAAAAAGCCTAAAACTCGATGCTGGAAGTGTGAGGTGGATACTCATGCGACGAAGGATTGCACAGTTGCACATTATTGTTATATCTGTGTTGACTATCAACACCCGATGAAGAAGTGTCCGACGTTGAAACTTCCGAAGCCGACAGTCCTTGTGGCCGGACAGGGTGATCATGATACAATGTTCAGTCTTTTTCCGTCTAGTGTGTATAAACCTCAGCTGGGCAACAACGGGTTACCCACGGCATTGGTGAGTGTCGAGGGATTGGCGGCTACCACATCGCAAGTGGAGACACAGGTGGCGCGATTATGCCCTAACACATCTTGGGTGTGGGAGGCAGTGCCTAATGGGACATATTCCTTCACTCTCTGTTTTCCGTCTATGGAAGACTTGCTGCGCATCGATGGTCTTGTTCTCGGGATCCCATCTCAATACACAAGGTTGTTGTTCAGCCAATGGAGGCCTGAGGAGGTGGAACCGATCATGGAGTTTCATCAGACTTGGGTCCATGTCACTGACGTCCCTCCTCCCATGAAGCATTTTTTGGGACTATGGGCCATAGGCACACTCCTTGGTGCCACCATTGACGTGGACTTGCTAGCTCTCCGACGCTGGGGAGTTTATCGGATCCTGGTTGGCATGCTCGCGGGTGATTGCTTCAAGAACGTCGACTCTTTGGGACCTTACATCAAGACTATTGGCGTTTTGGTCCTCAAAGGTTATGCTTTCAACTTCCGCCTAGAAGCGGAGGGATTCACTCCGGACCCTGAGTTTGTACCTTTCATTTGGGAGCGAAGAGATAAAGATGATTCGGCAGAAAAGGATCATGAGGGGTGAGACGAGGTTGGGCGCAAGGGGATGCAAAATTCTGCGGCTGAGACCACGGGTGTGAGTGACATGGCTATTGACACGAACTCGGGACAAAGCTCGGCTCAGGGTGCGTCTGTGAACCTATTGCTCCAAGGGATGGATATCACGCCTATAAATCCTAATCCGAGGACTCCCAGAGGCAAAGAGCTTGTGAGCCAGTTGAAGCTGTCAGGAGGCTTGAACCGTATGGTCGCTGCAAAGATCGCCTCATTGACTCCGAAGCTGATGCCTGAGCATAATGCTACGCCGACAGTGTGTGAGGTGCAGCGAGCTGAACCATCCAATGTGGCCCGAATGACACCTGGCAAGCTAGCCTCATCGGGTGGGCAGGAGGGTAGAGTCGCATCCACACCGATGGCTTCTCCGGACATGGAGCCTAGGGCCGGTTCTCCAGCTGAGCAGCGATCACCTTTGGCGAATAATTCCACGCAAATAAACACCCCGGCTGTGGTGCTTCTTGCAGGCACTTCTCTGGCGGTTGAGTCTACAGTGAAAGGAGGGGCTGAGGCCGGCTGTGTCATGACCAGCGGGCATGCAGGATATGGACTGAGCACTCCAGGGAACAAAACAAAGGCACTGGTTGTGCCCAAGACGTGGGAGTCCTCGGCTGCGAAGGGAGAAGGTGCTATTGGAACTGCGAGTGCTGCGGGCATGAAAACACGTTCCCCGATGGCGCCTCCACTTCAGTACGTTGTGCCAGATCCCATTGTTGTGGGGGACGCCGACGTGTCCTCTACTGTGGGGTTTCTGGCGGCTGCAGCGGAAGGCAGCAGCGTGCCTGCTAGTGCTGCGAGCGAGGGGGGTTCGGCATCAACATCACCCCCTCCAATAGTACCGCATGTGGTTGGGGGGGCTTCCTCACCAACACCAGCCCCCCTTGCTGCACCCAGGGGAGCTAAACTGGAGAGGCATCCAGGGCCACCGCCCAGGCGTAGCATGCACCATCCAGTGGCAGCGGATGGCTCATCGGCGACGGACGAGCACGTGATAGCGAAGGCGATGAGACGCAAGGCGGCGCTTCTCGAACCTCCACAATCGGGTACGTCAAAAATTCAAAATTAATTTCTATCGTTTTCAACCTCTAAGATATCTTGAAACTTAGGCAGAGTAGGTGTCAACATAGGTAAAAATGAAAATGATATAATTGTCTCGACCAATGCTTTGAAGCATATGGAATATGACCAATTAAAGGTACATCCAGGTGCATCTAGTAGGTCGGTTATCACACCGTTAGATGACGAAGAAGTGAATGCCACAATTGATGTACATCTCCTTTCACATCTTCTGGGTGAGGTGACGGACGTGGGAATGGATGAGACCAAACTTGGATCTATCTATGATCTTCAAGCTTCAACCAAAGCACCAAGGCAAAACAATATCATGACAAGTAGGTTAAGGTATATTAATGAGTTAAGCATGTGATCATCAACATCATGCAAACAGATAATCATCAAGCATAATATCAGCACTAATGCACAAGCAACCATCGTTTAAGGTCTCATGGACCCCACATGATCATAGCGTGATCATGTGGCTTAACTCGGAGTCCTTACCGACTCGAGCACCGGTCACCGCATGACCATCAACATACCTGGGTCGTCGCACGACCATACAACGGGCTAGGTGTCCCCTGTTACCACCCAACAATCCAGTCATCGCATGACCACCAACTTAGCGCAATCATCCCACCGAACTCATGTTGATCTCATAGTGTGACCTACTATGAACTGTGTCCAATACCGTGGACTCAACTATTCGAATAGATTTGTGTGACTCTGCAAAGTTTGTGCACTTTACCCACACTATGGAGATCTTCCTCCATCCAGTACCTTAGAACTTGTCCCACAGGAACCTCGGAACTCGTACCATAGGAGTGGACTAGGACTTCTCCAACGAGGCCAATCTACCGCATGCCTCCTTTACCGTATCACCTAGCACGCTTCGCAAGTCATGCCCTCGGTAGCCACACACCTGCCATCGCATGGCACCTGACCATCGCATGGTCCATAAACTTTGTCCCAAACGGGGACGGGCCCAAATCATCAACAACTGTCTCTCAAGACTATCGGCGCGTACCGGGCCAGGGTACCGCGCGCCCATAGCCCCCCCTCGTTGGTGATACGAATAAGAGAGCACACGATAGACCAAGCCAAGGCCTCCCCATCCAGGCGAATGTGGTCGCACTTGATAAGTCGGTTCGGTGGCACCTGATCAACTTGGCACGGAACATATATCTAATAGAAAACACAAGCATCATGTGCAACATGAGTATTTCAATTAATAGCATATCAACATAAGTGGGACAATCCAAGATACAGTTTTAGTCACATCATGGTTCAAATCATATTTTAGTTGATTAACTTGTTCATATTAAGATGATCGAGATCTTATCATGCAACATCACAATACCAAGGTGAGCGAAGTAAGATACGGTAATAACATGGTTAAAACTTATCATGAGCATAACATGGTATATTAAGTATGGCAACATATTGATGGCTTCTCGCCCCTCGTTGGTTACCCAAAGTAGAAGGTTGAGATGTGGACAGCAGCAAATTTCCCTCGGTGAAGATACCAAGGTTTGTCTCTAGTTGGAATGCAACAACGACAGGAAGGTGACAACGGCGCCAGCAATTAGGAGGTTGACGTGGACTTGCACACACACCAGATAACTTTGTTCCCAACGAGTACAGAGAGGTCGTCAATCCCTCCGGCCTTGTTATTTACAAAGGATCAAACGCACGGGATAATAATGATAGTGATAGAAACGAAAAGGTAAATAAAGCAGCAAATAAATAGTGGGTGTAAACAGTATTGGAAATATGGACCGGGATCCCATGATGTTCACTAGTGATGTCTCTCTCCCAAAAGACGATAAAATAGCCATGCGAGGTAAACAAATTACAGCTGGGAAATTGACAGGATTATGTGCGCAAACCAATGCTAACTATGCTATAAAGAAAGGAAGAGGCTCAAAAGCTTGGGCAGTACACCAAGACAAGTAGACCGAAATCCATCTGCATCTACCTACTAATCATCCACCTTGAGATATCTATCCAGAACATCTCGCTGGTATTAAGTTGTGAATCCCACCCAAAGTGTAAACTCAAAGCAACAGACAACTGCATTAAAGAACTTTGCATAAAGTAAACAATCCTTGCACCCGCAAATACAAGAACTGTTGTTTTCTCCCTTGTGGCAACAACACATACCCTAGACTCATGTTTCTGTCACTCAAGCTAGTCATCAGGGGGCTTGAACACACAATCATGCATAACGCTCCCTCTTGGATTCACTACCTACTACTTGGCCAAAGCAATAAACAACAATGGAGAACATGCAGAGTTACTCAAGAACATAAATATAAAATAGGAGAATCAAATATATTACTCAAACACAATCTGAACATAGTCTCATAATCCATCGGATCCCAGCAAACTCAGCATAGCAACAGCAGAAAGATTACATATGTGCCTCGATCATGTAGGGCAGCTCACGAGGTCTAAACCATGAAGAACAAAGAGGGGAGGAGAACATCACATAGCTACTGATCATAGACCCATGGTCCAAGGTGGACTACTCATGGTTCATCCGGGAAGCATCCATGGTGGTGGAGAAGCTCCCGGAGGTGGTTCCTCCCTCCGGCAGGGTGCCGGGAAGAGGGCTCCTGGTGCTCCCGATCTTGGAAGCGCGGCGGCGGCGGAACAGAGGAGAGATCGCGAAAAATGGTTTTGTCCCCGAGGGTTTCTCGTCACGGGGAATAAATAGGTGAAGGGGGGCAGCCAGAGGTGGACCAGGGGCCCCAGGCGCCCCCCCTAGCTAGGGGGTGGCCGCGCCGGGTGACCGCCTGGGCCACCCTTGGCCCCCCTCTGGCCCCACTTTGGCTCTTCGCGAAGCTTCCTGTACGCAGATTTTTCCTATATTTTTCTCGGAATTTTTCTGGCACTTTTAATAATGGGAAAACCTAAAAACAGCAGAAAACAAGAACTGGCACTGGGGTGCATTGAGTTAATAGGTTAGTCCAAATATGATCAAAAGTGTATGGAAGTGCATCAATATCATAGCAATCTCACACAAAAGTAGCATGGAGCAAGAAGAAATTATAGATACGTTTTGGACATATCACATATGGACATATCGGAATCATAACATGGTCAAGCATGTCATGGCATAATCAAACATGATACAGTTATGGCATCAAGAAAGTGATCCAAGCATATGAACATAACATGGTCAAAGCATATCACAGAAATCGTTATTTATCAAAGATTAAAGCATGTTTTTAAAACACATCAAAGATTTCCTAAGGTGCAAAGGGTATTGTGGCTTGCCTTCACCAAAGGAGTGCGAAGAAGCTCCTGATCTTCAACACAAGCAAACCCTAAAAAGGATTTCAAAATAAAGCAACGGGAAAAAGGTCAAACACCACTTTGACTTGACCAGCAAATATCAAAAGAGAAACATGGCATGAAACCTATGCCAAAATGAAGAGGATCTCAAGACAAAACCAACGAAAAAAGTATCACCCCATTTGGACTTACGGTTGCGGAGATACGGCCGTTCGTTCTTTAGACAGAAAATAAACAGAGGTTGTCCATTTCTGCCCTTATTGAGTGAACGTCCACAAAATAAGGCTTCGGCGCCAGCGGGGAAATACTCTTTCTGATGGTGAAGGCGCATTTTAGGAGAATAAGGAAGGAATACACTTTCCAGAAGGGAAAGCGCATTCTTGGCAGAAGTTGATGAAAACACGTTTCCCCAGCAGGGAAAACACATTCAATGCGGGGGCCGCTTGGCAGCCTGATGCTAGCAAGGAAGATACTTATCTCTCTCCTCGTTGGTTACCCCATGTGGAAGGTGAGATGTAGCGTAGCAGCAGAATTTCCCCTATGTAGAGGATAGGGTTTGTCTCTCGTAGGACTCACAGAGATACAAGAAGGTGGTAAAGTGAACAGTGGCACCGAGGTTGCTAACTTCGCCTGTACCTGCACACACAGCAAATAACTTTGCTCCCAATGAGTACAGAGGAGTTGTCAATTCCTCCGGCCTTGCTGTTTACAAAGGATCAACGCAAGAGATAATAATAGTGGCAACGGAAAGTAAGAACTGAAAGTAAATTGAAGGTGTAAACAATGGTGGAAATATGGACCGGGGTCCCGTGATGTTCACTAGTGATGTCTCTCTCCCAAAAGACGATAAAAGTGCTATCGAGGTAAACAAATCATAGCTGGGCAATTGACAGGAATATAAACGCACCGCAATGCTAACTATGATACAAAAGAAAGGAAGAGGCTCAAAAGCAATGGGCAGTACGCCAAGGTAAGTAGACCGAAATCCATCTGTATCTACTACGAATCATCCACCTTGAGATATCTATCCAGAACATCTCGCTGGTATTAAGTTGTGAATCCCACCCAAAGTGTAAACTCAAAGCAACGGACTACTGCATTAAAAGAACTATGCATAAAGTAAACAATCCTTGCACCCGCAAGTACAAGCACCGTTGTTTTATCTCTGGTGGCAACAACACATCCCCTAGTCTCATGTTTCTGTCACTCAAGCTAGAAATCAAGGGGCTGAACCCACAATCAAGCATAATGCTCCCCCTTGGAGTTGGAACTAATCACTTGGCCAAAGTAAAATACGGCAACGGAGAACAAGCAAGAATTTACTAAAGAACACAAATATAAAAGAGAACCCAATATATTACCCAACACAATCTGAACATAATCTCATAATCCATCAGATCCCAGCAAACTCAGCATAGCAACATAGAAAACTACAAAAGTTCCTCGATCATGTGAGGCAGCTCACGAGGTCTCGAAAGTGAAAGCACAAAGAGGGAGCAGTACATCACATAGCTACTGGTCACGCACCCATGGTCCAAGGGGGACTACTCACGGCACATCCGGGAGGCGTCCACGGTGATGGATGGTCTCCCGGGGGGATTCCTCCTTCCGACAGGGTGCCGGGGCAGCTTCTCCTAGCGGCCCCGATCTTGAAACGGCGTCGGCGGCGGAACAGAGAGGAGAAGGGGAATAGCAGATCAATATTAGTGGTTTCCGTCACGGGGGGTAAATATAGGCGAAGGGGAGCACCGAGGGGGGCCACCAGGCAGCTAAGAGGCCTCCTGGCGCGGCCTAGGGTGGGGCTGCGCCAGGGACCCTCCTGGGCCCCCGGTGGTGGCCCTCCTGCCATATCTTGGTTATTCCGGAAGCTTCCGTGACGCTGATTTTTTATATAATTTTTCCGGGATTTATTTGGCACTTTTAATGGCCGGAAAACCTGAAATACAAAAACAACAGAAAAACAGGAACTGGCAACTGGGTGCACTGAGTTAATAGGTTAGTGAAAATATGATAAAAAGTGTATGAAAGTTCAAGCAAAACATGGCAAAGTCACACAAAACATGCATGGTGCAAGTAGAAATTATAGATACGTTTGGGACATATCAATATCACCAAGCTTAATTCCTGCTCATCCTTGAGTAGGTAAATGATAACAAGCATAATATCTGTGGTGACATGCCACACAACCATATAAGGACTTTTAAGTAAAGCAATCAAAGCATGCAATTCAATTCAAGTCTTAACAAGCAAGAGTCTATATTAGCATTGATATAAGCAACAAAAGAACAAAAGGTGCAAGATCTCTTGCTGTCCTTGACTCGAATGTCTCCAGATGGTGTTTGTGTGCAAGAAAGGGGATAGGGAATACGAGATAAAAAATAGTTGTTGAGAACCACTATCTACTAAAGTTTCACACTTAGTCTCCTTTGGATTCTTATCTTGACTCGTCCCCAGACCACTAGTCAGGTACAAGTGAAACTGATCCACTCCCTTTCGATATTTTGAGCACTCATGCAATGGATGAGCGTGAGCAATAAATTTGACTCCTAAAAGGCGAAACAGAAAGAAGGTGGAGGAGGAAGACAAAAAAGGTGTGAAAGGCTCACATCAATGAGGACAATCATAGGAGAGAGAAGGACATATGATAGATATGATGTGAGGAGTAGGGATTGCCATGCAACGGATGCACATGTGAGCTAAAAGCTCTCCAAGGGAACTACTGGGGGTGCATCTAACTTGCTTGCTCATGAAGACCTAGAGCTCTTTGAGGAGGCTCATCATTGGAATATACAAGCCAAGTTCTATAGTGTGAAGGGTCCCCACATAGCTATATGCATGTATGATGATCTCTATGGAGTACAAGGAATGGAGGATGAAGTACTAGTGTGGATCTCTCAAAAGGAATAGTAGTATGCCCCTTCTCTCTTTTTATTTTTATTTTTCTCTTTTTCTATATTTTTTGTATTTTTTGGTGGCCTCAATGACTCTTTTTAATTCTATTAATTGGTTAGTTATAGTTAAAAGGAATTAGTAGTTAGGTTCTAGTTAGTTCAAATTAGTAGATATTTAGTTAGTTAGTTATTGTTAAAATCAATAGTTAGATTTTAATTAGCTAGTTATATTAAAAACATTTGTTACATTGTAGTTAGTTAGAATCAATATTTATTTATTTATTTAATATCATTAGTTAGTTATTTAGTAAAAATCAGTAGTTAGTTAGTTAGTTAAAATTATTAAGATAGTTAAAATCAGTAGTTAGGTTCTAGTTAGCTAGTTATAGTTAAGATTATTTAGTTAGTTTGTAGTTAGTTAAAGACAATAGTTAGTTAGTTAGTTAGTGGTTGAAAATCAGTTGTTAGATTGTTAATGAATTGAAAGAAAATGGAATGTAATGAAAAGTAAAAAAAGTAAAATGAAATGAAAAGTAAAGTAAAAGTAGTTAGGGCTAGTTATCTTGTGGCTTAGGGTTGGCCTGGCCTTGTGTAAGAGGAGGAGATGAAGTATCGGAGGAGGAGATGAAGATATAGAAGAGTAAAAAGAAATAGAAGAAAGAAGAATGAAGAAGAGAAGAAGTTAGAAAAGAAATATAATTAATATTTTTCTCCCCTTTCCTTTGCTATGTTCCGGACTTAATGCCAATGACACTAGTTAGGTAGAATTAAAATTTAGATGTAAGGTTCCATTGCGTAACCCATATGCGTCTCCCGTTTGAAAGATTCCATTTATAAATATGCATTCATTTGCATATTTATAATTGGATTCTTTCGAATTGTCCAACGTTATCCATGGACAGCCCGAGTATGTGTAGATTGGATTCATTTCCCCATATATGCTCTCCTCCGGATCGGACGCAGGATTTCGTCAGCGCCACCTTGTTGTTCTCCGGGTACACATCCTCTCGGTTTATGCTGAGACGTGTATCAGGAGAACAACGGGGAGGTGCTGTCGAAATTTTGCGTCGGATCAGGAGGAGAGCATGGGGAAATGAATCCAATCTGCACATACTCGGGTGGGATTAGGACCTATCTTTACCTATTAGCTAGTGTGCATATGCCGTATCACCGTAATTAATTATGTGCCTTCTGGTGTTAATTTGTACTAGCTAGCTAGCCAGAATGAATGATCGTGCGTGGATTTACACCGGTCACCCTAGTCAAAAAAATATGACTGAGGAAAGGTTGGCCAAGACCGAGGAGTTCCTAGAGGTTGCATTTAGTGCTGGCCAACCAAGAACATGGTGCCCCTGCACTAGATGTAAGAACTATTCACAACAGACAAAGGATGTAATGGGTAAACACCTGCAAATACGTGGTTTCATGCCTGATTATATGTTGTGATCATTTCACGGCGAGTCGGCCCAACGTGACAGACATGAGGTAGTGCGTCAGCGCATTGAGGATTGTGGTACAGGGATCGAAGACATGGTCAATGACTACAACGATGCTCGTCTTGAGGACGAAGAACCGGAGGAAACTGCCAAGGCCTTTTATGCCATGCTAGAGTCTTCAAACTCCCACTGCATGCGCACACCAAGCTTTTTCAACTAGATGCCATCGCACAAACAATGGCTCTTAAGGCACAATTCAACTTGTCCAGAGAGTGCTATGATGCGATGATGACCTTATTCAGGCGCTTTCTACCGGACGGTCATATTATGCCTGCAAACCTATACCACTCAGACAAAATACTCGGTGCACTGAAGATGCCCATCGAGCAGATACATGCTTGTGAGAAAGGATGCGTCTTATTTAGGCATGAGTATGCGGATGATAATTATTGTCCACGCTGCAAGTCCTCTAGGTATATTGTCGTAGACAACGGTCTTGGTGAGAAGACGCAGAGCAAAATACCCGTAAACATTCTTCGGTACCTACCGATCTTACCAGGACTTCAACGGCTTTACATGCTTGAAGAAACAGCAAAACAAATGACATGGCACAGAGATGGAATTAGACGTGCTACAGATGAATACGGGAATTTGATGTTGACCCACCCCTCTGATGGTGAAGCGTGGAAGATGTTCAATGAAATACATAAAGAAGGTAAAGCCAAAGACCCAAGAAACGTGGCACTCGCCATTAGCCTCGATGGGTTCAATCCTTTCGGTATGACGGCAACCCAGTATAGTTGTTGGCCCGTATTCATCATGCCCCTCAATCTGCCCCCTGGAGTACTTATGCAAAGAAAGCACATCTTCTTGACGTTGATAGTTCCGGGGCCCAACTATCCCGGAAAAAATATGAATGTGTACTTGCAACCACTGATGGATGAGTTGAAAGAAGCTTGGGATAATGGGATCCGGACATATGACGCAGCTAGCAAAACAAACTTCCAACTGCATGCTTGGTTGATGTACTCCATGCATGACCTGCCGGCGTTTGCACTTTTTGTTGCATAGTGCGTGCACGGAAGGTTCCCATGCCCGCAATGCAAGTCTGCTCTTAAGTTTCATTGGCTGCCGGAGGGTCGCAAGTATTCTTGCTTCGACTTGCATAGACAATTCCTGCCTCTGGACCATGGATTCAGAAAAGACAAGAAGAATTTCACCGAAGGTAAAGTTGTCGAGCACGAGGCACCACCTATGATGACGGGCGCACAAATGCTTGATCAGTTGAACTCACTAGAGCCTGATCCGAACCGGCCAGGGTATTTCTTGGGATATAATACGGAACACGCCTGGACCCACAAGCCATGCTTTTGGGATCTCCCGTATTTCAAAGACCTTCCTCTTCCACACAACATTTACAGGATGCACACTGAAAAAAATATGGGTGAGGCCCTTTTTGGTACATTGTTCGGCACTAATAAGGGGAAAGATAATGTTAAGGCTAGAATCGATCAGGAGAGTCTGTGTAATAGGAAGTCACTGAACATGCGACAACCGAAAGGGAAGAAGAATTGGGAGAAGCCAAAGGCATGGTTCAATCTTAAAAGGGAACACATGAGGGAAATCCTCATCTGGGTGAAAAAAAGTTGATGTTCCCCGATGGGTATGCAGCGAATCTAGCAAGGGGAGCAAGTCTTGAAAAGTTGAAAATCTTTGGGCTGAAGAGTCACGATTGGCACATATGGCTTGAGCGGATAATGCCGGTGATGTTGCGCGGCTACATCCCCGAGGATGAATGGCTAGTAATGGCAGAGCTAAGATATTTCTTCCGTGTTCTTTGTGCTAAAGAATTATCGCATATTGTGATAGAAGAGATGGAAAAACTGGCGCCGGAGTTGATATGCAAGTTAGAGAAGATCTTTCCACCGGGTTTCTTTAATCCGATGCAGCATATGATTTTGCATCTACCGATGGAGGCAAGATTGGGTGGCCCTGTGCAAAACCGTTGGTGCTATTTAACCGAGAGAATGCAGAAGACGCTTCAAGCAAAATGTAAAAATAAACGGAGAATTGAAGCATCAATGGCTGAGACATTCGTTGTCGAGGAAGCGACAAACTTCGTGACAGCACACTATGCTGCCACTAATTACAGTTTGCATAATCCAAAGCCTCGGTACAATACTGGCGACCCCGAGCGACATGAATCCAAGTTCAAACTCTTTAAAGGGAGCCTCACACCATGTGGGGTTATGAAGACAAAGACGTTGACCTTCGAGGAATGGAGCATCATTACATTGTATATCTTGACCGACATGACAGAAGTGCGTCCATACATCGAGTAAGTGCGCGGTACATATTAATTGTTCTGCAACTTCTTGACGAGTTGTGTGTCTAACTTCTCTTAATTATTTCATACAGTCGATTCATCACGCAATTCTCGAATGGAGTGGCGATCGAAAAAGACTCCATCGAAGAGATTAATCTTCTTGAGAAGCGGGGAGGCGGCAATCCCGGTTTCATCTCTTGGTTTACACAAACGGTACTTCTTATATGATATACAGGCCATTGTTATTTCTTCGTCGTCTCAGTACGGACTAATACAACACGCCTTTCCGTTTCAACTTGTAGGCTAATTCAGAGTCGATGGACGCTGAATTGAGACAAATCGCAAATGGTTTTGACTTTAAGGTCCATACATATGAAAAATACGACATCAATGGGTATCGCTTTCGTACTGGTATGAAAGAGCAAACTATGCCCGATCGGAAAACAACGAATTCCGGTGTGTCCGCTATAGATGGAGGAGTCCAGTATTATGGAATAGTTGAAGAAATATACGAACTCCTATATTATGGTGAAAATCCTCCGAATGTCGTTGTCTTCAAATGTCATTGGTTCGATCCGAAGGACACTAGACGAACTCATGAGCATGTTGGGCTAGTTGAAATTAAATAGAAGAACCGTTTAAATGTTGCCGAAGTTTATATTGTGGCTCAACAGGCCACACAAGTTTTCTATCTTCCATGGGCCTGCCAAAGTGTAAAGAATCTCGAAGATTGGTATGTCGTCTATGACGTGCCGCCACATGGTAAACTACCTGCCCCCAATGAAGAAGAGGATTATCAACCTCACATAGACCCAGACACATATGACGGAGAATTCTTCCAAGAAACACGTGTGGCCAAAAAACATTTCGGAAAAACCTCTACGTTTGGTCAAAACATGGAAGTAGAGAATGACAATGCGGAGCAAGAGGAAGAAGTGGAACACGAAGAGGTTACCGATGATGATGAGGAGGAAGATGAAGAAGTGGAACACGAAGAGGTTACCGATACGGATGACCTATCATTGCTTGACCGGTTACAAAAAGGCTTTCGAAATGTGGTTGACGCTGAACCCGATCCCGGAGAAGAGATCATTCATGACGACACGCGTGATAGTGACGATGATGTTTTTATTGATCCTGGAGAAGATACAGATGATCCCGACTATTAGTTGTATGCATCCCAACTTTCTTTTGTTTTTTGTATATATGAATTTGTATTATTTATTTCCTTAATGTACTAATTCATCTTTATATGCATATGTTTGTTTTTTGTATATATGAATTTGTATTATTTATTTCCTTACTTTACTAATTCATCTTTACTCCGTAACAGGTGTTGACACATGGCGAGCCGTAGGGACCCACCGGTGGAGTCTCGAGCACCTCTACCTCTACGGAGAGAGTTGCTGGCGGGTATTGTCGCAGCCAGCTCGCCGCCGGCGCGTGCTGAGCAGCCTCGTGGGAGAGGTCGGGGAAAAGGCCCAAAGAGAGCTAAACCCGGTGGTCGAGGAGGTGGTCGAGGAGCAGGTGGCTCCCTAGCCGAGTCACCCACTCACAGGACAGTCTCACCGGTGCAGGAGCCACCGCCGGTGCAGTCGGAGGCACCGGAGCAGCGGCCACCGCCGGTGCAGTCGGAGGCACCGGAGCAGCGGACACCGCCGGTGCAGTCAGAGACACCGGAGGCACCGAGGCAGTCGACGGAGCCTCGTTGGGATGATCCTTGGGAGGAGCGTGCTCGCACGGATGATGATGATGCTGATGAGGATGATGATAGCGATGACGACAGGGCTGAGGGGGGTGAGGGGGATGATGGGGGTGAGGGGAGCTCCTCTTCCAAGAAGCCGGTGTACCAGCGTGGTATGACACGGCTCCCACCACGTCCGGACCCTGCGCAGAGGATATTGATTGCGCCAGATGGGGAGAAGTAAGTTGATGAATTTTTTGTGTTCCTTGTATATATATATCATACATGTACATATGGTCCAACAAGAACTAATGTCTTTGTGTTCTTATTTTGCAGGGCGTGGACTTACCCGGAAGGTGCTCGGAATCCGAACTGCCTCCTTGGTGCCGTGCTTAAGGAGCAGTTCCCCGGGCTAGTCCAACTGCCTATTGAGGGTAGGGTTCCTGAGCCCGGCCTCACTTGGCCACACTACAAAGCCGCCCCGGCCCCGCCAGATGAACGCATCAGCAACGTTGAATGCCGTACCAAAGCCGACATGGTGGTGGCTACTTTTTGGGTAAGTATTCTAAGCATTGCAATCATTTATTAGTGTTGGAATCATTTCACTCATCTTTTCATATGTTCGATGCCCCCGGGATGGTGTGCAAATAAGATGGATTGCTTTGAGGCGATAGTGGACAAATGGCTCAGTGATGCCTGGTTGTCCACCCACAAAAGCGCCAAGGCTAGGCGTGCACAGTTGGTAGGTGTGGCACACCACCAAGGCAATCTCAACGTCAACGAGTACGCAAAAAAATGGGTATGTGCCTTTTTGTTTTAAGTTTCATGTCCTTTCATCATTAATAAATTGATTTGTTTCATGCCTTTTCTTTGCTTTTCATTGTAGGCGAAGCACCATAATCAGCTTGTGCCTAAGGGATTTCGCTCATTTGCCATGGCCCACAAGGGAAAGTACAAAACGGTGATGGCATATTCCGAGGGCGACGGTGTTGAGGCGTACACCAGCGCTGCAGCCTACCACAAGATGATGGCCTATTCTGAGGTGGCGAAAGAGCTATGCGGTCCTCAGTTTGACCCGAGCGAGGAGGAGATTGATCCGGAGGCCGTGATGATTTCTGGTGGCGGTAAGCATCATGGCAGCACCTCCATGTGCAATGGCTTCGTACATTGCCCGGAGACTCTACCTCAGATCAAGGCGAGGCAAACGAGCTCCGCTCCTGTTGTACGACCTCGCCCGCGGCCAGTGGACATTGCTATCCAGGTATAACTTTGTCTCAATTTTTCTTTCCGTTCTTTAGACTACGTAGCGATGATGACAATAATTGCTATATTGTTGAGTGTTCTCAGGACGCCATTCAGAGGGAGAGACAGGCGACACAAGAGATGTTGTCGGAGCAGCTTGCGGAGAGGGACCGGCTGGCGGAGGAGAGGACCCAGAGGATACTCGAGGAGGAGAGGGCACGCAATAATGCCCAGACGAAGGCCATGTACGACCTCTTCTCGGTAAGTTACTACTTTTGCATATATCCGCCAAGACTGCATATGCATATGTTTGGTTCACTTGCTAATATGCTCGAGTCCTCAAAACCTAACTCGCAGAGTATGTGGGAGAAGCAAGGTCTTACCCCTCCACCGATGCCGACGCCTATCATTTCTCCTCCCGGAACGGTAAGTTTCTTTCAATGATCAATATATCCCGGTCTTATACCATCAAGTGTCATCATGCTTACCACATTGCAACTCATCCTTTGTTGCAGCATAATTCCGGAGCTGCATCTCACAACCCACCAGAATCTCCTAGTGAATCCCCGAGCAACCCACGTGGCGGCGCTTCTCAGCCTTGAGGTGGCCTCCGGTAAGTTACATAAAGCTCATCAATGACTTTATATGCTCATAAAGCTCAATAATGGTAGTAATAGCTTAGTTACATAAATATTTACTTATTCTTGGCTTATAAAAGCTAAAAAATGACTATATAAGCTTATAAAACTTATACTTGGCTTTATAAGCTTGTAAACCTAAAAAATGAATTATACTTGGCTTATAAAAGCTAAAAAAATGACTATATAAGCTTATAAAACTTATACTTGGCTTTATAAGCTTGTAAACCTAAAAAATGAATTATACTTGGCTTATAATAGCTCCTCAATGACTTCATAAGCTCATAAAGCTGAAAAATGATGTTAATAGCGTAGTTCGATGAAAATTGAGTTATACTTGGCTTCTAAAAGCTCAATAGTGACTTTATAAGCTTATAAAGCTCAAACTTGGCTTTATAAGCTTTTAAAGCTCAAATTAGATTTTATAAGCTTATTAAGTTCAACAATGACTTATACTTGTCTTATAAAAACTCAATAATGAATTTACTAGCTTAAGTGCCTTATAAACCTAAAAATGACTTATACTTCGCATATAAAGCTCAAAAATGAATTAATGACTTAGTTAGATCTAAAATGAGATATATTTAGGTCTTGAGGTCTAAGAAGAACAAGTATTGTAGAATAAGAAGAAGGATAGGAGGAAAAGAAAGAAGTGAAGAAGAAAGAGGTGAAAAAGAAAGTAAAAGAAGAAAAGTTCTTCTTATTCTTACTTTTTCTCTTCTTTCTTTTTCTCCATCTTCTCTTCTTCCTTTCATCTTATTCTTATTCTTCCTCTTCTTCTCCTTACTCTTCTTCTCCTTGTTCTTCTTTTTCCTTTTTATTTTCATCTTTTCATCATTTGTTGTAGATATAGTATGTTAGGATGGAGATGACTTGTAGATGTATATCATGTTGGGCACTTTCCTTTTGTATATATGATGACTTGTTGTTTTAAACTTGGAGATGGCTTGCTGTTTTAAACATGGAGATGACTTGCTTTTTTAAACATGGAGATGGCTTCTTTTTGTTTATATGACTTGTGGATGGCTTCTTTTTGTATATATGACTTGTGGATGGCTTCTTTTGTATACGTGACTTGTGGATAGCATTATGATTGTATATATGACTTCTGGATAGCATTATGATTGTATATATGGCATTCTGTACACACATATATATATATATATATTATTGTTTATATGCAGGGAATTAAAGAAAAACAAATTAAAAAGAGAGATACAGAGAGCTTTGCCGTCAGGCAAAGGCGTTGCCGTTAGCAAGCTGATGGCAAAGAGGACACGTGGCGGCAGCCTGTGCAATCTGGACTGTGGCAGTGACCATTTGGTCACGGCTTTGCCGTCGGCCTTCAACCGGCTGACGGCAAAGAGTAGGCTGGCTGACGGCAAACTGCTGACATGTGGGCCCAGGCAAGGGATTTGCCGTCAGCCAGACGGCTAGCTGACGGCAATGCACGCCGTTAACTCAGCCCACGGGGGTTAAGTCAGAGCTGGACGTACAAGCGGTTTTGCCGTCAGCTAGTACAAAAAGGCTGACGGCAAAGGCTTTGCCGTCGGTCGATCTTGAGCAGACGGCAAAGAAGCTCACTGCCGACTGATGAGCTGACAACAGGTTTGCCGTCGTGGAGCTGACGGCAAAGCCTTTGCCGTCCGCTTTTCATATGTTTGCCGTCAGCTTTGGCTGACGGCAAAACTCCTGTTTCCTGTAGTGTTGCATGACAATGTATCTCGGAAAGGCTATGGAAATTCCTTGATAGGTAGGTATGGTGGCTATTTTGAGAAAAGATATGAGGAGGTTTATGATGACAAAGTGTATCCTGCCAAGGGTTTGGATGTACCGGCGAAGGTGGACGCCAACTCTCGGAGTGAGAAGAAGGCAATGCACGGCACAGGAGAGGCTAGCAAAATATGGGAGGTGGAAGTCCAACTTTCGAATACTCACATTAGTCCGAAGAACTCATGCACTTATTATTGGTAAATCTCAATCTAATCAGGAGGTTCACAAAGAGACAAGTATCCCGAGGAGGAGTGTATGGGGGTTTGGTTATCCTTGCACATCCTCGACTCGTGGTACGCGAGTGCACTCTACTATTCGAACCATCCAAAGGTTAGTGATCCATCTAGTAGCTAGAGTTCTCAACAAGGGTTTTGGTTTTCGAAAATCACACGGATTTCCAAACATACGACATCTATCACTAATAGGCTCGAGCTCTTGACACCAAAAGTTCAAACATTACTCTAATCAATACCTCAAAACTTTTGCAAGTTACTACTACAAAGAGAATAGCAACTTCAACTACCTACTTTCTAGTCAAGACACAAAACTCAGTGCAACAGGCAAACTCTCTAACAATATAAAACATGCGACCTATTGAAAGTTCAACCTAAGACAAAATAAAAGCTCTAGAAGAAAACTAAAGCACAACAACATAAACATAGCAGCAGCTAAGAAAACAAAAAAGAACAACTCACAGCTAAAGAAATAAGCATGCAAATCCTATGAGGAGTTCTAGTTCAAGCGGAGCGTGTTTCGCTCCCACAAAAAAGAAAGTTGGGGTCTAACTTGTTATAACATCAAACAAATCAAAAACAAACCTAAGAAAAGTAAAGAGCGAGACGCTCCAAGCATAGCACATAACGCATGAAGTGATAAAAATATAGTGAAACGAGGGACGAACTGATAATTGTTGATGAAGAAGGGGATGCACGGGGGCATCCCCAAGCTTAGGCGCTTGAGTCTCCTTGAATATTTATTGGGGTGCACATGGGCATCCCCAAGCTTGAGCGTTTGACACTCTAGGATCTTCTTTCATCATCTTCCATCGCACACTTGAAAACTCCCTTCATACATAACTCATTGTAAACTGATTAGAGAGGTTAGTACCCTACTAAAATAATTTTCCTCTACTGCAAATAAAGATATTTTTGAAGAGCTACTGTTTCTCAAGATTTCCAAAAAGTTTTTGCAAAGAAAAAGCAAGCTTAAGGTTCGCAAAAGTAAGGAAAGACAAAACATGGCAGAATCTGTGAAAAACAGAACATCAGGTAGTAAAAAAAAATTTAGGGATACTTCTGCAACTCAAATCGAAAAACTCAGAACATAAGAAAGTTCCATGATTGTATAGAGCACGCTGTGAAAAAAAATCAGCTCGAAAAGATGAACTGGGATTTTTCTACGATTGTTCCCGTCACGAGGACAGAATCTGTTTTCTGTACAGCATGTCACAACTTTCACTTCCCTTGTCATATGAGGCTATAATTGGCACAAAGCTTAAAAAGTAAAGATACAATGATGTTGCTACAGTAGTAAAAATCATCAAGACCACTAAAAACAGAAGAAAAACAAAAAGGAAAACCTAAATTCGTTGCGGGCTGCCTCCCGAAAGCGCTTCATTAAAGCCATTAGCTAGGCTTAAAGCAAAAGATCAAGTCTTATCAAGAAAATAACTAGCCCGTGTGACGGACTCAAAAGGCAAGTTAATATTTTTCCTAGGGAAATGTTCCATCCCTTTCTTGAGAGGGAGTTGGAATTTAATATTCCCCTCTTTCATGTCAATAATAGCACCAACGGTGCGAAGAAAAGGACGTCCCAAAATAATTGGACAAGAAGGCTCACACTCAATGTCCATAATAGTAAAATCAACGGGAACATAATTGTCATTGACAATGATAAGAACATCGTCGATCTTCCACAAAGGTTTCTTTACGGAAGAATCCACAAGATGAACACCAAAAGAACAAGGATCAAAAGGTTTCAATTCAAGCATATCATACATTGTTTTGGGCATAACAGAGGTACTAGCTCCAACATCACAAAGAGCAAAGCAAGAGAAGTTATTCAATTGATTTTTATCATAGGATCCCAACCATCTTCTAGGTTCCTAGGTATGGAGGCTTCTAGTCTAAGCTTCTCCTCCCTAACTTTGATTAGAGCATTGGTGATATGCTCTGTGAAGGCAAGATTAAGTGTGGTAGTGTGGGGGTCTCTAGACATCCTGTGTAGGAAACTAATAACTTCAGGTAAGGTGCAGTTTTCAAAATCTAGATCACTACTAGCTATCAAGGAGGTAGTGATATCATTTAGGCTTACTTGTTTGAAAGCCTCTATGTTCATAGAGGTTTCTTCATCTATGGTTGAGGTGGTAGCATCACCATTGATAGGTCCAGTGGGACTAGGGGTGTGATGGGTGCTAATAGTTTGGACATCCTCAACAACTTGGATAGTAGCTACTGTGTGGTAGGTAGGAAGGATCTTAACTCTCACTTCTTCCTTGGGGATAACTTCGGATTTTGCTGCCATCTGGTTTATCAAGGTAGATTGGGTGTGAGACATGTTTGAGACATAGGTCTCTGTGGTGGCGAGTCTAGTTTGGAGACTGGAGATGTCACTGTTCAGGCTCTCAATTTGTTTGCTAATGTTTTTAAGGATAGAAGAGTGCTCATCTAATTTTCTGGAAAAAGCCTTGTTTTGTTCAAATTTTGTGTGCATATAATTTTTGGTGGCTTTTTCTATTTCTACAAGTTTCTCATAACTAGGTAGGTCTCTTTCCCTATAAGTCTGGTTGTAGGAGTTGCTATTGCCGTTCCCATAGTTGTTGGATGGGAAAGGTCTAGGATTGTTGCTACCAAAATTACTCCTATAAGCATTATTGTTGAAGTTGTTTCTAGAGATAAAGTTCACATCTACTTGTTCTTGAGCAACCAAGGAATTTAAAGGAACATCCTGAGGATCAATCGGAGCTTGCTTGCTAAGTAGAGACATGATCAAGTAAACCTTTTCATTAAGAGAGGAGATCTCCTCGATAGAATTTACCTTCTTACTAGTTGGAGATCGTTCGGTGTGCCATTGAGAGTAGTTCAGCATCATCTCATCAAGTAGCTTCGTGGCAGCACCAAGTGTGGTTGACATGAAAGTTCCTCCCGCGGCCTAGTCTAACAGATTCCGTGAGGTAAAGTCTAAGCCTGCATAAAAAGTCTGGATAACCATCCAGGTAGTCAAACCATGTGTAGGGCAGTTCTTAACAAGAGATCTCATTCGTTCCCAAGCTTGGGCAACGTGTTCATTATCCAATTGCCTAAAATTCATAATGTTACTTCTTAACTGGATAATTCTAGCAGGGGGATAGTACTTCCCAATAAAAGCATCCTTGCACTTGTCCCAAGAATCGATACTATTCTTAGGTAAGGATTGCAGCCACTCCTTGGCTCTTCCTCTCAAGGAGAAAGGAAAAGCTTTAGCTTGACGATGTCTCCATCTACTTCCTTGTACTTTTGCATATCACAAAGCTGAACAAAATTATTTAAGTGCAAGGCAGCATCCTCTCCATCACCTGAGAACTGATCTTTCATAACAAGATTAAGCAAAGCAGGTTTAATTTCATAAGAAGGTGCTGAAGTGGCAGGTGCAGCAATAGGAGTGCAGATAAAGACACTGTTGTTGTGACTAGTGAAGTCACACAACTTGGTGTTTTCATTGGAACCCATAGTAGTAGCAGGTATTTTTGGTATTTTTTATAAGGGACACAAAAGCAAAGACTGAAAAGTAAACTAGCAAGACTAAAAAGCAAAGATAAAAGATAGTGTGCAACTCCCCTATCTTGTAGGCTGGAGTCCCCGGCAACGGCGCCAGAAATTGCTTGATGCTAGCAAGGAAGATACTTCTCTTGCTCCTCGTTGGTTACCCTAAGTGGAAGGTGAGATTTAACGTAGTAGCAGAATTTCCCCTATGTAGAGGATAGGGTTTGTCTCTCGTAGGACTCGCAGAGATACAAGAAGGTGGTAAAGTGAACAGTGGCGCCGAGGTTGCTAACTTCGTCTGGACCTTCACACACAGCAAATATCTTTGCTCCCAACGAGTACAGAGGAGTTGTCAATTCCTCCGGCCTTGCTGTTTACAAAGGATCAACGCAAGAGATAATAATAGTGGCAAAGGAAAGTAAGAACTGAAAGTAAATTGAAGGTGTAAACAATGGTGGAAATATGGACCGGGGTCCTGTGATGTTCACTAGTGATGTCTCTCTCCCAAAAGACGATAAAAGTGCTAGCGAGGTAAAAAAATCACAGCTGGGCAATTAACAGGATTATAAACGCACCGCAGTGCTAACTATGCTACAAAAGAAAGGAAGAGGCTCAAAAGCAATGGGCAGTACGCCAAGGTAAGTAGACCGAAATCCATCTACATCTACTACGAATCATCCACCTTGAGATATCTATCCATAACATCTCGCTGGTATTAAGTTGTGAATCCCACCCAAATCGATATTAGGGGTTTCCGTCATGGGGGGTAAATATAGGCGAAGGGGGGCACCAAGGGGGGCCACCAGGTAGCCAGGAGGCCTCCTGGCGCGGCCTAGGGTAGGGCCGCGCTAGGGAACCTCCTGGGCGCCCGGTGGTTATTCCGGAAGCTTCCATGACGCTGATTTTTTACATAATTTTTCTGGGATTTATTTCACACTTTTAATGGCCGGAAAACCTAAAATACAAAAACAGCAGAAAAATAGGAACTGGCAACTGGGTGCACTGAGTTAATAGGTTAGTCCAAATATGATAAAAAAAATTGTATGAAAGTTCAAGAAAAACATGGCAAAGTCACACAAAATATGCATGGAGCAAGCAGAAATTATAGATACGTTTGGGACGTATCACAGCTTCACCTCCTCCCCTGTCTCTCCTTCCTCTGCTTCTCACCATGGAGCAGAGCACGGCCGCGGCCAGGCCGGCGCTCGCCGCCGTTGAGAGGGGGCACAGGGGAGCTCGTGGAGGGGGCGTCGGGCGCGGCTCGCCGGATAGAGGCCGCCAGCGATGATACCAGGCGGGGTGACCTGCGGCGCCGTCCTCCATGGATGGGCGCAGCGCGCCGGGAGGCTGCGGCCCAGGCGGGGCGAGGCTAGGCAACGGGCCGGCGACTCCAGGGATGCTCGGGGTGGCTAGGGGGAGATGCAGCCGGGGGTCAGAGGAGGAGGCAGGGCGCCGGCTGGCGCGGATTTGGCTGGAGGGAGTCGGCGTCCATGGCGGCCGTGAGCTCGAAGTGAGGCTCCAACGAGGAATTGGAAGGAGGATGAGGGACAGGAGCGGGCTAGGATGGAGGGGAGGGTTGCTAAAGTGCTCAGGAGTTGCTCGGGGTGGGCTATTTGTAGTCGGGCAATGATGTCGTGGCCAGGCGGCGCCAGGAGGAAGACGACGGCGCTCGGGTGAGCTGGCGATGCTCGAGGAGGTTCGGGAGAGCTCAGGAGGCTGGCGGGGGAGCACGCGGGCTGCATAAAGTCGGGCGGCGCGGCTATACAACGGGAAGAGGACGAGGGCACACTGGAGCACGATGGGGACGCATCGGGCACGCCCAGGGAGCGTCCAGAGCACGCCATGTGCGGCCCAGGGGCGTGGCCATCCGGGGGAGGTGCAACTGAGAAGGGTTTCAATGTGGCCAAGTGTGTCTAGCCTATAGTCCTCTCACTGGTGATGACTACTGTGCAAAAATATTGGCCAAAGGTGCTCTGGATTGATCTTATCCTCAAAGATAAGGTTGCTGCAGCAATCTTCGGAGGCAAGCTGGGCTCACATGGTGGGTATTTGGATAGGGCCAGGCGTCACATGGCTTTGGGGTGCAAAGGACTAGAGTTATGTGGAGTTTGGGATCAAATGGACAATGCTTGCACATACCTCCTTTGCAAATGTGGCAATTGAGGCAGAAGGTGTTTGCGTTGTGGTATGGCTATCACATGGCTCCCCTATACATGATTTTTGGCTGAGGTTAATCATACACCAGGGTGAGTGGATGTACCAAGTTTCACCTCAAATGGAGCAAGATATCTAGTACCTCCTTTGCAAATGTCCATTTGGACCAGAAATAACAAGTGGAAGCTAGCATCTCATAGAATTGATGGAATTGGCTGAAAATTGGTGGAGTGAGGTTATTTGGTGGTGTGCACATGTGTGTAAAATTTCATGGCTATTGGACAAGCCTAGCTAGCACTTGCTTCACAAGGTGTCCTGCTGACCAGAAACTTAAACATGATGATCCACACACATGGGTGATGGTATTTGGCTATAATTGGGTTTAGTGGAGTTATTTGGATATGGGAATAGGCACAAAAAGTGTCAAGGTAAATGGAGTCCCCTATCATGCACTTGCGTCACAATGCCCCCTTGCTGCATCCAAACTTTGGGAATTTATGGTGGGAGTTTGGCTAGGCAAATGGTGGTGGAATTTGGTTTAGGACCATGATATGATCACAAGAGGTTGCACAAAAAGTTTCACCAGCAATGGATAAAGACAAATGGCACTCCCTTCACAAAGCTCCATTCTGCCCCCACAGACAAATGAATTTTTCTAGAGGAAAAATCCACTTGGGCCATGCAATGTTTTTGGAGAATTTGGCAAGATATGACATCAAAGATAGGTGGGAATTATTTGGGGATTTATGGAGCAATAAAAATATGGGTTGCTTCACAATCCTCAAATAAAGGGAATATTCCTTTTATTGAAAAAGGAATATATGGCTAGAATAAAATGTGGCTTGGATGGGATGGATCAATGAGATGACATGGGAATGTCTTGGGATCAAGGGATACTTGAGCATGGAAAGAACATATGCTCAAGTTCAAGTCCAAAGAGGTGCTCAAAATCCAATTCAAATAGAAAATCCAGAAATAAATCAGAAAAGTTTTTGGAAAAAGAAAGTTCCAAAATTCATGATGTCACATATTTCTATTTAACTCTCATGTTTCCTCTTTGGGATCTTTTATTTTTTCCACGTTGGGATCTTTTCCTCACTTAAGGGCAACACTCTATTTTACAATAGGGTATAGAAGATCTTCACACTTTACAAGGTACTCAAACATAAAGAAGATGTAGCTATCATGGTGTATGCAATGTATGGCTCTGCCAGTGTAGCAGGAACATGTATGACATGAAGATCAAGTCATGAAGATGTGGATGTTGCATGGCAATATATCTCGGAAATGCTATGGAAATGCCTTGATAGGTAGGTATGGTGGTTGTTTTGAGGAAAGATATAGGGAGGTTTATGATGACAGAGCGTATCATGCCAAGGGTTTGGATGTACCGGAAAAGGTGGACGCCAACTCTCGGAGTGAGAAGAAGGCAATGCACGGTACGGAAGAGGCTAGCAAATATGAGGAGGTGGAAGTGTCAACTTTCAATACTTACATTAGTTCGAAGAGCGCATGCACTTATTATCGGTAACACTCAATCTAATGAGGATGTTCACAAAGAGACAAGTACCCCGAGGAGGAGTGTATGGGGGTTTGGTTGTCCTTGCGCATCCTCGACTCATGGTACGTGAGTGTACTTTAATATCCGATCCCTCAAAAGATTATCGATCCATATAGTAGCTAGATTTCTCAACTAGTTTTGTAGGTTTTGAAAATAAACACGGATCGCCCAAAATACGCCACCTATCACTAATAGGCTAGATCTCTTCACACCAAAAGTTCAAACATTACTCACAACAATACCTCAAAACTATTGCAAGTTACTACTAAAATTAAATAGCAACCTCAATTACCTACTTTCAAGACAAGACACAACTCAGTGCAAAAACCAACTCTCTTAACAAGATAAACATGAAAACTAAAGAGAGTTCCAGCAAAAAACTAAACAAAAGCCAAGGCTCTTGCTAAAGACAAACTAAGACTAAAACTAAACATGGCAGTAGCTATGAAAAGATAAAGAACACACAACAGTAAAAAAGATAAGCATGAAAAATTCTATGATGTGTTCTAGATTGGAGTGGAGCGTGTTTCTCTCCCACACAAAGTAAGTTGGGTTCTAACTTGTTATGAACAGAAAGCAAAGCTAATGAAAACTAAAAATTAAACCTAAGAGCGAGACGCTCCATGCACAGCACATAACACATGAAGTGATAAAAATATAGTGAGACGAAGGACGAACTGATGATTGTTGATGGAGAAGGGGATGCACGGGGGCATCCCCAAGCTTATATGCTTGAGTCTCCTTGAATATTTATTGGGGATGCATGGGGGCATCCCCAAGCTTGAGCGCTTGCCACTCTCGGATCTTCTTTCATCATCTTCCATCGCACACTTGAAAACTCCCTTCATACATAACTCATCATAAGCTGATTAGAGATGTTAGTACCCTTAATAAAATAATTTTTCCCCACTGGATATAAAGATATTCTTGAAGATCTACTATTTCTAAAGATTTCCAAAAATTTCTTGCAAAGAAAAAGCAAGCTTAAGGTTTGCAAAAGTAAGGAAAGGCAAACGTGGCAGAATCTGTGAAAATCAAAATAGCAGGTAGTAAATAATTTGTTTGGGGTACTTCTGCAACTCAAATCAAAAAACTCAAAACATATGAAATTTTCACAATTGTATAGAGCATGCTGTGTAAAACATTTAGCTCAAAAAGATGAACTGGTGATTTGTTCCGATTTTTTCCGTCAAGCAGACATAATCTGTTTTCTGGATAGCATGTCACAACTTTTGCTTCCCTTATCATAAGAGGCTATAACTTGGCACAAAGCTTGAAAATAAAGATACAATGATGTTGCTAAAGTAGTAACAATCATCAAGACCACTACAAACAGAAGTAAAAACATCTTGGGTTGCCTCCCAACAAGCACTTTCTTTTACGCCTTTAAGCTAGGCATAAAGCAAATAGAAGAATCAAGTTTTATCAAGAGAGAGAGAATAGCTAGCCCGTGTAACGGACTCAAAAAGTAACTTGATTTTCTTTCCAGGGAAGTGTTCCATCCCCTTTTCGAGAGGGAATTGAAATTTTATATTCCCCTCTTTCATGTCAATAACAGCACCAACGGTGCGAAGAAAATGGCGTCCCAAAATAATTGGACATAAAGGTTCAGACTCTATATCCATCATAATAAAATCAACGAGAACATAGTTGTCATTGACAATGGTAAGAATATCGTCAATCTTCCCCAAAGGTTTCTTTCCGGAAGAATCAAAGACACGAACAACAAAAGAACAACAATCAAAGGTCTCAATTCAAACATGTCATACATTCTTTTGGGCATGACGGAGGTACTAGCCCCAACGTCACATAAATCATAGCAAGAGAAGTTATTCAATTTAATTTTAATCATAGGGTCCCAACCATCATCTAGCTTCCTAGGTATGGAGGCTTCTATTCTAAGCTTCTCCTGCTTTGATGAGAGCATTTGTGATATGCTCCATGAAAGCAAGATTAAGTGTGCTAGTGTGGGGGTCTCTAGACATTTTGTGTAGCAGGCTAATAACTTCTGAGAGGGTGCAACTATCAAAATCAATATCACTACTATCAAAGGTGGTAGTAGTGTCATCTAGACTCACTTGTTTGAAACCCTCTATGTCCATAGGGGTCTCTTCTTCTACAGTTGAGGTATTAGCATCACCATTAAGAGGTCCAATGAGACTAGGAGTGCATTGGATGCAAATAGTTTGGGTGTCCTCAACAATTTGGATAGTAGCAACTGTGTGGTGTGTAGGAAGGCTCTTAATTCTATCATCTTCCTCTTTTTCTCTATCCCATCTTTCTTTAAGTTTAGCCATCATCCTAATATTGTCATTGATTTTTAATTGGATAGCATTAATAGGAGTGGCCTTCCTCTCCTCAAGGGGAGATGTTCTAATTTTTAGCATCTCAACATCAAGGGCTAAGCTATCTACCTTCAAAGAGAGATTATCTAACTTAGCTAATTTCTCTTCTACATTCTTGTTGAAGGCTTTTTGGGTAGTGATAACGTCTCTAAGCATGCTTTCTATTTCATAAGTGGGGTTCTTGTTGCTAGGATAGGTGTTGTTGTTCCCATAGTTGGATGGAAACGGTCTAGGATTGCTAGCAAAATTACCCCTATAAGCATTGTTGTTGAAGTTGTTTCTAGCAATAAAGTTCACATCTACTTGTTCTTGAGCAACCAAAGAAATTAAAGGAACATCATGAGGATCAATAGAGGGTTTCTTGGTAAGTAGGGACATAATTAAGTCAACTTTTTCATTTAGGGAGGTAATCTCCTCGACAGAGCTTACCTTCCTACCTGTTGGAGCGCGTTCGGTGTGCCGTTGGGAATAGTTGGTCATCATCTCATCGAGAAGTTTTGTGGCAGCACCAAGTGTTGTTGACATAAAGGTTCCTCCCGCGGCCGAATCTAACAGGTTCCGCGAGGTAAAGTTCAAGCCTGCATAAAAAGTCTGGATAACCATCCAGGTAGTCAAACCATGTGTAGGGAATTTCTTGACAAGAGATTTCATACGTTCCCAATCTTGGGCAACGTGTTCATTATCCAATTGCTTAAAATTCATAATGTTACTCCTCAATTGGATATAATTTTAGCACGTGGGAAATACTTCCCAATAAAAGCATCTTTGCACTGATCCCAAGAATCTATGCTATTCCTAGGCAAAGATTGAAACCAAATTTTAGCTCCTTCCCTCAAAGAGAAAGGAAAATTCTTGAGCTTAACAACATCACCTTCTACTTCTTTATACTTTTGCATATCACATAACTCAACAAAATGATTTAAGTGTAAAGCAGCATCATCTCCAGCACCAGATAATTGATCTCTCATAACAAGTTTTAGCAAAGCGGGTTTAATTTCGTAAGAGGGAGCTGAAGTAGAAATAGGAGTGCAGATAAAGTCTTTGTTGTTGTGACTAGTGAAGTCACACAACTTGGTGTTTTCAGTGGAACCCATAGTAGCAGCAAGTGTGGAAGATTTTTTTTAATTTTTGATTAAGACACAAAGATAAAAACTGAAAGGTAAACCAACAAGACTAAAAAGAAAAGGTAAAAGGTAGTGGGCAACTCCCGTATCTTAGCACTCGGAGTCCCCGGCAACGGCGCCAACAATTTGCTTGATGGTGTATATATCTCCCCTCGTTGGTTACCCCAAGTGCAAGGTGAGATGTAGGATAGTGGAAAATTTCCCTCGGTGAAGATACCAAGGTTTGTCTCCAGTAGGACTCCAGAGATGATAAGTAGGTGTCAGCGGCGCAACTGACGTGGACCTGCACACAAGACAAATAAAGTTGCTTCCCAACGAGTACAGAGAGGTTGTCAATCTCTCCGACCTTGCTGTTCACAAAGGATCAACGCAACAGATAATAATGATAATGGTAGCAGCTAAAAAGTAAAAGAAGGGAAGTAAATGACCGTGTAAACAGTGATGAGAATATGGACCGGGGTCCCGTGATGTTCACAAGTGATGTATCTCTCCCAAAAGACGATAGAACTGCTATGCGAGGTAAACAAATTATAGTTGGTCAATTGACAGGATTAAAAACGCACAGCAATGCTAACTATGCTACAAAGAAAGGACGAGGCTCAAAAGCATGGGCGGTACGCCAAAATAAGTAGACCGAAATCCAACTGCATCTACTACTAATCATCCACCTTGAGATATCTATCCATAACATCTCGCTGGTATTAAGTTGCGAGCCCCACCCAAAGTGTAAACCCAAAGCAACAGACAACTGCAATAAAAAGCACTTTGCATAAAGTAAACAATCCTGGCAACCGCGGTTACAAGCACCATTGTTTTCCCCCTTCTGGCAACAACACATCCCCTAGACTCATGTTTCTGTCACTCAAGAGTGTCATCAGGGGCATGAACCCACAATCGAGCATAACGTTCCCTCTTGGAGTCACTACCTACTACTTGCCCAAAGCAATAAACAGCAACGAAGATCATGCAAGAATTACTTAAGAACAACAATATAATAGATAAGAACCAAATATATTACTCAATCACAATCTGAACATAATCTCATAATCCATCAGGTCCCTGCAAACTCAGCATAGCAACAGCAGAAAGATTACATCTGTGCCTCGATCATGTAGGGCAGCTCACGTGGACTAAACCATGAAGAACAAAGAGGGGAGGATAACATCACATAGCTACTGGTCACGGACACATGGTCCAAAGGAAACTACTCACGACACATTCGGGAAGCGTCCATGGTGGAGGGGAAGCTCCCGAAGGTCAATCCTCCCTCCGGCAGGGTGACGGGAAGAAGTCTACTGGCCCTCCCGATCTTGGAAGCGCGGCGGCGGCGGAACAGAGGCGAGATCGCGAAAAAGGGTTCTGTCTACGAAAGAATCCCATCACGGAGAATATATAGGCGAAGGGCCCAGGGGGTTCGCCAGGGGTCCAGGCGCCCCCACCCCCCCCCCCCCTCCCCGCGCGGCCAGACCCTAGGCCGCGCCAGGTGGCCGCCTGGGTCCCTGGTGGTGGCCCTCTGGCCCCTCTTTGGTCATTCTGGAAGGTTTTGTAGCGCTGATTTTTTATCTGATTTTTCCAGAATTTTTGGAGAATTTTTAATATGGGGGAAACCTGAAATAGAAATATAGCAGAAAACAGGAACTGGAACTGTGGTGCACTGAGTTAATAAGTTAGTCCAAATATGATCAAAAGTGTATGAAAGTGTATCTATATCATAGCAATATCACACAAAAAATCATGGAGCAAGAAGAAATTATAGATACGTTTGGGACGTATCACCATGGCATACGAGCGACCGTTCCTCCCGCTGCAGTTCCGCCCCTTCAGCCAGCAGAGCGTCGAGTCGTCAGCCGCCAACTTCTCGCTGCCAATGTGGGGGCACTCTCCCTCACCGGACTACACCGACATCACCGCGCATGGAGGCTTCAACCCCAACTCCACCTTCTTGCATACCGCTAGACCAGGCGTCTCCTCCGTCTTCACCAACCCTGATCCGCACGCACCATCCGCGTTCACCACCGGACTCAATGTGCAATATGCCCACGCCTACTCGCCGACCTACTCCAGCTCGCCTTCTCCAACCCTGTGTCGTGGAGCACTGCCCTTCGCTCGAAGCCAGGCCGAGATGGAAGATATCATCATGACCAGCTCCGCCGTCGTCACTACTACATATCCCGACTTCTACACTTAAGAAGAGATGCCGGACACTGGCGATATGGATGGCAGTGAGCATGGAGACGCCAAGGAGGAGGAGGCCGAAGCGGAAGAAGTGGCGGAGCCACCGGCCAAAGTTAAAAAGAAGAGAAAGTACGACGAGACTCGCGTCAAGTGGACGACCAAGGAAGACGAATGCCTCGCCGAAGCCTGGAAGACCACAAGCTTGGACCCAATCATCGGTGCGAATCAGAACGTCGACACCTACTGGAGGAGGGTCAAGGCGGCGTTCAATGAGCGGAAGCTGGTCGACCCAACGTTCAGCGACATCCACATGGATCGCCGTGAGAAAGCCATGGCCAACATGTTGGATATGTGCCCTAGAGGCAAATTAATAAAGATGTTTGTCACATATCTATTTGTTCATAATACGTTTTATACTATGCTACAACTTTATTAAGCTAAAACATTAATACACGTGTAGTATATAAACAACCAGGTCCATAGTCAACTCATCTATACTAGCTCATTGGACAATTGATGATCAAGGTTTCCTGATCATGGAGACACATACATCTGTTGACAATGCGGTCATATCATTAGGAGAATGATGTGATGGACACACACCCACCTAAAGCATTGCAATGTGATCCAGTCACATAGTTCAGTATTGTGATAACTTAATAACATAGTGACTTAATCGTTAGACCGTGATGATCATACATAATTGCTATCTATTATGATGCTTTGAGTGCATTCAACGTTATACTGAAATATGGTAACCATACAGGTGCATCTTGGGTATTTTGAAGTAGATATGTTGAGGAGTATGAAATAGATCAGAATGGGATTTGTCCATCCGAGTAACGGATAGGTACTCTAGGCCCACTTGATGATATTTCATCAATGGCTTGCAAGCATGTGACTAGGTCACGAAGATGTAATATGCACAGACGAGTAAACATGTTTGTCGGAGACTAGGATGAACTAGGTATAAGGATACCGACGATCAAACTTCGGACAAACAAAGTACCGCAGAACAAAGGGATCAAGTCTTATCGTTAACGGTTCAACCGCGATGAAGTTAATTCGATGGAAGCACCTGGACCATCAAGGATTGTAACCAGATCCCGCATGATGGTCATTGGTCATAGAATGTCTCGATCATGTCTGTTGTTGTCCCGAACCATAGGGTGTCACACTTAAGGGTAATCAATGCATTAAGGATAGATTAGGGATCATCGGTGAGATAAGAGAGAACACCGGAATTGTTCCGAAAGGTGCCGAAAATTGTTCTGGATATTTTGAAAGGTTCAAAATAATGTTTAATAATGTTTTATTATTTAATTAACAGAATTAAATATTAAAATATAATGAAATATAAAAATAAAATGAGGAAAAGGAAAATAGGCCTAAAAGGGCCCATTAGGGGAAGGAGGGGGTTCACCCCCTTGGGCCATGCGCCAAGGGAGGCGCCTACCCCCCTTTGGTCGGCGCACTCCCCCCTCCCAAGGGTTTTGTCCCACATGGGGGAAGGGAGGAGGATGCCCCACTTCTTGGACTATATAAGGAGGGGTAGGGTGTGATACGTCCCAAACGTATCTATAATTCTACTTGTTCCATGCTTATATGGGTGATATTGCTATGTGTTTTGCTACACTTTCATACCTTTTTCAAAATATTTGGACTAACCTAATTACAAAGTGCCCTAGTGCCAGTTTATGTCTGTTGTTGTCTGTGCATTGCAGGTATTTACCAGTATATAAAAAATAAGCGCAGAAGAAGACTCCCAAAGCCCGAAGGGAGCCATACTGGGGCCACCCCCCCCCCCCCCACCCAGGCGGCCAGGTGGCACGGCCAGGAGGGAGGCCGCGCCAGGGGCCCGCTTGGAGGGGTGGGACCTCCCCTAGTGCCTCTCCTTCGTCATATATTTAGCCCCCGTTCAGAAAACCCTTAGGAGGCACTCCGTATCGCTATTTTCACCACTGTTCCACCGCCGCCGCGATCCTGATATCGGGATCGCTAGAAGACCTTGTCCCGGCACCCTGCCGGAGGGAGGGTTGATATTCGAGAGCTTATCCACCACCACGAGCGCTTCCTCGGATGTGTGGTGAGTAGTCCACCTTGGACCATGGGTCCATGAACAATAGCTATGTGATGTCTTCTTCCCGATCTTGTGCTTCAATTCTTAGCTCTTGTGAGCTGCCCTACATGATCAAGGCATCTATGTAATAGTTTATGTGTTGCTATGTTGTGTTTGCTGGAATCCTATGGATTATGAGATTATGTTCAGATTGTGATGAGTTATATATTTGGTTCTCCTTTTATATATTAGTTCTTGAGTATTCTTGCATGTTCTTTGTTGCTTTTTATTGCTTTGGCCAAGCAGTAGATTGGAACTCCAAGAGGGAACGTTATGCATGATTGTGGGTTCATGCCCCCCAATGTCTAGATTGAGTGAAAAAAACATGATACTAGGGGATGTGATGTTTCCACTAAGGAGAAAACAATGGTGCTTGTAACTCTGGGTTGCAATGATTGTTTACCTTACGCATAGTTTGTTAATACAGTTGTCTGTTGCTTTAAGTTTACACTTTGGGTGGGGCTCGCAACTTAATACCAGCGAGATGTTCTGGATAGTTATCTCAAGGTGGATGATTAGTGAGTAGATGCTGATGAATAAACGGTCTACTTTTCTTGGTGTACTGCACATTCGATTGCGCCTCTAACTTTCTAGTAGCATAGTTAGCATTGTGGTGCGTTTATAATTCTATCAATTGCCTGGCTGTAATTTGTTCACCCAACATAGTTGTTTTATCATCTTTTGGGAGAGAGACGTCACTAGTGAAGATCAGGGAACCCCGATCCATATTTCCACCATTGTTTACACCTCAATCATTTACTTCTTTTATTTCCTTTCCGTTGCAATCTTCACTACTATTCCTGCTTCTGTTTGATCCTTTGTAAACAACAAGACCGGAGAGATTGACAACCTCGTTTGGAGCAAAGTTGTTTTCTTTTATGTGCAGGTCCAGGTCAAGTGAGTAACTAATCTCAAACGGCGCCTTGCTCGTTTGACCACCTACTCGTATCACTTGGAGTCCCACTGGTCGATCAAACCTTGGTATCTTCATCGAGGGAAAAATTTTGATGTCTACTTGTTGACCTTCCACTTGGGGTAACCAACGAGGGGCGAGAAGCCATCAAGCTAATTTCTGGCGCCGTTGTCGGGGACTCCAGTCTACAAGATAGGGGAGTTGCACACTATCTTTTACCTTTGCTTTTTAGTCTTGTTAGTTTACTTTCTAGTTTTTTTTTGCTTTAGAGTCTTATACCAAAAACCACACTAAAATTAGTTACCTTGCTTTTAGTTGTTCCTTTTGCTTAGCCAATATGTCTTTAGGTTTTGGAACTTTGCCGGAATCTGAGATCTTCGATTTCCATCAAAGAGAAGGGGTTAATATGAAAAAGGCTTGGGATATACTTTCAGAAGCACATAAAATAATTATGCCTTGGATACCTATAAAAATTGTGCTTATGAATTTTGACCATGGTCTCTTTAGATGGAGCAAACACTCTTCTTATATTGTGGCTGAAGGAGATTTTTTAGAGTGTTAGAGGGATTATCTATCTTCTTTGTGGATTATCATGGAGTTGAGACTATCATGGATAGACTTGACTCTATTGAGGAAAGACTTATTGACTTGAATATAAGTGGAGTGAAAGAATCTACTCCAATTAAAGAAGGACTTTTAAACATAGAGGGTGACTAGGATCCCTTTATTAGAGTTAGTATCTTCAGTCGGGACTTCCTTGATTTTTGTGATATCAGATCCATGATTTCTACCATGCCCAAAGATGTTTATGATTGTTTAAATCTTTCAAGTATGATCGATTTTTCTTCTTATCATGGACACGCTAATGGAGATGTTTCTAAGATCCGGGCAGAGGTAAAAGATGTCCAAGTTATTTTTTTCAAAATAAGTGCCATGGTTGACTTCTTCATTATGGAGTCAGTCAACCAAGGAAACATAGTGCTTGGAAGGGACTTCCTCCGAGCCATGAAAGGCTTCATTGACATAGGTAAAGGACAAATACGCTTACGTGGGAAAGCTGCAGGTACATATCTCTTCCCTAAAAAATGAGAATGGGCTCGTCAAAGAGCAAGTAGAGGGGTTTGATGATCCTATTGATGATGACTTCTTTGAACCTTGATTCGTCTTCTTGCATCATGCATGCCTAGCTCAAAGGCATAAAAGAAAGCGCTTATTGGGAGGCAACCCAAAATGTTTTTACTTTCAGTTTTAGTTGTCTTAATGCATGTTACTACTGTATCAACATCATTGTATCTTTATTTTCAAGCCTTGTGCCAAGTTTAGCCTCGATTGCAAGAAAAATCAAAAGTTGTGGCATGCTGTCCAGAAAACAGATTCTGCCTGCTTGACAGAAAAAATCTCCTAAAATCACTAGATCATATTTTTGATCTGAAATTTTTTTGACAGTATGATCTATACAATTGACTTTCTGTCATCTGTTTAGAGTTTTTTATTTGAGTTGCAGAAGTTCCACTAAAAAATTATTTACTACCTGCTGGTCTGTTTTTCCCGGATTCTGCCATGTTTTGCATTTTCACCGTTTTGCAAATCTTAAGCTTTCTTTTTTCCGTGAAAAAACTTTTTGGAACTCTTGAGAAACAATAGCTCTTCATGAAAATCTTTATTTCCAGTAGAGGAAAATTATTTTATTATGGGTACTAACCACTCTAATCAGCTTATGATGAGTTTCATATGAAGGGAGTTTTCAAGTGTGCGAAGGAAGATGATGAAAGAAGATCCGGGAGTGTCAAAAGCTCAGGCTTGGGGATGCCCCCATGCACCCCCAAGAAATATCCAAGGAGACTCAAGAGTCTAAGATTGGGGATGCCCCCATGCATCCCCTTATCCATCAACAATCATCAGTTCGTCCTTCTCCACGGTATATTTTTATCACTTCATATGTTATGTGCTATGCTTGGAGCGTCTCGCTCTTTACTTTTTAGTTTTTTTTAGTTTTTCTTGCTATTCATAGCAAGTTGGACCCTAGCCTACATTTTTTGGGAGAGAAGCACGCTCCACTCCACCCTAGAACACAACATAGGTTTCATGCTTATCTTTGATTGTGTGTTCTTTATCTTTTCATAACTGTTGTAATGCTTAGCTCTTAGCGTTCATGCTTGTTCTTTTTAAGAGATTTTATTTAGGTTGTTGCTATTGGAACTCTCTTAAGTTATCATGCTTATCTTGTTTAGAGAGTTGGTCTGTTACACTGAATTATGTGTCTTGACTTCAGTAGGTAATTGAGGTTGCTATTTAAGTATGGGATATTTAATTTAGTGCCCCTGGTTCCTTAGTTGTGCTCACTTTTCCCCACGATCCAAAATTGTGCTCACTTTTCACCACTTCCTTACTTGAAACTCTCACAAATGCTCAAAGTGGACGTTTGCCGTCTTGACCGTTAACTCCTACGAGTGGGGCCACTTTGGTCTCTATTTTTTTAGAGGGACGTTGGACTCCATTGGTTGTCGCTATGTAGCTTTAATGGTTGGGCCGTAGGACTAGCCCGTTAATAAAATTAAAATAGGCCTGCTATGGAGGACGTTGCGCTGGACAGCCTTTTATGCATGCCCGGCTTTTGCCTGCTATGCATGCCTTGGCCTGCTCGCATGCATGCACGTCGGCACACACGCATCGATCATCAGGCATCGATCCATTCGCTCTGCATGCGTCGTTTCTCCCATCGCAGGCAAGCGTGCACGCTCGATCAGTTGATGCATCGTTTCGCACCGTGGCATCGATTCACGCACGGTTTCGCGCAGTCATTTGACGCATCGAGTCACGCACCCTCGATTCAGTTGCTGGGTCGTTTCGCACGGTGGCATCGATTCACACGGTCGCATTGATTCATGCATGCATTGATTCACGGCTGCATTCGAGTCTTCATTCTACACATCCATCTGCGCCTCCCCCTTCTCTTCTTCCCCCAAAGACAAAGCAAACACGCAACCGTTGTCAGAACCCTCTGTTAGGTAATGTGCTAGGATCAAGTCATCTTGCATCATGTTAAAAAATTTAAAAGAAGTCATTGAAATCAAATTCAAAAGAAAAATGGGAGAAGGAACCCCCCCCCCAGTTGAATTAATTCAAAAGGCTAAATAAAAATCTTCTCCAAAAATTCATGTTTGATTTTTGAAAAGTCTTATAAATGAGTGTGATCACATATCAAGTGATGTGGGACCCACCCCATGCTCATGGATTTTTCAAATATTCAAACAGTGCCTTGGAATTAATCAAAAACCCCTATTTGATTTAAAGTTCAAATAATTTGAATTTTAAAAATGTTCAAACTTTACAAGTGGCTAGCCTAATATATTGTGAAGCCACATAAAAAGTTTCAACATTTAATAAAATTCCTAGCTATTTATTTAGCACAGCAAAACAAAATTACAGAAAAGAAAGGAAAGATTAAACAGACAGAAAATAAAAAAGGGAAAGGAGCCCACTTACCTGGGCCTCCCCGGCCAACTCGCCGCACCGCAGCCCAAGCCTGCAGCCTCCCCTTGTCGTCTTCCCTGGCGCGGCAAGCAGCTCGCTGGAGCGCATACGACGCCGGCGAGCACCTGCTAGCCTGCCTGGCGCCTCCCGAGTCGTCTAGTCGCGCCTGGAGACACCTCTCGGCCGTCCCGATCCATTCCCCCCCTCCAGAGCTTCTTCCCCCTCCTCCTACGCTCAATTCCATCGCCGCCCGTGAGCAACCGTGGAACACGCCGCCGTCTTCACGCGGCCACCGTTGACGAGAGGACGCACCGCCAAGTCCATCCGCTCCGCCGTCGTCTACAAGCCCACCGTGCAGAAGGAATCGAAGCCAGGCGCCCCCACGAGCTCGCTAACTTCATCGTCTTCGTCTCCGGCCGCCGCGGATCCACCTTGAAATCCGGCAGCTCCAGAGCTTCCCCGCCTCCATCGACTGCACAGCTGCACTCCCTGTGTCTGGGTGAGCGTTTCCCCTCAAGCCATGGCTTCCTTCCCCTCCTCTAGCTCGATCTGCCATGGACGCCGGAGTACAGAGCCGCCGTGCTCGTCATCGAAGAGCCTACGCTATGCAATCGACCCCGTCACCTTGTCCGTTGTCACCGCCGTGCTCCTCTGGTTCGATCCCGCCTAAAACCGCTCCAAATGGCGCCTCCTAGCACCCCAGCACTTGGAGTTGGTCCCATTCGATGTGCAACGCAACGGGCTTTGATTTGGAGGTTATAGCGCTCATTTTGGTGCTCGGATTCGCCGTCTACGCGGACGCCGCCGTCTCGGGAGGTCGCCGGAGTTGAGCCGCTGGCGAGCTGACATGGCCGGCGTCATTAGCACTAAACCACCCGGCTAATGACCCCCCTAACCCACTGACACTAGGCCCCAGTGGCTTAATTAGCCACTGGTTAAATTAAACCAGCCGGGTTAATTAACCCAGACACTGACAAGGTGGACCCACATGTCAGCACTCCCCCCCCCCACGTCACCTTGACGTCATGCCTACGCAATAAACCCTTTTTCCATCTTAAATCAATTCCAGAAAATCCAGAAAAAGGCTGAAACTTTGGAAATTCATAGAAAATTCATATTAACTCAAAATTTAACAAATAATATATGAAAAATGATCAGGAGAAAATAAGCTATCCAAATTTCCATCTTTCAACTATGTTTGAGTTGAATTTAAAATGTGACCAGTAGCATTTGCTATTTGGTTTAAATGGAATTAAATCAAATTCATTTCAAATGCTTTTGCAATTTGAACCATAGCAAAATACCACATTATACTTGAACTTCGGAGGCATATCATACACATTTCAAAATAGTTCAACTTGATCAAACCATGTCATATGCAAATTGGCTAAAATAAATTCAAATTGGTGTTTGAATTTGCAATTCATTTGCAATATACTCCTTTTAAATGGAATTGCCTCACACATCAGAAACATATACATCAAGTTTCAACCTTCAACCATGTGCTTCTGCATTGTATTTACTTTGCTACCTTGTTTATTTTTTGTCGAGTAGAGGTGGAGCCGGAACAGGAGGCAGCCCCCTTCGTTGAAGACCCCGAACCCGAACCTCGTCAGCAAGGCAAGCAAACCCCCATTGATCATGTCGATAAAATCCCACTTCCCTCTCATGTCTCGCTTATGCAATTAATAGGATGATTACCATGCTACGTTTCTACCGCAAAGATGAACCCATTCCTTTGCTTGACCTATCATTTGTCACAGTAGTAGGCAAACCACAATCCTAGCAAATGTAGGAGTTGATTGATATCTTGTGGCCCCTACAATTTTTACTGCTCATTGCATGCTTAGAGTGTTACAATGATGTTACTGTTATGTGAGTCGGGATGGTAGTGATCATGTTGATGTTGGTGGAAATGTGTTGGTGAATCTACCCTAATACAAGGTGAACGATGAGAGGCTGTGTAGGAGTACACAGTGGGTTGTCTCGTTGAACACCGCCCTAAGTCCGAGTTCTTGTGTGGTGATCCAAGATAAAGAGTACAACCACACATTGGGCTCACTGACCCCTCTCAACCTATTAACTCATCCCTTTCGATGTCCAGATGTCGCAATAGTTCGGAGTTCTGGTAGGTTTGTGGCCTGGCTGCTAAGAGAGAGAACGGCTCACCCGAGACCGGCTTATGCACCACGCACACATCATCTGGGTCCACTTCGGTAAACCGGCCGGGTTCACGATAGTGGTAGCCAACCCAGGTAGTCGGCTTTCTCAGACTAGATAGGCTATGAGGTAACAGTTGTGGTGAGCATCCTCGCTGACACCCCTTGAATGGTGTCGACATCAAAGGCGGTAACTGATGATCATGTGTGTGTAGCGGTACACCCCTGCAGGGTTAACAAAACTATTCGAATAGCCGCATCCGCGGTTAAGGACTGCTTGGAAAGCTTAGCTTGATTATTAGACAACTTGAACTAGATACTTCTAAAACACACCAAGATAAGTGTGAGTGCTATGGCGTGCTTTCTCGTGGGGAAGTCGAGGAAGGAATCATAGTGGTGTAATTGGTTGGAGAAAGTAGTGGACTCGTGTACGCTTCTTACCCAAAAGTCTGGTACTCGTAGTTCAGGACTAGCCAAGTCAAAGCTGGCACTTCTGCAAGTGAAACCCCACCTCCCTTTACCTTGATACATGTGCATGAGTAGTATAGCTCCTATGTAAGTCTTGCTGAGTACGACTTTGTACTCACGTTTGCTTATTCTATGTTTTAGATGAACCCACTGACCCCGAAGGTGGCTTCTTCATCGAGCTCGACGACTGAAGATCAAGCTAGTCTAGTCCCAGTCAGACGACTGGTTCCCTCGTGGAGGGCTTGTGTTTAAATAAGGCTTCTTAAGCCATTTGTTAAACTTGTCTGTACTCAGACCTACTTTGCTTCCGCTTGTCTGTTGTAATGTTGGATCACATACTTGTCATCTCTGTGTGCACTCTGTGAGAGTTATCAATAAAATGTATACTTTGTAGAGAATTCCAATGATACCTGCTGTTCATACAAGGCATGTGTGCTGCGTGTATGTTTATAACATGCATGTCTTTGTATGGGTTTTCGAGACCTTAGTTGTGATCTGGCTGGCGGTCTTTCATACACCAAGCTGCCCTTAGATGTGCGCAGCTTGGGGCATCGCGATGCCATTGCTCGAGACTCCGTCTCATGCACACTTTGTGGTATGATCGAGCCCGCCCTAGACCCCGACTAAGTGATCGGGCTGGAGTAAGTCTATGTAAGAGTTATGAGATAGTCGATAGTATGGTTGAGGCGACTTGTCTTTGAATATGGGAGTTCATCACCCATATCATTAGACTTGTGTGCGGACGGTGAGGACCCATCTCAGTTGATCATTCGGCCTGGATGGGATGCCCCTCACGTACGATGCTTTTCGAGAATGTTCTGTGCTTGGCCTTGTCTGCTTAGACAAGTGGGTACGGTTCTCGGCTCTCCATATGACTATGTCGTAACGGGACTTGCATACGCTAACCCCGGGTCCCGACAGACTTGGTATCAGAGCAGGACTGACTGTAGGACTAGCAGCCTTGGCCGAAGTCGATTCTAGCCTTCTATAGTTATATAGTTACTCTGGGTATATAAGGGAACAACATAAGGCTTCTTTTTTCTCCTTACCCTCTTCATTCTGATTTTTGAGTCACCCTCATCTTGTTCTGCGGGAAGATAGGACTAGGCTCTCCTCTGTCTGATTAGAACATCTCGTTGTTTGCTTCCTTGTAGCCGTAGGAAGGTTGTGTTCGGTTTGTTAGAGTAGTTGTGCTTCCTGATTTCTTACATCATATGTAAGTGTTGTTTCCATGTTGTAAGAAATTGTCTTTTTCTTGAAATTACAGCCGTTATGCTGTCCGAGTCATTCCAGGTTTCTTCATAATCTGATGCATTTGCAAACTCCTTCTTTCTGTTTCAGATGGCAGATCTTCCCCCTCGGCAAATTGTTCGTTTGACCAGGTGCCTCGGTGTGCGTGGCCATCCCGCCACGTTGATCGAGATGATGTCCTATGTGGGATATCGATGGTATCCTGAGTACACAGTTGAGGAGCAGTTCCTTGACTTCTACCAGACCCAGTTCCACTGCATCGTCAGGATCTACCCGCACCACAATGGAGTCACTCAGCCTATCCACTTTGGACATGGCATTTGCATGACTGAGAACATGGCTGTGCAGGATGCTGCATATTCATGCATTACACTGTTGAGAGAGGAGCACACTATGCTGAGAGAGACCTCGTTTCGCTATATCCCCGCTGCACTTCCAGGAGAAGAGGGATACTACACCGGACTCTACACAGATCACTCTGCAAAGGATCCAGTACTTCAGATGACTGCTAGGTTTGCTTGTGATAGAGATCGAGATGCACGTTCCCTACGTTTTGAGCTTGACGCCACCCGTGTTCGTCTGTATCGAGCACTGACACTCTTGGCACCCTTCGTGAGTGTTGGATCAGTCGAGTATGATGCTATCTACCCAGTCAGGACGCAGATGCCTTCTCGAGTTTCTTGGCCCGAGATTGGAGGCATTTTCCACCCCGTTGTCCTCTGCTTCCACCCTACGCTGGACCTAGGCCCCATCCTTGCCAAAATGGATATCAGGGTCCACAGGCCTCCGTGTTTTCCGATGGTCACCTTCAGCTGCCGGGTTACGCGGGTAACTTTTACGAGGACTACTATGGAGATGGAGATGAGTGAGACCGCCTGTGGTCTTACTTAGTGAGGATGTAGTAGTATCTTAGTATATTGTACGCAAGGTGTTCTAAGTTCCAGAGGCTTAGATAAATAATGTATAGGAAGTTAGAGTGCCTCTGAAGGATGTATCATCTTCATCATGTTGGTATTAGCCTGGTGCTTGTACTAAAACGATGTATGGGTTGTATGACAGCTTGTGAATATATGGCTTGTATGCTTTTATCACCATGTTGTCAAGATGATTACTTCCTTTGCTCTGTAATCCTTCCAGTACTTCAATACCTTGTTTAAAATCTTCCAATCAACTCTGTTTGACTTTGGTTTTCACCTTCAGGATGTCTCAAGGAACCCGTGGCCAGCTTGGTCGTGCCCAAGGTCGTGGGAATGAACAGGAGGAAGGCAACCTTCCACCCCCACCCACGATGGCTCAAGTTCTGATGGAGGTTGAGAGGAACCGCCGAGACTCTCACCATTTGTTGGAGGTCATTGCCCGCAACACCACTCAGCAGCACAACGAGTTGGTGTCCTTGAACAACTTCATCCGGCTTCATCCCCCGGTTTTCAGTTACTCCACCGAGCCCCTTGACGCCGATGACTGGCTTCGCAGCATCGAGAGGAAGCTCCAGGCAGGCCATGTTGCAGATGGCGACAGGGTCAGCTATGCCACTTACCACCTCGAGGGTGCAGCTAGCTCTTGGTGGGAGAACTTCCTGAACATGCATCCCGTTGGACCGCCCACATCTTGGAATGAGTTCTGCACTTCCTTCCGCGAGCACCACATTCCAAAGGGTCTTATGGACCGCAAGCGTGAGGACTTTTGCAACCTCACCCAAAGCAGAAGGATTGTTGACGAGTTTAGTCGTGAGTTCAACCGACTTGCTCGTTATGCTACTGAAGAAGTCTCCACCGACGCAAAGAAGCAAGAGAGGTTCCGTCGTGGACTCAATTCTGGACTCCGTCGTGAGCTGAACCTGCATGACTTTGCCACATTCCAGGTCCTTGTCAACAAGTCCATCAAGGCAGAGGACATGAACACCCCTAATGACTTTCGCAAACACCCTAGAGATGATGGTTCATCCAGTTCCGGCTCCCGGAAGCGCAAGATCTGGATCCCCAATAGTATGTTTCGCCAGAACAATCCACCGAGGCCATCCTATGTGGTGCCTCGTCCCCCAGCTGAGTTCCACCCAGCTCCACCAAACAACCCAGCTCCACGCACTGTCTTTGGAGCCTGCTACAAGTGTGGTCAGTCAGGCCACTACTCCCGTGAGTGTCCCCAGAACCAGCTCCAGAATCAGAATGCTCCACCCCGTGCCGGAGGCAACAACAATGGTCGTGGGAAGCCACCCCAGAAGGTCTACACCACCAAAACCGCTCCTCCTGCCACTCGTGGACGTGTGAATCAGATTGCCGCCGAAGAGACTGACGACACCACTGACGTCATTCTTGGTACGCTCCCAGTCAATTATGTTCCTACTTCCGTTCTTTTCGACCCAGGAGCATCTCATTCATTCATGTCGGAAAGTTATGCACTTCGTCATGAGTTATCTTTTGTTGAATTGTCCACCCCAATGATTATTCAAACTCCAGGGTCAAGATGGCAAACTAATAGAGTAAGCCATGGTAATCAAATTGCAATTGAAGGTTTAGTATTCCTTGCTTCACTCATAGCCCTCAAGTCTTCAGACATTGATGTCATCCTTGGCATGGATTGGCTATCAAGACAGAATGCCTACCTTGATTGCAAAGGCAAATCAGTGAAACTCACCCACCCTTCAGGCAACACCGTCAACTACACCTCACCCAGAACAAGAACCCAAGTGCATTCTTTGAATGTACTTCCCCTTCCCGACCTTGAAGATGTTCTGGTGGTTCGTGACTTCCCGGATGTCTTTCCTGAAGAGCTGCCAGGAATGCCACCCGAGAGATGTGTAGAGTTTATAGTAGATCTTATGCCGGGAACCGCACCAATTTCTAGACGCCCATACAAAATGGCCCCACGTGAGTTAACTGAGCTTAAAACCCAACTGGAAGCTTTGTTGGAAAAAGGCTTCATCCGCCCTAGCTCATCGCCATGGGGTTGCCCCGTTCTGTTCGTAACGAAGAAAGATGGAACAGAAAGGATGTGCGTAGACTATCGCCCGCTAAATTTAGCGACGGTAAAGAACAAGTACCCTCTTCCCAGGATCAATGATCTTTATGATCAACTTGAAGGATCCTCTGTCTTCTCCAAGATGGATTTGAGATTAGGTTATCATCAAATCAAACTTCGAAACGAGGACATTCCCAAAACGGCGTTCACTACTCGTTATGGTCTTTACGAGTACACCGTCATGTCCTTTGGTTTAACCAATGCCCCCGCCACTTTCTCAAGCATGATGAATTCGATCTTCATGGAGTACTTAGATAAATTTGTTGTAGTTTATCTCGATGACATTCTCATCTACTCAAAGAACGAAGAAGAACATGCCGAACACCTAAGGCTGGTATTGATGAAACTTAGAGAGCATCACCTGTATGCTAAATTCTCCAAGTGTGAATTTTGGCTACCAGAAGTGACCTACTTAGGCCATGTGATTTCTGCAAAAGGCATTGCTGTGAATCCCGAGAGAGTTCAGGCCGTCCTTGACTGGATTCCACCTGAATCGGTTAAGCAAGTTAGGAGTTTTCTTGGCCCAGCCAGCTATTGCCGTCGCTTCGTCGAGAACTTTTCTAAAGTTGCAAAGCCTCTAACTGAACTCCTCAAGAAAGATAAGAAATTCCTACGGACTCCCAAGTGCGAGAAAAGCTTTCAAGAGCTGAAAAGAAGATTGACTTCTGCACCCGTGCTGGCACCTCCGGACACCAAAAAGTATTTTGAGATCTTTTGTGACGCATCACGGCAAGGGTTAGGATGCATACTTCTGCAAGATAGACATGTGGTAGCTTATGCTTCACGCCAGTTGCGGCCACATGAAGAGAACTATCCTACCCATGACCTTGAAATCGCTGCCGTAGTTCATGCCCTAACAACTTGGTGACATTACCTCCTTGGTAATCGTTGTGAGATATATTCCGACCACCAAAGCCTCAAATACATTTTCACCCAGCCAGATCTTAATCTCAGGCAAAGACGTTGGATTGAGTTGATAAAAGATTACGACGTAGGAATTTCTTACACCCCAGGCAAAGCCAATGTCATGGCTGATGCACTAAGTCGTAAGTCGTATTGTAACAACCCTCATGTTACAACAGTATCAACCACTTCTTCATGAGGAATTTTGCAAGCTCAATCTTGAGATTGTTCCTCATGGCTATCTTTCTACCTTGGTGGCGACACCAACTCTTGAGGATCAAATCATAGTTGCCCAAAGGCGTGCACGAGGTGTTCGCCGGATCAAGGAGAACATTGCTAGCGGAGTTGCTAAATGTTTCTCCACAGATAGCAAGGGAACGATATTCTTTGGAAATCGTTTGGTAGTACCTAAGAATAGGGAACTAAGGCAAATCATCCTCAAGGAAGCCCATGACACACCCCTCTCGATTCATCCCGGTAGCACAAAATTGTACCGAGATCTACGCCAGAGATTTTGGTGGACCAGGATGAAGAGAGACATTGCTCAATTTGTTGCCGAATGTGATGTTTGTCGTCGCATTAAGGCAGAACATCAAAGACCTGCTGGTACACTTCAACCTTTGCCTATTCCAGAGTGGAAATGGGAAAAAGTCGGTATGGACTTCATCACCGGCTTTCCAAAAACCCAGAAAGGAAACGATGCCATCTTCGTTGTCATAGATAGGCTTTCCAAAGTTGCTCACTTCCTTCCAGTTCGCGATTCTATAACTGCTAGCCAGTTAGCGGACTTGTACGTCTCTAGAATTGTATCCCTTCACGGTGTTCCTTTGGAAATCAATTCTGATCGTGGTAGCCTTTTCACCTCTAGATTTTGGGGAAGCTTTCAGAATGCTATGGGAACTCATCTCTCCTTTAGTACAGCTTTCCATCCTCAGTCTAGCGGTCAAGTCGAAAGGGTTAACCAAATTCTCGAGGACATGCTCAGAGCTTGTGTTATCTCATTCGGAAAGAATTGGGAGAAGTCTCTGCCATTCGCCGAATTTTCTTATAACAACAGTTTTCAATCTAGTCTGAACATGGCTCCTTTTTAACTCCTATATGGACGACGATGTCGAACACCTTTAAACTGGTCAGAAACCGGGTAAAGAAAATTCTTTGGACCGGATATGATCAAGGAAGAAGAAGAGCAAGTTCGCATTGTTCGTGATCAATTGAAAGCAGCCCAGTCTCGTCAGAAAAGCTACTATGATCGTCATCATAGGCAAGAGAGCTATAATCTGGATGAGAAGGCTTACCTTCGGGTTACTCCTCTTAAGGGAACCCAACGTTTCGGTATCAAAGGCAAGTTGGCCCCACGTTACATCGGACCTTTCCGCATTCTTGCTAAACGTGGAGAAGTTGCCTACCAACTTGAACTACCCCCGCACCTTTCCCAAGTACATGATGTATTCCATGTGTCCCAACTATGGCGTTGCTTCAAGGACCCCATCCGCGAAATCGACCATGAAACGTTTGATCTCCAAGATGACCTTTCTTATCGAGAATACCCCGTTCGTATTCCTGATTCCGCAGAGCGTGTCACTCGTCGTCAGAAGATTAAGTTTCTGAAAGTGCAATGGTCACACCACTCTGAGAGAGAAGCCACGTGGGAAAGAGAAGACCGTCTCAGTGCCGAGTACCCCACCTTCCTCCCGCAAACTTCTGAATCTCGGGACGAGATTCTTTTGAGTGGGGGCGAGTTGTCAAAACCCTCTGTTAGGTAATGTGCTAGGATCAAGTCATCTTGCATCATGTTAACAATTTCAAAAGAAGTCATTGAAATCAAAATCAAAAGCAAAATGGGAGAAGGAACCCCCCCCCCCAGTTGAATTAATTCAAAAGGCCAGATAAAAATCTTCTCCAAAAATTCATGTTTGATTTTTGAAAAGTCTTATAAATGAGTGTGATCACATATCAAGTGATGTGGGACACACCCCATGCTCATGGATTTTTCAAATATTCAAACAGTGCCTTGGAATTAATCAAAAACCCCTATTTGATTTAAAGTTCAAATAATTTGAATTTTAAAAATGTTCAAACTTTACAAGTGGCTAGCCTAATATATTGTGAAGCCACATAAAAAGTTTCAGCATTTAATAAAATGGCTAGCTATTTATTTAGCACAGCAAAACAAAATTACAGAAAAGAAAGGAAAGATTAAACAGACAGAAAATAAAAAAGGGAAAGGAGCCCACTTACCTGGAACTCCCCAGCCCAACTTACCGCACCGCAGCCCAAGCCCGCAGCCTCCCCTTGTCGTCTTCCCCGGCGCGGCAAGCAGCTCGCTGGAGCGCATGCCGACGCCGGCGAGCACCTGCTAGCCTGCCTGGCGCCTCCCGAGTCATCTAGTCGCGCCTGGAGACGCCTCTCGGCCGTCCCGATCCATTCCCCCCTCCAGAGCTTCTTCCCCCTCCTCCTACACTCGATTCCATCGCCGCCCGTGAGCAACCGTGGAACACGCCGCCGTCTTCACGTGGCCACCGTCGACAAGAGGACGCACCGCCAAGTCCATCCGCTCCGCCGTCGTCTACAACCCCACCGTGTAGAAGGAATCGAAGCCAGGCGCCTCCACGAGCTTGCTAACTTCATCGTCTTCGTCTCCGGCCGCCGCGGATCCACCTCGAAATCCGGCAGCTCCAGAGCTTCCCCGCCTCCATCGAATGCACAGTTGCACTCCCTGCGTCTGGGTGAGCGTTTCCCCTCAAGCCACGGCTTCCTTCCCATCCTCTAGCTCGATCTGCCATGGACGCCGGAGTACAGAGCCGGCGTTCTTGTCGTCGACGAGCCTACGCTATGCAATCGACCCCGTCACCTTGTCCGTTGTCACCGCCGTGCTCCTCTGGTTCAATCCCGCCTAAAACCGCTCCAAATGGCGCCTCCTCGCGAGATCCATCTCGCAGCCGTAGTTCCATCGCCGCAAGACTCGACGCCGGCGAGCGTACCGAGCACCCCAGCACTTGGAGTTGGTCCCATTCGATGCGCAACGCAACGGGCTTCGATCTGGAGGTTACAGCGCTCGTTTTGGTGCTCGGATTCGCCGTCTACGCGAACTCCACCGTCTCGGGAGGTCGCCGGAGTTGAGCCGCCGGCGAGCTGACATGGCCGGCGTCATTAGCACTAAACCACCCCGCTAATGACCCCCCCTAACCCACTGACACTGGGCCCCAGTGGCTTAATTAGCCACTGGTTAAATTAAACCAGCCGGGTTAATTAACCCAGACACTGACAAGGTGGACCCACATGTCAGCACTCCCCCCCCCACGTCACCTTGACGTCATGCCTACGCAATAAACCCTTTTTCCATCTTAAATCAATTCCAGAAAATCCAGAAAAAGGCTGAAACTTTGGAAATTCATAGAAAATTCATATTAACTCAAAATTTAACAAATAATATATGAAAAATGATCAGGAGAAAATAAGCTATCCAAATTTCCATCTTTCAACTATGTTTGAGTTGAATTTAAAATGTGACCAGTAGCATTTGCTATTTGGTTTAAATGGAATTAAATCAAATTCATTTCAAATGCTTTTGCAATTTGAACCATAGCAACATACCACATTATACTTGAACTTCAGAGGCATATCATACACATTTCAAAATAGTTCAACTTGATCAAACAATGTCATATGCAAATTGGCTAAATTAAATTCAAATTGGAGTTTGAATTTGCAATTCATTTGCAATATACTCCATTTAAATGGAATTGCCTCACACATCAGAAACATATACATCAAGTTTCAACCTTCAACCATGTGCTTGTGCATTGTATTTACTTTGCTACCTTGTTTGTTGTTTGTCGAGTACAGGTGGAGCCGGAACAGGAGGCAGCCCCCTTCGTTGAAGACCCCGAACCCGAACCACGTCAGCAAGGCAAGCAAACCCCCATTGATCATGTCGATAAAATCCCACTTCCCTCTCATGTCTCGCTTATGCATTGAATAGGATGATTACCATGCTACATTTCTATCGCATAGATGAACCCATTCCATTGCATGACCTATCATTTGTCACATTAGTAGGCAAACCACAATCCTAGCAAATGTAGGAGTTGATTGATATCATGTGGCCCCTGCAATTGTTACTTCTTATTGCATGCTTAGAGTGTTACAATGATGTTACTGTTATGTGAGTCGGGATGGTAGTGATCATGTTGATGTTGGTGGAAATGTGTTGGTGAATCTACCCTAATACAAGGTGAACGATGAGAGGCTGTGTAGGAGTACACAGTGGGTTGTCTCATTGAACACCGCCCTAAGTCCGAGTTCTTGTGTGGTGATCCAAGATGAAGAGTACAACCACACATTGGGCTCACTGACCCCTCTCAACCTATTAACTCATCCCTTTCCATGTCCAGATGTCGCAATAGTTTGGAGTTCTGGTAGGTTTGTGGCCTGGCTGCTAAGTGAGAGAACGGCTCACCCGAGACCGGCTTATGCACAACGCACACATCATATGGGTCCACTTCGGTAAACCGGCTGGGTTCAGGATAGTGGTAGCCAACCCAGGTAGGCGGCTTTCTCGGACTAGATAGGCTATGAGGTAACAGTTGTGGTGAGCATCCTCGCTGACACCCCTTGAATGGTGTCGAGATCAAAGGCGGTAACTGATGATCATGTGTGTGTAGCGGTACACCCCTGCAGGGTTAACAAAACTATTCGAATAGCCGCGTCCGCGGTTAAGGACTGCTTGGATAGCTTAGCTTGATTATTAGACAACTTGAACTGGATACTTCTAAAACACACCAAGATAAGTGTGAGTGCTATGGCGTGCTTTCTCGTGGGGAAGTCGAGGAAGGCACCATAGTGGTGTAATTGGTTGGAGAAAGTAGTGGACTCGTGTACGCTTCTTACCCAAAAGTCTGGTACTCGTAGTTCAGGACTAGCCAAGTCAAAGCTGGCACTTCTGCAAGTGAAACCCCACCTCCCTTTACCTTGATACATGTGCATGAGTAGTATAGCTCCTATGTAAGTCTTGCTGAGTACGACTTTGTACTCACGTTTTCTTATTCTATGTTTTAGATGAACCCACTGACCCCGAAGGTGGCTTCTTCATCGAGCTCGACGACTGAAGATCAAGCTAGTCTAGTCCCAGTCAGACGACTGGTTCCCTCGTGGAGGGCTTGTGTTTAAATAAGGCTTCTTAAGCCATTTGTTAAACTTGTCTGTACTCAGACCTACTTTGCTTCCGCTTGTCTGTTGTAATGTTGGATCACATACTTGTCATCTCTGTGTGCACTCTGTGAGAGTTATCAATAAAATGTATACTTTGTAGAGAATTGCAATGATACCTGCTGTTCATACAAGGCATGTGTGTTGCGTGTATGTTTATAACATGCATGTCTTTGTATGGGTTTTTGAGACCTTAGTTGTGATCTGGCTGGCGGTCTTTCATACACCAAGTGTCCCTTAGATGTGCGCAGCTTGGGGCATCGCGATGCCATTGCTCGAGACTCCGTCTCGTGCACACTTTGTGGTATGATCGAGCCCGCCCTAGACCCCGACTAAGTGATCGGGCTGGAGTAAGTCTATGTAAGAGTTATGAGATAGTCGATAGTATGGTTGAGGCGACTTGTCTTTGAATATGGGAGTTCATCACCCATATCATTAGACTTGTGTGCGGACGGTGAGGACCCATCTCAGTTGATCATCCGGCCTGGATGGGATGCCCCTCACGTACGATGATTTTCGAGAATGTTCTGTGCTTGGCCTTGTCTGCTTAGACAAGTGGGTACGGTTCTCGGCTCTCCATATGACTATGTCGTAACGGGACTTGCATACGCTAACCCCGGGTCCCGACAACCGTGCCGGAGAAGATGCAGTACAACGGTCCGACATTCGTCCTGCCGCCCACCGTGCCGGAGATGCGGTACCCCGCCTTCATCGTCGTGGAGCACTCCCTGCGCGTGTGGGTGTTCTCACTCATGAGGGGTGCTCGCGAGCTTGCGGGGGGGTTCCTTCGTGCGGGCTTTGCACACCTCCCGCAGGGCTCACCGGCCATGTTCCACCTAGAGGAGCATCGTCACAACGCCCAATCGCCAGCGATAGGGCTCGTCGCCCACTTCACCAACATGTTTGATGCCTACTACCTTCTCGGCAAGGTGTTTTGGTGTGGGTGCGAGTTCATCGCATTGACCACCTACAACATCTTCACCGACGTTGACAGGATCTTCCCCGCTCCCGAGCGCATGCACACCCTCCCGTACTACCTCGGCGAGAACGGACGGGAGGTGGAGGAATGAAGACGGTGAAGCCGGCAGTGAAGGCGACGGGCGGTGAAAGCGACATTTATTTTTTAGGATTTATTATTTGGTTTTATGTAAGAACTTGTATTATTTGGTTATATATAAGAACTTGGTATGTCTCGTTATATCTAAGTTATGTGTGTGTTATATCTCGTTATTTGCATTGGTGCTTTTTTCTGAACTTTGTGTGTGTTATATCTCGTTATTTGCGAAGTTTCCATTGGTGATTTTTTCTGAATTTTGTTATTGTAAGTACATTGGTGATTTTACCTATTATGGACATGCATGTGCCCTTCATCTAGAGGACTAGATCATTATGCAAGAGTGCCTCAAGAATATCCTAGCGAAGATAGTTGTATAACATCAACCTTGCTTCCAATCTTTGCCTGAGATATAACGAGCTCATATTATTCTTCTAGTACCTACATCCACACTGTTACTTTTTATTTTAAAGATTGATAAGAAACCAACATACTAGTAAATGTCCCCTTAGAAAATAAAAAAATTGCTCGTATGAAGACACATATCTTACAAATGGGCATTTGGTAAAGGGAGCATACTGTTGGATGCTCCTTCCTAATGCGAGCAACCAATTGTTGTTCTTTATCTAGCATACTGTTGGATGCTCCTTCCTAATGCGAGCAACCAATTGTTATTCTTTCGGCGGTGATAGTATTCTCTAGTAACTTACTATTGTAGCTTAATTCTTGCCAAATTCATTAATCCATATGATTTTCGGTTCACTATGTCCAGTTGCAACGCATATCTTGAAAGAATAATGTGTAAGTTTGATCACACACATAACAATGTAGGTATATATGCACTCTACAATTGCATATGATAAAAATGCAAGTCCCATTGCATGTTATATAATTTGTTTCTTTAATAAATTACTTAGTTTTGCAAGTGTGCATATGACAACATAGCTAGCTTAATTGGATTTTAATTAGAATTGTGTTCAAGATGAAGTGTGGAGCTTTAGCACTTAACTTATTTGCATATTTGTAGAGTTAGAGAGGCTATTTTTCCTCTGATGCTAGAGAGCAACTTAAGAATCTAGTGCAACTTAAACATGGGATAAGTTGATTCGGAGTCGAGGAAATGCATAATCCATGCCACCAAGTTTCCACAGTCATGACCCAATTAAGTGGTGGATTATCTTGAAGCCTAGAGCACCATTCTACACCAAAAATATTAAATGAATTATCATCTTAAATACAATATGGGTTCATTCATATGTTCATTGCCAATGCTATCTATCCACTGAAAGCATCATTGCAAACATTGATGCATGGAAAGATTTAGGTAGATACAAAATAAAATAAAATAATATTAACCTTTTGGATCAGCATCACATGGTAGTATCACAATCGCCAACATGAGCATTGCCAAGCATGCAAAGCTTTTATTTATCTTAGCCTTTGTATATTGCCATTACAAGATACAATGTTGTTTCAACCAATTTTTTTGCTTTGGTAGCCTTTGTATATTGGATTGTTATATTTTCACAAAACACACAATGTCATGTGGGGACAGTTTGTCATAGACATATCTCACACTAAAATACGTACATGTATCCTAGCACAACATGTGTATACGTATAGACGCACGTACACAACACACACGTACACGCATACATGTATGTAAACACACATATACGCGCACACACGCACACATATACGCGCACACACGCACACATACACGTGCACGTTCACGTACACAGGCACATACGTAACACACACGTACACACACACAACACACAAGACACGCACATAAACTACACATCACATGGGCCCACTCGTCATTGAGGAAGGGAGGCTGATGGGTTGCTCTGTCGAAGAAGAGGCAGATATAGCCAATCATGATCGCCCGTGGCTCGTCACGCGGATCGCCCCTGGAATTTCTTCTAGAAGGCCATATCGGACGGGTGGAGTTTGGCGCTAGGGTATGATCCAACGGTTGGGACCATTATGCGGGGTTATAAGCCAGTCAATGGGGTTCTGAATAGTCAACTATTTTGAACAGATTTCAAATGACCATAACTAAATAAAAAAATCGCAAAAATAAAATTCCAGCGTAGTTCGTCCTTTTATGTGACATAGTTATCAAAAATAAATAAACTTTGTATATAGACATTTTTTTGAAAAAAAAAATTGAAGTGAGTCGTCGAAATCAAGTTCAAATGAGCATAAATAATTCAAAAAAAATCAAAAAGTCACAATTCTTGCACACATTGCCGTCATATGTTACAAGGTTATGAGAAAAATATATAAACTAGTTGTAGGTCATTTTCATGAGAAAAAGATTCATACAAATCAGCTATCACGTATGAAGTTGTTCAGAGTTCATAGGAGTGTGAGAGAGGGTTTAGGTTTCGATAAAATTCAAAAAAAACAAAAAAATCATTAAAGCTTCGTCTTGGAGTGAATAAGAAGGATATGAACTTACTTTTTTATATTCATATCTAAAACGTGTTATTTGACGGTTTTGAATTAAAAGCATTATTTTTTAAAAGAAAACTAGTAATATGAATATTAATTCAATAAATAGTGAGACTTCGTTTTTACCCTATTTATATGGATCAATTGTTAATAAAAAAAATTATGCATCATTTAGAGAAGGTCGAAAAAAACTTGATTAAAAATAGGCACATTTACCCTAGGTTTGGTGCTCGTTTCTAGCACATTCTCCATTTCTCATTCGGATTGATCACCTTCAAATATTGGATTTCAAATTTTCGATCAATTACATAGCACAGAGCAATGGACCTCATATGTTGGTTGAACTTAAACTTTTGGCTCAAATTCAAATTTTGGTTGAACTTCAACTTTTGGCTTAAATTCAAAATTTGATGCAAATTTTAATCCTGACTCAAAGAAGATACCAAAGTACAAGCGAATCCCTCCCTTATTACAACAAATAAGTTTCACAAGGTTCAAATTCAAATTTTTGACTTGCTCCTTTTGTTCGCAGCTGGCTTCACAGCCTGGCTCCTGGTTTCCCTAGTTGAGATGCTCTTTTCATTCAGACTCTTGATTATTTTGATCTTTACTTGGGGTTTTGGCTTCACCACCTTGCTCCTGGTTTCCTTTGGATTCTTTTCATCTGTGGGTTCAATAATCTTTAAAGGATCAACTGGAACAATTACCCCCTCCTCTTCCTCTCTTATAGCTTCAAAACCATCAAAGGCCATGGCTTCAAATTCTTCGGTTTCTTCATCTCTAGGCCTTTTCTCCCTAGAGCTGGTAAATAAAATTACAAGCCATACATAAAAAAGAGAACAAATGTAAATAAAAGGGTAGTTGCATTCTACAAATGCAAACACATACCTAGTTGTTGGTACTGCTTCATTTTCTTCGATCTGAAGTGTAGCTGCATTCTCCTCTGCATCTTCAATCTCCAGTGTAGCTGCATTCCCCTCTGCATCTTCAATCTCCATTGCTGTTGCATTCTCCTTTGCATTGGTTGTTGTCCATCTTTCCTCCTCTCCAAATGGTGCCTCCACTAGATTGATACAAAGCCTAGCAATATGCCCCAGAACTCCACATTTTCCGCAAGCACGCCTTTTTGGTAGACGACCCTCCTCACCTGTTCTGAACCTTTTTTTCTTAGGTCTTCCTGGTGGTCTAGTCATTACAGGAGAGTGGAGTTTGAACCCTGGATCTACTATGTTCCATTGATCTTTTCCCAAGAGTGCAGGCACATTGTCAGCATAAGTAGCCATAAATTTGGCAACAGAGAAATACTCAGAGCAATATTGATCAACTTCACCATCTGCACCCCCGATAACAGTCATAAGATGTAGGGCATGAATGCATGGCTTCCCATGGATCTTCCATTGCCTACAACTACATTATCTATTAATTAGGTTCACAGGATACCTCCATACTATATTTTTACTATCAGTATAGGTTACCTCACCCTCATATGTACTAGATTGAATGCATTTCATCTTCTATCCTCTCGCCTTCAAATGCAATGCCTTAATCAGTGATGGGAGCATTTGATGAACAACATATTGTGTTTCTACAATTCTTTTGCGAAGACCCATCTTTATCATGATCATCTGCCTCATCTTGTCAAATGCTTGCCACAACAAAAGCCCTTTCACTGACTTGAACTTTGAATTGAAGCATTCTGCAAGGTTATTGGTCACATAATCTACTTTGCAGATTTCGTTGAATTTGCTTCTTGACCACACCTTGCCATGATGTGCATCCATGTACTGCTTCACAAGAGGATTTTCAACATACAACACTCTCAAATGGTGTTCATGCTTCCTTTTGTTGCATGTGTATGATGCTGGCCATAAGTTCTCATCATAAACTTTACCTTTGAACTTCTTTTTGAAATTTTTCACTAGGTGTCCCATGCATTCCCTATGCTCCACTCCAGGGAATAAAATTTATATTGCACTCTCTAAACCCTTGCAAGCATCTGTGTGTATAGCTAAACCTGGGGGTGTGCCTATAATGTTGCGCAACTGCTGCAGAAACCATACCCTACTTTCCTCAGACTCTGCCTCCACCATACCAAATGCAACTAGGAATAGCCAGTTGTGTCCATCAACTATAGAAGCTGCTACTAGCTGTCTTGTCCATCTTCCAGTCAAATGGGTAGCATCTACAGCCAAATAGGGCATGCAACCATCTAGAAACCCCTGCCAACAAGCCTTGAAACAAACAAAAGCCCTTCTGAAGCACTCCTCAAATGACTTCCCTTTTATTTTGAATGGAACTGTATGCTTATCAATCTCTACAACACTCCCTGGACTATCCATCTCCACTTTAGCTTTGAAAGTGTAAAGCAGATGAAAACTGTCATTCCATTGACCATTAATCCTATCAAGAGCCCTTTCCCTAGCATTGAAAATTCTCATGTAAGGAATTTCTATCTTGTACTTCTCAAAAAGCTTCCCATGGAGTGTTGTTGGACCAAGTCCAGGATCTTCCCTCAGCCAATCCAATTTTCGCATCTGCCACCCACCTAGTTTTTGCTAGCTTGGTTTTGGCCTTCCCCCTCCCCCTCCAAGTGGACAGGAGTGCTTGTGTGGGTTTTTCATTATCTGAAACAAAAAAAGTGTCAAAATCAATTAAGAAACATTACTCAATTACTCACTGAACTTGGATTACCTGAATCAATTTGCTCTTTAACATACGAGTTGCATGCAACTTCCACCTACACCTATCATATGGACAAAAAACTGTGAACCTTACTAGCTCACTCCTTTTAATCTTGTAGGCGTTTTCATTTAGAATGCACCATGTTGTCAGTGCATTCCGACAGTCCACTATGGATTGGAAAATGGTATCTTCAGTAAGTTCAGGTGCTTCCCTATTCCACTCAATTGTTGGCATGTCCTCACCATCATATTCATTTTCGATTAAGATGTCCATGTTCTCCTCCTTCTCTTCATCGTCAGTGTCATCAAACCTAGCTCGGCTGATGGGCTCCTCTGGATATTCATCATCCACTGCTTGCTGAGTGGCTATATCTACCAGTTTAGGGTACATCATCTCGTTTTCATCATCATTTGTCGGGACTTCCTCATCAGGTTCTGCATCTTCCTCTACAGCAACTGCAGAAGGTACACGAGAAGCAGCAGCTGAATCGGCAACAGAATTGGTAGCAGGCATGTTGTGACTCCATGAACCACTTGCTTTACTTGGTGTCGACCTACAAGGAGTGCCGGGGTGCTTGCTATTAGCAGAGACAGATGACGTCCGTTCTGTGCGTGGCTGAAGCACATCGATTTGGAGTTTACCAAATTGGCTGGAAGCAATCCCAGTAAAAAGCAACGCCATGTGATCGTCGCAAGTTAGTGGGAGAAATGTTTGCTCGTCACTGTTGAAATAATTCAGTTCAACAGCATCGGCATCACTCCAGGGATAGATGTTTCAGAGCACAGCTCGCAAATCATTGAAAGAAATGCTCGTTTCTACCATTTTGGGATAGAAAAATGTAGAAATCTTATGCGGTTTAGTACCACGGAACACACTAGTTTCCATGCTAATCCCCAGCCGGAAAGCCAGCGTAGGATCAATCCTATTTTGGTCAAATAAAGGTTGCAGTTAGGCCGGGTACATTAGAGCAAAAGTCGAATGATTCAAGCTAACAGGAGTGAAATACGTCCTATAATATGAGTTAGAACGACAATTCGAGGGGAAACGATGCTTACCCAGTTGTAATCCATGAATTATTTGCCGCGGATTTGACCCAATCCTCTCCACGGTCGAGGGCCTTCCGGGTGTCCTCGCTCAACATCGCTACGTAATCCCAGCGTGGGAGGTGGGCTATATCTGTTAGAGACGACGGCGGAGGGGAAGGGATGGCGCATGGAGGAAACAATGGCGGGGGACGCGGTACGACGCTGGCGGAGGGGAAAGGGGCGAAGCGTTGCGGTGAGGTACGGCGTATCTCGATCTGTTTCTGATTCGAACTAGCTGCCCTTGTCTCCTTGCGGTCCCACACGTTAGTAAGCAACGGACAGATAAGACTCGGACCCACTCGTCAGCAATTAATGGTCAATACACGGTCAAGACGGCAAACGTCTGTTTTGAGCATTTGTGAGAGTTTCATCTAAGGAAGTGGGGAAAAGTGATCACAAGTTTGGAGAGTGGGGAGAGCACAAATAAGGAACCAGGGGCATAGGAGTAATAATCCCTAAGTATAGTAGTAACTTGCTATAGTTTTGAGGTATTGATTTGAGTAATGTTTGGATTTTTGGTGTCAAAAGCTTTAGCCTATTAGTGATAGCTGTCGTATTTTGGGCAATTCGTGTTTATTTTCGAAAACTACAAAAAATTAGTTGAGAACTCTAGCTACTAGATGGATCGCTAACTTCTGGAGGGGTTGTAATATATAGAGTACCCTCACGTACCATGTGTCGAGGACGCGCAAGGATAACCAAACCACCATACACTCCTCCTCGGGGTACTTGTCTCTTTGTGAACCTCCTGATTAGATAGAGAGTTACCGATAATAAGTGGATGAGTTCCTTTGACTAATGTGAGTATTCAATTGTTGGTACTTCCCACGTCCTTATTTTGTTAGCCTCTTCGGTACAGTGCATTGCCCTTTCTCATCTTGAGATTTGGTGCAAACTTCGTCGGTGCATCCAAACCCTTGGCATGATACGCTCTGTCATCATAAACCTCATTATATCCTTCCTCAAAACAAGCACCATACCTACCTATCAAGTCCATAGCCTTTCCGAGATACATTGCCATGCAACATACATCATCTCATGACTTGATCTTCATGTCATGCATTCTTTTTCTTGATCGAGGAGTCGCATGTTAGTTGGGCTTTGCCCTTATCATGAAAGCTTCTCGTAAAGATAATTATCCCCTTGGTATAAATTCTGCTGCACCTATGAACCTCCATTCTACCTTCGAGTATTACCTCCTGGTACCTCGAGGATATCATACCTTTGCACTACATCTAATGAATTTTGAAAGAACAATGCCTTTCCCTGTCGTAACCACTCCATGGGTTCTGGGTTGTTGTCAACCGAGAACACCGAATACCTTTTTCTTCACCATTCCTTTCGCTTGATATCATCACTACTCGATTGCATTCTCTTGAAACCTCTCAACATAATGTGGCGTCGTCATCATCAACATTTTGTCTTCTTCCATGTGTCTATTGAATTCAGGACAATAAATACCATCCCTACCCCTCGAAGATTAGTGTTATCATCGACAACCTCCCTTGACTCCCTGCCAATACAACTTGGTCGTGTATATCGTGCTCTACTTTCCTTGGGCAGGAAATACACCTAATTCTAGTGTATCATTACCTTTTCCTTTCCATTGATCTGTTTGATCAGACAATCACTTTTTCCTTTCCATTTGTCTGTTTAATCTTTCTTGCGATCATTATAAACTAAGGCTTCTGTCGTCGATATGTAACGGCAGATGCAATGGGGATAGAAAAAGAGGGGGACAAACCGAGGTTGGTGTCGATGGTACCGGAATCGAGAGTGGGGACAAACACAGTGAGACACCGTGATGTACCCACGTTAGGGGCTCTCCGTAGAGATAACACCCCTAGTCATGTTGAGCTAGCTATATGCAATAACTCTGGCTACAATGAATGCTCCTTGAACTGTTTTTGAGGAAGGAGAAGAGGGCTCTAAGCACAACTCTCTCCTTTCTCTCTCTTTGGTGGGTGAAGTTGCAATAAATGCTCCGTCGTCCCTCACGTAGGAGGGGTATCCGGGGCTCTTATAGGCCGAGACCGGGGTACAAAGGTAAATGTACAAAGGGGAGGACCTAGCTGCCATCCTCAGACAAGCTAGGTTCCTCACATCGTTTGCTCCCGGATGACCCGGTATAGACTTGCGGCTCACCACGACGCTAACTTGTAGACCTTGCTGGTGAACAGTAGAGCTAGGCGCTTAGACCTGTCGGCCTCTCCGCGTGATCGGTGCTGGAGGAGACCGCACGCCTCTGAAAGCCCGGATCTTCTGGGATTGCGCATTGAATGAACTTGTACCAGGTGTCCGACCTGAGATTCTGCTCGGAGGTTGCCTTGTTCTCTTAGGCCAAATGATCCTAGGTAAGGAAGATTGCACTCTCTTGGGGCAATCGGCCTCTGACCTGATCAGTTCATCCCACTTCTTGTCTTGTCTTGATTAGCTCGGCCTTGATCACATCGGTGATCATCAGGTCGGTGATCTTTGCTTTGATGAAATGTTTCTCCTGGGTGACCCTACCCGGGGGTCATTCCCACGACAGTAGCTCCTGAAGTTGCGGAGGTCCCATCGAACGAAGCGACAATGGGGCCTACACATGTTCCTTCCATACTTCTTGAATCTTGAATCTTCTTTTCTGACCGATTGCTCTCAATTGGCCGATTTCTCGCGATCTGTCGATTGCTCTTGTTCTTCTGACCGGTTGCTCTTAATTGGCCGATTGCTTGCGATCTGCCAATTGCTCTTGCTCTTCTGACCGATTGCTCTTGTTCTTGTGACGCTTGCCGATTGCTTCTTCTCCTTAGCCGATCTGGCCAACGGTTAGTTTGACTGGAATGTTGACCGAAAACTTGCCGCTTTGAATTCACCGTGGAATGTGAAACGACGTGCCATGATTTGACATGTCATAACCGCCACTTCGAGCCACGCGCGCACGTGCCGTCCCATCCGCGGGATCCTCTGTGCTCCGATCTGGTGATGCACTGGAAATACACGTGGCTACACCGTCCACTGAGCTGGCGCACTGGATCCCACTACCGCCCCGCTGGCTCTTTAAATAGCCCGAGGGGTCGCGATGCGGCACAAACCGCCCCCTCCATCTTCTTCCTCGCGCACTTCTCCTTTTCCTCCATCGCTGCCACGCTGTGCGCTCCGGTGCCGCTGCTGTTGCCGCCGAAATACAGATCCACTCTGGCGACTCTTTCCCCGCTGCTCTTCGCCGCCAACGCCGCCGCCACTCTCCGTCGCCATTGGTCGACGCGGTTCTCGGTGTCCGCCACCGTCGTCTTTGTCTTCCTCCTCGAGCTCCTCCTCGCCCGCCACGGATTCCGACGCCTCCATGGGGGATGACGGCATCGCCGCCCGCCAAAAGGGCTCGTGCAAAGGCTCCAACGTCACTGAGCTGCAGGTTGCTCTCCTCCATCGGGCGCACAAGATCCCTGCGGACCTCGACACCCGCGTCCCCGGCCCTGATCTCGCACCCACGCCCAAGGCCAGCGAGCGGGTGGTGTTTTTCACCCACTTCGCATGTGGCTTCGGGCTCCCGGTGAGCAAAATGTTTCGCGAATTTTTGGACTTCTTCCGACTGCAACCGCATCACCTCGGCGCCAACGCTATCATGCTGCTCTCGGCCTTCGTGACATTGTGCGAGGGCTATATCAGAGTGCGGCCCACTGTTGATCTCTGGTCTCGGCTCTTCTATCACCACAGCTTCTGAGTGAAAACTGGATTGTTCATCATCAACCCGAAGACTCAGAAGAGAGAAGAGGTGAAGGTGATGGCCGGGTGCAGAGCCGTCGTCATCTACCTCCGCAAGTACGGACTGTATCCTCATCCCCAGCCACCGTAGTCTATCAAAGACTGGCAGATGGGGTTCTTTTATGCCTCCTCGGCAGAGGGGAAGGATCTGCTGAACCTGCCGGAATTCTCCCTGCCGCCCCCGATCAAGCACAATTGGTCCGAGAAGCCGGGGGATGGAGACACCGATCTGGACCGCCAGATAGCTCGAATCCAGGAGCTGATGGCCAACGGAATGCGCGCCGCCAATCTGGTTGGTACTTGGCTCTGCCGCCGAGTGCTTCCTCTGCAACGTATGTGCCACCGTATCTGTGATATGAGCAAGAGGCTGGACCCCACTCGGATCTCCACCGTCCGCATGGATGAAACGGTGCTCGTTCGCTGATTGAAATCTCTTGTTGACCTCAACTTTGACTTTGGGATGAGGACATATAGTCGATACCGACCTTGCCTCGTGGTACGCTTTTGCTTCTACTCTTGTACTGATTTTTTATTTTCTTCTTTGTTGATTCTGATCGGCTACTCTTCTCCAGGAATTTCTCGGCTCCAAGGCCATGCATGATGGGCAGGCCTCTTCTACCTATCACCCTGACCGCGCAGAAGAGGACGCCGAGGACTTGGAGCTCAAAGAAGAATCGGACTCTGAAACTGAAGCCCGTACTGCATCCTTCAGACTTGGCGTCAATCAGACGGGTGAATCTGATTCCTCCATCAAACGCTTCATGGTCGAGTGGAGAAGTGATGCTGATTCTCCTGGTGACTATGGCGCAGAATCCCGACCGACTGCGCAGACGGTGGCTGAGGGAAAGCACCCCTGAACTGATGATGTCCCTGGCACCTCCAAGGTCATCAAGAAGAAGATCAAACAGGGTGTGATACGCCCTGCTCCAGCTCTGACTGTCCCCAAGCCAACTGGGCCTGTGCTGGCCCCCGCACCACTGAATATCATTCGCTCGAGCTTCTCCATGCCCAATTTTGCTGCTCAGCTGCCCCGAGCTGTCGGGTACTTCCTTCTACTTCCTTTAGCTTTTTCTAACTTCTGCCAATCACTCTTTTCAACTTGTTCTTTCTTATACAGGGTTGCCCGATCTGTTGCCCCTGTTGTACCCGGGGTAGCTCCGACTGCGCCCCCTGTCACTTATGCTACCTCCATCGTGCCTGCTACCTCCAGCAAAAGGACTGCCGCCGAGACCTCCAAGGCCGAGCGCTCCAAGAAACAGAAAGTTGCCGCTGCTACAAAGCAAACGCAGCCGACTGCTCCTCCCCCGACCTCCGCGACTATTACGGATCCGACTGCTGGCGCGCAGTCGGCCGCTCCCACAACAACCGCCGCTGCTACTCCGATTCTCATCGATCAATCTGGGATTGCGCACCCTGTTGTGCTGATCTTGGATCTGACCGGTGCAGATGCTTCTCAGCCTGAGACTTCTTCAGGCCAGGCCACTATTCATGAAGATCCATCTCCTGCAGCCGGATCGGAGAGCGCCGCTGCTGCCCCCACCAACCCGACTGCTCCTCCACTTGACACTCCTCAAGTATCTTTTCCGATTGCTTCTCATGTCCCTGCTGGGACCAGTACTGTTGTGCCTCCACCTTCCAGCGCCGTTGTGCGCCAGCCGTCGACCACAACCCGCCAGCTCTCGCGAGCGGATCTGTTCCGCCAGGCGTACACTAGCGCACTCGATGTTTCACCGGTCTGACCCTCTGCCGATTCCGCCACTCCTCCACCTCCTGGGTCCGAGGACTAGATCCCTGCCCATCTTCAGCACCGAATGGGTGGTCTTGCGACCCAAGTTAGGAGCTTTGCCACTGTCGCTCTGAACCAGATCCTTGCCTCCGACCACTCTATTTCTGTAAGTTTTTCTTCCTGTGGGGGCGCACCAGCGCACCCACTGGGTGTAGTCCCAGAGATTCGGGCCGATTGCTCGCAATCATCTTGGATCTTACTTTATTTTGCTTGCTTCTTATTTTGGATCTGACCAACCCATTTTTCAGGCCATTTGTGATAGACGTCAAGCTGTCTTTGAGGAGCTGCTAGCCGCTTATTCAGTGAGCCAAAAAAATTGTTGTCACTCTCAAGAAGAAATTCGACACGCATGTTGTGAAAATCCAAGAGGTGATAGGTAAACTTGTGCTTCTGACATGCTTGCTTCCATTTGCTGTCGCCCAAATGACTAAACTGTATTTCTTCTTTCAGCTGCTGCTGCGCACGTCCTCGAGCTAGAGGCCGCCCAGAAAAGGATCGCCGAGCTGGAGTGTAAGCTCGGTGAAAAGAACACTCAGCTCGGAGACGCCAAAAAAGAGCGCGCCCGATTGGCCAGTGTCGAGACCGATCTGCAGGCCAGGATTCAGAAAGCAACGAATGACCTTACTGCCGTGAAAACTGCTCATGATGCTGATATTCAGAGGCTGGTGGGTGCCCGACATGAGATAGAGAGCCAGCTGATGAAGGAAAGGGATGTAGCTGTCAAACGCGCAGAGGACATGGAGTTTCAGCACCAAAATGAAATCTGAGCTGCCCAAGAGAACGTTGACCTTGCCCTCGCCTGCCTCCACCGAGTAGACATCGCCCTTGCCGGTACTTTTCTCTTTTCTACTGATGCTTTTGCACTCCGATCTAATACTGTTGCATTCCGGTCTCATTTTCTCTCTGATTGCTTTTTGCCAGACGCTTGGCCCAACTCCACCATTGCCGCTGAACTAGGTGTTGCTGAGGCCCGCCGAGTGAGAGGTCTGGTGGTTGATTCTGACGCTGGCTGGGACGCCGAAGACTTTGTTGTAGCTTTGGATGCCTGAGTGCCTCATGTAAAGGGTGCCCTGTGCACCTTCAAAGCTGGGTTCCAGAAGCTGAACGACATGCTCTTCAAGTCCAGGGTGAAGCCGATTGTTGGTGAAACAAATGAAGATGTGGCTCGGAACTTCAAGGTCGCGCCTCGCCAGCTGGACATAATGCTCGATTATGCCCTTTCCATTGTCAAGAGCTGGTACCCCGAAGTGGATCTGGATCTGATGCACGCCCTGCGAGTTGGGTCGGAAAACAGTGTTGGTGAGGTCTGGCCCCGGATCTGCAAGGTTTCTGAAGAGCTTTCAGTGGGGATGAATCTTTTGGAGTTTACTCCCTATCTTGATGATGAAGGCTCGCCGATCCCGCCAGCCTCACTCAGCGAACTTCTCTACTCCAGTAGTGAAGATGGTGCCCAGTCTCGTCTTGCTCGACGAACTAGAAGTGCAACCTCCCACTCCTCACTTTATGCCGATGATGATGACGAAGGTGAAAACGACGAGGAAGAAGGCGAGGACTCCTCCGATGGGCATTCGGCGAGCGCAGCTCGTGACCCACCGAACACTTAGCCCGAGGCCCCTGCTACTTCAGCTCCGAGAGGTGCCGCCAGCACGACTGTGACTGCTTCAGCTCCGCCTGCTCCGGATGCCACTACTACTTCAGCTGCTGCCCCAACTCCTCCAAATGTGTCGACTGCTTGAGTTCGGCACGCCTTTATTTACCTTCTTTTGCCTCACAAACACTTTGGTCAAACTACAAGTGCGCCCGCTGAGGGCCACTTTCATGTAATAATCAACAGTCGTCCAATCGTCCATGCTTTCTTGTGAACTTGGTTTTTACTCGGTTATATATGCTCTCTTGCCTTTGCGCTTTCAAGCCGATTGCCTTTTTCTTTGCCTCTTTTCTTCCTTGATCCATATTCCTGCCGATCCTACATCCGACCTGCGGTCTGTGATCAGATCAGAGAATAGACCTCGAATGAAATTTTTACAAGTACTTCTAGGTTCTCAGTTTTTCGCGTAAAGGTAAGGTTGTGCGGACGGGACGATGGCAACCTGCCGACTGTTGGCCAGCCGGTCTGGTCACAATCGGTAGGTCTGCTGTCGGCTAAATCCAAACTAAGTATACTTTAGAGTACGAATTTTCCGATTGATGATTCTTCTCGGCCTCGTTAACCCGACATTATAGCCGACCTGCGGTCTACATTCGGTTCAAACTGACATTCACAAACTCATCGCTCTTCTTTCTCTTTTCTTAAGTACACCCGTTTCGGGGCAACCGGCCAGTCCCCGGGTCCGCTTTTGCCGACCTTGGGACTGGGAAATCAATGCACAAATTTTTATAACTCCTGCCGAATGCGGTCTCATGGACGCAAGGCTATTCTCATTCACAATATTTCAAAGGGGGAATACAACGATACCGCTCAACTGTAAAACGGGCACAACTCCTCGGCGTTCCAGGGACGCTCCATTTATTGTCCAGAAGTATCCACATATCGCGTCGGCTTTCTGCAGTCGATGAGCTAGTATGCATTGTTCTTGAGCGCCCGGCTGACGACGAATGGACCTTCCCAAGGAGAGGATAACTTGTGTTGGCCATCCGATTTCTAGATTCGGCGCAGCACCAAGTCACCCTCATGAAAAGATAGGGGATGAATCTTCTAGTTGTGGTACTCACGTAGCTTCTGCTGGTATATTGCCGACCTGGACAAGGCCAGGAGACATGTTTCTTCTCTCAGATCAACACCGTCCTCTCGAGCTTCCTTGGCTCTGCCTCCGTGTACATGGCGTGACGAGGTGATTCCAACTCAATATCAGAGGGAATGATTGCCTCCGCACCATATACGAGTAAGAAGGGAGTGAATCCAGTTGAATGGTTCGGTGTGGTGCGCAGACTCCAAAGCACTGCTGGAAGCTCATCGAGCCATGCGCCAGGTGCTCTCTCATGTGGTTCCACCAACCTTGGCTTGATTCCGGACAAAATGAGGCCATTTGCCCGTTCTGCTTGATCATTTGACTAGGGGTGAGCTACGGATGCTACATCCAACCGAATACCCTGCTGGGAAGCGTACCGAGCTAGCGCCCCTTTTGCAAAGTTTGTTCCATTGTCAGTAATGATGTTGTTCGGCACTCCATATCTGATTGTGATGTCTACAATGAACTTGACCGCAGTCGGTCCATCTAGCTTCTTGATCGGCCTTGCCTCAATCCACTTGGTAAACATGTCCACTGCCACCAACAAATGTGTCATCCCACCATGTCCAGTCCCCATACTGCGAACGGCCATGTGATCGGAATAGTCTTGAGTGCTGAGGCTGGTAAGTGGCTCTTGGCCTTGAATCTTTGACACCCATTGCAGTGCTTGACTAGCTCTTTTGCCGCTGCTTTTGCAGTCGGCCAGTAGAAACCATGGAGAAAAGCCTTGGCGACTATTGTTGTAGCTGATGCATGGTGACCACACTCTCCCTGGTTAATGTCCCGCAGTAGCTCCAGCCCCTTGTCTTCTTCAACACAGCGCTGGAGGACTCCAGTCACACTGCGATGCACTAGATCATTGTTGATGATGGTGTATGCTCCAGATCGGTGCTAGATTTGCCGAGCTTCTACTTCATTTGGGGGATTACTCCGTCCACCAAAAAAATTCTGATCGGTTCTTCCCATGACGGTGCAACAACAATTACCATTACAGCAACTACTTATGTGTAAGGCCCGATATGCGGTACTGTTTCAGATTCGGACGTTTCCGCCCGAACCCGAGGACGAAGCACATATCGGTCCCACCGCGACATATGACGAAGTCATATATCCCGGATTTCAACATGATATCACAACATTACGGATACAAGGATACAATATCTCATACAATCGGCATACAGCTGCCTGAATAAAATACATCAGCGGAAGACATACGCCTGAGTACAGGCTACAATCTGATGCCTAGTGGCAAAGGTAAAACACACCATTCCCGTAACCACATGGGTCCAGGCTCTCCGCCGGGATCCACCTAACTAATCGTCGTCGAGTCTCCACGAAGGCGTCCAGAAGAAGGGTCGTCGAGCTCCACTGAAGTCCAACGTTGGTTGCATAACGTGCGTAGAAGAGAAAAGAAGGGGTGAGCTATATCAACAAGTCATGTAAATAACTTCTCACGGTAAGATGGGGGTAGTGGTTGAGGTTACAGCCGCACTAGCAATATATAAGTGGCTAACGATCTATTTTTAGAGTAAGATGAGAACCAAGCATTCGATGAGGAATCACCTCCAACAAGTCTTGCTATCAGCCACTTACGCAAACATAACACCTATCCTATCCTTGTCCTCCTCTTCACTTCCCGACGAAGAAGAAGCAGTCAAGGCACACACACGTTGATCAAGTTATTTAAGATTATCTCGGTTGTTGTTGTCTATGAACAAGGAGTAGGTCTCAAGTCGTCCATAACCGTGGACACGGCTTCTCGAAAAGATTTAACCCTGCAGGGGTGTACCAACTTCCCATTATAAGCTTCGCACGCACGCCATGCTCTCTCATTCGAGCCCGTTAAAGACACTCATTGAAGAGTTGTTCTGAGAGAACGGACGTCATAATCCCTCTAACTAATAACGAACAAATCCGGGTGGCCCCCGGTGAGTCGACATCCATCTCAGGAGCCGGCCGCTCTCTCGATCTGGTCTCTACCGTCTGTCGCGGGTTTGGATAGCCGGTTAATCACACATGGGAAACCGGGTCCTCAGCTGAACAAGGTGGGCCAGCAAGGGAACTATGTCCTCACTGGTCCGGGTTTGTTGGAAAACTACTAGCGGCCGACCAGCATACACATGGTTTCAAATGGTAAATCAGCTTGGGCCACCACTAGAAATGTTTGAAGCTAGGTAGGTAAGAAAAGGGGACCCCATAGCATCCCACACGCGGTTAGGCATGCTCGTCAAGAGACACAATACCCGGAACTCGGGACCTAGGTGACTCGAATGGAACAAAGCGTCGGGGCGGGATAGCCTGGACCTTCCATCCTTCGTCGAGTATAGTCAACATTATAATAATCATATCATCCACAACAATATAATAATGTGATATCCCAAACTAAGAAGGTAACAGGAGAACAGCTGAAACCAACCTAGCATGCATACTAAGTAGTGGTTAAGCAAGCAAGGTACATGGCTAAACAATGGTTTGCTAGGATGTGGGGGACATGGTTGTTTGGGTTTATTTGAGAGGCATAAATATGAAGTGGTAGGATCAAGCAATCGATCTATCCTATAACTAGGCAAAGTGAGCTGAAAGTTATAAGCATGATATATGCTCCCCCTTACCTGATGAGAAGTCGACGCCGAAGGTGTCGTCGATCGATCACGAACTCGCATCGTCTCCGAACGTTCCCGCGGTAGCACACAAGAAGGAAACACTGGAAAACAAGCAACGGTGCACCACTATTACTACGGGGCAACACAGGATCAAATAGACAACACAAGGCACGTCAACGCGATACGGATCTACCGTCGAGAGCGGTTACTAACAGGTTAAGTGGAGTACTCGTCACACACGACGATACCACACGTTTACGGTGGTTCAAGTTGTTTAACTACATGTGATCAACCAACGGTTGTTAACATGGCAAGGAACCCAAGCATGGCATGTCACACAATCATGGCAAAAGGTTAAGCACAAAGTAAACTACCTATACTAGTCAAGTTAAGTGAGGCAACACCCTAAACATGGCATAACACTAAGTGCCCACGACAATTAACAAGTTTATTACTATTCTTCCCTAAACCACATTTTAGGTTGGTTATCAACATCAAACAACCACACAAACACAAAGCACACGAAAAACTAATCAAGTTACATATAAAGCACACTCCAAACGGAGTTACGGTTAAAAAGATATAAGCAGAACAAGTTTGCAACACAATCTGCCAACATCCGGAAGCACACTTTAGAGCAATGAATAAACAGGATAAGCAATGCAAACATGCTCCAAATTGATATGCAATGAAGTAGACATGTCAGGGAAGGCATGGAAAAAGGAATCATGCAAATAGGCACCATGATTCAGTAGTTATAAGTAATGCAAAAAAACTATAAAACACTACTGGTTCCAGTGAAAATAAGGAAAACAGGGCAGAAACTGTTAACATCATGCTGTATAAACAGGGGCAAAACTATATGCAAATGATCAGCAACATGACATAGCAATATATGGGCATGAAGTAGACATGATGATGATCAGGTACAAACAAGAATCAAGGTCATAGGCATCACACATCAAAAGATATTAAGCATGCAACATGGCATCGCAAAGTAACAGACTTTGTGAAAATCAAAGTGGCTGTCAACAACAGCAGCATAGCAACTTTGGAGTATAATATAACTATGATCAGGAATGCTAACATGACAAAGCAATACATATAATGGAAGTAGACATGATGCTTAACAATATGCAACAAGAATCACTCAATTCCGATAAACGGTCGCGACACACTCGTCGATCGAAGTTGCAACAAAATATAAACAGCAGCACACTAACAGCAGGGTAGCTACTTTGGTTGAAGATAAGATCAACATGCAGCAAGAAAATATGGCATGTGAATGCATGGAACTTAATTAGAAACAATGCTTAACAGGATGCAAAAGGAATCAATCAATTCCGACGAACGGTTGTGAAGCAATCGTCGCCCGAAGTTGCAATAAAATAACAGTTCAGCAACAACGGCACAGCTAACGATCTGGTACCCATTTCTACGCAGAATTAAATTATCTAGACGGCCTCAAACGGAAAAACTTTCTACAGACGAACGAAAGAGCACGTAAAACTGAGAAATTCATCTTGTTGGCGCGAGGTCAAACGAGCTACGGATTAAGCGTTATTAACGTTGGAAGATTGAATCAGCAGCAATAGTTAACAGGGACTTAGAACAAAAAACAGCAGGGGGAAAAAGAAAAAAACTAAATAAAAAAGGGGCGGCCTGGCCTCACCCATGGGCTTGGCCCAAACCGGCCTGCGAGGCCTGGCGGTTGAGCTCGATGCGGCTGGGCCTGGAGGAGGCCCACTTGGCGGTTGTGGCCCGTGGGGGCGTCGGCTGGAGCCGGCTGCTCGTCCCGGCCCGAACCGAGCGGCCGCGGCGGCCGTGTTGACGCCGGCGTGCGGCGTCTCTCCGATGAGGGGTCGGGGGCGGCGCAAGGAGGCGGCGAGGAGGCGGATCTAGGCGCGGCGGCTCCGGTTTCGTCGAAGTGGAGGACGCCGGCGTCGTGGGTGGCGGCGGCCGGCCGTGGCGAGCTCCGACCCGAGCTCGGCCATGGCGCGCGCCGGCGTGGTCTCCTCTGTCCAGTGGGATCCTGCGAGAGGGAGGGGAGGAGAGAGGTGAGAGGGGAACCGAGGGAGGAGAGGGGCGCGTGAGGAGGAGGTGGAGCGGCGGCCGGCTGGCCGGAGGAAGCGGCGGCGGCCTGGCTCCATGGGCGGCGGCTTGGAGAGAGAGGAGAGAGAGAAAGCCTAGGTGGTGACTTGGCACGCGACCTGGCCGTCAGATCGGGCGATCTAACGGTCCAGATCTAACGGGCTGGCAAATTGGACGAAAATGGGGCTATTTTCAGATCTGGGGCTGCCTAGGGAAACCATAGGTGGTGGGGTGGTCTATTTATATCCCCGGTTTGCAAAAACATCCCCGGTTTCTCTCTCGCGCATCTGGTGTTTACGTTTCTGACCGCCGGGGGTCCGCAGTACCTCCGATTCGGGTAAAACTTTGAACTGCGCAATCAGCGCGTCGAGCCGGAGGCGTTCACCTCGCGTTGGAACCGTTCCGAGAACACTTTCTGGCGCGCTATAAAAATATCCCGTTTCATTATTAAACAGGGTTTTGTTCCGTTGGCTGCGGCTGGTCTCTTGCGGTTTTCGCGACGGTGATCAGGCGTAACCCGGTGTCGCAAAGGTCGAGTGTCAGGGTGGCAAGGGTCGGTCTCCGTCCGGTACGAGATAAGAGGGGGGAAATTAATCGCCGATCGATAAATCGGGGATGCAAACACCGCAAACAAATCAGACAATCAAACAATTCACGCCAAAAACAAAAATTTTCATTTTTCTGAAAACTGGACTGTTACATTATGGTTCTGGTTGTTCGACTTCTACTACTCGCGGCTTGGAGGAAAAGTAGCCGATTGCATCTTGCATGAGCACCTCAGTCCCCGAGCTGACGACAGCAGCCCCTGACTCGCAATCGGCGGCCCCTGGTGCGGCCGAATGCTTCTCCAATTTTTTCTTCTTGGCCAGTTTTTGCGCTTCAAGTTCTGCCATCTTCAGGTCGGCCGGAATAAAGATTGACTCTGATTCTGGGGAAGGCTTGATAGATGGCTTCTGAATATTCTCCAGAGAGCCGCCTACTAGAATTTCTTTTCTGGTGGATCCCAACTTGGATAGTGCATCTGCTGCTTCTTTCTCAGCTCGGGGAACGTGATGGAACTCACACCCTTCAAAGAAACCAGATAGCTGATGCACAAGGAATCTATAGCTTGCCATGTTTTCATATTTTGCAACCCAAGTGCCAGTGCATTGCTCCACCACCAGATCGGAATCACCATAACACAAAATCTGTCGAATACCGATCTCCTTGGACAATCGGATACCATGGACCAGTGCTTCATACTCAGCCACATTGTTTGATGCTGCAAAATGGATCTGCAGTACGTACTTGAGCTTGTCGCCCTTTGGGGAGGTGAGAATAATGCCATCCCCTAGTCCGGTCATCATCTTGGAACCATCAAAATGCATTTTCCAGAACTAAGAATCCGGACAGGGGTGCTCATACTAGGTTTCTGCCCAATCAACAAGGAAATCTGCCAAGGCTTGTGACTTGACTGCAGTGCACGGCTCATACTTGATTCCATGAGTTGCAATTTCAATAGCCCACTTTGCCACCCTACCAGATGCATCCCGATTTCCTATGATTTCTGCCAGCGGTGCCGAGCTGACAACTGTGATCGGATACGCTTGGAAGTAAGGCTTCAGCTTCTTTGCCGCCATGTACACACCGTAGCACATCTTCTGGTAATGGGGGTAGTTTTGCTTGGAGGTTGAAAGCACTTCACTGATGTAGTATACTGGCCTTTGGACCAACTGTGCCCTATCCTTCTCAGGACGCTCGACCACCATGACAATACTGATCACCCGAGTGGTTGAGCGATGTATAACATCATTGGCTCCTTCTCAATCGGAGCTGCTAGTACTGGGGAAGTAGATAGCATGCGCTTGAGCTGCTTGAATGCTTCATCTGCTTGTGCAGTCCAGGTGAACTTATCCGTCTTCTTCATCAGTTGATACAAAGGAATTGCCTTCTCACCCAACCGACTGAGGAATCGCCTGAGCGATGCCAGGCATCCAGTGAACTTCTGGACATCTTTAAGCTTTATGGGCTTGTTCATCCGCTCGATTGCTGCAATCTTCTCGGGGTTGCACTCGATTCCTCTCTCGGAAACCAAGAACCCGAGAAATTTGCCGGCTGGCACGCCGAACACACATTTTTCTGGATTGGGCTTGATCTTGTACGCCCGCAAGTTTGCAAATGTTTCTCTGAGATCATCCAACAGGGTTGACCCTTGCACTGACTTGACCACAAGGTCATCTACATATACATGAATGTTCCGACCTAACTGAGATCGGACACACCGCTGCATAGTACGCTGATAAGTCGCGCCGCCATTTTTCAGGTCAAAGGGCATGGTGACATAGCAATAAGCCCCGAAAGGGGTGATAATTGATGTCTTTATTTGATCGTTTACATCAAGCTTAATCTGGTGATAGCCAGCGTGGCATCCAGAAAGCACAAGAGCTAACAGCCATCCATAGAATCAATCACTTGATCGATACGGGGCAATGCAAAAGGATCCTTGGGGCAGGCCATATTCAGGCAAGTGTAATCTATACACATGCGCCAAGTTTCATTCTTCTTCGGAACCAGAACTGGATTTTCTAACCAGTCTGGGTAGAACACTTCTTTGATAAATCCTGCTGGGAGCAACTTGGCGGTCTCTTCGCCGATTTCACTTCTCTTGTCCTCTGAAAAGCGCCGAAGTGGCTGCTTGATTGGCTTGGATCCAGGTCGGATGTGAAGCTTGTGCTCGGCAAGTTCCCTCGGTACTCCATGCATGTCCTGCAGGGACCATGCAAAGATGTCCTGGTTCTCACGGAGGAACTCGACGAACTCGCCTTCCTATTTGCTGTTGAGCCCGGCCCCAATGATGACGCACTTGCTCGGGTCGGAGGGGTCCAGAGCAATCCTCTTGCTGCCCTTGTCTGCCTGAAATGCAGTCTCATCTTCCGATCTCTTGGTCTTCGTGCTCGGCATGGGTGCCTTCGTCTGAGCTTGGCCAATCGCTACGACCTTGTCGAGCTGGCACCGTCTGCATCAATGACTAGGGAATCGACCAGCTTGGAGCCGGCAAATGAACATTCTAGTGACTTCTTGTAGTCACCGCACACAGTGATGGGACCATTCAGCCCTGGAAGCTTCATCTTCAGGTAGGGATGGAATACATTGAACATGAACTTGGATATTGTAGGCGATCCGAGCAGAAGATGGTACATACTGCTCAGGTCGGCCACCTCGAACCAGATCGGCTCTCGGCGGAAATTTTCTTCCGAACCAAACACTACCTCCAGCCGAATACGGCCCAACGGAGTACATGAAAGGCCGGGCACTATCCCATTTAAAATGTTCCTGTTGGGTTCCAACTCACCCTCACTGATGCCGAGCTTGATCATTGTATCTAGGTACAGAACGTTGATAGAGCTGCCCCCATCAATGAGAGTTCTGGTGAATTTGCATGAGTACAAGGGTGCTGCCACAATCGCATCCACTACGAGCGCATAACTGTATGGGTTTGGCATTACGCTTGGGTGGTCTTCTGGGCCCCATGCAATGATGTTGTCCGACCAGTTCATCCTCTGGGAAACTGCTGGCATAGTGGCATTGACTGTCTGCTCTTGGGCTCTCCGACTTCCCTTGTCATCCGACTCGCTGGTGAAGATCATGTACGCCGCGTCCTGGCGCGGGAACTGCGGACGTGCATTCGGTGGTGGTGGACCTGGGGTGGGGGTGGTGGGAGGTTTCCTGCTCCTCCCTTCGATAGACGCTCGACCCAGATGCATTGCCGAGTGGTATGAGATGCGGGCTTGCCGACTCCACTGTACATTTTTCATGGCTGGTTAATCATGTCCTCAAAGGTATATGGGGGCCTGATCTGACCCTGCGGTCTTTCTGTAGGTTTTTGCCTATGACTGCCTCCCGCAACCCCTTGTTCATCCTGCTGCTGAACTACTGCCACCTGCCGATTGCCATATTGGGCATTGATACGTCTCAAACGTATCGATAATTTATGCTCGCTCCATGCATGTTTTGTGTGATATTGCTATGATCTAGATACACTTTCATACACTTTTGATCATATTTGGACTAACCTACTAACTCAGTGCACCCCCAATGCCAGTTCATGTTTTCTGCTCTTTTTCTATTCCAGGTTTCCCCCATATTAAAATTGCTCCAAAAATTCGGGAAAATCGGATAAAAAGATCAGCGTAACGGAGTCTTCCAGAAACACCCAAGTGGGGCCAGAGGGCCACCACCACTGCGCGCACTTGTAGTTCATGATCTAGATATGTAATTCTCCTCGGTTCCGCTGCCTCCGCGCTTCCAAGATCGGGAGCGCCAGCAGACCTCTTCCCGGGACCCTGCCGGAGGGAGGATCGACCTCCGGGAGCTTCCTCTCCACCATGGACGCTTCCCGGATGTGCCGTGAGTAGTTTCCTTTGGACCATGGGTCCGTGCTCAGTAGCTATGTGATGTTCTACTCCCCTCTTTGTTCTTCATGGTTTAGACCTCGTGAGCTGCCCTACATGATCGAGGCACATATGTAATCTTTCTGCTGTTGCTATGCTGAGTTTGATGATTTCTGATGGATTATGAGATAATGTTCAGATTGTGATAGAGTAATATATTTGGTTCTTATCTTTTATTAAAAAAAATCCTAAGTAATTCTTGCATGTTCTCCGTTGCTATTTATTGCTTTGGCCAAGTAGTAGGTAGTAACTCCAAGAGGGAACGTTGTGCTCGATTGTGGGTACATGCCCCCTGATGACACGCTTGAGTGACAGAAACATGAGTCTAGGGGATGTGATGTGGCCACAAGGGGGAAATCAACGGTGCTTGTAACCGCGGTTACAAGAATTGTTTACTTTACGCAAAGTTCTTTTAATGAAGTTGTCTGTTTCTTTGGGTTTACACTTTGGGTGGTGCTTGCAACTTAATACCAGCGAGATGTTCTGGATAGATATCTCAAGGTGGATGATTAGTAGTAGATGCAGATGGATTTCGGTCTACTTATCTTGGCGTACTGCCCATGCTTTTGAGCCCCTTCCTTTCTTTTGTAGCATAGCTAGCATTGCAGTGCTTTTATAATCATGTCAATTGCCTTTCTGTAATTTGTTTACCTCGCATAGCATCTTTATCGTCTTTTTGGAGAGAGACATCACTAGTGAACATCACGGGACCCATTCCATATTCTCATCAATGTTTACACGCTCATTTATTTTCTTGATTTTTTACTTTCAGTTGCTATCATTATCATTATCCTATGTTTCTTATCCTTTGTAAACAACAAGACCGAAGAGATTGACAACATCTTTGAACTTCATTGGGAGCAAAGTTAATTGTGTTGTGTGCAGGTCCGCGTCAGGTGCGCCGCTGACACCTACTTATCATCGCCGGAGTCCTACTCGTCGATACTCAACCTTGGTATTTTCACCGAGGGAAACTTTCTGCTACGCTGCATCTTACCTTCCACTTGGGGTAACCAACGAAGGGCGAGAAGCAATACTCTCTAGCATATAAGGCCTCCGGGTGCTCATCCTTCCTCTTGTTGAAGCCTATGTTGTTGTTGTTGAAGTTGTTGGGGGGTGTTGTTGTTTTTGAAGTTGTTGTTCCGCTGGATCTCGCGCCTCTCTCGCCGATTGGGACCATTTGGCCCTCCTGCTTCTGCCGATTGCTGCTGCTGCTGTCCAGAGGACTGCCCCTGGATAAAACCGCTGGGACTCAGTTGGATCGGGCGCATTGCAGCAACATACGCTGCGAATGAATTTTCTATCCTCATCAGATCGGCCAAAGATATGATCTAATTGCGCAGGAGCTTGTGCTTCAACAATGACCCATCCAAGTAGCCGTCAGTGAAGTACTGGATGGATTGGATCTCATGAACTCCCTCGCAAGTGTTTCTGAGCTTGATCCACCGCTAAAGATAATCGCGAAGGGGCTCGTCCTTTCCTTGTACACACAACGCCAGGTGCCGAGGCAGACCTGGGCGCTCATACGTGCCGGTGAAGTTCTGAACAAACGCATCATCAAAATCCTTCCAGCAATTGATGTTGTTGCTGGGAAAACTGATCAACCAGGACCGAGTTGAACCTTTAAGCATGAGTGGTGCATAACATAATGCAACACGCCGAATGCCTCCTACGATGCCGACTGCGGTCATATAATCTACCAGCCAATCCTCTGGCTTGACTAATCCATTATACTTGGCGGTGTCCCTGGGCAATGTGAAGCCTTTAGGGAACTGCTCTTGCCGAATGCGCGGGCCAAAGCATGCTGGACCCGCTGGTGCATCGTCTTCTGGCTGCTTATCTTGCTGCAGCTGCTCGATACGGTGCCTTGCATCATTATCCCCGATTGCTCCGGGACCTAGACGTTGACTCATCGTCGGCCGAACTGACGCCGCCGGTTGCTCATAATGCCTGATGTTGACTGCTGGGTCATCCCTCCGAATGCCCCCTGGAGCCCCTTGATGCTTCCGACTGCGGTGCAAACTTCCATGTGGCGAAGATGCCTACCTCTACTGTCGAGGTGGAGCATTCGGCTGGTTTGCGCCCGCAGTTGCCCGAGCTGATCTTGATGCTACTGGCCCTTGCTGCTCGGTGGCTGCCTTTTGCTGCTGGCTTGCTACTGCTAAGAGATCGTGCATTTGGCGCGTCCTCTCTCGCAGCACTTGTCCTTCCAGATGCTCCAGCTCGGTGGCGATCTGCTTGGCAGCTCTCATGTTCTTCACATGAGAACTGTATGCGATCTGTGGAGCGATGATGGTGGATGTTGCTTGCTGCTGGGCTCCTCCCAGCTCTCTGCCGACCTCTCGGCCATCCATACGAAGCTCATCTATCACTGGGGTGGAATGACACGCTGCTTGATGCCGTGCGCTGCATTATACTCCCGAACTGTTGCTTCCAGACGACGTTTTTCAGAGTCTATCCGATCTAATTGCTCCTTTAGAGCTTGGTGCGCCTTCTCCAGCTCGAAGTGCGCTACTGTTGGGTCGGCGTTCAGCTCCACGGGAGGGCGAAGCACATCCGGTGGGTTTATTGTGCCTGCTGGTGCAGTGGTTGCTTCCCTCGTGGCTCGGGTCGCTGAAGTGGAACTGTGGCCACTGGATGCTCCCGCCATCATAACCTCCGCATGGATGTGCGCAGTCGTACCCTCTGCTCTGTTAGAACCCTCTGTTAGGTATGTGCTAGAATCAAGTCTCACTTTGCATCATGGAAAATTTTCAAAAAGAAAATGAAATGGGAGAGAGAACACCCCCCAGATGAATTTAATTCAAATGGCCAGAATAAAAGTTGCTCCAAAAATTCCTTTTGCATTTTTGAAAAGTCTCATAAATGAGTGTGATCACATATCAAGTGATGTGAGACCAACCCCATGCTCATGGATTTTTCAAATATTCAAACAGGAGCATGGAATTAAACAAATACCCCTATTTGAATTTGAATTCAAATATTTTGAATTTCAAAAATGTTCAAAAGTTGGGAATGACTAGCTACTAGTCATGTAATTCAAAATATAAATTTTGAGCATTTATAAAAATGCCTAACTATTTTATTTGATTGGGCAAACAAATTACAGAAAAGAAAATAACGAAAGGAAAGATTAAACAGAAGAATAAAAATAGAAAACCTTACCTTTCACTCAGGGCGAGGCCCAGCAGCCGGCCCAGCCAGCCCACCAGGGGCACAGGGGTCTTATTCCCCATCCCGCGCCCCCAAGCTGCTCGGTGGAATGCCAACGAGCTAGCCGAGCACGGCGACGTCGCTAAGGTCGCCACCTGCCCCTCCCGAAGCCTCTAGACGCTCCACGCAACTCCTGGACGAGCCGTGCATCATTCCCCCCCCCTCTGGAGAACATCTCGCTCTCTCTCTCTCGCCAAGCACGACGACGACCCGAGCGCCGCCGTCGCCATTGCGTGAAGCAACCGTAGCCACCGTCGTCCCCGAGCTGCACCAAGGTGTCCGCCGTGCTCCCCGACGTCGTCTTCGTCCCGGTGCAGAAGGAATCGACCCCGGAAGCCTTGTAGCTTCCGCCCCACTCTTCGTCTCCGACGACGGCCGCCGCACGATTTCTTCGACTGCCTCGCCGTTGAAGCATCTCCGACCCCGCCGTCTCTTCCATTGCAACCAGGGTGAGGTCCTGCGTCGATCCCCCCTACTACCCCCTTCCCGTTCGCTCTCTGTTGCGATCCGCCATGAGAGCAGAGGAAGCTCGCCGCCTCGGTCGAGCTAGCCCTCGCTCCCGTGCCCCTGGCGTTGCCCCAGTGCACGCGTTTGACGCCTGGCACCGCTAGCTTTCGAACGTACCCACCCCGAGCTCAAACCGTGCACTCCAGCTCCACTCCCGTCCTCGCCGTTGTTCTATTTCCGCCGGAGTTGTCGCCGTCGTCGCTGCAGCCATCCCCTCGAGCCCCAGCTAGGTCTAGTCGACGCGGGTGAACCTCAGCAACATGCCGGTGCCCTCCCCTTGGCCTCCCATGCCCTTAATCGCTGTCCCGAGCAACTCCGGCGAGGTACAGTGCTCACCGCCGGCGAGCATCTCCATTAGGGCTTAACCCCAGCACTTAATCACCTTGGCCCCACCCGCAGGGTCACTAACATGTGGGATCATGCCCTGCTAATCCCCCCTGGTTATTTCAAATCGACTTAATCTGTTTAATTAACCCATTGAAACACTGACATGTGGGTCCCAGTGGCCAGAGGCCCCATGACGTCATGATGACGCATGCATGCTGCAGTAAATGATTTTCTATTAAAAATATTCCAGAAATTCCAGAAAATGAATTAAACTTTGGAAATTCATAGAAATTTCATCCTAACTCCAAATATAGCAAATAATATGTCTAAACTTATTAGAAAAATTCAAGGAATCTGTATATGCAATCTGTTTTCATGTTTGACCAAGTTTTCTTGGGTGAACAGTGGTAACAAAGCATATGCATTCCTTTTAATTTCAAAATGGAGTTTGAATTTGCAACACCTTTGCAATACATTTCATTTAAATGGAAACCCTCACACATCAAAAGCATATACATCAAGTTTCAACCTTCAACCATGTGATTGTGCATTGTATTTATATTGCATCCTTGTTTGTTGTTTGTCGAGTAGAAGTGGAACCGGAACAGGAGGCTGCCCCCTTCGTTGAAGACCCCGATACTGAACTTCGTCAGCAAGGCAAGCAAACCCCCATTGATCATGTCGATAAAAACCCATTTCCCTCTTAGTCTCGCTTATGCATGAAATAGGATGATCACCTTGTTATCGATTCTACCGCATAGTTGAACCCATATCCTTTGCATGACCTATCATTTTGTCACAGTAGTAAGAAAACCACAATCCTAGCAGATGTAGGAGTTGATTGATATCATGTGGCCCCTGCAACTGTTACTGCTTATTGCATGCTTAGAGTTTACAATGAGGATACTTTGATCTGTGAGTCGGGATGGTAGCAATCATGTCGAAGAAGGTGAAACTGTGTTGGTGAATCTACCCTAATACAAGGTGAACGATGAGAGGCTGTGTAGGAGTACACAGTGGGTTGTCTCGTTGAACACCGCCTTAAGTCCGAGTCCTTGTGTGGTGATCCAAGAAAAAGAGTGCAACCACACATTGGGCTCACTGACCCCTCTCATCCTAGTACCTCACCCCGTTCGAACCCCAGAAGTCGCAGTAGTTCGGAGTTCTGGTAGGGCTGTGGTACGGTCTGCTAAGTGGATGAACGGCTTTTCAAGACCGGCTTGGGACCCCGTACACATCGTTTGAGGCTGTACTGGAACCTCGGCCGGACTTCCATACGGATCCCCCTCAGATAGGCGACTCTCTGGACTAGAACGGGGTTGTGGGCGAAGTGTTGTGGTGAACATCCTCGCCGACACCCCTTGAATGGTGTCGAGGCCAAAGGCGGTAACTGATGGTCATGTGTGTGTAGCGGTACACCCCTGCAGGGTTAATAAACTATTCGAATAGCCGCGTCCGCGGTAAGGGACTACTTGGAAAGCTGTTCTCCATTATTAGACAACTTCAATGGATACTTATAAAACTTGCCAAGATAAGCGTGAGTGCTATGGCGTGCTTTCTCGTGGGGAGTCGAGGAAGGCAACATAGTGGTGTAATTGGTTGGAGATGTAGTGGACTCGTGTACGCTTCTTACCTCAAGTCTGGTACTCGTACTTCAGGACTAGCCAAGTCAAAGCTGGCACTTCTTCTTATGAACCCCACCTCCCTTTACCTTGATACATGTGCATGAGTAGTATAGCTCCTACGTAAGTCTTGCTGAGTACGACTTTGTACTCACGTTTGCTTATTCTATGTTTTAGATGAACCCACTGACCCCAAAGGTGCATTCTTCCTCGAGCTCGACGACTGAAGACCAAGCTAGTGTAGTCCCAGTCAGCAAACCGGTTCCCTCGTGAAGGGCTTGTTTATAAATAAGGCTTCTCTAAGACATTTGTTAAACTTGTCTGTACTCAAACCTACTTTGCTTCTGCATGCTTGTTGTAATGTTGGATCACGGTCTCGTGACCTCTGTGTGCACTCTGTAAGAGTTATCAATAAAGATGTAAACTTTGTAGAGAATTGCAATGATACCTGCTATTCATACTAGACATGTGTGTTGCGTGTATGATTATATCATGCATGTCTTAGTATGGGTTTTCAAGACCTTAGTTGTGATCTGGCTGGCGGTCTTTTATACACCAAGTGGCCCTTAGATGTGCGCAGCTTGGGGCATCGCGATGTGATTGTTCGTGACTTCGTCACGTGCACACTTTGAAGTATGATCGAGCCCGCCCTAGACCCCGACTAAGTGATCGGGCTGGAGTACGTCTATGTAAGGGTTATAATACAATCGATAGTATGGTTGAGGCAACTTGTCTATGAGTATGGGAGTTCACCACCCATATCATTTAGACTTGTGTGCGGACGATGAGGACCCATCCCAGTTGATCATCCGGCCTGGATGGGATGCCCCTCACGTTTGATGCTTTCCGAGAACGTTCTGTGCTTGGCCTTGTCTGCTTAGACAAGTGGGTACGGTTCTCGGCTCTCCATATGATTGTGTTGTAGAGAGCCTTTCATACGCTAACCCCGGGTCCCGACATGCTCCCACATCATTCGGCCTGTCTAGCAACGGGTCTGTGAGCTCAGAGAACACTCGTACCTCCCTTGGGAAGACCTCAGGAAGTGCTACAACGAAAACGCAATGACCGCCGAAGGGAATGATGACGCCGTGCGGAAGAGGCATTCCTACCCCAAACCGCGAAGCCTTGTCCATGACATAGTCCCACGCTTCGCTCGTGAAAACCAGGCCGGAGGCGAAGCGTACGCGCGATGCAGATGATGGTCCCGTCCAGATCAGAACTCCAATCGACGCCTCGGTCTGCCCCATGGTGGGCGTCATTTGTCGTCAATATGTAACGGCAGATGCCATGGGGATGGATAAAGAGGGGGACAAACCGAGGTTGGTGTCGATGGTACCGGAATCGAGAGTGGGGACAAACACAGTGAGACACCGCGATGTACCCAGGTTCGGGGCTCTCCATAGAGATAACACCCCTAGTCCTGCCGAGCTAGCTATATGCAATAACTCTGGCTAGAATGAATTCTCCTTGAGCTGTTTTAGAGGAAGGAGAAAAGGGATCTAAGCACAACTCTCTCCTTGCTCTCTCTCTCTGGTGGGTGAAGTTGCAATAAGTGCTCCGTCATCCCTCACGCAGGAGGCGTATCCGGGGCTCTTATAGGCCGAGCCTGGGGTACAAAGGTAAATGTACAAAGGGGAGGACCCAGCTGCCAGCCTCAGACACGCTAGGGTCCTCACATCGTGTGCTCCCGGATGACCCGGTATGGACTTACAGCTCACCACGCCGCTAACTTGTAGACCTTGCTGGTGAACAGTAGAGCTAGGCGCTTAGACCTGTCGGCATGTCCGCGTGATCGGCGCTGGAGGAGACCGCACGCCTCTGACAGCCTGGATCTTCTGGGATTGCGCATTGAATGAAATTGTACCAGGTGTCCGACCTGAGATTCTGCTCGGAGGTTGCCTTGTTCTCTTCGGCCGAATGATCCTAAGTGAGGTCGATTGCACTCTCTTGGGGAAATCGGCCTCCGACCTGATCAGTTCGGCCTAGTTCTTGTCTTGTACTTATTAGCTCGGCCTTGATCAGATCGGCGATCATCAGGTCGGTGCTCTTTGCTTTGATGAAATGTTTCTCCTGGGTGACCCTACCCAGGGGTCATTCCCACGACAGCTTCCTTTGTTTTGGAGGAATATCATAGGAATTTCGTAGGATAGGTTTCTTATAGGAATTTTTCCTTTAGAGCTGTTTGGTTCATAGGAATGGATTCCTATTCCTACATAGGATTGGTTCATATCCTTCACATTTCAAAGGAAAATAAAAATGAGCCTAGACTCAATGAAAAAATTCCTTTGGTGTAAACCAAATGACATCTCTTTTCCTATCCCTACTCATAGTACTGGAGATACATGTCATCTCATTTCCTACGAATTTCCTATTCCTATGATAATCGTATCCTATGAACCAAAGGAGGCCTAAGGAGTGATAATTCCCTACTTATGTAAACACCTCGGTGTACAACCTCGTTAGTAACACCTTCTTGCCATTGTTGATAACATTTTTGTGACCACCGATGGACGAGAACCTTGTCAATTTGTCCGCCTCATCTTAACGAGCAGGAAAATGGTTCTCCTTGTCCCTCGCCCTTGGTTCTGACATTGTTGCCGACATAGATGACAAGATGTTCTCTAACAAACCTTGCATTGTGGTCGCATACTATGTCACCACCCTTCCAATTCTAGAGCCACCCTTACTACAGTTCCACAGGACCGAAACATGACTCTTTTGTACATCGCTGTTCCCAAGGTTATTCCTCGTGCTTAGCATCGTATGTGATTCACGCGTCCTCTATCATAAGATGGCAGTGTGATATCAGACTGAGTGATTATGCCTGATGCTCTGGCCCCCCTTTTTCATCATCCGTCATCGACATCGAATGCATGCCTATCCGGTTGAAACTTCTTATACCTTCTTTTGTTTCTCTTGATGTATTTCCCTGAATTTAGACTGAAGAGATACTCTGTACCCCATTCCCTCTGACTGCCTCGGTTGGTTAACCTTGTACCGATCATACCCCCTTAAGTTTCCCCTCCTACCCTATTCGTAAGTATAATGAAGACCCCGATGGAAGGATGACAACTCGTCGAAAGACACTGACGCAGAGAAATGAAGACATCAACGAGAAGGATTAACTTCTTCGATAAGGGCAACAAGAACCAAAAGATTCGTTAGAATACGAAACCAAAACTTTAACCCTTACACTACCTTTTAATTCTCGGGGCGAGAATTATTTGAAGTGGGGGAGATTTTTAACATCCTTAGTGTCAAGAAACAGTTATCTTTTGATAATGAAAATTCCATATGATTAGCAAGTCACTAATCGCCATTGATCATACCCAAATCAAATTCAACTTAATTGCATGGACCAGAAACAAAGTGGGAAATAAACTTGAACCAAAAATTGTTCAAACAATTTTAATAAATGAATAAAAGTCAGTAGAACAAGATACTATGGTAAAGGATATTTAATATAACACTTAAATATTTTAAACGATTCAAACAGTAGCCAAACAGTCTATTTTAATCATTTATAATTTAGATAAAGAATTCAAATGATTTTATAAAAGTCCCATACTTTTTGCAGCATCCTATTAAAGTGTAACAGTGATAGTGGTGCAAGTTTCATCAATTACAAAAATGAAAACTAGCTAAACAAATAAAAACAGAAATCAAAATAAAGCAGAGAAGAGAAAAATGCCAAAGACACTAAGTAATGCACTGGGCAAGGCCCAACCACCAGCCAGCTCACCATCCCTCCTTGTCTTCTTTATCTGTACAGAGAGGAGACACAGAGCTTGCGTGTCGAGCATCCCGGCGGCCATGGCCATGGATGGCCTTCACGTCGTCTCTTTCGTTCTATAAAGTGTCCCTCAAAACCCTAGACCCCGTCTCGACCAATCCCCTCCCGATCCCCCTTCGCCCCCTCCTCTTTGGCTCAATATCGAGCTCGGGCTCAAGGCAGTGACCGCTGCCGTCACCATGAAGGTCGTCGTCGTCGCGGCCATCGGCGCCCCCGCTCACTGAGAAGATGTCCAGGGACTTCTCCGTCGTCGTCCACTGCACCTACGCCTACTGGAATGAGCCGGGTGGCCCCGTGCACTCGCCGTCGTGACCATCTTCGCCCCCGGCCGCCGCGGACATTGACGTCGATCTCCACCACCAGTGCGCCTCGGCCTCGCCGATCATGTCCACAGGCCTCCCTGTGAGCTTCTTCCCCGCTTTCCCTTTTTCCCGGTCTCGATCGGTCGTTTTATGTCGCCTGCGCGCCGCCTACCGCCATGGCTGGAGCTCAAGCTCCCTTGCTGCTTGGACCGCTTCTGATGTGCAGCTGCTCCGCTTGGCCGCCCCGTCGCGTGCGTGCCCACTCGTGCATAGTCGCGCCTCGTCGCGGCCCCTCACCCATGCTGGTCGGCGTCGCCGCTGCTCGCTGCTGGCCATGGCCGGCATTGGCTGTGTGCGTGCATAGTGTGTGTGCGTGTGTGTGTTTTGCGTGTGTGTGTGTGTGTGGTGTATGTGCACTAGTATAGCCGCCCATGATGCTTTGCAAGCTACTGCTGCTGCTTTACGATTTCCAAAACATCCACAAAACCAGCAGCAAAACACCATCAAAATCTAGTTTAACATAGCTAAAAATAATATGAATGGAAAGTAGACCTAACTAGCTCCATTTTGTTCAATCGAACCAACCTCATTTGATGCATGGATTAATTCCTATAAAATAACAAAATCCAGATTTTTGTTAAAAGCAAAATAAGTTATATCAACATGGCTATTTTAGAGCAAGAAATCAAGGTGACATAGAAGTTTGTCATGGCATCAAAGGGCATGACATGATTCTATTGTTGTTGTAGTACAAAACACCTATAGGATGCATTTCCATGGGAGCCATAGATAAATGGCAATCATCAAGCAAAGTTGGTATCTATTAAAAATTTCTAGAAATGTCATCAAGTAGCACTTTTCCAACAAGGTTTTAATTATGTAAATGAACCCTGATAAATTTGGTTTCCGTACCAGATTTGAGACCACAGCAAATTGTTCGACTTGATATAAGGCACTAACTCGACGGATGAGCAGAACGTTGAACCGTAGCCCTTCGAATACAGCTAAGTGAGGTAATAGGCAGATTCCCATGATTAGAGAAATTTCAGAAAACTGACATGTGGGCCCATACACTATTTAAATAGAAAATGATTTATTTTAATACCCAAAGGTTAACATGTGGGACCCACTGGTTAGTTGACCAGTCAACCTTACAGGTTGGCCCCACATGTCAGGTCGACCCAGTAAAAGTTACTATTCTGGATAATGTTGTATTAATTAATAAAAGAATTTCAGAAATTCTTTTAAATGATTTAAAATTTTATAAATTAATATCTTTTAATCTGTAGCTCAGATGGAAAAACTTTATACATGAAAATTGATCATTAAAATATAACGGATACGAATACGCCACCCGCATACGCCCCATCCCCTCTAACATACCGAACACAAGACATTCCCCCTCCGGAATGCCTACCCGATAATTCCCGGTGCCGGTAAAACTTTCCGGGTGAAAATGTTCTGAATATGAAAGTTATTCAGGATGGATCTACGAGCACAGATACACTATCCAGATGTCTGTCAGATGTCTCTAACAGTGCAGACATGGAACCTTCCCCTCCGGATCAACTGTCCGGTAATCAACCGGTACTAATGAATCATCCCCGGATAATTTCCCGCCCCGACGTAAGCACTTAGCACTGCGTTAGAACACTGCCAACACTGCGTTTGCCATGTCTTGAATTTGTATAGCTATTATGTTGTGTATTTATTGTTTCTTCCCCCTTATTCTTCGGTAGACACCGACACTGCCGCCGACGACACCGTTGCCGAGTACGACTACTACGTTGACGACCGTACCCCTACTATCGAGCTTCAAGGCAAGGAGAGCCATTCTCCTTCCCTAGATCTCGCCTATCTTTTTCGTACATTTCTTGCACTGGGAATTGTTGTTGTTGCTACGTTGCTTACCTATTCCATTGCATAGCCTGTCATTGTCACCCCTTGATGTACCTTCCTTTATCCTATGCTTCCTATTAATTATATATATTATATTCAGCAGTTGGCCTTGCGCATTATTAGTTAACTAGGATTAGATAGCTGGCCATGATCACTCTGGGGAGTGAACGCGGATACAAAATACATATAACTGCCATAGGTACGGTACAGAGCAGACCCCGCCGAAGGCCCCTATCACGGCTCTACCGAGCCACCTCAAGTGTGAGCCATCGAGGAGTAATCCGCGTACTCCACTCGTTGCCAACTCTGTAGTGTCGCCCTAGGGTTCTGAACCACAGTGGTCCTTAAAGGTATGAAGTCGGGTGACCCAACGGTGCCCGCGAGTGGTATTGCGACGGGACAACAGGGAGGGAATACCGATGTACTGGTGGGCTTGGACCCTGATCGTTGTCCGCGAGAGTTACCAAACCACGAAAGTCGAGCTCTTCCAAGAGCACATGCCAGATAAGGTAAGGAGACGGTTCACCTTGTCAGTAAACTTAGAGCTTTGACGGGACGATAGGGAAGCCCCCGATGAACCGGTGGTCCTGACTGTTGTTCGTTGTCCGGTGTGTTACTAGTCGGGCAAAGATAACGGTTGCCTGCGAGCTAATAATAAAATGCTTAAATGGGTCAGGTGGATGACGAGTGGGTCGACATGCCCTATCTGTGCCACATCCAAGTGGGATTACGGTCTGGGCCCTCCACGGTGTACATTCTATCGAAAGATCTTCAGACGTCAGCTTTACCTCGGGCTGATTGCGGATACGTCTCAAACGTATCTACTTTTCCAAACACTTTTGCTATTGTTTTGCCCTCATTATTGCATGATTTGGACGAAACTAACCCGGACTAACGATGTTTTCGGCAGAGCTGTCTGTATGGTTTTATTGTGTGCAGGAAAATGGATTTTTAGGTGTCTCAGAAAATTCCAGGAAAAATCACAGAAAATCCACGCACCCGAAGGACCAATATACCAGAAGTGGGGCCAGAAGGCAGCCAGGGGGGCCCACCCCTGGCCGCGCCAGGAGGCGGCCTGGGAGGGTCCTCCACCCTCTGGCGCCCTACTTTGCCCCCTATTTATTCCCGTGGCGAGAAAACCCCAGAAGAGAGGTCAATTTCCAAATTCTCGTCACGGAGCCGCCGCCACCCTCTGTTCTTCTCCGGGAGGGCTAATCTGGAGGCTGTTTTGGCCTACGGTGAGGGGAGATCATCGCCATCATCATCATCACCACCCCATCCTCCCTCCATGACTTCTCCTTCCATGTGTGAGTAATTCCCTGTTGTAGGCAAAGGGGATGGTAGGGATTGGATGATCTAGATCATGTAATAATTTGTCAGATTTTTTGGGGCATGTTGCCTATCATCTAGATTGGTGTTTATCATATTTGCTTCAACTTGTTGCTCTTAATGTTTGTCACTTTGGGCCCGAGTGCCATGTTTTCAGATCTGAACCCTATGTGTTTGCATGAATATATTTGTGTTTGTGATCCTATCTGCGAGTTGTATGCACCTGTTATAGTCCAGAACCGGCGATCCCAAAGGTGACAGCTTGGGACACCAAAGGGGATGGACTATAGTTTGAGGATTCCTTGTATCCATTGATTGTTAATGCCTTGTTCCAGTGCTCTTTGACAGGAGCACCTTAATCTCCATAAGTTCCTTTTGGCCCCGTTCGTAGCGGGATGGTAGGACAAAATATGTTGTGCAAGTTCTTATTGCAAGCACGTACAACTACATGTGGGGTACATGCCTAATGTTTGATATATGCCTAGATGATCATTGCTTTTCTGTGTGCCTTGCCCCAAGTTAAATACATGATGTATCTCATCCATGCAGCACCCAACCATCCATCTCCCTAGCCTACAGTATTTTAAATTTTGCTAGTTACTAGTTGTTTGCTTTTGCTGTTTTACTTTCGTTGTTTCACCGCCACTATTTCGTTGCCACCATCACTTCCATATCGCAGTTACTATTAATATCTTGTTGGAAGTAAGTGTATCTCAGGTGCGGTTCAATTGACAACTCCATTGTCAAAGCTTGCGGGTATTCTTTGGCTCCCCTTGAGTCGAATCTATAAATTGGGTTATTCTTACCCGCGAAGACTATCTCGATCCCCTGCAGTTGTGGGTTATCAATTGTCGGGCTTGGACCGCCTACTCCAGTAGTGGGAGGTGGGTCTGCTTCATCGGCCAGTCACGTACCGTGTAGGAGTGCATAAGGGCAAGGGTCCAAAGTCCCTGCGTACTTAGGATTTAGACCGACGGATGGCCTCTCTGCTGATCCTAGGTAGGACAACGTCATGTCGGATAGCCTCGGTGGGGTGTTCCCTAACAAGGTGTACGCCACCCTGGAGATCCGAGCATGTAGGGTAACAGTAGTGCAGCACCTGCAGGGAAGATAATCTATTCGAATAGTTGCGTCCACGGTAACAGGACGCTTTATGCTGAAGCCAGACTCTACTACTACAAACTACTACTACTAAACTGATTGGTTCCGGGTTTTTTTCCTCGCAGGGAAGTCGAGGAAGGATTCTCGGAGGCATTGATAATTGTTAACTAATACAACTTACTATTATACGATGCTGCAGCAAGTTCTGCTGCATTGTTACTTTATGCTTTATATATAACTGTTGGCTATTCTCTTCTTGTGCTTCAAGAATCGTTGGAAGATGCTATCCTTATTCTGGTTTTCTGCAGTTCAGTCCACTATATAGCATCCCCTTTCCATTTGATACAAATGCATAAATGCTTATTAGTCGGACATAAGACTCGCGGGTATGCTATATACTCACCCCCCCCCTCTTGCTTTTCTATCTTGTTTTATATACCCGTATTGCTGCAACCAGACGCTGGCGCCCAGGAGCAGGAGTACCCCGGAGGCGCCTACTACGACGTCGAGTTCCCCGTCGACCAGGAGTAGTTCGGAGGTTCCCAGTCAGGAGGCCTCACCTTTTCGATCGTTGTTGATTTTGTGCTAGCCTTCTTAAGGCAACCTTGTATTCTCGTGTCTGTACTCAGATACTATTGCTTCCGCTAACTTTGTGCTCTCGAGCTGTTGAATTCGAGCCCTCGTGACCCCTGGCTTGTATTATACAGCTTGTATTATTTAATTTGTAGAGTTGTGTTGTGATATTTTATCGTGAGTCCCTGATCATGATCGTGTACGTTGCGTGTATGATTACTGGACATGACTTGATTTTGGGGGCGTCACACGAGCCAAGGGAGAAGGGAAGCCAGCCTACGACCCAGTCAAAATTGAAGGCATGAATCAGCTCAATTGATTCTGAGAGCTATTACCCCTAGGGCTTCGTTTGTTTCAAGGGGTTTGAAAGGGATTAGAGGGGGGAAACCTTGCAAGGCCCAAAACCCTCTACAATCCACTTGGGCCTATTTGTTTCGCGTGGTTTTGCCAGCCCATTCCACCCGAAACCCCTCCGAAGCTCTTTGACCCACGCGGTTCTTCATCCTTGTGGGCACAGGCAGGGAAGAATCGCCCCGAAGCAGCCGCCGCCCCTCTCCTCCTCCTCGACACGCCACCGCCCCTCCCCTTCCTGACGCCATCAGATCGTTGGCGTTCTCCCTGTGAGTCTCTGCCGCACGCGCCTCGCCGTCGGTACGCATCCCTCGATCCCCTCCATTTTTTCACCCGCCTTTGTCGAATCAGTGCTGCCGATAGGGATAAAACTTTTCTCGCGTCTCTCTGATCATAATCGCGCCTTCGCTCCTATGGATTGGATTAGCTGGCCGGGGGAGAGGGGGTTGCTAGCTTTGTCCTGTGATACGTCCCAAACGTATCTATAATATCTGCTTGCTCCATGCATGTTTTGGGTGATATTGTTATACTTTTGATGAACTTTCATACACTTTTGATCATATTTGGACTAACCTATTAACTCAGTGCACCCAAGTGTCAGTTTCTGTTTTATGTTGTTTTTGTATTTCAGATTTTCCATTACTTAAAGTGCCAGAAAAAATCTGGGAAAATATATAAAAAATCAGCGACCCGGAAGCTTCCAGACTCCCGAAGGGGGGTCAGGGGGGCCCACCAGGAGTCTAGGTGGCCAGGGGGCACGACCTAGGGTGGGGCTGCGCCGGGAGGCCGCTGCACTCCCTGGTGGCCCCCTGGCTGCCTCCCTTCGCCTATATTTACCCCTCGTCACGAAACACCCGAAGCAAGAACCCCTTTTTCGCGATGTCGCCTCTGTTCCGCCACCGCCGCGCTTGCAAGATAGGGAGCACCAGAAGACCTCTTCCCGGCACCTTTCCGGAGGGAGGATTGACCTCCGGGAGCTTCTCCACCACCATGGACGCTTCCCAGATGAGCCGTGAGTAGTCCACCTTGGACCATGGGTTCATGATAAGTAGTTGTATGATGTCTTCTCTCCCCCTTTGCTCTTCATTGATTAGACCTTGTGATCTCCCTTGCATGATCAAGGCACATATGTAATTCTTCTGTTGTTGCTATGTTGAGTTTGCTAGGATCTGATGGATTATGAGATTATGTTCAGATTGCGATGAGTAATATATTTGGTTCTTCTCCTTTTATATTTTTTTTCTTGAGTAATTCTTGCATGTTCTCCGTTGCTGTTTATTGCTTTGGCCAAGTAGTAGGTAGTAACTCCAAGAGGGAGCGTTATGCATGATTGTGGGTTCATGCCCCATGATGACTAGCTTGAGTGACAGAAACATGAGTCTAGGGGATGTGATGTTGCCACAAGGGGGAAAACAACGGTGCTTGTAACCGCGCTTGCAAGGATTGTTTACTTTACGCGAAGTTCTTTTAATGCAGTTGTCTGTTGCTTTGGGTTTGCACTTTGGGTGGGGCTCGCAACTTAATACCAGCAAGATGTTCTGGATAGATATGCCAAGGTGGATGATTAGTAGTAGATGTAGATGGATTTCGGTCTACTTATCTTGGCGTACTGTGCATGATTTTGAGCCTCTTCCTTTCTTTTGTAGCATAATTAGCATTGCAGTGTGTTTTTAATCCTGTCAATTGCCCAGCTGTAATTTGTTCACCTCGCGTAGCTGGTTATCGTCTTTTGGGAGAGAGACATCACTAGTGAACTTCATGGGACCCCGGTCCATGTTTTCATTAATGTTTACACCCTCAATTTACTTCTTGCTTTTACTTTCTAGTTGTAGTTACAATTACCACTATCATTATCTCTTGTGTTTGATCATTTGTAAAAAGCAAGGCCGAAGAGATTGACAACCTCTCTGTACTCGTTGGGAGCAAAGTTATCTGTATCTGTGTGCAGGTCCAGGCAAAGCAAGTGATTTTCAACAGCGCATCACTTGCCGAACCACCTACTTGTCGTAGTCGGAGTCCTACTGGTTCGATCTCAACCTTGGTATCTTTGCCAAGGGAAATTTGCTGATATCTACATCATACCTTCCACTTGGTGTAACCAACGAAGGGCGAGAAGCCGTTATAATCTCTCGTACCAGCAGCCTGCCTACGAATTGCGATTTTTAATCGGTGGATGTGCACAGCCTTCGCTCAAGCAAACCGGAAGGAAGGAACCAACCAAAAGGGAGAGCAACAACATGCAGCTAGCTTTGGATCACCGCGCCCTGCCTTTCCTCTCAGGGCTCCCATGTTTCGACTGAAACACACCACACGGCCCTTCAAAATCCATCTCTCTCGTTGCCTTTCTGACGGGGTTCGCTTTTGTTCAAACTTATGATTCGCACATCATGTGCCCATCATACATTGCCAACCGAGCGACGCCAAGCATCGCACATAGATAGTAGTAGTAGGATACTCTGAAATACTACTACAGTGCTATTCGGAGTATTAATACTAGTATGTTCATGTGGAAAGTTTGCAACATGGTTCAGGTATTAGGATTTCTGTAGCCACGGGCGTTTGTTTTCCGTAGAATTACTTTGGGTCGTGTGCGGATTATGATCCGAATCTCTTTGTTTTACATGCGATTCTGCTAGCCGATCAAACTGAGTAGAAGATGTTGTCCAGTGTCCACAAAATTCGATCCCCTTGGTTTGCTATGGATGGTCTCACAAAAAATCATATGAGTGTGATTCGGTCATATGGAGTTATCAGTTGTTCATGATCATATAGTTTATTTTACTCAACTATGCATGCAATGTTCTTGATTTGTCTACTTTTTACCCATTTCAGGACCCGCCCCTATGTCATGTGCTAGTTCAAAATTTGCAAACGATGTGATCTGCTGAACATATCCTGGGAATGGTTCACTTAACCACTTGGAACTAGTAGTTCCCAGTAATTCTCTCCAGAATTCAGATATTGTTCTCCAACATCTAGTTAATCATGTATCGATCTGCCATAGATATTGTTCTCTCTTTACTCTATCTTAGGTTGATCTAGTGCTTGAAACTTGAAACTGAACTTTGTTGTTACTGATAATTGAAAGATCCCAATTATGGTCAGATAAAAACTATGTTTACTACATGTTGCTGCCAGATTATGAATAGTTGTAGAAACAGTTTCATTACTCTGTTTGAGGTGCAAATAACAGTCTTTTAGTTGTATTCACTAGTTCTGAACTCTGACGAAGAGGAGAAGAGATATGAAAAAGATTTCTCAGTTGTGGTCATGGCGTTATTGCCTATCTGTTCTTGCAATACCAAATAAATGTTCACTGTAATTACCCTATTGTTATTTGGGGATTGATTGGTGTCTTCTACCTTATGGCAGGAACAAGAATTCTGGAATAAAAAGGGTGGCGCCGATGTGAGAAGTGTTTCTGTCTCACTTGAGCTGCTATATTAATTAATTTTTAATGATGGATCATTGGACCATATTGTGTGTGATGGATTCATGAACAAACTAGTGCTTGTTATTATGCTTGAACATAGTACGTGCCATGTGACATGTTTGTAAAATATGATATATTTTTATCCCATCATATTGTTGTAACGGATATCAATATATGTCAGTTTTTTCTGAGATATTTGAGGTGCAGACTTTTGAATCTTTTCTTGTAAAGAATTTGAGCTATTGTGCTTTTGCTTTGCTCTCCTTGGGACTTCGAGTCTACCAAATATTTAGTTGATATGATGTTGTTTTACTTACAAAGATTGCATTTTTAGTTGTTCTGCACATCTTATCTCAATATGCAAACCCACTCTAACAAACAACAATTTTATATGGAGGGGATTGTGGAAGAAGGGGTTTTGAGGATTTAAGAGGATTTGAAAGGATTGGATTGAAGAGGGGGATTCACCAAATCCTCCTAAATCCCCTGCCTCTAAAACCTCCCAAATACTCCTCAAACAAATGAGGCCTAGAGGGTTTAGTAATATAGAAGACTAGAAGGGGATTGCACACTTTGTTGCGCCGTTCTACAATTCTGATGTACCATTGCATTTTTATAGTTTAATGTGTGGCTTTTTCGGAGCTATTATAAGATGTATTATGGCAGAAAAAACCAGCTATCCACCAAACTTAACTTGTCCATGTCAGTTCTTTCCAATGAAATCTCAACATGAGCTCAAAGATTTATAAAATATGGTTCATCAAATGGCTAAGCAACCCAACAACAAAGAAACTACCACCAAAAAAACAGTTGATTTACATGTTCATGTCTGGTTATGCCAAATTAGCAATGAAGTTTATCTAAATTCCTGACTTATGGTGAACTTATTGCAAAGAGATTGTGTCAGTGACATATAGTGAATAACCTGTCTAGTTTATAACAACTCTCTCTATCCATAGATCTTTGAATTGCACATGTACATAACACTGAATTTTTGTCTCTTGTTTCCTGGTATATAGGAAGAATGACGAAGGATGGCAGCTAACAACTAAAGCTCCCAGAAAAATGAATTGCTCATCAATTGTTTTGTGATCTAAAAGAACAAATTCATGATACTGAAAAATTAAATGATCTCATTGGCATGTATACAAATATACATTCTGCATATAAACCTATTGAAAGTTTTTAAAACCATGCATGAGGAATGCATTTGATCAAAGATAGGAGAAAAGTGAAAAACCCAATACAAAGTCAACAGTACACACAGCCTCCAGTAACGAACAACACACACCCACACAGAGAAAACAACACCCTCAAAGAAAGAACTATACTACAACCCAGGCAAAAGAACAGCTTCAGAGAAAGTGACCTTCAGACACAAACTAACACACCCCACAAAGCAGCACCATGAAAGAGCTAACTACAACCCAAGAAGTAGAACAACTACAATGTGGATAAACACTAGTTGTTAGTCAGAAGATTCCGCCAGCAGCACGACCACCATGATCCCTGCACGAACTCCACGATGGATGCAGATGTATTCGGCTGCACATCTAAATGTACCCCTGCTTGCGTACAATAAACAGTACATCCGCTTTTCTCCAGAAGCTCCAAACTTTTGTTGGTGGCGACGACCCACAACCTGGCCTTAAAAAGAAGCTACATCCATCCCCACATTAGGCCACAAAATACACCATGGGAGGAGCTCCTGATCCAAACAAGGAAGGATTGCCCTAGAGGTTAGCCCAAATCAAAGCAACTACTGATGATATTTTGCGATCGCACAACTAGAAAAAGGTTTGGAACCAAGAGGAGACAAACAGGTTCAGAAAGGGACAATAAGAAATACTTACAATTGAATCCAATGATGTATGAGTTTATATTGTCGTAGACAATAAGAAATAACTTTATGGAATCAATAGGGAGATGTATTTCCACTGCATCACATTTTCTTTCAACTGAAAGTTTTTTTTATATTAAGTGATTAGAAGACCATTTAACGATACCATCAACTTCTTAAGATTTAATTTGATTAGAACATTTAGACAGAAACACTGCATACTTCTAACCCAATCAAGCTAATAGGTTCTTATCAGCATTTTTTCGTACTTATTACATGCATAATATCCTCAAGTTGTGTTAGCCCCATGTTAGAAATTGTATAGGCCGTTAATAAGAAATGATGTTCTTGCTAAAACTAAGCATTAGTGCAGAGTGATCGAACATAGTCTTATTATCAAGAAAAGCAAAGAGTATTACATTATCAAGCAAGTGTAGTTTTACAAAACACCTCTTATCAGTGAATGACAACTACTGCCAGCAACAACTACAGTAATAATTGAAAAGGACAACTGCTGAAAAAACTGTAATGAAAAAAAAAGTATGCCATTAGAAGGGATCATTCACCCTGTTTCCTTTTAAAATTCATGGACAAGAAAAATAAGACGAAAAAAATTCATACCGCATACCAAATACATCTTGCAAGATCTTCTAGCTTTAGCATGCCATTATTGGAATAAAATGCAAGACAATATACGCAATATGGAATGCTTCCTTTACATTCATCAAGTTCCCTGCTCCCATGGACTACAGCACACCCTGCTCATTATGAAGCATTTGGACACTAATATCTCTAGTTGTACTAATAAAAGAAAAACTGGCATTTATTTACCTCAGCAATCCATCGTAGGCTAATATTTTGTTCCAAGTTCATCACATACCCTTCAAAGTGAAGTATTAGAACTGCAAGTTAAAAAACGTATGCTAGCTAAACCTCACTCACAATGAAGGAGTCACGAGCCTTCATGATAGCTCAAAAGAAAATTTGCATGCATAGAATCAAAGAAACATGTGCTTCTATTACGAAATGGAGTGATTCAAGTTGCAGAACAACACCACCCAACCCCTAAATTTAATGGGAGGAGTGATTGAATACAATTATTATTAAATATTGAGATAGTGCTTTATACCTTCTGAAGAAATCCATAAAGTTTAGATTGTGGTGATTATTAGATTGCACTACTACAATACATCCGTCAGCACTGTACTAAATGAAGAACCAAAACTTTACCTGCCAAGTGGCATAATATTGACCCACGACAAATGTAACGCCCTCGATTTACGATCATGTACAGTAATCATACACGCAGGGTACATGATCGATATCAAGGTGCTACGGTAAATATCACAGCACAACACTAGACTCAAATAAGATAAAGGTTACAATATTACGAACCAGGGATCCAAGGATCCGAATACATAAGTCATACAAGAATAATATCTGAGTACAGACATAGTTAGTCAAGTTTTGCCTTAGAGAAGGCTAGCACAATAACATCAGAGATACAGATCGAAATGGCGAGGCCTCCTGCCTGGGAACCATCGAAACTACTCCTGGCCAGACGGGTACTCGACGTTGTAGTAGGCTCCGCTGGGTTACTCCTGCTCCTGGGCTCCATCGTCGACTGCAGCGGCCGATCAGGGAAAGCAATAAAGGAAATAAAACAAGCGTGAGTATCTAGCATACTCAGCAAGACTTAAACCAGGCTACGAAGCAGTATGCAATGTATCAAATGAAAGGGGAGGCTGTATAGTGGACTGCAAGATAGAAGTACCAGGGTAAGAGGGAATAAGCTAAGCCTATCGAAGACTAGCATCTTCCGACGAGTCTTGCAGCATGGGGGAAGAATCAGCCAACAGTCAATATAAAGCAGTAAAGGTAACAATGTAGCAAAAGTTGTTGCAACATTGTATAATAGTAAGTTGTATACATTAATCATGCCTCCGAGTTCCCTCCCTCGACATCCCCGCGAGGAAGCAAAACTCGGAACCAACAAGTATAAGATATAGTTTGTAGTGGTAGGATCTAGCTTCAGCATAAAGCGTCATGTTACCGTGGACACGGCTATCCGATAGATTAATCTTCCCTGCCATGGTGCACTAATAATTACGTCTGCACGCTCGGATCTCCAGGGTGGTGCACACCTTGTTAGGGAACACCCCACCGAGGCTATCCGATACGCCGGAGTCCATCCTTCGAGCTCAACAGAGAGGCCATCCGCCGGTCTACTCCTAAGTACAAAGGAACTTTGGACCCCTGTCCTTTGTACTCCTGCGCGGTGCGTGGCTGGCCGGTGAAGCAGGCCCACCTCCCACTACCGGAGTAGGCGGTCCAATCCCGGCGCAGGCCGCGGTACTGCTGACATCTGAAGATCCCTCGAACGAGGCTACAACGCAGAGGGCCCACACCGTAATCCCATGTGGAGGTAGTGCGTACAAGCCAATGGCTACTTAATTCATCCGCCGAATCCATTAAGCATTTTATTAGTTTTCTGTCAGATCAACCGTGATCGTTGTCCTTATTTAAGTGAGTCGCGGACAACGACAGCAGCCAGGTCCACCCCCATTACCAGAGCCGGTGGCCGCCTGCCCTGTCGTCCCACCAACTCGTGCGGTTACCGACAAGGTGAACCGTCTCTTTACCTTGTCTCGCGTTTGCTCCGGAGAGCTCGACTTTCGTACAACAGGGTATCTTTCGGCCACGAACAAGTATCAGGCCCGCCGCACACCGGTGGAATACACCTGACCCATCGTTCAGCTAAGATACTCTGCGCGGGCACCGTTGGGTCACCCGACTCCTTACCTTTAAGGACACCCGTGGATCGGTACCCTAGGTCGGCTATACAAAGTCAACCTTGAGTGGAGTACAAGGATTTCTCCTCGATAGCTCACACTTGAGGTGGCTCGGCAGAGCCGGGGTAGGGGGCTGTATCGGTGTCTGCACTGAACGTACCTGTAGCAGTTTATAAGGCAACGTTCCACGATCGCTCCCAGAGTGATGACGGCCCGCTAGCTAAACCTATTGACTAGCAAAGCGCAGGGTCAACTTATGTATATATTATATATGTATAGGCGGCATAGGATATCGGAAAGGTAATCAAGGGGCGACAATGATAAGTTATGCAGTTGAATAGGATTGTAACGTAGCCGCAGCAATGTCTAGTGCAAATAGAAAATTCAAAATAGATAGGCGATGTATGGGAGAGGTGAAGGGGCACTGCTTGCCTGGAAGCTCGACGGTAGGGGTACTGTCGTCGACGACGTAGTCGTACGCGGCAGCGGTGTAATCGGCGGTAGCAGCGGGGTCTACCGGAGATTAAGGGGGGAAGAAACAGTAAATACACTGCAATCATAGCAATCAAAGCATGGCATGACAAAATAAATGCAAACGATGGTCTAACGTAGTATGATGTAATAAGCTCGGAGCTGGAATTCATCCGGGGATGGAATGCCAGCTCCAGGTGATTACCGGACAGGGTGTCCGGAGAGGGGGGATCATGCCGGAGGTGTCGTGGACATCCGACACAAGTGTGGGTGGTGTATCCAGGTTAGTTGAACTATTCTGAAGAATTTTCGTGTTCGGAATAAATTCATCCGGGTACTTTTACAGTACCGGACAAATCATCGGACAGACGGTCCGGAGAGGGAATGTCGATGATCGGTAAGTTTAGAGGGGGTGGTTGATATACGAATAGTGTATCCGTATTCGTTATATTTTTCTGATCAATTTTCATGTATAAACTTTTTTGATCTGAGTTACGAATTAAAAGATATTGAATTTCAAAGTTTTAAACATTTTAAATCATTTAAAATCCTTTTTAATAATTTATTTATTATTTATCCAATATTATTTATATTAACTTTAATACTGACCAGTGGGTCCCACTGGTCAGTGACTTATTAATTCAATTAACTTTAATTAAGTTAATACCAGGGGTGGCCCACATGTCATAGGTACAGGTTAATTAACCAGCTAGTTAATTTAATTAGTTCTCTAATGGGGTTGGCCCCACCTGTAAGCAGAGAGGGGGGTTATTTTGTCTTTGGTTTAACTTAATAAGGAGATTAATGGGGGGTGGCCACTGGTCAGGGGGATTAGGCCCCTAACAACATTTCTAACGAGGGGGGGGGCATCGGGAAGAGACCTAAGGTCTCGCCGGCGACGACCAACCCCGGCGAAGTCGCCGTTCGCACGCAGCGGGGCACCATTCGGGGCGCCGTTCGTGGCAGTCGACGGGGGGCTTCAAGCCGCGTCGAATGGTGGTAGGGGTGGTCCAGGGGGCCGCCGGATTCGACGCCGGCGACGAGCCTTGCGGGGGCTGCCCTCGGATGTCGACGGAGTCGACGATTCCAGGCGAGGAAAAAGGCACGCGCTAATGTGTTCGGCTCCTGGGAGCAAGGCGAGCACGGGGGTGCCACAAGCGCGGTCTGGGGCGCGTAAGAGCTCGGCTCCAACGGCCATGGCGGCGTTGAGCCGCGGCTCGAACGGTTGGGAAGGCAACGGGGGAGGGTAAGTTCACGGAAGCGCGACGGTCGTAGGGGGGCTCACCGGAGCGTGTCGGGGCTGGCAGCGGGAACGGGGGAGGCGCGACGAGGCCGGGATTCGTCAACGACGGCGGCGCGGCAGTGGAGGGAAACGGCGAGGTAGCGGTGTGCTCGGAGCGTTCGGGGGCGATTCTTGGCCGGAGAAGACGAAGACGTTAGTGGCCCGTCGATTTGACACGGTGGGGAGGTGTGGGGTGGCCGTTGGCCACGATTTCTTACGCCGGCGGCGACAGGCTTCGCTCGGGTCCGAGCAGCGAAGAGGAAGACGAGGGGGCAATAGCGATACGTGGCAGGGGGCGCTAGGTTAGCTCAGGGGGCGCTAGGTTAGGTCAGGCCGTCGGGGAGCTCGCCGATGCCCGCCACGGCGATGGCCATCGCGGTGGCCACGGCCGATGGCCGCCACGCCCCTTCTTTTCCCCTGTAGCGAGAGGAAGGGGACGGTTCGGGTGGGGGTGGGCCTTGGGCTAGATTCAAGGTAGTTGGGGCGGTTAGCTAGGCCGATTGGCCCAGTGGGAGAGGGGGGTTTGGGCTTTGCCCTCTTATTTGTTTTTCTCTTGTTTTTCTGCTAGTTTCCTTTGTGTTTTTTTACTAGTTTAGACATTTTTGTAAAATATGTTAGGTGCCTCTAAATTAGTATAGCACTATATAGTAGTGCCACAAAAGTTTTGGGGGCAAAAGAAATTCATTAGATATTTCTTTTAAATATTAAATGCCCAAAGTAAGGGTTTTAACCTACTGTTTGAATTGTTTGAAATTTTCTATAACTTAATAAATTCCCAAAATCATATGGATATGGTCCCCTGAATATTTGTGATTTGACAAAAGTGGTTCCATAATTTTTGGACAAAGTTTTATTGTCACCTATTTTTAATATTCCACCAAAAGCATTTTGAGCTTTGTTTTTATTTCAAAAGAAATGGGTTGGACTTTGTTTTGATCCATGATGATCAAGGCCCATGGTTCACATTGCTTTCAACAATATCAAAGGAGAATTTGAATTTGAACTGAACCAAGTTGATCAAGCAAAAAAATTGAACAGTAGTGATAAACAGTAATGGTGAGTACTGTTCACTGACAGTGAGAGCGTTACAAATCTCCCCCACTACAGGAATTCTCGTCCCGAGAATTTAAGTGGTAGAGGGGAAAAGATCGGGGTATTCATCGCGGAGACGATCTTCGCGTTCCCAAGTGGCTTCATCTTCAGAATGATTCGACCACTGAACTTTGAGGAACTTGGTCGTCTTGTTGTGGGTTCGACGTTTAGACTGATCAAGGATACGGCTCGGGTGCTCTTGATATGACAAGTCTTGCTGCAGCTCAATCATATCATGTTCCACTTCTCGAATAGGGTCCTTGAAGCAGCGTCGGAGTTGCGACACGTGAAAGACATCGTGGACTTGAGAGAGGTTCGGCGGCAATTCCAATCGGTATGCCACTGGTCCACTCCTGGAAAGAATACGGAACGGGCCAATGTAGCGAGGAGCTAACTTGCCTTTGATTCCGAAACGATGAGTGCCTCTCATGGGAGTGACACGGAGATAAGCATATTCACCAGGCTGATAGACCATTTCCTTGTGCTTGCGATCATAATTGCTCTACTGACGAGACTGAGCAGCTTTAAGATGTTCACGGATAACGCGAACTTGATCTTCAGCATGTTGGACAATGTCCGGACCAATGAGTGTACGTTCCCCAGTTTCTGACCAATTCAGAGGGGTTCGACACTTACGTCTGTAGAGAACTTCAAAGGGGGCCATCTTCAGACTAGCTTGATAGCTATTGTTGTACGAGAATTCAGCAAATGGAAGAGAATCCTCCCATTTCTTGCCGAAGGAGATGACACAAGCTCGAAGCATATCTTCAAGCACTTGGTTAACTCGTTCAACTTGGCCTTGCGACTGGGGGTGATAAGCGGTGCTGAAGCTTAGGTGAGTGCCCATAGCTTCTTGGAAACTATCCCAAAATCTTGAGGTGAAAATGCTGCCACGGTCTGAACTGATCTCCAACGGAATGCCGTGGAGGGAAACAATTCTGGAAACATATAAGTCTGCCAACTGACTAGCAGAGATTATCTCCTTGACAGGGAAAAAATGAGCAACCTTGGAGGATCGGTCGATGACGACAAAGATGGCATCATGACCCTTTAGTGATCGAGGAAAATCGGTGACGAATTCCATTTCGATCTTGTCCCACTTCCATTCAGGAATAGACAGTGGTTGCAAAGTTCCAGCGGGTCTTTGATGTTCTGCTTTGACGCGACGGCAAACGTCACACTCTTCAACATAACGGGCAATGTCTTGCTTCATGTTAGACCACCAGTACCGTTGACGAATGTCGTGGTACATCTTGGTGCTACCGGGGTGAATCGACAAAGGGGTATCATGAGCTTCTTTCATGACATCCGGGGCTAAGTTCAGGTTGGCCCTTGCGGTATTGACCACTAAACGATCTTTGAAATACAACGTATCATCATCATCGTGATCAATGGTGAAGGGCGAAGGCTTTCCACTTTCAACATAGCGCTTGATCTTCTGAATTTCAGAGTCATAATGTTGTCTACCCTTGATCTTGGAGTCAAGGTCTTGCTCGATAACCAGGGAATTCACATGGCCCTGAGGAACAATCTCAATGTTCAACTTGCGGAGCTCTTCATATAGGAGGGGCTGCTGTATCTGAACCTCAAGTTCACTACAGTAGGCTTTGCGGCTTAAGGCATCGGCCATTACGTTAGCTTTGCCAGGGGTATAATGAATATCCATGTCGAAATCGGCTATTGTCTCGAGCCATCTTTGCTGGCGGAGATTCGGGCCACGCTGAGTAAACAAGTACTTCAGGCTTTGGTGGTCGGTGTAGACCTCGCAACGATTACCGAAGAGGTAATGTCGCCACGGCTTCAAGGCATAAATTACTGCGGCCAATTCGAGGTCATGGGTTGGATATTTTTCTTCGTGAGCACGCAACTGACGAGAGCCATAAGCAATCACTTTGCGCTCTTACATTAGGACACAACCTAATCCTTGACGAGATGCGTCACAGTATATCACGAAGTCCTTCCGAGTATCAGGGGGAGAAAGCACTGGGGGAGAAGTGAGCTTGTCCTTGAGAGCTTGGAAACTTTCTGACATTTATCTGTCCACTCAAACTTGACGCCTTTGTGAAGCAGATTTGTCAGAGGCTTTGCTATCTTGGAAAAGTTCTCGACAAAACGGCGGACATAGCTAGTGAGGCCGAGAAAACTTCTGACTTGTTTGACAGTCTTGGGAGGGGTCCTGTCAAGAATAGCCTGGATACGTTCAGGGTTGACGGCAATGCCATCCTTGGAAATCACATGACCAAGGTAGGTTACTTCAGGAAGAAAGAACTCACACTTAGAATACTTAGCGTAGAGTTTGTGTTCTCGGAGCTTTTCCAGGATAAGACGAAGATGTTCAGCATGTTCTTCTTCAGTCTTGGAGTATATTAAGATATCATCCAGATAGACCACGACAAATTTGTCGAGGTATTCCATGAATATATAGTTCATCAATCGGGAAAAGGTGGCTGGGGCATTCGTCAAACCAAAGGACATGACAGTGTACTCGTATGAACCATAGCGAGTAATGAAGGCGGTCTTTGGAATGTCCACATCAAGGACACGGATTTGGTGATAACCCAACCTCAAGTCGAGTTTCGAAAACACCTTGGATCCAGCCAGTTGATCATACAGATCGTTGATCCGGGGAAGTGGATATTTGTTCTAGACGGTGGCTTGGTTGATTGGCCGGTAATCTTGGACCAGACGGTTTGTACCATCACTTTTCTTGACGAAGAGCGAAGGTGCTCCCCAAGCTGAGGAACTTGGACGAATGAAACCTTTCTGAAGGGCTTCGTCGATTTCCTTCTTAAGTTCAAGGAGTTCATGTGGCGGCATCTTGTAAGGACGCTTAGCGATAGGGGTAGTACCGGGCTTCAAGTCGATGACAAACTCGACTTCTCAGATCGGGGGTATTCCGGCAGTTCTTCTGGGAAGACATCGAGAAATTCACGAATGATGGAGACGTGCTCGATTCCTGCAAGGGGGGAGGCATTCAAGGTATTCAACGCATAGATTTGCGCTTCGGCATCCTGGGTTAGGTGGGTGGTGTGGTTCACAATCTCGCCGGAGGGGTGAAAGAGTTGGACAGACTTGGTGCCACAATAAAGTGCGGCATCATGAACTTTCAGCCAATCCATTCCAAGAATGAGGTCTATGGTGGAAGACTTCAGAATGATGGGGGAAACAAGGAATACAATTCCTTCGATTTCAACGGTGGTGTTAGGCACTAACTTGGTGGTTCAGCATTGGCCTATCGGGGTGCGAACAACCATCGGTGGGTCCATATTTTCGAGCGTGAAGTTATGTGCCAATGCAAATGCTTCCGACATGAATGAATGAGATGCTTCTGAATCAAATAAAACAGTAGCAGGTACTGAATTAACGAGAAGGGTACCCATCACGGTAGCCAGTTGATCCTGAGCTTCTTCAGCGTTGATGTTGTAGGCATGTCCACGAGTACGAGAGGAAGACCCAGTATTATAGTTGGGGGTCCTGTTGGTTGTTGCCACGACCATGTCCGCGGCCAACAGAGTGAACTACCAGCTGATTCTGAGCTTGGGGGCAATCTCTGGCAATGTGTCCTGGCTGACGACACTTGAAGCATAGGCCATCTTGAGGACGAAGGGGTGCAATGTTGGGTGGAGCAGTCTCCGGTTTAGGTTGCTTCTGTGGTGGCGGAGGCAGACAAGGTGCGACATACGAGGGTCTTGGTGCAGGAGCAGTAGGGCGATATACGATGTGCGGAATCCAGACGCGTTGCTTCACAATTGCGCCCGAAGATGAGCCAACTTCACGAGAGCGCTTCTGCGCACCCTTGTACTTGAACTGAGCGGTCTCCAGAGTGATAGTCTGGTTCACAATGGTGGCGAAGTCGGGAAAGATGTGCAGTGCAAGGGCTAACTGGAGATCTGGGTTGAGTCCATCACGGAACTTCTCCTGCCTACTAGCATCATCTGGAAGGTCGCTACCCGCATAGCGAGAGAGGTGAAGGAATTCCCGCTGATATGCCTCGACAGATTTACTGCCCTGAACGAGGCTGCGGAACTCGGCCTTCATGCGGTTCATAATCGCCTGAGGGATGTAACGGGCACGGAAAGTCGTCTTGAATTTAGTCCAGGAGATGACGGTTCCTTCAGCAAGCGAGCTCTTGTGGGTGTCCCACCACTGGGCAGCGGGGCCTCTCAGGAGGTAAGTCGCGAAGGTGACATAGTTCAGTGCGTTCATGCCAGTAGACTCCAACTGACGAGTGACGTCGCGAAGCCAGTCATCAGCTTCCAAGGGCTGCTCAGGGTGGTGGAAGGTAGGGGGACTGAGTCGCATAAAGCCCTGCACGTCAACACCGTGCTGATGGTTCTGGTTTTTCTGATTCTGGTTCTGGAGTTGATCAATCACACCCTGCATGAACACCTGGTTCATCTGGAACTGCTGCATCATTGCGGCCATGTAGTCCGGCGGCGGAGGTGGATCGTTGGCACCACGACCACGACTAGCGGGTCTAACTATCCTGCTAAAATTTAACAAGGGCATTTCAGAGATGCAAATTTCATCGAGATACCGAAACAAGCGTAAGGTAATACGATAATCAAGGAGGAGGCACGGATATATCGGAGTAGTCATATAAGACATACACATCCACACATAGAATCAATCCGAAAATCGGGCAGCGTAACGTCGTAGAAATTCAAGGAAAAGGACACGCTAGGCGGCGCGTAGACCGCGGTAAGGAATACACGACGCGACATAGATTCCACTATGTCAATCACGCCGCAAGAAAACTGTTGGCCACAAGAGTTTGTACCAGAGGACGCGAGGCCTGCCCTGAATGAGAAAGGGGATCCACGGTCCGGGATCTGGGGTCCGAACTCCTGTGACACGACTAGAGGGGTAAGCATCAGAAATCACCGGGTGGAATCAAGAGAACGTGATCCTAATGTCAGTGGTAGTAAACCTTACCAGCAAGGATAAGAATGTAGGATCCCAGAACATAGGTAAGGAGAAAAAGGATCCTAATCCCATAGATATCACACGTAGTGATAACAATGTGGGCCCGTAAGCCAACATTAAGTTAGCAAAGTAGTTTTTGCAAAGACTAGACTCAACATCGACCAGGTAGTGGTTAGGGGTTTCCTACAGGCAGTCGGCTCCGATACCAACTTGTAACGCCCTTGATTTACGATCATGTACAGTAATCATACACGCAGGGTACATGATCAATATCAAGGTGCTACGGTAAATATCACAGCACAACACTAGACTCAAATAAGATAAAGGTTACAATATTACAAACCAGGGATCCGAGGATCCGAATACATAAGTCATACAAGCATAATATCTGAGTACAGAAATAGTTAGTCAAGTTTTGCCTTAGAGAAGGCTAGCACAATAACATCATAGATACAGATCGAAAGGGCGAGGCCTCCTGCCTGGGAACCACCAAAACTACTCCTGGTCAGTCGGGTACTCGACGTCGTAGTAGGCTCCGCTGGGGTACTCCTACTCCTAGGCTCCATCATCGACTGCAGCGGCCGATCAGGCAAAGCAATAAAGGAAATAAAACAAGCGTGAGTATCTACCATACTTAGCAAGACTTAAACCAGGCTACGAAGCAGTATGCAATGTATCAAATGAAAGGGGAGGCTGTATAGTGGACTGCAAGATAGAAGTACCAGGGTAAGAGGGAATAAGCTAAGCCTATCGAAGACTAGCATCTTCCGACGAGTCTTGCAGCATGGGGGAAGAATCAGCCAACAGTCAATATAAAGCAGTAACGGTAACAATGTAGCAGAAGTTGCTGCAACATTGTATAATAGTAAGTTGTATACATTAATCATGCCTCCGAGTTCCCTCCCTCGACATCCCCACGAGGAGCAAAACTCGGAACCAACAAGTATAAGATATAGTTTGTAGTGGTAGGATCTGGCTTCAGCATAAAGCGTCTTGTTACCGTGGACACGGCTATCCGATAGATTAATCTTCCCTGCAGGGGTGCAGTGATAATTACGTCTGCACGCTCGGATCTTCAGGGTGGCGTACACCGTGTTAGGGAACACCCCACCGAGGCTATCCGATACGTTGGAGTCCATCCTTCGAGCTCAACAAAGAGGCCATCCGCCGGTCTACTCCTAATTACAAACGAACTTTGGACCCCTGTCCTTTGTACTCCTGCGCGGTGCGTGGATGGCCGATGAAGCAGACCCACCTCCCACTACCGGAGTAGGCGGTCCAATCCCGGCGCAGGTCGCGGTACTGCTGACGTCTGAAGAGCCCTCGAAGGAGGCTACAACGCAGAGGGCCCATACCGTAATCCCACGTGGAGGTAGTGCGTACAAGCCAATGGCTACTCAATTCATCCGCCGAATCCATTAAGCATTTTATTAGTTTTCTGTCGGATCAACCGTGATCGTTGTCCTTATTTAAGTGAGTCGCGGACAACGACAGTAGCCAGGTCCACCCCCATTACCAGAGCCGATGGCCGCCTGCCCTGTCGTCCCACCAACTCATGCGGTTACCGACAAGGTGAACCGTCTCCTTACCTTGTCTCGCGTTTGCTCCGAAGAGCTCAACTTTCGTACAACAGGGTATCTTTTGGCCACGAACAAGTATCAGGCCCGCCGCACACCGGTGGAATACACCTGACCCGTTGTTCCGCTAAGATACTCTGCGCGGGCATCGTTGGGTCACCCGACTCCTTACCTTTAAGGACACCCGTGGATCAGTACCCTAGGCCGACTATACAAAGTCAACCTCGAGTGGAGTACAAGGATTTCTCCTCAATAGCTCACACTTGAGGTGGCTCGGCAGAGCCGGGGTAGGGGGTTGTATCGGTGTCTGCACTGAACGTACCTGTAGCAGTTTATAAGGTAACGTTCCACGATCGCTCCCAGAGTGATCACGGCCCGCTAGCTAAACCTATTGACCAGCAAAGCGCAGGGTCCACTACTGTATATATTATATATGTATAGGCAGCATAGGATATCGGAAAGGTAATCAAGGGGCGACAATGATAAGCTATGCAGTTGAATAGGATTGTAACGTAGCCGCAACAATGTCTAGTGCAAATAGACAATTAAAGATAGATAGGCGATATATGGGAGAGGTGAAGGGGCACTGCTTGCCTGGAAGCTCGACGGTAGGGGTACTGTCGTCGACGACGTAGTCGTACGCGGCAGCGGTGTAATCGGCGGTAGCAGCGGGGTCTACCGGAGACTAAGGGGGGAAGAAACAGTAAATACATGGAAATCATAGCAATCAAATCATGGCATGACAAAATAAATGCAAACGATGGTCTAACGTAGTACGATGTAATAAGCACGGAGCTGGAATTCATCCGGGGATGGAATACCGGCTCCGGGTGATTACCGGACAGGGTGTCCGGAGAGGGGGGATCATGCCGGAGGTGTCGTGGACATCCGACACACGTGTGGGTGGTGTATCCGGGTAAGTTGAACTATTCCGAACAATTTTTGTGTTCAGAATAAATTCATCCGGGTACTTTTACAGTACCGGACAAATCATTGGACAGATGGTCCAAAGGGGGAATGTCGATGATCGGTAAGTTTAGAGGGGGGTGGTTGATATACGGATAGCGTATCCGTATTCGTTATATTTTTCTGATCAATTTTCATGTATAAACTTTTTTGATCTGAGTTACGGTTTAAAAGATATTGAGTTTCAAAGTTTTAAACATTTTAAATCGTTTAAAATCCTTTTTAATAATTTCTTTTATTATTTATCCAATATTATTTATATTAACTTTAATACTGACCAGTGGGTCCCACTGGTCAGTGACTTATTAATTAAATTAACTTTAATTAAGTTAATACCGGGGGTGGCCCACATGTCATAGGTACAGGTTAATTAACCAGCTAGTTAATTTAATTAGTTCTCTAATGGGGTTGGCCCCACCTGTAAGCAGAGTGGGGGGGGGGTTATTTTGTCTCTGGTTTAACTTAATAAGGAGATTAAGGGGGGTGGCCCAGTGATCAGGGGGATTAGGCCCCTAACAACATTTCTGACGAGGGGGGGGGGGCCATCGGGCAGAGACCTAAGGTCTCGCCGGCGACGACCAACCCCGGCAAAGTCGTCGTTCGCACGCAGTGGGGCACCATTCGGGGCGCCGTTCGTGGCAGTCGACGAGGGGCTTCAAGCCGCGTCGAATGGTGGTAGGGGTGGTCCAGGGGGCCGCCGGATTCGATGCCGGCGACGAGCCGTGGCGGAGGCTACCCTCGGATGTCGACGGAGTCGACGATTCCAGGCGAGGCAAAAGGCACACGCTAATGTGTTCGGCTCCTGGGAGCAAGGCGAGCACGGGGCTGCCACAAGCGCGGTCTGGGGCGCGTAAGAGCTCGGCTCCAACGGCCATGGCGGCGTCGAGCTGCGGCTCCAACGGTGGGGAAGGCTACGGGGGAGGGTAAGTTCACGGAAGCGCGGCGGTCGTAGGGGGCTCACCGGAGCGTGTCGGGGCTGGCAGCGGGCACGGGGGAGGCGCGACGAGGCCGGGATTCGTCGACGACGGCGGCGCGGCAGTGGAGGGAAACGGTGAGGTAGCGGTGTGCTCGGAGCGTCCGGGGGCGATTCTTGGCCGGAGAAGACGAAGAAGTTGGTGGCCCGTCGATTTGACACGGTGGGGAGGTGTGGGGTGGCCGTTGGCCACGAGTTCTTACGCCGGCGGCGACCGGCTTCGCTCGGGTCCGAGCAGCGATGAGGAAGACGAGAGGGGGGAATCGCAATCCATGGCGGGGGGGGGGGGGCGCTATAGGTCAGGGGGCGGCTGGTGCGTGCTATATAGGCCGCCAGGGAGCTCGCCGATGCCCGCCACGGCGATGGCCATCGTGGTGGCCACGGTCGATGGCCGCCGCGCCCCTGCTTTTCCCCTGTAGCGAGAGGAAGGGGACGGTTCGGGTGGGGGTGGGCCTTGGGCTAGATTCGGGGTAGTTGGGGGGGGGTTAGCTGGGCCGGTTGGCCCAGTGGGAGAGGGGGGTTTGGGCTTTGCCCTCTTCTTTGTTTTTCTCTTGTTTTTCTGCTAGTTTCCTTTGTGTTTGTTTTACTAGTTTAGACATTTTTGTAAAATATGTTAGGTGCCTCTAAATTAGTATAGCACTATATAGTAGTGCTACAAAAGTTTTGGGGGCAAAAAAAAATCATTAGATATTTTTTTAAAATATTAAATGCACAAAATAAGGGTTTTAACCTACTGTTTGAATTGTTTGAAATTTTCTATAACTTAATAAATTCCCAAAACCATATGGATATGGTCCACTGAATATTTGCGATTTGACAAAAGTGGTTCCATAATTTTTGGACAAAGTTTTATTGTCACCTATTTTTAATATTCCACCAAAAGCATTTTGAGCTTTGTTTTTATTTCAAAAGAAATGGGTTGGACTTTGTTTTGATCCATGATGATCAAGGGCCCATGGTTCACATTGCTTTCAACAATATCAAAGGAGAATTTGAATTTAAACTGAACCAAGTTGATCAAGCAAAAAAATTGAACAGTAGTGATAAACAGTAATGGTGATTATTGTTCACTGAAAGTGAGAGTGTTACAACAAAATGTAGTGAGAGTGTTACAACAAAATGTTAGTATCCAAAGGTGATTTGATCTCTTATAGAACGGTTTTTTCTTGTGAAAACGACCTACAAGCTGTAAGATGTTAATATTCTTTCCACTTCAATAGTATAAACACGTATAAGCAAAATTCTATTTGCACATATACGAAACAGGGAACAGCTCCAATTCCCTCATTACCCACATATAAGAAGCATGCGCTTGAGATAGATGTGTGATAAAGAATATCTTCAGGTTCTACTATATACCTTTCTTTCCACACTCACAATTTTTTCTACTGATATTAGAAAACTAAAATGAACTGCTCTTTGGTTTATCATGGTCTACTACACCGAAATTTGTAGTATGTAAGCAATTCATAATTGCAATGATCTACATAGTTCAGAGTGTGAGAAACTGAAAATCACAACAAATGAGCCACGGTATTTCATAAAGTTCGAACAAGCATATCCAGTGGAGTGCTAAGTATCAGATAAATGCTATTCTGATGAACATGCTGTTTATAGGGACTACTGACAGCAGAAGGGATCTTAACCTGCAATAAATCATCCTAAACACCTTATACGTATATGAGGTAAGTTTAACGTTATCATTTACTCATTCCTAGACTGCCACTTTCACAACAGGTCTGAGCGAGTAATTAGGCCTCAATATATTGAAAAAACAGTTTGGAGGTCGGGGGTGGGGGGCATTAAATCTCCTGAAAAATAACAAATCATTTTTTTAGTTGGCAAACAACAATATCAGAATACGAACTATTTACCAGATCAAGCAGGCGTACTACTTCTGGAACTAACTAATACCCATCCCATCCCAGTCGCCGACTTGCTGTTCCTAATTGCATCCCTTGTGCTGTAGATCAAGAGAAATCAAATAGAGAGATGAGATAGAGGAAACACATCCGATGAATAAAAAACAGTGAGAAAATAAAGCAAAGATACGGAACCCAAAAAAAATTCCAAATCATTGTCCGTCTCCTACCCTAAACAGAGACGCCGCCGCTCGTCCTTGCATCCCCGGATCCGACCAGCCATTGCTCGCCATTGGTGCCGGCGCGCCTTTGGCTGCCATCCACGAGCCTCCGTGGGTCGCTATCCATCCGCTGCGATTAGAGAGAGGAAAACAGAGATCAGGGACAAAGGACATCCACCACATTCTACCTACCGCCACCCTCCCCCGAGTCAAGATAAAGAGATGGAGAAAAGTGAAGGAAGAAAGAGGGGAGGAGAGGAAACCACCTGCTCACGCGCGCCACCACCCTCTGTTCACGCAGGTCGCTGCCGCCGATGCGAAACCTTAGCGTCCGCCGCTTGCTTTTCTGCTCGTGGGAAAGAGGGAGAGGGAGAGGCTCCTCTGTATCGGGAGTTCGGGACTCCCTGCTACACGCGAACTATCCAGAAAGAATGACACGTTGAGAGCTTACGAATGGTACCCTCCTAGCACTGATTCGCTCTACACGACACGGCCAAGCGAGGCGACTGGGTCAAAATTGAGACGCCAAATCCCAAATTGCCACCCTCAATTGATTCGCATGCCTCTAAATTTAGGGAGCATAGTGAATTTAAAGATATTAGAAGATGTGCACATATACATATTTTATCATATACAGCTTCAGGCTTAGGTCGAACAGCAAATGTGCACAGCAGCCAAGATGTAATTGGTAGAGCTTAGTGTCCATGGCTATGGAAAACAGATTTAATTTATCTATTGACAAGACAACAAGATGAACCTAGAAATGTGAACCATATGTGCTTTTCATTTCATACAAACAAGCGGCAAAACATTTGTCCTAAGACAAAAGCTCTCATAAATACGATTGAATACTACAAGCGACATGTACGCCAAACACCTTAGAATAACTCATCAAGTAAAAAGTTTTAAGGCATCAATGATGGTCCAAGTACAAGACATGTTTGTCTGAACCGTATCTATTAGAAGATGACTGGGTTTTGATAGAAACGAGTTCCCGATAGTACCCGCACAGAAAGCTTAAACATTTAAACCCGTCGCGGCAGAATGAACAAGCAAAGGAGCATAATGGTCTACCTCATGAGTCCCATAATAGCTTGAAAAGTTATCATGATCAATAACCATGCCTGCCCGGAGACCGGGACCTACTCCTCATCCTCCCCGGGTCTCTTCTTGAGTAAACACCGTTCCTGTCCATGTGCCTTGCCCTTTCAGAGTCCCTCCGTCTGTTATAGGAGCCACCTCTATAGTCCGAACCTCTACCTCCCTGCTCATAGGGCCTCTCTCTGTCACGGCTTCGCTCATAGTACCGTTCGCGGTCATACTCCCTAGACCTCTCCCTATGGTCATCGTGCTGGTCTCTGTCGCGGTATCCTCGGTCCCTTCGGTTCTGATGCTTATCGTCTTTCTTCTCCTTTGCAAGCCTCTCCCTAGACCTCTCCCTGTGCCTTGCCCTTTCAGAGTCCCTCCGTCTGTTATAGGAACCACCTCTATAGTCCGAACCTCTACTGCCCTGCTCATAGGGCCTCTCTCTGTCACGGCTTCGCTCATAGTACCGGTCGCGGTCATACTCCCTAGACCTCTCCCTATGGTCATCGCGGTGGTCTCTGTCGCGGTATCCTCGGTCCCTTCGTTTCTGATGCTCATTGTCTTTCTTCTCCTTTGCAAGCCTCTCCATAGACCTCTCCCTATGGTAATCGTGGTGGCCTCTATCGTTGTATCCTCTGTCCCTTCGGTTCTGGCACTCATCTTCTTTCTTCTTCTTTGCAAGCCTCTCCCTAGACCTCTCCCTATGGTCATCGTGGTGGCCTCTGTCGTGGTATCCTCTGCCCCTTCGGTTTCGATGCTCATCTTCTTTCTTCTCCTTTGCAAGCCTCTCCCTAGACCTCTCCCTATGGTAATCGCGATGACCTCTGTTGTTGTATCCTCTGTCCCTTAGGTTCTGACACTCATCTTCTTTCTTCTCCTTTGCAAGCCTCTTCGCTTTTCTCGCCGCCTGAAAAGGCAATCAAGCAAGGACCATCAGAACTCGGTGCGATGAAGCAAAAATAAAAAGATTGTTCTCTTCTGGCCCAACGGCTAGTTACTAACCTTGTATTCAGCAAGAAATGCCCTGACCAGACCGTAACCGATGTGCTGCTTGCCGGTGACATGGGACTGCGTCCTTTCAAGGACGTCGTTGGTGACAAGAAACGAGCCGCACTGCTTGCAGAGCTCCATCTTCTTCTCATTTGGGATCATGGGGACCTTGCTCTCTATCTGGTGGGTCAGACCCGCCTGTCCGATTTCCAGGACACTCACCTGCAAGCAACGAACAGGAAACCTCGGCATTAGCCCACTAGTGCTGTAATCAGCAAACAGAACAACTGAATTTTGTGACTGAGCGAGCGAGTGAGTGCATACCTTCCTCATGAGCGCGACGGCCTCGTCAATCTTGCCAGTGTTGCCAAGCTCTTCGATCTGCTCGAGCAGCTTCTTTATCCTCTCCTTGAGCATGGCGAGCTGCTCCAGCCTGCTACCGTGTGCAGCGGGCGGTGGCCGCTCCACCACTTCCTGCGTCAGCCGGTCCAGGTCGTGCCTGACCTTCTTGTCCAGGTCCTGCACCTGCAGCAGAAAGATATAATTGGAATCTTCATAATGCAACCACAACACATACTAGCACAAGTATGCCCATTGTATGTAGATACAAAATGTATGGGAGAAAGAGGAATTGACCAGCCTCTCGCAGCTGTGGAAGAGATCGGCCTCGAACTTGGGGTGGAAGTCCTTATAATGGAGGGACTTCTCGAAGCTGCAAACAATACATAAATTAAACCATTATTGAGGAAAAAAAATCGATCTTGGTTGGAGGATGAACAAGTAGATTTGAGGTTGATACTTTTGCTTGAGGGCGGGGTCGTGGATCTTGGGGCAGACGCCGAGGTCGCTCTTGGTGTTGATCAAGAGGTCGTGGGGGCAGAACCGGGACATGTAGGCGGTGCAGACGTTGGGGTTGTCCCAGAAGACCTCCCAGTGGTCCTTCTTCTCCCGCGACCACCCCATCAGCGCGTCCAGCAGAGCCCGCTGCGCGTCCATCCTCTCGCCGGCTCCGAGCGACGAGACGGTCTCCTCTCCGCTCCGACGAGGCCAGAACCCCTAACCCTAGCCGCTAGGAGGAGGGAGCGGCGGCGGCGCGTGGAGATGGAGGCGGACGAGTCTGGAGAGCGAGAGGGAAAATATAAAGAATTTTGCGGTGCAAGGGCTGTTTGAATGTGACTAAACCGCATCAGCGGTCTAGTTCTTTTTCCATATCTTCAGTTCGGTCCTTATTTTTTAAGACGGAATATTAAAGTTTTAAATCTTTCGTAAGTGGTTTAAGTAAAGTTCTAACTTTTTTTAAATGCATATCTAGGATCTAAATATTTTGTAAGTGGTTCAAGTGAGGTCTTATTTTCGTATTTACTGATTTTTAATTCAAATTAATATATTCTAGAAATTCTAAAAAATATTTAAAACTTTAAAAAATCATAGAAATTAAATCGTAAATCAGATGAAAATAATTTATATATGGAAAATGATCATAAATTTTTAATGAATCTGAATATGTCACCCACATACCTGCCACCCCCTCTAACATACCGGACATGGAACTTTCCCCTCCGGCTTATTTGACCGATAATCACCTGGAGCTGGGAAAATATTCCCAGATATTTTCTCGCTCCGTCTAAAATGCATAGCACTGCATTAGTTCACCCCTGCCCTAGCTTAACATATTGACATATCTTGCATCTGTGTTGCTATTGTTTGTCGTGTATTTATTGTTTCTGTCCGGCAGCGGTCGCGGGGTCTATCGGGAAGAAGGACTGGGAATAAACAATAAATACACGACAAACAATAGCAACACAGATGCAAGACATGGCAATACATTAAGCTACGGTATGGGTGAACTAATGCAGTGCTAGGCATTTTAGACGGAGCAGAAAAATATCCGGGAATATTTTCCCAGCTTCAGGTGATTATCGGTCAGACGATCCAAAGGGGAAAGTTCCATGTACGGCATGTTAGAGGGGGTGACAGCTATGTGGGTGGCATATTCGGATTCGTTGGATTTTTCTGATCATTTTTTATATATAAATTATTTTTATCTGACTTATGATTTAATCCCTAAGATTTTTTAAAATTTTAAATATTTTCAAGAATTTTTAGAATATATTAATTTGAATTAAAAATCAGTAAATAGGAAAATAGGACATCACTTGAACCACTTACAAAATATTTAGGACGTAAATATGCATTTTAAAAGAACTAGGACCTCATTTGAACCACTTACAAAAGATTTAGGACCTCGATATTCCATTTTAAAGAATATGGACCAAACTGACGATGCGGGAAAAGAACTAGGACCGTCAGTGCATTTACCTCTTTGAATCTTTGGGTCCTCCGAAGCCAATTCGTGCTTTCCGCAGAGGCATGATAATGACTTTTCATTTAAGGCATGATTCATATTTTTTTAAACATGATTCATATCTTTTTTAGATGTGTCTTTTGAGAAAGCAGATTCGTTTCTTCCGTAGAGGCACGGTCATGCATTTTTTATTTTTGAAAAAATAACAATTTTGTTTTCACCAATACGTATAGAAAATGGAATTAACCAGTATTTTGCGATTTTTTTACCGGAGCAGCTGCTCCTAAGACAGCAAGGCAAAGTTGATCGGACGGACAGAAACAACCCAAACTCAAAATCGAACGGCCAATGGAGATGATGACGTGAGAGGGCTCGCATTAGGCCCAGTTTTACAAAAAAAATTATTTTCACCAAAACGTATAGAAAATGGAATTAACCAGCATCTTGCGATTTTTCTACCGGAGCATCTGCTCCTAAGACAGCAAGGCAAATTTGATAAGAAGGATAGAAACAACTCAAACTCAAAATCGAACGGCCAATGAAGATGACGACGTGAGAGGGCTCGCATTAGACCCAGTTTTACTGTCCTAAATAAATGGTGCGAAAATCGGGAAAGCCGGAAAAATCAAAAAACATATTGTAAACACTAAAAATACATACACAAAAATAAAAAAATAAAATCCCGAAGAAACATTGTGAACGCGACACGTGGCGCATGGCGCATTATAAGGTTAGCAAACCGTTCGCTGCACGGCCGCGAACGAGTACTCCTCAATAGGTCACTCTCAGTGTGGCTTGTCGCATTGCCCGCACAACGGCGGGAGACACGGAAGCAACAACAATTGACTTAGAACATCTCCAGCCGCCCTCCCCCCCCACAGGCCCCCAGAGGGGTTTTTTTGCCACACATAAGTTTCTCGCCCAGTCGCCCCCCCTCCCCCCCCCCCCAGGTCTCGTTTAGCGTCGGTTTGGGCCGAAAATTCATCCGGCGAACCCAAGCCGAACCCAACACGTTGGGGTTCCTGGGAGCGCCGGACGAAGCAAAAAGTCCTGCGGGACGGCCCTGTCGATGACACCGGTCGCTTCTCCCGCTGTTGTCTTGTTTTTTCCTCCCTTTTCCTCCCTCCAACTCCTTTGTCCACCGCAACTCCCGCCATTTTCCCCTAGATCAGGCCCCCATGCCGCCGAAGAAGAAATACATTCCGCCTCGCCTTGCCACCGATCCACCACCACCGAAGCCAAGGAAGTCGAGAGCGCCGTTGGCAAGGTCGGTGGGCATGTCCAACGCCGAGCGGAAGGCCGACGTTGATCGCTGGGAGGCGGCAACCACCGACCGGAGGAACAGGCTCAACGCCTAGAAGGCCAAGGACGCGGCGGTGGCGGAGCAAAAGGAAGTCCGTGCGGAGTCCATGGCATACGAGCGACCGTTCCTCCCGTCGTAGTTCCGCCCCTCCCGCCAGCAGAGCATCGCATCGCCGACCGCCAACTTCTCCCTGCCAATGTGGGGGCACTCGACCTCGCCGGACTACACCGACATCACCGCGCATGGCGGCTTCAACCCCAACCTGACCTTCTCGCATACCGCCACACCACGCGTCTCCTCCGTCTTCACCAGCCTTGATCCGCACGCGTCGTCCGCGTTCACCACCGGCCTCAACGTGCAATACTGTAAGGCCCGATATGCGGTACTGTTCCAGACCTAGATGTTTCCATCCAGATCCGAGGACGAAGCACATATCGGTCCCACCGCGACATATGACGAAGTCATATGCCCCGGATTTCCAACATGATATCACAACATTACAGATACAAGGATACAACATCCCATACAATCGGCATACAACTGCCTTAATACAATACAACAGCGGAAGATATATGTCTGAGTACAGACTACAATCAAATGCCTAGTGGCAAAAGAAAATCATCGATCCCCTTAACCACACGGGTCCGAGCCCTCCACCGGGATCCGCATAACTAGTCGTCGTCGAGTCTCCACGTGAAACGTCGATCACCATACCTGTTGTCGATCAAGAACCCTGAAAAGATTTTGGGGGTAGTATCATGAGTACAGAAGTACTCAGCATCCAACTGTAGTGGTCAACTAACCCAGCAAGGACTTCATCACTCGTCATTCTAGGACAACTAGTAGTTTACGGTAAGGATGGGGTAAGTGGTGAGGTTGCTGCCGCACTAGCATTTATGAAGTGACTAATGATCTAGAGAGTAAGGTAAGAAGTCAAGCATTCGATGAGGAATCGCCTCCAACAAGTCTTGCTATCAACTACTTACGCAAACATAACACCTATCCTATCCTTGTCCTCCTCTTCGCATCCCGACGAAGAAGAAGCAGTCAAGGCACACACACACGTTGATCAATTTATTTTAAGATTATCTCAGTTGTTGTTGTCTATGAACAAGGAGTAGGTCTCAAGTCGTCCATAACCGTGGACACGGCTTCTCGAAAAGATTTAACCCTGCAGGGGTGTACCAACTGCCCATTACGAGGCGTTGCATGCTCGCCCATCTCTCTCAGTTGCTACCCGTTATAGGCAACCATTTTATGATTTAGTTCCAAGAGATCCGAAACGACAGGTCCCTCTAACTAACAACGAACAAATCCGGGTGGCCCCCGGGGAGTCGACACCCAATCCAAAAGCTGGCCACGCTCTCGGATCGGACTCTTCCGTATGGCCAAGGTCGGGTCTAGTCTCACCTATATAACATGGGACTTCGCTAGCTCACCAGTGTGGACCAACAAAGGAACTCTGTCTCCGCTGGCCCGAGTTGTTTTAAAACCACTGGCTGCAGACCAGTTACGCACACGGTTTCAAATGGTAAATCAGCTTGGACCACCTCTAGAAATGTTTGAAGCTAGGTAGGAAAGAATAGGGGACCCCATAAAATCCCACACGCGATTAGGCATGCTCAGTCTTAAAACCAATACCCGGAACTCGGGTCCTAGGTGACTCGAATGGAACAAAGCGTCGGGGCGGGATAGCCTAGACCTTCCATCCTTCGTCGAGTATAGTCAACATTATAATAATCATATCATCAACAACAATATGATAATAATGTGATATCCCAAACCAAGGAGTAACAGGGTAACATCGTAGCATCCTAAGCATGCATACTAGGCAGGGGCTGAGCAACGAGCAATAGTAACATAGCAGTACATGGTTTGCTGGGAGGGGACATGGCTGTATCGGTTTGAAAGAGGTTGTAAACATGTGGTAGGATCAAACATCGAACCTAACCTAGACTAGCATGCAAACCGCTGGTTGAAATAGAATGGATCATAAGTAATGTATAGTCCTTGCCTGTTGATAAGTCGGGTTCCGAAGGTGTAGTTGATCGCAAGCTCGCATCGTCTCCGAAGGTACCCGTGGAAGCACACAAGACGATAAACACTGGAAAGCAATCAACGAGCAAGCACTCTATTACTACGGGGCAACACAAGATCAAGAAGGCAGCACACGACACGGCAACGCGATACGGATCTATCGTCAAGAACGGTTACTAACAGTTTAAGTGGGGTATCGGTCACACACGACGAATACCGCACATTTACGTTGGTTCAAGTTGCTTAGCTACAGGTGATCAACCAACGGTTATTAACATGGCAACTCAAGCAAGCATGGCATAGCACACAAACAGGTCAAGAGGTGAAGCACAAAGTAAACTATCTATGCTAGTCAATTTAAGTGAGGCACAAACTAAACATGGCATAACACTAAGTGTCGCACGATGATTAAAACATTTGGTACTGTTCTGTCCTAAACCATATTTTAGGTTGGTTAACAGCAGCAAACAATAGTATAAACACAAAGTACACGAAAAACTAATCAAGTTACATATAAGGCACACTCCAAACGGAGTTACGGTTAAAAAGATATAAGCAAAACAAGTTATGGGCACAAACTGCCAACATCACGAAGCACACTTTAGAGCAATGCATAAACAGGATAATCAATGCAAACATGCTCACAAATGACTTGCAATTAAAGTAGACATGACAGGGAAGGCATGGCAAAAAGAATCATGCAAATAGGCATCATAGATCAAAAGATATTAAGCAAACAACATGGCATCGCAAAGTAACAGACTTCGTGAAAATCGAAGGTGGCTATCAAAAACAGCAGCATAGCAACTTTGAAGCTCAATAACTATATGACCAGCAAGCATATCATGGCAATGCAATACATGGGATGAAAGTAGACATGATGCTTAACAATATGCAATTGGAATCACTCAATTCCGATAAACGGTCGCGACACACTCGTCGACCGAAGTTGCAACAAAATAACAGTTTCAGCAATAGCAGCACAATAACATCAGGGTCACCACTTTGGAGCAAGATTTAATATAGCTAGAGCACTCAAATATGACAAGTTAAAGCATGGAAATGAAGTACACATGATGGTTAACACATAGGAGAAAGAATCAATGCAATAGGCCTCATGGATGTGTCACAATCATCATGCAAAGTTGCAACAAAATATAAACAGCAGCACTTAACAGGAAAAATTAGCAGTTTAACGGCCTGATTCCCACTTTAGCACACAATTACGCAATCAACATGACCTCAAACGGAAAAACTTTCTACATACAAATGCTAGAGCACGCAAAACTAAGCAACTTTCGTTTTGGGGGCAACGTCATACGAGCTACGGATCAACAGGAAATCGCATCGCAAAAACAGATCAGCAACAATTTTTATCCAGGACTTAGAAAATTTTACAGATCTCGGGGAGGAAAAAAAACTACCGTGGGCTTCGGCCCATCAGGCCGCGGGAGGGGAGGCCGGCTGCGGGCCGCTTGGCTGCTGGAGGGAGGTGGGCCTGGAGACCTGGGCCGTTGGGCGAGTGGGCCGGCCCAGCCTGGGCGTGCGGTTGGTGGAGGCCGGCTCCTCCTCGTCTCCACGACGGGAGGCTGCGGGCTGGCGGCGGCCGTCCCGGTGGCGCGCCGGCCACCGGCGATGAGGGGCTTCGTGGCGGCGCGAGGATGCGGGCAGGGCGCGGAGGAGGCGCTGGCGGCGGCGCCGGTCGCCGGATCTCGGCCGGGAGGAGGCCGGCAGGTGGCGGGGCTCCGGCTCGGCGAGCTCGAGCTCGCCCCGATCCATGGCGCGGCAGGCAGCTCTGCAACAGAGAGGAGAAGAGGTGAGGGAAAACGGGGAGGTGAGAGGAAGGGAAGGAGGAAGGAGAGGAGGAGCAGTGGCGGGCGGCGGCCCGGCTGGCGTCTGGCCGGAGGCAGCAGCGCTGCGGCGTGTCCACGGACATGGAGAGGCGGCTCGGGGAGGAGAGAGAAGATGGATGGGTTGGCTAGGGTGGATCTGGGCCGTCGGATCGCGAGATCTGACGGTCCAGATTGCAGGGAGAGCAAAATTTCGGGATTTGGGGGCTAAATTGCGAAATTGGGGCTTTTGTGAGGGGGGTGGCTGCAAATTGTGGCTAGGGAAACCCTAGAAATGGGTGGGAGTGTGGTGGTCTTTATATAGCCCAGGTGGCTGGCAGTTTGCAAAAACATCCCCGGTTTTTCTCTCTCGCGCGCGGTGCTCACGTTTCTGACCGCCGGGGGTCCGCAGTACCTCCGATTCGGGTAAAACTTCGAACTGCGTGATCAGCGCGTCGAGCCGGTGGCACTCACCTAGCGCTGGAACCGTTCTAAGAACACTTTCCGGCGCGCTACAAAAATAACCCGTTTAATTATTAAACAAGGTTTTTTCGTTCCGTTGGCTGCGGCTGGCCTCGTGCGGTTTTCGCGACAGTGATCGGGCGAAACCCGGTGTCGCAAAGGTCGAGTGTCAGGGTGGCAAGGGTCGGTCTCCGTCCGATACGAGATAAGAGGGGGGGGGAATAATCGCCGATCGATAGATCGTGGATGCAAACACCGCAAACAAATCAGACAATCAAACAATTCACACCGAAAACAAAAAATTTTAATTTTTGCAAAAACTGGGCTGTTACAAATACGCCCACGCCTACTCGCCGACCTACTCCAGCTCCACTTCTCCAACCCTGTGTCGTGGAGCACTGGCCTTCGCGACAAGCCAAGCCGAGATGGAAGATATCATCATGACCAGCTCCGTTGTCGTCGCCACTACATATCCCGAGTTCTACACTTAAGAAAAGATGTCGTACATCGGCGAGATGGATAGCAGTGAGCAGAAAGACGCCAAGGAGGAGGAGGCCGAAGCGAAAGAAGTGGCGGAGCCACCGGCCAAAGTGAAAAAGAAGAGAAAGTCCAACGAGAGTCGCGTCAAGTGGACGACCAAGGAAGACGAATGCCTCGCCGAAGCCTGGAAGACCGCAAGCTTGGACCCAATTACCGGTGCGAATCTGAACATCGACACCTACTGGAGGAGGGTCAAGGCGGCGTTCGACGAGCGGAAGCCGGTCGACTCGACGTTCAGCGACATCCACATGGATCGGGGCGAGAAAGCCATGGCCAACATGTTGATATGTGCCCTAGAGGAAAATTAATAAAGATGTTTGTCACATATCTATTTGTTCATAATACGTTTTATACTATGCTAGAATTGTATTAAGCGGAAACATTAATACACGTGTAGTATATAAACAACCAGGTCCTTAGTCAACTCATGTATACTAGCTCATTGGGCAATTGATGATCAAGGTTTCCTGGTCATGGGGACACATACATCGGTTGACAATGAGATCATATCATTAGGAGAATGATGCGATTGACACACCCACCCACCCACCTAAAGCATTGCAATGTGATCGAGTCAGATAGTTCAGCATTGCGATAACTTAATAACATAGTGACTTAATCCTTAGACCGTGATGATCATACATAATTGCTATCTATTAGAATGCTTTGAGTGCATTCAACGTTATACTGAAATATGGCAACCATACAGGTGCATCTTGGGTATTCCGAAGTAGATATGTTGAGGAGTATGAAATAGATCAGAACGGGATTTTTCCATCTGAGTAACGGATAGGTACTTTGGGCCCACTCGGTGATATTGCATCAATGGCTTGCAAGCATGTGACTGGGTCACGGAGATGTAATGTGCACAGACGAGTAAACATGTTTGTCGGAGACGAGGATGAACTAGGTATAAGGATACCAACTGTGACGCCCCAAAAATCAATCCGTGTACAGTAATCATACATGCAAGGTACACGATCGAGATCAGGGACTCACGGTAAGATATCACAACACAACTCTACAAAATAAAATAATACAAGCTGTTTAATACAAGCCAGGGGCCACGAGGGCTTGAATACAACAGCTCGAAAGCACAAAGTTAGTGGAAGCAATAGTATCTGAGTACAGACACAAGAATACAAGGTTGCCTTAAGAAGGCTAGCACAAATAACAACAGATCGAAAAGGCGAGGCCTCCTTCCTGGGAACCTCCAAACTACTCCTGGTCAACGGGGAACTCGGCGTCGTAGAAGGCATCTGGTATCTTCATGTTGCGGTGGTCGGCATCGGGGATCTCCTGCTCCTGGGCTCCAACGTCGACTGCAGCGGCCGATTAGACAAAACAAAAAGGGGAAATAAAGCAAGGGTGAGTATCTAGCATACCCGCGAGTCTTACGTCCGCTACTAAGCATGTATGCATTTGTATCAAATGGGAGAGGCTGTATATAGTGGAGTGCAAGGTAGAAATCAGAATAAGGATAAGAAGCTAGGCCTATCAAAGATTAGCATCTTCTGACGAGTCTTGCAGCACAAGAAGAGAACAGCCAACAGTTCATATAAAGCATAAAGTAACAATGAAGAAGAAGTTGATGCAGCATTGTATAATAGTAAGTTGTAATGATTAATAATAATACATGCCTTCGAGTTCCCCTCCTCGACTTCCCTGCGAGGAAGAAAACCCGGAACCAACAGATTAATAGTAGTAGTTTGTAGTGATAAGATCCGGCTTCAGCATAAAGCGTCCTATTACCGTGGACACGGCTATTCGAATAGATTAAACTCCCTGCAGGGGTGCACTACTGTTCAGCCTGCACGCTCGGATCTCCAGGGTGGCATACACCTTGTTAGGGAATGCCCCACCGAGGCTATCCGACACATCGCAACCCATAATAGGCTCAGCAGAGAGGCCATCCGCCGGACTATATCCTATGCGCTCAGGGGTCTAGGTCCCTCACCCTTCCACGCTCCTGCACGGTGCGAGTCTGGCCGGTGAAGAAAAAGCAAATCCAAACACACCTGCTGTAGAAAAGAAGACAAGACCGCTTCCCGGCAATCAGGCCGTAGTACTGCTAATGTCTGAAGAGCTTTCGGACGAACTACGACGCAGAGGACCCACACCGTAATCCCATGTGTAGGTAGTGCGTACAGACCAAAGGGTCTCTCAAGTCATCCACCGAACTATTGGAAATATGCCCTAGAGGCAATAATAAAATGTTATTATATATATATTTCCACGTTCGTAATTAATGTTTATATTTCTGTGCTATAATTGCAATGACCCTAACTGTGAGATTCAGAAGAAAACTTACTTGCATGTGTGGAAATGTAAACACCAAGAGTTCCTGGTTTAGCCTCTAAGACCAGCTCATGTGCTAACTGATGATTACGTTTTCTTAATCATGGACATTGTTCTTGTAACAAGGATGTCAGTAGCAATGGGAACATATTGTTAGCAGAACAATGATGTTGAACCGACCCCAGTATTAAATGATATACTTAGAGATCACATCGTAACTACGTTATAAGTCATATCATGAAATGTTATCATATACGTAATTCCTTAGACCATGAGAGTATCGAGTTGCTTCACACAGGAAGACATGCTTTGGTTCTTAGATGAATCCTCCCGTAAATGGGAAGTAGTAAAATAAGTTCTGGGTATGTCAGATGGTGTGGCTAGTGACTGTGATAGTTCAAGAATGGGATTTGCTCCTTCACGATGAAGAAGATATTCACTTCGGGCCCACTCGGTATGACGGTATCCATTATAGTCTGGCCAGACGCATTGTGATTCAGTCACGGGGATACCGGAATACGATAACGAGAAAATGGACAAACGAGCAAAGAGGATAACGAGTGGCTTGTGATCAAGAAGTTGTTACACATGGGTGCCAAACATCTCTCCTCTAACTTTGTCATATATCACGAAGCAAAGGGAATGGTACATGAATAAACATAATGGTTCACTCGAAGTTTCTTCGTGTATGTGCGGGAGTCAACATGGGTGTCCATGGCTCCGCTGTTGATTATTGGCTATTGACAAAAGGCTGTTGACCTATGTCCGGAAGATGTTCTGAGTCATGTCCGCATTATACCGAACCTATTGGGTCACACACTTAACGAGCAGTAGTCTGTTAGAATACTAGTATGGTAGAAGGTTTAGTGGAAGCAAAGCAGAATAGTTCATACGGGTACCGGAAGTAGTTTCGGGGATTTATGGAATAGTTCATAAGGGCACCAGAAGTAGTTCTGGGTATTTAAGGATATGTCCGAATCACTCTGGAGTAGTCCCAGGTGGTTCCGGAACATATGAGAATGGTACTGGGGAAGTCCTGGATCAACCGGAATAGTTTCCGGATAATCGCTGGGCGTCCCGACAACCTTCGCGGTCATCGGGTGGCTTAAACTGTAACTCGGATGGTCTTGGAAACTATACGGATGGCTCAGGAACGTCCGAGAACGGTCCCGGAAGGTCCTGGAAGTGCTCCAGAAGTGTCCGGAATGTCCCGAAACGGTCCCGATATGTCCCGGAAGGTCCTGGAAGCTGCTAGAAGGTCATGGAAGGTTCCGGGCAGTACCACCCACTCCCCTGCACCCCTGGCCTTGGGGGGCAAGCCACCTAGGCTGCCCTGGCCGGCCAAGGGGGTGGGGGCGCACCAAGGGGAAGGAAACCTCCTCCAGGTGGGAATACCAAAACCCATTATGGCAGGTTTCCGGTGGGAAGGTGTGGTAAGGTTTGGAAGGCTTGGGAGTCCAAGTTGGACTCCCAATTCCCCTTGAGCTGCGCCCCAAGGGCCTCTTGGCCACCTATATAATGTGGGGGAGGGGTGGGGGGCGCAACACAACTTGTCCCCAAGGCCTATGCGCCACCCTCCCTCCTCTAAACCCCGTTGCTCCACTTTTAGACCCCGGTTTAGACGCTGTTCTAGATCGGAATCCGTTAGGGTTTTCTCCCTCTAGTTTTCTCGGTGGCGTTCATCTCTGGACGGCGGAGCGCTGCTGGATTGCTGCTACGGGATGTGTGGATACTAATGGAGGGGTCGTACCTTCGACCCTTCTTCGAGGAGCTTGTTCATGGGACTTGTCCGTGGGACTAGATCGCGGGACTTGTTCGTGGGATTGATCGAGGGACTGTTCGTGGGAGAACTTGCGAGATCTACTTCCACTATGTCCACGAGCTTCACCAACTCTACTTCCGCTACATCGGTTGGTGAGCCATGACCTAAAACCTTGTATGCAATCTTCTTGGATGATCTTGGGTTCTTGATTCGTAGGCCGAAATTTTTTGTTTTCTACTACGTTTCCCAACACGAACCACTTAGCATTTTAATTAACCTGCGTGACAACCGTTATCGTTGCCTCGACTTAACTGACTCGCGGACAACGACAGCAGTCAGGACCACCAATACATCGGTGCCTGCCCTGTCGTCCCACCAAGTCTCTGCGGTCACAAGGTGAACCGACTCCTTACCTTATCTCGCGTGTGCTCTTGGTAGAGCTCGACTTTTGTGGTTTGGTAACTCTCGCGAGATACGAGCAGGGGCGAAGCACGCCAGTAACATCGGACATACCTTCCCTATCGTTCTCGACGCAATTCCGCTCGTGGGCACCGTTGGGTCGCCTGAATCTTACCTTTAAGGACAACCGTTGCTCAGGTACCTAGAGCGGATATACAGAGTCAGCAACGAGTGGAGTACGAGGATTACTCCTCGATAGCTCCACTTGATGGTGGCTCGGCAGAGCCGAGCTAGGGGGCCTTAGGCGGTGTCTGCATTGTACCATACCTGTTACAGTTAATATATCGTATCCGTGTTCACTCCCAGAGTGTTCACGGACCGCTATCTAATCCTAGTGACTAACAAAGCGCAGGGCTCACTGCTGAATATAATTATAAGGCAGCATAGGATAAAGGAAGGTACATCAAGGGGCGACAAAAACAGGCTATGCAATTTAATAGGATTGTAACGTAGCAGCAACAGTAATAATGCCTAGTGCAAGAAATGTACGAAAAAGATAGGAGATATCTGGGGAAGAGAATGGCTCTGCTTGCCTGGAAGCTCGCGGTAGGGGTACGGTCATCGATGATATAGTCGATCACAGGGGCATCGACATCGGTCGTTGGGATTACCAGACAATAAGAGAGGGGGGGGGGAACAATAAATACACAACAATAATAGAAATACAAATGAAAGGCATGACGAATGCAATGTTAACGGTGTTCTAACGCAGTACCATGCACGTTGCTCGGAGCGGGAATTCATCTGGGGATGAAATACCGGCTCCGGATGATTATCGATAGACGGCCCCGAGGGGGAAGGTTCCATGTCTGAAGTGTCGTGAATATCTGACTGACATGTGGATAGTGTAACCGTGATCTTTGATGCATTCCGAACAACTATTATGTTCAGAACAATTTCATCCGGAAGGTTTTACCGGCACCGAGAATTACCGTCCGGGTTCACCGAAGGGGGGGATGTTCCATGTTCGGTAGGTTAGAGGGGTGCGGTGAGTATACGGGTAGCGTATTTGTATTCATTATTATTTTTTGATCAATTTTGATGTATAAAATATTTTCATTTGACTTACGGTTTAAAAGATATTATTTTTTTAATTTTTTAATCATTTTAAAACAATTTCTGGATTTTCTTTTAATATTTAAATAACATTATCCACAAGCCCAATTGACTGGTCAAACCTGTCATTGACTGAGGGGGCCACATGTTTTATAAATTATTTAATTTAATTTAAATAGCAGTGAGGGGGCCACATGTCATTGACTGATTCAATTAAGTTAATTTAAATTGGGATTAACGAGGGGGTCCCACATGTAAGTCTCATAAGGAATTGATTTAATTAAACTAATATAATTAGTGAATGGTCCCACATGTCATTCACAACCCAGCTAACAACTTATTTAACTCAAGTTAATTTAGGATGGGGACCCACTGTCATGGAGGGATTAAGGGTGGGGGTGGCTTAAGCTTAACAGAAGCTAGCCCATGGCCACCCGTGCGTGTGCACGGCGGCGACGGCCGAGGCACGGCGGCGAGCCAACTGGGCGCCTCCGGCGACCAAAACCATGGCTAATGGGCGGAAACGGACGATGGCAACGCGGCGCATCTGCTCGGGCACGAGGTGAACGTCGGGGGTGACCACGGCGACATCCACGACGAGCAACCACGGCGGCCGGAGCACGGGTCCACGGTGAATGGCGGCAGAGGCAAGAAAAGGAGCGCGAGATAGGGGAAATTGTTCGTATGCTCACTTTGAGCAAGTAGGGGGAGGCGGTGGGCTCGGTGGGGCTTGGATCGATGTGAATTGCCGGCGAGAATTTCCGGCCGTGGCGGCGAAGAAGTGCGCGATTCCGGCGATGTGGAGGCCGCTGGGTCGATTTGAGGGATGCAGGGGAAGCAGACGAGCGTCGTGGTTCTCCTGGACATCCACGCAGGCGCCGACGACCACCGTGGCCACGCCGACGAGCTCGATCATGGCGACAGCGGCGGCGGATGGAGGTTGAAGACGACACCATTTGCGTGCGTACAGGGCGTCCCGGCGACGACCGACTGCGCGGAGTGGAGCGGACGTCCACGGCAAGGCTCCCGGGCAGCTTGGCGCGGCACGGCGTGGCCTCTGGCCACGACACTGCGGCGGGCGACGATGGGGATGCCACGGGCAGCTCCGGCCCGAGGTATACGAGAGAGGGAGGGGGTAATGGCGAGGGGGGAGCACAGGGGGGGGGGGTTGAGGGCGACCTAGGGTTGGCGCTGGGGCTCCCGGGGTTCTTATACCCCGCCGGTAGTCGTCTATGGCCGCCACGCCATGGCCGGCCGGCGTGGCCGGCGTGGATGTAGTCCACGCACGGGAGTGAACAGGGGAGGAAGAGATGGCCAGGTGGGCCGGGCTGGGTGGCTAGGTGGTCTGGGGGGAGGGGTTGCTCTGGGCGTAGTATAGCTTTTCCCTTTTTTGATTTTGTTTTTATTCTTTTCGGTTACTATATTATTTGTCCACCATATGATTTTTATAAAATGGAAGACTTGCTCTAAAATTACTGGTACATACTATAGTGATGCCTCAAAAAGTGTGGTACCAAAATAAAATCATTTAGATTTTTGAATGATTTAATATGAAGTAAAAGTTGTTGTTTTGCTACTATTTTCAATTCTTTTCAATACTTAAATAGCTTAATAAATTCTCATTTCTATTTTTATATGACCCACTGATTATTAGGCATTTAATAAAATTGTTTTAACAATTTTTAGTTTAACTTTATGTTCCACTTTTATTTTAATTCCTAGGGGCAATTTAATAACCCACCACTATTGGTTTTATATTTATCATTGTCTTGGGATTATTCTAAAGACTAAGGATGACTTGGTTTAACTATGTGCAAGTTGAATATTCTCCCACCATACTTGGAGCAAATTTATATGACACTCATCTTTTTGAAATTTTATCTGCGTTGAAATTTTGAAAGAGCTATGATCAAAGGTGATCAAGGCTTGTCAATCCACAGTGACGTGGAACTAATCAAAGTGATTACTATTGCTGACACTGGGGTGTTACACCGATGATCAAACCTCGGACAAACAAAGTACCGCAGAACAAAGGGATCAAGTCTTATCATTAACGGTTCAACCGCGATGAAGTTCATTCAATGGAAGCACAGGGACCATCAAGGATTGTAACCAGACCCCGCATGATGGTCATTGGTCATAGAATGTCTCGATCATGTCTGTTGTTGTCCCGAACCATAGGGTTTCACACTTAAGGGTAATCGGTGCATTAAGAATAGATTCGGGATCATCGGTGAAATAAGAGAGAACACCAAAATTGTTCTGAAAGGTGCTGGAAGTTGTTCTGGATATTTTGAAAGGTTAAAAATAATGTTTAATAATGTTTTATTATTTAATTAATAGAGTTAAATATCAAAATATAATGAAATATAAAAATAGAATGAGGAAAAGGCAAATGGGCCTAAAAGGGCCCATTAGGGGAAGGAGGGGGTTCCCCCTTGGGCCATGCGCCAAGGGAGGGGGCCACCCCCCTTTGGCCGGGTGATACGTCCAAAATGCATCACTAGTTTATATTGTAATTCACCCCTATTCATTGATATGTTTCCCATTATGATGCTATTCTTATGTTGTTTTGGCTTGTTTTACACAGTTTGCAACTTTCCGGTGCCGAAACAGTAGACGCAAGATTCAGCGGAGAAAAGTGGACATTGATTTGCTGCAACAAAACATCTCAAATTGAGCTGAAAGTCGACGGAGGATATTTTCCAGAAGAAAAATGAAGCTTCGTCGAAAAGGAGCCAGAGGGGGGCCACCAGGTGGGAGGCCTCCTGGACCCCTGGGGCCACCGCCGGCTCCCCCCTTTGGCATATATATTCATCGTCATCCGAAAACCCTTAAAGTGGAGGTGTTTCACGAGTTCCGCCGCCTCTTTGTGGCACCTACAGAGAAGAAAAGGCATCTCCGGCGGGCAGATTCCATCGGGGAGAACACCTCCCGGAAGGGGAGATAGTCGTCATCGTCATCACCATCGTCACGCGCATCATCGAGATCATCATAAACATCATCCCCAACATCAACACCATCTCCATATTCATCCCACATCATCTCACCATTGCAACTTGTGTTGTAACCCGTACTATCCATCCACTCTACTTTATCGGTGTTGATTACCTCTTTGTGGTGAATGCTATTGAGTTTTGTTGGAGGATTATTGTTATGTCTAGATTGTTTATCATCTATTTATCACCACTGATAATGATCTCTTTTATGTCTTGTGAGTAGTTACTTTAGTTCTTGAGGACATGGAGAAGTCTAGTTGTTAGTAGTCATATGATGTTGAAGCAATATGTGTTGTTTGATATTTAAGTTGTGTTGTTATTTCTCTAGTGGTGTTGTGTGAGTCGAACACACAACACTTCGCCTTCTTAAGGACCTAGAGGTATACATTGTGTATAAAGAATGCTTACGGTGGGTTGCCGGAGTGACAAAAACCTGAACCCTAGTTCAAACACTTTTGCACAAGGGAATAATGGATCCTTGATCTTATTGCCGTGGTTAGGCTTATGCCTTAATTTCTACCTTGTATTTGCGGATGCTTGCAAGGTGTTTAATCAAAAGAGTGCATTTACCTTAGTCTAGAAGGTGTACTAGCATAAATCCACCCACTCAACACTTATCAACACAAAACATAGTATCGATACGGAATATGGCAAAAGCACATGACTACCTCTTCCGTGTGTCCTCGAGAACGCTTTAGCCTTTATAAGTTTAGTTGCTAGGCTTATCCTTTGCTCAAAAGGATTGGGCCACTTGTTGCTCCTCAGTACCTTTTACTTTGCTTGTTTTTACCTTCCTGTTGCTTATACTGAAAACCCCTAAAAAGTTATGTTGCAGTGCTTGCAGTTATTCCTTGTCCAAAGTCACTTATCAATACCTTCTGCTACTCGTTGGGTTCGACACTCTTACTTATAAAAAACACTACAATAGATCCCGTACAGTTGAGGGTCATCAAGTACTGTTTTGTAGCGCCGTTGCCGGGGAGTGTAGCGCTATTGGTAGGTGAAGCTGGTAACTAATCTCAAACGGTGCCTTGCTCGTTTGACCACCTACTCGTATCACTTGGAGTCCCACTGGTTGATCAAACCTTGGTATCTTCACCGGGGAAACTTGGTGATGTCTACTTCTTAACCTTCCACTTGGGGTAACCAACGAGGGGCGAGAAGCCATCAAGATAATTTCTGGCACCGTTGTCGGGGACTCCAGCCTACAAGATAGGGGAGTTGCACACTATCTTTTACCTTTGCTTTTTAGTCTTGTTAGTTTACTTTCTAATTTTTTGCTTTAGAGTCTTATACCAAAAACCATAAAAAATTAGTTACCTTGCTTTTAGTTGTTCCTTTTGCTTAGCCAATATGTCTTTATGTTTTGGAACTTTGCCGGAATCTGAGATCTTAGATTTCTAGCAAAGAGAAGGAGATAATATGAAAAAGTCTTGGGATATACTTTCTGAAGCACATAAAATAATTTTTCCTTGGATACCTATACGAATTGTGCTTAGGAATTTTTACCATGGTCTCTTTAGATTGTGCAAACACTCTTCTTATATTGTGGCTGAAGGAGATTTTTTAGAGTGTAATGAAGAAAATCTATTGATATTTTAGAGGGATTATCTATCTTCTTTGTGGATTATCATGGAGTTGAGACTATCATGGATATACTTGACTCTATTGAGGAAAGACTTATTGCTTTGAATATAAGTGGAGTGAAAGAATCTACTTCAATTAGAGAAAGACATTTAGACATAGAGGGTGACTGGGATCCCTTTATTAGAGTTTGTATCTTCAGTCGGGACTTCCTTGATTTTTGTGATATCAGATCCATGAATTCTACCATGCCCAAAGATGTTTATGATTGTGTAAATCTTTCAAGTATGATCAACTTTTCTGCTTATCATGAACATGCTAATGGAGATGTTTCTAAGATCCGGGGAGAGGTAAAAGATGTCCAGGTTATATTTTTCAAAAGAAGTGCCATGGTTGACTTCTTCATTATGGAGTCAGTCAACCAAGGAAACATAGTGCTTAGAAGGTACTTCCTCCGAGCCATGAAAGATTTCGTTGACATAGGTAAAGGACAAGTACGCTTACGTGGGAAAGCTAAAGGTACATATCTCTTCCCTAGAAAAAATGAGAATGGGCTCGTGATACGTCTCAAACGTATCGATAATTTCTGCTTGCTCCATGCATGTTTTGTGTGATATTGCTATGATCTAGATACACTTTCATACACTTTTGATCATATTTGGACTAACCTACTAACTCAGTGCACCCCAGTGCCAGTTCCTGTTTTCTGTTGTTTTTCTATTCCAGGTTTCTCCCATATTAAATTGCTCCAAAAATTCGGGAAAAATCGGATAAAAAAAATCAGTGTAACGGAGTCTTCCAGAAGCACCCAAGTGGGGACAGAGGGCCACCACCAAGGGCCCAGGGGGCCACCTGGCGTGGCCAGGGGCCTGGCCGCGCCAGGGGGGCGCCTAGACTCCTGGTGTCCCCCCTGGCTGCCCCCATCGCCTATTTATTCTCCGTCACGGGGAAACTCCAAAGACAGAACCCTATTTCGCAAATTCTCCTCTTTTCCGCCGCCGCCGCGCTTCCAAGATCGGGAGCACCGTCAGGACCCTTCCCGGCACCCTGCCGGAGGGAGGATCGACCTTCAGGAGCTTCCCCTCCACCATGGACACTTCCCGGATGTGCCGTGAGTAGTCTACCTTGGACCATGGATCCGTGATCAGTAGCTATGTGATGTTCTCCTCCCCTCTTTGTTCTTCATCGATTAGACCTCGTGAGCTGCCCTACATGATCGAGGCACATATGTAATTCTTTCTGCTTTTGCTATGCTGAGTTTGGAGGGATCTGATGGATTATGAGATTATGTTCAGATTGTGATAGAGTAATATAATTGGTTCTTATCTTTTGTATTTTTGTTCCGAAGTAATTCTTGCATGTTCTCCGTTACTATTTATTGCTTTGTCCAAGTGGTAGGTAGTAACGCCAAGAGGGAACATTATGCTCGATTGTGGGTACATGCCCCCTGATGACACGCTTGAGTGACAGAAACATGAGTCTAGGGGATGTGTTGTGGCCACAAGGGGGAAAACAACGGTGCTTGTAACCGCGGTTACAAGAATTGTTTACTTTACGCAAAGTTCTTTTAATGCAGTTGTCTGTTGCTTTGGGTTTACACTTTGGGTGGGGCTCGCAACTTAATACCAGCGAGATGTTATGGATAGATATCTCAAGGTGGATGATTAGTAGTAGATGCAGATGGATTTCGGTCTACTTATCTTGGCGTACTACCCATGCTTTTGAGCCTCTTCCCTTCTTTTGTAGCATAGTTAGCATTGCGGTGCGTTTATAATCCTGTCAATTGCCCTTCTGTAATTTGTTTACCTCGCATAGCATCTTTATCGTCTTTTGGGAGAGAGACATCACTAGTGAACATCACGGGACCCGGTCCATATTCTCATCACTGTTTACACGCTCATTTATTTTATTGCTTTTTTACTTTCAGTTGCTATCATTATCATTATCCTGTGTTTTTTATCCTTTGTAAACAACAAGACCAGAGAGATTGACAACCTCTCTGAACTTCGTTGGGAGCAAAGTTAGTTGTGTTGTGTGCAGGTTCGCTTCAGGTGCACCGCTGACACCTAATTATCATCGCCGGAGTCCTACTGGTCGATACTCAACCTCGGTATTTTCAGCGAGGGAAACTTGCTGCTACGATGCGTCTTACCTTCCACTTGGGGTAACCAACGAAGGGCGAGAAGCAATACTCTCTCGTGTATCAGCTCGTCAAAGAGCAAGTTGCGGGGTTTGATGATCCTATTGATGATGACTTCTTTGAGCCTTGATTCTTCTTCTTGCATCATGCATGCCTAGCTCAAAGGCATAAAAGAAAGTGCTTATTGGGAGGCAACCCAAAATGTTTTTACTTTCAGTTTTAGTGGCCTTGAGGCTTGTTACTACTATAGCAACATCAGTGTATATTTATTTTCAAGCCTTGTGTCAAGTTTAACCTTCGATTGCAAGAAAAATCAAAAGTTGTGACATGTTGTCAAGAAAACAGATTATGTTTGCTTGACGGAAAAAATCGCCTAAAATCACTATATCATCTTTTTTATCTAAATTGTTTTGACAGTATGCTCTATACAAATTACTTTCTGCCATCTGTTCTGATTTTTTCGATTTGAGTTGCAGATGTGCCACTAAACAATTATTTACTACCTGCTGGTCTGTTTTTCCCAGATTCTGCCATGTTTTGCGTTTTCACCGTTTTACAAATCCAAACTTTCTTTTTTCCTTGCAAATTTTTTTTGGCAATCTTGAGAAATAGTAGATCTTCATGAAAATCTTTATTTCCAGTAGGGGAAAATTATTTTATTGTGGGTACTAACCAATCTAATCAGCTTATGATGAGTTACGCATGAAGGGAGTTTTCAAGTGTGTGAAGGAAGATGATGAAAGAAGATCCGGGGGTGTCAAAAGCTCAAGCTTGGGGATGCCCCATGCACCCCCAAGAAATATCCAAGGAGACTCAAGAGTCTAAGATTGGGGATGCCCCCGTGCATCCCCTTCTCCATCAACAATCATCAGTTCGTCCTTCTCCACACTATATTTTTATCACTTCATATGTTATGTGCTATGCTTGGAGGGTCTCGCTCTTTTACTTTTTAGTTTGTTTAAGTTTTTCTTGCTTTTCATAGCAAGTTGGACCCTAACCTACATTTTTTGGGAGAGAAACACACTCCACTCCACCCTAGAACACAACATAGGTTTCATTCTTATCTTTGATTGTGTGTTCTTTATATTTTCATAATTGTTGTCATGCTTAGCTCTTAGCTTTCATGCTTATTCTTTTTAAGAGATTTTATTTAGGTTGTTACTTTTGGAACTCTCTTGATTTATCATGCTTATGTTGTTTAGAGAATTGGTCTGTTGAACCGAGTTTTGTGTCTTGACTTGAGAGTAGGTAATTGAGGCTGCTATTTAAGTATAGTAGTAACTTGCAATAGTTTTGAGGTATTTATTTGAGTAATGTTTGGATTTTTGGTGTCAAGAGCTTTAGCCTATTAGTGATAGGTGTCGTATTTTGGGCAATTCGTGTTTATTTTCTAAAACTACAAAAAAAAATAGTTGAGAACTCTAGCTACTAGATGGATCGCTAACTTCTGGAGGGGTTGTAATATATAGAGTACCCTCACGTACCATGGGTCGAGGATGCGCAAGGATCACCAAACCCCCATACACTACTCATCGAGGAACTTGTCTCTTTGTGAACTTCCTAATTAGATAGAGAGTTACCGATAATAAGTGGATGCGTTCCTTTGACTAATGTGAGTATTCAATTGTTGGTACTTCCAACGTCATTATTTTGCTAGCATGTTCGGTACCGTGCATTGCCCTTTCTCATCTTGAGAGTTGGTGCAAACTTTGCCGGTGCATCCAAACCCTTGGCATGATACGCTCTGTCATCATAAACCTCATTATATCCTTCCTCATAACAACCGCCATACCTACCTATCAAGTCCATAGCCTTCCCGAGATACATTGCCATGCAACATACATGATCTCACGACTTGATCTTCATGTCATGCATTCTTTTTCTTGATCGAGGAGTCGCATGTTAGTTGGGATTTGCCCTTATCATGAAAGCTTCTCGTAAAGATAATTAACCCCTTGGTATAAATTCTGCTACACTTATGAACCTCCATTCTACCTTCGAGTATTACCTCCTGGTACCTCGAGGATATCATACCTTTGCGCTACATCTAATGAATTTTGAAAGAACAATACCTTTCCATGTCATAACTACTCCATGGGTTTTGGGTTGTTGTCAACCGAGAACTCAAAATACCTTTTGCTTCACCATTCCTTTCACTTGATGTCGTCACTGTTCGATTGCATTCTCTTGAAACGTCTCGATATAATGTGTCGTGGTCATCATCAACATTTTGTCTTCTTCCATGTGTCTATTGAATTGATGACGAGAAATACCATCCCCGCCCCTTGATGATTTGTGTTATCATCGACAACCTCCCTTGACTCCCTGCCAATACAACTTGGTCGTGTATATCGTCCTCTACTTTCCTTGGGCAGGAAATACACCTAATTCTTGCGTATCATTACCTTTTCCTTTCCATTGGTCTGTTGTATCAGACAATCACTTTTTCCTTTCCATTGGTCTTTTTAACCTTTCTTGCGATCATTATAAACTAAGCAGTGATAATTCCATGCTTATGTAAACATGTCGATGTACAACCTCGTCAGTAACACCTTGTTTCCATTGTTGATGACATTTCAGTGACCACCGATGGACGAGAACCTTGTCAATTTGTCCACCTCGTCTTAACGAGCAGGAAAATGGTTCTCTTCATCCCTCGCCCTTGGTCCCGACATTGTTGCCGACATAGATGACAAGCTGTTCTATGAAAAACCTTGCATTGTGGTCTCATACTATGTCACCACCCTTCCAATTCTAGAGCCACCCTTACTACAGTTCCACAGGACCGAAACCTGAATCTTTTGTACATCCCCGTTCCCAAGGTTATTCCTCGTGCTTAGCATCGTATGTGATTCACGCTTCCTCTACCATAAGATGTCAGTGTGATATCAGACTCAATGCTTATGCCTGATGCTCCGGCCCCCTTTTCATCATCCGTGATCGACATCAAATGCATGCCTATCCGGTTGAAACTTCTCATACCTTATTTTGTTTCTCTCGATGTATTTCCCTGAATATAAACTCGAGAGATACTCTGTACCCCATTCCCTCCGACTGCCTCGGTTGGTTAACCTTGTACCGATCAGACCCCCTTAAGTTTCCCCTCCTACCCTATTCGTAAGTACAATGAATACCCCGATGGAAGGATGACAACTCGTCGAGAGGCACTGATGCAGAGAAATGAAGACATCAACAAGAAGGATTACCTTCTTCGATAAGGGCAAAAAGAACCAGAGGATTCGATAGAATACGAAACCAAAACTTTAACCCTTACACTACCTTTTAATTCTCGGGGCGAGAATTCTTTGAAGTGGGGGATATTTGTAACATCCTCAGTGTCAAGAAATAGTTATCTTTTTAAAATAAAAATTCCCTGTGATTAGCAAGTCATTAATCATCATTGATCATACACAAATCAAATTCAACTTAATTGCATGGACCAGAAACAAAGTGGAAAATAAACTTGAACCAAAAATTGTTCAAACAATTTTATTAAATGAATAAAAGTCAGTAGAACAAGATACTGTGGTAAATGATATTTAATATAACACTTAAATATTTTAAACTATTCAAACAATAGACAAACATTCAATTTTAATCATTTATAATTTAGATAAAGAAATCAAATGATTTATAAAAGTCCCAAACTTTTTGCAGCATCCTATTAAAGTGTAACAGTGATAGTGGTGCAAGTTTCATCAATTAAAAAAATCAAAACTAGCTAAATAAATACAAACAGAAATCAAAGGAAAGCAGAAAAGAGAAAAATGCTAAAGACACTAAGTAATGCACTGGGCAAGGCCCAACCACCAGCGAGCCCACCATCCCTCCTTGTCTTCTTTCTCTGTACAGAGAGGAGACAAAGAGCGTGTGTGTCGAGCATCCCGGCGGTCATGGCCATGGATGGCCTTCACGTTGTCTATTTCGGCTTATAAGAGTGTCCCTCGAAACCCTTGACCCCGTCTCGAGCAGTCCCCTCCCGATCCCCCTTTGCCCCCTCCTCCTTGGCTCAAAATCGAGCTCGGGCTCGAGGCAGTGACCGCTGCCGTCACCATGAACGTCGTCGTCATCGCGGCCACCAGCGCTCGCGCTCACTAATAAGATGTCCAAGGGCTTCGACGTCGTCGTCCACTGCGCCTACGCCTACCGGAATGAGCTGGGAGGCCCGTGCACTCGCCGTCAACACCATCTTCGCCCTCGGCCGCCGCAACCATTGCCGTCGATCTCCACCACCAGTGCGCCTCGGCCTCACCGATCATGTCCACATGCCTCCCTGTGAGCTTCTTCCTCGCTTCCCCTTTTTCCCGGTCTCGATCCGTCGTTGTATGTCGCCTATGCGCCGCCTACCGCCATGGACGAAGCTCGAGCTCCCTTGCTGCTTGCACCGCTTCTGATGTGTAACTGTTGCGCTCGGCGGCCCCTTCCCATGTGCTCCCGCTCGTGCATAGCCGCGCCCCGTCGCGAACCCTCACCCCTGCTGGTCGGCGTCGCCGCGCCCGCCGCTGCTGGCCATGTCCGGCCATGGCTGAGTGCGCGCATAGTGTGTGTGCGTTCTGCGTGCGTGCGTGGTGTGTGTGCGCTAGTGTAGCCGCCCCTGATGCTTTGCAAGCTACTGCTTTACTACCTCCAAAACAACCACAAAACAAACAGCAAAACACCATCAAAACCTAGTTTAACATAGCTAAAAATAATATGAATGGAAAGTAGACCTAACCAGCTCCATTTTTTTCAATTGAACCAACCTCATTTGCTGCATGGGTTAATTCCTATAAAAATAACAAAATCCAGATTTCTGTTAAAAGAAAAATAAGTTATATCAACATGACTATTTTAGAGCAAGAAATAAAGGTGACATAGAAGTTTGTCATGGCATCAAAGGGCATGACATGATTCTACTCTTGTTGTAGTATAAAACAGCTATAGGATGCATCTCCATTGGAGCCATAGATAAATGGCAATCATCAAGCAAAGTTGATATATATTAACAATTTCTAGAACTGTCATCAAGTAACACTTTTCTAGCAAGGTTTTAATTAAGTAAATGAGCCCTGATAAATTTGGCTTCTGTACTAGATTCGATATCACAGCAAATTGTTCGACTTGATATAAGGCACTAACTCGAGTTATGAGAAGAACGTTGAATCGTAGCCCTTCGAATACAGCTAAGTGAGGTAATAGGCAGATTCCCAGGCTTAGAGAAATTTCAGAAAACTGACATGTGGGCCCATACACTATTTAAATAGAAAATGATTTATTTTAATACCCAAAGGCTGACATGTGGGACCCACTGGTCAGTTGACCAATCAACCTTATAGGTTGGCCCCACATGTCAGGTTGACCCAGTCAAAGTTACTATTCTGGATAATGTTGTATTTATTAATAAAAGAAATCCAGAAATTGTATTGATGATCCTATTGATTATGACTTCTTTGAATCTTGATTCTTCTTCTGGCATCATGCATGCCTAGCTCAAAGGCATTCAAGAAAGCGCTTATGGGGAGGCAACCCAGAATGTTTTTTACTTTCAGTTTTAGTGGTCTTGATGCTTGTTACTACTGTAGCAACATTACTGTATCTTTATTTTCAAGACTTGTGCCAAGTTTAGCCTTCGATTGCAAGAAAAATGAAAAGTTGTGACATGCTATCTAGAAAATAGATTTTGTCTTCTTGACGTAAACAATCGCCTAAAATCACTAGATCATCTTTTTTATCTGATTTTTTGACAGTATGCTCTATACAATTGACATTCTGCCATCTGTTCTGATTTTTTTATTTGATTTGCAGAAGTGCCACTGAAAAATTATTTACTACCCGTTGGTCTATTTTTCCCAGATTCTTCCCTGTTTTGCATTTTCACCATTTTGCAAATCTTAAGCGTTCTTTTTTCCTTGCAAAATCCATTTGGCAATCTTGAGAAATAGTAGCTCTTCATGAAAATCTTTATTTCCAGTAGAGGAAAATTATTTTAATATGGGTACTAACCACTCTAATCAGCTTATGATGAGTTTCGTATGAAGGGAGTTTTCAAGTGTGCGAAGGAAGATGATGAAAGAAGATCCGGGAGTGTCAAAAGCTCAAGCTTGGGGATGCCCCCATGCACCCCCAAGAAATATCCAAGGAGACTCAAGCATCTAATATTGGGGATGCCCCCGTGCATCCCCTTATCCATCAACAATCATCAACTCGTCCTTCTCCACGCTATATTTGGATCACTTCAAATGTTATGTGCTATGCTTGGAGAATCTCGCTCTTTACTTTTTAGTTTGTTTTAGTTTTTCTTGTTGTTCATAGCAAGTTGGACCCTAGACTACATTGTTTGGTAGAGAAACACACTCTACTCCACCCTAGAATACAACATAGGTTTCGTGCTTATCTTTGATTGTGTGTTCCTTATCTTTTCATAATTGTTGTCATGCTTAGCTCTTAGATTTCATGCTTATTCTTTTTAAGAGATTTTATTTAGGTTTTTGCTTTTGGAACTCTCTTGAGTTATCATGCTTATCTTGTTTAGAGAGTTGGTCTGTTGTACTGAGTTTTGTGTCTTGACTTGAGTAGGTAATTGAGGTTGCGATTTAAGTATAGTACTAACTTGTAATAGTTTTAAGGTATTGATTTGAGTAATGTTTGGATTTTTGGTGTCAAGAGCTTTAGCCTATTAGTGATAGGTGTCGTATCTTGGGCAATTCGTGTTTATTTTCGAAAACTACAAAAAATTAGTTGAGAACTCTAGCTGCTAGATGGATCGCTAACTTCTGGAGGGCTTGTAATATATAGAGTACCCTCACGTACCATGGGTCGAAGACGCGCAAGGATAACCAAACCCCCATACACTTCTCCTCGGGGTACTTGTATATTTGTGAACCTCCTGATTAGATAGAGAGTTACCGATAATAAGTGGATGAGTTCCTTCCACTCATGTGAGTATTCAATTGTTGGTACTTCCACCGTACTTATTTTGCTAGCCTCTTCGGTACCGTGCATTGCCCTTTCTCATCTTGAGAGTTGGTGCAAACTTCACCGGTGCATCCAAACCGTTGGCATGATACGCTCTGTCATCATAAACCTCATTATATCCTTCCTCAAAACAACCGCCATACCTACTTATCAAGTCCGTAGCCTTTCCGAGATACATTGCCATGCAACATCCATCATCTCATGACTTGATCTTCATGTCATGCATTCTTTTCCTTGATCGAGGAGTCGCATGTTAGTTGGGCTTTTCCCTTATCATTGCTACATGACGCGCTAGTATCATTGCATATTGCTGACCCTCAACTGTAGGGGATTGAGATAGTCTTCGCGGGTAAGATAACCCAATTTATTGATTCGACACAAGGGGAGCCAAAGAATATTTATAAGCTTTAATAGTTGAGTTGTTAATTCAACCGCACCTGAAATATACTTGCTTGCAACAAAATATTAATAGCAACGGTGATATGATAGCGATAGTGACAACAACAAAAGTAAAACATCGAAAGTAAACTACTAATAACCAGCAGGATTAAAACACTGTAGGCTAGGGAGATGGATGGTTGGGCGCTGCTTGGATGAGAGTGAACATGTAATAGATTTTAACACGGGGCAAGGCACACAGAAAATCAAGGATCATCTAGGCAAATAGGAAACATTAGGCAAGTATCCCGTATGGAGTTGTGCGTGCTTGCAATAAGAACTTGCACAACATCTTTTGTCCTACCATCCCGCTATGAACGGGGCCAAAAGGAACTTATGGAGATTAAGGTGCTCCTGTCAAAGAGAACCAGAACAAAGCATTAACACTCAATGGATATATGAAATCCCCAAATTATAATCCATCCCCTTTGGTGTCCCAAGCTGTCACCTTTGGGATCGCCGGTTCCGGACCATAATAGGTGCATACAACTCATAGATAGGATCAAGAACATAAATATACTCATGAAAACACAAGTGGTTCAGATCTGAAAACATGGCACTCGGGCCCAAAGTGACAAGCATTAAGAGCAACAAGTTTTAGCAAAGATGATAAACACCAAAGTAGATGATATGCAACATGCCCCCAATAATCTGACAAACTATTACATGATCTAACTCAACCAATCCCTACCATCCCCTTTGCCTATAGAAGGGACTTACTCACACATGAGAGGATGGAGTGGTGATGATGATGACGATGGCGATGATCTCCCCTCACCGGAGGCCAAATCAATCTCCAGATTATCCCTCCCGAAGAAGAACAAAGGGTGGCGGCGGCTCCGCGACGGAAACTGGGAAAACGAATTCCGTTTTAGAGTTTTCGCGTCACGGGAATGAATAAGAGGCCAGGTAGGGCACCAGAGGAGGTGGGACCCCCAGGAGGCCTCCAGGCGCGGCCAGGGGGAGGCCGCGCCAGCAGGGCGCCTGGGGCCCCTCTGGCCCCACTTCTGGCTCATGGAAGCTTCTGGTCCGTGGATTTTCTATGAATTTTCCCTGAATTTTCTGAGACACCTAAAAATCCATAATCCTGCACACAATAAAAGCATACAAGCATCTCTGCTGAAAACAACGTCAATCTGGGTTAGTTTCGTTCAAATCATGCAATAATGAAGTAAAAACAATAGCAAAAGTGTTTGGAAAAGTAGATACGTTTGAGACAAATGAGAGATAAATAGAAAGAGCCAATGAGGCCACAAAAATACACAAAATAGAAAAAAAGTAAGAAAGAAAAGAAATAAAAAGAGAGAAGGGGCCAACACTACTATTCCTTTTGAAAGATCCACACTCGTGCTCCATATAGTATTTGTACTCCATCGAGATGTTCATATCATTCATGCATAACTATGTGGGGATCCTTACACTATAGAACTTGGCTTGTATATTCCAATGATGAGCCTCCTCAAATGAGCTCTAGGTCTTCTTGAGCAAGCGAGTTGGATGAACCGCCACTAGTTCCATTGGATAGCTTTCCATAGCTCATATGTTTATCCGTTGCATGGCAATCCCTACTCCTCACATCATATCCATCATTTGACTTTCTCTCGCCTATAATTGTCCTCATTGATTTGATCCTTTCACACTTTTTTCTGTCTTCCTTCCCCATCATTATTATATTTTCCATCCTAAGTAACAACATATCTTTCTTGCGCTCATTCATTGCATGAGTGCTCAAAGTTGAAAGGGAGAGGATCAGTTTGACTTGTGCGTGACTAGTGGTCTGGGGACGAGTCAAAATAAGATTCTGAAGGAGACCAAGTGTGAAGTTTTAGTAGATTGAGTTCTCAATTAAACTATATAGTACTTTTATGCTCTAAACCCATCTCCCAGTTCTTGCACGCAAACACCATTTGGAGACATTCGAGTCACGGACAACGAGAGCTCTTGCACCTTTATGTTCTTATGTTGCTAGTTTCAATACTAGATATAGACTCTTGCTTGTTATTGTCTTGACTTGAATTGCATATCTTTCTTGCTTTACTATGAAGTTCATATCTGTTGGTAGCTTGTCACCACAGAAATTATATGTGTTATCATTTACCTACTTGAGGACGAGTAGGAATTAAGCTTGGGGATGTTGATACGTCCCAAACGTATCTATAATTTCTGCTTGTTCCATGCTTATTTGGGTGATATTGCTATGTGTTTTGCTACACTTTCATACCTTTTTACACATATTTCGACTAACCTACTAACTTAGTGCACCCAGTGCCAGTTTCTTTCCGTTGTTGTCTGTGCATTGCAGGTATTTACCAATATTTCCAGTGCCAAATTTTTTTCAAGCAAAATATAAAAAAAATCAGCGCAGAAGAAGACTCCAGAAGCGCAAAGGGGTGCCACCCCCCTCATAGGTGGTCAGGTGGCACGACCAGGAGGGAGGTCGCGCCAGGGCCCCGGCTGGAGGGGTGGGACCTCCCCTGGTGACCTCCTTCGTCCTATATTTAGCCCCCGTTCCGAAAACCCTCACGAGGCACTCCATATCGCGATTTTCACCACTGTTCCAGCGCCGCCACGATCCCGAGATCGAGATCGCAAGAAGACCCTGTCCCGGCACCCTGCCGGAGGGAGGATTAATCTCCGAGAACTTCTCCACCACCATGAGCACTTCTCGGATGTGCCGTGAGTAGTCCACCTTGGACCATGGGTCCATGCCCAGTAGCTATGTGATGTCTTCTCTCCAATCTTGTGCTTCAATTCTTATCCCTTCTGAGCTGCCCTACATGATCAAGGCATCTATGTAATAGTCTATGTCTTGCTATGTTGTGTTTGCTGGGATCCGATTGATTATGAGATTATGTTCATATTGTGATGAGTTATATATTTGGTTCTCGTTTTATAAATTAGTTCTTGAGTATTCTTGCATGTTCTTTGTTGCTTTTTATTGCTTTGGCCAAGTAGTAGATTGGAACTCCAAGAGGGAGAGTTATGCATGATAGTGGGTTCATGCTCCCTGATATCTAGCTTGAGTGATAGAAACATGAGACTAGGGGATGTGCTGTTGCCACGAGGGAGAAAAAAATGGTGCTTGTAACTGTGGGTTGCAAGGATTGTTTACCTTACGCATAGTTTGTTAATGCAGATGTCTGTTGCTTTGAGTTTACACCTTGGGTGGGGCTCGCAACTTAATACCAGCGAGATGTTCTGGATAGATATCTCAAGATGGATGATTAGTGAGTAGATGCTGATGATTAAACGGTCTACTTGTCTTGGCGTACTGCCCATACAATTGTGCCTCTAACTTTCTAGTAGCATAGTTAGCATTGTGGTGCGTTTATAATTATGTCAATTGCCTAGCTGTAATTTGTTCACCTAGCATAGTTGTTTTATCGTCTTTCCGGAGAGAGACTTCACTAGTGAAGATCATGGGACCCCGGTCTATATTTCCACCATTGTTTACACCTCAATCATTTACTGCTTTTATTTCCTTTCCATTGCAATCATCACTACTATTCCCGCTTGTGTTTGATCCTTTGTAAACAATAAGACCAGAGAGATTGTCAACCTCTCTGAAATCGTTGGGAGCAAAGTTATTTGCTTTTGTGTGTAGGTCCAGGTCAAGTGACTAACTAATCTCAAATGACGCCTTGATCGTTTGACCACCTACTCGTAGCACTTGGAGTCCTACTTGTTGATCAAACCTTGGTATCTTCACCGAGGGAAACTTGTTGCTGTCTACTTCTTAACCTTCCAATTGGGGTAACCAACGAGGGGTGAGAAGCCATCAGGGTGCCCCTTTTCCATCATTCCGTTGATTTCTATCTCTCTCTCTTTCTCCTTCCTTGAGCGTACTCCCCTTTTTTGGAGTTTGCACTTGGTTGGGGGTTTCTCCACCATACGCATGTCGTCGCGCTGCCGTAGCCGGGATCCAAATCCGTCTTCTTTCCGCTGCTCGCCTGGTTCAGAGCCGGAAGGGAACATCGGTTGCACCGTACGTGTGTAATCCCGCGAGGCACTACACTTGTGGTGCTACTTCATCATGGGAGGTCTTCTACACGACATGGAGGTCGTAGGATCAGAGTCTACGCCAACTACGTTCGTAGAACATTTCCCTCTTTCGGTCTTCAAATGTATGAACACCGATTCCCTCCGGTACCTACATCAGCATAGCATAGATCTTGGGTTCGGGAGTCGTAGTAGGAAAATTATTGTTTTCTGCCCCATACCCCAACACAACCATTGGGCGCTCATCCAGCAAGCATGCAACAAGTGGCATGACATTCTAGACGAGTTAGCTTCTCGGCCGAAGAGTGGCGCGAACGTCGAGAAAAAGGTATGTCCTCTTTGTCCAACCTCTTGTTGTGAGCTTCGCCGAAAAATGCCTTTCTCCTATGCAGATGGTGTGCATGCTCAACATGTTTCGCCAGGAAAACAACAATGTCGATTTCAAGTTCCTGCACGTCTTCGACAGGCTCAAGATGTGCAAGAGTTGGACGGAGTGCCGGCTCGCGCTCGCCGAGGCCAAGGACGACGTCTACAACCCGGACGCGCCGGTCACGGCGGCGTCATATTGGTGTCTCGACGGCAACGAGAAGGCCAAGGCGGCAAAGGACGCGGCGCCTATTACCGAACAACTTTAGTGCTTGATCGAGCAGTGCATCACCGTTGTCAGCAGCCACGCCGCCATCAGGGAGTAGAAGTCTGTGGAGTGGTGGTCGGCGCTCTTGATGAAGCAGGATGTCACACTGGATCTGTTCAAGACCAACGTCGCCGCGAAGAAGAGAAACACCGTTCTGGCGTTCCTGATGACTGCCGATGTGTCGGCGATGGACCCGCAGGTGAAGGCGTGGTTCATGACCGAGCGCAACCTGATCTTGACCCATGATCCACGTCGGGTTCGCTAGGAGGACTAACGGTTGGAGATGCTCTTAATCGATAAAGAAACATGATGTCAGAAAGAGTACTTAAGAGCATCTCCAGCCGCCCCTCCCCCCCAACAGCCCCCCGGAGCTCATTTATTCTCGTCGGATGCATATTTTTTTTGCCTAGTCGCACCCCAGAAGCCCAAATTTTGCCGAATTTTTCCAAAATTGGCTCTGGCGAACTCAAACTCAACCCAGCGCACAGGGGGGTCGCCTAGGGGCGTCGGGCGAAAGAAAATGGTGTCGGGGGAATGACCACCGGGTAGGGTCACCCAGGCAAAACATCCTTTCAAGACGAAGTGTAACCTTCAGAAGGACGTCGGACACACGTGAGACGAGCTGAGTAGGTCGGCTGTCGAATGCCCAGAGGTGTGCAGTCGGCAGTCAAATGCCGAGAGGGGCGCAGTCGGCAGTCGAATGCCAGAGGGGCGCATTAGGTAGTCGAATGCCAGAGGGGTGCAGTCGAATGCCGGCTGTGAGCACCCGGCCACGGTGCAGACGACTCATCAAGTTCACACAAGATACAAGAGTTGACCTCCGACCGGCTTGGCGCAGCCGGCCCGAGGTCATCTAGAGCAATCCCAGAAGATCTGGATATCAGCAGGCAAGGTCACTTCCCCGGTTTTGCGGACGCATGACTGCTGCCCATCCACGCCAACAACATGAAAAGACAACAAACAAGACCAGACGGTAGGGTAGCTATCGACCTATGGGCTAAGGGACTTAAGTCCTACGGGCTATGTGATCCCCACGCCGAGGTAGCTAGGAAGACATCCATCCGCACACCGGTCCTAGGAATCCCACAGTCGGCCATCTGATACGTCCCAAACGTATCTATAATTTCTGCTTGTTCCATGCACTTTTATGTGACATTGCTACATGTTTTGTTACACTTTTATATCATTTTACACATATTTGGACTAACCTACTAACTCAGTGCACCCAGTGCTAGTTTCTGTCTGCTGATGTCTTTTAGTTGCAGTGATTTTTCCCCAATTTAAAGTGCTCCAAAAATTCCAGAAAAATCAAATAAAAGATCAGCGAGATGGAAGCTTCCAGATGTCCGAAGGAGAGCCGGAGGGGAGCCACCTGTCTCCCAGGCGGCCTGCCCGCATGACCTTGGGGGAGGCCGTGTCACGAGGCCGCCTGGGCGACTAGGACCTCCCCTGGTGTCCTCCTTTGGCCCTATTTTTACCCCCGCGGAGGAAACCCTGATTCCATAACCGTTTTCTCCAGAAATGATTCCGAGCTCCGCCGCCATCGCCAACAAGTTTTGGGGGACCAGAATTCCAGTGCCGGCACCTTGCCGGGACGGGGAAGTGCCCCCGGATTCATTTCCATCGATGTTGCTTCCGCCCTCCATGATGCAGGAGTAGTTCCTCGTCGGGGCTGAGGCCTTCTACAGTAGATATGTGGTTAATTCTCTCTCCCATGATGTGATCTTCATTGTGATCATAGGCTTTGTTAATCTAGGTTGATCTCATGATGTTTCCCCTTCTTCTATGTATTGGATTGATGTACTCCTTTGGTGTTATTTCCGGAGTCCACGGTGACGCGTAGGACTCTGTTATTATGGTGATATTGACTATGAGATATGTTCTTCATGTTGTATTGAATCATGGCTTGAGAATCTCTTGATGCTTGTCTTGAGTATAGTTTGCATAGTTCTTAGGTGACAGGATGGGTGCTTTGTCAATTTAGAAAGAGACTACTCTTGAGATATGTTGTGGTGATTGAGGTACTCTCTTTGGATGGCTGCGGTGACATTGGGAAATCCATAGATGAGAACTACGAACTGTGAGGTGTGCTTTCGTAGCCCTACACAATTCTCATCCTCTTTTAATCCACGGACAGAATGATCTCTGAGTTATGTCTTCCTTGCATGTTTTAGTGGAAATATCATGTGATTAGACTATGTTAATGTTGTTGGGAGTTGCCACTAGTGAAAGTATGAAGCCTAGGCCTTGTTTCCACCATTGAATACCGTTTGTGCCCACGTTTACTACTTGCTACCTTGCTGTAATTTTTATTACAGATTTATATTACCTTGCTTTGCCACACCTATCACTCGTATTTTACCATCTCTTCGCCGAACTAGTGCACCTATACATCTTGCCATTGTATTAGGTATGTTGGGGGACACAAGAGACTTCTTGTTTCTTAATTGCAGGGTTGCTTGGGAGAGACCACCTTCAACCTCTACTTCCCTCAGTTCAATAAACCTTAGGTCATCCACTTGAGGGAAATTGCTGCTGTCCTACAAACCTCTGTGCTTGGAGGCCCAACATAGTCTACAAGAATATAAGCGTGCGTAGACATTAAGTTACTTCTGGTGCCGTTGCCGGGGAGGTAAGCGTTTGAAGGTATATCTTTAGATCTTGCAACTAAATCTTATCGTTTCTTATTTTCATTTTTCACTAGTTATGTTTATGGAAAACTGCACTCTTAGTTCGCTGCTTGGGGAAGGCTGCTTTACCACACCCGTGGTAGAGAAGTCTCCTCCACCTAATGAATGTATCACATTCGAAATACCACTTGGGATAATCTAAATAATTAGGAATGATTGTTATGATGGGACAGTCGATCCTAGTATTCATTTGTTGTAACTTACAGAACTTTGTGAGTTGTTTAAGATTTCAGGTTTGGCAAGAGATGGAGTCATGAGGAAATTATTTGCCTTGTCATTGAAATGAAAAGCATTGGAATGGTATAGGCTACTAGATGATTCTCACCTACTGGATTGGGAAGAGATCGAGTCTCTCTTTTACTCCAAGTTTTGTCCTCTTCATGAGTCCATAAGAATAGGAATTAAGTTTATAATTTGTATCCTCATGATGGAGAGAGCATAGCTCAAGCTTGGGGTAGACATCAAACTTTAATGCTAAAATGTCCTAACCATGGGCTCCCAAAAGATATGATTATTTCTAATTCTATGCGAGGCTCTCTCAACAGGATAAAGACTCGCTCGATGCTTCCTCTATGGTTTCTTTCACGAAAGAAATGATTGATGCTAAATGGGAACTCCTTGAAAGAATTAAACACAATACTGAAGATTGGGAGATCGACAAAGGTAAAGAGTCATGTATAAATTGTGAGTATGATTGCATTAAGTCCCTTATTGAAACTGCAAGTTTTAATAACTTTAGTGCTAAGTTTGGGCTTGATTATCAACTCCTTGTTGGTTTCCTCAAATCTTTTGCTTCACATCTTAATATGCCTAAGGCCTCATTTGTTTCACAGGGATTGGAGAGGAAATCCCCGCGGGGACCAAAAACCTCTCAAATCCATGTTGGGCCATTTGTTTCACAGGTTTTGATCGGCCCACTTCCTCCTAACCCCCTCCCAACCCCTTCTTTCCACGCGGATACGAGCCCTCGAGGGCAGACGCAGGGAACGCCCGTGCCGCCACCGAGAGACGAGTCGCCCCACCGTTCAACGACGCCCCGCCGTCCCTTCCGCCACCGCCGCCAGTAACCGGATGAAGGTACATACCCGAGCCCTACTCCTCGACCGATCTCCCCGTCCTCCCTCCCCTCCCTGCCCCGGAATATGCGCGGCGGGCCGATTCGCAGGGGTCTCTGGGTTGGTTTCTCGGGGTTGTGGGGCGGCGGAAAACTCGCGGCGGGCCAATTCGCGGCGGTCTTAGGGTTGGTTTCTCGGGGTTGTGGGGCGGGCACACTGGGCGATGACTGGCGGGGCTCTGTGCCCTCCGGCGCTCCTAATTCTTGCATCATCTCGGCGTTGTTTGGTGGTTCGGGCCTGGGTGCTCTGTTGGGTATTATGAGAGTGAATGGATCATGCTCTCTGACACCGAATGTATCATGCCTGAAATTTGTGATGCAATTTGTTATCAGTAGTTCTTCATTCTATTTTTTCAGATTCGTCAGTTTAACAAAACGAATTTTGCTGCTTGTAAGCCTGAAGAAATTTTAATGTGGCTCTTTGAATTAATTCTCATGTGTGCTTCAGTGTCACTTCAGATTTCTGTAGCTAATACATTACGATTCGTCCTACTTTGGCCTCTCGGTTTGCTGATGTTTAGATCCTAGATGTTTGAATATTTCCTGTACTAGCCTCTGACCATGGACTAAATGATGAAAATGGAGCCAGAAGTGACCCTACTTTGTGGCAGAAACTTGATATACTCTGAATTATGGTTGTTGTTTCTAGCAATTAAAACACCCAGAATTATTCACTCCGTGTCTGTCTTATGCTTTAAAATCATAATGCCATATGAGTGCAGGCTGCAGCTTCATGCTTTATCTTACTGGGTTAAAAATATCCTCTGCCTACATCCCTTCTTTATTTTTTTCCCACTGTTCCCTGAAACTTTTGTGGTTATCCTCTGTTTTTACTTCTGTTGGTTAGTTGTACCGTTGGCCTGGTGGTGAACTTTGTGGCATACTCTGTTAGTTTCCTCAAGTTAAACATTACTTTGGTGCTGAAATTGGTCATGAAAGTATTTTGATATCCTCAAGTTTGGCATTTGATGTACTAATTTGGTGGTGAATTTGGTCATGAAACCTTGTTGATCTCCACAAACTTGGCATATGATGAACTGAATGTGTAGTTTCTGATCGATGTTTGTCTACAGAAGAGTATGCAGTTGCAGCATTGTTGTGTGAACTACCATATGAGATGGACAAAATGGCTCTAGATTTCCTCTGTTCGACGCTATGAACAGATTAGTGGTGAATGTGCAGTTTCTGGTTGATGGTTGCTGGTTGCTGTTCCGTGTATTTTTTTATGTTTACTTCTTCTAAGAACAGTAACTGTTACAATTTGTAGTTGTAGCATTCTTGTGAACTCTCCGTCGTTTATTTTCTCAAGTTCATGGTGATCTCAATGGCTCTGATCCTCCTGGTGACATTGAGATCTTTAAGTCTGATTGGTTCCTATTTAGAGCTGTTCAGGTTCAGATTTCCAACAATTAAAATTATCTACCTACTACTGCTTATTTATTCCTTATTACTTTCTTATTATAGTTGTAGCATCGAGATGAATTCCAAGATTATCGATCTAATTAGGAAGAGGAGAAGGGAGGATGACAAAGACATGATGTTCTTTATTCTACCCACATTAATGCATAATAGAGGACCAAAGGAGAGAAGGCAGCGGCATAGCTCCATCCTATATGGCAAGAATCGTGTTAACGATATTCTTACCGGGCATGTTAAGAACTGCCTGGTAGCTTATAGAATGGAGCCACATATATTTAGGGCTGTTGCATCTTATCTTAGAAGAGAAAACCTGATATCGGATACGAGAATCAAAGTGGAGGAGAAGTTAGCCTTTTTCCTGTACATGGTGTCCCACAACGCATCTTATGAAGACCTCCAGTTAGAGTTTTAGCATAGTGGCCAAACATTCCATAAGTGCATCAACGAGTTCTTCAACATAGTTCCCATCTTAGCTACTAGATTTCTCAAGCCCCCGAGTATTGATGAGCCACATGCTAAGATCTCCACCGACCCAAGATTTTTTCCTTACTTCCAGGTTTCCATTTTTAACACTTCCATAATTATTCTCTTATTTATCTTAAGGTCTTTACTGACTTGGGATCTATTTGTTTTCAGAACTGTTTGGGAGCCGTTGATGGGTCACATGTACCTGTGACTGTAACACCGGGGATTGCCGCTCAATTTCGAAATAGGAAGGGCACCCTCAGTCAACATATCATGATTGCATGCGACTTCGACTTGAGATTCACTTTTATATTATGTGGTTGGGAAGGTTCAGCTACAGATGCTAGAGTTCTTCATTCCGCGATGACCAATGGCTTTAGAGTACCTGAGGGCAAGTTCTACCTAGTAGATGGGGGTTACGCAAACACACAGTCATTTCTAGCACCTTATCGGGGCGTCTGATACGTCCCAAACATATCTAAAATTTCTGCTTGCTCCATGCACGTTTTGTGTGACTTTGCCATGTGTTGCTTGAACTTTCATACACTTTTGAGCATATTTGGACTGATCTATTAACCTAGTGCACCCAACTGCCAGTTGCTGTTTTCTGCTGTTTTTTTATTTCAGGTTTTCCGGCCATTAAAAGTGCTCCAAAAATTCTGGAAAATTATATAAAAAATCAGCGACACGGAAGCTTCCGGAATCACCAAGGCAGCGGAGGGGGGCCACCACAGGGACTCCAGAAGGGTCCCTGGCGCGGGCCCACCCTAGGCCGCGCCGGGCACCCTCCCGGCTGCCCTGTGGGTCCCCTTGATGCCTCCCTCCGCCTATATTTAGCCCTCGGGGTGGAAACCCCTAATCCAGACCCCTTTTCTCCAGAAGCGATTCCGATCTCCGTCGCCATCACCGACAAGCTTCGGGGGACCAGAATTCCTGTGCCGGCACCCTGCCGGGACGGGGAAGTGCCCCCGGATTCATCTCCATCGACGTTGCTTCCTCCCTCCATGAAGCAGGAGTAGTTCTCCCTCAGGGCTAAGGTTTCTACCAGTAGCTATGTGTTCTTATCTCTCTCCCATGATGTGATCTTCGTTGTGATCATAGGCTATGTTAACCTAGGGTGATCCCATGATATTTCCCCTTCCTCTATGTATTGGATTGATGTACTCACTTGATCTTATCTAGTATAATCTCCGAGACCATGGTGACAACGGTCTATTGGACATGGGTTAGAAGAATATTATCATGAGTGATTTCCTCTTTTGTGTGTTGATTGAAGATTGAGAGTCTCTTGGTGCTTGTCTTTGACTATCCTTGAGATATGTTGTGGTGATTGTGGTACTCTCTTTGGATGGCCACGGTGACATTGGGAAATCCATAGATTGAGAACTACGAACTCTGAGGTGTGCTTTTGTAGCCCTACATAATTCTCGTCCTCTCTTGACCACAAAGGATTGACCTCCGAGTGCGTCTTCATTGCATGTTTTATGGTAAATATCATGTGATTAGACTATGTTAATGTTGTTGGGAGTTGCCACTAGTGAAAGTATGAAGCCTAGGCCTTGTTTCCACCATTGTTACACCATTTGTGCTCACTTTTGTCACATGTTTGCTTGCTGCACTTTTATTACAGATTTGTATTACTTTATTTTTCCACACCTATCACTCGTATTTTACCATCTCTTCGCCGAACTAGTGCACCTATACAATTTGCCATTGTATTAGGTGTGTTGGGGACACAAGAGACTTCTTGTATCTTAATTGCAGGGTTGCTTGAGAGAGACCATCTTCAACCTCTACTTCCATGAGTTTGATAAACCTTAGGTCATCCACTTGAGGGAAATTGCTGCTGTCCTACAAACCTCTGCGCTTGGAGGCCCAACATAGTCTACAAGAATAGAAGCGTGCGTAGACATCAAGATATTTCTGGCGCCGTTGCCGGGGTGGTAAGGTTTGAAGGTATATCTTTAGATCTTGCAATTAAATATTTTTGTTTCTTTTTTTTATTTTCACTAGTTATGCTTATGGAAAACTGCACTCTTAGTTCGCTGTTTGGGGAAGGCCGCTTTACCACACCCGTGGTAGAGAAGTCTCCTCCACCTACTGAATGTGTCCCATTCAAAATACCACTTGGGATAGTTGAAATAATTATTAATGATTGTTATGCTGGGACAGTCAATCCTAGTATTCATTTGTTGAAACTTACAAAACTTTGTGAGTAATTTAAGATTTCAGGTTTGACAAGAGGTGAAGTCATGAAGAAATTGTTTGCCTTGTCACTGAAAGGAAAAGCATTGGAATGGTATAGGCTACTAGATGGTTCTCACCTACGGGATTGGGAAGAGATCCAGTCTCTCTTTTAATCCAAGTTTTATCCTCTTCATGAAGTTCATGAGAATAGGAATTATATTTATAATTTATATCCTCATGACGGAGAGAGCATATCTCAAGCTTGGGGGAGACTGAAAACTTTAATGCTAAAATGTCCTAACCATGGGCTCCCCACAGATATAATTGTTACTAATTTTTATGCGAGGCTCTCTCGACAGGATAAAGACTTGCTCAATGCTTCCTCTATGGGTTCTTTCAGAAACGAAAAGATTGATGCTAAATGGGAACTCCTTGAAAGAATTCAACGCAATACTGAAGATTGGGAGATCAACAAAGGTAAAGAGTCAGGTATAAATTATGAGTATGATTGCATTAAGTCCTTTGTTGAAACTGCAAGTTTTAATAAGTTTAGTGCTAAGTATGGGCTTGATTCTCAACTCCTTGTTGATTTCCTCAAATCTTTTGCTTCACATCTTAATATGCTTAAGGAGAATTGGATCAAGCATCATGAACCTTTTAAAGAGATTTGCAAAGAAAATGAAATTGTTCATGATGATTGCAACATGCATGATCCAATTCCTGAAAATTAAGTTTTATGTAAGCATGTTAATTTTTGTGGAGTGGATAGACCTTGTGAAAGGCCTATGATTGAAGAAAAGAAGTATTTTAAGCAACATAAGCATAAAAGAACAATCACTTGGGTCAAAGATTTAAATGAAATTTCTAGAGAATTGTGTGACCTTTATCCTTTTACTTGTGAACTTTGCTGCATAGAGGGTCACTTTAATTTTCAATGCATGAACTTTCAAAGCATAACTGTTAATCAGTTGTGTGATAACATGATCACTTCTGATCTTTATGATGAACTTATGTTATTTTTTATGTGTGAAGAGTTATCACAAAAGACTTATTGGCTAGATGTTAATGCCTTAGGAATTAGCAACACTTTGCAAAATTGCCATCTTTATTGTGTTGTTAATTGCCATGAAAATGATTACATAAGTAAGATTAAAAAGGAGGGAGCTTTACCAAAGTATTAAAATGTCTCTTATATCTCTACTAATAAAAAGGAGAGTTTCGCCCAAGTTTCCCCTATTGTTTCTAATGATAAACCAGGATATGTGGAGAAGCTTCATCTCCAACCACTCCCTCCTAAGGTAAATAAGAAGAAAAAGAAGAGGAGGAGGAAGAGGAGCAAGAAGGAAGAAGAATGGGTATCAACCTGGCCTGAGCATATCCCTCGCATCAATTTTTATCCCAACAGACAGAAATTTTTGGAGGACGGTGAGCTTGATTGCATCAATTATTATCCTGATGTTAAGTCCATAGGCACTATTGAAGATGATTTTGATTATGATATGCATGTTACTTTTTGTGATTGGGAAAATGATGATAATGCTACTTATGATCTTGAAAATCTTTTTGGTACCAACTCTGAGAGTGATGATATGGAAAGCTCTAAGCTTGGGGATGATAGGATTGCAAGTCCTTTACCCATTAGTGATGTGGTAATTTATAATTCTTTTGCTAGTAAGAATAAAGACAACATCTTTACAAATATAGTTGCTAGCAATGATAATGCTCCTCTACTATGATGATATTATAACGCCTATCTTTAGTGATTTTAAAGGTACCTATGACATAAGGAGAAATTATCCTTATGAAACTTGTCATAATCATGGAGGGAATTACTCCCTTGTTGAACACCATCTTCCTAATACACAATTAATCTATAGTGTTCAAGTTGTTTATGATAGTCCTACTCCCACTATTACAAATGAGAAAGATTATGTTTATGTGAAGAGTAAGAGTACCCTTTTGCATGTGGATCATGGTAACAATGCTTTATGTGATACTTATATTGTTGAGTTTATTCATGATCCTACTGGAAATTATTATGAGAAGGGAACATATTATTATAGATATTTCAAAAATATCAAGTTCCCTCTCTTTATGTTGAAGGTTTTGAAGTTGCACTTATTTTGCCCTCCTATGCTAATATCTTTATGCTTCAATGAGTTATTTCTCTACAAGATCCCTTTCCATAGGAAGCATGTTAGACTTAAATGTGTTTTTTATTTGCTTCTTGATGCTCTCTTTTGTTCTTCAACTCTTATTCCTTATTCCTATGAGAGCATCATTAAAATCATAAGCCTATCTTTATGTCTATAAAGAAAGAGCTCTAGGGAGACAACCCTTGTTATCTTTAGTTTGAGTTTTTAATTTCAGTTTTTAGTGGTCTTGATGATTGTTACTACTGTAGCAACATCATTGTATCTTAATTTTTCAAGCTTTGTGCCAAGTATAGCCTCATATGACAAGGGAAGTGAAAGTTGTGACATGCTGTGCAGAAAACAGATTCTGTCCTCGTGACGGGAAAAATCAGAATAAATCACCAGTTCATCTTTTTGAGCTGAATTTTTACACAGCGTGCTCTATAAAATCACGGAACTTTCGTATGTTCTGAGTTTTTTTTATTTGGGTTGCAGAAGTGCCCCTAAAAAAATTCTTTACTACCTGCTGTCCTGTTTTTCACAGATTCTGCCACGTTTTGTCTCTCCTAACTTTTGCAAACCTTAAGCTTGCTTTTTCTTTGCAAAAACCGTTTGGCAATCTTGATAAACAGTAGCTCTTCAAGAATATCTTTATATCCAGTGGGGAAAAATTATTTATTAAGGGTACTAACATCTCTAATCAGCTTATGATGAGTTATGTATGAAGGGAGTTTTCAAGTGTGCGAGGGAAGATGATAAAAGAAGATTCGGGAGTGTCAAGCGCTCAAGCTTGGGGATGCCCCCATGCATCCCCAAGAAATATTCAAGGAGACTCAAGCGTCTAAGCTTGGGGATGCCCCCGTGCATCCCCTTCTCCATCAACAATTATCAGTTTGTCTTTTGTTTCACTATATTTTTATCACTTCATGCGTTATGTGCTATGCTTGGAGCTTCTCGCTCTTAGGTTTTATTTTTAGTTTTCTTTAGATTTCCTTGCTGTTCATAACAAGTTAGAACCCAGATTACTTTGTGTGGGAGAGAAACACGCTCCACTTTCAAAATCTAGAGCACAACATAGGATTCTTCATGCTTATCTTTGCTGTGTGTGTTCTTTATCTTTTTCAAGCTACTGCCATGTTTAGCTTAGTTTTCATGCTTATCTTTTTAAAGAGCTTTTGTTTAGTTTGTTTCCGGAACTCTCTTGAGTATTCATGTTATCTTGTTTAGAGAGTTTTCCTGTTGCACTGAGTTGTGTGTCCAGACTTGAAGTAGGTAATTGAGGTTGTTATTCAGTTGTTGTAGTAACTTGCAATAGTTTTGAGGTATTGTCTTGAGTAATGTTTGGACTTTTGGTGTCAAGAGCTTTAGCCTATTAGTGATAGATGTCGTATTTTGGGCAATCCGTGTTTATTTTCAAAACTTACAAAATTAGTTGAGAACTTTAGCTACTAGATGGATCACTACTCTTTGGAGGGATCGAATATTAGAGTACACTCACGTACCATGAGTCGAGGATGTGCAAGGATAACCAAACCCCCATACACTCCTCCTCGGGGTACTTGTCTCTTTGTGAAACCTCCTTATTAGATTGAGAGTTACCGATAATTAGTGCATGAGTTCTTCGGACTAATGTGAGTATTCGAAAGTTGACACTTCCACCTTCCCATATTTTTCTAGCCTCTCATGTGTCGTGCATTGCTTTTTTCTCACTCCAAGAGTTGGCGTCCACCTTCGCCGGTACATCCAAGCCCTTGGCATGATACACTCTGTCATCATAAACCCCCTTATATCCTTCCTCAAAACAACCATCATACCTACCTATCAAGGCATTTCCATAGCCTTTCCGAGATACATTGCCATGCAACATCCACCTTCTCATGACTTTATCTTCATGTCATACATGCTACTTGCTTGATCGATGAGCCGTATGCTAGTTGGGCTTTGCCCTAATCATTGCTACATGACGCGCTAGTATCATTGCATATCCTGCTACACTGGCAGAGGCATACATTTGCATACATCATGATAGTTATATCTTCTTTATGTGAGTACTTTTGTAAAGTGTGAAAGATCTCCTATATTCTTGTAAAATATAGAGTGTTGCCCCAAAAGTGAGGAAAATATCCCAAAGAGGACAAAATCAAAAGATCCCAAAGAGGACAAATGAGAGTTAAATAGAAAGAGCCATTGAGGCCACCAAAACAAATACAAAAAAATAGAAAAAAGAGAAAAATAAAAATAAAAAGAGAGAAGGGGGCACACTACTATTCCTTTTGAGAGATCCACACTAGTACTTCATCCTCTATCCCTTGTACTCCATAGAGATCATCGTCATGCATATAGCTATGTGGGGACCTTCACACTATAGAACTTGGCATGTATATTCCAATGATGAGCCTCCTCAAACGAGCTCTAGGTCTTCTTGAGCAAGCAAGTTAGATGCACCCGCATTAGTTCCCTTAGAGAGCTTTTAGCTCACATGTGCATCCGTTGCATGGCAATCCCTACTCCTCACATCATATCTATCATATGGCCTTCTCTCGCCTATGATTGTCCTCATTGATGTGAGCCTTTCACACCTTTTTGTCTTCCTCCTCCACCTTCTTTCTGTTTCGCATTTTAGGTGTCAACTTTCTTGCTCACGCTCATCCATTGCATGAGTGCTCAAAATATCGAAAGGGAGTGGATCAGTTTGACTTGTACCTGGCTAGTGGTCTGGGGACGAGTCAAGATAAGAATCCAAAGGATACCAAGTGTGAAACTTTAGTAGATAGTTGTTTTCAACAACCTCTTTTTCTCTCTTTTTCCCAGTCCCCTGCTTGCACGCAAACACCATCTGGAGACATTCGAGTCACGGACAGCGAGAGCTCTTGCACCTTTTGTTCTTTTGTTGGCTGTGTCAATGGTAATATAGACTCTTGCTTGTTAAGACTTGAATTGAATTGCATGCTTTGATTCCTTTACTTAAAAGTCCTTATATGGTTGTGTGGCATGTCACCACAGAAATTATGCTTGTTATCATTTACCTACTTGTGGACGAGAAAGAATTAAGCTTGGGGATGTTGATACGTCCCAAACGTATCTATAATTTCTGCTTCCTCCATGCATGTTTTGTGTGACTTTGCCATGTTTTGCTTGAACTTTCATACACTTTTGAGCATATTTGACTAATCTATTAACCCAGTGCACCCAGCTACCAGTTGCTGTTTTCTGCTGTTTTCGTATTTCAGGTTTTCCGACCATTAAAAGTGCTCCAAAAATTCCGGAAAAATTATATAAAAAATCAGCGACACGGAAGCTTCCGGAATCACCAAGGCAGCGGAGGGGGGCCACCATAGGGACTCCAGAAGGGTCCCTGGCGCGGCCCCACCCTAGGCCGCGCCGGCCACCCTCCTGGCTGCCCCGTGGGTCCCCTCGATGCCCCCTCCGCCTATATTTAGCCCTCGGGGTGGAAACCCCTAATCCAGACCCCTTTTCTCTAGAAGCGATTCCGATCTCCGCCGCCATCGCCGACAAGCTTCGGGGGACCAGAATTCCTGTGCCGGCACCCTGTCGGGACGGGGAAGTGCCCCCGGATTCATCTCCATCGACGTTGCTTCCTCCCTCCATGAAGCGGGAGTAGTTCTCCCTCAGGGCTGAGGTTTCTACCAGTAGCTATGTGTTCTTCTCTCTCCCCCATGATGTGATCTTAGTTGTGATCATAGGCTATGTTAATCTAGGGTGATCCCATGATATTTCCCCTTCCTCTATGTATTGGATTGATGTAGTCACTTGATCTTATCTAGTATAATCTCCGAGACCATGGTGACAACGGTCTATTGGACATGGGTTAGAAGAATATTATCATGAGTGATTTCCTCTTTTGTGTGTTGATTGAAGATTGAGAGTCTCTTGGTGCTTGTCTTTGACTATCCTTGAGATATGTTGTGGTGATTGTGGTACTCTCTTTGGATGGCCGCGGTGACATTGGGAACTCCATAGATTGAGAACTACGAACTCTGAGGTGTGCTTTTGTAGCCCTACATAATTCTCGTCCTCTCTTGACCACAAAGGATTGACCTCCGAGTGCGCCTTCATTGCATGTTTTATGGGAAATATCATGTGATTAGACTATGTTAATGTTGTTGGGAGTTGCCACTAGTGAAAGTATGAAGCCTAGGCCTTGTTTCCACCATTGTTACACTGTTTGTGCTCACTTTTTTCACATGTTTGCTTGCTGCACTTTTTATTACAGATTTGTATTACTTTGATTTTCCACACCTATCACTCGTATTTTACCATCTCTTCGCCGAACTAGTGCACCTATACAATTTGCCATTGTATTAGGTTTGTTGGGGACACAAGAGACTTCTTGTATCTTAATTGCAGGTTTGCTTGAGAGAGACCATCTTCAACCTCTACTTCCCTGACTTCGATAAACCTTAGGCCATCCACTTGATGGTAATTGCTGCTGTCCTACAAACCTCTGCGCTTGGAGGCCCAACATAGTCTACAAGAATAGAAGCGTGCGTAGACATCACCGTCCGATATCATTTGGAGGAATTTGGGCATGGACACCCTAGGTCCCAAAACCATAGGGAATTGTTCAATCATCGTCATGCTGTTCTACGCAACCATGCAGAAAGGATCCTAGGAATTCTTAAGAAACGCTTCCCGATGCTTCATGTTGGTACACTACATACAATCGAGAACCAAGTGAAACTTCGTGCAGCTGCCGCAGTTCTTCACAATATCATCAAAATGCATGATGGCGATGAGGCTTGGCTTGACAACCAGCCAAATAACATAGCGCCAAATGATTTTGTTGACCTCCCTAATGGTGACGAGAACAACTATGGAAACAACGGTTTAGGGAACAATCTGAGGAATGAACTCGCAATGCAAATGTGGGAAGCATATCATCCTGAATAGCCAACATTGTGGTGTGTGTTTTAATCATATGTTCTAATCATATATATATGCAAATGTCTTCATTATCTAATCTATGTTGCAATACAAGTATGTATCCAAAAGGGTCCCCCAAGTACAATATTATGAAAGCGAGTGCGAGTGCACGAAAAGCTTCTCTTGGTGTGAAGAAGCCATCTCCTAAAAAGACAACTCCAAAAGGTATTTCTATGCTCCATCTCCACATGTAATTTTGTCCTTAGTTTTCAATGTTCGAATTAGTGATGCTTCTGTTAAGAACTTAAATCATGGCAAATATCTATTTAATTATTTGAGAACTTGTTATTTGTCTTGGTGTAGTTAAAAGGCCAAGAGCTCAATGGAATCCGGCTCTTGAAAAATGTTTGGTGGAGTTACTTCATGAACACAACAATCCATACCATAGGGGTCAGAATGGTTGGTCGAGTGAAACCTGGAATAGGATGACCAAAATATTCCATGAAAGGTATATCTATACCAATTTCCCGAAGGTACAAATTCAGGAAAAGAAAAAAGAGTTGAAGGGTCAATATCGGCTTATCAAGGATGCCCGAAATCAAAGTGGTGCAAGTTGGAATTATCAAACACACATGGTAGAAGCCGATCCACATCTTTGGCAGAATATGATAACTGTAGGTTGTAGTGCACTTCGTCTTTGCAACATGGTAATCAATCTTGTTTTGGTGAGTAATCTAAGTTTTGCAACACTCCTATATGCAGTCTTGGCCAGAATTAAGCAAGTTTCAGACAAAGTCGTTTCCTCTCTTTGATAAGCTTGGTGATCTTTATGATGGTAAGTTTAATGGGTTTTCATTTTCGTAACCTGATAACCACAAGTTTCCATTGCGATGTGACCTTTAATTATAACCTGGGTGCTTTCTGCAGGACACATAGCTGAGGGTGGTTATAATTTCACATCTGTCGAGGTTGCACAAGTAAGGGATGGCGATCGTGAATCTAAAAGAGATGGGCCTGCCTTATCATTTGATCTGAATCAATATGATGATGATCTCCAAATGTTCGATGATCCACTAGATGATGCTCAAAGGGATGATCCACTAGATGCTGCTCAAAGGGATGATCCACTAGATGCCGCTCAAAGGGATGATCCACTAGATGCCGCTCAAAGGGATGGTGCAAGAGAAGAGGCTCAACGAGGTGCTGCTGCTCGTGGTTCAAGTAAGAAGCCCGTGAAGGAACCCAAGAAGAGTAAGAAGCATGAGGATCCGGTGGTGGAAGTAATGACACAATATGTAGAGATAAAGAGGAAGCAGGCAAAGGAGGAATCCGCTCTGTTGGTCGGGTCAAAAAATGCCCAAGAATTCACCATCACCAAGTGCATTGCTGTTCTCCACAAGATGCAAAACATCCAACGTAGTGAAAGAGCCGCTGCCTACAAAGTCTTCAAAACAGCTGAGAACCGTGAGATATTTATCAATTCTGCTGCCGAAGATGAAGTGAGCACCGTCGAGTGGCTTCGGACTGAGATGGCAGAGTTGCATCAACGTACCTAAGGTAAGCCTTCGCTAATTATGAAACTGTCCAGCTATTTAGCAGTTAATTCTTATTGCTCTAGTTTTCTGGGTATGTTTGAACCTGCCTAGCTTATAGTAGTTTTCAGTAGCAGCCATTATATCAAAAATGTGTAAAGCCTGTCATTATATCGAAAACTGAGTTTGTAGTACCATTGTAACTCAACCAGTTAAAAATCATAGGATAAACAACTTAAAAAGGGTAAATTAGATTGATCTGAGTTACTTTAGAACTAGTAGCAGCAGAGTAGTAGCTGAAAAATGTAAAGAGGCTTTTGCTTCTGTCGTGTTGACAACATAGCCATATTGTTCAGCAAGGCATTGATTGATTCAGTGTGTAAATAGAGACGTTAGTTGTATACCGAACATTTTTCTTTTTATTGCTGGTGGCTGAGTAACAAGATTTCTTGTGGATCCGAATTCTAAACATTGGTAATTGTACTGGTTGTTTCTCAACATAGCAAGGAGTAAAAGCTTAGCTTGGCTAAAACAGAGATCAGTCCTTTTTTTACCAGTTGAAACCTCCTTTTATTCCCCACACAATTTGTTTGTAGCTGGGGCATACTAGCACGCCACACAGCTTGTTTAGCTTCCTTCCTTCCTTGCGCACAAATGCTCTCTCTGTAGGCTACAACTATCTCTCACTATCTACAGCAAATTGTGCTGCAATTGTACAGGTCGCTTTTCTGCCATATTCCCAGGTTGTCCTAACATGCTAGTTTACCATGAAACCTTGATAGTACTCTAGTAAATGTTGTCATTGTAAAATTTAATTTCTATCTTATTTATAGCCTCGTAGATTTTACTCTGAAACCTTTGTTCAGGTTTTTCCTAGTAGCATAGCATCCCTATATGATTGGTTCAGAAATGATATTGTCTAATTAACACCAATGAAAAATTCTACTCTATAGTCTTCAAGCTTATTTCCTAGTAGTTTCAGTAGCAGCCATTATAACATAAAAATGTGTAAAACCATCTGCTTGCCATGCATGTTCTGGTAGCAAGTGAGTGATGTCTATGCACGCTTCTATTCTAGTAGACTATGTTGGGCCTCCAAGCGCAGAGGTTTGTAAGACAGCAGCAATTTCCCTCAAGTGGATGACCTAAGGTTTATCGAACTCAGGGAAGTGGAGGTTGAAGATGGTCTCTCTCAAGCAACCCTGCAATTAAGATACAAGAAGTCTCTTGTGTCCCCAAAACACCTAATACAACTAGGAGTTGTATAGGTGCACTAGTTCGGCGAAGAGATGGTAAAATATGGGTGATAGGTGTAGCAAAGAAAGATAATATAAATCTGTAATAAAAAGTGCAGCAAGCGAACAAGTAGTAAACGTGAGCGCAAACGGTATTGCAGTGGTGAAAACAAGGCCTAGGCTTCATGCTTTCACTAGTGGCAACTCCCAACAACATTAACATAGTCTAATCACATGATATTACTCATAAAACATGAAATGGAGACGTACTCGGAGGTCATTCCTTTGTGGTCAAGAGAGGAAGAGAATTGTGTAGGGCTACAAAAGCACACCTCAGAGTTCGTAGTTCCCATCTATGGATTTCCCAATGTCACCGCGGCCATCCAAAGAGAGTACCACAATCACCACAACATATCTAAAGGATAGTCAAAGACAAACACCAAGAGACTCTCAATCTTCAATCCACACACAAAAGAGGAAGTCACTCATGAAAATATTCATCTAACCCATGTCCAATAGACCGCTGTCACCATGGTCTCGGGGATTATACTAGATGAGATCAAGTGAGTACATCAATCCAATACATAGAAGAAGGAGAAGCATCATGGGATCATCCTAGATTAACATAGCCTATGATCACAATCAAGATCACATCATGGGAGAGAGAGAAGACCACATAGCTACTGGTATAAACCTCAGCCCGGGGAGGAACTACTCCCGCATCATGGAAGGAGGAAGCAACGTCGATAGAGATGAATCCGGGGGCACTTCCCCGTCCCGGCAGGGTGCCGGCACAGGAATTCTGGTCCCCCGAAGCTTGTTGGCGATGGCGGCGGAGATCGGAATTGCTTCTGGAGAAAAGGGGTTCTCGTCTCGGGGTTTTTGCGTCACGGGGAATAAATAGACGAAGGGGGGCAGCCAGGGGGGCCACCAGGGGTCCAGGCGCCCCCCCTGGCGCGGCCCCACCCTGGGGCACGCCGGGAGGGCGCCTGGGGCCCTAGTGGGTCCCCTCTGGCCCCCCTCAGTGATTCCCAAAGCTTCCTGAACGCTGATTTTTTATTGGATTTTTCCCGAATTTTTGGAGCAGATTTTATATGGGGGAAACCTGGAATAGAAAAACAGCAGAAAACAGGAACTGACACTGGGGTGCACTGAGTTAATAGGTTAGTCCAAATATGATCAAAAGTGTATGGAAGTTCATCAATATCATAGCAATATCACACAAAAGAGGCATGGAGCAAGAAGAAATTATAGATACGTTTGGGACGTATCAACATCCCCAAGCTTAATTCCTGCTCGTCCTCGAGTAGGTAAATGATAACAAACATAATTTCTGTGGTGACATGCTACCAACCATATAAGAACTTTTAAGTAAAACAATCAGGGCATGTAATTCAATTCAAGTCATAACAGGCAAGAGTCTATATTAGCATTGAAACAAGCAACATAAGAACATAAAGGTGCAAGAGCTCTCGCTGTCCGTGACTCGAATGTCTCCAAATGGTATTTGCGTGCAAGAAAGGGGATAGGGATATACGAGAGAGTAAAACATAGTTTTTATTGTTGAGAACTTAATCTACTAAAGTTTCACACTCGGTCTTATTTGGAATCTTATCTTGACTCATCCCCAGACCACTAGCCAGGTACAAGTCAAAATGATCCACTCCCTTTCGATATTTTGAGCACTCATGCAATGGATGAGCGTAAGCAAGAAAGTTGACACTTAGGATGGCAAAGAGAGAAGAATGATGGGGGAGGAAGACAAAAAAGGTGTGAAAGGCTCACATCAATGAGGACAATCATAGGCGAGAGAAATCCAAATGATAGATATGATGTGAGGAGTAGGGATTGCCATGCAACAGATGCACATATGAGCTAAGGTAAGCTCTGCAATGGAACTAGTAGGGGTGCATCGAACTTGCTTGCTCAAGAAGACCTAGAGCTCATTTGAGGAGGCTCATCATTGGAATATACAAGACAAGTTCTATAGTGTGAAGGTCCCCACATAGCTATATGCATGAATGATAATCTCTAAGGAGTAAAAGATATAAGACGGAGTACGAGTGTGGATCTCTCAAAAGGAATAGTAGTGTGCCCCTTCTCTCTTTTTATTTCTTTTTCTCTTTTTTCTATTTTTTTGTATTTTTTGGTGGCCTCAATGGCTCTTTCTATTCCTCTCATTTGTCCTCTTTGGGATCTTTTGATTTTGTCCTCTTTGGGATCTTTTGATTTTGTCCTCTTTGGGATATTTTCCTCACTTTAGGGGAAACACTCTATATATTACAATAAGTATAGAAGATCTTTCACACTTTACAAGAGTACTCAAATCATAAAGAAAATGTAACTATCATGAAGTATGCAAATGTATGCCTCTGCCAGTGTAGCAGGATATGCAATGATACTAGCGCGTCATGTAGGAATGATTAGGGCAAGGCCCAACTAGCATGCGGCTCATCGATCAAGCAAGTAGCACGTATGACATGAAGATCAAGTCATGAGTAGGTGGATGTTGGATGGAAATATATCTCGGAAAGTCTATGGAAATGCCTTGATAGGTAGGTATGGTGGCTGTTTTGAGGAAGGATATAAGGGGTTTTATGATGACAGAGCGTATCATGCCAAGGGTTTGGATGTACCGGCGAAGGTGGACGCCAACTCTCGGAGTGAGAAGAAGGCAATGCACGGAGGCTAGAAAAATATGGGAAGGTAGAAGTGTCAACTTTCGAATACTCACATTAGTCCGAAGAACTCATGCACTTATTATCGATAACTCTCAATCTAATAAGGAGGTTCACAAAGAGACAAGTACCCCGAGGAGGAGTGTATGAGGGTTTGGTTATCCTTGCGCATCATCGACTCATGGTACGTGAGTGTACTCTAATATTCGACTCCTCAGAAGAGTAGTGATCCATCTAGTAGCTAAAGTTCTCAACTAATTTTGTAAGCTTTTAAAATAAACACGACACGGATTGCCCAAAATACGACATCTATCACTAATAGGCTAAAGCTCTTGACACCAAAAGTGCAAACATTACTCAAGACAATACCTCAAAACTATTGCAAGTTACTACTACAACTGAATAACAACCTCAATTACCTACTTCAAGTCAAGACACACAACTCAGTGCAATGGGAAAACTCTCTAAACAAGATAACATGAAAACTCAAGAGAGTTCCAGAAACAAACTAAACAAAAGCTCTTTAAAAAGATAAGCATGAAAACTAAGAGCTAAACATGGGCCTGTTTCTCTCCCACACAAAGAAAGCTGGGCTCTAACTTGTTATGAACAGCAAGCAAAGCTAACAAAACTAAAAGTAAAACCTAAGAGCGAGACGCTCCAAGCATAGCACATAATGCATGAAGTGATAAAAATATAGTGAAGCGAGAGACGAACTGATAATTGTTGATGGAGAAGGAGATGCATGGGGGCATCCCCAAGCTTAGAGGCTTGAGTCTCCTTGGATATGTCTTGGGGATGCATGGGGGCATCCCCAAGCTTGAGCGCTTGACACTCCTGAATCTTCTTTCATCATCTTCCCTTGCACACTTGAAAACTCCCTTCATACATAACTCATCATAATCTAATTAGCGAGGATAGTACCCATAATAAAATAATTTTTCTCTACTGGAAATAAGGATATTCTTTAAGAGCTACTGTTTCTCAAAATTGCCAAAAGGTTTTTGCAAACAAAAAGGAAGCTTAAGGTTTGAAAAATGAAGAAAAGGCAAAACAGGACAGAATCTGTGAAAAACAGACCAGCAGGTACTAAAGAATTTTTTAGGGACACTTCTGTAACTCAAATAAAAAAACTCAGAACATACGAAAGTTTCGTAATTGTATAGAGCACGCTGTGTAAAACATTCGGCTCAAAAATATGAACTGGGATTTTTTTGTGATTTTTCTAGTCACGCTTCTATTCTTGTAGACTATGTTGGGCCTCCAAGTGCAGAGGTTTGTAGGACAACAACAATTTCCCTCAAGTGGATGACCTAAGGTTTATCGAACTCAGGGAAGTAGATGTTGAAGATGGTCTCTCTCAAGCAACCCTGCAATTAAGATACAAGAAGTCTCTTGTGTCCCCAACACACCTAATACAACTATGAGTTGTATAGGTGCACTAGTTCAGCGAAGAGATGGTAAAATATGGGTGATAGGTGTAGCAAAGCAAGATAATATAAATCTGTAATAAAAAGTGCAGCAAGCGAACCAGTAGTAAACGTGAGAGCAAACGGTATTACAATGGTGGAAACAAGGCCTAGGCTTCATACTTTCACTAGTGGAAACTCCCAACAACATTAACATAGTCTAATCACATGATATTCCTCATAAAACATGCAATGGAGACGTACTCGGAGGTCATTCCTTTGTGGTCAAGAGAGGAAGAGAGTTGTATAGGGCTACAAAAGAACACCTCAGAGTTCGTAGTTCCCATCTATGGATTTCCCAATGTCACCGCGCCCATCCAAAGAGAGTACCACAATGACCACAACATATCTAAAGGATAGTCAAAGACAAGCACCAAGAGACTCTCAATCTTCAATCCACACACAAAAGAGGAAATCACTCATGAAAATATTCATCTAACCCATGTCCAATAGACCGCTGTCACCATGGTCTCGGGGATTATACTAGATGAGATCAAGTGAGTACATCAATCCAATACATAGAAGAAGGGGAAGCATCATGGGATCATCCTAGATTAACATAGCCTATGATCACAATCAAGATCACATCATGGGAGAGAGAGAAGACCACATAGCTACTGGTATAAACCTCAGCCCCAGGGAGGAACTACTCCCGCATCATGGAAGGACGAAGCAACGTCGATGGAGATGAATCCAGGGGCACTTCCCCATCCCGGTAGGGTGCCGACACAGGAATTCTGGTCCCCCGAAGCTTGTTGGCGATGGCGGCGGAGATCAGAATTGTTTCTGGAGAAAAGGGGTTCCCGTCTCGGGTTTTTGTGTCACGGGGAATAAATAGGCGAAGAGGGGCAGCCAGGGGGCCACCAGGGGTCCAGGCGGCCCCCTGGCGCGGCCCCACCCTAGGGCGCGCCGGGAGGGCGCCTGGGGCCCTGGTGGGTCCCCTTTGGCCCCCCATCGGTGATTCCCGAAGCTTCCTGAATGCTAATTTTTTATTGGATTTTCCCGAATTTTTGGAGCACTTTTTATATGGGGGAAACCTAGAATAGAAAAAAAACAGAAAACAGGAACTGGCACTGGGGTGCACTGAGTTAATAGGTTAGTCCAAATATGATCAAAAGTGTATGGAAGTTCATCAATATCATAGCAATATCACACAAAAGAGGAATGTAGCAAGTAAAAATTATAGATACGTTTGGGATGTATCAGTGGGACATAAAGGAATGACCAGAAAATACATCATTAACATAAAAAATGTGTAAGGAATGACCAGAGAAGTAACTGTCCATTGAAGCTTGTCTTGGTTTTGTTTAAAACCGTAGCATAACCATTTGTTTTTTGCTCTATATTTCTAGTCTGTAGCTTCAGTTTTAGTAGTAAAACATTAGCATAACCATCTTGACTGTAGCTTAACCTGCCAACTTGATTATTATATGTGGACAAGTACTACATGGTTCTGTGTGTCTCATGAATGTCTACAACTCGCGGTGGAGAATTACTATATGTGTTTGCATAGCAGAAATTTGCTACATCTATATGTGAAATTATTGCCTATCTGTGTTCTTGGAGAAGAGATATGAAAAAGATTTCTCAGTTGTGGTCATGGCGTTATTGCCTATCTGTTCTTGGCTTCTTGCAATACTAAATAAATGTTCACTGTAATTACCCTATTGTTATTTGGGGATTGATTGGTGTCTTCTACCTTATGGCAGGAACAAGAATTTTGGAATAAAATGGGTGGCGTCGATGTGAGAAGCGTTTCTGTCTCGCTTGAGCGGCTATATTGATTGATTTGTAATGATGGATTATTAGACCATATTGTGTGTGATGGATACATGAACTGGAATATAATTTGTTTATCCCATCATATTGTTGTAACAGATATCAATATATATCTCCGTTCTTTGTGAGATATTTGAGGTGCAGACTTTTTAATCTTGTCTTGTAAAGAATTTGAGCTATTTGAGGTGCAGACTTTTTAATCTTGTCCAGTCTAGCAAATATGTAGTTGATATGATGCTGTTTTACTTACAAAGATTGTATTTTGAGTTGTTTTGCACATATTGTCTCAATATGCAAACCCTCTCTACCAAACAACAATTTTGTATGGAGGGTATTGTGAAAGAAGGGGTTTTGAGGATTCAAGGGGATTTGAGAGGATTGGGTGGGAGAGGGAGATTCACCAAATTCTCCCAAATCCCCTCCCCTTAAAACCTCTCTAAACCCCTTGTAACAAACAAGGCCTAAGGAGAATTGGATCAAGCATCATGAACCTTTTAAAGATATTTGCAAATAAAATGAAATTGTTAATGATAATTGCAACATGCATGATCCAATTCCTGAAAATGAAGTTTTATATAAGCATGTTAATTTTTGTGGAGTGGATAGACCTTTTGAAAGGTCTATGATTGAAGAAGAGAAGTATTGTAAGCAACATAAGCATGAAAGAACAATCACTTGGGTTAAATATTTAAATGAAATTGCTATAGATTTGTGTGACCTTTATCTTTTTACTTGTGAACTTTGTGGTATAGAGGGTCACTTTAATTTTCAATGCATGTACTTTCAAAACATAACCGTTAACCAGTTGTGTGATAACATGATCACTTCTGACCTTTATGATGAACTTATGTTATTTTTGATGTCTAAAGAGTTATCTGAAAAAAATTCTTGGCTAGATGATAATGCCTTAGGAATAAACAACACTTTGCAAAAATGCCGTCTCTATTGTGTTGTTAATTTCCATGAAAATGATTACATAAGTAAGATTAGAAAGGAGGGAACTTTACCAAAGTATAAAAATGTCTCTTATGTTTCCAGTAATAAAAAGGAGAGTTTCTCCCAAGTTTCCCCTATTGTTTCTAATGATAAACCAGAATAGTTGGAGAAGCTTCCTCTCCAACCACTCCCTCCTAAGGTGAAGAAGCAGAAAAAGAAGAGGGGGAAGAGGAACAAGAAGGAAGAAGAATGGGTATCAACCTGGCCTGAGCATATTGCTCGCATCAACTTTTATCCTAACGGTCTTAAGTTTAAAGAAGAAGGTGAACTTTATTGCCTTCATTATCATCTTGATGATACGTCCGTAAGTACTATTGAAGATTATTTTGATTATGATATGCATGTTACTTATTGTGACTGGGAAGATGATGATAATGCTACTTATGATCTTGAAAATCTTTTTGGTACCAACTCTGAAAGTGATGATATGGAAATCTCTAAGCTTGGGGATGATAGGATTGCAAGTCCTTTACCCATTAGTGATGTGATAATTGATAATTCTTTTTCTAGTAAGAATAAAGACAACATATTTACAAATATAGTTGCTAGCAATGATAATGCTCTTCTCTACTGTGATGATGTTATAACTCCTATCTATAGTGATTGTAAAGATACCTATGACATAAGGAGAAATTATCCTTATGAAACTAGTCATAATCATGGAGGGAATTACTCCCTTGCTGAACACCATCTTCCTAATACACGAATAATCTATAGTGTTCAAGTTGCTTATGATAGTTCTACTCCCACTATTACCAATGAGACAGATTATGCTTATGTGGAGAGTAAGAGTACCTTTTTGCATGTGGATCATGGTAACAATGCTTTATGTGATACTTATATTTTTGAGTTTATTCATGATCCCACTGAAAATTATTATGAGAAGGGAACATATGATTATATATATATTTCAATAATATCATGTTCCCTCTCTTTATGTCGAAAGTTTTGAAGCTGCACTTGTTTTGCCTTCCTATGCTTATTGCTTTATGCTTCAATGAATTATTCTATTGCAATATTCCTATGCATAGGAAGCATGTTAGACTTAAATGTGTTTGGTATTTGCTTCTTGATGCTCTCTTTGTTATTCAACTCTTATTCCTACGAGAGCATCATTAAAGTCTTCAGCCTATCTTTATGGCTATAAGGAAAGAGCTCTAAGGAGACAACCCTTGTTATCTTTACTTTCAGTTTGTTCTTTCAGATTTTAGTGGTCTTGATGTTTGTTACTACTGTAGCAACATCATTGTATCTTTATTTTTCAAGCTTTGTGCCAAGTTTTAGCCTCCGATTTCAAGAAACTTCAAAATTTGTAACATGCTGTCTAGAAACAGATTCTGCCCCTTGACAAAAAAATTAGCCATAAATCGCTAGATCATCTTTTTGATCTGAATTATTTTGACAGCATGCTCTATAAAATTAGCTTTCATGCGTATGTTCTGAATTTTTTGATTTGATTTGCAGAAATACCCCAAAAAATTATTTACTACCTGCTGCTATGTTTTTCACAGATTCTGCCACGTTTAGCGCTTTCAACATTGTGCAAACCTTAAGCTTGCTTTTTATTTGCAATTTTTTTTAGGAAATCTTGAGAAACAGTAGCTCTTCAAGAATATCTTTTTTTCCAGTGGAGAAAAAATAATTTATCATGGGTACTAACCATTCTAATCAGCTTATGATGAGTTTCGTATGAATGGAGTTTTCAAGTATGCGAAGGAAGATGATGAAAGAAGATTCGGGAGTGTCATGCGCTCAAGCTTGGGGATGCCCCCATGCACCCCAAGAAATATCCAAGGAGACTCAAGCGTCTAAGCTTGGGGATGCTGTTGTGGGAAAGTCACGGCAGATGTTCGAAGAGTCGAACTTAACATGGGACCTTTGCTGTGAGGCGATTTCGTGGAGAGAGTCGACATACACAAGAGACTCGGCGATTTACCCAGGTTTCAGCCCCTCTTTGTCTCGAGGTAAAATCCTACTCCTGCTTCTTCCTATTATGAGTTCCGACTCTCGAAACAAGAGTCGGTTTGATTGGTTACAAGAGAGTCGGTCGTAAACTTAGTCTCGATGAGATCTAGGTTTCGCCAACAAGTGTCTAGTCGTATCTTAGGCTAAGATTGTTTTCTGGCCCTAGATCCCAGCTTATAAAGGCACCGGGTCCCGGCATTCCGCGAGTCCGACTCCGACACGAGGTGGAGTCCTATTCTACTTTACAAATAGGAACATTTACATATGTGCCCTTAACTTGATCCCACTACTCAGATTTGCCCCTAATTTTCGAGCATGCTCAAATTTTCCCCTCTTCCGTCTATTGCGCTTACAGAAATTCACTTTCGTGCCGTTTCCGTCCAGTCAAAGGGCGTTGACCGTTAACAGGCCGTTTCTTTGACATTTTTACCCTTCTCAACACATGTCACTTACATACAGGACCCACATACAGAAAAATAATAGAAAGATCCCCCCTCTCTCTTACATGGAGGGCCCAGCCAAAAAAAAACAAAAGAAAAAAAAACAACTCCCTCTTCCCCATGCCCGACTCTCTCTCTCGTCTTTCTCTGGCACGATCGGCCGGCGAGGCGCTGGTGCCGGCCTCCCTCCTCCACCCAAGCAGCTGCCCCCGAGCTCCTCATTGCCGTCGGCGCCGGCTTCCCTCCTCCACCCAAGAAGTTGCCCCCACCGCCCCTCTACTCCTCCCCAAAGCCGCCATGAGCTCCTCGCGCCGCCGGTGACCAAATTTGCATGCACCAGCCTTCCTCCTCCTCTGAGCCCCCGCACGGAGGTAGTTTGGAGCTCACACCGCCGGCTGCGCCGTCCTCCCTCCTCCTCCATAGCACCATCCCGCAAGATCCCCTCCACCTCTTCCGATATCACGACGCATCTGACCTCCCACCTGCTCGCCTTGCGCCGCCTGCTACGGGCTGGATCCGGCCGTAGAGCCTTCGCAGGCGTCGACAGTGGTGTGGAGCTTCAGCGAACTCCGACGAGATGGACAGGAGATCATCCCGAGCTCCAGTCCGCCGCAGCATCCCAGATCCTCCCGGCCCAGCCCTCATCGTCGTCCGCAGCACCAAATCGGGGTGCTCCGGCGAGCTCCCGCACATCCGACGAGCTCCAGTAGCCGCGAGCTCACGACCCTATTTAAAAAAAATTATTACTGTTTTCAAATAAATAAGAAATCAACTTAATAAATAAAAAGAATCAACTTAATTAATATAATTAATGCTTATTACTTATTTTTTTATTTTTTTATTTACTTATGCTTGGGTCCCACTTGTAGGTGAGATAAAGGTGAGAGTTTTTTTCTTTGTTTCTGTAAGGTGGGTCCCACATGTAAGTGGTACATGTACACAGGGGTAAAATGTCCAGAAAATGTTCTGTCGACGGTCAATGCCCTTTGACTGGACGGAAACGGCGCAAAAAGGCATTTCTATAAGTGCACCTAACGGAAGAGGGGCAAATTTGAGCATGCTCAAAAATTAGGGGCAAATATGCGTAGTGGGCTCAAGTTAAGGGTACAAGTGTAAATGGCCCGTACAAATATGTTATGTGCTATACAAGGTAAGTCGAATTCCTTCTACGACTTCGATCTTCTTTCCTTGGCTCAACCGGCCAGTGGCCGGGTCTTCTTCGTGGGCCTTCGGTAGGTGGGTCGGCCCATAGATCTAATGCCGGGTTTGGGCTTTAGTCCACCCCCAAGACAGATGCCCCTGTGCATCCCCTTCTCCGTCAACAATCATCAGTTCGTCCTTCTCCATGCTATATTTTAATCACTTCATATGTTATGTGCTAAACTTGGAGCGTCTTTCTCTTTACTTTTTAGTTTGTTTTTGTTTTGCTTGCTGTTCATAACAAGTTGGTTCCTAGCCTTCATTGTTTGGGAGAGAAACACGCTCCACTCCATCGTAGAACACAACATAGGCTTGCATGCTTATCTTTCTTTTTGTGTGTGTTCTATATCATTTCATAGCTGCTGGCATGCTTAGCTCTTAGTTTTCATGCTTATATTTTTAAGAGATTTTGTTTAGGATGTTCTAGGGACTCTCTTAGTTTTCATGCTTATCTTGTTTAGAGAGTTAGCTTGTTGCACTGAGTTGTGTGTATTGCATGAGTAGGTAATTAAGGTTGCTATTACAAGTTTAGTAGTAACATGCAATAGTTTTGAGGTATTGATTTGAGTAATGTTTGGACATTAGGGTGGAAAGAGATTGAGCCTATTAGTTATAGGTGTCGTATTTTGGGCAATCCGTGCTTATTTTCAAAAACTACAAAAATTAGTTGAGAACTCTAGCTACTAGAGGGACCGCTAACCTCTAGAGGGGTTAGAATATATAGAGTACCCTCACGTACCATGGGTCGAGGATGCGCAAGGATAACCAAACCCCCATAGACTTCTCCTCGGGGTACTCATCTCTTTGTGAACCTCCTGATTAGTAGAGAGTTACCGATAATAAGTGCATGATTTCTTTGGACTAATGCGAGTATTTGATTGTTGGCATTCCACCTTCCATATTTTGCTAGCCTCTTCGGTACCATGCATTGCCCTTTCTCATCTTGAGAGTTGGCGCATACTTCGCCGGTGTATCAAAACCAGTGGCATGATACGCTCTGTCATCATAAACCTCCTTATATCTTCCTCAAAACAGCCACCATACCTACCTATCAAGGCATTTCCATAGCCTTTCCTAGATACATTGCCATGCAATATCCACCATCTCATGACTTGATCTTCATGTCATACATTCTTTTTCTTGATCGAGGAGCCGCATGATATTTTGGCTTCTCCCTTATTGTTGCTACATAACGCGCAAGTATCATTGCATATCTTGCTACACTGGCAGAGGCATACATTTGCACACATAATGATAGTTTTCATCTTTCTTTATGTTGAGTACATCTTATGAAGTGTGAAGATCTTCTATACTCTTGTAAAATATAGAGTGTTGCCCTTATGTGAGGAAAAGATCCCAAAGAGGACAAATTAAAAGATCCCAAAGAGGACAAGTTAAAAGATCCCAAAGAGGACAAATGAGAGATAACTGGAAAGAGCCAAAGAGGGCACTAAAATACAAAAAAAATATAGAAAAAGGAGAAAAATAAATAAAAAGAGAGAAGGGGGCAACACTAATATTCCTTTTGAAAGATCCACACTCGTACTCCATTGCTATATTTGTACTCCATAGAGATTATCATTCATGCATAACTATATGGTGACCCTTACACTATAAAACTTGGCTTGCATTTTCCAAGGATGAGCCTCCTCAAATGAGCTCTAGATCTTCATGAGAAAGCAAGTTGGATGCACCCCCACTAGTTCCATTGGAGAGCTTACTTAGCTCATATGTGCATCCGTTGCATGGCAATCCTTACTCCTCACATCGTATCTATCATTTGGCTTTCTTTCGCGTATGATTATCCTCATTGATGTGAGCCTTTCACACCCTTTTTTTCTTCCTTCCCCATCATTTCTCTCTTTGCCATCCTAAGTGTAAACGTATCTCGCTCGCGCTCATCCATTGCATGAGTGCTCAAAGTCGAAAGGGAGAGGATCAGTTTGACTTGTACCTGACTAGTGATCTGGGGATGAGTCAAAACAAGATCCCGAAGGAGACCAAGTGTGAAACTTTAGTAGATTGAGTTCTCAATTAAAACTTTATATTATTTTTATTCTCTAAACCCATCTCCCATTGCTTGCACGCAAACATCATTTGGAGACATTCGAGTCACGGACAGCGAGAGCTCTTGCACATTTATGTTCATGCTTTGATAGTTTCAATACTAGATATAGACTCTTGCTTGTTATTGTCTTGACTTGAATTGTACATCTTACTTGCTTTACTTTGAAGTTCTTATATGTGTGTTAGCATGTCACCATAGAAATTATCTGTGTTATTATTTACCTAATTGAGGACGAGTAGGAATTAAGCTTGGGGATGTTGATACGTCCCAAACGTATCTATAATTTCTGCTTGTTCCATGCACTTTTATGTGACATTGCTACATGTTTTGCTACACTTTTATATCATTTTACACATATTTGGACTAACCTACTAACTCAGTGCACCCAGTGCCAGTTTCTGTCTGCTGATGTCTTTTACTTGCAGTGATTTTCCCCAATTTAAAGTGCTCAAAAAATTCCAAAAAAATCAAATAAACAAAATCAGCGAGATGGAAGCTTCCAGACGTCCGAAGGAGAGCCGGAGGGGGGCCACCTGTCTCCCAGGCGGCCTGCCCGCGAGACCTAGGGGGAGGCCGCGGCTACTCTTGAGATATGTTGTGGTGATTGTGGTACTCTCTTTGGATGGCCGCGGTGACATTGGGAAATCCATAGATGAGAACTACAAACTGTGAGGTGTGCTTTCGTAGCCCTACACAATTATCATCCTCTTTTGATCCACGGAAAGAATGATATCCGAGTTATGTCTTCCTTGCATGTTTTGGTGGAAATATCATGTGATTAGACTATGTTAATGTTGTTGGGAGTTGCCACTAATGGAAGTATGAAGCCTAGGCCTTGTTTCCACCATTGCAATCCCATTTGTGCTCACGTTTACTACTTGCTACCTTGCTGTAAATTTTATTACATATTTATATTACCTTGCTTTGCCACACCTATCACTCGTATTTTACCATCTCTTCGCCGAACTAGTGCACCTATACAACTTTCCATTGTATTAAGTGTGTTGAGGACACAAGAGACTTCTTTTTTCTTAATTGCTCGGTTGCTTGAGAGAGACCATCTTGATACGTCCAAAACGTATCTATAATTTCTTCTTGCTCCATGAATGATTTGTGTGATATTGCTATGACCTAGATACACTTTCATACACTTTTGATCATATTTGGACTAACCTATTAACTCAGTGCACTCCAGTGCCAGTTCCTGTTTTCTGCTGTTTTCTATTTCAATTTTCCCCCATATAAAAATTGCCAGAAAAATTCTGGGAAAAATATAGAAAAAAGCAGCGTACAGGAAGCTTCGCGAAGAGCCCGAGAGGGGCCAGAGGGGAGCTAGGGGGGCCCAGGCGGCCACCCGACGCGGCCCCACCCCTGGCCGCGCCAGGGGGGCGCCTGGGGCCCCTGGTCCACCTCTGGCTGCCCCCTTCGCCTATTTATTCTCCGTCACGGGGAAACTCCGAAGACAGAACCCTTTTTCGCGATCTCCCCTCTGTTCCGCCGCCGCCGCGCTTCCGAGATCGGGAGCACCAGAAGACCTCTTCCCGGCACCCTGCCGGAGGGAGGGCCGACCTCCGGGAGTCTCCTCTCCACCATGGATGCTCCCCGGATGTCTCGTGAGTAGTTTTCCTTGGACCATGGGTCCGTGATCAGTAGCTATGTGATGTTCTCCTCCCCTCTTTGTTCTTCATGATTTAGACCTCGTGAGCTGCCCTACATGATCGAGGTACTTTTGTAATCTTTCTGCTACTGCTATGCTGAGTTTGATGGGATCTGATGGATTATGAGATTATGTTCAGATTGTGATAGAGTAATATATTTGGTTTTTATCTCTTATATTTTTGTTCCTAAGTAATTCTTGCATGTTCTCCGTTGCTGTTTATTGCTTTGGCCAAGTAGTAGGTAGTGACTCCAAGAGGGAACGTTATGCTCGATTGTGGGTTCATGCCCCCCGATGACACGCTTGAGTGACAGAAACATGAGTCTAGGGGATGTGCTGTTGCCACAAGGGGGAAAACAACGGTGCTTGTAACCGCGGTTGCAAGGATTGTTTACTTTACGCAAAGTTATTTATAATGCAGTTTTCTGTTGCTTTGGGTTTATACTTTGGGTGGGGCTCGCAACTTAATACCAGCGAGATGTTCTGGATAGATATCTCAAGGTGGATGATTAGTAGTAGATGCAGTTGGATTACTGTCTACTTATTTTGGTGTACTGCCCGTGCTTTTGAGCCTCTTCCTTTCTTTTGTAGCATAATTAGCATTGCGGTGCGTTCATAATCCTGTCAATTTCCCTTTTGTAATTTGTTTACCTCGCAGAGCAGTTTTATCGTCTTTTGGGAGAGAGACATCACTAGTGAACATCACGTATCCCGGTCCATACCCTTATTACTGTGTCCACGCTATCTTTACTTTTCTTCTTTTTACTTTCAATTGCTATCATTATCCCTTGTGTTTTACCCATTGTGAACAACAAGACCGAAGAGATTGCCAACCTCTCTGAACTTCGTTGGGAACAAAGTTATCTGTGTCTGTGTGCAGGTCCACGTCAGTTGCGCCGCTGACACCTACTTATCATCTCTGGAGTCCTACTGGAGACAAACCTTGGTATCTTCACCGAGGGAAACTTGCTGCTGCGCTACATCTCAAACCTTCCACTTGGGGTAACCAACGGGGGGCGAGAAGCCATCTAGCGAATTTCTGGCGCCGTTGCCGGGGACTCCGAGTGCTAAGATAGGGGAGTTGCACACTACCCTTTACCTTTGTTTTTTAGTCTTGTTAGTTTACCTTTTAGTTTTTATCTTTGTGTCTTTTATCAAAATTTACGAAAAATTATTTATCTTGCTGTTAGTAGTCCTCCTTGTTTAGATGAACATGACAGGGCTAGGTGCTTTGCGGGAATCGGAAGTTCGCGATTTCCGTCAAAGGGATGGAGAAAATATGAAGCACATAAAAGAATTATGCCTTGGATACCTATAAAAATTGTTCTTAGAAATTTTTACCATGGTATTTTTAAGTGGTGTAAACACTCTCTTGAAATTATAGCTGAAGGAGATTTTATAGAGTGTGATGAAGATAGGGCTCTTGATAATTTGCATAGTCTATCTAGTTATTTTGTTTATGGTCGTAGTATTGATACTGTCATAGATAGACTTGCCACTATTGAAAAAAGATTAGATGCTCTAGAATTGAGTAAAGTAGAGGAACTTAAGTCCAACATGAAAGAAATGTTGGAGATAGATGATGATTGGGAGCCCTTTGTTAGGTTTAGTATCTCTACCCAAAGCTTCCTTGCTCTTTGTGATATTGGATCCACAGTTTCTACTATGCCAAAAATAGTTTATGATTCTTTGAAGCTAGATATGGATAAATTATCATCTTATCATGAACATTCTAATGGAGGTATTTCAGAGATTAAAGGAAAGGTAAAATAAGTCCAAGTTGCATTCCTTCATAGTACTGCACCAATGGATTTCTTCATCATGGAGCCAAACCAAAGTAATATTGTGCTCGGAAGAGACTTCCTCCGTGCTATGAAAGGCTTCATTGATATTGGTAATAGGCACATACACTTACGCGGTATGGAGAAAGGTAAATATCTCTTTCCTTGTAAGAAGAAGAATGAGCTTATTGAAAATCAATTTGAGGGTTTTTATGATTCTGATCTTGGATACCCTTGATTCTTCTTTTGCATCATGCCTAGCTTAAAGGCATAAAAGAAAGCGCTTTCGGGAGGCAGCCCGCAACGAATTTAGGTTTTTATTTTTTGCTTTTGTTGTGTCTTGATGATTGTCACTACTGTAGCAACATTAATGTATCTTTATTTTTCAGCTCTGTGCCAAGTTATTGCCTCTTACAGCAAGGGAAGTAAAAGTTGTGACATGCTGTCCAGAAAACAGATTCTTTCCTCGTGACCAGAAAAATTCCAGAAAAATCCCAGTTCATATTTTTGAGCTGAAATTTTTACACAGCATTCTCTATACAATTACGAAACTTCCGGATGTTCTGAGTTTTTTGATTTGAGTTTCAGAAGTGCCCCTAAAAAATTCTTTACTACCCGCTGTTCTGTTTTTCACAGATTCTGCCATGTTTTGTCACTCCTAACTTTTGCAAACCTTAATCTTTCTTTTTCTTTGCAAAACCTTTTTGGCACTCTTGAAAAACAGTAGCTCTTAAAGAATATCTTTATGTCCAGTGGGGAAAAATTATTTTATTAAGGGTACTAAACTCTCTAATCAGCTTATGATGAGTTATGTATGAAGGGAGTTTTCAAGTGTGCGATGGAAGATGATGAAAGAAGATCCAGGAGTGTCAAGCGCTCAAGCTTGGGGATGCCCCCATGCATCCACAACAAATATTCAAGGAGACTCAAGCGTCTAAGCTTGGGGATGCCCCCATGCATCCCCTTCTCCATCAGCAATCATCAGTTCGTCCTTCTTCTCACTATATTTTTATCACTTCATGCGTTATGAGCTATGCTTGGAGCGTCTCGCTCTTAGGTTTTATTGTTAGTTTTCTTTAGCTTTGCTTGCTTTTCATAACAAGTTAGAACCCGTCTTACTTTGTGTGGGAGAGAAACATGCTCCACTTTCAAAATCTAGAACACATCATAGGATTTTTCCTGCTTATCTTTTTGCTGTTGTGTGTTCTTTATCTTTTCATAGCTACTGCCATGTTTAGTCTTAGTCTGAGTTTGTCTTTAGCAAGCGCCTTGGCTTTTGTTTAGTTTGTTGCTGGAACTCTTTTTAGTTTTCATGTTTATCTTGTTAAAGAGAGTTGGTTGTTGCACTGAGTTGTGTCTTGTCTTGAGAGTAGGTAATTGAGGTTGCTATTTTCTTCTAGTAGTAACTTCTAATAGTTTTGAGGTATCGATGTGAGTAATGTCTGAAATTTTGGTGTCAAGAGCTCTAGCCTATTAGTGATAGGTGTCGTATTTTGGGCAATCCGTGTTTATTTTCAAAACCTAAAAAACTAGTTGAGAACTCTAGCTACTAGATGGATCACTAATCTTTGGAGGGATCGAATATTAGAGTACACTCACGTACCATGAGTTGAGGATGCGCAAGGATAACCAAACCCCCATACACTCCTCCTCGGGGTACTTGTCTCTTTGTGAACCTCCTTATTACATTGAGAGTTACCAATAATAAGTGCATGAGTTCTTTGGACTAATGTAAGTATTGAAAGTTGACACTTCCACCTTCCCATATTTTGCTAGCCTCTCACGTGCCGTGCATTGCCTTCTTCTCACTCCGAGAGTTGGTGTCCACCTTCGCCGGTACATCCAAACCCTTGGCATGATACGCTCTGTCATCATAAGCCTCCTTATATCTTTCCTCAAAATAGCCACCATACCTACCTATCAAGGTATTTCCATAGAATTGCCGAGATATATTGCCATGCAACATCCACCTCTTCATGCCTTGATCTTCATGTCATACATGTTCCTGCTACACTGGCAGCGACATACATTGCATACATCATGTTACTTACATATTCTTTATGATTTTGAGTACCTTTTAAAGTGTGAAAGATTTCCTTTACCTTCTTGTAAAATAGAGTGTTGCCCTTAAGTGAGGAAAAGATCCCAAAGTGGACACAATAAAAGATCCCGAAGAGGACAAATGAGAGTTAAATAGAAAGAGCCATTGAGTCCACAAAAAATACAAAAAATAGAAAAAAGAGAAAAAGAAATAAAAAGAGAGAAAGGGGCAACACTACTATCCTTTTGAGAGATCCACACTAGTACTCCCTTTATATCCTTGTACTCCATAGAGATGATCATTATGCATATAGCTATGTGGGGACCTTCACACTATAGAACTTGGCTTGCATATTCCAAGGATGAGCCTCCTCAAACGAGCTCTAGGTCTTCATGAGCGAGCAAGTTAGATGCACCCCCACTAGTTCCATTGGAGAGCTTCCTAGCTCGTATGTGCATCCGTTGCATGGCAATCCCTACTCCTCACATCATATCTATCATTTGGCATCTCTTGCCTATGATTGTCCTCATTGATGTGAGCCTTTCTCATCCTTTTTGTCTTCCTCCTCCGTACTTCTCTCTTTGCCATCCTAAGTGTCAACTCTCGTGCTTACGCTCATCCATTGCATGAGTGCTCAAAATATCGAAAAGGAGTGGATCAAATTGACTTGTACCTGGCTAGTGGTCTGGGCACGAGTCAAGATAAGATTCCAAAGAAGACCAAGTGTGAAACTTTAGTATATTGAGTTCTCAACACAAAAATACTTTTTCTCGTATTCCCTATCCCCCTTCTTGCACGTAAACACCATTTGGAGACATTCGAGTCACGGACAGCGAGAGCTCTTGCACCTAATGTTCTTTTGTTACTTGTTTCAATGCTAATATAGACTCTTGCATGTTATGACTTGAATTGAATCTCTAACCTTGATTGCTTTACTTTTCAAAGTTCTTTTATGGTTGCTAGCATGTCACCATAGAAATTATGCTGTTATCATTTACCTACTCGAGGACGAGCAGGAATTAAGCTTCGGGATGTTGATACGTCCAAAATGTATCTATAATTTATGCTTGCTCCATGCATGTTTTGTGTGATATTGCTATGATCTAGATACACTTTCATACACTTTTGATCATATTTGGACTAACCTATTAACTCAGTGCACCCCAATGCCAGTTCCTATTTTCTGCTGTTTTTCTATTTCAGTTTTCCCCCATATGAAAAGTGCCAGAAAATCCCGGGAAAAATATAGGAAAAAGCTGCGTACAGGAAGCTTCGCAAAGAGCCCGAGAGGGGCCATAGGGGAGCCAGGGGGGCCAAGGCGGCCACCCGGCGCGGCCCCACCCCTGGCCGCGCCAGGGGGGCGCCTGGGGCCCCTGGTGCACCTCTGGCTGCCCCCCTTCGCCTATTTATTCTCCGTCACGGGGAAACTCCGAAGACAGAACCCTTTTTCGTGATCTCCCCTCTGTTCCGCCGCCGCCGCGCTTTCGAGACCAGGAGCACCAGAAGACCTCTTCCCGGCACCCTGCCGGGGGGAGGGCCGACCTCCGGGAGTCTCCTCTCCACCATGGATGCTCCCCGGATGTCTCGTGAGTAGTTTTCCTTGGACCATGGGTCCGTGATCAGTAGCTATGTGATGTTCTCGTCCCCTCTTTGTTCTTCATGGTTTAGACCTCGTGAGCTGCCCTACATGATCGAGGCACTTTTGTAATCTTTCTGCTGTTGCTATGCTAAGTTTGATGGGATCTGATGGATTATGAGATTATGTTCAGATTGTGATAGAGTAATATATTTGGTTTTTATCTCTTATATTTTTGTTCCTAAGTAATTCTTGCATGTTCTCCGTTGCTGTTTATTGCTTTGGCCAAGTAGTAGGTAGTGACTCCAAGAGGGAACGTTATGCTCGATTGTGGGTTCATGCCCCCCGATGACACGCTTGAGTGACAGAAACATGAGTCTAGGGGATGTGCTGTTGCCACAAGGGGGAACACAACTGTGCTTGTAACCGCGGTTGCAAGGATTGTTTACTTTACGCAAAGTTCTTTTTAATGCATTTGTCTGTTGCTTTGGGTTTGCACTTTGGGTGGGGCTCGCAACTTAATACCAGTGAGATGTTCTGGATAGATATCTCAAGGTGGATGATTAGTAGTAGATGCAGTTGGATTACGGTCTACTTATTTTGGCGTACTTCTCGTGCTTTTGAGCCTCTTCCTTTCTTTTGTAGCATAGTTAGCATTGCGGTGCGTTCATAATCCTCTCAATTGCCCTTCTGTAATTTGTTTACCTCGCATAGCAGTTTTATCGTCTTTTGGGAGAGAGACATCACTAGTGAACATCACGTATCCCGGTCCATACCCTTATTACTGTTTCCACGCTATCTTTACTTTTCTGCTTTTTATTTTCAATTGCTATCATTATCCCTTGTGTTTTACCCTTTGTGAACAACAAGACCGGAGAGATTGACAACCTCTCTGAACTTCGTTGGGAACAAAGTTATCTGTGTCTGTGTGCAGGTCGACATCAGTTGCGCCGCTGACACCTACTTATCATCTCTGGAGTCCTACTGGAGACAAACCTTGGTATCTTCACCGAGGGAAACTTGCTGCTGCGCTACATCTTTAACCTTCCACTTGGGGTAACCAACAAGGGGCGAGAAGCCATCACATCTTCAACCTCTAGTTCCCTGAGTTCGATAAAACTTAGGTCATCCACTTGAAGGAAATTGCTGCTGTCCTACAAACCTCTGCGCTTGGAGGCCCAACATAGTCTACAAGAGTAGAAGCGTGCGTAGACATCACCATCACGCGGATGACATCAGGGATGATGTGCCGGCTGCACCTACCATCCGGATTACCCGCAGTCGACGACCCCCAGCTGGATCCATAGGCTTACAGTCAGGTCCCACCCCTACATGTAATTACATTTGTATCCTAGGCTCAGCCTATAAGAGCCCCGGGACTCCCTCCGGAGAGAGGGTAGGAACCTTGTAGAATTACTCCACCATAGTCCACATAGAGATGCAGGAGAGAGCAGAGCCACGGGTCTTCTCCCCCTTTTTGTGATACAACTCTAGGAGAACTATTATAGCTCGAGTTCTCTCATATAACACTCGGCTAAAGTAGAGGTTTTATCTCTCACGAGAGACCTGAACCTGGGTACACCGCGGTGCCTCACTGTGCTTGTTCCCACTCTCGTTTCCGGCACCATCGACACATACCTCGGATCTTCCCCTCACTTTAGCCATCCCCATGGCATCTGCCGTCACATTACGACGACAATTGGCACCAATCGTGGGGAAGGCCGAGGCGTCGACTGGAGTTTTGATCCGGATGGGATCTTCCTCTACATCGAGCCCGCGCTATGCTTCCGTCCTGGTTCTCAATTTCGGGGCATTGGACTACGTCATCGAGAATGCCTCGTGGTTCCGGAGCGGATTGGTCCCACCGCTAGACATCATCGTGCCCTTCAACAGTCATCGTGTCTTCATCACGAGCATTCCCGACGAGTAGCTGAGGACACTGAAGTAGTGCTCCTCGTTGGCTACCCCAAGTGGAAGGTTGAGCTGTAGCACAACAACAAATTTCCCTTGGAAGATACCAAGGTTTGTATTCAGTAGGACTCTGACGACGAAAAGTAGGTGGTTCGGTAAGTGAGGCGCCGTTTACGATAATCACTTGCTTCGCTTGGACATTCAAACATATACAAATAACTTTGCTCCCAACGAGTACAGAGAGGTTGTCAATCTCTCCGGCCTTGCCGTTTACAAAGGGTCAAACGCAACAGATAAAAGATAGTGATAACTGCAACTAGAAAGTAAAAGCAAGAAGTAAATTGTGGGTGTAAACAATGGTGGAAATATGGGCCGGCGTCCCATGAAGTTCACTAGTGATGTCTCTCTCCCAAAAGACGATAAATAGCTATGCAAGGTGAACAAATTACAGCTGGGCAATTGACAGGATTACGAACGCAAACCAATGCTAACTATGCTACAAAAGAAAGGAAGAGGCTCAAAAGCATGGGCAGTATGCCAAAATAAGTAGACCGAAATCCAACTGTATCTACTACTAATCATCCACCTTGATATATCTATCCAGAACATCTTGCCGGTATTAAGTTGAGAGCCCCACCCAAAGTGTAAACCCAAAGCAACAAACAACTGCATTAAAAATCACTTTGCGTAAAGTAAACAATCCTTGCAACCGCGGTTACAAGCACCATTGTTTCCCCCCCTTGTGGCAACAACACATCCCCTAGACTCATTTTTCTGTCACTCAAGCTAGTCATCAGGGGGGCATGAACCCACAATCATGCTTAACGCTCCCTCTTGGAGTTACTACCTACTACTTGGCCAAAGCAATAAATAGCAATGGAGAACATGCAAGAATTACTCAAGAACAAAAATATAAAAGAGAAGAACCAAATATATTACTCATCACAATCTGAACATAGTCTCATAATCCATCAGATCCCAACAAACTCAACATAGCAACAACAGAAAGAATTACATATGTGCCTTGATCATGTAGGGCAGCTCACAAGGTCTAATCCATGAAGAACAAAGAGGGGGAGAGGACATCACATAGCTACTGATCATGTACCCATGGTCCAACACTACTAGGAAAAAGCTTATAGGTAGAGGCTTAACAGTAGCGCCCCCAAAAAAGGGGAGCTACTGCTAATTAGCAGTAGCGCCCTTCACAAGAGGGGCGCTACTACTAGGCCATTAGAAGAAGCGCCTGTATAAAAGGAGCGCTACTGCTACTTAACACTACCGCCCTCAAAAAAGGGGCGCTACTGCTAATCTGATAGTAGTAGCGTGCGGTGTAAACCCACGCTGCTACTAAGTGGTCTTCACGGTGCCCTCTGGGACATGCCATACTAGTAGCGCCTGTACAAGAGGGTCACTACTGCTAAGTTGATAGCAGTAGCGCCTGTACAAGAGGGGCACTACTAGTAAGTGGTCTTCACTGGCCACAAACACACAAAAATACACCCCCCTGTGGACCGCCTTTTCAGTTTTAGAAAAAATAAAAGAAAATGATGGAAATGTCAAAAAAATAAAATAAAATGAGATTCCCATGTGATATGTGTTCTAGTTGTTAGGGAAATTGAAAAATATGAATTTCGAATTTTTTTGCAAAATCTCTCTAGAATTTGTAAAATGGGCATAACTTTTGCATACAAACTCGGATGAAAAAGTTTTTTACATGAAAAATCATCTACTCGAGAAGTCATGAGAAGGTGGATGTTGCATGGCAATATATCTTGGAAAGGCTATGCAAATGCCTTGATAAGTAGGTAGGGTGGCTGTATTGAGGAAGGATATAAGGAGGTTTATGATGACAAAGTGTATCATGTCAAGGATTTGGATGCACCGGCGAGGTAGACGCCAACTTTCGGAGTGAGAAGAGGGCAATGCACGGTACTGAAGAGGCTAGCAAATATGGGAAGGTGGAAATTTCAACTTTCGAATACTTACGTTAGTCCGAAGAACTCATGCACTTATTATCGGTAACTCTCAATCTAATCAAGAGGTTCACAAAGAGACAAGTACCCCGAGGAGGAGTGTATGGGGGTTTGGTTATCCTTGCGCATCCCCGACTCATGGTACGTGAGTGTACTCTAATATCCGATCCCTCCATAGATTAGTGATCCATCTAGTAGCTAGAGTTCTCAACTAGTTTTTGTAGTTTTACGAAAATAAACACGGATTGCCCAAAATACAACATCTATCACTAATAGGTTAAAGCACTTGACACCAAAAGTTCAAACATTACTCACAAAATACCTTAAAACTATTGCAAGTTATTACTACAATTGAATAACAACCTCAATTACCTACTTTAAGTCAAGACACACATCTTAGTGCAACAGGCCAACTCTCTAAACAAGATAAACATGAAAACTCAAGAGAGTTCAAGCAACAAACTAAACAAAAATCTCTTAAAAATATAAACATGAAAACTAAGAGCTAAACATGAAAACAGCTACGAAAAGATAAAGAACACATAACGAAAGAAAGATAAGCATGAAAATCGTATGACGTGTTCTAGTTTAAAGGTGGAGCGTGTTTCTCTCCCACACAAATAAAGCTGAGTTCTAACTTGTTATGAACAATAAGCAAAGCTAAAGAAAACTAAAAAGGAAAGTAAAGAGCAAGACGCTCCAAGCATAGCACATAACGCATGAAGTGTTAAAAATACAGTGTAACGAAGGACGAACTGATAATTGTTGATGGAGAAGGGGATACACGGGGGGCATCCTCAAGCTTAGACGCTTGAGTCTCGTCGAATATTTCTTTGGGGTGCATGGGGGCATCCCCAAGATTGAGCGCTTGACACTCCCGGATGTTCTTTCATCATCTTCCTTCGCACACTTGAAAACTCCCTTCATACATAACTCATCATAAGCTGATTAGAGAGGTTAGTACCCATAATTAAACAATTTCCTTCTACTGGAAATAAAGATTTTCTTGAAGGACTACTGTTTCTCATGACCGCCAAAAAGTTTTTACAAAGAAAAAGCTAGCGCAAGACTTGCAAAATTGAGGAAACGCAAAACGTGGCTGAATCTATGAAAAATAGACCAGCAGGTAGTAAATAATTTTTTTGCCGTACTTCTGCAACTCAAATAACAGACACTCGAAATCTAATTCTATAGAGCACGCTGTCAAAAAATTCAGATAAAAAAGATGATCTGGTGATTTATCATGAATTTTTCCGTCCAAGGACAGAATCTGTTTTCTGGACAGCATGTCACAACTTTTGAACTTTCTTTCAATCAGAGGCTAAACTTGGCACAAAGATTGAAAATAAAGTGTAAGAGCAACGTTTTGCCCCCATGTGTTTTGGTTATGTTGGAAAATAAATTATAGGAACTAACAATGTTTCTAGTGTAAACTGTTGTTTGGGTTCCTGAAGGACAAGCTAGGTGATAAAGCTTCAAGGAAGAATTGCAAGTTATCGAAGCATAACTCAATGAGAGAGGATTTATCACGGAGGATGACCCCGAAAAATGATGGTTTCCTGAAGCTATACTCATCGAAGGAAATGAAGACGACGACGCAAGACTTAGATGTTTTTGTATAGTTCTTTCTCTGTTCTTTGAGTCATAGGAAAAACCGTGCTATCAAGAGGGGTTTAGTATGCGGACACCGAAGCTATAGTGGAAATGCTCAGATCAAATCTAAACCAAGTGAGAAGCCAGAGAGAATAAATCTCATGTGCACTAAGTTAAGTTTCGCAGCAAAGACTTCGTTCTTTGGCTTCCGAAGCAGAACTAAGTACGCGAGTCAGCTTTACTTGTTCCTCAAGTAAAGTTGCACATTGATGACAAATCCGACCGTTGTGGACACGCGTCAAGCTGTCGCATCAGGTCAAATCTGTCATTTCGCACCTTGGGATCGCCACCTATAAATATGCCATCCCACCTCTATTTGCGGGTGGCTGCTCCAAGATTATTCCCTGAGAGAGACTGAAGAGCATCACAAGAACGCCACCGAAGAAAAACCCAAAAGCCAAACCACCGAATCCAAAGTCCTATTGATATGAGTAGATTCATGATGACTTAGGTGAAAGTTTGCTAGCCTTATTATCTTGGAGAACTGCAATTCTCGTAGACGGTTAGAGTTTCGTCTTCAGAGAGAGAAGAGTAATTTTCGCCTCGAAGTTCAAGTCTGTCAAAGGTTTCGGAGATTTCCTTGATAATCTACCTGAGTCATAACTGGCCAAGCTCAAGGATATTGGTGCAGTGTAGCAACGGACGGAGAGAGTTTTGCTCTAGGTGTTCAATCACCAGTCCCTCCAACGTGACGTAGAGCTTTGCAGAGCATGAACTGGTCGAACAAACATCGCCGAGTCAAGAGTTCGTTTTACTTCAAGTACTTACATTCTGTATTGCATTTGCTTCCAAGTTATGCTTCAGCATGATTTGACTCACTGTGTTTAGACTCGTTGCTAGTTTTGCTTCCCTGTTTCTTGTTCCTGAGTTCTTCCTGTGCTGTATTTCTGCTTCACTTCAAAGCTTCACCCAAAAATTTGAAGTGATAATTCACCCCCATCCCCTCTGATCAAATACTTGGACATTCAATTGGTATCAGAGCTAGGCACTCCCTACTCTCTATGTGTTTTGGATTAACCTCCTGGAGTGTTGCCAAGTATGTCTTTTGCAGCTGTTCGCTCCGGCGAACCTATTCCGGTTTTCAGTGGGAAGGATTATCCTTACTGGAAGGACAAGATGAAGCGAAACATTGTTGCTATCAATTCTTCTCCCTGGGAAATTGTCAAGAATGGAGTTCCTATCAAGAACAAGAATGCACTCACTGCTGATGAGACCAAGAATATGGCTCTCGATTCTGAAGTCTGGGTATTCATCACGAATCATTTGATTCCAGAAAAGTATCATGAAGTGAAGAATATCTCAACTGCCAAAGCTGTCTGGGATTATCTTGAAAAGATTAGAGAAGGTGTTTCCACTCAGAAAGATGCAAGGGTTGAAACACTCCGAAGCAAATTCTATCGATTCAAGAGTCACGAGGGAGTAAAGGTTACCTCCATCTACAACATACTCACTGCTCTCTCAAATGAGTTGATTTCCCTCGGTGCTGAAGATATCACTAGTCACATAGTGGTTAGAACTTTGCTTCACCCTCTGGATGATTCCTTTGATCACATTTTTATGATGAGCAAAGAAAGGTCTGACTTCAGAAACCTTGTTCCTGCAGATATTCTTGAGAGACCCACTACCTTTGAAATGGAAGAAGAAGAGAAACGCGATATAAATGGATCCCGAAGAAGATATCATGCTCTCAAGGCAAAAGCTTCACGTTACTCTTCTCCTGAAGTTAGCTCTGCCTTTGGTGTTGAATCTAATGATCCTGCAAGCATCGGGAAGGATTTGGCACTGGTCATGAAGTGCTTCAACCGATTCCAAAGAAAAGGTTTCTCATAACCAAAGAAGAATTACTCATCACGGCACTCAAGAAATTCTTCTCACCGTTCGTCCTCACGAAGCTCTCCATCAAAGGACAACTGCTGCTACAAATGCAAGAAATCAGGCCACTACATTGCTGACTGCCCATTGTGGGAAGCTGAAAACAAATAAAAACATTCGCTCGGGGATTCCTCAAGCAAGTTACATAGATCCTCCAAAATCTATGAGTCAAAGAGACATGAATCCAACTGTAGAAAAGACAAGAAGAAAGATTCAGATGATGACAAGAAGAAGAAGTTATTGGGATATGAGGCAGAAAACACAAAATTTTCATACCTACGATAACCCGAACCCAAGATCTATGCTATGGCGATGTAAAGTAACGGAGGGAAACGTAGTTCATACCTTTGAAGACCGAAAGAGGGAAATGTTCTTGCGAACGTGGCTGGCGTAGACTCAGAACTACGACCTCCCTGTTGTGTTGAAGACCACTGGCAATGAAGACTCCCGGTTGACCTCAGGCGATGAAGTAGCACCACAGTTGTAGTGCCTCGAAGAGATTATACACGTACATTACAATCGATGTTCCTCCGGCAGAGCGACGACCTGCTATGGTGGAGAACTCCAAACCAGGTGCAAACTCCAAACAAGGGGAGTCCGCTCTAGGTAGGAGAAGGAGAGGAGAGAGATTTATGTGTCTTGGAAAAATGGGGGGGGGGGGTGTACACCTCCTTATATAGGCCAAGGGGGGGTGCCATCCTCCTCCCCTCCCTTAGGTGGGACTAAACTCCCAAAGGGGGGAGTGCGCCGACCAGGGAGGGGGGATGGGCCCCACCCTTGGCGCTAAGCCCAAGGGGGGAAACCCCCTCCTCCCCTAATGGGCCCATATGGCCCATTAAGCCTTTTCCACTTTTTAAATTAATTTAATTATATTTTAATATTTAATTCAGATAATTAAATAATAAATTAAAATTTATTTTGAACCTTTCAAAACATCTGGAACAACTTCCGTTCTCTCCCGGAACTATTCCGGTGATATCTCCTATTTCATTGATGATCCCGAATCTATCCCAACGCATCGATTGCACCTTAAGTGTAACACCCTATGGTCCGGGAAACAACAGACATGATCGAGACACTCTCTTTCATCAATGAATATTCAGTTGGACCTGGTTACAATCCTTGAAAGTCCCTGCGCTTCCATCGAATGAATTTCAATTGCTTTTGGAAACCGTTAACGATACAACTTGATCCCTTTGTCCAACAGTACTTTGTTTGTCCGAGGTTTGATCGTCGGTATCCAACACACCAAGTTCACATCTCGTTCGCAACAAACAAGTTTACTCGTCCGTGCCTATTACGTCTCTTGTGACCTAGTCACTTGCTTGCAAGCTATTGATGCAATATCACCGAGTGGGCCCAGAGTACCTGCCCGTCACTTGGACTGACAAATCCCGCTCTGATCTATTAACATACTCATCAACCATCTATTTCGGAATACCCAAAGTACATCGTTATGGACAGCATATTTCAGTCATGCGGTGGATGCAAATCAAAGTCTCCTGATAGATAGCAATTACGTATGATCATTACAGTTTAAGGACTAAGCCATATGTTACAAAGTCATCACAATGCTGAACTATGTGACTCGATCACATTACAATGCTTTAGGTGGGTGTGTGTCCATCACATCATTATCCCAATGATATGACCTCGTTCTCAATGGACTTAAGTGTCGCCATGATCAGGAAACATTGGTAAATCAATTGCCCAATGAGATAGTATACCTGCGTTAAACTAGGGACTTGTGTTTTATACCACACGTGTATTAGTGTTTCCAAGTAATACAGTTTTAGCATAGTATAGAATGTATTAGGAACAAAACGGATATGTGACAAATATCTTTATGAATTTGCCTCTAGGGCACATATCCAACAGTCTCCAACTTGCACTAGAGTACAAATTACACTAGTTTACATCAGGCATGTATCTATCACCAATAGTCTCTCGGTGTTTTTCAAACTTGCTCTGTGGAAGACGTTTAGTCATCGAGTGTGCTGCTTTCAGATCCGTATGTATTTTGTGAATCATAGTATGACCATCCCTGACGTAGTCTCGCGTCACATGGAACTTTCGGAGAATATGCTTGGCTGTAGAGTGAGTTATGGTTCTTTCGCGTTAGCAATGGCACCCGTGTTGTCGCAGAAGATACCCACTGATACGTCCCAAACGTATCTATAATTTCTGCTTGCTCCATGCATGTTTTGTGTGATATTGCTATGATCTAGATACACTTTCATACACTTTTGATCATATTTTGACTAACTTATTAACTCAGTGCACCACAGTGCCAGTTCCTGTTTTCTGCTCTTTTTCTATTTCAGGTTTCCCCCATATTAAAAATGCTCCAAAAGTTCGCGAAAAATCGGAAAAAATCAGCGCAACGGAACCTTTTGGAATCACCAAAGTGGGGAAAGAGGGCCACCACCAGGGATCCAGGAGGCCACCTGGCGCGGCCTAGGGCTTGGCCACGCCAAGGGGGCGTCTGGACCCATGGTGGCCCCCTTGGCTGCCACCCTTCGCCTATTTTTTTTCCGTGACGCGAAACCTCCAAGGACAGAACCCTTGGACCATGGACGCTTCCCCTCCACCATGGACGCTTCCCAAATGTGCCATGAGTAGTTTCCCTTGGACCATGGGTCCGTGATCAGTAGCTATGTGATGTTCTCCTCCCTTTGTTCTTCATGGTTTAGACCTCGTGACCTGCCCTACATAATCTAGGCACATATGTACTTTTCTGCTGTTGCTATGCGGAGTTTGCTGGGATCTGATGGATTATGAGACTATGTTCATTTGTTATTGAGTAATATATGTGGTTCTTATATTTTATATTTTTGTTCCTAAGTAATTCTTGCATGTTCTCCTTTGCTGTTTATTGCTTTGGCCAAGTAGTAGGTAGTGACTCCAAGAGGGAATGTTATGCTCGATTGTGGGTTCATGCCCCCCGATGACACGCTTGAGTGACAGAAACATGAGTCTAGGGGATGTGCTATTGCCACAAGGGGGGAAACATACGTGCTTGTAACCGCGGTTGCAAGGATTGTTTATTTTACGCAAGGTTCTTTTTAATACAATTGTCTGTTGCTTTAGGTTTACACTTTGGGTGGGGCTTGCAACTTAATACCAGCGAGATGTTCTGGATAGATATCTCAAGGTGGATGATTAGTAGTAGATGCAGTCTGATTTAGGTATACTTATTTTGGCGTACCACCCATGCTTTTGAGCCTCGTCATTTCTTTGTAGCATAGTTAGCATTGCCGGGCGTTTTTAATCCTGTCAATTGCCCAGCTGTAATTTGTTTACCACACATAGCAGTTTTATCGTCTTTTGGGAGAGAGACATAACTAGTGAACATCACGGGGCCCCGGTCCATATTCTCATCACTGTTTACACGCTCTTTTATTTTCCTCCTTTAATTTCTAGTTGCTATCACCATTATCATTATTATCTGTTGCGTTGATCCTTTGTAAACAACAAGGCCGGCGAGATTGAAAACCTCTCTGTTCTCGTTGGGAAGCAATGTTATTTGTGTTGTGTGCAGGTCCATGTTAGTTGCGCCGTTGACACCTACTTATCATCTCCGGAGTCCTACTGGAGACAAACCTTGGTATCTTCACCGAGGGAAATTTGCCGCTATCCTACATCTCACCTTCCACTTGGGGTAACCAACAAGGAGAGAGTATCAAACAAATTTCTAGCGCCGTTGCCGGGGAATCTGAGTGCTAAGATAGGGGAGTTGCACACTATCTTTTACCTTTGATTTTTAATCTTGTTAGTTTACCTTTAAATTTTTATCTTTTTGTCTTATATCAAAAATTACAAAAAAGATCTCCCACACTTGCTGCTGCTATGGGTTCCACAGAAAAATCCAAGTTGTGTGACTTCACTAGTCACAACAACAAAGACTTTATCTGCACTCCTATTGCCACACCTGCCACTTCAGCTACCTCTTATGAAATTAAACCTGCTTTGTTAAACCTTGTTATGAGAGATCAATTCTCTTGTGGTGGAGATGATGCTGCTTTACACTTGAATAATTTTGTTGAATGATGTGATATGCAAAAGTATAAAGAAGTAGAAGGTGATGTTGTTAAGCTCAAGATTTTTCCTTTCTCTTTGAGGGAAGGAGCTAAAATCTGGTTTCAATCTTTGCCTAGGAATCGCATAGATTCTTGGGATAAGTGCAAAGATTCTTTTATAGGGAAGTACTACCCACCTGCTAAAATTATCCAATTGAGGAGTATCATTATGAATTTTAAAAAATTGGATAATGAACACGTTGCCCAAGCTTGGGAACGTATGAAATCTCTTGTTAAGAAATGCCCTACACATGGTTTGACTACTTGGATGGTTATGCAGACTTTTTATGCAGGCTTGAACTTTACCTCGCGAAACCTGTTAAATTCGGCCGCTGGAGGAACCTTTATGTCAACTACACTTGGTGCTTCCACAAAACTTCTCGATGAGATGATGACAAACTATTCCCAATGGCACACCGAACGCGCTCCAACAAGTAGGAAGGTAAACTCTGTCGAGGAGATTACCTCCCTAAGTGAAAAAGTTGACTTGATTATGTCTCTACTTACCAAGCAACGCTCTATTGATCCTCATGATGTTCCTTTAAATTATTTGGTTGCTCAGGAACAAGTAGATGTGACTTTATTTCTACAAACAACTTCAACAACAACGCTTATAGGGGAAATTTTGTTAGCAATCCTAGACCGTTTCCATCCAACTATGGGAACAACAACACTTATCCTAGCAATAAGAACCCCACCTCTGAACTAGAAAGCATGCTTAGAGACTTTATCACTATCCAAAAAGCCTTCAACAAGAATGTAGAAGAGAAATTAGCTAAGCTAGATAATCTCTCTTTGAAGGTAGATAGCTTAGCCCTTGATGTTGAGATGCTTAAAATTAGAACCTCTCCCCTTGAGGAGAGGAAGACCATTCCTATTAATGCTATCCAATTAAAAATTAATGAAAATATTAATATGATGGCTAAACTTAAAGAAAGATTGGCAAAAGAAAAAGAGAAAGAGGATAGAATTAAGAGCCTTCCTACAAACCACACAGTTGCTACTATCCAAATTGTTGAGGACACCCAAACTATTAGCACCCAACACACTCCTAGTCCCATTGGACCTATTAATGGTGATGCTAATACCTCAACCGTAGAAGAAGAAGCTCCTATGACATAGAGGGTTTCAAACAAGTGAGCCCAGATGACACTACTAACACCTTTGATAGTAGTGATATTGATTTTGATAGTTGCACCCTCTCGGAAGTTATTAGCTTGCTACACAAAATGTCTAGAGACCCCCATACTAGCACACTAAATCTTGCCTTCACGGAGACCATCACTAATGCTCTCATCAAAGCTAGGGAGGATAAGCTTAGAATAGAATCCTCCATACCTAGGAAGCTAGATGATGGTTGGGACCCTATGATAAAAATTAAATTGAATAACTTCTCTTGCTATGCTTTATGTGATGTTGGAGCTAGTACCTCCGTTATGCCCAAAATAATGTATGACATGTTTGAATTGAAACCTTTTGATCCTTGTTCTTTTGGTGTTCGTCTCGTTCATTCTTCCGTAAAGAAACCTTTGGGGAAGATCGACGATGTTCTTATCAATGTCAATGACAAATATGTTCCCGTTGATTTTATTATTATTGATATAGTGTGTGAACCTTTATGTCCAATTATTTTGGGACGTCCTTTTCTTTGCACCGTCGGTGCTGTTATTGACATGAAAGAGGGGAATATAAAATTTCAATTCCCTCTCAAAAATGGGATGGAACACTTCCCTAGAAAGAAAATCAAGTTACCTTTTGAGTCCGTTACACGGGCTAGCTATTCTCTCTCTCTTGATAAAACTTGATTCTTCTTTTGCTTTATGCCTAGCTTAAAGGCGTAAAAGAAAGCGCTTGTTGGGAGGCAACCCAAGATGTTTTTACTTCTTTTTTTAGTGGTCTTGATGATTTTTACTACTGTAACAACATCATTGTATCTTTATTTACAAGCTTTGTGCCAAGTTATAGCCTCTTATGATAAGGGAAGCAAAAGTTGTGACATGCTGTCCAGAAAAAAGATTATGTCTGCTTGACGGAAAAAATCGAAAAAAATCAAAAGTTCGTCTTTTTGAGCTGAATTGTTTACACAACATGCTCTATACAATTGTGAAACTTTTGTATGTTCTGAGGTTATTGATTCGAGTTGCAGAAGTACCCCAAAAAAATTCTCTACTACCTGTTGTTCAATTTTTCAAAGATTCTGCCACGTTTTACCTCTCCTTACTTTTGCAAACCTTAAGCTTTCTTTTTCTTTGCAAAAACCTTTTGGAAATCTTGAGAAACAGTAGCTCTTCAAGAATATCTTTATATCCAGTGGGGAAAAATTATTTTATTAAGGGTACTAACCTCTCTAATCAGCTTATGATGAGTTATGTATGAAGGGAGTTTTCAAGTGTGCGATGGAAGATGATGAAAGAAGATCCAGGAGTGTCAATCGCTCAAGCTTGGGGATGCCGCCATGCATCCCCAATAAATATTCAAGGAGACTCAAGCGTCTAAGCTTGGGGATGACCCCGTGCATCCCCTTCTCCATCAACAATCACCAGTTCGTCCTTTGTCTCACTATATTTTTTTATCACTTCATGCATTATGTGCTATGCTTGGAGCGTCTCGCTCTTAGGTTTACTTTTTAGTTTTCGTTAGATTTTCTTATTGTTCATAACAAGTTAGACCCCAGCTTAATTTGTGTGGGAGAGAAACACGCTCCAGTCAAATCTAGAACACATCCTAGGATTTTTCATGCCTATCTTTCTCTGTTATGTGTTCTTTATCTTTTCATAGATACTACCATGTTTAGTTTTAGTTTAAGTTTGTGTCTTGCAAGAGCCTTGGATTTTGTTTAGTTTGTTGCTGGAACTCTCTTTTGTTTTCATGTTTATCTTTTCAAGAGAGTTGGTTGTTGCACTGAGTTGTGTCTTGTCTTGAAAGTAGGTAATTGAGGTTGTTATTTAATTTTAGTAGTAACTTGCAATAGTTTTGAGGTATGATTGTGAGTAATGTTTGAACTTTTGGTGTCAAGATCTCTAGCCTATTAGTGATAGGTGTCGTATTTTGGGCAATCCGTGTTTATTTTCAAAAACCTACAAAACTAGTTGTGAACTCTAGCTACTAGACGAATCACTAATATTTTGAGGGATCGGATATTAGAGTACACTCATGTACCATGAGTCAAGGATGTGCAAGGATAACCAAACCCCCATACACTCCTCCTCGGGGTACTTGTCTCTTTGTGAACCTCCTTATTAGATTGAGAGTTACCGATAATAAGTGCATGAGTTCTTCGAACTAATGTAAGTATTGAAAGTTGACACTTCCACCTCCTCATATTTTCTTGCCTCTTCAATATCGTGCATTGCCCTCTTCTCACTCTGAGAGTTGGCGTCCACGTCCGCCGGTGCATCCAAACCCTTGGCATGATACGCTCTGTCATCATAAACCTCCTTATATCTTTCCTCAAAACAACCACCATACTTACCTATCAAGGTATTTCCATAGCCTTTCCGAGATATATTGTCATGCAACATCCACCTCTTCATGACTTGATCTTCATGTCATACATGTTCCTGCTGCACTGGCAAAGGCCTACATTTGCATACATCATGATAGAAACATATTCTTTATGTTTGAGTACCTTGTAAAGTGTGAAAGATCTTCTATACCTTCTTGTAAAATAAAGTGTTGCCCATAAGTGAGGAAAAGATCCCGAAGTGGACAAAATAAAAGATCCCAAAGAGGAAAAATGAGATTAAATAGAAAGATCCATTGAGGCCACCAAAAAATACAAAAAAATAGAAAAAAGATAAAAAGAAAATAAAAAGAGAGAAAGGGGTAACACTACTATTTCTTTTGAAAGATCCACACTACTACTCCCTCTTATCCTTGTACTCCGTAGAGATGATCATTTATGCATATATCTATGTGGGGACCTTCACACTATAGAACATGGCTTGCATATTCCAAGGATGAGCCTCCTCAAACGAGATCTAGGTCTTCAAGAGCGAGCAAGTTGGATGCACCCCCACTAGTTCCATTGGAGAGCTTTTCTTACCTCGTATGTGCATCCGTTGTGTGGCAATCCCTACTCCTCACATCATATCTATCATTTGGCCTTCTCGCCTATGATTGTCCTCATTGATGTGAGCCTTTCTCACCTTTTTTGTCTTCCTCCTCCACCATATCTCTCTCATTGCCATCCTAAGTGTCAACTCTCGTGCTTACGCTCATCCATTGAATGAGTGCTCAAAATATCGAAAAAGAGTGGATCAAATTGACTTGTACCTGGCTAGTGGTCTGGGGACGAGTCACGATAAGACTCCAAAAAAGACTAAGTGTCAAACTTTAGTAGATTGAGTTCTCACCAAAAATATTTTTTCTTCTCGTATTCCCATATCCTCCTTCTTGCACGCAAACACCATTTGGAAACTTTCGAGTCACGGACAACAAGAGCTCTTGCACCTACTGTTCTTTTGTTGCTTGTTTCAATGCTAATATAGACTCTTGCCTGTTATGACTTGAATTCAATTACATACCTTGATTGTTTTACTTTTCAAAGTTCTTATATGGTTGCTAGCATGTCACCACATAAATTATGCTTGTTATCATTTACCTACTCGAGGACGAGCAGGAATTAAGCTTGGAGATGTTGACACGTCCCAAACGTATCTATAATTTCTGCTTGCTCCATGCATGTTTTGTGTGATATTCCTATGATCTAGATACACTTTCATACACTTTTGATCATATTTGGACTAACTTATTAACTCAGCGCACCACAGTGCCAGTTCCTATTTTCTACTGTTTTTCTATTTCAGGTTTCCCCATATTAAAAATGCTCCACAAATTCGGGAAAAATCGGAGAAAAAAATCAACGCAACGGAACCTTCCGGAATCACCAAAGTGGGGCCAGAGGGCCACCACCAGGGACCCAGGCGGCCACCTGGCGCGGCCTAGGGCTTGACCGAGCCAGGGGGGCGCTGATATGTGAGATGCTAATTGCTTCTCGCCCTTCGTTGGTTACCCTAAGTGGAAGGTGAGATGCAGCGTAGCGGCAAGTTTCCCTTGGTGAAGACACCAAGGTTGAGAGTATCGACCAGTAGGACTCCGGAGATGATAAGTAGGTGACAGTGGCACGACTAACGTGGACCTGCACACAGACACAAAGAACTTTGCTCCCAACGAAGTTCAGAAAGGTTTTCAATCTCTCCGGTCTTGTTGTTTACAAAGGATCAAACACAAGGGATAATGATAATGATAGCAACTGAAAGTAAAAGTAGAAAAGTAAATGAGCGTGTAAACAGTGATGAGAATATGGACCGGGGTCCCGTGATGTTCACTAGTGTTGTCTCTCTCCCAAAAGACGATAAAACTGCTATGCGAAGTAAACAAATTATAGATGGGAAATTGAAAGGATTATAAACGCACCGCAATGCTAACTATGTTACAAAAGAAAGGAAAAGGCTCAAAAGCATGGGCAGTATGCCAAAATAAGTAGACCGAAATCCAACTGTATCTACTACTAATCATCCACCTTGATATATCTATCCAGAACATCTTGCCGGTATTAAGTTGAGAGCCCCACCCAAAGTGTAAACCCAAAGCAACAAACAACTGCATTAAAAATCACTTTGCGTAAAGTAAACAATCCTTGAAACCGTGGTTACAAGCATCGTTGTTTTCCCTTTGTGGCAACAACACATCCCTAGACTCATGTTTCTGTCACTTAAGCGTGTCATCAGGGGGCATCAAGCCACAATCGAGCATAATGTTCCCTCTTGGAGTTACTACCTACTACTTGGCCAAAACAATAAACAACAACGAAGAACATGCAAGAATTATTTAGGAAAAATAATATAAAATATATGAACCAAATATACTCTCTCCGTTCTGATTTAAATGACGCATGGGAGAAAAATTTGAACAGAGAAAAAAATTACACCCACATCCTTCACTTTTCAAACTTAAAGCAAATCACCCCAGCCGAGCGCCTCCTCGCCGCCGCGCCTCTGCTCCAGGCCGAGCGCCTCCTCCCCGTCGCGCCTCTGCCGCAAGCCAATCTCCACGCCGCGCCTCTGCCACAGTCCGAGCGCCTCCTCTTGGCCAGGCCGATCTCCCCGCCGCGCCTCTGCCCCAGCGCGAGCTCCTCCGCCAGGCCGCTCCTCTGCCCCTGCACGAGCACCTCCGCCACTCCGCCAGGCTGCTCCGGCGAGCCCGGCCAGGCCGCCCAGGTGAGCCTCTGCAGGCCGGGTCATCCTCCTCAGGCCGTGCGATCGATCGCATCCGGCTCCGCCCTGTTCCTCCGCCAGGCCGCTCCGAGGAGCCCCTCCTGGCCGTCCTCCTCCAATCCCCTCCAATATGAAAGTAATCTAGACGGATTTCCTCTCTGCAGTTACTCCAGGCCGATCTCCTCTCTACAGAAATTAAGAGAAAATTAACAATGTACATGCAATGTCTTGGAAATAAACAGGAAATATCCATGGTCTGAATAATTTGGTGAACATGCACAGAACTGTCCATGGTAAAACTTTCCATGCACAGAACTTGGATAAAACTGAGATAAAACTGGGATAAAAATGGGATGATAAACCGGGATAAAAATGGGATGATAAAACTGTCCATGGTCCATGCACAGAACTATCCATTTTACTCCAAAGTGGGATAAAACTGAACATTGCATGTGAAACTGAAATAAGGCAATTTGAAACTGAAATTCAGCATGTGTGTATAACATCATGTGTGTATCATGGGTGTAACAATTAGATCTTATCTTGGTCATTGGAGCACACAATAGGGGCACCTGCATGAGCAGATGCTACAACTAGCAAATGAAACTAAACTAAACTAAGATGAACAAGAGCAAACTAAGCTAAGCTTAGGAGTAGTGTGTATAGATGCTTAATTAGGTGAAACATCCAGATTCAGTGAACAAACTGAAATGCAGCAAAATTTGCTAGCTAAGACCATGGTCTAGTTACAATAGGACAATCTGAATCAACATGGTACTGCTAAACATGGTACTGAATAAACGTGGCTACTAGTGTTTGCTGAAATTGGAGTATGAATCAACATGGTACTGCTACTGAGTATAAGAAACCTATTGATACTGCTAAAATCAGAAGCAAACCAGTACAAATCTGCTACTGAATCCTCAAATCAGAAGAAAGTTGAGGGAACTAGGATACATACAGTTGTTTAACCATCTTTAGGTTGCTAATCCCCGCAAGAAGAAAAGAAAATTCCTAAGAAATTACTCAGACAAGGAAACAAAAGCATTATGTGCAGGGGTTCAGTTCAATCTGCAGCGCTCATGAGTTTCATAGAAGGAAACCGAAGCATTATGTAGGCTTCAGTTTTATCTGATCATGGGTATGGACCAACTCACATGCTTAGATAATTCCCCACTGTTAGTGAGTAGACCGAGGAGTTAGGAACTTTGGATTCTTCTAGTGTATGACCATCGACAGTGAGTAGGATTCTACAGCACCGAGCATGAAATTCACACAAACCTGAAAATGAGTTTAGAACAATGGGTGAGTACTGAATCAAGTCTCCCCCGCGTGTCCGCTAGTGGCTAATCAAGATATTGAAACCAATACTGTACCTCCTTGCCGGCGAGGGGAACGACCTGGACTGGCTTGTCGTAGCCTGGCCGTGGATGGGCGGGAGGTCCCTTCGATGACCACGACATCCTGAGGTGGCTCCTCCCTTTCTTGGACTGGATCCGCCGTGTCTGGGCTCGCAGCCATTGGATCCGGCTTCGCCGACGCCGAATCCGGCGATTTGTCGTCGTCTTGTAGGCAAAGCTCGATCCTTTTTGGAGGTCAGGCGCGAGTACGTCGACCAGAGCGTGGCGGCTGCGAGAGAGAGAGACAGGGCGGTTGCGAGAGAGAAAGATGGGGAGACGGTGAGGGCCGTAGGCGGCGGAGCCCGGGAGGAGAGCGCCGGAGCCGGAGAGGAGAGTGAGTGCGGGAGGGAGAGTTGTGCCCGAGAGAGAGAGAGAGGGGAGTGCGGGTTGAGTCATGTTTTTTGGGTTCGCCAAACAACCGGTGCGACATTTAAATCGAAACGGAGGGAGTATTACTCTATCACAATATGAACATAATCTCATAATCCAACAGATTCCATCAAACTCAGCATAACAACAAGAAAAAGATTACATATGTGCCTCGATCATGTAGGGCAGCTCACGAGGTCTAAACCATGAAGAACAAAGAGGGAGGAGAACATCACATAGCTACTGATCAAGAACCCATGGTCCAAAGGAAACTACTCACAGCACATTCAAGAAGCATCCATGGTGGAGGGGAAGCTCCCGGAGGTCGATCCTCTCTCCGGCAGGGCGCCGGAAAGAAGTCTGTTGGCACTCCCGATCTTGGAAGCGCGACGGCGGCGGAACAGAGGCGAGATCACGAAAAAGGGTTCTGTATCCGAGGGTTTCGCGTCATGGGGAATTAATAGGCGAAGGGGGGCAGCCAGGGGGCCCACCAGGACTCCAGTGCCCCCTTGACTGCCCACCTTTGCCTATTTATTCCCCGTGACGCGAAACCCCCGACGACAAAACCCTTTTTCGCGATCTCGTATCTGTTCCGCCGCCGCCGCGCTTCCAAGATCGGGAGCGCCAGCAGACTTCTTCCCGGCACCCTGCCGGAAGGAGGATCGACCTCTGGGAGCTTCCTCTCCACCATGGATGCTTCCCGGATGTGTCGTGGGTAGTTTCCTTTGGACCATAGGTCCGTGATCAGTAGCTATGTGATTTTCTCCTCCCCTCTTTGTTCTTCATGGTTTATACCTCGTGAGCTTCCCTACATGATCGAGGCACATATGTAATCTTTCTGCTGTTGATATACTGAGTTTGATGGGTTCTGATGGATTATGAGATTATGTTCAGATTGTGATAGAGTAATATATTTGGTTCTTATCTTTTATATTTTTATTCCTAAGTAATTCTTGCATGTTCTCCGTTGTTGTTTATTGCTTTGGCCAAGTAGTAGGTAGTAACTCCAAGAGGGAACGTTATGCTCGATTGTGGGTTCATGCCCTTTGATGACACGCTTGAGTGACAGAAATATGAGTCTAGGGGATGCTGTTGCCACATGGGGGGAAACAACGGTGCTTGTAACCGCGGTTGCAAAGATTGTTTAATTTACACAAAGTGCTTTTTAATGCAGTTGTACGTTGCTTTGTGTTTACACTTTGGGTGGGATTCGCAACTTAATACCAGCGTGATGTTCTGGATAGATATCTCAAGGTGGATGATTATTAGTAGATGTATTTGGATTTCGGTCTAGTTATTTTGGCGTACTGCCCATGCTTTTGAGCCTCTTCCTTTCTTTTGTAGCATAGTTAGCATTGCGGTGCGTTTATAATCTTGTCAATTGACCATCTGTAATTTGTTTACCTCGCATAGCAGTTATATCGTCTTTTGGGAGAGAGACATCACTAGTGAACATCACGGGACCTCGGTCCATATTCTCATCACTACTTACACGCTTATTTAATTTTCTTCTTTTACTTTTAGTTGCAATCATTACCATTATCCCTTGTGTTTGATCCTTTGTAAACAACAAGATTGACAACCTCTCTGAACTTCGTTGGGAGCAAAGTTATTTGTGTCTATGTGCTGGAGATGATACTGCTTTACACTTAAATAATTTTGTTGAGTTATGTGATATGCAAAGGTATAAAGAAGTAGAAGGTGATGGTGTTAAGCTCAAGCTTTTTCCTTTCTCTTTGAGGGAAGGAGCTAAAATCTGGTTTCAAAGATGCTTTTATTGGGAAGTATTACCCACCTGCTAAAATTATCCAATTGAGAAGTAACATTATGAATTTTAAGCAATTGGATAATGAACACGTTTCCCAAGCTTGGGAACGTATGACATCTCTTGTTAAGAAATTCCCTAGACATGGTTTGACTACCTGAATGGTTATCCAGTCTTTTTATGCAGGATTGAACTTTACCTCGCGGAACCTGTTAGATTCGGCCGCGGGAGAAACCTTTATGTCAACTACACTTGGTGCTTCCACAAAGCTTCTCGATGAGATGATGACCAATTATTTCCAATGGCACATCGAACGCGCTCCAACAGGTAGGAAGGTAAACTCTGTCGAGGAGATTACCTCCCTAAATTAAAAAGTTGACTTAATTATGTCTCTACTTACCAAGCAACCCTCTATTGATCCTCATGATGTTCCTTTAAAAATTTTGGTTGCTCAGGAACAAGTGATGTGAACTTTATTTCTAGAAACAATTTTAACAATAATACTTATAGGGGCAATTTTTCTAGTAATCCTAGACCGTTTCCATCCAACTATGGGAACAAAAACACTTACCCTAGCAAGAAGAACCCCACTTCTGAACTAGAAAATATGCTTAGAGACTTTATCACTACCCAAAAAGCCTTCGACAAGAATGTAGAAGAGAAGTTAGATAAATTATAATCTTTCTTTGAAGGAAGATGGCTTAGCCCTTGATGTTGAGATGCTTAAAATTAGAACCTCTCCCCTCGAGGAGAGGAAGGCCACTCCTATTAATGCTATCCAATTAAAAATTAATGAAAATATTAATATGATGGCTAAACTTAAAGAAATATGGGCTAGAGAAAAAGAGGAAGAGGATAGAATTAAGAGCCTTCCTACACACCACACAGTTTCCACGATCCAAATTGTTGAGGACACTCAAACTATTAGCACCAAATGCACTCCTAGTCCTATTGGACCTATTAATGGTGATGCTAATACCTCAACCGTAGAAGAAGAAACTCCTATGAACATAAAGGGTTTCAAACAAGTGAGCCTAGATGACATTACTACAACCTTTGATAGTAGTGATATTGATTTTGATAGTTGCACCCTCTCAGAAGTTATCATCTTTCTACACAAAATGTCTAGAGACCCCCACACTAGCACACTTAATCTTGCCTTCACGGAGTATATCACAAATGATCTCATCAAAGCTAGGGAGGAGAAGCTTATGATAGAAGCCTCCATACCTAGGAAGCTAGATGATGGTTGGGACCCTATGATCAAAATTAAATTAAATAACTTATCTTGCTATGCTTTATGTGATGTTGGAGCTAGTACCCCCGTCATGCCCAAAAGAATGTATGATATGTTTGAATTGAAACCATTTAATTCTTGTTCTTTTGGTGTTAGACTTGTTGACTCTTCCGTAAAGAAACCTTTGGGGAAGATCGACGATGTTCTTATCATTGTCAATGAAAACTATGTTCCCGTTGATTTTATTATTATGGATATAGACTGTGAACCTTTATGTACATTTATTTTGGGACGTCCTTTTCTTCGCACCATTGGTGCCGTTATTGACATGAAAGAGGGGAATATAAAATTTCAATTCCCTCTAAAAAATGGGATGGAACACTTCCCAGGAAAGAAAATCAAGTTACCATTTGAGTTCGTTACACGGGATAGCTATTCTCTTTCTATTGATAAAACTTGATTCTTCTTTTGCCTTATGCCTAGCTTAAAGGCATAAAAGAAAGTGCTTGTTGCGAGGAAATCCAAGATGTTTTTACTTCTACTATTAGTGGTCTTGATTATTGTTACTACTGTAGCAACATCATTGTATCTTTATTTTCAAGCTTTGTGCCAAGTTATAGCCTCTTATGATAAGGCAAGCAAAAGTTGTGACATGCTGTCCAAAAAACGGATTTTGTCTTCTTGACGGAAAAAATCGGATCAAATCACCAGTTCATCTTTTTGAGCTGCATCTTTTACACAGCATGCTGTATAAAATTGCGGAACTTTCGTATGTTCTGAGTTTTTTTATTTGAGTTGCAGAAGTACCCCAAAAAAAATTCTCTACTACCTATTGTTCTGTTTTTCACAGATTCTGCCACGTTTTACCTCTCCTTACTTTTGCAAACCTTAAGCTTGATTTTTCATTGAAAAAACCTTTTGGCAATCTTGAGAAACAGTAGCTCTTCAGTAATATATTTATATCCAGTGGGGAAAATTATTTTATTAAGGGTACTAACCTCTCTAATCAGCTTATGATGAGCTATGTATGAAGGGAGTTTTCAAGTGTGCGATGGAAGATGATGAAAGAAGATCCAGGAGTGTGAATCACTCAAGCTTGGGGATGCCCCCATGCATCCCCAATAAATATTCAAGGAGAGTCAAGCGTCTAAGCATGGGGATGCCCCCGTGCATCCCCTTCACCATCAACAATCATCAGTTCGTCCTTGGTCGCACTATATTTTTATCACGTCATGCGTTATGTGCTATGCTTGGAGCGTCCCGCTCTTAGATTTTATTTTTAGTTTTTAGCTTTGCTTGATGTTCATAACAAGTAAGGCCCCATCTTACTTTGAGTGGGAGAGAAACACGCTCTACTCCAATCTAGAACACATCATAGGATTTTTCATGCTTATCTTTTTACTGTTGTGTGGTCTTTATCTTTTCGTAGCTACTGCCATGTTTATTTTTAGTTTTAGTTTGTCTTTAGACAGAGCCTTGGATTTTGTTTAGTTTGTTGCTGGAACTTTCTTTAGTTTTCATGTTTATCTTGTTAAGAGAGTTGGTTGTTGCACCGAGTTGTGTCTTTTCTTGAGAGTAGGTAATTGAGGTTGCATGTTTATCTTTAGTTTTCATGTTTATCTTGTTAAGAGAGTTAGTAGTAACTTGCAATAGTTTTGAGATATTGATGTGAGTAATGTTTGAACTTTTTGTGTAAAGAGCTCTAGCTTATTAGTGATAGGTGTCGTATTTTGGGCAATCCGTGTTTATTTTCAAAACCTACAAAACTAGTTGAGAACTCTAGCTACTAGATGGATCGCTAATCTTTGGAGGGATTGAATATTATAGTACATTCACGTACCATGAGTCGAGGATGCGCAAGGATAACCAAACCCCCATACACTCCTCCTCGGGGTACTTATCTCTTTGTGAACCTCCTTATTAGATTGAGAGTTACCGATAATAAGTGCATGAGTTCTTCGGACTAACGTAAGTATTCGAAAGTTGAAATTTCCACCTTCCCATATTTGCTAGTAGTAACTTCCCATATTTAATTCTAGTAGTAACTTGCAATGGTTTTGAGGTATTGATGTGAGTAATGTTTGAACTTTTGGTGTCAAGAGCTCTAGCCTATTAGTGATAGGTGTCGTATTTTGGGCAATCCGTGTGTATTTTCAAAACCTACAAAACTAGTTGAGAACTCTAGCTACTAGATGGATCACTAATCTTTGGAGGGATCGAATATTAGAGTACACTCACGTACCATGAGTCGAGGATGCGCAAGGATAACCAAACCCCCATACACTCCTCCCCGGGGTACTTGTCTCTTTGTGAACCTCCTTATTAGATTGAGAGTTACCGATAATAAGTGCATGAGTTATTCGGACTAATGTAAGTATTGAAAGTTGACACTTCCACCTCATATTTGCTAGCCTCTCCTGTGCCGTGCATTGCTTTCTTCTCACTCTCAGAGTTGGCGTCCACCTTCGCCGTTACATCCAAACCCTTGGCATGATACACTATATCATCATAAACCTCCTTATATCTTTCCTCAAAACAGCCACCATACCTACCTATCAAGGCATTTCCATAGCCTTTCCGAGATATATTGCCATGCAACATCCACCTCTTCATGACTTGATCTTCATTTCGTACATGTTCCTGCTACACTGGCAGCGACATACATTGCATACATCATGATAGCTACATATTTTTTTATGATTTGAGTAGCTTGTAAAGTGTGATAGATCTTCTATACCCTCTTGTAAATTAGAGTGTTGCCTTAAGTGAGGAAAGGATCCCAAAGTGGACAAAATAAAAGATCCCAAAGAGGACAAATGAGAGTTAAATAGAGAGAGCCATTGAGGCCACCCAAAAATACAAAAAAATAGAAAAAAGAGAAAAAACAAAAAATAAAAAGAGAGAAAGGGGCAACACTACTATCCTTTTGAAAGATCCACACTAGTACTCTCTCTATATCCTTTTACTGCATAGAGATGATCATACATGCATATAGCTATGTGGGGACCTTCACGCTATAGAACTTGGCTTGCATATTCCAAGGATGAGCCTCCTCAAAAGAGCTCTACGTCTTCATGAGCAAGCAAGTTAGATGCACCCCCACTAGTTACATTAGAGAGCTTTTCTTAGCTCATATGTGCATCCGTTGCATGGCAATCCCTACTCCTCACATCATATCTATCGTTTGGCCTTCTCGCCTATAATTGTCCTCATTGATGTGAGCCTTTCTCACCCTTTTTGTCTTCCTCCTCCACCATATTTCTCTCTTTTTCATCCTAAGTGTCAACTCTCATGCTTATGCTTATCCATTGCATGAGTGCTCAAAATATCGAAAAAGAGTGGATAAAATTGACTTGTACCTGGCTAGTGGTCTGGGGACGAGTCAAGATAAGATTCCAAAGAAGACCAAGTGTGAAACTTTAGTAGATTGAGTTCTCAACAAAAATACTAATTTCTCGTATTCCCTATCCCCCTTCTTGCACACAAACACCATTTGGAGACATTCGAGTCACGGACAGCGAGGGCTCTTGCACCTAATATTATTTTGTTCATTGTTTCAACGCTAATATAGACTCTTGCATGTTATGACTTGAATTGAATAACATACCTTGATTGCTTTACTTTTTAAAGTTCTTATATGGTTGCTAGCATGTACCCACAGAAATTATGCTTGTTATCATTTACCTACTCGAGGACGAGCAGGAATTAAGCTTGGGGATGTTGATACGTCCCAAACGTATCGATAATTTGTGCTTGCTGCATGCATGTTTTGTGTGCTATGTCATGTTCTAGATACACTTTTGATCATATTTGGACTAACCTATTAACTCAGTGCACCCCAGTGCCAGTTTCTGTTTTCTACTATTTTTCTATTTTAGTTTTCCCCCATATTAAAAGTGCTCCAAAAATTCGGGAAAAATCAGATAAAAAATTAGCGCAACAGAAGCTTCCGGAGTCCCGAAGTGGGGCTAGGGGGCCACCGCCAGGTGCCCAGGCGGCCACCTGGCGCGGCCCAGGCCCTGGCCATGCCAGGGGGGTGCCTGGAATCCTGGTGGACCCCCTGGCTGCCCCCCTTCGCCTATTTATTCCCCGTGACCTGAAACCCCCAAAGACAGAACCCTTTTTCGCGATCTCGCCTCTGTTCCTCCGCCCCCGCGCTTCCAAAATCGGGAGCGCATGCAGACTTCTTCCCAGCACCCTGCCGGAGGGAGGATCGACCTCCGGGAGCTTCCCCTCCACCATGGACGCTTCCCGGATGTGCCGTGAGTAGTTTCCTTTCGACCATGGGTCCGTGCTCAGTAGCTATGTGATGTTATCCTCACCTGTTTTTTCTTCATGGTTTAGACCTCGTGAGCTTCCCTATATATCGAGGCAGATATGTAATCTTTCTGCTGTTGCTATGCTGAGTTTGATGGGATCTGATGGATTATGAGATTATGTTCAGATCATTGTTGAGGAAATCGTTAACTGGTACCTGCTCGGTTCGCTGGTGAGTAGGTGAATAATAGGCTAATCAGGAAGTTAATCGGCAAGTTAATCAATTAATTGGCAGATTTACCAATTTATCGGCTACTCGGTGACCCTACGAGTAGGGATTAATCGGCAAGTTAGCCGGTTAATCGGACGAATTCTTGAATAGGGGTTCAGATTGTGATAGAGTAATATATTTGGTTCTTATCTTTTATAATTTTGTTCCTGAGTAATTCTTGCATGTTCTCCGTTGCTGTTTATTGCTTTGGCCAAGTAGTAGGTAGTAACTCCAAGAGGGAACGTTATGCTCGATTGTGGGTTCATGCCCCCTGATGACACGCTTGAGTGATAGAAACATGAATCTAGGGGATGTGTTGTTGCCACAAGGGGGAAAACAACGGTGCTTGTAACCGCGGTTGCAAGGATTATTTACTTTACGCAAAGTGCTTTTTAATGCAGTTGTCTGTTGCTTTGGGTTTACACTTTGGGTGGGACTCACAACTTAATACCAGCGAGATGTTCTGGATATATATCTCAAGGTGGATGATTAGTAGTAGATGCAGTTGGATTTCGGTCTACTTATTTTTGCGTAATGCCCATGCTTTTGTGTCTCTTCCTTTCTTTTGTAGCATAGATAGCATTGCGGTGCGTCTATAATCCTGTCAATTGACCATCTGTAATTTGTTTACCCTCGCATAGCAGTTTTATCGTCTTTTGGGAGAGAGACATCACTAGTGAACATCACGGGACCCCGGTCCATATTCTCATCACTGTTTACACGCTTATTTACTTTTCTGCTTTTACTTTCAGTTGCTATCATTATCATTATCCCTTTTGTATGATCCTTTGTAAACAACAAGACCGGAGAGATTGAAAACCTCTCTATACTTCATTGGGAGAAAAGTTATTTGTGTCTGTGTGCAGGTCCACGTCAGTTGCGCCGCTGACACCTACTTATCATCTCCGGAGTCCTACTGGAGATAAAGCTCGGTATCTTCACTGAGGGAAACTTGCTGCTATGCTGCATCTCACCTTCCACTTGGGGTAACCAACAAAGGGCGAGAAGCAATTACCATCTCTCGCGTATCATGTAGCAGGAACATGTATGACATGAAGATCAAGTCATGAAGAGGTGGATGTTGTATGGCAATATATCTCGAAAAGGCTATGGAAATGCCTTGATAGGTAGGTATGGAGGAGGTTTATGATGACAAAGCGTATCATGCCAAGGGTTTGGATGTACCGGCGAAGGTTGACGCCAACTCTCAGAGTGAGAAGAAAGCAATGCACGGCACGGTGGAAGTGTCAACTTTCAATACTTACATTAGTCCGAAGAACTCATGCACTTATTATCGGTAACTCTCAATATGAGGAGTTTCAAAAAGAGACAATTACCTGGAGGAGGAGTGTATGGGGGTTTGGTTATCCTTGCGCATCCTCGACTCATGGTACGTGAATGTACTCTAATATCCGATCCCTCCAAAGATTAGCGATCCATCTAGTAGCTAGAGTTCTCAACTAGTTTTGTAGGTTTTGAAAATAAACACGGATTGCCCAAAATACGACACATATCACTAATAGTCTAGAGCTCTTGACACCAAAAGTTCAAACATTACTCACATCAATACCTCAAAACTATTGCAAGTTACTACTAAAATTAAATAGCAACCTGAATTACCTACTTTCAAGATAAGACACAACTCAGTGCAACAACCAACTCTCTTAACAAGATAAACATGAAAACTAAAGAGAGTTCCAGCAACAAACTAAACAAAAGCCAAGGGTCTTGCTAAAGACAAACTAAGACTAAAACTAAACATGACAGTAGCTACGAAAAGATAAAGAACACACAACAGCAAAAAGATAAGCATGAAAAATCCTATAATGTGTTCTAGATTGGAGTGGAGCGTGTTTCTCTCCCACACAAAGCAAGATGGGGTCTAAATTTTTATGAACAGAAAGCAAAGATTAAGAAAACTAAAAATAAAACCTAAGAGCGAGACGCTCCAAGCATAGCAAATAACGCATGAAGTGATAACAATATAGTGAGACGAAGGACAAACTGATGATTGTTGATGGAGAAGGGGATGCACGGGGGCATCCCCAAGCTTAGACGCTTCAGTCTCCTTGAATATTTATTGGGGATGCATGGGGGCATCCCCAAGATTGAGCGCTTGACACTCCCGGATCTTCTTTCATCATCTTCGCTCGCACACTTGAAAACTCCCTTCATAAATAACTCATCATAAGATGATTAGAGAGGTTAGTACCCTTAATAAAATAATTTTTTCCCAATGGATATAAAGATATTATTGAAGAGCTACTTTTTCAAAAGATTGCCAAAAGTTTTTTGCAAAGAAAAAGGAATCTTCAGGTTTGCAAAAGTAAGGAGAGACAAAACGTGGCAGAATTTGTGAAAAACAGAACAACAGGTAGTAAAGAATTTTTTAGGGGTACTTATGCAACTGAAATAAAAAAAATCAGAACATACGAAAGTTTCACAATTGTATAGAGCATGCTGTGTAAAAAATTCAGCTCAAAAAGATTTACCGGTGGTTTGATGTGATTTTTCCCGTCAAGAAGACAAAATCTGTTTTCTGGACAGCATGTCACAACTTTTGCTTCCCTTATCATATGAGGCTATAACTTGGCACAATGCTTGAAAATAAAGATACAATGATGTTGCTAAATTAGTAAAAATCGACCACTAAAAACAGAAGTAAAAACATCTTGGGTTGCCACCCAACAAGCGCTTTCTTTTACGCCTTTAAGCTAGGCATAAGGAAAAAGAAGAATCAAGTTTTATCAAGAGAAAGAGAATAGCTAGCCCGTGTAACGGAATCAAATGGTAACTTGATTTTATTTCTAGGGAAGTGTTCCATCCCCTTGTTGAGAGGGAATTGAAATTTTATATTCCCCACTTTCATGTCAATAACAGCATCAACGGTCCGAAGAAAAGGATGTCCCAAAATAATCGGACATAAAGGTTCACACTCTATATCCATAATAATTAAATCAATGGGAACATAGTTGTCATTGACAATGATAAGAACATCGTTGATCTTCCCCAAAGGATTCTTTACGGAAGAATGAACAAGACAAACACCAAAAAAACAAGAATCAAAAGGTTTCAATTAAAACATATCATACATTCTTTTGGGCATGACGGAGGTACTAGCTCCAACGTCACATAAAGCATAGCAAGAGAAGTTATTGAATTTAATTTTTATCATAGGGTCCCAACCATCATCTATCTTCCTAGGTATGGAGGCTTCTATCTTAATCTTCTCCTCCCTATCTTTGATGAGAGCATTTGTGGTATGCTCCGTGAAGGCAAGATTAAGTGTGCTAGTGTGGCGGTCTCTAGACATTTTGTGTAACAAGCTAATAACTTCTGAGAGGGTGCAACTATCAAAATCAATATCACTACTATCAAAGGTGGTATTAGTGTCATCTAGGCTCACTTGTTTGAAACCCTCTATGTACATAGGAGTTTCTTCTTCTACGGTTGAGGTATTAGCATCACCATTAATAGGTCCAGTGGGACTAGGATTGCATAGGGTGCTAATAGTTTCGGTGTCCTCAACAATTTGGATAGTGGCAACTGTGTGGTGTGTAGGAAGGCTCTTAATTCTATCCTCTTCCTCTCTTTCTCTAGCCCATCTTTCTTTAAGTTTAGGCATCTTCCTAATATTTTTATTAATTTGTAATTGGATAGAATTAATAGGAGTGTCCTTCCTCTCCTCAAGGGGATAGGTTCTAATTTTTAGCATCTCAACATCAAGGGCTAAGCTATCTACCTTCAAAGAAAGATTATCTAATTTAGCTAACTTTTCTTGTACATTCTTGTTGAAGGATTTTTGGGTAGTGATAAAGTCTCTAAGCATGTTTTCTAGTTCAGAAGTGGGGTTCTTTTTGCTAGGTAAGGTGTTGTTGTTCCCATAGTTGGATGGAAACGGTCTAGGATTACTAGCAAAATTGCCCCTATAAGCATTGTTGTGAAACTTGTTTCTAGCAATAAAGTTCACATCTACTTGTTCCTGAGCAACCAAAGAATTTAAAGGAACATCAAGAGGATCAATAGAGGGTTGCTTGGTAAGTAGAGACATAATTAAGTCAACTTTTTCATTTAGGGAGGTAATCTCCTCGACAGAGTTTACCTTCCTACCTGGGTGAGCGCGCTCAGTGTGCCATTGGGAATAGTTGGTCATCATCTCATCGAGAAGCTTTGTGGCAGCACCAAGTGTAGTTGACATAAAGGTTCCTCCCTCGGCCGAGTCTAACAGGTTCCGCGAGGTATAATTCAAGCCTGCGTAAAAAAGTCTGGATAACCATCCAGGTAGTCAAACCATGTGTAGGGCATTTCTTAACAAGAGATTTCATACCTTCCCAAGCTTGGGCAACGTGTTCATTATCCAATTGCTTAAAATTCATAATGTTACTTCTTAATTGGATAATTTTAGTAGGTGGGTAGTACTTCCCAATAAAAGCATCTTTGCACTTATCCCAAGAATCTATGCTATTCTAGGCAAAGATTGAAACCAAATTTTAGCTCCTTCCCTCAAAGAGAAAGGAAAAAGCTTGAGCTTAACAACATCACCTTCTACTTCTTTATACTTTTTCATATCACATAACTCAACAAAATTATTTAAGTGTAAACCAGCATCATCTCCAGCACCAGATAATTGATCTCTCATAACAAGGTTTAGCAAAGCAGGTTTAATTTAATAAGAGGTAGCTGAAGTGGAAGGTGTGGCAATAGGAGTGCAGATAAAGTATTTGTTGTTCTGACTAGTGAAGTCACACAACTTGGTGTTTTCAGTGGAACCCATAGTAGCAGCAAGTGTGGCAGATTTTTTTGGAATTTTTGATATAAGACACAATGATAAAAACTGAAAGGTAAACTAACAAGACTAAAAAGAAAAGGTAAAAGGTAGTGGGCAACTCCCCTATCTTAGCACTCAGAGTCCCCGGCAACGGCGCCAAAAATTTGCTTGATAAGCGAGAGATGATAATTGCTTCTCGCCCTTCGTTGGTTGCCCCAAGTGGAAGGTGAGATGCAGCGTAGCGGCAAGTTTCCTTTGGTGAAGACACAAAGGTTGAGAGTATCGACCAGTAGATTCCGGAGATGATAAGTAGGTGACAGCGGCGCAACTGACGTGGACCTGCACATAGACACAAATAACTTTGATCCCAATGAAGTTCAGAGAGGTTGTCAATCTCTCTGGTCTTCTTGTTTACAAAGGATCAAACACAACGGATAATGATACAACTGAAAGTAAAAGCAGAAAAGTAAATGAGCGTGTAAACAGTGATGAGAATATGGACCGGGGTCCCGTGATGTTCTCTAGTGATGTATCTCTCCCAAAAGACGATAAAACTGCTATGCGAGGTAAACAAATTACAGATGGGCAATTGACAGGATTATAATCGCACCGCAATGCTAAATATGCTACAAATGAAAGGAAGAGGCTCAAAAGCATGGGCACTTCGCCAAAATAAGTAGACCGAAATCCAACTGCATCTACTACTAATCATCCACCTTGACATATCTATCCAGAACATCTCGCTGGTATTAAGTTGCGAGCCCCACCCAAAGTGTAAACCCAAAGCAACAGCCAACTGCATTAAAAAGCACTTTGCGTAAAGTAAACAATCCTTGCAACCGCGGATACAAGCATCGTTGTTTTCCCCCCTTGTGGCAATAGCACATCCCCTAGACTCATGTTTCTTTCACTCAAGCGTGTCATCAGGGGGCATGAACCCAGAATCGAGCATAGCGTTCCCTCTTGGAGTTACTACCTACTACTTGGACAAAGCAATAAACAACAACGGAGAACATGCAAGAATTACTTAGGAACAAAAATATAAAAGATAAGAACCAAATATATTACTCTATCACAATCTGAACATAATCTCATAATCCATCAGATCCCATCAAACTCAGCATAGCAATAGTTGAAAGATTACATATGTGCCTCGATCATGTAGGGCAGCTCACAAGGTCTAAACCATGAAGAACAAAGAGGGGAGGAGAACATCACATAGCTATTGATCACGGACCCATGGTCCAAAGATAACTACTCACGGCACATCCGGGAAGCGTCCATGGTGGAGGGGAAGCTCCCGGAGGTCGATCCTCCCTCCGGCAGGGTGCCGGGAAGAAGTCTGCTGGCGCTCCCGATCTTGGAAGCGCGGCGGCGGCGGAATAGAGGCGAGATCGTGAAAAGGGTTCTATCTCCAGGGGTTTCGCATCACGGGGAATAAATAGGCGAAGGGGGCAGCCAGGGAGGCCACCAAGAGTCCAGGCGCCCCCTGGAGTGGCCAAGCCCTAGGACGCGCCAGGTGGCCGCCTGGGCACCTGGTGGTGGCCCCCTAGCCCCACTTTGGGACTCCGGAAGCTTCTGTTGTGCTGATTTTTTATCTGATTTTTCCTGATTTTTTGATGCACTTTTAATATGGGGGAAAACTGAAATAGAAAAACTGCAGAAAACAGAAACTGGCACTGGGGTGCACAGAGTTAATAGGTTAGTCCAAATATGATCAAAAGTGTTTGAAAGTGTATCTAGATCATAGCAATATCACACAAAATATGAATGGAGCAAGCAGAAATTATAGATACGTTTGGGACGTATCAGCCGCCTGAACCCTTGGTGGCTCCCCTGGCTTCCCCCTGCACCTATTTATTTCCCGTGACGCGAAACCTCCAAGGACAGAACCCTTTTTCGCGATCTCGCCTCTGTTCCGCCGCCGCCGCGCTTCCAAGATCGGGAGCGCTAGCAGACCTCTTCCCGGAACCTGCCGGAGGGATGATTGACCTCCGAGAGCTTCCTCTCCACCATGGATGCTTCCCGGATGTGCCGTGAGTAGTTTCCTTGGACCATGGGTCCGTGATCAGTAGCTATGTGATGTTCTCCTCCCCTCTTTGTTCTTCATGGTTTAGACCTCGTGAGCTGCCCTACACAATCGAGGCACATATGCAATTTTCTGCTGTTGCTATGCTGAGTTTGCTAGGATCTGATGGATTATGAGACTATGTTCAGTTTGTGATAGAGTAATATATTTGGTTCTTATCTTTTATATTTTTGTTCCTAAGTAATTCTTGCATGTTCTCCATTGCTGTTTATTGCTTTGGCCAAGTAGTAGGTAGTGACTCCAAGAGGGAACGTTATGCTCGATTGTGGGTTCATGCCCCCCGATGACACGTTTGAGTGACAGAAACACGAGTCTAGGGGATGTGCTGTTGCCATAAGGGGGAAAACAACGGTGCTTGTAACCGCAGTTGCAAGGATTGTTTACTTTATGCAAGGTGCTTTTTAATGCAATTGTCTGTTGCTTTGGGTTTACACTTTGGGTGGGGTTCGCAACTTAATACCAGCGAGATGTTCTGGATAGATATCTCAAGGTGGATGATTAGTAGTAGATGCAGTTGGATTTCGGTCTACTTATTTTGGCATACCGCCCATGCTTTTGAACCTCTTCCTTTCTTTGTAGCATAGTTAGCATTGCGGTGCGTTTTTAATCCTGTGAATTTCCCAGCTGTAATTTGTTTACCTCGCATAGAAGTTTTATCGTGTTTTGGGAGAGAGACATCACTAGTGAACATCACGGGGCCCCGGTCCATATTCTCATTAATGGTTACACACTCTTTTATTTTCCTACTTTTACTTTATAGTTTCTATCACCATTATCATTATTATCTGTTGCGAAGATCCTTTGTGAACAGTAAGGCTGGAGAGATTGAAAACCTCTCTGTACTCGTTGGGAAGAAAAGTTATTTGTGTTGTGTGCAGGTCCACGTCAGTTGCGCCGTTGACACCTACTTATCTTCTCCGAAGTCCTACCGGAGACAAACCTTGGTATCTTCACCGAGGGAAATTTGCCGCTATCCTACATCTCACCTTCCACTTGGGGTAACCAACAAGGAGAGCGTATCACCCACGGGATCAGTGCAGCTGGGAAAGACACCAAGCTCGATCACGAACTTCTTCAGCCAAAGCGCTTCGTTTGACGCTTCGCAAGCGGTAATATTGTAAGGCCCGATATGCGGTACTTTTCTAGATCTAGATGTTTCCATCCAGATAAGGGGACGAAGCACATTGTAACAGCCCAGCTTTCGAAAAATTTAAAATTTTCGTTTTCGGTGTGAATTGTTTGATTGTCTGATTTGTTTGCGGTGTTTGCATCCCTGATTTATCGATCGGCGATTATTTCCCCCCTATTATCTCATACCGGAAGGAGACCGACCCTTGCCACCCTAACACTCGACTTTTGCGACACCGGGTTTCACCCGATCACCGTGGCGAAAACAGCACGAGACCAGCCGCAGCCAACGGAACGAAAACCCCGTTTAATAATTAAACGGTATATTTTTATAGCACGCCGGAAAATTTTCTCAGAACGGTTCCATCACGAGGTGAACGCTGCCGGCTCGACGCGTTGATCGCACAGTTCGAAATTTTACCCGAATCGGAGGTCTTGCGGACCCCCGGCGGTCAGAAACGTAAACACCGCGCGCGCGAGAGAAAAACCGGGGTTGTTTTTGCAAACTGCCAGCCACCTGGGCTATATAAAGACCACCACTCTCGCACGCCTTTCTAGGGTTTCCCCTAAGCCAATATTGCAGACACCCCCTCCACTTTGCCCAATCTGCCCCAAAATAGCCCCAAATCTCGAAACCCTAGCCAGGAATGGTCCCAGCCGTCAGATCTGATGAGGTGAGGGCCAGGATGCAGCCACGTCGCCTCCCTCGCAGCTAGCAGCTCCCACCGCGCCGCCGGGCTGTTGGAAATATGCCCTAGAGGCAATAATAAATTGTTATTATATATATATTTCCACGTTCGTAATTAATGTTTATATTTCTGTGCTATAATTGCAATGACCCTGACTGTGAGATTCAGAAGAAAACTCATTTGCATGTGTGGAAATGTAAACACCAAGAGTTCCTGGTTTAGCCTCTAAGACCAGCTCATGTGCTAACTGATGATTACGTTTTCTTAATCATGGACATTGTTCTTGTAACAAGGATGTCAGTAGCAATGGGAACATATTGTTAGCAGAACAATGATGTTGAACCGACCCCAGTATTGAATGATATACTTAGAGATCACATCGTAACTACGTTATAAGTCATATCATGAAATGTTTTCATATATGTAATTCCTTAGACCATGAGAATATCGAGTTGCTTCACACAGGAAGACATGCTTTGGTTCTTAGATGAATCCTCCCGTAAATGGGAAGTAGTAAAATAAGTTCTGGGTATGTCAGATGGTGTGGCTAGTGACTGTGATAGTTCAAGAATGGGATTTTCTCCTTCACGATGAAGAAGATATTCACTTCGGGCCCACTCGGTATGACGGTATCCATTATAGTCTGGCCAGACGCATTGTGATTCAGTCACGGGGATACCGGAATACGATAACGAGAAAAGGGACAAACGAGCAAAGAGGATAACGAGTGGCTTGTGTTTAAAAGTTGTTACACATGGGTGCCAAACTTCTCTCCTCTAACTTTGTCATATATCGCGAAGCAAAGGGAATGGTACATGACTAAACATAATGGTTCACTCGAAGTTTCTTCGTGTATGTGCGGGAGTCAACATGGGTGTCCATGGCTCCGCTGTTGATTATTGGATATTGACAAAAGGCTGTTGACCTATGTCCGGAAGATGTTCTGAGTCATGTCCGCATTATACCGAACCTATTGGGTCACACACTTAACGAGCAGTAGTCTGTTAGAATACTAGTATGGTAGAAGGTTTAGTGGAAGCAAAGCAGAATAGTTCATACGGGTACCGGAAGTAGTTCCGGAGATTTATGGAATAGTTCATAAGGGCACCAGAAGTAGTTCTGGGTATTTAGGATATGTTCGGATCTCTCTGGAGTAGTCCAAGGTGGTTCCGGAACATATGAAAATGGTAATGGGAAAGTTTACGATCAACCGGAATAGTTTCGGTATCGGTGGACAGCTTAAACAATATGTTGTGTTCACCGGACATAATAACCTTTGCCCGGATGGCTCCGAAACCCATTTAGATGGCTCCGGAACATTCGTTAGAGGTTCCGGAAGGTATTGGAAGTGCTCCAAAAGTGTCCGGAATGTCCCGAAACAGTCCCGGTAGGTCCCGGAAGGTCCTGGAAGCTCCTAGAAGGTTCCGGAAGGTTCCGGGCAGTACCACCCACTTCCCTGCGCCCCTGGCCTTGGGGGGCAAGCCACCTAGGCTGCCCTGGCCGGCCAGGTGGTGGGGGCGCACCAAAAAGGGGTGGGAGATCCTCCAGGTGGGATTTCCAAATACCATTATGGAAGGTTTCCGGTGGGAAGGTATGTGTAGGTTTGGAAGGCTTGGGAGTCCAAGTTGGACTCCCAAACCTCCTTGAGCTGCGCCCTAGGCCCCTTGGCCACCTATATAAGGTGAGCCAAGGGTGGGGGGAAGACACACAATCAGTCCCCAAGGCCTATGCGCCACCCTCCCTCCTCTAAACCCCGTTGCTCCACTTTTAGACCCCGATTTAGACGCTGTTCTAGATCAGAATCCGTTAGGGTTTTCTCCCTCTAGTTTTCTCGGTGGCGTTCATCTCTGGACAGCGGAGCGCTGCTGGATTGCTGCTACGGGATGTGTGGATACTAATGGAGGGGTCGTACCTTCGACCCTTCTTCGAGGAGCTTGTTCATGGGACTTGTCCGTGGGACTAGATCGCGGGACTTGTTCGTGGGATTGATCGAGGGACTGTTCGTGGGAGAACTTGCGAGATCTACTTCCACTACGTCCACCCGCTTCACCAACTCTTCTTCCGCTGCAACCGTTGGTGAGCAAAGACCTAAACCTTGTATGCAATCTATCTTGGATGATCTTGGGTGCTTGTTACGTAGGCACGAAATTTTTGATTTCTACTACGTTTCCCAACACGGGCCACGCCGGGATGGATCTGGGCTGATCCGGGACCGCGCCGCCTCCTCCATCTGGCCGGCGAGCCGCGCCATCGCCGGCGACCAGCGGCCGCCCGCAAGTCTCCTCCAGCCGCGCCTCCTCTCCTCACCTCCTCTTCTCATTGGCCTCCCTCCCCTTCCCTCGCAGGTGGCCGGAGCCGCGCCCACCGCCGCGCGCCATGGCCTCGGCCTGAAGCTGCGCCGCCACGGGAACCACCTTGCCGCGCCGCCCTAACCGTGCCTCCGGCCGGATATCCGGTGGCCGCCACCGCCTGAAACCGTCCCGGGGTCCCCCGCACCTCCCCGCCTCCTCGCCGGAGACCGACGGTGCCGCCGCCGTGGCTCCACCCGTGCGGGAGGCACGAGCCGACCGCTGCCGTGGCTAGGTGTGCCGGCCATGCACGTCCACGGCCCACACGCCCCTGAGGCCCAGCCGCCAGCCAGGCCGCCTCCTCTGCCGCCAGTGGGCCGAGCCCACTAGGTGAAGCCAGGCCGCCCCTTTTTTTATTTTTTTCCTGCTGCTTATTTTTCTAAGTCTGAGAAAATTGCTGTTGTGACCAGTTTTGCGAGTAGATTTGCGAGTGAACCGTAGGTCGGATGACATTGCACCCAAAAGGAAAATTGTTTAGTATTGTGTGTACTTCAGTTCATCTTTTGTGAGCATTTTTATTTGAGGCCATCTTGATGTTGTTAATCACTGTTGAAGTGGGCATCAGACTGTTAACTACTATTATTTTCTGCTAGTGTGCTGCTGCTGTTATTTTATTGCAAGTTTGATTGATGATTGTGACACATCCATGAGGCCTATTGCATTGATTCTTGTTGCATACTGTTAAGCATCATGTCTACTTTCATTATATGTATTGCATTGTCATGTTTACATTCCTGGTCATAGTTATGTTTAGCTCCAAAGTTGCTATGCTGCTGTTGTTGACAGCCAGCTTTGATTTTCTCTAAGTCTGTAACTTTCCGATGCCATGTTGCATGCTTAATATCTTTTGATCTGCTATGCCTATGACCTTGATTCTTTTCTTACCTAATCATCATCATGCCTACTCCATGCCCATGTATTACTATGTCATGTTGCTATAATTTTGCATATAGTTTTTCTCCTATTTATACAGCAAGAATATAACAGTTTCTGACATGTTTTCCTGATTTTCACTAACTCCTAGACCAGTAATGTTTTATTGCATTTTGCTTGGGCTCTAATTAATTGTTCATGATGCATTTTTGCATGATTCCTTTTGCCATGCCTTACCTGCCATGTCTACTTTAGTTGCATATCATTTGTGAGCATGTTTGCATTCATTATCCTGTTTATGCATTGCTCTAAAGTGAGCTTCCTGATGTTTGGCAGATTGTGTTCCAAACTTGTTTTGCTTGTATCATTTAAACCGTAACTCCGTTTGGAGTGCTCTTTACATGTAACTTGATTAGAATTTCATGTACTTTCTGTTTGTGCTATTGTTTGTTGTTGTTAACCAATATAAAATATGGTTTAGGGCATAATAGTACCAAATCTTTTAATTGTCATGGGGTACTTAGTGTATACCATGTTTAGGTTGTGCCTCACTTAAATTAACTAGCATATATAGTTTACTTTGTGCTTCAACTCTTGTCATGTTTTTGTGATATGCCATGCTTCTGTGCTTTGCCATGGTAACAACTTTGTTGATCACCTGTAGCTAAACAACTTGAACCACCGTAAACATGCGGTATCGTCATGTGTGACGAGTACTCCACTTAACCTGTTAGTAACCGCTCTCGACGGTATGTGCGATGTCTCGTGTTGCCTTCTTGTTGATGCTTGCTCGTGTTTGCTTCGTAGTAATAGATGCTTGCTCGTTGATTGCTTTGAAGTGTTTAACCGCTTGTGTGCTTCCGCGGGTACCTTCGGAGACGATGCGAGCTTGTGAACAACTACACCTTCGGAACCCGACTTATCAACAGGCAAGGACTATACATTACTTATGATCCATTCTATTTCAACCAGCGGTTTGCATGCTAGTCTAGGTTAGGCTCGATGTTTGATCCTACCACATGTTTACAGCCTCTCTTAAACCGATAGAGCCATGTCCCCTCCCAGCAAACCATGTACTGCTATGTTACTATTGCTCGTTGCTCAACCCCTGCTTAGTATGCATGCTTAGGATGCTACGATGTTACCCCCTATTACTCCTTGGTTTGGGCTATCACATTATTATATTATTGTTGTTGATGATATGATTATTATTAATGTTGACTATATTTGACGAAGGATGCAAGGTCTAGGCTATCCCGCCCCGACGCTTTGTTCCATTCGAGTCACCTAGGATCCGAGTTCCGGGTATTGGTTCTAAGACTGAGCGTGCCTAACCGCGTGTGGGATACTATGGGGTCCCCTTTTCTTACCTATCTAGCTTCTAACATTTCTAGTGGTGGCCCAAGCTGATTTACCATTTGAAACCATGCATATATATCTGTTGGGTCGCTCCTAGCGGATATCAATTAAAATAACCCGGACCAGTGAGGACATGGTTTCCTTGTTGTCCAACCTGTCCGAATGAGGACCCGGCCTCATGTGAGAATTACCGGCAATCCAAACCCGCGACAGACAGTAGAGACCAGATCGAGAGAGCGGCCAGCTCCTGAGCTGGATGTCGACTCACCGGGGGCCACCCGGATTTGTTCGTTGTTAGCTAGAGGGACCTGTCGTTTCGGATCTCTTGGAACTAAATCATAAAATGGTTGCCTGTGATGGGTAGCAACTGAGAGAGATGGGCGTGTGTGCGGAGCCTTGTAATGGGCAGTTGGTACACCCCTGCAGGGTTAAATCTTTTCGAGAAGCCGTGTCCACGGTTATGGACGACTTGGAACCTACGTCTTGTTCATAGATAACATCAAACGAATCATATTTAATAACTTGATCAACGTGTGTGTGCCTTGACCGCTTCTTCTTCGTAGGGATGCGAAGAGGAGGACAAGGATAGGATTTGTGTTATACTTGCGTACGTAGGTGGTTATCAGACTTGTTGGAGGCGATTCCTCATCGAATTCTTGGCTTCTTATCTTACTCCCTAGATCGTTAGCCACTTCATAAATGCTAGTGTGGCAGCAACCTCACCACTTACCCCATCCTTACCGTAAACTACTAGTTGTCCTAGAACGACGAGTGATGAAGTCCTTGCTAGGTCGGATGACCACTACAATTGGATCCTGAGTACTTATGTACTCATGATACTACCCCCAAACTCTTTTCAGGGTTCTTGATTGACAACAGGTATGGTGATCGATGATTCACGTGGAGACTCGACGACGACTAGTTAGGCAGATCCCGACGGAAGCCTGGACCCGTGTGATTATGGGGATCGACGTTTTTCTCTTTGCCACTAGGCATTTTATTGTAGTCTGTACTCAGACATGTATCTTCCGCTGTTGTATTGTATTAAGGCAGTTGTATGCCGATTGTATGAGATGTTGTATCCTTTTAGCTGTAATGTTGTGATATCGTGTTGGAAATCCGGGGCATATGGCATTGTCATATGGCGCGGTGGGACCGATATGTGCTTCATCCCCGGATTTGGATGGAAACATCTAGACCTGGAACAGTACCGCATATCGGGCCTTACACACATATCGGTCCCACCGTGACATATGACAATGCCATATGCCCAGATTTCCAACATTATATCACAACATTACAGCTACAAGGATACACCATCTCATACAATCGGCATACAACTGCCTTAATACTACATCAGCGGAAGAGACATGCCTGAGTACAGACTACAATCAAATGCCTAGTGGCAAAAGTAAAACACACCATTCCCACGTCCATACGGGTCCAGGCTATTCGTCGGGATCCGCCTAACTAGTCGTCATCGTGTCTCCACGTGAAATGTCGATCACCATACCTGTTGTCGATCAAGGACTCTGAAAATAGTTTGGGGGTAGTATCATGAGTACAGAAGTACTCAACCAACTATAGTGGTCAACTGACCCAGCAAGGACTTCATCAGTCATCATTCTAGGATAACTAGTAGTTTATGGTAAGGATGGGGTAAGTGGTGAGGTTGCTGCCGCACTAGCATATATGATGTGGCTGACGAACTAAAGAGTAAGATGAGAAGCCAAGCATTCGATGAGGAATCTCCTCCAAAAAGTCTGCTATCCACCTACTTACGCAAGCATAACACCTATCCTATCCTTGTCCTCCTCTTTCTTCACCTGACGAAGAAGAAGCAGTCAAGGCACACACACGTTGATCAAGTTATTTAAGATTTTCTCAGTTGTTGTTGTTGTCTATGAACAAGGAGTAGGTCTTAAGTCGTCCAGAACCGTGGACACGTCTTCTCGAAAAGATTTAACCCTGCAAGGGTGTACCAACTTCCCATTGTAAGCTCCACATGTACGCCGACTCTCTCAGTCGGGCCCGTTAAAGACACACATTGAAGAGTTGTTGTAAGAGATCCAAACGTCATAATCCCTCTAATCCGGGTGGCCCCCGGGGAGTCGACACCCAATCCAAAAGCCGACCACGTTCTCGGATCAGATTCTTCCATAAGGCTAAGGTCGAGGTAACTGGTCCCCTCACATGTGGGCAGCCCCCTAGCTCGCCAGTGTGGACCAACAAGAGAAACCATGTCTCCGCTGGCCCTATTTGTTTACAATCTGCTTGGAGCTCACCAGTCACACACACGGTTTCAAATGGTAAATCATCTTGAGCCACCACTAGAAATGTTTGGAGCTAGGTAGGTAAGAAGAGGGGACCCCATAGAATCCCACACACGGTTAGGCACGCTTGCCGAGAGACACAATACCCGAAACTCGGGACCTAGGTGACGCGAATGGAACAAAGCATCGAGGCGGGATAGCCTAGACCTTCCATCCTTCGTCGAATATAGTCAACATTATACTAATCATATCATCCACAACAATATAATAGTGTGATAGCCCAATCCAAGGAGTAACAGGGTAACATTCGTAGCATCCTAAGCATGCATACTAAGCAGGGGATGAGCAACGAGCAATAGTAACATAGCAGTACAAGGTTTCCTGGGAGGGGACGTGGCTATATCGGTTTAAGAGAGGCTCTAAACATGTGGTAGGATCAAACATCGAACCTATCCTAGACTAGCATGCAAACCGCTGGTTATAATAGAATGGATCATAAGTAATGTATAGTCCTTGCCTACTGATAAGTCGGGTTCCGAAGGTGAAGTCGATCGCAAACTCGCATCATCTCCGAGAGTATTTGCGGGAGCACACAACAAGTAAACACTGGAAAGCAATCAATGGAGATACCACTATCACTACGGAGAAACACAAGCAAGCAATGAGAAAACAAGCATGGTCAAGTATGATGCATGTAATTTTAATATCATGGCATGAATATAAACATAAACAAGGTTAACGAAGCTCGGGTAGCAAGGGTTCAAGGTTCCCGAAAACTTTCTTGTGAATTATGTAGATGAATTACAGATCCGAAGGATCCTTATGTTATAATTGTTATATTGCATGATCATGGCAAGAGCAAGGAATGTATATCATGGCATGCACAAGAATTTCCCACTCACAAAGATAGACCTCGAGATGGGGTTCCTTAAATTAAATATATGAAAATGACATTGCATGGTATGATGCACCTAATTAATGCCTTCTATTGCAAGCAATGAAATAAAGGGCGAGACAACGGTACCGACAACTGCAATCATCGCGGAACTAAGGTGATCGAAACACGGGAAACAAAAAGAAGAATTGCACCACATGAAACACATGAGGGGTTCATGTGCAAAAGTGCACATCACCAAAATGATTCAAGCCCATATTGCCAAATGAACAACACCATTGCGTCCCTCACATTTTTCTAACCCAAAACAATATATGACATGATATAGTTGGGGCAAGAATGCACATTTTACAAGTAAATCAAAATAGGACAGATTTGGTTCAATTCAAAAGGATTTGAATTTAATCCAACAACAAAAAAAGGAAAATCCTCCACTAGGCTGATCTCGGCTAGGTCGGACCAAATCCTCGCAGATCTGCCCTATCGGGCACCCACGGGCGAGAGACAGCAGCTGGGCTGAGCCCATTTTCCAGCTACTGCAAAACAGATGAAAAAGCAGAAAATGGGGGTTTTATTCGCGTCCAAGGGGAATTTAACCCGGTACCTCCTGCTTAGAACAAGCGAGTGCACACCACTGAACCAGCAAGTGATTCGTGACAAAAATAAAAACTGAAACCATAAGAAGAAGCTACAGAAGCTAACTGAAACTCTCAACCTGAAGAACAGAGGTTGCGCGCGGCAAAACATATTAAAAAGAGGAAGAAAGAAAAGAAATGGAAATAATACTTTTACATAACCAGAAAAATATTTGGGCATTTTTCCGTCACGTGGATTATGGCAAAGATTAAATGTGCAAATTATTATCCCCAATGGGAAAAATAAAAGTGCAAATTTTTCTGGAATTTTTCAGTTTTGGGCTGTTACAAATATACTCCGACTCCATTGAAGATTGAGCGACGACTGACTGTTTTCCGCTCCTCCAGCTAATTGCACCACCGTTCAGCATGAACACATATGCTGTCTGGGATTTTGAGTCATCTGGGTCAGATCCGAGGCTAGCATCAACGTAACCTTTTACGGTGAGCTCCTCATCACATCCTCCATAAACGAGAAAGAGATCCTTCATCCTTCGCAAGTATTTCAGGACGTTCTTTACTGCGGTCCAATGGATCATTCCTGGATTACTCTGGTAGCGATTAGTCATACTAATTGCCAGCGCTAAATCCGGCCGGGTACACAGCATAGCAACCATGATAGAACCTATGGCTAAAGCCTGGGGTTTTGAGGATATCTCCTCCTTTTCTTTTGCTGTTGCTGGACATTGAGTCACACTTAATTTGATACCTTTTGTAAATGGAAAGAGACCTCTCTTGGAGTTATCCGTACTGAACCGTTTCAATATTTTATCAATATAAGTCCTTTGACTCTTAGCCAATATCCGATTAGGTCTATCTCTAGAGATCTTAATGCCTAATATGTACGCAGCTTCACCTAGGTCCTTCATGGAAAATTGTCCATTCAAGTATTCCTTCACTCATTCCAAGAATTTTCTATCGTTCCCTATTAGCAATATGTCATCTATATATAACACAAGGAATGCTATAGAGCTCCCACTCTGCTTCTTATAGACGCAGAACTCTTCGACGTTTTGGATGAACCCAAACGCTTTGATGACCTCATCAAATCGAGGGTTCCAACTCCGAGACGCTTTCTTCAACCCATAGATGGACCCGTGAAGCTTGCACACCTTACCAACATTCCTTGGATCAATGAAACCTTCCGGTTGCATCATATACAATTCTTGCTCAATGTTGCCATTAAGGAACGCGGTTTTCACGTGCATTCACAAGTTGTCCGTAAAACTCAGGAGCTTGAGGGATTATTGATGACCTACGTGGCAAAATAGGTTCCTCTTCATTCTCATCATGATCATCATGTATGTCATGATCGTTATGAATGTCGTTCTGGCCATTCTCTTTAGCTCCCACTGTGGAAGATGGTTCCAGAACTATTTCTGGTGCCAGATCATCCACTTGGAGTGATTGGCCAGTCACTTCATCGAGGTCTATTTTCCTCCCACTTAACTCTTTCAAGAGAAACTCTTTCTCGAGAAAGTGTCCAGTCTTGGCGATTTTTTTCCCTCAGAATGGTTGTAGAAGGTGTATCCACAAGTTTCCTTTCGATAGCCCACAAAGATGCACTTATCCGCCTTAGATTCGAGTTTTTCAGGCTTTAGTTTCCTAACATAATCCTCACAAACCCAAATCTTCAGGTGAGCCAACTTTGGTTTTGTGCCATGCCATTCCTCAAATGGTGTTGTCTTCACGGATTTGGATGGTTCCCTATTAAGAACGTCAACGACAGTTTCTAACGCATACCCCCAGAATGACACAGGTAAGTTGGTATGAGACATCATCGATCACACACTATCTAATATGGTTTGATTATGCCGCTCAGCAACACCATTCCTCTGAGGGGTGTTTGCTGGCGTAAGCTGTGGCACGATGCCATAAGATTTCAGATGATTTCCAAACTCGTGACTTGAATACTCGCCAGCTCGATCGGATCGAAGGTGCTTTATTTTCTTCCCGAGTTGATTCTAGACCTCACTCTGAAATTCATTGAACTTTTCAAAGGTTTCAGACTTGTGCTTCATCAAGTAAATATACCCATATCTACTCAAGTCATTAGTAAAGGTCACGAAGTAACGAAGACCATTGCATGTGGAGACGTTCACTCGTGCGCGCGACAGCTATCCAAACGGTTTTTGAACCCTATCGCCTACGGGAATCGGAACCGTCTCCTTTCTCTCGATTGCGATAGGGGGGGGGTTATTCAACACGATAGCTAGAAACCGTTTGTTATGTCACCATTACGCGCAGACGTTTCGGTAAAACAACTCGTATGCGATACAGAAGTATATCCCACACAGTTAACCTGTAAAACTCGTGTGAAATGATTGACTCATCCCAAACGTGTTGCCTGAAAAAACCGCGTGTAAGTATTTCTCATTCAGACGAAGGCGCAATAGCAAACGCGTGGGGTGCAAGAACATATCACATGGTGCGTAAAACTGAATCGTGTGAATTCAGTGTAGCATTCCAAACATTTGGAAGAATAAGCACGTTTGCTCTGTACAGAAGATCACACACGTTGGTTGTTTTACAATTGTGTGCGATATAGAAGATAACGCACACAAAATACTAGGAGCAATCGTCACTTATGTATGTTGTGTGAGTAAAATCCCAAACGCTCATTATGATCGAACTGCGTGAGTTGCACAAAGTCATCAGTGACAAATTCATACGAAAAATGTGTGGAATGTAATAAAAAATGAGAATATTATGCAATAATCATATCATTTAATGAATGTAATAAAGGCATGTTCATATCAACCATCCCACACAGTATATTTCGAAGCCATCGCAATATTTCATAACTTGCACCGCAGTACACATCAAGATTTTACAATTGACATCATAGTACATAATTGAGCAATAAATTTGGCATCCAACATCTAAAACCTTTCAAAACTAACATAACAGATGAACCTCATCTACAAATATGTTGAAGTGGAAGCCGAATATTGATGGCGTCATTGACGGGATCGTCAATAGCATGTGGTGTCACAGCCCTGCAAAACACAAGAAAAATTACTACCTCTTTTTCCAAGGTTCTGTTCATAGCATTAAGATAAGTAGAATAAACTTGCAGCTATTTTTTTTGCAGAATGTCACATATGTGGGAGTACTGTATCTTACAGTGACAGTTAATTGATCTGCAGAATCAATCTTCACACGTATCATCCGACACTTTGTTGAGCTTAGCTATCAAATTTGGTCCTGCTACCTCTGTGGCATAATGGAATTCACAGAAAGATCACCATATTACACAAATTTCCAGACATAACACCACCCTGCAACCTGTGGCCGAGGCGGAGATATGAGCCAGAGGATGCAAATAATTAACCACAGGGGGTGAGGAAAGAGGCAGCAGATCACCTGGGGGATTTTATAGAACACAAATTTCTTCATCCTGGTGGCTTAAACTACATGGGCTGTTGGAAGCATGAAGTGCTTTACCTTCAGCAAAATTTCCTTCTATAAAGTTGATAACATTGTGCCAGAATTCTGGCTGCCTGTGATCCCCTCTCAGTGTCACACAACAAAACATATATAGAAGCTGCATTATAAGAACATCATATTTTGGTTTTAACGAAATAAGTAATAGATATGAGGAAGCAAACAACCTCGGGTGGATGACGAATGAGGTAGCAGATCAGTTGAGGGACTTTAAAGAACAAAAATTTCTTCATCTAACTGGCTTAAGCTTCATCAGCGGTCGGTAGCATAAAGTGATTTACCGTCACCAAATTTAGCATCATGTGCGAGCATCATTAGTCAAGTATGACTCATTCATATATGTAGAAGGACTAGGTATAGTGGAGCTGTAAATGCAAGATTTTTCAACCCATTAATTGAATCCAAAGTTCTGTTCATAAATATAGTTAATCTATTTTGTTGTTAAAAATTTGGAAGGCGTAAACAACATCGCAAATTCACAACATTTATCAATATTACTCTCGTCGTGGGTACTTTGAGCAGTTATATGATCGCGAAAACATATAATGAATGAATCCCACTAAGATGCATCAATAATGTCTATCTCAACATGCAAGCTATCTACTTCACCAACTATTATAGCCAATCATTTGTGCATGTCATCCACTAACAAAACCTCACTAGGATACATTTGTGCATACTATTTTAGCCAACCATTTGTCCATGTCACTGAGTTTATTTACATGCATTTTATAACCTTTCAATTTAGATTATAGACTTCCAATAGAAATTTCCGCTGCAGCACGCGGGATGTTCTTCTAGTTTAATATATGATGTGATCGTTGATATCATAGCTGCTCAAATTACCCCGCAACAAGAGTAATATTGATGACTGATTTTCAGATACAATGCGGTTTAGTTCTTCACATTTGTGTTGCAACAAAAGAGAGCAACTATATCTACTGTTAGGACTTTGAAATGAATGAAGAATGGATAAATCTTTCTTGCACCTACAATCCTACAATATACATCCTTCCACCTGTAAGAATGAGTCTAACTTGACTCGTGATGCAGATCTAAGCACACCGACATAGAGATAGGAGGGATGAACCACCGCCTGTATGTCACACCTGAGATAGCCACGAATGTCCAAGAATAAGTAAACATCTAGGTGTAGCATGGCAGCGGAGTAGTCGGTTTTCTTACTTGATCTGCAGATTGTTCTGTTTCGCCCTCCTCTGCAGGAATCCCATTTTTTATAATCCTCCCTGGCCTCTTCCATTCCTGCGATCAAACCAAAAACCGGAGAATAGTTAATCACAACAGATTGCTCAGAGCCCTTTTATTCTTGAAGAATGGCATGAAATAAAGAGTGAAAATGAACACTATGTTACAGATCTGACATGAAATCCCATTGCTCGTGTAAGTGTTATTGAAGAGCATATTACATAGTGGCATTACATTGCAAAGGGAAACTGAATATAATGAAATAAGCTTAAGCTTGCTAGTTGAACATAGGTATTAGGTAAGCTGAAATGAGCTACTGCTCGTCGTCATCAGAGATGATGATGGTCTCTTTCCCCTTGGAAGAGGGCGAGATCTGCACATCGTGGGTGCCCTGCTGGTGGTCGGTGTGGTTCACCAACCTGCTGGATGTAGAGTTCATGTAAGCACGAGCATGCTGAGAAAACACAACATAGGGTTCGTCGTAGGCACCGACGGTGCCCATGAAAAAACACCAAGAGCTGCTACGCAAAGCTGACAACCTTGAGGCAGCGTCGATGCGCGACACGTTGAAGGTGGCTTCGACGACCATGTGCTCCTCAAGGGTCTTAGGGTCCGCGCGCATAGACGCCACCGCGGCCTCGTCAGCGAGTGCAGTTTCGATTTGCCTCTCCACGACCAAGTGCTCCTTGAGCTCCAGGCCATGGCGCTTGGACCATGGCGAACGGCGGTATCTGCGGCTTGTGGGAAGGGGTGGTGGTGATTTGGATGGGACGTGGCGGGCCGGCGGTCGTGGCATGGGTGCGGACGAAGAGGGTTGTGTTGGATCTTGGGGTGAGAACAGGGTAGGGGCGTCGTCGTCGAGGAGGCCAGTGAAATGTGCAGGGGGTGGGGGTGTTTGAACAAGGAAGGGGGGAATGTGTGCAGAAGAGAGAGGCAAAAGAAGGGGGGAGGCTCTATATTTGCGCGGCTGGCGATTTTTTTTGCTATATGCCCGGGTAAAGTGCCGTCAAACAAAATCATCGCAAATGCTTCTATCTTAATAATTGATTGTGATCATCGCAAATACCAAAATCATCGCAAACGCTTCTATCTTTAATAATTGATTGTGATCATCGCATATCCCAAAATCATCGCAAAAAATGGAGGAAACTAGCCAATGCATGAAAGACTTTAGTTGATAAACAATTTAATGATGCAACCTTAGCAACAACAAACTAAGCACCAGTGCATAGTGAAGTATAGTTGCTTAACTCATTTAATAGTTAATACACTTCACACCTCACTTAGCAACTTTGCATCGGAAGTAGTCTTAAAAGGAGCTGGCATTAATATTAGCAATAAACAGGGGCTTTACTACTATCAGTGATTAAACAAAGACCATGGCTGGCGGCCCAGGGATCCGGCGGACCTAAGCATCATCGTCGGAGGAGAAATTGACGACTACTGAGGACGGCATCTCGGTGTCGTCGGCGTCGGCAAAGTCCTCAGATGCCGATGGTGCGATGCTGAGGTCGTCGTATCCATCGTGGTCGACCAGTTCGCATTAATGCTCGCAGTAGAGGACGCGCCAAAGATCCCTTTTGTGTGCCGTTGCCGATTCTTCCATGACCCATTGGAGGTCTTCCTCCTTCTCCAGCTGACGCTCGTACTCGCGCTCAGCGATTTCGTGGGGAAGGGGAACCATGGCTTCCGTAGATGTGTCATCGGAGATCATCTCGTCCGTCGCACCGGAAAACTCTTCGGACGTGGGGTGCAGACTGGAGTCTGTGGATCTGGGCAAGGGCGGACGCCGCAGCGTCGGCGGCTTATCTAGTAGTTATGACGCGTGCATACGCCGTCTCGGATGCTTCCGTGGTGGTCTGTAATGCTGCCGCCACCCTCTCCTCAGCCGCCGCCGCCCTGCTGGCAGCTCCCGACGCACTCTCGGCGGCTGCTCGAGAACGAGCGGCAGCTGCAACTGCTGTCTCAGCTGCTGCTGTTGTGGTCTGTAAAGCTGCCGCCGCCCCGTGGTCTGCCGCCGCCTCTCTCTCATCGGATGCGTCCGCCCTCTCATCGATGCGGCCGCGCCCTCTCGGCGGCGGTGATGTCTCTAGCAATTGAGGCGGTCAAATCATCCTTCCTAGCGAAGTTACTAGGTGGGGAAAATGTCGATGTGATTGGGGATGAGGCGTTTGCGCTGGGGTCTAGAGGGGGTAGAAATGAATCCTCCCTCGGATGCCATAAAACGTCTGAGCTGTGCGCGAGCGACACGGTCGATCAATTGGACCGTCTTGGATATTTTCCACATCCCAAACGACCGCTTCATATAAACCGTGGGCATATGGATAGTTTTTATTGACTGTGTTAAAAATAGCTCGCCTGGGATGGTTTGGGTCTATATCGCCGCTTAGATCTTGGAAATGTCATCCCATTTGCCGCAAAACACTTACCAATGCACTAAGGAACCACATGTTGATTTTTCAAACCATTTTCGTGCACTGTTTTAGTCGTTCACAATGCTAATCTGAATTTTAATCCATTTAATGCCTAGAAATACACGTAATGAGTTAAAAATAGCAAACTATCCAGTAAAAAAATCATATTGTAGCACGTGAGATGGTTGGGCCTATGGTCACTGTAGAAAAAAACTCAAAGTCAAAAGATGAAGCAAATGAGAACATACATTCGAATATGATTCATTCCATCCTTGAAACCACAACTCTTCTTCGGGGATAGTTCGATTTCTAAAGGGTGTACATCATACAAGTTGTACAACCGTATCATATTTTTTCCCCGGCATACTGAAGTGATTTGATGACACCCTGCCAAGTTTCAAAATTTTCAGACCTAATAAAATTTTCTGGAAATTTTAAACAAATGAATGCCGCCTTCACAGTTGGATATCGCTGCTTAGATCTTTGAAATGCCATCACATTCGTTTCAAAACACTTACCAATGCACCGACGAACCACATGTTGATTTTTCAAACCATTTTCGGGCACTATTTTAGTCGTTCGCAATGCTAATCTGAATTTTAATCCATTCAATGCCTAGGAAATGCACATAATGTTTTGCATGGATTAGTCTATTCTTTGCATTGCCAATAGTTGTTTTTATTTAATCGTGTGGAATACATTCGAACCGCCTATATGTACTTTGCCAGGAGCGTTATCTCGAAACCCTTTTTCGTTTTATTTCCTCCATCTCCAATGAGTTATTTCCATGCAAAGTGGTGCGAGCGGTGTTGGGAGCCCTCGACAAAACGGGGCCATCTGTGGAGACCTGCTCGATGCTCGGTCAGGTAGTTCCACCAGGTCGCTATTCATCCCCATCAGCGGTGGCGGCGGCGGTGGGGACTGTGGAGACCTCTCGTGGCTGGTCTTCCTCCAACTGAGCGAGCACGTTGCGCCTGCCGCCTCCAAGCTTCGTGCCGCCGAGACGGCTCTCCAAGCCGCAAACGCGGCGGTAGCAGGCACTAAAGAGGGTGGAGGCTTTCGCTACACCGAGGCCAAGGCGGCGTACGACCTCGCGTACGAGTAGTACAAGGCGGCGTCTGAGCAGTTCATCCCCAAGCCATGAGAAACAGCCGCAGACGCCCGCCGCATATCGGCCTATGTACTTTTATGCTAGTTTGTGGAAAAAAATGTAGTGGACGTGGATGATGTAATCCGATGAACTCCGATGGATGTGACGTATCTTGTAGTCTAGTACTATCTGTAATGTTTATTCTCGAATCTATTCGCCATCTCAGATCTTTTGCATGGAACGAATAATGCATGTTATCAATGCGAAGATGAGTAAATTGCGCCCCTGATTCCGGCTAGCCGCCTATAACTACTGCACCTGCCATTGCGAAAATGCTTCATTACATCCCCACGCCCACCCCCTCACCGCGCGCACACGCTCCAACCTGCAAGAATGGCGCCGCCGGTCAGCCCACGTTCAGCCGTGGCTCCAGTCGCCGCGCCCCCAAACATGGAGGAGCTGTGAGCGGAGTACGATCGACACCTAGAAGAGATGGTGCCACCGGAGGTAAAAGCCAAGCAGCTGGCCGAGAAGGAGGAGGCGGAGGCAAAGTAAGCCGAGCGCTAGGCCAGAGTGGCGCGCTGGGAGGAAGTGCAGTGGCGGAAGGCCGTCGAGCGTTCCGTACGGGTGGAGGACGAGGCCGTGTTTCTCTACAAGCAGGCCAAAGGCGCCAGACGCATCACCTCCGCATGGAGGTACCAAGCAAAGGTGTACATTGCCACGGAGAGTGAGATCCAGTACACTCCAACCAAATACGATAAGCTTGTGGCCGAGGTGCGCCGGTGCGTTGGTGATTTACAAGCTAGCTAGGACTAAACCTCTCGTAGTGCCCAGTGAGGCAGTGATGAGCAGATGCCATCCCACACGCAATATTGTGATGCTGTAACGTGTCCACCAGTATAAATTAACATATTTTCTATGAAATTGTTATGCAGATGACACTGCACAACCAACACCCATATCCAACGATCGATGAACCAGGTGCTAGTAATGTGATGCCACCTGCCTTTGGGTGTGTGACATGTGGGCCAGCCACTTGTTTGACCCACATGACATGCACCCAAAGTCACCTGACCTCCAGTCCTGCATTGTATGCATGGCTCATACACATATCCGGCGTCGTCCACCCCACCCAAATCGTGTGTGTGTGTGGCGTCGTGTGTACAACATGGTTGTTTTGTACTTCTTTACTTTAAAGTGGTGTGACAACTCCATCAGTGAATAACTTCTCCACCCGACACATAATGCTTTAAAGAGAGGGAGTGGGTTGGATTCTCGTTCATCGCGACGGTCAGGCATCCTGACGGTCAAGAGCCCGCCTTGCTTCAATGCTGCGGTGGGAAGCCATCCCGTCGACCTGCCACCCCGTTGAATTTCTCGCCACTTCGCTTCCACATTTTCTTTCCATTCCAATTTACCACGCTTTCCATAACATCTACCCGTGGTGCAGGGATGAGACTCTGACTTGGGTGGCTGCCTTGTTGGTCCGGAAGCAACATGACCCACACGTCAGTGATCTCTATTCAGTGGGCTGGTTCTGGGGTATAGAGGAATGCGAGCCGGCGCACTTCAATCTTTTCATCCGAACCCCACCCCTCCCTCCCTAGCTAGCTCCCCCTCCACTTTCTCCCACGGCTCCCCTCCCTAGCTTCCAAAGTACCAAGATGAATCCTGACGGCCCACTTGTGGCTCACTCCTCCATGACGGAAACCACCAACGCTGCGCCGGTCTCCGTGCCTTCTCCGATCGCCATCGCACATTCGGGGACGACGCCCAGCGCTGCGCCAGTTTTTATACCCACTCTGCCCGCCATCGGCTGCGAGCAAGTGGAGCAGAAGCTGGGCGCCATCCACTCAGACATCGTCGCCGAGATAGATGCAATGTACGACAATTCCGCCATCGACGACTTCAGAGACAACGAACGGGAGGCTGTCGTGTTCGCCGAGGAGGTCAGCGACGAGGACCCTGAGGCATATCTCGATTATACACGCTTCTTTCTTTGCATTGGGGTTTTCTGCATGTACCATATGGCCAGTTGGTTTGAAAATCAAAGTTATATGCCATGCATGTCATTTGCTTGGTCTTGTAATCTCGTGCTACCAAGGTGTAGGGTTTAGTTCCAGATAGTTCTTGTTTTAATGGGAATAGGGTACGGTTTACTCTGTCTCTGGTTTCATACTCTCATCATGATCAGTGGCGGATCCAGGATTTCATTTCATTTTTTTTGGCATTGCAACATCTGAATTGTTCATGTAGACGAAACCCTAGCCCCGCTTCATTAGAGAACCCACAGTGATATGTTTTGCTGCCTCAAAACCTAGTCAAAGCCTCAACATGTTATAGCCATGAGTCCATGAGTATACACAGTACTGCCTCTGAAGATAACGTGCAAGCAGAATGCTAATTATGTGGTGCCGATGAGATGTGTGTAAGGTGCATACAGTTGTGTAAATCATGCTACAATATATAGATGGAAATAATTCCTGTACTAAAAATTTGGGTGTCTGTGAATATATGTACTCCATCCGCCATGACCAACTGTCGACCCGCCCTTAATTATGATATCTATCATGGTTTCTTCCCAGCCCTTTATTTTGTAGGTTGTTGATAGTTATCTTCTAAACATGATTGTTCTTATGTGTTTAATATTTCATAGGTAGGTTCCGACTATAACGATTCTGACAAGGAAAGCAGGGACAACAAGAGCCGCCACATCCTCCGCAAGCTGCTGAATGGGGAGATCAGCTACCGCCATGACAGGCTGTATGGGAACATCCGATGCCCATTCTGTCATGGGAGGAAGGTTGCGAGAGACTTTGACAGCCTGATCTGACAGCCTGATCATGCATTCCAAGAGCGCTGCCAAATCCCAGCGGAAAGGAGCGAACCCGGCAAAGAAGGCACGTCATGCAACCTTCAGCGTCTTCCTGGAGAACTACGTGAGGGGCCATGTTCCCTTCTTCATCCAACGGCCTGCTCCTCTTCCTTAAGACGTCGAAGAAGTACCGACCGGGATGCGCTCTACTTGGCTGCACCTGCGCGCTGCCTCTGCCTCCCCCGGCTATATCTTTTGGTTGTTGTTTGTGATGAAGACTGATGCCCCATATATGTATTAAAACTTATTCGCTGCAATCGTTACCCTGATACGCTATGATCGTTAATCTATCGTTATCATCAAGTAGTTGCTATATATATTTGTTTTGTAAATATCTATTCAATCTTTTCAGTGATCATGCATATATTGATCACTAATCAGGGTATATGATCAATACTGAAATTAATGTTCCAACAATGGAAATCTACATCAAAGCTGATGATTCGCACTTTTGGAGAAGTTTGTTGGTTGTTGAAAACCTCTTATATGACAACTGTAGGAAACCTATAGGAGAAGGCTGCATCACCACATGTTTTGAGAGGGCCTGTGGCGTGATAATAAACCTCTTATAGTTTCCTACCCTACATTATTTGATCTTTGATTCAACAAAAAACATGTCTGTTGCTAAGGCATTCAGCTTGAGCATGAGTAACATCTCCTTTAGAAGAACCCTCTATAAGGATTCTCTAAGTTTGTGGGTGAGCCGCAAAGACAAATGTGATGAGATTGATCTTTCTGATCAATAAGAAGGAATCTAAAAATTGTAGTAATACACACACACAACATGACTGGAATTACTCATTAGTGCACTAGAGATCAACCAGAGACGTTCTTAGTTAAGAGCAACATAAGAAGAAACACACGCCCTGACCTACATAAACGTAGTCTTTTATTTTGATAACTAAAACAAAAACAAAGTTATTCCATGGCTTCTTTTTCCTTGGCCCTCTGGATGATCCTCTGCATCTCTGCATTCTTCTCCGTCAGGGCTTCCGCACGAAGGACCAATGTTTCCCTGCGCGCTCGGTTGAGCTCCAGCTCCAGGCTCGTATTTTTATGCGCAAGGTCGATGTTGATGTCCACCGTCTTCTTCAAATCCTCATGTAAGTCCGAAGTGTTGCAAGCGAATCATCCGCTTGCTTCAGCAGCTGCTCCCTGGCGGCAATGGCGTCATCCATGTTCTCTTTAGCCACCTTGATGGCAACCGTGACATTCACTGTACTCCTGTCCAACGCTTGGCATAACTCATGGATGATGTCCAGGTGATATTCCGGGCAATCAGATCCACCGGACCTGTTTGTCGATGTGAATAAAAAATGACGTGAAAAGAAAGATTAGAGCAGAAAAGAGAAAGATTTCCTCGCAAAAAAAGAGATAGAGTAATCGAATAGAACGGAGATGGAAACCACTATACCTAACACGCTTAGCGGGGGCATTGAAGAAGCCATGGCCTTGGGGTGACGAACTGTGGATCGACGTCTGGATGGCCAGGATGCAGAGAGAGAAAGAGAGAGAGAGAAAGAGAGAGAGAGAGAGAGTGAGTATGTGAGAGTTGGAGTAGTGGAAGTGGAATGGGTAGCTTGTGTAGAAGAGAGGAGGAACTGCTCAATAAATCACGGTCGTCGGCCAACTGCACGCGTACTGTGTAGTAGGAGTAGCAATGCGCGGCTCGCATAGAAGATAAGGGAGTTGACCACGAAAATGACCGCATGACCAGGCTACTATTATAACCCATAGTTTATTGTACGAACTGTGTGCCGTGCATCACCAACCCTTAGATTTTCTGAAACGTTTCTAATATATTTTTACTTCGCACACCATGTTTTAATTCAGAACGTTTGCTTTACTAAGGTAGCGATTCATTTTTTAGAACCGTTGGTGTTCTAAGGAGTAATCCCAAACACTTGATTTTAGGAACTCTGTGCCGTGCATAACCAACACTAGGATTTACAGAAACGTGCCTGATATATTACACATCCCACACGTTTCAGTAAATACAAATTATTGTGAAGATGGGCCTAGCGGTTGATTCTTTGCAACCGTGGGTGTTCTGGCTGGTCACGTGGATGGTCGTTTGAACGAATCGTCAGTCCTTGTTTCACACACGAAAGGATTTTCTGAAGCGTGCCTAATAGATTAGGCATTCCAAACATTTCAGTTACTATGAACGATTGCGTAGACAGGCTGGCGGTCCTTTATATGCAAACGTGGGTTTTCACCCTAGGGTGCCTAGGGGGCTCGAAGAGTCGCGCAGGGACTCGAATTCATTTAATTTTTTATCATTGCATGCGCAGCATAGCTGCGGGTCGCTGGAAGCTTTGAGCCATGACAATACCCGTTTCGAGGGATTGCTAAGCTGAAAGGGCCCAAGGAGTCGACTAGTCGAGCCTTGGTGAATTGCACTAGTGGAAAATACCGCAGTAGCCCAATCAAGCTCACGTCCCTCGACATGAACTTGGAACGACCAGTGTCTAGCAAAGTCATGCCGCTGTAGGTCTTATAGGAACAATTGCTGCCAGTCTAAGCAAATAGCCTGAGTGGGTCCGCTCGGCTCTTTGTATCATGCGAGCGCATGGAAAAGATTGGGAGTGAAGTCGCTCTGTGGCAAGTCCCGGCCCGACCGTTCTGCGCAGCGGGGTCTTACCTACACGCTAAGCTTGCGTGGCATCTGGGTACAGTGTGTCGTAGCCCAGGTATAATTGTTTTTTTGTAGAGGCGCAAAGCCTGGTTAGCGATGAGCCCACTTGGAATAAACGATCAAGTGAGTTGTTAGTAGTCACCCGCGGAGCTTTTGCGTGCTTAGGCGAGGAGTCATATAGGAAAGCACCCACTCGGAATATCGTCAAGTGCGCGAGTAGTTTAGCTTGCTGAGCTTTTGCGAGTATCCACTGGAACGCTTGTTGTTTTTTAGGTGAGGGAGCACCTGAACTCCACAGATGTGTTGTTTCCGCTGACGCGAGTAGTCCTGCGAGTGCATGTTCGCCTTTTGGGTGAGGGAGCACCCGAAACTCTGTAAGTGCGAGTGGTTACTCGAGCATATCCTTATCTTCTGGGTGAGGGAGCACCCGAAACTCTGTAAGTGCGAGTGGTTACTCGAGCATATCCTCATCTTCTGGGTGAGGGAGCACCCGAAACTCTGTAGTGTTTAGTCTTTTACTCTGTTTTGAATAAAGATACTCCCGATGGGAGTGAAAGATTTTTAGGAATTTTTTTTTGTACCCAGGGATAGATGATCCTTACAGGCCTCATTGGTTTTTATCCAGATTCGTCTTTATCCGTATGCCTCAATATTAAGCATTGTGATAGTGTTTTTCTGGATGACCGCCAAAGATGCTTTGATTTTTGAACCGTCACATCTTCTGACTGGTCATAATAATAGCCTGGATGCCGTACTGCCACTTTCTGTTGGATTGCCAATGCACGTATGGGAAATGCGCGAAATTTGACACGTCCTTTACACAGTGCTGCCCGTGTGAAAGCATCTTGTCTCGGAATTCGTAACCCCTTACGTGTTTGGTCGTTGATTTAATGATGGTGCCTCCTGGGCTTCTGTATTTTTTCCTGGTTTGCCCCTAGGCTGCGCTATAAATACCCGTTGCTTTATTGCCAGGGCTTCGTCATCCGTTCTTCTCCTATCTTCTTCTTCTTCCTATGGCTCCCAAGCGGGGTGGTGGTGGTTCTGGCCGAGGTCGTGGCCGGCGTGGTCGTGGTGGGCACCGTGGAGCTGCGGCGACGCCCTCTTCGTCTTGTGCGGACGAGGGTGTTTGGCGCTATGACTTCCTTCTGCGCATTCTTAGTCGCACTGCTACTCGGATCCCTCTTCCATTCTCATTTGCCTCCATGATTTCTGAACTTAATCTGGAGGGTCTGTGGCTTCGGCTTCAGGGGTGCGCTCGACCTCCTGCTTGGCTTGAGCTTTGTATTGATGGCTCCTTCTTGTTTTTTTCTTGATGCTGGCTGGAGGTCATTTTCATAGCAGCTAAACTTGCGTGATGGGGATAGTCTTTGTTTTCGTTTTGATGGTGAAGATACCCTCATTGTTCATGCGTTTGATGCCGGTGGCAATCGTCTGGATCCATACTAGGAGGAAAAAAGCAGTGACAGTTCTGATGGGTCGAGGGGTGATTCGCCTGCTTCTCCTGTGACTTCATCTTCTGCCGACTCCTCGGCTGGTGGTGCTTGCTCTTCTAGTTCTAAGAATGAGCTAGACGTCAAGCCGGTCGTCAAGCGGGTGCGTCGGTAGGCGAGGCACCTTGTAGAATTGGAGGACGGTGACTTGCTTATTCGCAGGCTCAGTTGCTACTTTGTCTATGGTGATGCTCGTCAGGTTGTGGGACGAAAGTGCCAATTCGCAGCATGAGCACACATGTAGAAGTCATAATTCCCTAGTATAATTGGTATTGTAACCCGTCTGGTAGCTGCTCGAGTCCTTTTGAAATGAGAACTTTCCTCGACTCCTTTGTAATGGAAAATTGTCTTCGACTCCTTTGTAATGGAAAATTGTCTTTGACTCCTTTGTAATGAGAAATTGCCTTCGACTCCTTTGTAATGGAAAATTGTCTTCGATTCCTTTGTAATGAGGAATTGTCTTCGACTCTTTGGTATAGGTTTGTCGGGTGCGCGGCAGCGCCCCCGATGGGAGTAGCCCCCGAGGCTTCGTTTGATTTGGAGAATCAAACGTAGCCTATGAGTTTTTATTCACCTGGACCATCCTTTCTTGTAGCTGTTTAGTTGTTCCGAAATTTCATCGGGTGCGCGGCAGCGCTCCCGATGGGAGTAGCCCCCGAGTCTTTAGGTGATCGTTTGCGATCAAGTGAAGAGTAAAGGACTTTGCATTTTCTGATACGATTCTCTTGTGAGAAAACTCTTGGTACTTCGAGGAGTTCTTGTGCTCTGGCCCTCGAGTGTTTTTAGGTGAAGTCGTATGAGCGAGGATAGCGTCTCTCGGGGGGAGTTTATGCTCGAGTCCCCGAATGCTTTTAAGTAAAGTCGCGTGAGCGAGGATAGCGTCTCTCGGGGGGAGTTTATTCTTGAGACCTCGAGTGCTTTTAAGTAAGGTCGCGTGTGCGAGGATAGCGTCTCTCGGGGGGAGTTTATGATCGAGCTCCTGAGTGCTTTCAAGTAAAGTCGCGTGAGCGAGGATAGCGTCTCTCGGGGGGAGTTTATGCTCAAGCCCCCGAGTGCTTTTAAGTAAGGTCGCATCTGCGAGGATAGCGTCTCTCGGGAGAAGTTTTATGCTCGAGCCCCTGAGTGCTTTTAGTGATAATGTTTGGGCAACACCATTTTATTTCTTCGAGTTTTACATGGGTTGCCGATCGGTGCTGCTGCCGATGCCGCTGACAATGCCTGGGGGACTATGGGTAGAACAGGCGTAGGTTCGCTACGTTCCATGGATTGCCCACGTCTTCATTGGTGTTCGGGTTCTTCAACCTGTATGCGCCTCCTTGTATGACCTCCGAGATTATGAACGGCCCTTCCCATCGCAGGGAAATTTTGTGCACTTTTTCTAGTATCAGTCGCAAGACGAGGTATCCTTTGCTGAAAGTTCTGGTCCGCAGGCGACTGCTTTGATATTTGCGCAACTTGTCCTGGTATCCTTCAGATCTTGCTATGGCTGTGTCCCGTGCTTCATCTGCTGTGTCTTTATCGTTCTGCAGTGCTTCTTCTGCTTCTTCCTCTTCGTACCCTGAGATTCGGGGAGCTCCAAATTTTAAGTCGTGCGACAGCACTGCTTCTGCCCCGTATACCATGAAGAAAGGTGTATACTGGGTCGAGTTGTTTGCGGTGGTGCGCAGGCTCCATAGTACCGCAGGGAGTTCTTCTACCCAGTTGCCTGCGGCTTGTTCTAGTGGTGCGAGGAGCCGTTTCTTTATTCCTCCGCATACTAGGCCATTTGCTTTCTCCACTTGGTCGTTGAATTGTGGGTGCACGACTGATGCGTAGTTGACTTTGATGCCCAGCTCCTGACAAAAGTTTTGGAATTCTGCTGCTGTGAAGTTTGTACCATTGTCTGTGATGATGTTGTGTGGTACTCCGAATCTGAAGATGATTGACTTGATGAAGTTAACTACCTTGAGGGTTGTTGAGCTGGTGATTGGTACTTCCTCGATCCATTTGGTGAACTTGTCGACTGCGAGTAGTAGGTGTGTTCATCCTCCTTTTGAGGATTTCTTGAGTGGACCCACCATGTCGAGTCCCCAGGTGGCGAATGGCCAGGGCAGCGGTATAGTTTTAAGTTCTGATGCTGGGGGTGTGTGGCCTGCTGGCAAACTTTTGGCAGGAGATGCAACGCCGCACGATATCTTCTGCATTTCTCATGGCGGTCGGACAGTAGAACCCTACTCAAAAAGCCTTGGCCACCAGTGCGCGATTGCTCGCGTGATGCCCACAGGTGCCTTCATGAATCTCGAGTAGTAGGGTTTTGCCGTCTTCTTCATCAATACACTTTTGGAGAACATGAGAGATGATGCGCTTGTATAGCTGTCTATTGATTATTGTGGATGCTTTGGATCGTCGACTGATGCGTCGGGCTTAAGTGACGTCTTGTGGTAGACTGCCTTCGATTAGGAATCGAAGGAACGGTTTTGCCCAGGCTGGGTCTTCGAGTGCGGCTGGCTCTGCGACTTCGACTTCTTGGCTGCTTGTATTGTCGGTTGGGCTCGCGGCCGCCACCTGCGCTGGTTCGTTTGTGTCATCGGTCTCTGCGGCTGCCTCGGGTGCCACTGGATTTACTTTGATTGATCTCTGGCTGATGCTCTCGAGAAAAACGCCTGGTGTTACTGGTCCTCGAGTCGATCCGATGTTCGCAAGCTCGTCGGCTTCCGTGTTATTTGCTCTGGAGACGTAGTTGAGTTCGCAGCCGTCGAATCCTCCTTCCAGTGTGTTGTAGAGCTTCTGGTAGGCCATCATGCTGTGTGCGACTATGTCACAGTCCCTCATCGCTTGCTAGAAGACGAGGTTGGAGTCGCCGTAGATTGAGAGGCGAGTGGCGCCGCAAGTTTTTGCCATGCGCATGCCGTGGAGTAGTGCCTCGTACTCTGCTTCGTTGTTGGAGGCATTGCTGAAGTTGATCTGGTGGACGTATCTGAGCTTCGATCCTTTGGGGGAGACTAGTACGACGCCTGCGCCATCTCATTGTTGTCTTTTGGACTCGTCGAAGAACATCGTCCATGAGTTGGACAGATCTGGGAGGCCAGGTGTTTGAACCTCTGTCCACTCGACCAGGAAGTCTGGGAGCACTTGGGCTTTGATTGCTGTTGGGTTCTTGAACTGCAGGTCTCATGGACTGAGCTCGATGTTCCACTCGGCGACTCGGCCGATCGCTCCGGGGTTGTTGAGGACGTCAGCGAGTGGTGCAATGCTCACGATTGTGATGGGGTGTTCGTCGAAGTAGTGTGATACTTTTCTTGAGGTCATGATGATGGCGAGCAGGAGCTTCTGGTAGTGCGGGTACCGTTGTTGCGACTTTGTGAGGAGAATGCTTAGGTAGTAGATTGGCCTTCTTCTGCGTGCTCGACGACGAGCGCCGTGTTGACTACGCTTCTGCGCGCTGCTATGTAGAGGTACAATTTCTCCCGTTCTTTGGGCACCGCAAAGATTTGTGGAGTCGAGAGGGTTTTCTTTAGGTCTGCGAATGCATTGCGGGCTTCCTCGGTCCACTCGATTTTTTCTCCTTTTCTGAGCAGCTGGTAGAGTGGTAAGGTCCTTTCTCCCAGCCTGCTGATGAAACAGCTCAGTGCTGCGAGTCTTCCTGTGAGCTGATGCACGCCTTTGATGTTGGTTGGCTCTTGCATCTTGGCGATTGCTTGGACTTTTTCGGGGTTTGATTCGATTCCTCGGGCGGAAACCATGTACCCGAGTAGTTTTCCGGCTGGGACGCCGAACACACACTTTTTTGGGTTGAGCTTTATTCTGTACTTGTTGAGGGCCGCGAATGTTTCGCGGAGGTCGTCGAGTAGCGTGCTTGCGCTATAGGTTTTTATGACAATGTCGTCTACGTAGACCTGGACGTTTCTTCCGATTTGGTCTCTCAAACATGCTTGCATCATTCGTTGGTACGTGGCTCCGGCATTTTTTAGACCAAAGGGCATTGTTCTGTAACAGAATACGCCGTAGGAGGTGATGAACGAGGTGTGTTGTTCATCTTCTTCCTTCATCCTGATCTGATTGTATCCTGAGTATGCATCGAGGAAGGATAGGAGGTCGCATCCTGCTGTAGAGTCGATTATCTGGTCGATTCTTGGCAGGGGGAAGTGGTCTTCCGGACAGTGCTTGTTGACAGGCCCGTAGTCAACGCACATCCTCAGTACATCAGTGTCTTTTTTAGGGACCAGGACTGGGTTTGCAATCCAGGTTGCTTTCTTCGTCTCCCGGATGAACTGTGTGTCGAGTAGTCGATTGATTTCTGCACTGATTGTTCCGCGCTTGGGTTCTGAGAATCGTCGTAGCGCCTGCTTTACTGGCTTAGTATTTGGCTTGATGCGGAGCGTGTGTTCTGCAAATTCTCGCGGTATTCCGGGCATGTCGGCTGGGCACCAGGCGAAGATTTTCCACTCTTCGCGAAGGAAGGCTATGAGGGCGGCTTCTTGTTCTTCTGGGAGGTGGGCATATACGCGAAACGTCTTCTCTGGGTCCGTTGGGTGAACTTGGTGGGTGATTGTGTCACTGTCGACGCTGAAATCGCGGCCGAATTCTTTTGACTCGCTTCGGCTTGCCAGTGGAAAAATTCTTTTATCCGTCACCATGGCTATTTCTTCGAGTTGTTGTTGGGCTCCAAATGTGTCGGAGACTTTGTGGAAGTCGCGATCACACTGGTCCAATTTGGTGAAGCTTCCATTGACTGTGATGAATCCTGCGGGTCCTGTCATCTTGAGTTTGAGATATGCATAGTGCGGAACCGTCATGAATTGTGCAAACGCTGGTCGCCCGAGTATGGCGTGGTACTGCGACTGCCAGTCAAGAACTTCGAACTCGAGGACTTGTCTTGCGAAGTTGCGCTTGCTGCCGAATATGATGTCGAGCTCGATTGTTTCAATGGAGGTGGATGCTTTGCCTGGAACTACGCCATATATTGTGGTGCCTGACTTCTTCCAAACTGATCGTGGGATCAACATCTTGTGTAGGGTGCTGGTGAAGATTATATTTAGGCTGCTGCCACCGTCCATGAAGACTCTTTCCATGTCGTAGCCTCCGATCTGGGCGTCAAGGACCAGGGGTGCATGCCCCGGCCTTGGGACTACGGGCGGGTGGTCGCTTTGAGAGAAGGTGATGTTGGTCTCTGCGCCACAAAGTTGGTAGATTTCTGCTGTTTTTAGGCCCTTGGCTGCTCGGGTCTGCAGGGTGTAAGCATCCTGCTTTGCTTTTGAGGGTCTTCCTTCTTGGATCATGCAGACTCGTCCATGGGATGTAGGGTATTGCCTTTCTTCACTTGGTGCCGGTGACTGCGCGTTTCTTCGGGTGCGCTTGGCTTCACACTGCTTTTCCTCCTTGAGGCTGTTGGAGAGTTCGGTGAATAAGCGACAACCTCCTAGGGTCTGGCTTGCTCTGAGGCGTCCCCACCCGTCTTTGAAACAGTGGATCGTGCAAGGTCCTTCCAGTTGTTCTATGGCTGTGAGCTTACTAGAGCCAGCGTGCCTTCTTCTCCTTGAGACATGGAAATTTTGCGAGTGGTCTTCTGAGCGGTCGTGGAATCTTGGGTCGAGCTCTATCCCATCGCTGAGTGACTTGTTCCGGATGAAGTTGGCGAATTCATCTGGCCTTTGATCTGGGTCGTAGTACTCGCCGGTCTGGGTTTCAGAGTCGCTGTCTTGTCGCGCAGCGGGAGTCCGAGTGGCGGCGGGTCGTCGAGTGGCTGGCGAATCTTCTGTCGCGCGTTGCGACTCTTCGAGTGGGATTCCCGCATAGAGTCCTCGCGCTTGCCTTCTGGGTCGTCGAGTTCTTTTCCTTCGGCGGTGGATCTGGAAGTTGTTGACATGTTGGGTTTGATTCGGCTTCGGACTAAGTGATCTTGGTGGGGCGATGAAGATGCTTGTGGTGAACTTGAACTCCTCGAGCGGGTTAGATCTGGCTCTAGGCCTCGAGTCATGATTTGATGAAGACGAGACAGTCGAGATCGTGATTCCAACCTGTGTAGTTCCCACAGACGGCGCCTATTGACGAGGATCAGCCTCGGCAAATCCCATGGTCAGGGAGCCTGGGTTTATCATAGAGAAGGAACAGGTTGGACGATACTCGTCGGCTAACAGGAGAAGCACTTCCTGCTCGATATTACTGCGTGAGGGGGCGATTACAAGGGAGGCCAAGGCGAGTTCTCGCAAGACCAGGAGAGTAGATTGGATATTGGTCGTCGAGACGCCTCCCCTCCCATCCTTTATATACTAGGCTAGGTCTCGGGGAGTCCGTTCTGGATTACAGAGATAGTTTCCAAACCCTAGTCTTGCCTTGTGCACCAAGTCGTGCCTTCCATATCAGTCGTGGATTCCTACGTCTATGCCTTGGGAGGACCAGCCGCGGGCCCATCAGTGCTCCTTGCGGGTCTTCTGTCTTCATACGCACCAGGTATCCTTACACGCAGGAGTCGTGGGGTCACCCCCTTGTCAATGGTGATTCACAAAGATACATATTTAGACTTTTGTTCATAATGTGGAGTTTCACTTTTAACTTTAAAATTCTAGAAAGCTCCCAGTTAGATAAACACCTCTCAATTTAACTAAGTGATTACACAATCCCAAACCCCATACCTCCCCCGATCGTCATGGCCATCAGTATGTGGTCCAGGTAGGCCACTATGCCAATCACATCAGGTATGTGACTCGTGCTCGATCTTTCGATCTACTGTGTTCTAGGCACGCATCTACATACGTCAAGCCTTCCAATCTAAACTTGATGTTAGTCGTTCAGCAAGGCCATATCTGCATATGTCGGGCTTACCGAACCCAACCTCATGCGAACGCCATTTAATATGTGTGACATCCATTGTGTGGTATGTCGGCCATATTGGAGATCCTTCCAGGCGGTTCCCACCAATGAGAACACAATGTTGGTATTGTGAGAGATGGTCCTATTTATTGTACCGTCGATATATCTAGCATACTAGCAGAAACATGAACTAAAACTGTAAATCATACAAGCTATGACCCCCTTCATGCAAAGCAAAGTTAAACACCTTTCTACTTTAGCTTATGCAAGTTTTATGTGGCTGCTAGGGGTTTCGAGAGAGAACCGTTTCTATCCTGCGAAAACATGCCACAACACCGATTCCCCAATCGTCTCTATTACACCCCTGTCGGGGCCCTCCGTTGCAAACATATTCGCATCGCTAATGTTAGAGAGACAGACACCCCCCAGTGATGGCTTCTCTCCCCTCGTTGGTTACCAAAATTGGAAGGTTGAGATGTAGACAACAACAAATTTCCCTCGGTGAAGATACCAAGGTTTGTCTCCAGTAGGACTCCAACAACGATAGGAATGTGACAACGGCGCTAGCAATTAGGCGGTTGACGTGGACCTGCACACACAACAGATAACTTTGCTCCCAATGAGTTTAGAGAGGTTTCCAATCCCTCCGGCATTGTTGTTTACAAAGGATCAAACGCACGGGATAATAATGATAGTGATAGCAACGGAAAGGTAAATAAAGAAGAAAATTAATAGTAGGTGTAAACAGTATTGGAAATATGGACCGGATCCCACGATGTTCACTAGTGATGTCTCTCTCCCAAAATACGATGAAATAGCCATGCGAGGTAAACAAATTACAGCTGGGCAATTGATAGGATTATGTGCGCAAACCAATGCTAACTATGCTATAAAGAAAGGAAGATTCTCAAAAGCTCTGGCGGTACGCCAAGACAAGTAGACCGAAATCCATCTGCATCTACCTACTAATCATCCACCTTGAGATATCTATCCAGAACATCTCGCTAGTATTAAGTTGCGAATCCCACCCAAAGTGTAAACTCAAAGCAACAGACAACTGTATTAAAGAACTTTGCGTAAAGTAAACAATCCTTGCACCCGCAAGTACAAGCACCGTTGTTTTCTCCCTTGTGGCAACAACACATCACCTAGACTCATGTTTCTGTCACTCAAGCAAGTCATCAGGGGGCATGAACCCACAATCATGTATAACGCTCCCTCTTGGAGTCACTACATACTACTTGGCCAAAGCAATAAATAGCAACGGAGAACATGCAAGAATTACTCAAGAACATAAATATAAAAGAGGAGAATCAAATATATTACTCAAACACAATCTAAACATAGTCTCATAATCCATCGGATCCCAGCAAACTCAGCATAGCAACAGCAGAAAGATTACATATGTGCCTCGATCATGTAGGGCAGCTCCCGAGGTCTAAACCATGAAGAACAAAGAGGGGAAGAGAACATCACATAGCTACTGATCATTGAACTATGGTCCAAGGTGGTCTACTCACGGTTCATCCGGGAAGCATCCATGGTGGTGGAGAAGCTCCCGGAGGTGGTTCCTCCCTCCGGCAGGGTGCCGGGAAGAGGGCTCCTGGTGCTCCCGATCTTGGAAGCAGGGCGGCGGCGGAACAGAGGAGAGATCGTAAAAAAGGGTTCTGTCTTCGGGGGTTTTGCGTCACGGAGATTAAATAGGAGAAGGGGGCAGCCAGAGGTGGACCAGGGTCCCCAGGCGCGGCCTAGGGGGTGGCCTCGCCAGGTGGCCGCCTGGGTGTAACAGCCCAGTTTTCACAAAAATTAAAAAAAATTGTTTTCGGTGAGAATTGTTTGATTGTCTGATTTGTTTGCGGTGTTTGCATCCCCGATTTATCGATCGGCGATTATTTCCCCCCCTCTTCTCTCGTACCGGACGGAGACCGAACCTTGCCACCCTGACACTCGACCTTTGCGACACCGGGGTTTCACCCGAGCACCGTCGCAACCGGCACAGGACCAACCATCGCCACTGGGACGAAAACCCCGTTTATTTAATAAAAAGATTATTTTATGGGGCGTCGAAAAATATTCTCAGAATTTCACCGCAGTGAGGTACGATCGACGGGCTCGACGCGCTGAGCGCGTGGTTCGAGATTTCGTCAGAATCGGAGTCCGTACGGAGTCTCAGCGGTCACGAATGCGATCACCGGACGCGCGAGAGGGGTACCGAGGGCGTTTGCGTCAACTAGCCAGCCAACCTGCCTATATAATGACCCCCACCTCCCAAACCAGCCAATTAGGTTTCCCCCTATGGCATAATTGCAGCCACGCCCCTCTTTTTGCACAAAATTAGCCCCAAAACAGCCCTCCCCGAAACCCTAGCTCCACAGCCATTTCTGGCCATTAGATCGCAAAATCGAGGGCTCTCGGAGTGTCCACGTTGCCCCAACCACCAGCCTCCACCGTCCGGGCCCCGCAGGGCCAGATTCGCGCTGCCGCGGGCCTGATCGAGCCCATCGTGCCGCCGCCGCCTCGTGGAGAAGCCCGCAGCGCCGCCGCCTCCATCTGGCCGGCGAGTCGCGCCATCGCCGGCGTCCTGCCGCTTCGGCCGCCCCCGCAGGTCTCTCCTCCTCCCGCGCTCCTCCTCTCCTCCTCTATCCTCACCGTCTCCTCCCTGTCTCTCCCACAGGAGCTGCCGCGAGGCGCTGCCATTGGAGCCGCCGGTAAGCTCGATTCGCCGCCACCGGGAGCACGCCCCGCGGCCGCCACAGACCTGCATGCCGGCGTCCGCGTCGACCCACACCACCGCGCCCTCCTGCCTCCTCGCGACCCCCTCCAGCCGCCACGTTGCCGTCCTGTCGTGGCCGGCCGGAGCGCCACCGTGGCCTTCGTCGGCACCGATCCAGATCGGATCGGGCGAGCAGGCCGGCCCAGGAGCCCCAAGCGGCCCCCCAGCGCCAGGCCTCCCCAGGCCAGTGGGCCTCGGCCCATGGGTGAGCCAGGCCGCCACCTCCCTTTTTTTGTCTCTATTTTTTTCCCAGCACCCTGTACTTTTTCTAAGTCAGAGAGGATTTTGCTGCTGATGCCTTTTTGCAATGTTAATTTCCGTTGATCCGTAGCTCCGATGAACGTGCCCCCCAAATGAAAGTTGCTTAGTTTTGCGTGCTCTAGCGTCCGTATGTAGAAAGTTTTTCCGTTTGAGGCCGTCTAGATAATTTATTTCTGCGTCGAAATGTGTACCAGACCGTTAGCTGTGCTGTTGTTGCTGAACTGTTATTGTATTGCAACTTCGGGTGATGATTGCTTCGAAACCGTTCGTCGGAATTGATTGAATCCTTTTGCATCCTGTTAAGCATTATTTATACTTCAGTTCCATGCCTTCACATGTCATATTTGCTTGCTGCATGTTGATTGTATCTTGCTCCAAAGTAGCTACCCCGTTGTTAGTGTGCTGCTGTTTATATTTTGTTGCAACTTCGGTCGACGAGTGTGTCGCGACCGCTTATCGGAATGGAGTGATTCCAATTGCATATTGTTAAGCATCATGTCTAGTTCATGCCCAGGTATTGCTATGTCATGTTGCTGCACTTTTTCATATAGTTATACCCCTGTTTATACAGCATAAAAATAATAGTTTCTGCCATGTTGTTTGCTTAATATCTTTTTGTAATAGATGCTTGCTACCTATACTTAATTGCATGTCGTTTGTGAGCATGTTTTTTCCATGCCTTCCCTTACATGTCTACTTTAATTGCATGTCGTTTGTGAGCATGTTTGCACTCATTACCCTGTTTATGCAATGCTCTAAAGTGTGCTTCGTGATGTTGGCAGATTGTGCCCGTAACTTGTTTTGCTTGTATATTTTTAACCGTAACTCGTTTGGGGTGTTCTTTATATGTAACTTGTTTAGTTTTTCGTATACTTTGTGTTTATGCTATTGTTTGCTGTTGTTAACCAACCTAAAATATGGTTTAGGGAAGAATAGTACCAAATCCTTTAATCATCGTGAGGCACTTAGTGTTATGCCATGTTTAGGGTGTTGCCTCACTTAACTTGACTAGTATAGGTAGTTTACTTTGTGCTTAAACTTTTGTCATGTTTGTGTGACATGTCATGCTTGGATGCCTTGCCATGTTAATAATCGTTGGTTGATCACCTGTAGCTAAGCAACTTGAACCACCGTAAATGTGCGGTATCGTCGTGTGTGACGAGTACTCCACTTAAATTGTTAGTAACCGCTCTCGACGGTAGGTGCGATGTATCGTGTTGCCTTTTTGTTGATGCTTGCTCGTGTTTGCTTCGTAGTAATAGATGCTTGCTCGTTGATTGATTTCCAGTGTTTACCTTCTTGTGTGCTTCCGCGGGTACCTCTCGGAGACGATGCGAGCTTGCGATCAACTACACCTTCGGAACCCGACTTATCAACAGGCAAGGACTATACATTACTTATGATCCATTCTATTTCAACCAGCGGTTTGCATGCTAGTCTAGGTTAGGTTTGATGTTTGATCCTACCACATGTTTACAACCTCTTTCAAATCGATACAGCCATGTCCCCCTCCCAGCAAACCTTGTACTGCTATGTTACTATTGCTCGTTGCTCAGCCCCTGCTTAGTATGCATGCTTAGGATGCTACGATGTTACCCTGTTACTCCTGGTTTGGTATATCACATTATTATTATTGTTGTTGATGATATGATTATGATAAATGTTGACTATATTCGACGAAGGATGGAAGGTCTAGGCTATCCCGCCCCGACGCTTTGTTCCATTCGAGTCACCTAGGACCCAAGTTCCGGGTATTGGTTTTAAGACTGAGCGTGCCTAACCGCGTGTGGGATTTTATGGGGTCCCCTTTTCTTACCTACCTAGCTTCAAACATTTCTAGAGGTGGCCCAAGCTGATTTACCATTTGAAACTGCATGCATAACTGGTCTGCAGCCAGTGGTTTTAAAACAACTCGGGCCAGCAGAGACATAGTTCCTTTGTTGGTCCACACTGGTGAGCTAGGGAAGTCCCCTGTTATATAGGTGAGGCTAACCCCGACCTTAGCCATACGGAAGAGTCCGATCCGAGAGCGTGGCCGGCTTTTGGATTGGGTGTCGACTCCCCGGGGGCCACCCAGATTTGTTCGTTGTTAGTTAGAGGGACCTGTCATTTTGGATCTCTTGGAACTAAATCATAAAATGGTTGCCTGTGATGGGTAGCAACTGAGGGAGATGGGCGTGCGTGCGGAGCCTTGTAATGGGAAGTTGGTACACCCCTGCAGGGTTAAGTCTTTTCGAGAAGCCGTGTCCACGGTTATGGACGACTTGAGACCTACTACTTGTTCATAGACAACAACAACTGAGATAATCTTAATATTACTTGATCAACGTGTGTGTGCCTTGACTGCTTCTTCTTCGTCGGGATGCGAAGAGGAGGACAAGGATAGGATAGGTGTTATGTTTGCGAAGAAGGTGGATAGAAGACTTGTTGGAGGCGATTCCTCATCGAATGCTTGGCTTCTTATCTTACTCTCTAGATCGTTAGCCACTTCATAAATGCTAGTGCAGCAGCAACCTCACCACTTACCCATTCCTTACCGTAAACTACTAGTTGTCCTAGAATGGCGAGTGATGAAGTCCTTGCTGGGTCAGTTGACCACTACAGTTGGATGCTGAGTACTTCTGTACTCATGATACTACCCCCAAACTCTTTTCAGGGTTCCTGATCGACAACAGGTATGGTGATCGACGTTCTACGTGGAGACTCGACGACGACTAGTTAGGCGGATCACGGCGGAGGGCCTGGACCCGTGTGGTTATGGGGATCGATGATTTTCTTTTACCACTAGGCATTTGCTTGTAGTCTGTACCCAGACATGTATCTTCCGCTGATGTATTGTATTTAAGGCAGTTGTATGCCGATTGTATGAGATGTTGTATCCTTGTATCTGTAATGTTGTGATATCATGTTGGAAATCCGGGGCATATGACTTCGTCATATGTCCCGGTGGGACCGATATGTGCTTCGTCCCCGGATCTGGATGGAAACATCTTGATCTGGAACAATACCGCATATCGGGCCTTACACTGGGCCACCCCTGGCTCCCCCCTGGACCCACATGGGCTCTTCGCGAAGCTTTCGGTATGCTGATTTTTCCTATATTTTTCCCGGAATTTTTCTGGCACTTTAAATAATGGGAAAACATGAAATACAAAAATAGCAGAAAACAGGAACTGGCACTGGGGTGCACTGAGTTAATAGGTTAGTCCAAATATGATCAAAAGTGTAGGGAAGTGCATCAATATCATAGCAATATCACACAAAAGAAGCATGGAGCAAGCAGAAATTATAGATACGTTTTGGACGTATCAACATCCCCAAGCTTAATTCCTGCTCATTCTCGAGTAGGTAAATGATAACAAACATAATTTCTTTATGTGACATGCTTCCAACCATATAAGAACTTTTAAGTAAAGCAATCAAGGCATGTAATTCAATTCAAGTCATAACAGGAAAGAGTCTATATTAGCATTGAAACAAGCAACATAAGAACATAAAGGTGCAAGAGCTCTCGCTGTCCGTGACACGAATGTCTCCAAATGGTGTTTGCGTGCAAGAAAGGGGATAGGGATTACGAGAAAAAAGTATTTTTGTGTTGAGAACTCAATCTACTAAAGTTTCACACTTGGTATTCTTTGGAATCTTATCTTGAATCATCCCCAGACCACTAGCCAGGTACAAGTAAAAATGATCCACTCCTTTTTTATATTCTGAGCACTCATGGAATGGATGAGCGTACGCAAGAAAGTTGACACTTAGGATGGTAAAGAGAGAATATGGTGGAGGAGGAAGACAAAAAGGGTGTGAAAGGCTCACATCAATGAGGACAATCATAGGCGCGAGAAAGCCAAATGATAGATATGATGTGAGGAGTAGGGATTGCCATGCAACGGATGCACATATGAGCTAAGGTAAGCTCTCCAATGGAACTAGTGGGGGTGCATCCAACTTGCTTGCTCAAGAAGACCTAGAGCTCAATTGAGGAGGCTGATCATTGGAATACACAAGCCAAGTTCTATAGTGTGAAGGTCCCCACATAGGTATATGCATGAATGATAGTCTCTATGGAGTACAAGATATAAGAGCGAGTACGAGTGAGGATCACTCAAAAGGAATAGTAGTGTGCCCCCTTCTCTCTCTTTATTTCTTTTTATCTTTTTCTATTTTTTTGGTATTTTTTGGTGGCCTCAATGGCTCTTTATATTTCTCTCATTTGTCCTCTTTGGGATCTTTTGATTTTTTCCTCTTTGGGATCTTTTCCTCACTTTAGGGGCAACACTCTATATATTACAAGAAGTATAGAAGATCTTTCACACTTTACAAAAGTACTCATCATAAAGAAAATGAAACTATCATGAAGTATGCAAGTGTATGCCTCTGCCAGTGTAGCAGGATATGCAATGATACTAGCGCATCATGTAGCAATGATTAGGGCAAGGCCCAACTAGCATGCGGCTCATCGATCAAGCAAAAGCATGTATGACATGAAGAACAAGTCATGAGAAGGTGGATGTTGCATGGCAATGTATCTCGGAAAGGCTATGGAAATGCCTTGATAGGTAGGTATGGTGTCTGTTTTGAGGAAGGATATAAGGAGGTTTATGATGACAGAGCGTATCGTGCCAAGGATTTGTATGTACCGGCGAAGGTGGACGCCAAATCTCGGAGTGAGAAGGAGGCAATGCACGACACAGGAAAGGCTAGAAAAATATGGGTAGGTGGAAGTGTCAACTTTCGAATACTCACATTAGTCCAAAGAACTCATGCACTTATTATCGGTAACTCTCAATCTAATAAGGAGGTTCACAACGAGAAAAGTACCCCGAGGAGGAGTGTATGGGGGTTTGGTTATCCTTGCGCATCTTCGACTCATGGTACGTGAGTGTACTCTAATATTCGATCCCTCCAAAGAGTAGTGATCCATCTAGTAGCTAACGTTCTCAACTAATTTTGTAAGTTTTGAAAATAAACACAGATTGCCCAAAATACGACATCTATCACTAATAGGCTAAAGCTCTTGACACCAAAAGTACAAACATTACTCGTAGCAATACCTCAAAACTATTGCAAATTACTACTACAATTGAATAGCAACCTCAATTACCTACTTCAAGTCAAGACACACAACTCAGTGCAATAGGCAAACTCTCTAAACAAGATAAACATGAAAACTCAAGATAGTTCCAGAAACAAACTAAACAAAAGCTCTTAAAAAGATAAGCAAGAAAACTAAGAGCTAAACATGACAGCAGCTATGAAAAAGATAAAAAACACACACAACAAAGATAAGCATGAAGAATCCTATGATGTGTTCTAGGTTTTGAAAGTGGAGCGTGTTTCTCTCCCACACAAAGAAAACTGGGTACTAATTTGTTATGAACAACAAGCAAAGCTAAAGAAAACTAACAATAAAATAAACAGCAAGACGCTCCAAGCATAGCACATAACGCATGAAGTGATAAAAATATAGTGGAACGAAAGACGAACTGATAATTGTTGATGGAGAAGGGGATGCATGGGGGCATCTCCAAGCTTAGACGCTTGAGTCACCTTGAATATTTATTGGGGATGCACGGGGGCATCCCCAAGCTTGAGTGTTTGACCCTCCTAGATCTTCTTTCATCATCTTCCCTCGCACACTTGAAAACTCCCTTCATACATAACTCATCATAATATGATTAGAGAGGTTAGTAACCATAATAAAATAATTTTTCTCTACTGGAAATAAGGATATTCTTGAAGAGCTACTGTTTCTCAAGATTGCCAAAAAGTTTTTGCAAAGAAAAAGCAAGCTTAAGGTTTGCAAAATGAAGAAAAGGCAAAACAAGACAGAATCTATGAAAAACAGACCAGCAGGTAGTAAAGAATTGTTTAGGGATACTTATGCAACTCAAATCAAAAAAAATCAGAACATACGAAAGTTCCGTGATTGTATAGATCACAATGTGTAAAAATTTCAGCTCAAAATGATGAACTGGAAATTTTCTATGATTTTTCCCGTCACGAGGACAGAATCTGTTTTCTGGACAGCATGTCACAACTTTCACTTCCCATGTCATATGAGGCTATAAATGGCACAAAGCTTGAAAAGTAAAGATACAATGATGTTGCTACTGTAGTAACAAACATCAAGACACAACAAAAGAAAAATAAACCTAATTCATTGTGGGCTGCCTCCCAAAAGCGCTTTCTTTTATGCCTTTAAGCTAGGCATGAAGATTATAAAAGATGTTCTCACAATAATAAGGATTTGAAGCAAAAGAGAACATCAAGAAGAAAACATGAAACATATTTTTAAGCCTAACCCACTTCCTATGCATGGAAAACTTGTAAGAAAATAAATCGTGAAAGCACAAAATAACAAGCATAGGAAGATAAAAGAAGAACAACTTCAAAACTTTCAACATGAAGAGAGGTGTTTTGTAACAAAGTTTCTACAACCAATCTTTCCTCTCTCAAAATAATTTTCAGTAGTATCATGAACAACATCAAGAATATAACTATCACATAAATCATGTTGTTCATGACCTACAAGTACATGTGTATAGTTTTCAACACGGTCTTTAGGAACATAAGATAAATGCAACCCATCACATTGAGCCTTAATAAGAGCATAATTCTCCGGAATATGATTTGGAGATTTCAAAAGGATAATAGGACAATCAAGTGTGGGTGCAATAGCAAACATTTCATGCTTAACATGAGGAACTATAGAAAGTTCATTTCCGTAAGCATCATCCATAGTGGCATCAAGGCCATAAGCATAGAAGGCATCAACTTCATCAAAAAGGGATATTTCAAAAGAATCCATAGGATCATAACACTCATATAAGGTAAGATTCAAAGAGTTACTTTCATTAGAAGGTAGACATGGATGGCTCCATTCCTCCTTTTTTTTGTCACTCTCCTCCTCTTTTTCATCCAAGGAGCTTTCATGTTCAACAATTTCTTCTTCCATAGAGTCCTGCAAAACGTTAGTCTCTTCCTTTGGGGGAGAGATTCTCTCAAGATGATCAGTAATATAATAATTTGCATCGTAATTTTCCAAACAATAGTTAAGTATAGCAAGACTCTCCGATTTGTAAGGGGCATCATCAATATTTTTAAGAAGAGAAGTAATTTCATAGGCACCCTTATAAGCAACAAATTCTTCTATTTGCTCTGCATCATCAAAATCATAATTTCTCTTAGCATAAGAAGCTAAGGTTTCATCATCATCGTACTCACATTGGAAAGCAAGGTGTTTGTGCCTCATAAAGCAACACGATTCATCTCTGCAGAAAGATATATTATATATTGAGCACAAGTTTCTAGCATAGTCATACAACTGGTGTATTTGTTTCCATAAGTGTATCCCCTTTTGAGACAAGCGGTGTTCCTTGTACCACTTTTGTTGATCCTCGGTGAATCCTCCATGCCAATAAGATATGGTTTCAAAGAAGTCAGACATTGATTGGCAAGTAAGGAACTAGACATACTATATTTTTTTAGATTTTTGATAAAGGACACTGATGCAAAAACTGAATGGTAAACTAACAAGATTAAAAGCAAAGATAAAAGATAGTGTGCAACTCCCCTATCTTGAAGAGCGGAGTCCCCGGCAACGGCGCCAGAAATTAGCTTTGATGGCTTCTCGCCCCTCGTTGGTTACCCAAAGTGGAAGGTTGAGATGTAGACGACAGCTAATTTCCCTCGGTGAAGATACCAAGGTTTGTATCCAGTAGGACTCCAACAACGACAGGAAGGTGACAACGGCGCCAGCAATTAGGCGGTTGACGTGGACCTGCACACACAACAGATAACTTTGCTCCCAACGAGTTCAAAGAGGTTGTCAATCCCTCCGGCCTTGTTTTTTACAAAGGATCAAACGCACGGGATAATAATGATAGTGATAGCAACGGAAAGGTAAATAAAGCAGAAAATAAATAGTGGGTGTAAACAGTATTGGAAATATGGACCGGGATCAAATGATGTTCACTAGTGATGTCTCTCTCCCAAAAGATGATAAAATAGCCATGCGAGGTAAACAAATTACAGCTGGGCAATTGACAAGATTATGTGCGCAAACCAATGCTAACTATGCTATAAAGAAAGGAAGAGGATCAAAAGCTTGGGCAGTACACCAAGACAAGTAGACCGAAATCCATCTGCATCCACCTACTAATCATCCACCTTGATATATCTATCTAGAACATCTCGCTGGTATTAAGTTGCGAATCCCACCCAAAGTGTAAACTCAAAGCAACAGACAACTGCATTAAAGAACTATGCGTAAAGTAAACAATCCTTGCACCCGGAAGTACAAGCACCGTTGTTTTCTCCCTTGTGGCACCATTACATCCCCTAGACTCATGTTTCTGTCACTCAAGCTAGTCATCAGGGGGCATGAACCCACAATCATGCATAACACTCCCTCTTGGAGTCACTACCTACTACTTGGCCGAAGCAATAAACAACAACGGAGAACATGCAAGAATTACTCAAGAACATAAATATAAAAGAGGAGAATACAATATATTACTCAAACACAATATGAACATAGTCTCATAATCCATCGGATCCCAGAAAACTCAGCATAGCAACAACAGAAAGATTACATATGTGCCTCGATCATGTAGGGCATATCACGAGGTCGAAACCATGAAGAACAAAGAGGGGAGGAGAACATCACATAGCTACCGATCATAGACCCATGGTCCAAGGTGGACTACTCACGGTTCATTTGGGAAGCATCCATGGTGGTGGAGAAGCTCCCGGAGGTGTTTCCTCCCTCCGGCAGGGTGCCGGGAAGAGGGCTCCTTGTGCTCCCAATCTTGGAAGCGCGGCGGCGGCGGAACAGAGGAGAGATCGCGAAAATGGTTATGTCTTCAGGGGTTTCGCGTCACGGAGATTAAATAGGCGAAGGGGGGCAGCCAGAGGTGGACCAGGGGCCCCAGGCGCCCCCCTGGCCCGACCTAGTTGGTGGCCGCGCCAGGTGGCCACCTGGGCCACCCCTGGCTCCCCTCTAAGCCCACCTGGGATCTTCGCGAAGCTTCTGGTACGCTGATTTTTCCTATATTTTCCCGGATTTTTTTTGGCACTTTAAATAATGGGAAAACCGGAAATACAAAAATAGCAGAAAACAGGAACTGGCACTGGGGTGCACTGCCTTAATAGGTTAGTCAAAATATGATCAAAAGTGTAGGGAAGTGCATCAATATCATAGCAATATCACTCAAAAGAAGCATGGAGCAAGCAGAAATTATAGATACATTTTGGACGTATCATGCAGCCACTTATATGGTACAAGCCATATGTCAAGCGTGGAACCAGTCTAGCATAAACGCGTAAGGTCGGTCGGGGCCGCTTCATCGAGACATTGCCGCAATGCTAAATGAGTACACGTGGGAGGGTAACGAATGAAGATTCAATGCCCACATCCTAGATGTGTTCTACCCGTACAATACATCTACACATAGCTAGCTCTGATACCAGTTTTGGGATACGGGGCAGAAAACACAAGATTTTCATACCTATGATAACACGAACCCAAGATCTATGCTATGGTGATGTAAAGTAACGGAGGGAATCGGAGTTCATACCTTTGAAGACCAAAAGAGCGAAACGTTCTTGCGAACGTGGCTGGCATAGACTCGGAACTACGACCTCCCTGTCGTGTTGAAGACCACCAGCGATGAAGACTCCCAGTTGACCTCTGGCGATGAACTAGCATCACAGGTGTAGTGCCTCGAAGAGATTATACACGTACAGTACAATCGATGTTCCCTCCTGGCCCCGAACCAGGCGAGCAGCAGAAGAAAGACGGATTCGGATCCTGACTCCGGCAGAGCGACGACCTTCTATGGTGGAGAACTCCAAACCAGGTGCAAACTCCAAACAAGAGGAGTCCGCTCTAGGTAGGAGAAGGAGAGGGAGAGAGATTTCTGTGTCATGGAAAAAGGGGGGTGTAGCCCTCCTTATATAGGCCATGGGGTGGGGTGCCATCCTCCTCCCCTCCCCGAGGTGGGACTAAACTCCCAATGGTGGGGGGAGTGCGCGGGCCAGGGAGGGGCGATGGGCCCCACCCTTGGCGCCAAGCCCAAGGGGGAAACCCCCTCCTCCCCTAATGGGCCCATATGGCCCATTAAGCCTTTTTCCACCTTTAAATTAATTTAATTATATTTTAATATTTAATTCAGATAATTAAATAATAAAAAATTATTAAATACAATTAAAATTTATTTTGAACCTTTCAAAACATCCGGAACAACTTCTGTTCTCTCCCGGAACTATTCCGGTGATATCTCCTATTTCACCGATGATCCCGATTCTACCCCAATGCATCGATTGCACCTTAAGTGTAACACCCTACGGTCCGGGAAACAACATACATGATTCAGACACTCTCTTTGCTCAATGACTAGTCAGTTGGACCTGGTTACAATCCTTGACAGTCCATGCGCTTCCATTGAATGAACTTCAATCGCTTTTGGAAACCGTTAATGATACGACTTGATCCCTTTGTCCGGCGGTACTTTGTCTGTCCAAGGTTTGATCGTCGGTATCCAACATACCGAGTTCACATCTCGTTCACAAAAAACAAGTTTTCTCGTCCGTGCCTATTGCATCTCTTGTGACCTAGTCACTTGCTTGCAAGCTATTGATGCAATATCATCGAGTGGGCCCAGAGTACCTGTCCGTCACTTGGACTGACAAATCCTGCTTTGATCTATTAACATACTCATCAACCATCTATTTCGGAATACCCAAAGTACATCGTTATGGCCAGCATATTTCAGTCAGGCGGTGGATGCAAATCAAAGTCTCCTGATAGATAGCAATTACGTTGTATCATTACGGTCTAAGGACTAAGCCATATGTTACAAAGTCATCGCAATGCTGAACTATGTGACTCGGTCACATTACAATGCTTTAGGTGGGTGTGTTTCCATCACATCATTCTCCCAATTATATGACCTCATTGTCAATGGACTTAAGTGTCGCCATGACCAGGAAACCTTGATCAATCAATTGCACAATGAGCTAGTATACCCGAGTTAAACTAGGGACTTGTGTTTTGTACTACACGTGTATTAGTGTTTCCATGTAATACAATTTTAGCACAGTATAAAACTTATTATGAACAAAACGGATATGTGACAAATATCTGTATTAATTTGCCTCTAGGGAAAATATCCAATAGAAGTACCACGAAAGGCGTGAGAGTTCTACATCGAAGACACAGTCGTCTCGACAAAGCTGTTCTCACCGTGCCAAGGCCTATCAGGGTAAAGAAATGAATTCTGAAGAAGAAGCTTCTGGGTCCAAAGGAGAATCGGGCTCAAGATCTGCGTCAGGATCCGATTCTGATGGTGTTGCTAGTTTGGCATTTGCTTTGGCTCGTGCTTCTGGCTCTTTCTTCACCAACAAAAGTAGTGAAGATGAAACTCCTGCATACTGCTTCATGGCCAAGGCAAAGGTATCTTCATCCAAAGTTACCTATGATACTTATGATTGTTCATCCTATGACAGTGACTCAAAAATAAGCTATGCTAAACTTGCCAAAATTTCTTCCATCCAACAAGATGAATTAGCTTCGCTAAGCAAAACCATAGAGAAATCGGAACCCTGTTGATCGATGAGATAGAGAAAGGTCAAAATTTAACTAATGATCATGCTGCTTTGAAGGAGAAGTTTGATGAACTATTCTCTTGGCATGATCTTCTTTCAGTATACTATGAGAAGCTCACCTATGAATATCTTCAGAGGAAGATGGCTCTCGAGAAACTGAAAGAGGCTCATGAAGAGTTGGAAAATGTTAATCTCTCTCTCATGGCTCAACAAGGTTCTGAAGCTAATCGTAATTCTGATTCACCATGCTTAACTTTTTTGGAACGAAGCAAACCTGATTCTAAAGGCAAAGCACATATTGTCATTGATGAAACTAATGCCTCAGATGAGGAGAACTCTGCTATTACCGATGAACTCCTCAGGTTGAAAGATCTATTTGAAACAGGACTGTTCAAAAGTGTTCAGGGACACCAGTACCTTTGTGATATCCTTAGGAAGGCTCTCCTTCACATGAGTCCTAGGAATGAAGGTGTTTGCTTTGAAAGGAAGCTAAACTCTGATGGCACTTATTGGGAACCTGAGCAGTATCCAAAGACTGTATGGGTTTTGGCGAAAGGAAAGCCTATAGATATTGCTAACCTTTTAGGTTTCAACTTCAAAATTAACAAGGAAATTGTTGATGAATCACTTGATTCTGACTACAAGCTTATCAAGAACCAGGAAGGAAAGGTTTCGGCCGAATACATTGGTGCCCCTCCAAAGAATGGTTTCTATAAGAGACAAATTTGGGTGCGCAAGTCACTCGTTGAGAAATTACCTGCGAACCATTCTATGCAGGGAAAGTCTTCGGTACCACCGAAACATTACTACTCTCTTGAGGAGACAAATGATTCACTGGTTCCCGAATCAGATGTTCCACAAAAGGAATATTATCGCACTGGTCGTTGTACTTATCGACACCGTGATAACAATGATAATATTGCATATGCTCAGTCATATCCTAACCCTTCACAGAGGAATTACATTTATGGTGTACTTGATGGCCCCCCTAGGCAATATAACCCTGTGCGCTTTAATACTATTGCTTCAACAAGTGCTTCCACGTCTTCTCAGTCACCTGCTCGTTTGTGGGTGGTTAAGAAGAACTAATTATTCTGCAAGGCTATGTCTCCGGTGGATCCAAAATGGGTCATGGACAATGGTTGCACTAATCAGATGAGTGGAGACAAGGATTTTTTCACCGAAGAAAAATTATCTCAATCTTCTCAGAAGTACATTACCTTCGGTGACAACAATAAGGGTAAAGTTTTAGGTTTGGGTATGGTTTCCATATCGAAGGATAAGCATATTGACAAAGTTATGCTTGTTCAGTCCCTTGGATATAATCTCATATCTATTTCAAACCTATGTGATATGGGTATGCTTGTTCTATTTTCTGCTTCACACTGTGTTGTGTTTTCACAGGATGACTATACATTTGTCTTCGAGGGCTACCAAAAATGAGATTATATATCATTGATTTTTCTTTGGGCCCTGCCGTATCCAGCTGCTTAATGGCAAAAGCTTCATCTGGATGGTTATGGCATAGAAGATTTGGTCATGCAGGGATGAGGAATCTTCAAACTCTAGTGAAGAAGAAGCACTTTATTGGCCTTAGAAAAGTAAAATTCGATAAGGATTGTCTCTACAGTTCCTGTGAAGCTAGCAAGATTACAAAGAAAGATCATTCAGCGAAGACAATCATGAATACTACTCGTCCTCTTGAATTGCTTCATATGGATCTCTTTGGTCCTAAAAATTATGCTAGACTGGGAGGCAAAAAGTTTGGTCTAGTTATTGTTGATGATTTCTCTCGTTATACTTGGGTCTTCTTTCTGGATGACAAGAGCAAAGTTGTTGAAATCTTCAAGTCATTCGCTAACAGGGCTCAAACCGAATATGAATTATCGCTGAAGCACATCCGAAGTGATAATGGAACTGAATTAAAAAATACTCATATTGAAGATTTTCTTGATGATTATGGTGTTACTCATGAGTTCTCTGCTGCCTATACACCTCAACAAATGGCCTGAACAATTGTAACAGCCCAGATTTCACAAAAAATTAAAATTTTTGTTTTCGCTGTGAATTGTTTGATTGTCTGCTTTGTTTGCGGTGTTTGCATCCCCGATTTATCGATCGGTGATTATTTTTCCTCATCTTATCTCGTACCGGATGGATACCGACCCTTGCCACCCCGATACTCGACCTCTGCGACACCGGTTTCGCCCGATCATCGTCGCGAAAACCCGCACAAGACCAGCCATAGCCAACGGAACGAAAATCCCCGTTTAATAATTAAACGGGTTATTTCTATAGAAAGCCGGAAAGTGTTCTCGAAATGGTTCTAGAGCGAGGTGAACGCCACCGGCTCGACGCGTTTATCGCGTAGTTCGAAGTTTTACCCGAATCGGAGGTCCTGCGGACCCCGGGCGGTCAGGAACGTAAACACCGCGCGCGAGAGAGAAGAACCGGGGATGTTTTTGCAAAGTGCCAGCCACCTGGGCTATATAAAGACCACCACTCTCCCACCCCTTTCTAGGGTTTCTCTGAGCACAAATTCGCAGCCACCCCCTGAGAAATCTGAGATCTGCCCAGTTTTTCCTCTCCCCCTCCAAACCATAGCTCCTGACCGTTCCTGACCGTTGATCTACGAGATGGAGGGCTCAGAGAGCTCCACGTCACCCTTTCATAGCCTCCAGACCGAACCGGGCCCCGCAGGGCCCTGGAGCCGCCGAGCACATCACCGCGCCACCCCGGTGAGGCCGCCGTCTAGCCCCAGCCCGGTGAGCTCGCCGTCGATCTCCTCTCCTTCCTCCTCCTCTCACCCTCTCCCCCTCTGTGCAGGACAGTGCCGCCGCCATGGGAGCACCTCCGAGCTCGCCGCCAGCCCGTGCCATGGAGATCGCCGTCGGCTGTGTCTCCTCCTCCCGCGGTCTCCTTCCCCATGCCGCGCCCGTATCCACGCCACCGCGACCGCCCCTGGAGCCTTGCGCCACCTCGCCCGCTCGTTGTCACCGGCATCGAAGGACGCCGTCACCGGCGTCAAAGGCCGCCGCCGCCCGGGTTCGATCGGATCGGATCGGGCCCGATCCGGTCAACCGCGCTGCCTCTTGGGCCGCCTGTGCCCCCGTGGGCCGCGCGCCTCCCCACGGCCCATCTTCCCGGCGCCTTTGCTCCGCCTGGGTGAGGCCTCAGCTATGCGCCGCCTACTGCCTTCCTGGGCCGAGCCCAGCAATGTGAGGACGCCGTCCCTCTTTTTTTTTCTGTTGACTGTTGGGCCGGCCCGTTTGAAGTGTAGCGTCTGTGTGCGAGAGATAGTTTTTCTGCACTTGCTAGTTAGGCCCGTTAGAGCAGATTTCGGCCCGGTAATGTTTTTTTGCTTTCCTAGGCTTATTTATTTGGTAGATTGTAATAGCTTTTGGCGATGCCCGTATCTTTTTAACCGTTTGTTGGATCGAGGCGCGTTCTATATGAAACTTTCTCAGTTTTTTGCGTAGTTTAATAAAAATTTGTTGTTTGCCATGTTTGACCCTGTTTACATGTTGTTTGACTACTAAATTACACTGCTTGCCACCGTAACTGTTTCTATAATAACTTTTTAACCTTTGCTCCGATAAAAATGTTTCTTACATGTAACTTGACTGGAATTGCTTGTAGATCTTGATTATGCTGGTCTTACTTGCTAATAAAAATAATAAAATATTGTTTCGGACAGAACAGTACCAAATTCCATTTTTCTTGTGGGGTCTGCAATAGTTTGCCATGTATAGGTTTTACCCCCACTTAAAGTGACTAGATTAGATAGTATACTTTATGCTTCACCTCTTTCCATGCTTGTGTGATATGCCATGTTTGCTCATCTTGTGTAGCTAAACAACTTGAACCATTCTAAATGTGCAGTATCATCGTGTGTGGATGATACTTCACTTAGCCTGTTAGTAACCGCTCTCAACGATAGATGCGATACCGTAGTGCGTTGTCTCGTGTTGCCTTCTTGTTGATGCTTGCTGGTGATTTCTTCGTAGTAATAGATGCTTGCTCGTCGATTGCCTTGTCTAGTGTTTCCTTCCTGTGTGCTTCCACGGGTACCTCTCGGAGACGATGCGAGCTTGCGATCGACTGCACCTTCGGCTTCGTCTTCTCATCAGGTAAGGGGGAGCATATATCATGCTGATAACTTTCAGATCACTCACGCCTAGGTTTAGGATAGAACGATTGCTTGATCCTACCACTTCATATTCATGCCTCTTAAATAAACCCAAACAACCATGTCCTCCACAACCCAGCAAACTTAGTATGCATGCTAGGATGTTATCAACTGTTATCATGTTACTCCTTGGATTGGGCTATCACATTATTATATTGTTGTGGATGATATGATTATTATAATGTTGACTATATTCGATGAAGGATGGAAGGTCTAGGCTATCCCGCCCCGACGCTTTGTTCCATTCGAGTCACCTAGGATCCGAGTTCCGGGTATTAGTTTTAAGACTGAGCGTTCCTAACCGCGTGTGGGATTTTATGGGGTCCCCTTTTCTTACCTACCTAGCTTCAAACATTTCTAGTGGTGGCCCAAGCTGATTTACCATTTGAAACCGTGTGTGTGTCTGTTGGGTCACTCCTGGCAGATATTCTTTAAAACAACCTGGGCCAGCGGGAACATGGTTTCCTTGTTGGTCCAACCTGTCTAGCTGAGGACCCGGCCTCATGTGAGAATTACCGGCAATCCAAACTTGCGACATACGGTAGGGACCATCGAGAGAACGGCCGGCTCCTGAGATGGATGTCGACTCACCGGGGGCCACCCAGATTTGTTCGTTGTTAGCTAGAGGGACCTGTCGTTTTGGATCTCTCGAAACTAAATCATAAAATGGCTGCCTGTGATTGGTAGAAACTGAGATAGATGGGCGTGCTTGCGAAGCCTTGGAATGGGCATTTGGTACACCCCTGCAGGGTTAAATCTTTTCGAGAAGCCGTGTCCACGTTTATGGACGACTTGAGACCTACTCCTTGTTCATAGACAACAACAACTGAGATAATCTTAATATAACTTGATCAACGTGTGTGTGTGCCTTGAATGGTTCTTCTTTTTCAGAAAACGAAGAGGAGGACAAGGATAGGATAGGTGTTATGCTTGCATAATTAGATGATAGCAAGACTTGTTGGAGGCGATTCTCATCGTATGCTTGGTTCTCATCTTACTCTAAAATAGACCGTTAGCCACTCATATATTTCTAGCGCGACTGCAACCTCACCACTACCCCCGTCTTACCCGTGAGAATTTAGTTACAAGACTTTGATATATTCTCAGCCCTTGCTTTTCTTTTCACTTTTATGTTTTGCCTGATCTACCGCTGTAGTTGCTTACTACTTGGACTCTTCTTTTGGACGCCTTCACGGAGACTCGACGACGACTAGTTAGGTGGACCCGGCGGAAAGCCTGGACCCCTGTGGTTATGGGGATCGATGATTTTATCTTTTCCACTAGGCAATTGATTGTAGTCTGTACTCAGACATGTATCTTCCGCTGATGTAATGTATTAAGATCGTTGTATGCCGATTGTATGAGATGTTATATCCATGTAGCTGTAATGTTGTGATATCATGTTGGAAATCCGGGGCATATGGCATTTTCATATGTCGAAGTGGGGCCGATATGTGCTTCGTCCCCAGATCCGGATGGAAACATCTAGATCTGGAATAGTACCGCATATCGGGCCTTACAACTTGGTATCAGAGCCTTACCAACCATAGGATCCCTTTTTTGGTCGAAGTCGAGTCTAGACAAAAACTATTTAGTAGTTACTAAGTTATATATCGGAGAGTAGGATTCTTTTTCCTCCTTACCCATTCTCTGGTCAGGATCGGTGATGTAAGTGTTTTAACTCTCGCCTTATCCCCTTCAAATTTTAGGGTCTCGATTAAGTGGAGTTTTGGAACCGTTACAATGCCTTGCTTGCAGCATATTGTCTCGATTCCGATCTCAGGTTTGGGAAATCCTGTAGTACCTTTAGTCTATCCGACTCTGGTTTACATCTTGGTCATTCATTGCCATTCATGCCTCTTGCCCAGTATCCTCATGATTTGAGTGAGAATGCTTCCCTTGATCATCGCTTTGGACTATTGTTCTTTCTCTTGATCTCTCGATGGTTTCGTTCTCCGACGTTACAATATCTCTGCGGAAATTTATCTCGACAGAAGTTTGACATCGACATGGAGCAGAGTCCCTTGTTGGTGGTGTTGAAGATTGTTGACTCTCTTTTCCTCCTTAAAAAAATTGTTTTTGGTGTGAATTGTTTCATTGTCTGATTTATTTGCGGTGTTTGCATCCCCGATTTATCGATCGACGATTATTTCCCCCCTCTTATCTTGTACCAGACGGAGATCAACCCTTGCCACCCCGACACTCGACCTCTGTGACACAGGGTTTCACCCGATCACCGTCACGAAAACTCGCACAAGACCAGCTGTAGCCAATGGAATGAAAAACCACATTTAATGATTAAACGGGTTATTTTTATAGCGCACCGGAAAGTGTTCTCGAAACGGTTCTAGCACGAGATGAACGTCGTCGGCTCGACGTGCTGATCGCGCAGTTCGAAGTTTTACCCGAATCGGAGGTCCTGTGGACCCCCAACGGTCAGGAACGTAAACACCGCGCGCGCGAGAGAAAAACATGGGATGTTTTTGCAAACTGCCAGCCACCTGGGCTATATAAAGACCACCACTCTCCCAACCCTTTCTAGGGTTTCTCTAAGCACAAATTCGCAGCAACCCCGTGAGAAATCTGAGATCTGCCCAGTTTTTTCCTCTCCCCCTCCAAACCCTAGCTCCTGACCGTTCCTGGCCATTGATCTGCTAAATGGAGGGCTCAGAGAGCTCCACGTCACCCCTCCCAGCCTCCAGACCGAACCGGCCCCGCAGGGCCCTGGAGCCGCCGCCGTGGCCCGCCCGAGCCCATCTGGACGCGGCCGCGTGGAGTCCTCCTCGCCTGAGCCGAACCCCGCCGCCATCGTGCTCCGGCCGGCGAGCCGCCGAGCACATCACCGCGCCACCCCGGTGAGGCCGCCGTCCAGCCCCAGCCCGGTGAGCTCGCCGTCGATCTCATCTCCTACCTCCTCCTCTCACCCACTCCCCCTTCGTGCATGTGGCACCCCAGCTCAGAATACTGGATCGCCCCGTGCTCCAGCCCAGAGATCAAGTCTTCTGGAACACGGCACTGCTTGATATAGAACTGAACAACTTTCTATTACCGAAGATAGGGGTACACGAGGTCTATTACAATGATAGCGGAGACACAACTTGCTCATCAGTCTAGCGTCGGCTCTACACCAAGAAGCATCATAACTCTCTAGCAGCGGAATATATCTCGGCAGCGGAACAACAACGGCGGTGATGAACTCCAATCCACAGGGACACTGGCTGGGACACCTCCTAGCTCGCAAACACCGGGAACGTCTTCCTACGCATCCAAGGCACAGCCTGCAAATCTGGCATGAAACGCCAGGTCAGTACATTGAATGTACTTGCAAGCTCACAACATCCAAAGCAACAAGGCAAACAATAACATGACATTAGCAGGTTCAAGTATCTTAGTGAGTTAAACAGGTCTAAAACAATATCATGCAAACAGATATCCATCAAGCATATTATCAACATATCATCAACATTTAGACTAATGCACACACAATCATCGTTTAAGGTCACATGGACCCCACATGATCATCGCATGATCACGTGGCTTACCTCGGAGTCATTATAGACTCAAGCACCGGGTCACCTCGTGACCAATTACTTCCACGGGTCGTCGCACGACGAAACGGGTCATCACATTACCAATCAATTCCACGGGTCGTCGCACGACCAAACGGGTCATCGCATGACCAATCATTTCCACGGGTCATCGCACGACCAAACGGTTCATCGCATGACCAATCATTTCCACGGGTCGTCGCACGACCAAACGGGTCATCGCATGACCAATCGTTTCCACGGGTCGTCGCAGGACCAAATGGGTCATCGCATGACCAATCACTTACCACAGACATTCCATCGAATTCATGTTGATCTCATGGTGTGACCTAGTAAGAACTATGTACATTACCTTGGACGCGTCTTGTCACATCCCAACTTTTATTACCCTGTTATTAGAGTAGCAAAAAATAGGGTAAACAAAAACCTTGCTATGTGTGATGTGATGCGATTAAAATTGCCATGCTTGCCTGATACTGTGTGTTGTTTCTATGTCATGCTTGTTATCTTCTTGCCTTGTGCCAATGCCCTGCTTTGTTTTCTCTGGTCATGCCAAAAAGAATCAACCAATAAAAATAATTTGCACATACCACACATATTGATCTACCAACATATCACCACCATAGCAGATTTGCATCATTAATATTTTCACCAAATAAAGTTTTGCTTGCATAGAAATTCATTATTTAAATAATTAAAACACCTCTATAGCAGAAAGTATTTAATTAAAAGATTTAAAAAGTACTAAATTATTTATTACTATTACTATAATAGTAATAATATTTTTTTAACATAAAAAAAATCTCTAAATAAATTAGGATTTTACTTTAGGAGTTTTATAAATTATTTTGGAGGCTTGAATTTGAAATTCCGTTTCAAATTTAAACCAAACCGGAGGTAAAACTTTGCAAAACTGGTTTTATTTGTTAAAAAAACCTAGACTACCTGGGCCAAAGCCCATCTCTCTTTCTCCCTATTCTGCGGCACTCTCTCTCTCTCCTGTTGACCTTGCAACCTGACCCCACCTGGCAGCCACACAACCCCACCCTGACGTCAGCCCGCGGGGCCCGTCGTGACGTCACCTGGCTGACACCAGCCCTCACCGTCCTCCTCGTCCAGTGGTCGTCGAGGCCACAGATCAACCGGGCGCAGCACGAGCGCTCACCGCGCTCGCTCCTTCCTGCCCTCGCGCCCCTTCCCATCGCTATAAAAGGGGAGCCCCAGCCCCCCCTCTCCTCACTCCACACCCAGTCTCGCCTCCCCACAATCCTCGCACCACCCCACACCCCGTACCAAACAGAAGAGAGAAAAGGAGGAGCCGGCGGGAGGAGGAAGAAAGAAGAGGACGAAGGGAGAGAAGGAGGAGAAAGAACGGAAAGAAGAGGAGGGATAAGTCGGCGAGCCTCCCCTGCCTCTCGCCGGAGCAACGTCGGCCAGGAGCCGCCGACAGCGAGACCCAGGAGGAGCTGCCGCCGTTCTCCCGTCTTCACCGACCATCTACCCCCGGGCAACCGCACCTGCCCGCGTCGAGCACCGCCCCGAAGGCCAAAAACGTAACTGGAGCGCCGCCCCGTACGCCCGCCGGCCTCCCACGCCCCCAACGCCGGCCGGCTACGGCCCCGGTGAGCTCCTGCACCTCCCCTTTCCACCATGAAAGGCGTTTTTTCCCACGACACACGCCCTTTTTTGGGTAAAATGGAACCCCCACGCCGGGCCGCCCCTCCCCCGCCCCTTGCCGCCATTCGCCGGTCACCGGAGGGCCGCCGACAAGGCCCTGGGCGCCCCTGTTCGCCATGGCTGTGAAGCCACGCTCGTGGCCGAGCTAGGGAAGAAGACGGCCCCTGGCCGTCAGATCATACTTGATTCAACGGCTAGGAAAGGCCCGTACCCCTTCGTTTTTCCTAAAAAAAACTGAAGCAGCAGCGCCGTGCTGGGCTCGGCCCACCGAAAAAAAGAGAAAGCCCCCGTGGGCGCAGGATAGCCGGGCCGGCCTGCTAAGCCCTTCTCTTTTGTTTTAAATCTGAAGAGCTTAAATAATTTTAGCAAAATAACCGTAGCCCAGAAAATTATGAAATTAATTTTGTGTGGTTTAGAAAATTTTAACCTATTTTTCTGTATGTTTAGAATAATTTTTCTGCAGTACCAAAATAATTGCTTTAGTTTTAATTTGTCTATTATGCTTTTAAGCAGCTAGGAGTAGTTTTAATTAATTCTCTGTTAACCCTAAAAATGTAATGTCGACATGTTTATATTCCTGTGATTATTCTTGACTTTTCTATATGTATAGAATATTATTTAGCCTAGATAAATTTGTGCCCATTTTTCTTATTATTCTATTGCTAGTTTATTTCCCATTTAAATAATGTTAGTAGTATTAATTTGTTAGATTATTATTAAATTAGCTTCTGGTCGGTAGCAATTTTTTTATGCATTTAGTTAATAAAAATAAAAAAAATAAAAAGTTGTTAGTGATTAAAATGGGTTAAAAACATTGCTTTTAGTTAAAGTTGGTTTATTTAATATTAATGTTCATAAATCCACCAAAATTATCCTTTTGCCTTGTTATAAATTTTAACCTTGTCGAAGTGGTATAAAATTTAAATCTTAGTAAATGTAAAACCTTGAAAATTTGTTTTGTCCTTTGTTGCTTGTGTTTTTTGTTTGTAAGCTGAGTGTTGTGTGCATTGCTTGTTATTGCCACGTTGTAATGATGTGTATTCTTTCCCGCAACGTGTAGACGATACGCTTGACGCTGCAGGTGAAGACTCCTTCCAAGCCGTCGAAGAAGCCGGTCCAGGGTATATCGCCGAGGAAGGCAAGCCACCGTCAAAACTCAAAACCCCGCATTACCCCTTTTTACTTTTCTTGTATCACTTACATTGTATCATGCTAGTATTATATTCATATGGTTTGGGATTGTATTAGTTATGTTAGGAAAACTACACACACCCCATAGCCTACCTATTTGGGAAAAACTAAGTAGAACCCCGATGATCCCGACACTCTGTCGAGACCAACATTCATCACTATTATTAGCATTACATAACAACATGGTTAGTCACACTTCATCCTATATGGTACGACATACACCTAAGAAGGTGGTATGGCCGTGATTGTGGAACATCGTCGGACATGGACAAAGTCTGGAGGGACTCTCTATAAGTGCCGCCAAAACCTAGCCTTACAGTACAACCACTATACTCTGGTATGGGATAGGGCTAGTTGGAAGCTTGCATATCTTAGTATGGGGATCTTCTAACTACATAATACATAGAAGCCTGTAAGACTACCGATGCGTCGGAGGTGAGGTCGCTGCCGAGGCAGTGGCGACACGGAAGTTTACCGCACCTCTACTACGGTGAAGGCATGTGTCCAAGAGGAGCATGACCTTGCACGCAAACAGTTCAGGATGTGGGCATCGGGTAGATCACCTGTACTAGGGTAAGCAAGGGGAAGACTATGGTCGATTATCTGAGAACCATATACTGAGGTGTGACGATCCGTGGGGACACACGGCGGATGTATCGAATGTGGTGGGTAAAGTGTACAACCTCTGCAGAGTGTAAATCTATTCGAGTGGCCGGAGTCCACGGTCATCGACAGCTAGTGAGGCGACACTTTGTGGGGAATAGATGAGAAATCCCGGTACAGAGTTTATGGTCCGCAATGATGGTGTTGATATTGTTGGAAAAAGGTTGGACTTGACTTATCCAAATTCATTGTGGGAAATAAAATTTTCCAAGTTTAAAACTTTGCCAACTTAATAATAATCTTGAGTAGATAGGTAATCCCTATGAAAAACTCCACCATATAGCCATCCCTTTATTTTTGTATGCAAAACTTTGTTTCTTTCTTTAGGTGGTTTGCGAGTACTTTGTATGTATTCACGGCTTTGTCCCTGGTTATTCCATCGACCAGGCTTGGAGGAGCAGGTATATGACGATGATGCTACCGGCGATAACTAGGACGTGCTATGCTCTGATCTACCCTGTGGATTGTGTCACCACTACCTTTGATGCTTTTGCTTATTCCGCTGCTATTTGAGCCCGATGAGGCCATGTATGACTTTATTGTCGTATGACTTGTATTCGGTATTGTATGAACATTGAGATTATGATATCCATGTCGAGTTGTGTGTCATGCGAACTGATCATGGGAGGATGACCGTATACACAACTGGTCGCTTCGTACATATAGTCCGGGGTGCCCACACGGCTATTTGAATAGATTTGTGTGACTCTATAGAGTTTGTGCAATTTATCCACACTATGGAGTTTTTCCTCCATCCAGTACCTCGGAACTTGTCCCATAGGATCCTTGGAACTCGTATCACAGGAGTGGACTAGGACTTCTCCAACGTGATCGTTGTACCGCGTGTCCCTCTTACCGTATCACCAACATCCCGTCTTGGGTAGCCCCTGTGTCCTCCCGACACTGACCATCACATGGCCCTGACCATCACCTGGTCGATAAACTTTGTCCCCCTCGCAGGGACCTGTGCGCACATCAACAATCTGGCTGTCAAGACTATCGTCGTTTACCCGGCCAAGGCAACTTCCGCGCATAGCCTTCCCTCTTTATTGATACGCATAAGAGAACCGACCGGTAGACCGAATCAAGGCGTGCCCATTCAGGCAAATGTGGCTACACAGATAAGTTCGGTTCGGTGGCACCTGATCAATTGTCATGAAGCATGTCTCCAACAGGAAACACAAGTATCAGGTGCAACATGAGTAGCATCAGATCATAAAAATGCATAGAATACTAGCATAATGATTTCAAATATGATCAAACACATTTTAGATGGTGAACTTATCCGTGTTACAAGATTAAGTTATTAACATGGCAACATTATGAATGCATTTGAGCACAACTTAGGCATAGCATGAACTAGCATAAAGATAACATGAGCAACTTAACATGTGTTGGTATGTTGTGGTTACGATGATTCAGGACATAACATGGCAATGACATAATCAAAGCATAGCATGGATGTAACATGGCAAAACATAGCATAGTAGTAGCATATTCAAGGATAGCATGGCAATGATAACATCAATCATAAAATGGCAACATGATCACGGTCACCGATATAAGCATATCATCGAAAAGAAATTTAGAAGCACGTCAAAGCTTTTCAAAGGTGCAAAGGGTATTGTGGGTTTCCTTCACCAATAAGGTGTGGGAAAAAGCTCTGGGTCTTCAATACAAGCACAGCCCTGAAAATATTTCGAAATAAAGCAACGGAGAAAAAGTCAAACGCCATCTTTTGTTGACCAGAAAATAACAACATCAAAACATGGCATGAGTCCTATGCCAAAACTAAGAGGAGATCGATACGAAAACAACGCAAAAAGAATCACCTCATTTGGACTTACGGTTGCGGAGATATGAAGGAAACGGAGTCGGGGGCTGGATTTAGGTGGAAATATGCTTTTTGTTAAGTGAAGGCATATTTCGGGCTGAAGCAGAAGGGATTACGCTGTCCGAAAGCGAAAACGTACTTCTGGCCTGTGAAGAGCAAAGTATGCTTACGTTAAACAAAAACGTATTTTAGGCTAAAGTTCCGTCGGAGTACGTTTTCCAGGTGGGAAAGCGTACTTTTGGAAAACCATCACCACTTGAAAAGAAAACGGGCTCGCGGTCAGCCTCACGGGTGGCTTACAAGAGGGACCCATCCGACAGTATCCTCTCTCTCCTCCCTATCTTCTTCTACCTCCATTCGATGCAGAGGAGGCCGAGGCCGTGCTCGTCGTGGCCTGGTGCGGGGCTCGCTGGGGAGGGGCGCTGGGGCGGAGCTCCGGGGCGGGGCAGCCGGCGGGTGCGGCGCGACTAGAGGTGGCCAGCTTCGACGGCCCCTACGGGGGGCGCGGCGGTCACGGGGCCGGGTCGGCGGGGATGAGGAGAGAGGCCCCGGCGAGGCGAGAGAGGGGCGGGGCTCCTGCGGGCTCTGGAGGTGGTCTAGGTGGTGGCTAGAAGGAGTGGGAGGGTTCGGGATTGCGCAAATTTTGCCAGAGCTCGATGGTGGCCGTGGTGGACGGGGAGAAACAATGGTGGGCTCCGGCGAGCAATTGATGGAGGGGAACGGGCTACGGGAGGCTAGGGAGGCTGCTAGTGCTGCTCTAGCTCGGGTGCAAGCCCTATTTATAGGAGGAGGGAGGATTCAGTGCTCCGGGCGCGACAATGGCGGGCGGCCACGGCGTGCGGTGAGATGGCGGCGTTGAGGGCAACGGGACGGGGTGGAATGTAGTGCTCGGGCGGCGGGAAAGCCGTGCGGCGCGGTTAGACAAGGAGAAGCGGACGAGGGCGAACAACAGAGTGATGTAGACACGTCGGGCACGCGCGGAGCGCGGCCAGGGCATGCCAGAAGCAGCCAAGAGCAAGGGCACCAAGGGCTCTGGTGATTAGGTAGGATTTCTCGTGGCCAAATGTGTCCATCATGTAGTCCTTTCCACGCTGATCACTGTGGCAGGCTTGGTTGGAAAGATGGGTTGCTGTGTTGATCTCTATCTCAAGCAACAGTTGGATGCAACAAACTTGGGCAAGAAGCAGATCTCACATGGTGGGGTTTGGGGAGGTGACATGTTGTCTCCTGGGCTTAGGGTAGGAAGGACTAGAGCACTGTGGAGTTTGGGCTCAAAATAATCAATGTACATGGTACTTCCTTTGTAAATGCACCATGGAGGCTGAAGGTGTTTGTACTGGGATGTGGCTAGCACATGGCTCCTCTATGCATGATATTTGGCATAGATTAAAAATAAATTAGGGTGAGTATGTGTTCCAAATTTCAGCTCAAATGGATCAAGCTAGCTAGCACTTCCTTTGTAAATGCCCAATTAGGCTAGAATGCAAAGTTGAAGCTAGCATCTCATAGTGTTGGTGGAATTGGCTGAAAATTTGTGTACTATGGTTATTTGGAATGGTGCACATGTGTGTAAAATTTCATGGCCATTGGACAAGCCTAGATAGCACTTGCTTCACAAGGTGTCCTTCTGACCAGAAACTTAAACTTGATGATGCACTCACATGGGTAATGGTATTTGTCTCAAATCTGGTTTGGTGGAGTCATTTAGTGGTAGAATCATGCTAAAAAAAATCAAGGAAAATGGGATCCCCTATCATGCACTGGATTCACAATGCCCCCTTGCTGCACCAGAACTTTGGGAATTTATTGTGGGAGTTTGGCTAGTCAAATGGTGGTGGAATTTTTTTCAGTTCAATGACATGATCATATGAGCTTGCACAAAAAGTTTCACCAGCAATTGATCAAGAGAAGTGGAACACCCTTCACAAAGCTCCATTCTGCCCCCACAGACAAATGAATTTTTCTAGAGGAAAAATCCACTTGGGCCATGCAATATTTTTGGAGAATTTGGCAAGATATGACATCAATAACATGTGGGAATTATTTGGGAATTTATGGAGCAATATAAATAGGGGTTGCTTCACAAACCTCAAATAATTGGAATATCCCTTTTAATGGAAAGAGGAATATATGGCTTGAATATATGGTGGCTTGGATGAGATGGATCAATGGAATGGCAATGGCAAGGATTGGAAACAAGGGCCACTTGAGCATGGAAGGAAATTATGCTCAAGTTCAAGTCCAACGAGGTGCTCAAAATCAAATCCTATAGCAAATCCCAAAATAAATCAGAAAAGTTTTTGGAAAAAGAAAGTTCCAAAATCCAGGGTGTCACAAACCTACCCCACCTTATAAAAATCTCGTCCTTGAGATTTGGTTGCTCAGGGAACCATTGCAAACTTATCGTCCTTCGGAAACTTGCTTCTTCTCGGATTTCATTTTTCTGCATACCGTTCCCATGGTAGCATCCAATATATCTCTGCTGAGGGGGTTTACTTCACCCAGTTCTAACAGAATGTTCTTCCTGGATACATCTCATATTTTCCTCCTACTTTCCATCCTCATATCTTCTGACTTGTATGATAACGGGATGTATTGTCATAGACTGAATGCCGACAATACCCATACTATGTCTGGGGTACCTCGGGCATTCTTCGTGGTACGGTCTTGAATCATTTGCATTGGCCTCTTTGACAAGAGCTTGGCCTTCATCAGTAATCGGTATCCCATAATGTTTACTATCGGGACCTTGACTGACGGCACGTGGGGTTGCCTCGCATTTCTTTTGGCCTATCCACCGTGCACAAGGATTCGGAGCGGGGCACAAATTCTGGACATTCACTTATGCTGGGATTTTCCTGACAGGTGGCCCTATCCGAGTGGCGATAGGTCATGATATGCTTCAATCCGGTTCCTGTATTTAAAATGCAGAGATGAGCGGGTGACCTTTAATGAAGCAGATTGGGGTATCTTGGCAAGACGGACAATGCCGAACTTGAGGAATTGCTCAGGACGATGGGCTGGGTACGCGGTCCTTTGCCCATACTGAATGAGATTCCTTCGTTGCAGGGGCCCATGGTGGTCCACACGACTTCAACTGATCGAGGCAATTTTTACTTGAGGTCCATACAATGCATCCTTTGGCCTTACCCGTCGGCTTGCAAGAGTTGCATAATTTTGACCGCTTACGAGGTGCAATGCTCACTCCAGGGTATACATTGCAGCAAGGTTTGACATATGCCATATTTATCTGCCCTGGGTCTTGCTCCTGTGGCAATCACCTTTCTTGTACTGGATTTTCTTTAGCCAGGGTCCTTTTCTTCTTGCATCAAGGCTTATTGTTCTTGTCACAACCCCAAGTTAGGTATGTGCTAGGATCAGAGGTACCTTGCATTCATGCCAAAATTTCAAAAAGAAAATCAAAAATGGGGAAAAGAAAAGCCCTGAGAAATTAAATCAAATGGCCAGATAAAAATCTTTTTCCAAAAATCATTTGAATGTTTGGAAAATTCCTATAAATGATGCTGATCATTTTAAAAGTGGTTTGGGTATTTTTCCCATACTCATGGAATTTTCTAATATTCAAATAGTGCCCTGGAAATTAAATTTGACCCCTATTTGAATTGAAATTCAAATGTGTTGAATTTCAAAAATGCTCAAATTTTATAAGTGGATAACTATATATTTTATGAGGCCACATGAAAATTTGGGGCATTTTATAAAATGTTTTGGTATTTTTACCAGAGCAAAACAAAAGAAACAGAAAAAATAAAAAGAAAAGAGAAAAGACAGAGAGAGGAGACTTACCTCTCGCACTAGGCGAGGCCCAAGCCGGCCCAGCCCACCCGGCCGCCTTGTCTTCTACCTCCCCGCGCCCCTAAGGTGCTCGGTGGAAAGCCACCGACGCCATCGACGACGCTGAGCCGCTTCCAGAGCCTCCCCCTCCTCCTAAGCGTGCCACGGAGATGCCCAGAGCCCCGCAGCACTTCTCCCCCTCTCCCTGCTTCCTCTACCTCTCTCCCTCGTCGATTTCCTCTCCATCCCGAGCCGCCGGAGAGCACCGCCGCCGCCCAGTCGTGGCCAGAAGCCCCCTCGGCCCTCGCCGCCATGTCCAGGAGATCGGCCACCCTCGTCTTCGTCTAGCCGCACGTCGAATCGAAGACCAGGAGCTCCTACTGCGACGCCAGGTTCAAGATTCAGTCGCCGGCCGCCGAGAAGCTCAACGACGATTCCGCCACCGTCCGGTGCCCTCCGACCTTGCCGACCTCTCCGTTCGCTTCGGGGTGAGCCCCTCTTCAAAACCCCTCAACCCCGTGTTTAAATTTGGCCCCCCTCCGTCGCCCGCCATGGGAGCCGAGCTCCGTCGCCGCCGTGGTTGAACCTGCGCTCGCTCCCGTGCTCCCAAGTCCTACCCAGCGCGCGCGTTTGGCTCCTGGAGTTCGTAGCAGTCGAACGCAGCCCTCCCCGACTCCTCCCGTGCCCCCAATCGTCGTCGCCTTCTTCCAGTGGCTCCGGCCGCCGCGGAAGTTGAAGCCGTCGACGCCGTGGTCCTCCCCGGCGACGATGGACTAGTCCATCGTATGCGCAAGGCCACGGGGAGTCGAACGGTGCCCTCTGCAAGGCCCCGGAGGCCAGGAAACCCACTCCAGCGCACCTCCGCCGTGGCCGTGGTCGCCGGCGGTTAACCGCCGGCCGATTAGGCCTAATGACCCCTTAACCACCCCCCAGCAGCCACTGACAGTTGGGACCCACAGCCCCTAACCCTCTGTTTAACTTAATTAAAACGGGGTTAACCCCACTGTGGCTGACCAGTGGGACCCCTTGTCAGTTTGAATCGGGTCAAACCCCCCCTGACACCAGCATGACACCACAGTGACGCAATAAAGGATTTTCCAGAGATTTAATAAATTCCAGAAAATCCAGAAATTACCCCAAACTTTGGAAATTCATAGAAAATTCATATTAACTCCAAATTGGACAAATAATATATGAAAAATGATCAGGAGAAAATTATCTTTCCAAATATGCAACTTTCAACTATGTTTGAGTTGATTTTAAAATGGGACCAGAGGCATATGTCATTTGGTTTATTTGAATTTAACTCAAATTCAAATCAATTGATTTTGCAACTTGGACCTTGGATTTAAGCTACAATTCAACCACACATCAGAGGCATATCTTACACATTTGAAGTTGATTCAAAATGATCAAACAATTTCACATATAACTTGGTCAAGTTTGAATTCAAATGTGGAGTTTGAATTTGCATCTCAAATGCAATATACTCCTTTTAAATAGAATTGTCCACACAATGCAACCATGAACATCACTTATACAATTGATCATGTGCTTGTGCATTGTACCTTATGTTGATCACTTTGTTTGTATTGTTTGCTCGGATAGACGTGCAACTGGAATCGGAGGCCACCCCTTCGTTGAAGACACCGTCACCGTAGCTGAACCTCGTCAGCAAGGCAAGCAAACCCCCATTGATCATGTCTATAAAATCCCACTTCCCTCTCATGTCTCGCTTATGCATTGTCTAGGATGATCACCATGATAACGTTTCTACCGCATAGTTGAACCCATATCCTTTGCATGACCTATCCTCTTGTCACAGTAGTAAGCAAACCACAATCCTAGCAGATGTAGGAGTTGATTGATATCATGTGACCCCTGCAACTGTTACTGCTTATTGCATGCTTAGTGGTACACTGAGGTTGCTTATGATGTGAGTCGGGATGATAAACATGGTGTTGATGAAAGTGAAATGTGTTGGTGAATCTACCCTAATACAAGGTGAACGATGAGAGGCTGTGTAGGAGTACACAGTGGGTTGTCTCGTTGAACATCGCCTTAAGCACCGAGTTCTTGTGTGGTGATCCAAGAAGAAGAGTACAACCACACATTGGGCTCACTGACCCCTCTCGACCTAGTACCTCACCCCGTTCGAACCCCAAGAGTCGCAGTAGTTCGGAGTTCTGGTAGGGCTGTGGCACGGTCTGCGAAGTGGATGAACGGCTTTTCAAGACCGGCTTGGGACCCTGCACACATCGTTTGAGGCTGTACTAGAACCTCGGCCGGACTTCCATACGGATCCCCCTCAGATAGGCGACTCTCTGGACTAGAACGGAGCTGTGGGCGAAGTGTTGTGGTGGCATCCTCGCTGTCATCTCTTGAACGGTGACACGCAAAAGGCGGTAACTGATGGCACGTGTGTGTAGCGGTACACCCTTGCAAGGTTAACAAAACTATTCGAATAGCCGCGTCCGCGGTTATGGACTGCTTGGAAAGCTTAGCTTGATTATTAGACAACTTGAACTGGATACTTCTAAAACACACCAAGATAAGTGTGAGTGCTATGGCGTGCTTTCTCGTGGGGAAGTCGAGGAAGGCACCATAGTGGTGTAATTGGTTGGAGATGTAGTGGACTCGTGTACGCTTCTTACCTCAAGTCTGGTACTCGTAGTTCAGGATTAGCCAAGTCAAAGCTGGCACTTCTGCAAGTGAAACCCCACCTCCCTTTACCTTGATACATGTGCATGAGTAGTATAGCTCCTACGTAAGTCTTGCTGAGTACGACTTTGTACTCACGTTTGCTTATTCTATGTTTTAGATAAACCCACCGACCCCGATGGTGGCTTCTAACCGAAGCTCGAAGAATGAAGACTCAGCCCAAGACCAAGCTAGTGTAGTCCCAGTCAGACGACTGGTTCCCTCGTGGAGGGCTTGTTTTTAGATAAGGCTTCTCTAAGCCATTTGTTAAACTTGTCTGTACTCAGACCTACTTTGCTTCCGCTTGTCTGTTGTAATGTTGGATCACATGCTTGTGATCTCTGTGTGCACTCTGTAAGAATTTCAATAAAATGTATACTTTGTAGAGAATTGCAATGATACCTGCTGTTCATACAAGGCATGTGTGCTGCGTGTATGTTTATAACATGCATGTCTTTGTATGGGTTTTCGAGACCTTAGTTGTGATCTGGCTGGCGGTCATTCATACACCAAGTGGCCCTTAGATGTGCGCAGCTTGGGGCATCGCGATGCGATTGCTTGAGACTCCGTCTCGTGCACACTTTGTGGTATGATTGAGCCCGCCCTAGACCCCGACTAAGTGATCGGGCTGGAGTAAGTCTATGTAAGGGTTATGAGATAGTCAATAGTATGGTTGAGGCGACTTGTCTTTGAATATGGGGGTTCATCACCCATATCATTAGACTTGTGTGCGGACGATGAGGACCCATCTCAGTTGATCATCCGGCCTGGATGGGATACCCCTCACGTACGATGCTCTCCGAGAACGTTCTGTGCTTGGCCTTGTCTGCTTAGACAAGTGGGTACGGTTCTCGGCTCTCCATATGACTATGTCATAGCGGGACTTGCATACGCTAACCCCGGGTCCCGACAGACTTGGTATCAGAGCAGGACTGACTGTAGGACTAGTAGCCTTGGCCGAAGTCGAGTCTAGCTTTCTATAGTTATATAGTTACTCTGGGTATATAAGGGAACAACGTAAGGCTTCTTTTTCTCCTTATCCTCATCGATCTAAGTTCTGAGTCACCCTTATTTTTTCTACGGGATGATAGGACTAGGCTCATCTATGTCTGAATAGAGCATCTCGTTGTTTGCCTCCTTATAGCCGTAGGATTGTTGTGATTGTCCAGAGTCTCCGTGTTTTGAGTTCCTTGAGGAAGTTTTGTCCAATCTCCTCGAGGTTGTCTTGCTTTCCATCCCAGTGTAGCCGTTATGCTTCCGGATTTGTCCCGTGTTTCTTTGAGTCATTGCCTTTGCATTATTATCCTTTCCGCCTAAATCATATCCTTTTATCCTTGAATCCATCGTACAACCTGTTCTGATTGTTGATTTGTATCACACAGGATGTCAGGTGGAACTCGTAGTGCTGTTCTTCGGAATCGAGACCGTGATCGGAATCGAAATGATGATGAACCTTCAACCCCGCCTTCTGCGGTGGAAATCATGATGGAAGCTGAGAAGGATCGACGTGATCAAACACGCCTTCTGGAGCTCATCGAGCAGAATACCGCCCACCATCGTAATGTGGTGGTCAGCATTCAGGATTTCATCCTTCTCAAGCCACCGGTATTCCGATGTTCCTCTGAGCCCCTTGAAGCGGATGATTGGCTCCGTTCCATCGAGCGTAAGCTTGACACTGCACATGTTGCTCCCGATGACCGAGTTATTTTCGCGGTATACTTCTTGGAAGGTGCTGCTCTTCAATGGTGGGAGAACTATGTTGCAATGCAGCCAGATAGTCACGTAGTGACTTGGCAGGAGTTTTGTGTTGCCTTTCGAGGGTACCACATTCTGGATGAGTTGATGGAGCGCAAGAAGGAAGAGTTCTGCAATCTGAATCAAGGAGAGATGTCCATTCATGAGTATGTGAGGGAATTCAACCGTCTTGCTCGTTATGCCCAAGATGAGATCACCACCGATGCCAGAAAGCAGGCAAGGTTCCGCAAGGGACTTAGCCCCATCCTCCGTCATGATCTCAACCTCATCGAATTTGCCACCTTTGAGGATTTAGTCAACAGATCCTTCAGAGCTGAGCATGGCAATGACGTTTTCGAGAAGTCTCGCAAACATGCTCTTGAGCTTTCCCCTTCTTCCAGTTCACGCCCTCAGAAGCGTATGATCTGGATTCCTAACAGTTTGATCCATCAAAACAACCCACCGAGGCCATCCCTTGTGCCGCCTCGACCACTAGCTCCACCACACAACCCAGCTCCCCGCACTATCTTTGGAGCCTGCTTTAGATGTGGCCAGCCTGGTCACTATTCTCGTGAGTGCCCCGTCAACCAAAATGCTCCACCCCATGCCAAAGGAAAACCCACTGTTTGTGCCAAACCACCCCCGAAGGTTTCCACTTCCAAGCCATCCACCTCAGAAAATCTTGGACGTGTGAACCAAATCTCAACTGGGGAAACTGATAGTACTTCTGACGTCATTATTTGTACACTCCCAGTCAATTTTGTCCCCACTTCTGTTCTTTTCGACCCAGGAGCTTCTCACTCATTCATGTCGGAGAGTTATGCACTTCAGCATGATGTATCCTTTGAAGAAATGTTCACCCCTATGATCATTCAGACTCCTGGTTCAAAATGGCAAACTAATAGAGTAAGCCATGGTAATCAAATTGCAATTGAGGGTTTAGTATTCCTTGCTTCACTTATAGCCCTCAAGTCTTCAGACATTGATGTCATCCTAGGAATGGATTGGTTATCAAGACAGAATGCTGTCCTTGATTGTAAAGCCAAGTCAGTTAAACTCACCCATCCTTCAGGCCAGACAATTGACTACACATCACCCAGCTCTAAAACCCAGGTGCATTCTTTGAATGTACTTCCCCTTCCCGAACTTGAAGATATTCCGGTGGTTCGTGACTTCCCGGATGTCTTTCCTGAAGAACTGCCAGGGATGCCCCCTGACAGGTGTGTAGAATTCATAGTTGATCTTATACCAGGCACAGCCCCAATTTCCAGACGCCCATATAGAATGGCCCCACATGAGTTAGCTGAGCTAAAAACCCAACTTGATGCTTCGTTGGCAAAACGCTTCATCCGCCCTAGCTCATCGCCATGGGGTTGCCCCGTTCTGTTCGTAAAGAAGAAAGATGGAACAGAAAGGATGTGCGTAGACTATCGCCCGCTAAATCTAGCGACGATAAAGAACAAATACCCACTGCCCAGGATCAATGATCTTTATGATCAACTTGCAGGATCCTCTGTCTTCTCCAAAATGGATTTGAGATTAGGCTATCATCAAATCAAAATCCGAAACGAGGACATTCCAAAAACGGCTTTCACTACTCGTTATGGTCTTTACGAGTACACCGTCATGTCCTTTGGTTTAACCAATGCCCCCGCCACATTCTCGCGCTTAATGAATTCGATCTTCATGGAGTACCTAGATAAATTTGTTGTGGTTTATCTTGATGACATTCTCATCTACTCGAAGAACGAAGAAGAGCACGCAGAACATCTTAGGCTGGTATTGATGAAGCTTAGAGAGCATCGCCTGTACGCTAAATTCTCCAAGTGTGAATTCTGGCTACCAGAAGTGACCTACTTAGGCCACGTGATTTCTGCAAAAGGCATTGCTGTGAATCCCGAGAGAGTTCAGGCCGTCCTTGACTGGACTCCACCTGAGTCGGTTAAGCAAGTTAGGAGTTTTCTTGGCCTAGCCAGCTATTGCCGTCGCTTCGTCGAGAACTTTTCTAAAGTTGCAAAGCCTTTGAATGAACTCCTCAAGAAGGATAAGAAATTCCTATGGACTTCCAAGTGCGAGGAAAGCTTTCAAGAGCTAAAGAGAAGATTGACTTCTGCACCCGTGCTTGCACCTCCAGACACCAAAAGGGATTTCGAGATCTATTGTGATGCTTCACGGCAAGGGTTAGGATACATACTTTTGCAAGATCGACACGTGGTAGCTTATGCTTCACGCCAGTTGCGGCCACATGAAGAGAATTATCCTACCCATGATCTTGAACTCGCTGCCGTAGTTCATGCCCTGACAACTTGGCGACATTACCTCCTTGGTAATCGTTGTGAGATCTATTCCGACCACCAAAGCCTCAAATATATTTTCACCCAGCCAGATCTTAATCTCAGGCAAAGACGCTGGATTGAGTTGATAAAAGATTACGACGTAGGAATTTCTTACACCCCAGGCAAAGCCAATGTCATGGCTGATGCACTAAGTCGTAAGTCGTATTGTAACAACCTCATGTTACAACAGTATCAACCACTTCTTCATGAGGACTTTCGCAAGCTCAATCTTGAGATTGTTCCTCATGGCTATCTTTCTACCTTGGTGGCGAAACCAACTCTTGAGGATCAAATCGTAGTTGCCCAAAGGCGTGCACGAGGTGTTCGCCGGATCAAGGAGAGCATTGCTAGCGGAGTTGCTAAATGTTTCTCCACAGATAGTAAAGGAACGGTATTCTTTGGAAATCGTTTGGTAGTACCTAAGAATAGGGATCTAAGGCAACTCATTCTCAAAGAAGCCCATGACACACCCCTCTCGATTCATCCCGGTAGCACAAAAATGTATCGAGATCTACGCCAGAGATTTTGGTGGACTAGGATGAAAAGAGACATTGCTCGATTTGTTGCCGAATGTGATGTTTGTCGTCGCATTAAGGCAGAACATCGAAGACCTGCTGGTACACTTCAACCTTTTCCTATTCCAGAGTGGAAATGGGACAAAGTCGGTATGGACTTCATCACTGGCTTTCCAAAAACCCAGAAAGGAAACGATGCCATCTTCGTTGTCATAGATAGACTTTCCAAAGTTGCTCACTTCCTTCCAGTTCGCGAGTCTATAACTGCTAGCCAGTTAGCGGACTTGTACGTCTCTAGAATTGTATCCCTTTACGGTGTCCCTTTGGAAATCAATTCTGATCGTGGTAGCCTTTTCACCTCTAGATTTTGGGGAAGCTTCCAACGTGCTATGGGAACTCATCTCTCCTTTAGTACGGCTTTCCACCCTCAGTCTAGCGGTCAAGTCGAAAGGGTTAACCAAATTCTTGAAGACATGCTCAGAGCTTGTGTTATCTCATTCGGAAAGAATTGGGAGAAATCTCTTCCATTTGCCGAATTTGCTTATAACAATAGTTTTCAATCTAGTCTGAATATGGCTCCTTTTGAACTCCTTTATGGACGACGATGTCGAACACCTTTAAACTGGTCAGAAACCGGTGAAAGACAATTCTTTGGACCGGACATGATCAAGGAAGCAGAAGAGCAAGTTCGCATTGTTCGTGATCAATTGAAAGCAGCCCAGTCTCGTCAGAAAAGCTACTATGATCGTCATCATAGAAAAGAAAGCTACAATCTGGATGAGAAGGCTTACCTCCGGGTTACTCCTCTGAAGGGAACCCAAAGATTCGGTATCAAAGGCAAGTTGGCCCCACGTTACATCGGACCTTTCCGCATTCTTGCTAAACGTGGAGAAGTTGCCTACCAACTTGAACTACCCCCGCACCTTTCCCGAGTACATGATGTATTCCATGTGTCACAACTCAGGCGTTGCTTCAAGGACCCCATCCGCGAAGTCGACCATGAAACGCTTGATCTCCAAGATGACCTTTCTTATCGAGACTACCCTGTTCGTATTCTTGATTCAGCAGAGCGTGTCACTCGCCGAAAGAAGATCAAGTTTCTGAAAGTTTAATGGTCACACCACTCCGAGAAAGAAGCTACGTGGGAAAGAGAAGACCGTCTCCGTGCCGAGTACCCCACCTTCCTCCCGACGACTTCTGAATCTCGGGACGAGATTCTTTTGAGTGGGGGCGAGTTTTCACAACCCCAAGTTAGGTATGTGCTAGGATCAGAGGTACCTTGCATTCATGCCAAAATTTCAAAAAGAAAATCAAAAATGGGGAAAAGAAAAGCCCTGAGAAATTAAATCAAATGGCCAGATAAAAATCTTTTTCCAAAAATCATTTGAATGTTTGGAAAATTCCTATAAATGATGCTGATCATTTTAAAAGTGGTTTGGGTATTTTTCCCATACTCATGGAATTTTCTAATATTCAAATAGTGCCCTGGAAATTAAATTTGACCCCTATTTGAATTGAAATTCAAATGTGTTGAATTTCAAAAATGCTCAAATTTTATAAGTGGCTAACTATATATTTTATGAGGCCACATAAAAATTTGGGGCATTTTATAAAATGTTTTGGTATTTTTACCAGAGCAAAACAAAAGAAACAGAAAAAAATAAAAAGAAAAGAGAAAAGACAGAGAGAGGAGACTTACCTCTCGCACCAGGCGAGGCCCAAGCCGGCCCAGCCCACCCGGCCGCCTTGTCTTCTACCTCCCCGCGCCCCTAAGGTGCTCGGTGGAAAGCCACCGACGGCACCGACGACGCCACGACGACGCTGAGCCGCTTCCAGAGCCTCCCCCTCCTCCTAAGCGTGCCACGGAGATGCCCAGAGCCCCGCAGCACTTCTCCCCCTCTCCCTGCTTCCTCTACCTCTCTCCCTCGTCGATTTCCTCTCCATCCCGAGCCGCCGGAGAGCACCGCCGCCGCCCAGTCGTGGCCAGAAGCCCCCTCGGCCCTCGCCGCCATGTCCAGGAGATCGGCCACCCTCGTCTTCGTCTAGCCGCACGTCGAATCGAAGACCAGGAGCTCCTACTGCCACGCCAGGTTCAAGATTCAGTCGCCGGCCGCCGAGAAGCTCAACGACGATTCCGCCACCGTCCGGTGCCCTCCGACCTTGCCGACCTCTCCGTTCGCTTCTGGGAGAGCCCCTCTTCAAAACCCCTCAACCCCGTGTTTAAATTTGGCCCCCCTCCGTCGCCCGCCATGGGAGCCGAGCTCCGTCGCCGCCGTGGTTGAACCTGCGCTCGCTCCCGTGCTCCCAAGTCCTACCCAGCGCGCGCGTTTGGCTCCTGGAGTTCGTAGCAGTCGAACGCAGCCCTCCCCGACTCCTCCCGTGCCCCCAATCGTCGTCGCCTTCTTCCAGTGGCTCCGGCCGCCGCGGAAGTTGAAGCCGTCGACGCCGTGGTCCTCCCCGGCGACGATGGACTAGTCCATCGTATGCGCAAGGCCACGGGGAGTCGAACGGTGCCCTCTGCAAGGCCCCGGAGGCCAGGAAACCCACTCCGGCGCACCTCCGCCGTGGCCGTGGTCGCCGGCGGTTAACCGCCGGCTGATTAGGCCTAATGACCCCTTAACCACCCCCCAGCAGCCACTGACAGTTGGGACCCACAGCCCCTAACCCTCTGTTTAACTTAATTAAAACGGGGTTAACCCCACTGTGGCTGACCAGTGGGACCCCTTGTCAGTTTGACTCGGGTCAAACCCCCCCTGACGCCAGCATGACACCACAGTGACGCAATAAAGGATTTTCCAGAGATTTAATAAATTCCAGAAAATCCAGAAATTACCCCAAACTTTGGAAATTCATAGAAAATTCATATTAACTCCAAATTGGACAAATAATATATGAAAAATGATCAGGAGAAAATTATCTTTCCAAATATGCAACTTTCAACTATGTTTGAGTTGATTTTAAAATGGGACCAGAGGCATATGTCATTTGGTTTATTTGAATTTAACTCAAATTCAAATCAATTGATTTTGCAACTTGGACCTTGGATTTAAGCTACAATTCAACCACACATCAGAGGCATATCTTACACATTTGAAGTTGATTCAAAATGATCAAACAATGTCACATATAACATGGTCAAGTTTGAATTCAAATGTGGAGTTTTAATTTGCATCTCAAATGCAATATACTCCTTTTAAATAGAATTGTCCACACAATGCAACCATGAACATCACTTATACAATTGATCATGTGCTTGTGCATTGTACCTTATGTTGATCACTTTGTTTGTATTGTTTGCTCGGATAGACGTGCAACTGGAATCGGAGGCCACCCCTTCGTTGAAGACACCGTCACCGTAGCTGAACCTCGTCAACAAGGCAAGCAAACCCCCATTGATCATGTCTATAAAATCCCACTTCCCTCTCATGTCTCGCTTATGCATTGTCTAGGATGATCACCATGATAACGTTTCTACCGCATAGTTGAACCCATATCCTTTGCATGACCTATCATCTTGTCACAGTAGTAAGCAAACCACAATCCTAGCAGATGTAGGGGTTGATTGATATCATGTGACCCCTGCAACTGTTACTGCTTATTGCATGCTTAGTGGTACAATGAGGTTGCTTATGATGTGAGTCGGGATGATAAACATGGTGTTGATGAAAGTGAAATGTGTTGGTGAATCTACCCTAATACAAGGTGAACGATGAGAGGCTGTGTAGGAGTACAAAGTGGGTTGTCTCGTTGAACATCGCCTTAAGCACCGAGTTCTTGTGTGGTGATCCAAGAAGAAGAGTACAACCACACATTGGGCTCACTGACCCCTCTCGACCTAGTACCTCACCCCGTTCGAACCCCAAGAGTCGCAGTAGTTCGGAGTTCTGGTAGGGCTGTGGCACGGTCTGCGAAGTGGATGAACGGCTTTACAAGACCGGCTTGGGACCCTGCACACATCGTTTGAGGCTGTACTGGAACCTCGGCCGGACTTCCATACGGATCCCCCTCAGATAGGCGACTCTCTGGACTAGAACGGAGCTGTGGGCGAAGTGTTGTGGTGGCATCCTCGCTGTCATCTCTTGAACGGTGACACGCAAAAGGCGGTAACTGATGGCACGTGTGTGTAGCGGTACACCCTTGCAAGGTTAACAAAACTATTCGAATAGCCGCGTCCGCGGTTATGGACTGCTTGGAAAGCTTAGCTTGATTATTAGACAACTTGAACTGGATACTTCTAAAACACACCAAGATAAGTGTGAGTGCTATGGCGTGCTTTCTCGTGGGGAAGTCGAGGAAGGCACCATAGTGGTGTAATTGGTTGGAGATGTAGTGGACTCGTGTACGCTTTTTACCTCAAGTCTGGTACTCGTAGTTCAGGATTAGCCAAGTCAAAGCTGGCACTTCTGCAAGTGAAACCCCACCTCCCTTTACCTTGATACATGTGCATGAGTAGTATAGCTCCTACGTAAGTCTTGCTGAGTACGACTTTGTACTCACGTTTGCTTATTCTATGTTTTAGATAAACCCACCGACCCCGATGGTGGCTTCTAACCGAAGCTCGAAGAATGAAGACTCAGCCCAAGACCAAGCTAGTGTAGTCCCAGTCAGACGACTGGTTCCCTCGTGGAGGGCTTGTTTTTAGATAAGGCTTCTCTAAGCCATTTGTTAAACTTGTCTGTACTCAGACCTACTTTGCTTCCGCTTGTCTGTTGTAATGTTGGATCACATGCTTGTGATCTCTGTGTGCACTCTGTAAGAATTTCAATAAAATGTATACTTTGTAGAGAATTGCAATGATACCTGCTGTTCATACAAGGCATGTGTGCTGCGTGTATGTTTATAACATGCATGTCTTTGTATGGGTTTTCGAGACCTTAGTTGTGATCTGGCTGGCGGTCATTCATACACCAAGTGGCCCTTAGATGTGCGCAGCTTGGGGCATCGCGATGCGATTGCTTGAGACTCCGTCTCGTGCACACTTTGTGGTATGATTGAGCCCGCCCTAGACCCCGACTAAGTGATCGGGCTGGAGTAAGTCTATGTAAGGGTTATGAGATAGTCAATAGTATGGTTGAGGCGACTTGTCTTTGAATATGGGGGTTCATCACCCATATCATTAGACTTGTGTGCGGACGATGAGGACCCATCTCAGTTGATCATCCGGCCTGGATGGGATACCCCTCACGTACGATGCTCTCCGAGAACGTTCTGTGCTTGGCCTTGTCTGCTTAGACAAGTGGGTACGGTTCTCGGCTCTCCATATGACTATGTCATAGCGGGACTTGCATACGCTAACCTCGGGTCCCGACAGACTTGGTATCAGAGCAGGACTGACTGTAGGACTAGTAGCCTTGGCCGAAGTCGAGTCTAGCTTTCTATAGTTATATAGTTACTCTGGGTATATAAGGGAACAACGTAAGGCTTCTTTTTCTCCTTATCCTCATCGATCTAAGTTCTGAGTCACCCTTATTTTTTCTACGGGATGATAGGACTAGGCTCATCTATGTCTGAATAGAGCATCTCGTTGTTTGCCTCCTTATAGCCGTAGGATTGTTGTGATTGTCCAGAGTCTCCGTGTTTTGAGTTCCTTGAGGAAGTTTTGTCCAATCTCCTCGAGGTTGTCTTGCTTTCCATCCCAGTGTAGCCGTTATGCTGCCGGATTTGTCCCGTGTTTCTTTGAGTCATTGCCTTTGCATTATTATCCTTTCCGCCTAAATCATATCCTTTTATCCTTGAATCCATCGTACAACCTGTTCTGATTGTTGATTTGTATCACACAGGATGTCAGGTGGAACTCGTAGTGCTGTTCTTCGGAATCGAGACCGTGATCGGAATCGAAATGATGATGAACCTTCAACCCCGCCTTCTGCGGTGGAAATCATGATGGAAGCTGAGAAGGATCGACGTGATCAAACACGCCTTCTGGAGCTCATCGAGAAGAATACCGCCCACCATCGTAATGTGGTGGTCAGCATTCAGGATTTCATCCTTCTCAAGCCACCGGTATTCCGATGTTCCTCTGAGCCCCTTGAAGCGGATGATTGGCTCCGTTCCATCGAGCGTAAGCTTGACACTGCAAATGTTGCTCCCGATGACCGAGTTATTTTCGCGGTATACTTCTTGGAAGGTGCTGCTCTTCAATGGTGGGAGAACTATGTTGCAATGCAGCCAGATAGTCACGTAGTGACTTGGCAGGAGTTTTGTGTTGCCTTTCGAGGGTACCACATTCTGGATGAGTTGATGGAGCGCAAGAAGGAAGAGTTCTGCAATCTGAATCAAGGAGAGATGTCCATTCATGAGTATGCGAGGGAATTCAACCGTCCTGCTCGTTATGCCCAAGATGAGATCACCACCGATGCCAGAAAGCAGGCAAGGTTCCGCAAGGGACTTAGCCCCATCCTCCGTCATGATCTCAACCTCATCGAATTTGCCACCTTTGAGGATTTAGTCAACAGATCCTTCAGAGCTGAGCATGGCAATGACGTTTTCGAGAAGTCTCGCAAACATGCTCTTGAGCTTTCCCCTTCTTCCAGTTCACGCCCTCAGAAGCGTATGATCTGGATTCCTAACAGTTTGATCCATCAAAACAACCCACCGAGGCCATCCCTTGTGCCGCCTCGACCACTAGCTCCACCACACAACCCAGCTCCCCGCACTATCTTTGGAGCCTGCTTTAGATGTGGCCAGCCTGGTCACTATTCTCGTGAGTGCCCCGTCAACCAAAATGCTCCACCCCATGCCAAAGGAAAACCCACTGTTTGTGCCAAACCACCCCCGAAGGTTTCCACTTCCAAGCCATCCACCTCAGAAAATCTTGGACGTGTGAACCAAATCTCAACTGGGGAAACTGATAGTACTTCTGACGTCATTCTTTGTACACTCCCAGTCAATTTTGTCCCCACTTCTGTTCTTTTTGACCCAGGAGCTTCTCACTCATTCATGTCGGAGAGTTATGCACTTCAGCATGATGTATCCTTTGAAGAAATGTTCACCCCTATGATCATTCAGACTCCTGGTTCAAAATGGCAAACTAATAGAGTAAGCCATGGTAATCAAATTGCAATTGAGGGTTTAGTATTCCTTGCTTCACTTATAGCCCTCAAGTCTTCAGACATTGATGTCATCCTAGGAATGGATTGGTTATCAAGATAGAATGCTGTCCTTGATTGTAAAGCCAAGTCAGTTAAACTCACCCATCCTTCAGGCCAGACAATTGACTACACATCACCCAGCTCTAAAACCCAGGTGCATTCTTTGAATGTACTTCCCCTTCCCGAACTTGAAGATATTCCGGTGGTTCGTGACTTCCCGGATGTCTTTCCTGAAGAACTGCCAGGGATGCCCCCTGACAGGTGTGTAGAATTCATAGTTGATCTTATACCAGGCACAACCCCAATTTCCAGACGCCCATATAGAATGGCCCACATGAGTTAGCTGAGCTAAAAACCCAACTTGATGCTTCGTTGGCAAAAGGCTTCATCCGCCCTAGCTCATCGCCATGGGGTTGCCCCGTTCTGTTCGTAAAGAAGAAAGATGGAACAGAAAGGATGTGCGTAGACTATCGCCCGCTAAATCTAGCAATGATAAAGAACAAATACCCACTGCCCAGGATCAATGATCTTTATGATCAACTTGCAGGATCCTCTGTCTTCTCCAAAATGGATTTGAGATTAGGCTATCATCAAATCAAAATCCGAAACGAGGACATTCCAAAAACGGCTTTCACTACTCGTTATGGTCTTTACGAGTACACCGTCATGTCCTTTGGTTTAACCAATGCTCCCGCCACATTCTCGCGCTTAATGAATTCGATCTTCATGGAGTACCTAGATAAATTTGTTGTGGTTTATCTTGATGACATTCTCATCTACTCGAAGAACGAAGAAGAGCACGCAGAACATCTTAGGCTGGTATTGATGAAGCTTAGAGAGCATCGCCTGTACGCTAAATTCTCCAAGTGTGAATTCTGGCTACCAGAAGTGACCTACTTAGGCCACGTGATTTCTGCAAAAGGCATTGCTGTGAATCCCGAGAGAGTTCAGGCCGTCCTTGACTGGACTCCACCTGAGTCGGTTAAGCAAGTTAGGAGTTTTCTTGGCCTAGCCAGCTATTGCCGTCGCTTCGTCGAGAACTTTTCTAAAGTTGCAAAGCCTTTGAATGAACTCCTCAAGAAGGATAAGAAATTCCTATGGACTTCCAAGTGCGAGGAAAGCTTTCAAGAGCTAAAGAGAAGATTGACTTCTGCACCCGTGCTTGCACCTCCAGACACCAAAAGGGATTTCGAGATCTATTGTGATGCTTCACGGCAAGGGTTAGGATACATACTTTTGCAAGATCGACACGTGGTAGCTTATGCTTCACGCCAGTTGCGGCCACATGAAGAGAATTATCCTACCCATGATCTTGAACTCGCTGCCGTAGTTCATGCCCTGACAACTTGGCGACATTACCTCCTTGGTAATCGTTGTGAGATCTATTCCGACCACCAAAGCCTCAAATATATTTTCACCCAGCCAGATCTTAATCTCAGGCAAAGACGCTGGATTGAGTTGATAAAAGATTACGACGTAGGAATTTCTTACACCCCAGGCAAAGCCAATGTCATGGCTGATGCACTAAGTCGTAAGTCGTATTGTAACAACCTCATGTTACAACAGTATCAACCACTTCTTCATGAGGACTTTCGCAAGCTCAATCTTGAGATTGTTCCTCATGGCTATCTTTCTACCTTGGTGGCGAAACCAACTCTTGAGGATCAAATCGTAGTTGCCCAAAGGCGTGCACGAGGTGTTCGCCGGATCAAGGAGAGCATTGCTAGCGGAGTTGCTAAATGTTTCTCCACAGATAGTAAAGGAACGGTATTCTTTGGAAATCGTTTGGTAGTACCTAAGAATAGGGATCTAAGGCAACTCATTCTCAAAGAAGCCCATGACACACCCCTCTCGATTCATCCCGGTAGCACAAAAATGTATCGAGATCTACGCCAGAGATTTTGGTGGACTAGGATGAAAAGAGACATTGCTCGATTTGTTGCCGAATGTGATGTTTGTCGTCGCATTAAGGCAGAACATCGAAGACCTGCTGGTACACTTCAACCTTTTCCTATTCCAGAGTGGAAATGGGACAAAGTCGGTATGGACTTCATCACTAGCTTTCCAAAAACCCAGAAAGGAAACGATGCCATCTTCGTTGTCATAGATAGACTTTCCAAAGTTGCTCACTTCCTTCCAGTTCGCGAGTCTATAACTGCTAGCCAGTTAGCGGACTTGTACGTCTCTAGAATTGTATCCCTTTACGGTGTCCCTTTGGAAATCAATTCTGATCGTGGTAGCCTTTTCACCTCTAGATTTTGGGGAAGCTTCCAACGTGCTATGGGAACTCATCTCTCCTTTAGTACGGCTTTCCACCCTCAGTCTAGCGGTCAAGTCGAAAGGGTTAACCAAATTCTTGAAGACATGCTCAGAGCTTGTGTTATCTCATTCGGAAAGAATTGGGAGAAATCTCTTCCATTTGCCGAATTTGCTTATAACAATAGTTTTCAATCTAGTCTGAACATGGCTCCTTTTGAACTCCTTTATGGACGACGATGTCGAACACCTTTAAACTGGTCAGAAACCGGTGAAAGACAATTCTTTGGACCAGACATGATCAAGGAAGCAGAAGAGCAAGTTCGCATTGTTCGTGATCAATTGAAAGCAGCCCAGTCTCGTCAGAAAAGCTACTATGATCGTCATCATAGAAAAGAAAGCTACAATCTGGATGAGAAGGCTTACCTCCGGGTTACTCCTCTGAAGGGAACCCAAAGATTCGGTATCAAAGGCAAGTTGGCCCCACGTTACATCGGACCTTTCCGCATTCTTGCTAAACGTGGAGAAGTTGCCTACCAACTTGAACTACCCCCGCACCTTTCCCGAGTACATGATGTATTCCATGTGTCACAACTCAGGCGTTGCTTCAAGGACCCCATCCGCGAAGTCGACCATGAAACGCTTGATCTCCAAGATGACCTTTCTTATCGAGAGTACCCTGTTCGTATTCTTGATTCAGCAGAGCGTGTCACTCGCCGAAAGAAGATCAAGTTTCTGAAACTTCAATGGTCACACCACTCCGAGAAAGAAGCTACGTGGGAAAGAGAAGACCGTCTCCGTGCCGAGTACCCCACCTTCCTCCCGACGACTTCTGAATCTCGGGACGAGATTCTTTTGAGTGGGGGCGAGTTGTCACAACCCCAAGTTAGGTATGTGCTAGGATCAGAGGTACCTTGCATTCATGCCCAAATTTCAAAAAGAAAATCAAAAATGGGGAAAAGAAAAGCCCTGAGAAATTAAATCAAATGGCCAGATAAAAATCTTTTTCCAAAAATCATTTGAATGTTTGGAAAATTCCTATAAATGATGCTGATCATTTTAAAAGTGGTTTGGGTATTTTTCCCATACTCATGGAATTTTCTAATATTCAAATAGTGCCCTGGAAATTAAATTTGACCCCTATTTGAATTGAAATTCAAATGTGTTGAATTTCAAAAATGCTCAAATTTTATAAGTGGCTAACTATATATTTTATGAGGCCACATAAAAATTTGGGGCATTTTATAAAATGTTTTGGTATTTTTACCAGAGCAAAACAAAAGAAACAGAAAAAAATAAAAAGAAAAGAGAAAAGACAGAGAGAGGAGACTTACCTCTCGCACCAGGCGAGGCCCAAGCCAGCCCAGCCCACCCGGCCGCCTTGTCTTCTACCTCCCCGCGCCCCTAAGGTGCTCGGTGGAAAGCCACCGACGGCACCGACGACGCCACGACGACGCTGAGCCGCTTCCAGAGCCTCCCCCTCCTCCTAAGCGTGCCACGGAGATGCCCAGAGCCCCGCAGCACTTCTCCCCCTCTCCCTGCTTCCTCTACCTCTCTCCCTCGTCGATTTCCTCTCCATCCCGAGCCGCCGGAGAGCACCGCCGCCGCCCAGTCGTGGCCAAAAGCCCCCTCGGCCCTCGCCGCCATGTCCAGGAGATCGGCCACCCTCGTCTTCGTCTAGCCGCACGTCGAATCGAAGACCAGGAGCTCCTACTGCGACGCCAGGTTCAAGATTCAGTCGCCGGCCGCCGAGAAGGTCAACGACGATTCCGCCACCGTCCGGTGCCCTCCGACCTTGCCGACCTCTCCGTTCGCTTCTGGGTGAGCCCCTCTTCAAAACCCCTCAACCCCGTGTTTAAATTTGGCCCCCCTCCGTCGCCCGCCATGGGAGCCGAGCTCCGTCGCCGCCGTGGTTGAACCTGCGCTCGCTCCCGTGCTCCCAAGTCCTACCCAGCGCGCGCGTTTGGCTCCTGGAGTTCGTAGCAGTCGAACGCAGCCCTCCCCGACTCCTCCCGTGCCCCCAATCGTCGTCGCCTTCTTCCAGTGGCTCCGGCCGCCGCGGAAGTTGAAGCCGTCGACGTCGTGGTCCTCCCCGGCGACGATGGACTAGTCCATCGTATGCGCAAGGCCACGGGGAGTCGAACGGTGCCCTCTGCAAGGCCCCGAAGGCCAGGAAACCCACTCCGGTGCACCTCCGCCGTGGCCGTGGTCGCCGGCGGTTAACCGCCGGCCGATTAGGCCTAATGACCCCTTAACCACCCCCCAGCAGCCACTAACAGTTGGGACCCACAGCCCCTAACCCTCTGTTTAACTTAATTAAAACGGGGTTAACCCCACTGTGGCTGACCAGTGGGACCCCTTGTCAGTTTCACTCGGGTCAAACACCCCCTGACGCCAGCATGACACCACAGTGACGCAATAAAGGATTTTCCAGAGATTTAATAAATTCCAGAAAATCCAGAAATTACCCCAAACTTTGGAAATTCATAGAAAATTCATATTAACTCCAAATTGGACAAATAATATATGAAAAATGATCAGGAGAAAATTATCTTTCCAAATATGCAACTTTCAACTATGTTTGAGTTGATTTTAAAATGGGACCAGAGGCATATGTCATTTGGTTTATTTGAATTTAACTCAAATTCAAATCAATTGATTTTGCAACTTGGACCTTGGATTTAAGCTACAATTCAACCACACATCAGAGGCATATCTTACACATTTGAAGTTGATTCAAAATGATCAAACAATGTCACATATAACATGGTCAAGTTTGAATTCAAATGTGGAGTTTTAATTTGCATCTCAAATGCAATATACTCCTTTTAAATAGAATTGTCCACACAATGCAACCATGAACATCACTTATACAATTGATCATGTGCTTGTGCATTGTACCTTATGTTGATCACTTTGTTTGTATTGTTTGCTCGGATAGACGTGCAACTGGAATCGGAGGCCACCCCTTCGTTGAAGACACCGTCACCGTAGCTGAACCTCGTCAGCAAGGCAAGCAAACCCCCATTGATCATGTCTATAAAATCCCACTTCCCTCTCATGTCTCGCTTATGCATTGTCTAGGATGATCACCATGATAACGTTTCTACCGCATAGTTGAACCCATATCCTTTGCATGACCTATCATCTTGTCACAGTAGTAAGCAAACCACAATCCTAGCAGATGTAGGAGTTGATTGATATCATGTGACCCCTGCAACTGTTACTGCTTATTGCATGCTTAGTGGTACAATGAGGTTGCTTATGATGTGAGTCGGGATGATAAACATGGTGTTGATGAAAGTGAAATGTGTTGGTGAATCTACCCTAATACAAGGTGAACGATGAGAGGCTGTGTAGGAGTACACAGTGGGTTGTCTCGTTGAACATCGCCTTAAGCACCGAGTTCTTGTGTGGTGATCCAAGAAGAAGAGTACAACCACACATTGGGCTCACTGACCCCTCTCGACCTAGTACCTCACCCCGTTCGAACCCCAAGAGTCGCAGTAGTTCGGAGTTCTGGTAGGGCTGTGGCACGGTCTGCGAAGTGGATGAACGGCTTTACAAGACCGGCTTGGGACCCTGCACACATCGTTTGAGGCTGTACTGGAACCTCGGCCGGACTTCCATACGGATCCCCCTCAGATAGGCGACTCTCTGGACTAGAACGGAGCTGTGGGCGAAGTGTTGTGGTGGCATCCTCGCTGTCATCTCTTGAACGGTGACACGCAAAAGGCGGTAACTGATGGCACGTGTGTGTAGCGGTACACCCTTGCAAGGTTAACAAAACTATTCGAATAGCCGCGTCCGCGGTTATGGACTGCTTGGAAAGCTTAGCTTGATTATTAGACAACTTGAACTGGATACTTCTAAAACACACCAAGATAAGTGTGAGTGCTATGGCGTGCTTTCTCGTGGGGAAGTCGAGGAAGGCACCATAGTGGTGTAATTGGTTGGAGATGTAGTGGACTCGTGTACGCTTCTTACCTCAAGTCTGGTACTCGTAGTTCAGGATTAGCCAAGTCAAAGCTGGCACTTCTGCAAGTGAAACCCCACCTCCCTTTACCTTGATACATGTGCATGAGTAGTATAGCTCCTACGTAAGTCTTGCTGAGTACGACTTTGTACTCACGTTTTCTTATTCTATGTTTTAGATAAACCCACCGACCCCGATGGTGGCTTCTAACCGAAGCTCGAAGAATGAAGACTCAGCCCAAGACCAAGCTAGTGTAGTCCCAGTCAGACGACCGGTTCCCTCGTGGAGGGCTTGTTTTTAGATAAGGCTTCTCTAAGCCATTTGTTAAACTTGTCTGTACTCAGACCTACTTTGCTTCCGCTTGTCTGTTGTAATGTTGGATCACATGCTTGTGATCTCTGTGTGCACTCTGTAAGAATTTCAATAAAATGTATACTTTGTAGAGAATTGCAATGATACATGCTGTTCATACAAGGCATGTGTGCTGCGTGTATGTTTATAACATGCATGTCTTTGTATGGGTTTTCGAGACCTTAGTTGTGATCTGGCTGGCGGTCATTCATACACCAAGTGGCCCTTAGATGTGCGCAGCTTGGGGCATCGCGATGCGATTGCTTGAGACTCCGTCTCGTGCACACTTTGTGGTATGATTGAGCCCGCCCTAGACCCCGACTAAGTGATCGGGCTGGAGTAAGTCTATGTAAGGGTTATGAGATAGTCAATAGTATGGTTGAGGCGACTTGTCTTTGAATATGGGGGTTCATCACCCATATCATTAGACTTGTGTGCGGACGATGAGGACCCATCTCAGTTGATCATCCGGCCTGGATGGGATACCCCTCACGTACGATGCTCTCCGAGAACGTTCTGTGCTTGGCCTTGTCTGCTTAGACAAGTGGGTACGGTTCTCGGCTCTCCATATGACTATGTCGTAGCGGGACTTGCATACGCTAACCCCGGGTCCCGACAGTTCTGCCGAAATCTTCCTCTGAGATAGACAGGTTACCATCACCGTTTGACTCTTGGATTACCATGATAATATTGATTTCCATGAAGGGTATCTCAAGATCATCCTTTTTCTGGGCCTTGTCGGACGGGAAAAGCTGACTCTCGCGATTGGAGCGAGATTCAATGCTCTACTGCTTCCGGTCTTCAGGGGATGCTTTCATAACTTTGTCAGTCTTTCTGCCAGGCCGAGGTGTGTATCTGATTCTTCTGCTGACTTGTCTCCCAAGAGTTGCGGTTTCTCACCGATGTTCAAGTGCGTAACTCTTTCCCGATTGCAAGCATGGTGGTATCCACACCGGGGTAGCTTGCATACTTCAGAAGGATGCCCATAAGATGCGCGGGTCCTGACGATGCTGACGCCCTTGCGATCTTCGAATAACTGAATTTCTGACAATACCGTTGCAGACCTGATGGCATGTCGAGGAAGGCTGTGTAGCTTGTCTGTGAAGCTTGGCCGGGGTTGCTTGCTGGGGAAGGTTGGGTATTGTACCCCGGAAGCTTGCTCTGGTGGCGTATCGAGGAATGTGGGGTGTCGTACACGGGAAGCTGCCTCGATAGCTTGCGGAAGAAGACTGGGTGCCTTGCCTTGGAAGCTTGCTTCTTCGCACTGTGGATATGCCGGTTCCTTATGCTGGAAGTTTCGGCGGCCTATCACTGTAGACGGTCGGGTAGCTTGTGCTGAAATCCATCAGTGGGGCGTACTGCGTACGACTGAGTGTCTTGCACCATAAGAATCTGCCGGTGGCTTGTGGTGGAAGACTGGGTATCTTGGCCGGGAAGATAAGCGGATGGCGTACTGAGGAAGGCTGGCCCACTGTATCCGGGTAACTTGTCACGGAAGGCTGAGGTTCCTTCTGTCCGAAGCTTTCCCTCACTGAGGTGGGGACAAAACTGACCACGGTGCCTGAAAATTATCTGACTTCTGGCTTATCAGAGGAAACACTCTTCCAATCATTCCTTTGCTGTATGCGAGCTTCATGATACTTGTTGACCATCTTCCGGAATATATCAAAATAATTTGCACCGGACAAGATTTTAACTGGTGCTTGCCGTGTCTCGAACGCATATGCTTCTGGGTCACAATTTCTGCTTCCCTTGCCAGAATCCTTGTGGCAGTCATAGCTGATGTAGACTTGATTCAAGAGATGGCTTGGGTAACGTCCCTTCGTGAGCCACATGGTTCCAATGCGATTGGTCATGAGTCTTGTTTGACTTGCTGATTTTCCACATCATCGCGGCCTTTAAATGATTAAATCTTTACGATTGTACTGGTTACAGGAGAAATGTATGCCTGACGCAGATGATGGTTGCCGTATGATTCATACTTGAGCCAGGATGCTTCCGATGCAACCGGGTACGAGCCCTTCATGTCTTGCCGAGTTTCCTTATTTCTTTGCGGTCTTTCACTGATGGAATCTTCACGGCCTTAATGGTTACCGTACTGATGCAGACTTGATTCATTCGGGAAAAATTCGTACGGGAGCTGAATATTCCTGCTGCAAGCTGGTGTGGGTCCTTGATTTGGTGGCTTCATAATTCCCGACGATCTTGCACTGATTCTTCGAGGTATGCGGGGGTTATGAGCAACTTTCCATCGGGGTGGATAAGATGACACCAAAGAACCAAACAAAGAACCATCGAAGAAAACCACGGAGCAGAAAGCAAACGAGGAACGGCTCGCTACCTCATCAGCTTTAGCGGTAGTCGATGACCATCTAGACTCCTCGCAAAGAAAAACAGCGAATAACCCAGTAGCCACCAGAACGGTCTTTACAACTCAGATCTGGGACTTGTACTGGAATATCTCAAGCACTTCTCAAGACGGCCGACCGATATCAGCTCAGAGCATGAGACAATGTTGATAAAAATAATGCAGAGGTCCCCTAAGACGGCCGAGAAAACAGCTCAGAGCATAGGGTCTCTACTGCGAAAAGAAACTCAACAACTACCCGAGACGACCGAAAAGCAGCTCAGAACACGGGTCGGTTGTTGAAAAGAGAAATGTAAAACAGGCATCCACTCCGGACGGCGGACGATGCATCAGCTCAGAACCAGACGTGGTGCCAATATCGAAGAACAACAAGCAAGGGTCCGTCCAAGTCATCTAACACCTGCCAAAACAGAGTTATCAGCTGTCGAAGAAACTGAACAAAGAACCAACAACGAGAGACAACTAAGCAGGAAAAGAAATATTGAACAAGCACAGAGATCACACGCAGGCTCTCAACTTATTGCTATTCACATCAACATGCAACACTACTACTCATGCATCACAAACTACGCGAAGCTCAGGCGTTCTGATATGACGGCGGGTTGCCGGGAGTCGCAGGAGTGGGCGGAGGAGTCGACAACGACAAGGCTGCGGCAAGAGCTCTCCATGCATCCCGTGCATCATGGACTAGCCCGACGAGGAGGGCGTACTGGGCGATCATGTAGCAGGACATGGTGATCACCACCGCATCGGCTTCCACCAAAGGGTGAGGAAACTTTACTTGCTGCGGAGTTGCCCCCAAGGTGGGGTAAAAATGGAAGGCGCGGTTCTGCTGCATCGCACTCTCCTGGTGGCGTAGGCCTAACAGTCCTGCCAACGCGGCAAGCTGAATGGCACGATCCGGGGTAGAAGCGGGTCCACCCTGGAAGTTGTAGGAGCGCACGCCGATGGGGATGGTGGCGGTCACGTAGACGTTGGCACGGTACTCAAGCAGCTGCCCTCCGATCAGCATCTAGGAAACTTGGTACCTTGGAATCTCTCCACTGGGGTAGAAAGTCCACCATACGTCTGCAAGGAGGTAGTCAAAGTTGGTTGCGAACGAGGATCCTGTGTAGCCCACTGGGTATTCCGCCATCTACACTCGTCAGATCAGATCATTAGCGAAAACATACCGTCTATATGCATCAAACAAATGCAGCAGGCAATAGCATCACACAAGCAAGCTATGCTCTAGCTCTAACGTCAATCTAACGTTCGCGCGGACTAGGGTGTCCTACAGCCAGTCCTGCTCTGATACCAAGCCTTGTGGCACCCCGGCTCAGAGGACCGGATAGCCCCGTGCTCCAGCCCAGAGATCAAGTCTTCTGGAACACGGCACTGCTTGATATAGAACTGAACATATTTCTATTACCGAAGATAGGGGTACACGAGGTCTATTAAAATGCTAGCGGAGACACAACTTGCTCCTCAGGCTAGCCTCGGCTCTACACCAAGCAGCAGCATGACTCTCTAGCAGCGGAATATAACTCGGCAGCGGAAGAACAACGGCGGTGATGAACTCCAATCCAAAGGGACACTGGCTGGGACACCTCCTAGCTCGCAAACACCGGGAACGTCGTCCTACGCATCCATGGCACGCCCTGCAAATCTGGCATGACACGCCTGGTCAGTACATTGAATGTACTTGCAAGCTCACAACATCCAAAGCAACAAGGCAAAAAAATAACATGACATTAGCAGGTTCAAGTATCTTAGTGAGTTAAACAGGTGAACAACAATATCATTCAAACAGATATCCATCAAGCATATTATCAACATATCATCAGCATTTAGACTAATGCACACACAATCATCGTTTAAGGTCACATGGACCCCACATGATCATCGCATGATCACGTGGCTTACCTCGGAGTTATTACAGACTCAAGCACCGGGTCACCTCGTGACCAATTACTTCCACGGGTCGTCGCACGACCAAACGGGTCATCACATGACCAATCAATTCCACGGGTCGTCGCACGACCAAACGGGTCATCGCATGATCAATCATTTCCACGGGTTGTCGCACAACCAAACGGGTCATCGCATGACCAATCATTTCCACGGGTCGTCGCACGACAAGACGAGTCATCGCATGACCAATCATTTCCATGGGTCGTCACACGACCAAACGGGTCATCGCATGACCAATCACTTACCACAGACATTCCACCGAACTCATGTTGATCTCCTGGTGTGACCTAGTACGAACTGTGTCCATTACCATGGACGCGGCTATTCGAACAGATTTGTGTGACTCTGCAGAGTTTGTGCACTTTACCCACACTATGGAGTTCTTCCTCCATCTAGTACCTCGGAACTTGTCCCACAGGATCCTTGGAACTCGTATCGCAGGAGTGGACTAGGACTTCTCCAACGAGACCGTCCTACCGCGTGTCCCTCTTACCGTATCACCGACATACCGTCTTGGGTAGCCCCTGTGTCCTCCCGACACTGACCATCACATGGACCTGACCAATACCTGGTCCATAAACATTGTCCCCGCCTGTCACATCCCAACTTATGTAGTTTTTTTTCTTCAGTTATAAAATTTTAGGGCCAACAAAAAACTTGCCTTGTTGTGGTGTGAGAGTAGAACAATTGCCATGTCATGTGTGTTTGATGCCTTGTTGTGTTGTCATGGCATGCTTTTTATTTAGTTGCCCGGTGTTAATGGTTGCCCTGCTTGTTTTCCCTGGTCCTTCTAAAAAGAATCAACCCATAAAAATAATTAGCTCATACCACACATATTGATCTACCAACTTATCACCACCATAGCAAATTAGCATCACTAATATTTTCACCAAATAAAGTTTTGCTTGCATGAAAATTCATTATTTAAATAATGAAAAATACCTCTATAGCAGAAGGTATTAAATAAAAATATTCTAAAAATCCTAATTTATTCTTTGCTAAAACAATAATAGTATTAATATTATAAATACAATGACACAATTCAAAAAAGTCCTAAGAATAATTTTATAATACTTCTGAAGTATTATAGAAATTATACGAACTCAAGTTTGAAATTTTTCTTTATCAAACTCACATAAAATATAGACCATATTTGTTCAAAACCATTAACACTGTTTAAAAAAAAGGGAAAAGAAGAACCCAACCCCTGGGCCGCAGCCTATCTCCCTCTCTCTCCAGCCCGCATGGCACCCCCCTCCTCTGACATCACCCCCAGGCTTCCCCGGTGACGCAAGCCCTCGCCACCGCTTGGACTGGCCAGTAGGCGAGGAGGCCGGAGCGCCCACTTCCCTCCCCTCCTCGCTATAAAACGAGCCCCCCAGCCCCTCCCTCTCCTCACTCCACCTTGGTCCAGTGCCCTCACCACACCCCACTCGCCCGAGACAGAGAGAAGACGAGAGAAGGAAGAAGGAAGGGGAGGAAGGAAGAAGGGAGGAGAAGAAGAAGGAGAGGAGGGAGAGGCCGGCGCGCCTCTCCACCTCCGCCCCCACGCCGGAGCAGAAGCCGGCGACGAACCGCCGGCAAGGGGAGAGGCGGAGGAGCTGCCCCGTGCCACGCCCGTTCGTCTACCCCCGACCCGTGATCATCCCCGACGTCCCCGGCTGCCGCTGTCGCCAAAAACGGGACCCCGGCGAGCTCCTCTACGCCTTCCGCCCCTCCATTCCGCCCGCCGTCGCCGAAAACGCCCCCGGTGAGCCTCCCACGACCCCTACTGTCCACCATGGCGCCCCCACTACCCCTCGTCGCGCCGCACTTTTTGGGGCAAAAATGGGCCCCCCAGGCCACGCCGCCCCTCCCCCGCCCCTGGCCGCCGTCCTCCGGCCACCGGAGGGCCGCCGGCGAGGTCCGGCACGCCCCTGGCCGCCATAGGCGCCCTCCCGTGCCGTGGCCTGGGAGAGAGGAAGGAGATGGCCCCTGGCCATCGGATCACACTTGATCCGACGACCAGGAAAGGCTGGTACCCTTTCGGTTTTTAGAAAAAAAAAGAAAAAAAAGAAGCCAACGCGCTGTGCTGGGCTCGGCCCATTTAAAAAAAAAGAGAGAAGCTGTCGTAGGCGCCAGATAGCCCTGGGCCGGCCCGCTGCCCTTTTCGTTTTTTAATAAATCACCAGCATATAAATCATATTAGAAAAATAACCGTAGCTCAGAAAAATATGAAATAAATTTAGTCTGGCTTAGAAAATTGTGTTTTATTTTTCTGTATGCTTAGAATAATTTTTATGCCGTACCAAATTATTTTCTTTAGTTTTAACTAGTTAATTGCTTTTGTTAGCAGCTTAAAATAGTTTTAGTTAATTCTCTGTTGACCCTAAAAATGTAAAGTTGACTTATTTATGTTCCTGTAAATATTCTTGATTTTTCTGTATGTATGGAATATTATTTGGCTTAAGTAAATTTGTGACCCCTTTTTTTATTATTAGTTCTTTTGCTTGTTTAATTTCTATATAATTTATGGTAGTAGTATTAAATTATTAGCTTATTATTAAAAATTTCCTCTGGTCAGTAGCAGTTTGTTATGCATCTATTTAATTAAAATATAATAAATTTAAAAGTTGTTAGTGATTAAAATGGGTTAAAAACATTGCTTTTGGTTAAAGTTGTTTTATTTAATATTGATGTTAATAAATCCACCAAAATTATCCTATTGCCTTGTTATAAATTGTAACCTTGTTGAGGTGGTATAAAATTTAAATCTTGGTAAATAGAAACTCTTGAAATTGTTTTGTCCTTTGTTGCGTGTGTTTTGTTTGAAAAATTGAGTGATGAGTGCATTGCTATTGCCCGTTGTAATGGTGAGTTTCTTTTCGCAACGTGTAGATGATACGCCTTACGCTGCAGGTGAAGACCCCTCCCTAGCCGCCGAAGAAGCCGATCCAGGGTACTTCGCCGAGGAAGGGAAGCCACCGTCTAAACTCAAACTTCGCTTTACCCATTTTTACTTCCTTTTGTATCATCTATATTGCATCATGCTATTATATTCATATGGTTGGGATTTATACTAGTTATAGTAGGAAAACTCCACACCCCTCCAAGGCTTACCAATTTGGGAAAAATAAAGTAGAACCCCGATGATCCCGACATCCAGTCGAGACCATCACTTAGACTTGTTATTTATCAATACTTAGCTTCATGGATAATCATGCTTCACTTGATATGGTACGGCATTCACCTAAGAAGGTGGAATGGCCGGGATTGTGGAACATCGTTGGACATGGACAAAGTCTGGAGGGACTCTCTATAAGTGCCGCAAAAAATCTAGCCTTACAGTACAACCACTATACTCTGGTATGGGACAGGGCTAGTTGGAAGCATGTTTGTCTTAGTACGGGGGTCCTATAACTACACATGGATGCGTTATTCCACGAATCCGATAGCCCTCGAAGTCGATGGGTAAAATTCGCTAGGCTTAGTGTCGGAAGGAACCTTGGTGCTATTCGACTACGGTGCAGGCTTGGGTCCAAGAGGAACATGATCTGTCACACGGAAATTCCATGCAATACGCAATGGGTGGATTCACCTATACTAGGGCAGACAAGGGGAAGACTATGGTCGATTATCTGAGACCCGCATGCTGAGGTATGACGATCCGTGGGGACACACGGCGGATGTATCGAATGTGTGGGTAAAGTGTACAACCTCTGCAGAGTGTAAATCTATTCGAGTAGCTGGAGTCCATGGTCATGGACAGCTAGTGAGGCCACACTTTGTGGGGAATAGATGAGAAAGCCCGGTACTGAGTTTATGGTTCGCGATGATGATGTTGATGGAAAAGGTTGGACTTGACCTATCCAAATTCATTGTAGGAAATAAAACTTGCCAAGTTAAAACTTTGCCAACTTAATAATAATATTGAGTAGATAGGAAATCCCTACGAAAAACTCCGCCATATAGCCATCCTATTATTTTCGTATACAAAACTTTGTTTCTTTCTTTAGGTGGTTTGCGAGTACTTTGTATGTACTCACGGCTTTGTCCCTGGTTATTCCATCGGCCAGGCTTGGAGGAGCAGGTATATGACGATGATGCTACCAGCGATTACTAGGACGTGCTATGCTCTGATCTACCCTGTGGATTGTGCCGCTACAACTTATCCTGCTTTTGCTTTCCGTTGCTAGTCCAGCCCGTTGAGGCCGTGTAAGACTATGATATTTGTACGACTTGTATTCGGTATTTGTATGAACATTGAGACTATGATATCCATGTCGAGTTGTGTGTCATGCGAAACTGATCATGGGAGCATCACAGTATACACAGCTGGCCACTTCGGACATATAGTCCGGGGTGCCCACAGACCTGGTATCAGAGCCTCTGTTCAGACCGTAGCAGCCTAGTTAGGTTGGTCGGTAGATAGGATGGGGGGGAAATCAAAAACTATTTTCTAAACTAAAGAGATGGTCAAATGCATAGTATAGAATGCTTACCTCTCTTATCCCCTCTATAGTAAACCATTATTAAATGTTTTATTATGTTAAAATTTGGCACACTTGTCCTCTAACTTAAACTCTTAAAACTTGTAGATGGCTGGAGTTACTTTGCACCACCTCCAGCTGACTCAGGCTGGGAAGACGCCCTTTGCTCAGGATCTGATGGATCTTCTTACGCTCGTTCACCGCCCAGCAGCGGAGTTCAGGGCTTTTGAAATCACCCGTGGGGAGGATACCGAGCTCCGCCTGATTGTGTTGTGTGAGCTCCGAGGTTCGGAGGTGACCCCACGGTCGGATCCTATCAGCTTCACGGTGTATGCTCGTACCTGGGAGGAGGGTTTGCCTCGAGCTTGCCAGGAGGCGATTGCTCGCCTTGTGAGGTTTCACCAGTACGAGCTGGGTACCACGCGGTTCCGTCACTACGGGATGCGCGATGGTGAGGGAGATCCCACTCTTGGCGTTCTTCACCCGGTCCTGAAGGACCACTTGTTCGCTCTAGATGGACACCTGGCTCTGACTCAGGCACAGCTGGATGAGGTCCGGGTCAAGCATGACTACAACCACCAGACAGAGGGTCCCGCCCCCGTCGCCCCCATCGAGCTGGAGACTCGGGACAAGATGATCAAGGAGCTGCAGGACAAGGTCGCCAGTCTAGAGGAGAGTAACAAGATGCTGCGGAAGAGGACCAGGAGCCTGAAGCGCAAGTGCGACGATTTGGAGGATGAGATTGCTGATCTGGATGATGGCGAGGACATCCAGAAGGAGGAGAACGCCCATATCAGTGATGATGAGGACTGGATGGATGACGAGTACGAGGAGGCTCCGAACACTGATGATGAGGACTTCATCGATGATCGCGATGAGGATGAGCTCTAGGCGTCGTTAGTTGTTGGATGCCCTTGTGGAGATTGCGTTAGACGTTGCATGTGTGGTTGGTTACCTGTAAGACTTGATGAGACGTATGCTATCGTTATGCTACCATGTGGTGATTGCTAGTTGCATGATTATTACCTATTTTATAAGTCTTTCTTGTGTGTGATAACTAGATTGTTAGGGACTTACCCCCTTGTAGACTAAATTCCCTCTTATCTTGCGCAACCACCTCAGGATGTCGAGGAGAAACTGCACCAACCCGAGTGGATCCGGTGACGCGCCACCGCCACCACACGACCCGAACATGGCGCAGCTTCTGCGACTACTGATGGAGGAGCGCCAGGCCGCTCGTGACGAGCGCCAGGCGAACATGGCTGCACTCCAGCAGTTAGTCCAGGCCGCCACCAATGCCATCCAAGGAGGCGGAGGAGCTGGTGGGAATGAGGAGCCCAGGTCTCGGCTCCGAGACTTCGAAAACACGAACTCGCCCGTGTTCTCGCAGAAGAAGGAGCCTTTGGATGCTGAGGATTGGCTCCGCACCATGGAGAACAATATCGTTGTCGCCGTTGTTGGCAACAACGAGAAGGTCCTGTATGCCACCCACTACCTCACCGGCACCGCAAGGAGCTGGTGGGAAGGAGTGCGTGCCCGTCTACCTGAAGGGCAAGTACTCACCTGAGCTGAGTTCTCCGAGAAGTTCAAGAAGGCGCACATCCCGACTGCACTGATCAGGAGGATGAAGGACGAGTTCCGCCACCTCAAGCAAGGGGGCATGTCTGTTGTTGGATATCTTGACCTCTTCACTCAGCTGTCGAGGTATGCCCCGGAGGAGGTGGACATCGAGGAGAAGCGGAAGGATCGTTTCCTACATGGACTGCACGATGAGCTGCAGGTTGTCCCGGTGGCTATGCAGTTCCCCGATCTTGAGTCTCTTGCCGATGCTGCTATCATGATGGAGGGCAAGCTGAAGATGGCCTCTGAGAACCGCAAGCGTCGCATGATGCAGCAGGGCGGATCCAGCAACCCCCAACTGCGTCCGACACAGCCACCAAGGCCAGCACCCCAGCCTCAGAGGAGCCCGTACCCGATGTCGCGCCCAAATGCTCCTGCTCGCCCTGTTGGAGTTCCACGTCCAGCAGGTGGAGTTCCCCGCGACCCTGCATCAGAGGTGATCTGCTTCAAGAGTGGCCAGAAGGGCCACTATGCCATTACCTGCACCAATAAGGCGAATGCTGCCCCACGCCCCAATGCTCTAGCACCAGCCAGAGGGAACCCCGGCCGCAACAATGCCCAGTGCGGTGCGCCCAACGCCGCCAAGGGACGTCTGAACCATGTGCAAGCCGAGGAAGCCCTGGAGGCAGCAGACGTTATCTTGGGTACGTTTCCAGTTAATTCAGTACCTGCTCAAGTATTTTTGATTCTGGTGCATCACACTCGTTTGTTACGAAGACATTTGTGGATAGAAGTAAGTTGTCACCTAGTGAAATGAGGAAGCCCATGGTAGTCCAAATACCCGGATCCAAAACCCGAGCTAGTTTAGCTTGTTCTGAAGTTCCCATAGTGATTCATGGAGTTAAGTTCCCAGCTGACTTGATCGTGTTAGGGACAGAAGGTATAGATGTGGTACTTGGCATGAATTGGTTGTCCAAATACCGAGTCCGGATAGATTGCACTGAGATGACAGTCAACCTCACGAGTGCAAATGGAGTTCAAATAGTGTACACCGACAAGGAAGACACTGCCCGAGCCTTCTGTCATCAGAGTGTCTCGGTGCCACCACTTGATGAGGTGAAGGTTGTATGCGAATTCCTGGATGTCTTTCCAGAGAAGTTACCCGGTATGCCGCCTGATCGGGATATCGAGTTTATCATCGAGTTAGTGCCTGGCACAAGCCCTATTGCACAGGTACCCTACCGGATGAATGCCGAAGAGCTGGTTGAGTTGAAGAAACAGTTGAATGACGTGCTCCATAAGGGACTGATTCGACCCAATGCTTCACCCTGGGGCTCGCCAGTTCTCTTTGTGGACAAGCGAGACGACACCATACGCATGTGTGTGGACTACCGTAGGCTGAATGAAGTGACCATCAAGAACAAGTATCCGCTCCCTAAGATCGAGGATCTATTCGACCAGTTGAAGGTCCGAGCCCGAGTCTTCTCCAAGATCGATCTGAGGACCAGATACCATCAGCTGAAGGTCCGCGAATCGGATATCCCGAAGACAGCTTTCACAACGCACTATGGTTTGTTCGAGTACACTGTGATGTCATTCAGACTTACCAATGCCTCGTCCTATTTCATGAATCTCATGAACAAGATCTTTATGAAGTATCTCGACAAGTTTGTGGTGGTGTTCATTGATGACATCTTGATTTATTCCAAGATGGAAGAAGAGCATGCCGAGCATCTGCGCTTAGTCCTCGAGACTTTGCGAGAGCACCAGTTGTACGCCAAGTTCAGCAAGTGCGAATTCTGGCTCAAGGAAGTCGGATTTTTGGGACATGTGTTGTTAGAAGGAGGAATATCCGTCGACCCCGCCAAGATTCAGTCCATCATTGACTGGACAGCTCCGACCACTCAGACCAAAGTTAGAGGATTCCTCGGACTAGCGGGATACTACCGCAAGTTCGTGGAAGGCTTCTCCAGCATTGCCCGCCCCATGACCCAACTGCTGAAGAAGGATCAGAAGTTTGTGTGGACAGAAAAATGTGAAGCCAGTTTCCAAGAGCTGAAGAGGAGATTGGTATCTGCCCCAGTGTTGACGATGCCTGAACTGACCAAGAGCTTTGATGTGTACTGCGACGCATCGAAGATTGGTTTGGGTTGTGTCCTGATGCAAGTGGGCAAGGTGATCGAATACCTGTCACGACAGTTGAAGCCGCACGAGTTGAACTACCCCACACACGACTTGGAGCTAGCTGCTGTTGTGCTTGCTCTCAAGAGATGGAGACATTACCTGATGGGTCACCGTTGCGACATATACACAGACCATAAGAGCCTGAAGTATATTTTCTCGCAGAAAGAGTTGAACATGAGGCAGAGGCGATGGATCGAGTTGATCAAAGACTACAATCTCGAAATCCACTACCACCCCGGCAAGGCCAATGTGGTAGCAGATGCCCTCAGCCGCAAGCCCTGCACGCTTAATGCAATGATCAGAGAGACGCAACCAGCTCTGCACGAGGAGTGTGAGAAGCTGGGTTTGGAACTTGTTACACCCGGTTTTCTTGCTCAACTCGAGCTGACTCCGACTCTGTTTGACCAGATCAAGGAAGCCCAAAAGAGACACGATAGTATCGAGGGAATCAAGAAGAAGATACCCCTCGAAAAAGCCCCAAAGTTCTCAATATATGATGAAGGAGTTCTTCGGTTTGATGGCCGATTGTGTGTGCCCGATATGAAGGAGTTGAAGTACACTATCCTGAAGGAAGCTCATGATACACCCTACTCCATCCATCCCGGAGGGACTAAGATGTATCAAGACCTGAAGGACTTGTTCTGGTGGCACGGTATGAAGCGTGAGATTGCCTTGTATGTTGCCAAGTGCGACATCTATCAGAGAGTAAAAGCAGAGCATCAGAGACCTGCAGGATTGTTGCAACCGCTCCGAATTCCTGAATGGAAGTGGGAACAGATAGGCATGGACTTCATCACAGGTCTACCGAGGTCGAGCAAGGGTCATGACTCTATCTGGGTCGTCGTCGACCGACTCACCAAGGTAGCGCACTTCATTCCAGTGCGAACCACCTATCGAGGAGATCAGTTGGCAGACTTGTACATGTCCAGAATCATTTGTCTACACAGAGTTCCAAAGGAGATTGTGTCTGACCGAGGTACCCAGTTTACCTCGAGGTTCTGGAAGCAAGTCCAGGAGGCACTAGGAACCAAGCTCACATTCAGCACAGCCTATCACCCGCAGACTGGAGGCCAGACCGAGCGAGTGAACCAGATACTAGAGGATATGCTCCGCGCATGTGCTCTAGCCTATGGTTCCAAATGGGAGGACTGTTTGCCGTACGCTGAGTTCTCGTACAACAATAGCTACCAGTCGAGTTCGCAGATGGCCCCATTTGAAGCCTTGTATGGACGGAAATGTCGCACGCCCCTAAACTGGTCTCAGACCGGAGAAGGGAAGATTTTTGGACCCGATGTTATGACGGAGGCCGAAGAGCAGGTCTAGTTGATTCGTGAACGTCTCAAGACCGCTCATTCTCGTCAGAAGAGCTATGCCGACCCCAAGCGTCGAGAGGTGACTTTTGCAGTTGGAGACTTTGTATACCTCCGAGTCACCCCACTGAAGGGAATGCAGCGATTCCATGTGAAGGGAAAGCTAGCACCTCGTTACATTGGACCATTTGAGGTGATAGCCAGACGAGGCCAAGTTGCCTATCAGTTGAGACTGCCAGCAGAGCTATCCGGGCATTGGTCCATGCGCTGAGTACTTCCGGCGAGTCGGCGAAGCAAGCTGGCAACCGTGTAAAAAATACTAAACCTATAGATTGCAATCACGGATGGTAACCTATACGGAACTTATGTGTCTCTCCATCAATATTTCCATTCATTTTTCAAGGGTCTTTTCCTCTTTGACTCGCAATTAGGAGATGACATATCAGCCTGTAGGGTTAACTCTGTAGGCATGAGTCCGTACCTGTAGCAAAACTTTGGCTGGCTTGATTCCTCCACGTACGATGCAATCACACTCCACGCATATAAAGCTAACTCGATCTGTACGTACAAAGCAGCTAGCGGCTGATTAATTTTGCTGATGTTTGAAGACCAAGATGTGTGAGATTTCCACCGCCCATAGGTCCCATGCCTTTTCTTCTCTTTTAATGATGGAACACGGCAGCGGCCAAAGGATGAACAGTTATCTACCTTTTTAGGACATCCTGTAGAGACTTTAGCGTTGACGGCTACAATGATCTATAGAGAAAATTAGTAATGGCATAGGTGGGTAATTTTTCTCATCTTTAATGTTGACACATAACTTTTAAGATCAAATGGTTGTGATTTTATTATCTCCCAAATCAAAGGCCAGGTATTTCTGATTAACGTCGAATTTTCTAGCCTATTTCTCTTGCTTCTGGTTAACCCTTCATTTACTTTTATTATATAATAGATTATTGACAAAAAGGGAGAATGTTGGCATCGATGAGTTTAGATTTGCATCGGGAAAAGGGTTTCTGGTTTCACTTTTTTCTTCCCGTGGTTAAATTACAACAAACATTTCATTTCTTTGATTGAGTTGTAACTTAAGTACTGTTGTGAACCGTTAGCTACACTGAAGTTTTAATACCCCCGGTGGTTATTATACATAAGTTCACAGGTTACTTGAGAGGATTGGATATATTTGGAATTCTATCTGGAACTGCCATTCTACTCGCTAAGGTGTTATTTTTACTCTCCACCGAAGAAATTCACTTAAGCATCTACATCAACTCTATTTAACTTCGATGCTACATTCAAGGGGAGTGAAAATACTATATCTTAGAGTTTGTTCTCATCACTTCACAAAAACTTCAATATTTTTATCGATATCGGTTTTGTCAATAATAGTCCAAAAAAGGGGAGATTGTCAGAGAAAAGTTTTCCTCCGTGTGTTTTGGATATTGTTGGACAAGACAGTAGAAGAACTAACAATGTTTTCTAGTGTAAACGGTTGTTTGGATTCCTGAAGGACAAGCAAGGTGATAAAGCTTCAAGGAAGAATTACAAGTTATCGAAACATAACTCAATGAGCGAAGATTTATCACGGAGGATGACCCCTAAAAATGATGGTTTCCTAAAGTATAATCATCGAATGAAATGAAGAAGACGGCGCAAGACTTAGATGCTTTTGTGTAGTTTTTTTTTCTGTTCTTTGAGTCATAGCAAAAACTGTACTATCAAGAGGGGTTTAGTATGCGGACACCGAAGCTATAGTGGAAATGCTCAGATCAAATCTAAATCAAGTGAGAAGCCAGAGAGAAGAAATCTCATGTGCACTAAGTTAAGTTTTGGTAGCAAAGAATTCGTTCTTTGGCTTCCAAAGAAAAACTAAGTCTGTGAGTCAGCTTTACTTATTTCTCTAGTAAAGTTGCGCATTGATGACAAATCCGACCGTTGTGAACACGAGTCAAGCTGTCGCTTCGGGTGAAATCTGTCATTTCGCACCTTGGGATCGCCATCTATAAATACGCCGCCCCGGCCTCTATTTGCGGGTGGCTGCTCCAAGATTATTCCCTGAGAGAGACTGAAGAGAGCATCCCAAGAACGCCACCGAAGAAAAACCCAAAAGCCAAACAGCCGAATCCAAAGTTCTATTGATCTGAGTAGATTCATGATGACCTAGGTGAAAGTTTGCTAGCCTTGTTCTCTTGGAGAACTGCAATTCTTTTAGACGGTTAGAGTGTCGTCTTCAGAGAGCGAAGATTAATTGTCGCCTCGAATTTCAAGTCTGTCAAAGGTTTCAGATATTTCCTTGATAATCTACCCTGAGTCATAACTGACAAGCTCAAGGAGATTGGTGCAGTGGACCAACGGACGGAGAGAGTTTTTCTCCTGGTGTTCAATCTCCAGTCTCTCCAACCAGACGTAGTGCTTTGCAGAGCGTGAACTGGTCGAACAAAAATGTCGAGTCAAGAGTTCGTTTTACTTCAAGTACTTACATTCTGTATTGCATTTTCTTCCAAGTTATGCTTCAGCATGATTTGACTCGCTGTGTTTAGACTTGTTGCTAGTTTTGCTTCCTTGTTTCTTGTTCCTGAGTTCTTCCTATGTTGTATTTCTGCTTCACTTCAAAGCTTCACCCGAAAATTTGAAGTGATCATTCACCTCCTCCCTCTATGATCACATACTTGGACTTTCATAAAGATACAATGATGATGCTACAGTAGTAACAATCATCAAGACTACTAAAAACAGAAGGAAAAACATCTTGGGTTGCCTCCCAACAAGCGCTTTCTTTTATGCCTTTTAGCTAGGCATGATGATTAAAAAAGATGCTCACATAAGACTAAGAATTGAAGAACAATAAGAGAGCCTCAAGAAGCAAATACGAAACACATTTAAGCCTAACCCACTTCCTATGCATGGGAAAATTGTAAGAAAAAAAATCAAAGAAGCACAAAGTGGCATGCATAGGAAGGTGGAACAAGGATAACTTCAAAACTTTCATCATAAAGAGAGGTGTTTTTGTAACATGAAAGTTTCTACAACTAAATTTTCCTCTCTCAAAATAATTTTCAGTAGCATCATGAACAACATAAAGAATATAACTATGAGATAAAGCATGATGTTCATGACCTACAAGCACATGTGTATTGTTTTCAACACGGTTTTTAGGATCATAAGATAAATGCATCCCATCACATTGAGCCTCAATATGAGCACAATTCTCTGGAATATGAGGTGGAGATTTCAAAAGGATAATAGGACAATCAAGTGCGGGTGCAATAGCAACAATTTCATGCTTAACATAAGGAACTATTGAAAATTTTGTCGACCATCCTCACGGTTGGTGACGGGCGGAGCGCCTCATTCTGGGACTCACACTTGGCTGGTGGAATGGACCCTACGGACCGCTGGTCGGAGCTCGCTCGACACTGCATCAAACGTCCACTATGCCTGTGCGAGGCGGTACACCAGAATAGACGGATGAGGCTCCTTAAAGCTAACCCACCCAACACCGTGCTACATCAGTTTTGTGACCTTTCGGAAATGGCAGCCGACATCATATTCACTGACGACGAAAGAGACACAGTCCGCTGGAAGTGGACGTCTGGCGGCTAATACACAGCCAAATTAGCATACTTATGCCAATTTGAAGGAGCAACCCGCACGAACGACAAGGAACTTATTTGGTCTGTCAAGGAGGCGCCACGGACCAAAACATTCCTTTGCCTGGCATGCCGGGGTCGATGCTTGACTGCAGATAACCTTGCCATCCGAGGAATTCCGCACAAGCCGATCTGCCTGCTCTGCTTGATGGCCCCTTCTCTACCCAGGTATGGAGCTGCATTGCAACCAAGCTAGGCCCTGCGTTCTTGGAAGCTCAGAGAACTCCTCAAGAAAGTATATCAATGGATCCCTAAGGTGTTTATGGACTCAAAAAATTCGGACGCTGTCGGGCGCACTGCACAGAAAAACCTGTCTTTCAGCCATCTGTCTTGTCGCATGGATGCTCTGGAAGGAGCGAAACGACCATATCTTCAACAATAGCTCCAGCACGCTTAGACAGGTTATGCATAGGATTATAGATGAATCCAGATGCTGGTCAGCCACCGGAATCACCTGGCTGGATAGGCTATTTGAGCCACCTTGAATTGCAATCAGGTTTTTGTAGCAGACTTGGTAGGATGAACTGGGTACTGGTTATCCAGCTTGATACCCTCCCACTCTTGTGACATGTAACAACTATCTCCCACACTTGACAATCAATGAAATGAAGCCTTAGGGCCATATTTTCGTCAAAAAAAAGATCTTTACATAGGGATGTATCAAGTGAGTCATCGGAATCATGGCATTCCTCATCATAGCAATCATTGGCCTCTTCTAGGGCAGCAACCATTTTGTTTTTAAAATCCTAAATATATTCATTAAAAATATAATTCTCAAAGCAATAAGCAAGAGCTGCAAGGTTTCCAGGCTTGTGAATAGTATCATAATACTTTTCAATCAAAGAAGCAATCTCATAAGCACCCTTAATAGCAACAAACTCTTCAATATTTTCAACATCAAAGTAATCATAAACACCTTTAGCATAAGAAGATAGGATCTTATTTTCATTAAACTCACATTGTAAAGGAAGGTGTTTACGATCTATATTAGAGCAGCAAGTAAAATCATAAATGTGGCATAAACACTCAGCATAGCAATAAGAAGTTTGTATTTGGTCCCATAAGTGTTTCCCTTTCTGAGATAAGCGGTGTTGCGTATAATGAGAATGCTCATCCAATGATTTTCCCTCAACCAAGTCGGTTGGGTTTTTAGCGCGAGCACAAATTGATCGAAGGCGATCCAAGTGGAACATATCCATCCTACCATATTTGGGTGGTTCGACACCCATGGTAAGGATAGCATCAATAGACAGACAAAGATAAAGACAAAAGGTAGTAACTATTTTTTTGGTCTTTTATAAAAGACACACAAGAAAATGCAAAAACTGGAAAGTAAAATAGCAAGACTAAAAAGCAACGGTAAAAGATAGTGTGCAACTCCCCTATCTTGAAGAGAGGAGTCCCCGGCAACGGCGCCAGAAATTAGCTTGATGGCACTGAAGTAGTGCTCCTCATTGGCTACCCCAAGTGGACGGTTGAGATGTAGCACAACAGCCAATTTCCCTTGGCAAAGATACCAAGGTTTGTCTCCAGTAGGACTCCGACTACGACAAGTAGGTGGTTCGGCAACTGAGGCGCCGTTTACGATAATCACTTGCTTCGCCTGGACCTGCACACAGATAAAAATAAATTTGCTCCCAACGAGTACAGAGAGGTTGTCAATCTCTCCGGCCTTTCCATTTACAAAGGATCAAACGCAACGGATAAAAGATAGTGATAAATGCAACTAGAAAGTAAAAGCAAGAAGTAAATTGTGGGTGTAAAGAGTGGTGGAAATATGGATCGGGGTCCCATGATGTTCACTAGTGATTTCTCTCTCCCAAAAGACGATAAACAACTATGCAAGGTGAACCAATTACAGCTGGGCAATGGACAGGATTACAGACGCAGACCAATGCTAACTATGCTACAAAAGAAAGGAAGAGGCTCAAAAGCATGGGCAGTATGCCAAGATAAGTATACCGATATACATCTGCATGTATTACTAATCATCCACCTTGGGATATCTATCCAGAACATCTCGCTAGTATTAAGTAATGAGTCCGACCGAAAGTGTAACCCAAAGCAACAAACAACTGCATTAAAAGAACTCTGCGTAAAGTAAACAATCCTTGCAACCGCTGTTACAAGCATCGTTGTTTTCCCCCTTGTGGAAACATCACATCCCATAGACTCATGTTTTTGTCACTCAAGCTAGTCATCGGGGGGCAAGTGTTGAGGTTCGCAGCGGAAAACACAAATTTTTTCCTAACTAGCATTTCCCATTACCCAAGATCTAGCTAGCCGTATTACTGTAACGGAAAGGAGTGCGAAATAACATACCTCGGGGTGTAGTCCGTTGAGCGGGAAAGGTTCCCGCAAACTTGGTTGATGTAGTCGATCAAGGTTCACAACCCCCTGGTTGTGTTAGCACCCGTATGGGTGTAGTGCCACACGTGTAGCACCTCGTAGTACTCGCACACGTACGAGATTCGATGACGACCTCCGATCTTTGATCCAGCAAAGGTGCCGGAAGTAGACCTTCGCAACCAGAGTTTCTGCAGCACGACGGCCTTCGTGTAGTAGAGATGCCTCATCCCACTATAGGCCCCAAACAAGGGTGGCCCACCGTGGAAGAGACGAGGAAGGGGAGAAGACCAGAGAAAACCGATCTCGATTCAGAGTAATTATGAATTTCTCATGAATTTCTGTGTGTAAAATAGGTCCACCCTGCCCATCTATATATAGGCAGAGGGGAGGGCGTCAACCCCTCTCCCCTAGCAAGGGGGACTAATGTCCCTTGCTAGGGGGAGGGCACCGGCCAAGGGGGGAGGGGTGGCGCCACCCACATGGGCCCTAGGGCCCATGGCGCCCCCTTTTTTCCCTTTTATTTCCCCTAATGGGCCTTTTTCTCCAATAAGGCCCATTGCACTTTTTAATTAAAATAAAATGTTTTTAATTATTAATTAAATTAATTAATAAATAAAGAGTATTATTCCATCTCCCGGTGATCCGGAACACCTTCCGGCTCACTCCGAAACTCCTTCGGTTCGACACGGAACTTTTTCGGTGCTGCTTCCTTTATTCTCCGGTAACTCCGATAGTTCCGAAAAGGTCTCCGATTTCGTCGAGCCCTTAAGTGTGTTACCCGACGGTCCGAGAACACTTCAATCATGACTGAGATCAGGCTACGGTCAATGATCATCAGCGGGACCTGGATGCCCATAATGACCCTTGTGCATTCCGGATATCAATACCGATTGGACCTTACGTCGTATAACATTCCCTTTGTCAGCCATACTGGATTGTTCTGAGATTCGATCAATGGCATCCTATTTCTGGTTCAACCTTGTTATGACAAATCCTTATTCACTCGTTCCCGTGATATTCATCCTCGTGACCTAGTCACACTGCGCAGCTTTTTGGATGGAATCTCACCGAGTGGGCCCTGAGTATCTATCCATCACATGGATTGACAAATCCCGCTCTTGTAACAATACTCCTGAACATATCTCACAGAATACCCAAGATACAACCGTTATGGCCTGCATATTTCAGTCAGGCTGTGGGATGTAAGTCAAAGCATCCGAGAAGATAGCAATTATGCAAGTACTCACGGTCAAAGGAACGGTCTACTACGTTCTGTAATTACAACATTGAACCTTCATAAGTTTGATCATGCTGTAATGCTTACGTTGGGTAATGTTCATCACGAAACTCATCCAGTGAGGTGACCTCACAGTCAAGAACTTAATTTTCCATGATCGCGAAACAACGACCATCATGTTGACCATGAACAAGTTATTGAAAAAGAGGCTAACCAGAACACTAGGGTTTCTATACCACACCTGTGTCATGGTTTCACTGATACAGTTCTAGCACGGTATGAAACTGCTTATGAACTTTCTTAGATATATTGGAATAATCATATATTATTTGCCTCTAGAGCATATATCAAACAGTCTCCCACTTGCACTAGAGTGCTAATAATCTAGCCGCATTTTACGATCATAATCATCTTATCGCATAAGTGTTCATTGATCATTCTTGCTCATGGAAGAGGTTTCATCAACAATCTGCACCAATTCAGATTCGTATGTTTCATTTGTAACTGGTATTGGTCAACTGGTTTGACATGCCACTCATTATCATATAGTGGTTGGATATAAGTTTTGCGGGAGAGTGAGACTAATATTTCACAGTATCCTCCAATGACCTTTTGGTTCAGTCTTTAGAAGACTTATCCATGGTCATATATACTGGGAAATACACTCAGCCAGAAGTCAATACTTCTTATGCTAATCTTTATCCATACTTCTACTTTCTTAAGTAGTGTTATGTTTGTACTATTTTGAATCGTGAATCTTGCTCACATTTCTTTAATATCTTTGGTGATGTCTCTAATTTTATATAGACCCATAATACGGCTTGCAATTTTAATCTTGCATTACATTCAAGTCTATTATCCTTTCTATAATTTAGAGCATTGTCCTCAGTATTTCTCATATACCGAATGCATGGAACTTATTCAGATTCTATGTTTTACTCCTAAAGCACATCGGAATCTGTTCTTCTTTCAAGAACTTTTGAGTCATCCTATTGTTGGATTCAAAACGCATGTTTTATGGTAGAATCAAATGTCAAGAGCATATAAGATCACATGTCCAACTACATGGTGCATCTCTATTTTTCCATCAAGACATTTCTTGTGATATTTGGATTTTCATCCTTTCTATAATTTCTAGCTACAAGAACCTGCTTCTTGTCTTAGAAGATTATTCCAACCTTTACTTTTGTTCATTATTCGTATCTTAATCTATCATTATAGATTTCAACGTGTAACATGTTAGTACTTCACATAAAAGAAGATTCTTGTAATCTTGTGTTTTATCTGCCTTATGCTCTCTCTCTCTCTCTATATATATATATATATATATATATATATATATATATATATTATAATGCATATATGTATATGAGAGGATTCTCCATATACACAAATCAAAGCATGTCCATATATATATACAAGATCATTCTTCACACATATCAATGCATACATGTTTGGGATAATGATCATGCTCCCACTCAAATATATCTATCATATACTCATATATTCGTGGTTTAGCTTTCATCAAGTTAACGTCTTTATGCTTATGTCTTACATAAAAATAATTCTCTCAAAGCTCCCACTCATAAAATGCCCTCTGCATTCCAAGTTTCTTGGAAGTCTTCAAAGCTCCCACTCAGTTCCATGAAACTGCAGGCCCACTCAATATTTTGGTCATTACAAAATCACTTGATCAAATCAAGGTTGAGGGTTACTGTCTTGAGGTACTATCGTCCATCCTTTAACGAAATAAAATTTTGTCATGCCCATTGCAATTCACTTGCAAATCCCAATTTGAATGAGACGCAATTCCAGGCTATGGTCCACTATAGTGTAAATGAAATATTTTATTGATTGAAGCATTCCTACGTTTCCGTAGTCAATCAATACCGAACATTGGTCATAACAGTTTTATGAGACAAATAATGCCTTATGTCAATTGCATTATTCTCAACAACTTTCCAGTTTATCGGGAATATGAAATAACTGATTTATTTCACAGGATGTGAGCCATCCTATATGCAACTCAATATTTTTTTCACCTCTCCTCGTGTTCTAGGCTACCATCGTTCCTTTTCATTTCAAGCAGTTCTATTCCTTTTGTTCCATTAAGAAGACTCATGATTATTGTTCTTTACAGAACGTATTCATGAAAACCTTCTAAATTCAACTAAGGCTTCAACTCATACACCAAGATCATCATATATGGCATATCCTTCCTTTTACAGTGTTGTTACAGCGGAACATGCTTCCGTTACAATACTCTGACATTCTGAAGGCAAGGTCTAGTACCCCGGTCAAAGTTTCCACTATCTCCCATTGGATCCGTGTAGAGAAACTACTTCTCACACTACCAATAAGTAATACAAGGTTTCCTATTCGGGGAAAAACGTGTAATTTCAATTGCTTGCATTATAACACAAAGAAATTATTTCTTTAGAAACTTTCTAACACCATCATTTATGGAGCTATGTTGTCTCATTAGATTCGGGATGGTTTCCTAATTCATGAAGTGGTTGTTTTAACTTAATGAATTAAACAACCTTGTTCGATAATAGTTTTAGTGCAAGGGGAAAAAATGTTTAGACCATACTAAAGTTTAGTATGACTACGAATGGTTTAAGTAGTCTAGCACTTTAAATTTCCATCCTAGTTTGTGGTACAACTTCCACAAGTCTCCCATTATGTCAATTTTAATACTTATCACTTAGATCATAGCGTTGTGATTTGTATCCTTGTATTCTAATTCACACTGTGATTCCTAAATCTCAGTTTTATGATATCAATTGAATACAAATTTCAATTAATCATACGAAGTATTTAATGATAACTCACATTCCCATTTAGTACATCAATTATGTATAATGATTGGCACAAGTTCTACTTGCTAGAACCTTGTCATGGTCATATTTAGAGGTTCATAGATCGTGTATCTAATCCATCTCATGCAATTAAGTTATGACTTTCATCCGATAATGAATGCACAAGTTAATAGATCATACATTTAATGACTTCATCAGTTATGAAATCACCTTAATTATGCAATCCAATCTTTGACTTGTTGTAATCAAGACAATTTTATCATTAAACATTGAATATCACTTGACAATAATAGCAGTATTATAAATGCTTTCTATCATAATATAAATAAAGACGTAATCAAAGTATAAGCACACTTTATTCATTTAACCAGAACAACTGACTTGCCTCATTACATGAATAACTTTGTCTCGCAAGATGCAAGACACTCAACTAAGTGTTCATACTATAATGATTACATAAGATTTATCTAATACTCTAAGTATCTCCTATGATAGATGTCTCGGTAGAATCCATGCTGGCCATCAACTGTCTTGGTTTCCATCAATCCTCAATTTCACCTCTTCCCCTCCATGCAACAGGAGGTCCTATCTTCGTAAAACAGAATAAGTATCAGATACTCATTAACTGCAAATGTTGTATAAGGGAACAAACATTTATAAAGTATATCAAGTATATACCTTCTCCATCCACAACTTCTGCATCCTCGATAGGTGCAATGTCTGTGGCCAAGAGAACAGTCATGGAATTTCGGAGACTCATATTAGCTCCTCTTCCTACATAGCTATGAACATAATCACCATAACTCGGTGGAAGTGAGTGCAATAACGTGTTTATCGCATACTCTTCTGTGGTAGATTCGTTCACCGTCCAATATTCATAGTCCTCCACCAGGGTTAGGTACATCTGACGCATCTGTAACAGCCCAGTTTTTGCAAAAATTAAAAAATTTGTTTTCGGTGTGAATGGATTGATTGCCTGATTTGTTTGCGGTGTTTGCATCCCCGATTTATCGATCGGCGATTATTTTTCCCCCTCTTATCTCGTACCGGATGGAGACCGACCCTGCCACCCAGACACTCGACCTTTGCGACACCGGGTTTCACCCGATCACCGTCGCGAAAACCGCACGAGACCAGCCGCAGCCAAAGGAACGAAAAACCCCGTTTAATAATTAAACGGGATATTTTTATAGCGCGCCGGAAAGTGTTTTCGGAACGGTTCCAACGCGAGGTGAACGCCTCCGGCTCGACGCACCGATCGCGCAGTTCGAAGTTTTACCCGAATCGGAGGTACTGCGGACCCCCGGCGGTCAGAAACGTGAGCACCGTGCGCCCGAGGTAAAAACCGGGGATGTTTTTGCAAACTGCCAGCCACCCATGCTATATAAAGACCACCACACTCCCACCCATTTTTAGGGTTTCCCCGAGCCAAATCTGCAGCCACCCCCCTCACAATGTCCAGATCTGCCCCATTTTTGCCTCAAATCCCGAAACCCTAGATCTGGGGTGCCCGGAGCCGTCGGATCGCAGATCAGACGACCCCGGAGCCGCCACGTCGTCACCCACCTCTCCTCTCTCTCTCTCCTGGAATCCCTCCCCTCCCGTGGAGTCACGCGCACCGCCAGCCGAGGCCTCGCCGGCAGCAGCGCCGCCGTCCACCCAGCCTCCTCCCGCGCTCTCCTCCTCTCCTCCTCTAGCTTTCCTTCTCCCCCTGACCCCATCCCGCTCGCAGGAAGACGCCGGCCGCCTCCGCGCCATGGAATTCGCCGCCGCCTCCAGAGAGCTCGGCCGCGAGCCGCTCCTCGCCGCCCCTGGGACCAAGGCAACCGGATCCGGCCGCCGGAGACCAGAGCCACCGCCCCTGCTCGCCGCTCCCCGCCAGGACAAGCCCGCCGTCGCGCCTCCCTGCTGGAGTCCGGCGCCGCCGCCCTCCCTGCGGTCGGGATCGGGACAGCGCACCAATCGGCGCACCAGTCGGCCAGGTGGGCCCGGCCTGCCAGGCCACCAGGCCCAGATCCGCCAAGCCAGGCCGCCAGCCCAGCAGCCCCCCTCCAGCCAGCCTCATGGGCCGGCCCACTGGTGAGGCGCCCGTTTTTTTTTTGTTATTTCTTTTTTTTTTCTGTTGGGCCCTTTAGGACTAGATTCGGCCCGGTTAGCATTTTTTTCTGTTCTGCTAGTTTTATTTATTTAATTAGGCAGTTTGTATTAGGATTTTGCGGTGCCCGTAACTTTTTAACCGTAGCTCCGATTGCGATGATTTAAATATGAAACTTGCTTAGTTTTGTGTCTAGTTTAATAATTTGTGCTTTGTTGCCATTTTTGACTTCGTTTACCTGTTGTTTGTCTGCTAATTACACTGCTTGCCACTGTAAACTATAACTGCTATAACTTTTTATTTGTTGCTCTGTTTAAAATGTTTCTTATATGTAACTTGACTAGAATTGCATGTAGGTTTTGTTTTTGTTGTTCTTGCTTGCTAATAAAAATAATAAAATATTGTTTAGGGAAAAACAGTACCAAATGCAATATTTTTATCGTGGGGTCCGCAATAGTTTGCCTTGTCTAGGATTTCACCCCACTTAAATTGACTAGATCAGATAGTTTATTCTTGCTACACCTCTTGCCATGTTTGTGTGATATGCCATGCTTGCTTGAGTTGCCATGTTAACAACCGTTGGTTGATCACCTGTAGCTAAGCAACTTGAACCACCGTAAACGTGCGGTATTCATCGTGTGTGACCGATACCCCACTTAAACCGTTAGTAACCGTTCTCGACGATAGATCTGTATCGCGTTGCCGTGCCTTGTGTTGTCTTCTTGATCTTGTGTTGCCCCGTAGTAATAGAGTGCTTGCTCGTTGATTGCTTTCCAGTGTTTATCGTCTTGTGTGCTTCCGCGGGTACCTCTCGGAGACGATGCGAGCGTGCGATCGACTACACCTTCGGAACCTGACTTATCAACAGGCAAGGACTATACATTACTTATGATCCATTCTATTTCAACCAGCGGTTTGCATGCTAGTCTAGGTTAGGTTCGATGTTTGATCCTACCACATGTTTACAACCTCTTTCAAACCGATACAGCCATGTCCCCTCCCAGCAAACCTTGTACTGCTATGTTACTATTGCTCGTTGCTCAGCCCCTGCTTAGTATGCATGCTTAGGATGCTACGATGTTACCCTGTTACTCCTTGGTTTGGGATATCACATTATTATTATATTATTTTTGATGATATGATTATTATAATGTTGACTATATTCGACGAAGGATGGAAGGTCTAGGCTATCCCGCCCCGACGCTTTGTTCCATTCGAGTCACCTAGGATCCGAGTTCCGGGTATTGGTTTTAAGATTGAGCGTGCCTAACCGCGTGTGGGATTTTATGGGGTCCCCTTTTCTTACCTATCTAGCTCCAAACATTTCTAGTGGTGGCCCAAGCTGATTTACCATTTGAAAACATGCATATATATCTTGTCGGGTCGCTCCTAGCAGATATCTTTTAAAACAACCCGGACCAGTGAGGACATAGTTCCCTTGCTGGCCCACTTTGTCCGGCTGAGGACCCAGTCTCATAAGAGAACTAACCGGCTATCCAAACCTACGACAGACGGTAGAGACCAGATCGAGAGAGCGGCCGGCTCCTGAGCTGGGTGTCGACTCACCGGGGGCCACCCGGATTTGTTCGTTGTTAGTTAGAGGGACCTGTCGTTTCGGATCTCTTGGAACTAAATCATAAAATGGTTGCCTGTGATGGGTAGCAACTGAGAGTGATGAGCGTGCGTGCGGAGCCTTGTAATGGGCAGTTGGTACACCCCTGCAGGGTTAAATCTTTTCGAGAAGCCGTGTCCACGGTTATGGACGACTTGAGACCTACTCCTTGTTCATAGACAACAACAACTGAGATAATCTTAATATAACTTGATCAACGTGTGTGTGCCTTGACTGCTTCTTCTTCGTCGGGATGCGAAGAGGAGGACAAGGATAGGATAGGTGTTATGATTGCGTAAGTAGTTGATAGCAAGACTTGTTGGAGGCGATTCCTCATCGAATGCTTGGCTTCTTATCTTACTCTCTAGATCGTTAGCCACTTAATAAATGCTCGTGCGGCAGCAACCTCACCACTTATCCCTTCCTTACCGTAAACTACTAGTTGTCCTAGAATGACGAGTGATGAAGTCCTTGCTGGGTAAGATGACCACTACAGTTGGATGCTGAGTACCTCTGTACTCATGATACTACCCCCAAACTCTTTTCAGGGTCTTGATCGACAACAGGTATGGTGATCGACGTTTCACGTGGAGACTCGACGACGACTAGTTAGGCGGATCCCGGCGGAGGGCCTGGACCCGTGTGGTTATGGGATCAATGCTTTTCTCTTTGCCAGTAGGCCTTTGCTTGTAGTCTGTACTCAGACATGTATCTTCCGCTGTTGTATTGTATTTGAGGCAGTTGTATGCCAATTGTAAGAGATGTTGCATCCTGTATCTATAATGTTGTGATATCATGTTGGAAATCCGGGGCATATGGCTATGTCATATGTCGCGGTGGGACCGATATGTGCTTCGTCCCCGGGTCTGGGTGGAAACACCTAGATCTGGAACAGTACCGCATATCGGGCCTTACAGCATCCTGTCTAAGTGGTCACTCAGGCTAGTGCGTTCTTCCATCTTTGTAGATAGAAACTTGCTTTCTAACTCAAATCTGGCCACTCTGAATTCATGTATGAAAATTGTCTTTAGCGTGTCCATCATGTCATAAGAGACAGTGTCCTGAAACTGAATGCTCAAATCCTCTTACATGCTGAAAATCATGACATTCCTGACTATGGAGCACTTATGTCGGCGAGCATAGTGATCAAGTATCTCCTAGTCACCAACATGGTTGCCCGGTTGTTCTTCGATATGCATTTCTATTGTGAACAATATGTCAGCTTTCTTGAGCGAAGTCCTAAGGCGTGAGTACCAGTCAGCAAAGTTTGACCCATCTACTCTAAGTGTATCACCCTCCATGAACAAAGATAGTTCACGTTGCTCTAGTTCATTCATTTTCTACAAACATAATTGCAAGGAACACAATTAAGACTAGTTCACAACAAATGAGTTCATATAATCACATTATAAATGAGCTTGCACTGAAACAATCATCCCTAAAAGGTTTGAGTGATTACATGATCCAGATTCACTGCCCGCCCTCGAATATCACGCGGCCGACGGGTCAGTTTCAAAGGTAGACAACAACTTGTGCGATCACATTAGGTATGTGACTCATGCTCGATCTTTCGATCTCTAGTATTCCAAGGCCATATCTGCATATGCTAGGCTCGCCAAATTGACCTCCGTGTTATATGCTGCTCAGCAAGGCCATATCTTCATATGCCAGGCGTGCCGAACCCAACCTCATTCAAACACCGTTTAATATGTGTGACAACCGATGCGTACGGAATGTCAGCTATATGGGAGATCCTTCCAGGTGGTGCACACTTTGGTAGAATACTTGTGTTTGGCTTTTGTTAAGGGATCATCTTATCACATTCTACCGTCGTGTATCCTATACTAGCAAGTTTTAAGATGTTGAACTATGGAAACACTAAGTCTATAGTGTCTCCATTTGAGTTTGTTTTATCATGATGAACGTGTACTACTTACTAGTAACACATAGCAAATCTATCACTACATTACAATCAAACAAACGATAGCCCCCACTTAGCAATATAAAGTTTAGACGCTCTAGTTGTATATTGCATGTTTTAGGTGCTACTAGGGCTTTCATAGTTAAACAAGTCTTAACCTACGATTCAACCACAACGCTGACTATACGATTGTCTCTATTACACCCTGTACGGGGCCCTCCGTTGCAAATGCCACATCCGCTAAAGTAGAGAGACAGACACCCCCAGATCCACTTTATACGGTACAAGCCGCATGTCAAGCATGGAACCAGTCTCGCGTAAGAGTACGCGTAAGGTCGGTCGGGGGCCGCTTCATCAAACGATGCCGCAGATGTGAACAAGTACACGTGGGAGGATAACAATCATACAATCAACGCCCACATCCCCGATGTGTTCTATCGGTATAGTAATACTAAGCATAGACCTCTTCGCAGCGGAAAACACAAATTTTTTCCTAACTAGTGTTTCCCATTACCCAAGATCTAACTAGCCGTATTACCGTAGAGGAAAGGAGTGCGGAATAACATACCTCGGGGTGTAGTCCGTTGCGCGGGAAACGTTCCCACAAACGTGGTTGATCAAGGTTCACAGCCCCCGGGCTGTGTTAGCACCCAGATGGGTGTAGTGCAGAACGAGTAGCACCTCGTAGTACTCACACACGTACGAGACTCGATGACGACCTCCGATCTCCGATCCAGCGAAAGTGGCGGAAGTAGACCTCCGGAACCGGAGTTTCTACAGCACGACAACCGCCGTGTAGCAGAGATGCCTCAATCCCACTATAGGCCACAAACAAGGGAGGCCTACCGTGGAAGATACGAGGTAGGGGAGAATACCAAAGAAAACCGATCTTGATTCGGAGTAATTATGAATTTCTCATGAATTTCTGTGTATTAAATATGTGCACCCTGCCCATCTATATATAGGTAGAGGGGAGGGAGTCAACCCCTCTCCCCTAGTGACGGGGATCAACCCCGGCAAATCCCATGGTCAGGGACCCTGGGTTAGTCATGAGAGGCACAGGTTGGACGATATCTCGTCAGCTAACAGGAGGAGACGTTCCTGCTCGATATTATTGCTTGGAGATGCGATTACAGGGAAGGCCAAGGCTAGTGTGCACAAGGCTGGGGTTACAGATTGTGTATTAGTTTCCTAGGACAGTAGACCAGCGACACATGGGGCACGATTTACCCAGCTTCAGGCCCCCGGAGGGAAAACCCTACATGCTGCTTGTCTGATCTTGTATTGATGATGATGTAAAGAGGTGCCGCGAGGGCTTTGGTGGAGAGAGATCTGTCTAGTCCTATGCGTGGGGGTTTCGGTGGTGAGTTGTGACCTAATCTAGAGAGGTGCCCCTGCCTCGCTTTATATAGATAGCCAGGTAGGGGTTTACATGAGTCCTAGTCGACTACAAGTAGGAGTCCTTGTCTTGTGCCTCAAGTCTTCGTCTTCACGTCTTATTCAATCATGTCGGTGTCCACGAGTGGACCTCTGGTGCGCCGCCATCCATGACACGCACCAGGTACCCTCACGTAGAGGAGTCCTGGGGTCACCCCGTCGTCACATAGAAAGCTGGGACTAAAGTCCCTTTCTAGGGAGAGGGCACCGGCCAAGGGGGAGGGGTGGCGCCCTCCTCATGGGCCCCAGGGCCCATGGCGCCTCCCTTTTTCCCCTTTTCTTTTTCCCTTTTATTTCCCCTAGTGGGCATTTTTCTCCAATAAGGCCCATTGCACCTTTTAATTAAAATAAAATGTTTTAAATTATTAATTCAATTAATTAATAACTAAAACATATTATGCCATCTCCCGGTGATCCGGAACACCTTCCGTCTCACTCCGAAACTTCTTCGCGTCAACACGGAACATTTCCGGTGCTGCTTACTTTATTCTCCGATAACTACGATAGTTCCGAAAAGGTCTCCGATTTCATCGAGCCCTTAAGTGTGTTACCCTACGGTCCGGGAACACTCCAGTCATGACCGAGATTAGGCTACGATCAGTGATCATCAGCGGGACCTGGATGTCCATAATGACCCCTCTGCATTCCGGATATTAATACCGATTGGACCTTACGTCGTATAGCATTCCCTTTGTCAGCGATACTGGATTGTTCCGAGATTCGATCAACGACATCCAATGTCTGGTCCAACCTCGTTATGAAAAATCCTTATTCACTCGTTCCCGTGATATTCATCCCCGTGACCTAGTCACACGCTGCGCAGCTTTATGGATGGAATCTCACCGAGTGGTCCCTGAGTATCTATCCATCACATGGATTAATAAATCCCGCTCTTGTAACAATACTCCTCAACATATCTCCATGGAATACCGAAGATACAACTGTTATGGCCCGCATATTTCAGTCAGGCGGTGGGATGTAAGTCAAAGCATCCGAGAAGATAGCAATTGTACAAGTACTCACGATCAAAGGAACGGTCTAGTACGTTCTGTAATTACAACACTGAACCTTCATAAGTTTGATCATGTTGTAATGCTTACGACGGGTAATGTTCATCATGTCCATGATCGCGAAACCACGACCATCATGTTGACCATGAACTATTTGTTGAAATAGAGGCTAATTAGGAACACCGGGGGTTTCAATACCACACCTGTATCATTGTTTCACTAATACAGTTCTAGCACGGTATGAAACTGGTTATGAACTTGCTTAGATATATTGGAATAATCATATATTATTTGCCTCTAGAGAATATATCCAATAGCATGAACCCGTAATCATGCATAATGCTCCCTCTTGGAGTTACTACCTACTACTTGGTCAAAGCAATAAAAAACAACGGAGAACATGCAAAAATTACTCAGGAATAAAAATATAAAAGAGAAGAACCAAATATATTACTCATCACAATATGAACATAGTCTCATAATCCATCAGATCCCAGCAAACTCAACATAGCAACAGCAGAAAGAATTACATATGTTCCTTGATCATGTAGGGAAGCTCATAAGGTCTAATCCATGAAGTACAAACAGGTTGAGACGACATCACATAGCTACTGATCATGGACCCATGGTCCAAGGTGGACTACTCACGGATCATCCGGGAAGCGTCCATGGTTGTCGATCAGCTCCCGGAGGTCAATCCTCCCTCCGCCAGGGTGCCGGGAAGAGGTCTTCTGGTGCTCCCGATCTTGGAAGCGCGGCGGCGGCGGAACAGAGGCGAGATCGCGAAAAAGGGTTCGGTCCTCGGGCGTTTCGGAGATTGAGGTAAATATAGGCGAAGGGGGCAGCCTCTCGACGCGGCCCCACCCTAGGCCGCGCCCCATGGCCGCCTGGGTACCAGGTGGGGCCCCTCTGGACCCCTTCGAGACTCTGGAAATTTCCGGTACGCTGATTTTTTATATATTTTTCTCAGAAATTTTCTATGATTTTACGTAATGGGAAAACCTGAAATAAAAAGACAACAGAAAACATAAACTGGCACTGGGATGCACTGAGTTAATAGGTTAGTCCAAATAAGATCAAAAGTGTATCAAAAGCATAGAAATATCACCCAAAACATGCATGAAAAAAGCAGAAACTATAGCTACGTTTGGGACATATCAGTACCCTCGGGAGGTCCATGTCTTTTCGGGCGTCACCAACCCTTTGCCGACTAGGGCCGGCGCCAGGGCCTCGGGCAGTCCGGTCTAGTGCGGCAACACAGAGGAGATGATGGCGAGAGCATCCTCCACCAACCATCACAGCGTCACAGACACATACGAGAGGGCGGAGAGAAACGCTGCAACAACAACTAAGGAAGGGCCAAGTGACACACATGATATGTTGTACAAACTTGTGGATATCGACAACGGTCCGACTACGGTTCATGCCGAACTGGAGAAGACCCGTCAGCGCCTCGCAGCGCAAGCAGACGTCATCACCACTAAGAAGCGTCGGCTGGACACGACCGTGCAAGAGTACAACGCCGCGCACGGCATAGTTCCACGCGCAATAGATTCAGTGCTACCGAGGAGCTTCGCATATCTGGCCGAGGTGTTGGCAAGGAACTAGTTGGGGACACGCAACCGGTTGCGTAGGGAATTATCTCCGCATCTGACATCTAGCTCTCCGGCAAGGAACCGGAGGGCCGCAAAGCAGATTGCACTCGAGCTGGAGTATTTGGAAGGCGATGAGCTGCGGGAAAGGACGCGCCGAATGCGTGAGCTCCTGGCGGCAGAAAAGAATCAGAAGGCGGCAACGAAGCCACCTCCATGACCAGCTGGATTGAAGCAGGGACCTCGACCGACTGCGGGATGATACGTCCAAAATGAATCACTATTTTGTATCATAATTCACCACTATTTATTGATATATTTCACATTATAATGTCTCTCTCATGATGTTTTTACTTGCTTTACATAGTTTATCACTTTCCGGTGCCGAAACAGCAGACTCATGAATCAATGGGGAAAAGTGCACATAGAGTGGACATATCAGCACATCTCCAACTGACCTGGAAATTTTAGGGAATTGTTTTCAGAAGATATAAGGAGGGCACACAAAAGATCAGCTGGAGGGGGGCCACCATGTGCCCTAGTGGCGCGGCCACCCCCTAGGCCGCACCACCTGGCCTTCTGGGTGGGGGGGCAACCCTTGGCCTCTCCTTTGGCATACATACTCCCCAAAACCTAATTCTTTGGGGGGGGCAAGTTAGATCAGAATTTCCACCGCCGCTCCAAAGCGGAAACCACCAGATAAGAAAAGACCTTTCCGGCGGGCATATTCCGTCGGGGAGAACTCCTCCCAGAGGGGGAGATTGTCCTCATCGTCGTCACAATCGTCACGAGCATCATCGATATCACCATCACCATCATCCCCAACACCATAACCATGTGACGCCCCCAAAATCAAGCCGTGTATATTAATCATACACGCACCTGCACAGTTATACATATTTTTTATCTGTGTTCACTCCCTAAAGTGATCACGGCCCGCTATCTAATCCTGTTTGTCTAACAATGCGCTGGGCTCACTGCTGAATAATGCATAGTTATAATAGGCAACGTAGGATGAAGGAAGGTAAATCAAGGGGCGACAAAAATAGGCTATGCAATAGAATAGGATTGTAACACAGCACTAGAAGTAACAATGCCTAGTGCAAGAAATGTAGTAGTAGGTGATTGCTCGGAGCGGGAATTTATCCGGGGATGAACTACCGGCTCCGGGTGATTATCGACAAACGACCCGGAGGGGGAATGTCTTGTGTTCGTTGTGTTAGAGGGGTGTGGTTGGTATACAGATAGCGTATCCACATTTGTTGTATTTTTTTGATCAAGTTTCATGTATAAAGTTTTTGAATCTGACTTACGGTTTAAAAGATATTCAAATTCAAAGGTTAAATCAATTTCTGGATTTATTTTATTATTAATAGAAACATTATCCAAAATAGTACAACTGACATGGGGGACCCACATGTTAGTGGCAGTGACATTTAAACATTTTCATTAAATAGCTAATTAGCAGAGGGCCCACATGTCATACTCAGTGCATTTTTATAAATCATTTTATTTAATTCCAAAAGCAGCGGGACCCGTGTAACACCCCGAGTGTCAAGCTACAGTAATGCTCATGATTAAGATAAGTCATTTTGAATTATAGTGCTTGCTCACCTTGGATCCTATCTCAATTCAAATTCAACCCAATTAAAATTTGCAAAAAAACCAAGTGGCAATTCATGTTCAACCAAAAATTGTGCAAACAATTTTATAAAATGCCTAAAAGTTAGTAGATCACTATACAAGGTTATGGATATTTATTGCAACATTTAAATATTTTAAACAATTCAAAAAGTAGTTGAAACAATCCCATTTAACCATTTATTATTTAAATAAAATCCAAATGAATTTATTTGGTGGCCAAACCTTTTGTAGCATCATATTAAATTAAAATATAAATATTGGAGCAATTCTCATATTTTACAAAAATCAAATAGTAGCTCAACAAAACAGAGACATAAAAGCAAAAAGAAAGAAAACCAAAATAAAAAAAGGAAAACTATATGTCGCCTAGAGCAACTCCACATCCCGTTGTCGACGCAATGGACAACGATCGCCACCCGCCGGCCATCCCCCGGTTCCCGGCGAATATCTTTTTCCCTCCCCTGTTCGTTCCCCCACCCCACACCCGAGCCGCCATGGGCGCAACTCCTTGAGCTCGCGCGGCCACTGGCCAAACCAGCCCAGGCCAGTGTGTCCCTGGAGTTCGCCGCCGTCGACTACATCCCCCTACGCGAGGGAACCGAGTCGGGATGCCCTGTGTGCGCGGGATCGAGGTCGTCTTCCACCTCGGGCCGCCGAATGCCCCGGCCGAATTCGCTGCCGTTGAGCCCTCTCCGGCCACACCAAGCCATCCACCGCGCTCATTGTGAGCCACTGTGTCGAACGCCCCCTTTTCCCCCCTCCGCTTGGTCTCTCCCTCGTCGTTTGCCGCGGAGCCATGTTCCGGCCGCCATAGGTGCTTGCCGTGGCCGAAGTTTTGGTTGTCCCCTTGGACCAGCGAGACCCCAGTAGGTGCACGACCCAAGACTCCTTTGGTTTCCTCTCTCCCGTGCCCCAATTTGGTCGCCGGAACCGAGAAATTGGCCGCTCCGTGCTCGACCGCCATTGCCACCGGAGCTCGAGCTCCTACGCGAGCTCGCGCGGCCACGCCCGCCAGCATGCGCCTTCCGTGGCCACGCGCCGGTCACTGCCCGCCCGCAGCGCCCCTGCTGGCCGGACCTAGCCGCGCCCCCCTCGCCCGCATGGTAGCGCCGCCGTTCCCCTGCTCACCGGCGAGGGTGCTGGTTGTTAACCAGTGGCTTGGCCCACTGCCATGTGGGTCCAGCCCTTAATTAACCTGCGCTTTTAAGACAAATGGAAATAACTTTTGTATCACTTACATGTGGGCCCGAGGCCATAACTTAGATTTAAGGAATTGTTAATGTTCCAGAGACTATGACATGTGGGTCCCAACCCCACTTAAACCTCTGTTAATTTAAATAACTGCTAAATTGCACATGTGTCACTTACAAATGGGCCCTACATGTAAATAATTAATTTAAATGGAATTTAATGCTAGTGTGGCTGACATATGGGACCCACTAGTCAGTTGACCAGTCAAAGTCCCAGCCTATGACATGTGGGTCCCAGTTGTTAGTTTGACTAGTTAAATTAACTGTTGTGGATAATGTTGATTTATTAATAAAAGATATTCTCAAATTGTTTTAAATTGAATAACACTTAGAAAATCAATATCTTTTAATCCGTATATCAGATGGAAAAACTTTATACATCAAAATTGCTCAGAAAAATGCAAAGAATACAAATATGCTACCCGCATACCCACCGCACCCATCTAAAATAACGAACCCGAGACTTTCCCCCTCCGGATCGTCTGTCCGGTAATTACCCAGTACCGTATAACTATTCAGATGATTTGATTCTGAACATGAAAGTTGTTCGGATTGGATCAACTAACACGGATACACCATCCATATGCTTGTCAGATGTCCACGACACCTCCGTCATGGTACCTTCCCCCTCCGGACACCCTATCCGATAATTACCCCGGAGCTGGCAGTTCATTCCCGGATGAATTTCCGCTCCGAGCACAATGCATCGTACTAAGTTAGAGCACCGATAACAATTCATATATCATGCTCTTCATCTGTTTGCTATGATTGCTTTGTATTTATTTTTTCTTCCCCCTCCCTTATTGTCTGGTAGACCCTGTTGTTGCCGCCGACTAAACAGTTGCCGAGTTCGACTACATCATCGACGATCGTACCCCTCCCACGAGCTTCCAGGTAAGCAGAGCCTTTCTCTTCCCCAGATATCGCCTATCTTTTCCGTACATTTCTTGCAATAGGCATTGTTACTGCTGCTGCTACGTTACAATCCTATTCAATTGCATAGCCTGTTTTTGTCGCCCCTTGATGTACCTTCCTTTGTCCTATGCTGCCCATTAAAATTATATATTTTATTCAGCAGTGAGCCCTGCGGTTTGTTAGCTAGGATTAGATAGCAGGCCGTGACCACTCTAGGGAGTGACACGGATACGTTATATTAACTATAACAGATACGGTACAATGCAGACACCGCCTAAGGCCCCCTACCTCAGTTTTGCCGAGCCACCATCAAGTGGAGCCACCAGGAGTAATCCTCATACTCCACTCGTTGCTGACTCTGTATAGCTGCTCTAGGTACTTGAGCAACGGTTGTCCTTAAAGGTAAGAGTTGGGCGACCCAACGGTGCCCGCGAGAGGTATTGCGTCGGGAACGACAGGGAGGGTACGACGGACGTTACTGGCGTGCTTGGCCCCTGCTCGTATCTCGCGAGAGTTACCAAACCACGAAAGTCGAGCTCTACCAAGAGCACACGCGAGATAAGGTAAGGAGTCGGTTCACCTTGTTGGTAACCGCAGAGACTTGGTGGGACGATAGGGAAGGCACCGATGTACTGGTGGTCCTGACTGTTGTCGTTGTCCGTGGGTCAGTTAAGTCGGGTCAACGATAACGGTTGTCACGTAGGTTAATTAAAATGCTAAATGTTTCGACGGATTACTTGAGAGGCCCGTTGGTCTTTACGCACTACCTTCATGTGGGATAAGGAGTTATGGGCTCCCCTGCATCATAGTTTGTCCGAAAGCTCTTCAGACGTTAGCAGTACCACGGGCTGATAGCCGGGAAGCGGTGTTGTCTTCTTTGCTGCAGCAAGTGTGTTTGGATTTGCTTTTTCTTCACCGGACAGTCTCGTACCGTTCAGGAGCGGGGAAGGGTGAGGGACCTAGACCCCTGAGCGCATAGGATATAGTCCGGCGGATGGCCTCTCTGTTGAGCCTAGGATGGGCTGCGTCGTGTCGGATAGCTTTGGTGTAGCGTTCCCTAACAAGGTTCCCTCCACCCTAGAGATCCGAGCGTGCAGGATGAACAGTAGTCCACCCCTGCAGGGAGTTTAATCTATTCGATTAGCCGTGTCCATTGTCACAGGACGCTTTATGCTCAAGCTAGACCTTACCACTACAAACTACTACTACTAAACTGTATGGTTCCGGGTTTTCTTCCTCGTAGGGCAGTCGAGGAGGGGAACTCAGAGGCATTTATTATTATTAATCATTACAACTTACTATTATACAATGTTGTAGCAACTTCTGCTTCATTGTTACTTTATGCTCTATATGAACTGTTGGTTGTTCTCTTCTTTTGCTTCAAGACTCGTCAGAAGATACTAGTCTTCGATAGGCCTAGTTTCTTATCCTTATTTTTTTTTCTACCTTGCAGTCCACTATATACAACCTCCCCTTCCCATTTGATACAAATGCATAAATTCTTTGTAGCGGACGTAAGACTCGCGGGTATGCTAGATACTCACCCTTGCTTTATTTTCCCCTTTTTGTTTTTTCCCTGACCAGCCACTGCAGTCGACGTTGGAGCCTAGGATTCCAGGAACAGGAGATCCCCGATGTCTACCACCACAACATGAAGATCCCCGATGCCTTCTACGACGTCGAGTTCCCGTTGACCAGGAGTAGTTTGGAGGTTCCCAGGTAGGAGGCCTTGCCTTTTCGATTTGTTTTTATTTGTGCTAGCCTTCTTAAGGCAACCTTGTATTCTTGTGTCTGTACTCAGATACTTTTCGTTCCACTAACTTTGTGATTTCAAGTTGTTGTATTCGAGCGCTCGTGGCCCCTGGCTTGTATTAAACAGTTTGTATTATTTTACTTGTAGAGTTGTGTTGTGATATCTCACCGTGAGTCCGTAATCTTGATCTTGTACCTTGCGTGTATGATTACTGTACATGGTCTGATTTTGGGGGCGTCACAACCCGGCTGTCATTGACACATGTGTTAATTAATCACTTTTAATTATCCAGGGGGTTAGCTTAAGTTACTAGGCCCACATGTCAGTGCCCCAGAGGGGTATCTCCACTTGTTTAACAGCTGGTTAATTACCAGGACCCCTGGCCCACCTGTAAGTCTCTACTTAGTGCTAATTAATCACCTAACAGGGTGGGAGGCACCTAGAAATGACCCCAGTTGATGCCAGCGACGAACATCAGGCCTGCGGCGAGCCACACCGAGGCGGTGCCACGGGAGGCACGGGCGCGCTATTGCTGGCACACGGGCACGCCGGGCGCGCACAAGGGGTCCATGGGCGCGGCGAGCACGACCTCTGGCTATGGAGGTAGTGGCCGGCGACATGACACCGGCGCCACTGGCTGCGGTGGAGGCGCGCCAGGGAGCATGCATGGGAGCGGCGGCTGGAACTACCAAACGGTAGCCCACACCCTCCCGCATCTATTGAGGTCCGCGAGGTGACTGCAGGCCTCGACGACAACCACCCGAGCGGCGGCCGGAGCACGGAGGACACGGGGTGGCAACACGAGCAACAAAATTGAGCGCGGGAAGGCAAGGAAGGAGGGGGAGCTCACCAGGAGTGTGATGGCGAGTTCGAGAGGGGAAGAGGAGCACCAGAGCGATGCCAGTCGCCGGCAATGGTGAGGCGGCCGTGGCAGGAGGGGTGGCCCGATTCACGGCCTCTAGCGTGGCCCCACCCGAATTGATGCCCGGGGAAGATGTAGATGTCGACGAAGAGTGGCTTGGACATGTCGGTTGGGAAGGGGAGATGCAGTGGCCGTGCAAACGCCCGAGCTGGCGTCTATGTCGGCAACGGGATCGAGCGGGGAGTGAAGATGGCGAGGGGGCAGCAAGATCTAGGGTTTGCACCGGGGGAGCTGCGGGGTGGTCTTATCCCCGGCGGCGAGCCACTGGATGGCTGCCACGGCGGCACGCCGCGGCTCGACCACGGGATGGCCGCCACGCCATGGCCGTGAATAGGGGGAGGGAGAAGAAGAACAGGAGTGGACTAAGCTCGGGGTGGGCTTCACCCAGGGCGAAGAATAGCCCTTTTTCTATTTTGTGTTTCCTTTTCTTTCGTTTGTTTTCTGTTTGTATTTTGTTGGTCCATTAAATATTTTTTGTTAAACATGAGACTAACACCAATATCAGTGCAACACCACATAGTGATGCCACAAAAAGTGTGGTGCAAAATTAAATCACTTGCATTTTATTTTATTTCCAAAGGAGTCATATGGGATTACTTCGCACTGTTTTTATTTGTTTTAGCTATCAAATGATTTTCATTCAATGTGAAACTTGTTGGTACATTTGTGTTGCACCATGTAGCAGTGCCGCAAAAAGTTTGGGAATTTTATAAATTCATTTGTTTTTTTTAACTGCAACTAGGCTATTTTTCTACTAGTTTGAATTGTTTGTAATTTAAATTCATTGCAATAAATACCAAAGGTTGGTTTAACATGGTCCACCGATTTTTAGGCATTTAGCTAAATTTGCTGCACAATTTTTGGACAAAGTTTTATTGACCACAATGTTTTTAATATCAAAACAAAAGGATTTTTTGGAGATGATCAATTGCAAAGTGGATCAAGGCATGATTAGCAACACTAATGGTCATTAGCATAATGATTACTGTTACATGACAGTGAGGGTGTTATGAATCTCCCCCACTACAAGAATTCTCGTCCTGAGATTCTAAGCGGTAGAGGGGAGAAGATCGGGGTATTCTTCACGAAGACGATCTTCACGTTCCCAAGTGGTTTCATCTTCAGAATGATTTGACCACTGAACTTTGAGGAACTTGATTTTCTTGTTGAGAGTTTGACATTTAGACTGATCAAGAATGCGGATTGGATGTTCTTCATAAGAAAAGTCATGTCGCAGTTCCAGCATTCCATGATCTACTGCTCGGATAGGATCCTTGAAACAGCGACGAAGTTGCGACACGTGGAAGACATCATGGAATTGGGAGAGGTTTGATGGAAACTCCAATCAGTAAGCCACCGGTGCACTTTTGGAGAGGATACGGAACGGGCCAATGTAGCGAGGAGCTAACTTGCCTTTGATTCCTAAACGATGAGTGGCCCTCATGGGAGTCAAAAGGAGGTAAGCTTGTTCACCATGTTGATAGACCATTTCTTTGTGTTTGCGGTCATAGTTGCTCTTCTGGCGGGACTGAGAGCCTTCAAGTGTTCACGGATAACGCGAACCTGATATTCAGCATGCTGTATACCAATGAGGGTTCATTCCCCAGTTTCTGACCAATTCAGAGGGGTTCGACACCGACGTCCATAAAGAACTTCAAAGGGGGCCATCTGCAGACTAGCTTGATAGCTATTGTTCTACGAGAATTCAGCAAACGGAAGAGATTCCTCCCATTTCTTATCAAATGAAATGACACAAGCTCAAAGCATATCTTCAAGCACTTGATTGACTCGTTCAACTTGTCCTTGCGACTAGGGTTGATAAGCCATGCAGAAATTTAGGTGAGTGCCCATAGCTTCTTGGAAACTATCCCAAATTCTTGAGGTGAAAATGCTGCCACGGTCTGAACTGACCTCCAACGGAATACCGTGGAGGGAAACAATTCTGGAAACATAAAAGTTTGCTAACTGACTAGCAGAGATCTTCTCCTTCACTAGCAGAGAGTGGGCAACTGATGCACCCAAAACGCATCTACTTTTCCAAGCACTTTGCATCGTATTTCTCTCCTGAGTTCCCCCATAATTGAATAAATCTGCAGAATCTGACGTTGTTTTTAGCAAAAGACTTCTTTCCATCTATTTTCGCAGGAATTTTCACAGGGGACGAAAACCACGTAACTTTTTATGGAAAAGAAGGGAAATGAGCACCAGATGGGGCCGGGGGGCCACCCGAGGGCCAAAAGGGGGCCCCACACGCGGCCAGATTCCTTGGCCGCGTGGGGTCACCCCTTTTGGGCCCAGGTGGCCCACTCCGGCTAGGTCTTCGACGTACCCCTCCATATATACGAGAAACTGACGGGTTTCGAAGGAGAGGGCTGTTCGAGAAACGGAGAGCCGCCGCCACCACGATCTTCGATTTCGGAGTCAGATTGATCCGGGATTTCACCCCCGGAGGTGGAATTCGAGGGGCTTCGTCACCATCATCATCACCACCATCATCTCCATCGACCATGAGCTCCATCACCCCCTCCATGTGTGAGTAGTTGCTGTAGGCATGTGAGGGGTGAGGGGTTTTGGATGAGATTGATCATGTAATTGCTACCCGGTATGCGGGATCTAGGGGTTTTTCTTGAGAATTCTTATGTCTTATGTTGATGCACTATTGCTAGGCTTAATGCTTGTTACTAGGGCCGAGTGGCATGATTTCAGTACTAAACTTGCATTGCTACATCATATATATGAGTTTGGTATCTATCTGCAATGTGTATTACCTGCTATTATATTGAACCTGCGAACCCTAAAGTGACAGCTAGGGAAAACAAGCGGGATATGTTCTAGTTTGAGGATTATGTATGTTCATGGAGTGTTAATGCATTGGTCCGGGCTATTCGAAAGGGTAGACCTTAATTACCTGTAGTTCCAAGTTGGCCCCGGTGAAATGGGCAGGTAGGACAATAGGCTTTGTGGAAATTCTCTTGGTTAGTACGCACAATGATTTACGGAACACACACCTACATAAAACTGAGATAGAGAAAGGACCCGCTGCTAGCAAAACATTATTATATGATCAATCTTATCCGTGCAACACCCCGCTGTCACCTCATGCCTGCGTTTTAGTTTCTGGTTTACTTCCACTCTTTTCCGGTGAAAACTGGGAAAACACTTGCTCTCCATTTACTTTCTGTTTGTTTACTTTCACCGCATTATTACACTCACCACTCTCGCTGCAAGTTTGTTGATACACAGGTGTGGTTGGGAGTGACGTCCCAATTGCTAAAGTCTCACCGGTATTCTTGTGTTCCCACTGAGTCGAACTACAAATTTGGGTAATACTTCCCATCGAAGACTACGATTGATATCCTGCACTTGGGAGCCATCAAGACTGTTTTCTGGCACCGTTGCCGGGGAGCCTAGCTTTATTGGTAAGACCACTTGTTATTGTCTACTTGCTGCACTTTCTTGTTCCCTACAATGGGAAAGGGAAAGGACACTCCGAAGGAGGTAATTCCTTCAACTACTCGTTCTGGTAATGATTTGCCTAGTAGACCAAAAATTTCACCTAATGTTGTTTCTACTGTGGCTGCTAAGAAAAAGAAAGGAATATCTGGTAAATTACCTTTGTCAAAAATGTCTACTGGTACATCTAATGATCAAACACTTGATAATGTAGACAAAGAACTAGCTTCTGAAATTCCTGAAACTATTGAAACACCTGAGGCAACTGAAATTCCTGAATCTTCTGTGGATGAAAATGTAGAACTTGAGCTAGAAAGAAATGAAACTCGTAGAGAGTATGAATATGGGGCCTCTTCTAAAGAAGAAGAAGCATTTATTGAGGCCTTTATATCACCTGATTATTCAAAACTTGATAAACTCTCTATTTATGATGATGCATCTCTTGGAAATTGTTTTGCTGCTACTAGGAATTTGTGTGGTCCAGCTATTAGGATTAGAGATAAAAATTATTAATTCAATGTTAATCCTGAGATAATCGAGATAGTTGAGAAATCTAGATTCTGTGGAAAGGATGAGGAGTCTCCTCTTGATCATATTGCTGAATTGCATGCTTTATCTACTGCATTTGGAAATGATGAAATCCGTCAACATTATTTATTCTTAAAATTGTTTCCTTTTTCTTTGGGTGAAGATGCTAGAGTTTGGTATAACCGTTTAGGACCAGCATGTATTACTAGTAAGGAAGAATGCTTGCAATTGTTTTTCAATAAATATTTTCCTGCTGAAAGGATACATGCATTAACTGTTGAAATTGGCAATTTTAGACAAGATAACAAAGAGAGTCTACCCCAAGCTTGGGGGAGATTTGGTAAAATGTGTAAGAAATGTCCTGGTCATGGTTTTAAACCTCATGAATTGCTTGATATATTCTATAATGGACTAATGGGGGAAACAAGAGACTACCTTGATAGTATTGCAGGGAATATCTTTAGGGACAGAAGTGTTGATGAAGCAATTGAATTACTGGAGTCTATTCTCGGAAATGAAGCTGATTGGCACATTGAGGAGATAGATAAAAATGAGACACTCCCAGAGAAGAAAGGAGGTATGCTCGAATTGAACCAAGAAGCAATGGCTGAAGCTTCCAAGGATATTAAAGAGAAGGGAATTAAAACCTCCCATCTCAAGGAATTATCTGAAATGGGTATTAAACTTCCTACTGATGAACCATGTTTTCCAATTCAAGTGAACTCTATACTCCCTATGGAAGGTAATGAGAAGGTAACACCTCCCATTGATGTCTCTTATGTTAACAATTTTGCTTATCATGATAATCCTGAGGAGCGTAAAATTAGAATGACTATCATGGAAAACCATCATAAAATTAATTTCCTCCGTGAAAATTTAAATGCTAGTGTAGGGGAAGTTAAAAGAATTGTTAAACATTGTGAAATGATGAACAATCAAGTTGAGCAAATGATTTCTTTACAAAATCAATTGTATGAAAATCTGAATAAACAAAAACAACTATGTGGAGTTAATACAAGGGGAGGTGCAAGCACCCAGGATCCTGATTATCCTGATGATCATCCTAAAAGAAAAGAGCAAGTTGCTCTTAAAGATAAATCTTTTGCAGGTAAATCTCCCAATGAAAATGAGCATGATGATGACTCCACTGAGCAAGACAAGGATATTTCTATTTCTGATGCTGAGACTGAGGATGATAATAATGAAGAAGAAGAATCATCTCCACCTGATATTGCACAACATGATGATAATAATGAAGAAGCTGCTGATAAGGAGGATCCTCAGCCTCCTATTGAGAAGACTAAGAAGAAGAAGAAGCCAAATAAAGATAAAGATAAAGGTAAAGAAAGGGATCCATGGGTGCAAAGACCCATTCCATATCCCCAAGAGGTATTAAAAACAAAAGATGAAGAAAGGTATGGGCAATTTTATGATATGATTAAGAATATGAAATTAGAGATTCCACTTATTGATGCTATTAAGAATCCTCCATATTCAAAATACATGAAAGATATTGTCACTAATAAAAGAAAGATACCTACTGATGCTATTACTGCTATGCTTGCTGACTATTCATTTAAAGGAAAATTGCCTGAAAAACGTGGAGATCCTGGTATTCCTACTATTCCTTGCAAAATTAAAGAAGCCTATGTGAAATATGCATTATGTGATTTAGGAGCTGGTGTTAGTGTTATGCCTTTTTCACTATATAAGAAGCTTAATTTAAACAAACTAGTTCCAACAGAAATATCTTTACAAATGGCTGATAAAACAACTGCTATACCTATAGGAATATGTGAGGATGTTCCCATCTCTATTGCTAATGAGTTGATACCTACTGATTTTGTTATACTAGAAATGCCTGAAGATGATAATCTATCTATTATTCTTGGGAGACCTTTTTTTGAATACTGCAGGAGCTGTGATAAATTGCACTGAGAGCAAAGTGACATTTAATGTCAAAGGCAAAGAGCACACTATTTATTTTCCCAAGAAGAAACATGTTACAAGTATGAGCACAAGTGTGAATTCTATACAAATAAATTCTATTATGATTGGTAGCTTTGAAATACCTCTACCACCTCCAGCACCAAGGTATGAGATATTAATGATTGGGACCATTCCCATCAAATATGAGGTAACTTGATTTATTGTTTTACAATAAGTAATAATAAGAATCATGAGCCATATTCTTTACATGCTGCTAATGAGACCTGATCAACCTCATTACTAATGTGGAAATGATAAAAGCATGATTCACAAACATTTAAATTGCATTTCTTTTAATGTTATTTGCTTTAAAATTGTGAGACATAGACATAGTATTAAAAATTTTAGAATCAGAAATCACAGAATATGAAGTTTTAGAAATTCTTTGTAGAAATGTTTCACGTAAAATTCCAGAAAAATTAGGGGGTCAGTTTTTTGCCCGAAGGGACCAGCAGCCAGTGGGGGAGCACCAGCAGGCCACCAGGGGCCAAAATAGGTACCTCCACGCGGCCAGATTCCTTGGCCGCGTGGGATACCCTATTTTTGGCCACAAGTGGGTGCTGGGGCCCATCCAATGCTCATCTGCTCCCTTTCGACCGCAAACCAACCCCAGTTCATCTCCTCCATTTTTCCCGTGCTCTGTTTCTCCGTCAATCCTCGATCTCCACATTTGAGGCAGATTTTTCAAATCTGTTTGGTGGAATCACTCCTTGCAAGGTAACATGCTGAACAAGGGAAAGGCATTGCTTGGGATGTCCTTAAGGACTGTGGAGGAGGAGCCACAACAAGAAGAGCCACCGCAGGAGGAGCCCCTACACCAGGCGCCTATGGCATATCCCTGGGGCTTCCCTGAACCACACCTTGGAGCACAAGCGTGGCAGGATCCATCCTTCTTCCAAGGAGGTTCGTCGAGTTTTGGTCATGATTACCACCCAGGATACTAGCTTGATCACAAGCTTGGGGGAGTATTTCTCTCCCTCCTCATTCGTTGTGTTATATCATTCGCATGTTATTTGTTGTTTTATGTTCATTAAATCTGAAAAACACAAAAATATTTTTTGTTATTTGTTAGTTAGTTTACTTCTGGTCATTTACATTATGTTTCTAAAAATCAAAAACCACAAAAAGATTTTTGTTTTCTTGAGTCTAGTATAAATACGGAGCTGCAGGAATTGCTGAAATATGTTCACTGTTATATCCTTTACTCTTTACTTGTGACTCCGTTTGAGCTGAAAATTTAATCACTACTGCAATTTTTCATGACCTTCACCTAAGTAAAACATGAAATTTTTTTTTGAGGTGTTTAGGTAGGTAAACAAATTGCTGAATGCAGTAACTTTTTATAGCAAGATTTGAGTTTTTATTGCGCAGTTCAAGTGGGGGGAGGAGAACAACAATGATATGAGAATGTGCTTGAAGGGATGAAAGGTATGACACCTTTGCCGTGCTTATGTATGCTTTTTAATAACAGCAAGTGCACACCTTATGATTCCTTTAACACTTAGAGACATAATAGCAATTGTTTATCTTCTCCGTGGTTTAGTAGAATATATTCTGATGCAACTGAAATATTGTTTAGTGTCATTACTTGGCTGATAGATTGAATAATTGTAGCCTTAAGCAAAGGTGTACGCATCCCATTGTGCTTACTGAACTTTCCAACCAAGAAAAGAATTAGAGAAAAATTTCATGAATGATAAACGTGGAGTCTTATGCTTGACGAACTTATGGTTGGGAGTTAGTCTAAATGTGTATCACATGGAAAACTTTCAACGCTGCACTAAGAATTTTATATTCAAGTTGATATCATGTTCTTTTAACTGTGGATGCCTGTCATGCCGAAATGAGGTAGAGGAATAGTAAGTCTTGATGAGTAAGTACATATGATTAGAGAGACACATTGGGCCTCTAACCCAAGCCATGCGATATCATGGTGGAAATTTACTTATAGCTAGAATGGACTCCGCAACATATCCTATAATAAAATAAGAAGCTATGCATATAGTGAATGAAATAAAAAAAGGATAATGAGTCCGTTCCATTTGTTTGTCTTGCCATTTTGACATGGGCTGGTTTCCATGTCATGGGGCAAGAGGTACCCCAATTGCTGCTCTCTATGATGTCATTAATACTTACAATGATTGTACAAGGCTTATTAGGAATCTAGAGTTGAGTAATCATGGTGCGGGACTTCGCTTTTAAGGGGCATGAGGCTTTCAACTTGTAGTTTGTCAAGCATAAGAATCAAAATGAAAAATTAATGATTTAGCAAAACTGAGAGTAAGGTAGTAAGCACAATGATTTTACTTGTCAACATATGAAAGAATCAGAGATCTCAAAAATCTTGATATGATTCAATCGTCAGCGATGCACAAGCCTTTGTTTATGTCTACAATTGAGCAAACTCATTCAAGTATTAACACTTCATGTTATTTCTATTGCAACAAGTATATATGCTTCAACACTGAGTAGATGCACACTTGCTAGTATTTTGCTACTTGTTACAGGAATCATATCTTGAGTATTTGCTAGTATTAATTGGCGATGCATATGCAATGCAAAGTTCTTGTCAAAGTTTTTATCGCTTCTGCACTGCGTTTGAGTTGTTCGAGGACAAACAACGAGCTAATCTTGGGGGAGTTGATGCACCCAAAATGCATCTACTTTTCCAAGCACTTTGCATCGTATTTCTCTCTGGAGTTCCCCCATAATTGAATAAATCTGCAGAATCTGACGCTGTTTTTAGCAAAAGTCTTCTTTCCGTCTATTTTCGCAGGAATTTTCACAGGGGACGAAAACCACGTAACTTTTTATGGAAAAGAAGGGGAATGAGCACCAGATGGGGCCGGGGGGCCACCCGAGGGCCAAAAGGGGGCCCCACACGCGGCCAGATTCCTTGGCCGCGTGGGGTCACCCCTTTTGGGCCCAGGTGGCCCACTCCGGCTAGGTCTTCGACGTACCCCTCCATATATACGAGAAACTGACGGGTTTCGAAGGAGAGGGCTGTTCGCGAAACGGAGAGCCGCCGCCACCATGATCTTCGATTTCGGAGTCAGATTGATCCGGGATTTCACCCCCGGAGGTGGAATTCGAGGGGCTTCGTCACCATCATCATCACCACCATCATCTCCATCGACCATGAGCTCCATCACCCCCTCCATGTGTGAGTAGTTGCTATAGGCATGTGAGGTGTGAGGGGTTTTGGATGAGATTGATCATGTAATTGCTACCCGGTATGCGGGATCTAGGGGTTTGTCTTGAGAATTCTTATGTCTTATGTTGATGCACTATTGCTAGGCTTAATGCTTGTTACTAGGGCCCGAGTGGCATGATTTCAGTACTGAACTTGCATTGCTACATCATATATATGAGTTTGGTATCTATCTGCAATGTGTATTACCTGCTATTATGTTGAACCTGTGAACCTAAAGTGACAGCTAGGGAAAACAAGGGGGATATGTTCTAGTTTGAGGATTATGTGTGTTCATGGAGTGTTAATGCATTGGTCCGGGCTATTCTAAAGGGTAGACCTTAATTACCTGTAGTTCGAAGTTGGCCCCGGTGAAATGGGCAGGTAGGACAATAGGCTTTGTGCAAATTCTCTTGGTTAGTGCGCACAATGCTTTACGGAACACACACCTACATAAAACTGAGATAGAGAAAGGCCCCGCTGCTAGCAAAACATTATTATATGATCAATCTTATCCGTGCAACACCCCGCTGTCACCTCATGCCTGCATTTTAGGTTCTGGTTTACTTCCACTCTTTTCTGGTGAAAACTGGGAAAACACTTGCTCTCCATTTACTTTCTGTTTGTTTACTTTCACCGCATTATTACACTCACCACTCTCGCTGCAAGTTTGTTGATACACAGGTGTGGTTGGGAGTGACGTCCCAATTGCTAAAGTCTCACCGGTATTCTTGTGTTCCCACTGAGTCGAACTACAAATTTGGGTAATACTTCCCATCGAAGACTACGATTGATCTCCTGCACTTGGGAGCCATCAGCAACCATGGAGAATCGGTGGATGACGACAAAGATAGCATCATGACCCTTCTACGACCTGGGAAAACCAGTGACAAAGTCCATTTCAATCTTGTCCCATTTCCATTCAGGAATAGAAAGTGGTTTCAGAGTTCCAGCAGGTCTTTGATGTTCGGCTTTGACACGACAACAAACGTCACACTCATCAACATAATGACTAATGTCTTGTTTCATGTTAGACCACTAGTACCGCAGACGAATGTATTGGTACATCTTGGTACTGCCAGGGTGGATCGACAAGGGTGTATCATGAGCTTCCTTCATGAAATCAGGGGCGTAGTTCAGGTTGGCCTTGGCTACCGGAACCACTAAACGACCTTTGAAGTACAACGTACCATCATCAGTCGCATGAATAGTGAAGAATGAGGGATTTCTGATGGCGATATGGCGCTTAATCTTCGCAATGTCAGAGTCATAATGTTGTACCATCTTGATTCTGTCGACGAGGTCTAATTCAAGAACCAGGTTATTCACATAACCCGGTGGGAAAATTCTCCATGTTCAACTTGCGAAGCTCTTCATACAGAAGCGGCCGCTGTACTTGAACATCAAGTTCACTACAATAGGCTTTGCGGCTCAGGGCATCAGCCAACACATTAGCTTTGCCAGGGGTGTAAGAAATTCCCATGTTGTAGTCGGCTATTGTCTCGAGCCATCTCTGCTGGCGGAGATTCAGTTCTGGCTGAGTAAACAGGTACTTGAGGCTTTGGTGGTCGGTGTAGATCTCGCAACGATTACCGACGAGGTAATGTCGCCACAGCTTCAATGCATAAATTACCGCTGCCAATTCAAGATCATGGGTCGGATAATTATCTTCGTGAGAACGCAACTAACGAGATACATAAGCAATCACTTCGTGCTCTTGCATTGGGACACAGCCTAATCCTTGACAAGACGCGTCGCAATATATCACGAAGTCCTTCTAAGTATCAGGGGGAGCAAGCATTGTGGGAGAAGTGAGCTTGTCCTTGAGAGCTTGAAAACTTTCTTGGCATTTATCAGTCCACTCAATTTGACGCCCTTGCGAAGTAGATTAGTCAGAGACTTGGCAATCTTGGAGAAGTTCTCGAAGAAACGGGGGCAATAGCTGGCAAGGCCGAGGAAACTTCGGACTTGCTTGAAAGTCCTGGGTGGAGTCCAGTCAAGAATAGTCTGAATACGTTCTGGGTTGTGACGCCCCCAAAATCAAGCCGTGTACAGTAATCATACACGCGAGGTACACGATCAAGATCAGGGACTCACGGTAAGATATCACAACACAACTCTACAAATAAAATAATAGAAGCTGTTTAATACAAGCCAGGGGCCACGAGGGCTCGAATACAACAGCTCAAAAGCACAAAGTTAGCGGAAGCAAAAGTATCTTAGTACAGACACAAAGATACAAGGTTGCCTTAAGAAGGCTAGCACAAAATCTACACTCGATCGAAAAGGCAAGGCCTCCTGCCTGGGAACCTCCAAACTGCTCCTGGTCGTCGGGGATCTTCACGTTGCCGCGGTCGGCATCGGGGATCTCCAGCTCCTAGACTCCAAGGCTCCAACGTCGACTGCAGCGGCCGATCAGGCAAAACAAAAAGGTGGAAATAAAGCAAGGGTGAGTATCTAGCATAACCGGGAGTCTTACGTCCGCTACTAAGCATTTATGCATTTGTATCAAATGGAAAGGGGAGGCTGTATATAGTGGACTGCACGGTAGAAATCAGAATAAGGGTAAGAAGCTAGGCCTATCGAAGACTAGCATCTTCCGACGAGTCTTGCAGCATGAGAAGAGAGATAGCGAACAATTTAAATAAAGCATAAAGTAACAATGAAGCATAAGTTGTTGCAGCATTGTATAATAGTAAGTTGTAATAATTAGCAATGCCTCCGAGTTCCCTCCCTCGACTTCCCTGCGAGGAAGAAGACCCGAAACAATACAGTTTAATAGTAGTAGTTTGTAGTGGTAAGATCCAGCTTCAGCATAAAGCGTCCTGTTACAGTGGACACGTCTATTCGAATAGATTAATCTTCCCTGCAGGGGTGCACTTCTGTTACACTACAACGCACGGATCTCCAGGGTGGCGTACACCTTGTTAGGGAATGCCCCACTGAGGCTATCCGACACTCCACAGGCCATCTTTCAAATTCAACAGAGAGGCCATCCGCCGGTCTAAATCCTAAGTACGCAGGGGCTTGGACCCCAACCCTGACGTACTCCTGCACGGTGCATGGGTGGCTGGGAAGCCCTAGCAAAAAAAACACAACTCAAGCAAAGAAGACATCGCACTTCGCGGCAATCAGCCCGCGGTACTGCTGACGTTTCAAGAGTCCTCGGACGAGACTATGAAGTAGAGGAGCCCATAACTCGTTATCCCACGTGTAGGCAGCGCGTACAAGCCAAAAGGCTAATCAAGTTATCCGCCGAATCCATTAAGCAGTTTATTTATTTTCTGTCGGAACAACCGTTATCTTTGTCCTTATTTAGGTGAGTCGCGGACAACGACAATAGTCAGGTCCACCAGTAACATCGGTGCCTGCCCTGATGTCCCGCTAACTCGTGCGGTTACCAACAAGGTGAACCGTCTCCTTACCTTGTCTCGTGTTTTCTCTTTGAAGAGCTCGACTTTCGTACAACATGATACCTCTCGGCCACGAACAGTACCAGGCCCGCCGCACACCGGTGGAATACACCTGACCTGTCGTTCCGCTAAGATACCCTGCGCGGGCACCGTTGGGTCACCCGACTCCTTACCTTTAAGGACACCAGTTGATTCGAGTGCCTACCATCAAGTGAAACCATGAAGAATCACCCTCGATGGTACACTTGAAGAGGTTCGACCGAGACATCAGCGGAATGAACTAAAGAGGAATATTCTTGAATCACCCCGGTGGTGCCGAGACACCAGCGGAATGAACTAAAGAGGAATATTCTCGTATCATCCCAGTGATGCTACGCTAATGAGCCGATGAGAGTGAAATACGAGTCCGTCCACTCGTAAGTCAAACTCGAAGCGACTCGACAGAGTCTCGCCGTTGTAGGTTACCTAGGGCGTTTGCATTGATCCGTACCTGTTGCAGTTTTATTATTTTGTAATACGCGTTCACTCACCAGAGTTATCACGGCCCGCTATTCTAAACCTAGCTAACAATGCGCAGGGTTCACTGCTGAAAAATTATATATATTTATAAGGCAGCATAGGATAAAAGAAGCACATCGAGGGGCGACAAAAACAGGCTATGCAATTGAATAGGATTGTAACGTAGCAGAAGTAGCAATGCCTAGTGGAAGAAATGTATGGAAAGATAGGCGATATATGGGGAAGGAAAATGGCTCTGCTTGCCTGTAAGCTCAACGGTACAGGTACGGTCGTCGACGAAGTAGTCGATCACAGGGGCATCGACAACGGACGTCGAGACTATCGGACAATAACAGAGGGGGAAGAAACAACAAATACACGGCAATAATAGCAATACAAATTCAAGACATGGCAAACGCAGTGTTGGCGGTGTTCTAATGCAATGCTAAGTTATTTAGTCGGAGCGGAAATTTATCCGGGGTTGACTCATCGGTACCGGTTGATTACCGGACCAATGATCCGGACGGGTAAGGTTCCATGTCTGCAGTGTTAGAGACATCTGACAGACATGTGGTTGGCGTATCCGTGATCATTGATCCATTCTAAACAACTTTCATATACAAAACATTTTCATCCGAAAAGTCTTACGGATATCGGGAATTACCGGCCGGGTTCACAGGAGGGGGGGATGTTCCACGTTCGGTATGTTAGAGGGGGGGGGTTAGGCGTATGGGTAGCGTATATGTATTCATGGAATTTTTCTGATCAACTTTCATGTATAAAGTTTCTCCATCGGAGTTATGGTTTAAAAGATATTGAATTTCTAAGTTTAATTCATTTTAAATCAATTTCGAGAATACTTTTTGTTAAGAAAAGCAACATTATCCACAATAGTGCTTTGACCAGTCAAACTGACAGGTGGGGCCTACATGTCATCCACTAATTTTATATAAACCATTTTGTTTAATCTAAAATAGCCAGTGGGGGCCACATGTCATATAGACATTGTTTAAATTGCATTTTAATCAACCCAAGGAAGTGGTTTAATTAACCCAGCGATAGTGCATTTGGGAAGGGGCACACGCGCGGGTGCCGCCATGGGAGGCCGGCGACGATCAGGTGCAGTAGCGGTGTGCGGCCGGCAGCGCAGCGGCGAGCCCACGACGAGCAGGAGCTTAGCGCGAGGGGTAGGGTGGAGGTGGCCGCGAACAGGGGAGGTGGGACACGCGTGTGAGCGCGGTGAGCAGTGGCATGGCACACGCACAGGGGGTTCTAGGGCGCGACCAAGACCATGGCGAGACAACTCCGGCCATGGCGGCACGGTGGCGGACCGAAAACGTGCATGGCGGTCACGACAATATAATCGACAGGGAGGAGCGGGGAACCGGAGGCTGAGCTCACCTTGAGGGAAGGGGAGAGGTCTGGGTGGCTGGAAGGGTCCGGAGCGGCTGGAATTTCGGCGAGTATGGCGGCGGCCATTGTGGGAAGAAGGGCTCGATTCTGGCGATGCAGGGGCCTTAGAGTGCGATTCGATGTAGGGGACGAAGGAGGAGTCCCCGCTGGTGCTCCGGGACATCGACTTGGAGCCCGGGGAGGAAGACGGCCACGGCGACGGTGAGGCCATGGTGACGGTGCGCCCGGGCGGAAAGAGACAGCGCGTGGGAGAGGAGAGGGAGGGGCCAGGGGAGGGGAAAGAGTGGGGTGGCGCTAGGGTTTCGGGTGAGTGGCGCGTCCACGTCTTAAGCTCGCCGGCGAGCCGCGCGATGGCCTCCACGGCGGCCACAGTGGCCATGGCGCCGTGGATTGCCTCCACGCACGCGTGAACAGGGGAGGGCGATGACCCCAGTGGGCTGGGTGGGCTGACAGTGTGCACTCGGGGTACTAGGGGCTGTGCTTCTTCACTTTTATTCGTTTTTTTACTTTTCTGTCTATCTTGTATTCCCTGTTTTATTTTTTTTGCTATTATTTAGATTTTTGCAAATGGTGAAACTTGTTCCTATATTAGTGTTACACTTTATACTAGTGCCACAAAAACTTTGGGGACTAAATAAATTCATTTAGTTATTGTTGTTTATTTTAAAAAGCCTTTTTGAGCTATTTTGCTTCTGTTATTAATTGTTTGCAATATTTATATATTGCAATAAATGCTCATTGCAGGTTTATTATGGTCCACTTGTTTTTTTGGGATTTTACAAAAGTGGTTTAACAAATTTTGGACAATGTTTTATTTCCACTTTAATTTTTGAAAATTAAATTTGGTTGAAATTAACAAGGGCATGATCAAAATATGATTAGAGACTTGCTAATCACAGAGATTTAATATTAACAAAAGTTTTACTGTTGCCTGACACTGAGGGTGTTACATGGGTTGACGGCAATGCCATCCTTGGAAATCACATGACCAAGGTAGGTTACTTCGGGAAGCCAGAACTCGCACTTAGAATACTTAGCATAGATTTTGTGTTCTCGAAGCTTTTCCAGAACAAGGCGAAGATGGTCAACCTATTCTTCATCATTCTTGGAGTAAATCAATATATCATCCAGATAAACCACGATAAAACTTGTCGAGATATTCCATGAATATATAGTTTGTAACAACCCAGAAATTTCTCCCTAATTAAAATTTTTGTTTGTTGCTTGTTAGAATTGTTTGTAGTATTTTCTTTGCAAATTTATAAATTGGTTATTATATTTCCCTCTCTTTCTCGTATCGGATGCGGGACCGAACCTTTTTCCCAACATCACACGACCTTTGCGACACAGGGTTTCACCCGAGCACCGTCGCAACTTCCAGCACAAGTCCAGCCATCGCCATCGGAACGGAAACCCCGTTTATTTAATAAACAGATTATTTTATTGGGCGCTAGAAAACTTTCTCGGAGTGGTATCGAAGTGAGGTAGAAGTGACCGTCTCGCCGCGCTGAGCGCGTGGTTCGAGATTTCGTCTGAATCGGAGGTCGTATGGACTCCCGGCGGTCAGAAACGTGGAGTACCGGACGCACGCGAGAGAGACCAGGGGCGTTTGCGTAAACCTGTCATCTAAGCCTATAACTAGATCACCCACCTGCTCCCACAAGATTAGGGTTTCCCTAAGCAAAAAATTGCAGCCAACCCCTCTAGAAATTGACAGATCTGATCCAAACCCCTCCCCTAGCCGAAACCCTAGCCCCTGGCGATCCATTGCCGTCAGATCCCTAGATCGACGTCCCAGGTGCCTCCACGTCACCCACGAGCCTTGCCAGTCCCCTCCTCCCACGTTCAGGCCACAAAGGGCCAGGGAGCCGCCGCCATGGGCCCGTCACGGCCCATTGATACGTCCAAAATGCATCACTATTTTATATTGTAATTCTTTCTTATTCATTGATATATTTCATGTTATAATGTTGTTCTTATGTTGTTTTGGCTTATTTTACACAGTTTGCAACTTTCCGATGCCGAAGCAGCAGACGCAGGAATCAACGGTAAAAAGTGGACGCTGAGTTGCTGAAGAAGAATACCTCCAAATTACCTGAAAATCGAAGGAGGGTATTTTTTGGAAGAATGACGAAGACACGCCAAAGAGGGGCCAGAGGGGGCCACAGGGTGCCCAGGCGGCCACCCGGCACGGCCCCACGCCTGGCCGCGCCGGGAGGGCGCCTGGAGCCCTGGGGCCACTCCCGGCTCCCCCTTTGGCCTATATATCGCTCATATATCAAAAACCCTAAAACGGGGAGAGTTTCCGGAGTTGCGCCGCCGTTTCGTGGCGGAAACCTACAGAGAAGAAAAGACATCTCCGGCGGGCAGATTCTGCTGGGGAGAACACCTCCCGGAAGGAGAGATCGTCGCCATCGTCGTCACCATCGTCATGGGCATCATCGAGATCATCATCAACATCATCCCCAACATCCGCACCATCTTCACCACCATCCAATCTCACCTCACAAGTTCATCTTGTGTTGTAATCCGTACTATCTACCGGTGTTGATTACTATCATGTGATGAATGCTATTGAGTTTTTTTGGATAATTATCATTGTGTCCAGATTGTTTATCATATATTTATCCCCTCTGATCATGATCTATTTTATGTCTTGTGAGTAGTTACTTTAGTTCTTGAGGACATTGGAGAAGTCTAGTTGTTAGTAGTCATATGATGTTGAAGTAATATGTGTTGTTTGATACGTAAGTTGTGTTGTTATTTTACTAGTGGTGTTGTGTGAGTCGAACACTCAACACTTTTCCTTATTAAAGACCTAGGGGAATACATTGTGTACAAAGTATGCTTACGGTGGGTTGCCGGAGTGACAGAAACCTGAACCCCAGTTCACACGCTTTTGCACAAGGGAACAATGGATCATCGATCGTATTGCTATGGTTAGGCTTTTGCCTTAATTACTACCTTGTATTTGCGGATTTTTGCCAGGTGTTTAATCATAAGAGTGCACTTATCTTAGTGCACTAGCATAGATCCACCCACTCAACACTTATCAACACGTCACATAGTACCGATACGGAATATGGCGAAAGCACATGACTATTTCTCCCGTGTGTGCTCAAGAATGCTTTAGCCTTTATAAGTTCAATTGCTAGGCCTATCCTTTGCTCAAAAGGATCGGGCCACTTGTTACTCCTCAGTTCTCTTTACTTTTCTCGCTTTTACCTTCTTGTCGCTTATATCGAAAACCCCTAAAAAGTTATCTTTCAGGTCCTGTAGCTATTTCTTTACCAAATTCACTTACCAATACCTTTTGCTCCTCGTTGGGCTCGACACTCTTATTTATCGAAAACGCTACAAACGATCCCCTAAAGTTGAGCGTCATCAAGTACTATTTTCTGGCGCCGTTGCCGGGGAGCATAGCGCTATTAGTAAGTGAAGCTGGTAAGGAAGTCTTTATATTTCTATTTTTATTTTTCCTTTGCTTCTTTTGTCCTTATGGACACCTCTACCATTGGATCATTGTTTATGGGGAAACGCCCCACAACTGTGGTGGTCACTCCTACCCCTACTGAAATTGTGCCTTACAAAATACCGTCTGGTTTTATCGATCATGTCTTAGCTAATCGTTTTGCAGGAGATAGACACCCAGGTGAACACTTGCTATATTTATCACAACTATGCTCATTATTTAAGCTTGTAGGTGTGTCACTGGAGTTCTTCATGAAGAAATTATTATCCGCATCACTTATAGGTAAAGCTTCAGATTGGTATAAGCTCCTTGATAAGTCACATCTACTTAATTGGGAAGCTTATGTCTCTCTTTTATACAAAGTTTTACCTTCTTCATGAAATTCATCGAGACAGGAACTACATCTACAACTTTTGGTCTCGCGACGGAGAGAGCATCGCTCAAGCTTGGGGGAGAGTTAAATCCCTAATGTTCAAATGTCCTATCCATGAACTCCCCAAAGAAATTATAGTTACAAATTTTTATGTTAGGCTTTCTCGTCAGGATAAGGAGATGTTGGATGCCTCATCTAGCGGGGTATTCCAAACAAGAATTGTTGCAAAAAAGTGGGATCTCATCGAGAGGATCCAGAAGAATACCGAAGACTGGGAAATCGATAAAGGTATTGAACCCGCTATAAATTATGAGTATGATTACATTGAGAGCTATGTTAAAACTGATTATTTTCATACCTTTTGTTCTAAGATTGGTCTTGATTCCCACCTCATGATTGATTTTTGCAAGAACTTTACCTCTCACATTGACTCTTCGAAAGAAGAGAAGGCTCAGTACCATAAACCCTTTAAAGAATTACCTGTTGATATAAATGTTGCTGACCCTATTCTGCCTGCAGTTTTTTATGAAAAGCCCCCTTTTACTACAAGGATGAGGGAACACTCTTTTGTAACAGGCATATTAAATAAAGGTGAGAGAAGAACTGACGAACCTGAGGACCTGATCAAGGTCGATCCTCAAGTTGCGGTGATTAAAGATTTAGTCACTAATGATATTTTAGATTCCAAGATAAATTTTTGTGCCGTTTCAACTAACATTGTCATAGCCAAGAATAAGAGTCCAATTTCAGGTACACCAGTTGTATCTGTCAAGATAGGAGATCACAACTATTACGGGCTCTGCATTCTGGGATCCAGTGCTAGCGTTATTCCTTATTCACTCTATCAGGAGATCATGGGTGAGATTTCCCCCTGTGAACTTGAAGAAGTTGATGTAACCATTTATCTAGAAAACAAATAAACTATCTCTCCCATCGGAATTGCAAGAGATGTTGAAGTCCTATGTGGAAAGGTAAAGTATCCTACCGACTTTCTCGTACTTGGTTCAGTGCAAGATAGTTTTTTCCCTATTATCTTTGGTAGACCTTTCCTCAACACTTGTGGTGCTGTTATAGACTGTAAGAAAGGTAAAGTCTCTGTTGAATTCAATGGTGAGCCGTATGAATTTAACTTTTCTAAATTTTCCAAGCAACCTCGTGGTAATGATTTACTTAGTGATGATAAAATTATCGAAAATATTGCTTCTATTCTATTCCTCCTAATGATCCTTTGAAGCAAGACCACGAGAATGATATGCATATGCAGGAAAGAAATTAGTTGGACGAAATATTCACAAGACAAACTGCTATCGTGAACCACAAACTTCCAGTTGAGCCTTTAGGAATCCTAGCACAACCAAAAGAAGAGCCAGTGTTTGACCTCAAACCACTTCCTGATACGCTCAAGTATGATTATTTAGATGAAAAGAAAATATATCCTATCATTATCAATGCTAACCTTTCAGGATTTGAAGAAGAGCGATTATTGGATACATTTCAAAGACACCGTGGTTCATTAGGCTATAACCTTGATGACCTTAAGGGGATTAGTCCATCGATTTTCCAACACAATATCAATCTCGAGCCCGATGCTAAGCCAGTTGTTGATCATCAACGACGGTTGAACCCAAGGATGAAGGACGTGGTTAGCACGGAGATTCTCAAGCTTCTAGCCGCACGTATTATCTATCCTATAGCTTATAGTAGGTGGGTAAGTCCAGTTCATTGCTTTCCTAAGATAGGAGGTATGACTGTTGTTCCTAATGATAAAAATGAACTAATACCTCAAAGAGTTGTTATTGGATATAGAATGTTTATTGATTACAAGTAGTTGAACAAAGAGACCAGGAAGGATCACTATCCACTGCCCTTTATTGATCAGATGCTAGAGAGGTTGTCTAAAAACACCCACTTTTGCTATCTTGATGGGTACTCTGGCTTCTCTCAAATTCATGTTAACACCGCCGACCAAGAGAAGACCACCTTCACGTGTCCTTACAGTACTTATGCTTATAGGCGTATGCCTTTTGGTTTATGCAATGCACCTTCTACTTTTCAGAGATGTACGTCTGCAATTTTTCATGGTTCCTGTGATGGGATTGTGTAAGTCTTCATGGACGATTTCTCCGTCTATAGAACTTCCTTTGACCACTGTATCCACAATCTTAATAAAGATCTGTAGAGATGCGAGGACACAAACTTAGTTCTAAATTCGGAAAAATGCCACTTCATGGTTAACGAAGGGATCGTGCTTGGTCACAAGTTTTCCGAGAGGGGAACTGAAGTGGGCAAGCCGAAGATTAAAGCTATTAAAAGGATGCCCTATCCAAGGGACATTAAAGGTATTCGTAGTTTTCTCGGTCATGCTGGTTTCTATAGAAGATTTATCAAAGGCTTTTCTAAGACCTCGAGACACCTCACTAATCTTATCCAGAAGGATGTTCCTTTTGTATTTGATGAAGATTGTAAGGAGGCTTTCGAAGTTCTGAAGAAAGCTTTGATAACTGCTTCTATAGTACAACCACCTGACTGGAAATTTCCCTTTCAAATTATGTGTGATGCTAGTGATTTTGCTGTTGGAGCTGTGTTAGGACAGAGGGTTGATAAGAAATTGAATGTTATACATTATGCTAGCAAGACCCTTGATAGTTCTCAAAAGAATTATGCTACTACTGAGAAGGAATTCTTAGCAGTAGTATTTGCTTGTGATAAGTTTAGACCTTATATTGTTGATTCTAAAGTTATTATTCATACTGACCATGCTTCTCTTATGTACCTTATGACGAAGAAGGATGCCAAACCAAGACTCAACAGTTGGGTACTCCGTCTTCAAGAATTTGATTTACAGATTGTTGATAGAAAAGGAGCAGACAATCCGGTGGCGGACAATATTTCAAGGATGGAAGATATAGCGCATGACCCCATCCCAGTCAACGACATTTTTCCAGATGAACAACTTGCCGTTGTAAAAGTACAATCTCTCTCCGATCCTTGGTTTGCAGATTATGCTAATTTTATCGTTGCAAAGTATTTGCCTCAAGGTTTAACATTTCAGCAGAGGAAGAAGTTGTTCCATGATTTGAGGCACTACTTTTGGGATGACCCTCATCTTTTCAAAGAAGGTCCTGACGGGATCGTGAGAAGATGCATACCGGAAAATGAGAAGAAAGACATTCTCAAGCAATGTCACGATAGTCCCTATGGAGCACATCACGCTGGTGAGAGGACCACACATAAGGTTCTCCAATCAGGTTTTTATTGGCCTACTCTCTTTAAAGATGCTAGAAATTATGTTTTATCTTGTGATAAGTGTCAGAGAGTTGGTAATATTAGTAGGAGGAATGAGATGCCTATGAATTACTCACTAGTGATTGAGACTTTTGATTGTTGGGGTTTTGATTTTATGTGTCCTTTTCCTCCTTCAAACAAGTACACTCACATTTTAGTAGCAGTTGATTATGTGACTAAGTGGGTTGAAGCAATCCCCACTGAGAGTGCTGATCACAAAACATCTTTGAAAATGCTCAAAGATGTATTTTTCCCTAGGTTTGGTGTACCTAGGTACCTCATGACTGATGGAGCATCACACTTCACGCATGGAGCTTTTAGAAAAGCTCTAGCAAAGTACGGTGTCAATCACAGGATTGCTTCACTGTACCATCCTCAAACTAGTGGGCAAGTTGAGCTCACCAATAGAGAGATCAAGTTGATTGTGCAGAAGACTGTTAACAGTTCTAGGAAGGACTGGTCAAAGAAGGTAGGAGATGCTTTGTGGGCGTATAGAACTTCTTACAAAAATCCCATGGGCATGTCCCCGTATAAGATGGTCTATGGCAAGGCTTGCCATTTTCCATTAGAATTAGAACATAAAGCTTTCTCGGCTGTTAGAGAGATTAATGTTGACCAGAAGTTAGTCGGTGAAAAGCGTCTCATGAACTTGACTTCTCTAGTTGAGTGGAGAAGTGAAGCTTACGAGATCGCTAAAATGTTCAAGGCAAAGGTAAAGAAGTGGCATGATAGAAGGATTCTGAAATGTGAATTTAATGTTGCTGATAAAGTTTTATTGTTTAGATCCCGTTTCAGGTTTTCTCCAGGTAAATTACATTCCAGATGGGAAGGTCCATTTAATATCGAAGAAGTCTACCGGTCAGGTGCGATCAAGATTAATAATTTTGATGGCACCAAACCTCAAGTTGTGAATGGGAAAAGACTCAAGCAGTACATGGCGGGAGACCCCGTCAGTGTTGATGTAAATATAATACACACAACAACTCATGAAGAACATGTTGCAGGACCGTTTCAGATTCCAGCAGAAGAAGAATAGGAAAAGGTATGTATTACGGTAAGGAAACATCGCGAAACTGCCTTAAAAGTTACAGATTACGCGTTTTTGCAAAATATAGAAAATACAAAGCCTAATTGGAGCCGGAGAGGAGCTCCAGGGGGCCCAGGAGACCCCCTGGCGCGGCCTACCTCCTGGCCGCGCCGGGAGGCCGCCTGGGCATCCCGGAGCCCGTCTCCTACTCCACTTTGGCTCGTTTCCTTCCATATGTTGCAGAAATTTTTTCTATATATTTGCCCGGATAGCCCCGGCACTGTATCTCTCGACTTCGCGTGTTCTCTTCTCGAGTTGTTTCTGCCAGGACTAAAAGTTGATTATTAGAGATGTCTTCTTGTGGCTCGAGCGGAGAGGAATTCTAGGGATGGCGTCTACGTGAAGTCCAGATGGATCTCAATCAAGGGAAGCACATTGATTGGGCTACCGAAGAAGAAATTGCCGCAAGACAAACGGAGATGGAGCGCTACGTGAGAGAGGAAGTCCAGACTATCACTTCCCAACAACAAGGAGGTCCAAGCAATCCCATCATGGTGGGATCTCTCCAACCTCAATATGATATTTCTCTTAACCATTCAGGGCCCTCCACTTCACTTGAATATCAATGTACGCTTTCCACCATCTCCGAGGCTTACCGCATCACCAACCAACTCTATGAAGATTTCCGTGTACTAAAAGTACAAGTGGAAGTCTTGGACTCAGAAAACCGAACCCATCGTCGTGTCATCAGGGATATGAAGAAACAACCACAACAAGAATGAGGATTAAATCTCCTTGGGTAATGACATCCCCTCAGATTGTCCCAAGCTTGGGGGAGTGCCCGATATCTTTATCTTTATCTTAGTGTTTTTAGAGTCAAGTAGAGTCGTACCATGTCTAGGGAAGTTATTATATGCAATAGGAGTTTGTATCCGTGAGTGTGGAGTCATCTTTATTGGAATATTAATGATAAGTCTATTGGTTTCTCCGCTGCACTTGGTATTCTCTTCATGCAATCGACCTTATATGATGATTCTTATGGGGATTATTGACCTTATATCAGGTATGGCTTTGAAAAATTTATTTAAATTTTGGCAAACATAGCTTTGGTCTTGACAACATGCATGTTTTCTCAAGTAGCGACATAGCCAAAACCTTTATGTTATTATGCTTGAAGTGTTATCTTGACAAGGAAGACAACTTGATGTGTTATGCTTAACTTAATGTTTATGCTTTATATGTTTTTCATCTAAGTTAGCATCAATGGTCTGTTCTCTCAAAGCCTTTTCTAGCCAAAAACCTTTGCCTAGCAGATTTCATCTTGTGCATCCATACCATGAAACCAATATCTTCCATTTGAGTCCACCATACCTTCCTATTCGTGGTATCCCCCTACCACTCTTATAAGTATAGAATTTATGTGTTATCCTTAAATGTTCAAAATCTTCTGTTTTGTGCCTCTTGTTTAGCTCATGAGGAAGTAGTAGGTAATTCATGATCTTCTTAAGTTGGACAAGTTTTACCCCGGGATTGCATGTCTAATCCGCAAACCCATAACATGAGGAGGAACTGGCATGAGTGCGCCCATTTTGAAAGATAATATAACAAACAAACCCTCCTTCATGCTCGGTCTATGAGGAATCAGAAACTTTGGCAGTGATAAACAAAGGAGATTAATGGGATGTGATCGTCCCCTCTTGGGAACCGTTCCTCAAAACTTGTCCATCTTGAGAAGTAATTGAGCTATCTATTAGCATTCGTTGACAAACTATGCACCCCCCAAAATTTATTTTCATTATGTTTGATTTAAGGATAGCACATAAGTTTTCCCTGCTTGCCTTTAACAAGGCCTTTCCTTTAATTTTATGCTGAGTCAGTTTTCCTACTTCCTTCTTTTCCCAAAGAGAACAGACACTTGATGCTGATGAGGATTCATCCATATAATGCTGCATTAAGTTTTGCCATGCCATATCATCGTTGACATTATCTTTTGATAAGTAAGTTGTTTGCGAAAGCCTTTGCCAAGCAAACATCTTCCTTTGTGTTAGCATTTGCACTTCTTGACTAATAACATGTTCTTTCAAAATCTTCAAGTTGTTTCATCTTATTTAGAAAGAGCAAAGGTAAAAGTTATTAGTTGTCCTTTAACCAAGGATATGTTTGCCATAATTTGATGAGTTTTCTCAGCCCTACTTTTGATTATAATTGTTATTACTTTCTTAAGGGCCTTATGAGTTGAGGTTGCTGTTGAGGATGTTTGAGTTTGGTGTTGAAACTTTGATGCTTCTTGTTCGTATTCTATTTATCGACGCTTCACTCTCTAAACTTGTCGACTGGTTTACCGAACTCAGCATTCGCTTGGGGACAAGCAAAGTCTAACCTTGGGGGATTTGATACGTCCAAAATGCATCACTATTTTATATAGTAATTATTTCTTATTCATTGATATATTTCATGTTATAATGCTATTCTTATGTTGTTTTGGCTTATTTTACACAGTTTGCAACTTTCCGATGCCGAAGCAGCAGACACAGGAATCAGCGGTAAAAAGTGGACGCTGAGTTGCTAAAGAAGAATACCTCCAAATTACCTGAAAATCAACGGAGGGTATTCTTCGGAAGAATGACGAAGACACGCAGAAGAGGGGCCAGAGGGTGCGCAGGAAGCCACCCGGCGCGGCCCCTCCCCTGGCCGCGCCGGGAGGGCGCCTCGAGCCCTGGGGCCACTCCCGGCTCCCCCCTTTGGTCTATATATCACTCATATATCAAAAGCCCTAAAACGGGGAGAGTTTCCGGAGTTTCGCCGCCACTCCGTGGCGGAAACCTACAGAGAAGAAAAGACATCTCCGGCGAGCAGATTCCTCCGGGGAGAACACCTCCCGGAAGGGGAGATTGCCACCATCATCATCACCATCGTCACGGGCATCATTGAGATCATCATCAACATCATCCCCAACATCAGCACCATCTTCACCACCAACCAATCTCACCTCACAAGTTCATCTTGTGTTGTAATCCGTACTATCTATCCTCTCTACTCTACCGGTGTTGATTACTATCCTGTGATGAATGCTATTGAGTTTTGTTGGAGAATTATCATTGTGTCCAAATTGTTTATCATATATTTATTCCCTCTGATCATGATCTCTTTTATGTCTTGTGAGTAGTTACTTTAGTTCTTGAGGACATGGGAGAAGTCTAGTTGTTAGTAGTCATATGATGTTGAATTAATATGTGTTGTTTGATACTTAAGTTGTGTTGTTATTTTCCTAGTGGTGTTGTGTGAGTCAAACACTCAACACTTCGCCTTATTAAGGACCTAGGGGAATACATTGTGTACAAATTATGCTTACGGTGGGTTGCCGGAGTGACAGAAACCTGAACCCCAGTTCGCACACTTTTGCACAAGGGAACAATGGATCATGGATCGTATTGCTATGGTTAGGCTTTTTCCTTAATTAATACCTTGTATTTGCGGATGCTTGCAAAGTGTTTAATCATAAGAGTGCACTTATATTAGTCTAGAGGGTGCACTAGCATAGATCCACCCACTCAACACTTATCAACATGGCACATAGTACCGATACGGAATATGGCGAAAGCACATGACTATTTCTCCCGTGTGTGCTCAAGAACGCTTTAGCCTTTATAAGTTCAGTTGCTAGGCCTATCCTTTGCTCAAAAGGATCGGGCCACTTTTTACTCCTCAGTGCTCTTTACTTTGCTCGCTTTTACCTTCTTGTCGCTTATATTGAAAACCCCTAAAAACTTATCTTTCAGTTCCTGCAGCTATTTCTCTACCAAAGTCACTTACCAATACCTTTTGATCCTCGTTGGGTTCGACACTCTTATTTATCGAAAACGCTACAAACGATCCCCTACAGTTGAGGGTCATCACCCATCTGGTGACCTTGCCGTTGAGAGCCTGGCCACCGCGCCACGACGGCCGCTCCGGTGAGCCGCCTACTCCCCCTTGCGCCCTTCTCCTTCCTGCCCCCTCCTCACCTCGCCTTTCCCTCTCTAGGATGCGCCGTGTAACAACCCGAATTTTCACCCAAAATTGTTTGCTGCTTTATTTTGTTGATTGCTAGAATTGCTTGCAGTATTTTTTTCGCCAAATTACTAATTGGTGAATATTTTCCCCCTCCTTCTCGTATCGGCATGCGTGACCGGACCCCGTCCACATGGCACACGACCTCGTTGCGGCACCGGGTTTCACCCTAGCACCGTCGCAACTCCCGGCACAGGACCAGCCATCACCATCAGCGTGAAAACCCCCATTTGTATTTAAATGGGTTATTTTTTTCGAGAGGTGCTCGACGTTCTCTTTTGGCGTTAAATGTTGTAGACGACGTGATTATTGTGTTGAGACGATGTGTCTCGAATTTCGTGCGATTCCGGCGTCGATTGATAGGTGAACGATCGGAAGTGCCAGGTAGTAGCCGGTATATTTTCAAGGGCGTATTTTGTAAAATGACTTGTGCGCTATTAGCTGACCACCCGAAATCCCCTCTTATCTTCGGATTCTAGCCCACCCGAAAAAAAGGACCCGAAACGGGCCATTTTGTGGCCTGAAACCCCTCCCAAACACCCACCTACTATATATAGTAGGTAATCCCTTGCCATTTGGAGCAACCCTAGCCTACCCTAACCCTCCCCCTACCTCTAGCCGCTGCCACTCCACCTCATATTTCCATGCAAAGCCAATCCCTACCTCCCATCAGATGTGGAGAGCAGCCCCTCGATCTGGAATGTTGGATCGGCTTATCCAATGGCCGTAGAACCCTCCCGTGCTGCAGCCCACGCCCAATAGCACCCGAGCCGCGTACACGCCCGAGCGCCCCACCGCCTCCTCACCCCAGGCTAGTCTCCGGCCCGCGCCACCGCACCCCTGCAGGTCGCCTCCTCCTGCACCTCGTCCTTCCTTCTCCTCTCCTCCTCGTTTCCCTCTCTTCTCGTGCTCTTCTTCTCAACAGGGCCGCCGTGCCATGGAAGCCAGCATGGAGCTCACCACCGCACTGCTCTGATCCACGCCGGCGCCACCCAGTTGTTAGATCCGCCGCACCACACCCATTCCCGCTGACCCCGCGCCGGACCCGGCAAGATTTGGCCAGCTGGATCGCCGCCGCCGGCCTCCTGTGCACGTCGCATATGCGGGAACGACGTGGAGACGCCCGCTCACTCGTCTGGGTTGCCTCCATCGTTGTGGGTCACGCTAGCTCCCAGCAGCCCAACTCCTCGCGGCCCGTAGTGCTCCTCTCGCCCACCCTGCCGCTACTCCTCGCCCCCCCGCGACCTGGGCCAGGCCCACTGGGTGAGATGCCCCCCTTTTTTATTATTGTGTTGATGTGCTGATGTTGGGCCGGCCCGATGAGTAGATATTGCTCCCGTGAGCAGTTTAGTTAGGCTGCGCTTACTTGTGTAGGTCCAGTAGCTTCAGATTCGGCTCGAGAATGGTTTATCAATTTCTAGAATTTTTTAATTGGTAGATTATATAGCATTTTTGCGATGCCCGTATCTTTTCAACGATAGCTCGGATCGCGACGCGTTAAACATGAAACTTGCTTAGCTTTTCTTGTAGATTAATAAAATTTGCTTCTTTACCATGTCAGACTTTGATTACATGCTGTTTACTTGCTAATTACACCGCATTCCATCGTAAACGGTTTATCTAATAACTTTTAACTGTTGCTCCGATAAAAATGTTCTTTATATGTAACTTGACTAGAATTGCGTGTAGATCATGAATATGCTGCTCTTTCTTGCTAATAACAATAATAATATATGGTTTATGGTAGAAAAGTACCAAATATTATAATTATCATGGGGAAATAGTGATATGCCATGTGTAGGAATTTTACCCGCTTAACTTGACTAGTATAGGTAGATATCTTATGCTTCACCCCTCTTGCCATGTTTGTGTGACATACCATGCTTGAGTGAGATGCCATGTTAACAACCTTTGCTCATGTTGTGTAGCTAAACCACTTGAACCTTTCTAAATGTGCGGTATCGTCGTGTGTGACGAATACTCCACTTAACCTGTCAGTAACCGCTCTCGACGATAGATGCGATATCGTATTGCGTTGTCTTGTGTTGCCTTCTTGTTGATGCTTGTTCGTGATTGCTTTGTAGTAATAGATGCTTGCTCATCGATTGCCTTTCCAGTGTTTCCTTCTTGTGTGCTTCTGCGAGTACTCTCGGAGACGTTGTGAGTTTGCGATCGACTACACCTTTGGCTTCGTCTTCTCAACAGGTAAGGGGGATCATATATCATGCTTATAACTTTCAGATCACTTGTTCCTAGGTATAGGATAGAATGATTTCTTGATCGTACCACCTCATATTTATGCCTCTCAAATAAACCTAAATAGCCATGTCCCCCACATCCCAGCAAACCATTGGTTGTCCATGCATGTACCTTGCTTGCTTAACCACTGCTTAGTATGCATGCTAGGATGCTATCAACTGTTCTCCTGTTACTCCTTGGATTGGGCTATCACATTATTATATTGTGTTGGAGTATGTGATTATTATAATTTTGACTATATTCGACGAAGGATGGAAGGTCTAGGTTCTCCCGCCCTGAAGCTTTGTTCCATTAGAGTCACCTAGGACCCGAGTTCCGGGTATTGTGTCTCTTGACGAGCATGCCTAACTGCGTGTGGGATTCTATGGGGTCCCCTCTTCTTACCTACCTAGCTTCAGACATTTCTAGTGGTGGCCCAAGCTAGTTTTTCATTTGCACCGTAGGTGAGGCGGGAAGGGACCCGCAGGTTCTCAGAATAGGTTCAAGCGGGCCTGTGGGACAATGTTCCTGTTGGTCCAAAACTTTGCGGAGCGCGGGAGGCCTACCTGCTGTGCAGATGTCTTTCCAACCTGACATAAGACGGAAGAGGCGAATTGGAGAGACGACCGACTCTTGAGTTGGGCGTCGACTCTACCAGGGGCCACCCGGATTTGTTCATTGTTAGTTAGAGGAACTATGATGTCCGAATCTCTTGGAACAACTCTTCAATGAGTGTCTTTAACAGGCCGTACTAAGAGAGCCGGTGTACATGCGGAGATTATAATGGGTAGTTGGTACACCCCTGCAGGGTTAAATCTTTTCGAAAAGCCGTGTCCACGATTATGGACGACTTGAGACCTACTCCTTGTTCATAGACAATAACAACTGAGATAATCTTAATAACTTGATCAACGTGTGTGTGCCTTGACTGCTTCTTCTTCTTCGGGATGCGAAGGGGAGGACAAGGATAGGATAGGTGTTATGTTTGCGTAAGTAGATGATAGCAAGACTTGCTGGAGGCGATTCCTCATCGAATGCTTGGTTCTCATATTACTCTAAAATAGATCGTTAGCACCTCATATATTGCTAGTGCTGCTGCAACCTCAACCACTACCCCCATCTTACCGTGAGAAGTTAGTTACAAGACTTGTTGATATAGCTCACCCCTTCTTTTCTCTTTTACGCACGATATGCAAACGATCATGGAATACAGAGGAGCTCGACGACCCTTCTTCTGGACGCCTTCGCGGAGACTCGACGATGACTAATTAGGCGGATCCCGGCGGAGAGCCTGGACCCATGTGGTTACGGAATGGTGTGTTTTACCTTTGCCACTAGGAATTTGATTGTAGTATGTACTCGGACATATATCTTCCGAGGAAGTAACGTAATTAAGGCAGTTTTATGCTGATTGTATGAGATGTTGTATCCTTGTAACTGTAATGTTGTATCATGTTGGAAATTATGGGCATATGGCATTGTCATATGTCGTGGTGGGACCGATATGTGCTTCGTCCCCGCATCTGGATGGAAACATCTAGATCTGGAACAGTACCGCATATTGGGCCTTACAACTTGGTATCAGAGCCTTACCGACCGTAGGATCCCTTTTCTGGCCGAAGTCGAGTCTAGACAAAAACTATTTTGTAGATACCAAGTTACTTGTCGGAGAGTAGAAATCTTTTACTCCTTACCCTTGCTCTAGACAGGACAAGTGTCGTAAGTGTTTTACTCTCGCCTTATGTAAGAACCCTCTGTTAGGTATGTGCTAGGGTCAAGGTTCACAATGCATTCATGTCAAAAATTTCAAAATGAAATTGAAATGGGAGAGAGAACACCCCCCAGTTGAATTTAATTCAAATGGAGAAAAATAAAGTTGCTCCAAAAATTCTTGTTGGACTTTTGAACACTCACATAAATGAGTGTGATCACATATAAAGTGATGTGGTAGCATTCCCATGCTCATGGAATTTTCAAAAATTCAAAAAGGAGCTTGGATTTAAATTTCAGCCCATATTTGAATTAAAGTTCAAACTACTTGAATTTTAAAAAATGCCCAAACTTTATAAGTGGCTAGCAATATGCATTAGAATTCCATATAAAAATTTGGGGAATTTTATAAAATGGCTAGCTAATTTAGTTGGCAAGCTAAAACAAATAACAGAAAAGAAAGGAAAGATTACCTTGCTTTAGGACATAAAAATAAAAGGAGGCTTACCTTGCTTTAGGACCAACTTAAACTCCAGCTGGCCCAGCCCACGAGCCCCCTTTGTCGTCTTCCTCAAGCATCTCGGTGTCGAGCCGGGGCACGCCGTGGACGCCAGCGCGACGTCGAGAACGTTCTAGGCGCCCCCAAGCTCTATCTCTTTTCCATGGAGACGAGGAGATCACGCCACATCACTTCCTTCTCCTTCCTGCTGCTCCCGCTCTCTTTGCTGCCCGTTCCCACCGACACCCGAGCGCCACCGCAGTTTAACGTCGATCGAAGACGTAACCACCGTGAGCTAGAGGCCAAGCCACCATGTCTCCTGGGTTCGTCGTCGTCGATTTCATCTCCCCACATAAGATGGCACCGTGATTTGGACTCGAGCCGCCTAAATGGCCTCGAGCTCTCGCCGGATCCGCAACTCGTCGTCGTCCAATACTCCGGCCACGCTTCCTCCCCGCATGCGACGACTGCTCCGTCGTGTTCCCAGAAGCACGGTGAGCCTTTCCCCTCTTGCCATGGCGCCCGCTCGTTCTCTAGCCCCCGTTGCCATGGACACCGGAGTTCAGTGCTGCCACAACTCTCGTCGGCGATCTCACGTGAACCAAACGAGCTCGGGACCATGTCCATCACATTCACCGTGCTCTACTGCGTAGTTTGCACCCACCCCGGGTTCAAGTAGCGCACCGCAGCGAGTTCTGCATCACGGTCGAGCCACTGTCGCCGTAAACTTTGTCGCCGGCGTCACTCTGATGACCCCCCAGCTCCTCTGCTTGGCTCAAAACGACGCGCGACACTCCCAGCTTGCAAACGCGCCTAGCCACGCATCAAATGGTGGCATGTGCCGCCGTAACACGCAATGCCGCTGCGTCGGATGGTCGCCGGCGTTGAGCCACCGGCGAGCTGACGTGGATGGCACGGTTAGTTGCTAATTAACCCAGCCCTGGGCCACTGACACGTGGGCCCAGGCTGCTAATCACCTCAGGCTTTGCATGTCCTATCATTTGTCACAGTAGTAAGCAAACCATAATCCTAGCAGATGTAGGAGTTGACTGATATCATGTGGCCCTTGCAACTGTTACTGCTTATTGCATGCTTAGAATTATACATTGTTGGTACTGTTATGTGAGTCGGGATGGTAGTCATGTTGATGATGGTGGAAATGTGTTGGTGATTCTACTCTAACACAAGGTGAACGATGAGAGGTTGTGTAGGAGTACACAGTGGGTTGTCTTGTTGAACACCGCCCTAAGTCCGAGTTCTTGTGTGGTGATCCAAGATAAAGAGTACAACCACACATTGGGCTCACTGACCCCTCTCAACCTACTAACTCATCCCTTTCGATGTCCATATGTCGCAGTAGTTCGGAGTTCTAGTAGGTTTGTGGCCTGGCTGCTGAGTGAGAGAACGGCTCAACCGAGACCGGCTTATGCACCACGCACACATCATCTGGGTCCACTTCGGTAAACCGGCCGGGTTCACGATAGTGGTAGCCAACCCAGGTAGGCGGCTTTCTTGGACTAGATCGGCTATGAGGTAACAGTTGCGGTGAGCATCCTCGCCGACACCCCTTGAATGGTGTTCAGGCCAAATGCGGTAACTGATGGTCATGTGTGTGTAGCGGCACACCCCTGCAGGGTTAACAAAACTATTCGAATAGCCGCGTCCGCGGTTATGGACTGCTTGGAAAGCTTAGCTTGATTATTAGACAACTTGAACTGGATACTTATCAAACTTGCCAAGATAAGCGTGAGTGCTATGGCATGCTTTCTCGTGGGAAGTCGAGGAAGGCACCATAGTGGTGTAATTGGTTGGAGACATGTAGTGGACTCGTGTATGTTTCTTACCTCAAGTCTGGTACTCGTAGTTCAGGACTAGCCAAGTCAAAGCTTGCACTTCTGCTTTTGAACCCCACCTCCCTTTACCTTGATACATGTGCATGAGTAGTATAGTTCCTACGTAAGTCTTGCTGAGTATGTCTTTGTAATCACGTTTGCTTATTCTATGTTTTAGATGAACCCACTGACCCCGAAGGTGCTTTCTTCCTGGAGCTCGACGACTGAAGCCAAGCTATTGTAGTCCCAGTCAGCAGACTGGTTCCCTCGTGAAGGGCTTGTTTATAAATAAGGCTTCTCTAAGCCATTTGTTAAACTTGTCTGTACTCAGACCTACTTTGCTTGCGCATGCTTGATGTAATGTTCAATCACGGTCTCGTGATCTTTGTGTGCACTCTGTAAGATTTATCAATAAAGTTGTAAACTTTGTAGAGAATTTCAATGATACCTGCTGTTCATACTAGACATGTGTGCTGCGTGTATGATTATAACATGCATGTCTTAGTATGGGTTTTCGAGACCTTAGTTGTGATCTGGTTGGCGGTCTTTTATACACCAAGTGGCCCTTAGATGTGCGCATCTTGGGGCATCGCGATGCGATTTCTCGTGACTCCGTCACGTGCACACTTTGATGTATGATCGAGCCCGCCCTAGACCCCGACTAAGTGATCGGGCTGGAGTAAGTCTATGTAAGTGTTATAATACAATCGAGAGTATGGTTGAGGCTACTTGTCTATGAATATGGGATTTCACCACCCATATCATTTAGACTTGTGTGCGGACGATGAGGAACCACCTCAGTTGATCATCTGACCTGAATGGGATGCCCCTCACGTTCGATTCTTTCCGAGAGTGTTCTGTGCTTGCTCTTGTCTGCTTAGACAAGTGGGTACGGCTCTCGGCTCTCCATATGATTGTGTTGTAACGGGACTTTCATATGCTAACCCCAGGTCCTGACAGACTTGGTATCAGAGCAGGACTGATTGTAGGATTATCAGCCTTGGTCGAAGTAGAGTCTAGCATTCTATTGTTATATAGTTACTCTGGGTATATAAGGGAACAACGTAAGGCTTCTTTTTTCTCCTTACCCTCATCATTCTGAGTTCTGAGTCACCCTCATCTTGTTCTACGGGAAGATAGGACTAGGCTCATCTATGTCTTACTAGAACATCTCGTTGATTGCTTCCTTGTAGCCGTAGGAAGGTTATGTTCGGTTTGCTAGAGTTGTTGTGCTTCCTGATTTCTTACATCGTATGTAAGTGTTGTTTCTATGTTGTAAGAAAATTGTCTTTTCTTGCAATTACAACCGTTATGTTGTCCGAGTCATTCCAGTTATCTTCATCATCTGATGCATTTGCAAAATTATTCAACATCATTTGACATTCATCTTATCCTTCATGATGTCTCAAGGAACCCGTGGCCACCTTGGTCGTGCCCAAGCTCATGGGAATGATCCGGAGGAAGGCAATCTTCCACCACCACCCACGATGGCTCAGGTTCTCATGGAGGTTGAAAGAAACAGAAGGGACTCTCATGAGTTGTTGGAGGTCATTGCTCGGAACACTGGCTAGCAGCGAAATGAGCTTGTGTCGTTGAATGACTTCATCCAGCTTCATCCCCCAATTTTCAGCTATACCACCGAGCCCCTTGACGCCGATGACTGGCTTCGCAGCATCGAGAGAAAGCTCCATTCTGGACATGTTGCAGATGGTGACAGAGTCAACTAAGACACCTACCACCTCGAGGGTGCAGCTAGCTCTTGGTGGGAGAACTTCTTGAACATGCGTCCAGCTGGACAGTTGACATCTTGGAATGAGTTCTGTGACGCTTTTCGCGAGCATCACATTCCTAAGGGACTCATGGACCGCAAACGTGAGGAGTTCTGCAATCTCACCCAAGGAATAAGGTATGTTGATGAGTTTAGTCGGGAGTTCAACCGTCTTGCCCGCTATGCTCCCGAGGAGGTTTCCACCGACTCCAAGAAGCAAGAGAGGTTCCGCAAGGGACTCAATTCTAGACTTTGTCGTGAGCTCAATCTTCATGACTTCACCACATTCCAGGTCCTTGTCAACAAGGCCATCAGGGCGGAGGATATGATCACTCCCGAGGATTCCCGCAAGCACGCTAGAGACGACGGTTCATCCAGTTCAGGCCCTCAGAAGCGCACGATCTGGATCCCCAATAGCATGTTCCGCCAGAACAAACCACCGAGGCCATCCTTTATGGCGCCTCGTCCACCAGCTCCATTTCCCACTGCTCCACCTAGCCACCCAGCTTCCCGCCCGATCTTCGGAGCTTGTTTCAGATGTGGCCCGCCAGGTCACTATTCTCGTGAGTGCCCCATTATTCAAAATGCTCAACCCCATGCCAAAGGGAACCCGAATGTTTGTGCCAAGCCACCCCCGAAGGTCTCCACCTCCAAGCCATCTACTTCTGCAAATCTTGGACGTGTGAACAAAATCTCAGCTGAGGAGATTGATGGTACTTCTGACGTCATTCTTGGTATGGTCCCAGTCAATGATGTTCCTACTTCCGTTCTTTTAGATTCCGGAGCATCCCATTCATTCATGTCGGAAAGTTATGCACTTCGTCATGATTTATCCTTTATTAAATTGTCCACCCCAATGATAAATCAAACTCCAGGGTCAAGATGGAAAACTAATAGAGTAAGCCATGGAAATCAAATTGCAATTGAGGGTTTAGTATTCCTTGCTTCACCCATAGCCCTCAAGTCTTTAGACATTGATGTCATCCTTGGTATGGATTGTTTATGAAGACAACATGCCTTCCTTGATTGTAAAGCCAAGTCAGTTGGACTGACCCATCCTTCCTCCCCGCCTCCGACGACTACTCCGTCATGTTCCTAGAAGCACGGTGAGCATTTCCCCTCTTGCCATGGCGCCCCGCTCGTTCTCTAGCCACCGTTGCCATGGACGCCGGAGTTCAGTGCCGCCACAACTCTCGTCGGCGAACTCATGTGAACCAAACAAGCTCGAGACCATGTCCATCACATTCACCATGCTCTACTTCGTAGTTTGCACCCACCCCGGGTTCAAGTAGCGCACCGCAGCGAGTTCCGCATCACGGCCGAGCCACTGTCGCCGCAAACTTCGTCGCCTGCATCGCTCCGATGACCCCCAGCTCCTCTGCTTGGCTCAAAACGACGCGCGACACTCCCAGCTTCCAAACGCACCTAGTCGCGCATCAAATGGTGGCCTGTGCCGCCGTAACATGCAACGCCGCCACGTCGGATGGTCGCCGGCGTTGATCCGCCGGCGAGCTGACGTGGCCAGCACGGTTAGTTGCTAATTAACCCAGCCCTGGGCCACTGAGACGTGGGCCCAGGCTGCTAATCACCTCGGGTTAGTTTAATTTAACAGAGATAGTTAAACTAACCCCACTGACGTGCTGGGCCCACCAGTCAGACCCCCCCACGTCACCCTGACGTACAGTGACGCAATAAAGGATTTTCTATTTACAAAATAACTTAGAAAATCCAGAAAATGTTTTAAACTTTAGAAATTCATAACTAATTCATTTTAACTCCAAATTAAACATATAATATATGAAAAATTATCAGAAAAATGCAAGGATTAAAAATATGCAATTTGTTTTCATGTTTGACCAATTTAAATTGGGTGAACAGAAGCAAATGTGCATATGGATCCTTTTCAAATTCAAATTTGAAGTGAATTTGCAAATCCCTTTGCAATGCACCTATTTTAAAAGGAATTGTCAACACATTGTAACCATGAACACCACATTGCAACTTTGATCATGTGAATGTGCATTGTACTTTATGTTGATACCTTGTTTGCAATGTTTGTCGAATAGAGGTGGAGCCGGAACCCAAGATCACCCCCTTCGTTAAAGATACTGTGTACGACCCTCGTCAGCAAGGCAAGCAAAGCCCCATTGATCATGTCGATAAAATCCCACTTCCCTCTCAGTATCGCTTATGCATTGTTGAGGATGATTACCATGCTACGTTTCTACCGCATAGATGAACCCATTCCTTTGCATGACCTATCATTTGTCACAGTAGTAAGAAAATCACAATCCTAGAAGATGTAGGAGTTGATTGATATCATGTGGCCCTTCCAACTGTTACTGCTTATTGCATGCTTAGATTGATACATTGTTGTTACTCTTATGTGAGTCGGGATGGTAGTGATCATGTTGATGATGGTGGAAATGTGTTGGTGAATCTACCCTAATACAAGGTGAACGATGAGAGGCTATGTAGGAGTACATAGTGGGTTGTCTCGTTGAACACCACCTAAGTCCGAGTTCTTGTGCGGTGATCCAAGATAAAGAGTATAACCACACATTGGGCTCACTGACCCCTCTCAACCTACTAACTCATCCCTTTAGATGTCCAGATGTCGCAGTAGTTCGGAGTTCTGGTAGGTTTGTGGCCTGGTTGCTAAGTGAGAGAAATGCTCAAACGAGACTGGCTTATGCACAACGCACACATAATCTGGGTCCGCTTCGGTAAACCAGTCGGGTTCACGATAGTGGTAGCCAACCCAGGTAGGCGGCTTTCTTGGACTAGATTGACTATGTGGTAACAGTTGTGGTGAGCATCCTCGCCGACACCCCTTGAATGGTGTCGAGGCCAAAGGAGGTAACTGATGGTCATGTGTGTGTAGCGGTACACCCCTGCTGGGTTAACAAAACTATTCGAATAGCCGCGTCCGCGGTTATGGACTGCTTGGAAATCTTAGCTTGATTATTAGACAACTTGAACTGGATACTTATAAAACTTGCCAAGATATGCGTGAGTGCTATGGCGTGCTTTCTCGTGGGAAGTCGAGGAAGGCACCATAGCTGTGTAATTGGTTGGAGACATGTAGTCGACTCGTGTACGCTTCTTACCTCAAGTCTGGTACTCGTAGTTTAGGACTAGCCAAGTCAAAGCTGGCACTTCTGCTTTTGAACCCCACCTCCCTTTACCTTGATACATGTGCATGAGTAGTATAGTTCCTACGTAAGTCTTGCTGAGTACGTCTTTGTACTCACATTTTCTTATTCTATGTTTTAGATGAACCCACTGACCCCGAAGGTGGTTTCTTCCTGGAGCTCCACGACTGAAGCCAAGCTAGTGTAGTCCCAGTCAGCAGACTGGTTCCCTCGTGAAGGGCTTGTTTATAAATAAGGCTTCTCTAAGCCATTTGTAAAACTTATCTGTACTCAGACCTACTTTGCTTCCGCATGCTTGATGTAATGTTGGATCATGGTCTCGTGATCTCTGTCTGCCCTCTGTAAGAGTTATCAATAAAGTTGTAAACTTTGTAGAGAATTGCAATCATACATGCTGTTCATACTAGAAATGTGTGATGCGTGTATGATTATAACATGCATGTCTTAGTATGGGTTTTCGAGATCTTAGTTGTGATCTGGCTGGCGGTCTTTTATACACCAAGTGGCCCTTAGATGTGCGCAGCTTGGGGCATCGCGATGCGATTGCTCGTGACTCCTTCACGTGCACACTTTGATGTATGATCGAACCCGCCCTAGACCCCGACTAGGTGATCGGGCTGGAGTAAGTCTATGTAAGTGTTATAATACAATCGAGAGTATTGTTGAGGCGACTTGTCTATGAATATGGGAGTTCACCACCCATATCATTTAGACTTGTGTGTGGACGATGAGGACCCACCTCAGTTGATCATCTGGCCTGAATAGGATGCCCCTCACGTTCGATGCTTTCCGAGAGCGTTATGTGCTTGGCCTTGTCTGCTTAGACAAGTGGGTACAGCTCTCGGCTCTCCATATGATTGTGTTGTAACGGGACTTGCATACGCTAACCCCAGGTCCCGACACCTGATCCCCTTTCAAACTTTAGGATCTCGAGAGAGTGGAGTTACGGAATAGTTACAATGCCTTACTTGCAGCGTATTGTCTCGATTCCGATCTCAGGTTGGGAAACCTTGTAGTACCTTTAGTATCTCCAACTCTGAATAACATCTTGGTCGTCCATTGACTCAAGTCCTCTTGCCTAGTATCTTCACGGTTGAGTGAGAATGCTTCTCTTGATCGGCGTTTCTCATGGTCATTCTTCCTCTTGATTTCCTGTGGCTTCGTTCTCTGACGTTTTTATCTCTCTATGGAAATTTTATCTCGACGGAGGTTCGTCCTTCGACGTGGAGCAGAGCCCCTTGTTGGTGGTGTTGAGGATCGTCGCCTCTCTGCTCTCTCCCCCCTCTCCCCCGGATCGTCCTGGATCTTGGGGCGAGATCCCTTGTTGGTGGTGTTGTATTGTAACAGCCCGGATTTTTTCCATAATAAAAAAAATTGTTTGTTGCTTTATTTTGTTGATTGCTAGAATTGTTTGCAGTATTTTTTTTCGCCAAATTAATAATTGGTCAATATTTCCCCCTCCTTCTCGTATCGGCATGCGTGACCGGACCCCGTCCACATGGCACACGACCTCGTTGCGGCACCGGGTTTCACCCGAGCACCGTCGCAACTCCCGGCACAGGACCAGCCATCACCATCGGCGCGAAAACCCCATTTGTATTTAAATGGGTTATATTATCGGGAGGTGATCGACGTTCTCTTTTTGCGTTAAATGGTGTAGACGACGTGGTTATCATATTGCGACGATGTGTCTCGAATTTCGTGCGATTCCAGCGTCGATTGATAGGTGAACGATCGGAAGTGCCAGGCATAGTAGCCGGTATATTTCCAGGGGCGTATTTTGTAAAATGACTTGTGCGATGTTAGCTGACCACCCGGATTCCCCTCTTCGAATTCTAGCCCACCTGAAAAACCGGACCCGAAATGGGCCATTTCGTGGCCCGAAACCCCTCCCAAACACCAACCTACTATATATAGTAGGCAATCCCTTGCCATTTGGAGCAACCCTAGCCTACCCTAACCATCCACCTACCTCTAGCCACCGCCACTCCACCTCAGATTTCCGTGCAAAGCCAATCCCTACCTCCCATCAGATGTGGAGAGAAGGCCCTCGATCTGGACCATTGGATCGGCTGATCCAACAGCCGTGGAACCCTCCTTTGCTGCAGCCCACGCCCAATAGCACCCGAGCAGTCTCCACGCCCGAGCGCCCCGCTGCCTCCTCGCCTCTGGCGAGTTGCCGGCCTGTGCCACCGCACCCCTACAGGTCGCCTCCTCCCATGCCTCGTCCTTCCTTCTCCTCTCCTCCTCGTTTTCCCTCTCTCCTTGTGCTCTTCTTCTCATTAGGGTCACCGCGCCATGGAAGCCAGCATGGAGCTCTCCGCCGCATCGCTCTGATCCATGCCGGCACTACCAAGTCGTCAGATCCACTGCGCCACGCCCCTTCCCGCCGACCCCGCGCCGGATCCGGCGAGATTTGGCCGGCTGGAGCACCGCCGGTGGCCTCCGGTGCACGTCGCACGTGCGGGAACGACGTGGAGACGCCCACTCGCTCGTCTGGGTCGACTCCATCATGGTGGGCCGCGCTAGCTCCCAGCAGCCCAACTCCCTGCGGCCCACAGTGCTCCTCTCGCCCCGGGCGAGCTGCCGCTACTCCTCGCCCTCCCGCGACCTGGGCCAGGCCCACTGGGTGAGATGCCCATCCCCCCTTTTTTTTAATTAGTGTGTTGATGTGCTACTGTTGGGCCGACCTGATGAGTAGATCCCGCTCTCGTGCGCTGTTTATTTAGGCTGCGCTTGCTTGTGTAGGTCCAGTAGCTTCAGATTCGACTCGAGAACGGTTTATCAATTTCTGGAATTTGTTTAATTGGCAGATTATATAGCATTTTTGCGATGCCCGTATCTTTTCAACGATAGCTCGGATCGCGACGCGTTAAACATGAAACTTGCTTAGTTTTTCGTGTAGATTAATAAAATGTGCTTCCTTGCCATGTTGGACTTTGTTTACATGCTGTTTACTTGCTTATTACGCTTCATGCCATCGTAAACGGTTTATCTAATAACTTTTAACCGTTGCTCCGATAAAAATGTTCTTTATATGTAACTTGACTAGAATTGCGTGTAGATCATGAATATGCTGCTCTTTCTTGCTAATAACAATAATTAAATATGGTTTATGGAAGAATAGTACCAAATATTATAATTATCGCGGGGAAATAGTGATATGCCGTGTGTAGGAATTTTACCTTCTTAACTTGACTAGTATAGGTAGATTTCTTATGCTTCACCCCTCTTGACATGTTTGTGTGACATGCCATGCTTGAGTGAGATGCCATGTTAACAACCTTTGCTCATGGTGTGTAGCTAAACCACTTGAAACTTTCCAAATGTGCGGTATCATCGTGTGTGGCGAATACTCCACTTAACCTGTTAGTAACCGCTCTCGAGGATAGATGCGATATCGTATTGCATTGTCTCGTGTCGCCTTCTTGTTGATGCTTGCTCGTGATTGCTTCGTAGTAATAGATGCTTGCTCATCGATTGCCTTTCCAGTGTTTCCATCTTGTGTGCTTCCGCGGGTACTCTCGGAGACGTTGCGAGTTTGCGATCGACTACACCTTCGACATCGTCTTCTCAATAGGTAAGGAGGAGCATATATCATGCTTATAACTTTCACCTCACTTGTGCCTAGGTATAGGATATAACGATTGCTTGATCCTACCACCTCATATTTATGCTTCTCAAAAAAACCTAAATAGCCATGTCCCCCACATGCCAGCAAACCATTGTTTGGCCATGAACCTTGCTTGCTTAACCACTGCTTAGTATGCATGCTAGGATGCTATCAACTCTTATCCGGGTACTCCTTGGATTGGCTTATCACATTATTATATTGTTGTGGAGTATGTGATTATTATAATGTTGACTATATTCGACGAAGGATGGAAGATCTAGGCTATCGCACCCTGATGCTTTGTTCCATTCGAGTCACCTAGGACCCGAGTTCCGGGTATTGTGTCTCTTGAAGAGCGTTCCTAATTGCGTGTGGGATTCTATGGGGTCCCCTCTTCTTACCTACCTAGCTTCAAACTTTTCTAGTGGTAGCCCAAGCTGGTTATTCATTTGCACCGTGGGAGAGGCGGGCAGGGGCCCGTAGGTTCTCAGAATAGGTTAACGCTAGCCAGTGGGACAGTGTTCCTGTTGGTCCAAAACTTTGCGGAGCGCGGGATGCCTACCTGCTTTGCAGATGTCATTCCAACTTGACGTAAGACGAAAGATGCCAATTCGAGAAACGATCGACTCCTGAGTTGGGCGTCGACTCTACCGGGGGCCACCCAGATTTTTTCTTTGTTAGTTAGAGGGACTATGATGTCCGGATCTCTAGGAACAACTCTTCAATGAGTGTCTCTAACAGGCCGGACTGAGATACCGGCGTACATGCGGAGCTTATAATGGGCAGTTGGTACACCCCTGTAGGGTTAAATCTTTTCGAAAAGCCGTGTCCACGGTTATGGACGACTTGAGACGTACTCCTTATTCATAGACAACAACAACTGAGATAATCTTAATAACTTGATCAACGTGTGTATGTGCCTTGACTGCTTCTTCTTCGTCGGGATGCGTAAGGGAGGACAAGGACATGATAGGTGTTATGTTTGCGTAAGTAGCTGATAGCAAGACTTGCTGGGGGCGATTCCTCATCGAATTCTTGGTTCTCATCTTACTCTAAAATAGATCATTAGCCACTCATATATTGCTAGTGCAACTAGAACCTCAACCACTACCCCCATCTTACCGTGAGAAATTAGTTACAAGACTTGTTGATATAGCTCACCCCTTCTTTTCTCTTTTACGCATGTTATGCAAACGATCTTCGAATACATAGGAGCTCGACGACCCTTCTTCTGGACGCCTTCGCGGAGACTCGACGATGACTAGTTAGGCAGATCCCGACGGAGAGCCTGGAACCGTGTGGTTACGGGAATGGTGTGTTTTACCTTTGCCACTGGGCATTTTATTGTAGTCTATACTCAAACATATATCTTCCGCTGATGTAATGTAATTAAGGCAGTTGTATGCCGATTGTATGAGATGTTGTATCATGTTTATGATGCTACAACTGTTATCTTGTTACTCCTTGGATTGGTCTATCACATTATTATATTGTTGTGGATAATATGATTATTATAATGTTGAGTATACTCGACGAAGGATGGAAGGTCTAGGCTATCCCGCCCCGACGCTCTATTCCATTCGAGTCCCATAGGATTCGAGTTCCGGGTATTGGTTCTAAGACTGAGCGTTCCTAACTGCATGTGGGATGCTATGGGGTCCCCTTTTCTTACCTACCTAGCTTTAAACATTTCTAGTGGTGGCCCGAGCCGATATACCATTTGAAACTATGCATATATGTATGTCGGGTCACTCCTAGCAGATATCCTTTAGAAGAACTTGGGCCAGCGAAGACATGGTTTCTCTTGTTGGTCCATCCCAGCGAGCTTGGGGGCTGCCCACATGGTTTGGCTAGCTAACCCGACCTCTTCCACCCGGATTTGTTCGTTGTTAGCTAGAGGGACCTGTTGTTTCGGATCTCTCGGAACTAAATCATAAAATGGTTGCCTATGATGGGTAGCAACTGAGAGAGATGGGCGTGCGTATGGAGCCTTGTAATGGGCAGTTGGTACCCCCATGCAGGGTTAAATCTTTTCGAGAAGCCGTGTCCACGGTTATGTACGACTTGGAACCGACTGATACGTCTCAAACGTATCTACTTTTCCAAACACTTTTTCTATTGTTTTTCCCTCATTCTTGCATGATTTGGATGCAACTAACCCGGACTAACGCTATTTTCAGCAGAGATGTCTGTATGGTTTTTATTGTGCGCAGGAAAATGGATTTTTAGGTGTCTCAGAAAATTCTAGGAAAAATCACAGAAAATCCATGCACCCAAAGGGCCATTGTGCCAGAAGTTGGGCCAGAGGGCAGCCAAGGGGGCCCCAGACGCCCCGCTGGCGCGGCCAGGGGTGGGGCCGCGCCCTCTGGCCGCCTGGGGGCTCCCCCCTCCTCTAGTGCCCTCCCGAGGTTCCTATTTATTCCCGTGACGGAGAAACCCCGAAACAGAAGTCGTTTTCCCAATTCTCGTCGCGGAGCCGCCGCCACCCTTTATTCTTCTCCGGGAGGGCTAATCTGGAGGCTGTTTTGGCCTCCGGAGAGGGGAGATCATCGCCATCGTCATCATCATCGCCACTCCATCCTCCCTCCATGACTTCTCCATCCATGTGTGAGTAATTCCCTGTTGTAGGCGAAGGGGATGGTAGGGATTGCATGAGTTAGATCAGGTAATAGTTTATCAGATTGTTGGGGGCATGTTGCCTATCATCTAGATTGTTGTTTATCATCTTTGCTTCAACTTGTTGCTCTTAAAGCTTGCCACTTTGGGCCCGAGTGCCATGATTTCAGCTCTGAACCCTATGTGTTTTCATGAATATATTTGTGTTCTTGATCCTATCTATGAGTTGTATGCACCTGTTATAGTCCGGAACCGGCGATCCCAAAGGTGACAGCTTGGGACACCAAAGGGGATGGACTATAATTTGGGGATTCCGTGTATCCATTGATTGTTACTGCTTTGACAGGAGCACCTTAATCTCCATAAGTTCCTTTTGTCCCCGTTCGTAGCGGGATGGTAGGAAAAAAGATGTTGTGCAATTTCTTATTGCAAGCATGTACAACTACCTATGGGATACATGCCTGATGTTTGATTTATGCCTAGATGATCATTGCTTTTCTGTGTGCCTTGCCCCAAGTTAAATACATGATGTGTCTTATCCATGCAGCGCCCAACCATCCATCTCCCTAGCCTACAGTGTTTTTAACTCTGCTGGTTACTAGTTGTTTGCTTTTTCTGTTTTACTGTTGCTGTTTCACCACCACTATTTCCGTTGCTATCATCACTTCATATCACAGTTGCTATTAATATCTTGTTGCAAGTAAGTGTATCTCAGGTGCGGTGGAATTGACAACTCCACTGTTAAAGCTTGTGGATATTCTCTGGCTCCCCTTGAGTCGAATCTATAAATTGGGTTATTCTTACCCGCGAAGACTATCTCAATCGCCTGCAGTTGTGGGTTATGAAGCCTGTTTTCTGGCGCCGTTGCCGGGGACCATAGCTTTATTCACAAGTCTACTTGAAGTATTTTACCTGCTGCAATTTATCTTCTATGGGTAAGAAAGAAGACACCATAGTCCCGATCTTACCATCCCGTACAAGGAAAGGTACTGTTCTGAACACTAGTGCTACATTTGATTCACCTTCAGTTATGAGTAAGTTTGCTTCACCTTCACCACATGATGTCTCTACTGAATCTGCTACTATGTTCGATACTTTTGATGATGCTTCTACTACTCTTGATCTGCAAAAAAATCTGGAATTGATATTCCTGATACTTGCTATCCTTTTGATGGAACTTACACCTACCCTGATTTGAGTAAACTCAAGGAGAGACTCCTTGATGATGATTATATTATACTTGATGATGATTTATGCAGGGATTTAACAGAGTTCGACGACTCTGACCCTGATGCTATTAAGAAGCTTCTCAAAAAACATTCCCTTAAGAACAAGACCGTTCCTGATCCTAAATTTGCTACGTCTCCTATATGCATCAATGATCCTGATAATAATTTCTATGTTGATCTTTCACTTATATCTATGGTTGAATCCGACCCTTTTTATGGAAGAGAAAATGATGATGCTATTGCACACCTGACCAAACTCACTGAGTTAGGTGTCTTGTTTACTACAGATGAGAAGATACGAAATTTCTATCTTACTAAGCTTTTTCCTTTCTCTTTAAAGGAAGGTGCTAAAGCATGGTATGATGCACTACCATGTGGTCCCATTAGGAGTCCCCAAGACTTAGCTCACTCTTTTGTTGATAAGTATTTTCCTGCTCATATGAAACATGCTTCTTTACGAAGAATTTATAACTTTAAACAGTTGCAGGATGAGAACCTCCCTAAAGCTTGGGGGAGGTATTGCAGTCTGATCTAGGCTAGACCGGGACATGGAGTCCCTAAGAATGAATTAATTGATATATTTTATGCTGGTCTAACTGATGAATCTAGATCCTATTTGGACAGTTGTGCTAGGTGTGTTTTCAGGAAAAGAACACCCGACGATGCAGAGGAATTAATGGGAAAGATTGCCAAGAACCACGAAGATTGGTCCGTCCCTGAACCACCTCCACCACCAAAGAAAAGGGGCATGCTTATCCTAAGCCCCGAAGATATGCAAGAAGCAAAGAATTCTATTAAAGAGAAGGGTATTAAAACTAAAGACGTGAAGAATCTACACCCCATTTAGAAGTTGTGTGAGCCTACCACTCCTCCTCCTATGGTAGAGGTACACTCCCTTTTAGATTTCAATGCAAGTGACATTCACCATGGTAAGCCTCCTGATCAATGTTTAGACGAGCTTGATAATTTTATTATGAAGAAAAATCACTTTAATGAGAGGATACAAAGTCAGTTGCATGATAATTTCCTTGCTATCAAAAGTTTTCTTGATGTTCTAGGTAGAACAATTAATGATGTTAAATGTCTTGTGAAGCATTTTCATATGGTTCAAACTCAGCTTGATCAAATTTCTAATGTGCAAAAATATTTGCTTGCTAATAATGCCAAACAGGATATATAGGCCTTCGGGATTAAAACCCGAGGAGGAACTAGCACTCAAGATCCTCTATATCCGGAGTGGCATCCGAAGAGGATCGAGCAAGATTCTCAAATGCAGGAAGAAGAAATTGTTAGTTCTCCGAAGAATAAGAAGAAGCACAAAGAAGCTGATAAATCCAATGATCCATTTGCAAGTGAAGAACTTGTTATTGATCCAAATAGTATATCTACCTCTGATGCTGAGACTAAAGACGGTGATGAGCCTAAAAAGGATGGTGAAAATAATGATCCACCCGAAGTTTGAGAAGAAGAAGCACCCAACAAACGCAAGAAATACACTAGAGAAGATTTTATCGCAAGAATACATGGGAAGGAACAAGAACCATGGGTATAGAAACCCATGCCCTTTCCAGGTAAGTTTCTCAAAACCAAAGAAGAAGATCATTACAATAAGTTTTGTGAGTGGATGAAACCTCTTTTTCTTCAAATTCCTTTGACTGATGCTATTAAGTTACCTCCTTATTCGAAATATATGAAAGATATTGTTACTAACAAAAGAAAAGTTCCTAATGAAGCAATATCTACTATGCTTGCTAACTACTCTTTCAGTGGCAAGATTCTTGAGAAGCTCGGTGATACAGGTATACCCACCATTCCTTGCTCCATAAAGAATAATTATGTCAAGGCTGCTCTATGTGATCTTGGAGCAGGAGTGAGTGTTATGCCCTTTTCTCTTTACAAGAGATTATGTTTAGAAAAACTAATCCCTACAGATATCTCTCCTAGATGGCTGACAAATCAACAGTTGTTCCCATAGGTATTTGTGAGGATGTTCCCGTTGAAGTTGCTAATTGTTTAATCCTTACTGATTTTGTTGTGCTTGACATGCCCGAGGATTGGAGCATGTCTATTATTCTTGGTAGACCTTTTCTTAACACCGCAGGTGCCATTATTGATTGCAATAGAGGAAAGGTTACTTTCAATCTGAATGACAAAGAACACATGGTTTATTTTCCGAAGAAGATTGACAAAAGGCATGGTCTTAACTCAATAGAGAATATCGACACCGTGAAGATTGGAGAATGGGATTGTCCTCTACATGTGCACCACAAATACAAAACCATCATGGTGGGGACAATGTCCATTAAAGTAAAGGTGCAATGATCACTTCATAGGAGGTGAGACTTTTTGCACTATGTATCGCCGGTTTGTTGGTAAGACTTGATCAACCTTGCTAGTAAGCATGTTTTATATAGGTAAAAAGTGGAGCTTGTTAAGTTTTCATTTGCCTTAGATTTTACTCTCCTTGTTGTACCAAGTTTATATGTTTTTGAAACTTCACAACTCTAATAACTTCTTCAAGTATTCAGAAAGTTTAGCAGCTTTTTGAACTTCGAAAAAATTTCAACAGTGAAGTTGCCAGAAAAATTCCAGAAAAATTATATTAAAAATTCCCATGCTTGGAGTGACCTAGAGGCACCTGGGGCTGACCAGGGGGGGCAACAGTGACCCAGGCGGCCAGCTAGCGCGGCCTGGCCCCTGGCCGCGCCCACAGGGCGCCTGGGGCCCACATGCCCCACCTCCAGGTATGTCTTCTTCCTCCTCCTTCCTCTCTCTCCAAAAACACGAGTTCTGCTCCAGTTCTTGCGTTCTTGCTGTTCTTGGAGGCGATTTTCGATCTCTCTCTAAATCCCACCGTTCGAGCTGAGATTTTGAGAAAATACTCCCTGGTATGTAACTCCTTCACCCCTCCAATTAGATTTTTGATTGGTGACCTCATTTGTGATTATTTAGTAGCTCTTGGTGATGTTCATATGAGCTTGCATGCATGTGTAGAAATTTATTTTCAAAGTTTTGATGCAAGTTTATGCCTTAGGTAAGTGAGTAGACTAGTTTGCCTCAACTCACTTTGTTTAAATCCTTGTTTTTGTGAATTGTAAAAAATTTCAGAAATGAGTTTCTTTGGAAAAGCAAAGGGGTGGCTTGGGAAGAAGAAGCCCGAGCGCTCCGATCGAGTCACTAGAGCTTCAGCTTCACCCTCAGCACTTAGGGAATTAAAGAGGAATTTTATAGCCTTTGTGCTAATGGAGTTTTGTGATATAATAGGTGTGCCGAATGTTGGTCAGACAACTAAGATGACCATGCAGCCTTCCGGGTTGAGGACCCTCTTCAACTCCCTTTGCTGCCAGGAGGAGACCGACATTCGGCGTATGAAGATTTCCAGCATTCTGTTTCCACACCTCAGGTATTTTGCGTATTTTGTTGCTAGAGGGGTGTTAGCTCGTGACAACACAAGCAATGGTTCTGCACCAGATTTTGCTATTTATGCGAACGCCCTCTGTGGCAAGAATGAGTATAATGTGGGTGCCTTGATTGCTCGGCGCCTTGTTACGAACAGTAACAAGGGCGATTTATATGGTGGCGTTTACGCCACACTTTTCCTTGAGTCTCTCGAGCACACCCCGCATCCTGATGATGTTCCCTTCTCATACGCGAGTCTTGATCTTGCGTCTATGAAGAGGCATAAGTTTGTTACCATGACTTCCTAGTTTGGTAACCTTGATTATATTTTGAGGGTTGAAAGGACCATTACTCGTGAGACCCGTCTACCTGCACCACTTTTGTTTGATAACACTCACAGGAACGGATGGTCCTTCAACGAAATTCAGTTCGATGAGTTCATGGCTAATTACCAGCCGCATAACCCCATGGAGGGGGTTGTGCCCGATGAGGAGGAGCATGGTGAGTTCCCACCTTTCTAGGGAGAGACCTTCACCGAGCATGGCGAGGGATCTTCTTCCGCTTGGAGCGCAGTGCCTTCCTCATGGGAGGACCCGAGGACTTCGATGTATGCATGTAAGGCCCGATATGCGGTACTGTTCCAGATCTAGGTGTTTCCACCCAGATCCGGGGACGAAGCACATATCGCTCCCACCGCGACATATGACATAGCCATATGCCCCGGATTTCCAACATGATATCACAACATTACAGATACAAGGATACAACATCTCATACAATTGGCATACAACTGCCTCAAATATAAAACAACAGCGGAAGATACATGTCTGAGTACAGACTACAAGCAAATGCCTACTGGCAAAGAGAAAAACAACGATCCCATAACCACACGGGTCCAGGCCGTCCGCCGGGATCCGCCTAACTAGTCGTCGTCGAGTCTCCACGTGAAACGTCGATCACCATACCTGTTGTCGATCAGAACCCTGAAAAAGAGTTTGGGGGTAGTATCATGAGTACAGAGGTACTCAGCATCCAACTGTAGTGGTCAACTGACCCAGCAAGGATTTCATCACTCGTCATTCTAGGACAACTAGTAGTTTACGGTAAGGAAGGGGTAAGTGGTGAGGTTGCTGCCGCACTAGCATTTATGAAGTGGCTAACGATCTAGAGAGTAAGGTAAGAAGCCAAGCATTCGATGAGGAATCGCCTCCAACAATTCTTGCTATCAACTACTTACGCAAACATAACACCTATCCTATCCTTGTCCTCCTCTTCGCATCCCGACAAAGAAGAAGCAATCAAGGCACACACACACGTTGATCAAGTTGTATTAAGATTATCTCAGTTGTTGTTGTCTATGAACAGGACGTAGGTCTCAAGTCGTCCATAACCATGGACACGGCTTCTCGAAAAGATTTAACCCTGCAGGGGTGTACCAACTGCCCATTACGAGGCTCCGCACGCACGTCCATCACTCTCAGTTGCTACCCATTATAGGCAACCATTTTATGATTTAGTTCCAAGAGATCCGAAACGACAGGTCCCTCTAACTAACAACGAACAAATCCGGGTGGCCCCCAGTGAGTCGACATCCATCTCAGGAGCCGGCCGCTCTCTCGATCTGGTCTCTACCGTCTGTCTCGGGTTTGGATAGCTGGTTCATCACACATTGGGATAACTGGGTCCTCAGCCGGACACGGTGGGCCGGCAAGGGAACTATGTCCTCACTGGTCCGGGTTGGTTGGAAAACAACTGGCAGCTGACCAGCACACACACGGTTTCAAATGGTAAATCAGCTTGGGCCACCACTAGAAATGTTTGAAGCTAGATAGGTAAGAAGAGGGGACCCCATAAAATCCCACACGCGGTTAGGCACGCTCAGTCTTAAAACCAATACCCGGAACTCGGATCCTAGGTGACTCGAATGGAACAAAGCGTCGGGGCGGGATAGCCTAGACCTTCCATCCTTCGTCGAATATAGTCAACATTATAATAATAATCATATCATCAACAATAATAATAATAATAATCAGGTGATATCCCAACCCAAAGAGTAACAGGGTAACATCGTAGCATCCTAAGCATGCATACTAAGCAGTGGCTGAGCAACGAGCAATAGTAACATAGCAGTACAAGGTTTGCTGGGAAGGACATGGCTGTATCGGTTTGAAAGAGGCTGTAAACATGTGGTAGGATCAAACATCGAACCTAACCTAAACTAGCATGCAAACCGCTGGTTGAAATAGAATGGATCATAAGTAATGCAAGTCCTTGCCTATTGATAAGTCGGGTTCCGAAGGTGTAGTCGATCGCAAGCTCGCATCGTCTCCGAGAGGTATCCGCGGGAGCACACAAGAAGATAAACACTGGAAAGAAATCAACGGTGCACTACTATTACTACGGAGCAATACAAGAGCAAGCATCAACAGGAAGTAACACGAAACATCGCACCTACGCACGACGATACCGCACGTTTACGGTGGTTCAAGTTGTTTAGCTACAGGTGACCAAACAACGGTTATTAACATGGCAACTCAAGCAAGCATGGCATAGCACACAAACAGGTCAAGAGGTGAAGCACAAGTAAACTATCTACGCTAGTCAATTTAAGTGAGGCACAACCTAAACATGGCATAACACTAAATGCCGCACGACAATTAAAGGATTTGGTACTGTTCTGTCCTAAACCATATTTTAGGTTGGTTAACAACAGCAAACAATAGCATAAACACAAAGAACACGAAAAACTAATCAAGTTACATATAAAGAACACCCCAAACGGAGTTACGGTTAAAGAGATACAAGCAAAACAATTTATGCACACATGCTGTATAAACAGGGGTAAATCTATATGCAAAACTGCAGCAACATGACATAGAAATACATGGGATGAAAGTAGACATCATGCTTAACAATATGCAATTGGAAACACTCAATTCCGATAAACGGTTGCGAAGCAATCGTCATCCGAAGTTGCAACAAAATAACAGTTTCAGCAATAGCAGCACAATAACATCAGGATCACCACTTTGGAGCAAGATATAAACATGATGCAGCAAGCAAATATGGCATGTGAATGCATGAAACTGAAGTAGAAACATTGCTTAACGCAACGCAAAAGGAATCAATGCAATAGGCCTCATGGATTTCTTACAATCATCATGCAAAGTTGCAACAAAATAACAACAGCAGCACATAATAACAAAAAGTAGCAGTTTAACGGCCTGATGCCCACTTTAGCACACAATTACACAATCAAGATGAGCTCAAATGCAAATGCTCACAAAAGATGAATTAAATTACACGCAATTCTAAGCAATTCGTCTTTTGGGCGCAACGCGATCCGAGCTACGGTTTAACGGGAAATCGAAGTGCAAAACAACATCAGCAGCACAAAATAACAGGGGTTAGCCAGAAAAAAAATAAACAAAAATAAAAAAATGGCCTCACCCCTCCATTGGGCTCGGCCCAAGTTCGCTGGAGAGGCCCGGTGGCTGGGCTGGCTGCTGGATCTGGCCCACCAGCAGATCTGGGCCGCGGCCCACGTGGTGGCTGGAGAGGCCAGCCGGCTCTCCCGAGCGGCACGGCTGGAACCGCTCCAGCAGGCGGCGGCGGCTGCAACCGGCTCGCCGGCCGGCGAGGCAGTGGAGGCGGGGGGAGTGGATCCGGGCCGCGGCGTGGAGGAGGCGCAGGCGGCATCCGTGGCTCGAGGTCGGGCCGTTGGCGCCATGTCGGGCGGCTTCAAGCTCCATGGCCGGTCGGCCTCGGCCTCCCATGGCGATGCGGTTGGTGAGCTCGCAGAGAGAGAAGAGGGAGAGAGTTAGAGGAGGAGGAGGCAGGGGAGAAGGGCGCGGCGCAGGTGGGGCGGCTCACCGGAGCAGGGGCGCCGGGCTGGCCTGGGCGCGGGGAGCTCGCCGGAGCGCGGCGAGGGGCGGCTCGGGCGCGGCTCCTCCATGGACGACGACGAGCGGCGCGGCCAGATGGGCTTGGCGGGCCCTGGCGGCGGCGGTTGCGGGCCTGCGCGGCCCGGGGCGCGGCTGGAAGCTGCGGTTGGGGACGTGGCTCAGATCTGAGCCGTTGGATCTCAGATCTGACGGCTCAGATCAGAGGAAGGCTAGGGTTTCGGGGATCTGGAGGATTTGGAGGCAAAATTGGGGCAAAGTGGAGGGGGTGGCTGTAAATTTCACATAGGGAAACCTAATTGGGTGTGGGAGGCTGGTGGTCTTTATATAGGCAGGTTAGCTGGCCAGTTGACGCAAACGCCCTCGGTACCCCTCTCGCGTGTCCGGTGAATACGTTCGTGACCGCCGAAGTTGCATACGGACTCCTATTCCGATGAAATCTCGAACCACGCGCTCAGCGCGTCGAGCCCGTCGATCGTACCTCACTGCGGTGACATTCCGACAACATTTTCCGGCGTGCTATAAAAATAACCCGTTTAATTATTAAACGGGGTTTTTCGTTCCGTTGGCTGCGGCTGGTTTCGTGCGGTTTTCGCGACGGTGATCGGGTGAAACCCGGTGTCGCAAAGGTCGAGTGTCAGGGTGGCAAGGGTCGGTATCCGTCCGATACGAGATAAGAGGGGGAAAATAATCTCCGATCGATAAATCGGGGATGCAAACACCGCAAACAAATCAGACAATCAAACAATTCACACCGAAAACAAATATTTTTAATTTTTGTGAAATCTGGGCTGTTACAACGCACCGGAGGGCTCATACGACTCCTGGACTTACCCTTACCCCAGAGCAGGAGGCTCCTGGGGGCAGTAGCTGCTACCAACTTAGGCCAAAAGCCTAAGCTTGGGGGAGTACGTTCCCTTTTCACCTTTCCATTGTATTATCCGTTTTTATTTTGTTTGCTTTGATCTTTTTCGAAGTTTTTGCCCGTTCTTCTTTGTTCTTTTATCTTGCAAAAACAACAAAAAGATTTCTCTTTTCTTTTTCTTCCCTTTAATCTTTGAAAAAATCCAAAAATATTTTATTTTCTCTCTTTAGTTTGCTTTGTTGTAGAGTTCAGCTCGAGTCCGTGATGGCAATTGCACTGGATTATGTTTTCCTACGTTCAATCGTGCAAGTGACAAGGCATTAATGACGAAGGTCGACGAAAGGGATGCAACAAGGAAAACCGGTATGAACTCTTTTTGTTTCTACTTTTGTACATATGCTTGTACTTATGATTTAGAGACCAGCTTGTAGCGACATAGTGCTATGTTTACAATGCTTTCCCAGTGTTCATGCTTTCCTTGTGGTTAATACCAAATAGCTAGAGTACATAATTTGTTGTTGAAATGATTTACACGCATTGCATTGTCCATGGTTTGGCATACTGAAGTGGTATTTCCCTTTGGAGAATTCTTGGATTGACTTGGCACATGCTTACACATGTTTATGACTGAAATGTCTACTATGCCTTGATGATATTTGAATTTCAGAATAGTTGTATCATTTTCATGCTCAATTCAATTTTACTTTGTCGCTCTGCATGATTATGACTGTTATTTCTCTCTAGTTGGTCGCTTCCCAGTATTTTGCTAGCCTTCGCTCGCACTAAGCGGATTTCTTCTAGTGCATCCAAAATCCTTGAAACCAGTTTTTCCATATGAGTCCACCATACCTTCCTATGTGGTATTTACCGGCCATCCTAACGAAGACTTTCTTGTACCATCTCGAAATTATTCAAAAACACTCCTGTTTTGTGCCTCTGCTTTAGCTCATGAGGAAGTAGTAGGTAATTCATGACCGTCTTATGTTAGACATGTTTTATCCCGGGACTGCATGTCTAATCTGCAAACCACTAATACGAGGAGGGACTGGCATGAGTGCGCCCAGCTCACAAAAGATAATCACAACCAAAAAAACCTCCTTCACGCTTTGTCTATGAGAAATTAGAAAACTTTGGTAGCGATAAACAAAGGAGATTAAGGGGATGTGATCGTCTCCATCTTGGGAGACGTTCCTCGAAACATGTCTAGCATAAGAGGTGTTGAGTTGTCTACTAGCATTCGTTGACGAAGCATGCACCTCCCAAAACACTTTTTTATCTCTGTTTTCAAAACCAAGAGCTCTGGTACAAGTTTAGTCTTTGCTTCCAACCACGGGTTTTCAACCTTTCCATCAAACTCCACGGTTCAAGAGTCTCCACCTTCTTTTTTCAAAGAACCAACTAGGAGAGCATAATTGTCATTCTGAGTGTAATGTGCATTGTCCCAAAGTACTACATTGTCTTTTGCGTGATTGTGGTATTATTTATTCTGAAATTCCTAGTTCTAGTCGCCTTTAAAACTCCGAAGGAGTTTCTGCATTTGTGTTTTGCTTCACTCATGGAGGCTAGGGAAATACCACTCTAGTATGTTCGAGCTTTGTGTATTGTAATCCTGTCTTGATTTTCAGTAGCATATTATTTACTTTTAGTTGTTTGTGATTGATCACTTGAAAGAAGGATTGCGTCGTGCATTTTCCTCATAGCATTGTTTTGATACTTGCTAAAATTCTTTTCGTAGTACATGCTTATATACATCTATTGAAGCAAAAGAGTTTTTCAAAGTCTTCTTTGTAGCGTTCAGTTTGTTGTACTGAATTGCTTGAGGACAAGCAATATGCTAAGCTTGGGGGAGTTGATACGTCTAAAACGTATCTACTTTTCCAAACACTTTTTCTATTGTTGTGCCCTCATTCTGGCATGATTTGGATGAAACTAACCCGGACTAACGCTGTTTTCAGCAGAGCTTCCTGTATGGTTTTATTGTGCGCAGGAAAATGGAATTTTAGGTGTCTCAGAAAATTCTAGGAAAAATCACAAAAAATCCACGCGCCCGAAGGGCCATTGTGCCAGAAGTGGGGCCAAAGGACAGCCAAGGGGGCCCCAGGCGCCCCCCTGGCGCGGCCAGGGGGGCCGCGCCCTCTGGCCGCCTGGGGGCCTCCCCCCTCCTCTGGTGCCCTACCGAGGCCCCTATTTATTCCCGTGACGGAGAAACCCTGAAACAGAAGTCGTTCTCCCAATTCTCATCGCGGAGCCGCTGCCACCCTCTGTTCTTCTCCGGGAGGGATAATCTGGAGGTTGTTCTGGCCTCCGAAAAGGGGAGATCATCGCCATCGTCATCATCATCGCCACACCATCCTCCCTCCATGACTTCTCCATCCATGTGTGAGTAATTCCCTGCTGTAGGCAAAGGGGATGGCAGGGATTGGATGAGTTAGATCATGTAATAGTTTATCAGATTGTTGGGGGCATGTTGCCTATCATCTATATTGTTGTTTATCATCTTTGCTTCAACTTGTTTCTCTTAATGCTTGTCACTTTGGGCCCGAGTGCCATGATTTCAGATCTGAACCCTATGTGTTTTCATGAATATATTTGTGTTCTTGATCCTATCTATGAGTTGTATGCACCTGTTATAGTCCGGAACCGGCAATCCCAAAGGTGACAGCTTGGGACACCAAAGGGGATGGACTATAATTTGGGGATTACGTGTACCCATTGATTTTTAATGCTTTGTTCCGGTGCTCTTTGACAGGAGCACCTTAATCTCCATAAGTTCCTTTTGGCCCCGTTCGTAGCGGGATGGTAGGACGAAAGATGTTGTGCAAGTTCTTATTGCAAGCACGTACAACTACCTATGGGATACATGCCTGATGTTTGATTTATGCCTAGATGATCATTGCTTTTCTCTGTGCCTTGCCCCAAGTTAAATACATGATGTGTCTTATCCATGCAGCGCCCAACCATCCATCTCCTTAGCCTACAATGTTTTTTATTCTGCTGGTTACTAGTTGTTTGCTTTTGCTGTTTTACTGTCGGTGTTTCACCACCACTATTTCAGTTGCTATCATCACTTCCATATCACAGTTGCTATTAATATCTTGTTGCAAGTAAGTGTATCTCAGGTGCGGTGGAATTGACAACTCCACTGTTAAAGCTTGTGGATATTCTTTGGCTCCCCTTTAGTCGAATCTATAAATTGGGTTATTATTACCCGCGAAGACTATCTCGATCCCCTGTAGTTGTGGGTTATCACCGACATCTTGTTCATAGATAACATCAATTGAATCATAACTATAACTTGATCAACGTGTGTGCGCCTTGACTGCTTCTTTTTCATCAGGTGATGAAGGGGATGACAAGGATAGGATAGGTGTTATGTTTGCGTAAGTAGCTGATAGCAAGACTTGTTTGAGGTGATTCCTCATCGACTGCTTGGTTCTTATCTCTCTCTAAATAGATCGTTAGCCACCTCATATATTTCTATTGTGGCTGCAACCTCACCACTACCCCCATCTTACCGTGAGAAGTTAGTTACAAGACTTGTTGTTATAGCTCACCCCTTTCGCGGAGACTCGACGACGACTAGTTCGGTGGATCCCGGCGGAGACCCTTCCCCCGTGTGGTTACGGGGACGGTGTGTTTTACCTTTGCCATTAGGCATTTGATTGTAGTCTTTACTCAGACATGTATCTTCCGCTGATGTATTGTATTAAGGCAGTTGTATGCCGATTGTATGAGATGTTGTATCCATGTAGCTGTAAAGTTGTGATATCATGTTGGAAATTCGGGGCATATGGCTACTTCATATGTCGCGGTGGGACCGATATGTTCTTCGTCCCCAGATTTGGATGGAAACATCTCGATCTGGAACAGTACCGCATATCAGGCCTTACAACTTGGTATTAGAGGCCTACCGACCATAGGATCCCTTTTCTGGCCGAAGTTGAGTCTAGACAAAAACTATTTTGTAGTTACTAAGTTAGTTATCGGAGAGTAGGAATCTTTTTACTCCATGCCTTTGCTCTATCCAGGACAAGTGTCGTAAGTGTTTTGCTCTCGCCTTATTTCCTTCAAACTCTAGGATCTCGAGTGTGTGGAGTTTCGAAACCGTTACAATGCCTTTCTTGCAGCGCATTGTCTCAATTCCGATCTCAGGTTTGGGAATTCCTGTAGTACCTTTAGCTTCTCCGACTTCGGATAACATCTTGGTCGTCTGTTGACTTCATTCCTCTTGCCTAGTATCCTCACGATTTGAGTGAGAATGCTTCCCTTGATCGTTGCTTTGGACTATCGTTCTTCCTCTTAATCTCCCGATGGTTTCGTCCTTCGACGTCGCCATCTCTCTGCGGAAAATTTCTGGATGGAGATTCGTCGTCGACATGAAGCAGAGCCCCTTGTTGGTGGTGTTGAGGAACGTCGACTCTATTTTCTCTTCCCTCCTCTCCCCAGAATGGTCCAGGATCTCGGGACGAGATCCCTTGTTGGTGGTGTTGTATTATAACAGCCCGAAAATTTCACTCTAATTAACATTTTTGTTTGTTGCTTTATTTTGTTGCTTGTTAGAATTGTTTGTAGTATTTTCTCCGCCAATTTATAAAATGGTGATTATATTTCCCTCTCTTTCTCGTATCGGATGATGGACCGAACCTTTTTCCCAATGACACACGACCTTTGCGACATCTGGTTCCACCCGAGAACTGTCGCAACTTCCGACACAAGTCCAACCATCGCCATCGGAATGAAAACCCCGTTTATTTAATAAACAGATTATTTTATTGGGCGCCGGAAAACGTTCTCAGAACGGTATCGAAGTGAGGTAGAAGTGACCGACTCGCCGCGCGGAGCGCATGGTTCGATATTTCGTCTGAATCGGAGGTCGTATGGACTCCCAGCGGTCAGAAACATGGAGTACCGGACGAACGCGAGAGATACTGGGGGCATTTGCGTAAACCTGCCATCTAGGCCAGCCTATAAATAGACCACCCACCTCCTCCCACGAGATTAGGGTTTCCCTAAGCTAAAAATTGCAGCCACCCCCCTCGAGAAATTGCCAGATCTGATCCAAACCCCCCCCCCTTAGCCGAAACCCTAGCCCCTAGCGATCCAGGGCCGTCAGATCCCTAGATTGACGTCCCAGGTGCCTCCACATCGCCCCTGAGCCTGCCCAGCCTCCTCCTCCCATGTACGGGCCCCGCAGGGCCAAGGAGCCGCCGTCGCGGCCCATCTGGCGACCTCACCGTGGAGATCCGCCGCCGCGATTCGCACTCCGGCGAGCCCGGCCATGGCGCCACGACGGCCGCTCCGGTGAGCCGCCTCCTCCCGCGAGCGCCCTTCTCCTTCCTGCTCCCTCCTCACCTTGCCTTTCCCTCTCCAGGATGCACCGCCACCATGGCCGTGTCAACCCGACGAGCTTTGAACCGCGCCGCCATGAACGCCACCAAGCCTGCCTGCGACCGCCGCCACCCTTCGGCCTCCACCGCACCGGGATCCGGCGGATCTTGACGCTGCGCCGCCGCCGCACCCATTCCAGCCTACCTCGTCGCCCGAGCTCCACCGGAGCGCCGCCGCCCGTCGGAGAGCCCCCGTGCGCCAACCGCCGGCTGGGCCGCCTCCTCTCATGGGCCGGCGCGCCTCGTCCAGCCCACCACGCCACAGCCCACCGCGCCCCGGCCTGTGTTGTTTCCTCGCCTAGGCGACGCGACGCAATCCCACGCCCACCTTGTTCCTGGGCCGAGCCCAGCAAGTTGAGATGCCCCTTCTCTTTTTTTATTGTTTTTCTTTTGGGCTTGGACCATTTCCTGTTTAGCGCCCCGTGCGACATTTAATTAGGCAGCGTCTCTGTTTCGGCCCAATAGACATTCATCTTTTTTTCTGGTTATAAATTGATGTTAATTGTTGCTATTTTCGGAAGCTTGTATCTTTTTAACCGTAGCTCGAATGGAGACGCTCTTTACATGAAACTTCCTTAGTTTTTCATGTAGATCAATAAAATTTTGCTCTGCCATGTTTGACCTTGTTTACATGTTGTTTCATTGCTATTTACACTGCTTTCCACAATAAATGTAATAGGTCGTCACTTTTTAAACGTTGCTCCGATTAAAATGTTCTTTATATGTAACTTGACTAGAATTGCATGTAGATTGTGATTATGCTGCTCTTGCTTCCTAATAACAAATATAAAATATGGTTTAGGATAGAACAGTACCAAATGCTAAATTTGTCGTGGGGACTTAGAGAATGCCATGTTTAGGATTGTACCTCACTTAAATTGACTAGCATAGATAGTTTACTTTATGCTTAACCTCTTGCCATGCTTGTGTGCCATGCCATGCTTGTGTGAGATGCCATGTTAACAACCTTTTCTCATTTTGTGTAGCTTAATAACTTGTACCGATTCTAAAATGTACGGTATCGTTAAGTGTGACGAGTACTCCACTAAACATGTTAGCAACCGCTCTCGATGATAGATGTGATACCGTGCGTTGTCTCATGTTTCCTTCTTGATGTTGTTTGCTGGTGATTGCTTCATAGTAATAGATGCTTGTTCGTCGATTGTATTTCTAGTGTTTCCTTCTGTGTGCTTCCGCGGTTACTCTCGGAGACGTTGCGAGCTTGAGATTGACTACACCTTCGGCTTCGTCTTCTCATCAGGTAAGGGGGATCCTATATCATTCTTATAACTTTCAGCTCACTTTTCCTAGGTATAAGATAGAACGATTGCTTGATCCTACCACTTCATATTTATGCCTCTCAAATAAACCCAAACAGTCATGTCCCCCACATCCTAGCAAACCTTTGTTTGTCCATGTAACTTGCTTAACCACTGCTAGTATGCATGCTTATGATGCTACAACTGTTATCCTGTTACTCCTAGGATTGGGCTATCACATTATTATATTGTTGTGGATAATATCATTATTATAATGTTGACTATACTCGACGAAGGATGCAAGGTCTAGGCTATCCCGCCCCGACGCTTTGTTCCATTCGAGTCACCTAGGATCCGAGTTCTGGGTAATGGTTCTAAGACTGAGCGTGCCTAACTACATGTGGGATGCTATGGGGTCCCCTTTTCTTACCTACCTAGCTTCAAACATTTCTAGTGGTGGCCCGAGCTGATATACCATTTGAAACCATGCATATATGTCTATCAGGTCGCTGCTAGCAGATATCATTTAAAATGACTTGGGCCAGCGGAGACATGGTTTCTCTTGTTGGTACATCCCAGGGAGCTACGGGGCTGCCCACATGGTTTGTCTAGCTAACCCTACCTCGTCCAGACGGTAGAGGCCAATTCGAGAGCGCGACCGGCTTTTGAGTTGGATGTCGACTCACCGGGGGCCACCCGGATTTGTTCGTTGTTAGCTAGAGGGACTTGTAGTTTCGGATCTCTCGGAACTAAATCATAAAATGGTTGCCTGTGATGGGTAGCAGCCGAGAGAGATGGGCGTGCGTGTGGAGCCTTGTAATGGGCAGTTGGTACACCCCTGCATGGTTAAATCTTTCCGACAAGCCGTGTCCACGGTTATGGACGACTTGGAACCTACGTCTTGTTCATAGATAACATCAAGTGAATCATGACTATAACTTGATCAACATGTGTGTGCCTTGACTGCTTCTGCTTCATCGGGTGATGAAGGGGTGGACAAGATAGGATAGGTGTTATGTTTGCATAAGTAGCTGATAGCAAGACTTGTTGGAGGTGATTCCTCATAGACTGTTTGGTTCTTATCTCACTCTAAATAGATCGTTAGCCACCTCATACATTGCTAGTGCGGCCGCAACCTCACCACTACCCCCATCTTACCGTGAGAAGTTAGTTACAAGACTTGTTGATATAGCTCACCCCTTTGTTCTCTGTTTTATGCATGTTATGCAAACGACCTTGGACTACATAGGAGCTCGACGATCCTTCTTCGTGATGCCTTCGCGGAGACTCGATGACAACTAGTTAGGTGGATCCCGACGGAGACCCTGGACCCATGTGGTTACGGGGATGGTGTGTTTTACCTTTGACATTAGGCATTTGATTGCAGTCTGTACTCATACATGTATCTTCCGCTGATGTATTGTATTAAGGCAGTTGTATGCCGATTGTATGAGATGTTGTATCCATGTAGCTGTAAAGTTGTGATACCATGTTGGAAATCCAGGGCATATGGCTTCGTCATATGTCGTGGTGGTATCGATATGTGTTTCGTCCCTAGATCTGGATGGAAACATCTAGATCTGGAACAGTACGCATATCGGGCCTTACATAGTTCATCAATCGGGAGAAGGTGGCTAGAGCATTGGTTAAGCCAAAGGACATGACAGTGTACTCGTGTGAACCATAGAGAGTAATGAAAGCGGTCTTCAGGATGTCCTCCTTGCGACCCGGATCTGATGGTAACCCAACCTTAAGTTGAGTTTGGAGAACACCATTGATCCAGCAGTTGATCATACAGATCATTGATCCGAGGAAGCGGGTACTTGTTCTGTATCGTGGCTTGGTTGATAGGTCGGTAATCTCTGACCAAACGGTTTGTTCCATCACTCTTCTTGACAAAGAGCGAAGGTGCTCCCCAAGCAGAGGAACTAGGAAGGATGAAGCCTTTGTCTAGTGCAGTGTCTATCTCATTCTTCAGTTGGTGAGGTGGCATCTTATAGGGATGCTTGGCAATAGGGACGGTGCCGGGATTCAAGTCGATGACGAATTCAACCTCTCTAATCGGGGGTATTCCTAGCAATTCTTCTGGGAAGACGTCGGGAAAATCACATTCCTTCAAGAGGTGAGACGTTCAAAGCATTTATCATATAGATATGTGCTTCAACATCACGGGTAATTCGGGTGGTGTGGTTTACAACCTCGCCGGAGGGGTGAAAACGTTGGACAGACTTGGTGCCACAATACAGTGCGGCATCGTGGACTTTCAACCAATCCATTCCCAGAATGAGGTCTATGCTGGAAGACTTCAGAATTATGGGGGACACATGGAATACAACTTCTTCGGTTTCAACGGTGATATTGGGGACCAACATGGTGGTTCGGCATTGGCCTATCGGGGTGCGAACAACCATTGGCAAGTTCATCTTTCCAAGCGTAAAGTTATGCGACAATGCAAATTCTTTTGACACGAATGAATGCGATGCTCCTGAAACAAATAAAACAGTAGCAGGTACTGAGTTAACGAGGAGAGTACCCATCACTATAGCGGGTTGTGCCTGAGTTTCATCAACATCAATGTGGTAAGCATGGCCACAAGTGTGAGAAGAGCACCCAGTGTTATAGTTGGGGGTCCTGTTGTTGACACGACCATTTCTGCAGCTAGCAGGGTGAACTACCAGTTGATTCTGTCGCTAGGGGCAGTCTCTGGAAAAGTGACCTGGGAGGTGACACTTGAAACACAGTCCATTTTGAGGACGAGGGGTGCCGTGTTAGACGGAGCAGTCTCAGCCTTCGGCTGTCTCGGCGGGGGTGGAGGCAGATGGGGTGCAACATACAACGACCTTGGTGCAGGGGCAGGTGGACGTACACGCTATGTGGAATCCAGACGCGTTGCTTCTGCGCTGGGCCCGAAGATGAGCCAGGGTCACGGTAGCGCTTTTGCGAACGCTTGAACTTAGACTGAGCGGTCTCAAGAGTGATAGTTTGGTTCACCATAGTAGCAAAGTTGGGGAAGACATGCAGGGCCAGAGCAAGATGGAGATCTGAGTTGAGTCCATCACGGAACTTCTCTTGCCTGGTGGCGCCAACTGCGAGGTCACTTGCCGCATAGCGAGAGAGGTGGAGGAATTCCCTTTAATATTCCTCGACAGTTTTACTGCCCTGAACGAGGTTGTGGAACTCGGCCTTCATGCGGTTTATAACCGCCTGGGGGACGTAAAGAGCACGGGAGGCAGTCCTGAATTCATTCCAGGTGGCGACAGTCCCCTCCGCTAGCGAACTCTTGTGGGTGTCCCACCACTGAGCAACAGGGCCATGCAAAAAATAGGCCGCGAAGGTGACGTAGTTAGCAGCGTGCACCCTAGCGAACTCCAGCTGACGAGTGGTGTCATGAAGACAATCATCGGCATCCAGCGGTTGTTCAGGTTCGTGGAAGGTAGGGGGATTGAGACACATGAAATCCCGTAGAGCAACCACAGGCGGTTGGTTCTGGTTCTGGTTCTGGAGCTGATCTATTTTGCATAAACACTTGGTTCATCTGAAACTACTGCATCATCGCGACCATGTAGTCTGGCGGCGGAGGTGGATCGTTGGCTCCACGACCACGACTAGCCATCCTGCTAAAATTTAACAGGGGTATTTCAGCGATAAAAATTTAACGACATACCGGAAAGAAGCATGAGGTAAAGCGACAATGAAGAGGAGGCGCGGATATATAGGAGTAGTGATATAAGACGTACACATCCACACACGAAGTCAATCAAAAATCGGGCAGCATAACGTCGTATAAATTAAGGTAAAAGGACACACTAGGCGGCGCGTAGACCGCGGTAAGGAATACACTACGCGACATAGCTAGGGCTATGTTAATAACGCCGTAAGATAACTGTTCGCCATAGGAATTTGTGCCAGAGAACGTGCGGCCTGCCCCGAATGAGAAAGGGGATCCGTGGTCCGGGATATGGGTCAGAACTCCTGCGACACGACTCAATAGAGGGTTTAGAAGCAGAACGCAGGGTGGAATCAACAGGCTCGTGATCCTAATGTTAGAGTTATTAAAACTTACCAGCAAGGATAAGAGATCAGAGTCCCAGAGCATAGGTACGGAGAAAAAGGATCCTAATACCATAGATATCAAAAGGGGGTGATATCGATGTTGGCCCGTAAGCCAAACATTAAGTTAGCAAAATACTTTTTCCAAGACTAGACTCAATTTCGACCAAGGAGTGGGTGGGTGGGTTCCTACAGGCAGTCGAATCTGATACCAACTTGTGACGACCCCAAAATCAAGCCGTTTACAGTAATCATACACGCAGTGTACACGACCGAAATAAGGGTGCCACGGTGAGAATATCACAACACAACACTAGACACAAATAAGATAAATCTTTTAAGTTACAAACCAGGGATCACGAGGATCCAAATAAATAAGTCATACAAGCCATAATATTTGAGTACAGACATAGTTAGTCAAGTTTTGCCTTAAGAAGGCTAGCACAAATAACATCAGAGATACAGATCGAAAAGGCAAGGCCTCCTGCCTGGGAGCCTCCGAAACTACTCCTGGTCCTGGTCAACGGGGGTCTCGACGTAGTAGTAACCGCCTCCGGGGTACTCCTGCTCCTGGGCGCCAGCGTCTGATTGCAGCAATCCGGTTATATAAAACAAAGGGGGAAATAAAGCAAGGGTGAGTACCTAGCATACCCACGAGATTTACGTCCGCTACTAAGCATTTATGCATTTGTATCAAATGGAAAGGGGAGGCTGTATATAGTGGACTGAAAGGTAGAAAGTCAGAATAAGGATGAGAAGCTAGGCCTATCGAAGACTAGCATCTTCTGATGAGTATTGTAGCACAAGAAGAGAACAGCCAACAGTTCATATAAAGCATAAAGTAACAATGCAGCAGAAGTTGTTGCAACATTGTATAATAGTAAGTTGTAATAATTAAAAATTATAAATGCCTCTGAGTTCCCTTCCCTGACTCCCTGGAAGGAAGAAAACCCGGAACCAACAGTTTAATAGTAGTACTTTGTAGTAGTAGGATCCAACTTCAGCATATAGCATCCTGTTACCGTGGACATGGCTATTCGAATAGATCAAACTCCCTGCAGGGGTGCACTACTGTTCAGCCTGCACGCTCGGATCTCCAAGGTGGCGTACACCTTGTTAGGGAATGCCCCATCGAGGCTATCCGACATGCCTCATCCCATCCTAGGCTCAGTAAAGAGGCCATCCACCGGACTAAATCCTATGCGACCAGGGGTCTAGGACCCTCACCCTTCACGCTCCTGCACGGTGCGTGGCTGGCCGGTGAAGCAAATTAAGATACCACACGCTTGAGCAAAGAATACACCACTTCCCGACGCAGGCCGCGGTACTGCTGACATCTGAAGAGCTTATGAACTACGACGCAGGGGAGCCCATAACTCCTTATCCCACGTGAAGGTAGTGCGTACAGGCCTTTTCGGCCTCTCAAGTCATCCACGGAACCGTTTAAGCATTTTAATATTATCTCGAAGAAAACCGTTATCGTTGCCTGACTAATTCACACAACGGACAATGAACAACAGCCAGGACCACCAGTACATCGGTGCCTACCCTGTCGTCCCATCAAAGCTCTGCGGTTACCTACAAGGTGACCGACTCCTTATCTTATCTCGCGTGTTCTCCTGGAGGAGCTCGATTTTCGTGGTATGGTAACTCTCGCGGAATACGAGAAGGGGCCAAGCATGCCTGTACGTCGGTCGTACCCTCCCTGTCGTTCCCGTCGCAATACCGCTCGCGGGCACCGTTGGGTCGCCCGACTCTTACCTTTAAGGAAAGCCGCGGTTCAGATCCCTAGGGCAGCTATACAGAGTCAGCAACGAGTGGAGTACGAGGATTACTCCTCGATAGCTCACACTTGATGTGGCTCGGCAGAGTCGAGGTAGGGGCCTTAGGCGGTGTCTACATTGTACTGTACATGTGCAGTTATATATATTTTGTATCTGTGTTCACTCCCTAGAGTGATCACGGCCCGCTATCTAATCGTAGTTTACTAACAATGCACAGGGCTCACTGCTGAATAATGCATAATTATAATAGGCAGCTTAGGATGAAGGAAGGTACATCAAGGGGCGACAAAAACAGGCTATGCAATAGAATAGGATTGTAACGCAGCAGCATTAGTAACAATGCCTAGTGCAAGAAATGTATGGAAAATATAGGTGATATCTGGGGTAGGAAAATGGATCTGCTTGCCTGGAAGCTCGACGGTAGGGGTAGGTGTATGGTCGTCGACGACGTAGTCGAACTCAGCAACGGTGTAGTCGGCGGCAGAAGCGGGGTCTATCGGAGAATAAAGGGGGGAGAAACAGTAAATACAAAGCAAGAATATGCAAACAGATGCATGACATGATATATGGAATGTTAATGATGTTTCTAATGCAGTACTAGGTGAATGCTCGGAGCGCATGGGAATTCATCCGGGGATGAACTACCGGCTCCGGGTGATTATCGACAGACGGCTCGGAGGGGGAATGTCTCGTGTTCATTGTGTTAGAGGGGTGTGGTTGGTATACGGATAGCATATCCGTCTTTGTTTTATTTTTCTGATCAAGTTTCATGTATAAAGTTTTTGAATCTGACTTACGGTTTAAAAGATATTCAAATTCAAAATTTAAATCAATTTAAATCAATTTCTGGATTTATTTTATTATTAATAGAAACATTATCCAAAACAGTACCACTGACATGGGGGACCCAAATGTCAGTGGTAGTGACATTTAAACATTTTAATAAAATAGATAATTAGTAGAGGGCCTGATGACCCTCAACTGTAGGGGATCGAGATAGTCTTCGCGGGCAAGATAACCCAATATATTGATTCTACACAAGGGGAGCCAAAGAATATTTATAAGCTTTGACAGTTGAGTTTTCAATTTAACTGCACCATAAATATAGTTGCTTGCAGAAAAATATTAATAGCAACTGTGGTGCGATAGTGATAGTGGCGGCAGCAAAAGTAAAACAACGAAAAGTAAACTAGTAATAACCAGCAGGATTAAAACACTGTAGGCTAGGGAGATGGATGGTTGGGCGCTGCTTGGATAAGAGTGAACATGTAATAGATTTTAACACGGGGCAAGGCAAACAGAAAAACAAGGATCATCTAGGAAAATATCAAACATTAGGCATGTATCCCGTAAGTAGTTGTGCGTGCTTGCAATAAGAACATGCACAACATCTTTTGTCCTACCATCCCGCTACGAACGGGGCCAAAAGGAACTTATGGAGATTAAGGTGCTCATGTTAAAGAGCACCGGAACAAAGCAATAAACTCAATGGATACATGAAATCCTCAAATTATGGACCATCGCCTTTGGTGTCCCAAGTTGTCAGCTTTGGGATCACCGGTTCCGGACCATAATATGTGCATACAACTCATAGATAGGATCAAGAACATAAATATACTCATGAAAACACAATTGGTTCAGATATGAAAACATGGCACTCGGGCCCAAAGTGATAAGCATCAAGAGCAATAGGTTGTAGCAAAGATGATAAACACCAAAGTAGATGATAGGTAACTTGCCCCAACAATCTGACGAGCTATTACATGATCTAACTCATTCAATCCCTACCATCCCCTTTGCCTATAGCAGGGAATTACTTACACATGTGAAGAGAAGTCATGGAGGGAGGATGGAGTGGTGATGATGATGACGATGGCGATGATCTCCCCTCTCCGGAGACCAAATCAGCCTCCAGATTAGCCCTCCCGAAGAAGAACAGTGGGTGGCGGCGGATCCACGATGGAAACTGGGAAAATGACCTTTTTCTGGGGTTTTTGCGTCACGGGAATAAATAGGGGCCTCGGTAGGGCACCAGAGGGGGGGTGAGTCCTCCAGGCGGCCTCCTAGCGCAGCCAGGGGTGGGGTCGCGCCAGCAGGGCGCCTAGAGGCCCTCTGGCCCCCCTATGGCCCCACTTCTGGATCGTGGAAACTTCGGGTGCGTGGTATTTTCATGAATTTTCCTGGAATTTTCTGATATTCCTAAAAATCCATTTTCCTGCACACAATAAAACCATACAGGCAGCTCTGCTGAAAACAGCGTCAGTCCAGGTTAGTTTAGTTCAAATCATGCAAGAATGAGGCCAAAACAATAGCAAAAGTGTTTGGAAAAGTAGCATATTTCTTGTCCTCAAGCAATTCAGTTCAACGAACTAGACGCGACAAATAAAACTTTGACAAACTCTTTTTCTTCATAAGATGTAAATAAGCATGTACTATGAAAAGAGTTTAGCAAGTATTGAAACAATGCTATTAGGACAATGCATGAAGCAATCCTTCTTTCAAGTGATCAATCATAAACAACCAAAAGTAAATAATATGCTGCCAAAAATCAAGACAAGATCACATTGCACATAGCTTGAACATACTAGAGTGGTATCTCTCTAGCCTCCATGAGTGAAGCAAAACATAAATGCAGAAACTCCTCTTGAGTTTTAAAGGAGACTAGAACTAAGAATTTCAGAACAAGCAATATCACAATCATGAAGAATACAATGTGGTACTTTGGGACAATGCATGTTACACTAAGAATGAAAATTATGCTCTCAATATTTGGTGGTTTGAATAAAGAAGGGGAGACTCTCAAACCGTGGCTTTTTGCTGGCAAGGTTGAAAACCCATGGTTCGAAGCAAAGACTAAACAAGTACCAGAGCTCTTGGTTTTGAAAACAACGATAAAATCCTTTTGAGAAGTGCAACTTTCCAGTCAACGATGAATGGTAAAGGTCTCTCAATATCTCCCATGCCAACCATATCAATGATTTTGCTTAGACTTTTTTCCCTTATCCATAAATCCTTTGACGGTCTATGGTTCCTTTTTATTTTTCCTCTAGTATGGAAGGAAATTTCTCGTTCCATCTATCAGGAGCAGCAATTGACCCATTTCATTCCATCATCAAGTATGGGGGAGGTGTAACTTATCTCTTTGGCATGGTAGATACTGATTTTCACTCACCGCACCATGAGCTTGTACGGTTACAAAAGGGAAGCTTTTGAATAAATTTCGAGCTGGCACAAGAAAGTCTAATTTAGGGGTGGCCGGTAAATACCACATATAGGAAGGTATGGTGGACTCAAGTGGAATAACTGGTTTGAAACGGAGTTTGGATACACAAGCAGAATTCCGCTTAGTGCGGGTGAAGGCTAGCAAAAGACTGGGAAGCGACCAACTAGAGAGAAATAATTGTCATAATCATGCAGAGCAACAAAGCAACATTGAATCGGGCATGAAAGTGATATAACTATTCTGAAATAAAAATATCATCAAGGCATGATAGAATTTTGAGTGATAAACATGTGTGAACATGTGCCAAGTCAATCCAAGAATTCTCCGAAGGTAAATAGCACTTCAATATGCCAAACCATGAACAATGCAATGCATGTAATTCATTTCAACAACACATTATGCACTCTAGCTATTTGAGATCAGCCACAAAGAAAGCATGAACATTGGGAAAGCATTGTAAACATTGCACTATGTCGCTACAAGCTGGTCTCTAGATCATAAGTACATGCATATGTACAAAAATAGAAACAAGAAGAGTTAATACCAGTTTTCCTTGTTGCTTCCTTTCTGTCGATCTACGTCCTTACTGCCTTGTAACTTGCACAACCGAACGTGGGAAATATAATCAAATGCCATCACGGACTCGAGCGGAACACTAAAAACAAAGCAAAATAAAAAGAGAAAAGGAAAATCTTTTTGGGTTTTTAAAAGTTTAACGAAAGAAAAAGAAAGAGAAATCTTTTTTTTTGAAATTTAAAAGAGAATAAAGAAGAACAGGGAGAAACTTCAAAAAGATCAAAGCGAATGAAATGGATAGTACAATGGAAATGGGAGAAGAGCACGTACTCCCCCAAGCTTAGGCTTTTGGCCTAAGTTGGTAATAGCTACTGCCCCCAGGAGCCTCCTGCTCCGGGGTGGTACGGGTAAGTCCAAGGGTCGTATGGGGCTTACGTCGCGTACACCGAAGTCCTCGGATCCTCCCACAAAGAAGGATTTGCGCTCCAAGCAGAGGAAGACCCCTCACCGAACTGGGTGACGGTCTCCCCCTGGAAAGGTGGGAACTCACTATGCTCCTCCTCGTCAGGCACAACCCCCGCCATGGGGTTATGCGACTGCTATTGGACCACAAACTCGTCGAACTGGATATCGTTGAAGGACCATCCGTTCCTGCGGGTATAATCAAACAAAAGTGGTGCAGGTAGACGGATCTCCTGAATAATAGTCTTTTCAAATCTCAAAATATAAATAAGGTTACCAAACTCGGAAGTCATGGTAACGAACTCGTGCCTCTTCATGGCAGCAAGATCAAAACTTGAGTAAGTAAAAGGAACATCTTCACAATGTGGGGTGCCATTAAGAGACTCAAGGATAAGTGTGGCGTAAACGCCACCAAATAAATCTCCCTTGTTACCATTCATAGCAAGGCGTCAAGCAATTAAGGCACCCACATTATAATCATTCCTCCCAGAGAGGGCATTCACATAGATAGCGAAATCTGGTGCAGAACCGTTTCTGGTGTTGTCACGAGCCAACTCCCCTCTAGCAATAAAATACGCGAAATACCTGAGGTGGGCGAATAAGATGCTGGAAATCTTTGTACGTCGGATATCCCTCGTTTCCTGACTACAAAGAGAGTCAAAGAGAGTACTCCGTTCGGAGGGTTGAGTGTCCATCTTTGACGTCTGTCCAACGTTTGTTACACCTATTATTTCACAAAATCTCGCCAACGACATGGTCAGAAGATCATTGTAAATTTTAAACTCAATAATGCTAGCATCATGATTATATCCGAAACTATTAATAAAACATGAGGTGAGTTTACGATGTTGTACAACACGACACAATGCGAGCAGTGTCAAACCTGCATTGGCACAAAGGCCGTAGAATTCCTACTTAATTCCTGCGGCTTCGAGGATCATTGCACCCTTACTTTAATGGACATTGTCCCCACCACAATGGTTTTGTATTTGTGATGCACATGTAGAGGACAATCCCATTCTCCAATCTTCACGGTATCGATATTCTCTATAGAGTTAAGGCCATGCTTTTTGTCGATCTTCTTCCGAAAATACACCGTGTGTTCTTTATCATCAACGTTGAAGGTAACCTTTCCTTTATTGCAATAAATAATGGCACCTGCGGTGTTAAGAAAAGGTCTACCAAGAAAAATAGACATGCTCCCATCTTCGGGCATGTCAAGCACAACAAAATCTGTAAGAATTAAGCACTTAGCAACTTCAACAGGAACATCCTCACAAATACCAATCGGGAGGACTGTTGACTTGTCAGCCATCTAAACATAGCCTCTTGTAAAGAGAAAGTCATAACACTCACTCTTTCTCCAAGGTCACATAAAGAGGTTTTGAGATAAAAAAAATTATGGAGCAAGGAATGGTGGGTATACCTGGATCACCATGCTTCTCAGGAATCTTTCCACTAAAAGAGTAGTTAGCAAGCATAGTAGATATTTCCTCATTAGGAACTTTTCTTTTATTAGTAACGATATCTTTCATATATTTTGTTTAAGGAGGTAATTTAATAGAATCAGTCAAAGGAATTTGAAGAAAAAGAGGTTTCATCCATTCACAAAATTTATTATAGTGCTCTTCTTCTTTAGTTTTAAGAGACTTACCTGGAAAGGGCATGGGTTTCTGTACCCATGATTCTCTTTCCTTCCCGTTTCTCCTTGCGATGATGTCTTCTCTAGTATACTTCTTGCGTTTATCGGGTGCTTCTTCTTCTCGTACCTCGGGAGGATCATTCTTCTCCTTATCTTCTTCGGGCTCAGCACCGTCTTCAGTTTCACGATCGGAGGTAGATATGCTGGTTGGATCAACAGCGGGTTCTTCACTTGTAATAGGATCATAGGAGTTGTCAGCTTCTTCATGTTTCTTCTTCTTCTTTTTCTTCTTTGGAGAGCTAACAATCTTGTCTTCTACCTGCACTTGATAATCTTGCTCGATCCTCTTCGGATGCCCCTCGGGATAAAGAGGGTCCTTGGTGTGTGTTCCACCCCGAGTTTTTATACCATAAGCCTGTATATCCTATTTGGCATTATTAGCAAGCAAATCTTTTTACACATTCGAAATCTATTCAAGCTTAGTTTGAACCATATAAAAATGCTTAACAAGAAATTTAACATTATTAACTGTTCTACCTAGAACATCAAGTAAACTTTTGATAGCAAGAGTATTATCATGCAATTGACTTTGCATCCTCATATTAAAGTGGTTTTGCATCATAATAAAATTATCAAGCTCATCTAAACATTGATCGGGGGGCTTACCTTTAGGGATATCACTTTCATTGAAATCTAAAAGAGAGTGTACCTCTACCAAGGGAGGGTGAGTAGTATGCTCACACAACTTCTCAATAGGACGTAGATTCTTCACATCTTCGGCTTTAATACCTTTCTCCTTTATAGACTTCTTTGCTTCTTGCATATCTTCGGGGCTCAGGACAAGCATGCCCCTCTTCTTCGATGGTGGAGGTAGTTTAGGTATGGACAAATCTTCGTGGTTCTTGGCAATCTTGCCTATTAATTCTTCCGCATCGTCCGGTGTTCTCTCCCTGAAAACACAACCAACACAACTATCCAAATAGGATCTGGATTCATTGGTTAGACGGCATAAAATATATCAAGTAATTCATTCTTTGGGACTTCATGTCCCGGTCTAGCCTTAATTAAACCGCAGTACCTCCCCCGAGCTTTAGGGAGGTGCTCATCCTGAAACTATTTAAAGTTATAAATTCTTTGTAAAGCACCATGTTGCATATGAGCAGGAAAATATTTATCAACAAAAGAGTGAGCTAAGTCCTGAGGACTCTTAATGGAACCATAGGGTAGTGCATCATACCATGGTTTAGCATCTTCCTTCAAATAAAAAGGAAAAAGCTTAGCCACATAAAGTTTCGTATCCTCTCATCAGTAGTAAATAAGCCACCTAACTCGGTGAGTTGGGTTAGGTGTGCTATATCATCATCATTTTCTCTCCCATAAAAGGGGCCAGCTTCAGCTATAGATATAAGTGAACGATCAACAGAGAAATCGTAATCAGGATCAGTGATGCATATAGGAGATGTAGAAAATTCAGGATCAGGAGCAATCTTGTTCTTCATAGAGTGCTTTTCAAGAAGCTTCTTAATAGCTCCAGGGTCAGAGTCGGCACACTCTTTAAGTTCCCTGCATAAATCATCATCAAGAATAACATAATCATCCTCAAGGGTCTCTCCTTGAGTTTATCTAAATCAGGGTAACCAAAGGCTTTGCAAGTGGGAAAATAGGTAGCAGAAGTATCAGTCTCAGACTATGCTGCAACCTCAGAAATTTTAGTTTCAAGATAGCGACCAAGAAAACAAATTTCCTCAAGAGTAGTGGAATCATCATCAAAAGTATCAGACATAGTAACAGACTCAGTAGAAGTAGCATGTGGTGGTGGTGGTGAAGAAAACTTACTTATAACGGAAGGTGAATCAAGCGTAGCACTAGTTCTCAGAATGGTACCTTTTCTATAGTGGATGGTAAGATTGGAACCATGGGGTCTCCTCTCTTACCCATAGTGGATAAATTGCACTAGGAAAAATACTTCAAGTAGACATGTAAATAAAGCTATGCTCCCCGGCAACGGCGCCAAAAAAAAGTACTTGATGACCCTCAACTGTAGGGGATCGAGATAGTCTTCGCGGGCAAGATAACCCAATTTATTGATTCGACATAAGGGGAGCCAAAGAATATTTATAAGATTTGATAGTTGAGTTGTCAATTCAACCGCACCTGAAATATACTTGTTGGGAACAAAATATTAATAGAAAATGTGGTATGATAGTGATAGTGGCGGCAGCAAAAGTAAAATAAATGAAAAGTAAACTAGTAATAACCATCAGGATTATAACATTGTAGGCTAGGGAGATGGATGGTTGGGTGCTTCTTGGATAAGAGTGAACATGTAATAGATTTTAACATGGGTCAAGGCACGCGGAAAAACAAGGCTCATCTAGGAAAATATCAAACATTAGGCATGTATCCCGTAGGTAGTTGTGCGTGCTTGCAATAAGAACTTGCACAACATCTTTTGTCCTACAATCCCGCTACTAACGGGGCCAAAAGGAACTTATGGAGATTAAGGTGCTCCTATCAAAGAGCACCAGAACAAATCAATAAACTCAATGGATACATGAAATCCTCAAATTATGGGCCATCCCCTTTGGTGTCCCAAGCTGTCACCTTTGGGATCGCCGCTTCCGGACCATAATAGGTGCATACAACTCATAGATAGGATCAAGAACATATATATACTCATGAAAACACAAGTGGTTCAGATCTGAAAACAAGGCACTCGGGCCCAAAGTGACAAGCATTAAGAGCAAAAGGTTGTAGCAAAGATGATAAACACCAAAGTAGATGATACGCAACCTGCCCCAACAATTTGACGAACTACTACATGATCTAACTCATCCAATCCCTACCATCCCCTTTGCCTACAACAGGGAATTACTCAAACATGTGAAGAGAAATCGTGGAGTGATACGTCTCAAACATGCATGTTTTGTGTGATATTGCTATGATCTAGATACACTTTCATACACTTTTGATCATATTTGGACTAACCTACTAACTCAGTGCACCCCAGTGTCAGTTCCTGTTTTCTGCTGATTTTCTATTTCAGTTTTTCCCCATATAAAAAATGCTCCAAAAATCCGGGAAAATCAGATAAAAAATCAGCGTGTCGGAAGACTCCGGAAGACCGAAGGACGGCCAGTGGGCCACCACCAGGCACCCAGGCGGCCACCTGGCACGGCCAGGGGCCTGGCCGCGCCAGGGGGGCGCCTGTGCCCCTGGTGGCCCCCTTGCTGACCCCCTTCGCCTATTTATTCTCCGTCACGGGAAACTCCGAAGACACAAATCTATTTCGCAAATTCTCCTCAGTTCCGCCGCCGCCGCGCTTCCAAGATCGGGAGCACCGTCAGGACCCTTCCCGGCACCCTGTCGGAGGGAGGATCGACCTCCGGGAGCTTCTCCTCCACCATGGACGCTTCTCGGATGTGCCATGAGTAGTCTATCGTGGACCATGGGTCCGTGATCAGTAGCTATGTGATGTTCTCCTCCCCTCTTTGTTCTTCATGGTTTATACCTCGTGAGCTGCCCTACATGATCGAGGCACATATGTAATTCTTTCTGATTTTGCTATGCTGAGTTTGATGGGATCTGATGGATTATGAGATTATGTTGAGATTGTGATAGAGTAATATAATTGGTTCTTATCTTTTGTATTTTTTGTTCCGAAGTAATTCTTGCATGTTCTCCATTGCTATTTATTGCTTTGGCCAAGTGGTAGGTACTGACTCCAAGAGGGAATCTTATGCTCGATTGTGGGTACATGCCCCCTGATGACACGCTTGAGTGACAGAAACATGAGTCTAGGGGATGTGTTGTGTCCACAAGGGGGAAAACAACGGTGCTTGTAACCGCGGTTACAAGGATTGTTTACTTTATGCAAAGTTCTTTTTAATGCAGTTGTCTGTTGCTTTGGGTTTACACTTCGGGTGGGGCTCGCAACTTAATACCAACGAGATGTTCTGGATAGATATATCAAGGTGGATGATTAGTAGTAGATGCAGATGGATTGCGGTCTACTTATTTTGGCGTACTGCCCATGCTTTTGAGCCTCTACCTTTCTTTTGTAGCATAGTTAGCATTGCTGTGCGTTTATAATCCTGTCAATTGCCCTTCTGTAATTTGTTTACTTCGCATAGCAGTCTTATCGTCTTTTGGGAGAAAAACATCACTAGTGAACATCACGGGACCCCGGTCTATATTCTCATCACTGTTTACACGCTCATTTATTTTCTTGCTCTTTACTTTCAGTTGCTATCATTATCATTATCCTGTGTTTTTTATCCTTTGTAAACAACAACGCCGGAGAGATGGACAACCTCTCTGAACTTCGTTGGGAGAAAAGTTAATTGTGTTGTGTGCAGGTCCGCGTTAGGTGCGCCGTTGACACCTACTTATCATCGCCGGAGTCCTACTGGTCGATACTCAACCTCGGTATCTTCACTGAGGGAAACTTGCTGCTACGCTGCATCTTACCTTCCACTTGGGGTAACCAACAAAGGGCGAGAAGCAATCCTCTCTCGCGTATCAAGAGAATTTTTGGCGCCGTTGTCGAGGACTCCGAGTGATAAGATAAGGGAGTTGCCTACTACCTTTTACCTTTACTTTTTAGTCTTGTTGGTTTACCTTTCTGTTTTTATCTTTTTGTCTTATATCAAAAATTACAAAAACATTATTTATCTTGATGTTAGTAGTACTCCTTATTTAGATGAACATGTTAGGACTTGGTGCTTTGCGGGAATCGGAAGTTCTCGATTTCCGTCAAAGGGATGGAGAAAATATGAAGAAGGCATGTGACGGGGATCAGCCCCGGCAAATCCCATGGTCAGGGACCCTGGGTTAGTCATAGAGAAGGAACAGGATGGACGATAATCGTCGGCTAATAGGAGAAGCACTTCCTGCTCGATATTATTGCATAAGGGGGTGATTACAGTGGAGGCCAAGGCAAGTTCTCGCAAGGCTAGATGAGTAGATGCGTGTTGGATTCCTCGGACGGCGGACAAGCGACACATGGGGCACGATTTACCCAGCTTCAGGCCCCCAGAGGGAAAACCCTACATGGCGCTTGTCTGATCTTTTATTGATGATGATGTACAGAGGTGCCGTGAGGGCTTTGGTGGGGAGAGATCTGTCTAGTCCTATGCGTGGGGATTGAGATCTTGAGATGTTGGTTGTCTAGAAAGGTGCCCCTACCTCGCTTTATATAGATAGCCAGGTAGGGGTTTACATGAGTCCTAGTCGACTACGAATATGAGTCCTTGTCTTGCGCCTCAAGTCTTGGTCTTTCCGTCTTACTCCGTCATGTCGGTGTCCACGAGTGGGCCCCTGGTGGGCCGCCAGCCATGACAGGCACCAGGTACCCTCACGTACAGGAGTCGCGGGGTCCCCCCACGTAAGTAGCCCTCGAGTGCCTGGGGGACTCGAAGGGTTGCGCAGGGACTCGAATCTGCAGTAGCGCTCGTAGTGCGTGTCGATCATTTGCTGATGAACAGTCGAAGATATCGTGAGTATGCTCCCGATGGGAGTATTTGGATGAAGCATCGAAATTGCAGTCCGGTTCGTCTTCTTGTAGGATGGGACAGAATTCCTGAAGCACACAAAAGAATTATGACTTGGATACCTAAAAAAATTGTGCTTAGGAATTTTTACCATGGTATTTTTAAGTGGTGTAAACACTCTGTTGATATTATAGTTGAAGGAGACTTTTTAGAGTGTGATGAAGCTAGAGCTCTTGATATTTTGTATAGTCTATCTAGTTATTTTGTTTATGATTGTAGTATTGATACTGTTAGAGATAGACTTGACACTATTGAAAAGAGGATGGATGCTCTAGACTTGAGGAAGGCAGAGGAACTTAAATCCAACAAGAAAGAAATGTTGGATAGAGATGATGATTGGGAGCCCTTTGTTAGGATTAGCATCTCTAACCAAGACTTGCTTGCTTTTTGTGACATTGGATCCATGGTTTCTACTATGCCAAAATTAGTTTATGATTCTTTGAAACTAGATATGGATAAATTTTTATTTTATCATGAACATGCTAATGGAGATATTTCAGAGGTTAAAGGAAAGGTAAGAGAAGTCCAAGTTACATTCCTTCATAGGATTTCACAAATGGATTTCTTCTTCATGGAGCCAAACCAAAGCAACATTGTGCTTGGAAGGAACTTCCTCCGAGCCATGAAAGGCTTCATTGACATTGGTAACGGGTTCATACGCTTACGCGGTAAGGCATAAGGTAAGTACCTCTTTCCTTGGAAGAAGAAGAATGAGCTTATTGAAAATCAATTTGAAGGTTTTTATGATTCCGACGATTTTGGAGACCTTTGATTGTTCTTTTGCCTTATGCCTAGCTTAAAGGCGTAAAAGAAAGCGCTTGTTGGGGGGCAACCCAAGATGTTTTTACTTCTATTTTTAGTGGTCTTGATGATTGTTACTAGTGTAGCAACATCATTGTATCTTTATTTTCAAGCTTTGTGTCAAGTTATAGCCTCATATGACAAGGGAAGTGAAAGTTGTGACATGCTGTCCAGAAAACAGATTCTGTCCTCGTGACGGGAAAAATCAGAATAAATTACCAGTTAATCTTTTTGAGCTGAATTTTTTACAAAATGTGCTCTATACAATCATGGAACTTTCATATGTTGTGAGTTTTTTTATTTGATTTGCAGAAGTGCCCCTAGAAAATTCTTTACTAGCTGTTGTTCTGTTTTTCATAGATTCTGCCACGTTTTGTCTCTCCTAACTTTTGCAAACCTTAAGCTTTCTTTTTCTTTGCAAAAACCTTTTGGCAATCTTTAGAAACAATAGCTCTTCAAGAATATCTTTATATCCAGTGGGGAAAATTATTTATTAAGGGTACTAACCTCTCTAATCAGCTTATGATGAGTTGTGTATGAAAGGAGTTTTCAAGTGTGCGATGGAAGATGATGAAAGAAGATTCGGGAGTGTCAAGTGCTCAAGCTTGGGGATGCCCCCATGCATCCCCAATTAATATTCAAGGAGACTCAAGCATCTAAGCTTGAGGATTCCCCTGAGCATCCCCTTCTCCATCAATAATCATCAGTTCGTCCTTCGTCTCACTATATTTTTATCACTTCATGCGTTATGTGCTATGCTTGGAGCGTCTCACTCTTAGGTTTTGTTTTTAGTTTTCTTTAGCTTTGCCTGCTGCTCATAACAAGTTGGATCCTGTCTTACTTTGTGTGGGAGAGAAACACGCTCCACTTTCAAAATCTAGAACACATCACAGGATTCTTCATGCCTATCTTTTTGCTGTTGTGTGTTCTTTATCTTTTCGTAGCTACTGCCATGTTTAGTTTTAGTTTTAGTTTGTCTTTAGCAAGAGCCTTGTATTTTGTTTAGTTTGTTGCTGGAACTCTCTTTAGTTTTCATGTTTATCTTGTTGAGAGAGTTGGTTGTTGCACTTAGTTGTGTCTTGTCTTGAAAGTAGGTAATTGAGGTTGCTATTTAATTTTAGTAGTAACTCGCAATAGTTTTGAGTTATTGATGTGAGTAATGTTTGAACTTTTGGTGTCAAGAGCTCTAGCCTATTATTGATAGGTGTCGTATTTTGGGCAATCCGTGTTTATTTTCAAAAACCTACAAAACTAGTTGAGAACTCTAGCTACTAGATGGATCACTACTCTTCTGAGGGGTCGGATATTAGAGTACACTCACGTACCATGAGTCGAGGATGCGCAAGGATAACCAAACCCCCATACACTCCTTCTCGGGGTACCTGTCTCTTTGTGAACCTCCTCATTAGATTGAGAGTTACCGATAATAAGTGCATGAGTTCTTCGGACAAATGTAAGTATTGAAAGTTGACACTTCCACCACCTCATATTTGCTAGACTTTCCTGTGCTGTGCATTGCCTCCTTCTCACTACGAGAGTTCGCGTCCACCTTCGCCGGTACATCCAAACCGTTGGCATGATACGCTCTGTCATCATAAACCTCCTTATATCTTTCCTCAAAACAGCCACCATACATACCTATGAAGGCATTTCCATAGCCTTTTCGAGATATATTGCCATGCAAAATCCACCTCTTCATGACTTGATCTTCATGCCATACATGTTACTGCTACACTGGCAGCGGCATACATTGCATACATCATGATAGAGACATCTTCTTTATGATCTGAGTACCTTGTAAAGTTTGAAAGATCTTCTATACCCTCTTGTAAATTAGAGTGTTGCCCTTAAGTGAGGAAAAGATCCCAAAGTGGACAAAATAAAAGATCCCAAAGAGGACAAATGAGAGTTCAATAGAAAGAGCCATTGAGGCCACCAAAAAATACAAAAAAAGAGAAAAAAGAGAAAAATAAAATAAAAAGAGATAAAGGGGCAACACTACTATCCTTTTGAAAGATCCACACTAGTACTCCCTCTTATCCTTGTACTCCATAGAGATGATCATGCATATAGCTATGTGGGGACCTTTATACTATAGAACTTGGCTTGCAAATTCCAAGGATGAGACTCCTCAAAAGAGCTCTAGGTCTTCATGAGCGAGCAAGTTAGATGCACCCCCACTAGTTCCATTGGAGAGCTTTTGAGCTCATCTGTGCATCTGTTGCATGGCAATCCCTACTCCTCACATCATATCTATCATTTGGCCTTCTCGCCTATGATTGTCCTCATTGATGTGATCCTTTCTCACCTTTTTGACTTCCTCCTCCACCACATTCTCTCTTTGTCATCCTAAGTGTCAACTCTCGTGCTTACACTCATCCATTGCATGAGTGCTCAAAATATCGAAAGGGAGTGGATCAAATTGACTTATACCTGGCTAGTGGTCTAGGGACGAGTCAAGATAAGATTCCAAATAAGACCAAGTGTGAAACTTTAGTAGATTGAGTTCAAAAATAACTAAATAAATCTCGTATTCCCTATCCCCCTTCTTGCACGCAAACACCATTTGGAGACATTCGAGTCACGGACAGCGAGAGGTCTTGCACCTAATGTTCTTTCGTTGCTTGTTTCAATGCTAATATATACTCTTGCATGTTATGACTTGAATTGAATTCCATAACTTTATTGCATTACTTTTCAAAGTCCTTATATGGTTGCTAGCATGTCACCACAGAAATTATGCATGTTATCATTTACCTACTCGAGGACGAGCAGGAATTAAGCTTGGGGATGTTGATACGTCTCAGACGTATCAATAATTTCTGCTCTTTCCATGCATGTTTTGTGTGATATTGTTATGATCTAGATACACTTTCATACACTTTTGATCATATTTGGACTAACCTACTAACTCAGTGCACCCCAGTGCCAGTTCCTATTTTCTGCGGTTTTTCTCTTTCAGTTTTTCCCCATATAAAAAATGCTCCAAAAATCTGGGAAAAATCAGATAAAAAATCAGCATATCGGAAGACTCCAGAAGCCCGAAGGAGGGCCAAAAAGGCCATCACCAGGCACCCAGGCGGCCACCTGGCGCGGCCAGGGGGGGTGCCTGGGCCCCTGGTGCCCCCCCTGGCTGCCCCCTTCGCCTATTTATTCTCCGTCACGGGGAAACTCCAAAGACAGAACCCTATTCCGAAAATTCTTCTCTGTTCCGCGGCCGCCGCGCTTCCAAGATCAGGAGCACCATCAAGACCCTTCCCGACACCCTGCCGGAGGGAGGATCGACCTCCAGGAGCTTCTCCTCCACCATGGATGCTTCCCGGATGTGCCGTGAGTAGTTTACCTTGGACCATGGGTCCGTGATCAGTAGCTATGTGATGTTCTCCTCCCCTCTTTGTTCTTCATTGTTTAGACCTCGTGAGCTACCCTACATGATCGAGGCACATATGTAATTCTTTCTGCTTTTGCTATGCTGAGTTTGATGGGATCTGATGGATTATGAGATTATGTTTAGATTGTGATAGAGTAATATAATTGGTTCTTATCTTTTGTATTTTTGTTCCGAAGTAATTCTTGCATGTTCTCCGTTGCTATTTATTTCTTTGGCCAAGTGGTAGGTAGTGACTCCAAGAGGGAATGTTATTCTCGATTGTGGGTACATGCCCCCTGATGACACGCTTGAGTGACAAAAACATGAGTCTAGGGGATGTGATGTGGCCACAAGGGGGAAAACAACGGTGCTTGTAACCGCGGTTACAAGGATTCTTTAATTTATGCAAAGTTCTTTTTAATGCAGTTGTATGTTGCTTTGGGTTTACACTTTGGGTGGGGCTCGCAACTTAATAACAGCGAGATGTTCTGGATAGATATCTCAAGGTGGATGATCAGTAGTAGATGCAGATGGATTTCGGTCTACTTATTTTGGCGTACTACCCATGCTTTTGAGCCTCTTCCTTTCTTTTGTAGCATAATTAGCATTGCGGTGCGTTTATAATCCTGTCAATTGCCCTTCTGTAATTTGTTTACCTCGCATAGCAGTCTTATCGTGTTTTGGGAGAGAAACATCACTAGTGAACATCATGGGACCCCGGTCCATATTCTCATCTCTGTTTACACGCTCATTTATTTTCTTGCTTTTTACTTTTAGTTGCTATCATTATCATTATCCTGTGTTTTTTATCCTTTGTAAACAACAAGGCCGGGGAGATTGACAACCTCTCATTGACTATACATGCAGCTCTGCTAAAAACAGCGTCAGTCCAGGTTAGTTTAGTTCAAATCATGCAAGAATGAGGCAGAAACAATAGAAAAAGTATTTGGAAAAGTAGATACGTTTGAGACGTATCAGGGCCCACATGTCATACTTAGTGCATTTTTAAAAATCAATTTATTTAATTCCACAAGCAGTGGGACCCGACTGTCATTGAAACATGTGTTAATTAATCACTTTTAATTATCCAGGGGGTTAGCTTAAGTTACTGCACCGACATGTCAGTGCCCCAGAGGGGTATCTCCATTTTTTAACAGCTGATTAATTAACAGGACCCCTGGCCCACCTGTAATTGTCTGTTTAGTGCTAATTAATCATCTGACAGGGTGGGAGCCACCTGGCAGTGACCCCAGTCGACATCGGCGATGAACAACAGGCCGGCGGCGAGCCACACCGAGGCAGTGCCACGGGAGGCGCGGGCGCGCTGTTCCAGGCACGCGAGCACGCCGGGCGCCTACAGGGGGCCATGGGCGTGGCGAGCACGACCACTGGGCATGGCAGCAGTGTCCGACGACATGACGCCGGCAGCACTGGCTGCGATGGAGGCGCGCAGGGGAGCATGCATGGGAGCGGTGGCTGGAACTACCAGACGGTAGCCCACGCCTTCCCGCCTCTATTGAGGTCCGCGGGGTTCCTCGGGCTGACTGCAGGCCTCGACGACGACCACCCGAGCGGTGGACGGAGCACGGAGGACACAGGGCGGCGACTCGAGCAACAAAATTGAGCGCGGGAAAACAAGGAAGGTGGGGGGGCTCACCAGGAGCGTGATGGCCAGGTCGAGAGGGGCAGAGGAGCACTAGAGCGACACGAGTCGCCGACAATGGCGAGGCGGCCGTGGAGGGAGAGGTGGCCCAATTCACGGCCTCCGACGTGCCCCCAACCGATTCGATGCCGGTGGAAGATGTAGACGATGACGAAGAGCAGCCTAGACACGTCGGTTGGGACGGGGAGGTGCAGTGGTCGCGCAAGCTCATGGGAGGGCGTCCATGGCGGCAACGGGATCAACCGGGGAGTGAAGATGGCAAGGGGGCAGCAAGATCTAGGGTTTGCAACGGGGGAGGTGCGGGGTGGTCTAATCCCCGGCGGCTAGCCGCCGGATTGCTGCCACGGAGGTACGGTGTAACACCCTCAATTTCATGTAACAGTAATCCTTTTGCTAATGATAGTTACTGTTGTTAAAGCCTCCCTTGATCATCATGAATCAAAACAAAAATTCAAAATCCCTTCGCTTGATAATAAAAACAAAGTGGCACATAAAACTTCAACCTAACATTGTACTAAATTTTTTATAAAATGCCTAATAATCAATAGGCAATATTAAAATTGAATTGGGGATTTGTTGAAATGTTTTAATATTATAAGTAAATAAAAAAGTAGCAAAAAAACAATATTTAATCCTTTTAAATATAGTAATAATTAAAATGAATTTATATGGCCCAAAACTTCTTATGGCACTTAAATATGGTACAATACTAATATAGCTGCAAGTTACCCATTTTATAAAACGCAAAAACAATTAAAATAAAACAGATAAGAAAAGACAGAAAAAAGCAAAATGAAAAAAAAAACCTATCTAACACCCAGGGCGAGACCACCCTGGCCCAGCCCACCCCCACTCATCCCCTATCCCCGCACTGCTCACCCCACCCCGTGGCGCCTATCCGGCGAGTCGCTGGCGGGTATAAGGCCGAAGCCCCACCCTCGCCTGAAACTCTACCCCACTCTCGTCCTCTCCCCTCCTCGCTGCCCTCCACTGCGCGCAAGACCCGCCCCGGACCCGTGGCCGCGCCGCCGCACCACCGTGGCCAACAGCGACGGTATGCCACGCTGACGTGTATGGAACGCTCCTCTCCCTCTTCCTCGATGCCCCACGCGCTTCCTCGTCGCCGCGGTCCTATGCAACGCACGAATAGGCCGCCCCTTTCCGCCACGGCCGCGCGCCGCGCAGACGAGCGCGTCGCCGATGCCCCCCCCCAAGCCTGCTGCCGCTCCTCTCCCCCCGAGCCTACTGCCGCCCCCATGCAACCACCGTGAGCGTCCCCCCTTCCGTTCCACCACCATACTCCTCCATCGCGCTGCGCTCCGGTGATCGCCGCTCGTCGGCTGCACCCGTGTGCCCCCTTGCTCCTCGCCGCTCCCGTGCGCGTGGGCACCACCTCGCCGCGCATGGCCTACCGCGCTTGCCGCTGCACCACCCCTCCCACCGCAGCCCCTCTCGCAGGAGAGGCTTCGCCAGGAGACCTCGTCGTCGCCGGCGGGGACGGTTTGGTTAAACCGTGGGTAGAGCCCCCCCACCCCCCCCCCCCTCACTGTCAGATGGGCCCCTGGCCCTAATAGTTAGTTTAATTTTTTTAATAAGGTTAAGTTAATTGGACGTGAGCCTATGACCAGTGGGACTAGCCCATTAATCTGAATAACTAGTTAATTGTAAGAGAAATAAAACTTCTTAGGTAAATGTCTCTATGACATCTAGGCCCCACTGCCTTTTTAGATTAATTAGAATACTGTTTATTAAATGTGTAGATGACATGTGGGCCCACTCGAGTAATTAGATTAAATTAAATCTCTTTATTAATACTATGTATGATATGTGGGACCCACTGGTCAGTTGGCCCCACGTGTAAGTTGACCAGTCAAATGCACTGTTGTGGATAATGCTAAATTAATAATAGAAGAAATTCCACAAGTGGATTTAAATGATTTAAAACTTTTAAAATTAATAGCTTTTTAATCGTAAGTCGGATCCAAATAATTTATACATAAAACTTGATAAAAAAATACAACGAATATGAATATGCTACCCGTCTACCCACCACACCCCTCTAACACACTGAACACGAGACATTCCCCCTCCGGTTGCACTGTCCGGTAATCGCCCGGAGCCGGTAAAATTGTCGGTTGAATTCTCGTTTTGTCTGCAACGTGTAGCACCACATTAGTTAACCTCTAGCTTAACGTTTGCCATGTCTAGATTTCATATTGCTATTATTTTTGTGTATTTATTGTTTCTTCCGCCTCTCTTATTGTCCGGTAGTCCCGACGACTGCTGCCGATGCCCCTGTGATCGACTACGTCGACGACGACCGTACCCCTACCATCGAGCTTCCAGGAAAGCAGAGCCATTCTCTTCCCTAGATATCGCCTAAATTTTCCGTACATTTCTTGCACTAGGCATTGCTGCTGCTACGTTACTTACCTATTCTATTGCATAGCCTGTCATTATCGCCCCTTGATGTACCTTCTGTTATCCTATGCTGCCTATTTTATATATTATATTTAGCATTCAGCCCTGCGCATTGTTAGTCAACTAGGATTAGATAGCGGGTTGTGATCACTCTAGGAGTGAACACGGATACAATAATTATAACTGCACATGTACGGTACAATGCAGACACCGCCTAAGGCCCCTTCCTCGGCTCTGCCGAGCCACCATCAAGTGTGAGACATCGAGGAGTAATCCTCGTACTCCACTCGTTGCTGACTCTGTATAGCCGCCCAAGGGTCCTTAACAACGGTTGTCCTTAAAGGTAACAGTCGGGTTACCCAACGGTGCCCGCGAGAGGTATTGTATTGGGTCGGCAGGACAGGCGGATACCATCGTGGGCCTGGTCCTTGCTCGTTGGCCGTGAGATACCAAACCACCAAAGTCGAGCTCTTCCAAGAGCACACGCGAGACAAGGTAAGGAGACGGTTCACCTTGTCGGTAACCACAGAGCTTTGATGGGACGACAGGGCAGACACCGATGTACTTGTGGTCCTGGCTGCTCTTCGTTGTCCGTTGTGTGGACTAGTCGAGCAACGATTACGGTTGCCCGCTTGATAATAATAAAATGACTAACGGTTCAGGTGGATGACTTGAGAGGCCGAAAAGTCCTGTACGCACTACCTTCACGTGGGATTACAGTGTGGGCCCTCCGCGTTGTGGTCTCGTTCGAAAGCTTTGAAAGACGTCCAGTTCAACACTGTGGCCGGGACTGATCGTCACCTATAATGTATGGATCTCCCGCCTCACACCGACCCAGAGAGCGAGGGGCAACGGCCCAGGACCCCCTTGCGCTTAGGACTTTAGACCGGAGGGGACCTCTCTGATGAGCCGTAGGATGGGCCTCAACGTGTCGGATAGCCTCAGTGGGGCATTCCCTAACAAGGTGTACGCCAACCTGGAGATCCGAGCGTGCAGGCTGAAAAGTAGTGCACCCCAGCAGGGAAGACGATCTATTCGAATAGCCGTGTCCACGGTAACAGGACGCTTTATGCTGAAGCCAGAGCCTACTACTACAAACTACTACTATTAAACTATTGGTTCCGGTTTCTCTTCCTCGCAGGGAAGTCGAGGAGGGGATCTCGGAGGCATTTATAATTTTTAATAATTACAACTTACCATTATACAATGTTGCGGAAACTTATGCTGCATTGTTATTACATTCATGTTATTGATTTGTTAGCTGTTCTCTTCTTGTGCTGCAAGACTCGTCGGAAGATGCTAGTCTTCGATAGGCCTAGCTTCTCTTCCTTATTCTGGATTTCTGACTTTCAGTCTACAATATATAGCCTCCCCTTTCCATTTGATACAATAGCATAAATGCTTAGTAGCGGACGTAAGACTCGCGGGTATGCTAGATACTCACCTTTTCTTTATTTCCCCCTTTTTTGTTTTGCCTTATCGGCCGCTGCAGTCGACGTTGGAGCTCAGGGGCAGGAGTACCTCGCTGGTGACTACTACTACGTCGCAACCCCCTTTGACCAGGACCAGGAGTAGTTCGGTGGATCCCAGGCAGGAGGCCTCGCCTTTTCGATCTGTATCTCTGATGTTATTGTGCTAGCCTTCTTCAGGGAAAACATGACTAGCTATGTCCGTACTCTGATATTATGTTTGTATAACTTATGAATTCGGATCCTCGTGATCCCTGGTTTGTAACTTAAAGATTTATCTTATTTGTGTCTAGTGTTGTGCTGTGATATTCTCACCGTGGCACCCTGATTTTGGTCGTGTACCCTGCGTGTATGATTACTGTACACGGCTTGATTTTGGGGGCGTCACAATTTGGTCTCAGAGTCGACTACCTGTAGGAAGCCAACCACGCACTCCTTGGTCAAAGTTGAGTCTAGTATTTGAAAAAATATTTTGCTAACTTAATGTTTGGCTTACGGGCCCAAATCGGTATCACCCCATTGTGATATCCATGGTATTAGGATCCTTTTATCCGTACCTATGCTCTGGGACTCTGCTCTCTTATCCTTGTTTGTAAGGCTTACTCACTCTGACATTAGGATCACGTTCTCTTGATTCCACCCGGCGTTCTGGTGCTAACCCCTCTATTGAGTCGTGTCGCAGGAGTTCTGACCCAAGTCCCGGACAGCGGATCCCCTTTCTCATTCGGGGCAGGCCGCACGTTCTTTGGCACAAACTCCTATGGACAACAGTTTTCTTGCGGCGAGATTGACCTAGTGGAAACTATGACGCGTCGTGTATTCCTTACCGCGGTCTGCGCGCCACCTAGGGTGTCCTTTATCCTTAATTTCTACGATGTTAGGCTTCCCGATTTTTCATTGACTCCGTGTGTGGATGTGTATGTCTTATATGACTACTCCTATATTTTTTTGCCTCCTCTTCGTTGTCGCATTACCTCATGCTTGCTTCCAGTATCTCGCTAAATTGTCATGGATGAAATACCCCTGTTAAAATTTAAGAAGGATGGTTGATGATTTCCCACCTCCGCCTTATTTGGCCGCAATGATGCAAAAGTTTGAACTGAATCGTGCGCAGTTTGATCTGAACCGTCAGGTCATGGCCAAAGTAATGGCACAGCTTCCAAACCAGAATGCCCCAATCATACTGCAAGAGTTCGTGCGCCTCAACCCGTCTGTTTTCCGCAACTCCACCAATCCTATGGATTCTGACGATTGGCTCCGTGACATCTTGTTTGAGATGGAGTCAGCTAATGTTGCCCCGACCAGTTATGTTACGTTTGCGGCATTTCATCTGAAGGGTTCAGCCGCTCAATGGTCGGAAAGCCACAAGCGTGTGCTGCCTGCTGGAACTGTGACCACTTGGCAAGAATTCCAGTTAGCCTTCCGTGCTTGGAACATTCCTCGAGGTCTAATGGACCATAAGAAGGAGGAGTTTCTCAAACTTAGACAAGGCACGAGAACTGTTGTTGAAACTGACACACGCAAGAAGGAGAAATTCCGAGAAGGATTGCATCCCAATATGAAGATCGCACTGTCTGTTAATGATTTCGCAGACTTTGATACGCTCGTCAGCAAGGCATTCCAAGTTGAAACTGCTCTGGCTGATCACCAGGAATCCCTCAAGCGTACTCGAGATGTTGGCCCATCCCTGGGTCGGCCTGCTCAGAAACTTCGAGTCTATATCCCACACGATGTCCACCACCGAACTGCCCCGACTCCAAGGCCATCTTATGTTGCACCGCGTCTGCCTCCGCCTCCGAGACAGCTGCAGATTCAGACTGGACAGCCAGGGCACCTTGCTCCCGACTATGGCCCGGTTCAGCCTCAGAACGCACCACATCCCCCTGTTGGCCGTAAGAAGAGTTGTCGGAACCGTCGTCCTAGAAACGGTAATGCCAAGACGTCTACTGCTAGTTGTTTTCACGTCACCCATGTCAAGATGGAAGAAGCTCGTGAGTACCCAAGAATGGTGGTGGGTACCCTTCTCATCAATTCACTGCCAGCTTTTATTCTTTTTTATTCCGGGGCATCGCATTCGTTTATGTCCCAATCATTTGCTCAGTTGCATGGAATAGCTATGAAACCCTTGGCCACTCCTTTATCGGTAAATGTCGTTGGATCTCAGAGTCTTGGCACCATGATAAGCCCCGATACCACCATTGCAATTGTGGGTCTGTTGTTCCCTGCTCCCCTTATTGTCCTCAAGTCGTCCAACATCAATGTCATCCTCGGTATGTATTGGTTGGGGGCATATGATGCCCATATGATACGTCCCAAACGTATCTATAATTTCTTCTTGCTCCATGCATGTTTTGTGTGACTTTGCCATGTTTTGCTTGAACTTTCATACACTTTTGAGCATATTTGGACTAATCTATTAACCCAGTGCACCCAGCTGCCAGTTGTTGTTTTCTGTTGTTTTTGTATTTCAGGTTTTCCGGCCATTAAAAGTGCTCCAAAAATTCCGGAAAAATTATATAAAAAATCACCGACACGGAAGCTTCCGGAATCACCAAGGCAGCGGAGGGGGGCCACCACAGGGACTCCAGAAGGGTCCCTGACGCGGACCCACCCTAGGCCACGCCGGGCACCCTCCTGGCTGCCCTGTGGGTCCCCTCGATGCCCCCCTCCGCCTATATTTAGCCCTCGGGGTGGAAACCCCTAATCCGGACCCCTTTTCTCCAGAAGCAATTCCGATCACCGCCGCTAGCGCCATCAAGTTTCAGGGGGGACAGAATTCCTGTGCCGGCACCCTGCCGGGATGGGGAAGTGCCCCCGGATTCATCTCCATCGACGTTGCTTCCTCCCTCCATTAAGCGGGAGTAGTTCTCCCTCGGGGCTGAGGTTTCTACCAGTAGCTATGTGTTCTTCTCTCTCTCCCATGATGTGATCTTCGTTGTGATCATAGTCTATGTTAATCTAGGATGATCCCATGATGTTTCCCCTTCTTCTATGTATTAGATTAATGTACTCACTTGATCTTATCTAGTATAATCCCCGAGATCATGGTGACAGCGGTCTATTGGACATGGGTTAGAAGAATATTTTCATGAGTGATTTCCTCTTTTGTGTGTGGATTGAAGATTGAGAGTTTCTTCATGCTTGTCTTTGACTATCCTTTAGATATGTTTTGGTGATTGTGGTGATTGTGGTACTCTCTTTGGATGGCCGCGGTGACATTGGGAAATCCATAGATTGAGAACTATGAACTTTGAGGTGTGCTTTTGTAGCCCTACATAATTCTCGTCCTCTCTTGACCACAAAGGAATGACCTCCGAGTACGTCTCCAATGCATGTTTTAGTGGAAATATCATGTGATTAGACTATGTTAATGTTGTTGAGAGTTTCCACTAGTGAAAGTATGAAGCCTAGGCCTTGTTCCCACCATTTTTACACCGTTTGTGCTCACTTTTGTCACATGTTTGCTTGCTGCACTTTTTATTACAGATTTATATTACCTTGCTTTGCCACACCTATCACCCATATTTTACCATCTCTTCGCCGAACTAGTGCACCTATACAACTCCTAGTTGTATTAGGTGTGTTGGGGACACAAGAGACTTCTTGTATCTTAATTGCAGGATTTCTTGAGAGAGACCATCTTCAACCTCTACTTCCCTGAGTTCGATAAACCTTAGGTCATCCACTTGAGAGAAATTGCTGCTGTCCTACAAACCTCTGCGCTTGGAGGCCCAACATAGTCTACAAGAATAGAAGCGTGCGTAGACATCAAGCTATTTCTGGCGCCGTTGCCTGGGAGGTAAGGTTTGAAGGTATATCTTTAGATCTTGCAATTAATTCTTTTTGTTTCTTGTTTTTATTTTCACTAGTTAGGCTTATGGAAAACAACAAAAATATTATGAGAGAGCTTTATGAGCTCTACCTTGAGTTGGGACATGAATTGTTTGAAGAGAAAATCAAAAAGCCTATGGAGCTTCATTATTTGCACAACACTCATGTTAGTAGAAATATTATTAGTATGTCTTTTTTGAATACCTTTGATCCTAATGATATGCAAAGCTATAAGCTTGGGGATGCTATGTTTTATGAAGATGATCTTTTTAGCCCCCCAAGTTTTGATGAGGAAATTTATTTTGATGATACTTTGCCTCCTATCTATGAAGATTATTGTGATGACACTTATGCTATAAAGAATAAATGTTTGTAAGTGTATCATGATAAGAATGATTCATGTGATAGCTATTTTCTTGAGTTTGCTCCCACTATTACTAATGAGAAAGATTATTCTTATGTGGAGAGTAAGAGTACCCTTTTGCATGTGGATCATGGTAACAATGCTTTATGTCATACTTATATTGTTGAGTTTATTCATGATCCAACTAAATATTATTATGAGAGGGGAACATATGCTTATAGATATTTCAATAATATCAAGTTCCCTCTCTTTATGTTGAAGGTTTTGAAGTTGCAATTATTTTGCCTTCCTATGCTAATATCTTTATGCTTCAATGAGTTTTTCCTCTACAAGATCCCTTTGCATAGGAAGCATGTTAGACTTAAATGTGTTTGTTATTTGCTTCTTGATGCTCTCTTTTGTTCTTCAACAATTATTCCTTATTCCTATGAGAGCATCACTAAAATCTTAAGCCTATCTATATGGCTATAAAGAAAGAGCTCTAGGGAGACAACCCTTGTTATCTTTAGTTTAAGTTTTTACTTTCAGTTTTTAGTGGTCTTGATGATTGTTACTACTGTAGCTACATCATTGTATCTTTATTTTCAATCTTTGTGCCAAGTCTATCCTCCAATTGCAAGAAAGTTCAAAAGTTGTGACATGCTGTGGAGAAAACAGATTCTGTCCTTGGAGGGAAAAATTAGCCTAAAATCACCAGATCATCTTTTTGATCTGAATTTTTTTTACAGAGTGCTCCATACAATTGAATTTCTAGCGTCTGTTCTGAGTTTTTTGATTCGAGTTACAGAAGTACCCCTAAAAAATTCTTTACTACCTGATGTTCTGTTTTTCACAGATTCTACCACGTTTTTTCTCTCCTAACTTTTGCAAACCTTAAGCTTGCTTTTTCGTTGCAAAACCTTTTGTCAATCTTTAGAAACAGTAGATCTTCAAGAATATCTTTATATCCAGTGTAAAAAAATTATTTTATTAAGGTTACTAACCTCTGTAATGAGCTTATGATGAGTTATGTATGAAGGGAGTTTTCAAGCGTGAGATGGAAGATGATGAAAGAAGATTCGGGAGTGTCAAGCACTCAAGCTTGGGGATGCCCCCGTGCATCCCCAATAAATATTCAAGGAGACTCAAGCGTCTAAGCTTGGGTATTCCCCCATGCATCCCCTTCTCCATCAACAATCATCAGTTCGTCCTTCGTCTCACTATATTTTTATCACTTCATGCGTTATGTGCTATGCTTGGAGCGTCTCGTTCTTAGGTTTTATTTTTAGTTTTCTTTATATTTGCTTGCGGTTCATAACAAGTTATATCCCGTCTTACATTGTGTGGGAGAGAAACACGCTCTGCTTGAACTAGAACTCCTCATAGGATTTGCATGATTATTCTTTTAGCTGTGAGTTGTTCTTTTTCTTTTCATAGCTGCTGCTCTGTTTAGTTGTAGTGCTTCAGTTTTTCTAGAGCTTTTCTTTTGTTTTAAGTTGAACTTTCTATAGGTTCCATTTTTTATCTTGTTAGACAGTTTGCCTGTTGCACTGAGTTTTGTGTCTTGACTAGAAGTAGGTAGTTGAAGTTAATATTCTCTTTGTAGTAGTAACTTGCAATAGTTTTGAGGTATTGACAAGAGTAATATTTGAACTTTTGGTGTCAAGAGCTCGAGCCTATTAGTGATAGATGTCGTATTTTGGGAAATCTGTGTGTTTTTCGAAAACCAAAAACCCATGTTGAGAACTCTAGCTACTAGATGGATCACTAACCTCTGGAGGGTTCGAATATTAGAGTACACTCACGTACCATGAGTTGAGGATGCGCAAGGATAACCAAAGCCCCATACACTCCTCCTCGGGGTACTTGTCTCTTTGTGAACCTCCTTATTAGATTGAGAATTACCGATAATAAGTGCATGAGTTCTTCGAACTAATGTGAGTATTCGAAAGTTGACACTTCCACCCACCTATACTTTTTCTAGCCTCTTCGGTATCGTGCATTGCCCTTTCTCACCTTGAGAGTTGGTGCATACTTCGCCGGTGCATCCAAACCCTTGGAACGATACACTCTGTCATCATAAGCCTCCTTATATCTTTCCTCAAAACAGCCACCATACCTACCCACAAGGCATTTCCATAGCCTTTCCGAGATACATTGCCATGCAACATCCATCTTCTCATGACTTGATCTTCATGTCATACATGCTACTTGCTTGATCGATGAACCGCATGCTAGTTGGGCCTTGGCCTAATCATTGCTACATGACGTGCTAGTATCATTGCATATCCTGCTATCCTGGCAGAGGCATACATTTGCATCATGATAGTTGTATCTTCTTTATGTGAGTACCTTTGGAAAGTGTGAAAGATCTCCTATATTCTTCTAAAATATAGAGTGTTGCCCCTAAAGTGAGGAAAAGATCCCAAACAGGACAAAATCAAAAGATCCCAAAGAGGACAAATGAGAGTTAGATAGAAAGAGCCATTGAGGCCACCAAAAAATACAAAAAAATAGAAAAAAGAGAAAAAGAAAAATAAAAAGAGAGAAGGGGGCACACTACTATTCATTTTGAGAGATCCACACTAGTACTTCATCCTCTATCCCTTGTACTCCATAGAGATCATCATCATGCATATAGCTATGTGGGGACCTTCACACTATAGAACTTGGCATGTATATTCCAATGATGAGCCTCCTCAAACGAGCTCTAGGTCTTCTTGAGCAAGCAAGTTAGATGCACCCCCACTAGTTCCCTTGGAGAGCTTTTAGCTCACATGTGCATCCGTTGCATGGCAATCCCTACTCCTCACATCATATCTATCATATGGCCTTCTCTCGCCTATGATTGTCCTCATTAATGTGAGCCTTTCACACCTTTTTGTCTTCCTCCTCCACCTTCTTTCTGTTTCGCCTTTTAGGTGTCAACTTTCTTGCTCACGCTCATCCATTGCATGAGTGCTCAAAATATCGAAAGGGAGTGGATCAGTTTGACTTGTACCTGGCTAGTGGTCTGGGGACAATTCAAGATAAGAATCCAAAGGAGACCAAGTGTGAATCTTTAGTAGATAGTTGTTCTCAACAACCTTTTTTCTCTCTTTTTCCAGTCCCCTGCTTGCACGCAAACACCATCTGGAGTCATTCGAGTCACGGACAGCGAGAGCTCTTTCACCTTTTATTCTTTTGTTTCTTGTGTCAATGCTAATATAGACTCTTGCTTGTGAAGACTTGAATTGAATTGCATGCTTTGATTGCTTTACTTAAAAGTCCTTATATGGTTGTGTGGCATGTCACCACAGAAATTATGCTTGTTAGCATTTACCTACTCGAGAACGAGCAGGAATTAAACTTGGGGATGTTGATACGTCCCAAACGTATCTATAATTTCTGCTTGCTCCATGCATGTTTTGTGTGACTTTGTCATGCTTTGCTTGAACTTTCATACACTTTTGAGCATATTTGGACTAATCTATTAACCCAGTGCACCCAGCTGCCAGTTGCTGTTTTCTGCTGTTTTTGTATTTCAGGTTTTCCGGCCATTAAAAGTGCTCCAAAAATTCCGGAAAAATTATATAAAAAATCAGCGACATGGAAGCTTCCGGAATCACCAAGGCAGCGGAGGGGGCCACCACAGGGACTCCAGAAGGGTCCCTAGCGCGGACCCACCCTAGGCCGCGCCGGGCACCCTCCTGGCTGCCCTGTGGGTCCCCTCGATGCCCCCCTCCGCCTATATTTAGCCCTCGGGGTGGAAACCCTTAATCCGGACCCCTTTTCTCCAGAAGCAATTCCGATCACCGCCGCCAGCGCCATCAAGTTTCGGGGGGACAGAATTCCTGTGTCGGCACCCTGCCGGGACGGGGAAGTGCCGCCGGATTCATCTCCATCGACGTTGCTTCCTCCCTCCATGAAGCGAGAGTAGTTCTCCCTCGGGGCTGAGGTTTCTACCAGTAGCTATGTGTTCTTCTCTCTCTCCCATGATGTGATCTTCGATGTGATCATAGGCTATGTTAATATAGGATGATCCCATGATGTTTCCCCTTCTTCTATGTATTGGATTGATGTACTCACTTGATCTTATCTAGTATAATCCCCGAGACCATGGGGACAGCGGTCTATTGGACATAGGTTAGAAGAATATTTTCATGCGTGATTTGCTCTGTTGTGTGTGGATTGAAGATTGAGAGTCTCTTGGTGCTTGTCTTTGACTATCCTTTAGATATGTTGTGGTGATCGTGGTACTCTCTTTGGATGGCCGCGGTGACATTGGGAAATCCATAGATTGAGAACTACGAACTATGAGGTGTGCTTTTGTAGCCCTGCATAATTCTCGTCCTCTCTTGACCACAAAGGAATGACCTCTGCGTACATCTCCAATGCATGTTTTAGTGGAAATATCATGTGATTAGACTATGTTAATGTTGTTGAAAGTTGCCACTAGTGAAAGTATGAAGCCTAGGCCTTGTTTCCACCATTGTTACACCGTTTGTGCTCACTTTTGTCACATGTTTGCTTGCTGCACTTTTTATTACAGATTTATATTACCTTGCTTTGCCACACCTATCACCCATATTTTACCATCCCTTCGCTGAACTAGTGCACCTATACAACTCCTAGTTGTATTAGGTGTGTTGGGGACACAAGAGACTTCTTGTATCTTAATTGCAGGATTGCTTGAGGGAGACCATCTTCAACCTCTACTTCCCTGAGTTCGATAAACCTTAGGTCATCCACTTGAGGGAAATTGTTGCTGTCCTACAAACCTCTACGCTTGGAGGCCCAACATAGTCTACAAGAAAAGAAGCGTGCGTAGACATCACCATATCCACTGTGCCACTAAGACAGTTCAGCTCATTCACACGTCTGGCAAGAAGATTCTGTACTCGGCCCGAACAGCTCAGCATGCAAAAAGCCCGATATATGCTCTAAATGCATTGAATGCCTCACCTCTTGAAGGGATCGAGAACGTTCCAGTCGTTCGCGATTTTACAGACGTCTTTCCGGAAGAACTACCGGGAATACCCCCGATCAGAGAAGTCGAATTCATCATCGACTTGAAGCCCGGCATCGTCCCTATGTCTAAGCGCCCTCATAAGATGCCTCCTCACCACCTCCTTGAACTGAAGAAGGAGATCTACATGGTACTCTGATGGCGTGGAAGTGGTAATGGCTTCTCGCCCTTCGTTGGTTACCCCAAGTGGAAGGTGAGATGTAGGATAACACCATATTTCCCCTATGTAGAGGATAGGGTTTGTCTCCCGTAGGACTCCGGCGATGATAAGTAGGTGGCAAGAAAACAATGGCATTGTTTACGACAAATGTTGCTTCCTTGACCTGGACCTACACACAATACAATTAACTTTGCTCCCAACGAAGTTCAGAGAGGTTGTCAATCTCTCCGGTCTTGTTGTTTACAAAGGGTCAAACACAAAAGGGATAATGATAATGATAATAGCACCTGAAAGTAAATGCGAGAAAATAAATGAGCTTTAAAACAGTAATGAGAATACGGAACGGGGTCCCGTGATGTTCACTAGTGATGTCTCTCTCCCAAAAGACGATAAAACTGCTATGCGAGGTAAAAAAATTACAGATGGGCAATTGACATGATTATAAACGCACCGCAATGCTAACTATGCTACAAAAGAAAGGAAGAGGCTCATAAGCATGGGCAATACGCCAAAATAAGTAGACCGAACTCCATCTGTATCTACTACTAATCATCCACCATGAGATATCTATCCAGAACATCTGGCTGGTATTAAGTTGCGAGCCCCACCCAAAGTGTAAACCCAAAGCAACAGACAACTGCATTAAAAGAACTTTGCGTAAAGTAAACAATCCTTGCAACCGCGGTTACAAGCACCGTTGTTTTTCCCCCTTGTGGCCACAGCACATCCCCTAGACTCATGTTTCTGTCACTCAAGCGTGTCATCAGGGGGCATGTACCCACAATCAAGCGTAATGTTCCCTCTTGGAGTCACTACCTACCACTTGGCCAAATCAATAAACAGCAACGGAGAACATGCAAGAATTACTTAGGAACGAAAATATAAGAGATCAAAACCAAATATATTACTCTATCACGATCTGAACATAATCTCATAATCCATCAGATTCCATCAAACTCAGCATAGCAACAGCAGAATAATTACATAAGTGCCTCGATCATGTAGGGCAGCTCACGAGGTCTAAACCATGAAGAACAAAGAGGGGAGGAGAACATCACATAGATACTGATCACGGACCCATGGTCCAAGGTAGACTACTCACGGCACATCCGGGAAGCGTCAATGGTGGAGGGGAAGCTCCCGGAGGTCGATCCTCCCTCCGACAGGGTGCCGGGAAGGGTCCTGACAGTGCTCCCGATCTTGGAAGCGCGGCGGCAGAACAGAGGAGAATTTGCAAAATAGGGTTCTGTCTTCGGAAGTTTCCCATGACGGAAAATAAATAGGCGAAGGGGGGAAGCCAGGGGGGCCACCAGGGGCCCAGGCGCTAGCTGGCCGCCTGGGTGCTTGGTGGTGGCCCCTAGCCCTCCTTCGGGCTTCGGGAGTCTTCCGACACGCTGATTTTTTATCTGATTTTTCACGGATTTTTGGAGCACTTTTTATATGGGGGAAAACTGAAATAGAAAAACAGCAGAAAACAGGAACTAGCACTGGGGTGCACTGAGTTAGTAGGTTAGTCGAAATATGATAAAATATGTATGAAAGTGTATCTTGATCATAGCAATATCACATAAAATATGCATGGAGCGAGCAGAAATTATCGATACGTTTGAGACGTATCACACTCCACAAAGGCTTCATCCGTCCAAGTTCCACTTCTTGGGGAGAACCTTCACACTTTGTCAAGAAGAGCGATGGAATGAATCGTTTGGTCCAAGATTACCGACCTATCAACCAGGCAACAATACAGAACAAGAAGCCGCTTGCTCGGATCAACGATCTATATGGTTAACTTGCTGGATCTACGGTGTTCTCTAAACTCGACTTGAGGTTGGGTTACCATCAGATCCGGGTCCGCAAAGAGTACATCCCGAAGACTGCTTTCATTACTCGCTATGGTTCATACGATTACACCGTCATGTCTTTTGGCCTGACCAATGCCCCGGCCACTTTCTCCCTATTGATGAACTATATATTCATGGAATACCTTGACAAGTTTATCGTGGTTTATCTGGATGATATCTTGGTATATTCCAAGAATGAAGAGGAACATGCTGAACACCTTCGTCTTATACTAGAAAAGCTTCGAGAACACAAACTATATGCTAAGTATTCTAAGTGTGAGTTCTTGCTTCCTGAAGTAACCTACCTTGCTCATCTGATTTCCAAGGATGGCGTTGCCGTCAACCCAGAACATATTCAGGCTATTCTTGACTGGACTCGTCCCAGGACTGTCAAGAAAGTCAGAAGTTTCCTCGGCCTCGCTAGCTATTGCCGCCGTTTCGTCAAGAACTTCTCCAAGATTGCCAAGCCTCTGACTAATCTGCTTCACAAAGGCGTTAAGTTCGAGTGGACAGAAAAATGCCAGGAAAGTTTTCAAGCTCTTAAGGACAAGCTCACTTCTCCCCCAGTTCTTGCTCCCCCTGATACCAAGAAGGACTTCGTGATATACTGTGATGCGTCTCGTCAAGGACTAGGCTGTGTAGTAATGCAAGAGCGCAAAGTTATTGCTTATGGCTCTCGTCAGTTGCATTCTCATGAAGATAAGTATCCAACACATGATATCGAATTGGCGGCCGTAATTTATGCATAGAAGTTGTGGCGACATTACCTCGTCGGTAATCGTTGCGAGATCTACACCGACCACCAAAGCCTGAAGTACTTTTTTACTCAGCCTGACCTGAATCTCCTCCAGCAAAGATGGCTCGAGACAATAGCCGATTTCAACATGGATATTCATTACACCCCTGGAAAGGATAATGTGATGGCCGATGCCTTGAGCCGCAAAGCGTCTTGCAGTGAACTTGAGGTTCAAGTACAACAGCCACTCCTGTATGAAGAGCTCCGCAAGTTGAACATCGAATTTGTTCCGCAGGGATATGTGAACTCCCTGGTTCTCAAACCATACCTCGTTGACCGCATCAAGACGTTATGGCATTATGACTCTGACATTGCGAAGATTAGGTGCCATGTCGCCAGTGGAAGGCCCTCAATCTTCACTATTGATGCAAATGATGATAGTGCGATGTACTTCAAGGGTCGTTTAGTGGTTCCGGTAGCCAAGGCCAACCTGAACTACGCCCCGGATGTCATGAAAGAAGCTCACGATACCCCTTTGTCAATTCACCCTGGTAGTACCAAGATGTACCAAGACATTCGTCGGCGGTACTGGTGGTCTAACATGAAGCAAGACATCGCTCGATATATTGACGAGTGTGACGTTTGCCGTCGCGTCAAAGCCGAAAATCAACGACCTGCTGGAACTCTACGACCGCTTTCTATTCCTGAATGGAAGTGGGACAAGATCGAGATGGACTTCGTCACAGGTTTTCCCCGGTCACAGAAGGTTCATGATGCTATCTTTCTCGTCATTGACCAGTTCTCCAAGGTTGCTCACTTTCTGCCAGTCAAGGAGACGATCTCTGCTAGTCAATTAGTAGACTTATATGTTTCCAGAATTGTTTCCCTCCACGGTATTCCCTTGGAGATCAGTTCCGACCGGGGCAGCATTTTCACCTCAAGATTTTGGGATAGTTTCCAAGAGGATATGGGCACTCACCTAAACTTCAGCACCGCTTATCACCCCCAGTCTCAAGGCCAAGTTGAACGAGTCAATCAAGTGCTTGAAGAGATGCTTCGAGCTTGTGTCATCTCATTCGGTAAGAAATGGGAGGAATCCCTTCCATTTGCTGAATTCTCGTATAACAATACCTATCAGGCTACTCTGAAGATGGCACCCTTTGAAGTTCTTTATTGAAATAAGTATCGAACCCCTCTGAATTAGTCAGAAACGTGGGAATGAACCCTCATTGGTCCGGATATTATCCAACATGCTGAAGATCAGGTTCGCGTTATCCGTGAACATTTAAAGGCTGCTCAGTCCCGTCAGAAGAGCAACTATGACGGTAAGCACAAGGAAATGTTCTATCAACCCGGCGAACAAGCTTACCTCCGTGTCACTCCCATGAGGGGCAATCATCATTTCGGGATAAAAGGCAAGTTAGCTCCTCGCTACATTGGCCCGTTCCGCATCCTTTCCAGAAGTGGACCAGTAGCATACCGATTGGAATTGCCACCGAACCTCTCCCAAGTTCAAGACGTCTTTGACGTGTCGCAACTCCGACGCTGCTTCAAGGATCCTATCCTTGAGGTGCATCATGATCTGATAGAACTGCAGCAGGACTTGACTTATCACGAACATCCGAGCCACATTCTTGATCAGTCTGAATGCAAAACCCGCAACAAGACAATCAAGTTCCTCAAAGTTCAGTGGGAGAATCACTCTGAACATGAAGCCACTTGGGAACGCGAAGATCGTCTTCGCGAAGAATACCCCGATCTTTTCCTCTCTACAGCTTAAATTCTCAGGACGATAATTCTTGTATTGGGGGAGATTTGTAACACCCTCACTGTCATGTAACAGTAATCTTTTTGCTAATGACAATTACTGTTGTTAAAGTCTCCCTTGATCATCATGAATCACAACAAAAATTCAAAATCCCTTTGCTTGATAATAAAAACAAAGTGGCAGATAAAACTTCAACCTAACATTGTACTAACAATTTTATAAAATGCCTAATAATAAATAGGCCATATTAAAATTGAATTGGGGATTTTTTGAAATGTCTTAATATTATAAATAAATAAAAACAGAAGCAAAATAACAATATTTAATCCTTTGAAATATAGTAATAATTCAAATGAATTTATATGGGCCCCAAACTTCTTGTGGCACTTAAATATGGTGCAATACTAATATAGCAGCAAGTTACCCATTTTATAAAATGCAAAAACAATTAAAATAAAACAGATAAGAAAAGACAGAAAATAAAAAGAAAAGCGAAATGAAAAAAACCCTGTCTGACCTCCAGGGCGAGACCACCTCAGCCCACCCCGGCCTAGCCCACCCCCCCCCACTCATCCCCTATCCCCGCACTGCTCACCCCACCCCGTGGAGGAAATCCACGCGGCCACGCCGGCCAGCCGTGCCGTGGCGCCCATCCGACGAGTCGCCGACGGGTATAAGGCCGAAGCCCCACCCTCGCCTAAAACCCTAGCCCGCTCCCGTCCTCTCCCCTACTCGGTGCCCTCCGCCGCGCGCAAGACCCGCCCCGGACCCGTGGCCGCGCCGCCGCGCCACCGTGGCCAACGGCGACGGCAAGCCACGCCGGCGTGTCCGGAGCGCTCCTCACCCTCTTCCTCGACGCCCCATGCACTTCCTCGTCGCCGCCGTCCTCTGCAACACACGAATCGGCCGCCCCCCTTTCCGCCACGGTCGCGTGCCTCGCCGACGAGCACGTCGCCGACGGCGCCCCCCGAGCCCGCTGCCGCCCCCCTGCAACCGCCGTGAGCATGCCCCTTCGCCCCCCTTTCGTTCCACCCCCCTACGTCGCCGTCGCGCTGCGCTCCGGCGACCGCCGGTCGTCGGCTGCACCCGTGTGCCCCCTTGCCTCTCGCCGCTCCCGTGCACGCGAGCACCACCTCGCTGCGCATGGTCTACCGCGCTTGCCGCCGCACCCCCCCTCCCACCGCAGGCCCTCTCGTCTGAGAGTCTTCGTCGGGCGACCTCGCCGTCTCCGGCGGGGACAGTTTGGTTAAACCGTGGGCAGAGACCCCCCCCACTGGCCCTAATAGTAGTTTTAAAATTGTTATTAAGGTTAAGTTAATTGGACATGAGCCTATGCCAGTGGGCCTAGCCCTTTAATTAATCTGAATAACTAGTTAATTGTAATAGAAATAAAACCTCTTAGGTAGATGTCTCTATGACATGTATGCCCCACTGCCTTTTTAGATTAATTAGAATAATGTTTATTAAATGTTGACATGTGGGACCACTAGAGTAATTAGATTAAATTAAATCTCTTTATTAATACTGTGTATGACATGTGGGACCCGCTGGTCAGTAGGCCCCACATGTTAGTTGACCAGTCAAATGCACTGTTGTGGATAACTGTAATTTAATAATAAAAGAAATTCTAGAAATTAATTTAAATGATTTAAAACTTTAGAAATTAATATCTTTTAAACCGTAAGTCGGATCAAAATAATTTATACATCAAACTTGATCAAAAAAATAAAATGAATACGAATACGCTACCCGCATACCCACCACACCCTTCTAACACACCGAACACGAGAAATTCCCCCTTCGGTTCCATAGTCCGGTAATCGCCCGGAGCCTGTAAAATTGTCAGTTGAATTCCCGTTTGGTCTGCAACATGTAGCACCGCATTAGTTAACATCTATCTTAACTTTTGCCATGTCTTGCTTTTGCATTGCTATTATTACCGTGTATTTATTGTTTCTTCCCCTCTCTTATTGTCTGGTAGTCCCGACGACAGCTACCGATGCCTCTGTGATCGACTACGTCGACGACGACCGTACCCCTACCATCGAGCTTCCAGTCAAGCAGAGCCATTCTCTTCCCAAAATATATCCTAACTTTTCCATACATTTCTTGCACTAGGCATTGCTACTGCTACGTTACTAACCTATTCTATTGCATAGCATGTCATTGTCGCCCCTTGATGTACCTTCCTTTATCATATGCTACCTATTATATATATTATATTCAGAAGTTGGCCCTGCGCATTGTTAGTCAACTAGGATTACATAGCGGTCCGTGATCACTCTAGGAGTGAATGCGGATACAATAATTATAACTACACAGGTACGGTACAATGCAGAGACCACCTAAGGCCCCAAACTTGGCTCTGCCGAGCCACCATGAAGTGTGAGACATCGATTAGTCATCCTCGTACTCCACTCGTTACTGACTCTGTATAGCCGCCCTAGGGTCCTAAATAACGGTTGTCCTTAAAGGTAAGAGTCGGCTGACCCAACGGTGCCCGCGAGAGGTATTGTATCGGGACGACAGGACAGGCGGATACCATCGTGGGCCTGGTCCTTGCACGTTGGCCGTGAGATACCAAACCACAAAAGTCGAGCTCTTACAAGAGCACACGCGAGACAAGGTAAGGAGACGGTTCACCTTATCAGTAACCGCAGAGCTTTGACGGGACGACAGGGTAGGCACTGATGTTCTGGTGGTCCTGGATGTTGTTCGTTGTCCGTTGTGTTGACCAGTCGAGCAACGATAACGGTTGCACGCGAGACAATAATAAAATGACTAACGGTTCAGGTGGATAACTTGAGAGGCCGCAAAGGCCTATACGCACTACCTTCACATGGGATTACGGTGTGGGACCTCCGTGTTGTGGTCTCATTCGAAAGCTCTGAAAGACGTCCAGTTCAGCATTGTTGCCGGGACTGATCGTCACCTGTGGTGTACGGATCTCCCGCCTCACACAGACCCGGAGAGAGAGGGGCAACGGCCAAAGACCCCCTTGCGCTTAGGACTTTAGACCGGCGGGGACCTCTCTGTTGAGCCATAGGATGGGCCTCGGTGTGTTGGATAGCCTCGGTGGGGCATTCCCTAACAAGGTGTATGCCACCCTGGAGATCCGAGCGTACAGGCTGAACAGTAGTGCACCCCTGCAGGGAAGATGATCTATTTGAATAGTCGTGTCCGCGGTAATAGGACACTTTATGCTGAAGCCAGAGCCTACTACTACAAACTACTACTATTAAACTGTTGGTTCCGGTTTCTCTTCCTTGCAGGGAAGTCGAGGAGGTGATCTCAGAGGCATTTATAGTTGTTAATAATTACAACTTGCCATTATACAATGCTTCGGCAACTTCTGCTGCTTTGTTATTACATTCATGTTATTGAACTGTTGGTTGTTCTCTTCTTGTGCTGCAAGTCTCGTCGCAAGATGCTAGTCTTCGATAGGCCTAGCTTCTCTTCCTTATTCTGGTTTTTTCTTACTTTCATTCCACCATATATAGCCTCCCCTTTCCATTTGATACCACTGCATAAATGCTTAATAGTGGACGTAAGACTGGCGGGTATACTAGATAATCACCTTTGCTTTATTTCCCCCTTTTTGTTTTTCCTGATTGGCCGCTGCAGTCGACGTTGGAGCTTAGGAGCAGGAGTACCTCGCTGCTGGCTACTACTACGTCGAGACCCCCTTTGACCAGGACCAGGAGTAGTTCGGTGGATCCCAGGAAGGAGGCCTCACCTTTTAGATCTGTATCTCTGATGTTATGTGCTAGCCTTCTTAAGGCAAAACTTGACTAACTATGTCTGTACTCAGATATTATGTTTGTATAACTTATGTATTAGGAACCTCGTGATCCCTGGTTTGTAACTTGAAGATTTATCTTATTTGTGTCTAGTGTTGTGCTGTGATATTCTCACCGTGGCACCCTGATTTCGGTCATGTACCCTGCGTGTATGATTACTGTACACGGCTTGATTTTGGGGGTGTCACATACGACGCGACTCAGCCGCGGGATGGCCTCCACGCCATGGACGTGAACAGGGGGAGGGAGAAGAAGAGCAGGAGTGGACTAGGCTCGGGGTGGGCTTCGCCCAGGGCAAAGAATAGCCCTTTTTCTATTTTGTGTTTTCTTTTCTTTCTTTTTCTTTTTGTATTTTGTTGGTCCATGAAATGATTTTTGTTAAACATGAGACTAACGCCAATATCAGTGCAACACCACATAGTGATGCCACAAAAAGTATGGATGCAAAATTAAATCACTTGCATTTTATTTTATTTCCAAAGGAGTCAAATGGGATTACTTGGCACTGTTTTTATTTGTTTTAGCTATCAAATGATTTTCATTCAATGTGAAACTTGTTAGTACATTTGTGTTGCACCATGTAGAAGTGCCACAATAAGTTGGGACTTTTATAAATTCATTTGATATTTATTTTTGAACTGCAACTAGTAAATGGGGCTGTTTTGCAGCTGGTTTGAATTTTTTGTAATTTTTATTTATTGCAATAAATACCAAATGTTGGCTTAAGATGGTCCAATGATTTTTAGGCATTTAGCAAAATTGGTTGCACAATTTTTGGACAAAATTTTATTGACCACAATGTTTTTAATATCAAGCAAAAGGATTTTTTGGATATGATCAATTTCAAAGTGGATCAAGGCATCATTAGCAATAGTAATGTTCATTAGCAAAAAGATTACTGTTACATGACAGTGAGGGTGTTACACACAATCTCCATCTTCACCCCAACTCACTGTTGGAATTATGTCCTGGAGGAAATAATAAAATTTATTATTATAATTCCAGGTTCATTATTAATGTTTCTATTTCTGTGATATAACTGCATTGGCCTATGCGGAGGTTTGCCAAGTGAATGTTAACTGCCTTCGAAGGAAAACCCATGTGCAGATGTGGAGTATAAACACAAAGTTTTCTTAGTCTGCCTCTAGGACTAAACTGCGTAATATGGTGATACATCCAAAATGCATCACTATTTTATATAGTAACTCTTTCTTATTTATTTATATATTTCATGATATGATGTTGTTCTTATGTTGTTTTCGCTTAATTTACACAGTTTGTAGCTTTCCGATGCTGAAGCAGCAGACGCAGGATTCAACGGTAAAAAGTGGACGCTGAGTTGCTGAAGAAGAATACCTCCAAATTACCTGAAAATCGATGAGGGTATTTTTCAGACGAATGACGAAGACACACCGAAGAGGGGCCAGAGGGGGGCCACAGGGTGCGCAGGCGGCCACTTGGCATGACCCCCACCCTGGACGCGCCGGGAGGGCGCCTGGACCCCTGGGGCCACTCCCGGCTCCCCCCTTTGGCCTATATATCACTCGTCGTCTAGAAACCCTAAAAAGAGGAGAGTTTTCCGGTGGAAACCTACAGAGGAGATAAGACATCTCCAGCGGGTAGATTCCACCGGGGAGAACACCTCTCGGAAGGGGAGATCATCGCCATCGTCATCACCCTCATCACGGGCATCATCGAGATCATCATCAACATCAGCACCATCTTCATCTTCATCCAATCTCACCTCAAAAGTTCAACTTGTGTTGTAATCCGTACTATCTATCCTCTCTACTCTACCGGTGTTGATTACTACCGTGTGATGAATGCTATAGAGTTTTGTTGGAGAAATATCATTGTTTCCAGATTTTTTATCATATATTTATCCCCACTGGTCATGATCTCTTTTATGTCTTGTGAGTATTTACTTTAGTTCTTGAGGACATGGGATAAGTCTAGTTGATAGTAGTCATATGATGTTGAAGTAATATGTGTTGGTTGATATTTAAGTTGTGTTGTTATTTTCCTAGTGGTGCTGTGTGAGTCAAACACTCAACACTTTGCCTTATTAAGGACCTAGGGGAATGCATTGTGTATAAAGAATGCTTACGGTGGATTGCCGGAGATACAAAAACCAGAACCCCAGTTCGCACCCTTTTGCACAAGGGAACAATGGATCAACGATCGTATTGCTATGGTTAGGCTTTTGCCTTAGTTACTATCTTGTATTTGCGGATGCTTGCAAGGTGTTTAATCATAAGAGTGCACTTATCTTAGACTTATGGGTGCACTAGCATAGATCCACCCACTCAACACTTATGACCCTAGCACATAGTACCGATGCGGATTATGGCAAAAGCACGTGACTATTTCTCCCGTGTGTCCTCAAGAACGCATTAGCCTTTATAAGTTCAGTTGCTAGGCCTCTCCTTTGCTCAAAAGGATTGGGCCACTTGTTAGTCCTCAGTGCTCTTTACTTTGCTCGCTTCTACCTTTCTGTTGCTTGTACCAAGAAATCCCTAAAAAGTTATCTTTCAGTTCCTATAGCTATTTCTTTACCAAAGTGATACGTCTCAAACGTATCTACTTTTCCAAACACTTTTTTTATTGTTTTGGCTTCAGTCTTGCATGATTTGGACAAAACTATCCCAGACTGACGTTGCTTTCAGCAGAGCTACCAGTGTTGTTTTCTTTTGTGCAGCTTTCTGGATATTTAGGTACGCTGGAAAAATCCAAAAACATTATATAAAAAATCAGCGTTCCCGAAGCTTCGACGATGCCAAAGGGGGGCCACAGGGCAGCCAGGGGGCACCCAGAAGGGTGCATGGCGCGTCCCAGCCCCTAGCTGCGTCACACAACCTCCTGGGTGGGTCCCACACCCCCTGGTGCCCTACCTTGGCCCTATTTATTCCCGTGACGGGGAAACTCTGAAACAGAAGTCGCTTTTCCAATCTACGTCACGGAGCCACCGCCACCCTCTGTTCTTCTCCGGGAGAGCTAATCCGGAGGCTATTTTGGCCTCCGGGGAGGGGAAATCATCACCATCGTCATCATCATCGCCTCTCCATCACCCCTCCATGACTTCTTCTCTCATGTGTGAGTAATTCCCTGCTATAGGCAAAGGGGATGGTACGGATTGGATGAGTTAGATCATGTAATAGTTCATCAGATTGTTGGGGGCATGTTGCCTATCATCTACTTGGTGTTTATCATCTCTGTTACAACTTGTTGATCTTAATGCTTGCCACTTTGGGCCCGAGTGCCATGATTTCAGATCTGACCACCCTTTTTCTTTCTTGAGTTTGAGGTGTTCTTGATCCTATCTATGAGTTGTATGCACCTATTATACTCCGGAACCGGCGATCCCAATGGTGACAGCTTGGGACACCAAAGGGGATGGACTATAATTTGATGATTCCGTGTATCCATGAAGTGTTAATGCTTTGTTCCGGTGCTCTTTGACAGGAGTACATTAATCTCCCTAAGTTCCTTTTGGCCCCGTTCGTAGCGGGAGGGTAGGACAAAAGATGTTGTGAAAAGTTCTTATTGCAAGCACGTACAACTACCCTGGGATGCATGCCTGATGATTGATATTTTCCTAGATGATCCTTTCTTTTCAATGAGCCTTTCCCGTGTTAGAATCTATGACATGTTTGTTCTCATCCAAGCAGCGCCCAACCATCCATCTCCCTAGCCTACAGTGTTTCTTTCCTCTGGTTATTAGTTGTTTACTTTTGTTGTGTTACTTTTGCTGTTTCACCACCACTATCACCACTATTATCACCTACACTACCACTACCATATTACCATTGCTACTAATACTTTTGTGCAAGAAAGTGTTTATTTCAGGTGCGGTTGAACTCACAACTCAATTGTCAAAGCATGTACGTATTCTTTGTGTCCCCAAGTGTCGAATCAATAAATTGGGTTATCTTTACCGCGAAGACTATCTCGATCCCCTACAGTTGAGGGTTATCAAGTACTGTTTTCTGGCGCCGTTGCCGGGGACCATAGCTTTATTTACAGGTCAACTTGAAGTATCATGCCTACTGCACGTTATCCACTATCGGTAAGAAAGGAGACCCCAAGGTTCGAATCTTACCATCCCATACGAGACGAGGTACTAAACTTAGCACTAGTGCTAAACTTGATTCACCTTCTGTTATGAGTAAGTTTGATTCACCTCAGTTACATGCTACTTCTGCTGAGTCTGGCAATATGTCAGACCCTTTTGATGATGCTTCTACTACCTTTGATACTATTGGTTCACTTGGTTCTTATATTGAAGAACAGATTGTTGCTGCTCCCCGATTCACGGGAGTCGAAATTCCTGTTACCAAAACCCCTATTGGAAAAATTCATGATTTTACTGGCCTTAAGGAGAAAACCCTTGAGGATGATTATATTATACTTGATGATGATTTATGCAGGGAGCTTAATGAATGTGCTGATTCCGACCCTGCTTCTATAAAGAAGTTGCTAGCAAAGCACTCCTTGAAGAACAAGTTTGCTCCTGATCCTACTTTTTCTACGTCTCCTATATGCATCTCTGATCCTGATTATGATTTCTCTGTTGACCTTTCACTTATATCCACCGTTGAAGCTGATCCCTTTTATGGCAGAGAAAATGATGATTCTATCGAGCACCTGACCAAACTCACTGAGTTGGGTAGCTTGTTTACTACTGATGAAAGGATCCGGAACTTTTATGTGACTAAGCTTCTTCCTTTTTCCTTAAAAGGAGATGCTAGAGCATGGTATGATGCACTACCATGTTGTTCCATTCAAAGTCCTCAAGACATGTCTATATCTTTTGTTGATAAGTATTTTCTTGCTCATATGCATCATGCTGCTTTACAAAGAATTTATAACTTTAAACAGTTGCAGGATGAGCATCTCCCTAAAGCTTGGGGGAGATTTTGCAGTTTGTTGAAGGCTAGACCGGGACATGAGATCCCTAAGAATGAATTACTTGATATATTTTATGTTGGTCTAACCAATAAATCTAAATCCTACCTCGATAGTTGTGCTGGTTGTGTTTTCAGGCAAAGAACACCGGACGATGCAGAAGAATTGATGGGAAAGATTGCCAAAAACCACGAAGATTGGTCCGTCCCTGAACCACCTCCACCACCAAAGAAGAGGGGCATGCTTGTCCTAAGCCCCGAAGATATGCAAGAAGCAAAGAAGTCTATAAAAGAGAAAGGTATTAAAGCTAAAGACGTGAAGAATCTACCTCCAATTGAGAAGTTGTGTGAGCCTACCACTCACCCACCTATGGTAGAGGTACACTCTCTTTTAGATTTCAATGCAAGTGACATTCCTAAAGGTAAGCCTCCTGACCAATGTTTAAATGAGCTTGATAATTTTATTATGAAGCAAAGTCACTTCAATGAAAAGATACAAGGTCGGTTGCATGATAATACTCTTGCTATCAAAACTTTGCTTGATGTTCTAGGAAGAACAGTTAATGATGTTAAATGTCTTGTGAATCATTTTCATATGGTTCAAACTCAACTTGAACAAATTTCTAATGTGCAAAAAGATTTGCTTGCTAAAAATGCCAAACAGGACAATTTAAATGCTTATGGTATAAAGACCCGGGGTGGAACACACACCCAGGACCCTCTCTATCCAGAAGGGCATCCGAAGAGGATCAAGCAAGATTCTCAAGTGCAGGAGGAAGCGATTGTTAGTTCTCCGAAGAAGAAGAAGAAGAAGAAAAAGAAACACAAGGAAGCTGACAATTCTAATGATCCAATAGAAGAAGAACATGTTGTTGATCCAAACAGCATATCTACCTCCGATGCTGAGACTGAAGACGGTGCTGAACCCGAAAAATATGCTGAAAAGAATGATCCACCTGAGGTTCGTGAAGAAGAAGCACCTGATAAGTGCAAGAAGTACACTAGAGAAGACTTCCTTGCAAGGAGACATGGGAAGGAACGAGAAGCATGGGAACAAAAATCCTTGCCCTTTCCAGGTAAGTCTGTCAAAACCAAAGAAGAAGAGCACTACAACAAGTTTTGTGAGTGGATGAAACCTGTTTTTCTTCAAATTCCTTTGATTGATGCTATTAAGTTACCTCCTTACTCTAAATATATGAAAGATATTGTTACTAATAAAAGAAAAGTTCCTAATGAGGCAATATCTACTATGCTTGCTAACTACTCTTTCAGTGGAAAGATTCCTGAGAAGCTCGGTGATCCAGGTATACCCACCATTCCTTGCTCCATAAAGAATAATTATGTTAGAACTGCCTTATGTGATCTAGATTGGTGAAAGAGTGAGTGTTATGCCCTTTTCACTCTACAAAAGGCTTTGTTTAGAGAAACTAATTCCTACAGATATCTCTCTTCAGATGGCCGATAAGTCCATGGCCGTCCCGATCGGTATTTGTGAGGATGTTCCTGTTGTAGTTGTCAATTGCTTAATACTTACTGATTTTGTTGTGCTTGACATGCTCGAGGATGGGAGCATGTCCATTATTCTTGGTAGACCTTTTCTTAACACCGCGGGTGCAATTATTGATTGCAATAAAGGGAAGGTTACCTTCAACGTGAATGACAAAGAACACACGATGTATTTTCCAAAAAAGATCGACAAAAGGCATGGCCTTAACTCCATTGAGAATATCGAGACCGTGAAGATTGGAGAATGGGATTGTCCACTACATGTATACCACAAATACACAACAATTATGGTAGGGACAATGTCCATCAAAGTGAGAGTGCAATGATTACTTCATAAGAGGCGAAACTTTCTGCTCTATATATCGCCGGTTTGTTGGTAAGACTTGATCAACCTTGCTAACTAGCATGTTTTATATAGGTAAAAAAGCGGAGCTTGTTATGTTTTCATTTCCTTTAGCTTTTATTCTCCTTGCTGTACCCAAGTTTTCTTGTTTAAAGCTTCACTTGTTCTAACTTTTGTCTCAAATTCATGAAAGTTTTTGCAGCTTTTTGAACTTTGAAAAATTCTCCACAGTGAAGTTGCCCAAAAAATTCCAGAAAATTCAAAATATAAATTTCTAAGTAAAAATCCATCGGGGAGCACCTGAGGCTGACCAGGGGTGTCCACCCCTGGCCTAGGAGGCCAGGTGGAACGGCCCAGCCGCTGGCCGCACCACACACCCTCCTGGGGCCCACAGGCACCCCCTGCTGGCATCTCTTCTTCCACTCTCTCTCTCTCTTTCACCACAAAAACTCGTGTTCTTGCTCTGGTTTCATGTTCTTGATGTTCTTGGGCACGGAACTTCGATCTCCCTCTACAGCCACTCGTTTGAGCTGAAATTTGGAACAAATACTCCTTGGTATGTGACTCCCTCACCCCTCCAATTAGTTTTCTAGTTGGTGGCTTCATTAGTGAGTATTTAGTAGTTCTTGGTGTTGTTTAGTTGAGCTTAAATGTTTGCGTAGAATTTTATTTTCCAAGTTATGTTGCTAGTTTGAGCCTTGGTAAAGTAAGAAGAATGTTTTTCCCAAACTAGTTTTTCTTAAACCTTCATTTTTGTGATTTGTCAAAAAATTTAGAAATGGATAGGCTAGGAATATGGCTTGGGAAGAAGAAACCCGAGCGCTCTAGCCGTGTTACGCGGTCCACAACTTCACTTTCAACTACGAGCGTGAGATACAATGAAGAAATCGTACCCTTGGAGCTGTTGGATGCATCACCCGCAAAGGCCATGGCATTTCCATGCCGAGATTTCATGCCGATGCCGGCATACAGGAGGAGTTCGACGCCCTGTGTGCTAGGGCAGGTTTGACACGGCTTGTGACGAGCCGTGTGCCACATTATGAAACTCTCACTGCTATATTTATTAACAGTTTCAGATTCTATCCTGAAAATGATGTTGTTGTACTTTAGCTTTATGAAAGGTTACTAACCATGCCTATGAGTAGCTTTTGTGGAGCTTTAGGTTTGCCCGACAGAGGAGAGAAAAGGAGGAAAAATTCTCAAACTGCTGCACTCAAGACCCTTCTCGACTCGTTGTGCAACACTGAAGTGAGGAACACTAACCGTTAGAAAATCTCCAATATTTTGTTTCCTCATCTCAGGTATTTCTCGTATTATATTTCTAGAGGGGTGTTGGCTCGAGACAACACGAGCATCACTTATTCGCCTGATATTGCTATCATGGAGAACGCCCTCTCAGGGAATCACGAGTATCATGTGGGCACACTGATTGCTAGACGCCTTGCTGCTAATAGCAACAAGGGGGATATCTTTGGTGGCGTCTATGCCACACTTCTTTTGCAGTTTCTCGAAAGAGAACCGCGCCAAGATGATACAGTTTTTTTCCTTTTGTTAGTCTTGATTTAGTTTCCATGAAGAGGCATTTCTTTGTTACTAGAGCCTCTGACCGATATGCACTTGATTATATTTTGCAGTTTGAGGGCGATGTGGAACGCATCATCCATTTACCTGCACCACTTGTGTTTGATTTTTCTCGCAGGAACGGATACCACTTTTCAGATACCCAGTTTGATGAGATCATGGAAAGATACCAGTTTCACGACCCCACGGAGGGGGTTGCGCTAGATGAGGAAGAGCGCGTGGTGTATCCACCCGTCCAGGAGGAGAACGTCGCCCCATGGGACGGAGGGTCTTCCTCTGGTTGGGATGAGGGACCTTCCTCATGGGAGGATCCGAGGACTTCAGTGTACGCACCGGAGGGCTCATACAACCCTTGGACTTACCATTACCCCGGAGTAGGAGGCTCCTCGGGACCGCAGTAGACGAGCCCAACTTAGGCCAAAAGCCTAAGCTTGGAGGAGTACGTACTCTCCTCCCTTTCCATTGTATCTTCCGTTTTGTTCGCTTCGATCTTTTTGAAGTCTTTGCCTGCTCTTCTTTGTTTTTTTTTATTTTGCAAAAAACCCAAAAAGATTTCTTCTTTCTTTTTCTCTTATTGTAGCCTTTGAAAAACCCCAAAAAGATTTTCTTTCTCTCTTTAGTTTTGCTTTGTTTTCAGAGTTCAGCTCGAGTCCGTGATGGCATTTGATTATATATTTCCTACGTTTGATTGTGCAAGTGACAAGGCAGTAATGACGAGGATCGACGGAAGGGATGCAACAAGGAAAGCCGGAATGAACTCTTTTTGTTTCTACTTTTGTACGTATGTCTGTACTTATGATTAGAGATCATCTTGTAGCGACATAGTGCTATGTTTACAATGTTTTCCCAGTGTTCATGCTTTCTTTGTGGTTAGTCTCAAATAGCTAGAGTTCATAATGTGTTGCTTGAAATTATTGACATGCATTGCATTGTTCATGGTTTGTCATATTGAAGTGGTATTTCCCTTCGGAGAATTCTTGGATCGACTTGGCACATGTTCACACATGTTAAGACTAAAAAGTATGTTCTTCCTTGATGATATTTTGACTTCAGAGTAAGTAATATCACTTTCATGCCCGATTCAACGTTACTTTGTCGCTCTGCATGATTATGACAATTACTGCTCTCTAATTGGTCGCTTCCCACTCTTTTGCTAGGCTTCACTCGCACCAAGAGGAATTCTGCTTATGCATCCAAACTCCTTTTCAAACCAGTTGTTCCAGTTGAGTCCACCATACCTACCTATATGTGGTATTTACCGGCCACTCCTAACTTAGACTTTCTTGTGCCATCTCGAAATTTATTCAAAAGCTTCCCTTTTGCAACCGTACAAGATCATGGTGCGGTGAGGGAAAATCAGTATCTACCATGCCAAAAATATTTTGACGGAATTTTTAACTAGTCAATGAAAAGTATATGAGAGTTACACCTCCCCATACTTGATGATGGAGTGAAATGGACCAAATGCTGCTTATGATAGATGGAACGATACCCTCCTTCCATCCTTGAGGCAAAATAAAGTTTCCGTAGACCATCAAAGGATTTATGGATAAGGGAACATGTGTAAGAAAAATGCATTAATATGGTTGGCATGGGAGATATTGAGAGACCTTTACCGTTCACCGTTGACTGGAAAGTTGCACTTCTCAAAAGAGTCTTATCCCTGTTTCCAAAACCAAGAGCTCTGGCACATGTTTACTCTTTGCTTCCTTTCACGAGTTTTCAACCTTGCCATCAAAATCCACGGTTCGAGAGTCTCCACCTTCCTTTCTCCAAAGCACCAACTATGAGAGCATAATTGTCATTCTTAGTGTAACATGCATTCTCCCAAAGTACCACATTGTCTTCTGCATGATTGTGATATTTCTTACTTTGAGTTCTTAGTTTTAGTCTCCTTTAAAACTCTGGAGGAGTTTCTGCATTTATGTTTTGCTTCACTCATGGAGGCTAGCGAGATACCACTGTAGTATGTTCATGCTATGTGCATTGTGATCTTGAATTGATTTTCAGCAGCATATTATTTACTTTTGTTTGTTTGTGACTTATCACATGAAAGAAGGATTGCTTCGTGCATTGTCCTTATAGCATGGTGTCAAAACCTGCTAAACTCTTATGTAGTACATGCTTACATACATCTAATGAAGCAAAAGAGTTCGTCAAAGTTTTCTTTGTCGCGTCCAGTTCGTTGACCTGAGTTGATACGTCTCAAATGTATATACTTTTCCAAACACTTTTGCTATTATTTTGGCTCCGTTCTTGCATGATTTGGACAAAACTAACCCGGACTAACGCTGTTTTCAGCTGAGCTACCAGTGTTGTTTTCTTTTGTGCAGGTTTCTGGATATTTAGGTACGCTGCAAAAATCCACAAAAAGTATATAAAAAATCCTCCTTCCCGAAGCTTCGACGATGCCAAAGGGGGGCCACAGGGCACCCAGGGGGCACCCAGAAGGGTGCATGGCGCGACCCAGCCCCTGGCCGCGCCACACACCCTCCTGGGTGGGTCCCACACCCCCTAGTGCCCTACCTTGGCCCTATTTATTCCCGTGACGGGGAAACTCCAAAACATAAGTCGCTTTTCCAATCTACGTCGCGGAGCCGCCGCCACCCTCTGTTCTTCTCCGGGAGAGCTCATCTGGAGGCTGTTTTGGCCTCCGGTGAGGGGAAATCATCGCCATCGTCATGATCATCGCCTCTCCATCACCCCTCCATGACTTCTTCTCTCATGTGTGAGTAATTCCCTGCTGTAGGCAAAGGGGATGGTAGGGATTGGATGAGTTAGATCATGTAATAGTTCATCAGATTGTTGGGGGCATGTTGCCTATCATCTAATTGGTGTTGATCATCTCTGTTACAACTTGTTGCTCTTAATGCTTGCCACTTTGGGCCCGAGTGCCATGATGTCAGATCTGATCACCCTTTTTGTTTCTTGATTTTGAGTTGGTCTGGATCCTATCAATGAGTTGTACGCACCTATTATAGTCCGGAACCGACGATCCGAATGGTGACAGCTTGGGACACCAAAGGGGATGGACTATAATTTGAGGATTCCGTGTATCCATGAAGTGTTAATGATTTGCTCCGGTGCTCTTTGACAGGAGTACCTTAATCTCCCTTAGTTCCTTTTGGCCCCGTTCGTAGCGGGAGGGTAGGACAAAAGATGTTGTGCAAAGTTCTTATTGCAAGATGATACATCCCAAACGTATCTATAATTTCTGCTTGTGCCATGCATGTTTTGTGTGACTTTGCCATGTTTTGCTTGAACTTTCATACAATTTTGAGCATATTTGGACTAACCTATTAACTCAGTGCACCCAGTTGCTAGTTCTTGTTTTCTGCATTTTTTGTATTTCAGGTTTTCCGGCCATTAAAATTGCTCCAAAAATTCCGGAAAAATTATATAAAAAATCAGCGTCCCGGAAGCCTTCGGAAACAACAAGGAAGGAAGGGAGGGCCACCACCAGGACTCCAGAAGGGTCCATGGCGCGGCCCAGCCCTAGGCCACGCCAGGCACCCTCCTGGCTGCCTGGTGACCCCTCTCGGTGCCCCCTTTGGCCCCTATTTTTACCCCCGAGGAGGAAACCCCTAATATCGGAGTACTTTTCCCAGAAGCGATTCCGATCTCCGCTGCCATCGAAAACTAGCTTCGGGGGTCACCAGGATCCTGCTCCGGCACCCTGCCAGGGAGAGCCTTGGCCCCCGGGGCCATCTTCATCGACTCTCCTTCCCCCATGATGCTTCTTGAGTAGTTCCTCCTTGGACTACAGGTTCTTGGCAGTAGCTATGTGGTATTATCTCCCCCTAGATCTTCAATACAATGTTCTCATGAGCTGCCCTACATGATTGAGATCCATATGATGTAATTGGTGTTGTGTTATTTGGGATCCGATGAATTGTTACCTTGTTCAGTCCTAAGAGGTTTATGAATTATTGTTGCTGCAATTTTTTGTTCTTAATGCTTGTTACTAGTGCACAAGTAGCATGATCTTAGATCTGAGCACGTTATGGTTGTATGATTATAATTGTTGTTCTAGATCTTATCTACGGTTGTATGCACCTATTATAGTTCGGAACCGGCGATCCCAATGGTGACAGCTTGGGACACCAAAGGGGATGGCTATAATTTGAGGATCACATGTGTTCATAGAATGTTAATGCTTTGTTCCGGTTCTCCACCGCAGGAGCACCTTAATCTCCATAAGTTCCATAAGTGGCCCCGTTCGTAGCGGGATGGTAGGAAAAATATGTTGTGCAAAGTTCTTATTGCAAGCACGTACAACTACATACAGAACACATGCCAACGTTTGGTTCTTAGACTAGGATGCTCTAGTTTGTTCTTTGGCTAGAGTTGGTACAATTTTGTCAATTTCCCAACTGTAATTTGTTCACCCAGCACCTTGTTCTTTTGCCTAGAGAGGTACCACTAGTGAAACCTTGAACCCCGGTCCATCTTTCACCTTCATTGCCTTCGTTTTTACTTTTACTTTCTTTGCTACTCCTACTACTTTGTTACTACTTTGTGGTGTTTGTGATTGGGGAATTCTTAAAGGCTACACCCGTCAACACACCGTTGCTACTTATATCTTGTTTAGTGCTTTTTCAGGTGTTGCTGAATTGAAAACTCAACTGCTAAGGCTTATAAGTATTCATTGGCTCCCCTTGTGTCGAATAAATAAATTGGGTTACTCTTACCCGCAAAGACTGTTGCGATCCCCTACACTTGTGGATTATCAAGACTATTTTCTGGCGCCTTTCCCGGGGAGCATAGCTTTACTTATAAAGTTCACTTGATGATTACACTTTTGCTTATTACTCTGTTTGCTACTAATGGCTACTTTCTTTGAGACTAGATCTTATTGGCAAGGCGGATTCAAGGAGGATCAACAAAAATATTACAAGGAATACCGCTTGTCTCAAAAAGGGATACACTCATGGGGACTAATACAGGAGTTGTATGACTATGCTAGAAACTTGTGCTCAATATATAATATATCTTTCTGCAGGGATGAATCTTGTTGCTTTATGAGGCACAAACACCTTGCTTTCCAATGTGAGTACAATGATGTTGAAACCTTAGCTTCTTACACTAAGGGAAACTATGATATTTATGATGCAAAACAAATATAAGAAGTTGTTATATTTAAGGGTGCCTATGAAATTGCTTCCTTTGTTGAAAATATTGATGATGCCCCTTACAAATCCGAGAGTCTTGAAATACTTAATTATTGCTTTGAGGATTTTAATGAAAATTATTATATTATTGACCATCTCAAAAGGTTCTCTCCACAAGAGGAAGAGACTAATGCTTTGCAGGACTCTACGGAAGAAGAAATTGCTGAAACTGAATGCTCCTTGGATGAAAAAGAGGAGCAGAGTGACGAACAAAAGGAGGAAGAATGGAGTAGCTACCCATCTCTACCTACTAATGAGAGTAACTCTTTGACTCTTACTTTATATGATTGCCCTCCATGCTTACCAAAGGAGGATGAATACTATATTGATTGCTATGATCCGATGGATTCTTTTGAAATATCCCTTTTCGATGAAATTGATGCTTGTGGCCACGTTGCCCCCATGAAAGATACTTGCAACGATGATTTTGCTACTATTCTTTATGATAAACCTTGCTATCTTGATAAATCTTATGATAAACCTCTATTTTTTCCTACTATGGATGTTCTTAATGATGATGAGGTTTGCTTAGAAAGTCTACATGATTATGTGCTAGTAGATCATGAAAAGCATGATTTGTGTGATAATTATATTGTTGAGTTTCTTCATCATGCTACTGAAAATTATTATGAGAGAGGGAAATATGGTTATAGAAATTTTCATGTTAGGAAAACACCCTTCTCCATGTTGAAAATCTTGAAGGTGCTCTCATTTTACCTTCCTATGCTTGTTGATTTGTGCTTCATTTATTTATTTTCCTACAAGTTGCCCATGCATAGGAAGCATGTTAGACTTAAATGTGGTTTTTCTTTGCTCCTTTGATGCTCTCTTTTGTGCTTCAACTCTTATTCTTGTGTGAGCATCGTTACACTCATGCCTAGCTAATTGCTTTAAAGAAGCGCTTTCGGGAGGCAGCCCGCAACGAATTTAGGTTTTTTTTCTTCTGTTCTTAGTGGTCTTGATGATTGTTACTACTGTAGCAACATAATTGTATCTTTATTTTTCAAGCTTTGTGCCAAGTATAGCCTCATACGACAAGGGAAGTGAAAGTTGTGACATGCTGTCCAGAAAACAGATTCTGTCCTCGTGACTAGAAAAATCAGAGAAAAATCCCAATTCATCTTTTTGAGCTGAGTTTTTTACATAGAGTGCTATATACAATTACGAAACTTTCGTATGATCTGAGTTTTTTTATTTGAGTTGCAGAAGTATCCCTAAAAAATTCATTTCTACCTTCTGGTCTGTTTTTCACAGGTTCTGTCCTGTTTTGCCTTTTCTTCGTTTTGCAATCCTTAAGCTTTCTTTTTTTTGCAAAATCTTTTGGGCAGGCAAGAGAAACAGTAGCTCTTCCTGGAAATATTTATTTGCAGTAGAGGAAAATTATTTTAGTAGGTCACTAACTTCTCTAATCAGTTTACAATGAGTTATGTATGAAGGGAGTTTTCAAGTGCGCGATGGAAGATGATGAAAGAAGATCTTGGAGTTTCAAAAGCTCAAGCTTGGGGATGCGCCCGGAACCCCCAAGAAATATTCAAGGTGAATCAAGCGTGTAAGCTTGGGGATACCCCCGTGCATCCCCTTCTTCATCAACAATTATCAGTTCGTCCCTCGTTGCACTATATTTTTATCACTTCATGCGTTATGTGCTATGCTTGGAGCGTCTTGCTCTTTACTTTTCTTAGTTCTTTTGTTTTGTTTGCTGGTCATTACAATGTCGGAACCTAACATGCTTGATTGGGAGAGATACACGCTCTACTTTAAACTAGAACACCTCATAGGATTTTCATGCTTATTCTTTGTTGTGAGTTGTTCTTTATCTTTTCTTAGCTGCTGCCCTGTTTAGTTTGTGTGCTTTAGAGTTTTCTTCTAGAGCTTTTAATTTGTTCAGGCTTGAACTTTCTATAGTTTGCATGCTTATCTTGTTTAGATAGTTTGCGTGTTGCACTGAGTTTTGTGTCTTGACTAGAAATTAGGTAGTTGAAGTTGCTATTCTCTTTGTAGTAGTAACTTGCAATAGTTTTGAGGTATTGACTTAAGTAATGTTTGAACTTATGGTGTCAAGAGCTTTAGCCTATTAGTGATAGATGTCGTATTTTGGGAAATCCGTGTGATTTTCGAAAACCTAAACCCTGTTGAGAACTCTAGCTACTAGATGGATCACTAATCTCTGGAGGGGTCGAATATTAGAGTACACTCACGTACCATGAGTCGAGGATGCGCAAGGATAACCAAACCCCCATACACTCCTCCTCGGGGTACTTGTCTCTTTGTGAACCTTCTAATTAGATTGAGAGTTACCGATAATAAGTGCATGAGTTCTTCGGACTAATGTGAGTATTCTAAAGTTGACACTTCCACGACCCATATTTTTCTAGCCTCTTCGGTACCGTGCATTGCCCTTTCTCACCTTGAGAGTTGGCGCATACTTCGCCGGTGCATCCAAACCCTTGGCACGATACGCTCTGTCATCATAAGCCTCCTTATATCTTTCCTCAAAACAGCCACCATACCTACCTACAAGGCATTTCCATAGCTTTTCCGAGATACATTGCCATGCAACATCCACCTTCTCATGACTTGATCCTCATGTCTTACATGCTACTTGCTTGATCGATGAGCCTCATGCTAGTTGGGCCTTGCCCTGATCATTGCTACATGAAACGCTAGTATCATTGCATATCCTGCTATCCTAGCAGAGGCATACATTTGCATCATGATAGTTATATCTTCTGTATGTGAGTACCTTTGTAAAGTGTGAAAGATCTCCTATATTCTTGTAAAATATAGAGTGTTGCCCCTAAAGTGAGGAAAAGATCCCAAAGAGGACAAAATTAAAAGATCCCAAAGAGGACAAATGAGAGTTAAATAGAAAGAGCCCTTGAGGGGAAATCATCGCCATCGTCATCATCAGCGCCTCTCCATCACCCCTCCATGACTTCTTATCTCATGTGTGAGTAATTCCCTGCTGTAGGCAAAGGGGATGGTAGGGATTGGATGAGTTAGATCATGTAATAGTTTATGAGATTGTTGGGGGCATGTTGCCTATCATCTAATTGGTATTTATCATCTCTGTTACAACTTGTTGCTTTTAATGCTTGCAACTTTGGGCCCGAGTGCCATGATTTCAGATCTGATCACCCTTTTTGTTTCTTGAGTTTCAGGTGGTCTGGATCCTATCAATGAGTTGTACGCACCTATTATAGTCCGGAACCGACGATCCGAATGGTGACAGCTTGGGACACCAAAGGGGATGGACTATAATTTGAGGATTCCGTGTATCCATGAAGTGTTAATGCTTTCTTCCGGTGCTCTTTGACAGGAGTACCTTAATCTCCCTAAGTTCCTTTTGGCCCCGTTCGTAGCGGGAGGGTAGGACAAAAGATGTTGTGCAAAGTTCTTATTGCAAGCTGATATGTCCCAAACGTATCTATAATTTCTACTTGTGCCATGCATGTTTTGTGTGACTTTGCCATGTTTTGCTTGAACTTTCATACACTTTTGAGCATATTTGGACTAACCTATTAACTCAGTGCACCCAGTTGCCAGTTCCTGTTTTCTAATGTTTTTGTATTTCAGGTTTTCCGGCCATTAAAAGTGCTCCAAAAATTCCGGAAAAATTATATAAAAAATCAGCGTCCCGGAAACCTCCGGAAACACCAAGGAAGGAAGAGAGGGCCACCACCAGGACTCCTGAAGGGTCCATGGCGCGGTCCAGCCCTAGGCCGCGCCAGGCACCCTCCTGGCTGCCTGGTGGCCCCTCTCGGTGCCCCTTTGGGACCTATTTTTACCCTCGAGGAGGAAACCCCAAGTATCAAAGTACTTTTTCTAGAAGCGATTCCGATCTCCGCCGCCATCGAAAACTAGCTTCGGGGGTCACCAGGATCCTGCTCTGGCACCCTGCCAGGGAGGGCCTTGGCCCCCGGGGCCATCCTCATCGACTCTCCTTCCCCCATGATGCTTCTTGATTCGTTCCTCCTTGGACTATGGGTTCTTGGCAGTAGCTATGTGGTATTCTCTCCCCCTAGATCTTCAATACAATGTTCTCATGAGCTGCCCTACATGATTGAGATCCATATGATGTATTTGGTGTTGTGTTTGTTGGGATCCGATGAATTGTTACCTTGTTCAGTCCTAAGAGGTTTATGAATTATTGTTGCTGCAATTTATTGTTCTTAATGCTTGTTACTAGTGCACGAGTAGCATGATCTTAGATCTGAGCATGTTATGGTTGTATGATTATAATTGTTGTTCTAGATCTTATCTACGGTTATATGCACCTATTATAGTCCGGAACCGGCGATGGCGATCCCAATGGTGACAGCTTGGGACACCAAAGGGGATGGCTATAATTTGAGGATCACATGTGTTCATAGAGTGTTAATGCTTTGTTCCGGTTCTCCGCCGCAGGAGCACCTTAATCTCCATAAGTTCCTTAAGTGGCCCCGTTCGTAACGGGATGATAGGACAAAAGATGTTGTGCAAAGTTCTTATTGCAAGCGTGTACAACTACATACAGAACACATGCCTACGTTTGGTTCTTAGACTAGGATGCTCTAGTTTGTTCTTTGGCTAGAGTTGGTGCAATTCTGTCAATTTCCCAACTGTAATTTGTTCACCCAGCACCTTGGTCTCTTGCCTAGAGAGGTACCACTAGTGAAACCTTGAACCCCGGTCCATCTTTCACCTTCATTGCCTTCGTTGTTACTTTTACTTTCTTTGCTGCTCCTACTACTTTGTTACTACTTTGTGGTGTTGGTGATTGGGGATGTCTTAAAGGCTACACCCGTCAACACACCATTGCTACTTATATCTTGTTTAGTGCTTTTTCAGGTGTGGTTGAATTGACAACTCAACTGCTAAGGCTTATAAGTATTCTTTGGCTCCCCTTGTGTCGAATCAATAAATTGGGTTACCCTTACCCGCGAAGACTGTTGCGATTATCTACACTTGTGGGTTATCAAAGCACGTACAACTACCCTGGGATACATGCATGATGTTTGATATTTGCCTAGATGATCCTTTTTTTTTCTGTGAGCCTTGCCCGTGTTAGAATCTATTACATGTTTGTTCTCATCCAAGCAGCGTCCAACCATCCATGTCCCTATCCTATAGTGTTTCTTTCCGCTGGTTATTAGTTGTTTACTTTTGCTATTTTACTTTTGCTGTTTCACCACCACTATCACCACTATTATCACCTACACTACCACTACCATATTACCGTTGCTACTAATACTTTTGTGCAAGCAAGTGTTTATTTCAGGTGCGGTTAAACTGACAACTCAATTCCCAAAGCCTATACGTATTCTGTGTGTCCCCAAGTGTCGAATCAATAAATTGGGTTATCTTGCCTGCGAAGACTATCATGATCCCCTACAGCTGAGGGTTATCACAAAGTCACTTACCAATACCTTCTGCTCCTCGTTGGGTTCGACACTCTTATTTATCTAAAACTCTACAAATGATCCCCTACATTTGAGGGTCATCATATGGATGTCATGTTTTCCTGACATAGGGCATTGAATATGCCAGTAATACATGGGAGCACATTGTTACCAGAACAAGGGTGTTGAACCGACCCAATTGTATGATTTTCTTTCAGATTTCATCATCAATGTATGATGAGTTAAATCATCAGATGAGTTGAATTTTGCATCTATCCCTATATACCATACGAATGTTAAGTACGTACATACTGGAAGGTGAACTTTGGCTATGTTCTAACACCATCCGTGACAGGGATGGCAATAATGACATTGCTCCTGTACACTCGATAGTATGTCTAGGGACTTGATGATTCAAGTTGGGATTTGCTCCTCCTATTTAGGAGAGATATTCTCTGGGACCTCTCGGTATTACGTATCCACCAAACATCCGGCCGGATACTTTGTGAATATATCACATCGGATACGAAATACGTAACGAGAAAAAGAACAAAACCGATATGAGGATAATTGGTATAATGATTAATGAGTTGATCATGCGGATACCTGTATAATCTCTCCTCATGTTTTGTAAAGTATCACGAAGCAAAGGGATTGGCATGTCAAATAGAGGTTCACTCGGATTCATATTCGTGTAGGTGCAGGAACCATTATGGGTGTCCATGGCTCCGTTATTGGTTATTGATCCGAAGAAAGTCAGTTTTTGGTTAATGTCCGTATTCTACCGAACCTATGGGGTCACACACTTAATGGTGGTAAATTTGTTGAGTACTAGAGTGATAGGAGCACGAGTGTAACACAGCGGAAAAGTTTTGGAGTGATTGAGATTTATTCGAAGAGAAAACTGGAATCGTTTCGGGGCACCGGTAAAGTACCGGGAAGAGTTTTGAGAAAACTGGGTAAAACCGGAGGGCCGAAAAAGTTCCGGGATGGTATAAATATGTTTAATATTTATTTCTTGTGAATTCTAGAATTGTTTTAGAATTAATAATAAGGATTAAATATCAATGACCCCCATCTCACTTCGAAGGCCTAAGTGGGGAGGGAGCACTTGGACCAAGGAGGCTCATGTGGGCATGGAGCCTAGGAGGAAGCTTCCTCCCCTCCCTCCCCACTATAAATAGAGGTGGAGGGGCAACCCCAACAAGATACATAATTGTTCCATAAGGCTGCCCCTTCTCGTATCCATTAGATCTAATATCCACCTTACGCCGAAGGGCTTCTCCTGGCTCCTCTCTACTCCGGTGGTGCCGAGCTCTGGACGGCGGAGCCCTCCAGGATCTACTGCACCATACGTGTGGATCAACCATAGAGAGATCCTACGTTCGATCTTTGTTCGAGGGACTTATTCATCTTCTTCCGAGGAGTAGATCGGTTTGTGGGGGTGTGCTACTTCAAGCTTCCCCAACTCTCCATCAACATCTTCTGTTGCGAGAGAACTACCGTTGAACGGTTTTTAAGGTAACAAGATCGCTATACTTGTTTTCATCTATCTAGATCCAATCTTGGGACTTGGTTTCTTAGTGCCGATTTTTTTTTGTTTTCTACTCCGAATCCCAACAACAGTATCATGAGTTATTTCTAGTAATAGATGCAGGTTCAGTCTAGAGTTCATAGTGATGAATGGCATTGCACAAAATTTTCCTTGTGCACGGTTTTTTGATAATAGATATAAACTGAATCTTCTAGTTGCTTCCCTCTAATTGCACAAGTTGATCCCTCCTGTATTGCTTGATTTTGTTACAAACATATTGCCCCTCGGGGTCCTTCTATGCTTCTCCTGCGTATGCTGGTCGCACGTAGATGCTTTGGCTCTTGCTTTTGGTGTGGAGAAATTGTGTAACAAAAGGGGCGTGTTAGATTGTTGATCTAGCACGGGGATCACGCGTATTGACGATTGGTCAGTATGGGTCATGAGATTAAATTGTAGTCTCATGGTTGATACGCCCCGAGTGTTAATCTAGAAACTTGAAGATTGTGCTTTATGTTTTTACGTAGCTAAGAAAACGTTTTGCCATGCAAACCCTAGAAGCAACATAAAAGATGAAAAGAATGAGTAGAAGAACGTCTAACTTATTTTAAAAGGAACATGTGATGTGATATAGTCTTCGTCATGATAAAAGTTGTATGAGATGATTATACTTTGTAATATTATGTTTCATGACTTTCATGTCATGGTACGGCATGATGGCTGGAGCCATATGATTGTCATTTATTTGGCCTGCGTGCCAAACTTCATGTAATTTTCTTTTAGTAGAATAGATGCTATTAATAGTTGTAGTATCTACATGAAGATGATGATCATACATCATGGTGCTTGACGACATGCGGTGAGTTGAGGTGATGCTCTCCTCAACAAGAAGATGAAGAAAGAAAATCATCGTGCTTGGAGCTTGTTGAAGAAAAGGCTATACCATATCACATACATTAAATTGCCTGTTGTGTTAATCCTTTTCATTAATTGTTTGAATGCGCAAGTAGTCGTGTTTTAATAGGTATATCTCTCTTAAAATATCATCAAGTTCGTGCTCTCCCAACCGTGCAACCGTCTGACATAAACGCCACCCGAGGTGCGTCGTGTCACACGAGTACGAACGGGAAATGTAACAAAGAGGCGGGTGGACTGAGACTCCACTGCAATAGCGCTTGTTTGTCTTGATGTTCTATCTTATTGGATCTGAGGTCGGAGCACAAGTGCCAAAAGACTAATACAAGATTCGTAAATTTTTTGTGATTGGTTTTGTTAGACCTACCGGGTTGATCTTCTCCATGGCTGAGTGTTACACCAGTGGCAGGTGTATTGATTTCGGACCTTGATTACCCTCAGATCAGTGTAGAGAGATATTGGTTTTAGTGGGAGCATTACATTAAACTTGTTAAGATTAATGAAATTAATTTTGAACCATGTCTAAATCAATCTGTTTATATCGTTGTAGAGAGGTGGCTTGCAACAACAATGCTTTTAGCTTAGGACCGATGCTTGAAAAAGTTAAGCTTGCTGCAAATGGGGGCAACTACGCGGACTAGTTCCATAATCTTGGGTTTGTCCTCAAAGTTGCTAAGAAGGACTATGTTCTCAAAGAAGCCCTCTCAGCCGCTCATGCTAAGGATGCATCGCAGGACGATAAGAACGTCTATGCGACTAAAGTGGATGACCACACCGCAGTACAATGCTTGATGCTTACGTGCATGGATACAAAGCTCCATAAACATTTCGAGAACTTCACTGTTTTTGACATGGTGACACGACTGAACGCTCTGTATCTGAAGCAAGCTAGAACTGAACGTTATGAGATAACGAAGTAGCTGTGGGAATGCAAGATGGCAGAAGGTAGAAAATTAGTGAGCACGTGGTCAAACTTGTTGGTGACCCACGGAGGTTGAGTGCTCTGGGATTGCCGATCCCTACGACACTCGGCACTGACATCCTCCTTGCGTTAGTCAACCCGTCTTACAATGTCTTGAACATGAATTACAACATGAATGGTCTTGACACAGATGAAATATTCGCTATGCTTAAGACTGCGGAAGCATCTATGCAAAAGGATAAAAACCATATGATGGTGATTACCAGGGGCACTGGAAGAGGAACCGCAAGAAGTATTTGGGAGATCTGAAGGATGGTCTAATCACCACAGGTATAAATAATTTATACTAAGTTAATAGACAATTACATTATTCACCTTCATAGGTATAATTGATACCATATCGATTGCACTTGTTTTGCAACTTGGTAAAGGGAATTATCAAAATTCGAAGGCGAAGAGAGAATGAAGTGAAGTCCACGTCGGAAGTGGTGCCCAAGTCACCCAAGGCGTCGTCGTTCGTCTATCAAGATTTATCATAGAATTTAAATAAATGTTATTTGATTCAGAGGTTGTGTAAACATTAATATCGTATTATGTCATATAGACGGTGGATGCGTCATCCACATTTGGAATAATAGTTGTTCGAAGTTAATACACTCTGAATTTCACCCTTCGTGCTGAATTATGTAAGTTGAAATCTTGATGTTATGTCTATTTTCTTGATTGCTAAATAAATTAAGTTATGTGATGATAATGCTTGTAATAGCATAAATGACTTAGTCGCATTAGAACAAAGTGAATGCGGAAGCTTCATATCGATGAAGTCATTCAATCTCTCGACATTGTAGAAATCATTGATCAAATGAATTGTTCAAGTGTTTAGTAAACTATTGGTAATAACACATATCGATGTGTGAAGAACCAATAAATAGTACTTTACATAAAACTTTGTGATAATGACTTGTATAGATATATTGATATTTATACAAGACATAATGTCTGAAGTCTTGAATAAGTTCAAAATTGTTTCAACGCAAAGAGAATCATCATCACACATAGATCAAATATTTGATGATCTGGTCGAAAAATAAACGAGTTAAAGAATTCAACAAACATCATAAAGTGTATGAAGTTAGTTCATAAACTAGTGTCACCCGAGACCCCTTATAGCTATAGAGTATCTTGACGCACAACCAAGCCCTATATGACATGTTGAAATTTTAAAAAAAATCTACTCTGAATCCCAACATGACATGGTGAGGTCAGTGATGTACTCAAACCACACTGCATTCACTATGCTGCTTAACACTTTAGAGAAACCACATACGAACTAAATAGAGCGCTGTCATATAAAGAGTATGGCATGGATAAGAATTCCAATTGTTGTTTCACAATTTCAGATATATATATATATATATTTAGAATATTCTCGATACTGAATATAAGTATTATAGAAACATCATGTTACGAACAACACTTCCACTACCATACCCGAGAAAAATGTTTATCACAGAACATGGGATTTTTCTTGGCTCTGTTGAAACGATTAAGTGGGAGGACTAATAGATTTATAATGATTACATTGAATCATTTGGTTCTACAGAATGGAACTCGACATTCGATATAGAGATAAATTATGTGACCAAACCCGAAATTCCTACATCTGATGAAAAGGAATGATGAAACTCTGAAATGCATTCTAGAGATGAAATTATCAAGTCTAATGTTGTATCACACAACTTTATAAATTCACATTGAACAAATCTAGTTCCGAAGTGTGATAAACCTGTGTACTACAAGAAACCTTGATGGGCACTAACTCCACTATATGGCTTAAATACCATAAAATGATATCAAAGCCATTCACCAGATCGAATCAAGTTGAGAACTTGGTAAAACTCTCCTAAGGATACCTGATCATTAGAGTGGATTGGACTTTCATAGATATGAACATAGACGATATATTCATCGTTGATAATGCTCAACTTATCGTAAAGTAAGTTTTTTCGATATAGTTCAAAAGGTTGATTACAATATGTGTGGTGATGCAAATGTTCATATGGAAAATTACTGATAATCGTAACATACTTCCGAAGTATGACATATGGATTTTTCTTCTAAGAAAATTAAACAAAGGGTGTATGCATGATACAACCTGAAAGGATTTAATGATCTATACGATACTAGTAAGAGTGAGAATGCTTCAAAGATTAGTCCATAGTTGCAGAAAATATCACAGAGTTGGAGTAATAGTTTTGATGAAGTCATTGAAGTTAATAATTCATCAATAATCATATAAGATATGGAATTAAGTGGGAGCACGATTCTAATCATATATGTGAATAAAATATGAGGGATTGAGAATAAATATTTAAGCAAAAGAAAGCACTAAGGCATTGGATGTCCTGAAAGTGCAACAAGCACCAAAGTAATCTAAATAGTAGATTAGTTCTCTTGAAGTACGTCAGATGTAGAAAGGTTCTTAGAGGAAGACTAAAGAGTCATTAAAAATAGATGACAGAAAGTTTCATAATGATTTGTATTGTTTTTAATCGGTCTTTAGCTAAGTGGCAAAATAGGATGTTGAAAATTGTTTTTCAAGCTAAGGCACAATGTTGACGTGAAACAACTTTGGAAGTTGCGTAGGAGATTATTTAGATCAGGAACAACATCATAGTGACTGGCATAGTTTCAAAACGCTTGATCTATAGAAACCATATTTTGATACGAGCATCATGACAAAAGCAGAGTAAGCTAAGTGCTCACTGTAGTCCAAACAATTTGAGCGATAGTGCCCTATCTATAAATACTTCATACAGGACGAAGGGGTACATTAAAATACGCACAATTGAGACGAGCATAAAAGCGTTAAGATCAGTGATGAAGTATATACCATAAGTGAGCATCAATACCATATTAGTGCAAGTGGGAGATGATACGTCCAAAATGCATGACTACTTTATAACATAATTTAGCTCTATTCATTGATATATTCCATATTATGATGATGTTATTATAGTGTTTTGGCTTGTTTTACACAATTTGCAGCTTTACGGTGCCGAAACAGAAGACACAGGAATCAGCGGGAAAAGTGCACATCAAGTGGCCATATCAACAAATCTCCAAATGACCTAAAATGCATGGGGTATAATTTTCCGAAGAATTGACAAAGACTAGCCGAAGGGCACCCAGAGGGGGGCCACCAGGCTCCTAGGCGCCCTCGTGGCGCAACCCCCTTTTTTCCTATATCTTCATCGTGACCTAAAAACCCCTGAACGAGAAGAGTTTCCGTAGTTCCGCCGTCGCTTCGTGGCGAAAACCTACAGAGAAGAAATGACCTTTTCGGAGGGGATATTCCGCTAGGGAGAACTCCTCCCGGAGGGGGAGATCGTCCTCATCGTCATCACCATCGTCACGGGCATCATCGAGATCATCATCAACACAATCCTCACCATCAGCAGCATCTCCATCTTCATCCCATCTCATCTCACCATTGCAATCCAAGTTGTAACTTGTACTATCCATCCCCTCTACTCTACCGGTGTTGATTACTCTTTGTGGTGAATGCTACTGAGTTTTGTTGGAGAATTATCTTTATGACTAGATTGTTTATCATATATTTATCACCTCTGATCATGATCTCTTTTATGTCTTGTGAGTAGTTCCTTTAGTTCTTGAGGACATGGTAGAAGTCTAGTTGTTAGTAGCCATATGATGTTGAAGTAATATGTGTTGTTTGACATTTAAGTTGTGTTGTTATTCTTCTAGTGGTATTGTGTGAATGTCGACTACACAACATTTCACCTTTTAAGGACCTAGGGAATTGCATTGTGTATAAAGTATGCTTATGGTGGGTTGCCGGAGTGACAGAAACCTGAACCCCAGTTCGCACACTTCTGCACGAGAGATTGTTGGATCCTAAAGTTTATAGCTATGGTTAGGCTTTTCCTTAATTTCTCTCTTGTCACTACTGCAAAGAGGGGCTAACACGATACTCCTTTCCCAGTCCCTTGTCCGAAACTGTTTAGGATGCTATCAACGCAAACGGTATAAACAAAAATCTGTGTGCCCGAAACTGGCCCGTCTGGGAAAAGTATGCCATCATCCACCATTATAAAACTTATTTCATGGGCGATGTACGACTGACGGTTGGTCAAAACAACCGTCTGTTATACGTGGAGTGAAAACCCACGGTTGCAAACAATGGACTGCTAGCCCTTCTTCGCAATCGTTGATTGTTACTGAAATGTGTGGGATGTAAACTTTCAGGCACGATTCTGAAAATCCTTCCGTTGGTACTGATTTTGAAAACCCACGGATGCAAACAATGGACCGCTAGCCCTTCTTCGCAATCATTCATTGTTACTAAAATGTGTGGGATGCAAACTTTCAAGCACGATTCTAAAAATACTTCCGTTGGTACTACTAACTCGAATGGATGGGTGACCAAGCTTTAATTAGCCCCGCCGCCCGCTCGTCCAGTCCCCCCCTCCGGCGCCGCTTCCGAAGTGTCACGCGTACAGCTTGACGCGCCGCCACTGATTGGGCCCCTTCATCGCTGTATGGAATCGTTGTTTAGACCGTCGGATGGATGATGTACGGCCTCGGATCCGTCTGCCTCCTCGCATCCTTATTCAATTACCCTCGGCTGGGGTGGCGACCCAATCAGTTCATGTGCACACCATTCCACACTAGGCAACTGCTCAATATAAGGTCGTTTCCTTGCAATTTGCCAGCGAACCCCAGAAGTCTAAAAATCCCACTAGTATCAACGATGGTGCGCACTCCCTCATGCCCCCCTTCATCTCTACCGCCAGCGCTGAGGGCATGTCGCCGCTTCCACCACATCCAGCCTAGCCAAATGGCGTATTCGACCAACCCCCCCCCCACACACACACACACAATCCCCAATCCGATGACCAGCCTCCAGCCACTGATGTTCCAGCTCCGTCCTCTTCGTCCATGGTGCCTGGTCAGCCACTCGGCTCAAAGCGAAAGCCCGTGACGGACATCGATGAATCCCCTCCGGCGCTGATACGTCCAAAACGTATCTATAATTTCTTCTTGCTCCATGCCTCTTTTGTGTGATATTTCTTTGATATTGATGAACTTCCATACACTTTTGATCATATTTGAACAAACCTATTAACTCAGTGCACCCCAGTGCCAGTTCCTGTTTTCTGCTGTTTTCCTATTTCAGGTTTCCCCCATATAAAAAGTGCTCCAAAAATTCGGGAAAAATCACATAAAAAATCAGCGTACAGGAAGCTTTGGGAATCGACAAGGGGGGGCCAGAGGGGACCCACCAGGGCCCCAGGCGCCCTCCCGGCGCGCCCTAGGGTGGGGCCGCGCCAGGGGGGCGCCCGGACCCCTGTTGGCCCCCCCTGGCTGCCCCCCTTCGCCTATTTATTCGCCGTGATGCAAAAAACCCCGAGACGGGAACCCTTTTTCGCGATCTCTCCTCTGTTCCGCCGCCGTCGCGCTTCCAAGATCAGGAGTACCAAAAGACCTCTTCCCGGCACCCTGCCGGAGGGAGGAACTACCTCGGGGAGCTTCTCCACCATCATGGATGCTTCCCGGATGAACCGTTAGTAGTCCACCTTGGACCATGGGTCTATGATCAGTAGTTATGTGATGTTCTCCTCCCCTCTTTGTTCTTCATGGATTAGACCTCGTGAGCTGCCCTACATGAGCGAGGCACATATTTAATATTTATGTTGTTGCTTTGTTGAGTTTGCTGGGATCCGATGGATTATGAGATTATGTTCAGATTGTGTTTGAGTAATATATTTGATTCTCCTCTTTTATATTTATGTTCTTGAGTAATTCTTGCATGTTCTCCGTTGCTGTTTATTGATTTGGCCAAGTAGTAGGTAGTGACTCCAAGAGGGAGCGTTATGCATGATTGTGGTTCATGCCCTCGATGACTAGCTTGAGTGACAGAAACATGAGTCTAGGGGATGTGCTGTTGCCACAAGGGGGAAAACAATGGTGCTTGTACTTGCGGTTTCAAGGATTGTTTACTTTACGCAAAGTTCTTTAATGCAGTTGTCTGTTTCCTTGAGTTTACACTTTTGGTGGGATTCACAACTTAATACCAGCGAGATGTTCTGGATAGATATCTCAAGGTGGATGATTAGTAGGTAGATGCAGATGGATTTCGGTCTACTTGTCTTGGCGTACCGCCCATGCTTTTGAGCCTCTTCCTTTCTTTATAGCATAATTAGCATCGGTTTGCGCACATAATTCTGTCAATTGCCCAGCTGTAATTTCTTTACCTCGCATGGCTATTTTATCGTATTTTGGGAGAGAGACATCACTAGTGAACATCATAGGACCCCGGTCCATATTACCAGTACTATTTACACCCACTATCAATTTACTGCTTTATTTACTTTTCCGTTGCTATCACTATCATTATTAACCCGTGCATTTTATCATTTATAAACAACAAGGCCGGACGGATTGACAACCCCTTTGTACTTGTTGGGAGCAAAGTTAATGTTGTGTGTGCAGGTCCACGTCAACCGCTAATCTTTGGCGCCGTTGTCACCTACTTATCGTTGCCGGATTCCTACTGGAGACAAACCTTGGTATCTTCACCGAGGGAAATTTGCTGATGTCTACATCTCAAACCTTCCACTTTGGGTAACCAACGAGGGGCGAGAAGTAAACTCTCGTGACATCAAATCAATTTCTGGCGCCGTTGTCGCGGACTCCGCTCTTCAAGATAGGGGAGTTGCACACTATCTTTTATCTTTGCTTTTTAGTCTTGTTAGTTTACCTTTCAGTTTTTATCTTCGTGTCCTTTATCAAAAATCCAAAAATAATAATAGTATGTCTAGTTCCTTACTTGCCAATCAATGTCTGACTTATTTGAAACCAGATCTTATTGGCATGGAGGATTCACCGAGGATCAACAAAAGTGGTACAAGGAACACCGCTTGTCTCAAAAGGGGATACACTTATGGAAAAAAAATACACCAGTTGTATGACTATGCTAGAAACTTGTGCTCAATATATAATATATCTTTCTGCAGGAATGAATCTTGTTGCTTTATGAGGCACAAACACCTTGCTTTCCAATGTGAGTACAATGATGATGAAACCTTAGCTTCTTATGCTAAGAGAAATTATGATTTTGATGATGCAGAGAAAATAGAAGAATTTGTTGCTTATAAGGATGCCTATGAAATTACTTCTCTTCTTAAAAATATTAATGATGCCCCTTACAAATCTGAGAGTCTTGCTATACTTAACTATTGTTTGGAAAATTACGATGCAAATTATTATATTACTGGTCATCTTAAGGGAATCTCTCCCCCAAAGGAAGAGACTAATGTTTTTCAGGACTCTGTGGAAGAAGAAATTGTTGAACCTGAAAGCTCATTGGATGAAAAAGAGGAGGAGAGTGACGAACAAAAGGAGGAAGAATGGAGCCATCCATGTCTACCTTCTATGAGAGTAACTCTTTGAATCTTACCTTATATGAGTGTTATGATCCGAGTGTATTACAAGGTCGAAGAGTCCATGGAGGAGGAGGCGGGAAAGGTGCTCATCCAAGAGTGCAGGCGCCTCTTGCAGAACACAAGGCACGAGATGCGAGTGTAGGCGGTCCATGACTACTACGCCAAGCGTGGCCTTAAGTGTAGCAAGTCGGAATGCCGAAATAAATATCTTTCGAGGGACCAGTACATGATGGTAACCCCTTCTTGCGTCTTTTAGTTTCTTTGATTTGATTCCTAGCTAGCTAGGCCTATAATAGCTAATCTTCATGTTTACTAACTTAGGCGCCACCGAGATGGTGTGCGGATAAGATGGATTGTTGGGAGGTCATTGTGGACTAGTGGTGCTCAGAAGCCTGGTTGGCCGCCCACAACAATGCCAAGGACCGGCGTGCCCAGATGGTTGGTGTGCCACACCATCAAGGCAGCCGCAACTTAGCTGGTTACGGGAAAAAATGGGTATGTGTGTTTTGCTAATATTGTCTTTTACGCACCCACAACATAGCCATTTATCAATATTTTTCTTTGCTTTGTCTTTTAGGCGGAGCATAATAAAACAGAGCCGCTTGGGGTGTTCGACAATTATGGCATGGCCCATACATCGTCGTACAAGAAGGCCAAGGAACTCTCAGAGTCGGATATTGCCACTCCGTCCACTTTCACCAACGTTGCCGCCTACGGTAAGATGAAGGCTTATACCGAGGTGGCGAAGGAAAAGCACGGGCAGGATTATACCACGGTTGGGAAGCCTATTGACCCGGAGCTGGTGATGATCTCTGGTGGCGGAAGGCGCCATGGCCATTGGAGATAAGTTGATTCGGTGCAATAGGACTCTTCCTGAGATCAAGGCGTGCCAAACGAGCTCTTCTCCTGCTATAAGGACTCGTGCGCGTCCAGTCAATCTCGCTATCGAGGTTAGCCATAAGGACTCTTGCATTCTTGTGTTCTCTCATCGAATATTACAGTGCTAACTACAAGAGTGGGGTTGCAGGAAGCTCTTGAGAGAGAGCGACAGAATACCCAGCGGCTACTCGAGGAGAAGGAGCGGTTGGCGGAGGAGAAGGCAGCAGAGAGAGCGGTTGGCGGAGGAGAGGAAGGAGAAGGCTCTTGAGGAGGCCGCGGCACGCCACGATGCGTCGAACCGGGCCTTGTATGAGCTCATCGTGGTAAGTCACTTGTTCATATTCACCCAAAGAACGCATGTTATAATGTTTGTTTATATTAGGAACTAATATGATTGACTCGTGGAAAACAAATGTGTAGACTATGTGCGAGAAGACTGGCCTGGCCGCTCCACCGATGCCGATCATCTCTCCTGTGGGAACGGTGAGTATCTTTCAATGATCATCAATACCTTATTGAGTGGTGTCATGCTAACCGCTAGTTGATCTTTTCATGCAGCATAACTCTCGGACTGCATCCCATGACCCTTCTCCCCCGTCAACCTCGGGCAACCCGACTGATGCTTCTCAGCGACCTCAGCCTTGAGGGCTACACTTCGGTAATTTATGTTCTATATTTTGCTTTATAAATGCTTAATTAGTTTGAAAATGCATATTTAGCTTGATTTTCTCACAAAATGATGAAGTTAGCTTCATTTTCTCACAAGATACTAAAGTTAGCTCGAATAGCTCACAAAATGCTAAAGTTAGCTTGATTCGCTTCAAAAATTCTAAAGTTAGTTAAAGTGCCTCACAAAATGCTAAATTTAGCTTAATTGGCTCACAATATGCTAAAGTCAACTTAATTCCTCGAAACATGTTATTAATTGCTCAAATTATTCTAAAGTTTCTTAAATTGCTCACAAATGCTAAAGTTAGCTTCATTGGCTCAAAACATGCAAATGTTTTCTTAATTGCTCACAAATTCTAAAGGTTAGCTTAATTTCTCAAAATTTGCTCACAAATGCTAAAGGTGAGGTGCCTCACAAAATGCTAAAGCTAATTGGCTAACAATATGCTAATGTCAGCTTAATTCCTCAAAATATGCTATTGATTGCTCAAATTATGCTAAAGTTTCTTAAATTGCTCACAAATGCTAAAGTTAGCTTCATTGACTCAAAACATGCTAAATTGCTCACAAATTTTAAAGGTTAGCTTAATTTCTCAAAATGTGCTCACAAATGCTAAAGGTTAGCTTAATTTCTCACAAATGCTAAAGAAAACAGAAGAAGAAGAAGAAGAAGAAGAAGAGAGAAGAAGAAGAAGAAGAAGAAGAAGAAGAAGAAGAAGAAGAAGAAGAGAGAAGAAGATCTTCTTCTTCTTCTTTTTCTTCTTCTTGTCATTCTCCTTCTCTTATTACTTATTCTTCTTGTCCTCCTTCTTGCTCTAACTTTCTTATTTTTATTTTGCAGATTTACTTTACGGGGGTCATGCATTGCTGGAGTTGCTGTCTGGAGACTTTGTTGTTGTTATGAACTTTGTGTGATGTTGTTATGAACTGTTTGGAGACTTTGTGTAATGAACTATGTGTGATGTATATATGAAACAATGTGTTTATTGTTGTTATCCTTGTTGGAGACTTTTTAATATTGTTGTAGATTCATATGTTCTTGGATATGGTGTGATGTGGTGTGATAGGTGTTGTTATATATATACATATATATATATATATATATGTGTGTGTATTGTTTTTTTGTCACATGCAGGGTTTAAAAGAAAAACAGAAAAAATAGAGACAATATAGGTTCTTTGCCGTTTGCAGGCAGTCAGCAAAGGGCTTTGCCGTCTGCTGGTGGTCGGCAAAGGTGACACGTGACACCCAGTTGTGCAATCTTGGAACAGACTGGGTGCCATTTGGCCTGTATGCCGTCTGCATATGTCTGGCAGACGACAAAGAACATTACTATGACGTCTTCCCGGCAGACGGCAAAGATCTGATGAGAGGTGACATCTTGATGACATCACCATTTCTTTGTCGTCTGTCGATAGACGGCACACCTCGCCGTTAGCGGCCTGACAATGGGGCTTGTAAACTTTTTGCCGTCAGGCTCTCGTTGCCGTCTACTTTCCAGTATACAGTCGGCAAAGGGCTTTGCCGTCCGTCGATTATGTGCAGACGGCAAAGCACCTCTTTGCCGAAGAAACTGTTGACATGAGTTGTGTCGTCCGGGGGCAGACGACAAAGATCTTTGCCGACCGCTAACGGTGTGTTTGCTGTCTGCCTTGCCGAACGGAAAACAAGAGAATTCCAGTAGTTTTTGTGATTGTCTAACAGGTACTGGCAATCCCCCACCGAAATTTTCTTGTATCATCTCATTCGGCTAAACAATAATGCCCGTTTGGGATAATCCTATACTTTTTCCCTCCACCCCGGCCCTACTTCACAAAGACATCGTGTTATTTCTAAGTCCTTTAAACCCCAAACTTTTTATGTGTTCAACACTAATCATTCATACTAAGATCCTGAAATTTCAAACGTTTCTGACTTCATTTGGCAATTTAAACGCATTAAATTATTTATTTTTGATCAAAATGACCCTACATTGAAAATCATTTCAAATGGCCTCTAAAATGGATGAGACTTGGCATGGTATCGTTATTTTACATACATGGTAGCTGGTAACAATTTGAGAGAATTATCATCAAAATTAGATACGCTTCGTGTACAAACTAGACCATTCCTTTCCAAGTACCGGGGATTCAATCAGAATCAACCAAATTACAAAGACATCATATTATTTCTAAATCATTTAAACCCCAAACTTTTTATGCTCTCAACACTAATCATTCACACTGAGATCTTGAAATTTCGAACGTTTATGACTTCATTTGGCAATTTAAACGCATTAAATGATTTATTTTTTATCAAAATGGCCCTACATTGAAAATCAATTCAAACAACCTCTAAAAAGGATGAGTCTTGGCATGGTGTCGTTATTTTACATACATGGTAGCTGGTAAAAATTTGAGAGGATTATCATAAAAATTAGATACGCTTCGTGTACAAACTAAACCATTCCTTTCCAACTACCAAGGATTCAATCGAAATCAACCAAATTACAAAGAAATCACATTATTTCTAAATCATTTAAGCCCACAACCTTTTATGTGTTCAACATTAATCATTCACACTAATATCCTGAAATTTCAAACGTTTCTGACTTCATTTGGCAATTTAAACGCATTAAATGATTTAATTTTGATCAAAATGTCCCTAGATTGAAAATCAATTCAGTCAGCCTCTGAAAAGGATGAGACTTGGCATGGTGTCGTTATTTTACATGCATGGTAGCTGGTAAATATTTGAGAGGATTATCATCAAAATTAGATATGCTTCATGTACAAACTAGACCATTCATTTCCAAGTACTAGGGATTCAATCAGAATCAACCAAATTACAAAGACATCACATTATTTCTAGATCATTTAAACCCAAAACTTTTTATGTGTTCAACACTAATCATTCACACTAAGATCTTGAAATTTCAAACGTTTCTGACTTCATTTGGCAATTTAAACGCATTAAATGATTTATTTTTGATCAAAATGGCCCTACATTGAAAATCAATTCAAACGGCCTCTAAAAAGGATGAGACTTGGCATGGTGTCGTTATTTTACATACATGGTAGCTGTTAAAAATTTGAGAGGACTATCTTCAAAATTAGATACGCTTCGTGTACAAACTAGACTGTTCCTTTCCATGTACCGGGGATTCAATCGGAATCAACCAAATTAAAAAGACATGACATTATTTCTAAATCATTTAAAACCCCAAATTTTTTATGTGTTCAACACAAATCATTCACACTAAGATCCTGAAATTTCAAACGTTTCTGACTTCATTTGGCAATTTAAACGCATTAAATGATTTATTTTTTATCAAAATGGCCCTAGATTGAAAATCAGTTCAAATGGCCTCTAAAAAGGATAAGACTTGGCATGGTGTCATTATTTTACATACATGGTAGCTGATAAAAATTTGAGAGGATTATCATCAAAATTAGATAAGTTTCATGTACAAAATGCATTAGTTGAATGGTGGTCAAACAATGAAAAACCCCGTTGACCGTCTCAAAACCCCGGAGGTTATCTCGTAACCCTAGCGCACAAATATGGCTGATGGATGTAACCGTAGCAATGAACGATAGTCGTTGGATCTTACCGCGATCCGCGAGAAGAATGTTATGCGACCTGATTGGACCGTCTCAAGACCCTGGAGGATATCTCGTAACCCTAGCGCACAACTATGGCCGTTGGATGTAACCGTAGCGCCGAACGATAGTCGTTGGATCTTACCACGATCCGCGAGAAGTTGGTTATGAAACCTGATTGGTTGGATATATATTCTAGTATATTACAAATAGTTTATATTTCATCAACATTTGTGATCATCTGCCATGTACTGATGGAAACCGACCGACCGAAATTTTCTCGTATCATCTCATTCGGGTAAACAATAATGTCCGTTTGCGATAAGCATATCCCGCCAGTGCTCTCCCCCCACAAGAAAAAAGTTTCAACAATAGTAGTGAAATATCTAACCTTCCCCCTCCCCCCACCACCAAATGGTGTCGCGCATCACCCTTTGTTTTTCAAATCCCCACTTGCTCCTCTAGCGTTGCAGCCTAGAAGACGCCGACAACTACCGCGGCGGCCAACACGGCGCAGTCCCGCCGCCCCAGCCGTATACCGCGCGCGGCGGCCTACACAGAGCAACCCTCTTCCATATACCCTGCGTGGTAGCCTAGACTGTCTAGGCCGACCGCCCCCCTCCCTTCTAGCCGTGCCTCTTTGGTTCATCGCTCACCCTGTTCCGGTAAGATCCCGACCGTCATCCTCATGCTCATGCTCTTAATCCTCCATCGATCGTATATGGCCCGACCACCAGACCATGTTTAGTTAGATTGTATTTCATCTATAATTTCAAGTGACTAAACTCGTACACTGTAAAATGTTAGCATGACTACGATGCTCATCATTTAGTTACTTACAAGGACTGCCAATGCCGTGAATCTGTTCGACCGTATGTTTTTATGGTCAGGTTCTATTGTAAATTTCAGTTTCATATTATTCATTCTTAGCTCTTTCTGATATTTTCACGAGTCCACAGGATAGATTTGTGCATTATACTTGTAGGCTTGTAGCATTGTTCTAATGCTTGACCTCATTATATACTCTATGCAATTGCAGGGTAGCAATGGGCGACTCTGAGATTTACAACCGAGGTATGCACTTGGTATGAATGGCTTATACCCCCTTACTATACAAGTGAATGAAAACTGTGAGTGTTTGGGTTCTAATATTTACATCTTGTTGTAGCTCATCTTGCCAGAGGTTTAGATCCACTCTTCGACCCATTTTGCATTTGGGGAAATGAGGTGACCATGACCATGAACCAAGTCAAGAAACTTAGAAAGATTGTTAGGATAAAGAAACTGGCCATGAAAGACACCAAACTCTTTGTCTGCACAATGAACAAGACTTCAGTCAGCTATAGGATGGTACCAATTTACCTCCCTACCATATTACCTTACACATGCACACAATTTCAATAGTGTGATATGATATTTATGCCTATCTTTGTATTCAGTTTTTTCCTAAGAAGTTCACCGATGATTACCTCTCAACCCACCTGTATGGTCAAGAGGAAAGAAAGGTATTTGGACAACACCCACGCTATAATATTGAAGTCTTCATGAAGAGGTCGAAGGATGGATGGTCAATCATGAACAGGCGCTGGGCTAAAGTTGCACAAGCATTCAACTTTCTCGAAGGGTCAATTTTTGCATTCCGCTTTGACAGCTTCCCAGATGTGATTCATCTGTCTATGTACCGATTATGATGTTGTACTTTGCAAAGGTTGTCATACGATGGACTTGGTATTTATGTATTAAGGTTTGGTTTACTATCGGCTGGTTATTACCATAGATTTCGTGTTTCTGTATTGCGGCCTGCTTTACTAGCTGCTGGTTATACTTTGATTTCAGTAATTATGAAAATCCTATTGACCATCATAAGTATATGAAAGATATTGTGTTATATATATATGAATGTGATTATATCAGCATTAAAAAATATCCTAAAATATTTCAGATAGATACAATGCTAATTAAACTGCGAGTGATTAGCTTCTGGCACACAGTTCTGCATATAATTTTGTCACCATAGCTATGCATATCACACACGTTCAATAAGAAATAAGCGTTGGGGATTTATGTCTAATTCCACACCATATTTTATGCACAATCGTTTGTAATGTTCAGTGTATAACACACATAGTTCGATTGAAAACAACATTTGGGATTTTATTCTTAAACCACACGAACATTTGTGCACAAACATTTGTTTAGGTGTGAACAACCCAAACGTGTGATATATGTAAAGTATTTGGGATAGTATACGGAACACAAACGTTCGATTTATCATGTGCGTCTGCGCGAACTAGTCCATAGGCAACGGTTTCTGACTATTGTCAGGAATAACCCCCCCGCCCCCCCTATCGCAACCGAAGGCAAGGCGACGGTTCTGATTCCCGTAGGCGAGAGGGGTCAAAAACCATTTGGATAGCTATGGCGCGCACTAGTGTGTATTTACGGATGCTTGCAAGAGGTTTAATCATAAGAGTGTACTTATCTTAGTCTACAAAGTGCACTAGTATAGGTTCACCCACACAACACTTATCAACACAAAACATAGTACCGAGACGGAATATGGCGACGGCACATGACTATTTCTCCCTTGTATACTCAAGAACGTTTTAGCCTTTATAAGTTTAAATCCTTTGGCTTATCATTTTCACAAAAGGACCGGGCCACCTTGCTTCACCTTATCACAATTTACTTTATTTTCTTTTATCTCCGTGTTACTTATACCAAAAAACCCATAGAAAGTTACCTCTGAGTACTTGCAGTTATGCCTATCTCAAGATCACTTGTAAATACATTCTGCTCCTCGTTGGGTTCGACACTCTTAATTATCGAAAAGGCTACGATATATCCCCTACACTTGTGGGTCATCAAGAGACTGTTGGAATTATGCCCTACAGGCAATAATAAAATGTATTATTATAATTCCAGGTTCATTATTAATGTTTATATTTAGTTGCTATAACTGCAATGGCCTATGCGGAGGTTTTTCAAGTGCATGTTAACTGCCTTCGGAGGAAAACTCATATGCATGCACTAGTGCAAAGAGGGGCTAACACGACACTCCTTTCCCAGTCCATTTTCCGAAATTGTTTGCAATGCTATCAACGCAAACGGTATAAATAAAAATCCGTGTGCCCGAAACTGAACTGTCTTGGAAACTTACGCCAACGGCCACCATTTTGAAAATTATTGCGTGGGTGATGTAGGGCTGACGGGTCTTTGAAAACCCGTCTGTGATGTAAAGGTGAAAAAAAAAATGGAAATAAAGGACCGCCAGCCTTTCTACGCGATCGTTCGTAGTTACGGAAATGTTTGGAATGCCTAATCTATTAGGTACGCTTCTAAAAATCCTTTCATGTGTGAAACAAGGGCTGACGATTCGTTCAAACAACTGGACGCATGAGCAGCCAGAAAACCCATGATTGCAAAGAATGAACCACTAGCCCTTCTTCACAATCATTAGTATTTACTGAAACGTGTGGGATGTCTAATCTATCAGGCATGTTACTGCAAAACTTAGCGTTGGTTATGCATGACACACAGTTCCTACAATCAAGTGTTTGTGATTGCTCCTAAGAACACCTACGATTCTAAAAAATGAATCGCTACCTTACTAAAGCAAATGTTCTGAATTAAAACATAGTGTGCGGTGTAAACCATAACGGAAAAGTTCCTAAAAATCTAAGAGTTGCGACGCCAACAGTTAAATAAAATAAATGAACTGGGGGTGATGCCGATGCCTATCACTGATGGATTGCTTTGAATAACTGTGTGTTATAATAGTCGCTTGGGCCTCTATCAATGGTCCTGCGGTCATTTTCGTGGTCAACTATACTACACAGTACACGTGCAGTTGGCCGGTGATACGTCCCAAACGTATCTATAATTTTTGCTTGCTCCATGCATGTTTCGTGTGATATTGCTATGCTTTTTCTACACTTTCATACACTTTTGATCATATTTGGACTAACCTATTAACTCAGTGCACTCCAGTGCTAGATCCTGTTTTCTGCTGTATTTTTATTTCAGGTTTTCCCCGTATTAAAAATGCTCCAAAAATTACCGAAAAATTCAATAAAAATTAGAATACGGGAACCTTTCAGAGTCCCAAAGGGGGGAGCGAAGGGGACCCACCAGGGCCCCAGGCGCCCTCCCGGGGATGTGATGGATTATGAGATTATGTTCAAATTGTGATGAGTAATATATTTGGTTCTTTTTTATATTTTTGTTCTTGAGTAATTTTTGCATGTTCTCCATTGCTATTTATTGCTTTGGCCAAGTAGTAGGTGGTGACTTCAATAGGGATCGTTATGCTTGATTGTGGGTTCATGCCTCCTGATGACTAGCTTGAGTGACAGAAACATGAATCTAAGGATGTGCTGTTGACACAAGGGGGAAAACAATGGTGCTTGTAACTGCGATTTCAAGGATTGTTTACTTTACGCAAAGTTCTTTGAATGCAGTTGTATGTTGCTTTGGGTTTACACTTTGGATGGGGCTCGCAACTTAATACCAGCGAGATGTTCTGAATAGATATCTCAAGATGGATGATTATTAGTAGATGCAGATGGATTTCGGTCTACTTATCTTGACGTACCGTCAATGCTTTTGAACCTCTTTCTTTATTTTGTAGCATAGTTAGCATTGGTTTCTGCTCGTAATCCTGTCAATTGCCTGTAACACCCCAAGCCGACAATGCGCTTGGAATATTACCACATACAACTGTAAGAAAAGAAAAATGCTCTCATGGGAAAAAATCGACAAAGTTTTCTCTATTTCTAAGGACATCCACGACACACATGTCAAATTATTATATATATCACAAGGAACATAACATAACGCATAATGCTACAATACCATAACCAGGAACAACTTCGACCACTCTAGGAAATAGCGCATGACTTAGTGAAAGTAAAATAAGCCATACATAACCGAAAAGGTAACTTTCAATTCCAAGACAGACCACCAGAGTAGTAAGGAATAAACTAAATTAGGTTCTCCACACACGGGCTAAAGGAAATTATGTGAGGTATCCGTGTAGTGATAATGGTGATGCTGCTACAACCAAGACTCCCATGCATGTCGTCCTCATGATTTACCTAAAAACATAAGAGCAACAAGGGTGAGTACAAAGACTCAGCAAGTGCATAGGGAAACAACAAAACTTACATATGTTAATATACCAAGTCTTCATTATACAACATACACTCATCAACATCCATCTCATGTATTAGTATCCTACATGCCTACATGCTCATCTCATTTCATTGCGTATACCGGTATCGCTTGAGTGGATACCCGTCGGCACCCACTCACTCCACGTGTGGAGGTTGCCTACAAAGTGGGTCACAACCCACTAAGAAGGTCTCAAGTGCCTACCAAGGTAGGAAACACTTTCTTTCGTTATCATCATGAGTGCACATATGCATATGCAAGTAAAGTACTCAACATGGCATCATCATCATGGTCATCTCCATCATCACAAACTTCACTGACATAGGAACATATCATAATAAAAATGGAGTGTAAGAGATATGCAAAGTAGTTATCCCATCATGAACTTGCCTCAACCGCGGGGTAAATATTGTGTGTCAAGTGCTCCCGAACCAGAAGTACTAACACCTGTAATCAACCATATATCACAATCACTACAAAATATGAACTCATCACATAAGCATGTTAATTTAGCTTCACTCCTACACGCTAGACCTCAGCTCGTATCTAATTTGATCACATTAAATCCTCGCACATGATCAATGTTGAAGAAATCTGAGAATATAAGTCTTGACTCAACTACCCAAGTTCATACACAAAATTCTGTCCAACATAGTACATCCCACGTTAATATTTTTTCTTAGGATTTAATATACATATCGAAATCTAACAAATGATATATGTTTAAGCATCTCCAGAAGAACCTCTAAAATTTTCATGTTGTGACTTTATTTTAATTAGATCTCTAACATGGCCTAAAGTTACTTACAAGTTCATTGGCTGCAAGCAAAAACAGATTCTGGACAGTAACTTGAAATGGTCGCTTCTTTTAAACCGTACATCCAAATCATGCAAATAAATACTCTAGAGAAACCTTGGAACTTGCTTTACAAATTATGTAAAGAGGCCAACTCGAAATTCTGGGCATATCTAACTCATTTTTAAGCTAGAAGCTTGCTGTGCAAAACTGACAAATACTGCAGTTTTTTATTATTATGTAAAGAGATACCCAACGCTCCATATTTTTGGTTGAGATAAACCAAAACCTTGCAATAATATTCCTAGATGGGCTATTATCTCTATCTGGCTTGCTTAATCATAGGAACTAAACTTGAGAAGGTCCAGCCTGGGTGTCAAAACGAAATAGGTACAAGTATATAAATTACCAATGAAGTTGCAAATTGGTTAAGGGATCTATCTCCAGTTTCTTTTTCCAGTTCTCATCTATGAACTGCTGCCACAAGTACCTTGTTCTGACCTAGCTATCACCATGGAGGAGAGGAGCTGGGACATACCGTTGGCAGCAACAATTTTTCCCCGGCAACGACCACAGGAGACAAGGCACCGGGGACAGGCGAAACTTCACGGCGACAACCACCACCACCAGCAGCGACCTAAAGGCGGCGGCAACCAACAGCAGCAGCAGCGACCTAGGCGGTGGCAACCAACAGCAGCAGCAGCAACCTAGGCGGCTCCCTCAGTTGGATACTGAGGATAAGAAGGGATAAGACCAAGGGAAAGCTTTATAGAGAATAGAAGAAAAATAGCTGGGTTCTTCCTCTTATTTACTGGAGGCTAACTAATAAGTTGCTTGGCATAAGACAGAAACATCACCTAGAGCAACTGGTTGTTGCATGGTTCAATACTAGCACACACACATTTTCTCTTTCTATTTTTTTCCTTTTACATCTCCCATTAAATTCTCATATTCTTGTTCTCTCTCCTTTGTTCTTTTTCTGACATCATATTCAATAAGTATCTTTTCTATCTTATTCATTCATTTAAATATAATGTAAGCCCAATCAGTTAGCAAAAGAAAGTTGGGTATTACATTCAACTGTGATTTGTTTACCTCGCATAGCAGTTTTATCTTTTTTTGGGAGAGAGACATCACTAGTGAACATTATGGGACCCCGGTCCATATTTCCACCACTGTTTACACCCTCAATTTACTTCTTGCTTTTACTTTCTAGTCGCAATTATCACTATCTATTATCTGGTGCGTTGATCCTTTGTAAACAGCAAGGCCGGAGAGATTGAAAACCTCTCTGTACTATTTGTTGTGTGTGCAGGCCAGGTGAAGTAAGCAATCTTAGATTGTGAACGGCGCCATTGTTCACTTCACCACCTACTTGTCGATCTTGGAGTCCTACTGGTCGATCTCAACCTTGGTATCTTTGCCAAGGTAAATCTTGCTGCTACGCTACACCTCAACCTTTCACTTGGGGTAACCAACGAGGGACGAGAAGTTATCACTTCCTCGCTAGCATCAAGCAATTTCCGGCGTCGTTGCCGGGGACTCCAATCTTCAAGGTAGGGGAGTTGCACGCTATCTTTTATATTTTCTTTTTAGTCTTGTTAGTTTACCTTTCAGTTCTTGCTTTAGTGTCCTTTATTAAAAACCACAAAAAAATTATTTACCTTGCTTTTCGTAGTCCTTGTTGTTTAGTTAAGCATGTTAGGACTTGGTGCTTTGAGGGAATCGGAAGTTCTAGATTTCCATCAAAGGGATGGAGAGAATATGAAGAAGGCATGGGACAGAATTTTTGAAGCACATAGAAGAATTATGCCTTGGATACCTAAAAAAAATTGTTCTTAGAAATTTCTACCATGGTCTTTTTAAGTGGTGTAAACACTCTCTTGATATTATAGCTGAAGGAGACTTCTTAGAATGCGATGAAGCTAGAGCTCTTGATACTTTACATGGTATATCTAGTTATTTTGTTTATGACTGTAGTATTGATACTGTTATAGATAGACTTGCTACTATTGAAAAGAGGATGGATGCTCTAGACTTGAGGAAGGTAGAGGAACTTAAGCCCAAAAAAACGATATGTTGGAGATAGATGATGATTGGGAGTCTTTTGTTAGAATTAACATGTCTAACCAAGACTTCCTCCCTTTTTGTGATATTGGATCCATGGTTTCTACAATGCAAAAAATATTTTATGATTCATTGAAACTAAACATGGATAATTTGTCATATTATCATGAACATACTAATGGAGATATTTCTAAGATCCAGGGAAAGGTAAAATAATTCCAAGTTACATTCCTTAAAAGGGTTGCAACGGTGGACTTCTTCATCATTGACCCAAACCAAAGTAACATTGTGCATGGAAGGGACTTCCTCTGAGCTATGAAAGGCTTCATTGATATTGGTAAGGGGCACATACGCTTAAGTGGTAAAGCAAAAGGTAAGTACCTCTTCCCTAGGAAAAATAAGAATGAACTTGTTGAAAATCAATTTGATGGTTTTTATGACTCCGATGATCTTTGATTCTTCTTTTTGCTTCTTGCCTAGCTTAAAGGCGTAAAAGAAAGCGCTTGTTCGGAGGCAACCCAAGATGTTTTTAATTCTGTTTTTAGCGGTCTTGATGATTGTTACTACTGTAGCAACATCACTGTATCTGTATTTTCAAGCTTTGTGCCAAGTTTAGCCTCCGATTGCAAGAAAGTTCAAAAGTTGCGACATGCTGTCCAGAAAACAGATTCTGTCCTTGGACGGAAAAATTCACGATAAATCACCAGATCATCTTTTTTATCTGAATATTTTTGACAGCATGCTATATACAATTGACTTTCGAGCATCTGTTCTGAGTTTTTTGATTTGAGTTGCACAAGTACCCCGAAACAATTATTTACTACCTGCTGCTTGTTTTTTCACAGATTCTGCCACGTTTTGCCTTTCCTCAGTTTTGCAAGTCTTGCGCTAGCTATTTATTTGCAAAAACTTTTTGGCGGGCTTGAGAAACAGTATCCCTTCAAGAAAATCTTTATTTCCAGTAGAGGAAAATTATTTTATTGAGGGTACTAACCTCTCTAATTAGGTTATGATGAGTTATGTATGAAGGGAGTTTTCATGTGTGCGAGGGAAGATGATGAAAGAAGATCTGGGAGTGTCAAACGCTCAAGCTTGGGGATGCCCCCGTGCATCACCTTCTCCATCAACAATCATCAGTTCGTCCTTTGTACCACTATATTTTTTCACTTCATGCGTTATGTGCTATGCTTGGAGCGTCTCGCTCTTTTCTTTCTAGTTTTCTATAGCTTTGCTTGTTGTTCATAACAAGTTAGAACCCAGATTTCTTTTGTGTGGGAGAGAAACATGCTCCACTTCAAAATAGAACACATCATAGGATTTTCATGCTTATCTTTCTTTTGTTGTGTGTTGTTTATTTTTTCTTAGCTACTTTCATGTTTAGCTCTTGTGCTTTCATGTTTATCTTTAGAAGATCCTTTTGTTTAATTTGTTACAGGAACTCACTTTAGTTTCCATGTTTATCTTGTTTAGAGAGTTGGTTGTTGCACTGAGTTGTGTCTTGACTTTAAGTAGGTAATTGAGGTTGCTATTCAATTATAGTAGTAACTTGCAATAGTTTTGAGGTATTTTTGTGAGTAATGTTTGAACTTTTGGTGTCAAGAGCTCTATCCTATTAGTGATAGGTGTCGTATTTTGGGCAATCCGTGTTTATTTTCAAAAACTACAAAAACTAGTTGAGAACTCTTGCTACTAGATAGATCACTAATCTTTGGAGGGATCGAATATTAGAGTACACTCACGTACCATGAGTCGAGGATGCGCGAGGACCTAAACCCCCATACACTCCTCCTCGGGGTACTTGTCTCTTTGTGAACCTCCTCATTAGGTTGAGAGTTACCGATAATAAGTGCATGAGTTCTTCGGAATAATGTAAGTATTGAAAGTTGACACTTCCACCTCCTCATATTTGCTAGCCTCTTCGGTACCGTGCATTGCCCTCTTCTCACTCCGAGAGTTGGCGTCCACCTCGCCGGTGCATCCAAACCCTTGGCATGATACGCTCTGTCATCATAAACCTCCTTATATCTTTCCTCAAAACAGCCACCATACCTACCTCTCATGGCATTTCCATATCCTTTCCGACATATATTGACAAGCAACATCCACCTTCTCATGACTTGATCTTCATGTCATACATGTTCCTGCTACACTGGAAGAGGCATACATTTGCATACATCATGATAGCTACATCTTCTTTACTTTCTAGTCGCAATTATCACTATCTATTATCTGTGGCGTTGATCCTTTGTAAATAGCAAGGCCGGAGAGATTGACAACCTCTCTGTACTCGTTGAGAGAAAAGTTATTTGTTGTGTGTGCAAGTCTAGGTGAAGTAAGCAATCTTAGATTGTGAATGGCGCCATTGTTCACTTCACCACCTACTTGTCGACCTTGGAGTCCTACTGGTCAATCTCAACATTGGTATCTTTGCCAAGGGAAATCTTGCTGCTACCCTACATCTCAACCTTCCACTTGGGTTAACCAACGAGGGGCAAGAAGCTATCACTTCCTCGCTAGCATCAGCCGACGTCTTGGGGACGCGACCTTGCATTATTGAGCAATTCCTCCCCTCTTCTACGCAAACGTGTCGTTGAATAAATAGCGGGGAAAACTGGGTTCCACTTCCACTAATCCATCTCTATCTATCTCTCTCTTTCAGCACCTCCCGGCCATCCAGACCTCGATCCATAGTTCGTCACCCTAAGGCCATGGCTTCTTCACCGCCCCCGCTAAGCGTGTTAGGTGTATAGTGGTTCCCATCTCCGTTCTATTCATCACTCTTTCTCCTTTTTTGTGAGGAAATCTTTCTCCTTTTTTCTCTGATCTTTGTTTTAACATTGTTTTTTAATTCACATTGACATATAGGTCCGGTGGATCTGATTGCCAGGAAAATCACCTGGCCATCATCGATGAGTTATGACAAACCTTGGACAGGAGTATAGAGAATGCCAAGGTTACCATCAAGGTGGCTAAAGAGAACATGGATGACGCCATTACCGCCAGGGAGCAAGCACTGAAGCAAGGGGAGGATTCTCTTGCGATAGTTCGGACCTTGCATGAGGATTTGAAGAAGACGGTGGCCGACAACATCGACCACACGCATAAAAATGCAAACCTGGAGCTAGAGATCAACTGCGCGTGCAGGGATACATTGGTCCTTCACGCGGAAGCCCTGATGGAGAACAATGCAGCGGTGGACAAGATGATCCAGAGGGCCATGGCAAATTCAGTCGTGGAATAACTGAAAGACCAAGGATGTGATCAGTGGGGGAGGGGGTGAATGATCACTTCAAAATTTTCGACAAAAACTTTGAAGTGAAGCAAAAGTCAACTAAAGGAAGAACAATAGATCATATAACTGGGAAGCAAAACTACATAGTGAAGCTAAACATAGTGAAGTAGAACATAGCGAAGCACAACATCAAAACTAAATGTACTGAATGTAAGTGCAGAAAGGTAGAAACTTCCACCTAAGTCATAGTGAATCAGCTCAGATCAATTGGACTTTTGATTCGGTGGGTGGCTTTTTGGTTTAGCTTCGGTATCTTTTTGGGTATGCTCTCTGCAGTCTCTCTCTGGGAATAATCACTGAGCAACCGACCGCAAATGACGGCGGGGGCCCGCGTATTTATAGGTGGCGATCCCAAGGTGCGAAATGACCTATCTGACCCGACGCGACAGCTTGACACGTGTCCACAACCGTCCGATTTGTTATCAATGCACAATTTACTTGCGGAACAAGTAAAGCTAACTCATAGTCTGAGTTTCGATTCGGAGGCGGAAAGTACGAAGCCTTTGTCACCGAAGCTTAACTCAACACTCATGATATTTCTCCTCTGAAGCTCTCACTGGGTTTAGTTTCGAACTAAGAATTTTCATAATGACTTCGGCTTCGACTTACTAATCCCTCTTGATAGTACAGTTTTTCCTATGACTCAAAGAATAGTTCAAGAACTACACAAAAACTACTAAGTCTTGCGCCATCTTCTTCATGAGTTATGCTTCACGACACCATAACTTTTTAGGGGTCACTCATCGTGATTAAGCTTCGCTCCAAGGAATAAGCTTCGACATCTTGTCCATCTTCCTTGAAGATCTACCACTTGACTAGTTCTCTAGGAACCTAAGCAACTGTTTATAATAGAAAGCATTGTTAGTTCCTCTACTCACTTGTCCAACAATATCCAAAAAACAAGGGAGCAAAACTTTCCTCTTACAATCTCCCCCTTTTTGGACTATTGTTGACAAAATAGACATCGATAAAAGTATTGAAGTTTTTGAGTAGTGATGAGAACAAACTCTAAGATGTTAATTTTTTTCACTCCCTTTGAATGTAAGCAGCGAACATAAATAGAATCGAAGTAGATGCATAAATGATTTGCTTCGGTGGAGAGAAAAATTAACCATCTTAGCGAGTAGGATTGCATTTCCAGATAGAATTCCAATGATATGCAATCCTCTCGAATGACCTGTGAACTAAGTTATAATAACCACCTGCAAGAGAAATGATACAAGCAATACTTGCAAGCACAGGGTTATTAATACGACATTGTAGCATAGCAGTTCAGAGACACGACTTAAGTTAAGTTACAACCCAATCGAAGCGAATGGAAAGTTTGTTGCAACTAAAATTGCGAAGAAAAACCCTGATCCCCGTGGCAAACTAGACTCATCGATGCGTCATTCTCCCCCTTTTTGTCAATGATTGGAAAAAAGGTGGCAAAGAGCATGAAGAGTGCCTAAATGTTGGTACTGTTGCGAAATGCAGTAGAAAACAAAAAAATTCGTGCCTACGTAACAAACACCCAAGATCATCTATGAAGATTGCATACAAGGTTTTAGGTCATGGATCACCAACCGATGTAGCGGAAGTAGAGTTGGTGAAGACCGTCGATGAAGATCCCCGCAGCTAGGAATTTCAATGACCTCCCAACCGTGAGGATAACGATCCCTCGAACCGTCCCGCGATCTAGTCCCACGAACAAGCTCCTCGAAGAAGGGTCGAAGGCACGACCCCTCCAATAGTATCCACACATACCGTAGCAGCAATCCAACAGCGCTCTTCCGTCCAGAGAAGAACGCCACCGAGAAAACTGGAGAGAGAAAACCCTAACAAATTCCGATCTAGAACAACGTCCAAACCGGGGTCTAATTGTGGAACAACGGGGTTTAGAGGGAGGGAGGGTGGCGAATAGGCCTTGGGGATTGATATGATGCGCCCCATGCCCCTCCCCTTCATTATATAGGTGGCCAGGGGGCTGTCCTGGCCGACCTAGGGGGTGTGGAGTCCCCCTGGGACTCCTACTCCCAAAGGGAGTCCTTCCCACCGATGAGTCTCAGTCCAAGGAGGACTCCTCCCAAAGTAGGGCGCCCCCACCACCTAATTTCGGCCAGCCCCCTTGGGGTGGCTTGCCCCCCCCCCAAGACTAAGGGTGGTGTGGCGCATATGGTACTGTTCGGAAATTTATGGAACCTTCCAGAACCTTCCGGAACCTTCTAGGACCTTCCTGGACCCTCAGGAACCATTCTCGGCCATTCCGGGACCTTGCGAGATGGTTTCGAGACATTCTGGAACCTTCTAGAATACCCCCAAGACCTTACGGGACCGTTTCCGGATGTTACAGAACTATCTGGATAGGTTCCGGGACCATCCGAGTTACAGTCTAAGAAATCCGATGACCGCGTAAGTTTGTCGGGACGTCCACCGATTAACCGGAAACTGTTCCGGTCGATTCAGGACTTCCCCAGTACCATTCTAATATGTTCCGGAACCACCTGGGACTATTCTAAAGTGATCCGGACATATCCTTAAATACCCGGAACTACTTCCGGTGCCCTTATGGACAATTCCATAAATACCCGGAACTACTTCCGGTGCCTGTATGAACTATTCTGTTTTTCGTCCACTAGACCATCTACCATTCCAGTATTTTAACAGACTACTGCTCGTTAAGTGTGTGACCCAACAGGTTCGGTATAATACGGACATGACTTAGAAAATCTTCCTGACATAGGTCAACAACCTTTTTTCAATAGCCAATAATCAACAGCGGACCCATGGACACCCATGTTGACTCCCGCACATGCACGAAGAACTTCGAGTGAACCATTATGTTTAGTCATGTACCATTCCCTTTGCTTCGCGATATATGACAAAGTCAGAGGATATAAGTTTGGCACCCATGTTTAACAACTTCTTGAACACAAGCCACTCGTTATCCTCTTTGCTCGGTTGTCCCTTTTTCTTGTTATCGTATTCCGGTATCCCCGTGACTAAATCACAATGCGTCTGGCCAGACTATAATGGATATCGTCATACTGAGTGGGCCCGAAGTGAATATCTTCTTATCGTCAATGAGCAAATCCCAGTCTTGAACTATCGCAATTACTACACACACTATCTGATGTACCCAAAACTTATTTTACTACTCCCCAGTAACGGGAAGATTCATCTCAGAACCAAAGTACATCCTCCTGCGTGAAGCAACTCGTTACTCTCATGGTGTAAGGAATTACGTATATGATAACATTTCATGATATGACTTATAACGTTGTTACGATGTGATCTCTAAGTATATCATTCAATACTGGGGTCGGTTCAACATCATTGTTTTGCTAACAATATGTTCTCATTGCTACTGACATCCTTGTTACAAGAACAATGTCCATGATTAAGAAAACGTAATCATCAGTTAGCACATGAACTGGTCTTAGAGGCTAAACCAGGAACTCTTGGTGTTTACATTTCCACACATGCAAATGAGTTTTCTTCTGAATCTCAGAGTCAGGGTCATTGCAATTATAGCACATAAATATAAACATTAATTACAAACATGGAAATATATATATATATATAATATCATTTTATTATTGCCTCTAGGGCATATTTCCAATAGTCTCCCACTTGCACTAGAGTCAATAATATTGATAGTGCTTGAACACTTTACACCTATGGTATACCTTTCTAATGCATGCTTCATTTGTGGTATAGACTTCATCTTCGGATCTGACGTTTCAGGCCCGTCTGTATCTTGCATATTTTCGTGTGGTATAGCTTTGTATATGTTTGAATCATTTGGTAGGACCTTGGTTCCTTAGAATATGCATGACATCATTCATCCATGTTCCATGATCTTCAAGTATCTAATAAAACCATACCACGTTCATGAATGAACTTATGATTCAAATTACCCTCCTTGTTGCTTCTTTAAGTAACTATATACTTAGCCTCTGTTATAGAATTCGCCACAGTATCCAACTTGACAAAGTTCCGCCATACTGCACCACCCTTACGTGTGAAACACATAATCCCAATTAAAATCGAAAATCGGTCGGAGTAAGTATAAAGACTGAATTGGTGTAACTGTTTACATCAAAATCCAACCGGTGTAAATTATTACAACGAGCTCTTCATTATCTCCATTTTCCAAGAAACATATCTTATCTATCATAAGTTTAACTTTTTACTTTTTGTCCAATGATCAACATATTGATCACTTTGGTATCTTGCTCACAACCTTTTGGAGCACTAGACATATCTATTCGTTTTACATATTATGGTGTACATGATTAATCTAAACACACAGGTGAGTGAAATTAATTCAATCCATGTGTTTTGCTTATATGTGTTCATGAACACCGATTTCTGCAAACAACTTTTCACCATGACCTCGGCAAGAACATCCTTTTTGGCGTTTTCATACTAAACTACTTTAGTATCATGTCAACATGTAATGTTGGCTTTAGCATGATCAGGCACTTACTATCTACATAGATCAATGTGCTCAATACTAATTCTATATTAGCCCAAGTACTTTAGCTGGAAACTATTTCCAAAGAAGTCCTTATTTGTGTCAAGAAATTTATATTATTTCTAATCAACAATATTTCATCTACACAGGGTTTTATAAATATTATTCAGCTCCACTTACTTTCTTGAATATTCAAGCATCTTTGTTATTCCTGATGAAAACAAACTCTTTTGGCAATTTCATCACAACGAAAATTCCAACTCCATTTTGCTAGATTCAGTACATTACTGGACATCCGAGGCTTGCATTTATTCTAGCATCCTTTGAATAGACAAAACATTCTGGTCTTATCAGATATACGTCCTTTGTTAAATTTCCATGTAGGAACTTTGTTTTGACATTCATTCTACCATATCCTATAAATGAGATATGTAGTAATTGCTAGTATAACCCAAACTGACTAAAGCATCTCTACGTTCGACATTACTTCATCGTAGTCAACCTTTGAACTTGCTAGAAAACATATTTCCAACGAGTTGAGCATTATGTATAAGAGAATTTCATCCAAATCAGTTATAGGTCCATTTATATATTCTTCAGACTCTTAGTATTTCTGAGGGTCTACCAAGTTCAATACTTGACTTACTACCAGGGATACTATCTCGGATTATTCGACATTTAGCCAAATCCCAGAGTCAGGGCCCATCAACGCTTCTTTGGATATCACAAGTTTATCATTGTCGAACAACAATATCTCGTTTACATAACATAAATGTTTATACGAGTTTTGCCTAACCTGTGTGGTTCAGCTGCGCACTTCTCTGAATATTCAACACTCTTGACAAGTTGCACTGTCCTCCCACTCACTCTTTTGCAAGAAACTATTTTCTTCAAAACACACCGTTCTTAACAACAAACAGTTTTTCTTTTGTGTAGTGATAGAGGAATACCGAAACTTTTGGCATAACCTTAACAAAGTAGCACTTATCTGATTTGGGGTTTTTGAGTATGTCAAACATATTCCTCATATACCCAAATTTTAAGAAAAGACAACATGATTTTAATACTCCATACCACATATGATATGGTGTCATTTCAACAGATTTGATGGTGCTCTTTTCAGTGTAAAAGACGTAGTCACTAACACATAACTTTAATAAATATGATGGAAAATTGATAAACGTCATATTTGATCTTACCGTGTCATACATGGCTTGATTATGTCTCTCGAACACTTTACTCATAGTGGTGTTTCGGTAGGCACAAGTTATGATACTTCTTCACAATGCATCAGACGTTTGCTAAACTTGTAACTCAGATATTACTTTCTACAATCTAATTTGCAGAAGCATTATTTTCTTGTTACAATAAATTTCTATTTCACTCTAAAATTCCTTGAACATTTCAAATATTTCAGACGTATGTCTCCACTGAGCAGATATCCTCATATCTACTTCAAATCATGAGTGAAGATAGAAAATCCACTGCATACGACTACACTTATTGGACTACATACATCATCATGTATGATTTGCAATAATTTAGTTTCCCGTTCATGCATGGCCTATCAACGGTGTTTTGGTCACATTACTTTGAGAAAAAGTTCATAAGCGTCAAGTGATTCATAATTATATGACTCAAAAGTCCATCACTTATGGAAATTCTTCATGCATATTATATCACTTGTGATAAACTGCAGTGCCACACCAGTGTGGTATTTCTGTCAGTCTTGCGACGTTTAGCGTCAGTGTTATGGATGTTTAGTATTATTATCAAGATTCATAACAGAAAACCTATTCATAATGGAAGTATGGCCTTTACGTTCTTCATAACTTTGAACAACTCTCTTGCAACAAACATGATTCAAAATGATGTTTTGCAACAAGGCTAAAGTGTAGTAACAATTTACTGAACTCTAGAATGAATTATAAAGATAATCATAGAGTCAACACATAGTATAGTAAACCTTTTACTGTGTTCCCGTGTCTGTCAAAACTCATCATGTGCTAGTCATAAAGGCCATAGTATTTCTTGCATCGAGTTGCAACAATATGCAATCGAACTAATTCTAGTGATCAATAGTTTAATCACAATACCCAAGAATTAATGACTAACTACTTAATCATGATTTCCAAGAATTACATCTTTTGACCAGCAATGAATTCATCTATAACTTCGTATGACTTTCATTTCTGAGCTGGTTATTCCAGTCTTATTTCGTTTTGCCTTTATACGTATAATAGTTCTATTTCCAATGTCACCGTACTCACAAAAGCTCACACATGATCAAGGGTGGCGTAGGCCATGTACTTTCCAGCGTGTTAGTCTTACTAACACCCTATAGAACTTCCTTTCCCTTAATTCTCATCATCATATGATCAGTGTTCTTCTGGATCCCACACTTATCAGTTTCGTTAGAGCATAATGAACACTCTCACCAATGCTTACAATCCTATATTGTACTAGATATCTTACATCCAATATCAATTGCCTCATTACTGAAAACAACTTTTCAGTTCCATGAATATAACATAACTATCCCAAATGTTTTCGAAGTTCGGGTTTCATGGTGGTAAAGACGATGTACTTGGCTGTGGTGGAATCTAGCCTTTTGGATTTATGGACATAAGTCGCATCATCCATAGCATTAGCGGGAGAGCATAATTTTTTTGCGATAGGACATGGTCCTTCTCGGCATTATTGATGATATTCTTCACAATACGGTACCAATCGTAAAGTTTTTACCAGATAATACAGTTAATCAAAATCAATTCGGAAGGTGGTAACGCGAGCCATTATTCTATAACGATAATGCAAATACTTAAACTTTGTTCGTAATTAAGTTGCACTTGTGATTAATCAATTTAATTACTAAGTGCGCTCCCACTCAGATCAATATCTCTCGTAATTGATGCTGGAGTGATTCAAGATCCGACCCAATCGTCCGCCATTGATGTGACATCACTGATGACTTAGACTGGACCGGTAGGCCAACTTTCCAATCACGCCAAAGGTGATTCTTGTTCATCTTTTGATGGGCGTGTTCCGGTAGCAAACTTTTATCCAAACCGTCAAGACAACCATGTGTAATATGCAGTGTGTTCTTAACACACCCGTCTTTTATGCGTCACATCGTGTGCACCCATGTGACATGACCTTCTCCGGTGTGAAACATAGTATTGACGGTGCTACAGTTGGAAGAACACTATCAACTTGATATTGTTTTGCGAGAGATCACCCTAAGAAAATACGACTAACACGCAGCAAACAAGGGTGCATCAAAGGGATAAACATCACAGGCAGTTCATAAAATTATGTGATATAGTATAGCCCTTTGCTTCGTGAAGTCTTCGTTTTCTTCACGTCTTCGTGGTAGAAGTCACTATGTCCACCAACTTCTCCTTGGCGCCGGGACCATCACCACGGCTTCCGGCATGTGCGTCGGGGTCCACCTTTGCATTGTAGATCATCACCTTGCAACTATCTATTGCTTTGCCTCGAGCTAATAAACAGTTCTGGCACGCATGCCATAATTAAATGAAAATCATATTACACCAGTCATCATGTCGTACCACGACACGTAGGTCGTGAATAAATATTACATAACATATAGCATCTCATACAAACACATTGCAAATCTTGGAGGCTATACCACATCACATGCAAACTCTGCAAAAAAAAGTTATATCGCCATCTACACGGGTTGTTGCAAATTTTATCGTGGTTGATTAGCAGGTTACATTCAAACGTTGTTCCCTATACAAACCAAACAAGATACTTCTTTGTTGCTAGTTTAATGTTCGGGGTGCGTGTATCAACTAATGCCACAAGACAAACTTCGTTCAACACGTGACCCCCATGTGGATTAGAGTTCATAAAATCCACAAGTCCCTCCATGTTAAATCTTCTATTGCGAGATTAAGATGAGATCCAAGGAGTTTGATGTAGACCATGATCAAGGCAACCAGCATACTGAAAGCAGCATAGAGGGGTCGATGGATAACTCAATCCTTGTAGAAAAACCTCAACTTGCCATCAAGCACAGAAAAATCACATGACACAGAAGCAACAGGAAAATCAATGCCTCATATAACACATATGATCTAGACCTAAATATAAGTCTACTCATAGATCGCTCATGATACTACTGTTGGGAAATGCAGTAGAAAATAAAAAATTTCGTGCCTACGTAGCAAACACCCAAGATCATCTATGAAGATTGCATACAAGGTTTTAGTTCATGGATCACCAACCTATGTAGCGGAATTAGAGTTGGTGAAGACCGTCGATGAAGATCCCCGCAGCTAGGAATTTCAATGACCTCCCAACCGCGAGGATAACAATCCCTCGAACCGTCCCGCGATCTAGTCCCACGGACAAGTCCCATGAACAAGCTCCTCGAAGAAGGGTCAAAGGCACGACCCCTCCATTAGTATCCACACATCCCGTAGAAGAAATCCAGCAGCGCTCCACTGTCAAGAGAAGAACGCCAACGAGAAAACAAGAGAGAGAAAACCCTAACAGATTCCGATCTAGAACAACGTCTAAACCGGGGTCTAATTGTGGAGCAACGGGGTTTAGAGGGAGGGAGGTTGGCGCATAGGCCTTGGGGATTGATATGATGCGCCCCTTGCCCCTCCCCTTCATTATATAGGTGTCCAGGGGGCTGTACTGGCCGACCTAGGGGGTGTGAAGTCCCCCTGGGACTCCTACTCCCAAAGGGAGTCCTTCCCACCGGGGATTCTGAGTCCAAGGACGATTCCTCCCAAAGTAGGGTGCCCCCACCACCTAATTTCGGACAGCCCGCTTGGGGTGCCTTGCCCCCCAAGGCTAAGGGTTGTGGGGGCGCATATGGTACTGTCTGGAAACTTGTGGAACCTTCCAGAAGCTTTCAGAACCTTCCAGAACCTTCCAGGACCCTTTGGGACCATTCTCGGCCATTTCGGGACCTTCCGGGATGGTTTTGGGACATTCTGGAACCCTCTAGAACACATACAAGACCTTCCAGACCGTTTCCAGACGTTCCAGAACTATCTGGATAGGTTCCGGGACCATCCGAGTTACAGTCTAAGAAATCCAAAGACCGCGTAAGTTTGTCGGGACGTCCACCGATTAACTAGAAACTATTCTGGTCGATCCAGGACATCCCCTGTACCATTCTAATATGTTCCAGGACCACTTGGGACTATTCCAAACTGATCCGGACATATCCTTAAATACCCAGAACTAATTTCGGTGCCCTTATGAATAATTCCATAAATACCCGGAACTACTTCCGGTGCCCTTTTGAACTATTCTGTTTTTCTTCCACTAGACCTTGTACCATTCCAATATTCTAACAGACTACTTCTCGTTAAGTGTGTGACCCAATAGGTTCGGTATAATTCATACATGACTCAGAAAATCTTTCGGACATAGGTCACAAGCCTTTTGTCAATAGCCAATAATCAATAGAGGAGCCATGGACACCCATGTTGACTCCCGCACATACACGCAGAAACTTCGAGTGAACCATTATTTTTAGTCATGTACCATTACCTTTGCTTCGCGATATATGACAAAGTCAGAGGAGAGAAGTTTGGCACCCATGGGTAACAACTTCTTGAACAGAAGCCACTCGTTATCCTCTTTGCTCGTTTGTCCCTTTTTCTCGTTATCGTATTCCGGTATCCCCGTGACTAAATCACAATGCGTCTGGCCAGACTATAATGGATACCTTCATCCCGGGTGGGCCCAAAGTGAATATCTTCTTCATCGTGAAGGAGCAAATCCCAGTCTTGAACTATCGCAATTACTAGACACACTATCTAATGTACCCAGAACTTATTTTACTACTTCCCAGTAACGGGAAGACTCATTTAAGAACCAAAGTACATATTCCTTCGTGAAGCAACTCGATACGCTCATGGTCTAAGGAATTACGTATATGATAACATTTCATGATATGACTTATAACGTTGTTACGATGTGATCTCTAAGTATATCATTCAATACTGGGGTCGGTTCAACATCATTGTTCTGCTAACAATATGTTCTTATTGCTACTGACATCCATCTTACAAGAACAATGTCCATGATTAAGAAAACGTAATCATCAGTTAGCACATGAGCTGGTCTTAGAGGCTAAACCAGGAACTCTTGGTGTTTACATTTCCACACATGCAAATGAGTTTTCTTCTGAATCTCAGAGTCAGGGTCAATGCAATTATAGCATAGAAATATAAACATTAATTATGAACATGGAAATATATATATATAATAACATTTTATTATTGCCTCTAAGGCATATTTCCAACAGGTACCATCTTGGGGACACTGCCGAGCAGAACCATGCGGGGATGAATCGCTCGAAGAAGATTGGTCGCCGGAAGATTCTTCTTCGGAAGTGGGTGACATGTATTCTTCAGTGTTTGCAGGGGCGATGAGGTGGAGGTCACTGTCTTCAAGGATGTATTTTGGATTTGATGTGACGGAATCACCTTCAGAGACAGTGTCTAGACGGATGGGTTCTGGCTCGTTGACGAATAGAACTTCGTCAATCTTGTGAAGTGGGGGCAGCTTTGGATTCTGGCGATCAATCTTGTCATTCCTTGAAAAGTTACGGTTGAGATACGAGTAGTCTTTGTAGAATTGTTCTTTGTTCAGACCCTTCTAAGAATAAAACTTCCGAAGCCCTTTCCATGAATGACACTTCAGCACACGAAGATATTGATTGTTGTTCAGTTCTATGTTGCCCACACGATTGATTTCATTGGCAAGAAATTGCATATGGCGTTGATTTGGTTCGATGTAATTCTCATGCATCTGCTGGGAGCAAAGAGAACCTTGAAGTGATGACAATCTTTCTGGAAATTCTTCTGCAGGTTTTTCTCATTGACTTCTTGACGAATGCCAACATAAGTGCACATGGGATTGTTGGGCTGATGAAGGATATTCATTATGTCACGCACAGGAGGAGTGAATAGCTTCGGGTGATGGCGAGCAATGAAATCTTCATCCCAGCCATAATTGCACGCTGCCTGAAGCCATGGAGCATAGGGATTTAATGTGAAGGGAAGCTCAGCTGAAATGGCGATGGTGCAAAGAAAACAATCTTCAAAGTCAAACACCATTCCATGGGATAGCTTCAAAATATCATGCCACACTTGAGGATATATATTTGACTCTTCTGAAGCAGTACTCAGCGGCAACAATGAGTTTGACAAGATGTAAAACCATGTCTTCAAGCTGAACACCAAATGCTTCGGGCAAATATTCTCAGGCATATAGTCTTCGGTGACTTCAGGATCTAGAAGTGGAGAAAATTCTCCATCGGTCATGTCCGGAAGCAAATGAATCTTGGCATGTGTACCAGTGTGGCACGGCATATTCACAATCTTCTTGCATTCCTGAGAGTTCATACGAAACACTTGGCCTTGAATCATCCATTTTAATGTCCAAGTGCTAGGATCATTGGATTCGCCAGAGACATACAACGTGCCATAAAATTTCTTGATCAACTTTGAGTTGAAGGTGGAGCGAAGAGCAAATAGCCTGACCAAGTTTTGAGTTTTGATAGTTTCATAGATATTGTAGAAGTAGTGGGTTTTAGACAAGCTTCGTAAATCAAGATAGCGATGGTGAAACAAAATATCCTTCTGACAGAACACCTTGGTGTAGAGAACTTGTTGTTCAGCTGTCCACAAGCAAGGATCATCAACTGTTTCCAAAGAAGCGCAGTTTGCTTCGATCATGCTCGAGGTCAAACTCAGGACCATGCCTAGAAGAGCTTCTTGCACCCAGAAAGATAGGAAAAGTTTCCCTGGGATAGTTTGAATCCCGCTGAGCATCTTGAGTGGGAATGCAGTGCGAAGTAAGATCTGATCTGCAGTTGGTGAGGTGATGGAATCACTTGGGATGACCCAGCCTCTTGTGCCTTGGAAAGATCCAATTCTTGGGAGGGGTTCATAATTTCAACCTCCTCATCTGCGGCGGGAGTGAAATTTGGTTCGGCCGCTCTAGACTCGGATGCATAATGTGCGGCAGAATAATCTCGAGTTACTTTCACTTTGATAGAAGGGGGAGTTCTGTGGGGCTTCAGCTTCGGCGAAATCATGTTGTTGTTGTTATCGAGGTGGCATTTGCACTCATGGAAGAGTCGGGGCATGAGGTGGAGTGGGAGCATGGGGTGGAACATCTTCGGTGGCAGGAGGTGGTGATGGGATTCGAGCTGGCGGCGTAGGATTTCTTGGTGGGGTGGGAGTTGTGATTCGGGTAGGTGTGGGGGTTTTGGTTTGAGTTGGAGCTTTGGGAGGAGTTGGGGCTTTGGGTGGAGCTGATTTGGGGCATGTCTTGGAAGCACGGGCCTGAATCATAGGCGAACTGGATTCTCCTTCATCTTCCATATCGGCCGCATCGGCCAGAGTCATATGAGCCTTTTTCTTGCCATGTTTCTTCTTCGAAGTAGGATGAGGTGATACTTGATCTTGCCGCTTCGTGGAATCAGCAGCCAGAATTGCATCATTTTGGCTGCGGCAAAGATCTTCAACAACATTCTTGATCTTGCCCTTGTAATTATCCACATCCCTCTTAGCGGCAGAATTCTTATCAGTGACTTTCTAGAGGAGATACAACACACACTCCTTGATATCATCATCGTCTTCGGTCTCAGCCTTCTTCTGAAATTTGTGAATCTTTGCAGATTCAGCTTTGTCTTGGGAAAATAGCTCTTTCAGCTTCGTCAATAAGTTGGCAATTATCTCTTCAATAGTTGGAGGCACATACAGGGTGCTAGGAACAACTTCCTCTTCTGATTCGCTCTTTTTCCATAGAGCTTCGGTGATGCCCAAGGCATCCCATAGTTCAGCTTCGCGTGGGTCTGGAAGCTGATGTTGACTGTGGCAGTCCATGTCATCTTGAGCAACTGGCTCATCAGCAATGTTCTTCTGGACTGTGCACACTAAAGCCTTTTTCTAAGCCTCTCGGGCTCTCTTCTCAGCAGTTTTTGTGTCAATCTTTTCCTGAGCTGCTTTTCTCTTTGTTCCAGAGGATCTAAGCTGTTGAGCTTCCACTACAACTTTCTTCTCATTTTCATCTACTTCAGCAAGCTTTCTCTTCGCGTCAGCTTCAGCAGCAGACTTGTTGGCAGCATCAAGTCTTTGCTTTTCCTTTGCAGCTTTCTCCTTCGGCTGCAGATTCTTTTTCCAACTTGTATGTTCAGCTTCTTCCTTGTATTTTTGAAAGAATTACTCGGCAAAGGGCTTGCGAGCCACTTGGGCAACAAAGGGATTGGGCTTGGCCACAGTTGCCTTTGGCATGGAAAGGGCTGCAGGCTTCTCAGCAGTTTTCATCTGCTTCAAAGGGTCATGTTTTTTCTTTGACCTCTCAGTTGGAGCATCTTGGGGAGGAGGATTGGAGGCCAACGGCTTCTCGATCACCAAATATGTGGTGTCAACATGAATGTCTGTAGGGTCATGAATCTGAATTCCTCTTTAAGCTGGTTTCTCACTAGGCTTCTTCTTCAGAACATAGATCTTTTCTCTTCGCATCGGAGTGATGGCTTCTTGCCCCTCGTTGGTTACCCCAAGTGGAAGGTTAAGAATTAGATAGTAACAAATTTCTCTCGATGAGGATACCAAGATTTATGTCTCCAGTAGGACTCCAAGTACTGCAAGTAGGTGACAACAGCGCCAGAAATTACTTCTAGCTAGGGGGTTGTCGTGGTTCTTCACACAACAACAAATAAATTTGCTCCCAACGAGTTCAGATAGGTTTTCAATCTCTCTGGTCTTGTTGTTTACAAAGGATTAAAACACAAGCGGGAATAGTAGTGATGATTGCAATGAAAAGGAAATAAAATTAGTAAAGAGTTGAGGTTTAAACAATGGTGGAAATATGGACCGGGATACCATGATGGTCACTAGTGATGTCTCTCTCCCAAAAGACGATAAAACAGCTATGCCGGGTGAACAAATTACAGTTGGACAATTGACAGAATTATAAACGCACCGCAATGCAAATTATGCTACAAGAAAGTTAGAGGATCAATCGTATGGGCAGTATGCCAAGACAAGTAGAATTTTTATTCATCAGCATCTACTCACTAATCATCCACCTTGAGATTTTCTATCCAGAACATCTCGCTGGTATTAAGTTGCGAGCCCCACCCAATGTGTAAACCCAAAGCAACAGACAACTGCATTAACAAACTATGCTTAAGGTAAACAATCCTTGCAACCACGGTTACAAGTACCATTGTTTTCTCCCTAGTGGCAACAACACATCACCTAGTCTCCTGTTTCTATCACTCAAGCTAGACATCGGGGGGCATGAACCCACGATCAAGCATAACCCTCCCACTTAGAGTTACTATCTACTACTTGGCCAAAGCAATAACAAGCAATAGAGAACATGCAAGAATTACTCAAGGACAAAATATAAAAGGAGAACCAAATATATAACTCATCATGATCTGATCATAATGTCATAATTCATCGGATCCCAGCAAACACAACATAGCAACAGCAGAAATATTACATAGATGCCTTGATCATGTAGGACAACTCACAAGGGTTAAGAATTGAAGCAAAAGATTGGAGAGAAGACATCACATAGCTACTGGTCATGGACCCATGGTCAAAGGGTGACTACTCACGGCACATCCGGGAAGTGCTCATGGTGGTGGAGAAGCTCCTGGAGATCAATCCTCGCTCTGGCAGGGTGCCGGGACGAGGTCTTCTGGCCATGCCGATCTCAGGATCGCGGCGGCGGTGGAACATTGGCGAATTTTGTGATGCGGAGTCTTTTTTCAGGGTTTTTGTACCGAGAGGTAAATATAGGTGGAAGGAGGGCCAGAGGGGAGGCCCCACTCCTCCAGGCGTCCTCCTAGCACGACCAGGGGTGGGGCCTCGCCACCTGGACGCCTGGGAGGGGGTGTCCCCCCTCCGGCTCCCCTTCGGTCTTCCGGAATCTTCTGGAACAATGATTTTTTTATTTTTTTTCTTGGAATTTTTAAGCATGGAACAAGCAGAAATTATAGATAAGTTTGGGACGTATCAACATCCCCAAGCTTAATTCCTGCTCATCCTCGAGTAGGTAAATGATAACACAGATTATTTCTGTGGTGACATGCTATAACACATATAAGAATTTCGAAGTAAAGCAAGTGAGATGTGCAATTCAAGTCAAGACAATAACAAGCAAGAGTCTATATCTAGTATTGATACTAGCAAAGTAAGAACATAAAGGTGCAAGAGCTCTTGCTGTCCGTGACTCGAATGTCTCCAAATGGTGTTCGCGTGCAAGAGGGAGATGAGTTTAGAGCATAAAAAACTATATAGTTCAATTGAGAACTCAATCTACTTAAACTTCACACTTGGTCTCCTTTGGAAACTTATTTTGACTCGTCCCCAGAAAACTAGTCAGGCACAAGTCAAACTGATCCTCTCCCTTCTGACTTTGAGCACTCATGCAATGGATGAACGCAAGCAAGATATGCTGGCACTTAGGATGGAAAAGAGAAAAATGATGGGTAAGGAAGATAAAGAGGTGTGAAAGTCTCACATCAATGAGGACAATTATAGGTGAGAGAAAGCCAAATGGTAGATATGATGTGAGGAGTAGGGATTGTCATGCAAGGGATGCACATATGAGCTAAGGTAAGCTCTCCAATGGAACTAGTGGGGGTGCATCCAACTTGCTTGCTCATGAAGACCTAGAGCTCATTTGAGGAGGCTCATCCTCGGAATAAGCAAGCCAACTTCTTTGGTGTAAGGATCCCCACATAGTTATGCATGAATGATATGAAGATCTCTGTGGAGTACAAATATACTATGGAGTACGAGTTGTGGATCTTTCAAAAGAAATAGTAGTGTTGCCTCCCTCTCTCTTTCCTTTCCATTTTTTATTTTTTTATATTTTTATATTTTTGTGGCCTAATTGGCTCTTTATATTTATCTCTCATTTGTCCTCTTTGGGATCTTTTCCTCACTTAAGGGCAACCCTCTATATTTTTCAAGAGTATAGAAGATCACACACTTTAAAAGAAGTACTCAACATAAATAAAACTGAAAACTATCATGATGTATGACAATGTATGCCTCTGCCAGTGTAGCAGGATATGCAAAGATACAAGCGCGTCATGTAGCAATGATAAGGGCAAGGCCCAACTAGCATGTGGCTCTACGATCTAGGAAAAGCATGTACGACATGAAGATCAAGTCATGAGATGATGCATGTTGCATGGCTATGTTTCTCGGAAAGGATATGGAAATGCCTTGATAGATAGGTATGGTGGCTGTTTTGAGGAAACATATAAGGTGGTTTATGATGATAGAGCGTATCATTCCAAGGGTTTGGTTGCATCGGAGAAGTTTGCACCAACTCTCAAGATGAGAAAGGGCAATGCATGGTACCGGAGAGGCTAGAAAAATAAGGAATGTGGAAGTGCCAAAAATTGAATACTCGCATTAGTTCTGGTATGACGACCTCAAGCGTAAATATGAAGCCAAGAAGACCAACCATGAGCCATATTCCCAGAAACCACGCGTTTGTCAGCCCATCCAGCAGCCCTCCCAGACCAATTACAAGCCATCCTGGACCAATGGCAACGCCGCAACCAACAAGCCGGCAAACCAGGGGAAGCCTTACATCACCAACCAAGTAAAGGAAGACTGCATAGCGCAACAACACTTGCTTCACTTGTGGGAAGCTAGGGAACTACTCCAGGCAATGCCCGACCAAGATGGGGAAACCAGTCCTGCAAGTCAACAACCTTGGGGGGCAGCCCAACACAAACTATCGACAAGATCGAGTAAAACACGTCTCGGCCGAAGGAGCCCGCGAGTCCCCCGACGCGTTCATCGGTATGTTCCCTATTAATAACATACCCGCAGTTAAACTATTTGATTTCGGGGCAACCGACTCGTTTATTTCGCGGTGTTTTGCCACCCAATTTTTTTTCCCATTGATACGTCTCAAACGTATCGATAATTTCTTGTCACTCCATGCATGTTTTGTGTGATATTGCTATGATCTAGATAAACTTTCATAAACTTTTGATCATATTTGGACTAACCTACTAACTCAGTGCACCCTAGTACCAGTTCCTGTTTTCTGCTGTTTTTCTATTCCAGGTTTGCCCCATATTAAAAATGCTCCAAAAATTTGGGAAAAATCTAATAAAAAATCAGTGCAACAGAGTCTTCCAGAAGCACCCAAGTGGGGCCAGAGGGCCACCACCAGGGGCCCAGGCGGCCACTAGGCGCGGCCAGGGGCCTGGCCGCGCCAGGGGGGCGCCTGGACCCCTGGTGGCCCCCCTGGCTGCCCCCTTCGCCTATTTATTCTCCGTCACGGGGAAACTCTGAAGACAGAACCCTATTTCACAAATTCCCCTCTGTTCCGCCGCCGCCGCACTTCCAAGAACGGGAGCACCGTCAGGACCCTCCCCGGCACCCTGCTGGAGGGAGGATCGACCTCCGGAGCTTCTCCTCCATCATGGATGCTTCCCGGATGTGCCGTGGGTAGTCTACCTTGGACCATGGGTCTGTGATCAGTATCTATGTGATGTTCTCCTCCCCTCTTGGTTCTTCATGGATTAGACCTCGTGAGCTGCCCTACATGATCGAGGCACATATGTAATTCTTTCTGGTTTTGCTATGCTGAGTTTGGAGGGATCTGATGGATTATGATTTTATGTTCAGATTATGATAGAGTAATACAATTGGTTCTTATCTTTTGTATTTTTGTTCCGAGGTAATTCTTGCATGTTCTCCGTTGCTATTCATTACTTTGGCCAAGTGGTAGGTAGTGACTCCAAGAGGGAACGTTATGCTCGATTGTGGGTACATGCCCCTTGATGACACGCTTGAGTGAAAAAAAGCATAAATAAAAGCACAAACAACTCAGTGCAACATACCAACTCTCTAAATAAGATAAGCATGATAACTCAAGAGAATTCCAAAATAAACAACCTAAATAAAAGCTCTTAAAAAGAATAAGCATGAAAAGTAAGAGCTAATCATGACAGCATCTACGAAAAGATAAAGAACACACAATCAAAGATAAGCATCTAAACTATGTTGTGTTCTAGGGTGGAGTGGAGCGTTTTGCTCTCCCAAACAATGTAGGCTAGGTTCCAATTTGTTATGAACAGCAAGAAAAAGAAAGAAAAATACAAAGTAAAGAGCGAGACGCTCCAAGCATAGCACATAACATATGAAATGATAAAAATATAGCATGGAGAAGGACGGACTGGTGATTGTTGATGGAGACGAGGATGCACGGGGGCATCCCCCAGCTTAGACGCTTGAGTCTCCTTGGATATTTCTTGTGGGTGCATGGGGGCATCCCCAAGCTTGAGATTTTGACACTCACGGATCTTCTTTCATCATCTTCCTTCACATACTTGAAAACTCCCTTCATACGAAACTCATCATAAGCTGATTAGAGTGGTTAGTACCAATAAATAAATATTTTTTATCCACTTGAAATAAATATTTTTATGAAGGTCTACTGTTTCTAAATATTTCGAAACAGTTTTTGCAAATAATAAGCAAGCTTAATGTTTGCAAAACGAAGAAAACGTAAAACGTGGCAGAATCTGGGAAAACAAACCAGGAGGTAGTAAATAATTTTTTAGGGGAACTTCTATAACTCAAATAAAAGAAATCAGAAAAGACGCCAGAAAGCCAATTGTATAGATCACAATGTTAAAACAACTCAGATCATAAAGATGATCTGGTGATGTTTGGTGAATTTTTCCGTCAAGTAGGCATAATCTGTTTCTGGACAGCATGTCACAACTTTTGATCTTTCTTGCAATCAGAGGCTAAAACTTGGCACAAAGCTTGAAAATAAAGATACAATGATGTTGCTACAGTAGTAACAAGAATCAAGACCACTAAAACTGAAAGTAAAAACATTTTGGGTTGCCTCCCAATAAGCGCTTTTTATGCCTTTGAGCTAGGCATGATGCAAACAGATCAAGTTTTGTCAACTTCAAATGAATAGCTTTCCCGTGTAATGTACTCATAAGGTAACTTAATCTTATTTTGAGGGAAGTGTTCCATTCCCTTTTTGAGGGGTAATTGGGATATAACGGTCCCTTCTTTCGTATCAATGATAGCACCAACGGTGCAGAGAAAAGGACGTCCCAAAATAATTGGACATGAAGGATCACACTCAATTTCCATGACAAGAAAATCAAGGAGAACATAATTATCATTGACAGGAATAAGAACATCATCAATCCTCCCTAAAGGTTTCTTGACGGAAGAATCAACAAGACGAACACCAAAAGAACATGGATCAAAAGGTTTCAATTCAAGCATATCATACATTCTTTTGGGTAAAACGGAGGAACTATCTCCAACATCACATAAATAAAAGCAAGAGAAATTATTCATTTTTATTTTGACCATAGGATCCCAACCATCTTCTAGTTTTATAGGAATAGAAACCTCTAACTTATGTTTCTCCTCCCTAGATTTGATAAGAGGATTGGTAATATGGTCGATGAAGGCAATGTTGAGTGAAATAGTGTGGGGGTGTTTGGCCATTCTTTGCAAAAAGTGATAACTTCAGAAAGACTACAATCATCAAAATCAAGATCACTACCATGAATTAAAGTGGTGGGATGTCATCTAAGCTCATTCTTTTTGTAGTCTCTAAGTTCATGGGACCTTCTTGTCCCAAAGTTGAGATATTAGCATCACCATTTATAAGTCCATTGGGACTAGGGATGTGATGGGTGCTAATGGTCTTGAGATCCTCAATAACTTGTATAGTAGCAATAGTAGTGTGTGTAGGAAGGCTCTTAATTCTATCTTCGTCTTCCATCTCTCTAGCCCATCTATCGTTAAGTTTGGCTAGCATTCTAATGTTCTCATTAATTTGCACTTGAATAGCATTCATGGGTGTAGTTTTCCTTTCTTCAATGGGAGAAGTTCTAATTTTAAGCATATCTACATCATGAGATATGTTGTTTAGCTTCAAAGAGAGACTATCTAATTTTTCTAATATCTCTTCAACACTCTTATTGAAGGCCTTTTGAGAAGTGATAAAGTCCTTAAGCATGCTCTCTAATGCAAAAGTGAAAATTTTGGTGCTAGGATAAGTGTTGTTGTTCCCATAGTTGTTGGATGGGAACGGTCTAGGATTGTTCCGACCAAATTTACTCCTATAAGCATTATTATTGAAGCTGTTCCTAGAAATAAAATTAACATCTACTTTCTCACTCTCTTGAGCAACCAAAGAATACAAAGGAACATCATGAGGATCAATAGGAGCTTGCTTAGTAAGTAAATACATGATCAAGTCAACCTTTTCATTCAAAGAGAAGATCTCCTCAACATAGTTTACCTTCCTAACTATTGGAGATCTTTTGGTGTGCCATTGAGAATAATTTGTCATCATCTCGTCCAATAGCTTCATGGCAGCACCAAGTCTAGTTGACATGAAGGTTCCTCCCGCGGACGTGTCCAATAGATTCCGCGAGGTAAAGTTCAATCCTGCATAGAAAGTCTGGATAACCATCCAAGTAGTCAAACCATGTGTAGGGAAAATCTTAACAAGAGATTTCATACCTTCCCAAGCTTGGGCAACGTGTTCATTATCTAGTTGTCTAAAATTCATAATGTTACTTCTCAACTAGATAATCTTAGCAGGTGGGTAGTACTTCCCAATAAAAGCATCCTTGCACTTATCCCAAGAATCTATGCTATTCCTAGGCAAGGATTTAAGCCACTCCTTAGCTCTTCCTCTTAAGGAGAAGCAAAAAATCTTAAGTTTAACAATGTCACCATCTACTTCTTTCTACTTTTGCATATCACAAAGCTCAACAAAATTATTTAAGTTCAAAGCAGCATCATCTCCAGCACCGTATAATTGTTCTTTCATAACAAGATTCAGCAAAGCAGGTTTACACTACTAGGGAATGCCCGTATAGTGGCGTCCTTTTTTTGTGTTTAGTGGCGCATTATGGATGCTCCACTAACTACAAGCCACTAATAAGGTCTTAGAGGTGGTGCATTCTAGATGCGCCACCCCTAAGTCCCCTAGGCGTGGCGCATCTCAGAATGCGCCACCTATAAGCTCTTAGGGGTGGCGCATGCTGAAATGCGCCACGCCTAAGATTCTTAGGGGTGGCGCATTTTGAAGATGCGCCATCATTAAAAAAAATTTGAATTTTGAATCTGGATCTGGATTACGAGTTTTTTGCTCGTTTTTTGCTCGTTTTTTCTTTGAATGATTTGTCCCGTTCATCTAGCCACTTTGTTTGCTCATTATTATTCTCTGTCCCGTTCATCTAGCCAATTTTGAATCTTGGAGGATGGAGGAGATGAGAGGAGAGGATGTAGGGCACCATGGAGGAAGAGACGAGGAGGAGGAGGAACCATGAGGAGTAGGAAACATGGAGGAGGGGAGGAGGAAGAAGAAAGGGGAGGAGGAACCTTGAAGGAGTAGGAGCCATGGAGGAGGGGAGGAGGAAGAAGAAGACCCGTGGAGGAGGGGTAACCTTGGAGGAGGAGGAGGAGGAGCCATGGAGGAGGGGATGATGAGGAGGAGCAGAAGCCTTGGAGCCATGGAGGAGGGGAGGAGGAGGAGCCATGGAGGAGGTCACAATGGAGAAGGTGGAGAGGAGGAGGATATGGTGGAGGAGAGGAGGATAAGAATGAAGAGGTAAGGAGGAGAAGGAATCCGGACGGGCTATATATACCCTTATTAGTGGCGCATATTGCAAAATGCGCCACCCATAAGAACCTTAGGGGTGGCGCACCTAGCAAAATGCGCCACTAATAAGCTATGAATTTTTTTCAATTTTTTTGGCCTCCAGATCTTCAAACGCCCGTAACTTTTTTCTGTTAGGTTTTTGAGGATTCTAAAAATGTTCATCGGGTTCCACCCGATTGATTTTGGACATAACTTTTTGAGTAGATGATTTTTCATATAAAAAACTTTTTTATCGGAGGTCGTATGCAAAAGTTATGCCCATTTTACACAATTCTCGAGAGATTTTGCAAAAAAAGTCGACATTCATATTTGTAAATTTTCCTAACAACTAGACCACATATCACATGGGAAACTTATTTTCTTTTATTTTTTTGACATTTCTATCATTTTCTTTTATTTTTTTTCAAACTGAAAAGGCGGTCCACGGTCCACCAGGGGGGGGGGGTGTATTTGTGTGTTGGGAATTTTCCCTCACATTTTTTGCTTAGTAGTGGCGCATATGCAAGATGCGCCACCCCTAAGAGCTTATGGGTGGCGCATTCTGAATGCGCCACTAATAATTCCTTAGGAATGCGCCACCCATAAGCTCTTAGGGGTGGCACATTTCCAGAATGCGCCACCTATAAGGTTCTTAGGGGTGGCGCATTTTTCGAAATGCGCCACGTATAAGAGGATCTAGGGCTGGCCCACGTATAAGAGATTTAAGTGCAAAGCAGCATCATCTCCAGGACCGTAGAATTGTTCTTTCATAACAAGATTCAGCAAAGCAGGTTTAATTTCATAAGAAGATGCTGAAGTGGCAGGTAGAGCAATCGGAGTGCTAATAATGTCATTGTTGTTGTGACTAGTGAAGTCACACAACTTGGTGTTTTCAGCAGAACCCACAGTAACAGTAGCAAGAGAAAGCTGACTATTTTTTGCGATTTTTGGTATAAGACTCTAAAGAAAAAACAATAAAGTAAACTAACAAGACTAAAAAGCAAAGGTAGAAGATAGTGTGCAACTCCCCTATCTAGTAGACTGGAATCCCCGACAATGACGCCAGAAATTACGTTGGTGCCTAGGTTGACGGGGCCAGTATTTTATTGCACCTCAGAGTCCCCGGCAATGGCGCCAGAAATTAGCTTGATGGTTTCTCGCCCCTTGTTGGTTACCCCAAATAGATGGTTAAGAAGTAGATAGTAGCAAATTTCCCTCGATGAAGATACCAAGGTTTATGTCTCTAGTAGGACTCCAAGTACTGCAAGTAGGTGACAACGGCTTCATAAATTTCTTCTAGTTAGAGGGTTGTCGAGGTCCTCCACACAACAACAAATAACTTTTCTCCCAATGAGTTCAGAGAGGTTGTCAATCTCTCCGGTCTTGTTGTTTACAAAGGACAAAAATACAAGCGGGAATAGTAGTGATGATTGCAATGAAAAGGAAATAAAAGCAGTAAAGAGTTGAGGTGTAAAAAATGGTGGAAATATGGACCGGGGTCCCATGATGTTCACTAGTAATGTCTCTCTCCCAAAAGACAATAAAACATCTATGTCAGGTGAACAAATTACATCTGGGCAATTGGCAGAATTATAAATGAACCACAATGCTAATTATGCTACAAGAAAGTTAGAGGCTCAATCGTATGGGTAGTACGCCAAGACAAGTAGACCGTTTATTCATTAGTATCTACTCACTAATCATGCACCTTGAGATATCTATCTAGAACATCTCGCTGGTATTAAGTTGCAATCCCCACCCAAAGTGTAAACCCAAGGCAACAGACAACTATATTAACAAACTATGCGTAAGGTAAATAATACTTGCAACCACGGTTACAAGCACTGTTGTTTTCTCCCTGGTGGCAACAACACATCCCCTAGTCTCATGTTTCTGTCACTCAAGCTAGACATCGGGGGGCATGAACTCACAATCAAGCATAACGCTCCCTCTTGGAGTTACTATCTACTACTTCGCCAGAGCAGTAAAAAGCAATGGAGAACATGCAAAAATTTCGCAAGAACATAATATAAAAGGAGAAACAACTATATAACTCCTCATGATCTGAACATAATCTCATAATCCATCGGATCTCAGCAAACGTAGCATAGCAATAGCAGAAATATTATATACATACCTTGATCATGTAGGGCAGCTCACAAGCGCTAAGAATTGAAGCACAAGATTGGAGACAAGACATCACATAGCTACTGGTCATGGACCCATGGTCCAAGGGGGACTAATCACGGCACATCCGGGGAGCGCTCATGGTGGTGGAGAAGCTCCGGAGATTAATCCTCCCTCCGACAGGGTGCCGAGATGAGGTCTTCTGGCGATCCCGATCTCAAGATCGCGATGGCGACAGAACAATGGACAGGGGTGGGACCGCGCCACCTGGCCGCCTGGGAGGGGGGTGACCCCCCCTCCGGCTCCCCTTCGGTCTTCCGGAGTCTTCTAGAATTCTGGTTTTTTATATTTTTTTCTTGGTGCACTGAGTTAGTAGGTTAGTCTAAATAAGTGTAAACAGGTATGAAAGTGTAGAAAAACACATAGCAACGTCACCCAAATAAGCATGGAACAAGCAGAAATTATTGATTCATTTTGGGACGTATCAGGGAGTAACTGGAGCCTTCTTAGACTCATCATATGCTTGATTCGCAAGGTCATCTTCTTCAGAAGAATCTTGAAGTGCTTTGGCATGAATATTACCTTACTCTTCATCAGTGAAGGCAAGAGGTGGTGAGGCAGCCTTCTTCCTTAGCTTCCGAGACTTTTTCTTTGGAGTGTTTGTTTCTTCTCTAGCAATTTCAGCTGCACACTTCTTAGCGGCTTATTTTTCTTTCTTCTTCCAAAGTTTTTCAGCCAGAATGACCAATCTCTTCTGTTCTTATGGATAGTCATCTGTGTTCTGAGTGAAGTGGTGTGCGGTTTCTTCGGGAGCATTGGTGACGATTTTTTGGGGTGTACTTGCTGGCCATGTGCATACAATACTTATATGGAGGGCCGAACGCATACTGCATAGCCCATTTATCTTCGGGCACATGCTTGTACCACTACAAAATCAATGATATCAATTGATGGGCTAATTTTGTCATGGAAAATCATTTTTTGTCAATAATAACACCCTAAGAACATTTTGCCTCCATCAATCCAACTATTATTGACGCGCCATCATAAAAAAATAAGAATGATGACGGTAACACTTTTTTCGACACGCAAAATTGTATCTTAGGTGACAACTTTGTTTTGTATGTAATGAGGTTCTTCAAGGACGAGACTACTTGTCACGTATACCACGTCAATCTGTCACCCAAGAACGTTTTTTCTCACGATAAAACCGTCAATGGGTTTAGTTTTTTTTATTTACCCGGTTACAATTTCTGCCAAATGGGGTCCACCGCTTGCTGAGGTGGCTCCCTCCATGTGGGCCCGGTGTAATGAGGGGGTCCACCATTTTTGACTAGTCAACGGTCCTACCACGCGGTCCCACATGGTGCTGACGTGGCAGTCTATCTGTGGGACCGGCTATCAAATTTTCTGTGATGGGTGCTGACATGTAGGCCCGGTTTTTTTGTGACGGTACCTACACATGGGCCCGATGGATGGTGACGTGGCTTCTTACATGTGGGTCTACGTGATTGTGACACCTTACATAACCGTCATAGTTTGCACACGCGTTCAATTAGTTTTATAGACGACGAGTGACGGTCGTATTTGAATAAAATTCATAAAATTTTGAATTAGAATGCAAATTCAGTTCACGCTTATGTTAATAATACTTAATAGATGTCACACAGTCTTTGTGAGTCATTACAATACCAACCATGTGGCAAGGCCAAAAAAGAAAATAGGGACAATATTCAGTTTCATCCAAGGGGTGGTAGCAATGCCATCCTAAGGAAGAACTAAGAATTCAGTCAAGTTGATTCATGCCTTCTCCAGAAACCAAAGTATTCTTATGTTTACCATTCTGTTCATTGTCTTCCTATTGTTGATTGAAGACATAGAAGACAGATTCAAGACGATTATGCAACTGTAGCATGGCATTTTTCAGACCTTTGATTTCTGCCTGCTGCTGTGGAAGGGTCTTCTTGAAAAGTTCATGCTTCGGAGGCAAAACATGCTTCACATCATCAATTACCTGTTGTTGCTCTAACAGGACCTTCTTGGTAGCTTCAAGTTCGAGGTTCTGTTCTTCCAGAGTCTTCTTCATAGCTTCAAGTTCATCCTTCAGGTTTGCTAGGGAAATCTCGGCAACACTTGGTCCTCTCTGCTGCTCTACCAGGACATTGTTGAGTACTGGAGATTGTTGTTTGTTGGCATCATTTGAGAATATTATAGTGTTGTACTGCAAAAAATATCAAGCTTAGAACATGTGGAAGATTTCAAAAACAAAGACAGTGGTTGTGTAAAAGGAAGACAATCATACATTTTAAATAAGTGTTTAAGGGGGAGAGTACATGCACTCACCCCTTTAAACCACTTTCTCTTTGATGTGCTTGAGCTTGGTAGTACAACTTCATAAAAATAGATGAGACGCTCAAACTCTACTAGTAAGATCTTCATCTTCTTAGACACATCTGCAAGTTGATGATGATAACAGTCCTGTGATAACGTGGATGAAGACATTAGGTTGGAAGCTACACATTATATTTCCTATGCATGTGAGAGAATGTAGAGATCTTCTAACCACGTCTGAAGAATTGGCATTAATATTTTCTTGTGAATCACTTGAGTCACTTTCAGCATTCTCACATTTTTTCAGTTGTTCTTGATGGAGTCTACAGTGTTGTGAAGGAACAGGAGCTCATAGATCTGACAGGCTCGGATAATCTTTAATACCGCTTATAAGGAGGAATCTTGAATTTATATATTCTGCCTGTCGCTCCAGGATCTTCTTCTCCATGTGTTCTTTAAACATGCACCACCGTGAGCAGAAATCATCCACTGCATAAAAGCGATCATTAGTTAACATTAGATAAAAACACGGTGATGAGTAATTAACAAAACATGTCTGGCACATATGGGAGAATTTGCAGGGCCTAAACGATGTCAATGCTTTGAATGCATTAGTTGAACAGCACAACAATCAGGTATGAGCAGTACATGAATGAAATGAAGCAGGTCCATGAGGATGCATAGGATTAGCTCAAGGAAATAGAACCAACGACTTGGGTTAGGGCTTTCCAAAATGACCTAAGTGTGACATCATGCTAAACAATCAATGTGAAGTGTTAAACAAGTAAGAATATTGTCATTGCAATTGCAATCTGTATATAGGAACATGGATCAATTCAGACCAAAAGCATCATCAAATGGCATACAAACTAAATAAGATATAGTGAAAGATTGTATAAACAAGATGCTGATCAATGAAGTAAGTACAACTACCGACCCATAGTTGGAACCCTAAATTCAATTATCCGAAGTGTTAACCCGAATAAGAACACTAATTTTAAAATTTGGTGGACATACACAGTTATTGTTATATTTTGATAGAAAAATAAATAGAACCGAAGGTCTAAAATCAAAAGCTCAGTTAGATTGAGAGGTGCCAGGAGGGGGGTATTAAAACCTCATCAATTTGGATGAGATCAATATTGATTCATACCTTCAGTTCCGATAGGGACCTGCTGGATGCCGTCGATATCACCTTGCGGCAACATGGTGATACAAAGTTTTCTGACGTCCTACCAAGAACAAATGGCAGGGAAGGGGGCGAGACCTCGAGGAGAAGAAGAAGAGAGAGAGATAGCGACTCGTTTCTAGGAAGGATATGGGGGTAGCTTGTGACACCCTGGTTTTTGTTCCCTTTTGTTTGCAAGCCTTTTTCTGATTTCTGGATTTGCATTTGTTTGCCTAATGTTTTGCAACTCTTTTGTCCTTGATCACTTGGGAATATTTTTTCCCCTAGGCCAAGTGACCTCAAAATCCATATCCCTCATGGCCAAGATCAAGCTCTAATCTCCTATTCCCTTGCCATATTTTTATTCCCCAAAATATTCCTTTTCCATTAAAGGAATAAGCCTTTTTCTCCAATGTTTGTGAAGCAATCATCTCTTCTCTTGCTTCAAAAGCCTTGAAACTTTTTGTGCTGGACTCTATGATAAGGCCTCATGGTTCTATTGAAAAAGATCACCAAGTCCAGTGCAAGTTTTCTCCCCTTGAAAATCTTTTCTAATTCTGGACAGAGGAGCACTTTGTGAAGGAGGTACCCTGTACAATGGTCAAAGGACTTTGGGATTTTTACCACATATGCACCTTCCTAGATAATGCATGCACACCAAAATTCAGCCCAAAACTCCCAGCCATTTTTCAACAGAAATTCCCAAAGTTTTCTAGCAGAGACTTTTTTGAGCCTAGCCTCAGCTCTATCCATTCCCCAAGCCATCCAAGGCTACCAGGGTGCTACTGGACGTTCAATACGTGCCAGAGACACGCTTGGCACACCATGTCTGCACTCGGCGCACGCGTGCACAGGGTGAGCACTCGGGCTGCCTGCCATTGGCGTGCTCTGGCCGCACCCCCGTGTCCATAGCCCCCGCAGCACACCCGCACAACACCTGTCCCTGCCGAAATCCCCGCCTCTTGCCGGAGGCCAGCATGACTCCGTGATGCTCGTGGCTGCTTCCGTGCGTCGCTAGCGTCGTCGCATCCTCGCTCGCAACCTATCCCCAGCAAAGCCGCACTGCCCGCCGCCTAGCTCTCTGTCACAGAGCTGCCGCAGCGCCATTGCCACTGCGACCACGTGACCCCCCTCGATGCAGAGCATTTGGAGCCACAAGGACGCGTGATGGACCTCCACCAGAACCCTCTCGACCCGCCGGGAACAACCCGAGCTTATCCACGCCTCGCACTGCTCTGACATCTTCTGCCCGACGGCACCCTCGTCGGAATCCAGCCATGACCTATATAAACTCGTGCCCTGCTCAGTTCTTGGCATCGAAAACACCCCAACCGCACTCCAATCGAGCCCACAGCCAGAGAAACCCGATCGGGGAGGCCCCATGCGTTGGACCTCACCAGAGCACCGCCGCAAGATCGCCACTCCGGCCAGCTGCCTCTGGTTGTCCCCTAACCTTGCGGTTGCATATCCTAAACCTCTCTTGCTCCTGTGGTGCTAACACGTTACTCGCCCGGTGGATTCCTTGCAGGAATCGCCGACTCCGACGAGCACCGCCGCCGACCGCCGTTGGACAAAACCCTAGCATCGCCCTCCAGCCGTCGTTCCTAGTGCTTTGGGTACGTACATGCTCCCTGCAGTCTCCTCCGTCCACTGGTGCACTCATACGTCGCTGTCAGGGTCTCAACACCGGCGAAACCCCTCGCCGGATCCGGTGGGCCCTGTTCCTTCTCCCTCTCTGTTGAAGCTGACTGGAAGGCCCCACCTGCCAATGAACCATCCCCCCCGAACCGTTTTCTAGTGGAGGCGCCCCCCCGAGGAATACGCCTTCGACATGGCCTCCCCTGGAAATTCTTGGAAAATTGATTTCAATCAATTCAAAATTAATATTTGACCAAACTTTGACCACCAATATCTTCTAATATATAAGGCCAAATTAGTTGATTCTTTTTTCTAAATTTTGTCTTGATCCCCTCTTTAAGTTGGCCAAGTTTGGTAGATTTCCTCTCTGTCTAAGTGTACTGGACAGAAGGGATGTTCATTTGATTAATTTTGCTTTTGTCATTTGAATTTCTTTTTAGAGGACAACGACTTGCTTGCTGAAAACCAGGAGTTCAGTGACACTCCATCTGACCAAGGCAAGCCACAACTTTCACTATATGAGGGTTTTGTGTTATGAATTGGTAAATATTGCCTTGCTCATTTGACTTGAGTTTACTTTGTATTGGTTTGATATAATCATATTAATTACACCATGCTTATGTGATGTGATATAACTATGTCATGCTCACTAGTCATTTACATGCTTGTCTAAATTCATATCATGTTCATGTTAATCCTATCATGCTCATGCTAGTACCTCGTACATGTTGATCATATTCATGACTTGGTGACCATGCTCTGTTAAGTCCATGCTATATCATGCTAGTTGATGCACATGTTTGGTGGTAGTATCATGTTCATACCTTTTTTATCATGCTAAGTTCATGACTTGTTCTCATGTTGCAAGTAATTGTGGTTGAAACTTAATGAATATGAATTAACAGTTGACTAAGTGCCACCGAATCTAACTTTGTTCATGCAGCCACATTTTCCTGTGTGGGCAGGCCTTAGCTTGGTTTACCGTTGTGCCTTTTTACGAGTACCACCAAAGAGGGGAGGTTATGCACGCACGCTACCCTGATCAGGTAGGTGGTGGTAATCTCGAGATCCAGAGTAGATATGTTACCCGGGAGTCCCCGTTTGTGACAATGTTATGGACCATGCGATGGTCAGTTGCCATGCGATGGAAGGTGTCTGGAGGACACAGGGATACCCAAGACAGGATGTGGGTGGTACCGTGGAAAGGTTAGGCGGTAGACGGATTTCTTTGGAGTAGTCCTAGTCCATTGGGCAAGGGTCTCCATGATGTGGGTAAAGTGCACAACCTCTACAGAGTGTTTAAATCTATTCGAATAGCCGCGTCCTCGGTTATGGACAAGTTCGTACTAGGTCACACTATGGATCAACACCAACCCGGTATAATGGTGGTTCTCAGTTGTTGGTCATGCGATGACCGGAGTAGTTGGGAGGTCATGCGATGACTCCCAACCGTGGAGTGGTCGTGAGACGTCCCATATGAACTGTGGGTCATGCGATGACCCGGATGTAGAGTCGGTACTGAATCAGCGGTAAGCTTCATGATCATGCGATGATCATGGGCAACGATTGATATTGCACTAGTATTAACCTTGATATTATGCTATGCTCATCATGTTTTTATTGTTTTTATAATGCTATTTTTTTGCCCTAATGACTTGGTTGTTGTGATCTTGTAAGTACATTCGATGTACCGACCTGGCGTGTTATGACAGATGCAGAAGAAGCTGTACCTGGAGATTCTGGTGTGCCGTACTTTGCGAACTAGGCCGTGTCCCAACAGTGTCCCCGTGGAGTTGAGCTCCATCACCCGTTATTCCGCTGCCATAGAGTATCTCATCGCTCGTATCGAGGCCCCAAGATGTGACATAAAATGTTGATATTGTTTCCACATGAGATGTGCCTCCATGCCTCGTAGTAGTTTGTATCCCGAGCCTATGTACTTGTATAATTATCAATGAAGCGGTTATTTATGTACCAATATGTTGTGCATTTCCAGAAGACATGATCTCTGGGCCGGCAATGTGAGGTAAACCGGTTGCTCTAAGCTGGGGTGCCACAACCATTGGTATTGGAGCCGCGCTGACTGTAGGACACGCTAGTTAGCACGAGCGCTAGAACAACGCTAAGTTTAGAGTCTTGCTTGTCTGGTGCACCTAGATTGATGCATTAGATGATTGCATGACATGCATATAGATGCATTGATTATTATTTCTAATGGATAACCCTATGAGTGTAGATGGCACCTGTTCCACACCCCTTTGAGTACGAGTCATCACCGACAGGCTTTCCGTCGCTGCTTCGCCGAGTATGACTTCGACTTTACCCTCAGGGAGAAGACTCGGTGTTCCAGGTGTACCGCGAGAAGCTGGCCGACTTTGTGCACGAGTACCGCACCGAGGTGTTCCTTTTCACGAGCTTCGCGATCGGAAGCCTTTTGCGTTCAGCGAAGGGAGGACCCGCTTCCACTCCCGAGCATGATATCCTCTATGCTGCTCTGGACGCTCTCGTCGACTTGCGCCAGCAGGAGGTTGAGATGCAGACTCACCCAGGTTTCTCCCAGTACCCCACCCTGTCTCCTACATGGCAGTTCATTTTTCCTCCTGACTCGGAGTGCGACCGAGCAGTCGTCCACCTCTCTTGCTACATGGTTGCTCAGTACGAGTTGATCATTAGTCTTGTAGAGGAGTTGGCTCGTTCTAGGGAGGCACTCGCATCTATCAGTATAACCCAGTCACCGCCTCCTCCCCCACCTTCCACCTTTGCACCGAGGCCGACTTCGCCTATTCAATCTTCATTCACACCGGAGACTCTAGCGGGACATCCTAATGTTCCGGCTGTCACTCGATGCGAGACCCTAGAGGAGTGGGCCGCATTGACTGCTACCCCTTCTGCTCTGATGCTTAGGCAGCGTACTCCCCCTCCTCCTGAGGGAGAGCCTTCCTGTCAGCGTCGCCGTGTCGATTTTGCCTCTCGCAACATCATCCACGTCGTTACTTACGACTCTGAGGATGACTGCGATGGTTCTGCTGACTTTCAGTGCCCGCTTCACTACCACGCCTAGAGCGATGTTGAGTAGCAGCATAAGTATGTTTCGCATCTATCATAGTGACATGCATGTTGTCAACTGACATATGAGAAGTACTAGTCATGCTATCCCCTACTAGTTTGCTATGTATGTTGTTGTAATGCTATGTATAATGGGTGTTCATCTCACTCTTATTCGGCTATCTTTGATGTTGCTCTTAACTCGTTTCCCCGATGATTTTGACGTGGTGTAGGTGACTCGGACGGACCCCTGCTCTCTTTCTTTTGGATAATGGCACCATGCCTGGTTTTGAGCTGATTCTTGGTCGGCCGTCCGGGGTGGATGCCTACTTTACCTTTCTCTTTCCAATAGCCGACCCATGTTCTGAGCTGCTTTTCGGTCGTCTCGGGCGGATGTTGAGTTTATTTTCGCAGTGGCGACCCTATGTATTGAACAGTTTTCTCGGCCGTCTTAGGGGACCTCTGCTTTATTCTTATCAACGCTGCTATAAGTTCTGAGCTGTTTTCGGCCGTCTTGAGTTGTCCCCGTAATGCCCCAGATCCGGGTTGTCAAGACCGTTCTGGTGGCCGCTGGTTTATTCGCCGGTTTCTCGCAAGGGTTCATATGGTCATCAAATACCGCTTTTTGGTGTTGCGGGCTCTTTTTCGTCTTGTTTTCACTTTACATGTTCCCCTATGGTGGTTGCTCATTACATTGGTGCTTTATATTGGGAACGGATATAGGATGAGGCGAGGTAAAGGCAGCCACTCTGGTGGCGACGACACCCCTGTTCGTCGGTCCGCCAGGAAAGCTGGACTGTCACCAGAACAGATGCCACCTCATCCACCGCAGGCACCGACCATAGAATAGATCATAGTGGAATTACAGAGAAGTGTGCAGACTATAGTGGGACAGAATCAGAACCCAGGATCACGCTCCAAGCTATCAGATTTTCAGTGCACCCGACCACCGAGCTTTGACCAGGCAACATATCCCATTGAAACTGATAACTGACTAAGGACAATGGAAAGAAATTGGAGATTTCCCACTGTGATGAAGCCGACAAGGTACCATTTTTCACCCATTACCTCGAGGGTTATGCAGCTATTTGGTGGGACAATAGCAAGGAAGTATGGCCTCCAGAAGAAGACATCACCTGGGAGAAGTTCAGGAAAAGTTTCGTTCATACCATATCCCCACTAGAGTGTTGAAGGTCAAATAGAGAGAATTCCTCACTCTTGTCCAAGGCAGCATGTCCGTCACTGAGTACCTGAACAAGTTCAATCACCTCGCAAGATACTCTGTCCACGATGTCTCCACTGAAGAAAGGAACATAGATCGCTTCCTTAGCGGACTCAACCCCACTCTCCATTGTCATCTCAGCATGTTGGACTTCCCGGACTTCCAAACTCTTGTCAACAAAGCGCTCATGGCAGAACGTGAGTACAAGTCTGCCAATGAACACAAGTTCTGGTATGACGACCGCAAGCGTAAATATGAAGTCAAGAAGACCAACCATGAGCCGTATTCCCAGAAACCACGCGTTTGTCAGCCCATCCAGCAGCCCTCCCAGACCAATTACAAGCCATCCTGGACTAATGGAAACGCCACAACCAACAAGCCGGCAAACCAGGGGAAGCCTTACATGACCAACCAAGTAATGGAAGACTGCATACGCAACAACACTTGCTTCACTTGAGGGAAGCCAGGGAACTACTCCAGGCAATGCCCGACCAAGATGGGGAAACCAGTGTTGCAAGTCAACAACCTTGGGGCGCAGCCCAACACAAACTATCGACAAGATCGAGTCAACCACGTCTCGGCCGAAGGAGCCCGCGAGTCCCCCGACGTGTTCATCAGTATGTTCCCTATTAATAACATACCCGCAGTTATACTATTTGATTTCGGGGCAACCGACTCGTTTATTTCGCAGAGTTTTGCCACCCAATTTTTTCCCCATTGATACGTCTCAAACGTATAGCTAATTTATGCTCGCTCCATGCATGTTTTGTGTGATATTGCTATGATCTAGATACACTTTCATAATCTTTTGATCATATTTGGACTAACCTACTAACTCAGTGCACCCCAGTGCCAGTTCCTATTTTCTGTTGTTTTTCTATTCCAGGTTTCCCCCATATTAAAAATGCTCCAAAATTCGGGAAAGATCTGGTAAAAAATCAGCGCAATAGAGTCTTCTAGAAGCACCCAACTGGGGCCAGAGGGCCACCACCAGGGGCCCAGGAGGCCACCTGGCGCGTCCAAGGGCCTGGCCGCGCCAGGGGGGCGCCTGGACCCCTGGTGGGCCCCCTAGCTGCCCCTTTCGCCAATTTATTCTCCGTCACGGGGAAACTCCGAAGACAGAACCCTATTTCGCAAATTCCCCTCTGTTTTGCCGCCGCCGCTCTTCCAAGATCGGGAGCACCGTCAGGACCCTCCCCGGCACCCTGCCGGAGGGAGGATCGACCTCCGGGAGCTTCTCCTCCATCATGGATGCTTCCCGGATGTGCCGTGGGTAGTCTACCTTGGACCATGGGTCCGTGATCAGTAGCTATGTGATGTTCTCCTCCCCTCTTTGTTCTTCATGGATTAGACCTCGTGAGCTGCCCTACATGATCGAGGCACATATGTAATTCTTTCTGGTTTTGCTATGCTGAGTTTGGAGGGATATGATGGATTATGAGTTTATGTTCAGATGGTGATAGAGTAATACAATTGGGTTTTATCTTTTGTATTTTTGTTCCGAGGTAATTCTTGCATGTTCCCCGTTGCTATTCATTGGTTTGGCCAAGTGGTAGGTAGTCACTCCAAGAGGGAACGTTATGCTCGATTGTGGGTACATGCCCCTTGATGACACGCTTGAGTGACAGAAACATGAGTCTAGGGGGATGTGGTGTGGCCCAAGGGGGAAAACAACGGTGCTTGTAACCGCGGTTACAAGAATTGTTTACTTTACGCAAAGTTCTCATGAATGCACTTGTCTGTTGCTTTGGGTTTACACTTTGGGTGGGGCTCACAACTTAATACCAGCGAGATGTTCTGGATAAATATCTCAAGGTGGATGATGAGTAGTAGATGCAGATTGATTTCGGTCTACTTATCTTGGCGTACTGCCCATGCTTTTGAGCCTCTTCCTTTCTTTTGTAGCATAGTTAGCATTGTGGTGCGTTTATAATCCTGTCAATTTCCCTTCTGTAATTTGTTTACCTCGCATAGCAATCTTATCGTCTTCTGGGAGAGAGACATCACTAGTGAACATCACGGGACCCCGGTCCATATTCTCATCACTGTTTACACGCTCATTTACTTTATTGCTTTTTACTTTCAGTTGCTATCATTATCATTATCCCGTGTCTTTGATCCTTTCTAAAAAACAAGGCCGGAGAGATTGACAACCTCTCTGAACTTCGTTGGGAGCAAAGTTAATTGTGTTGTGTGCAGGTCCACGTCAGGTGCGCCACTGACACCTACTTATCATCGCCGGAGTCCTACTGGTTGATACTTAACCTCGGTATCTTCACCGAGGGAAATTTGCTGCTACGCTGCGTCTTAACCTTCCACTTGGAGTAACCAATGAAGAGCGAGAAGCAATCCTATCTCGTGTATCAAGCGAATTTCTGGCGCCGTTGCCGGGGACTCCGTGTCATAAGATAGGGGAGTTGCCCACTACCTTTTACCTTTACTTTTTAGTCTTGTTAGTTTACCTTTCTGTTTTTATCTTTGTGTCTTATATCAAAAATCACAAAAAAAATATTTATCTTGTTGTTAGTAGTCCTCCTTGCTTAGATGAACATGTTAGGACTTGGTGCTTTGCGGGAATCGGAAGTTCTCGATTTCCGTCAAAGGGATGGAGAAAATATGAAGAAGGCATGGGATATAATATCTGAAGCACACAAAAGAATTATGCCTTCGATACATATAAAAATTGTGCTTAGAAATTTTTACCATGGTCTTTTTAAGTGTTGTAAACACTCTCTTGATATATAGCTGAAGGAGACTTTTTAGAGTGTGATGAAGCTAGAACTCTTGATATTTTGCATAGTCTATCTAGTTATTTTTTTTATGATTGTAGTATTGATACTTTTATAGATAAACTTGCCACTATTGAAAATAGGATGGATGCTCTAGAATTGAGGAATGTAGAAGAACTTAAATCCAACAAGAAAGAAATGTTGGAGATAGATGATGATTGGGGCCCTTTGTTAGGATTACCATCTCTAACCAAGACTTCCTTGCTTTTTGTGACATTGGATCCATGGTTTCTACTATGCAAAAATTAGTTTATGATTCTTTGAACTAGATATGGATAAATTGTCATCTTATCATGAACATGCTAATGGAGATATTTCAGAGGTTAAAGGAAAGGTAAAAGAAGTCCAAGTTACATTCCTTCATCGGACTGCACTAATGGATTTCTTCATCATGGAGCCCAACCAAAGCAACATTGTGCTTGGAAGGAACTTCCTCCGAGCCATGAAAGGCTTCATTGACGTTGGTAATGGGTTCATATGCTAACGTGGTAAGGCGAAAGGTAAGTACCTCTTTCCTAGGAAGAAGAAGAATGAGCTTATCGAAAAAGCAATTTGAAGGTTTTTATGATTCCGACGATTTTGGAGACCTTTGATTCTTCTTTTGCCTTATGCCTAGCTTAAAGGCGTAAAAGAAAGCGCTTGTTGGGAGGCAACCCAAGATGTTTTTACTACTGTTTTTAGTGGTCTTGATGATTGTTACTACTATAGCAACATCATTGTATCTTTATTTTCAAGCTTTGTGCCAAGTTATAGCCTCATATGACAAGGGAAGTGAAAGTTGTGACATGCTGTCCAGAAAACAGATTCTGTCCTCGTGATGGAAAAATTCGAAACAAATCACCAGTTCATCTTTTTGAGCAGAATTTTGTACACCGCGTGCTCTATACAATCACGGTACTTTCGTATGTGCTGAGTTTTTTTATTTGAGTTACAGAAGTACCCCTGAAATTTTTTTTACTTCCTGCTGTTCTGTTTTTCTTTGAAAAAACCTTTTGGCAATCTTCAGAAACAGTAGATCTTCAAGAATATCTTTATAACCAGTGGGGAAAAAATTATTTATTAAGGGTACTAACCTCTCTAATCAGCTTATGATGAGTTGTGTATGAAGGGAGTTTTTAAGTGTGCGATGGAAGATGATGAAAGAAGATTCGGGAGTGTCAAGCGCTCAAGCTTGGGGATACCCCATGCATCCCAAATAAATATTCAAGGAGACTCAAGCATCTAAGCTTGGGGATGCCCCCGAGCATCCCCTTCTCCATCAACAATCATCAGTTCGTCCTTCGTCTCACTATATTTTTATCACTTCATGCGTTATGTGCTATGCTTGGAGCGTCTCACTCTTAGGTTTTCTTTTTTATTTTATTTAGCTTTGCTTTCTGTTCATAACAAGTTAGATCCCGTCTTACTTTGTGTGGGAGAGAAACACGCTCCACTTTCAAAATCTAGAACACATGATAGGATTCTTCATGCCTATCTTTTGCTGTTGTGTGTTCTTTATCTTTTCGTAGCTACTGCCATGTTTTGTTTTAGTTTTAGTTTGTCATTAGCAAGAGCCTTGGATTTTGTTTAATTTATTGCTGGAACTCTCTTTAGTTTTCATGTTTAACTTGTTAAGAGAGTAGGTTGTTGCACTGAGTTATGTGGTGTTTTGAGAAGTAGGTAATTGAGGTTGCTATTTAATTTTAGTAGTAACCTGCAATAGTTTTGAGGTATTGATGTGAGTAATGTTTGAACTTTTGGTGTCAAGAGCTCTAGCCTATTAGTGATAGTTGTCGTATTTTGGGCAATCTATGTTTATTTTCAAAACCTACAAACTACTTGAGAACTCTAGCTACTAGATGGATCACTACTCTTCTGAGGAGTCGGATATTAGAGTACACTCATGTACCATGAGTCGAGGATGCGCAAGGATAACCAAACCCCCATACACTCCTCCTCGGGGTACTTGTCTCTTTGTGAACCTCCTCATTAGATTGAGAGTTACCGATAATAAGTGCATGAGTTCTTTGGACTAATGTAGGTATTGAAAGTTGACACTTCCACCTCCTCATATTTGCTAGCCTCTCCTGTGTCGTGCCTTGCCTCCTTCTCACTCGGAGAGTTGGCGTCCACCTTCGCCGGTACATCCAAACCCTTGGCATGATACGCTCTCTCATTATAAACCTCCTTATATCTTTCCTCAAAACAGCCACCATACCTATCTATCAAGGAATTTACATAGCCTTTCCGAGATATATTGACGTGCAACTTCCACCTCTTCATGACTTGATATTCATGTCATACATGTTCCTGCTACACTGGCTGCGGCTTAAATTGCATATATCATGATAGCTACATCTTCTTTATGATTTGAGTACCTTGTAAAGTGTGAAAGATCTTCTATACCCTCTTCTAAATTAGAGTGTTTCCCTTAAGTGAGGAAAAGATCCCAAAGTGGAGAAAATAAAAGATCCCAAAGATGAAAAATGAGAGTTAAATATAAGAGCCATTGAGGCCACAAAAAATAGAAAAAATAGAAAAAAGACAAAAAGAAAAAAGAGAGAAAGGGGTAACACTACTATTCGTTTGAAAGATCCACACTAGTACTCCCTCTTATCCTTGTACTCCATAGAGATGATCATGCATATAGCTATGTGGGGACCTTCACACTATAGAACTTGGATTGCATATTCCAAGGATGAGCCTCCTCAAAAGAGCTCTAGGTCTTCATGAGAGAGCAAGTTAGATGCACCCCCACTAGTTCCATTGAAGAGCTTTTCATCTCATATGTGCATCTGTTGCATGGCAATCCCTACTCCTCACATCATATCTATCATATGGCCCTCTCGCCTATGATTGTCCTCATTGATGTGAGCCTTTCTCATCCTTTTTTTCTTCCTCCTCCACCATATCTCTCTCTTTGCCATCCTAAGTGTCAACTCTCGTGCTTACGCTCATCCATTGCATGAGTGCTCAAAATATCGAAAAGGAGTGGATCAAATTGACTTGTACCTGGCTAGTGGTCTGGGGACGAGTCAAGATAAGATTCCAAAGAAGAACAAGTGTGATACTTTAGTAGATTGAGTTCACAACACAAAAATACTTTTTTCTCGTATTCCCTATCCCCCTTCTTGCACGCAAACACCATTTGAAGACATTCGAGTCACGGACAGCGAGAGCTCTTGCACCTAATGTTCTTTAGTTCTTTGTTTCAAAGCTAATATAGACTCTTGCATGTTATGACTTGAATTGAATTACATACCTTGATTTCTTTACTTTTAAAAGTTCTTATATGGTTGCTAGCCTGTTATCATTTACCTACTCGAGGACGAGCAGAAATTAAGCTTGGGGATGTTGATACGTCTCAAACGTATCGATAATTTCTGCTCGCTCCATGCATGTTTTGTGTGATATTGCTATGATCTAGATAAACTTTCATACACTTTTGATCATGTTTGGACTAACCTACTGTAAGGCCCGATATGCGGTACTATTTCAGATTCGGACGTTTCCACCCGAACCCGAGGACGAAGCACATATCGGTCCCACCGTGAAATATGACGAAGTCATATATCCCGGATTTCAACATGATATCACAACATTGCACATACAAGGATACAACATCTCATACAATCGGTATACAGCAGCCTGAATACAATACATCAGCGGAAGACATACGCCTGAGTACAGGCTACAATCAGATGCCTAGTGGCAAAGGTAAAACACACCATTCCCGTAACCACACGGGTCCAGGCTCTCCGCCGGGATCCACCTAACTAGTCGTCGTCGAGTCTCCGCGGAGGCGTCCAGGAGAAGGGTCGTCCAGCTCCACTGAAGTCCAACGTCGATTGCATAACGTGCGTAGAAGAGAAAAAGAAGGGGTGAGCTATATCAACAAGTCATGTAACTAACTTCTCATGGTAAGATGGAGGTAGTGGTTGAGGTTGCAGCCGCACTAGCAATATATGAGTGGCTAACGATCTATTTTAGAGTAAGATGAGAACCAATCATTCGATGAGGAATCGCCTCCAACAAGTCTTTCTATCAGATACTTACGCAATCATAACACCTATCCTATCCTTGTCCTCCTCTTCGCATGCCGACGAAGAAGAAGCAGTCAAGGCATGCACACGTTGATCAAGTTATTTAAGATTATCTCAGTTGTTGTTGTCTATGAACAAGGAGTAGGTCTCAAGTCGTACATAACCGTGGTGTCGGGACCCGGGGTTAGCGTATGCAAGTACAGTTAAGACATAGTCATATGGAGAGCCGAGAACCGCACCCACTTGTCTAAGCAGACAAGGCCAAGCACTGAACATTCTCGGAAAGCATCATACGTGAGGGGCATCCCATCCAGGCCGGATGATCAACTGAGATGGGTCCTCATCGTCCGCACACAAGTCAAATGATATGGGTGGTGAACTCCAATATTCAAAGACAAGTCGCCTCAACCATACTACCGACTATCTCAAAACTCTTACATAGACTTACTCCAGCCCGATCACTTAGTCGGGGTCTAGGGCGGGCTCGATCATACCACAAAGTGTGCACGAGACGGAGTCTCGAGCAATCGCATCGCGATGCCCCAAGCTGCGCACATCTAAGGGCCACTTGGTGTATGAAAGACCGCCAGCCAGAACACAACTAAGGTCTCGAAAACCCATACAAAGACATGCATGTTATAAACATACACGCAGCACACATGCCTTGTATGAACAACAGGTACCATTGCAATTCTCTACAAAGTGTACATTTTATTTATAACTCTTATAGAGTGGAAACAGAGATCACATACATGTGATCCAACATTACATTACAAGCGGAAGCAAATTATGTCTGAGTATAGACAAGTTTAACAAATGGCTTAAGAAGCCGTATTTAAACACAAAGCCCTCCACGAGGGAACCAGTCGTCTGACTGGGACTAGACTAGTTGGTCTTCAGTCGTCCAGCTCGATGAAGAAGCCACCTTCGGGGTCAGTGGCATCATCTAAAACATAGATTAAGCAAACGTGAGTACAAAGTCGTACTCAGCAAGACTTACATAGGAGCTATACTACTCATGCACATGTATCAAGGTAAAGGGAGGTGGGGTTCACTTGCAGAAGTGCCAGCTTTGACTTGGCTAATCCTGAACTACGAGTACCAGACTTTGAGGTAAGAAGCGTACACGAGTCCACTACTTTCTCCAATCAATACACCACTATGGTGCCTTCCTCGACTTCCCCACGAGAAAGCATGCCATAGCACTCACACTTATCTTGGTGTGTTTTAGAAGTATCCGGTTCAAGTTATCTAATAATCAAGCTAAGCTTTCCAAGCAGTCCATAACCGCGGACGCGGCTATTCGAATAGTTTTGTTAACCTTGCAAGGGTGTACCGCTACACACACATGATCATCATTTACCGCCTTTGATCTCGACACCATTCAAGGGGTGCCAGCGAGGATGCTCACCACAACTGTTACCTCATAGCCGATCTAGTCCGAGAAAGCCGCCTACTTGGGTTGGTTACCACAATCGTGAACCCGGCCGGTTTACCGAAGTGGACCCAAGTGATGTGTGCGTGGTGCATAAGCCGGTCTCGGATGAGCCGTTCTCTCACTTAGCAGCCAGGCCACAGACCTACCAGAACTCCAAACTATTGCGACATCTGGACATCGAAAGGGATGAGTTAGTAAGTTGAGAGGGGTCAGTTAGCCCAATGTGTGGTTGTACTCTTCATCTTGGATCACCACACAAGAACTCGTACTAGGGCGGTGTTCAACGAGACAACCCACTGTGTACTCCTACACAGCCTCTGATCGTTCACCTTGTATTAGGGTCCATTCACCAACACTTTTCTACCATCATCAACATGATCATTCCCATCCCGACTCACATCACAGTAACAACATGGTATCATACTAAGCATGCAATAAGCAGTAATATTGCAGGGGTTACATGATATCAAACAACTCGTACATTTGCTAGGATTGTGGTTTTCTTACTATTGTGACAAAATGATAGGTCATGCAAAGGAATGGGTTCATCTATGCGGTAGAAACGAAGCATGGTGATCATCCTAAACAATGCATAAGCGAGACATGAGAGGGAAGTGGGATTTTATCGACATGATCAATGGGGGTTTGCTTGCCTTGCTGACGAGGTTCGGGTTCGGGGTCTTCAACGTAGGGGGTGACCTCGGGTTCCGGCTCCACGTCTATCAGCAACATGACAATCATAGGATCAACAGAATGTACAATGCACAATCACATGAATAAGATTGAAAAGGTGATGTTCATGGTACTGATGTGTTGAGCATTCCATTTAAATGGAGTATATTGCAAATTGAATTGCAAATTCAAACTCCACATTTGAATTCAAATTAACCAAGTTGTATATGACATAGTTTGATCATTTTGAATTATCTTCAATTGTATAAGATATGCCTCTGATGTGTGGTTGAATTATAATATAAATCCATGGTCCAAGTTGCAAGATCATTTGATTTGAATTTGAATTAAATTCAAATAAAGCAAATGACATATGCTACTGGTACCATTTCAAAATCAACTCAAACAGAGTTTAAAGTTGCATATTTGGAAAGATAATTTTCTCCTGATCATTTTTCATATATTATTTGTCCAATTTGGAGTTAATATGAATTTTCTATGAATTTCCAAAGTTTGGGGTATTTTCTAGAATTTCTGGAATTCTTTTAATTCAAATTGATTTTCTGGAAATTCATAAAATGATTTATTGCGTCAGCTGACATGTGGGGTCACCTTGTCAGTGACTGGGTTAATTAACCCGTGGGTTAAATTAATCCAGTGGCTTAATTAAGCCACTGGGCCCACTGGTCATTGACCCAGGGGGTCATTAGCCGAGTAATTAACGGGAGGGGGGGGGGGTCTGGCTAACTCGCCGGCGGCTAAACACCGGCGACTGGAGTCGCGGCGGCGCTGCTCGGGGAGGACGAATCCGGCCACGGGAGGGGAAACGGAGGGTACCGGCTTGTTCCTGGAGATCGTCCGCGTCTTCTGGAGGCAACAGGGGGTCGCGGGATGGTCGGGAGCGACGACGGCGACGACTCCGGCGGCAACAGAACCACGGCGAGGTCATAGTCGACGTTGTAGTGCAAGACTTGAGGCGATTCGGGGCGCGTTTGAACGCTGGCATGTTCAGGAGCCAAACGCACGCACTAGGGGTTCACGATGAGCACTGGAGCGAGGAGGACGACGACCATGGCGGCGACCTTCCTCTGCTCTCATGGCGGAATCGTCTAGGGGGGGATTGAGGGGCCGCAAGATTAGGGGTTCTGCTCACCAGGAGGTGGTGAACGCAACGGCGCAGGCGGTGGAGACGGAGAGGCTTCAACGACGACGAATTCGCCGGAGTTGGCTTGCGGGTCCGGCGGCAACGTGGAGAAGATTCCGGCGGCTACAGAGCGTCCGAGCTCGATTCCTTCTGCACGGAGTCGAAGTCGAGGATGGCGAGGAGGATGGACAGCACGGCGCAGCTCAGGGACGTCGTTGGCCACGCGGGCTTCAAGCTATGGCGACGGCGGCGTCCTGTTCTTCTCGCGGCTCAGCGAGAGAGAGGAGGATAGGCACTGGGGAGGGGGGGGAATGGACTGCGGAGGCTGAGGGGAGTCTCCAGACGCGAGAAGAGGCCAGGGGGAGGCCTGGAAGCTCTCGGCGGCGACGTGGCGTCCCCGGCTAGCTCGGTGGCATTCCACCGAGCAGCTTGGAGGCGCGGGATGGGGAAGAAGACGCCCCTGCCCCTGTGGGCCGGCTGGGCTGGGGTGGGCCAACTTCGCCTGGGCGCCAGGTAAGGATTTCTGATTGCTTTTCTATTATTCTTTTTTGACATTTGTTCTATTTAGCCAAAAAAAATAGCTAAACATTTTTTTTAAATGCTGAATTTTTTTATGTGGCCTCATAATAATATTGACTAGCCACTTATAAAGTTTCAACATTTTTAAAATTCAAATAATTTGAATCTTAACTCAAATAAGGGTAGTTCTTTAATTCCAAGGCACTGTTTGAATATTTGAAAAATCTATGAGCATGGGGTGGGTCCCACATCACTTGATATGTGATCACACTCATTTATAAGACTTCTCAAAATTCTAACATGAATTTTTGGAGAAGATTTTTATCTGGCCTTTTGAATTAATTCATCTGGGGGGTGTTCCTTCTCCCATTTGGATTTTGAAGTTGATTTCCTTTGAAAATTTGACATGATGCAAGGTTACTTGATCCTATCACATTACCTAACAAAGGGTTCTGACAACTCGCCCCCACTCAACAGAATCTCGTCCCGAGATTCAAAAGTCTGCGGGAGGAAGGTGGGGTACTCGGCACTGAGACGGTCTTCTCTTTCCCACGTAGCTTCTCTCTCAGAGTGGTGTGACCATTGCACTTTCAGAAACCTAATCTTCTAACGACGAGTGACACGCTCTGCGGAATCAAGAATACGAACGGGGTATTCTCGATAAGAAAGGTCATCTTGGAGATCAAGTGTTTCATGGTCGAATTCGCGGATGGGGTCCTTGAAGCAACGCCTGAGTTGGGACACATGGAATACATCATGTACTCGGGAGAGGTGCGGAGGTAGTTCAAGTTGGTAGGCAACTTCTCCAGGTTTAGCAATAATTCGGAAAGGTCCGATGTAACATGGGGCCAACTTGCCTTTGATACCGAAACGTTGGGTTCCCTTCAGAGGAGTAACCCGAAGGTAAGCCTTCTCATCCAGATTGTAGCTCTCTTGCCTATGATGAAGATCATAGTAGCTTTTCTGATGAGACTGGGCTGCTTTCAATTGATCACGAACAATGCGAACTTGCTCTTCTGCTTCCTTGATCATATCAGGTCCAAGGAATTGTCTTTCACCGGTTTCTGACCAGTTTAAAGGTGTTCGACATCGTCGTCCATAAGAGAGTTCAAAAGGAGCCATGTTCAGACTAGATTGAAAACTATTGTTATAAGCAAATTTGGCAAATGGAAGAGACTTCTCCCAATTCTTTCCGAATGAGATAACACAAGCTCTGAGCATGTCTTCAAGAATTTGGTTAACCCTTTCGACTTGACCGCTAGACTGAGGATGGAAAGCCGTACTAAAGGAGAGATGAGTTCCCATAGCATTCTGAAAGCTTCCCCAAAATCTAGAGGTGAAAAGGCTACCACGATCAGAATTGATTTCCAAAGGAACACCGTGAAGTGATACAATACTAGAGATGTACAAGTTCGCTAACTGGCTAGCAGTTATAGACTCGCGAACCGGAAGGAAATGAGCAACTTTGGAAAGCCTATCTATGACAACGAATATGGCATTGTTTCCTTTCGGGGTTTTTGGAAAGCCGGTGATGAAATCCATACCGACTTTGTCCCATTTCCACTCTGGAATAGGCAAAGGTTGAAGTGTACCAGCAGGTCTTTGATGTTCTGCCTTAATGCGACGACAAAATCACATTCGGCAACAAATTGAGCAATGTCTCTCTTCATCCTAGTCCACCAAAATCTCTGGCGTAGATCTCGGTACATTTTTGTGCTACCGGGATGAATTGAGAGGGGTGTGTCATGGGCTTCCTTGAGGATGAGTTGCCTTAGTTCCCTATTCTTAGGTACTACCAAACGATTTCCAAAGAAAACCGTTCCCTTGCTATCTGTGGAGAAACATTTAGCAACTCCGCTAGCAATGTTCTCCTTGATCCGGCGAACACCTCGTGCACGCCTTTGGGCAACTATGATTTGATCCTCAAGAGTTGGTTTCACCACCAAGGTAGAAAGATAGCCATGAGGAACAATTTCAAGGTTGAGCTTGCGAAAGTCCTCATGAAGAAGTGGTTGATACTGTTGTAACATGAGGTTGTTACAATACGACTTACGACTTAGTGCATCAGCCATGACATTGGCTTTGCCTGGGGTGTAATAAATTACTACGTCGTAATCTTTTATCAACTCAATCCAGCGTCTTTGCCTGAGATTAAGATCTGGCTGGGTGAAAATATATTTGAGGCTTTGGTGGTCTGAATAAATCTCGCAACGGTTACCAAGGAGGTAATGTCGCCAAGTTGTTAGGGCATGAACTACGGCAGCGAGTTCAAGGTCATGGGTAGGATAGTTCTCTTCATGTGGCCGCAATTGGCGTGAAGCATAAGCTACCACATGTCGATCTTGCAGAAGTATGCATCCTAACCCTTGCCGTGATGCATCACAATAGATCTCGAAATCCTTTTTGGTGTCTGGAGGTGCAAGTACGGGTGCAGAAGTCAATCTTCTTTTTAGCTCTTGAAAGCTTTCCTCGCACTTGGGAGTCCATAAGAATTTCTTATCTTTCTTGAGGAGTTCAGTTAGAGGCTTTGCAACTTTAGAAAAGTTCTCGACGAAGCGACGGCAATAGCTGGCCAGGCCAAGAAAACTCCTAACTTGCTTAACCGATTCAGGTGGAGTCCAGTCAAGGACGGCCTGAACTCTCTCGGGATTCACAGCAATGCCTTTTGCAGAAATCACGTGGCCTAAGTAGGTCACTTCTGGTAGCCAAAATTCACACTTGGAGAATTTAGCATACATGCGATGCTCTCTAAGTTTCATCAATACCAGCCTTAGGTGTTCGGCATGTTCTTCTTCGTTCTTCGAGTATATAAGGATGTCATCGAGGTAAACCACGACGAACTGGTCCAAATACTCCATGAAGATCGAGTTCATCATGCGTGAGAAAGTGGCGGGGGCATTGGTTAAACCAACGGACATGACGGTGTACTCATAAAGACCATAACGAGTAGTAAAAGCCGTTTTGGGAATATCCTCGTTTCGGATCTTGATTTGATGATAACCTAATCTCAAATCCATCTTGGAGAAGACGGAGGATCCTGCAAGTTGATCATAAAGATCATTGATCCTGGGCAATGGGTACTTGTTCTTGATCGTCGCTAAATTTAGCGGGCGATAGTCTACGCACATCCTTTCTGTTCCATCTTTCTTCGTTACTAACAGAACAGGGCAACCCCATGGTGATGAGCTAGGGCGGATGAAGCCTTTCTCCAACAAAGCTTCCAGTTGGGTTTTAAGCTCAGCTAACTCACGTGGGGCCATTTTGTATGGGCGTCTAGAAATAGGTGCGGTTCCTGGGGCAAGATCCACTATAAACTCTACACATCTGTCGGGTGGCATTCCCGGCAGCTCTTCAGGAAAGACATCCGGGAAGTCACGAACCACCGGAATATCTTCAAGTTCGGGAAGGGGAAGTACATTCAAGGAATGCACTTGGGTTCTTGTTCTGGGTGAGGTATAGTTGACGGTTTTGCCTGAAGGGTGGGTGAGTTTCACGGATTTGCCTTTGCAATCCAGGTAGGCATTCTGTCTTGATAGCCAATCCATGCCAAGGATGACATCAATAACTGAAGACTTGAGGCCTATGAGTGAAGCAAGGAATACTAAACCCTCAATTGCAATTTGATTACCATGGCTTACTCTATTAGTTTGCCATCTTGACCCTGGAGTTTGAATAATCATTGGGGTGGACAATTCAACAAAAGATAACTCATGACGAAGTGCATAACTTTCCGACATGAATGAATGAGATGCTCCTGGGTCGAAAAGAACGGAAGTAGGAACAAAATTGACTGGGAGCGTACCAAGAATGACGTCAGTGGTGTCGTCAGTCTCTTCGGCGGCGATCTGGTTCACACGTCCACGAGTGGCGGGAGGAGCGGGTTTGGCGGTGTAGATCTTCTGGGGTGGCTTGCCACGACCATTGCTGTTGTTGTTGCCTCCGGCACGTGGTGGAGCATTCTGATGCTGGAGCTGGTTCTGGGGACACTCACGAGAATAGTGGCCTGCCTGACCAAACTTGTAACAGGCTCCGAAAACAGTTCTTGGAGCTGGGTGGAACTGGGTGGTTGGACGAGGCGCCACATAGGATGGCCTCGGTGGGTTGTTCTGGCGGAACATGCTGTTTGGGATCCAGATCTTGCACTTCTGGGAGCCAGAACTGGATGAGCCATCATCTCTGGGGTGTTTGCGAAAGTCGTTGGGGGTGTTCATGTCCTCTGCCTTGATGGCCTTATTGACAAGGACCTGGAATGTGGCAAAGTCATGAAGATTGAGCTCACGACGAATTCCAGTGTTGAGGCCACGACGGAACCTCTCTTGTTTCTTGGAGTCAGTGGAGACTTCTTCGGTAGCATAACGAGCCAGTCGGTTGAACTCACGACTAAACTCGTCAACGGTCCTTCTGCCTTGAGTGAGGTTGCAGAACTCCTCACGCTTGCGGTCCATGAGACCTTTGGGAATGTGGTGCTCGCGGAAGGACGTGCAGAACTCCTCCCAAGATGCAGGTGGTCCAACGGGACGCATATTCAGAAAGTTCTCCCACCAAGAGCTAGCTGCACCTTCGAGGTGATAGGTGGCATAGCTGACCTTGTCACCAGTTGCAACACGGCCTGCTTGGAGCTTCCTCTCGATGCTGCGAAGCCAGTCATCGGCGTCAAGGGGCTCGGTGGAGTAACTGAAGACCGGGGGATGAAGTCGGATGAAGTCGTTCAGGGACACCAACTCATTGCGCTGCTGAGTGGTGTTGCGTGCGATGACTTCCAGCAGGTGGTGAGATTCACGACGGTTCCTCTCGACCTCCATCAGAACTTGTGCCATCGTGGGTGGTGGTGGAAGGTTGCCTTCCTCCTGGTCATTCCCACGACCCTGGTTACGACCAACCTGGCCACGGGTTCCTTGAGACATCCTGAAGGGAAAACCAAAGTTAAACAGAGTTGATTGGAAGAGTCTAAACAAGGTATTGAAGTACTGGAAGGATTACAGAGCAAAGGAAGTAATCATCCTGACAACATGGTGATAAAGCATACAAGCCATATATTCACAAGCTGTCATACAAACCATACATCGTTTTAGTACAAGCACTAAGCTAATACAAACGTGATGAAGATGATACATCCTTCAGTGGCACTCTGACTTCCTATACATTATTTATCTAAGCCTCTGGAACTTAGACACCTTGCATACAATATACTACGATACTACTACATCATCACTAAGTAAGACCACAGGCGGTCTCACTCATCTCCATCTCCATAGTAGTCCTCATAAAAGTTACCCGCGTATCCCGGTAGTTGGAGGTGACCATCGGAAAACACGGAGGCTTGTGGACCCTGATATCCATTTGGGCAAGGATGGGGCCTAGGTCCAGCGTAGGGTGGAAGCAAAGGACCACGGGGTGGAAAAATGCCTCCAATCTCGGGCCAAGCAACTCGAGAAGGCATCTGAGTCCTCACTGGGTAGATCGCATCATGCTCAACTGATCCAACGCTCACAAAGGGAGCCAAAAGTGTCAGTGCTCGATACAGACGAACACGGGTAGCGTGGAGCTCAAAACGGAGAGCGCGTGCATCACGATCTCTGTCACTAGAAAATCTAGCAGTCATCTGAAGTGCTGGATCCTCTGCAGAGTGATCTGAGTAGAGTCCGGTGTAATATCCCTCTTCTCCTGGAAGTGCAGCAGGGATATAGCGGAAAGAAGTCTCAGCAAAGTGTGCTCCTCTCTCAGCAGTGTCATACATGAGTATGCAGCATCCTGCACAGTCATGTTCTCGGTAACGCCAATGCCATGTCCAAAGTGGATAGGCTGAGTGACTCCAACGTGGTGCGGATAGATCCGGACAATGCAGTGGAACTGCGTTTGGTTGAAGTCGTGAAACTGCTCCTCAACGGTGTACTCAGGGTACCACCGATATCCCACATAGGACATCATCTCGATCAACGTGGCGGGATGGCCATGCACACCGAGGCACCTGGTCAAACGAACAATCTGCCGAGGGGGAAGATCTGCCATCTGAAACAGAAAGGAGTTTGCAAATGCATCAGATTATGAGATAAACCTGGAATGACTCGGACAGCATAACGGCTGTAATTGCAAGAAAAAGAAAATTTCTTACAACATGGAAACAACACTTACATACGATGTAACAAAACAGGGAGCATAACCACTCTAACAAACCGATCACAACTTTCCTACGGCTATGAGGAAGCAAACAACGAGATGTTCTAATCAGACAGAGGAGAGCCTAGTCCTATCTTCCCGTAGAACAAGATAAGGGTGACTCAGAACTCAGAACGAAGGGGGTAAGGAGAAAAAAGAAGCCTTACGTTGTTCCCTTATATACCCAGAGTAACTATATAACTATAGCAAGCTAGACTCAACTTCGGCCAAGGCTACTAGTCCTACAGTCAGTCAAGGGGTGCCAGGGAGGATGCTCACCACAACTGTTACCTCATAGCCGATCTAGTCCGAGAAAGCCGCCTACTTGGGTTGGTTACCACAATCGTAAACCCGGCCGGTTTACCGAAGTGGACCCAAGTGATGTGTGCGTGGTGCATAAGCCGGTCTCGGATGAGCCGTTCTCTCACTTAGCAGCCAGGCCACAGACCTACCAGAACTCCAAACTATTGCGACATCTGGACATCGAAAGGGATGAGTTAGTAAGTTGAGAGGGGTAAGTGAGCCCAATGTGTGGTTGTACTCTTCATCTTGGATCACCACACAAGAACTCGTACTAGGGCGGTGTTCAACGAGACAACCCACTGTGTACTCCTACACAGCCTCTCATCGTTCACCTTGTATTAGGGTCCATTCACCAACACTTTTCTACCATCATCAACATGATCATTCCCATCCCGACTCACATCACAGTAACAACATGGTATCGTACTAAGCATGCAATAAGCAGTAACATTGCAGGGGTTACATGATATCAAACAACTCCTACATTTGCTAGGATTGTGGTTTTCTTGCTACTATGACAAAATGATAGGTCATGCAAAGGAATGGGTTCATCCATGCGGTAGAAACGAAGCATGGTGATCATCCTAAACAATGCATAAGCGAGACATGAGAGGGAAGTGGGATTTTATCGACATGATCAATGGGGGTTTGCTTGCCTTGCTGACGAGGTTCGGGTTCGGGGTCTTCAACGTAGGGGGTGACCTCGGGTTCCGGCTCCACGTCTATCAGCAACATGACAATCATAGGATCAACAGAATGTACAATGCACAATCACATGAATAAAATTGAAAAGGTGATGTTCATGGTACTGATGTGTTGAGCATTCCATTTAAATGGAGTATATTGCAAATTGAATTGCAAATTCAAACTCCACATTTGAATTTGAATTAACCAAGTTGTATATGACATAGTTTGATCATTTTGAATTATCTTCAATTGTATAAGATATGCCTCTGATGTGTGGTTGAATTATAATATAAATCCATGGTCCAAGTTGCAAGATCATTTGATTTGAATTTGAATTAAATTCAAATAAACCAAATGACATATGCTACTGGTCCCATTTTAAAATAAACAAAAACAGAGTTGAAAGTTGCATATTTGGAAAGATAATTTTCTCCTGATCATTTTTCATATATTATTTGTCCAATTTGGAGTTAATATGAATTTTCTATGAATTTCCAAAGTTTGGGGTATTTTCTGGAATTTCTGGAATTCTTTTAATTCAAATTGATTTTTTGGAAATTCATAAAATGATTTATTGCGTCAGCTAACATGTGGGGTCACCTTGCCAGTGACTGGGTTAATTAACCCGTGGGTTAAATTAATCCAGTGGCTTAAGTAAGCCACTTGGCCCACTGGTCAGTGACCCAGGGGGTCATTAGCCGAGTAATTAACGGGGGGGGGGGGGGGGGGTCTGGCTAACTCGCCGGCGGCTAAACGCCGGCGACTGGAGTCGCGGCGGCGCTGCTCGGGGAGGACGAATCCGGCCACGGGAGGGGAAACGGAGGGCACCGGCTTGTTCCTGGAGGTCGTCCGCGTCTTCTGGAGGCAACAGGGGGTCGCGGGGTGGTCGGGAGCGACGACGGCGACGACTCCGGCGGCAACAGAACAACGGAGAGGTCGTAGTCGACGTTGTAGTGCAAGACTTGAGGCGATTCGGGGCGCGTTCGAACGCTGGCATGTTCAGGAGCCAAACGCACGCACTGGGGGTTCACGATGAGCACTGGAGCGAGGAGGACGACGACCATGGCGGCGACCTTCCTCTGCTCTCATGGCGGAATCGTCTAGGGGGGATTGAGGGGCCGCAAGATTAGGGGTTCTGCTCACCAGGAGGTGGTGAACGCAACGGCGCAGGCGGTGGAGACGGAGAGGCTTCAACGACGACGAATTCGCCGGAGTTGGCTTGCGGGTCCGGTGGCAACGTGGAGAAGATTCCGGCGGCTACAGAGCGTCCGAGCTCGATTCCTTCTGCACGGAGTCGAAGTCGAGGATGGCGAGGAGGATGGACAGCACGGCGCAGCTCGGGGACGTCGTTGGCCACGCGGGCTTCAAGCTATGGCGACGGCGGCGTCCTGTTCTTCTCGGGGCTCAGCGAGAGAGAGGAGGATAGGCACTGGGGAGGGGGGGGGGGGGAATGGACTGCGGAGGCTGCGGGGAGTCTCCAGACGCGAGAAGAGGTCACGGGGAGGCCTGGAAGCTCTCGGCGGCGACGTGGCGTCCCCGGCTAGCTCGGTGGCATTCCACCGAGCAGCTTGGAGGCGCGGGATGGGGAAGAAGACGCCCCTGCCCCTGTGGGCCGGCTGGGCTGGGGTGGGCCAACTTCGCCTGGGCGCCAGGTAAGGATTTCTGATTTCTTTTCTATTATTCTTTTCTGACATTTGTTCTGTTTAGCCAAAAAAAATAGCTAAACATTTTTTTAAATGCTGAATTTTTTTATGTGGCCTCATAATAATATTGACTAGCCACTTATAAAGTTTCAACATTTTTAAAATTCAAATAATTTGAATCTTAACTCAAATAAGGGTAGTTCTTTAATTCCAAGGCACTGTTTGAATATTTGAAAAATCTATGAGCATGGGGTGGGTCCCACATCACTTGATATGTGATCACACTCATTTATAAGACTTTTCAAAATTCTAACATGAATTTTTGGAGAAGATTTTTATCTGGCCTTTTGAATTCATTCATCTGGGGGGTGTTCCTTCTCCCATTTGGATTTTGAAGTTGATTTCCTTTGAAAATTTGACATGATGCAAGGTTACTTGATCCTAGCACATTACCTAACAGAGGGTTCTGACACGTGGACACGGCTTCTCGAAAATATTTCACCCTGCAAGGGTGTACCAACTGCCCATCATAGGCTTCGCACGCACGCCCATCTCTCTCAGTTTCTACCCATCACAGGCAGCCATTTTATTATTTAGTTGCGAGAGATCCGAAACGACAGGTCCCTCTACCTAAGAACGCACAAATCCGGGTGGCCCCCGGTGAGTCGACATCCAACTCAAAAGCCGGCCGCGCTCTCGAGTCGGCCTCTACCATCTGGACGAGGTCGGGGTAACTAACCCATCACTGTGGGTAGCCCTCGAGCTTCCAGGTTTGGACCAACAAAGGAACTCTGTCTCCGCTGGCCCGAGTTGTTTTAAAGTCTGCTTGCGGCCGACCATTCACACACACGGGTTTCAAATGGTAAAACCATCTTGGGCCACCACTAGAAATGTTTGAAGCTAGGTAGGTAAGAAAAGGGGACCCCATAGCATCCCAGACGCGGATAGGCACGCTCGTCAAGAGACACAATACCCGGAACTCGGGACCTAGGTGACTCGAATGGAACAAAGCGTCGGGGCGGGATAGCCTAGACCTCCCATCCTTCGTCGAGTATAGTCAACATTATAATAATCATATCATCCACAACAATATAATAATGTGATATCCCAAACCAAGGAGGTAACAGGAGAACAGCTGAAAGAAACCTAGCATGCATACTAAGCAGTGGTTAAGCAGCGAGCAAAAGTAACATAGTCGAACAAGGTTTGCTGGGATGTGGAGGGACATGGCTGTTTGGGTTTATTTGAGAGGCATGAATATAAAGTGGTAGGATCAAGAAATCGTTCTATCCTACACCTAGGCGCGAGTGAGCTGAAAGTTACAAGCATGATATATGCCCCCCCTTACCTGATGAAAAGACGAATCCGAAGGTTTAGTCGATTGATCGCAAACTCGCATAGTCTCCGAACGTTCCCGCGGTAGCACACAAGAAGGAAACACTGGAAAGCAATCAACGGTGCACCACTCTTACTACGGAGCAACATAAGATCAAAGAGAGAACACAAGGCATGGCAACGCGATGGATGTACCGTCGAGAGCGGTTACTAATGGGTTAAGTGGAGTATTCGTCACACACGACGAATACCGCACGTTTACGGTGGTTCAAGTTGTTTAGCTACAAGTGATCAACCAACGGTTGTTCACATGGCAAGGCACCCAAGCATGGCATGTCACACAATCATGGCAAAAGGTTAAGCACAAAGTAAACTACCTATACTAGTCAAGTTAAGTGAGGCAACACCCTAAACATGGCATAACACTAAGTGCCCACGACGATTAACAAGTTTATGACTGTTCTGCCCTAAACCACATTTTAGGTTGGTTAACAACAGAAAACAACCACACAAACACAAAGTACACGAAAAACTAATCAAGTTAGATATAAAGAACACTCCAAACGGAGTTACGGTTAACAAGTTACAGGCACAATCTGCCAACATCAAGAAGCACACTTTAGAGCAATGAATAAACAAGATATGCAATGCAAACATGCTCCAAATTGATATGCAATGTAGTAGACATGGAAGGGAAGGCATGGCAAAAGGAATCATGTAATTAGGCATCATGAAAAATTAATTATAAGCTATGCAAAAAGCTATAAAACATTACTGGTCAAGGACTTAGAGAAAGTCAGGAAAATAGGGCTGAAACAGATATTTTATTGCTGTATAAACAGGTGCAAAACTATATGCAAATGATCAGCAACATGACATAGCAATATATGGGCATGAAGTATACATAATGATTCTCAGGTACAAAAGATATTAAGCAAGCAACATGGCATCGCAAAATAACAGACTTAGTGAAAATCAGAGGTGGCTGTCAACAATAGCAGCATATCAACTTTGGAACTAAATATAATTATGATCAGAAAAGTAAACATGAACATGCAATACATGTAATGGAAGTAGACATGATGCTTCACAATATGCAACAAGAATCACTCAATTCCGATAAACGGTCGCGACACATTCGTCGACCGAAGTTGCAACAAAATATAAACAGCAGCACACTAACAGCAGGATAGCTACTTTGGTTTAAGATACAATCAACATGCAGCAAGAAAATATGGCATGTGGATGCATGGAACTGAAGTATAAACAATGCTTAACAGGATGCAAAAAGAATCAATCAATTCCGGCGAACAGTTGCGAAGCAATCGTCACCCGAAGTTGCAATAAAATAACAGTTCAGCAACTACAGCACAGCTAACGATTTGGTACCCACTTCAACGTAGAATTAAACTATCTAGACGGCCTCAAACGGAAAAACTTTCTACATACGAACGAAAGAGCACGCAAATCTAAACAATCCATCTTTTGGGGGCGAGGTCAAACGAGCTACGGATTTACCGCAAATCGCAACGCAAAAATGAATCAGCATAATAATTAAAAGACTTAGCAGAAATTTCGTAGGTTTTGGAAAAAAAAACAGGCTCATGCCAAAACTCACCCAGTGGGCTTTCGGCCCACCTGGCCGCTGGTGGCCTGGCGCTGGCGACTGGGCCGCATGGCGGTTCCGGCCCGAGGGGCGTTGCGAGCTGGGCCACAGGGAGGCCGGCCCACATGGCGGCTTGGGCGAGCGGCTGGTGGCTCCTCGCTCCCGCACGGGGCAGAGGCAGCGGCGGCGGCGGTTGCCGAACTTCGGCGACCTCCGGCGAGGTCCAACAGGGCACGGGTGACGCGCAGAAAGGGCAGGGGCGCGCGGGCCCAAAGGACGAGGCGGCGGGGTCGTGAACCAAGTTGGGGGCGGCGGCGACATGAGCTCGGGCTCGGCCGAGCTGCTCCCATGGCGCGGCGGCCGGCGGCTCCCGCGGCAGCGACCTGTGAAAGAAGAGAGGAGGGTGAGACGCGGGAGGAGAGGGAGGAAGAGAAGGAGGAGAGGAGGCGCGGTGGGGAGGAGGACCCGGCGGCGCGGCTGGTCCGGCCGGAGGCGCGTGGCGGCGGCGGCCGCCGTGAACCCACGGCCGGAGGTTCGAAGGATAGAGGAGAGAGAGAGAGGAGGCTAGATCCCATCTGGGCCATCGGATATCCGGATCTAACGGTCCAGAACTCATTGGGAAGAAAAATTGACGAAAATGGGGCTATTTGGAGGGGGTGGCTGTAATTTTTTGGTTAGGGAAACCCTAGAAAGGGGTGGGAGTGTGGTGGTCTTTATATAGCCCAAGTGGGTTGCAGTTTGCAAAAACATCCCCGGTTTTTCTCTCGCGCGCGCGGTGTTTACATTTCTGACCGCCGGGGGTCTGCAGTACCTCCGATTCGGGTAAAACTTCAAACTGCGCGATCAGCGAGTCGAGCCGGAGGCGTTCACCTTGCACTAGAACCGTTCTGAGAACACTTTCTGGCGCGCTATAAAAATAACCCGTTTAATTATTAAACCGGGTTTTGTTCCGTTGGCTGCGGCTGGTCTCGTGCGGTTTTCGCGACGATGATCGGGTGAAACCCGGTGTCGCAAAGGTCAAGTGTCAGGGTGGCAAGGGTCGGTCTCCGTCCGGTACGAGATAAGAGGGGAAAAAATAATCACCGATCTATAAATCGGGGATGCAAACACCGCAAACAAATCGGACAATCAAACAATTCACGTCGCAAACAATTTTTTTTATTTTTTCTGAAAACTGGGCTGTTACACCTACTAACTCAGTGCACCCCAGTGTCAGTTCCTGTTTTCTACTGTTTTTCTATTCCAGGTTTCCCCCATATTAAAAATGCTCCAAAAATTCGGGAAAAATCAGATAAAAAATCAGCGCAACGGAGTCTTCCAGAAGCACCCAAGTGGGGCCAGAGGGCCACCACCAGGGGCCCAGGCGGCCACATGGCGCGGCCAGGGGCCTGGCGTGCCAAGGGGGTGCCTGGAACCCTGGTGCCCCCACTGGATGCCTCCCTTCTCCTATTAATTCTCCGTCACGGGGAAACTCCGAAGACAGAACCCTATTTCACAAATTCCCCTCTGTTCCGCCGCCGCCGTGCTTCCAAGATTGGGAGCACCGTCAGGACCCTTCCCGGCACCCTGCCGAAGGGAAGATCGACCTGCAGGAGCTTCTCCTCCACTATGGACGCTTCCCGGATGTGTCGTGAGTAGTCTACCTTGGACCATGGGTCCGTGATCAGTAGCTATGTGATGTTCTCGTCCCCTCTATGTTCTTCACGGATTAGACCTCGTGAGCTGCCCTACATGATCGAGGCACATATGTAATTCTTTCTGCTTTTGCTATGCTGAGTTTGGAGGGATCTGATGGATTATGAGATTATGTTCAGATTGTGATAGAGTAATATAATTGGTTCTTATCTTTTGTATTTTTGTTCCGAGGTAATTCTTGCATGTTCTCCGTTGCTATTTTTTGCTTTGGAAAAGTGGTAGGTAGTGACTCCAAGACGGAACGTTATGCTCGATTGTGGGTACATGTCCCCTGATGACACGCTTGAGTGACAGAAACATGAGTCTAGGGGATGTGCTGTGGCCACAAGGGGGAAACAACGGTGCTTGTAACCGCGGTTATAAGGATTGTTTACTTTACGCAAAGTTCTTTTTAATGCAGTTGTCTGTTGCTTTGGGTTTACACTTTGGGTGGGGCTCGCAACTTAATACTAGCGAGATGTTCTGGATAGATATCTCTAGGTCGACGATTAGTAGTAGATGCAGATTGATTTCGGTCTACTTATCTTGGCATACTGCCCATGCTTTTGAGCCTCTTCCTTTCTTTTGTAGCATTGTGGTGCGTTTATAATCCTATAAATTGCCCTTCTGTAATTTGTTTACCTCGCATAGCAATCTTATCGTCTTTTAGGAGAGAGACATCACTAGTGAACATCACGGGACCCCGGTCCATAATCTCATCACTGTTTACACGCTCATTTACTTTATTGCATTTTACTTTCAGTTGCTATCATTATCATTATCATGTGTCTTTGATCCTTTGTAAACATCAAGGCCGTAGAGATTGACAACCTCTCTGAACTTCGTTGGGAGCAAAGTTAATTGTGTTGAGTGCAGGTCCGCGTCAGGTGCGCCGCTGACACCTACTTATCATCGCCGGAGTCCTACTTGTCGATACTCAATCTCGGTATCTTCACCAAGGGAAACTTGCTGCTATGCTGCATCTTAACCTTCCACTTGGGGTAACCAACGAAGGGCGAGAAGCAATCCTATCTCGCATATCACCCATCTCTCTTTTGGACAAAACCGTGGTGGTACAAACCCCTGGGGGAGTGCTCAGAGCAAACAGTGTATGCAAAGATCTGTCAATTGAGATATATGAAGTGAAGTTTCCAGCTGCCGTTATTCTGCTGGAATCCAAGGGGCTAGATGCAATTCTTGGAGTGGATTGGCTCACAGATCATCAGGTTCGCCTTGCCTTCCAGACCCGAATAGTGAAGCTGGTTAACCTAGACGGAAAAGCGGTCCGGTTCACCGCCATTGGAATGCCACGAAAGAACGAGTTATTGGTGTGCAAGATCACCACCACTGACATGGACAAGATTCCAGTAGTCAGAGAATTCCCAAATGTATTTCCAGAAGAATTGCCAGGTATGCCACCAGACAGGGAACTGGATTTTGCTATTGAGATTGTTCCCGGGACATCCCTAATATACAAGAAGTACTACTGAATGTCGTCTATAGAACTGGTAGAACTGAAAAAGAAGTTGGACGAGTTATTGTAGAAAGGATACATTCGTCCCAGCACCTCACCATGGGGGTCACCTGTGTTGTTTGTCAAGAAGAAGGATGGCAGCTTGCGAATGTGTGTGGACTACCGACCACTAAATGAAGTCACCATCAAGAAAAAATACCCGTTACCCCGCATTGATGATCTGTTCGACCAGCTAAATGGTGCACAGGTATTTTCCAAGATAGACCTTCGAACGGGCTATTTGTTGGATATATGCTCTAGAGTCAAATAATATATGATTATTCCCATATATCTAAGCAAGTTCATAACCAGTTTCATACCGTTCTAGAACTGTGTAAACAATGGTACAGGTGTGGTATAGAAACACCCGACGGTCCTAGTTAGCCTCTATATCAATAACTAGTTCATGGTCAATATGATGATCGTTGTTTCGCGATCATGGACAATTAAGTCTATTGACTGTGAGGTCACCTCACTGGATGATTGACGTGATGAACATTACCCAAAGTAAGCATTACAACATGATCAAACTTATGAAGGTTCAGTGTTGTAATTACAGAACGTAGTAGACCGTTCCTTTGACCGTGAGTACTTGCATAATTGCTATCTTCTCGGATGATTTGACTTACATCCCACCGCCTGACTGAAATATGCTGGCCATAATGGTTGTATCTTGGGTATTCCGTTGAGATATGTTGAGGAGTATTGTTACAATTGCGGGATTTGTCAATCCATGTGATGGATAGATACTAAGGGCCCACTCGGTGAGATTCCATCCATAAAGCTGCGCAGCGTGTGACTAGGTCACGGGGATGAATTTCACAGAACGAGTGAATAAAGATTTGTCAGTAACAAGGTTGAACAAGACATTGGATGTCATTGATTGAATCTCGAACTAATCCAGTATCGATGACCAAGGGAATTCTATACGACGTAAGGTCCAATCGGTTTTGATATCCGGAATGCACAGGGGTCATTATGGGCATCCAGGTCCCGCTGATGATCATTGACCGTAGCCTCATCTCGGTCATGACTGGAGTGTTCTCGGACCGTAGGGTAACACACTTAAGGGCTCGATGAAATCGGAGAACTTTTCGGAACTATTGGAGTTACCGAAGGATAAAGGAAGCAGCCCCGGAAAAGTTTCGTGTTGACCCGAAGGAGTTTCGGAGTGAGCCGGAAGGTGTTCCGGATCACCGGGAGAAGGAATAACATGTTTTAGTTATTAATTAATTGAATTAATAATTAAAAACTTTTTATTTTTATTAAAAGGTGCTATGGGCCTTATTTATGAAAGAGGCCCATTAGGGAATAAAGGGAAAAATAAAAAGAAAAAAAGGAAAGAAGGGGGGAGGCGCCATGGGCCCTAGGCCCATGAGGGTGGCGCACCCCTCCCCCCCTTGGCCGGCCACCTGTCCCTAGCAAGGAACTTTAGTCCCACCTTGCTAGGAGAGAGGGGTTGATGATACGTCTCAAATGTATCTAATTTTCTAAACACTTTTGCTATTGTTTTGCCCTCATTCTTGCATGATTTGGACGAAACTAACCCGGACTAACGATGTTTTCAGCAGAGCTGTCTGTATGGGTTTATTGTGTGCAGGAAAATGGATTTTTAGGTGTCTCCGAAAATTCCAGGAAAAATCACAGAAAATCCACGCACCCGAAGGACCAATATACCAGAAGTAGGGCCAGAGGGCAGCTAGGGGGCCCAGGCGCCCTGCTGGCGCGGCCCCACCCCTGGCCGCGCCAGGACGCCGCCTGGGAGGGTCCTCCCCCCTCTGGTGCCCTACTTTCCCCCCTATTTGTTCCTGTGGCGAGAAAACGCCAAAACAGAAGTCGTTTTCCCAATTCTCGTCGCGAAGCCGCCGCCACCCTCTGTTCTTCTCCGGGAGGGCTAATCTGGAGGCTGTTTTGGCCTCCGGTGAGGGGAGATCATCGCCATCGTCATCATCATCACCACTCCATCCTCCCTCCATGACTTCTCCTTCCATGTGTGAGTAATTGCCTGCTGTAGGCAAAGGGGATGGTAGGGATTGGATGAGCTAGATCATGTAATAGTTTATCAGATTGTTGGGGGCATGTTGCCTATCATCTAGATTGGTGTTTATCATCTTTGCTTCAACTTGTTGCTCTTAATGCTTGTCACTTTGGGCCCGAGTGCCATGTTTTGAGATCTGAACCCTATGTGTTTGCATGAATATATTTGTGTTCTTGATCCTATCTACGAGTTGTATGCACCTGTTATAGTCCGAAACCGGCGATCCCAAAGGTGACAGCTTGGGACACCAAAGGGGATGGACTATAGTTTGAGGATTCCTTGTATCCATTGATTGTTAATGCTTTGTTCCGGTGCTCTTTAACAAGAGCACCTTAATCTCCTTAAGTTCCTTTTGTCCCCGTTCGTAGCGGGATGGTAGGACAAAAGATGTTGTGCAAGTTCTTATTGCAAGCACGTACAACTACCTGTGGGTTACATGCCTAATGTTTGATATATGCCTAGATGATCATTGCTTTTCTGTGTGCCTTTCCCCAAGTTAAATGCATGATGTATCTCATCCATGCAGCACCCAACCATCCATCTCCCTAGCCTACAGTCTTTTTAATTCTGCTGGTTACTAGTTGTTTTCTTTTGCTGTTTTACTTTCGCTGTTTTACTGCCACTATTTCCGTTGCCACCATCACTTCCATATCGCATTTACTATTAATATCTTGTTGCAAGTAAGTGTATCTCAGGTGCGGTTGAATTGACAACTCCACTGTCAAAGCTTCTGGGTATTCTTTGGATACCCTTGAGTCGAATCTATAAATTGGGTTATTCTTACCCGCGAAGACTATCTCGATCCCCTGCAGTTGTGGGTTATCAAGGCTGTTTTCTGGCACCGTTGCCGGGGAGCATAGCTTTATTCACAAGTCTACCTGAAGTATTTTACCTGCTGCAATTTATCCGCTATGGGTAAGAAAGAAGACCCCAAGGTTCCGATCTTACCATCCCATACAAGATAAGGTATTGTTCTGAACACTAGTGCTACACTTGATTCACCTTTAGTTATGAGTAAGTTTGCTTCACCTCCACCACATGATGCTTCTACTGAATCCATTACTATGTCCGATACTTTTGATGATCCTTATACTACTCTTGATGATATTGGTTCACTTGGTTACTCTTGAGAAACAGATCGTTGCTGCTGCAAAAAAATCTGGAATTGAAATTCCTGTTACTCGCTACCCTATTGGTGGAACTTACAATTATCCCGATTTGAGTAAACTCAAGGAGAGACTCCTTGAGGATGATTATATTATGCTTGATGATGATTTATGCAGGGAGCTAACAGATTTTGTCGACTCTTACCCCGGTGCTATTAAGAAGATTCTCGAAAAACACTCCTTGAAGAACAAGACCGTTCCTGATCCTGAATTTGCTACATCTCCTATATGCATCAATGATCCTGATTATAATTTCTCTGTTGATCTTTCACTTATATCTATGGTTGAAGCTGACCCCTTTTATGGCAGAGAAAATGAGAACTCTATTGCACACCTGACCAAACTCACCGAGTTGGGTGGCCTGTTTACTACGGATGAAAAGATACGAAACTTTTATGTGACTAAGCTTCTTCCTTTCTCTTTGAAGGAAGGTGCTAAAGCATGGTAGGATGCACTACCATGTGGTTCCATTAAGAGTCCTCAAGACTTAGCTCACTCTTTTGTTGATAAGTACTTTCCTGCTCATATGCAACATGCTGCTTTACAAAGAATTTATAACTTTAAACAGTTGCAGGATGAGCACCTCCCTTAAGCATGGGGGAGGTATTGCAGTCTGATCCAGGCTAGACCGGGACATGGAGTCCCTAAGAATGAATTAATTGATATATTCTATGCTGGTCCAACCGATGAATCCAAATCCTATTTGGACAGTTGTGCTGGTCGTATTTTCAGGAAAAGAACACCGGACGATGCCGAAGATTTAATGGGCAAGATTGCCAAGAACCACGAAGATTGGTCCGTCCCTAAACTACCTCCACCACCAAAAAAGAGGGGCATGCTCGTCCTAAGCCCCGAAGATATGAAAGAAGCAAAGAAGTCTATTAAAGAAGCCCCAAAATCATGTAAATCCATCTCTCCTTGTGTTGGTTCTCCTGCTGTTGATCTAATATAAAGGCAGTAGGGGGGTGCCCCTACTGTCATAAAAGCTTCAAAAAAAGATTCCTTGCGCGACCCATAGTAAACCCGGTCGCCCAGCCAACCACACCTGGGAAGATTGAAATTACATGACAGAATTTGCACGTCGTGGGAACCAGGGACCTCCCGGGTCAGGTGGTGGAGCTGGCCAGAACTGTAACAACCAAAACCCTGGCTACCAAGGAGCCGGTACAATACCACAACACCAAGGACCCGGAGGAGGGGCCCAACAAAATCAGTCAGGGCTTGCTGGATTCCAAGCAAACCCGAAAAAACTCCATGACCGTGCAGCATATCACGTTTTCACCACCAGCAGTTCCAGGAGGGATAGGAAGCTGCAACGGAGATCTGCTATCGCTGTGACTGCAGAGCCGGCTTGGCCCAGGTGGCTTAATTGGTCAGAACAACCAATCACTTGGACAAGGGATGATCGCCCCCCGGTGGTGGATAACCCGGGGGCCCCTGGCTCTAGTAGTCTCTCCACAAATTGGAGGATATCCACTTGAAAAAGTGCTCACGGACGGAGCAAGCAGCATCAACATCCTTTATTCTGAAACTTTCCGCTGGATGGGGCTGACCCAAAAACAGCCGCAACCCTCCAACACCGTTTTCCACGGAATAGTCCCGGGAAAGTCAGCACGTCCGATAGGCAATATCTACCTGGAGACGGCTTTTGGAAACGCCGAAAATTTCCGCTCCGAGCTCATACCCTTTGAAGTGGTAAAACTCGAGAGCCCATATCACGCCATTTTAGGTAGACCGGCTTACGCCAAATTCATGGCTCGCCCATGTTATGTCTACTTAAAACTAAAGATGTCGGGTCCTAATGGCCCAATCACGGTCGATGGAAGTCGATCCAGCGCAGTGGAGTGTGACGAACAACACGTCAAATTTTCCGAGTCGACACGCGGCAAAGAGGACTTGTCAGTATAACAAGAAAAGGTAGACCCGGCAGACCCCACAATCCTGAAGAAACCGACTCCCGACAACAACCCCAAGTTCGAACTGGCTTAGGATACAAAGAAAGTTGACTTTGTCCCTGGTGACTCTTCTCAGCAGTTCATCATTGGGAAAGAGTTATCTGATAAATAGGAAAGCGTGCTCATCGAGTTCCTCCGTGAGAATCTGGACATATTTGCATGGAAACCCTCTGATATACCGGGTGTCCCGAGGGAACTCGCTGAGCACCACCTAAACATAGATCCAAAACTGAAGCCGATCAAGCAATTCCCCCGCCTCTTCAACGACGAAAGGAGAAACGCTACTGGGGAAGAGATAGCCCGGCTCCTTGCTGCCGGGTTCATCATGTAATTCTTCTATCCAGAATGGCTCGCAAACCCGGTCCTCGTTTTGAAAAATAACGGGACCAGGCGCATGTGCATCGACTACACAGACTTAAATAAGGCCTTCCCGAAGGACCCATTCGCGCTGCCTCGTATTGACCAGATCATAGACTCGACTGCAGGATGTGAGCTCCTATGTTTCCTTGACGCCTACTCTGGTTATCACCAGATCAAGATGGCCCTTGAGGATCAAGAAAAAACGGCTTTCATCACTCCCTTCGGGATCTACTGCTACACTTCTATGCCTTTTTGCCTTAAGAATGCAGGAGCCACGTATCAGCGAACAGTGCAGAGTTTCCTCAAAGAGCAGATTGGGTGCAACGTGCACGCTTATGTGGATGATATAGTGATCAAATCCCAATTGGCCGACTCACTCATCAGTGACTTACAGGAAACCTTCAAAAATCTGCGCAGGTACCAGGTGAGCTAAACCCGGCCAAATGCACCTTTGGGGTACCTGCAAGTAAGCTCCTTGGATACATAGTATCAGAGAGAGGTATCGAGGCAAAACCAGAGAAAATAAACGCTATCATGACTCTTCAGAAGCCGGCCTCGGTAAAGGGAGTCCAACGACTCACAGGATGCGTAGCCGCTCTGAGTCGGTTTATAAGCCGGCTCGGTGAAAAGGCAATTCCCATGTATCGACTTCTGAGGAAATCAGAAACATTTGTCTGGGATGATGAAGCCAGTCAGGCCCTAGAGTCCTTTAAGAAACATCTATCCCAGGCTCCAATCTTGGCGGCTCCCAAGACAAAGGAACCTATGTTACTTTATATCGCAGCCAACAACCGAGCAGTCAGCGCTGTGGCTGTTGTTGAGCGTATGGAAGCCGGCAAAGAGAACCCCATGCAAAGGCCAGTTTATTACATCAGTGAGGTTTTGACTTTATCGAAGCAACGCTATCGTCACTGGCAGAAATTGGTTCTTGGTGTATTCTTGGCGAGTCGAAAACTTAAACAGTACTTTCAGGAGCACCCCATAACTGTAGCCAGCTCAGCACCACTTGCAGATATCATCCAAAACCGGGAAGCCACGGGAAGGATTGCAAAGTGGGCCATAGAGTTGGGGGCTTATCACATCAAATACAAGCCTCGAACGGCCATCAAATCCCAGGCGCTAGCCGACTTCATCAATGATTGGACAGAAATCCAAACACTTACGGAGAAGCCAGTCACCAAATATTGGACGATGCACTTCGATGGAAGCCGACAGCTCCAAGTGTCAGGAGCCGGCGTGGTCCTTACCTCACCTAAAGAGGAAAAATTCAGCTATGTTCTGCAGTTGCATTTCACCTGCACCAACAATGCAACCGAATACGAAGCCTTACTTCATGGGCTTCGACTGGCTTGTGAAATGAGCATAAGTTGGATCCAATGCTATGGCGACTCTAATCTCGTTTCTCAACAACTGTCAGGAAAATGGGATTCCAAAAATCCCATAATGGCAGCTTATCGACGAGAAGTGCAAAGTCAAGCCGGATTTTTCGTTGGATACCAGGTGGATCATGTGGACCATAGGGAAAATGAAGCAGCAGATGCTCTGTCCCGACTCGTCTCTCAGCGAAAGCCGGTCCCTCCAAACGTATTCCTGGATGTTCTAACAAAATCGTATGTACAACCACCAATAGAGCAATACATAGTAGAGCCAGATCCAGAGCCGGCTTTGGTTGCCGCAATTCATGCTACACCCTCATGGGTCATACCTTATTTGGATTACAAGACTCGAGGAATCCTTCCTCAAGATGAGATGTTGGCCAGACAAATCGTCAGGAGAAGCCAATCCTTTGTACTCATCAATGGTGAGTTAGATCGGCGGAGTGCCGCATATGTTTTTCAGAGATGTGTCTCACCAGAAGAAGGTAGAGCCATCCTCAATGAAATACACTCTGGATATTGCGGACACCATGCCGGCTCTCGTTCGCTTGTAGCTAAAGCCTTTCGACATGGCTTCTACTGGCTCACAGCTCATGAGGATGCAGAGGACATAGTCAAGAAATGTGATGGATGTCAGCGCTATGAAAAACAAGCTCACGTGCCGGCTCAAGAACTCAGGATGATACCTATCACCTGGCCCTTTGCATTATGGGGGCTTGATATGGTGAGACCTTTCAAAAGGTCGGCCAACAAAAATACCCACATATTAGTGGCACTGGATAAATTTACCAAATGGGTCGAGGCCGAGCCTGTCAGCAAATGTGACGCTGCGACAGCACTGAAATTCTTGAAAAAGATCATATATAGATTTGGCTACCCCCACAGCATCATCACTGATAATGGTTCTAACCTATCAGAAGGGTTTATGCAACGATTCTTCCAGAACGAGCACATCCGACTCGACCTTGCATCAGTGCCTCACCCACAGTCCAACGGACAAGCCGAGAGAGCCAACCAAGAGTTTCTCCGAGGCATCAAACCCCGACTCGTTGTCCCCTTGAAAAGGACGCCGGGTTGCTGGGAGGAGGAGTTACCCTCAGTATTATGGAGCATCAAGACAACTCCCAATAGGTAGACAGGCTATACGCCCTTCTTCCTAGTCTATGGAGAGGAAGTCGTCCTCCCAAGTGACATGCGTCACGACTCACCACGAGTCACTGCTTATATAAAAGCCGAAAATGAGAAAGCACGACAAGATGCCTTAGATATTCTCGATGAAAAACGAGATTTGGCTGCATCTCAGTCGGCTATTTACCAACAAGATCTGCGACGCTACCATAGCTTCCGCATCAGAAGTGCGACTTTCCAGGAAGGTGATTTAGTGCTCCGACTCATACAGAAAAGAGATGGAATGCACAAGTTATCCTCTCCTTGGGAAGGACCGTTCGTGGTCAGCAAGAACCTGTACAATGGATCCTACTACCTAGTGGATATACGCGAGAAGGCATACACGCGCACATGCATGGAGGCGACTCCCAGGCCATGGAACATCGCATAACTCCGTCCATATTACACTTGAGTAGAACAGGAACATTATTGTACATTTATCTAAGTCAACACACGTCGCACTGGCTTTTGCCATATTAACATATATATAAACCGACATTCGTCGTGCCGGCTTTCGCCATCAAAATATACATAAGTCGACCTTTGTCGCACCGGCTCTCGCCATAATGACTCCTCTTTACTTTCATGTTATTTATTTTTGCATCATGCATTGCATATTTTACTTTATTATATCTCAGAGACCTGGGGGCTTGATCAACCCCTCTATTGGTACTGAGCATGTATATTGCTTATTAAGGGGAATCGGGGAGCTCGATGACAATCATTGACTCTTTATCCGAAAACTCGGCATATATATGTAAAAATCACATGTGTATCAGCTTATTCAGGGGCAGTAGGGGAGCTCGATGTCACTTATCGACTCTTATCCAAAGACATCCCGCCATATACATGAATTGGCTAAACACGCCTTACCCTGGCCTGTATAGCTCAAGCACATACGACCTACGTGTACTCGTCTTAGTCTAAATATCTTGCGGGCTTACAGCAACGCCTACTGAGTTTAGTCTCAAGTACAAGGAATGCTAGTCATATTTTGCTGGCTTACAGAGAAGTACCAACTCACAGATAACCCAGTAATCTATCTCAACGAGAAGATAAGGCGTTTTAAAACTGGAGTCGACTTCTATATGAGCCTCTACACTTTATTTTTTGCATAAATCATCATCATAGCATTTCTTTTTCTTTTACTATTTTCTATGTCATCCAAAAGATGCACCGTGAGCATTAACCTGTGTGACTTGGTATGACACAAAAGATGCTCATACCAACTCATGAGGACTACAACTCGAAAAAATTCTCTATGTGATGCAGCAGCGTGTCAAGACACACATGCCGACTCATGGGAACTATACCTTTTTACATTGCATCTTCTGCATTCATAAAGTCGACCTCGGTCGCAACGACTCTTGCCATATATATAAATCGACACTCGTCGCACTGGCTCTCGCCATATAAAATATATAAGTCGACTTTCATCGCACCGGCTCTCGCCGAACTAGCTGTCATACCGGCTTGGAGTTGGCACACATTATTCCGGGTCGCTAAAGGAAACATATTCCAACACTTGAAGGGCCACTCTATTTGGAAGCTGGGAACACAACCCATCATGTCATATCTATGTGACTTGGCAGATTAAAAGATTGACCTATGTGACTCGGCACTGCACACAGATGCACACACCGACTCATGGGGACTAAACTTCAAAGTTTCTTCTCAAATAAATACTCGGTACATCACCCAGCTGCGTACACTGACTCTTGGGGAGTAACACTTCAAAAATTCCTTATCAAAAGATTTGGCATATAATACTTGCCGGCTCCAGAAAACATGCAAGAAATTGTAAGTCCAAGGTTGCTGCAGGCAAGACAACCCGACACTTGGGGGCTACACTACTTCGAAGCAAATTCACAAGCAAAACTACTTCTTTGATGAATCGGCTCAAACGCCATGATAATTATACTAACTCTTCAGAAGAAACACTTCTTTTGATGACCCGGTACGACACGTAAACGTGACCACACCATCTCATTGGGGCTACAAGTCGATCTATCCTATGAGTCAATTACCAATACTCAACTATTTTGAATCGACTCAGGGGGCTATAGATACATACACTATCATAAATAATCGGCTCTCATACATCTTCAAAAATATTCAAAGTCTGGAATAAAACTGACTCATGGACTCATGGACTCAATGAAAGTTCATAATTTTCATTCATCAAACCAACTGGATCTTACATCAAAGGAGACAACCTTACAAGCAAAAGCCAAACTCAGAAAAATTCTACTAAAAAAGAAAAATCTAGAGCTTCAGACATCTTCTTCAGAGTCAGCTTCATCTTCCATTGAGGCTTCTTCTTCACTAAGGAGTTCTTCATCGCTGGAGCTCTCATACAACAGCAGGCTTGGTCTCCATCCGAGTCAAAGATCCTAGCCCACAAGGTGTCTTCACCATCAAATTTGAAGACAATGGTGTATCCTCTTGAGATATTCCTAGATTGAAGAAATTTTTTCCAACCCTTCTCCAAAAACATGGTGCCATGGCTAGAAAATCTAACCGTCACCCAGACAGGCCCATGAGGACATCCATCAGATCGGAGCCAAAGACCTAAAAGCGTTGAGTCAATCACATGTTGAGTAAAAGACTCAGGAAGTTTGATCCAGCGTCGCGTCCGGATATGAACCAAGAACTCACTCCTCTCAGGAGAAGAAGGGGGAGATTCGGAAGGAGAGGCAGCACGAGTACTACTTCCTCTACCTCTACCTCTACCACGGCCACGACCTCGCCCACAGCCACGACCACGACCGCGACCTGAGTACTTGCACGGGGATCGGGCTCGTTGAATGCCAAAGGAGAAGAGGCTTCTGGCTTAGGTACCATGGGGAAAACAGGAAGAGGAAGAAGAAGATGGATGCGCTTGAAAGATCAAACTATCCAAGGGATATTTATAGTAGATTCATGGGGAGGATCAATTAATACCATAAATGATATGGGATAACTACCCGTGGTAGATAGCATTTATGGAAAGACTCCTCGATTCCCATTACAAACATCAATGCCTCCAACCGGCGTTTCGGGCAGTGTGATCATAAAAACCATATCCGATCTTTGACCAAAGGTCAAAAGAAAAATCTTCAAGTAACAGGAGATGTAAAAGTTAAAAGAGTTGGCGTCGACTCCTAGTAAGCATCAAATGACAGTTGAATCAACCAGAAGAGTCGACTTCATGGATATAAAGGAATCGAAGAAAGATTGAAGAGAGACGACTCCGACTCCCAATCAACGCCAAGCATAAAGTTGGCCCTTGATCCATGAAGAGCCGGCAGCAATGAAGAAAATAAAGAAGATTGCTGTGAAGACTAAAGCATCACAAAAAATCCTGGGGGCTAATGTCGGGGGGATGGATCAGGCCCACAGACCCGGCATTAGAAACTTCTGGGCCGACAAACATATGAAGGCCCACAAAGAAGACCCGGCCAGGAGCCTGACGTGCCAAGTGTGAAGATTGAAGCCCTAGAAGGAATTCGACTTACCTTGTATAGCACGTAGAAAAGTTGTAAAGTATAATAGAACTCCACATCGTGTAGGAGTCGGACTCACGGAATCACGGGACCCGACACCTTTATAAGCCGAGGTCCACGGGAGCCTGATGGTACGATTTAACACCCCCTCGTTGGTTACCCAAAGTGGAAGCTTGAGATGTAGACAGCTGCATGTTTCCCTTACAGAAGATGCTAAGGTTGAATGTCGAACCAATAGGACTCCAACAGATACAAGAAGGTGGTGAAGTGAACAATGGCGCCGTTCACAACTCAAAGTTGCTTACTTCACCTAGACCTGCACACACAACAAATAACTTTGCTTCCCAACGAGTACAAAGGAGTTGTCAATTCCTCCAGCCTTGTTGTTTACAAAGGATAAAACGCACGGGATAATAATGACAGTGATAGTAACGGAAAAGTAAATAAAGTAGTAAATTGATAGTGGGTGTAAACAGTATTGGAAATACCGACCGGGGTCCTATGATGTTCACTAGTGATGTCTCTCTCCCAAAAGACGATAAAATAGCCATGCGAGGAAACAAATTACAGCTGAGAAATTGACAGGATTATGTGCGCAAACCAATGATAATTATTCTATAAAGAAAGGAAGAGGCTCAAAAGCATGGGCGGTACGCCAAGACAAGTAGACCGAAATCCATCTGCATCTACCTACTAATCATCCAGCTTGAGATATCTATCCAGAACATCTCGCTGGTACTAAGTTGTGAATCCCACCCAAAGTGTAAACTCAAAGCAACGGACAACTGCATTAAAGAACTTTGCGTAAAGTAAACAATCCTTGCACCCGCAAGTACAAGCACCATTGTTTTCCCCCTTGTGGCAACAACACATCCCCTAGACTCATGTTTCTGTCACTCAAGCTAGTCATCGGGGGCCATGAACCCACAATCATGCATAACGCTCCCTCTTGGAGTCACTACCTACTACTTGGCCAAAGCAATAAACAGCAACGGAGAACATGCCAGAATTACTCTAGAACATAAATATAAAAGAGGAGAATCAAATATATTAGTCAAACACAATCAGAACATAATCGCATAATCCATCAGATCCCCGCAAACTCAACATAGCAACAACAGAAATATTACATATGTGCCTCGATCATGTAGGGCAGCTCATGAGGTCTAATCCATGAAGAACAAAGAGGGGAGGAGAACATCACATAGCTACTGATCATAGACCCATGGTCCAAGGTGGACTACTCATGGTTCATCCGGGAAGCATCCATGGTGGTGGAGAAGCTCCCGGAGGTGGTTCCTCCCTCCGGCAGGGTGCCGGGAAGAGGTCTTCTGGTGCTCCCGATCTTGGAAGCGCGGCGGCGGCAGAACAGAGGAGAGATCGCGAAAATGGGTTCCCGTCACGGGGGTTTCACGTCACGAGGAATAAATAGGCGAAGGGGGGCAGCCATGGGGGCCACCAGGGGTCCAGGCGCCACCCTGGCGCGACCCCACCCTAGGGCGCGCCGGGAGGGCGCCTGGGGCCCTGGTGGGTCCCCTCTGGCCCCCCTCGGTGATTCCCGAAGCTTCTTCTACGCTGATTTTTTATTGGATTTTTCCCGAATTTTTGGAGCACTTTTAATACGGGGGAAACCTGAAATAGAAAAACAGCAGAAAACAGGACATGGCACTGGGGTGCACTGAGTTAATAGGTTAGTCCAAATATGATCAAAAGTGTATGGAAGTTCATCAATATCATAGCAATATCACACAAAAGAGGCATGGAGCAAGCAGACATTATAGATACGTTTTGGACGTATCAACATCCCCAAGCTTAATTCCTACTTGTCCCCGAGTAGGTAAATGACAAAAGCATAATTTCTGTGGTGACATGCTAACAACCATATAAGAACTTTTAAGTAAAGCAATCAAGGTATGTAATTCAATTCAAGTAATAACAGGCAAAAGTCTATATTTAGCATTGCAAAAATCAACATAAGAATATAAAGGTGCAAGAGCTCTCGCTGTCCGTGACTCAAATGTCTCCAAATGGTGTTTGCGTGCAAGAAAGGGGATAGGGATATACGAGAAAAAGTATTTTTGTGTTGAGAACTCAATCTACTAAAGTTTCGCGCTTGGTCTTCTTTGGAATCTTATCTTGACTCATCCCTAGACCACTAGCCAGGTACAAGTCAAAATGATCCACTCCTTTTTGACATTTTGAGCACTCATGCAATGGATGAGCGTAAGAAAGAAAGTTGACACTTAGGATGGCAAAGAGAGAATATGGTGGAGGAGGAAGACAAAAAGTTGTGAAAGGCTCACATCAATGAGGACAATCATAGGCGAGAGAAATCCAAATGATAGATATGATGTGAGGAGTAGGGATTTCCTCGCAACAGATGCACATATGAGCTAATGTAAGCTCTCCAATGGAACTAGTGGGGGTGCATCCAACTTTCTTGCTCAAGAAGACCTAGAGCTCATTTGAGGAGGCTCATCATTGGAATATACAAGCCAAGTTCTATAGTGTGAAGGTCCCCACATAGCTATATCTATATGCATGAATGATAATCTCTATGGATTACAAGATAAAAGAGGGAGTACGAGTGTTGATCTCTCAAAAGGAATAATAGTGTGCCGCCTTCTCTCTTTTTATTTCTTTTTCTCTTTTTTCTATTTTTTTGTATATTTTTGGTGGCCTCAATGGCTCTTTCTATTTCTCTCATTTGTACTCTTTGGGATCTTTTATTTTTTCCACTTTGGGATCTTTTAATTTTGTCCACTTTGGTATCTTTTCCTCACTTTAGGGGCAACACTCTATATATTACAAAAAGTATAGAAGATCTTTCACACTTTACAAAAGTACTCAAATCATAAAGAAGATGTAACTATCATGATGTATGCAAATGTATGCCTCTGCCAGTGTAGCAGGATATGAAATGATACTAGCGCGTCATGTAGCAATGATTAGGGAAAGGCCCAACTAGCATGCGGCTCATCGATCAAGTAAGTAGCATGTATAACATGAAGATCAAGTCATGAGAAGATGGATGTTTCATGGCAATATATCTCGGAAAGGCTATGGAAATGCCTTGATAGGTAGGTATGGTGGCTGTTTTGAGGAAGGATATAAGGAGGTTTATGATGACAGAGTGTATCATGCCAAGGGTTTGGATATACCGGCGAAGGTGGGCGCCAACTCTCGGAGTGAGAAGAAAGCAATGCACGGCACAGGAGAGGCTAGAAAAATATGGGAAGGTGGAAGTGTCAACTTTCGAATACTCACATTAGTCCGAAGAAGTCATGCACTTATTATCGGTAACTCTCAATCTAATAAGGAGGTTCAAAAAGAGACAAGTACCCCGAGGAGGAGTGTATGGGGGTTTGGTTGTCCATGCGCATCCTCGACTCATGGTACGTGAGTGTACTCTAATATTCGACCCCTCAGAAGAGTAGTGATTCAACAAGTTGCTAAAGTTCTCAACTAATTTGTAGGTTTTTGAAAATAAACACAGAATGCCCAAAATACGACATCTATCACTAATAGGCTAAAGCTCTTGACACAAAAAGTCCAAACATTACTCAAGACAACACCTCAAAACTTTTGCAAGTTACTACTACAAAGAGAATAGCAACCTCAATTACCTACTTCAAGTCAAGACACAAAACTCAGTGCAACAGGCAAACTCGCTAAATAAGATAAACATGAAAACACAAGAGAGTTCTAGCAACAAACTAAATAAAAGCTCTTTGAAAAGATAAGCATGAAAACTAAGAGCTAACCATGGTAGTAGCTATGAAAAAGATAAAGAACAAACACAACAAAGATAAGCGTGAAAAATCCTATGTTGCATTCTAAATTTTGGAAGTGGAGCGTGTTTCTCTCCCACACAAAGAAAGTTGGGTTCTAAATTTTTATGAACAGCAAGCTAAGCTAAAGAAAACTAAAAATAAAACCTAAGAGCGAGACGCTCCAAGCATAGCACATAATGCATGAAGTGATAAAAATATAGTGAAACGAGAGACGAACTGATAATTGTTGATGGAGAAGGGGATGCACGGGGGCATCCACAAGCTTCGACGCTTGAGTCTCCTTGAATATTTCTTGGGGATGCATGGGGGCATCCCCAAGCTTGAGCGCTTGACACTTCTTAATCTTCTTTCATCATTTTCCCTCGCACACTTGAAAACTCCCTTCATACATAACTCATCATAATCTGATTAGCGAGGTTAGTACCAATAATAAACTAAATTTGCCTCTACTGGCAATAAGGTTATTCTTGAAGAGCTACTGTTTCTCAAGATTGCCAAAAAGTTTTTGCAAAGAAAAAGCAAGCTTAAGGTTCGCAAAATGAAGGAAAGGCAAAACAGGACAGAATCTGTGAAAAACAGACCAGCAAGTAGTAAAGAATTTCTTAGGGTTAATTCTGCAACTCAAATAAAAAACTCAGAACATAAGAAAATTCTTCAATTTTATAGAGCACACTATGTAAAAAATTCAGCTCAAAAAGATGAACTGGGATTTTTCTGTGATTTTTCTAGTCACGAGGACAAAATCTGGTTTCTGGACAGCATGTCACAACTTTCACTTCCCTTGTCATATGAGGCTATAAATGGCCCAAATCTTGAAAAGTAAAGATACAATGATGTTTCTAAAGTAGTAACAATCATCAAGACCACTAAAAACAGAAGAAAAACAAAAACTAAATCCTATATTCGTTGTGGGCTGCCTCCCGAAAGCGCTTCTTTAAAGCCATTAGCTAGGTTTAATGCAAATAGATCAAGTTGTATCAATTGAACCATCATCAAGATCATCAAAAAGCTCTTCAATAGTACAACTACTATTAAGAGGTCTTTCAAATAAAGGCCTAATAAAGATACTTCTAGGAATAAAAGAAAAAGGCGGAAGATCAATTGGAGTCTCGTTTATTCTATTAAAGAGAGGTATCTTTTCCAAAGTCTTCACAGTTTCAACCCCTTTGGCAATAGATAGATCATTTTTTAAACGAGGAGCCTTTGGAACGTAAACGAACCTAGGTTCCTTCTTTTCCGGAGTTTCCACCTTTTTGGCTTTGATTGAGGAGAAAGTAGTTCCTAGAGTGTCAATGATTTCCTCAATCTTATCAATCCTAGAAGGGTCCAAGTCATGGGATTTGATGGTCTCCAAAGTTTTGAAAATTTTATGCATGGAGCTACCAAGTCTATTCAAATTCCCTTGAACCTTACGATCCGACTCACTTATCTTATTAATGCTTGACATCTCTAGCTCTATCTTTTCAAGTTTTTTCATAATGTGAGCTAGGGTAATGTCCTCTTGAATGCTAGCAACAGGGAGATTTCCAACAAGATTTTCCATAACACTAAGAGCTTCCCAAACTGGGACTTCTAGGAAATTCCCATTGATAGCAGTATCTAGAATAAACCTATTCCAAGAAGTAATTCCAACATTAAAGTTTCTAAGTAGGATAATAGTGGATTGCTTCTTGGTGACTCTTTTTTGAGAATCATTAATTCTATACCAAGCATATTTCAGACTTTCACCACCTCTTTGTTTAAAGGTGAGCACTTCTGCTTCACCAAAGTCAAAGGGGCCAGACATAATGACAACTACTAGCAAGGTAACTATTTTTAGATTTTTGATAAAGGACACTAAAGCAAAAACTGAAAGGTAAACTAACAAGACTAAAAAGCAAAGATAAAAGATAGTGTGCAACTCCCCTATCTTGAAGAGTGGAGTCCTCGGCAGCGGCGCCAGAAATTGCTTTTGATGGTACGATTTAGCGCCCCCTTGTTGGTTACCCAAAGTGGAAGGTTGAGATGTAGACATCAGCAATTTTCCCTTAGCGAAGATGCCAAGGTTGAATGTCGAACCAATAGGACTCCAACAGATACAAGAAGGTGGTGAAGTGAACAATGACGCCGTTCACAACTCAAAGTTTCTTACTTATCCTGGACCTGCACACACAGAAAATAACTTTGCTTCCCAATGAGTACGGAGGAGTTGTCAATTCCTCCGGCCTTGTTGTTTACAAAGGATAAAATGCACGGGATAATAATGATAGTGATAGTAAATGAAAAGTAAATAAAGCAGTAAATTGATAGTGGGTGTAAACAGTATTGGAAATATGGATCGGGTCCTATGATGTTCACTAGTGATGTCTCTCTCCCAAATAACGATAAAATAGCCATGCGAGGTAAACAAATTACAGTTGGGCAATTGACAGGATTATGTGCGCAAACCAATGCTAATTATGCTATAAAGAAAGGAAGAGGCTCAAAAGCATGGGCGGTACGCCAAGACAAGTAGACCGAAATCCATCTCCATCTACCTACTAATCATCCACTTTGAGATATCTATCCAGAACATCTCGCTAGTATTAATGTAACATCCCAAAATTTACTAAATTTTGGAATGTTAATTAAGTAAATTATAAATTATATTAATGTTCGTTTGCTTGATATGTTTGACTTTTACTGGGATCTGAAACTTTTGCATTTTAATTGAATAATAAAATGAGAGGGAATAAATGGACTTTCTCTATTATTCATTTTTGGTGTTTTGGAATTTATTATTTAAAACAAATCCAACAAATTAAAATGAGAGAAGGTAATATGACTCCTTCATTATAAAAGAAAGTTGAAAATGTTATAATGTAATTTTATTTTAATTTAATTGGAGTTATTTAAATAATTTTCCATTCGAAAATAATAATAATAACATGAGAGAAGATAAAATGACTTCTTCAGAAAAATGGAGTGGAAATTATTTAAATAATTATTCGAGGATTTTGTTGATTTTTAAAATATTTTAAAATAAATAAAGTCATTGGAAAAATGTCAATATTGTTATTTATTATTTTGGAAAATATGTTCATTGCATAATATTCTTTAGATTATTAGATGAATTTAGAAATTTATTTCATATTTTTCTGATGTGTATTTATTTTTGTAATATTGTTTGAAGTTTCGGATTTAAAGAAAAAAAAACTGTACCACGTCGGCCCAGTAGCCCTTTCTCGCCGGGGCGCAATTTGAGCCCGAGACGGATTTAAAAAAAAATATTCGGGCTATATAAAATTTTGAAATTTTTCTTTTTCGTTTTTTTCAGAAACCCTAAATCATGGCGCCTCGACTTACGTGCCGCCGCCGGCGAACCCAGGGATCCGCTCAGCCGACGAAACTCGGTCTCCGTGCCGCCGCCTCCTATCCTCGATTTCTGCGCCCGGCGAATCTCGATTTCCGCGCCCGGCAAACCTCTGTTTCCGCGCCAGGCGATCCTCGATTCCCCGCCCGACGAACCTCGGTTTCCGTGCCGTCGCCACATCAGCGGTACGTCAGCAATTTTGTCGTGTAGCGAAAAAGACTTGATTGCGACAGAAACATTTATTTTATTTCCGAATAGGCCCTTTTTCACAGATTGCACCCTAGAACGGTTTAGGCTATATCTTTTAAACCGTATATCCGTTTTAGGTGATTCTTTTTGTGTTACGACCATAGTGAAGTCTAGTTTACAGTAGGATACACTTTGCACTATTACACTTTTCGAATTTGAACATTATACAGATTTAAATTCAAACTTCCGGTGACCGTACCTTTTATACGGTGTATCCGTTTTTGCCGATTCCAGTTGCGTTGGGAATCGTGGTGACATGTAGATATCGTTTAGCTACTGTTTAATGGTTTTTCTTGCTGTTCATTTGTATCTTTTAATGTTGAAATTTTTTATGTGTGAGGTGTGATGTTGATTGTTATACTGTTGATCTTGTAGATTGTGTGGAGTGCAGAAAGGTTCAGAAATAAGTGTTAGAGTACTTCAACACCGTTCAAGGTTGATTATGCACATACTATGTTTCTATGCATGTGAAGGTCGTTATGTTATGCTGAAACATGGTAGGATAGCCACATGTTTTGATTGGTCATTATGTCCAACGTTGTTATGTTTTAGTATTTCTTGTGCTATGTGATTATATGCTTACTGTTGCAATGATAATCATGGGGGGAATTGTTGTGTTATTCAAGTGTTGTGACAACATTACTACTAGTAAAATAGTAACTTGCAATTGACGTACTGTAGAGTGGTATTGCATCCTGAGGGCTCTGTAATATTCACGTACGATTGTTTGTGTGGCATTGTATCCTGAGGGCTCTGCAATCTTCACTTGGTGTCTAGGTAGTGGCACTGTATCCTGAGGGCTCTACAGTGTTCACGATAGGGTGATGTTGCATCCTGAGGGCTCTGTAACAGTCACGAATGTGTTTGTAGTGGCATCGTATCCTAAGGGCTCTATGATGTCCACGAATAGGAGGTACGTGTGCAATTGTATCCTGAGGGCTCTACAATACTCACGGAACCATGATCCCGAGGGCTCTCATGGCTGATAGGGTGATGTTGCATCCTGACGGCTCTGTAACAGTCACGAATGTGTTTGTAGTGGCATCGTATCCTGAGGGCTCTATGATGTCCACCAATAGGAGGTACGTGTGCAATTGTATCCTGAGGGCTCTACAATACTCACAAAACCATGATTCCTAGGGCTCTCATGGCTGCCATTAGAAATCCTATGATCCCGAGGGCTCTCATAGGCGGTTTAGTTTGATGTTGACCTTTGTGGGTTGATATTAACTTAAGGTGATAAAAAAGGTTGAGTAGTAAGTAGAAGTAGGTGAATACCAACTTTATGTATAACAAACCAAGCTTGATTCATGTTCTTGATTTGAAATTAGTTGTAGGATTGCTTAATCACTTGTGTTACTTGCCGTACAAATCAGATGTACTGACCCGTGTTCGGGCTGTAACCTTCGTGTTGCAGGTTCCTCAGAAGATTAGTGTGTTATGATAGGGTTGCGAGTCTACACTCACCATGTCTCTCGTGGATATTGATGGGACTCCTCGCTACTAGTTTTGCTTCCGCTATAGTTATATTGAATAAGCTAACCTTGAGCTATGCAAGTTGTTATTTGTTTTGAATTCTCGATCATACGATGTAATAATGACGCACTTGTACTTTGATATACATCTATTATACTGTGTGTGCTAGCAATTTCGATCCAGGGACTAGCACTTGATCACAGAGACTCTGATTCTAAGTGAATCGGGTCGTTACAATTAAGTTGTGAATCCCACCCAAAGTGTAAACTCAAAGCAACGGACAACTGCATTAAAGAACTTTGCGTAAAGTAAACAATCCTTGCACCCACAAGTACAAGCACCGTTGTTTTCCCCCTTGTGGCAACATCACATCCCCTAGACTCATGTTTCTGTCACTCAAGCTAGTCATCGGGGGCCATGAACCCACAATCATGCATAACGCTCCCTCTTGGAGTCACTACCTACTACTTGGGCAAAGCAATAAACAGCAACGGAGAACATGCAAGAATTACTCTAGAACATAAATATAAAAGAGGAGAATCAAATATATTACTCAAACACAATCTGAACATAACTCATAATCCATCGGATCCCAGCAAACTCAGCATAGAAACAACAGAAATATTACATATGTGCCTCGATCATGTAGGGCAGCTCACGAGGTCTAATCCATGAAGAATAAAGAGGGGAGGAGAACATCACATAGCTACTGATCATAGACCCATGGTCCAAGGTGGACTACTCACGGTTCATCCGGGAAGCATCCATGGTGGTGGAGAAGCTCCCGGAGGTGGTTCCTCCCTCCGGCAGGGTGCCGGGGAGAGGACTTCTGGTGCTCCCGATCTTGGAAGCGCGGCGGCGGAACAGAGGAGAGATCGCGAAAAAGGGTTCCCGTCACTATGATTTCACGTCATGAGGAATAATCAGGCGAAGGGGGAAGCCAAGGGGGCCACCAGGCGTCCAGGCGGCCCCCTGGCGCAGCCCCACCATAGGGCGCACCGGGAGGGCACCTGGGGACCTGGTGGGTCCCCTCTGGCCCCCCTCGGTGATTCCCGAAGCTTCTTCTGCGCTGATTTTTTATTGGATTTTTCCTGAATTTTTGGAGCACTTTTAATATGGGGGAAACCTGAAATAGAAAAACAGCAAAAAACAGGAACTGACACTGGGCTGCACTGAGTTAATAGGTTAGTCCAAATATGATCAAAAGTGTATGGAAGTTCATCAATATCATAGCAATATCATACAAAAGAGGCATGGAGCAAGCAGAAGTTATAGATACGTTTTGGACGTATCAGAGCCATAGCCAGAACTTACCTCAAGACAGGACTAGACAACTCGCGCCATAACCTAGATCTCCACGAGACTTAGGTTGCGAAACATCATCACTGTAATCGATAAGATCGGCTCTTCCTATTGAGGAGTCGATCCCACAATAGTCAAGAAGCAGGAGTAGGTCTTTACCGCATTGACGGGGCCGAACCTGGGTAAACCGCTGAGTCCCGTGTCTATGTCGACTCTCTCCTCGAATTCGACTCGCAGCAAAGGTCCCATGATAAGTCCGACTCTACGGACATCTGCCGAGATTTTCCCACGACAGTACCCTCTCAACCCACATCTGTAGAATGTCGAGCACCTGAGCACGCGCCCTATCCATCCAGAAAGGATTGTTCGCCTGCACAACCGGGTCCTCCAGCCGCAACAACTTCGATTGCACTGCTTCCTATTCCTCGCGAGAACGCCCAGCAAGCACTTCACAATGAAGAACAAAACATCAGCCGCAAGCATAAGGAAAAGAACTCGCGCAGTCGAGCGGTCGAAGAGAGACAAACTCACCCTTCAGAAGATCAGACAACTTTATCATCCAAGCCGCCAAGCTACCCAAGACGGCTTCAGCACGTTCACGTTTCAAGCGATGGACCGCAACAGCACCTTTCAGGCGAACGATCTCACGCTCGGCCTCTTTCAGACTCAAGCAAACAGACTCGTAGGCACCCTTGCGAGCATCCTCCTTCAGCAAATTCCAAGACCGAGAAACACCCGGGATGACCTACCACAAAGAAGAAAAAGTCAAAGGAAACGAGACAACAAAGCAGCACAAAAGAGCAAAACAGTTCCACGAATTAAAAAAGATCCACCGTCCCGTAGGAGGCACATTACAGCTCAAGGTTTCAAAACAAAAGCAAGTTCACCCTACTCCTCGGCTGAAGAGTTGCGGTTATCAGCGTCCACAACCAGCTGCAGCTGGCGGGCCAGCCGAGTGGCTCGAGCACTCTTCTAGTCCGTATAATCAGGAAAACTATCCACCATGGAATCCTCAATGGGAACACCATGTCCCAGAAGAACAACAATAGATGTGGCAAGCCCACTCACCACGTTCTCGCGAACCAAGCCCTCCATCTGATCACCATCCGGACCGAAGGCAGCAACCAGAGAATCAAGACCCTCAGGCCGTTTCTCCTCATCTGGTAACATATGCTCATGAAGAAGCTTCAGGAGAGTTGAAGCCCGAGCGCAGACATCCCCAACAGCTATAGCAGCGCCCGAGACAGCATCCACTGAGACATGGAGAGCGCCTGACCCTGCATCATCCAACTCCACCACCCCAACACCCGAAGAACCTGGAAGAAGGAAAAAGACTCAAATACCCAGAAACTTAAGAGACGAACAAACCCAAGTAATTGGAAAACGGGAACAGTCCACAAACCAGCCAAAGAACCCGCCAAGTCCCGCAGGCGCTAGCACTCAACCTTCTCGACCTGGAGAAACTCGAGCTCGCCATGCTGCGCCTGCTGCTCCCTTTCCTAGGATTCCAGAGCGGTCCGAAGCTCAGCAAGATCCTTTTTTGCAGCCTCTGCCCGCTTGTCAGCACCTTTCTTGTGACCTGCGGAATGGACACCAGTCAGACAAAACCAAGTAGCAAAAGAAACAAAGACCAAGAATCAAGATCTCACGTCTCATAGCTATCAAGCTCCCTTGGACCGATTCATGAGCACGTCGCCACCGATCAGTCTCAGTCAGCACACATTCGCATATCCGGAACAAAGGCTGAATTCAAGTAAATGCACCAGTCAAAGCCTAGGAAAGAAGAAAATCAAGCTAAAGACTACAACCAATCACAAGTGATTGCTTGCAGCCTCGGGGGCTACTCCAACAAAGCACAGAAGGACAAAAAAATCACATACCTGCTCGGCCATGCGATCAAAGAACTTCGCCTTATCTTCAGCAGAAAGATCCCGACTCTCCAAGAAGTGCTCCTCAGGGATCACTGGTTTAACATCTGGAGGTAAGTCCCCTCCAGGAGCCGCAGCAGATCCCCCAGATGGGACAGTCGCAGAAGTTCCCACCGCGCCTAAAGTCACAGGGGTCGTCCCCGCACCTGAAGCCACAGGAGTAGCAGAATTAGCCAGCCGATCAGGCACCGCACCAGAATCAGTCGAAGGAGCACCAACAGCAGCGACACTCGCATAAGAAGCATTCAGAACAGGAGCAGTCCTACAAACAACATATCTTCAGAACACAAGTCAAAGCAATGAACACCAGAATGACAAAGTGGGAAGTTATACTAACCTAGCAGGTGCAGCGCCCGGACGTAGCAATATCCCGAACTTGCATTTTTTTCGAGGCAGCTGAAGGAGGACACGGCATAGCAGGCTGCACGACCGTTGGCAAATCATCACCGTCACCCGTCGCATCACGACCACTCCCACTAAAAGGGCGAGTGCGTTTGACACGCAGAGGACTCAAATCCCCAGAGTCATCCGCAACTGACGATCGACCACCCGCTGACTCGACATCATCAGCACCCGAAGCACCCCCTTCACTCCCAGGCACAGGCTCAGCATCAGCCTCACCAGGTTCATCAAGTATATCCGCATCTTCAGGCTGCGGCGGATTGTTCAACAAGGGATTGTGATCCTACAGATGAGAAAAACATCAGTAATCAACAGAAATGAGTCAAAATTACAGATAGAAAATTCAAGACAAGTACCTGAGGAATAGGAAAATCAGCAAAGTAAGGACGGACGAGGCTCTCTTCCCCAATACTTGTACACTTTGTGACTTGCTGAAACCAGGTCAAAAGGTCACCATCAGAGAACTCCTCGGGCGAACACCTGGTCGAGTCATCGGACCCAGTGTATTGCCACACGGGACGCACCCGATGTTGAAGCGTCTGCATGCATCTCCTGACAAACACGGAGATAAGCTGGCCGCCAGTCATATCATCCTTCCAAGCAGTGATCTTTTGCACCAATGGCTCCACAAGAGACAACTCGCGAGCAGACAAAGCATGTGCCCATGAAGACCGCTTAACCGCCTGCGTAGCAGGATAAAGGGGCAAGAACAACTCCTCCTCCATGAAAAGACGGAGTCCAGCTTCTCCAGATCAAAATAGGCAGCCTTCTCCTTAATGGAAATACCCACGCCCCCAATGGCATATTCAAAGTTCGTCCTCTTCACATTGAAAAGATGTTTCCAAAGGCCCCAATGGGTATAGATCCCCAAAAAACACTTACAGAGCGTGATGAAGCAGGCAATGTGCAAAATTCCATTGGGAGTCAAGTCATGCAGTTGCAATTGATAGGAACAAAGCAACCCCCGGAGAAAAGGATGAACGGGAAGTGCAAAACCACGAGGGAAGAAGCTCTTAAAGCATACCCATTCATCTGTACGGGGCGCAGGAACCTCCTCATCCCTAGGAATCCGGGCAGCACCATGCACCACCACGCCGTCCGCCACCAACTCATCCAGATCTGCGGTTCCAAAAGCAGACTGCTCCCATCTACCAGTCATCCTCGCCGGCTCTTGTGCTGCACTACGAGGACGCTTGGACATGGATCTCACTAAGCAAACCGCACAAAGAGAAAGGGAGGAGACAAAGAACGAAGAAGGAAGAAGAAGGGCTAGCAGCAGAAGGCAAAGGCTGGGTGAAAACGTACACAAACCAGGCCCCCCGATATTTAACCAGCAGTAAGGGAACGCAAATCATCACCGTTAATCTTGGAATCAAGCAGACGTGGCATGATCCCACGATAGCCGAAAAACATGGAAAACTCAACCGGCGCATTAACCATACCGCCCACTGCGCGCAAAAACGAGGGCCATCATCGCGCAGCGCGAAATATTCGGGCAGCAGGCATCAAGTCACTTCATTTTCACATGACATGGCGACCCAACCTGTCAAGCGGGCCAGCAAACGTCACATCTCAGCAACGCGTCTCAAGCATGCACCTTCGGTCAGCATCCTGCTCCTCACAAGATTTTTCATATTAATCCAAAAATCTTTTACTCCCACTAGGAGTACCTTTATTCGAGTTCGGGTGCTCCCTCACCCATAAGGCAAAGACGTGCTCGAGTGGCCACTCGAACAAACAAGCAATCACAGCATCTACAGAGTTTCGGGTGCTCCCTCGCCCAAGAAGCATACACGTGGTCAAGTGATCACTCGCACCAGCAGAAACAACATACTTTCAGAGTTCGGGTGCTCCCTCACCCTGAAGACAGTAAAAGCATTCCAGTGACTACTCGCAAAAGACTCAACAAGTATTCGACAATATGGTCTACTCGCGCACTCGACGACTTTCCAAGTGGATGCTTTCTTATTTTCCTCGCCTCAGTTCGCTACAAGCTCCGCGAGTGACTGCAAATAGCTCACTTGATTGTTTATTCCAAGTTGGTGCATTGCTAACCAGGCTTCGTGCCTCTACAAAAATAATTATGCCTGGGCTACGACACACTGTACCCATATTCCACGCAAGTTTAGCGTGTAGGTAAGACCCCGCTGCGCAGAACGGCCGGGCCGGGACTTGCCGCAGAGCGATTTCACTCCCGACCTTTTCCATGCGCTCGCATGATAGAAAGAGCCGAGCGGACGCGCTCAGGCTATTTGCTTAGACTGGCATCAATTGATCCTATAAGACCTGCAGCGGCATGACTTTGCTAGACACCGGTCGTTCCAAGTTCATGTCGAGGGACGTGAGCTTGATTGGGCTACTGCGGTATTTTCCACTAGCGCCATTCACCAAGGCTCGACCAGTCGACTCCTTGGGCCCTTTTCAGCTTAGCAATCCCTCGAAACAGGCATTGTCATGGCTCAAAACTGCCAGTGACCCGCGGCATTGCCGCGTCTACAAAAAATAAAGCACTGATGAATTTGAATCCCTACGCGGCTCTTCGAGTCCCCCAGGCACTCGGGGGCTACTGATGAGGGGGTGACCCCATGACTGCTGTGTATGAGGATACCCGGTGCGTATGAAGAAAGAGGGCCTGCTGGGAAGCCTCGACAGGCCCACGACTGGCCTAACCAAGCACCGACGTAGGAGTCCGCGACTGATATGGAAGGCATGACTTGGTGTACAAGGTAAGACTAGAACTAGGAAACTATCTTTGTAAACTAGTACGGACTCCCCGAGACCTAGCCTAGTATATAAGGGCTGGGAGGGGAGACGTCTAGATCAATCCAATACACAATCTACTCTCCTGGTCTTGCGAGAACTTGCCTTGGCCTCCCCTGTAATCGCCCCCTCACACAATAATATCGAGCAGAAACTGCTTCTCCTGTTAGCCGACGCGTATCGTCCAACCTGTTACTTCTCTATGATCAACCAAGGGTCCCTGATACACGAGATAACTTCTCCCTCCTCATTGGTTACCCCAAGTGGAAGGTGAGATGTAGCGTAGCGACAAATTTCCCTTAGCAAAAAATGCTAAGGTTGAGTATCGTCCAGGAGGACTCCAACAGATACAAGTAAGTGGTGAAGTGAACAACTGGCGCCGTTGACAATCTAAGGATTGTTAACTTCACCTGGACCTGCACACACAATAGATAACTTTGCTCCCAATGTGTACCAGGATGCATTCCCTGCCCTTCCAGAGGTGATTTCTATTTAAGTTTGCTAGTCAAGTTATTAATCCTCACATAGCTCAACGATAACTCAACCAATCCCTGTCTACAAGCAATAGCAGTATATAACAACCACGATCCTAGGGCGACAATGAATTATAAGGTCATAACATATGGCTATCCTACTAGGTTTAAATCATAAGTAATATATAATCCTACACATGCATAGAGTGATAATTTGCTACATGCATAATAGAAAAATATAGGTTGAGTTATGGTCAAAGTGTAACTTGCCTTTTCCATTCGGTGAAGTTCTTCGCTCTCACGGTCCAGTCAACTCTACTCGTCACACTCCAAGAAATCTATCGCAAATGAAGGAACTCGAATAAGCAATCACATCACAAGGACGAAACAATAGATCAACAAAACAATCACAAAGGTTTTTGAAACAAAACAAAAGGGCTTTGAAGTGCGGAGGTGTCGATGTGCTCGAAGTGATCGGTGGAAGTGAACTCGAGAGAGTCAACATATAAAAGATTTTCGGTAACGAGTTGTGCCCATGGACATTTGTGAATTCAAGGTGAATACATGCCCACATGAAAATTGTGTGAATATTACCGATAACATGTCTCAAGTGATCCGATATGCAAAAAGAATCACGTGAAACAGAATACTACAACGCAGGTCATAGCAATTGCAAAATTGAATTGAATTTGAAATTTAAACAGATCAATAAACTTGTGAATTTTTGTGTACACATGATATAAACAGAAGGTACATGGAACGAGTGATCCAACCCAAAAAGAATCACTCGATTTGGATCAACGGTTTACAAGATACGGCCACCGGAATTTGAATTTGAATTTGAAATAGATTCAAATTCAAAAGTGTGCAAAGTGTGGAAAAATTTATACCATGCTAAAGTACAGAACAACACGAGTGCATAGGAAAAGGTTTCACCTCGATCCGACTTACGGTTGCGGAGATATCGCGGGCGCGAGAACGAAAAGGATTGATCCGCAATTAAAATATATTTCGAAAAAGCGATCGGGTCCCTGGAGGCAGTTTGACCGGATCTGGACTCCGGCGAACTCCAAATTCCGGCGAGGTGCTCGGCTCCGGCGTGGGCGCTCCGGCGGGGTCTTCTGACGGCGCCGGGAGGCGGAGGCAGCGGCAGCTGGTGGCGCGTGGGGGCACACGGCGGCGGCTCGGCCGGCTGCTCGAGCGCGGCGGCGAGCTCCGGCGCGCGGAGGCCGGCAGTGGCGCACGGGAGGCGGAGGCGGCGGCGGCTGGGCTGGGCTGGTCAGCCGGCGCGGGCGCGGCGTGCGGTGGCCGAGTCGGCGTCCTCGGGCGGCGGTGGGCGACCGGCGAGGCGGCGTCGTGGGCGGCGAGGTGCGGGATAGCGGGGCGGCCGGGCGGCGGCGGCGGCCTGCGGGTCCTGCGGCTAGGGTTTCGAAAATTTCCATAAAAAGAAAAACGAAAAAAAACTAATCCGGAACAATTTATAAGCAGAGAAAAACAAAAAAAAAACCGAAACGGCCTCTAGTTGCGCTCGCGAGCGGAAAAAGGCTACTCCGCCGGGCTACGGATTTGCTTTTCATTTAAAAATCGAAACTTCAAACAATTGTAGAAAAATAAATACTCATCGGAAAAATATGAAATACATTTCTAAATTGATCAAATAATACAAAGCAATTTATTAAATGAATACATTTTCCAAAAATAAAATAAAAAAAACATTTTCTAAATACTTTATTTAAATATATAATGCTTTTCATAAATCAAATAAAATCCAATAAATAATTTAAAATAATTTTATTTGGTCAAAAGCATTGAAAAACCATTTCTAAATAATAAAATATAAGTTTTAAAATTGTTTCACCAATAAATAATTTGGTAAAATAAAAATATTTAATAAATCATTTAATGAAATAAAAACTCTCTTAGCATTATAAAATTCCTAAAAAAATTTAGAGTTATTTATAATACTCATAATAAATTTGAAAAACTTTAAAGTAATATTCTAAATATTTTCCAACTTTATTAAAAAGGGGATAAGTCATTTTATATCCTCTGCGTCAGAGGGTACTCACCATCACGCACCCGGTTCACCACCAAAACTTATGGCTATCCTACTAGGTTTAAATCATAACTAATATATAATCCTACACATGCATAGAGTCATAATTTGCAACATGCATAATAGAAAAATATAGGTTGAGGTATGGGCAAAGTGTAACTTGCCTTTTCCATTTGGTGAAGTTCTTCGCTCTCACGGTCCAGTCAACTCTACTTGTCACACTCCGAGAAATCTATCGCAAACGAAGGAACTCGAATAAGCAATCACATCACAAGGACAAAACAAAATATCAACAAAACAGTGACAAAGGTTTTTGAAACAAAACAAAAGGGCATTGAAGTGCGGAGGTGTCGATGTGGTGGAAGTGATCGGTGGAAGTGAACTCGAGAGAGTCAACATATAAAAGATTTTCGGTAACGAGTTGTGCCCATGGACATTTGTGAATTCAAGGTGAATACATGCCCACATGAAAAGTGTGTGAATATTACCGATAACATGTCTCAACTGATCCGATATGCAAATTGAATCACGTGAAACGGAATACTACAACGCAGGTCATAGCAATTGCAAAATTGAATTGAATTTGAAATTTAACCAGATCAATAAACTTGTGAATTTTTTTGTACACATGATATAAACAGAAGGTACATGGAACAAGTGATCCAACGCAAAAAGAATCACTCAATTTGGATCAACGGTTTACAAGATACGGCCACCGGAATTTGAATTTGAATTTGAAATAGATTCAAATTCAAAAGCGTGCAAAGTGTGGAAAAATTTATACCATGCTAAATTACAGAACAACACGAGTGCGTAGGAACAAGTTTCACCTCGATCCGACTTACGGTTGCGGAGATATCGCGGGCGCGAGAACAAGGTCTTTTCTGCAGAAAGGACTGATCCACAATTAAAATATCTTCAGAAAAAGCGATCGGGTCCCTGGAGGCAGTTTGACCGGATCTTGACTCCGGTGAACTCCGAATTCCGGCGAGGTGCTCGGCTCCGGCGTGGGCGCTCCGGCGGGGTCTTCTGACGGCGCCGGGAGGCGGAGGCGGCGACGGCTGGTGGCGCGTGGGGGCGCACGGCTGCTCGAGCGCGGCGGCGAGCTCCGGCGAGCGGAGCCCGGCAGTGGCGCACGGGAGGCGGAGGCGGCTGGGCTGGTCAGCCGGCGCGGGCGCGGCGTGCGGTGGCCGAGGTGGCGTCCTCGGGCGGCGGTGGGCGACCGGCGAGGCGGCGAGGTGCGGGATGGCGGGGCGGCCGGGTGACGACGAGGCCGGCGCGGCGGCGGCGGCGGCGTGCAGCGGCTGCGGCGAGGCGTCGGATTCCGGCGGCGAGGCGGGGCCCGGCGGCGGCGGCCCGCGGGTCCCGCGGCTAGGGTTTCGAAAATTTTCAAAAAAAAGAAAAACGTAAAAAAAGAAATCCGAAACAATTTATAAGCAGAGAAAAACAGATAAAAAACCGAAATGGGCTCTAGTTGCGCTCGCGAGCGGAAAAAGGGTACTGGGCCGGGCTACGGATTTTCTTTTTATTTAAAAATCGAAACTTCAAACAATTGTAGAAAAATAAATACTCATCGGAAAAATATGAAATAAATTTCTAAATTCATCAAATAATACAAAGAAATTTATTAAATGAATAAATTTTCCAAAAAGGAATATAAAAATAAAAACATTTTCTAAGTACTTTATTTAAATATATTATGCTTTTCATAAATCAAATAAAATCCAATAAATCATTTAAAATAATTTTATTTGGTCAAAGCATTGACAAACCATTTCTAAATAATCAAATATAAATTTTATAATTGTTTCACCAATAAATAATTTGGTAAAATAAAAATATCCCGTAGGAATACTTTTTCAACTCTTTTAAAATATTTAATAAATCATTTTAATGAAATAAAAACTCTCTTAGCATTGTAAAATCCCTAAAAAAAATTAGAGTTATTTATAATACTCATAATAAATTTGAAAATTTTAAAGTAATATTCTAAATATTTTCCAACTTTCTTAAAAAGGGGATAAGTCATTTTATATCCTCTCCAATGAATTTCCGTGAGTTGAAAAATGTTTTGAATATTCCGAAGAATTCCAATATTGATTTAAAACGTTTCCCAACCTTTTAATACGTTGAAGGAGTCACATTACCTTCTCTCATTTCGTTTTGTTGGTTTTGTTTTAAATAATAAATTCCAAAACACCAATTATGAATGTTAGGGAAAGTCATTTTATTCCATCTCTTTTTCATATTCAATAAACTCCAAAAAGTTTTAAATCCCAGAGAAAATCAAACACATCAAGCAAACAATCATTATCTATTTAATTTTATTAACATTCGAAAATTCGGAAAATTTTGGGATGTTACATTGCGTAAAGTAAACAATCCTTGCACCCACAAGTACAAGCATCGTTGTTTTCCCCCTTGTGGCAACATCACATACCCTAGACTCATGTTTCTTTCACTCAAGCTAGTCATTGGGGGGCATGAACCCACAATCATGCATAACGCTCCCTCTTGGAGTCACTACCTACTACTTGGCCAAAGCAATAAACAGCAACGGAGAACATACAAGAGTTACTCAAGAACATAAATATAAAATAAGAGAATCAAATATATAACTCAATCACAATCTGAACATAATCTCATAATCCATCGGATCCCAGCAAACTCAATATAGCAACAGCAGAAAGATTACATATGTGCCAAGATCATGTAGGGCAGCTCACGAGGTCTAATGCATGAAGAACAAAGAGGGCAGGAGAACATCACATAGCTACTGATCATGGACCCATGGTCTAAGGTGGACTACTCACGGTTCATCCGGGAAGCATCCATGGTGGTGGAGAAGCTCCCCGAGGTGATTTCTCCCTCCGGCAGGGTGCTGGGAAGAGGTATTCTGGTGCTCCTGATCTTGGAAGAGCAGCGGCGGAGGAACAGAGGAGAGATCGCGAAAAAGGGTTCCGTCCCCGAGGGTTTCTCGTCACGGGGAATAAATACGCGAAAGGGGGCAGCCAGAGGTGGGCTAGGGGCTCCAGGCGCCCCCCTGGCGCGGCCAGGGGCCTGGACGCGCCCACTGGCTTCCTGGGTCCCCCCTGGCTCCCCTCTGGCCCCACCTGGGCTCTTCACGAAGCTTTCGGTACGCTGATTTTTCCTATATTTTTCCCGGAATTTTTCTGGTACTTTTAATAAGGGGGAAACCTGAAATAGAAAAACAGCAGAAAACAGGAACTGGCACTGGGGTGCACTGAGTTAATAGGTTGCTCCAAATATGATCAAAAGTGTATGGAAGTTCATCAATATCATAGCAATATCACACAAAAGAGGCATGGAGCAAGCAGAAATTATAGATATGTTTTGGACGTATCAACATCCCCAAGCTTAATTCCTGCTCGTCCTCGAGTAGGTAAATGATAACAAGCATAATTTCTGTGGTGACATGCTAACAACTATATAAGAACTTTGTAAGTAAAGCAATCAAAGCATGCAATTCAATTCAAGTCATAACAAGCAAGAGTCTATATCTAGTATTGAAACAAGCAACGTAAGATCATAAAGGTGCAAGAGCTCTCGTTGTCCGTGACTCGAATATCTCCAAATGGTGTTTGCGTACAAGAAAGGGGATAGGGATATACGAGAAAAAGTATTTTTATTGTTGAGAACTCAATCTACTAAAGTGTCACACTTGGTCTTCCTTGGAATCTTATCTTGACTCATCCCTAGACCACTAGCCAAGTACAAGTCAAAATGATCCACTCCTTTTCGATATTTGGAGCACTCATGCAATGGATGAGCGTAAGCAAGAAAGTTGACACTTAGGATGGAAAAGAGAGAATAAGGTGGAGGAGGAAGACAAAAAAGGTGTGAAAGGCTCACATCAATGAGGATAATCATAGGCGAGAGAAAGACAAATGATAGATATGATGTGAGGAGTAGGGATTGCCATGCAACGGATGCACATATGAGCTAAAAGCTCTCCAATGGAACTAGTGGGGGTGCATCCAACTTGCTTGCTCAAGAAGACCTAGAGCTCATTTGAGGAGTCTCATCATTGGAATATACAAGCCAAGTTCTATAGTGTGAAGGTCCCCACATAGTTATATGCATGAATGATCATCTCTATGGAGTACAAGATACAAGATGGAGTACGAATGTGGATCTTCTCAAAAAGAATAGTAGTGTGCCCCCTTCTCTCCTTTTTTTCTTTTTTTCTTCTTTTTCTATTTCTTTGTATTTTTTTGGTGGCCTCAATGGCTCTTTCTATTTAACTCTCATTTGTCCTCTTTGGGATCTTTTAATTTGTCCACTTTGGGATCTTTTAATTTTGTCCACTTTGGGATCTTTTCCGCACTTTAGGGGCAACACTCTATATATTACAAAAAGTATAGAAGATCTTTCATACTTTACAAAGTACTCAAATCATAAAGAAAATGTAACTATCATGATCTATGCAAATGTATACCTCTGCCAGTGTAGCAGGATATGCAATGATACTAGCGCGTCATGTAGCAATGATTAGGGCAAGGCCCAACTAGCATGCGGCTCATCGATCAAGCAAGTATCATGTATGACATGAAGATCAAGTCATGAGAAGATGGATGTTGCATGGCAATGTATCTCGGAAAGGCTATGGAAATGCCTTGATAGGTAGGTATGGTGGCTGTTTTGAGGAAGATTTTAAGGAGGCTTATGATGACAGAGCATATCGTGCCAAGGGTTTGGATGTACCGGCGAAAGTGGACGCTAATTCTCGGAGTGAGAAGAAAGCAATGCACGACACAAGGAAGGCTAGCAAAATATGGGAAGGTGGAAGTGTCAACTTTCGAATACTCACATTAGTCCGAAGAACTCATGCATTTATTATCGGTAACTCTCAATCTAATAAGGAGGTTCACAAAGAGAAATGTACCCCGAGGAGGAGTGTATGGGGGTTTGGTTGTCCTTGCGCATCCTCGACTCATGGTACGTGAGTGTACTCTAATATTCGACCCCTCAGAAGAGTAGTGATCCAACTAGTAGCTAAAGTTCTCAACTAATTTGTAGGTTTTGGAAAATAAACACTGAATGCCCAAAATACGACATCTATCACTAATAGGCTAAATCTCTTGACACAAAAAGTCCAAACATTACTCAAGACAACACCTCAAAACTTTTGCAAGTTACTACTACAAAGAGAATAGCAACCTCAATTACGTACTTCAAGTCAAGACACAAAACTCAGTGCAACAGGCAATATCTCTAAACAAGATAAACATGAAAACTCAAGAGAGTTCCAGCAACAAACTAAAAAAATCTCTTTTAAAATATAAATATGAAAGCTAAGAGCAAAGCATGACAGCAGCTACGGAAAGATAAAGAACAAACACAACAAAGATAACCAGGAAAAAGTCATATGTTGTGTTCTAAATTTTGGAAGTGGAGCGTGTTTCTCTCCCACACAAAGAAAGTTGGGTTCTAACTTGTTATGAACAACAAGCAAAGCTAAAGAAAACTAAAAACAAAACCTAAGAGCGAGACGCTCCAAGAATAGCACATAACGCATGAAGTGATAAAAATATAGTGAAACGAGAGACGAACTGATAATTGTCGATGGAGAAGGGGATGCACGGGGGCATCCCCAAGCTTAGACGCTTGAGTCTTCTTGAATATTTCTTGGGGATGCATGGGGGCATCCCCAAGCTTGATTGCTTGACACTTCTTAATCTTCTTTCATCATCTTCCCTCGCACAATTGAAAACTCCCTTCATACATAACTCATCATAATCTGATTAGCGAGGTTAGTACCCATAATAAAATAATTTTTTCTCTACTGGAAATAAGGATAAACTTGAAGAGCTACTGTTTCTCAAGATTGACAAAAAAATTTGCAATTAAAAAGCAAGCTTAAGGTTTGCAAAACGAAGAAAAGGCAAAACAGGACATAATCTATGAAAAACAGACCAGCAGGTAGTAAAGAATTTTTTAGGGGTACTTCTGCAACTCAAATCAAAAAACTCAGAACATACGAAAGTTTCGTAATTGTATAGAGAACGCTGTGTAAAAAAATTCAGCTCAAAAAGATGAACTGGGATTTTTCTCTGATTTTTCTAGTCACAAGGACAAAATCTGTTTTGTGGACAGCATGTCACAGCTTTCACTTCCCTTATCGTATGAGGCTATAAAAGGCACAAAGCTTGAAAAGTAAAGATACAATGATGTTGCTACAGTAGTAACAATCATCAAGACCACTAAAAATAGAACAAAAACAAAAAGGAAATCCTAAATTCGTTGCGGGCTGCCTCCCGAAAGCGCTTCTTTAAAGCCATTAGCTAGGCTTAATGCAAAAAGATCAAGTCTTTTCAAGAAAATAACTAGCCCGTGTGACGGACTCAAAGGCAACTTAATCTTTTTCCTAGGGAAGTTTTCCATCCCTTTCTTGAGAGGCAATTGGAATTTTATAATACCTTCTTTCATATCAATAACAGCACCTACGGTGCGAAGAAAAGGACGTCCCAAAATAATTGGGCAAGAAGGTTCACATTCAATGTCCATAATAGTAAAATCAACGGGAACATAGTTGTCATTGACAATGATAAGAACATAATCTATCTTCCCCAAAGGTTTCCTTACGGAAGAATCGACGAGACGAACACCAAAAGAAAAAGCATCAAAAGGTTTCAACTCAAATATATCATACATTCTTTTAGGCATAACAGAGGTACTAGCTCCAAGATCACATAAAGCAAAGCAAGAAAAGTTATTCAACTTAATTTTAATAATAGGATCCCAACCATCTTCTACCTTTCTAGGTATGGAAGTTTCTAACCTAAGCTTCTCCTCCCTAGCTTTGATGAGAGCATTAGTAATATGCTCCGTGAAGGCAAGATTAAGTGTGCTAGTGTGGGGTCTCTAGACATCTTGTGAAGGAAACAAATAACTTCAGAAAGAGTGAAATTATCAAAATCAAGGTCACTACTATCAAGTGAAGTGGTAGTGGTGTCCTTTAGGCTCACTTGTTTGGTAGCTTCTATAGTCATAGGAATTTCTTCTTCTACAGTGGAGGTCATAGAATCACCATTAATAGGTCCTATGGGACTAGGGGTGCATTGGGTGCTTAGAGTTTGGATATCCTCAATCACTTGGATAGTAGCAACAATATGGTGTGTAGGAAGACTCTTAATTCTATCTTCTTCCTCCTTTTCTCTAGCCCATCTCTCTTTGAGTTTAGCCATCATACTAATGTTTTCATTAATTTGACATTGGATAGCATTCATAGGAGCGACCTTCCTCTCCTCTAGGGGAGTAGTTCTAATTTTAAGCAATTCTACTTCATGAGATAAATTGTCTACCTTCGACGAGAGGGTGTCTAGTTTTTCTAGTTTTTCCTCTACACTCTTGTTGAAGGTTTTTTGGGTACTGATAAAGTCTTTAAGCATACTCTCTAATTCAGAGGTGGAGTTTTTGGTGCTAGGATAAGTGTTGTTGTTCTCATAGTTGTTGGATGGGAACGGTCTAGGATTGCTACCAAAGTTACTCCTATAAGCATTGTTGTTGAAGTTGTTTCTAGAGATAAAGTTCACATCTACTTGATCCTGAGCAATCAAAGAATTTAAAGGAACATTTTGAGGATCAATATGAGATTGCTTGGTAAGTAAAGACATGATCAAGTCAACTTTTTACTTTAGGGAGGAGATCTCCTCGACAGAGTTTACCTTCCTACCTATTGGAGCTCTTTCGGTGTGCCATTGGGAATAGTTGGTCATCATCTCATCGAGAAGTTTTGTGGCAGCACCAAGTGTAGTTGACATAAAGGTTCCTCCCGCGGCCGAATCTAACAAGTTCCGCAAGGTAAATTTCAAGCCTGCATAAAAAGTCTGGATAACCATCCAAGTATTCAAACCATGCGTAGGGCAATTCTTAACAAGAGATTTCATGTGTTCCCAAGCTTGGGCAACGTTTTCATTATCCAATTATTTAAAATTCATAATAAAGCTCCTCAACTGGATAATCTGAGCAGGGGGTAGTACTTCCCGATAAAAGCATCCTTGCACTTATCCCAATAGTCTATGCTATTCTTAGGCAAGGATTGAAACCAGATTTTAGCTTCGTCCCTCAAGGAGAAATGAAAAAGCTTAAGCTTAACAATATCACGATCTACTCCTTTGTACTTTTGCATATCAAAAAGCTCAATAAAATTATTTAAATGCAAAGCAGCATCATCTCTAGCACCTGAGAATTGATCTTTCATAACAAGGTTCAGCAAAGCAGGTTTAATCTCATAAGAAGGTGCTGAAGTATCAGGTGTAGCAATAGGAGTGTAGATAAAGTCATTGTTGTTGTGACTAGTGAAGTCACACAACTTGGTGTTCTCAGATGAACCCATAGCAGCAACAAGCAAGATAACTATTTTTTTTATTTTTGATGAAAGACACTAAAGAAAAAACTGAAAGCTAAACTAACAAGACTAAAAAGCAAAGATAAAAGATAGTGTGCAACTCCCCTATCTTGAAGAGTGGAGTCCACGGCAACGGCGCCAGAAATTTTCTTGATACACGAGATAACTTCTCGCTCCTCGTTGGGTACCCCAAGTGGAAGGTGAGATGTAGCGTAGCGGAAAAATTTCCATTAGCAAAAAATGCTAAGGTTGAGTATCGTCCAGGAGGACTCCAACAAATACAAGTAGGTGGTGAAGTGAACAACTGGCGCCATTGACAATCTAAGGATCGTTAACTTCACCTGGACCTGCACACACAACAGATAGCTTTGCTCCCAACGAGTACAGAGGAGTTGTCAATTCCTCCGGCCTTGTTGTTTACAAAGGATAAAACGCACATGATAATAATGATAGATAGAGATAGCAACGGAAAAGTAAATACTAAAAGTAAATTGATAGTGTAAACAGTGGTGGTAATATGGACCGGGATCCCATGATGTTCACTAGTGATGTCTCTCTCCAAAAAGACGATAAATAGCCATGCGAGGTAAGCAAATTACAGCTGGGAAATTGACAGGATTATGTGCGCAAACCAATGCTAATTATGCAAAACAAAAAGGAAGTGGCTCAAAAGCACGGGCGGTACGCCAAGACAAGTAGACCGAAATCCATCTGCATCTACCCACTAATCATCCACCTTGAGATATCTATCCAGAACATCTCTCTAGTATTATGTTGTGAATCCCACCCAAAGTGTAAACTCAAAGCAACAGACAACTGCATTAAAGAACTTTTCGTAAAGTAAACAATCCTTGCACCCGCAAGTACAAGCATCGTTGTTTTCCCACTTGTGGCAACAACACATCCCCTAGACTCATATTTCTTTCACTCAAGCTAGTTATCGGGGGGCATGAACCCACAATCATGCATAACGCTCCCTCTTGGAGTCACTACCTACTACTTGGCACAAGCAATAAACAGCAACGGAGAACATGCAAGAGTTACACAAGAACATAAATATAAAAGAAGAGAATCAAATATATAAATCAATCACAATCTGAACATAATCTCATAATCCATCGGATCCTAGCAAACTCAGCATAGCAACAGCAGAAAGATTACATATGTGCCTCGTTCATGTAGGGCAGCTCACGAGGTCTAATCCATGAAAAACAAAGAGGGGAGGAGAACATCACATAGCTACTGATCATGGACCCATGGTCCAAGGTGGACTACTCACGGTTCATCCGGGAAGCATCCATGGTGGTGGAGAAGCTCCCGGAGGTGATTCCTCCCTCCGACAGGGTGCCGGGAAGAGGTCTTCTGGTGCTCCCGATCTTGGAAGTGCGGAGGCGGAGGAACAGAGGAGAGATCGCGAAAAAGGGTTTCGTCCCCGAGGGTTTCTCGTCACGGGGAATAAATAGGCGAAAGGATGCAGCCAGAGGTGGGCCAGGGGCTCCATGCGCCCCCCCTGGCGCGGCCAGGGGCCTGGCCGCAACCTCTGGCCGCCTGGGCCCCCCTGGCTCCCCTTTGGCCCCTCCTGGGCTCTTTGCGAAGCTTCCGGTACGCTGATTTTTCCTATATTTTTCCCGGAATTTTTCTGGTACTTTTAATAAGGGGGAAACCTGAAATAGAAAAACAGCAGAAAACAGGAACTGGCACTGGGGTGCACGGAGTTAATAGGTTATTCCAAATATGATAAAAAGTGTATGGAAGTTCATCAATATCATAGCAATATCACACAAAAGAGGCATGGAGAAAGCAGAAATAATAGATACGTTTTTGACGTATCAGTCCCTGACCATGGGATTTGCCGAGGCTGATCCTCGTTAGGCCCCATCTCTAGGTGAGTCTTCTTCCTCTCTCTCTTTCTCTCCAAAAACACGAGTTCTGCACTTTCCCTAGCGTTCTTGTTGTTCTTGGAGGCAATTTTCGATCTCTCTCTACAGCCTATCTTTCGATCTGTGATTTTGAGCAAATACTGCCTGGTATGTGACTCCTCCACCCCTCCAATTAGATATTTGATTGGTGGCTTCATTAGTGACTATTTAGTAGCTCTTTGTGCTGTTCATATGAGCTTGCAAGCATGTGTAGAAATTTATTTTCGAAGTTTTGATGCAAGTTTATGACTTAGAGAAGTGAGTAGAGTAGTTTGCCCCAACTCATTTTTCTTAAATCCTTGTTTATGTGAATTACCAAAAATTCAGAAATGAGTTTCTTAGGAAAAGAAAAAGGATGGCTTGGGAAGAAGAAGCCCGAGCATACTTATAGAGTAACTAGAGCTGCAGCTTCATCCTCAGCTGCGAGGGTGAGCTAAAATGAAGATGTTGTGCACCTGGAGTTGCTGGAAGATACAAGTCCAGCACGGGCAATGATGTTGCGGTGCAACGATTTTCTTGAAGCGTCAGGTATTAAGGAGGATTTTGATAACCTTTGTGCTAATGCAGGTTTGACACGACTTGCAACATGCCGTGTTACTCAATACCGTAAACTCACCTCCAATTTCAAATAAAAAACTCACCTCCTGTTTTATTAACAGTTTTAGATATAACCATGATGCTGGTTTTATTGAGTTCAAAATTTACAATGATATTTTGATCATGTCTTTGGAAAGATTTTGTGAAATAATAGGTGTACCGAACGTTGGACGGACAGCAAAGATGAACACTCGGCCCACCAATCTGAGAACGCTCTTCAACTCTCTTTGCAGCCATGATACAAGGGATATCCGACGTTCAAAAATTTCCAGCATCTTGTTTCCCCAGCTCAGGTATTTCGCATATTATATTGCTAGAGGGGTATTAGCTCGTGACAACACGAGCAACAGTTCTGCACCGGATATTGCTATCCTGGAAAATGCCCTCTCAGGGGAAACTATGTATAATGTGGGTGCCTTGATTGCTCACCGACTTGCCCTTAATGGCAACAAGGGATATCTCTTTGGTGGCCTTTACGCCAGACTTATTCTTGAGTCTCTTGAGCGCGCCCCACATCCTTATGATGAGCATTTTCCTTTTATAAGCTTTGACCTTGCTTCTATGAAGAGCCATGAGTTTGTTACCAAGACTTCCGAGTTTGGTAACCTTATTTATATTTTGAGGTTTGGACTAATCGATATTCGGGAGATCCGTCTACCTACTCCTTTTTGGTTTGATTCTACTCGAAGGAACGGATGGTCCTTCAACGTCATCCAGTTCGATGAGTTCGTGGCCCAGCAGCAGTTCCATAACCCCATGGAAGTGGTTGTGCATGATGAGGAGGAGGAGGAGCCCGTTACCCAGCGTGGTGAAGGGTCTTATTCCTCTTGGAGCGCGGAGCCTTCTTCGTGGGAGGATCCCAGGACTTCGGTCTATGCACCTGAAGCCTCGTACGACCCATGGACACACCAGAACTACCCTGGAGCTGGAGGCTCGTGGGGACCACAGTAGCAGATACCAACTTAGGCCAAAAGCCTAAGCTTGGGGGAGTACGTGTCCTTCTCCCTTTTTCCATTGTATTGTCCATTTTATGATTGTTCGTTTTGATCTTGTCGAAGTTTTTGCCTGTACTTCTTTGATTCTTTCTTTGCAAAAACAACAAAAATATTTTATCTTTCTTTTTCTTTCGTCTAACCTTTGAAAAATCCAAAAATATTTCTTTTCTCTCTTTAGTTTGCTTTGTTGCAGAGTTCAGCTCGAGTCCATGATGGCATTTGCACTTGATTATATTTTCCTACGTTCGATCGTGCCAGTGACAAGGCAATAAAGGCGAAGATCGACGAAAGGGATGCAACAAGGAAAACCGGTATGAACTCTTTTTATTTCTACTTTTGTACATATGCTTGTACTTATGATTTAGAGACCAGCTTGTAGCGACATAGTGCTATGTTTACAATGCTTTCCCAGTGGTTCATGCTTTCTTTGTGGCTAATCTCAAATAGCTAGGGTACATAATGTGTTGTTGAAATGATTTACATGCATTGCATTGTTCATGGTTTGGCATACTGAAGTGGTATTTCCCTTTGGGGAATTCTTGGATTGACTTGGCACATGCTTACACATGTTTAAGACTAAAAATTCTAATATGCCTTGATGATCTTTGAATTTCAGAATATTTATATCACTTTCATGCCCAATTCAATGTTGCTTTGTCGCTCTGCATGATTATGACCATTATTGCTCTCCAGTTGGTCGCTTCCCAGTCTTTTGCTAGCCTTCGCTCGCACTAAGCGGAATTCTGCTTGTGCATCCAAAATCCTTGAAACCGGTTATTCCTTATGAGTCCACCATACCTTCCTATTTGGTATTTACCGTCCATCCTAACGAAGACTTTCTTGTACCATCTCGAAATTATTCAAATACACTCATGTGTTGTGCCTCTGCTTTAGCTCATGAGGAAGTAGTAGGTAATTCATGATCTTCTTATGTTAGACATGTTTTATCCCGGGATTGCATATCTAATCTACAAACCCTTAATACGAGAAGGGACTGGCGTGAGTGCGCCCAGCTCACAAAACATAATCACAACCAACAAACCCTCCTTCACGCTTTGTTTATGAGAAATAAGAAAACTTTGGTAGTGATAAACAAAGGAGATTAAGGGGATGTGATCGTCCCCATCTTGGGAGCCGTTCCTCGAAGCATGTCTAGCATAAGAAGTGATTGGGTTGTCTACTAGCATTCATTGACGAATCATGCACCTCCCAAAAACATTTTATCTCTGTTTCAAAACCAAGAGCTCTGGTACATGTTTAGTCTTTGCTTACAGCCACGGGTTTTCAACCTTGCCATCAAAATCCACGGTTCGAAAGTCTCCAAATTCTTTCTTCAAAGCACCAACTATGAGAGCATAATTGTCATTCTGAGTGTAATGTGCATTTTCCCAAAGTACTACATTGTCTTATGCATGATTGTGGTATTACTTCTTCTGAAGTTCTTAGTTCTAGTCTCATTTAAAACTCCGGAGGAGTTTCTGCATTTATGTTTTGCTTCACTCATGGAGGCTAGCGAGATACCACTCTAATATGTTCAAGCTATGTGCATTGTAATCTTGTCTTGATTTTTCAGTAGCATATTATTTACTTTTAGTTGTTTGTGATTGATCACATGAAAGAAGGATTGCTTCGTCCATTGTCCTTATAGCATTGTTTGAATACCTTCTAGACTCTTTTCATAGTACATGCTTATATACATCTAATGAAGCAAAAGAGTTTGTCAAAGTTTTCTTTCTCGCGTTTAGTTCGTTGAAATGAATTTCTTGAGGACAAGGAATATGCTAAGCTTGGGGGAGTTGATACGTCTCAAACGTATCTACTTTTCCAAACACTTTTGCTATTGTTTTTCCCTCATTCTTGCATGATTTGGACGAAACTAATCCAGAGTAACGATGTTTTCAGCAGAGCTGTCTCTATGGTTTTATTATGTGCAGGAAAATGAATTTTTAGGTGTCTCAGAAAATTCCAGGAAAAATCACAGAAAATCCACGCACCCGAAGGACCAATGTACCATAAGTGGGGACAGAGGGCAGCAAGGGGGGCCTAGGCGCCCTGATGGTGCGGCCCCACCCCTGTCCGCGCCAGGAGGCCGCCTGGGAGGGTCCTCCTCCCTCTGGTGCCCTACTTTTCCCCCTATTTATTCCCGTGGCGAGAAAACCCCAGAACAGAAATAATTTTCCCAATTCTCGTCGCGGAGCCGCCGCCACCCTCTGTTCTTCTCCGGGAGGGCTAATCTGGAGGTTGTTTTCGCCTCTAGTGAGGGGAGATCGTCGCCATCGTCATCATCATGACCACTCCATCCTCCCTCCATGAATTCTCCTTCCATGTGTGAGTAATTCCGTGCTGTAGGCAAAGGGGATGGTAGGGATTGGATGAGCTAGATCATGTAATAGTTTATCAGATTGTTGGGGGCATGTTGCCTATCATCTAGATTGGAGTTTATCATCTTTGCTTCAACTTGTTGCTCTTTATGCTTGTCACTTTGGGCTCGAGTGCCATGTTTTCAGATCTGAACCTTATGTGGTTGCATGAATATTTTTGTGTTCTTGATCCTATCTACGAGTTGTATGCACCTTTTATAGTCCGGAACCGGCGATCCCAAAGGTGACAGCTTGGGACACCAAAGGGGATGGACTATAGTTTGAGGATTCCTTGTATCCATTGATTGTTAATGCTTTGTTCCGGTGCTCTTTGACCGGGGGACCTTAATCTCCATAAGTTCCTTTTGGCCCCGTTCGTAGCGAGATGGTAGGACAAAAGATGTTGTGCAAGTTCTTATTGCAAGCACGTACAACTACCTGTGGGGTACATGCCTAATGTTTGATATATGCCTAGATGATCATTGCTTTTCTGTGTGCCTTGACCCAAGTTAAATACATGATGTATCTCATGCATGAAGCACCCAACCATCCATCTCCCTAGCCTACAATGTTTTTAATTCTGCTGGTTACTAGGTGTTTGCTTTTGCTGTTTTACTTTCGCTGTTTTAACGCCACTATTTCCGTTGCCACCATCACTTCCATATCGCAGTTACTATTAATGTCTTGTTGCAAGTAAGTGTATCTCAGGTGCGGTTGAATTGACAACTCCACTGTCAAAGCTTTTGGGTATTCTTTGGATCCCCTTGAGTAGAATCTATAAATTTGGTTATTCTTACCCGCGAAGACTATCTCGATCCCCTGCAGTTGGGGTTATCAGTTGACTCCCTCTGTTATATATAGATGGGCAGGGTGCACATATTTAATACACAGAAATTCGTGAGAAAATAAATATTACTCTGAATCGAGATCGATTTTCTCCGGTCTTCTCCCCTTCCTCGTCTCTTCCATGGTGGGCCCCCCTTGTTTGAGGCCTATAGTGGGATTGAGGCATCTCTCCTACACGGAGGCCGTCGTGCTGCCGAAACTCCGGTTCCGGAGGTCTACTTCCGCCACCTTTGCTGGATCGGAGATCGGAAGTCGTAATCGAGTCTCGTATGTGTGAGATTACTATGAGGTGCTACACGTGTGGCACTACACCCATCCGAGTGCTAACACAACCAGGGGACTGTGAACCTTGATCGACTACACCAGCCACGTTTGCGGGAACATTTCCCGCGCAACGGACTACACTCGAGGTATGTTATTCCGCACTCCTTTCCGTTACGGTAATACGGCTAGCTAGAACTTGGGTTATTGGAAATGCTAGTTAGGAAAAATTTGTGTTTTCCACTGCGAACCCCAACACTATTACGAGCTAAAGATCAAGAAATAAGACATACCCAAGACGGCATTCACCATGAGATATGGCTTATATGAGTTCATGGTCATGTCATTCTGGTTGACGAACGCTCCAGCCTACTTCATGGACTTCCTGGACAAGTTTGTGGTGGTATTCATCGATGAAATCCTCATATACTCTAGGAGTGAAGAAGAGCATGAAACATCTTTGTACCATGTTGGAGCTACTGCGCGCTCACCTTCTATACGCCAAATTCAGAAACCGCGAATTCTGGCTAAATGAGGTGGGATTTATGGGGCACATCCTGTCAGCACAAGGAGTAGCGGTAGATCCCAGTAAAGTGGCTGATGGATTGAACTGGAAGCCACCAGCCACAGTGACTGAAGTCCGGATTTTCATGGGATTGGCTGGCTATTATTGCCGATTCATTGAAGGGTTCTCCAAAATAGCCAAGCCGGTGACCGAGCTATTGAAGAAGAATCAGAAGTTTGTCTGGACCGAGGAATGTGATGATAGCTTGAGGCATCTAAAGACAAAGTCAACCTCCGCACCCGTCTTGACCTTGCCAGACATTCACAAGGGATTCGACATATATTGTGATGCCTCCAGACGTGGCCTCGGTTGTGTGCTAATGCAAGAAGGAAAGGTTGTGGCATATGCCTCCCAGCAGCTACGCCAACATGAAGCAAATTACCCCACCAATGATTTGGAACTAGCGGTTGTGGTGCACGCATTAAAGATATGGAGGCATTATCTCATCGGCCAACGCTGTGAAATATACACGGACCACAAGAGCCTCAAGTATATTTTCACCCAACCGGATCTCAACTTCAGACAAAGGAGATGGCTAGAATTGGTCAAGGATTATGAACTCGGGATAAACTATCACCCCAGGAAAGCCCATGCGGTGGCCGATGCCCTCAACAGAAAGCCAAGGATGGTCAATGCCCTCTAGGAAGGGATGAACCCGGAACTGCATAGAGAATTTTCCAGCCTTAACCTGGTGCTATGCGGCCCGCTGAACCTGAAGACAATGGAAATCACCACAACCCTTGTGGAAGAAGCCAAGGAAGCGCAAAAACAAGATCCGGAAATCCAAGAGATCAAGGAGAGGATACGACAAGGCAAGGCCGAATCTTTCCATCTCGATACCCAAGGAGTGCTATGGTTCAAGGACCGAATATGTGTACTGGATCAGAACAGTTTAAGACAGCAAATACTGCATGAAGCGCATGAATCCGCATATTCCATCCATCCTGGGGGTACGAAGATGTACCAGGACTTAAGAACAACATTTTTATGGTCCAAAATGCGGAAGGATATTGCATACTATGCTACATGCTGCGACATATGCAACCGAGTCAAGGCTGAGCATCAGAAGCCCGCTGGATTGCTGCAACCACTACAAGTCCCTTAGTGGAAATGGGATGACATATGCATGGACTTTGTCGTGGGACTCCCCAAATCAGACCGAGGCCATGATTCCATTTTGGTTATTGTGGACATTCTCACCAAGGTGGCCCATTTCATTCTGGTAAAGACCACTTACCGAGCGGACCAACTAGCCCAACTATACCTGTCCCGAATTGTCAGTCTCCATGGCATACCCAGGACGATCACCTCAGACAGAGGGTCCACATTCACATTTGCATTTTGGCTACACCTACACCAAGCCTTAGGAACCGCACTGAAGCACAGCACGGCCTATCACCTGCAAACTGATGGGAAAATGGAACGAGTTAACCAGATCATAGAGGACGTACTCAGGTCATGTGCTCTAGCCTATGGAACCAAGTGGAAAGACTGTCTGCCATATGCGGAATTCTCCTACAACAACAGTGATCTGTCCAGCCTCAAGATGTCACCATTTGAAGCATTATATGGGCGCAAGTGACGTACCCCTTTGAACTGGTCACAGATAGGAGACAGCCGTATCTTTGGTACAGACTTGATTCTTGAAGCCGAAAAGCAGGTCAAAGAGATTCAGGACCGTCTGAACGCCGCGAAGTCTCGCCAAAAGAGCTATTACGACCCGAAACATCGAGAGGTGAAATTTGAGCCCGGAGAATATGCTTACCTTTGAGTAACACCGATGAAAGGAGTGAGGATATTCCACACTCGAGGGAAGCTTGCACCACGATACATCGGGCCGTTCCCCGTATGGATAGAAGAGGAAGATTAGCATACCAATTGGAACTACCCCCAAAACTGTCCGATGTTGATGGCTTCTCGCCCCTCGTTGGTTACCCAAAGTGGAAGGTTGAGATGTAGACAGCAGAAAATTTCCCTCGGTGAAGATACCAAGGTTTGTCTCCAGTAGGACTCCGACAATGACAGGAAGGTGACAACGACACCAACAATGAGGCGGTTGACGTGGACTTGCACACACAACAGATAACTTTTCTCCCAACGAGTACAGAGAGGTTGTCAATCCCTCCAGTTTTGTTGTTTACAAAGGATCAAACGCACGGGATAATAATGATAGCAATAGCAACAGAAAAGGAAAAAAAGCAGAGAAATAAATAGAGGGTGTAAAGAGTGGTGGAAATATGGACCGGGGTCCCATGATGTTCACTAGTGATGTCTCTCTCCCGAAAGACGATAAAATAGCCATGCGAGGTAAACAAATCACAGCTGGGCAATTGACAGGATTATGTGCGCAAACCAATGCTAACTATGCTATAAAGAAAGGAAGAGACTCAAAAGTTTGGGCGGTACGCCAAGACAAGTAGACTGAAATCCATCTGCATCTACCTACTAATCATCCACCTTTAGAAATCTATCCAGAACATCTCGCTGGTCTTAAGTTGCGAATCCTACCCAAAGTGTAAACTCAAAGCAACAGACAACTGCATTAAAGAACTTTGCGTAAAGTAAACAATACTTGCACCCGCAAGTAGAAGCACCGTTGTTTTCTCCCTTGTGGCAACATCACATCCCCTAGACTAATGTTTCTGTCACTCAAGCTAGTCATCAGGGGGCATGAACCCACAATCATGCATAACGCTCCCTCTTGGAGTTACTACCTACTACTTGGCCAAAGAAATAAATAACAACGGAGAACATGCAAGAATTACTCAAGAACATAAATATAAAAAAGGAGCATCAAATATATTACTCAAACACAATCTGAACATAGTCTCATAATCCATCAGATCCAAAAAAACTCAGCATAGCAACAACACAAAGATTACATATGTGCCTCGATCATGTAGGGAAGCTCACGAGGTCTAAACCATGAAGAACAAAGAGGGGAGGAGAATATCACATAGCTACTGATCATGGACCCATGGACCAAGGTGGGCTACTCACGGTTCATCCGGGAAGCATCCATGGTGGTGGAGAAGCTCCCGGAGGTGGTTCCTCCCTCCGGCAGGGTGCCGGGAAGAGGGCTCCTGGTGCTCCCGATCTTGGAAGTGTGGCAGCGGCGGGACTGAGGAGAGATCGCGAAAAAGGGTTCTGTCCTCGAGGCTTTCGGGACGAGAGGGATATATAGGCGAAGGGGGCAGCCATAGGTGGACCAGGGGCCCCAGGTGCCCCCCTGGCGCGGCCTAGGGGGTGGCCGCGCCAGGTGGCCGCCTGAGCCACCCCTGGCTCCCCTCTGGCCCCACTTGGGCTCTTCCCGAAGCTTCCTGTACGCTGAGTTTTCCTATATTTTTCCCAGAATTTTTCTGGCACTTTAAGTAATGGGAAAACCTAAAATACAAAAACAGCAGAAAACAGGAACTGGCACTGGGGTGCACTAAGTTAATAGGTTAGTCCAAATATGATCAAAATTGTATGGAAGTGCATCAATATCATAGCAATATCACACAAAAGATGCATGATAGATACGTTTTAGACGTATCAACATCCCCAAGTTTAATTCCTGCTCGTCCTCGAGTAGGTAAATGATAACAAGCATAATTTCTCTGGTGACATGCTACCAACCATATAAGAACTTTTAAGTAAAGCAATCAAGGCATGTAATTCAATTCAAGTCATAACAGGCAAGAGTCTATATTAGTATTGAAACAAGCAACATAAGAACATAAAGGTGCAAGAGCTCTCGTTGTCCGTGACTCGAATGTCTCAAAATGGTGTTTGCGTGCAAGAAAGGGGATAGGTATATACGAGAGAGTAAAACATAGTTTTTATTGTTGAGAACTTAATCTACTAAAGTTTCATACTTTGTCTTCTTTGGAATCTTATCTTGACTCATCCCCAGACCACTAGCCAGGTACAAGTCGAAATGATCCACTCCCTTTCGATATTTTGAGCACTCATGCAATGGATGAGCGTAAGCAAGAAAGTTGACACTTAGGATGGCAAAGAGAGAAAAATGATGGAGGAGGAAGACAAAAAAGGTGTGAAAGGCTCACATCAATGAGGACAATCATAGGCGAGAGAAAGCCAAATGATAGATATGATGTGAGGAGTAGGGATTGCCATGCATTAGATGCACATATGAGCTAAGGTAAGCTCTCCAATGGAACTAGTGGGGGTGCATCCAACTTGCTTGCTCAAGAAGATCTATAGCTCGTTTGAGGAGGCTCGTCATTGGAATATACAAGCCAAGTTCTATAGTGTGAAGTTCCCCACATAGATATATGCATGAATGATAATCTCTATGGAGTACAAGATATAAGATGGAGTACGAGTGTGGATCTCTCAAAAGGAATAGTAGTGTGCCCCTTCTCTCTTTTTATTTCTTTTTCTCTTTTTTCTCTTTTTTTGTATTTTTTGGTGGCCTCAATGGCTCTTTGTATTTAACTCTCATTTGTCCTCTTTGGGATCTTTTGATTTTGTCCTCTTTGGGATCTTTTCCTCACTTTAGGGGCAACACTCTATATATTACAAGAAGTATAGAAGATCTTTCACACTTTACAAAGGTACTCAACATAAAGAAAATGAAACTATCATGATGTATGCAAATATATGCCTCTGTCAGTGTAGTAGGATATGCAATGATACTAGCGCGCCATGTAGCAATGATTAGGGCAAGGCCCAACTAGCATGCGGCTCATCGATCAAGCAAAAGCATGTATGACATGAAGATCAAGTCATGAGAAGGTGGATGTTGCATGGCAATGTATCCTGGAAAGGATATGGAAATGCCTTGATGTGTAGATATGGTGGTTGTTTTGAGGAAGGATAAAATGAGGCTTATGATGAAAGACCGTATCGTGCCAAGGATTTGGATGCACCAGCGAAGTATGCGCCAACTCTCGAGGTGAGAAAGGGCAATGCACGGTACCGAAGAGGCTAGAAAAATATGGCTGGGTGGAAGTGTCAACTTTCGAATACTCACATTAGTCCGAAGAACTCATGCACTTATTATCGGTCACTCTCAATCTAATTAGGAGGTTCACAAAGAGAAAAGTACCCCGAGGTGGAGTGTATGGGGGTTTGGTTATCCTTGCGCATCCTCGACTCATGGTACGTGAGTGTACTCTAATATTCGATCCCTCCAAAGATTAGTGATCCATCTAGTAGCTAAAGTTCTCAACTAATTTTGTAGGTTTTTCGAAAATAAACATGGATTTCCAAAAATACGACATCTATCACTAATATGCAAAAGCTCTTGACACCAAAAGTTCAAACATTACTCAAGGAAATACCTCAAAACTATTGCAAGTTACTACTACAATTGAATAGCAACCTCAATTACGTACTTAAAGTCCAGACACACAACTCAGTGCAACAGGCAAACTCTCTAAACAAGATAAACATGAAAACTCAAGAGATTTCCAGGAACAAACTAAACAAAAGCTCCTATAAAGATAAGCATGAAAATTAAGAGCTAAACATGACAGCAGCTACGAAAAAGATAAAGAACACACACAGCAAAGATAAGCATGAAAATCCTATGTTGTGTTCTAGGGTGAAGTGGAGCGTGTTTCTCTCCCACACAAAGAAACATGGGTTGTAACTTGTTATGAACAACAAGCAAAGCTAAATAAAACTAAAAAGGAATTAAAGAACAAGACGCTCCAAGAATAGCACATAACGCATGAAGTGATAAAAATATAGTGGAACGAAAGACATACTGATAATTGTTGATGGAGAAGGGGATGCATGGGGGCATCCCCAAGCTTAGATGCTTGAGTCTTCTTGAATATTTCTTGGGGGTGCACGGGGGCACCCCCAAGCTTGAGCATTTGACCCTCCTGAATCTTCTTTTATCATCTTCCCTCGCACACTTGAAAACTCCCTTCATACATAACTCATCATAATATGATTAGCGAGGTTAGTACCCATAATAACAAAAATTTCTCTACTGGAAATTAGGATATTCTTGAAGAGCTACTGTTTCCCAAGATCGCCAAAAAAAATTTGCAAAGAAAAAGCAAGCTTAAGGTTTGCAAAACGAAGAGAAGGCAAAACAGGACAGAATCTGTGAAAAACAGAGCAGCAATTAGTAAATAAATTTTTGGGGCACTTCTGCAACTCAAATTAAAAAACTCAGAACATAGGAAAGTTCCGTGATTGTATAGGGCACACTGTGTAAAAAATTTCAGCTCAAAAAGATGAACTAGGATTTTTCTACGATTTTTCCCGTCACGAGGACAGAATCTGTTTTCTGGATAGCATGTCACACCTTTCACTTCCCTTGTCATATGAGGCTATAATTCGCACAAAGCTTAAAAAGTAAAGATACAATGATGTCGCTATAGTAGTAAAAATCATCAAGACCACTAAAAATAAAAGAAAAACAAAAAGTAAAACCTAAATTCGTTGCAGGCTGCCTCCTGAAAGCGCTTTCTTTTATGCCTTTAAGCTAGGCATGATGCAAAAATATCAAGTTGTATCAATTGAACCATCATCAAGATCATCAAAAAGCTCTTCAATAGTACAACCATTCTTAAGAGGTGTTTCAAATAAAGGCCTAATAAAGATACTTCTAGGGATAAAAGCAAAAGGCGGAAGATCAATTGAAGTTTCATTTATTCTAAAGAGAGGTATCTCTTCCAAAGTCTTCACAGTTTCAACGCCTTTGGCAATAGATGGATTATTTTTGAAACGAGGAGCCTTCGGAACATAAACGAACTTAGGTTCCTTCTTTTCCGGAGTTTCTACCTTTTTGGTTTTGATTGAGGAGAATGTAGTTCCTAGAGTGTCAATGATTTCGTCAATCTTATCTATCCTAGAGGGATCCAAGTCATGGGATTTGATGGTCTCCAAGATTTTGAAAATTTTATGCATGGAGCTATCGAGTCTATTCAAATTCCCTTGAATCTTACGATCCGACTCACTTATCTTATTAATGCTTGGCATCTCTAGCTAGGGTAATGTCCTCTTGAATGCTAGCAACGGGGGGGGGGGGGGGTTTCCATAATACTAAGAGCTTCCCAAACTGGGACTTCTAGGAAATTCCCATTCATAGCAGTATCTAGAATAAACCTATTCCAAGAAGTAATTCCAACATAAAAGGTTCTAAGAAGGATAGTAGTGGATTGCTTCTTGGTGGCCTTTTTTGAGAATCATTAATTCTATACCAGACATCTTTCAGACTTTCACCACCTCTTTGCTTAAAGGTAAGCACTTCTGCTTCACGAAAGGCAAAAGACCAGACATAATGACAACTACTAGCAAGGTAACTAATTTTTTTGATTTTTGATAAGGGAAACTAAAGCAAAAACTGAAAGGTAAACTAAAAAGAATAAAAAGAAAATATAAAATATAGTGTGCAACTCACCTATCTTGAAGAGTGGAGTCCCCGGCAACGGCGCCAGAAATTAGGCGGTTGGCGGGACCACTCTTTTGCTGCGCTTCGGAGTCCCCGACAACGGCGCCAGAAATTAGCTTTGATGGCTTCTCGCCCCTTGTTGGTTACCCAAAGTGGAAGGTTGAGATGTAGACAGCAGCAAATTTCCCTCGGTGAAGATACCAAGGTTTGTCTCCAGTAGGACTCCGACAACGACAGGAAGGTGACAACAGCACCACCAATTAGGCGGTTGACGTGGACCTGCACACACAACAGATAACTTTGCTCCCAACGAGTACAGAGAGGTTGTCAATCCCTTCGGCCTTGTTGTTTACAAAGGATCAAACGCACGGGATAATAATGATAGAAATAGCAACATAAAAGGAAATAAAGCAGAGAAATAAATAGCGGGTGTAAACAGTGGTGGAAATATGGACCGGGGTCCCATGATGTTCACTAGTGATGTCTCTCTCCCAAAAGACGATAAAATAGCCATGCGAGGTAAACAAATCATAGCTGGGCAATTGACAGGATTATGTGCACAAACCAATGCTAACTATGCTATATAGAAAGGAAGAGGCTCAAAAGTTCGGGCGATACGCCAAGACAAGTAGACCGAAATCCATCTAGATCTACCTACTAATCATCCACCTTGAGATATCTATCCAGAACATCTCGCTGGTATTAAGTTCCGAATCCCACCCAAAGTGTAAACTCAAAGAAACAGACATCTGCATTAAAGAACTTTGCATAAAGTAAACAATCCTTGCACCCGCAAGTACAAGCACCATTGTTTTCTCCCTTGTGGCAACAACACATCCCCTAGGCTCATGTTTCTGTCACTCAAGCTAGTCATCAGGGGGAATGAACCCACAATCATGCATAACGCTCCCTCTTGGAGTTACTACCTGCTACTTGGCCAAAGCAATAAATAGTAACGGAGAACATGCAAGAATTACTCAAGAACATAAATATAAAAGAGGAGAATCAAATATATTAGTCAAATAAAATCTGAACATAGTCTCATAATCCATCAGATCCCTGCAAACTCAGCACAGGAACAGCAGAAATATTGCATATGTGCCTCAATCATATCGGGAAGCTCACGAGGTCTAAACCATGAAGAACAAAGAGGGGAGGATAAAATCACATAGCTACTGATCATGGACCCATGGTCCAAGGTGGACTACTCACGGTTCATCCGAGAAGCATCCATGGTGGTGGAGAAGATCCCGGAGGTGGTTCCTCCCTCCGACAGGGTGCCGGGAAGAGGGCTCCTGGTACTCCCGATCTTGGAAGTGCGACGGCGGCAGAACAGAGGAGAGATCGCGAAAAAGGGTTCTGTCCTCGATGGTTTCAGGACGAGAGGGATATATAGGCGAAGGGGCAGCCAAAGGTGGAACAGGGGCCCCAGGCGCCCCCCTGGCGCGACCTATGGGGTGGCCGCGCCAGGTGGCCTCCTAGTCCACCCCTGGCTCCCCTCTGGCCCCATTTGGGTTCTTCCCGAAGCTTCCTGTACGCTGATTTTTCCTATATTTTTCCTGGAATTTTTCTGGCACTTTAAGTGATGGGAAAACCTGAAATACAAAAACAACAGAAAACAAGAACTGGCACTGGGGTGCACTGAGTTAATAGGTTAGTCCAAATATGATCAAAAGTGTATGGAAGTGCATCAATATCATAGTAATATCACACAAAAGATGCATGGATCAAGAAGAAATTATAGATACGTTTTAGACGTATCAGATGTTCATGATGTTTTCTACATATCGCAGTTACGCAAATGCATTAGACCGCCAGTCAAGCAAGTGGATATGAAGGAATTAGAGCTGACACAGGATCTGACCTATGAGGAGAAGCCAATCAGAATTTTAGAGGACATGGAAAGGACCACCCACAGCAAAGTAATATGGTTTTACAAGGTACTGTGGGAGCACCATACCGAGGAAGAAGTTACTTGGGAAAGGGAAGAGTTTCTGAGATCCGTATATCCGTATCTGTTCCCTTAGCAACAAAATCTCGAGGACGATATTTTCCCTAAGGGTGGTAGGTTTGTGACACCCTAGTTTTTGGCCCATTTTTTTTTGCAAGCCTCTTTCTGATTTCTGGATTTGCATTTGTTTACCTAATGTTTTGCAACTCTTTTGGCCTTGATCACATGGGCCTATTTTTTCCCCTAGGCCAAGTGACCTCAAAATCCATTTCCCTCATGGCCAAGATCAAGCTCTGATCTCCTATTCCCTTGCCATATTTTTATTCACCAAAATATTCCTTTTTCATTAAAGGAATAAGCCTTTTTCTCCAATGTGTGTGAAGCAATCATCTCTTTTGTTGCTTCAAAAGCCTTGAAACTTTTTGTGCTGGACTCTATGATCATGCCTCATGGTTCTATGGAAAAAGATCACCAAGTCTAGTGCAAGTTTTCTCCCCTAGAAATTCTTTTCTAATTCTGGACAGAGGAGCACTTTGTGAATGAGGTACCCTGTACACTGGTCAAATTGCTCTGTGATTTTTACCAAATAAGCACCATCCTAGATAATGCATGCACACCAAAATTCAGCCCAAAAATCCCAGCCATTTTTCCTACAGAAATTGCCAAAGTTTCCTGGCAGAGAATTTTTTTGAGCCTAGCCTCAGCACTATCCATCCCCCAAGCCATCCAAGGCTACCAGGGTGCTTGTCGTGGGAATGATCCCGTGTAGGGTCACCCAAGAGAAACAATTCATCAAGGCAAAGATCACCGACCTGATGGTCGCTGATCTAATCAAGGCCGAGCTAATCAAGACCAAGCAAGCAGTGGGCCGAACTGATCAGGTCAGAGGTTGATTGCCCCAAGAGAGTGCAATCGGTCTCACCTAGGTTCATTCGGCCAAAGAGAAAAGGCAACATCCGATCTGAATCCAAGGTCGGACACCTGGTACAAGCTCATCAATGCGCAATCCCAGAAGATCCGCGCTGTCAGAGGCATGTGTTCTCCTCCAGCGCCGATAACGCGGACAGGCCGACAGGACCAAGCTCCTAGCTCCACTTTCACTAGCAAGACGTACAAGTTAGCGGCATGGTGAGCGGCAAGTCTACACCGGGTCATCCGGGAGCACACGATGTGACGGCCCTAGCTCATCTAAGGCTGGAAGTTGGGTCCTCCCCTTTGTACATTTACCTTTGTACCCCGGGCTCGGCCTATAAGAGCCCCGGGTACCCCTCCTGCGTGAGGGACGACGGAGAACTTATTACATTCTACCCACCAGAGAGAGAGCAAGGAGGGAGTTGTGCTTAGATACCTCTTCTCCTTCCTCTCATACAGCTCAATGAGCGTTCATTGTATTCAGAGTTATTGCTTATAGCTAGCTCAGCAGGACTAGGGGTGTTATCTCTATAGAGAGCCCCGAACCTGGGTACATCGCAGTGTCTCACTATGTTTGTCCCCACTCTTGATTCCGGCACCATCAACACCAACCTCGGTTTGTCCACCTCTTTATCCATCCCCATGGCATCTGCCGTTACGAAATGACGACAGTTGGCGCCCACCGTGGGGCAGGCCGAGGCGTCGACTGGAGTTCTGATCCGAACGGGACCATCATCTGCATCGCGCATGCGCTTTGCCTCAGGCCTGGTTCTTAGGGGCGGAGCGTGGGACTATGTCATCGACAACGCCTCGCGGTTTGGGGCAAGAATATCTCTGTCGCGCAGCGTCATCATTCCTTTCGGCGTCCATCGCGTCTTTGTTGCAGCTCTTCCTGAGGTATTTCCTAGGGAGGTACGGGTGTTTTTTGAGCTCACGGATCTGCTGCCAGGCGGGGCGAGTGCTGTTGGAGCAGAGGGCACGACTTCGCACATCCGTGCGGAGGTCATGATGGCGGGAGCATCGAGTCGCCATAGTTCCACTTCAGCGACCCGAGCTGCGAGCAGGCCCAAGCAACCCACCGGATGTGCTTTGCACTCCCGTGGACCTGCACGCCGATCCAACTGTGGTTCACGCCGAGATGGAGAAGGCGGGCCAAGCTCTGAAGAAGAAATCAGATTGGATAGACGTTGAAAAACGTCCTCTTGAAGCAACAGTTCGGGAGTACAATGCTGCGCATGGCGTCAGGCAGCGCGTTATTCCACCCCCAGTGATAGATGAGCTCCGTAATGCTGGCCGGAAGGTCGACAGAGAGCTGGCAGGAGCCCAGCAACTAGCAGCATCCACTGTCATCGCCCCATATATCGCGTACAGTTCTCCTATGAAGAACATGAGAGCTAGGGAGCAGATCACCTGTGAGTTGGAGCACCAGGAAGGAGAAGAATTGCGAGAGAGGACGCTTCGAATGCGCAATCTTCTAGCAGCGGCAAACCAATAGGAAAAGGCGGCCACCGAGCAGCAAGGGCGAGTAGCATCAAGATCAGCTCGGGCCACTGCAGGGGAAAACCAGCCAAATGTGCCACCTCGGCAGCAGAGGCGGGCATCTTCGTCGCATGGCAGTTTGCACCGCAATCGGAGGAATCAAGGGGTTGCAGGAGGCAGTCGGAGACACTACTAGGGAAATAGCTATACATGGAAAGCTTATTAGTGGCGCATGTAGAAAGTGATGCGCCACCATATGTTATGGGTGGCGTACTGCAAAATAATGCGCCACCCATAAGACCTTATGGGTGGCGCATTATTTCCCAGTGCGCCACCCCTAATAGTGGGCCAGCCTGGATGACCTTATACGTGGCGCATCCAGAAATATGCGCCACCCCTAAGGACCTTATGGGTGGCGCATTTACAGAATGCGCCACCCCTAAGAGCTTATGGGTGGCGCATTCTGTCAATGCGCCACCCATAAGGTCCTTAGGGGTGGCCCATTGTGCTAATGCGCCACCCCTAAGAGCTTATGGGTGGCGCATTCTATTAATGCGCCACCCATAAGGTCCTTAGGGGTGGCGCATTGTGCTAATGCGCCACCCATAAGAGCTTAGGGGTGGCGCATTGCGCTGATGCGCCACCACTGACTTCCTATATGCGCCACTAAATGCCTAGAGCTGCCCTTATCTACTCCACCCCACCTACCACCTCTCATTCACTCCACATAATTCTCAAACTAGATCTATTTGGTTTTCTCCTCCTCCCCACCTCATTTCTTCCATTTATCCATCAATACTTGGCATTACATCTATTTTGTTTCATATTGAAGTAAGTGGACCTCCTCCCAAACTCTTTTGTTCCATTTATGACCCATATACTTGCCTTTATTAGCTTGGGGTTTGTTGTATATGTGAAGCTTGGGTTTGATGTATATGTGAAGCTTGTGGTGGTTTGATGTATGTGTGAAGCTTATGGTGGTTTGATGTATATGTGTATCTTGAGTGGCAAATGTTTTGCCGAAATGTCGATTCATTTCCGTTTCGGCAAATTTCTAGCGCACTCTCCGCATGCTCCCATGCATTATTAGGGAAGGTCATGCCGAATTTTTCCGGCGACGACTGTGATATTTAATTGTGTTGCTCTCTCCGTGCACGCAGGTGATCGACCATGGTCCGCGAGATGCTGAGCGATATCACCGTGGCTAGGTGGATGCAATGTGCGACAAACGACATGCGAAGGAATAATAGGTCGGATATAAGATGTCCGTGTCGGAGATGCAAACTGCAGTGCGTGACCGAGCCTGATTCCGGAATATTGCAAAGACACCTGAAGCGTAATGGTCTGATGGATGGCTACACACGATGGATAAGTGATGAAGCTGGTGAGGAGGAGGACGTTAATGGTGGGGCGCCAGTAAATGAGGAAGGGCAACCAGAAAACAGCGGCGGGCGAGATGACGAAGAGCATCCCGTACATGATCATGAAGAAGATGGCGAAGCGGATCATGTAGATCAATATGCCGGACATGAAGATCAAGATGTCGGACATGATGATTCAAGCTGGGTGCGGGACCCTCATGTTCAAGAGCTTCTTGTCAAAGAGGCGTTGAACGCAAGAGGTGCAGCTAGAGAGAAAGCCAAGATGGCGCAACTCGAGAAAGACGCGATTACGAAGTTGTACGAAGGATGCAACGACGAGGATACCCGCTTGAATGTAACACTTGGGGCTATGGAGATGAAGGCAAAACACAAATGGACCGACGAAAGCTTCGATGATAACATGGCATTCTGGCACGATCGTCTTCCGAAGGGAAACACGTGCCCAACTAGTATCGCTGAGGCCAAGAAAGTCCTTTGCCCTCTCGATCTTCCGCACGTTAAATACCACGTCTTCATAAATGATTGCATGATCTATCGGGGTGAGGACGAAGATAAAACCACATGTTCGGTGTGCGGTGTTAGTCGATACAAGAGAGGGAAGAAAGTTCCTAGAAAAGTGGTATGGTACTTTCCGATCACTCCTCGTCTACAGAGGTATTTCGTAGATCCCGAGGAAGCAAAGCTCATGACCTGGCACGCGGATAGAAAGAAGCTAAAAGAGGATGACCCCCGGATCCGGAAAAGGAGGACATGCTGAGGCACCCTTCAGATGGTAGCCAATGGATTGCGTTGGACCTCGAATACCCAGATTTTGGGAAAGAACCAAGGAACCTCAGGATTGGTGTGAGCACCGATGGAGTCAATCCGTTTGGCGGCCAGAGCAGCACACACAGTACCTGGCCCGTGTTTGTATGCATATACAACCTTCCCCCCTGGAAGTGCATGAAGAAAAAGTACATAACAATGTGTATGCTAGTTCAAGGGCCGAAACAACCAGGTACGGACCTCAATCTATATCTGCAGCTGTTGAAAGAGGAGCTAGAAACGTTATGGAAACACGGAGTCAATACGTGGGACGCTGCGGCTAAAGAATATTTCCCAATGAAAGCCGCGGTGATCACGACGGTGCACGACTATCTCGGATACGGATATTTCTCAGGGCAGGTGGTCCAAGGATTCTGTGCATGTGTTAGGTGCATGGATAATACAACGTACCGCCAGCTACCAAAAGATCCCGGATCTTCAAAAACCGTGTTCCAGGGGTCTCGGAGGTGGCTTCCCAAGAAACACGCGTGGAGAAAACAGGGACATCTGTTCGATGGAAGCGAGGAGCTCCGAGCACCCCCAGCTCGAAGAAGCGGCAAAGAAATCGACAACTTGCTGAAAACTTGGAAAGAGTGCCCCACGCCGGGAAAGAAAAAAAAGAAGACTCAGCCGTTGATGAGGGTATGGAAAGCGAGGTCTGTTTTCTGTGATTTGCAATACTGGAGTCTACTCCGCAGTCCTCATAGCCTTGATCTAATGCATATCACAAAGAACGTGTGCGAGAGCTTGTTTGGCACGCTGCTCAACATGCCGGAGAAGACCAAGGACGGGCCAAAAGCAAGGAATGACTTGAAATTTATGGGCATCAGGAGGGAACTTCACCCCCCTAGTGACGATGATGATGAGCCGGAGGAGGAAGAGGATACGGAAACGCAAAACTCTCGCAAACGAAAAAGGACGACCAAGAAGAAGACCGGTATTGATCACTGCCCCTCGGCATGCTTCACTCTGTGCGAGGAGGAGATCAAGCGGTTTATCCACTGCCTCATAGGAGTAAAATTTCCGAACGGCTACGCGGGGAAGATAAGCAGATACCTAGACGAGGCGAAGCAGCGTTTCAGCGGGATGAAATCTCACGACTGTTTCGTGCTGATGACGCAGATTATCCCGGTTGCGATGCGAGGGATAATGGACGAGCACGTCCGTAAAACGTTGTTTGGCCTTTGCAACTTTTTTGACGTCATCTCCTGGAAGTCGATTTGCGCTACGCAACTCAAAAGGCTACAGGAGGAGATCGTGCTCATACTATGCGAGCTTGAGATCTATTTCCCGCCCGAGTTCTTCGACATTATGGTGCATCTGCTGATCCACGTCGTGGAGGATATCGTCCAACTTGGGCCTGCGTTTCTGCGCAACATGATGCCGTTCGAAAGGATGAATGGGCACATCAAAAAATACGTTCGTAACAGGTCCCGTCCAGATGCAAGCATAGCGAAGGGCTTTCTAACCGAAGAGTGCATCTCTTTTTGCACGAATTATCTCAACACCGAGAACCCTGTGGGTCTGGCCGTCAACAAGCACTTTGGCAGGACCGATGGGTGTGGTCACCACGAGGGAAGCCGCGCAATGCATGTCAACTTTGACGGTCGAGACATCGACTTTGAAAGAGCAAGCCTAGTCGCGCTACAACACATCCAGCTGGTCGATCCTTGGATAGTAAAGCACAAGGATTTAATCAGGAAGAAGTACAGTGACCAGGGCCTGCAGATAACGGACCGAGATCCACGGCTAATCAAAGAGCACAACTCCGGCTTCATGACTTGGTTCAGGGACGAGCTTCGTGCTAATCCCCCGCGAAGGAACGCTTCCGTGGACGAAAAGATGATATTCACCTTGTCACAGGGTGCCGCACGCAACCTGATGACCTATCAAGCGTATGATATCAACGGCTACACATTTTACACAGAGGAAAAGGACAATAACTGCGATTACCAGAACTCAGGGGTAACGGGGATATTTTACACCGATGACGTCAAGGAAAGATTCTATGGAAGGATCGAGGACATATGGGAGCTCGACTACTGTGGAGAGAAGGTGCAGATGTTCCGTGTGAGATGGGCCAAGAGCGTCGTAAAAGAACACCGGTACTTCACCACCATGGTTATACCCGAAGCCAAATCCAAGTCTACGGGCACAAACGTCACCGCGAAAAATGAGCCATGGGTACTGGCTAGCCAAGTGGACCAATGCTTCTTCATTACCGACCCATCAAAGCCGAGCCGCGTTGTAGTGAGGAGAGGCAAAAGAAACATCATCGGAATGGATGGAGTCACCAACGAGCAAGACTTTTACAAGTACGGCGACCCGAAGATGGAGGATGACTACGCTGCTCAGGATACATACACCACAACCCTACCGAAGAAAGGTCACCTCCCGTTCAAGAGGAAAAGTGAAGGCGTCCCGGGTCTAAATTATTCAACCACCACAAAGAAGGGCAAGAAGAAGATCATGAGGAAACGATAGCTAGATAGCTAGCTCCAAATTTAAGAAAATCTTTTGTAATTCATGATCACTTTGTGTATGCATGGATTTAATATGACTTTGTAATTGATGATCACAATCTTATGTTTCCAAATGCCACCACACCATGTCAAAGTCAATCTTAATAAAGTTTGACCACTTTTATAGAAAAATGTACTCCATAATTATTATTTTTAAATGGTTTCACTTTAATTAAAAAAATAAATAATTGTTTAAACTCTAATTAAAAAATAAAAAAGCATAGGGGTGGCGCATATTGTTGAAATGCGCCACTAAGTGTTCTTAGGGGTGGCGCATTTTGCCAAAATGCGCCACCAACAGGTTTCTTATGCGTGGCGCATTTTTTCGAGATGCGCCACGCATAAGAAACCTGTTGGTGGCGCATTCTGGCAAAATGCGCCACCCGTATGCCTTAACCTCCAACTAACCCGCACAGTAACCACCATTCACCCCCACCTCTCACTCTCCTCTAGCCACCGCTGCCGGAGCCCTAGACCGCCGCCGGAGCCCTAGCCCGTCGCCGGAGCCCTAGCCCGCCACCGGAGCCCTAGCCGCCACCGGAGCCCCTCCTCTCCGGCCGCCGCCCTCGACGACGGAGCCGCCTGCAACCTCGACGACGGAGCCCTAGCCGCCGCCCTGACGCATCCGCCTTCCGGAGCCGCCCCAACCCCTCCACGGCGATGCCCCTCCACCGCCAGGTACCCCTTCCTCCCCTTGCTGGATTCCAACGACGGCCGTGGTGGCCATGGCGCCGCCCCCAACCCCCACTCCCCCTGTGTATGCCCCTGTTCAAATTTTAGACGCCTAGGGTCCAATTTTTCAGTAATTACAGTGCTAAAATGTTTACCTTGTGAATATAGCAGCAAGCTAATTTAGTTGAGCCATAAGAATAGGTTTCAGTTTGTGCATTACATCTCAGTGAGTGGTGGCAGTTTGATCATGTAAGAATGCTTGCTTGCTTGCTCTTGCAGAAGCTGTGTACTTGGACCTTGTCCAAATCCTTTGTTTTTTAATACATAGATCATCCACAGATTTCACTTTTACTTGGCAAGTAATATTCCTCACCTTTTTTTCTTGTTAAAAATATTGAGATTCACTAGGTATGTACATGTACATCTATTGGTCATGCAATCAAACTGCATGCAGGGTAGGGGTGCAGTAATATATATGCTCATGACTACATGTATGGCTATTGCATGATCTATGCATGAGTGTTATTTCTATATATATAGTCCATCCCAAAACGTATTTTCCTTCCTGCAGTTACAACTTACAACTGTAGTGAAACACAAACCTATTGGAGTGAAACAGTGATGTTGGAGTGAAACAGTCATGGGTCCAGTTACTTGTCTCAAAAACCCTTATGGGATGTTGGAGTGAAACAGACAAGATAGTTGTTCCCACCATTGAGCTGCTTGCTTCTAGACAAGTTGGCATTCCGTCTTGTTCAATATATGTATCTTGACACAAATCAAATAAAAACACCTAGTGGATAGTGGATACACACACAGAGAAAACCACTTTTTGTTTTGTGTGGTAGCAGTGGAATAGAATTTTAGGATTCTAGCATAGCATATGTTGTAAATGATCAAGGAAAGTGACAAGTAGTTGCTACTGCTGCTGTTGTTGTTTTTAAATGATGTTTTTTAGTGCATTGACAAGATGCTTTTCTTATCAATATTTTTATGCACTGTTTAGTGCATTGCTAGAATATGTACTGTTCTACACTATATATGTGTTGCTTGTGCCTACATGTAGGCATTTTTTATGTGCAGGGACTCTCATTATCCCCTTTCTCCCGAAATGTTGATTAACTTCCGTTTCGGTTGAGAATGGGGCACTCTCATGATAAGAAAAAGAGCAAAGGTCATGCTGAATTTTTTCGTGAATTCGTGCATGACCTTTGCTATTTTTCTTAACATGAGAGTATTTGCATTTATTTGTTGTGCTAATTAATTAAGTAGTTGCATTTTTTAATATTGTACTAGTGCAAACATGTCGACCGGAGCCGACGCCGGTCCTTCTTCTCAGCCGGGTACAAAAAGGAAGCAATTTTTGGAATACTCCCAGGAGGAGGTCGAGGAGCAGAGAGAAGAGGAAGTACCTCCGGGCGAGGAGGAGTATGAGGAGGAGATAGAGTCGGAGTCCGACTCATCGGATGATGACTTGGAGGAGGAGGCCGGTACGACAAACGGCGAGAGGAACATCGGCGAGGATGATGGGACCGGTGGCTCCAACACAGATGGTACCCAGTCGAAGAAGAGGAATCGGAAACCGACCAAGGTCGGCGTCATCAGGCAAGAGTTTACTGTTGTGACCGCCGTCGGGATTCCTAAAGAGCCCGAACGTTTTTCGGAAGGGTACGGCCGTCAAGTCGAGGCGATCCTCCGCAACACCGTGCCGATCACCACGATTAACCTCAGGAGTCGTGAGAATATTCATTATTGTCAGCTTCTTATCAAAAAGCTGCACGGACGATACAAGTTTCCGGAGCCGTACGATAACACCAAACTCAGAGGGAACAAAGTAAACACATGGGCCCACAGGAGGATGAGCAAGGCCTTGTCCAGTTGGAAAACCCGGGTGAAGAGGGCAATTTTTGAAAAGAACAAAACCTGGGAGGAGCTCAAGGAGAAAGAGCCGTTGATCGACGAACCTACCTACAACCTTTTCAAGGCTAGGTGTGAGTCCGAGAAAGCCAAGGCCGCGAGTGCAAAGGGCAAGGCCATGCGGTCGCAGGTCATAGGTAACCATCGTCTCGGAGCTGGTGGTTACAAAAGTTCCAAGCCTAAATGGGACAAGGAGGATGCCGAGTACGCCGCTGCGGGCATACCTAACCCCTTCCAGCAATACAAAGATGATCCGCAGACCGAATTCTTTGTGAGGGCCCGGAGCTATAAGGACAAAGCAACCTCGAAAATAATTATCGATCCTAAGATTCAGGAGTTTACGACTGTCGTGGTAAGTAGTTTACCACGCGACCTTGTCGATTGAATTCTCGAGTGAAGTTCACAATTTCTTAACGTTTCACATTATTTTTGCAGCAAGCGGAAATGAAAATCGCCTCATCGCAGGAGTCGTCGGTTAGGCCGGCCGGCCCGTGGGACAACGCCTTCAACAGGGCGTTGAACAAGGTCAAGAAGGTTGACGACGTGACGGCGAAGCCATCGTCAGCCCGCCGTGTGGTCGGCTTTGGTGCGGACCTAAATTGGTTCGAATATTATGGAAAATCGGCGGAGCAGTCAGGTTCGAGGGGGCGCAAGGCGAGAAGGACCGAAGAAGATGCCGCTTATGTTCGTGGACTGGAGGAGAAGGTGAACATGCTTCCGCAGCTTGTCCAGGACGAAGTGGCAAAGACGATGAACGCTCTCCTTCCAAATATGATGCAGTCGCTCGCGAATTGGCAAGCGCGTGGTGGACAAGGGCCCATACCAGTCCCCAGCATGGTCGGCAGCAACTCGGGCCCCGCGGCGCCTGCAGTCCCGACTCCGGCCATAGTGCTGGCTCCCGCACCGACTCCTAGCGTATTGGTGACTCCGGCCGCCAACACCGCGACGGCGACGCCGGACGTGATGGTAACTCCTCCGGCCACGATCGATCAACCGGGGCATAAAAATAATGCACCCGGCGGCAGCACAAATAGGGCGACCGACGCCACGGGAGGCAGCGCGCCCTCCGTCTCTTGCATGCCTGCCGTCATCGGCGGGGTCTCTTCACTAGCCAACCTCGACGCCCTCAAGGTAACTATAAGTGTCTGCAACTCAAACGAGGACTTCATCTCCTTGCAACTCAAACGAGGACTTCACCTCGACGCCCTTTTTTAGTGGAATCTCTCTGATGCATATATATATATATATATCTTTCGCAGGAGGACACTCCATGCATTCTATTACAAGTCGTGGACGGCGAGTTGAAGGATGTTGCCAAAGGTAAAATCATTCAACCACAAAATCGAATCATGCACAATATGCCGATGGCACCGGAGATGCATAGGGTTCAAATCTCTCTCGTGATTTCGGGCTACGAGAGAGTTGAACCTCCCATTCAACCCCCCGGATACGATGAGGACGAGCCGGCAGTCCTCAGTGACTGTTTCAACCAAATATGCCTATGGCCGAAGAGCCAAATGCGTTTAATGACGGGGGAAAGGGGCATCACACCTAGGACAACACCGCTAGTCATCGTGTCGGCGCCACATGATCCCATCGGAGCACAACAAGAAGACGATGATCTTGATGATGATATCAGCGCCGACCAGTTCATCAATACTTTGTATGATGCTGATGACTTATTCATGCCTCCTGCTGAAGGAGCCTATCAGCATGACGAGGAAGCTCGCGGTCCAGCTGATCCTGCGGCGAAGCCTGCTTGCTCCACGCGTCTCTTCGCTGCTTCTCAGGACATGTCTCCAGCAGCTTGCGCCTTCACCGAGCCTCAAGCAGATGCCACAAGATCTATTCTCAGCCCGTCCACACTCCATAAGCCGGCCATTGAGCAGATAAAGGCCGGTGACTGCTCAAAATCAGAAAAGAAGAAGGGACGGAAAAGAAAGAAGAGCATCACTTCTAGTAGCCAACCTTCGATGCCGATCCGGGCTCAGGACGGGCCACCAAGACCCAAGGATCTCTCGTTTGAAATCCATGTGGCTGGTAGGGCGATGCTACCTAAGGACATGCTGGACCTTGCAACTTCGGATATGCAGAGTGTGCATCATAGTATTATGGCATTAGAGAAGATTCTTCTTCGAGAAGAGAATCCCTCGTACCCGGTATTCATGGCCAAGGTGCCAATCAACATGGGCTTCATCAACACTATCCCCGCGGATACGATAATCCTGCGGTTTTCAGAGATCTTCAATTTGTACCATCTCAAGCGGCTGGACCATAGCCTTATCCGTCTGTTCTCGCTTAGCCTTTCTATGAGTATCAGGAGAGATAAGACCCCGAGCGTCGCGATATTGGACCCCTTCTACATGCGTGAAAGCATCTTGATGGACGACGGGGACGCGGCTCTCGCGGCGGGGTACATCACAGACTTCATGCTACGGAACGCCGACAAAGATTCATTTCTTATGACTTACTCTCCCAAGTAAGTCATTCGCTCGCCTCCGTAGCGTATATTCTTTCTTAGCTTTCCATTGTCCTCTTCCAACATTCCTTTTGGATTGTTTTAATTATGCAGTGAGGATCAAGACTGCGTGCTCATCTGCTTTTCACCGCAACACTCGCATGCCGTGTATTTAGACTCGGGGAGTGTGAAGAAGAAAGATTACAAGTATATCATGAGAGTTTTGGATGATGCTCTCGTCGGCTACATAAAAGCCGGAGGCAAGATCGTGAAGCAGAAGTTCAGGAAAAATCAGCCTGGCGTGAACGTGTTCAACCACGTAACGCAGTTCCCGTGCGTCAAGCAGCCGTCTGGCAGTGTAAGGGATGCGTACTACGCCCTTCATCACATGAGGGCGATTGTACAGGAACAACGCAACCTTACGCTGCCAAGTCATCTCAGAGCGTGGGCCGAAAGGAAGGCAGAAATCGCCGATGCAAATCTGAAGGAGGAGTTCTTTCACATCCAAGCGCAGATGGCGACTATCATTCGTCATGAAGTACAAATGAAGGGGGCGATCTTCTACTCCAACATTGCACCATCCAATGGGGAGATAGAAGTCCGCCTAAAGGCCCTGCGTGACACAAGGCCTTTCATGACGAAAGAAGGATGCCGCCCATTCCCCGAGCCGAGTCAAAACAATTAATTGAATGTACTCTTTGTGTAATTTGGATGTAATTTGGATGTACTCTTTGTGTACTAGATGGTAGTGTCAAATACTCTTGGTGCTCTTTGTGTATAAAGGTCACTGCATATGCATTTTTATGCATATGTGCATGCTTTTCACCATTCATCGAGTTGCTTTATGTTGTTGACAAGAATAGATGCTAGATTGCTTTGTTCTCCTTTGGTATGATTCATATGGATGTGACATCTAAAGCTTTGTTTTGTGCAGGTTGAAGAGCAAACAAGTAGTGATGACGAAAGTAGCTTTCGGTTTTCAATAATTGTTGGACTCATTGTAATTTTGTGATGGAATGTAATCTTGTTGGCCTCTAGACCTTTGTAATAAAAATTATATTGCAATTCTTTTGTATCAATAATTGTTGGCCTCATTGTTATATTGTATTTTGCATTTCTGTAATATAATAAAAATATCTGTAATGCTTTTATTCTTTTATGTAATTCTTTTTTTTTTGTTTTCTGTAATTATTTAGAGGCGCATATGTTTAGTATTTAGTGGCGCACTGTGAATGCGCCATCCCTAAGGCCCTTAGGCGTGGCGCATACCAGAATGCGCCACCCCTAAGAGCTTAGAGGTGGCGCATTCTGAGATGCGTCACGCCTAAGGGCCTTAGGGGTGGCGCATCCAGAATGCGCCACCTCTAAGCCCTTATTAGTGGCTTGTAGTTAGTGGCGCATCCATAATGCGCCACTAAACTCAAAATCAGTGCGCCACTATAAGGCTATTCCCTAGTAGTGAGAGATGAGTCACCAGTGAACAGCAGTCATCAGGAGCAACCAGCGGCTTCAATTCGGCCGGCAATGAGTCAGCGTCTAGGTCCCCGAGCAATCACGGACAATGATGCGAGGCACCATATCGAGCAGCTGCAGCAAGATAAGCAGCCAGAAGACGATGCACCAGCGGGTCCGGCCTATTTCGGCCCGCGCATTCGGCAAGAGCAGTTCCCCAAAGGCTTCACATTGCCCAGAGACACCCCCAAGTACAATGGATCAGTCAAGACAGGGGATTGGGTGGTCGATTATATGACCGCAGTCGGCATCGCAGGAGGCATTCAACTTGTGGCAATTCGCTATGCACCACTCATGCTCCAAGGTTCAGCTCGGTCCTGGTTGAACAGTTTGCCCATCAATAGCATAAATTTTTGGAAGGAATTTGATGATGCGTTTGTTCGCAACTTCACCGGCACGTATGAGGGCCCAGGTCTTCACCGGCACCTGGCGTTGTGTCTACATGGAAAGGACGAGCCCTTTCGCGATTACCTTCAGCGGTGGATCAAGCTCAAAAACACATGCGAGGGAGTTCATGAGATCCAAGCCATCCAGTACTTCACTGACGGCTGCTTCGATGGTTCATTGTTGAAGCACAAGCTCCTGTGCAAGGAGATCACTTCTTTGGCCGATCTGATGAGAATAGCCAATTCATTCGCCGCATCTGATGATGAAATGCGCCCGATCCAATTGAGTCCCAGCGGCTTCATCTAGGGTCAGTCCTCCCGACAACAACAGCAGCAGCAATAGTCGGCACAAGCAGGAGGGCCGAATGGTCCCAATCGGCGTGAGAGGCGCGATATCCAATGCAACAACTTCAACTACAACAACAACAACAACCACAACTTCAAAAACAACAACAACAACACAGGCTTCTAAAAGAAAAAATGAGTAGTCGGATGCTCAGTACGGCAATCGGCAGGTGGCAGTAGTCCAGCAACAGGATGAACCAGGGGTTGTTGGAGGCAGTCGGAGGCAAAAACCTGCAGAAATACCACACGGCCCGATCCGACCCCCATACACTTTTGAGGACATGATGAACCAGCCATGCAAAATGCACAATGAAGTTGGCAAGCCCGCATCGCATACCACTCGACAATGAATGTTGGTAGAACGTCTATCGAAAGGAGGAGCGGCAAACCTCCCACCACCCCCATCCCCACCTCTAGGTCCACCATGTCAGAACCCTCTGTTAGGTAATGTGCTAGGATCAAGTAACCTTGCATCATGTCAAATTTTAAAAGGAAATCAACTTCAAAATCCAAATGGGAGAAGGAACACCCCCCCAGATGAATTAATTGAAAAGGCCAGATAAAAATCTTCTCCAAAAATTCATGTTAGATTTTTGAAAAGTCTTATAAATGAGTGTGATCACATATCAAGTGATGTGGGACCCATCCCATGCTCATAGATTTTTCAAATATTCAAACAGTGCCTTGGAATTAAAGAAATACCCCTATTTGATTTAAGATTCAAATTATTTGAATTTTAAAAATGTTGACATTTTATAAGTGGCTAGTCTTTATTACTATGAGGCCACATAAAATTTTTCAGCATTTAAAAAAATGTTTAGCTATTTTATTTAGCCAAACAGAACAAATGACAGAAAGAAAATTATAAAAGAAAACAGAAACCTTACCTGGCGCCCAGGCGAAGCAGGCCCACCCCAACCCAGCCGGCCCACAGGGGCAGGGGCGTCTTCTTCCCCCTCCCGCGCCTCCAAGCTGCTCGGTGGAATGCCACCGAGCTAGCTGGTGACGACACGTCGTCATCGAGGAGCTTCCAGCCCTCCCCGTGGTCTCTTCTCGCACCTGGACGCGCCTGGAGACGCCGTGCACTCATTCTCCCCCTCCAGAGCTTCCTCCTCCTCCTCCCGTGCTCGTTTCCGTCGCCACCCGAGAACTCGCCGGAGCACCGCAGCGCTCCGGCGTGGCCATTGACGTCGAGAAGCCAAGCCAAGGTGTCCAGGGAGTTCGTCGTCGTCGTCTTCACCGACTTGCAGAAGGAATCGATCCTGGAGCCCGCGTAGACGCCGAATTCTTCCTCGAGTCCCCCCCGGCCGCCGTGAAGGACTTCGTCGATTCCGCCGCCGTTGAACCACCCCAGCCCTCGCCACCACCTCTACTGAGTTCAGGGTGAGCTTGCAAGTGAAACCCCTCTGTCTTCCCCCTGGATTGCTCACTCTAGCCGGATCCGCCATGGTTGCCGAAGCATGGCGCCGCCATGGATGAGCTCGAGGTCGCCCCTGTGCCCCTTCGTCTCAGCCAGAGCGTGTGTTTGGCTCCTGAGCATGCCAGCGTTCGAACGCATGCGAGATCAGCCCGAACCGTGCGCTACAACGTCGACTACGACCTCGCCGTGGTTCTGCTTCCGCCGGAGTCGTCGCCGTCATCGATTCCGAGCACCCCGTGACCCCCTATTGCCTCCAGAAGACGCGGACGACCTCCAGGAGCAAGCCGGTGCCCTCCGTTTCCCCTCCCGTGGCCCCTAGGCCATTCCGGCGAGTGCGCCGCCGTGGCCAGGCCACCGGCGTCAAGCCGCCGGTGGGTTAGCCACTAATCACCCAGATAGTGACCCCCTAGGTCACTAACCAGTGGGCCCAGTGGCTTAATTAAGCCACTGGATTAATTTAACCCACGGGTTAAGTTAACCCAGCCACTGGCAGGTGGGACCCCCTTGTCAGCCCCCCCTGACGTCAGCACCTGCGCAATAAATCATTTAAATGAATTTCCAGAGATTATTTGAATTAAAAGAATTCCAGAAATTCCAGAAAATACCCCAAACTTTGGAAATTCATAGAAAATTCATATTAACTCCAAATTGGACAAATAATATATGAAAAATGATCAGGAGAAAATTATCTTTCCAAATATGCAACTTTCAACTATGTTTGAGTTGAATTTAAATTGGGACCAGTAGCATATGTCATTTGGTTTATTTGAATTTAATTCAAATTCAAATCAAATGATCTTGCAACTTGGACCATGGAATTAAGCTACAATTCAACCACACTTCAGAGGCATATCATACACATTTGAAAATAATTCAAAATGATCAATCAATGTCACATGCAACTTGGTAAATGTTGAATTCAAATGTGGAGTTTGAATTTGCAATTCAAATTGCAATATACTCCATTTAAATGGAATGCTCAACACATCAGTACCATGAACATCAACCTTTCAATCTTATTCATGTGATTGTGCATTGTACATCATGTTGATCCTATGTTTGTCATGTTGCTGATAGACGTGGAGCCGGAGCCCGAGGTCACCCCCTACGTTGAAGACCCCGAACCCGAACCTCGTCAGCAAGGCAAGCAAACCCCCTTTGATCATGTCGATAAAATCCCACTTCCCTCTCATGTCCCTCTTATGCATTGTTTAGGATGATCACCATGATTCGTTTCTACCGCATAGATGAACCCATTCCTTTGCATGACCTATCATTTTGTCACAGTAGTAAGCAAACCACAATCCTAGCAAATGTAGGAGTTGTTTGATATCATGTGGCCCCTGCAAATGTTATCGCTTATTGCATGCTTAGTATGATACCATGTTGTTACTGTGATGTGAGTCGGGATGGGAATGATCATGTTGATGATGGTAGAAAAGTGTTGGTGAATCGACCCTAATACAAGGTGAACGATGAAAGGCTGTGTAGGAGTACACGGTGGGTTGTCTCGTTGAACACCGCCCTAGTACGAGTTCTTGTGTGGTGATCCAAGATGAAGAGTACAACCACGCATTGGGCTCACTCACCCCTCTCAACTTACTAACTCATCCTTTTCGATGTCCAGATGTCGCAATAGTTCGGAGTTCTGGTAGGTCTGTGGCCTGGATGCTAAGTGAGAGAACGGCTCATCCGAGACCGGCTTATGCACCACGCACACATCACTTGGGTCCACTTCGGTAAACCGGCCGGGTTCACGATTGTGGTAACCAACCCAAGTAGGCGGCTTTCTCGGACTAGATCGGCTATGAGGTAACAGTTGTGGTGAGCATCCTCGCCGACACCTCTTGAACGGTGTCGAGTACAAAGGCGGTAAATGATGATCATGTGTGTGTAGCGGTACACCCTTGCAAGGTTAACAAAACTATTCGAATAGCCGCGTCCGTGGTTATGGACTGCTTGGAAAGCTTAGCTTGATTATTACATAACTTGAACCGGATACTTCTAAAACACACCAAGATAAGTGTGAGTGCTATGGCGTGCTTCCTCATGGGGAAGTCGAGGAAGACACCATAGTGGTGTATTGGTTGGAGAAAGTAGTGGACTCGTGTACGCTTCTTACCTCAAAGTCTGGTACTCGTAGTTCAGGATTAGCCAAGTCAAAGCTGGCACTTCTGCAAGTGAACCCCACCTCCCTTTACCTTGACACATATGCATGAGTAGTATAGCTCCTATGTAAGTCTTGCTGAGTATGACTTTGTACTCACGTTTGCTTAATCTATGTTTTAGATGATGCCACTGATGCCGAAGGTGGCTTCTTCATCGAGCTGGACGACTGAAGACCAACTAGTATAGTCCCAGTCAGACGACTGGTTCCCTCGTGGAGGGCTTTGTGTTTAAATAAGGCTTCTTAAGCCATTTGTTAAACTTGTCTGTACTCAGACATAATTTGCTTCCGCTTTGTGTTGTAATGTCGGATCACATGTTTGTGATCTCTGTGTGTACTCTATAAGAGTTATAAATAAAATGTACACTTTGTAGAGAATTGCAATGGTACCTGCTGTTCATACAAGTCATGTGTGCTGCGTGTATGTTTATAACATGCATGTCTTTGTATGGGTTTTCGAGACCTTAGTTGTGTTCTGGCTGGCGGTCTTTCATACACCAAGTGGCCCTTAGATGTGCGCAGCTTGGGGCATCGCGATGCGATTGCTTGAGACTCCGTCTCGTGCACACTTTGTGGTATGATCGAGCCCGCCCTTGACCCCGACTAAGTGATCGGGCTGGAATAAGTCTATGTAAGAGTTTTGAGATAGTCGGTAGTATGGTTGAGGCGACTTGTCTTTGAATATGGGAGTTCACCACCCATATCATTTAACTTGTGTGCGGACGATGAGGACCCATCTCAGTTGATCATTCGGCCTGGATGGAGTGCCCCTCACGTACGATGCTTTCCGAGAATGTTCAGTGCTTGGCCTTGTCTTCTTAGACAAGTGGGTGCGGTTCTCGGCTCTCCATATGACTATGTCTTAACTGTACTTGCATACGCTAACCCCGGGTCCCGATAGACTTGGTATCAGAGCAGGACTGACTGTAGGACTAGTAGCCTTGGCCGAAGTCGAGTCTAGCATTCTATAGTTATATAGTTACTCTGGGTATATAAGGGAACAACGTAAGGCTTCTTTTTTCTCCTTACCCCTTCGTTCTGAGTTCTGAGTCACCCTCATCTTATTCTACGGGAAGATAGGACTAGGCTCTCCTCTGTCTGATTAGCACATCTCGTTGTTTGCTTCCTTATAGCCGTAGGAAAGTTGTGATCGGTTTGTTAGATTGGTTATGCTCCCTGTTTTACTACATCGTATGTAAGTGTTGTTTCCATGTTGTAAGAAATTGTCTTTTTCTTGCAATTACAGCCGTTATGCTGTCCGAGTCATTCCAGGTTTATCTCATAATCTGATGCATTTGCAAACTCCTTTCTGTTTCAGATGGCAGATCTTCCCCCTCGGCAGATTGTTCGTTTGACCAGGTGCCTCAGTGTGCGTGGCCATCCCGCCACGTTGATCCAGATGATGTCCTATGTGGGATATCGATGGTACCCTGAGTACACCATCGAGGAACAGTTCCACGACTTCAACCAGACGCAGTTCCACTGCATCGTCCGGATCTACCCGCACCACGTTGGAGTCACCCAGCCTATCCACTTTGGACATGGCATTGGCATCACCGAGAACATGGCTGTGCAGGATGCTGCATATTCATGTATTACACTACTGAGAGAGGAGCACACGTTGCTGAGAGAGACTTCTTTCCGCTATATCCCTGCGGCACTTCCAGGAGAAGAGGGATATTACACCGGACTCTACTCAGACCACTCTGCAGAGGATCCAGCACTTCAGGTGACTGCTAGGTTTGCTAGTGACAGAGATCGTGATGCACGCGCTCTCCGTTTCGAGCTCCACGCCACTCGTGTTCGTCTATATCAAGCACTGACGCTCTTGGCACCCTTTGTGAGCGTGGGATCAGTTGAGTTTGATGCGATCTACCCAGTGAGGACTCAGATGCCTTCTCGAGTTGCTTGGCCCGAGATTGGAGGCATTTTTCCACCCCGTGGTCCTTTGCTTCCACCCTACGTTGGACCTAGGCCCCATCCTTGCCCAAATGGATATCAGGGTCCACAAGCCTCCGTGTTTTCCGATGGTCACCTCCAGCTACCGGGATACGCGGGTAACTTTTATGAGGACTACTATGGAGATGGAGATGAGTGAGACCGCCTGTGGTCTTACTTAGTGAGGATGTAGTAGTATCTTAGTATGTTGTAAGCAAGGTGTCTAAGTTCCAGAGGCTTAGATAAATAATGTATAGGAAGTCAGAGTGCTTCTGAAGGATGTATCATCTTCATCACGTTTGTATTAGCTTAGTGCTTGTACTAAAACGATGTATGGTTTGTATGACAGCTTGTGAATATATGGCTTGTATCCGTTATCACCATGTTGTCAAGATGATTACTTCCTTTGCTCTGTAATCCTTCCAGTACTCAATACCTTGATTAGACTCTTCAAATCAACTCTGTTTGACTTTGATTTCACCTTCAGGATGTCTCAAGGAACCCGTGGCCAGGTTGGTCGTAACCAAGGTCGTGGGAATGACCAGGAGGAAGGCAGCCTTCCACCCCCACCCACGATGGCTCAGGTTCTGATGGAAGTCGAGAGGAACCGTCGTGACTCTCACCATCTGTTGGATGTCATTGCACGCAACACCACTCAGCAGCGCAATGAGTTGGTGTCCCTGAACGACTTCATCCGACTTCATCCCCCGGTTTTTAGTTACTCCACCGAGCCCCTTGACGCCGATGACTGGCTTCGCAGCATCGAGAGGAAGCTCCAAGCAGGCCGTGTTGCAAATGGCGACAAGGTCAGCTATGCCACCTATCACCTCGAAGGTGCAGCTAGTTCTTGGTGGGAGAACTTTCTGAATAGGCGTCCCGATGGACCACCTGCATCTTGGGAGGAATTCTGCACGTCCTTCCGCGAGCACCACATTCCCAAGGGTCTTATGGACCGCAAACATGAGGAGTTCTGCAACCTCACTCAAGGCAGAAGAACCGTTGATGAGTTTAGTCGTGAGTTCAACCGACTGGCTCGTTATGCTACCGAAGAAGTCTCCACCGACTCCAAGAAACAAGAGAGGTTCCGTCGTGGCCTCAACACTGGACTTCGTCGTGAACTCAATCTTCATGACTTTGCCACATTCCAGGTCCTTGTCAACAAGGCCATCAAGGCCGAGGACATGAACACCCCCAGCGATTTCCGCAAACACCCTAGAGATGATGGTTCATCCAGTTCTAGCTCCCAGAAGTGCAAGATCTGGATCCCCAACAGCATGTTCCGCCAGAACAACCCCCGAGGCCATCCTATGTGGCGCCTCGTCCACCAACCCAGTTCCACCCAGCTCCACCAAACAACCCAGCTCCACGCACTGTTTTCGGAGCCTGTTACAAGTGTGGTCAGGCAGGCCACTATTCTCGTGAGTGTCCCCAGAACCAGCTCCAGCACCAGAATGCTCCACCCCGTGCCGGAGGAAACAACAGCAACAATGGTCGTGGCAAGCCACCCCAGAAGGTCTACACCGCCAAAACCGCTCCTCCCGCCACTCGTGGACGTGTGAACCAGATCGCCGCCGAAGATACTGACGACACCACTGACGTCATTCTTCGTACGCTCCCAGTCAATTTTGTTCCTACTTCCGTTCTTTTCGACCCAGGAGCATCTCATTCATTCATGTCGGAAAGTTATGCACTTCGTCATGAGTTACCCTTTGTTGAATTGTCCACCCCGATGGTTATTCAAACTCCAGGGTCAAGATGGCAAACTAATAGAGTGAGCCATGGTAATCAAATTGCAATTGAGGGTTTAGTATTCCTTGCTTCACTCATAGCCCTCAAATCTTCAGATATTGATGTCATCCTTGGCATGGATTGGCTATCAAGACAGAATGCCTACCTGGATTGCAGAGGAAAATCCGTGAATCTCACCCACCCTTCAGGCAAAACAATCAACTATACCTCACCCAGAACAAGAACCCAAATGCATTCCTGGAATGTACTTCCCCTTCCCGAACTTGAAGATATTCCGGTGATTCGTGACTTCCCGGATGTCTTTCCTGAAGAGCTGCCGGGCATGCCACCCGACAGGTGTGTAGAATTTATAGTGGATCTTGTTCCAGGAACCGCACCAATTTCCAAACGCCCATATAAAATGTCCCCACATGAGTTAGCTGAGCTAAAAACCCAACTTGATGCTTCGTTGGCAAAAGGCTTCATCCGCCCTAGCTCATCGCCATGGGGTTGCCCCGTTTTGTTCGTAAAGAAGAAAGATGGAACAGAAAGCATGTGCGTAGACTATCACCCGCTAAATTTAGCGACGATAAAGAACAAGTACCCATTGCCCAGGATCAATGATCTTTATGATCAACTTGCAGGATCCTCCATCTTCTCCAAGATGGATTTGAGATTTGGTTATCATCAGATCAGAATCCGAAACGAGGACATTCCCAAAACGGCTTTTACTACTCGTTATGGTCCTTACGAGTACACCGTCATGTCCTTTGGTTTAACCAATGCCCCCGCCACATTCTCACGCTTGATGAATTCGATCTTCATGGAGTACCTAGATAAATTTGTTGTGGTTTATCTCGATGATATTCTCATCTACTCGAAGAACGAAGGAGATCATGCCGAACACTTAAGGCTGGTATTGATGAAGCTTAGAGAGCATCGCCTGTACGCTAAATTCTCCAAGTGTGAATTTTGGCTACCAGAAGTGACCTAGTTAGGCCACGTGATTTCTGCAAAAGGCATTGCTGTGAATCCCGAGAGAGTTCAGGCCGTCCTTGACTGGACTCCACCTGAATCGGTTAAGCAAGTTAGAAGTTTTCTTGGCCTAGCCAGCTATTGTCGTCGCTTCGTCGAGAACTTTTCTAAAGTTGCAAAGCCTCTAACTGAACTCCTCAAGAAAGATAAGAAATTCCTATGGACTCCCAAGTGCGAGGAAAGCTTTCAAGAGCTAAAAAGAAGATTGACTTCTGCACCCGTACTTGCACCTCCAGACACCAAAAAGGATTTCGAGATCTATTGTGACGCATCACGGCAAGGGTTAGGATGTATACTTCTGCAAGATCGACATGTGGTAGCTTATGCTTCACGCCAGTTGCGGCCACATGAAGAGAATTATCCTACCCATGACCTTGAACTCGCTGCCGTAGTTCATGCCCTAACAACTTGGCGACATTACCTCCTTGGTAATCGTTGTGAGATTTATTCCGACCACCAAAGCCTCAAATACATTTTCACCCAGCCAGATCTTAATCTCAGGCAAAGACGCTGGATTGAGTTGATAAAAGATTACGACGTAGTAATTTCTTACACCCCGGGCAAAGCCAATGTCATGGCTGATGCACTAAGTCGTAAGTCGTACTGTAACAACCTCATGTTACAGTAGTATCAACCACTTCTCCATGAAGACTTTCGCAAGCTCAACCTTGAAATTGTTCCTCATGGCTATCTTTCTACCTTGGTGGCGAAACCAACTCTTGAGGATCAAATCATAGTTGCCCAAAGGCGTGCACGAGGTGTTCGCCGGATCAAGGAGAACATTGCTAGCGGAGTTGCTAAATGTTTCTCCACAGATAGCAAGGGAACGGTATTCTTTGAAAATCATTTAGTAGTACCTAAGAATAGGGAACTAAGGCAGCTTATCCTCAAGGAAGCCCATGACACACCCCTCTGAATTCATCCCGGTAGCACAAAAATGTACTGAGATCTACGCCAGAGATTTTGGTGGACTAGGATGAAGAGAGACATTGCTCAATTTGTTGCCGAATGTGATGTTTGTCGTCGCATTAAGGCAGAACATCAAAGACCTGCTGGTACACTTCAACCGTTGTCTATTCCCGAGTGGAAATGGGACAAAGTCGGTATGGACTTCATCACCGGCTTTCCAAAAACCCAGAAAGGAAACAATGCCATCTTCGTTGTCATAGATAGGCTTTCCAAAGTTGCTCACTTCCTTCCGGTTCGCGAGTCTATAACTGCTAGCCAGTTAGCAGACTTGTACATCTCCAGAATTGTATCCCTTCACGGTGTTCCTTTGGAAATCAATTCTGATCGTGGTAGCCTTTTCACCTCTAGATTTTGGGGAAGCTTCCAGCGTGCTATGGGAACTCATCTCTCCTTTAGTACAACTTTCCATCCTCAGTCTAGCGGTCAAGTCGAAAGGGTTAACCAAATTCTGGAAGACATGCTCAGAGCTTGTGTTATCTCATTCGGAAAGAATTGGGAGAATTATCTTCCATTTGCCGAATTTGCTTATAACAATAGTTTTCAATCTAGTCTGAACATGGCTCCTTTTGAACTCCTTTATGGACGACGATGTCGAACACCACTAAACTGGTTAGAAAGCAGTGAAAGACAATTCTTTGGACCGGACATGATCAAGGAAGCAGAAGAGCAAGTTCGCATTGTTCGTGATCAATTGAAAGCAGCCCAGTCTCGTCAGAAAAGCTACTATGATCGTCATCATAGGCAAGAGAGCTACAATATGGATGAGAAGGCTTACCTTCGGGTTACTCCTCTGAAGGGAACCCAATGTTTCGGTATCAAAGGCAAGTTGGCCCCACGTTACATCGGACCTTTCCGCATTATTGCTAAACGTGGAGAAGTTGCCTACCAACTTGAACTACCTCCGCACCTCTCCTGAGTACATGATGTATTCCATGTGTCCCAACTCAGGCGTTGCTTCAAGGACCCCATCCGCGAAGTCGACCATGAAACGCTTGATCTCCAAGATGACCTTTCTTATCGAGAATACCCCGTTCGTATTCTTGATTCCGCAGAGCGTGTCACTCGTCGTCAGAAGATTAGGTTTCTGAAAGTGCAATGGTCACACCACTCTGAAAGAGAAGCCACGTGGGAAAGAGAAGACCGTCTCAGTGCCGAGTACACCTCCTTCCTCCCGCAGACTTCTGAATCTCGGGACGAGATTCTTTTGAGTGGGGGCGAGTTGTCAGAACCCTCTGTTAGGTAATGTGCTAGGATCAAGTAACCTTGCATCATGTCAAATTTTAAAAGGAAATCAACTTCAAAATCCAAATGGGAGAAGGAACACCCCCCCAGATGAATTAATTCAAAAGGCCAGATAAAAATCTTCTCCAAAAATTCATGTTAGATTTTTGAAAAGTCTTATAAATGAGTGTGATCACATATCAAGTGATGTGGGACCCATCCCATGCTCATAGATTTTTCAAATATTCAAACAGTGCCTTGGAATTAAAGAACTACCCTTATTTGATTTAAGATTCAAATTATTTGAATTTTAAAAAATTTGAAATTTTATAAGTGGCTAGTCTTTATTACTATGAGGCCACATAAAAATTTTCAGCATTTAAAAAAATGTTTAGCTATTTTATTTAGCCAAACAGAACAAATGACAGAAAGAAAATTAGAAAAGAAAACAGAAACCTTACCTGGCGCCCAGGCGAAGCAGGCCCACCCCAGCCCAGCCGGCCCACAGGGGCAGGGGCGTCTTCTTCCCCCTCCAGCGCCTCCAAGCTGCTCGGTGGAATGCCACCGAGCTAGCTGGTGACGACACGTCGTCGTCGAGGAGCTTCCAGCCCTCCCCGTGGTCTCTTCTCGCACCTGGACGCGACTGGAGACGCCGTGAACTCTTTCTCGCCCTCCAGAGCTTCCTCCTCCTCCTCCCGTGCTCGTTTCCGTCGCCACCCGAGAACTCGCCGGAGCACCGCAGCGCTCCCGCGTGGCCATTGACGTCGAGAAGCCAAGCCAAGGTGTCCAGGGAGTTCGTCGTCGTCGTCTTCACCGACTTGCAGAAGGAATCGATCCCGGAGCCCGCGTAGATGCCGAATTCTTCCTCGAGTCCCCGCCGGCCGCCATGAAGGACTTCGTCGATTCCGCCGCCGTTGAACCACCCCAGCCCTCGCCACCACCTCTCCTGATTTTAGGGTGAGCTTGCAAGCGAAACCCCTCTGTCTTCCCCCTGGATTGCTCACTCTAGCCGGATCCGCCATGGTTGCCGAAGCATGTCGCCGCCATGGATGAGCTCGAGGTCGCCCTTGTGCCCCTTCGTCTCAGCCAGAGCGTGTGTTTGGCTCCTGAGCATGCCAGCGTTCGAACGCACGCGAGATCAGCCCGAACCGTGCGCTACAACGTCGACTACGACCTCGCCGTGGTTCTGCTTCCGCCGGAGTCGTCGCCGTCGTCGATTCCGAGCACCCGGTGACCCCCTATTGCCTCCAGAAGACGCGGACGACCTCCAGGAACAAGCCGGTGCCCTCCGTTTCCCCTCCCGTGGCCCCTAGGCCATTCCGGCGAGTGCGCCGCCGTGGCCAGGCCACCGGCGTCAAGCCGCCGGTGGGTTAGCCACTAATCACCCAGTTAGTGACCCCCTGGGTCACTGACCAGTGGGCCCAGTGGCTTAATTAAGCCACTGGATTAATTTAACCCACGGTTAAGTTAACCCAGCCACTGAAATTGTTTAGGATGATCACCATGATTCGTTTCTACCGCATAGATGAACCCATTCCTTTGCATGACCTATCATTTTGTCACAGTAGTAAGCAAACCACAATCCTAGCAAATGTAGGAGTTGTTTGATATCATGTGGCCCCTGCAAATGTTATCGCTTATTGCATGCTTAGTATGATACCATGTTGTTACTGTGATGTGAGTCGGGATGGGAATGATCATGTTGATGATGGTAGAAAAGTGTTGGTGAATCGACCCTAATACAAGGTGAACGATGAGAGGCTTTGTAGGAGTACACGGTGGGTTGTCTCGTTGAACACCGCCCTAGTACGAGTTCTTGTGTGGTGATCCAAGATGAAGAGTACAACCACGCATTGGGCTCACTGACCCCTCTCAACTTACTAACTCATCCCTTTCGATGTCCAGATGTCGCAATAGTTCGGAGTTCTAGTAGGTCTGTGGCCTGGATGCTAAGTGAGAGAACGGCTCATCCGAGACCGGCTTATGTACCACGCACACATCACATGGGTCCACTTCGGTAAACCAGCCGGGTTCACGATTGTGGTAACCAACCCAAGTAGGCGGCTTTCTCGGACTAGATCGGCTATGAGGTAACAGTTGTGGTGAGCATCCTCGCCGACACCTCTTGAACGGTGTCGAGTACAAAGGCGGTAAATGATGATCATGTGTGTGTAGCGGTACACCCTTGCAAGGTTAACAAAACTATTCGAATAGCCGCGTCCGCGGTTATGGACTGCTTGGAAAGCTTAGCTTGATTATTACATAACTAGAACCGGATACTTCTAAAACACACCAAGATAAGTGTGAGTGCTATGGCGTCCTTCCTCGTGGGGAAGTCGAGGAAGACACCATAGTGGTGTATTGGTTGGAGAAAGTAGTGGACTCGTGTACGCTTCTTACCTCAAAGTCTGGTACTCGTAGTTCAGGATTAGCCAAGTCAAAGCTGGCACTTCTGCAAGTGAACCCCACCTCCCTTTACCTTGACACATATGCATGAGTAGTATAGCTCCTATGTAAGTCTTGCTGAGTACGACTTTGTACTCACGTTTGCTTAATCTATGTTTTAGATGATGCCACTGACCCCGAAGGTGGCTTCTTCATCGAGCTGGACGACTGAAGACCAACTAGTCTAGTCCCAGTCAGATGACTGGTTCCCTCATGGAGGGCTTTGTGTTTAAATAAGGCTTCTTAAGACATTTGTTAAACTTGTCTGTACTCAGACATAATTTGCTTCCACTTTGTGTTTTAATGTTGGATCACATGTTTGTGATCTCTGTGTGTACTCTATAAGAGTTATAAATAAAATGTACACTTTGTAGAGAATTGCAATGGTACCTGCTGTTCATACAAGGCATGTGTGCTGCGTGTATGTTTATAACATGCATGTCTTTGTATGGGTTTTCGAGACCTTAGTTGTGTTCTGGCTGGCGGTCTTTCATACACCAAGTGGCCCTTAGATGTGCGCAGTTTGGGGCATCGCGATGCGATTGCTTGAGACTCCGTCTCGTGCACACTTTGTGGTATGATCGAGCCCGCCCTAGACCCCTACTAAGTGATCGGGCTGGAGTAAGTCTATGTAAGAGTTTTGAGATAGTCGGTAGTATGGTTGAGGCGACTTGTCTTTGAATATGGGAGTTCACCACCCATATCATTTGACTTGTGTGCGGACGATGAGGAACCATCTCAGTTGATCATCCGGCCTGGATGGAATGCCCCTCACGTACGATGCTTTCCGAGAATGTTCAGTGCTTGGCCTTGTCTGCTTAGACAAGTGGGTGCGGTTCTCGGCTCTCCATATGACTATGTCTTAACTGTACTTGCATACGCTAACCCCGGGTCCCGACACACCACCACCGAATGCACATCAGCAGTTCCCGCGCCAAGATGTGGCATACATGATCTTCACCAGCGAGTCAGATGACATGGTCAGTCGGAGAGCTCGAGAGCAGGAAGTCAATGCCACTATGCCAGCAGTGTTGGGAAACGTAGTAGAATTCAAAAATTTCGTGCCTACGTAACAAGAACCCAAGATCATCCAAGATAGATCACATACAAGGTTTAGGTTTTCATGCTCACCAACGGTTGCAGCGGAAGAAGAGTTGGTGAAGCAACGTGGACGTAGTGGAAGTAGTCGAAGAAGATCTGCCACGAACAATCCCTCGAATAGATCTCCGAGAAGAAGATGGTCCTCGAAGCAAGATCAAAGCTATGATCTCTCCACCGGTATCCACACGTCCGGCACAGCAATCCGGCAGCGCTCCGCCGTCCAGAGAAGAACGCTTCCGAGAAAACTAGAGAGAGAAAACCCTAGCGAGTTCCGATCTAGATTAGAATCTAAACCGGGGTCTAAAAGTGGAGCAACTAGCAACTAGGGAGAGCCAGGGGGCGCCGGAGACTTGCGTGTCCCTTCCCCCCACCCTTGGCTCACCTTATATAGGTGGCCAAGGGGCCTAGGGCGCAGCTCAAGGAGGTTTGGGAGTCCAACTTGGACTCCCAAGCCTTCCAAAGCTTCCCACACCTTCCCACCGGAAACCTGCCATAATGGGTTTTGGAAATCCCACCTGGAGGGGGATTCCTTCCCCTTGGTGCGCCCCCCACCCCTTGGCCGGCCAGGGCAGCCTAGGTGGCTTGCCCCCCAAGGCTAGGGGCGCAGGGGAGTGGGTGGTAATGCCCGGAACCTTCCGGAACCTTCCATGACCTTCTAGAGGCTTCCAGGACCTTCCGGGACATACCGGGACCGTTTCGGGACATTCCGGACACTTCTGGAGCACTTCCAATACCTTCCGGGACCTCTAACGAATGTTCCGGAGCCATCTAAATAGGTTTCGGAACAATCCGGGTTTAGGTTAATATGTCCGGTGAACACAACATATTGTTTAAGATGTCCACCGATCACCGAAACTATTTCGGTTGATCGTAAACTGTCCCATTACCATTTCCATATGAACTAAAGTTATCTGAAACAATTCCAAAGTATCTTAGCCATATTATTTGCTCTTTTCTTGCTTCCACTAAACCTTCAATCATTCTAGCATTCTAACAGATTACTGTACTTTAAGTGTGTGACCCAATAGGTTCGGTATTATGTGGACATGACTTGGAACGCTTTCCAGACTTATAGTCATTTGTCAATAATCAATAGCGGAGCCATGGACACCCATGTTGACTCCCACATATACACGAAAAGACTTCGAGTGAACCTTTATGTTTATCATATACTATTCCCTTTGCTTCGCGATATATGACAAAGTTAGAGGAGAGAAGTTTTGGCACCCATGTGAAACAACCTCTTGATCACAAGCCATTAGTTATCCTCATTGCTCGTTTGTCTTCATTCCTCGTTACGTATACCGGTATCTCCGTGATCGAATCACAAAGTGTCTGGCCAGACGAGAATAGATACCGTTATACCGAGTGGGCCCTGAGTCTATATCTCTTCATCGTGAAGGAGCAAATCCCATTCTCGAACTATCACTGTTACTAGACACACTGTCCAATGTACCCAGAACTTATTTTACTACTTCCCATTTACGGGAAGATTCATCTAAGAACCAAAGCACATCTTCTTGTGTGAAGTGACTTGACATTCTCATGGTCTAAGGAACTATGTATATAACAACATTTTATGATATGACTTATAACGTTTGTTTTACGATGAGTTCTCTAAGTATATCATTTAACACTGGGGTCGGTTCAACATCATTGTTCTGCTAACAATATGCTCTCATTGCTATTGACATCCTTGTTAGAAGAACAATGTCCATGATTAAGAAAACATAATCATCAATAAGCACATGGGCTGGTCTTAGAGGCAAAACCAGGAACTCTTGTTGTTTACATTTCCACACATGCATATGAGTTTTCTTCTGAATCTCACAGTCAGGATCATTGCAATTATAGCACAGAAATATAAACATTAATTATGAACATGAATATATAAATAATAAAACACTTTATTATTGCCTCTAGGGCATATATCCAACAGTCTCCCACTTGCACTAGATACAATAATACCAGTTACATAAGTTCTCTCACACCAATGGCTGTTCGGTGTTGCTCATGCTTTGCTCGTGGTAGAGGCTTCGTCATCGGATCTGACACGTTCAGGTCCGTGTGAATCTTGCATACTTTCACATATCCTTTGTCAACGAACTCTCGGATTTTGTGATAACGGCGTTCAATGTGTTTGGATTTCTGGTGGGACCTTGGTTCTCTAGCTTGCGCCACGGCTCCACTATTGTCACAGTAGATCTCCATGGGGTCTTCAGCACTAGGAACCACACCTAGCTCGGTGACGAACTTCTTAATCCAATATCCCTCCTTCGTAGCTTCTGAAGCTGCGATGTACTCCGCCTCCGTTGTAGAATCCGCGACCGTGTTTTGCTTAGAACTTTTCCAACTTACGGCACCCCCGTTGAGTGTGAAAACATATCCTGATTGAGATTTGAAATCATTCGGATCTGTCATGAAGCTTGAATCAGTGTAACCCTTTACAACAAGTTCTTCATCACCTCCGAATACCAAGAACATATTCTTAGTTCTGTTTAGATACTTCAAAATATTTTTGACTGCTACCCAGTGTGCACTACCTGGGTTGCTCTGGTATTTGCTACATATACTCAGAGCATAGGAAACATCTGGTCTTGTACATATCATGGCATACATAACAGATCCAATTGCCGAAGCATATGGAACTGTGCTCATTTCTACCTGCTCCTCAGTGTTCTTAGGACACTGACTCTTGCAGAGTACCACACCATGTGACATTGGGAGGAATCCCTTCTTAGATTTCTCCATTCTGAACCTATTCAGAACCTTGCCTATATACGTGCTCTGGCTCAGCCCTATCAGGCGCCGGAATCTATCTCTATAAATCTTAATGCCTAATATGTAAGCGGCTTCACCTAAGTCTTTCATCGAAAAACTGCTTTTCAATGACTCCTTTATAGTGTTAAGAAATTCTTTATCATTTCCAATCAACAATATGTCGTCTACATACAGTATTAGAAAAGACATTGCGCTCCCACTTACTTTCTTGTAAACACAAGCTTCTTCGCCATTCTGGATGAAGCCAAAACCTTTGACCACTTCATCAAAACGAAGATTCCAACTCCTTGATGCTTGCTTTAGTCCATAGATGGATCTTTTAAGCTTGCACACCTTTCCAGCATCCTTTGGTGCGACAAAACCCTCAGGTTGTATCATGTATACATTCTCCTCGAGGTTCCCATTCAGGAAAGCTGTTTTGACGTCCATCTGCCATATCTCATAGTCGAAATATGCAGCAATTGCTAGTAAAATCCGCACAGACTTAAGCATTGCTACTGGCGAGAAAGTCTCGTCGTAGTCAACTCCTTGCACTTGTCGGAACCCTTTCGCAACAAGTCTAGCTTTATGAATAGTAACATTACCATCCGCGTCTGTCTTTCTTTTGAAAATCCATTTACATTCAATTGGTTTCACACCCTCTGGAGGGATCACCAAGTCCCATACTTGGTTTTCGTACATGGATTCCATTTCGGATTTCATGGCTTGTAGCCATTCAGTGGAGTTGGGGCTCATCATCGCTTCTTTGTAGTTCACAGGCTCATCATCTTCCAATATGAATACTTCGTTAGCGTACCACTCGGGTAGCTGACGTACTCTGCCTGATCTCCTTGGTTCAGTCTCCAGCTTCTCAGAAGTCCCTACATCACTTGCAGGAGCTTCTGGTTCCTTCATTGGAATGACTGCCGGAACAACTTCCGTCGTTTCATTCCTTGGTTCCGAAGGTTCACTAACCTCATCAAGCTGTACTGTCCTCCCACTCACCTCTTTGTTAAGAAACTCTTTCTCAAGAAAAGTTCCTCCTTTAGCAATAAAGACTTTGCCATCGGAGGGGTGGTAAAAGGAATAGCCTACGGTGTCTTTGGCATAACCTACAAAGTAGCACTTGTCTGCTTTAGGGTCGAGTTTGTTCGGTTGTAAACGTTTTACATAAACATCACAACCCCAAATTTTCAGGAACGAAATGTTGGGTTTGTTCCCATTCCACAACTCGTATGGTGTCGTTTCCACAGACTTTGACGGCGCCCTATTTAAAGTAAAAGCAGCAGTCTCTAACGCGTAACCCCAAAAAGATAGTGGCAGATCAGTTAATGACATCATAGACCTTACCATGTCTAACAAAGTTCGGTTACGCCTCTCAGACACTCCATTTCTTTGTGGAGTTCCAGGTGGCGTCAGCTGTGAAACGATTCCACGCTCTATGAGGTGTTCTCTAAACTCATGACTAAGATATTCACCACCACGATCGGATCGTAGAAATTTGATTTTCTTGTCACGATGATTCTCAACTTCATTCTGAAATTCTTTGAACTTTTCGAAAGTTTCAGACTTTTGCTTCATTAAGTAAATATAGCCATATCTACTCAAATCGTCAGTAAAAGTTACGAAGTAGAGATATCCACCGCGTGCTGGTATACTCATCGGACCACACACATCACTATGTATTATTTCCAATAAGTCAGTCGCCCGTTCTACATGACCTGTGAACGGCGTCCGAGTCAATTTTCCCATCAGACAAGCCTTACATTTATCAAATGATTCAAAATCAAAAGATTGCAAAATTCCATCTTTATGAAGTTTCTGCATGCGTTTCTTTCCGATGTGACCTAGACGGCAGTGCCACATGTAAGTGGTATTATCAGTATGCTTAAGACGTTTAGAGCTTGTGTTCAAGATGTCGTTACTACAATCAAGATCTAAATAAAACAGCCCATTCTTAATAGGTGCAAAACCATAGAACATATTCTTCAAGTAAATAGAGCAACCATTGTTCTCAGACTTAAAATTATAACCGTCACGGACTAAACATGATCCGGACATAATGTTCTTACAAATAGCAGGAACGAAATAACAATTATCTAATTCTATGGTAAATCCTGAAGGTAGATGTATAGTGTAGACGCCCACGGCTTTAGCAGAGATCGTAGCTCCATTTCCGACACGCATCGTCACTTCATTCTTTTCCAGCTTCCTTATTCTCCTTAGTCCCTGTAATGAATTACAGATATGAGCAACAGCTCCAGTATCAAATACCCACGACTTAGAGTGAGGGCCGGAAAGAAAAACATCTATGACATATATAACTTTTATACCTTCGCTGGTAAAACCAGGCTTCTTTCTATCTGCCAGATACTTCTTGCAGTTCCTCTTCCAGTGACCTTTAGCTTTGCAGTAGAAGCACTCAGTATCTTTGTTAGGGCCGGTGCCAGAGGGTTTCTTGATCTTGGCGCCAGGCTTGCCGGCGCCCTTGCCCTTGGACTTGCCCTTCTTCTTGAAACTGGTGGTCTTGCTAACCGCCAACGTATAGTTAGGGTCAGCCTGCATGGTAGTCTCCGCATTTTTCAGCATTGCAAGCAGTTCATTAACTGACTTATCCATCCCGTTCATGCGATAGTTCTGAACAAAGCCTTTGAAACTTGGTGGGAGTGACATGAGGACAATATCTGTACCCAGTGATTCCGGGACTGGAAATCCCAGCTCAGTCAACCTTTGCCCAAGGCGCATGATCTTTATCACGTGCTCACTGACAGGTGTTCCTTCCTTCATCTTGCAATTCCACATGGCATGAGTTACCTCATACCTTTCAGTTCTAGCATGTTTGGCATATAGAGCGTCTAACTCCTTAACAATTAAGTGGGGATCGGTGTTTTCAAACCTCCCTTGTAACTCTGATTCCATACATGCTGTCATAAGACACTGAACTGCGGTACTATCATCTAGCTTAGTCTGATGCACATTCTGCTCAGCAACCGTGGCTTCAGGCCCCGGTGCTGCTGGGAGAGGTGTCGTCAGGACATAGTCCTTCTTAGCACTCCTGAGTACAATTCTCAGGGAACGAACCCAGTCCGCATAGTTGCTTCCATCAGCTTTCAATTTTTCTTTCTCAATCAACGGACCTAAGTTAAACTGGGGATTGACACGGGCCATTTCAATCTACAACATAAACACAAGTTTCACTTTAGACAATGTTCATAATTAAGTTGCACTAATTAATCATACTATTAATTTAATAAGTGCTCCCACTCAGACCAACATCTCTCGTAGTTGATTTTAAGTGATTCAAGATCCAGGTTTAGTCGTCCGCCATTGATGTGACATCACTGATGACTTAGACTGAACTGGTAGGCCAACTTGCCAATCACGCAAGGTGATTCTTGTTCATCTTTCGATGGGCGTGTTCCGGTAGCAAACTTTTATCCAAACCGTCAAGATCACCAAGTGTAATGTGCTGTGTGTTCTTTTAACACACCCGCCTTTTATGCGTCACACCGTGTGCACCCATGTGACATGACCTGCTCCGGTGTGAAACATAGTATAGACGGTGCTACAGTTGGGAGAACACTATCAACTTGATATTGTTTTGCGAGAGATCACCCTAATAAAACACGACTACCGCGCATCAAACAAGGGTGCATCAAAGGATTAACATCACAGGCAATTCATAAAAAGTGTGACATGGTATAGCCCTTTGTGTCTTGAAGTTTTCGTTTCCTTCATGACTCCGTGGTTGAAGTCTCCACCCACCACCTTTTGTCCTTGGCGCCGGGACCTCCTCACGGCTTCGGCATGTGTGTTGGGGTCCACCTTCACATATTTGATCATCACCTCGTCTCTATCTATAGCCTTGCCTCAAGCTACTAAACAGTTCTGGCACGCAGGCCATAATAAAGTGACAATCATATGACTCCAGTCATCATGCCGTACTACGGCTCGCAGGCCGCAAAAATATTACATCATATAGCATCTCATACAAAACACATTGCAAATCTTGAAGGCTATACCACATCACATGCACTTTCTGCAAAAATGAGTTAGATCGCTATCTATACGGGTTGTTGCAAATTTTATCGTGGTTGTTAAGCAGGTTTACAGGGCAAACGAGAAAACCTAGACAAAACAGAACACGATACTTCTTTTGTTGCTAGTTTATCTTACGGGGTGCGTGTAGCAACTAATGCCACAAGCCAAACTTCGTTAAACGCGTGACCCCCGTGTGGATTTGAGTTCATAAAATCCACAAGCCCGTTCATGTAAAATTTTCTATAGCAAGACTAGGATGAGATCCAAGGAATTTGATGTAGTCCATGATCAAGGCAACCAGCATACTAAGAGCAGCATAGAGGGATCATGGCAAAACTCAAACCTTGTAGCAAAATCACATCATGCCGTCGAGCAAAGAACAAATCACATGATAGGGAAGCAAACAAGAAAATCAATGCCTCATATCAACATATGATCTACCTAAACATGCATCTAAACAAGGATCGCTCATGATACCGCTGTTGGGAAACGTAGTAGAATTCAAAAATTTCGTGCCTACGTAACAAGAACCCAAGATCATCCAAGATAGATCACATACAAGGTTTAGGTTTTCATGCTCACCAACGGTTGCAGCGGAAGAAGAGTTGGTGAAGCAACGTGGACGTAGTGGAAGTAGTCGAAGAAGATCTGCCACGAACAATCCCTCGAATAGATCTCCGAGAAGAAGATGGTCCTCGAAGCAAGATCAAAGCTATGATCTCTCCACCGGTATCCACACGTCCGGCACAGCAATCCGGCAGCGCTCCGCCGTCCAGAGAAGAACGCTTCCGAGAAAACTAGAGAGAGAAAACCCTAGCGAGTTCCGATCTAGATTAGAATCTAAACCGGGGTCTAAAAGTGGAGCAACTAGCAACTAGGGAGAGCCAGGGGGCGCCGGAGACTTGCGTGTCCCTTCCCCCCACCCTTGGCTCACCTTATATAGGTGGCCAAGGGGCCTAGGGCGCAGCTCAAGGAGGTTTGGGAGTCCAACTTGGACTCCCAAGCCTTCCAAAGCTTCCCACACCTTCCCACCGGAAACCTGCCATAATGGGTTTTGGAAATCCCACCTGGAGGGGGATTCCTTCCCCTTGGTGCGCCCCCCACCCCTTGGCCGGCCAGGGCAGCCTAGGTGGCTTGCCCCCCAAGGCTAGGGGCGCAGGGGAGTGGGTGGTAATGCCCGGAACCTTCCGGAACCTTCCATGACCTTCTAGAGGCTTCCAGGACCTTCCGGGACATACCGGGACCGTTTCGGGACATTCCGGACACTTCTGGAGCACTTCCAATACCTTCCGGGACCTCTAACGAATGTTCCGGAGCCATCTAAATAGGTTTCGGAACAATCCGGGTTTAGGTTAATATGTCCGGTGAACACAACATATTGTTTAAGATGTCCACCGATCACCGAAACTATTTCGGTTGATCGTAAACTGTCCCATTACCATTTCCATATGAACTAAAGTTATCTGAAACAATTCCAAAGTATCTTAGCCATATTATTTGCTCTTTTCTTGCTTCCACTAAACCTTCAATCATTCTAGCATTCTAACAGATTACTGTACTTTAAGTGTGTGACCCAATAGGTTCGGTATTATGTGGACATGACTTGGAACGCTTTCCAGACTTATAGTCATTTGTCAATAATCAACAGCGGAGCCATGGACACCCATGTTGACTCCCACATATACACGAAAAGACTTCGAGTGAACCTTTATGTTTATCATATACTATTCCCTTTGCTTCGCGATATATGACAAAGTTAGAGGAGAGAAGTTTTGGCACCCATGTGAAACAACCTCTTGATCACAAGCCATTAGTTATCCTCATTGCTCGTTTGTCTTCATTCCTCGTTACGTATACCGGTATCTCCGTGATCGAATCACAAAGTGTCTGGCCAGACGAGAATAGATACCGTTATACCGAGTGGGCCCTGAGTCTATATCTCTTCATCGTGAAGGAGCAAATCCCATTCTCGAACTATCACTGTTACTAGACACACTGTCCAATGTACCCAGAACTTATTTTACTACTTCCCATTTACGGGAAGATTCATCTAAGAACCAAAGCACATCTTCTTGTGTGAAGTGACTTGACATTCTCATGGTCTAAGGAACTATGTATATAACAACATTTTATGATATGACTTATAACGTTTGTTTTACGATGAGTTCTCTAAGTATATCATTTAACACTGGGGTCGGTTCAACATCATTGTTCTGCTAACAATATGCTCTCATTGCTATTGACATCCTTGTTAGAAGAACAATGTCCATGATTAAGAAAACATAATCATCAATAAGCACATGGGCTGGTCTTAGAGGCAAAACCAGGAACTCTTGTTGTTTACATTTCCACACATGCATATGAGTTTTCTTCTGAATCTCACAGTCAGGATCATTGCAATTATAGCACAGAAATATAAACATTAATTATGAACATGAATATATAAATAATAAAACACTTTATTATTGCCTCTAGGGCATATATCCAACAAGCAGTCCCCCAGTTCATGAGCTGTTAAGGCAGTGTCCTATCATGGGACCCAGAGGACCACCCAAGCGTGATGCCAAATCCAGGCAGTTATGCACTTGTGGTAGATGCAATTGTGGCAGCACCCAAGTATTCATGCAAGTTTACCAGAACTCTCATTGAAGGAGGCAGTGCCATCAACATTCTGTACCGCGAGACAATGATCAATCTCGGCATCAGTGAGAGCGAGTTGCAGCCCAGTCAGACCGTCTTTCATGGTATTGTGCCCAGCCTCTCATGTACTCATTTGGGCGGCATTCGGCTGGAGGTAGTGTTTGGTTCAGAGGAAAATTTCTGCCACGAGCCGATCTCGTTCGAGGTGGCCGATCTGATCAGCCCGTACCATCTTCTGCTCGGAGCCCCTGCAATCGCCAAGTTCATGATGAATATGTTCCAGCCCTACCTAAAGATGAAGCTTCCAGAGCCGAATGGTCCCATCACTGTGTGCAGAGACTACAAGAAGTCCCTAGAGTGTTCATCAGCCGGTTCCAAGCTAGCCGATTCCCTGGTCATCGATGCAGAAAGGCGCCATCTTGACAAGGTCGTAGCCATGGCTCAAGCTCAGATGAAGGCACCCATACCGAGCACGAAGACCAAGAGAAAGGATGATGAGACAGCTTTCCAAGCAGCCGAGGATAGCAAGAGGATTGCGCTGGACCCCTCCGACCCGAGCAAGTGTGTCATCATTGGGGACGGACTCAGCATTAAGTAGGAAGGCGAGCTTGTTGAGTTCCTCCGTGAGAACTGGGACACCTTTGCATGGTCCCAACAAGACATGCCTGGTGTATCGAGGGAACTTGCCGAGCACAAGCTTCACATCCGACCTGGATCCAAGCCAATCAAGCAGCCACTTCAGCGCTTTACAGAGGACAAGAGAAGAGAAATCGGTGAAGAGATCTCCAAGTTGCTCGCAGCTGGATTTATGATGGAAGTGTTCTACCCAGGCTGGTTAGCAAATCCAGTTCTGGTTCCGAAGAAGAATGGAACTTGGCGCATGTGTATAGATTACACTTGCCTGAATAAGGCCTGCCCCAAGGATCCTTTTGCATTGCCCCATATTGATCAAGTGATTGATTCTATGGCTGGCTGTCAGCTCTTATGTTTTCTGGATGCCACAGCTGGCTATCACCAGATTAAGCTTGTTGTACAAGATCAAATAAAGACTGCATTTATCACCCCTTTCGGGGCTTATTTCTATCTCACCATGCCCTTTGGCCTGAAAAATAGCGGCGCGACTTATCAACTTACTAAGAAGTGATGCGTCCAACCTCAGTTAGGTCGGAACATTCATGTATATGTAGATGACCTTGTGGTCAAGTTAGTGCAAGGGTCAACTTTATTGGATGACCTCAGAGAAACATTCACAAATTTGCATGCTTACAAGATCAAGCTCAATCCAGAGAAGTGTGTGTTTGGCGTGTCAGCCGGCAAGCTACTCGGATTCCTGGTGTCCGAGAGAGGAATCGAGTGCAACGCCGAGAAGATTGCAACAATCGAGCGGATGGAGAAGCCCAGAATCTTAAAGATGTCCAAAAGTTCACAGGATGCCTAGCATCGCTCAGCCGATTCCTCAGTCGGCTGGGACAGAAAGAAATTCCCCTGTACTAGCTGATGAAGAAGACACACAAATTCACATGGACCCCGAAAGCGGACGATGCATTCAAAGAGCTCAAGCACATGATCTCTACTGATCCAGTGCTAGCAGCTCCGATTGAGAAAGAGCCAATGATGTTGTACATTGCAGCAACCACTCGGGTGGTCAGTATTGTCATGGTGGTTGAGCGTCCTGAAAAGGATAAAGCACATTTGGTCCAGAGGCCAGTATATTATCTCAGTCAAGTGCTCTTGACCTCCAAGAAAAACTACCCCCACTATCAGAAGATGTGCTATGGTGTGTACATGGCGGCAAAGAGACTCAAGCCCTATTTCCAAGCGCATCCGATCACAGTTGTCAGCTCGGCGCCGCTGGAAGAAATCATAGGCAATCGGGATGCATCTGGAAGAGTGGAAAAATGGGCCATAGAGATTGCAACTCATGGTATCAAGTATGAACCGCGCACTGCAGTCAAATCCCAAGCTTTGGCAGATTTCCTAGTTGATTGGGCAGAAACCCAATATGATCCCCCTGTCCGGATTCCCATTTCTGGAAAATGCATTTTGATGGTTCCAAGATGATGACCGGACTAGGGGCTAGCATCGTTCTCACTTCCCCAAAGGGTGACAAGCTCAGATATGTAGTGCAGATCCACTTTGCGGCATAAAAAAATGTGGCTGAGTACGAAGCATTGGTCAAGGAAGCTCGAGAGGACGGCGTCGATCTAAGAGAGGAAGCATGTCTCCTGGCCATGTCCAGGTCGGCAATATACCAGTAGAAACTGCGCCAGTACCACAACAAGAAGATCCGTCCCCTAGCTTTTATTGAGGGTGACTTGGTGCTCCGCCGAATCCAGAAATCGGCGGGCCAACACAAATTATCCTCTCCTTGGGAAGGTCCATTCATCGTCAGTCAGGCGCTCAAGAACAACGCATACTACCTCATCGATTGCAGAAAGCCGACCCGATATGTGGACACTTCAGGATAAGAAACGGGGCATCCCTGGAACGCCGAGCAATTGTGCCCGTTTTACAGTTGAGCGGTATCGTTCTATTTTCCCTTTGCAATATTATGAATGAGAATAGTCGTGCGTTCATGAGACCGCATTCGGAAGGAGCTATAAAAATTTGTGCATTCATTTCCCAGTCCTAAGGTCGGAAAAAGCGGACCCGGGGACTGGTCGGTTGCCCCGAAATGGGTATATTTGAGAAAAGAGCAAGAAGAGCGATTGGTTTGTGAATTTCAGTTCGAACCGAATGCAGACCGCAAGTCGGCTATAATGTCGGGTGAACGTGGCTGAGCAGAATCATCAATCGGAAAATTCGTACTCTAAAATATACCTAGTTCAGACTTAGCCTAAAGCAAACGCAACCGATTGTGAACAGACCGACTGGCCAACAGTCGGCAGGTTGCAATCGGCCCATGAGCAAAACCTTACCTTTACGCAAGAATGGAGAACCTAGAAGTATTTATCAAATTTCCTTCGAGGTCTATTCTCTGATCCAACCACAGACCGTAGGTTGGCTGTAGGGTTGGAAAAAATATCGACTAAGGAAGAAAAGAGGCAAAGAAAAAGGCAATTGGTTTCAAAACGCAAAGGAAAGAGAGCATGTATAGCCAAGCAAGAACTAAGTTCACAAGCAAGCATTGCTGATTGGCCGAATGTTGATTATTACATGAAAGTGGCCCTCAGCAGGCACACTTGAGTTTGACCGAACTGTTTTTAAAAGGAAGTAGGTAAATAAAAGTACTCCAGGCTCAAGCAGTTAGCGCGTCTGGAGTAGTCGGAGCACCGGTGGAAGCTGCAGCCGCCCCCGAGGTGGGTGTGGCTGAAGCAGTTGGAGTTGTGCTGGTGGCGCCTCCTGGAGCTGAAGTGGCAGTGGCTTCGGGCTGAGTGCTTGGTGGGTCTCGAGCTGTACTCTCCGAGTGCCTATCGGAGGAATCTTCACCTTCTTCATCGTCTTCGCTGGAAAGAACATAGAGTGAAGAGTGGGAGGCAACATCATTAGGTTGGCGGGTAGGCCGAGACTGGGCACCATGTTCACTGCTGGAGTACAGAAGCTCGCTGAGTGACAGCTGCGGGATTCATGAGCCTTCATCATCGAGATAGGGAGTAAACTCCAAAAGATTCATGGTCTCTGTAAGCTGCTCGGCGATTCTGCAAATCAGCGGCCAAACTGCACCAACTTGGGCCTCTGACCCAGCTCGGAGGGCATGCACCAGATCCAGATCGACATCAGGGTAACAACTCATAACAATGGAAAGGGCAGCCTGTATCCCTGATCGGAAAGGAGAGTCAAGCATTATATCCAGATGCCGAGGCAGAAATAGATAGTACTAGTAAGGGCGATGTCCATTCTATGGAGGCGGGCGAGGGCAAGGTCACCATGCGCATGGGAATCTCGGATCTCATTCTGGTGTTGGGCGGCCATGTCCTCGACGCGTTTGATGGCTAAATCCTTCTCCTTCATCATCTGGCCATCCACCTCAAGCCGAGCATCCACCAGCCTTTGCATATCAGCAGCGTGAGAAGCTTTCACAGTGGAGAGGTCACTTGTCATCTTCTGGTTTTAGCCTGCAGTTCGGCTTCGACAGTGGCCAGTCGGGCGCGCTCTTTCTCAACATCTCTGAGCTGAGTGTTCTTCTCACCGAGGTGACTCTCCAGCTCGGCGATTCTCTTCTTGGAGGCCTCTAGCTCGGAGGCGTGAGCAGCGGCAGCTAGAGATGCAGATGAAACTAAGTCATTGAGCAATGGCAATTGGAAACAAATATGCAACAAGCAAAAATTTACCTGCCAGATCCTGCATCTTCCTAGCCTGAGCGTCAGATCGTTTCTTCATAGCAGCAAGATATTTCTGACCCGCTAAATAAGCGGCCAGCAGTTTGTCGAAGACAGCTTGACGTCTATCACAGATGGCCTGAAAAATGGTTGGGTCATACCTGAACAAGAAGCAAACAAAAATTTAGATCCAATCTGATTGCAAGCAATCGGCCTGAATCTCAGGGACTACACCTAGTTGGTGCGCTGACGCGCCCCCACAGGAAGACAAACTTACCGAGGCAGAGTACTCGGAGGCAAGGATCTGGGAGAGGGCACCAGTGGCAAATCTTCTCATATCGGTGGCAAGCCCACCCAATCGGCGATGAAGATGGGCCGGGATCTTATCCTGGGACCCAGGAGGAGGAGGAGTGGAGGAATAGACAGTGGGTCGCACCGGCGTAATATAAAGTTCGCCAATGTACGCCTGCCGGAACCGATCCGCCCGCGAGTGCTGGAGGACCGTGGACGGCGGCGGGGGCACAACAGCGCTAGAAGATTGGGGCACAACAGGACTGGTCCTAGCAGGGACATGGGAGGAAATCGGGAAGGACACTTGAGGGTCTTCGGGAGGAGCATTCGGGTGGGCGGGCGTAGCAACAATGCTCTCCGACCTGGCTGCAGGAGTTGTATCTCCAATAGTGGCCCAGGCTAGAGAATCCTCGTGCAAAGCAGTACCTGCGCCGGTCAAATCCACGATTGGCACACTGGAGTGCGCGACCCCAGATGGACCGATCAAGATGGGAGCATCAGTGGCAGCTGTTGCGGGAGTAGATGATTGCGCGCCAGCAATCGGACCCGTAGAGGTTGCGAAAGTCGGAGGAGGAGCAGTCGACTGCGCTTGCTTCGTAGCAGCGGCAACTCTCCGTTTCTTACTGCGCTCGTCCTTGGAGGTATCGGTGGTACCTCTTTTGCGTGATGCAGCGGGCACGATGGAGGTAGCGGAGGTGACGGGGAGAGCAGTCGGAGCCACCCCGACACCACAGGAACAACAACTCAGACAGTCCTACGTAATAGAGCAAGTTAAAAAGAGATCGGACAAGTAAAATAAAGCAATAAGGAGCAGAGAAAACCCGGCAGCTCGGGGCAGCTGAGCGGCAAAATTAGCCATGGAGAGGCGGAGAGGAATAATGTTCAGAGGTGCGGGAGCCTGCACGGGTCTGGATGGTGTGACGCCCCTAAAATCAATCCGTGTACAGTAATCATACAAGCAGGGTAAACAGATGAGATTAGGGTGCCACGGTGAGAATATCACAACACAACACTAAACACAAAAGGATAAACCAATATGTTACAAGATAAGGGGGTCACACGGACCCGAATACATCGTTATACAAGCCATAATATCAGAGTACAGACATAGTTGGTCAAGTTTTGCCTTAAAAAGGCTAGCACAAATAACATCATAGATACAGATCGAAAAGGCAAGGCCTCCTGCCTAGGAGCCTCCGAAACTACTCCTGTTCCTAGTCAGCGGGGGTCTCGACGAAATAGTTGGGGCCTCCGGGGTACTCCTGCACCTGGGCTCCAACGTCGACTGCAGCGGCCGATCAGTCCAAACATAAATGGGGAAAATAAAGAAAGGGTCAGTATCTAGCATACCCGCGAGTCTTTCCTCCGCTACTAAGCATTTATGCATTTTTATCAAATGGAAAGGGGAGGCTATATATAGTGGACTGCAAGGTATAAATCAGAATAAGGGTAAGAAGCTAGGCCTATCTATGACTAGCATCTTCTGACGTGTCTTGCAGCACAAGAAGAGAACAACCAACAGTTCAATAACATGAATGTAATAACAGTGCATCAGAAGTTGCTGCAGCATTGTATAATACTAAGTTGTAATAATTAATAATAATAATGCCTCTGAGTTCCCTTCCTTGACTCCTTGCGAGGAAGAACACCCAGAACCATACAGTTTAATAGTAGTAGTTTGTAGTGGTAATATCCAGCTTCAGCATAAAGCGTCCTGTTACCATGGACACGGCTATTCGAATAGATTAAATTCCCCGCAGGGGTGCACTACTATTCAGCCTGCACGCTCCGATCTCCAGGGTGGAGGGAACCTTGTTAGGGAACACTCCACCAAAGCTATCCGACACGCCGCAGCCCATCCTAGGCTCAGCAGAGAGGCCATCCGCCGGACTATATCCTATGCGATCAGGGGTCTAGGAACCCTCACCCTTCACGCTCCTGCATGGTGTGTGGCTGGCCGGTGAAGCAAAAGCAAATCCAAATACACACCGCTCAAGCGAAGAAGACACCACTTCCCGGCGCAGGCCGCGGTACTGCCGACGTCTGAAGAGCTTTCGGACAAACTACGACGCAGGGGAGCCCATAACTCCTTATCCCACGTGAAGGTAGTGCGTACAGACCAACGGACCTCTCAAGTCATCCGCCGAACGATTTAGCATTTTAATATTATCTCGCAGACAACCGTTATCGTTCTATGACTAACAACACAATGGACAACGAACATCAACAAGGTCCACAAGTAACGTCGGGGCCATCCCTGTCGTCCTGTCAAAGCGCGCGGTTACCAACAAGGTGAACCGTCTCCTTACCTTGTCTCGCGTGTGCTCATGGTAGAGCTCAACTTTTTCGTGGTTTGGTAACTCTCGCGAGATACGAGCAGGGGCCAAGCACGCCATTAATGTAGGTCGTACCCTCCCTGTCGTTCCCGACGCAATACCGCTCGCGGGCACCGTTGGGTCGCCCGAATCTTACCTTTAAGGACACCAGTTGATTCGAGTGCCTACCATTAAGTGAAACTAGGAGGTATCACCCTCGATGGTACACTTAAAGAGGTTCGACAGAGACATCAGCGGGATGAACTGAAGAGGTAAACCTCGTATCATCTCGGTGATGCTACGCTACTGAGCCGACGAGAGTGAAATATGAGTCCATTCCACTCGTAAGTCAAACTTGAAGCGATTCAGCAGAGTCTCGCCGTTGTAGGTTCCCTAGGGCGTCTGCATTGATCCGTACCTGTTGCAGTTCTAATATTTTGTATCCGCGTCACTCCCCTGAGTGATCACGACCCAATATCTAATCCTAGTTGACTAATAATGCGTAGGGCTCACTACTGAATATAATATATAATTATAATAGGCAGCATAGGATCAATTAAGGTACATCAAGGGGCGACTGACAGGCTATGCAATTGAATAGGGTTGTAACGTAGCAGTAGCAGTAACAATGCCTAGTGCAAGAGAAGTACGGAAAGATAGGTGATATCTGGGGAAGAGAATGGCTCTGCTTGCCTGGAAGCTCGACGGTAGGGCTAGGGTCGTCGACGAAGTAGTCGTACCCGACAATGGCGTAGTCGACAGCAGCGGGGTCTACCGGAGAACAAGGGGGATAAACACAGTAAATACAAAGCAACATAGCAAACATATGCATGGCATGACATATGCAATGTTAACGGGGTTCTAACGCAGTACAAAGTATTTTGCTCGGATCGGGAATTCATCCGGGGGTGAAATGTCGGCTCCGGGTATTATCGGCAAACGGCCCAGAGGGGGAATGTCGATGTTCGTTGTGTTAGAGGGGGTGGTTGACATACAGATAGCGTATCCGTATTTGTTTTATTTTTCTGATCAATTTTCATGTATAAAGTTTTTGAATCTTAGGGTGTGAAAGATATTCAATTTTAAAGATTTAATCATTTTAAATAATTATTAGAATTACATTTATTAATTAAATAAACATTGTCCACAATAGTGGAGTTGACTGGTCAAACCTGACCAGTGGGTCCCATTGGTCAGCCTCACATTGTTAATAAAACATTTAAGTAAATCTAATTAATCACTGGGCCCACATGTCATACACTAAACAATTACAAATCATTTTTATTAATAAAAAGGCAATGGGGCCTAGGTGTCATACTAACAGATGCTTAATTAACCATCTATAATTAGTTTAAGGCATGGGCCCATCTGTAAGTGACACATACTATTAATAACAGGGGTTATTTAACTAGTTTAGTTAACAATTAATTAGGGGGGGTTGGGCCCCACATGTAAGTGACCCTAGGGGTACTTAACTCTAGTTAATTTTATTAGTGGGCCAGGCCCACACGTCAGTGGCCCAAAGGGGGGGTTAATTGCTAATTAAACTAGTCCATGCCCACGGCGTCCTCGCCGGCGAGGCCGACGATGGTGACGGTGGCCGTGCAAGCTAGGGGCGTACATTTCTTGCATCGATTGGTCCCATGGGTGCCCAGCGCAGCTCCGCATCCGTCCCCGCAAAAAAGGCAAGCTGGGACGGACCAAAAAAATGGCTACGTCGAGCCGGGCGGAGGTCGGAGCGCTGGACAGTGAGGCCGGCGAACTACGGCATGAAATCGAGCGTGGACTGGAGCAAAAACCGAGAGGGCTCACCACGGGAATGTGTACAGGGGGCAGCGTGCGCGGGGAGGAAGGGTTTGCGGCCGGAATTCGTCGCCGGAGTGGACAGCGGCCGATGAAGGGGATCAGCCGATTCGCGCGATGTAGGGGTCCCCGACCCGAGATGGAAGATGGAGAAGACCCGGAGGATCCCGACAACGCTCCTAGACACCACGGTTGGACCTAGGGTGGCCGGTGGCCGCGAGCACGACACCGGCGCGGCGATGCAGCGCCCGCAGTGAGCATAGCCAGAAGCTAGAGAGGGGGATGGGAAAACGGCGGCGTGTGGGGGGCACTAGGGTTTCCAGGTGGCACAGGGGGGTGGCCCTCTTATCCCCGCTGCCGGCCTTGGATGGCCGCCAAGGCACGCCGGCCGGTCGTGGCATTCCCTCCATGCAAGGGACGAAGAAGACAACAGGACGGGAAGGTGAGCCGGAGTGGGCCGAGGTGGATGGGCCTCGCCCTGGGCGAGGGGTAAGCTCTTTTGCCTTTTTCTCTTTTATTTTTGTTTTCTTTCATTTATTTCTTTACTGTTTAATTTGTTTTTCTTTCAAATGTGTTTTGCCACATGTGAAACTTGTGCGTATATTTGTGTTGCATATATTAGAGGTGCCACAAAAAGTTTTGACCTTTTAGAAATTCCTTTAAGATTTGTTTTAATTATGCCATTGATAAAAGTGGACTTTAGGCTATTATTTTAATTTGTTGGATTTATTTTATTACTTGATAAAATACCAAAACCATATTGGCATGGCCCACTGATTATTTGTGATTTAAAAAAAGTGGTTACACAATTTGTGGACAAAGTTTCATTTGCCACATTGTTTTTAATTATCAGAAAAAAATCATTTTGAATTTGTTTCATATGTGAATTCAAAGATGATCAAGGCAATGATCAAGCAGAGTGATTTAAATGTAGCAAGGTGGTTACTGTTCCATCAACAGTGATTATTGTTACAAGACCTGAGGGTGTTACAAATCCCCCCCCCCCACTACAAGAGTTCTCGTCCCGAGAATCTAAGCGGTAGATGGGAATAGATCGAGGTATTCTTCACGAAGATGATCTTCGCTTTCCCAAGTGGCTTCATCTTCAGAATGATTCGACCATTGAACTTTGAGGAACTTGACGGACTTGTTGCGTGTTCGACGTTCAGACTGATCGAGAATGCGGCTCGGATGTTCTTGATAAGTCTAGTACTATTGCAGCTCAATCATATCATGTTCCACTTCTCGAATAGGGTCCTTGAAGCAGCGTCGGAGTTGTGACATGTGAAAAACATCATGGACTTTGGAGATGTTCGGCGGCAATTCTAATCGGTATGCCACTAGTCCACTTCGGGAAAGATACGGAATGGGCCGATATAGCGAGGAGCTAATTTGACTTTGATCCTGAAATGATGATTCCCCTCATGGGAGTGACACGGAGGTACGCGTATTCGCCAGGTTGACAGACCATTTCCTTGTGCTTACGGTCATAGTTGCTTTTCTGATGGGACTGAGCAGCTTTCAGATGTTCATGGATAACGCGAACCTGATATTCTGCATGCTGTATATTGTCCGGACCAATGAGAGTTCATTCCCCAGTTTCTGTCCAATTCAGAGGGGTTCGACACTTACGTCCATAGAGAACTTCAAAGGGGCCATCTTCAGACTAGCTTGATGGCTGTAGTTCTATGAGAATTCAGAAAATGGAAGAGATTCCTCCCATTTCTTATCGAATGAGATGACACAGGCCCGAAGCATATCTTCAAGCACTTGATTGACTCGTTCAACTTGGCCTTGTGACCGTGGGTGATAAGCAGTACTAAAGCTTAGGTGAGTGTCCATAGCTTCTTGGAAAATATCCCAGAATCTTGAGGTGAAAAGGCTGCCTCGATCGAAAATGATCTCCAACGGAATACCATGGAGCGATACAATTCTGCAAACATACAAGTCTGCCAACTGACTAGCAGAGATCGTCTCCTTGAGAGGCAGAAAATGAGCAACCTTGGAGAAACGGTGGATGACGACAAATATGGCATCATGACCCTTCTACGGTCGGGGAAATACGGTGACGAAGTCCATCTCAATCTTCTCCCATTTCCATTCAGGAATAGAGAGAGGTTGCAGAGTTCCGGCAGGTCTTTGATGTTCTTCCTTGACGCGACGACAAATGTCACACTCTTCAACATAACGAACAATGTCTTGCTTCATGTTAGACCACTGACGAATGTCTTGCTACATCTTGGTGCTACCGGGGTGAATTGACAGGGGAGTATCACGAGCTTCCTACATGATGCGCGGGGCGTAGTTCAAGTTGGGCCTGTTTATGGGGACCACTAGCCGACCCTTGAAGTACAACGTACCATCATCGGCAATAGTTAAGGATGATGGCTTTCCACTCTCGACATACAACCTAATCTTCTGAATGTCAGTGTCATATCCATGTGTAAACTTCATTCGGTTGTATAAGTCTAGTTCGATAACCAGGGAATTCACATGGCCCTGAGGAACAATCTCGATGTTCAGTTTTCGGAGCTCTTCATATAGAAGTGGTTGTTGTTGTTGAACTTCAAGATCACTACAATAGGCTTTGCGGCTTAAGGCATCGGCCATCACATTAGCTTTGCCAGGGGTATAATGAATATCCATGTTGAAATCGGCTATTGTCTCGAGCCATCTTTTTTGGCGGAGATTCAGGTCTGGCTGAGTAAACAGGTACTTCAGGCTTAGGTGATCGGTGTAGATCTCGCAACGATTACCGACGAGGTAATGTCGCCATAGCTTCAATGCATAAATTACCGCTGCCAATTCAAGATCATGTGTTGGATACTTATCTTCGTGAGCACGCAGTTGACGAAAGAGATAAGCAATCACTTTGCGCTCTTGCATTACGACACAGCCTAATACTTGACGAGACACGTCGCAATATATCATAAGTCCTTCTGAGTATCAGGGGGAGCAAGCACTGGGGGAGAAGTGAGCTTGTCCTTCAGAGCTTGAATTTTTTTTTGACATTTATCAGTCCACTCAAACTTGACTCTTTTGTGAAGCAGATTAATCAGAGGCTTGGCAATCTTGGAGAAGTTCTCGACGAAACAGCAGCAATAGCTGGCAAGGCCGAGGAAACTTTGGACTTTCTTTACAGTCCTGGGCGGAGTCCAGTCAAGAATAGCCTGGATACGTTCTGGGTTGATGGCAATGCCATCCTTCGAAATCACATGACCAAGGTAAGTTACTTCAGGAAGCCATAATTCACACTTAGAATACTTGGCATAGAGTTTGTGTTCTTGAAGCTTCTCCATTATAAGACGAAGATGTTCCGCATGCTCTTCTTCATTCTTGGATTATATTAAGATATCATCCAGATAAACCACGACAAACTTGTCGAGATATTCCATGAATATAAAGTTCATCAATCGGGAAAAGGTGTCTGGGGCATTCGTCAAGCCAAAGGACATGACAGTGTACTCGTATGAACCATAGCGAGTAATGAAGGTGGTCTTCGGAATGTCCTCTTCACGGACTCGGATTTGGTGATAACCCAACTCAAGTCGAGTTTAGAAAACACCTTGGATCCAACAAGTTGATCATACAGATCATTGATCCGAGGAAGCGGGTACTTGTTCTGTATTGTGGCCTGGTTGATAAGTCAGTAATCTTGTACCAAACGGTTTATGCCATCAGTCTTCTTGACAAAGAGTGAAGGTGCTCCCCAAGCAGAGGAACTAGGACGGATGAAGCCTTTATCGAGTGTTCTGACGATCTCCTTCTTCAGTTCAAGGAGGTGGTGAGGTGGCATCTTATAGGGACGCTTGGCAATAGGGACGGTGCCGGGCTTCAAGTCGATGATGAATTCAACCTCTCTAATCGGGGGTATTCTTGACAGTTCTTCTCGGAAGAAGTCGGGAAAATCACGAACGACTAGAACTTGCTCAATTCCTTCAAGAGGAAAGACGTTCAAAGCATTCATCATATAGATATGTGTTTCCGCATCACGGGTAATTCGGGTGGTGTGGTTAACAATCTCACCGGAGGGGTGAAAAAGTTGGACAGACTTGGTACCACAATACAGTGCGGCATCGTGGACTTTCAACTAATCCATTCCCAGGATGAGGTCTATGGTGGAAGACTTAAGAATGATGAGGGACACATGGAATACGACTTCTTTGATTTCAACGGTGGTATTGGGCACCATCATGGTGGTTCGGCATTGGCCTATTGGGGTGCGAACAACCATCGGGGTGTTCATCTTTCCAAGCGTATAGTTATGCGACAATGCAAATGCTTCCGACATGAATGAATGTGATGCTCCTGTATCAAATAAAACAAGAGCAGGTATTGATTTAACGAGGAGAGTACCCATCACGGTAGCGGGTTGTGCCTGAGCTTCTTCAACATCAATGTGGTAGGCATGACCACGAGTGTGAGCAGAAGACCCAGTGTTATAGTTGGGGGTCCTGTTGTTTCCACGGCCATTTCCGCGGACAGCAGGGTGAACTACCAATTGATTCCGTCGCTAGGGTTAGTCTCTGGAAAAGTGACCTAGCTGATGGAACTTGAAGCACATGCCATCTTGAGGACGGAGGGGTGTAGTCTCAGTCTTCAGCTGTCTCGGCGGGGGCAGAGGCAAGCGAGGTGCAACATACGACGGCGTTGGTGCAGGGGCAGGCGGACGATACACGCTGTGCGGAATCCAGACACGTTGCTTCTGTGTTGTGTCCGAAGATGAGCCAGCATCACGGCGGCGCTTCGGCGAACCCCTAAACTTAGCCTGAGCGGTCTCAAGAGTGTGACACCATGGATTTTGGAACTTTCTTTTTCCAAAAAAATTCTGATTTATTTCTAGATTTGCTATTGGATTTGATTTTGAGCATCTCATTGGACTTGAACTTGAGCATAATTTCCTTCCATGCTCAAGTGGCCCTTGTTTCCAGTCCTTGCGATTTCCATCCCATTGACCCACCTCATCCAAGCCACGATATATTCAAGCCTTATCTTCCTTTTTCCAATAAAAGGAATATTCCCATTATTTGAGGTTTGTGAAGTAACCCCAATTTATATTGATCCATAAATCCCCAAATAATTCCCTCATGATCTTTATGTCATATCTTGCCAAATTATCCAAAAAGGTTCCATGGCCCAAGTGGATTTTTCCTCTAGAAAAATTCATTTGTTTGTGGGGGCAGAATGGCGCTTTGTGAAGGAACTGACATTTCTCTTGATCCATTGCTGGTGAAACTTTTTGTGCAAGCTCATATGATCATGTCATTGATCTTCACCAAATTTCACCACCATTTGACTAGCCAATCTCCCACAATAAATTCCCAAAGTTCTTGTGCAGCAAGGGGGCATTGTGAAGCAAGTGCATGATAGGGGATCCCATTTGCCTTGAAACTTTTTGAGCATGATCCTACCACCAAATCACTCCACCAAACCAGATGTGAGTCAAAAACCATCCACCATGTGAGTGCACCATAAAGTTTAAGTTCTGGTCAGAACGACACCTTGTGAAGCAAGTGCTATCTAGGCTTGTCCAGTGGCCATGAAATTTTATACACATGTGCACCATGAAAAATAACTCCATCACATCAATTTATAGATAATTCCAGCAAACCTATGAGATGCTAGCTTCAACATTGCATTTCTGGTCCAATTGGGCATTTACAAAGGAAGTGCTAGCTAGATTATTCCAATTGAGATGAAACCTAGTACACATACTCACCCTAGTGTATGATTAAGCTATGCCAAATATCATGCATAGGGGAGACATGTGCTAGCCACGGCCCAGCACAAACACCTTCTGCCTCATTGCTACATTTGCAAAGGAGGTATGTGAAAACTTGATCCAGTTAAGCCCAAACTCCACAGAAGCATAGTCCTTCCTACCCTAAGCCCAGAAGACAACCTGGCACCACCTCATCCCCCACCATGTGAGCTATGCTTCTGCTCCAAGTTTGCTGCATCAATCTTATCCCTGAGATAGAGCTCACCACATCCATCCATTTGGCCAGCCAGGCACACCCATGTGATCATCACTCGAAGGAGCCTCCCCTAGACATGTTTGGCCACGAAGAAACCTTCCCTAGATGAAACTCCCATTGGTGGCCACGCTCTCAGCTGCATCAGGCGTGCTCTGGCCGCACTCCGCGCGTGCCCGACATGTCTTCGTCCAGCTCTAGTGCGCCACTGTCGTCTTCTTCGTGTCATGCCACGCCGCAAGGCTTTCCAGCACGCGTTCCCTCTCTCGAATCTCCTCGATGCCTCTCGTGGCCGCCAGCTCACCCCACTCCGGGGCCGCGTGTGCGTGTCGTCGCCGGGCCACGGGCATCTCGCCTTGGCTACAAATAGCGCGCGCCCGAGGCCCTCTCCTCCACACCAAGCACCTCCCCTCCACCTCCAAGCTCTCTCCTGGCCGTAGCAACCGAGCCCCTTCCCCAATTGGAGCTCACGGCCATGGCGCCGCCGCCTGTCCTCCAGCAAAATTTGAGCAAGCCGGCGCCCCCCCTCTCCTCCAGACCAGCCCCGGTCCCTCACCTCTCCATCCCGTAGCCCCTCCCCCGCGAGCAATGGCCGCATCCCGCCCCACCCCTGGTCGCCACTATATGGCGTGCCGCGCCCAGCCGCGGAGGGACGGCGCTGTAGGCCACCCCCGCAAGGCCCCGTGGTCGCCGGCGGCCGCACCCCAGCTAGCCGCGCCCGGCGGACTTGCCCCGGCCCCTCCAGCGTCGGCTCTCAGAGGCCACCGCGCTGGCCGGCCTCCCCTGCCTCCCCTATCTCTGACCACGGGAAGAAGAAGAAGGAAACAGAGCAGAGGAGAGTGAGGGCGGTCTGCCAGCGGGCCCCGCTCGTCATCCACTCAAGCCTCGAACCGTTTTCTTCTTGTGAAGGCGCATTTCCAACGATTGCGCTTTCCCTGCTAGAAAACGCACTCCCGTCCGCCTTGGCCCGAAATACGCCTTCCCACACAGAAAGCGTATTTTTCCCCTTCGTCAGCCCGAAGTATGCTTTCCCGCATAGAAAGCGTATTCCCCCACAAAAAATCAGCCCCCGGTCTCATTTCCCTCATATCTCAGCAACCGTAAGTCCAAACGAGGCGGTTCTTTTGCGTTGTTTTGGTCTCGAGCTCCTATTAAGTTTGGCATAGATTTCATGCCATATTTTTATGTTGTTCTTTGCTGGTCAAGTCAAAGTGGTTTGACCCCATTTTTCCGCCGTGCCTTTCTTGTCCGGTTTTTGCAGGGTGTGTCGGTGTCGAAGACCAGGAGTGTTTCACACCACTCTGGTGAAAGTCAAGCCACAATACCCTTTGCACCTTTGCAAAGCTTTGACGTGCTTCTAAAATTGTTGTTCGATGATATTCTTATATCGGTGACCGTGATCATGTTGCCGCGTTATGATTGATATTATCATTGCCATGCTATCCTTGAATATGCTACTGCTGTGCTATGTTTTTCCATGTTACATCCATGCTATACTTTGATTATGTCATTGCCATGTTATGTCCTGAATCATCATACCAACACCATGTTAAGTTGCTCATGTTATCTCTATGCTAGTTCATGTTATGCCTAAGTTATTCTCAACTGCATTCATAATGTTGCCATGTTAATAACTTAATCCTTGTAACACGGATAAGTTCACTATCTAAAATGTGTTTGATCATATCTGAAATCATTATGCTAGTATGCTACGCATTGTTATGATCTGATGCTAGTCATGTTGCACCTGATACTTGTGTTTGCTGTTGGAGACATGCCTCATGACAAGTTGATCAGGTGCCACCGAACCGAAATTATCTGTGCAGCCACATTTGCCTGAATGGGCAGGCCTTGATTTGGTCTACTGGTGGGTTCTCTTATGCGTATCACCAAAGAGGGAAGGCTATGCGCGGCAGTTGCCTTGGCCGGGTAAACGGCGATAGTCTTGACAGCCAGATTGTTGATGTGCGCACAGGTCCCTGAGGGGGGGACAAAGTTTATGGACCAGGTGATGGTCAGGGCCATGTGATACGGTAAGAGGGACACGTGGTATATCAGTCTCGTTGGAGAAGTCCTAGTCCACTCCTGCGGTACGAGTTCCAAGGATCCTGTGGGACAAGTTCTGAGGTACTGGATGGAGGAAGAACTCCATAGTGTGGGTCACGTGCACAAACTCTACAGAGTCACAAATCTATTCGAATAGCCGCGTCCACGACAATGGACACAGTTCGTACTAGGTCACACCATGAGATCAACATGAGTTCGGTGGAATGTCTGTGGTAAGTGATTGGTCATGCGATGACCCGTTTGGTCATGCGATGACCTGTTTGGCGTGCGACGACCCGTGGAAGTGATTGGTCATGCGATGACCCGTTTGGTCGTGCGACGACCCATGGAAGTGATTGGTCATGCGATGACCAGTTTGGTCGTGCGACGACCCGTGGAAGTGATTGGTCATGCGATGACCCGTTTGGTCATGCGACGACCCATGGAAGTGATTAGTCACGAGGTGACCCGGTGCTTGAGTCTGTAAGGACTCCGAGGTAAGCCACGTGATCATGCGATGATTATGTGTGGTCCATGTGACCTTAAACGATGATTGTGTGTGCATTAGTCTTAATGTTGATAATAGGCTTGATGAATATCAGTTTGCATGATATTTTGCTCACCTGTTTAATTCACTAATATACTTGAACCTGCTAATGTCATGTTATTGTTTTGCCTTGTTGCTTTGGATGTTGTGAGCTTGCAAGTACATTCAATGTACTGACCTGGCGTGTCATGCCAGATTTGTAGGCCGTGCCTTGGATGCGTAGGAAGACGTTCCCGGTGTTTGCGATCTAGGAGGTGTCCCAACCAGTGTCCCTGTGAATTGGAGTTCATCACCGCCGTTGTTGTTCCGCTGCCGAGTTATATTCCGCTGCTAGAGATTTATGTTGCTGCTTGGTGTAGAGCCAAGGCTAGCCTGAGGAGCAAGTTGTGTCTCCGCTAGCATTGTAATAAACCTCATGTACCCCTATCTTCGGTAATAGAAAGTTGTTCAGTTCTATATCAAGCAGTGTCGTGTTCCAGAAGACTTGATCTCTGGGCTGGACCACAGGGCGTCTCGGTCCTCTAAGCCGGCGTTCCACAAAGAGTGATAGTCTGTTTCACCATAGTAGCAAAGTCGGGGAAGACATGCCGGGCCAGAGCAAGCTGGCGATCTGAGTTGAGTCCATCATGGAACTTCTCTTGCCTACTTGCATCATTTGGGAGGTCACTTGCAGCATAGCGGGAGAGGCAGAGGAATTCTCTCTGATATGCCTCGACAATTTTGTTGCCCTGAACGAGGTTGTGGAACTCGGCCTTCAGACGGTTCATAACCTCTTGGGGGACATAACGAGCACGGAAGGCAATCTTGAAGTCATTCCAAGTGACAATAGTCCCTTCAGCTAGCGAGCTCTTTTGAGTGTCCCACCATTGAGCAGCGGGGCCACGCAGGAAATAAGTCGTGAAGGTGACGTAATCAGCAGCGTGCACCCGAGCGAACTCCAGCTGACGAGTGATGTCACGAAGCCAATCATTGGCATCCAGCGGCTGTTCAGGTTGGTGGAAGAGAGGGGGATTGAGACGGATGAAATCCCGCAGAGGTACCACAGGCGGTTGGTTCTGGTGTTCGTTCTGATTCTGGTTCTGGTTCTGGAGCTGGTCTATGACTCCTTTCATAAACACTTGTTTCAGCTGAAACTGTTGCATAACCGCGGCCATGTAGTCCGGCGGCGGAGGTGGATCGTTGGCACCACGACCACGACCACGACCACCACGACCAGCCATCCTGCTACAGTTTAACAGGGGTATTTCAGAGATGAGAATTTAACGAGATACCGGAAACGAGTATGAGCTAAAGCGGAAACAAGGAGGAGGCGCGGATATATAGGAGTAGTCATATAATACATACACATCCATACATAGAGTCAACCAAAAATCGTTCATCGTAACATCGTAGAAATTAAGGAAAAAGGACACACTAGGCGGCATGCAGACCGCGGTAAGGGATACACAACATTACATAGCTTCCACTAAGTCAATCACGCCGCAAGAAAACTGTTGGCCACAGGAGTTTGTGCCAGAGAACGCGTGGCCTGCCCTGAATGAGAAAGGGGATCCGGGGTCCGGAACCTGGGTCAGAACTCCTGCGACACGACTCAATCAAGGGGGGAGCACCAGACGCCGGGTGGAATCAAGAAAACGTGATCCTAATGTCAGAGTTTGTAAAACTTACCAGCAAGGATAAGAGAGCAGAGTCCCAGAGCATAGGTACGAAGAAAAGGATCCTAATACCATAGATATCATGACAGGGTGATATCGATGTGGGCCCGTAAGCCAAACAATAAGTTAGCAAAATAGTTTTTCAAAGTCTAGACTCAACTTCGACCAGGTAGTGGTTGGGTGGCTTCCTACAGGCAGTTGGCTCTGATGCCAACTTGTGAGGCCCCTAAAATCAATCCGTGTATAGTAATCATACACGCAGGGTACACGGCATAGATTAGGGTGCCACGGTGAGAATATCACAGCACAACACTAAATAAAAAAGAATAAACCAATATGTTACAAGATAAGGGGGTCACACAGACCCGGATACAAAGTTACAATAATATCTGAGTACAGACATAGTTAGTCAAGTTTTGCCTTAAGAAGGCTAGCACAAATAACATCAGAGATACAGATCGAAAAGGCAAGGCCTCCTGCCTGGGAGCCTCCGAAACTACTCCTGGTCCTGGTCAGTGGGGGTCTCGACGTAGTAGTAGGGGCCTTCGGGGTACTCCTGCTCCTGGGCTCCAAGGTGGACTACTCTACTGAGCCGACGAGAGTGAAATACGAGCCCATTCCACTCGTAAGTCAAACTCGGAGCGACTCGGCAGAGTCTCGCCGTTGTAGGTTCCGTAGTGCGTCTGCATTGATCCGTACCTGTTACAGTTATAATATTTTGTATCTGCGTCACTCCCCTGAGTGATCACGGCCTGCTATCTAATCCTAGTTGACTAACAATGCGGAGGGCTCACTGCTGAATATAATATATTATTATAATAGGAAGCATAGGATAAAGGAAGGTACATCAAGGGGCGACAATGACAGGCTATGCAATTGAATAGGATTGTAACGTAGCAGTAACAGTAACAATGCCTAGTGCAAGAAAAGTACGGAAAGATAGGCAATATCGGGGGAAGAGAATGGCTATGTTTGCCTGGAAGCTCGACGGCAGGGGTAGGGTCGTCGACGAAGTAGTCGTACCCGACAGCGGTGTAGTCGACAACAGCGGGGTCTACCGGAGAACAAGGGGGATAAACACAGGAAATAAAAAGCAACATAGCAAACAAATGCATGGCATGACGTATGCAATGTTAACGGGGTTCTAACGCAGTACAAAGTATTTTGCTCAGAACAGGAATTCATCCGGGGCTGAAATGTCGGCTCTGGGTGATTATCGGTAGACGGCCCGGAGGGGGGAATGTCAATGTTCGTTGTGTTAGAGTTGGGTGGTTGACATACGGATATCAAATTCGTACTCATTATATTTTTCTGATCAATTTTCATGTATAAAGTTTTTGAATCTGGCTTACGGTTTAAAAGATATTCAATTTTAAAGATTTAATCATTTTAAATAATTATTAGAATTACTTTTATTAATTAAGTGAGGTTATCCCGAAGCTAGAGAGGGGGATGGGGAAAACGGCGGCGTGAGGGGGGGCACTGGGGTTTCCAGGGGGCACAGGGGGGTGGCCCTCTTATCCCCGCAGCCGACCATGGATGGCCGCCACGGCACGCCGGCCGGCCGTGGTATTCCCTCCACGCAAGGGAGGAAGAAGACAACGGGAGGGGAAGGTGGGCCGGGGTGGGCCGAGGTGGATGGGCCTCGCCCTGTGCGAGGGGTAAGCTCTTTTGCATTTTCTCTTTTATTTTTGTTTTCTTTCTTTTATTTCTTTACTGTTTAATTTGTTTTGCTTTCAAATGATTTTTGCCACATGTGAAACTTGTGGGTATATTTGTGTTGCATGTATTAGAGGTGCCACAAAAAGTTTTGACCTTTTATAAATTCGTTTAGTATTTTTTTAATTATGCCATTGATAAAAGGGGACTTTAGGCTACTGTTTTTATTTGTTGGATTTATTTTATTGCTTGATAAAATACCAAAACCATATTGGCATGGCCCACTGATTATTTGTGATTTAACAAAAGTGGTTACACAATTTTTGGACAAAGTTTCATTTGCCACATTGTTTTTAATTATCAGACAAAAAGCATTTTGAATTTGTTTCATCTGTGAATTCAAAGATGATCAAGGCAATGATCAAGCACAGTGATTTAACTGTAGCAAGGTGGTTACTGTTCCATCAATAGTGATTACTGTTACAAGACCTGAGGGTGTTACAGATGGCTTAGGGGCAGTCGGAGAGGGGGCCTGGCGCCTCGGACCCTGTTTTCTTTTCTTCTTGATGACCTTGTAATTGCCAGGGACATCATCAGTTCGGGGGCGTTTTCCCTCTGTCACCGTCTGCGCAGCAGGGCGGGACTCTGCGCACCAGGAGCATCAGCATCACTACTCCATTCGTCCATGAAGCGTTTGATGGAGGAATCGGACTCACCCGGTTGATTCAAGCCAAGTCCTAGCGTGGCGGTGCAGGCCTCGGTCTCACTGTCCGATTCTGCCTCAAGCTTCATGTCTTCGTCGTCCTCATCTGTGCGGTTGGGATGGTAGGTAGAGGGGGCCTACCCATCATGCATTGCCCTAGAGCCAATAAATTCCTGTGAAGAGAAATTGGTCAGAATCAACCAAAAAAGCAGAGTGAAATGAGTGCAAAATGGGGAGAAGAAGCATACCACGGGGGGAGGTCGGAGCCGACTGTGCGCCCTGAGTCCGAACACAAAGGGATCAGCTATTTGAGCATCAGTCAGCAAGTTCATTCGCCGAACAAGTTCTTCTTCTTCCACTCGGACGGTGGAGATCCGAGTGGGATCCATCCTCTTGCTCATGTCACATATTCGGTGGCACCGACGCTGCAGGGGGGGCACTCGGCAGCAGATCCAAGTGGAAACAAGGTCGGCGGGGCGCAGTCCCTTGGCCATCAGCTCGAGGATCCGAGCCATTTGGCGTTCTAGATCAGTGTCCCCGAGCCCGGGCTTCTCTGAAAAGTTGTGCTGGGTTGGCGATGGTAGGGAGAACTCAGGCAGGTTCAGTAGATCCTTTCCTTCTAGCGAGGAGACGTAATAGAACCTCATCTGCCAGTCCTTGATGGACTGTGGTAGCTGGGGATGAGGATACATACCAGCTTTGCGGACATAGATGACGGCTGCTCCTTACTCGGCCATCACCTTTACATCCTCTCTTTTCCCAGTCTTTGGATTCGTGGTGAACACCCCGGTTCCCAATCGGAAGCTGCAGAGAAAGAAAGGCCGAGACCACAATCCAACTGTGGGTCGCACTCCAAGATAACGCTCGCACAGCGTAGCGAAGGAAGAGAGGAGCATGACGGCATTGGCACCAAGGTGGTGCGGTTGCAGGAAGAAGAAGTCAAAAAACTCATGGAGAATTTGCTCACCGGGAGCCCAAATCCCCGATCGAAGTGGGTGAGGAAGACCACGCGCTCGCCGGCTTGGGGATTGGGCGCGAGCTCCGGCCCGGGGACGCGGAAGTCGAGGTCTACTGGAATCTTGCACGCGCGGCGGAGCAGGATAATTTTCATTTTGGTGACATTGGAGCCTTTCCATGCGCCTTTCTAACGGGAGGCGGTGTCGTCGTCTCCCATGAAGGCGTCAGATTCCATGGTGGGAGAGCTTGAGTAAGAGGAAGTAGACGGCGGCAGCGGCGGACACCGAGAGCCACGTCCACCAATGGCGACGGAGAGTGGTTGTGGCGTTGACGGCGGCGAGCAGCGGGGAAGTGGTCCTCGGTGCAGATCTAAGCCTCGGCGGCGGCAGCAGCACCAGCAAACCGCACGGCATTGCGGCGGTGGAGACAGAGGTAAAGTGCTCGAGGAGGAAGATGAAGTGGGCGGTGTGTGTTGTATCCCCACCCCTCGGGCTATTTAAAGGGCCAGCGGGACGGTGGTGGGATCCGGTGTGCCAAATTTCTGGCCGGTGTGGCCGCGTGTATTTGTAGTGCAACATCAGGTCGGAGAACAGAGGATCCGGCGGATGGCACGGGACGTGCGCGCGTGGCTCGAGGTGGCAGTTATGTCATGTCCATCATGGCACGTCGCTTCGTATTCCACGGCTAATTCAAAGCGATAAGTTTTCGGTCAATATTCTGGTCAAAGCAACCATTGGCCAGCTCGGCTAAGGGGAAGAACTAGTCGGCGAGCATTACAAGAGCAAACGGCCGAGGAAAAGTTGCAATCGATTGATTGAGAAGCATCCGAGCAGAACAATAGCAATCGGCAGACTACAAGCAATCGGCCAATTGAAAGCAATTGGTCAGAAAAGAAGAGCAGATACAAGAATCAAGAGAAGTATGGGAGGAACCTGTGCAGGCCCCGTTGTCGCTTCGTTCGGCGGGACCTCCGCAGCTTTAGGGGCTACTGTCGTGGGAATGACCCCGGGTAGGGTCACCCAGGAGAAACAACTCATCAAGGCAAAGGTCACCGACCTGATGGTCGCCGATCTGATCAAGGCCAAGCTAATCAATACCAAGCAAGCAGTGGTCTGAACTGAACAGGTCGAAGGCCGATTACCCCAAGAGAGTGCAATCGGTCTCACCTAGGTTAATTCGTCCAAAGAGGACAAGGCAATATCCGAATTGAATCCCAGTTCAGACACCTGGTACAAGCTCATCAATGCGCAATCCCAGAAGATCCACATTGTCAGAGGCGTGCGGTCTCCTCCATTGTCGATAACGCGAACAGGCCGACAGGACCAAGCTCCTAGCTCCACTGTTCACTATCAAGACCTACAAGTTAGCGGCATGGTGAGCCGCAAGTCTACACCGGGTCATCCGGGAGCACACGATGTGAGGGCCCTAGCTCATCTAAGGTTGGTAGCTAGGTCCTCCCCTTTGTACATTTACCTTTGTATCCCGGGCTCGGCCTATAAGAGCCCCAGGCACCCCTCCTGCGTGAGGGACGACGGAGAACTTATTACATTCTACCCACCAGAGAGAGAGGAAGGAGGGATTTGTTCTTAGAGACCTCTTCTCCTTCCTCTCATACAGCTCAAGGAGCATTCATTCTAGTCAGAGTTATTTCTTATAGCTAGCTCAGCAGGACTAGGGGTGTTATCTCTACAGGACTAAACATAACTATGACCAGGAATGTAAACATGGCAATGCAATACATATAATGGAAGTAGACATGGCATAGATCAAAATGACATATTGCAATGCTTAATCGGATGCATGGTTAAAAAGATATAGGGCAACAAAGTAAAAACTTTATATAAACAGCAACACACTAACCGCAGGTAGCTACTTCGGGTAATGAAACAAACATCATGCAGCAGGAAAACATGACATGTGAATGCATAGAACTGAATCAGACATGATGCTTAACAGTATGCAACAAGAAGAAATAGCATAGGCCTCACGGATGTGTCAAATCAACAATCAAACTTGCAATAAAATAATAAAAGCAGCACTTAACAGGAAGTAATAGCAGTTAACAGTCAGATGCCCATTTCAACACAGATTTGCACCATCACTATGACCTCAAATCAAAATTCTCACAAAAGGTGAATTGAAGTACACACAAAACTAAACAATTTTCCTTTTGGACGCAACGCCATCCGACCTACGGTTTGATCGCAATTCTAAGCGCGAAACTGAATCAGCACTAGTCTACACAGGACTTAGAAAAAATTACAGGCAGGAAAGAAAGAAAATTAGAAAGAAAAAGAAAAGAAAAAAAAGAGAAAATGGGCTCTCACCCCTGACGGGGCAGAGCCCAAGTGGCGAGATGGGCGTTGGATAGGGCTGCGCTCGCTTGAGCGCAAAGGAAGCGGCGCCCTGATGGAGGGGATGGAGAGGGAGCGGGAGGAGAGAGGAGGGCGCGAGGGAGTGGAGGGGCGCGGCGGCGGCTCGGCTGCTGCCAGCGTCAGCCGGAGGAGGCGGAGGCGCTCGATCCGGTTGGAGGTTGGAGGATAGAGAAGGTGGGGGCTGGGGTGACATGGCGCATCCAGGGCCCTCCGGTCGCGAAATCCGGCGGCAAAAATGTTTGGGATCTAGGTTTGACGAATTTGGGACTAAAACTGGATCTGAGGGAAATTGTGAGGGGGTGGCTGCAAATTTTGGCTAGGGAAACCCTAGAAAGGGGTGGGAGTGTGGTGGTCTTTATATACTCCAGGTGGTTGGAAGTTTGCAAAAACATCCCTGGTTTTTCTCTCGCGCGCGCGGTGTTTACGTTTTTGACCGCCGTGGGTTCACAGGACCTCCGATTCGGGTAAAACTTCGAACTGCGCTATCAGCGCGTCGAGCCGGTGGCTCTCACCTCCGCTGGAACCGCTCTGAGAACACTTTCTGGTGCGTTATAAAAATAACTATTTTAATTATGAAACGGGGTTTTTGTTCCGTTGGCTACGGCTGGTCTTGTGTGGGTTACGACAGTGATCGGGTGAAACCCTGGGTCGCAAAGGTCATGTGTCATGGTGGCAAGGGTCGGTCTCCGTCTGGTACGAGATAAGAGGGGGGGGGGAAATCGCCGATCGACAAATCGGGGATGCAAACACCGCAAACAAATTAGACAATCAAACAATTCACACCGAAAACAAAATATTTAACTTTGGTGAAATCTGGGTTGTTACAATACAACACCACCAACAAGGGATCTCGTCCCGAGATCCTGGACGATCCGAGGGAGAAGGGGGAGAGAAAACAGAATCGACGATCTTCAACACCACCAACGAGGGATTCTGCTCCATGTCGACGTCGAACTTCTGTCAAGATAAATTTCCGCAGAGAGACGACATTGTCGGAAAAACGAAACCGTCAGTGTCAAGAGGAAGAACGACAGCTAAAACCCGGTCAAAGGATAGGTGCTTTTCGACGCAAGTCGTGAAAACACCGAAAAAGGAGGGAGGGCAAAGGACGACCCAGATGATATCCGAAACCAGAGAAGCTAAAGGTACTACAGGAATTCCCAACCTGAGGTCGGAATCGAGACAATACGCTGCAAGCAAGGCATTGTAACGGTTCCTATACTCCACACACTCAAGATCCTAATGTTTGAAGGGGATAAGTATTTAAAACACATATGACACTTGTCCTGACCAGAGCAAGGTTAAGGGGAAAAAAGAATCCTAATCTCTGACAACTAACTTAGTAACTACAAAATAGTTTTTTTCTAGACTCGACTTCGGCCACAAAAGGGATCCTACGGTCGGTAAGGCTCTGATACCAAGTTGTAAGGCACGATATGCGGTACTGTTCCAGATCTAGATGTTTCCATCTAGATCCGGGGACGAAGCGCATATCAGTCCCAAAGAGACATATGACGAAGTCATATGCCCCGGATTTCCAACATGATATCACAACATTACAGATACAAAGATGCAATATCTCATACAATCGGCATACGACTGACTTAATATAGTACATCAGCGGAAGATACATGTGTGAGTATAGAATACAATCAAATGCCTAGCGACAAAGAGAAAAAGACATCGCTCCCATAACCACACGGGTCCAGGCTCTCCGTCGGGATCCGCCTAACTAGTCGTCGTCGAGTCTCCACGTGTAACGTCGATCACCATACCTGTTGTCGATCAGAACCCTGAAAAGAGTTTGGGGGTAGTATCATGAGTACAGAAGTACTCAGCATCCAACTGTAGTGGTCATCTAACCCAGCAAGGAGTTCATCACTCGTCATTCTAGGACAACTAGTAGTTTACGGTAAGGATGGGGTAAGTGGTGAGGTTGCTGCCGCACTAGCATTTATGAAGTGACTAACGATCTAGACAGTAAGATAAGAAGCCAAGCATTCGATGAGGAATCGCCTCCAATAATTCTTTCTATCAACTACTTACGTAAACATAACACCTATACTATCCTTGTCCTCCTCTTCGCATCCCGACGAAGAAGAAGCAGTCAAGGCACACACACGTTGATCAAGTTATATTAAGATTATCTCAGTTGTTGTTGTCTATGAACAAGGAGTAGGTCTCAACTCGTCCATAACCATGGACACGGCTTCTCGAAAATATTTAACCCTGCAGGGGTGTACCAACTGCCCATTACAAGGCTCCGCATGCACGCCATCTCTCTCAGTTGCTACCCATCACAGGCAACCATTTAATGATTTAGTTCCAAGAGATCCGAAACGACAGGTCCCTCTAGCTAACAACGAACAAATCCGGGTGGCCCCCGGTGAGTCGACATCCAACTCAAAAGCCGTCCGCTCTCTCGAATCGGCCAGTACCGTATGACTCGGGTTTGGATAACCGGTGAATTCTCACATGAGTCCGGGTCCTCAGCCGGCCAAGTTGGACCAACAAGGGAACCACGTCCCCGCTGGTCTGGGTTGTTTTAAAGAATATCTGCCAGGAGCTACCCGACAGACACACACACGGTTTTCAAATGGTAAAATCAGCTTGGTCCACCATAGAAATGTTTGAAGCTAGGTAGGTAAGAAGAGGGGACCCCATAGCATCGCACACGCGTTTAGGCACGCTCATCAAGAGACACAATACCCGGAACTCGAGTCCTAGGTGACTCGAATGGAACAAAGCGTCGGGGCGGCATAGCCTAGATCTTTCATCCTTCGTCGAGTATAGTCAACATTATAGTAACCGTATCATCAACAACAATATAATAATGTGATAGCCCAAACCAAGTAGTAACAGGGTAACATCGTAGCATCCTAAGCATGCATACTATGCAGGGGCTGAGCAACGAGCAGTAGTAACATAGAAGTACAGGGTTTGCTGGGAGGGGACATGGCTGTATCGGTTTGAAAGAGGCTATAACATGTGGTAGGATCAAACATCTAACCTATCCAAGACTAGCATGCAAACCGCTGGTTGAAATGGAATGGATCATAAGTAATGTATGAAGGTAAATGAATACACGTGGGCGGGTAACGAATGAAGATTTGTTGCTGAAAATGCAATATATTGTTGAAAATGCAGTATATCGACCATAGGGGGGTGAATGGGAAATTTTCAATTGTCTTCAGGAATTTTGATTTCCTCAGGACTGAGGCAATACGAAATTGAGGAAACTAAAGCTCGATGAAGAACAGATGCGATACAAAAGCGGAGGCATGAATGTAAATCAACCTATTGCATAGCTAAAGTACAACCGATGCAAGAACTGAGGAATCAGCGCAGAATAAACTCAGAAAGTAAGGCATCAGGATAAGTCATCAGTGCATAAACATAATAGATGAGGTTGAAGAAATAGCACCAGGGCACTGAAGACATAGACTTGATGAACCAGTTCGAGTTGCTGTGACAACTCTACGTCTGGTTGGAGAGGCTGAGATTGAACTCAGAAGACATAGTCTTCACCTTATTCTCCTTGAACTAAAGTCCTTCGACTCCGTCCAATAACTCAGGTGAGTCTTCAAGGTAGACTCCCGAAACCTTCACAGACTCAGTTCACTCATGGAAGTCACAAATGCATCTTGACTTCCTCAGACTAATGACTTCTACACCGGCTGGAAGATCACAATCTTCAAGAGTAAAAAGCTTCGGATCACTCGAACCGACTTCCTCAGAAATGCTCAACTACTCAGGCTGGTGGTTTTCCTCACTTAGGTTCTTCAGTTTCTTCAACAGGTGGGTTGCTCTTAGATGACAAGTGTCATTTTTTCTCTCGTAGCAGCCAATCCACAAATGGGGTTGGGGGCGGCTACTTATAGCCGGAGAGCAACCGCAGGTGGAAGGACATAAATGCCCATGCATGAAATTACTTCCATGCCCACCATTCGGACCGTTGGTTGGATCGGTACCAGCACTCTCCATGTGACAGGTGGCACGATCGAAACATTCACTCTCTTTCCTGCAGTTTCCTAACTCCTGAACCAAAGAAAAATTCCTCAGTGTCCTGAAGAACATCATCTCAGATACCCGAGGAATTGAACTTCTACTGCAGGAGATTTCTCTGGGTTTTATTTAGGATTTCTATTTGAGCACTTCCTTAGAAATACGAAACTCATTTTCCTCAACCCCTCCAACAGTGCGGTGTTTTCCTACGACTCAAGAAGTATAAAAAGTCTTAGCAAAGACTACGCTTCAACTTCGTCTTCAGCGCGAACGTCTTCAGGATCTAGTACTGCTTCAGCTTCAGCCGAATGCTTCAGGATCCTGATTCCTCAGGATTTCGCACAACTTCAGTCTTCAGGAAACACATCGATTTCTTCCATGTTCCTCAACATTTTGGGGGCTCGACAATGGTGGTTAACCTTATCCACAAGGACTGTTTTTCTGTGTATACTCACAAACACATCAGTCCCTTAACCGTTTTGTCATCAAATACTCCAAAACCTCAAACGGGGCACTAGATGCACTTACAATCTCCCCCTTTTTGCTGATTTGATGACAATCAGGTTAAAGCTTCAACGGGATAAAATAAGTAATTTTGAGCAATTAAAAACTTTGAAGAAAAGAATTCATCGTTTCCGGATATAGAGATGCTCCCCCTAAGGATATGCATGTTTCGAAGACTTGGTAGTATATTTGATAAAAACATGTGGAGCTCCCCCTATATCGAGGATTATTTGAACCAGTGCAACATATGAAATAACTGAGAAGTCAATAATAGCACTGAGTAAAGTGGTTGATGTGGTATATCATGAGTAATAGATAAACTTGAAGAATATCATGAGGTTACTTTAAGAGTATCAAAAACCACACAAAATATCAATATACAACTCATTACAAAAAGATCTGAAGAACGAGAGTTGTAACTAAGGAACCCCATGAAAACCCGTTTGAAGACTACTAAATTTCTCCCCTTTTGTCATTAAACGAACAAAAAGGAGAGACTATAGCTAACGTCCCAAAAGTAGTGCCTCAGGGCTGAGCATCAGGACGAAGGCACGCCGTTGCAGTGTGAGGACAAGCCGCAGTGTCTTCAACTTCTTCAGGGGATAATTTTTTCGATGAAGAAAAGGAGTCCATCACCAGAGGTGGGGTCTTGCTCTTGGTGAACTGACGAGGAGGCCGAATCTCAGGAAGTGGAGGTTGTCTGAGGCCAAGCTTGGCGAGATCTTCAGGAGTAATGACTTCAGTCAAAAGAGCATCAAGGCGCTGATATGCATGATGAGCATATTGATGAACTTTCTTCTGAGTTGTATGCATCTGCGCCATATAGCTGAGAATGTCTCCGATCTATCGCTTCGTCCAGTCATGATTGCGATCCACCTTCTGATGCAGACTGATGAGGAGCTCACAATCAGTCATCAGGCAAGCTTGAGTGGTTTCCTCGGTTGAGGCATGGGTGTGTTCCTCATGAGTGGTGCGAGACTGAGGCTTTTGGTGGGATCCACAGGCACTTTATCAGAAGGAGCTGAGGCAGGAGGAGGTTCTGAAGAGGTGGGCTGTCGAAGCTTCATCAATGTTTGCATCTGCTGAGACATCCTTTCCTTGGATTTGCCTATGTAGGCACAGTTGGCGGCATACTCAGTGTTGAGGCGATGAACTTCACATTGATGCTCGATGAACTCCTGAGGAGTAACATCCGTGACAGGTTTCTTTTTAAAGTCACTGTGGATTTTATTCAGTTGAAACTTCAATTGTTTCTGAATATCCTATTGATGTATCTCATTGATGAGGAACTGTTGAACGTAGAACTTGATGTCTTTAGTATGTCCAAATCATCGAGAGGAGTATCAGGCTTGACAGACCAAATTTCAATGTACTCCAAGAGCTTCTTGGGATCAAATAGGAGTGGGATTTCAGAACCCGTGGCCTCAGCTTTGCGTCTCGCTACAGCACGCACACACTCAATCTTTTGTTCTTCAGTGGAGACAAAGCCGGCCAAATAATCAAACTCATCTTCATCATCAGAAATGAGAGTAGTGTGATGAATGGCGCCTCGCATGGCAGTTTTCTTTGGTGAGGGCCGTGGGCCGCGTTGAAGGACAGTTTTGGTCTTCCTCATGCCAACGAATAGACGGTGCTGCTCCTGCGTCACGAATTCGCACTGTTGAGGCTGTGCTGAGGACTTCTTTGAGGGTTTGATCCCAGGGGATTTTCTGCGATGCTGAGCCGGAGGTTATGGCCTAGGTTGAGGCTGAGGCTGAGGTGGAATCTGCACGGAGGCAGCCAAGTCATGGGCCATAACCAGAGTGAGATGAGCCGTTCTCTTGAGATAGCGTTAATAAGCCTCAGGAAAATCAGCAGGTGACTTCATGGTTGAAGGATGAGGAACAACACCCGGTGTAGGAGGAGGACGAGCCTTGATGCTCAAAGTATTCAGGGGTGGATTGACTGCGAACGATTCCTGATGCTCAGGATTGATCCATTCATAGGCAGCCCATCGTTTAGCCCATTCCCGCGTGATTTTCTGAACTCTTTTCTTTCGTTCACCAGCAGTTTCACGTTCGGGATTCTTCAGCTTCTCATAGAGTTCAGGAGGAAAATATTTAACAGTATTAGTGAGCTTTCGGCGAGGAACCATTTTCTTCAGTGGAGGAGACTGAGGAATGGTACGTTCGAGCTGAGATGCAAATGAAGTGAGACTATGAGAACCATACGATTCCTGAGCAGACATGTACCTATGACAGAAATAAGTTGCAAGGGAAGTGGGGTACGGTTATATGCGTTCATGAGGAATAGGCTGAGGAAATCAAAGTAATGAGGCATAGGCATAGGTCTCAGAAAGCTAGCAATACTGTTGAGGATTGTAGTGGCATGAAGAAACGGGAAGATTCTTGAAGACACAAGCATCTGAGATATAAGCGTACCAGGACTGAGGCGAATGCTGAGGAACCACGAGTCAGTCTTCCCCGGCGACGGTTAACTCTGGTGACGTTAGCACAAGAGCTTGAGGAGCTCAAGGGCGGCGGCGCGAGAGAGAGAGAGGATATGTGGGGGAAAATGACTGTGTGGTGGGTGGCTATTTATAGAGGGGTGAAAGCTGAGGGGTTGAGATTTTTGTGGACACAATTTCCCTTGACGGTTGGGATCCTCAGTGGTTATCACAATGGTGGATAAGCACGACGTGCGGTAAAGTCGCAACCATTAAGCGAAAAATATCGTAACGGATAATCCTCAATTTTTGGGAAACTAAGGACAAAAATGTTGAGGATGAAGACAAAAGGTCTCAGGCTGAGGAATACATGATTTCCAAATGAACACATATGAGATAGAAAGAATGGATAAGTGAGAAAAAGGGACGGGTCCGATCACGTTCACCTAGATGAAGAAGCAAATGCTGAGGAACAAAAACTATAGGTGAACGTTGTTGAGGACAAACACGGTAATCATCAGGATGAAGACTTCAACTGAGGAAACTGAGGATCAACAAATCCTGAGGAATTTGGGCGATGGCGCTACCCACCTTATAGGGAATGAGACACTTGATACCATACAATTGTCGTATGGATCTTGAGTGAATTCCACGTTAATTTCTTCACACTTAGCAAGGTAGTTACTCATGAATTGAGGAGTACGACGCATCGTGTGTTGTACATTTGGATTCTTCAATATTGTTTAAGTGTTAGGATGTGTGTCCATTCACTGGACGTTTGAGGAATCTAAGATATTTAGCTCACACCTCAGAGTGCTAAAACGCTTCTCATCCAAAGGCTTAGTGAATATATCAGCAAGTTGGTCTTCAGTCTTCACGTGGCTGATGACGATGTCTTCCTTCAATACATGATCCCGAAGAAAGTGATACCGAATCTCAATGTGCTTCGTCCTCGAGTGCTGTACTGGATTATGAGAGATCTTGATGGCACTCTCATTGTCACATAGTAGTGGTACTTTCTTCAGGTTGATGTTGTAGTCCTTCAGAGTTTGCTTCATCCAAAGAAGTTGTGAGCAGCTTGCACCAGCAGCAATGTATTCAGCTTCAGCAGTGCAGAGGGAGACGCAGTTCTGCTTCTTCGATGACCAGCACACAAGAGAGCGTCCGAGGAAATGACATGTTCCTGAGGTAGACTTCCGACCCACTCGATCTCCAGCATAATCTGAGTCTGAGTACCCAACGAGATCCAGCTGTGTGCCTTTTGGATACCATAAGCCTAGCGACGGGGTGTGAGCCAAATATCGAAGAATTCGTTTCACGCTTGGTGATGGGATTCCTTAGGTGCCGCTTGGAATCGGGCACACATGCAAACGCTCAACATTATATAAGACCTAGATGCACATAGATATAGAAGAGAACCTATCATGGAACGGTATACCTTTTGATCGTAGTCCTTGCCATTTTCATCAGGGCCAAGTTGCCCATTTGTAGGCATCGGTGTCTTGATACCCTTGCAGTCTTGCATCCCGAATTTCTTCAGGCACTCCTTGAGGTACTTCTCCTGAGAGATGAAGATGCCATTGCGTTGTTGACGAATTTGAAGCCCTAAGAAGAACTTCAGTTCGCCCAGCATGGACATCTGAAACTGTTCACTCATCAAGAATGCAAATTCTTCACAGTATTTCTTGTTAGTGCATCCAAATATTATGTCATCAACATATATTTGACATATAAATAATGCATCATCATATCGTTTTGTGAAAAGAGTTGGATCGAGGGAATCAGATTTGAAGCCCTTGCTGATGAGGAAGTCCCTTCGTGTGTCGTACCAAGCTCGAGGGGCTTGCTTCAGTCCATATACGGCTTTCTTCAATCTGTACACCATATCAGGTTTCTTCGCGTCTTCAAAACCTGGGGGTTGAGCAACATATACTTCTTCCTCGATATTACCGTTGAGGAATGCACTTTTCACATCCATTTGATATAAGTTGATTTTATGATGGTTAGCGAATGCAAGCATAATATGAATGGACTCAAGTCTAGCAACAGGAGTGAAGGTTTCACCAAAGTCGATCCCCTCGAGTTGTGTGTATCCTTGTGCTACGAGACGAGCTGTGTTTCTGATGACTTGTCCATCTTCATCGAGTTTATTGCGGTAGATCCACTTCGTGTCGACGACATTGTGAACTCGTGGATCAGGCCGTTTGACTAGTTCCCAAACATCATTCAGTTTGAACTGAAGAAGTTCGTCTTGCATCGCCTGAATCAATTCCGCTTCTTGGAACGCCTCAGTGACTTTGGTGGGCTCTGAAATTGATACAAATGAGAAATTCCCAAAAAAGTTAGCTATACGATTAGCTCTTGCATGAGTGAGAGGACCTGGTAGATTGACGTCGGCGAGGATTCTGTCCACTTGAACTTCATTCGCAACGCGAGGAAGACGAGGAAGATGATCTTGAGGCGCATCGTCGTCACTGTTATTAGATTCAGTTGCATCTGCTTTAGGTGCTTCAGGAGCTTCAGGGGTCTTAGGAGCCTCAGGATCAGGATCATCATCAGGATTATTTGCATCAGGATTTGGATGTTCTTCAGGAGCAGGAGGTATGTGTGTTTCTTCAGGATGATCCACCGGAATGATATCACCAGCACCCATCTTCTTGATCTGTTCTTCAGGTGAGGCTTCATCTAGATCATGTGGCAGGTGCTCTCTTTGCAAGCCGTCAGATTCATCAAACCGCACATCTACAGTCTCAACAATTTTATGATGACTAATATTGTAGACTATGTAGGTGTGCGAGTTGATACCATAACCAAGCATGAAACCCTCACATGCTTTGGGTGCAAACTTGGACTGGTGATGAGGATCACGAATCCAACATGGTGCACCGAATACTTTGAAGTAACTCACATTGGGTTTCTTACCGACCATTAGCTCATATGATGTTTTCTTGAAGAACTTGTGAAGATACACTCGATTGACAATGTGACATGCAGTGTTGATTGGTTCAGCCCACCACATGAGTGGGGTTTTGTACTCAGCCAACATCGTTCGAGCCATCTCGATGAGGGTTCGGTTCTTCCTCTCAACAACTCCATTTTGCTGAGGAGTGTAAGGCGCTGAGAACTCATGAGTGATTCCCAAGTCGTCGAGGAATTCTTCCACACCGATGTTCTTGAACTCAGTGTCATTGTCGCTTCAAATGTGCTTGATCTTCAGGTTGTAGTTGTTCATGACTCGCTGGGCGAAGCGCTTGAAGATTGATGTGGTTTGTGACTTATAGAGAAGAAAATGCACCCAAGTGTATCGTGAGAAGTCATCAACAATAACAAGACCATACATACTACCTCCAAAGCTAGAATACTTTGGAGGACCGAATAGATCCATGTGAAGCAATTCCAGAGGTCTTGTAGTCGTCATGATGGTCTTCACTGGATGCTTGGCCTTGGTCATCTTTCCAGCTTCGCACGCACCACATAGCCGGTCCTTTGAGAATCTGATTTCCTCAACCCCGAGGACATGTTTCTTCAGGACTAGTTTCTGGATATTCCTCATTCCGGCGTGACCGAGTCGTCGATGCCACAACCAGCACTATGAGGCACGATCCATGAGGCACGTAGCAACCTAAGGACCTTCAGAAAAATCTAAAATATACAGATCACCTTTCCTAACTCCACTGAAGACAATGGAGTTATCGCTAACCATATAGACTACACAACCATATTTTACGAAGAGAACAACGAGATCAAGATCACATAGCATAGAGACAGACATCAGGTTGTATCCAAGGGATTCAACAAGCATGACTTTTTCAATGTGTTGGTCTCGAGAGATAGCAACTCTGCCGAGACCCAATACCTTACTTTTATCTTTATCAGTGAAGGTGATGGTTTTCTTCGAAGAAGGACTTAGAGATGATTCCATGAGAAGGCTTATGTCACCAGTCATGTGATTTGTGCATCCACTGTCCATCACCCATTCAGTCTTTCGCTACAAAGGAATTAGTATCTCATACGGCAAGTTATGAGCCAATCTCAGTTTGAAGAATTTATGGTTCCTCAGAATTAATTCCTCAGTATGTTCCTCACGATTGATTCTATGAAACCAAACGATATAAATCTCCTTCAACTGGCTCAAACGATGTTGTCCTGGGCATATGATCTGCAGAATTTATGATTTCCATAGGACATGTCCCTGCAAAGATGATCAGTTCTTCTTTACCACCCACATCTTAATGGGTGGTTTTGATGTATATGAGGACTGATGAGAGGGACGAGACCTAATGGGACGTGAGATGGTGGTATCAGGATAAACAAACGAATAAGCATTCTTATGAGGAGCTTCCCCGTGGACAAAATGGTTAGCCGAGACATAATGATAATCATTGCCATTTGAGGTATCGTCCTCAGATGATACCCTCAGCTCATTTGCATCTGCATTTACTGGGAGGTTAGTGATGAGGTCCTTCTCAACCCAGATCTGCTTGACTGGAGGACCGTTCCTGCAGTTAGTTCCGATGTATCTGGCGAATACCTCACCATTGACATCTTTAAACAGTTTATAGTTTTAGTCAAATGACTCAATCACCATATCTGAGGCAAGAGTATCATAACCAGATAAAGTATAGGGATCAGGAGGAGGCATCTTTGCCAAAACCCAAGTGGTCTTTGGGTATTGTTCATGTTTCCAGTAAGACCCATCAGCGTTGAGTTTTCGAGTGTACCTGACACCTTCTTTCCCCGGATTCCTGTTGAGGATTTGTTTCTTGAGGATGTCGCAAAGAATCTGATGCCCTTTCAGACTCTTGAACAAACCGGTTTCCAGTAGACTCTTCAACCTAGATTTTTCTTCAGCAATTTCTATGGTATCCTTAGATGAGGGGTTAGATACCACAGAAGAAATTGAAATAACAGAGTCCGAAGACATTGAAGAACTAGGCACAACATTGATACGGTCATGTTCAATGCATTTTAAATAGGGAGGATTAAATCCTTCTTGTGGCATGATCATCTGTTGGGAGAGGAGTGAATCATTTACTTTCCTCAGGTCGTCATGAGGCATTCTCACGCGTTCATGTTCTTGCTTTCTCATGAGGAACTCATGAGCCATCTTCTCATGATCGGTGAGGAGTGCCTCATGACGGCAGATTAAGTCATCAAACTTTGACTGGATAATTTTTGATTCATCAGTCAATTTTTGAGTCTTAGTCATTTCCTCAACCTACATATCATCACTCTTGTTTAGTAAGGTCTGAATCTTTTCAAGCGCACGTTGTTGCTTAGATGCAAGTTTACGAAGTTTAGCATAGTTTTCATCAGGTTCTTCATCAGAGGGATCATCAGATGATGAGTAAGTAGATACCTTGGAGGACTTAGCCATGAAGCAGAAGGCAGGGGTGGCGTCTTCAGCTTCATCATCAACATGTGATGGATCAGATTCCTCAGTGCTGAAGATTGACTTGGAGACAAGCGACGTGGCAAGATCCAGACCAGCCACACCCTCAGATTCTTCAAATTCATCTTCCTCAGCATTAGGGTCGGAACCAGATTCTTCAGAGTCCAATTCTTTGCCGAGATATGCGCGAGCCTTACGGGAGTTGTTGTTCCTGTATCCAACAGACTTTGAGGTTCTTGAGGATTTCTTCTTTGTCTTTTCATCAGAACTGCCATCTTTCCCTTTCTTCTTCTTCTTCTTCTTCTTCCGTTTAGCTTCCTTTTCCCAAAGAGGACACTCAGCGATGTAATGCCCAGGTTTCTTGCATTTGTGGCAGACTCTCTTTCTTGTCTCAACAGAGTCATCATCTTTGCTTTTTCTTGAGGAGGATCTTGAGGAATTTCCGAAGCGATCCTTATTCGTGAATCTTTGGAACTTTCTGGTGAGGAGAGAAAGTTCCCGACTGAGGGTTTCAGGATCATCAGAATCAGCCTCAGACTCTTCATCAGAGAACACTTTTCGTGCCTTAGCTTTTAGCGCGCGGACTTTAGGCGTGGAGCTGTACAAGTTTCGTTTTTTAGAGAGCTTCAGCTCATGACCATTGAGGCGCTCGAGAATGTCAGCAGGATCCAGAGTCTTGAAATCAGGCCTTTCCTGAATCATCAGCGATAGGAACTCAAACGAGTCATCCAGAGACCTCAGTAGTTTCTTCACCACCTCATGATCTGTGATATCAGCGACACCCAGTGCTTGAAGTTCATTGGATATGTCAGTGAGTCTATCAAAGGTTTGATGGACATGCTCGTTGTCTAGCCTCTTGAACCTGTTGAAGAGACTTCGAAGTGTATCAACTCGAGAGTCTCGTTGAGCCGAGACTCCTTCATTAACTTTTGAAAGTGTTGTCCATATCTTCTTTGCAGTATCCTGACCACTGATACGGTTGAACTGAGCCTTATTGAGGTGGCCACCAATAAGGCTTCGAGCTTTTGCATCAAGCTGCCAGTTCTTCTTGACAACTTCAGGAGCAGTCATCAGAGTAGCTTCAGGAATGCCTTGATCAACAATATCCCACAGATCCTTGTCAATGGCTTCAAGATGCATCCTCATCCTGTTCTTCCAGTATAGATAGTCTGTCCCGTCGAAGATGGGCAGTTTGAGGCAACGCTCATTGTACCTCAGGTCGACATAACTACAACTCCAGGTGGTTAAACCGAATCACACAAAACAAGGGAGTACCTTGCTTTGATACCAATTGAAAGTGCAGTATATCGACCAGAGGGGGGTGAATGGGAGATTTTAAATTATCTTGAGGAATTTCGATTTCCTCAGGACTGAGGCAATACGAAATTGAGGAAACAAAAGCTCGATGAAGAAAAGATGCGATACAAAAGCGGAGGCGTGAATGTAAATAAACCTATTGCATAGCTAAAGTAAGACCGATGCAAGAACTAAGGAATCAGCGCAGAATAAACTCAGAAAGTAAGGCATCAGGATAAGTCATCAGTGCAGAAACATAATAGCTAAGGTTGAAGTAATAGCACCAGGGCACTGAAGACATAGACTTGATGAACCAGTTCGAGTTGCTGTGACAACTCTACGTCTGGTTAGAGAGGCTGAGAGTGAACTCAGAAGACATAGTCTTCACCTTATTCTCCTTGAACTATAGTCCTCAGACTCCGTCCAATAACTCAGGTGAGTCTTCAAGGTAGACTCCCGAAACCTTCACAGACCCAGTTCACTCAGGGAAGTCACAAATTCATCTTGACTTCCTCAGACTGATGACTTCTACACCGGCTCGAAGATCACAGTCTTCAAGAGTAAAAAGCTTCGGATCACTCGAACTGACTTCCTCAGAAATGCTCAACTACTCAGGCTGGTGGTTTTCCTCACTTAGGTTCTTCAGTTTCTTCAAGAGGTGGGTTGCTCTCAGATGACAAGTGTTAGTTTTTCTCTCGGAGCAGCCAACCCACAAATGGGGCTGGGGGTGGCTATTTATAGCTGGAGAGAAACCCCAGGTGAAAGGACATAAATTCCCAAGAATGAAATTACTTACATGCCCACCCTTCGGACCGTTGGTTGGATCGGTACCAGCACTCTCCACGTGACACGTGGCACGGTCGAAACACTCACTCTCTTTATTCAGGCGAACTGCACTGGCAGTTTCCTGACTCCTCAATTGAAGAAAAATTCATCAGTGTCCTGAAGAACATCGTCTCAGACACCCGAGGAATTGAACTTCTACTGCAGGAGATTCTCTGGGTTTTCTTCAGGATTTCTAATTAAGAACTTCCTCAGAAATACAGAACTCATTTTCCTCAACCCCTCCAACAGTGCGGTGTTTTCCTACGACTCAAGAAGTATAAAAAGTCTTAGCGAAGACTACGCTTCAACTTCGTCTTCAGCATGAACGTGTTCAGGATCTTGTACTGCTTCAGCTTCACCCGAACGCTTCAGGATACTGATTCCACAGGATTTGGCACAACTTCAGTATTCAGGAAACACACCGATTTCTTCCATATTCCTCAACATTTTGGGGGGTCGACAACGGTGGTTAACATCATCCTCAGGGACTGTTTTTTTGTGTATAATCACAAACACATCAGTCCCTTAACCGTTTTGTCATCAAATACTCCAAAACCTCAAAGGGGGTACTAGATGCACTTACAGATGCCCACATCCTAGATGTGTTCTACCCGTACAATACATCTATGCATAGCTAGCTCTGATACCACTGTTGGGATACGGGGAAGAAAACACAAAATTTTCATACCTACGGTACCCGAACCCAAGATCTATGCTATGGCTATGTAAAGTAACGGAGGGAATCGGTGTTCATACCTTTCAAGATCGAAAGAGGGAAACGTTCTTCTGAACGTGGATGGCGTAGACTCGAAATTACGACCTCCCTGTCGTGTAGTAGACCACCGGCAAGGATGACTCCCGGTTGACCTCCAGCAATGAAGTAGCACCACAGGTGTAGTGCCTCGAAGAGATTATACATGTACGGTACAGTCGATGTTCCTCCCGGGCCCCGAACCAGTCGAGCAGCGGAAGAAAGACGGATACGGACGCCGACTCCAGCAGAGCGATGGCCTGCCTTATGGTGGAGAACTCCAATCTAGGTGCAGACTCCAAACAAGGGGAGTCCACTTCCAGGAACGAGGAGAGATAGAGGAATAATTGTGTGTTGGAAAAAGTGGGGTGTACCCCCTCCTTATATAGGCCAAGGGGGGGTTCCATCCTCCTTCCCTCCCCCATGTGGGACTAAACTCCCAAGAAGGGGAGTGCGCCAGCCTAGGGGGGGATGGGCCCCACCCTTGGCGCCAAGCCCAAGGGGGAAACCCCTTCTCCCCTAATGGGCCCCATAGGCCCACATAGCCTTTTTCCATTTTTTTAATTATTTTAATATGTTTAAATTTTTAATTCAGATAATTAAATAATAAAACATTATTAAAACAAATTAAACTTTATTTTGAACCATTCAAAATGTCCGGAACAACTTCCGTACTCCTCCGGAACTATTTCGGTGATTTCTCCTATTTCACTGATTGATCCTAAAACTGTCCTATGCATCGATTAACCTTAAATGTAACACCCTAACGGTTCGGGAAACAGAAGACATGGTCGAGACTCTTCTCATTGACCAATGACTAGTCAGTTGGACCTGGTTACAATCCTTGACAGCCCCTTTGCTTCCATCGAATGAACTTCAATCGCTTTTGGAAACCGTTAACGATACAACGTAATCCCTTTGTGCTGCGGTACTTTGTTTGTCCGAGGTTCGATCGTCGGTATCCCACATACCGTGTTCACATCCCGTTCACAACAAAAAAGTTTACTCGTCCGTGCCTATTGCATCTCCCGTGACCTAGTCACCTGCTTGCAAGCTATTGATGCAATATCACCGAGTGGGCCCAGAGTGTAACAACCTAGTTTTCACAAAAATTAAAATTTTTGTTTTCGGTGTGAATTGTTTGATTGTCTGATTTGTTTGCGGTGTTTGCATCCCCGATTTATCGATCAGCGATTATTTTCCCCCTCTTATCTCGTACCGGACGGAGACCGACCCTTGCCACCTCGACACTCGACCTTTGCGACACCGGGTTTCACCCGATCACCGTCGCGAAAACCGCACAAGACCAGCTGCAGCCAACGGAACGAAAAACCCCGTTTAATAATTAAATGGGTTATTTTTATAGCGCGCTGGAAAATGTTGTCAGAATGTCACCGCAGTGAGGTACGATCGACGGGCTCGACGCGCTGAGCGCGTAGGTCAAAGTTTCGTCTGAATCGGAGTCCGTATGCACTTCTGGCGGTCACGACCGCGATCGCTGGACACGCGAGAGAGAAAACCGGTGGTCATCGGGGGTATTTTCGTCATCCGCCAGACCAGCTAGCCTATATAATGACCCCTCGCCTTCCCCCATCTAATTTGGGTTCCCCCTGCACAAATTGCAGCCACCCCCCTGAGAAATCCTAGATCTGACTCCTAAATCCCCCTCTCCCCGAAACCCTAATCCCAGCCACCTCCGGAGCCGTCGGCTCTGAGATCCGAGGGCTCCAGGGCAGCCACGTGGCCCTCCAGCCTCCTCCCGCAGCTGCCAGGGTGCCCAGGCCCCGCAGGGCCAGCCGTCGGGCCCGATCTGGGCTTCGAGGCCCTCTCCTCCCGAGGTCCATGGCCGCGCCGCCCGCAACTCCGCCCGGCCACCTCTTCTCCTCCCCGTGCCCTTCTCCTATCCCTCCTGCTTCCCTCACCACCTCCCTCGCCTCGTCGCAGGTCGCCGCCGCGTGGATGCCGAGCCGCCGCCGCCATGACCGGTCGGCCTCGACCTCGAAGCCGCCGCGCCATGGGAGCACGACCCCGCGAGCACCGAGCCTCTGCCCTTCGCCTCACACCAGTGGCCGCCGCCCTCCCCCTGGATCCGGCGCCCCGCCGAGCTCCGCCGCCTCCCCCTCGCCAGTCAACGCCTGCCGGCGGCCGCTGCCCGCTCGATCCAGGCGGGATCGAGGCACAGCCTCCAGCCGGACGCCCGCAGCGCCCCAACCGCCAGGCTGGGCCGGCCTCACAGCGAAGCAGCCCCCGCGGCCCAGTCCAGCCCCAGCGGCCAGATGGGCCAAGGCCCGTTTGGGTGAGAGCCACCGTTTTTTTTTCCTTTGCACCTGTATTTTTTTTAAGTCACTGATATTTTGCTGATGTGATCTGTTTTGCGATGCGTTTTCCCGTTAATCCGTAGCTCCGATGACGTTGCCCCCAAAATGAAAGTTGCTCAGAATTGTGTGTACTTTAATTCATCTTTTGTGAGCTTTTGCATTTGAGCTCATCTTGATTGTGTAATTGTGTGCTAAAGTGGGCATCAGGCCGTTAAACTGCTACTTTTCCCTGTTATGTGCTGCTGTTGTTATTTTGTTGCAACTTTGCATGATGATTGTAACAAATCCATGAGGCCTTTTGCATTGATTCCTTTTGCGTTGCGTTAAGAAATGTTTCTACTTCAATTTCATGCATTCACATGCCATATTTTCCTGCTGCATCATGTTTATATCTTGCTCCAAAGTAGCTATCATGATGTTATTGTGCTGCTGTTGCTGAAAATGTTATTTTGTTGCAACTTCGGTCGACGAGTGTGTCGCGACCGTTTGTCGGAATTGAGTGATTCCAATTGCATATTGTTAAGCATCATGTCTACTTTCATCCCATGTATTGCTATGTCATGTTGCTGCACTTTTGCATATAGATTTACCCCTGTTTTTACAGCATGTGTGCATAGCTTGTCTTGCTTATATCTTTTTAACCGTAACTCCGTTTGGGGTGTTCTTTATATGTAACTTGATTAGTTTTTCGTGTACTTTGTGTTTATGCTATTGTTTGCTGTTGTTAACCAACCTAAAATATGGTTTAGGACAGAACAGTACCAAATCTTTTAATTGTCGTGCGGCACTTAGTGTTATGCCATGTTTAGGATTGTGCCCGACTTAAATTGTCTAGCATAGATAGTTTACTTTGTGCTTCACCTCTTGACCTGTTTGTGTGCTATGCCATGCTTTCTTGAGTTGCCATGTTAATAACCGTTGTTTGGTCACCTGTAGCTAAACAACTTGAACCACCGTAAATGTGCGGTATCGTCGTGTGTGACGAGTACTCCACTTAAATTGTTAGTAACCTCTCTCGACGGTAGGTGTGATGTCTCGTGTTGCTTCCTGTTGATGCTTGCTCTTGTATTACTCCGTAGTAATAGTGGTGCACCGTTGATTGCTTTCCAGTGTTTACTTCTTCTGTGCTCCCGCGGGTACCTCTCGGAGACGACGCGAGCGTGCGATCAACTACACCTTCGAAACCCGACTAATCAACAGGCAAGGACTTGCATTACTTATGATCCATTCTATTTCAACCAGCGGTTTGCATGCTAGTCTATGTTAGGTTCGATGTTTGATCCTACCACATGTTTGCAGCCTCTTTCAAACCGATACAGCCATGTCCCCTCCCATCAAACCTTGTACTGCTATGTTACTATTGCTCGTTGCTCAGCCCCTGCTTAGTATGCATTCTTAGGATGCTACGATGTTACCCTGTTACTCTTTGGGTTGGGATATCACTTGATTATTATACTATTGTTGATGATATGATTATTATTATAAATGTTGACTATATTCGACGAAGGATGGAAGGTCTAGGCTATCCCGCCCCGACGCTTTGTTCCATTCGAGTCACCTAGGATCCGAGTTCCGGGTATTGGTTTTAAGACTGAGCGTGCCTAACCGCGTGTGGGATTTTATGGGGTCCCCTTTTCTTACCTACCTAGCTTCAAACATTTCTAGTGGTGGCCCAAGCTGATTTACCATTTGGAAACATGCATATATATCTTGTCGGGTCGCTCCTAGCAGATATCTTTTAAAACAACCCGGACCAGTGAGGACATAGTTCCCTTGCTGGCCCACTTTGTCCGGCTGAGGACCCGGTTTCCCAATGTGTGATTAACCGGCTATCCAAACCCTAGACAGACGGTAGAGACCAGATCGAGAGAGCGGCCGACTCCTGAGCTGGATGTCGACTCACCGGGGGCCACCCGGTTTTGTTCGTTGTTAGCTAGAGGGACTTGTCGTTTTTCGGATCTCTTGGAACTAAATCATAAAATGGTTGCCTGTGATGGGTAGAAACTGAGAGTGATGGACGTGCGTGCGGAGCCTTGTAATGGGCAGTTGGTACACCCCTGCAGGGTTAAATATTTTTGAGAAGCCGTGTCCACGTTTATGAATGACTTGAGACCTACGTCCTGTTCATAGACAACAACAATTGAGATAATCTTAATATAACTTGATCAACGTGTGTGTGTGCCTTGATTGCTTCTTCTTCGTCGGGATGCAAAGAGGAGGACAAGGATAGGATAGGTGTTATGTTTGCGTAAGTAGTTGATAGCAAGACTTGTTGGAGGCGATTCCTCATCGAATGCTTGGCTTCTTATCTTACCCTCTAGATCTTTAGCCACTTCATAAATGCTAGTGCGGCAGCAACCTCACCACTTACCCCTTCCTTACCGTAAACTACTAGTTGTCCTTGAATGACGAGTGATGAAGTCCTTGCTGGGTCAAATGACCACTACAGTTGGATGCTAAGTACCTCTGTACTCATGATACTACCCCCAAACTCTTTTCAGGGTTCTGATCGACAACAGTTATGGTGATCGACGTTTCACGTGGAGGCTCGACGACGACTAGTTAGGAGGATCCCGGCGGAGGGCCTGGACCCGTGTGGTTATGGGATCGATGTTTTTCTTTTGCCACTAGGCATTTGATTGTAGTCTGTACCCAGACATGTATCTTCCGTTGTTGTATTGTATTTAAGGAAGTTGTATGCCGATTGTATGAGATGTTGTATCCTTGTATCTGTAATGTTGTGATATCATGTTGGAAATCCGGGGCATATGAATTTTTCATATGTCGCGGTGGGACCGATATGTGCTTCGTCCCCGGATCTGGATGGAAACATCTAGATCTGGAACAGTACCGCATATCGGGCCTTACAACTTGGTATCAGAGCCTTACCGACCGTAGGATCCCCTCTCTGGCTGAAGTCGAGTCTAGACAAACTATTTTGTAGTTACTAAGTTAGTTATCGGAGAGTAGGAATCTTTTTACTCCTTACCTTTGCTTTGGTCAGGACAAGTGTCGTAAGTGTTTTTAACTCTTGACTTATCCCGCTTCAAACTTTAGGATCTCGAGTGTGTGGAGTTTCGGAACCGTTACAATGCCTTGCTTGCAGCGTATTGTCTCGATTCCGAGGTCAGGTTGGGAATTCCTGTAGTACCTTTAGCTTCTCCGATTTTGGGTATCATCTGGGTCACCCGTTGCCATCCATCCTTTTGCCGGTGCTTTTACGACTTGCGTCGAAAATCACTATCCTTGATCTGGTTTTCGCGATCATTCTTCCTCTTGTCACTGACGTTTTCGTTATTCCGACGATGTCGTCTCTCTGCGGAAATTTATCTCGACAGAAGTTCGACGTCGACATGGAGCAGAGTCCCTCGTTGGTGGTGTTGAAGATCGTCGACTCTCTTTTCTCTCCCCCCTCTCCCCCGGATCGTCCTGGATCTCGGGACGAGATCCCTTGTTGGAGGTGTTGTATTGTAACAGCCCAGTTTTCACAAAAATTAAAAAAAAAATTCGGGGTGAATTGTTTGATTGTCTGATTTTTTTTGCGGTGTTTGCATCCCCGATTTATCCATCGGCGATTATTTTCCCCCTCTTATCTCGTACCGGACGGAGACCGACCCTTTCCACCTCGACACTCGACCTTTGCGACACCGGGTTTCACCCGATCACCGTCGCGAAAACCGCACGAGACCAGCTGCAGCCAACGGAACGAAAAACCCCGTTTAATAATTAAATGGGTTATTTTTATAGCGCGCCGGAAAATGTTGTCGTAATGTCACCGCAGTGAGGTACGATCGACGGGCTCGACGCGCTGAGCGCATTTGAGCTCATCTTGATTGTGTAATTGTGTGCTAAAGTGGGCATCAGGCCGTTAAACTGCTACTTTTCCCTGTTATGTGCTGCTGTTGTTATTTTGTTGCAACTTTGCATGATGATTGTAACAAATCCATGAGGCCTTTTGCATTGATTCCTTTTGCGTTGCGTTAAGCAATGTTTCTACTTCAATTTCATGCATTCACATGCCATATTTGCCTGCTGCATCATGTTTATATCTTGCTCCAAAGTAGCTATCATGATGTTATTGTGCTGCTGTTGCTGAAAATGTTATTTTGTTGCAACTTCGGTCGACGAGTGTGTCGCGACCGTTTGTCGGAATTGAGTGATTCCAATTGCATATTTTTAAGCATCATGTCTACTTTCATCCCATGTATTGCTATGTCATGTTGCTGCACTTTTGAATATAGATTTACCCCTGTTTTTACAGCATGTGTGCATAGCTTGTCTTGCTTATATCGTTTTAACCGTAACTCCGTTTGGGGTGTTCTTTATATGTAACTTGATTAGTCTCGGGACCCGGGGTTAACGTATGTAATTCCAGTCACGATACAATCACATGGAGAGCCGAGAACCGTACCCACTTGTCTAAACAGACAAGGCCAAGCACAGAATGTTCTCGGTAAGCATCGAACGTGAGGGGCATGCCATTCAGGCCGGATGATCAACTGAGATGGGTCCTCAACGTCCGCTCACAAGTCTAAATGCTTATGGGTGGTGAATCCCATACTCATAGACAAGTCGCCTCAACCATGTTATCGATTGGATCCTAACTCTTACATAGACTTACTCCAGCCCGATCACTTAGTCGGGGTCTAGGGCGGGCTCGATCATACCACAAAGTGTGCACGTGACGGAGTCACGAGCAATCGCATCGCGATGCCCCAAGCTGCGCACATCTAAGGGCCACTTGGTGTATAAAGGACCGCCAGCCAGATCACAACTAAGGTATCGAAAACCCATACTACGACATGCATGTTATAAACATACAAGCAGCACACATGCCTAGTATGAACAGCAGGTATCATCACATAACTCTACTAAGTACTCTTTATTGATATACACATAGAGCATACAAAGATCACATGTCTGTGATCACATTACATCATACAACGGAAGCAAATTAGGTCTGAGTACAGACAAGATTAACAAATGGCTTAGAGAAGCCTTGTACAAGAAACATGCCCTTCCACGAGGGACCAGACTGCTGTCTGGGGTTATTCTACCAAGGTCAACGTCGAGCTTCACTAAGGTGACTCCATCGGGGTCCGGGTTCTCATCTAAAACATAGAATAAGCAAACGTGAGTACAAAGTCGTACTCAGCAAGACTTACATCAGAACTAAACTACTCATGCTCCAGTATCAAGGTAAAAGGAGGTGGGGTTCAACATGCAGAAGTGACAGCTTTGACTTGGCTAATCCTGTACTACGAGTACCAGACTTGAGGTAAGAAACGTACACGAGTTCACTACATCTCCAAACAATACACCACTATGGTTACTTCCTCGACTTCCCCACGAAGAAACACACCATAGCACTCACGCTTATCTTGCGGATTTTATGAGTATCCATTCAAGTTGTCTATGATCAAGTAGAGGTTTCCAAGTAGTCCATAACCGCGGACACGGCTATTCGAATAGTTCATTAACCCTGCAGGGGTGTACATCTTCACACGCGTGTCATCACTTATCGTCTCGTTCTTGTCATCCTTCAAGCGGATGTCGGACGTGGATGAAACCAACGCACTAACCTCACATCACCTTCTCTAATCCAGGAGTCGACTACCTGAGTTTGGCACCGCTCGAGAGTCCGGCCGGTTCCACGAAACGGACTCAGATAATGTAAGGGACCGAGACGCCACCTCTGCCAGATGGTTTCACTGCCTCACAAGTCCACCCACATATCTAGGATGATGCAACCTTTTCTTCATTCCTTTTCTATGCACATGCCAAATGGAAAGCCCGAATCTATTGTGACTCCTGGACCGGATCGGGTATGTAAAGAGGCCAAACGGGGCTCCAATAAACCCTACATGTGGTCATACTCTTTCACTTGGATCACAAAACAGGAACTCAGGGCCTAGGGCAGTGTTCAACGAGACAACCCACTATGTACTCCTACACAGCCTCTCATCGTTCACCTTTGCTTAGGGTGGATTCACCAACACGTTTCACTTTCATCAACACCACTGTGTCCATTCCATCCCGACTCACAATCATAACATCCTCATTGTATCACTAAGCAGCAAAAGCAGTAACAGTTGTAGGGGCCACATGCTCATCATTCAACTCCTAAATCTGCTAGGATTGTGGTTTGCTTAATACGGTGACAGAATGATAGGTCATGCATCGGAATGGGTTCAACTATGAGAAAGAACGTGTCTCAGTGATCTCCTAAACATGCATAAGCGAGACTGAGAGGGAAAATAGGATTTTAAAGACATGATCAATGGGGTTTGCTTGCCTTGCTGACGACGTTCGATAACGGTGTCTTCAACGAAGGGGGGTGGCCTCCGGTTCCGGTTGTACGTCTATCGAGCAAACAATCAAACAATGTATAAATTTAATTGCAATGCACCAAACACATGATCAATATTGAAATGGTGATGTTCTTGGTCACAATGTGGGTACAATTCCATTTAAAAGAAGTCACATGCAAAGTCATTTGCAAATGTGCTTCAAATTTGAATTTGAATTTAAGCCATATGGATGTTTTGCACTGTTCACCCAATTTTAATTGGTCAAACATGAAAACAGAGCCCATATTCATAATCCTTGGATTTTTCTGATAATTTTAGACATATTATTTGTTATATTTGGAGCTCATATGAATTAGTTATGAATTTCCCAAGTTTAAATGATTTTTTGGAATATTTTAAATCATTTCTATTTCTCTGGAATTCGATTTATTGCGCCAGCATGGCGTGGGGGTGACGTCAGGGGGGGTTGACCAGTGGGTCCACCCTGTCAGCCTCAGGGGTTAATCCCCGGTTTGATTAATTTTAACAGGAGCTTAAGGGGGGGCTGGCCCACATGTCATTGGGCTAGGGGGGTTAAGCAGGGTCATTAGCCCTAATGACCGGAGGCTAACCGCCGGTGACCTCGGATCACGTCGGCGCCCACTCGGGACGGCGTTCCCGGGCGCCGTTTTTCCCGCCGAGAGCAGCTACACGGAGCTGGGGCTCGTGCGCAGCCGGCAGAGCCATCGGGGGCTCAAGGGGTGGCCTACTTCGACGCCGGCGACGACGAGGTGCGGCGGCCGTGGCTCGGGTTGGGTGAAACGGGGCTACGGAGGACGGGGAGGAGCGTGCGATGGCGCAGATCAACGAGGAGCTTACCCCGGTGACGTTGGAGAGGACGGCGAGGACAGAGATGCAGCGGAGGAGTCGGAATTTGTCGCCGGAGTTCCTCGGCGGCCGAAGCTTCTCGGTGAAGCTAGCGTTGCCTGTGGCCCGCTTGAGCTTGAATCAACGGAGGGGTTCGACGAAGGCTTCACCTGCGGCTTCCCTGGACACGGTGGCTCGGCGGAAGGGGCACGGTGGCCGCGGTGGCGCGTGACGGCGGCGACTTGGTGCGCTCGGGTGCGGCGAGATCGGGCGAGAGAGAGCGTGGAGAGAGAGCCAGAGGAGGGGGAAAGGACTGGGGAGACGCCCAGGGCCTCCACGGCGCAGATAGGGGTCGAGGGGGCAAGCAGGAGGTGGCCAGCGGCGTCGGCATGGTCGCCACGCAGCGGCCTGCCTGCCTGTCCCAGGGAAGAAGACGACCCTGCCCTTGGGCTGGGCCACTTCGGCTAGTCGGGCCTCTTTGCCAGGTAGGCCTCTTTCTTTTTTTCTCCTTTTCTTTTTATTTCTGTTATTTGATTTGCTCTGGTAAAATAAATACCATAGCATTTTATAAAAATGCCCAAATATTTTTAAAAACCCTAGGTGGCCAGTAGTAAGCCACTGGTATAATTTGAGCATTTTTGAAATTCAATACATTTGAATTTCAATTCAAATAGGGGGCAAATTTAATTTCCAGGGCACTATTTGAATATTAGAAAATTCCATGAGTATGGAAAAATACCCTAACCACTTTTAAAATGATCAGCATCATTTATAGGAATTTTCCAGTCATTCAAATGATTTTTGGAAAAAGATTTTTATCTGGCCATTTCAAATAAATTCTTAGGGCTTTCTTTTCCCCATTTTTGATTTTCTTTTTGAAATTTTGCATGATGCAAAGGCACAAACAAACCTAGTACTTAACCTAGTTGGGGTTCTGACAATTCGCCCCCACTCAAAAGAATCTCGTCCCGAGATTCAGAAGCCGTCGGGAGGAAGGTGGGGTACTCGGCACGGAGACGGTCTTCTCTTTCCCAGGTTGCTTCTTTCTCGGAGTGATGTGACCATTGAACTTTCAGAAACTTGATCTTCTTTCGGCGAGTGACACGCTCTGCTGAATCAAGAATACGAACAGGGTACTCTCGATAAGAAAGGTCATCTTGGAGATCAAGCGTTTCATGGTCGACTTCGCGGATGGGGTCCTTGAAGCAACGCCTGAGTTGTGACACATGGAATACATCATGTACTCGGAAAAGGTGAGGGGGTAGTTCAAGTTGGTAGGCAACTTCTCCACGTTTAGCAATAATGCGGAAAGGTCCGATGTAACGTGGGGCCAACTTGCCTTTGATACCAAATCTTTGGGTTCCCTTCAGAGGAGTAACCCGAAGGTAAGCCTTCTCGTCCAGATTGTAGCTTTCTTTCCTATGATGACGATCATAGTAGCTTTTCTGACGAGACTGGGCGGCTTTCAAACGATCACGAACATTGCGAACTTGCTCTTCTGCTTCCTTGATCATATCCGGTCCAAAGAGTTGTCTTTCACCGGTTTCTGACCAATTTAGGGGTGTTCGACATCGTCGTCCATAGAGGATTCAAAAGGAGCCATGTTCAGACTAGATTGAAAACTGTTGTTATAAGCAAATTCGGCGAATGGCAAAGATTTCTCCCAATTCTTTTCGAATTACATAACACAAGCTTTGAGCATGTCTTCGAGAATTTGGTTAACCCTTTCGACTTGACCGCTAGACTGAGGATGGAAAGCTGTACTAAAGGAGAGATGAGTTCCCATAGCATGTTGGAAGCTTCCCCAAAATCTAGAGGTAAAAAGGCTACCATGATCAGAATTGTCACCAAAGGAACACCGTGAAGAGACACAATTCTAGAGACGTACAAGTCCGCCAACTGACTAGCAGTTATAGACTCGCGAACTGGAAGAAAGTGAGCAACTTTGGAAAGTCGATCTATGACAACGAAGATGGCATTGTTTCCTTTCTGGGTTTTTGGAAAGCCGGTGATGAAGTCCATACCGACCTTGTCTCATTTCCACTCGGGAATAGACAATGGTTGAAGAGTGCCAGCAGGTCTTTGGTGTTCTGCCTTAATGCAACGACAAACATCACATTCAGCAACAAATCGAGCAATGTCTCTCTTCATCCAGGTCCACCAAAATCTCTGGCGTAGATCTCGGTATATTTTTGTGCTACCGGGATGAATCGAGAGGGGTGTGTCATGGGCTTCCTTAAGGATCAGCTGCTTTAGGTCTTCATTCTCAGGAACTACCAAACGTTTTTCAAAGAATATCGTTCCTTGGTCATTTGCAGAGAAACATTTAGCAACTCCGCTAGCAATGTTCTGCTTGATCTCTTGAATACTACTATCTTGTTTCTGGGTGGCTATGATTTGATCCTCATGGGTTGGTTTCGCCACCAAGTTGAAAAGAGATCCACGAGGAACAATCTCGAGATTGAGCTTTCAAAATTCCTCATGAAGAAGTGGTTGATACTGTTGTAACATGAGGTTGTTACAATACGACTTACGACTTAGTGCATCAGCCATGACATTAGCCTTGCCTGGGGTGTAAGAAATTCCTAAGTCATAATCTTTTATCAACTCTATCCAGCGTCTTTGCCTGAGATTAAGATCTGGCTGGGTGAAAATGTATTTGAGGCTTTGGTGATCAGAATATATCTCACAACGATTACCAAGGAGGTAATGTCGCCAAGTCTTCAGGGCATGAACTACGGCAGCGAGTTCAAGATCATGGGTTGGATAGTTCTCTTCATGTGGCCGCAACTGGCGTGAAGCATAAGCTACCACATGTCTATCTTGCATAAGTATGCATCCTAACCCTTGCCGTGAAGCATCACAATAGATCTCGAAATCCCTTTTGGTGTCTGGAGGTGCAAGTACGGGTGCAGAAGTCAATCTTCTTTTTAGCTCTTGAAAGCTTTCCTCACACTTGGGGGTCCATTGGAATTTCTTATCTTTCTTGAGGAGTTTAGTCAGAGGCTTTGCAACTTTAGAAAAGTTCTCGACGAAGCGGCGACAATAGCTGGCTAGGCCAAGAAAGCTCCTAACTTGCTTAACCGATTCAGGTGGAGTCCAGTCAAGGACGGCCTGAACTCTCTCGGGATTGACTGCAACACCTTTCGCAGAAATCACGTGGCCTAAGTAGGTCACTTCTGGTAGCCAAAATTCACACTTGGAGAACTTGGCATAAAGGCGATGCTCTCTAAGTTTCATCAATACCAACCTAAGATGTTCTGCGTGCTCTTCTTCGTTCTTCGAGTAGATGAGAATGTCATCAAGATAAACCACAACAAATTTATCTAGGTACTCCATGAAGATCGAATTAATCAAGCGCGAGAATGTGGCGGGGGCATTGGTTAAACCAAAGGACATGACGGTGAACTCGTAAAGACCATAACGAGTAGTGAAAGTCATTTTTGGAATGTCCTCGTTTCGGATTTTGATTTGATGATAGCCTAATCTCAAATCCATCTTGGAGAAGACAGAGGATCCTGCAAGTTGATCATAAAGATCATTGATCCTGGGCAGTGGGTACTTGTTCTTTATCGTCGCTAGATTTAGCGGGCGATAGTCTACGCACATCCTTTCTGTTCCATCTTTCTTCGTTACGAACAGAACGGGGCAATCCCATGGCAATGAGCTAGGGCGGATGAAGCCTTTTGCCAACAACACTTCAAGTTGGATTATTAGCTCAGCTAACTCATGTTGGGCCATTCTATATGGGCGTATGGAAATTGGGGCTGTGCCTGGTATAAGATCAACTATGAACTCTACACATCTGCCAGGTGGCTAGGTTTAAGGAGTTGGATCTCTGGATAGATTCCTAGAGGATGACCAAGGTTTACTAGGGGCTACAACAGATATGTCAGAGTAACAAAGTACCCCAATACGATGGTTAGTGTGGTTCTTCTGGCTAGAAGACATCTAAACTGGGAGGAAGAACTGCAAATGCATCAAATTATGAGGAAAACCTGGAATCACTCGGACAGCATAACGGCTGTAATTGCAAGAGAAATGAAAATTCTCACAACATTTCAACAGCACTTACATAGGATGTCTCAAAATAGGAAGCACAAGGACTCTAGAAGACTGAACACAACTTTCCTACGGCTACAAGGAAGCAAACAACGAGATGTTCTAGTAAGACATAGATGAGCCTAGTCCTATCATCCCATAGAAAAGATAAGGGTGACCCAGAACTCAGATCGATGAGGGTAAGGAGAAAAAAGAAGTCTTACGTTGTTCCCTTATACCCATAGTAACTATATAACTATAGAATGCTAGACTCGACTTCGACCAAGGGTTAAATAATCCTACAGACAGTCCTGCTCTGATACCAAGTCTGTCGGGACCCGGGGTTAGCGTATGTAATTCCAGTCACGATACAATCACATGGAGAGCCGAGAACCGTACCCACTTGTCTAAACAGACAAGGCCAAGCACAGAACGTTCTCGGTAAGCATCGAACATGAGGGGCATCCCATTCAGGCCGGATGATCAACTGAGATGGGTCCTCAACGTCCGCTCACAAGTCTAGATGCTTATGGGTGGTGAATCCCATACTCATAGACAAGTCGCCTCAACCATGTTATCGATTGGATCCTAACTCTTACATAGACTTACTCCAGCCCGATCACTTAGTCGGGGTCTAGGGCGGGCTCGATCATACCACAAAGTGTGCACGTGACGGAGTCACGAGCAATCGCATCGCGATGCCCCAAGCTGCGCACATCTAAGGGCCACTTGGTGTATAAAGGACCGCCAGCCAGATCACAACTAAGGTCTCGAAAACCCATACTACCACATGCATGTTATAAACATACACGCAGCACACATGCCTAGTATGAACAGCAGGTATCATCACATAACTGTACTAAGTACTCTTTATTGATATACACATAGAGCATACAAAGATCACATGTCTGTGATCACATTACATCATACAACGGAAGCAAATTAGGTCTGAGTACAGACAAGATTAACAAATGGCTTAGAGAAGCCTTGTACAAGAAACATGCCCTTCCACGAGGGACCAGACTGCTGTCTGGGGTTATTCTACCAAGGTCAAGGTCGAGCTTCACTAAGGTGACTCCATCAGGGTCCGGGTTCTCATATAAAACATAGAATAAGCAAACGTGAGTACAAAGTCATACTCAGCAAGACTTACATCAGAACTAAACTACTCATGCTCAAGTATCAAGGTAAAAGGAGGTGGGGTTCAACATGCAGAAGTGACAGCTTTGACTTGGCTAATCCTGTACTACGAGTACCAGACTTGAGGTAAGAAATGTACACGAGTCCACTACATCTCCAAACAATACACCACTATGGTTACTTCCTCGACTTCCCCACGAAGAAACACACCATAGCACTCACGCTTATCTTGCGGATTTTATGAGTATCCATTCAAGTTGTCTATGATCAAGTAGAGGTTTCCAAGTAGTCCATAACCGCGGACACGGCTATTCGAATAGTTCATTAACCCTGCAGGGGTGAACATCTTCACACGCGTGTCATCACTTATCGTCTCGTTCTTGTCATCCTTCAAGCGGATGTCGGACGTGGATGAAACCAACGCACTAACCTCACATCACCTTCTCTAATCCAGGAGTCGACTACCTGAGTTTGGCACCGCTCGAGAGTCCGGCCGGTTCCACGAAACGGACTCAGATAATGTAAGGGACCGAGACGCCACCTCTGCCAGATGGTTTCACTGCCTCACAAGTCCACCCACATATCTAGGATGATGCAACCTTTTCTTCATTCTTTTTCTATGCACATGCCAAATGGATAGCCCGAAACTATTGTGACTCCTGGACCGGATCGGGTATGTAAAGAGGCCAAACGGGGCTCCCATAAACCCTACATGTGGTCATACTCTTTGACTTGGATCACAAAACAGGAACTCAGGGCCTAGGGCAGTGTTCAACGAGACAACCCACTGTGTACTCCTACACAGCCTCTCATCGTTCACCTTTGCTTAGGGTGGATTCACCAACACGTTTCACTTTCATCAACACCACTGTGTCCATTCCATACTGACTCACAATCATAACATCCTCATTGTATCACTAAACAGCAAAAGCAGTAACGGTTGTAGGGGCCACATGCTCATCATTCAACTCCTAAATCTGCTAGGATTGTGGTTTGCTTAATACGGTGACAGAATGATAGGTCATGCATCGGAATGGGTTCAACTATGCGAAAGAACGTGTCTCGGTGATCTCCTAAACATAAATAAGCGAGACTGAGAGGGAAAATAGGATTTTATAGACATGATCAATGGGGTTTGCTTGCCTTGCTGACGAGGTTCGATAACGGTGTCTTCAACGAAGGGGGGTGGCCTCCGGTTCCGGTTGTACGTCTATCGAGCAAACAATCAAACAATGTATAAATTTAATTGCAATGCACCAAACACATGATCAATATTGAAATGGTGATGTTCTTGGTCACAATGTGGGTACAATTCCATTTAAAAGAAGTCACATGCAAAGTCATTTGCAAATGTGCTTCAAATTTGAATTTGAATTTAAGCCATATGGATGTTTTGCACTGTTCACCCAATTTTAATTGGTCAAACATGAAAACAGAGCCCATATTCATAATCCTTGGATTTTTCTGATAATTTTAGACATATTATTTGTTATATTTGGAGCTCATATGAATTAGTTATGAATTTCCAAAGTTTAAATGATTTTCTGGAATATTTTAAATCATTTCTATTTCTCTGGAATTCGATTTATTGCGCCAGCATGGCGTGGGGGTGACGTCAGGGGGGGCTGACCAGTGGGTCCACCCTGTCAGCCTCAGGGGGTTAATCCCCGGTTTGATTAATTTTAACAGGAGCTTAAGGGGGGGCTGGCCAGCATGGCTTGAGCTTGAATCAACGGAGGGGTTCAACAAAGGCTTCACCTGCGGATTCCCTGGACACGGTGGCTCGGCGGAAGGGGCACGGTGGCCGCGGTGGCGCGTGACGGCGGCCACTTTGTGCGCTCGGGTGTGGCGAGATCGGGCGAGAGAGAGCGTGGAGAGAGAGCCAGAGGAGGGGGAAAGGACTGGGGAGACGCCCAGGGCCTCCACGGCGCAGATAGGGGTAGAGGGGGCAAGCAGGAGGTGGCCAGCGGCGTCGGCATGGTCGCCATGCAGCGGCCTGCCTGCCTGTCCCAGGGAAGAAGACGACCCTGCCCTTGGGCTGGGCCGCTTCGGCTAGTCGGGCCTCTTTGCCAGGTAGGCCTCTTTCTGTTTTTCTCCTTTTCTTTTTATTCCTGTTATTTGATTTGCTCTGGTAAAATAAATACCATAGCATTTTATAAAAATGCCCAAATATTTTTAAAAACCCTAGGTGGCCAGTAGTAAGCCACTGGTATAATTTGAGCATTTTTGAAATTCAATACATTTGAATTTCAATTCAAATAGGGGTCAAATTTAATTTCCAGGGCACTATTTGAATATTAGAAAATTCCATGAGTATGGAAAAATACCCAAACCACTTTTAAAATGATCAGCATCATTTATAGGAATTTTCCAATCATTCAAATGATTTTTGGAAAAAGATTTTTATCTGGCCATTTCAAATAAATTCTCAGGGCTTTCTTTTCCCCATTTTTGATTTTCTTTTTGAAATTTTGCATGATGCAAAGGCACAAACAAACCTAGTACTTACCCTAGTTGGGGTTCTGACAACTAGTTTTTCGTGTACTTTGTGTTTATGCTATTGTTTGGTGTTGTTAACCAACCTAAAATATGGTTTAGGACAGAACAGTACCAAATCTTTTAATTGTCGTGCGGCACTTAGTGTTATGCCATGTTTAGGATTGTGCCCCACTTAAATTGTCTAGCATAGATAGTTTACTTTGTGCTTCACCTCTTGACCTGTTTGTGTGCTATGCCATGCTTGCTTGAGTTGCCATGTTAATAACCGTTGTTTGGTCACCTGTAGCTAAACAACTTGAACCACCGTAAACGTGCGGTATCGTCGTGTGTGACGAGTACTCCACTTTAATTGTTAGTAACCGCTGTTGACGGTAGGTGTGATGTCTCGTGTTGCTTCCTGTTGATGCTTGCTCTTGTATTGCTCCGTAGTAATAGTGGTGCACCGTTGATTGCTTTCCAGTGTTTACTTCTTGTGTGCTCCCGCGGGTACCTCTCGGAGACGACGCGAGCGTGCGATCAACTACACCTTCGGAACCCGACTTATCAACAGGCAAGGACTTGCATTACTTATGATCCATTCTATTTCAACCAGCGGTTTGCATGCTAGTCTAGGTTAGGTTCGATGTTTGATCCTACCACATGTTTACAGCCTCTTTCAAACCGATACAGCCATGGCCCCTCCCAGCAAACCTTGTACTGCTATGTTACTATTGCTCGTTGCTCAGCCCCTGCTTAGTATGCATGCTTAGGATGCTACGATCTTACCCTGTTACTCTTTGGGTTGGGATATCACCTGATTATTATATTATTGTTGATGATATGATTATTATTATAAATGTTGACTATATTCGACGAAGGATGGAAGGTCTAGGCTATCCCGCCCCGACGCTTTGTTCCATTCGAGTCACCTAGGATCCGAGTTTCGGGTATTGGTTTTAAGACTGAGCGTGCCTAAACGCGTGTGGGATTTTATGGGGTCCCCTTTTCTTACCTACCTAGCTTCAAACATTTCTAGTGGTGGCCCAAGCTGATTTACCATTTGAAAACATGCATATATATCTTGTCGGGTCGCTCCTAGCAGATATCTTTTAAAACAACCCGGACCAGTGAGGACATAGTTCCCTTGCTGGCCCACTTTGTCCGGCTGAGGACCCGGTTTCCCAATGTGTGATTAACCGGCTATCCAAACCCGAGACAGACGGTAGAGACCAGATCAAGAGAGCGGCCGACTCCTGAGCTGGATGTCGACTCACCGGGGGCCACCCGGTTTTGTTCGTTGTTAGCTAGAGGGACGTGTCATTTTTCGGATCTCTTGGAACTAAATCATAAAATGGTTGCCTGTGATGGGTAGCAACTGAGAGTGATGGACGTGCGTGCGGAGCCTTGTAATGGGCAGTTGGTACACCCCTGCAGGGTTAAATCTTTTCGAGAAGCCGTGTCCACGGTTATGGACGACTTGAGACCTACGTCCTGTTCATAGACAACAACAACTGAGATAATCTTAATATAACTTGATCAACGTGTGTGTGTGCCTTGATTGCTTCTTCTTCGTCGGGATGCGAAGAGGAGGACAAGGATAGGATAGGTGTTATGTTTGCGTAAGTAGTTGATAGCAAGACTTGTTGGAGGCGATTCCTCATCGAATGCTTGGCTTCTTATCTTACCCTCTAGATCTTTAGCCACTTCATAAATGCTAGTGCGGCAGCAACCTCACCACTTACCCCTTCCTTACCGTAAACTACTAGTTGTCCTAGAATGAGGAGTGATGAAGTCCTTGCTGGGTGAGATGACCACTACAGTTGGATGCTGAGTACCTCTGTACTCATGATACTACCCCCAAACTCTTTTCAGGGTTCTGATCGACAACAGGTATGGTGATCGACGTTTCACGTGGAGGCTCGACGACGACTAGTTAGGCGGATCCCGGCGGAGGGCCTGGACCCTAGTGGTTATGGGATCGATGTTTTTCTTTTGCCACTAGGCATTTGATTGTAGTCTGTACCCAGACATGTATCTTCCGCTGTTGTATTGTATTTAAGGCAGTTGTATGCCGATTGTATGAGATGTTGTATCCTTGTATCTGTAATGTTGTGATATCATGTTGGAAATCCGGGGCATATGACTTTGTCATATGTCGCGGTGGGACCGATATGTGCTTCGTCCCCGGATCTGGATGGAAACATCTAGATCTGGAACAGTACCGCATATAGGGCCTTACACAGAGTACATGTCCTGTTACAAGGACTGACAAATCCCGCTCTGATCTATTAACATACTCATCAACCATCTATTTCGGAATACCCAAAGTGCACCGTTATAGCCATCATATTTCAGCCAGGCGGTGGGATACAAATCAAAGTCTCCTCATAGATGACAATTATGTATGATCATTACGGTCTAAGGACTAAGCCACACGTTACAAAGTCATCGCAACACTGAACTATGTGACTCGATCACATTGCAATAATTTAGGTGGGTGTATGTCCATCACATCACTCCCCTAATGACATGACCTCATTGTCAATGGACTTAAGTGTCTCCATGATCAGGAAAGCTTGATCAATCAATTCCCCAATGAGATAGTTTACCCGAGTTAAACTACGGCCTATGTTTTATACTACACATGTATTAGTATTTCCAAGTAATATAGTAATAGCACAGTATAAAACGTATTATGAATAAAACGAATATGTGACAAATATCTTTATTAATTTGTCTCTAGGGCACATATCCAACACTAAACTCTCTCCATCCGTTTCTCCACTACACCAATCTCCTTGATCTTGGCCTGTTTTGACTCGTGGTAGATTATTGAGGAAATCTCTGAAACCTTTGAAAGACTTGAACTTGGAGGCAACAATTACTCTTCGCTCTCTAAAGACGACTCTCTAACCGTCTAGGAGGCTTGTAGTCCTCCAAGATAAAAAGGCTAGCAAACTTCCACCTAAGTCATAGTGAATCAACTCAGATCAATACGACTTTTTATTCGGTGGGTGGATTTTTGGTTTAGCTTCGTTATCTTTCTAGGGATGCTCTCTGCAGTCTCTCTCTGGGAATAATCACTACGCAACCGACCGCAAATGACGGCGGGGGCGACGTATTTATATGTGGCGATCCCAGGGTGCGAAATGACCGATCTGACCTGAAGCGATAGCTTGACGCGTTGATGACGAGAGAGTTGATAATGGTTTCTCGCCCTTTGTTGGTTACCCCAAGTGGAAGGGGAGATGTAGGATAGCAGCAAATTTCCCTCAGTGAAGATACCGAGGTTATCAATCCAGTAGGACTCCGATAATGATAAGTAGGTGGTGAAGCGAGCAACGTGTCGTTTGAGATATTGCTCTCTTAACCTGGACCTACACACAAAAACAAATAACTTTTCTCCCAACGGAGTTCAGACAGGTTGTCAATCTCTCCGGTCTTGTTGTTTAAAAAGGATCAAACACAAGGGATAATGATAATGATAGCACCTGAAAGTAAATAAGCGTGTAAACAGTGATGAGAATATGGACCAAGGTCCCGTGATGTTTACTAGTGATGTCTCTCTCCCAAAAGACGATAAAACTGCTAGGCGAGGTAACCAAATTACAGATGGGCAATTGACAGGATTATTAACGTCCCACAATGCTAACTATGCTACAAAGAAAGGAAGAGGCTCAAAAGTATGGGCAGTACGCCAAAATAAGTAGACTGAAATCCAACTGCATCTACTACTAATCATCGACCTTGAGATATCTATCCAGAACATCTCGTTGGTATTAAGTTGCGAGCCCCACCCTAAGTGTAAACGCAAAGCAATAGACAACTGCATTAAAAGTACTTTGCGTAAAGTAAACAATCCTTGCAACCACGGTTACAAGCACCGTTGTTTTCCCCCTTGTGGCAACAGCACATCCCCTAGACTCATGTTTCTGTCACTCAAGCGTGTCATCGGGGGGCATGAACCCACAATCGAGCATAACGTTCCCTCTTGGAGTCACTACCTACTACTTGGCCAAAGCAATAAACAACAGCGGAGAACATGCAAGAATTACTTAAGAACAACAATATAAAAAATAAGAACCAATTATATTACTCAATCACAATCTGAACATAATTTCATAATCCATCATATCCCAGCAAACTCACCTTAGCAACAGCACAAATATTACATATGTGCCTCGATCATGTAGGGCAGCTCACGAGGACTAAACCATGAAGAACAAAGAGGGGAGTAGAACATCACATAGCTACTGATCACGGACCCATGGTCCAAAGAAAACTACTCACGGCTCATCCGAGAAGCGTCCATGGTGAAGGGGAAGCTCCCGGAGGTCAATCCTCCCTCCGGCAGGGTACCGGGAAGAAGTCTGCTAGCGCTCCTGATCTTGGCAGCGCGGCGGCGGCGGAACAGAGGGGAGATCGCGAAAAAGGGTTCTGTCCTCAGGGGTTTCGCGTCACGGAGATTAAATAGGCGAAGGGGTGCAGCCAGGGGGGCCACCAGGTGTCCAGGCGGCCACCCGGCGCGGCCCCACCCTAGCTCGCGCCACCTGGACGCCTGGGCACCAGGTGGGGCCCCTCTGGCCCTCCTTCGGGGCTCTGGAAGGTTCCATTGCGCTAATTTTTTATCCAATTTTCCCCAATTTTTGGAGCACTTTTAATATGGGTGAATCCTGGAATAAAAACTAGCACAAAACAGGAATTGGCGCTGTGGTGCACTGAGTTAATAAGTTAGTACAAATATGATCAAAAGTGTATGAAAGTGTATCTAGATCATAGAAATATCACACAAAACATGCATCGAGCAAGCAGAAATTATAGATACGTTTGGGATGTATCACGTGGCTGTTTTGAGGAAAGATATAAGAAGGTTTATGATGACAGAGCGTATCATGCCAAGATTTTGGATGCACCGACAAGATGAACGCCAACTCTCGAAGTGAGAAGAGGGCAATGCGCAGTATCGGAGAGGCTAGCAAATATGAGGTGGTGGAAGTGTCAACTTTCAATACTTAAATTAGTCCGAAGAACTCATGCACTTATTATCGGTAAATCTCAATCTAATAAGGAGGTTCACAAAGAGACAAGTACCCCGAGGAGGAGTGTATGGGGTTTTGGTTATCCTTGCGCATCCTCGACTCATGGTACGTGAGTGTACTCTAATATCCGATCCCTCCATAGATTAGTGATCCATCTAGTAGCTAGAGTTCTCTACTAGTTTTTGTAGTTTTTTAAAATAAACACGGATTGCCAAAAATACGACACCTATCACTAACAGGCTAGAGATATTGACACCAAAAGTTCAAAAATTACTCATAACAATACCTCAAAACTATTGCAAGTTACTACTAAAATTGAATACCAACCTCAATCACCTACTTAATGACAAGACACAACTTAGTGCAACAATCAATTCTCTTAACAAGATAAACATGAAAACTAAAGAGAGTTCCAGCAACAAACTAAACTAAATCTCTTGACTAAGATAAACATGAAAACTAAGAGCTAAACATGGCAGCAGCCACGAAAAGATAAAGAACACACTACAGAGAAAGATAAACATGAAATCCTATGATGTGTTCTAGTTTGAAGTGGAGCGTTTTCTCTCCCAGACAAAGAAAGTTGGGTTCTAACTTGTTATGAACAGCAAGCAAATCTAAAGAAAACTAAAAAGTAAACCTAAGAGTGAGACGCTCCAAGCATAGCACATAATGCATGAAGTGATAAAAACATAGTGAGACGGAGGACGAACTGATGATTTTTGATGGAGAATGGGATGCACGGGGGCATCCCCAAGCTTAGACGCTTGATTCTCCTGGAATATTTTTTGGGATGCCCCAAGCTTGAGCATTTGACACACCCGGATCTTCTTTCATCATCTTCCCTCACACACTTGAAAACTGCCTTCATACATAACTTATCATAAGTTGATTAGAGAGGTTAGTAACCTTAATAAAATAATTTGCCTCTACTAGAAATAAAGATTTTCTTGAAGGGCTACTGTTTCTCAAGATTTCCAAAAAAATTTGCAAAGAAAAAGCTAGCGCAAGTCTTGCAAAAGTAAGGAAAGGCAGAACGTGGTAGAATTTGTGAAAAACAGAATAGAAGGTAGTAAATAACTTTTTCGGGGTACTTATGCAACTCAAATAAAAAAACTCAGAACAGACGCTCGAAAGTAAATTGTATGGAGCATGATGTAAAAAAAATCAGATCAAAAATATGATCTGGTGATTTTAGGCGAATTTTTCCATCCAAGGACAGAATCTGCTTTCTGGACAGAACGTCACAACTTTTGAACTTTCTTGCAATCGGAGGCTAAAATTGGCACAAAGCTTGAAAATAAAAATACAATGATGTTGACACAGTAGTACCAATTATTGAGACCACTAAAAACAGAAGTAAAACCATCTTGGGTTGCCTCCCAACAAGATCTTTCTTTTACGCCTTTAAGCTAGGCAAGAAGAAAAAAAGATCAAGTTTTATCAAGTGAAAGAGAATAGCTAGCCCATGTAACGGTCTCAAAAGGTAACTTAATCTTCTTCCTAGGGAAGTGTTCCATCCCCTTTATGAGAGGTAATTGAAATTTTATATTCCGCTCTTTCATGTCAATAATAGCACCAACGGTCTCAAAAAGGATGTCCCAAAATAATTGGACATAAAGGTTCACACTATATGTCCATAATAGTAAAATCAACAGGAACATAATTGTCATTGACAATGATCAGAACATCGTCGATCTTCCCCAAAGGTTTCTTTATGGAAGAATCAACGAGATGAACACCAAAAGAACAAGGATCAAAGGGTTTCAATTCAAACATATTATACATTCTTTTGGGCATAACGGAGGTACTAGCTCCAGCATCACACAAAGCATAGCAAGAGAAGTTATTCAATTTAAATTTTGATCATAGGATCCCAACCATCTTCTAGCTTCCTAGGTATGGAGGCTTCTACTCTAAGCTTCTCCTCCCTAGCTTTGATGAGAGCATTAGTGATATTCTCCATGAAGGCTAGATTTAGTGTGCTAGTGTGGGGGTCTCTAGACATTTTGTGTAGTAAGCTAATAACTTCTGAGAGGGTGCAACTATCAAAATCAATGTCACTACTATCAAAGCTGGTAGTGGTGTCATTTAGGCTCACTTCTTTGAAAGCCTCTATGTTCATAGAAGTTTCTTATTCTATGGATGAGGTAATACCATCACCATTACTAGGTCCAATGGGACTAGGAGTGTGTTGGATGCTAAAAGTTCGGGTATCCTCAACAAATTGGATAGTATCAATAGTATGGTGTGTAGGAAGGCTCTTAATTATATCTTCTTCCATGGGGATAACTTCTGCTTTGGCCGGCATCTGATTTATCAGAGTAGATTGGGTGTGAGAAATGTTTGAAATATAGGTTTAAGTGGCGGTAAGTCTAGCTTGGAGATTAGAAATCTCACTGTTCAGGCTCTCAAGTTGCTTACTAATGTTCTGCAAAATGGAAGTTTTCTCACCTAATTGTCTAGAGAAGGCTTTGTTTATTTCAAACTGGGTGTGCATATAATTCTTAGTAGCCTTCTCTATTTCTACCAGTTTCTCATAGCTAGGTAAATCTCTTTCCTTTTAAGTTTGACCATAGGAGTTGTTGTTGCTAGGATAGGTTTTGTTGTTCCCGTAGTTGGACAGAAACGGTCTAGGATTGCTAGCAAAATTACCCCGATAAGCATTATTGTTGAAGTTGTTTCTAGAGATAAAGTTCACATCTACTTGTTATTGAGCAACCAAAGAAATTAAAGGAACATCATGAGGATCAATAGGAGATTTCTTGGTAAATAGAGACATAATCAAGTAAACTTTCTCATTTTGGGAGGAAATCTCCGCGACAAAGTTTACCTTCCTATCTATTGAAGCTCGTTCGGTGTGCATTTGGGAATAGTTGGTCATCATCTCATCTAGAAGTTTTGTGGCAACACCAAGTGTTGTTGACATAAAGGTTCCTCCTGCGGCCGAATCTAACAGGTTCCATGAGGTAAAGTTCAAGCCTGCATACAAAGTCTGGATAACCATCCAGGTAGTCAAACCATGTGTAGGGAATTTATTAACAAGAGATTTCAATCGTTCCCAAGCTTGGGAAACGTGTTCATTATCCAATTGCTTAAAATTCATAATGTTACTCCTCAATTGGATAATTTTAGTAGGTGGGTAGTACTTCCCAATAAAAACATCTTTGCACTTATCCCAAGAATCTATACTATTCCTAGGCAAGGATTGAAACCAAATTTTAGCTCCTTCCCTCAAGCAGAAAGGAAAAAACTTAAGCTTAACAATATCACCTTCTACTTCTTTATACTTTTTGATATCACAGAGTTCAACAAAATTATTTAAGTGTAAAGCAGCATCATCTCCGACACCAGAGAATTGATCTCCCATAACAAGGTTCAGCAAGGCAGGTTTAATTTCATAAGAGGTAGCTAAAGTAGTAGGTGTAGCAATAGGAGTGCAGATAAAATCATTGTTGTTGTGACTACTGAAGTCACACAACTTGGTGCTTTCAGTGGAACCCATAGTCATGCAAGAACTTGGTGCTAGTCATCTAGGGGCATTAACCCACAAACAAGTATAACGCTCCATCTTGGAGTCACTACCTACTACTTGCCAAAGAAATAAAAAGCAACAAAGAACATGCAAGAATTACCCAAGAACAAAAATATAAAAGATAAGAACCAAATATATTACTCAATCACAATCTGAACATAGTCTAATAATCCATTAGATCCCAAAAAACTCAGCTTAGCAACAGCAGAAGGAATTACATATGTGCCTTGATCATGTAGGGAAGCTCACAAGGTCTAATCAATGAAGAACAAAGAGGGGAGGAGAATATGACATAGCTACTGATCATCGACCCATGGTCCAAGGTGGACTACTCACTGATCATCCGGGAAGAGTCCATGGTGAAGGAGAAGCTCCTGTTGGTCAATCCTCTCTCCGGCAGGGTGCCGGGAAGAGGTCTGCTAGCGCTCCCAATCTTGGAAGCGCGCGGCGGCGAAACAGAGGCGAGATCGCGAAAAAGGGTTATGTCCTCGGAAGAATCCCGTGACAGAGAATATATAGGCGAATGGGGGCAGCCAGGGAGGCCACTAGGGGTCCAGGCGACCACCTGGTGCGGCCAGCCCCTAGGGCGTGCCACCAGGGCACCCGGGCCCGTGGTGGTAGCCCTTTGGCCCCACTTTGGTGATTCCGGAAGCTCCCGGTGTACTGATTTTTTATTGTATTTTCCCGGAATTTTTGGAGCATTTTTAATATGGTGAAAACCTGAAATAGAAAAACAGCAGAAAACAGGAACTGGCACTGGGTTGCACTAAGTTAGTAGGTTAATCCAAATATGATCAGAATTGTATGAAAGTGTATGTAAAGCATAGCTACATCACACAAAACATGCATGGAGCAAGCAAAAATTATAGATACGTTTGGGGCGTATCATCCAACAAGTTTAGCAAGTAAAAAGAGATGGCCGCAAGGATGCTATTTCAGAGTTAGAAGTGCCTAAACTAATCCGGCTAAGAGCTGGAGAGTTAAAGAAGAGGAAGATGGCGTGGATCCCCAAGAAAGACTTTCAAGCCAAGAAGGATGCACCATTTTCTGTTAGAAGGCCGACGAGGGAAGAAGAGAACGAACAAGAAGCCACCGACCGAGTTGCTCAGACTCAATTCAGAATGAACCGAGTTGCTCAGAAACAACTCGGAATGTATTGAGCCACTCGGAAGCAACTTGGAACGAGCCAAGCTTCTCAGAGCCAGCTCGGAATGAACAACGCTACACATAAACATCCCGGAGGCAACAGGGCTACTCAGAGGCAATTCAAAATTATCCGAGCTACACAGAACAAGCCAAGCTATTCAGAGCGAGCTCGGAATTAATCAGACAGTTCAGACCCAGATCGGGACTTGCCGAATAGGTCAAGAGCAACTCAGAACTGTCCAAACTATTCGGAATGAGCTTGGGACCAACAGGGTTACTCAAAAATGACTCGGAAACCACTGAATAGCTAGGAACTCACTCATAACCCAGGGAGTAGCTCGGAACTTGCTCGGAATCCCCCGAGCAACCTAGAATCAGTTCGGAACACACCGAGAAACTCGGGAAGAACTCGGAAATATCCGAACTGATCGGACTCAACTCAGAAACCACCGACCAATTCAATATCAACTCGGAACCAATCAAGTAACTTGACACTAACTCGGAAACAGCCAAACCACTCGGAACTCACCGAACTCGAAAGTAAGCCGTGTTGGTGAACAGAGATTTGTCCCAAAAGGAATTATTTCTACTAACGAGTTGCTCATAATTCAGAGATAAAGACACCAAGCTACGGCTAACTCGGATGCAGTACCAACCGAGCTACGAATACAAGCACGACCGGATGATGTATCATTACGGTCCGAGTCCTTTGTAACTCGCTCAATTAGTTTATCATATTGCCAAAAGAGGAAATTGAAAAAGCTTGGTGCATAAGAACTTGAGAAGATGAATATGGCATGGGTTCCCAAGAAGGGCATCCAAACTAACAATGATGTGCAAACTACTATTGTAACAAGTTCAACCTAATTGAGGAAAGAGAAGCCATTTCATAAATGATTAAGCCGAAGGTTTTCAATCGCAAAGAATAATCTTCGGTTAGCACATCATTCATATTCTTCAACCATGCCATTAACACCTTTACCATGGAATTCATCCCTAGGTATGGTTGGTTACCCTCCATTGGCTTATTTTTGTCCATGGATGCAATATGATTTCCTACATCATGAAGGGGTATGACCAAATCAATATACATTCTATTAGTTATGTTCATTGCTAGAGACGAAATATTTGATTTTATTATTTTATCAGTTTATTTCGGTTATATATGCTTTGGTGGATGAATTCTGCATGCTACTTCTAGTTGCATAAACATGGCCGATATGTGATTCCAAGTATCGTCCTTAGAACAGATATAGTACAATATATTTTTCGGTACACAAGCTTTAACGAAAAACAGGGGGGCATGTGTTTATACCAGTTTTTGGCACGACTATACCTTGATATGAGATTTCCAAATTCGGCATGAAACTTGTTGATTCAATGCCATCCTGGAAGCTTCCGAGTGACAGATAGCCTAAGCAAAGAGCACCGAGTTACTTCTAGCTCGGAAGCGTTACTCGGAAGTCCGTACCGAGTTACTTGTTACTCGTAAGCAGAAATGTACCGAGTTCCTTGTTACTCGAAAGTAGAAAAGTACCGAGTTACATGTTGCTCGGAAGCAACAATACGTGTTGAGTCACCTCTAACTCGGAATCAACAGTGTGAACCGAGTTACTCGTTAGTCGAAAGCAAGATGAACCGAGTTACTCGTTACTCGGAAGAAAGACAAACTCAGTTACTCGTTACTCGGAAGCTATAGTGTGAACCGAGTTACTCTTTACTCGGAAGCTACAGTAAACCGAGTTACTCATTACTTGGAGTAGTGTGCCGAGCTGGTCGTCACTCGGAAGCTCAAATGTGCCGAGTTACTCGTTACTCGGAGGCAGTGTGCCGAGCTGCTCATTACTCGGTAGCAACATGAACCGAGCTACTCGTTACTCGGAGGCCAAAACGTGCCGAGTTACTCGTTACTCGGAAGCAGTGTACCGAGTTGCTCGTTACTCTAAAGAAGTGTACCGAGTTATTTGTGACGCCCCTAAAATCAATTTGTGTACAGTAATCATACACGCAGGGTACACGGCTGAGATTAGGGTGCCACGGCGAGAATATCACAGCACAACACTAAAAACAAAAGGATAAACCAATATGTTACAAGATAAGGGGGTCACACGGACCCGAATACATAAGTTATACAAGCAATAATATCTAAGTACAGACATAGTTAGTCAAGTTTTTCCTTAAGAAGGCTAGCACAAATAACATCAGAGATACAGATCGAAATGACAAGGCCTCCTGCCTGGGAGCCTCCGAAACTACTCCTGGTCCTGGTCAGCGGGGGTCTCGACATAGTAGTAGGCGCCTCCAGGGTACTCATGCTCCAGGCTCCAACGTCGACTGCAGCGGCCGATAAGGCAAAACATAAAGGGGGAAATAAAACAAGAGTGAGTATCTAGTATACCCGCGAGTCTTACGTCCGCTACTAACCATTTATGCATTTGTGTCAAATGGAAAGGGAGGCTGTATATAGTAGACTGCAAAATAGAAATCAGAATAAGGGTAAGGAGCTAGGCCTATCGAAGACTAGCATCTTCTGACGAGTCTTGCAGCACAAGAAGAGAACATCCAACAGTTTATATAAGGCATAAAGTAACAATGAAGCAGAAGTTGCTGCAACATTGTATAATAGTAAGTTGTAATGATTAATAATAATAATACCTCCGAGTTCCCTTCCTCGACTTCCCTGAGAGGAAGAAAACCCAGGACCATAAAGTTTAATAGTAGTAGTTTGTAGTGGTAAGATCCAGGTTCAGCATAAAGCGTCATGTTGCTGTGGATACGACTATTCGAATAGATTAAACTCCCTGCAGGGGTGCAGTACTGTTCAGCATGCACGCTCGGATCTCTAGGGTGGCGGGAACCTTGTTAGGGAACGCTCCGCCAAAGCTATCCGACACGGCGCAGCCCATCCTAGGCTCAGCAGAGAGGCCATCCGCCGGATTATATCCTATGCGCTCAGGGGTCTAGGTACCTAACCCTGACACGTTCCTGCATGGTACGAGACTGGTCGGTGAAGCAAAAGGAAATCCAAACACACCTGCTGCAGCAAAGAAGACAACACCACTTCCCGGCTATTAGCCCGTGGTACTGCTGACGTCTGAAGAGCTTTCGGACAAACTACGACGTAGGGGAACCCATAACTCCTTATCCCACATGAAGGTAGTGTGTACATACCAACGGGCCTCCCAAGTCATCCGCCGAACCATTTAGCATTTTAATATTATCTCACAAACAACCGTTATCGCTGTCTGACTAACAACGCAACGGACAACGAACAGCAACAAGGCCCACCAGTAACGTCGGGGCCTGCCATGTCGTCCCGTCAAAGCGCGCAATTACCAACAAGGTGAACCGAATCCTTACCTTATCTCGCGTGTGCTCTTGGTAGAGCTCGACTTTCGTGGTTTGTTAACTCTCGCGAGATACGAGCAGGGGCCAAGCACGCCAGTAACGTCGGTCGTACCCTCCCTGTCATCCCTGACAATATACCGCCCGTGGGCACCGTTGGGTCGCTAGACTCTTACCTTTAAGGAGACCAGTTGGTTCGAGTGCCTACCATTAAGTGAAACTAGGAGGTATCACCCTCGATGGTACAATTCAAGAGGTTCGACAGATACATCAGCAAAATGAACTAAAGAGGTAAACCTCGTATCATCCCGGTGATGCTACGCTACTGAGCCGACGAGAGTGAAATACGATTCCATTCCACTCGTAAGTCAAACTCGAAGCGACTCGGGAGAGTCTCGCCGTTGTAGGTTCCCTAGGGTGTCTGCATTGAACCGTACCTGTTGAAGTTGTATATATTTGTATCCGTGTCACTCCCCTGAGTGGCCATGGCCCGCTATCTAATCCTAGCTAACAATGTGCAGGGCTCACTGCTGAATAATGCATAATTATAATAGGCAACGTAGGATAAAGGAAAGGTACATAAAGGGGCGACAAAGACAGGCTATGCAATTGAATAGGTAAGCAACATAGCAGCAGCAGTAACAATGCCTAGTGCAAGAAAAGTACAGAAAGGTAGGCGATATCCGGGGAAGAGAATGGCTCTGCTTTCCTGGAAGCTCGCGGGTAGGGGCAGGGTCGTCGACGAAGTAGTCGTACCCGGCAGTGGTGTAGTCGGCGGTACCAGAGGGGTCAACCGGAGAATAAAGGGGGAGAAACAGTAAATACAAACCAAACATATACAAACACATGCATGACATGACAGATGCAACGTTAACGGTGTTCTAACGCAGTGCAATGCACGTTGCTCGGAGCGGGAATTCATCCGGGGATGAAAAACCGGCTCCGGGTGATTATCGACAAACGGCCCGGAGGGGGATGTCGATGTTCGTTGTGTTAGAGGGGTGTGGTTGACATACGGATAGCGTTTTCATATTCGTTATATTTTTCTGATCAATTTTCATGTATAAAGTTTTTGAATCTGACTTATAGTTTAAAAGATATTCAAATTCAAAGTTTAATTAAATTTAAATCAATTTTCAGAATTTCCTTTATTAATAAGTCCTAAAATTATCCACAGAAGGGTTGACTGGTCAAACCTGACCAGTGGGTCCTACTGGTCAGCCTCACAGTATTATAAATAATTTTATTTAATTTAAATATTCACTGGCCCCACATGTCATACACTAATTATTTATAATCTAATTTAATTAATCTAATAATCTAATGGGACCCAGCTGTCATTCACTGAAACTTAACTAATCATTTATTTAAACTTAAACTAAGGGTTATTAGGGACTGGGTCCACATGTCATGCACACATATCACTTAACAGGTGGGGTTATTTTTGTTATTGATTGTTTATCGGCTAACCATGCAGGGCTGGCCCACACGGCAGTGAGCCAAAGGGGGCTCAGGCCAGCAGCACGCACACCGGCGGTGAAGGCCACGGCAGCGAGGCCGACCAGCGAGGGACCACGGTGGTTGCGCGGCCAACGCGGCCGAGCACGGGCACGGGGGCGGCCAGGGGAGCGCGCGGGCACGGCCAAGGGGCACACGGGGTCGCGGCCAAGCCAGGCCGCGCAGCAGTACCGGCGGTGAGCTCCACGGGAGCTCGTGCTCCCGGCCATGGAGAGGTCCACGTCGGTGACCAAATTAAGGGGCGGAGGGCACAAATCGTATCCGAGTCTCGTCGTGCACCCACCTGTGCCACAAGCGTGCGCTGAGACAGGCCAGGGCGACGGCTCCAACAACGAGCAACGGCGGCCGGAGCTCGGTAAAAGGGGCAATCGTCCAGGGGGTGAGCCGGCGGCCGTGAGTAGTGGGCAACGACAGAGAGGATCACCAGGAGCGCGTAGTGGAGGGCAGCGGGCTCGGGGAGTGCGCGGTGTGGCCGGAATTGACGAATCTCGCCGGCGGCTAGAGGTTGAAGACGGCGACGATATGTGGCGTGCACTGCGTCCCGGGCCGAATTGAGAGGCGAGGAGGACGAAGTCGATGACAGCGAGTGCGGAGGACAGCTCGGACGGGCGATGGGGGCTCGTTGGCCGCGCCAGCGACGACGGCGCGTCCACGGGTGCGCGGACAGGCTTAATCCAGAGAGGGAGGGGGTAAATGGAGGGGGCGGCTAGGGTTAGTGTTCCCCGGGCAGAGGGGGTCCTTATCCGTGTTGGGGGGCTCCGAATGTTTGACACGGCGCCGAGGGGTGTCCATGGCGCCATAGATGGTTGCCACGCCATGCCCCTGCTTTCCCCCATACGGAGGTAGGGGAAAACCGTTCGGGTTGGGCTGGGCCAATGGTGGGCCGAGGGGTTTGTGCCCTGGGCGTTAGATAGTTTCCTTTTTTTATTTTTCCTTTTTTTTCTTTTCTGTATTTAAATTTTTAGTTGCTTTAGCCATTTTTAAAAATATGTAATAGGTTCCATAATTAGCATGGCACAATACTAAGATGACACAAAAAGTTTTATGCCCAAATAAAATCATTTTATATTTTAATTAAATATTAAATGATTAAAATGGACTAATTAAGCTACTATTTTATTTGTTGGATTTATTTTATAGCTGAACAAATGCCCAAGACCACAAGGAAGTGATCCACTGAATATTAGGCATTTTTCAAAAGTGGTTGCACAATTTTAGGTTGAACTTTATTTGCCACTTTATTTTTATTATCAATTCAATGGGGGTTGGACTTTGATTTCCAGGATGATGGTCAAAGCACACTTGGCACATGGTTTCTTTTAATAACAACCATCATGACATTGAACAAGATCAAATGCAAAGTTTGATCAAGGCCAGATGAGAAAAAGTGATTAGCAACAGTAATTTTGATTAACAAGAGTGATTATTGTTCATTGACAGTGAGGGTGTTACGAATCTCCCCCACTACAGGAATTCTCATCCCGAGAATTTAAGTTGTAGCGAGGAAAAGATCGGGGTATTCTTCATGAAGACGATCTTCGCGTTCCCAAGTGGCTTCATCTTGAGAATGATTCGACCACTGAACTTTAAGGAACCTGGTTGTCTTGTTGCGGGTTTTGCGTTCAGACTGATCGAGAATGCGGCTCAGGTGTTCTTGATAAGTCAACTCCTGCTGCAATTCAATCAGATCATGTTCCACTTCACGAATAGGGTCCTTGAAGCAGCGACGGAGTTGCGACACGTGGAATACATCATGGACTTGGGAGAGGTTTGACGACAACTCCAAACGGTATGCCACCGGTCCACTTCTGGAAAGGATACGGAACGGGCCAATGTTGCGAGGAGCTAACTTGCCTTTGATCCCAAAGCGGTGAGTTCCTCTCATGGGAGTGACACGGAGGTACGCGTATTCGCCAGGTTGATAGACCATTTACTTGTGCTTGCGGTCATAGTTGCTTTTCTGGCGGGACTGAGCAGCTTTCAGATGTTCACGGATAACACGAACCTGATCTTCAGCATCTTGTATAATGTCTGGGCCAATGAGAGTTTGTTCTCCAGTTTCTGACCAATTCAGAGGGGTTCGACACTTACATCCATAAAGAACTTCAAAGGGGGCCATCTGCAGACTAGCTTGATAGCTATTGTTGTATGAGAATTCCGCAAATGGAAGAGATTCCTCCATTTCTTACCGAATGAAATGACACAAGCTCGAAGCATGTCCTCAAGCACTTGATTCACTCGTTCAACTTGTCCTTGCGACTAGGGGTGATAAGCGGTGCTGAATTTTAGATGAGTGCCCATAGCTTCTTGGAAACTCTCTCAGAACTTCGAGGCGAAAATGCTTCCACGATATGAACTGATCTCCAACGGAATACCATGGAGGGAAAAAATTCTGGAAACATATAAGTCTGCTAACTGACTAGTAGAGATCGTCTCCTTGACTGGCAGAAAGTGGGCAACCTTGGAGAAGTCGTCAATGACTAGAAAGATAGCATCATGACCCTTCTGTGATCGGGGAAATCCGGTGACGAAGTCCATTTCAATCTTGTCACATTCCCATTCAGGAATAGAGAGTGGTTGTAGAGTACCAGCAGGTCTTTGATGTTCGGCTTTGATGCAACGGCAAACGTCACATTCATCAACATAACGAGCAATGTCTTTCTTCATGCCGGGGCACCAGTACCACAGACGAAGGTCTTGGTACATCTTGGTGCTACCGGGGTGGATTGACAATGGGGTATCATGAGCTTCTTTCATAACATCGGGGGTCAAGTTTAGATTTCCCTTGCTAGGAACCACTAAACGATTCTTGAAGTACAACACTTGATCATCAGCAAGCCTGTAGTCTGAGGGCTTTCTTGTGGCGAGATATCGCTTCATCATTTCGTAATCAGAGTCAGCTCTTTGGATGAACTTGATGTCTTTGTCGAGGTCTACTTCAACAACAAGGGAATTCACATGTCCCTGCGGAACAATTTCAAGGTTCAACTTGCGGAGTTCTTCATACAGAAGTGGTTGCTCTATCTGGACTTCAAGTTCAGAAAAGTAGGCTTTGCGGCTTAAGGCATCAGCCACCACATTAGCTTTACCAGGGGTGTATGAAATTCCCATGTTGTAGTGGGCTATTGTCTCGAGCCATCTCTGTTGGCGGAGATTCAGGTCGGGTTGAGTAAATAGGTATTTCAGGCTTTGGTGGTCGGTGTAGATCTCGCAACGGTTACCGACGAGGTAATGACGCCACAACTTCAATGCATAAACCGCTGCCAATTTCAGATCATGTGTTGGATAGTTTTCTTCGTGAGCACGCAACTGACGAGAGCCATAAGCAATCACTTTGCGCTCTTTCATTAGGACACAACCTAATCCTTGACGAGACGCGTCGCAATATATCATGAAGTCCTTCTGAGTACCAGGAGGGGCAAGCACCGGGGGTGAAGTGAGCTTGTCCTTCAGAGCTTGAAAACTTTCTTGACATTTATCAGTCCACTCAAACTTGACGCCTTTGTGAAGAATATTAGTCAGAGGCTTGACAATCTTGGAGAAATTCTCAACAAAACGGCAACAATAGCTGGCAAGGCCGAGGAAAATTCGGACTTGCTTGACAGTCCTGGTGGAGTCCAGTCAAGAATAGCCTGGATACGTTATGGGTTGACGGCAACGCCATCCTTGGAAATCACATGACTAAGGTAGGTAACTTCAGGAAGCCAGAACTCACACTTAGAATACTTAGCATAGAGTTTGTGTTCTCGAAGCTTTTCCAGCACAAGGCGAAGATGTTCAGCATGTTCTGCATCGGTCTTGCAGTAAATCAATATATCATCCAGATAAACCATGACAAACTTGTCGAGGTATTCCATGAATATATAGTTCATCAATCGGGAGAAGGTGGCTGGTGCATTCGTCAAGCAAAATGACATGACTGTGTACTCGTATGAACCATAGCGAGTAATGAATGCGGTCTTCGGGATGTCCTCATCACGGACTCGGGTTTGGTGATAACCCAACCTTAAGTCGATTTTTGAAAACACCGTGGATCCAGCAAGTTGATCATAAGGATCATTGATCCGAGGGAGGGTGTACTTGTTCTGTATCGTGGCCTGGTTGATAGGTCGGTAATCTTGGACCAAACGGTTCGTGCCATCACTCTTCTTGACAAAGAGCGAAGGTGCTCCCCAAGCAGAGGAACTTGGACGAATGAAGCCTTTCTCGAGGGCCGTGTCAATCTCCTTCTTCAATTCAAGGAGGTGGTGAGGTGGCATCTTAAAAGGGCGCTTGGCAGTAGGGACGGTGCCAGGCTTCAAGTCGATGACGAATTCAACTTCCCTAATCGGGGGTATCCCCGACAGTTCTTCTGGGAATACGTCGGTAAAATCACAAAGGATTGGGACTTTCTCAATCCCTTCAAGAGGTGCAACATCCAATGCATTCAGAGCATATATACGAGCTTCAGCATTCATCGACACAATGACAGTATGACTCATAATCCCGCCAGAAGGATGAAAGAGTTGGATGACCTTGGTGCCACAATAAAGTGCGGCATCGTGTGCCTTCAGCCAATCCATGCCCAAGATAAGGTCAATAGTGGATGTTTTCAGAATATGTGGGGAGACAAGGAACTCAATCCTTTTGATCTCGACGGTGATGTTAGGTGCCAACATGTCAATGTGACACATGCCGCTGGGTGTTTTAACGGCCAAGGGGGTACGCATATTTTCGTGGTATATGCCATGCTTAGATGCAAATTCTCCAGACATAAATGAATGTGATGCTCCTGTATCAAATAAAACAATAGAAGGTATTGAGTTAACGAGTAGAGACCCATCACTGTAGCGGGTTGTGCCTGAGCTGCTTCAACATCAATGTTGTACGCATGACCACGAGCATGGGTATTTGACCCAGTATTATAGTTGAGGGTCCCATTGTTGGCACGGCCATTTCCACGGCCAGCAGGGTGAACTACCAGTTGATTCTATCGCTGGGGGCAGTCTTTGGAAATATGGCTTGGCTGACAGCACTTGAAACACAGGCCATCTTGAGGACGGAGGGGTGCAGTCTCAGTCTTCGGCTGTCTCGGCGGGGGCGGAGGCAGACGGGGTGCAACATACGACGGCCCCTTGGTGCAGGGGAAGTTGGACGCATAGCACCGTGCGGAATCCAGATGCGTTGCTTATGTGTTGTGCTCGAAGATGAGCCGGCATCATGGGGGCGCTTCGATGAACCCCCAAACCTAAGCTGAGCGGTCTCAAGAGTGATAGTCTGTTTCACCATGGTGGCGAAGTTGGTGAAGACGTGCAAAGCCAGTGCAAGCTGGAGATCTTCGTTGAGTCCATCACGGAACTTTTCTTGCCTACTTGCATCATTTGGGAGGTCACTTGCCGCATAGCGGGAGAGGCGGAGGAACTCCCTCTGATATGCCTCGACAGTTTTGTTGCCTTGAACAAGGTTGCGGAACTCGGTCTTCATACGGTTCATAATCGCCTGGGGGACATAACGAGCATGGAAGATAGTCTTGAAGTCATTCCAGGTGACAACAGTCCCTTCAGCTAGCGAGCCCTTGTGGGTGTCCCACCACTGAGCAGCGGGGCCACTCAGGAAATAGGATGCGAAATGGACGTAATCAGCAGCGTGCACCTCAGCGAACTCCAGCTGACGAGTGATGTCACGAAGCCAATCATCGGCATCCAGCGGCTTCTCAGGTTGGTGGAAGAGAGGGGGATTGAGATGCATGAAATCCCGCAGAGTAACCATAGGCGGTTGGTTCTGGTGCTGGTTCTGGTTCTGGTTCTGGAGCTGATCTATGACTCCTTGCACAAACACCTGATTCATCTGAAACTGCTGCATCATTGCGGCCATGTAGTCCCGCGGCGGAGGTGGATCGTTGGCGCCACGACCACGACCAAGACCAGCCATCCTGCTAAAATTTAACAGGGGTATTTCAGCGATGACAATTTAACGAGACGTCGGAAACGAGTAAGAGGTAAAGCGACAACAAAGAGGAGGCGCGGATATATAGGAGTAGTCATATAAGACATACACATCCACACATAGAGTCAACCGAAAAATCGGCCAGCGTAACATCGTAGAAATTAAGGAAAAAGGACTCACTAGGCGGCGCGCAGACCGCAGTAGGGAATACACGACGCGACATAGATTCCACTATGTCAATCACGCCGCAAGAAAACTATTGGCCACAGGAGTTTGTTCCAGAGAACGCGCGGCCTGCCCGGAATGAGAATGGGATCCGCGGTCCGGGACCTGGGTCAGAACTCCTGCGACACGACTCAATCAAAGGGGTACGCACCAGAACACCGGGTGGAATCAAGAGAACGTGATCCAAATGTCAGAGTTTGTAAAACTTACCAGCAAGGATAAGAGAGTAGATTCCCAGAGCATAGGTAAGCAGAAAAGGATCCTAATACCATAGATATCACACGTAGTGACATCGATGTGGGCCCGTAAGCCAAACATTAAGTTAGAAAAATAGTTTTTCAAACTCAAGACTCAACTTCGACCAGGTAGTGGTTGGGTGGCTTCCTACAGGCAGTCAGCTCTGATACCAACTTGTGACGCCCCTAAAATCAATCCGTGTACAGTAATCATACACGCAGGGTACACGGCTGAGATTAGGGTGCCACGGGGAGAATATCACAACACAACACCAAACACAAAAGGATAAACCAATATGTTACAAGATAAGGGGGTCACACAGACCCGAATACATAAGTTATACAAGCCATAATATCTGAGTAGAGACATAGTTAGTCAAGTTTTGCCTTAAGGATGCTAGCACAAATAACATCAGAGATACAGATCGAACAGGCAAGGCCTCCTGCCTGGGAGCCTCCGAAACTACTCCTGGTCCTGGTCAGCGGGGGTCTCGACATAGTAGTAGGTGCCTCCGGGGTACTCCTGCTCCAGGGCTCCAACGTCGACTGCAGCGGCCGAGCAGGAAAAACATAAAGGGGGAAATGAAGCAAGGGTGAGTATCTAGTATACCCGCGAGTCTTACGTCCGCTACTAAGCATTTATGCATTTGTATCAAATGGAAAGGGGAGGCTGTATATAGTGGACTGCAAGATAGAAATCAGAATAAGGGTAAGAAGCTAGGCCTATCGAAGACTAGCATCTTCTGTCGAGTCTTGCAGCACAAGAAGGGAACAACCAACAGTTTATATAAAGAATAAAGTTACAATGAAGTAGAAGTTGCTGCAACATTGTATAATAGTAAGTTGTAATGATTAATAATAATAATGCCTCTGAGTTCCCTTCCTCGACTTCCCTGCGAGGAAGAAAACCCAGAACCATACAGTTTAATAGTAGTAGTTTGTAGTGGTAAGATCCAGCTTCAGCATAAAGCGTCATGTTACCGTGGACACAGCTATTCGAATAGATTAAACTCCCTGCAGGGGTGCACTACTGTTCAGCCTGCACACTCGGATCTCCAGGGTGACGGGAACCTTGTTAGGGAACGCTCCACCAAAGCTATCCGACACGGCGCAACCCATCCTAGGCTCAGCAGAGAGGCCATTCGCCGGACTATATCCTATGCGCTCAGGGGTCTAGGTCGCTCACCCTGACACGCTCCTGCAGTACGAGACTGGCCGGTGAAGCAAAAGAAAATCCAAACACACCTGCTGCAGCAAAGAAGACAACACCGCTTGCCGGCTATCAGCCCGTGGTACTGCTGATTTCTGAAGAGCTTTCGGACAAACTACGACGCAAGGGAGCCCATAACTCCTTATCCCACGTGAAGGTAGTGCGTACAGACCAACGAGACTCTCAAGTCATCCGCCGAACCATTTAGCATTTTAATATTATCTTGTAGACAACTGTTATCGCTGTCTGACTAACAACACAAGGAACAACGAACAACAACAAGGCCCACGAGTAACGTCGGGGCCTGCCCTGTCGTCCCGTCAAAGCGCGCGGTTACCAACAAGGTGAACCGACTCCTTACCTTATCTCACGTGTGCTCTTGGTAGAGCTCGACTTTCGTGGTTTGGTAACTCTCGAGAGATACGAGCAGGGGACAAGCACGCCAGTAACGTCGGTCGTACCCTCCCTGTCGCTCCCTACAATATACCGCTCGCGGGCACCGTGGGGTCGCCCGACTCTTACCTTTAAGGACACCAGTTGGTTTGAGTGCCTACAATTAAGTGAAACCAGGTGGTATCACCCTCGATGGTACACTTAAAGACGTTCGACAGAGACATCAGCGGAATAAACTAAAGAGGTAAACCTCGTATCATCTCTGTGATGCTACGCTACTGAGCCGAGAAGAGTGAAATACGAGTCCATTCCACTCGTAAGTCCAACGCGAAGCGACTCGGCAGAGTCTCGCCGTTGTAGGTTCCCTAGGGTGTCTGCTTTGAATCGTACCTGTTGCAGTTGTATATATTTGTATCCGCGTCACTCCCCTGAGTGGCCACGACCCGCTATCTAATCCTAGCTAACAATGCGCCGGGCTCACTGCTGAATAATGCATAATTATAATAAGCAGCATAGGATAAAGGAAAGGTACATAAAGGGGCGACAAAGACAGGCTATGCAATTGAATAGGTAAGCAACGTAGCAGCAGCAGTAACAATGCCTAGTGCAAGAAAAGTACGGAAAGGTAGGCGATATCTGGGGAAGGGAATGGCTCTGCTTGCCTGGAAGCTCGAGGGTAGGGGTAGGGTCATCGATGAAGTAGTCGTACCTGGCAGTGGTGTAGTCGGTGGTAGCAGCGGGGTCTACCGGAGAATAAAGGGGGGAGAAACAGTAAATACAAAGCAAACATATACAAACAGATGCATGACATGACAGATGCAATCTTAACGGTGTTCTAACACAGTGCAATGCTTTCATCCGGGGATGAAAAACCGGCTCCGGGTGATTATCGACAAACGGCCCGGTGGGGGGATCTCGACGTTCGTTGTGTTAGAGGGGTGTGGTTGACATACGGATAGCGTATCTGTATTTGTTTTATCTTTCTGATCAATTTTCATGTATAAAGTATTTGAATCTGACTTACGGTTTAAAAGATATTCAAATTCAAAGTTTAATTCAATTTAAATCAATTTTCAGAATTTCCTTTATTAATAAATCCTAAAATTATCCACAGAAGGGTTGAATGGTCAAACCTGACCAGTGGGTCCCACTGGTCGGCCTCACAGTATTATAAATCATTTTATTTAATTTAAATAATCACTGGCCCCACATGTCATCCACTTATTATTTATAATCTAATTTAATTAATCTAATAATCTAATGGGACCCAACTGTCATTCACTGAGACTTAACTAATCATTTATTTAAACTTAAACAAAGGGTTATTAGGGACTGGGTCCACATGTCATGCACACATATCACTTAACAGGTGGGGTTATTTTTGTTAATAATTGTTTAGAGGCTAACCATGCAGGGCTGGCCCACACGGCAGTGAGCCAAAGGGGGCTCAGGCCAGCAGCACGCACACCGGCGGTGAAGGCCACGGCGGCGAGGCCGGCCAGCGAGGGACCACGGCGGATGCGCGGCCAACGCGGCTGAGCACGGGCACGGGGGCGGCCAGGGGAGCGCGCGGGCGCGACCAAGGGGCACACGGGGCCGCGGCCAAGCCAGGCCGCGCAGCAGTACCGGCGGCGAGCTCCACGGGAGCCCGTGCTCCCGGCCATGGCGAGGTCCACGCCGGTGACAAAATTAAGCGACAGAGGGCACAAATCGTATCTGAGGCTCGTCGCGCACCCACCTGTGCCACAAGCGTGCGCTGAGACAGACCAGGGCGACGGCTCCAATAACGAGCAACGGTGGCCGGAGCTCGGTAAAAGGGGGAATCGTCCAGGGGGTGAGCCGGCGGCCGTGAATAGTGGGCGACAATAGAGAGGCTCACCAGGAGAGCTTAGTGAAGGGGCAGTGGGCTCGGGGAGGGCGCGGTGTGGCCGGAATTGACGAAGCTCACCGGCGGCTGGAGGTTGAAGACGGCGATGATATGCGGCGTGCAATGCGTCCCGGGCCGAATTGAGAGGCGAGGAGGACGAAGTCGACGACGATGAGTGTGGAGGACAGCTCGGACGGGCGAGGGGGGCTCGTTGACCGCGCCAGCGACGACAGCGCGTCCACGGGTGCGCGGACGGGCTTGATCCAGAGAGGGAGGGGGGAAATGGAGGGGGCGGCTAGGGTTAGGGTTCCCCGGGGTAGAGGGGGTCCTTAACCGCGTCGGGGGGCTCCGGATACTCGACACGGCGCCGAGGGGTGGCCATGGCGCCATAGATGGCTGTCACGCCATGCCCCTGCTTTCCCCCGTACGGAGGTAGGGGAAAACCGTTCGGGTTGGGCTAGGCCAAGGGTGGGCCGAGGGGTTTGTGCCCCGGACGTTAGATAGTTTCCTTTTTTTCTTTTTTTCTGTATTTAATTATTTTATTTGCTTAAGCCATTTTTTGAAATATGTAATAGGTTTCATAATTAGCATGTGTCAGAACCCCAACTAGGGTAAGTGCTAGGGCTTGTTTGACCCTTTTGCATCATGAAAAATTCAAAAAGAAATTCAAAAATGGGGAAGCAGAAAGCCCTGAGAATTTAAATAAAAAGGCCAGAAATAAATCTTTTTCCAAAATTCTTTTGAATGTATGGAAAATTCCTATAAATGATGCTGATCATTTTAAAAGTGGTTTGGGTATTTTCCCATACTCATGGAATTTTCTAATATTCAAATAGTGCTCTGGAAATTAAAGTTTACCCCTATTTGAATTGAAATTCAAATGTTTTGAATTTCAAAAATGCTCAAATTCTACAAGTGACTTGCTACTGGTCACCTAGTATTTTAGAAATTATTTGGGCATTTAACAAAAATGTCTAGCTATTTTAAATCTAGGCAAAACAAATGAAACAGAAAAATTAAAAGGAAAGAATAAAGGGGCAACCCCACTTACCTTTCTGGCCACCTGGCCCATCTGCCACAGAAGCCAGCCCAGCCCACCAGGGGTAAGGCTGTCTTCTTCCCGGCGCCAGGAGGCAGTGCCGTGGAGGGCATGCCGTGGCCGGCTGCCACCTCCTGCTTCCCTGGCCACCGAGCTGCTTCCCTCGTCCCTATCCCTTCAGCCCGCACGCCTGGACGCCGCTGCTTCTTCTCTCTCTCTCTCTGCCCCCCCCTCTTCTTCCCCGACGAGAACCCGCGACGAACAGGCCCTAGCCAGAGCAAGCCGCCGTGGACCGCGTGGCCGCAGTGCCTTACTCGCCGTGCCGTCCTGCCCAAGACGCTCCTCGACGACGACTTCATCACGTCGCGGTTCCAATTTGAGCCCAGAGGCCCTAAGGACGATGCCAGCTCCACCGTCTCGCCGACGGCCGCCGCGAGCTTCGACGTCAAATTCCGGCGGCCTTCAGTGTCGACGCCGGCGACCCCGCCATTAGGGCCACTAACAGAGCACTAATCCCCCCTCCTCCCTATGACAAGTGGGCCCCAGGCCACCCTAATCACTGTTAGTTTAAACTAACAGAGGGGTTAACCCCCTGTGAGACTGACATGGGGGCCCCAGCTGTCAGCCCCCCTGTGACGTCACCCCTGCGTCATTGCTGACGCAGTAAATGGAAAAACATTTAAAATAATCCAGAAATTAGAAATGAATTAAAGAAATTACAGAAATTGCAGAAAATCATATAAACTTTGGAAATTCATAGAAAATTCATATTAACTCCAAATTAAACATATAATATATGAAAAATTATCAGAAAAATACAAGGATTAAGAATATGCAATTTGTTTTTATGTTTGACCATTTTAAAATGGGGCAACAGTAGCAAATGTGCATATGGCTTAATTTGAATTCAAATTTGAAGTTTGAATTTGCATTCCAAATGCAATATATTTCAATTAAATTGAATTTGCCACAAATTAGTACCCTTTACATCATGTCACAACTTAACATGTGCTTGAGCATTGTACTTTATTTGTGTTCCCCTTTGTTGATGATTGTGCCGGCAACAGCTTTTCCGAGACGGTGATCACCCCCGAAGGAGAAGACCACCGTTAAGACCCGTGTATCGTCAGCAAGGCAAGCAAACCCCATTGATCATGTCTATAAAATCCCAATTCCCTCTCAGTCTCGCTTATGCATATTTGGGAGATCATCTTGTATCGATTCTACCGCATAGTTGAACCCATATCCGATGCATGACCTATCATCTTGTCACAGTAGTAAGCAAACCACAATCCTAGCTGACATAGGAGTTGTTTGATATCATGTGACCACTGCAACTGTTAATGCTTATTGCATGCTTAGTGGTACAATGAGGTTGCTTTTGATGTGAGTCGGGATGATGGTGAACATGGTGTTGATAAAAGTGAAACTGTGTCGGTGAATCCACCCTAATACAAGGTGAACGATGAGAGGCTGTGTAGGAGTACACAGTGGGTTGTCTCGTTGAACACCGCCTTAAGCACCGAGTTCTTGTATGGTAATCCAAGACAAAGAGTACAACCACACATTGGGCTCACTGACCCCTCTCGGCCTAGTACCTTGATCCGTGTCAACGTCCAGGAGTCACATTAGTTCGGGCTTTCCATTTGACATGTGCATAGAAAAAGAACGAAGGAAATGGTTGCATCATATAGATATGTGGGTGCACCTGTGAGGCAGGAAAACCATCTGCCAGAGGTGGCGTCTCGGTCACCTACATTGTTTGAGTCCGTTTCGTTGATCCGGCCGGACTATCGAGCGGAGGCAAACTCAAATAGTCGACTCCTGGAATAGACCGGTTGTGCGCGAAGTGTCGTGGTGAACATCCTCGCTGTCACCTCTTGAACGGTGGCGAGACCTGGGGGTAACCGATGGTCATGTGTGTGTAGTTTACACCCTTGCAAGGTTAACAAAACTATTCGAATAGCCACGTCCGCGGTTAAGGACTACTTGGAACCTGTACCTGATTATTAGACAACTTGAACTGGATACTTCTAAAACTCGCAAGATAAGCGTGAGTGCTATGGTGTGCTCCTCGTGGGGAAGTCGAGGAAGTAACCATAGTGGTGTATTGGTTGGGGACTTGGATAGTGGACTCGTGTACGCTTCTTACCTCAAGTCTGGTATTCGTAGTTCAGGACTAGCCAAGTCAAAGCTGGCACTTCTGCAAGTGAAACCCCACCTCCCTTTACCTTGATACATGTGCATGAGTAGTGTAGTTCTGATGTAAGTCTTGCTGAGTACGACTTTGTACTCACATTTGCTTATTCTATGTTTTAGATAAGAACCGGACCCCGATGGAGTCACTTCGTGAAGCTCGACGTTGACTAAGTTAGCATAGTCCCAGACAGCAGTCTGGTTCCTCGTGGAAGGGCATGTATGTTTACAAGGCTTCTCTAAGCCATTTGTTAAACTTTTCTGTACTCAGACCTAATTTGCTTCCGTTGTATGATGTAATGTTGATCACAGACATGTGGTCTTTGTATGCTCTATATATAAGTCAATAAAGAAGTACTTTGTAGAGTTATGTGATCATACCTGCTGTTCATACTAGGCATGTGTGCTGCGTGTATGTTTATAACATGCATGCCTTAGTATGGGTTTTTGAGACCTTAGTTGTGATCTGGCTGGCGGTCTTCTATACACCAAGTGGCCCTTAGATGTGCGCAGCTTGGGGCATCGCGATGCGATTGCTCGTGACTCTGTCACATGCACACTTCGTTGTATGATCGAGCCCGCCCTAGACCCCGACTAAGTGATCGGGTTGGAGTAAGTCTATGTAAGAGTTAGGATTCAATCGATAACATGGTTGAGGCGACTTGTCTATGAATATGGGATTCACCACCCATAAGCATTTAGACTTGTGAGCGGACGTTGAGGACCCATCTCAGTTGATCATCCGTCCTGAATGGGATGCCCCTCACGTTCGATGCTTACCGAGAACTTTCTGTGCTTGGCCTTGTCTGCTTAGACAAGTGGGTACGGTTCTCGGCTCTCCATGTGATTGTATCGTGACTGGAATTACATACGCTAACCCCGGGTCCCGACAGACTTGGTATCAGAGCAGGACTGTCTGTAGGCTTATCCAACCCTTGGTCGAAGTCGAGTCTAGCATTCTATAGTTATATAGTTACTCTGGGTATAAGGGAACAACGTAAGGCTTCTTTTTCTCCTTACCCTCATCGATCTGAGTTCTAGGTCACCCTTATCTTTTCTACGGGATGATAGGACTAGGCTCATCTATGTCTTTACTAGAACATCTCGTTGATTGCTTCCTTCTAGCCGTAGGAAAGTTGTGTTCAGTCTTCTAGAGTCCTTGTGCTTCTTATTTTGAGACTTCCTATGTAAGTGTTGTTGAAATGTTGTGAGGATTTCCATTTCTCTTGCAATTACAGCCGTTATGCTGTCCGAGTCATTCCAGGTTTCTTCATAATCTGATGCGTTTGCAAAATCCTTCTATCCTTTTCGGTTGTCCTTTTAGAAGAACTTCTAGGTGGCATGCCCGATAGTTCTCTGGAGTTTGTTGTAGGTGTTGTTCTAGAAACCTTTAGTGATTCATTTGCAGTTCTTCCTCCCAGTTTAGATGTCTTCTAGCCAGAAGAACCATACTAACCATCGTGTTGGGGTACTTTGTTACTCTGACATATCTGTTGTAGCCCTAGTAAACCTTGGTCATCCTCTAGGAAGCTATCCAGTAACCCAACTCCTCAAATCTAGCCACCCGACAGATGTGTAGAATCCATAGTGGATCTTATGCCAGGCACAACCCAATTTCCAGATGCCCATATAGAATGGCCCCACATGAGTTAGCTGATCTAATAATCCAACTTGAAGTGTTGTTGGCAAAAGGCTTCATCCGCCCTAGCTCATCGCCATGGGATTGCCCCGTTCTGTTCGTAACGAAGAAAGATGGAACAGAAAGGATGTGCGTAGACTATCGCCCGCTAAATCTAGCGACGATAAAGAACAAGTACCCACTGCCCAGGATCAATGATCTTTATGATCAACTTGCAGGATCCTCTGTCTTTTCCAAGATGGATTTGAGATTAGGCTATCATCAAATCAAAATCCGAAGCAAGGACATTCCAAAAACGGCTTTTACTACTCGTTATGGTCTTTATGAGTACATCGTCATGTCCTTCGGTTTAACCAATGCCCCAGCCACTTTTTCGCGCTTGATGAATTCGATCTTCATGGAGTACTTAGATAAATTTGTTGTAGTTTATCTTGATGACATTCTCATCTACTCGAAGAACGAAGAAGAGCACGCAGAACATCTTAGGTTGGTATTGATGAAACTTAGAGAGCACCGCCTTTATGCCAAGTTCTCCAAGTGTGAATTTTGGCTACCAGAAGTGACCTACTTAGGCCACGTGATTTCTGCGAAAGGTGTTGCAGTCAATCCCGAGAGAGTTCAGGCCGTCCTTGACTGGACTCCACCTGAATCGGTTAAGCAAGTTAGGAGTTTTCTTGGCCTAGCCAGCTATTGCTGCCGCTTCGTCGAGAACTTTTCTAAAGTTGCAAAGCCTCTTACTGAACTCCTCAAGAAAGATAAGAAATTCCAATGGACCCCCAAGTGCGAGGAAAGCTTTCAAGAGCTAAAAAGAAGATTGACTTCTGCACCCGTACTTGCACCTCCAGACACCAAAAGGGATTTCGAAATCTATTGTGATGCTTCACGGCAAGGGTTAGGATGCATACTTATGCAAGATCGACATGTGGTAGCTTATGCTTCACGCCAGTTGCGGCAAAATGAAGAGAACTATCCTACCCGTGATCTTGAACTCGCTGCCGTAGTTCATGCCCTGAAGACTTGGCGACATTACCTCCTTGGTAATCGTTGTGAGATCTATTCCGACCACCAAAGCCTCAAATATATTTTCACCCAGCCAGATCTTAATCTCAGGCAAAGACGCTGGATAGAGTTGATAAAAGATTATGACTTAGGAATTTGTTACACCCCAGGAAAAGCCAATGTCATGGCTGATGCACTAAGTCGTAAGTCGTATTGTAACAACCTCATGTTACAACAGTATCAACCAATTCTTCATGAGGAATTTCAAAAGCTCAATCTCGAGATTGTTCCTCATGGATCGCTTTTCAACTTGGTGGCGAAACCAACCCTTGAGCATCAAATCATAGTTTCCCAAAGACATGCACGAGGTGTACGCCGTATCAAGGAGAAAATTGCTAGCGGAGTTGCTAAATGTTTCTCCACTGATAGCAAAGGAACGGTATTCTTTGAAAACCGTTTGGTAGTACCTAAGAATAGGGACCTAAGGCAACTCATCCTCAAAGAAGCCCATGATACACCCCTCTCCATTCATCCCGGTAGCACAAAAATGTACCGAGATCTACGCCAGAGATTTAGGTGGACCAGGATGAAGAGAGACATTGCTCGATTTGTTGCAGAATGTGATGTTTGTCGTCGCATTAAGGAAGAACACCAAAGACCTGCTGGTACACTTCAACCTTTGCCTATTCCCGAGTGGAAATGGGACAAAGTCGGTATGGACTTCATCACCGGCTTTCCAAAAACCCAGAAAGGAAATGATGCCATCTTCGTTGTCATAGATAGGCTTTCCAAAGTTGCTCACTTCCTTCCCGTTCGCGAGTCTATAACTGCTAGCCAGTTAGCATACTTGTATATCTCTAGAATTGTGTCTCTTCACGGTGTTCCTTTGGTAATCAATTCTGATCGTGGTAGCCTTTTCACCTCTAGATTCTGGGGAAGCTTTCAAAATGCTATGGGAACTCATCTATCCTTTAGTACAACTTTCCATCCTCAGTCTAGCGGTCAAGTTGAAAGGGTTAATCAAATCTTGGAAGATATGCTCAGAACTTGTGTTATCTCTTTCGGAAAGAATTGGGAGAAGTCTCTTCCATTCGCCGAATTTTCTTATAACAATAGCTATCAATCTAGTCTGGACATGGCTCCCTTTGAATTCCTCTATGGACGACGATGTCGAACACCCCTAAACTGGTCAGAAACCGGTGAAAGACAACTCTTTGGACCGGATATGATCAAGGAAGCAGAAGAGCAAGTTCGCATTGTTCGTGATCGTTTGAAAGCCGCTCAGTCTCGTCAAAAGAGCTACAATGATCGTCATCATAGAGAGGAGAGCTACAATATTGATGAGAAGGCTTACCCCCGGGTTACTCCTCTGAAGGGAACCCAAAGATTCGGTATCAAAGACAAGTTGGCCCCACGTTACATCGGACCTTTCCGCATTCTCGCTAAACGTGGAGAAGTTGCCTACCAACTTGAACTACCTCCGCACCTTTCCCGAGTACATGACGTATTCCATGTGTCACAACTCAGGCGTTGCTTCAAGGACCCCATCCGCGAAGTCGACCATGAAACGCTTGATCTCCAAGATGACCTTTCTTATCGAGAGTACCCTGTTCGTATTCTTGATTCAGTAGAGAGTGTCAGCCATCGTCAGAAGATCAAGTCCTCAAAGTGCAATGGTCACATCACTCCGAGAAAGAAGCAACCTAGGAAAGAGAAGACCGCCTCCGTGCGGAGTACCACACCTTCCTCCCGAAGACTTCTGAATCTCGGGACGAGATTCTTTTGAGTGGGGGCGAGTTGTCAGAACCCCAACTAGGGTAAGTTCTAGGGCTTGTTTGACCCTTTTGCATCATGAAAAATTCAAAAAGAAATTCAAAAATGGGGAAGCAGAAAGCCCTGAGAATTTAAATAAAAAGGCCAGAAATAAATCTTTTTCCAAAATTCTTTTGAATGTATGGAAAATTCCTATAAGTGATGCTGATCATTTTAAAAGTGGTTTGGGTATTTTCCCATACTCATGGAATTTTCTAATATTCAAATAGTGCTCTGGAAATTAAAGTTTAACCCTATTTGAATTGAAATTCAAATGTTTTGAATTTCAAAAATGCTCAAATTCTACAAGTGACTTGCTACTGGTCACCTAGTATTTTAGAAATTATTTGGGCATTTAACAAAAATGTCTAGCTATTTTAAATCTAGGCAAAACAAATGAAACAGAAAAATTAAAAAGAAAGAATAAAGGGGCAAGCCCCACTTACCTTTCTAGCCACCTGGCCCATCTGCCACAGAAGCCAGCCCAGCCCACCAGGGGCAAGGCTGTCTTCTTCCCGGCGCCAGGAGGCAGTGCCGTGGAGGGCATGCCGTGGCCGGCTGCCACCTCCTGCTTCCCTGGCCACCGAGCTGCTTCCCTCGTCCCTATCCCTTCAGCCCGCACGCCTGGACGCCGCTGCTTCTTCTCTCTCTCTCTCTGCCCCCCCCCTCTTCTTCCCCGACGAGAACCCGCGGCGAACAGGCCCTAGCCAGAGCAAGCCTCCGTGGACCGCGTGGCCGCAGTGCCTTACTCGCCGTGCCGTCCTGCCCAAGACGCTCCTCGACGACGACTTCATCACGCCGCGGTTCCAATTTGAGCCCAGAGGCCCCGAGGACGATGCCAGCTCCAACGTCTCGCCGACGGCCGCCGCGAGCTTCGACGTCAAATTCCGGTGGCCTTCAGTGTCGACGCCGGCGACCCCGCCATTAGGGCCACTAACAGAGCACTAATCCCCCCTCCTCCCTATGACAAGTGGGCCCCAGGCCACCCCTAATCACTGTTAGTTTAAACTAACAGAGGGGTTAACCCCCTGTGAGACTGACATGGGGGCCCCAGCTGTCAGCCCCCCTGTGACGTCACCCCTGCGTCACTGCCGACGCAGTAAATGGAAAAACATTTAAAATAATCCAGAAATTAGAAATGAATTAAAGAAATTACATAAATTGCAGAAAATCATATAAACTTTGGAAATTCATAGAAAATTCATATTAACTCCAAATTAAACATATAATATATGAAAAATTATCAAAAAAATACAAGGATTAAGAATATGCAATTTGTTTTTATGTTTGACCATTTTAAAATGGGGCAACAGTAGCAAATGTGCATATGGCTTAATTTGAATTCAAATTTGAAGTTTGAATTTGCATTCCAAATGCAATATATTTCAATTAAATTGAATTTGCCACAAATCAGTACCCTTTACATCATGTCACAACTTAACATGTGCTTGAGCATTGTACTTTATTTGTGTTCCCCTTTGTTGATGATTGTGCCGGCAACAGCTTTTCCGAGACGGTGATCACCCCCGAAGGAGAAGACCACCGTTAAGACCCGTGTATCGTCAGCAAGGCAAGCAAACCCCATTGATCATGTCTATAAAATCCCAATTCCCTCTCAGTCTCGCTTATGCATGTTTAGTAGATCATCTTGTATCGATTCTACCGCATAGTTGAACCCATATCCGATGCATGACCTATCATCTTGTCACAGGAGTAAGCAAACCACAATCCTAGCTAACATAGGAGTTGTTTGATATCATGTGACCACTGCAACTGTTAATGCTTATTGCATGCTTAGTGGTATAATGAGGTTGCTTTTGATGTGAGTCGGGATGATGGTGAACATGGTGTTGATAAAAGTGAAACTGTGTCGGTGAATCCACCCTAATATAAGGTGAACGATGATAGGCTGTGTAGGAGTACACAGTGGGTTGTCTCGTTGAACACCGCCTTAAGCACCGAGTTCTTGTATGGTAATCCAAGACAAAGAGTACAACCACACATTGGGCTCACTGACCCCTCTCGGCCTAGTACCTTGATCCGTGTCGACGTCCAGGAGTCACATTAGTTCGGGCTTTCCATTTGACATGTGCATAGAAAAAGAACGAAGGAAATGGTTGCATCATATAGATATGTGGGTGCACCTGTGAGGCAGGAAAACCATCTGCCAGAGGTGGCGTCTCGGTCACCTACATTGTTTCAGTCCGTTTCATTGATCCGGCCGGACTCTCGAGCGGAGGCAAACTCAAATAGTCGACTCCTGGAATAGACCGGTTGTGAGCGAAGTGTCGTGGTGAACATCCTCGCTGTCACCTCTTGAACGGTGGCGAGACCTGGCGGTAACCGATGGTCATGTGTGTGTAGTTTACACCCTTGCAAGGTTAACAAAACTATTCGAATAGCCGCGTCCGCGGTTAAGGACTACTTGGAACCTGTACCTGATTATTAGACAACTTGAACTGGATACTTCTAAAACTCGCAAGATAAGCGTGAGTGCTATGGTGTGCTCCTCGTGGGGAAGTCGAGGAAGTAACCATAGTGGTGTATTGGTTGGAGACTTCGATAGTGGACTCGTGTACGCTTCTTACCTCAAGTCTGGTATTCGTAGTTCAGGACTAGCCAAGTCAAAGCTGGCACTTCTGCAAGTGAAACCCCACCTCCCTTTACCTTGATACATGTGCATGAGTAGTGTAGTTCTGATGTAAGTCTTGCTGAGTACGACTTTGTACTCACGTTTTCTTATTCTATGTTTTAGATAAGAACCGGACCCCGATGGAGTCACTTCGTGAAGCTCGACGTTGACTAAGTTAGCATAGTCCCAGACAGCAGTCTGGTTCCTCGTGGAAGGGCATGTATGTTTACAAGGCTTCTCTAAGCCATTTGTTAAACTTGTCTGTACTCAGACCTAATTTGCTTCCGTTGTATGATGTAATGTTGATCACAGACATGTGGTCTTTGTATGCTCTATATATAAGTCAATAAAGAAGTACTTTGTAGAGTTATGTGATGATACCTGCTGTTCATACTAGGCATGTGTGCTGCGTGTATGTTTATAACATGCATGCCTTAGTATGGGTTTTCGAGACCTTAGTTGTGATCTGGCTGGCGGTCTTTTATACACCAAGTGGCCCTTAGATGTGCGCAGCTTGGGGCATCGCGATGCGATTACTCGTGACTCTGTCACGTGCACACTTCGTTGTATGATCGAGCCCGCCCTAGACCCCGACTAAGTGATCGGGCTGGAGTAAGTCTATGTAAGAGTTAGGATTCAATCGATAACATGGTTGAGGCGACTTGTCTATGAATATGGGATTCACCACCCATAAGCATTTAGACTTGTGAGCGGACGTTGAGGACCCATCTCAGTTGATCATCCGGCCTGGATGGGATGCCCCTCACGTACGATGCTTACCGAGAACGTTCTGTGCTTGGCCTTGTCTGCTTAGACAAGTGGGTACGGTTCTCGGCTCTCCATGTGATTGTATCGTGACTGGAATTACATACGCTAACCCCGGGTCCCGACAGCATGGCACAATACTAAGATGACACAAAAAGTTTTATGCCCAAATAAAATCATTTAATATTTTAATTAAATATTAAATGATTAAAATGGACTAATTAAGCTACTATTTTAATTGTTGGATTTATTTTATAGCTCAACAAATGCCCAAGACCACAAGGAAGTGATCCACTGAATATTTGGCATTTTTCAAAAGTGGTTGCACAATTTTAGGTTGAACTTTATTTGCCACTTTATTTTTATTATCAATTCAAAGGGGGTTGGACTTTGATTTCCAAGATGATGGTCAAAGCACACTTGGCACATGGTTTTTTTAATAACAACCATCATGACATTGAACAAGATCAAATGCAAAGTTTTATCAAGGCCCGATGAGAAATAGTGATTACCAACAGTAATTTTGATTAACAAGAGTGATTAATGTTCACTGACAGTGAGGGTGTTACATTATTCTTACTCGGCACTCGGAAGAACGACTCGGAAGAAGCATTCGAAAGGGAACACAAAGAGCGTAAGAAGACGCAAAGCACGACTCGGAAAGGAGCATGAAGTGGAGCGTAACTCGGAAGGACTCGCGAAGGCGTGAAGCGTACCTCGGTAAAGGAAAGAGAAACCGACTTAGGCTAGTTGCAGAGTTGTAACCGTATACGTTTGCGTGCGTGTCAAGTCTTGTGCTTTGTATGGAAAGACCAGCGTCCGAGTTTTCACGCCAAGTCCAGCGTGCCCTATATATAGAGGGTCGTGGCCGATTAGAAGAAAAAACACAATCGACATACAATTTATCTTTTTACCAGTACCTTTTACCTTTCGTCTAGTCTAGTCCTGGCCGAGCCCCCTAGGGTGTGGTAACCTTTGATGCCTTGCATCGAAAAGCAGTTGGTTCTCTTTGCCGTTATCGAATAATATCTTTGATGCTTTGCATTGAAAAGTAGTCGTACCTCCTCTCCGTTATCGAGGAAAATCTTTGTTGATTTGTTAGTAAATCATTTGTTCTTCGTAACGAAAAACAAAGTCGCGACTCCATAAATCAATACATTGCGCGGTGCAATCTTGTGTTGCGCGTTGCAAATTTGTATGCCAACAGCTTCAACAAGCCAAGAAAAATTGCAATGAAACAATTCTTATTCTACATCACTATCATAATCTTGTGGTTGCAGGATTTCCTCGTCAACTTTTTCATCGTCGCTGATCTCAAAGACGGAAATTTCTTTACGCTTTAATTCTTCAACAACATAAATAGGAACTTCTTCCCCCTCTTCGCCATCTGGACCGATGTCTTTGTCGTGAACATCAACATTCTCCTCTACATCATCCACTTGTATGGAAGCATCGTCTACCTCGTTTCCCTGCTCAACATCAGCAACGATACGACGTGTAGTATTACATGATTCCTGGTAGGCTAATTTATTTGGTCGAGGTTCATCATCATCATTCTTTTCTGTAATATCATATGTACCTCTCAGCTTGATAGGCAGAACCACCTTCCAAGGATGTCCATCCGTTGTGTCCTCCAAATAAACACATGTGCTAGCTTGGGACGCTAGCATGTATGGATCATCCTTTTACCAAAAGACAAAAGTATTTACACTTTTAAAATAACCATCCGACGTCATCTTCGCCCCTTTCTTCCTACTACCAGAAAGGTCATACCAATCACATTGAAAACAAATACTGATTTCTCCGGAAATGCATATGTACCTACACAAGCGGTTACATGTCATATCTATACCGTTCATTGGCAGCTCTTGCTTTAAGATGTGTGCTACCATCCACCGGTGTGTTGTTGCGCTAAGAATTTTTTGTGTTTTTTGCACAAACTAAGAAGGGGCAAAGAAAACAGTAACATGACATAAAGTGGAAAGCTTCCCTGTTTCCAGGCTGGGGCAGCCTGCTACTCTGTATATCCGTGTTTCCACGCTCCTAGCCCAACCCACACCTGTATAGCCATAGGCATAAACAGAGCATAATTTCCTGTCCACCTAGCACCATCTGTATAGCCATAGGCATAAACAGAGCATAATTTCCTGTCCACCTAGCACCATCGATCCACATTGCCTATCAGAACCCCAGTCTACTGTAATTAAGCAATAGACTCTTGCTGCTTCTATTCTCATTCGTCCACTCAAGGAACAGAACAAGAACAGGACGACCAACCAAAATGCCAAAATAATCTGCATCGTGGATGAGCACCGTGGAAACCAGTCGAGCTAACTATAAGTTTCTGCCACGTCCTTCCTAACCACCTATCAGTAAAATATGAACTTTTTGCTGCCTACGATAACACCACCACCGCCATCCACTGAACCAGCACAAAGAACCAGACCGTGCTGACCATGTCAGCTAAAGTAGAGGACGACGGGAGGCTGGAGCTTGCCTTGGGCTTCCTTCCAGTCCTATCCATCCTGTCCGTCACACCGACGCTAGGTGGATCCTTCGCGCCCATGCACACTGCCACACCAGTCGGCACTGCCGGCTGGCTTTGCCGTGCACAAGTCGGGGTTTTCCCAGGAAGCGAACCGGCTACCCATACTCTGGTACAACCCGGCCAAGAACTCCAACACCCCAGTCAGATTGTTGTCGGTGACGTGCATGGCGCGATGCTCGGCTAAGCGGCGAGCTTGGCCGGCACGATGCAGGAGAGCCGGTTGGGGTCCAGCGCGAGGAACCGCAGCCTGGGCATCGCCACCATGGACTCCCGGATGCTCCCGAAAAGGGCGACGTTTGACATGTCCAACGTGGCCAGTTTGGCCATTTTCTCCAGCTGCAGGCATCAACAATGGCGTCAGTGTGTTCTTGTTGATAGAGTGGAAGATGACTGGTGGTGGGGAATCACGGCAGGGATGGGTGAGAAAATACGGGGGAGAGAGGGGGCGAGCGAGGCAGACAACCTAAAAGCACCGGCGGAGATTCCTACGAGAAGGCAGGAAGGAGATAGTTGATTAGGCATTTTTTATTAAGGAAATTGTATCCAGCGGGTTCCCAGAGGGAGTGCTCAATTTCTATGCACGAATCTTGATGCCATAACGGATAGTAGTGATATGACCTGTACCCGCTAGTGCTGGTACATAATTCACACTTTAACTTTTCATCACACTGCAACGGAAAAACTTCCTTTAAAGCCCCATATATTTCAGCTTCTTTAGAGTTGTCCATACATACCTTCAACATGACGCCAGAATTTTGAGTCTATTATTTATCTGCCTCGACAGTACGAAACAAAGCACCATTCACACTGCAGGCTGTCATCCTATATACAACATATCTTGGCCATTTTGATATATCCTGCAAAGGTTTGGGTGAGTTTTTTAATTTTCTCACATGCTCTCTGAGCTAATGAGCAAACTCCTCATTGTGCCTCTTCTCCCAGTTCAGCACATCTTTTTTTTCAATTTTGCCTTGTGAAGCCTGTGGAAAAAATGTAAACTTGTTATGTATGAACTTAATTAAAATATTTTGCAACAATGTACTAGAGAGGTGATAGATACTTACTCAATATATGGTTCAACTTATGGATATTTGTCTAGTATATATCTATAAATTTTGGTCATCTTCTCTATTGGCAATAACAATAAATCTTTCAACACCGACGCCATGAACAACAGATGAAAATATACTTAATTCTCCTTCCCTGGGTTTAACCTAGTTATTCTTTTTACGACCCTTCGTACCAATGTTCCAGTCTGCAATGTTAAATCTGGTTTGTATGTCACTGTCGAAAAATCTGGACACAAATGTGGAGTTCTCATCGACGATATAGGTCTCAGCTATTGAACCTTCGGGCCTTGCTTTGTTACAAACAATTCCCTTTAGGTACCCAAGCTTTCTCTCAACTGGAAGCTGTCGGGACCCGGGGTTAGCTATGCAAGACTCGCTACAACACAATCATATGGAGAGCCGAGAACCGTACCCACTTGTCTAAGCAGACAAGGCCAAGCACAGAACGTTCTCGGAAAGCATCGAACGTGAGGGGCATCCCATCTAGGCCGGATGATCAACTGAGATGGGTCCTCATCATACGCACACAAGTCTAAATGATATGGGTGGTGAACTCCCATACTCATAGACAAGTCGCCTCAACCATACTATCGATTGTATCATAACCCTTACATAGACTTACTCCAGCCCGATCACTTAGTTGGGGTCTAGGGCGGGCTCGATCATATATCAAAGTGTGCACGTGACGGAGTCACGAGCAATCGCATCGCAATGCCCCAAGCTGCGCACATCTAAGAGCCACTTGGTGTATAAAAGACCGCCAGCCAGATCACAACTAAGGTCTCGAAAACCCATACTAAGACATGCATGTTATAATCATACACGCAGCACACATGTCTAGTATGAACAGCAGGTATCATTGCAATTCTGTACAAAGTGTACAACTTTATTGATAACTCTCACAAACTGCACACAGAGATCACGAGACCGTGATCCAACATTACAACAAGCATGCGGAAGCAAAGTAGGTCTGAGTACAGACAAGTTTAACAAATGGCTTAGAGAAGCCTCATTTATAAACAAGCCCTTCACGAGGGAACCAGTCTGCTGATTGGGACTACAGTAGCTTGGTCTTCAGTCGTCGAGCTCGAGGAAGAATCCACCTTCGGGGTCAGTGGGTTCATCTAACACATAGAATAAGCAAACGTGAGTACAAAGTCGTACTCAGCAAGACTAACGTAGGAACTATACTACTCATGCACATGTATCAAGGTAAAGGGAGGTGGGGTTCATAAGCAGAAGTGCCAGCTTTGACTTGGCTAGTCCTGAACTACGAGTACCAGAATTGAGGTAAGAAGCGTACACGAGTCCACTACATGTCTCCAACCAATTACACCACTATGGTGCCTTCCTCGACTTCCCACGAGAAAGCACGCCATAGCACTCACGCTTATCTTGGCAAGTTTTATAAGTATCCACTTCAAGTTGTCTAATAATCAAGCTAAGCTTTCCAAGCAGTCCCTTACCGCGGATGCGGCTATTCGAATAGTTTTGTTAAACCTGCAGGGGTGTACCGCTACACACACATGACCATCAGTTACCGCCTTTCGCCTCGACACCATTCAAGGGGTGTCGGCGAGGATGTTCACCACAACTGTTAACTCATAGCCGATATAGTCCAAGAATGCCGCCTACCTGGGTTGGCTACCACTATCGTGAACCCGGTCGGTTTACCGAAGTGGACCCAGATAATGTGTGCGTGGTGCATAAGTCGGTATCGGTTGAGCCGTTCTCTCACTTAGCAGCCAGGCCACAAACCTACCAGAACTCCGAACTACTGCGACATCTGGACATCGAAAGGGATGAGTTAGTAGGTTGAGAGGGGTCAGTGAGCCCAATGTGTGGTTGTAATCTTCATCTTGGATCACCGCACAAGAACTCGGACTTAGGGCGGTGTTCAACGAGACAACCCACTGTGTACTCCTACACAGCCTCTCATCGTTCACCTCGTATTAGGGTAGATTCACCAACACATTTCCACCATCATCAACATGATTGCTACCATCCCGACTCACATAACAGTATCAACATTGTATCAATCTAAGCATGCAATAAGCAGTAACAGTTGCAGGGGCCACACGATATCAAATAACTCCTACATTTGCTAGGATTGTGGTTTTCTTACTACTGTGACAAATGATAGGTCATGCAAAGGAATTGGTTCATCTATGCGGTAGAAACGTAGCATGGTAATCATCCTAAACAATGCATAAGCGATACTAAGAGGGAAGTGGGATTTTATCGACATGATCAATGGGGGTTTTCTTGCCTTGCTGACGAGGTTCAGTATCGGGGTCTTCAACGAAGGGGGTGATCTCGGGTTCCGGCTCCACCTCTATTCGACAAACAACACAAACACCGAAACAATAATAAAGACAATGCTCAAACACATGAGTTGAAGGTTTAAACTTGATGTATGTGTCACTGATGTGTGAGTTATTCCATTTAAAAGGAGTATATTGCAAATGAATTGCAAATTCAAACTCCAATTTGAATTCAAAAGAATGCATATGCAATGTTGCCACTGTTCACCCAATTTTATTTGGTCAAACATGAAAACAGATTGCATATTGAGAATCCTTGCATTTTTCTGATCATTTTAGACATATTATTTGTCCAATTTGGAGTTAAAATGAATTAGTTATGAATTTCCAAAGTTTAAAGCTTTTTCTGCCTTTTTATGAATTCATTTAATTGCTTTAACCTTTACTGCGTCATGCTGGCGCAAGGGTGACGTGGGGGGGTGCTGATAGGTGGGGCCACAACGTCAGTGTCACTGTTAATTAAAATGGTTTGATTTAACTTAATTAGGGAATTAACAGGGGCAGGGCCCACTGGCCAGTGACACTGCAGGTGGGCCAGGGTAGTTAATTAAGCCGGGGGGGTTAAGCTCTAATGGTGGGCTCGTCGTCGGCGCCACTGTAGTCACCGGAATCTCGTCGGAGTTGTGATTTAGGGCTCGGGGTGGGGATTGGATGGCGCAGACGGGTTCCGCGTCGTCTTCCGCGTCGATTCGAAGCAGCAGGGGGTCACGGGGACGACTGTGGCCACGCTGGCGTCGAGGATGGTGGAGGCCGTGGCTCGGGCTTCGACGAGAAGGGAAAACGTGCGCCAACTTGACAACGGAGTGCTACGTTAGACTCCTGGGACGTGCAGAAGCCAAACACACGCGCTGGCGAGGTCTTAGGGGCACGGGAGCACGCGCAACATCGACCATGGCGGCGACGGAGCTCTGCTCCCATGGCGGATTTGGATAGGAGGGGAACGGGGAGCTGCAAGGCTAGGGGAAATGCTCACCAGGCTTTGGTGAACACGCCGGTGTAGTCTACGGAGGCGAGGAGGCTCCGGAGCTTCCGGAATTTGAGGTGGATCCGCGGCGGCCGGAGACGAAGACGATGAAGCTAGTGACGCGTGCAGGTCCTCTTCCCTTCGATTGGCGGTGTAACTCACGGTAGCAGACAACGGCAGAGACGATGGACACGATGGCGCGGCTCGGGGACGACGGTGGCTACGGGCGCTTCACGTCATGGCGACGGCGGCGCTCGGGTCGCCGTCGGGCTTGGCGAGAGAGAGAGAGCGAGAGCTTCTCAAGAGGGGGGGAATGGATGCACGGGTCTTCCAGGCGTGGCATGGCGCGGCTAGAAGGAGCGGGAGGGTCAGGTGGAGGCTGGGGCGTCGTCATCGTGCTCGGTTGACTCGGTGGCTTTCCACCGAGCAGCTTGGGGGCGCGGGGAGGAAGACGACAGGGGGAGGGCTGCTGGGCCTCGCCCTGGGCGACAGGTAAGTTTTTTTCTAATTCCTATCTGTTTAATCTTTCCTTTCTTTTTATATTTATTTTTTTTCCCAATTAAATAAAATAGTTAGGCATTTTTATAAATGCTCAAAATTTATATTTGGACTTACATGACCAGTAGCTAGTCATTCCCAACTTTTGAACATTTTTTTAATTCAAAATATTTGAATTCCAATGTCCTGTTTGAATATTTGAAAAATCCATGAGCATGGGATTGCTACCACATCACTTTATATGTGATCACACTCATTTATGTGACTTTTCAAAAATGCAAAAGGAAATTTTGGAGCAACTTTTTATCTGGACATTTGAATTAAATTCATCTGGGGGGTGTTCTCTTCCCATTTCAATTTCTTTTGGAAATTTTTAACATGATGCAAAGTGAGACTTGATCCTTGCACATACCTAACAGAGAGTTCTGACAGAAACATCCAACCATAATGGACAGGGCCCCTTAGAAGTGCCTCCTCTGGAAGATGAATAGGAAGGTGCATCATCACATCAAAGAAAGTAGGTGGGAAGACCTTCTCAAGGTTGCAAAGAATTAAAGGGATTTCTTTCTTCAATTCTTCAACGACTTTGACATATAGTGTCTTGGAACACAACTCCTCAAGAAACCTTCCTAGTTGGGTGACAGCTTCAGACGTATCCTTCGAGGCAATGCCTCTAAGACCAACTGGTAAGATAGTCTAGAGGAGTATGTGGTAATCATGCGTCTTCAGGCCATGTAATTTACCAGTTACCACATCCACATATGTTTTCAGGTTTGCAGCGTGACCGAATGGGAATTCAACGTCTGCCAGAAACTTCCACAACTTTATCTTACCTTCCTTTGTAAGCGTCCAGGGAGCAGGAGGCTTCTTTAAAGTACCCTTATTTTCACACTTTCTTTCAACCAATAGTCCTTCCACATATTCAATTTCTGTAAATCCAATATTGCACTGATTGTATCCTTGTTCTTGCCCTCGAGTTCAAGAAGTATACCAAGGATACTCTCACATATGTTCTTCTCAATGTGCATGACATCCAGGTTGTGAGGTAACAAAAGAGTGTGCCAGTAATCCAAATCATGAAAGCAAGCCTTGAGGTGCCATGTAGGATGATTCACGCTCGCATACTTTCTCTTTCTAGTTTTATTTTCTGGGTACTTGCCTGGTTTGAAATTCTTCTTAGCAACCTCTTTCGTGAACTTCAGTGGTCGTTTACCAAACTCCGTCTTGTTATTAAAAGCTTTCGTCTGTTTTTTGAAGGTATGTCCATCATGAAGGAATCGACGATGGCCAATACATCCAATTTTATTTTTCAGTTTCACATTGCAAGGATTTTTCTCGCAAGATGCACATGCATAATAACCCTTTGTGCTTCGAACTGAGGTAGTGCCCTATGCACGATAATCATGAATGGTCCAAAGAATCGCCGCACGCAAGTTGAACTCTTTATTATCCAAAACATATTTTGTTGGTACAACATCCAGAGCTTCTTCAAATCATGAATCAGTTGTTGCATGAATACATGAAGATCCTTTCCTGGTGAATATTTTCCCGGAATCAGCAATGCCATCATGAAATTGGATTGGTCCATGCACATCCAAGGTGGGAAGTTGTAAGGAATGAGGAAACCCGGCCACGTACTGTATGTACTGCTCATGTGTCCAAAGGGATTGAATCCATCTGTTGCAAAGCCTAACCTCAAGTTGCGAGGATCTGCAGCAAAGGGTTTATGGACCTCATCAAAGTTCTCCCATGCCTTGCCATCAATGGGGTGCCTCATGACATTCTTCTCTACATCTCTCCTGTCCTTGTGCCACCGCGTATGCTCTAGCATTTCTCTGGAAAAAAAAATCTTTGGAACCGTGGGATTATCGGAAAGTGTCGAAAGATCTTGTGAGGAACCTTTCTCTTTCAATCCTAGTATCTCCACCTTGAATGAACACACTCTGGAAAATGAGTACTGCTATCATGGTCTCCCCAAAACAAACTGCAGTCATACTTACATACATCAATTGTCTTATAACCCATACCAACTTCAGAAAGAACTCTCTTAGCCTCAGCATATGATTTCGGAAGGTTGATTTCCGCAGGCATAAATATTTTTAGTTCAGCAAAGACAAAATCGAATGCCCTGTTGGTCATATGGTTTTTTGTTTTCCCATGAAGAATCCTAAAAATGAATGACAACCGTCGCGTACTACTGCATCCAGGATATATTTCTTCCTGCGCTTCTTGCAATAATTTTCTAAAAACACCTATGTCACCTGATTCACATTTTTTTCTCCAAAAAAGGGAATATATTAATATCGGGAAGATAGCAATTACACCCATGCCTCTGCACCTACAAGATGTGGTAAAGGCATCCAGGATGCACACAACCAAAGGAAAAAAAAGGAAAATTACCTGATTCATATACCAAGACTTCCATCAAACCTCCGACAATATCATGACGTGATGCGTTCAGAATCTCAAGATCATCAGACTCGACAATTTCATCAGGATATTTGTTGTTACTACCAATACATTCCCCATGAAAGATCCACGTCGTATAGGAATTTCACATACCATTGATGTATATGTGATGTCGAACAATTTCTACGGCATGGCTGTACAAATTACGACACCTAATGCATGGGCACACCATTTTTGAAGCCCCGTTGTTATGAAGAAGCGCGAAATTCATAAAACATTTCAGGCCCTGAGTGTATTCCGTGGTCATCGTGGCTTTAATATTAATCCAGGAGCGATCCATTTCCTGAAAAAACATAAGATATGTTGCATACGATTTTGCATCGCAAAATCAAGGAAACCAAAACAATTTGTCTTTTAGTAAATAGATCACACCTGAAATCAACCCTGTTTCACTCTATCGCCGTTGCGCATCACTTCTCCGTTCAGCAGGGGCGCCTCGCTTCTCCATTCAACAGGGATCCTCCCCTCGCCGTACCGCCCAAGCCGTGTTCACCTCGCCGTGCCGCCCTCTGGCCTTGCCGGAGACGTAGTAGTATAGGAGGGACCTAAGTACACCTTCCCAATTCCTTTTATAAGAGATCCCAATTCCATGTTCCCGCCATGAAAAATAAGAGATCCCACCATGGAAAAAAAGAGAACCCGCCATGAGAAAGAAGATATCTCGCCAAGAGAAAAAGGAGATCCCACGCATCGACCAAGCCGAAAAAACGTTACCACTTTTTTTAAGCACTCAATAAATGACGCTCGAAACATTTCATGTGACACTAAACAATGTCTCAGAAAATACACGCCCATAATGACGGTGAAATGTGTCATTTAAAATTTCGTTAGGACGTCACGGAAGTTCCCCTGAAGATCCAGATAGGGCGGATTTTAATTGTGACGGTACCCGTCAAAGAAAATCAAACTTCGATGACGTTTGTCCCTCTATCACGCGGGTTTTTGTCAAAAAATATCCCCGATTTTGTATGTACTTCTACCATCGGATTGCGCAGTAGCGGAGAATCCCTTGCAGTCGGATCTTTCTCTCATGAGAAGTTTCTTCATCAGACGTAGCAAAGCCTAGCCTATCTATCAAAGCCCGAGGGATGCGGTGACCATTGTTGAGCTCCTTGGTCCTGCCCCCTTTCTTCTTCGGTGCAGCTTGCTCCACTTTTCCTGGAGCATCATAATCGAGCATAGGGGACTCATTACCGAATTCTAGTTCAACGGACATCCTGTGAAGAAGAAATAGGAACGAAGGAAAATAGACATAGGTATGATCAAGCTCCAGCAAAAGTTTTGAAAACGGTTTTAACAAGATATTCGGTAAGATTAGTTTTGGTGCATGTTCTCATCTGTGCTGAGCTAGATCAATTTTGCAAGAAACTGATCTAACACAGAACAAGTTGATTGAAAGATCAATCCAAAGTCTAACGTGAATTGGAGTGGAAACTGAGATGCCACAAACATTTTTCCACGGAGAAAGGGTTCCACTGGATCTAGAAAACTCTAGAAAATTCAATAGAAAAAACCTAAGAACATTGATCCAAACTCGTAGAAGATCAAAAGAGGAAAAGAGATTGGATCGAGCCCGGCGTACCCTAACTTGGTGACGGACGACAGCTACGGCGACGGGAGCGGTGAACACGAAGCTCACGTCGATAGGGAAGTCCACGATGATGGTTGTCCGGCATGTAAGCAACGCATTCGTCGAAGAGATTGAGATGCACGACGATGCGCTTGACAGACGAGAGGGTGCAATAGAGAGATGAGGTGAGGTTAGGTTTCGCTGGGGGTGGACGCCTTATATAGTGGACGATCTGACGGATCTGCCAAATTGTATCAAACGGCTCCCAGCTATTGTCTCTTCGGATTCTACAGCGAGGATCTCGTGGCGGATCGCGAGAAAATCTCAACGTATCGAAATATACGGATCTCCACGGCCGAATCCAAACACTCGACCTTGAGTAAAAATTTGATAAAAGTTGACATCATTCTATTCAGAACACAATGATGTTCGAAGAAAAATGCATATCGTTTCAATTTTGCTTGACCATATTAGACTAGACATATTGGAAACGAAAGAATAGAAGGGATAGGGTCTGAAACTTATCACCTCTAAATCAAACAGAAAAACGAAGCTAAAGGTGATAAGCATAGGGGACAAAAAATCAAAGCGAATCAAAAGACAGAACTTAAAGACAAACATGCAAACGAAACTAAACACTCAAACAGTATGAAATGAATATATACATGGGAGTGAGGTTTAGTATTACAGAACGTTGCGTGAGTGTAAAATGTTTACCTCACATCTCAAAGCACATGACCTCTTGTCATCCAATGATTTCCTGAATATATCTGCCAATTGATCTACAATTCTGACATGGCTGATTACAATATCTTCACGCTGAACATGTTACGAAGAAAATGATGGCGAATGTCAATATGCTTCATGCGATAGTACCGCACTGGATTGTGAGAAGTTTTGATGGCACTCTCATTATCACATAGAAGGGGATTTTTCTTCACACGAATACCATAATCTTTCAGCGTCCCTAAAGGATCTAAGTGCAGCATGAGCCAGGAGCAATATATTCGGCTTAAATAGTAGATATTGGTACACAGTTTTTCTTCTTCGAAGCCCAACACACAAGAGATCTTCTGAGGAAATGACAAGTGCCTGAGGTAGATTTACGATTGACTCGATCACCAGCCCAGTCCAAATCATAATACCCAATAAGATCAAACCGAGCACCTTTGGAATACCATAAGCCCAAAGTTGGTGTGTGAGCTAGATATGGAAGGATTTGCTTAACAACAATATGATGTGATTCTTTTGAATTGCATGAAATTGAGCAAAAATACATACTGAAAGCATAATGTCAGGTCTATAAGCACATAGATATAAAAGAGAACCAATCATAGACCAAAATTTCTTCTGATTGAAGGGTTTACCCTGCTCATCTGCATCAAGAAACCCACTGGTTGGCATAGAAGTCTTGATTGTTTTGCAATCAGTGAGGCCAAACTTCTTTAGGAAATCCTTCAGATATATTTCCTGAGATATGAATGTCCCATTATTTTGTTGACGAATCTGAAGTCCGAGGAAGAACTTCAATTCATCCATCATGGACATCTCATATTTCTTCGACATCATTTTGGCAAATGCTTCGCTGATATCAGGGTTAGTACAGCCAAAGATAATATCATCTACATATATCTGACACACAAATAAGTCACCATTATAGGAGCGAGTGAAAAGAGTTGGGTCAGTTCTTCCTGGTTTGAATCCCTTCTTGAGAAAAAAATCTTTAAGAGTTTCATACCAAGGACGAGGTGCTTGCTTCAACCCATAAAGAGCTTTGTGAAACCTGTACAACATGTCAGGATTCTTCAGGTCTTCAAAACCTGGTGGCTGCATAACATATACTTCTTCCTCGATTTCACTGTTAACAAAAGAACTTTTGACATCCATTTATATAGAAAAATACCATTGTAATTTCCAAAGGCAAGCATAACACGAATGGATACGAGACGAGCTACTGGAGCATAAGTTTCTCCGAAATCAATACCTTCGATTTGGGTGTAACCTTGTGCAATCACTCGTGCTTTCTTTCTTACCACAATAGCATTTTCATCTTGCTTGTTGTTAAATATCCACTTTGTACCAATGATATTATGCGTCGGAGGATCAGGTCTCTAACTAGGGACGAGACTTTGTTTCTCTCGAACTGGTAAAGTTCTTCGATCATAGAAGTTAACCAGTCTGGGTCGTTCATGGCTTCAACAAAATTTGATGGTTCTAGCATGGAGACAAACAAGAAATTTCTACAAAAATTATCCAAACGAATACGAGATCGAGTAGTGGGACTTGGTTGAAGAATGTCTTCGAGGATATAATCAATATCAACCCTTCTTCGAACTCTAGATAATACTACTTCGTTTGCTTGTGGCTCAGGATCTTCTTCGAGATCAACTTGACCTTCGGGATCAGCTTGTCCTTCGGGATCAACATGTTCTTCGTTCATGGGTTCTTCTTCATCATGTCCATGATTGTCTTTAGGATTTTGATCTCCAGCACCCCGGGGTATGTGTGGGAACATTGGATCATCATCATCCTTGTTGACTTGACGAGGATTTCCTTTGAATGGGCGAATATCTCCAATTGCCATGGAGCTGATCACTTCATCCAGAGGAGGTTCATCTAGATCATGAGGCAAATGCTCTTTTTGAGAGCCATTAGTTTCATCAAACCTCACATTTACAGTTTCCATAACCTTCCCAAAGTGAGAGTTATACATTCTGTAAGTGTGAGAATTTGAGCCATAACCTAAGAGAAAACCTTCATGTGCCTTAGGGGAAAATTTAGAGCAATGATTCATATCTCTAATAAACATGGAGCACCAAGCACCCTAAGGTACGAAACATTAGGCTTGTTACTAGTGATAACCTCATGTGAAGTTTTCTTCAGGAACTTATGAAGGTAAAACTTCTTGATGATATGGCATGCAGTGTTAATTGCTTCGGCCCAGAACCTTATAGCAGTCTTGTATTTAGCAAGCATAGTTCTGGCTATCTCAATAAGAGTACGATTCTTTCTCTCAACAACACCATTCTGTTGAGGTGTATAAGCAACAGAGAATTCGTGAGTACTACAATAATCATCAAGAAAATATTCAATATGAGTATTATCGAATTCAGTTCCCTAATCGCTTCGGATGTGCTTCACTTTTAATTTGTATTCATTCTGAGCTCTATTTGCGAATGACTTGAAAATCTCAACAACTTTGCTCTTTTCATCAATAAATAAAACCCAAGTGAAGCGAGAAAAATCATCAACAATAACGAGACCATACTTGTTACCTCCCAAGCTAGCATAAGTTTGGGGACCAAATAGATCCATATGAAGCAATTCAAGAGGACGAGTAGTAGTCATGATTTTCTTTGTTGAATGATGTTTCTTTGTAAGCTTCCCTGCTTCACAAGCACTACAGAGATGATTCTTGTCGAATTTTACTTGACTAAGTCCAATGACATCATTCTTATTCACTAGTGTTTGAATATTTCTCATCCCTGCATGACCTAGTCTTTTGTGCCAGGACCATCCTGACGAGGCTTTTTTCCATTAAGCAGGTGGAAACAGCAGGGCCTGAAGAAAAATCCACAATGAATAAATCTCCTTTTTGATAGACATCGAAGACAAATGTATTGTCATCCAGTGAAAACACAACACAACACAAAGAAGAAAACAATACAAGCATGCCCATATCACATAGTTTTGATATTGACATCGGATTATATCCAAGAGATTGGAGTAGCATAACTTTGTCAATATGCTTATCTTCAGATATAGCAACCTTACCCAAACCAATAACTTTACCCTTGTTGTTGTTGTTGTTGTCACCGAAGGTAATTTACCTTTGAGAGGATTGAGTGAGTTTTTCTTCGGTGAAAAACTCTTTTTCTCCGGTCATATGATTTGTGCAACCACTGTCCGTGACCCATTCGGATCCACCGGAGACATAGACCTGCAGAAGAATTAGTTCTTCTTAACCACTCACAAATTAGCAGGTGACTAAGAAGGAGTAGGTGCACTAGTAGATGCAGCGAAATAAAAGAGAGTAGGATTATATCTACAAGGAGGACCATCAAGCACACCATAAATGTAATTCCTCCCCGAAGGGTTAGGGCAAGTGTGAGCATAGAAAATCTTATCATTGTTAACACGATGGCGAGAAACATTACGATTAACATGATAGTATTCCTTTTGAGGAACATTTGATTGGGGAACCAAAGGATAATTTCTCTCTTCAAGAGAATAGAAGTATTTCGGTGGTACCGAAGATTTTTCCTGCATAGAATGGTTAGCAGGAAGTTTCTCAACGACTGACTTGCGCACCCAGATTTCTCTCTTATAGAAACCATTCTTTGGAGGGGTACCAACATATTTGGCCAAAACTTTTCCTTCCTGATCTTTGATAAGTTTGTAGTCAGAGTCAAGTTACTCGTCAACAATGGCCTTATCAATTTTGCAGTTGAAACCTGAAAGGTTAGCAATATAAATGGGCTTTTCCTTCGCAAAAACCCACACATTTTTTGCATACTGCTTGCGTTCCAAATAAGTGATATCAGGGTTTAGCTTCCTTTCGAAACCAACACCTTGATTTCTAGGATTCATGTTAATAGGAGCCTTCTTTAGGATATCACAGAGATACTGGTATCCCTGAACATTTTTCAACATACTTTTTTCAAACAAATCTTTCAACCTAAGGAGTTCCTCGGTAACAGCAGAATTTTCCTCATCCGAGGGATTAGTATCATCAATAACCATAGGCTCTTTGCCTTTGTTCAGTTTAGAATAAGACTTATTTTTACTTCGGCCGAAACAAGTTAAGCATGGTGAAGCAAAATCAGTTTTAGCTTTGGAACCTTGTTGAGCCATGAGAGAGAGGTTAACATTTTCCAATTCTTCATGAGCCTCTGTCAGTTTTTCGAGAGCCATTTTCCTTTGAAGAAATTCATAGATGAGCTTCTCATAGTCCACTAAAAGAAGATCACGCCGACTGGATAGTTCCTCAAACTTCTCCTTCAGAGAAGCATGCTCGTTAGTTAAAGTTTGACCTTTCTCCATCTCATCGATCAACAAGGTTTCTGATTTCTTAATAGTTTTGCTAAGTGAATCAAGCTCGTCTTTTTGGATAGAAGTAATTTTAGCACAAGTGATTTTAGAGTCACTGTCATATGAGGAGCCATCAGAAGTATCATAGGTAACTTTAGAGGAAGATACCTTGGCCTTGGCCATGAATAAGTAGGCAGGAGTTTCATCTTCGCTGCTGTGGTTGGTGAATAATGAGCTCGAAGAAGATTTCGAAGCAGGAGTCGAAGCGAATGCAATTCCAGCAACACCATCAGATTCTGATCCTGAACCAGATCAATATCTTGATTCTACTTCGGATCCAGATGCTTCTTCTTTGGAGTTCATTTCCTTCCCCAAATAAGCTTTGGCCCGATGAGAGCTGCTTCGGCGTGATGAATAAGTCTTCGAAGATGAGCCCTCACGCTTCTTGTGATACTTCTTCTTCTTGTGATCATCAGAATCATTTTTCTTCTATATTCAGTGTCTTGATTCGTATTTCCTTGGCTCATAGCTTTTGGATGATTTGTGAGACTTTCTAGAGGAGTGCCTGTGAGAATGCTTTGATTTTTTTTCAATTTCCCATCGAGGAAAATCAGCAATGTAATGGCCTGGTTTCTTGCATTTGTAAAAATAGTTGTCTTTCGCTGGTGAGTTTCTTGAGGACGAGCCGTGAGAGGAATTTCTAGGGTGCCTTGATGAGTAATTCTTCTTCGGTGATGAGGAGCTTTTTTGTTTCAAATGATTGAAGCGCTTCATGATTAGAGATAAATCCTTTCCAATCCTAGTAGTTCATATGATTCACCGCCAGAAGCAGAACTTGCATATGAAGAAGACTGGCATGGAGATCTTGCCTTCGGGGCACGTGCTTTTCTTCGAGATCCATTGACATCACGTTTCTCATCTACTTCCATCTCAAAGGTTGTGAGCCTCTGAAGAATGTATGCAGGAACCAGAGTTCTGAAGTCAGTTCTCTCTTTGATCATTAACACAAGGTGAGCGAAGAAATCATCCAGAGACCGAAGCAAAGTTCTTACAACCATTTGGCTAGTGACATCAGTTGCACCAAGGGATGTCAATTCATTCGTTAGAGCAGTGAGTCTTCTGTAGATAGAACCAACCTTTTCACCTTAATGTCACTTGAACCGATGGAATTTTCTTCGGAGTGTGTCAATTTGAGCATCTTTCTTTGTAGAGACACCTTCTCCAATCCTCTCAAGATAGTCCCAGACACCTTTGGTAGAGGGGATATTCTTCACTTCATGATATTTCATAGGAATCAAGTAATTTGTGATGAATACCCAAACTTGTGAATCAAGTGATAGTTTCTTCATCTCATCAGGAGTAAGAGCATCTTTGTCCACGACTGTAACTCTAGTCTGAACAACATCCAAGGCAGCTTTATAAATGGAGACAATGTTTCTCATCATCTTGTCCTTCCAGTATGGGTAGTCAGTTCCATTGAACACAGGAATAGGTTCGCCAGAACAAATAGCTGCAAACGACATACTTGGCAACACTCCATGAGCTTAGTCCAAAACACGTAGAGCATAAGGAGTGCCTAGCGTTGATACCAATTGAAAGACCAAGGATGTGATCAAAGGGGGAGGGGGTGAATGATCACTTCAAAATTTTCGACAAAAACTTCAAAGTGAAGCAAACGGTGGCTAAAGGAAGAACTACAGAACATATAAATGGGAAGCAAAACTACACAATGAAGCTAAACATAGTGAAGCAGAACATAACGAAGCACATCATGGAAACTAAATGTACTGAATGTAAATGCAGAAAGGTAGAACGAGCCTAAGTAGGCAGAGATGTTTGTTCGACCAGCTCACACTCTGAAAAGTGCTACGTCTGGTTGGAGGGACTTGTGATTGAACAAAGGAGCTAACTGTCGGGATACGGGGCAGAAAACACAAATTTTTCATACCTAAGGTACCCGAACCCAAGATCTATGCTATGGCGATGTAAAGTAAACGAGGGAATCGGTGTTCATAACTTTGAAGACCGAAAGAGGGAAACGTTCTTGTGAACGTGGCTGGCGTAGACTCGGAACTACGACCTCCCTGTCGTGTAGTAGACCACCGGCGAGGATGACTCCCGGTTGACCTCCAGCGATGAAGTAGCACCACAGGTGTAGTGCCTCAAAGAGATTATACACGTACAATACAATCGATGTTCCTCCCGGGCCCTGAACCAGGCGAGAAGCGGAAGAAAGACGGATTCGGATCCCAACTCCAGCAGAGCGATGGCCTACCTTATGGTGGAGAACTCCAGTCCAGGTGCAGACTCCAAACAAGGGGAGTCCACTTCCAGGAAGGAGAAGGAGAGAGTGAGGAATAATTGTGTGTTGGAAAAAGGGGGGCCTACCCCTCCTTATATAGGCCAAGAGGGGTGCAATCCTCCTCCCCCTCCACCATGTGGGACTAAAATCCCAAGAGGGGGAGTGCGCCGGCCTAGGGGGGGATGGGCCCCACCCTTGGCGCCAAGCCCAAGGGGTGAACCCCCTCCTCCCCTAATGGGCCCCATAGGTCCATATTGCCTTTTTCCATTTTTTAATTATTTTTAATATTTTTAAATATTTAATTCAGATAATTAAATAATAAAACGTTATTAAAATAAATTAAACTTTATTTTGAACCATTCAAAATGTCCGGAACAACTTCCGTCCTCCTCCGGAACTATTCCGGTGATTTCTCCTATTTCACCGATTGATCCCGAAACTGTCCTATGCATCGATTGCCCTTAAGTGTAACACCCTAACGGTCCAGGAAACAGCAGGAATGGTCGAGAATCTTCTCATGGACCAATGACTAGTCAGTTGGACCTGGTTACAATCCTTGACAGCCCCTTCGCTTCCATCGAATGAACTTCAATCGCTTTTGGAAACCGTTAACGATACGACGTAATCCCTTTTTGCTGCTGTACTTTTTTTGTGCGAGGTTCGATCGTCGGTATCCCACATACCGTGTTAACATCGCGTTCACAACAAACAAGTTTACTTGTCCGTGCCTATTGCATCTCCCGTGACCTAGTCACCTGCTTGCAAGCTATTGATGCAATATCACCGAGTGGGCCCAGAGTACCTATCCTATTACAAGGACTGACAAATCCCTCTCTAATCTATTAACATACTCATCAACCATCTTTTTCGGAATACCCAAAGTTCACCGTTATAGCCAACATATTTCAGTCAGGCGGTGGGATACAAATCAAATTCGCCTCATAGATGACAATTACGTATGATCATTACGGTCTAAGGACTAAGCCATTCGTTACAAAGTCATCGCAACGCTGAACTATGTGACTCGATCACATTGCAATACTTTAGGTGGGTGTATGTCCATCACATCATTCCCCTAATGACATGACCTCATTGTCAATGGACTTAATTGTCGCCATGATCAGGAAAGGTTGATCAATCAATTGCCCAATGAGATAGTTTACCCGAGTTAAACTACGGACCTATGTTTTATACTCGCCTATATTAGTATTTCCAAGTAATACAGTTATAGCACAGTATAAAACGTATTATGAACAAAACGGATATGTGACAAATATCTTTATTAATTTTTCTCTAGGGCACATATCCAACACTAACCTCTCTCCGTCGGTTTATCCACTACACCAATATCCTTGATCTTGGCCAGTTTTGACTCATGGTAGATTATTGAGGAAATCTCTGAAACCTTTGACAGACTTGAACTTGGAGGAGACAATTACTCTTCTGTGACGCCCCCAAAATCAATCCGTGTACAGTAATCATACACGCAGGGTACACGGCTGAGATTAGGATGCCACGGTGAGAATATCACAGCACAACACTAAACACAAAAGAATAAACCAATATATTACAATAAAGGGGGGTCACGCAGACCCGAATACATAAGTTATACAAGCCAAAATATCTGAGTACAGACATAGTTAGTCAAGTTTTTCCTTAAGAAGGCTAGCACAAATAACATCAGAGATACAGATCGAAAAGGCAAGGCCTCCTGCCTGGGAGCCTCCGAAACTACTCCTGGTCCTGGTCAGCGGGGGTCTCGACGTAGTAGTAACCGCCTCCGGGGTACTCCTGCTCCTGGGCTCCAACGTCGACTGCAGCGGCCGATCAGGCAAAACATAAAAGGGGAAATAAAGCAAAGGTGAGTATCTAGCATACCCGCGAGTCTTACGTCCGCTACTAAGCATTATGCATTTGTATCAACGGAAAGGGGAGGCTGTATATAGTGGATCGCAAGGTAGAAATCAGAATAAGGATAAGAAGCTAGGCCTATCGAAGACTAGCATCTTCCGACGATGTCTTGCAGCATGAGAAGAGAAATAGCCAACAGTTCATATAAAGCAATAAAGTAACAATGAAGCAGAAGTTGCTGCAACATTGTATAATATAAGTTGCAATGATTAATAATAATAATGCCTCCGAGTTCACTTCCTCGACTCCCTGCGAGGAAGAAGACCCGGAACCATACAGTTTAATAGTAATAGTTCCTAGTGGTAAGATCCAGCTTCAGCATAAAGCGTCCTGTTATCGTGGACACGGCTATTCGAATAGATTAAACTCCCTGCAGGGGTGCACTACTGTTCAGCCTGCACGCTCGGATCTCCAGGGTGGCGGGAACCTTGTTAGGGAACGCCCCACCGAGGCTATCCGACACGATGCAGCCCATCCTAGGCTCAACAGAGAGGCCATCCGCCGGACTATATCCTATGCGCCAAGGGGTCTAGGACCCTCACCCTTGCACGCTCCTGCACGGTGCGTGGCTGGCCGGTGAAGAAAAAGCAAATCCAAATACACACCGTCCGGACGAAGAAGACACCACTTCCCGGCGCAGGCCGCGGTACTGCTGATGTCTGAAGAGCTTTCGGACAAACTACGACGCAGGGGAGCCCATAACTCCTTATCCCACGTGAAGATAGTGCGTACAGACCAACGGGCCTCTCAAGTCATCCGCCGAACCATTTAGCATTTTAATTAACCTGCGTGACAACCGTTATCGTTGCCTCGACTTAACCGACCCGCGGTCAACGACAGCAGTCAGGACCACCAGTACATCGGTGCCTGCCCTGTCGTCCCACCAAGTCACTGCGGTTACCAACAAGGTGAACCGTCTCCTTACCTTGTCTCGCGTGTGCTCTTGGTAGAGCTCGACTTTCGTGGTTTGGTAACTCTCGCGAGATACGAGCAGGGGCCAAGCACGCCAGCAACGTCGGTCGTACCCTCCCTGTCGTTCCCGACGATATACCTCTCGCGGGCACCGTTGGGTCGCCCGACTTTCTTACCTTTAAGGACAACCGCTGTTCAGGACCCTATGGAGGCAAGACAAAGTCAGCCTCGAGTGGAGTACAAGGATTACTCCTGGATAGCTCACACTTGAGGTGACTAGGCATAACCCAGATAGGGGCCTATGTCGGTGTCTGCTTTGTTCCGTACCTGTGCGGTTGTATATATTGTATCCGTGTTCACCCCCCTGAGTGATCACGGCCCTCTATCTAGTCCTAGCTAACAATGCGCAGGGTTCACTGCTGAAATATGCATAAGTAATAATAGGCAGCATAGGATAAAGGAAAGGTACATCAAGGGGCGACAAAATCAGGCTATGCAATTGAATAGGAGTATAACGTAGCAGCAGCAGTAAGAATGCCTAGTGCAAGAAAGTACGGAAAAGGTAGGCGATATCTGGGGAAGAGAATGGCTCTGCTTGCCTGGAAGCTCGCGGGTAGGGGCAGGGTCGTCGACGAAGTAGTCGTACCCGGCAGCAGTGTAGTCGGCGGTAGCAGCGGGGTCTACCGAAGATTAAGGGGGGGAGGAAACAGTAAATAGACAGCAATAACATACAAACATATGCATGACATGATAGATGAAATGTTAACGGTGTTCTAACGCAGTGCAATGCACGTTGCTCGGAGTGGGAATTCATCTGGGGATGAACTACCGGCTCCGGGTGATTACCGGACAGGGTGTCCGGAGGGGGAAGGGTTCATGCCGGAGGTGTCGTGGGTACCGGACAAACATAAGGGGGGTGCATCCGTGTTAGTTGAACCATTCCGGACAACATTCGTGTTCGGAATAAATTCATCCGGCAGGTTTTTACCGGCACCCGGAATTATCGACAGACAGCCCGAAGGGGGGAATGTCGATGATCGGTGTGTTAGGGGGGTGGGATAGACATACGGATAGCGTATTATTATTCGTTGTATTTTTCTGATCAATTTTCATGTATAAAGTTTTTGAATCTGAATTACTGTTTAAAAGATATTGAATTTTAAAGTTTAAAACATTTTAAATCAATTTCTGGAATTATTTTAAATGTTTAATACACATTATCCAGAACAGTATTGGTTGACTGGTCAACTGACAGAGGGGACCCACCTGTCAGCCTCACAACATTTATAATCATTTTAATTAAATCTAAATATAGCCAGGGCCCACCTGTCATGCACACATATCACTTAACAGGGGGGGTATTTTTGTTAATGATTGATTAGGGGCTAACCTCACCAGGAGGGCCCCACTGCCAGTTACACAAGGGGGGGCAGTTAGTGCTAATTAAATTTCTGACGCAGTGGCCCCACCTACCAAAGAGACAAAGGGGGCTAATCCCCTACACTCGCCGGCGACGACGTACAAAGGAGGTCCGGTGAGGGGGTTCCTGGTCGCCACAGGGTACCAAATCGGGCGGGGTCGGGCGCGTTCGAAAGAGGAAGCTAGCGCGCGTCGTTCCGTGCCATTAGCGCGCCCTGGAACGGCCCATGGCGATGGCTGCGTCGAGAGGGGCGGCGGGGAGCTCGGGTCGATGACGTGGACGGCGACTGGACGGCCAAAACGAGCACGAGAGGGGGCCAACGCGAAGCTGGGCTCACCGGGGTGGCGTAGGGGAGGGCAAGCTGCTCGTGGGGGCGTCAGTGAGGGAGAATTTGACGACGAGGTCGTCGTGGCCGTGGTTGAAGAAGAGGAGGTCGGCGTCGCGGTGAGGGCGCGGGAGCTCGATTGCTTGCCGAGGGAGACAAAGGCAAGGACCGCGCACACGCTGGACACGACGGCGGGGTCGGGGGAGCTCAGTGGCCGCGCGGGCTCGAGGTGGCGCCCATGGCGGTTTCGGGACGGGAGGAGGAAGTCGACCGCGAGAGAGAGGGGAGGCGAGATCCAGGGGAGGGGAAAATAGGGTTAGGGTTGGGCGCAGGGGCGCCGGCGCGACTTGTAGCCGCCATGGTGCCGTCGATGGCCGACACGGCGAGGGCCATCGCGGTGGCCACGGCCGATGGCCGCCACGGGGGGGGGGGGGGTGCGTGAACAGGGGAGGAAGATGACCCCCCCCGGGGTGGGCTTTGGGCTGGATTCGGTGGGGGTTGGGGAATGGGCCTCGGGCCAGAGGGGGGTTAGTTAGGTTTAGTTTTATTTCTCTTTTCTCTTTTCTTTCTTTTCTCTTTTCTTTCTTTTCTTTTTATTTCCTTTGTATTTATTTTACTAGTTTTGCATTTTAGTAAAATGTGTTAGATGACCCACAAATAACTTCACACTATAAGGCAGTGCCACAAAAAGTTTGGGTAACAACAAAAGTCATTTAATATTTTATTTAAATATAAAATGGTTTATATGAGGTTTTTGGCTATTGTTTATAATTGTTTAATTTATTTGATAGCACAATAAATACCCATGACCACATTGCCATGGTCCCATGATTATTTGGGATTTTATGAAAGTGGTTCCAAGATTTTTGGGAAAAGATTTATTGTCACCAAATTTTTAATAATCACTAAAAGGCACTTTAGCGTTTGTTTGAATTTTATTTCAAATGGCTTGGACTTTAGTTGGCCAATGATGATCAAGGCCCATGGTTCACATTGCTTGCAACAATATCAAAGGGTAATTTGAATTTGAACTGAACCATATTGATCAGACAAAAATTTTGAACAGTACTGAGGAACAGTAATGGTGATTACTGTTCACTGACAGTGAGGGTGTTACATCTTCGCTCTCTGAAGACGACTCTCTAACCGTCTAGGAGGCTTGTAGTCCTCCAAAATAAAAAGGCTAGCAAACTTCCACCTAAGTCAGAGTGAATCAACTCAGATCAATAAGACTTTTTTTCGGTGGGTGGCTTTTTGGTTTAGCTTCGTTATCTTTCTAGGGATGCTCTCTGCAATCTCTATCTGAGAATAATCACTAAGAAACCGACCGCAAATGACGGCGGGGGCGACGTATTTATATGTGGCGATCCCAAGGTGCGAAATGACCGATCTGACCTGAAGCGATAGCTTGACCCGTTGATGACGAGAGAGTTGATAATGGTTTCTCGCCCTTCTTTGGTTACCCCAAGTGGAAGGTGAGATGTAGGATAGCAGCAAATTTCCCCCAGTGAAGATACCGAGGTTATCAATCCAGTAGGACTCCGATAATGATAAGTAGTTGGTGAAGCGAGCAACGTGCCATTTGAGATGTTGCTCTCTTAACCTGGACCTACACACAAAAACAAATAACTTTGCTCCCAACGAAGTTCAGAGAGGTTGTCAATCTCTCCGGTCTTGTTGTTTACAAAGGATCAAACACAAGGGATAATCATAATGATAGCAACTGAAAGTAAATAAGCGTGTAAACAGTGATGAGAATATGGACCGGGGTCCCGTGATGTTCACTAGTGATGTCTCTCTCCCGAAAGACGATAAAACTGCTAGGCGAGGTAAACAAATTACAGATGGGCAATTGACAGGATTATAAATGTCCCACAATGCTAACTATGCGACAAAGAAAGGAAGAGGGTCAAAAGCATGGGAAGTACACCAAAATAAGTACACCGAAATCCGACTGCATATACTACTAATCATCCACCTTGAGATATCTATCCAGAACATCTCGCTGGTATTAAGTTGCGAGACCCACCCAAAGTGTAAACCCCAAGCAACAGACAACTCCATTAAAAAGCACTTTGCATAAAGTAAAAAATCATTGCAACCACGGTTACAAGCACTATTGTTTTCCCGCTTGTGGCAAAAAAACATCCCCTAGACTCATGTTTTTGTCACTCAAGCGTGTCATCAGGGGGCATGAACCCACAATCGAGCATAACGTTCCCTCTTGGAGTCACTACCTACTACTTGGCCAAAGCAATAAACAGCAACGGAGAACATGCAAGAATTACTTAGGAACAAAAATATAAAAGATAAGAACCAAATATATTAGTCTATCACAATCTGAACATAATTTCATAATCCATCAGATCCCATCAAACTCAGCATAGAAACAGCAGAAAGATTACATATGTCAATCGATCATGTAGGGCAGCTCACGAGGTCTAAACCATGAAGAACAAAGAGGGGAGGAGAACATCAAATAGCTACTAATCACGGACCCATGGTCCAAAGGAAACTACTCACAGCACATCCGGGAAGCGTCCATAGTGGAGGGGAAGCTCTCGGAGGTCGATCCTCCCTCCGACAGGGTGCCGGGAAGAAGTCTGCTAGCGCTCCCGATCTTGGAAGCGCGCTGGCGGCGGAACAGAGGCGAAATCATGAAAAAGGGTTCTGTCCTCAGGGGTTTCGTGTCACGGGGAATAAATAGGAGAAGGGGGCAGCCAGGGGGCCACGAAGATCCCAAGCGCCCCCCTGGCGCGGCCAGACCCTAGGCCTCGCCAGGTGGCCGCTTGGGTCCCTGGTGGTGCCCCCCCCCGGCCCTCCTTCGGGGTTCCGGAAGCTTCCGTTGCACTGATTTTTTATCCGTTTTTCCCCGAATTTTTGGAGCACTTTTAATATGGGGGAAACCTTGAATAGAAAAACAACAGTAAACAGGAATTGGCACTGTGGTGCACTGAGTTAATAAGTTAGTCCAAATATGATCAAAAGTGTATGAAAGTGTATCTAGATCATAGCAATATCACACAAAATATGCGTGGAGCAAGCAGAAATTATGGATACGTTTGGGACGTATCAACATCCCCAAGCTTAGTTCCTACTCGTCCTCAAGTAGGTAAATGATAACAAGCATAATTTCTGTGGTGAAGTGCTAGCAACCATATAATAACTTTGAAAAGTAAAGCAATCAAGGTATGTAATTCAATTGAAGTCGTAACATGCAAGATTCTATAATAGCATTGAAACAAGAAACAAAAGAACATTAGGTGCAAGAGCTCCTGCTGTCTGTGACTCGAATGTCTCGAAATGGTGTTTGCGTGCAAGAAGGGGGATAGGGAATACGAGAAAAAATGGCATTTTTGTTGAGAACTAATCTACTAAAGTTACACACTTGGTCTTCTTTGGAATCTTATCTTGACTCGTCCCCAGACCACTAGCGAGGTACAAGTCAATTTGATCCACTCCTTTTCGATATTTTGAGCACTCATGCAATGGATGTGCGTAAGCACAAGAGTTGACACTTAGGATGGCAAAGAGAGAAATATGGTGGAGGAGGAATATAAAAAGGTGAGAAAGGCTCACATCAATGAGGACAATCATAGGAGAGAAGGCCAAATGATAGATATGATGTGAGGAGTAGGGATTGCCAAGCAACGGATGCACATATGAGCTAAAAAGCTCTCCAATGGAACTAGTGGGGGTGCATCTAACTTGCTCGCTCATGAATACCTAGAGCTCGTTTGAGGAGGCTCATCCTTGGAATATGCAAGCCAAGTTCTATAGTGTCAAGGTCCCCACATAGCTATATGCGTATATAATCATCTCTATGGAGTACAAGGATAAGAGGGAGTACTAGTGTGGATCTTTCAAAAGGACATGTATGACATGAAGATCAAGTCATGAAGAGGTGGAAGTTTCATGGCAATATATCTCGTAAAGGATATGGAAATGCCTTGATAGGTAGGTATGGTGGATGTTTTGAGGAAAGATATAAGGAGGTTTATGATGATAGAGCGTATCATGCCAAGGGTTTGGATGTACCGGCGATGGTGGACACCAACTCTCGGAGTGACAAGAAGGAAATGCACGACACGGGAGAGGCTAGCAAATATGAGGAGGTGGAAGTGTCAACTTTCAATACTTACAGTAGTCCGAAGAACTCATGCACTTATTATCGGTAACTCGCAATCTAATAAGGAGGTTAACAAAGAGACAAGTACCCTGAGGAGGAGTGTATGGGGGTTTGTTTATCCTTGCGCATCCTCGACTCATGGTACGTGAATGTACTCTAATATCCGATCCCTCAAAAGATTAGCGATCCATCTAGTAGCTAGAGTTCTCAACTAGTTTTGTAGGTTTTTGAAATTAAACACGGATTGCCCAAAATACGACACCTATCAATAATAGGCTAGAGCTCTTGACACCAAAAGTTCAAACATTACTCACATCAATACCTCAAAACTATTGCAAGTTACTATTATAATAATATAGCAACCTCAATTACCTACTTTCAAGAAAATACACAACTCAGTGCAACAACCAACTCTCTTAACAAGATAAACAAGAAAACTAAAGAGAGTTTGTAACAGCCCAGTTTTTGCAAAAATTAAAAATTTTGTTTTCGGTGTCAATTGTTTGATTGTCTGATTTGTTTGCGGTGTTTGCATCCCCAATTTATCGATCGGCGATTATCTTTCCCCATCTTATCTCGTATCGGACGGAGACCGACCCTTGCCACCCTGACACTCGACCTTTGCGACACCGGGTTTCACCCGATCACCGTCGCGAAAACCGCACGAGACCAGCCGCAGCCAACGGAACGAAAAACCCCGTTTAATAATTAAACGGGATATTTTTATAGCGCGCCGGAAAGTGTTTTCGGAATGGTTCCAGCGCGAGGTGAATGCCTCTGGCTCAACGCACTGATCGCGCAAAACCCTAATAGGTTTGTGCTTTGCTAAGTTTGCATTTTTGCATCTTGAAAAAAATTGCAAAAAAAAAGGAATTGGGGAAAAGAAAAGCCCTAAATGAATTAAATAAAAAGGCCTGAAATAAATCTTTTTCCAAAAATCTTTTGAAGGTATTGAAAAATCCTAAAAATGAGTGGAATCATTTTAAAAGTGATTTGGGATTAATCCCATGCTCGTGGATTTTTCAATAAATCAAAAAGTGGCTTGGAAATTAAATCAAATGCCTATTTGAATTGAAATTCAAATAATTTGAATTTCAAAAATTCCCAAAACTTGGGGTTGACTTCTATATAGTCACCCAGGTTTTATAAAAATGTTTGGGGAATTTTATAAATGCCCTAGCTATTTATTTTAATTGGGCAAACAGACAACAGAAAGAAAAATAAGAAAACAGAGAAAAATTCTTACCTGGCGCCCACGGGCGAAGGCCCACCTGGCCCAGCCCAGTCGCCCCCTGTCGTCTTCCTCCTTTGGACAGGAGGAGCGCAGCCCGCGCCGTGCGCCTGCGTGGCGAGCATGCGCCGGCCTCCTCGCCACCTCCTGCTTCCCCCTCCTCTTCTCCTCGCCGCTGGACACGCCCAGAAGCCCCAGGCCACTCTCCCTCTCCTCGCAACCTTCCTCCTCTCCTCTCCCGCGTGTGACCGAAGCCGCAGCCGGAGCGCCAACGACGATTAGCGTGGCCACCAAGCCCCCCAGGCACCAAGGCCTTGTCCAAGAGATGCCCCGGCAACGACTCCTTCAAGCGACGCCATCAATTTGGAGCTAGGAGCAACGGAGCCGTCGACATCTTCAACGTGACGCCGCCGGCCGCGACGAACCCCGGCGGGAAATCCCGCTTCCTCAGTCCCTCTCCGGCTTCCCCGAGCACGTCTTCACCCTCCTCGTGAGCTCCCGCTCGTTTCCCCCTTCCTAGCTTCCTTCCCCGTGCTCTGCAGCGCAAGTTCACCGGAGCCAGTGGCCAGCCGCCTCCTTCCCGTCGACGTAGCCATGGCCAGAGCCCTCCTCGAGGTCCCCCGCTTGCACCAGTGGATGCGCGACGACGCGAGGCACACTCTCGTGCCCCCAGCCCCCTCCCCCGTGCTCGAAAACGCCCTCTCGCAGAGCGCCGCCGCGCCGGAGTGCCACCGGCGTTTAGCCGCCGGTGGGTTAAGCTAAACCGACCCCCTAATCCCCTCTCTCTCTCGCTGACAGTGGGCCCAAGCCCCCCCTAATGACCCTGCTTAATCTAATCCAACCGGTTTTAACCCACAGAGGCTGACAGGTGGGGCCGCCCTGTCAGTTGACTGGTCAACCCTGGCGTCAGCATGACCTAGTGATGACGCAGTAAAGGATTTAATCAATTTATTTAATTCAGTTAATTCCAGAAAATGGCTGAAACTTTGAAAATTCATAATAAATTCATATTAACTCCAAATATAGCAAATAATATATGAAAAATGATCAGGAGAAAATCCTCTATCCAAATATCCAACTTTCAACTATGTTGGAGTTGATCTTAAAAAGGGATCAGTAGCTTTTGCTATTTGATTTAATTGGAATTATTTCAAATTCAATTCAATTTCTATTCCAACTTCAAACTTTGAAATGCACCATACATCACTTGCACTTCAGAAGCATTTCACACATATGATCTTTTGGTTTCCAATGAACAAATATTAGCAAATGCAAGTTGACCAAATTTGAATAACATTTGGAGTTTGAATTTGAATTTACTTTTCAAATCAACTTCAATTAAAATGTGGAAATTCCAAACATAGGTCACATCAGCACTTTTCCATGCTATGTTTTGCATATTGAATGTGCATTGTATTATCTTGATTGTGCTTTACTTCCAGTGCTTCGGTGATTGCATCTTCTCGGTAGAGTTGATCTCGGAGACGAGTTCAACCTCACGTCAGAAGTACGGTACCTCATGATCGTCAGCAAGGCAAGCAGCCCCCCCTTTGATCATGTCTATAAAATCCCAGTTCCCTCTCATTCTCGCAAATGCATGTTTAGGATGTCACCATGATACGTTCTACCGCTAGTTGAACCCATTCCTTTGCATGACCTATCATTTTGTCACAGTAGTAAGCAAACCACAATCCTAGCAGATGTAGGAGTTGGTTGATATCATGTGGCCCCTGCAACTGTTACAGCTTATCGCATGCTTAGAGTTGTTACCTGAGGCTACTTTGTTGTGAGTCGGGATGGTAGTGATCATGTGAATGATGGTGGTAACGTGTTGGTGAATCTACCCTAAACAAAGGTGAACGATGAGAGGCTGTGTAGGAGTACACAGTGGGTTGTCTCGTTGAACACTGCCTTAAGCCCGAGTTCTTGTGTTGTTATCCAAGACAAAGAGTACGACCACACATTGGGCTCACTGACCCCTCTCGGCCTAGTACCTCACCCCGGACCTGTCCAGGAGTCGCAAGTAGTTCGCCCTTTAACGATCTCAAGCAGGTGGAACCAAGGTAAGTGGTTGGCGTAGGTTGTGGGCACGTTGAATCAAGTGATCATGATCGAGTTGAGCTTGATGGCGGTCACACAACGTTTGAGTCCGCATCGGAACAATCGGCCGGATTCCGATTGTGGTCCCAACTCAAATAGGTGACTCCCTAGGACTAGAGATGGTGCCGTGAGTGAAGTGTCGTGGCAGCATCCTCGCCGGTACTCACTTGAAGGGTCCATCCCCAGGCGGTAACTGATGAGGCGTGTGTGTAGCAGTACACCCCTGCAGGGTTAATGAACTATTCGGATAGCCGTGTCCGCGGTTATGGACTACTTGGAGACCTTTACTTGATCATAGATAACTTGAACCGGATACTTCTAAAACACACCAAGATCAGTGTGAGTGCTATGGCGTGCTTCCTCGTGGGGAAGTCGAGGAAGGCACCATAGTGGAGTATTGGTTGGAGACTGTTACTTGGACTCGTGTACGTTCTTACCTCTCTCTGGTACTCGTAGTTCAGGACTAGCCAAGTCAAAGCTGGCACTTCTGCAAGTGAAACCCCACCTCCCCTTTGCCTTGATACATGTGCATGAGTAGTATAGTTCCTATGTAAGTCTTGCTGAGTACGACTTTGTACTCACGTTTGCTTATTCTATGTTTTAGAGACGAGACCACTGACCCTGATGGTGGCCTCTACCTCGAGCTCGACGTGGACCAATGTCGTATAGTTCCAGGCAGCAGCCTGTGCCCTCTGGAGGGTCGTTGTACTTTTCTTTCAGGCTTCTTAAGCCATTTGTTAAACTTGTCTTTACTAAGACATAATTTTCTTCCGTTGATGTTTGATGTAATGTTGGATCACAAACATGTGATCTCTGCTTGTAATACAACTACTATGTCTGCTCTGTTTAGCAGAAGTTATAAAGACTATGAGTTTGTAGAGTTCATGTTGTGATTACCTGCTGTTTACACTGGACATGTATGCTGCGTGTATGTTTATAACGTGCATGTCTTAGTGTGCGGTTCGATAGCTTAGTTGTGTTCTTGCCGGCGGTCTTTTATACACCAAGTGGCCCTTAGATGTGCGCAGCTTGGGGCATCGCGATGCGATTGCTTGTGACTCTGTCACGTGGCACACTTTGTTGTATGATTGAGCCCGCCCGAGATCCCGACTAAGTGATCGGGCTGGAGTAAGTCTATGTAAGGGTTATGATTCAATCGATAACATGGTTGAGGCGACTTGTCTATGAGTATGGGATTCACCACCCATAAGCATTTAGACTTGTGAGCGGACGATGGGGACCCATCTCAGTTGATCATCCGGCCTGAATGGGATGCCCCTCACGTTCGATGCTTATCGAGAGTGATCTGTGCTTGGCCTTGTCTGCTTAGACAAGTGGGTATGGCTCTCGGCTCTCCATGTGATTGCATTATGACCGGAATTACATACACTAACCCCGGGTCCCGACAGGCTTGGTATCAGAGCAGGACTGCCTGTAGGATTATCAAACCATTGGCCGATGTCGAGTCTAGCATTCTATAGTTATATAGTTACTATGGGTATAAGGGAACAACGTAAGACTTCTTTTTTCTCCTTATCCTCATCGATCTGAGTTCTGAGTCACCCTCATCTTATTCTACGGGAAGATAGGACTAGGCTCATCTATGTCTTTACTAGGACATCTCGTTGATTGCTTCTTTGTAGCTGTAGGAGTGTTGTGGTCTTTCTGAGCCATCATTCCATAGTGTTTCTGTGGGAGTGATGTCCGTTATCCTGTAGGTTGTCTCAATTTCCATCCCGGTGCAGCCGTTATGCTGTCCTTTTGTGGCTTTGATGCTATTGCATTATAGTCTTCTATTTTAGCATAGAATTGTGTCCTACATCCTATTCTGATTGTTGATTCTTATCACACAGAATGTCAGGTGCATATCAAGGTGTTGATCCCAGTTCTAGTTACGTGGACGATGAAGAACCTCCACCACCAACATCAACGGCAGAAATCATGTTGGAGGCTGAACAGAATCATCGTGATCAGACACGTCTTCTCGAGCGTATTGAGCAAAACACTTCTCGTCAGCGTCATAGTGTTGTTACCATCCAGGAATTCATTCTCCTCAACCCACAAATATTCCGGTGTTCTTCCGAGCCCCTTGATGCCAATGATTGGCTTCGTTCCCTCGAGCGTAAGCTTGAGACAGCCCATGTTGCTCCAGGTGATCGTGTGCTATTCGCGGCATATTTTCTGGAAGGTGCTGCTCTTCAATGGTGGGAGAACTTCGTGGCAATGCAACCAGTTGGTCACATGGTGACTTGGCAAGAGTTCTGTGATGACTTCCGAGGTTACCATATTCCGGATCAGCTGATGGAGCGCAAGAAAGAAGAGTTTTGCAATCTGACCCAAGGAAAGATGACTGTTCATGAGTATAGGACTGAGTTCACTCGTCTAGCACGTTATGCACAAGAAGAAGTATCCATCGATGCCAAGAAACAAGCAAGGTTCCGCAAGGGACTTAGCCCCGTCCTACGTCATGACTTGAACCTTCACGAGTTCATCAACTTCAAGGACTTGGTCGACAAATCTTTCAAGGTCGAGTATGGAAATGAGTTGTATGAAGAGTCTCGCAAGCGTGATCGTGAGTTTGCCCAATCTTCTGGCCCAGTTTCTCGAAAACAATGTGTATGGATTCCCTTCAGTGACGTCAGTCATGCTGTAAGTGCTTCTAGACCACCAACCACCATACATCGTCCACCTCAACCCAATCTTCCTCCTTGGAATTTTGTTGGACAATCAAGTGCTCAAGTTCCTTTCATTCCACGTGGTGTTTGTTTCCAATGTGGACAATCAGGTCACAATGTTCGAGAGTGTCCCCAAAATCATGTAGCCACCACACCTAATCCCAAGCAAGTTTTTCGTCGTGGTAAGCCACCACCCAAGATTTACAATGTCAAGCCTCCTGTTTATGAACATGGTTATGTGAATCACGTATCCATTCTAGATTCCCACAAGTCAACCGATGTTGTACTCGGAACCCTTCCTGTCAATTCCACCCCAGCTTCGGTTCTGTTTGACCCAGGAGCATCTCACTCATTCATATCCCAGGATTTTGCACTGTCACATGACATCTCTTTTTCGATGTTATCCACCCCCTTAGTTGTGCAAGCCCCTGGATCCAGATGGCACACCACCATGGTGAGTCATGAAAACGAAGTTGCTATTGAGGGTTTAGTATTCCTTGCCTCACTTATAGCCCTCAAGTCTTCAGACATTGATGTGATCCTAGGAATGGATTGGTTATCAAGACAGAATGTTGTCCTTGATTGTAAAGCCAAATCAGTGAAACTAACCCATCCATCAGGCCAGACAATCAAGTACACCTCACCAAGCTCTAAAGCCCAGGTGCATTCTTTGAATGTGCTTCCTCTTCCAAACCTTGAAGATATTCCAGTGGTTCGTGACTTCCCGGATGTTTTTCCAGAAGAGCTGCCAGGAATACCACCTGACAGATCTATAGAGTTTGTGGTAGATCTTATCCCAGGAACCGCCCCAATATCCAGACGCCCATATAGAATGGCCCCACGTGAGTTAGCTGAGCTCAAAATCCAACTTGAAGCTTCATTGGCAAAAGGCTTCATCCGCCCTAGCTCATCGCCATGGGGTTGCCCCGTTCTGTTCGTAACGAAGAAAGATGGAACAGAAAGGATGTGCGTAGACTATCGCCCGCTAAATCTAGCAACGATAAAGAACAAGTACCCACTGCCCAGGATCAATGATCTTTATGATCAACTTGCTGGATCCTCTGTCTTTTCCAAGATGGATTTGAGATTAGGCTATCATCAAATCAAAATCCGAAACAAGGACATTCCCAAAACGGCTTTTACTACTCGTTATGGTCTTTATGAGTACACCGTTATGTCCTTCGGTTTAACCAATGCCCCCGCCACATTCTCGCGCTTGATGAATTCGATCTTCATGGAGTACCTAGATAAATCTGTTGTAGTTTATCTTGATGACATTCTCATCTACTCGAAGAACGAAGAAGAGCACGCAGAACACCTAAGGCTGGTATTGATGAAACTTAGAGAGCATCGCCTGTATGCTAAATTCTCCAAGTGTGAATTCTGGCTACCAGAAGTGACCTACTTAGGCCATGTGATATCTGCAAAAGGCATTGCTGTCAATCCCGAGAGAGTTCAGGCCGTCCTTGACTGGACTCCACCTGAATCGGTTAAGCAAGTTAGGAGTTTTCTTGGCCTAGCCAGCTATTGTCGCCGCTTCGTCGAGAACTTTTCTAAAGTTGCAAAGCCTCTAACTGAACTCATCAAGAAAGATAAGAAATTCGAATGGACTCCCAAGTGCGAGGAAAGCTTTCAAGAGCTAAAAAGAAGATTGACTTCTGCACCCGTACTTGCACCTCCAGACACCAAAAAGGATTTCGAGATCTATTGTGACGCATCACGGCAAGGGTTAGGATGCATACTTTTGCAAGATCGACATGTGGTAGCTTATGCTTCACGCCAGTTGCGGTCACATGAAGAGAACTATCCTACCCATGATCTTGAACTCGCTGCCGTAGTTCATGCCCTAACAACTTGGCGACATTACCTCCTTGGTAATCGTTGCGAGATCTATTCCGACCACCAAAGCCTCAAATACATATTCACCCAGCCAGATCTTAATCTCAGGCAAAGACGCTGGATAGAGTTGATAAAAGATTATGACTTAGGAATTTCTTACACCCCAGGCAAAGCCAATGTCATGGCTGATGCACTAAGTCGTAAGTCGTATTGTGACAACCTCATGTTACAACAGTATCAACCACTTCTTCATGAGGAATTTCGAAAGCTCAACCTCGAGATTGTTCCTCGTGGATCTCTTTTCAACTTGGTGGCGAAACCAACCCTTGAGGATCAAATCATAGTTGCCCAAAGTCGTGCACGAGGTGTTCGCCGGATCAAGGAGAACATTGCTAGCGGAGTTGCTAAATGTTTCTCCACAGATAGCAAAGGAACGGTATTCTTTGGAAATCGTTTGGTAGTACCTAAGAATAGGGAACTAAGGCAACTTATCCTCAAAGAAGCCCATGACACACCCCTCTCTATTCATCCCGGTAGCACAAAAATGTACCGAGATCTACGCCAGAGATTTTGGTGGACTAGGATGAAGAGAGAAATTGCTCAGTTCATTGCTGAATGTGATGTTTGTCATCGCGTTAAAGCAGAACACCAAAGACCTGCTGGCACACTTCAACCTTTGCCTATTCCCGAATGGAAATGGGATAAAGTTAGTATGGACTTCATCACTGGCTTTCCAAAAACCCAGAAAGGAAATGATGCCATCTTCGTTGTCATTGATCGACTTTCAAAAGTTGCTCACTTCCTTCCAGTTCGAGAGTCTATAACTGCTAGCCAGTTAGCGGACTTGTATGTCTCCCGAATCGTGTCACTTCACGGTGTTCCTTTGGAAATCAATTCTGATCGTGGTAGCCTTTTCACCTCTAGATTTTGGGGAAGCTTCCAACGTGCTATGGGAACTCATCTCTCCTTTAGTACGGATTTCCATCCTCAGTCTAGCGGTCAAGTCGAAAGGGTTAACCAAATTCTTGAAGACATGCTCAGAGCTTGTGTTATCTCTTTCGGAAAGAAATGGGAGAATTCTCTTCCTTTTGCCGAATTTGCGTATAACAATAGTTTTCAATCTAGTTTGGGCATGGCTCCTTTTGAATTTTTCTATGGACGGAAATGTCGAACACCCCTAAACTGGTCAGAAACCGGTGAAAGACAATTCTTTGGACCGGATTTGATTCAGGATGCAAAAGAGCAAGTTCGCATTGTTCGTGAAAAATTGAAAACAGCCCAGTCTCGTCAGAAAAGCTATTATGATCGTCATCATAGGGAAGAAAGATATAATCTGGATGAGAAGGCTTACCTTCGGGTTACTCCTCTGAAGGGTACCCATCGCTTCGGTATCAAAGGCAAGTTGGCCCCACGTTATATCGGTCCCTTTCGCATTCTCGCTAAACGTGGAGAAGTTGCCTACCAATTGGAACTACCCCCTCACCTCTCCCAGGTTCATGATGTCTTCCATGTCTCTCAACTCAGGCGTTGCTTCAAGGACCCCATCCGCGAAGTAGACCACGAAACGCTTGATCTCCAAGATAACCTTTCATATCGAGAGTACCCTGTTCGTATTCTTGATGAAGCCGAGCGTAGCACCAGACGTCAGAAGATCAGATTCTTCAAAGTGCAGTGGTCACATCATTCAGAGAAAGAAGCCACCTGGGAACGAGAGGATCGTCTACGAGCTGAGTACCCCACCTTCCTCCCGACAACTTCTGAATCTCGGGACGAGATTCTTTTGAGTGGGGGCGAGTTGTCAGAACCCTAATAGGTTTGTGCTTTGCTAAGTTTGCATTTTTGCATCTTGAAAAAAATTGCAAAAAAAAAGGAATTGGGGAAAAGAAAAGCCCTAAATGAATTAAATAAAAAGGCCTGAAATAAATCTTTTCCCAAAAATCTTTTGAAGGTATGGAAAAATCCTAAAAATGTGTGGAATCATTTTAAAAGTGATTTGGGATTAATCCCATGCTCATGGATTTTTCAATAAATCAAAAAGTGTCTTGGAAATTAAATCAAATGCCTATTTGAATTGAAATTCAAATAATTTGAATTTCAAAAATTCCCAAAACTTGGGGTTGACTTCTATATAGTCACCTACGTTTTATAAAAATGTTTGGGGAATTTTATAAATGCCCTAGCTATTTATTTTAATTGGGCAAACAGACAACAGAAAGAAAAATAAGAAAACAGAGAAAAATTCTTACCTGGCGCCCACGGGCGAAGGCCCACCTGGCCCAGCCCAGTCGCCCCCTGTCGTCTTCCTCCTTTGGACAGGAGGAGCGCAGCCCGCGCCATGCGCCTGCGTGGCGAGCATGCGCCGGCCTCCTCGCCACCTCCTGCTTCCCCCTCCTCTTCTCCTCGCCGCTGGACACGCCCAGAAGCCCCAGGCCACTCTCCCTCTCCTCGCAACCTTCCTCCTCTCCTCTCCCGCGTGTGACCGAAGCCGCAGCCGGAGCGCCAACGACGATTAGCGCGGCCACCAAGCCCCCCAGGCGCCAAGGCCTTGTCCAAGAGATGCCCCGGCAACGACTCCTTCAAGCGACGCCATCAATTTGGAGCTAGGAGCAACGGAGCCGTCGACATCTTCAACGTGACGCCGCCGGCCGCGACGAACCCCGGCGGGAAATCCCGCTTCCTCAGTCCCTCTCCGGCTTCCCCGAGCACGTCTTCACCCTCCTCGTGAGCTCCCGCTCGTTTCCCCCTTCCGAGCTTCCTTCCCCGTGCTCTGCAGCGCAAGTTCACCGGAGCCAGTGGCCAGCCGCCGCCTTCCCGTCGACGTAGCCATGGCCAGAGCCCTCCTCGAGGTCCCTCGCTTGCACCAGTGGATGCGCGACGACGCGAGGCACACTCTCGTGCCCCCAGCCCCCTCCCCCGTGCCCGAAAACGCCCTCCCGCAGAGCGCCGCCGCGCCGGAGTGCCACCGGCGTTTAGCCGCCGGTGGGTTAAGCTAAACCGACCCCCTAATCCCCTCTCTCTCTCGCTGACAGTGGGCCCAAGCCCCCCCTAATGACCCTGCTTAATCTAATCCAACCGGTTTTAACCCACAGAGGCTGACAGGTGGGGCCGCCCCGTCAGTTGACTGGTCAACCCTGGCGTCAGCATGACCTAGTGATGACGCAGTAAAGGATTTAATCAATTTATTTAATTCAGTTAATTCCAGAAAATGGCTGAAACTTTGAAAATTCATAATAAATTCATATTAACTCCAAATATAGCAAATAATATATGAAAAATGATCAGGAGAAAATCCTCTATCCAAATATCCAACTTTCAACTATGTTGGAGTTGATCTTAAAAAGGGATCAGTAGCTTTTGCTATTTGATTTAATTGGAATTATTTCAAATTCAATTCAATTTCTATTCCAACTTCAAACTTTGAAATGCACCATACATCACTTGCACTTCAGAAGCATTTCACACATATGATCTTTTGGTTTCCAATGACCAAATATTAGCAAATGCAAGTTGACCAAATTTGAATAACATTTGGAGTTTGAATTTGAATTTACTTTTCAAATCAACTTCAATTAAAATGTGGAAATTCCAAACATAGGTCACATCAGCACTTTTCCATGCTATGTTTTGCATATTGAATGTGCATTGTATTATCTTGATTGTGCTTTACTTCCAGTGCTTCGGTGATTGCATCTTCTCGGTAGAGTTGATCTCGGAGACGAGTTCAACCTCACGTCAGAAGTACGGTACCTCGTGATCGTCAGGAAGGCAAGCAGCCCCCCCTTTGATCATGTCTATAAAATCCCAGTTCCCTCTCATTCTCGCAAATGCATGTTTAGGATGTCACCATGATACGTTCTACCGCTAGTTGAACCCATTCCTTTGCATGACCTATCATTTTGTCACAGTATTAAGCAAACCACAATCCTAGCAGATGTAGGAGTTGGTTGATATCATGTGGCCCCTGCAACTGTTACAGCTTATCGCATGCTTAGAGTTGTTACCTGAGGCTACTTTGTTGTGAGTCGGGATGGTAGTGATCATGTGAATGATGGTGGTAACGTGTTGGTGAATCTACCCTAAACAAAGGTGAACGATGAGAGGCTGTGTAGGAGTACACAGTGGGTTGTCTCGTTGAACACTGCCTTAAGCCCGAGTTCTTGTGTTGTTATCCAAGACAAAGAGTATAACCAAACATTGGGCTCACTGACCCCTCTCGCCCTAGTACCTCACCCCGGACCTGTCCAAGAGTCGCAAGTAGTTCGCCCTTTAACGATCTCAAGCAGGTGGAACCAAGGTAAGTGGTTGGCGTAGGTTGTGGGCACGTTGAATCAAGTGATCATGATCGAGTTGAGCTTGATGGCGGTCACACAACGTTTGAGTCCGCATCGGAACAATCGGCCGGATTCCGATTGTGGTCCCAACTCAAATAGGTGACTCCCTAGGACTAGAGATGGTGCCGTGAGTGAAGTGTCGTGGCAGCATCCTCGCCGGTACTCACTTGAAGGGTCCATCCCCAGGCGGTAACTGATGAGGCGTGTGTGTAGCAGTACACCCCTGCAGGGTTAATGAACTATTCGGATAGCCGTGTCCGCGGTTATGGACTACTTGGAGACCTTTACTTGATCATAGATAACTTGAACCGGATACTTCTAAAACACACCAAGATCAGTGTGAGTGCTATGGCGTGCTTCCTCGTGGGGAAGTCGAGGAAGGCACCATAGTGGAGTATTGGTTGGAGACTGTTACTTGGACTCGTGTACGTTCTTACCTCTCTCTGGTACTCGTAGTTCAGGACTAGCCAAGTCAAAGCTGGCACTTCTGCAAGTGAAACCCCACCTCCCCTTTGCCTTGATACATGTGCATGAGTAGTATAGTTCCTATGTAAGTCTTGCTGAGTACGACTTTGTACTCACGTTTGCTTATTCTATGTTTTAGAGACGAGACCACTGACCCTGATGGTGGCCTCTACCTCGAGCTCGACGTGGACCAATGTCGTATAGTTCCAGGCAGCAGCCTGTGCCCTCTGGAGGGTCGTTGTACTTTTCTTTCAGGCTTCTTAAGCCATTTGTTAAACTTGTCTTTACTAAGACATAATTTGCTTCCGTTGTTGTTTGATGTAATGTTCGATCACAAACATGTGATCTCTGCTTGTAATACAACTACTATGTCTGCTCTGTTTAGCAGAAGTTATAAAGACTATGAGTTTGTAGAGTTCATGTTGTGATTACCTGCTATTTACACTGGACATGTATGCTGCGTGTATGTTTATAACGTGCATGTCTTAGTGTGCGGTTCGATAGCTTAGTTGTGTTCTTGCCGGCGGTCTTTTATACACCAAGTGGCCCTTAGATGTGCGCAGCTTGGGGCATCGCGATGCGATTGCTCGTGACTCTGTCACGTGGCACACTTTGTTGTATGATTGAGCCCGCCCGAGATCCCGACTAAGTGATCGGGCTGGAGTAAGTCTATGTAAGGGTTATGATTCAATCGATAACATGGTTGAGGCGACTTGTCTATGAGTATGGGATTCACCACCCATAAGCATTTAGACTTGTGAGCGGACGATGGGGACCCATCTCAGTTGATCATCCGGCCTGAATGGGATGCCCCTCACGTTCGATGCTTCTCGAGAGTGATCTGTGCTTGGCCTTGTCTGCTTAGACAAGTGGGTACGGCTCTCGGCTCTCCATGTGATTGCATTATGACCGGAATTACATACACTAACCCCGGGTCCCGACATTAACAACAACAAACAATAGCATAAACACAAAGTACACGAAAAACTAATCAAGTTAATGTAAAGAACACTGCAAACGGAGTTACGGTTAAAAAGATACAAGCAAAACAAGTTTGGAACACAATCTGCCAATATCAGGAAGCACACTTGAGAGCATTGCATAAATAGGATAATGAATGCAAACATGGTCACAAATGATATGCAACTAAAGTATACATGGCAGGGAAGGCATGAAAAAAGGAATCATGCAAATAGACATCATGAACAATTAAGTATAGCCCAAGCAAAATGAAATAAAACATTACTGGTCTAGAAACAGGGCAGAAACTGTTATTTTCATGTTGTATAAACAGGGGTAAAGCTATATGAAAAAGTGCAGAAATATGACATAGAAATATATGAGCATGGAGTAAACATGATGATGATCAGGTACAAACAAGAATCAAGGTCATAGGCATAACAGATCAAAACATATTAAGCATGCAAAATGGCATTGGAAAGTTACAGACTTAGAGAAAAATAGAGGTGGCTGTCAAAAACAGTGGCATAGCAACTTTGGATCTAAACATAACTATGACCAGGAATGTAAACATGAAAATGCAATACATATAATGAAAGTAGAGATGATGCTTAACAGTATGCAACAAGAATCAATGCAATAGGCCTCATGGATGTGTCACAATCCTCAATCAAACTTTCAAAAAAATAACAACAGCAACACTTAACAGAAAATAATAGCAATTAACAGTCTGATGCCCATTTCAACACAGATTAACATCATCAAGATGGCCTCAAATCAAAATGCTCACAAAAGATGAACTGAAGTACACACAATTCTAAACAATTCTCCTTTTGGGCGCAACACGACCCGGGCTACGGTTTACTCTTAAATTACGTCACAAAAATGAATCAGCAACACAATTTACAGGATTTAGCCAAAATAAAAAACAGAGGCTAGGAAAAAAAAGAGCATGGGCCCTCACCCTGGGCCTCGGCCCAAATCAGCCTGGAAGTGCTGGGCCGCGCGGCTGGAGACCAGGCTGGGCCGGCCCACGGCGGCGGCGGCCTGGCTCGGCTCGGCTCTGACCGCTCCCGAGAGGGTTCGGCAGGCGGCGGCGGCTCGCTGGACGGCCGGCGACGAAGGCGAGGCGGGGAGGCAGCAGGGCTGGCCGAAGGGGTCTGGAAGGAGGTGGTGGTCGCAGATTCGGCGACGAGGAGGACTCCGGTGGCCCTGCCGTGTGGCGGAGAGGCGGATCGAGCCCCTGGCTCAAGGTCCTTGCGACCATGGCGGGGCTGGGCGCGGCCTACCGCCGGCGACGGCCTGCGAGGGGAGGAGAGGAGGCGATAAGGGCGAGAGGGAAAGGGAGGAGGAGAGGCGTGGCGGGGGAGGAGGAGGCGACCCGGCGCTGCGCGGCTCCGGCTAGCCGGCGGCGGATCCTCCACGGTGCAGGCGGCGCTCGGGCGGCGGTGAGGTGGGCCTCCAGGCCCAGATCGGGCCCCTGCGGGGCCCGGCGGCGCCCGAATTGGTCTGGAGCGGCTGGGAGGCGACGTGGCACCTCCAGGGCCCTCAGATATCAGATCTGACGGTCCTGGATGCTCTGGAGGTTAGGGTTTCAACGTGGAGGGGTTTTTAGGCGAAAATTGGAGCAAAGCTGGGGGTGTGGCTGCAATTTTTAGGCTAGGGAAACCCTAGAAATGGGTGGGGGAGTGGTGGTCTTTATATAGCTCAGGTGGCTGGAAGTTTGCAAAAACATCCCCGGTTTTTCTCTCACGCGCGCGGTGTTTAGGTTTCTGACCGCCGGGGGTCCGCGGGACCTCCGATTCGGGTAAAACTCCAAACTACGCAATCAGCGCGTCGAGCCGGCGGCGTTCACCTCGCGCTGGAACCGTTTCGAGAACACTTACCGACGCGCTATAAAAATAACTCATTAAATTATTAAACGGGCTTTTTCGTTCCGTTGGCTGCGGCTGGTCTCGTGCGGTTTTCGCGACGCTGGTCGAGTGAAACCCGGTGTCGCAAAGGTCGAGTGTCAGGGTGGCAAGGGTCGGTCTACGTCTGGTACGAGATAAGAGGGGGGAAAATAATCGTCGATCGATAAATCGGGGATGCAAACACCGCAAACAAATCAGACAATCAAACAATTCACATCGAAAACAAAATTTTTGTTTTTTTGTGAAATCTGGGTTGTTACAAAAAGTGTTTGGAAAAGTAGATACGTTTGAGACGTATCAACTCCCCCAAGCTTAGCATATTGCTTGTCCTCAAGCAATTCCGTTCAACGAACTGAACGCGACAAAGAAAACTTTGACAAAATCTTTTGCTTCATTAGATGTATATAAGAATGTACTATGAAAATAGTCCAGAAGGTATTGAAACAATGCTATAAGGACAATGCACGAAGCAATCCTTCTTCCATGTGAACAATCACAAACAACTAAAAGTAAATAATATGCTACTCCCTCCGATCCATAATAAGTGTCGCAAGTTTTGTACTAAGCTAGTACAAAGTTTGTACTAGATGAGCGACACTTATTATGGATCGGAGGGAGTACTGAAAATCAAGACAAGATTACAATGCACATAGCCTTAACATATTGGAGTGGTATCTCGCTAGCCTCCATGAGTGAAGCAAAACATAAATTCAGAAACTCCTCCGGAGTTTTAAAGGAGACGAGAACTAAGAAATTCAGAATAAGTAATACCACAATCATACAGAAGACAATGTAGTACTTTGAGACAATGCACATTACACTCAGAATGAAAATTATGCTCTCATAGTTGGTGCTTTGAAGAAAGAAGTTGGAGACTCTCGAACCGTGGATTTTGATGGCAAGGTTGAAAACCCATGGTTGGAAGAAAAGACTAAACATGTACCAGAGCTCTTGGTTTTGAAAACAGAGATAAAAAGTTTTGTTTTGGGAGGTGCATGATTCGTCAATGAATGCTAGTAGACAACTCAATCACCCCTTATGCTAGACATGTTTCGAGGAACGGCTCCCAAGATGGGGACGATCACATCCCCTTAATCTCCTTTGTTTATCACTACCAATGTTTTCTGATTTCTCATAAACAAAGCGTGAAGGAGGGTTTGTTGGTTGTGATTATCTTTTGTGAGCTGGGCGCACTCATGCCAGTCCCTCCTCGTATTAGGGGTTTGCAGATTAGACATGCAATCCCAGGATAAAACATGTCTACCATAAGAAGGTCATGAATTACCTACTACTTCCTCATGAGCTAAAGCAGAGGCACAACACAGGAGTGTTTTTGAATAATTCGAGATGGTACAAGAAAGTCTTCGATAGGATGGACGGTAAATACCACATAGGAAGGTATGGTGGACTCATATGGCACAACTGGTTTCAAGGATTTTGGATGCACAAGCAGAATTCCTCTTAGTGTGAGCGAAGTCTAGAAAAAGACTAGGAAGCGACCAACTAGAGAGCAATAACAGTTATAATCATGCAGAGCGACAAAGCAAAATTGACTTGGGCATGAAAATGATATAACTATTATGAAATAAAAATATCATCAAGGCATAGTAGACTTTTGTCATAAACATGTGTAAGCATGTGCCAAGTCAATCCAAGAATTCTGCAAAGGGAAATACCACTTCAGTATGCCAAACCATGAACAATGCAAAGCATGTAAATCATTTCAACAACACATTATGTACCCTAGCTATTTGAGATTAGCCACAAAGAAAGCATGAACCACTGGGAAAGCATTGTAAACATAGCACTATGTCTCTACAAGCAAGTCTCTAAATCATAAGTACAAGTATATTTACAAAAGTAGAAACAAAAAGAGTTCATACCGGTTTTCCTTGTTGCATCCCTTTCGTTGATCTTCGTCATCACTGCCTTGTCGCCTGCACGATTGAAGGTAGGAAAATATAATCAAGTGAAAATGACATCACGAACTCGAGCTGAACTCTGCGACAAAGCAAACTAAAGAGAGAAAAGAAATCTTTTTGGATTTTTCAAAGGTTAAACGAAAGAAGAAAAAAATAGAAAATCTTTTTGTTGTTTTTGCAAAGAAAGAATCAAAGAAGAACAGGAAAAAACTTCCAAAAGATCAAAACGAACAATCATAAAACGGATAATACAATGGAAAAAGTGAGAAGGACACGTACTCCCCCAAGCTTAGGATTTTGGCCTAAGTTGGTATCTGCTACGGTGGTCCCCAGGAGCCACCAGCTCCAGGGTAGTACTGGTGTGTCCATGGGTCGTACGGGGCTTCAGGTGCATAGACCAAAGTCTTGGGATCCTCCCACGAAGAAGGCTCGACGCTCCAAGCGGAAGAAGACCCTTCACCCCACTGGGTAACGGTCTCCTCCTCCTCATCATGCACAACCCCTTCCATGGGGTTATGGAACTGTTGCTGGGCCACGAACTCATCGAACTGGGTGACGTTGAAGGACCATCCCTTCCTGCGAGTAGAATAGAACCAAAAAGGAGCAGGTAGACGGATCTCCCGAATATCGATTAGTCGAAACCTCAGAATATAAATAAGGTTACCAAACTCGGAAGTCCTGGTAACAAACTCATGCCTCTTCATAGCAGCAAGGTCAAATCTTATAAAAGGACAAGCCTCATCATCAGGATGTGGGTGTCGGGACCCGGGGTTAGCGTATGTAGGTCCCGTTACGACATAGTCATATGGAGAGCCGAGAACCGTACCCACTTGTCTAAGCAGACAAGGCCAAGCACAGAACGTTCTCGGAAAGCATCGTACGTGAGGGGCATCCCATCCAGGCCGGATGATCAACTGAGATGGGTCCTCATCGTCCGCACACAAGTCTAATGATATGGGTGATGAACTCCCATATTCAAAGACAAGTCGCCTCAACCATACTATCGACTATCTCATAACTCTTACATAGACTTACTCCATCCCGATCACTTAGTCGAGGTCTAGGGCGGGCTTGATCATACCACAAAGTGTGCACGAGACGGAGTCTTGAGCAATCGCATCACGATGCCACAAGCTGCGCACATCTAAGGGCCACTTGGTGTATGAAAGACCGCCAGCCAGATCACAACTAAGGTCTCGAAAACCCATACAAAGACATGCATGTTATAAACATACACGCAGCACACATGCCTTGTATGAACAGCAGGTATCATTGCAATTCTCTACAAAGTATACATTTTATTGATAACTCTCACAGAGTGCACACAGAGATCACAAGTATGTGATCCAACATTACAACAGACAAGCGGAAGCAAAGTAGGTCTGAGTACAGACAAGTTTAACAAATGGATTAAGAAGACTTATTTAAACACAAGCCCTCCATGAGGGAACCAGTCGTCTGACTGGGACTAGACTAGCTTGATCTTCAGTCGTCGAGCTCGATGAAGAAGCCACCTTCGGGGTCAGTGGGTTCATCTAAAACATAGAATAAGAAAACGTGAGTACAAAGTCGTAATCAAAAGACTTACATAGGAGCTATACTACTCATGCACATGTATCAAGGTAAAGGGATGTGGGGTTTCACTTGCAGAAGTGCCAGCTTTGACTTGGCTAGTCCTGAACTACGAGTACCAGACTTTGAGGTAAGAAGCGTACACGAGTCCACTACTTTCTCCAACCAATTACACCATTATGGTGCCTTCCTCGACTTCCCCACAAGAAAGCACACCATATCACTCACACTTATCTTGGTGTGTTTTAGAAGTATCCAGTTCAAGTTGTCTAATAATCAAGCTAAGCTTTCCAAGCAGTCCTTAACCGCGGACGCGGCTATTCGAATAGTTTTGTTAACCCTGCAGGGGTGTACCGCTACACACACATGATCATCAGTTACCGCCTTTGATCTCGACACCATTCAAGGGGTGTCAGCGAGGATGCTCACCACAACTGTTACCTCATAGCCTATCTAGTCCGAGAAAGCCGCCTACCTGGGTTGGCTACCACTATCGTGAACCCGGCCGGTTTACCGAAGTGGACCCAGATGATGTGTGCGTGGTGCATAAGCCAGTCTCGGGTGAGCCGTTCTCTCACTTAGCAGCCAGGCCACAAACCTACCAGAACTTCGAACTATTGCGACATCTGGACATCGTAAGGGATGAGTTAATAGGTTGAGAGGGGTCAGTGAGCCCAATGTGTGGTTGTACTCTTCATCTTGGATCACCACACAAGAACTCGGACTTAGGGCGGTGTTCAACGAGACAACCCACTGTGTACTCCTGCACAGCCTCTCATCGTTCACCTTGTATTAGGGTAGATTCACCAACACATTTCCACCAACATCAACATGATCACTACCATCCCGACTCACATAACAGTAACATCATTGTAACACTCTAAGCATGCAATAAGCAGTAACAATTGCAGGGGCCACATGATATCAATCAACTCCTACATTTGCTAGGATTGTGGTTTGCCTACTACTGTGACAAATGATAGGTCATGCAAAGGAATGGGTTCATCTATGCGGTAGAAACGTAGCATGGTAATCATCCTATTCAATGCATAAGCGAGACATGAGAGGGAAGTGGGATTTATCGACATGATCAATGGGGGTTTGCTTGCCTTGCTGACGAGGTTCGGGTTCGGGGTCTTCAACGAAGGGGGCTGCCTCCTGTTCCGGCTCTACCTCTACTCGACAAACAACAAACAAGGTAGCAAAGTAAATACAATGCACAAGCACATGGTTGAAAGTTGAAACTTGATGTATATGTTTCTGATGTGTGAGGCAAATCCATTTAAATGGAGTATATTGCAAATGAATTGCAAATTCAAACTCCAATTTGAATCTAATTTAGCCAATTTGCATATGACATTGTTTGATCAAGTTGAACTATTTTGAAATGTGTATGATATGCCTCTGAAGTTCAAGTATAACGTGGTATGTTGCTATGGTTCAAATTGCAAAAGCATTTGAAATGAATTTGATTTAATTCCATTTAAATCAAATAGCAAATGCTACTGGTCACATTTTAAATTCAACTCAAACATAGTTGAAAGTTGGAAATTTGGATAGCTTATTTTCTCCTGATCATTTTTCATATATTATTTGTTTAAATTTGGAGTTAATATGAATTTTCTATGAATTTCCAAAGTTTCAGCCTTTTTCTGGATTTTTTGGAATTGATTTAAAATGGAAAAAGGGTTTATTGCATAGGCATGACGTCAAGGTGACGTGGGGGGGGGAGTGCTGACATGTGGGTCCACCTTGTCAGTGTCTGGGTTAATTAACCTGGCTGGTTTAATTTAACGAGTGGCTAATTAAGCCACTGGGGCCCAGTGTCAGTGGGTTAGGGGGGTCATTAGCGGGGTGGTTTAGTGCTAATGACGCCGGCCATGTCAGCTCGCCGGCGGCTCAACTCCGGCGACCTCCCGAGACGGCGGCGTCCACGTAGACGGCGAATCCGAGCACCAAAATGAGCGTTGTAACCTCCAGATCGAAGCCCGTTGCGTTGCGCATCGAATGAGACCAACTCCAAGTGATGGGATGCTCGGTACGCTCGCCGACGTCGAGTCTTGCGGAGATGGAGCTACGGCTGCGAGCTGGATCTCGCCAGGAGGCGCCATTTGGAGCGGTTTTAGGCGGGATCGAACCAGAGGAGCACGGAGGTGACAACGGACAAGGTGACGGGGTCGATTTCATAGCGTAGGCTCGTCGACGACGAGCACGGCGGATCTGTACTCCGGCGTCCATGGCAGATCGAGCTAAAGGAGGGGAAGGAAGCCGTGGCTTGAGGGGAAACGCTCACCCAGACGCAGGGAGTGCAGCTGTGCAGTCGATGGAGGCGGGGAAGCTCTGGAGCTGCCCGATTTCGAGGTGGATCGACGGCGGCCGGAGACGAAGACGATGAAGTTAGCGAGCTCGTGGGGGCGCCTGGCTTCGATTCCTTCTGCATGGTGGGGTTGTAGACGACGGCGAAGCGGATGGACTTGGCGGTGCGTCCTCTCGTCGACGGTGGCCGCGTGAAGACGGCGGCGTGTTCCACGGTTGCTCACGGGCGGCGATGGAATCGAGCGTAGGAGGAGGGGGAAGAAGCTCTCGAGGGGGGGAATGGATCGGGACGGCCGAGAGGCGTCTCCAGGCGCGACTAGACGACTCGGGAGGCGCCAGGCAGGCTAGCAGGTGCTCGCCGGTGTCGGCACGCGCTCCAGCGAGTTGCTTGCCGCGCCGGGGAAGACGACAAGGGGAGGCTGCGGGCTTGAGCTGCGGTGCGGTGAATTGGGCCGGGGAGGCCCAGGTAAGTGGGCTCCTTTCCCTTTTTTATTTTCTGTCTGTTAATCTTTCCTTTCTTTTCTTTAATTTTGTTTTGTTGTGCTAAATAAATAGCTAGGCATTTTATTAAATGCTGAAAATTTTCTTGTGGCTTCACAATATATTAGGCTAGCCACTTGTAAAGTTTGAACATTTTTAAAATTAAAATTTGAACTTTAAATCAAATAGGGGTTTTTGATTAATTCCAAGGCACTGTTTGAATATTTGAAAAATCCATGAGCATGGGGTGGGTCCCACATCACTTGATAGGTGATCACACTCATTTATAAGACTTTTCAAAAATCAAACATGAATTTTTTGAGAAGATTTTTATCTGGCCTTTTGAATTAATTCAACTGGGGGGGGTTCCTTCTCCCATTTTGCTTTTGAATTTGATTTCAATGACTTCTTTTGAAACTTTTAACATGATGCAAGATGACTTGATCCTAGCACATTACCTAACAGAGGGTTCTGACAGTGGGGTGCGCTCAAGGGACTCAAGAATAAGTGTGGCGTAAACGCCACCAAAGAGATCTCCCTTGTTGCCATTAAGGGCAAGTCGGCGAGCAATCAAGGCACCCACATTATACATTGTTTCCCCTGAGAGGGCATTTGCCAAGATTGCAATCCGGTGCAGAAATGTTGCTCGTGTTGTCACGAGCTAATACCCCTCTAACAATATAATATGCAAAATACCTGAGCTGGGGAAACAAGATGCTGGAAATTTTTGAACGTCGGATCCCCTTGTATCCTGACTGCAGAGAGAGTTGAAGAGCATTCTCAGCTCGGTGGGCTGAGTGTTCATCTTCGCCGTCCGTCCAACATTCGGAACACCTATTATTTCACAAAATCTTTCCAAAGACATGGTCAAAGGATCATTGTAAATTTTAATCTCAATAAGACCAGCATCATGGTTATATCCGAAACTGTTAATAAAAAAGGAGGTGAGTTTACGGTATTGAGTAACACGGCATGTTGCAAGCCGTGTCAAACCTGCATTAGCACAAAGGTTATCAAACTCCTCCTTAATACCTGCCGCTTCAAGAAAATCGTTGCACGGAAACATCATTGCCCGTGCTGGACTTGTATCTTCCAGCAACTCCAGGGGCACAACATCTTCATTGTAGCTCACCCTAGCAGCTGAGGATGAAGCTGCAGTTCTAGTTACTCTATCAATGTGCTCGGGCTTCTTCTTCCCAAGCCATCCTTTTGCTTTTCCTAAGAGACTCATTTCTAAAAAATTTGAAAATTCACGAAAACAAGGATTTAACAAAAAATGTGTTGGGGCAAACTACTCTACTCACTTCCCTAAGTCATAAACTTGCATCAAAACTTGGAAAATAAATTTCTACACATGCTTGCAAGCTCATATGAACAGCACCAAGAGCTATTAAATACTCACTAATGAAGCCACCAATCAAATATCTAATTGGAGGGGTGGAGGAGTCACATACCAGGGAGTATTTGCTCAAAATCTCAGCTCGAATGAAGGGTTGTAGAGAGAGATCGAAAATCACCTCCAAGAATAGCAAGAACGCAAGAACAAGTGCAGAACTCGTGTTTTTGGAGAGAGAGAGAGAGAGGAAGAAGACTCACCTGGAGATGGGGCCTGTGGGCCCCAGGCACCCTGTGGGCGCGACTAGGGGGTAGGCCGCGCCAGCTGGCTGCCTGGGCCACTGGTAGCTACCCTGGTCAGCCCCAGGTGCCTCTGGGTCACTCCCGGCATGAAATTTTTTTTTCTGGAATTTTTTTGACAACTTCACTGTTGAAAAAATGTCGAGGTTCAAAAGCTGCAAAAATTTCTGAGAACTTGAAATAGTAGTTAGCTACATGAAGCTTCAAAAATATAAAACTTTGGACCAGCAAGAAAGATAAAGCTAAAAGAAATGCAAACATAACAACCTCTACTTTTTACTTATATAAAACTCATTTAATAGCAAGGTTGATCAAGTCCTACTACCAAACTAGCAATACATAGAGAAAAAAGTTTCACTTACTATGAAGCATTCATGGTACCTTCACTTTAATGGATATTGTCCCCACCATAATTGTTTTGTATTTGTGGTGCACATGTAGAGGACAATCCCAATCACCAATCTTCACAGTCTCGATATTCTCTATAGAGTTGAGGCCATGCCTTTTGTCAGCCTTCTTGGGAAAATACACCGTGTGTTCTTTATCATTCACATTAAAAGTAACCTTTCCTTTATTGCAATCAATAATAGCACCTGCGGTGTTAAGAAAAAGTCTACCAAGAATAATAGACATGCTCCCATCCTCGGGCATGTCAAGCACAACAAAATCAGTAAGGATCAAACAATTAGCAACTTCAAATACCAATGGGAACGTCTGTTGACTTGTCGGCCATCTGAACAGAGATATCTGTAGGGATTAGTTTCTCTAAACAAAGCCTCTTATAAAGAGAGAAAGGCATAACACTCACTCCTGCTCCAAGATCACATAAAGCAGTCTTGACATAATTATTCTTTATGGAGCAAGGAATGGTGGGTATACCTGGATCACCAAGCTTCTCAGGAATCTTGCCACTAAAAGAGTAGTTAGCAAGCATAGTAGATATTGCTTCTTTAGGAACTTTTCTTTTATTAGTAACAATATCTTTCATGTATCTCGAATAGGGAGGTAACTTAATAGCATCAGTCAAAGGAATTTGAAGAAAAAGAGGTTTCATCCACTCACAAAACTTATTGTAATGCTCTTCTTCTTTTGTTTTGAGAGACTTACCTGGAAAGGGCATGGGTTTCTGTACCCATGGTTCTCTTTCCTTCCCATGTCTTCTTGCGATGAAGTCTTCTCTAGTGTATTTCTTGCGTTTGTCGGGTGCTTCTTCTTCTCTAACTTCGGGTGGATCATTATTTTCACCATCCTTTTCAGGCTCAGCACCGTCTTCAGTCTCAGCATCAGAGGTAGATATACTATTTGGATCAATAACAAGCTCTTCACTTGCAATTGGATCATTGGAATTTTTGGCTTCTTTGTGCTTCTTCTTCTTATTCTTCGGGGAACTAACAATTTCTTCTTCCTGCATTTGAGAATCTTGATCGATCCTCTTCGGATGCCCCTCTGGATAGAGAGGATCTTGAGTGCTAGTTCCACCTCGGGTTTTAATCCCGAAGGCCTGTATATCCTGTTTGGCATTGTTAGCAAGAAAATCTTTTTGCACATTAGAAATTTGTTCAAGCTGAGTTTGAACCATATGAAAATGCTTCACAAGACATTTAACATCATTAATCAATCTACCTAGAACATCAAGCAAGCTTTTGATAGCAAGGGAATTATCATGCAACTGACTTTGTATCCTCTCATTAAAGTGACTTTGCTTCATAATAAAATTATCAAGCTCATATAAACATTGATCAGGAGGTTTACCATGAGGGATGTCACTTGCATTGAAATCTGAAATAGAGTGTAGCTCTACCATAGGAGGGTGAGTGGTAGGCTAACACAACTTCTCAATAGGGGGTAGATTCTTCACGTCTTTAGTTTTCATACCCATCTCTTTAATAGAATTCTTTGCTTCTTGCATATCTTCGGGGCTTAGGACGAGCATGCCCCTCTTTTTTGGTGGTGGAGGTGGTTCAGGGACGGACCAATCTTCGTGGTTCTTGGAAATCTTGCCCATTAATTCTTCTGCATCGTCCGGTGTTCTTTTCCTGAAAACACAACCAGCACAACTGTCCAAATAGGATCTGGATTCATCAGTTAGACCAGCATAGAATATATCATTTAATTCATTCTTAGGGACTCCATGTCCCGGTCTAGCCTGGATCAGACTGCAATACCTCCCCCAAGCTTTAGGGAGGTGCTCGTCCTGCAACTGTTTAAAGTTATAAATTCTTTGTAAAGCAACATGTTGCATATGAGCAGGAAAGTACTTATGAACAAAAGAGGGAGCTAACTCTTGAGGACTCTTAATGGAACCACATGGTAGTGCATCATACCATGCTTTAGCACCTTCCTTCAAAGAGAAAGGAAGAAGCTTAGTAACATTAAAGTTTTGTATCTTTTCATCCGTAGTAAACAGGCCACCCAACTCGGCGAGTTTGGTCAGGTGTGCAATAACATCATCATTTTCCCTGCCATAAAAGGGGTCAGATTCAACCATAGATATAAGTGAAAGATCAATAGAGCAATTATAATCAGGATCATTGATGCATATAGGAGATGTAGAAAATTCAGGATCAGGAACGGTCTTGTTCTTCAAGGAGTGTTTTTCGAGAAGCTTCTTAATAGCATCGGGGTCAGAGTCGACAAACTCTGTTAGCTCCATGCATAAATCATCATCAATCATAATATAATCGTCCTCAAGGAGTCTCTCCTTGAGTTTAATCAAATCTGGATAATCGTAAGTTCCACCAAGAGGGTAGCGAGTAACAGGAATTTCAATTCTAGATTTTTTTTGCAGCAGCGATCTGTTTCTCAAGAGAGTAACCAAGTGAACCAATATCATCAAGAGTAGTAGAAGCATCATCAAAAGTATCAGACATAGTAACGGATTCAGTAGAAGCATCATGTGGTGGAGGTGAAGCAAACTTACTCATAACTGAAGGTGAATCAATTGTAGCACTAGTGTTCAGAACAGTACCTTTTCTTGTACAGGATGGTAAGATCGGGACCTTGGGGTCTTCTTTCTTACCCATAGAGGATAAATTGCAGTAGGTGAAATAATTCAGGTAGACTTGTGAATAAAGCTATGCTCCTCGGCAACGGCGCTAGAAAACAGCCTTGATAACTCACAACTGCAGGGGATCGAGATAGTCTTCGCGGGTAAGAATTACCAAATTTATAGATTCGACTCAAGGGGATCCAAAGAATACCCATAAGATTTTACAGTGGAGTTTTTAATTCCACCGCACCTGAGATACACTTACTTGCGACAAGATATTAATAATAACTGCGATATGGAAGTGATAGTAGCAACGGAAATAGTGGTGGTGAAATAGCGACAGTAAAAAAGCAAAAGCGAACAACTAGTAGCCAACAGAATTATAATGATTGTAGGCTAGGGAGATGGATGGTTGGGTGTTGCATGGATAAGATACATCATGTATTTTACTTGGGGCAAGGCACACAGGAAAGCAATGATCATCTAGGCAAATATAAAACATTAGGCATGTACCCCACGGGTAGTTGTATGTGCTTGCAATAAGAACTTGCACAACATCTTTTTTCCTACCATCCCGCTACGAACAGGGCCAAAAGGAACTTATGGAGATTAAGGTGCTCCTGTCAAAGAGCACCGGAACAAAGAATTAACAATCAATGGGTACACGAAATCCTTAAACTATAGTCCATCCCCTTTTGTGTCCCAAGCTGTCACCTTTGGGATTGCCGGTTCCGGACTATAACAGGTGCATACAACTTGTAGATAGGAACAAGAACACAAATATATTCATGCAAGCACATAGGGTTCAGATCTAAAAGCATGGCACTCGGGCCCAAAGTGACAAGCATTAAGAGCAACAAGTTGAAGAACAGATGATAAACACCAATCTAGATGATAGGCAACATGCCCCCAACAGTCTGATAAACTATTACATGATCTAACTCATCCAATCCCTACCATACCCTTTGCCTACAGCAGGGAATTACTCACACATGAAAGGATAAGTCATGGAGGGAGGATGGAGTGGTGATGATGATGACGATGGCGATGATCTCCCCTCACTGGAGGCCAAAACAGCCTCCAGATTAGCCCTCCCAGAGAAGAACGGCGGCGGCTCCGCGACGAGAATTGGGAAAACGACTTCTCTTTTGGGGTTTTCTCACCAGAGGAGGGAGGACCCTCCCAGGCGGCCTCCTGGCGCGGCCAGGGGTGGGGCCGTGCCAGCAGGGCACCTGGGGCCACCCTGGCTGCCCTCTGGCCCACTTTTGGCACATTGGTCCTTCGGGTGCGTGGATTTTCTGTGATTTTTCCAGGAATTTTCTAAGACACCTAAAAATCCATTTTCCTGCACACAATAAAACCATACAGACAGCTCTGCTGAAAACATCGTTAGTCCGGGTTAGTTTCGTCCAAATCATGCAAAAATGAGGGGAAAAGAATAGCAAAAGTGTTTGGAAAAGTTGATACGTTTGAGACGTATCAGCGGCCACCCTGGCTGCCAGCCTTTGCCTATTTAATATTCGTCAAGGGAAACTTCTGAAGACAGAACCCTGTTTCACAAACTCGCCTCTGTTCTGCCGCTGTCGCGCTTCCAAGATCAGGAGCATCGTCAGGACCCTTCCCGGCAACCCGCCGGAGGGAGGATCGACCTCCGGGAGCTTCTCCTCCACCATGGACGCTTCCCGGATGTGTCGTGAGTAGTCTACCTTGGACCATGGGACCGTGATCAGTAGCTATGTGATGTTCTCCTCCCCTCTTTGTTCTTCATGGTATAGACCTCGTGAGCTGCCCTACATGATCAAGGCACATATGTAATTCTTCTGTTGTTGCTATGCTAAGTTTGATGGGATCTGATGGATTATGAGATTATGTTCAGATTGTGATAGAGTAATATATTTCTCAAAAAATTTCTCAAAAAATCCCACTGCATGCTCCAAGATTTCTCAAAAAATCCAAACAGAGCATGGAAATTAAATAATACCCCTATTTGATTTGAAATTCAAATTGTTTGAATTTCAAAAATCCCCAAACTTTGTGAGTGGCTACCTATATGCCTTGTGAGGCCACATAAAAATTTGGAGGATTTTATAAATTGCCTTGCTATTTTACTCAGGGCAAAACAAAACAGAGAGAAAAGAAAAAGGGGAAAACAGGCCCAACTTAACCTCCCACGGCCCAGCCAGCCCAGGCCCACCGCGACGCCATTGTCGTCTTCCCCCCAGGCACGAGCACACAGCTGCGTGCCCGGCATGCCGTGGCCGCCAAGGCCACGCAGCTGCTCCCCGAGCCTATCCCCTCGCCACGACGACGTCTAGAGAGGCCCATGCCACCTCCCCCTCTCGCAATTCCTCTCTGCCTCTCCTCCTCGCCGTTCTCGCGCAACCCGAAGCCCACCGGAGCGCAGCACCGTGCGCCACCGCGGCCATCGACGCCCTCTTGCCGCGCAACCGTGTCCAGGCGACGCCCCGTGCTCGTCTTCGTCTCCCCAAGAGCGGAATCGAGCCCAGAGGACCCGAGGACGTCGCCTTCTCCACCGAGTCGCCGCCGGCCGCCGTGGCTTCTTCCGCCGAATTCGCCATCGCCGTAGCTCCTCCGCCTCTCCCGTCTGCACAAGCACGCTCAGGTTGAGCTGCCCGTGCTTTTCCCCCCTTCACGGGCTCCTTCCCGCGCCCCAGCCTCCATCCCCCCGCCTACCCGTGCTCCGGACGCCGCGGAAGAGCTCGCCGGCCTCACCTCCGGCCACCCCGTGGATGCCCGCTTGCCCCACTCGACGCGCGCGTGTGCGAAGGCCCGATTGGTGCCCTCCCCGTGCCCTCCCGTGGCAGGGAGCCCAACTCCGGCGTGGCGCCGCCGTTACCCATGGTCACCGGCGTTTAGCCGCCGGCCAATTTGGCCATTAGGGCACTAACCCCCTGCTAATGCCCCTCTTTAGCCAATGACAGGTGGGGCCCTGTCCCCCTAATTCCCCTGTTAGCCAATGACAGGACCAGTCAACGCCCTGCGTCACCATGACTTCATGATGATGCAATAATTTTTTCTTCTATTTACATATTAATGCAAAAAAATCCAGAAAATAGATTTAACTTTGAAATTCAATAACTGGCTAATCCTAACTCCAAATTTAATAAATAATATATGAAAAATTATCAGAAAAATGGAAGGAATATGAATATGCAATTTGTTTTCATGTTTGACCATTTTAAAATGGGGGAACAATAGAAAATGGCATATGAACCCTTTTAAATTCAAATGTGGAGTTTGAATTTGCAACTCAAATGCAATACACTTCATTTAAATGGAATTGTCCACACATCAGCAACATGTACATCATATTATACCACTTGATCATGTGTATGTGCATTGTACATTCTTTTGATAGATTGTTTGCATTGTTTGCTATCGAATAGAGGTGGGGCCGGAACCGGAGATCACCCCCTCCGTTGAAGACACCATGTACGACCCTCGTCAGCAAGGAAAGCAAACCCCATTGATCATGTCTATAAAATCCCACTTCCCTCTTAGTCTCTCTTATGCATTGATTAGGATGATCACCTTGTTATCGATTCTACCGCACAACTGAACCCATATCCGATGCATGTCCTATCATCTTGTCATAGTAGTAAGCAAACCACAATCCTAGCTGACATAGGAGTTGATTGATATCATGCGGCCCCTGCAACTATTACTGCTTATTGCATGCTTGGAGTTTACAATGAGGATACTTTTGATGTGAGTCGGGATGGTAGTGAACATGGTGTTGATGAAGGTGAAACTGTGTTGGTGAATCTACCCTAATACAAGGTGAACAATGAGAGGTTGTGTATGAGTACACAGTGGGTTGTCTCGTTGAACACCGCCTTAAGCCCGAGTTCTTGAATGGTAATCCGAGACAAAGAGTACAACCACACATTGGGCTCACTGACCCCTCTCGACCTAATAACTCACCCCAATCCAAGTCCAGGAGTCACACCTAGTTTGGTTTTTCCATTCGGCATATGCATAGAAATATAAAGGAAATGAAATGTGGCATTCATGGAAGGGCTTGTAGAACATGGCTTGTCAGGCGGAGAACCATCCGTCGAGGTGGGATTGTCAGTCGTTCCTACATGGTTTGAGTCCTGACTGGAAACTCGACCAGAATTCCAGTTGGGTTTGGAACTCAGACAGTTGACTCCTTGGACTAGAACGGTGTCGTGAGGTAAGTGTCGTGGTGAACATCCTCGCCGGCACCCCTTGAATGGGGACGAGTACTTGGCGGTAACTGATGGTCATGTGTGTGTAGTAGTTGTAAGGCCCGATATGCGGTACTGTTCCAGATCTAGATGTTTCCATCCAAATCCGGGGACGAAGCCCATATCGGTCCCACCGCGACATATGACGAAGTCATATGCCTCGTATTTCCAACATGATATCACAACATTACAGATACATGATACAACATCTCATACAATCGGCATACAACTTCCTTAATACAATACAACAGCGGAAGGTAAATGTGTGAGTACAGACTACAATCAAATGCCTACTGGCAAAGAGAAAAACATCGATCCCCATGACCACACGGGTCCAGGCCCTCCGCCGGGATCCGACTAACTAGTCGTCGTCGATTCTCCACGTGAAACGTCGGTCACCATACCTGTTGTCGATCAAGAACCCCGAAAAGAGTTTGGGGGTAGTATCATGAGTACAGAAGTACTCAGCATCCAACTGTAGTGGTCATCTGATCCAGCAAGGACTTCATCACTCGTCATTCTAGGACAACTAGTAGTTTACGGTAAGGAAGGGGTAAGTGGTGAGGTTGCTGCCGCACTAGCATTTATGAAGTGGCTAACGATCTAGAGAGTAAGATAAGAAGCCAAGCATTCCATGAGGAATCGCCTCCAACAAGTCTTGCTATCAACTACTTACGCAAACATAACACCTATCCTATCCTTGTCCTCCTCTTCGCATCCCGACGAAGAAGAAGCGGTCAAGGCACACACACGTTGATCAAGTTTATTAAGATTATCTCAGTTGTTGTTGTCTATGAACAAGTAGTAGGTCTCAAGTCGTCCATAACCGTGAACACGGCTTCTCGAAAAGATTTAACCCTGCAGGGGTGTACCAACTGCCCATTACAAGGCTCCGCACGCATGCCCATCTCTCTTAGTTGCTACCCATCACAGGCAACCATTTTATGATTTAGTTCCAAGAGATCCGAAACGACAGGTCCCTCTAACTAACAACGAACAAATCCGGGTGGCCCCCTGTGATTCGACATCCAGCTCAGGAGCCGGCCGCGCTCTCGATCTGGTCTCTACCGTATGACTCCAGGTTTGGATTGCCGGTTAATCACACATGGGAAACCAGGTTCTCAGCCGGTCATGATGGGCCAGCAAGGGAACTATGTCCTCACTGGTTCGGGTTGGTTTAAAACCTACTGGCAGCTGACCAGCACACACACGGTTTCAAATGGTAATTCATCTTGGGCCACCACTAGAAATGTTTGAAGCTAGGTAGGTAAGAAAAGGGGACCCCATAAAATCCCACACGCGGTTAGGCACGCTCAGTCTTAAAACCAAATCCCGGAACTCGGATCCTAGGTGACTCGAATGGAACAAAGCATCGGGGCGGGATAGCCTAGACCTCCCATCCTTCGTCGAATATAGTCAACATTATAATAATCATATCATCAACAACACTATAATAATGTGATATCCCAAACCAAAGAGTAACAGGGTAACATTTAGCATCCTAAGCATGCATACTAAGCAGGGGCTGAGCAACGAGCAATAGTAACATAGAAGTAGAAGGTTTGCTGGGAAGGGACATGGCTGTATCGGTTTGAAAGAGGCTGTAAACATGTGGTAGGATCAAAAATCGAACCTAACCTAGACTAGCATGCAAACCGCTGGTTGAAATAGTATGGATCATAAGTAATGTATAGTCCTTGCCTGTTGATAAGTCGGGTTCCGAAGGTGTAGTTGATCGCAAGCTCGCATCGTCTCCGAAGGTACCCGCGGAAGCACACAAGACGACAAACACTGGAAAGCAATCAACGAGCAGCATCTATTACTACGGGGCAACACAAAATCAACAAGACATCACACGACACGGAAACGCGATACGGATCTATCATCGAGAACGGTTACTAACAGTTTAAGTGGGGTATCGGTCGCACACGACGAATACCGCACGTTTACGGTGGTTCAAGTTGCTTAGCTACAGGTGATCAACAAAGGTTGTTAACATGGCAACTCAAGCAAGCATGGCATAGCACACAAACATGACAAGAGGTGAAGCATAAAGGAAACTATCTATGCTAGTCAATTTAAGTGAGGCACAACCTAAACATGGCATACCACTAAGTGCCGCACGATGATTAAAACATTTGGTACTGTTCTGTCCTAAACCATATTTTAGGTTGGTTAACAACAGCAAACAATAGCATAAACACAAAGTACACGAAAAACTAATCAAGTTACATATAAGGCACACTCCAAACGGAGTTACGGTTAAAAAGATATAAGCAAAACAAGTTACGGGCACAATCTGCCAACATCACGAAGCACACTTTAGAGCAATGCATAAACAGGATAATCAATGCAAACATGCTCACAAATGATATGGAACTAAAGTAGACATTACAGGGAAGGCATGGCAAAAAGAATCATGCAAATAGGCATCATAGATCAAAAGATATTAAGCATGCAACATGGCATCGGAACGTTACAGACTTAGAGAAAAACAGAGGTGGCTGTCAAAAACAGCGGGATAGCAACTTTGGAGCTCAATAACTATATGACCAGCAAGCATATTATGACAATGCAATACATATAATGGAAGTAGACATGATGCTTAACAATATGCAATTGGAATCACTCAATTCCGATAAATGGTCGCGACACACTCGTCGACCGAAGTTGCAACAAAATATAAACAGCAGCACACTAACAGCAGGGTAGCTACTTTGGAGCAAGATACAATCATGATGCAGCAAGCAATTATGGCATGTGAATGAATGAAACTGAAGTAGAAACAATGCTTAACGCAACGCAAAAGGAATCACTCAATTCCGACGTATGGTTGCGAAGCAACCGTCGCCCGATGTTTCAACAAATTAACAGTTTCAGCAAGTTTAACAGCAGCAGTTGCAATTAACGATCTGATGCCCTGTTTAGCACACAATTACACAATCAAGATGACCTCAAATGCAAAAGCTCACAAAAGATGAATTGAAGTGCACACAATTCTAAGAAACTTTCATTTTGGGCGCAACATGATCCGATCTATGGTTTGCTCGCAAAGCTAATCGCGAAACTAAAACAGCAGCTAAAACTTCCAGACTTGGGCTCGGCCCATCTGGAGCTGGAGGCCGGGCGGCTGGCTTGGGGCTGGTGGGACGCGGCCCACGTGGCCACGCGGGAGGCGACTAACCGGCTCGGGCACGACCTCTCCAGGACAGCGGCGGCGGCAGCAGGTGGCTCGGCTCACCGGCCGGCCATCGGCGACGCAGAGGAGGGCGACCGCGAGGCTTGGCCGCGGGGACGAGGGGCGGCGAGGCCTGATCTGCACACCGTCGAGGTCCCCGGGCGCGAGGACGACGAACCGAGACGCCGGCGAGCTCAATCTCCATGGCGCACCAGCCATGGCGAAATCGGCGCGGGCACCTGCGAGAGGGAGGGCGAGGGAGGTGAGGAGACGGAGGAGAGGAAGGAGAAGGGATAGAGGGAGCTGCATGGGGTGGCCGGCGGCGGCCTCGGGCGCGTTCACGGGAGAGGTGGCGGCTAGGAGAGAGAAGGAGAGGTAGGAGAGAGAGGGGTAGGTGGGGAGCTCCCTGGGTCGTTGGATCGGCCGATCCAACGGTCCAGATCGCATGGAGCTAGATTTTCTTGGCAAAATGGGCTAATTGCAAAAATTGAGGCTATTGTGAGGGGGTGGCTGCAATTTTGTGGCTAGGGAAACCCTAGAAATGGGTGGGAGTGTGGTGGTCTTTATATAGCCCAGGTGGCTGGCAGTTTGCAAAAACATCCCCGGTTTTTCTCTCGCACGCGTGGTGCTCACGTTTCTGACCGCCGGGGGTCCGCAGTACCTCCGATTCGGGTAAAACTTCGAACTGCGCGTTCAGCGCGTCGAGCCGGCGGCTTTCACCTCGCGCTCGAACCGTTCCGAGAACACTTTCCGGCGCGCTATTAAAATATCCCGTTTAATTATTAAACGGGGTTTCTCGTTCCGTTGGCTGCGGCTGGTCTCGTACGGTTTCGCGACGGTGATCGGGTGAAACCCGGTGTCGCAAGGTCGAGTGTCAAGGTGGCAAGGGTCGGTCTCCGTCCAGTACGAGATAACAGGGGGGAAAATAATCTTCGATCGATAAATCGGGGATGCAAATACCGCAAAAAAATCAGACAATCAAACAATTCACACCGAAAACAAAAATTTTAATTTTTGTGAAAACTGGGCTGTTACAGTAGTACACCCCTGCATGGTTAACAAACTATTCGAATAGCCGCGTCCACGTTAATGGACTACTTGGAAAGTTGTGCTTGATTATTAGACAACTTCAACGGATACTCTAAAACTTGCCAAGATAAGTGTGAGTGCTATGGCGTGCTTTCTCGTGGGGAAGTCGAGGAAGTATCCATAGTGATGTATTTGTTGGAGACCATGTAGTGGACTCGTGTACGCTTCTTACCTCAAGTCTTGTACTCGTAGTACAGGACTAGCCAAGTCAAAGCTGGCATTTCTGCATATTGAAACCCCACCTCCCTTTAGCTTGAAAGTTGAGCATGAGTAGTGTAGTTATGATGTAAGTATTGCTGAGTACGACTTTGTACTCACGTTTGCGTATTCTATGTTTTAGATTAGAACCGAGCCCCCGATGGAGTCACCTTCCTTAAGCTAGACGTTGACTAAGTTAGTATAGTTCCATACAGCAGTCTGGTCCCTTGTGGAAGGGCATGTATGTTGAACAAGGCCTCTCTAAGCCATTTGTTAATCTTGTCTGTACTCAGACCTAATTTGCTTCCGTTCTTTGATGTAATGATGGATCATAGTCATATGATCTTTGTGTACTCCATGTGTAAGTCAATAAAGATATACTTTGTAGAGTTCATGCAATGTGTACCTGCTGTTTACACTAGACATGCTGCGTGTATGATTATAACATGCATGTCTTAGTGTGGGGTTCGATAGCTTAGTTGTGTTCTTGTCGGCGGTCTTTTATACACCGAGTGGCCCTTACATGTGCGCAGCTTGGGGCATCGCGATGCGATTGCTCGTGACTCTGTCACGTGGCACACTTTGTTGTATGATTGAGCCCTCCCGAGATCCCGACTAGGTGATCGGGCTGGAGTCTGTTTATGTAAGTGTTATAATTCAATCGATAATGTGGTTGAGGCGACTTGTCTATGAGTATGGGATTTCACCACCCATAATCATTTAGACTTGTGAGAGGACGATGAAGACCCATCTCAATTGATCATCCGGCCTGGATGGGATGCCCCTCACGTTCAATGCTTTCCGAAAGTGTTTTGTGCTTGGCCTTGTCTGCTTAGACAAGTTGGTACGGCTCCCGGCTCTCCATATGATTGAGTTGTGACTAGAATTACATACGCATGTTCCGGGTCCCGACATTAGCATTGCGGTGCGTTTATAATCCTGGCAATTGCCCATCTGTAATTTGTTTACCTCGCATAACAGTTTTATCGTCTTTTGGGAGAGAGACATCACTAGTGAACATCACGGGACCCCGGTCCATATTCTCATCACTGTTTACAAGCTTATTTCCTTTTCAGTATTTACTTTCAGTATCTATCATTATCATTATCCTGTGTTTTTATCCTTTGTAAACAACAAGACCGAAGAGATTGACAACCTCTCTGAACTTCGTTGGGAGCAAAGTTATTTGTGTTGTGTGCAGGTCCAGGTCGAGGAAGAAACTTTTGTCTTATTCGGTGCCATTGTTTCCTTGCCACCTACTTATCATTGTCGAAGTCCCACGGGAGACAATCTTAAAACCTCGGTATCTTCACTGAGGGAAACTTGCCGCAACGCTGCATCTCACCTTCCACTTGGGGTAACCAACGAAGGGCGAGACACAATTATCATCTCTCGCGTATCAGATGGTTATCCAGACTTTTTATGCAGGATTGAACTTTATCTCGCGGAACCTGTTAGATTCGGCCGCGGGAGGAACCTTTATGTCAACTCACTACAAGAAATATGCTAATACACGATGCTCTATTTTCGTAGCTACATCGTCACGGTTTTTAATTCACGACGATCTTACGACGAAAAACCAAGCGTCGAAAACGAGGCGTCAAAAACTGAAAGCAACGACGTTTTGGTCAAAATCGTCATAAATTTCAAGACGATTTCTAGATCGTCGTAACCTTTACGACGATCCTAAATCGTTGTTGGCAATCTAACCCAATCCTACGTGGCAGTCCTACGTGGAAAAATTCCAATGAAATAAAAAACATTGTGGCTAAAATCAGCCCAACCCATTTCAATTGATCACATGGGCTGGTTTTGAATTCCTAGGCTTTTTTATTAGTCCTTGGCCCTTTTCATTTCGGGCCTTAGGCTATTTAGATTCCATCTAGATTTTTCTTCCTACTTATTCGGAATTGATTTGGTCAATATAATTTGGGCCATGGACTTTTTAGTGCAGATACATTTGGGCCAGTGTACAGTTAAACTTTTTTTTAATCCAGCTACTTATATTTTCTTCCAGTGGGTCCAAATTGCCAGTTGCCAGATTCTAGAGAGAGGATCCCATCAGCAGATTTTAATTATTCACAACGAATTAAAAACAAATATACCAATGAGATGCGAGAAAAAAGACAAAATTCTTCAAATAACAACCCACATCGTTTTATTACAATATAAACACTACAATCAGTTTAATAATCACACTTTGATACTAACTAATCTCAGCAAATACAATCTCAGGCTATACAACGTTATATAATCGGAATCTACGTATAAAAACTAAACTACTGTTTGATAGTCTGGAACTTCTTCAGGCTTCCACCTCTTTAGCCAAAAGTATATCTGCCAAGGTTCAACAAAAAGGATACCTGTGAACAGTCCCACAAAACAATTATAAGCCGAAGTGAAAAGGTAGAGAAATGGATTGTAAGTAAATATGAATATTATGTTTTGGGGTGGGAAAAAAGGCAAATATGAAAATTAAGTTCTTGCAGAACATATGCTTTTTGGAAAGAAAGTGAAAATTACTACCAACAAACAGGAGCCAAAAAGATACTACTAGCAGCAGCCAGTACTAGTACTAACCAACACATCCCGAATTCTCTGAATGATCAAAAGCACATATAAATACTAACATGACATAGTAGTGTATTTGTGTCTTGTGTAGTGACCGGCTTGTAAGAGCATTGAGACAATTGAAGTTCGTAAGTGTTATAGTTCAAAAGAGGCATTTAAACTGTGACTAGTTCTGATCATAACTAACAGTGCATCATAAATAATAAAGGTTTGCACCAGGTCAACAAGCAACAAGCACATGTCCGTGCATACTGAAATGTTCACCAATCACTAAAATTTAAAAAGCATAGATAGAAGAATGAACGCCATATGAATAGACGAACTCCATTCTCATGTTTCAGAGCCAGGGATCATTTTATCATGCAACAGCCTGTTGCACCTCTTCGTGTGAATCTACAAAATGGACAAATGATCAAATGCGCCTCATGCAAGAAAGGGTACCATATACGTAATCAGAAGGAAACAAAAAGTGTATACTAGACGTATAACAGGAAGCTATCAATGAAGGATGTGTGGTACACTATTTTCTGGTTTGAACATAAATCAAAGGGAAGGAGCCAGCAGCAAGTTGTCTCAGAAGAAAAATCACTTCTAAAAGTACTCAATAGATATCCAAAAAGCTATTGCCAGTTCAATTTCTTTTGTATAACCAGGAAGCTATTGCATGTTAAATTTCTTTTGAATAATCATGAAGCTATTTATATACTGGAAAGCTACAGATTACTAAAACACAAATAGATACTACTCCCTCTATTCCGAATTATGTCGCTGGAAGTAATTTCCGACCAGGCGAAAACGTTACAAATGACCAGGTTACCCCTCGACCGCTAAAGTTGAGATCCCCTAGATCTGGGCGTCTTCCACCTCCGTCCACCCCGATCTGGACTCCAACTCTGGCCCCGATCTGGGCGCCTCCACTCCTGGCCCCGATCTGGCGCACCAAGCGCTTTGCTCCGAGGCGGCAGCAGCAGCAAGCCCAGGCGCTCGCATCTTCTCTGCTCCAGCTTCTCCGCTCCAAGCGCTCCCAGGCGCTGCTCCAGGTGCTCCCAGCAGTAGGCTCTGCTCCAGGCGCTCTAGGGGCGCTCCAGCATCAACTCCAGGCGCTCCAAGCTCGTCTCCAAGCAGCAGCAGGGAGGAGCTCCATACTGTCCCAAGCGCTTGCTCCAGGCGCTCCAGCTCTCCTCCCAGGCAGCAGCAGCAGCTCTGCTCCAAGACGCTCCCAGCAGTAGCAGCTCTGCTCCCCTCTCCCAGCAACAGCCAACCAGCAGTACCTAGAGAAGAAGCAATTATAGAAGCAATTCAGAGGAAAGTAGCAGTACCTAAATTTTTCAGTTAATTTAAATTAAAAGAAAAGGTTCATCTAATTGAAATTAAAAGAAAAATGTTCTTTTAATTTAAACTAAAAGAAAATGTTTAATTAATTAAACATAGCAGTACAACTACTCCAGCAATACAACAGTTTCAGTTACACCAGCTACAACTACTCCACCAGCAGCTACAAGTACACTAGCTACAACTACAACTAGTCTAACAGTCACAATGTGGATAATGACCAATTCACAGTGGTAAACAGAACATGGTAAGCAAAAACTATGTTCAATTTAAACACTACAGTTTCAATTTAAACACTACAGTTTCAGTTTAAAGGTCCAGTTTCAGTCGACTGTTGAAACCTGAAAGTGAACGGAATGGTTTTCATTTCTTGGTGTATCTTTCGGTAGGCACAAATCGATCGATGTGTGCTTGGAATGATAGGAATTTTGAACTGCTAGATGGATGTCGTCAATTAGTGGGGATTCAAAACGTTTGGAGGTAGCATTCATTATTTAGATGCACGTTTCTTCAGCACCTGAACTAGGTTCTAGAAGTAACCGTAGGTTCAGTATATGTTTTTCCTATTCTTCAGTTAATTTTTATTCTAACAAAAGATTATCATTTTTAGTTACTTTGGCCCCCGCTTGCCCTGCCAACGAATGGCACGCTAATATTTTCGCAGACAAATTGGCCATCCGCGCCACGCCCACAAATTGGCTACAAATATAACATAAGCAGTTGATGGGCTTGAGGCTAGACAATTTATTGGACATCAATGATCAATCCAAACAGCCCCTATAATCAGCAGTTTCAATTTAAACATCGGAATGAAAAGAGCACTGAAGTGTAAAAATGAGCAGGAGTTCAATTAGAATTCCACGACCACATCAGTTTTTGGCTCCTATAGTACTCCTATATTCCAGGATCACACCAGGAGTATTACCTGTTGTAAGGCTGCATCATCATCCACAAAATCAGCTTCCTAAGTTCACTTTCTTCTTTGCCTTTCCCTGAAAAGAAAGTAGAGAAATGAAAATCATGGTGTAGAATACGCTACGGGCTATGGCAAATTGGCAATACAACTGACGGAAATTGTTCTGGAAACACTATCTATGGAGTATCACCAAAGGTCTCAGCAAATTCATACTGCTAAAAGCGACGATATACAACAAAGGTCCTGGATTAGTGGATTTGTTCCACGGAGTAAGGGGGCACCTTTTGAAGAGACCTGGACAAAGCCTTGAACCCCTCCTCGTCTTCTTTATCACTGGCCGACGGGCGGCCACACAACATGGAGAACTTGTTGGAGAACTTTTTCACCTGGCACCACACAACATGGAGATGAAACAAAGCGCCTGTGATGTCCCAATCACTCTCAGATACGGATTTGATGCATAAATCTCGGTACAAGTTGAAGAGGAAGAGAAAGGGGATCAGGGGAAGGAGACGGAGGAGGAAGAAGAGAAGTGAGCGACTGGCTAAGCCAATAATTCTCGCTGACCCACATCGACGCACGCACGCCTCCTTATACAAGCTCACACAGCCCACTCCTGGCCTGCAAGCCAACCCGGTCGTTTCCTCTCTCTGATGGGCCTGCCTCCTTGGTCTTCTGCACCTTGGGCTGGGCTGCTCTCTTCTTGACTAGTGCTCGCCCCAACATTGCCTTTGTCAGTGGTTGACCCAGCACTGACAGTGCCGCCCTCTTGAGTTCCAGCATGTCCCCATGCTGGAGCGTCGGGGTAGCGCACTTGCAGCGTGTGGAGGTTCTCCCATGTGGCTGCTTCTTTGGGTAGGCCGGACCAACGCACCAGTACCTGCATAATGGCATGCTCACCTTTCTTCACCATTTTCCTGTCCAAAATTTCGTCAGGTACCACGTTGAGGATTGATAGGTCGATGGACGCGGGCAGCTCGGAGAAGACCGGCGTCCTATCTGGGATGTGTGCCTTCAATTGAGAGACATGAAACACCGGATGAATAGCTGCAGAAGTCGGTAGATGAAGCTTGTACGCCGCTGGGCCAATGACCTCGAGAACCTCAAAAGGACCATAGAATTTGTAGGAAAGTTTGGCACACAGTCTGTTGACCACGGAATGTTGAGCATATGGTTGTAACTTGAGATAGACCATGTCCCCCACTTGGAAAGCTCTCTGGGTACGATGTTGATCTGCATACGCCTTGATCTTAGCTTGTGCTTTGAGCAGATGCGCCTTGAGGAGTGCAGAGTGTGTCTGATGCTCTCGAAGCCAATGTTCCACATCCACATTGTCTGTAGTAAGCAAGGTTGGGAAGGTGCCATAAGTGGGGTCATATCCATACAATGCTTTGAACGGTGAACAGCCGAGAGATGTGTGATAATTTGTGTTGTACCAAAATTCTGCCAGTGGGAGCCAGGCATGCCGTTTGTGGGGTGTGTCATGCACAGCACATCGCAGGAACATCTCTAAACACTGGTTCAGTCGTTCAGACTGGCCGTCAGTTTGGGGATGGTACGCTGTACTCATGTGCAGTTTGGTGTCCCAGAGTTTGAACAAGTCCTTCCAGAAATGACTGGTGAAAATCTTGTCTCGATCGGAGATGATGGTGTGAGGAGGGCCATGGAGCTTGACCACTGAATGTAGAAAGGCACGGGCCACCACTGGAGCCGAAAATGGGTGTTTGAGAGGGATAAAGTGTGCGTACTTGGAAAAACGGTCGACCACCACCAAAATAACCGTGAACCCGTCGGATTTGGGTAATGCCTCCACAAAATCCATGGTAATGTCTTGCCATGGTCCGGCCGGCACTGGAAGGGGATTTAAGAGCCCCGGCTTCTTGATCTGTTCGTGCTTGGCTTGCTGACAAACTTCACACTGACGAACGAAATCTGCAATATCTTGTTTCAGTCCTGGCCAAACAAACAATTTCTTGATCCTTTGATAAGTTGCTTGAATGCCGGAGTGGCCGCCCACTGCACTAGCATGAAAAGCTGAGATCAACTTAGTTTTTAAGCCTTGGTTGGCGCCAATCCAAATTTTTCCTTCGTGTTTGATCACCCCTTTGGTAAGGGTGTAATCGTCCAAAGTGCCTCCTGACAGAGCGAGCTTTTGGAGTAGTTGTTGAGCAGCCGGGTCCACCTCGTAAGAGTTCACCACATCCTGAACCCAGATTGGCTGACTAGCTGATGTAGAGGTGATGGCGAGTAAGTGTCCCACTCTGGACAGGGCATCGGCTGCTGAGTTCTCGGGACCTTTTTTGTACTGAAACTTAAAATGGAGGCCAACCAGTTTGGTCATTGCTTTCTTTTGAACATCTGTAGTAAGCATCTGGTTCTCTAGCTGACACAAGCTCTGATGATCTGTCTTAATCACAAACGGACCACGTTGTAAATAGACACGCCACTTGTCCACCGCCATCATCACGGCTAGAAACTCTTTCTCATATATAGATAATTGCTGGTTCTTCACTCCCAAGGCTTTGCTGTAGAAGGCGACTGGGTGGCCGTTCTGCATCAGGACGGCGCCGATGCCATTGGCACACGCATCGGTTTCTATGCTGAAGGGTTGTTCGAAATCTGGTAGAGCTAGGACGGGAGTTGTGGACATGGCCAGTTTCAGCTGTTCAAATGCCTTCTGAGCTTCATCATTCCAAGTAAAACTGTTTTTCTTAAGTAGCTGAGTCAGGGGTTTTGCAATGATACCATACCCTTGAACGAACTTCCTGTAGTAACCTGTTAATCCTAAGAAACCACGCAGGGCGGTAATGTTGAGAGGAACTGGCCAGGCAGCCATAGCTTCTGTCTTGGCTGGATCAGTCTGAACCCCTTTGTCTGAGATGATGTGACCGAGATACTCGAGCTGCTGTTGCGCAAATGTGCACTTGCTGCGCTTTGCGTACAGCTTGTGTTCACGCAAAGTGGTCAGCACAGATCTTAGATGCTCCAAGTGTTGTTGCAAGTCAGCACTGTAGATCAGGATATCATCCATAAAGATCAACAAGAACTTTCTTGTGGATGGAGAAAAAATGTAGTTCATGAGACATTGGAATGTGGACGGGGCCTCGGATAAGCCGAAGGGCATGACTCGGAACTGGAACTGACCATGATGAGTTTTGAACGCTGTTTTGTGCTCATCTTCGGGAACCATGCGAATTTGGTGATAACCCGCTCTCAAATCCAACTTGGAGAACCATTTAGCCCCAGCTAATTCATCAAGGAGTTCGTCCACAATTGGCATGGGAAACTTGTTCCGCACTGTCATTGAATTTAGTTTCCTGTAGTCAACACAGAAACGCCATGAGCCATCCTTCTTTTTTACGAGTAGCACTGGAGAAGCAAAAGGGCTCATGCTAGGGATAATGGTGCCTGCAGCAATCATATCAGCCACTTGCTTTTCGATCTCGTCTTTCTGTAGTGGTGTGTATCGATAGGGCCGCAAGTTCACCGGGGCCGCCCCTGGCAACAAATGGATAGCATGGTTGAACTGGCGGAAAGGTGGTAGAGAGGACGGTTCCTGAAATACGTCGTCAAATTCACGCAATAAGGTTGGAAGGTCAGTTTGTTCCACTGAGGCTCTCGTTGCGGTGGGCGTATCAAGCAATGCCATTGCCCAAATCTCATTGCCTGTGTGCCAACGGAGAACTTGTTCCATCGAAATTTCCTGCAGTGTGGACTGCACTGGTGGTTTTATTCCTTGCAGCCTAACGGGCGCATCCGCATGGTTAAACTGAATCCATTTTTCCTTCCATTGACAAATCATTTCTCCCTGATCTTCCAACCAGTCCATCCCTAATATCATGTCATACCCTCCCAGCTCCAGGATCTTGAAGTCATACTCAAATGTGTGTCCTTGCACCCAACACGACAATTTGTGCACTTCAGCTTCGCATGAGAGGATATCCCCATTGGCCACCCTTACAGGCAGAGCTGCTGGTAGCGCCGAGGCCTGAATTTGCAGGCGCGATAACAGAGCAGCATCTAGGAAACTATGAGTGCTCCCTGAGTCCAGCAGAATAAGTACCACTTGGTTCCCAATGAGCGCGCGCAAACGAATTGTCTTTGGATGGTCAGCGCCTGACAACGCATTGAGAGATAGTTGCATAGCCGCCAGTGCAGTTTCTTGTTCTTCAACGGCGTCCAGAACTTCATCTGACAACACTTCTTCGTTATCAGTTTGCATAACGTGCAAATTCGCAACTGGAGCGGCACGGTTGCAGATATGGTTCGGCGTATACTTTTCCCCACAACTAAAGCACAGGCCATTGGTGCGCCGATATTCCTTGAGTTGACGAGCTTTCCACAGATCACCCGCGGGTACTGAGTGCACTCGTGTGTCTGCTCGGGGAAACTGATTCCGAGACATCGCCGGCTTGCTTGACCTTGCACGGTTCAGGATTTCTTCCTGGACGAGTGCATACATCGCCGCTTCGCTGGCTGTGGCTGGTAACTGAATTTCGACAGCGGCGCGCAGTTCTTCTTTCAACCCCAACAGGAAACGGGTAACCAAGAGAGTGTCACTGACGACAGGTTCATAGAGCAGCAAGTGATATGTGAGTTGAGAGAAAGCCCGCTTGTATTCCTCGACTGTCCCAGTCTGCTTCAGAAGCATGAGGGCCTTCATTTTCGTGCGGTGGACATTCACATCAAATTCTGCCATGACGGCGATGCGAAATTCATGCCAGTTGGGCCATTGGTGGCTGAGCTTGTAAGCGTGAAACCAGTTTGCTGCATCGCCTGTTAAGTGAAGAGTGGCCGAAGTGACTTTGAAGAAATCAGGTATTTCATATAGTGAAAAGTATGCTTCGCAGCCATCTAGCCAAATCCTCACATCACTGCCGTCAAAACGCGGGAAGTCCATCTTCGGCATCCACGATTTCCGGGGGTGTTGATCGGTGCATGTGGCCACAAATGAGTCGCGCTGCTGATCTGCCCGCAGCGCTGCGGCTGATGGAGTATCAATGGATAGAACGGTTGGTGGAGATCCCAGAATGCCATCACCGACCATAGGGGACACTGGTTGTGTTTGAGCCTGTTTCTTTGCACGAGCCGCGGCCACTTGTTCCTGACGGATCTCACCGATGGACTTCATCGTCATGTTAACGTGCCCTTGGACCACGTCCATGCGTTCCACTTGGGTAGTGAATTTCTGATCCAAGTCTTCGATCCGGAGAAACAATTCGTCAATCCTTTCAATCTTCTCCCCCAGACCGGTTAGAGATTCGAGCTGTTGCATCACCTTGGATTCGAAAGTCGCCATCGATTGAAGCACCAAGGTGGTCTGCGCGCTGGGTCTGGAGGGCGCCGTGGTGACGCGCTGGTGCACCGCCGCCTGGATCAGCGAGTACTGGAGTGGTCACCGCCGCCGACCGCACTCGTTCCTCTGCAACTGATCCCCAATCGCCGCCGAAGCCTCGCAGATCCGAGGTTGAACAGTCGCCGCCGCCAAAAAACGCCCCACCGGTGTTGCACAGGGAGGAAGCAACCACCACACCGCCGCCGCGGACTCCGGCGGCTGCACGGGATTTTACGAGAGATCCCAACCGTGCCCCAACCGAGCCCGATTCGCCACCCCAAACTGGATCGAGATGAGTCTGATACCAACTGTGATGTCCCAATCACTCTCAGATACGGATTTGATGCATAAATCTCGGTACAAGTTGAAGAGGAAGAGAAAGGGGATCAGGGGAAGGAGACGGAGGAGGAAGAAGAGAAGTGAGCGACTGGCTAAGCCAATAATTCTTGCTGACCCACATCGACGCACGCACGCCTCCTTATACAAGCTCACACAGCCCACTCCTGGCCTGCAAGCCAACCCGGTCGTTTCCTCTCTCTGATGGGCCTGCCTCCTTGGTCTTCTGCACCTTGGGCTGGGCTGCTCTCTTCTTGACTAGTGCTCGCCCCAACATTGCCTTTGTCAGTGGTTGACCCAGCACTGACAGCGCCATGGCGGTCGGCTTGAATACAGGTGGAGGACCAACAGGAGGAAGCACAGACGGACCTTTGCTGGCGTCGGGAGGTCCCTGACGGAGAACTTGTTGGGTGCGATGTTGCTCCATTTTTAACCATTCATCCCTCTGTATTTGATAGTGGGGAGGTTCCTCTGATGCAGGGGCAGCTCTGGCGTCGGCAGGACGCGCCGGTGGCTGCCGGTGGCCTTTGCTGGATCCAAATCTCCACCGCCAGATCCAGCTCCCCTTCACGTCCTCCACTGCTGGTGGACATGGCGAGGAAGGGGGAGACGGAGATGGAGAGGGTGGAGATGCGGCCGAGGAAGGCGGACATGGAGAGAGTGGAGATGCGGCCGAGGAAGGTGGACATGGCGAGGGACTGGATGACTGAGCGAGTGAGCGAGTGAACCGATTGAGGGTAAAATGGGAAAGGGGAGGAATATCTCTTTGTTAGAAAAAAATTCCCTGATCGCCCCAACGACCTATAAACGGTACGGAGGGAGTACATGATATCACCGTAAATTTCTTTTGAATAACCAGTAACTATGTACAACTAGTGAATCAGGTACCAAAGTTTACTATATGCGTGGAAATATAATTATTCACTTTGGGGCAGCATGGTTTGGATATAAGCAATAATCATGACAGTATGTAGAACAACATCAATAGTAAACCGTAGAAAAGTAAGCAATTGGGTGGAGTACAATACTTATAATGAATACTATAAACAAACAACAACAACAACAGCAGCAACCAAACACCAGCAGCTCAAACAAACTGCAAACAACAGAACTAGTTTAATTTTAATTATAGGAAAAGGTTTTCAATTATTTTAATTAAAGAAAAGGTTTCATTTTATTTTAATTAGTAGAAATGTTTCCATTTTATTTGAATTAAAAGAAAAGGTTCGTTTAATTCAAATTTAAATTAATGATCAGGTACACACACTACACTACAACAAGAACACAAACTGCATCAACTACTCCAAGAACACACACACTCCATGCAGTACACCGGTCCTTTCCACATATATACACACATACACTCAATATACACACACTCTGTAACAGTCCAGATTTCACAAAAATTAAAATATTTGTTTTCGATGTGAATTGTTTGATTGTCTGATTTGTTTGTGGTGTTTCCACCCCCTATTTATCGATCAACGATTATTTTCTCCCCTCTTATCTCGTACCGGACGGAGACCGACCCTTTCCACCCGGACACACGACCTTTGCGACACCGGGTTTCACCCGATCACCGTCGCGAAAACCGCACAAGACCAGCCACAGCCAACGGAACGAAAACCCCGTTTAATAAGTAAACGTGATATTTTTATAGCGCACCGGAAAGTGTTCTCGGAACGGTTCCAGCGCGAGGTGAACGCCGCCGGCTCGACGCGCTGATCGCGCAGTTCAAAGTTTTTCCCGAATCGGAGGTCCTGCGAACCCCCGGCGGTGACTAACGTAAACACCTCGCGCGTGAGAGAGAAACCGGGGATGTTTTTGCAAACTGCCAGCCACCTGGGCTATATAAAGACCACCACTCTTCCACCCCTTTCCAGGGTTACCCCTAAGCCAAAATTGCAGCCACCCCCTCCAAATTGCCCAAAAAACACCCCATTTTCGTCCAAACCTAGCCTCCCAGATCTGAGATCCAGCCCAATGGGTTCTGGACCGTCAGATCGGCCGATCTGACGGCCAGGAATGAGCCACGTCACTCCCTTCCTCCACCTCTCTCTCCTCCCACCTCCGCCGTGGAGGCCGAGCGTCGCCGCCGCTTCCGGCCGACCGCCTGCCCTCTCCTCTTCTCCCTCCTCCCTCACGTCTCCTCTCTTCCCGTAGGTCACCGATGACCCTAGCGCCGCCCGCCATGGCCAGGAGCCGGCCAAGCTCGGTAGCCTGATGGCCGCGACCTAGGATGGTCACCGGCTCCCCTCCTCCGTCGCGGCCCTCCCGGCCGCTCTCCGCCTCGCCGAAGTCCTCCGCGCCCCTCGGCGGAGCCTGCCGACGCCTCGTCTCCGTCGCGGGATCGGGATCGGGCGCCCGATCTAGCGCCGCCGCCATTGGCCGTGTGGGCCATCCTGCAGCGCCCAACCAGCGAGGCCCACCAGCGCTCGGCCCAGCCAGCCAGCCTCCTCGCGTCCATCGTCCCGGCGCCAGCCGCCGGCCAGATGGCCCTTGGCCCACTAGGTCATTTTTTTATTTTACCCTTCTAATTTTTTTTCTAAGTTTGAGATAATGTGTTCCTGATGCTTTTTTGCGTTGTAGTTTGCGAGTAAACCGTAGCCCGGATGAACGTGCCGCCAAAAGGAAAATTGTTTAGTTTTGTGTGTAATTCCATTCATCTTTTGTGAGCATTTTGATTTGAGGCCATCTTGATATTGTTAATCACTGTTGAAGTGGGCATCAGACTATTAACTGTTGTTACTTCCTGTTAAGTGATGTTGTTATTATTTTATTGCAAGTTTGATTGATGATTGTGTCACATCCATGAGGCCTATTGAATTGATTCTTGTTGCATACTGTTAAGCATCATGTACTTCAATGCTATTCATTCACATGTCATCACCCAAAGTAGCTACCCTACTGTTAGTGTGTTGTGGTTTATATAAAGTTGCTACTTTGTTGCCCTAGATCTTTTTAACCGTGCATCCTATTGAGCATTGCAATATGTCATTTTGATCTATGCCATGTCTACTTTCATTATATGTATTGCATTGTCATGTTTACATTCCTGGTCATAGTTATGTTCAGCTCCAAAGTTGCTATCTTGCTTTTTTTGACAACCATCTCTGTTTTTCACTAAGTCTGTAACTTTCAAATGCCATGTTGCACGCTTAATATCTTTTGATCTGTTATGCCTATGACCTTGATTCTTGTTTTTACCTGATCACCATCATGTCTACTACATAATCATATATTGCTATGTCATGTTTCTTCACATTTACATATAGTTTTTCTCCTGTTTATACAGCATGAAAATAACAGTTTCTGCCATGTTTTCCTGATTTTCACTAAGTCCTTGACCAGTAATGTTTTATAGCTTTTTTCTTGCTTATAACTAGTGAACCATGATGCCCATTTGCATGATTCCTTTTTCCATGCCTTCCCCGCCATTTCTACTTTAGTTTCATATCATTTGTGAGCATGTTTGCGTTAATTATCCTGTTTATGCATTGCTCTAAAGTGTGCTACCTGATGTTTGCAAATTGTGTGCATAACTTGTATTGTTTGTATCTTTTTAACCGTAACTCCGTTTGAAGTGTTCTTTACATGTATCTTGATTAAAATTTCATATACTTTGTGTTTATACTATTGTTTTCTGCTGTTAACTAACCTAAAGTATGGTTTAGGGCAGAACAATACCAAATGTTTTAATTGTCGTGGGGTACTTAGTGATATGCCATGTTTAGGTTGTGCCTCACTTAACTTGACTAGCATAGATACTTTCCTTTATGCTTCACTCTTGTGATGTTTGTGTGCTATGCCATGCTTGAGTGAGATGCCATGTTAACAACCTTTTCTCATCTTTTGTAGCTAAACAACTTTAACCTTTCTAAATGTGCGGTATCATCATGTCTGACGAGTACTCCACTTAACATGTTAGTAACCGCTCTCGACGATAGATGCGATACCATAGTACGTTGTCTCGTGTTGCCTTCTTGTTGATGCTTGCTCGTGATTGGTTGGTAGTAATAAATGCTTGCTCGTAAATTGCCTTTTCCAGTGTTTCCTTCTTGTGTGCTTCCGCGGGTACCTCTCGGAGACGTTGCGAGCTTGCGATCGACTTGACCTTCGGTTTCGTCTTCTCATCAGGTAAGGGGGAGCATATATCATGCATATAACTTTCAGCTCACTCGCGCCTAGGTGTAGGATAGAACGATTTCTTGATCCTACCACTTTATATTCATGCCTCTCAAATAAACCCAAACAGCCATGTCCTCCACATCCCAGCAAACCTTGTTCGGCTATGTTACTATTGCTCGCTGCTCAGCCACTGCTTAGTATGCATGCTAGGATGTTATCAACTGTTATCCTGTTAGTCCTTGGATTAGGCTATCACATTATATTATATTATTGTGGATGATATGATTATTATAATGTTGACTATACTCAACGAAGGATGGAACGTCTAGGCTATCCCTCCCCGATGCTTTGTTCCATTCGAGTCACCTAGGACCCGAGTTCCGGGTATTGTGTCTCTTGACGAGCGTGCCTAACCGTGTGTGGGATACTATGGGGTCCCCTTTTCTTACCTACCTAGCTTCAAACATCTCTAGAGGTCTCCCAAGCTGATTTACCATTTGCAAACCATGCATATATGTCTGTCGGGTCGCTCCTAGCAGATATCCTTTAAAACAACTTGGGCCAGCGGAGACATGGTTTCTCTGTTGGTCCACACTGGTGAGCTAGGGGGCTGCCCACATGTGAGGGAATCAGTTACCTCGACCTTAGCCTGATGGAAGAGTCCGATCCGAGAGCGTGGACAACTTTTGGATTGGGTGCGGACTACCCAGGGGCCACCCGGATTTGTTCGTTGTTAGCTAGAGGGACCTGTCATTTCGGATCTCTCATAACTAAATCATAAAATGGTTTCCTGTGATGGGTAGCAACTAAGAGAGATGGGCGTGCGTGCGGAGCCTTGTAATGGGAAGTTGGTACACCCCTGCAGGGTTAAATCTTTTCGGGAAGCCGTGTCCACGGTTATGGACGACTTGAGACCTACTCCTTGTTCATAGACAACAACAACTGAGATAATCTTAATAAACTTGATCAACGTGTGTGTGCCTTGACTACTTCTTCTTCGTCGGGATGCGAAGGGGAGGACAAGGATAGGATAGGTGTTATGTTTGCATAAGTAACTGATAGAAAGACTTGTTGGAGGCGATTCCTCATCGAATGCTTGGTTCTCATCTTTCTCTAAAATAGACCGTTAGCCACTCATATATTGCTAGTGCATCTGCAACCTCACCACTACCTCCATATTACCCGTGAGAAGTTAGTTACAAGACTTTTAATATATTCTCACCCCTTGCTTTTCTTTTCCCTTTTATGTTTTTCCTGATCGGCCGCTGCAGTTGATTACTACCTCGACTCTTCTTATGGACGCCTTCGTGGAGACATGACGACGACTAGTTAGGCAGATCCCGGCGGAGAGCCTAGACCCGTGTGGTTACGGGAATGGTGTGTCTTACCTTTGCCGCTAGGCATATGATTGTAGTCTTTACTCAGACATGTATCTTCCGCTGATGTAATGTATTAAGGTAGTTGTATGCCGAATGTATGAGCTGTTCTATCCATGTAGCTGTAATGTTGGGATATCATGTTGGAAATCCGGGGCATATGGCATTGTCATATGTCGCGGTGGGACCAATATGTGCTTCGTCCCTGGATCTGGATGGAAGCATCTAGATCCGGAACAGTACCGCATATCGGGCCTTACACACTCCATGCATTCAAATCAGGATTTAAATATAAATTCTCCTAAGATATTGCATTGCAGCATGCTACGTGTTGTGATCTTCAGTAAAATTGGGTTTAAATGTTTTCTGAATAATTCCAGTCATCAAGCAAATCTAATTGCTTCCAAAAGTGCATATATATGCGCAAACAGAAGAAATACCAAGTGCCATGGTAACACAGTTGCATAGTTATATTGTGCCCAGCTCACAAGTAGAAAAATGATGCAATACCTCATGGACTACAAGGAAAAGAAGTTCCAGAACATCTCCAAGGAGGGCTTGAAGCTCGGCAAGAACTAAAAGCTCAAAGAACTCAAGTAACCACTATCATCTCATACTTGACACCAAACTATCACAAATCCATCAATGACAACCCCAGGTGCAGTACCAATTTTCAGAATTAATGCCATTAGCATTACACGATCACCACGAATAAACCTGATCTACCATCATCTGCACAGATCAAGAAGATGCGGGACCGTACCTTCAGTTTTAGTGGATGTCGTCGCTCCTCCGTCCGTGCCCGTCCTGCTCCTCCTCCTCCGTTCACGCCATAGATCTGCAGCAAATGAAATCAAAGGAAAAAAAGATAGGTGAGATGGGGCGAAGAGATTGGGGTGAACAAGTAGGAGAGGAACCAACCTGGTGACACGCCGGTGCCGGATCCATCGCTCGCTGGCGTCAACATAGCCTGATTTGGCGGATCCCGGGTGGCGGTCGAAACTCTGGCTAGCCACGGGGAATCTCCTTGTACCGCCGCGTCGTGGCTTGCCCTGAAGGCATGCACCGGTCTCGCCCTTTACGCACCGGCGACATCGCACGTATCCGGTCGCCATCTTGGCACTTTTTGGGGCACCGCACCAGGTCAGAGGAAGATGACGAGATGGGGAAAAGAGAGAGGTGAGCGAGAGAGACGTCACCGGCGTGGATCTGGTGAGAGGAAGATGCCACCGGCGTGGATCTAGTGGCAAGACGTCGCCGGCGTGTATCCAGGAGGCCTTCTCTCGTGGCGCCGCCGACCGGCATCCTGGCCATCCCACGCCCCCCCCCCCCCCGCTGTCCTTCTGTGCTGGTGCGCCCTTCCCGGCAGAACTTGATGATTTCGGCCGCCGTGGCGCTCGCTCCGTCCTCGAGCGTGACGAACAAGCACGGTGTCTCGCCCCAGTGGTCGTCCAGCCTGGCCACAACCGCCCGTCGAGCACGGCCGGGTGGTCGAACAACATCGACTCCATCGTGGGAGGACGGATGCGGGAGAGTGGAGAGGTTGGGGGCGGACGGGCGGTAGAGAATTGAAGAGTTGCGGCGGCTGAGTGAGAGGGTTCGAGAGAAGTGGGGTGAGGGCAGTTGTGGGATTAGGGTTAGCGTGGGCCGTTCGATCATAGATGGATCAACGGTGCTTATCCACGATTCGTGGGAGTCCTGTTTCAACCAATCATATTACAGCACGGTTTATATTTGTTTCTAGAAAATAAAAACTCAATAAACTCTATGCTTGTGGTTGATTTTTGCCACATAAATCTTTGAAAAAATATATTCATTTATCGTACAAGTCATTAAAATATACTGAAGAAGGACAATAAGAAAGTTTCCATTTTTGTTGAACAGAAAAGATATATTTTTCTTTTTTGAGTATCAAAAACACGGGGTTTTGTGAAGAAACTATCAAATATATGATAAATAATTGTACCAAAATATTTTACAAAACTATTAGACCATAATTTATGTATAATTGACCAAATAGTTGCATGTAAAATGTTTTTCATACACCTCTCATAAAAATGATGAACCTCTGCCAATTTAGCGGGAACCGGGTAAAATTTGTACTATAGATGCTTCATCGTCTACTCAAGATTTTTTCGAAAAATCATTTTTAGGTACCCGAGTAGCCATTTCATCAGAGATTCATCAAAAGTTTCCCAAAATTCCACCCGTAGATAAGAACGTCCATCCCAACCGTTTTAACCGTATTTTGAAACGCGCATTAAAAAAATCAAAATAAAAAATAAAAAAATGTTACCAGGGTAGCCATAATTTGAACTATAGATGCTTTGTCGTTTCCTCAAGATATTTTCCAAAAATCATTTCCTCAAGATATATTCCAAAAATCATTTCTAGGTACCCGATTAGCCATTTCGTTAGAGATTTACCAAGAGTTTCCCAAGATTCCACCCGTAGCTAAGAACATCAATGCCCACCGTTTTGACCGTATTTTGAAATGATCATAAAAAAATCAAAATAAAGCAAAAAATTGGCAAACCTTCGTGTTGTGTCAATTTATGTGACCTATCATATGGGGAAATAACAAACCTGGAATACATAACATTCATTGAAAAATCATTCACAAAAATGGGCTATCATGAACAAAGAAGCTTTGCTTTCAAGCCAAATGACCACTGATATGGCCACGCTCATGGAATAGTTTGTTGAAATATGCCCATATTGTGCACAGGTGTGAATCTTGGGATAGTGAACAATGTTTTTAAAGGAAGTATTCATTTTCTTTGCACCAAAAATCCATTTTTTATTTTCTGAGTATCAAAAACAGGGGTTTTTTGTGAAGAAACTACCAAATATTTGTTAAATAATTGTAGTCAGCTATTTTACAAAACTATTAGACAATATTTTATTTACAATTAATCAAATAGTTGCATGTAAAATGTTTTTAATACACCTCTCATAAAAAAAAATCTGTACCGTTTCAGTTGGAACCGGATAAATTTTAACTATCGATGCTTCATCCTTAGCTCAAGATTTTTTTCAAAAATCATTTTTAGGTACCCGAGTAGCCATTTCATCAGAGATTCACGAAGAGTTACCCAAGATTGCATCCGTAGCTAAGAACATCCATGCCACCCTTAGGTTTTGTCATTTTCTTCCGTTTTTAGTTATTTCTTCAAAATGAAATTTGAATTAAAAATCAAACATAAACATCAAAACTGTTAAATACTATATAATTATTATAATAATTTGTTTGGGTTTTTATTTAACTTTTATTTAGGTTAATGTTATTATTACTATTATCTTATTAATAATTAATTATATTTTTAATATTTTAACAAAATACCTTCTACTATAGAGGTGATTTCATTTATTTAAATAATAACTAATTACATAAGCAATAATTTATTTAGGAAATGTTTAGTTATTGCTAAGTTGTAGTGGTGAGCATTATTGGCTATTTTTTATAAATAACCTATCAAATCTTTATTGTAAAATTGTACTAAACCAATTTAGGAAAATATTAGACCATATTTTATGTATAGTTCACGAAATAGTTGGATGTAAAATGTTTTTCATACACCTCCGATAAAAAAGACAAAATTTTGCAGATTCAGCTGGAACTGGGTCAAACTTAAACTACACAGGCTAGATAATTTGCACTTTATTTATCACAAAAATAATTTATAGGAAAACAAGTAGCTATTTGATCATAGATCTACCAAAAGTTTGTTAAGAATAAAGACCTAGCTACGAACGCCAAATAGATGGATGAGGTGGGATCGAATGGACCCCGCGAGTGACATGTAAGCATAGTTAGAACAGGTTAGGACGTTATTATAATCGTCGTAAATGTTATGACCATCTAAATAGGTTGTAATCAACTAAGAATAACTCTGTAAGCTGTATGGGTCAGTTTATGACGATCTCATTTTATGCCGTTATGACCTTTTTGATTCACATTGTCGTAATTTATATATGGATTTGATCCCCGCAAACGATTTATAACCATCTAGGGTGAAATCGTCATAGATTTATGATGAATTCAGCCACGACCTTTTAAAGAACGTCATGTATGAGCATATTTCTTGTAGTGACTACACTTGGTGTTGCCACAAAGCTTCTTGATGAGATGATGACCAACTATTCCCAATGGCAAACGAACGCGCTCCAACAGGTAGGAAGGTAAACTCTGTCGAGGAGATTACCTCCCTAAATGAAAAGGTTGACTTAATTATGTCTATACTTACCAAGCAACCCTCTATTCATCCTTAGGATGTTCCTTTAAATTCTTTGGTTTCTCAAGAACAAGTAGATGTGAACTTCATTGCTAGAAACAACGTCAACAATAATGCTTATAGGGGCAATTTTGCTAGTAATCCTAGACCATTTCCATCAAACTATGGGAACAACAACACCTACCCTAGCAACAAGAACCCCACTTCTGAATTAGAAAGCATGCTTAGAGACTTTATCACTACCCAAAAAGCCTTCAACAAGAATATAGAAGAAAAGGTAGCTAAATTAGATAATCTTTCTTTGAAGGTAGAAAACTTAGCCCTTGATGTTGAGATGTTAAAAATTAGAACCTCTCCCCTTGAGGAGAGGAAGGCCACTCCTATTAATGCTATCCAATTACAAATTAATGAAAATATTAGGATGATGGCTAAACTTAAAGAAAGATGGGCTAGAGAAAAAGAGGAAGAGGATAGAATTAAGAGCCATCCTACACACCATACAGTTTCCACTATCCAAATTGTTGAGGATACCGAATCTACTAGCACCCAATGCACTCCTGGTCCCATTGGACCTATTAATGGTGATGCTAATACCTCAACTGTAGAAGAAGAAACTCCTATGAACATAGAGGGTTTCAAACAAGTGAGCCTAGATGACACTACTACCACCTTTGATAGTAGTGATACTGATTTTGATAGTTGCACCCTCTCAGAAGTTATCAGCTTACTACACAAAATGTCTAGAGACCCCCACACTAGCACACTCAATCTTGCCTTCATGGAGCATATCACAAATGCTCTCATCAAATCTAGGGAGGAGAAGCTTAGGATAGAAGCCTCCATACATAGGAAGCTAGATGATGGTTGGGACCCTATGATCAAAATTAAATTAAATAACTTCTATTGCTATGCTTTATGTGACGTTGGAGCTAGTACCTCCATCATGCCCAAAATAATGTATGATATGTTTGAATTCAAACCTTTTGATTCTTGTTATTTTGGTGTTCGTCTTGTCAATTCTTCCGTAAAGAAACCTTTGGGGAAGATCGACGATGTTCTTATCATTGTCAATGACAACTATGTTCCCGTTGATTTAACTATTATGGATATAGAGTGTGAACCTTTATGTCCATTTTTTTGGGACGTCCTTTTCTTTGCACCGTTGGTGCCATCATTGACATGAAAGAGGGGAATATAAAATTTCAATTCCCTCTCAAAAAGGGGATGGAACACTTCCCTAGAAACAAAATCAAGTTACCATTTGAGTCCGTTACACGGGCTAGGTATTCTCTTTCTCTTGATAAAACTTGATTCATCTTTTGCCTTATGCCTAGATTAAAGGCGTAAAAGAAATCGCTTGTTGGGAGGCAAACCAAGATGTTTTTACTTCTCTTTTTAGTGGTCTTGATGATTGTTACTACTGTAGCAACATCATTGTATTTTTATTTTCAAGCTTTGTGCCAAGTTATAGCCTCTTATGATAAGGGAAGCAAAAGTTGTGATATGCTGTCAAGTAAACATATTCTGTCCTCCTGACGAAAAAAATTGGATCAAATCACCAGTTCATATTTTTTAGCTGAATATTTTACACAGCGTGCTCTATGCAATCGCGGAACTTTCGTATGTTCTGAGCTTTTTGACTTGAGCTGCAAAAGTGCCCCGAAAAAATTCTCTACTACCTGCTGTTCTGTTTTTCACAGATTCTATCACGTTTTGCCTTTCCTTACTTTTGCAAAACTTAAGCTTGCTTTTTCTTTGCAAAAACCTTTTGGAAATCTTGAGAAACATTAGCTCTTCAAGAATATCTTTATATCCAGTGGGGAAAATATTTTATTAATGGTACTAACCTCTCGAATCAGCATATGATGAGTTATGTATGAAGGGAGTTTTCAAGTGTGTGATGGAAGATGATGAAAGAAGATCCAGGAGTGTCAAGCGCTTAAGCTTGGGGATGCCCCCATGCATCCCCAATAAATATTCAAGGAGACTGAAGTGTCTAAGCTTGGGGATGCCCCCGTGCATCCCCTTCTCCATCAACAATCATCAGTTCGTCCTTCGTCTCACTATATTTTTATCACTTCATGCGTTATGTGCTATGCTTGGAGCGTCTCGCCCTTAGGTTTTATTTTTAGTTTTCTTTAGTTTTTCTTGCTGTTCATAACAAGTTAGACCCCATCTTACTTTGTGTGGGAGAGAAACACGCGCCACTCCAATCTAGACCACATCATAGGATTTTGCATGCCTATCTTTTTACTATTATGTGTTCTTTATCTTTTCTTAGGTACTGCCATGGTTAACTTTTAGTTTTAGTTTGTCTTTACCAAGATCCTTGGCTTTTTCTTTAGTTTGTTTCTGGAACTCTCTTTAGTGTTCATGTTTATCTTGTTAAGTGAGCTGGTTGTTGCACTGAGTTGTGTCTTTTCTTGAAAGTAGGTAATTGAGGTTGCTATTTAATTTTAGTAGTAACTTGCAATTGTTTTGAGGTATTGATGTGAGTAATGTTTGAACTTTTGGTGTCAAGAGATCTAGCCTATTAGTGATAGGTGTCGTATTTTGTCCAATCTGTGTTTATTTTCAAAAACCTACAAAACTAGTTGAGAACTCTAGCTACTAGATGGATCGCTAATCTTTGGAGGGATCGAATATTAGAGTACACTCACGTACCATGAGTCGAGGATGCGCAAGGATAACCAAATCCCCATACACTCCTCCTCGGGGTACTTGTCTCTTTGTGAACCTCCTTATTAGATTGAGAGTTACTGATAACAAGTGCATGAGTTCTTCAGACTAATGTAAGTATTAAAAGTTGACACTTCCACCTCCTCATATTTGCTAGCCTCTCCTGTGCAGTGCATTGCCTTCTTCTCACTCCGAGAGTTGGCGTCCACCTTTGCCGGTAAATCCAAACCCTTGGCATGATATGCTCTGTAATCATAAACCTCCTTATATCTTTCCGCAAACCATCCACCATACCTACCTATCAAGACATTTCCATAGCCTTCCCGAGATATATTTCCATGCAACATCCACCTATTCATGACTTGATTTTCATGCCATACATGTTCCTGCTACACTGGCAGCGGCATACATTGCATACATCATGATAGCTACATCTTCTTTATGATTTGAGTACCTTCTAAAGTGTGAAAGATCTTATATACCCTCTTGTAATTTAGAGTGTTGCCCTTAAGTGAGGAAAAGATCCCAAAGTGGACAAAATAGAAGATCCGAAAGAGGAGAAATGAGAGTTAAATAGAAAGATCCATTGAGGCCACCAAAAAAAATAGAAAAAGAGAAAAAAGAGAGAAAGGGGCAACACTACTATCCTTTTAAAAGATCCACACTAGTACTCCCTCTTATCCTTGTACTCCATAGAGATGATCATTCATGCATATAGCTATGTGGGGACCTTCACACAATAGAACTTGGCATGCATATTCCAAGGATGAGCCTCCTCAAAAGAGCTCTAGGTCTTCATGAGCGAGCAAGTTAAATGCATCCCCCACTAGTTCCATTGGAGAGCTTTTTAGCTCATATGTGCATCCGTTGCATGGCAATCCCTACTCCTCACATCATATCTATCATTTGGCCTTCTCGCCTATGATTGTCCTCATTGATGTGAGCCTTTCACATCCTTTTTGTCTTCCTCCTCCACCATATCTCTCTCTTTGCCATCCTAAGTGTCAACTTTCGTGCTTACGCTCATCCATTGCATGAGTGCTCAAAATATCGAAAAGGAGTGGATCAAATTGACTTGTACCTGGCTAGTGGTCTGGGTACGAGTCAAGATAAGATTCCAAAGAAGACCAAGTGTGTAACTTTAGTAGATTGAGTTCTCAACAAAAATACTTTTTCTCGTATTCCTTATCCCCTTCCTTGCACGCAAACACCATTTGGAGACATTCGAGTCACGAACAGCGAGATCTCTTGTACCTAATGTTCTTTTCACTACTAGGATAATGGCCTCTAGCAGCGTGGGGTAAAGGCCCAATAGCAGCGCGGGGTACCCGCGCTATAGATAACGCGCTGCTGCTAACTTCCATCTACAGCGCAGGGTGCCCACACTGTAATAATCTGTAGTTAGCAGTGCACCTCCTGGTGTCGGCGCTGTGGGTGTGTATGTCCATTTGCAGCGCGCCTTCCAACCCCACGCTGTAAGTGCTAATTTGCACTCAGGCTAGCCGCGCTGCTACTGGCCTCAGGACCCGCGCTGCTGATATTTTCATATTTTTTTATTGTTTTATCCTGATTATTTTATTTGTATTTATACAGTTTTTTTTATATATTTCCGCATATAAAGTAACATCACACAAGTAGCAGCACATACATTGGTTGTGATTCAACATATTACAATTATCAACATATTGACCAACACATCAATCATGATATATACAAGTCTCCAATACAATTCATACATGCATGTTTCACGATGGATCGAAACTACAATATTTTGCTATACAAGAGAAAACCCATCGCGATAAAAAGAAATCAAATAGGAAGTAGTATTTAAGCCTGTTTTTATTTCTCTTTACATCTAGTATCGTGAACCTCAAGTAGCTAGCTTCGGCCTCGCTTTTGCTTTGGAACCCTTTGTAACTGCTACCTTGGAAGCGGTTGACTTCGGCGTGACACTCTAACCACTCATCGTATACTCCCGGACGCCTCCCAATGTACACGACATACCACTTCTTCTTCATCGATCTATATGTCAGAAAAAAACTCAAAATATATCCATGATATAATATAACAAAGCAACATGAATAAAAGAGTTAAAATGTTATCAAATACAAGCGACCACATAGTAAAACATAACAAAGTTCATCGTACCCAAACTAGAGTGCTACACAAACTTAAAATAGCCGATTACATCACAAAGTTCATCATCGAGAAATTCAAAGTTTTGCTCTACACAAAAGAGACAATCTCGTCAGCGTTAATCATGACTTTCGAATATCCGGAAGGACGCAACCTAGCTTTGTGAAAGGCCTTGGGTCTTGACCCTGCCACATCAACCTAGTGTCAACGGATTCACGGGACTGTGGCCCCGCGTAGAACATGCCATCCTTCTCGACGACATCTTTCATGATGATCGTCGCGAGCGAATTTTGGATGCGGTAGAATTCAAGTCTGAGGGCATCATCCTTCGTGCTTGCAAGGTTATTGGCCTAGTCGATGACATGTCTATCGGATCCAATTTTCATTCTAAGAATTTGTTGATCCCTTTTGAACTCATTCATATGATGGATGACTTAGAATTCATCCTTCTCACTTGTTGTCGGTTGCTGGAGGTAGCAGAAGTTAGTATCATGGCCGAAACATGCAACGCCTTGTTTGTTTTTGTGGGATATGATGTAGCCACCCTTTTTTCCGAAGGTGAAGAGAGCTCTATCGACAATTTTTTCGATGTGGGTATAGTCTTTCTTGTTCTTGTTCTTGGTTGAGTCCAAATAGAATGCGTGAGATACTTGCGGGAATAATACGATAAGGATGCAATGCTCACTGCGTAAAAATAAGTTAACAACAAATTAGCATCCATATGCGTACGTGCGAAGTAATAGTTGGATGCGTTAATAAAGTGTCTTACGAATCACTTACATGGGATGATACGACTGAAGAATAATCTTCTTGTCCTTATTGTCCAGCATGAATTTTGTGATGTACTGCTCAGCTCCCTTGCCTTCCTCGTCCCCCAGATTCAAGAAGCTCTCAGACATGTAGTATGGGTCCGCTACCGCTATTTGTGAGAGTTCCTCCTTCTTCACCAGGTACTTCAGATGTAGCGCATAAAGGCGGATGAAGGTAAAATTGACCTGTCTCATGTGTAACATCTCGAAGATGTAATCAAACCGAAGAAAGATCAAGTCAGCGGGGCCAATATGGTTGAAGTCTAAGCCTGAGGGCACCTTAGCTGCGTAAAGAGGGTATCCTGATGTGCCAGTATGGGCTCGAAGAAGATTTAGCTCCGTAGACAAGAGATGGTCATGCAGTCTCCTAATCTCCGGCGTCAAGCCCTTGAGTGCATTCGCCGGTAGCATCGGCCTACCCGCTATATGGAGCACCGGCGCATCACGAACTGGTAAACTATCGTTAACCCGGTCACCGGTGGCGGCTGGCTCATGGAAGCATCATTACCGCCTTTCTTCCCTCTCATCCTATTCTTCGTCTTCTTCTTTGTCCCAGGCGCAAATTGTGTTTCAGAAAAACCCGAACGGATGCCCGTTAGCATTGTGTTCGGGCTTATTATGTTTGGTGGCTGCTCGGTTGCTTTGTCCAGGGCATCAGGAGGCGTGTCCTCCAGGGAGCATTTTCTGAACAAAGACTTCTTGCACTGAAGGCTAGCATGTTCCTTTTGGGTTTGGTCGGGCATTGCATGCATTTCATCAAGATCCATATCCTCAAGGTTGAGCTCAAAATCATCAACAGGTTGAGCGTCATCATAGGTATGGTTGATTTTGAGGTATTGGTCAGGGTTCGCATCCTCCATGTTATCAGGTGATGGATCCACGGGCGCGGCATGATGAGCCACCGGGACTGTTGAACCTCCTTCACGTCCGCTGCCATGATTGCCCAATCCAAAGGATGGGAACATCATACGTGGAGTAAAAGTGACATTACCTTGGGTCGGCGTCGCACCGGAAGGCTCCGCACGGATAAGAACCTTCGGCCACAATATCACCCAACCATTCGATCCTCCAAGATCGTCCGGTCGTACTTCTCTAGTACCAGGAACGGGAAGAGGCAACTTAGAGTACTCGTTTGATAGCAAACAAGACACAATAACTTTGAAGACGTCGTCGGAAATGGCAGTGTGGTGGAAGACCCGGTCCAATGGATTCATGAGTCAAGCCTTCGGAAAATCCACTACCTGGCCGTCGACGTTCAATAGGAGGGTGCATGGAGTATCGTTTCCCTGTGAAGACATGTGCGGCGTCAGAGATCAAATGTCAAAGAAATGGAAGATCGAATATGTTGATGAGCGCGCGACGCATAGTTACCTTGATAGCTTCGAGCTCAACTAATGGGGAAGGCCTGTGGGGCATGCCAGAGCCGCGGGAGGGCTGCTATGAGCGACAGTGGATGGTGCGACGAGTTTGTGACCAATTGCATGTGTGGCTGCAAAGCTGGTGTTCGCCGAGTTACTCCCGATGAAGCTAGGAAGGGGAAAATGATCCGCGTTGGGATTTTCTTTCGTCCACTTCTGCATAGCTGGCACCAAGGAAGAAAAATGAGATTTAAGCTCTTCTCTGACCTCTTCTCTCACTGCAGCTACGGCTGCCGCGACCAGGTTAGCCGTGTTCTGTTCCGCCTCAGCCTTGGCCTCTTCTTTGGCCTTCCGCATGGCTTCCTCGATCGCCTTGTGCACAACATCAAGGGTCAATGTGTTGAGCCTTCTTCTCTTCTTACGTGTCTCCTTATCCTCCTTGTAGTAGTAGTTCCAGGAGGCCCCGTCTCCGGCGCCAGCTACACGTCCATACTCCGGCGGGTCGTGCAAGGGCTTTCCCTTCACTTTGTTCAACGCCTGGTTGAAAGCGGTGTCCCACGCGTACTTCGACGTCTGAGACGATGACTCGCTTTCTGATGCAAGTCATATACGCTCCCTCTACAAAAAGATCGACGTGAACCGTTAGCGACTTGATCATTAGAAGCTAATTAAGGTGGTAAATAAATTTTTTAGCATTTCTTTCATGACATTCAGCGTCGGGGTGTCCGTGGTCCATTCCCCGGTTACCGGGTCTCTTATGTACCGGTGCCTAAAGTAGTCACGTGTGAGCGGATCCTCGAACTCCTTCCAGGGTCTGGCTCCCGCGGACGTTCCGAACCTGTCGCGTCCTCCTTATCCCACACTCACCTCTTCCCGGTGTAACCTCGTCTTCCGAGGTGTGGGATCCCGACGTTCTTCTTCTGAAGAACCTTGAAATATTCCAACATCGCTTGGGTTTTAGGGTCGTCGCAATGAGCCTTGAATTTTTCGTAGTCTTCTTCCTTTATAGAGGGAAAGTGACGCTTGATCGTCTCGTACGATGAACCTTCTTTAGAAATCTCTACTTTCACCATATGTTTCCAGTTGCCCAAGGCTTTGCTAGACTTCTTGAGGGCTTTTTCATTTATCCCCTGCATATTGTCATCTTTCCACGGAAGGACTTTTTCATTCTGGTCGGGGAACTTGAATCTCGCATGAATATTTTCTAGGAGGTGGTTCTCCAAAGCTCCTCCGGGTACTTCTCTAATGTTTGATATTGACGGTCTCACAAAGGATGCACGCCACGTCGTTGCCGTAGCATGCCGACACCTCCGGCGGACTTACGATGTCAAAGGTGCCAGGGTGCAACTCGTGGACATCAAGTATTCCGACGCGGAGCTTGTTTGGGGGACGGGGTTTCTGCTTTCGCTTGGTCCTACCACCATCCGTGGTCTGGTTGGCACCATCCGTGATCTGGTTGGCACCATCCATGGTCTGGTTGGCACCATCTGTGTCGGTGGTCTCGGTGTTGCCCCCCTTTGTGTTGTCGCTGTCAGCAGCACGCTCTCTGATGCGAAGGGGTTGTTGTTCCTGCGGACCGGAGTCCTAACTAGTTATATAGTCTTAAAATTCTTGAGGCTGTTCGGGTTTCTTAATAGGGACGGCTTTGTCGTTATTAGCCATGTTTCCTATAGGATACAATTTAATTGTAAAAAAATGATGAAGTAATAATAAAAATGGCATATGTTTTGCCGGAAGGTCGCCTAATTCCCATTGCGGCAAATCCCGGGAACTCGATATGTCCTACTTTTCTAGCACAAGTCATGCCGAAATTCACGAAAAATTTCGGCATGACCTTTTCTAAAAGAATGGAGATAGCGAGCGCCTGGAATTTGCCGAAACGGAAATGAATCAACACTCCGGCAAAACATAGGCCACTCCGATCCCTGCAAACACAATTTTTGTAAAGGCACAATGGCCACAACACAATGACCATAGAAAAATAGAAATAAATATTTTGTTTCTCCTCATTTGGTATTAATAAATAAGAACACATTCATAAACTGAAGCATATATAGCACAAAATAACTTGTTTTCTATATAGCACAAAAATTAAATGAAGCAAATATTATGTTTTCTATGGACAAATGCTATATATGTTTGATCTTTGCCCTAATTTTCTTAATCAAAATGATAAGTACAGATCCTCCATTGCCACATTGCAACTCTCAATTTGCTTAACTAACAACTAACAATTTTCACCCCTCAATTTTCTTAACTAACAACTAAGTGTGAGTGTGGTGTGAGTGAGTGCGGACACGGGCAGGGGTGACCCCTGTTTGTAACGGTACAACGTCATTTACAGCGCGGGCATGCAACGCCTTGCTGTAGATGTATTATCATCTACAGCGCGGGCGCTGTAGTTGTACTATCATCTACAGCGCGGGTTAGGTGACCCCCCGTAGTAGATATGTTTTTTATTCTTATTTTTGTTTGTTTAATCTATTTTTTAATTAAGGTTATGGTTAACTTTTAGTATTAGCAGGGTTAGGGGTTGGATTAGGAGGTTAGTAGGGTTAGGCGACGGCAATGAGGAGGAGCGGTGACGACGGGACGACGTCGAGGGAGGAGCGCGATGAAGACGGGGCGACAGCGAGGAGGAGCGAGGGGGTACACAACGCGGTAGAATATATATAAATAGGTACATATAATTAAGTGCTTATACAACGCGATACAATTAATATTACATCATATAATAATAAGTGTTTATACAAAAAAAAATTCCGGTATTGATAGTTTGTCCCGAGATGATCAGCGTCGACGACGTTTCTTCGTAGTGATCTTCGTTTCTTTCTTGTTCGATGCCGAATAATTTAGCCCCTCATCGTGACTTTTCCTTTTCCAAGGATTATGATCTTTCTTTGGTAATGTAGTTTTGCTTATTCTTTGGATGTATGGTTCATCGTCATCGTCATCTTCCCTCAACGGGTCACTGTACTGGTTATAGTCCTCCTCATTGGCAACTCCATCAATTCCGGCGATGTTCCTTTTGCCTCTCCTCACGACAACACGGCTGGGGTTGTTTGAGTCGGTTATGAAGAAGCATTGGGTCACGTGCTTAGCATGTACCCATAGCTCATTTTTTGCGGTGACATTCATGGTACCGCTCTTGGTGTCAGGTATACACATGGTGGTGAAATCACGATTCTCTCTTTTGACGCTTCTAGCCCATCGGACATGGAAAATCGTCACGTTGTACTTTCCAGAGCACTCAAGCTCCCAGATCTCTTCTAGCCTTCCGTAGAATCTTTCAAGTACGCCATCGCCGTTCATGGATTCCATCGTCACCCCTGAGTTCTGATAATCACTTTTTTATCTTGCTCCTCAGTGCAGAATGTGTAACCGTTGATGTCGTATGCCTGATAAGTGGCGAGGTTGACCGCGGGGCCATGTGCTAAGGCGTATATCAGACTTTCGTCGTCTGTACAACCCTGTTGTGGAGGATTAGCCAGAATGAGCTCTTTCAACCAACACAATAAAGAAGAGTTGTGCTCTCTAGTAATTTCGGCGTCAGTCTTAGTTATCCTCAGCTCTAGGTGGTACTTTTCAATGATGTCTTTGTGAAGTGCCAAGAAAGGATCTATCAGTTGTAGATGTTGTAGCATTACTAAGTTTGCTCTGTCAAAATCTGTGCGTCGGCCCGAATAGTCCAATGCAATTCCATTGAGCCAGTGATGTGACCTACTCCTTCAAGTCTACCAAGGTTCTTCTTGACGGGCAAACCAACAACAGGGTTTTCGACACCTAGATAACTCTCGCAGAAAGAAATGCACTGATGGGTGAGATAGCCCTGTACGATGCTTGCATCCGGATGGGACATGTGACGAACGAAGCCTTTTAGGAACCCATTCATCCTTTCGAATGGCATCATGCTGTGCAGGAATGTCGGGCCGAGGTCGATGATGTCGTCGACAATATGGACACACAGATGCACCATGACGTCAAAGAATGCAGGTGGGAAATACAGCTCAAGCTCACATAATATGACAACAATATCTTCCTGAAACCTTTGGATTTGCTTCACACTGATCGACTTTCGAGAGATTGTGTCGAAAAAATTCCATAGACCAATAAGTGTATCACGAACGTGCTTATCCATTATCCCTCTAAGTGCAATCGGGAGTATTTGGGTCATCATCACGTGAAAGTCATGAGACTTCATCTTGCTAAACCTTTTCTTCTTAATTTCTTGATATCTGCTTATCTTTCCACAAAAACCGGAACAAACTTTGATTCCAACAAGGCACTTGAAAAATCGATCGATCTCCTTCTGACTTAAGGTGAAGCAAGAGGGGGGGGGGCAATAATGTTCTTTCTTCTTCTTGGATTTTTTGCCCATTTCCATCTCCATCTCCGTCTCCGTATCCATCTCCATCTCCGTCTCTTCCGGGGGTGCTCCATGAAGATCTTCCCGGTGAGGGGCACTCTTCCCATTCATCCAACAACATTTTGATTTCGGTGCCGCTCCTCTTACGTGGAAGGCCTCTCTTTTCAACCTCTCCATTGAACAGATATCCACGCTTTCTCCACGGGTCATCAGGTTCTAGGCATCTTCGATGCCCCATGTACACGGTTTTGGAGGACCCGAGTTTCGGTAGCTGCAGAGACGCTGTATGATCCATGCACCTTGTGCATCCGCAGTGTCCGTGGCACACCTGTCCTCAGACATATCCGTAACCGAGATATTCATGCATCATTGTGAGCAACGCGGCTTTCATCATGAAATATTCTCCTTTGAAAGTGTCCCATGTCCTGACCCCAGGTTTCCATTACACCTGCAACTCCTCTTTCAGTAGCTCAAGATATAAATTTATGTTGTTTCCCGGCTGTTTCGGCCCTTGAATCAGCATACTCATGTGTATGTACTTTTTCTTCATGCACTTCCAGGGAGGAATGTTGTACATCCATAGAAACACGGGCCATGAGCTATGATTAGTGTTCTGGCTGCCATACAGATTCATGCCATCGGTACTCCCACCAAGCACGATATTTCGTGGATCAGCAGCGAAATCCCAATCTTCAACTTTTAGTGCTCTCCACTGGCTAGCATCTACATGGTGTCTCAACTTTGTCTCATCTCCATCATCCGGCTTCTCACATTCCTTGTGCCAGCGCATTAGCTCTGCTTCCTTACGATCAACAAAATACTGTTGCAGACGGGCAGTCAACGGAAAGTACCACACAACTTTCTGAGGAGTTTTCGTCTTTCCATCCTTCTTGTATCGAGAAGCATTGCACTTCGGACAAATGGTTTTTTCTGTGTTCTCGTTCCGATAAATGATGCAATCATTGATGCATGCCTGGTATCTAACGTGTGGAAAATCAAGAGGGCACACGATTTTCTTGGCTTCCTCGATACTAGTAGGACACATGTTCCCCCTGGGATAAGTTTCTTGTAGAAAATTCAAATGCTCATCGAGGCTTGTGTCACTCCATTTTTTTTGCCTTCGTCTTTAGAAGACCGAGCGTGAAACTCAAGCGGGTGTCCTCTTGTCGGCAACTTTCATACAGTGGAGTCTTCGAGTCTAACTCCAGTTGTGCCAGCTTGGCCTCCTCTCTAGAAGCAGCTCTTTTGCTAGTCGTATTCTTGCGAAGAAGTTCTCGAACATGGGGGTCTTGCATGACTGAACTTAGTACAAACGAATCAGATTGTTGCGTTCCACTGTCTTCTCCATGTCCACCATCTTGTTCTTCATTTATGACATCTTCTCCATGTCCCGCATCTTCGTCATGTACGAAATCTTCTCCATGTCCAGGATCTTCTTCATGTACGACATCTTCTCCATGTCCGGCATCCTCAAAATCATCTTCACTTATCCATCGAGTGTATCCATTCATGAAACCATGCATGGCCAGGTGCTCCTTCAAATGGCCACCTTTAAAAGGGTCTATCCAGACTTGTTCTTTGCATTTTCGACATGGAATTTTATCTCCTTGCGATTATTCTCATGCATGTCCGCCACCGCGGCTTCCAAAAATCTTGTCACGTTCATTAAATTCTTCTTCATGTTGCCTGCACGGTGTAAATTAATACAAAATCAAAACATTTATAATCATGCATATATATGCATAAACTCTCTTACAAAAATTCGGTATGACCTTCCCTAAAAAAGGACATATAGAGTTTGCCTGAAATTCGCCGAAACGGAAATAAATGGACATTTCGGAAAAACATAGGCAACTTTCATCATGTCATGCGCACACATCATTCGATGATTAGACAAATACATAACCAACTTGATGATCATCATGTCACACATAACCCGCTTGATCATCATCATGTCATACACACACAAAGTCATCATTTTCAAAAAGCACAACTTTTTACCCAAATAAATATGAAAGATGATCTCCTTGCTAGCTATTTGGGAGGAAAGATGATCAAGAGAGGAAATGAGAGTGTGGGATCTAGTTGGTGGGAGTGAATTCAATGCAAGAGAGTAAGAGAGAGCTAACTACATCACATATGTAGGAGTGAGAAAGATGATCAAAGGAAGGAGTGAGGGGAGCCATGTTTAATGCAGATGGTGGAGAGCAAAGAAGAGTGGTGTGAGGAGGAATGTGACACCCTGGCTTTTGGCCCCTTTTTATTTGCAACTTTATTTGCTGATTTTCTGGAGTTTGGAATCATTTGCTTGGATTTTCTCAACTCAGATGGCCTTGATCACTTGGGCCTAATTTTTCCCCTAGGCCAAGTGACCCCTAAACCCTTCTCCCCTATGGCTATGATCAAGCTTTGGTCAAACTAGCCCTTGCCCCATTTTTATTTTTCTTAAAAACCCCTTTTCACTAAAGGAAATTGGTCTTTTCCCTCTCCTTTTTGAAGCTAGCCTCATTTCTGCTCCTCCTGTTGGCCTGAAACTTTTTATGCTAAGCAATGGGGACATGCCTCATGATTCTATGCAAAATCATGGGAAAGCTTAGTACAAAATTTCCCCTCTAGAAATTCTTTTCCATTTCTGACCAGAGAGGCACTTTGTGAAGCAAGTACCCTATAGACTTATCCTTTTCCTTGAAATTTTTACCACATAAGCACCTTCCTAGATAACCCAGGCACACCAAGTTTCATCCCCAAAAGCCTAGCCAAACTCTCTGGAGAAATTCTCAAACTTTCCAGCAGAAACACATTTTTGAAGATACCAAGTATTTGAGCCCACCTGCTAGCCTCCCAACCCCTCACCCATGCTACTGGACGTTAGATACGTGCCAAGGAAACAGTGCGCACACCCTGGACGCCCTCAGTGCACGCGTGCCAGGGGTGAGCACGCGGACTTCCTGCCACAGGCGTGCTCTGGCCGTGGCCGTGAGGTCGCCATCACGGGCACGCCACACCCCGAGCACCCGCGGCCGCTTGCGTGTGTCCGTAGCCGTCGTGGCACACCCGTGCGCCACCTGGCTCACCCCAAAGCCCCGCCGCCCACCGGAGACCTCGTCGTCGCCGCCGCGGTCTGTCTGAATCCCGCGCGTATTGGCCACAGTGGCACGCACGCCTCCGCGTTGCCCGCGTCGTCTTCCCCGCGTCCCCAACCCCTAGCAAGCACGCGAGGCACCAGAACCCCCTAAAAGCCGCGTCGCCCGTCGATGCAGAGCCTCCGCCGCAGCCACGCCTGAGCCGTCTTGTCGCCCCGCTGCTGCAGAGACGCTGGGCACGCACGCACGCGTGCTACACCGTCATCAGAACCTCCTAGAGCTCACCCGAGCCTCCACTGCTCACCCGCACGCGAGCACGGCGCCGTCGTCTTCTGTACGGTGACACTCGGAGGGGAATCGACGCCATGGCTATAAATTGGCGCCTCCCTTGCTCGTAGCCACCACCACACACCCGGACTCCACTCGCAGAAGGCACACTCAAGGAGGAAGCCGGCCGGGGAGGCCCCTGGTCGGAGATCACATCGCAGCGCCACCGCCACCGTAGCTGGAGAAGAACCTAGCGAAGCCGTCAGGCCACCGTTCGAGGAGTTTCGGGTACGTAGCTGCTCGCCGTGATCCCCTGCGTCTCCTCCCCTAGCCCTAGTTCACCTTCGAGGCCTTCTCACTGGCGAACCACCGTCACTGGAGCCGCGGCCTCTGTCTCCTTCTCTGTTTATTTCAACCTGACGCCCTGACCCCACCCGTCAGCCTCTCCAGCCGCTCCGAACCGGTATAAGTGGAGGCGCCCGCGTAGGTTTACGCCTTCGACGTGGCCGCTTCAGGATTTTCTCAGAAAATGGATTTAAACCTTTTTACAATGGAATTTTGACCAAGCTTTGACCATGAATATCTCCTAAACCACAAGGCCAAATGAGTTGATTCTTTTTGCTACATTTTTCTTTTGAGCTCCTCTTCAAGTTGACAAAATTTAGGAGCTTGGCTCACTGTTTAGGTCCACTGGACAGTGAAGGAGTACTTTGGACTTATTTCTATTTGCCACTTGTTTTATTTTTTCAGAGGGTGATCAAGTGCTTGCAGGAGACCAGGAGTTCAAGGATACTCCACTTGACCAAGGCAAGCCATAACAATCTGGTCATGAGGAGCTTAAGTTGCTTTTGATGATTTAAATCATTTACTTGGGTTTATTTTAATTGCCTTCACATTGCTTGCTAATAAAAATAAATAACCATAATAAGTTGATTGGTATAAACATGCCATGCCACTGATTTTATCATGTCACTCTAGTACATGTTATCACCATGTTTATTTTGTTGCCATGCCTATGCCGGAATCATGCTAGTGATGATCGTGCTCCTTGTTGTATGTCATGCTAGTAGTTGCATATGAATGATAGTAGTTCATACGCATGCCATGTTGCCATGTCTTCATATTGCTTTTCACCAAAACTTAATGAACAAAATTGTTGACCAAGTGCCACCGAACCGAGCTTATCATTGCAGCCACATTCGCTTGTATGGGCGGGCCTTGACTCGTGCTATCGTAGTGTCTTCTACGGATATCACCCAGTAGGGGAGGTTATGCACACACGCTACCCTGATCAGGTAGGTGGTGATAATCTCGACATCCATAGTTGTTTACCCGGGAGTCCCTGTTGGGACAGTTTGCCACAAGGTGGCCGAGTGGTTATGGTGGTAACGTGGACACCTAACCGCAGGGATACCCAAGACCGTGTGTCGGTGAGTCCGTAGGGAGGTAATGCGGTAGTCGGGTTTCGTTGGAGATGTCCTAGTCCGCTCCTGCGGTGCGAGTTCCAAGGATCCTGTGGGACAAGTACCAGGGTGCTGGATGGAGGAGGAACTCCATAATGTGGGTAACGTGCACAAACTCTGCAGAGTCAAAATCTATTCGAATAGCCGCGTCCTCGGTCATGGGACACAGTTCGTACTAGGTCACACGAAGGTCAACACTAATCTATTTAATAATATGAATGCTAATGCTGAAACTGTGGTCATGTGATTGGTTGGGTGGTAACTAAGGACACCAAACCCGTTGAGTGGTCGAGCTATGACCCGTATGATGGTGGGTCAAGAGATGGCCCGGTTACCGAGTCTGCACGACTCGAAGGTAAGCTGGATGAATCATGTGATGTTCATGAGACAAGTGTTACTACTATTCTTGCCATGTTTGACATGTTATTGTTTGCATTATTGCCATGCTGTTGTTTCTCCTGATGACTTTGCTGTTATGAGCTTGCAAGTACATTCAATGTACTGACCTGGCGTGTCATGCCAGATGCAGGAGGTGTTGCACCTGAAGACTTGGCTGAGCTGTACTACGTGAACTAGGCCGTGTCCCAGCAGTGTCCCCATGGATTGGAGTCCCGTCACCTGGTTATTCTGCTGCCGCAGAGTCCTTCGTCGATCGTATCGAGGCCCTGAGATGTGACATAAATAATGTTGATAGTGTTGCCGCACGAGATGTGCCGCCATGCCTCATAGCAGTTGTAATCCCGAACCTATGTACCTGTATAATTACTATGAAGCGGTTGTATTCTGTACCAATATGTTGTGCATTGCCAGAAGACTTGATCTCTGGGCTGGTAATGTAAGGTAAACCGGTTGCTCTGAGCCGGGGTGCCACAAGGAAGGGGAGGAAGAAGAGGAAGAAGAGAGTGTGAGGAAGAAAGGGAGTAAAAGAGAGGGAAAGAGAGAGCATTTAATGCTCCTAGCGCACAATCAGCAGCGCAGGGCACGAAGGCGTGCCGCAACTAACCTAGCCATCTATAGCGCGGGGTAGACGATGTGCGCCGCTGGTAGGTGGGACCACCAAAACTTGGCTAGGGCTAGCTACGTTAGCAGCCCGTGTCTGGCGGCCCGCGCTGTAAATGACAGAAACATCTACAGTGCGGGCATGTCAACCCACGCTTCTAAAGTATAACGGCATGGAGGCCGCAGTTGGGACAAGTATTTAGTAGCACGGGCCTCTCTGCACGCGCTGCTAATTACTACATATCTAAAGCGCGGTGCAATCAAGGTGCGCTGCTAACGTTTTTTCGCAGCGCGTTCTCTGAACCCCGCGCTGCTAACGTCCATTCTTGTATGGCCATTATCCTAGTAGTGTTTCTTACTTGTTTCAATGCTAATATAGACTCTTGCATGTTATGACTTGAATTGAATCACATACCTTAATTGCTTTACTTTTCAAAGTTCTTTTATGGTTGCTAGCATGTCACCACAGAAATTAAGCTTGTTATCATTTACTTACTCGACGACGAGCAGGAATTAAGCTTGGGGATGTTGATATGTCCCAAATGTATCGATAATTTCTTCTTTCTCCATGCATGTTTTGTGTGATATTCCTATGATCTAGATACACTTTCATACACTTTTGATCACATTTGGACTAACCTATTAACTAAGTGCACCCCAGTGACATTTTCTGTTTTCTCCTGTTTTTCTATTTCAGTTTTCCCTCATATAAAAAGTGCTCCAAAAATTCGGGAAAAATCAGATAAAAAATCAGCGTGAAGGAACCTTCCGGAGTCCCGAAGGGGGACCAGGTGGGACCCACATGGGCCCCAGGCGCCTACCTAGCGCGGCCTAGGGCTTGGTCGCGCCAGGGGGGCGCCTGGACCCCAGGTGGGCCCCCTGGCTGCCCGCCCTTCGCCTATATATCTCCCGTGTCGTGAAACTTCCGAAGACAGAACCCTTTTCCATGATCTCGCCTCTATTCCGCCGCCTCCGCGCTTCCAAGATCGGGAGCGCCAGCAGACCTCTTCCCGGCACCCTGCCAGAGGGAGGATCGACCTCCGGGAGCTTCTCCTCCACCATGGACGCTTTCCGAATGTGCCGTGAGTTGTTTCCTTTGGACCATGGATCCGTGATCAGTAGCTATGTGATGTTCTCCTCCCCTCTTTGTTCTTCATGGTTTTAGACCTCACGAGCTTCCCTACATGATCGAGGAACATATGTAATTTTTCTGCTTTTGCTATGGTGAGTTTGATTGGATCTGATGGATTATGAGATTATGTTCCGATTGTGATAGAGTAATATATTTGGTTCTTATCTTTTTATATTTTTGTTCCTAAGTAATTCTTGCATGTTCTCCGTTGCTGTTTATTGCTTTGGCCAAGTAGTAGGTAGTGACTCCAAGAGGGAACGTTATGCTCGATTGTGGGTTCATGCCCCCTGATGACACGCTTGAGTGACAGAAACATGAGTCTACGGGGTGTGTTGTTGCCACAAGGGGGAAAACAATGGTGCTTGTAACCGCGGTTGCAAGGATTGTGTACTTTATGCAAAGTTATTTTAATGCAATTGTCTGTTTATTTGGGTTTACACTTTGGGTGGGGGTCGCAACTTAATACCAGCGAGATTTTCTGGATAGATATCTCAATGTGTATGATTAGTAGTAGATGCAGTTGGATTTCGGTCTAATTATTTTTGCATACTGCCCATGCTTTTGATCCTCTTCCTTTCTTTTGTAGCATAGTTAGCATTGCGGTGCGTTTATAATCCTTTCAATTGCCCATCTGTAATTTGTTTACCTCGCATAGCAGTTTTATCTTTTTTTGGGAGAGAGACGTCACTAGTGAACATCACGGGACCCCGGTCCATATTCTCATCATTGTTTACACGCTTATTTACTTTTCTACTTTTACTTTTAGTTGCTATCATCATTATCATTATCCCTTGTTTTTTGATCCTTTGTAAACAACAAGACCAGAGAGATTGACAACCTCTCTGAACTTCATTGGGAGAAAAGTTATTTGTGTTGTGTGAAGGTCCAGGTCATGGAAGCAACGTTTGTCGTAAACGGTGCCATTGTTTTCTTGCCACCTACTTATCATTGCAGAAGTCCTACGGGAGACAAACCATATCCTCTACATAGGGGAAATTTGCTGCTATCCTACATCTCACCTTCCACTTGGGGTAACCAACAAAGGGCGAGAAGCAATTATCTTCTCTCGCGTATCGATCAAATTTCTGGCGCCGTTGTCGGGGATCGAAGCAAAACTACACCCGTCAACTCTCACGCCAGCACATGCCTTCTTCATATTTTCTCCATCCCTTTGAAGAAAATCGAGAACTTCCGATTCCCGCAAAGCACCAAGTCCTAACATGTTCATCTAAACATGGAGGAATACTAAAAGCAAGATAAATATTTTTTTGTGATTTTTGATATAAGAGAAAAAGATAAAAATAGAAAGGTAAACTAACAAGACTAAAAAGCAAAGGTAAAAGGTAGTGGGCAACTCCCCTATCTTAGACTCGAAGTCCCTGGCAACGGCGCCAGAAATTCAGTTGATGACGAGAGAGTTGATAATGGTTTCTCGCCCTTCGTTGGTTACCCTAAATGGAAGGTGAGATGTAGGATAGCAGCAAATTTCCCTCAGTGAAGATACCGAGGTTATCAATCCAGTAGGACTCCGATAATGATAAGTAGGTGGTGAAGCGAGCAATGCGCCGTTTGAGATATTGCTCTCTTAACCTGGACCTGCTCACAAAAACAAATAACTTTGCTCCCAACGAAGTTCAGAGAGGTTGTCAATTTCTCCGGTCTTGTTTTTTACAAAGTATCAAACACAAGGGATAATGATAATGATAGCAACTGAAAGTAAAAACAAGAAAGTAAATAAGCGTGTAAATAGTGATGAGAATATGGACTGGGGTCCCGTGATGTTCACTAGTGATGCCTCTCTCCCAAAAGACGATAAAACTTCTAGGCAGGTAAACAAATTACAGATGGGCAATTGATAGGACTATAAACGCACCGCAATGCTAACTATGCTACAAAGAAAGGAAGATGCTCAAAAGCATGGGCAGTACGCCAAAATAAGCAGACCGAAATCCAACTGCATCTACTACTAATCGTCCACCTTGAGATATCTATCGAGATCATCTCGCTGGTATTAAGTTGCGAGCCCCACCCAAAGTGTAAACCCAAAGCAACAGACAACTGCATTAAAATCACTTTGCGTAAAGTAAGAAATCCTTGCAACCGCGGTTACAAGCACTGTTGTTTTCCCCCTGGTGGCAACAACACATTGGAAGAGCAAATTTTCCCCCCGAAGGTTTTTGAGATTGTTGGACAAAGCAGTAGTGGAACTAATATTGTTTTCGAGTATAAACAGATACTTAGGTTCCGAAAGAATGGAGTTTGCAAGTAGAAGGTCGAAGGACAACTCACTGCAGCGCAGCTGCCGTCTACTACCAAAACCTTTGAAAGAAGATGACCCCTACAAATTTCATCGAGAAAGAAGATGCTCTCGAGTAAAAGCGCAACGAGGAGAAAGCTGAAGCTGGTCGAAGACTTAGTCTTTTTACTAGTTTCTCTTTATTTTCTTGAGTCGTAGGAAAAACCGTACTATCAAGAGGGGTTTTCTGGTTGAGATCTTTGTCGAAGTGAATTTTCTCTGCTCAACCTAAACCCACAAAAGCCTATCGAGATAAATCTTACTGGGTCGAGTGAATAGCTCAAAGGCAAAGTCATCGCACTTCGTGCCTTCGAGAGAGAACTTGTTGGGTAAGTCAGCTTGCTTGCTCCGCAAGTAAAGTTGCGCAGTGATTGAAATCCGACCATTGTGGACACGCGTCAAGCGGTTGCATCGGGTCACTTCAGTCATTTTACCCATCGGGATCGCCACCTATAAATACCCCACACCTACCCGCCATTTCGGGTTGGCTGCTCCACTGAAGATTCTAAGACAGAAGTACTGTGAGCATCCCAAGAGAGATTCATCGAGAGAAAACCAAAACCCAAGTCTGAACTGAGTTGAGCAATTCACAGAGACTTAGGTCGAGATTAGCCGATCTTTTTATTATGGAGAACTGCAAGTCTCCTAAACGGTTAGGCGTCGCCTGTCAAGCAGTCGAAGAGAAATTGTCGCTGCTGAAGGAAGTTTGTAAAGGTCTTGGAGATGTCCTGAATCATCTACCACGAGTGAAAACTGGACAAGCTCGAGGAGTTTGTTGCAGTGGAGAATAGGACGGAGACAATTTTGCTCTAGGTGTTCAATCACCAGTCCCTCCAACCAGACGTAGCACTTTGCAGAGTGTGAACTGGTTTACCAAACATCGTTGTGTCAGGCTCGTTTTCCTTCTCGTATTTACATTCAGTATTTACTCGTTGCCTGTTTGCCTTCAATGTTTTCCCTCGCTCCCAATCCTTTTGACAAATGCATGTCTTTCGATACTATATTTCCTTCGAGATGACTGTAGTCCTTCGCAGTTTGCATGAATTCCTTCTAAGTTCCTTAGAATTTTTAGAAGTGATCATTCTGTAACATCCCAAAATTCTTCGAATTTTGGAATGTTAATAAATTCAATAGATAATGATTGTTTGATTTATGTGTTTGATTTTCTCTGGGATTTAAAACTTTTGGAGTTTACTGAAAATTAAAACGAGAGGGAATAAAATGACTTTCCCTAATATTCACCGTTGGTGTTTTGGAATTTATTATTTAAAACAAAATCAACAAAATAAAATGAGAGAAGGTAATATGACTCCTTCAGCATTTTAAAAGTTTGGAAAATGTTTTAAATCTTTATTGGAATTCTTCTAAAATATTTTTAAACATTTTTCAACACATGGCAGTTGCTGGAGAGGATATAAAAGGACTTATCCCCATTTTTAATTCGTTGAAGAATAGTTTAAAACATTTTTAGGGGACTTTTTAATTTTACTTTAGAGTTATAAATATTTTCTAAAATTATTTTTGGAATTTATTTATGCTCTGGAAAAGTTTTTAAATCAATTTTCGGAGTTTTCGGTATTTTTAAAACGCCAGAAAAGTATTTAAAAATATTTAAAAATAAGTTGAAAAGTTTTTATTTTATTTTATTATTTTGGTCAAGCCAAAAATTCAATTTTATTATTTTAAAAATATTGGCAAAGACGGAATTTTAAAATAAATTTCCGTGATTTTTCTAATATTGTTTTGGGCCTAATGGGCCTGCTCTGTTTTTTTCCCGCAGACCGATTTTGTATTTATCTCGGATTTAAAAAAAAAGAGGGATTAGGGGCTGGCTATAAATAGCCCCGATTAGGGCTAAGTTTATTTTTCGCTAGCGTTTTAGGGTTAGACTAATCTAATCCGCGGGACCCGCCGCCGCCGACGTCATCGCCGGAGTTCGCCGGAGCATCGCCGGAAAGTTCACCGGAGCTACGTTTTTTGCGTTTTCGAGATAATCTTCGCGAAGCCCCGCCGTGAGCCGCCGTCCCCACCTCGCCGGAGTAGCCGCACTGCCCCACCGCCTGCTCGCCGCCCCACCGCCTGCCCGCCGCCGCCACGGCCGGCCGGAGCCCGTGCGCCATGGCCGCCATGGCCGTGCGCCCCGGCGCCTGCGAGCCCGCGCCCCGCGCCCACGGCCGCCGCCCCCGCGCGCCGCGCCGGGCCACCGCCGCCCACCGGCCCTTGGCCGGAGCCGGCCTGGCCGAACCACGCCATGGCCATGGCTCCAGGGTCCTCTGCCCGTGGCCGCGTGGAGAAGACGAGCTAGAAAAAAAAAGTTAGGAAAAAACGATTCGGAAAAACAAATTCCAGATCTGGATCCAAACCGCCCAGGGACCCGATCCCATTTTTTGTAAATATTTATTTATGTATGGGTCCTTTTTACAGTAGAACCCCCCCGGTACCCCCGTTTTTCACCCGAAACCATTTTCGCGATTACTTTTTAACCGTAACTCGGAATTGGGCGATTCCAGTTGCGTTGCGACCGTGTAGAAATTCTCTAGCCAGTAGACCTAGTGTTACAGAAGTTTGAAGTTTTTAAATTTGGATCCTAAGCTGATCCAAATTTGAACTTCCGGCGACCGTAACTTTTTACCGGTTCGCCCGTTTGCGCCGTTTCTTTTTGCGTTGGATCACTCGTTCCATGTACCTTCTGTTTGTATCATGTGTACAAAAAAATTCACAAGTTTATTGATCTGTTCAAATTCAAATTCAATTCATTGTTTCAATTGCTATGACCTATGTTGTAGTATTCCGTTTCACGTGATTCATTTTGCATATTGGATCATATGAGACATCTTATCGGCAATATACACACACCATTCATATCGCCATGATCTTTACCTTGATTTCATAATGCCTTGATCATACTTTTGTATCGACAACTCTTTATCCGTGAATTCTCTCGAGTTCGCGTTCCGCCGAACACCTTCGAGCACATCCACACCTTTGCACTTCAAAACCTTTTGTTTTGTTGCTAAAACTTTAGTGATTGTTTTGTTGATCTTATGTTTTGTCCTTGTGGTGTGATTGCTTATTGAGTTCTTTCGTTGACGATAGATTGCTCGGAGTGTGACGAGTAGAGTTGACTGGAACGTGAGCGCGAAGATCTTCATCGAATGTATAAGGCAAGTGATACTTTGACCATACTCATACCTATATTTTCTATATGCATTATGTTAGGAAATATCACTCTATTGCATGATAGGTAGTTTACTTTACTGTTGCTGCAAAACCAGTTAGGATAGCCACATGTTTTGACTTGTCTACCGTAGATCAACCTAGCCGTGTTGTTACTTTATTGCTATGCTTTGTAGACGAGGTTGGGTTGTGAGAATTCATGGAGTGCATGTGAGCTATTTAATAAACTGTGTAGAAACTTTATAATAAATAGAAATCACTTCTGGACGGGTGGGTTGCATCCCGGTAGTTGTGGCTCGGTTGAGGACAGTGCCGGGGTGAAATGCACCCAATGGTTGTTTGGTGGTGAACCGGGTGCGTCATGGCGAGTACCCTCTCACGCAGTGGGCGCCGTCCAGGCTCAAAGAGATCAGACATGCAATATTACTAGTAGCTTCCGTGTACAGCCACTGGCTATATGGGCTCTGGCTTAGACGAGTACGTTGTGGGGAACCTGGCCCTGGTAGCTAGCTGATGTAGATGTGTGTTAGGTGTACCGGCTACCAAGGGTGGAGGCAACCTCTTCAGAAAGTCTTTGTCTCAATCTTTGGGTTGAGTCCAGTGGGGAACGTGTACAACCTTTGCAGAGCGTATAAACTGATCATGATTAGCCGTGTCCACGATTACGGACGAACTTTGAGCAACTAGTCAGTACTGTTGATGAATGATCTTGACAGATGAACACTTAATAATAATTTGGTTGGGACAAGAGTAGCATGGGTTGCTGTGTGTTTCAGGTAGAACTCAACTTAAAATTTTGACTAGTTTAGTTCAGGAGAAAATTGGCTTTCTGCAAAACTAAACCATAAGCCTTTCCTTTGACTTACCTTGCATGTACTTGTAGGTCCTTTATATAAACTTTTCCGTGTCACTTGCCATACAAATCAGATGTACTGACCCGTTGTCGGGCTGTAACCTTCGGTGTTGCAGGTTTTTCAAACGATCAGTAAGGTGCGTTAGGGGTTGCGAGTCTACACTCAGCATGTTCGCATGTGGCTGTTGATGGGACCCCACGTTATTTGCTTTTGCTTTTGCTATATTTATATTGAATAAGCTAGCCTTGAGCTATGCAACTTGTTATTTATTTACTCTGGATCATACGTTGTAATAATGATGCACTTGTACTTTGATATACATCTATAATACTGTGTGTGCCAGCGAGTTCGATCCAGGGACTGGCACTTGAGCACAGAGACTTCAATTCTGTGTGAATTGGGTCGTTACAGATGGTATCAGAGCAGTGTGTTGACTGTAGGTTCATGACCCTAGAAAATGGATAGTAAAAGCCATAGGAACAAAAATGTTTTATCACTCTTGGATTACTTACTCTCTCCACTAGTATTTCTCATCTATTATTCATCTTTTAAAACTTCTCATCTTGTTTTACTATGAATACCCCTCTGAGTTGCTTACCCCTGAAGACAAGACAATTGAGAAGAACATCATCAACCTCGGGGATCAATTGGAGTTATGATTACCGGAACTAGAAGGAATAACCTACGGTGATCAATAAGTTTGACACTGTGAGAGGAATTTTTAAGATCAGCTTAGATGAGAAGGATGAAGCTTAGAATCAGACCACCACATTTTAGGTGAAGTTAGATGAACGAATTTCGAGTAGTATGATGAGATCGTATGTCTTGCACATATGACCTTACTCTAGGTGTTGTTTGTGTGTTTTGACTATTGTGACTGTATTGTTTGTTGTTATGTGTTACTGTCGTACGTAGGTGTTTTGTCGCTTTCTTGTTTGTGTGCATATGCTTGGTGTTACCTTAGTTTGTTTTCTTGTCGTTGTTATAGTTTTGCCCTAACCCTGTCGTATGGGCTTAATAGATGGAGTATGGAGTAGGATTCGCCTTTTCTGGGGCGCTGTCGAGATTGAAGGTGGAGCAGTGGATTCGTAGCATGGAGGAGCACATGAAGATAAACAAGGTTGGAAGTGAGGACATGATCCCCTATGCTGTCAAGTACTTTGTAGAAGAGGCTGCTACTTGGTGGAGAATGCACCAAGCGATTGACGAATCACGAAGGAAGATTACTTGGAAGGGATTTACAAAGATTTTGTTGGGATCCCACCTCATCACCCCGATGCTAAGGACGGTAAACCTTAAGAGGATCCGTGCCTGTAAAATTTGCAGGGAAATAGGACACTCCTATGAAGGACACCAAGATGGATGTCCCTATTGTGAAGAAATCCACTCAGGTGAAGAATGCCCCACTGCACAAGTCACATGTTTTATGTGTGAAGGGACTGATCATTATCCCGCTCAGTGTCAATTTTTCATCGTGACACAACAAGTGGTTCAACATCAAAAGGAAGAAAGGAAGAAAATTATCCAAGAATTAAAGGAAGCACTCATGATGAAGAAGATAAAGGACCTTAGCCAAATTGAGTGCTATCGGTGCAGGAACATGGGACACTACAGCAATATGTGTCCAGAATTGGAGGGGAAGGAGAAGTTGTGAACGTGGAAACAAGGATGCTGACTTGAAGAAGCTTATGTTTTGCAATTGGAGAATAGTATATTCGTGGTGTGCACTAAGTGTACGCTGTTACCTTTTCATGTTAGTTGGAGATGTGGAACGATGCATGTTTTGCTATTGATTAAATAGATGTTTTATGTCGTGATTGTTTTGTTAAGTTTTGCTTGTGGCCTTGACCTTGTTATGTCTTGTTTGGATGTGATGTGTTGCCCTTTGTGTTTCTTCTATGCGAATAGAATAAGTTTATGTTTCATTAGACCCTCATCTATTTAGTATGCTTCAATACTAAAGAAGACACAACAACAGGGAGAATAACTTGACGAATGAATCAACGATATGAAGATTGTTTCGACATTGCAAACTGAAGCTGCCGTCATTGAAGACTTGAAGACCTGGAAGATTCGAGTTTCTACCGTTAGATCGTTTCTGTGAGCTGTCATTTCTTGTTTTACCGACAGCTACACATCAAAACTTATGTTCCAAAACTAGTGTGATGTTTGTATGGGTATCTCTCGCTATCTCTCTCTACCTCGCTATCTACATTCTGTTCCCTCTCACCCCAAACCCTACACTGAAGAAGCTACTACAATTGCTGCTAATGTCAAGGCTAGAATAAAGATGGATGCAACCAATGATGAGCTCAATTTAACCCCTTGTGCCCGGATCTTACAACAAGAGAGCACAATCTTGCTGAAGGAGGAACTTTGGAGGAAGTTGTAGTCCACCAGTGCACGTTTTATAGCAGGCTACGTAAACCTGAGGGTTGTGAAGAAACGAAATATGTTTTGTTTGCCTTGCAGAACCATGGATTTATCTGGACCCAGTTCAAGATAAGGAGGAATTTCTGCAACGCTTGTGAGGATGACCGAGTGTTAGACTGCGAGATTCGCTAAACCATGTACAAGGTAATGATATGGGTGCGGAATGGATTGGCCCCCATGACGACTACTCCTATCATTTGCTCTTGCTATGCGGGATAGTAAATCTTGAGTGACTTACCTATAGCAGAGAGACGACGATGTTAAGCCTAAACCATAGAATGGTACGATGTGTGACCCCAGTAGGAGATTACCATTTGTGTTATACGGTGAGTATAAGCCAAGACCATTTGCTGCAGGTATCCCGTAGAAGTATTCTTGACGACCACCATGAGAAAAACCGATAGTTGTTTAGTAGTGGCGTCTGAGCTGTCAGCCATGAAGTCTCAGTACATGGAAGACTACTCCCTTGCTAAGGAACGGAAACCTCAAAGGAGGAATTCATGAAACCCTGAAGACCGAAGGTGAAATCTTTACGAAGAATGTCATCGATGGATTAAGATACCGGAAGCCCACACTTGTGATGAAGAATTCAATGCCCCAATGGAGTATGAAGATTATGTGCGAGGAGCTCGCTGAGGGAGCAAGCTTTTGAAGACTAAGTCGTTTTCCTTTTAAGGGTGGTAGCACCCTAGCTCATTGGAGGATTGAGAGACTGTCATGAAGACCCGAACCCTAGCCTTTCTTTCTAGCCTTCTCGAATCTCGAGGACGAGATTCCTTTTAAGGGTGGTAGTGTGTAACATCCCAAAATTCTTCGAATTTTGGAATGTTAATAAATTAAATAGATAATGATTGTTTGATTTATGTGTTTGATTTTTTCAGGGATTTAAAACTTTTGGAGTTTACTGAATATTAAAACGAGAGGGAATAAAATGACTTTCCCTAATATTCACCGTTGGTGTTTTGGAATTTATTATTTAAAAACAAAATCAACAAAATAAAATGAGAGAAGGTAATATGACTCCTTCAGCATTTTAAAATTTTGGAAAATGTTTTAAATCTTTATTGGATTTTCTTCTAAAATATTTTTAAACATTTTTCAACACATGGCAGTTGCTGGAGAGGATATAAAAGGACTTATCCCCATTTTTAATTCGTTGAAGAATAGTTTAAAACATTTCTAGGGGACTTTTTAATTTTACTTTGGAGTTATAAATATTTTCTAAAATTATTTTTGGAATTTATTTATGCTCTGGAAAAGTTTTTAAATCAATTTTCGGAGTTTTCGGTATTTTTAAAACGCCAGAAAAGTATTTAAAAATATTTAAAAGTAAGTTGAAAAGATTTTATTTTATTTTATTATTTTGGTCAAGCCAAAAATTCAATTTTATTATTTTAAAAATATTGGCGAAGACGGAATTTTAAAATAAATTAACGTGATTTTTCTAATATTGTTTTGGGCCTAATGGGCCTGCTCTGTTTTTTTTTCCGCAGACCGATTTTGTATTTATCTCGGATTTAAAAAAAAAGAGGGATTAGGGGCTGGCTATAAATAGCCCCGATTAGGGCTAAGTTTATTTTTCGCTAGCGTTTTAGGGTTAGACTAATCTAATCCGCGGGACCCGCCGCAGCCGACGTGAGTTCGCCGGAGCATCGCCGGAATCTCGCCGGAAAGTTCACCGGAGCTACGTTTTTTGCGTTTTCGAGGTAATCTTCGCGAAGCCCCGCCGTGAGCCGCCGTCCCCACCTCGCCGGAGTAGCCGCGCTGCCCCGCCGCCTGCTCGCCGCCCCGCCGCCACGGCCGGCCGGCCGGAGCCCGTGCGCCCCGGCGCCTGCGAGCCCGCGCCCCGTGCCCACGGCTGCCGCCCCCGCGCGCCGCGCCGGGCCACCGCCGCCCGCCGGCCTGGCCGAGCCACGCCATGGCCATGGCTCCAGGGTCCTCTGCCCGTGGCCGCGTGGAGAAGACGAGCTAGAAAAAAAAGTTAGGAAAAAACGATTCGGAAAAAAAAATTCCAGATCTGGATCCAAACCGCCCAGGGACCCGATCGCGTTTTTTGTAAAATTTTTATTTATGTATGGGTCCTTTTTACAGTAGAACCCCCCGGTACCCCCGTTTTTCACCCGAAACCATTTTCGCGATTACTTTTTAACCGTAACTTGGAATTGGGCGATTCCAGTTGCGTTGCGACCGTGTAGAAATTCTCTAGCCAATAGACCTAGTGTTACAGAAGTTTGAAGTTTTTAAATTTGGATCCCAAGATGTTCAAAATTTGAACTTCCGGCGGCCGTAACTTTTTACCGGTGCGCCCGTTTGCGCCGTTTCTTTTTGCGTTGGATCACTCGTTCCATGTACCTTCTGTTTGTATCATGTGTACAAAAAAATTCACAAGTTTATTAATATGTTCAAATTCAAATTCAATTCATTGTTGCAATTGCTATGACCTGTGTTGTAGTATTCCGTTTCACGTGATTCATTTTGCATATTGGATCATATGAGACATCTTATCGGCAATATACACACACCATTCATATCGCCATGATCTTTACCTTGATTTCATAATGCATTGATCATACTTTTGTACTGAAACTCTTTATCCGTGGACTCTCTCGAGTTCGCGTTCCACCGAACACCTTCGAGCACATCCACACCTTTGCACTTCAAAACCTTTTGTTTTGTTGCTAAAACTTTGGTGATTGTTTTGGTGATCTTATGTTTTGTCCTTGTGGTGTGATTGCTTATTGAGTTCTTTCGTTGACGATAGATTGCTCGGAGTGTGACGAGTAGAGTTGACTGGAACGTGAGAGTGAAGATCTTCATCGAATGTATAAGGCAAGTGATACTTTGACCATACTCATACCTATATTTTCTATATGCATTATGTTAGGAAATATCACTCTATTGCATGATAGGTAGTTTACTTTACTGTTGCTGCAAAACCAGTTAGGATAGCCACATGTTTTGACTTGTCTACCGTAGATCAACCTAGCCGTGTTGTTACTTCATTGCTTTGCTTTGTAGACGAGGTTGGGTTGTGAGAATTCATGGAGTGCATGTGAGCTATTTAATAAACTGTGTAGCAACTTTATAATAAATAGAAATCACTTCTGGACGGGCGGGTTGCATCCCGGTAGTTGTGGCTCGGTTGAGGACAGTGCCGGGGTTAAATGCACCCAATGGTCACATCCACACCTTTGCACTTCAAAACCTTTTGTTTTGTTGCTAAAACTTTGGTGATTGTTTTGGTGATCTTATGTTTTGTCCTTGTGGTGTGATTGCTTATTGAGTTCTTTCGTTGACGATAGATTGCTCGGAGTGTGACGAGTAGAGTTGACTGGAACGTGAGAGTGAAGATCTTCATCGAATGTATAAGGCAAGTGATACTTTGACCATACTCATACCTATATTTTCTATATGCATTATGTTAGGAAATATGACTCTATTGCATGATAGGTAGTTTACTTTACTGTTGCTGCAAAACCAGTTAGGATAGCCACATGTTTTGACTTGTCTACCGTAGATCAACCTAGCCGTGTTGTTACTTCATTGCTTTGCTTTGTAGACGAGGTTGGGTTGTGAGAATTCATGGAGTGCATGTGAGCTATTTAATAAACTGTGTAGCAACTTTATAATAAATAGAAATCACTTCTGGACGGGCGGGTTGCATCCCGGTAGTTGTGGCTCGGTTGAGGACAGTGCCAGGGTTAAATGCACCCAATGGTTGTTTGGTGGTGAACCGGGTGCGTCATGGCGAGTACCCTCTCACGCAGTGGGCGCCGTCCAGGCTCAAAAAGATCAGACATGCAATATTACTAGTAGCTTCCATGTACAGCCACTGGCTATATGGGCTCTGGCTTAGACGAGTACGTTGTGGGGAACCTGGCCCTGGTAGCTAGCTGATGTAGATGTGTGTTAGGTGTACCGGCTACCAAGGGTGGAGGCAACCTCTTCAGAAAGTCTTTGTCTCAATCTTCGGGTTGAGTCCAGTGGGGAACGTGTACAACCTCTGCAGAGCGTATAAACTGATCATGATTAGCCGTGTCCACGATTACGGACGAACTTTGAGCAACTAGTCAGTACTGTTGATGAATGATCTTGACAGATGAACACTTAATAATAATTTGGTTGGGACAAGAGTAGCATGGGTTGCTGTGTGTTTCAGGTAGAACTCAACTTAAAATTTTGACTAGTTTAGTTCAGGAGAAAATTGGCTTTCTGCAAAACTAAACCATAAGCCTTTCCTTTGAGTTACCTTGCATGTAGTTGTAGGTCCTTTATATAAACTTTTCCGTGTCACTTGCCATACAAATCAGATGTACTGACCCGTAGTCGGGCTGTAACCTTCGGTGTTGCAGGTTTTTCAGACGATCAGTAAGGTGCGTTAGGGGTTGCGAGTCTACACTCAGCATGTTCGCATGTGGCTGTTGATGGGACTCCACGTTATTTGCTTTTGCTTCCGCTATATTTATATTGAATAAGCTAGCCTTGAGCTATGCAACTTGTTATTTATTAACTCTGGATCATACGTTGTAATAATGATGCACTTGTACTTTGATATACATCTATAATACTGTGTGTGCCAGCGAGTTCGATCCAGGGACTGGCACTTGAGCACAGAGACTTCAATTCTGTGTGAATTGGGTCGTTACACATTCACCCCCTCCCCCTCTGATCATTCTTGAGCTTTCAATTGGTATCAGAGCTTGGCACTGCTCTGCGTATTTTGGTCTAACCACCTGGAGTGTTGTCAAGAGTGTCGTTTGCAGCTATTCGCTCGGGGGAACCGATTCCTATTTACAATGGGAAGGACTATCCTTATTGGAAGGACAAAATGAAGAGGAACATCATGGCCATCAACTCTGCCGCTTGGGAAGTTGTCAAGAATGGAGTTGCTGTCAAAGACAAAAGTGCCATAACTCCTGAAGAAGCTAAGAGAATGTCTCTCGATTATGAAGTCTGGGTGTTCATCACAAACCATCCGACTCCAGAAAAATATCATGAAGTCAAGAATATTTCTACGCCCAAAGGTGTCTAGGACTATCTCGAGAAGATTGGTGAAGGTGTCTCTACCCAGAAAGATGCTCGTATTGACACCCTTCGAAGCAAATTCTATCGTTTCAAGAGGCACGAGGGAGAGAAAGTTAACTCCATATACAACAGACTCAGTGCTCTGTCAAATGAACTGATTTTCCTCGATGCCGAAGACATTACTAGTCGTATTGTTGTCAGAACTTTGCTCCGTTCCCTTGATGATTCCTTCGATCATATTGTGCCGATGATCAAGGAAAGGACTGATTTCAATGATCTTGTTGCCGCTGATATTCTCGAGAGACTCAACACCTTCGAGATGGAAGAAGAAGAAGAAAAACGAGATGACAACGGAACTCGAAGAAAATCTCGTGCCGATGCTCCTGCAGCTATCCCAGCTCAGGACATCGTAAATGTTCCATCTTCATTTCCTCGCCCTACTGAGCCATTTCTTCAACTGCCAGATAATGCAGCTGAAGTATTTCCAGTTGATGAGCTGCTTCACTCTGAGCATCCGAGAGAAATACTGCATTTTTTCCGCCCCAATGTTCCTCGAGGTGGCCCTATCTTCAAGAGGCGGGAACACAAGCAATTTTTCTTCGGAACCAATCCCTACGAGAAGCCAAGGAATGCATATTCTCTTCGGTTTTGGACCCAGGAGCAAGCCATCTATTACACTCGTGTACTGTACAACAAGGCTGAGATTTTTCAACATCAGTACCTTGATATGCCTTCAGTGTACGCCACATCATGTTTCGAGAATGTTACTGAAATAATTGATGGTCTTCATGCTCATAAGATGTTTGCTCTCGATTGTGGCTACAATCCCGAGCTCATCAAGAAATTTTACGCCACTCTGTATGTCACTGGGGATCATGAGAATTCGAAGACTTAGAAATTTGGTTATATGATTCAAGGCCATGTGTTCCACATGACCGTCAATCAATTTCTGGCCATCATCAATTTACCTCGTTTCGAAAGATTACCACACAAGCTTCATGATCTGCCTGCCCCAACTCCAGCTGAATTTTCTTCACTGATGAATCCAGATGTCGTAGGAGATCACTACCCAGATGGGCCGAAGCCAAAGCATCTAGTCTTTGAAGAAAAGTCATGGTTTTATATTCTTTCGAAGACTTTGATGCCAATGCTCGATGTGCACGATGATTTTCCCATTCCCATGATGTGCAACTTGCTTTGTTGAAGTTACTCCATGGTCATCCCTTCGATTTTGAAGACTACTTCATTCTCACGATGGTTTCTTGTGCTGATGATCACAATTCTCACAAGCCATATGCACCCTGGCTAATGGCAATCTGCAATTATTCTCGGGACGTGCCATTCCCCGTATCAATTGGCCCCAAGATTTTTACTCCACCAGTAAGGGAAGTATTGCAGATTATTGCTCGCCCAACGATCAATATGCTGAGCGCACTGGCATCTGCGTCCATATGACCGAGCGCAATATTCGCTCGAAATTTATTAAGCCAGTGCATCACATGGAGGTATCTCTTCGGTCTCAGCAGATGCTTCAACATCATATCGACCAAGATCTATTATTCATTTATGCACATAGATTAAATTATGTTGACCATTGATTTAAAAAATTCAAGGCCGAGATTTAAAGATATCAACGTTACATACAAATAATATTATTACATACACATACACCTCAATATGTCACGTAGAAGTAGATCTTTGAACCTGAGCCGATTGACAAGGAAAAAGGCATCTGTCCGTTTGCCACACGTACATATAGGCATCTTTTTATAGAACGCACAGAATTTTTTTGTTGAAACAACGCACAGAAACATTGGTAATGGGATAACTCCATCACGTACATGAAAAAAAAATGTAGCTGAAATATCAATCTGTCCGTACATTAGCCATGTCCTAGCCTTCTAACACGTTTTGTTTTAGAAACGGAAAAAAATAAGACGCGCACTTACATGCACGTTTTAGGTAGCAAGATAGAGTCCATCTTCAACAACAACAAAAGAACAGAGTCCATGCGGAGTTAGGAGTGCCTATAGTCCATCTTAAAAAAAAAAGGACACTCCATGGATATTTAGAAGTTCGTACTGTACATCTTTTCTGTTTCGATACGAATCAACATTTAAGGAGTCCATGATAGAAACAAAAAATGACACCATGTCACGTGCTAATACTCAAGATATGATGGAGTAGATGACTAATGTATCCGATTCTCATGGGCAGATATTCAACGGAACTGCCATCTAGATTGCACATATAGGATTAAGTTGCTGTGAAGTTCCAGTGATGACCCTGTTACTCATGTAACCAATCATAAGAATCGATCTGGGAGCTCGATCTTACCTAAACATGAAATTAACTTTTATGAGGTAAACAGAGTAAAATGCTCATTTATATATAAAATACAGAACTAAAAAGATAGTATTTTCATTAGTGCCTCACGAAACGAATGAAGCTTCAGAATATATTTTTCTTAAAATTGGTAGTCTAATTTATACAAAGAAGTATGTGACTAAATGTAGAACAACCTGTACAAAGAAGCAAGACAATTTATTTATTTTCCATGTCATGCAACTCATACTAATATATATATGCGTACATGTTGTGAGGTGTCCAGGCACCTAGGTGTCCCATATATATATATATATATATATATATATATATATATGTGTGTGTGTGTGTGTGTGTGTGTGTGTGTGTGTGTATGTATGTATAGGGTCGGTCTATTCTAACAACACCCATCTTATTCTAACAACACCCGAACCACGCACTTCGGCCGTACCGCAGCAAAAAAATACCCGAACCAACCAACCTTTCCACTACCCACGCCCACCCCCGCGGTACACACGCACGCCCACTAGATCCCTCCCATCTTCTTCCTCCTCCCGCGTCTCCTCCCACCCCCCCTCCCGTCGCTCCTCCGTGGATCCGGCCAGCGACGACCCTCGCATGAGTGGATCCATCCGCAGCTGCGGCCCGTAGCACCGGCAGCCCCCGCTTCACTGGATCCGTCCCAGCGCGCCGCCTCCCCCGTCCCCAGCAGATATGGCCGCTGTGGGCTATGGTCCCCCATCCCTAGCGCACTTCCCGGCGCGGATCCGCGCCAATGGCGCCCCTCCGCCGCACGCCGCCTCGGCTAGGCAACGGCAACCCACGACCTCACGGAGCGCATCGTCATGGTGTACGGGTTCCGTTCAACGCCGATACTCCCTCCCAGATCGAGTGGGCGCGTGGCGGCGCTCCATATAGAGCAGGTGGCGCTCCAAATTGGGCGGCGGCGCTCCGTGCCGGCCACCCCATCTCCCGCCCCCTCGTGCTTCGGCCCGATCCAGGCGAGACCGAGGCCACGGTGGCTTCCCTGAGGCGCCTCTCCCCGCGCTCAGCTGCACAACTACGGTCGCCGACGAGCACCATCGGTCCCTCCCCTGCTGCTGGCGGCGCTGTGGCCCGGCCGCCTCCTCCGTCCATCTTGAAGACAGCGAGACGAGTAGATCTCGTGGTCTTTGTCCTGTGGATAGCGGATTCTTCCTCCCCTCCCTATGCAGCGGCAGCAGCACGTCGCCAGGTCACTCTGCCAGCGAAAAAATTACAGCATGCAGTTCGCATTTTTTTTGGAAATGTAAAGTGCAATGCGGTTCGCTATGTGATGTTGGTTCACTTAATACTGTATATTTTTGGATCTCGATGTTGCAATGCAGTGCGGCTCTCCAAAGGATTGTGGTTCACCTTTTTTTGGATTCGTGTAAAGAAAATCATGGCGCATTTACATTTTGCTGAGCGCAGCCTATTAGTCCATTGGCAGCAACTGTTCAATTTATAAAGTGCACTTCCTTATGGTTTTTTGCAGCTCACTTGTACATACGAAAAAACTTTGTGATCCTCTTTTCTGTATTTTTGTGGTCCGCTTGCTCCTCGTCTCTGCAATCCATCCTCGTTTAATAAACAAGTTAAAGAAAAAAATAGATGCATTTACAAAAATAAATTCAGTTCACTCGCCTCATCTTTGCGGTGCACGCTTGTTGATAAAAAATTATGTTAAAAGTTAAAAAAACCCAATGCAGTTCTATCTGTCGATAAATACAACCGATCTCTGAAGGATGCAGTTCACTACGTCAATTTCGAATTCGTGAAAAAATATGTGCGTTCTGTTTGGCGATAATGCAGTGCGCTTGTCTGTCGGATGCGGTGCGGTTGCCCGGCGAATGCAGTTCACCTCATCGATTTCGGGTCCGCGAAAAACACGTGCGCTCTGTTTGGCGATAATGCAGTGCGCTTGACTGTCGGATGCAAACCAATGCAGTTCGCTCGCCGATTTTTTGTTCCCCGAAAAATGTGAGTCCGCGTTTTAGTAAATCAATGCTACTTTTAAATCGTAAGGAGTTAGAGAGAAAGTTCTACATGAAAATGGAGCGCCTCGATCAGAGCTATCCAACCGTGTATCAATTGCATCGATCAGATGAACGAATCGAAAAAATTTACGCAAAAACGACCGCTATCCACAAGAGGGCAGCGCCACCGTTTTCTTAATTGCTTCAAAACGGTGCCGAATCTCGAAAAGTGTTCAACATGTCGAAGATGCTCCTACTACATACGAATCCAACTGTGTATCGTACGCATCGTTTCGACAATCAGTTAAAAAGTTTGACTCTCTACGAGATCCGAAAACCAAAAACAGAGTGGCTGCGTTTTTTTCAATTTGAAATTCCTCTCAAACCGTGAGGAATTAGAAAAAGTGTTCTACATATGGATGGAGCGCATGATCGATATCTTGTGAACATATATCATTTGCATCATTCCGATGAATGGTTTAAGAGAAATCGCGAAAATACGCCCGCTGCAAAAGTATGTTGCCGCACCGTTTTTGAAACTGCCCTTAATCCGTGAGGAATTAGAAGAAGTGTTCAACATACGAAAGATGCTCCATTTCAATACGAATCCAACAGTGTATCATACGCTCCATTACGATGAACGGTTAAAAAGTTGAAGAAAAAACGGTACACGCGGTTCTGTTTTACCCGAGCTGCAGTGCTTCGAATACAGCAGTGCAGTTCTCTTTGCGATATGATGCAGTTTGGAATGTTGTGAGAATAGTTATTCTGACAACAATGTCATAATAGACCGGCTGTATATATATATATATATATATATATATATATATATATATATATATATATAAGTGGAAAATGTATTTTTTGTAAGTACCTCATGAATTCCATAAAAACATAAAATGTATTTTAGTTATAATTAATGGTCATAATTACATTTAAATTAAATACTGAAAAATATTTAAAATAAAACTTTCATGAAGTAATCCGTTATATATTTTGTTCCATATGATGGGACAAATACTAACTACTGACTATTTACAACCAAGCATGTTGGTCATTATCAACACGCATGGGTTCAACGACATATGAAAAACAGTTTATGTGAGTTGAGAAAACACAAGCTCCGGTGTACTTAAATTGACAGTCGCTGATGGTTTTTGGCTATTTTGAAGAATCAAGATATATCTACGTATGAGAAGAGGGTTCAATGCTTGCAAGTCATCGAGTAAGGGGAATGGAAATATGGGTTCAGACTGATAAATGTATGAACTTGAAGCAACATAATGTTGTGACTAACAGTAGAAATGTATCATACATGAACAAACATGTCATACCAAGTATGTAATAAGTTGTTTTTGTTAAGCTAAAAAATCAATGGCATTGGAGAAAAACATAGGAATAATTACAGAGAACAAGCTATGATGATAGTGATAGAGAGATAATACGCCTAAAAGGAGGGAGATAGAGATGAGAGACATATCTTACAAAATAGTTTTACACACAAATCATGTCAAGTGTTTAATATACATTTTGATTAGTTCAATGAAAGGGATATAAATCAATGCAAGATAATATAAACACCCAAAAAACTATGATATTGTAAGCAAGTGAGAGAAAGAAAGAATGCATTGGTAACCATACATAACATATATCGATAAACATAACCGATGAGATTGATGGTCAGAGACAACGCGAGTAACATTAACTAGCAAGAGAGCAGTTTGAGCCATGACATGGAGGGAAATACATCAACTAAAAATGTGGGTAGAAAAAAGAGACATCTAGGTTCAAATATGAGTAGGATCTACAAATGTTCACATTTAGTGTAGCGACAATCTATAATAATTGTGGAAAGATAAACATAAATCATAAGTAGAAAATACGCACTTGCAAACATGCAGTGAAATACGGAAGATTTGGGCTTATTTAATCTACTAAAACTAAATATTATTAGATCTAGCCGCGCAAATGCGCGGGTCACACCGCTAGATTCCTGCAAAAACAGAAGATAATGGATGAAATCAACCATCTGCGCAACATTGCTATGAACAACAATCAGCTTCTGCGTGAATGCCTTCGTCGGGATTGGAAAGGACTACGCAAGTTCAATTCCCTCGGTCAGCTACAGCGCTGCGGATTCAAAGAATATCCTCCGCATCTGAACATACAATGGACTAATGATGATCGTGTCGATCGACCAGATTTCAACACACCATTGCTGCCGAAGAACAGGGATGTGATAAGTGTCGATGATTTCTATCACATCACTGTGAACACCAATTCCTCCGACTCCGACAAAGATGACCCTCCTCGACGCCAAGCGAGAGTTTACTCTCCACTTCCTCGAAGCCCCAGTACCCCGCCGGAATCGCAACTGGAATCTTCTAGAGATCATCATTCCTTCAGGACGAAAATTACTCCTCCTGGCGGTCGCCCCATTCGTCGTCCTCCAACGGTCGCCGAATCATCTCGACGTCGCCCGCGCCGCTCCCACGAGTAGGGATTTCTTTCGACCCTATTCTCTCGACATTTTGTTCGTTGTGACAAAAAGGGGGAGATGTAGTGGCATCGAAGAAATTAGTTTTCCATCGGGGTTAAGGTCTTTGCTTTTTGGTCGTTGAACTTTTTAAATTTGAGTTTCTGAGTAGTTTCAACAACTTTCGGTTCATATTCGATCTGGTTGTAACTAACTCTAAGTAGATCTGTGAACTGCTATTTTATCGTAAGATATCTATCTGCTGCTTGCGATACTTAATTTTTTGCAGGAAGTTATCTTTCAGATAGGTTCACAGGTCATTTGAGGAGATTGCATATTTCTCATTGAATATTATTTGGACTGCAATCTTGCTCGCTAAGATTATTGATGTTTTTCCCTCGACTCAATTATTGTCAAATATGCACTTCACTGGAAATTTACATCTTCCGTGCATACATCAAGGGGGAGTATTTCATCGATCCTAGTGCTGGTTTATCATCGAAAACTCAAAACTTTCAAATTATTTATCGATGCCTGTTTTGTCAACAATCGTCCAAAAAGGGGGAGATTGTAAGAGCAAGTTTTGCCCCTGAAGGTTTTGGAGATTGTTGGACAAAGCAGTAGTGGAACTAATGTTGTTATCGAGTATAAACAGATACTTAGGTTCCGAAAGATTGGAGTTTGCAAGTAGAAGGTCGAAGGACAACTCACTGCAGCGCAGCTGCATTCTACTACCGAAACGTTTGATGGAAGACGACCCCTAAAAATGTCGTCGAGAAAGAAGATGCTCTCGAGTAAAAGCGCAATGAGGAGAAAGCTGAAGTTGGTCGAAGACTTAGTCTTTTTACTAGTTTCTCTTTATTTTGTTGAGTCGTAGGAAAAACCGTACTATCAAGAGGGGTTTGCTAGTTGAGATCTTTGTCGAAGTGAATTTTCTTTGCTCAACCTAAACCCACAAAAGCCTATTGAGAGAAATCTTACTGAGTCGAGTGAATAGCTCGAAGGAAAAGTCATCGCACTTCGTGCCTTCGAGAGAGAACTCGTTCGGTAAGTCAGCTTGCTTGCTCTGCAAGTAAAGTTGCGCAGTGATTGAAATCCGACCGTTGTGGACATGCGTCAAGCAGTTGCATCGGGTCACTTGAGTCATTTTACCCATCGGGATCACCACCTATAAATACCCCGCCCGTACCCGCCATTTCGGGTTGGCTGCTCCACTAAAGATTCTAAGACAGTAGTAATGTGAGCATTCCAAGAGAGATTCATCGAGAGAAAACCAAAACCCAAGTCTGAACTTAGTTGAGCAATTCACAGAGACTTAGGTCGAGATTAGCCGATCTTTTATCTTTGAGAACTGCAAGTCTCCTAGACGGTTAGGCGTCGCCTGTCAAGCAGTCGAAGAGAAATTGTCGGTGCTGAAGGAAGTTTGTAAAGGTCTCAGAGATGTCCTGAATCATCTACCACGAGTGAAAACTGGACAAGCTCGAGGAGTTTGTTGCATTGGAGAATAGGACGGAGAGAATTTTGCTCCAGGTGTTCAATCACCAGTCCCTCCAACCAGACATAGCACTTTGCAGAGTGTGAACTGGTTTACCAAACATCGTTGTGTCAGGCTTGTTTTCCTTCTCATATTTACATTCAGTATTTACTCGTTTCCTATTTGCCTTCGATGTTTTCCTTCGCTCTCAATCCTTTCGACCCATGCATGTCTTTCGATACTGTATTTCCTTCGAGATGCCTGTAGTCCTTCGTAGTTTGCATGAATTCCTTCTAAGTTCCTAAGAATTTTTAGAAGTGATCATTCACCCCCTCCCACTCTGATCATTCTTGAGCTTTCACACATCCCCTAGACTCATGTTTCTGTCACTCAAGCGTGTCATTAGGGGGCATGAACCCACAATCGAGCATAACGTTCCCTCTTGGAGTTACTACCTACTACTTGGAGAAAGCAATAAACAACAACGGAGAACATGCAAGAATTACTTAGGAACAAAAATATAAAAGATAAGAACCAAATATATTACTCTATCACAATATGAACATAATCTCATAATCCATCAGATCCCATCAAACTCAGCATAGCAACAGCAGAAAGATTACATATGTGCATCGATCATGTAGGGCAGCTGACGAGGTCTAATCCATGAAGAAGAAAGAGGGGAGGAGAACATCACATAGCTACTGATCACGGACCCATGCTCCAAAGGAAACTACTCACGGCACATCCGGGAAGCGTCCATTATGGAGGGGAAGCTCCCGGAGATCGATCCTCCCTACGGCAGGGTGCCGGGAAGAAGTGTAACACCCCGGTCACACCCACCGGTTCCCGGAGTACACCTGGCGAGATCTAGACTGTCCCCACAGACCAACACTAGTCTTTCCTGCGCACTTTGTCCTCACTCGTGCGCACCCGGGAAAAAGTTCCCGGTCGGTCACCCATCCTCAAATCGCTCCAAGCCAAGCACGCTTAACTTTGGAGTTCTTTGGATCTGGGATCCCGGAAAAGAAGGTGCACCTTGTTGATATGAGTAGTCTATCATTCCTATTAAGCCAGGATGTCACATACACCCCCACTCAAAGGAACCGATGTCCTCATCGGCCCACAGGAACGTTCCCTCTTGGCACACGTCTGTGCGTCCAGTGCCGACACATGTCACACATGTTCGCGCTCTGACCCACACACGCCCGTATAACTGCAAGGGTCGGCTCTGATACCATTTGTAACACCTCGAACAAACCCACCGGTTCCCGGCGTACGCCTGGCGGGATCTAGACTGTCCCCACAGACCAACACTAGTATTTCCTACGCACTTTGTCCTCACTCGTGCGCACCCGGGAACAACTTCCCGGTCGGTCACCCGTCCTCAAATCGCTCCAAGCCAAGCACGCTTAACTTTGGAGTTCTTTGGATCTGGGCTCCCGGAAAATAAAGTGCACCTTGTTGATATGAGTAGTCTATCATTCCTATTAAGCCAGGATGTCACAAGAAGTCTGCTGGCGCTCCCGATCTTGGAAGCGCGGCGGCGGCGGAACAGAAGCGAGATCGCGAAAAAGGGTTCTGTCTTAGGGGTTTTGCGTCACGGGGAATAAGTAGGCGGAGGGGGCAGCCAGGGGGGCCACCAGGAGTCCAGGCGCCCCCCTGGCGCGGCTAGACCCTAGGCTCGATGCGTCCATGTCGAGCTACAGCACGCCCTCGTCTTCTTCTTCTTGTCAATTTGCGCCGCACGGCTTTCCTCAGGTCGCGTGCGCAACGCCACCCCCTACAGAGCTCTCCCGAACCTGCTCGAGCATCACCAGCTCACGCCCTCCATGGCCGCACGCCATTGTCTCTGCCCGAGCTCGGATTCGTCCTTCCCCTATAAAGGAGGCACCCCCGAGCCCTTCCAGAGCACCCAGAATCTCCCCACTCCCTCCTAGACACTTCCCCCTCCCCAATTTTGTAGCCGGAGCCCACATTGCACCTCCACGGACACCATGGCCGCCGCCGGCCTCCTCTAAAATTGGAGCCACCGGAGCCCCCCTGCTTCCAAGACCCTCGGCCGAAGCCTCCCCACACCCCGCTACACCGACCCAGAACCCCGCCGTAGCCGCCCCTTCCCCCCGTGGCCTTGCTGCGCCCATAGGCCCCCGTAGCCGCCGTGCTCCCGGTCTGTGGGAGCAGCGCCACTAGGCCTCACGAGGTGCCGCGGCCACCGGACGGAATGGCACGGCGCGCCGCGCCTTGCGCCCCTGACGGTTGCTAGCTCTGCGAAGGAAGCCGGCGACGAGCCCGGCCGGCGTGCCCCTGACTCCACGTCCCGGAGAAGAAGAAAACATGGGAGAGAGAAGAACTGCCAAGCGGGCCCCGCCCGTCATCCACATAACATCGGCCCCGGTCTGTTTTGAAGGCACATTCCGGAAAATAAGTTTTCCATTCTGGGAAGCGTATTCTTCCTTCCTTCGGGCCGGAATACATTTCCAATCGTCGAATGCGTCTTTCGGTCTTCTTTGACCCAACATACGTTTTCTCTGCTCAGAAAGCGTATTTCTGCCAAAATCAGCCCCCATCTTCTCCACTTCATATCTCCACACCCGTAACTCCGATTGAGGTGATTCTTTTTGTGTTGGTTTTCTTTTGATCTCATCTTCATGTTGGCATAGGTTTCATGCCATGTTTTGATGTTATTATTTGCTGGTCAAACAAAAGTGGAGTTTGACCCATTTTTCTCTGTGCCTTTTTTATAAAATCTTTTCAGGGCTTTTGTGGTGTTGAAGAATCGGAGCTTTCCCTACACTTTGTTGGTGAAGGCAAGCCACAATACCCTTTGCACCTTTGCAAAGCTTTGACGTGTTTTAAAATGTGCTTTATGCTTCGATGAATAATTATTACTTTAATAAGAATTGATCATGTTATGCTCATATGCTTGGATCACTTTGTTGATGTCACATGACTATATCATGTTTGATTATGCCATGCCATGCTTGACCATGTTATGACTTCGATATGTCCATGATATGCCATGTTGTGGTCAGGATAAGCTTTGATCATGCTATCGTTGTATCATGCTTAGCTACATTCAAGATATTGCTATGTTGCATGATAAGATCTTGATCGCGTTTGTATAACTAAGTGAATCAACTAAAATATGACCTGGATCATGATGTAACTATGACTATATCTTGTTCCACTTATATTGAAATGCCATTAATTTAAATACTCATGTTGCACCTGATGCTTCTGTTTGCTGTCGGAGATGTGATTCGTGCCAAGTTGATCAGGTGCCATCGAACTAAACTTATCCGTGCAGCCACACTTGCCTGGATGGGGAGGCCTTGATTCGGTCTACCGGTGGCCTTTTCTTATGTGTATCACCAAAGAGGGAAGGCTATGCGCGCCAGTTGCCTTGGTCGGGTAAACGATGATAGTCTTGAGAGTTGGTTTTGTTTTGGGCCCGTTCCTGCGAGGAACAAGTTATTGGACCATGCGATGGTCAGTTGCCATGCGATGGCAGGTGTGTCTGGAGGACACTGAGCTACCCAAGGGATGACTTGCGAAGCATGTCGGTAAGAGGGCCATGTGGTGGAACGGTCTCGTTAGAGAAGTCCTAGTCCACTCCTGTGGTACGAGTTCCAAGGATCATGTGGGACAAGTTCTGAGGTACTGGACGGAGGAAGGACTCCATAGTGTGGGTAACGTGCACAAACTCTGCAGAGTCACACAAATCTATTCGAATAGCCGGGTCCATTGTAATGGACATAGTTCACAGTAGGTCACACATGATCAACATGAGTTCGATTTCATGAGCATTGTAAGTGGATACGATGACTTGATTGGTTGGGTGGCAACGGAGGACACCTAACTCGTGAATGGTCGTGCGACGACCCAGGTATGTTGATGGTCATGCGATGACCGGTGTTTGAGTCGGTAAGGACTCCGAGGTAAGCCACATCATCATGCGATGATCATGTGGGGGTCCATGTGACCTTAAACGATGATTGATTGTGCATTAGTCGTAAGGTTGATAAAATGCTGATAATATGTTGACGATATGCTTGATGATTATCTGCTTGCATGATGTTGACTCTCACATGTTTAATTCACTAATATACTTTAACCTGTTGGCATGTTATTGTTTTGCCTTGATGCATGGTTGTTGTGAGCTTGCAAGTACATTCGATGTACTGACCTGGCGTGTCATTGATGGTACGAATTAATGCCCCCTTGTTGGTTACCCAAAGTGGAAGGTTGAGATGTAGACAACAACAAATTTCCCTCGATGAAGATACCAAGGTTTGTCTCTAGTAGGACTCCGATAACGACAGGAAGGTGACAACGGCGCCAGAGATTGGCGGTTGGCGTGGACCTACACACACAACAGATAACTTTGCTCCCAACGAGTACAAAGGGGTTGTCAATCCCTCCGGCCTTGTGGTTTACAAAGGATAAAACACACGGGATAATAATGATAGTGATAGCAACGGAAATGTAAATAAAGCAGTAAATTGATAGTGGGTGTAAACAGTATTGGAAATATGGACCGGGGTCCTATGATGTTCACTAGTGATGTTCTGTCTCCAAAAGACGATAAAATAGCCATGCGAGGAAAACAAATTACAGCTGGGCAATTGACAGGATTACGTGCGCAAACCAATGCTAATTATGCTATGAAGAAAGGAAGAGGCTCAAAAGTATGGCGGTACGCCAAGACAAGTAGACCGAAATCTATCTGCATCTACCTACTAATCATCCACCTTGAGATATCTATCCAGAACATCTCGCTGGTATTAAGTTGCGAATCACACCCAAAGTGTAAACTCAAAGCAACCGACAACTGCATTAAAGAACTTTGCGTAAAGTAAACAATCCTTGCACCCGCAAGTACAAGCACCGTTGTTTTCCCCCTTGTGGCAACAACACATCCCCTAGACTCATGTTTCTGTCACTCAAGCTAGTCATCATGGGGCATGAACCCACAATCATGCATAACGCTCCCTCTTGGAGTCACTACCTACTACTTGGCCAAAGCAATAAACAGCAACGGAGAACAAGCAAGAATTACTTTAGACCATAAATATAAAAGAGGAGAATCAAATATATTACTCAAACACAATCTGAACATAATCTCATAATCCATCGGATCCCAGCAAACTCAGCATAGCAGCAACAGAAATATTACATAAGTGCCTCGATCATGTAGGGCAGCTCACGAGGTCTAATCCATGAAGAACAAAGAGGGGAGGAGAACATCACATAGCTACTGATCATAGACCCATGCTCCAAGGTGGACTACTCACGGTTCATCCGGGAAGCATCCATGGTGGTGGAGAAGCTCCCGGAGGTGGTTCCTTCCTCCGGCAGGGTGCCGGGAAGAGGTCTTCTGGTGCTCCCAATCTTGGAAGCGCGGCGGCGGCGGAATAGAGGAGAGATCGCGAAAAAGGGTTCCCGTCTCGGGGTTTTTGCGTCACGGGGAATAAATAGGCGAAGGGGCAGCTAGGGGGGCCACCAAGGGTCCAGGCGGCCCCCTGGCGCGGCCCCACCCTAGGGCGCCCCGGGAGGGCGCCTGGGGCCCTGGTGATCCCCTCTGCCCCCCCTCGGTGATTCCCGAAGCTTCCTGTACGCTAATTTTTCTATATTTTTCCAGGAATTTTTCTGGCACTTTAAATAATGGCAAAACCTGAAATACAAAAAAGCAGAAAACAGGAACTGGCACTGGGGTGCACTGAGTTAATAGGTTAGTCCAAATATGATCAAAAGTGTACGGAAGTTCATCAATATCATAGCAATATCACACAAAAGAGGCATGGAGCAAGCAAGAATTATAGATACGTTTTGGATGTATCAACATCCCCAAGCTTAATTCCTGCTCGTCCTCGAGTAGGTAAATGATAATAAGCATAATTTCTGTGGTGACATGCTAACAACCATATAAGAACTTTTAAGTAAAGCAATCAAGGCATGCAATTCAATTCAGGTCATAACAGACAAGAGTCTATATTTAGCTTTGAAACAAGCAACATAAGAACATAAAGGTGCAAGAGCTCTCGCTGTCCGTGACTCGAATGTCTCCAAATGGTGTTTGTGTGCAAGAAAGGGGATAGGGATATACGAGAAAAAAGTATTTTTGTGTTGAGAACTTAATCTACTAAAGTTTCACACTTGGTCTTCTTTGGAATCTTATCTTGACTCATCCCCAGACCACTAGCCAGGTACAAGTCAAAATGATCCACTCCTTTTCAACATTTTGAGCACTCATGCAATGGATGAGCGTAAGCAAGAAAGTTGACACTTAGGATGGCAAAGAGAGAATATAGTGTAGGAGGAAGTCAAAAAGGTGAGAAAGGCTCACATCAATGAGGACAATCATAGGCGAGAGAAAGCCAAATGATAGATATGATGTGAGGAGTAGGGATTGCCATGCAACGGATGCACATATGAGCTAAGGTAAGCTCTCCAATGGAACTAGTGGGGGTGCATGCAACTTGCTTGCTCAAGAAGACCTTGAGCTCATTTGAGGAGGCTCATCATTGGAATATACAAGCCAAGTTCTATAGTGTGAAGGTCCCCACATAGCTATATGCATGAAAGATAATCTCTATGGAGTACAAGATATAAGAGGGAGTACGAGTGTGGATCTCTCAAAAGGAATAGTAGTGTGCCCCCTTCTCTCTTTTTATTTATTTTTCTCTTTTTTCCATTTTTTGTATTTTTTTGGTGGCCTCAATGGCTCTTTCTATTTCTCTCATTTGTCCTCTTTGGGATATATTAATTTGTCCTCTTTGGGATCTTTTAATTTGTCCACTTTGGGATCTTTTCCTCACTTTGGGGGCAACACTCTATATATTACAAGAAGTATAGAAGATCTTTCACACTTTACAAAGTACTCAAATCATAAAGAAGATGTAACTATCATGATGTATGCAAATGTATGCCTCTACCAGTGTAGAAGGATATGGAATGATACTAGCGCGTCATGTAGAAATGATTAGGGCAAAGCCCAACTAGCATGCGGCTCATCGATCAAGCAAGTAGCATGTATGACATGAAGATCAAGTCATGAGAAGATGGATGTTGCATGTCAATATATCTCGGAAAGGCTATGGAAATGCCTTGATAGGTAGGTATGGTGGCTGTTTTGAGGAAGGATATAAGGAGGTTTATGATGACAGAGCGTATCATGCCATGGGTTTGGATGTACCGGCGAAGGTGGACGCCAACTCTCGGAGTGAGAAGAGAGCAATGCACGGCACAGGAGAGGCTAGAAAAATATGGGAAGGTGGAAGTGTCAACTTTCGAATGCTCACATTAGTCCAAAGAACTCATGAACTTATTATTGGTAACTCTCAATCTAATAAGGAGGTTCAGAAAGAGACAAGTAACCCGAGGATGAGTGTATGGGGGTTTGGTTATCCTTGCGCATCCTCGACTCATGGTACGTGAGTGTACTCTAATATTCGACCCCTCAGAAGAGTAGTGATCATCTAGTAGCTAAAGTTCTCAACTAATTTTGTAAGTTTTGAAAATAAACACGGATTGCCCAAAATATGACATCTATCACTAATAGGCTAAAGCTCTTGACACCAAAAGTCCAAACATTATTAAAAACAGTACCTCAAAACTATTGCAAGTTACTACTACAATTGAATAGCAACCTCAATTACCTACTTCAAGTCAAGACACAAAACTCAGTGCAACATGCAAACTCTCTAAACAAGATAAACATGAACACTCAAGAGAGTTCCAGCAACAAACTAAACAAAAGCTCTTTAAAAAGATAAGCATGAAAACTAAGAGCTAAACATGACAGTAGCTAAGAGAAAGATAAAGAACACACACACCAAAGATAAGCATGAAATATCCTATGTTGTGTTCTATATTTTGTAAATGGGCGTGTTTCTCTCCCACACAAAGAAATCTGGGTTCTAACTTGTTATGAAAATCAAGCAAAGCTAAAGAAAACTAAAAATAAAACCTAAGAGCGAGACGCTCCAAGCATAGCACATAATGCATGAAGTGATAAAAATATAGTGAAACGAGAGACGAACTGATAATTGTTGATGGAGATGGGATGCACGGGGGCATCCCCAAGCTTAGACGCTTGAGTCTCCTTGAATATTTCTTGGGGATGCATGGGGGCATCCCCAAGCTTGAGCGTTTGACACTCCTGAATCTTCTTACATCATCTTCCCTCGCACACTTGAAAACTCCCTTCATACATAACTCATCATAATCTGATTAGCGAGGTTAGTACCCATAATAAAATAATTTTTCTCTACTGGAAATAAAGATATTATTGAAGGGCTACTGTTTCTCAAGATTGCAAAAAAGTTTTTGCAAAGAAAAAGCAAGCTTAAGGTTTGCAAAACGAAGAAAAGGCAAAACAAGACAAAATCTGTGAAAAACAGACCAGCAGGTAGTAAAGAATTTTTTAGGGATACTTCTGCAACTCAAATCAAAAAACTCAGAACATACGAAAGTTTCATAATTATATAGAGAACACTGTGTAAAACATTCAGCTCAAAAAGATGAACATGGATTTTTCTGTGATTTTTCTCGTCACGAGGACAGAATCTGTTTTCTGGACAGCATGTCACAACTTTCACTTCCCTTGTCATATGAGGCTATAAATGGCACGTCCTTCCAGTACTTCAATACCTTGTTTAGATTCTTCCAATCAACTCTGTTTGACTTTGGTTTTTAAACTTCAGGATGTCTCAAGGAACCCGTGGCCAGCTTGGTCGTAACCAGGGTCGTGGAAATGAACAGGAGGAAGGCAACCTTCCACCCCCGCCCATGATGGCTCAAGTTCTGATGGAGGTTGAGAGGAACCGCCGAGACTCTCACCATCTGCTGGAGGTCATTGCTCGCAACACCACTCAGCAGCGCAACGAGTTGGTGTCCCTGAACGACTTCATCCTGTCGGGACCCGGGGTTAGTGTATGCAAGCCTCGCTACAACACAATCATATGGAGAGCCGAGAACCGTACCCACTTGTCTATGCAGACAAGGCCAAGCACAGAACGTTCTCGGAAAGCATCGAACGAGAGGGGCGTCCCATTCAGGCCGGATGATCAACTGAGATGGGTCCTCATCGTCCGCACACAAGTCTAAAGATATGGATGATGAACTCCCATACCCATAGACAAGTCGCCTCAACCATACTATCGATTGTGTTATAACCCTTACATAGACTTACTCCAGCCCGATCACTTAGTCGGGATCTAGGGCGGGCTCAATCATACCACAAAGTGTGCACGAGACAGAGTCTCGAGCAATCACATCGCGATGCCCCAAGCTGCGCACATCTAAGGGCCACTTGGTGTATAAAAGACCGCCAGCCAGATCACAACTAAGGTCTCGAAAACCCATACAGAGACATGCATGTTAAAAACATACACGCAACACACATGCCTTGTATGAACAGCAGGTATCATTGCAATTCTCTACAAAGTATATATCTTTGGTAACAACTCTTACAGAGTGCACACAGAGATCACAAGCATGTGATCCAACATTACAACAGACAAGCGGAAGCAAAGTAGGTCTGAGTATAGACAATTTTAACAAATGGCTTAGAGAAGCCTTTTCTAAAAACAAGCCCTCCACGAGGGAACCAGTCGTCTGACTCGGACTACACTAGCTTGGTCTTGGTCTGAGTCTTCAATCTTCGAGCTTCGGGTAGAAGCCACCATCGGGGTCGGTGGGTTCATCTAAAACATAGAATAAGCAAACGTGAGTACAAAGTCGTACTCAGCAAGACATACGTAGGAACTATACTACTCATGCACATGTATCAAGGTAAAAGGGAGGTGGGGTTTCACTTGCAGAAGTGCCAGCTTTGACCTGGCTAATCCTGAACTACGAGTACCAGACTTGAGGTAAGAAGCGTACACGAGTCCACTACATCTCTTCAACCAATACACCACTATGGTTACTTCCTCGACTTCCCCACGAGAAGCACACCATAGCACTCACGCTTATCTTGCGAGTTTTAGAAGTATCCAGTTCAAGTTGTCTAATAATCGAGCACAGCTTTCCAAGTAGTCCCTTACCGCGGACGCGGCTATTCGAATAGTTTATTAACCCTGCAGGGGTGTACTGCTACACACATGAAACTATCAGTTACCGCCTTGACCTCAACACCATTCAAACGGGTGTCGGCGAGGATAATCTCCACAACTTTTACCTCACAGCCAACTCAAATATCAATGGAGACGCCTATCTGGGCTGGAATCCACATCGTGAAGCCGGCCGGTTTACCGATGTGGTCCCAGAAGATGTGTGCAGGGTCCCAAGCCGGTCTGAATAGCCGTTCTTCCACTTCGCAGACCGTGCCACAGACCTACCAGAACTCCGAACTAATGCGACTCATTGAACTGAGAAGGGGTGAGTTAGTAGGTTGAGCGGGGGTCCATGTGCCCAACATGTGGTAGTACTCTTCGTCTTGGATCACCACACAAGAACTCGGGCTTAAGGCGGTGTTCAACGAAACAACTCACTGTGTACTCCTACACAGCCTCTCATCGTTCACCTTGTATTAGGGTGGATTCACCGACACAGTTTCACTTTCATCAACACCCTGTTTATCATCATCCCGACTCACATCAAAAGCAACCTCATGTAACACTAAGCATGCAGTAAGCAGTAACAGTTGCAGGGGCCACAAGATATCAACCAACTCCTACATCTGCTAGGATTGTGGTTTGCTTACTACTGTGACAAGATGATAGGTCATGCAAAGGACATGGGTTCAACTATGCGGTAGAATCGATACAAGGTGATCTCCTAAACATGCATAAGCGAGACATGAGAGGGAAGTGGGATTTTATCGACATGATCAATGGGGTTTGCTTGCCTTGCTGACGAGGTTCGATATCGGGGTCTTCAACGAAGGGGGTGGCCTCCGATTCCAGTTGCACGTCTATCCGAGCAAACAATACAAACAAAGTGATCAACATAAGATACAATGCACAAACACATGATCAATTGTATAAGTGATGTTCATGGTTGCATTGTGTGGACAATTCTATTTAAAAGGAGTATATTGCATTTGAAATGCAAATTCAAACTCCATTTGATTTATCGATGAATTTCAAATGCATTTAAATGCATGAAACTTCATTTGAATTTGTTGATCATGAAGTGATGTGGTATAGTTGAAGTAATGTCTCTGATGTGTGGATGAAACCATTGGAATTAAGGGTGTTGCAAAATCAATTGCAAAAACACTCCAAATTTGAATTTGAAATAAAGCCATATGGATGTTTTGCACTGTTCACCCATTTTAAAATGGTCAAACATGAAAACAAATTGCATATTCATAATCCTTGGATTTTTCTGATAATTTTTCATATATTATATGTTTAATTTGGAGTTAATATGAATTAGTTATGAATTTCCAAAGTTTAAATGATTTTCTGGAATTTTCTGATTTCTTTGGATTATTTTTAAACTGGAAAAAGAATTACTGCGTCATGCTGACATCAGCATGACGTGGGGGGGGGTCTGACTGCTGGGGCCCCCATGTCAGCCTCACAGGGGGTTAACCCCTTGTTTAAAATTAACCCGAGGGTTAATTAGGGAAGGGCCCCACCTGTCATCGTCACTGGGGGGGAATTAGCGCTTGATTAAGGCCCTAATGGCCTGGGCTGCCGGCGGCTCGACGCCGGCGTCACTGGACGCGGCGGCGCCTCGCCAGAGTGGAGATTTCAGCCACTGGAGAGCTCGCCGAGGCCACCAAAGGGACGCCCGAGGTCGACTGCGTCACCTAGTGCCCACGGGGAGGCTCGGGGGTGGCCATAGCCTCGCCGACGTCAACATTGCGCGGCGGCCGTGGCACTGCTGCGACGGGGATGGCGAAAATGTGCGCGGAAGAGGGGGGTTTTGGGTGCAGCGTAACCAGAGAGTGGTGGCGGAGACTATGGGCACATCCACGTGACCAATTGGTCACCGAAGTGTTGCCGGCGATGACTCGCGCGGCGGCGCAGTACTGCTATCATGGCAGCAACGGGTAGACGAAGAGAGGGAACGCGCGGAGAGGGGCAAATCGTCGAGGAGCTCACCAGGAGCACGTCTGTGCTGGCTAGGGAGGTCGGGGAAGTCGGACGGCGGAGCAATCGACGATGAACTTCACGGCGGCCGGAGGCAAATCGGTGATGCTGGCGTCGCTTCTAGGGCTCGCCTGGCTCGATTCGCAAAGGGGTTCAACGGCTACGAAGACGGCTCAGCTTCTGGACACGCTTGCGCGGCGTCTTGAGGCCGTTGGCCACGCGGGCGCGGCGGCGATGCTCTCCGTTGCGCTCGGCCGTGACAAAATCGGCGAGGGGAAGAGGTCTAGAGGGAGCCAGAGGAGGGGAAGTGGTGAGGAGGTGTGTGTGGCGTTGCGTGGCGCAAGAGAGAGGGAGGGGAAGGCCTAGAAGGCCCTGGAGGCGTCGCCGTGGCGTCCATGCCGTGGGCGCACGGCTCGGGCGTCGCTCCTTCTGTCAAGGAGGAAGACGACAGGAAGGGGGCCGGGCTGGGCCAGGTGGGCCTTCGCCCGTGGGCGAGAGGTAAGCTTTCCCTGCCCTTTTCTTTTTATTTAATTCTGTTCTATTTGTTCTGCCTAGGAAAAAATACCTAGGCATTTTTTTAGATGCCCGAAATTTTTATGTGGTCTCATAAGATAGAGAGCTAGCCACTCATAACTTTTGGGCATTTTTGAAATTCAAATAATTTGAATTTCAAGTCAAATAGGGTTTTATTTAATTTCCAAAGCCACTGTTTGAATATTAGAAAATTCCATGAGCATGGGATTGCTCCCAAACCATTTTTAAAATGATCAACACCATTTATAGGAATTTTCCAAATGTTCAAATGATTTTTGGAAAAAGATTTTTATCTGGCCATTTGATTTAATTCATCTGGGGGGTGTTCCTTCTCCCATTTGGATTTTGAATTTGATTTCCTTTGAATTTTTGACATGATGCAAAGGCACTAGCTAATCCTAGCACATACCTAACAGAGGGTTCTGATACATCCGACTTCATCGCAACATCGAGAGGAAGCTCCAAGCAGGCCATGTTGCAGATGGCGACAAGGTCAGCTATGCCACCTATCACCTTGAAGGTGCAGCTAGCTCTTGGTGGGAGAACTTCCTGAACATGCATCCCGTTTGACCGCCTGCATCTTGGGATGAATTCTGCACTTCCTTCCGCGAGCACCACATTCCCAAGGGTCTTATGGACCGCAAGCGTGAGGAGTTCTGCAACCTCACTCAAGACAGAAGGACTGTTGACGAGTTTAGTCGTGAGTTCAACCGACTGGCTCGTTATGATACTGAAGAAGTCTCCACCGACTCCAAGAAGCAAGAAAGGTTCCATCATGGACTAAATTCTGGACTCCGTCGTGAGCTCAACCTACATGACTTTGCCACCTTCCAGGTCCTTGTTAACAAGGCCATCAAGGTAGAGGACATGAACACCCCGAACGACTTCCGCAAACACCCTAGGGACGATGGTTCATCCAGTTCCGGCTCCCAGAAGCGCAAGATCTGGATCCCCAATAGTATGTTCTGCCAGAACAACCACCGAGGCCATCCTATGTGGCACCTCGTCCACCAAGTCAGTTCCACCCAGCTCCACCAAACAACCCAGCTCCACGCTAGATTTAGCGGGCGATAGTCTACGCACATCCTTTCTGTTCCATCTTTCTTCCTTACGAACAGAACGGGGCAACCCCATGGCGATGAGCTAGGGCGGATGAAGCCTTTTGCCAACGAAGCATCAAGTTGGGTTTTTAGCTCAGCTAACTCATGTGGGGCCATTCTATATGGGCGTCTGGAAATTGGGGCTGCGCCTGGTATAAGATCAACTATGAATTCTACACATCTGTCGGGGGCATTGGTTTTAAGGAGTTTGGTTACTGGATGGTTTTCCTGAGGATGACCATGGCTTACTAGGGGCTACAATAGACATGTCAGAGTAGCAAAGTACCCCAACACGATGGTTAGTGTGGTTCTTCTGGCTAGAAGACATCTAAAGTGGGAGGAAGAACTGCAAACGAAACACTATAGGTTTCTAGAACAAAACCTACAACAACCCTGAAGAACTGTCGGAAATGCCACCTAGAAAAACTTCTGGAAGGACATCCGAAATAGAGGGAAAGATTTTGCAAACGCATCAGATTATGAAGAAACTTGGAATGACTCGGACAGCATAACGGCTATAATTGCAAGAGAAATGAAAATTCTCACAACATTTCAACAACACTTACATAGGATGTCTCAAATTAGGAAGCACAACGACTCTAGAAATCCGAACACAACTTTCCTACGGCTACAAGGAAGCAAACAACGAGATGTTCTAGTAAGACATAGATGAGCCTAGTCCTATCTTCCCGTAGAACAAGATGAGGGTGACTCAGAACTCAGATCGATGAGGGTAAGGAGAAAAAGAAGCCTTATGTTGTTCCCTTTATACCCAAAGTAACTATATAACTATAGAATGCTAGACTTGACCTCGACCAAGGCTACTAGTCCTACAGTCAGTCCTGCTCTGATACCAAGTCTGTCGGGACCCGGGGTTAGTGTATGCAAGCCTCGCTACAACACAATCATATGGAGAGCCGAGAACCGTACCCACTTGTCTATGTAGACAAGGCCAAGCACAGAACGTTCTCTGAAAGCATCGAACGAGAGGGGCGTCCCATTCAGGCCGGATGATCAACTGAGATGGGTCCTCATCGTCCGCACACAAGTCTAAAGATATGGATGATGAACTCCCATACCCATAGACAAGTCGCCTCAACCATACTATCGATTGTGTTATAACCCTTACATAGACTTACTCCAGCCCGATCACTTAGTCGGGATCTAGGGCGGGCTCAATCATACCACAAAGTGTGCACGAGACAGAGTCTCGAGAAATCGCATCGCGATGCCCCAAGCTGCGCACATCTAAGGGCCACTTGGTGTATAAAAGACCGCCAGCCAGATCACAACTAAGGTCTCGAAAACCCATAGAGAGACATGCATGTTAAAAACATACACGCAGCACACATGCCTTGTATGAACAACAGGTATCATTGCAATTCTCTACAAAGTATATATCTTTGGTAACAACTCTTACAGAGTGCACACAGAGATCACAAGCATGTGATCCAACATTACAACATACAAGCGGAAGCAAAGTAGGTCTGAGTACAGACAAGTTTAACAAATGGCTTAGAGAAGCCTTTTCTAAAAACAAGCCCTCCACGAGGGAACCAGTCGTCTGACTGGGACTACACTAGCTTGGTCTTGGTCTGAGTCTTCAATCTTCGAGCTTCGGGTAGAAGCCACCATCGGGGTCGGTGGGTTCATCTAAAACATAAAATAAGCAAACGTGAGTACAAAGTCGTACTCAGCAAGACTTACGTAGGAACTATACTACTCATGCACATGTATCAAGGTAAAAGGGAGGTGGGGTTTCACTTGCAGAAGTGCCAGCTTTGACCTGGCTAATCCTGAACTACGAGTACCAGACTTGAGGTAAGAAGCGTACACGAGTCCACTACATCTCTTCAACCAATACACCACTATGGTTACTTCCTCGACTTCCCCACGAGAAGCACACCATAGCACTCACGCTTATCTTGCGAGTTTTAGAAGTATCCAGTTCAAGTTGTCTAATAATCGAGCACAGCTTTCCAAGTAGTCCCTTACCGCGGACGCGGCTATTCGAATAGTTTATTAACCCTGCAGGGGTGTACTGCTACACACATGAAACTATCAGTTACCGCCTTGGCCTCGACACCATTCAAACGGGTGTCGGCGAGGATAATCTCCACAACTTTTACCTCACAGCCAACTCAAATTCAATGGAGACGCCTATCTGGGCTGGAATCCACATCGTGAAGCCGGCCGGTTTACCGATGTGGTCCCAGAAGATGTGTGCAGGGTCCCAAGCCGGTCTGAATAGCCGTTCTTCCACTTCGCAGACCGTGCCACAAACCTACCAGAACTCCGAACTAATGCGACTCATTGAACTGAGAAGGGGTGAGTTAGTAGGTTGAGCGGGGGTCCATGTGCCCAACATGTGGTAGTACTCTTCGTCTTGGATCACCACACAAGAACTCGGGCTTAAGGCGGTGTTCAACGAGACAACCCACTGTGTACTCCTACACAGCCTCTCATCGTTCACCTTGTATTAGGGTGGATTCACCGACACAGTTTCACTTTCATCAACACCCTGTTTATCATCATCCCGACTCACATCAAAAGCAACCTCATGTAACACTAAGCATGCAGTAAGCAGTAACAGTTGCAGGGGCCACAAGATATCAACCAACTCCTACATCTGCTAGGATTGTGGTTTGCTTACTACTGTGACAAGATGATAGGTCATGCAAAGGACATGGGTTCAACTATGCGGTAGAATCGATACAAGGTGATCTCCTAAACATGCATAAGCGAGACATGAGAGGGAAGTGGGATTTTATCGACATGATCAATGGGGTTTGCTTGCCTTGCTGACGAGGTTCGATATCGGGGTCTTCAACGAAGGGGGTGGCCTCCGATTCCAGTTGCACGTCTATCCGAGCAAACAATACAAACAAAGTGATCAACATAAGATACAATGCACAAACACATGATCAATTGTATAAGTGATGTTCATGGTTGCATTGTGTGGACAAATCTATTTAAAAGGAGTATATTGCATTTGAAATGCAAATTCAAACTCCATTTGATTTATCGATGAATTTCAAATGCATTTAAATGCATGAAACTTCATTTGAATTTGTTGATCATGAAGTGATGTGGTATAGTTGAAGTAATGTCTCTGATGTGTGGATGAAACCATTGGAATTAAGGGTGTTGCAAAATCAATTGCAAAAACACTCCAAATTTGAATTTGAAATAAAGCCATATGGATGTTTTGCATTGTTCACCCATTTTAAAATGGTCAAACATGAAAACAAATTGCATATTCATAATCCTTGGATTTTTCTGATAATTTTTCATATATTATATGTTTAATTTGGACTTAATATGAATTAGTTATGAATTTCCAAAGTTTAAATGATTTTCTGGATTTTTCTGATTTCTTTGGATTATTTTTAAACTGGAAAAAGAATTACTGCGTCATGCTGACATCAGCATGACGTGGGGGGGGGGTCTGACTGCTGGGGCCCCCATGTCAGCCTCACAGGGGGTTAACCCCTTGTTTAAAATTAACCCGAGGGTTAATTAGGGAAGGGCCCCACCTGTCATCGTCACTGGGGGGGAATTAGCGCGTGATTAAGGCCCTAATGGCCTGGGCTGCCGGCGGCTCGACGCCGGCGTCACTGGACGCGGCGGCGCCTCGCCGGAGTGGAGATTTCAGCCACTGGAGAGCTCGCCGAGGCCACCAAAGGGACGCCCGAGGTCGACTGCGTCACCTAGTGCCCACGGGGAGGCTCGGGGGTGGCCGTAGCCTCGCCGGCGTCAACATGGCGCGGCGGCCGTGGCACTGCTGCGACGAGGATGGCGAAAATGTGCGCGGAAGAGGGGGGTTTTGGGTGCAGCGTAACCAGAGAGTGGTGGCGGAGACTATGGGCACATCCACGTGACCAATTGGTCACCGGAGTGTTGCCGGCGACGACTCGTGCGGCGGCGCAGTACTGCTCTCATGGCAGCAACGGCTAGACGAAGAGAGGGAACGCGCGGAGAGGGGCAAATCGTCGAGGAGCTCACCAGGAGCACGTCTGTGCTGGCTAGGGAGGTCGGGGAAGTCGGACGGCGGAGCAATCGACGATGAACTTCACGGCGGCCGGAGGCAAATCGGTGATGCTGGCGTCGCTTCTAGGGCTCGCCTGGCTCGATTCGCAGAGGGGTTCGACGGCTACGAAGACGGCTCAGCTTCTGGACACGCTTGCGCGGCGTCTTGAGGCCGTTGGCCACGCGGGCGCGGCGGCGGTGCTCTCCGTTGCGCTCGGCCGTGACAAAATCGGCGAGGGGAAGAGGTCTAGAGGGAGCCAGAGGAGGGGAAGTGGTGAGGAGTTGTGTGTGGCGTTGCGTGGCGCAAGAGAGAGGGAGGGGAAGGCCTAGAAGGCCCTGGAGGCGTCGCCGTGGCGTCCATGCCGTGGGCGCACGGCTCGGGCGTCGCTCCTTCTGTCAAGGAGGAAGACGACAGGAAGGGGGCCGGGCTGGGCCAGGTGGGCCTTCGCCCGTGGGCGAGAGGTAAGCTTTCCCTGCCCTTTTCTTTTTATTTAATTCTGTTCTATTTGTTCTGCCTAGGAAAAAATACCTAGGCATTTTTTTAAATGCCCCAAATTTTTATGTGGTCTCATAAGATAGAGAGCTAGCCACTCATAACTTTTGGGCATTTTTGAAATTCAAATAATTTGAATTTCAAGTCAAATAGGGTTTTATTTAATTTCCAAAGCCACTGTTTGAATATTAGAAAATTCCATGAGCATGGGATTGCTCCCAAACCATTTTTAAAATGATCAGCACCATTTATAGGAATTTTCCAAATGTTCAAATGATTTTTGGAAAAAGAGTTTTATCTGGCCATTTGATTTAATTCATCTGGGGGGTGTTCCTTCTCCCATTTGGATTTTGAATTTGATTTCCTTTGAAATTTTGACATGATGCAAAGGCACTAGCTAATCCTAGCACATACCTAACAGAGGGTTCTGACACATCCGACTTCATCGCAACATCGAGAGGAAGCTCCAAGCAGGCCATGTTGCAGATGGCGACAAGGTCAGCTATGCCACCTATCACCTTGAAGGTGCAGCTAGCTCTTGGTGGGAGAACTTCCTGAACATGCATCCCGTTTGATCGCCTGCATCTTGGGATGAATTCTGCACTTCCTTCCGCGAGCACCACATTCCCAAGGGTCTTATGGACCGCAAGCGTGAGGAGTTCTGCAACCTCACTCAAGACAGAAGGACTGTTGACGAGTTTAGTCGTGAGTTCAACCGACTGGCTCGTTATGATACTGAAGAAGTCTCCACCGACTCCAAGAAGCAAGAAAGATTCTGTCGTGGACTAAATTCTGGACTCCGTCGTGAGCTCAACCTACATGACTTTGCCACCTTCCAGGTCCTTGTTAACAAGGCCATCAAGGTAGAGGACATGAACACCCCCAACGACTTCCGCAAACACCCTAGGGACGATGGTTCATCCAGTTCCGGCTCCCAGAAGCACAAGATCTGGATCCCCAATAGTATGTTCTGCCAGAACAACCCACCGAGGCCATCCTATGTGGCACCTCGTCCACCAAGTCTGTTCCACCCAGCTCCACCAAACAACCCAGCTCCACGCACTGTCTTTGGAGCCTGTTACAAGTGTGGTCAGGCAGGCCACTACTCTCGTGAGTGTCCCCAGAACCAGCTCCAGAATCAAAATGCTCCACCCCGTGCCGGAGGCAACAACAATGGTCGTGGCAAGCCACCCCAGAAGGTCTACACCACCAAAACCGCTCCTTCCGCCACTCGTGGACGTGTGAACCAGATCGCCGCCGAAGAGAATGACGACACCACTGACGTCATTCTTGGTACGCTCCCAGTCAATTATGTTCCTACTTCCGTTCTTTTCGACCCAGGAGCATCTCATTCATTCATGTCGGAAAGTTATGCACTTCGTCATGAGCTATCTTTTGTTGAATTATCCACCGCCATGATTATTCAAACTCCAGGGTCAAGATGGCAAACTAATAGAGTGAGCCATGGTAATCAGATTGCAATTGAGGGTTTAGTATTCCTTGCTTCGCTCATAGCCCTCAAGTCTTCAGATATTGATGTCATCTTTGGCATGGATTGGCTATCAAGACAGAATGCCTACCTGGATTGCAGAGGAAAATCCGTGAAACTAACCCACCCTTCAGGCAAGACCGTCAACTATACCTCACCCAGAACAAGAACCCAAGTGCATTCTTTCAATGTACTTCCCCTTCCCGAACTTGAAGATATTCCGGTGGTTCGTGACTTCCCGGATGTCTTTCCTGAAGAGCTGCCGGGCATGCCACCCAACAGATGTGTAGAGTTTATAGTGGATCTTGTGCCAGGAACCGCACCAATTTCTAGACGCCCATACAAAATGGCCCCACGTGAGTTAGCTGAGCTTAAAACCCAACTGGAAGCTTTGTTGGAAAAAGGCTTCATCCGCCCTAGCTCATCGCCATGGGGTTGCCCCGTTCTGTTCGTAACGAAGAAAGACGGAACAGAAAGGATGTGCGTAGGCTATCGCCCGCTAAATTTAGCGACAATAAAGAACAAGTACCCATTGCCCAGGATCAATGATCTTTACGATCAACTTGCAGGATCCTCTGTCTTCTCCAAGATGGATTTGAGATTGGGCTATCATCAAATCAAAATCCGAAACGAGGACATTCCCAAAACGGCTTTTACTACTCGTTATGGTCTTTACGAGTACACCGTCATGTCCTTTGGTTTAACCAATGCCCCCGCCACTTTCTCATGCATGATGAATTCAATCTTCATGGAGTACTTAGATAAATTTGTTGTGGTTTATCTCGATGACATTCTCATCTACTCGAAGAACGAAGAAGAACATGCCGAACACCTAAGCCTGGCATTGATGAAACTTAGAGAGCATCTCCTGTATGCTAAATTCTCCAAGTGTGAATTTTGGCTACCAGAAGTGACCTACTTAGGCCACATGATTTCTTAAAAAGGCATTGTTGTGAATCCCGAGAGAGTTCAGGCCGTCCTTGACTGGACTCCACCTGAATCGGTTAAGCAAGTTAGGAGTTTTCTTGGCCTAGCCAGCTACTGCCGTCGCTTCATCGAGAACTTTTCTAAAGTTGCAAAGCCTCTAACTGAACTCCTCAAGAAAGATAAGAAATTCCTATGGACTGCCAAGTGCGAGGAAAGCTTTCAAGAGCTAAAAACAAGGTTGACTTCTGCACCCGTACTTGCACCTCCAGACACCAAAAAGGATTTCGAGATCTATTGTGACGCATCACGGCAAGGGTTAGGATGCATACTTCTGCAAGATCGACATGTGGTAGCTTATGCTTCACGCCAGTTGCGGCCACATGAAGAGAACTATCCTACCCATGACCTTGAAATCGCTGCCGTAGTTCATGCCCTAACAACTTGGCGACATTACCTCCTTGGTAATCGTTGTGAGATTTGTTCCGACCACCAAAGCCTCAAGTACATTTTCACCCAGCCAGATCTTAATCTCAGGCAAAGACGTTGGATTGAGTTGATAAAAGATTACGACGTAGGAATTTCTTACACCCCAGGCAAATCCAATGTCATGGCTGATGCACTAAGTCGTAAGTCGTATTGTAACAACCTCATGTTACAACAGTATCAACCACTTCTTCATGAGGAATTTTTCAAGCTCAATCTTGAGATTGTTCCTCATGGCTATCTTTCTACCTTGGTGGCGAAACCAACTCTTGAGGATCAAATTATAGTTGCCCAAAGGCGTGCACGAGGTGTTCGCTGGATCAAGGAGAACATTGCTAGCGGAGTTGCTAAATGTTTCTCCACAAATAGCAAAGGAACGGTATTCTTCGGAAATCGTTTGGTGGTACCTAAGAATAGGGAACTAAGGCAACTCATACTCAAGGAAGCCCATGACACACCCCTCTCGATTCATCCCGGTAGCACAAAAATGTACCGAGATCTATGCCAGAGATTTTGGTGGACTAGGATGAAAAGAGACATTGCTCAATTTTTTGCCGAATGTGATGTTTGTCGTCGCATTAAGGCAGAACATCAAAGACCTGCTGGTACACTTCAACCTTTTCCTATTCCAGAGTGGAAATGGGACAAAGTCGGTATGGACTTCATCACCGGCTTTCCAAAAACCCAGAAAGGAAACAATGCCATCTTCGTTGTCATAGATAGGTTTTCCAAAGTTGCTCACTTCCTTCTAGTTCGCGAGTCTATAACTGCTAGCCAGTTAGCGGACTTGTACGTCTCTAGAATTGTATCCCTTCACAGTGTTCCTTTGGAAATCAATTCTGATAATGGTAGCCTTTTCACCTCTAGATTTTGGGGAAGCTTTCAGAATGCTATGGGAACTCATCTCTCCTTTAGTACGGCTTTCCATCCTCAGTCTAGCGGTCAAGTCGAAAGGGTTAACCAAATTCTTGAAGACATGCTCAGAGCTTGTATTATCTCATTCGGAAAGAATTGGGAGAAGTCTCTTCCATTCGCCGAATTTGCTTATAAAAATAGTTTTCAATCTATCTGAACATGGCTCCTTTTGAACTCCTTAATGGACGACGATGTCGAACACCTTTAAACTAGTCAGAAACCGGTGAAAGACAATTCTTTGGACCGGATATGATCAAGGAAGCAGAAGAGCAAGTTCGCATTGTTCGTGATCAATTGAAAGCAGCCCAGTCTCGTCAGAAAAGCTACTATGATCGTCATCATAGGCAAGAAAGCTACAATCTTGATGAGAAGGCTTACCTCCGGGTTACTCCTCTGAAGGGAACCCAACGTTTCGGTATCAAAGGCAAGTTGGCCCCACGTTACATCGGACCTTTCCGCATTCTTGCTAAACGTGGAGAAGTTGCCTACCAACTTGAACTACCCCCGCACCTTTCCCGAGTACATGATGTATTCCATGTGTCCCAACTCAGGCGTTGCTTCAAGGACCCCATCCGCAAAGTCGACAATGAAATGCTTGATCTCCAAGATGACCTTTCTTATCAAGAATATCCCGTTCGTATTCTTGATTCCGCAGAGCGTGTCACTCGCCGTAAGAAGATTAGGTTTCTGAAAGTGCAATGGTCACACCACTCTGAGAGAGAAGCTACGTGGGAAAGAGAAGACCGTCTCAGTGCCGAGTATCCCTCCTTCCTCCCGCAGACTTCTGAATCTCGGGACGAGATTCTGTTGAGTGGGGGCGAGTTGTCAGAACCCTCTGTTAGGTAATGTGCTAGGGTTAGCAAGTATCTTGCATCATGTTAAAAATCTCAAAAGAAATCTTTGAAATCAAATTCAAAAGAAAAATGGGAGAAGGAACCCCCAGATGAATTAATTCAAAAGGCCAGATAAAAATCTTCTCCAAAAATTCATGTTAGATTTTTGAAAAGTCTTATAAATGAGTGTGATCACATATCAAGTGATGTGGGACCCACCCCATGCTCATGGATTTTTCAAATATTCAAACAGTGCCTTGGAATTAATCAGAAAACCCTATTTGATTTAAAGTTCAAATTATTTGAATTTTAAAAATGTTCAAACTTTACAAGTGGCTAGCCTAGTATATTGTGATGCCACATAAAAAGTTTCAGCATTTTATAAAATGGTTTGATATTTTTATCAGAGCCAAAACAAATTTACAGAAAAAAAAATAAAGGAAAGATTAAACATGAAAAGAAAAAAAGGAGAAGGCTTACCTCTCGCCAGGGGCGAAGCCCACCCACCTCTGCCGGCCCAGCCCACCTCGAGGGGGTACATGCGTCTTCTTCCCCTCCAGGCAGGCAGGCAAGCAGGTCACCGGCGAGCGGCGAGGGCGCGCCAGGCAGCTCCCTGCTTCCCTGGCCCTTATCTCCTCCCCTGGAGACGTCTGGGAGACGTCCCGATCCTTCCCCCTCTCTCCAGAACCACCTCCCCCTCCTTCCTCGCCGTGTTCGTTGTCAACCGAAGGAACCGCCGGAGCACACCACCGCACCTGCGTGGCCAGTGAGCCTGTCGAGCGCCACCGCCGTGTCCAACCGGTCGACCGTCATCGTCTACGTCTCCCCGTGCAGCGAATCGAACCCGGAGCCCTCCTAGTCGCCGGAATCAAGCTCGAGTCGTCGCGGGACCCGAAGGACGCCATCGTCGATTTCGTCGCCGTCGAGCCACCTCAACCTTCACCGCCACCTCCGTCGAGTTCCTGGTGAGCAGGCGGTTCAAACCCCTCTCTCCCCGGCCCTTTTTGATGTCTCCTTGATGATCCACCATGGGAGCCGAAGTACCTTGCCGCCACGGTCGTCGTCGTCGAACAACCGTAAAGCAGCCGAGCCCGCAACCTTGTCCTTCGTGTTCCCCTTCCTCTGCTGCGTCGATCTAGCCTATCCCCGCTCCAAATGGCATTCAGTAGTGAGCTTTGCCTCTTCGCCGTGCTTCTGCCGCCGCAAAACTCAACGCCGGCGTCGTTCCGGTGGACTCCAGTGACCCCCTCCAGCACAGGTCGACGCAGCGTCCTCCCAGCAGTCGGTTGGTGCCTCTGGCGTGCCAAACGCACGTCCATAGCGTGATCCCGCACACGCCGGCGTGCTCTGGCTCGTCGGAGCTCGTCGCCGGCGACCCAGCCGACGTGGCAGGTTGATTACCACTAATCCCACTCCCAGTGAGGCTGACATGTGGGCCCAACCCTGCTAATCTCCTCTGTTTAGTTTAAAAACGTTTTAAATCGATTTAATTAACACAGTGACACTTACAGGTGGGACCCCCTTGTCAGTGGCCCCCTGACGCCAGCATGAGGTCATGCTGACGCAGTAAATGAATTTCTAGAAAATTAGAAATGAATTAAAGAATTCTAGAAAATCCAGAAAATAGCCCAAACTTTGGAAATTCATAGAAAATTCATATTAACTCCAAATTGGACAAATAATATATGAAAAATGATCATGAGAAAATAACCTATCCAAATATCCAACTTTCAACTTTGTTTGAGTTGATTTTAAAATGGGATCAGTAGCATTTGCTATTTGATTTAAATGGAATTAAATCAAATTCAATTCAAAAGTTTTTGCAACTTGAACCATGGCAACATGCTACATTTCATTTACACATCAGAGGCATATCATACACATTTCAAAATGTTTAAACTTGATCAAACAATGTCACATGTAACTTGGCTAAATTTGAATTTGAATTGGAGTTTCAATTTGCAATTCAATTTGCAATATACTCCATTTAAATGGAATTGCTTCACACATCAAAGCATATACATAAAGTTTCAACCTTCCATCATGTGATTGTGCATTGTATTTACTTTTCTACCTTATTTTTGTTTGTCGAGTAGAGGTGGAACCGGAACAGGAGGCTGCCCCCTTCGTTGAAGACCCCGAACCCAAACCTCGTCAGCAAGGCAAGCAAACCCCCATTGATCATGTCGATAAAATCCCACTTCCCTCTCAGGTCTCGCTTATGCATTGTTTAGGATGATTACCATGATGCGTTTCTACCGCATAGATGAACCCATTCCTTTGCATGACCTATCATTTTGTCACAGTAGTAAGCAAACCACAATCCTAGCAAATGTAGGAGTTGATTTATATCATGTGGCCCCTGCAAATGTTATTGCTTATTGCATGCTTAGAGTGATACCTTGATGATACTGTTACGTGAGTCGGGATGGTAGTGATCATGTTGATGATGATAGAAAGGTGTTGGTGAATCTACCGTAATACAAGGTGAACGATGAGAGGCTGTGTAGGAGTACACGGTGGGTTGTCTCGTTGAACACCGCCCTAAGTCCGAGTTCTTGTGTGGTGATCCAAGATGAAGAGTACAACCACACATTGGGCTCACTGACCCCTCTCAGCTTACTAACTCATCCCTTTCGATGTCCAGATGTCGCAATAATTCAGAGTTCTGGTAGGTTTGTGGCCTGGCTGCTAAGTGAGAGAACGGCTCACCCGAGACCGGCTTATGCACCACGCACACATCACTTCGGTCCACTTCGGTAAACCGGCGGGGTTCACGATAGTGGTAGCCAACCCAGGTAGGCGGCTTTCTTGGACTAGATAGGCTATGAGGTAACAGTTGTGGTGAGCATCCTCGCTGGCACCCCTTGAATGGTGTCGAGATCAAAGGCGGTAAATGATGATCATGTGTGTGCAGCGGTACACCCCTGCAGGGTTAACAAATCTATTCGAATAGCCGCGTCCGCGGTTATGGACTGCTTGGACAGCTTAGCTTGATTATTAGATAACTTGAACCGGATACTTCTAAAACACACCAAGATAAGTGTGAGTGCTATGGCGTGCTTTCTCGTGGGGAAGTCGAGGAAGGCACCATAGTGGTGTATTTGGTTGGAGAAAGTAGTGGACTCGTGTACGCTTCTTACCTCAAAGTCTGGTACTCGTAGTTCAGGACTAGCCAAGTCAAAGCTGGCACTTCTGCAAGTGAAACCCCACCTCCCTTTACCTTGATACATATGCATGAGTAGTATAGCTCCTATGTAAGTCTTGCTGAGTATGACTTTGTACTCACGTTTGCTTAATCTATGTTTTAGATGAAACCACTGACCCCGAAGGTGGCTTCTTCATCGAGCTCGACGGCTGAAGATCAAGCTAGTCTAGTCCCAGTCAGACGACTAGTTCTCTCGTGGAGGGCATGTGTTTAAATAAGGCTTCTTAAGCCATTTGTTAAACTTGTCTGTACTCAGACATACTTTGCTTCCGCTTGTTGTTGTAATGTTGGATCATATGTTTGTGATCTCTGTGTGCACTCTATAAGAGTTATCAATAAAATGTATACTTTGTAGAGAGTTTCAATGATACCTGTTGTTTATACAAGGCATGTGTGCTGCGTGTATGTTTATAACATGCATGTCTTTGTATGGGTTTTCGAGACCTTAGTTGTGATCTGGCTGGCGGTCTTTCATACACCAAGTGGCTCTTAGATGTGCGCAGCTTGGGGCATCGCGCTGCGATTGTTCGAGACTCTGTCTCGTGCACACTTTGTGGTATGATCGAGCCCGCCCTAGACCCCGACTAAGTGATCGGGCTGGAGTAAGTCTATGTAAGAGTCATGAGATAGTCGATAGTATGGTTGAGGCGACTTGTCTTTGAATATGTGAGTTCATCACCCATATCATTAGACTTGTGCGCGGACGATGAGGACCCATCTCAGTTGATCATCCGGCCTGGATGGGATACCCCTCACGTATGATGCTTTCCGAGAACGTTCTGTTCTTGGCCTTGTCTGTTTAGACAAGTGGGTACGGTTCTCGGCTCTCCATATGACTATGTCTTAGCTGGACTTGCATACGCTAACCCCGGGTCCCGACAGCAACAGACAACTACATTAACAAACTTTGTGTAAGGTAAACAATTCTTGCAATGGAGGTTACAAGCACCGTTGTTTTCTCCCTTGTGCAACAACACATCCCCTAGTCTCAAGTTTCTGTCATTCAAGCTAGACATCGGGGGGCATGAACCCATAATCAAGCATAACGCTCCCACTTGGAGTTACTATCTACTACTTGGCCAAAGCAATAAAAAGCAAAGGAGAACATGCAAGAATTACTCACTAAGAAAATATAAAAGGAGAACCAAATATATAACTCATCACTATCTGAACATGATCTCATAATCCATCGGATCTCAGCAAACACAGCATAGCAACAACAGGAAAATTACATAAGTGCCTTGATCATGTAGTGTAGCTCACAAGGTCTAAGAATTGAAGCACAAGATTGGAAAGAAGACATCACATAGCTACTGGTCATGGATACGTGGTCCAAGGAGGACTACTCACGACACATCTAGGAAGCGCTCATGGTGGTGGAGAAGCTCCCGGAGGTCAATACTGCCTTCGGCAGGCTGCTGGGACAAGGTCTTCTGGCCATCCTAATCTCAGGATCTCGGAGGCGGTAGTACAAAGGTGAAATTCGAGATGCGGGGTATTTTTTTCAGGGTTTTCTCATCTGGCGGTAAAAATAGGCCGAAGGGGGCACTAACGGGTGGCCCCTCCTCCCAGGCGGCCTTGGGGTGCAGCCCACCCCTGGTCGCGCCAGGAGGGCACCTGGGAGGGGGGGTGGCCCCCCTTTGTCTCTCCTTCAGGATTCGTGAAGCTTTTGACACACTGATTTTTTATATATTTTCTTGGAATTTTTTGGGCACTGTAAATATGGGTAAAAACCTACAATTCACAGACATCAGCAGACAGAAACTGGCACTAGGTGCACCGAGTTAGTAGGTTAGTCCAAATATGTGTAAAAAGGTATGAAAGTGTAGCAAAACACATAGCGAAGTCACCCAAATGAGCATAACTTATAGATACGTTTGGGACATATCAATATCCCCAAGCTTAATTCCTTCTCGTCCTCGAGTAAGTAACTAATAACACAGATATGTGGTAACATGCTAATCCATGTAAGAACTTTAAAGTAAAGAAAGTAAGATATGCAATTCAAGTCAAGATAATAACAAGAAAGAGTCTATATCTAGTATTGAGACTAGCAAAGTAAGAACGTAAAGGTGCAAGAGCTCTCACTGTCCGTGAATCGAATGTCTCCAAATGGTGTTTGCGTGCAAGAAGTGGGAGATGGGTTTAGAGCATAATAATACTATATAGGTTAATTCTGAACTCAATCTACCAAAACTTCACACTTGGTTTCCTTCGGAATCTTATTTTGACTCATCCCCAGACCACTAGTCAGGAACAAGTCAAACTGATCATCTCCCTTTCGACTTTGAGCACTCATGCAATGGATGAGCGCGAGCAAGATATGTTGGCACTTAGGATGGAAAATAGAAAAATGATGGGGGAAGGAAGACAAAAAGGTGTGAAAGGCTCACATCAATAAGGACAATCTAGGCGAGAGAAAGCCAAATGATAAATATGATGTGAGGAGTAGGGATTGCCATGCAACGGATGCACATATGAGCTAACGTAAGCTCTCCAATCAAACTAGTGGGGGTGCCTCCAACTTGCTTTCTCATGAAGACCTAGAGCTCATTTGAGGAGGCTCATCCTTGGAATATGCAAGCCAAGTTCTATAGTGTAAGGATCCCCACATAGTTATGCATGAATGATATGAAAATATCTATGGAGTACAAATATGACTATGGAGTACGAGTGTGGATCTTTCAAAAGGAATAGTAGTGTTGCCCCCTTCTCTATTTTTTTTCTTTTTTTCTACTTTTTTGTATTTTTGTGGCCTTATTGTCTCTCTCTATTTATCTCTCGTTTTTCCTGTTTGGTATCTTTTAATTTGTCCTCTTTTGGGATCTTTTATTTTTTTCCTCTGTGGGATCTTTTCCTCACTTTAAGGGAAACACTCTTTATTTTACCAGAATATAAAGAAGATCTCCACACTTTACAAGAAGTACTCAACAAAAAGAAATCTGAAAGACTATCATGATGCATGCAAATGTATATATGCCTCTGCTAGTTTAGCGGGATATGCAATGATACTAGCGTGTCATGTAGCAATGATAAGGGAAAGGCCCAACTAGCATGCTGCATGGAAATGTATCTTGGAAAGCCTATGGAAATTCCTTGATAGTTGGTATGGTGGCTGTTTTGAGGGTCATATAAGGAGGTTTATGATGACATAGCGTATCATGGCAAAGGTTTGGATGCACTGGCGAAGTTTTCAGCAACTCTCAAGATGAGAAAGGGCAATGCACGGTACCGAAGAGGAAAATATGGAATGTGGAAGTGCCAACAATCGAATACTCGCATTAGTCCGAAGGACTCATGAACTTATTATCGGTAACTCTCTATCTAATCAAGAGGTTCACAAAGAGACAAGTACCCCGAGGAGGAGTGTATGGGGGTTGGGTTATCATTGCGCATCCTCGACCCATGGTACGTAAGGGTACTCTATATATTCCAACCCCTCAAGAGGTTAGCGATCCATCTATTACCTAGAGTTCTCAACTAATTTTTTGTAGTTTTATAAAATAAACACGGATTGCCCAAAATACGACACCTATCGCTAATAGGCTCAAGCTCTTGGCACCAAAAGTCCAAACATTACTCAAATCAATACCTCAAAACTATTGCAAGTTACTACTACACTTATAATAGAAACCTCAATTACCTACTCATGCAAGACACACAACTCAGTGCAACAAACCAACTCTCTAAACAATATAAGCATTATAACTCAAGAGAGTTCAAAAAGCAATCTAAATAAAATTCCTTAAAAGGATATGCATGAAAACAATTGCTAAGCATGACAGCAGCTATGAAAAGATAAAGAACACATAAAATGATAAGCATGCAAACCTATGTTCTATTCTAGGGTGAAGTGGAGCGTGTTTCTCTCCCAAACAATGAAGGCTAGGGTCCAACTTGTTATGAACAAAAAACAAAACTAAAACAAACTAAAAAGTAAAGAGTGAGACGCTCCAAGAATAGCACATAACACATGAAGAGATAAAAATATAGCATGGAGAAGGACGAACTGATGATTGTTGATGGAGAAGGGGATGCACGGGGGCATCCCCAAGCTTGGACGCATGAGTCTCCTTGGATATTTCTTGGGGGTGCATGCGGGAATCCCCAAGCTTGAGCTTTTGACACTCTCGGATCTTCTTTCAACATCTTCCATCGCATACTTGAAAACTCCCTTCATACGAAACTCATCATAAGCTGATTAGAGTAGTTAGTACCCTTAAATAAATAATTTTTCTCCACTGGAAATAAAGATTTTCATGAAGAGCTACTGTTCTCAAGATTGCCAAAAAGTTTTTGCAAAGAAAAAGAAAGCTTAAGATTTGAAAAACGGTGAAAACGCAAAACGTGGTAGAATTTGTGAAATCAGACCATCAGATAGTAAATAATGTTCTTGGGGTACTTCTGCAACTCAAATCAAAAAGACTCAGAACAGAGCCCGAAATCTAATTGTATAGAGCATACTTTCAAAACAATTCAGATTAAAAAGATGATCTGGTGATTTTTTGGTGAATTTTTCCGTCAAGCAGACATAATATGTTTCTCGACATCCTGCCAAAACTTTTGAACTTTCTTGCAATCGGAGGCTAAAACTTGGCACAAAGCTTGAAAATAAAGATACAATGGCGTTGCTACAATAGTAACATGCATTAATACCACTAAGACTAACACTACTAGGATAATGGCCTCCAGCAGCGCGGGGTAAAGGCCCATTAGCAGCGCAGGGTGACCGCGGTGTAGATAACGCGCTGCTGCTAACTTCCATCTAGAGCGCGGGGTGCCCGCGCTGTAGATAATCTGTTGTTAGCAGTGCACCTCCTATGCCCACGCTGTTGGTGAGTATGTCCATTTGCAGCGCGCCTTCCAATCCCGCGCTGTAAGTGCTAATTTGCACTCAGGCTAGCCGCGCTGCTACTGGTCTCAGGACCCGCGCTGCTGATATTTTCATATTTTTTTATTTTTTTATCCTGATTATTTTCTTTGTATTTATACAATTTTTGTATATATTTTCGCATATAAAGTAACATCACACAAGTAGAAGCACACACATTGGTTGTGAATCAACATATTACAATTATCAACATAGTGACCAACACATCAATCATGAAATATACAAGTCTCCAATACAATTCATACATGCATGTTTCACGATGGATCGAAACTACAATATTTTGCTATACAAGAGAAAACCCATCGCGATAAAAAGAAAGCAAATAGGAGGTAGTATTTAAGCCCATTTTTATTTCTCTCTACATCTAGTACTGTGAACCTCAAGTAGCTAGCTTCAGCCTCGATTTTGCTTTGGAACCCTTTGTAGCTACTACCTCGGAAGCGGTTGACTTGGGCGTGACACTCTAACCACTCATCGTATACTCCCGGATGCCTCCCAATGTACACGACATACCACTTCTTCTTCATCGATCTATATGTCAGAAGGCGTGTCCTCCAGGGAGCATTTTCCGAACAAAGACTTCTTGCACTGAAGGCTAGCATGTTCCTTTTTGGTTTGGTCGGGCATTTCGTTCATTTCATCAAGATCCATATCCTCAAGGTTGAGCTCAAAATCATCATCAGGTTGAGCATCATCATAGGTATGGTTGAGGTTGAGGTATTGGTCAGGGTTCGAATCCTCCATGTTATCAGGTGATGGATCCACGGGGGCGGCACGATGAGCCACCGGGACTGTTGAACCTCCTTCACGTCCGCTGCCATGATCGCCCAAGCCAAAGGATGGGAACTGCATAGGTGGAGTAAAAGTGGCATTACCTTGGGTCGGCGTCGCACCGGCAGGCTCCGCGCGGATAAGCACCTTCGGCCACAATATCACCCAACCCTTGGATCCTCCAAGATCGTCCGGTCGTACTTCTCCCGTACCAGGAACGGGAAGAGGCAACTTAGAGTACTCGTTTGATAGCAAACGAGACACAATAACTTTGAAGACGTCATCGGGCATGGCAGCGTGGTGGAAGACTGTAAGGCCCGATATGCGGTACTGTTCCAGATCTAGATGTTTCCATCCAGATCCGGGGACGAAGCACATATCGGTCCCAACGCGACATATAACAAAGCCATATGCCCCGGATTTCCAACATGCTATCACAACATTACAGATACAAGGATACAACATCTCTTACAATTGGCATACAACTGCCTCAAATACAATACAACAGCGGAAGGTACATGTCTGAGTACAGACTACAATCAAATGCCTACTAGGAAAAAGAGAAAAACATCGATGCCCATAACCACACGATTCCAGGCCCTCCGCCGGGATCCGCCTAACTAGTCGTCGTCGAGTCTCCGCGTGAAACGTCGGTCACCATACATGTTGTCGATCAAGAACCCTGAAAAGAGTTTGGGGGTAGTATCATGAGTATAGAAGTACTCAGCATCCAACTGTAGTGGTCATCTGACCCAGCAAGGACTTCATCACTCGTCATTCTAGGACAACTAGTAGTTTACGGTAAGGAAGGGGTAAGTGGTGAGTTTGCTGCTGCACTAGCATTTACGAAGTGGCTAACGATCTAGAGAGTAGGATAAGAAGCCAAGAAATTCGATGAGGAATCGCCTCCCACAAGTCTTGCTATCAACTACTTACGGAAACATAACACCTATCCTATCCTTGTCCTCCTCTTCGTATCCCGACGAAGAAGAAGTAGTCAAGGAACACACACACGTTGATCAAGTTATATTAAGATTATCTCAGTTGTTGTTGTCTATGAACAAGGAGTAGGTCTCAAGTCGTCCATAACTGTGGACACGGCTTCTCGAAAAGATTTAACCCTGCAGGGGTGTACCAACTTCCCATTACAAGGTTCCGCACGCACGCCCATCTCTCTCAGTTGCTACCCATGATAGGAAACCATTTTATGATTTAGTCTCAAGAGATCCGGAACGACAGGTCCCTCTAACTAACAACGCACAAATCCGGGTGGCCCCCGGTGAGTTGACATCCAACTCAAAAGCCGGCCGCGCTCTCAAGTTGGCCTCTACCGTCTGGACGAGGTCGGGGTAACTAAACCAACACTATGGATATCCCTCGAGCTTCCAGGTTTGGACCAACAAAGGAACTCTGTCTCCGCTGGCCCGAGTTGTTTGAAAATCTGCGAGGTCGACACTCGCACACACACGTTTTGCAAAAGGTAAAACCAGCTTGGGCCACCACTAGAAATGTTTGAAACTAGATAGGTAAGAAGAGGGGACCCCATAAAATCCAACATGCGGTTAGGCACGCTCAGTCTTAAAACCAATACCCGGAACTCGGGTCCTAGGTGACTCAAATGGAACAAAGCGTCGAGGCAGGATAGCCTAGACCTTCCATCCTTCGTCGAATATAGTCAACATTATAATAATCATATCATCCATTACAATATAATAATGTGATATCCCAAACCCAGGAGTAACAGGGTAACATCGTAGCATCCTAAGCATGCATACTAAGCAGGGGCTGAGAAATGAGCAAAAGTAACATAGAAGTACAAGGTTTGCTGGGAGGGGACATGGCTGTATCGGTTTGAAAGAGGCTGTAAACATGTGGTAGGATCAAACATCGAACCTAACCCGGACTAGCATGCAAACTGCTGGTTGAAATAGAATGGATCATAAGTAATGTATAGTCCTTGCCTGTTGATAAGTCGGGTTCCGAAGATGTAGTTGATCGCAAGCTCGCATCGTCTCCGAGAGGTACCCGCGGTAGCACACAATAAGGAAACACTAGAAAGCAATCAACGGTGCACCACTATTACTACGGAGCGATACAAGATTAAGAAGACATCACACGACACGGCAACGCGATACGGATCTATCGTCGAGAACGGTTACTAACAGTTTAAGTGGGGTATCGGTCACACACGACGAATACCGCACGTTTATGGTGGTTCAAGTTGCTTAGCTACAGGTGATCAACCAACGGTTTTTAACATGGCAAGTCAAGCAAGCATGGCATAGCACACAAACATGTCAAGAGGTGAACCACAAAGTAAACTATCTATGCTAGTCAATTTAAGTGAGGCTGTAACGACCCAATTCACACAGAATTGAAGTCTCTGTGCTCAAGTGCCAGTCCCTGGATCGAACTCGCTGGCACACACATAGTATTATAGATGTATATCTAAGTACAAGTGCATCATTATTACAACGTATGATCCAGAGTAAATAAATAACAAGTTGCATAGCTCAAGGCTAGCTTATTCAAAATAAATATAGCGGAAGCAAAAGCAAGTAACGTGGAGTCCCATCAACAGCCACATGCGAAAATGCTGAGTGTAGACTCGCAACCCCTAAACGCACCTCACTGATCGTCTGAAAAACCTGCAACACCGAAGGTTACAGCCCGACAACGGGTCAGTACATCTGATTTGTACGACAAGTGACACGGAAAAGTTTATATAAAGGACCTACAACTACATGCAAGGTAAGTCAAAGGAAAGGCTTATGATTTTAGTTTTGCAGAAAGCCAATTTTCTCCTCAACTAAACTAGTCAAAATTTTAGTTTAACTTACTACTAAAGATTGAACTGGGCACACCAGTCTCAATCCACACCCTTTATTAAAAATCTTGCCCACTCAAATTATTATGGTGATTCATATGTCAAGATCCTCCAGTAACAGTAATGTCTAGTAGCTCAAGTATGTCCATAACCGGGGACACGGCTAATCATGATTAGTTTTTACTCTGCAGAGGTTAGTACACTGTCCCCGCTGGACTCAACCCGAAGATTGAGACGAAGTCTTGCAGAAGAGGTCACCTACACCCAACGGCAAGCCGGTACCACCTATCACATCTACATCTGCTATCTTTGCACAGGAGAGGCTTCCTACATCATACTCAACTAAGCCAGAGCCCATATGGCCAGCGGCTGTACATGTAAGCTTCTAGTCACCAAGTATGTCTGATCTTTTTGAGCCTGGACGACGCCCACTACGTCAGAGGGTACTCGCCATGACGCACTTTCAACCACCAAACAAACCAATTAGGGGTACAACCTGGTCTCGTCCTTAGATAAGGCACGAGCCCCTAGGAAGCACTCCCTGCCCGTCCAGAGGTGATTTCTATTTATTAAACAGTTGCTACACAAGTTATTAAATAGCTCACATGCACTCCATGAATTTACACAACCCAAACCACGTCTACAAAGCATAGCAATAAAACAACAAGACGGCTAGGTTGATCTACGGTAAACAAGTCAAAACATGTGGCTATCCTAACTGGTTTTGTAGCAACAGTAAAATAAAGTACCTATCATGCAATAGGGTGATATTTCTTAACATAATTCATATAGAAAATATAGGTATGAGTATGGTCAAAGCATTACTTGCCTTATACATTCGATGAAGATCTTCGCTCTCACGTTCCAGTCAACTCTATTCGTCACACTCCGAGCAATCTATCGTCAACGAAAGAACTCAATAAGCAATCACATCGAAACGTGACAAACAAAAGATCAATAACACAAACACAAAGGGTTTAGCAACAAAACAAAAAGGTTTTGAAGTGCAAAGGTGTGGATGTGCCCGAAGGTGATCGATGGAACGTGAACTTGAGAGAGTCAACGGATAAGGGATTGTCGATACAAAAAGTATGATCAAGGCATTATGAAATCAAGCTAAAGATCATAGCAATATGAATTGTGTGTGGATATTGCCGATAAGATGTCTCATATGATCCGATATGCAAAAAGAATCACGTGAAACGGAATACTACAACACAGGTCATAGCAGGTGAAAAATCAAATTGAATTTGAATTTAAACAGATCAAGACACTTGTGAAATTTCATGTACACATGATATAAACAGAAGGTACATGGAACGAGTGATCCAACGCAAAAAGAAACGGCGCAAACGGGCGCACCGGTAAAAAGTTAAGGCTGCCGGAAGTTCAAATTTGGACCAGCTTGGGATCCAAGTTTAAATACTTCAAACTTCTGTAACACTAGGCCCAATGGCTAGAGAATTTCTACACGGTCTCAACGCAACTGGATTCACTCGATTCTGAGCTACGGTTAAAAAGTAGTCGCGAAAACGGTATCGGGTGAAAAACGGGGGTACCGGGGGGTTCTACTGTAAAAAGGACCCGTACGTAAATAAATTTGTTCTAAAAAACGCAATCGGATCCTCGGGCGGTTTGGATCCAGATCTGAATTTTTTTTTCGAAACCGTTTTCTTTTTTTGTTTTTCTAAAGCTTCTTCTTCCTCACGCGCGGGACACAACACAGGGGAGGCCATGGCCTGGCTCGGCTTACCCCGGCAAGGGCCGACGGCGGCTCCGGCCGTGGGCCGGCGGGGCGAGCGCGGCAGAGGGCGGCGGAGGGGCGGCCAGGGGCGGGCGGGCGACCGTGGCGCAGGGCGCGCGGCAGCCGTGGGCGTGCGGCGGCCAGTCGTGGCCATGGCGCGCGGCGGCGGCGGCCGACCGGCTGCTCCGGCGAGCGGCAGGCGGCGCGACGGCGCGGTGGGGTACGGCGACGGCACGGCTAGGTCACGGGGCAGCACAGGCGGCGGTGCGGCGCGGCTTACCTCAAAAAAAAGAACGCGAAAACGCAACTTCGGCGATGCTCCGGCGAAATTCCGGCGATGCTCCGGAGAAACTCCGACGATGACGTCGGAGGCGGCCGGTCCCGCGGATTAATTTAGAGCTAACCCTAAAACGCTAAGCGAAAATAAATTAGCCCTAATCGAGGCTATTTATAGCCAGCCCCTAATCCTCTCTTTTTTTTAAATCCGAGATAAATACAAAATCGGTCTGCGAAAAAAAAACAGAGCAGACCCATTAGGCCCAAAACAATATTAGAAAAATCACGGAAATTTATTTTAAAATTCCGTCTTCGCCAATATTTTTAAAATAATAAAACTGAATTTTTGGCTTGACCAAAATATTAAAATAAAATAAAAACTTTGCAACTTATTTTTAAATATTTTTAAATACTTTTCTGGCATTTTAAAAATACCGAAAACTCCGAAAATTGATTTAAAAACTTTTCCAGAGCATAAATAAATTCGAAAAATATTTTTAGAAAATATTTATAACTCTAAAGTGAAATTAAAAAGTCTCCCAATAATAATTTAAACTATTTTTCAACAAATTAAAATGGGGATAAGTCCTTTTATATCATCTCCAGCGAATTGCCATGTGTTGAAAAATGTTTTGAATATTCAAAAGAATTGCATTAAAGATTTAAAACCTTTTCCAAACTTTTAATAAGTTGAAGGAGTCATATTACCTTCTCTCATTTTATTTTGTTGGTTTTGTTTTTAAATAATAAATTCCAAAACACCAACGGTGAATATTAGGGAAAGTCATTTTATTCCCTCTCTCTTTAATATTCATTTCAACACCAAAAGTTTTAAATCCCAGAGAAAATCAAAAACATCTATCAAACAATCAGTATCTATTTAATTTTATTAACATTCCAAAATTTGAAGAATTTTGGGATGCAACACACTACCACCCTTAAAAGGAATCTCGTCCTCGAGATTCGAAAAGGCTAGAAAGAGAAAGGTTAGGGTTCGAGTCTTCATGACAGTCCATTGATCCTCCGACGGTCCAGGGTGCTACCACCCATAAAAGGAATGCGAGTTGGTCTTCAAAATCTTGCTCTCTCAGCGAGCTCCTCACACATATTCTTCATACTCCATTGGGGCATGGAATTCTTCATCACAAGTGTGGGCTTCCAGTATCTTAATCCATCGATGACATTCTCCGTACAGGTTTCACCTGCGGTCTTCAAGGTTTCACGAATTCCTCCTTTGAGGTTTCCATTCCTTAGCCAGAGAGTGGTCTTCCAAGTACTGAGACTTCATGGCTGACACTCAGACGCCACTACTAAACAACTATCGATTACTCTCTTGGTGGTCATCAAGAATACTTCTACGGGGTACCTGCAGCAAATGGTCTTGGTCCATACTCACCGTATAACACAAATGGTAAACTTCTACTGGGGTCACACATCGTGCCATTCTATGGTTTAGGTTTTAACATCGTCGTCTCTCTGCTATAGGTAAGTCACTCAAGATTTACTATCCCGCATAGCAAGAGCGAATAATAAGGGTAGTCATCATGGTGATCAATCCATTCCGCACCCAAATCATTACCTTGTATATGGTTTAGCGAATGTCGTGGTCTAACACTTGGTCATCCTCACGAGCATTGCAGAAATTCCTCTTGATCTTGAATTGGGTTCAGATAAATCCATGGTTCTGCAAGCCAAACAAAACATCTATCGTTTCTTCACAACACTCAGGTTTTCGCAAACTGCTATAAAACGTGTACTTTTGGACTACCACTTTCCTCCAGAGTTCTCCCTTCAGCAAGATTGTGCTTGCTTGTTGTAAGATCCTGGCACATGGGGTTCAAATTTGAACTTGTCATTGGTTACATCCATCTTTATCCTCGTCTTGGCATTAGCAGCCATTGTAGTAGCTTCTTCAGTTTAGGGATGAGGGGGAATAGAATGTAGATAGCGAGGTAGAGAGAGAGATAGGGAGAGATACCCATACAAACATCACACTAGTTTTGAAAATAAGTTTTGATGTGTAACTGTTGGTAAAACAAGAAATGAAAGCTCACAGAAACATTCTAACGGTAGAAACTTGAATCTTCCCGGTCTTCAAGTCTTCATGTCTTCAATGACGGTACCTTTCGTTTTGCATTGCCGAAGCAATCTTCGTATCGTTGAGTCATTTTTCAAGTTATTCTCCTTTTGGTTGTGTCTTCTTCAGTCTCGAAGCATACTAAATAGATAAGGGGTCTAATGAAATGTAATCTTATTCTACTCGCACAGAAAACACACAAAGCACAACACATCACATCAATCAAATACATAACAGGGTCAAGGTCACAAGCAAAAGTTATCAAACAATCATGACAAAAAAAACATCTAGTTAATCCATGGCAAAACATGCATTGATACACATCTCCAACTAACATTAAAAGGTACCACTTTACACAAAGTGCACACCACGAATAATCTATTCTCCAATTGCAAAACATAAGCTTCAATATGTCGACGTCTTTTCTCCCATGTTCACAACTTCTCCTTCCCCTTCAATTCTGGAAAAAAATTGCTGTAGTGTCCCATGTTCCTGCACCGATAGCACTCAATTTGGCTAAGGTCATTTATCTTCTTCATCACGAGTGCTTCCTTTAATTCTAGACACATGTTGGCGTAATGTCCCACATTCCTGCACCGGAAACACTAAATGTGGCTAATGTCCTTCTTTTTCTTCTTCACGGGTGCTTCCTTCAATTCTTGGATAGCTTTCTTCATTTCTTCCTTTTGATGTTGAACCACTTGTTGTGTAACGATGAAAAATTTGCACTGAGCGGGGTAATGATCAGTTCCTTCACACGTAAAACATGTGACTTGTGCAGTGGGGCATTCTTCACCCGAGTGAATTTCTTCACAATAGGGACATCCATCTTGGTGCCCTTCATAGGAGTGTCCTGTTTCTCCGCAAATTGTACAAGCATGGACCCTCTTAAGGGTTACCGTCCTTTGCATCGGGTTGACGAGGCGGGATCCCAACAAAATCCTTGTGAACTCCTTCCAAGTAATCTTTCTTTGCGATTCGTCAATCGCTTGGTGCATTATCCACCAAGTAGCAGCCTCTTCTACCAAGTACTTAACAACATAGATGACCATGTCCTCACTTCCAACCTTGTTTATCTTCATGTGCTCCTCCATACTACGAATCCATTGCTCCACCTTCAGTCTCGACGTCGCCCCAGAAAAGGCGAGTCCTACTTCATACTCCATCTATTAAACCCATACGACAAGGGTTAGGGAAAAACTATAACAACGACAAGACAACAACTAAAACTAACACCAGACATATGCACTCAAACAAGGAAGCGGCAAAAAATCTCCTACGTTCGACAGTAACACCTAAAAACAACCAATACAGTCACAAAAGTCAAAACACACAAACAACACCTAGAGTAAGGTCATATGTGCAAGACATACGATCTCGTCATAGTACGCGAAATTCGTTCATCTAACTCCATATAAAATTGGTGGTCTGATGCTAGGCTTCATCCTTCTCAGCTAAGCTGATCCTAAAGATCCTCTCGTAGTGTAAACACTAATCCTTATTAAATCCATAGGATACTCATCCAAATTTTTGGTAGTCGTAACTTCAATTGATCCGCGAGTTTGATGATGTTCTTCTCAAATGTCTTGTCTTCAGGGCTATGCAACTCAGAGGGGTATTTACAGTAAATAAGATGAGAAGTTTTAGAAGATGAATAATAGATGAGAAATACTAGTGAGAGAGTAAGTACTCAAAGAATGATAAAGTATTTTTGATCCTATGGCTTTTCCTATCCATTTTCTAGGGTCACGAACCTACAGTCAACACACGGCTCTGATACCATCTGTAACGACCCAATTCACACAGAATTGAAGTCTCTATGCTCAAGTGCCAGTCCCTGGATCGAACTCGCTGGCACACACATTATTATAGATGTATATCAAAGTACAAGTGCATCATTATTACAACGTATGATCCAGAGTAAATAAATAACAAGTTGCATAGCTCAAGGCTAGCTTATTCAATATAAATATAGCGGAAGCAAAAGCAAGTAACATGGAGTCCCATCAACAGCTACATGCGAAAATGCTGAGTGTAGACTCGCAACCCCTAAACGCACCTTACTGATCGTCTGAAAAACCTGCAACACCGAAGGTTACAACCCGACAACGGGTCAGTACATCTGATTTGTACGGCAAGTGACACGGAAAAGTTTATATAAAGGACCTACAACTACATGCAAGGTAAGTCAAAGGAAAGGCTTATGATTTTAGTTTTGCAGAAAGCCAATTTTCTCCTGAACTAAACTAGTCAAAATTTTAGTTTAACTTACTACTAAAGATTGAACTGGGCACACCAGTCTCAATCCACACCCTTTATTAAAAATCTTGCCCACTCAAATTATTATGGTGATTCATATGTCAAGATCCTCTAGTAACAGTAATGTCTAGTAGCTCAAGGATGTCCATAACCGGGGACACGGCTAATCATGATTAGTTTTTACTCTGCAGAGGTTAGTACACTTTCCCCGCTGGACTCAACCCGAAGATTGAGACGAAGTCTTTCAGAAGAGGTCACCTACACCCAACGGCAAGCCGGTACCACCTATCACATCTACATCTGGTAGCTTTGCACGGGAGAGGCTTCCTACATCATACTCAACTAAGCCAGAGCCCATATGGCCAGCGGCTGTACATGTAAGCTTCTAGTCACCAAGTATGTCTGATCTTTTCGAGCCTGGACGGCGCCCACTACGTCAGAGGGTACTCGCCATGACGCACTTTCAACTACCAAAAAAAACAATTAGGGGTACAACCTGGTCTCGTCCATAGATAAGGCACGAGGCCCCAGGAAGCACTCCCTGCCCGTCCAGAGCTGATTTCTATTTATTAAACAGTTGCTACACAAGTTATTAAATAGCTCACAAGCACTCCATGAATTTACACAACCCAAACCACGTCTACAAAGCATAGCAATAAAACAACAACACGGCTAGGTTGATCTATGGTAAACAAGTCAAAACATGTGGCTATCCTAACTGGTTTGCAGCAACAGTAAAATAAACTACCTATCATGCAATAGGGTGATATTTCTTAACATAATGCATATAGAAAATATAGGTATGAGTATGGTCAAAGCATCACTTGCCTTATACATTCGATGAAGATCTTCGCTCTCACGTTCCAGTCAACTCTATTCGTCACACTCCGAGAAATCTATCGTCAATGAAAGAACTCAATAAGCAATCATATCGCAACGAGACAAACAAAAGATCAATAACACAAACACGAAGGTTTTAGCAACAAAACAAAAAGGTTTTGAAGTGCAAAGGTGTGGATGTGCCCGAAGGTGATCGATGTAACGTGAAATCGAGAGAGTCAACGGATAAGGGATTGTCGATACAAAAAGTATGATCAAGGCATTATGAAATCAAGGTAAAGATCATGGCAATATGAATTGTGTGTGGATATTGCCGATAGGATGTCTCATATGATCCGATATGCAAAAAGAATCACGTGAAACGGAATACTACAACACAGGTCATAGCAGGTGCAAAATCGAATTGAATTTGAATTTAAACAGATCAATAAACTTGTGAATTTTCATGTACACATGATATAAACAGAAGGTACATGGAACGAGTGATCCAACGCAAAAAGAAACGGCGCAAACGGGCGCACCGGTAAAAAGTTACGGCTGCCGGAAGTTCAAATTTGGATCAGCTTGGGATCCAAATTTAAATACTTCAAACTTCTGTAACACTAGGTCCGATGGCTAGATAATTTCTACACGGTCGCAACCCAACTGGAATCACTCGATTCCGAGCTACGGTTAAAAAGTAGTCGCGAAAACGGTATCGGGTGAAAAACGGGGGTACCGGGGTGTTCTACTGTAAAAAGACCCGTACGTAAATAAAAAATTTCTGAAAAACGTGATCGGGTCCCCGGGCGGTTTGGATCCAGATCTGGAATTTTTTTTTTCGAAACCGTTTTCTTTTTTTTCTAAAGCTTCTTCTTGCTGACGCGCGGGACACAGCACACGGGAGGCCAAGGCCTGGCTCGGCTTACCCCGGCAAGGGCCGGCGGCGGCTCCGGCCGTGGGCCGGCGGGGCGAGCGCGGCAGAGGGTGGCGGAGGGGCGGCCAGTGGCGGGCGGGCGGCCGTGGCGCGGGGCGCGCGGCAGCCAGTCGCAACCATGGTGCACGGCGGCGGCGGCCAGGGCACGGGGCGGCACAGGCGGCGCGGCAGCGCGGTGGGGTACGGCAACGGCACGGCTAGGGCACGGGGCGGCACAGGCGGCGGTGCGGCTCGGCTTATCTTGAAAAAAAAACGCGAGAACACAACGTCGGCGATGCTCCGGCGAAATTCCGGCGATGCTCCGGCGGTGACATCGGCGTCGGCGGGTCCCGCTGATTAATTTAGAGCTAACCCCAAAACGCTTAGCGAAAATAAATTAGCCCTAATCGGGGCTATTTATAGCCAGCCCCTAATCCTCTTTTTTTTTAAATCCGAGATAAATACAAAATCGGTCTGCGGAAAAAAAACAAAGCAGGCCCATTAGGCCCAAAACAATATTAGAAAAATCACGCAAATTTATTTTAAAATTCCGTCTTTGCCAATATTTTTGAAATAATAAAACTGAATTTTTGGGTTAACCAAAATATTAAAAAAAAATAAAAACTTTGCAACTTATTTTTAAATACTTTTCTGGCATTTAAAAAATACCGAAAACTCCGAAAATTGATTTAAAAACTTTTTCGGAGCATAAATAAATTCCAAAAATATTTTTATAAAATATTTATAACTCTAAAGGAAAATTTAAAGTCTAGCAATAATAATTTAAACTATTTTTCAACAAATTAAAATGGGGATAAGTCCTTTTATATCCTCTCCAGCGAACTGCCATGTGTTGAAAAATGTTTTGAATATTCAAAAGAATTCCATTAAGGATTTAAAACCTTTTCCAAACTTTTAATAAGTTGAAGGAGTCATTTTATTTTGTTGGTTTTGTTTTTAAATAATAAATTCCAAAACAACAACGGTGAATATTAGGGAAAGTCATTTTATTCCCTCTCTCTTTAATATTCATTTCAGCACCAAAAGTTTTGAATCCCAGAGAAAATCAAAAACATCAATCAGACAATCATTATCTATTTAATTTTATTAACATTCCAAAATTCGAAGAATTTTGGGATGTTACAGAGGCACAACCTAAACATGGCATAACACTAAGTGCCGCACGATGATTAGAAGATTTGGTACTGTTCTGTCCTAAACCATATTTTAGGTTGTTAACAACAGCAAACATTAGCATAAACACAAACTACACGAAAAATTAATCAAGTTACATATAAAGAACACTCCAAACGGAGTTACGGTTAAAAAGATATAAGCAAAACAAGTTACGGGCACAATCTGCCAACATCACGAAGCACACTTTAGAGCAATGCATAAACAGGATAATCAATGCAAACATGCTCACAAATGATATGAACTTAAACTAGACATGACAAGGAAGGCATGGCAAAAAGAATCATGCAAAAAGGTATCATAGATGAAAAGATATTAAGCAAACAACATGGCATCGCAAAGTAACAGACTTAGAGAAAAACAGAGGTGGCTGTCAAAAACAGCAGCATAGCAACTTTGGAGCTCAATAACTATATGAACCAGCAAGCATATCATGGCAATGCAATACATGGGATGAAAGTAGACATGATGCTTAACAATATGAAATTGGAATCACTCAATTCCGATAAACGGTCGCGACACACTCGTCGACCGAAGTTGCAACAAAATAACAGTTTTCAGCACAGCAGCACATTAACAGTAGGGTAGCTACTTTGGAGCAAGATACAATCATGATTCAGCAAGAAATTATGGCATGTGAAAGCATGAAACTGAAGTAGAAACAATGCTTAATGCAACGCAAAAGGAATCACTCAATTCTGACGTACGGTTGCGAAGCAACCGTCGCCCGAAGTTGCAATAAAATAACAGTTTCACCAAGCAGTTAATCAACAGTTTGCAATTAACGATCTGATACCCTGTTTAGCTCACAATTACACAATCAAGATGACCTCAAATCAAAATGCTCACAAAAGATGAATTAAAGTACACACAATTCTGAGCAACTTTCATTTTGGGGGCACGTTCATCGGAGCTACGGATTAACGGGAAATTACAACGCAAAAACAGATCAGCAGCAAAATTACAGGGACTGAGAAAAAATCACAGGCAGCAAGAAAAAAAAGATAAATAACAAAAAGAAAAAAAGGGGCTGGGTGGCCTGGGCTCACCTAGTGGGCCGAGGCCCATGGCGGTGGCGGCTTGGCTGTGGAGGGGAGGCCGGCCATAGGGGCGCTCGAGCGGGAGGCCGAGCCGGCTCGATCCCGAGCTCTCTCCACGGCAGCGGTGCCGTTGACACCGGCGGCTCGCCGGCAGCGGCCAAGGACGAGGAGGGAACCAGGGGCCGGCGCAGGGCGAAGCAGGGCGCGGTGCGGGGATCCCGCCGGATCCAGGCGAGGCGGAGGGCGCCGGCGGCCTCCGGGGTAGTGGCGAGCTCCATGGGCGGATGGGCCGTGTACATGGCGCGCGGCGGCCTTGGGGCTCGTGGCGGACGGCCCGCAGGACAGGAGATAGAGGAGATGAGAGAGGAGAAGTGTATAGAGGGAGGAGGAAGGAGAGGAAGAAGGAGGAGGGGCGCCAGCGGGGAGAAGGTGGCCGGCCGGAGGCGCAGGCGGCGGCGGTTTCCCATGGGCATGGAGGAGAGAGGAGATGGATGGGTTGGCTAGGGTGGATCTGGGCCGTCGGATCGCGAGATCTGACGGTCCAGATCGCAGGGGAGCACAATTTCGGGATTTGGGGCTGTTTGGGGCAGATCTGAGATAGATCAGGGGGTGGCTGCAAATTGTGGCTAGGGAAACCCTAGAAATGTGTGGGAGTGTTGTGGTATTTATATAGCCCAGGTGGCTGGCAGTTTGCAAAAACATCCCCGGTTTTTCTCTCTCGCGCGCGGTGCTCACGTTTCTGACCGCCAGGGGTCCGCAGTACCTCCGATTCAGGTAAAACTTCGAACTGCGCGATCAGCGCGTCGAGCCGGAGGCGTTCAACTCGCACTAGAACCGTTCCGAGAACACTTTCCGGTGCGCTATAAAAATATACCATTTAATTATTAAACGGGGTTTTTCGTTCCGTTGGTTGCGGCTGGTCTCGTGCGGTTTTCGCGACGGTGATCGGGTGAAACCCGGTGTTGCAAAGGTCGAGTGTCAGGGTGGCAAGGGTCGGTCTCCGTCCGATACGAGATAAGAGGGGGGAACTAATCGTCGATCGATAAATCGGGGATGCAAACACCGCAAACAAATCAGACAATCAAACACTTCACACCGAAAACAAAATTTTTAATTTTTGTGAAAACTTGGCTGTTACAATACAACACCACCAACAAGGGATCTCGTCCCGAGATCCAGGACGATCCGGGGGAGAGGGGAAATAGAAAAGAGACACGACGATCTTCAACACCACCAACAAGGGACTCTGCTCCATGTCGACATCGAACTTCGGTTGAGATAAATTTCCGCAGAGAGACGACATCGTCGGAAAAACGAAACAGTCAGTGACAAGAGGAAGAATGATCGTGAAAACCAGATCAAGGGATAGTGATTTTCGACGCAAGTCGTAAAGCACCGGTAATTGGAGGGAGGGCAAAGGACGACCCAGATGTTATACGAAACCGGAGAACCTAAAGGTACTACAAGAATTCCCAACCTGAGGTCGGGATCGAGACAATACGCTGCAAGCAAGGCATTGTAACGGTTCCGATACTCCACACTCTCGAGATCCTAAAGGTTGAAGGGGGATAAGGCGAGAATTAAAACTCTTACGACACTTGTCCTGACCAGAGCAAGGGTAAGGAGTAAAAAGAATCCTACTCTCCGATAACTAACTTAGTAACTACAAAATATTTTTGTCTAGACTCGACTTCGGCCAGAAAAGGGATCCTACGGTCGGTAAGGCTCTGATAACAAGTTGTAAGGCCCGATATGCGGTACTGTTCCAGCTAGATGTTTCCATCCATATCCGGGCACGAAGCACATATCGGTCCCACCGCGACATATGACAAAGCCATATGCCCCGGATTTCCAACATGATATCACAACATTACAGATACAAGGATACAACATCTCATACAATTGGCATACAACTGCCTCAAATACAATACGACAGCGGAAGGTACATGTCTGAGTACAGACTACAATCAAATGCCTACTGGCAAAGAGAAAAACATCGATCCCCATAACCACACGGGTCCAGGCCCTCCGCTGGGATCCGCCTAACTAGTCGTCGTCGAGTCTCCGCGTGAAACGTCGGTTACCATACCTGTTGTCGATCAAGAACCCTGAAAATTGTTTGGGGGTAGTATCATGAGTACAGAAGTACTCAGCATCCAACTGTAGTGGTCATCTGACCCAGCAAGGACTTCATCACTCGTCATTCTAGGACAACTAGTAGTTTACGGTAAGGAAGGGGTAAGTGGTGAGGTTGCTGCCGCACTAGCATTTATGAAGTGGCTAACGATCTAGAGAGTAGGATAAGAAGCCAAGCAATTCGATGAGGAATCGCGTCCCACAAGTCTTGCTATCAACTACTTACGCAAACATAACACCTATCCTATCCTTGTCCTCCTCTTCGTATCCCGACGAAGAAGAAGCAGCCAAGGCACACACACACGTTGATCAAGTTATATTAAGATTATCTTAGTTGTTGTTGTCTATGAACAAGGAGTAGGTCTCAAGTCGTCCATAACCGTGGACACGGCTTCTCGAAAAGATTTAACCCTGCAGGGGTGTACCAACTGCCCATTACAAGGCTCCGCACGCACGCCCATCTCTCTCAGTTGCTACCCATGATAGGCAACCATTTTATGATTTAGTCCCAAGACATCCGGAACGACAGGTCCCTCTAACTAACAACACACAAATCCGGGTGGCCCCCGGTGAGTCGACATCCAACTCAAAAGCCGGCTGCGCTCTCGAGTCGGCCTCTACCGTCTGGACAAGGTCGGGGTAACTAAACCAACACTGTGGATAGCCCTCGAGCTTCCAGGTTTGGACCAACAAAGGAACTCTGTCTCCGCTGGCCCGAGTTGTTTGAAAATCTGCGAGGTCGACACTCCCACACACACGTTTTGCAAAAGGTAAAACCAGCTTGGGCCACCACTAGAAATGTTTGAAGCTAGATAGGTAAGAAGAGGGGACCCCATAAAATCCCACACGCGGTTAGGAACGCTCAGTCTTAAAACCAATACCCGGAACTCGGGTCCTAGGTGACTCAAATGGAACAAAGCGTCGAGGCGGGATAGCCTAGACCTTCCATCCTTCGTCGAATATAGTCAACATTATAATAATCATATCATCCATAATAATATAATAATGTGATATCCCAAACCCAGGAGTAACAGGGTAACATCGTAGCATCCTAAGCATGCATACTAAGCAGGGGCTGAGCAACGAGCAAAAGTAACATAGCAGTACAAGGTTTGCTGGGAGGGGACATGGCTGTATCGGTTTGAAAGAGCCTGTAAGCATGTGGTAGGATCAAACATCGAACCTAACCTAGACTAGCACGCAAACCGCTGGTTGAAATAGAATGGATCATAAGTAATGTATAGTCCTTGCCTGTTGATAAGTCGGGTTCCGAAGATGTAGTTGATCGCAAGCTCGCATCGCCTCCGAGAGGTACCCGCGGTAGCACACAAGAAGGAAACACTGGAAAGCAATCAACGGTGCACCACTATTACTACGGAGCGATACAAGATTAAGAAGACATCACATGACACGGCAACGCGATACGGATCTATCGTCGAGAACGGTTACTAACAGTTTAAGTGGGGCATCGGTCACACACGACGAATACCGCACGTTTACGGTGGTTCAAGTTGCTTAGCTACAGGTGATCAACTAGCGGTTATTAACATGGCAACTCAAGCAAGCATGACATAGCACACAAACATGTCAAGAGGTGAAGCACAAAGTAAACTATCTATGCTAGTCAATTTAAGTGAGGCACAACCTAAACATGGCATAACACTAAGTGCCGCAAGATGATTACAAGATTTGGTACTGTTCTTTCCTAAACCATAATTTAGGTTGGTTAACAACATAAAACAATAGCATAAACACAAACTACACGAAAAACTAATCAAGTTACATATAAAGAACACTCCAAACGGAGTTACGGTTAAAAAGATATAAGCAAAACAAGTTATGGGCACAATCTTCGAACATCACGAAGCACACTTTAGAGCAATGCATAAACAGGATAATCAATACAAACATGCTCACAAATGATATGAAATTAAACTAGACATTACAAGGAAGGCATGGCAAAAAGAATCATGCAAAAAGGCATCATAGATCAAAAGATATTAAGCAAACAACATGGCATCGCAAAGTAACAGACTTGGAGAGAAACAGAGGTGGCTGTCAAAAACAGCAGCATAGCAACTTTGGAGCTCAATAAATATATGACCAGCAAGCATATCATGGCAATGCAATACATGGGATGAAAGTATACATGATGCTTAACAATATGAAATTGGAATCATTCAGTTCCGATAAATGGTCGCGACACACTCGTCGACCGAAGTTGCAACAAAATAATAGTTTTCAGCACAGCAGCACATTAACAGCAGGGTAGCTACTTTGGAGCAAGATACAATAATGATTCAGCAAGAAATTATGGCATGTGAAAGCCTGAAACTGAAGTAGAAACAATGCTTAACGCAAAACAAAAGGAATCACTCAATTCCGACGTACGGTTGCGAAGCAACCGTTGCCCGAAGTTCCAATAAAATAACTGTTTTAGCAAGCAGTTAATCAACAGTTTGCAATTAACGATCTGATTCCCTGTTTAGCACACGATTACAAAATCAAGATGACCTCAAATCAAAATGCTCAAAAAAGATGAATTAAAGTACACGCAATTCTGAGCAACTTTCATTTTGGGGGCACGTTCATCGGAGCTATGGATTAACGAGAAATTACAACGCAAAAACAGATCAGCATCAAAATTACAGGGACTGAGAAAAAATCACAGGAAGCAGGAAAAAAAAGATAAATAACAAAAAGAAAAAAAGGGGCTGGGCGGCCTGGGCTCACCTAGTGGGCCGAGGCCCATAGCGCTGGCGGCTTGGCTGTGGAGGGGAGGCCGGCTGGGCGCTGGGCCGGCCACATGGGCACTCAAGCGGGAGGCCGAGCCGGCTCGATCCCGAGCTCTCTCCACGGCGGTGGCGCCGTTGACACCGGCGGCTCGCCGGCAGAGGCCGAGGACGAGGAGGGAACCAGGGGCCGGCGCAGGGCGAAGCAGGGCGCGGCGCGGGGATCCCGCCGGATCCAGGCCAGGCGGAGGGCGCCGGCGGCCTCCGGGTTGGTGGCGAGCTTCACGGGCGGCTGGGCCGTGTCCATGGCGCGCAGAGGCCTTGGGGATCGTGGCGGCCGGCCTGCAGGACAGGAGACAGAGGAGATGAGAGAGGAGAAGGGGAGAGAGGGAGGAGGAAGGAGAGGAAGAAGGAGGAGGGGCACCAGCGGGGAGAAGCTGGCCGACCGGAGGCGCAGGCGGCGGCGGTTGCCCACGGGTATGGAGGAGAGAGGAGATGGATGGGTTGGCTAGGGTGGATCTGGGCCGTCGGATCGCGAGATCAGACGGTCCAGATCGCAGGGGAGCACAATTTCGGGATTTGGGGCTGTTTGGGGCAGATCTGAGATAGATCAGGGGGTGGCTGCAAATTGTGGCTAGGGAAACCCTAGAAATGGGTGGGAGTGTGGTGGTCTTTATATAGCCCAGGTGGCTGGCAGTTTGCAAAAACATCCCCGGTTTTTCTCTCTCACGCGCGGTGCTTACGTTTCTGACCGCCGGGGGTCCGCAGTACCTCCGATTCGGGTAAAACTTCGACCTGCGCGATCAGCGCGTTGAGCCGGAGGCGTTCACCTCGCACTGGACCTGTTCCGAGAACACTTTCTGGTGCGCTAAAAAAATAACCCGTTAAATTATTAAACGGGGTTTTTCGTTTCGTTGGCTGCGGCTGTTCTCGTGCGGTTTTCGCGACGGTGATGGGGTGATACCCAGTGTCGCAAAGGTCGAGTGTCAGGGTGGCAAGGGTCGGTCTCCGTACGATACGAGATAAGAGGGGGGAAAATAATCGCCGATCGATAAATCGGGGATGCAAAAACCGCAAACAAATCAGACAATCAAACAATTCACACCGAAAACAAAAATTTTAATTTTTGTGAAAACTGGGCTGTTACAAAGACCCAGTCCAATGGATTCATGAGGAAGCCTTCGCAACATCCACTACCTGGCCGTCGACGTTCAAAGGAGGGTGCATGGAGTATCGTTGCCCTGTGAAGTCATGTGCGACGTCAGAGATCGAATGTCAAAGAAATGGAAGATTGAATATGTTTGTGAGCGCAAGACGCATAGTTACCTTGATAGCTTCGAGCTCAGCTAATGGGGAAGGCCCGTGGGGCATGCCAGAGCCGCAGGAGGGGTCGCTATGAGCAATAGTGGATGGTGCGACGAGTTCATGATCGGTTTCATGTGCGGGTGCGAAGCCGGTGTCCGCCGAGTTACTCCCGATAAAGCTAGGAAGGGGAAAATGATCCGCATTGGGATTTCCTTTCGGCCACTTCTGCATAGCTGGCACCAAGGCAGAAAAATGAGATTTGAGCTCTTTCCTGACCTCTTCTCTCGCTGCAGCTTCGGCTGCCGCGACCAGGTTAGCTTTGTTCTGTTCCGCCTCAGCCTTGGCCTCTTCTCTGGCCTTCTGCATGGCTTCCTCGACTGCATTGTGCACAACGTCAAGGGTCACTGTGTTGAGCCTTCTTCTCTTCTTACGTGTCGCCTTATCCTCCTTGTAGTAGTAGTTCCGGGAGGCCCCGACTCCGGCGCCGACTACACGTCCATACTCCGGCAGGTCGTGCAAGGGCTTTCCCTTCACTTTGTTCAACGCCTGGTTGAAAGCGGTGTCCCACGCGTACTTCGACGTCCAAGACGATGACTCGCTTTCTGATGCAAGCCGTATACGCTACCTCTACAAAAAGATCGACGTGAACCGTTAGAGACTTGATCATTAGAAGCTAATTAAGGTGGTAAATATTTTTTTTACCATTTCTTTGATGACATTCAGCGTCGGGGTGTCTATGTTCCATTCCCCGGTTACCGGGTCTCTTGTGTACTGGGCCCTAAAGTAGTCACGTGTGAGCGGATCCTCGAACTCCTCCCAGGGGTCTGGCTCCCGCTGACCTTCCGGATGTGTTGCGTCCTCCTTATCCCACACTCGCCTCTTCCCGGTGTAACTACGGCTACCGAGGCGTGGGATCCCGACGTTCTTCTTCTGAAGAACCTTGAAATATTCCGAACTTGCATGGGTTTCAGGGTCGTGGCAATGAGCCTTGAATTTTTCGTAGTCTTCTTCCTTTATACAGGGAAAGTGACGCTTGATCGATCGTCTCGTACGATGAACCTTCTTTAGAAATCTCTACTTTCACCATATGTTTCCAGTTGCTCAAGGCTTTGCTACACTTCTTGAGGGCTTTTGCATTTATCCCCTGCATATTATCATCTTTCCACGGAACGACTTTTTCATTCCGTACGGGGAACTTGAATCTTTTATAGGAGGTGGTTCTCCAAAGCTCCTCTAGGTACTTCTCTAATGTTTGTTTGGTTGATATTGACGGTCTCACGAAGGATGCACGCCATGTCGTTGCCGTTGCATGCTGACACCTCCGGCGGACTTACGAGTTGAAGGTGCTAGGGTGCACCTCGTGGACATGAAGTCTTCCGACTCAGAGCCTTTTTGGGGGCCGGGGTTTCTGCTTCCTCTTGGTCCTACCACCATCCGTGGTCCGGTTGGCACCGTTCGTGGTCTGGTTGGCACCATCTGTGTCTGTGGTCTCAGTGTTGCCCCCCTCGGTGTTGTCGCTGTCAGCAGCACGCTCTGTGATGCGAAGGGGTTGTTGGGCCTGCGTCCCAGAGTCCTGACTAGTTATATAGTCGAAAAATTCTTGAGGCTGTTGGGGTTGCTTAATAGGGTCGGCTTCGTCGTTATTAGCCATGTTTCCTATAGGATACAATTTAATTGTAAAAAAATGGTGAAGTAATAATAAAAATGGCCTATGTTTTGCCGGAAGGTCATCCAATTCCCATTGCAGCAAATCCTGACACTCGATATGTCCTACTTTTCTAGCACAAGTCATGCCGAAATTCACGAAAAATTTCGGCATGACCTTTGCTAAAAAATGGACATAGAGAGCGCATGGAATTTTCCTAAACGGAAATGAATCAACATTCCGGTAAAACATAGGCCACTCAGATCCCTGCAAACACAGTTTTTGTAAAGGCACAATGGCCACAGCACAATGACCATAGAAAAATAAAAACAAATATTTTGTTGCTCCTTATTTGGTATTAATAAATAAGAACACATACATAAACTGAAGCATATATATCACAAAAGAAATTGTTTTCTACATAGCACAAAAATTAAATGAAGCAAATATTATGTTTTCTACGGACAGATGCTATATATATTTGATCTTTTCCCTAATTTGCTTAATCAAAATGCTAAGTACAGATCCTCCATTGCCACATTGCAACTCTCAATTTTCTTAACTAACAACTAACAATTTTCACCCCTCAATTTTCTTAACTAACAACTAAGAACTAGCATTTTAATTAAGCAACTATGGCCATGGGGATCAGGGAGAGCGGGGATGGTAGGGGTGATCACCGGGCACGGAGGAAGCAGAGGGCGAGGAGGGCCGGCGGCAAGGTGGTCGGCAGGGGACGCCCTAGGGTTGGAGGCGGCGACGCGCCCTAGGGTTGCTGACGGCAGGCGTCGGGGGAGAGGGGCGACGGCGAGGAGCGGCGTCGAGGACGGGGCGACGACGAGGAGCGGCGTCGACATCGACGGTGGTGCGAGTGTGGTGTGAGTGAGTGCGGACACGGGCAGGGGTGACCGTTGTTTCTAACGGTACAACATATTTTACAGCGTGGGTATGCAACGCCGCGCTATAGATGTATTATCATCTACAGCGCGGGCTAGGAAACCCCGCGATGTAGATGTACTATCATCTACAGCGCAGGCTAGGAGACCCCGCGCTGTAGATATGTTTTTTATTTTTATTTTTGTTTGTTTACTCTATTTTTTTTAATTATGGTTATGGTTAAGTTTTAGTGTTAGCAGGGTTAGGGGTTTGATTAGGAGGTTAGAAGGGTTAGGCGATGGCAACAACGAGGAGGAGCGGTGACGACATGACGACGTCGAGGGAGGAGCGCGGCGACGACGGGGCGACAGCGAGGAGGAGCGAGGGGTACACAACGCGGTAGAATATATATAAATAGGTACATATAATTAAGTGCTTATAGAACGCGATACAATTAATATTACAACATATCATAATAAGTTTTTATACAAAAAACTTTTCCGGTATTGATAGTTTGTCCCGAGATGATCAGGGTCGACGACGTTTCTTCGTAGTGATCTTCTTTCCTTTCTTGTTCGGTGCCGAATAATTTATCCCCTCATCGTGACTTTTCCTTTTCCAAGGATTACGATCTTTCTTAGGTAATGTAGTTTTGCTTCTTCTTTTGACGTATGGTTCATCGTCATTGTCATCTTCCCTCAACGAGTCACCGTACTGGTTATAGTCCTCCTCATTGGCAACTCCATCAATTCCGGCGATGTTCCTTTTGCCTCTCCTCACGACAACTCGGCTTGGGTTGTTTGGGTCGGTTATGAAGAAGCATTGGGTCACGTGCTTAGCATGTACCCATGGATAATTTTTTGTGGTGACATACACGGTACCACTCTTGGCATCAGGTATACACATGGTGATGAACTCACGATTCTCTCTTTCGACGCTCCTAGCCCATCGGACACAGAACATCTTCACGTTGTACTTTCCAGAGTACTCAAGCTCCCAGATCTCTTCTAGCCTTCCGTAGAATCTTTCAAGTACGCTATCGCCGTTCATGGATTCCATCGTCACCCCTAAGTTCTGATAATCACTTTTTTTATCTTGCTCCTCAGCGTAGAATGTGTAATCGTTCATGTCGTATTCCTGATACGTGGCGAGGTTGACCGCGGGGCCATGTGCTAAGGCGTATATCAGAGTTTCGTCGTCTGTACAACCTTGTTGCGGAGGATTAGCCAGAACGAGCTCTTTCAACCAACACAAGAAAGAAGAGTTGTGCTCTCTAGTAATTTCGGCGTCAGTCTTAGTTATCCCCAGCTCTAGGTGGTACTTTTCAATGATGTCTTTGTGAAGTTCCAAGAAAGGATCTATCAGTTGTAGATGTTGTAGCACTACTAAGTTTGCTCTGTCAAAATCTGTGCGTCGGCCCGAATAGTCCACATGCAATTCCCTTGAGCCAGTGATGTGACCGACTCCTTCGAGTCTTCCAAGGTTCTTCTTGACGGGCAAACCAACAACAGGGTTTTCGACACCAAGATAACTCTCGCAGAAAGAAATGCACTCAAGGGTGAGATAGCCCTGTACGATGCTTGCATCCGGATGGGACATGTTACTGAAGGGAATATGCCCGAGAGGCAATAATAAAGTGGTTATTATCTTATTCCATGTGTATGATAAATGTTTATTTTCATGCTATAATTGTGTTAACCGGAAACGTTAATACATGTGTGTTTAATAAATTGTTATTCTGTTCTGGTGATAATTTGAATCACCATATTCATAGAAGATGGATGAACTCTATAAATCTTGTTGGAGAAATCACATCCATAATAACTGACGCTAAACATGTCGCAAGACAAATGATTAGAAGATCACTTATGAGTGACACCACCGTTTAAATCATATTGGAGAGAAAACATGAAGAAACTCCATGTTTGATGGAATTTTTGAGTCTTTTGATTTTGAATCAACTGACGCTTGTAAGAATTTCCTAGAAATGATTGAAACTCCGTTCATAGGCAAAGAAGGACGGACGACTAACTTATTGGACATTATACATGTTGATGTGTATAGTTCATTATGTGTAGCCGTGTGTGGTGGGTCTTATAACTTCATATACTTTAACCGAGGTTTTGAGTGGATATATGTATATATTTACTTGATAAGGAAGAAGTATGAAATGTTTGAAAATGTTCAAATAAATTTCAAGATGAAGTGAAAATCATTGTAACGAGAAAATAAGAGTTTATGATTGGATCATAAAAGAAGATTTTGAGTTAAAAGTTTAGCAAATGCCTGAGAGTTTAGGAATCGTTCCAAAACTTGCATTTCCCGAAACACCATAGGAGTATGGAGTGTTCGAGAGATGTAATCAAACCTTGTTTGACATGGTAAGGATCAAAGGTGTTATTTATAAAATTGCCATTATATTTTAAGGATTAAGCTTTAGAGACTACCGCTTTTCACTGAAAAGAGCGCCATCGAGATCCGTTGAAATGACACCATATAAGTTATGGAATGGGATAAAACCCAATTTGTCTTTTCTTAAATTTTGGTATGCAAGGCATATGTAAAATGTTTACAACCAAAGTCGGATAAAATGCGTCTTTGTAAGTTATCCCAAAGTAACCGTTGGGTATTCCTCCATAACACTAAAGACAAAAGTGTTTTGTGGCTAAGTGCATCAAGTTTCTTGAGAAGGAATTTTTTGCGAAAAGTTAAGTGGGAGGACACTAGAACTTCGATTAGGTTGTTGAACCTAAGCTTTATGTGCTAAGTGGCGCAGCGCCGGAAAGTGTCCCGGAAGCGGCCGCAATGCTCTTGGCTCCCGTGTCCCAAAGGTTGTGGTCACGGCGATCTAAGTTCCTATTGAACTGCGTAGTTCGGGTAATCGATCAAATAGTAAGATTTGAGATTGAATCATTGTTATTTGATAATAATGGACCGACTACATGCAAAGAAGCGATGATGGGCCCTGACTCCGTCAAAATGGCTGGGAGCTATAAAATCCGTGATAGTTCCATACACGAGAAACCAAGTTTCTGAACTTGGAAGACCCTCTAGATACCGTGTATGGATCTATAAAGAAACAGACGTGGATGTTCTCACATCTATGAAATATTCGACATATCGTTAAAATGGTTTACGATTATGTTCAAAGAGTTGGCTATGACAAGATTTGATCTTTCATAACGATATTTAGTCTGGACGGATTATTGTAGCAACCACTACATATGCTAATTTTTGTATATGGTAGTTGAACAAACGGAACAACGTTCTTCTAATAGAATGGTTACCTAGGACGTGTACAGGACACGGTCCAAAGGGTTCTGTTAATTCAAAGGATGCTAAAATAGCATGCAAATTTCAATGGTTGAAATAAGCATTCGCGGAGTTGGAATCTTCATCATGATGAAATTGTTAAAACGTTTAGTTTCATCAGAGACGGTGAAGATGCTTGCTTTTGCAAGAAATTAAGTGGGAGCGCTGAGACATATTTCTAATACATTATGTAGAAGACATATTGTTGATTGGAAATGATGTATCTTTTATTGACACGGGTGAAGTTTCATTGAAAATTTGATTTTAATGGAAGATTTGGGCAAAACCACTATATTGGGCTAATATGGTCTATATAGATAGATTGAGGTGCTAATATGGTTGGGCCGAAGTACATATATGAAATATTGAATAAGTTCAATATGGAAACGACGAGAAAGGTTCTTGCCGCATGGAAAAGGTTGAAGCGAGATTCAAGTGTTTTGACACTTGGTGAGTAAAATCACATGAATGATTTAATCAATCATGTACACCATGATATGTACAATTCCAGAATGTCCTATGCTCTAAATGTTATGAGCATATACCAGAATGATTCATAAGATGATCATTGGACAATAGTAAAGATATCCTTACGTGCTTTGGAAGGACTAAGAATATATATTATGTATGTTGGACAATAGTTCATTGTAAAGTGTTACATTGATATTAGTTTTGTCGCAAGATACAATCTAAATTTATCTCAATTTTGGCGGTATGTTAAGGTGGCAAAATGTAATGGAAGAAAGTTCCATGATAGATTTGGAATAGTTCCAAATGGATTTGGATGAGTTCCAAAGTTAAGACATTGTGACGAATACTACAACGAAAGGCTAAGTATATGACTGCTCTAGCAGCAGCAAAGGAGGGCATTTGTGTCAAGAAGTTTGTTTGAAAAACTAGGTGTAGTTCAAAACAGGCTAATACTATGAAGATCTATTGTATGACAATAGATTCAACATGTTTTGAGCTCAAGGGACTAAGGTCTCACCGGAGGACCAAATTTATGCAATGCCATCTCATTGGTGAATGAGTGATGCGTAGAGACGCAAAGAAATGCAAATACACACGGACCTGAAGTGTCAGATCTGGAGATTAGGTTTACCACTAGCAATGCGTATGGATAACAGCTGAATGCCATAGGTGTTGGATGCGCAAGTACCAAACTAGATTATTGACTCTAGTGCAAGTGGGAGACTGAAGGGAATATGCCCGAGAGGCAATAATAAAGTGGTTATTATCTTATTCCATGTGTATGATAAATGTTTATTTTCATGCTATAATTGTGTTAACCGGAAACGTTAATACATGTGTGTTTAATAAACAGAGAAAAGGTTCCTAGTAATGCCTCTCTTTATACTAGCTTGTTGATTAACGGATGATCAAGGTTTCCTGGTCATGAACATTGGATGTTGTTAATAACAAGGTCATGTCATTGGAGAATGATGCGATGAACATACACCCACAGTAGTTATAGCAATACGATCATGTCATCAAGTTTCTATTGCTGTATCAAACTTTCACGAAGTAACTCTAATCCTTAGACCATGAGATCACGTCAATCACTGACACCGGAAGAGTACTTTGATTCCATCAAACGTCACACCGTAACAGGGTGATTATAAAGGTGTCGTTGGGTACTTGGAAAGTGTTAGTTGAGGCTCGTGGATCAAGAGTGGGATTTGTCCATCCAGATGACGGAGAGATATACTCTGGGCCCTCTCGGTGATATCACATTGACATCGCTTGCAAGCACGTGACTGGCTCACGAGGATGTTATATCACGGAACGAGTAAAGAGTACTTGTCGGTAACGAGATCGAACTAGGTATGGATGATACCAAATGATCGGATCTCGGACAAGTAAAATATCGCGAGACAAAAGGAATTGGTTACGGAGTTTTGGTTCACACGATCACTAGTTCATCGTTGAGTAAGTGGGACTCATCATGGATCTCCAGATCCCGCTGATGATTATTGATCAGAGAAGAGTCTCTGTCATGTCCATTTTATTCACGAACCGTAGGGTGACACACTTAAGGATTCGTTGACGCGTTTGAGTGGATACGGAACGCCGGAGAATATACAGGACAACACATGGACTGTTTTGATAAAACTGCTGGAATAGTTTGGGTATATCAAAATAGTGCAAGGGGATAATTGTTAATGTGTTCATTGAATGAAGTGTTCATCAATGAAGTACTCATTGAATGAAGTGTTCATTAATTTGAGTGACATTAAACAAGATAATTAAAAGTGTTTTAATGTGATAAAACTCTTGGAATTTTGAGTGGAGAATTATGGAAGTTATGGGAATAATGTGTGACCCTTTGTTTTTGTGAGTGGAGAGTCCACCCACATGATGAGGGGAGAGGTGGGGGCACCTCTTGGGGCGTGCTACCCCTTGGGGGCTGCCTCCCCCTCCTATATATAGATGGGTGGAGACCCCTCTACACACTCATTCCTCCATCTCTCATATGCCCTTTGGTTGGCATCTTCCTCCCCTTGCTAGCTGATCCAGTTTCACGAGTACGGTGCTTAGGCGAAGCCCTGCTCAAGATCTTCTCTACCACCACCACCACTATGTTGTAGTGCTGCTGGAGTTCCCGAGGATCCACTACTTCCGCTGCCCAACTGGAGCAAGGGGCGGAGGTCGTCACTGAACTGTACGTGTGACCGACTACGGAGACGCTGCCCGTTCGTGGCGTCAAGTCTTCATCACGACCTTGAGGTCGGCGAGTGTTCGACTACATCACCCACGAGAATAGTTCTCGTTAAAGCTTTTGGTCTTCGAGGGTGAGTCCTTCTCAAACCGTTACAAGTGATCTTCTAGATGTGATCTTGGCTGTTACAACCGTAGGAAATTTTTTGTTTTCTATGAACGACCCCTTCAGTTACGAACGAAGCCTTTTTAGGAACCCATTCATCCTTTCGAATGGCATCATGCTGTGCAGGAATGTCGGCCCGAGGTCGATGATGTCGTCGACAGTATGGACACACAGATGCACCATGACGTCAAACAATGCAGGTGGGAGATACAACTCAAGCTCACATAATATGACAACGATATCTTCTTGTAACCTTTGGAGCTACTTCACACTGATCGACTTTCGAGAGATTGTGTCGAAAAAATTGCATAGACCAATAAGTGTGTCGCGGACGTGCTTATCCATTATCCCTCTAAGTGCAACCGGGAGTATTTGGGTCATCATCACGTGACAGTAATGAGACTTCATCTCGCTAAACCTTTTCTTCTTAATGTCTAGATATCTTCTTATCTTTCCACAGAAACCAGAACTAACTTTGATTCCAACAAGGCACTTGAAAAATCGATCGATCTCCTTCTGACTTAAGGCGAAGCAAGAGGGGGGCCAATAATGTTCTTTCTTCTTCTTGGCTTTTTTCCCCATGTCCATCTCCATCTCCGTCTCCGGCTCCATCTCCGTCTCCGTCTCTTCCGGGGGTGCTCCGTGAAGATTTTCCCTTATACCCAATATTTTCAAGTCAGTTCTTCCCTTTGGCCTGTCATTAGTCTTCTCCGGCATGTTCATAAGTGTTCCAAGCAAGATCTCGAGAACATTCTTCGTGATATGCATTTGATCAAGGCTATAAGGAGTGTCGATGATCTTCCAGTATGGCAAATCCCAAATAAAAGACTTCGTTTTCCATACCCTCAGGAGTGGCTCCAGTGCCTTTTTCTTCTTTCCCGGTGAGGGGCACTCTTCCCATTCATCCAACAACATTTTGATTTTGGTGCCACTCCTCTTATGAGGAGGTCCTCTCTTCTCAACCTCTCCATTGAACAGATATCAACGCTTTCTCCACTGGTTATCTAGTTCTAGCCATCTTCGATGCCCCATGTACACGGTTTTCAAGGTCCTGAGTTTCGGTAGCTGCAGAGACGCTGTATCATCCATGCACCTTGTGCATCCGCAGTGTCCGTGGCACACCTGTCCTGAGACATATCCGTAACCGAGATAGTCATGCACTGTCGTGAGAAACGCGGCTCTCATCATGAAATATTCTCCTTCGAAAGCGTCCCATGTCCTGACCCCAGGTTTCCATAAGACCTGCAACTCCTCTTTCTGTAGCTCAAGATACAGATTTATGTTGTGTCCCGGTTGTTTCGTCCCTTGAATCAACATACTCATGTGTATGTATTTTGTCTTCATGCACTTTCAAGGAGGAATGTTGTACATCCATAGAAACACGGCCCATGGTGTTCTGGTTGCCATACGGATTCATGCCATCGGTACTCACACCAAGCACGATATTTCGTGGATCAACAGCGAAATCTGCATCTTCACGTTTTAGTGCTCTGCACTGGCTAGCATCTGCGGGGTGTCTCAACTTTGGCTCATCTCCATCATCCGGCTTCTCCCGTTCCTTGTGCCAGCGCATTAGCTCTGCTTCCTTACGATCAACGAAATACCGATACAGACGGACAGTCAACAGAAAGTACCACACAAATTTCTGAGGAGTTTTCGTCTTTCCATCCTTCTTGTATCGAGAAGCATTGCACTTTGGACAAATGGTTTTTTCTGCGTTCTCGTTCTGATAAATGATGCAATAGTTGATGCATGCATGGTATCTAACGTGTGGCAAATCAAGAGGGCACACGATTTTCTTGGCTTCCTCGATACTAGTAGGACACATGTTCCCCTTGGGATAAGTTTCTTGTAGAAAATTCAAATGCTCATCAAGGCTTGTGTCACTCCATTTGTTTTTTTTCCTTCGTCTTTAGAATACCGAGCGTGAAACTCAAGCGGGTGTCCTCTGGTCGGCAACCTTCATACAGTGGAGTCTTCGAGTCTAACTCCAGTTGTGCCAGCTTGGCCTCCTCTCTAGAAGCAGCTGTTTCGCTAGTCGTATTCTTACGAAGAAGTTCTCGAACATGAGGGTCTTGCATGACTGAACTTAGTACAAACGAATCAGATTGTTGCGTTCCACCGTCTTCTCCATATCCACCATCTTGTTCTTCATTTATGACATCTTCTCCATGTTCGGCATCTTCTTCATGTATGACATCTTCTCCATGTCTGGGATCTTCTTCATGTATGACATATTCTCCATGTCCGGCATCCTCAAAATCATCTTTAAAGGTTCAAATGGCCACCTTTAAAAGGGTCTATCCAGACTTGTTCTTTGCATTTTCGACACGGACATTTTATCTCCTTGCGATTATTCTCATGCATGTCCACCACCGCGGCTTCCAAAAATCTTGTCATGTTCGTTAAATTCTTCTTCATGTTTCCTGCACGGTGTAAATTAATACAAAATCAAAACAGTTATAATCATGCATATATTCATAAACTCTCTTACAAATATTCGGCATGACCTTCCCTAAAAAAGGACATGTAGAGTTTGCCCGAAATTCGCTGAAACGGAAATATCGATATTTCGGAAAAACATAGGCAACTTTCATCATGTCATGCGCACACATCATTCGATGATTCGACAATTACATAACCAACTTGATCATCATCATGTCACACATAACAACCTTGATCATCATCATGTCATACACACAAAAAGTCATCATTTTCGAAAAGCACAACATTTAACCCACCTAAATATGAAAGATGATCTCCTTGCTAGCTAGTTTGGAGGAAAGATGATCAAGAGAGGAAATGAGAGTGTGGGATCTAGTTGGTGGGATAGAATGCAATACAAGAGAGTAAAAGAGAGCTAACTACATCACATATGTAGGAGTGAGAAATATGAGCAAAGGAAAGAGTGAGGGGAGCCATGTTTAATGGAGATGGTGCAGAGCAAAGAACAGTGGTGTGAGGAGGAAGGGGAGGAAGAAGAGGAAGAAGAGAGTGTGAGGAGGAAAGGGAGTAAAGAGAGGGAAAGAGAGAGCATTTAATGCTCCTAGCGCACAATCAGCAGCAGGGGCACGAAGTAGCGCCGCAACTAACCTAGCAATCTACAGCGCGGGGTAGACGACGTGCGCTGTTGGTAGGTGGGACCACCAAAACTGGGCCAGGGCTAGCTACATTAGCAGCGCGTGTCTGGCGGCCCGCTCTGTAAATGACAGGAACATCTACAGCGCGGGCATGTCGACCCATGCTTCTAAAGTATCACGGCATGGAGGCCGCAGTTGGGACAACTATTTAGCAGCGCGGGCTTCTCTGCGTGCACTGCTAATTACTACATATCTAAAGCGCGGTGCAATCAAGGTGCGTTGCTAACATTTTTTTGTAGCGCAGCCTCTGAACCCCGCGCTGCTAACGTCCATTCTTTTATGGCCATTATCCTAGTAGTGTGAAAGTAAAAAAAAATTGGGTTGCCTCCCAAATAAGAGTATTCTTTTATGTCTTTTATCTAGGCATGATGCAAAAACATCAAGTTTTATCAAATCCATAAGAATACCTTGCCCGTGTAACGGACTCATAAGATAACTTAATCTTTTTTCGAGGGAAGTATTCCATTCCCTTTTTGAGGGGGAATTGTAATCTAATTTTCCCTTCTTTCATCTCAATGATAGCACCAACAGTGCGGAGAAAAGGACGTCCCAAATTAATTGGACATGAGGGATCACACTCAATGTCCATAACAAGAAAATCAAGGAGAACATAATTATCATTGACAACAATATAAACATCATCAATCCTTCCTATAGGTTTATTTACGGAAGAATCAACAAGACGAACACAAAAAGAACATGGATCAAAATGTTTTTGTTTACCTTACGTATAGATTGTTAATGCAATTGTCTGTTGCTTTGAGTTTACACTTTGGGTGGGGCTCGCAACTTAATACCAGCGAGATGTTCTGGATAGATATCTCAAGGTGGATAATTAGTAGTAGATGCAGATGGATTTCGGTCTACTTGCCTTGGCGTACTGCCCATACTTTTGAGCACTCTTACTTTCAAGTAGCATAATTAGCATTGCGGTGCGTTTATAATTCCGTCAATTTCCCAGCTGTAATTTGTTCACCCAGCTTAGTTGTTTATCGCCTTTTGGGAGAGAGACATCACTAGTGAACATCATGGGATCCCGTTCCATATTTCCACCATTGTGTACACCTCCACTTTATTTATCGCTTTTACTTTTCATTGCATTTATCACTATGACTATCTCTTGCGATTGACCCTTTGTAAAAGACAAGGCCGAAGAGATTGTCAACCCCTCTGTACTCGTTGGGAGCAAAGTTATTAGTATGTGTGTGAAGGTCCACGTCAACTTATATGCTTTAGGCAACTTAATATCTGGCGCCGTTGACACCTACTTGCAGAATTCGGAGTCCGCCAGTTTGATAAACCTTGGTATCTTCACTGAGGGAAACTTGCTGCTAGGCTACATCTCAACCTTCCACTTGGGGTAACCAACGAGGGGCGATAAGACATCAAGCTAATTTCTAGCGTAGCTGCCGGGTTCTCCACTCTTCAAGATAGGGGAGTTGCACACTATCTTTTACCTTTTCTTTTTAGTCTTGTTAGTTTACTTTATCGTTTTTAGCTGAGTGTCCTTTATCAAAAACCACAAAAAAATTGTTTATCTTGTTCCTTCTTGCTGCTGCTATTATGGGTTCCACTGAAAACAATAAGTTGTGTGACTTCACTAGTCAAACATGAATGACTTTATCTACACTCCAATTGTTACAACTACCACTTCAGCATCTTCTTATCAAATTAAACCTGCTTTGCTAAATCTTGGTATGAAAGAACAATTCTCTGGTGCTGCAGATGATGTTGCTTTACACTTGAATAACTTTGTTGAACTATGTGATATGAAAAAAATAAAGAAGTAGAAGGTGATATTGTTAAGATTAAGTTTTTTTCCTTTCTCCTTGAGAGGAGGAGCTAAATTTTGGTCTAAATCCTTGCCTAGGAATAGCATGGATTATTGGGATAGGTGCAATGATGCTTTATTGGGAAGTACTACCCACCTGCTAAGATTATCCAATTGAGGAGTAATATTATGATTTTTAAGAAATTGGTGAATGAACACGTTGCCCAAGCTTGGGAACGCATCAAATCTCTTGTTAAAAACTGCCCTACGCATGGTGTGACTACTTGGATGGTTATCCAGAATTTTTATGCAGGCTTGAACTTTACCTCGCGGAATCTGTTAAGAGTCGGCCGCGGGAGAAACCTTTATGTAAAAAACACTTAGTGCTGCCACAAAACTATTAGATGAGATGATGACAAACTATTCCCAATGGCACACCGAAAAAGCTCCAACAGGTAGGAAGTTAAACTCTGTCGAGGAAATCTCCTTCCTAAATGAAAAAGTTGACTTGATTATGTCTTTACTTACTAAGCAAGATCCTATTGATCCTCATGAAAAAGTTTCTCAAGAGCAAGTTGATGTTAATTTTATTTCTAGGAACAACTTTAATAATAATGCTTATAGGAGTAATTTTGGTAGCAATCCTAAACCGTTCCCATCCAACAACTATGGGAACAACAACACTTATCCTAGCACGAAAAACTCCACTTCTGAAATAGAGATCACGCTTAAGGACTTTATCACTTCTCAAAAAGCCTTTAACAAGATTGTAGAAGAGAAATTAGAAAAACTAGATAGCATCTGTTCGAAGGTTGACAACATAGCTCATGAGGTAGAATTACATAAGATTAGAACTCCTCCCCTTGAGGAGAGGAAAACCACACCCATGAATGCTATCCAAGTCCAAATTAATGAGAATATTAGAATGATAACCAAACTTAATGATAGATGGGCTAGAGAAAAGGAAGAGGAAGATAGAATTAAGAGCCTTCCTACATACACAACTATCTCCGCTATACATGTTGAGGATCTCAAAACTTTTAGCACCCAACACATCCCTAGTCCCACTGGACCTATTAATGGTGATGCTAATACCTCAACCTTAGGACAAGAAACTCCTATCAATCTAGAGACTACCAAACCTATGAGCTTAGATGACATCACCACCACTTTAGTTAATGGTAGGGATCTTGATTTTGATAATTGTAGTCTCTCAGAAGTTATCACCTTTTTAAAGAGAATGGATAAAGACCCCTAGATTAGCATACTTAACATTGCTTTTACTGAGCATATTACCAATGCTCTTATCAAAGCTAGGGAGGAGAATCTCAAACTTGAGACTTCTATCCCTAGGAAGCATGAAGATGGTTGGCATCCCATAGTAAAAATTAAATTAAATAACTTCTCTTGCTATGCTTTATGTGATGTTGGATCTAGTGCCCCTGTTATGCCCAAAAGAATGTATAATATGCTTAATTGGAAATCTTTTGATACTTGTTCTTTTGTTCTTTGTCTTGTTGATTATTCCATAAAGAAACCATTAGGAAGGATTGATGATGTGCTCATTATTGTCAATGACAATTATGTCCTTGTTGACTTTCTTGTTCTGGACATTGAATGTGATCCTTCATGTACAATTATTTTGGGACGTCCTTTTCTTCGCACCGTTGGTGCTATCATTGACATGAAAGAGGGGACCATTATATTTCAGTTCCCCCTCAAAAAGGGAATGGAACACTTCAAGTTACCTTATGAGTCCATTACACAGGCAAGCTATTCGTTTGATATTGATAAAAGTTGATTTTCTTGTATCATGCCTAGCTAAAAGGCATAAAATAAAGCGCTAGTTGGGAGGCAACACAAGACGTTTTTTACTTTCAGTTTTAGTGGTCTTGATGCTTGTTACTACTGTAGGAACATCATTGCATCTTTATTTTCAAGGTTTGTGCCAAGTTTTAGCCTCCGATTGCAAGAAAGTTCAAAAGTTGTGACGTGTTGTCCAGAAACAGATTCTCTCCCCTTGACGGAAAAATTCCGCTAAAATCGCCAGATCATCTTTTTTATCCTATTTTTTGACAGAATGCTACATACAATTTTTTTCGTGCGTCTGTTCCGAGTTTTTTGATTTGAGTTGCAGAAGTACCCCGAAAAAATTATTTAATACCTGCTGGTCTGTTTTTCACATATTCTGCCACGTTTTGCGTTACCTTCATTTTGCAAACCTTAAGCTTTCTTTTTCTTTGAAAAATCTATTTGGCAATCTTTATAAACAGTAGATCTTCAAGAATATATTTATTTCTAGTAGAGAAAAATTCTTTTATCATGGGTACTAACCACTCTAATCAGCATATGATGAGTTTCATATGAAGGGAGTTTTCAAGTATGCGAAGGGAGATGATGCAAGAAGATTCAGGAGGTCAAGTGCTCAAGCTTGGGGATGCCCCCATGCACCCCCAAGAAATATCCAAGGAGACTCAAGCATCTAAGCTTGGGGATGCCCCTGTGCATCCCCTTCTCCATCAACAATCATCAGTTCCTCCTTCTCCATGCTATATTTTTATTGCTTCATATGTTATGTGCTAGACTTGGAGCGTCTTGCTCTTTTATTTTTAGTTTTGTTTTAGTTTTGTTTTCTGTTCATAACAAGTTGGATCCTAGCCTTCTTTGTTTGGGAGAGAAACACGCTCCTCTCCACCATCGAACACAACATAGGCTTGCATGCTTATCTTTCTTTTTGTGTGTTCTATATCTTTTCATAGCTGCTGCCATGTTTAGCTCTTAGTTTTCATGCTTATATTTTTAAGATCTTTTGTTTAGGTTGTTCTAGGAACTCTCTTGAGTCTTCATGTTTATCTTGTTTAGAGAGTTGGCTTGTTGCACTGAGTTGTGTGTCTTGCATGAGTAGGTAATTAAGGTTGCCATTACAAGTGTAGTAGTAACATGCAATAGTTTTGATGTATTGATGAAAGTAATGTTTGGACATCAAGTGCCAAGATCTTGAACCTATTAGTGATATGTGTCATATTTTGGGCAATCCGTGCTTATTTTCAAAAACTAAAAAAGTTAGTTGGGAACTCTAGCTACCAGATGGATCGCTAACCTATGGAGGGGTTGGAATATATAGAGTACCCTCACGTACCATGGGTCGAGGATGCACAAGGATAACCAAACCCCCATACACTCCTCCTCAGGGTACTCGTCTCTTTGTGAACCACCCGATTAGATATAGAGTTACCGATAATAAGTGCATGAGTTCTTCGGACTAATGCGAGTATTCGATTGTTGGCACTTCCACCTTCCATATTTTGCTAGCCTCTTCGGTACCATGCATTGCTCTTTGTCACCTTGAGAGTTGGAACATACTTCGCCGGTGCATCCAAACCCTTGGCAAGATATGCTCTGTCATCATAAACCTCCCTATATCTTCCTCAAAACAGCCACCATACCTACCTATCAAGGCATTTCCATAGCCTTTCCAAGATACATTGCCATGCAACATCCATCATCTCATGACTTGATCTTCTTGTCATACATGCTTTTGCTTGAATCATTGCATATCCTGCTACACTGCCAGCAGAGGCATACATTTGCATACATCATGATAGTTTTTATTCTTCTTTATGTTTGAGTACTTCTTGTAAAGTGTGAAGATCTTCTATATTCTTGTAAAATACAGAGTGTTGCCCTTAAGTGAGGAAAAGATCCCAAAAAGAACAAATTAAAAGATCCCAACGAGGACAAATAAGGGATAAATAGAAAGAGTCAAAGAGGCCACAAAGTACAAAAAAATAAAAAAAGATAGAAGGGGGCAACACTACTATTCCTTATGAAAGATCCACACTCATACTCTATTGTTATATTTATACTCCATAGATATTATCATTCATGCATAACTATGTGGGGACCCTTTCACTATAAAACTTGGCTTGCATATTCCAGGGATGAGCCTCCTCAAATGAGCTCTAGTTCTTCATGAGCAAGAAAGTTGGATGCACCCCCCACTAGTTTCATTAGAGAGGTTAGCTTAGCTCACATGTGCATCTGTTGCATGTCAATCCCTACTCCTCACATCATATATATATCATTTGACCTTCTCTCGCCTATTATTGTCCTCATTGATGTGAGCCTTTGACACCCTTTTTGTCTTCCTTTCCCATCATTTACCTCTTTGGCATCCTAAGTTCCAACGTATCTTGCTTGCGGTCATCCATTGCATGAGTGCTCAAAGTCGTAAGGGAGAGGATCAGTTTGACTTGTACCTGACTAGTGGTCTGGGGATGAGTCAAAATAAGATCCCGAAAGAGACCAAGTGTGAAAGTTTAGTAGATTAAGTTCTCAATTATATATATATATATATATATATATCTAGTCCCATCTCCCATTGCTTGCACGCAAACACCATTTGGAGACATTCGAGTCATGGACAGCGAGAGCTCTAGCACCTTTATGTTTATACTTTGCTAGAATTAATGCTAAGACTCTTGCTTGTTATTATGTTGACATGAATTGCATATCGTACTTGCTTTACTATGAATTTATTATATGTGTGTGTTAGCATGTCACCACATAAATTATCTATGTTATCATTTACCTACTCAAGGACGAGCATGAATTAAGCTTGGGGATGTTGATACGTCCCAAACGTATCTATAATTTGTTCTTGTTCCATGCACTTTTATGTGACATTGCTACATGTTTTTATATACTTTTATATCATTTTACACATATTTGGACCAACCTACTAACTCAGTGCACCTAGTGCCAGTTCATGTCTGCTGATTTCTTTAGTTGAAGTGAATTTTCCCCAATATAAAATGCCAGAAAAATCAGAATAAAAATCAGCGTCAAGGAAGCTTCCAGAGCCACCGAAGAAGTGCCGGAGGTGGGTCCCACTCCTGGTGCCCCCTTCGACCTATTTTTACCCCTCGTCGCAGAAACCCTCGAGGATAATCCTGCATCGCGAAATACCTCTCTGTTCCTCCGCCACATCACTTCTAAGATCGGGAGCGCCAGAAGACCTCTTCCCGGCACCCTACTGGAAGGAGGATTGACCTCCGGGGACCTCTCCACCACCATGGACGCCTCCAGGATGTGTCGTGAGTAGTCTAACTTGGACCAAGCGTCCATTACCAATAGCTATGTGATGTCTTCTCTCCATCTTTGTTCTTCAATGTTTAGACCTTGTTAGCTGCCCTACATGATCAAGGCACATATGTAATTTTCCTGCTGTTTCTATGCTGTGTTTGCTGGGATCCGATGGATTATGAGATTATGTTCAGATCGTGATGAGTTATATATTTGGTTTACCTTTTATATTTTGTTCTTGAGTAATTCTTGCATGTTCTCAGTTGCTTTTTATTGCTTTGGAAAAGTAGTAGATAGTGACTCCAAGAGGGGGCGTTATGCATGATTGTGGGTTCATGCCCCCCGATGTCTAGCTTGAGTGAAAGAAATATGAGACTAGGGGATGTGCTGTCGCCACCAGGGAGAAAACAACGGTGCTTGTAATCGCGGTTGCAAGGATTGTTTACCTTACACATAGATTGTTAATGCAATTGTCTGTTGCTTTGAGTTTACACTTTGGGTGGGGCTCACAACTTAATACCAGCGAGATGTTCTAGATAGATATCTCAAGTTGGATGATTAGTAGTAGATGCAGATGGATTTCGGTCTACTTGCCTTGGCGTATTGCACATACTTTTGAGCACTCTTACTTTCAAGTAGCATAATTAGCATTACAGTGCGTTTATAATCTGTCAATTTCCCAGATGTAATTTTTTCACCCATCTTAGTTGTTTATCGTCTTTTGGGAGAGAGACATCACTAGTGAAAATCATGGGACCCCGGTCCATATTTCCAAGATTGTTTACACCTCCACTATATTTATCGCTTTTACTTTTCATTGCATTTATCACTATCACTATCTCTTGCGTTTGACCCTTTGTAAACGACAAGGCCGGAGGGATTGACAACCCCTCTGTACTCGTTGGGAGCAAACTTATTTGTATCTGTGTGCAGGTCCACGTCAATTTATCTCCTTTAGGAAACATAATATCTGGCGCCGTTGACACCTACTTGCAGAATTTGGAGTCCGCCGGTTCGATAACATTGGTATCTTCACTGAGGGCAACTTGCTGCTAGGCTACATGTCAACCTTCCACTTGGGGTAACCAACGAGGGGCGAGAAGCCATCAATCATCCAAAACACTCATGCCATACTTTTAATATTTATTCTTTGCACTCCCCGAGTCTAAATACACGGCATGCGAGTGTTTCGGTGAAAATACAATGGGCACGCAGCTTTGATCCTCACTTCATAATTAAAACAGTTCAAAAGGTATGTTGGAAGAGAACAATGGAAAGCTAAGAAATCATATGCTGCATCGGCGAGCGAATGACTTACTTGGGAGAGTAGGTCATGAGAAATAAATCTTTGCACTCGTTCTCTGGCATGAAGTCTTTGATGTACCCCGCCGCGAGATTCGCGTCCCCGTCGTCCATCAAGACGCTTTCACGCATGTAGAAGGGGACCAATATTGCGACGCTCGGGGTCTGATCTCTCTTGATACTCATAGACATGATGAGCGAGACAAACGAATCATGCTATGGTCCATCCGCTTCAGATGAAACAAGTTGTAGATTTTTGAAACATCAGGATTATCATATCCGCGGGGACACTGGTGATGAAGCCCATGTTAAGTGGCACCTTGGCCATGAAAACCGGGTATGAGGGGTTCTTTTCTCGAAGAAGCATCTTCTCTGATGTCATAACACTGTTATGAACACTCTGCATATCAAAATTTGCAAGCTCGAGCATATCCTAAGGTAGCATCGGCCTACCCTCCACATGGATGTCAAACATGAGATCCTTGGGTCTTGGTGGCCCGTCCTGAGCCCGGATCGGCATCGGAGGTTGGCTGCTCGAAGTGCCCTTCTTTCTTTTCTGTCCCTTCTTCTTTTCCGATTTCGAGCAGTCACCGGCCTTTATCTGCTCAATGGCCGCCTTATGGATGTGAACAGGCTGAGAATAGATCTCCTTGTTGTATCTGCTTGAGGCTCGATGAAGGTGCAAGCTGCTGGAGACATCTCCTGAGAAGCTGTGAAGAGATGCGTGGAGCAAGAAGGTTTCGCCGAAGGATCAGCTAGATCGCGAGCTTCCTCGTCATGCTGGTAGGCTCCTTCAATAGGAGGCATGAAGCCACCATCACCAAATGAAGTGTTGACGAACTCGTCGGCCTGGATTTCATCATCATCAAGATCATCATCTTCGTTCGGTTCTTCTAGTTGTGCATCGATGGTATCAGTGTGGTGCCCCCCCATCATCAAACGCATTTGGCTCTTCAACCATAGGAATGACGGCTCGTCCTCATCGTATCCGGGGGGTTGAATGTGAGGTTCAACTCTCTTGTTGCCCGAAATCACGAGAGATATTTTAACCCTATGCATATCCTATGCCATCGGCCTATTGTGAATCATTATGTTTTTTGGTTGAAGGATTTTACCTTTGGCAACATGATGATAAGAGAGTTGACTAGTGCAACGCCTCTCCTCGTTGGTTACCCCAAGTGGAAGGTGTGATGTAGGATAACGGCCAATTTCCCTTAGTGAAGATACCGAGTTTGAGCTCAATCCAGTAGGACTCCGATAATGATAAGTAGGTGGAAAAGCGAGCAACGCACCGTTTGAGATATTGCTCTCTTAACCTGGACCTGCACACAACACAAACAACTTTGCTTCCCAACGAGTACAGAGAGTTTGTCAATATCTTCTGCCTTGTTGTTCACAAAGGATCAAACGCAACAGATAATGATAATGATAGCAACTGAAAGGTAAACACAGGAAAGTAAATGAGCGTGTAAACAGTGATGAGAATATGGACCTGGGTCCCGTGATGTTCACTAGTGATGTCTCTCTCCCAAAATACGATAAAACTGCTATGTGAGGTAAACAAATTACAGATGGGCAATTGCTTGATGGCTTCTGGCCCCCTTCGTTGGTTACCCCAAGTGGAGGGTTGAGATGTAGTGCAGCAGCAGTTTTCCCTTGGTGAAGATACCAAGGTTTGTCTCCAGCAGGACTCCAGAGATGATAAGTAGGTGTCAGCGGCGCAACTGACGCGGACCTGCACACAGACACAGATAACTTTGTTCCCAACGAAGTTCAGAGAGGTTGTCAATCTCTCCGGTCTTGTTGTTTACAAAGGATAAAACGCAAGGGATAATAATAGCAACTTGAAAGTAAATGCAAAAAAGTAAATATAGCGTGGAAACAGTGATAAGGATATGGACCGGGATACGAGATGTTCGCTAGTGATGTCTCTCTCCCAAAAGACGTTAAATTGCTATGCGAGGTAAACAAATTACGGAAAGGCAATTGACAGGATTATGAACGCACTGCAATGCTAACTATGCTACAAAAGAAAGGAAGAGGTTCAAAAGCATAGGCTGTACGCCAAGGTAAGTAGACCGAAATCCATCTGCATCTACTACTAATCATCCACCTTGACATATCTATCCAGAACATCTCGCTGGTATTAAGTTGCGAGCCCCACCCAAAGTGTAAACCCAAAGCAACAGACAACTGCATTAAAAAGAACTCTGCGTAAATTAAACAATCCTTGTAAACGCGGTTACAAGCACCGTTGTTTTCCCCCTTGTGGCAACAGCACATCCCCTAGACTCATGTTTCTGTCACTCAAGCCTGTCATCGGGGGGGCATGAACCCACAATCTAGAACACAACTCTCCCTCTTGGAGTCACTACCTACTACTTGGCCAAAGCAATAAACAGCAACTGAGAACATGCAAGAATTACTTAGGAACAAAAATATAAGAGATAAAAACCAAACATATTACTCTATCACAATCTGAACATAATCTCATAATCCATCAGATCCTATCAAACTCAACATAGCAATGGCAGAAATATTACAAAGGTGCCTCGATAATGTTGGGCAGCTCACGAGGCCTAAACAATGAAGATCAAAGAGGGGAGGCGAACATCACATAGCTACTGATCACGGACCCATGGTCCAAGGAAAACTACTCACGAGACATCCGGGGAGCATCCATGCTGGAGAGAAGACTCCCGGAGGTCAATCCTCCCTCCGGAAGGGTTCCGGGAAGAGGTCTTCTGGTGCTCCCGATCTTCGGAAGCGCGGCGGCGGCGCAACAGAGGCGAGTTCGCGGAATAGGGTTCTGCTCTTGGAGTTTTCCCGTGACGGGGGATAAATAGGCGAAAGGGGGCAGCCAGAGGTGGGCCAGGGGCCCCAGGCGCCCCCCTGGCATGGCCAGGGGTGGGGCCGCGCCGGGTGGCTGCCTGGTCCCCCCTGGCTCCCCTCTGGCCCCTCCCGAGCTCTTCTCGAAGCTTCCGTCACGCTGATTTTTTTATCTAAATTTTCCCGAATTTTTCTGCACTTTTTATATGGGGGAAAACTGAAATAGAAAAACAGCAGAAAACAGGAACTGGCACTGGGGTGCACTAAGTTAATAGGTTAGTCCAAATATGATCAAAAATGTATGAAAGTGTATCTAGATCATAGAAATATCACACAAAACATGCATGGAGCAAGCAGAAATTATAGATACGTTTTGGACGTATCAACATCCCCAAGCTTAATTCCTGGTCGTCCTCGAGTAGGTAAATGATAACAACATAATTTCTGTGGTGACATGCTAGCAACCATAAAAGAACTTTGAAAAGTAAAGCAATCAAGGTTAGAGATTCAATTCAAGTCATAACAGGCAAGAGTCTATATTAGCATTGAAACAAGTAACAAAAGAACAATAGGTGCAAGAGCTCTCGCTGTCCGTGACTCGAATGCCTCCAAATGGTGTTTGCGTGCAAGAAGGTGGATAGGGAATACGAGAAAGAAAGTATTTTTGTGTTGAGAACTCAATCTACTAAAGTTTCACACTTGTTCTTCTTTGGAATCTAATTCGTTGTGGGCTGCCTCCCAAAAGAGCTTCTTTAGAGCCATTAGCTAGGCTTAAAGATTATAGAAGATGCTCTCACAAGAATAAGAATTTTGAAGCAAAAGAGAGCATCAAGAAGCAAATGTGAAACACATTTAAGCCTAACCCACTTCCTATGCATAGGCATCTTGTAAGAAAATAAATCAAAGAAGCACAAAGTGACATGCATAGGAATGTAGAACAAGAACAACTTCAAAATTTTCAACATGAAGAGAGGTGTTTTTGTAACATGGAAGTTTCTACAACCAAACTTCCCTCTCTCAAAATAATTTTCAGTAGTATCATGAACAACATATAGAATATAACTATCACATAAATCATGTTCTTCATGACCTACAAGCAAACGTGTATAGTTTTCAACACGGTTTTTAGGAACATAAGATAAATGCATCCCAACACATTGAGCCTCAATAAAAGCATAGTTCTCCGGAATATGAATTGGAGATTTCAAAAGGATAATAGGACAATCAAGTGTGGGTGCAATTGAAACAATTTCATGCTTAACATGCGGAACTATAGAAAGTTCATTTTTGTCAGCATCATCCATAGTGGCATCTTGGCCATCAACAAAGCAAGTATCAAAATTTTTAGAAAGGGATATTTCAAGTGAGTCCTCGGAATCATGGGATTCCTCCTCAAAGCAATCATTGGCCTCTTCTTGGGAAGCAAGCATTTTATTTTTAAAATCCTCAATATAAGAATTGGAAGTATAGTTCTCGAAGCAATAAGCAAGAACTGCAAAGTTTTCAGACTCGAAAATAGTATCGTGATACTTTTCAATCAAAGAAGCAATCTCATAGGCACCTTTAAAAGCAACAAACTCTTCAATCTTTTCAACATCAAAGTAATCATAAACATATTTAGCATAAGAAGATAAGATCTCATTTTCAGTAAACTCACATTGGAAAGGGAGGTGTTTATGATCTATATTAGAACAGCAAGTGAAATCATAAATGTGGCACAAAAGTTTAGCATGGCAATAAGAAACATGGATTTGATCTCATAAGTGTTTCCCTTTCTGAGATAGGCGGTGCCGCGTATAATGAGAATGCTCATCCAATGACTTTCCCTCAACCAAGTCGGTTGGGTTTTTACCGCGAGCGCAAATTGATCGAAGACGATCCAAGTGAAACATGTTCATCCTACCATATTTGGGTGGTTCATCACCCATGGTGAGGATAGCATAAATAGGCAAAGCAAGACAAAGGCAAAAGGTAGCAACTATTTTTGTGGTTTTTCATAAAGGACACTAAAGATAAAAACTGAAAGGTAAACTAACAAGACTAAAAAAACAAAGGTAAAGGGTAGTGTGCAACTCCCCTATCTTAGCACTCGGAGTCCCCGGCAACGGCGCCAGAAAAATCTTTGCTTGATGGCTTCTCGCCCCCTTCGTTGGTTACCCCAAGTGGAGGGTTGAGATGTAGTGCAGCAGCAGTTTTCCCTCGGTGAAGATACCAAGGTTTGTCTCCAGCAGGACTCCAGAGATGATAAGTAGGTGTCAGCAGCGCAACTGACGCGGACCTGCACACAGACACAGATAACTTTGTTCCCAACGAAGTTCAGAGAGGTTGTCAATCTCTCCGGTCTTGTTGTTTACAAAGGATAAAACGCAAGGGATAATAATAGCAACTTGAAAGTAAATGCAGAAAAGTGAATATAGCGTGGAAACAGTGATAAGGATATGGACCGGGATACGAGATGTTCGCTAGTGATGTCTCTCTCCCAAAAGACGTTAAATTGCTATGCGAGGTAAACAAATTACAGAAAGGCAATTGACAGGATTATGAACGCACTGCAATGCTAACTATGCTACAAAAGAAAGGAAGAGGTTCAAAAGCATAGGCTGTAGGCCAAGGTAAGTAGACCGAAATCCATCTGCATCTACTACTAATCATCCACCTTGAGATATCTATCCAGAACATCTCGCTGGTATTAAGTTGCGAGCCCCACCCAAAGTGTAAACCCAAAGCAACAGACAACTGCATTAAAAAGAACTCTGCGTAAATTAAACAATCCTTGTAACCGCGGTTACAAGCACCGTTGTTTTCCCCTTGTGGCAACAGCACATCCCCTAGACTCATGTTTCTGTCACTCAAGCCTGTCATCGGGGGGGCATGAACCCACAATCTAGAACACAACTCTCCCTCTTGGAGTCACTACCTACTACTTGGCCAAAGCAATAAACAGCAACTGAGAACATGCAAGAATTACTTAGGAAAAAAAATATAAGAGATAAAAACCAAACATATTACTCTATCACAATCTGAACATAATCTCATAATCCATCAGATCCTATCAAACTCAACATAGCAATGGCAGAAATATTACAAAGGTGCCTCGATAATGTTGGGCAGCTCACGAGGCCTAAACAATGAAGATCAAAGAGGGGAGGAGAACATCACATAGCTACTGATCACGGACCCATGGTCCAAGGAAAACTACTCACGAGACATCCGGGGAGCATCCATGCTGGAGAGAAGACTCCCGGAGGTCAATCCTCCCTCCGGAAGGGTTCCGGGAAGAGGTCTTCTGGTGCTCCCGATCTTCGGAAGCGCGGCGGCGGCGGTGCAACAGAGGCGAGTTCGCGGAATAGGGTTCTGCTCTTGGAGTTTTCCCGTGACGGGGGATAAATAGGCGAAAGGGGGCAGCCAGAGGTGGGCCAGGGGCCCCAGGCGCCCCCTTGGCATGGCCAGGGGTGGGGCCGCGCCGGGTGGATGCCTGGTCCCCCTGGCTCCCCTCTGGCCCCTCCCGGGCTCTTCTCGAAGCTTCCGTCACGCTGATTTTTTATCTAAATTTTCCCGAATTTTTCTGCACTTTTTATATGGGGGAAAACTGAAATAGAAAAACAGCAGAAAACAGGAACTGGCACTGGGGTGCACTAAGTTAATAGGTTAGTCCAAATATGATCAAAAATGTATGAAAGTGTATCTAGATCATAGCAATATCACACAAATCATGCATGGAGCAAGCAGAAATTATAGATACGTTTTGGACGTATTAGCGATTGACAGGATTATAAACGCACTGCAATGCTAACTATGCTACAAAGAAAGGAAGAGTCTCAAAAGCATGGGCGGTACGCCAAAATAAGTAGACCATAATCCAATTGCATCTACTACTAATCATCCACCTTGAGATATCTATCCAGAACATCTCGCTGGTATTAAGTTGCGAGCCCCACCCAAAGTGTAAACCCAAAGCAACACACAACTACATTAGAAAGCACTTTGCGTAAAGTAAACAATCCATTCAACCGCGGTTACAAACACCGTTGTTTTACCCCTTGTGGGAACATCACATCCCCTAGACTCATGTTTCTGTCACTCAAGCGTGTCATCAGGGGGCATGAACCCACAATCGACCATAAAGTTCCCTCTTGGATTTACTACCTAATACTTGGCCAAAGCAATAAACAGCAACGGAGAACATGCAAGAATTACTTAGGAACAAAAATATAAAAGATAAGAACCAAATATATTACTCTATCACAATTTGAACATAATCACATAATCCATCAGATCCCATCAAACTCAGCATAGCAATAGCAGAAAGATTACATATGTGCCTCGATCATGTATGGCAGCTCACGAGGTCTAAACCATGAAGAACAAAGAGGGGAGAAGAACATCACATAGCTACTGATCACGGCCCCATGGTCCACAGGAAACTACTCACGGCACATCTGAGAAGTGTCCATGGTGGAGGGGAAGCTCCCGGAGGTCGATCCTCCCTCCGGAAGGGTGCCGGGAAGAAGTCTGTTGGCGCTCCCGATCCTGGAAGCGCGGCGGAGGAATAGAGGCGAGATCGCGAAAAAGGGTTCTGTCTTGAGGGGTTTCGCGTCACGGGGAATAAATAGGCGAAGGAGGGGTAGCCAGGGGGGCCTCCAGCAGTCCAGGCGCCCCCTAGCGCGGCCAGAGCCTAGGCCGCGCCAGGTGGCCTCCTGGGTCCCTGGTGGTGGCCACTCGGCCCTCCTTTGGGGTTCCGGAAGCTTCCGTTGCGCTGATTTTTTATCCGATTTTTCCCGAATTTTTGGAGTACTTTTAATATTGGGAAAACCTGGAATAGAAAAACAGCAAAAAACAGGAACTAGCACTGTTGTGCATTGAGTTAATAAGTTAGTCCAAATATGATCAAAAGTGTATGAAAGTGTATCTAGATCATAATATCACACAAAACATCCATGGAGCAAGCAAAAATTATAGATACGTTTGGTACGTATCACAACATCCTTCAACTCGCCATCGACGACTTTTATTAGAATGCATGGAGTGTCCTCCTGCGAAAGATATATATGCATGTAGGCATCAGAGATATGCCAGTAATAAAAGGCAAGGAGATTAATTCCTCGTTTGAGCTACTGACGCTTATAGTTACGTTGAGGGCGTCGAGCTCGGCCAATGAAGAGACCCCGCCGACGACCGTGGGCATGCAAGAGACGAAGGCCGACCTATTTTGGCTACCGTCGAGTGCATTATTAATATGCCCCGGTTGGTCGATCGTGGCTCGAGGAGTCAGCATGACGTCCGGCGCCGCCTTGGTGTTGGCGGCCGGAGTCACCAATACGGCAGTAGTCGGTGCGGGAGTCACCAATACGGTGGGAGACAGGACTGCCACCGTGGTACCTGATTTGCTGCCGACAAAGATGGGGATCGGTAAGGGCCCTTGTCCACCATGCGCTTGCCAATTCTCTAGTGACTTCATCATTTCAGGAAGGAGGGCATGCATTGTCTTTGCCACTTCGTCCTAGACAAGCTGCGGAAGAACGTTCACTTTCTCCTCAAGTCCACGAACATAAGCGACGTCTTCTTCAGTCCTTCTCGCCTTGTTCCCCCTCGAGCCCGACTGCTCTGGTTTTCAATAATATGATGACCAATTTGGGTCCGCACCAAAGCCGACTACACGGTCGGCTGACGATGGCTTCACCTCCACGTGAACCTTCTTGACCTTGTTCAACGCCCTATTAAAAGGGTTATCCCACGGGCCGGCCGACTCAGCCAATGTTTCCTGCGATTAGGCGACTTTCATTTCCTCTTGCTGCAGAAAGAATGTGAAACATTAAGAAATTGAACTTTGTTAACTAGAATCCAATCGACAAGGTCGCATGGTAAACTACTTACCACAGCAGTCGTAAACTTTTGAACCTTAGGATCGACAACTATATACGAGGTTTCTTCGTCCTTATAGCTTCGGTCCCTCACAAAGTATTCGTTCTGCGGATCACAATTGTATTGCTCGTAGGCGTTAGGTAGGCTCGCAATAATAAGCTCAGCATCTTCCTTGTCCCATTTAGTCTTGGAACTTCTGTAACCGTCGGCTCCGAGATGGTGGCTACCTATGACCTGTGCCCGCGTCACCATGCCCTATGCACTCACGGCCTTGGCTGCCTTGGACTCACACCTAACCTTGAAAAGGTTTTAGTTAGCTTCGTCGATCACTGGCTCTTTCTCCTTGATCTCCTCCCAGGTTTTGTTGTCCTCCAAAATTGCCTCCTTCACCCGGGTTTTCCAACTGGACAAGGCTTTGCTCATCTTCCTGAGGGCCCATTTGTTTACTTTGTTCCCTTTGAGGTTTGTGTTATTGTATGGGTCCAGGAACTTGTATCGTCCGTGTAGCTTATTGATAAGGAGATGACAATAATGACTATTGTCACGACTCCTTAGGTTAGTCATGGTGATCGGGACGGTGTTCCGGAGTATCGCCTCGACTTGACGGCCGTAACCTTCCGGAAAAAGATGGGGCTCTGTAGGAATCCCAACGGAGGTCACGGCTGTAAACTCTTGCCTGATGATGCCGACTTTGGTCGTTTTCCGACTTCGCTTCCTCGTCTGTCTACCATCTTTGTTTGAGCCACCGGCATCATCGTCGCCGGTGTTCCTCTCCCCTTCTGTACGCTCCTCCTCCATGTCTTCCTCCGATGAGTCGGACTCCGACTCTATCTCCTCATCATACTCCTCCTCGCCCGGAGGTACTTCCTCTTCTGCAGGCTCCTCAAACTTGTAAGGCCCGATATGCGGTACTGTTCCAGATCTAGATGGTTCCATCCAGATCCGGGGACGAAGCACATATCGGTCCCACCGCGACATATTACAATGCCATATGCCCCGGATTTCCAACATGATATCACAACATTACAGCTACAAGGATACAACATCTCATACAATCGTCATACAACTTCCTTAATTACAATACATCAGCGGAAGATACATGTATGAGTACAGACTACAATCAAATGCCTAGTGGCAAAGGTAAAACACACCATTCCCATAACCACACGGGTCCAGGCTCTTCGCCGGGATCCACCTAACTAGTCGTTGTCGAGTCTCCGCGCAGGCGTCCAGAAGAAGGATCGTCGAGCTCCTCTGAAGTCCAAGATCATTTGCATAACGTGCGTAAAAGAGAAAAGAAGGGGTGAGATATATCAACAACTCTTGTAACTAACTTCTTACGGTAAGATGGGGGGGTAGTGGTGAGGTTGCAGTCGCACTAGCAATATATGAGTGGCTAACGATCTATTTTAGAGTAAGATGAGAACCAAGCATTCGATGAGGAATCACCTCCAACAAGTCTGATATCAACTACTTACGGAAACATAACACCTATCCTATCCTTTTCCTCCCCTTCGTATCCCGACGAAGAAGAGGTAGTCAAGGCACACACATGTTGATCAAGTTTATTAAGATTATCTCAGTTGTTGGTGTCTATGAACAATGAGTAGGTCTCAAGTCGTCCATAACCGTGGACACGGCTTCTCGAAAAGATTTAACCCTGCAGGGGTGTACCAACTTCCCATTACAAGGCTCCGCACGCACGCACCTCTCTCTCTCAGTTGCTACCCATCATAGGAAACCATTTTATGATTTATTTCAAAGAGATCCAAAACGACAGGTCCCTCTAACTAACAACGCACAAATCCAGGTGGCCCCCGGGAGTCGACACCCAATCCAAGTGTAACAGCCCATGAACAATAATTGGAAATCATCATCAGATTGTACTTTGTCTGTTGACTTTGTAACTTGGGATGATGCTAAAGATTATAATTTCATGTGATGATTTAATTTTCCAACAAGATTTTAGTTCATTTGATTTGCTTTTGAATTCAAACAAAGTGGTTCAAGAAGGGTGTTTGAGGATTTTTCTATGTTGCATGCATGCTCCCCTTGACCCCAAACTTGGCATAGCCAATTCTTTGCCCTTCCCAAGCTTTTCAAAAGCCTTGCAACATTTTTGCCAACTCCAAAAATGTTGGCCACAGTTCAATGTGGTTGGAATTTTAAAAAATGCCCCCACATTTTAGTTGCTCACAAATTGGTCAAACCAATTTTAGAAATTGGAGAATATTGCAAGGATCCCAATACATTTTTTCATATGTTTTTCACTCTCATGGTTTTCTCTGGAAAACTCTTGGATGTTTGCTGTTTTGAATAAATGGAAATTTCCATTTCTTTATTTGTTTTTGGAGGCACAGGACCTGCCAGGCCCAGCCCAACAGGCATGTCCCCGCTTCCCCGCAGCCCACCTGTCCCGCGCCAGCGAAGCGGTACGAAGGATGCTTTCCGCGCCGTTCGATCTTGATCGGAGGGGCCTCCGTCATCTTCTTTCAAGCGTGTCCAGGGTCCCCTCCATCTCTCTCTCACAGCCGGGGGGAGGCATCGATGTCGATGCGGCCGACGTGGCCAGGAGGGCTCCCCCCTTAAAAGGAGCACACCCGAGGTCACCAGGAACCCTAAGGTTCCTCCTCCCCCGTTTTCCCCTCAAGTCGCTGCCGCCACGCTCGGGAATTCCTTCCCCTGTTCCGCCATGAGCGCCGGTACAGAGTTCGAATTCACCGTCACCGTGCCTCCTCGTCGAGCGCGCGTCCTTTGTCCCCTTCCTTCACGTGTTCCTAACCCGTTCCCGTCGACAGGTCGCAGTTAGGAGGCCTGCTGTGATCCCGCGTCGTGAGCACCCGCAGCACCGCCGTTCTGCCTCAACGTCGGCCCGCCGCATCGTCGTCGTCTCCGGGGTGTCGAGATCTTCTCCAAGCCCCCTTGGTGAGAACGCCCCTGTTCCCTGTTCCCCTCCGTCTACGCCCGTTGGGTTTCGTGAGTTCCCCTATTCCGTCTGCCGTGCCCACGGGTCCCGCCTTGCCGGTGATCACCTTGGCCGTAGCTTAGCCTAGCCATGCGCGGACGTGCTCTGGCTGCGTCTAGAGTGGGTGTATGGACTCAAAGGAGTCGCCTTTGTCCACTTTCGTTGTGCAGTTCTGAATCAGTGGACAGACCTGTAGCCGTGGAGTTTTCCAATGAAGCTAGCGTCTGGTCCCGGCGTCTCCGGTGAGGTAGGGAGGTGGAGACGTGAGCCTGGATGTTCCAGTAGTGCGTAGCACCTGTGGGTTTGGCCGTCGGAATTCCCTGTGCATGGCCAGGGTCGCCGTGCTTTGCCTGCGTGAGTTGTCTGAACTTTGGTTCTTCAGTGTTCGCAAGTTCAGAGAGCTTGCAACCTGTTTAAGTGGTTTAGCTGCTATCCTTTGTCGAGCAAACGCTTAGTGTCGTAGTGGTAGCGAGCAGAGAAAGAGAGAGAGAGAGACGTCGCGGGTTCGAGTCCCTCTAGGGACATTTTTCCCACCTATTTTTGCAAAGGGGCGAGAGGCTGACATTTGGGTCCCGCGCGTCAGTGGCCCAGGCTGGCCAATCCGAGTGGGCTGAGCCCACTGCAGTCCAAAGCAGAGAGGAGATGGGCCAACATTGGCCGAGAGCAGCCCACCTGGGGCAGAGCTATCCTTTTTCTTTTCTTTTCTTCTTCCTTTTCTTTTTTGTTTTAGTTTAAATTCTCATTTGAATTCAAATTCAAATCTGAATTTGAACTTTATCCTTTTCTGCCACAATCATAGCATCCCATATATGGTTTTGGGGTAGTTTTCCCCAAGGATCAGCATGGTGCTAATGGTTTTACCATTTGGGCTTTTTCCAAAATGAAAGTAGTGCATTTTGCACTCGGATCCCTGTTGCTATGAATTTGCACACTGTGTTTTGTAAATTCAAAGGGTTCTTGTCCTTTTGATCTTTCAGCTCCAGTTCCTGTCACCATGAATCTTTGCATCTGTGGACCAGCCCCTAACATATTTTCATATGCAAGTGGCTGGGAATCTTATCACCTGTTGAATCTTCCTTGGTGTCAAATTCCCCGACACATTTTTCCGTCTCCGGAATCAAAATTTATTTCAAGATGTTTTTATTGTTAATTGTTGTTATTGTTTCATGCCATGTCATGTTGCCATGTTTTTTGCACCAAAATTAAGGCTATGACTAGAGCCATAAAAATATAAGTAATTGCATATGAAGTTGTTGACGTGTCGTCAACACCTCCATTTAAATTTGACTAGATAGGGTCACGCAATGTCTATTAAACTTGATCAGCTCATCCATGCTTGAGCATTGTTGATCTCGTTGTTTACTTGTGTGCTTTCCTTGCCGGTACCTTACGCTAGCACCTGAGACTGCCGAGGAGACTTACGTGGAGGTTTTCGACACCGAGCCCGAGGACCCTGCTACGTCTGCTCCATCGACCAATTACCCAGGCAAGGGGAAGATTACCATTACTTGATACCTTTCTGCCTACTTGCCTAGCTGTAGTCTAGAACGATTGTTTGATGCTATCCACCTTGCTTATGCCACAATCAAAACCAAACAGCCATGATCCCCACATCCCTGCAAAACATTGTATTGCTAAGTTACCGCTGCTCAGCCACTGCTTAGTATGAGTAGGAAAACTTGCTGCTTACCCTATGCTATGGTTGGGATATCATGTTATTAAATAAGTTGGTCGATATTTATTATTATGATGTTAATTATACTTGACGAAAGATGGGAGACCGGGCTGTTCCCGCCAGGTGCTTTGTTCCATTCGAGTCACCTAGGTCCCGAGTTTCGGGTATTGTGTTTCTTGACGAGCGTGCCTAATCGTGTGTGGGATTCTATGGGGTCCTCATGTCTTATCTACCTAGCTTCAAACAGTTCTAGTGGTGGCCCAAGATGATTTACTATTTGCATACGTGTGTGTGCTTGGTTGGTACCCCAACATTTTTCGAAACGACCCGGGCCAGCGGAGACATGGTTTCTCATGTTGGTCCAAACCTAGAAGCTAGGGGGTTGTCCACATATGTTTGGGCCACTAACCTGACCTCGTCCAGATGGTTGAGGCCGATTCGAAAGCGCGGCCGGCTTTTGAGTTAGATGTCGACTCACCGGGGGCCACCCGGAATTGTGCGTTGCTAGTTAGAGGGACTCTGACATTCTGGAGTTTCAGGCGTTTACCCAGCCAAGTGGAAACCAGGCGTACATGTGAAGCCTATGATGGGCAGTTGGTTATGGACGACTTGAGACCTACTCCTTGTTCATAGAATAACATCAAACTGGATCATAATTAAAACTTTCCTACCGTGTGAGTGCCTTGGCTGCTTTTCTTCGTCCAGGGGGACCGAGAGAAGATAAAGGTTGTGTTATGGTTGCCGTAAATAGGTGAATAGTAGAATTATGACACGATGTCACGTTCCTTTCTTGGATCTTTCCTCTACTCTAATAGAACGAACGCCACCATATATGCTAGTGCGTCTGCAACCTTTCCAAATACTTTGTCTTAGCGTAGGAAGTTAGTTATCCTGTAATGATATAATCTCACCCCTGGTTTCCTTTTGTGCTTTTACTGTTTTGCCTGATCGGCCGCTGCAGTTGACTACTACCTCGACCCGAGTACTGGACATTACTTCATGGAGGTGCCCCCGGAGGACGACGATGAGGATGACTTCGTTCAGTAGATCCTATAGTTGGGTTCCGACGTTCAATGGGTGGACTTGTTTATGTGCAGCCCTCTCTAGGGCCATTTGGATTTTGACCTTACTCGGTCGTGATTGTCTTTCGCTTGTTGCATGATGTACTGTTGGGTCCATGGACCTCTGAGATGATGTAATAAATACCAGTGGCGATGTATGCCCTGGACTCTATATATTTATGTCTCACTATAAAGTTCATTGTTCTTATATCTGTTGTCGAGAATCCGGCAGCGACACGAGTGCGAGTGTCGTGAGTCGGTGGCCTTTTATGCGCCACTAAGTCGAGCGGGAAGCGAAAACGACTAACTTGAGTTAGCACCCCATCGGGGGCCTTACAACTTGGTATCAGAGCAGGACTGATTGTAGGATCCCTTACTGGCCGAAGTTGAGTCTAGAAACTATTTTGTAGTTATTAAGGAAAAATCGGAGAGTAGGAACTCTTTCTTTTTCTTCTTACCCCACCCTCCCATCCCTTTTTTCGTGAGGAAGTGAAACGTTGTTTTCTCTCTACAACTTATCCCCTTTCAAAACAAATCTAGGTTCTCGTTTACATGAGGCTTCGATTCCTCTATAATTTTTTGCTAGCGACGAGAAGGGTTGGCGTACGTTGAGAACACTGAGCCGCCACTTGGGTTTGATAGCTCCACCTCGCTTACGGCGTACCTCAGGTGAAACTCCTATATAGGGATGGTTGGCATCCTCCGAATGTGGTTCCTCCCCCTATAGGAGAACGCTTCGGCGGGCCGCTCAGGGCAGATGTCTCAATGTTCAGGTCTTCAACCACTCGTATATATATTTCTGTGCTCGCTAACAGATTATTATCTTCGATTCAGATGATCTCGGTTTGGGGATTCAAGTAGCACCTAGCTTTCGAATTTCCGGGTTAACCTTGATGGATATTCAGCCTTCGGCTTGCTCATACCTCGTGAGGAAGTTTTGTTGTCAATATTGCTTTATCTTCTGGTTTCATAAATGTTTCTACCATGTTCTCATAAGTGTTCCTGTATACAGGATGCGAAGAGCGAACATGCCGCCTCCAGAGAACCCTCTCCTTGGGGAGGTTGTGACCGCGGTGGCTCAGGGCACAGCTGCGATCTTACATATGCTGCAGTACACGACTCTACATCAGATCCTTGCTATCAACCCCCCAGGTTCTCCGAGGCTCGAGACCCTCTGGAAGCGGATGATTGGATCGCAGAGATCAAGAAGCACTTCAATGCAAACACCGTCAGACCAGTCGACTACGTCACCTTCCCCTCCTTCCAGCTTCAGGGTGCAGTAGCCAGTTGGTATGATACCTACAAGGCCAACAAGGGCGATGCTTTCATCACGTGGGGACACTTCGTCGCGGACTTCAGAGCAGCACATATTCCGAGTGGCTTGATGGACAGGAAGCGAGAGGAGTTCTTGGCTCTGAGACAGGGTGACAGGTCAGTTCAGGAGTACAACCTGGCCTTCGTCAGGCTCGCCAGGTTCGCTCCGGAGGAGGTCAGCAATGAGACCAAGCGCATTGCCAGATTCCGTGGGGGCCTCAGCACAGAGATCAAGTACGCACTCACCCAGTGAAACACCACGCTGTTCTCGCAGTTCGTGGATCAGGCTATCCGCCAGGAGTCAGCCAGAGCAGAGTGGGACGCAGACAGGAAGCGCCAGAGAGAGAACAGTTCCGCAGTGATGGTCCACAAGAAGGCAAAGACTTGGGTCACAGAGGTGCCACCGCAGAGGCAGAAGTTCCAGCAGAGGGGGGCAGTTGTCCGCACTTTTTCCCGCCCTCCCGTCCCAGTTCAGCAGGGGCCTCGCTTTACACCACCACACGCGAGGCCACCCAGGCCGCAGCCCCAGCCCAGGCCAGGCGTGATCTGCTATAAGTGCAGAGAGCCGGGGCACACTTCTCCCAATTGCACCGATCCGCTCTTTGCTCAGCTCCCACCGCCTCCACCTCGCTCTACTCCGAGCACTTCGATGGTGAAGGCACAGCCACGTGCAGTTCGGGTGAACAATGTGATGATGACAGATGCGCAGCAGTCTTCAGAGATCGTTCTTGGTAGGTTGCTTGTGTGTTCAGTTCCTGCAACAATTTTGTTCGACTCCGGAGCTTCCCATTCTTTCGTCTCCGAGAGGTTCGCTGATGAGCAGGTCCTCACCTTGGAGTATTTTCCCGGTTCGTTGTCTATTGTTTCTCCCGGTTCCAAGATGGCTTCTTCTGTCCGTGCCCCGTTTGTAAGAATCAATATTCAGGGTCTCCTTTTCTCCGCTTCCTGGATTTTGCTTCCACGTTCCGACATTGACGTCATCTTGGGCATGGATTGGCTTGTTCAGTACAAGGCCAATATTGATTGTCCGACCCGATCCGTGAGGTTGACACGTGATTCAGGCGTAGAAGTCTTGTACACTTGTGGCTCAGTGGCAGGAGCAACACAGTTATACGCCTTGAACGCAGGAGTCATCCCTTTGCTCGAAGAAGTCAGAGTTGTCTGTGAGTTCCCAGACGTCTTTCCAGAGGAGTTTCCAGGAATTCCCCCAGTTCGAGCTATTGAGTTCGTTATTGAGCTAGATCCTGGTACTCAGCCGATTTCTCGGCATCCGTACAAGATGTGTTCGGAGGAGTTGATTGAGCTAAAGAAGCAGTTGACAGAGTTGGAGGTAGGCGGTTTTATCCGTGCCAGCACTTCCCCTTGGGGCGCACCAGCTTTGTTTGTCAAGAAGAAAGATGGGACTAGTCGCTTGGTCCAGGACTATCGTGATATCAACAAGAAGACCGTCAAGAACAAATACTCTCTACCCGGCATCAATGATCTGTTCAAACAGTTGAATGGGGCTAAGGTGTTTTCCAAGCTTGACTTGAGGATGGGGTATCACCAAATCCGTGTTCGTGAAGAGGACATTCCCAGGACCGCGTTCAGCACGCGTTATGGGCTGTATGAGTTCACAGTCATGACTTTCGGGTTCTCAAACGCCCCTCCAATATTCATGAGAGCTATGAACTATTTGTTCCAAGAATGGCTTGATGTGTTTGTGATCCTCTACCTCGACGACATTCTTGTCTATTCCAAGTTAGAGGATGAACATGAGGAACATCTGCGCCTGGTGCTGCAGAAGCTGAGAGAGCACCGGTACTACGCCAAGTTCTCGAAGTGTGAGTTTTGGCTGGACAAGGTCAATTTTCTGGGCCATGTTATTTCCGCTGAGGGAATTGCGGTTGATCCAGAGCGAGTCCGCACTATTCAAGAGTGGGCTCCGCCGAAGAATGTGAAGCAGCTAAGGAGTTTTTTCGGCCTCGCCAGTTATTGCAGGAGGTTCGTGCAGAATTTCTCCAAAATAGCAAAGCCAATGACTGAATTGTTGTGCAAAGGCAAACGGTACATTTGGTCACCAGCTTCAGGTGTTTTGTTATGCCTCATTGCAAGGTCTAGGAGGAGTTTTGATGCAGGGTAGGAATATTGTGGCTTATACCTCACGACAGTTGAAGACGATTGAGAGGAATTATCGCACGCACGACTTGGAGCTTGCAGCAGTTGTGCACGCCTTGATCACTTGGCGACACCTCCTCTTAGGGAGGAAGGTGGATCTGTTCACCGACCACAAGAGTCTGAAGTACTTGTTCGCTCAGCCAAATCTGAACTTGAGGCAAAGAAGATGGCTTGAAACCATTACTTAGTACACAGTTGATATTCAGTACAAGCCTGGGAAGGCGAATGTCATAGCTGATTCGCTGAGCCGCAAGGGAGATTGCAATAATATCCAGGTGCAGAAGATCCACCCTAATCTGTGTGAGTCCTTTCGAAGGCTAAATCTCGAGCTAGTTCCAGCAGGCTACATTGCCAACCTTGTGGTAGATCCCACTATCCATGAGAAGATCCGTGAAGCTCAGTCTGGCAGCTCAATGATACAAAAGATCAAACAGGGTATTGCCGCCTCAGTTCCAAAGTACGGTTGCTTTTCAGTGCATAATGACGGCACCGTGTTGTTCGAAGAGCGAGTTGTTGTTCCTAAGGAGGGTGATCTCAGAGAGGTCATCATGAAGGAAGCCCATGATTCCAAGCTATCTATTCACCCTGGTAGTATAAAGATGTATCAAGATCTCAAGCAAAGCTTTTGGTGGACTCGTATGAAGCGGGATGTTTCTCGTTACGTGTCTCAGTGTGATGTGTGCAGGAGAGTGAAGGCACAACACCAGAAGCCTGCAGGGTTGCTTCAGCCACTTGAGATTCCGGAGTGGAAATGGGATCACATAGAGATGGATTTCATCACAGGCTTCCCCTTGTCGCAGAAGAAGAACAATGCCATCTTTGTCGTCATTGACAATCTTTCCAAAGTTGCCCACTTCTTTCCAGTGAAGGACTCCATTTTAGCAGCTCAGTTGGCGGATTTGTACACCGCAAGAGTTGTATCTTTGCATGGCATTCCCCAGAAGATCAGCTCTGATAGAGGCAGCCTCTTCACCTCTAAGTTCTGGCAGGCCTTTCAAAAGGCGATTGGTACGACAGTGTTGTTCAGTACTGCTTATCACCCTCAGACAAGTGGGCAAGTTGAGTTCTCTTACAACAACACCCTCAGCCGTATGCTGAGTTCTCTTACAACAACAGCTATCAAGAAAGTCTGCAGGCATCACCGTTTGAAGTCTTGTATGCCCGCAAGTGCAGGACACCTTTGAATTGGTCCGAGACAGGTGAGAGGAAGTTGTTCGGGCCAGATGTGATCCAGGAGGCAAAGGACAGAGTGAAGATTGTCCTAGAGCACCTAAAGGCAGCACAGTCTCGGTAGAAGGCCTATTTTGACAAAAGGCACCATGGTGTAGCATTTCAGGTTGGTGATTGGGCGTACCTGAGAGTGTCTCCATTGAGGGGAACTCACCGCTTTGGCATCAAGGGAAAGCTCGCTCCAACATTTGTCGGACCTTTCCGCATCCATCAGACTAGAGGACCTCTTGCCTTTCGGCTCGAGCTTCCAAAGAGTTTTTCCATGGTGCATGACATGTTCCATGTGTCCCAGCTAAAGCAGTGCTTCAAGAAGCCAGAGCAGGCCGTTGACTTGGGCGAGATACAGCTGAGTGCGGAACTTTCCGACTCAGAGCGTCCAGTCCGTGTTCTTGAGACGTCTGAGCAAAAACTCGCAACAAGACCGTCAAGTTCATGAAGGTCCAGTGGGCACGTCATTCGGAGAAGGAAGCAACGTGGGAGCGTGAAGATCATCTCCGTTCCGAGTATCCTGAGTTGTTTCAGGCTTAGATCTTGGGACGAGATCCTGTGTTGGTGGGGGAGTGCTATAACAGCCCATGAGCAATAATTGGAAATCATCATGATATTGTACTTTGTCTGTTGACTTTGTAACTTGGCATGATGCTAAAGATTATAATTTCATGTGATGATTCAATTTTCCAACAAGATTTGAGTTCATTTGATTTGCTTTTGAATTCAAACAAAGTGGTTCAAGAAGGGTGTTTGACGATTTTTCTATGTTGCATGCATGCTCCCCTTGACCCCAAACTTGGCATAGCCAATTCTTTGCCCTTCCCAAGCTTGTCAAAAGCCTTGTAATATTTTTGCCAACTCCAAAAATGTGACCCACAGTTCAATGTGGTTTAAATTTTCAAAAATGCCCCCACATTTTAGTTTCTCAAAAATTGGTAAAACCAATTTTAGAAATTGGAGAATATTGCAAGGATCCCAAAACATATTTTCATATGTTTTTCACTCTCATGGTTTTCTCTGGAAAAATCTTGGATGTTTGCTGTTTTGAATAAATGGAAATTTCCATTTCATTATTTTTTTTGGAGGCAGAGGACCTGCTAGGCCCAGCCCAGCAGGCCTCTCCCCGCTTCCCCGCAGCCCACCTGGCCCACGCCAGCGAAGCGGTACGCAGGATGCTTTCCGCGTCGTTCGATCTTGATCGGAGGGGCCTCGGTCATCTTCTTTTCAGCGTGTCCAGGGTCCCCTCCCTCTCTCTCTCTCACATCCGGGGGGAGGCATCGACGTCGAAGCGGCCTCCAGGAACCCTAAGGTTCCTCCTTCCCCATTTTCCCTCAAGTCGCCGCCGCCACACTTGGGAATTGCTTCCCCTGTTCCGCCATGAGCACCGGTACAGAGCTCGCATTCACCGTCACCGCGCCTCCTCGTCAAGCGCGCATCCTTTGTCGCCTTCCTTCACGTGTTCCTAACCCGTTCCCATCGACAGGTCGCAGTTAGGAGGCCTGCTGTGATCCTGCGTTGTGAGCACCCGCAGCGCCACCGTTCTGCCTCGACGTCGGCCTGCCGCATCGTTGTCATCTCCGGGGTGTCGAGCTCTTCTCCAAGCCCCCCTAGGTGAGAACGCCCCTGTTCCCTGTTCCCCTCCGCCTAAGCGCGTTGGGTTTCGTGAGTTCCCCTATTCCATCCGCCGTGCCCACGGGTCCCGCCTTTCCGGTGATCACCGTGGCCGTAGCTTAGCCTAGCCATGCGCGGACGTGCTCTGGCTGCGTCTAGAGTGGGTGTATGGCCTCAAAGGAGTCGCCTTTGTCTTCTTTCGTTCTGCAGTTCTGAATCCGTGCACAGACCTGTAGCCGTGGAGTTTTCCGACGAAGCTAGCGTCTGGTCCCGGCGTCTCCGGTGAGGTAGGGAGGTGAAGACGAGAGCCTGGATGTTCCAGCAGTGCATAGCACCTGTGGGTTTGGCCACCGGAGTTCACTGTGCATGGCCAGGGTCGCCGTGCTTTGCCTGCGTGAGTTGTTTGAACATCGGTTCTTCAGTGTTCGCAAGTTTAGAGAGCTTGCAGTCAGTTTAAGTGGTTTAGCTGCTATCCTTTGTCTAGAAAACGCTTAGTAGCGTAGTGGTTGCGAGCAGAGCGAGAGAGAGAGACGTCGCGGGTTTGAGTCCCTCTGGGGACATTTTGCCCACCTTTTTCTTCAAAGGGGCGAGAGGCTGACATTTGGGTCCCTCGCGTCAGTGGCCCAGGCTGCCCAATCCGAGTGGGCTGAGCGCACTTCAGTCCAGAGTAGAGAGGAGATGGGCCAGCTTTGGCCGAGGGCAGCCCACTTGGGGCTGAGCTCTCCTTTTTTTTCTTTTTTCTTTTATTTTCTGTTTTAGTTTAAATTCTCATTTGAATTCAAATTCAAATCTGAATTTGAACTTTATCCTTTTCTGCCACAATCATAGCATCCCATATATGGTTTTGGGGTAGTTTTCCCCAAGGATCAACATGGTGCTAATGGTTTTACCATTTGGGCTTTTCCAAAAATCAAAGTAGTGCATTTTGCACTCAGATCCCTGTTGCTTTGGAATTTGCACACTGTTTTTTGTAAATTCAATGGGGTCTTGTCCTTTTGATCTTTCAGCTCCAGTTCCTACCACCATGAATCTTTGCATCTGTGGGCCAGCCCCTAGCATATTTTCATATGCAAGTGGCTGGGAATCTTATCACCTATTGAAACCTTCCTTGGTGTCAAATTCCCCGACACATTTCTTCGTCTCCGGAATCGATATTTATTTCACGATGTTTTTATTGTTAATTGTTGTTATTGTTTCATGCCATGTCATGTTGCCATGTTATTTGCACCAAACTTAAGGCTATGACCAGAGCCATGAGAAAATAAGTAATTGCATATGAAGTTGTTGACGTGTCGTCAACACCTCCATTTTAATCTGACTAGATAGGGTCACGCCATGTCTATTAAACTTGATCATCTCATCCATGCTTGAGCATTGTTGATCTCGTTGTTTACTTGTGTGCTTTCCTTGCCGGTACCTTACGCTAGCACCTGAGACTGCCGAGGAGACTTACGTGGAGGTTTCCGACACCGAGCCCGAGGACCCTGCTACGTCTGCTCCATCGATCGTTTACCCAGGCAAGGGGAAGATTTATACCATTACTTGATACCTTTATGCCTAACTGCCTAGCTGTAGTCTAGAAAGATTGTTTGATCCTATCCACCTTGCTTATGCCACAATCAAAACCAAACGCCATGATCCCCACATCCCAGCAAAACATTGTATTGCTAAGTTACCGCTGCTCAGCCACTGCTTAGTATGAGCAGGAAAACTTGCTGCTTACCCTATGCTATGGTTGGGATATCATGTTATTAAAGAAGTTGGTTGATATTTATTATTATGATGTTAATTATACTTGACGAAAGATGGGAGACCGGGTTGTTCCCGCCAGGTGATTTGTTCCATTCGAGTCACCTAGGTCCCGAGTTCCGGGTATTGTGTTTCTTGACGAGCGTGCCTAATAGTGTGTGGGATTATATGGGGTCCCCTTGTCCTATCTACCTAGCTTCAAACAGTTCTAGTGGTGGCCCAAGCTGATTTACTATTTGCAAACGTGTGTGTGCTTGGTTGGTACCCCAGCAGATTTCGAAACAACCCGGGCCAACGGAGACATGGTTTCTCTTGTTGGTCCAAACCTGGAAGCTAGGGGGTTGTCCACATATGTTTGGGCAACTAACCTGACTCTTCCAGACGGTAGAGGCCGATTCGAGAGCGCGGCCGGCTTTTGAGTAGGATGTCGACTCACCGGGGGCCACCCGGAATTGTGCATTGCTAGTTAGAGGGACTCTGACGTTCCGGAGTTTCAGGCGTTTACACAGCCAAGTGGAAACCGGGCGTACATTCGAAGCCTATGATGGGAAGTTGGTACACCCCTGCAGGGTTAAATCTTTTCGAAAAGCCGTGTTCGTGGTTATGGACGACTTGAGACCTACTCCTTGTTCATAGAATAACATCAAACTGGATCATAATTAAAACTTGCCTACCGTGTGAGTGCCTTGGCTGCTTTTCTTCGTCCAAGGGGACCGAGAGAAGATCAAGGTTGTGTTATGGTTGCCGTAAGTAGGTGAATAGCAGGCTTATGACACGATGTCACGTGCATTTCTTGGATCTTTCCTCTACTCTAATAGAACGATCGCCACCATATATGCTAGTGCGTCTGCAACCTTTCGAAATACTTTTTCTTACTGTAGGAAGTTAGTTATCCTGTAATGATATAATCTCACCCCTGGTTTCCTTTTGTGCTTTTACTATTTTGCCTGATCGTCCGCTGCAGTTGACTACTACCTCGACCTGAGCACTGGACGTTTCTTCGTGGAGGTGCCCCCGGAGTACGACGACGAGGATGACTTCGTTCAGTAGATCCTATAGTTGAGTTCTGACATTCCGTGGATGGACTTATTTATGTGCAGTCCTCTCTAGGGCCATTTAGATTTTGACAGTACTCGGTCGTGATTGTCTTCCGCTTGTTGCATGATGTACTGTTGGGTCCATGGACCTCTGAGATGATGTAATAAATACCACTGGCGATGTATGCCCTGGACTCTATATAATTATGTCTTAGTATAAAGTACATTGTTCTTATATCTGTTTTCAAGAATCCGGCAGCGACACGAGTGCGAGTGTCATGAGTCGGTGGCCTTTTATGCGCTACTAACTCGATCGGGACGCGAAAGCGACTAACTTGAGTTAGCACTGCATCGGGGGCCTTACAGCAAGAGTCGTCCGCACTCTTAGATCGGACTCTTCCGGCTGACGCAAGTCGGATTACCGGGTCGCCTCACATGGGGCCGGGTCCTAGCTGATCGGGTGGACCAACAAGAGCAACCATGTATTCGCTGGCCCAAGTTGTTTTAAATGATTTCTGCTAGGAGCGACCCGACAGACATATATGCATGGTTTGGAAATGGTAAATCGGCTTTGGCCACCTCTAGAAATGTTTGAAGCTAGGTAGGTAAGAAAAGGGGACCCCATAGTATCCCACACGCGGTTAGGCACGCTCGTCAAGAGACACAATACCCGGAACTCGGGTCCTAGGTGACTCGAATGGAACAAAGCATCGGGGCGGGATAGCTTGGACCTTCCATCCTTCGTCGAGTATAGTCAACATTATAATAATCATATCATCCACAATAATATAATAATTTTATAGCCCAATCCAAGGAGTAACAGGATACAAGTTGATAGCATCATATCATGCATACTAAGCAGTGGCTGAGCAGCGAGCAATAGTAACATAGCCGAACTAGGTTTGCTGGGATGTGGAGGACATGGCTGTTTGGGTTTATTTGAGGGGCATGAATATGAAGTGGTAGGATCAAGCAATCGTTCTATCCTACACCTAGGCGCGAGTGAGCTGAAAGTTATAAGCATGATATATGCTCCCCCTTACCTGATGAGAAGAGGAAACCGAAGGTGTAGCCGATCGTAAGCTCGCATCGTCTCCGAGAGTAACCGCGGAAGCACACAAGCAGTGAACACTAGAAAGGCAATTAACGGAGATGCATCTATTACTACAAATCAATCACGAGAAAGCATCAACAAGAAGGCAACACGAGACAAGGCACGGTATCGCATCTATCACCGAGAGTGGTTACTAACAGGTTAAGTGGAGTATTCGTCACACACGACGATACAACATTTAGAATGGTTCAAGTTGTTTAGCTACACAACATGAGCAAAACTAGTTAACATGGCATCTCACTCAAGCATGGCATATCACACAATGATGGTAAGAGGTGAAGCACAAAGTAAACTATCTATGCTAGTCAATTTAAGTGAGGCACAATCCTAAACATGGCATATCACTACGTACCCCAGAACAATTAAAGGAATTTGGTACTTTTCTGTCCTAAACCATATTTTATTATGTTTATTAGCAAGCAAGAGCAGCATATTAACAACCTACACGAAATTCTCGTCAAATTACATATAAAGAACATTTTTATCGGAGCAACGGTTAAAAAGTTACGGCCTATTACATTTACAGTGGCAAGTAATGTAAATAGCAGGTAAAAAGCAAGTTAATAAGTTCAAACATGACAAAGGAGCACATTTTATTAATCTACGCAAAAAACTAAGCAAGTTTCATATTTAACGCGTTGCGATCCGAGCTACCGTTAATAATTACACCGCAATGTGCCAAATTAATAACCGAGAAACGGAAAAAATGTCTAACGGGACGAATTCGGAGCTACTGGACCTAACACATGAGCACAGACTAACTAATCGTCGCCCAAGGCACTACACAGCTATTGGGCCGGCCCACCTATCGCTACAGAAAAAAAAGGAAAAGGAAAAAAAAGGAGGCTCACCTTGCTGGGCTTGGCGCAGTTCGGCGGGTGGGCGGAGGTCAGCTAGGCCTCTGGGGCTGCGCGGCCCACGACAGGGACGGGCGGCCCGAAAGCTCCATGGTGCGGGCACGTGGCAGCTTGGGCGGCGGCGCCAGATGGGCCCGAGACGGGCCGCGGCGGCGCTTCAAGGACCTGCGGGGCCCAGACGTGGTGGAAGGCTGGCTGGGGCGACATGGCACTGATCTGAGCCACATATCGTCCAGATCAACGGATGTGGGCGATTTGAGTGCTAGGGTTTCGGGGTAGGAGGGGTTTTTGGGTAATTTTGGAGCACAAATGGAGGGGGTGGCTGCAAAAATATCATAAGGGGAACCCTAGAAGGGCTAGGGAGAGTGGTGATCTATATATTGGGGTGGTTGGCTGGCAGGTTTACGCAAATGCCCCCGGTTTCTCTTGCGCGCGTCTGGTACTCCACGTTTTTGACCGCCGGGAGTCCATACAGACTCCGATTCAGACGAAATCTCAAGCCACACGCTCAGAGCGGCGAGCCGATGAATTCCACCTCACGTCGATACCGTTCCGAGAACATTCTTACGGCACCCAATAAAATAATCTGTTTATTAAATAAATGGGGTTTTCGTTCCGGTGGCGTTGGCTGGTCTTGTGCCGGTTGCGACAGTGCTCAGGTGAAACCCGGTGTCGCAAAGGTCGTGTGCCATTGGGAAAAAGGTTTGGTCACGCATGACGGTACTAGAAAGAGGTGGAAATATTCAGCGATTAATAAATCGGCGAAGCAAATACTACAAACAATACAGGCAATCAACAAAATAATGCAACAATTTTTTTTATAATTTGGGTGAAAATCCCGGGCTGTTACAGAACTCCTGGGAATATTACCAATATTCCTTCCTTTTTTCCCAGCTGAGAAGAAGGTCCGGCACCGGTCGACATGTTTGCACTAGCTATAAATAACACAATATTAATAAATGCAACTACTTAATTAATTAGCACAAGTTAATTAATTTTGTTTCAGTTGATAATCGGGTAGCTTCTAGGTCAAGAAAAATAGGAAAGGTCATGCACGAATTCACGGAAAAACTGGGCATGACCTTTGCTGATTTTCATAACATAAGAGTGCCTCATTCTCAACCGAAACGGAAGGTAATCAACATATTTGGAGAAAGGACATAATGATTTGTCCCTGCAAAAAAAATGCCTACACATAGGCACAACCAACATATATATAGATACTGAAACAGTATTCAAACAATATTAAAAAACGGAATAGTCAATAAGAAACCTATTAACACCATAATATTCCAAAGATAACTGAAAATTTAAAATTTCTAATAACACCATTTCTCTCTCTCTATATATATATATATCTAAAGTGAATGTTGACAGTTTAAATAAGAGTGGAAAAAAGCTTGCACTACAATATAAAAACAGAATAGCCAATAAGAAACCTATTAACTACTTAACTCTTTTTTTAGGATTAACTCTTTAATTCAGTTCTACTAAAGACCATCTAATGGAGGAACAAAAGTATTGGCTCTTTGAATTTATACTAAATGAGTTGTAGAACAGAGCATATAAAATCTTCAAAAAAAAGTCATGCTAGTAGTCAACTATGCTATGCTAGCAAATACTAAGATAAGTATGATAAGCATTAACATGCTAAAGTAGAGACATTAACAAGATACTTATGCTAGTACTCAACTCAAAGGCAAACAAAGCTAGACCAATACAAGGCAATTAACAAACATCATGTACTTATCACACTAAAGAGAGAGAACAATTATCTTATTTATGCTAGCCTCAAATAACAAGTTTGTCAAGCAAGGTAAAAAAATTAATCACATAAACATGTTTGGCATCCACATCACTATTAATTTCCCATTCAAGGTTAAAGTAGTGACTACGCAATTTTTCAAAGGCTTAACTTCATTCATGCAAGACTAAACACTACTAGGAAACTTACACAATCATAAGCTAAGATGTCAAGACAACACTATCAGGATCATAAAAAAAGTAACAACATAAAAGCAAGCATAAGCCAAGTTTTAATAATGCTCACTACTAACAAACAACACATGCTTAACACGCCAAAATATCTAAGATTAGCCACCAACAGTACTAACATATAAAACAACTTTGAAAACCCTAAAACATTACTAAAAAAATTAGCACTAATCAACCACACAAAAAATTATAGATGATGATGATCATTGCTACTCATTTCAACTAGGTATGGATTTTTTGCCATGTTGTTTTTTCGAAAATATAGAAATTTTCAACTAGAAAATTAGGCACTCAAGAATCTCACTGTTGTGGTATATTTGGATGTAGCATCCCTTTTAAAACTTTCTATATTGTTCTTGCCACTAGTTTCATAAGATTGACATGACTTGAAATTGCCATATTTCTATCAACAGAAAATTCAGAAAATTGCAAAAAATGATGCAAGTTTCAATTTGATCTTAAAAGGGCACTTCCACTGACCAACTTGTTTTGCAGGGATGTAGAACAGGGAAGGGGGATCACCGGTGTCCCAAGCTGTCACCATTGGGATCACCGGTTCTAGACTATAATAGGTGCATACAACTCATAGATAGGATCAAGAACACCTCAAAATCAAGAAACAAAAGGGTGATCAGATCTGAAATCATGGCACTCGGGCCCAAAGTGGAAAGCATTAAGAGCAACAAGTTGTAACAGAGATGATAAACACCAAGTGATGATAGACAACATGCCCCCAACAATCTGATGAACTATTACATGATCTAACTCATCCAATCCCTACCATCCCCTTTGCCTACAGCAGGGAATTACTCACACATGAGAGAAGAAGTCATGGAGGGGTGATGGAGAGGCGATGATCATGACGATGGCGATGATTTCCCCTCACCGGAGAAGAACAAAGGGCCAAGGTAGGGAACCAGGGTGTGTGGGACCCACCCAGGAGGGTGTGTGGCGCAGCCAGGGGCTGGGCCGCGCCATGCACCCTTCTGGGTGCCCCCTGGCTGCCCTGTGGCCCCCCTTTGGCATGGTCGAAGCTTCGGGAATGCTGTTTTTTTATATAATTTTTGTGGGATTTTCCAGCGTACCTAAATATCCAGAAACCTGCAAAGTAGAAAACAAAACTGGTAGCTCTGATTGTGTGTTCATGCCCCCCGATGTCTAGCTTGAGTGACAAAAACACGAGATTAGGGGATGTGTTTTTGGTACTAGGGAGAAAACAACGGTGCTTGTAACTTTAGTTGCGAGGATTGTTTACCTTACGCATAGATTGTTAATCCAATTGTCTGTTGCTTTGAGTTTACACTTTGGGTGAGGCTCACAACTTAATACCAGCGAGATGTTCTAGATAGATATCTGAAGGTGGATGATTAGTGAGTAGATGCAGATGGATTTAGGTCTACTTGTATTGGCCTACTTCCCATACTTTTGAGCCTCTTACTTCAAGTAACATAATTAGCATTGTGGTGTGTTTATAATTCTGTCAATTGCCCAACTTTAGTTTGTTCAACCAGCTTAGCAGTTCTATCGTCTTTTGGGAGAGAGACATCACTAGTGAACATGATGCGACCCCGGTCCATATTTCCACCACTTTTTGCACCTACACTTTATTTACTGCTTTTACTTTCCGTTGCAATTATCACTACTATAATTATCCTCTTGCATTTGATCCTTTGTAAAAGACAAGGCCGGAGGGATTGTCAACCCCTCTGTACTCGTCGGGAGCAAAGTTACTTGTTGTGTGTGCAGGTCCAGGTTTAGAAAGTGATTTATCTTCAAAAGGTGCATCACTTGCCGTGCCGCCTACTTTTCTTCCTTGGAGTCCTACTAGACTGACTCAAACCTTGGTATCTTTGCCAAGGGAAACTTGCTGCTAGGCTACATCTCAACCTTCCACTTGGGGTAACCAACGAGGGACGAGAAGCCATCAAGACACTTTTTGGCGCCGTTGCTGGGGACTCCAATCTTCAAGATAGGGGAGTTTCACACTATATTTTATCTTTCATTTTTAGTCTTGTTAGTTTACCTTTCAGTTTTTTCTTAATGTCCTTTATCAAAAATCACAAAAAAATTCTTTACCTTGTTCTTGCTTGCTGCTACCATTACGTGCTCCACTAAAAACACTAAGTGGGGTGACTTCACCAGCTCTTCTATTGCTCCAATTAGCACTGTGGGTATCTATAAAATTAATATACCTTGTGATTATGTTACTTATGACAGAGAATTTTGCCCATGGCATGGTCTCCGAGGAAAGAAATTTGAGCCTTTGTTTCAAGTTGCTCCTATAGGTCCCAAAACTTGGGAAGACGTCCAAACTCTTATAATAGAAAGCAAATGAAATATAGAGGATGACACTAAAAAATTTCTTAATAGTGACGAAATTGATTTTGATAATTGTAGTCTCCCAGAAGTTATCACCTTTTTGCAAAGAATGGCTAAAGACCCCCACACTAGCACACTTAACATTCGCTTTACCGAGCATATTACCAATGCTCTTATCAAAGCTAGGGAGGAGAATCTCAAGCTTCAGACTTCCATCCCTAGGAAGCTAGAAGATGTTTGGGATCCTATAGTCAAAATTAAATTGAATAACTTCTGTTGCTATGCTTTATGTGATGTTGGAGCTAGTGCCTCCGTTATTCCCAAAAGAATGTATGATATACTTAATTTGAAACATTTTGATACATGTTCTTTTGGTGTTCGTCTTATTGATTCGTCCATAAATAAACCTTTATTAAGGATTGATGATGTGCTTATATTTTCAATAATAATTATGTTTCCATTGATTTTCTTGTCATGGACATTGAGTGTGATCCCTCATGTCCAATTATTTTGGGACGTCCTTTTCTTCGCACCATTGGTGCTATCATTGACATGAAAGAGGGGATCATTATATTTCAATTCCCCCTCAAAAAGGTAATGGAACTCTTCCCACGAAAGAAGATCAAGTTACCTTATGAGTCCGTTACGCGGGCAAGCTATTCTTTTGATATTGATAAAACTTGTTTTTATTGTATCATGCCTAGCTAAAAGGCATAAAAGAAAGCGATTGTTGGGAGGCAACCTGCTAAGATTATCCAATTGAGGAGTAATATTATGATTTTTAAGAAATTGGTGAATGAACACGTTGCCCAAGCTTGGGAACGCATCAAATCTCTTGTTAAAAACTGCCCTACGCATGGTTTGACTACTTGGATGGTTATCCAGAATTTTTATGCAGGCTTGAACTTTACCTCGCGGAATCTGTTAAGAGTCGGCCGCGGGAGAAACCTTTATGTAAAAAACACTTAGTGCTGCCACAAAACTATTAGATGAGATGATGACAAACTATTCCCAATGGCACACCGAAAAAGCTCCAACAGGTAGGAAGTTAAACTCTGTCGAGGAAATCTCCTGCCTAAATGAAAAAGATGACTTGATTATGTCTTTACTTACTAAGCAAGATCCTATTGATCCTCATGAAAAAGTTTCTCAAGAGCAAGTTGATGTTAATTTTATTTCTAGGAACAACTTTAATAATAATGCTTATAGGAGTAATTTTGGTAGCAATCCTAAACCGTTCCCATCCAACAACTATGGGAACAACAACACTTATCCTAGCACGAAAAACTCCACTTCTGAAATAGAGATCACGCTTAAGGACTTTATCACTTCTCAAAAAGCCTTTAACAAGATTGTAGAAGAGAAATTAGAAAAACTAGATAGCATCTGTTCGAAGGTTGACAACATGGCTCATGAGGTAGAATTACATAAGATTAGAACTCCTCCCCTTGAGGAGAGGAAAACCACACCCATGAATGCTATCCAAGTCCAAATTAATGAGAATATTAGAATGATAACCAAACTTAATGATAGATGGGCTAGAGAAAAGGAAGAGGAAGATAGAATTAAGAGCCTTCCTACATACACAACTATCTCCGCTATACATGTTGAGGATCTCAAAACTTTTAGCACCCAACACATCCCTAGTCCCACTGGACCTATTAATGGTGATGCTAATACCTCAACCTTAGGACAAGAAACTCCTATCAATCTAGAGACTACCAAACCTATGAGCTTAGATGACATCACCACCACTTTAGTTAATGGTAGGGATCTTGATTTTGATAATTGTAGTCTCTCAGAAGTTATCACCTTTTTAAAGAGAATGGATAAAGACCCCTAGATTAGCATACTTAACATTGCTTTTACTGAGCATATTACCAATGCTCTTATCAAAGCTAGGGAGGAGAATCTCAAACTTGAGACTTCTATCCCTAGGAAGCATGAAGATGGTTGGCATCCCATAGTCAAAATTAAATTAAATAACTTCTCTTGCTATGCTTTATGTGATGTTGGATCTAGTGCCCCTGTTATGCCCAAAAGAATGTATAATATGATTAATTGGAAATCTTTTGATACTTGTTCTTTTGTTCTTTGTCTTGTTGATTATTCCATAAAGAAACCATTAGGAAGGATTGATGATGTGCTCATTATTGTCAATGACAATTATGTCCTTGTTGACTTTCTTGTTCTGGACATTGAATGTGATCCTTCATGTACAATTATTTTGGGACGTCCTTTTCTTCGCACCGTTGGTGCTATCATTGACATGAAAGAGGGGACCATTATATTTCAGTTCCCCCTCAAAAAGGGAATGGAACACTTCAAGTTACCTTATGAGTCCATTACACAGGCAAGCTATTCGTTTGATATTGATAAAAGTTGATTTTCTTGTATCATGCCTAGCTAAAAGGCATAAAATAAAGCGCTAGTTGGGAGGCAACACAAGACGTTTTTTACATTCAGTTTTAGTGGTCTTTATGTTTGTTACTACTGTAGCAACATCATTGTAACTTTATTTTCAAGCTTTGTGCCAAGTTTTAGCCTCCGATTGCAAGAAAGTTCAAAAGTTCTGACATGTTGTCCAGAAAAAGATTATGTCCCCTTGACGGAAAATTGGCCTTAAATCACCAGATCATCTTTTTGATCTGAATTTTTTTGACAACATGCTCCATACAATTGGCTTTCATGCATCTGTTCTAAGTTTTTTATTTGAGTGTCAGAAGTACCCCGAAATAATTATTTACTACCTGCTGGTCTGTTTTTCACAGATTCTGCCACGTTTTGCGTCTTCATCGGTTTGCAAACCATAAGATTGCTTTTTATTTGCAAAAACATTTTGGCAACCTTGAGAAACAGTATATCTTGAAGAATATCTTTACTTCCAGTAGAGAAAATTTATTTTTATCATGGGTACTTACCACTCTAATCAGCTTATGATGAGGTTCGTATGAAGGGAGTTTTGAAGTATGCGAAGGAAGATGATGAAAGAATATTCAGGAGTGTCAAGCGCTCAATCTTGGGGATGCCCCCATGCACGCCCCAAGAAACATCCAAGGAGACTCAAGCATCTAAGATTGGGGATGCCCCCATGCATAGCATCCCCTTCTCCATCAACAATCATCAGCTCGTCCTTCTCCATGCTATATTTTTATCGCTTCATATGTTATGTGCTAGACTTGGAGCGTCTCGCTCTTTTATTTTTAGTTTGTTTTAGTTTTGCTTGATGTTCATAATAAGTTGGATCCTAGACTTCATTGTTTGGGAGAGAAAAATGCTCCACTCCACCGTATTACACAACATAGGCTTGCATGCTTATCTTCATTTTTGTGTGTGTTCTTTATCTGTTTCATAGCTGCTGTTGTGCTTAGCTCTTAGTTTTATGCTTATCTTTTTAAGAGATTTTTTTAGGTTATTCTAGGAAATCTCTTGACTTTTCATGCTTATCTTGTTTAGAGAGTTGGCTTGTTGCACTGACTTGTGTGTCTTGCATGAGTAGGTAATTAAGGTTGCTATTACAAGTGTAGTAGTAACTTGCAATAGTTTTGAGTTATTGATTAAAGTAATTTTTTGACATTAGGGTGCCAAGAGCTTGAGCCTATTAGTGATAAGTGTCGTATTTTGGGAAATCCTTGCTTATTTTCAAAAACTACAAAAAATAGTTGATAACTCTAGCTACTAGATGGGTTCCTAACCTTTGGAGGGGTTGGAATATATAGAGTACCCTAACGTACCATAGGTCGAGGATGCGCAAGGATAACCAAACCCCCATACAATCCTCCTTGGGGTACGTGTCTCTTTGTGAACCTCCTGATTAGATAGAGAGTTAATGATAATAAGTGCATGAGTTCTTCGGACAAATGTGAGTATTCGATTGTTGGCTCTTCCACCTTCCTATATTTTTCTAGGCTCTTCGGTACCGTGCATTGCCCTTTATCATCTTGAGAGTTGGCGCATACTTCACCGGTGCATCCAAACCCTTGGCACGATACGCTCTGTCATCATAAACCTCCCTATATCTTCCTCAAAACAGCCACCGTACCTATCTATCAAGGCATTTCCCTAGCCTTTCCGAGATACATTGCCATGCAACATCCACCATCCCATGACTTGATCTTCATGTCATACATGATTTTTCTTGATCGAGGAGCCGCATGATAGTTGGGCTTTTCCCTTATTATTGCTACATGACGCGCTAGTATTATTGCATATCCTGCTACACTAGCAGAGGCATACATTTTTCATAAATCATGATAGTTTTCATTCTTCTTTATGTTGAGTACTTCTTGTAAAGTGTGTATCTTCTATATTCTTGTAAAATATAGAGTGTTGCCCTTAAGTGAGGAAAAGATCCCAAAGAGGATAAATTAAAAGACCCCAAAGAGGACAAATTAAAAGTTACCAAAGAGGACAAATGAGGGATAAATAGAAAGAGCCAAAGTGGCCACAAAATACAAAAAAATAATAAAATAGAAAAAAGAAATAAAAAGATAGAAGGGGGCAACACTGCTATTTCTTTTGAAAGATCCACACTCGTACTCTATTGCTATATTTGTACTTCATAGAGATTATCATTCATGCATAACTATGTGGTGACCCTTTCACTATAGAACTTGGCTTGCATATTCCAAGGATGAGCCTCCTCAAATGAGCTCTAGGTCTTCATGAGAAAGCAAGTTGGATGCACCCCCACTAGTTTCATTAGAGAGCTTACCTTAGCTCATATGTGCATCCGTTGCATGGCAATCCCTACTCCATACATCATATCTATCATTTGGCTTTCTCTCGGCTATGATTGTTCTCATTGATGTGAGCCTTTCACACCTTTTTTGTCTTCCTTCCCATCATTTTTCTCTTTGCCATCCTAAGTGCCAACGTATCTTGCTCGTGCTCATCCATTGCATGAGTTCCCAAAGTCGAAAGGGAGAGGATCAGTTTGACTTGTCCCTGACTAGTGGTCCTGGGATGAGTCGAAATAAGATCCCGAAGGAGACTAAGTGTGAAACTTTAGTAGATCGATTTTTCAATTAAATTATATATATTATTTTTATTCTCTAATCCCATCTCCCATTGCTTGCATGCAAACACCATTTGGAGACAGTCGAGTCACGGACAGCGAGAGCTCGTGCACCTTTATGTTCAGGCTTTGCTAGAATCAATACTTGGACTCTTGCTTGTTATTATCTTGACTTCAATTGCACATCTTACTTGCTTTACTTTGAAGTTCTTATATGTGTGTTAGCATGTCACCACAGAAATTATCCGAGTTATCATTTACCTACTCGAGGACGAGAACGAGTTAAGCTTGGGGGTGTTGATATGTCCCAAACGTATCTAAAATTTTTGCTTATTCCATGCACTCTTATGTGACATTGCTACATTTTTTGCTACACTTTCATATCATTTTACACATATTTGGACTAACCTACTAACTCAATGCACCTAGTGCCAGTTTCTGTCTGCCGATGTCTTCTAGTTGCAATGATTTTTCCCCAATTTAAATTGCTCCAAAAATTCTAGAAAAATCAGAATAAAAATCAGCGAGAAGGAAGCTTCCGGAACCCCGAAGGAGGTCCAGGGGGTCCCCACCTGGCACCCAGGCGGCCAGGTGGCGCGGCCCCACCCCTGGCCATGCCACCAGGGCGCCTGGGAGCCCCCTGGCTGCCCCCTTTGGCTTATATTACCTCTTTGTCCTAGAAATCCTTTAAGGAGAACCCCACATCGTGAAATACCTCTCTATTCCGCCGCCGCCACGCTTCTAAGATCGGGAGCACCAGAAGAACTCTTCCTGGCACACTGCCGGAGGGAGGATTGACCTCCGGGAGCTTCTCCACTATCATGGATGCTTCCCAGATGTGCCGTGAGTAGTCCCCCTTGGACCATGGGTCCATGACCAGTAGCTATGTGATGTCTTCTCTCCAATCTTGTTCTTCAACGTTTAGTCCTTGTGAGCTACCCTACATGATCAAGGCACCTATGTAATTTTCCTGCTGTTGTTATGCTGTGTTTCCTGGGATCCGATGGATTATGAGATTATGTTCAGATCGTGATGAGTTATACATTTGTTTTACCTTTAATATTTGGTTCTTGAGTAATTGTTGCATGTTCTCCATTGCTTTTTATTGCTTTGGCCAAGTAGTAGATAGTAACTCCAAGAGGGAGCGTTATGCATGATTGTGGGTTCATGCCCACCATTGTCTAGCTTGAGTGACAGAAATAGGAGACTAGGGGATGTGATGTTTCCACCAGGGAGAAAACAACGATGCTTGTAACCGCGGTTGCAAGGATTGTTTACCTTACGCATAGATTGTTAATACAATTGTCTGTTGCTTTGAGTTTACACTTTGGGTGGGGCTCACAACTTAATACCAGCGAGATGTTCTGGATAGATGTCTCAAGGTGGATGATTAGTGAGTAGATGCAGATGGATTTCGGTCTACTTGTGTTGGCGTACTGCCCATACTTTTGAGCGTCTTACTTTAAAGTGACGTAATTAGCATTGTGGTGCATTTATAATTTTGTCAATTGTCGAGCTGTAATTTGTTCGCCCAGCTTAGCTGTTTTATATAAGCCAGGGGCCACGAGGGCTTGAATACAACAGCTCGAGAGCACAAAGTTAGCGGAAGCAATAGTATCTGAGTACAGGCAAAAGGATACAAGGTTTCCTTAAGAAGGCTAGCACAAAATCAACACGCGATCGAAAAGGCAAGGCCTCCTTCCTGGGAACGTTCAAACTACTCCTAGTCAAAGGGGAACTCGACGTCGTAGAAGGCATCGGGATCTTTTGCGGTGGTCGGCCTCGGGGATCTTCATGTTGCGGTGGTCGGCCTCGGGGATCTCCTGCTCCTGGACTCCAACGTCGACTGCAGCGGCCGATCAGGCAAAAAAAAGGGGGAAATAAAGCAAAGGTGAGTATCTAGCATACCCGCGAGTCTTACGTACGCTACTAAGCATTTATGTATTTGTATCAAATGGAAAGGGGAGGCTGTATATAGTGGACTACAAGGTAGAAATCAGAATAAGGGTAAGAAGCTAGGCCTATCGAAGACTAGCAACTTCTGATGAGTCTTGAAGCATGAGGAAAGAATAGCCAACAGGTTATATAAAGCATAAAGTAACAATGCAGCAGAAGTTGTTGCAGCATTGTATAATAGTAAGTTGTACTAATTAATAATTAACAATGCCTCCGAGTTCCCTTCCTCGACTTCCCTGCGAGGAAGAAGACCCGGAACCATACAGTTTAATAGTAGTAGTTTGTAGTGGTAAGATCCAGCTTCAGCATAAAGCGTCCTGTTACCATGGACACGGCTATTCGAATAGATTAATCTCCCTGCAGGGGTGCACTACTATTCAGCCTGCACGCTCGGATCTCCAGGGTGGCGGGCACCTTGTTAGGGAACGCTCCACCAAAGCTATCCGACACGCCGCAACCCATCCTAGGCTCAACAGAGAGGCCATACGCCGGACTAAATCCTATGCGCAAGGGGTCTAGGTCCCTCACCCTTGCACGCTCCTGCATGGTGCGAGGCTGGCCGGTGAAGCAAAAGAAAATCCAAATACAGCGCTCAAGCGAATAAGACACACCGCTTCCCGGCAATCAGACCGCGATACTGCGGACGTCCGAAGAGCTTTCAGACAAACTACGACGCAGGGGAGCCCATAACTCCTTATCCCACGTGAAGGTAGTGCGTACAGGCCATTTAGCATTTTATTATTTTATGTCAGGACAACCGTTATCGTTGTCCCTATCCGGGCGAGTCGCGGACAACGACAACAGCCAGGTCCACCATTAACATCGGTGCATGCCCTGACGTCCCACCAACTCGTGCGGTTACCAACAAGGTGAACCGTCTCCTTACCTTGTCTCGCGTTTGCTCTTTGAAGAGCTCGACTTTCGTATAACAGGATACCTCTCGCCGCACACCGGTGGAATACACCTGACTTGTCGTTCCGCTAAGATACCCTGCGCAGGCACCGTTGGGTCACCCGAATCCTTACCTGTACGGACACCAGTTGATTCGAGTGCCTACCATTAAGTGAAACCAGGATGTATCACCCTCGATGGTAAACTTAAAGAGGTTCTACAGAGACATTAGCGGAATTAACTAAAGAGGAATATTCTCTTATCACCCCGGTGGTGCCGAGACACCAGCGGAATGAACTAAAGAGGAATACCCTCGTATCATCCCAGTGATTCTACGCTACTTAGTCAACGAGAGTGAAATACGAGCCCGTCCACTTGTAAGTCAAACTCGAAGCGACTCGGCAGAGTCTCGCCATTGTAGGTTCCCTAGGGCGTCTGCATTGATCCGTACCTGTTGCAGTTATAATATTTGGTAATACGCATTCACACACCAGAGTGATCATGGCCCGCTATTCTAAACCTAGCTAACAATGCGCATGGTTCACTGCTGAATATAATATATATATATTTTAGGCAGCATAGAATAAAGGAAGGTACATCAAGGGCGAAAGAAACAGGCTATGCAATGAATAGGTAAGAAACATAGCAACAGCAGTAACAATGCCTAGTGCAAGAAATGTACGGAAAGATAGGTGATATCTGGGGAAGAGAATGGCTCTGCTTGCCTGGAAGCTCGGTAGTAGGGGTACGATCGTCGACGAAGTAGCCATACTCGGCAACGGTATCTTCGGCGGCAGTGTCGAGGTCTACCGGAGAATAAGCGGGGAGAAACAATGAATACACAACAATAATAGCAATACAGATTCAACAATGTACACTAGGTTCTAACGCAGTGCTCAGTGATTTTCTCGGGGCGGGAATTTATCCGGGGTTGACTCATCAGTACCGGTTGATTACCGAACAGATGATCTGGAGGGGAAGGTTCCATGTCTGCAGTGTCAGAGACAACTGACAGACAAGTGGATAGTTTCCCATGATCGTTGATGCATTCCGAACAAATTTTACGTTCAGAACATATCCATCCGAAAAGTTTTACCGGCTCCGGTCGTCTGACAAACAGATGAACCGGAGGAGAAATGTTCCACGTTCGGTATGTTAGAGGGGTGTGGTGGATACACGGGTGGCGTATTCTTAATCGTTGTGTTTTTCTGATCAATTTGGAAATATAAATTATTTTAATCTGACTTACGGTTTAAAAGATATTGAATTTTAAAGTTTTAATCATTCAAAAAGAATTTCTGGATTTTCTTTTATTATATAATTAGCAACATTATCCACAACAGTATAACCTCACCAGTGGGTCCCACTAGTCAGTGATAGATTCAATTAACTAGTTAATAAGTTAATTAATCAAGGATTAATCAAAGGAGGGCCCCACATGTCATATTTACATTTTTATAAAAAGTATTTTATTTAATTAAACAACAGTGGGGTCCATCTGTCATACTGATAGGGCTAATCACACTTTAACTAATCATCTTATTAACTTAAAGGGCTGGGCCCACATGTCATATTCACAGGGTTATATAACTTAGTATAATCTGCAAGGAATTAATCCAACAGGGGATTAAGCTTGGGGGGTTAGTGTCCTAGGGCCCACTAGCTAGTGGGGTTAAGGAGGGGGGTTTGCCCACGACTGAACCATGTGTGCTCGCCGGCGGCGAGGGGCATGGTGGCGACGGGGCGGTGTGGGAGGGCATGTCGGGGGCGCGGGTTTGACACAGGGGGCGTAGGGCAGGGCCACGCGCAGCCAAGGTTGTGCCAGGCGCGGCCGGGCGCAAGGTCAGCCGCGATCACGGCTCGGTCCGGCCATGGTAGACGGTGGTGGCGGGTTAGAATAGGGAGGCGGCTACGGTGGCTAAAACAACAAAGGGGAGAGTGGAATCGGCGCGGGAGCTCACCGCGGAGCTCGTCGACGTGGTCTGGTGGCGCGGGGCAGCGGGTGGTGGCGGGAATTTCCGGCGGGGTGCGACGGCTTTGGCGGAAGGCGGCGGCAGATTCCGGCGAAGGGTAGCTTCCCGGCTCAATTCCTTCAGCGTGAAGACGAAGGCGACCTCGGCGCGTCTACTGGACAGGTTGGCTGGAGCTGGGAGGCAAGGTCGCCGCGGCCTTCATGGAGTTGCGCCCATGGCGGCTCGGCGTGATGGGGGAACGGGCGAGAAGGAAGGGAGGCAAACTAGATCTCGATCCATGTTTCACGGGGGGGTGGGGGGGTGGGGGGGCCTTATCCTCCCCTCGCCGACACTGTAGCGGCGCGAGGTGAGCGGGTGCGTCGGGGACGCCGGTGGCACGGGTCGCCATGGCCCCTCGGTCGGAGCTACAGGGGAGGGGAGAAAGAAGAGGGAGGGGGGGCTGGGCCTGGGGTAGGCCTCGCCCTGGGCGTAGGTTAGGGTTTATTCCTTTTTTGTATTCTCTTTTTTTCTGTTCTATACTGTTTGTATTTAATTTATACACAAAATGGTTTTTGTTAAATACCAAACTTGCTCCTATATTAGTGCCACACTATACTGAGGTACCATAAGAAGTTTGGGGTTTTTATAAACTCTGATAATATTTTACTTAATTATTAATTGACTAAATTTGACTACTAAAGCTACTGTTTTTATTTATTTATAATAATAAAATATTTCAATAAAATTGGTTGCAACCAAACCATGATCAAATGATTATTAGCAAGATTTAGAATATTTTTCCATGAATTTTGGTGACACTTTAATTTCCACAATGTTTTTAATCCATGTAATAAAATCCCAATAATATTTTATTAGACTCTATAGATTATTAGGCATTTAGTAAAATTGGTTTCACAGTTGTTGGTTTAACTTTAGGTTCCACTTATTAATTTAATTTCTAGGGAATTTAACATGAAAACCAAATTTGGAATTTGGCTTTGATTTTTGGACAAGTGGCAGACTGACTTGGTGATTACAAAACTTGACTCATAAATATCAGCCAACACTTTTAAGATGCTCACAAAGTTTGATAATAATTAGAATAGACTTAACATGTGTTCTAATTTAAATAGGACACTTGGTTTTGGAATTTTTAATCGGGTTGAATTGAATTGAGATTAGATCCAATGTGATCAAGCTCTGTAATTCAAAATGACTTATCTTAATCAGGAGGATTACTGAAGCTTGACACCCGGGGTGTTACACGTTTGCTATGTGGCGACGTCAAGCAGACGTTTCCGTTGAAAAAATATCGTTTGATGTACAACGATCATTTCACACAATCGTTTGCAATGCGACCACGAACACAAACAAGCAATAGAAAAGCACCGTCTGTGACACTACATAGATCCCACACAGTTTGTTTATGGTACCGGGTTTGGTTTTACACTATCGGGTTTCGGGTTTCGGGTTGTAACCCTTCATGTATGATTGACGATTTGCTACAACTATTTGTGTGCGACAATACTATTATTAGCCACGGGTATTAAATTTTAAATGTGTGCACAGTCTATATGTTCCAAATGGTTTTATTTGAGTACACGTGTGCCAGTTTAGAGAGATCACACACATTTCATGTTTCCATATTATGTGGGATGATATTCAGAATTGCATACAGTTTTTGCAATCAGAACGTGTGGTCTATTGTGGATACTGGCTGACGGTTTTTATACGAAGAACGTGTATGATGCATGATCTAATAGACACGGTTTTCGGAGGGACAACGTTTGTGTTGTTGATATCTACGCAAATGATTAGTCCCGAGAAATCGTGTGTGGCTTAATCTATAGAACAACAATTATTTCACCTAAATTTATTACCAGCAATTACAATTATCCTGTATTTGAAATTATAAATTGAATTTAATAATAGGTGAAACTCAAAATTATATACATCCAATTTAAAAGGTTCAACAATCAAAGAATAATACAAATCACAACAACCAATGCTCTACACTAAAAAAACTAATGTTGAAGAATTACAGAAACAACTTTATCACAACAATGAACCAGATGAGTATTAAAGGCGGTATAGAGAGAGCCAAAAGTCATTTTCGCTATTAGGGCAGTTGTAGAAGCGGAATGCCCATATTGTGCCCTCCTTCATGCGGAAGGCGCGCACAACTTTGGTCCAACCTCTTGTGATGACCGCCCGTCCATCCTTCACAGACTTCAGGAAGACATGTAGATCGTCTTCATTATAGTCTGGATGATATACTTTTATTTTGGTTGCCTCCGCACCAAGCATGCAGTTTGCTAGGTAATCTTGAGTAAACTGCTTTGGGAACCACTGAAAATTATAACATTCAGATACTGGTGAGTGATGACTGAAAAATCAATATGAGCATGAAAAAGGAAGGTTGCATAGTTATTACCATCCTGAAGTTCATAGTTGTCTTGGATAAAGAATAGACAAAGAGTTTAATTCTCATCTCCTCTCTCTTTCTCCTAACAATATTTTTTAGTTTCCTCACTTGGCGATCGGTCATGAATATTTCATTACCCCACACGCAAAAAGGGTCGAAGTGTGGATCTGAACGCCTGATGTATGTACCTATAGAAGCAACAACTAAACCATTAAAATATATTATGTACTTGTGGAATGAGGCAATAAAGGCCATGGGATGAAACTAACCTCGATGTTGAACAACGGCATCTCCCATTGTTTTTCCTGCATAAGTAAAAATTGGGATACAAATCATCAGACTATGAAAGATATCTTGATTGTTAAGTTTTAAGATGTTGGTAAAGGAAGGTGTAAAACTCGACCATTGTTTTGCAGGATAAACACGGAATGATTGCGATAGGGGTGCCTTTTCCAGACGAGAGCGATAAAACTTAACTGGAACATGATTGACAACAACCAATTACGATGATTACAACTGGTATTGGTGAAGTTTAACTGAGTATTTATTAGTACTTAAATATCACATTGTGCGCAAGAAAGAAACGCAACATAGTTCATGGTAGATCATGGCAGTAAAAAAGATAGTTTGATTGTGTAGATTAATATCAAAGGGGAAGCAACATAGAGAAAAGTAGGGAATCATGTTAACTAGATGGGGATTGGCAAGAAACGAATATAGACATTACAATGATATTGATGGAATCGAAAGTGGCTAGTTGATACCTAAATATCATTATGCATAACAGAGGCCAACAGATCAATGTTTAACATATCAAGGCATCGGTGTCAACTTGGAATGAGTTACAAAGAGGTATGAGTATTATTTTCATCCCCAAAAATGCTTATCCAAGAAGCAAGTTATTTATCTGTGCATAACGGTACCCAGCTCTAGTAAGGACCTTGTATAACACACCTGAGAGATACTGTATGTGGATTCACTTGATCCTTCTAGATATATGGTGGAGGCTAACTAATCATGTAATATGGCACCGTTTGCCATGGTGCCAGAGAGCAGTCAAAAGAGCATTAAAGGTTCTGACAAGAGAAGAATACCCTGATGCATGGACCGGACTTGATTTTGGGGAAACCATTTTGGGTAAGAGAGATAGATGCAAATGACAGTAAGAAACAAGTCACCGTTCAACGTCAATGTTGCTCTCTTTGCAAATCATGAAAGTAAGAAAGATAGTTTGATTTTGAAGATTAATATGATAGTAAAGCAACTGACAGAAAAATGAAAATCATGTTAACTAGACCATGAGTGATGACAACCAAATATAGCCGTTCTAACAAGTAATTGTTATTACATAAATACTAGCAGATCATGCATTACATAGCCAAAAAAATCATAGTTGAACATGGCATTGCGTCATCAGACCAAAAGAAGGAGCATAGCAGACTAGTTGATAACTAAATATAGACACTAAATGGTATTCATGGAATCAAACTGACTAGTTGATACCTAAATATCAGTGTGCATAACACAGAAAAACACATCATGGTTTAACATATCATGGCATCAATATCAGTCAATACCTAAATACCTATATTAGCAACATTTAGAAACTTGGAATGAGTTGCAAAGAGATATGTTTATGATTTTCATACCCAGAAATGCTTACCCAAGAACCAAGTTTTTTAGCAGATCATGAATTACATAGCCAAACACAGCATAGTTGAACATGTCATTGCATCATCAACAAAACAGAAGGAGAATAACTGACTAGTTGATACCTACATATGGACATTAAAATTGCATTGGTGCAAAGAAATATGTTTACAGTTTTCATCCCCAGAAATTCTTACCCAAGAACCAAGTTTTTAGCTATTTTGATAAAGATATTAATTTAAATAGCTTCTTCCCCGTGGGAGAAGACACGTCGTGGTTTCCCTCGTCTTGGATGTAGTTATCGAACAGATCTGACTTTCATAAACAACAAAAGGGGCTCCTAGGGGTACATGCATCGCATGTCCTTCATTGAGTGATCGACGAGATCAGAGGGGGGGCCATCCAATATATCAAAGTTGGGAGACTTCATCTGTGTCATAGCCCTTGTCAAGCAGTCAGTGTTGACGAGATCGATGTCGAGACCAGCACACAACAGATGAAGAAAGAAACATGCACGCTGGTTTATGCGCTCCAACCTGGGAAAGTTGGCACCCCACTAGGCCGTAACCACGGTGAGGTGTTCGTCTGGGAGTACAAGGAAGGAATGCACCGGGATCTAATGTGCTGAGCAAGCTAGTGCGGCTGGGAGATGACTATCGGCAACCACATCTACCTCCTCGATCTCACGGTGCTATGTGCAATGCTTAGGCGGCAATTCTTTGGGGTAGGGTGTGGGGATTTGGATGGAAGAGGGTGTTTCGTCGGATCCATTTACGCAGATGGTACAAGGAAGGGATGAAGCTTGGTGGTTTACCTGATAAGAATGAGAGGAGCGCGGCAGCTCTGAGCAGATGGTGGCGGTGGGCGAGGAGCAGGGGGGCTATGAGTGGGTTGGGGGCTGTGGTGGTGGGAAGAAGGGTGAAATACGCACATAAGGCGCGGACACTGAAAATTTCGCTTGGAAACTGAAAACTTGAGCGGGGGAAATATACATTGACACAGTTCCTTTCGATAAACTTGTGCCATGCAGGTGAAACTATCCACATGGAACCCCTTATCGCCAAAATTTTCAGCCACCTACTTTTAAGTTCCAAACACTCGGGGCAGGTGTGGTGATAGAGATCACACATGGTAAGGTTGTTCCGGGCGTTCATAATAGAGTCACTATCCCACACGGTTTTGTAAGAAGAATCATGCATTTTATATATGGCACTAAGTCAGTTTCATGTGCATTCGATATGAATTTATTTGCATTTGAACTACGAGTGCAACAAAATTTGGCCAAATGTATGCTGAAATATCATGTATGTGCTCTCGGGTTAACTTGCAGCACACAACATGGAATTGGAGTGAACTTGCTGCACATCGGTCACATCTTTCAATCATTAAACATTGAGTTTGGTGGTTTTTAAATTACAAAAAAATAAAAAAAGAGAATCGCTCGAAAATATACGAGAATTTGCGTGCCGTCGTCACAAGGTAAAATTATGATGTGGTAAAAAATTCAGACATTTTGAGAAAGGCTACCATGCGATCGCGTTGCAAACGGGGGAATCTCAGAGGAAGGACCATGGTTTTGATATGTATGAAACAAGTCATGAAATGTTTGGGTTTCAAGTAGATTGTATCGTTCCTTCGTCGATTGTGGTTGATTTTTTAACAGCTGCCACGTGTCTATATGTGATATGTCTTCGAATTTGGACGCATTCCTTGTTATTTTGGTAGTTTTAAACTTTATTTGCACTTAAAAGCCGGAAAAAAGACATAAATACAATATCCACTGGAACTGCAGCAACATGATATTGGTTTGACGACCATTCGATCCGTGCGCATTGGACGGTGCAGGGCGTGCGATCTGTGGTGCTATGTTCTGGCCAATCAGAACGCAACGACGAATTCCTCAGGGTATAGGTTAAGGACACGGTTGTAGAACACGAACCGTGTGCTTTACCGTGTCACTGAAATTTTGTCATCTAACGGGACGTGTTTGATACATGTAAGTCATTAATCTTAAATTAGACAATTGCTATGGGTTTATTTTACAATGGAGCTATGATTTTTCTTGTCATTTTCATCTTCCATTTGATATATGGCGCTAAGTCAGTTTTATTTGCACTCGATATGAATTTATGTGCATTAGAACTACGAGTGCAACTAAATTTGACCAAATGTGTGATCAAATATCATGTATGTGCTCTCGTTATAACTTGCAGCACCCAATGTGGGATTTGAGTGAACTTGCTGCACCTCGGTCACGTCTTTCGATCATGAAACATTGAGTTCGGTGGTTTTTAAATAACAAAAAAATCAAAAAAATTGGGAATCGGTCGGAAATAAACGAGACTTTGTGTGTCGCCTTGAGAAGGTAAAACTATGATGTGGTTAAAAATTCAGACATTTTGAGAAAATCTATCATGCGATCGCCATTCAAACGGGGGCATCTCACATGAAGGACCATGGTTTCGATATGTATGGAACAAGTGGTGAAATGTTCGGGTTACAAGTAGATTGTATTGTTACTTCGTCGATTGTGGTTGATTTTTTTTTCACAGCTGCCACACATCTATACGTGATATGCCTTCGAATTTGGACGTATTCCTTGTTATTTTGGTATTTTTAAACTTTTTTTTCACTTACAAGCCGGAAAAAAGACTTAAATGCAATATTCACCGGAACTGCAACAACATGATGTTGGTTCAATGTCGACCGTTCGATCCGTGCGCATTGGACAATGCAGGGCATGCGATCCGTGGTGCTGCGTTCTGGCCAATGAGAACGCAATGGCGAATTCCGCAGGGTATAGGTTAAGCAAACGGTTGTAGAACACGAACCGTGTGCTTTACTGTGTAACCAAAATTTTGTCATTTAACGGGACATGTTTGATACATGTAAGTCATTAAGTGTAGATTAGACAATTTCTATGGGTTTATTTTACACTGGATCTATGATTTTTTTTGTCATTTTCATCTTCCGTTTGATATATGGCGCTAAGTCAGTTTCATGTGCACTCGATATGAATTTATTTGCATTTGAACTACGAGTGCAAAGAAATTTGACCAAATGTGTCTGAAATATCATATGTGCTCTAGGGTTAACTTGCAGCACATAACGTGGGATTTGAGTGAACTTGTTGCACGTCGGTTACGTCTTTCGTTCGTGGAACATTGAGTTCAGTGGTTTTCAAATTACAAAAAATTAAAAAAATTAAGAATCGGTCAGAAATACACAAGACTTTGCGTGTCGCCGTGAGAAGGTAAAGCTATGATGTGGTAAAAATTTCAGGCATTTTGAGAAAGGCTCTCATGCGATCGCCTTGCAAACGGGGGCATTTGACATGAAGGACTGTGGTTTTGATATGTATGGAACAAGTCGTAAAATGTTCGAGTTACAAGTAGATTGTATCGTTACTTTGTCGATTGCGGTTGATTTTTTTGTGATATGCCTTCGAATTTGGACGCATTCCTTGTTATTTTGGTATTTTTAAACTTTTCTTGCACTTACAAGCCGGAAAAAAGACTTAAATACAATATCCACCGAAACTGCAGTAGCATGATGTTGGTTCATTGTCGATCGTTCGATCCGTGCTCATTGGACGGTGCAGGGCGTGCGATCCGTGGTGCTTCCTTCTGGCCAATCGGAATGCACGAGCGAATTTCGCAGGGTATAGCTTAAGCAAACGGTTAAAGTAGACGAACCATGTGCTTTACCGTGTCACCGAAATTTTAGTTCTGATTAATTTTAATCTTCATGTTTTAAACATAACTACATTGAAATTCGAAGATCCCATGACTGGTTGATGACCATCAATATCAAAATTTATAATCATACATGACCGGAAGGAAAATTCATTTGCCATCACAATATACACACATATATGTATAGGGAAATCAACATAGGTCCAGCCATACATTAAATATCACCAATCATGCTCAATAGAAATAATTTACAAACCGTTCACTATTACACACACATCTAAATAATTATGATCTGCATAATATAGCTACTACCCTTAAGTTATTCGGCGTGCATCCATATAGCGCTGCCGTGCTTGTACTCGATCGTCGTGCATAAAAGTTTTACCATCGCAGATCCTCTCTGCGTGCTCTCAGTAGGTGCCACTTGCGGAGGATGAGCTTGTCAGTTCAACGATCTCCATAACGGACCCGAATGCGGTGGCCAAGGAACGCGCATGCGGTCCCTACCCTCGCGGCGGTGCTGCTGACTCGGACGATGACATTTCTTGACCTACCTCCATGGCCTCCGCATCTATCTGCTCCTCCGGCTTGAACTCGTACACGAGCCTGCGACGGAGCCTTCGGGTACACTCCTCCTCCTCCTCCCCCTGAAGCCTCTTCCGCTCAAGCCTCTCCCGTTCACGCAGTACCAATCACTGTCGATCCCTATTCACGACGAGGGTCTCGACAAAAGCGACATACTGCACCAACCCAAGTTGGAGCTCACGCTCGTCCAGGTCGCGGAGGAGTGCGTCGAAGCGCGAATCTACGAGGGACTGGGCTATGGCCATCTTCATCATGCGATTGAACTTGGGGTCGTCGTCGTCGGTAGTGGCAGGTTGTGCACCCAACACAATGCCGGCCAGCAGCGCGCTGGACACGTCCACTCCTCCGTCCTGCACCTCCATCAAGGCGCGGTCCATATGCAATGGATGTGGTGGTAGGGGTGGCGAGCTATAGGTGATGAGGTGAAGGGTGTGGTGGTAGTGGTGGCAAACTAAAGGATGAGTCTGTGTTTGTGAGTTACAACCGCCACTTTCCATGGAGAGCTTTATTTGTAGAGCTAGCGCTCGGATTGGGGATCGATATTTGCCCTGGTGGGTGCTTGCGTGGGAAGGGTCAGCTAAAGCGTGCGGGAGGAATAACAAAAGTTTGAAAATCCTTGTGGAGCCCATGCTTTGGCTGCCGCGACGAGCGTGCGGTGATAAGAGGAAGCTAGTCTGCCGGCGAGAGAAGTGGAGGTGACGACGTGAAGCAAACGATTGTTCCCATCCACTCGTCGGTGTTAGTATGACGGAACTCATCACCAGTGGCTATTCAATTCGATTCGTGTATGTTTACTTAATTTCATCCTAATTAATTTCATTCTCCCCTCATACAATGCGAGGTTTTCCACTATTACACCAAAAATAGATCACTAAAAGTTCCTTGTTAAGGCCATACGGAACTAAAAAGAGACTAAATTAATTCCCTAGTCGGAGTCGAAGTCGGACAGTACGGCGAAGGCGACCAGCCGCACTGATGGTAACCTTGATGGGCTGCGGCGGTGTGCACTCCTCCGGCTGGGGTGTGCACTCCAGATCGTGAAGCTGACCGGAGCGGTGGATCGGGGTTGCGCGCTGACGCTCAGCGATGGGGCACACGTCGTCGGTGTAGTCGGAGTCAGAGTCGGAGTCCATGTCCATGTCCATCATGCGCGCAATGAGTTGACTTGCTTCGACGGCGACACTGTGAAGAAGGCGCCCAGCTGCACTCATGGTAACCTCGAGGGGTTGCTGCGGTTTACACTCCTCCACGATCAGGTATTTGGAGTGGGGGAGCGGGAGAGCGCACCCCGCCTGATCTGTGATGCAGCGCTCCTCGTTAGTGTCGGTGTCGGAGTCGTTCTCCATGTCCAGCATGCGCGCAGTGAGTGGTCGTGCGTCGACAGCGGCACTGCGGCGAAGGCGCCCATCTGCACTCATGGTAACCTCGAGGAGCTGCTACGGTGTGCACTCCACCACCAGAAGGTGTTTGGAGTGGGGGAGCGGAAGAGACCGCTCCGCCTGCTCTGTGATGCAGCGCTCCTCGTCGGTGCCAGAGTCGTTGTGCATGTCCATGGCCACCAAGCAAACAACAAGTGACTGTGCTTCGACGACGGCACGCCTGCCGTGAAGCCGCCCGGCTGGACCACTGATAACCTTGCCGGGCTAAGGGGCCGTGCACACCAGCATGCGTTGACGTCCGCACTTGGGGAGCGGGAGATCGCGTTCCTGCTGCTCTGCAATGGGGCGCTCGCCGTCGGTGTCGGTGTCGTTGTCGATGACGTGGAGCTTGCCGTCGGTGTAGTCGGGGTCGGAGTCGTTGTCGATGATGTGGAGCTTGTCGTCGGTGTAGTCGGGGACGGAGTCAGTCTCCATGTCCATGTCCAGCATGCGCGCAATGTGTCGCCTTGCTACGATGGCGGCACTGCAGCGAAGCTGCCCTGATGCACCGCCGGCCACCTTTCCGGGCTGCCAGGGCATGCACTTCCGAACGCACATCTGTCTTGACCGGTGGAGTGAGAGAGCGCGCACCTGCTGCTTTGCGATGCAGTGCTCGCTATCATGGTCGGATTCATTGTCGAGGAGCTTGTCGTGGGTGTAGTCGGAGTCAGATCCAGAGTTCATGTCCATGATGATCATGCGCGCGATGTGTGGCCCTGCATTGACCGCGGCACCGCGGCGAGACCCTGCGCATCCGGAGATCAAGGCAGATGCCACGTGGAAGAGACCTGGGGCGGTGGATCATCGGCGATGGCGCCCGCTCGTAAAGCGACGCGGCGTGAGGATCTCTTGCCACAGCGAATAACCTTCGCCGGCTTGTTGAGTTCGATCAGTTGGTTTTTCAAGCCGTTGTTTTTTGTTCTGGGGATGCCTCGAGTTGGACGCTCCATTGTTGAGTGAGATTCGAGAGAATGGAGGGGAAATAGATACTATTGTGTGTCGCCGGAGTAGCCGCCCTGCTTTAGCACTAGCTATGATAGACGGTTCAGAAAGTAGAGACACTTGTTTAACCCATGTCAGTAGAACAATACAGTCAAACCGTATGCTGTAGGGCATGCAACTTTCCATGTAATAATAACACATCTGGTGATTGATCTGATCGACCAAATCACATACAGTATTACCAAGCATAGGATACCATCCTACTTAATAAAACACACGCATTAGTACTTTAAATATTAAGACAAGTATGATTCTAAACTCCAACTTTGACAATACGGGCATTCGTGTCTAGTCATGGTGGAATGGAAGGCACATATTACAGTGGGTTTGAGCTTCACTGACTCATGTCACATTACTTTGGGTGCATGACATGTGGGTCCAATAGATGTTGGACCCACCTGTCATGCCCTCAAAGTCACTGAAGCTGTATCCATTATTTAGAACACTACGCGCACTTTGGCGTCAGTTCATGGTGCCGCAAGCGCCGCAGGGATCTTCAACTGGGAGGTTGACAACCGCGGCCACGGTATCCACGTTGCGGTTGACGATAGCCGCTGCCGGAGCAAGGACCGGGCGGTTGCCGGCGATAATCACATGCCTGGTCTCGATGCTGCGGGCCAAGTGGTTGGAGTAGGAGGCCGTCACCTTTAGGGCGGCGAGGAAAACTGCAAACCTCTAGAGTTCTTCCAGATACATCGCACGTACGGGGCTCGCTGCCGGCTGATGCGGCTGAACCGACGCGGCGGTGCGTGGGGACTCAGCTTTGGCAAGGATTTCCTCAAGTCGATCCAACTGGCGCGTCATGTCCGTCGCGTCAATGGCACGGGGTGGCTGCGCAGCTTGCTGTGCTGATGCAGTGCGGCGAGTGGGCATGCTTTGGGCTATTAATAATTCTTCTATGGCGTGCAGGATGTGGATGCATGCATGATGTCTCGCTCTGGCCATCCTACTGGCTTTTATAGGACCTCGCTGGTTGCCTGAAACCCTTGATGAGGGGACGCAGCTTTGGTGACTTAAGTCACCGTGACTTGGGGTGTGTGAAAGGTGGGCGATTGTCGGGACCCGGAATATGCCTATGTAATTCCAGTCACGATGCAATCACATGGAGAGCCGAGAGCCGTACCCACTTGTCTAAGCAGAAAAGGCCAAGCACAGAACACTCTCGGAAAGCATCGAACTTGAGGGGCATCCCATCCAAGCCGGATGATCATCTGAGATGGGTCCTCATCGTCCGCTCACAAGTCTAAATGCTTATGGGTGGTGAATCCCATACTCATAGACAAATTGCCTCAACCATGTTATCGATTGAATCATAACCCTTACATAAACAAACTCCAGCCCGATCACTTAGTCGGGGTCTAGGGCGGGCTCGATCGTACAACAAAGTGTGCACGTGACAAAGTCACGAGCAATCGCATCGCGATGCCCCAAGCTGCGCACATCTAAGGGCCACTTGGTTTATAAAAGACCGCCAGCCAGATCACAACTAAGGTCTCGAAAACCCATACTAAGACATGCATGTTATAGACATACACGCAGCACACATGCCTAGTATGAACAGCAGGTATCATTACATAACTCTACAAAGTGTATCTTTATTTACTTACACATAGAGCATACAAAGATCACATGTCTGTGATCAACATTACATCATACAACGAAAGAAAATTAGGTCTGAGTACAGACAAGTTTAACAAATGGCTTAGAGAAGCCTTGTAAACAAACATGCCCTTCCACGAGGGACCAGACTGCTGTCTGGGACTATGCTAACTTAGTCAATGTCGAGCTTCAGGTCGGTGACTCCATCGGGGTCCGGGTTCTCATCTAAAACATAGAATAAGCAAACTTGAGTACAAAGTCGTACTCAGCAAGACTTACATCAGAACTACACTACTCATGCTCAAGTTTCAAGGTAAAGGGGAGGTGGGTTTCATCATGCAGAAATGCCAGCTTTGACTTGGCTAGTCCAGAACTACGAGTACCAGACTTTGAGGTAAGAAGCGTACACGAGTCCACTACCAAGTCTCCAATCAATACACCACTATGGATACTTCCTCGACTTCCCCACGAGGAAGCATGCCATAGCACTCACGCTTATCTTGCGGATTTTATAAGTATCCATTCCAGTTGTCTATGATCAAGTAGAGGTCTCCAAGTAGTCCATGACCGCGGACACGACTATTTGAATAGTTCATTAACCCTCCAGGGGTGTACATCTTCACACGCGTGTCATCACTTATCGCCTCGTTCTCGTCACCCTTCAAGCGGGTGTCAGACGTGGATGAAACCAAGGCACAAACCTCACATCACCTTCTCTAATCCAGGAGTCGACTACCTGAGTTTGGCACCGCTCGAGAGTCCGGCCGGTTCCACAAAACGGACTCAGATAATGTAAGGGACCGAGACGCCACCTCTGCCAGATGGTTTCACTGCCTCACAAGTCCACCCACATATTTATATGATGCAACCTTTTCTTCATACTTTTTCTATGCATATGCCAAATGGAAAGCCCGAATCTATTGTGACTCTTGGACCGGATCGGGTACGTAAAGAGGCCAAACGGGGCTCCCATAAACCCTACATGTGGTCATACTCTTTGTCTTGGATCACAAAACAGGAAATCGGGGCCTAGGGCAGTGTTCAACGAGACAACCCACTGTGTACTCCTACAGAGCCTCTCATCGTTCACCTTTGCTTAGGGTGGATTCACCAACACGTTATCACCAATATCACTGTATTCATTCCATCCCGACTCACAATCAAAACATCCTCATTGTATCACTAAGCAACAAAAGCAGTAACAGTTGCAGGGGCCACATGCTCATCAATCAACTCCTATATCTGCTAGGATTGTGGTTTGCTTAATACGGTGACAAAATGATAGGTCATGCATTGGAATGGGTTCAACTATGCTAAAGAACGTGTCTCGGTGATCTCCTAAACATGCATAAGCGAGACTGAGAGGGAAGTGGGATTTTATAGACATGATCAATGGGGTTTGCTTGCCTTGCTGACGATACACGGGGTTTACCGATCTTCTTCTTCTTCGGGGTGATCACCGTCTCGGAGGCACTGTTATCGTCACAATCATCAACAAAGGGGGGGGCAACATTGTAATAGAATGCACAAGCACATGATATAGTTGGCCATGAGGTGAATGGTGCTGGTTTGTGGTATATTTGATTTAAATGAAGTGTATTGCATTTGAAATGCAAATTCAAACTCCACATATGAATTTCAATTTAACCAAATTGCATTTGAAATTGTTTGATCATTTGAAACCATGTGATCATATGTGTGATATGCTTCTGAAGTACAAGTGAGATGTGGTGTATTGCAATGGTTCAAATTTGAATTGCATTTGGAATAAATTTGAATTAATTCCAATTAAGCCAAATAGCAAAAGCTACTGTTACCATTTTAAATTCAACTCAAACATGGTTGAAAGTTGCATATTTGGATAGCGAATTTTCTGCTGATCATTTTTCATATATTATTTGTCCAATTTGGAGTTAATATGAATTTTCTATGATTTATTGAAGTTTTGACTATTTTCTGGATTTTTCTGATTTATTTAATTCTTTTTAAAACAGAAACTGATTTACTGCGTCATGCTGACATCAGCATGACGTGGGGGGCTTCTGGCCAGTGGGGCCCTCCTGTCATAGGCTCTGGGGTTAACCCCGTTTTAGTTAATTTAAACAGAGGGGTTAGGGGGCTGTGGGTCCCACTGTCATAGAGAGGAGGGGGGGATTAGTGCTCTGTTAGTGGCTCTAATGGCGGGGTCACCGGAGGGTTGCCGGAGCTTCGCCGGAGTTGAGTTTTAGGGCACGGGGGGGATTGCTGGGGGCACTGGGAGGAATCCCTCGACCTTGCGCATCCAAAGGAGCGAGCGGGATGCCAAGGGGAGGCCCCAGGCCACGGCTACGACGACAAAGGCGGCGGCCGGAGCCACTGGAAGAAGGCGATGACGATTGGGGGCACGGGAGGAGCCGGGGGTTAGGGGGGAACGAACCGTGAGCTCACCGAGATCACGTCTGGGCGGTCGGGGAGGTCAGGGGGATGCTAGTGATGGCGAATCTCTCGCCAGAGCTCGTTGCGGCCGGCGATGAGGAGCTTGACGCGGGCGTCGTCTCCAGTGGACCTTGGCACGAATTGATGGCGGGAAACGACGAAGACGACGGTGGCGTTCCTTCCGGGCATGGTGGCGCAGCGAGGGGGGTCCGGTGGCCACGTCGGGCGCGGCGGCGCGCTCCGCTGACTTCACTGCCGGCGGCGATTCAGAGCAAGAGAGAGGGGATTGGCAACCCGAGAGAGGGGAAGAGTGTGGGGGCTTCTGGAGAGCGTCGTGGCGCGAGGGGAGAGCCCGAGAGGGTCTAGGGGAGACGTTCCCCTCGCCGGCGTCGGCATGGCGGCCACCGAGCTGCTTGCCGATGCGCGGGGAAGACGACAAGGGAGCTTGTGGGCCTGGGCCGTGGGGGGGGTAAGTTGGGCCCGAGGCCTAGCCAGGGTGGGCTGCTTTGCGTTTTTCCTTTTCTTTCTGTTTTCTTTTTCTTCTATTTTTTTTGCTCCGAAATAAATAGTAGAGCATTTTATAAAGTACCCAAATCTTTTATGTGGGCTTAGGATATAAATAGCTAGCCACTCATAACTTTTGGGCAATTTTGAAATTCAAATAATTTGAATTTCAAGACAAATAGGGGTTTATTTGATTTTCCAAGGCATTGTTTGAAAATTAGAAAACTCCATGAGCATGGGATTGATCCCAAACCACTTTTAAAATGATCAGCATCATTTATTGGAATTTTCCAAATACTCAAATGATTTTTGGAAAAAGATTTTTATTTGGCCATTTGATTTAATTTCTCAGGGCTTTTCTTTTCCCCAATTTTTGATTTTTTTTTTGAATTTTTTTACATGATGCAAAGGAACTCAAACCCTAGCACTTGCCTAAATTGGGGTTGTGACAACTCGCCCCCACTCAAAAGAATCTCGTCCCGAGATTCAGAAGTCATCGGGAGGAAGGTGGGGTACTCGGCACGGAGGCGGTCTTCTCTTTCCCACGTTGCTTGTTTCTCGGAGTGATGTGACCATTGCACTTTGAGGAACTTGATCTTCTGACGACGAGTGACACGTTCCGCTGAATCAAGAATACGAATAGGGTACTCTCGATAAGAAAGGTCATCTTGGAGATCAAGCGTTTCATGGTCGACTTCGCTGATGGGGTCCTTGAAGCAACGCCTGAGTTGTGACACATGGAATACATCATGTACTCGGAAAAGGTGCGGACGTAGTTCAAGTTGGTAGGCAACTTCTCCACGTTTAGCTAGAATGCGGAAAGGTCCCATGTAACGTGGGGCCAACTTGCCTTTGATACCAAATCTTTGGGGTTCTCTTCAGAGGAGTAACCCAAATGTAAGCCTTCTCATCCAGATTGTAGCTCTCTTGCCTATGATGAAGATCATAGTAGCTCTTCTGACGAGACTGGGCAGCTTTCAATTGATCACGAACAATGCAAACTTGCTCTTCTGCTTCCTTGATCATATCTGCTTCAAAGAGTTGCCTTTCACCGATTTCTGACCAGTTAAGGGGTGTTCGACATCGTCGTCCATATAGGTGTTCAACAGGAGCCATGTTCAGACTAGATTGGAAACTATTGTTATAAGAAAATTCGGCAAATGGAAGATATTTCTCCCAATTCTTTCCGAATGAGATAACACAAGCTCTGAGTATGTCTTCAAGAATTTTTTTAACCCTTTCGACTTGACCGCTAGACTGAGGATGAAAAGCTGTACTAAAGGAGAGATGAGTTCCCATAGCACTCTGAAAGCTTCCCCAGAATCTAGAGGTTAAAAGGCTACCACGATCAGAATTGATTTCCAAAGGAACACCGTGAAGAGACACAATTCTAGAGACGTACAAGTCCGCCAACTTACTAGCAGTTATAGACTCGCGAACGGGAAGGAAGTGAGCAACTTTGGAAAGTCGGTCAATGACTACGAAGATGGCATCATTTCCTTTCTGGGTTTTTGGAAAGCCGGTGATGAAGTCCATACCGACTTTGTCCCATTTCCACTCGGGAATAGGCAAAGGTTGAAGTGTACCAGCAGGTCTTTGGTGTTCGGCCTTAATGCGACGACAAACATCACATTCGGCAACAAATCGAGCAATGTCTCTCTTCATCCTGGTCCACCAAAATCTCTGGCGTAGATCTCGGTACATTTTGTGCTACCGGGATGAATCGAGAGGGGTGTGTCATGGGCTTCTTTGAGGACGAGTTGCCGTAGATCCTTATTCTTAGGTACTACCAAACGATTTTCAAAGAATACCGTTCCGTTACTATCTGTGGAGAAACATTCAGCAACACCGCTAGCAATGTTCTCCTTGATCCGGCGAACACCTCGTGCACGCCTTTGGGCAACTATGATTTGATCCTCAAGGGTTGGTTTCGCCACCAAGGTAGAAAGATAGCCATGAGGAACAATCTCAAGATTGAGCTTGCGAAAGTCCTCATGAAGAAGTGGTTGATACTGTTGTAACATGAGGTTGTCAGAATACGACTTACGACTTAGTGCATCACCATGCCATTGGCTTTGCCTGGTGTTGGAAATATGCCTTAGAGGCAATAATAAAATGTTATTATATATATATTACCACGTTCGTAATTAATGTTTATATTTTTGTGCTATAATTGCAATGACCCTGACTGTGAGATTCAGAAGAAAACTCACTTGCATGTGTGGAAATGTAAACACCAAGAGTTCCTGGTTTAGCCTCTAAGACCAGCTCATGTGCTAACTGATGATTACGTTTTCTTAATCATGGACATTGTTCTTGTAACAAGGATGTCAGTAGCAATGGGAACATATTGTTAGCAGAACAATGATGTTGAACCGACCCCAGTATTAAATGATATACTTAGAGATCACATCGTAACTACGTTATAAGTCATATCATGAAATGTTATCATATACGTAATCCCTTAGACCATGAGAGTATCGAGTTGCTTCACACAGGAAGACATGCTTTGGTTCTTAGATGAATCCTCCCGTAAATGGGAAGTAGTAAAATAAGTTCTGGGAATGTCAGATGGTGTGGCTAGTGACTGCGATAGTTCAAGAATGGGATTTGCTCCTTCACGATGAAGAGATATTGACTTTGGGCCCACTCGGTATGACGGTATCCATTCTAGTCTGGCCAGACGCATTGTGATTCAGTCACGGGGATACCGGAATACGATAACGAGAAAATGTACAAACGAGCAAAGAGGATAACGAGTGGCTTGTGTTCAAGAAGTTGTTACACATGGGTGCCAAACTTCTCTCCTCTAACTTTGTCATATATCACGAAGCAAAGGGAATGGTACATGAATAAACATAATGGTTCACTCGAAGTTTCTTCGTGTATGTGCGGGAGTCAACATGGGTGTCCATGGCTCCGTTGTTGATTATTGGCTATTGACAAAAGGCTGTTGACCTATGTCCGGAAGATGTTTTGAGCCATGTCCGCATTATACCGAACCTATTGGGTCACACACTTAACGAGCAGTAGTCTGTTAGAATGCTGGAATGGTAGAAGGTTTAGTGGAAGCAAAGCAGAATAGTTCATACGGGTACCGGAAGTAGTTCCGGGGATTTTTGGAATAGTTCATAAGGGCACCAGAAGTAGTTCTGGGTATTTAAGGATATGTCTGGATCACTCTGGAGTAGTCCCAGGTGGTTCCGGAACATATGAGAATGGTACTGGGGAAGTCCTGGATCAACCGGAATAGTTTCCGGATAATCGTTGGGCGTCTCGACAACCTTCGCAGTCATCGGGTGGCTTAAACTGTAACTCGGATGGTCTTGGAAACTATCCGGATGGCTCCGGAACGTCCGAGAACGGTCTCGGAAGGTCCTGGAAGTGCTCCAGAAGTGTCCGGAATGTCCCGAAACGGTCCCGGTATGTCCCGGAAGGTCCTGGAAGCTTCTAGAAGGTCATGGAAGGTTCCGGGCAGTACCACCCACTCCCCTGCGCCCCTGGACTTGGGGGGCAAGCCACCTAGGCTGCCGTGGCCGGCCAGGAGGTGGGGGCGCACCAAGGAAAGGGGAATCCTCCTCCAGGTGGAATTACCAAATCCCATTATGGTAGGTTTCCGGTGGGAAGGTGTGGGAAGGTTTGGAAGGCTTGGGAGTCCAAGTTGGACTCCCAATCCTCCTTGGGCTGCGCCCTAGGCCTCCTGGCCACCTATATAAGGTGAGCCAGGGGGAGGGGGAGAGACACACAAGTAATCCCCAAGGCCTATGCGCCACCCTCCCTCCTCTAAACCCCGTTGCTCCACAATTAGACCCCGGTTTAGACGCTGTTCTAGATCGGAATCCATTAGGGTTTTCTCCCTCTAGTTTTCTCGGTGGCGTTCATCTCTGGACGGCGGAGCGCTGCTGGATTGCTGCTACGGGATGTGTGGATACTAATGGAGGGGTCGTACCTTCGACCCTTCTTCGACGAGCTTATTCATGGGACTTGTCCGTGGGACTAGATCGCAGGACTTGTTCGTGGGATTGATCGAGGGACTGTTCGTGGGAGAACTTGCGAGATCTACTTCCACTACGTCCACGAGCTTCACCAACTCTACTTCCGCTACATCGGTTGGTGAGCCATGACCTAAAACCTTGTATGCAATCTTCTTGGATGATCTTGGGTTCTTGATTCATAGGCCAAATTTTTTTGTTTTCTACTACGTTTACCAACAGCGGTATCATGAGCGATCCTTGATTAGATGCATGTTTAGGTAGATCATATGTTGATATGAGGCATTGATTTTCTTGTTGCTTCCCTGTCATGTGATTTTTTCTATGCTTGATGGGAAGTTGAGGTTTTGCTACAAGGATTGAGTTTTCCATCGATCCCTCTATGCTGCTGTCAGTATGCTGGTTGCCTTCATCATGGTCTACATCAAACTCCTTGGATCTCATCTTAATCTCGCAATAGAAGATTTAACATGAAGGGGCTTGTGGATTTTATGAACTCAAATCCACATGGGGGTCACGCGTTTAACGAAGTTTGGCTTGTGGCATTACTTGCTGCACGCACCCCGTATGTTAAACTAGCAACAAAAGAAGTATCGTGTTTTGTTTTATCTAGGGTTTCTCGTTTGCCTTGTAAACCTGCTTAACAACCACGATAAAAGTTGCAACAACCCGTGTAGATGGCGATCTAACTCGTTTTTGCAGAGTATTTATGTGATGTGGTATAGCCTTCAAGTTTGCAATGTGTTTGTATGAGATGCTATTTGTTAGGTAATATTTATTCGCGACCTGCGTGTCGTGGTACGGCATGATGACTGGAGTCATATGATTGCCACTTAATTATGGCCTGCGTGCCAGAACTGTTTATTAGCTCGAGACAAAGCAATAGATAGATGCAAGGTGATGATCTACGATGCGGAGGTGGACCCTGACGCACATGCCGGAAGCCGTGGTGATGTTCCCGGCGCCAAGGACAAAGTTGGTGGACACGGTGACTTCAACCACGACGACGTGAAGACAATGAAGACTTCACGAAGCAAAGGGCTATACTATATCACATAATTTTATGAACTGCCTGTGATGTTTATCCCTTTGTTGCACCCTTGTTTGATGCGCGGTAGTCGTATTTTATTAGGGTGATCTCTCGCAAAACAATATCAAGTTGATAGTGCTCTTCCAACTGTAGCACCGTCTATACTATGTTTCACACCGGAGCAGGTCATGTCACATGGGTGCACACGGCGTGACGCATAAAAGGCGGGTGTGTTAAGAACACACTGCAATTACACTTGGTTGTCTTGACGGTTTGGATAAAAGTTTGCTACCGGAACACGCCCATCGAAAGATGAACAAGAATCACCTTTGGCGTGATTGGCAAGTTGGCCTACCGGTCCAGTCTAAGTCATCAGTGATGTCACATCAATGGCAGACGATTGGGTTGGATCTTGAATCACTCCAGCATCAATTACAAGAGATATTGATCTGAGTGGGAGCGCACTTAGTAATTAAATTGATTAATCACAAGTGCAACTTAATTATGAACAAAGTCTTAGTATTTGCATTATCGTTGTAGAATAATGGCTCGCGTTACCACCTTCCCAATTGTTTTTGATTAAGTGTATTATCTGGTAAAAACTTTATGATTGGTACCGTATTGTGAGGACTATCCTCAATAGTGCCGAGAAGGACCATGTCCTATCGCAAATTTTTGATGCTCTCCCGCTGATGCTATGGATGATGTGACTTATGTCCATAATCCAAAATGCTAGAATTCCACCATAGCTAAGTGCATTGTCTCCACCACCATGAAACCCGAACTTCGAAAAGTTTGGGATAGTTATGTTATATTCATGGAACTGAAAAATAGTTTTCAGTAGTAAGACAATTAATGTTGGATATAAGATATCTAGTACAATGTATGATTGTAAGCATTAGTAAAACTGTTCACTGTGCTCTAAACAAAACTGATAAGTGTGGGATCCAGAAGAACACCGATCATATGATGATGAGAATTAAGGGAAAGGAAGTCCAAAGGATGTTAGTAAGACTCACACGCCGGAAAGTCCATGGCATGCGCCACCCTTGATCATGTGTGATCTTCTGTGAGTAGGAGTGACATTGGAAATAGAACTGTGATACGTATAAAGGCAAAACGAAAGAAGACTGGAATATCCAGCTCAGAAATGAAAGTCATACGAAGTTATAGATGAATTCATTGCTGGTCAAGAGATGTAATTCTTGGGAATCATGATTAAGCAGTTAATTATGGATTCTGTATATTGTGATTAAACTATTGATCACCGGAATATCACATCGATTGCATATTGTTGCAACTCGATGCAAGAAATACTATGGCCTTTATGACTAGCTAATGATGTGTTTTGACACGCTCGGGAACACGGTAAAAGGTTTACTATACCGTGTGTTGACTCTATGATTATCTTCATAATTCAATTTAGAGTTGAGTAAATTGTTACTACACTTTAGCCTTGGTGCAAAACATCATTTTGAATCATGTCTGTTGCAAGAGAGTTGTTCAAAGCTATGAATAACGTAAAGGCCATACTTCCATTATGAATAGGTTGTATGTTATGAATCTTGATAATAATGCTAAACATCCATAACACTGATGCTAAACGTCGCAAGACTGACAGAAATACCACATAGATGTGGCACTGCCGTTTATCACAAGTGACATAACACGCATGAAGAACTTCCATAAGTGAAGGACTTTCGAGTCATATGATTAGGAATCACTTGACGCTTGCGATCTTTGTCTCGAAGTAATGTGACTAAAACACCGTTGATAGGCCATACATGAACGGGCAACTGAACCATTGGTAATCATACATGATGATGTGTATAGTCCAATAAGTGTAGTTGTGTGCAGTGGATTCCCTATCTTCACTCATGAGTTGAAGTAGATATGTGGATATCTGTTCAATAGAGACATACGTCTAAAATCTTTGAAATGTTCAAGGAATTTTAGAGTGAAATAGAAATTCATTGTAACGAGAAAATAAAGCTTCTGCAAATTAGATTGTAGAAAGTAATATTTGAGTTACAAGTTTAGCGAACGTCTGATGAGTTGTGAAGAAGTATCATAACTTGCGTCTCCCGGAACACCACTATGAGTAAAGTGTTCGAGAGATGTAATCAAGCCATGTATAACACGGTAAGATCAAATATGACGTTTATCAATTTGCCATTATACTTATTAAAGTTATGCGTTAGTGACTACGGCTTTTACACTGAAAAGAGCATCATCAAATCTGTTGAAATGACACCATATTAGATGTGGTATGGACTGTTAAAACCATGTTGTCTTTTCTTAAAATTTGGGTATATGAGGCATATGTTTGACATACTCAAAACCCCAAATCAGATAAGTGCTATTTTGTTAAGGTTATGCCAAAAAGTTTTGGTATTCCTCTATCACTACACAAAGGCAAAACTGATTGTTGTTAAGAACAATGTGTTTTGAAGAAAATGGTTTCTTGCAAAAGAGTGAGTGGGAGGACAGTGCAACTTATCAAGATTGTTGAATCTTCAGAGAAGTGCGTAGCTGAACCACACAGGTTAGACAAAACTCGTACAAACTTTTTATGTAAACGAGATATTGTTGTTCGACAACGATAAACCTGTGATAGACAAAGAAGCGTTGATGGGCCCTGACTCCGGGATTTGGCTAAATGCCAAATAATCCGAGATAGTATCCATGGAAGTAAGTCAAGTTTTGAACTTGGTAGACCCTCCGAAAGACTAAAAGTCTGAAGAATATATATATGTGGATCTATAATTGATTCTGATGAAATTGTTTTATCCATAAAGCTCAACTCGTTGGAAAATTGTTTTCTAGCAAGTTCAAAGGTTGACTACGGCAAAATAGTTTCGACCGTAGAGATGCTTTAGTCAGTTCGGGTTATATTAGCAATTACTACATATCTCATTTATAGGATATGGTAGAATGAACGTCAAAACAACGTTCCTACACGGAAAAATAACAAAGGACGTATATGTGATACGAACGGAATGTTTTGTAGATTCAAAGGATGCTAAAATAGATGCAAGCCTTGGATGTCCAGTGATGGACTGAAGCTAGCACAATGGAGTTGGAATTTTCGTTATGATGAAATTGCCAAAAGAGTTTGTTGTCATCAGGAATAACGAAGATGCTTGAATATTCAAGAAAGTAAGTGGGAGCTGAATGATATTTCTAAAACCTTATGTAGATGACATATTGTTGATTAGAAATGATGTAAATTTCTTGACACGATTAAGGACTTCGTTGGAAATAGTTTTCAGTTGAAGAACTTGGGCTGATATAGCATTAGTATTGAGCACAGTGATCTATGAAGATAGTAAGTGCCTGATCATGCTAAAGCCAACACTACATATTGACATGATACTAAAGTAGTTTAGTATGAAATACCAAGAAACATGTTCTTGCCGAAGTCGTGGTGAAAAGTTGTTTGCAGAAATCAGTGTTGATGAACACAGATAAGCAAAAACACGTGAATTGAATTCCACTCACCTGTGTGTTTGGATTAATCATGTACACCATAATATGTAAAACGACCAGATATGTCCAACGCTCCAAAAGGTTGTGAGCAAGATACCAAAGTGATCAATATGTTGATCATTGGACAAACAGTGAAAAGTTAAACTTATGATAGATAAGATATGTTTCTCGGAAAATGGAGAGAATGAAGAGCTCGTTGTAATGAGTTACACCAGCTGAATTTTTGATGTAAATAGTTACACCAATTCAGTCTTCATACTTACTCCGATCGATTTTCGATTTTAATTGGGATTATGTGTTTCACACGTAAGGGTGGCGCTGTATGAAGGAACTTTGTCAAGTTCGATACTGGGGCGAATTCTATAACACTGGCTAAGTATATTGTTGCTTCAAGAAGTAACAAGGGAGGGTATTTTGAATCATCAGTTCATTTATGAACATGGTATGGTTTCCAAGATGCTTGAAGCTCATGGAACATTTATGAATGATTTCATGACTTATTCTAAAGGAACCAAGGTCCTGCCAAATGATTCAAACATATACAAAGCTAAACTGATAAAATTAGTGAATTTTATGATAGCGTGAAAACGCGAAGATATGCAAGATACAAACGGGTCTGAAACGTCAGATCCGATGATGAAGTCTATACCACAAATGAAGCATGTATTACACCGGTATGCCATAGGTGTAAAGTGCTCAAGCACTGATAATATTATTGACTCTAGTGAAAGTGGGAGACTGTTGGAAATATGCCCTAGAGGCAATAATAAAATGTTATTATATATATATTTCCACGTTCGTGATTAATGTTTATATTTCTGTGCTATAATTGCAATGACCCTGACTGTGAGATTCAGAAGAAAACTCACTTGCATGTGTGGAAATGTAAACACCAAGAGTTCCTGGTTTAGCCTCAAAGACCAGCTCATGTGCTAACTGAGGATTACGTTTTCTTAATCATGGACATTGTTCTTGTAACAAGGATGTCAGTAGCAATGGGAACATATTGTTAGCAGAACAATGATGTTGAACCGACCCCAGTATTAAATGATATACTTAGAGATCACATCGTAACTACGTTATAAGTCATATCATGAAATTTTATCATATACGTAATTCCTTAGACCATGAGAGTATCGAGTTACTTCACACAGGAAGACATGCTTTGGTTCTTAGATGAATCCTCCCGTAAATGGGAAGTAGTAAAATAAGTTCTGGGTATGTCAGATGGTGTGTCTAGTGACTGTGATAGTTCAAGAATGGGATTTTCTCCTTCACGATGAAGAGATATTGACTTTGGTCCCACTCGGTATGACGGTATCCATTCTAGTCTGGCCAGACGCATTGTGATTCAGTCATGGGGATACCGGAATACGATAACGAGAAAATGGACAAACGAGCAAAGAGGATAACGAGTGGCTTGTGTTCAAGAAGTTGTTACACATGGGTGCCAAACTTCTCTCCTCTAACTTTGTCATATATCACGAAGCAAAGGGAATGGTACATGAATAAACATAATGGTTCACTCAAAGTTTCTTCATGTATGTGCGGGAGTCAACATGGGTGTCCATGGCTCCACTGTTGATTATTGGCTATTGACAAAAGGCTGTTGACCTATGTCCGGAAGATGTTTTGTGTCATGTCCGCATTATACCGAACCTATTGGGTCACACACTTAACGAGCAGTAGTCTGTTAGAATGCTGGAATGGTAGAAGGTTTAGTGGAAGCAAAGCAGAATAGTTCATACGGGTACCGGAAGTAGTTCCGGGGATTTTTGGAATAGTTCATAAGGGCACCAGAAGTAGTTCTGGGTATTTAAGGATATGTCTGGATCACTCTGGAGTAGTCCCAGGTGGTTCCGGAACATATGAGAATGGTACTGGGGAAGTCCTGGATCAACCGGAATAGTTTCCGGATAATCGTTGGGCGTCCCGACAACCTTCGCGGTCATCGGGTGGCTTAAACTGTAACTCGGATGGTCTTGGAAACTATCCGGATGGCTCCGGAACGTCCGAGAATGGTCTCGGAAGGTCCTGGAAGTGCTCCAGAAGTGTCCGGGATGTCCCGAAACGGTCCCGGTATGTCCCGGAAGGTCCTGGAAGCTTCTAGAAGGTCATGGAAGGTTCCGGAAGGTTCCGGGCAGTACCACCCACTCCCCTGCGCCCCTGGACTTGGGGGGCAAGCCACCTAGGCTGCCCTGGCCGGCCAGGAGGTGGGGGCGCACCAAGGAAAGGGGAATCCTCCTCCAGGTGGAATTACCAAATCCCATTATGGCAGGTTTCCGGTGGGAAGGTGTGGGAAGGTTTGGAAGGCTTGGGAGTCCAAGTTGGACTCCCAATCCTCCTTGGGCTGCGCCCTAGGCCTCCTGGCCACCTATATACGGTGAGCCAGGGGGAGGGGGAGAGACACACAAGCAATCCCCAAGACCTATGTGCCACCCTCCCTCCTCTAAACCCCGTTGCTCCACAATTAGACCCCGGTTTAGACGCTGTTCTAGATCGGAATCCGTTAGGGTTTTCTCCCTCTAGTTTTCTCGGTGGCGTTCATCTATGGACGGCGGAGTGCTGCTGGATTGCTGCTACGGGATGTGTGGATACTAATGGAGGGGTCGTACCATCGACCCTTCTTCGAGGAGCTTGTTCATGGAACTTGTCCGTGGGACTAGATCGCGGGACTTGTTCGTGGGATTGATCGAGGGACTGTTCGTGGGAGAACTTGCGAGATCTACTTCCACTACGGCCACGAGCTTCACCAACTCTACTTCCGCTACATCGGTTGGTGAGCCATGACCTAAAACCTTGTATGCAATCTTCGTGGATGATCTTGGGTTCTTGATTCGTAGGCCGAAATTTTTTGTTTTCTACTACATTTACCAACACCTGGGGTGTAAGAAATTCCTAAGTCATAATCTTTTATCAACTCTATCCAGCGTATTTGCCTGAGATTAAGAGCTGGCTGGGTGAATATGTAGTTGAGGCTTTGGTGGTCGGAATAAATCTCACAACGATTACCAAGGAGGTAATGTCGCCAAGTCTTCACGGCTTGAACTACGGCAGCGAGTTCAAGATCATGGGTAGGATAGTTCTCTTCATGTGGCCGCAACTGGCGTGAAGCATAAGCTACCACATGTCTATCTTGCATAAGTATGCATCCTAACCCTTGCCGTGAAGCATCACAATAGATCTCTAAATCCCTTTTGGTGTCTGGAGGTGCAAGTACGGGTGCAGAAGTCAATCTTCTTTTTAGCTCTTGAAAGCTTTCCTCGCACTTGGGGGTCCATAGGAATTTCTTATCTTTCTTGAGGAGTTCAGTAAGAGGCTTTGCAACTTTGGAAAAGTTCTCGACGAAGCGACGGCAATAGCTGGCTAGGCCAAGAAAACTCCTAACTTGCTTAACCGATTCAGGTGAAGTCCAGTCAAGGACAGCCTGAACTCTCTCGGGATTGACTGCAACACCTTTCGCAGAAATCACGTGGCCTAAGTAGGTCACTTCTGGTAGCCAAAAATTCACACTTGGAGAACTTGGCATAAAGGCGGTGCTCTCTAAGTTTCATCAATACCAGCCTTAGGTGTTCGGCATGTTCTTCTTCGTTCTTCGAGTAAATGAGAATGTCATCAAGATAAATTACAACAAATTTATCTATGTACTCCATGAATATCGAATTCATCATGCGTGAGAAAGTGGCGGGGGCATTGGTTAAACCAAAGTACATGACGGTGAACTCGTAAAGACCATAACGAGTAGTGAAAGCCGTCTTGGGAATGTCCTCATTTCGGATTTTGATTTGATGATAACCTAATCTCAAATCCATCTTGGAGAAGATAGAGGATCCAGCAAGTTGATCATAAAGATCATTGATCCTGGGCAGTGGGTACTTGTTCTTTATCGTCGCTAGAGTTAGTGGGCGATATTCTACGCACATCCTTTCTGTTCCATCTTTCTTCGTTACGAACAGAACGGGGCAACCCCATGGCGATGAGCTAGGGCGGATGAAGCCTTTTGCCAACGAAGCATCAAGTTGGGTTTTTAGCTCAGCTAACTCATGTGGGGCCATTCTATATGGGCGTCTAGAAATTGGGGCTGTGCCTGGTATAAGATCCACTATAAATTCTACACACCTGTCAGGAGGCTAGGTTTAAGGAGTTGGATTACTGGGTAGCTTTCTAGAGGATGACCAAGGTTTACTAGGGCTGCAACAGATATGTAAGAGTAGCAAAGTACCCCAACACGATGGTTAGTGTGGTTCTTCTGGCTAGAAGACATCTAAACTGGGAGGAAGAACTGCAAATGAATCACTATAGGTTTCTAGAACAAAACCTACAACAAACTCTAGAGAACTGTCGGGCATGCCACCTAGGAGTTCTTCAAAAAGAACAACCAAAATGGAGAGAAGGATTTTGCAAATGCTTCAAATTATGAGGAAAACCTGGAATGAGTCGGACAACATAACGGCTGTAATTGTAAGAGAATTGGAAATCCTCACAACATTTCAACAGCACTTACATAGGAAGTCTCAAAATAGGAAGCACAACGTCTCTAGAAGACTGAACACAACTTTCCTACGGCTACAAGGAAGCAATCAACAAGATGTTCTAGTAAGACATAGATGAGCCTAGTCCTATCATCCCGTAGAAAAGATAAGGGTGACTCAGAACTCAGATCGATGAGGGTAAGGAGAAAAAGAAGCCTTACGTTGTTCCCTTTATACCCAAGTAACTATATAACTATAGAATGCTAGACTCGACTTCGACCAAGGGTTTGATAATCCTACAGACAGTCCTACTCTGATACCAAGTCTGTCGGGACCCGGAATATGCGTATGTAATTCCAGTCACGATGCAATCACAAGGAGAGCCGAGAGCCGTACCCACTTGTCTAAGCAGACAAGGCCAAGCACAGAACACTCTCGGAAAGCATCGAACGTGAGGGGCATCCCATCCAGGCCGGATGATCATCTGAGATGGGTCCTCATCGTCCGCTCGCAAGTCTAAATGCTTATGGGTGGTGAATCCCATACTCATAGACAAGTCGCCTCAACCATGTTATCGATTGAATCATAACCCTTACATAAAAAAACTCCACCCCGATCACTTAGTCGGGGTCTAGGGCGGGCTCGATCATACAACAAAGTGTGCACGTGACAGAGTCACGAGCAATCGCATCGCGATGCCCCAAGCTGCGCACATCTAAGGGTGTCACAACCCCAAGTTAGGTATGTGCTAGGATCAAGTGCTACTTTGCATCATGCAAAAATTTCAAAAGAAAATTCAAAAATGGGGAAAAGAAAAGCCCTGAGAAATTAAATCAAATGGCCAGATAAAAATATTTTTCCAAAAATCATTTGAATGTTTGGAAAATTCCTATAAATGATGCTGATCATTTTAAAAGTGGTTTGGCTATTTTCCCATACTCATGGAATTTTCTAATATTCAAATAGTGCTCTGGAAATTAAAGTTTACCCCTATTTGAATTGAAATTCAAATGTGTTGAATTTCAAAAATGTCCAAATTATTTATGTGACTAGCTACTGATCACCTAGTATTTATAAAAGTATTTGGGCATTTTTATAAAATGTTTTGGTATTTTTACCAGGGCAAAACAAAAGGCAGAAAAACAAAACAGAAGAAATAAAAGGAAAAGGGACCCCGTGGCTTCTGGCCCAACTGAAGCCCCCCCCAGCCCACCAGGCGGCCCAGCCGAGCCGAGCCACTGTCGTCTTCCTCCCCGGCGCCCGAAGAAGCTCGGTGGCGAGCCGAGCGCCGTGGACGCCACCGAGGAGCTTCCAGGGGCCCCTCTTCTCCCCCAGGATGCCACGGAGACGCCCAGAGAGCGCCACACCCTTCCCCCTTCCCCCAGCTCACTCTCCCCCTCTCCTCGCGTCGGAACTCGCCATGGCCGAGAGCTAGGTCTCGCTGCCGACGAGCGCCTGCGTGGCCAGCAAGCTCCTGGAGCCGCGAGTTCATGTCCATCGTCACCGCAGCCATCGTCTCCATCACCGTGAGCCATCAATTCGAGCCCAGAGGAACTGAGGATGTCGCCATCTTCACCGAAAAGCCGCCGGTCGCCGTGGACCTCGTCGGCAAATTCGTCGTCGCCGCACCCTCCCAGCTCTCGCCGTCGACGCCGTTGCATCCGGGGTGAGCCCCTCGTTGTTTTCCCCCTTCTCCTGGTCTCCTCCGTACACCGCAGCGAGACTTCGTCTTCACCCGCCGCCGGCCGCCGCCTGTTCTCGTCCCCGGCGTCCCTCCCGTGCTCCCCCGTGACGCCTGAGACGTCCCCGAGACGCGCGCGTCCACGGGCTACATCCTGATAGCCCTGGCGCTGCTTCTAGCCGCCGGATTCGGCCAACCGTCCGTGCGCCGCCGTGCGCTGAGGTTGCCGCCGGCTAGACGCCGGTGGGCAGTGGGATTAGCCCACTAATCCCTCCCCCCGAGTCCATGACAGTTGGGACCCACAGCCCCTAACCCCTCTGTTTAAACTAATTAAACCGGGTTAACCCCCTGTGAGGCTGACATGGGGGCCCCAGCAGTCAGACCCCCCCCCCCACGTCATGCTGATGTCAGCATGACGCAGTAATTCTTTTTCCAGTTTAAAAATAATCCAAAGAAATCAGAAAAATCCAGAAAATCATTTAAACTTTGGAAATTCATAATTAATTCATCCTAACTCCAAATATAGAAAATAATATGTCTAAAATTATCAGAAAAATACAAGGATTATGAATATGCAATTTGTTTTCATGTTTGACCATTTTAAAATGGGTGAACAGTAGCAAACATGCATATGGATCCTTTTCAAATTCAAATTTGGAGTGATTTTGCAAATGTTTTTGCAACACCCTTAATTCCAATGGTTTCATCCACACATCAGAAACATTACTTCAACTATACAACATCACTTTATGATGAAACTTTTCAAATGAACTTTCATGCATTCAAATGCATTTGAAATTCATCGATAAATCAAATGGAGTTTGAATTTGCATTTCAAATGCAATATACTCCTTTTAAATAGAATTGTCCACACAATGCAACTATGAACATCACTTATACAATTGATCATGTGCTTGTGCATTGTACCTTATGTTGATCACTTTGTTTGTATTGTTTGCTCGGATAGACGTGCAACTGGAATCGGAGGCCATCCCCTTCGTTGAAGACCCCGTGACTGAACCTCGTCAGCAAGGCAAGCAAACCCCCATTGATCATGTCGATAAAATCCCACTTCCCTCTCATGTCTCGCTTATGCATTATTTAGGATGATCACCATGATAACGTTTCTATCGCATAGTTGAACCCATATCCTTTGCATGACCTATCATCTTGTCACAGTAGTAAGCAAACCACAATCCTAGCAGATATAGGATTTGATTGATATCCTGTGACCCCTGCAACTGTTACTGCTTATTGCATGCTTAGTGGTACAATGAGGTTGCTTATGATGTGAGTCGGGATGATGATAAAAATGGTGTTGATGAAAGTGAAATGTGTTGGTGAATCTACCCTAATACAACGTGAACGATGAGAGGCTGTGTAGGAGTACACAGTGGGTTGTCTCGTTGAACACCGCCTTAAGCCCGAGTTCTTGTGTGGTGATCCAAGACGAAGAGTGCTACCACATGTTGGGCACATGGACCCCCGCTCAACCTACTACCTCACCCCTTCTCAGTTCAATGAGTCGCATTAGTTCGGAGTTCTGGTAGGTCTGTGGCACGGTCTGCGAAGTGGAAGAACGGCTATTCAGACCGGCTTGGGACCCTGCACACATCTTCTGGGACCACATCGGTAAACCGGCCGGGTTCACGATGTGGATTCCAGCCCAGATAGGCGTCTCCATTGAATTTGAGTTGGCTGTGAGGTAAAAGTTGTGGAGATTATCCTCGCCGACACCCGCTTGAATGGTGTCGAGGCCAAGGCGGTAACTGATAGTTTCATGTGTGTAGCAGTACACCCCTGCAGGGTTAATAAACTATTCGAATAGCCGCGTCCGCGGTAAGGGACTACTTGGAAAGCTGTGCTCGATTATTAGACAACTTGAGTGCTATGGTGTGCTTCTCGTGGGGAAGTCGAGGAAGTAACCATAGTGGTGTAATTGGTTGAAGAGTTGTAGTGGACTCGTGTACGCTTCTTACCTCAAGTCTGGTACTCGTAGTTTAGGACTAGCCAAGTCAAAGCTGGCACTTCTGCAAGTGAACCCCACCTCCCTTTACCTTGATACATGTGCATGAGTAGTTTAGCTCCTACGTAAGTCTTGCTGAGTACGACTTTGTACTCACGTTTGCTTATTCTATGTTTTAGATGAACCCACCGACCCCGATGGTGGCTTTTAACCGAAGCTCGAAGAATGAAGACTCAGACCAAGACCAAGCTAGTGTAGTCCCAGTCAGACGACTGGTTCCCTCGTGGAGGGCTTGTTTATAGATAAGGCTTCTCTAAGCCATTTGTTAAACTTGTCTGTACTCAGACCTACTTTGCTTCCGCATGTTTGATGTAATGTTGGATCACAAACTTGTGATCTCTGTGTGCACTCTGTAAGAGTTATCAATAGAATGTATACTTTGTAGAGAATTGCAATGATACCTGCTATTCATACTAGACATGTGTGTTGCGTGTATGTTTATCACATGCATGTCTTTGTATGGGTTTTCGAGACCTTAGTTGTGCTCTGGCTGGCGGTCTTTTATACACCAAGTGGCCCTTAGATGTGCGCAGCTTGGGGCATCGCGATGCGATTGTCCGAGACTCTGTCTCGTGCACACTTTGATGTTTGATCGAGCCCGCCCTAGACCCCGACTAAGTGATCGGGCTGGAGTAAGCCTATGTAAGAGTTATGAGATAGTCGATAGTATGGTTGAGGCGACTTGTCTGTGAATATGGGAGTTCATCATCCATATCATTTGACTTGTGTGCGGACGATGAGGACCCATCTCAGAGGATCATCCGGCCTGGATGGGATGCCCCTCACGTACGATGCTTTCTGAGAACGTTCTGTGCTTGGCCTTGTCTGCTTAGACAAGTGGGTACGGTTCTCGGCTCTCCATATGACTATGTCGTAGCGGAACTTGCATATGCTAACCCCGGGTCCCGACAGACTTGGTATCAGAGCAGCACTGCCTGTAGGATTATCAGCCTTGGCCGAAGTTGAGTCTAGCCTTCTATAGTTATATAGTTACTCTGGGTATATAAGGGAACAACGTAAGGCTTCTTTTTTCTCCTTACCCTCATCGATCTGAGTTCTGAGTCACCCTTATCTTTTCTACGGGATGATAGAACTAGGCTCATCTATGTCTGAATAGAACATCTCGTTGATTGCCTCCTTATAGCCGTAGGATTGTTGTGGTTGTCCAGAGTCTCCGTGTTTTGAGTTCCTTGAAGAAGTTCTGTCCAATTTCTTCGGGATTGTTTCAATTTCCATCCCAGTGTAGCCGTTATGCTGCCGGAATTGTTCCGTGTTTCTTCGGATCATTGTCTTTGCATTATTATCCTTTCCGCCTAAATCATATCCTTTTATCCTTGCCTCCATCATACAACCTGTTCTGATTGTTGATTTGTATCACACAGGATGTCAGGTGGAACTCATAGTGCTGTTCTTCAGAATCGAGACCGTGATCGGAATCGAAATGATGATGAACCTCTACCACCGCCTTCTGCAGCGGAAATCATGATGGAAGCCGAGCGGAATAGACGTGACCAAACACGCCTTCTGGAGCTCATCGAGCAGAATACCGCCCACCATCGTAATGTGGTGGTAAGCATTCAGGACTTCATCTTCCTCAAGCCACCGGTATTTCGATGTTCTTCTGAGCCCCTTGAAGCTGATGATTGGCTCCGTTCCATCGAGCGTAAGCTTGATACAACACATGTTGCTCCCGATGACCGAGTTATTTTCGCGGTATACTTCTTGGAAGGTGCTACTCTTCAATGGTGGGAGAACTATGTTGCAATGCAGCCAGATAGTCACGTAGTGACTTGGCAGGAGTTTTGTGTTGCCTTTCGAGGGTACCACATTCTGGATGAGTTGATGGAGCGCAAGAAAGAAGAGTTCTGCAATCTGAATCAAGGAGAGATGTCCATTCACGAGTATGTGAGGGATTTCAACCGTCTTGCTCGTTATGCGAAAGATGAGATCACCACCGATGCCAAAAAGCAGGCAAGGTTCCGTAAGGGACTTAGCCCCATCCTTCGTCATGATCTCAACCTCCTTGAGTTTGCCACCTTTGAGGATTTAGTCAACAGATCCTTCAGAGTTGAGCATGGCAATGAAGTTTTTGAGAAGTCTCGCAAGCATGCTCTTGAGCTTGCCCCTTCTTCCAGTTCACGCCCTCAGAAGCGTCTGATCTGGATTCCTAACAGTTTGATCCATCAAAACAACCCACCGAGGCCATCCCTTGTGCCGCCTCGTCCACCAGCTCTACCAAACAACCCAGCTCCCCGCAGTATCTTTGGAGCCTGCTTTAGATGTGGCCAGACTGGTCACTACTCTCGTGAGTGCCCCGTCAACCAAAATGCTCCACCCCATGCCAAAGGAAAACCCATGGTTCATGCCAAACCACCCCCGAAGGTTTCCACTGCTAAGCCATCCACCTCAGAAAATCTTGGACGTGTGAACCAAATCTCAACTGAGGAAACTGATAGTACTTCTGACGTCATTCTTGGTACACTCCCAGTCAATTTTGTTCCCACTTCTGTTCTTTTCGACCCAGGAGCTTCTCACTCATTCATGTCGGAGAGTTATGCACTTCAGCATGATGTATCCTTTGAAGAAATGTTCACCCCTATGATCATTCAAACTCCTGGTTCCAAATGGCAAACTAATAGAGTAAGCCATGGCAATCAAATTGCAATTGAGGGTTTAGTATTCCTTGCTTCACTCATAGCCCTCAAATCTTCAGACATTGATGTCATCCTTGGTATGGATTGGTTATCAAGACAGAATGTTGTCCTTGATTGTAAAGCCAAGTCAGTTAAACTCACCCACCCTTCAGGCAAGACCGTTAGCTATACCTCACCCAGAACAAGAACCCAGGTGCATTCGTTGAATGTACTTCCCCTTCCCGAACTTGAAGATATTCCGGTGGTTCGTGACTTCCCGGATGTCTTTCCTGAAGAACTGCCAGGGATGCCCCCTGACAGATGTGTAGAATTCATTGTTGATCTTATGCCAGGCACAGCCCCAATTTCCAGACGCCCATATAGAATGGCCCCACGTGAGTTAGCAGAGCTTAAAACCCAACTGGAAGCTTTGTTGGAGAAAGGCTTCATCCGCCCTAGCTCATCGCCATGGGGTTGCCCCGTTCTGTTCGTAAGGAAGAAAGATGGAACAGAAAGGATGTGCGTAGACTATCGCCCGCTAAATCTAGCAACGATAAAGAACAAGTACCCACTGCCCAGGATCAATGATCTTTATGATCAACTTGCAGGATCCTCTGTCTTCTCCAAGATGGATTTGAGATTAGGCTATCATCAAATCAAAATCCGAAACGAGGACATTCCAAAAACGGCTTTTACTACTCGTTATGGTCTTTACGAGTACACCGTCATGTCCTTCGGTTTAACCAATGCCCCCGCCACATTCTCGCGCTTGATGAATTCGATCTTCATGGAGTACCTAGATAAATTTGTTGTAGTTTATCTTGATGACATTCTCATCTACTCGAAGAACGAAGAAGAGCACGCAGAACATCTTAGGCTGGTATTGATGAAACTTAGAGAGCATCGCCTGTATGCTAAATTCTCCAAGTGTGAATTCTGGCTACCAGAAGTGACCTACTTAGGCCACGTGATTTCTGCAAAAGGCATTGCTGTGAATCCCGAGAGAGTTCAGGCCGTCCTTGACTGGACTCCACCTGAATCGGTTAAGCAAGTTAGGAGTTTTCTTGGCCTAGCCAGCTATTGCCGTCGCTTCGTCGAGAACTTTTCTAAAGTTGCAAAGCCTCTAACTGAACTCCTCAAGAAAGATAAGAAATTCTTATGGACTCCCATGTGCGAGGAAAGCTTTCAAGAGCTAAAAAGAAGATTGACTTCTGCACCCGTACTTGCACCTCCAGACACCAAAAAGGATTTCGAGATCTATTGTGACGCATCACGGCAAGGGTTAGGATGCATACTTCTGCAAGATCGACATGTGGTAGCTTATGCTTCACGCCAGTTGCGGCCACATGAAGAGAACTATCCTACCCATGATCTTGAACTCGCTGTCGTAGTTCATGCCCTAACAACTTGGCGACATTACCTCCTTGGTAATCGTTGTGAGATCTATTCCGACCACCAAAGCCTCAAATACATTTTCACCCAGCCAGATCTTAATCTCAGGCAAAGACGCTGGATTGAGTTGATAAAAGATTACGACGTAGGAATTTCTTACACCCCAGGCAAAGCCAATGTCATGGCTGACGCACTAAGTCGTAAGTCGTATTGTAACAACCTCATGTTACAACAGTATCAACCACTTCTTCATGAGGACTTTCGCAAGCTCAATCTTGAGATTGTTCCTCATGGCTATCTTTCTACCTTGGTGGCGAAACCAACCCTTGAGGATAAAATTATAGCCGCACAGAAACGTGATAGTGGTATTCGAGAGATCAAGAAGAACATTGCTAGCGGAGTTGCTAAATGTTTCTCCTTAAATGATCAAGGTGTTGTTTTCTTTGGCACTCGATTGGTTGTACCACGGAAACACAATCTTAGGAGGCTAATCCTCAAAGAACCTCATGACACACCCCTCTCGATTCATCCCGGTAGCACAAAAATGTACGGAGATCTACGCCAGAGATTTTGGTGGACTAGGATGAAAAGAGACATTGCTCGATTTGTTGCCGAATGTGATGTTTGTCGTCGCATTAATGCAGAACATCAAAGACCTGCTGGTACACTTCAACCTTTGTCTATTCCAGAGTGGAAATGGGACAAAGTCGGTATGGACTTCATCACCGGCTTTCCAAAAACCCAGAAACTAAACGATGCCATCTTCGTTGTCATAGTTAGACTTTCCAAAGATGCTCACTTTCTTCCAGTTCGCGAGTCTATAACTGCTAGCCAGTTAGCGGACTTGTACGTCTCTAGAATTGTATCCCTTCACGGTGTTCCTTTGGAAATCAATTCTGATCGTGGTAGCCTTTTCACCTCTAGATTTTGGGGAAGCTTCCAACGTGCTATGGGAACTCATCTCTCCTTTAGTACGACTTTCCATCCTCAGTCTAGTGGTCAAGTCGAAAGGGTTAACCAAATTCTTGAAGACATGCTCAGAGCTTGTGTTATCTCACTCGGAAAGAATTGGGAGAAGTCTCTTCCATTTGCCGAATTTGCTTATAACAATAGTTTTCAATCTAGTCTGAACATGGCTCCTTTTGAACTCCTATATGGACGACGATGTCGAACACCTTTAAACTGGTCAGAAGCCGGTGAAAGACAATTCTTTGGACCAAACATGATCAAGGAAGCAGAAGAGCAGGTTCGCATTGTTCGTGATCAATTGAAAGCAGCCCAGTCTCGTCAGAAAAGCTACTATGATCGTCATCATAGGCCAGAAAGCTACAATCTGGATGAGAAAGCTTACCTTCGGGTTACTCCTCTGAAGGGAACCCAACGTTTCGGTATCAAAGGCAAGTTGGCCCCACGTTACATCGGACCTTTCCGCATTCTTGCCAAACGTGGAGAAGTTGCCTACCAAATTGAACTACCCCCTCACCTTTCCCGAGTACATGATGTATTCCATGTGTCACAACTCAGGCGTTGCTTCAAGGACCCCATCCGCGAAGTCGACCATGAAACGCTTGATCTCCAAGATGACCTTTCTTATCGAGAATACCATGTTCGTATTCTTGATTCAGCAGAGCGTGTCACTCGCCGAAAGAAGATCAAGTTTCTGAAAGTTCAATGGTCACACCACTCCGAGAAAGAAGCTACGTGGGAAAGAGAAGACCATCTCCGTGCCGAGTACCCCTCCTTCCTTCCGCAGACTTCTGAATCTCGGGACGAGATTCTTTTGAGTGGGGGCGAGTTGTCACAACCCCAAGTTAGGTATGTGCTAGGATCAAGTGCTACTTTGCATCATGCAAAAATTTCAAAAGAAAATTCAAAAATGGGGAAAAGAAAAGCCCTGAGAAATTAAATCAAATGGCCAGATAAAAATATTTTTCCAAAAATCATTTGAATGTTTGGAAAATTCCTATAAATGATGCTGATCATTTTAAAAGTGGTTTGGGTATTTTCCCATACTCATGGAATTTTCTAATATTCAAATAGTGCTCTGGAAATTAAAGTTTAACCCTATTTGAATTGAAATTCAAATGTTTTGAATTTCAAAAATGTCCAAATTATTTATGTGACTAGCTACTGATCACCTAGTATTTATAAAAGTATTTGGGCATTTTTATAAAATGTTTTGGTATTTTTACCAGGGCAAAACAAAAGGCAGAAAAACAAAACAGAAGAAATAAAAGGAAAAGGGACCCCGTGGCTTCTGGCCCAACTGAAGCCCCCCCCAGCCCACCAGGCGGCCCAGCCCAGCCGAGCCGCTGTCGTCTTCCTCCCCGGTGCCCGAAGCAGCTCGGTGGTGAGCCGAGCGCCGTGGACGGCACCGAGGAGCTTCCAGGGGCCCCTCTTCTCCCCTAGGACGCCACGGAGACGCCCAGAGAGCGCCACACCCTTCCCCCTTCCTCCAGCTCACTCTCCTCCTCTCCTCGCGTCGGAACTCGCCATGGCCGAGAGCTAGGTCTCGCTGCCGACGAGCGCCTGCGTGGCCAGCAAGCTCCTGGAGCCGCGAGTTCATGTCCATCGTCACCGCAACCATCGTCTCCATCACCGTGAGCCATCAATTCGAGCCTAGAGGAACCGAGGACGTCGCCATCTCACCGACAAGCCGCCGGTCGCCGTGGACCTCGTCGGCAAATTCGTCGTCGCCGCACCCTCCCAGCTCTCGCCGTCGACGCCGTTGCATCCGGGGTGAGCCCCTCGTTGTTTTCCCACTTCTCTTGATCTCCTCCGTACACCGCAGCGAGACTTCGTCTTCACCCGCCGCCACCCGCCGCCTGTTCTCGTCCCCGGCGTCCCTCCCGTGCTCCCCCGTGACGCCTGAGACGTCCCCGAGACGCGCGCGTCCACGGGCTACATCCTGATAGCCCTGGCGCTGCTTCTAGCCGCCGGATTCGGCCAACCGTGCGTGCGCCACCGTGCGCTGAGGTTGCCGCCGGCTAGACGCCGGTGGGCAGTGGGATTAGCCCACTAATCCCTCCCCCCGAGTCCATGTCAGTTGGGACCCACAGCCCCTAACCCCTCTGTTTAAACTAATTAAACCGGGTTAACCCCCTGTGAGGCTGACATGGGGGCCCCAGCAGTCAGATCCCCCCCACGTCATGCTGATGTCAGCATGACGCGGTAATTCTTTTTCCAGTTTAAAAATAATCCAAAGAAATCAGAAAAATCCAGAAAATCATTTAAACTTTGGAAATTCATAATTAATTCATCCTAACTCCAAATATAGCAAATAATATGTCTAAAATTATCAGAAAAATACAAGGATTATGAATATGCAATTTGTTTTCATGTTTGACCATTTTAAAATGGGTGAACAGTAGAAAACATGCATATGGATCCTTTTCAAATTCAAATTTGGAGTGATTTTGCAAATGTTTTTGCAACACCCTTAATTCCAATGGTTTCATCCACACATCAGAAACATTACTTCAACTATACAACATCACTTTATGATCAAACTTTTCAACTGAACTTTCATGCATTCAAATGCATTTGAAATTCATCGATAAATCAAATGGAGTTTGAATTTGCATTTCAAATGCAATATACTCCTTTTAAATAGAATTGTCCACACAATGCAACTATGAACATCACTTATACAATTGATCATGTGCTTGTGCATTGTACCTTATGTCGATCACTTTGTTTGTATTGTTTGCTCGGATAGACGTGCAACTGGAATCGGAGGCCACCCCCTTCGTTGAAGACCCCGTGACTGAACCTCGTCAGCAAGGCAAGCAAACCCCCATTGATCATGTCGATAAAATCCCACTTCCCTCTCATGTCTCGCTTATGCATTATTTAGGATGATCACCATGATAACGTTTCTATCGCATAGTTGAACCCATATCCTTTGCATGACCTATCATCTTGTCACAGTAGTAAGCAAACCACAATCCTAGCAGATGTAGGAGTTGATTGATATCCTGTGACCCCTGCAACTGTTACTTCTTATTGCATGCTTAGTGGTACAATGAGGTTGCTTATGATGTGAGTCGGGATGATGATAAACATGGTGTTGATGAAAGTGAAATGTGTTGGTGAATCTACCCTAATACAACGTGAACGATGAGAGGCTGTGTAGGAGTACACAGTGGGTTGTCTCGTTGAAAACCGCCTTAAGCCCGAGTTCTTGTGTGGTGATCCAAGACGAAGAGTACTACCACATGTTGGGCACATGGACCCCCGCTCAACCTACTAACTCACCCCTTCTCAGTTCAATGAGTCGCATTAGTTCGGAGTTCTGGTAGGTCTGTGGCACGGTCTGCGAAGTGGAAGAACGGCTATTCAGACCGGCTTGGGACCCTACACACATCTTCTGGGACCACATCGGTAAACCGGCCGGGTTCACGATGTGGATTCCAGCCCAGATAGGCGTTTCCATTGAATTTGAGTTGGCTGTGAGGTAAAAGTTGTGGAGATTATCCTCGCCGACACCCGCTTGAATGGTGTCGAGGCCAAGGCGGTAACTGATAGTTTCATGTGTGTAGCAGTACACCCCTGCAGGGTTAATAAACTATTCGAATAGCCGCGTCCGCGGTAAGGGACTACTTGGAAAGCTGTGCTCGATTATTAGACAAATTGAACTGGATACTTCTAAAACTCGCAAGATAAGCGTGAGTGCTATGGTGTGCTTCTCGTGGGGAAGTCGAGGAAGTAACCATAGTGGTGTAATTGGTTGAAGAGTTGTAGTGGACTCGTGTACGCTTCTTACCTCAAGTCTGGTACTCATAGTTCAGGACTAGCCAAGTCAAAGCTGGCACTTCTGCAAGTGAACCCCACCTCCCTTTACCTTGATACATGTGCATGAGTAGTTTAGCTCCTACGTAAGTCTTGCTGAGTACGACTTTGTACTCACGTTTGTTTATTCTATGTTTTAGATGAACCCACCGACCCCGATGGTGGCTTTTAACCGAAGCTCGAAGAATGAAGACTCAGACCAAGACCAAGCTAGTGTAGTCCCAGTCAGACGACTGGTTCCCTCGTGGAGTGCTTTTTTATAGATAAGGCTTCTCTAAGCCATTTGTTAAACTTGTCTGTACTCAGACCTACTTTGCTTCCGCATGTTTGATGTAATGTTGGATCACAAACTTGTGATCTCTGTGTGCACTCTGTAAGAGTTATCAATAGAATGTATACTTTGTAGAGAATTGCAATGATACCTGTTGTTCATACTAGACATGTGTGCTGCGTGTATGTTTATAACATGCATGTCTTTGTATGGGTTTTCGAGACCTTAGTTGTGCTCTGGCTGGCGGTCTTTTATACACCAAGTGGCCCTTAGATGTGCGCAGCTTGGGGCATCGCGATGCGATTGTCCGTGACTCTGTCTCGTGCACACTTTGATGTATGATCGAGCCCGCCCTAGACCCCGACTAAGTGATCGGGCTGGAGTAAGCCTATGTAAGAGTTATGAGATAGTCGATAGTATGGTTGAGGCGACTTGTCTGTGAATATGGGAGTTCATCATCCATATCATTTGACTTGTGTGCGGACGATGAGGACCCATCTCAGATGATCATCCGGCCTGGATGGGATGCCCCTCACGTACGATGCTTTCCGAGAACGTTCTGTGCTTGGCCTTGTCTGCTTAGACAAGTGGGTACGGTTCTCGGCTCTCCATATGACTCTGTCATAGCGGAACTTGCATATGGTAACCCCGGGTCCCGACAAAGGGCCACTTGGTGTATAAAAGACCGCCAGCCAGATCACGACTAAGGTCTCGAAAACCCATACTAAGACATGCATGTTATAGACATACACGCATCACACATGCCTAGTATGAACAGCAGGTATCATTACATAACTCTACAAAGTGTATCTTTATTTACTTACACATAGAGCATACAAAGATCACATGTCTGTGATCAACATTACATCATACAACGGAAGCAAATTAGGTCTGAGTACAGACAAGTTTAACAAATGGCTTAGAGAAGCCTTGTAAACAAACATGCCCTTCCACGAGGGACCAGACTGCTGTCTGGGACTATGCTAACTTAGTCAATGTCGAGCTTCAGGTCGGTGACTCCATCGGGGTCCGGGTTCTCATCTAAAACATAGAATAAGCAAACGTGAGTACAAAGTCGTACTCAACAAGACTTACATCAGAACTACACTAGTCATGCTCAAGTTTCAAGGTAAAGGGGAGGTGGGGTTCATCATGCAGAAATGCCAGCTTTGACTTGGCTAGTCTTGAACTACGAATACCAGACTTTGAGGTAAGAAGCGTACATGAGTCCACTACCAAGTCTCCAATCAATACACCACTATGGATACTTCCTCGACTTCCCCACGAGGAAGCATGCCATAGCACTCACGCTTATCTTGCGGATTTTATAAGTATCCATTCTAGTTGTCTATGATCAAGTAGAGGTCTCCAAGTAGTCCATAACCGCGGACACGGCTATTCGAATAGTTCATTAACCCTGCAGGGGTGTACATCTTCACACGCGTGTCATCACTTATCGCCTCGTTCTCGTCACCCTTCAAGCGGGTGTCGGACGTGGATGAAACCAAGGCACAAACCTCACATCACCTTCTCTAATCCAGGAGTCGACTACCTGAGTTTGGCACCGCTCGAGAGTCCGGCCGGTTCCACGAAATGGACTCAGATAATGTAAGGGACCGAGACGCCACCTCTGCCAGATGGTTTCACTGCCTCACAAGTCCACCCACATATCTATATGATGCAACCTTTTCTTCATACTTTTTCTATGCATATGCCAAATGGAAAGCCCGAATCTATTGTGACTCCTGGACCGGATCGGATACGTAAAGAGGCCAAACGGGGCTCCCATAAACCCTACATGTGGTCATACTCTTTGTCTTGGATCACAAAACAGGAACTCGGGGCCTAGGGCAGTGTTCAACGAGACAACCCACTGTGTACTCCTACACAGCCTCTCATCGTTCACCTTTTCTTAGGGTGGATTCACCAACACGTTATCACCAATATCACTATATTCATTCCATCCCGACTCACAATCAAAACATCCTCATTGTATCACTAAGCAACAAAAGCAGTAACAGTTGCAGGGGCCACATGCTCATCAATCAACTCCTATATCTGCTAGGATTGTGGTTTGCTTAATACGGTGACAAAATGATAGGTCATGCATTGGAATGGGTTCAACTATGCTAAAGAACGTGTCTCGGTGATCTCCTAAACATGCATAAGCGAGACTGAGAGGGAATTGGGATTTTATAGACATGATCAATGGGGTTTGCTTGCCTTGCTGACGATACACGGGGTTTACCGATCTTCTTCTTCTTCGGGGTGATCACCGTCTCGGAGGCACTGTTATCGGCACAATCATCAACAAAGGGGGGGCAACATTGTAATAGAATGCACAAGCACATGATATAGTTGGCCATGAGGTGAATGGTGCTGGTTTGTGGTATATTTGATTTAAATGAAGTGTATTGCATTTGAAATGCAAATTCAAACTCCACATATGAATTTCAATTTAACCAAATTGCATGTGAAATTGTTTGATCATTTGAAACCATGTGATCATATGTGTGATATGCTTCTGAAGTACAAGTGAGATGTGGTGTATTGCAATGGTTCAAATTTGAATTGCATTTGGAATAAATTTGAATTAATTCCAATTAAGCCAAATAGAAAAAGCTACTGGTACCATTTTAAATTCAACTCAAACATGGTTGAAAGTTGCATATTTGGATAGAGAATTTTCTGCTGATCATTTTTCATATATTATTTGTCCAATTTGGAGTTAATATGAATTTTCTATGATTTATTGAAGTTTTGACTATTTTCTGGATTTTTCTGATTTATTTTAATTCTTTTTAAAACAGAAACTGATTTACTGCGTCATGCTGACATCAGCATGACGTGGGGGGCTTCTGGCCAGTGGGGCCCTCCTGTCATAGGCTCTGGGGTTAACCCCGTTTTAGTTAATTTAAACAGAGGGGTTAGGGGGCTGTGGGTCCCACTGTCATAGAGAGGAGGGGGGGGATTAGTGCTCTGTTAGTGGCTCTAATGTCGGGGTCGCCGGAGGGTTGCCGGAGCTTCGCCGGAGTTGAGTTTTAGGGAACGGGGGGGTTAGCTGGGGGCACTGGGAGGAAGCCCTCAACCTTGCGCATCCAAAGGAGCGAGCGGGATGCCAACGGGAGGCCCCAGGCCACGGCTACGATGACAAAGGCGGCGGCCGGAGCCACTGGAAGAAGGCGACGATGATTGGGGGCACGGGAGGAGCCGGGGGTTAGGGGGGAACGAACCATGAGCTCACCGGGATCACGTCTGGGAGGTCGGGGAGGTCAGGGGGATGCTAGTGATAGTGAATCTCTCGCCGGAGCTCGTTGCGGCCGGCGACGAGGAGCTTCACGCGGGCGTCGTCTCCAGTGGACCTTGGCGCGAATTGATGGGGGGAAAATACGAAGACGACGACGGCGTTCCTTCCGGGCATGGTGGCGCAGCGAGGGGGGTCCGGTGGCCTCGTCGGGCGCGGCGGCGCGCTCCGCTGACTTCACTGTCGGCGGCGATTCGTTGCGAGAGAGAGGGGATTGGCAACCGGAGAGAGAGGGGAAGAGTGTGGGGGCTTCTGGAGAGCGTCGTGGCGCGAGGGGAGAGCCCGAGAGGGTCTAGGGGAGACGTTCCGCTCGTCGGCGTCGGCATGGCGGCCACCGAGCTTCTTGCCGACGCGCGGGGAAGACGACAAGGGAGCTTGTGGGCCTGGGCCATGGGGGGGGGTAAGTTGGGCCCGAGGCCTAGCCAGGGTGGGCTGCTTTGCGTTTTTCCTTTTCTTTCTGTTTTCTTTTTCTTATATTTGTTTTGCTCTAAAATAAATAGTAGAGCATTTTATAAAATACCCAAATCTTTTATGTGGGCTTAGGATATAAATAGCTAGCCACTCATAACTTTTGGGCAATTTTGAAATTCAAATAATTTGAATTTCAAAACAAATTGGGGTTTATTTGATTTTCCAAGGCATTGTTTGAAAATTAGAAAATTCCATGAGCATGGGATTGATCCCAAATCACTTTTAAAATGATCAGCATCATTTATAGGAATTTTCCAAATACTCAAATGATTTTTGGAAAAAGATTTTTATTTGGCCATTTGATTTAATTTCTCAGGGCTTTTCTTTTCCCCAATTTTTGATTTTCTTTTTGAATTTTTTTACATGATGCAAAGGAACTCAAACCCTAGCACTTGCCTAAATTGGGGTTGTGACAGCGATCCACCTACTGGATCCACATGTCATTGATTCAAGTCACGGTGAAGAGATCCCCATGACGCCGGTCGTACTGGGTTGTGAGTCGCGACCGCAGGCCCGGGCCTATTGGCAGAGGGACATAGATTTTTTTATCCCACAGGTTTTAAATCAGTAAATTTAATTTAAATCTATCGCACACAGTTCATTCAATTTATTTGTTTGCCTAAAATTGATAGACTAAGCAGACGTTCAAAAATGACAGATGTTTCTCCATCCCACACGCAAAATTACAGTGTTGTGACTCATTGTCATCAAACCGTCAGCAAATATTTTCTCCATCGAACACGCAATGCTTTACAGAGTGTATGTATGTGTTGTCTTTTCGTTCACCCCGCCTGTCATTCTGCCACACGTCAAACATGATTGAATTCAGTAGGAACCCGCCCGTCGCTTCGGAAATATAACCGTGCCGCATAGTTAAGTACGCAAACACATTTATCTTTCCACCCGTCTGCTTCAGTTTCCCCCTCATTGAACAACACAGACTCTTCAAATTTTCTCGCTCGCCCTCCAGGCCATATCCACCATGAGTTCTTGCGGTCATCCAGAGGACTGGCATGGTCACACCAGCGACTCCTGCAGCGACGACGACAATGGTCATGGCTATCTGAGTGAGGACGACCTGCCGCTGCCGCCGACATCGCCACCATCTGGCCCTAATTGTAAGGCCCGATATGCGGTACTGTTCCAGATCTAGGTGTTTCCACCCAGATTCGGGGATGAAGCACATATCGGTCCCACCGCGACATATGACAAAGCCATATGCCCCGGATTTCCAACATGATATCACAACATTACAGATACAAGGATACAACATCTCATACAACCGGCATACAACTGCCTCAAATACAATACAACAGCGGAAGATACATGTCTGGGTACAGACTACAAGAAAATGCCTACTGGCAAAGGGAAAAACATCGATCCCATAACCACACGGGTCCCGGCCCTCCGCCGGGATCCGCCTAACTAGTCGTCGTCGAGTCTCCACGTGAAAGGTCGATCATCGTACCTGTTGTCGATCAAGAACCCTGAAAAGAGTTTGGGGGTAGTATCATGAGTACAGAGGTACTCAACATCCAACTGTAGTGGTCATCTGACCCAGCAAGGACTTCATCACTCGTCATTCTAGGAAAACTAGTAGTTTACGGTAAGGAAGGGGTAAGTGGTGAGGTTGCTGCCGCACTAGCATTTATAAAGTGGCTAACGATCTAGAGAGTAAGATAAGAAGCCAAGCATCCGATGAGGAATCGCCTCCAACAAGTCTTGCTATCCACCTACTACGCAAACATAAAACCTATCCTATCCTTGTCCTCCTCTTCGCATCCCGACGAAGAAGAAGCAGTCAAGGCACCCACACACGTTGATCAAATTATAATAAGATTATCTCAGTTGTTGTTGTCTATGAACAAGGAGTAGGTCTCAAGTCGTCCATAACCGTGGACACGGCTTCTCGAAAATATTTAACCCTGCAGGGGTGTACCAACTGCCCATTACGAGGCTTTGCACGCACGTCCATCACTCTCAGTTGCTACCCATCACAGGCAACCATTTTATGATTTAGTTCCAAGAGATCCGAAACGACAGGTCCCTCTAGCTAACAACGAACAAATCCGGGTAGCCCCCGAGGAGTCGACACCAATCGAAAAGCTGGCCACGGTCTCGATCGGACTCTTCCGTATGGCTAAGGTCGAGGTAACTGACCCCCTCACATGTGGGCAGGCCTCTAGCTCACCAGGTGTGGACCAACTGAGGAACTATGTCTCCGCTGGCCCGGGTTGTTTTAAAAGATATCTGCTAGGAGCGACCCGACAAGATATATATGGATGTTTTCAAATGGTAAATCATCTTGGGCCACCTCTAGAAATGTTTGAAGCTAGATAGGTAAGAGAAGGGGACCCCATAAAATCCCACACGCGGTTAGGCACGCTCAGTCTTAAAACCAATACCCGGAACTCGGATCCTAGGTGACTCGAATGGAACAAAGCGTCGGGGCGGGATAGCCTAGACCTTCCATCCTTCGTCGAATATAGTCAACATTATAATTATATCATCAACAATAATATAATAATGATCAGGTGATATCCCAACCCAAAGAGTAACAGGCTAACATCGTAGCATCCTAAGCATGCATACTAAGCAGGGGCTGAGCAACGAGCAAAAGAAACATAGCAGTACAAGGTTTGCTGGGAGGGGACATGGCTGTATCGGTTTAAAAGAGGCTGTAAACATGTGGTAGGATCAAACATCGAGCCTAACCTACACTAGCATGCAAACCGCTGGTTGAAATAGAATGGATCATAAGTAATGTATAGTCCTTGCCTGTTGATAAGTCGGGTTCCGAAGGTGTAGTTGATCGCAAGCTCGCATCGTCTCCGAGAGGTACCCACACTGGAAAGCAATCAACGAGCAACCACTATTACTACGGAGCAACACAAGATCAAAGAGACAACACAAGGCACGGCAACGCGATACGGATCTATCGTCGAGAACGGTTACTAACGATTTAAGTGGAGTACTCGTCACACACGACGATACCGCACGTTTACGGTGGTTCAAGTTGTTTAGCTACATGTGACCACACAACGGTTATTAACATGGCAACACAAGCAAGCATGGCAAGAGGTGAAGCACAAAGTAAACTATCTAGGCTAGTCAATTTAAGTGAGGCACAAACTAAACATGGCATAACACTAAGTGCCGCACGATGATTAAAACATTTGGTACTGTTCTGCCCTATACCATATTTTAGGTTGGTTAACAACAGCAAACAATAGCATAAACACAAAGTACACGAAAAACTAATCAAGTTACATATAAAGAACACCCCAAACGGAGTTACGGTTAAAAGATATAAGCAAGACAAGTTATGCACACATGCTGTATAAACAGGGGTAAATCTATATGCAAAAGTGCAGCAACATGACATAGCAATACATGGGATGAAAGTAGACATGATGATTAACAAAATTCAGAATCAATCAATTCCGATAAACGGTTGCGAAGCAATCGTCGACCGAAGTTGCAACAAAATAACAGTTTCAGCAACAGCAACACAATAACATCAGGATAGCTACTTTGGAGCAAGATATAAACATGATGCAGCAAGCAAATATGGCATGTGAATGCATGAAACTGAAGTGGAAACATTGCTTAATGCAACGCAAAAGGAATCAATGCAATAGGCCTCATGGATTTGTTACAATCATCATGCAAAGTTGCAACAAAATATTAACAGCAGCTCATAACAGGAAAAAGTAGCAGTTTAACGGCCTGATGCCCTGTTCAGCACACAATTACACAATCAAGACGAGCTCAAATGCAAATGTTCATAAAAGATGAATTAAAGTACACGCAATTCTAAACAATTCGTCTTTTGGGCGCGAAGTCATCCGGGCTACGGATCGCTTGCTATCGTCAACGCGGAATCGAATCAGCAGCAGAATTACTCTAGACTTAGCAATTTTTCAGCAGGATCTAAATCGGAAAAAAAAATAGGGAAAGGGTCTCTTCTCACCATGGGCCGAAATTGGCCCATCTGGCCTGGCTGGCTGGGCTTGGAGGCGAGTAGGCCGGATCTGGGCCGTGGAGGTGGGCGCGCCGGCCCACCCGGCTGGATCGAGCAGGGGCATCATCCCCGTCGGGCTCCTCCCGAGCAGGGCACCAGGCGGCCGCGGACCGGTGGCGCGCCGCCACCGGCGGCGAGGGCGGCGGGGCAGGCGAGGTCGAGGAGGAGGCCGGAGGGAGCGCCGGCGACATGGTCGAGCGGAGGACGCCGGCGGCGGCTCGAGCTCGTCTCGGCCCCGTCCATGGCGCGGCTGCGGCTGCTCCTGGGGCCGGTGACATGCGACGACAGAGGAGAGGAGGGTGAGGCCGAGGGGAGGAGAGAGAGAGAGGAGGAGAAGGGGTGGCGCGGTGGAGAGGGAGGCCGGCTCGGGGCGCGCAGCTGCTGCCGGTGGCGGCCTCTGGTAGAGGCGGCGGCGGCCTCGGGCGCCCGCGGAAGGAGACGGCGTGGAGGGAGAGAGAGGGTCCAGGGCGCCGACGTGGCGGCCTCCGGGGCCGTCGGATCTTCGGATCTGACGGTCCAGGATGGATTGGGATAAATCGAGATCTGAAATTTAGGGTTTGGACGAAAATTAGGGTGTCTTTCCAGATCTGGGGGGGCTAGTGGCTTAGGGAAACCCTAAGTGGGGTGGTGGTCTTTATATAGCATGGGTGGCTGGCAGCTTGCAAAAACATCATCGGTTTTTACCTCGCGCGCACGGTGCTCCCGTTTCTGACCGTCGGGGGTCCGCAGTACCTCCGATTCGGGTAAAACTTCGAACTGCGCGATCGGTGCGTCGAGCCGGAGGCGTTCACCTCGCGCTGGAACCGTTCCGAAAACACTTTCCGGCGCGCTATAAAAATATCCCGTTTAGTTATTAAACGGGGTTTTTCGTTCCGTTGGCTGCGGCTGGTCTCGTGCAGTTTTCGCGACGGTGATCGGGTGAAACCCGGTGTCGCAAAGGTCGAGTGTCAAGGTGGCAAGGGTCGGTCTCCGTCCGGTACGAGATAAGAGGGGGAAGACTATCGCCGATCGATAAATCGGGGATGCAAACACCGCAAACAAATCAGAAAATCAAACAATTCACACCGAAAACAAAATTTTTAATTTTTGCAAAAACAGGGCTGTTACAATACAACACCACCAACAAGGGATCTCGTCCCGAGATCCAGGACGATCCGGGGGAGAGGGGGGAGAGAAAAGAGTCGACGATCTCCAACACCACCAACAAGGGACTTTGCTCCATGTCGACGTCGAACTTCTATCGAGATAAATTTCCGTAGAGAGCCGACAACGTCGGAAAAACGAAACCATCAGTGACAAGAGGAAGAACGATCGCGAAAACCAGATCAAGGGATAGTGATTTTTGACGCAAGTCGTAAAAACACCGGGCAAAAGGAGGGAGGGCAAAGGACGACCCAGATGATACCCGAAACCGGAGAAGCTAAAGGTGCTTCAAGAATTCCCACTTGAGCTCGGAATCGAGACAATACGCTGCAAGCAAGGCATTGTAACGGTTCCAATACTCCACACACTCGAGATCCTAAAGTTTGAAGGGGATAAGGCGAGAATAAAACACTTACGACACTTGTCCTAACCAGAGCAAGGAAAAGGAGTAAAAAGAATCCTACTCTCCGATAACTAACTCAATAACTACAAAATAATTTTTGTCTAGACTCGACTTCAGCCAGAGAGGGATCCTACGGTCGGTAAGGCTCTCATACCAAGTTGTAAGGCCCGATATGCGGTACTGTTCCAGATCTAGGTGTTTCCACCCAGATCCGGGGACGAAGCACATATCGGTCCCACCGCGACATATGACAAAGCCATATGCCCCGGATTTCCAACATGATATCACAACATTACAGATACAAGGATACAACATCTCATACAACCGGCATACAACTGCCTCAAATACAATACAACAGCGGAAGATACATGTCTGGGTACAGACTACAAGCAAATGCCTACTGGCAAAGGGAAAAACATCGATCCCATAACCACACGGGTCCCGGCCCTCCGCCGGGATCCGCCTAACTAGTCGTCGTCGAGTCTCCACGTGAAACGTCGATCATCGTACCTATTGGCGATCAAGAACCCTGAAAAGAGTTTGGGGGTAGTATCATGAGTACAAAGGTACTCAGCATCCAACTGTAGTGGTCATCTAACCCAGCAAGGACTTCATCACTCGTCATTCTAGGACAACTAGTAGTTTACGGTAAGGAAGGGGTAAGTGGTGAGGTTGCTGCCGCACTAGCATTTATAAAGTGGCTAACGATCTAGAGAGTAAGATAAGAAGCCAAGCATCCAATGAGGAATCGCCTCCAACAAGTCTTGCTATCCACCTACTACGCAAACATAACACCTATCCTATCCTTGTCCTCCTCTTCACATCCCGACGAAGAAGAAGCAGTCAAGGCACACACACACGTTGATCAAATTATAATAAGATTATCTCAGTTGTTGTTGTCTATGAACAAGGAGTAGGTCTCAAGTCGTCCATAACCGTGGACACGGCTTCTCGAAAAGATTTAACCCTGCAGGGGTGTACCAACTGCCCATTACGAGGCTCCGCATGCACGTCCATAAATTTTAGTTGCTACCCATCACAGGTAACCATTTTATGATTTAGTTCCAAGAGATCCGAAACGACAGGTCCCTCTAGCTAACAACGAACAAATCCGGGTGGCCCCCGGGGAGTCGACACCCAATCCAAAAGCTGGCCACGCTCTCGGATCGGACTCTTCCGTATGGCTAAGGTCGAGGTAACTGATCCCCTCACATGTGGGCATGCCTGTAGCTCACCACGTGTGGACCAACTGAGGAACTATGTCTCCGCTGGCCCGGGTTGTTTTAAAAGATATCTGCTAGGAGCGACCCGACAAGATATATATGCATGTTTTCAAATGGTAAATCAGCTTGGGCCACCTCTAGAAATATTTGATGCTACATAGGTAAGAGAAGGGGACCCCATAAAATCCCACATGCGGTTAGGCACGCTCAGTCTTAAAACCAATACCCGGAACTCGGATCCTAGGTGACTCGAATGGAACAAAGCGTCGGGGCGGGATAGCCTAGACCTTCCATCCTTCGTCGAATATAGTCAACATTATAATAATATCATCAACAATAATATAATAATGATCAGGTGATATCCCAACCCAAAGAGTAACAGGGTAACATCGTAGCATCCTAAGCATGCATACTAAACAGGGGCTGAGCAATGAGCAAAAGTAACATAGAAGTACAAGGTTTGCTGGGAGGGAACATGGCTGTATCGGTTTAAAAGAGGTTGTAAACATGTGGTAGGATCAAACATCAAGCCCAACCAATACTAGCATGCAAACCGCTGGTTGAAATAGAATGGATCATAAGTAATGTATAGTCCTTGCCTGTTGATAAGTCGGGTTCCAAAGGTGTAGTTGATCGCAAGCTCGCATCGTCTCCGAGAGGTACCCACACTGGAAAGCAATCAACGAGAAACCACTATTACTACGGAGCACCACAAGATCAAAGAGACAACACAAGGCACGGCAACGCGATACGGATCTATCGTCGAGAACGGTTACTAACGATTTAAGTGGAGTACTCGTCACACACGACGATACCGCACGTATACGGTGGTTCAAGTTGTTTAGCTACATGTGACCACACAACGGTTATTAACATGGCAACACAAGCAAGCATGGCAAGAGGTGAAGCACAAAGTAAACTATCTATGCTAGTCAATTTAAGTGAGGCACAACCTAAACATGGCATAACACTAAGTGTCGCACGATGATTAAAACATTTGGTACTGTTCTGCCCTATACCATATTTTAGGTTGGTTAACAACAGCAAAAAATAGCATAAACACAAAGTACACGAAAAACTAATCAAGTTACATATAAAGAACACCCCAAACGGAGTTACGGTTCAAAAGATATAAGCAAGACAAGTTATGCACACATGCTGTATAAACAGGGGTAAATCTATATGCAAAAGTGCAGCAACATGACATAGCAATACATGGGATGAAAGTAGACATGATGCTTAACAAAATGCAATTGGAATCAATCAATTCCGATAAACGGTTGCGAAGCAATCGTCGACCGAAGTTGCCACAAAATAACAGTTTCAGCAACAGCAGCACAATAACATCAGGATAGCTACTTTGGAGCAAGATATAAACATGATGCAGCAAGAAAATATGGCATGTGAATGCATGACACTGAAGTAGAAACATTGCTTAACGCAACATAAAAGGAATCAATGCAATAGGCCTCATGGATTTGTTACAATCATCATGCAAAGTTGCAACAAAATATTAACAGCAGCTCATAACAGGAAAAAGTAGCAGTTTAACGGCCTGATGCCCTGTTCAGCACACAATTACACAATCAAGACGAGCTCAAATGCAAATGGTCATCAAAGATTAATTAAAGTACACGCAATTCTAAACAATTCGTCTTTTGGGCACGAAGTCATCCGGGCTACGGATCGCTTGCTATCGTCAACGCGGAATCGAATCAGCAGCAGAATTACTCTAGACTTAGCAATTTTTCAGCAGGATCTAAATCGGAAAAAAAAATAGGGAAAGGGCCTGTTCTCACCATGGGCCGAAATTGGCCCATCTGGCCTGGCTGGTTGGGCTTGGAGGCGAGCAGGCCGGATCTGGGCCGCGGATGTGGGCGCGCCGGCCCGCCCTGCTGGATCGAGCAGGGGCGTCGTCCCCGTCGGGCTCCTCCCGAGCAGGGCACCAGGCGGCCGCGGACCGGTGGCGCGCCAGCCACCGGCGGCAAGGGCGGCGGGGCAGGCGAGGTCGAGGAGGAGGCTGGAGGGAGCGCCGGCGACATGGTCGAGCGGAGGACGCCGGCGGCGGCTCGAGCTCGGCTCGGCCCCGTCCATGGCGCGGCTGCGGCTGCTCCTGGGGCCGGCGACCTGCGACGACAGAGGAGAGGAGTGTGAGGCCGAGGGGAGGAGAGAGAGAGAGGAGGAGAATGGGTGGCGCGGAGGAGAGGGAGGCCGGCTCGGGGCAGGGCGGCGGCCTCGAGCAGAGGCGACGGCGGCCTCGGGCGCCCACGGAAGGAGACGGCGTGGAGGGAGAGAGAGGGTCCAGGACGCCGACGTGGCGGCCTCCGGGGCCGTCGGATCTTCGGATCTGACGGTCCAGGATGGATTGGGCGAAATCCAGATCTGAAATTTAGGGTTTGGACGAACATTTTGGTGTTTTTCCAGATCTGGGGGGGCTAGTGGCTTAGGGAAACCCTAAGTGGGGTGGTGGTCTTTATATAGCATGGGTGGCTGGCAGCTTGCAAAAACATCATCGGTTTTTACCTCGCGCGCACGGTGCTCCCGTTTCTGACCGTCGGGGGTCCGCAGTACCTCTGATTCGGGTAAAACTTCGAACTGCGCGATCGGTGCGTCGAGCCGGAGGCGTTCACCTCGCGCTGGAACCGTTCCGAAAACACTTTCCGGCGTGCTATAAAGATATCCCGTGTAGTTATTAAACGGAGTTTTTCGTTCCATTGGCTGCGGCTGGTCTCGTGCGGTTTTCGCGACGGTGATCGGGTGAAACCCGGTGTCGCAAAGGTCGAGTGTCAAGGTGGCAAGGGTTGGTCTCCGTCCGGTACGAGATAAGAGGGGGAAGATAATCGCCGATCGATAAATCGGGGATGCAAACACCGCAAACAAAACAGAAAATCAAACAATTCACACCGAAAACAAAAATTTTAATTTTTGCAAAAACTGGGTTGTTACACTAATGACCCCACATTCTTGGAGATCATGGAAGGCCCGGCACTGGAGCCCAACACCGACTCGGAACTTGAGTGGTCTGAGTCGGAAGAGTAGCAACAACAGGGGGAGGAGGAGGATGTTGAGGAGGATGAGGAGCATCCGCAGCCGCAGCAGCTGGAGGACGAGAAGGATGAGGAGCATCCGCAGCCGCAACAGCATGAGGAGCATCCGGAGCCGCAAGAACCGAAAGAGGAGGACGATGATGCCGCCTACGCCGACGACGACATCGACGACGACAAGCCGCCACCGCCCAACAAGTGTCGTCGTAACAACGATGGCGTGGGCCCTTCCAAGACGAATTAGTTGGAGCTAGCGGTGATCAGGCGGTTACCTAGCTAGGTTTAGGTAGTTATAGATTTAGATTTTCATATCCTTTCATGCATACATATGCATTGTGTAATTTACATGCAATCTTTTGTTCGTTGCTTCGCTCTGCAACGCATGCACCTTATCCGCAATATTCTGATGCAAACTTCGTTAGTATGAATATTTCCTTCCTTAAAATCGTCAGCATGCATGGTAACAGAGGTGTATGTTATATATGCTTCGTCAGATCTTTTCTTGCATATGCAGTGGAGTATGTTATTTCTTCAGTTTTCTGGGATGGTAACAGAGGAGTAAAATTGTCTACACTTTCGAAAATCAATCCGCCGGAGACACGAATTACTATGCTCATAGGTCCTTCCGTTTATTTAGTTGTTTGGTAGAGCATACAATTCTCAATACAGAAACTTTTTTTGTCAAGTATATATGAAACGGGTGTCAGTTGCAAAAATGTGTGCCTACATAGCAGAATTTTTTGATAACTAACATGTTTCTGTTTCACTACATCATTGCACACAATTTTGTATTTCCGAACGTCTGCAAGAGAAGCTAGTCAGCTTTCATAAAACAAAGAAAATTAAAAGAAGACGCCGTGCATCACCAACCCTTAGATTTTCAGAAACGTTTCTGATATGTTTTAGTTCGCACACCATTTTTTAATTCAGAACGTTTGCTTTACTAAGGTAGCGATTCATATTTTCGAACCGTTGGTTTCCTAAGGATGTAACAGGCCATAAGAAAATTTACTATTCATGTTGTATTTTTGCTTTGTCATATGGCTATCAAACTTGGTGAGATGCAAGATGATCTAAAATGATCATAAATGCCATCCATGTTGGAGCTCATTTGAATTTGAATTCAAATCAAACTTTGTGATCAAAGAAGGGTTTTGTGGCAATTGTTCCATTTGCATGTGTGCAACCCTAAGGTTCAACTTTGGCATTGCCAAATCAATCCCCCTTCCAAGCTTTTTCAAACCCTTGCTTCCATTTTTAACTCTCTGGAAATTTGAGTTGCAGTTCAAATTGAATTTGAATTTAAAACAATTCCCAAGATTTTACTTGCACCAAATTGGTTCAAACCATTTTTTTATATCACCAATTTCTCAGGAGCTCAAAAAATATTCTGTTATGTTTTCCCCCTTTTTCTTTTTCTCTGGAATACTCTCAAGAGGGGGATGTTTCATTTATTTAGAAAGGCCTGTGGGTTTTTGTTTTCTGGAGAGAAGGGGAAGCAGGCCCAACCCAGTTGGGCCGCCCGAGCAGGCCAGAGCCCAGCCTGGCGAAACAGTACACGCCCCCCCTTCTTCTTTTCTTTCCAGCAGGGCATCGCCTTTGCCCCCTCCTCTCTCTCACGGCGTCCTGCCACGGCGACGGGTGGAGCCCGACGTCCAGCGAGAGGTCCCCCCTTTTAAGCACACCCAGCGCTCCCCCGTGAACCCTAGGACCCGTTCCTCCTCCCAATTCGCGTTGCCGCCGACGCGTTCCTCTACGTGCACCTCCCCTGTTTCCGCCATGTCCACCGGTGAGGAGCCCAATTTCTCTGTCGTATCGCGTCGGCGTCAATAAGGAAGTCGTGTGTGGCTTCCTACTCACTTTCCTCGCCGTCCCCACCTCGCAGGTCCAACATAGGAGCCCCGAGGAGCACCCGATCGACCAGGTGCACATCTTCTTCCTCTTCGGTCGCCGCCGAGGCTGCATCTTCTTCCTCTCCGTCGATACTGCGACGTCGACGTTGCACGCGAACTTGTCTCCAGCCTCCCCTAGGTGAGCGACGACCTGCCCCGTGCCCGTAGTGTGTAGACTGAGAAGCCGCTCGACGTTTCGCGTCTATTTTCTCTCCTCTGTAGAAGTCGCCGGCGTGCGTCCCCGTGGTCGCCATGGACGTGTAGTGCACGTGACCTGCTCTCCCGTGCTCCTGGAGCACTTAGGACGTGTGTGTGCCAGTCAAGGCATCACCTTTTCACTCGCCAAGGTCACCATGACGCAGGTCTGAACCCCGAGCTCGGCTTCCCGCCGTGCAATTTCCGGCCAGAAGCGAGCCATCATCGTCGAGGCCCAGGTGCGGCCGTGGGAAAAACGGATTCGCGGCAGTCGTGATTAGAGGTAGAGCTGCGCCGACCAGTCACCAGTTCACCATAGCCGAGGCCACGGTCGCCGGAGTTCGCCGGTGCGTCTTCTAACTAAAACTGTCTTCAGTTGTCGTTAGTTTCACTTATCGCGTGGAGACAGTACAACTAGCTTCCTAGCCCCTCTCTGTCGAGATCCGACGAGTAGTGCAGTGGCTAGGGGGCTGCACTGTAGAGTAGCACGGTGCGGGTTCAAACCCCTCCAGCCGCAAGCCCCTTTTTTTTGTAGAGGTTGACAGCCCTTGCCCCATGTTGGCCTATGCCATTTCTTGGAGAAGAGTTGTAGCAGTGAGGGCCAACTTGGTGCTGACCAATTTTTCATTTTTTTGAATACAAAATTGGAGTGAGGCCTTTCACACTTGCACCACCTTACCCAATGTCTTTTCCTTGTCACCCAAGTTTTTCCTTTTCAATATCTTGTTTTCACCTAAGGAATCTTGCAATTTGTTCATAGAAGCTCTTGGTGCTCCAATTCCTCTTGAGCCTGCACCAAGACCTCAGCATGTGTCTTGTTTCCTTTAATGCAAGTCACAAACATATTTTCATTTGAGAGAGGCTTGTTTCTTTTCCTTCTTTGATATTTCCCCAATGTCAACCTTCGTCGACACCTCTCCATCTCCAGACTCGATAGTTTAAATTCATGTTGCAATTGCATATTTGTTTATGTTGGTCATGCCATTTCATGTAATCCATGTCACTTGCACCTAAACTTAAGGTCATTACCAAGGCCATTAAATTAATAATTGCATATGGAGCATCGTTGACGTGTCTTCACGATCTGTATTTAAACATGACTAGCGAGGGTCACACCATGCCTTAAACCTGAACATGCAATTCTTGATTTTGCATCTTTGATCCCGATGCTTATTTGTGGTGTTTCTCCTTGCCGGTACCGTACGTTAGAGCCTGAGCTTGCCGAGGAGACTTACGTGGAGCTGTCCGACACCGAGCCCGAGGACCCTGCTACGTTTGCTCCGTCGAATACTTACCCAGGCAAGGGGGTTTATATATCATTCCTTATAGCTTTCAGCTCTCTTGCCTAACTGTACTTAGAACGGTTGTTTGATCCTACCACCATATATATATTGGTGCCTCTCAAATAAACCCAAATAGACATGATCCCCACCTCCTAGAAAACCTTGTTTGGCTATGTACCTTTCTTGCCTAACCATTGCTTTGTACGTGTAGGACCTTGCCTGCTTTTTATACCCATTGCTGCTTGGTGGATTATCGTGCTAATATCATAAAATAATTCATATCTATTATTATGATTTTAACTTATATTTTGACGAAGGATGAAAGACAGGGCTGTGCCCTCTAGGTGTTTTGTTTCATTCGAGTCACCTAGGACCCGAGTTCCGGGTATTGGTTCTTTGTTTGAGCGTGCCTAATCGTGTGTGGGATTCTATGGGGTCCCCTTGTCTTACCTATCTAGCTTCAAACCGTTCTAGTGGTGGCCCAAGGTTATTTACTATTTGCAAATGTGTGTGTGCTTGGTTGGTACCCCAGAAGGTTTTGAAACAACTAGGGCCAGCGGAGACATGGTTTCTCTTGTTGGTCCATACTAGGGAGCTAGGGGGTTGTCCACATGGTTTGAGAAACTAACCCAACCTCATCCAGACGGTAGAGGCCCATTCGAGAGCGCGGCCGGCTTTTGAGTTGGATGTCGACTCACCGGGGGCCACCCGGAATTGTGCGATGTTAGTTAGAGGGACTCTGACGTGCCGGAGTTTCAGGCATGAAACACAGCCAAGTGGAAACCAGGCGTACATGCAAAGCCTATGATGGGAAGTTGGTACACCCCTGCAGGGTTAAATCTTTTCGAAAAGCCTTTTCTGCGGTTATGGACGACTCAGAACCTACGTCTTATTCATAGAATAACATCAACTTAATCTTGCTCTAAAATTGCCAACGTGTGAGTTTCCATGATTGCTCTTCTTCGTCCGGAGCGACAAAAATGGGACAAGGTTGTGTTATGTTTGGCGTAAGTAAGTGAATAGAGCCTTATTGATGCCATCATCAATAGATTCTTGGATCTTTCCTTAATCTAAAATAGATCGTTAGCCACTCATATATGCTAGTGCGGCTGCAACCTCAACCACTATCCTTTCCTTTCCGTGAGAAGTTAGTTAAACTGTATTGATATATTCTCACCCCTTGCATCTTTCTTTCACGTTATATACAAACGATTGGGTCTTTAGACTACTACTTCGAAGTCAAGCACCGGGAAGTACTTCGTGGAGGTTTCACCGGAGGACGACGACGACGACATCGCACAGTAGACTTACAGTTGGGTTTCGACGATCCGCGGGTGGACGACATATTTATGTGTAGCCCTCTCTAGGGTAATTTGCATCTTGTCCGTACTCGGATGTGTGTGTCTTTGGGATAATGATGTGATGTACTGTTGGACCATGAGGTCTCTGGATGATGTAATAACACCATTGACAAATGTATGCTTTGGATCTATATATTTATTTCTTAGTTTATGTTCATGCACTTATCACCGGCAGCGAAACGAGTGCGAGTTTCGTGCGCTGGTGGCTAGTTATGCGCTCCCATCTCAAGCAGGATGCGAAAGTGTCTAACTCGATATGGTACCGCATCGCGGGCCTTACAACTTGGTATCAGGGTAGGACTAACTGTAGGAACCTTTACTAGCCGAAGTGGAGTCTAGAAACTATTTTGTAATTACTAAGGAAAAATCGGAGAGTAGGAACTCTTTCTTTTTCTTCTTACACCACCCTCCCACCCCTTTTTCCATGAGGAAGTGAAATGATGTTTTTCTCTGCAACTCATCTTATTCAACTAAACTAGTTCTCTTTTTCATGGGACTCCGATTTCTCTATAATTTATTACTAGCGACGAGAAGGGTTGGTGTACGTTGAGAACACAAAGCCTCCACTTGAGGTTGATAGCTCGACCTCGCTTACGGCGTACCTCAGGTGAAACTCCTATACAGGGATGGTTTGCATCCTCTGGATGTGGTTCCTCCCCCTATAGGAGACCGCTTCAGCGGGGCACTCAGGGCATATGCCTCAATCTTCAGGTCTTCAACCACTCGTATATAATGTTGTGTGCTCGCTAGAAGACTATTATCTTGGATTCCGATGATCTCGGTTTGGGGATTCCAGTAGCACCTAGCTTTCGTACTTTCCGGGTTAACCTTGGTGGATATTCAGATTTCGGCTTCCTCATGCCTCGTGAGGAAGTTTGGTTGTCAATATTGTTTTATCTTCTGGTTTCATTAATATTCTGTGATGTTTCTCATAAGTGTCGCTGTGTATAGGATGCCGAGAGGAAACATCCCCCCGCCGGAGAACCCTATCCTTGGGGAGGCTGTGGCAGCAGTGGCTTAGGGCACACCTGCGATCATGCAGTTGCTCCAGAACCAGACCGCCCAGAGGAACGATCGACCACGTCACATGACCCTGCAGCAGTTCCTCGCCATCAAGTCTCCTAGGTTCCAAAGGCTCGAGACCCGCTGGAAGCAGATGATTGGCTGGGAGAGATCAAGAAGCAATTCAACGCGAACACCGTCAGGACAGTCAACTACGTCACCTTCGCTCCTTCCAGCTTCAGGGTGCAGCAGGCAGCTGGGACGCTACCTACAAGGCCAATAGAGGCGATGTTGTGATCACTTGGGAGGACTTCGTCAGAGACTTCAGTGCAATGCATATCCCGAGTGGCTTGATGGACAGGAAGAGAGAGGAGTTCTTGGCTCTGAGACAGGGTGAGAGGTCAGTCCAGGAGTACAACCTGGCCTTCGTCAGGTTCGCCAGGTACGCTCCTGAGGAGGTCTCCACGGAGGCCAAGCGGATTGCCAAGTTACGCGGCGGTCTCAGCACAAATATCAAGTACGGACTCACCCAGTACAACCCTACGCTATTCTCAGAGCTCGTCGACAGAACGATCCGACGGGAGTCATCTAAGGCAGATTGGGACGCAGAGAGAAATCGACAAAGAGAGTACAGCTCAGCAACGATAGCCCACAAGAAGGTGAAGACTTGGGTCACAAAGGTGCCACCACAGGGACACTAGTTCCAGCCGAGGGGGCAGTTGTTCGTACTTTTTCCCGCCCTCCCGTCCTAGTTCAGCAGGTCCCTCGCTGTACACCACCACACGCGAGGCCACCCAGGCCGCAGCCCCAGCCCAAGCCGGGCGTGATCTGCTACAAGTGTCGACAGCTGGGGCACATTTCTCCCAAGTGCACCGACCCACGCTTTCCTCAGGTCCCACCGCCCCCACCTCGCTCTACTCCGAGCAATGCGATGGTGAGGGCCCAGCCACGTGAAGTTCGAGTAAACAACATGATGATGGCAGATGCACATCAGCCTTTAGAGATTGTGATTGGTAGGTTGCTTGTTAATTCTGTTCCTGCGACTGTGTTATTCGATTCCGGAGCTTCCCACTCCTTTGTTTCTCAGATATTCGCTCAAGACCAGGTTCTCACATTCGAGGACTTGGCCACGTTCCTACCTATTGTTTCGCCTGGTTCCAAGTTAACTTCTTCTATCCGTGCTCCATTTGTGAGGATCACTATTCAGGGTTGCAACTTCCAAGCCTCGCTCATCGTTTTGCCTAATTTTGATATTGATGTCATCTTCGGCATGGATTGGCTTGTGCAGCAAAAAGCCAACATTGATTTCCCTTCAAGATGTGTGAGGTTGACACATGATTCAGGTGCAGAGATATGGTACACTTGTGACTCAAGGGAAGGAGCAGCACAATTTTATGCCTTGAACGCAGGAGTCACACCTTTGCTCGAAGAAGTCAAAATTGTCTGTGAGTTCCCATACGTCTTTCCAGAGGAGTTGCTATTTATTCCCCCAGTTCGAGCTATTGAGTTCGTTATTGATCTAGAACCTAGTACACAGCTGTAACATCCCAAAATTCTCTAAATTTTGGAATGTTAATAAAATTAAATAGATAATGATTGTTTGTTTGATGTGTTTGATTTTCTCTGGGATTTAAATCTGTTGGAGTTTATTGAATATTAAAAAGAGAGGGAATAAAATGACTTTCCCTAATATTCACCGTTGGTGATTTGGAATTTATTATTTAAAACAAAACCAACAAAACAAAATGAGAGAAGGTAATATGACTCCTTCAACATTTTAAAAGTTTGGAAAAGGTTTTAAATCTTTATTGGAATTCTTTTGATTACTCGAAATATTTTTCAACTAAAGGGAAATTCATTGAGAGGATATAAAATGACTTATCCCCTTTTTAAATAAAGTTGGAAATATTTAGAATACTATTTTAAAGTTTTTAAAATTTATTTTTAGTATTATAAATAACCGTAAAATTAATTTAGAGATTTTATAATGCTAAGAGAGCTTTTATTTCATTGAAATGATTTATTAAATATTTTATAAGGGTTGAAAAAAAGTATTTCAAAGGGATATTTTATTTCACCAAATTATTTATTGGGTTAACAATTTTAAAATTTATATTTTATTATTTAGAAATGGTTTGTCAATGTTTTTGACCAACTAAAAATATTTTGAAAGGTTTATTGGATTTTATTTGATTTATGAAATTTATTTTATATTTAAATAAAGTATTTAGAAAAGGTTTTTATTTTTATTTTACTTTTTGGAAAATATTTTGATTTTATTATTTTATTTGTATTATTTAATAAATTTAGAATTTTATTTCATATTTTTCGGAGCTACGGTTATTTTTATTTTATTGTTTGAAGTTCTGTGATTTTGGAAAAAAGAAAAAAAATCCGGGCAGCCGGCCCATTAGCCTTTTTCGCACGCGAGCGTAATTGGAGCCCAACTCGGACCCATTGTTTTTTTTTTCAGTCTGCCTATAAATATTTTTCCGAAAATCCTTTTTCCTTTTCTTTTTTCGTTTTTGGAAAACCCTAGAAAAAAAAACGCCGCCGCCGGCCCGCCACGTCGCCCGCGCCGCCGCCGTAGCCTGTCGGCCGCCCGGCCGCCACGCACCACGACACCGCGCCGCCCGGCCACTCGCGCCGCCGCGCCTCCTATCCCGGCCGCGCGCCGCCAGGTCCCGGGGCGCCGCCACCTCGCCGGAGCCCGAGCTCCGCCTCCACCCGAGGCCGCGGCCAGCCCGCGGGATCACGCCGGCCTCGCCGCGCCGCGGCTGCGCCCCACGCGCCGGGCCGCCGCCGCCACCCCTGTGCCGCGCCGCACGCCGGAGCCGTGCCCCTCCTCCACGCCGCGCCCGAGGCCGCCCCGACGGCCACTGCTGCCCCTCCACGCCGGACATCGCCGGAAAAACGGACCTCGCCGGAGAAACTCCGGCCAGTTCCAGATCTAGGGACCAGATCGCGTTTTTGGAAGAATTTTATTCACGGTTGGGTCCTTTTCTGCAGAAAACACCCCGGCATCGCGCCGGCGATATCTTCTACACCGTAAGTCGGATCGTGGTGAAACTTTTTGCTACGCGTTCATGTTATTTTGTACTTTAGCATGGTATCAACTTTTGCACACTTTGCACACTTTTGAATTTGAAGTTATTTCTAATTCAAATTCAAATTCCGGTGGCCGTATCTTTTATACCATTGATCTAAATCGAGTGATTCTTTTTGCGTTGGATCACTCGTGTCATGTACTTTCTGTTTATACCATGTGTACACAAAAGTTCACAAGTTTATTGATCTGTTCAAATTCAAATTCAATTCCATGTTGCAACTGCTATGACCTATGTTGTAGTATTCCGTTTCACGTGATTCTTTTTGCATATTGAATCATATGAGACATCTTATCGGCAATATCCACACACCATTCATATTGCTATGATCTTTACCTTGATTTCATATGCCTTGATCATACTTTTGTATCGACAACTCTTTACCCGTTGCCTCTCTCGAGTTCACGTTCCACCGATCACCTTCGAGCACATCCACACCTTTGCACTTCAAAACCTTTTTGTTTTGTTGCTAAAACTTCAGTGATTGTTTTGTTGATCTTATGTTTTGTCCTTGTGGTGTGATGCTTATTGAGTTCTTTCGTTGACGATAGATTGCTCGGAGTGTGACGAGTAGAGTTGACTGGAACGTGAGAGCGAAGATCTTCATCGAATGTATAAGGCAAGTGATGCTTTGACCATACTCATACCTATATTTTCTATATGCATTATGTTAGGAAATATCACTCTATTGCATGATAGGTAGTTTATTTTACTGTTGCTGCAAAACCAGTTAGGATAGCCACATGTCTTGACTTGTCTACCGTAGATCAACCTAGCCGTGTTGTTTGCTTTATTGCTATGCTTTGTAGACGTGGCTTGGGTTGTGTAAATTCATGGAGTGCTTGTGAGCTATTTAATAATTTGTGTAGCAAATGTTTAATAAATAGAAATCACCTCTGGACGGGCAGGGAGTGCTTCCTGGGGGCTCGTTCCTTATCTCAGGTCGAGACCAGGTTGTACCCCTAATGGTTGGTTTGGTGGTTGACAGTACGTCATGGTGCTACCCTCTGAACGTAAGTGGGCGCCGTCCAGGCTCAAAAAGATCAGACATACTTGGTGACTAGGAGCTTACATGTACAGCCGCTGGCCATATGGGCTCTGGCTTAGTTGAGTATGATGTAGGAATCCTCTCCCGTGCAAAGCTAGCAGATGTAGATGTGATAGGTGGTACCGGCTTGCCGTTGGGTGTAGGTGACCTCTTCTGAAAGACTTCGTCTCAATCTTCAGGTTGAGTCCAGCGGGGAAAGTGTACTAACCTCTGCAGAGTAAAAACTAATCATGATTAGCCGTGTCCCCGGTTATGGACATCCTTGAGCTACTAGACATTACTGTTACTGGAGGATCTTGACATATTAATCACCATAATAATTTGAGTGGGCAAGAGTAAATAAAGGGTGTGGTGTTGGAACTGGTGTGCCCAGTTCGTTCTTTAGTAGTAACTTCAACCTAAAATTTTGACTAGTTTAGTTCAGGAGAAAATTGGCTTTCTGCAAAACAAAACCATAAGCCTTTACATTGACTTACCTTGCATGTAGTTGTAGGTCCTTTATATAAAAATTTTCGTGTCACTTGCCGTACAAATCAGATGTACTGACCCGTTGTCGGGCTGTAACCTTCGGTGTTGCAGGTTTTTCAGACGATCAGTAAGGTGCGTTTAGGGGTTGCGAGTCTACACTCAGCATGTTCGCATATGGCTGTTGATGGGACTCCACGTTATTTGCTTTTGCTTCCGCTATATTTATATTGAATAAGCTAGCCTTGAGCTATGCAACTTGTTATTTATTTACTCTGGATCATACGTTGTAATAACGATGCACTTGTACTTTGATATACATCTATGATACTGTGTGTGCCAGCGAGTTCGATCCAGGGACTGGCACTTGAGCACAGAGACTTCAATGCGGTGTGAATTGGGTCGTTACAGATGGTATCAGAGCAGTGTGTTGACTGTAGGTTCGTGACCCTAGAAAATGGGTAGAAAAGCCATAGGAACAAAAATATTTTATCACTCTTTGATCACTTACTCTCTTGACTAGTATTTCTCATCTATTATTCATCTTCTAAAACTTCTTATCTTGTTTTACTATGAATACCCTTGATTGCTTATACCTTGGAAGACAAGACATTTGAGAAGAACATCATTAACCTCAGAGATCAATTGGAGTTATGATTATCGGAACTAGAAGGAATAACCTACGGTGATCAATAAGTTTGACACTGTGAGAGGAACCTTTAAGATCAACTTAGCTGAGAAGGATGAAGCTTGGAATCAGACCACCACCTTTTAGGTGAAGTTAGATGAACGAATTTCGCGTAGTAAGATGAGATCGTATGTCTTGTACATATGACCTTACCCTAGGAGTTGTTTGTTTGTTTTGACAGTTGTGACTGTATTGTTTGTTGTTATGTGTTACGGACGAACGTAGAACTTTTGCCGCTTTCTTGTTTGAGTGCATATGTTCGGTGCTATCTCTAGTTGTTGTCTTGTCGGTGTTATAGTTTTGCCCTAACCCTTGTCGTATGGGCTTAATAGATGGAGTATGAAGTAGGACTCGCCTTCCCTGGGGCGATGTCGAGACTGAAGGTGGAGCAGTGGATTCGTAGAATGGAGGAGCACATGAAGATAAACAAGGTTGGAAGTGAGCACATGGTCCCCTATGCAGTTGAGTACTTTGTAGAAGAGGCTCCTACTTGGTGGAGAATGCACCAAGCGATTGACGAATCACGAAGGAAGATTACTTGGAAGGAGTTCACTAAGATTTTGTTGGGATCCCGCCTCGTCACCCCGATGCAAAGGACGGTAACCCTTAAGAGGATCCGTGCCTGTACAATTTGCGGTGAAACAGGACACTCCTATAAAGGACACCAAGATGGATGTCCCTATTGTGAGGAAATTCACTCGGGTGAAGAATGCCCCACTGCACAAGTAACGTGTTTTACGTGTGAAGGAACTGATCATTACCCCGCTCAGTGTAAATTTTTCCTCGTGACACAACAAGTGGTTCAACATCAAAAGGAAGAAATGAAGAAAGCTATCCAATAATTGAAGGAAGCACCCGTGAAAAAGAAAAAGAAGGACATTAGCCATATTCAGTGTTTCCGGTGCAGGAATATGGGACATTACGCCACCATGTGTCCGGAATTAAAGGAAGCACTCATGAGGAGGAAGATAAAGGACCTTAGCCAAATTGAGTGCTATCGGTGCAGGAACGTGGGACACTACCGCGATATGTGTCCAGAATTGAAGGGGAAGGAGAACTTGTGAACGTGGAAGCCAGGATGCTGACTGGAAGAAGCTTATGTTTTGCAATTGGAGAATAGAATTTTTGTGGTGTGCACTAAGTGTACGTTGTTACCTTTTCATGTTAGTTGGAGTTGGGTATCGATGCATGTTTGCTATGGATTAACTAGATGTTTCATGTCATGATTGTTGTGTTAAGTTTTGTCTTGTACTCCGTGACCCTGTTATGTCTTGTTTTGATTGATGTTGTGTGTGACCCTTTGTGTTTCTTCTATGCGAGTAGCATAAGTTTACGTTTCATTAGACCCTTATCTATTTAGTATGCTTCAAGACTAAAGAAGACACAAAAACAAGAGGAATACCTTGACGAATGACTCAACGATATGAAGATTGTTTCGACATTTCAAAACTGAAGCTACCAGCACTGAAGACTTGAAGACCTGGAAGATTCAAGTTTCTACCGTTAGATCGTTCTGTGAGCTGTCATTTCTGTTTTACCGACAGCTACACATCAAAACTTATTTTCAAAACTAGTGTGATGTTTGTATGGGTATCTCTCCCTATCTCTCTCTCTACCTCGCTATCTACATTCTGTTCCCACTCATCCTGAAGGAGCTGCTACAATGGATGCTAATGTCAAGACTGAAATGAAGATGGATGCATTCGATGATGAGTTCAAAGTTAACCCAGTGTGCCAGGATCTTACAACAAGAAAGCACAATCTTGCTGAAGGGAGAACTCTGGAGGAAGTTGTAGTCGACCAGTACACGTCTTATAGCAGGCTACGTAAACCTGAGTGTTGAGGAAACGATAGATCTTTTGTTTGGCTTGCAGAACCATGGATTTATCTGTACCTAGTTCAAGATCAAGAGGATTTCTGCAATGATTGTGAGGATGACCGAGTGTTAGATTGCGAGATTCACTAAACCATGTACAAGGTAATGATTTGGGTGCGGAATGGACTGATCACCATGACGACTACTCTTATTATTCGCTCTTGCTATGCGGGATAGTAAATCTTGAGTGACTTACCTATAGAAGAGAGACGGCGATGTCAAAGCCTAAACCATAGAATGGTACGATGTGTGACCCCTGTAGGAGATTTCCGTTTGTGTTATACGATGAGTATGGACCAGGACCATTTGCTGCAGGTATCCCGTAAAAGGATTCTTGTTGACCACCATGAGAAAATCGATAGTTGTTTGGTAGTGGCGTCTGACCTGTCAGCCATGAAGTCTCATTACTTGGAAGACCACTCTCTGGCTAAGGAATGGAAACCTCAACGGAGGAATTCGTGAAATCTCAAGGACCGCAGGTGAAACCTGTACGGAGAATGTCATTGATGGATTAAGATACTGGAAGCCCACACTTGTGATGAAGAATTCGATGCCCAACGGAGTATGGGTGAAGAGCTCGCTGAGGGAGCAAGCTTTTGAAGACAACTTTTGAAGACCAAGTCGCATTCCTTTTAAGGGTGGTAGCACCCTGGACCATCAGTGGATCGACAGACTGTCATGAAGACCCGAACCCTAGCCTTTCTTTCTAGCCTTCTCGAATCTCGAGGACGAGATTCCTTTTAAGGGTGGTAGTGTGTAACATCCCAAAATTCTCTGAATTTTGGAATGTTAATAAAATTAAATAGATAATTATTGTTTGTTTGATGTGTTTGATTTTCTCTGGGATTTAAAACTTTTGGAGTTTATTGAATATTAAAAAACAGAGGGAATAAAATGACTTTCCCTAATATTCACCGTTGGTGATTTGGAATTTATTATTTAAAACAAAACCAACAAAACAAAATTAGAGAAGGTAATATGACTCCTTCAACATTTTAAAAGTTTGGAAAAGGTTTTAAATCTTTATTGGAATTCTTTTGATTATTCGAAATATTTTTCAACTAAAGGGAAATTCATTGAGAGGATATAAAATGACTTATCCCCTTTTTAAATAAAGTTGGAAATATTTAGAATATTATTTTAAAGTTTTTAAAATTTATTTTTAGTATTATAAATAACTCTAAAATTAATTTAGAGATTTTATAATGCAAAGAGAGTTTAATTTTCATTGAAATGATTTATTAAATATTTTATAAGGGTTGAAAAAAAGTATTTCAAAGGGATATTTTATTTCAACAAATTATTTATTGGGTTAACAATATTAAAATTTACATTTTATTATTTAGAAATGGTTTGTCAATGTTTTTGACCAAATAAAAATATTTTAAAAGGTTTATTGGATTTTATTTGATTTATGAAAAGTATTTTGTATTTAAATAAAGTATTTAGAAAAGGTTTTTATTTTTATTTTCCTTTTTGGAAAATATTTTCATTTTATAATTTTCTTTGTATTCTTTTATGAATTTAGAATTTTATTTCATATTTTTCGGAGCTACGGTTATTTTTATTTTATTGTTTGAAGTTCTGTGATTTTGGAAAAAAGAAAAAAAATCCGGGCAGCCGGCCCATTAGCCTTTTTCGCACGCGAGCGTAATTGGAGCCCAACTCGGACCCATTATTTTTTTTTCAGTCTGCCTATAAATCCTTTTTCCTTTTCTTTTTTCGTTTTTGGAAAATCCTAGAAAAAAAAAAGAAACCGCCGCCGCCGGCCCGCCGCTTCGCCGACTCCGCCGCCACGTCGCCCGCGCCGCCGCCGTTGCCTGCCGGCCGCCCGGCCGCCACGCCCCACGGCACCGCGCCGCCGCGCCTCCTCTCCCGGCCGCGCGCCGCCAGGGCCCGGGGCGCCGCCACCTCGCCGGAGCCCGAGCTCCGCCTCCACCCGAGGCCGCGGCCAGCCCGCGGGAGCACGCCGGCCTCGCCGCGCCGCGGCTGCGCCCCACGCGTCGGGCCGCCGCCGCCACCCCCGTGCCGCGCCGCACGCCGGAGCCGCGCCCCTCCTCCACGCCGCGCCCGAGGCCGCCCCGACGGCCACTGCTGCCCCTCCACGCCGGACATCGCCGGAAAAACAGACCTCGCCGGAGCAACTCCGGCCAGATCCAGATCCAGGGACCCGATCGCGTTTTTGGAAGAATTTTATTCACGGTTGGGTCCTTTTCTGCAGAAAACACCCCGGCATCGCACCGGCGATATCTTCTACACCGTAAGTCGGATCGCGGTGAAACTTGTTGCTACGCGTTCTTGTTGTTTTGTACTTTAGCATGGTATCAACTTTTGCACACTTTGCACACTTTTGAATTTGAAGTTATTTCAAATTCAAATTCAAATTCCGGTGGCCGTATCTTTTATACCGTTGATCCAAATCGAGTGATTCTTTTTGCGTTGGATCACTCGTGTCATGTACTTTCTGTTTATACCATGTGTACACAAAAGTTCACAAGTTTATTGATCTGTTCAAATTCAAATTCAATTCCATGTTGCAACTGCTATGACCTGTGTTGTAGTATTCCGTTTCACGTGATTCTTTTTGCATATTGAATCATATGAGACATCTTATCGGCAATATCCACACACCATTCATATTGTTATGATCTTTACCTTGATTTCATATGCCTTGATCATACTTTTGTATCGACAACTCTTTACCCGTTGACTCTCTCGAGTTCACGTTCCACCGATCACCTTCGAGCACATCCACACCTTTACACTTCAAAACCTTTTTGTTTTGTTGCTAAAACTTTAGTGATTGTTTTGTTGATCTTATGTTTTGTCCTTGTGGTGTGATGCTTATTGAGTTCTTTCGTTGACGATAGTTTGCTCGGAGTGTGATGAATAGAGTTGACTGGAACGTGAGAGCGAAGATCTTCATCGAATGTATAAGGCAAGTGATGCTTTGACCATACTCATACCTATATTTTCTATATGCATTATGTTAGGAAATATCACTCTATTGCATGATAGGTAGTTTATTTTACTGTTGCTGCAAAACCAGTTAGGATAGCCACATGTCTTGACTTGTCTACCATAGATCAACCTAGCCGTGTTGTTTGCTTTATTGCTATGCTTTGTAGACGTGGTTTGGGTTGTGTAAATTCATGGAGTTCTTGTGAGCTATTTAATAATTTGTGTAGCAACTGTTTAATAAATAGAAATCACCTCTGGACGGGCAGGGAGTGCTTCCTGGGGCTCGTTCCTTATCTCAGGTCGAGACCAGGTTGTACCCCTAATGGTTGGTTTGGTGGTTGACAGTACGTCATGGTTCTACCCTCTGAACGTAAGTGGGCGCCGTCCAGGCTCAAAAAGATCAGACATACTTGGTGACTAGGAGCTTACATGTACAGCCGCTGGCCATATGGGCTCTGGCTTAGTTGAGTATGATGTAGGAATCCTCTCCCGTGCAAAGCTAGCAGATGTAGATGTGATAGGTGGTACCGGCTTGCCGTTGGGTGTAGGTGACCTCTTCTGAAAGACTTCGTCTCAATCTTCAGGTTGAGTCCAGCGGGGAAAGTGTACTAACCTCTGCAGAGTAAAAACTAATCATGATTAGCCGTGTCCCCGGTTATGGACATCCTTGAGCTACTAGACATTACTGTTACTGGAGGATCTTGACATATTAATCACCATAATAATTTGAGTGGGCAAGAGTAAATAAAGGGTGTGGTGTTGGAACTGGTGTGCCCAGTTCGTTCTTTAGTAGTAACTTCAACCTAAAATTTTGACTAGTTTAGTTCAGGAGAAAATTGGCTTTCTGCAAAACAAAACCATAAGCCTTTACATTGACTTACCTTGCATGTAGTTGTAGGTCCTTTATATAAAAATTTTCGTGTCACTTGCCGTACAAATCAGATGTACTGACCCGTTGTCGGGCTGTAACCTTCGGTGTTGCAGGTTTTTCAGACGATCAGTAAGGTGCGTTTAGGGGTTGCGAGTCTACACTCAGCATGTTCGCATATGGCTGTTGATGGGACTCCACGTTATTTGCTTTTGCTTCCGCTATATTTATATTGAATAAGCAATCCTTGAGCTATGCAACTTGTTATTTATTTACTCTGGATCATACGTTGTAATAATGATGCACTTGTACTTTGATATACATCTATGATACTGTGTGTGCCAGCGAGTTCGATCCAGGGACTGGTACTTGAGCACAGAGACTTCAATTCAATGTGAATTGGGTCGTTACAACAGCCGATTTCTCGGCATCCGTACAAGATGTGTTCGGAGGAGTTGATTGAGCCGAAGAAGCAATTGACAGAGTTGGAGGCAGGCGGTTTCATCCGTGCGAGCACTTCCCCTTGGGGTGCACCAGATTTGTTTGTGAAGAAGAAAGATGGGACTAGCCGCTTGGTCCAGGATTATCGTGGCATCAATAAAAATACCATCGAGAACAAGTACCCTTTACCCCGCATCAATGACCTGTTTGAACAGATTCATGGGGAAAAGGTGTTTTCCAAGCTTGACTTACGGATGGGCTATCACCAAATTCGAGTCCGAGAAGAAGATATGCCCAAGACCGCTTTCAGCAGACGTTAGGGACTATATGAGTTCAGAGTCATGACGTTTGGCTTCTCAAATTCCCCTCCAACCTTCATGAGAGCCATGAACTATCTATTCCAAGAGTGGATCTATGTCTTTGTCATCCTCTACCTCAACGATATACTTGTGTATTTCAAGTCAGAGGCTGAACATGAGGAACATCTTTGCTTGGTTCTGCAGAATTTGAGAGAGCACCAGCACTATGCCAAATTTTCCATGTGTGAGTTTTGGCTCGACAAAGTCAACTTTATTGGTCATGTCATCTCCGCGGAAGGTATCGCGGTTGATCCAGAGCGAGTCCGTGCATTTTAAGAATGGGCTCTGCCAAAGAATGTGAAGCAACTAAGGAGTTTTCTCAGCCTCGCCAGCTATTGCAGGAGGTTTGTCCAGAATTTCTCCAAAATAGCAAAGCCAATGAAAAAGAAATTATGCAAAGGCAAACAATACACTTGGTCATCGGCTTGTCAGTTCGCCTTCGAGGAGTTGAAGAAGAAGTTGAACACAGCGCCAATTCTCACACCGCCAGATGAGTCACAGCATTTTCATGTGTTTTCTGATGCCTCATTGCAGGGTATAGGCGGAGTTTTGATGCCAGGCAAGAACATTGTGGCCTATACATCACGACAGTTGAAGATGAGTGAAAGGAACTATCCCATGCACGACTTGGAGCTTGCAGCAGTCGTGCATGCCTTGATCACTTGGCGACACCTCCTCTTAGGGAGAAAATTGGATGTGTTCACCGACCACAAGAGTCTGAAGTACTTGTTCACTCAGCCAACTTTGAACTTGAGGCAAAGAAGGTGGCTTTAAACCATTACTGAGTACACAGTTGACATTCAGTACACGCCTGGGAAGGAGAATGTCATAGATGATGCGGTGAGCCGCAAGGGAGATTGCAATAATATCCAGGTGCAGAAAGTCCACCCTCATTTGTGTGAGTCCTTTAGCAAGCTCAATGTCGATCTAGTTCCAGCAGGCTACCTTGCCAACCTTGTGGTAGAGCCCACTATCCATGAGAGGATCCGTGAAGCTCAGTCTGGCAGCTCAATGAATCAAAAGATCAAGTAGGGTATTGTCGCCTCAGTCCCCAAGTACGGTTGCTTTTGAGTGCATAATGACGGCACCGTGTTATTCGAGGAGAGAGTTGTTGTTCCCAAGGAGGGAGATCTCAGAGAGATCATCATGAAGGAGGCCCATGATTCCAAGCTATCGGTTCACCCCGGTAGTACTAAGATGTATCAGGACCTCAAGCAGAGTTTTTGGTGGAATCGTATGAAGCGGGATGTTGCTCGCTTTGTGTCTCAGTGTGATGTGTGTAGAAGAGTGAAGGCAGAGAATCATAGGCCTGGTGGTCTACTCCAACCCCTAGCGGTACCGGAGTGAAAATGAGATCACATTGAGATGGACTTTGTCACCATGTTTCCGAAATCACAGAGGGGGAATAATGCAATATTCGTTTTCATTGATATCCTTTGAAAGGTTGCCCACTTCTTGCCTGTGAAGGAGTCTATATCAGCTGTGCAGTTGGCAGAGTTGTACACCACAAGGATTGTTTTTTTGCACGGAATTCCAAGAAAGATAAGCTCTGATCATGGAAGTATCTTCACATCAAACTTCTGGAAGGATTTCCAAGAAGCTTTGGCGCAAAGATTGTGTTCAGCACAGCTTATCACCCTCAGACCAATGGGCAGGTTGAGCGTGTGAATCAAATTCTGGAAGACATGCTTCGAGCGTGTGTCATTTCCTTTGGCATGAAATGGGAGGAATGTCTGCCTTATGCTGAGTTTTCTTACAACAATAGCTATCAGGCGAGTCTGCAGGCAGCACCCTTTGAGGTGTTGTATGTTCGGAAGTCCAGGACATCTTTGAACTGGTCCGAGACAGGAGAGAGGCAGTTGTTCGGTCTATATTTTAGCCAGGAGGCAGAGGACAAATTAAAGATTGTCAGAGAGCACCTCAAGGCAGCACAGTCAAGGCAGAAGTCCAACTATGACAAAAGGCACAGAGGTGTAGCTTTCCAAATTGGCGATTGGGCATACCTTAGAGTGTCTCCATTGAGGGGAACTCACCGCTTTGGAATCAAGGGAAAGCTTGCCCCAAGATTTGTCAGCCCCTTTCGTATCCTGGAGACTAGGGGACCTCACGCCTTTAGGCTTGAGCTTCCTGAAAGTCTATCAATGGTGCACGATGTGTTTCACGTGTCCCAGCTAAAGCAGTGTTTCAAGAAGCCAGAGCAGGGCGTTGACTTGGGCGAGATCTAGCTGAGTGCAGACCTTTCCTACTCAGAGCGTCTGGTCCGTGTTCTTGAGACTTAGGAGCGCAAGACGCGCAACAAGAGTGAAAGGATCGAGATATACCTAGAGGGGGTGAATAGGTCTTATTACAAATTTTAACACTACTTAGCAATTTTAGGCAATAATGCGGAAGATAAAGGTGTGGCTAACAATTGCAAGGTTGACCTACCTAAGACAAGATAAGAACTAAGCACAATATACTAAAGCAAGTGAGGGGCAAATAATACGGTAGCACAAGTAATAAGGGGAAAGAGTAGGGATAACTGAATGACGCGAAGAAAACGATGTATCCCGATGTTCACTTCCTTGGAGGGAAGCTAGTCACCGTTCGGAGAGAGTGGGTGAGACCATGAAGGCACACCAACGCCACGAAGGCTCCCTCTATTCCCCTTGAGATATCACCACGAAAGCGATTCCCAACCACTACCGGTGGACCTTAAAGGTGGTCACCAAACCCTCACAAACTCAACGGGGTTAATCACAATGGTCGATTCCTCTCCGAAGAACTCCTACCCGCCTAGGAGTCTCCAACCTCCAAGAGTAACAAGATGAATGGGAAATGCTCAAGACTTGCTCAAAACGCGATTTGCTTTGGTTAGCAGATGGGGAAGGGGCGGATCTATCACTTGGTTAAACAAGTCGGACTTCTAGTCAATTTGCATGCTCACTGACCTCTCCAACTGAAAACCATCCTATGAGATGCCGGACGTCCGATGGCTGTCGAACGCCCGAAACTTTGAATTGTCGGACGTCCGAAGGCAGTGATCTGATTTTTACATTTTAGCTTCAATTTTGTGTCGGAATGTTTTTGTTTTAATTAGCTTTGAGAAAATCTTAAACACAAACCCACTGATCCCCTCTTAATAGTGTGGGTATCCCTATAGTCAAAATTAACCGAAAAGCTTACGCTTCAACTTCATTGGTTCCGTATCTTGAGCAATTTGATAGGATTAAACGGTCCTTGATCCACCACCACAACGAACCGAGGACTAAAACCTGAGATATACTTGGCAAACATTATTAGTCCTCTATATGTATATTTTCATCAACATCAAAATACAATTAAGGGCAAGATTGCACTTTCAATCTCCCCCTTTTTGGTAGTTGATGATAACATACATATAGCTCCCAAAATTATTCATATTTTAGCTTTTAGTGGGAGAAAGTTTTATTATGAACTCCCCCTTAATGTGTGCATATAAGATTCTTTACTTTACGCAAGATGCACACATTGGGGCGAGTCACAACACATGATATCAAAGCAAGCAATCATTGATTATGGAGATGACAAAGTAGATTGCACCCAAACATGAGAGCGAAAACATATGTCAATAAGTTGTTAAGCTAGACGCAAGAGAAACACCATGCATAACACAAGAGTCACAAGTATCGCATAAAACACATAAAACCAATCTAGCAAAGTAAACCAACCAACACCAGGTTCATACAACGACATAATCAAGTCTCGATCACAAAATGACACCTAGACAACATAAGTAAAACACACATATGACTCTCCCCCTTTGGCACCAAATGCCAAAAAGGGGCACACGCACTGAAGATACTAGTGAGTCCCACTGCCGCTCGCGCCAGGGTCTCCAGGGAAGAAATCCACCCACTTTGGGCCCATAGAAAAGTTGAAACCAAGATCAGTAGGAGGAGCATCGGGAAGAGGCTCATCATCACTGACGTTGGACCCTCCAGCTGCACGCAAACGGGCCTTCAGGGAATTCTTGGACTTGATGAGACTGGACACCATAGTGTGGTTGAAGTGGCAGTTGAACGAGATAGCCCGCATCATAGCCGCTTGGGCCTTACCCAAGAACTGAGCCATACGACGCATAGGAGCCCGCTCCACAGACTGACGGTGAAGGGTGCCACGGACAGTGGTGTGAATCGGAACAGGTCGCGTCAGGACAACCTCAGGGGCATCAAAGTACATGTGCTCCGGAATGGACCAAACAGTGTGGGGCTGAGTGATCACCAATGGAGAGGAGATAACGGACTGAATGAGCGCCATGATGAAAGGTGCATGGGGATATTTCCGATGCTGCTGAAGGCTCGCCATCCGAATCTCATGCCAAAGATATTGGGGCACATCAAGACGCTTGCTGGGGGTGTCGTGGAGATGGCACATCAATGTGATAGCAGAGCTGCTGCAATGAGTCTTATCCCTAGACTTGGGATACAGAGTCCTGAGGACGCACTGGTACAGAAACTTATAGGGTTGCTTCCAGATGGATATGTCATTGGCCTTCCGGAAACAGTCATCACCCTCAATCCCAGACTTAACAAAGCACAGACAGTCATTGATCCCCTTGGGCTTCTCCTTGGTAGATACATGAATACGGACACCAGAGGAGCGAATGCCCAAAGCCTTCTGAAACTGAGCAAACGGGGTAGTGCACTGCTGCTCACCACTCATCCATGAGATCTCTCTGTGATTGGTGTGGAAGTAGCATGTGGCATAAAACTGGAGGATCGCAGCAATGTTCCAGTGACGCCTAAAGCTGAAGACTGGACCGAGCCCCACAGAGTCAATAGGATCCATCACATTGGGAAACTTGTCCGGATTGGCTTGGATGAAGTCAAGGAGAATGCAGGCATGAGAGTTTGCAAGTTCTTGATGAACTGCAACAAACGTGAAGATATCTTCCTGCACATTGGTCCGGAACCTGCCATCCAGACAATCCTGAGGATCCACAAACTGATTGACATGACGAAGCTTGTGGTATGCATCCGGTGAAATCTGTGAGTAGTCCGCCGTCATACGGCCAGTAGCCACAACCGGCTCGGAGGAAATGTGAATCGGAGGCATAGGGGGAGCATCATCAGGGCCCTCAGCATCACGAGCTCCGGACGCCGAAGAGGAACCCCTAGCCGGTCAACGAACGCCAAGTTTGGAGGGGTGAGTCACAACCACCGGGGGATCTTCAGTAGAAAACATATCCTCCTCTTCAACCACAACATCCTCCTCACCCTCAAATTCAGATCCAGAGTCACTATCCTCCGCGCAAGGAGTGGGCTCACTTTCCGATGATGGATCAACGTAGATCGGAGGCTTCATGCAGCCACGAGACCGAGGCGGTTCATCCCCGGAACCACCTAGCCACATGAGAGGCAAATGAGCAATGAACCCTAACAATCAAATTGGAAACACATGAAGGCACAAATGGTGGGCATGAGCATACCACGGGAACCAGAGGCATCACGATTCTTGCGACCGCAATGTTTTGTCCTCATCATCTCGAAACCCTAGAGCAAGGAGAGACGAGAATGAGGCAAGAATCCGGGCACTCATAGCAAAACCAATCGAATGGAATGATACATCGGGAGGAGAGGTACCACGAGTGAGCAGATCCGGAGGAGAGGAGCACCGGGGAGGCCGGGGCGACCGGCGGCGGCTCCAGGCGGGGGTGTCGCGAGGGAGGACCAAGGGAAAAAACCGGCCGAGAGGAGAGGAACTGCCGCTCTCGGCCCAACCTCCAGTTTAAATAGTACAACCGACATCGGTCGTCCGACGGGGCTCGGACGTCCAATGTGTCGGACGTTCGAAATCCATCGGATTTCCGACTTGAGTTGAGTCGGGAAGGTCAGGCCAGGCTGGGCAAGCAGGGGCAGGGCAGACAGTGTTTTTCGGAATTCCGACGGGTTTCGAACGCCCGTGGTGTCGGACGTCCGAAATACAACGGATGTCCGTCAGGCTACTGATCTTTGACGTATAAACCTAAAAAATTTGAAAAATATTTTACTCAATAATTTCAACCATCACTGAGTAGAGAAACACACAAAATAAAGAATATGTATGCACACATGAATGAGCAAAAGAAGCCTTTCACAAAGGAGCGGCGATGGCCGAGGCCACCATGTTTGAGTGTATTGTGCTTTGACACCGCGAAGATGTACCTTGGGTCCAAAGACACTTACTCCATCGATAACCGCTACACGTGGGTTCATCGTGGTGAGCACACGGATTGTTGATGTGTGAATCCACTTATGCATCACGTAGAGAGAAGAGAACTCATTGATTGAGTTTCTCCCCCTACATACATGCCTACATCTAGACAAGATAGTTGCTATGTGCATGAATGAGAGCAAGATACCCCTAGGCCGAGAAGCTATAACGTTCCAGGATACCAAGTTCACCCCTTAGTTGGCAGAACCTTGCTTCATCCAATGGTTTGGTGAAGATATCCGCGAGTTGCTTGTCGGTGCCCACATGTGCAAGAACAATGTCACCCTTTTGAATATGATCCTGTATGAAGTGATGACAAATGTCAATATGCTTGGTTGTGGGATGTTGACAAGGGTTGTTGGCAATCTTGATAGCACTTTCATTGTCACATAAGATGGGTACCTTCTAATAGGTGAGGCCATAATCCTGCAAAGTCTGCATCATCCACAAGATTTGAGTGGCAGAACTTGCGGCGGCCACATACTCGGCTTCGGCAGTGGAGAGAGAGACACAATTTTGCTTCTTGGAGTGCCAACCTACCAATGAGCGCCCAAGAAATTGTCATGAACCAGTTGTTGACTTCCGATCCACATTGTCTCCGGCCCAATCCGCATCGGTTGTCGGGACCCGGGGTTAGCGTATGCAAGTCCCGCTATGACATAGTCATATGGAGAGCCGAGAACCGTACCCACTTGTCTAAGCAGACAAGGCCAAGAAAAGAACGTTCTCGGAAAGCATCGTACGTGAGGGGCATCCCATCCAGGCCGGATGATCAACTGAGATGGGTCCTCATCGTCCGCACACAAGTCTAATGATATGGGTGATGAACCCCCATATTCAAAGACAAGTCGCCTCAACCATACTATCGACTATCTCATAACCCTTACATAGACTTACTCCAGCCCGATCACTTAGTCGGGGTCTAGGGCGGGCTCGATCATACATCAAAGTGTGCACGAGACAGAGTTTCGAACAATCGCATCGCGATGCCCCAAGTTGCGCACATCTAAGGGCCGCTTGGTGTATAAAAGACCGCCAGCCAGATCACAACTAAGGTCTCGAAAACCCATACAAAGACATGCATGTTATAAACATACACGCAGCACACATGCCTTGTATGAACAGCAGGTATCATTGCAATTCTCTACAAAGTATACATCTTTATTAATAACTCTTACAGAGTGCACACAGAGATCACAAATTGTGATCCAACATTACATCAAGCATTCGGAAGCAAAGTAGGTCTGAGTACAGACAAGTTTAACAAATGGCTTAGAGAAGCCTTATCTAAAAACAAGCCCTCCACGAAGGAACCAGTCGTCTAACTGGGATTACACTAGCTTGGTCTTGGTCTGAGTCTTGATCCTTCGAGCTTCAGGTAGAAGCCATCATCGGGGTCGGTGGGTTCATCTAAAACATAGATTAAGCAAACTTGAGTACAAAGTCGTCCTCAGAAAGACTTACATAGGAGCTATACTACTCATGCACATGTATCAAGGTAAAGGGAGGTGGGGTTTCACTTGCAGAAGTGCCAGCTTTGACTTGGCTAGTCCTGAACTACGAGTACCAGACTTGAGGTAAGAAGCGTACACGAGTCCACTACATCTTTTCAACCAAATACACCACTATGGTTACTTCCTCGACTTCACCACGAGAAGCACACCATAGCACTCACGCTTATCTTGGTGTGTTTTAGAACTATCCAGTTCAAGTTGTCTAATAATCAAGCTAAGCTTTCCAAGCAGTCCTTAACCGCAGACACGGCTATTCGAATAGTTTTGTTAACCTTGCAAGGTTGTACCGCTAGACACACGTGTCATCAGTTACCGCCTTTTGCGTGTCACCGTTCAAGAGGTGACAGCGATGATGCCACCACAACACTTCGCCCACAGCTCCGTTCTAGTCCAGAGAGTCGCCTATCTGAGGGGGATCCGTATGGAAGTCCGGCCGAAGTTCCAGTACAGCCTCAAACGATGTGTGCAGGGTCCCAAGCCGGTGTTGAAAAGCCGTTCATCCAGTTCGCAGACCGTGCCACAGCCCTACCAGAACTCCGAACTACTGCGACTCTTGGGGTTCGAACGGGGTGAGGTACTAGGATGAGAGGGGTCAGTGAGCCCAATGTGTGGTTGTACTCTTCTTCTTGGATCACCACACAAGAACTCGGACTTAAGGCAGTGTTCAACGAGACAACCCATTGTGTACTCCTACACAGCCTCTCATCGTTCACCTTGTATTAGGGTAGATTCACCAACACATTTCACTTTCATCAACACCATGTTTATCATCATCCCGACTCACATCAAAAGCAACCTCATTGTATCACTAAGCATGCAATAAGCAGTAACAGTTGCAGGGGTCACATGATATCAACCAACTCCTACATCTGCTAGGATTGTGGTTTGCTTACTACTGTGACAAGATGATAGGTCATGCAAAGGATATGGGTTCAACTATGCCGTAGAAACGTTATCATGGTGACCATCCTAAACAATGCATAAGCGAGACATGAGAGGGAAGTGGGATTTTATCGACATGATCAATGGGGGTTTGCTTGCCTTGCTGACGGGGTTCAGTCACGGGGTCTTCAACGAAGGGGGTGATCTCGAGTTCCGGCTCCACTTCTATCAGCAACATGACAATCATAGGATCAACATAATGTACAATGCACAATCACATGAATAATATTGCAATGGTGATGTTCAAGGTACTGATGTGTTGAGCATTCCATTTAAAAGGAGTATATTGAATTTGAACTACAAATTCAAACTCCATTTGATTTATCGATGAAATTCAAATGCATTTGAATGCATGAAAGTTCATTTGAATTTGTTGATCATGAAGTGATGTGGTATAGTTGAAGTAATGTTTCTGATGTGTGGATGAAACCATTGGAATTAAAGGTGTTGCAAAATCAATTGCAAAAACACTCCAAATTTGAATTTGAAAATGATCCATATGCATGTTTGCTACTGTTCACCCATTTTAAAATGGTCAAACATGAAAACAAATTGCATATTCATAATCCTTGTATTTTTCTGATAATTTTAGACATATTATTTGCTACAGTTGGAGTTAGGATGAATTAATTATGAATTTCCAAAGTTTATAGCAATTTCTGGAATTTTCTCTCTTTTCTTTAATTCTTTTAAATCTTTTCTGTTTATTGCGTCACAGTGACGCAGTGCTGATGTCACCAGGGGGCTGACAGGTGGGCCAAGTCTGTCAGTGACAGTGGGGTTAAACCCGTTTTAAATTAAAACTTAAGTTGATTTAGAGGGGGCTGGCCCAACCTGTCAGTGGCCCAGGGCCTAACTAAACAGGGGTTAGCCCCCTAATTAACCTGGTCGACCGGCGGTTAGCCGCCGGCGACCACTGGAGGCGGCGGCGCCTACGCAACAGGCGGCTCCGGCCACGGGAGGGCACGGGGAGGACATCAGAATGACCCCCGTGCTCGTCTGCATCGAGTCGTGCATACGGGAGGGGCGAGAGGTTGCCGGAACGTCGCCGGCGACGAGGTGCAGCGGCGGTCGACGACTGGTGAAGGCGTCCTTGCGCTACGGTGCTCGGAAAAAAGCGGGGAGAGAGGGGACATGACCGCCTGCTCACCCTAAGTGCAGTGGCGAGCTCGAGGAGGCCGGAGGAGGCGAGGCGGCGGAGGATTTCTCGCCGAGTGTCACGGGTGGCCGGCGCAAAGTCTTGATGCGGGCGTCGTCTTCGGGCCTCTGGAGCTCGATTCGTTGCGCAGTTCGACGAAGTCGAGGACGAGGAGCTTCCCGGACACGGTGGCTCGCCGGGAGGGGCACGGTGGCCACGTCGGAGCACGACGGCGGGCTCGGGGGCGCTCGGGTTTTCGTCGCCGGAGGGGAAGGAGAGGGGCTGGGGTGAGCTGGAGGTGCGGGGGGGGGGGGGGGGGGGGGGTTCTGCGGCGATGCGAGACGCAAGAGAGAGGGAGGGGGAGGTCTAGAAGCGGCTCGGCGACGTCGTGGCGCCGTGTCCGTGCTCTGCCTCTCCAGCGAGGTGCTTGGAGGGGCAGGGAGGAAGATGACACGCGTCTGGGGTGGGCTGGGCCGAGGCCAGGGAAGGTGGGCCTCGCCTGTGGGCGTGAGGTAAGGTCCCTCTCTTTATTCTTTCTGTTTTTCTATTTTCTCCTTTATGTTTTGCTTTGAAATAAAATAGCAAAGCATTTTTATTAAATGCCCAATTAATTTTATAATTCCTAGGTGACCAGTAGCTAGTCACTTGTGGAATTTGAGCATTTTTGAAATTCAAAACATTTGAATTTCAAATCAAATAGGGTTCAAATTTAATTTCCAGGGAACCTTTTGAATTTTAGAATATTCCTTGGGCATGGGAAAATACCCAAACCACTTTTAAAATGATCAGCACCATTTATAGGAATTTTCCAAATACTCAAATGATTTTTCAGGGCTTTTCTTTTCCCCATTTTTGATTTTCTTTTTGAATTTTTCACATGATGCAAAGTAGCACTTGATCCTAGCACATACCTAACTTGGGGTTGTGACAACTCGCCCCCACTCAAAAGAATCTCGTCCCGAGGTTCGGAAGTCTGCGGGAGGAAGGAGGGGTACTCGGTACGGAGACGGTCTTCTCTTTCCCACGTGGCTTCTTTCTCTGAGTGATGAGACCACTGAACTCTCAGAAACTTGATCTTCTTTCGGCGAGTGACACGCTCTGCTGAATCAAGAACACGAACAGGGTATTCTCGATAAGAAAGGTCATCTTGGAGATCAAGCGTTTCATGGTTGACTTCGCGGATGGGGTCCTTGAAGCAACGCCTGAGTTGTGACACATGGAATACATCATGTACTTGGGAAAGGTGCGGGGGTAGTTCAAGTTGGTAGGCAACTTCTCCACGTTTAGCAAGAATGCAGAAAGGTCCGATGTAACATGGGGCCAACTTGCCTTTGATACCGAATCTTTTGGTTCCCTTCAGAGGAGTAACCCGAAGGTAAGCCTTCTTATCCAGATTGTAGCTCTCTTGCCTATGATGACGATCATAGTAGCTTTTCTGACGAGACTGGGGTGCTTTCAATTGATCACGAACAATGTGAACTTGCTCTTCTGCTTCCTTGATCATATCCGGTCCAAAGAATTGTCTTTCACCGGTTTCCGACCAGTTTAGTGGTGTTCGACATCTTCGTCCATATAGGAGTTCAAAAGGAGCCATGTTCAGACTAGATTGAAAACTATTGTTATAAGCAAATTCGGCGAATGGCAGAGATTTCTCCCAATTCTTTCCGAATGAGATAACACAAGCTCTGAGCATGTCTTCAAGAATTTGGTTAACCCTTTCGACTTGACCACTAGACTGAGGATGGAAAGTTGTACTAAAGGAGAAATGAGTTCCCATAGCATGTTGGAAGCTTCCCCAAAATCTAGAGGTGAAAAGGCTACCACGATCAGAATTGATTTCCAAAGGAACACCATGAAGAGACACAATTCTAGAGACGTACAAGTCCGCTAACTGGCTAGCAGTTATAGACTCGCGAACCGGAAGGAGATGAGCAACTTTGGAAAGTCTATCTATGACAACGAAGATGGCATCGTTTCCTTTCTGGGTTTTTGGAAAGCCGGTGATGAAGTCCATACCGACTTTGTCCCATTTCCACTCTGGAATAGGCAAAGGTTGAAGTGTACCAGCAGGTCTTTGATGTTCTGCCTTAATACGACGGCAAACATCACATTCGGCAACAAATTGAGCAATGTCTCTCTTCATCCTAGTCCACCAAAATCTCTGGCGTAGATCTCGGTACCTTTTTGTGCTACCGGGATGAATCGGGAGGGGTGTGTCATGGGCTTCTTTGAGGATGAGTTGCCTTAGTTACCTATTCTTAGGTACTACCAAACGATTTCCAAAGAATACCGTTCCTTTACTATCTGTGGAGAAACATTTAGCAACTCCGCTAGCAATGTTCTCCTTGATCCGGCGTACACCTCGTGCACGTCTTTGGGCAACTATGATTTGATCCTCAAGGGTTGGTTTCGCCACCAAGTTGAAAAGAGATCCACGAGGAACGATCTCAAGATTAAGCTTTCGAAATTCCTCATGAAGAAGTGGTTGATACTGTTGTAACATGAGGTTGTTACAATACGACTTACGACTTAGTGCATCAGCCATGACGTTGGCTTTGCCTGGGGTGTAAGAAATTCCTACGTCGTAATCTTTTATCAACTCAATCCAACGTCTTTGCGTGAGATTAAGATCTGGCTGGGTGAAAATGTATTTGAGGCTTTGGAGGTCGGAATAGATCTCACAACGATTACCAAGGAGGTAATGTCGCCAAGTTGTTAGGGCATGAACTACGGCAGCGAGTTCAAGGTCATGGGTAGGATAGTTCTCTTCATGTGGCCGCAACTGGCGTGAAGCATAAGCTACCACATGTCGATCTCGCAGAAGTATGCATCCTAACCCTTGCCGTGATGCGTCACAATAGATCTCGAAATCCTTTTTTGTGTCTGGAGGTGAAAGTACGGGTGCAGAAGTCAATCTTCTTTTTAGCTCTTGAAAGCTTTCCTCGCACTTGGAAGTCCATTGGAATTTCTTATCTTTCTTGAGGAGTTCAGTAAGAGGCTTTGCAACTTTAGAAAAGTTCTCGACAAAGCGGAGGCAATAGCTGGCTAGGCCAAGAAAACTCCTAACTTGCTTAACCGATTCAGGTGGAGTCCAGTCAAGGACGGCCTGAACTCTCTCGGGATTCACAGCAATGCCTTTTGCAGAAATCACGTGGCCTAAGTACGTCACTTCTGGTAGCCAAAATTCACACTTGGAGAATTTAGCATACAGGCGATGCTCTCTAAGTTTCATCAATACCAGCCTTAGGTGTTCGGCATGTTCTTCTTCATTCTTCGAGTAGATGAGAATGTCATCAAGATAAACTACAACAAATTTATCTAAGTACTCCATGAAGATCGAATTCATCATGCGTGAGAAAGTGGCGGGGGCATTGGTTAAACCAAAGGACATGACGGTGTACTCGTAAAGACCATAACGAGTAGTAAAAGCCGTTTTGGGAATGTCCTCGTTTCGGATTTTGATTTGATGATAACCTAATCTCAAATCCATCTTGGAGAAGACAGAGGATCCGGCAAGTTGATCATAAAGATCATTGATCCTGGGCAGTGGGTACTTGTTCTTTATCGTCGCTAGATTTAGCGGGCGATAGTCTACGCACATCCTTTTTGTTCCATCTTTCTTCGTTACGAACAGAACGGGGCAACCCCATGGCGATGAGCTTGGGCGGATGAAGCCTTTTGCCAACGAAGCTTCAAGTTGGATTTTAAGCTCAGCTAACTCACGTGGGGCCATTTTGTATGGGCGTCTGGAAATTGGGGCTGTGCCTGGTATAAGGTCCACTATGAATTCTACACATCTGTCGGGTGGCATGCCCGGCAGCTCTTCAGGAAAGACATCCGGGAAGTCACGAACCACCGGAACATCTTCAAGGTCAGGAAGGGGAAGCACATTCAAAGATTGTACTTGGTTTCTTGTTCTGGGTGAGGTGTAATCTATTGTTTGGCCTGAAGGATGTGTAAGTCTAACTGACTTGGATTTACAATCAAGAAAAGCATGTTGTCTTGATAACCAATCCATACCAAGGATGACATCAATGTCTGAAGACTTGAGGGCTATGAGTGAAGCAAGGAATACTAAACCCTCAATTGCAATTTGATTACCATGGCTTACTATATTAGTTTGCCATTTGGAACCAGGAGTTTGAATGATCATAGGGGTGAACATTTCTTCAAAGGATACATCATGTCGAAGTGCATAACTTTCCGACATGAATGAGTGAGATGCTCCTGGATCGAAAAGGACAGAAGTGGGAACAAAATTGACTGGGAGCGTACCAAGAATGACGTCAGAAGTACCATCAGTTTCCTTAGTTGAGATTTGGTTCACACGTCCAAGATTTTCTGAGGTGGATGGCTTAGCGGTGGGAACCTTCGGAGGTGGTTTGGCACGAACAGTGGGTTTTCCTTTGTCATGGGGTGGAGCATTTTGGTTGACGGGGCACTCACGAGAGTAGTGACCAGGCTGGCCACATCTAAAGCAGGCTCCAAAGATAGTGCGGGGAGCTGGGTTATTTGGTGGAGCTGGTGGACGAGGCGGCACAAGGGATGGCCTCGGTGGGTTGTTTTGGTGGATCAAACTGTTAGGAATCCAGATCATGCGCTTCTGAGGGCGTGAACTGGAAGAAGGGGCAAGTTGAAGAGCATGCTTGCGAGATTTCTCGAAAACTTCATTGCCATGCTCAGCCCTGAAGGATCTGTTGACTAAATCCTCAAAGTTGGCAAACTCAAGGAGGTTGAGATCATGACGAAGGATGGGGCTAAGTCCCTTGCGGAACCTTGCATGCTTTCTGGCATCGGTGGTGATCTCATCTTGGGCATAACGAGCAAGACGGTTGAATTCCCTCACATACTCATGAATGGACATCTCTCCTTGATTCAGATTGCAGAACTCTTCCTTCTTGTGCTCCATCAACTCATCCAAAATGTGGTACCCTCGAAAGGCAACACAGAACTCCTGCCAAGTCACTACGTGACCATCTGGCTGCATTGCAACATAGTTCTCCCACCATTGAAGGGCAACACCTTCCAAGAAGTATACCGCGAAAATAACTCGGTCATCGGGAGCAACATGGGCTGTATCAAGCTTACGCTCGATGGAACGGAGCCAATCATCAGCTTCAAGGGGCTCAGAAGAACATCGGAATACCGGTGGCTTGAGGAGGATGAAGTCCTGAATGCTCACAACCACATTGCAATGACGTGAGGTATTCTGCTCGATGAGCTCCAGAAGGCGTGTTTGATCACGTCTATTCCGCTCAGCTTCCATCATGATTTCCGCTGCAAAAGGCGGGGTTGGAGGTTCATCATCATTTCGATTCCGATCACGGTCTCGATTCCGAAGAACAGCACTACGAGTTCCACCTGACATCCTGTGTGATAAAAATCAACAATCAGAACAGGTCGTACGAAGGAGGCAAGGATAAAAGGATATGATTTAGGCGGAAAAGATAATAATGCGAAGGCAATGACTCAAAGAAACACGGAACAAATCCGCCAGCATAACGGCTATACTGGGATGGAAAATGAAACAACCTCGAAGAAATTGGGCAGAACTTCTTCAAGGAACTCAAAACACGGAGACTTTGGACAACCACAACCATCCTACGGCTATAAGGAGGCAAACAACGAGATGTTCTAGTAAGACATAGATGAGCCTAGTCCTATCCTCCCGTAGAATAAGATGAGGGTGACTCAGAACTCAGATCGATGAGGGTAAGGAGAAAAAGAAGCCTTACGTTGTTCCCTTATATACCCAGAGTAACTATATAACTATAGAAGGCTAGACTCGACTTCGTCCAAGGCTGATAATCCTACAGTCAGTCCTGCTCTGATACCAAGTCTGTCGGGACCGGGGGTTAGCGTATGCAAGTCCCGCTATGACATAGTCATATGGAGAGCCGAGAACCGTACCCACTTGTCTAAGCAGACAAGGCCAAGCACAGAATGTTCTCGGAAAGCATCGTACATGAGGGGCATCCCATCCAGGCCGGATGATCAACTGAGATGGGTCCTCATCGTCCGCACACAAGTCTAATGATATGGGCGATGAACCCCCATATTGAAAGACAAGTTGCCTCAACCATACTATCGACTATCTCATAACCCTTACATAGACTTACTCCAGCCCGATCACTTAGTCGGGGTCTATGGCGGGCTCGATCATACATCAAAGTGTGCACGAGACAGAGTCTCGAACAATCGCATCGCGATGCCCCAAGCTGCGCACATGTAAGGGCCGCTTGGTGTATAAAAGACCGCCAGCTAGATCACAACTAAGGTCTCGAAAACCCATACAAAGACATGCATGTTATAAACATACACGCAACACACATGCCTTGTATGAACAGCAGGTATCATTGCAATTCTCTACAAAGTATACATCTTTATTAATAACTCTTATAGAGTGCACACAGAGATCACAACTTGTGATCCAACATTACATCAAGCATGCGGAAGCAAAGTAGGTCTGAGTACAGACAAGTTTAACAAATGGCTTAGATTAGCCTTATCTAAAAACAAGCCCTCCACGAAGGAACCAGTCGTCTGACTGGGATTACACTAGCTTGGTCTTGGTCTGAGTCTTGATCCTTCGAGCTTCAGGTAGAAGCCATCATCGGGGTCGGTGGGTTCATCTAAAACATAGATTAAGCAAACGTGAGTACAAAGTCGTACTCAATAAGACTTACGTAGGAGCTATACTACTCATGTACATGTATCAAGGTAAAGGGAGGTGGGGTTTCACTTGCAGAAGTGCCAGCTTTGACTTGGCTAGTCCTGAACTACGAGTACCAGACTTGAGGTAAGAAGCGTACACGAGTCCACTACATCTTTTCAACCAAATACACCACTATGGTTACTTCCTCGACTTCCCCACGAGAAGCACACCATAGCAATCACGCTTATCTTGTTGTGTTTTAGAACTATACAGTTCAAGTTGTCTAATAATCAAGCTAAGCTTTCCAAGCAGTCCTTAACTGCGGACACGGCTATTCGAATAGTTTTGTTAACCTTGCAAGGTTGTACCGCTAGACACACGTGTCATCAGTTACCGCCTTTTGCGTGTCACCGTTCAAGAGGTGACAGCGATGATGCCACCACAACACTTCGCCCACAGCTCCGTTCTAGTCCAGAGAGTCGCCTATCTGAGGGGGATCCGTATGGAAGTCCGGCCGAAGTTCCAGTACAGCCTCAAACGATGTGTGCAGGGTCCCAAGCCGGTGTTGAAAAGCCGTTCATCCAGTTCGCAGACCGTGCCACAGCCCTACCAGAACTCCGAACTACTGCGACTCTTGGGGTTCGAACGGGGTGAGGTACTAGGATGAGAGGGGTCAGTGAGCCCAATGTGTGGTTGTACTCTTCTTCTTGGATCACCACACAAGAACTCGGACTTAAGGCAGTGTTCAACGAGACAACCCATTGTGTACTCCTACACAGCCTCTCATCGTTCACCTTGTATTAGGGTAGATTCACCAACACATTTCACTTTCATCAACACCATGTTTATCATCATCCCGACTCACATCAAAAGCAACCTCATTGTATCACTAAGCATGCAATAAGCAGTAACAGTTGCAGGGGTCACATGATATCAACCAACTCCTACATCTGCTAGGATTGTGGTTTGCTTACTACTGTGACAAGATGATAGGTCATGCAAAGGATATGGGTTCAACTATGCCGTAGAAACGTTATCATGGTGACCATCCTAAACAATGCATAAGCGAGACATGAGAGGGAAGTGGGATTTTATCGACATGATCAATGGGGGTTTGCTTGCCTTGCTGACGGGGTTCAGTCACGGGGTCTTCAACGAAGGGGGTGATCTCGAGTTCCGGCTCCACTTCTATCAGCAACATGACAATCATAGGATCAACATAATGTACAATGCACAATCACATGAATAATATTGCAATGGTGATGTTCAAGGTACTGATGTGTTGAGCATTCCATTTAAAAGGAGTATATTGAATTTGAACTACAAATTCAAACTCCATTTGATTTATCGATGAAATTCAAATGCATTTGAATGCATGAAAGTTCATTTGAATTTGTTGATCATGAAGTGATGTGGTATAGTTGAAGTAATGTTTCTGATGTGTGGATGAAACCATTGGAATTAAAGGTGTTGCAAAATCAATTGCAAAAACACTCCAAATTTGAATTTGAAAATGATCCATATGCATGTTTGCTACTGTTCACCCATTTTAAAATGGTCAAACATGAAAACAAATTGCATATTCATAATCCTTGTATTTTTCTGATAATTTTAGACATATTATTTGCTACAGTTGGAGTTAGGATGAATTAATTATGAATTTCCAAAGTTTATAGCAATTTCTGGAATTTTCTCTCTTTTCTTTAATTCTTTTAAATCTTTTCTGTTTATTGCGTCACACTGACGCAGTGCTGATGTCACCAGAGTGCTGACAGGTGGGCCAAGTCTGTCAGTGACAGTGGGGTTAAACCCGTTTTAAATTAAAACTTAAGTTGATTTAGAGGGGGCTGGCCCCACCTGTCAGTGGCCCAGGGCCTAACTAAACAGGGGTTAGCCCCCTAATTAACCCGGCCGACCGGCGGTTAGCCGCCGGCGACCACTGGAGGCGGCGGCGCCCATGCAACAGGCGGCTCCGGCCACGGGAGGGCACGGGGAGGACATCAGAATGACCCCCGTGCTCGTCCGCATCGAGCCGTGCATACGGGAGGGGCGAGAGGTTGCCGGAACGTCGCCGGCGACGAGGTGCAGCGGCGGTCGGCGACTGGTGAAGGCGTCCTTGCGCTACGGTGCTCGGAAAAAAGCGGGGAGAGAGGGGAAATGACCGCCTGCTCACCCTGAGTGCAGTGGCGAGCTCGAGGAGGCCGGAGGAGGCGAGGCGGCGGAGGATTTCTCGCCGGAGTGTCACGGGTGGCCGGCGCAAAGTCTTGATGCGGGCGTCGTCTTCGGGCCTCTGGAGCTCGATTCGTTGCGCAGTTCGACGAAGTCGAGGACGAGGAGCTTCCCGGACACGGTGGCTCGGCGGGAGGGGCACGGTGGCCACGTCGGAGCACGACGGCGGGCTCGGGGGCGCTCGGGTTTTCGTCGCCGGAGGGGAAGGAGAGGGGCTGGGGTGAGCTGGAGGTGCCGGGGGGGGGGGGGGGTTCTGCGGCGATGCGAGATGCAAGAGAGAGGGAGGGGGAGGTCTAGAAGCGGCTCGGCGTCGTCGTGGCGCCGTGTCCGTGCTCTGCCTCTCCAGCGAGGTGCTTGGAGGGGCAGGGAGGAAGACGACACGCGTCTGGGGTGGGCTGGGCCGAGGCCAGGGAAGGTGGGCCTCGCCTGTGGGCGTGAGGTAAGGTCCCTCTCTTTATTCTTTCGGTTTTTCTATTTTCTGCTTTATGTTTTTCTTTGAAATAAAATAGCAAAGCATTTTTATTAAATGCCCAATTAATTTTATAATTCCTAGGTGACCAGTAGCTAGTCACTTGTGGAATTTGAGCATTTTTGAAATTCAAAACATTTGAATTTCAAATCAAATAGGGTTCAAATTTAATTTCCAGGGCACCTTTTGAATTTTAGAATATTCCATGCGCATGGGAAAATACCCAAACCACTTTTAAAATGATCAGCACCATTTATAGGAATTTTCCAAATACTCAAATGATTTTTGGAAAAAGATTTTTATCTGGCCATTTGATTTAATTTTTCAGGGCTTTTCTTTTCCCCATTTTTGATTTTCTTTTTGAATTTTTCACATGATGCAAAGTAGCACTTGATCCTAGCACATACCTAACTTGGGGTTGTCACATCGGTGTACCCCAAGAGATCAAACTTGGCTTCCTTGGGGTACCAAAGGCCCAACAAAGGAGTATGAACAAGGTATATAAGAATGCGCTTGACCGCCAAATGATGACTCTCCAGAGGAGAGGCTTGATATCTTGCACACATTCCTACGCTAAGCATAATATCTGGTCTGGATACACAAAGGTAAAGCAATGACCCAATCATAGAACGATAAAGAGTAGCATCAAACGGAATACCGGAAAGGTCTTGATCTAGATAATCCTTGGTTGGCATGGGTGTCTTGTATGGCTTGGCATCCTTCATACCGAACTTCACGAGCATGTCTTGAATGTACTTTGTTTGGGAGATGAAGGTGCCTTCGGCAAATTGCTCGATTTGAAATCCAAGAAATACTTCAAGCTCCCCATCATGGACATCTCAAAGTTCTTGGTCATAGTTTCCGAGAACCACTTGAACAAAGATGGATTAGGGGAACCAAATATTATGTCATCTACATAGATTTGGCATATGAGCAATTCACCATTGGTTCTCTTGGTAAAAAGATTGGCATCAATGACACCCCTCACAAATCCTTCCTCGAGTAAAAACTTCCTAAGATGGTCATACCAAACCCGAGGGGCTTGCTTAAGACCATATAATGCCTTATGAAGTATGTACACGTGGTCCTTGTGATGAGGGTCACAAAAGCCGGGTGGTTGTGCTACATATACATCCTCTTGTAGTGGACCATTAAGAAAAGAACTTTTTACATCCATTTGAAATAATGGGAATCCATTGAATGCGGCATAAGCAAGAAACACGCCTATAGATTCAAGACGGGCAACGGGAGCAAAGGTCTCATCAAAATCCAAGCCTTGTACTTGGGAGTACCCTTGAGCCACTAGCCTTGCCTTGTTTCGAATGATATTACCATATTCATCTTTCTTGTTTTTGAAGATCCACTTGGTTCCAATGATGTTATGATATTGACCGGAGGGCCTCTCCACGAGAGACCATACTTCATTCCGGGTGAAACTAGTGAGCTCATCTTGCATTGCAATGAGCCAATCCGCATCATCAAGTGCTTGTTCAACCCTAAGTGGTTCAATGCTAGACACAAACGAGAAGTGAGCGCAAAAGTTCATAAGTTGACGACGAGTAACTATACCTTGCCCCAAACCCGTGAGGATTTTGTCAACAGCAACACGTATAGCCACCAATGGCAGGCTGGACGTTGGAGTTTCAATAGGCTCCACCCATTCGGGCTCATCAACAACATTTGGTTCATCATAAAGGGCGGATCCATCTTCAATAGCATCATTTTCTCCAAAGAAAATGCGGTTAAGCCGATCTTGTGGATCAGCCGCATCATCAACTTGTGGTGGAGAAACCACATCGGATTGTGGAGGGGCTTGTTCTTGTTCTTGGGTAATGAGCTCATCATGAGGAATTGGATCTTGAGTTGTAGGAGGAGGTTCTTGCGGTGGTGGAACACTTGGCTCATCACCCACCTCATCATCTCTAGGAACTTGAGCAATGGGAACAAGATCTCCCATGCCCATAGACAAGATGTCTTGAGAAGAATCTTCATTATTTCCTACATCACTTAGATCAACTTGCTCCCCATGGGAGCCATTAAATTCATCAAACTCCACGTCACAAGTTTCCAAAACACATCCGGTGGATTTGTTATAGAACCTATAGGCGTGGGTGTTTGGAGCATACCCAACAAATATAACCTCAATTGTTTTGGATTGAAACTTAGCTAACCGGTCTTTCTTACTGAGAAAGAAACACTTACAACCGAATAATCGGAAGTATTTGACGTTTGGCTTGTGACTGGTTAGAAGCGCATAGGGGTTCTTCATCAAGATCTTGCGAAGAAAGAGCAGGTTTGATTAATGACATGCGGTGTTGATGGCTTCGGCCCAAAAGCTATATGGTGACTTGTACTCATACAACATGGACCCGGCCATCTCCACAAGATTGCGGTTGTTCCTCTCGGCTACACCATTTTGTTGAGGGGTGTAAGGTGCGGAATATTTATGCTCAATCCCCTCATCACTAAAAAATTCTTCCAAAGTGTAATTCTTGAATTCGGTGCCATTTTCACTTCGAATTGCCAAGATAGACATGTTGTATTTCCTTTGGGCTTGCTTGGCAAAATTGATGAAGGTGGCCTTCGTATCGTCCTTGGACGTGAGAAAGAACACCCATGTGTATCTTGAATAATCGTCTACAATGAAAATGCCATATTTCTTCCCACCAAGACTATCCCATGATGGAGGCCCAAAGGCCTTGAAGTTGACACAATATTCTTGGGGGTATGCTTTGCTTGTTGTTGCTTCCCGGCTATGCATGCACTACACACACGATCTTTCTCAAAAGACACGTTTGTTAGTCCGAGGATGTGTTCACCCTTTAGGAGATCTTTTAGATTTCTCATACCGACATGGGCTATCCGGCGATGCCATAGCCACCCCTTGCCGGCCTTGGCCATTAGACAGGTTGCATGGTAAGTACTCTATTTCGAGAAATCAACTGTGTAAAGGTTGCCATCCAACTCTCCAACAAAGGCCACTTCGAGAGTATCTCTCCTAAAGACTTTCACACTTGTTAGGACAAATATTGTATCATAACCAACGGAAGCTAATTGACGAACGGAAAGCAAATTATATTGAAGGTATTGGACAAGCATGACATTTGCAAGAGACATGTGATTAGTAATAGCCACCTTTCCCAACCCAAGTACCTTTCCCTTGGAACTACAACCAAAGACAATGCTCATATTTGGTTGAATTGCATCCATGAAGTCCTTGAGCAAACGGCTTTCTCCGGTCATATGATTGGTAGATCCACTATCAATCACCCATATGACTCCACCGGAGAGAGCATCATAAACATAGGTTTAAGCTTTGGTTAAAGGTGCCCATTTTGCAATGGGACCTCTAAGGTTAGGAACAAGGGTCTTTGGAACCCAAATGGTATAGAAACGGAAAGCATTACGAGGCCCAATGAACTCCATCCTTTACCTTACGGAGCACATAGGATGGAGGCATCTTCTCCTTCCTTTTGTTAGGAATGAGCTTGCCCCTAGTGGTCGTCCCATTCCCAACACCAACCTCATCAACCTTCTTCTTACCCTTGTCCTTGTGCCCTTCACGAACAAAGATCACCTTTTGGGGAGATGATTCTTTCTAAGGGGACAACCTTTGTCACACTCGTACTTGGGTCAAACACAAATCCTTCCTTAGCAAAGGTATCCTTGTGATGACTTAGGACATCATTTAGATTTTTCTCGCCTTGGGCACAAGTCAAGAGGCCCTTCTTTAGTTGAGCATGAAGAGATAAGTTCTCATCAATGAGAGATGCTTGATCAAGAGTAGAGTTAGTAGCACAAGCATCAACATGTACAATTGTGGGAGGGGACATCTTAGTAAGTGTTTTTATATGAGAAAGTTTGTGAGCCTCAAGATTTTTGTTATGGGTGGAGAGTTCCTCATCTTTTGTCTTGAGAGACACGGTGAGTACCTCAACATCCTTAGAAAGGGAGGTTTTTAGCTCCACAAGCTTGCTCATATCATTAGCAAGTTCCTTACAAATTTCATTAGCCTTTTTCAAGGAGGCAACATGCTTGTCATTTATGTCATTTGATGTGTGAACAACTTTTCACAATTTATCATTTCGAGCTTCCTCACAGTCAACCTTTCGCTCAAGGAGAGTATAATTCTCCTTTTCCTCGGTGAGGAGGATTTCAAGATCCTTAATGGTCATGGAGTGCTTACCCACCACATCCATAAGTAATTGAAACATTTTGAGCTTATTGCCTTTGAGAGAGCTCATCATTTTGTTCACTTTTGCAAACAACAAATCTTCACAAGTAGCATGTGCATCATCACTTCCCGCATCATGAAATTCATCGGGAGGTTCGGAAGAGAACATGAAGGACTCATCAATAGGAGTTACCTTGATCTTAGCCGAGGAGGAGGGAGTGTCATCATCAACCAACTTGGCCATGACACACTTGTGTGCATTGCCGGTGTAGTCACTCATGTAGTTGTAGTTTACAACTTCACCTTCCTTGTTGAGGAGCTTCAAGGTATTTTGTGTATATTGAGCAACTCCAGCCACACCACCAACAACCTCGGGATCGGACCCTTCTAGAGCCAACAATGCTTTCTTCCTGAACTTGTTGTTGAGAGGGTTTGGGAGTTTCTTGGCAACTTCCTTCCGAGGAAATCGAGGTTTGTCCTCTCTTTTCTCATACGGACAATCCTCCGCAAAGTGTCCCGGTCTCTCACAGTTGTAGCAGTTTCTTGTCTTCTTCTTTTGGAATCTTCCCTTGAAGTCCCCTTTTGTGAATCTCTTAACAAAGAGAGAAATATCATCATATGAGGGAGTATCATCGGAGTTATCATCATCTTCATACTCATCTTCTTCCTCATCATCATCAAGCTCGTCGAGCCTAGCCTTGAGCGCAAGGTTTGAGGATGGACCACCATAAGTGGCAAGTAGTCTCTTGGACTCCTTTAGGTGCTCTTCATATTGCAAGAAGGTGGCAATCACATCATCCGGTGTCATTTTGAAGAAGTCGGGCATACGCCTCAGTTCCCACACCATTTGATGAGAATACACAATTAGAGCATTCAACATCTTATCCACAAGGTAGCGGTTGGTGATTTGATATCTATCCAAATATTTCTCACATGTGAAGGATTGGACATGACTGGAGAGAACCTTGAGACACATATGAAGTTGTTGGGGCGTCTCATCTTTCTTCATGTGAAGGTTGTGCAATGCATTCTTTGCGGTCTCATATCTTGTCATTTGAAGAGAGCTGGTGCCGGACTTGGCAATGAGAAGAGTATCCCACATCTCCTTGGCATTGGTGATATGGAGGAAAGGTGCACGTGTCAATTCATCCATTCCTCTTTTCAAGAACCCAATGGACGCAAGATTGAGATGTTTGTCGAACACTTCACTTGGTGTAAGGTTGTTGGGATCAACGGGATAATACCCTTTTCCAGAGTCGATGAGGTTCCACATTGGTTCGCACACAAACCTAAGATAATCTGCCATAAGACTCTTCCCATCCATAAAGTTAGTGTTCTCGGTTAGTACTGGCAGATTGCCATTGAAGTTATACTTAGGTTCCACAAGCTTAGGAGCAGGATAGTCCCATTAGTAGGGACCAACATCTTTGCAAGGGAGCCTCGGAACCGGGGTGCACAAAGGTCGCTTGTGGGGACCTAGGGGCCGCACCACTTGACGTTTGTGACTCCGATGCCGAAGCCTTCATTCTTGCAAAGGAGGCTTCCATTTCCTTCCTTTGATTGTCCAAAGCCTTTTGCAAGGCTTTTTCCATATCTCCGGAGGTGAACAACTTGGCATCCTCAATCTCATAACTAACATGCCCCGTGGAAGGAGGCAACGCAACTTGTGCAGCGGCCCTTTGTTCGGCAGCCAATCTCTCGGCTTCCGAACTAGCGGCATCCGCAGCAATTGCGACCTCCTCCAAATTGGCCCCCAAACTTTTGGGGATGCCGTTCTTGGTCATCTCGCTCTAGGGTGGTTAAGCCACAAGAATAGAGCACGAGGCTCTGATACCAATTGAAAGGATCGAGATAGACCTAGAGGGGGGGTGAATAGGTCTTATTACAAATTTTAACACTACTTAGCAATTTTAGGAAATAATGCGGAAGATAAAGGTGTGCCTAACAATTGCAAGGTTAACCTAGCTAAGACAAGATAAGAAATAAGCACAATATACTAAAGCAAGTGAGGGGCAAATAATACGGTAGCACAAGTTATAAGGGGAAAGAGTAGGGATAACCGAATGACGCGAAGAAGACGATGTATCCCGATGTTCACTTCCTTGGAGGGAAGATACTCACCGTTCGGAGAGAGTGGGTGAGACCATGAAGGCACACCAATGCCACGAAGGCTCACTCTATTCCCCTTGAGATATCACCACGAAGGAGATTCCCAACCACTACCGGTTGACCTTAAAAGTGGTCACCAAACCCTCACAAACTCAACGGGGTTAATCACAATGTTCAATTCCTCTCCGAACAACTCCTACCCGCCTAGGAGTCTCCTACCTCCAAGAGTAACAAGATCAATGGGAAATGCTCAAGACTTGCTCAAAACGCGATTTGCTTTGTTTGGAAGATGGGGAAGCGGCGGATCTATCACTTGGTGAAAGATCCGTCAAAAACACTCAAGGAACTCTTCGGGATCTGAGATTTGGTGAGGGAGAGAGTGAGAGGGAGCACTTGTGTTCTTGGGTGTTTGCAAATGAAGTGGTCAACCCTCACAAGTGGTTGTGAGGGGGTATTTCTGGCCCCAGGGATGAAATGGCCGTTGGGAAAATAAGCTGTGCAAGTGTCGGACGTCCATCAGGTGTCGTGCGTCCGTCAGGTGTCGGACGTCCGAAAGACCAAAAGTCGGACGTCCGAACCAGGTTGGACGTCCGAAATGTTCAATGTGAGTTCAGCACGCAACACCCGAAGAAAAGACCAGTAGCATATCGGACGTCCGACAGGGTTCGCACGTCCGAGGGGTCGGACGTCCGAAACAAGTCGGACTTCCGGTGAATTTGCATGCTCACTGACCTCTCCAACCGAAAACCAGCATATGAGATGTCGGACGTCCGATGGCTGTCGGACGCTCGAAACTTTGAATTGTCGGACGTCCGAATCATGTCGGATGTCCGAAGGAAGTGAACTGATTTTTACATTTTAGCTTCAATTTTGTGTCGGAATGTTTTTGTTTTAATTAGCTTTGAGAAAATCTTAAACACAAACCCACTGATCCCCTCTTAATAGTGCGGGGATCCCTATACTCAAGATTATCCGAAAAGCTTACGCTTCAACTTCATTGGTTCCGTATCTTGAGCAATTTGATAGGATTAAACGGTCCTTGATCCACCACCACAACGAACCGAGGACTAAAACCTGAGATATACTTGGCAAACATTATTAGTCCTCTATATGTATATTGTCATCAACATCAAAATACAATTAAGGGCAAGATTGCACTTTCGAAGACCGTCAAGTTCATGAAGGTGTAGTGGTCACATCATACGGTGAAGGAAGCAACCTGGGAGCGTGAAGTTCATCTCCGTTCCGAGTATCCAAAGCTGTTCCATGCTTAGATCTCGGGATGAGATCCTGCGTTGGTAGGGGACAGCTGTAACAGCCCATAAGCAAATTTACTATTCATGTTGTATTTTTTCTTTGTCATATGGCTATCAAACTTGGTGAGATGCAAGATGATGTAAAATGATGTGATGATCTTAAATGATGAGATGTTGGAGCTCATTTGAATTTGAATTCAAATCAAACTTTTTTATCAACAAAGGGTTTTGTGGCAATTGTTCCATTTTCATGTGTGCTCCCCTAAGCTTCAACTTTGGCATAGCCAAATCCCTCCCCCTTCCAAGCTTTTTCAAACCCTTGCTTCCATTTTTAGTTCTCTGGAAATTTGAGTTGCAGTTCAAATTGAATTTGAATTTAAAACAATTCCCAAGATTTTACTTGCCCCAAATTGGTTCAAACCACTTTAGTAAACTCACCAATAGTCTCAGGAGCTCAAAACATATTTTGTTATGTTTTTCCCCTTTTTCTTTTTCTCTAGACAACTCTCAAGAGGGGGTATTTCATTTTTTTAGAAAGGCCTTTGGGGTTTTTCTTTTCTGGGGAGAAGGGGAAGCAGGCCCAGCCCAATTGGGCCGCCCGAGCAGGCCAGAGCCCAGCCTGGCGAAGCAGTACACGCCCCCCCTTCTTCTTTTTTTCCAGCAGGGCATCGCCTTTTCCCCCTCCTCTCTCTCACGGCGTCCTGCCACGGCGATGGGTGGAGCCCGACGTCTAGCGAGAGCTCCTCTCCCCCCTTTTAAGCACACCCAGGGCTCCCCCATGAACCCTAGGACCCGTTCCCCCTCCCAATTCGCGCCGCCGCCGCCACGTTCCTCTCCGTGTACCTCCCCTGCTTCGGCTATGTCCACCGGTGAGGAGCCTGATTTCTCTGCCGTATCACGCCAACGTCAAGCCAGAAGTCATGTGTGGCTTCCTGCTCACATTCCTCGCCGTCCCCACCTCGCAGGTCCAAGATAGGAGCCCCAAGGAGCACCTGATCGACCCGGTGCACATCTTCTTCCTCTTCGGTAGCCACCGAGGCTGCATCTTCTTCCTCTTCGTCGAGACTGCGATGTTGACGCTACACATGAGCTCGTCCCCAGCCTTCCCTAGGTGAGCGGCGACCTGCCCCGTGCCCATAGCGCGTAGACTGAGAAGTCGCTCGACGTCTCGCGTCTATTTTCTCTCCGCTGTAGAAGTCGCCGGTGTGAATCCCCGTTGTCGCCATGGCCGTGTAGTGAACGGGACATGCTCTCCCGTGCTCCTGGAGCTCTCAAGACGCGCATGTGGCAGCCAAGGCATCGCCTTTGCCCACGCCAGGGTCGCCGTGACACGGGTCTGAACCCCGAGCTCGGCTTCCTGCCGTGAAAGTTCCGGCCAGAAGTGAGTCGTCATCGTCGAGGCCCAGGTGCGGCGGTGGGAAAAAACAGATTCGCGGCAGTCGTGATTAGAGGTAGATCTGCGCCGGCCGGTCGCTAGTTCACCATAGCCGAGGCCATGGTCGCCATAGTTCGCCCGTGTGTCTGCTAACTGAAACTGTCTTCAGTTGTCGTCAGTTTCAGTTATCTCGTGGAGACAATACAGCTAGCTTCCTAGCCCCTCTCTATCGAGATCCGACGAGTGGTGCAGTGGCTAGGGGGTTGCACTGTAGAGCAGCACGGCGCGGGTTCGAAACCCTCCAGGCGCAAGCGCCCTTCTTTTTTTTTGCAGAGGCTAACAACCCTTGCCCCATGGTGGTCTATGCCATTTCTTGGAGCAGAGTTGTAGTAGTGAGGGCCAATGTGGTGCTGACCAATTTTTCATTTTGTTGAATACAAAATTGGAGTGAGGCCTTTCACCCTTGCACCACCTTGCCCAATGTCTTTTCCTTGTCAACCAAGTTGTTCCTTTTCAATATCTTGTTTTTACCTCAGGCATATTGAAATTTGTTCATAGAAGCTGTTGGTGCTCCAATTCCTCTTGAACTTGCACCAAGACCTCAGCCTGTGTCTTGTTTCCTTTGATGCAAGCCATAAACATATTTTCATATGAGAGAGGCGTGTTTCTTTTCGTTCTTTGATACTTCCCCGGTGTCAACCTTCGTCGACACCTCTCCATCTCCGAAGTCGATAGTTTCAATTCACGTTGCAATTGCATATTTTATTATGTTGGTCATGCCATGTCATGTAATCCATGTCACTTGCACCTAAACTTAAGGTCATGACCAAGGCCATTAAATTAATAATTTCAAATGGAGCATCGTTGACGTGTCATCACGATCTCCATTTAAACTTGACTAGCTAGGGTCACACCATGCCTCAAAACTGAACATGCAATTCATGCTTGTGTATCTTTGATCCCGATGCTTATTCGTGGTGTTTCTCCTTGCCGGTACCGTACGTTAGAGCCTGAGCTTGCCGAGGAGACTTACGTGGAGCTGTCCGACACCGAGCCCGAGGACCCTGCTACGTCTGCTCGGTCGACTACTTACCTAGGCAAGGGGGTTTACATATCATTCCTTATAGATTTCAGCTCGCTTGCCTAGCTGTACTTAGAACGGTTGTTTGACCCTACGACAATATATATTTGTGCCTCTCAAATAAACCCAAACAACCATGATCCCCACCTCCTAGCAAACCTTGTTTGGCTTTGTACCTTGCTTGCCTAACCATTGCTTAGTATGTGTAGGCCCTTACCTGCATCTTATACCCATTTCTGCTTGGTGGATTATCGTGCTATTATCAAAAAATAGTTGATATTTATTATTATGATGTTAACTTATATTTTTACTAAGGATGAAAGACCGGGATGTACCCGCATGGTGTTTTGTTTCATTCGAGTCACCTAGGATCCCAGTTCTTGGTATTTGTTCTTTGTTTGAGCGTGCCTAATCGTGTGTGAGATTCTCTGGGGTCCCCTTGTCTTACCTATCTAGATTCAAATAGTTCTAGTGGTGGCCCAAGCTGATTTACTATTTGCAAATGTGTGTGTGCTTGTTTGGTACCCCAACAGTTTTCGAAACAACCCAGGCCAGAGGAGACATGGTTTCTCTTATTGGTCCACACCAGGGAGCTAGGGGGTTGTCCACATGGTTTGGGCAACTAAACCGACCTCATCCAGATGGTAGAGGCCCATTCGAGAGCGCGGTCGGTTTTGAGTTGGATGTCGACTCACCGGGGGCCACCCGGAATTGTGCGATGTTAGTTAGAGGGACTCTACGTGCCGGAGTTTCAGGCGTAAAACACAGCCAAGTGGAAATCGGGCGTACATGTGAAGCCTTTGATGGGAAATTGGTACACCCCTGCAGGGTTAAATCTTTTCGAAAATTCGTGTCTACGGCTATGGATGACTCAGAACCTACGTCTTGTTCATAGAATAACATCTACTTAATCATGCTCTAAAATTGCCAACGTGTGAGTTGCCTTGATTGCTCTTCTTCGTCCAGAGCAACAAAGAGGGGACAAGGTTGTGTTATGTTTGGCGTAAGTAGGTTAATAGAGCCTTACTGATGCGATCATCAGTGGATTCTTGGATCTTTCCTTACTCTGAAATAGATCGTTAGCCACTCATATATGCTAGTGCGGATGAAACCTCAACCACAATCCTTTCCTTTCCGTGGGAAGTTAGTTATACTGTATCTATATATTCTCACTCCTTGCATCTTTCTTTCACGTTATGTACAAACTATTGGGTCTTTAGACTACTACTTCGACACGAGAACCGGCAAGTACTTCGTGTAGGTTCCGCCGGAGGACGACGACAACGACTTCGCACATTAGACTTACAGTTGGGTTTCGACGATCCGCCGGTGGACGACATCTTTACGTGTAGCCCTCTCTAGGGCAATTTCATCTTGTCCGTACTCGGACGTGTGTGTCTTTGGGATAATGATGTGATGTACTGTTGGACAATGAGGTCTCTGGATGATGTAATAACACCATTGACAACTATAGGCCTTGGATCTATATATTTATGTCTTACTTTATGTTCATGCACTTATTACCTGTTGTCGAGAATCCGGCAACGAAACGAGTGCGAGTTCCATGCGCCGGTGGCTAGTTATGCGCTCCCATCTCAAGCCGGATGTGAAAGTGTCTAACTCGATATGGTACCGCATCGCAGGCCTTACAATTTGGTATTAGAGCAGGATTGACTGTAGGAACCTTTACTAGCCGAAGTGGAGTCTAGAAACTATTTTGTAGTTACTAAGGAAAAATCGGAGAGTAGGAACTCTTTCTTTTTCTTCTTACCCGACCCTCCCACCCCTTTTTCTGTGAGGAAGTGAAACGATGTTTTTCTCTCCAAATCATCTTATTCAACAAAACTAGGTTCTCATTTTCATGGGACTCCGATTTCTCTATAATTTTTTGCTAGCGACGAGAAGGGTTGGCGTACGTTGAGAACAGTGAGCTGCCACTTGAGGTTGACAGCTCCACCTCGCTTATGGCGTACCTCAGGTGAAACTCCTATACAGGGATGGTTGGCATCCTCCGGATGTGGTTCCTCCGCATATAGGAGACCGCTTCGGCGGGCCGCTCAGGGAAGATGTCTCACCATTCAGGTCTTCAACCACTCGTATATATGGTTGTGTGCTCGCTAGAAGACTATTATCTTAGATTCAGATGATCTTGGTTTGGGGATTCCAGTAGCACCTAGCTTTCGGACTTTCCGGGTTAACCTTGGTGGATATTCAGCTTTCGGCTTCCTCATATCTCGTGAGGAAGTTTTGTTGTCAATATTGTTTTATCTTCTGGTTTCATCAATATTCTGAGATGTTTCTCATAAGTGTCCTGTTGTATAGGATGCCGAGAGGGAACATGTCACTGCCGGAGAACCCTATCCTTTGAGAGGTTGTGGCCGCAGTGGCACAGGGCATGACTGGGATCATGTAGTTTCTCTAGAACTAGACCGCCCAGAGGCACGATCGACCATAGCACACGACCCTGTAGCAGTTCCTCGCCATCAACCCCCCCCCCCAGGTTCTCAGAGGCTTGATACCCGCTGGAAGTGGATGATTGGCTGTCAGAGATCAAGAAGCACTTCAACGTGAACACCGTCAAGCCAGTCGACTAGGTCACCTTCGCCTCCTTCCAGCTTCGGGGTGCAGCAGGCAGCTGGTACGCTACCTACAAGGCCAACAGAGGCGATGTTGTGATCACTTGGGAGGACTTCGTCAGAGACTTCAGAGCAGCGCATGTCCCGAGTGGCTTGATGGACAGGAAGAGAGAGGATTTCCTGGCTCTGAGACAAGGTCAGAGGTCAGTCCAGGAGTACAACCTGGCCTTCGTCAGGCTCGCAAGGTACTGTGAACGAATCGTCAGTCCTTGTTTCACACACGAAAGGATTTTTAGAAGCGTGCCTGATATATTAGGCATTCCAAACATTTCAGTTACTATTAACGATTGAGATAAAGGGCTAGAGGTCCGTTCTTTGCAACCGTGGGCTTTCATTCTATGTATCCCAGATCAATTTTCAAAGACGCGTCAGCCCTACATCACCCACGCAATAATTTTTAGAATTGTGGCCTTTCGGGTATGTTTCCCAGACGTTTCAGTTTCGCCCAAACGGTTTTTTATTTATACCGTTTGCGTTGATAGCATCGCAAAAAATTTGAACAAGGGGCGGGGAAAGGAGTATTGTCTTAGCCCCTCTCTGCAGTAGTGCTAGTGAACATCATGGGACCCCGGTCCATATTTCCACCACTGTTTACACCTCCATTTTATTTACTGCCTTTACTTTCCGTTGAAATTATCACTACAATCATTATTCTCTTGCGTTTGATCCTTTGTAAAAGACAAGGCCGGAAGGATTGACAACCTCTCTGTACTCGTTGGGAGCAAAGTTACTTGTTCTGTGTGTAGGTCCAGGTTGATCAAGTGATTTATCTTCAAACGGAGCATCACTTGCCGCACCACCTACTTGTCTTCCTTGGAGTCCTACTTGACTGACTCAAACCTTGGAATCTTTGCCAACGGAAATTTGCTGCTAGGCTACATCTCAACCTTCCACTTGGGGTAACCAACGAGGGGCAAGAAGCCATCAGTGGCGCATTTTCACAAAATGCTCCACCCCTAGGAGTTTTCCTAATTTTTTTGTCAAATTATTTGGCCTATCTATCGCTGATGGCTTCTCGCCCCTCGTTGGTTACCCAAAGTGGAAGGTTGAGATGTAGACAGCAGAAAATTTCCCTCGGTGAAGATACCAAGGTTTGTCTCCAGTAGGACTCCAAAAACGACGGGAAGGTGACAACGGCGCCAACAATTAGGCGGTTGACATGGACCTGCACACACAACAGATAAATTTTCTCCCAACGAGTACAGAGAGGTTGTCAATCCCTCCGGCCTTGTTGTTTACAAAGGATCAAACGCACGGGATAATAATGATAGTGATATCAACGGAAAGGTAAATAAAGCAGCAAATAAATAGTGGGTGTAAACAATATTGGAAATATGGACCAGGATCCCATGATGTTCACTAGTGATGTCTCTCTCCCAAAAGACGATAAAATAGCCATGCGAGGTAAACAAATTACAGCTGGGCAATTGACAGGATTATGTGCGCAAACCAATGCTAACTATGCTATAAAGAAAGGAAGAGGCTCAAAAGTGTATGGAAGTTCCTCAATATCATAACAATGTCACAAAAAAAGGCATGGAGCAAGCAGAAATTATAGATACGTCTTGGACGTATCAGGAAGCATCGTCGATGGAGATGAATCCGGGGGCACTTCCCCGTCCCGGCATAGTGCCGACACAGGAATTCTGGTCACCCGAAGCTTGTTCGCAATGGCGGCGGAGATCGGAATTGCTTCGGGAGAAAAGGGGTCTGGGATCAGGGTTTTTGTGACGGGAGAAGAAATAGGAGCCAAAGAGGGGCACCAGGAGTCCAGGCGGCCACCCGGCGAGGCCAAGCCCTAGGCCGCGCCACCTGGCCGCCTAGGCACCAGGTGGGTCCCCTCTGGCCCTTCTTCGGTGAATCCGGAAGCTTCCGGAACGCTGATTTTTTATCTGATTTTTCCCGAATTTTTGGAGCACTTTTAATATGGGGGAAACCTGAAATAGAAAAACAGCAGAAAACAGGAACTGGCACTAGGGTGCACTGAGTTAATAAGTTAGTCCAAATATGATCAAAAGTGTATGAAAGTGTATCTAGATCATAGCAATATCACACAAAACATGCATGGAGCAAGCAGAAATTTTAGATACGTTTGGGACGTATCAACATACCCAAGGTTAATTCCTGCTCGTCCTTGAGTATGTGATTCAATTCAAGTCATAACATGCAAGAGTCTATATTAGCATTGAAACAAGTAACAAAAGAACATTAGGTGCAACAGCTCTCGCTGTCCGTGACTCGAATGTCTCCAAATGGTGTTTGCGTGTAAGAAGGGGGATAGGGAATACGAGAAAATAATATTTTTGTAGAATAATCAATCTACTAAAGCTTCACACTTGGTCGTCTTTGGAATCTTATCTTGACTCGTCCCCAGACCACTAGCCAGGTACAAGTCAATTTGATCCACTCCTTTTCGATATTTTGAGAACTCATGCAATGGATGAGCGTAAGAACGAGAGTTGACACTTAGGATGGCAAAGACAGAAATATGGTGGAGGAGGAAGAAAAAAAGGGTGAAAAAGGCTCACATGAATGAGGACAATCATAGGCGAGAGAGCCAAATGATAGATGTGATGTGAGGAGTAGGGATTGCCATGTAACAGATGCACATATGAGCTAAGAAAAGCTCTCCAATGGAACTAGTGGGGGTGCACCCAACTTGCTCGCTCATGAAGACCTAGATCTCGTTTGAGGAGGCTCATCCTTGGAATATGCAAGCCAAGTTCTATAGTGTGAAGGTCCCCACATAGCTATATGCATAAATAGTCATCTCTATGGACCACAAAGATATAGAGGGAGTACAAGTGTGGATCTTTCAAAAGGAATAGTAGTGTTGCCCCTTTCTCTCTTTTTATTTTATATCTTTTTTCTATTTTTGTGTATTTTTTTGGTGGCCTCGATGGATCTTTCTATTTAACTCTCATTTGTCCTCTTTGGGATCTTTTAAATTTTTCATCTTTGGGATCTTTTCCTCACTTAAGGGAAACACTCTATTTTACAAGAAGGTATAGAAGATCTTCACACTTTACAAGGTACTCAACATAAATAAGATGTAGCTATCATGATGTATGAAAAATGTATGCCTCTGCCAATGTAGCAAGAAAATGTAAGTCATGAAGAGGTGGATGTTGCATGGCAATATATCTCGGAAAGGCTGTGGAAATGCCTTGATAGGTAGGTATGGTGGCTGTTTTGAGCAAAGATATAAGGAGGTTTATGATGACAGAGCATGTCATGCCAAGGGTTTGGAAGCACCTACGAGGTGGACGACAACTCTCAGAGTGAGAAGAGGGCAATGCACGGTACGGAAGAGGCTGGCAAATATGAGGAGGTGGAAGTGTCAACTTTCAATACTTATATTAGTTCGAACAACTCATGCATTTATTATCGGTAACTCTAAATCTAATGAGGAGGTTCATAAAGAGACAAGTACCCCGAGGAGGAGTGTATGGGGGTTTGGCTATCCTTGCGCATCCTCGACTCATGGTACGTGAGTGTACTCTAATATCCGATCCCTCAAAAGATTAGTGATCCATCTAGTAGCTAGAGTTCTCAACTAGTTTTTGTAGGTTTGAAAATAAACAAGGATTGCCCAAAATACGTCACCTATCACTAATAGGCTAGAGCTCTTGACACCAAAAGTTCAAAAATTACTCACAACAATACGTCAAAACTATTGCAAGTTACTACTACAATTGAATAGAAACCTCAATTACCTACTTTCAAGACAAGACACAACTCAGTGCAACAACCAACTCTCTTAACAAGATAAACATGAAAAATAAAGAGAGTTCCAACAACAAACTAAAAAAAATGCAAGGATCTTGCTAAAGAAAAAAACTAAAACTAAATCTAACCATGGAAGCAGCTACGAAAAGATAAAGAACACACAACAGAGAAAAGATAAGCATGAAAATCATATGATGTGTTCTAGATTGGATTGGAGCGTGTTTCTGTCCCACACAAAGCAATATGTGGTCTAACTTGTTATGAATAGAAAGAAAATCTAAAGAAAACTAAACAGGAATCCTAAGAGCGAGACGCTCCAAGCATAGCACATAACGCATGAAGTGATAAAAATATAGTGAGACGAAGGACGAACTGATGATTGTTGATGGAGAAGGGGATGCACGGGGGCATCCCCAAGATTAGACGCTTGAGTGTCCTTGAATATTTACTGGGGATGCATGGGGGCATCCCCAAGATTGAGCGTTTGACACTCCCGAATCTTCTTTGATCATCTTCTCTCGCACACTTGAAAACTCCCTTCATACATAACTCATCATAAGCTGATTACTGAGGTTAGTACCCATAATAAAATAATTTTTCCCCACTGGATATAAAGATATTCTTGAATATCTACTATTTCTCAAGATTTACAAAAAAAATTGCAAAGAAAAACCAAGTTTAAGGTTTGCAAAAGTGAAGAAAGGCAAAACATCGCAGAATCTGTGAAAAACAGAACATCAGGTAGTAAAGATTTTTTTTGGGGGTACTTCTGCAACTCAAATAAAAAAACTCAGAACATACGAAATTTTCAAAATTGTATAGAGCATGCTGTGTAAAAAAACTCAGCTCAAAAGACGAACTGGTGATTTGTTCCGATTTTTTCCGTCAAGCAGGCAGAATATGTTTTCTGGACAAGATGTCACAACTTTTCCTTCCCTTATCATAAGAGGCTATAACTTGGCACAAAGCTTGAAAATAAAGATACAATGATGTTTCTACAGTAGTAACAATCATCAAGACCACTAAAAACAAAAGCACAAACTCAAAGTAAAGATAACAAGGGTTGTCTCCCTAGAGCTCTTTCTTGATAGCCATAAAGATAGGCTTAAGATTTTCATGATGCTCTCATAGAAATAAGAGTTGAAGAAAAAACGAGAGCATAAAGAAGCAAATACCAAACACATTTAAGTCTAACATGCTTCATATGCAAAGGGATCTTCTAGAGAAATAACTAATTGGAGCATAAATATATTAGCATAGGAAGGAAAAATAAGTGCAACTTCAAAACCTTCAACATAAAGAGAGGGAACTTGATATTATTAAAATATTTATAAGCATATGTTCCCCTCTCATAATAATTTTCAGTGGGATCATGAATAAACTGAACAATATAAGTATCACACAAAAAATTCTTATGATGATCCACAATCATAGAAAATTTATTACTCCTCACATAAGCAAAATCCTTCTCATTATTAATAGTGGGAGCAAACTCAAGAAAATAGCTATCACATGAATCATTCTTATCATGATACACTTGCAAAAAATTATTATTTATAGCATAAGTGTCATCAGAATAATCATCATAGATAGGAGGCAAAGTATCATCAAAATAAATTTCCTCATCAAAACTTGGGGGGCTAAGAAAATCATCTTCATAAAACATAGCATCCCCAAGCTTATAACTTTGCATATCATTAGCATCAAAGGTATTCAAAGAAGACATACTAGTAACATTGCAATCATGAAGAGTATGAAAATAAATTTCCATAGGCTTTTTGATTTTCTCTTCAAACACTTCATGACCCAATTCAAGGTAGAGCTTATAAAACTCTCTCATTTTTTTTGTTTTCCATAAGCCTAACTAGTGATAATAAAACAAGAAACAAAAAGATTTAATTGCAAGATCTAAAGATATACCTTCAAACCTTACCTCCCCGGCAACGGCATCAGAAATAGCTTGATGTCTACGCACGCTTCTATTATTATAGACTATGTTGGGCCTCCAAGGGCCGAGGTTTGTAGGACAACATCAATTTCCCTCAAGTGGATGACCTAAGGTTTATCGAACTCGGGGAAGTATAGGTTGAAGATGGTCTCTCTCAAGAAACGCTGCAATTAAGATACAAGAAGTCTCTTGTGTCCCCAACACACCTGATATAACTAGGAGTTGTATAGGTGCACTAGTTCGGCGAGAGATGATAAAATATGGGTGATAGGTGAGGAAAAACAAAGTAATATAAATCTGTAATAAAAAGTGCAGCAAGCAAACATGTGACAAAAGTAAGCACAAACGGTGTAACGATGGTGGAAAAAAGGCCTAGGCTTCATACTTTCACTAGTGGAAACTCCCAACAACATTAACATAGTCTAATCAGATGATACTTCCCATAAAACATGCAATGGAGACGTACTTAGAGGTCATTCCTTTGTGGTCAAGAGATGACAAGAATTGTGTAGGACTACAAAATCACACCTCGGAGTTCGTATGTCACAACCCCAACTTAGGTATGTGCTAGGGTTAATTTGGGTTTGTGCATCATGCAAATATTTCAAAAAAAATCCAAATGGGGAAAAGAAAAGCCCTAGTTGAATTTAATTCAAATGGCTAGACAAAAATTTCTTCCAAAAATTCCTCTGTTATTTTATAAAAGTCTTATAAATATGCATGATCACATATAAAGTGAAGTGGGTCCCACTGCATGCACCAAGATTTCTCAAAAATTCCAAACAGGGCTTGGAAATTAAATTAAACTCCAATTTGAATTGAAATTCAAATTGTTTGAATTTTAAAATTCTCCAAAACTTGTGAGTGGCTAGCTATATGTCTCCTAAGACCACATACAAGTTTTGAGGAATTTAGAAAATGCTATGGTATTTATTTACTAGAGCAAACATAGGACAGAAAATTAAAACAGAAACAGAAATAGAAAGAAAGAAAGAAAAAACAAACCCAGCCCACCCCCTATAGCCTTGGGCCCAACTTAAGCTTCCCCGGCCCAAGCCTATGAGGGGATTGTCGTTTAACCGAAGCAGCTCGCTGTCGAGCAGGCCGAGGGCGAGGACCGCCACCTCGACGGCGAGAGCCGTCTAGGCCTCCTCAAGGCCCCTCATCGCGCCACGGAGCACGCCACAGAGCCCCTCGCCTTTACCCTCTTCTCGCGGGTCCTCTCTCGCGCCAGCTCGCCGGAAAATCGCGCGAACCCGTAGCCCTAGCGGAGCACGCCGCCGTAGAACTCGCTGCCACCATGCCCCACTCGCCACCGCAAGCTGTCCAGAAGCTCCGCCAGCATCACCTTCGTCGAGCCTTGCAGTGAATCGAGCACCGGGAGCTTAGGAGACGACGACAGCATCATCACATCACCGACGACCACCGCGAACTCCGGCGAGAAATTGCTCCTCCGCCAGTTCTTCCCCGGCCCCGTAGAGCTCGCCTACACACTCAGGTGAGCCTTGTAGTTGGTTTCCACCTTCCCGTGCTCCTCCCCGATGCCTCCTTGTCGGGACCCGGGGTTAGCGTATGCAAGTACAGCTAAGACATAGTCATATGGAGAGCCGAGAACCGTACCCACTTGCCTAAGCAGACAAGGCCAAGCACAGAACGTTCTCGGAAAGCATCATACGTGAGGGGCATCCCATCCAGGCTGGATGATCAACTGAGATGGGTCCTCATCGTCCGCACACAAGTCTAATGATATGGGTGATGAACTCCCATATTCAAAGACAAGTCGCCTCAACCATACTATCGACTATCTCATAACTCTTACATAGACTTACTCCAGCCCGATCACTTAGTCGGGGTCTAGGGAAGACTCGATCATACCACAAAGTGTGCACGAGACGGAGTCTCGAGCAATCGCATCGCGATGCCCCAAGCTGCGCACATCTAAGGGCCACTTGGTGTATGAAAGACTGCCAGCCAGATCACAACTAAGGTCTCAAAAACCTATAGAAAGACATGCATGTTATAAACATACACGCAGCACACATGCCTTGTATGTACAGCAGGTATCATTGCAATTCTCTACAAAGTATACATTTTTATTGATAACTCTTATAGAGTGCACACAGAGATCACAAACATGTGATCCAACATTACAACACAGGAATAAGCAAATTATGTCTGAGTACAGACAAGTTTAACAAATGGCTTAAGAAGCCTTATTTAAACACAAGCCCTCCACGAGGGAACCAGTCGTCTGACTGGGACTAGACTAGTTGATCTTCAGTCGTCCAGCTCGATGAAGAAGCCACCTTCGGGGTCAGTGGCATCATCTAAAACATAGATTAAGCAAACGTGAGTACAAAGTCGTACTCAGCAAGACTTACATAGGAGCTATACTACTCATGCACATGTATCAAGGTAAAGGGGGGTGGGGTTCACTGGCAGAATTGCCAGATTTGACTTGGCTAGTCCTAAACTACGAGTACCAGACTTTGAGGTAAGAAGCGTACACGAGTCCACTACTTTCTCCAACCAATTACACCACTATGGTGCCTTCCTCGACTTCCCCACGAGAAAGCACGCCATAGCACTCACACTTATCTTGGTGTGTTTTAGAAGTATCCAGTTCAAGTTATCTAATAATCAAGCTAAGCTTTCCAAGCAGTCCATAACCGCGAACGCGGCTATTCGAATAGTTTTGTTAACCCTGCGGGGGTGTACCACTACACACACATGATCATCATTTATCGCCTTTGATCTCGACAGCATTCAAGAGTTGCCAGCGAGGATGCTCACCACAACTGTTACCTCATAGCCTATCTAGTCCGAGAAAGCCGCCTACTTGGGTTGGCTACCACTATCGTGAACCTGGCCAGTTTACCGAAGTGGACCCAAGCGATGTGTGCGTGGTGCATAAGCCGGTCTCGGGTGAGCCGTTCTCTCACTTAGCATCCAGGCCACAGACCTACCAGAACTCCAAACTATTGCGACATCTGTACATTGAAAGGGATGAGTTAGTAATTTGAGAGGGGTCAGTGAGCCCAATGTGTGGTTGTACTCTTCATCTTGGATCACCACACAAGAACTCGGACTTAGGGCGGTGTTCAACGAGACAACCCACCGTGTACTCCTACACCAACACTTTTCTACCATCATCAACATGATCACTACCATCCTGACTCACATCACAGTATCAACATGGTATCATACTAAGCATGCAATAAGCAGTAACATTGCAGGGGTTACATGATATCAATCAACTCCTACGTTTGCTAGGATTGTGGTTTGCTTACTACTGTGACAAAAATATAGGTCATGCAAAGGAATGGGTTCATCTATGCGGTAGAATCGTAACATGGTGATCATCCTATACAATGCATAAGCGAGACATGAGAGGGAAATGGGATTTTATCGACATGATCAATGGGGGTTTGCTTGCCTTGCTGACGAGGTTCGGGTTCTGGGTCTTCAACGAAGGGGGCAGCCTCCTGCTCCGGTTCCACCTCTACTCGACAAACAAAGCACGAAGTAGCAATCAATATGAATGCAATTCTCAAGCACATGATTGAATGTTGAAACTTGAAGTATAAGCTTTGATGTGTGAGGCAATTCCATTTAAGTGGAGCATATTTCAAATTGAATTGCAAATTCAAACTCCACATTTGAATTCAATTTAGCCAAGTTGCATTAGACATTGTTTGATCATTTTGAACCTTTTGGAAATGTGTATGATATGCCTCTGAAGTGTGGTTGAATTGTAGCATAATTCCATGGTCCAAGTTGCAAAAGCATTTGATTTGAATTTGAATTAATTTCAATTAAGCCAAATGACATATGCTACTGGTCCCATTTTAAAATCAACTCAAACATAGTTGAAAGTTTCATATTTGGAAAGATAATTTTCTCCTGATTATTTTTCATATATTATTTTTCCAATTTGGAGTTAATATAAATTTTCTATGAATTTCCAAAGTTTGGGGTATTTTCTGGAATTCTAGAATTTCTTTTATTCAATTTGATTTTCTGGAAATTCATTTAAATGCCTTATTGCACCAGTGCTGACGTCAGGGGGGGGGGGCTGACATGTGGGGTCACCCTGTCAGTGACTGGGTTAATTAACCCGGCTAGTTAATCTAATCCAGTGGCTTAATTAAGCCACTGGGCCCACTAGTCAGTCTCACTGGGGGGGCTAACCAGGGGGGTTAGTGGCTAATCCACCGGCGGTTAACCGCCGGCGACCTGGCCACAGCGACGCTGCACGGAGAGGGGGATCCCATCGACGAATTGGAGCGCGGAGACCACCATCTTGAAGCCCTCACTTGCGCGCGTCGAATGGTGCTGTGCAGCGCCACCGGAAGGCACCGGAGGCACGTCGGCGACGAGCCCTAGCGGCGGCAGAGCCACGGCCTTGAAGCAGTCGTCGCTGTAGAGCCCGTCCAGACGCAGGCGTCAGTGCGTCGTGCTCCTGGGAGGTCTAGGAACACGATGGACAACTCGGACGGAACGGAGAGGCACGGGAACCTCCTCGCCGTCGTCCATGGCGGCGGCGAGCTTCTGCTCGCATGGTGGAGCAGCAAAGAGGATGAAAGGGGCGGTGCTAGGTTGGGAAAAACGGTGAGAAGCTCACCCTGAGGTGATTGGTGAAGACGGCGCAGCCTGAGAGGCAACGGTGGCGATGAATTTGGCGGTGACCATCTCTGCGGCCGGCGAGAACTCAAGGAAGAATCCGGCGTCAACGCGGGCTCCGGGCTCGATTCCTTTGGCCTGATGACGAAGACGAAGACAAGGAAGAACTAGGACACGGTGGCGTATCTCCTCGCTGTCGTTGGCTACGCAGGGGCTTGACGGTGCTCCGACGATCTTCTCGGGCGTCGACGAATCGGGCGAGAGAGGAGGGGAGGGAGCTCGTGGACGGGGGGAAGTGGAGCGGTGCGTCTCCAGGACGTGTCCGGACGAGGAGATAAGGCTTGGGGAGGCTTGGGAGCTCGAAGGCGTCGAGGTGGCGCCCACGGCGCGCTCAGCCGCTCCAGCGAGCTGCTTTGGCGCGCGGGGAGGAAGACGACAGGCGAGTTCGCGGGCTGGGCTACGGGAGAGGTAAGTCGGGCCGAGGTGGCCCAGGTAAATGGGCCACTTTCCTGTTTTCTTTTTCTTTCTGTTTTCTCTCCTGACATTTTTTCTGTTTAGCTAAATAAAAGAGCTAAACATTTTATTAAATGCTCATAATTTTTATATGGCCTCATAAAACAATATACTAGCCACTCATAAATTTTGAACATTTTTAAAATTCAAAAGATTTGAATTTTAAATCAAATAGGGGTATTTCATTAAATCCAAGGCACTGTTTGAATATTTGAAAAATCTATGAGCATGGGGTGGGTCCCACATCACTTGATATGTGATCACACTCATTTATAAGACTTTTCAAAAATCTAACATGAATTTTTGGAGAAGATTTTTATCTGGCCTTTTGAATTATTTCATCTGGGGGGTGTTCCTTCTCCCATTTGCTTTTGATTTTTGATTTCAAAGATTTCTTTTGAAATTTTGACATGATGCAATAGTACTGGCTAACCCTAGCACATTACCTAACAGAGGGTTCTGACAACTCGCCCCCACTCAAAAGAATCTCGTCCCGAGATTCAGAAGACTGCGGGAGGAAGGTGGGGTACTCGGCATTGAGATGGTCTTCTCTTTCCCACGTAGCTTCTCTTTCAGAGTGTGTGACCATTGCACTTTCAGAAACCTAATCTTCTGACGACGAGTGACACACTCTTCGGAATCAAGAATACAAACGGGGTATTCTCGATAAGAAAGGTCATCTTGGAGATCAAGCGTTTCATGGTCGACTTCGCGGATGGGGTCCTTGAACCAACGCCTGAGTTGGGACACATGGAATACATCGTGTACTCGGGAAAGGTGCGGGGGTACTTCAAGTTGGTAGGCAACCTCTCCACGTTTAGCAATAATGCGGAAAGGTCCAATGTAACGTGGGGCCAACTTGCCTTTGATACCGAAATGTTGGGTTCCCTTCAGAGGAGTAACCCGAAGGTAAGCCTTCTCATCCAGATTGTAGCTCTCTTGCCTATGATGACGATCATAGTAGCTTTTCTGACGAGACTGGGCTGCTTTCAATTGATCACGGACAATGCGAACTTGCTCTTCTGCTTCCTTGATCACATCCGGTCCAAAGAATCGTCTTTCACCGGTTTCTGACCAGTTTAAAGGTGTTCGACATCGTCGTCCATAAAGGAGTTCAAAAGGAGCCATGTTCAGACTAGATTGAAAACTATTGTTATAAGCAAATTCGGCAAATGGAAGAGACTTCTCCCAATTCTTTCCGAATGAGATAACACAAGCTCTGAGCATGTCTTCAAGAATTTGGTTAACCCTTTCGACTTGACCGCTAGACTGAGGATGGAAAGCCGTACTAAAGGAGAGATGAGTTCCCATAGCCTTCTGAAAGCTTCCCCAAAATCTAGAGGTAAAAAGGCTACCGCGATCAGAATTGATTTCCAAAGGAACACCGTGAAGGGATACAATTCTAGAGATATACAAGTCTGCTAACTGACTAGCAGTTATAGACTCGCCAACCGGAAGGAAGTGAGCAACTTTGGAAAGCCTATCTTTGACAATGAAGATGGCATTGTTTCCTTTCTGGGTTCTTGGAAAGCCGGTGATGAAGTCCATACCGAGTTTGTCCCATTTCCACTCGGGAATAGACAAAGGTTGAAGTGTACCAGCAGGTCTTTGATGTTCTGTCTTAATGCGACGACAAACAGCACATTCGGCAACAAATTGAGCAATGTCTATCTTCATCCTAGTCCACCAAAATCTCTGGCGTAGATCTCGGTACATTTTTGTGCTACCGGGATAAATCGAGAGGGGTGTTTCATGGGCTTCCTTGAGGATGAGTTGCCTTAGTTCCCTATTCTTAGGTACTACCAAACGATTTTCGAAGAATACCGTTCCCTTGCTATCTGTGGAGAAACATTTAGCAACTCCGCTAGCAATGTTCTCCTTGATCCGGCGAACACCTCGTGCACGCCTTTGGGAAACTATGATTTGATCCTCAAGAGTTGGTTTCGCCACCAAGGTAGAAAGATAGCCATGAGGAACAATCTCAAGATTGAGCTTTCGAAAGTCCTCAGGGTGTAAGAAATTCCTACGTCGTAATCTTTTATCAACTCAATCCAGCGTCTTTGCCTGAGATTAAGATCTGGCTGGGTGAAAATGTATTTGAGGCTTTGGTGGTCGGAATAAATCTCACAACGATTACCAAGGAGGTAATGTCGCCAAGTTGTTAGGGCATGAACTACGTCAACGAGTTCAAGGTCATGGGTAGGATAGTTCTCTTCATGTGGCCGCAACTGGCGTGAAGCATAAGCTACCACATGTCGATCTTGCAGAAGTATGCATCCTAACCCTTGCCGCGATGAGTCACAATAGATCTCGAAATCCTTTTTGGTGTCTGGAGGTGCAAGTACAGGTGCAGAAGTCAATCTTCTTTTTAGCTCTTGAAAGCTTTCCTCGCACTTGGAAGTCCATAAGAATTTCTTATCTTTCTTGAGGAGTTCAGTTAGAGGCTTTGCAACTTTAGAAAAGTTCTCGACGAAGCGACGGCAATAGCTGGCTAGGCCAAGAAAACTCCTAACTTGCTTAACCGATTCAGGTGGAGTCCAATCAAGGACGGCCTGAACTCTCTCGGGATTCACAGCAATGCCTTTTGCAGAAATCACGTGGCCTAAGTAGGTCACTTCTGGTAGCCAGAATTCACACTTGGAAAATTTAGCATACAGGCGATGCTCTCTAAGCTTCATCCATACCAGCCATAGGTGTTCTGCGTGCTCTTCTTCGTTCTTCGAGTAGATGAGAATGTCATCAAGATAAACTACAACAAATTTATCTAGGTACTCCATGAAGATCGAATTCATCAAGCGCGAGAATGTGGCGGGGGCATTGGTTAAACCAAAGGACATGACGGTGTACTCGTAAAGACCATAACGAGTAGTAAAAGCCGTTTTGGGAATGTCCTCGTTTTGGATTTTGATTTGATGATAACCTAATCTCAAATCCATCTTGGAGAAGACAGAGGATCCTGCAAGTTGATCATAAAGATCATTGATCCTGGGCAGTGGGTATTTGTTCTTTATCATTGCTAAATTTAGCGGGCGATAGTCTACGCACATCCTTTCTGTTCCATCTTTCTTCTTTACGAACAGAACGGGGCAACCCCATGGCGATGAGCTAGGGCGGATGAAGCCTTTTTCCAACGAAGCATCAAGTTGGGTTTTTAGCTCAGCTAACTCATGTGGGGCCATTTTATATGTGCGTTTGGAAATTGGTGCGGTTCCTGGAACAAGATCCACTATAAACTCTACACATCTGTCGGGTGGCATGCCCGGCAGCTCTTCAGGAAAGACATCCGGGAAGTCACGAACCACCGGAATATCTTCAAGTTCGGGAAGGGGAAGTACCTTCAAGGAATGCACTTGGGTTCTTGTTCTGGGTGAGGTATAGTTGACTGTTTTTCCTGAAGGGTGGGTGAGTTTCACGGATTTGCCTTTGCAATCTAGGTAGGCATTCTGTCTTGATAGCCAATCCATGCCAAGGATGACATCAATATCTGAAGACTTGAGGGCTATGAGTGAAGCAAGGAATACTAAACCCTCAATTGCAATTTGATTACCATGGCTCACTCTATTAGTTTGCCATCTTGACCCTGGAGTTTGAATAACCATTGGGGTGGACAATTCAACAAAGGGTAACTCATGACGAAGTGCATAACTTTTCGACATGAATGAATGAGATGCTCCTGGGTCGAAAAGAACGGAAGTAGGAACATAATTGACTGGGAGCGTACCAAGAATGACGTCAGTGGTGTCGTCAGTCTCTTCGGCGGCAATCTGGTTCACACGTCCACGAGTGGCGGGAGGAGCGGGTTTGGCGGTGTAGACTTTCTGGGGTGACTTGCCACGACCATTGTTGTTGTTGCCTCCGGCATGGGGTGGAACATTCTGGTTCTGGATCTGGTTCTAGGGACACTCGCGAGAATAGTGGCCTGCCTGACCACACTTGTAACAGGCTCCGAAATCAGTGCGTGGAGCTGGGTTGTTTGGTGGGGCTGGGTGGAACTGGGTTGGTGGACGAGGCGCCACATAGGATGGCCTCGGTGGGTTGTTCTAGCGGAACATGCTGTTGGGGATCCAGATCTTGTGCTTCTGGGAACCAGAGCTGGATGAACCGTCATCTCTAGGGTGTTTAAGAAAGTCATTGGGGGTGTTCATGTCCTCTGCCTTGATGGCCTTGTTGACAAGGACCTGGAAAGTGGCAAAGTCATGAAGGTTGAGCTCACGATGGAGTCCAGAGTTGAGGCCACGACGGAACCTCTCTTGTTTCTTGGAGTCGGTGGAGACTTCTTCGGTTGCATAACGAGCAAGTCGGTTGAACTCACGACTGAACTCGTCAACGGTCCTTCTGCCTTGAGTGAGGTTGCAGAACTTCTCACACTTGCGGTCCATAAGACCCTTGGGAATGTGGTGCTCGCGCAAGGACGTGCAGAATTCCTCCCAAGATGCAGGTGGTCCAACGGGACGCATATTCAGAAAGTTCTCCCACCAAGAGCTAGCTGCACCTTCGAGGTGATAGGTGGCATAGCTGACCTTGACGCCATCTGCAACATGGCCTGCTTGGAGCTTCCTCTCGATGCTGCAGAGCCAGTCATCGGCGTCAAGGGGCTTGGTGGAGTAACTGAAAACCGGGGGATGAAGCCGGATGAAGTCGTTCAGGGACACCATCTCATTGCGCTGCTGAGTGGTGTTGCGTGCAATGACTTCCAACAGATGGTGAGAGTCTCGGCGGTTCCTCTCGACCTCCATCAGAACCTGAGCCATCGTGGGTGGGGGTGGAAGGTTGCCTTCCTCCTGGTCGTTCCCACGACCTTGGTTACGATCAATCTGGCCACGGGTTCCTTGAGACATCCTGAAGGTGAAAATCCAAAGTCAAAAAGAGTTGATTTCAAGAGTCTAATCAAGGTATTGAAGTACTGGAAGGATTACAGAGCAAAGGAAGTAATCATCTTGACAACATGGTGATAAAAGCATACAAGCCATATATTCACAAGCTGTCATACAAACCATACATCGTTTTAGTACAAGCACTAAGATAATACAAACGTGATGAAGATGATACATCCTTCAGAGGCACTCTGACTTCCTATACATTATTTATCGAAGCCTCTGGAACTTAGACACCTTGCTTACAATATACTAAGATACTACTACATCCTCACTAAGTAAGACCACAGGCGGTCTCACTCATCTCCATTTCCATAGTAGTCCTCGTAAAAGTTACCCGCGTATCTCGGTAGCTGGAGGTGACCATCGGAGAACACGGAGGCCTGTGGACCCTGATATCCATTTGGGAAAGGATGGGGCCTAGGTCCAGCGTAGGGTGGAAGCAAAGGACCACGGGGTGGAAAAATGCCTCCAATCTCGGGCCAAGCAACTCGAGAAGGCATCTGAGTCCTCACTAGATAGATCGCATCAAACTCAACTGATCCCACGCTCACAAAGGGTGCCAAGAGTGTCAGTGCTCGATACAGACGAACACTGGTGGCGTGGAGCTCGAAACGGAGAGCGCGTGCATCACGATCTCGATCACTAGCAAACCTAGCAGTCACCTGAAGTGCTGGATCCTCTGCAAAGTGGTCTGAGTAGAGTCCGGTGTAATATCCCTCTTCTCCTGGAAGTGCAGCAGGGATATAGCGGAATGAGGTCTCTCTCAGCATAGTGTGCTCCTCTCTCAGCAGTGTAATACATGAATATGCAGCATCCTGCACAGCCATGTTCTCGGTAACGCCAATGCCATGTCCAAAGTGGATAGGCTGGGTGACTCCAACGTGGTGCGGGTAGATCCTGACGATACAGTGGAACTGCGTCTGGTTGAAGTCGTGGAACTGCTCCTCGACGGTATACTCAGGGTACCACCGATATCCCACATAGGACATCATCTCGATCAACGTGGCGGGATGGCCACGCACACCGAGGCACTTGGTCAAACGAACAATCTGCCGAGGGGGAAGATCTACCATCTGAAACAGAAAGAAGGAGTTTGCAAATGCATCAGATTATGAGATAAACCTGGAATGACTCGAACAGCATTACGGCTGTAATTGTAAGAAATGACAATTTCTTTCAATCATGAAAAACAACACTTACATAATACGATGTAAGAAATCAGCATTACAACAATGCTAGGAAAACCGGACACAACTTTCCTATGGCTATAAGGAAGCAATCAACGAGATGTGCTAATCAGACAGAGGAGAGCCTTGTCCTATCTTCCCGTAGAATAAGATGAGGGTGACTCAGAACTCAGAACGAAGGGGGTAAGGAGAAAAAAGAAGCCTTACGTTGTTCCCTTATATACCCAGAGTAACTATATAACTATAGCAAGCTAGACTCAACTTCGGCCAAGGCTACTAGTCCTACAGTCAGTCCTGCTCTGGTACCAAGTCTGTCGGGACCCGGGGTTAGCGTATGCAAGTACAGCTAAGACATAGTCATATGGAGAGTCGAGAACCGTACCCACTTGCCTAAGCAGAAAAGGCCAAGCACAGAACATTCTCGGAAAGCATCGTACGTGAGGGCATCCCATCCAGGCCGGATGATCAACTGAGATGGGTCCTCATCGTCCGCACACAAGTCTAATGATATGGGTGATGAACTCCCATATTCAAAGACAAGTCGCCTCAACCATACTATCGACTATCTCATAACTTTTACATAGACTTACTCCAGCCCGATCACTTAGTCGGGGTCTAGGGCGGGCTCGATCATACCACAAAGTGTGCACGAGACGGAGTCTCGAGCAATCGCATCGCGATGCCCCAAGCTGCGCACATCTAAGGGCCACTTGGTGTATGAAAGACTGCCAGCCAGATCACAACTAAGGTCTCAAAAACCTATAGAAAGACATGCATGTTATAAACATACACGCAGCACACATGCCTTGTATGTACAGCAGGTATCATTGCAATTCTCTACAAAGTATACATTTTTATTGATAACTCTTATAGAGTGCACACAGAGATCACAAACATGTCATCCAACATTACAACACAGGCGGAAGCAAATTATGTCTGAGTACAGACAAGTTTAACAAATGGCTTAAGAAGCCTTATCTAAACACAAGCCCTCCACGAGGGAACCAGTCGTCTGACTGGGACTAGACTAGTTGATCTTCAGTCGTCCAACTCGATGAAGAAGCCACCTTCGGGGTCAGTGGCATCATCTAAAACATAGATTAAGCAAACGTGAGTACAAAGTCGTACTCAGCAAGACTTACATAGGAGCTATACTACTCATGCACATGTATCAAGGTAAAGGGGGGTGGGGTTCACTTGCGGAATTGCCAGCTTTGACTTGGCTAGTCCTAAACTACGAGTACCAGACTTTGAGGTAAGAAGCGTACACGAGTCCACTACTTTCTCCAACCAATTACACCACTATGGTGCCTTCCTCGACTTCCCCACGAGAAAGCACGCCATAGCACTCACACTTATCTTGGTGTGTTTTAGAAGTATCCAGTTCAAGTTATCTAATAATCAAGCTAAGCTTTCCAAGCAGGCCATAACAGCGGACGCGGCTCTTCGAATAGTTTTGTTAACCCTGCAGGGGTGTACCGCTACACACACATGATCATCATTTACCGCCTTTGATCTCGACACCATTCAAGGGGTGCCAGCGAGGATGCTCACCACAACTGTCATCTCATAGCCTATCTAGTCCGAGAAAGCCGCCTACTTGGGTTGGCTACCACTATCGTGAACCCGGCCGGTTTACCGAAGTGGACCCAAGCGATGTGTGCGTGGTGCATAAGCCGGTCTCGGGTGAGCCGTTCTCTCACTTAGCATCCAGGCCACAGACCTACCAGAACTCCAAACTATTGCGACATCTGGACATTGAAAGGGATGAGTTAGTAAGTTGAGAGGGGTCAGTGAGCCCAATGTGTGGTTGTACTCTTCATCTTGGATCACCACACAAGAACTCGGACTTAGGGCGGTGTTCAACGAGACATCCCACCGTGTACTCCTACACCAACACTTTTCTACCATCATCAACATAATCACTACCATCCCGACTCACATCACAGTATCAACATGGTATCATACTAAGCATGCAATAAGCAGTAGCATTCCAGGGGTTACATGATATCAATCAACTCCTACGTTTGCTAGGATTGTGGTTTGCTTACTACTGTGACAAAAAGATAGGTCATGCAAAGGAATGGGTTCATCTATGCGGTAGAATCGTAATATGGTGATCATCCTATACAATGCATAAGCGAGACATGAGAGGGAAGTGGGATTTTATCGACATGATCAATGGGGGTTTGCTTGCCTTGCTGACGAGGTTCGGTTTCTGGGTCTTCAACGAAGGGGGCAGCCTCCTGCTCCGGTTCCACCTCTACTCGACAAACAAAGCACGAAGTAGCAATCAATATGAATGCAATGCTCAAGCACATGATTGAATGTTGAAACTTGAAGTATAAGCTTTGATGTGTGAGGCAATTCCATTTAAGTGGAGTATATTGCAAATTGAATTGCAAATTCAAACTCCTCATTTGAATTCAATTTAGCCAAGTTGCATGTGACATTGTTTGATCATTTTTAACCTTTTGGAAATGTGTATGATATGCCTCTTAAGTGTGGTTGAATTGTAGCATAATTCCATGGTCCAAGTTGCAAAAGCATTTGATTTGAATTTGAATTAATTTCAATTAAGCCAAATGACATATGCTACTGGTCCCATTTTAAAATCAACTCAAACATAGTTGAAAGTTTCATATTTGGAAAGATAATTTTCTCCTGATCATTTTTCATATTTTATTTGTCCAATTTGGAGTTAATATGAATTTTTTATGAATTTCCAAAGTTTGGGGTATTTTCTGGAATTCTGGAATTTCTTTTATTCAATTTGATTTTCTGGAAATCCATTTAAATGACTTATTGCGCCAGTGCTGACGTCAGGGGGGGGGGGGGCTGACATGTGGGGTCACCCTGTCAGTGACTGGGTTAATTAACCCGGCTGGTTAATCTAATCCAGTGGCTTAATTAAGCCACTGGGCCCACTGGTCAGTCTCACTGGGGGGGCTAACCACGGGGGTTAGTGGCTAATCCACCGGCGGTTAACCGCCGGCGACCTTGCCACGGCGGCGTTGCACGGAGAGGGGGATCCCGTCGACGAATTGAAGCGCGGAGACCACCATCTTGAAGCCCTCACTTGCACGCGTCGAATGGTGCAGTGCAGCGCCACCGGAAGGCACCGGAGGCACGTCGGCGACGAGCCCTAGCGGCGGCAGAGCCACGGCCTTGAAGCAGTCGTCGCTGTAGAGCCTGTCCAGACGCAGGCGTAAGTGCGTCGTGCTCCTGGGAGGTCTAGGAACACGATGGACAACCCGGATGGAACGGAGAGGCATGGGAACCTCCTCGCCGTCGTCCATGGCGGTGGCGAGCTTCTGCTCGCATGGTGGAGCAGAAAAGAGGATGAAAGGGGCGGTGCTAGGTTGGGGAAAACGGTGAGAAGCTCACCCTGAGGTGATTGGTGAAGACAGCGCAGCCTGAGAGGCAACGGTGGCGATGAATTTGGTGGTGACCTTCTCTGCGGCCGGCGAGAACTCGAGGAAGAATCCGGCGTCTACGCGGGCTCCGGGCTCGATTCCTTTGGCCTGATGATGACGACGAAGACGAGGAAGAACTAGGACACGGTGGCGTAGCTCCTCGCTGTCGTTGACTACAAAGGGGCTTGACGGTGCTCCGGCGATCTCCTCAGGCATCGACGAATCGGGCGAGAGTGGAGGGGAGGGAGCTCGTGGAGGGGGGGAAGTGGAGCGGTGCGTCTCCAGGACGTGTCCGGACGAGGAGATAAGGCTTGGGGAGGCCTGGAAGCTCGAAGGCGTCGAGGTGGCGTCCACGGCGCGCTCAGCCGCTCCAGCGAGTTGCTTTGGCACGCGGGGAGGAAGACAACAGGCGAGTTCGCGGGCTGGGATGCGGGAGAGGTAAGTCGGGCCGAGGTGGCCCAGGTAAGTGGGCCACTTTCCTGTTTTCTTTTTCTTTCTGTTTTCTCTTCTGACATTTGTTCTGTTTAGCTAAATAAAATAGCTAAAATTTTTATTAAATGCTCATAATTTTTATATGGCCTCATAAAACAATATACTAGCCACTCATAAATTTTGAACATTTTTAAAATTCAAAAGATTTGAATTTTAAATCAAATAGGGGAATTTCATTAAATCCAAGGCACTGTTTGAATATTTGAAAAATCTATGAGCATGGGGTGGGTCCCACATCACTTGATATGTGATCACACTCATTTATAAGACTTTTCAAAAATCTAACATGAATTTTTGGAGAATATTTTTATCTGGCCTTTTGAATTAATTCATCTGGGGGGTGTTCCTTCTCCCATTTGCTTTTGATTTTTGATTTCAAAGATTTCTTTTGAAATTTTGACATGATGCAATAGTACTGGCTAACCCTAGCACATTACCTAACAGATGGTTCTGACACTCCTCTTCGATCTCGTCGAGGTCAGTGTTCGGCCGGCGGGCGCAGGTCGTCGCCGGCTTAGTCTCTGGCAGCGCAGGTGAACCCCTCCTACACCTATCGATGTGGGCGAGCACAAGGAGTCGCCCGGTGCCCTTCGTTGGCCAAATGGAGCCCTGCTACGCCGTTTTGTGAGGGCGCCGCCGCGCACAGTGGTCGTTGCCGGCGAGCGATGATGTGGCCCGGTCATTAGGACCAAAGCCACCCCCTAATTCGCCCTTAGAGTCACTGACAGTGGGGCCTAGGGTCCTAGTTAATCAACAGATTAATTTTAAACCGGGGATTAACCACTGTGTCACTGACCAATGGACCCCACTGGTCAGCCCCCCCCCACGTCATGCTGACGTCTAGATGACGCAGTAATCCTTTTTCTATTTAAAAGAAAATTCAGAAAATAGAATAAACTTTGAAATTCAATAACTTTTTAATCTTAACTCCAAATTAAACATATAACATATGAAAAATTATCAGAAAAATGCAAGGATTAAGAATATGCAATTTGTTTTTATGTTTGACCATTTTAAAATGGGTGAACAGTAGCAAGGGTGCATATGGCTTTAATTTGAATTCAAATTTGGAGTGAATTTGCAAATGACTTTGCATACCACTTCTTTCAAATGGAATTGTACCCACATTGCAACCATGAACATCATCATTGCAATATTATTCATGTGATTGGGCATTATACTTTATTTTGATCCTATGGTTGTCATGTTGCTAATAGAAGTGGAACCGAAACCGGAGGCCACCCCCTTCGTTGAAGACCCCGATACTGAACCTCGTTAGCAAGGCAAGCAAACCCCATTGATCATGTCTATAAAATCCCACTTCCCTCTCAGTCTCGCTTATGCATGTTTAGGAGATCACCTTGTTATCGATTCTACCGCATAGTTGAACCCATATCCGATGCATGACCTATCATCTGTCATAGTAGTATGCAAACCACAATCCTAGCTGACATAGGAGTTGATTGATATCATGTGGCCCCTGCAACTGTTAAAGCTTATTGCATGCCTAGAGTTTACAATGAGGTTACTTTTATCTGTGAGTCGGGATGGTAGTGAACATGGTGTTGATGAAGGTGAAACTGTGTCGGTGAATTCACCCTAATACAAGGTGAACGATGAGAGGCTGTGTAGGAGTACACAGTGGGTTGTCTCATTGAACACCGCCTTAAGCCCGAGTTCTTGTGTGGTGATCCAAGACGAAGAGTACTACCACATGTTGGGAACATGGACCCCCTCTCAACCTACTAACTCACCCGAGTTCAAGTCCAGGAGTCACTAGTTGGGGTTTTCCATTTGGCATATGCATAGAAAAAGAATGAAGGAAAGTTTGCATCATTTAGATATGTGGGTGGACCTGTGAGGCAGTAAAACCATCTGCTAAGGTGGCGTCTCGGTCGCCTGCATCATCTGAGTCCGTATCGTTGACCCGACTAGACTCTTGAGCGGTGAGCAACTCGGGGGGTTGATTCCTGGATTAGAATTGGCTGTGAGGTAAAAGTTGTGGAAATTATCCTCGCCGACACCCGCTTATAGGGTGAAGAGATCCCAACGGTAACTGATGGTTTCATGTGTGTAGTAGTACACCCCTACAGGGTTAACAAAACTATTAAAATAGTCGCGTCTGCGGTAAGGGACTACTTGGAAAGTTGTGCTTGACTATTAGACAACTTGAATGGATACTATAAAACTCGCAAGATAAGTGTGAGTGCTATGGTGCGCTTCCTCGTGGGGAAGTAGAGGAAGTATCCATAGTGGTGTATTGGTTGGAGACTTGGTAGTGGCCTCGTGTATGCTTCTTACCTCAAGCCTGGTACTCTTAGTACAGGACTAACCAAGTCAAAGCTGGCAATTCTGCATGTTGAAACCCCACATCTTTTTACCTTGATACTTGATCATGAGTAGTATAGTTCTGATGTAAGTCTTGCTGAGTACGACTTTGTACTCACGTTTACTCATTCTATGTTTTAGATGGAAATCCATGACCCCGATGGAGTCGCCTTCCTGAAGCTCGACGTTGACTAAGCTATTATAGTTCCAGACAGCAGTCTGGTCCCTCGTGGAAGGGCATGTATGTTGAACAAGGCTTCTCTAAGCCATTTGTTAATCTTGTCTGTACTCAGACCTAATTTGCTTCCGTTGTTTGATGTAATTATGGATCATAGTCATATGATCTTTGTGTACTCTATGTGTAAGTCAATAAAGATATACTTTGTAGATTTCATGCAATGTGTTCCTGCTGTTTACATTGGACATGTATGCTGCGTGTATGATTATAACATGCATGTCTTAGTGTGGGGTTCGATAGCTTAGTTGTGTTCTTGTCGGCGGTCTTTTATACACCAAGTTTCCCTTAGATGTGCGCAGCTTGGGGCATCGCGATGCGATTGCTCGTGACTCTGTCACGGGGCACACTTTGTTGTATGATTGAGCCCGCCCGAGATCCCGACTAGGTGATCGGGCTGGAGTCTGTTTATGTAAGTGTTATAATTCATTCGATAATATGGTTGAGGCGACTTGTCTATGAGTATGGGATTTCACCACCCATAATCATATAGACTTGTGAGCGGGCGATGAGGACCCATCTCAGTTGATCATCCGGCCTGGATGGGATGCCCCTCACGTGCGGTTCTTTCCGAGAGTGTTCTGTGCTTGGCCTTGTCTGCTTAGACAAGTGGGTACGACTCTCGGCTCTCCATATGATTGAGTTGTGACTGGAATTACATATGAAAATTCCGGGTCCCGACAGACTTGGTATCAGAGCAGGACTGTCTGTAGGATTATTCAACCCTTGGTCGAAGTCGAGTCTAGCATTCTATAGTTATATAGTTACTTGGGTATAAAGGGAACAACGTAAGGCTTCTTTTTCTCCTTACCCTCATCGATCTGAGTTCTAAGTCACCCTTATCTTTTCTACGGGAAGATAGGACTAGGCTCATCTATGTCTTTACGAGAACGTCTTGTTTATTGCTTCTTTGTAGCCGTAGGACTGTTGAGGTCGTCTAGAGTCATCGTGTTGTTGAGTTCCTTGAGGAAGTTCTGTCAAATCTCCTCAAGGTTGTTTCATTTTTCATCTTGGTGTAGCCGTTATGCTGCCCGATTTATTCTATGTTTCTAGGAATCTTTGCCTTTGCATTACAATCTTTTCCTCCTAGTCATGTCCTCTTATCTTTGATTCCATCGTAAAACCTGTTCTGATTATTGATTTTTATCAGACAGGATGTCAGGTGGAACTCGTAGTACTGTTCGTCGCAATCGAGACCGTGTTCGGCATCGAAATGATGATGAACCTCCACCACCTCCTTCTGCGGCGGAAATCATGATGGAAGCTGAGCGGAATCGACGGGATCAAACACGCCTTCTGGAGCTCATCGAGCAGAATACCTCACGTCATTGCAATGTGGTTGTGAGCATTCAGGATTTCATCCTCCTCAAGCCACCGGTATTTCGTTGTTCTTCTGATCCCCTTGAAGCTGATGATTGGCTCTGTTCCATCGAGCGTAAGCTTGACACGACACATGTCGCTCCCAATGATCGAGTTATATTCGCGGCATACTTTCTGGAAGGTGCTGCTCTTCAATGGTGGGAGAATTATGTTGCGATGCAGCCTGATGGTCACCTAGTGACTTGGCAGGAGTTCTGTGATGCCTTTCGAGGGTACCACCTTCTAGATAAGATGATGGAAAGAAAGAAGGAAGATTTTTGCAATCTTACTCAGGGAGATATATCCATCCATGAGTATATGACCGAGTTCAACCGTCTTGCTCGTTATGCCCAAGATGAGATCACCACCGATGCCAGAAAGCAGGCAAGGTTCCATAAGGGACTTAGCCCCATTCTTCGCCATGATCTCAACCTCCTTGAATTTGCCACCTTTGAGGATTTAGTCAACAGATCCTTCCGAGCTGAGCATGGCAATGAACTGTTCAAAGAGTCTCGCAAGCATGCCCGTGAGCTTGCTCCTTCTTCAAGTTCAGCCCCTCAGAAACGCCGAATATTGATTCCAACTAGTTACATACCTCAAAACCTTCTTCAGAGGCCACCATCCAATGTATGCCATCCACCTCAACACATTGTTCCTCCCAGGAATGATGGTGTGCAAACAAGTAATCCTACTTCGAGCAATTCAGGCAGGGTGTGTTTCAAGTATGGTATGACAGGCCATTACCTCCGTCAGTGCCCTCAGGTTTTGATGGCACCACGTCATTCTCGACGTAAGCCTTCAAGGAAATCCACCTCCAAGCCCTTGCAAGCAAAGCCTTCATCCACTAGTAGTGGATATGTGAACCAAATCTCAGTTGAGGAAACCACTGCTACTTCTGACGTTTTCCTTGGTACACTCCCAGTCAATCATGTTCCCACCTCCGTTCTTTTCGAGCCAGGAGCTTCTCATTCATTCATGTCGGAGAGTTCTGCACTTGGGCATGAATTCCCTTTTGAAGAAAATTTATCTCCAATGATCATTCAAACTCCTGGTTCCAAATGGCAAACTAATAGAGTAAGCCATGGCAATCAAATTGCAATTGAGGGTTTAGTATTCCTTTCTTCTCTTATAGCCCTCAAGTCTTCAGACATTGATGTCATCCTAGGAATGGATTGGTTATCAAGACAGAATGTTGTCCTTGATTGTAAAGCCAAGTCAATTAAACTCACCCATCCTTCAGGCCAGACAATTGACTACACATCACCCAGCTCTAGAATCCAGATGCATACTTTGAATGTGCTTCCCCTTCCTGACCTTGAATATATTCGGGTGGTTCGTGACTTCCCGGATGTCTTTCCTGAAGAACTGCCAGGAATGCCTCCTGACAGATGTGTAGAATTCATAGTGGATCTTATACCAGGCACAGCCCCAATTTCTAGACGCCCATATAGAATGGCCCCACATGAGTTAGCTGAGCTAAAAATCCAACTTGATGCTTCGTTGGCAAAAGGCTTCATCCGCCCTAGCTCATTGCCATGGGGTTTCCCTGTTCTGTTCGTAACGAAGAAATATGGAACAGAAAGCATGTGCGTAGACTATCGCCCGCTAAATCTAGCGACGATAAAGAACAAGTACCCACTGCCGAGGATCAATGATCTTTTGATCAACTTGCTGGATCCTCTGTCTTCTCCAAGATGGATTTGAGATTAGGCTATCATCAAATCAAAATCCGAAACGAGGACATTCCCAAGACGGCTTTCACTACTCGATATGGTCTTTACGAGTACACCATCATGTCCTTCGGTTTAACCAATGCCCCCGCCACATTCTCGCTCTTAATGAATTCAATCTTCATGGAGTACCTAGATAAATTTGTTGTGGTTTATCTTGATGACATTCTCATCTACTCGAAGAACGAAGAAGAGCACGCAGAACATCTTAGGTTGGTATTGATGAAACTTCGTGAGCATCGCCTTTATGCCAAATTCTCTAAGTGAAAATTTTGGCTACCAGAAGTGACCTACTTAGGCCACGTGATTTCTGCGAAAGGCATTGCTGTCAATCCCGAGAGATTTCAGGCCGTCCTTGACTGGACTCCACCTGAATCGGTTAAGAAAGTTGGGAGTTTTCTTGATTAGCAAGCTATTGCAGCCGCTTCATCGAGAACTTTTCTAAAGTTGCAAAGCCTCTAACTGAACTCCTCAAGAAAGATAAGAAATTCCAATGGACCCCCGAGTGCGAGGAAAGCTTTCAAAAGCTAAAGAGAAGACTGACTTCCGCACCCGTACTTGCACCTCCGGACACCAAAAGGGATTTCGAGATCTATTGTGACGCCTCACGGCAAGGGTTAGGATGCATACTTATGCAAGATAGACATGTGGTAGCTTATGCTTCACGCCAGTTGCGGCCACATGAAGATAACTATCCTACCCATGATCTTGAACTCGCTGCCGTAGTTCATGCCCTGAAGACTTGGAGACATTACCTCCTTGGTAATCGTTGTGAGATCTATTCCGACCACCAAAGCCTCAAATACATATTCACCCAGCCAGATCTTAATCTCAGGCAAAGACGCTGGATTGAGTTGATAAAACATTATGACTTAGGAATTTCTTTCACCCCAGGCAAAGCCAATGTCATGGCTGATGCACTAAGTCGTAAGTCGTATTGTAACAACCTCATGTTACAACAGTGTCAACCACTTCTTCATGAGAAATTTCGAAAACTCAATCTCGAGATAGTTCCTCATGGCTTTCTTTCTACCTTGGTGGTGAAACCAACCCTTGAGAATAAAATTATAGCCGCCCAGAAATGTGATAGTGGTATTCGAGAGATCAAGAAGAACATTGCTAACGGAGTTGCTAAATGTTTCTCCATAAATGATCAATGTGTCGTTTTCTTTGGCACTCGATTAGTTGTACCACGAAAACACAATCTTAGGAGGATAATTCTTAAGGAAGCTCATGAAACTCCCCTTTCGATTCATCCTGGTAGCACAAAAATGTACGGAGACCTACGCCAGAGATTTTGGTGGACTAGGATGAAACGAAAAATTGCTCAGTATGTTTCCGGATGTGATGTTTGTCGTCGCATTAAGGCCGAACACCAAAGAGCTGCTGGCACTCTTCAACCTTTTCCTATTACAGAGTGGAAATGGGACAAAGTCAGTATGGGTTTCATCACTGGCTTTCCAAAAACTCAGAAAGGAAATGATGCTATATTTGTTGTCGTTGATAGTCTTTCCAAAGTTGCTCATTTCCTTCCCGTTCGCGAGTCCATCACTGCGAGCCAGCTAGCGGACTTGTATGTCTCTAGAATTGTTTCTCTTCATGGTGTCCCTTTGGAAATCAATTCTGATCGTGGTAGCCTTTTCACATCTAGGTTCTGGGGAAGTTTTCAAAATGCTATGGGAACTCATCTCTCCTTTAGTAAAACTTTCCATCCCCAGTCTAGCGGTCAAGTTGAAAGGGTTAACCAAATCCTAGAAGACATGCTCAGAGCTTGTGTTTTCTCTGTCGGAAATAATTGGGATAAGTCTCTTCCATTCGCCGAATTTTCTTATAACAACAGTTTTCAATCTAGTCTGAACATGGCTCCTTTTGAACTCCTCTATGGACGATGATGTCGAACACCCTTGAATTGGTCAGAAACCGGTGAAAGACAATTCTTTGGACCGGATATGATCAAGGAAGCAGAAGAGAAAGTTCGCATTGTTCGTGATCAATTGAAAGCCGCCCAATCTCGTCAGAAAAGCTACTATGATCGTCGTCATAGGCAAGAAAGCTAGAATCTGGATGAGAAGTCTAACCTTCGGGTTACTCCTCTGAAGGGAACCCAACGCTTCGGTATCAAAGGCAAGTTGGCCGCACGTTACATCGGACCCTTCCGCATTCTTGCCAAACATGGAGAAGTTGGCTACCAACTTGAACTACCCCCGCACCTTTCCCGAGTACATGATGTATTCCATGTGTCACAACTCAGACGTTGCTTCAAGGACCCCATCCGCGAACTCAACCATGAAACGCTTGATCTCCAAGATGACCTTTCTTATCGAGAGTACCATGTCCGTATTCTTGATTCCACAGAGTGTGTCACTCGTCGTCAGAAGATCAGGTTTCTCAAAGTGCAATGGTCACACCACTCCGAGAAAGAAGCCACATGGGAAAGAGAAGACCGCCTCCGTGCCGAGTACCCCTCCTTCCTCCCGATGACTTCTGAATCTCGGGACGAGATTCTTTTGAGTGGGGGCGAGTTGTCACAACCCCAACTTAGGTATGTGCTAGGGTTAATTTGGGTTTTTTCATCTTGAAATTTTTTCAAAAGAAATCCAAATGGGGAAAAGAAAAGCCCTAGTTGAATTTAATTCAAATGACCAGACAAAAATTTCTTCCAAAAATTCCTCTGTTATTTTTTAAAAGTCTTATAAATATGCATGATCACATATAAAGTGAAGTGGGTCCCACTCCATGCACCAAGATTTCTCAAAAATTCCAAACAGGGCTTGGAAATTAAATTAAACTCCAATTTGAATTTAAATTCAAATTGTTTGAATTTTGAAATTCTCCAAAACTTGTGAGTGGCTAGCTATATGTCTCCTACGACCATATAAAAGTTTTGAGGAATTTCGAAAATGCTATGGTATTTATTTACAAGAGCAAACAAAGGACATAAAATTAAAACAGAAACATAAATAGAAAGAAAAGAAAAAAAAACAAACCCAGCCCACCCCCTATGGCCTTGGGCCCAACTTTAGCTTCCCCGACCCATGCCCACGAGGGGCTTGTCGTCTACCCCAAGCAGCTCGCTGTCGAGCATGCCGGGGGCGACGACAGCCACCTCGACGGCGAGAGCCGTCTAGGCCTCCTCAAGGCCCCTCATCGCGCCACGGAGCACACCACAGAGCCCCTCCCCTTTCCCCTCCTCTCACGGGTCCTCTCTCGCACCATCTCGCCAGAAAATTGCGCGAACCCGTAGCCCTAGCGGAGCACGCCGGCGTAGAACTCGCGGCCACCGTGCCCCACTCGCCACCGCAAGCTGTCCAGAAGCTCCGCCAGCATCGCCTTCGTCGAGCCGTGCAGTGAATCGAGCCCGCGGAGCTTAGGAGACGACAACAGCATCATCACCTCACCGACGGCCACCGCGAACTCCGGCGAGAAATTTCTCCTCCGCCAGTTCTTCCCCGGCCCCGTAGAGCTCGCCTACACACTCAGGTGACCCTTGCGATTGCTCTCCACCTTCCCGAGGTCAGTGTTCGGCCGTCACGCGCACGTCGTCGCCGGCGTAGTCTCCGGCAGCGCCGGTGACCCCCTCCTACACCAATCGACGCGGGCGAGCACAAGGAGTCGCCCGGTGCCCTTCGTTGGAAAAATGGAGCCCTGCTCCGCCGTTCCGTGCGGGCGACGCCGCGCACAGTGGTTGTCGGTGGCGAGCGATGACGTGGCCCGTTCATTAGGACCTAAGCCACCCCCTAATTCCCCCTTAGAGTCACTGACAGTGGGGCCCAGGGTCCTAGTTAATCAACAGATTAATTTTTAACCGGGGATTAACCCCTGTGTCACTGACCATTGGACCCCACTGGTCAGCCCCCCCACCACGTCATGCTGACGTCTAGATGACGCAGTAATCCTTTTTCTATTTAAAAGAAAATCCAGAAAATAGAATAAAATTTTAAATTCAATAACTTTTTAATCGTTACTCCAAATTAAACATATAATATAAGAAAAATTATCAGAAAAATGCAAGGATTAAGAATATGCAATTTGTTTTTATGTTTGACCATTTTAAAATGGGTGAACAGTAGCAAAGGTTCATATGGCTTTAATTTGAATTCAAATTTGGAGTGAATTAGCAAATGACTTTGCATTCCACTTCTTTTAAATGGAATTGTACCCACATTGCAACCATGAACATCATCATTGCAATCTTGTTCATGTGATTGTGCATTGTACTTTATCTTGATCCTATGGTTGTCATGTTGCTAATAGAAGTGGAACCGGAACCGGAGGCCACCCCCTTCGTTGAAGACCCCGATACTGAACCTCGTCAGCAAGGCAAGCAAACCCCATTGATCATGTCTATAAAATCCCACTTCCCTCTCAGTCTCGCTTATGCATGTTTAGGAGATCACCTTGTTATCGATTCTACCGCATAGTTGAACCCATATCCGATGCATGACCTATCATCTTGTCACAGTAGTAAGCAAACCACAATCCTAGCTGACATAGGAGTTGATTGATATCATGTGGCCCCTGCAACTGTTAAAGCTTATTGCATGCCTAGAGTTTACAATGAGGTTACTTTTATCTATGAGTCGGGATGGTAGTGAACATGGTGTTGATGAAGGTTAAACTGTGTCGGTGAATCCACCCTAATACAAGGTGAACGATGAGAGGCTGTGTAGTAGTACACAGTGGGTTGTCTCATTGAACACCGCCTTAAGCCCGAGTTCTTGTGTGGTGATCCAAGACGAAGAGTACTACCACATGTTGGGCACATGGACCCCCGCTCAACCTACTAACTCACCCCAGTTCAAGTCCAGGAGTCACTAGTTCGGGTTTTCCATTTTGCATATGCATAGAAAAAGAATGACGGAAAGTTTGCATCATTTAGATATGTGGGTGGACCTGTGAGGCAGTAAAACCATATGCTAAGGTGGCGTCTCGGTTGCCTGCATCGTCTGAGTCCATATCGTTTACCCGGCGGGACTCTTGAGCGGTGAGCAACTCATATGGTTGATTCCTGGATTAGAATTGTCTCTGAGCTAAAAGTTGTGGAAATTATCGTCGCCGACACCCGCTTGAAGGGTGACGAGTACACCCCTGCAGGGTTAACAAAACTATTCGAATAGCCGCGTTCTCGGTAAGGGACTACATGGAAAGTTGTGCTTGATTATTAGACAACTTGAATGGATACTCTAAAACTCGCAAGATAAGTGTGAATGCTATGGTGCGTTTCCTCGTGGGGAAGTCGAGGAAGTATCCATAGTGGTGTATTGGTTGGAGACTTGGTAGTGGACTCTTGTACGCTTCTTACCTCAAGCCTGGTACTCATAGTACAGGACTAGCCAAGTCAAAGCTGGCACTTCTGCATGTTGAAACCCCACCTCCTTTTACCTTGATACTTGTGCATGAGTAGTATAGTTCTGATGTAATTCTTGCTGAGTATGACTTTGTACTCACGTTTGCTTATTCTATGTTTTAGATGGAAACCCATGACCCCGATGGAGTCGCCTTCCTAAAGCTCGACGTTGACTTAGCTAGTATAGTTCCAGACAGCAGTCTGGTCCCTCGTGGAAGGGCATGTATGTTGAACAAGGCTTCTCTAAGCCATTTGTTAATCTTGTCTGTACTCAAACCTAATTTGCTTCCGTTGTTTGATGTAATGATGGATCATACTCATATGATCTTTCTGTAGTCTATGTTTAAGTCAATAAAGATATACTTTGTAGAGTTCATGCAATGTGTACCTGCTGTTTACACTGGACATGTATGCTGCGTGTATGATTATAACATGCATGTCTTAGTGTGGGGTTCGACAGCTTAGTTGTGTTCTTGTCGGCGGTCTATTGTACACCAAGTTGCCCTTAGATGTGCACAGCTTGGGGCATCGCGATGCGATTGCTCGTGACTCTGTCACGGGGCACACTTTGTTGTATGATTGAGCCCGCCCGAGATCCCGACTAGGTGATCGGGCTGGAGTCTGTTTATGTAAGTGTTATAATTCATTCGATAATATGGTTGAGGCGACTTGTCTATGAGTATGGGATTTCACCACCCATAATCATATAGACTTTGAGCGGGCGATGAGGACCCATCTCAGTTGATCATCCGGCCTGGCTGGGATGCCCCTCACGTGCGATTATTTCCGAGAGTGTTCTGTGCTTGGCCTTGTCTGCTTAGACAAGTGGGTACGACTCTCGGCTCTCCATATGATTGAGTTGTGACTGGAATTACATATGAAAATTCTGGGTCTCGACATCGTAGTTCTTAATCTATGGATTTGCCAATGTCACCGCGGCCATCCAAAGAGAGTACAACAATCACCACAGCATATCTCAAGGATAGTCAAATACAAGCAACAAGAGACTCTCAATCTTCAATCAACACACAAAAGAGGAAATCTCTCATGAAAATATTCTTCTAACCCATGTCCAATAGACCGTTGTCACCATAGTCTCGGGGATTATACTAGATAAGTTCAAGTGAGTACATCAATCCAATATATAGAGGAAGGGGAAATATCATGGGATCACCCTAGATTAACATAGCCTATGATCACAACGAAGATCACATCATGGGAGAGAGAATTGACCACATAGCTACTGGTAGAAACCTCAGCCCCGATGAGGGGCAACTCCCGCATCATGGAGGGAGGAAGAAACGTTGATGGAGATGAATCCGGGGGCACTTCCCCGTCCCGGCAGGGTGCCGGTATAGGAATTCTGGTCCCCCGAAGCTTTTGGGCGATGGCGGCGGAGATCGGAATTGCTTTTGGAGAAAAGGGGTCTGGGATCAGGGTTTGCGCGATGGGAGAATAATAGGAGCCAAAGGGGGGCACCGGGGGGACACCAGGAGTCCAGGCGGCCACCCGGCGCGACCAAGCCCTAGGTCGCGCCACCTGGCCGCCTGGGCACTAGGTGGGGCCCCACTGGCCCTTCTTCGGTGAATCCGGAAGCTTCCGGAACGTTGATTTTTTATCTGATTTTCCCGGATTTTTGGAGCACTTTTAATATGGGGGAAACCTGAAATAGAAAAACAGCAGAAAACAGGAACTGAAACTGGGGTGCCCTTTGTTAATAAGTTAGTCCAAATATGATCAAAAGTGTATGAAATTGTATCTAGATCATAGCAATATCACACAAAACTTGCATGGAGCAAGCAGAAATTATAGATACGTTTGGGACGTATCAGTGGTACATTGTATTATCCATGCACCTAACGCATGCACAAAATCCTTGGACCACCTGCCCTTAGAAATATACGTATCCGAGATAGTCGTGCAACCTCGTGATCACCGCGGCTTTCATTGCGAAATATTTTTTTGCGGCAGCGTCCCACGTATTGACTCCGTCTTTACATAACGTTTATAGCTCCTCTTTCAAGAGATGGAGATACAGATTGAGGTCCGTACCTGGTTGTTTATGCACTTCCAGGGAGGAAGGTTGTATATGCATACAAACACGGGCCAGGTACTGATGTGCAAGAGATGATAATGGCTTCTCGCCCTTTGCTAGTTACCCAAAATGGAAGGTGAGATGTAGGACAACAAAAAATTTCCCTATGTAGAGGACAGGGTTTGTCTCCCGTAGGACTCCGAAAGCTTAAAAGTAGGTGACAACGACGCTAGAAATTTAGCGGTTGACGCGGACCTGCAACACAGACACAAATCTCGTTGCTCCCAACGAAGTTCAGAATGGTTGGCAATCTCTCCGGCTTTGTTGTTTACAAAGGATCAAATGCAAGGGTTAAAGTATAATGGTTATAGCTACTGGAAATTAAAAGAATAAAATAAATAGAGCGTGTAAACAGTGATGAGGATATGGACCGGGGTCCCGTGATGTTCACTAGTGATGTCTCTCTCCCAAAAGACGATAAAACTGCTATGCGAGGTAAACAAATCACAGCTGGGCAATTGACAGGATTAAAAATGCACCGCAATGCTAACTATGCTACAAAGAAAGGAAGAGGCTCAAAAGCATGGGAGGTACGCAGAAATAAGTAGACCAAAATCCAACTGCATCTACTACTAATCATCCACCTTGAGATATCTATCCAGAACATCTCGCTGGTATTAAGTTGCGAGCCCCGCCCAAAGTGTAAACCCAAAGCAACAGACAAATACATTAAAAGAACTTTGCATAAAGTAAACAATCCTTGCAACTGGGGTTACAAGAACCATTGTTTTCCCCTTGTGTCAACAGCAAATCCCCTAGACTCATGTTTCTATCACTCAAGCTAGTCATTAGGGGGCATGAACCCACAATCGAGCATAACGTTCCCTCTTGGAGTCACTACCTACTACTTGGCCAAAGAAATAAACAGCAACAGAGAACATGCAAGAATTACTCAAGAACAAAATATAAAAGATAAGAACAAAATATATTACTCAATCACAAACTGAACATAGTCTCATACTCCATCAGATCCCAGCAAGCTCAGCATAGCAACAGAAGAAATAATTACATATGTGCCTTGATCATGTAGGGCAGCTCACAAGGTCTAATCAATGAAGAACAAAGAAGGGAGGAGAACATCACATAGCTACTGATCATGGACCCATAGTCCAAGGTAGACTACTCACGGATAATCCGGCAAGCGTCCATGGTGGAGGAGAGGCGAGATTGCGATCTTGGAAGCGTGGCGGCGGCGGAACAGAGGCGATATTGCGAAAAAGGGTTCTGTCTTCGGAAGAATCCCGTCACGGAGAATAAATAGGCGAAGGGGGCAGCCAGGGGGGCCACCGAGAGGGCGTCTGGGGCCCTGGTGGGTCCCCTCTGGCCCCTCCTAGGTGTTTCTAGAAGCTTCCGTTACGCTGATTTTTTATCTGATTTTTCTCGAATTTTTGGAGCACTTTTATTATCGGGGAAATCTGAAATAGAAAAACAGCAAAAAATGGGAACTGGCACTGGGGTGCACTGAGTTAATAAGTTAGTCCAAATATGATGAAAAGTGTATGAAAGTGTATCTAGATCATATCAATATCACACAAAACATGCATGGAGCAAGCAGAAATTATAGATACATTTGGGATGTATCAGGTACTGTGTGTGCTGCTCTGGCCGCCAAAGGTATTGACTCCATCAGCGCTCACACCAATCCTGAGGTTCCTTGGTTCTTTGCCGAAATCTGGGTATTTGAGGTCCAATACAGTCCATTGGCTACCATCTGAAGGGTGCCTCAGCATGTCCTTCTTTTTCGGATCCGGGTTCGGGTCATCCTCTTTCAGCGTCTTTGTATCTGCGTACCAGGTCATGAGCTTTGCTTCCTCGGGATCTATGAAATACCTTTGCAGACGAGGAATGATCGGAAAGTACCATACCACTTTTCTAGGAACTTGTATGAATTAAGACCGCACACCGAACATGTGGTTTTTTCTGCGTCCTCACCCAATAGATCATGCAATAATTTAAGTAGATGTGGTATTTAACGTGCAGTAGATCGAGAGGGCACAGGACTTTCTTGGCCTTAGCGATACTAGTTGGGCACGTGTTGCCCTTCGGAAGACGATCGTGCCAGAATGCCATGTTAACATCAAAGCTTTCGTCGGTCCATTTGTGTTTTGCCTTCATCTCCATATCCCCAAGTGTTACATTCAACTAGGTATCCCCGTCGTTGCATCCATCATACAACATCGTAACCGCGTCTTTCTCGAGTTGTTCTAGCTTGGCTATCTCTCTAGCTGCACCTCTGGCGTTCAACGCCTCCTTGACAAGCATTGCTTGAACATGATGGTCCCGCACCCATCTTGAATCCTCATGTATGGCATCTTGATCTTCATGTCTGGCATCTTGATCTTCATGTCCGGCATCTTGATCTACATGATCTGCTTCGGCATCTTCTTCATGATCATGTACGGGATGATCTCCGTCTTCTTGCCCGCCGTTGTTATCTTGTTGCGCTTCCTCATTTCCTGGCGCCCCACCATTGACGTTCTCCTCCTCACCAACTTCATCGTTAATTATCCACTGTGTGGAGCCATTCACCAAACCATTACGCTTCAGGTGCATTTGCAATACTCCGGAATTAGGCTCGATCACGCACTCCAGTTTGCATCTCCGACACGGACATCTTATATCCGTCATATTATTCCGTTGAATGTCGTTTGTTGCACATTGCATCCACCTGGTCACGGCGATATCGCTTAGCATCTTGCGGACCATGATCGGTTGCGGGCACATAGAGAGAAACACAATTATATACCACTCTCCTCGCCGGAAAAATTCGACATGACCTTCCCTATAATGCATGGGAGCATGCGGAGAGTGCGTCAGAAATTTGCGAAAACGGAAATGAATCAACATTTCGTCAAAACATTGGCAACTCATTTTCATGTCATCAATACAACACAATATTGACATATACATCAAACCATAACAAGCTTCACATATAAATCAAACCACAAGCTTCACATATACATCAAATACAAGCTTCACATATATATACGACATCATTCCACAAGCTTTCCATATAAATCAAACCACAAGCTTCACATATAAATCAAACCACAAGATTCATACAAAAGGAGGACAAGAAAAGAAGTAGATCTAGCTAATAAATGCAAGTATGGGTGATAAATGGAAGAAAAGAGTTGGGGAGGAGGTCCACATACGTTAATATGAAACAAATTAGATTTAAAGACAAATATGGATGGATAAATGGAAGAAATGAGGCGCCGAGGAGGAGAAAACCGAGTAGATCTTGGGTGAGAAGTGTGTGGAGTGAATGAGAGGTGGTAAGTGGGGTGGAGTAGGTCAGGGCAGATCCAGGTAATTATTCGTGCATTTTGCAAGACAGGGGTGGCCCACTTGCAAAATGCGTCACCATTAACTCCGTAGGGGTGGCGCACATTCGGAATGAGCCACTATTTATTCCTTAGGGGTGGCGAATTTCCATAATGCGCCACCCTTAAGGTCTTATACGTGGCGCATTCTGCAAAATGTGCCTCCCCTAAGATATTTAGGAGTGGCGCATTATGCAGAATGCGCCACGTATAAAATGATTCAGGCTGGCCCACTCTTAGGGGTGGCGCACTGGAAAATAATTCGCAACCCCTAATTCTTTAGGGGTGGCGCATTTTTAACCAGTGCACCACCACTTACAGATGGTGGCGCATTGCTTATTATATGCGCCACCAATAGGGTTTCCGTGTATAGCCTTTTCTCTAGTATTGCTCGGCATGTTACCCATCCTATCGATCCACCATGCCTTAACCGTGTCATCGCCTTCCCATGAAGGTATGTCAATGTATTGGTGGAGGTGGAACCTTTCTCGAACAAAGCTCCACAAACGCAAGGTGTAGAGGCATTTGGAAACATAAGAATGTGACTTTCAATTACAAAGTGTAGATTAAATCCATTCATACACAAAGTGATCATAAACTACAAAACAATTTCTTAAATTAGGAGCTAGCTAGCTAGCTAGAGTTTCCTTACGCTCTTCTTCTTGCCCTTCTTTGTCTTGGTTGAATAATTTAGGCCCGGACGCCTTCACTTTTCCTCTTGAACGGGAGACCTTTCTTCGTTAGGGTTGTGGTGTATGTATCCTGAGTGGTGTAGTCATCTTCCATCTTCGGGTCGCCGTACTTGTCAAATCTTGCTCGTTGGCGACACCATCCATTCTGATGATGTTTATTTTGCCTCTCTTCACTATAACGCGGCTTGGCTTTGATGGGTCGGTAATAAAGAAGCATTGGTACACTTGGCTAGCCAGTACCCATGGCTCATTTTTCGCGGTGACGTTTGCGCCCGCAGACTTGGATTTGGCTTCGGGTATAACCATGGTGGTGAAATACCGGTCTTATTTTACGAAGCCCTTGGCCCATCTCACACGGAACATCGACACCTTCTGTCCACAGTAGTCGATCTCCCATATGTCCTTGATCCTTTTGTAGAATCTTTGCTTGACGTCATTGGTGTAGAATATCCCTGTTACCCCTGAGTTCTAGTAATCACAATTATTGTACTTTTCCTCCATGTAGAATATGTATACGTTGATATCATATGCTTGATAGGTCATCAGTTTGCGCGTGGCGCCCTGTGACAATGTGAATATCATCTTTTCGTCCTCGGAAGCTTTCCTTCGCGGGGGATTAGCACACAACTCGTCCCTAAACCAAGTCATGAAATTGGATTTGTGTTCTTTGATTAGTCGTGGATCTCGGTCCGTTATCTGCATGCCCTGGTCACTGTACTTCTTCCTGATTACATCCTTGTGATTTATTATCCAAACATCGACCATTAGGATGTGTTGTAGCACGACTAGGCTTTCTCTTTCAAGGTCCATGCATCGACCCTCGAAATTCACATGCATTGCACGGCTTCCCTCGTGGTGGCCACACCCATCGATCCTGCCAAAGTGCTTGTTGGCGGCCAGACCAACAGGTTTCTTGGTGTTTAGATAATTCATGCAAAAAGAGATGCACTCTTCGGCTAGAAAGCCCTTCTCTATGCTTCCATATTGATGGGACCTGTTACGAACGTATCTTTTAATGTGTCCATTCATCCTTTCGAATGACATCATGCTACGGAGAAACGCGGGCTCAAGTTGGACAATATCCTCCACAACATGGATCAGCAGATGCACCATAATGTCGAAGAACGAGGCCGGGAAATAGATCTAAAGCTCACATAGTATGAGCACGATCTTCTCATGTAGCCTTTTGAGTTGCGTAGCCCAAATTGACTTCCGAGAGATGACGTCGAAAAATTAGCAAAGGCCAAACAACGTTTTACGAATGTGCTCATCCATTATCCCTCAGATCGCAACCGGGAGAATCTGCGTCATCAGCACGGCACAGTCTTGATATTTCATCTCGCTAAAACATTGCTTAGCTTCATCTAGGTATTTTGTTATCTTCCCCGCGTAGCCGTTTGGAAATTTGACTCCTATGAGGTAGTGGATAAACTGCTTGATCTCCTCCTCGCACAAAGTGAAGCACGCCGGGGGGCAGTGATCAATACCGGTCTTCTTCTTGGTCGCCCTTTTTCACTTGCGATGAGAGTTTTGAGTTTCCATATCCTCCTCCTCCTCTGGCTCATCATCATCGTCACTAGGGGGTGTAGCTCCCGCCTGATGCCCATAAATTTCAAGTCATTGCTTGCTTTTGGCCCGTCCTTTCTCTTCTCCGGCATATTGAGTAGCGTGAAAAACAAGCTCTCGTGCACGTTCTTTGTGATATGCATGAGATCAAGGCTTTGATAACTGCGGAGGAGACTCCAGTATTCCAGATGCCAGAAAACCGACCTCTCTTTCCATACCCTCATCAACGGCTTAGTCTTCTTCTTTTTATTTCCCGGAGCGGGGCATCCTTCCCATGTTTTGAACAAGTTGTCGATTTCTTTCCCGCTCCTTCAAGCTGGGGGTGCTCGGAGCTCCTCTCTCCCATCGAACATATATCCAAGTCTTCTCCACGGGTTTTTCTTGGGAAGCCACCTTCTAGACCCCTGGAACACGATTTTCGATGATCCGAGATCTTTCGCTAGCTGGCGGTACATTGTATTATCCATGCACCTAACACATGCACAAAATCTTTGGACCACCTTCCCTGAGAAATATCTGTAGCTGAGATAGCGTTGCACCATCGTGATCAACGCGACTTTCATTGGGAAATATTGTTTTGCGGTAGCGTCCCACGTATTGACTCCTTCTTTCCATAACGTTTATAGCTTCTGTTTCAACAGCTGGAGATACAGATTAAGGTCTGTACCTGGTTGTTTCGTCCCTTAAACTAGCATACACATTGTTATGTACTTTTTCTTCATGCACTTCCAGGGAAGAAGGTTGTATATGCATACATATACGAGCCAGGTACTGTGTGTGCTGCTCTGGCCGCCAAATGGATTGACTGCATCGGCGCTCACACCAATCCCGAGGTTCTTTGGTTCTTTCCCGAAATCTAGGTATTCGAGGTCCAATGCAGTCCATTGGCTACCATCTGAAGAGTTCTGTTGGGGGGTGTCTCAAGGCCTTAACCCGGCATGTTTGTGACCTGGGCCGATGATACGCGAGAGATGATAACGGCTTCTCGCCCTTCGTTGGTTACCCCAAGTGGAAGGTGAGATGTAGGATAGCACCAAATTTCCCCTATGTAGAGGATAGGGTTTGTCTCCCGTAGGACTCCGGCAATGATAAGTAGGTGACCAACACAATTAACTTTTCTCCCAACGAAGTTCAGAGAGGTTGTCAATCTCTCCGGTCTTTTTGTTTACAAAGGATCAACACAACGGACAATGATAATGATAGCATCTGAAAGTAAAAGCAGAAAAGTAAATAAGAGTTTAAAAAATGATGAGAATATGGACCGGGGTCCCGTGATGTTCACTAGTGATGTCTCTCTCCCAAAAGACGATAAAACTGCTATGCGAGGTAAAACAATTACAGATGGGCAATTGAAGGGATTATAAACGCACCGCAATGCTAACTATGCTACAAAAGAAAGGAAGAGGCTCAAAAGCATGGGCAGTACACCAAAATAAGTAGACCGAAATCCAACTGCATCTACTACTAATCATCCACCTTGATATATCTATCCAGAACATCTCGTTGGAATTAAGTTGCGAGCCCCACCCAAAGTGTAAACCCAAAGCAACAGACAAATGCATTAGAAAGAACTTTGCATAATGTAAACAATCCTTGCAACTGTGGTTACAAGCACCATTGTTTTCCCCCTTGTGTCAACATCACATCCCCTAGACTCATGTTTCTGTCACTCAAGCGTGTCATCGGGGGGCATGAACCCACAATCGAGCATAACGTTCCCTCTTGGAGTCACTACCTACTACTTGGCCAAAGAAATAAACAGCAATAGAGAACATGCAAGAATTACTTAGTAACAAAAATATAAAAGATAAGAACCAAATATATTACTCTATCACAATCTGAACATAATCGCATAATCCATCAGATCCCATCAAACTCAGCACAGCAAAAGCAGAAAGATTACATATGTGCCTCGATCATGTAGGGCAGCTCACGAGGTCTAAACCATGAAGAACAAAGAGGGAAGGAGAACATCACATAGCTACTGATCACGGAACTATGGTCCAAAAGAAATTACTCACGGCACATCCGGGAAGCGTCAATGGTGGAGTGGAAGCTCCCGGAGGTCGATGCTCCCTCCAGCAGGGTGCAGGGAAGGGCTCTGTAGGTGCTCCCGATCTTGGAAGCGCGGCGGCGGAGGAACAGAGGCGAGATCATGAAAAAGGGTTCTGTCTTCGGATATTTCACGTCACGGGAGATATATAGGTGAAGGGGGGCAGCCAAGGGGGCCACCAAGGGTCCACGCGCCAGGCCTTTGACATCGCCAGCTAGGAGCCTGGGGCCCTTGTGGGTCCCAGCTGGCCCCCCTTCGGTACTCCGGAAGGTTCCTTCACACTGATTTTTTATCTGATTTTTCCCGAATGTTTGGAGCACTTATTATATGGGGGAAAACTGAAATAGAAAAACAACAGAAAACAGAAACTGGCATTGGGGTGCACTGAGTTAATAGGTTAGTCCAAATATGATCAAAAGTGTATGAAAGTGTATCTAGATCATAGCAATATCACACAAAACATGCATGGAGAAAGTAGAAATTATCGATACGTTTGGGACGTATCAACATCCCCAAGCTTAATTCATGCTCGTCCTCGAGTAGGTAAATGATAACAGGCATATTTTCTGTGGTGACATGCTAGCAACCATATAAGAACTTTGAAAAGTAAAGCAATCAAGGTATATGATTCAATTCAAGTCATAACATGCAAGAGTCTATATTAGCATTGAAACAAGTAACAAAAGAACATTGGGTGCAAGAGCTCTTGCTGTCCGTGACTCGAATGTCTCCAAATGGTTTTTGCGTGCAAGAAGAGGGATAGGGAATACGAGAAAATAGTATTTTTATTGAGAAGTCAATTGACGAGGGGGTGACCCCACGACTCCTACGGATGAGCCTACCTGGTGTCCATGAAGGCAGAACGCCCACGAAGATACGGCCTCGGCCCGCTAGTTGGCACAGACGTAGGAGTCCTCGACTCACAAGGAAGGTGAGAAGACCTACCGTACGGAGCAAGCTAGGGTTAGGAAAGTTTACCTGTACACGTAGGTGAACTCTCCGAGACCTAGCCCGGTATATAAGGGCTAGGAGGGGCGACACCAAAGACATCCAATCTCACCTGTAACCCTAGCCTTGAGCGCTCCAGCATTGGCCTCCATTGTAATCGCATCTCCCCAATCAATAATATCGAGAAGGAGCGAGCCTTCCTGTTTGCCGACGAGCTATCGTCCAACCTGTGCCTCTCATGAGTAACCCAGGGTCCCTGACCATGGGATTTGCCGGGGTTGATCCCCGTCAATTGGCGCCGTCTGTGGGAACCGCGCAGGTTGGGAACGCGATCTCGGCGGCCTCATCATCACCAGCACTCATCGACTCGGCGGCTCCGGCAAGATCCAACCTGTTCGAGTATCTCGGATTCACGTCCCACCTCCCGGCCCTCAAACCAATCTTCACCGACCTACACTCCGGCGTCAATCTGATATTCGGAGCGTATCAGATCTACATCAATCACTGGGGTACCCTTCGCCTCATCGACGGCACCCGAGCGCCCACGGCAACACCTGCAGCAACGACCATAGCAGACGCCACCCGCACAGACAACTTATCTGGCGGTTGTAGTTATGCACCCAACGCACGGCTCCACGCTACTCGTGACCGCTCGAGTGAAGCCCCAGCACGGAGAAGCACGATCGCGCGCATCAGCAAGGAAACAGCGAGAGCACCATCACAGGTGTTCATGGCAGAAGTTGGTGCATCAACGTCAGGTAAAAACGGATGAGCCGACGACCCGAGCACTCGCCAAGACACCCCAACCACCAACAGGATGGCTGGCCCTGGCAACACTAGTCAGATGGTCGTACAACTAGGAGAACCAGGGATGTGGCACCCCGTCTCAGAGCAACCGGTTTACCTTACATTGCCAGCCCAGAGATCAAGTCTTCTGGCAATGCACAACATATTGGTACAGAATACAACCGCTTCATAATAATTATACAGGTACATAGGTTCGGGATTACAACTGCTACGAGGCATTGCGGCACATCTCGTGCGGCAATACTATCAACATTATATATGTCACATCTCGGGGCCTCGATACGATCGACGAAGGACTCTACGGCAGCGGAACAACGAGGTGACGGGACTCCAATCCACGGGGACACTTCTGGGACACGGCCTAGTTCGCGTAGTACAACTCAGCCAACTCTTTAGGTGCGACACCTCCTGCATCTGGCATGACACGCCAGCTCAGTACATTGAATGTACTTGCAAGCTCATAACAGCCAAGTCATTAGGAGAAACAATAGCATGGCAATAATGCAACAATAACAAGGCAAACATGGCATGAATAATAGTAACACTTGGCTCAAGAACATCACATGATTCATCCAGCTTACCTCCGAGTCGTGCAGACTCGGTAACCGGGTCATCTCTTGACCCACCATCATACGGGTCGTACCTCGACCACTCAACAGGTTACGTGTCCTCAGTTACCACCTTAACCAATCACATGACCACGATTAACATTCATATTATTAAACAGATTAGTGTTGACCTCTGTGTGACCTAGTACGAACTGACGCGGCTATTCGAATAGATTGTGACTCTGCAGAGTTTGTGCACGTTACCCACATTATGGAGTTCCTCCTCCATCCAGCACCTCGGTACTTGTCCCAAAGGATCCTTGGAACACGCACCGCAGGAGTGGACTAGGACATCTCCAACGAAACCCGACTACCGCGTTACATTCCTACGGACTCACCGACACACGGTCTTGGGTATCCCTGTGGTTGGGTGTCCACGTTACCACCATCAACCACCCAGCCACCTTGTGGCAACTTGTCCCACTGGGACTCCCGGGTAAACACTATGGATTTCGAGATTATCACCACCTACCTGATCAGGGTAGCGTGCGTGCATAACCTCCCCTACTTGGTGATATCCGTAGAAGGCACTACGATAGCCCGAGTCAAGGCCCGCCCATACAAGCAAATGTGGCTGCACGGATAAGTCCGGTTCGGTGGCACTTGGTCAACATTTTTGTTCGTTAGGTGAATAGAAATATGACGACATGGCAACATGGCATGAGTATGAACTACTATCATGAATATGCATCACCCCACATAGTATATAATCAGGAGCATGATCGTCACTAGCATTATTCCGGCATAGGCATGGCAACGAAATAAACATGATGATGACATGTACTAGAGTAACATGATAAGATCAGTAGCATGGCATGTTTATACCAATCAACTTATTAGGGTTATTTATTTTTATTAGCAAGCAATGTGAAAGCAATTAAAATAACCCGAGCAAATGATTTAAATCATCAAAAACAACTTAAGCTCCTCATGACCAGATTGTTATGGCTTGCCTTGGTCAAGTGGAGTATCCTTGAACTTCTGGTCTCCTGCAAGCACTTGATCACCTCTGAAAAAATAAAACAAGTGGCAAATGCAAACAAGTCAAACGCATGCCTTCACTGTCCAATGAAGCTAAACAGTGAATCAAGTTCTCAAATGCCAACTTGAAGAGGAGCTCAAAAGAAAAATGTAGCAAAAATAATCAACTCATTTGGCCTTCTGGTTTAGAAGATATTCATGGTCAAAGTTTGGTCAAAATCTCATTTTAAATAGATTTAATCAATATTCAGAGAAATAACCAGAGGGGGCCACGTCGAAGGCGTAAACCACGCGGGCGCCTCCACTTATACCGATTTGGAACGGCTGGGGTGGCTGACAGGTGGGGTCGGGGCGTCAGTTTGGATTTAAACAGAGAGGGAACAGAGGTCGCGGCTCCGGCGAGGGTGGTTTGCCGGCGAGGAGACCTCGGGGGTGAGCCAGGGCTAGGGCACGAGATGCAGGAGACTATGGCGAGCAGCTACGTACCCGGAACTCCTCGAATGGTGGCCTGACGGCTTCGCTAGGCTCTCCTCCAGCTACGGTGGCGGCGGCGCTACGACACGATCTCCGACCAGGGGCCTCCCCGGTCGGTCTCCTCCTCGATTGTGCTCTCTAGGAGTGGTGTGGGGGTGTGTGGTGATGGCAGCGAACAACGGGAGGAACCAATTTATAGGGGAGCCATGGATTCCACCACGGGTGTCGCTAGGCAGAAGACGACGGCGCCGAGCTCGCGTGCGGGGGAGCAGTGGGGGCTCGGGTGAGTTCTAGGGGGTTCCACTGACGGTGTAGCACGCGTGCGCGCGTGCCCTGGTTCTCTGCATCAGCGGGGCGACGGGACGGCTCGGGCGTGGCTGCGGCGGAGGCTGTGCATCGACGTGCGGCGCGGCTTTGAGGGGGCTCAGGTGTCGCACGTGCTTGCTAGAGGTAGGGGACGCGAGCAAGACGACGCGGGCAACGCGGAGGCGTGCGTGCCACCGTGGCGGCGACGACGAGGTCTCCGGCGGGCTGCGGGGCTTTCGGATGGGCCAGGTGGCGCATGGGTGTGCCACAGCGGTTATGGACACGCGCAAGCAGCCGCGGGGGCTCGGGGTGCAGCGCGCCCGTGATGGCGACCTCACGGCCATGGCCAGAGCACGCCTGTGGCAGGCTGTGCGGGTGCTCACCCCTGGCACGCGTGCACTGAGGGCGTCCAGGGCGTGCGCACTGTGTCCTTGGCATGTATTCAACGTCCAGTAGTACGTGTGAGGTGCAGGGAGACTGACATGTGGGTTCAAACACTTGTTATCTTCGAAAACAGGTTTCTGCAGGAAACTTTGGTAATTTCTACAGGGAGTTTGGCTAGGCTTTTGGAGCTGAAACTTGGGGTTCCCGGGTTATCTAGTAAGGTGCCTATGAGGTAAGAATTTCAGAGCAATAGGACAAGTCTACAGGGTACTTGCTTCACAAAGTGCCTCTCTAGTCAGAAATGAAAAAGAATTTCTAGAGGGAAAGTTTTGTACTAAGCTTGCCCATGTTTTTCATGGAATCATGAGGCATGCCTCCCTTGCTTAGCACAACAAGTTTCAGGCCAAAAGGATAAGCAGAAGTGAGGCTAGCTTCAAAAGGGAGAGGGAAAAGACCAATTTCCATAAGTGAAAAAGGATTTTTAGGAAAAATAAAAATATCTGCCATCTCCGGGGTTAATTCCAGTTGGTACGCCACCTTTCCCTTCTTAACCATTATTGGGAATGGCCCGACATATCTTGGGGCAAGCTTTCCCCGGTTCTGGAATCTCCTTACTCCTTTCATTGGTGTCACTCGGAGATAGACGTATTCTCCAGGCTCAAAGTTCACCTCTCGATGCTTGCAGGTGTCATAGTAACTCTTTCGTCGAGACTTGGCGGCTCTCAACCGGTCCTGGATTTCCTTTACTTGCTTTTCTGCTTCAAGCATTAGGTCGGTGCCAAAGATGCGACTGTCCCCTATCTGTGACCAGTTCAATGGGGTGCAGCATTTCCGCCCATATAATGCTTCAAAGGGTGACATCTTGAGGCTGGCCTGGTAAATGTTGTTGTATGAGAATCCTGCATATGGCAAGCAGTCCTGCCACTTGGACCCGTGGGCTAATACACATGCCCTGAGCATATCTTCCAATATCTGGTTGACTCGCTCTGTCTGGCCGTCTGTCCGGGGGTGGTAAGAAGTGCTGTGCTTTAGTACGGTCCCCAAGGCTTCGTGAAGTCGGAGCCAGAATGCCGACGTAAACACTGACCCACTGTCGGAGGTGATGGTCTTCGGTATTCCATGGAGACTGACAATCTGGGACATATATAACTCTGCCAACTGATCAGCTCGGTAAATGGTCCTGATGGGAATAAAGTGAGCCACTTTGGTGAGCATATCCACAATAACCCATATGGAGTCGTGACCTCCGCCGGTCCTTGGGAGCCCTACAATGAAGTCCATGCATATGTCATCCCACTTCCATTGCGGAACTCGCAGAGGCTATAGTAGTCCCGCTGGCTTTTGGTTCTCGGCCTTGACTCGGTTGCATATATCACAGCATGCCACATAATAGGCGATGTCTTTGCGCATTCCGGGCCACCGAAATGTGGTCCTCAAATCCCGGTACATCTTGGTGTTGCCGGGGTGGATAGAATATGCGGACTCATGTGCTTCCCGCAGTATTTGCTGCCTCAAATTAGCCTGGTCCGGTACACATATCCGGTTTTCAAACCATAGCACTCCTTGGGCATCCAGGTGAAAGGATTCGGCCTTGCCACGCGGAATCCGTTCCTTGATTTCTTGAATTTCCGGGTCTTGAGATTGAGCTCCCTTAATATCCTCTACCAAGGTTGGGGTAATTTCCAATGTCTTCCTGGTCATTGAGTCACACAACACGAGGTTGAGTTGAGCGACTTCCTCCTGTAGCTGAGGGTGGAGCCTTCCCCAGAGTGCATTCACTGAACTTGGCTTGCGGCTGAGGGCGTCGGCGACCACGTTAGCCTTCCCGGGATGATAATTTATCCCGAGATCGTAGTCCTTGACCAACTCGAGCCACCTTCTCTGCCTGAGGTTGAGATCCGGCTGCGTGAAGATGTACTTGAGGCTCTTATGATCGGTGTACACCTCGCACCGTTGCCCGACGAGATAATGCCTTCACAATTTCAATGCGTGTACCACAACAGCCAGTTCCAGGTCATATGTGGGGTAGTTTACTTCATGTTGGCGTAGTTGTCTGGAGGCGTACGCCACAACTCTCCCTTCTTGCATTAGCACGCAGCCAAGGCCATGCTTGGAGGCATCGCAATATACATCGAATCCCTTGTGGATGTCCGGCAGAGTCAGAACCGGGGCTGATGTCAGCTTGGTCTTGAGTTGCTCGAAGCTTTCACCGCACTCCTTGGTCAAGACACATTTCTGGTTCTTCTTCAACAACTCGGTCATTGGCTTGGTGGTCTTGGAGAACCCTTCAATGAATCGGCGGTAATATCCCGCCAATCCCAAGAAACTTCGGACTTCCTTCACGGTGGTTGGTGTCTTCCAATTGAACACATCTGTCACCTTGCTGGGGTCCACGGCTACTCCTTGAGCCGTCAGAATGTGACCCAGAAATCCCACCTCCTTTAACCAGAACTCGCACTTGCTGAACTTGGCATAAAGGCGATGAGCTCGCAGCCGTTCCAGCACCGTACGGAGATGTTGCTTATGCTCTTCTTCACTTTTGGAGTATATGAGTATGTCATCAATGAATACCACCACGAACTTATCCAGAAAGTCCATGAAGACCTTGTTCATCATGCCCATGAAATAAGCTGGGGCATTCGTTAAGCCGAAGGACATGACCGTGAACTCATACAGGCCATATCTGGTGGTGAAGGCTGTCTTGGGAATGTCTTCCTTTCGGATCTTCATCTGGTAATAGCCTGTGCGAAGATCGATCTGAGAGAATACCCGGGCACCTTTCAGTTGGTCGAACAAGTCATCAATGCGAGGCAGTGGATACTTGTTCTTGATGGTGACTTCATTCAGGGGGCGGTAGTCCACACACATCTGCAAAGTGACATCTTTCTTCTTGACGAATAATACCGGCGACCCCCATGGTGAGGTGCTGGGGCGAATGTATCCCTTCTGCAATAGCTCATCCAGCTGTTTCTTTAGCTCCACCAGTTCGGTGGAAGGCCTCCGATAATACTTCTTGTATATAGGGGAGGTACCGGGGACAAGCTCAATGGAGAACTCCAATTCTCTGTCTGGCGGCATACCCGGAAATTCTTTTGGGAACACGTCCGGAAACTCTCTGACAACAGGGATTTTGCCCATTTCTGAGGTGGTGATCTGGCATATCATTGCTTCCTTTTTGCGTGGCATACCAACAGCTGTGAACTGAGTTGCCTTTCCGTCCGGGTTAACCAGTTCCACTATCCGGGTCTTGAAGGCAAGGCGGACCTCATGGGTGGTGAGCCAATCCACTCCAAGAATGGCATCAAGTCCCTAGGATTCAAGCACCATCAGAGAGGTAGGGAACTTCACTCCATATATTTCAATGGCCAGGCCCTTGCATATACCGTCTGCCTTGAGCACACCACCAGGGGTTTTGACCACCACAATTGTTTCCAAAAGATCAATAGGAAAATTGTTTTGGGTGGCGAAACTCCGCGATATAAACGAATCGGTTGCCCCGGAATCAAATAATATAGTTGCGGGTATGTTATTAATAGGAAACATACCGATGAGCACGTCGGGGGATCCGCGGGCTTCTTCGGCCGAGACGTGGTTGACTCGAGCCTGGCGGTAGTTGTTATGCCCTCGGATGTTGTTGACTTGAGGTGCTGGGTTCCCCGACTTGCTCTTACATTCTCTGACAAAGTGTCATGGTTTCCCACATTTGAAGCAGGCGCCCTTCCGCATGTATTCTGCTTTGGCTTGGGGGTCGAGGTAAGTCCTCTCTTGAGTGGCCGTCTTGTCGGTGGAGGCGCCGCCGTGGTTCCAAGTGGGCATGGAATTGGCTTGAGCCGGCTGGGGTACGGGATGTACCACTAGGGGCTTCCGGGCATATGGCTCGTACGGGGCCTTCTTGGCCTCATACTTGCGCTTGCGGTCTTCATAACTTCCCTTGAGTTCGGCGACCGACTTGTATTCACATTCTGCTATGAGTGCCTTGTTGACAAGTGTCTGGAAGTCTGGGAAGTCTAGCATGCTGAGCTAACAACGGAGAGTGGGGCTAAGACCACCAAGGAAGCGGTCTACCTTTCTCTCTTCAGTGGCCACATCATGAACCGAGTATCTTGCCAGATGGTTGAACTTGTTCAAATATTCTGTTACAGTCATGCTGCCTTGGACAAGAGCGAGAAATTCCCTCTGCTTGGTTTTCAGTACCCCCGTGGGGATATCATAAGTGTGGAACTTCTCCTTGAATCTCTCCCAAGTGATATCTTCTCCTGCAGGCCATACTGCTTTGGTATTGTCCCACCAAATTGCGGCATAGCCCTCCAGGTAATGGGTGGCAAATGGAGCCTTATCCACCTCATCACAGTGAGCGATTTCCGGCTTCTTTTCCATGGTTCTTAGCCAATCATCAGCCTCAATGGGATCTGTTGCCTGATCAAAGCTTGGCGGTCGGGTGCGCTGAAAGTCAGATAGCTTGGAACGTGACCCTTGGTTCTTATTCTGTCCCACAATGTTCTGCATGCCTCGCAGTAATTCCATGAGTTCCTGGTTTCTCCTTTCCTCAAACATCCTGATAACCTGCTCTGTGGTAGGGGCTTGTGGTGGAGGAGGTGGTGGACGCTCGGGTGACAGTCCAGCTTGCCTGGCGGATCGACGAAGGGGGGTGTTGTCATCACCCGAGTGGCTGCACTCACCTCACCTCATCCTATATCCGTTCCCAAATAGAGCACCAACATCATGAGAAACCACAAAGAGGGAAATAGGCGAAGCGACAGAAAAGCGGAAGAAACTCGAAACTCCAAGAGGTGGTGGTTGGTGATCATCTGAATCCCTTGATAAAACGGCAACTAATCCAGCGGCCACCAGAACGCTCGGGACAACTCAGATCTGGGGCATTGCCGGGGTAACTCAGCACTTGCTCAAGACGGCCACAAAACAGCTCAGAACTTGGAGCAGGGTCATTAAGAAGAAGGCAGAGGTCCCCTAAGACGTCCGAGAAAATAGCTCAGAACATAGGGTCTCCACTGCGAAAATAAACTCAACGACTGCCTGAGACGGCCAAAAAACAGCTCAGAACACAAGACAATCGCTGAAAGAGAAGGAAAAAGGAGGCATCCACCCCAGACGGCCGACCAAGAAACAGCACAGAACTAGGCGTGGTTCCATATTAGAGAAAGGAAGCAAGGATCCGTCTGAGTCACCTACACCAAAACAGGGAATATGAGAACATCATCAACAAAACCCAAACGAAAGATCGAAGCAACCACATAATTATACATAGCATCATGATCTCATACATAGCAACTAGCATGGATGTCATAACGAGTACTGCTCATACGGCAGTTGACACATGCCTAACATAACGGTAGAAACGACCATACTGCTCGAACTCATCCTAGTCATGAGGGAGCGGGCACTGGCAGTCAGCGGAACCATCGGAACTATCCTCGGAATCGGAACTAGCAACGTGGATCGCACTGCGGGTAGGGGTGTCAAGGCGGTGACGCTGACGAGAGGGCTCTCCCTTAGGAGAAGGAGGAGTGTGCTGGATAAGCATGGGAGCAGCAGGGGTAGCAGTCAACGCGGCCCACTCCTCTGGGGTCTCGTGCCGAATAGCTATCTGAGCACCTGGGGTACGTGGGGTGGGTGCAGGTGGAATATGTGGAGCTGGCACCGGAGTATAGGTGGGAGGTGGTGGAGGGGGAGACTGAATACTGCTGATAGACGCGAGTGCCTCCCGGGAATGAGCCAACTCCTCAGCAAGACTAATGACCAGCTCATACTGAGCGACCATGTAGCGAGCGAGGTGCACTGTCGTCCGGTCGCATTCCGAGTCCGGCGGGAAAAGGATCTGCCCGGTGGGAGACAAGGAAGGGTAGTAAGAAAGACCTGGGTGAAGCTGCATCCCGACCTCATGGTGACGCAGGTCAACGAGAGCCTCAAGGGAGGCATAGAGAATAGCTTGCTCTGGGGTGGAAGCGGGTCCTCCCTTCGCGGAACGCGAAAGGCTGCCATACGTGGAGCTCGAGAACAGGAACACCTCAGCGCGGTACTCGTGCACGAAATCGGCCAGCTTCTCACGGTACACCTGGAACAACGGGTCCACTCCCTGCGGGTACAGATGGAGCCAAACTCGGCGGAGCAGCGACGGAAAGCCTGTCGGTGACGCCTCGTACTCAAAGGGGTATGGAACGGGTGCCATCTACACTCACAGGGTTAGCCATTAGCAAAAATAAATGCATCTACATGCCATGCATCAACCAATGCAACACCCAAGTGCATAGATCAGGAAAGACTATAGACTAACGTCCCTCTAGCGCGCGGCCTAGCTAGCGTGTCCTACAGTCAGCGCGGCTCTGATACCAATCGTTGTGGCACCCCGGCTCAGAGCAACCGGTTTACCTAACATTGCCAGCCCAGAGATCAAGTCTTCTGGCAATGCACAACATATTGGTACAGAATACAACCGCTTCATAATATTTATACAGGTACATAGGTTCGGGATTACAACTGCTACGAGGCATGGAGGCACATCTCGTGTGGCATTACTATCAACATTATTTATGTCACATCTCGGGGCCACGATACGATCGACGAAGGACTCTACGGCAGCGGAACAACGAGGTGACGGGACTCCAATCCACGGGGACACTGCTGGGACACGGCCTAGTTCGCGTAGTACAACTCAGCCAACTCTTCAGGTGCGACACCTCCTGCATCTGGCATGACATGCCAGGTCAGTACATTGAATGTACTTGCAAGCTCATAACATCCAAGTCATCAGGAGAAACAATAGCATGGTAATAATGCAAAAATAACAAGGCAAACATGGCAAGAATAATAGTAACACTTGGCTCATGAACATCACATGATTCATCCAGCTTACCTCCGAGTCGTGCAGACTTGGAAACCGTGTCATCTCATGACCCACCATCATACGGTTCGTACCTCGACCACTCAACAGGTTAGGTGTCCTCAGTTACCACCTTAACCAATCACATGACCACGATTAACATTCATATTATTTAACAGATTAGTGTTGACCTCTGTGTGACCTAGTACGAACTGTGTCCCATGACCGAGGACGCGGCTATTCGAATAGATTGTGACTCTGCAGAGTTTGTGCACGTTACCCACATTATGGAGTTCCTCCTCCATCCAGCACCTCGGTACTTTTCCCACAGGATCCTTGGAACTCGCACCGCAGGAGTGGACTAGGACATCTCCAACGAAACCCGACTACCGCGTTACCTTCCTACGGACTCACCGACACACGGTCTTGGGTATCCCTGTGGTTGGGTGTCCACGTTACCACCATCAACCACCCAGCCACCTTGTGGAAACTTGTCCCACTGGGACTCCCGGTTAAACACTATGGATTTCAAAATTATCACCACCTACTTGATCAGGGTAGCGTGCGTGCATAACCTCCCCTACTGGGTGATATCTGTAGAAGGCACTACGATAACTCGAGTCAAGTCCCGCCCATACAAGCAAATGTGGCTGCACGGATAAGTCCGGTTCGGTGGCACTTGGTCAACATTTTTTTTCGTAGGTGAATAGCAATATGACGACATGGCAACATGCCATGAGTATGAACTACTATCATGAATATGCATCACCCAACATAGTATATAATCAGGAGCATGATCGTCACTAGCATGATTCCGGCATAGGCATGGCAACCAAATAAACATGATGATGACATGTACTAGAGTAACATGATAAGATCAGTAGCATGGCATGTTTCTACCAATCAACTTATTAGGGTTATTTATTTTTATTAGCAAGCAATGTGAAAGTAATTAAAATAACCCGAGCAAATGATTTAAATCATCAAAAACAACTTAAGCTCCTCATGACCAGATTGTTATGGCTTGCCTTGGTCAAGTGGAGTATCCTTGAACTCCTGGTCTCCTGCAAGCACTTGATCACCTTTTGAAAAAATAAAACAAGTGGAAAATGCAAATAAGTCAAATGCACACCTTCACTGTCCAGTGAACCTAAACAGTGAATCAAGTTCTCAAATTTTTCCAACTTGATGAGGAGCTCAAAAGAAAAATGTAGCAAAAAGAATCAACTCATTTGGCCTTGTGGTTTAGAAGTTATTCATGGTCAAAGTTTGGTCAAAATCTCATTTTAAATAGATTTAATCAATATTCAGAGAAATAACCAGAGGGGGCCACGTCGAAGGCGTAAACCACGCGGGCGCCTCCACTTATACCGATTCAGAACGGCTGGGGTGGCTGACAGGTGGGGTCAGGGCGTCAGTTTGGATTTAAACAGAGAGGGAACAGAGGTCGCTGCTCCGGCGAGGGTGGATCGCCGGCGAGGAGACCTCGGGGGTGAGCCAGGGCTAGGGCACGAGATGCAGGAGACTATGGCGAGCAGCTACATACCCGGAACTCCTCGAATGGTGGCCTGACGGCTTCGCTAGGCTCTCCTCCAGCTACGGTTGCGGCGGCGCTGCGACACGATCTCCGACCAGGGGCCTCCCCGGCCGGTCTCCTCCTCGATTGTGCTCTCTAGGAGTGGTGTGGGGGTGTGTGGTGATGGCTGCGAGCAACGGGAGGCACCAATTTATAGGGGAGCCATGGATTCCACCACAGGTGTCGCCGGGCAGAAGACGACGGCGCCGAGCTCGCGTGCAGGGGAGGAGTGGGGGCTCGGGTGAGTTCTAGGGGGTTCCACTGACGGTGTAGCACGCGTGCACGCGTGCCCTGGTTCTCTGCATCAGCGGGGCGATGTGACGGCTCGGGCGTGGCTGCGGCGGAGGCTCTGCGTCGACGTGCGGCGCGGCTTTAGGAGGCTCAGGTGTCGTGCGTGCTTGCTAGAGGTAGGGGACGCGAGCAAGACGACGCGGGCAATGCGGAGGCGTGCGTGCCACTGTGGCCACTACGCGCATAATGCAGACAGGCCGCGGCGGCGACGACGAGGTCTCCGGCGGGCGGCGGGGTTTTGGGATGGGCCAGGTGGCGCACGGGTGTGCCACGGCGGTTATGGACAGGCGCAAGCAGCCGCGGGGGCTCGGGGTGCAGCGCGCCCGTGATGGCGACCTCACGGCCATGGCCAGAGCACGCCTGTGGCATGTTGTGCGCGTGCTCACCCCTGGAACGCGTGCACTGAGGGCGTCCAGGGCGTGCGCACTGTGTCCTTGGCATGTATTCAACGTCTAGTAGTACGTGTGAGGTGCTGGGAGACTGACATGTGGGTTCAAACACTTGCTATCTTCAAAAACAGGTTTCTGCAGGAAACTTTGGTCATTTCTACAGGGAGTTTGGCTTTGCTTTAGGAGCTGAAACTTGGGGTTCCTGGGTTATCTAGGAAGGTGCCTATGTGGTAAGAATTTCAGAGCAATAGGACAAGTCTACAGGGTACTTGCTTCACAAAGTGCCTCTCTGGTCAGAAATGAAAAAGAATTTCTAGAGGGAAAGATTTGTACTAAGCTTGCCCATGTTTTTGCATAGAATCATGAGGCATGCCTCCCTTGCTTAGCACAACAAGTTTCAGGCCAAAAGGATAAGCAGAAGTGAGGCTAGCTTCAAAAGGGAGAGGGAAAAGACCAATTTCCATAATTGAAAAAGGATTTTTAGGAAAAATAAAAATAGTGCATGGGCTAGATTGATCAAAGCTTGATCATATCCATAGGGGAGAGGGGTTTAGGGGTCACTTGGCCTAGGGGAAAAATTAAGCCCAAGTGATCAAGGCCATCTGAGTTGAGAAAATCCAAACAGATATTTCAAACTCCAGAAAATCAGCAAATAAAATTGCAATTAAAAGGGGCCAAAAACCAGGATGTCACAAGGGACCATACCAAAGAAAGTCCCGGTGGAGCAAGGACCAAGCAATCAAAAAATTAGTCAGCCGCTAGGCAACAAACAGCAAGCACCCGGCCAAGGCAGCCAGCCATCACGCAGTAGGCAGCAAACCCCGGTTGCAGCGGCGGGCGAACCACCCAAAGAAAAAATATACTTGTCCAAGGAATCGATGGCAATGGTAAAGGAAGCAGTCGCCCGCGGCGGGTTACTACCAACAGAAGCCTCAAGAGACGAGCTAAGGGCATACAACAAGCTAGCGGGGGAGCTAACCAAGAAGACGAGACAGTGGCGCCTAGCCATGGAGAAGCAAGCGAAAGAGGAACCCGAAAGGAAAAGCAGTCGCAGACAATCTCCCAGAAGTGACTCGCCAGGCCACGACTCCCCCATCTGCAACAGATCGAAACTCAACAACCTGCGGACAGAAAGGGCGAGAGTAGTGCGGAAACTGGAAGACGACTTCAGGTCAGAAGAGGACGACGACAAAGAGGAGCCTCTCACTCCGGCAGAAGCACTCATAAGCGCTCAAGACTACCTGTCCCGTGCCCATAAAAGCAGAAAGGGCAAAACGGATCGCTACACTTCCATAGCTCTGCAGATAATGAAGGACGCTATCGACGCCTCGGTACCTAAGAAACATAGCCAAAGCGCCAGACTCGCGACCGGACACCGAACAGGGACCCCAGTTCACCAGACGACAACGACGACGACAACGACAGACGCAGGCGCTCCGACAAGAACAAGAAACACGACAGCGACGACAATGGCATGCGCCGCAACACTCGGTGAGACGCACGAGACGACATCACGCAGAACAGAGTCAACCGCAGCAGGCGAAGACACGCAGCACGCGAGGAGTACTCGGAGGAAGAGGCTTCCGACGAGGAAATTGAGCCATGTGGGGCACTCTGCTTCACACGTGCCATACGTGAGATGCGTATGCCCAAAGGTTTCAAACTGAACTCCACGACACTAAAATCAACGGACTCAAGGAGCCGGAGGCATGGCTCAACGACTACCTAATAGCAGTCAAGTTTCAAAGAGTAACCAATGTCACGACAATGCAGTACGTACAGCTCATGCTCGAGAGCTCCGCTCGACATTGCCTGAAAAATCTTCGGCGCGGATCCATCACCTCCTGGAGCCAGTTCCGAGGAGCCTTCATAGAAAACTTCAAATCAACATACAAGCGACCAGACTCACTCGAGGAGCTGCGGGCATGCAAACAAGGAACGAGGGAGGCCCTACGAGCATACATCCAGCGATGGACGATACTCAAGAATTCAGCGGAAGACATCTCGGACGAAAGTGCGATCGACGCATTCAGACGAGGTCTTCAGCGCGTTGAATTCAAGGAGCATCTCGAACAGATGAAAGTCCGAACACTCGCAAGGCTGCTAGAACTAGTCAACAGCTGGGCGGACGGAGAAGACTCCGTTCGTAACGAAACAGAAACCCACACTGCACGATCAGAGTACGAGTACGACTACAACGGAGATAGAGGAGAAGACAGAAGAAGGAAGCGACCCAGACGGAACTTCTACAACGACAGAGGACCCGGCATGGTCGCCGTCGGTTTCTCAGATGACCGGAACGGTAGGCACCGTGATGATAACAGACTACAGCGTCGAGACAACCCAGAAGACGAGCCCTAGGCTCAGAGGCGAGAATGGACGACGAGGCAGCCATGTGACGGCACTCGCGCATTCCGCTCTGCCAAAGAACAACTCGATGGACCGTGCTCTCTACACGGATTCAGAAACGAGCGAGGAGAGCTCAAATAGTCCCACACCCTCAGGAATTGTCGAAGCTTCAACGAGTTGGCCGAGGAGAAAAACCGCTCCGCGGTCGCAGCAACACGACCACTCGCAAGCATAGAAGTTGGGCCAGTCGCCCACGGTGCGCCACCAGCCCCCCCTTTACCAAGAAGACAGGTGGCCGCCATCCAGGAACGGCAAAGGACGCCAGAAGAAGAAAACCAATACCCAGAAGCCCATGGGAGGATCTACATGATACAAGAAGGCAGACCTTCCAACAGGCAGCAGAAACAAGTCACCAGACAAGTCTTCCTGGCAACCTCCGCACACCCGGCAGTCCCAGAGTACCTGTGAGGGTCGGAGACAGAAATCTCCTTCTCCCAGGACGACCACCCGCCAGTCGTCCCCCAACCAGGGCACGCCGCGCTAGTGCTCGAGGCCATAATCGGAAATTACGACATGTCGCGAGTATTCATGGATGGCGGCAGCGGGATCAAGATCATCTTCACCCGAACACTCGACGACATGCTCTGTCACAACCCAAGTTTAGGTATGTGCTAGGGTTTGAGTGCCCTTTGCATCATGTCAAAAATTCAAAAAGAAAATCAAAAATGGGGAAAAGAATGCCCTGAGAAATTAATTCAAATGGCCAGATAAAAATCTTTTTCCAAAAATCATTTGAAAAGTTGGAAAATTCCTATAAATGATGGTGATCATTTTAATAGTGGTTTGGGTTCATTCCCATATTCATGGAATTTTCTAAAATTCAAAATGGGCCTTGGAAATTAAAGTTGACCCCTATTTGATTTGAAATTCAAATTGTTTGAATTTCAAAAATGCCCAAATCCTATATGTCACTAGCTACTGGTCATCTAGGATTTATAAAATTATTTGGGCATTTAATAAAAATGCTCTACTATTTATCTTAGAGCAAAACAAATAGAAGAAAAAGAAAAACAAAAAAAAAGGAACAGAGAGAGAGCCCACCCCCACCCACTTACCAGGCCCAGCCTGGCCAGAAGCCGGCCCAGCCCAAGAGGGGCAGGGTCGTCTTCCTCCCAGCGCCAGGCAGGCAGGCATCTCGGTGGCGAGCATGCAACCACCGCCGGCCACCTCCTGCTTGCTTCCCTCCCTTCTACTCGTCGCCGTGGACGACCAGAAGTCGCCCGCATCTTTCCCCTCTCTCCCTGGCTCACCTCCCTCCCTCTCTCGCAAGTTCTAGCGCAAGCCCGAGAGCACGCCTCGCCGCTGTCGTGCCCACACGCGGCCACTGGCCTCCCCAAGCTGCGTCTTCATGTCCACCAGATCCGCCATCATCGACTCCTTCAATCCGCGGGTCCAATTCGAAGTGTAGCCCCCAACAGACGACGCCATCGTCATCGAGACGCCGCCGGCCGCCATGGATTCCGGCGTGAAATTCTCCATCACCTCGCTCCCTCCGGCCTCCCTGACACCACCTTCGCGCTCAGGGTGAGCAGCCCCATCGTTTCCCACTTCCTGCGCCGTTCCCCGTGCCTTGCCTCGCCTTCCCGTCGGGAGCAGTAGCTCCGGCCGCCGCGGGTTTCGTCGCCGCCGTGGCCCGGGGCCTCCTCGAGGTCCCCATCTGCATCACCAGATGCGGGAGGGCGCGAGGCGCGCCCTAGTGCCATCCTTGGCTGCCCAAGTGCAACTCCGGTGACCCACCACCGTGGTCAGAACCGCCAGCGTCAAGCCGACAATAGAGGCCTAACCCACCCCAACTAACCCCCTAACCCTCACTGACAGGTGGGCCAGCCCCCCCTTAACCCCCACTACTAAACTAATTAAACAGGAATGAGCCCCCCTGAGGCTGACACCCTGGCCCCACATGTCAGCCCCCCTTGCTGATGTCATGCTTGCATCAGCATGATGCAATAAATCAATTTCTAAAGTTTAAATGAATTAATAAAATTAAAATAAATCCAGAAAATTCAGAAAAATAGCCAAACTTTGGAAATTCATTATAAATTCATCTGAACTCCAAATATAACATATAATATATGAAAAATGATCAGCAGAAAATAAGCTATCCAAATTTCACATTTTCATCTATGTTTGAGTTGATTTTAAAATGGGACCAGTAGCTTTTTCTATTTGGATTAAATGGAATTAATTCAAATTTAATTCAAATGCAATTCAAATTTTAACCGTTACAATGCAAACATGATCACCTGAACTTCAGAAGCATATCACACACATGATCACATGGTTTCAAATGATCAGACAATATGAAATGCAAATTGGTTAATTTGAACTTCATATGTTGAGTTTGAATTTGCATTCCAAATGCAATACACTTCATTTAAATTGAATTTGCTACAAACCAACACCATTCACATCATGGACAACATAATCATGTGCTTGTGCATTCTATTACAATGTCGCCCCCCTTTGTTGATTGATTGTTCCGGTGACAGACGATCCGAGACGGTGAGCACCCCCGAAGGAGAAGAAGTTCGGTAAGACCCGTGTTTTGTCAGCAAGGCAAGCAAACCCCATTGATCATGTCTATAAAATCCTATTTCCCTCTCAGTATCGCTTATGCATGTTTAGGAGATCACCGAGACACGTTCTTTGCATAGTTGAACCCATTCTGATACATGACCTATCATTTTGTCACCATATTAAACAAACCACAATCCTAGCAGATATAGGAGTTGAATGTTGAGTATGTGGCCCCTGCAACTGTTACTGCTTATTGCTGCTTAGTGATACAATGAGGTTACTTTGTTTGTGAGTCGGGATGGAATGTTCACAGGTTGTTGATGTTAACTTGTTGGTGAATCCACCCGAAGAAAAGGTGAACGATGAGAGGCTGTGTAGGAGTAAACAGTGGGTTGTCTCGTTGAACACTGCCCTAGGCCCCGAGTTCCTGTTTTGTGATCCAAGACAAAGAGTATGACCACATGTAGGGTTTATGGGACCCCCGTTTGGCCTCTTTACGTACCCGATCCGGTCCAGGAGTCACAATAGATTCGGGCTTTCCATTTGGCATGTGCATAGAAAAAGAATGAAGAAAAGGATGCATCATATAGATATGTGGGTGGATATGTGAGGTAGTGAAACCATCTGGCAGAGGTGGCGTCTCGGTACCTTGCATTATCCGAGTCCGTTTCGCGGAATCGACTCCTGGATTAGAGAAGGTGATGTGAGGTTAGTGCCTTGGTTTCATCCATGTCCGACACCCGCTTGTAGGGTGACAAGAACGAGGCGATAAGTGATGACACGCATGTGAAGATGTACACCCCTGCAGGGTTAATGAACTATTCGAATAGCCGTGTCCGCGGTTATGGACTACTTGGAGCCCTTTACCTGATCATAGACAACTTGAATGGATACTTATAAAACTCGCAAGATAAGCGTGAGTGCTGTGGCGTGCTTTCTCATGGGGAAGTCGAGGAAGTAACCATAGTGGTGTAATTGGTTGGAGACTTGGTAGTGGACTCATGTACGCTTCTTACCTCAAGTCTGGTACTCGTAGTTCAGGACTAGCCAAGTCAAAGCTGGCACTTCTGCATGTTGAACCCCACCTCCTTTACCTTGAAACTTGAGCATGAGTATTGTAGTTCTGATGTAAGTCTTGCTGAGTACGACTTTGTACTCACGTTTTCTTATTCTATGTTTTAGATGAGAACCCGGACCCCGATGTAGTCGCCTTCGTGGAGCTTGACGTTGACCTTGGTAGTATAGTTCGAGACAGCAGTCTGGTCCCTCGTGGAAGGGCATGTATGTTTACAAGGCTTCTCTAAGCCATATGTTAAACTTGTCTGTACTCAGACCTAATTTGTTTCCGTTGTATGATGTAATGTTGATCACAGACATGTGATCTTTGTATGCTCTATGTGTAAGTCAATAAAGATACACTTTGTAGAGTTATGTGATGATACCTGCTGTTCTTAGTATGGGTTTTCGAGACCTTAGTTGTGATCTGGCTGGCGGTCTTTTATACACCAAGTGGCCCTTAGATGTGCACAGCTTGGGGCATCGCGATGCGATTGCTCGTGACTCTGTCACGTGCACACTTTGTTGTATGATCGAGCCCGCCCTAGACCCCGACTAAGTGATCGGGCTGGAATAATTCTATGTAAGAGTTAGGATTCAATCGAAAACATGGTTGAGGAGACTTGTCTATGAATATGGGATTCACCACCCATATGCATTCAGATTCGTGAGCGGACGATGAGGACCCATCTTAGTTGATCATTCGGCCTGAATGGGATGCCCCTCACGTTCGATGCTTTCTGAGAGTGTTCTGTGCTTGGCCTTGTCTGCTTAGACAAGTGGGTACGGCTCTCGGATCTCCATGTGATTGTATCGTGACTGGAATTACATACGCCTATTCCGGGTCCCGACATGCTCATCCAAAACAACGCACTCAAGTCCTCAGGCACAACTTTCCACGGAATCGTACCAGGAAAAGCAGTCTACCCCCTCGGAAGGATAAGCCTGGATGTAGTCTTCGGGGACGCAACGAACTTCCGCAAGGAAACACTTGAATTTGAAGTTGTTGATTGGAAGTCGCAATACCACGCAATTCTCAGGCGTCCAGCTTTCGCTCGCTTCATGGCCGTACCCCACTACGCCTACCTCAAGCTGAAGATGCCAGGCCCAAACGGGATCATCACAATCAGCGGCAGTTTCGTCAGATCCGACCGCTGCGACAAAGAATTCCACAAGATAGCAGAAGCATTCGTAGCCCACCAAGCCAGCAGGACCACGGGACTCACAGAAGAAGCGCTCCCGTAGAAGAAAAGGATCATCGCCCGAAGAAATCCAGCACTAGGAGACAAAGCTGCCAGGCCCTTAAAGCCACCACATCATCGCTCTAAAAGGAACCCACCCTCAACAGAGCCTTCCTACTCTTTGTAAGAAACAACAGGAAAGATATTACATAAAATATTTTTCCACAAAATTACTCGGCACTCGGGGGCTCGCCGAAGCAGCCACCCCCCGACGCGTCCTCCGCAATCGCGGCAAACTAACTCGGCACTCGGGGGATCGCCGAAGCAGCCACCCCCCGACGCGTCCTCCGCAATCGCGGCAAACTAACTCGGCACTCGGGGGCTCGCCGAAGCAGCCACCCCCCGACGCGTCCTCCGCAATCGCGGCAAATTAACTCGGCACTCGGGGGCTCGCCAAAGCAGCCACCCCCCGACACGTCCTCCTCAATCGTGGCAAATTAACTCGGCACTCGAGGGCTCGCCGAACCAGCCACCCCCCGACGCGTCCTCCGTAATCGCGGCAAATTAACTTGGAACTCGGGGGCTCGCCGAAGCAGCCACCCCCGAGGCGTCCTCCGCAATCGCGGCAAATTAACTTGGCACTCGGGGGCTCGCTGAAGCTGCCACCCCCCGAGGAGTCCTCCGCAATCGTGGAAAATTAACTTGGCACTCGGGCGCTCGCCGAAGCAGCCACGCCCCGAGGCGTCCTCTGCAATCCCGGAAAATTAACTTAGCCCTCGAGGGATCACCGAAGCAGCCACCCCCCGAGGCGCCCCACGCAACTACAAATGCAGACGGTATATACAACCAAGAAGAGGCATATACAACGAAGCGAAAAACGTAAACTTTAGGCTCCAACTTTGCCTTAATAAGTGCACCCAGATGGTGGTCGTTCTCTTCGCAAACTCGCCTCACAACCTGGTGCGCATGCCTATCTACAGCCACGTAGTGCTCACTCATCGGATGATCCCTACCACCCGGAGGACACGACACCACCTGAGCAAAATCCACCCCTGGCCAATGACTATGGACCAAGCCCAAAGCAGCTCGGGCTCCAGCACGAATCTGGTGATCCATCACTCGACGCAACTCGGCAGGCTGAGAAAATACGCGACAAAGCCTCTCTAGGGACGAAGGAACCACCTCCAACGGATAGAACTCAGCATGGATACCACCCAACACCCGCTGGCAGTAGCTGAGAGCTTCCGGTACCCGTTCAACTCGGCGACGAAGAAACGCAAACGCTCGAGCACGAGCCCCATCTGCCCAAAAGGGATTTCTCGCATCCACACTAGGATCATCAAGCCGCAACATCTCCGAATGAACGGCCCTCTCTTCATCCCTTGTTCGCCCTTCCAGCACTTCGAAAGTCAAGAACTACGATCAAGACAGAGATGGCGAAAACCCACCAAACAGAATTAAGCAACCAAGCAGAGGCAAGACTCACCCCGCAGGAGGTCGGACAACTTCACCACCCATGAAGCAAGGCCCTCAACCACGGACTCGGCACGCTCACACCGAGTACGCTGAACGGCCACGGACCCCTTCAGTCGGACAATATCCCGCTCAGCGTCCTTCAGCCGCAAGCAAACGGACTCGTACGCACCCTCGCGAGCATCATCCTTCAGCGAACTCCACGGACGAAGGAAGCCAGGAGTGGCCTACCGCAGGATGAACAAAACAAATCAAAAACAGCAAGAGGAACAGCCAAGCAGACATTCAGATAGAAGTTGCAAAAGATCAACCGTCACAACAGAGTCAGGAATTACAGACAAAGTTTCCAAACGTCGCAACACTACTATGCCTCCCTCTCACCTACGGCAGGGGAACCCTGAGCATCTACAACTTGTTGCAGGCGACGAGCCAGCCTATCGGCTCTGTCGTCCTGCTCACCAGAATAGCGCGGGATGGTCTCAACCAAGGAATCATCAAAGGAAACCCCATGCCATATAAGGACGACCAAGGCCGTGGAAGAACCACTCACCACGCTCTCCGCCACCAGCTCCACCATATCTTTTCCATCAAGGCCGAACGCAGCGACCCGAGCACCCAGGCCATCAGGCACCTTCGCACCCACCGGCATAAGGTGCTCGTGCACAAGACCCACAAGAATGGAAGCCCGGGCGCAGACGTCCTCGACCACTGCAACAGCATCCGTAGTAGCATCAACAGCACCTTGGAGAACCCCAGACCCCGACGCAGCAGCCTCCATCGGCTTCGCACCCACAGCAGCTGCACCAAACAAAGAAACGTCATCAAGGGCAAACAGCGGAAACAGCAATAGTCGAACACCAAACTTACACACGAGAGAGCCCGCCAAGGCGCGAAGACGTTTGCCCTCGAATGCCTCCACCTGCGCATGCGCATCCTCAGCCTGGAGAAGGAGAACCAGCTCCTCATGCTGACCATGCAACTCCGCCTCCTTGGAATCCAAGTCAGCCTCGAGAACAGAAACAGTCCTTTCCGCCTTTTCGGCTTCTTTCTCGGCATCCTGGCGATGACCTGCGAGGCAAAGACAATACTCAGAACAAAAGACGAAGCACCCAAAAGCTCAGCAGCACAAGAATAAAACTCACCATGCATAACAGATAAGGCATCTTGGGCGGAGTCATGGGCCCGTTGCCAACGCTCAGCATCAAGAACCAAACGCTCATAGTGTGACACCCTGGTTTTTGGCCCCTTTTTAGTTGCCACTTTATTTGCTGATTTTCTGGAATTTGAAATATTTTCTTGGATTTTATCAACTCAGATGGCCTTGATCACTTGGGACTAATTTTCCCCCTAGGCCAAGTGACCCCTAAAACCCTCTCCCTATGGCTATGATCAAGCTTTGATCAAATTAGCCCATGCCCTATTTTTATTTCTCACAAAAATCCCATTTTGCTAAAGGAAATTGGTCTTCTTCCTCTCCTTTTTGAAGCTAGCCTCACTTCTGCTCATCCTTTTGGCTTAAAATTTTTTGTGCTAAGCAAGGGATACATGCCTCATGATTCTATGCAAAAACATGGGCAAGTTTAGTACAAAGTTTTCCCTCTAAAAATTCTTTTTCATTTCTGACCAGAGAGGCACTTTGTGAATCAAGTACCCTGTAGACTTATCCATTTGCCCTGAAATTTTTACCACTTAAACACCTTCCTAGATAACCCAGGCACACCAAGTTTCAGCCCCAAAAGCCTAGCAAAACTCCCTCTGGAAATTCTCAAAGTTTCCTGCAAAAACCAATTTTTGAAGCTAGCAAGTGCTTGAGCCCACCTGTTAGCCTTCCAGCCCCTCACCCACGCTACTGGATGTTGGATACGTGCCAAAGACACAGTGCGCGCGCCCAGAACGCCCTCAGCACACGCGTGCCAGGGGTGAGCACGCACACTGCCTGCCACAGGCGTGCTCTGGCCATGGCCGTGAGGTCACCATCACGGGCACGGCGCACCCCGAGCCCCCGCGGCAGTTTGCTCGTGTCTGCTGCCATCGTGGAACACCCGTGCGCCACCTGGCTCACCCCAAAGCCCCGCCGCCCGCTGAAGACCTCATCGTCGCCGTCGCGGCCTGTCTGGATTCCGCGCGTAGTGGCCACAGTGGCACGCACGCCTCCGCGTTGACCACGTCATCTTGCTTGCGTCCCCTACCCCTAGCAAGCACAAGCAAGCCATCCCGTCAAAGCCGCGCCGCCCATCGATGCAGAGCCTCCGCCGCAGCCACGCCCGAGCCGTCCCGTCGCCCCACTGATGCAGAGAACCAGGGCACGCACACACGCGTGCTACACCGTCATTGGAACCCCCTAGAGCTCACCCAAGCCCCCACTGATCACCCGCACGCGAGCACGGCGCCGTCGTCTTCTTACCGGCGACACCTGTGGAGGAATCCTGAGCCCGCCTATAAATTGGTGCCTCCCATTGCTCGCAGCCATCACCACTCACCCACACACCACTCCTCGAGAGCGCAAACAACGAGAAGACCGGCCGGGGAGGCCCCTGGTCGGAGATCGCATCGCAGCGCCGCCGTCACCGTAGCTGGAGGAGAGCCTAGCGAAGCCATCAGGCCACCGTTCGAGGAGTTCCGGGTACATAGCTGCTTGCCATGGTCCCCTGCGTCTCGTACCTAAGCCCTAGCTCACCCTCGAGGCCTCCTCGCCGGCGAACCACCCTCGCCGGAGCTGCGACCTCTGTTTCCCTCTCTGTTTTATTTAACCTGACGCCCTGACCCCACCCGTCAGCCACTCCAGCCCCTCTGAATCATTTTTAAGTGGAGGTGCCCGCGTAGGTTTACGCCTTCGATGTGGCCCTCTCTGGTTATTTCTATGGAAATTGTTTAAATCTATTTAAAATGGAATTTTCACCAAACTTTGACCATGAATAACTCCTAAACCACAAGGACAAATGAGTTGATTCTTTTTGCTACATTTTTCTTTTGAGCCCCTCTTCAAGTTGGAAAAATGTGGGAACTTGATTCACTGTTTAGGTCCACTGGACAGTGAAGGAGTGCATTGGACTTATTTGCTTTTGCCACTTGTTTTATTTTTTTCAGAGAGTGATCAAGTGCTTGCAGGATACCAGGAGTTCAAGGATACTCCACTTGACCAAGGCAAGCCATAACAATCTGTTCATGAGGAGCTTAAGTTGTTTTTTTATGATTTAAATCGTTTTCTCGGGTTTATTTTAATTGGCTTCACATTGCTTGCTAATAAAAATAAATAACCATAATAAGTTGATTGGTATAAACATGCTATGCTACTGATTTTATCATGTCACTCTAGTTCATGTCACCATCATGTTTATTTTGCTGCCATGCCTATGCTGGAATCATTCTAGTGATGATCATGCTCCTGATTATATGCCATGTTGGGTGATGCATATTCATGATAGTAGTTCATACTCATGCCATGTTGCCATGTCTTCATATTGCTATTCACCTAATGAACAAAATTGTTGACCAAGTGCCACCGAATCGAGCTTATTCGTGCAGCCACATTTGCTTGTATGGGCGGGCCTTGACTCGGGCTATCGTAGTTCCTTCTACGGACATCACCCAGTAGGAGAGGTTATGCACGCACGCTACCCTGATCAGGTAGTAGGTGATAATCTCGAAATCCATAGTTGTTTACCCGGGGGTCCTAGTGGGACAAGTTTCCACAAGGTTGCTGGGTGGTTGAGGTGTTAACGTGGACACCTAACCACAGGGATACCCAAGACCGTGTGTCGGTGAGTCCGTAGGGAGGTAACGCGGTAGTCGGGTTTCGTTGGAGATGTCCTAGTCCAATCCTGCGGTGCGAGTTCCAAGGATCCTATGGGACAAGTATCGAGGTGCTGGATGAAGGAGGAACTCCATAATGTGGGTAACGTGCACAAACTCTGCAGAGTCAAAATCTATTCGAATAGCCGCGTCCTCGGTCATGGGACACAGTTCGTACTAGGTCACACGGAGGTCAACACTAATCTTTTTAATAATATGAATGTTAATGCTGAAACTATGATCAAGTGGTTGGTTGGGTGGTAACTGAGGACACCTAACCTGTTGAGTGGTCGAGCTACGACCCGTATGATGGTGGGTCAAGAGATGACCCGGTTACCGAGTCCGCACGACTCGGAGGTAAGCTGGATGAATCATGTGATGTTCATGAAACAAGTGTTACTATTATTCATGCCATGTTTGCCATGTTATTGTTTGCATTATTTCCATGCTATTGTTTCTCCTGATGACTTGGCTGTTATGAGCTTGCAAGTACATTCAATGTACTGACCTGGCGTGTCATGCCAGATGCAGGAGGTGTCGCACCTGAAGAGTTGGCTGAGCTGTACTATGCGAACTAGGCCGTGTCCCAGCAGTGTCCCCGTGGATTGGAGTCCTGTCACCTCGCTATTCCGCTGCTGTAGAGTCCTTCGTCGATCGTATCGAGGCCCCGAGTTATGACATAAATAATGTTGATAGTGTTGCCGCACGAGATGTGCTGCCATGCCTCATAGAAGTTGTAATCCCGAACCTATGTACCTGCATAATTACTATGAAGCAGTTGTATTCTGTACCAATATGTTGTGCATTGCCAGAAGACTTGATCTCTGGGCTGGCAATGTAAGGTAAACCGGTTGCTCTGAGCCGGGGTGCCACAACGATTGGTATCAGAGCCGCGCTGCTTGTAGGACACGCTAGTTAGGCCGCGCGCTAGAGGAACGTTAGTCTAGAGTCTTGCATGATCTGTGCACCTTGAGTGTTGCATTGGTTGATGCATGGCATGTAGATGCATTTATTTTTACTAATGGCTAACCCTGTGAGTGTAGATGGCACCCGTTCCATACCCCTTTGAGTACAAGGCGTCACCGATAGGATTTCCGTCGGTGCTCCGCCGAGTTTGGCTCCGTCTGTACCCGCAGGGAGAAGACCCGATGTTCCAGGTCTACTGCGAGAAGCTGGCTGACTACGTGCATGAGTACCGCGCTGAGGTGTTTCTGTTCTCGAGCTCCAAGTATGGCAGCCTTTCGCGTTCCGCGAAGGGAGGACCCGCTTCCACCCCAGAGCAGGCCATTCTCTATGCTTCCCTTGAGGCTCTCGTTGACCTGCGTCACCATGAGGTCGGGATGTAGCTCCACCCAGGTCTTTCTTACTACCCCGCTTTGTCTCCCACCGGGCAGATCCATTTCCCGCCGGACTCGGAGTACGACCGGATGACAGTGCACCTCGCTCGCTACATGGTCGCTCAGTACGAGCTGGTCATTAGTCTTGCTGAGGAGTTGGCTCATTCCCGGGAGGCACTCGCGTCTATCAGCAGTATTCAGTCACCACCTCCACCGCCTCCCACCTATACTCCGGTGCCAGCTCCACTTATTCCACCTGCACCCACCCCACCTACCCCAGGTGCTCAGATAGCGGTTCGGCGCGAGACCCCAGAGGAGTGGGCCGCGTTGACTGCTACCCCTGCTGCTCCCATGCTTAGCCAGCACACTCCTCCTTCTCCTAAGGGAGAGCCCTCTCGTCAGCGTCGCCGCCTTGTGTGACGCCCCCAAAATCAATCCGTGTACAGTAATCATACACGCAGGATACACGGCTGAGATTAGGGTGCCACGGTGAGAATATCACATTACAACACTAAACACAAAAGGATAAACCAATATGTTACAATAAAGGGGGTCACTCGGACCCGAATACATAGGTCATACAAACCATAATATCTGAGTATAGACATAGTTAGTCAAGTTTTGCCTTAAGAAGGCTAGCACAAATAACATCAGAGATATAGATCGAAAAGGCAAGGCCTCCTGCCTGAGAGCCTCCGAAACTACTCCTGGTTCTGGTCAGCAGGGGTCTCGACGTAGTAGTATCCGCCTCCGGGGTACTCCTGCTCCTGGGCTCCAACGTCGACTGCAGCGGCCGATCAGGAAAAGCGAAAAAGGGGAAATAAAGCAAAGGTGAGTATCTAGTATACCCGCGAGTCTTACGTCCGCTACTAAGCATTATGCATTGTATCAACGGAAAGAAGAGGCTGTATATAGTGGACTGCAAAATAGAAATCAGAATAAGGGTAAGAAGCTAGGCCTATCGAAGACTAGCATCTTCCGACGATGTCTTGCAGCATGAGGTAAGAATCAGCCAACAGTTCATATAAAGCATAATGTAACAACGAAGCAGAAGTTGCTGCAACATTGTATAATATAAGTTGTAATGATTAACAATAATAATAATGCCTCCGAGTTCACCTCCTCGACATCCCCGCGAGGAAGAAAACCTGGAACCATACAGTTTAATAATAATAGTTTCTAGTGGTAAGATTCAGCTTCAGCATAAAGCGTCCTATTACTGTGGACACGGCTATTCGAATAGATTAAACTCCCTGCAGGGGTGCACTACTGTTCAGCCTGCACGCTCGGATCTCTAGGGTGGCGGGAACCTGGTTAGGGAACGCTCCACCAAAGCTATCCGACATGACGCAGCCTATCCTAGGCTCAGCAGAGAGGCCATCCGCCGGACTATATCCTATGCGCCAAGGGGTCTAGGTCCCTCACCCTTGCACGCTCCTGCACGGTACGAGACTGGCCGGTGAAGCAAAAGCAAAGCCAAAACACACCTGCTGCAGCAAATAAGACAAGACCACTTCCCGGCTATCAGCCCGTGGTACTGCTGACGTCTGAAGAGCTTTCGGACAAACTACGATGCAGGGGAGCCCATACTCCTTATCCCACGTGAAGGTAGTGCGTACAGACCAACGGGTCTCTCAAGTTATCCGCCGAACCATTTAGCATTTTAATTAACCTGCGTGACAACCGTTATCGTTGTCCCGACTTAACCGACCCGCGGTCAACGACAGCAGTCAGGACCACCAGTAACGTCGGCGCCTGCCCTATCGTCCCACCAAGTCACTGCGGTTACCAACAAGGTGAACCGTCTCCTTACCTTGTCTCACGTGTGCTCTTGGTAGAGCTCGACTTTCGTGGTTTGGTAACTCTCGCGAGATACGAAAAGGGGCCAAGCACGCCAGTAACGTCGGTCGTACCCTCCCTGTCGTTCCCGACGATATACCGCTCGCGAGCACCATTGGGTCGCCCGACTTTCTTACCTTTAAGGACAACCGCTCTTCAGGACCCTATGGCGGCAAGACAAAGTCAGCCTCGAGTGGAGTACAAGGATTACTCCTGGATAGCTCACACTTGAGGTGACTAGGCATAACCCAGATAGGGGCCTTTGGCGGTGTCTGCTTTGTACCATACCTGTGCAGTTGTATATATTGTATCCGTGCTCACTCCCCTGAGTGGTCACGACCCGCTATCTAATCCTAGCTAACAATGCGCAGGGTTCACTGCTGAATATATGCATAAATATAATAGGCAGCATAGGATAAAGGAGGTACATCAAGGGGCGACAAAAACAGGCTATGCAATTGAATAGGGTTGTAATCGTAGCAGCAGCAGTAACAATGCCTAGTGCAAGAAAATCGAAAAAGGTAGGCGATATCTGGGGAAGAGAATGGCTCTGCTTGCCTGGAAGCTCGACGGTAGTGGCAGGGTCGTCGACGAAGTAGTCGTACCCGGCAGCGGTGTAGTCGGCGGTAGCAGCGGGGTCTACCGGAGATTAAGGAGGGAGGAGACAGTAAATACACAACACTAATATACAAACATATGCATGACATGACAGATGAAATGTTAACGGTGTTCTAACGCAGTGCAATGCACGTTGCTTGGAGCGGGAATTCATCCGGTGATGAACTACCGGCTCCGGGTGATTACCGGACAGGGTGTCCGGAGGGGGGAAGGGTTCATGCCGGAGGTGTCGTGGACATCCGACAAATATAAGGGGGGTGTATCCGTGTTAGTTGAACCATTCCGGACAACTTTCGTGTTCGGAATAAATTCATCCGGGTACTTTTTATCGGTACCGGGAATTATCAACAGACAGCCCAAAGGGGGGGGGGGAATGTCGGATAGCGTATCCGTATTCGTTATATTTTTCTGATCAATTTTCATGTATAAAGTTTTTCGATCCGATCTCGGATTATTTTATATGAATTTTCAAAGTTTAAATATCTTTTAAATGAATTTATAATCATTTTTGCATTTCTTTTATTTATTAAACAGAACATTATCCATAACAGGGTTGACTGGTCAAACCTGACCAGTGGGACCCACTGGTCAGCCTCACATGCTTAATAAAACATTTAATTAAATACAAATGTTCACTGGACCCACATGTCATACACTGTTATCTAATAATCAGGTTTAATAACTTAAATACCAAGTGGGGCCCAGGTGTCATTGACTTAGAGCTAAACAAACAGTTTTTCTTTTTAACTAAAAGCCAGGGGGGCCACAGGTCATAGACCTATCTTACTAACAGAGGGTAGTTAGTCATTAGGGGGGGTTAGTGGGTTAATCCCTGGGTGGGTCCCAGGGGTCAGTGGCCTAATAGGCCACACGCAGCACAACACGGCCGGGGCCATGGCCGTGGCTGTGGCCGGCGGCAGCGAGCCGCGGCGGGTGCAGGGGGCACGTGTGTGCGTGCAAGGTACGGGGTGGCGCGGTCTAAGGAGGCCAGGGGCATGGCCAGGGCGCGCACTGGGCACGGGCATGCCCGGCCAAGGCAGCCGCGGTGACGCCCGAAGCAGTGGACGGCGGGGAAGGGTGTTCCGGCGGTCGTTCCGGCGAGGAATAGATGCGGCAGCTCACAGCGGTGCTCGGGGAGGGCTCGTGGTGGCGCGAGGGGGTCGGCGCCGAGCTCCCGGTCGTCAATGGCGGGCCGGTCCGAGGTTGAAGGAACTCCCGATTCGCAGTGGACGTAGCGCCCCGGTTTCGATCGCGAGTACAGGGCGAAGCAGAGGACGCCGGCGATGCTTCCGGACAGCTTGGCGCGGCAGGGCACGGCCGTTGGCCGCGTGCATTCGCCGACAGCGCCCACGGCAGAGCTCGGGTCCAAACGGGGAAATCGCACAGAGGCTAGCGAAAGGGGAACGGAGGGAGGCGCTATGTTTAGGGTTCGTCCAGGGGCACGGGGGGGGGGGGGGGGCACGGCCGCGACTTGTAGTCACCGGGGAGCCGCCGGATTTGCGACACGGCGACGGCGGGAGCCGTGGCACCATGGATGGCCTCCACGGGGGGGTGCGTGAACAGGGGAGGAAGATGATGGGGAGGGGAGTGGGCCGGGGTGGCCGGGCCCAGTGGAGAGGGGAGGGTTCTTGCCCATTAGCGTAGGATAGGTTTTCCCCCTTTTTTTCTTTATGTAATTTCTTTTCTGTTAGCATTTATTTTAGTTGGCATTTTGGACTTTTTGTAAAATATGAAACTAGTCCCATAATTAATATTGCAAATTAATAGAGTGCCACAAAAAGTTTGGGTGCAAAAGAAATTCATTTAATATTTATTTTTATTATGCCACTAGCGAAAGGGGCTATTTTAGCACTTGTTTGAATTGTTTGCAATATTTAAATATTGCAATAAATATCCAATGTTAGTTTAACATGGTCCACTGAATATTTTTGTTTTTATGAAAGTAGTTTCATAATTTTTGGAAAAGATTTTATTGCCACCATATTTTATTATTCCACAAAAAGGCATTTAGGGTTTAAATTGATTTCAATGCAAAGGTCATTTGAATTGAGCTAGGTATTGGTTTGATCCAAGTTGACCAAGGTCATGATCACATTGCATTCCAGGATAACAAAGTGGAAATGGAATTTGAACTGATCCACGTTGATTAAACAAAAGTTTTTAACAGTAGAGATGAACAGTAAACCTTATTACTGTTCACTGACAGTGAGAGTGTTACAAATCTCCCCCACTACAAGAATTCTCGTCCCGAGAATCTAAGCGGTAGAGGGGAAAAGATCGGGGTATTCCTCACGAAGACGATCTTCGCGTTCCCAAGTGGCTTTATCTTCAGAATGATTCAACCACTGAACTTTGAGGAACTTGACGGTCTTGTTGCGGGTTTGACGTTCAGACTGATCGAGAATTCGGCTCGGATGTTCTTGATAAGTCAAGTCCTGTTGCAATTCAATCATATCATGTTCCACTTCATGAATAGGGTCTTTGAAGCAGCGTCGGAGTTGCGACACGTGGAATACATCGTGGACTTGAGAGAGGTTCGGCGGCAATTCCAATCGGTATGCCACTGGTCCACTCCTAGAAAGGATACGGAACGGGCTAATGTAGCGAGGAGCTAACTTGCCTTTGATTCCGAAACGATGAGTGCCTCTCATCGGAGTGACACGGAGGTACGCGTATTCGCCAGGTTGATAGACCATTTCTTTGTGCTTGCGATCATAGTTTCTCTTCTGGCGGGACTGAGCAGCTTTCAGATGTTCACGGATAACGCGAACCTGATCTTCGGCATGCTGTATAATGTCCGGACCAATGAGGGTTTGTTCCCCAGTTTCTGACCAATTCAGAGGGGTTCGACACTTACGTCCATAGAGAACTTCAAAGGGTGCCATCTTCAGACTAGCTTGATAGCTATTGTTGTACGAGAATTCAGCAAATGGAAGAGATTCTGCCCATTTCTTACCGAATGAAATGACACAAGCTCGAAGCATGTCTTCAAGCACTTGGTTGACTCGTTCGACTTGTCCTTGCGACTGGGGGTGATAAGCGGTGCTGAAATTCAGGTGAGTGCCCATAGCTTCTTGGAAACTATCCCAGAACTTCGAGGTAAAAATGCTGCCACGGTCTGAACTGATCTCCAACGGAATACCGTGGAGGGAAACAATTCTGGAAACATACAAGTCTGCCAACTGACTAGCAGAGATCGTCTCCTTGACAGGCAGAAAATGAGCAACCTTGGAGAATCGGTCGATGACGACAAAGATGGCATCATGACCTTTCTGTGATCGGGGAAATCCGGTGACGAAGTCCATTTCAATCTTGTCCCATTTCCATTCAGGAATAGAGAGTGGTTGCAGAGTTCCAGCAGGTCTTTGATGTTCGGCTTTGATGCGACGGCAAACGTCACATTCAGAAACCTATCGGGCAATGTCTTGCTTCATGTTAGGCCACCAGAATTGCTGACGAATGTCTTGGTACATCTTGGTACTACCAGGGTGAATCGACAAAGGAGTATCATGAGCTTCCTTCATGACGCGCGGGGTCAAGTTTAGATTGGGCTTACTCCTAGGGACCACTAAACGATTCTTGAAATACAACGTACCATCATCAGCAACAGTGAAGCATGATGGCTTTCCTCTAGCGATATACTTCTTGATCTTCTCGACATCAGAGTCACATGTTTGTATCCACTTGATGGTGCTGTGGAGGTCCGGCCCAACAACAAGGTTATTCACATGTCCCTGCGGAACAATTTCAAGGTTCAACTTGCGGAGCTCTTCATACAGAAGTGGCTGCTCTATCTGGACTTCAAGTTCAGAACAGTAGGCTTTGCGGCTTAAGGCATCGGCCACCACATTAGCTTTGCCAGGGGTGTACGAAATTCCCATCTTGTAGTCGGCTATTGTCTCGAGCCATCTCTGCTGGCGGAGATTCAGGTCGGGCTGAGTAAAAAGGTACTTCAGGCTTTGGTGGTCGGTGAAGATCTCGCAACGATTACCGACGAGGTAATGTCGCCACAGCTTCAATGCATAAATTACCGCTGCCAATTCGAGATCATGAGTTGGATAGTTTTCTTCGTGAGCACGCAACTGACGAGAGCCATAAGCAATTACTTTGCGCTCTGGCATTAGGACACATCCTAATCCTTGACGAGACGCGTCGCAATAAATCACGAAGTTCTTCTGAGTATCAGGAGGAGCAAGAACCGGGGGAGAAGTGAGCTTGTCCTTCAGAGCTTGAAAACTTTCTTGACATTTATCAGTCCACTCAAACTTGACGCCTTTGTGAAGTAGATTAGTCAGAGGCTTGGCAATCTTGGAGAAATTCTCGACAAAACGGCGGCAATAGCTGGCAAGGCCGAGGAAACTTCGGACTTGCTTGACAGTCCTGGGCGGAGTCCAATCAAGAATAGCCTGGATACGTTCGGGGTTGACGGCAACACCATCCTTGGAAATCACATGACCAAGGTAGGTTACTTCAGGAAACCAAAACTCACACTTTGAGTACTTAGCATACAGTTTGTGTTCTCGAAGCTTTTCCAGTATAAGGCGAAGATGTTCAGCATGTTCTGCATCGGTCTTGGAGTAAATCAATATATCATCCAGATAAACCACGACGAACTTGTCGAGGTATTCCATGAATATATAGTTCATCAATCTGGAGAAGGTGGCTGGTGCATTCGTCAAGCCAAAGGACATGACAGTGTACTCGTATGAACCATAGCGAGTAATGAATGCAGTCTTCGGGATGACCTCATCACGGACCCGGATCTGATGGTAACCCAACCTTAAATCGAGTTTTGAAAACACCGTGGACCCAGCAAGTTGATCATAAAGATCATTTATCCGAGGGAGGGGGTACTTGTTCTGTATCGTGGCCTGGTTGATAGGTCGGTAATCTTGGACCAATCGGTTCGTGCCATCACTCTTCTTGACAAAGAGCGAAGGTGCTCCCCAAGCAGAGGAACTAGGACGGATGAAGCCTTTCTCGAGGGCCGTGTCGATCTCCTTCTTCAATTCAAGGAGGTGGTGAGGTGGCATCTTATATGGGCGCTTGGCAATAGGGACGTTGCCGGGCTTCAAGTCGATGACGAATTCAACTTCCCTAATCGGGGGTATCCCCGGTAGTTCTTCTGGGAATACGTCGGTAAAATCACAGACGATTGGGACTTTCTCAATCCCTTCGAGAGGTGCGACTTTCAAGGCATTCAGAGCATATATACGAGCTTCGGCATTCATCGACACAATGGCAGTGTGACTCACAATCGCGCCAGAAGGATGAAAAAGTTGGATGACCTTGGTGCCACAATAAAGTGCGGCTTCGTGGGCTTTCAGCCAATCCATACCCAAGATAAGGTCAATAGTGGAGGTTTTCAGAATATGTGGGGAGACAAGGAACTCAATCCTTTCGATCTCGACAGTGATGTTAGGTGCCAGCATGTCAACGTGACACATGCCGCCGGGTGTTTTAAACGGCCAAGGGGGTGCGCATCTTTTCGTGGTATATGCCATGCTTAGATGCAAATGCTCCAGACATAAATGAATGCGATGCTCCTGTATCAAATAAAACAGTAGCAGGTATTGAGTTAACGAGGAGTGTACCCATCACTGTAGCGGGCTGTGCCTGAGCTGCTTCAACATCAATGTTGTAAGCATGACCACGAGCATGAGGATTTGACCCAGTATTATAGTTGAGGGTCCCATTGTTGCCACGACCATATCCGCGGCCAGCAGGGTGAACTACCAGTTGATTCTGTCGATGAGGGCAGTCTCTGGAAATATGGCCTGGCTAACGGCACTTGAAACACAGGCCATCTTGAGGACGGAGGGGTGCAGTCTCAATCTTCGGCTGTCTCGGCGGGGGCCGAGGCAAACAAGGTGCAACATACGACGGCCTTGGTGCAGGGGCATTTGGACGAAACACACTGTGTGGAAGCCAAACGCGTTGTTTCTGTGCTGTGCCCGAAGATGAGCCAGCATCACGGGGGCGCTTCGGCGAACCACCGAACTTCAGCTGAGCAGTCTCAAGAGTGATAGTCTGATTCACCACGGTGGCGAAGTTGGGGAAGACGTGCAAAGCAAGTGCAAGCTGGAGATCTAGGTTGAGTCCATCACCGAACTTCTCCTGCCTACTTGCATCATTGGGGAGGTCACTTGCAGCATAGCGGGAGAGGCAGAGGAATTCCCTCTGGTATGCCTCGACAGTTTTGTTGCCCTGAACGAGGTTGCGGAACTCGGCCTTCATACGGTTCAAAATCGCCTGGGGGACATAACGAGCGCGGAAAGCAGTCTTGAAGTAATTCCAGGTGACAACAATCCCTTCAGCTAGCGAGCCCTTGTAAGTGTCCCACCACTGAGCAGCGGGGCCACGCAGGAAATAGGACGCGAAGTTGACGTAATCAGCAGCGCTCACATTAGCGAACTCCAGCTGATGAGTGGTGTCACAAAGCCAATCATCGGCATCCAGCGGCTGCTCTGGCTGGTGGAAGAGAGGGGGATTGAGACGCATGAAATCCCGCAGAGTAACCACAGGCGGTTGGTTCTGGTGCTGGTTCTGGTTCTGATTCTGGTTCTGGAGCTGATCAATGACTCCTTGCATAAACACTTGGTTCATCTGAAACTGCTGCATCATCGCGGCCATGTAGTCCGGCGGCGGAGGTGGATCGTTGGCACCACGACCAAGACCACGACCACCACGACCAGCCATCCTGCTAGAATTTAACAGGGGTATTTCAGCGATGAAGATTTTAACGAGATGCCGGAAACGAGTAATAGGTAAAGCGACAACAAAGAGGAGGCGCGGATATATAGGAGTAGTCATATAAGACAATACACATCCCCACATAGAATCAATCGAAAATCGGGCAGCGTAACGTCGTAGAAATTAAGGAAAAAGGACACACTAGGCGGCGCGCAGACCGTGGTAAGGATTACACGACGCGACATGGATTCCACTATGTCAATCACGCCACAAGAAAACTGTTGGCCACAGGAGTTAATGCCAGAGGACGCGCGGCCTGCCCAGAATGAGAATGGGATCCGCGGTCCGGGACCTGGGGTAGGACTCCTGCAACACGACTCAATCAATGGGAGAAGCACCAAAAACGCCGGGTGGAATCAAGAGAACGTGATCCTAATGTCAGATTTTGTAAAACTTACCAGCAAGGATAAGAGAGCAGATTCCCAGAGCATAGGTAAGGAGAAAATGATCCTAATACCATAGATATCACACGTAGTGACATCGATGTGGACCCGTAAGCCAAATATTAAGTTAGCAAAATAGTTTTTCAAACTCTAGACTCAACTTCGACCAGGTAGTGGTGGGGTGGCTTCCTACAGGCAGTCGGCTCTGATACCAACTTGTGACGCCCCCAAAATCAATCCGTGCACAGTAATCATACACACAGGATACACGGCTGAGATTAGGGTGCCACGGTGAGAATATCACAGCACAACACTAAACACAAAAGGATAAACCAATATGTTACAATAAAGGGGGTCACTCGGACCCGAATACATAAGTCATACAAACCATAATATCTGAGTATACACATAGTTAGTCAAGTTTTGCCTTAAGAAGGCTAGCACAAATAACATCAGAGATACAGATCGAAAAGGCAAGGCCTCCTGCCTGGGAGCCTCTGAAACTACTCCTGGTCCTGGTCAGCGGGGGTCTCGACGTAGTAGTATCCGCCTCCGGGGTACTCCTGCTCATGGGCTCCAACGTCGACTGCAGCGGCCGATCAGGCAAAGCGAAAAAGGGGAAATAAAGCAAAGGTGAGTATCTAGTATACCCGCGAGTCTTACGTCCGCTACTAAGCATTATGCATTCTATCAATGGAAAGAAGAGGCTGTATATAGTGGAATACAAGATAGAAATCAGAATAAGGGTAAGAAGCTAGACCTATCGAAGACTAGCATCTTCCGACGATGTCTTGCAGCATGAGGTAAGAATCAGCCAACAGTTCATATAAAGCATAAAGTAACAACGAAGCAGAAGTTGCTGCAACATTGTATAATATAAGTTGTAATGATTAACAATAATAATAATGCCTCCGAGTTCACCTCCTCGACATCCCCGCGAGGAAGAAAACCCGGAACCATAAAGTTTAATAATAATAGTTTCTAGTGGTAAGATCCAGCTTCAGCATAAAGCGTCCTATTACCATGGACACGGCTATTCGAATAGATTAAACTCCCTACAGGGGTGCACTACTGTTCAGCCTGCACGCTCGGATCTCCAGAGTGGCGGGAACCTGGTTAGGGAACGCTCCACCAAAGCTATCCGACACGACGCAGCCTATCCTGGGCTCAGCAGAGAGGCCAGCCGCCGGACTATATCCTATGCGCCAAGGGGTCTAGGTTCCTCACCCTTGCACGCTCCTGCACGCTACGAGACTGGCCGGTGAAGCAAAAGCAAATCCAAAACACACCTGCTGAAGCAAATAAGACAAGACCGCTTCCCGTCTATCAGCCCGTGGTACTGCTGACGTCTGAACAGCTTCCGGACAAACTACGACGCAGGGGAGCCCATACTCCTTATCCCACGTGAAGGTAGTGCGTACAGACCAACAGGTCTCTCAAGTCATCCGCCGAACCATTTAGCAGTTTAATTAACCTGCGTGACAACCATTATCGTTGTCCCGACTTAACCGACCCGCTGTCAACGACAGCAGTCAGGACCACCAGTAACGTCGGTGCCTGCCCTGTCGTCCCACCAAGTCACTGCGGTTACCAACAAGGTGAACCGTCTCCTTACCTTGTCTCGCGTGTGCTCTTGGTAGAGCTCGACTTTCGTGGTTTGGTAACTCTCGCGAGATACGAACAGGGGCCAAGCACGCCAGTAACGTCGGTCGTACTCTCCCTGTCGTTCCCGACGATATACCGCTCGCGGGCACCGTTGGGTCGCCCGACTTTCTTACCTTTAAAGACAACCGCTGTTCAGGACCCTATGGCGGCAAGACAAAGTCAGCCTCGAGTGGAGTACAAGGATTACTCCTAGATAGCTCACACTTGTGGTGACTAGGCATAACCCAGATAGGGGCCTTTGGCGGTGTCTGCATTGTACCGTACCTGTGCAGTTGTATATATTGTATCCGTGCTCACTCCCCTGAGTGGTCACGACCCGCTATCTAATCCTAGCTAAGAATGCGCAGGGTTCACTGCTGAATATATGCATAAATATAATAGGCAGCATAGGATAAAGGAGGTACATCAAGGGGCGACAAAAACAGGCTATGCAATTGAATAGGGTTGTAATCGTAGTAGCAGCAGTAACAATGCCTAGTGCAAGAAAATACGGAAAAGGTAGGCGATATCTGGGGAAGAGAATGGCTCTGCTTGCCTGGAAGCTCGACGGTAGGGGCAGGGTCGTCGACGAAGTAGTCGTACCCGGCAGCGGTGTAGTCGGCGGTAGCAGCGGGGTCTACCGGAGATTAAGGGGGGAGGAGACAGTAAATAAACAGCAATAATATACAAACATATGCATGACATGACAGATGAAATGTTAACGGTGTTCTAACGCAGTGCAATGCACGTTGCTCGGAGCGGGAATTCATCCGGGGATGAACTACCGGCTCCGGGTGATTACCGGACAGGGTGTCCGAATGGGGGAAGGGTTCATGCCGGAGGTGTCGTGGACATCCGACAAACATAAGGGGGGTGTATCCGTGTTAGTTGAACCATTCCGGACAACTTTCATGTTCGGAATAAATTCATCCGGGTACATTTTATCGGTACCGGGAATTATCGACAGACAGCCCGGAGGGGGGGAATGTCGGTGTTCGTTGTGTTAGAGGGGTGTGGTTGGTATACGGATAGCGTATCCGTATTCGTTATATTTTTCTGATCAATTTTCATGTATAAAGTTTTTCTATCAGATATACGGATTATTTTATATGAATTTTCAAAGTTTAAATCACTTTTAAATCAATTTAAAATCATTTTTGCATTTCTTTTATTTATTAAACAGAACATTATCCATAACAGGGTTGACTGGTCAAACCTGACCATTGGGACCCACTGGTCAGCCTCACATGCTTAATAAAACATTTAATTAAATTCAAATGTTCACTGGACCCACATGTCATACACTGTTATCTAATAATCAGGTTTAATAACTTAAATACCCAGTGGGGCCCAAGTGTCATTGACTTAGAGCTAAACAAACAGTTTTTCTTTTTAACTAAAAGCCAGGGGGGCCACAGGTCATAGACCTATCCTACTAACAGAGGGTAGTTAGTCATTAGGGGGGGGGGGTTAGTGGGTTAATCCCTGGGTGGGTCCCAGGGGTTAGTGGCCTAATAGGCCACACGCAGCACAGCACGGCCAGGGCCATGGCCGTGGCTGTGGCCGACGGCAGCGAGCCGCGGCGGCTGCAGAGGGCGCGGTCGCGCGGGCGCGCGTGTGCGTGCAAGGTACGGGGTGGCGCGGTCTAAGGAGGCCAGGGGCATGGCCAGGGCGTGCACTGGGCACGGGCATGCCCGGCCACGGCAGCCGCGATGACGCCCGAAGCAGTGGACGGCGGGGAAGGGTGTTCCGGCGGTCGTTCCGATGAGGGGAGAGGAGGGAGAGATGCGGCAGCTCACAGCGGTGCTCGGGGAGGGCTCGTGGTGGCGCGAGGGGGTCGGCGCCGAGCTCCCGGTCGTCAATGGCGGGCCGGTCCGAGGTTGAAGGAACTCCCGATTCGCAGTGGACGTAGCGCCCCGGTTTCGATCGCGAGTACTGGGCGAAGCAGAGGACGCCGGCGATGCTTCCGGACAGCTTGGCGCGGCAGGGCACGGCCGTTGGCCGCGTGCATTCGCCGACGACGCCCACGGCAGAGCTCGGGTCCAAACAGGGAAATCGCACAGAGGCTAGCGAAAGGGGAACGGAGGGAGGCGCTAGGTTTAGGGTTCGTCCAGGTGCACGGGGGGGCACGGCCGCGACTTGTAGTCGCCGGGGAGCCGCCGGATTTGCGACACGGTGACGGCGGGAGCCGTGGCACCATGGATGGCCTCCACGGGGGGGTGCGTGAACAGGGGAGGAAGATGATGGGGAGGGGAGTGGGCCGGGGTGGCCGGGCCCAGTGGAGAGGGGAGAGTTCTTGCCCATTAGCGTAGGATAGGTTTTCCCCCTTTTTTTTTCTTTATGTAATTTCTTTTCTGTTAGCATTTATTTTAGTTGGCATTTTGGACTTTTTGTAAAATATGAAACTAGTCCCATAATTAATATTGAAAATTAATAGAGTGCCACAAAAAGTTTGGGTGCAAAAGAAATTCATTTAATATTTATTTTTATTATGCCACTAGTGAAAGGGGCTATTTTAGCACTTGTTTGAATAGTTTGCAATATTTAAATATTGCAATAAATATCCAATGTTAGTTTAACATGGTCCACTGAATATTTGTGTTTTTATAAAAGTAGTTTCATAATTTTTGGAAAAGATTTTATTTCCACCATATTTTATTATTCCACAAAAAGGCATTCAGGGTTTAAATTGATTTCAATGCAAAGGTCATTTGAATTGAGCTAGGTATTGGTTTGATCCAAGTTGACCAAGGTCATGATCACATTGCATTCCAGGATAACAAAGTGGAAATTGAATTTGAACTGATTCAAGTTGATTAAACAAAAGTTTTGAACGGTAGAGATGAACAGTAACCCTAATTACTGTTCACTGACAGTGAGAGTGTTACACCTTGACACCCCTACCCGCAGTGCGATCCACATTGCTAGTTCTGACTCCGAGGATAGTTCCGATGGTTCCGCTGACTGCCAGTGCCCGCTCCCTCACGACTAGGACGAGGTCGAGTAGTATGGTCGTTTCCACCGTTGTGATATGCATGTTGTCAACTGCCGTATGAGCAGTACCCGTTATGCCATCCATGCTAGTTGTTATGTATGAGATCATGATGCTATGTATAATTATGAGGTTGTTTCGCTGTTTCATTCGGATTTTGTTGATGATGTTCTCATATTCCCTGTTTTGGTGTAGGTGATTCAGACGGATCCTTGCTTGCTTTCGCCTATATGGCACCACGCCTGGTTCTGTGCTGATTCTTGGTCGGCCGTCCGGGGTGGATGCCTCCTTTTTCCTTATCTTTCAGCGACTGTCTTGTTTTCTGAGCTGCTTTTCGGCCGTCTCAGGCAGTCGTTGAGTTTCTTTTCGCAGTGGAGACCCTATGTTCTGAGCTGCTTTCTCGGCCGTCTTATGGGACCTCTTCCTTCTTCTTAATCACCCTGCTCCAAGCTCTGAGCTGTTTTGCGGCCGTCTTGAGCAAGTGGTGAGTTACCCAGGCAACGCCCCAGATCCGAGTTGTCAAGACCGTTCTGGTAGCTGCTGGATTAATTGCCGTTTTATCAAGGGATTCGGATGACCACCAACCACCACCTCTTCGAGTTTCGAGTTTCTTCCGCTTTTCCGTCACTTCGCCTATTTCCCTCTTTGTGGTTTCTCATGATATTGGTGCTCTATTTGGGAACTGATATAGGATGAGGCGAGGTGAGTGCAGCCACTCGGGTGATGACGACACCCCCGTCGTCGATCCGCCAGGCAAGCTGGACTGTCACCCGAGCGTCCACCACCTCCTCCGCCTCAGGCACCTACCACAGAGCAGGTTATCAGGATGTTTGAGGAAAGAAGAAACCAGGAACTCATGGAATTACTGCGAGGCATGCAAAACATTGTGGGACAGAATCAGAATCAAGAATCACGTTCCAAGCTATCTGACTTTCAGCGCACCCGACCACCGAGCTTTGATCAGGCAACAAACCCCATTGAGGCTGATGATTGGCTGAGAACCATGGAAAAGAAGCTGGAAATCGCTCACTGTGATGAGGCTGTTGGTATGCCACGCAAGAAGGAAGCAACGGTATGCTAGATCACCACCTCCGAGATGGACAAAATCCCTGTTGTCAGAGAGTTTCCAGATGTGTTCCCAGAAGAATTGCCGGGTATGCCGCCAGACAGGGAGCTGGAGTTCGCCATCGAGCTTGTCCCCGGTACTTCCCCTATATACAAGAAGTATTATCGGATGCCTTCCACCGAACTGGTGGAACTAAAGAAACAGCTGGATGAGCTATTGCAGAAGGGGTACATTCGCCCCAGCACCTCACCTTGGGGGTGACCGGTATTATTTGTCAAGAAGAAAGATGGCACTTTGCGGATGTGTGTGGACTACCGCCCCCTGAATGAAGTCACCATCAAGAACCAGTATCCACTGCCACACATCAATGACTTGTTCGACCAAATGAAAGGTGCCCGGGTATTCTCTAAGATCGATCTTCGTACAGGCTATTACCAGCTGAAGTTCCGAAAGGAAGACATTCCCAAGACAGCCTTCACCACCAGATATGGCCTGTATGAGTTCACGGTCATGTCCTTCGGCTTAACAAATGCCCCAGTTTATTTTATGGGCATGATGAACAAGGTCTTCATGGACTTTCTGGACAAGTTCGTGGTGGTATTCATCGATGACATACTCATATATTCCAAAAGTGAAGAAGAGCATAAGCAGCAGCTTCGTACGGTGCTGGAACGACTGCGAGCTCGTCGCCTTTATGCCAAGTTCAGCAAGTGCGAATTTTGGTTAAAGAAGGTGGGATTTCTGGGTCACATTCTGACGGCTAAAGGAGTAGCCGTAGATCCCAACAAGGTGTCCGATGTGTTGAATTGGAAGGCACCAACCACCGTGACGGAAGTCCGAAGTTTCTTAGGATTGGCGGGATATTACCGCCGATTCATCGAAGGGTTCTCCAAGATCGCCAAGCCAATGACCGAGCTGTTGAAGAAGAACCAGAAATTTGTCTGGACCAAGGAATGCAGTGAAAGCTTCGAGCAACTCAAGACCAAGCTCACATCAGCCCCTGTTTTGACTCTACCGGACATCCACAAGGGATTTGATATATATTGCGATGCCTCCAAGCATGGCCTTGGCTGCGTGCTAATGCAAGAAGGGAGAGTTGTGGCATACGCCTCCAGACAGCTACGCCAACATGAAGTAAACTACCCCACGCATGACCTGGAACTGGCTGCTCTGGTATACGCATTGAAATTGTGGAGGCATTATCTCATCGGGCAACGGTGTGAGGTGTACACCGATCATAAAAGTCTCAAGTACATCTTCACGCAGCCGGACCTCAACCTCAGGCAGAGAAGGTGGCTCGAGTTAGTCAAGGATTACGATCTCGGGATAAATTATCACCCCGAGAAGGCTAACGTGGTCGCCGACGCCCTTAGCCGCAAGCCAAGTTCAGTGAACGTACTCTGGGAAAGGCTCCGCCCTCAGCTACGGGAGGAAGTCACCCAACTCAACCTCGTGTTGTGTGACTCAATGACCAGGAAGACATTGGAAATCACCCCAACCTTGGTAGAGGATATTAAGGGAGCGCAAACTCAAGATCCGGAAATCCTAGAAATCAAGGAGCGGATTCCGCGTGGCAAGGCCGAATCCTTTCAAATGGATGCCCAAGAAGTGCTATGGTTTGAAAACTGGATATGTGTACCGGACCAGGCTAATCTGAGGCAACAAATACTGCGAGAAGCACATGAGTCCGCATATTCCATCCACCCTGGAAGCACCAAGATGTACCGGGATTTGAAGACCACATTTTGGTGGCCCGGAATGCGCAAAGACATCGCATATTATGTGGCATGCTGCGACATATGCAACAGAGTCAAAGCCGAGCACCAAAAGCCAGCTGTATTACGGCAACCCCTGCAAGTTCCGCAGTGGAAGTGGGATGATATATGCATGGACTTCATTGTAGGGCTCCCAAGGACCGGCCGAGGTCACGACTCCATATGGGTCATTGTGGATATGCTCTCCAAGGTGGCCCACTTTATTCCTGTCAGGACCACTTACCGAGCTGATCAATTGGCAGAGTACATGTCCCGGATTGTCAGTCTCCACGGAATACCAAAGACCATCACCTCAGACAGAGCGTCAGTATTCACGTCCGCATTCTGGCTACGAATTTACGAAGCCTTGGGGACTGTACTCAAGCACAACACTGATTACCATCCCCAAACAGATGGCCATACAGAGCGAGTAAATCAGATATTGGAGGATATGCTCAGGGCATGTGTATTAGCCCACGGGTCCAAGTGGGAGGACTGCTTGCCACACCCAGAATTCTCATACAACAACAGTTACCAGGCCAGCCTCAAGATGTCACCCTTTGAAGCTCTATATGAGCGAAAATGCCGCACCCCATTGAACTGGTCACAGACAGGGGACAGTCGCATCTTTGGCACCGACTTAATGCTTGAAGCAGAAAAGCAAGTCAAGGAAATTCAGGACCGGTTGAGAGCCGCCAAGTCTCGACAATAGAGTTACCATGACACCAAGCATCGAGAGGTGAACTTTGAGCCTGGAGAATACGTCTATCTCTGAGTGACGCCAATGAAAGGAGTAAGGAGACTCCAGACCCGGGGAAAACTTGCCCAAAGGTATGTCGGGCCATTCCCAATAATGGCTAAGCGGGGAAAAGTAGCATACCAGCTGGATCTACCCCCGGAAATTGCAGATATCCATGACGTATTCCATGTATCGCAACTACGCAAGTGTGTCTCTCCACCAATCAAACGAGTGGATGTGAAGGAGTTAGAGCTGGCCCAGCATCTGACATATGAGGAGAAACGAGTAAGGATTTTGGATGAGATGGAAAGGACTACCCGCAGTAAGGTAATACGGTTTTACAAGGTGCTCTGGAGCGCCATTCTGAGGAAGAAGCCACCTGGGAAAGGGAAGAGTTTCTGAGGGCTGCATACCCGTATATGTTCCCCGGGCAACCAAATATCGAGGACGAGATTTACCCTAAGGTGGGTAGGTTTGTGACACCCTGGTTTTTGGCCCCTTTTTAGTTGCCACTTTATTTGCTGATTTTCTGGAATTTGAAATATTTGCTTGGATTTTATCAACTCGGATGGCCTTGATCAATTGGGCCTATTTTTTTCCCTAGGCCAAGTGACCCCTAAACCCCTCTCCTCTATGGCTATGATCAATCTTTGTCAAATTAGCCCATGCCCTATTTTTATTTCTCACAAAAATACCTTTTTGCTAAAGGAAATTGGTCTTCTTCCTCTCCTTTTTGAAGCTAGCCTCACTTCTTCTCATCCTTTTGGCTTGAAACTTTTTGTGCTAAGCAAGGGAGACATGCCTCATGATTCTATGCAAAAACATGGGCAAGTTTAGTACAAAGTTTTCCCTCTAAAAATTCTTTTTCATTTCTGACTAGAGAGGCACTTTGTGAAGCAAGTACCCTGTAGACTTATCCATTTTCCCTGAAATTTTTACCACTTCAACACCTTCCTAGATAACCCAGGCACACCAAGATTCAGCCCCAAAAGCCTAGCCAAACTCCGTGTGTAAATTCTCAAATTTCCTGCAGAAACCTATTTTTGAAGCTAGCAAGTGCTTGAGCCCACCTGTTAGCCTCCCAGCCCCTCACCCATGCTACTGGACGTTGGATACGTGCCAAAGACATAGTGCGCGCGCCCAGAACGCCCTCAGTGCACGCATGCCAGGGGTGAGCACGCGCACTGCCTGCCACAGGCGTGCTCTGGCCATGGCCGTGAGGTCGCCATCACGGGCACGCCGCACCCCGAGCCCCCGCGGAAATTTGCTCGTGTCTTTGGCCGTGGTGGAACACCCGTGCGCCACCTGGCTCACCCCAAAGCCCCGCCACCCACCGGAGACCTCGTCGTCGCCGCTGTGGCCTGTCTGGATTCCGCGCGTAGTGGCCACAGTGGCACGCACGCCTCCACGTTGCCCGCGTCGTCTTGCTCGCGTCCCCTACCCCTAGCAAGCACGCGTGACACCTGAGCCCCCTCAAAGCCGCGCCGCCCGTCGATGCAGAGCCTCCGCCGCAGCCACGCACGAGCTGTCTCTTCGCCCCACTGATGCAGAGAACCAGGGCACGCACGCACGCGTGCTACACCGTCATTGGAACCCCCTAGAGCTCACTCAAGCCCCCACTGCTCACCCGCACGCGAGCACGGCGCTGTCGTCTTCTGACCGGTGATACCCGTGGTGGAATCCTGAGCCCGCCTATAAATTGGTGCCTCCCATTGCTCGCAGCCATCACCACTCACCCCCACACCACTCCTAGAGAGCGCAAACAAGGAGAAGACCGGCCGGGGAGGCCCCTGGTCGAAGATCGCATCGCAGCGCCGCCGCCACCGTAGCTGGAGGAGAGCCTAGAGAAGCCGTCAGACCATCGTTCGAGGAGTTCCGGGTACGTAGCTGCTCGCCATGGTCCCCTGCGTCTCGTACCCTAGCCCTAGCTCACACTCGAGGCCTCCTCGCCGGCGAACCACCCTCGCCGGAGCCGCGACCTCTCTTTCCCTCTCTGTTTTATTTAACCTGACGCCCTGACCCCACCCGTCAGCCACTCCAGCCGCTCCGAATCATTTTTAAGTGGAGGCACCCGCGTAGGTTTAAGGCTTCGACGTGGCCCTCTCTGGTTATTTCTCTGTAAATTGTTTAAATCTATTTAAAATGGAATTTTGACCAAACTTTGACCATGAATAACTCCTAAACCACAAGGCCAAATGAGTTGATTCATTTTGCTACATTTTTCTTTTGAGCCCCTCTTCAAGTTGGCAAAATGTGGGAACTTGATTCACTGTTTAGGTCCACTGGACAGTGAAGGAGTGCATTGGACTTATTTTCTTTTTCCACTTGTTTTATTTATTTTAGAGAGTGATCAAGTGCTTGCAGGAGACCAGGAGTTCAAGGATACTCCACTTGACCAAGGAAAGCCATAACAATCTGGTCATGAGGAGCTTAAGTTATTTTTTTTATGATTTAAATCGTTTCTTGGGTTTATTTTAATTGCCTTCACATTGCTTGCTAATAAAAATAAATAACCATAATAAGTCGATTGGTATAAACATGCTATGCTACTGATTTTATCATGTCACTCTAGTTCATATCACCATCATGTTTATTTTGCTGCCATGCCTATGTCGGAATCATGCTAGTGATGATCATGCTCCTGATTATTTGCCATGTTGGGTGATGCATATTCATGATAGTAGTTCATACTCATGCCATGTTGCCATGTCTTCATATTGCTATTCACCTAATGAATAAAATTGTTGACCAAGTGCCACCAAACCGAGCTTATTCGTGCAGCCACATTTGCTTGTATGGGCAGGCCTTGACTCGGGCTATCGTAGTGCCTTCTACGTACATCACCCAGTAGGGGAGGTTATGCACGCACGCTACCCTGATCAGGTAGGTGGTGATAATCTCGAAATCCAAAGTTGTTTACCCGGGAGTCCCAGTGGGACAAGTTGCCACAAGGTGGATGGGTGGTTGAGGTGGTAACGTGGACACCTAACCATAGGGATACCCAAGACCGTGTGTCGGTGAGTCCGTAGGGAGGTAACGTTGTAGTCGTGTTTCGTTGGAGATGTCCTAGTCCACTCCTGCGGTGCGAGTTCCAAGGATCCTGTGGGACAAGTACCGAGGTGCTGGATGAAGGAGGAACTCCATAATGTGGGTAACATGCACAAACTCTGCAGAGTCAAAATCTATTCGAATAACCACATCCTTGGTCATGGGACACAGTTCGTACTAGGTCACACGGAGGTCAACACTAATCTGTTTAATAATATGAATGTTAATGCTAAAACTATGATCAAGTGGTTGGTTGGGTGGTAACTGAGGACACCTAACCTGTTGAGTGGACGAGCTACGACCCGTATGATGGTGGGTCAAGAGATGACCCGGTTACGGAGTCCGCACGACTCGGAGGTAAGCTGGATGCATCATGTGATGTTCATGAAACAAGTGTTACTATTATTCATGCCATGTTTGCCATGTTATTGTTTGCATTATTGCCATGCTATTGTTTCTCCTGATGACTTGGCTGTGATGAGCTTGCAAGTACATTCAATGTACTGACCTGGCGTGTCATGCCAGATGCAGGAGGTGTCGCACCTGAAGAGTTGGCTGAGCTGTACTACGCGAACTAGGCCGTGTCCCAGCAGTGTCCCCGTGGATTGGAGTCCCGTCACCTCGCTATTCCGCTGCCGTAGAGTCCTTCGTCGATCGTATCGAGGCCCCGAGTTGTGACATAAATAATGTTAATAGTGTTGCCGCACGAGATGTGCCGCCATGCCTCGTAGCAGTTGTAATCCCGAACCTATGTACCTGTATAATTACTATGAAGCGGTTGTATTCTGTATCAATATGTTGGGCATTGCCAGAAGACTTGATCTCTGGGCTGGCAATGTAAGGTAAACCGGTTTCTCTAAGCCGGGGTGCCACACACAGTGCTGGAAAACAGGCTGCAAGAACCAGGAAATCAGGTGTTCATTAAATACAAGACTACAAGCAACTGCAAGCAGTTACTTCTAGCCTTGGGGGCTTCTCCCATCGGGAGCACGGCCGTGCCCCCGATGATGAAGCAACACATACACGAATCATCTTACCAGCTTGGAGACATGATCGAAAGCACGGGCCTTGTCTTCAATCGCCAGATCAACACGGCCAAAGTACGGAGGACAAAGCCCAGTCGGCCTGGGCTGAGGAGCAGTAGAACTAGGCACTCCTGAAGGAGGCACACCGGTAACGACACCCGCAGTCAAAACGGCAGGAGTCGCCGTCGGCCCAGATTGACCAGCGGCAGTCGAGTGGTCCTCAGGACGCTTGGCCGCCGCCCTGAGCTCGTCGATTTCAGATCAGTAACAACTGCGCTGGTGCATGAAGCAGCCGGAGCAGGCGCAGCACTACAAAATAAAGCATTATCAGTCGCAAGATGAAGGAAAAAGAAACGGGCACTAATTCAGCAGAATCTTACCCGACACGTGCACCACGAGGACGCCCCAACCTCCCAAGCCTGGCCCTCTTGGGAGGAAGGGCCGGAGCAACAGCCGAAGGGGAAGGCCCAGCAAAAGGAGCAGCAGAAGGGACAACATCACCTAATGCGGCATGATGTTCAGCATCCAAGGGGCGCGACCGCTTCACACGGAAGGGACTCGAGTCCTCACTATCTCCGGTCTCCACTAGCACAATCTCAGCATTAACAGCCGGCACAACATTACCAGCTGCGGAAGCATCAGGCTCTTCACGAATATCGGCGTCTTCCGGCTGCGGAGGATTACACGGCACTGGAGCATGGCCTTGCAAGACAAGCAATGTCAACAACAAAACAAAACGAAGTACTCGCCCAAACAAATGAAAGAACATGGGCACCAACCGGCGGCGGAGGATGATCAGAAGCATATGGAAGGACAAGGCGCATCTCGGAAATACTAGAGCACTTGGTCACATGCTGGATACGAGCCAGCAAGGCATCAGGTTCTAGCTCTTCAGGCGAGCATCTCGTCAAGTCATCGAGTCCCTCGTACTGCCACATAGGGCGATCCCGATGCTGCAACGGTTGAACTCGCCTCCCCACAAACACAGAGATATGTTGACCACCAGTCAAGTTATCCTTCAACACAGAAATCCTCTCCAAAAATGGAGTCAGTGCAGACGACTCCACCTCACATAAAGAATGAGACCACGAAGGTTGTCTGACCACTCGTGTGCCCGGATTGAAAGAACCAAGACCAAATCGCTGACCAACAATGCAGCGATCCTTCAGATAAAACCAGCCTCTCCGGAAGCCACTAACCGAATCGATCTTCTCCAAGTCAAAGTATGAATGTTTGTCCCCAATGGAGATACCCACTCGACCCACGGCGTATTCACAGTTTGTCCTTTTTACATTGAAAAGGCGTCTCCAAAGTCCCCAATGGGGATAAATCCACAGGAAGGCCTCACAAAGGGTGATAAAACACGCAATGTGCAAAATCCCATTGGAAGTAAGGTCATGCAACTGGAGCCGATAGGAATACAGCAATCCCCGAACGAAAGGATGCAGCGGAAGAGCAAACCCACGGTGGAAGAAAGCCTGGAAGCATACCCGCTCATCGGCCGCCGGCGCTGGAGTCGACTCATCGCCAGGAAGACGGGCATCGCCCGCCACCACCATGCCATCAGCAACCAGCGCATCCAGATCTTCAGCCCCGAACGTGGACCGCTCCCACTTGCCAGACATCTTGGCCGACTCGATGGCAGCACGGGAGCGCTTGGACATAGATCTCACAGCAGCACGTAGAGAGGAAAAGATGAAGGCTCAGGAACACGAAGGAAAACAGAGAAAGAGGAGGAAGGCAATGGTTGGTTAAAACCTACAATTCACCCGGCCGCATGGTATTTAACTCAAGAGCCTGGCAAGAAGGGCCACCGGCCAACCTTTTCGCCCAGTAAAACGTGCCACGATCCCGTACAGAGGCAAAAACCATGGAAAACCCAACCGGCGCAGTAACATCACCGCCCACTACGCGCACAAAAAGAGGACCATGATCGCGCGACGCAAAAATTTCGGCGGGACAGCGCCAAGTCATTTCACACGATAGACCGCGGAGGTCAACAAATTGTAGAAGACCACGCCAACATCATATCACAGCAAGGCGTACGCAGCACGCCATCAAGGCCCAGAGATTCCATCTTTACGATCTTTTTCCCAAGGAATAAAAACATCTTACTCCCATCGGGAGCGTACATCATAAGAGTCCCGGGTGCTCCCTCACCTAAAAGGTTAGCCACGTTCTCGAGTGAACACTCACACTTATGAGAGTCTTGGGTGCCCCCTCAACCCGACGTAAGAAAAAAAACATTCGCCAAGGCCATATGGCGCTAAGAGTCTCGGGTGCTCCCTCACCTGAAGAGCCGAAACGGCATTCGAGTGATTACTCGCGAAAAACCCCCCGACTGAGCACTCGAAAAAAAAGCTCCTCGGGTTAATAAGTGAATAGCTCGCTTGATGTTTTGTTCCAAGCGGGTGCAATGCTATAAGGCGCCGCGCCTCAAAAACACATATTCCTGGAACAGGATACACTGTGCCCAGATGCCACGCAAGATTAGCGTGTAGGTAAGACCCCGCTGCGAAGTACGGCCGGGCTGGGACTTGCCGGAGAGAGATTTCACTCCCAACCTTTCCCTTCCGCAGAGCATGATAGAAAAGCTGGGCGGACGCGCCTTAGGCTACACACATTACTGGCGGCAAATGAACACCATAAGACCTGAAGCGGCCGGACTTTTGCTCGACACCAGTGTTCCAAACTCACGTCGAGGGACGTGGGTTTGATTGGGCTACTGTGATATTTGCCCTAGTGCAATTCACCAAGGCTCGATCCGTCGACTCCTTGGGCCCTTTCAGCTTAGCATCCCTCGAAACAGGTTTTGTCATGGCCACCAGACTGCCAGCGACCCACGGATGAACCGTGCATATCAATGAACGACAAATGAATATACTCGAGCCCCTGCGCGACTCTTCGAGTCCCCCAGTCAATCGGGGGCTACTAACGAGGGAGTGACCCCACGACTCCTACAGATGAGCCTACCTGGTGTCCATGAAGGCAGAAGGCCCACGAAGATACGGCCTCGGCCCGCTAGTTGGCACCGACGTAGGAGTCCTCGACTCACAAGGAAGGTGCGAAGACCTACTGTACGGAGCAAGCTAGGGTTAGGAAAGTTTACCTGTACACATAGATGAACTCCCCGAGACCTAGCCCGGTATATAAGGGCTGGGAGGGGCGACACCAAAGACATCCATCTCACCTGTAACCCTAGCCTCGAGCGCTCCAGCCTTGGCCTCCAAGGTAATCTCATCTCCCCAATCAATAATATCGAGCAGGAGCGAGCCTTCCTATTTGCCGACGAGCTATCGTCCAACCTGTGCCTCTCATGACTAACCCAGGGTCCCTGACCATGGGATTTTCCGGGGTTGATCCCCGTCATCAATCTACTAAATTTTAACACTTGGACTTCTTTGGAATCTTTTCTTGACTCGCCCCCACACCATTAGCCAGGTACAAGTCAATTTGATCCACTCCTTTTCGATATTTTGAGCACTCATGCAACGGATGAGCGTAAGCACGAGAGTTGACACTTAGTATGGCCAAGAGAGAAATATGATGGAGGAAGAAGACAAAAAGTATGAGAAAGGCTCACATCAATGAGAACAATCATAAGCGAGAAGGACAAATGATAGATATGATGTGAGGAGTAGGGATTGGCATGCAACGGATGCACATATGAGCTAAAAAGCTCTCCAATGGAACTATTCGGGGTGCATCTAACATTCTCGCTCATGAAGACCTAGAGCTCTTTTGAGGAGGCTCATCCTTGGAATATGCAAGCCAAGTTCTATAGTGTGAAGGTCCCCACATAGCTATATGCATGAATGATCATCTGTAACGACCCGGTCCCGAAAAGAAACCAAGTCTACTGTGCTTCTGTGCTATCCCTGGATCAGTATGCTAGGACACATAGTACTTGATGAAATACCATAAATCACATGTAAAAAAGTAACGTAAGTATATGGTATTTATTACCTCATAGCCTTTGGGCTAGAATACACCGCGGAAACAAACAATACATAAGTGGAGTCCCATCCACACCAATGGCAAAGTTGAGTGTATACATCGTAACCCTACATCGCATCACTTACTCGTCGTATACAATCCGGCAACACTGAAGGTTACAACCCAAAATGGGTCAGTACTTTGAATGTACGGCAAGTTACTCCCAAAAGAATATATAACAGACCTATCTTCTACATGCAATTTGGCTGGTGGAAAAGCTCTAAGGTTTCAAATTTGCATAAAGCTCCGATTTGATTAATTAAAGATGATGAGATCCGTCAACATTCCCACTTCTAGATGCTAAAAGTTATCCATATCGTGGACACGGCTAATCATGATCAGTTTGTACACTCTGCAGAGGGTTGTGCACTTTTCCCCACAAGACTAGACCACCTCCTTTGTAGTTCATCACACTTCACATTGTATGAGAACCGAAAGGTCGAGACATGGCCTTTTAGAAGAGTTTCCCTCACTCTGGCGGTGCCCATCCCACCTACTCATAACTACCTTCGTAGCACCACCTAGTAAGATTCACTACAAAAAATCAACCAAGACAGAGCCCATAATAGCTTGTGGCTGCACACGTAAGCTTCTAGTTATGAAAAATATGATTGATCCCTTTAAGCCTGGGTGTCATTCCGCAGTGATTACTGGCCATCTCTAGGTCACTCAGGAAAATCCACTGGTTCCTCCAGGGTGCCCCCAACCATTCCACCCAGGTGGTTCATTAAGTTTAACTTGGTCCTGTTTACTACTTAGTCACTCATACCTCATAATGGATCACTTCCCAATCCACGTCTACTTAGCAAAGAAGTATAATTCTACACGGTGGCGACAATGATATAAGTTTCGGACCTACCTCAATGAACTACTGGGTGTAATAGTATAGTATAGTACATAATCCTATTAATGCATAATATTTCAATTGGACTATAATGCATAGGAAAAGTATAGGTATAGCTGGACTATGACCAAAAGAGTAACTTGCCTTGTAGCTTCATGAAGTCATTCGCGCTCGCAATTCCAACAATTCTACTCGTGTCGTCTCTCCTTCTCATTACAATATATATAACGGTAAAGGAGAAATACTTCAACACACAACACAAATCCAAATTAAAGATCCAAATAAAGATACAATTAACAAAAAAATATTTAGTTGTTACTATTAATAAACTAATTACTATGGCGGGGCTAGGTTGAGATACAATCAAGTTGTCTTGGATGGAAATATGATGCAAATCATATTCCTTGGGTTTGATCAAGTTGATACAAGTTGGAATTAAGGTATGATGAAACTAGCTTGAGTATAAGTTCAAACGGATTGTGAGTATTTCAAACCTAGTTGGTTTGTCCATAAGAATATTTGAATAGTAAAACCATTCTTGGTTTGGATTCAAAAAGATCCGATAGAAATCGTGATCATCTTGTTGAGAAGATTTAATTTTTGTATAGCCAAATTTATGAAAGAAAGAGATATAACTAAATGGAAGCTAAGACAAGGGTTTGAGGTCAAAATAGAGTAATAATATGTTAGAAAAAATGTGAAAATTTTCCAAACAGAAAGTTTGATTTTAAGGATCAAATTTGATGAAGAAAATAATTCCAAATAAATTATAGAATAAGATGTATATCAAATATACTAAAATTACAAAAATATATTTGAGTTAAATTTCGAATGATCAAAAGTGGAATATTACTGGACCAAAATAAACTACATTTTCCAAAGAATCCGGAGATATAAAATTTGTCAAATTCTGACTTACGGGCTAGATGATATGAATTTTTGAAGTTTAGGCATTTTTCTAAAATCTAATTACGGGATAATAGTTTGGATGCCACCTGTCAACATCTGATAGGCCGATACCTGTTCTTTTTAAACAGAAAAAAATGACGAACAGAGACGCGAGAGCTTACTGGAAAGTTCGCCGGAGTTTGAAGACTAAGGTCTCCGGCAGCAAAGATTGGTCGAACGGTGTAGAGAATGACATGGGACACTCGCAGGACAAAATTACATCTTCGGGTTGGTCCTAGGATGGCCGTAAAGTGTCGCCGAAGTTGAGAAGTACACCGGCGGGTCACGGCTCCGCGAACTACTCACTCCCGCTGGGAAAAGGATCCAAATTCTTGTCAAATGGAAGCACAATATCTAAATATAGAGATAGGAAAAGAGTTAGGTCCGGGGTCACCTTGTAGGCGTTGGAAACTATGGAGAACGGCGACGGCAAGGAGGATCTCCGGCGAGCAATTACTCATAGAACGGAATGAATTCCAAAGGGGTTTCACAGGAGGTGGATGAGGTATGCGAGGTGAGTCTCCGGTCCTATTTATAGGTGCAGAGCAGGTCTATACAAGGAGATCGAGCGAGGTTTTGGAAAGCAATTTAATGGAGTTTATGGAGAAATTTATGGACATTTAAGGCATTAAAACACGTGTTTGATTCTCTGAATGGATTCTTCATGAACTTTTCCATATTTTCGTGTAGGTTCTGAAGTGAATCAGTCAAAGGATTAATTGGGAGGAGAAGAGGGAGATGTCCACCTTCATGGCGTTTATGTTCTGTACGTGGTCGTTCACGTACGAGAGACAGAGGAGGAAGATGATTGCTGGGATATGGTCTTTAGTGGGAGAAAGTGGCCCAAGAAAAAGAAAAAAGAGAAAAGAGAAAGAGAGATAGAGAAAAGAAATAGATAGATGGGCTCGGTCCAGTTGACTTAAAATTCTATTTTTAAATAAAATTGTATAGGCCAAATAAAATATAGAGAGTCTAGGAAAAATATATTTCACTCTCAGAATAAACTTTCTAAATAAATGTTTTATCAACCAAAAAAAATTCATTTAAGGCATTTAATAAATTCCCTAAATTAGTTTTAGGGTTTTATAAATACTCAAAATGATTAATAAATAATCAAGTATTCAAATGAGCATTGTTAAATATTTCCAACACTATTTTGGGAGAAGTCATATTATCTCCTCTCATTTAATAATTGAATTATTGGAAATATTTAAATATCTCTTAAACGTCAGTATCAAATAAACTCCAATTTCAAATAAAACTCAAGAATGATTATGGGAGCACAGTAATTTTGAGAAAAGTCATTTTATTCTCACTCTAAATATTTATTTGAGGTTCCTACCAAATTTCAAAAAGACAAAAGAAAGAAAATCATTCTTTGAATTTTGAATAAACCTCACAACAAATATTGTATTAGATAAATAATTATAAAAAATGGTTTGTAAAGGTTTAAACAACTAAAAAAATCATTTGACCCAAAATTCATAACAATTCAATTAATACTATATTATTTATTAACATTCCAAAATTTGGAAAATTTTGGGATGTTACATCATCTCTATGGAGTACAAGGATAAGAGGGAGTACTAGTGTGGATCTTTCAAAAGGATAGTAGTGTTGCCCCTTTCTCTCTTTTTATTTTTTTTGTCTTTTCCTATTTTTTTATTTTTTGGTGGCCCTAATAGCTCTTTCTACTTAACTCTCATTTGTCCTCTTTGGGATCTTTTATTTTGTCCACTTTGGGATCTTTTCCTCACTTAAGGGAAACACTCTAATTTACAAGAGGGTATAGAAGATCTTTCACACTTTACAAGGTACTCAAATCATAAAGAAGATGTAGCTATCATGATGTATGCAATGTATGCCTCAGTCAGTATAGCAGGAACATGTATGACATGAAGATCAAGTCATGTAGAGGTGGATGTTGAATGGCAATATACCTCGGAAAGGCTATGGAAATGCCTTGATAGTTAGATATGGTGGCTGTTTTGAAGAAATATATAAGGGGGTTTATGATGACTGAATGTATCATGCCAAGGGTTTGGATATACCGGCGAAGGTGGACGCGAACTCTCGGAGTGAGAAGAAGGCACTTCAAGGCAAGGGAGAGGCTAGTAAATATGAGGAGGTGGAAGTGTCAACTTTCAATACTTACATTAGTCCGAAGAACTCATGCACTTATTATCGGTAACTCTCAATCTAATAAGGAGGTTAACAAAGAGACAAGTACCCCGAAGAGGAGCGTATGGGGGTTTAGTTATCCTTGCGCATCCTCGACTCATGGTACGTGAGTGCACTCTAATATCCGATCCCTCCAAAGATTAGCGATCCATCCAGTAGCTCGAGTTCTCAACTAGTTTTGTAGGTTTTTGAAAATAAACATGGAAGGCCAAAAATACGACACCTATCACTAATAGGCTAGAGCTCTTGACACCAAAAGTTCAAATATTACTCACATCAATACCTCAAAACTATTGCAACCTAAATTACCTACTCTCAAGAAAAGACACAACTCACTGCAACAACCAACTTTCCTAACAAGATAAACATGAAAACTAAAGAGAGTTCCAGCAACAAACTAAAAAAACCCAAGGCTCTTGGTCAAGACAAACTAAGACTAAAACTAAACATGACATTAGCTACGAAAACATAAAGAATACACAATAGCAAAAATATAGGCATGCAAAGTCCTATGATGTGTTCTAGATTAGAGTGGAGCGTGTTTCTCTCCCACACAAAGTAAGACGGGGTCTAACTTGTTATGAACAGCAAGAAAAGCTAAAGAAAACTAAAAATAAAACCTAAGAGCGAGACGCTCCAAGCATAGCACATAACGCATGAAGTGATAAAAATATAGTGAGACGAAGGACGAAATGATGATTTTTTATGGAGAAGGGGATGCACGGGAGAATCCCCAAGCTTAGAAGCTTGAGTCTACTTGAATATTTGTTGGGATGCATGGGGTCATCCCCAATCTTGAGCTCTTGACACTCCTGGATCTTCTTTCATCATCTTCCATCACACACTTGAAAACTCCCTTCATACATAACTCATCATAAGCTGATTAGGGAGGTTAGTACCCTTAATAAAATAATTTTCCCCACTGGATATAAAGATATTCTTGAATATCTACTGTTTCTCAAGATTGCCAAAAGTTTTTTGCAAATAAAAAGTAAGGAGAGACAAAACATGGCAGAATCTGTGAAAAACAGAACAACAGGTAGTATAGAATTTTTTCGGGGCACTTCTGCAACTCAAATCAAAAAAACTCAAAACATACGAAAGTTCCGCGATTGTATAGAGCACGCTGTGTAAAAAATTCAGCTCAAAAAGATGAACTGGTAATTTGATCCGATTTTTTCCGTCAAGAGGACATAATCTGTTTTCTGGACAGCATGTCAGAACTTTCGCTTCCCTTATCATAAGAGGCTATAACTTGGAACAAAGATTGAAAATAAAGATATAATGATGATGCTACAGTAGTAACAATCATCAAGACCACTAAAAACAGAAGTAAAAACATCTTGGGTTGCCTCCCAACAAGCGCTTTCTTTTACACCTTTAAGCTAGGCATAAGGCAAAAGAAGAATGAAGTTTTTTCAAGAGAAAGAGAATAGCTAGCCCGTGTAACGGACTCAAAAGGTAACTTGATTTTATTTCTAGGGAAATGTTCCATCCCCTTTATGAGAGGGAATTGAAATTTTATATTCCTCTCTTTCATGTCAATGATAGCACCAACGGTGCGAAGAAATGAACGTCCCAAAATAAGTGGACATAAAGGTTCACACTCTATATCCATAATAATAAAATCAATGGGAACATAGTTTTCATTGACAATGATAAGAACATCGTCGATCTTCCCCAAAGGTTTCTTTACGAACGAATAAACAAGACGAACACCAAAAGAATAAGAATCAAAAGGTTTCAATTCAAACATAACATACATTCTTTTGGGCATGACGGAGGTACTAGCTCCAACGTCACATAAAGCATAGCAAGAGAAGTTATTTATTTAATTTTGATCATAGGTTCCCAACCATCATCTAGCTTCCTAGGTATGGAGGCTTCTATCCTAATCTTCTCCTCCCTAGCTTTGATGAGAGCATTTGTGATATGCTCCCTGAAGGAAATATTAAGTGTGCTAGTGTGGGGGGTCTCTAGACATTTTGTGTAGCAAGCTAATAACTTCCGAGAGGGTGCAACTATCAAAATCAATATCACTACTATCAAAGGTGGTAGTAGTGTATTCTAGGCTCACTTGTTTGAAACCCTCTATGTTCATAGGAGTTTCTTCTTCTACGGTTGAGGTATTAGCATCACCATTAATAGGTCCAATGGGACCAGGAGTGCATTGGGTGCTAATAGTTTCGGTATCCTCAATAATTTGGATAGTGGCAACTGTGTGATGTGTAGGAAGGCTCATAATTCTATCATCTTCCTCTTTTTCTCTAGCCCATCTTTCTTTAAGTTTAGCCATCATCTAATATTTTCATTAATTTGTAACTGGATAGCATTAATAGGGGTGGCCTTCCTCTCCTCAAGGGGAGAGGTACTAATTTTTAACATCTCAACATCAAGGGCTAAGCTGTCTACCTTCAAACAAAGATTATCTAATTTAGCCAACTTTTCTTCTACATTCTTGTTGAAGGATTTTTGGGTAGTGATAAAGTCTCTAAGCATGCTTTCTAATTCAGAAGTGGGGTTCTTGTTGCTAGGGTAGGTGTTATTGTTCCCATAGTTGGATGGAAACGGTCTAGGATTACTAGCAAAATTACCCCTATAAGCATTGTTGTTGAGTTGTTTCTAGCAACTGTTTCTAGAAAAATTACCCATAGTTGGATGGAAACGGTAAGTAGAGACATAACTAAGTCAACTTTTTCATTTAGGGAGGTAATCTCCTCGACAGAGTTTACCTTCCTACCTGTTGAAGCGCGTTTGGTGTGCCATTGGGAATAATTGGTCATCATCTCATCGAGAAGCTTTGTGGCAGCACCAAGTGTAGTTGACATAAAGGTTCCTCCCGCAGCCGAATCTAACAGGTTCCGCGAGGTAAAGTTCAAGCCTGCATAAAAATTCTAGATAACCATCTAGGTAGTCAAACCATGTGTAGGGCATTTCTTAACAAGAGATTTCATACGTCCCAAGCTTGGGCAATGTGTTCACTATCCAATTGCTTAAAATTCGTGTTATTGTCGGGACCCGGGGTTAGCGTATGCAAGTCCCGCTACAACACAATCATATGGAGAGCCGAGAACCGTACCCATTTGTCTAAGTAGACAAGGCCAAGCACAGAACGTTCTCGGAAAGAATCAAACGTGAGGGGCATCCCATCCAGACCGTATGATCAATTGAGATAGGTCCTCATCGCCCGCACACAAGTCTAAATGATATGGGTGGTGAACTTCCATACTCATAGACAAGTCGCCTCAACACTACTATCGATTGTATTATAACACTTACATAGACTTACTCCACCCCGATCACTTAGTTGGGGCTAGGGAGGGCTCGATCATACAACAAAGTGTGCACGTGACAGAGTCACGAGAAATCGCATCGCGATGCCCCAAGCTGCGCACATCTAAGGGCCACTTGGTGTATAAAAGACGGCCAGCCAGATCACAACAAAGGTCTCGAAAACCCATACTAAGACATGCATGTTATAATCATACACGCAGCACACAAGTCTAGTAGGAGCAGCATGTATCATTGCAATTCTCTACAAAGTTTACAACTTTATTGATAACTCTTACAGAGTGCACACAAAGATCACAAGTCTATGATACAACATTACATCAAACATGCGGAAACAAAGTAGGTCTGAGTATAGACAAGTTGAACAAATGGCTTAAGAAGCCTTATTTAAAAACAATCCCTCCACGAGGGAACCAGTCTGATGACTGGGACTACACTAGCTTGGCTTCAATCGTCGAGCTCTAGGAAGAAGCCACCATCAGGGTCAGTGGAATCATCTAAAACATAGAATAAGAAAACGTGAGTACAAAGTGGTACTCAGCAAGACTTACGTAGGAACTACACTACTCATGCACATGTATCAAGGCAAAGGGAGGTGTGGTTGAAATGCAGAAGTGCCAGATATGACTTGGCTAGTCCTGTACTACGAATACCAGAATGAGGTAAGAAGCGTACACGAGTCCACTATCCAAGTCTCTCAAGAAATTACTCCACTATGGTGCCTTCCTTGACTTCCCACGAGAAAGCACGCCATAGCACTCACACTTATCTTGGCAAGTTTTATAAGTATCCATTGAAGTTGTCTAATAATCGAGCACAAGTTTCCAAGCACGCCATAGCACTCACACTCTTTGGAGGAGGCAACAGAGAGAACTCGACGGGAGTCGGAAGATCTATCCGACGCCTCTTGTTGCTCTCATCATATCCAGTCTCTATCCGGCTCAGCTCGATGTCATCAGCAATCTTGGTGGCAAAAGGACGAGTTTCTTTATGTACTTTGATGAAACTTCCTTGGAAAAATTGGACTCATCTACCTTAAGCTCCGGGAAGCCGGCAGCCAGATGATCCAGCTTCAATCCAGGATGATATGCCTTGGCAAGCTCCAAGCCACGCATCACCCCCATGCAGCAAGCCGATCGCTTCCCTAGCTTTACCCACTCAGGTAGAACTGAGAGAGAGCCCATTATATCAGTTATCCTCTTCATGCTTGGGGGCTTGGGCTGAGTCGCATAAATCGCTTTACACGCATCCTCAAACAATTGTTTAACCAGGGCAATCATGCAAGTCAGCTTCATAGCAGGTGTCTCATCCAGAATATCATGATCTTTGCCTATTGAAAAGAAAAAAAGAGATCAAAGTGAGCAAGCAACAAAGAATATTGGAACACCCAGATTCAAAAAAAAAGCAGCTTTGCCGACTCACCAAAGATTGGTGATACAAGTCAGTGAACACTATCCTTGAGTATCTCCAGTTTCTTTTGTGTCGACTTTAATTTACACTCGGTTGTATCACGCTGAGCCGCTGCATCATTTACATCTTTGGTAAAAACACTTGCGGCTTCAGACATCTCAGCTCTGACGGCTTCCAGTTCTTTGTCCTTTTTTATCAACTCCTCACGGAGTCGGCCAATTTCTTCGTCAGCTCCTTTCAGCTTTGCTGACTTTGCAGCGAGCCGTTCCTCCATCTGACACTTGGATTGCCCAGCGTCCATGGAAATAGCCTACAAGCAATGAAAAATTACTAAGTATTCACTTAGACCTATTGCCTAAACAAGTTTACTTGGGGGCTAAAACTACAAAAAATAAAACATGACCCGGTAGAAATGTAATCACATTCTGCCGGCTCATGGGGGCTACAGCTCAAAAAACTATGATGACTCGGTATATCATAAAGTTGGTATATCGATCCATGAGGGCTACAGTTCAAGCTCATCATAATTCGGCATACTACAAAATAGGTATATTGACTCATGGCTCATACAACTTATTTTTCATAACCCAGCATGGCAATCAATCACCATGCCGGCTTATGGGGGCTACAGATATATATCATCAAGGACAGTGCATGCAAGTACATACCTCATAACTCCCCCGCAGCTGGAGGAATATATCATGCTTCTCTGAAGAACAAGCTGAAGACCGATTGAACAAATCTTCAAGAAATGCCTTCTCAGATACTGACTCAGTAGGCTGACCTATCACCTGACTCTTGTCGTCCAAAACCTTCATTATGGTTGTACAAGCAGATGGGTCACCCTTCCGAGTCCCAGTGATCAAAACTTCATCATCAACTGCCTTTTCCTTGGAAGGAGCCAGCACATAACTTGGTGCAACCACCACTTTTTCAGAAGGAACCGTTGTCTTATCGAGGCCGGCTTCAGGAGAATTATCTTTGTATATTACTGATGGGCTTGACTTGTCTAAGCCAGCTTTCTTCAAAGCTTCAGAAACCAAAGCTTCTGGAAAATTTTCAGATATAATAGCCGACTCCTTAGCAAAATAAGAGTCGGTCGATCCTTGGGGTCAATTCGAGCGCTGCTCAAAGACAAAAAATAGAATTTGTCATCAAATTATGCATTCAAAAGACAAGTTACCTTCCTAAGAAAGAAATAATTACCCACGATTGATTGGGAAAACCGACATCTGGACAAAAGAACCCTCAGATGAAGGAGTACCGGTTCCAGAGTCACCACCGTGATGTTGTCCCTCAAAAATTCCTGCCGACTGATGAGAAGGAGCCACGACTAAAGTCGGCTTCTGTCGGACCTTTCGAGGCTCATCGCCCAAAACCACAAGAGGGTCCGCCGAGTCGGAACTACGGGTATGCCTCTTGCGACTTTGCACCTATAAACAAAAAGATAAGGCGCGAGCTTGTCTGAAAAACATGAGGCCAGAAAGCATATTACCGGTGGATTGGCGACTTTGCTCTCATTACGAGAGTCCGCCCTAACTGGAAGAACTTCCTCTTGTTCTTCTTCATCTTCATCATCATCCTCCTCCGAGTCATCCTACAGGAACAAAAAAAAGGGTAAGAAGAAGACATCACAAAAGAAGCAATCATGTGAATCTTACCGAATGACTCGGACTTTTAGCGTCGACTTCTTCCATAGGGAGGTATTGGCCAACATTCCACCATGGATCATCTTCCTGGAAGTAAGAGGTGGGAAGATCAAGATCTTTGGAGAAATATTGTGACAAGGAGGAGTAACCAAATAAACGTAACGGAAGAGCCGGATTGGCTTTACAGAACGGGAGAAGGCCAACTTTCTTGATGTCCTCTATACGCTCAGCCAGAAGTTTCTTGCAAGTCGTCACTAGAGCCCCTCCAGAAATCTCCTTCTTCGCAAAACACATGGGGTCGTCCGGCCCAGAATATTCACACATGAGTCGATCTCTCATGCTAAGAGGCTGGATTTGCAAACCAATCCAACATTTGATCAGGTCTGTCCCAGCAAGACCGTGAGCTAACAAGGCCTTGATCCGAGCCATAATCGGCTCATGCTTTTTCTTTTGAGAATCTGAAGGAAACAGAATCAGGCCATCTTCAAATTCAAGCAGACTCTCACGAAAGCAGGGTACAGGATTTTCCTTCTCAGAGGTCTCAACGGCGCAGTAAAAGAAAGACCTTTTCCATGTTTTCACATGGGAGCTCAGCTTGAGTGATGGGTAAATCAACTTGGCGCGCTTCTGGATAGTAACTCCACCGCATTACAAAGACGGACAACCACTATATTCGGTCTGCCTATTGCAGTAATAGAATTCGGCAAACAGAGCCAGAGTCGGCTTCATCTGCCGAAACGCCTCGCAGAACACTGGAAAATGACTGATGTTGAGCATCGAATTAGCACTCAAATCCTAAGGATGCAATTTATAGCAGTGCAGCACATTCCTAAAAAACTTAGAGTCGGGAGGACGGAAGCCTCTAGTGATATGATCAGCAAAAACAACGACTTCGCCTCCCTGAAGTTGAGGCTGGGTCTCCTTTCCAGGAGCTCGCCACTTAATTTCAGTTTGGGGAGGCAAAATCCCCTCTGTCTCCATCTCCTTCAAAAAGGCATCAGTAACCCAGCTCTTTGACGAGTTAGCCTCTAAAGTCGGCCTCGGAGCTGGAGGTCTGGTCCTCCCAGCTATCTTTTTACTTTTGTCCGCGGCGACTTCTTTCTTGCCTTTATCGGCAGCAGTTTTCCGAACCATGGTGCAGAAGTCGGATCTAGGAAAAGAAAATTAGAGTCAGTCATAAACCGACTTAAAAGGAAACTACACAAACAGTTTTCGCAAAATACAGCGGAGCGATTGGATCTAACAAGCCAGAGAAATAGGTGAAAAATGACGAACAGATCCACGACTTGCGAAAAACTGGGAACGGTTGCAATATAAAAATGGATCTGTAAACTACGGTTGTTCAACGAAGCAATCACTTCCGGAGTTATCCATCATCGATCCTATCCTATCTACCAACATGCATGGTGCATCTCCAGTGGGTCATGTTAATCTACTAAATACAGTGGAACTTGAAGCTTGCGACAATGGAGATGAGTGAAGAAAGACAGCGCAATAGAGGTGATGAGAAACTTACCTTAAGGGCGTGCGAGACTGGCACGGTCCCAGGCCGTCTTGCGCAAACGATGAAGGAAGGATGGCACGGAACAGAGACGAAGAGAAAAGCTTCCTGTTCTCTGGTGCGCGAGGAAGAAGAAGAGAAGATGTGGATGGGGTAATGAGAATGGGTGTGGATGGGGGTATATTTATAAAAGGACCTCTGCTCAAAACCCGAGGCGTCGCTAACCGTCAGCTAAACGGCAGGAAATCCCTCGATTTTTGTGAAAAACCTAGGCAGCATTAATTGCGCCACCGAAATCGAGGAAGACCGTTTATGGTTCCTTAAAAGAAACATTTGAAAATAAGATTCGCTACTGTCTACGTAGACTCTAGAAATATTGGTTGACTCAACCAGAAGAGCCGACTTCATGGAAATAAAGGAATTGAAGCATGATTGAAGAGAGAAGACTCCGACTGCCAATCAATGACAAGCATAAAGTCGGCCCCTGATCCATGAAGAGCCGGCGGCAATGAAGAAAATAAATAAGATTGTTGTGAAGACTGAAGCATCACAACAATCATGGGGGCTAATGTCGGGGGGATGGATCAGGCCCATAGACCCAACATTAGAAACCTCCGGGCCGACTTACATATGAAGGCCCACAAAGAAGAACCGACCAGGAGTCTGACATTCCAAGCATCAAGATTGAAGCCCTAGAAGGAATTCGACTTACCTTGTATAGCACGTAGAAAACTTGTAAAGTAGAATAGAACTCCACATCTTGTAGGAGTCAGACTCTAGGAATCCCGGGACCCGGCACCTTTATAAGCCGAGGTCCACGGGAGCCAGAGCCAGAACTTACCTCAAGCCAGGATTAGACAACTCGCGCTATAACGTAGATCTCCACGAGACTAAGGTTGCGAAACATCCTCACTGTAATCGATACGATCGACTCTTCCTATTGGGGAGTCGATCCCCCTATAGTCAAAAAGCAGGAGTAGGTCTCTACCGCATCGACGGGGCCGAACATTGGTAAATCGCCGAGTCCTATGTCTATGTCGACTCTCTCCTCGAATTCGCCTCGCAGCAAACGTCCCATGATAAGTCCGACTCTACGGACATCTGCCGTGACTTTCCCACGACAGAGCCCCCGAGGACGTCGCCCCCTTCCTCGACTCGCCGTCGGCCGTTGTAACATCCCAAAATTTTCCAAATTTTGGAATGTTAATAAATTAAATAGATAATGATTGTTGCTTGATGTGTTTGATTTTTCCCTAGGAATTAAAACTTTTTGGAGTTTACTGAATATTAAAACGAGAGGGAATAAAATGACTTTCCCTAATATTCATCGTTGGTGTTTTGGAATTTATTATTTAAAAACAAAACCAACAAAACAAAATGAGAGAAGGTAATATGACTCCTTCAACATTTTAAAGTTTGGAAAAGGGTTTAAATCTTTATTCGAATTCTTTTGATTATTCAAGATATTTTTCAACTAAAGGAAAATTCATTTGAGAGGATATAAAATGACTTATCCCCTTTTAAAATAAAGTTGGAAATATTTAGAATATTATTTTAAAAGTTTTTAAAATTTATTTTGAGTATTATGAATAACTCTAAAATTAATTTAGAGATTTTATAATGCTAAGAGAGTTTGTATTTCATTGAAATGATTTATAAAAATATTTTAAAAGAGTTGAGAAAGTATTTCAATGGGATATTTTTATTGGGGTAACAATTTTAAAATTTATATTTTATTATTTAGAAATGGTTTGTCAATGTTTTGACCAAATAAAAATATTTTAAAAGGTTTATTGGATTTTATTTGAATTATGAAAAATGTTTTATATTTAAATAAAGTATTTAGAAAAGGTTTTTATTTTTATTTTCCTTTTTGGAAAATAATTTCTTTTTATAATTTTCTTTGTAGTATTTGATGAATTTAGAATTTTGTTTCGTATTTTTCGGAGTTACGGTTATTTTTATTTTATTGTTTGAAGTTTGGTTTGTAACGAAAAAGGAAAAATCCGGACAGCCGGCCCATTAGTCTGTTTTCGCCCCGAGCACAATTAGAGCCCTTTTCGGACACGTTTTCATTTTTTTTTCTCTGCTTATATATAGAAATCAGAAAATCCTTTTTCTGATCTTTTTCTTTTTTCCTTCCAACAAAAAAAAAAAAAAAAAAAAACGAAACCCTAGCCGGCGGGACCCGCGGGCCGCCGCCGCCGCCGGGCCCCGCCCGTCAGCCCGCCGCCGCCGCGGTATTGCGCCACCCCGCCGCCGCACGGCCGGCCACCGCGCCGCCCGCCGCCCGCACGCGCCGCCCGCCGGAGCCGCGCGCCTCCTGCGCCGTGCGCGACGCCGCCCCGCCCGCGGCCGAGCCGCCTCGGCTGCCACGCCGGAGCACGGCCACGGCCGCCGCCGCCCGCGCCGCACCACTGCGCCACCGGCCGGCCCCTCCCTCCACCGCTCCACGCCGGAGCACGGCCGGCCTCGACGCCTCGGCCGCTGCCAGACCACCCCGTGCGTGCCCCGACGGCCACTGCTGCCCTCCACGCCGGACATCGCCGGAAAAACGGACCTCGCCGGAGCAACTCCGGCCAGATCTGGTTTCGGGGACCCGATCGCGTTTTTGGAAAAACTTTAATTACGGATGGGTCCTTTTGGGCAGAAAACACCCTGGCGCCGTATCCGCGATATCTTCTACACCGTAAGTCGGAACGAGGTGAAACTTTTTGCAACGCGTTCGTGTTGTTCTGTACTTTAGCATGGTATCAACTTTTGCACACTTTGCACACTTTTGAATTTGAGTTTATTTCAAATTCAAATTCAAATTCTGGTGGCCGTACCTTTTATACCGTTGATCCAAATCGAGTGATTATTTTTGCGTTGGATCACTCGTGTCATGTACTTTCTGTTTATATCATGTGTGCACAAAAATTCACAAGTTTATTGATCTGTTTATTTTCAAATTCAATTCTCTGTTGCAACTGCTATGACCTGCGTTGTAGCGTTTCGTTTCACGTGATTCTTTTTGTATATTGGATCATATGAGACATCTTATCGGCAATATCCACATACCATGTATATTGCTATGATCTTTACTTTGATTTCGTAATGCCTCGATCATACTTTTGTATCGACAATTCCTTATCCGTTGACTCTCTCGAGTTCACGTTCCACCGATCACCTTTGAGCACATCCACACCTTTGCACTTCAAAACATTTTTTGTTTTGTTGCTAAAACTTTAGTGATTGTTTTGTTGATCTTATGTTTTGTCATTGTGGTGTGATTGCTTATTGAGTTCTTTCGTTGACGATAGATTGCTCGGAGTGTGACGAGTAGAGTTGACTGGAACGTGAGAGCGAAGATCTTCATCGAATGTATAAGGCAAGTGATACTTTGACCATACTCATACCTATATTTTATATATGCATTATGTAGGAAATATCACTCTATTGCATGATAGGTAGTTTATTTTACTGTTGCTGCAAAACCAGTTAGGATAGCCATATGTTTTGACTTGTCTACTGTAGATCAACCTAGCCGTGTTGTTACTTTATTGCTATGCTTTGTAGACGAGGTTGGGTTGTGAGAATTCATGGAGTGCATGTGAGCTATTTAATAAACTGTGTAGCAACTTTATAATAAATAGAAATCACTTCTGGACGGGCGGGTTGCATCCTGGTAGTTGTGGCTCGGTTGAGGACAATGCCGGGGTTAAATGCACCCAATGGTTTGTTTTGGTGGTGAACCGGGTGCGTCATGGTGTCTACCCTCTGAACGCAGTGGGCGCCGTCCAGGCTCAAAAAGATCAGACAGGCAATATTACTAGTAGCTTCCGTGTACAGCCACTGGCTATATGGGCTCTGGCTTAGATGAGTAAGTTGTGGGGAACCTGGCCCTGGTAGCTAGCAGATGTAGAATTGTGTTAGGTGTACCGGCTACCAAAGGGTGGAGGCAACCTCTTCAGAAAGTCTTTGTCTCAATCTTCGGGTTGAGTCCAGTGGGGAACGTGTACAAACCTCTGCAGAGCGTATAAACTAATCATGATTAGCCGTGTCCCCGGTTATGGACATCTTTGAGCTGCTAGACATTACTGTTACTGGAGGATCTTGACAGATGAACACTTAATAATAATTTGGTTGGGACAAGAGTAGCATGGGTTGCTGTGTGTTTCAGGTAGAACTCAACTTAAAATTTTGACTAGTTTAGTTCAGGAGAAAATTGGCTTTCTGCAAAACTAAACCATAAGCCTTTCCTTTGACTTACCTTGCATGTAGTTGTAGGTCCTTTATATAAACTTTTTCGTGTCACTTGCCGTACAAATCAGATGTACTGACCCGTTGTCGGGCTGTAACCTTCGGTGTTGCAGGTTTTTCAGACGATCAGTAAGGTGCGTTTAGGGGTTGCGAGTCTGCACTCAGCATGTTCGCATGTGGCTGTTGATGGGACTCCACGTTACTTGCTTTTGCTTCCGCTATATTTATATTGTTTAAGCTAGCCTTGAGCTATGCAACTTGTTATTTATTTACTCTGGATCATACGTTGTATTAATGATGCACTTGTACTTTGATATACATCTATGATACTGTGTGTGCCAGCGAGTTCGATCCAGGGACTGGCACTTGAACACAGAGACTTCAATTCGGTGTGAATTGGGTCGTTACAGCCGTCGTGGCTTCCTCCGACAAATTTGACGCCACCGCAGTTCCGCCGCCTCTCTAGTCTGCGCCAGAACGCTCGGGGTGAGCCTCCCCTTCCTCCCAGCCTTTCCGTGCTCGATCATGTGCCCCCGTCGCTGTTTTCCGTCGGATCAGAGCCCGGCCGCCGCGCCCTTTGTTCGCCGCCGTCGCCCTAGGCCACGCCGGTGACGCCTGACTTGCCAGGGAGACGCGCGCGTGCGTGCTACGTCTCCTGGTGGTCGCAGCGCCCCGATCCATGCCCTGAGCCGCCGTCCGGAGCGGGCGCCGCCGCGTCCAGTGGTCGCCGGCGGCTAACCGCCGGCCGTGCCCACGTGGCTTGGCCATTAGGCCCTAACCTCACCCCACTAATCCCTCTCTCTCTCTCATAGACAGGTGGGCCCTGCCCCCTAATGACCCTAATTAAGTTAAACTAACAGAGAATTAACCCTGTGCCATTAACAGCCGGGCCCCACTGACAGGCTTGACCAGTCAACCCCCCACGTCATCATTGTGTCATGCTGATGCAATAATTCAATTTTCTCTGTTAATAGAAATTCCAGAAAATAGCTAAATCTTTGAAATTGAATACCTTTTAAACCATAAATCCAAATCAGACAAATAATATATGAAAAAATATCAGAAAAATGAAACGAATCCAAATATGCAACTTTCATGCATGACAGAATAGTTTACAAAGATCAAATAGTAGCAAATGCAATTTGGACAAATTTGAATATTCATTTGGAGTTTGAATTTGGAATTTTTTTCCGAATATACTTCAATTAATATGTTGAAACTTGAACATAGAGAACATCAGTACCATGCCATGCTATGTTATGCATCTTGATTGTGCATTGCAATGTGATGTTTACATTGTTGTTGTCTCGGTGTTTGCCTGTTCTCGATAGATTCTTCGCCGGACGTAGTTTTCGACTGCCCTGAAGAGTGACACCTCGTGATCGTCAGCAAGGCAAGCAAACCCCATTGATCATATCTATATAAACCCAATTCCCTCTTGTTATCTTATGCATGATTAGGTGATTTACATGTTACCGTTCTATCGCTAACTTGAACCCGTCCTTTCCATGACTTATCATTGCTGCCACAGTATTAAGCAAACCTCAACCTAGTAGATCCAGGATTGATTGTGTTCATCATGTGGCCCTTCATCCATGTTATGATATGCTATGCTAGAGTGGTTGAAATGAAGATTATCCATCTGGGTGAGGTATCGGGATGGTAGAGAACAATGCAATGTAATGGTAATGTGTTGGTGAAGTCACCCTAACAAAGGTGAACAATGAGAGGCCGTCTAGGAGTACACAGTGGGTTGTCTCATTTACACTGCCCTAGGCCCCGAGTTCTCGTGTTGTGATCCAAGACAAGAGTACTTCCACATGCAGGGCTATGGGACCCTGTTTGGCCTACTAACTTACCCCGACTATGGTCCAGGATTCGCATGGGTTATTGGTTCTTCGATTTTATTTTGTGCCGGAGTGGGAGGAGATGCACGATTACTTTGCAGCACGGTTTTATACGAGCGCAGTACCATCCGTCGAGGTGGGCTTGTCGGACCGTTCATACATCGTTTGAGGCCTGAATAGAAACCCCGGCCGGATTTCTGATTGGGGTACATACTCAAATAGGCGATCCCCTAGACTAGAGTTGGAGCCGTGAGGTAAGTGCCTTGGTGTTTATCCTCGTCTGACATTTGCTTGAAGGATGATGAGTCACGGGCGGTAAGTGATGACACGTGTGTGAAGCGTACACCCCTGCAGGGTAATGATCTATTCGAATAGCCATGTCCGCAGTTATGGACTACTTGGAGACCTTTACTTGATTATTGGACACCTTAAATGGTTACTCTAAAAATCGTCAAGATAAGTGTGAGTGCTTTGGGTTGCTTCCTCGTGGGGAAGTCGAGGAAGAATCCATGGTTGTCTATTGATGTGGTGATCAAGATTAGATGGACTCGAGTGCGCTTCTCATCTCAAATCTATGTAGTCATAGTACAGGATAGCCAAGTCAAAGCTTTCTACATTAGAACCCCACTTGCCTTTACCTTGATACCTGAGCATGAGTAGTATAGTTCCAATGTAAGTCTTGCTGAGTACAACTTTGTACTCACGTTTGCTTAATTTATGTTTTAGAGAGGAGACCACTGACCCTGATGGTGGCCTCTACTTCAAGATCGACGCCGACTAAGTCGTATAGTTCCAGACAGTAGCCTGGTTCCTTTGGAGGGTCATTGTATTTTCTTTCAGGCTTCTTAAGCCATTTTTTAACCTTGTCTTTACTAAGACATAATTGGCTTGCGTTGTTGCTTGATGTAATGTTGGATCACAGGCATGTGATCTCTGCTTGTAATACAACTACTATGTCTGCTCAGTTTAGCAGATGAAATAAAGTCTGTGAGTTTGTAAAGTTCATGTTGTGTTACCTGCTGTTATACACTTGGCATGCATGTTGCGTGTATGTTTATATCATGCATGTCATGTGTGGGGTTCGATATCTTAGTTGTTCTCTCGCCGGCAGTATTTCTTACACCAAGTGGCCCTGAGATGTGTGCAGCTTGGGGCATCGCGATGCGATTGCTCGTGACTCCGTCACGTGGCACACTTCGTTGTATGATCGAGCCCGCCCGAGACCCCGACTAAGTGATCGGGCTGGAGTCTGTTTATGTAGGTGTTATGATTCAATCGATAAAATGGTTGAGGTGACTTGTCTATGAGTATGGGATTTCACCACGCATAAGCATTTAGACTTGTGAGCGGACGATGAGGACCCATCTCAGTTGATCATAAGGTCCTAGATGGGATGTCCCTCACGTTCGAGCTTTCCGAGAATGTCTTGTACTTGGCCTTGTCTGCTTAGACAAGTGGGTATGGATCTCGGCTCTCCATATGATTGAGTTGTGACTGGAGTTACATATGCAAATTCCGGGTCCCGACAACCGAAACAACTCAATGACCATGAAGCATACCACGTTTTCACCACAAGCAGTTGTTGGAGAGAGAAAAAACTTTAGCTGCGTGATGCACTGTCTGTGGCTAAGGAACCGGCCCTGCCTAAGTGGATCAATTGGTCTGAACAGCCAATAACCTGGACAAGGGATGACCAACCCCAAGTGGTAGATAACCCGGGGGCTCTAGCCTTGGTAGTGGCACCACAAGTTGGAGGATACACCTTCCATAAGGTACTCATGGATGGATGAAGTAGTATCAACATCCTCTACTAAGAGACTTTCCATAGGATGGGGTTAACCCACAAGAAGCTACAACCCTGCAATCCGATTTTCCATGGAATCGTCCCAGGTAAGTCGGCACGACCCATAGGCAAGATATACCTCGAGACGGCTTTTGGGACTTCTGAAAAATTTGGTTCTGAAATCATACCCTTCGAAGTTGTCAAGCTCGAGAGTCCATATCACGCCATTTTGGGAAAACCGGATTACGCCCGATTCATGGCTCGACCTTGCTACGTCTATCTGAAGCTCAAAATGCCGAGTCCCAATGGTCCAATTACGGTTGAAGGAAGCTGGTCATGGGCTACTGAATGTGAGGAGCAGCATGTTAAATATGCCGAGTCGGCCTGCGCCAAGGAGCACTTGACGTCTTACAAGGAGAAGGTAGAACCGGCAGATCCTACGATCTTGAAGAAGCTGACTCTTGATACCAATCTCAAGTTCAAAACGGCAGATCCTACGATCATTCACAACAGTTCATCATTGGGACGGGGCTCTCTAATAAATAGGAAAGCGCGCTCATCGAGTTGCTCCATGAGAATCGAGAAATCTTTGCATGGAAACCTTCTGACATGCCAGGCGTCCCGAGGGAACTCGCTGAGCACTACCTTGAAATAGGTCCAAACGTGAAGCCAGTGAAACAATTCCTTTGTCCTTTGAACGATGAGAGAAGAGATGCTATTGGAGAAGAGATAGCCCGGATCGTAGCTGCCGGGTTCATCATGGAAGTTTTTCATCCTAAGTGGTTGGAAAATCCTGTCCTCATTTTGAAAAGAACGGTGGCGTATGTGCATTGACTACACAGACCTAAACAAAGCTTGCCCGAAGGATCCTTTTGCTCTACCTCACATTCATCAGATTATAGATTCAACTTCAGGATGTGAGTTCTTATGTTTTATCGATGCCTACTCGGGTTATCATCAGATTATGATGGCCATTGAGGACCAGGAGAAGACATCCTTCATCACCCCCTTTGGAGCTTTTTGCTACACTTCTATGCTTTTTGGTTTGAAGAATGCAGGAGACACCTATCAACGGACGGTGCAGAACTTCCTCAAGGAGAAAATTTGGCGCAATGTGCATGCTTTTGTGGATGACATAGTGATAAAGTCCCAGTTAGACAACTCCCTGATGGGCGACCTACAAGAAACTTTCAAGAATCTGCGTACTTACCAGATGAAGCTGAACTCGGACAAGTGTACTTTCGGAGTCCCGACCGGAAAACTCCTTGGATACATCGTATCTGAGAGAAGAATCAACGCAAACCCAGAAAAAATCACTTGCATCATGGAACTCCAGAAACTGACTTCTGTCAAAGGGGTTCAACGGCTTACGGGGTGCGTGGCCTCCTGTAGTCGGTTCGTAAGCCGGCTTGGTGAAAAAGCCATCCCGTTATACCGACTTTTACTAATGACAGAGAAATTTGTTTGGGACGCAGAGGCAGATGAGGCAGTTGAGTCACTAAAAACAGTTGTCCCAAGCACCCATCTTGGTAGCTCTCAAACCCAAGGAACCTATGCTGCTCTACATATCGTCTAACAATCGAGCGGTCAGCGCCGCGGTTGTTGTTTAACGCAAAGAAGAGGGCAAGGAACATCCCCTGCAGGGACCTGTTTACTATATCAGCAAGGTCTTGACATCATCCAAGAAACGATATCCTCAATGGAAGAAATTTGTCCTGGGCGTGTTTATGGCGAGCCGGAAGTTGAACCATTATTTTCAAGAGCACCCAATCATAGTGGTCAGCTCAGCACCGCTATCCTACATCATCCAGAATCGAGAGGCAACTGGAAGAATTGCGAAGTGGGCCATCTAATTGGGAGCCTATCACCTCAAGTATGAGCCACGAACAACTATCAAATCCCAGGCCCTGGTCAACTTTATCAATGATTAGACAGAACTCCAGGAACCCCTGATAAACCGAATACCAAGTACTGGACGATGCACTTTGACGGAGGTCGACATCTCCAGGGATCAGGAGCCGGAGTCGTTCTTACTTCACCCGGGGGATTTTTTTTGCTACATTTTGCAGCTACAAATTACCTGCACTAACAATGGAGCTGAATACAAAGCCCTAGTCCATGGCCTGCGATTGGCACGCGAGATGAACATAAGCTGGATTCAATGTTTTGGTGACTCTGATCTTGTCTCCCAGCAAGTATCAGGGAGGTGGGATTCTAAGGACCCCATTATAGCGGCCTACAGACGCAAAATTTCAAGGCAAGCCGGATTCTTTACCGGCTACCAAGTGGACCACGTGGATCACAGGAAAAATGAGGCATCTAACGCTGTGTCCCAGCTCGGCTCTTCCTTGATGTCCTGTTGCATCCGTCAGTGCAGCTGATACGTCCCAAACGTATCTATAATTTATGCTTGCTCCATGCATGTTTTGTGTGATATTGCTATGATCTAGATTGACTTTTATACACTTTTTATCATATTTGGACTAACTTACTAACTCAGTGCACCACAGTGCTAGTTCCTGTTTTTTGTTGTTTTTCTAATCCAGGTTTCCCCCATATTAAAAGTGCTCCAAAAAGTCCAGGTGGCGTGGCCTAGGGTGGGGCCGCGCCGGGTGGACGCCTGGACACCTCGTGGCCCCCCTGGCTGCCCCCCTTCGCCTATTTATTCCCCGTAACGCGAAAGCCCCAAAGAGAGAACCCTTTTTCGTGATCTCGCCTCTGTTTTGCCGCCCCCGCGCTTCCAAGATCGGGAGCGCCAGCAGACTGCTTCCCAACACCCTTCCGGAGGGAGGATCGACCTCCGGAAGCTTCCCCTCCAACATGGACGCTTCCCGAATGTGTCGTGAGTAGTTTCATTTGGACCATGGGTCCGTGATCAGTAGCTATGTGATGTTCTCCTCCCCTCGTTGTTCTTCATGGTTTAGACCTCGTGAGCTGCCCTACATGATCGAGGCACATATGTAATCTTTCTGCTGTTGCTTTGCTGAGTTTGATGGGATCTGATGGATTATGAGATTATGTTCAGATTGTGATAGAGTAATATATTTGGATTTCGGTCTACTTATTTTGGCATACTACCCATGCTTTTGTTTTTTGTGTTTTGGGAGAGAGACATCACTAGAGAACATCACGGGACCCTGGTTCTTATTCTCATCACTGTTTACACGCTCATTTAATTTCCTGTTTTTACCTTTCAGTTGCTATCATCATTATTATCTGTTGCGTTGATCCTTTGTGAACAACAAGGTCAGAGAGATTAACAACCTCTCAGTACTTGTTGGGAAGCAAAGTTATTTGTGTTGTGTGCAGGTCCAGGTCAAGGAAGCAACATTTGTCTAAAACGGTGCCATTGTTTCCTTGCCACCTACTTATCATCTCCGGACTCCTACGGGAGACAAACCCTATCCTCTACATAGGGGAAGTTTGTCGTTATGCTACATCACACCTTCCACTTCCACTTGGGGTAACCAACGAGGAGAGGCGTTGCACTAGTCAACTCTCTTGTCATCAACAAAATTTCTGGCGCCATTGCTGGGGACTCCGAGTGCTAAGATAGGGGAGTTGCCAACTACCTTTTACCTTTGCTTTTTAGTCTTGTTAGTTTTCCTTTCAGTTTTTATATTTGTGTCTTATATCAAAAATCACGAAAAATATATTTATCTTGCTTTTAGTAGTCTTCCTTGTTTAGATGAACATGTTAGGACTTGGTGCTTTGCGAGAATCGGAAGTTCGCAATTTCCGTCAAAAGGAGGGAGAAAATATGAAGAAGGTACGGGACATAATTTCTGAAGCACATGGTCTTTTAAGTGGTGTAAACACTCTCTTGATATTATAGCTGAAGGGGACTTTTTAGAGTGTGATGAAGCTAGAGCTCTTGATATTTTGCATGGTCTATCTAGTTATTTTGTTGATGATAGTAGTATTGATACTATTGTTGATAGACTTGCCGCTATTCAAAAGAGGATGGATGCTTTAGACTTCAGAAAAGTAGAGGAACTTAAGACCAACAAGATAGAAATGTTGGAGATAGATGATGATTGGGAGCCCTTTGTTAGGATTAGCATCTCTAGCAACATCATTGTATCTTTATTTTCAAGATCTGTGCCACATTATATCCTCTTATGATAAGGGAAGCAAAAGTTGTGACATGCTGTCCAGAAAACAGATTCTATCTTCTTGACGGAAAACATCGGAACAAATCACTAGTTCATATTTTTGAGCTGAATTTTTTACACAGCATGCTCTATACAATTTTGAAACTTCCGTATGTTCTGAGTTTTTTGATTTGAGTTGCAGTAGTACCCCGAAAAAATTATCTACTACCTACTATTCTGTTTTTCACAAATTCTACCATGTTTTGCCTTTCCTTACTTTTGCAAACCTTAGGCTTGCTTTTTCTTTGCAAAAACCTTCTGGAAATCTTGAGAAACAGTATCTCTTCAAGAATATCTTTAGATCCAGTGGAGAAAAATTATTTTATTAAGGGTACTAACCTCTCTAATCAGCTTATGATGAGTTATGTATGAAGGGAGTTTTAAGTGTGCGTGGGAAGATGATGAAAGAATATCCGGGAGTGTCAAGCGCTCAAGCTTGGGGATACCCCCATGCATCCCCAATAAATATTCAAGGAGACTCAAGCGTCTAAGCTTGGGGATGCCCCCGTGCATCCCCTTCTCCATGAACAATCATCAGTTCGTCCTTCGTCTCACTATATTTTTTTCACTTCATGCGTTATGTGCTATGTTTGGAGCGTCTCGCTCTTAAGTTTTATTTTTAGTTTTCATTAGCTTTGCTTTCTGTTCATAAAAAGTTAGACCCCATCTTAATTTATGTGGGAGAGAAACACGCTCCACTCCAATCTAGAACACATCACAGGATTTTGCATGCCTATCGTTTTACTGTTGTGCGTTCTTTATCTTTTCTTCGCTACTGCCATTTTTAGTTTTAGTCTTAGTTTATCTTTATCAAGAGCCTCGTCTTTCGTTTAGTTTGTTGCTGGAACTCTCTTTAATTTTCATGCTTATCTTGTTAAGAGAGTTGGTTGTTGCACTGAGTTCTGTCTTGTCTTGAGATTAGGTAATTGAGGTGGGTATATAATTTTAGTAGTAACTTGCAATAGTTTTGAGGTATTGATGTGAGTAATGTTTGAACTTTGGTGTCAAGAGCTCTAGCCTATTAGTGATAGGTGTCGTATTTCGGGCAATCCGTGTTTATTTTCAAAACCTACAAAACTAGTTAAGAACTCTTGCGACTAGATGGATCACTAATCTTTGGAGGGATCGGATATTAGAGTACACTCACGTACCATGACTCGAGGATGCGCAAGGATAACCAAACCCCCATACACTCCTCCTCGGGGTACTTGTCTCTTTGTGAACGTCGTAATAAGATTGAGAGTTACCGATGATAAGTGCATGAGTTCTTCGGACTAATGTAAGTCTTGAAAGTTGACACTTCCACCTCCTCATATTTGCTAGCCTCTTCCGTGCCGTGTATTGCCCTCTTCTCACTCCGAGAGTTGGCGTACACCTTCGCCGGTACATCCAAACCCTCAGCATGATATGCTCTGTCATCATAAACCTCCTTATATCTTTACTCAAAACAGCCACCATACCTATTTATCAAGGCATTTCCATAGCCTTTCCGAGATATATTGCCATGCAACATCCACCTCGTCATGACTTGATTTTCATGTCATACATGTTCCTGCTACACTGGCAGAGGGATACATTGCATACATCATGATAGCTACATCTTCTTTATGTTTTGAGTACTTGTAAAGTGTGAAAGATCTTCTATACCCTCTTGTAAGTTAGAGTGTTGCCCTTAAGTGAGGAAAATATCCCAAAGTGGACAAAATAAAAGATCCCAAAGAGGACAAATGAGAGTTAAATAGAAAGAGCTACTAAGGACACCAAAAAATAGAAAAAAGAGAAAAATAATAATAAAAAGAGAGAAAGGGGCAACACTACTACCCTTTTGAAAGATCCACACTAGTACTCCCTCTTATCCTTGCACTCCATAGAGATGATCATTCATGCATATAGCTATGTGGGGACCTTCACACTATATATCTTGGCTTGCATATTCTAAGGATGAGCCTCCTCAAAAGAGCTCTAGGTCTTCATGAGTAAGCAAGTTAGATGCACCCCCACTAGTTCCATTGGAGAGCTTTTCTTAGATCATATGTGCAACCGTTGCACGGCAATCCCTACTCCTCACATCATATCTATCATTTGGCCTTCTCGCCTATGATTGTCCTCATTGATGTGATCCTTTCTCACTTTTTTGTCTTCCTCCTCCACCATATTTCTCTCTTTGCCATCCTAAGTGTCAACTCTTGTGCTTACGCTCATCCATTGCATGAGTGCTCAAAATATCGAAATGGAGTGGATCCAATTAACTTGTACCTGGCTAGTGGTCTGGGGACGAGTCAAGATAAGATTCCCAAGAAGACCAAGTGTGAAACTTTAGTAGACTGAGTTCTCAACAAAAATACTTTTTTCTCGTATTCCATATCCCCCTTCTTGCACGGAAACACCATTTGGAGACATTCGAGTCACGGACAGCGAGAGCTCTTGCACCTAATGTTCTTTCGTTGCTTTTTTCAATGCTAATATATACTCGTTCATGTTATGACTTGAATTGAATCACATACCTTGATTGCTTTACTTTTCAAAGTTCTTATATGTTTGCTAGCATGTCACCATAGAAATTATGCTTGTTATCATTTACCTACTCGAGGACGAGCTGGAATTAAGCTTGGGGATGTTGATACGTCCCAAACATATCTAAAATTTCTGTTTGCTCCATGCATGTTTTGTGTGATATTTCTATGATCTAGATACTCTTTTATACACTTTTGATCATATTTGGACTAACTTATTAAATCAGTGTACCACAGTGCTAGTTCCTATTTTTTGATGTTTTTTTATTCTAGGTTTCCCCCATATTAAAAGAGCTTCAAAAATTCGGGAAAATCGGATAAAAAATTACTGCAACGGAACCTTCCAGAGCCCCAAAGGAGGTCTGATATGTCCAAATTGCATCACTATTTTATATCGTAATTCATCCTTATTCATTGATATATTTCACATTACGATGATGTTCTTTTGTTGTTTTGGCTTATTTTACACAGTTTGCTCCGGTGGCGAAGCAGCAGACGCAAGATTCAGCGGTAAAAAGTGGACGCTGAGTTTCTGAAGAAGAATACCTCCAAATTACCTGAAAATCGATGGGGGTATTTTCCAGAAGATTAACGAAGACTCGCCGAAGAGGGGCCAGAGGGGGGCCATAGGAGCCCCAGGTGGCCACCTGGCGCGACCCCAACCCTGGCCGCGCCTGGAGAGCTCCTGGAGCCCTGGGGACACTCCCGGCTCCCCGCTCTGGCCTATATACTCCTCGTTACGAGAAAACCCTAAAAAGAGAATCTTTCACGGAGTTCCGCCGCCGCTCCGTGGAGGAAACCTACAGAGAAGAAAAGGGCTCTCCGGCGGGCAGATTCCACTAAGGAGATCACCTCCCGGAAAGGGAGATCGTCGCCATCGTCACGGGCATCATCGAGATCATCATCAACATCATCCCCAACATCAGCACCATCTCCACCACCATCCAATCTCACCTCACAAGTTTATCTTGTGTTGTAATCCATACTATCTATCCTCTCTACTCTATCGGTGTTGATTACTACTTTGTGGTGAATTCTATTGAGTTTTGTTGGAGAAATATCATTATGTCCAGATTGTTTATCATATATTTATCACCTCTGATCATGATCTCTTTTATGTCTTGTGAGTAGTTACTTTAGTTCTTTAGGACATGGGAGAAGTCTAGTTGTTAGTAGTCATATGATGTTTAAGTAATTTGTGTTGCTTGATATTTAAGTTGTGTTGTTATTTTCCTAGTGGTGTCGTGTGAGTCGAACACTCAACACTTCGCCTTCTTAAGGACCTAGGGGAATACATTGTGTATTAAGAGTGCTTACGGTGGGTTGCCGGAGTGACAGAAACCTGAACCCCAGTTTGCACACTTTTGCACAAGCGAATACTTGATCCTTGATCTTATTGATGTGGTTAGGCTTTTCCTTCATTTATATCTTGTATTTGCGGATGCTTTCAAGATGTTTAATCATAAGAGTGCACTTATCTTAGTCTGGAAGGTGTGCTAGCATAGATCCACCCACTCAACACTTATCAGCTCAACACTTGTTATCGATACAGAGTATGGCGAAAGCACGTGACTACCTCTCCATGTGTCCTCAAGAACGCTTTAGTCTTTACAAGTTCAGTTGTCAGGCTTATCCTTTGCTCAAAAGGATCGGGCCACTTGCTGCTCCTAAGTGCTATTTACTTTGCTTGATTTTATCTTATTGTTGCTTATATCAAAAACCCCTAAAAAGTTATCTTTTAGTGTTTGCAGTTATTCCTTGTCCAAAATCACCTATCAATAACTTTCGCTCCTCGTTGGGTTCGACACTCTTACTTATCAAAAACGCTGCAATAGATCCCTTGACGTTGAGGTCATCAAGTAACGTTTTATGGCGCCCTTGCCGGGGAGCATAGCTCTATTGGTAAGTGAAGCTGGTAAGGAATTTTTATCTAATTATTTTTATTTTGTTGTTGCTGTTCTTTGTCCGTATGGACAACCTAGCTATTGGATCGTTGCTTATGGGGAAACAACCCACATCTGTGGTGGTTGTACCTCCCCTTACTGAAATTGTGCCTTATAAAAATACCAACTGGTATTATCGATTGTGTTTTGGCTAATCGTTATGCAGGAGACAGACATCCTAGTGAACACTTGCTATATTTATCCCAACTATTTAAGCTTGCAGGTGTATCAAAGGAGTTTGTCATGAAGAAATTTTTCTCTGTATCGCTTATAGATAAAGCTTCAAATTGGTATAAGCTTCTCGATAACTCTCATTTGCTTGATTGGCATGAGCTTATGTCTCTCTTTTATACCAAGTTTTATCCTCTTCATGAAATTCATCGAGACAGGAATTATATCTATAACTTTAGGTCTCGTAACGGAGAAAGCATCGCTCAAGCTTGGGGGAGATTGAAATATCTAATGCTAAAATGTCCTATTCATGAGCTCCCCAAGAAAACTATACTTAAAATTTTTTATGCTAGACTTTCTCATCAGGATAAGGAGATGTTGGATGCCTCCTCTAGTGGGGTCTTTCAGAAAAAAAGCGTTGAAGAAAGATGGGATCTCCTTATAAGGATCCAGAAGAATACCGAATATTGGGAAATAGATAAAGGTATTGAATCCACTATAAATTATGAGCATGATTATATAGAGAGCTATCTGAAAACTGATTTCTTTACTACCTTTTGCTCTAAGATTTGTCTTGATTCCCATCTAATGATTGATTTTTGTAAGGACTTTGCCTCTCATATTGACTCTTCTAAGAAGAAGAAGGATCAGCATCATAAACCCTTCAAAGAATTACCTATTGATATTCATGTTGCTGACCCTATTGTGCTTGCAGTTATATATGAAAAGCCCCCTTTTCCAGTAAGAATTAGGGAGCACTCTTTCATGACAGGCATAATGAATAAGAGTGAGAGAAGAATTGACGAGCCTGAGGACCAGGTCGATCCTCGAGTTGCATTGGTTAAGGATCTTATTACTAATGATGCTCTAGATTCCAATATAAATTTTTGTGCTGTTTCCACTAACCTTGTCACAGCAAAGAATAAGGGCCCAATTTATGGTACACTAGTAGAATATGTCAAAATAGGAGATCACAATTATTATGGGCTATGAGATTTGGGATCGAGTGCTAGTGCTATCCCATATTCACTCTATCAAGAGATCTTGGGAGAAATTTCACCTTGTGCACTTGAAGAAGTTGATCTTACTATTCATCTTGCAAACAGAGCAACTATCTCTCCTATCGGAATTGTGAGAGATGTTGAAGTTTTATGCGGAAAGGTAAAATGTCCTACCGACTTTCTAGTACTTGGTTCAGTAAGGGATAATTTTTGTCCTATTATTTTCGGTAGACCTTTTCTCAGAACCTGTGGAGCTATAATAGATTGCAAGAAAGGTAAAGTTTTTGTTGAATTCAATGGTGAGCCCTATGAAATTAATTTTTCTAAGTTCTCTAAGCAGCCTCGTGGTACTGATTTGCCTAGTAACGATAAGATTATTGAAGATATTGCTTCCATTGCTATTCCTCCTGACGATCCTTTGCAGCAATATATGGAGGACCACGAGAATGATTTGGATATGCAGGAGAGGAATGAGCTGGATGAAATATTCTTATGACAACCTGCTATCCCAAGATCCTTCCAGTTGAGCCTTTGGGAATTTTATCACAATCAAAAAAAGATCCAGTGTTTGATCTTAAACCTCTTCCCGATTCGCTCAAATATGCTTATTTAGATGAAAAGAAATTATATCCTGTTATTGTCAATTCTAACCTTTCAGGGTATGAAGAAGAGCGACTATTGGAAGTTCTTTGCAAACATCGAGGTGCAATTGGCTATACCCTTGATGACCTTAAGGGGATTAGTCCGTCTATTTGTCAACATACCATCAACCTTGAGCCTGATGCTAAACCAGTTGTTGATCATTAACGACGGTTGAATCCAAAAATGATGGATGTTGTAAGGACTGAGACTCTCAAGCTTCTAGCCACAGGTATTATCTACCCTATAGCTGATAGTAAGTGGGTAAGCCCGGTTCATTGTGTTCCAAAGAAAGGAGGAACGACCGTGGTTCCTAATGATAAGAATGAACTAATACCTCAGAGAATTATTTTTGGAAATAGAATGTGTATTGATTACAGGAAGCTGAACAAGGCAACCAGGAAGGACCACTACCCGTTGCCGTTCATCGACCAATTGCTTGAAAGGTTATCTATAAATACTCACTTTTGTTATCTTGATGGTTATTCTGGCTTCTCTCAAATTCATGTTAACACTGCTGATCCAGAGAAGACCACTTTTACTTGTCCCTATGGTACTTATGCTTACAGACGTATGCCTTTTGGTTTATGTAATGCTCCTACTACTTTTCAAAGGTGTATGTCTGCCATCTTTCATGGTTTTTGTGAAGAAATTGTGGAGGTATTCATGGACGATTTCTCCGCCTATGGAACCTCTTTTGACCATTGTCTCCACAACCTTAATAAAGTTTTGCAGAGATGTGAGGAGACAAATCTGGTGCTTAACTGGGAGAAGTGCCACTTTATGGTCAACGAGGGAATTGTTCTTGGCCACAAGATTTCCGAGAGGGGAATTGAGGTGGACAGGGCCAAGATCGACGCAATTGAAAGGATGCCCTATCCAAGGAAAATCAAAGGTAATCGTAGTTTTCTCGGTCATGCTGGTTTATAAAGAAGATTTATTAAAGACATTTCTAAGACTTTGAGACCCCTCACTAATCTTCTCCAGAAGGACATTCCTTTTGTTTTCGATGAAGATTGTAAGGAAGCCTTCGAAGTTCTTAAGAAAGCTTTAATAATTTGTCCTATAGTACAACCACCTGATTGGAATTTACCTTTTGAAATTATGTGTGATGCTAGTGATTTTGCTGTTGGAGCTGTTTGAGGGCAAAGGGTTGATAAGAAGTTGAATGTTATTTATTATGCTAGCAACACCCTTGATAGTGCTCAAAAGAATTATTCCACCATTGAGAAGGAATTCTTAGTAGTAGTGTTTGCTTGTGATAAGTTTAGGCAGTATATTGTTGATTCCAAGATTATTGTTCATACTGACCATGCTTCCATTAAGTATCTTATGGAGAAGAAGGATGCCAAACCAAGGCTCATCCGATGGGTACTCCTTCTTCAAGAATTTGATTTGCAGATTGGTGAGAGGAAAGGAGCAGACAATCCGGTGGCGGATAATCTTTCAAGGATGGAAGATATACCGCATGATCCCATTCCAGTCAACGACAGTTTTCTAGACGAACAGCTAGCTATTGTTAACGTACAATCTCTCTCCGATCCTTGGTTTGCAGATTATGCGAACTTCATCGTCGCAAAGTTTTTGCCTCCAGGTTTAACATTTTAGCAAAGGAAGAAGTTCTTTCATGATTTGAGGAATTACTTTTGGGATGACCCACATCTTTTCAAAGAAGGTCCAAATGGGATCGTGAGAAGATGCATACCGGAACACGAGCAGAAGGACATTCTCAAACAATGTAACGATAGTCCATATGGAGGACATCATGCTGGTGAGAGGACCGCACATAAGGTTATTCAATCAGGTTTTTATTGGCTACTCTCTTTAAGGATGCTAGAAATTATGTTTTATCCTGTGATAAGTGTGTCAGAGAGTTGGTAATATTAGTAGAAGGAATGAGATGCCTATGAATTACTCTCTAGTGATTGAGCCTTTCGATTGCTGGGGTTTTGATTTTATGGGTCCTTTTCCTTCCTCACACAAGTAAACTCACATTTTAGTTGCTGTTGATTATGTAACCAAGTGGGTAGAAGAAATCCCCACTGGAAGTGCTGATCACAAGACATCTTTGAAAATGCTCAAGGATTTCATTTTTCCTAGGTTTGGAGTACTTAGGTACCTCATGACTGACGGGGGTTCAAACTTTACGCATGGAGCTTTTAGAAAAGCTTTAGCCAATTACGATGTCAATCATAGAATTTCTTCACAGTACCACCCTCAAACTAGTGGGAAAGTTGAGATCACCAATAGAGAGATCAAGTTGATCTTACATAAGACAGTCAATAGAAATAGAAATGATTGGTCAAATAAGTTAGGAGATGCTTTGTGGGCGTATAGAACTGCTTACAAAAACCCCATGGGCATGTCTCCTTATAAGATGGTATATGGCAAGTCTTGCCATCTGCCATTAGAATTAGAACACAAAGCTTTCTGGGCTATTAGAGAGCTTAATGCTGACCCGAAATTAGCTGGTGAAAAGCGTCTCATGAACTTGACTTCTCTAGATGAGTAGAGAAGTGAAGCTTAAGAGAGCGCTAAAATGTTCAAGAAAAAGGTAAAGAAGTGGCATGATAGGAGGATTCTGAAACGTGAATTTAATGTTGGTGATAAAGTTTTGTTGTTTAGATCCCGTTTCAGGTTTTCTCCAGGTAAACTACTTTCCAGGTGGGAAGGCCCATTTCATATTGAGGAAGTCTACCGCTCGGGTGCAATCAAGATTAACAATTTCAAAGGAACCAAACCTCAAGTGGTGAATGGGCAAAGACTTAAGCATTACATAGCAGGAGATCCTGTCAATGTTGCTGTGGATTTGGTATACACAACAACTCATGAAGAACATGTTGCTGCCCTGTTCCATACACCAGCAGGAGCAGAATAAGGAAAGGTATGTATTACGGTAAGGAAACATCGCGAAACCGCCATAAAAGTTCCGAATTATGAGTTTTTACGAAATATAGAAAATTTGAGGCTGAAGTGGAGACGGAGACCAGCTCCATGGGGCCCAGGCGCCCCGCTGGCGCGGCCCCACCCCTGGCCGCGCCGGGAGGCCGCCTGGGCACCCCGGAGTCCGTCTCCGACCCCGCTTTGGCTCGTTACCTTCCTTTTTGTGCAGAAATTTTTGTTATATATTTGCCCGGATCGTTCCGGCAACGTATCTCGCGATTTCGTGTGTTCTCTTTTCGATCTGTTTCTGCCAGGAAAACTTTCAGCTAGACCTAGGTGCTATGGCTTCCCCAAGTTCCCCGAAGGACAAGTTCTTCGTCAAAGTCATCAACCCTTAACTCGCTGAGGTGAAGAAGCACCCCCAGATCCTTCGTGTGGAGGATGGTGACCTCCACAAGGAGGATCTGAAGGGACGGGTCAAGGAGGGGAGCAACGAGGAGCGGCTGAAGGAGATGGAACATGAAGTCTTCAAGTTCAAGAAGATGGTGGAACGTGGTGTTGAAGCTAACTTCGACATCATGAACGAGATAGAGGCTTCCCACAGGAAGGAGATGAAGGAGATGTGGTCAAGTTTGGCCGCACTAGAAGAAAAAGCTTATGGGCTCCAAGCACAGATCTATGATCTGCAGAACCAGAACTGTGAGTATGAACTAAAGTTTCTGCGCATGCGTTTGGGTGCTGAGTGCAGGATCCTGGAGATGGGAATGTCCTTTGAGACTGGAGAACAGTTGCCATGGAAGCGCTTCGCCAAGGAGTACGTGACCGACAAGAACAAGAATGAGGAGTAAATATCCTCGGGTAATGGCATCCCCTTAGCTTGTTACAAGCTTGGGGGAGTGCCCGGTATTTTTATCTTTATCTATGTATTTTAGAGTCAAGTAGAGTCGTATCATGTCTAGGGAAGTTATCTTATAAAATAGGTGTTTGCTTTGAGGTCTATCACTCCTTTTTGGATAGTTATGTATGATGGAATATTAATAAGAAGTCTATTGATCCCTTCGCTGCACTCGGTATCCTCTTCGCGCAATCGACCTCGTGATGATTCTTATGGGGAGTATTGACCTTATATCAGGTATGGCTTTGAAAACTTTATTTAATCTTGGCAAACATAGCTTTGGTCATAACAACAAGCATGTTATTTTTCTCAAAGTAGAGACATAGCCAAACCCTCTTTGTTATTATGCTTGTAGTTTTATGTTGACAAGGAAGACAACTTGATGTGCTATGCTTGTTTTAATGTTTATGCTTTATATTGCTTTGCATCAAAGTCATCATCAAATGTCTGTTCTCTCAAAGCCTTTGCTAGCCAAACCTCTATACTAAGAGGAATTCTGCTTGTGCATCCATACCCAGAAACCAGTATCTTCCATATGAGTCCACCATACCTCCCTATTCGTGGTATTCCACTACCACTCCTAAAGCATAGAATTTTTGTGTTATCCTTAGATGCTAAAAATCTTCTATTTTGTGCCCCTGTTTTAGCTCATGAGGAAGTAGTAGTTAACTCATGATCTTATTAAGTTGGACAAGTTTTACCCTGGGATTGCATGTCTAATCTGCAAACCCCTAATACGAGGAGGAACTGGCATGAGTGCGCCCAGCTCACAAAAGATAATACAACAAACAAACCCTCCTTCACGCTTTGTTCATGAGAAATCAGAAAAATTTGGAAGTGATAAAAAAAGGAGATTGCGGGGATGTGATCGTCCCCGTTTGGGAGTCGTTCCTCGAAACTTGTCCAATCTGAGAAGCAATTGAGTTATCTATTAGCATTCGTTGACAAATCATGCACCTCTCAAAACTTGTTTTCATTCTATTTGATTTAAGGATAGCACTTGAGTTTTCCCTGCTTGCCTTTAACAAGGATTTTTCCTTTACTTTTATGTTTAGTCAGTTTTCCCTACTTCCTCCTTTCCCAAAGAGAACAGACACTTGATGCTGATGAAGATTCATCCATATAATGTTGCATTAATGTTTTGCCATGCCATATCATTGTTGACATTATCTCTTGATAAGTAAGTTGTTTCCAAAAGCATTTGCCAAGCAAACATCTTCCTTTGTGGTAGCATTTGCACTTCATGACTAATAGCTTGTTCTTTCAAAAAGTTCCAAATTGTTTCTTCAAAATATAAAGAGAAAGAGCAAAGGTAAAAGCTATTAGTTGTCCCTGGACCAAAGGACTTGTTTGCCATGATTTGATGAGTTTCCTTAGCCCTACTTTTGATTATAATTTGTATTACTCTTTCATAAGGACTTTATGAGTTGGAGATTGCTGTTTAGGATGTTTGAGTTTGGTGAAAAGAGCATGATGCTTCTTGTCCGTATTTTATTTATCGGTACTTCACTCTCTAAACTTGTGGACAGGTTTACCGAGCTCAGTTTTCGCTTGGGGACAAGCGAGTTCTAAGCTTTGGGGAGTTGATACGTCCGAATTGCATCAGTATTTATGTCGTAATTCATCCTTATTCATTGATATATTTCACATTACGATGATGTTCTTATGTTGTTTTGGCTTATTTTACACAGTTTGCAACTTTCCGGTGCCGAAGCAGCAGACGCAGGATTCAGCGGTAAAAAGTGGACACTGAGTTGCTGAACAAGAATACATCCAAATTACCTGAAAATCGCCGGGGTGTATTTTCCAGAGGATTAGCGAAGACTCACCGAAGAGGGGCCAGAGGGGGGCCACAGGATCCCCAGGCGGCCACCTAGCGCGGCCCCACCCCTAGCAACGCCGGGAGGGCGCCTGGAGACCTGGGGCCACTCCCGGCTCCACCCTCTGGCTTATATACTCCTCGTTACACGAAAACCCTAAAAATAGAAGCTTTCACGGAGTTCCGCCTCCGCTCCGTGGCGGAAAACTAAAGAGAAGAAAAGGGCTCTCCGGCGAGCTGATTCTACCGAGGATATCACCTCCCGGAAAGGGAGATCATCGCCATCATCATCACCATTGTCACGGCCATCATCGAGATCATCATCAACATCATCCCCAACATCAGCACCATCTCCACCACCATCCAATCTCATCTCACAAGTTTATCTTGTGTTGTAATCCGTACTATATATCCTCTCTACTCTACCGGTATTGATTACTACTTTGTGGTGAATACTATTGATTTTTGTTGGAGAAATATCATTATGTCCAGATTGTTTATCATATATTTATCACCTCTGATCATGATCTCTTTTATGTCTTGTGAGTAGTTACTTTAGTTCTTGAGGACATGGGAGAAGTCTAGTTGTTAGTAGTCATATAATGTTGAAGTAATTTGTGTTGCTTGATATTTAAGTTGTGTTGTTATTTTCCTAGTGGTGTTGTGTGAGTCGAACACTCAAAACTTCGCCTTCTTAAGGACCTAGGGGAATACATTGTGTATTAAGAGTGCTTACGGTGGGTTGCCGGAGTGACAGAAACCTGAACCCCTGTTTGCACACTTTTGCACAAGGGAATACTGGATCTTTGATCTTATTCCTGTGGTTAGGCTTTGGCTTAATTTCTATCTTGTATTTGCGGATGCTTGCAAGATGTTTAATCATAAGAGTGCACTTATCTTATTCTAGAAGGTGTGCTAGCAAAGATCCACCAACTCAACACTTATCAGCTCAAAACTTGTTATCGATACGGAGTATGGCGAAAGCACGTGACTACCTCTCCATGTTTCCTCAAGAACGCTTTAGTCTTTACAAGTTCAGTTGTCAGGCTTATCCTTTGCTCAAAAGGATTGGGCCACTTGCTTCTCCTCAGTCATATTTACTTTGCTTGCTTTTATCATATTGTTGCTTATATCAAAAACCCCTAAAAAGTTATCTTTCAGTTCTTGCAGTTATTCCTTGTCCAAAATCACCTATCAATACCTTTCGCTCCTTGTTGGGTTCGACACTCTTACTTATCGAAAACGCTGCAATAAATCCCTTTACGTTGAGGGTCATCAAGGTCCAGAGGGGCCCCACCTGGTGCCTAGTCGGCCAGGTGGCGCGGCCTAGGGTGGGGCCGCGCCGGGTGGCCGCCTAGACACCTGGTGGGCCCCTAGCTGCCCCCCTTCGCCTATTTATTCCCCGTGACGAAAAACCCCCAATGAGAGAGCCCTTTTTCACGATCTCACCTCTGTTCCGCCGCCGCCGCCGCGCTTCCATGATCGGGAGCGCCAACAGACTTCTTCCCGGCACCCTTCCGGAGGGAGGATCGACCTCCGGGAGCTTCCCCTCCACCATGGACGCTTCCCGGATGTGTCGTCAGTAGTTTCATTTGGACCATGGGTTCGTGATCAGTAGCTATGTGATGTTCTCCTCCCCTCTTTTTTCTTCATGGTGTAGACCTCGTGAGGTGCCCTACATGATCGAGGCACATATGTAATCTTTCTGCTGTTGCTATGCTTAGTTTGATGGGATCTGATGGATTATGAGATTATGTTCAGATTGTGATAGACTAATATATTTGGTTCTTATCTTTTATATTTTTGTTCCTAAGTAATTCTCGCATGTTCTTCGTTGCTGTTTATTGCTTTGGCCAAGTAGTAGGTAGTAACTCCAAGAGGGAACGTTATGCTCGATTGTGGGTTCATGCCCCCCGATGACACGCTTGAGTGACAGAAACATGAGTCTAGGCGATGTGCTGTTGCCACAAGGGGGAAAACAACGATGCTTGTAACCGCGGTTTCAACGATTGTTTACTTTACGCAAAGTGCTTTTTTAATGCAATTGTCTGTTGCTTTCGGTTTACACTTTGGGTGGGGCAAGCAACTTAATACCAGCGAGATGTTCTGGATAGATATCTCAAGGTGGATGATTAGTAGTAGATGCAGTTTGATTTCGGTCTACATATTTTGGCGTACTGCCCATGCTTTTGGGTCTCTTCCTTTCTTTGTAGCATAGTTAGCATTGCGGTGCGTTTATAATCATGTCAATTGCCCAGCTGTAATTTGTTTACCTCGCATAGCAGTTTTATCCTCTTTTGGGAGAGACACATCACTAGTGAACATCACGGAACCCCGATCCATATTCTCATCACTATTTACACGTTCATTTACTTTCCTGTTTTTACCTTTCAGTTGATATCATCATTATTATCTGTTGCGTTGATCCTTTGTGAACAGCAAGGCTGGAGAGATTGACAACCTCTCTGTACTCGTTGGGAAGCAAAGTTATGTTTGTCGTGTGCATGTCCAGGTCAAGGAAGCAACTTTTGTCTAAAACGGTGCCATTGTTTCCTTGCCACCTACTTATCATCTCCGGAGTCCTACGGGAGACAAACCCTATCCTCTACATAGGGGAAATTTGTCGTTATCCTACATCACACCTTCCACTTGGGGTAACCAACAAGGAGAGGTGTTGCACTAGTCAACTCTCTTGTAATCAGCAGCTCCCTACAAAGCAGGATATAGCAGTAACAGATCGGGAGATGGCCTTAGTAGCTGCAACACATGCTACTCCATTGTCGGTCATACCATGTTTGGATTACAAGAACCGCGGTATCCTCCCAACTTATGAGATATTGGCAAGACGAATCATAAGACGTAGCAAATCCTTTGTGCTTATCAATGGAGATCTACACCGACTTAGTCCCACCCATGTTTTCCAGAGATGTGTTTCACCAGAAGAAGGATGAGCCATACTAAACGAAATACACTCTTGAGACTGATACGTCCAAAACGTATCTATAATTTCTGCTTGCTCCATGCCTCTTTTGTGTGATATTGCCATGATATTGATGAACTTCCATACACTTTTGATCATATTTGGACTAACCTATTAACTCAGTGCACCCTAGTGCGAGTTCCTATTTCTTCTTTTTTTCTATTTCAGGTTTCCCTCATATTAAAAGTGCTCCAAAAATTCGGCAAAAATCCAATAAAAAATCAGCGATACGGAAGCTTCGAGAAACATCGAGGGGGGCCAGAGGGGACCCACCAGGGCCCAAGCGCCCTCCCGACGCGCCCTAGGGTGGGGCCGTGCCAAGGGGCCGCCTGGACCCCTGGTGGCCCCCCTGACTACCCCCTTCGTCCATATATTCCTCGTGACGTGAAACCCCCGTGACGGTAACCCTTTTTCCCGATCTCTCCTCTGTTCCGCCGCCGCCGCGCTTCCAAGATCGGGAGCACCTGAAGACCTCTTCCCGGCACCCTGCCGGAGGGAGGAACCACCTCCGGGAGCTTCTCCACCACCATGGATGCTTCCCGGATGAACCGTGAGTAGTCCAGCTTGGACCGTGGACCTATGATCAGTATCTATGTGATGTTCTCCTCCCATCTTTGTTCTTCATGGATTAGACCTCGTGAGATTCCCTACATGATCGAGGCACATATGTAATATTTCTGCTGTTGCTATGCTGAGTTTGCTGGGGTCCGATGGATTATGAGATTATGTTCAGATTGTGTTTGAGTAATATATTTGATTCTCCTCTTTTATATTTATGTTCTAGAGTAATTCTTGCATGTTGTCCATTGTTGTTTATTTGTTTGGCCAAGTAGTAGGTAGTGACTCCAAGAGGGAGCGTTATGCATGATTGTGGGTTCATGCCCCCCGATAACTAGCTTGAGTGACAGAAACATGAGTCTAGGGGATGTGCTATTTCCACAAGGGATAAAACAACGGTGCTTGTAGTTGTGGGTGCAAGGATTGTTTATTTACGCAAAGCTCTTTAATGCCGTTGTCCGTTGCGTTGAGTTTACACTTTTGGTGGGATTCGCAACTTAATTCCAGTGAGATGTTCTGGATAGATATCTTGAGTTGGATGATTAGTAGGTAGATGTAGATGGATTTCGGTCTACTTGATTTGGCGTACCGCCCAAGCTTTTCAGCCTCTTCCTTTCTTTGTTGCATAGTTAGTATTGGTTTGCGCACATATTCCTGTCAATTGCCCGGCTGTAATTCGTTTACCTCGCATGGCTATTTTATCGTCTTTAGCGAGAGAGACATCCCTAGTGAACATCATAGGACCCCGGTCCATATTTCCAATATTGTTTACACCCGCTATCAATTTACTGCTTGATTTACTTTTTCGCTGCTATCACTATCATTATTATCCTGTGCGTTTTATCCTTTGTAAACAACAAGGCAGGAGGAATTGACAACTCCTCTGTACTCGTTGGGAGAGAAGCTATCTGTTGTGTGTGCAGGTCCTAGTGAAGTAAGCAACCTTGAGTTGTGAACGGCGCCATTGTTCATTTCACCACCTTCTTGTATCTGTTGGAATCCTATTGGTTCGACACTTAAGGGAAATTGCCGCTACGCTACATCTCAACCTTCCACTTTGGGTAAACCAACGAGGTGCGAGAAGTAAAATCTCGTGACATCAAAAGCAATTTCTGGCGCCGTTGCCGGGGAACTCCAGTCTTCAAGATAGGGGAGTTGCACACTATCTTCTATCTTTGCTTTTTAGTCTTGTTAGTTTACCTTTAAGTTTTTTGCTTTAGTGTCCTTTATCAAAAATCAAAAAAATAGTAATCTTGCTTGCGAGAACACCAAGTTGTGTGACTTCACTAGTCACAACAACATTGACTTTATCTGCACTCCTATTGCTACACCTGCTACTTCAGCACCTTCTTATTAGATTAAACCTGCTTTGCTGAACCTTGTTATGAAAGATCAATTCTCTGGTGCTGGAGATGATGTTGCTTTGCACTTAAATAATTTTATTGAGCTCTGTGATATGAAAAAGTACAAAGAATTAGATGGTGATATTGTTAAGCTTAAGCTTTTTCCTTTTTCCTTGAGAGGAGGAGATAAAATCTGGTTTCAATCCTTGCCTAGGAATAGCATAGATTCTTGTGATAAGTGCAAGGATTCTTTTATTGGGAAGTACTACCTCCCTGCTAAGATTATCTAATTGAGAAGTTATATTATGAATTTTAAGAAATTGGATAATGAACACGTTGCCCAAGCATGGGAACGCATGAAATCTCTTGTTAAGAATTGCCCTACGCATGGTTTGACTACTTGGATGGTTATCCAAACTTTTATGCAGGCTTGAACTTTACCTCGGAGAACTTGCTAGATTCGGCCACGGGAGGAACATTTATGTCAACTACACTTGGTGCTGCCACAAAACTTCTCGATGAGATGATGACAGACTATTCCCAATGGCACACCGAAAGAGCTCCAACAGGTAGGAAGGTAAACTCTGTCGAGGAGATCTCCTCCCTAAATGAAAAAGTTGACTTGATTATGTCTCTACTTACCAAGCAATCTGCTATTGATCCTCATGATGTTCCTTTAAATTCTTTGATTGCTAAAGATCAAGTAGATGTGAACTTTATCTCTAGAATCAACTTCAATAACAATTCTTATAGGAGTAATTTTGGTAGAAATCCTAGACCGTTCCCCTCCAACAACTATGGGAACAACAACACTTATCCTAGCACCAAAAACTCCACTTCTGAATTAGAAAGTATGCTTAAAGACCTCATCACTACCCAAAAAGCCTTCAACAAGAGTGTAGAGGAAAAACTAGACAAATTAGATAATCTCTCATAGAAGGTAGACAAGTTAGCCCATGAAATAGAGTTTCTTAAAATTAGAACTTCTCCTCTTGAGGAGAGGAAGATCACTCCTATGAATGCTATCCAAGTGCAAATTAATGAAAACATTAGTATGATGGCTAAACTCAAAGAGAGATGGGCTAGAGAAAAGGAGGAAGAAGATAGAATTAAGAGCCTTCCTACACACCATACCATTGCTACTATCCAAGTGGTTGAGGATATCCAAACTCTTAGCACCCAATGCACCCCTAGTCCCATAGGACCTATTAATGGTGATGCTATGACCTCAACCGTAGAAGAAGAAATTCCTATGACTATAGAAGCTATCAAACAAGTGAGCCTAAAGGACACCACTACCACTTTACTTGATATTAGTGACCTGGATTTTGATAATTGCACCCTTTCTGAAGTTATTTCTTTCCTTCACAAGATGTCTAGATTCCCCACACTAGCACACTTAATCTTACCTTCACGGAGCATATCACTAATGCTCTCATTAAAGCTAGGTAGCAGAAGCTTAGGGTAGAAGCCTCCATACCTAGAAAGCTAGAAGATGGTTGGGATCCTATGATTAAAATTAAGTTGAATAACTTTTCTTGCTATGCTTTATGTGATGTTGGATCTAGTACATCCGTTATGCCCAAAAGAATGTATGATATATTTGAATTGAAACCTTTTGATCCTTGTTCTTTTGTTGTTCGTCTTGTCGATTCTTCCGTAAAGAAACCTTTGGGGAGGATCGATGATGTTCTTATCATTTTCAATGACAATTATGTTCCTGTTGTTTTTAGTATTATGGACATTGAATGTGAACCTTCTTGTCCAATTATTTTGGGACGTCCTTTTCTTCGCACCGTGGGTGCTATTATTGATATGAAAGAAGGGATTATAAAATTCCAATTCCATCTGAAGAAAGGTATGGAACAATTCCCTAGGAGAAAGATTAAGTTGCCTTTTGAGTCCGTCACACGGGCTAGTTATTTTCTTGAAAAGACTTGATCTATTTGCATTAAGCCTAGCTAATGGGTTTAAAGAAGCGCTTTCGGGAGGAAGCCCGCAACGAATTTAGGATTTACTTTTTGTTTTTCTTCTGTTTTTTGTGGTCTTGATAATTTTCACTACTGTAGCAACATCATTGTATCTTTACTTTTCAAGCTCTGTGCCATTTATAGCCTCATATGACAAGGGAAGTGAAAGTTGTGACATGCTGTCCAGATAACAGATTATGTCCCCATGACTAGAAAAATTACAAAAAAATCCCGGTTCATCTTTTTGCGATGAAAATTTTCCAAAGCGTGCTCTATACAATTACGGAACTTTCGTATGTTCTGAGTTTTATGATTTGAGTTGCGGAAGTATCCCTAAAAAATTATTTACTACCTGCTGGTCTGTTTTTCAGAGATTCTGTCCTGTTTTTCCTCTTCTTCGTTTTGCAAACCTTAAGCTTGCTTTTTCTTTGCAAAAACTTTTTGGAAATCCTGAGAAACATTAGCTCTTCAATAATATCTTTGTTTCCAGTAGAGGAAAAATTATTTTATTATGGGTACTAACCTCACGAATCAGATTATGACAAGTTATGTATGAAGTGAGTTTTCAAGTGTGCGAGGGAAGATGATGAAAGAAGATTCAGGAGTGTCAAGCGCTCAAGCTTGGGGATGCCCCCATGCATCCCCAAGAAATATTCAAGGAGACTCAAGCGTTTAAGCTTGGGGATGCCCCCGTGCATCCCCTTCTCCATCAACAATTATCAGTTCGTCTCTCGTTTCACTATATTTTTATCACTTCATGTGTTATTTGCTATGCTTGGAGCGTCTCGCTCTTAGGTTTTATTTTTAGTTTTCTTTAGCTTTGATTGCTGTTCATAGCAAGTTAGAACCCAGATTTCTTTGTGTGGGAGAGAAACACGCTCCACTTTCAAAATCTAGAACACAACATAGGATTTTTCATGCTTATCTTTGCCGTGTGTGTTCTTTATCTTTTTCATAGCTACTGTCATGTTTAGCTCTTAGTTTTCATGCTTATCTTTTTTAAGAGCTTTTGTTTAGTTTTTTTATGAAACTCTCTTGAGTTTTCATGTTTTCTTGTTTAGAGAATTTGCATGTTGCACTGAGATATTTGGTGTCAAGATCTTTTGTGGTAGTAACTTGCAATAGTTTTGAGGTATTGTTTTGAGTAATGTTTGGACTTTTGGTGTCAAGATCTTTAGCCTATTAGAGATAGATGTCGTATTTTTGGAAATCCGTGTTTATTTTCAAAACTTACAAAATTAGTTGAGAACTTTAGCTACTAGATGGATCACTACTCTTCTGAGGGGTCGAATATTAGAGTACACTCACGTACCTTGAGTCGAGGATGCGCAAGGATAAACAAACCCCTATACACTCCTCCTCGGGTTACTTGTCTCTTTGTGAAACCTCCTTATTATATTGAGAGTTACCGATAATAAGTGCATGAGTTCTTCGGACTAATGTGAGTATTCGAAATTTGACACTTCCACCTTCCCATATTTTTCTAGCCTCTCTTGTGCCGTGCATTGCTTTCTTCTCACTCTGAGAGTTGGCGTCCACCTTCGCCGGTAGATCCAAACCCTTGGCACGATACGCTCTGTCATCATAAACCTCCTTATATCCTTCCTCAAAAGAGCCACCATACCTACCTACCAAGGCATTTCCATAGCCTTTCCGAGATATATTGCCATGCAACATCCATCTTCTCATGACTTGATCTTCATGTCATACATGCTACTTGCTTGATCGATGAGCCGCATGCTAGTTGGGCCTTTCCCTAATTATTGCTACATGACGCGCTAGTATCATTGCATATCCTGCTACACTGGTAGAGGCATACATTTGCATACATCATTATAGTTACATCTTCTTTATGATTTGAGTACTTTTGTAAAGTGTTGCCCCTAAATTGAGGAAAAGATCCCAAAGTTGACAAAATAAAAGATCCCAAAGAGGACAAATGAGAGAAATAGAAAGAGCCATTGAGGCCACCAAAAATATACAAAAAATAGAAAAAAGAGAAAAAGAAATAAAAAGAGAGAAGGGGGCACACTACTATTCCTTTTGAGAGATCCAAACTCGCACTCCCTCTTATATCTTGTACTCCATGGAGATTATTATTTATGCATATAGCTATGTGGGGACCTTCACACTATAGAACTTGGCTTGTATATTCCAATGATGAGCCTCCTCAAATGAGCTCTAGGTCTTCTTGAGCAAGCAAGTTGGATGCACCCCCACTAGTTCCATTGGAGAGCTTACCTTAGCTCATATGTGCATTCGTTGCATGTCAATCCCTACTCCTCACATCATATCTATCATTTGGCTTTCTCTCGCCTATGATTGTCCTCATTGATGTGAGCCTTTCACACCCATTTTGTCTTCCTCCTCCACCATTTTCTCTCTTTTCCATCCTAAGTGTCAACTTTCTTGCTTACGCTCATCCACTGCATGAGTGCTCAAAATGTCGAAAAGGAGTGGATCATTTTGACTTGTACCTAGCTAGTGGTCTGGGGATGAGTCAATATAAGATTCCAAAGAACACCAAGTGTGAAACTTTAGTAGATTGAGTTCTCAACACAAAAATACTTTTTCTCGTATATCCCTATCCCCTTTCTTGCACGCAAACACCATTTTGAGACATTCGAGTCACGGACATCAAGAGCTCTTGCACCTTTATGTTCTTATGTTGCTTGTTTCAATGCTAAATATAGACTCTTTCCTGTTATGACTTGAATTGAATTACATGCCTTGATTTCTTTACTTAAAAGTTCTGATATGATTGTTAGCATGTCACCACAAAAATTATGCTTTTTATCATTTACCTACTTGAGGACGAGCAGGAATTAAGCTTGGGGATGTTGATACGTCCAAAACGTATCTATAATTTCTGCTTGCTCCATGCCTCTTTTGTGTGATATTGCTATGATATTGATGAACTTCCATACACTTTTGATCATATTTGAACTAACCTATTAACTCAGTGCACCCTTGTGCCAGTTCCTGTTTTCCGCTGTTTTTCTATTTCAGGTTTCCCCCATATTAAAAGTGCTCCAAAAATTCGGGAAAAATCCAATAAAAATCAGCGATACAGAAGCTTCGAGAAGCACCGAGATGGGGCCAGAGGGGACCCACCAGGGCCCCAGGAGCCCTCCCGGCGTGCCCTAGGGTGGGGCCGCGCCAGGGGGCCGCCTGGACCCCTGGTGCCCCCCTTCGCCCATATATTCCTCGTGATGTGGCAAACCCCCCTTCGCGATCTCTCCTCTATTCCGCTGCCGCCGCGCTTCCAAGATCGGGAGCACCAGAAGACCTCTTCCCGACACCCTGCCGGAGGGAGGAACCACCTCCTAGAGCTTCTCCACCACCATGGATGCTTCCTGGATGAACCGTGAGTAGTCCACCTTGGACCATGGGTCTATGATCAGTAGCTATGTGATGTTCTCGTCCCCTCTTTGTTCTTCTTGGATTAGACCTCGTGAGCTGGCCTACATGATCGAGGCACATATGTAATATTTATGCTGTTGCTATGCTGAGTTTTCTAGGATCCGATGGATTATGAGATTATGTTCAGATTGTGTTTGAGTAATATATTTGATTCCCCTCTTTTATATTTATGTTCTAGAGTAATTCTTGCACGTTCTCCGTTGCTGTTTATTTCTTTGGGCAAGTAATAGTTAGTGGCTCCAAGAGGGAGCGTTATGCATGATTGTGGGTTCATGACCCCGATGACTAGCTTGAGTGACAAAAACATGAGTCTAGGGGATCTGTTCTTGCCACAAGGGAGAAAACAACGGTGCTTGTACTTGCGGGTGCAAGGATTGTTTACTTTATGCAAAGCTCTTTCATGCAATTTTCCATTGCTTTGAGTTTACACTTTGGGTGGGATTCACAACTTAATACCAGCGAGATGTTCTGGATAGATATCTCAAGGTGGATGATTAGTAGGTAGATGCAAATGGATTTAGGTCTACTTGATTTGGCGTTCCGCCCAAGCTTTTTAGCCTCTTCCTTTCTTTGTAGCATAGTTGGCATTGATTTGCGCACATAATCCTGTCAATTGCCCAGCTATAATTCTTTTACCTCGCATGGCTATTTTATCTTCTTTTGCGAGACAGACATCACTAGTGAACATCATAGGACCCCGGTCCATATTTCCAATAGTGTTTACACCCGCTATCGATTTACTGCTTTATTTACTTTTCCGCTGCTATCACTATCACTATTATCCTGTGCGTTTTATCCTTTGTAAACAACAAGGCCGGAGGAATTGACAACTCCTCTGTACTCGTTGGGAGCAAAGCTATCTGTTGTGTGTGGAGGTCCAGGTGAACTAAGCAACCTTGAGTTGTGAACGGTGCCATTGTTCACTTCACCACCTTCTTGTATCTGTTGGAGTCCTATTGGTTCGACACTTAAACCTTAGCATCTTCGCTAAGGGAAATTGCCGCTACGCTACATCTCAACCTTCCGCTTTGGGTAAACCAACGAGGGGCGAGAAGTAAACTCTCGTCACATCAGAGACTATGGTCATCATGCTGGTTCCCGATCACTTGTGGCCAAAGCTTATCGCCATGGATTTTACTGGCCCACGGCTCATGCAGATGCAGAGCACATAGTAAAGAAGGGCGATGGTTGCCAGCGTTATGCAAAGCAAGACCACCTGCCAGCTCAAGAACTCAAGATGATTCCAGTCACCTGGCCTTTTGCAGTCTGGGGGCTTGATATGGTAGGGCCTTTCAGGCGTTCCAAATGCGGAAATACTCACGTCTTCGTTGCAGTATATAAATTCACCAAGTGGGTTGAAGTGGAGCCGGTCAGCAAATGTGATGCAGCAACAACCCTCAAATTTACTAAAAATATCATGTTCTGGTTTGGATATCCCCACAACATCATCACTGATAACGGGAGTAATTTATCAGAAGGGGTCATGGAGCGTTTCTGTGTGAAGGAACATATGCGGCTTGATCTCACATCTGTGGATCACCGACAGTCTAATGGACAGGCCGAGAGAGCCAACCAGGAACTGCTATGAGGCATCAAACCCCGACTCCGTGTCCCCCTATACTTTGGAGTATCAGGACTACGCCCAATAGGTCGACTAGTTTTACACCTTTCTTCCTCGTTTATGGAGGAATTACCCTCCGTACTTTGGAGTATCAGGACTACCCCCAGCAGTTCGACTGGTTTTACACCTTTCTTCCTCGTTTATGGAGCCAAAGCCATCATCCCAAGTGACATCCGTCATGACTCACCCTGATTCATCGGTTATGCTGAGGTTGACAATGAAGAAGCAAGACATGACTCTTTAGATGTCCTTGATGCAGAACGAGACATAGCGGCTGCTAAATCGGCTATCTATAAGCAAGATCTGCGGTGACGGGGATCAACCCCTGCAAATCCCATGGTCAGGGACCCTGGGTTAGTCATAGAGATGGCACAGGTTGGACGATACTCGTCGGCTAACAGGAGAAGCACTTCCTGCTCGATATTATTGCATGAGGGGGGCGATTACAGTGGAGGCCAAGGCGAGTTCTCACAAGGCTAGGATGAGTAGATGCGTATTGAGTTGTCCTGGATGTCTCCCCTCCCAGCCTTTATATACTAGGCTAGGTCTCGGGGAGTCCGTACTAGGTTACAGAGATAGTTTCCTAGTTCTAGTCTTGCCTTGTACGCCAAGTTGCGCCTTCCTTGTTAGTCGCGGACTCCTACGTCGGTGCCTGGTTGTGCCAATCATGGGCTTGTCGTAGCTTCCCAGCGGGCCTTCTATCTTCATACACACCAGGTAGTCTCACATGCAGGAGTCGTGGGGTCACCCCCTCGTCAGTAGCCCTCGAGTGCCTCGGGGACTCGAAGAGTCGCGCAGGAACTCGAATTCGTCTGTGCTTTTATTGTTTGTAAGCGTGGTATCACCACGGGTCGCTGGCAGTTCTGGAGCCATCACAATATCTGTTTCGAGGGATTGCTAAGCTGAAAGGGCCCAAGGAGTCGACTGGTCGAGCCTTGGTGAATTGTACTAGTGACAAATACCACAGTAGCCCCATCAAGCTCATGTCCCTTGACATGAACTTGGAACACTAGTGTCAAGCAAAGTCATGCCGCTGCAGGTCTTATAGGATCAATTGGTGCCAGTTTAAGCACATAGCCTGAGCGCGTCCGCTCGGCTCTTTCTATCATGCGAGCGCATGGAAAAGGTCGGGAGTGAAATCGCTCTGCGGCAAGTCCCAGCCCGGCCGTTCTGGGCAGCGGGGTCTTACCTACACGCTAAGCTTGCATGGCATCTGGGTACAGTGTGTCGTAGCCCAGGCATAATTGTTTTTTAGAGGCGCGGAGCCTGGTTAGCGATGCACCCACTTGGAATAAACAATCAAGTGAGTTGTTTTAGCAGTCACTCGCGGAGTTTTGTAATGAACTCAGGCGAGGAAAATAATAAAGCACCCACTCGGAATGTCGTCGAGTGCGCGAGTATGTAATATTTGTTGAATTGCTGAATCTCTTCTGCGATTAGTCACTCCAGTGCTTTACTGCTTTCGGGGTGAGGGAGCACCCGAGCTCTGAGAGTATGTTTTTTCTGCTGGTGCGAGTGACCACTCGAGCACATTTTGCCTTCGGGGTGAGGGAGCACCCGAACTCAAATAAAGTTACTCCCGATGGGAGTAAAAGATTTTGTGGAGTTAGAAAATTTGGACGTATTGCTAGCTTTTGAAATCTTTTGTATCTTGATCTGTCCCTGTTTTGAGATGTCGTGTTGACATGCATTGTACTTGTGCTTGATGACCTATAATGATGATTGATTTTTTTGATCCATCACGTCTTCTGGACCGTCATGATGATGGTTTGGATGTCGTGCAACCTGTTTCCTGTTGGGTTTCCGAGGCTTGTATGGGAAACATGCAAGATTTGACGCGTCCTGTAATTAATGCTGACCGTGTGAAGGAATCTTCGCCTTGGAATTCGTAACGCCCGTCCCAGCGGTCTTTGATGCAATGATGACACCGCTTGAGCTTCCGCGTGCTTTTCCTGGTTTGCCCTTGGATTGCGCTATAAACACTTCCTATGGTTTCCCGTCCTTGGCATCCATTCTTCGCATCTTTCTCTTCTTCTTCTTATTCATATGGCGCCCAAGAGTGGTAGAGGTGTGGCTGGGCGAGGTCGTGGCTGTGGTAGCCGCACGCCTCGTTCTTCACGTGGTGGACGCCATGGTACCACGTTGGTGCCTTCTTCTTCTTCCTCCATGGAGGAGGGTTTTTGGCGCCATGACTTTATTTTGCGTGTTCTTAACCGGAATGCTGCCCGGATTCCTCTTCCTCTCTCGTTTTCCTCCATTGCTTCTGAGCTTAACTTGAGGGGCTTCTGGTTCCGTCTTCACGGATGTGCTCGTTCTTCTTCTTGGGTGGAGCTGGAGACTGATAGTTCATCCTTGATTTTCCTTGGGCCGGGCTGGGGGCGTTTTCTCGTCAGTTGAATCTGCGTGAGATAGTCTTTGTTGTCATTTTGACGGCGAAGATACTGTTATTATCCGCGCATTTGATGCTGGTGTCAACTGTCTGGATCCCTACTGTGGGGAAACAAGCAGCAACGATTCTGATGGCTCGAGCGATGGTTCGCTTGCTTCTCCCGTGTCTTCGTCTTCGGCTGATCCCTTAGGCGATGGTGTTTTCTCTTCTAGTTCTAAGGAAGAACTGGACGTCAAACCGGTCGTCAAGCGGCTGCGTCAGTGGGCGAGTCACTTTGTGGAACTGGAGGATGGCGACCTTCTAGAACTGGAGGACGGCGAGCTTCTTCTTCACCGGCTTAATTGCTGCTTTGTCTGTGGTGATGCCCTTCGGGTTGTGGCACGAAAGTGCCAATTATCTCAGCATGATCACACATGTAGAAGTTGAATGTAGCCATGCCTTGTAGTTCCATAGGTCCTTTTGTAGCGACAACTGTCGTTTCGACTTCTTTGTAATGAAATGAATGTCTTCGACTCCTTTGTAATGATATGAGTGTCTTCGACTCCTTTCTAATGGTATGAGTGTCTTCGACTCCTTTGTAATGATATGAGTGTCTTCGACTCCTTTGTAATGATATGAGTGTCTTCGCCTCCTTTGTAATGATATGAGTGTCTTCGACTCCTTTGTAATGAAAATGTCTTCTCGGGTGCGCGCCAGCGCTCCCGATGGGAGTATCCCCCGAGGATCCGTTTGATTTTTAGAATCAAGTGCAGGCTGTATGAATTTTTGTCTCACTTGTATGTAGTTGTTTTTTGATTTTTCCAACTTTGGATCGGGTGCGCGCCAGCACTCCCGATGGGAGTAGCCCCCGTGTCTTGAGGTGATCGCTTGCGATGAAGTGAAGACTAAAGAACCATGCGCTTTTCGATGCTATTTTCTTTGTCGGAACTTTTGTTTTTTGGCGAGAGTCTTGCGTTCTTTCCTCCCGATCTTTTGTAGATAAGGTCGTGTTTTTTGGCGAGAATAGCTTCTCTCGGGGGGTATTTCGACTCGAGCCCCCGAGTGCTTTTAATTAAAGGTCGCATTTAGCGAAGATAGCGTCTCTCGGGGGGAGTTTCGACTCGAGCCCCCGAGAATGCTTTTAAGTAAAGGTCCCATTTAGCGAAGATAGCGTCTCTCGGGGGGAGTTTCGACTCGAGCCCCCGAGTGCTTTTAAGTAAAGGTCACGTTTGCGAAGATAGCATCTCTCGGGGGGAGTTCTAGGCTCGAGCCCCCGAGTACTTGTAAGTAAAAGTCGCGTTTGCGAACATAGCGTCTCTCGGGGGTAATTCTAGGCTCGAGCCCCCGAGTTCTTGTAAGTAAAAGTCGCGTTTGCGAAGATAGCGTCTCACGGGGGAGTTCTAGGCTCGAGCCCCCAAGTGCTTGTAAGTAAAAGTCACGTTTGCGAAGATAGCGTCTCTCGGGGGGAGTTCTAGGCTCGAGCCCCCGCGTGCTTGTAAGTAAAAGTCGCGTTTGCGAAGATAGCGTCTCTCGGGGGGGTGTTCTAGGCTCGTGCCCCCGAGTGCTTGTAGGTAAAAGTCACGTTTGCGAAGATAGCGTCTCTCGGGTGGAGTTCTAGGCTCGAGCCCCCGAGTGCTTTTGAGTAAGATGCTTTGGGCAACATTATTTTATTCCTTTGAATTTTTCATGAGTTTCCGATCGGTGCAGCTGCCGATGTCTCTGATAATCCCTGGGGGACTATGGGTAGAATAGGCCTAGGTTTGCTACGTTCCATGGATTTCCCACGTCCTCATTGGTCTTCGGGTTTTTCAATCTGTATGCTCCTCCTCCTATGACTTCCGAGATGATGAATGGTCCTTCCCATTGTGGGGAAAGTTTGTGCACCTTTTCCTGTATTAGCCGTAGCACAAGGTCTCCTTTGTTGAACGATCTAGTCCGCGTGCGACTGCTTTGATATGTGTGCAGCTTGTCCTGGTATCCTTCAGATCTTTTGATGGTTGTGTCTCATGCTTCGTCTTCTATGTCTTTGTCATTGTGAAGTGCTTCTTCTGCCTCTTCTTCTTCGTACCCTGAGATTCTGGGTGCTCCGAATTTTAAGTCGTGCGGCAGCACTGCTTCTGCCCCGTATACCAAGAAGAAAGGTGTATACTGGGTCGAGCTGTTTGGGGTGGTGCGCAGGATCCATAGAACGGCAGGGAGCTCCTCTATCCAGTTACCTGCGGCTTGTTCGAGTGGTTCTAGGAGTCTCTTCTTTATTCCTACACATACTAGGCCGTTTGCTTTCTCCACTTGGCCATTGGACTGCGGGTGTGAGATTGATGCGTAGTTTATTTTGATGCCTAGCTCCTGGCAGAAGTTTTGGAACTCTGCTGATGTGAAGTTTGTACCATTGTCTGTGATGATGTTGTGTGGTACTCCGAATCCAAAGATGATTGATTTGATGAAGTTGACTGCCGTGAGGGCTGTTGAGCTGGTGATTGGTACTGCTTCGATCCATTTGGTGAACTTTTCTATTGCGACTAGTAGGTGTGTTCGTCCTCCTTTTGATGATTTCTTGAGTGGGCCTACCATGTCGAGTCCCCATGTGGCAAATGTCCATGATAATGGAATGGTTTTGAGTTCTGATGCTGGGGCGTGCGGCCTGCTGGCGATTTTTTGGCAGGCGATGCAACGCCGTACGATGTCCTCTGCATTTCTCATAGTGGTCGTCTAGTAGAAACCTGCCCGAAATGATTTTTCCACAAGTGCTCGGTTGCTGGCATGATGCCCGCAGGTTCCTTCGTGAATCTCTAGTAGTAGGGCTTTGCCATCTTCTTCGTCTATGCACTTTTGGAGGACTTGAGAGATGCTGCGCTTGTAGAGCTTTTTGTTGATTACCGTGAATGCTTTAGATCGTCGACTGATGCGTCTTGCTTCGACAACGTCTTGTGGTAGAGTGCCTTCGACTAGGAATCGAAGGAAAGGTCTTGCCCAGGCCGGGTCTTCGGGTGCTGCTGGTACTTCGGCTTCGACTGATTGATTGTTTGTGTCATCAGCTGCGCTCGTTGCTGCCACCTGTGTTGGCTCATTAGTGTCGTCTTCTTCGCGACTACTTTGGGCTCCGCTGGCTTTGCTTTTATTGATCTCTGATTTATGCTCTCGAGGAAAACGCCTGGTGGTATTGGTCCGCGAGTCGATCCGATGTTCGCGAGTTCGTCGGCTGCTGTATTATTTGCTCTGGGGATGTAGTTGAGTTCACAGCCGTCGAATCCTCCCTCTAGTGCGTTATCAAGCTTCTGGCAGGCTGCCATGTTGTCTGCGACCGTGTTACAGTCTCTCATCGCCTACTGGACGACGAGGTTGGAGTCACCATAGATCGAGAGGCGAGTGGCACCGCAAGTTTTTTCCATGCGCATGTCGTGAATTAGTGCTTCGTATTCTGCTTCGTTGTTGGAGGAGTTGCTGAAGTTGATTTGGAGGATGTATTTGAGCTTCGTTCCTTTGGGGGAGACTAGGAAGACGCCTGCTCCGGCTCCTTGCTGTCTTTTAGATCCGTCGAAGTACATCGTCCATGAGTTGGATAGGTGTGGGGACCTGGTGTTTGGACTTCTACCCACTGGACCAGCATATCTGGGAGTACTAGGGCTTTGATTGCTGTCGGGTGTTTGAACTGCAGGTCTCGTGGGCTGAGCTCCATGTTCCACTTGGCGACTCGACCGGTCGCTCTGGGATTGTTGAGGATGTCCGCGAGTGGTGCGCTGCTCACGATTGTGATGGGGTGTTCGTCGAAGTAGTGCGATACTTTCCTGGAGGTCATGATAATGGTGAGCAGGAGCTTCTGGTAGTGTGGGTACCGCATCTATGGCTTTGTGAGTAGCATGCGGAGGTAGTAAATTCGTCTTTGGATGCTCTGGATCTTGCCTTCTTCTACACGCTCGACAACGAGCACTGTGCTCACGACGCTGCTGCGTGCTCCTATGTAGAGATACAGCTTTTCCCTCTCTTTAGGCACCGCCAAGATTGGTGAGGGTCTTCTTTAAGTATACAAATGCATTGCTGGCTACCTCGGTCCACTCGAATATTTCTCCTTTTCTCAGCAGTTTGTAGAACGATAAGGTCCTTTCGTCTAATCTGCTCATGAACCGGCTCAATGCTGCGAGCTTTGCTGTGAGCTGTTGTACTCCTCTGATGTTGGTTGGCATTTACATCTTGGAATTTCTTGAAACTTTTAGGGGTTTTCTTCGATTCCTCGGGCAGAGACCATGTACCCGAGTAATTTTCCGGCTGGGACACCAAACACACATTTTTTGGGGTTGAGCTTGAACCTGTACTTGTTGAGGGCCGCGAATGTCTCGCGGAGGTCGTCGAGTAGCGTGTTGGCGCTATAGGTTTTGACGACGATGTCGTCTACGTAAACCTGGACGTTCCTGCCAGTCTAATCTCTCAAAAATGCTTGCATCATCAGCTGGTACGTGGCTCCCGCGTTTTTTAGGCCGAAGGGCATTTTTTGGTAGAAGAATACTCCATAGGGGGTGATGAACGAGGTGTGCTCTTCGTCTTCTTCCTTCATCTTGATCTGATTGTATCCTGAGTATGCGTCGAGGAAAGAGAGGAGGTCGGATCCTGCTGTGGAGTCGATTATCTGATCAATTCTTGGCAGGTGGAAGTGGTCTTTTGGGCAGTGCTTGTTGTTAGGCCCATAGTCGACGCACATCCTCAGTACCTCGGTGTCCTTTTCAGGGACTAGGACTGGGTTTGCTATCCATTTTTCTTTCTTTGTCTCTCGGATGAACTATGCGTCGAGTAGTCGGTTGACTTCTTCTCCGATTGCTCTGTGCTTGGGCTCTGAGAATCGTCGCAGCGCCTGCTTTATTGGCTTTGTGTTTGGCTTGATGTGGAGTGCGTCTGCAAATTCTCGTGGTACCCCGGGCATGTCGGCTGGGCACCAGGCGAAAAATTTCTACTCTTCGCGAAGGAAAGTTATGAGGGCGGTTGCTTGCTCTTCTGGAAGGTGGGCATATACGCGGACAATCTTTTCTGGGTCTGTTGGGTGTACTTGGTGTGTGATCGTATCGCTGTCGATGCTGAAATCGCGGCTGAATTCTTTTGTCTCACTTCTGTTTGCCAGCGGGAATATGCTTTTGTTCGTCACCATGGCTATTTCTTTCTGCTGTTGTTGGGCTCCAAATGTGTCGGAGACTTTGTAGAAGTCGCGGTCGCACTGGTCCGATTTGGTGAAGCTTCCTTTGACTGTGATGATTCCTGCGGGTCCTGGCATCTTGAGCTTAAGGTATGCGTAGTGTGGAACCTCCTTGAACTGTGCGAACGCTGGACACCCGAGTATGGCATGATACTGCGACTGCCAATTGAGTACTTCGAACTCGAGCGCTTGCTTTGCGAAGTTGCGCTTGCTGCCAAAGATCACGTCAAGGTGTATTGTTCCGATGGAGGTGGCTGCTTTGCCTGGAACTACACCGTATATTGTGGTTCCTGACTTCTTCCAGACTGATCGTGGGATTAAAATCTTGCGTAGGGTGCTGGCGAAGATTATGTTTAGACTACTGCCTCCGTCCATGAATACTCTGTCCATGTCGTAACCTCCGGTCTGTGCTTCGAAGACCAAGGGTGCGTGCCCAGGCCTTGGGACTGCGGGCGGGTGGTCTCTTTGTGAGAAAGTGATGCTGGTCTCGGCGCCGCTCAGTTGGTAGGTTTCAGTAATCTTTAGGTCTTCGGCTGCTTCGGCTTGCAGGGTGTGGGCATCTTGCTTTGCTTTCGGAGGTCTTCCTTCTTGGATCATGCAGACTCGTCCCTGGGACGCGGGGTATTGCTCTTCTTTAGTTGGTGCGGGCGACTACGCGCGTCTTCGAGTGCGTTTGGCTTCGCGCTCCTCCTTGAGGCCGTTGAAGAGTTCGGCGAATAGGCGGCAATCTCCTAGGGTGTGGCTTTCTCTGAGATGTCCCCGAGTGTCTTCAAAGCAGTGGATTGCGCAAGGTCCGTCCATTTTCTCTTTAGCTGTGAGTTTGCTGGAGCCGGCGTGCCTTCTTCTCCTCGCGATTTGGAAGATCTGCGAGTGGTCTTCCGCTCGGTTATGGAGTCTTGGGTCAATTTCTATCCCGTCGCTGAGTGATTGGCTTCGGATGAAGTTGGCGAATTTGTCTGGCCTTCGATTTGGATCGTAGTACTCTCCGGTCTGGGTTTCGGAGTCGCTGTCTTGGCGTGTTGTGGGAGTCCGGGCGGTGGCGGGTCGTCGACTGGTGGGTGAGTCTTCAGCCACGCGCTGTGACTCATCGAGTAGGGTTCTTGAGTAGAGTCCTCGTGCTTGTCTTCTGGATCGTCGAGTTTTTTTCTGTCGGCAATGGATCTGACAGTCATCGAGTTGCTGGACTTGGCTCGGCTGCAGGCTAGATGGTCTTGACGAGGTGATGGAGATGCCTGTGGTGATCTTGAATTCCTCGAGCGAGCTAGATCTGGTTCTAGTCCTCGAGTCTTGATCTTCTGAGGGCGGGACCGCCGAGATCGGGATTCCAACCTGTGTAGTTCCCACAGACGGCGCCAATTGATGGGGATCAACCCCGACAAATCCCATGGTCAGGGACCCTGGGTTAGTCATAGAGATGGCACAGGTTGGACAATACTCGTCGGCTAACAGGAGAAGCACTTCCTACTCGATACTATTGCGTGAGGGGGGCGATTACAGTGGAGGCCAAGGCGAGTTCTCGCAAGGCTTGGATGAGTAGATGCGTATTGAGTTGTCCTGGACGTCTCCCCTCCCAGCCTTTATATACTAGGCTAGGTCTCGGGGAGTCCGTACTAGGTTACAGAGATAGTTTCCTAGTTCTAGTCTTGCCTTGTACGCCAAGTTGCGCCTTCCTTGTTAGTCGCGGACTCCTACGTCGGTGCCTGGTTGGGCCAATCGTGGGCTTGTCGTAGCTTCCCAGCAGGCCTTCTGTCTTCATACACACCAGGTAGTCTCACATGCAGGAGTCGTGGGGTCACCCGCTCGTCATGCGGCATTATCATAGTCGACGCATCAAGAGTCGGACTTTTCAACAGGGGGACTTAGTGCTCCGCCTAATACAAAAGAGGAAAGGAATGCACAAGTTATCCCCGCTTTGGGATGGGTCGTTCGTGGTGAGCAAGAATTCATACAATGGATCCTACTACCTGGTTGATATACGCGAGCTGACTGCCACGCGCACATCCGAGGAAGAGACTCCCAGGGCATGGAATATAGCTCAGCTCCGTCCCTATTATACTTGAATAGCCAGGAACATTCTTGTATACCATTTTACAGAAATCAGTAATATAAGAAGCTATAAGGCCCGATATGCGGTACTGTTCCAGATCTAGATGTTTCCATCCAGATCCAGGGACGAATCACATATCGGTCCCACCGCAACATATGACAATGTCATATGCCCCGGATTTCCAACATGATATCACAACATTACAGCTACATGGATACAACATCTCATACAATCGGCACACAACTGCCTTAAATACATTACATCAGCGGGAGATACATGTCTGAGTACAGACTACAATCAACGCCTAGTGGCAAAGGTAAAACACACCATTCCCGAAACTACACGGGTCCAGGCTCTACGCCGGGATTCACCTAGCTATTCGTCGTCGAGTCTTCGTGAAGGCGTCAAGAAGAAGAGTCGAGGTAGTAATCAACTGCAGCGGCCAATCAGGAAAAACATAAAAGGGAAAATAAAAGCAAGGGGTGAGAATATATAAAAATTCTTGTAACTAGCTTCTCACGGTAAGATGGGGGTAGTGGTGAGGTTGCAGACGCACTAGCAAGATATGAGTGGCTAACGGTCTATTTTAGAGTAAAATGAGAACCAAGCATTCGATGAGGAATCGCCTCCAACAAGTCTTGCTATCAACTACTTACGCAATCACAATACCTATCCTATCCTTGTCCTCCTCTTCGCATCCCGACGAAGAAGAAGCAGTCAGGGCACACACACGTTGATCAAGTTGTTAAGATTATCTTAGTTGTTGTTGTCTATGAACAAAGAGTAGGTCTCAAGTCGTCCATAACCGTGGAAACGGCTTCTCGAAAAGATTTGACCCTGCAGGGGTGTACCAACTGCCCATTACAAGGCTCCGCACACACGCCCATCTCTCTCAGTTTCTACCCATCACAGGCAACCATTTTATGATTTAGTTCCGAGAGATCCGAAACGACAGGTCCCTCTAGCTAACAACTAACAAATCCGGGTGGCCTCCGGTGAGTCGACATCCAGCTCAGGAGCCGGCCGCGCTCCCGATCTGGTCTCTACCATCTGTCGCAGGTTTGGATTGCCGGTAAATTCTCACATGAGGCCGTGTCCTCAGCCGGACAGGTTGGACCAACAAGGAAACCGTGTCCCCGCTGGCCCAGTTTGTTTTAAAGAATATCTGCCAGGAGCGACCCAATAGACACACACACGGTTTCAAATGGTAAATCAGCTTGGGCCACCACTTGAAATGTTTGAAGCTAGGTAGGTAAGAAAAGGGGACCCCATAAAATCCCACACGCGTTTAGGCACGCTCAGTCTTAAAACCAATACCCGGAACTCGGATCCTAGGTGACTCGAATGGAACAAAGTGTCGGGGCGGGATAGCCTAGACATTTGTGGCACCCAGGCTCAGAGGACCGGAACGCCCCGTGCTCCAGCCCAGAGATCAAGTCTTCTGGAACACGACACTTCTTGATATAGAACTGAACAACTTTCTATTACCGAAGATAGGGGTACACGGGGTCTACACCAAGCAGCAGCATAACTCTCTAGCAGCGGAATATAACTCGGCAGCGGAACAAGAATAGCGGTGATGAACTTCAATTCAATGGGACACTGGCTGGGACAACTCCTAGCTCGTAAACACCGGGAAAGTTGTCCTACACATCCAAAGCACGGCCTTCAAATCTGGCATGACACGCCAGGTCAGTACATTGAATGTACTTGAAAGCTCACAACAACCATGCATCAAGGCAAAACAATAACATGGCAACAGGTTCAAGTATATTAGTGAATTAAACAGGTGAGAAACAATATCATGCAAATAGATATTCATCAAGCATATTATCAGTGTTAAGACTAATGCACACACAATCATCGTTTAAGGTCACATGGACCCCACATGATCATCGCATGATCACGTGGCTTACCTAGGAGTCCTTACAGACTCAAGAACCGGGTCACCTCGTGACCAAACGACTTCCACGGGTCGTCGCACGACCAAACGCGTCATCGCATGACCAATCACTTCCAAGGGTCGTCGCACGATCAAACGGGTCATCGCATGACCATTCAACGGGTTAGGTGTCCTTCGTTACCACCCAACCAATCCGATCATCGCATGACCAATCCACTTACCACAGACATACCACCGAACTCATGTTGATCATATGGTGTGACCTAGTATGAACTGTGTCTAGTACCGTGGACTTGACTATTCGAATAGATTTATGACTCTGTAGAGTTTGTGCACGTTACCCACACTATGGAGTTCTTCCTCCATCTAGTACCTCGAAACTTCTCCCATAGGATCCTTGGAACTCGTACCGCAGGAGTGGACTAGGAATTATCCAACGAGACCGTTCTACCGCGTGTCCCTCTTACCGTATCACCAAATCCCGCGTTTGGTAGTCCCTGTGTCCTTCCGACACTGACCATCACATGGCCCTGACCATCACTTGGTCCATAAACTTTGTCCTCCTCAGGAACCTACGCGCATATCAAAAATCTGGCTGTCAAGACTACCGCCGCCTGCCTGATCAGGGCAGCCTCGCGCGCGTAGCCTCCCCTACCTTGGTGATACGCATAAGAGAACCCACCGGTAGACCGCATCAAGGCCTGCCCATACAAGCAAATGTGGCTGCACGGATAAGTTCGGTTCGGTGGCACCTGATCAACTTGTCATGAAGCATGTCTCCAACAGCAAACACAAGTATCAGGCGCAACATGAGTAGCATTAGATTATAACAATCCATGACATATTAGCATAATAATTCCATAAATGATCAAGCACATTTTAGATGGTTTACTTATCCGTGTTACAATGATTAAGTTATTAACATGGCAACATTATGAATGCAGTTGAGCATAACTTAGGCATAGCATGAACTAGCATAAAGATAGCATGAGCAACTTAACATTGTGTTGGTATGTTGTGGTTACGATGATGCAGAGCATAACATGGAAATGATATAATCAAAGCATAGCATGGATGTAACATGGTTATTACATAGCATAGTAGTAGCATATTCAAGTATAGCATGGTAATGATGAAATCAATCATAAAATGGCAACATGATCACGGTCACCGATATAAGCATATCACCAAAAGAAATTTCTAAAGCACGTCAAAACTTTGCAAAGGTGCAACGGGTATTGTGGCTTGCCTTTCACCAGAGAGGTGTGAAACACACCTGGTCTTGGACATCACCAAAACCATGCAAGATATTTTGAAATAAAGCATCAGAGAAAAAGTCAAAGACCATCTTTTTTTTGACCAAAAACTAACAACATCACAACATGGCATCAAACCTATGACAAAACGAAGAGGAGCTCGATACGAAAATAACGGAAAAAGAATCGCCTCGTTTGGACTTACGGTTGCGAAGATATGAAGGAAACGGTGACGGGGGCTGGATTTAGGTGGAAATACGTTTTCTGTGAAGTGAAAGCGTACTTCGGGCTGCTTGAAGAAGGAAATACGCTTTCCTTGCCGGAAAGCGTATTCTTGCCAGTGGATGCGTGGAAGTACGCCTTCTAGAGGGGAAAGCATTGTTTTAAAAAATCTGTCTCCAAAAATAAAAAACGGCCCGGGCTCCTCACACTTCCAGGGGGGTCCCGCCCGTCAGCCCTCTCTGTTTTTCCTCTGCCTCCTTTCGACGAGGATGCGGGGCAGGGGAGCTCCAGCCGGCGCGGTGGCCGCCGAGGGCCTATGCGGGGGGGGGGGCCGGCGAGGTGCCCGCCTGGTCGTATGGCCGGGGCGCGGCTGCCAGTGACCACAGGGCCACGAGGGGGCGGCCGGCGCTTCCGTTTACTCGCGGCTGGGTGCTGCGGCTCCCACGAGCGGGGTGTGGAGGCCGGGGCGCCATGGCCCGGGGCGGCGCGAGGGTGGAGGAGGGGTTCCTGCGGGGCTGGGGGATGGGTGCGGCCAAGGTGCGGCGAGGGAGGAGCTCCGGCGCGGCTAGGAGGAGAAGGGGGCGCCGGGCTTCTCAAATTCGAGCCAGAGGCCGTGGCGACAATGGAGGAGCTTCGGTGTGAAATTGGAGAGGGAGGCCGGGCTAGGAGGAATCTAGGGGGAGGGGGGAGTTGCTGGTGCTGCTGGAGGGCCTCGGGGGCGCCTCCTTTTATAGGGGAAGGACGAATCGGAGCTCGGGCCGCGACAATGGCGTGCGGCCACGGGGTGTGTGAGCTGGTGAGCATCCGGAGGCGTCGAGAGGATACGAGAGGGGTTGGCGTGGCGCACGCGAGCTGAGCAAAGCCGTGCGGCACGGGAGGACACGAAGAAGTGTCCAAGGGAGCACTGGTGCTGGACGTGGACATGTCGGGCACACGCGGAGCGCGGCCAGAGCACGCCACATGCTCGCTCTCCACGGGCACTGGTGTTTAGGATAAGATCTTGTGTGGCCAAAGTTGTCCAGGCTGTAGTCCTTTGCAATCTGATCACAGTGGTGCAAAAACTTGGCCCAAAGGTGATCTGGATTGATCTCAGACACTCCAACAAGTTTGATATAGCAATCTTGGGAAAGAAGCAGAGCTCACATGGTGGGGGTTTGGGTGGAGCCAGGTTGTCATATGGCTTTGGGGTACCAAGGACTAGAGTACTTTGGAGTTTGGGGTCAAATGGGTAAATTCACATGGTACTTCCTTTGTAAATGCACCATGGAGGCTGAAGGTGTTTGTACTGGGCTGTGGCTAGCACATTGCTCCCCTACACATGATATTTAGCAGAGCTTAATCATACACTTGGGTGAGTATGTGTACCAAGTTTCACCTTAAATGGAGCAATGTAGCTAGTACTTCCTTTGCAAATGTCCAAATAGGCCATCATGCAAAGTTGAATGTAGCATCTCCTAGGATTGGTGGAATTAGCTGAAAATTGGTGTACTGGGGTTATTTGGCAGGTGCACATGTGTATAAAATTTCATAGCCATTGGACACAGATAGCTAGCACTTGCTTCACAATGTGGCCCACTGGTCAGAAACATAATACTGACAATGCACTCACATGGATAATGGTATTTGGCTTGAATTTGATTTGGTGGAGTTATATGGTGGTAGGATCATGCTCAAAAAGTTTCAAGCCAAATGGGATCCCCTATCATGCACTTGCTTCACAATGCCCCCTTGCTGCACCGGAACTTTGGGAATTTATTGTTGGATTTTTACTAGTCAAATGGTGATGAAATTTTGTGTAGATGAATTACATGATCATATGAGATTGCACAAAAAGTTTCACCAGCAATGGATCAATATAAATAGCACTCCCTTCACAAAGCTCCATTCTGCCCCCACAGACAAATGAATTTTTCTAGAGGAAAAATCAACTTCGGCTATGAAATGTTTTCAGAGAAATTGGAAAGATATGATGTCAATGACATGTGGGAATTATTTGGGGATTTATGGAGCAATATAAATAGGGGTTGCTTCACAAACCTCAAATAATGGGAATATTCCTTTTATTGGAAAAAGAATATAAGGCATGAATAAAATGGTGGCTTGGATGAGATGGAACAATGGAATGGCAATGAAAAGGCTTGGAAACAAGGGCCACTTCAGCATGGAAAGAAATTATGCTCAAGTTCAAGTCCAACAAGGTGCTCAAAATCAAATCCAATAGCAAATCCAGAAATAAATCAGAAAAGTTTTTGGAAAACGAAAGTGCCAAAATCCAGGGTGTCACAACCTTCCATCCTTCGTTGAATATAGTCAACATTATAATAATCATATCATCAACAACAATATAATAATATGATAGCCCAATCCAAGGAGTAACAGGATAACAGTTGATAACATCCTAGCATGCATACTACGAAGCGGCTGAGTAGTGAGCAATAGTAACATAGCCGAACAAGGTATGCTGGGATGTGAAGAGACATGGCTGTTTGGGTTTATTTGAGAGGCATGAATATAAACTGGTAGGATCAAGAAATCGTTCTATCCTACAACTAGGCGCGAGTGAGCTGAAAGTTATAAGAATGATATATTCTCCCCCTTACCTGATGAGAAGACGATACGAAGGTGAAGTCGATCGCAAACTCGCAACGTCTCCGAGAGGTACCCGCGGAAGCACACAAGAAGGAAACACTAGAAAAGGCCATCGAGGAAACACTAGAGATACCGCACATTTAGAATGGTTCAAGTTGTTTAGCTACACAACATGAGAAAAGGTTGTTAACATGGCATCTCACCCAAGCATGGCATAGCACACAAACATGACAAGAGGTGAAGCATAAATAAACTACCTAAGCTAGTCAATTTAATTGGGGTGAAATCCTAAACATGCATATAACTATTTACCCCACGATAATTATATCATTTAGTACTGTTTTGTCCTAAACAATGTTTTATTATTTTTATTAGCAAGCAAGAGCAGCATAAACACAACCTACATGCAATTCTAGTCAAGTTACATATAAAGAACATTTTTATCGGAGCAACGGTTAAAAATTTACGGCCTATTACATTTACAGTGACATGCGATTTAAATAGCAGTGAAACAACATGTAGACAAGTTCAAACATAACAAAGAAGCACATTTATTAATCAACACAAAACTCTAAGCAACTTTGATGTTTAACACGTCGCGATCCGAGCTACTGTTAAAAAGATACGGGCATCGCAAAAATATAACACAATCTGCCAATTAATTAACCAGAAAAAAACTATGAAGCGTTCTGGGCCGAATCTGCCTCCACTGTGCCTAACAAGGGGGAGTGGTACAACAATATTGCGCACAGCGCAAAAAAATGCTCATGGGCCGGCCCAACTCGCAACGCAGCAACAAAATAACAAAAATAAAAAACCAGGGCCGCCTCACCTTGCTGGGCTTGGCCTAGGGACGCGGGCGACGGTTAGAGCGGCTCGCCTGTGGACGCCAGCGGCGGAACGGGCCAAGGAGATCTGGGCCGGGGCGCTAGCGCGAAGGAGCTGGGACGCATGGGTGTCGTGGGCCCATGCTGCGAGCGGGCGTGGTTGGATCGGGCAGGGACACGGTCCCGAGCGGGAGCTCACCGCCGGCGCCGACCAACTCGCTAGAGGAGCCGCATGAGTAGGCCGGGACGACAAGGACGGGTGCGGAGAACGCGGATCGGCGCCCGGGGTCACCGGATCCGGCCGGTGGTGACCTCGGGGCGGCGCGGGGAGACCTTCAGGGGGTGGGTGAGCTCGGCCTTCGGGTGGCCGAAGCCATGGCGCGCGGCGGCGCAGTGGTTTCTCCGGCGGCCTGCGAGGAGGATGAAGCGGGAGGTGAGAGGGAGAGGAAGGAAATAGGGGAGGCGACGCGGGCTGAGGTCCTCACCGGGGTGTGGACGGTGGCGGCGGAGCTCGCCGACATCGGGCGGTGGAGGCGGCGCGCGAGGGCTGGCAGCGCCCGGATGGGCTTCGGGCGGGCCGCGGCGGCGGCTGCTCGGACCGGCGAGGCTCGATTCGCCGGATTTCGCTGGTGGGAGGCTGAAAGGGACACGTGGCACGATCTGAGCCCTCAGTGGCCAAATCTGAAGGCGGGGATTATCTGGAGGCTATGGTTTTCGGATTTTTGTGATAAAATGGGAAGATCTGAGAATTCAGAGGGGGTGGCTGCAATTTTGGCTTAGGGGAAACCCTAGAAAGGGGTGGGAGAGTGGTGCTCTTTATATAGCCTAGGTGGCTGGCAGTTTGGAAAAACATCCCCGGTTTTTCTCTCCTGCGCGCGGTGTTCACGTTTCTGACCGCCGGGGGTCCGCAGGACCTCCGATTCGGGTAAAAATTCAAACTGAGCGATCAGCGCGTTGAGACGGTGGTGTTCACCTCACGCTGGAACCGTTCCGAGAAAACTTTCCGGCGCGCTATAAAAATAACATGTTTAACTATTAAACGGGGTTTTTGTTCCGTTGGCTACGGCTGGTCTTGTGAGTTTTTTTGCGACGATGATCGGGTGAAACCCGGTGTCGCAAAGGTCGAGTGTCAGGGTGGCAAGGGTCTGTCTCCGTCCGGTATGAGATAAGAGGGGGGAAATAATCGCCGATCGATAAATCGGGGATGCAACCACTGCAAACAAATCAGGCAATCAATCAATTCACACCGAAAACAATTTTTTTAATTTTTGTGAAATCTGGGCTGTTACAATACAACACCACCAACAAGGGATCTCGTCCCGAGATCCAGGACGATCTGGGGGAGAGGTAGGGAGAGAAAAGAGAGTCGACAATCTTCAACACCACCAACAAGGGACTCTGCTCCATGTCGAACGATGAACTTCCATGGAGAAGCTTTCTACAGGGCGACGACATCGTCGAAAATACGAAACCGTCGGTGTCAAGAGGAGGAACGATAACGATAACCGGATCAAAGGATAGTGTTTTCGACGCACGTCGTGAAAACACCGGCAAAAGGATGGATGGCAATGGATGACCCAGATGTACACCAGAGTTGGAAGTCTAAAGGTACTACCGGATATGCCAAACCCGAGATCGGAATCAAGACAATACGCTGCAAGCAAGGCATTGTAACGATTTTGATACTCCACACGCTCGAGCTCCTAAAGTTTGAAAGGGGATAAGGCGAGAATAATACACTTATGTCACTTGTCCTGACCAGAGCATTGGTAAGTAGGAAAAAGAATCCTACTCTCCGATAACTAACTTAATAACTACAAAATACTTTTCGTCTAGACTCGACTTCAGCCAGAAAAGGGATCCTACGGTAGGTAAGGCTCTGATACCAAGTTGTAAGGCCTGATATGCAGTACTGTTCCAGATCTATATGTTTCCATCAAGATCCAGGGACGAAGAACATATCGGTCCCACCAAGACAGATGACAATGTCATATTTCCCGGATTTCCAACATGATATCACAACATCTCATACAACATCTCATACAATCGGCATACAACTGCCTTAAATACATTACATCAGCGGGAGAGACATTTCTGAGTACAGACTAAAATCCATGCCTAGTGGCAAAGGTAAAACACACCATTCCTGAAACCACATGGGTCCAGGCTCTCCGCCAGGATCCACCTAACTAGTCGTCGTCGAGTCTTCGTGAAGGCATCCAGAAAAAGATTCGAGGTAGTAATCAACTGCAGCGGTCATTCGGGCAAAACATAAAAGGGAAAAGAAAAGCAAGGGGTGAGAATATATCAAAAGTCTTGTAACTAACTTCTCACGGTAAGATGGGGGTAGTGGTGAGGTTGCAGACGCACTAACAAGATATGAGTGGCTAACGGTCTATTTTAGAGTAAGATGAGAACCAAGCATTCGATGAGGAATCGCCTACAACAAGTCTTGCTATCGACTACTTACGCAATCATAACACCTATCCTATCCTTGTCCTCCTCTTCGCATCCCGACGAAGAAGAAGCAGTCAAGGCACACACACGTTGATCAAGTTGTTAAGGTTATCTCGGTTGTTGTTGTCTATGAACAAGGAGTAGATCTCAAGTTGTTCATAACCATGGACACGACTTCTCGAAAAGATTTAACCATGCAGGGTTGTACCAACTTCCCATTACAAGGCTCCGCACGCACGCCCATCTCTCTCAGTTGCTACCCATCACAGGCAACCATTTTATGATTTAGCTCTGAGAGATCCGAAACGACAAGTCCCTCTAGCTAACAACGAACAAATCTGGATGGCCCCCGGTGAGTGGACATCCAGCTCAGGAGACGGCCACGCTCTCGATCTTGTCTCTACCATCTGCGCAGGTTTGGATTGCCGGTAAATTATCACATGAGGCCGGGTCCTCAACCGGACAGGTTGGACCAACAAGGAAACCATGTCCCCGCTGGCCCAGGTTGTTTTAAAGGATATCTGCCAGGAGCGACCCAACAGACACACACACGGTTTCAAATGGTAAATCAGCTTGGGCCACCACTAGAAATGTTTGAAGCTAGGTAGGCAAGAAAAGGGGACCCCATAAAATCCCACACGCGGTTAGGCACGCTCAGTTTTAAAACCAATACCCGGAACTCGGATCCTAGGTGACTCGAATGGAACAAAGCGTCGGGGCGGGATAGCCTACACCTTCCATCCTTCGTCGAATATAGTCAACATTATAATAATCATATCATCAACAACAATATAATAATGTGATAGCCCAATCCAAGGAGTAACAGGATAACCGTTGATAACATCCTAGCATGCATACTACGTAGTGGCTAAGCAGCGAGCAATAGTAACATAGCCGAAAAAGGTAGGCTGGGATGTGGAGGGACATGGTTGTTTGCGTTTATTTGAGAGGCATGAATATAAAGTGGTAGGATCAAGAAATCGTTCTATCCTACAACTAGGCGCGAGTGAGCTGAAAGTTATAACCATGATATATGCTCCCCCTTCCCTGATGAGAAGACGATCCGAAGGTGAAGTCGATCGCAAGCTCGCAACGTCTCCGAGAGGTACCCACGGAAGCACACAAGAAGGAAACACTGGAAAAGGCCATCGACGAGCAAGCATCTATTACTACGAAGCAATCATGAGCAAGCATCAACAAGAAGGCAACACGAGACAACGCACTACGGTATTGCATCTAGCAGGTTAAGTGGAGTACTCGTCACACACGACGATACCGCACATTTAGAAAGGTTCAAGTTGTTTAGCTACACAAGATGAGAAAAGGTTGTTAACATGGCATCTCACCCAAGCATGGCATAGCACACAAACATGACAAGAGGTGAAGCATAAATAAACTACCTAAGCTAGTCAATTTAATTGGGGTGAAATCCTAAACATGCATATCAATATTTACCCGACGATAATTATATAATTTGGTGCTGTTTTGCCCTAAAAAATGTTTTATTATTTTTATTAGCAATCAAGAGCACCAGAAACACAACCTACATGCAATTCTAGTCAAGTTACATATAAAGAAATTTTTTATCGAAGCAACGGTTAAAAAGTTAGGGCCTATTACATTTACAGTGACATGCGATGTAAATAGCAGTAAAACGACATGTAGGCAAGTTCAAACATAACAAAGAAGCACATTTTATTAATCTACACAAAATTCTAAGCAACTTTCATGTTTAACATGTCGCGATCTGAGCTACTGTTAAAAAGATACGGGCATCGCAAAAATATAACACAATCTGCCAATTAATTAATCAGAAAAAAAACTACTAAGCGTTCTGGGCCGAATCTGACTCCACTGTGCCTAACAAGGGGGCGCGGTATAACAATATTGCGCACAGGGCAAAAAAATGCTCATGGGTCGGCCTAACTCGCAACGCAGCAACAAAATAAAAAAAATAAAAAAATGGGGGCGCCTCACCTTGCTGGGCTTGGCCCAGGGACGCGGGCGACGGTTAGAGCGGCTCGCCTGTGGGCGCCAGCGGAGGAACAAGCCGAGGTGCTAGCGTGAAGGAGCTGGGCCGTATTTGCGTCGTGGGCCCACGCAGCGAGCGGGCGTGGTTGGATCGGGAAGGGACACGGTCCCGAGCGGGAGCTCGCCGGCGGCGCCGACAAACTTGCCAGAGGAGCCGCACGAGGAGGCCAAAATGGAAAGGACGGGCGCAGAGGAGGCGATCGGCGGCCGGGGTCGCCGGATCCGTCCGGTGGTGACCTCGGGGCGGCACGAGGAGACATCCAGGGGGCGGGCGAGCTCGGCCTTCGGGCGGCCGAAGCCATGGCGCGCGGCGGCACGGTGGGTTCTCCAGCGGTCTGCGAGGAGGAGGAAGCGGGAGGTGAGAGGGAGAGGAAGGGAAAGAGGGTAGGCAACGCGGGCTGAGGTCCTCACTGGGGCGCGGACGGCGGCGGTCGAGGCGGCGCGCGGGGGCTGGCGTCACCCGGATGGGCTTCGGGCGGGCCGTGGCGGCGACTGCTCGGCCCGGCTGGGCCCGTTTCGCCGGGTTTCGCTAGTGGGAGGCTGAGAGGGACACGTGGCACGATCTGAACCCTCAGTGGCCAAATTTGAAGGCTGGGATCATCTGGAGGCTAGGGTTTTCGGATTTTAGGGGTAAAATGGATAGATCTGAGAATTCAAAGAGGGGTGGCTGCAATTTTGGCTTAGGGGAAACCCTAGAAAGGGGTTGGAAAAACATCCCCGGTTTTTCTTTCGCGCGCGCGGTGTTTACGTTTCTGACCGCCGGGGGCCGCAAGACCTCCGATTCGGGTAAAACTTCGAACTGCGCGATTCGCGTTGGAACCGTTCCGTGAAAACTTTCCGGCGCGCTATAAAAATAATCCATTTAACTATTAAACAGGGCTTTCGTTCTGTTGGCTACGGTTGGTCTTGTGCGGGTTTTCGCGATGGTGATCGGGTGAAACCCGGTGTCGCAAAGGTCGAGTGTAAGGGCGGCAAGGGTCGGTCTCCGTCTGGTACGAGATAAGAGGGGGGGAAATAATCGCTGATCGATAAATCGGGGATGCAAACACTGCAAAAAAAATCAGGCAATCAATCAATTCACACTGAAAACAATTTTTTTTTATTTTTTGTGAAATCTGGACTGTTACAGAAGCCGACTTCCTTTTCATCTTTCAAAAAGCTGATTTTTGTTTTTTATGACGACTTCCTTTTTATTTTTTTCTTTTTCTTTTTTTACCTTTCACTATATTACATTCTTGCATTTCAATCCTGGGAAACCTGGAGGGCTTGATCACACCTTTACTTGGTACCAGGCATGTATATGGCTTTATTTAGGGACCCTCGGACGTGAAATCTTTCGATTTCAGTTCTTCAACTGGGGACTCGACATATACATGAAATTGGCCTACTATGCCTTTATCTTTGCCTGTATAGCTGATGGAAACTCGCACTTCTATGACCTACGTGACCCGTCTTAGTTCAAACACCAGCCGGCTTTATCAGACGTCTGTTGAGTTTGATTCTATTACATATAACACTAGAATAAGTCATGCGATGCTTGCTTACAGAGAAGTGTCGACTTACGCGCAATCACGTGACCAGTAATTCTTTTCTACAAGATAGACACAAACCTCCTCTTTAAGAAGTCGGTTAGTGTTGAACTTGTATCGTTAAAGAATGCTATGACAGTCACGCCTACGGCTGACTTCTATATGAGATCTTACATTTTTTTCATACATAAGCATATTTTTCATTCTTTTGTCTGATTACTTTTCTCAGCATACACAAACATATCAATTCTTTCCTCTGCCAAAATATAGCCTTTCATGAACATTAACAAATGAACTAAAAGTCGGTAAGTAGGGGTACATGTTGACACCACTATGACTCAGCTTGAACATAAATTGATCATACCGACTCATGGGGGCTACACCTCGAGATTTAAAAAATAACTCACATTTTGGTTTTACTATGACTCGGCATGACATACAATGATCTTTGTTAACTCATGGGGGCTACATGTTGATTTTATCACGATTCGACATGACACGCGGTTAATCATCCCGATTCATGGGGGGTACACATGGTCAAGATAACGACTCCTCAAATGATTGTTCCCTAGTTAATACAAGTCGGTTATGCAAAAACTGGGTGACTAAAGCATTACAAGAAAAAAGATAAGCTTTACTAAAATCACAGATTCTTTTTTATTAAAAACCTGTCTTTATAAGACAGAATATGACACGCATGACCAACACTTGAAAGAGAAACTACTATGAAGCATCATGTCTGGATGTCTTCAACTTCATCATCACTCCTGGAAGCACCATTATCATAAGATGATGCAGAATCATTAGATGCATTCTCTCCATTATAAAATTCACTATCACTTCTACTAGAGCTTTCCACACGGCACTCCATGCGAACCCCATCAGGATGAAAACACATTGCCCACAAGGTTTCGTCTCCATCATACCTGAAGGCTATGCTATCCCGCTTTTTAAGGCTGCGGGAGTGGATAAATGTCTTCCAACCTTTCTTCGAGAACATGGAGCCGTTGCTAGTGTAACAGCCCAGATTTAAAAAAAAATAAAAAAATTTGTTTTCGGTGTGAATTGTTTGATTGTATGATTTTTTTGCAGTGTTTGTAACCCCGATCTATCGATCGGCGATTATTTTCCCCCCTCTTATCTCGTATCGGACGGAGACAGACCCTTGCCACCCTGACACTCGACCTTTGCGACACCGGGTTTCACCCGATAACCGCCGCAAAAACCCGCACAAGACCAGCCGTAGCCAATGGAACGACAAACCCCGTTTAATAATTAAACAAGATATTTTTATAGCACGCCGAAAAATGTTCTCGGAATGGTTCCAGCGTGAGGTGAACGCCGCCGGCTCGACGCGCTGATCGCGCAGTTCAAAGTTTTACCCGAATCGGAGGTCCTGCGGACCCCCGGCAGTCAAAAACGTAAACACCATGCGCGTAAGAGAAAAACCGCGGATGTTTTTGCAAACTGCCAGCCACCTGGGCTATATAAAGACCACCACTCTCCCACCCCTTTCTAGGGTTTCCCCTAAGCCAAAATTGCAGCCACCCCCTCACATTTGCCCCAAAAACTACCCCATTTTCGTCATCCCTAGTCCCAGATCTAAAAATCACCCCTCCAGGCCATCTAGACCATCAGATCTCGCGATCCGACGACCCAAAGAGTGCCACGTCACCCGATCCAATCCAGCCCGAAGCCGCTGCTCCTCCCAGCTCCCGATTCCACGCCCGTGCTCCTCCCCGCCGCCTCTCGCCTCCAGCCGGTGAGCCGCAAGTCGTTAGATGCATTCTCGGCCGCTGCACCCGAAGGTCACGACCGCCGCGCCCCTTCCTCTCTCCCCCGTGCCCCTCTTATTCTCTCCCTCACCCTCCTTCCCCTTGCAGAGTTGCCACGACGCCATGGTCGAGGGCCTCGCGCGCCCGAAGCTCGCCATGGCTTGGAGCTCGCCACGAACTGCACCAGCCGCCCTGTCCCTTTCAGTCACCGGATCAGGAGGACCGCGACCAGATCCGCCGCCATCCGTGCCTTGCGCCGCCCTGCCCATCGCCGGGCCATCACCAGAGGTCGCCTGCAGCGTCGCCGGCCGCCATCCCTATGGCAGCGCTCGGGAACGGGAGGTCCTGATCCAGCTCTCGACTGGGCCTCCGCAGCAGCGTGGGCCCACACGCACCCCACGGCCCAGCCCGCACACGGCCTGCGGCCTTCCTCCGCGCCCCGAGCGCCATATAGCCAAAATTCGTCCACCCCTATGCCTGGGCCCGGCCCACTAGGTGAGCTACCCCTATTTCTTTTTTTTCTTTTTTTTTCTGTTTATAGTTGGGTCGGCCCATGTACTGTCAAGCGCTTGCATGTGCTTTTTAGTATCATGCGCTCACCTGCTAGAGCCCAGTAGCTCCGAATTCGGCCTAGTATACTTTTTTTTCTGGTTTATTTATAAAATTGGTAGATTGTATTATTTTCTCGCGGTAGCTATATCTTTTCAACCGTAGCTCAGATCGCGACGCTTTAAATATGAAACTTGCTTAGTTTTCTGTGTAGATCAATAAAATGTGCTCCTTTGCCATGTTTGAATTTTTTTACATGATGTTTGACTACTAATTACACTGCTTGCCACCGTAAATTGTTCCTATAATAACTTTTTAACCGTTGCTCTGTTTAAAATGTTTCTTATATATAACTTGACTAGAATTTCGTGTAGGTTGTGTTGATGCTGCTCCGTCATGCTCATAAAAATAATAAAATATTGTTTAGGGAAAAACAGTACCAAATGATTTAAATATCGTTGGATCCGTAATAGTTGCCATGTATAGGTTTTACCCCCACTTAAAATGACTAGCATAGGTAGTTTACTTTATGATTTACCTCTTGCCATGTTTGTGTGACATGCCATACTTGAGTGAGATGTCATGTTAATGACCTTTCTCACCTTGAGTAGCTAACCAACTTGAACCCTTGTAAACGTGCGGTATCGTCGTGTGCGACGAGTACTCCACTTAACCTGTTAGTAACCGCTCTCGACGGTAGGTGCGATGTGTCGTGTTTCCTTCTTGTTGATGCTTTCTCGTGTTTGCCTCGTAGTAATAGACGCTTGCTCATTGATTGCTTTCCAGTGTTTACCCTCTTTTGTGCTTCCGCGGGTACCTCTCGGAGACGATGCGAGCTTGCGATCAACTACACCTTCAGAACCCGACTTATCAACATGCAAGGACTAGACATTTCTTATGATCCATTCTATTTCAACGAGCGGTTTGCATGCTAGTCTAGGTTAGGTTCGATTGTTTGATCCTACCACATGTTTACAGCCTCCTTCAAACCGATACAACCATGTCCCCTCCCATCAAAGCTTGTGCTTCTATGTTACTATTGCTCGTTGCTCAGCCCCTGCTTAGTATGCATGCTTAGGATGCTACGATGTTACCTCCTGTTACTCCTTGGTTTGGCATATCACATTATTATATTTTTGTGGATGATATGATTATTATAATGTTGACTATATTCGACGAAGGATGGAAGGTCTAGGCTATCCCGCCCCAACGCTTTGTTCCATTCGAGTCACCTAGGATCCGAGTTCTGGGTATTGGTTTTAAGACTAAGCATGCCTAACCGCGTGTGGGATGCTATGGGGTCCCCTCTTCTTACCTATATAGCTTCAAACATTTCTAGTGGTGGCCCAAGCTGCTTTTACAATTTGAAAAACGTGTGTGTGCGAGTGTCGACCTCGCAGATTTTTTTCAAACAACTCGGGCCAGCGGAGACAGAGTTCCTTTGTTGGTCCAAACCTGGAAGCTCGAGGGCTATGCTCAATGATGGTATAGTTACCCCGACCTCGTCCAGACGGTAGAGGCCGACTCGAGAGCGCATCCGGCTTTTGAGTTGGATGTCGACTCACCGGGGGCCACTCGGATTTGTGCGTTGTTAGTTAGAGGGACCTGTCGTTCCGGATCTCTTAGGGCTAAATCATAAAATGGTTGCCTATCATCGGTAGCAACTGAGAGAGATGGGCGTGCGTGCGGAGCCTTGTAATGGGCAGTTGGTACACCCCTGCAGGGTTAAATCTTTTTGAGAAGCCGTGTCCACGGTTATGGACGACTTGAAACCTACTCCTTGTCCATAGACAACAACAACCGAGATAATCTTAATGAACTTGATCAACGTGTGTGTGCCTTGACCGCTTCTTCTTCGTCGGGATGCGAAGAGGAGGACAAGGATAGGATAGGTGTTATGTTTGCGTAAGTAGCTGATAGCAAGACTTGTTGGAGGCGATTCCTCATCGAATGCTTGGCTTCTTATCTTACTCTCTAGATCGTTAGCCACTTCATAAATGCTAGTGCGGCAGCAACCTCACCACTTTCTCCGTCCTTACCGTAAACTACTAGTTGTCCTAGAATGACGAGTGATGAAGTCCTTTCTGGGTCACATGACCACTACAGTTGGATGCTGAGTACTTCTGTACTCATGATACTACCCCCAAACTCTTTTCAGGGTTCTTGGTCGACAATAGGTATGGTGATCGACGTTTCACGTGGAGACTCGACGACGACTAGTTAGGCGGAACCCAGCGGAGGGCCTAGACCCGTGTGGTTATGGGGATCGATGTTTTTCTCTTTGCCACTAGGCATTTGTTTGTAGTCTATACTCAGACATGTATATTCCGCTCATGAAATGTATTAAGGCAGTTGTATGCCGATTGTATGAGATGTTGTATCTTTGTGTCTGTAATGTTATAATATCATGTTGGAAATCAGGGGCATATGACTTCGTCATATGTCGCGGTGGGACCGATATGTGCTTCGTCCCAGGATCTGGATGGAAACATCTAGATCTGGAACAGTATCGCATATCGGGCCTTACGACTTGGTATCAGAGCCTTACTGACCGTAGGATCCATTCACCGGCCGAAGTCGAGTCTAGACAAAAACTATTTTGTAGTTACTAAGTTAGTTATCGGAGAGTAGGAATATTTTACTCCTTACCCTTGCTCTGGTCAGGACAAGTGTCGGAAGAGTTTTAATTCTCGACTTATCCCCTTTCAAACTCTAGGATCTCGACTGAGTCGAGTTTCGGAATAGTTGCAATGCCCTGCTTGCAGCGTATTTCCTCGATTCCGAGCTCAGGTGGGAATTCCTGTACTACCTTTAGCTTCTCCGACTTCGGGTATCATCTGGGTCATCCTTTGCTGTCCATCCTTTTGCCGATGTTTTCACGACTTGCGTCGAAAAAACTATCCTTTGATCCGGTTATCGTTGTCGTTCCTCCTCTCGACACCGACGGTTTCTTTTTTTCGACGATGTTGTCTCTCTACGGAAAAATCTCTCAACGGAGTTCGTTGTTCGACACGGAGCAGAGTCCCTTGTTGGTGGTGTTGAAGATTGTCGACTCTCTTTTCTCTCCCCCCTCTCCCTCGGATCGTCTAGGATCTCGGGACGAGATCCCTTGTTGGTGGTGTTGTATTGTAACAACTAGGATTTCGTAAAAATTAAAATTTTTGTTTTCGCTGTGAATTGTTTGATTGTCTGATTTGTTTGCAGTGTTTGCAATCCCGATCTATCGATCGACAATTATTTCCCCCCCTCTTATCGCGTACCGGACGGAGACCGACCTTTGCGACACCGGGTTTCACCCGATCACCGTCGCGAAAACCCGCACAAGACCAGCCGTAGCCAACGGAACAAAAAACCCCGTTTAATAATTAAACAGGATATTTTTATAGCGCGCCTGAAAATGTTCTCGGAACGGTTACAGCGTGAGGTGAACGCCGCCGGCTCGACGCACTGATCGCGCGGTTCGAAGTTTTACCCGAATCGGAGGTCCTGCGGACCCCCGGCGGTCAGAAACGTAAACACCACGCGCGTGAGAGAAAACCGGGGATGTTTTTGCAAACTGCCAGCCACCTGGGCTATATAAAGACCACCACTCTCCCACCCCTTTCTAGGGATTCCCCTAAGCCAAAATTGTAGCCACCCCATCACATTTTCCCCAAAAACTACCCCATTTTCGTCAACCCTAGTCCTAGATCTGAAAATCACCCCTCCAGGCCATCTGGACCGTCAGATCTCGCGATCTGACGGCCCAGGGAGTGCCACGTTACCCGATCCAAGCCAGCCCGAAGCCGCTGCTCCACCTAGCTCCCGAGGCTCCACGCCCGTGCTCCTCCCCGCCGCCTCTCGCCTCCAGTCGGTGAGCTGCGCTGTCGGCGACCGCTGTACCCGAAGTTCACGGCCGCTGCGCCCCTTCCTCTCTCCCCCGTGCCCCTCTTCTTCTCTCCCTCACCCTCCTCCCCTTGCAGAGTCACCATGACGCCATGGTCAAGGGCCTCACGCGCCCGAAGCTCGCCATGTCTTGGAGCTCGCCGCGAACCGCACCAGCCGCCCTGTCCCCGTCAGTCACCGGATCCGGAGGACCGCGACCAGATCCACCGCCATCCGTGCCTTGCGCCGCCCTTCCCATCGCCGGGCCATCCCAGGAGGTCGCCTACAGTGCCGCCGGCCACCATCCCTGTGGCAGCGCTCAGGAACGGGAGGTCCTGATCCAGCGCTCGGCTGGGCCTCCCCAGCAGCGTGGGCCCACACGCGCCCCACGGCCCAGCCCGCACACGGCATGCGGCCTTCTCCACGCCCCGAGCGCCATATAGCCAAGCTTCTCCCACCCCTACGCCTGGGCCTGGCCCGCTAATTGAGCTGCCCCCTTTTCTTTTTTTTCTTTTTTTTTCTGTTTATAGTTGGGCCGGCCCATGTACTGTCAAGCGCTTGTGTGCGCTGATTAGTATCATGCGCTCACCTGCTAGAGCCTAGTAGCTCCGAATTCGGCCTAGTATAGCTTTTTTCTGGTTTATTTATAAAATTGCCAGATTGTATTATTTTCTGGCGGTAGCTATATCTTTTCACCCGTAGCTCGGATCGCGACACTTGAAATATGAAACTTGCTTAGTTTTCTGTGTAGATTAATAAAATGTGCTCCTTTGCCATGTTTGACTTTGTTTACATGGTGTTTGACTGCTATTTACACTGCTTGCCACCGTAAATTGTTCATATAATAACTTTTTAACCGTTGCCTTGTTTAAAATGTTTCTTATATGTAACTTGACTAGAATTTCGTGTAGGTTGTGTTGATGCTGCTCTTGCTTGCTAATAAAAATAATAAAATATTTTTTAGGGAAAAACAGTACCAAATGATTTAAATATCGTGGGATCCGTAATAGTTGCCATGTATAGGTTTTACCCCCACTTAAAATGACTAGCGTAGGTAGTTTACTTTATGCTTCACCTCTTTCCATGTTTGTGTGACATGCCATGCTTCAGTGAGATGCCATGTTAACAACCTTTCTCACCTTGAGTAGCTAAACAACTTGAACCCTTGTAAACGTGCGGTATCGTCGTGTGCGACGAGTACTCCACTTAACCTGTTAGTAACCGCTCTCGATGGTAGGTGCGATGTCCCGTGTTTCCTTCTTGTTGATGCTTGCTCGTGTTTGCCTCGTAGTAATAGACGCTTGCTCGTTGATTGCTTTCCAGTGTTTACCCTCTTGTGTGCTTCCGCGGGTACCTCTCGGAGACGATGCGAGCTTGCGATCAACTACACCTTCGGAACCCGACTTATCAACAGGCAAGGACTAAACATTACTTATGATCCATTCTATTTCAACCAGCGGTTTGCATGGTAGTCTAGGTTAGGTTCGATTGTTTGATCCTACCACATGTTTACAGCCTCCTTCGAACCGATACAGCCATGTCCCCTCCCAGCAAACCTTGTGTTGCTATGTTACTATTGCTCGTTGGTCAGCCTCTGCTTAGTATGCATGCTTAGGAGGCTACGATGTTACCTCCTGTTACTCCTTGGTTTGGCATATCACATTATTATATTGTTGTGGATGATATGATTATTATAATGTTGACTATATTCGACGAAGGATGGAAGGTCTAGGCTATCCCGCCCCGACGCTTTGTTCCATTCGAGTCACCTAGTATCCGAGTTCCGGGTATTGGTTTTAACACTGAGCGTGCCTAACCGTGTGTGGGATGCTATGGGGTCCCCTCTTCTTACCTATCTATCTTCAAACATTTCTAGTGGTGGCTCAAGCTGGTTTTACAATTTTCAAAACGTGTGTGTGCGAGTGTCGACCTCGCAGATTTTCAAACAACTCGGGCCAGCGGAGACAGAGTTCCTTTGTTGGTCCAAACCTGGAAGCTCGAGGGCTATCCTCAGTGATTGTATAGTTACCCCGACCTCGTCCAGATGGTAGAGGCCGACTAGAGAGGGCGACCGACTTTTGAGTTGGATGTCGACTCACCGGGGGCCACTCGGATTTGTGCGTTGTTAGTTAGAGGGACCTGTCATTCCGGGTGTCTTGGGACTAAATCATAAAATGGTTGCCTATCATGGGTAGCAACTGAGAGAGATGGGCGTGCGTTCGGAGCCTTGTAATGGGAAGTTGGTACACCCCTGCTGGGTTAAATCTTTTGGAGAAGCCGTGTCCACGGTTATGGACGACTTGAGACCTACTCCTTGTTCATAGACAACAACAACCGAGATAATCTTAATGAACTTGATCAACATGTGTGTGTGCCTTGACTGCTTTTTCTTTGTCGGGATGCGAAGAGGAGGACCAGGATAGGATAGGTGTTATGTTTGCGTAAGTAGCTGATAGCAAGACTTGTTGGAGGTGATTCCTCATCGAATGCTTGGCTTCTTATCTTACTCTCTAGATCGTTAGCCACTTCATAAATGCTAGTGCGGCATCAACCTCACCACTTACCCCATCCTTACCGTAAACTACTAGTTGTCCTAGAATGACGAGTGATGAAGTCCTTGCTGGGTCAGATGACCACTACAGTTGGATGCTGAGTACTTCTGTACTCATGATACTACCCCCAAACTCTTTTCACGTGGAGACTCGACGACGACTAGTTAGGCGGATCCCGGCGGAGGGCCTGGACCCGTGTGGTTATGGGGATCGATGTTTTTCTCTTTGCCACTAGGCATTTGTTTGTAGCCTGTACTTAGACATGTATCTTCCGCTAATGTAATGTATTAAGGCAGTTGTATGCCGATTTTATGAGATGTTGTATCTTTGTTTCTGTAATTATGTGATATCATGTTGGAAATCCAGGGCATATGACTTCGTCATATGTCGCGGTGGGACCGATATGTGCTTCGTCCCTGGATCTGGATGGAAACTTCTAGATCTGGAACAGTACCGCATATCGGGCCTTACAGCTAGAGAAGCTTGTGATCACCCAGATAGGCCCGTGAGGGAAACCATCCGACCGAAGCCACAACTCGGGGGGCTTGGAGTCTTCCATGACTTGAGAAAAGGAGCTGGAAAGATGAACCCATCAGCGAGGTTTTGAGCGGAGCTTTATGGGGAACTCATGGCTAAACGCCCCCTCATGATCAGCAATATGGGAGGAAGAAGAAGATAACCTCCCGCGGGATCTGTCGGGGGGATGGATCAGGCCCATAGACCCGGCATTAGAAACCTCTGGGCCGACTTACATACGAAGGCCCACAAAGAAGACCAGGCCAGGAGTCTGACGTGCCAAGCGTGAAAATTGAAGCCCTAGAAGGAATTCGACTTACCTTGTATAGCACGTAGTAAATTTGTAAAGTAGAATAGAACTCCACCTCGTTTAGGAGTCGGACCCTTGGAATCCCGGGACCTGGTACCTTTATAAGACAAGGTCCACGGGAGCCAGAGCCAGAACTTATCTCAAGCAAGGACTAGACAACTCGCGATACAACCTAGATCTCCACGAGACTAAGGTTGCGAAACATCACCACTGTAATCGATAAGGTCGGCTCTTCCTATTGAGGAGTCGATCTTACAATAATCAAGAAGCAGGAGTAGGTCTTTACCGCATCAACGGGGCCGAACCTGGGTAAACCGCCGAGTCCCGTGTCTATGTCGACTCTCTCCTCGAATTCACCTCGCAGCAAAGGTCCCATGATAAGTCCAACTCTGTGGACATCTGCCGTGACTTTCCCACGACAGTTCGCGCCCACCGTGGGGCCTGCGCTCGCAGGTGTTGAGATTCTAGGAGGAGCTCTGCAAGGTATGGAAGGATTCGTGGCTGGGCGAATCACCAGAAGACGGCGTGGAAAGCTCTACATTGACGACTCAACTTGGGGATCTGAGGACGATTCCGTGAATCCGGGTTTGGGGTCCCGATCGGGTCTATTCACATCTTCATTGGGAAGTCAGAATGATCTGAGCCAGAGCCGGATCCTAAAGCCCCCATGGAAACGTCGAGTCGACGATATGCCGACTCAAGGCCACTTTTGTCGGGTTCCTTGCTGGATCTCCAGAGTCGGCCCGCTCTATCGAGTCCCTGACGCCCGACACCTCAGGAGAAACATCTAACGCTGACTCACATCCCAGTGAAACAAGCCTCTCAGATACCGGCTCCATCCGATCTGCCGGGAGCAACATTCTTGGCCCGGGAACAGCAGAATACGACCCCGACTTCCCGCAGTACGAGCCTCCATACTGCGTGACAGTGTTCATAGCAGGCATCGAAGAGCAGGGAGGTCAGGGGGCTACGGGCGCAACACAAAACTGGAACGTAGAGGCGGCTCGCAACACGGCCCCTAATCCAGATAGGGAGCAGCCATAAGTTCTCACGGGAGAAGAAGTCCTCGCAGATGACTTAAACGCCCTGGACGAAGCCTTAGCCGCACCACTGACTGCGGAAAACCAGGAAGCCTGGAGAACCAGGGTCAATGGACTCAAGGCCCAGGTGATTAGCATACGGAGGGAAATTATCTCCCAAAACGCACAGATGGTGGAGAGAGAAACCCGACTCGCCCAAGAAACTAGGCACTTGCAACACGAGTCAGAGTTGATAGAAGCTCAGAAACTAAGTCTCGCCAACACACGCCCTGCAGGGCCCGTGCGCCGGATTACCGCTGATCTCCAGGCACGGATACTGTTCCAGGATACGAATCAGTCGATTCCTCCAGGGTACACGCCACCAAGGCAACCTGCCCCCTCACCACGGCAGGAACGGTTCCATACACCTCTGAATCATTTCAACAACCCCATGGCTAACGTGATGGTAGCGACACGGTTCCTCGCCAGCGTGCCTGTGCATGGAGACACTCCGGTGGATCAGGCCACTTGAGGGGCAATCGATTTGCTCAAAACTGCAATCACACAGCAAGCCCATTACTCTCAGGGATTCCAATACTTACATGAGACCCCATATCAAAGTGTGAGCCGGCAAGCGGACTGACCGGCGCTAGCCGTCTCGAGCAGCCATCGCCAGCGTAGAGCTCCACCACCTCCGCACCCTCAGGGGATAATAATGATCCAAGACCTACTGGCCGGCTCCAATCCCGAACGCCGCCTAGAGCCGGTGGTCCAACCTCCACCCCAAGATCAAAACACCGAGTTCACCAGCAGATCCGTGGGCAACCGATGCCTGGTGTCGGTTCTACGAAATACACTCTTGCCATCAGATTTCAAGGGACCACGTAAGATCGCGAACTATACAGCTGACATGGACCCGGCAGCTTGGATCAAAAGTTATGACCTAGCCATGGACATGTTACAAGCCAGCGAAGGAGTTTGCGCCCGTTACCTCACAATGATGTTGCAAGGGCCGCCTCGCACATGGTTCAAAAATCTCCCAGAGAACTCTGTCACCTCCTGGGCGAATCTCAAGGAAAAGTTCATCAAGAACTTCCAAGGCACTTTTCGGAGAGCCACAAGAATTGTTGACTTGAAGCATTGTTACCAAAAGGAAGGAGAGTCGACCCTGAGTTGGGCACGACGGGTAGCAGAAATAATCCACTCCTCGGACACTATCACTGCCCAAACAGCCGTCATTGTCTTGGAAAGGAATTGCAAGTTTGAGCCACTTGTGCACAAGCTTGGCCGACTCAAGAGGACGTTCAAGGATATAGGAGAGCTCATGAACGCGGTTATCAAATATGCCGAGTCTGACAAAACCAAGGATACTAACCCTCAACAGGATAAAGCCGGCCAGAACAAAAACGGCGGCAAAACATCCCAGAATCAGAATCAACAAACCAAGCGTCGAGTTGATCAGACTACTTCTGACCTGATAGCCAACACAAATGTCGGCTCCCAAAGAAAGAAGCTGGGGGGAAACAACTACCGCAAGTCGGAAGGAAATTTTCTCCCAAACAGCTTTGAAACAACTATGAAGAGACCTTGCCCAATCCATAGTAAACCCGGTCGCCGAGCCAACCACACCTGGGAACATTGCAATTTCATGAAAGAGTTTGCACGGCGTGGGAACCAGGTGTCGTGGTAATACTAATGGTATAACCCTAGGCGAGGGAAACCCAGGGGTATCCCTAAGCCTCGGGTTTCCCCTAGAAACACACATCAAGCAAAATAAGATCAAACAGAAAACACGAAGCATTGGCGGCTTCCGAGTAACACGTTACTCGGAAGACCAGGAGCCGTTTCCGAGTAAACAACTACTCGGAAACTCAGCAAGATCCGAGTAGAGCGATACTCGGAAGTGACCGGCGAGCCCCCACTACTCGGAAGAGGGAAAACGCAACGGATAGGAGGCATTTAATGTTGTAGGCGTTCTCCCTCCTTTATTAGTAGTAATGGGCGGACCATTTTGTAATCAATTATGTATTTAATCTTGTAATTAAGATCCACTTATGCCAGGGAATTAAGGAGGCAGGGGCGCACTCTATATAAGCCACCCCCTCCCCTCTGGCATGGGCACGCGCACACTTTTTCCCTTCTCAGTATTCTGAAGAAAGAACACCCCAGTAAGCCTGGGACAGGACTATGGTTTTTATCTCCACGGAGAGGCCTAACCTGTATAATCCTCTTGCGTCAACCCACTCTACGTACAGATTCATCTAGCTCCTTTCATACCCCGATGCTCATTGTCAGATTTATATCCACGACAGTTGGCGCCCACCTTGGGGCTGAGTTGATCAAAAATCATAGAGATGGCATTTTCCTCATCCTTTTCGTCGACTCGCGGCTCTGAGCTCATCGTCGGAGAGGTTTTCTGTTTTGGATCGTTAGCTTTCATAGCTGACGATTTGGCTTGTTTAGCAGATTCCCCGCTCCAGGCACAATTGCTGCCCTCAAGGGGCAGCGTCCACTTCCGAGCTGACGAATCGGGGGCGCTGCGCCTCCAGCTATCCGCTCATCGGCAAGCACTCGCGCTGCTATCTGTCCGCCACAAGAAGAAGCGTTCGGGCCGTCCGCGCACTCACCATCGCGGAAATTCGGTCAAGGTCCAGCAGGTGGCAGTCATCGACTCAGTGGAGTCAGCCCACAAGGCCTTGGACGAACTGATCGCAAGAGAAGGTTCCACGACTTCTCTCTTGCCTCTGTTTTACTTGGTTGAGGAAGAAGGCATGGCAGCGTCTGACCCCGAGTCAGGCGCCGAGCAAGAAGGCAGCAGCGGCACCCCTGTCGCGGTTGCGGAAGTATGTATGGCCGAGACTCCGCCCTCTCAGCCATCGCCAGCTCGGGACACTAACGGCCGAGATGAACCGAACAGCCCATCCAAGGCTGGCACTCAGGAGCCGACCCGACGTGTTTCAGCCTTCCGAAGGTTGGAGCTCGGAGATTCAAGTCGGCAACCTCGTCCACCAACCCGGGAGGAGCGGGAAGAGGCAGAAGCGGCCGAGCGACTGCTTAATACCCCAATTGACACAAGCACTCCAGAAGGGCGAAGCCTGGAGGCAGCCAGATTAACCAATTTCGCTGAGCGGGAGCGTCTGGCCGAGTTGGAAAATACTCTTGAGCGTCAAGCTTGGGAGGTAGCTCGGCTCAGACAAAGCAGAACCAGTCGTCAACTGCGGGGCCTAGGTCGAGAACCTTTCCGAGCTATGGGCACCCCAGTCGAAAATCTCATAGCGGCAACTCGGATCGCAAACTCTCAGCAGCCCAGTGGATCGGCAGCGGAAGAAATTCAGCACCTGGCATTCCTCTTGCAAGCCGCAGTCGATCAAAACGCTGCTGTCAACCAATCACAGCAGCGGATCCATTCCCATGTTCCCCCTCCGAGGACGTCACTGTCAGTACACACGCCCTTTGGGGAAGCACGGAGGAACAGAAATAGTTCGCCTCGGCGCGAACGTGAACCTCAAGGAGATCATCGCCAAGAGCAATATCGACATGAAGACCTCAGAAGAACAGAAGCCCGTGGGATGGGTTGGCCCGCACCTTGGAGGGAGGAGTTCCCGCGGCACCGAGACGACCGTTATTTTGACATTGAAGACGACGCCCGAAGCCATCTTGTTCAGACCCGAGTCGACCGCGCCAGAACTCATCGTCAGGATCAGGCTCGGCCCTCAATGGACACAGGACCGGTCTGCTTCAGCGAAAGGATTCGGTCTACCCCCATTCCGCCACACTTCAGGATAGCCCAGGGGGTGGAAAAATACTGAGCTGATGCTAAACCCCAAACATGGCTGGATGATTACAGAATAGCCGTGCAGATCGGAGGGGGCGGTGACGAGATAGCCATGATGTACCTGCCGTTGATGTTAGAGGGCTCGGCTCGGGGGTGGCTGAATCAGCTCCCCCCAAGTAGCATCTGGGTTTGGGAAGACCTCGAAAGAGTATTCATCAAGAACTTTGAGGGGACCTACAAGAGGCACGGAGGCCTGACCGAGCTGCAATTGTGCGTCCAGGGCAACACCGAGACAACTCGGGACTACATCCAGACGTGGATCACACTCCACAACTCGGTCGAAGGAGTCTCCGAGTTCCAGGCCATTCACGCTTTCATGCAGGGGGTCAAGTACAAGGAGTTAAGTCTCAAGCTGGCAAGGTCACCGCACATCACCTCACTCGGGAAGCTGATGGAGATAGCAAACAAGTATGCCAATGGCGAGGAAGAAATCCGGCAGAAGAATCGGCAGCATAGAGGAGGTGGCAGCTCGGCACCGAACCCGAAGCAGAAGACCGCAAACAACAAGAGAAAGGTGGAGGACACCCCAACAGACGTAGAGCTGGTGGCTGCAGCAAATGCTTCGGGCCTTCATAGCAAGGGTCAAGCGCGAAAGGAGTGGCAACCGCGGCAGAAAAAGCCGTCCAGCGACGATGAAGTTCTGGATCAGCCCTGTCCTCTCCACACCACCCGCGATGTCGAGGGAAAGGTGGTTATCCCAAATCATATAGCTCGGCAGTGCCGCCTGATCAAGAGAGCAACCCAGAATGCAAGAACAGGCCCCCAGCAAGACAAGGAGACCGGGAAGAAGAAAGCACCCAGCCCGGAACTAGACAGCGAAGGTTTCCCGCGGGAGGACGGAGTGTTGGTCATCTTCGCAGGACGAGAATCGAAGAGGGTGGAAAAAATAAGGTTCAGAGAAGTCAACTCGGCGGCTCCGGCAGTTCCGAGTTACATGAAGTGGGCCGACGTCCCCATCACTTTCGATCAGTCGGACCACCCTCCTCACATTCCTCACCCGGGAAGACAAGCCCTGATTGTGGACCCTTTGCTAGAAATGGAAAATGGTAACTTCAGGATCAGGAATGTCTTGATGGACGGTGGCAGCGGAATTAACATCCTGTATGCAAGCACTCTGAAGAGCATGAACATCCCGATGTCCAAACTCCGCAAAAGCTACCTGGAATTTCATGGGATAATCCCGGGGAAAAAGCGTACTCACTTGGAATGATCTCCCTCAATGTGGTCTTCGGTACTCCGAGTAACTTCCGGAAGGAGAGGATCACCTTTGAAGTAGTGGACTTCCCGAGTGCGTTTCATGCTTTACTCGGAAGGCTGGCCTACGCAAAATTTATGGCCATCCCCTGTTACGTCTACTTGAAGCTCAAGATGCCCGGCCCTCACGGCGTGATCACTGTCTCAGGAGACTACAAGCAAGCCGAAGACCTACTGCAGAAAGGCCCCCTGATAGCTGATCTGCAGATGGCCGAGGTCGAATTGGCCGAATACAAGAAGGCCGTCGACTCGTCCGAGTTGCTGCAGCCATAGAAGACATCGTCATTTGAGTCGGCCGGAGAAACCAAGAGGGTGCAGATACACCCAACAGATGAAGGCAAGTACACCAACATCGCTACCGATCTGGATCCCCAATAGGAACTCGAGCTCGTCAACTTCCTCCGTGAGAATTGGGACATTTTCGCGTGGAAGCCCTCCGACATGCCTGGAGTCCCAAGGGAGTTGGCCGAGCACAAGTTGCATGTAGATCCGAAAGCAAGACCGGTAAAAGAGTCCCTCCGACGGTTTTCCTCTGAGAAAAGGAAGGCCATCGGGCAGGAGATAGCTAGACTGTTAGCAGCCGGATTCATTAGGGAAATCTTCCAGTCCGAGTGGTTAGAAAATCCTGTAATGGTTCCGAAGAAGGATAAATCTTGGAGAACTTGTGTTGATTTTCGCCATATCAATAAAGTTTGTCCCAAAGACCATTTCCCTCTTCCTCGTATTGACCAGATTGTGGACTCCACATCAGGTTGCGAGAGATTATGTTTCCTCGATGCATACTCGGGTTACCACCAAATCCGACTATATGAACGAGATGAACTCAAAACGGCGTTTATAACCCCATTCGGATGTTTTTGTTACATCACGATGCCATTCGGACTAAGGAACGCAGGCGCCACGTACCAGCGCATGATGCAGAATTGTCTGATCTGGCAGATCGGCAGGAACGGGGAAGTCTACGTGGACGACATCATAATCAAATCGGCTAAAGGGAGTAGCTTGCTAGCATACCTAGCAGAAACTTTCCAGAGCCTCCGAGCTTACAGCATCAGGCTTACTCCTGAAAAGTGCGTTTTCGGCGTGCCAGCAGGGAAGCTACTCGGATTCATGGTCTCCGAACAAGGGATAGAAGCCAACCCGGAAAAATCGCGGCAATTCAGAACATGAAACCTCCCAAGCAGCTCCGAGACGTCCAAAAGTTAACACGCTGCCTCGCAGCACTTAGTCGGTTTATTTCTAGATTGGGAGAGAAAGCCCTACCTCTCTACCAACTGATGAAAAAATTGCCGAATTTCGTCTGGACGGAAGAGGCTCAAATGGCTTTCGAAGAACTCAAGAAGCAATTGTCAACCCGGCCAGTCCTGGCAGCACACCAGGAAAAAGAGCCACTCTTGTTGTATATCGCCGCCACAAGCCGAGTTGTCAGCATAGCCATAGTGGTGGAGAGAGAATAAGAAGGAAAAGCACAGAAGGTGCAAAGACCGGTGTACTACATCTCCGAAGTCCTCAAACCATCCAAGCAGAGATACCCTCACTACCAGAATATAGCAATGGGGATTTACCTGGCGTCTCAGAAGCTCGCGCATTACTTCCAGGATCATTCCATCACAGTGGTCTCTGAAGCTCCCCTGGCAGAAATTATGAACAACAGATATTCAATAGGAAGAATAGAAAAATGGAGTTTGGACCTACTCTCCTTTGACCTCAATTACCAAGCTAAGAAAGCAATCAAGTCACAAGCGCTGGTGGACTTCCTAGCCGAGTGGATTGAGGTCCAACACCCCCCACAGCCAACACCAGAACATTGGACAATGTTCTTTGATGGCTCCAAGATGCTACATGGCGCAGGGGCAGGGGTGGTACTAGTCTCACCCAGAAAGGATGAGATGCGATACGTCCTCCAAATCCATTTCCCAGCAACAAACAACGAGGCAGAATATGAAGCTCTTCTGTATGGCATGCGAATGGCTATCTCACTCGGAGTCAGGAGACTTATGGTATTCGGAGATTCAGACTTGGTAATCAACCAAGTAATGAAAGAGTGGGACATCCGAAGCCCAGCAATGACAACCTACTGTGTAGCAGTGAGAAAATTGGAGAAAAAATTTGATGGGTTGGAGCTCCATCACATCCCAAGGGTTAAGAATTAGGCAGCAGACGACCTTGCCAAATTGGGTTCCACCCGCGGACAGATCCCACCAGGGATCTATCTGGAACACTTACATTCCCCAACAGTCAAAGAAGATCCCTTCCTGGAGGCAGATCCAGACATGCTGCCTGACAAGAACATCCCCGGCAAAGAAGACATACCCGTAGTAGTTGACATGGTGTTTGATGTGGCGGTCATTGCCCCCGAGTGGACACGCCCAATCCTTGACTATCTACAAAAACAAGAGTTTCCCGACGACGAGGTAGAAGCCAAACAGATAGTCCGCAAGTCCAAGTCCTACTCGGAGATCAATGGAGAGCTGTACAGGAACAACATCACTCATGTCCCCCAGCGATGCATCTCCGAGGAAGAAGGCCGCTGCATACTGCAAGAAATCCACTCGGGAGATTGTGGCCATCATGCCTCAAGTCGGACGTTAGTGGCAAAAGCTTTCCGAGCTGGTTTCTTCTGGCCCGACGCCCTCAGCGATGCCCTATACATCATGGACCATTGCGAGGGCTGCCAGTTTTACGCCAACCAGCCTCGCAAACAAGCTTCTGAGCTGAAGACCATCCCCCTAGCTTGGCCATTTGCAGTATGGGGATTGGATATGATTGGACCACTCCGAACGGGCAAGCATGGCATCACTCACATTCTGGTCGCCATAGACAAGTTTAGAAAATGGATAGAAGCAAAGCCTATCAAGAACCAAGACTCCGCTACGGCAGTCAGCTTTATGCAGGGCATCATCCATCGGTTCGGCGTCCCGCATGAAATCATTACTGATAATGGATCAAACTTCAACTCAACCGAATTCAAGAAATTCTGTTGGTCCAATGGCATCCAGGTCAACTTCGCCTCAGTCGCACACCCACAGTCCAATGGCCAAGTCGAACGAGCCAACAGACTAATACTCAAAGGAATCAAGCCTCGGCTCCTTCGGGAACTAAAGGAAGCAGCGGGCGCCTAGGTTGATGAACTCCCTTTAGTCTTGTGGGGATTGTGCACAACTCCCAATCGCTCAACTCGGTCAACCCCCTTCTTCCTCGTCTACGTCTCAGAAGCAGTCCTTCCGAGTGACCTCAAGAACAATGCTCCCCGTATAAGCCAGTACATAGAAGCTGAAGCTGAAGAAGCATGGCAAGACGGTGTTGACCTCTTGGAAGAGGAACGAAATTTAGCTCTCACCCGCTCGACGTTTTATCAGCAAGACCTTCGCCGATATCACGACCGACACGTCCGAGCTCGCTCCTTCCAAGAAGGTGACATGGTACTTCGCATCAAGCAAACTTCGGATCAAAAATTAGCTCCCCCATGGGAAGACCCGTTTATCATCTCCAGAGTACTACACAATGGGGCCTATAACCTGTATGATGTAACCAATAAGATAGAAGAGCCTCATGCCTGGAACGCCCAGTTACTACGCCGATTCTATGCATGAGCAAGCTTGTAAGATAAGAATAAAAATTACTTGTGCGCCTACTGCGCCTTATTCCATTCGTTTTCATTACATAAAAACAGGTTTTCTTCCGAGTTGCGCGCAGCTCGGACGAACACTATTAATCAGGTTTTCCATCCAAGCTGTGCGCAGCTCGGACGAGAACTTAGAAAACTAATGTTAAGTGCTCACCAACGCCCCAAAGGCTTGAGGAAGCACAACATCATCTGCTTTGAGGACCTTGTATACAAGATCTTCAATAGAAAAAATTTCTAAGTATTCTCAAGCCTCAAGAGGCTTGGGGGCTGCTCAAAGCTATAAAAAAGGTTTTCTTTCGAGCTGCGCGCAGCTCAGACGAACACTATTAATAAGGTTTTCCATCCGAGCTGTGCGCAGCTCGGACGAGAACTTAGAAAACTAATGTTAAGTGCTCACCAACGCCCCAAAGGCTTGAGGAAGCACAACATCATCTGCATTGAGGACCTTGTATACAAGATCTTCAATAGAAATTTTCTCTAAGTATTCTCAAGCCTCAAGAGGCTTGGGGCTGCTTAAAGCTATAAAAACAGGTTTTCTTCCGAGCTGCGCGCAGCTCGGAAGAACACTATTAATCAGGTTTTCCGTCCGAGCTGTGCGCAGCTCGGACGAGAACTTAGAAAACTAATGTAGTGCTCACCAACGCCCCAAAGGCTTGAGGAAGCACAACATCATCTGCATTGAGGACCTTGTATACAAGATCTTCAATAGAAAATTCTTCTAAGTATTCTCAAGCCTCAAGAGGCTTGGGGGCTGCTTAAAGCCATAAAAACAGGTTTTCTTCCGAGCTGCGCGCAGCTCGGACGAACAGTATTGATCAGGTTTTCCATCCGAGCTGTGCGCAGCTCGGACGAGAACTTAGAAAACTAATGTTAAGTGCTCACCAACGCCCCAAAGGCTTGAGGAAGCACCACATCATCTCCATTGAGGACCTTGTATACAAGATCTTCAATAGAAATTTTTTCTAAGTATTCTCAAGCATCAAGAGGCTTGGGGGCTGCTTAAAGCCATAAAAACAGGTTTTCTTCCGAGCTGCGCGCAGCTCGGACAAACACTATTAATCAGGTTTTCCATCCAAGCTGTGCGCAACTCGGATGAGAACTTAGAAAACTAATGTTAAGTGCTCACCAATGCCCCAAAGGCTTGAGGAAGCACAACATCATCTGCATTGAGGACCTTGTATACAAGATCTTCAATAGAAATTTTCTCTAAGTATTCTGAAGCCTCAAGAGGCTTGGGGCTGCTTAAAGCTATAAAAACAGGTTTTCTTCCGAGCTGCGCGCAGCTCGAAAGAACACTATTAATCAGGTTTTCCGTCCGAGCTGTGCGCAGCTCGGACGAGAACTTAGAAAACTAATGTAGTGCTCACCAACGCCCCAAAGGCTTGAGGAAGCACAACATCATCTGCATTGAGGACCTTGTATACAAGATCTTCAATAGAAAATTCTTCTAAGTATTCTCAAGCCTCAAGAGGCTTGGGGGCTGCTTAAAGCCATAAAAACAGGTTTTCTTCCGAGCTGCGCGCAGCTCGGACGAACAGTATTGATCAGGTTTTCCATCCGAGCTGTGCACAGCTCGGACGAGAACTTAGAAAACTAATGTTAAGTGCTCACCAACGCCCCAAAGGCTTGAGGAAGCACCACATCATCTCCATTGAGGACCTTGTATACAAGATCTTCAATAGAAATTTTTTCTAAGTATTCTCAAGCATCAAGAGGCTTGGGGGCTGCTTAAAGCCATAAAAACAGGTTTTCTTCCGAGTTGCGCGCAGCTCGGACGAACACTATTAATCAGGTTTTCCATCCAAGCTGTGCGCAACTCGGATGAGAACTTAGAAAACTAATGTTAAGTGCTCACCAATGCCCCAAAGGCTTGAGGAAGCACAACATCATCTGCATTGAGGACCTTGTATACAAGATCTTCAATAGAAATTTTTTCTAAGTATTCTCAAGCCTCAAGAGGCTTGGGGGCTGCTTAAAGCCATAAAAACAGGTTTTCTTCCGAGCTGCGCGCAGCTCGGACGAACACTATTAATCAGGTTTTCCATCCGAGATGTGCGCAGCTCGGACGAGAACTTTGAAACTAATGTTAAGTCCTCACCAATGCCCCAAAGGCTTGAGGAAGCACAACATCATCTGCATTGAGAACCTTGTATACAAGATATTCAATAGAAAAAAATTCTAAGTATTCTCAAGCCTCAAGAGGCTTGGGGGCTGCTTAAAGCTACAAAAACAGGTCTTCTTCCGAGCTGCGTGCATCAAAAACTTCGGACCTTCGCAAAGGCAAGTCAGAAGAAAAATTCATTCCAAGAAAAGAAACAGAGCACGAGTTCATCACCCAAACGGCCGAGTGTCACGACACAACCACAAAGTGCAACTTATTACAAACCCACTCGGCATCCCGAGGCAAATATCAAGCAACTGTTTTTTAAGACAACCCATTCATTCTTCGCCCGCCTCGTCCGACTCACTGGTTACACCAGTTGACTCAACGAAGAAATCGAGATCGGGAATCAGTGCGATTCGGCTATGTCGGGACCCGGGGTTAGCGTATGCAAGTCCAGCTAAGACATAGTCATATGGAGAGCCAAGAACCGTACCCACTTGTCTAAGCAGACAAGGCCAAGCACAGAACGTTCTCGGAAAGCATCGTACGTGAGGGGCATCCCATCCAGGTCGGATGATCAACTGAGATGGGTCCTCATCGTCCGCACACAAGTCTAATGATATGGGTGATGAACTTCCATATTCACAGACAAGTCGCCTCAACCATACTATCGACTATCTCATAACTCATACATAGACTTACTCCAGCCCGATCACTTAGTCGGGGTCAAGGGCGGGCTCAATCATACCACAAAGTGTGCACGAGACGGAGTCTCAAGCAATCGCATCGCGATGCCCCAAGCTGCACACATCTAAGGGCCACTTGGTGTATGAATGACCGCCAGCCAGATCACAACTAAGGTCTCGAAAACCCATACAAAAACATGCATGTTATAACATACACGCAGCACGCATGCCTTGTATGAACAGTAGGTACCATTGCAATTCTCTACAAAGTATACATTTTATTGATAACTCTTATAGAGTGCACACAGAGATCACAAGTATGTGATCCAACATTACAACAACCAACGGAAGCAAAGTATGTCTGAGTACAGACAAGTTTAACAAATGGCTTAAGAAGCCTTATTTAAACACAAGCCCTCCACGAGGGAACCAGTCGTCTGACTGGGACTAGACTAGCTTGATCTTCAGTCGTCCAGCTCGATGAAGAAGCCACCTTCGGGGTCAGTGGTTTCATCTAAAACATAGATTAAGCAAACGTGAGTACAAAGTCGTACTCAGCAAGACTTACATAGGAGCTATACTACTCATGCACATGTATCAAGGTAAAGGGAGGTGGGGTTTCACTTGCAGAAGTGCCAGCTTTGACTTGGCTAGTCCTGAACTACGAGTACCAGACTTGAGGTAAGAAGCGTACACGAGTCCACTACTTTCACCAATCAATTACACCACTATGGTGCCTTCCTCGACTTCCCCACGAGAAAGCACGCCATAGCACTCACACTTATCTTGGTGTGTTTTAGAAGTATCCGGTTCAAGTTGTCTAATAATCAAGCTAAGCTTTCCAAGCAGTCCATAACCGCGGACGCGGCTATTCGAATAGTTTTGTTAACCCTGCAGGGGTGTACCGCTACACACACATGACCATCGGTTACCGCCTTTGATCTCGACACCATTCAAGGGGTCCCGGCGAGGATGCTCACCACAACTGTTACCTCATAGTCGATCTAGTCCAAGAGAGTCGCCTACCTGGGTTGGCTACCACTATCGTGAACCCGGCCGGTTTACCGAAGTGGACCCAGATGATGTGTGCGTGGTGCAGAAGCCGGTCTCGGATGAGCCGTTCTCTCACTTGGCAGCCAGGCCACAAACCTACCGGAACTCCGAACTATTGCGACATCTGGACATCGAAGGGGATGAGTTAGTAAGTTGAGAGGGGTCAGTGAGCCCAATGTGTGGTTGTACTCTTCATCTTGGATCACCACACAAGAACTCGTACTAGGGCGGTGTTCAACGAGACAACCCACTGTGTACTCCTACACAACCTCTCATCGTTCACCTTGTATTAGGTCGATTCACCAACACTTTTCTACCATCATCAACATGATCACTACCATCCCGACTCACATAACATTATCATCATGGTAACATACTAAGCATGCAATAAGCCATAACATTTGCAGGGGCCACATGATATCAAACAACTCCTACAGTTGCTAGGATTGTGGTTTGCTTACTACTGTGACAAAATGATAGGTCATGCAAAGGAATGGGTTCATCTATGCGGTAGAATCGTAACATGGTAATCATCCTAAACAATGCATAAGCGAGACATGAGAGGGAAGTGGGATTTTATAGACATGATCAATGGGGGGTTGCTTGCCTTGCTGACGAGATTCGTGTTCGGGGTCTTCAACGAAGGGGGCAACCTCCTGCTCTGGTTCCACCTCTACTCGACAAACAAAGCATGAAGTAACAATCAATATGAATGCAATGCTCAAGCACATGATTGAATGTTAAAGCTTGAAGTATAAGTTTTGATGTGTGAGGCAATTCCATTTAAATGGAGTATATTGCATTTTGAAATGCAAATTAAACTCCACATTTTAATTCAAACTTAAACAAGTTACATGTGATATTGTTTGATCATTTTGAATCAACTTCAAATGTGTATGATATGCCTCTGAAGTGTGGTTGAATTGTAGCTTAATTCCATGGTGCAAGTTGCAAAATAATTTGATTTGAATTTGAATTAAATTCAAATAAACCAAATTACAAATGCTACTGGTCCCATTTCAAAATCAACTCAAACATAGTTGAAAGTTGCATATTTGGAAAGATAATTTTCTCCTGATCATTTTTCATATATTATTTGTCCAATTTGGAGTTAATATGAATTTTCTATGAATTTCCAAAGTTTGGGGTATTTTCTGGATTTTCTGGAATTCTTTTAATTCAAATATCTCTGGAAATTCATTTACTGTGTCATGCTTGCGCAAGGCTGACGTCAGGGGGGGGGCTGACATGTGGGGTCACCTTGTCAGTGGCTGGTTTAATTAACCCGGCTGGTTAATTAATCCAGTGGCTTAATTAAGCCACTGGGCCCACTAGTCAGTGACCCAGGGGGGGCTAACCACGGGGTTAGTGGCTAACCCGCCGGCGGCTTGACGCCGCCGACTGGAGCGCGGCGGCGCTACACGGGATCGCGTTCCCGGCCACGAGAGGGAAAACGGAGGGCACCGGCTTGCTCCTGGAGGTCTTCCGCGTCTTCTGGAGGCATCGGGGGTTCACGGGGTGCTCGGAATCGACGACGGCGACGACTCCGGCGGAGACAGGGAACCGGCGAGGTCGTAGTCAACGCTACCGTGCACGGTTCGGGCTGAACTCGCTTGCGTTCGAAAGTTAGCAACACTGGGAGTCAAACGCGCGCTCTGGACGCGATGATGGAGCACAGGGGCGACCTCATCGTCGTCCATGGCGGCGACTTGCTTCGGCATCCATGGCGAAAACGGATAGAGAACGAGAGGGAGGGCGCTAGGCTAGGGGAAACGGTGAGAAGCTCACCACGAATGCGACGGACAGGCTAGCAGGCTCGGGGAGGCTCGGAGCTGGCCGGAATTCGAAGTCGATCCGCGGCGGCCGGCGGTGAAGACGATGAAGCTGGCGAGCTCGTGGAGGCCTCCGGCTTCGATTCCCTCTGCAGGTCGATGAAGACGACGACGACGAACTCCCTGGACACCTTGGCTTGGCTTCTCGACGTCGATGGCCGCGAGTTCTTGAGACGGCGAGCGGCGGCGCTCTCGGGTGGCGATGGAAACGGGCACGGGAGGAGGAGGAGGAAGCTCTGGAGGGGGGGGAATGGATTGCGGAGGCTGCGGGGAGTCTCCAGGCGCGAGAAGGAGGCACGGTGGGGCCTGGAAGCTCCTCGGCGGCGACGTGTCATCCCCAGCTAGCTCGGTGGCATTCCACCGAGCAGCTTGGAGGCGCGGGAGGTGGAAGAAGACCCCCCTGTCCCTGGTGGGCCGGGTGGGCTGGCTGGGCCGGCTCCGCCTGGGCGACAGGTAAGGTTTTTCTAATTCTTTTCTGTTTAATCTTTCCTTTCTTTTCCTGTAATTTGTTTTGGCTCTGATAAAAATACCAAACCATTTTATTAAATGCTGAAAACTTTTATGTGGCCTCATAAAAATATAAACTAGCCACTCATAAACTTTCAACATTTTTAAAATTCAATTGATTTGAATTTTAAATCAAATAGGGGTATTTCATTAATTCCAAAGCACTGTTTGAATATTTGAAAAATCTATGAGCATGGGTTTGACTCCAAATCATTTTTAAAATGATTACACTCATTTATAAGACTTTTCAAAACTCTAACATGAATTTTTGGAAAAGATTTTTATCTGGCCTTTTGAATTAATTCATCTGGGGGTGTTCCTTCTCCCATTTGGATTTTGAATTTGATTTCAATGATTTCTTTTGAAAATTTTCACATGATGCAAAGTACTAGCTAACCCTAGCACATACCTAACAGAGGGTTCTGACAACTCGCCCCCACTCAAAAGAATCTCGTCCCGAGATTCAGAAGTCTGCGGGAGGACGGAGGGGTACTCGGCACGGAGACGGTCTTCTCTTTCCCACGTGGCTTCTCTTTGAGAGTGGTGTGACTATTGCACTTTTAGAAACCTAATCTTCTGACGACGAGTGACACGCTCTGCGGAATCAAGAATACGAACGGGATATTCTCGATAAGAAAGGTCTTCTTGGAGATCAAGCGTTTCATGGTCGACTTCGCGGATGGGGTCCTTGAAGCAACGCCTGAGTTGGGACACATGGAATACATCATGTACTCGGGAAAGGTGCGGGGGTAGTTCAAGTTGGTAGGCAACTTCTCCACGTTTAGCTAAAATGCGGAAAGGTCCGATGTAACGTGGGGCCAACTTGCCTTTGATACCGAAACGTTGGGTTCCCTTCAGAGGAGTAACCCGAAGGTAAGCCTTCTCATCCAGATTGTAGCTCTCTTGCCTATGATGACGATCATAGTAGCTTTTCTGACGAGACTAGGCTGCTTTCAATTGATCACGAACAATGCGAACTTGTTCTTCTGCTTCCTTGATCATATCCGGTCCAAAGAGTTGTCTTTCACCGGTTTCTGACCAGTTTAGTGGTGTTCGACATCGTCGTCCATAAAGGAGTTCAAAAGGAGCCATGTTCAGACTAGATTGAAAACTATTGTTATACGCAAATTCAGCAAATGGAAGAGACTTCTCCCAATTCTTTCCGAATGAGATAACACAAGCTCTGAGCATGTCTTCAAGAATTTGGTTGACCCTTTCGACTTGACCACTAGACTGAGGATGAAAAGCTATACTAAAGGAGAGATGAGTTCCCATAGCATTCTGAAAGCTTCCCCAGAATCTAGAGGTAAAAAGGCTACCACGATCAGAATTGATTTCCAAAGGAACACCATGAAGAGACACAATTCTAGAGACGTACAAGTCCGCTAACTGGCTAGCAGTTATAGACTCGCGAACCGGAAGGAAGTGAGCAACTTTAGAAAGTCTATCTATGACAAATTGTTTCCTTTCTGGGTTCTTGGAAAGCCGGTGATGAAGTCCATAGTGACTTTGTCCCATTTCCACTCGGGAATAGACAAAGGTTGAAGTGTACCAGCAGGTCTTTGATGTTCTGCCTTAATGCGACGACAAACATCACATTCGGCAACAAACCGAGCAATGTCTCTTTTCATCCTAGTCCACCAAAATCTCTGGCGTAGATCTCGGTACATTTTTGTGCTACCGGGATGAATCGAGAGGGGTGTGTCATGGGCTTCTTTGAGGATGAGTTGCCTTAAATCCCTATTCTTAGGTACTACCAAACGATTTCCAAAGAATACCGTTCCCTTGCTATCTGTGGAGAAACATTTAGCAACTCCGCTAGCAATGTTCTCCTTGATCCGGCGAACACCTCGTGCACGCCTTTGGGCAACTATTATTTGATCCTCAAGGGTTGGTTTCGCCACCAAGGTAGAAAGATAGCCATGAGGAACAATCTCAAGATTGAGCTTGCGAAATTCCTCATGAAGAAGTGGTTGATACTGTTGTAACATAAGGTTGTTACAATACGACTTACGACTTAGTGCATCAGCCATGACGTTGGCTTTGCCTGGGGTGTAAGAAATTGCTACGTCGTAATCTTTTATCAACTCAATCCAGCGTCTTTGCCTGAGATTAAGATCTGGCAGGGTGAAAATGTATTTGAAGCTTTGGTGGTCGGAATAGATCTCACAACGATTACCAAGGAGGTAATGTCGCCAAGTTGTTAGGGCATGAACTATGGCAGCGAGTTCAAGGTCATGGGTAGGGTAGTTCTCTTCATGTGGCCGCAACTGGCGTGAAGCATAAGCTACCACATGTCGATCTTGCAGAAGTATGCATCCTAACCTTTGCCGTGATGCGTCACAATAGATCTCGAAATCCTTTTTGGTGTCTGGAGGTGCAAGTACGGGTGCAAAAGTCAATCTCCTTTTTAACTCTTGAAAGCTTTCCTCGCACTTGTAAGTCCAAAGGAATTTCTTATCTTTCTTGAGGAGTTCAGTTAGAGGCTTTGCAACTTTAGAAAAGTTCTCGACGAAGCGGCGGCAATAGCTGGCTAGGCCAAGAAAACTCCTAACTTGCTTAACCGATTCAGGTGGAGTCCAGTCAAGAACGGCCTGAACTCTCTCAGGATTCACAGCAATGCCTTTTGCAGAAATCACGTGGCCTAAATAGGTCACTTCTGGTAGCCAGAATTCACACTTGGAGAATTTAGCGTACAGGCGATGCTCTCTAAGTTTCATCAATACCAGCCTAAGGTGTTCTGCGTGCTCTTCTTCGTTCTTCGAGTAGATGAGAATGTCATCAAGATAAATTACAACAAATTTATCTAGGTACTCCATGAAGATCGAATTCATTAAGCGCGAGAATGTGGCGGGGGCATTGGTTAAACCGAAGGACATGACGGTGTACTCATAAAGACCATAACGAGTAGTAAAAGCCGTTTTTGGAATGTCCTCGTTTCGGATTTTGATTTGATGATAGCCTAATCTTAAATCCATCTTGGAGAAGACAGAGGATCCTGCAAGTTGATCATAAAGATCATTGATCCTGGGCAGTGGGTATTTGTTCTTTATCGTCGCTAGATTTAGCGGGCGATAGTCTACGCACATCATTTCTGTTCCATCTTTCTTCTTCACGAACAGAACGGGGCAACCCCATGGCGATGAGCTAGGGCGGATGAAGCCTTTTGCCAACGAAGCATCAAGTTGGGTTTTTAGCTCAGCTAACTCATGTGGGGCCATTTTGTATGGGCGTCTAGAAATTGGGGCTGTGCCTGGTATAAGATCCACTATAAACTCTCCACATCTGTCGGGAGGCATACCCGGCAGCTCTTCAGGAAAAACATCCGGGAAGTCACGAACCACCGGAATATCTTCAAGTTCGGGAAGGGGAAGCACATTCAAAGAATGCACTTGGGTTCTTGTTCTGGGTGATGTGTAGGTGACGGTCTTGCCTGAAGGGTGGGTGAGTTTCACGGATTTGCCTTTGCAATCCAGGTAGGCATTCTGTCTTGATAGCCAATCCATGCCAAGGATGACATCAATGTCTGAAGATTTGAGGGCTATGAGTGAAGCAAGGAATACTAAACACTCAATTGCAATTTGATTACCATGGCTTACTCTAGTAGTTTGCCATCTTGACCCTGGAGTTTGAATAATCATTGGGGTAGACAATTCAACAAAGGATAACTCATGACGAAGTGCATAACTTTCTGACATGAATGAATGAGATGCTCCTGGGTCGAAAAGAACGGAGGTAGGAACATAATTGACTGGGAGCGTACCAAGAATGACGTCAGAGATGTCGTCAGTCTCTTCGGCAGCAATCTGGTTCACACGTCCACGAGTGGCGGGAGGAGCGGGCTTGGTGTTGTAGACCTTCTGGGGTGGCTTGCCACGACCATTGTTGTTGTTGCCTCCGGCACGGGGTGGAGCATTCTGATTCTGGATCTGGTTCTGGGGACACTCACGAGAATAATGGCCTGCTTGACCACACTTGTAACAGGCTCCGAAAACAGTGCGTGGAGCTGGGTTGTTTGGTGGAGCGGGGTGGAACTGGGTTGGTGGACGAGGCGCCACATAGGATGGCCTCGGTGGGTTGTTCTGGCGGAACATACTGTTTGGGATCCAGATCATGCGCTTCTGGGAACCAGAACTGGATGAACTATCATCTCTAGGGTGTTTGCGAAAGTCATTGGGGGTGTTCATGTCCTCGGCCTTGATGGCTTTGTTGACAAGGACTTGGAAAGTGGCAAAGTCATGAAGGTTGAGCTCACGACGAAATCCAGAGTTGAGGCCACGACGGAACCTCTCTTGTTTCTTGGAGTCGGTGGAGACCTCTTCGGTAGCATATCGAGCAAGTCGGTTGAACTCACGACTAAACTCATCAACAGTCCTTCTACCTTGAGTGAGGTTGCAGAACTCCTCACGCTTGCGGTCCATAAGACCCTTTGGAATGTGGTGCTCACGGAAGGAAGTGCAGAATTCCTCCCAAGTGGTGGGTGGTCCAACGGGACGCATATTCAGAAAGTTCTCCCACCAAGAGCTAGCTGCACCTTCAAGGTGATAGGTGGCATAGTTGACCTTGTCGCCATCTGCAACATGGCCTGCTTGGAGCTTCCTTTCGATGCTGCGAAGCCAGTGATCGGCGTCAAGGGGCTCGGTGGAGTAACTGAAAACCGGGGGATGAAGTCGGATGAAGTCGTTCAATGACACCAACTCATTGCGCTGCTGAGTGGTGTTGCGAGCAATGACTTCCAACAGGTGGTGAGAGTCTCGGCGGTTCCTCTCAACTTCCATCAGAACCTGAGCCATCGTGGGTGGGGGTGGAAGGTTGTCTTCCTCCTGATCATTTCCACGACCTTGGTTACGACCAACCTGGCCACGGGTTCCGTGAGACATCCTGAAGTGAAAAACCAAAGTCAAACAGAGTTGATTTGGAGAGTCTAATCAAGATATTGAAGTACTGGAAGGATTACAGAGCAAAGGAAGTAATTATCTTGACAACATGGTGATAAAAGCATACAAGCCATATATTCACAAGCTGTCATACAAACCATACATCGTTTTAGTACAAGCACCAAGCTAATACAAACGTGATGAAGATGATACATCCTTCAGAGGCACTCTGACTCCCCATACATTATTTATCTAAGCCTCTGGAATTTAGACACCTTGCGTACAATACACTAAGATACTACTACTTCCTCACTAAGTAAGACCACAGGCGGTCTCACATATCTCCATCTCCATAGTAATTCTCGTAAAAGTTTCCCGCGTATCCCGGTAGCTGAAGGTGGCCATCGGAAAACACGGAGGCTTGTGGACCCTGATATCCATTTGGGCAAGGATGGGGCCTAGGTCCAGCGTAGGGTGGAAGCAAAGGACCACGGGGTGGAATAATGCCTCCAATCTCGGGCCAAGCAACTCGAGAAGGCATCTGTGTCCTCACAGGGTAGATAGCATCATACTCAACTGATCCCACACTCACGAAGGGTGCCAAGAGTGTCAAAGCTCGATACAAATGGGCACGAGTGGAGTGAAGCTCGAATCGAAGGGCATGTGCATCACGATCTCGATCACTAGCAAACCTAGCAGTCATCTGAAGTGTTGGATCCTCTGCAGAGTGATCTGAGTAGAGTCCGATGTAATATCCCTCTTCTCCTGGAAGTGCAGCAGGGATATAGCGGAATGATGTCTCTCTCAGCATAGTGTGCTCCTCTCTCAGCAGTGTAATACATGAGTATGCAGCATCCTGCACAGCCATGTTCTCAGTCATGCCAATGCCATGTCCAAAATGGATAGGCTGAGTGACTCCATTGTGGTGCGGGTAGATCTTGACAATGCAGTGGTACTGAGTCTGGTTGAAGTCGTGGAACTGCTCCTCGACGGTGTACTCAGGATACCATCGATATCCCACATAGGACATCATCTCGATCAACGTGGCGGGATGACCACGCACATCGAGGCACCTGGTCAAACGAACAATCTGACGAGGGGGAAGATTTGCCATCTGAAACAGAAAGAAGGAGTGTTGCAAATGCATCAGATTATGAAGAAACTTGGAATGACTCGGACAGCATAACGGCTGTAATTGTAAGAAATGACAATTTCTTCCAACATGGAAACAACACTTACATACGATGTAACAAAACAGGGATCATAACCACTCTAACAAACCGATCACAACTTTCCTACGGCTATAAGGAAGCAAACAACGAGATGTGCTAATCAGACAGAGGAGAGCCTAGTCCTATCTTCCCGTACAATAAGATGAGGGTGACTCAGAACTCAGAACGAAGAGGGTAAGGAGAAAAATGAAGTCTTACGTTGTTCCCTTATATACCCAGAGTAACTATATAACTATAGCAAGCTAGACTCAACTTCGGCCAAGGCTACTAGTCCTACAGTCAGTCCTGCTCTGATACCAAGTCTGTCGGGACCCGGGGTTAGCGTCTGCAAGTCCAGCTAAGACATAGTCATATGGAGAGCCGAGAACCGTACCCACTTGTCTAAGCAGACAAGGCCAAGCACAGAACGTTCTCGGAAAGCATCGTACGTGAGGGGCATCCCATCCAGGCCGGATGATCAACTGAGATGGGTCCTCATCGTCCGCACACAAGTCTAATGATATGGGTGATGAACTTCCATATTCACAGACAAGTCGCCTCAACCATACTATCGACTATCTCATAACTCTTACATAGACTTACTCCAGCCCGATCACTTAGTCGGGGTCTAGGGCGGGCTCAATCATACCACAAAGTGTGCACGAGACGGAGTCTCAAGCAATCGCATCGCGATGCCCCAAGCTGCGCACATCTAAGGGCCACTTGGTGTATGAATGACCGCCAGCCAGATCACAACTAAGGTCTCGAAAACCCATACAAAGACATGCATGTTATAACATACACGCAGCACGCATGCCTTGTATGAACAGTAGGTACCATTGCAATTCTCTACAAAGTATACATTTTATTGACAACTCTTATAGAGTGCACACAGAGATCACAAGTATGTGATCCAACATTACAACAACCAACGGAAGCAAAGTATGTCTGAGTACAGACAAGTTTAACAAATGGCTTAAGAAGCCTTATTTAAACACAAGCCCTCCACGAGGGAACCAGTCGTGTGACTGGGACTAGACTAGCTTGATCTTCAGTCGTCCAGCTCGATGAAGAAGCCACCTTCGGGGTCAGTGGTTTCATCTAAAACATAGATTAAGCAAACGTGAGTACAAAGTCGTACTCAGCAAGACTTACATAGGAGCTATACTACTCATGCACATGTATCAAGGTAAAGGGAGGTGGGGTTTCACTTGCAGAAGTGCCAGCTTTGACTTGGCTAGTCCTGAACTACGAGTACCAGACTTGAGGTAAGAAGCGTACACGAGTCCACTACTTTCACCAATCAATTACACCACTATGGTGCCTTCCTCGACTTCCCCACGAGAAAGCACGCCATAGCACTCACACTTATCTTGGTGTGTTTTAGAAGTATCCGGTTCAAGTTGTCTAATAATCAAGCTAAGCATTCCAAGCAGTCCATAACCGCGGACGCGGCTATTCGAATAGTTTTTGTTAACCCTGCAGGGGTGTACCGCTACACACACATGACCATCGGTTACCGCCTTTGATCTCGACACCATTCAAGGGGTGCCGGCGAGGATGCTCACCACAACTGTTACCTCATAGCCGATCTAGTCCAAGAGAGTCGCCTACCTGGGTTGGCTACCACTATCGTGAACCCGGCCGGTTTACCGAAGTGGACCCAGATGATGTGTGCGTGGTGCAGAAGCCGGTCTCGGATGAGCCGTTCTCTCACTTGGCAGCCAGGCCACAAACCTACCAGAACTCCGAACTATTGCGACATCTGGACATCGAAGGGGATGAGTTAGTAAGTTGAGAGGGGTCAGTGAGCCCAATGTGTGGTTGTACTCTTCATCTTGGATCACCACACAAGAACTCGTACTAGGGCGGTGTTCAACGAGACAACCCACTGTGTACTCCTACACAGCCTCTCATCGTTCACCTTGTATTAGGTCGATTCACCAACACTTTTCTACCATCATCAACATGATCACTACCATCCCGACTCACATAACAGTATCATCATGGTAACATACTAAGCATGCAATAAGCAGTAACATTTGCAGGGGCCACATGATATCAAACAACTCCTACAGTTGCTAGGATTGTTGTTTGCTTACTACTGTGACAAAATGATAGGTCATGCAAAGGAATGGGTTCATCTATGCGGTAGAATCGTAACATGGTAATCATCCTAAACAATGCATAAGCGAGACATGAGAGGGAAGTGGGATTTTATAGACATGATCAATGGGGGGTTGCTTGCCTTGCTGACGAGATTCGGGTTCGGGGTCTTCAACGAAGGGGGCAGCCTCCTGCTCCGGTTCCACCTCTACTCGACAAACAAAGCATGAAGTAACAATCAATATGAATGCAATTCTCAAGCACATGATTGAATGTTAAAGCTTGAAGTATAAGTTTTGATGTGTGAGGCAGTTCCATTTAAATGGAGTATATTGCATTTTGAAATGCAAATTCAAACTCCACATTTGAATTCAAACTTAAACAAGTTACATGTGATATTGTTTGATCATTTTGAATCAACTTCAAATGTGTATGATATGCCTCTGAAGTGTGGTTGAATTGTAGCTTAAATCCATGGTCCAAGTTGCAAAATAATTTGATTTGAATTTGAATTAAATTCAAATAAACCAAATTACAAATGCTACTGGTCCCATTTTAAGATCAACTCAAACATAGTTGAAAGTTGCATATTTGGAAAGATAATTTTCTCCTGATCATTTTTCATATATTATTTGTCCAATTTGGAGTTAATATGAATTTTCTATGAATTTCCAAAGTTTGGGGTATTTTCTGGATTTTCTGGAATTCTTTTAATTCAAATATCTCTGGAAATTCATTTACTGTGTCATGCTTGCGCAAGGCTGCCGTCAGGGGGGGGCTGACATGTGGGGTCACCTTGTCAGTGGCTGGTTTAATTAACCCGGCTGGTTAATTAATCCAGTGGCTTAATTAAGCCACTGGGCCCACTGGTCAGTGACCCAGGGGGGGGCTAACCACGGGGTTAGTGGCTAACCCGCCGGCGGCTTGACGCCGGCTACTGGAGCGCGGCGGCGCTACACGGGATCGCGTTCCCGGCCACGAGAGGGAAAACGGAGGGCACCGGCTTGCTCCTGGAGGTCTTCCGCGTCTTCTGGAGGCATCGGGGGTTCACGGGGTGCTCGGAATCGACGACGGCGACGACTCCGGCGGAGACAGGGAACCGGCGAGGTCGTAGTCGACGCTACCATGCACGGTTCGGGCTGAACTCGCTTGCGTTCGAAAGTTAGCAACACTGGGAGTCAAACACGCGCTCTGGACGCGATGATGGAGCACAGGGGCGACCTCATCGTCGTCCATGGCGGCGACTTGCTTCGGCATCCATGGCGAAAACGGATAGAGAACGAGAGGGAGGGCGCTAGGCTAGGGGAAACGGTGAGAAGCTCACCACGAATGCGACGGAAAGGCTAGCAGGCTCGGGGAGGCTCGGAACTGGCCGGAATTCGAAGTCGATCCGCGGCGGCCGGCGGTGAAGACGATGAAGCTGGCGAGCTCGTGGAGGCCTCCGGCTTCGATTCCCTCTGCAGGTCGATGAAGACGACGACGACGAACTCCCTGGACACCTTGGCTTGGCTTCTCGACGTCGATGGCCGCGAGTTCTTGAGACGGCAAGCGGCGGCGCTCTCGGGTGGCGATGGAAACGGGCACGGGAGGAGGAGGAGGAAGCTCTGGAGGGGGGAATGGATTGCGGAGGCTGCGGGGAGTCTCCAAGCGCGAGAAGGAGGCACGGGGGGGCCTGGAAGCTCCTCGGCGGCGACGTGTCGTCCCCAGCTAGGTCGGTGGCATTCCACCGAGTAGCTTGGAGGCGCGGGAGGTGGAAGAAGACCCCCCTGCCCCTGGTGGGCCGGGTGGGCTGGCTGGGCCGGCTCCGCCTGGGCGACAGGTAAGGTTTTTCTAATTCTTTTCTGTTTAATCTTTCCTTTCTTTTCCTGTAATTTGTTTTGGCTCTGATAAAAATGCCAAACCATTTTATTAAATGCTGAAAACTTTTATGTGGCCTCATAAAAATATAAACTAGCCACTCATAAACTTTCAACATTTTTAAAATTCAAATGATTTGAATTTTAAATCAAATAGGGGTATTTCATTAATTCCAAAGCACTGTTTGAATATTTGAAAAATCTATGAGCATGGGTTTGACTCCAAATCATTTTTAAAATGATCACACTCATTTATAAGACTTTTCAAAACTCTAACATGAATTTTTGGAAAAGATTTTTATCTGGCCTTTTGAATTAATTCATCTGGGGGGTGTTCCTTCTCCCATTTGGATTTTGAATTTGATTTCAATGATTTCTTTTGAAAATTTTCACATGATGCAAAGTACTAGCTAACCCTAGCACATACCTAACAGAGGGTTCTGACAGGCTAGCAGTCTCAGCATAGCGCGGCAAGAAGGAGGTGCAGCTTTGACCTTCTTTTGGATCTGCACCACCAACTCGCTCAAGATTATGGACCCGCTCCGGAAAATGCGCCTTGGTCAAAGCCAGTGCGTAATTCGCACCGCTCCGCGCCGCTGAGCGTTTCCAGTGGGCCACCTGGTGTGGAGCCTCCTGCAGAACGGGTACAACAGTATCCAACTTTACTCTGCTCTCTTCTTCAGGCGACAGCTTGCTCTTCAAAGCCCGAGTAGCACCCATAACCTCCTCAGAAAATTTCTTCACTTTGGCGCACCTCATGGTCAGCAATCCCCGAGCCAAAGCAAATTCTGTGGTAACTGGAGTATAGTTATCTCTCTTCATGATTTCAGCAAAGTCATCCATGCGCGCCCACTCGGCATCTGGATCTGTACCATATGCTACACCAATAGAGCAGATGGGTAAATAATCTAAGAACGGACCACAACTCCTTACCACAACTCGGACAGTAAAATACTCACCAGACAAGGTCTCACTGAAAACGGCGAACCACCCAGCGCAATACTCTTCAGCTGCCTTCACTGCTTTCCGAGTGGTTTCCAACTCGGCTTCATGTTTCTTCGCATCCTCGGCACGCAGCTCGGAAAGCTTTTCCAAGTCAGACTCCAGCCTAGAGATGCAAGCCTCATTCACCGCCGGCTTATAGTAATGGAGACTGGTCTCCAAAGCTTTGTGAGCCTTGGCTCTCTTCTCAACCTGGTCTATTTCCTTCTTCATCTTGGCCACAAAATCATTGTTTTCCTTTACTTTTGCATCAAAAGACTTCTTTGCCGCCTCTGCAAGTAAAACGTCAGACGCAAGAACAAGAGGAAGAAAGATGGCAGATTGGAAACTGAAGAATTGTTACCATTATCCTCAGCATGCTGTTTCTTCTATTTTTTATGCTCTTCAAGAAGCACTTCGTACGCACTCTTGGTGGAAACACTTTCCTCCTGCAACTTCACGAAGGCCGACCCAAGCTTGCATGCGTCCTACGAAGACAAGAGGAATACCATAGTCAAAATAAAAACCTCCTATCAAAAGACTCCGAATAACTTCACAAAGTTACTCGGAGCCTTGGGAGCTACACCCAGTGGGTGCACTAAGAAGTGCCCCCACTGGAAGTTCATCAAAATAAAAACCTCCTATCAAAAGACTCCGAATAACTTCACAAAGTTACTCGGAGCCTTGGGGGCTACACCCAGTGGGTGCACTAAGAAGTGCTCCCACTGGAAGTTCATCAAAATACAAACCTCCTATCAAAAGACTCCGAATAACTTCGCAAAGTTACTCGGAGCCTTGGGGGCTACACCCATTGGGTAGGAAAACTCACGTAAGTACTTACGTGCATATTGGACTTCACCAACTCAGCCTCAGACGCCAGCTCCCGTAGCCGCAGATCAAACTGGGTCACCTTGACCAAAGACTCCTTTAATCCGCCAATGATAGCACTCTCCACTGGGGCCCCGAGGGGGATGGCCCCCGAACTAGCAGGGTCACTCCCCCGAACAGCCGCCGAGGCGACAGGGGTCCCCTCGACAGCCTCCCCAGCTGGAGCATCGGGTGCGGCAGCTCGGGAACCAGACCGAGAGGCTACCGCTCCCTCAGGAACAGTCACCTCAGGAGGATCAACAGCAGGGTCAACATCCATGTCTGTAGCAGAAACAAAAAACGATTAAAAGCGAAAGACGACAGCAACAGACGCCTCAACAAAGAAAACAACGAAGAATTCTCACCAACAGTCGCAGTATCTTCTGGAATAGTGCCCATCCCAGGAAAATCAGTCACCTCACAAGTTCTAGCGTCCTCCACAGCTTCATCCTCGGGATCCTCCTCGATCCCGGGCAGCGTCTCAGAACCACTCAGACGAACACTGCAAAAAGGACAGCTAAGGACGAGTCTGAGTAACTAACAGATCCTTAAAAGCACGCGTTAAGCAAGAGCATTACGGGTGAACGGTCTTCAAGCTACGCCTTGGGGGAGCAACCCTGGCCGAACTAGATCCAACCCCCTTGGCCATTTCAGCAGCAGCACCCCCTGCGGGATTAGCCTCTTGGCCCCCAAGAGTGACAAGTTTCTTCTTCTTCATGGGCGCTACCTTCCCAGAGCTGAGGCCCAAGGGAGGAAGCTTTCGGCCGTCTTCCTCACCACTCGGAGTGTGAGCCCTTTTACGGGTCCGAGTAAGCCCCTCCCGCACCGACTCACGATCCTGGTTGTTCTTCGAGCGTTGCTCGGACGCTGCTTGAACCCGAGCCACCTCGGACTCTAGCTCCTCCCCCACCTCAACTCCGACGCCCACGCCAGCAGTACTATCTTCGTCTTCCTCGGCGGGATGCTGCAGAGCCAGAGGAATAGGGCAGCGGAACTGGGTAAAACCCTAAGCAATAAACAAAGAGGTCCGAGTTAAAGCCAACAAATGAAACACATTCAAGAAACATACAACTCGGCATACCAAGGTGGGAGGATTGTCGACGTCGAGGGGTCTCACTCGGCCAGTTGCCTGAAGCCCCTGAGTCACGCTTGTTATTATCTTCATCTGAAGTTCAAACTCATCCAAGGGCATCTCAGTGTTACTGTAACGGGTGTCATCCTGCAACCCGGAGTACGTCCACATCCCCCGAGCTCGGGCCTGGAGCGGCTGGATCTTCCGAATCACGAAAGCAGCTATCAGATCTATGGCGTCCAAACCATTCTTCTTCAACCTGATGACTTCACGCATCAGGGGGAGCACTTGCTCCTTATCAGCATTGGTAAGACGGGGGTTCCAGCCCTGAGAGTTAGTCAGCCTAATGTCCGAGTTAGGAGGCAAGGTACGCACCCCCGGTTCCTTGGCCACTTTGTAGTAAAACCAGCTATTCTGCCAGTTCTTGACAGAATCAGGAACACAAGAAGCAAAATACTGCACTCCTTGATTTTTGGCCAAAAACAGACCGCCACAAAGATGATTAAACTCAATGCCGCCGCCCTCCCCAGACTTTTTCGCCTTCTGAGGCTTGATGGCGTATATACTACGGAAGAGATGCCAGTGGGGATCTATACCTAAAAAGCCCTCGCAAAGGGTGAAAAAGCTGGAGAGAAGGGTAACCGCGTTGGGAACGATGTGGTGAAGCTGAGCGCCCGTGATAGCCAAGAAATCCAAGAAGGAGGGATGTGGGGGAAGAGAAAAGCCGCGATCCACATACGAAAGTAAAATTACCCTCTCACCATCCCGCGATGCAGGCTCATCTTCCCCCGCCGCGGGAAGACGGCAACCCTCCCGGGGAACCAGGCCGGCGTCCTGGTACCCCAGCGGCATGTCTTCCGTCACAATCGAGGGCAGCCACTCCCCCACAGACATGGTCACGGCGGCGGAAGAGGGGCAGTACGAATGACGACCTCCCAAGATGGACCTCGAGCGGCCGGCGGAGAGGCCTCGACGGCGAGATTCAGCAGGCAGAGGAAGAGGCGGAGCAGGAGTGGGAAGCGGGAACGGCTGCGCGGGGGAAAATGAGTGGAGACGTTCCAAACCGCAAGGCAAGGGGGCCCTTTTTACAGCTCAGGATGGCAACCACCTCGCGTCAGATCTGCACCCCACTAATGGGGTTGCCGGTTGCGCTTCCCCATAAAAACCGCCCCACTTCCCCATAATCCCTCCCACTTCCCCCGCGGGCAGTTAATTATTATTATCCGATGAAACCGCCGCGGGAATCGAGGATACAAACCCAAACAGTGCGCCGACTCACCTGGGCAAGAAGATTCTCCGACAAGATAAGATCCTTTGGGGAAAAACGAAATCTGTTTCCGACCCGAAATTTGGAATTGCCCTAACCACTCGGAAGAGGCGGGGCATAGCAACAACCAAACTCTCCGTGTATGCCATCACTCGGAAGAAAGCGCAAGGCTCCTACAGCATCCGAGTAAGTTGTCACTCGGAAGCGCCGCGAAAGGAACCACTTGAAGATTCCTCGCAAGACGAAGAATCCCGCACCCGGTTACTCGGGCGAAAATCCGAATAACAAACTCGCTGGCGGCCCATCTCTGACGTAGAATGCCAGGCCGCCGGTAAGACCCGGCGCAGGGGGTAAAGAATCAATGTCCCACGTGGCATGGCCTAGGACTCGGCACGATGTCCTAGGACATTGAGCTTTACAAATTTGGTTCATATGGAGTTTAAGGCCTTTTACTCCGAGACATGCCTTCCGAGGCCTCAGTCCACCTCTTCTGAGAGATGTTTTGAGTTTCTCCAAATTTTTCCGTTAACGTGCCCAACTCCCACTCGAGGGAAAAGTTCGAACATCAATAAAGCCCTTCCGGGCCTCTTACTGAGTTCAATCTTCGCATAACTCAGAAAGACTAGATGTCACTCAACCCACTTACGAGCACTCGAAAGCGCTTGGGGGCTACTGTCGTGGTAATACTAAAGGTATACCCCTAGGCGAGGGAAACCCAGGGGTATCCCTAAGCGTCGGGTTTCCCCAAGAAAACACACATCAAGAAAAATAAGATCAACTAGAAAACACGAAGCATTGGCGGCTTCCGAGTAAACAACTACTCGGAAACTCAGCAAGATCCGAGTAGACCGATACTCGGAAGTGACCGGCGAGCCCCCACTACTCGGAAGATGGAAAACGCAACGGATAGGAGGCATTTAATGCTGCAGGCGTTCTCCCCCTTTATTAGTAGTAATGGGCTGACCGTTTTGTAATCAAGTATGTATTTAATCTTGTAATTAAGACCCATTTATGCCAGGGAATTAAGGAGGCAGGGGCGCACTCTATATAAGCCACCCCTCCACTCTAGCATGGGCACGCGCACACTTTTTCCCTTCTCAGTATTCTGAAGAAAGAACACCCCGGTAAGCCTGGGACAGGACTAAGGTTTTTATCTCCACGGAGGGGCCTAACGTGTATAATCCTCTTGCGTCAACCCCCTCTACGTACAGATTCATCTAGCTCCTTTCATACCCCTATAATCATTGTCAGATTTATATCCACGACACCAGGGACCTCCCGGGTCAGGTGGGGGAGCCGTCCAGAACATTAACAACCAAAATCCTGGTTATCAAGGAGCCGGCGCAATGCCTCAACACCAAGGACCCGGAGGAGGGGGCCAACAAAATCAGTCAGGGCTTGCCGGATTTCAAGAAAACCCAAAACAACTCCATGACCCTGCAGCATATCACGTTTCACCACCAGCAGTTGCCGGAGGGATAGGAAGCTCCAACGGAGGCCCGCTGTGGCTGTGACTGCAGACCCGGTTTGGCCTAGGTGGCTTAATTGGTCAGAACAGTCAATTACTTGGACAAGGGATGACCACCCCCCGGTGGTGGATAACCCGGGAGCTTTGGCTCTAGTAGTCTCTCCAAAAATTGGAGGATATACACTTGAAAAAGTACTCATGGACGGAGGAAGCAGCATGAACATCCTTTACTACGAAACATTCCACAGGATAGGACTAACCCAAAAACAGCTGCAACCCTCCAACACCGTTTTCCATGGAATAATCCCAGGCAAGTCGGCACGTCCGATAGGCAAGATCTACCGGGAGACGGATTTTTTAAACGCCAAAAATTTCCACTCCGAGCTCATACCCTTTGAAGTGTTAAAACTTGAGAGCCAATATCACGCCATTTTAGGCAGACCGTCTTACGCTAAATTCATGGCTCGGCCAAGTTATGTCTACTTGAAGCTAAAAATGTCGGGTCCTAATGGCCCAATCACAGTGGATGGAAGTCGGTCCAGGGCAGTGCAGTGTGAAGAATAACACATCAAATTTTCTGAGTCGGCGTGCGCCAAAGAGGACTTGTCAGTATACCATGAAAAGGTAGACCCGGCACACCCCACAATCCTAAAGAAACCGACTCCTGACAACAATCCCAAGTTCCAACCGGCTCAGGATACAAAGAAAGTTGACTTTGTCCTTGGTGACTCTTCTCTGTAGTTCATCACTGGGACTGAGTTATCTGATAATAGGAAAGCGTGCTCATCGAGTTCCTCCGTGAGAATCGGGACATCTTTGAAACCCTCTAACATGCCAGGAGTTCCGACGGAACTCGCTGAGCACCACCTAAATATAGATCCAAAACTTAAGCCGGTCAAGAAATTCCTTATCCGTTTCAACGACGAAAGGATAAACACTATTGGGGAAGAGATAGCCTGGCTTCTTACCACGGGATTCATCATGGAAGTCTTCTATCCAGAATGGCTCGCAAACCTGGTCCTCGTTCTGACAAAGAACGGGACCTGGCGTATGTGTATCGACTATACCGACTTGAATAAGTCCTGCCCAAAGGATCCCTTTTTGCTACCTCGTATTTTCCAAATCATAGACTCAACTGCGGGGTGTGATCTCCTTTGTTTCCTTGAAGCCTACTCTGGTTACCACCAGACCAAGATGGCCCATGCGGATCAAGAGAAAATGGCTTTTATCACTCCTTTCGGGATTTACTGTTACACTTCTATGGCTTTCGGCCTTAAGAATGTGGGAGCCACATATCAGCGAACAGCGAAGAGTTGCCTGAAAGAGCAGATTGGGCGCAACGTGCATGCTTACGTGGATGATATAGTGATCAAATCCCAACTGGCCGACTCACTCATCAGTGACTTACAGGAAACCTTCAAAAATCTGCGCAAGTACAAGATGAAGTTAAACCCTGCCAAATGCACCTTTGGGGTACCTGCAGGTAAGCTCCTTGGATACATAGTATCAGAGAGAGGCATCGAGGAAAACCGGGAGAAAATCAACGCTATCATGACTCTTCAGAAGCCAGCCTCAGTAAAGGGACTCCAACGACTCACAGGATGTGTAGCCGCCCTAAGTCGGTTTATCAGCCGGCTCGGGGAAATAGCAATCCCCCTGTACCGACTTCTGAGGAAATCAGAAAAATTGTTTGGGATGAAGAAGCCGACCAGGCCCTAGAATCACTAAAGAAGCAGTTATCCCAGGCTCCAATCTTAGCGGCTCCCAAGACAAAGGAACCTATGTTGCTATATATTTCAGCCAATAATTGAGTAGTTAGCGTTGTGGGTGTTGTTGAGCGGATGGAAGCCAGTAAAGAGCACCCTTTGCAGAGGCCAGTCTATTACGTCAGTGAAGTTTTGTCTTTATGAAAGCAACATTACCCTCACTGGCAGAAATTGGTCCTCGTTGTATTCATGGCGAGTCGGAAGCTCAAACACTATTTTCAGGAGCACCCCATAACCGTAGTCAGCTCAGCACCGCTTGCAGATATCATCCAAAACCGGGAAGCCACGGGAAGGATTGCAAAGTGGGCCAAAGAATTGGGGGCTTATCACATCAAATATGAACCACGTACGGCCATCAAGTCCCAGGCATTGGCCGACTTCATCAATGACTGGACAAGGATCAAAGCACCTCCGGAGAAGCCGGTCAACAAGTATTGGACTATGCACTTTGATGAAAGTCGGCAGCTCCAAGGGTCAGGAGCCGGCGTGGTCCTTACCTCACCTAAAGGGGAGAAATTCTGCTATGTTCTGCAGTTGAAGTTCACTTGCACCAACAACGCAGTAGAGTACGAAGCCTTACTTCATGGGCTATGGCTTTCTCGTGAGATGAGCATAAGTCAGATCCAATGCTATGGCGACTCTGATCTTGTTTCTCAACAAGTGTCAGGAAAATGGAATTCCAAGGATCCCATAATGGCATCTTATCGCCGAGAAGTGGAAAGACAAGCCGAATTTTTCGTTGGATACCAGGTGGATTATGTGGACCGTAGGCAAAACGAAGCAGCAGATGCCCTGTCCCGACTCGGCTCTCAGCGAAAGCCGGTCCCTCCAAACGTATTCCTGGATGTTCTAACAAAACCGTCTGTACAACCACCAACAGAGCAAGACATAGCACAACGGGATCCAGAGTCGGATTTGGTGGCTGCAATTCATGCTACACCCTCATGGGTCGTACCTTACTTGGATTACAAGACTCGGGGAATTCTTCCTCAAGATGAGATTTTTGCCAGACAAATTGTCATGAGAAGCCAATCCTTTGTACTCATCAATGGTGAGTTACATCAGCGGAGTGCTGCAGATGTTTTCCAGAGATGTGTCTCACCAGAAGAAGGTAGAGCCATCCTCAATGAAATACACTCTGGAGATTGCGGACACCATGCTGGCTCTCGTTCGCTTGTAGCTAAAGCCTTTTGACACGGCTTCTACTGGCTCACAACACATGCGAATGCAGAGGATATAGTCAAGAAATGTGATGGATGTCAGCGCTATGCAAAGCAAGCTCACGTGCTGGCTCAAGAACTTAGGATGATCCCTATCACTTGGAACTTTGCGGTATGGGGGCTTGATATGGTGGGACCTTTCAAAAGTTCAGCCAACAAAAATACCCACATATTAGTGGCAGTGGATAAGTTTACCAAATGGGTCGAGACAGAGCCGGTCAGCCAATGTGACGCTGCGACAACAGTGAAATTCTTGAAAAAGATCATACAAATTCGGCTAACCCCACAGCATCATCACTGATAATGGTTCTAACCTATTAGAAGGGGTTATGCAGCGATTCTGCCAGAACGAGCACATCCGACTCAACCTTGCATCAGTGGCTCACCCATAGTCCAACGGACAAGCCGAGAGAGAGCCAACCAAGAGTTACTCCGAGGCATCAAACCCCGACTCTATGTCCCCTTGAAAAGAACGCCGGGTTGCTGGGAGGAGGAGTTACCCTCAGTATTGTGGAGCATCAGGATAACTCCTAACAGGTCGACAGGCTATACGCCCTTCTTCCTAGTCTATGGAGCGGAAGCCGTTCTCCCAAGTGACATACGTCACGACTCACCAAGAGTCACCGCATATGAATAAGCCGAAAATGAGAAAGCAAGGCAATATTCCTTGGATATTCTCGATGAAAAACGAGATTTGGCCGCAGCTCAGTCGGCTATTTACCAACAAGATCTGCGACGCTATCATAGCCACCGCATCAGAAGTCGGACATTCCAGGAAGGTGATTTTGTGCTCCGACTCATACAGAAAAAAGATGGAATGCACAAGTTATCCTCTCCTTGGGAAAGACCGTTTGCGGTCAGAAAGAACATGTACAATGGATCCTACTACCTAGTTGATATACGCGAGAAGGCAGACACGCGCACATGCATGGAGGAGACTCCCAGGCCGTGGAATATCGCACAACTCCGTCCATATTACACTTGAGTAGAACAGGAACATTACTGTACATTTATCCAAGTCGACACACGTCGCACTGGCTCTCGCCATGTCAACATATATATAAGCCGACATTCGTCGCGCCGGCTTTCGCCATCTAATATACATAAGGCGACTTTTGCCGCACTGGCCCTCGCCACATATACCTAAGTCGACATCTGTCGCACCGGCTCTCGCCAAATCGACTCTTTTTACTTTTTTGTTTCATGTTATTTATTTTGCATCATACATTGCATGTTTTGCATTTTATATCTCAGAGACTTGGGGGCTTGATCAACCCTTCTATTGGTACTAAGCATGTATATTGCTTATTTAGGGGAATCAGGGAGCTCGATGACAATCATTGACTCTTTATCCGAAAACTCGGCATATATATGTAAAAATCCACATGTGTATAAACTTATTCAGGGGCAGTAGGGGAGCTCGATGTCACTCATAGACTCTTATCTGAAGAAATCCCGGCATATACATGAACTGGCTAAACCACGCCTTAATCTTGGCCTGTATAGCTCAAGCTCATATGACCTACGTGTACCCGGCTTAGGCTAAAAACCTTGGGGGCTGACAGCAACGCCTACCGAGTTTGGTCTTAAGTACAGGGAACGCTAGTCATATGTAGCCGGCTTACAGAGAGGTTCCGACTCCTGGATAACCCAATAATCTATCTCAAACGCGAGAAGATGAGGCATGTTTAATCCAGAGTCGAGTTCTATATGAGCCCTCATACTTACTTTTTGCATACATCAGCATCATAGAATACTTTTTCTTTTATATTTTATATGTCATCCAAAAGATGCACCGTGAGCATTAACCTGTGTGAATCGGTATGACACAAAAGATGCTCATACCGACTCATGGGGACTATAGCTCAAAGTTCTCTATGACTCGGTATGACACAAAAGATGCTCACAACGATTCATGGGGACTACAATTTGAAACTATGATTTGACAAAACTTGTCAATTCACATATAACAAAAAGTGAACCCGTCTCAATTTAACGCATTGGCCGACTCTACACAATGTCGTCAAGTTTTTTCTGAGAAAGGGAAGCGAACTTCAGTTCAAATGGGTTAGACCTATGTGATTTGGCATAGCACCCAGATGCACATACCGACTCATGGGGACTACACCACAAAATTCCTTCTCAAAGATTCGGCACGACGAAAAAATGACTCGTACCAACTCTTGGGGGAGTATCACTTCAAAATTCTATGATTTGGTTTGGCACACAAGGTGACCATACCAACCATGGGGGCTACAAGTCGGTCTTATCAATGAGTCGACATGACACAAGTTTGTCCAAATCGACTCAGGGGGCTACATATATATTAAGGAAGTCGGCCCTCATATATATTATCTTATCAAGTTAGGTACAAAAACCGACTTACAGATTGGATGGGAAATAAAATATTACATTCATCATAGACTGGGTCTTACATCAGAAGCATACAAGACAAAAGCCGGCAATATTTATCTACTTGCTAAACTACAGCTTCAGTGGTCGTCTTCAGAGTCGGCTTCATCATTAGATGAGGAAGCTTGAGCTTCATCACTACTGCTCGAGCTCTCCATGCAGCAGCCGGCTCGATCACCATCTGAGTCGAAAATCTTGGCCCACAGGGTCTCATCACCATCGTATTTGAAAATGATAGTATCTCCCTTCTGAATGTTCCTGGATCTAAGGAAAGTTTTCCAAACCTTCTCCAAGAACATGGTGTCCTGGCCAGAAAAGCTTGTGGCCACCCGGATTGGTCCATGAGGGAACCTTTCAGAGCGAAGCCAGAGACTTGGAGGTTTGGAATCCATTACAATCTGAGCAAAAGATTCAGGAAGTTTTACCCAACGGTGGATTGCCTGAACCTTCACCAAGAACTCATTCCTCTTAGGAGAAGAAGGTGGAGATTCAGATGGTGAAGCGGAACGCGTGTCTCTTCCCCTGCCACGGCCACGACCGCGGCCACGACCTCGACCACCGCAAGTACCAGCGCTAGAACCAGGGTCATCGGTCGCCGAAGGAACATGGGAGCTTAGCTTGGGATCCATGGAGAGTTGCGAGAAAAAGAAATGAAGGAAGAAGATATGAGCACTCAGAAAATAAACTGCATGATGGCTATTTATAGCGACTACAAGGAAATTCAATCAATTCTACGGGTAAAACTACCCATGGTGGGTGACATTTATGAAAAGACTCCTCGATTCCCACAATGACATGAATGCCTCTAACAGTGGCGTCTCGGGCAGAGAGACTATAAATGTAAAAACGGATCTTCGACCAAAAGTCAAAGAAATTTTTTCAAGTAGAAGATGATGTGAAGCTAAAGAGACTTGGCCTCGACTCCTAGTGAGCATCAAATATTAGTCGACTCAACCAGAAGAGTTGGTCCTATAACGATAAAGGAACTAAAGAAAGATTGAAGAGAGAAGACTCTGACTCCCAATCAACGCCAATCATGAAGTCGGCTTTTAACCCATGAAGGACCGGCGGCAATGAAGAAAATGAAGAAGATTGCTATGAAGACTAAAGCATCACAACAATCCTAGGGGCTAATGTCGGGGGGATGGATCAGGCCCATAGACCCGACAAGGGAGAAAACAACGGTGCTTGTACTTGCGGGTGCAAGGATTGTTTACTTTATGCAAAGTTCTTTAATGCAGTTGTCTGTTGCTTTGAGTTTACACTTTGGGTGGGATTCACAACATAATACCAGCGAGATGTTCTGGATAGATATCTCAAGGTGGATGATTAGTAGGTAGATGCAGATGGATTTCGATCTACTTGTCTTGGCGTACCGCCCAAGCTTTTGAGCCTCTTCCTTTCTTTATAGCATAATTAGCATTGGTTTGCGCACATAATCCTGTCAATTGCCCAACTTTAATTTGTTTACCTTGCATGGCTATTTTATCATCTTTTGGGACAGAGACATCACTAGTGAACATCATGGGACCCCGGTCCATATTTCCACCACTGTTTACACCCGCTATTTATTTTCTGCTTTATTTCCTTTTCTGTTGTTATTTCACTATCATTATTATCCCGTGCGTTTGATTCTTTGTAAACATTAAGGCCGGAGGGATTGACAACCTCTCTGTACTCGTTGGGAGCAAAGTTATCTGTTGTGTGTGCAGGTCCACGTCAACCGCCTAATTGCTGGCGCCGTTGTCACCTTCCTGTTGTTTTCGGAGTCCTACTGGAGACAAACCTTGGTATCTCCATCGAGGGAAATTTGCTGCTGTCTACATCTCAACCTTCCACTTTGGGTAAACAACGAGGGGCGAGAAGCCATCAGATCATCAGAAGAGTCGGACTATATCGTGGAGATTTATTCTAGAGAAATTATTGGTGGAACAAATCACAAGAGTCGGCATTGATATTTAAAATTTAATCCAAGAACATAGTCGTCAAGCTAAAGTGTCGCAGCAATCTTGGGGGCTATTGTCTGGGGGATGGCTCAAGGCCATAACCCTGCATGTTTGTAACCCAGGCCGACTCTGAATAGGAAGGTCTAGAAGGAGACTCGGCAGTGGACCCGGTCGTATCAGGTGTGAAGCCCAAAGACCCTAGAAGGAATATGACTTACCTTGGTGAACATGTAAACTGCTTGTAACTAGAATAGGAGTCCAGCGCGCGTAGAAGTAGGACTCGTGTAAACCTAGGGACCCGACATCTATATAAGATGGCACCCTTGGATGCCAAAGAACAACTCAACTTAGATCATTTTGAGGCATAGGTAGAGATTCTGCATCTTTGTATTCAGGAAGTCGACGTCCAATAATAGAAAAGCAGGAGTAGGTATTTACCTTACGTGGGGCCAAAACCTGGGTAAACTCTTGTGTCTCGTGATATCGCCGACTCTCTCCTCGTATTCACCTTGCAGCAAAGGCCTCACGCTAAGTCCTCCAATGAGGACATCTGTCGTGACTTTCCCACGATAGGTGCCTCAGCATGTCCTCCTTTCCGAGATCTGGGTTCGGGTCATCCTCTTTTAGCTTCTTTCTATCTGCGTTCCAGGTCATGAGCTTTGCTTCCTCGGGATATATGAAATACCTCTGCAGACGAGGAGTGATCGGAAAGTACCATACCACTTTTCTAGGAACTTTCTTCCCTCTCTTGTATCGACGAACACCGCACACCGACCATGTGGGTTGCTCTACGTCCTCACCACGATAGATCATGAAATCATTTAACAAGACGTGGTATTTAACATGTGGCAGATCGACAGGCTACATGACTTTCTTGGCCTCAGTGATTCTAGTTGGGCACGTGTTGCCCTTCGGAAGACGATCGTGCCAGAATGCCATGTTATCATCTAAGCTTTCGTCCTTCCATTTGTGTTTTGCCTTCATCTCCATAGCCCCAAGTGTTACATTCAAGCAGGTATCACTATCATTGCATCCTTCATACAACATCTTAACCGCGTCTTTCTCAAGTTTTTCCAGCTTGGCTTTCTCTCTTGCTGCACCTCTGGCGTTCAACACCTCCTTGACAAGCAGTGCTTGAACATGAGGGTCCCGCACCCCGCTTGAATCCTCATGTCCGGCATCTTGATCTTTATATACGACATCTTGATCTTCATGTCCGGCATCTTGATCTACATGATCTTCTCCAGCATCTCCTTCATGATCATGTACGGGATGCTCTTCGTCTTCTCGCTCGCCGTTGTTGTCTTGTTGCCCTTCCTCATTTCCTGGCGCCCCACCATTGACGTCCTCCTCCTCACCAGCTTCATCACTTATACACGTTGTGTAGCCATCCATCAAACCATTACGCTTCAGGTGTATTTGCAATACTACGGAATCAAGCTCTATCACGCACTCCAGTTTGCATCTCCGACACAGACATCTTATATCCATCATATTATTCCGTAGCATGTCGTTTGTCGCACATTGCATCCACCTAGCCACGGTGATACCGCTCAACATCTTGCGGACCATGATCGCCTGCCGGCACAGAGAGAGAAACACAATTATATATCACGGTTGTCGCCGGAAAAATTTGGCATGACCTTCCCTATAATGCATGGGAGCATGCGAAGAGTGCGCTAGAAATTTTCTGAAAGGGAAATGAATCAACATTTCGGCAAAACATTGGCAACTCATTTTCACGTCATCAATACAACACAAGATTCACATATACATCAAACGACAACAAGCTCCACATATACATCAAACAACAAGCTTCATATATATATCAAAACACAAGCTTCACATATACGACATCATTCCACAAGCTTCCCATACACATATAAATCAAACCACAAGCTTCATACAAAAGGAGGACAAGAAAACAAGTAGACCTATCTAATAAAGGCAAGTATGGGTGATAAATGGAAGAAAACAGTTGGGGAGGAGGTGGAAATGATACGGTGTCCTACTCCTGCTTGTCTGGATTGATACGGTGTGTGCTACAAAGGTATGGAGCTCTTACGAGATGGATACGAGCTCTGGATGATAAAGCGATGTTGTTGGTCGTCCGTCCCCCCATTCCAGTAGCTTGGGCCTCCCTTTTATAGCTCAAGGGGGTCACCACAAGTGGCCATGGGCGGTTTTGTTCTTCTGGAGCCGGGGATGATGGGTGTCACAGAAACGTTCCTTCCGGGAAGGGTGTGTGGCGAGGCGAAGTCACTCGTCCTGAGTGAGCGTGCGGGGCCTTGGCACGTATGACGAATAGAACTGGAGCGAAGGCACCACTGTCGCCCTGTCTTCCAGACCAGGGGGCGGCGCATTGATTGTCCTTTGGAATGTTCTCATGTGGTGGGACCTCCTTGTCCCCTCCGCACCGCTTAAGGGAGAGGGCGGCGTTGCTTCTTCCGGTTTCTTGCTGCAGGGAACACCTTTCCGGCAATACTTTGCTGGTACCAAGAGGTAACCCTCCTTGGCAAACTGTTGCAGCCTTTTGGGATGGGAGAGCGAACTCCTGCTCCCTGACACTAGCCCTCTGGCCCGGCTCTGGCGTAGATTCTTGGTACGAAAGCCACGTCGGGTCTGATGGTCTGGGAAGCTGAAACATCCGGGATGTAGTCTTGGTAGTGTGAAGGCGTGGGGTTCCGAGCCCTTCTGGCGCCGGAAAAACCGACACGTGTCACAAGGAGCCTACGAGGCAGGTACTTGATGGCGGCCGTGGAGGCCGAGAGTCGCCACAATCTAGCGCCTGAGGTGGAGTAATTGGGTAACGGGTAATTAACCCCATCCGCCTGCAGGTGAATCGGGCACTCCACAGTAGCTTCTTCTTCCAATCGACGGCTGGGGTGCAGGCCATGGCTCCCAAACATCATGCTTCCGAGGAGGCAGAAGATGACAACCCCCGAGCCCTCCTTGAGGAGGGGTTCGCGGCCGTCGTATTCGAGGGAGGGGGTGCAGAGGCGGACGAGCGGTGCCAGAGATTGGGGCTTCGGTTGGTGTTCTTGTCCCTGCCATGAGGGGGCGAAGGACTCGCGGGAAGATGAGTCGTGGCCGCGGCATGAGAGGTCGTGGGAAATGCCACCTGGCAGGATCCGCAATTCCCATGGCGAGTTCATCGTCTTCGATTTCGGCGTCGAGTTGACATCGGCTTCTTGCAGGTGGCTCCCCCTTCCCAAGGTGTTCTGTGATGCGGTGCCGGATGCCGAGCCCCTGCACTTCTGCTTGCAAGTGGACGGATGTCCACACCGGACGGTGAAGGTGGAGACTCACCGGGAGACCACGGAAGATCTTCTCTTGTCGCACGGGTGGAAGTTGTTCGCCCGCGGCCGCAATCTGGAGTTTGGCGAGTTCATCTTGTTCCGCTACGATGGAGAGGACCTCTTGACTCTGAAGTGCTTCGACATGCACGGCGTGCGGAAGGAGTGTTGTCCGGAAAGTTCCAGCAGCGGCGCGACCTCGTCTGGGAATGAGGGTGACGACGCCTCCTCCGAGCATCACAAGGGGGAGGACAGCTCCAACAGCGACAGCGGTGGTCCAGCTCGACTGAAGATGACCCCGCACCTTTTTGTTCTTTTCTTCCTTCTTTTCTTTCTTCTTTTGCTTGTAACGGACACGGAAATCAAAGAGGCTCTGGTTTGTGAACCGTTCTCGAGAAAACGAGGTTGGCTGCTTGTTTTGTGAACCGTTCTCGAGAAAATGAGGTTGGCTGCTAATTTTGTGAACCGTTTTCGAGAAAACGAGGTTGGCTGATTATTTTGTTTGGGCGTCTCTTCCTGCAAAAAATTTCTCACCGTGAGGGCATAGAGAATCCAAGAGAGAAACAAGCGCCGCATACTACCCGTCGCCATGCGAGCTACAGGGAAGAACTTAGTCCGGCAGGATTTTGAGTGCCGGTTAGGTCACTTCCGAATAGCACGCCGAATGGTAGGGTTAGTCCGAGCATCGTAAAGGTAAAACGTGCTAACACACACCGATTTAACCCCCGGGGATTTTTTTGGTTGCATCCATAAACATGGATCCGGAGATCACATCTTTCAAATGTGGCGCTGCTGGGAAACTGGTCATCCGGCAACTTTATACCCTCATGGATAGAAATTACGGAGATGGTACTTCTGGAGGTGCTCGATGTTCCACGAGTTTCTCACGGGGACTCCATCCTCGGTCTCCAGGCGGACGGATCCGAGCTGGGTGACTTGGACTACCCGATAAGGGCCTTCCCACTTTGGAGACGAATTGTTTAGACCCCTCCCGGACTCTAACCGATGGAGGACAAGGTTGCCTTCCTCAATTTGTCAGGAGCGGACGTGGCGGTTGTGATAGCGGCGTAGTCCTCGCTAGTACCATGCAGCGCGTGTAGCAGGCCTATTACGTACTTCCTCGGCAGCGACGACATCTCCTTGCCGGAGTTGCTGCTGTTGGGTGTGGTCCGGATTTACCATAGAACAGCTGGGAGATCATCCACCCACCGCTTTCCACACTTCTCGAGCCGCTGGAATGTATGGGTCCAGAGAACTTGGAGTACTTCCGAATTGTCTCTCTCTGCCTGGACGTTTCTCCTCGGGTGAGCCACTGAAGCAGTACTCCCATTTGCTTGCAGTACTCGAGGAAGGCCTGGCTTGTGAACTGGGTGACGTTGTCCGTGATGATACGGTTGGGAACTCTGAAATGGCACACTAGGCTTCTGATAAACTTGATGGTGAACTGCGCCATGACCTTGTGGACTAGTTCCATTTCTCGCCACTTTGTGAACTTGTCGATGGCGACGTAGAGGAACTCATAGCCCCCGGTAGCACGGGGGAATGGGCCCAAGATGTCCAATCCCTAGACCGCAAAGGGCCATAATAGAGGGATGGTCTGAAGTGCTTGTGCCAGTTGATGAACGGCCTTGGCTTGTAATTGGCAGGCGTCGCAGGTGTTGACAAGCTCCGTGGTATCATTCAAGGTGGGGGCCAGTAGAACCCTTGCCGGAAAGACTTGCCAACCAAAGCCCGGGAGCCGTTGTGGGCGCCGCATGTTCTTTCGTGGATGTCTCAGAGCAGCAACTTTCCTTGATCTGTGGGTATGCACAGTAGCTTCACGTCATTGGGACGCATGCGGTAGAGGGCTCCATCGACTATGAGATACATCGACGACTAGCGAGCAATCCTCTCGGCACCCTTACGGCTACTTGGCAGCTCTCTGTTCTTCAGATAGTCCAGGATGTCAGCGCCCCAACCCAGTGGTACAGGGCCAACAGTGAAAAATTGGTGCTTGCTGAGGATGAACGAGGGAAACTCTCTGGGAAACTGCCCCATGGTCTCAATCTTCTGCTTCTTGGTCTTCGGCCACATGCGGTCGACTGAGGGTTTGAGCAAACGCTCAACAAACACCCCTGGCGGCACTCTTTCCTTCTGGGACAATGATCTTGGAAAGCTCGTCCGCAACGATAATCTTGGACCTTGGGATGTGCTCCATCCCTAGGCCATGGAAGTATTTCTCGAGCTTGCGGACTTCGTCGACGTATGCCGCAATCTGAGGGCATCCGTAATAGTCCTTGACTTGATTGACCACCAATTGAGAGTCACCTCCAACTATGAGTCTTTTGATTCCGAGACCAATGGCGTCCCTCAAACCGGCGAGCAACTCTTCATACTCTGTTGTGTTGTTGGTGGAGGCCTCTCCCTGGAACTTCATCTGCACAACATACTTCATAACCTCTCTGGTGGGGGAAACCAGGACAACTCCATCCCCGACTCCGTGCAAAGAGAAGGGTCCATCAAAGGACAGGGTCCACTCGTTGTTGTCTTCAGCGCCGGGAAGCGAAGATTCTTCCTGGAGGTCTTCGTCATCTTCTGGAGTCGAAGTCCATTCAACAACAAAATCAGCCAGTACCTTGCTCTTGATGGTGGAGGAGTTGACGAATGTGAGGTCAAAGCCGGAAAGCTCCAGCACCCACTCCACGATTCTGCCAGTAGCTTCTCGGTTTCTCAGGATACACTCGAGTGGGAAACTCGTCAACACTCGGATTGGGTGCGCTTGAAAATAGTGACTTAGCTTCCGGGAAGCTATAAGCACTCCGAGAAGTATCTTCTGGATCTGCGGGTACCGGCGTCTCGCGTTCCGGAGGACGGTGCTGATGAAGTAGATTGGCTTCTGAGTTGTCCTCCTGACACGAACCTTGGCCCCGTGGGCTCCGGCTGCAGGTGATGATTCCTCAGGTTTGCTTGCTGCGGGTGGGGCTCCACCGTTTTCTTCTTCTAGGTCGCGCTCGGCCACCAATGCTCCGCTTACCACTTGAGATGTTGCCGAGATGTACAATAGAAGGGGTTCGCGTGGGCGAGGTGCCACTAAGGTTGGTGGTGACGCGAGATACTTCTTGAGGTCTTGAAAAGAGGCTTCAGCTTCAGGGGTCCATTCAAGGGGACCGGATTTCTTCAGGAGCTTGAAGAACGGAAGTGCTCTTTCGGCTAATCGGGAGATGAACCTCCCAAGTGCCGTAATGCACCCATTCAATCTGTGGACATACTTGATGCATTTCGGGGCCTACATTTGCTCGATCACCTTGATCTTTCGGGGTTGACTTCGATGCCATGGTGGGACACCAAAAACCCGAGGAGCATGCCGGAAGGCACGCGGAAAACACACTTCTCTGGATTCAGCTTCAATTGCATCTTATTGAGATTGCGGAATGTCTGATGCAGGTCATCAACAAGAGCATCTTCTTCTTTGGTCTTGACCACGATGTCGTCCACGACATTGCAGTGTAGTTGCGGCCAGAGGCCGGTGTGGATGGCTCTCTGGAAGGTGGAACCCGCATTCTTCAACCCCAAGGGCATACTATGTAGCAATATGAGCCGCAAGGCATGATGAAAGCAGACTTTTCTTCGTCTTTGACTGCCATCTTGATCTGGTGGTACCCGGCGTATGCATCCAGGGAAGACAACCGAGCATATTCCGCTGTTGAGTCCACGATTTGATCAATACGAGGGAGAAGGAAAGGATCTTTCAGGAAGGCGTCATTGACGTCGCCGTAATCGACGCACAATGTCTTGTTCCCATTCTCCTTGGGGACGGCAACAGGGTTGGCTAACCAGGTGGGGCCTCTGATCTCCCGGATGAACCCGACTTTGAGAAGCTTCTGGATCTCTTCTGTTATGAACTCTTGGCGATCCGTCGCTTGACGAAGGACCTTTTGCTTCACAGGCTTGGCGCCTGCCTTTACTGCTAGCTTGTGCTTGATCACCTCCCTGGGAACCCTGGGAAGATCGGAGGGCTCCCGTGCGAAAACGCTGGCGTGTCCTTAGAGGAAGGCGATGAGCGTGCTTTCCTATTTGGGGGAGAGGTCGGTACCGATGGACACAGTGCGATTTCGATCCTCTGAGATAGGAACTTTCTTCGACACAGCTGCCGGAGCGAGTTGGTTGGGCATCGGTTTCTTAGTCACTTTCCATACGGGGTCCACCCCGGGGCGGGGACATCCTTCGGGATACTTTTTCCCGTTGGGGCGGCGGGAACCAGGGGCTCCGTTATCTGTCTTCGTTGGTAGGGCTTCCGGGAAGCAGGGTGTCGTCCCCGAGAACATGCATGTCGCTCGAAAGTGGTGCCTTCCCGGCTGCCCTCGCGGCAGCGGCCTTCTTTGCCTCGCCTTAGACGCAGCGCAGGGCTTCTCACGCGTCGCCGGCTAGGGTGATGACGCCTCGGGGCCCCGGGAGCTTGACTAGGTTGTACACCCCGTGATGCACAGAAGCGAACCTCCTAATAAACGGCCGCCCGAGCATCCCGTTATAGAAAAGAGTCAAGTCCGTGACATCAAAGGTGAGCATCTCCGTTCGTAAATTGGCGGGATCCCCCAAGGTAACGGGAAGTGAAATCTTCCCAAGCGGCTGGACCTCCATCCCACTGACCCCACGGAAGGCAGCAAACGGGAGGAGGTGGCTTCTTGGAATCTGCATCTTCTCAAAGGCGCGAGAGGACAGCAGGTTGATGTTGGACCCTGTGTCGTAACATAATAATTTCTCTTCTTGTCCTCATTAGTAAATAAGCCACCCAACTCAGCGAGTTTAGTAAGGTGTGCAATAGCATCACCATTTTCTCTACCATAATAGGGGTCAGCTTCAACTATAGATATAAATGAAAGATCAAGAGAGAAATCAAAATTTGCATCTTTAATGCAAATAGGAGATGAAGCAAATTCGGGATCAGGAGTAAACTTTTCCTTCATAGAGTGCTTTTCAAGCAACTTCTCAACAACATGAGGGCCAGAGTCAACACACTCTGCAATCTCCCTACACAAATCATCATCAAGCTCAATATAATCATCCTCAAGAATTCTTTCCCTGAGGCCACTCAGATCTGGTAAGTATGAAGCTTTAGGAAATTTTGCAGCCTTAGCAATCTGAGATTCAACAAAGTGACCAAGTGAAACAGTTTCATCAAAAGCAGTAGCAGCATCATAAAAAGTATTGGACATATTACCAGATTCAGTAGAAGTAGCTTGTGGTCGTGGTGAAGCAAATTTAATTATAATGGAAGGTGAATCAAGTGTAGCACTAGTGCTAAGAACAGTACCTTTTGTTGTTGTGGATGGTAAAATCGGAACCTTTGGGTCTCCTTTCTTACCCATAGCGGAAAAATTGTGGCAAGCAAAATAACTCCAAGTGAACTTGTAACTAAAGCTATGCTCCGTGGCAACGGCGCCAGAAAATAGTCTTGATGACCCACAAGTGTAGGGGATCGCAACAATGTTCGCGGGTAAGATAAACCAATTTATTTATTCGACACAAGGGGAGCCAAAGAATATTTATAAGATTTAACAGTAGAGTTGTCAATTCAACCGCACCTGAAAGATACTTGCTTGGCAATGAGGTATTAGTAGCAACGGTGGTATGGAAGTGATGGTGGCACCAGAAATAGCGATGGCAAAGCAACGAAAGTAAAACAACAAAAGTAAAGTAACTTGTAATCAGCAGGATTAAAACACTTTGGCTAGGGGAATAGATGATTGGGCGCTGGATGGGTGAGAGATAACATGTAATTAACTAGGGGCAAGGCACACAGAAAAGTAATGATCATCTAGACAAATATAAAACATTAGGAATGTAACCCAAGGTAGTTGTGCATGCTTGCAATAAGAACTTTGCACATCATCTTTTGTCGTACCATCCCTCTACCAACGGGGCCAAAAGGAACTTATGGAGATTAAGGTGCTCCTGTCAAAGAGAACCGGAACAAATCATTAACAATCAATGGGTACATCGAATCCTCAAATTATAGTCCATCCCCTTTGGTGTCCCAAGGTGTCACCATTGGTATCGCCGGTTGCGGAATATAATAGGATCAATAACACAAATATACTCATGAAAACATAAAGGGTTCAGATCTGAAATCATGGCACTCGGGCCCAATGTAACAAGCATGAAGAGCAACAAGTAGTAGCAAAAATGATAAACACCATAGTAGATGATAGGCAACATGCCCCCAACAATCTGATGAACTATTACATGATCTAAATCATCCAATACCTACCACCCCCTTCATCTACAGCAGGGAATTACTCACACATGAAAGGGGGAGTCATGGAAGGGTGATGGAATGGAGATGGTGATGACGATGGCAACGATTTTCCCTCACCGGAGGCCAAAACAGCCTCCAGATTAGATCTCCTGGAGAAGAACAGAGGGTGGCGGCGGCTCCGTGATGAGAATTGGGATATCAACTTCTGTTCTTGGGTTTTCTTGCCCCGGGTAAAAATAGGAGTCCAAGTAGGGCACCAGGGGAGGTGGGCCCCATCCAGGAGGCCTCCTGGTGCAGACAGGCGCTTGGTCACGCCACCTGGCCGCCTGGGCCAGGGGTCGCCCCCCTCTGGCCCTCCTTCTGGCTCTGGGTCCTTCGGTTGCTTGTATTTTCTATGATTTTTCCTGTATTTTTCTGAGGTATCTAAAATTCCTTTTACTTGCACAAGAGAAAACCATTGTAAGGCCCGCGATGCGGTACCATCTCGAGTTAGACGCTTTCGCATCCGACTTGAGATAGGAGCGCATAACTAGCCACCGGCGCACGAAACTCACACTCGTTTCGCTGTCGGATTCTCGACAACAAGTAATAAGTGCATGAACATAACTAAGACATAAATATATAGATCCAAGGCATACAGTTTCCAATGGTATTATTACATCATCCAGAGACATCATGGTCCAATAGTACATCACATCATCATCTCAAAAAACACTCACGTCCGAGTACAGACAAGATGAAAATTACCCTAGAGAGGGCTACACATAAAGATGTCGTCCACCCGTGGATCGTCGAAACCCAACTGTAGGTCTAATGTGCGAAGGCGTGGTCGTCCTCCTCCGGCGGAACCTCCACGAAGTACTTGCCAGTGCTCGTGTCGAAGTAGTAGTTTGAAGACCCAATCATTTGTACATAAGGTGAAAGAAAGATGCAAGAGGTGAGAATATATCAATACAGTATAAATAACTTCTCACGGAAAGGAAGGGATAGTGGTTGAGGTTGCAGCCGCACTAGCATATATGAGACGCTAACGATCTATTTCAGAGTAAGGAAAGATCCAAGAATCCATTGATAATCGCATCAATAAGGCTCTATTCACCTACGTACGCCAAACATAACACAACCTTGTCCCCTGTTTGTCGCTCCAGACGATGAAGAGCAATCAAGCCAACTCACACCTTGGCAATTTTAGAGCATGATTAAGTTGATGTTATTCTATGAACAAGACGTAGGTTCTCAGTCATCCATAACCGCAGAAACGGCTTTTCAAAAAGATTTAACCTTGCAGGGGTGTAACAACTACCCATCATAGGCTTCGCATGTACGCCCGATTTCCACTTGGGTGTGTTTTACGCCTGAAACTCTGGCACATCAGTGTCCCTCTAAATAACATCGCACAATTCCGGGTGGCCCCCGGTGAGTCGACATCCAACTCAAAAGATGTTCGCGCTCTCGAATGGGCCTCTACCGTCTAGATGAGGTCGGTTTAGTTGCCCAAACCATGTGGACAACCCCCTATCTCTTTGGTGTGAACCAACAAGATAAACCATGTCTCTGCTGGCCCGGGTTGTTTCGAAAACTGCTGGGGTACCAACCAGAATAGTAAATCAAGATGCGCCACCACTAGAACTGTTTGAATCTAGATAGGTAAGACAAGGGGACCCCATAGAATCCCACACACGATTAGGTGCGCTCAAACAAAGAACCAATACCCGGAACTCGGATCCTAGGTGACTCGAATGAAACAAAACCTTTGGCGGGAACAGCCTGGTCTTTCATCCTTCGTCAAAATATAAGTTAACATCATAATTATAAATATCAACCATTTTCTGATAATAGCATGATAATCCACCAAACAACAATGGGTATAAGCAGTAGGTAAGGGCCTACACATCCTAAGCAATGGTTAGGCAAGCAAGGTACAGAGCCAAACAAGGTTTGCTAGGAGGTGGGGACCATGGCTGTTTGGGTATATTTGAGAGGCACAAATATATATAGTGGTAGGATCAAACAACCATTCTAAATACAGCTAGGCAAGCGAGCTGAAAGCTATAAGGAATGATATATAAACCCCCTTGTATGTGTTGGTAGTCGACGGAGCAGACGTAGCAGGGTCCTCGGGCTCGGTGTCGGACAACTCCACGTAAATCTCCTCGGCAAGCTCATCCTCTAACATACGGTACCGGCAAAGAGACACACCACAAATAAGCATCGGGATAACAAGGATGCACAGGCATATAAGATGCTCAAGTTTAATGATCAGGCATGTGACCCTAACTAGTCAAGTTTAAATGGAGATCGTGACGACACGGCAATGATGATCCATATGCTTTTATTAATTTTAATGGCCTTGGTCTTGTCCTTAACTTTGGTGTAGGTGACATGGTTAACATGACATGGCATGATCAACATAATCAAATATGTAATTGAAATGTGAAATTAAACTATCGTTTCCGAAGATGGAGAGGTGTCGACAAAGGTTGACACCCGGTGATGTTTCAAAAGAAGGAACAGAGACAAGCCTATCACTTTTCTGCACCAAAACCATATATGATATGGCTATTTTTGGAAGAAATGCAAAAGAAATTGGAACAAGAAAAAGGAAAGAAAGGGGTGGCACATGTGACAATTGTATCACATTCCATTTTGTACTTTCTCAAAATACAAAATGGACAGCACCATCTTAACCCTTTTATTTTTCTGCCCCAAAAGCACATACAACATGTTTTGCAATTGACTTGGAATTTAGAAAATACAAGGACTTGAAGTTGACAAAAGAAAAGAAAAAGAAAAGAATAGACAGCAGGAAAAAAAGGAACTCTGCCAACCTGGCCCAACCCGAGGCCTAACTGGCCAAGCCAGCAGCCCACCGTGGTCTCCAGGCACTGCCAGGTGGGGCCTGGCTGTCAATGGTGATACGGTGAGGATAGTTCTCTGACTTCTTGTTGGTTACCCCAAGTGGAAGGTGAGATGTAGCATAGCGGCAAATTTCCCTCGGTGAAGATACCAAGGTTATCAAACCAGTAGGACTCCGAGAGATACAAGAAGGTGTCAACGGCGCATAAATTATTGCCAGATGGAGACGAGGTTGATGTGGACCTACACACACAACATGTAACTTTGCTCCCAACGAGTACAGAGGAGTTTTCAATTCCTCCGGCCTTGCTGTTTACAAAGGAACAACGCAAGAGATAATAATAGTACAATGGAAAGTAAAGACTGAAAGTAAATTGAGGGTGTAAACAATGGTGGAAATATGGACCGGGATCCCATGACGTTCACTAGTGATGTCTCTCTCCCAAAAGACGATAAAAGTCCTAGCGAGGTAAACAAATCATAGCTGGGCAATTGAATGCATTATAAATGCACCACAATGCTAACTATGCTACAAAAGAAAGGAAGAGGCTCAAAAGAAATGGGCAGTACGCCAAGGTAAGTAGACCAAAATCCATCTGCATCTACTACGAGTCATCCACCTTGAGATATCTATCTAGAACATCTCGCTGGTATTAAGTTGTGAATCCCACCCAAAGTGTAAAGTCAAAGAAATAGACAACTGCATTAAAAGAACTTTGCGTAAAGTAAACAATCCTTACACCCGCAGGTACAAGCACCGTTGTTGTATCCCTGGTGGCAACAGCACATCCCCTACTCTCATGTTTCTGTCACTCAAGCTAGAAATCAGGGGGCTGAACCCACAATCAAGCATAACGCTCCCTCTTGGAGTTGCAACAAATCATTTGGCCAAAGTAAAATATAGCAACGGAGAACATGCGAGAATTAACTTAAGAACACAAATACAAAAGAGAACTAAATATATTACTCATCACAATCTGAACATAGTCTGATGATCCATCAGATCCCAGCGAACTCAGCATAGCAGCACAGAAAATTACAAAGGTGCCTCGATCATGTGAGGCAGCTCACGAGGTCTCGAAAGTGGAAGCACAAAGAGGGGTGGAGAAAATCACATAGCTACTGGTCATGGACCCATGGTCCAAGGGGGACTACTCACAGCACATCCGGGAGGCGTCCATGGTGATAGATGGTCTCTCGGAGGGGGTTCATCCTTCCAGCAGGGTGCCTGGGCAGCTTCTCCTAGCAGCCCCGATCTTGAAACGGCGGCGGCGGCGGTACAAAGAGGAGAACGGGAATAGAAGATTGATATTAGGGGTTTTCTCCGCGGGCAATAAATATTGGCCAAAGGGGGACCTAGGGGGGCCACAGGGCAGCTAGGAGGGTTCCCGGCGCGCCTAGGGTGGGGCCGAGCCAGGGACCCTCCTGGGGCCCTGGTGGGTCCACTCCCTTCCTTCCTTGGTTCTTCGGGAAGCTTCCAGGACGCTGATTTTTTATATAATTTTTCCGGAATTTATTTGGCACTTTTAATGGCCGGAAAACCTGAAATATAAAAACAACAGAAAACAGGAACTGTAAACTGGGTGCACTGAGTTAATAGGTTAGTCCAAATATGATAAAAAGTGTATGAAAGTTCAAGTAAAACATGGCAAAGTCACACAAATCATGCATGGAGCAAGCATAAATTATAGATACATTTGGGACGTATCAACATCCCCAAGCTTAATTCCTGCTCGTCCTCGAGTAGGCAAATGATAACAAGCATAATATTTGTGGCGACCTGCCACACAACCATATAAGGACTTTTAATTAAAGCAATCAAAGCATGCAATTCAATTCAAGTCTTAACAAGCAAGAGTCTCGCAAGAGCTCTCGCTGTCCGTGGCTCGAATGTCTCCAGATGGTGTTAGCATGCAAGCAGGGGACTGGGAAAAAAGAGAGAAAAAAGGTTGTTGAGAACTACTATCAACTAAAGTTTCACACTTTGTCTCCTTTGGATTATTATCTTGACTCGTCCCCAGACCACTAGCTAGGTACAAGTCAAACTGATACACTCCCTTTCGATATTTTGAGCACTCATGCAATGGATGAACGTGAGCAAGAAAGTTGACACCTAAAAGGCGAAACAGAAAGAAGGTGGAGGAGGAAGACAAAAAAGGTGTGAAAGGTTCACATCAATGAGGACAATCAAAGGAGAGAGAAGGCCATATGATAGATATGGTGTGAGGAGTAGGGATTTACATGCAACGGATGCACATGTGAGCTAAAAATTATCCAAGGGACCTAGTGGGGGTGCGTCCAACTTGCTTGCTCAAACTAGAAGACCTAGAGCTCTTTTGAGGAGGCTCATCATTGCAATATACAAGCCAAGTTCTATAGTGTGAAGGGTCCCCACATAGCTATATGCATGTATGATGATCTCTATGGAGTACAAGGGATAGAGGATGAAGTACTAGTGTGGATCTCTCAAAAGGAATAGTAGTGTGCCCCTTCCCTCTTTTTTTTCTCTTTTTTTCTATTTTTTGTATTTTTTCGGTGGCCTCGATGGCTCTTTCTATTTAACTCTCATTTGTCCTCCTTGGGATCTTGTGATTTTGTCCTCTTTGGGATCTATTCCTCACTTTAGGGGCAACACTCTATATTTTACAAGAATATAGGAGATCTTTCACACTTTACAAGGGTACTCACATAAAGAAGATGTAACTATCATGATTCAAATGTATCCTCTGCCAGGATAGCAGGATATGCAATGATACTAGTGCATCATGTAGCAATGATTAGGGAAAGGCCCAACTAGCATGCGTCTCATCGATCAAGTAAGTAGCATGTATGACATCAAGATCAAGTCATGAGAACACTACTGGAAAAATAACTATAGATAATATGGACACTAATGGCGCATTATACATGTGGTGCGTCATTACTAAATAGTAATGGCGCACCATTAAATAGTGAGCCATTAGTAACATAAATAGCAGTGGTGCACCTAGTGAAAAGTGCGCCATTACTATGTTTGACCAAGTTTTGACCCATTCCTGGACATAGTAATGGCACACTTTGTTTAGGTGCGCCATTACTAACTTTTTTTAGTAATGGCGCACCTGTAAAAAGTGCGCCATTACTATGTCTCGACTTGAAGTGATGGCCGGAGACAGAGAGGGGGGCGGCGCCGGCCGTTCTATCTTTGTGCCGGCGTGGACGGCGCCGAGACATAGCAGGTGGCCGTCAGCCCCCGTTATATCCCTGCCGTGGATCAAATCCAACGACAGCGGAGGGGGTCCATACCGTTTCCACAGGCCAGGCCGCGGAGTGGACTAGCAGGCCAGCCCGAGTGGCTGGATCTTCTTCTTTCGCCAGAAAAAAGAAAAGCAAGAATTTTTCCAAATAGAAAATACCTGGCTTCCTTTAATATTTTCCAGAGCAGAAAACAGAGGGGAAAACATATAAAACTATGTTTTGGAAACCTTGAAATATTTCTCAACCAATTTTGAGCAACAAAAATATTGAGAAAATTTTGAATTCAAAATCACTTTGAATTGCAACCCACATTTTTGGGAGGGCTAAAATAAGGGCAAGGTTTTTGAAATTCTTGGAAGGGGGAAGAATTTGGCTTGGCCAACTTTGAATCTTAGGGGAGTTGACATGTAAATGGAAAAATTCACCCGACACATCTCCTTAAGCATCTTGATCAAATTGAATTCAAATGAGCCCAAACATGAATGGATTTCAAGATCACCACATGATATTACAACATCTTGCATGTGAACAAGTTTCAAAGCCAGTTGACAAAGCAAAATTACAACATGAATAGTAATCTCACTGATGGGCTGTTACAACCATGCAGGCAACTCTGCTGAAAACAGCGTCAGTCTGGGTTAATTTCATTCAAATCATGCAAGAATGAGGTTAGAATAATAGCAAAAGTGTTTGGAAAAGTTGATACGTTTGAGATGTCTCACCCGCCACGGGTAAAAATATAAGTCCAAGTAGGGCACCACGGGAGGTGGCCCCCTCTCAGGCGGCCTCCTGGCACGGCCAGGGGCTTGGCCGTGCCACCCTTTGGCCCCCCATTCTATCCCCTTTCTGGATCCTTGGCCCTCTCGTTGCGTGGATTTTCTATGATTTTATATGGAATTTTCTGAGAAGCCTAAAATTCATTTTTCATGCACATGAGAAAATCATATAGGCAGCTCTGCTGAAAACAACGTCAGTCCGGGTTAGTTTCGTTCAAATGATGCATAATTGAGGTCAAAACAATAGCAAAAGTGTTTCGAAAAGTCGATACTTATGAGACGTATCAACACCCCCAAGCTTAGCATATTGCTTGTCCTCAAGAAATTCAGTTCAACTAACTAAACGCGACAAAAAAAACTTTGAAAAACTCCTTTGCTCCATGAGATGTATAGAAGCATGTACTACAAACAAGTATAGAAAGTGTTGGAACAATGCTACAAAGACAGTTCACAAAGCAATCCTTCAGTCTCTATGAAAAGCTCTCAAACAGCTAAGAGTAAATAATATGCAACTGAAAATCATGACAAGATCACAATGCACATGACTTGAACGTAGAAAAGTGGTATCTCGCTTTCCCCTATGAATGAAGCAAAACATAAAGGCAGAAGCACCTTCAGAGTTTCAAAGGAGACTAGTAATAAGTATTTCAAAATGAATAGTATCACAATCATGCAGAAGACAATGTGGTACTTTGGGACAATGCACATTACACTCTGAATGACAATTATGCTCTCAATAGTTGGTGCTTTGAAGGAGAAGGTGGAGACTCTCGAACTGTGTCTTTTGATGGAAAGGTTGAAAACTTGTGGCTGGAAGCAAAGAATAAACAAGTACCAGAGCTTGTGGTTTTGAAAAACAGAGATAAAATGCTTTTTGGGAGTGTAACTTTCCAGTCAACGGTAAACAGTAAAGGTTTTCAATACCTTCCATACCAACCATATTAATGGTGATTCCCATAACTTTTGTGGTATTCCTACACTTGTATTCCCAATCCATCAATCATAGAAGGTCCATGGCCAGCTTCAAGCATGGAAGGATTATAAATATCCTTCCACCCATCATTAGCAGTCTTTGGCCAACATAATTCCATTTCATTCCGTCATCAAGTATGGAGGGCAAAGTGCAAGTTTTTGTAAGTTGCGAAACAAGTGAGAACTGGGCATTCTCCAGACCGGCCTCTTACTTATAAATTTGACTAGTTTAAACTTTGTCAAGAAGTAACACATTTTTAGCATGTTAGATATTGATTGCCCCTAACGCGTAAGCTCCCATATCCTCTTAACAACAATCCTAAGAAGAAAGCCTTTGTTGCTCTAGAGGAGTCTGATCCCAAGGATGTTGGTGGTGTGGCCGAAGTTTCTCAAGATACACAAAAGACCTTGAAGCTTCTCAACAAGAAATGTGAAGTTGTCAACTACAACTACATGAGTGACTACACCGGCAATGCACACAGGTGCCTCATGGCCAAGTTGGTTGATGATGACAGTCCCTCCAACTCGGCCAAGATCAAGGTAACTCTTATTAATGTTTCCTTCATGCTCCCTTCTGAAACACCTAATGATGAATTTCATGATGCGGAAGGAGATGATGCAAATGTTACATGTGAAGATTTGTTGATTGATAAAGTGAACAAAATAATGGGCTCCCGCAAAGGAAATAAGATCAAAATGTTTCAATGGCTTATGGATGTGGTGGGTAAGCACTCCACAACCATTAAGGATCTTGAAATCCTTCTCACTAAGGAAAAGGAGAACTATGTTCTCCTTGAGCGGAAGGTTGACTTTGAGGAAGCTCGAAATGATAATTTGTGAAAAGTTGTTCAAACATCAAATGAGTTAAGTGAAAAACATGTTGCCTCCTCGAAAAAGGCCAATGATATTTGTAAGGACCTTGCTAATGATATGAGCAACCTTGTCGAGATAAACACATCTCTTTCTAAGGATGTTGAGGTACTCACCATGTCTCTCAAGACAAAAGATGATGAACTCACCACCCTTAAGAAGAGCCTTGAGGCTCACAAGTTTTCTCACATAAAAACCCTTCCTAAGATGTCTCCTCCTACCATTGTAGATGTTGATGCTTGTGCTACTAACTCTACACTTGATCAAGCATCTCTCATTGAGGAGAACTTAGCCATTCATGCTCAACTAAAGAAGGGACTCATAACTTGTTCCCAAGGCGAGAAAAACCTAAATGATGTACTAAGTCATCACAAGGAGTCCATTGCTCAGCAAGGACTTGATTTTAATCCAAGTACGGGTGTGATAAAGGATGTCACCAGGGGCAGACCTAGAAAAAAAACATCCCGGTGTAACACTATGCAATCATACGTATTTTTGATTAAATAGGGGTAACAAACTATATTTATATACAATATACAAATTGAAACATATTTTACCCAGTTTCCTATGCTACGCCAAGAGCAAACGTGGTTACGCCCCTGGATGTCACCCTTAGCAAGGGATCAACTCCTCAAAAGGTGATATTTGTTCGCGAAGGGCACAAGTACAATGGAAAGAAGAAGGTTGATGAGGTTGGTGTTGGGAGTGGGAAGGCCACTAGGGGCAAGACCATTCCCAACAAGAAGAAGGAGAAGATGCCTCCATCCTATGTGGTCCATAAGGAAAAAGATGGAGATGTGTATGCCAAATTTATTGGGCCCCATAATGCGTTCGTTTCTATGCTATTTGGGTTCCAAAGACCCTTGTTACTAACCTTAGAGGTCCCATTGAAAATTGGGCACCTCTAACCAAAGCCTAAATGTATGTGTAGGGTGCTTTCTCCAGTGGAGTAAAATGGGTGATTGATAGTGGATGCACAACTCATATGACCGGAGAAAGATGTTTGCTCAAGGACTTCATGGATGCAATACAACCATATATGAGCATTGTCTTTGGTGGTGGTTCCAAGGGAAAGGTACTTGGGTTGGGAAAGGTGGCTATCACTAATGACATGTCTCTTGCAAATGTCATGCTTGTCCAATCCCTTCAATACATTTTGCTTTTCGCTCGTCAATTAGCTTCCGTTGGTTATGATACACTATTTGGTCTAACAAGTGTGAACGTCTTTAGGAGAGATACTCTCGAAGTGGACTTTGTTGGAGAATTGGATGGCAACCTTCATACGATTGATGCTATGGCCTCTGCTTTTGGTTTCCAAACTGGTACTTTGCCTTTCACATACCTGGGACTACCTTTTGGCGCCACCAGGCCAAAAATAGTGGATCTCATGCCCTTAGTGGACTGCAAGGAGAGAAGGTTGACTGCCAGTTCATGTTTTCTTAACCAGGGATGGAAGTTACAGCTTTTGAATTCAGTGATCTCCTCCATGCCAATATATTATCTTTGTTCTATTCAAATTCCAACTGGGATCATTAAACAACTGGAAAGAAAAGAATACAAAGACAGTGTCTCTGGAGAAGTTATGGCAAGAATTCTGGTAAATCCCTTGCAGCTTGGGATCTAGCGTGTAGACCAAAAAATAAGGGTGGTTGGGGCATCCTTAACTTATCTCTACAGAATGAAGAACTTCTGATAAAACATCTGCACAAATTCTATAACAGAGCTTTAGTGCCTTGGGTCTAGCTTATTTGGGATACATACTATCACAACAGAGTCCCTCATGCTACTGAACTTTGTGGATCCTTCTTGTGGAAGGACATCTGTAAAATGATGGATAAATATATTGAAGTCTCCAAATGCAATTTTGGTGATGGACTAACTTCTCTATTTTGGCTAGATCTATAGATGGACAAACAAAATGAACTGCTGCCTGCCAAATTTGCTAGATTCTTTTCCTTTGTTTCTGATAGCCAAATTGCAGTACAAGAAGTTTTGTTGACTGATGACATGTTGTCTCTCTTCCATCTTCCCTTGTCCAATGAGGCTTTTGAGGAATTGCAGTTGCTCACTACTCTGATTGCGTCTTATTATGACAGGGAGGCCAAGTTGGATGAGTGCACATGGAAGTTTGGGAAAGTGGGTCCTTATACGGCTTCAAAGTTTTACAAGCAAGTTAATGACCCCATTGTTTCCAATCCATTGTTGACATGGATTTGGAAATCATGCTGTACTCTTAAGATTAACGTTTTTGCATGGCTGGTCATAATGGGTAGGATAAATACCAAAGACATGATCCTTAGGAGGCATTGGCACATTGATGATGGCCCCAATTGTGTACTTTGTGCTTCTCAAACACTAGAGACTAGGGATCACCTTTTTTTCCAGTGCATTTTCAGTCACAGGATATGGAACTATTTGCAGATTGACTGGTCTCAGGGTACTACCATGGTGGAAGTCACAAATGCTGCTAGAAGAGAGTTTGCAAAACCTTTCTTTGCTGTAGTAGTTTTCACTGCTTGGTGCAACATATGGATCATCCGAAATGACAAGGTTTTCAGAAATGAAAGGCCCACTTTTGCTAGGTGGCGACAAGGTTTCATTCATGACCTAACTTTGCTTGGATACAGAATCAAGCCTAGGTTTAAGGATAAGCTATATAGATGGATAGACTTCTTGCCACCCTAAGGGGTGTTGTTGTTGTAACCCTTTTTTTCCTGTTGGGCTTTGTCCTTCTATAAATTTTGTAAATACTGGTGATGAGCAATAAAGTTCTCTGGGGTGCTTTACCCTGCAGTTGTACATAAAAAAACCTTTATACGGTTGATTTCTTGAAAGAGAGCACTTACCATGCTACTTGTCTAATGGCCAAGGCCGACAAGGGGTGGCTATGGCATCGCCGGCTAGCCCATGTCGGCATGAGAAATCTAAAAGATCTCCTAAAGGGTGAACACATCCTCGGACTAACAAACGTGTCTTTTGAGAAATATCGCGTGTGTAGTGCATGCATAGCCGGGAAGCAACATCAAGCAAAGCACACCCCCAAGAATGTTGTGTCAACTTCAAGGCCTTTGGAGATCCTTCATGTGGATTTCTTCAACACCGCATGCCATGCATCAAACCGGCTCTTCCTACGAAAGATCTTGATGAAGACCTCCTATGGACTTCTAACCGGGCACGAGCCAAACGTCAAATACTTCCGAGTATTCGGTTGTAAGTGTTTCTTTCTAAACAAGAAAGACCGGTTAGCATAGGTTCAATCTAAAACTGTTGAGGGTATATTTGTTGGGTATGCTTCAAACTCTTGCGCCTACAAAGTCTACAACAAATCCAATGGATGTGTTAAGGAAACTTGTGATGTGGAGTTTGATCAATTCAATGACTCCCATGGGGAGCAAGTTGATCTAATTTATGTAGGTAACAATGAAGATTCGTCTCAAGACATTTTGGTTACGGGCATTGGAGACCTTGTGCCCATGGCTCAAGTGCCTAGAGATGACGAGGTGGGTGATGGGACAAGTGTTCCATCACCATAAGCACTTATCCTACTACTCAAGATGAAATTGCATGTGATGATCCCATTATCCAAGAACAAGAACAAGACCCTCCTCTATCTATTGTGGTTGCACAACCACAAGATGATGATGCAGTTGAACCACATGAAGATAAGTGTGACCACATCCACTTTGTAGAAAATAATGATATTATTGATGGCTCGTCCCTTCATGATGAAACAAATGTATATTATGAACCCGAATGGGTTGAGCCTCTTGAAACTCCACAACATCGATCATACCTGTGGTAGCAAGACGTGTCAAAGTAGACAAAATGCTCACGAGATTGGGTCAAGGTATAGTTACTCATAGTCAACTTAGGAACTTTTCCGCTCACTTCACGTTTGTGTCTAGCATTGAACCACTCAGGGTTGAAAAAGCACTTGAGGATCCGGATTGGCTCATTGCAATGCAAGATGAGATTACTAGTTTCACCCAGAACGAGGTGTGGTCTCTCGTGGAGAGGCCTTATGGTCAAGATCATAACATCATTGGAACTAAATGGATCTTCAAGAAGAAACAATATGAACATGGTACTATCATCCGGAACAAGGAAAGGTTAGTGGCTCAAGGGTACTCCCAAGTTGAAGGCTTCGAATTTGATGAGACCTTTGCTCCCGTTGCCTGTCTTGAATCTATGCGCATGTTTCTTGCTTATGCCGCATTCAATGGGTTTCCATTATTTCAAATGGATGTGAAATGTGCTTTTCTTAACGGTCCGCTACAAGAGGATGTATATGTAGCACAACCACCTGGCTTTCGTGATCCTCATCACAAGTACCACGTGTATTAACTTCATAAGGCATTGTACGGTCGTAAGCAAGCCCCTCGGGCTTGGTATGACCATCTTAGGAAGTTTCTACTCGAGGAAGGATTTGTGAGGGGAATCATTGATGCCACTCTTTTTACCAAGAGACCCAATGGTGAGTTGCTCATATGCCAAATCTATGTAGATGACATAATATTTGGTTCCCCTAACCCCTCTTTGTGCAAGTGGTTCTCGGACACTATGTCCAAGAATTTTGAGATGTCAATCATGGGGAGCTTGAAGTATTTCCTTGGCATCCAAATCGAGAAATTTTCCAAAGGAACATTCATCTCCCAAACAAAGTATATTCAAGACATGCTCGTGAAGTTCGGTATGAAAGATGCCAAGCCATGCAAGACACCCATGCCAACCAAGGGATATCTAGATCAAGACCTTTACGGTATTCCATTCAATGCTACTCTTTATCGTTCTATGATAGGTAATTGCTTTACCTTTGTGCATCTAGACCGGATATTATGCTTAGCGTAGGAATGTGTGCAAGATATCAAGCCTCTCCTATGGAGAGTCAGCATTTTGCAATTAAGCGCATTATTAAATACCTTGTTCATACTCCGTTGTTGGGACTTTGGTACCCCAAGGAAGATAAATTTGACCTCTTGGAATACACAGATGCGGATTGGGCCAGAAACAAGATGGATCAGAAGTCAACCTCCGGTTCATGCCAATTTCTTGGGCGCTCATTGGTAAGTTGGCACTCCAAGAAGCAAAATTGTGTCTCCCTCTCCACCGCCGAAGCCCAGTATGTTGCCGGTGCAAGTTGTGCCACTCAAATTCTATTGATGAGGCAAACTTTGAAGGATAATGGACTCATCTATAAGAAGGTTCCCATCTTATGTGACAATGAAAGTGCTATCAAGATTGCCAACAACCCTCGTCAACATCCTTGCACCCAGCATATTGACATTCGTCATCACTTCATACGGGATCATATTCAAAATGGTGATATTGTTCTTGCACATGTGGGCACTGACAAGCAACTTGCTGATATCTTCACCAAGCCATTGTATGAAGCAAGGTTTTGCCAACTAAGAGGTGAACTTGGTATCTTTGACCTTTGTAGCTTTAAGGCTTAGGGGTATCTTGCTCTCATTCATGCAAGTCACAAGTAACCTGTCTATATGTAGGCATTTATGTAGGGGGAGAAACTCAATCAATGAGTTCTCAACTCTCTACGTGATGCATAAATAGATCCACACATCAACAATCCGCTTGCTCACTGTAATAGCCCAGAATTTTCACCCAAATTAAAAAAATTGTTTGTTGCTTTATTTTCTTGATTAATTGTTTGCAGTATTTTTTTCGCCGATTGGTACGTCCCGAACGCATCTATAATTTTTGCTTGCTCCATGCATGTTTTGTGTGATATTTGTGTGATCTAGATACACTTTCATACACTTTTGATCATATTTGGACTAACTTATTAGCTCAGTGCACCCCAGTGCCAGTTTCTGTTTTCTGCTATTTTTCTATTTCAGTTTTCCCCCAAATTAAAAGTGCTCCAAAAATCCGGGAAAAATTAGATAAAAAATCAGCGCAACGGAAGCTTCCAGAGTCCCGAAGGAGGGCCGGAGGGGCCCCACCTGGTGCCCAGGCGGCCAGGTGGCGCGACCTAGGGTGGGGTCGCGCCGGGTGGCCGCCTGGACACCTGGTGGCCCCCCTGGCTGCCGCTCTTTGCCTATTTATTCCCCGTAACGCGAACCCCCCAAGACAGCACCCTTTTTCGCGATCTCGCCTCTGTTCCGGCGCTGCCGCACTTCCAAGATCGGGAGCGCCAGCAAACTTCTTCCCGGCACCCTGCCGGAGGGAGGATCGACCTTCGGGAGCTTCCCCTCCACCATGGACGCTTCCCGGATGTGTCGTGAGTAGTTTCCTTTGGACCATGGGTCCGTGATCAGTAGCTATGTGATGATCTCCTCCCCTCTTTGTTCTTCATGGTTTAGACCTCGTGAGCTTCCCTACATGATCGTGGCTCATATGTAATCTTTATGTTGTTTCTACGATGAGTTTAATGGGATCTGATGGATTATGAGATTATGTTCAGATTGTGATAGAGTAATATATTTGGTTCTTATCTTTTATATTTCTGTTCCTAAGTAATTCTTGCATGTTCTCCATTGCTGTTTATTGCTTTGGCCAAGTAGTAGGTAGTAACTCCAAGAGGGAACGTCATGCTCGATTGTGGGTTCATGCCCCATGATGACACGCTTGAGTGACGGAAACATGAGTCTAGGGGATGTGTTTTTGCCACAAGGGGGAAAAAGCGGTGCTTGTAACCGCGGTTGCAAGGATTGTTCACTTTACACAAAGTGCTTTTTAATTCAGTTGTTTTTTGCTTTCGGTTTAAACTTTGGGTGGGGCTCGCAACTTAATTCCAACGAGATGTCCTTGGGAACAGGGATGTACAAAAGAGTCAGGTTTCGATCCTGTGGAACTGTGGGTTATGGGCCCACATTGAATAAGAAGGGTGGCGACAATCAATGGGATTATGTTGCAAGGTATGTCAGAAAAGAACTTGGCAGCTTTGTCAGCAACAACGTCGGTACCAAGGGCGAGGAACGAAGTGAATCATTTTCCTGCTCGTTAAAACGAGGCAGACCAATCGTTAAAACTCTCGTCCATCGGTGGTAACCGAAAGGTTATCCATGATAGTAATAGGTTGTACAGGCAGATGTAACAGCCTAGTTTTCACAAAAATTAAAAATTTTGTTTTCGGTGTGAATTGTTTGATTGTCTGATTTGTTTGCCGTGTTTGCATCCCTAATTTATCGATCGGCGATTATTTTCCCCCCTCTGATCTCGTATCGGACGGAGACTGACCCTTGCCACCCTGACACTCGACCTTTGCGACACCGGGTTTCACCCGATCACAGTCGCGAAAATCGCACGAGACCAGCCGCAGCCAACGGTATTTTTATAGCGCGCCGGAAAGTGTTCTCGGAACGGTTCCAGCGCTAGGTGAACGCCGCCGGCTCGATGCGCTGATCGCGTAGTACGAAGTTTTACCCGAATCGGAGGTCCTGCGGACCCCGGCGGTCAGAAACATAAACACCGCGCGCACGAGTGAAAAACTGGGGATGTTTTTACAAATTGCCAGCCACCGGGGCTATTTAAAGACCACCACACTCCCACCCATTTCTAGGGTTTCCCTAGTCCAAAATTGCAGCCACCCCCCTAAGAATTGCCCAGATCTGCCCAATAAACCCCCAAATCCAAAAAAACCCTAGCCCAGTTGCTCCCAGCCGTCCGATCGGGCGATCGGAGGGCTACGGGCGCGCCACATAACCCACCTGCTCTCTCTCTCCTCGCGCAGCCACCTCCACGCAGCGGGTTCACCACGCCGCCGCCGGACCTCCTCTTCCTCCCTCACCCTTTCCCCTCACCTTGCCTGGGACCTCACCACCCCGCTTCCCCTACAGATCGCCTTCGGACGCGAAGGCCGCCCGCCATGGCCATGGCTCGGCCAGCCGAGCTCACGGCGGGGCTCTCCCCGCCGGCTCCTCCCACCGGCCGGGCCCGGTCTCCTCCGGCCGCCCCTAGAACCCCACACCCCCTCCCGCCTTCCTCGACGCCTCCCAAGGCTGGAGCTACCGCCACCAACCGCGGCCGTCGCCGCCGGCACCCAACGGGATCGGGCGGCATCCTGATCCAGCCGCCACCCCGCTGTGGGCCGGCCCAGATCCCGCAGCCGCCGCGTGGTCCAGCTAGGCCGAGAGGCCCAGCCAGCCACGACATCCTCTGGCCAGATGGGCCGAGCCCTTGGTGAGGGCCCGTTAATTTTTTTTCCATGGAACCCTGTTCTTTTTCTATGTCCCTGGAATTTGGCTGCTGATTCGATTTTGCACCGTTGATAACGCTTAAACCGTAGCTCCGATGAACGTTCCCCCAAAACGAAAGTTGCTCAGTTTTATGTGCTCTAGCGTTCGTGTGTAGAAAGTTTTTCCGATTGAGGCCGTCTAGGTAGTTTATTTCTGCGTTGAAGTGGGCATCAGGCCGTTAAATGCTTTTATTTCCTGTTAAGTGCTGATGTTATTATTTTATTGCAACTTCGGGTGACGATTGCTTCGCAACCGTTCATCTGAATTGATTGATTCCTTTTTCTTTGTGTTAAGCATTGTTTCTACTGAAGTTTCATGCATTCACATGCCATAATTGCTTGCTGCATCATGATTGTATCTTGCTCCAAAGTAGCTATCCTGATGTTAATGTGTTGTTGTGCTGAAAGCTGTTATTTTGTTGCAACTTCGGTCGACGAGTGTGTCGCGACCGTTTATCGGATTTGAGTGATTCCAATTGCATATTGTTAAGCATCATGTCTACTTTCATTACATGTATTGCATCTTCATGTTAGCAATCCTGGTCAGATAGATATTTAGCTCCAAAGTTTCTATGTTGCTGTTTTTGACAGCCACCTATGTTTTTCACTAAGTCTGTTACTTTGCGATGCCATGTTGTTTGCTTAATATCTTTTGATCTATGATGCCTTTTTGCATGATTATTTTTTCCATGCCTTCCCTATCATGTCTAATTTAGTTCATATCATTTGTGAGCATGTTTTCATTGATTAACCTGTTCATGTATTACTCTAAAGTGTGCTTCCCGATGTTGGCAGTTTGTGCCAGTAACTTGTTTTGCTTGTATCTTTTTAACCGCAAATCCGTTTGGGCTGGTCTTTATATGTAAATTGATTAGTTTTTTGTGTACTTTGTGTTTATGCTATTGTTTTCTGTTGTGAACCAACCTAAAATGTTGTTTAGGACAGCACAGTACCAAATCTTTTAATCATCGTGATGCACTTAGTGATATGCCATGTTTCGGATGTGCCTCACTTAAATTGACTAGCATAGATAGTTTACTTTGTGCTTCACCTCTTGACATGTTTTTGTGCTATGCAATGCTTTCTTGAGTTGCCATGTTAATAACCGTTGGTTGATCACCTGTAGCTAAACAACTTGAACCACCGTAAACGTGCGGTATTCGTCGTGTGTGACCGACACCCCACTTAAACTGTTAGTAACCACTCTCGACGGTAGGTGCGATGTCTCGTGTTGCCTTCTTGTTGATGCTTGCTCGTGTTTGCCTCGGAGTAATAGATGCTTGCTCATTGATTGCTTTCCAGTGTTTATCGTCTTGTGTGCTTCCGCGGGTACCTCTCGGAGACGATGCGAGCTTGCGATCGACTACACCTTCAGAACCCGACCTATCAACTGGCAAAGACTATACATTACTTATGATCCATACTATTTCAACCAGCGGTTTGCATGCTACTCTAGGTTAAGTTTGATGTTTGATCCTACCACATGTTTACATCCTCTTTCAAACCGATACAGCCATGTCCCCTCCCAGCAAACCTGGAACTACTATGTTACTATTGCTCGTTGCTCAGCCCCTGCTTAGTATGCATGCTTAGGATGCTACGATGTTACCCTGTTACTCCTTGGTTTGGGATATCACATTATCATTATTTTTGTTGATGATATGATTATTATAAATGTTCATTATACTCGACGAAGGGTGGAAGGTCTAGGCTATCTCGCCCCGACGCTTTGTTCCATTCGAATCACCTAGGACCCGAGTTCCGGTTATTGGTTTTAAGACTGAGCGTGCCTAACCGCGTGTGGGATTCTATGGGGTCCCCTTTTCTTACCTACCTAGCTTCAAACATTTCTAGTGGTGGCCCAAGCTGATTTACCATTTGAAAACGTGTGTGTTCTTGGTTGGCCCCCAGCTGTTTTAAAACAACTTGGGCCAGTGGAGACATTGTTTCCCTATTGGTCCATCCGATCAGCTAGGACCCGGTTTCCCATGTGTGATTAACCGGCAATCCGACCTGCGTCATACGGAAGAGTCCGATCCGAGAGCGTGGCCGGCTTTTGGATTGGGTGCCGACTCCCCGGGGGCCACCCGGATTTGTTCGTTGTTAGCTAGAGGGACCTGTCGTTCCGGATCTCTTGGAACTAAATCATAAAATGGTTGCCTGTGATGGGTAGCAACTAAGAGAGATGGGCGTGCGTGCAGAGCCTTTTAATGGGTAGTTGGTACACCCCTGCAGGGTTAAATCTTTTCGAGAAGCCGTGTCCACGGTTATGGACGACTTGAGACCTACTCCTTGTTCATAGACAACAACAACTGAGATAATCTTAATATAACTTGATCAACGTGTGTGTGTGCCTTGATTGCTTCTTCTTCGTCGGGATGCGAAGAGGAGGACAAGGATAGGATGGGTGTTATGTTTGCGTAGTAGTTGATAGCAAGACTTGTTGGAGGTGATTCCTCATCGAATGCTTGGCTTCTTATCTTACTCTCTAGATCGTTAGCCACTTTATAAATGCTAGTGCGGCAGCAACCTCACCACTTACCCCTTCCTTACCGTAAACTACTAGTTGTCCTAGAATGACGAGTGATGAAGTCCTTGTTGGGTCAGATGACCACTACAGTTGGATGTTGAGTACTTCTGTACTCATGATACTACCCCCAAACTCTATTCAGGGTTCTTCATCGACAACAGGTATGGTGATCGACGTTTCACGTGGAGACTCGACGACGACTAGTTAGGTGGATCCCGGCGGAGGGCCTGGACCCGTGTGGTTAGGAGATTGATGTTTTTCTCTTTGCCACTAGGCCTTTTCTTGTAGTCTGTACCCAGACATGTATCTTCCGCTGTTGTATTATATCTGAGGCAGTTGTATGCCGATTGTATGAGATGTTGTATCCTGTATCTGTAATGTTGTGATATCATGTTGGAAATCCGGGTTATATGGCTTTGTCATATGTCGCGGTGGGACCGATATGTGCTTCGTCCCCGGATCCGGGTGGAAACACCTAGATCTGGAACAGTACCGCATATCGGGCCTTACAACTTGGTATCAGAGCCTTACCGACTGTAGGACCCCCTCTATGGCTGAAGTCGAGTATAGACAAAAACTATTTTGTAGTTACTAAGTTAGTTATCGGAGAGTAGGATTCTTTTACATCTTACCCTTGCTCTGGCCAAGACAAGTGTCGTAAGTGTTTTAATCTCGACTTACCCCCTTTCCAATTCTAGGATATCAAGAGTGTGGAGTATCGGAACCGTTACAATGCCTTGATTGCAGCGTATTGTCTCGACTCCGATCTCAGGTTGGGAAATCCTGTAGTACCTTTAGCTCTCCCTACTCTAGGTAAACATCTTGGTCTTCTGTTGACTTCAGTTCTCCTGCCGAGTATCCTCACGATTTCAGTGAGAATGCTTCCCTTGATCGTCGCTTTCAACTGTCGTTCTTCCTTTTGACACTGACGGTTTCGTTTTTCCGACGATGTCGTCTCTCTGCGGAAATTTATCTGAACCGAAATTCGACGTCGACATGGAGCAGGGTCTCTTGTTGGTGGAGTTGAAGATCGTTGTCTCTCTTTTCTCTTCCCCTCTCCCCCGGATCATCCTGGATCTCGGGACGAGATCCCTTGTTGGTGGTGTTGTATTGTAACAACCCAGTTTTCACAAAAATTAAAAATTTTGTTTTCGGTGTGAATTTTTTGATTTTTTGATTTGTTTGTGGTGTTTGCATCCCCGATTTATCGATCGGCGATTATTTTTTCCCCTCTGATCTCGTATCGGACGGAGACTGGCCGTTGCCACCCTGACACTCGACCTTTGCGACACCGGGTTTCACCCGATCACCGTCGCGAAAATCGCACGAGACCAGCCGCAGCCAACGGAACGAAAAACCCCGTTTAATAAATAAACGGGTTATTTTTATAGCGCACCAGAAAGTGCTCTCGGAACGGTTCCAGCGCTAGGTGAACGCCGCCAGCTCGACGTGCTGATCGCGCAGTTCGAAGTTTTACCCGAATCGGAGGTCCTGTGGACCCCCGGCGGTCAGAAACGTAAACACCGCGCGCGAGAGAAAAACCGGGGATGTTTTTGCAAACTACCATCCACCAGGGATATTTAAAGACCACCACACTCCCACCCATTTCTAGGGTTTCCCTAGTCCAAAATTGCAGCCACCCCCCTAAGAATTGCCCAGATCTGCCCAATAAACCCCCAAATCCGAAAAAACCCTAGCCCAATTGCTCCTGGACGTCCGATCGGGCGATCGGAGGTCCACGAGCGCGCCACGTAACCTACCTGCTCTCTCTCTCCTCGCGCAGCCGCCTCCACGCAGCGGGCTCACCACGCCGCCGCTGGACCGAAGCCGCCGCCGCCACCTCGCTCCGGCCAATCGGGCCGCCGTGTGCCACGGCCAGCCACCCCCTCTTCCTCCCTCACCCTTTCCCCTCACCTCGCCTGGGACCTCACCACCCCGCTTCCCCTGCAGGTCACCGTCGGACGCGAAGGCCGCCCGCCATGGCCATGGCTCGGCCAGCCGAGCTCACGGCGGGGCTCTCACCGCCGGCTCCTCCCAACGGTCGGGCCCGGTCTCCTCCAGCCGCCCCTGGAACCCCGCACCCCCTCCCGCCTTCCTCGACGCCTCCCAAGGCTGGAGCTACCGCCACCTACCGCGGTCGTCGCCGCCGGCACCCGACGGGATCGGGCGGCGTCCTGATCCAGCCGCTACCCCGCTGTGGGCCGGCCCAGATCCCGCAGCCGCCGCGCGGTCCAGCTAGGCCGAGAGGCCCAGTCAGCCACGGCCTCCTCTGGCCAGATGGGCCGAGCCCTTGGTGAGGGCCCGTTCATTTTTTTCCGTGGAACCCTGTTTTTTTTCTAAGTCCCTGGAATTTTGCTGCTGATTCGATTTTGCACCGTTAATAACGCTTAAACCGTAGCTCCGATGAACGTGCCCCCAAAACGAAAGTTGCTCAGTTTTGCGTGCTCTAGCGTTCGTATGTAGAAGTTTTTCCATTTGAGGCCGTCTAGGTAGTTTATTTCTGCGTTGAAGTGGGCATCAGGCCGTTAAATGCTTTTATTTCCTGTTAAGTGCTGCTGTTATTATTTTATTGCAACTTCGGGTGACGATTGCTTCGCAACCGTTCATCGGAATTGATTGATTCCTTTTGCTTTGCGTTAAGCATTGTTTCTACTTCAGTTTCATGCATTCACATGCCATAATTCCTTGATGCATCATGATTGTATCTTGCTCCAAAGTAGCTATCCTGATGTTAATGTGTTGCTATGCTGAAAACTGTTATTTTGTTGCAACTTCGGTCGACGAGTGTGTCGCGACAGTTTATCGGAGTTGAGTGATTCCAATTGCATATTTTTAAGCATCATGTCTACTTTCATTACATGTATTGCATCTTCATGTTAGTAATCCTGGTCATATAGATATTTAGCTCCAAAGTTTCTATGCTGCTGTTTTTGACAGCCACCTCTGTTTTTCACCAAGTCTGTTACTTTGCGATGCCATGTTGTTTGCTTAATATCTTTTGATCTATGATGCCTTTTTGCATGATTCTTTTTGCCATGCCTTCCCTGTCATGTCTAATATAGTTCATATCATTTGTGAGCATGTTTGCATTGATTAACCTGTTCATGCATTGCTGTAAAGTGTGCTTCCCGATGTTGGCAGTTTGTGCCCGTAACTTGTTTTGCTTGTATCTTTTTAACCGTAACTCCGTTTGGGGTGTTCTTTATATGTAAACTGATTAGTTTTTTGTGTACTTTGTGTTTATGCTATTGTTTGCTGTTGTTAGCCAACCTAAAATATGGTTTAGGACAGAAAAATACCAAATCTTTTAATCATCGTGATGCACTTAGTGATATGCCATGTTTCGGATGTGCCTCACTTAAATTGACTAGCATAGATAGTTTAATTTGTGCTTCACCTCTTGACATGTTTTTGTGCTATGCCATGCTTTCTTGAGTTGCCATGTTGATAACCGTTGGTTGATCACCTGTAGCTAAACAACTTGAACCACCGTAAACGTGCGGTATTCGTCGTGTGTGACCGACACCCCACTTAAACTGTTAGTAACCACTCTCAACTGTAGGTGCGATGTCTCGTGTTGCCTTATTTTTGATGCTTGCTCGTGTTTGCCTCGTAGTAATAGATGCTTGCTCGTTGATTGCTTACCAGTGTTTATCATCTTGTGTGCTTCCGCGGGTACCTCTCGGAGATGATGCGAGCTTGCGATCGACTACACCTTCAGAACCCGACTTATCAACAGGCAAGGACTATACATTACTTATGATCCATTCTATTTCAACCAGCGGTTTGCATGCTAGTCTAGGTTAGGTTCGATCTTTGATCCTACCACATGTTTACAGCCTCTTTCAAACCGATACAGCCATGTCCCCTCCCAGCAAACCTTGTACTGCTATGTTACCATTGCTCGTTGCTCAGCCCTTGCTTAGTATGCATGCCTAGGATGCTATGATGTTACCCTGTTACTCCTTGGTTTGGGATATCACATTATCATTATTGTTGTTGATTATATGATTATTATAAATGTTGATTATACTCGACGAAGGGTGGAAGGTCTAGGCTATCCCGCCCCGACACTTTGTTCCATTCGAATCACCTAGGACCCGAGTTCCGGGTATTGGTTTTAAGACTGATCGTGCCTAACCGCATGTGGGATTCTATGGGGTCCCCTTTTCCTACCTACCTAGCTTAAAAGATTTCTAGTGGTGGCCCAAGCTGATTTACCATTTGAAAACGTGTGTGTGCTTGGTTGGGCCCCCAGCTGTTTTAAAACAACTTGGGCCAGTGGAGACATTGTTTCTCTGTTGGTCCACCCGATCAGCTAGGACCCGGTTTCCCATGTGTGATTAACTGGCAATCTGACCTGCGTCAGACGGAAGAGTCTGATCCGAGAGCATGGCCGGCTTTTGGATTGGGTGTCGACTCCCTAGGGGCCACCCGGATTTATTCGTTGTTAGCTAGAGGGACCTGTCGTTCCGGATCTCTTGGAACTAAATCATAAAATGGTTGCCTCTGATCGGTAGCAACTGAGAGAGATGGGCGTGTGTGCGGAGCCTTGTAATGGGCAGTTGGTACACCCCTGCAGGGTTAAATCTTTTTGAGAAGCCGTGTCCATGGTTATGGACGACTTGAGACCTACTCCTTGTTCATAGACAACAACAACTGAGATAATCTTAATATAACTTGATCAACGTGTGTGTGTGTGCCTTGATTTCTTCTTCTTCGTCGGGATGCGAAGAGGAGGACAAGGATAGGATATGTGTTATGTTTGCGTAGTAGTTGATAGCAAGACTTGTTGGAGGCGATTCCTCATCGAATGCTTGGCTTCTTATCTTACTCTCTAGATCGTTAGACACTTTAGAAATGCTAGTGCGGCAGCAACCTCACCACTTACCCCTTCCTTACCGTAAACTACTAGTTGTCCTAGAATGACGAGTGATGAAGTCCTTGCTGGGTCAGATGACCACTACAGTTGGATGCAGAGTACTTCTGTACTCATGATACTACCCCCAAACTCTTTTTAGGATTCTTGATCGACAAAAGGCATGGTGATCGACGTTTCACGTGGAGACTCGACGACGACTAGTTAGGCGGATCCCGGCGGAGGGCCTAGACCCGTGTGGTTAGGGGATCGATGTTTTTCTCTTTGCCACTAGGCATTTTCTTGTAGTCTGTACCCAGACATGTATCTTCCGCTGTTGTATTATATCTAAGGAAGTTTTATGCCGATTGTATGAGATGTTGTATCCTGTATCTGTAATGTTGTTATATCATCTTGGAAATCCGGGGCATATGGCTTTGTCATATTTCGCGGTGGGACCGATATGTGCTTCGTCCCCGAATCTGGGTGGAAACACCTAGATCTGGAACAGTACCGCATATCGGGCCTTACAGAAGAGTAGTACACCGAAGTGTTTACATAAGCAGGGGATTATCACTGCTCAGATAAGAGACATTACAAGGAAGGTTAAACAGAGGAATGGAAGGGAAAATGTGATGATACACAAGTATACGTATATATCTTTCCTAAGGGAAACCAGAGTAGGATATACTCGACCAAGTTGTATTGGCAGGGAGTCCAGGGAGCTTGTCGATGATAACACAAATCATCGAGGGACGGAGATGGTATTTCACAGGATGAATCCAATTGACACATGATAGAAGCCATGTAAGATTAGTCGGACAATAATCCACCAAAGGTCGGGTGGTGTACAGAGAGTCTGGTATGAGTATCGGTACTCAACCAAGAAGAAAGAATGCAAAGGCATGAGATGGTAGAAGCATCAGAATAATTCGACGCTTAAGTACAAAGGAATTATGATTTCCAGATCGGGAGGTGGATGTAATTATCCATATAGACTGATCGGTGGTGGGGGATTGCAAAGGCGATGAACACGTAGGTTCTCGGGAATTTATCGAAGAGTATCTTCGGCGTCTTCAGGTGAAGGAAGCGATCATCTTGGGTGAAGGGCTCTCCGGGTAGATGCGACCACGACATCCTAATGTCAGAGTTAGCAAAATTTCCCGAAAGGATAAGAGCGTAGAATCCCATAGTAATGCTACGGAGAAAAAGGATCCTAATCCCATCCAGTTTGCGATGTGGGCCGATAAGCCACACGACACTGTTAGTAAAGTAGTTTTGCAAAGACTAGACTCGACTTCGACCAAGGAGTTGGAGGGGGGTTTCCTATAGGCAGTTGGCTCTGATACCAACTTGTGACGCCTCCGAAATCAAACCGTGTACAGTAATCATACATGCAAGGTACACGATCGAGATAAGGGACTCACGGTGTGATATCACAACACAACTCTACAAATAAAATAATACAAGTTGTTTAATACAAGCCAGGGGCCAGGAGGGCTCGAATACAACAGCTCGAGAGCACAAGGTTAGCGGAAGAAATAGTATCTGAGTACAGACACAAGGATACAAGGTTGCCTTAAGAAGGCTAGCACAATATCAACACTCGATCGAAAAGGCAAGGCCTCCTTCCTGGGAACCTCCAAACTACTCCTGGTCAACGGGAACTCGACGTCGTAGAAGGCATCGGGGATCTTCATATTGCGGTGGTCGGAATCGGGGATCTCCTGCTCCTGGACTCCAAGGCTCCAACGTCGACTGCAACGGCCGATCAGGCAAAAAAAAGGGGGAAATAAATCAAGGGTGAGTATCTAGCATACCCGCGTGTCTTACGTCTGCTACTAAGCATTTATGCATTGTATCAAACGGAAAGGGGAGGCTGTATATAGTGGACTGCATGATAGAAAAGTAGAATAAGGAAGAGAAGCTAGGCCTATCGAAGACTAGCATCTTCCGATGAGTCTTGAAGCATGAGAAGAGAATAGCCAATAGTACAATAGCTTGGCCTATCGAAGAAGTTGCTGCACCATTGTATAATAGTAAGTTGTAATAATTAACAATTATATATGCCTCCGAGTTCCCTTCCTCGACTACCAGCGAGGAAAAGAAAACGGAACCAACAGTTTGATAGTAATAGTTTGTAGTAGTAGGCTCTGGCTTCTGCATAAAGCGTCCTGTTACCGTGGACACGGCTATTCGAATAGATCAAACTCCCTGCAGGGGTGCACTACTGTTCAGCCTGCACGCTCAGATCTCCAGGGTGGCGTACACCATGTTAGGGAATGCCCCACCAAGGCTATCCGACGCGCCGAGGCCCATCCTACGGCTCATCAGAGAGGTCCCCGCCGGTCTACAGCCCTAAGGGCAAGGGGGTCATGGGCCTATCACCCCTCGCTCTCCGGGTCGTTGTGAGGAGGGTGAATTCCAGCGCCGCAGCGCTATCCGTCCCTGCCACAATGCTGAACTGGACGTATTTCAGAGCTTTCGAACGAGACCACAACGCGGAGGGCCCACACCGTAATCCTACCATCAAGTGAAACGTGGAGGAATCACCCTCGATGGTACACTTGAAGAGGTTCGACCGAGACATCAGCGGAATGAAGTAAAGAGGAATATTCTCGTATCATCCCGGTGATGCCGAGACACCAGCGGAATGAACTAAAGAGGAATACCCTCGTATCATCCCAGTGATGCTACTCTACTGAGCCGACGAGAGTGAAATACGAGTTCATCCACTCGTAAGTCAAACTCGAAGCGACTCGGCAGAGTCTCGCCGTTGTAGGTTCCCTAGGGCGTCTGCATTGATCCGTACCTGTTGCAGTTATAATATTAGGTAATCCACGTTCACTCACCAGAGTGATCACGGTCCACTATTCTAAACCTAGCTAACAATGCGCAGGGTTCACTGCTGAATATTACATATATTTATAAGGCAGCATAGGACAAAGGACGGTACATCAAGGGGTGACAATGACAGGCTATTCAATTGAATAGGATTGTAACGTAGGAGCAACAGTAACAATGCCTAGTGAAAGAAAGTACGGAAAAGGTAGGCGATATCTGGGGAAGGAAAATGGCTCTGCTTGCCTGGAAGTTCGATAGTAGAGGTACAGTCGTCGCCGAAGTAGTCGATCACAGGGGCATCAGCAGCGGACGTCGGGACTATCGGACAATAAGAGAGGGGGAAGAAACAATAAATACATTGCAATAATAGAAATACAAAGGTATGACAAAGCATATACAAAGCAACGGGGCTCTAACGCGGTGTTAGTTGATTTGCACGGAGCGGGAATTTATCCGGTGATGACTCGTCAGTACCGGTTTATTACCGGACAGACGATCTGAAGGGGAAGGTTCCATGCCTGCAGTGTTAGAGACATCTGACAGAAATGTGGATAGTGTATCCATGCTCGTTGATCCATTCTGAATAACTTTCATGTTCAGAACAATTTGATCCGGAAAGTTTTACTGGCTCCGGTCGTCTGACAGATAGATGAACCGGAGTAGAAATGTTCCACGTTCAGTAGGTTAGAGGGGTGTGGTGGTTATATGGGTAGCGTATTTGGATTCGTGATATTTTCTGATCAACTTTGAGGTATAAAGTTTTTGAATCTAACTTACTTTTTAAAAGATATTCAATTTTGAAGTTTAAATCAATTTAAAACAATTTCTAGAATTTCTTTTATTATTTAATCCTAACATTATCCACAACAGTACTGACATGTGGGCTCCACATGTCAGCCACACATTTGAGAAATTCAATTAATTAAATCTAATTAACCAGTGGGTTCCCACTGTCATAAGCACATATTATAATTAATCAATTTAATTAACTCCTAAATAGGTAGGACCCACATGTCATTCTAACAGAGACAATTAAAATTTGTTTAATTTAACTAATGGCCATGGGCCCACAAGTCATTGACTTAGAGGGGTTTATTTTCATTTTTGTTAAGCTTTGCTTAGGGGTTATACTCAGGGGAGGGTACCACGCGTCAGTGTGAGGGGGGGGGGGGGGGTTACGGACGAGCACACGGGCTCACCGGTGACAAGGGGCTCGGGGGAGAGGCCGCTCCGGCGAGCCCCGGCACGGGAGGCGCGACGGGGGGGGGGGGGAGGTGTGGCCGGGGGAGGTCAGGCGCAGGAAGGGGCGTCGGCGGCTTGGGGCTGCGCCCATGGCGTGGCTCGGCCACGACGGCCACGACAGGAGCCTTTCAGGCGAGCGGGCTGCGGTGAGGGGGTGTAGTCGCGCGCGGCAATTGTGTGCACGCAGATGCACGGTCGGGCGCGGAGCATGCGCGGGCGGACCGTCATGGTTCAGGGGGCGACGCAAGGCCATGGTGAGCACAACGATGGGTGGAAGCAAGGCACGGTTGCGCCTACCGTGAACGGACGATGGTGGGGGCAAGGGGAAGAATGGGAGGAGCTCACAGCGAGTTGCAGGGCGGCCGGGAGCTCAGGGAGAGACTCGGAGGAGCTGGAGTGGCGTGCATCGCCGTCGAGGAGGCGCGCGGCATCGGTGGCCGTAGTGGCGAAGATGGTGATGGTGTCGTCGACGCGGTCCGTCCACCAAATTGGCGTGCTTGGTCGACGGGGACGAGCACCAGCGGGCTCCCGTATGTCCTGGCGTGGCTCGGGGTGGCCGGAGGCCCCGGTGATGACGACGACGTGGAGGCGACGGCTCGGCGCCGCGAGGGGAGGAACGATGCGAGGAGGAGGAAAGCGGAAAGGGGGGCAGCTAGGGTTGAGGAGGGGGCTGCGGTGGCCTCCTTATAGGCCAAGGGGGGCAGGTGTTGGCCATCCATAGCCATGGCTTCCGTGGATGCACGCCATGGTGTCTCCCTCTGCCCCTGTAGCGAGAGGTAGGGGAAAGGGGAATACGGTGGGCTGGGCTAGTCCCAATGGGAGGTTGTGCCCTAGGCGTAGGATAGGTTTCTTTTCTTTTTATTTCATTTTTTTTGTTTCTCCTAGCTATTTATTTTGTTTATCCATCAAATGGAAATTTGTAGAATATGTCACTTGTTGCAATAGCTGTGTTGCACCTTATTGTGATACTACAAAAAGTTTGAGCTCTAAGAAAATTCATTTGAATATTGTTGCTTATTTAAAAATTATTTTTGGTGCTGCTCTGCTACTGTTATTAATTATATAGGTTATTTAAGGACTTCAATAATTATAGGTTGCTAACATTCCATGGTCAAACTATTATTAGAAAGTTTTTGGATATTTTTTCATAATTTTTAGTGCAACTTTACTTTTCACTTTTATTTTGAAAATTTTAATTAGGTTGGGATTTGAATGGCATATGATCAAGGATGATCATCACATGCAATCAAGGTAACTTGGCATTAACCAAAGGTGATTACTGTGGGTGAAACCCGGGGCGTTACAAATCTCCCCCACTACAAAGAATTCTCGTCCCGAGAATTAACACTAGTGTAAGGGGTAAGGTTTCGGTTTCGTATTCTAACAATTCTTCTAGTGCTTGTTGCCCTTCTTGATGAAGTTAATCCTTCTCGTTGATGTCTTCATTTTTCTGCATTAGTGCATCTCGATGAGTGGTCATCCTTCATCCAGGGTCTTCATCGTACTTACGAATAGGCTCGTAGGAAAACTTGAGGGGGGTCGGATCGGTACCAGGTCAATCAACCAAGTTCGTCCGAGGGAATGGGGTACAAAGTATCTCTCGAGTTTAAACTCAGGTAATACATCGAGAGAAACAAAAGAAGGTATGAGAATCTCAAGCGGATAGGCATGCATTCAATGCCGATAACGGATGATGGAAAGGGGTTCCAGAGCATCAGGCATAAGCATTGCGTCTGATATCGGTCCGGATATCACAATGTAGGTGACTCGTGAATGGCATACGAGGTCAAGCACGAGGAATAATCCTTGGGAACCGGGATCTACAAAGAAGTCAGGTTTCGATCCTGTGGAACTGTGGGTTATGGGCCCACATTGAATAAGAAGGGTGGTGACAATCAATGGGATCAAGTTGCAAGGTATGTCAGAGAAGAACTTGGCAGCTTTGTCAGCAAAAACGTCGGTACCAAGGGCGAGGAACGAAGAGAATCATTTTCCTACTCGTTAAAACGAGGCAGACCAATCGGCAAAACTCTCGTCCATCGGTGGTAACCGAAAGGTTATCCATGATAGTAATAGGTTGTACTGGCAGAGTAGTACACCGAAGTGTTTACATAAGCAGGGGATTATCACTGCTCAGATAAGACACATTACAAGGAAGGTTAAACAGACCAATGGAAGGGAAAATGTGATGATACACAAGTATACGTATATATCTTTCCTAAGGGAAACCAGAGTAGGATATACTCGACCAAGTTGTATTGGCAGGGAGTCCAGGGAGCTTGTCGATGATAACACAAATCATCGAGGGACGGAGATGGTATTTCACAGGATGAATCCAATTGACACATGATAGAAGCCATGTAAGATTAGTCGGACAATAATCCACCAAAGGTCGGGTGGTGTACAGAGAGTCTGGTATGAGTATCGGTACTCAACCAAGAAGAAAGAATGCAAAGGCATGAGATGGTAGAAGCATCAGAATAATTTGACGCTTAAGTACAAAGGAATTATGATTTCCAGATCGGGAGGTGGATGTAATTATCCATATAGACTTATCGGTGGCGGGGGATTGCAAAGGCGATGAACACATAGGTTCTCGGGAATTTATCGAAGAGTATCTTCGGCGTCTTCAAGTGAAGCAAGCGATCATCTTGGGTGAAGGGCTCTCAAGGTAGATGCGACCACGACATCCTAATGTCAGAGTTAGAAAAATTTTCCGAAAGGATAAGAGAGTAGAATCCAAGAGTAAAGGTACGGAGAAAAAGGATCCTAATCCCATCCAGTTTGCGACGTGGGCCGATAAGCCACACGACACTTTTAGTAAAGTAGTTTTGCAAAGACTAGACTCGACTTCGACTAAGGAGTTGGAAGGGGGTTTCCTACAGGAAGTTGGCTCTAATACCAACTTGTGACGCCCCCGAGATCAGACCGTGTATAGTAATCATACACGCAAGGTACACGATCGAGATCAGGGACTCACGGTGAGGTATCACAACACAACTCTACAAATAAAATAATACAAGCTGTTTAATACAGGCCAGGGGCCACGAGGGCTCGAATACAACATCTCGAGAGCACAAGGTTAGCGGAAGCAATAGTATCTGAGTACAGACACAAGGATACAAGGTTGCCTTCAGAAGGCTAGCACAAAATCAACAATCGATCGAAAAGGCAAGGCCTCCTGCCTGGGAACCTCCAAACTACTCCTGGTCAACGGGAACTCGATGTTGTAGAAGGCATCGGGGATCTTCACGTTGTGGTGGTCGGCATCGGGGATCTCCTGCTCCTGGACTCCAAGGCTCCAACGTCGACTGCAGCGGCCGATCAGGCAAAACAAAAATGGGGAAATAAAGCAAGGGTCAGTATCTAGCATACCCGCGAGTCTTACGTCCACTGCTACGCATTTATGCTTTGTATCAAACGGAAAGGGGAAGCTGTATATAGTGGACTGCATGATAGAAAAGCAGAATAAGGAAGAGAAGCTAGGCCTATCGAAGACTAGAATCTTCCGACGAGTCTTGAAGCATGAGAAGAGAATAGCCAACAGTTCAATAGCATGAATGTAATAACCATGCAACAGAAGTTGCTGCAGCATTGTATAATAGTAAGTTGTTATAATTAACAATTATATATGCCTCCGAGTTCCCTTCCTCGACTCCCAGCGAGGAAAAGAAAATGGAACCAATAGTTTGATAGTAATAGTTTGTAGTAGTAGGCTCTGGCTTCAGCATAAAGCGTCCTGTTACCGTGGACACGGCTATTCGAATAGATCAAACTCCCTGCAGGGATGCACTACTGTTCAGCCTGCACACTCGGATATCTAGGGTGGCGTACACCTTGTTAGGGAATGCCCCACCGAGGCTATCCGACACGCCGAGGCCCATCCTACGGCTCATCAGAGAGGTCCCCGCCGGTCTACAGCCCTAAGGGCAAGGGGGTCATGGGCCTATCACCCCTCGCTCTCCGGGTCATTGTGAGGAGGGTGAATTCCAACGCCGCAGCGCGATCCGTCCCTGCCACAATCCTGAACTAGACGTCTTTCAGAGCTTTCGATCGAGACCACAACGCGAAGGGCCCACATCGTAATCCCACGTGAAGGTAGTGCGTACAAGCCTTTGCGGCCTCTCAAGTCATCCACCTGAATCGTTGAGCATTTTATTATTATCTGTCAGGACAACCATTATCATTGCCCCTTTCTGGGTGAGTCGCGGACAACGACAGCAGTCAAGACCACCAATAACGTCGGTGCCTGCCCTGACGTCCCACCAACTCGTGCGGTTACCAACAAGGTGAACCGTCTCCTTACCTTGTCTCGCGTTTGCTCTTTGAAGAGCTCGACTTTCGTACAACAGGATACCTCTCGACCACGTACAGTACCAGGCTCGCCGCACACCGGTGGAATACACCTGACCTGTCGTTCCGCTAAGATACCCTGTGCGGGCACCGTTGGGTCACCCGACTCCTTACCTGTAAGGACACCAGTTGATTTGAGTGCCTGCCATCAAGTGAAACCAGGAGGAATCACCCTCGATGGTACACTTGAAGAGGTTCGACCGAGACATCAGCGGAATGAACTAAAGAGGAATATTCTCGTATCACCCCTGTGGTGCCGAGACACCAGCGGAATGAACTAAAGAGGAATACCCTCGTATCATCCCAGTGATGCTACGCCACTGAGCCGACGAGAGTGAAATACGAGTTCGTCCACTCGTAAGTCAAAGTCGAAGCGACTCGGTAGAGTCTCGCCGTTGTAGGTCCCTAGGGTGTCTGCATTGATCCGTACCTGTTGCAGTTAAAATATTAGGTAATCTGCGTTCACACACCAGAGTGATCACAGCCCGCTATTCTAAACCTAGCTAACAATGCGCAGGGTTCACTGCTGAATATTACATATATTTATAAGGAAGCATAGGACAAAGGAGGGTACATCAAGGGGTGATTATGACAAGCTATGCAATTGAATAGGATTGTAACGTACCAGCAGCAGTAACAATGCCTAGTGCAAGAAAGTACGGAAAAGATAGGCGATATCTGGGGAAGGAAAATGGCTCTGCTTACCTGGAAGCTCGATAGTAGAGGTACGGTCGTCGCCGAAGTAGTCGATCACAGGGGCATCAGCAGCGGACGTCGGGACTACCGACAATAAGAGAGGGGGAAGAAACAATAAATACATTGCAATAATAGCAATACAAAGATATGACAAAGCATATACAAAGCAACAGGGCTCTAACGTGGTGTTAGTTGATTTGCATGGAGCGGGAATTTATCTGGTGATGACTCGTCAGTACCGGTTGATTACCGGACAAACGATCCGAAGGGGAAGATTCCATGCCTGTAGTGTTAGAGACATCTGACAGACATGTGGATAGTGTATCCGTGCTCGTTGATCCATTCTGAATAACTTTCATGTTCAGAACATTTTCATCCGGAAAGTTTTACCGGCTCCGGTCGTCTGACAAACAGATGAACCAGAGAATAATGTTCCACGTTCGGTAGGTTATATGGGTGCGGTGGTTATACGGGTAGCGTATTCGAATTCGTGATATTTTTTCTGATCAACTTTGATGTATAAAGTTTTTGAATCTGACTTATGGTTTAAAAGATATTCAATTTTGAAGTTTAAATCAATTTAAAAAAAATTCTAGAATTTCTTTTATTATTTAATCCTAACATTATCCAGAACAGTACTAACATGTGGGCTCCACATATCAGCCACACTTTTTAACAATTCAATTAATTAAATCTAATTAACCAGTGGGGTCCCACTGTCATAGGCACATATTATAATTAATCAATTTAACTAACTCGTAAATAGGCAGGGCCCACATGTCATTCTAACAGAGACAATTAATTTTTTTTTAATTTAACTAATGGCCATGGGGCCACAAGTCATTGACTTAGAGGGGTTTATTTTTATTTTTGTTAAGCTTTGATTAGGGGTTAATCTTAGAAGAGGGCCCCACCCGTCAGTGTGAGGGGGGGGGGGGTTACGGACGAGCACACGGGCTCACCGGCGACAAGGGGCTCGGGGGAGAGGCCGCTCCGGCGAGCCTCGGCGAGGGAGGTGCAGCGCAGGCAGGGGCGTCGGCGGCTTGGGGCTGCGCCCATGGCGTGGCTCGGCCACGGCGGGAGCCAGCCAGGCGAGCGGGCTGCGGTGAGGGGGTGTTGTCGCGCACGGCAATTGTGTGCACGCCGATGCGCGGTCGGGCGCGGAGCATGCGCGGGAGGAGCGGCCATGGTTCTGGGGGCGACACACGGCCATGGTGAGCACAACGACGGGTGGAAGAAGGGCACGGTTGCGCCTACGGCGAACGGACGACGGTGGGGGCGAGGGGAAGTATGGGAGGAGCTCACATCGGGCTGCAGGGCGGCCGGGGGCTCAGGGAGAGACTCGGAGGAGCTGGAGTGGGGTGCGTCGCCGTCGAGGAGGCGCACGACATCGGTGGCCGTAGTGGGGGGAAGATTGTGATGGTGTCGTCGACGCGGTCCGGCCGCCAAATTGGCGTGCTTGGTCGACGGAGACGAGCTCCAGCGGGCTCCCGGACGTCCTGGCGTGGCTCCGGGTGGCCAGAGGCCCCGGTGGTGATGACGACATGGAGGCGAAGGCTCGGCGCCGCAAGGGGAGGAAAGATGCGAGGAGGAGGAAAGCAGAAAGCGGGGTGGCTAGGGTTGAGGAGGGTGCTGCGGTGGCCTCATTATAGGCCAAGGGGGGGGGGGGCAGGTGTTGGCCATCCACAACCATGGCTGCCGTGGATGCACGCCACGGCGTCTCCCTCTGCCCCTGTAGCGAGAAGTAGGGGAAAGGGGAATGGGGTGGGCTGGGCTAGGCCCAATGGGAGGCTGTGCCCTAGGCGTAGGATAGGTTTCTTTTCTTTTTATTTCATTTTGTTTTGTTTCTCCTAGCTATTTATTTTGTTTAGCCATCAAATGCAATTTTGTAGAATATGTCACTTGTTGCAATAGCTGTGTTGCACCTTATTGTGATACTACAAAAAGTTTGAGCTCTAAGAAAATTCATTTCAATATTGTTGCTTATTTAAAAATTCTGTTTGGTGCTGCTTTGCTACTGTTATTAATTATATAGGTTATTTAAACACTTCAATAATTATAGGTTGCTAACATTCCATGGTCAAACTATTGTTATAAAGTTATTGGATATTTTTTCATAATTTTTAGTGCAACTTTACTTTTCACTTTTATTTTTAAATTTTTAATTAGGTTGGGATTTGAATGACATATGATCAAGGGTGATCATCACATGCAAGCAAGGTAACTTGGCATTAACCAAAGGTGATTACCGTTGGTGAAACCCGGGGCGTTACACCGGGGCTCCGAGTGCTAAGATTGGGGAGTTGCCCACTACCTTTTACTTTTGCTTTTTAGTCTTGTTAGTTTACCATTCCATTTTTATCTGTGTGTCTTATATAAAAAATTACAAAAAAATCAGCCACACTTGTTGTTACTATGGGTTCCACTGAAAATACCAAGTTATGTGACTTCACTAGTCATAACAACAAAGACTTTATCTGCACTCCTATTGTCACACCTGCCACTTCAGCTACCTCTTATGAAATTAAACCTGCTTTGCTAAACCTTGTTATGAGAGATCAATTATCTGGTGCTGGAGATGATGATGATTTACACTTAAATAATTTTGTTGAGTAATGTGATATGCAATAGTATCAAGAAGTAGAAGGCGATGTTGTTAAGCTCAAGATTTTTCCTTTCTCTTTGAGGGGAGAAGCAAAAATCTGGTTTCAATCTTTGGCTAGGAATAGCATAGATTCTTGCGGTAAGTGCAAAGATGCTTTTATTGGCAAGTATTACCCACCTGCTAAAATTATCCAATTAAGAAGTAACATTATGAATTTTAAGCAATTGGATACTGAACACGTTGCCCAAGCTTGGGAACGCATGAAATCTCTTGTTAAGAAATGTCCTACACATGGTTTGACTACCTGGATGGTTATCTAGACATTTATGCAGGCTTGAACTTTACCTCGCGGAACCTGTTAGATTCGGCCGCGGGAGGAACCTTTATGTCAACTATATTTGGTGCTGCCAAAAAGCTTCTCGATGAGATGATGACCAATTATTCCCAATGGCACACAGAACGCGCTCCAACAGGTACGAAGGTAAACTCTGTCGAGGAGATTACCTCCCTAAATGAAAAAGTTGACTTAATTATGTCTCTACTTACGAAGCAACCCTCTATTGATCCTCATGATGTTCCTTTAAATTCTTTGGTTGCTCAGGAACAAGTAGATGTGAACTTTATTGCTAGAAACAACTTTAACAACAATGCTTATAGGGGCAATTTTGCTAGTAATCCTAGACCTTTTCCATCCAACTATGGGAACTAAAACACCTATCCTAGCAAAAAGAACCCTACTTATGAACAAGAAAACATGCTTAGAGACTTTATCACTACCCAGAAAGCCTTCAAAAAGAGTGTGGAAGAGAAGTTAGCTAAATTAGATAATCTTTCTTTGAAGGTAGACAGCTTAGCCTTTGATGTTGAGATGCTAAAATTTAGACCCTCTCCCCTTGAGGACAGGAAAGCCACTCCTATTAATGCTATCCAATTACAAATTAACGAAAATATTAGGATGATGGCTAAGCTTAAAGAAAGATGGGCTAGAGAAAAAGAGGAAGATGATAGAATTCAGAGCCTTCCTACACACCACACCGTTTCCACTATCCAAATTGTTGAGGATACCGAAAATATTAGCACCCAATTCACTCCAAGTCCCATTGGACCTATCTATAATAACTAAATAGTTCATCCCCACTAATCTATTTATCTTGACATGCAAGCTATCCACATCATCAAGAAGGCCCACCATGTAAAAATTCTTCCACTAACTCTTCATGCCCACATTAACTTTGCATCCTATCACAAATAAATAAAACTTTTTATGCACTCAACCTCACAATTTATAAGCAACTTTTTTTATAGAAAATCAAATTATGAGTTACATCACATTTTATTTTTCTATGTGACATTTTTAAATACACATCCAAAGTTCCTATCATTGTTTTAGATTTAGCCAAGGGTGGACATGTTTTCTCTCTCTCTACTCGACGTTTTTTTCGTCTCATATAACCTCGTCGATATATTGTCAAGTAACTAAATCAACAAAACAAAAATCAAAGTGATTTTTTGATTTTTTATCAAATTTTCTTAAACTTTTTACTTTAAATAATATTTATTTCGAAAAAGAATTAATTATCAAATTATACTATGTTTCATAAAAAAATGTGTGTGTTTTAAAACATCAAATTATTTCTTAATAGTTCCGCAGCAACGCGCGGGGTATCATCTAGTTAATGGTGATGCTAATACCTCAACAGTAGAAGATGAAAGTCCTATGAACATAGAGGGTTTCAAACAAGTAAGCCTAGATGACACTACTACCACCTTTGATAGTAGTGATATTGATTTTGATAGTTTCACTCTCTCAGAAGTTATTAGCTTGTTACACAAAATGTCTAGAGACCCCCACACTAGCACTTTTAATCTTGCCTTCACGGAGCATATCACAAATGCTCTCATCAAAGCTAGGGAGGAGAAGCTTAGGATAGAAGCCTCCATACCTAGGAAGCTAGATGATGGTTGGGACCCTATGATTAAAATTAAATTAAATAACTTATCTTGCTATGGTTTATGTGACGCTTGGGCTAGTACCTCCGTCATGCCCGAAAGAATGTATGATATGTTTGAATTGAAACCTTTTGATTCTTTTTCTTTTGGGGTTCATCTTGTTGATTCTTCCGTAAAGAAACCTTTGGGGAAGATCGACAATGTTCTTATCATTGTCAATGACAACTATGTTCCCGTTGATTTTATTATTATGGATATAGAGTGTGAACCTTTATGTCCAGTTATTTTGGGACGTCCTTTTCTTCGCACCGTTGGTGCCATTATTGACATGAAAGAGGGGAATATAAAATTTCAATTCCCTCTCAAAAAGGGGATCAAACACTTCCCTAGAAATAAAATCAAGTTACCATTTGACTCTGTTACACGGGCTAGCTATTCTCTTTCTCTTGATAAAACTTGATTCTTCTTTTGCCTTATGCCTAGCTTAAAGGCGTACAAGAAAGCGCTTGTTGGGAGGTAACCCAAGATGTTTTTACTTCTGTTTTTAGTGGTCTTGATGATTGTTACTACTGTATAAACATCATTGTATCTTTATTTTCAGGCTTTGTGCCAAGTTATTGCCTCTTATGATAAGGGAAGCAAAAGTCGTGACATGTTGTCCAGAAAACAGATTCTGTCTTCTTGACCGGAAAAATAGGAACAAATCACCAGTTCATGTTTTTGATCTGAATTTTTTACACAACATGATATATACAATTGTGAAAGTTTCGTATGTTCTGAATTCTCTACTACCTGCTGTTCTATTTTTCACAGATTCTGCCATGTTTTTCCTCTCCTTACTTTTGCAAACCTTAATCTTGCTTTTTCTTTGCAAAACAATTTTGGAAATATGGAGAAACAGTAGCTCTTCAATAATATCTTTATATCCAGTGGGGGAAAATGATTTTATTAAGGGTACTAACCTCTCTAATCAGCTTATGATGAGTTATGTATGAAGGGAGTTTTCAAGTGTGCGATGGAAGATGATTAAAGAATATCCAGGAATGTCAAGTGCTCAAGCTTGGGGATGCCCCCATGCATCCCCAATAAATATTCAAGGAGACTAAAGAATCTAAGCTTGGGGATGCCCCCGTGCATCCCCTTCTCCATCAACAATCATAAGTTCGTCCTTGGTCTCACTATATTTTTATCACTTCATGCGTTATGTGCTATGCTTGGAGCGTCCCGCTCTTAGGTTTTATTTTTAGTTTTCTTTAGATTTTCTTGCTGTACATAACAAGTTATACCTCATATTACTTTGTGTGTAAGAGAAACACGCTCCACTCCAATCTAGAACACATCATAGGATTTTCAAGCCTATCTTTTTACTGTTGTGTGTTCTTTATCTTTTCGTAGCTACTGCCATGTTAGTTTTAGTCTTAGTTTGTCTTTAGCAAGAGCCTTGGCTTTTGTTTAGTTTGTTGCTGGAACTCTCTTTAGTTTTCATTTTTATCTTGTTAAGAGAGTTGGTTGTTGCACTGAGTTGTGTCTTGTCTTGAAAGTAGGTAATTGAGGTTGCTATTTAATTTTAGTAGTAACTTGAAATAGTTTTGAGGTATTGATGTGAGTAATGTCTGAACTTTTGGTGTCAAGAGCTCTAGACTATTAGTGATAGGTGTCGTATTTTGGGAAATCCATGTGTATTTTCAAAACCTACAAAACTAGTTCAGAACTCTAGCTACTAGATGGATCGCTAATCTTTGGAGGATCGGATATTAGAGTACACTAACGTAGCATGAGTCGAGGATGCACAAGGATAACCAAACCCCCATACACTCCTCCTCGGGGTACTTGTCTCTTTGTGAACCTCCTTATTAGATTGAGAGTTACCGATAATAAGTGCATGAGTTCTTCGGACAAAAGTAAGTATTGAAAGTTGACACTTCCACCTCCTCATATTTGCTAGCCTCTCTCGTGCCGTGCATTGCCTTCTTCTCACTCCGAGAGTTGGCGTCCACCTTCGCCGGTACATCCAAACCCTTGGCATGATACGCTCTGTCATCATAAACCTCCTTATATCTTTCCTCCAAACAGCCACCATACCTACCTATCAAGGCATTTCCATATCCTTTCCGAGATATATTGCCATGCAACATCCACCTCTTCATGACTTGATCTTCATGTCATACATGTTCCTGCTACACTGGCAGAGGCATAAATTGCATACATCATGATAGCTACATCTTCTTTATGTTTTGAGTACATTGTAAAGTGTGAAACATCTTCTATACCCTCTTGTAAATTAGAGTGTTGCCCTTAAGTGAGGAAAAGATCCCAAAGTGGACAAAATAAAAGATCCCAAAGAGGACAAATGAGAGTTAAATAGAAAGAGCCATTGAGGCCACCTTAGAATACAGAAAATAGAAAAAAGAGAAAATAAAAAAATAAAAAGAGAGAAAGGGGCAACACTACTATCCTTTTGATAGATCCACACTAGTACTCCCTCTTATCCTTGTACTCCATAGACATGATCATACATGCATATAGCTATGTGGGTACCTTCACACTATAGAACTTGGCTTGCATATTCCAAGGATGAGCCTCCTCAAAAGAGCTCTAGTCTTCATGAGCGAGCAAGTTAGATGCTGATACGTCCCAAACGTCTCTAAAATTTTTTCTTGCACCATGCATGTTTTGTGTGATATTGCTATGCTTTTGATACACTTTCATATCTTTTTATAACATATTTTGGAACTAACCTATTAATGTTTGCAAGAATGCACAAGTTCTTGTTTTTCTACTTTATGTGCAGGAATTACTTGGATAAAGGAAAAATCACAAAAGGAAGCCTTGTAAGAGTTGGACTCTAACTTTCCCGAAATATGTCCCCACTAGACAGGTTTAAAAGATCGCCTCAAACGGAAAAACTTAAAATTACAAAGTTGTAGGGAATTGTTTTCCGGTGGATCTAGACATAAAATTCGGCCCAATCGGAGTTCGGATGCTCCCCGGAGGACCGAAATACCGAAGATGTAATCTGGATGAAGGGAATCTGAGAGTCTATATAAAGAGAGGAAACCTAGGTCAAAGGACACCACGAAATTTCCTCCCCCTTGCCAGCAGTCTTGAGGGGGAGATCAATCTCCACAGCATCACCATCTCCAATGAAGAAGAAGGGGGCCAAGGGCCGTGGCCACCGCCGTGGCCGTGGGCGTCGCCGTGGCCGCCGCCGCCTCCATCTCCTTCATCTCCTCCGGGCTGCACCTCTCCATCAACAACTCTATCTCTCTCTCTCACCATGTCCATGTGTGAGTAATTTATCCTCGGGGCTGAGGTTTCTACCCGTAGCTATGTGGTCTTCTCTCTCTCCCATGATGTGATCTTGATTGTGATCATAGGCTATGTTAATCTAGGATGATCCCATGATGTTTCCGCTTCTTCTATGTATTGGATTGATGTCCTCACTTGATCTTATCTAGTATAATCCCCGAGCCCATGGTGACAGCGGTCTATTGGACATGGGTTAGAAGAATATTTTCATGAGTGCTTTCCTCTTTTGTGTGTGGATTGAAGATTGAGAGTCTCTTGGTGCTTGTCTTTGAGTATCCTCTAGATATGTTGTGGTGATTGTGGTACTCTCTTTGGATGACCGCGGTGACATTGGGAAATCCATAGATGAGAACTACGAACTCTGAGGTGTGCTTTTGTAGCCCTACACAATTCTCGTCCTCTCTTGACCACAAAGGAATGACCTCCGACTACGTCTCCATTGCATGTTTTATGGGGAATATCATGTGATTAGACTATGTTAATGTTGTTGGGAGTTGCCACTAGTGAAAGTATTAAGCCTAGGCCTTGTTTCCCGCCATTGTTACACCGTTTGTGCTCACTTTTTTCACATGTTTGCTTGTTGTATTTTTTATTACAGATTTATATTACCTTGCTTTGCCACACCTATCGCTCGTATTTTACCATCTCTTCGCCGAACTAGTGCACCTATACAACTCCTAGTATCTTAATTGCAGGGTTGCTTGCGAGAGACCATCTTCAACCTCTACTTCCCTGAGTTCGATAAACCTTAGGTCATCCACTTGAGGGAAATTGCTCATGTCCTACAAACCTCTGCGCTTGGAGGCCCAACATAGTCTACAAGAATAGAAGTGTGCGTAGACATCAATCTATTTCTGGCGCCGTTGCCGGGGAGGTAAGCGTTGAAGGTATATCTTTAGATCTTGCAATTAAATATTTGCGTTTCTTATTTTTATTTTTCACCAGTTATGCTTATTGAAAACTACACTCTTAGTTCGATGTTTGGGGAAGGCCGCTTTACCACGCCCGTGGTAGAGAAGTCTCCTCCACCTACTGAATGTATCCCGTTCAAAGTACCACTTGGGATAGTTGAAATAATTATTAATGATTGTTATGATGGGACAGTCAATACTAGTATTCATTTGTTGAAACTTACAGAACTTTGTGAGTTATTTAAGATTTCAGGTTTGACAAGAGGTGAAGACATGAAGAAATTATTTTCCTTGTCACTGAAAGGAAAAGCATTGTAATGGTATAGGCTACTAGATAATTCTCACCTGCTGGATTGGGAAGATATCCAGTCTCTCTTTTACTCCAAGTTTTATCCTCTTCATGAGGTCCATGAGAATAGGAATTATGTTTATAATTTCTATCCTCATGACGGAGAGAGCATAGCTCAAGCTTGGGGGAGACTGAAAACTTTAATGCTAAAATGTCCTAAACATGGGCTCCCCAAAGATATCATTAATACTAATTTTTATGCAAGGCTCTCTCGACAGGATAAAGACCTGCTCGATGCTTCCTCTATGGGTTCTTTCACAAATGAAAAGATTGATGCTAAATGGGAACTCCTTGAAAGAATTCAACGCAACACTGAAGATTGGGAAATCGACAAAGGTAAACATTCAGGTATAATTTATGAATATGATTGCATTATGTCCTTTGTTGAAACTGCAAGTTTTAATAAGTTTAGTGCTAAGTTTGGGCTTGATTCTCAACTCCTTGTTGATTTCCTCAAATCTTTTGGTTCACATCTTAATAGGCCTAAGGAGGATTGGATTAATCATCATGAACATTTTAAAGATATTTGCAAAGAAAATAAAATTGTTCATGATGATTGCAACATGCATGATCCAATTCCTGAAAATGAAGTTTTATATAAGCATGTTAATTTTTGTGGAGTGGACAGACCTTGTGAAAGGCCTATGATTGAAGAAGAGAAGTATTGTAAGCAACATAAGCATGAAAGAACAATCACTTGGGTCAAAGATTTAAATGAAATTGCTAGAGAATTGTGTGACCTTTATCCTTTAACTTGTGAACTTTGTGGTATAGAGGGTCACTTTAATTTTCAATGCATGAACTTTTAGAACATAACTGTTAACCAGTTGTGTGATAACATGATCACCCCTGATCTTTACGATGAACTTATGTTATTTTTGATGTGTGAAGAGTTATCAGAAAATACTTCTTGGCTAGATGTTAATGCCTTAGGAATAAACAACACTTTGCAAAATTTCCATCTCTATTGTGTTGTTAATTGCCATGAAAACGATTACATAAGTAAGATTAGAAAGGAGGGAACTTTACCAAAGTATAAAAATGTCTCTTATATCTCTACTAATAAAAAGGAGAGTTTCTCCCAAGTTTCCCCTATTGTTTCTAATGATAAACCAGGATATGTCGAGAAACATCATCTCTAACCACTCCCTCCTAAGGTGAATAAGAAGAAAAAGAAGAGGAGGAGGAAGAGGAGCAAGAAGGAAGAAGAATGGGAAAATGGGGGCGACACACGGCCATGGTGAGCACAACGACGGGTGGAAGAAGGGCACGGTTGCGCCTACGGCGAACGAACGACGGTGGGGGCGAGGGGAAGTATGGGAGGACCTCACATCGGGCTGCAGGGCGGCCGGGGGCTCAGGGAGAGACTCGGAGGAGCTGGAGTGGGGTGCGTCGCCGTCGAGGAGGCGCACGACATCGGTGGCCGTAGTGGGGGGAAGATTGTGATGTTTTCGTCGACGCGGTCCGGCCACCAAATTGGCGTGCTTGGTCGACGGAGACGAGCTCCAGCGGGCTCCCGGACGTCCTGGCGTGGCTCCGGGTGGCCAGAGGCCCCGGTGGTGACGACGACATGGAGGCGAAGGCTCGGCGCCGCAAGGGGAGGAAAGATGCGAGGAGGAGGAAAGCAGAAAGCGGGGTGGCTAGGGTTGAGGAGGGTGCTGCGGTGGCCTCATTATAGGCCAAGGGGGGGGGGGGCAGGTGTTGGCCATCCACAACCATGGCTGCCGTGGATGCACGCCACGACGTCTCCCTCTGCCCCTGTAGCGAGAAGTAGGGGAAAGGGGAATGGGGTGGGCTGGGCTAGGCCCAATGGGAGGCTGTGCCCTATGCGTAGGATAGGTTTCTTTTCTTTTTATTTCATTTTGTTTTGTTTCTCCTAGCTATTTATTTTGTTTAGCCATCAAATGCAATTTTGTATAATATGTCACTTGTTGCAATAGCTGTGTTGCACCTTATTGTGATACTACAAAAAGTTTGAGCTCTAAGAAAATTCATTTCAATATTGTTGCTTATTTAAAAATTCTGTTTGGTGCTGCTTTGCTACTGTTATTAATTATATAGGTTATTTAAACACTTCAATAATTATAGGTTGCTAACATTCCATGGTCAAACTATTGTTATAAAGTTATTGGATATTTTTTCATAATTTTTAGTGCAACTTTACTTTTCACTTTTATTTTGAAATTTTTAATTAGGTTGGGATTTGAATGACATATGATCAAGGGTGATCATCACATGCAAGCAAGGTAACTTGGCATTAACCAAAGGTGATTACCGTTGGTGAAACCCGGGGCGTTACACCGGGGCTCCGAGTGCTAAGATTGGGGAGTTGCCCACTACCTTTTACTTTTTCTTTTTAGTCTTGTTAGTTTACCATTCCATTTTTATCTGTGTGTCTTATATAAAAAATTACAAAAAAATCAGCCACACTTGTTGTTACTATGGGTTCCACTAAAAATACCAAGTTATGTGACTTCACTAGTCATAACAACAAAGACTTTATCTGCACTCCTATTGTCACACCTGCCACTTGTTGTTGGGGAAGGCCGCTTTACCACGCCCGTGGTAGAGAAGTCTCCTCCACCTACTGAATGTATCCCGTTCAAAATACCACTTGGGATAGTTGAAATAATTATTAATGATTGTTATGATGGGACAGTCAATCCTAGTTTTCATTTGTTGAAACTTACAGAACTTTGTGAGTTATTTAAGATTTCAGGTTTGACAAGAGGTGAAGACATGAAGAAATTATTTTCCTTGTCACTGAAAGGAAAAGCATTGTAATGGTATAGGCTACTAGATAATTCTCACCTGCTGGATTGGGAAGAGATCCAGTCTCTCTTTTACTCCAAGTTCTATCCTCTTCATGAGGTCCATGAGAATAGGAATTATGTTTATAATTTCTATCCTCATGACGGAGAGAGCATAGCTCAAGCTTGGGGGAGACTGAAAACTTTAATGCTAAAATGTCCTAAACATGGGCTCCCCAAAGATATCATTAATACTAATTTTTATGCAAGGCTCTCTCGACAGGATAAAGACCTGCTCGATGCTTCCTCTATGGGTTCTTTCACAAATGAAAAGATTGATGCTAAATGGGAACTCCTTGAAAGAATTCAACGCAACACTGAAGATTGGGAAATCGACAAAGGTAAACATTCAGGTATAATTTATGAATATGATTGCATTATGTCCTTTGTTGAAACTGCAAGTTTTAATAAGTTTAGTGCTAAGTTTGGGCTTGATTCTCAACTCCTTGTTGATTTCCTCAAATCTTTTGGTTCACATCTTAATAGGCCTAAGGAGGATTGGATTAATCATCATGAACATTTTAAAGATATTTGCAAAGAAAATAAAATTGTTCATGATGATTGCAACATGCATGATCCAATTCCTGAAAATGAAGTTTTATATAAGCATGTTAATTTTTGTGGAGTGGACAGACCTTGTGAAAGGCCTATGATTGAAGAAGAGAAGTATTGTAAGCAACATAAGCATGAAAGAACAATCACTTGGGTCAAAGATTTAAATGAAATTGCTAGAGAATTGTGTGACCTTTATCCTTTCACTTGTGAACTTTGTGGTATAGAGGGTCACTTTAATTTTCAATGCATGAACTTTTAGAACATAACTGTTAACCAGTTGTGTGATAACATGATCACCCCTGATCTTTATGATGAACTTATGTTATTTTTGATGTGTGAAGAGTTATGAGAAAATACTTCTTGGCTAGATGTTAATGCCTTAGGAATAAACAACACTTTGCAAAATTTCCATCTCTATTGTGTTGTTAATTGCCATGAAGACGATTACATAAGTAAGATTAGAAAGGAGGGAACTTTACCAAAGTATAAAAATGTCTCTTATATCTCTACTAATAAAAAGGAGAGTTTCTCCCAAGTTTCCCCTATTGTTTCTAATGATAAACCAGGATATGTCGAGAAACATCATCTCCAACCACTCCCTCCTAAGGTGAAAAAGAAGAAAAAGAAGAGGAGGAGGAAGAGAAGCAAGAAGGAAGAGTACCAACCTGGCCTGAGCATATCCCTCGCATCAATTTTTATCCTAACAGACAGAAATTTTTGGAGGACGGTGAGCTTGATTGCATTCATTATTATCCTGGTGTTAAGTCCGTAGGCACTATTGAAGATGATTTTGATTATGATATGCATGTTACTTTTTGTAATTGGGAAAATGATGATAATGCTACTTATGATCTTGAAAATCATTATGGTACCGACTCTAAGAGTGATGCTATGGAAAGCTCTAAGCTTGGGGATGATAGGATTGCAAGTCCTTTACCCATTAGTGATCTGGTAATTGATAATTCTTTTGCTAGTAAGAATAAAGACAACATGTTTACAAATATAGTTGCTAGCAATGATAATGCTCTTCTCTACTGTGATGATTTTATAACTCCTATCTATAGTTATTGTAAAGGTACCTATGACATAAGGAGAAATTATCCTAATGAAACTTGTCATAATTATGGAGGGGATTACTCCCTTGCTGAACACCATCTTCCTAATACACAATTAATCTATAGTGTTCAAGTTGTTTATGATTGTACTACTCCCACTATTACCAATGAGAAAGATTATGCTTATGTGGAGAGTAAGAGTACCTTTTTGCATGTGGATCATGGTAACAATGCTTTATGTGATACTTATATTGTTGAGTTTATTCATGATCCCGTTGGAAATTATTATGAGAAGGGAACACATTCTTATAGATATTTCAATAATATCAAGGTCCCTCTCTTTATGTTGAAGGTTTTGCAGCTGCACTTGTTTTGCCTTCCTATGCTTATTTCTTTCTGCTTCAATGAATTATTCTATTGCAATATTCCTATGCATAGGAAGCATGTTAGGCTTAAATATGTTTCGTATTTGCTTCTTGATGCTCTCTTTTGTTTTTCAACTCTTATTCCTGCGAGAGCATCATTAAAGTCTTAAGCCTATCTTTATGGCTATAAAGAAAGAGCTCTAGGGAGACCACCCTTGTTATCTTTACTTTGAGTTTTTACTTTCAGTTTTTAGTGGTCTTGATGATTGTTACTACTGTAGCAACATCATTGTATCTTTATTTTCAAGCTTTGTGCCAAGTTATAGCCTCATATGACAAGGGAAGTGAAAGTTGTGACATGCTGTCCAGAAAACAGATTCTCTCCTCGTGACGTTAAAAATCAGATTAAATCACAAGTTCATATTTTTTAGCTGAATTTTTTACACAGCATGCTCTATACAATCACCGAACTTTCGTATGTTCTGAGTTTTTTTATTTGAGTTGTAGAAGTACCCCTAAAAAATTCTTTACTACCTATTGTTCTGTTTTTCACAAATTCTGCCCTGTTTTGCCTTTTCTTCATTTTGTAAACCTTAAGCTTGCTTTTTCTTTGCACACATGTTTTGGCAATATTGAGAAACAGCAGCCCTTCAATAATATCTTTGTTTCCAGTAGAGAAAATTTATTTTATTGTGGGTACTAACCTCTCTAATTAGATTATGATGAGTTATGTATGAAGGGAGTTTTCAAGTGTGCGAAGGAAGATGATAAAAGAAGATTCATGAGTCTCAAACGCTCAAGCTTGGTGATGCCCCCATGCACCCCCAAGAAATATCCAACAAGAATCAAACATCTAAGCTTGGGGATGCCCCCGTGCATCCCCTTCTCCATCAACAATTATTAGTTCATCCTTCGTTCCACTATATTTTGATCACTTCATGCGTTATGTGCTATGCTTGGAGCGTCTTGCTCTTGTCTTTCTAGTTTATTTAGTTTTTCTTGATGCTCTTAACAAGTTGGATCCTAGCCTCATTGTTTGGGAGAGAAACATGCTCCGCTCCACTGTAGAACACAACATAGGCTTGCATGCTTATCTTCTTGTGTGTGTTCTTTATCTGTTCTTAGTTGTTGTCATGCTTAGCTCTTAGTTTTCATGCTTATCTTTTTAAGATATTTCATTTAGGTTGTTGCTTCTGGAACTCTCTTGAGTTTTCATGCTTATCTTGTTAAGAGAGTTGGCTTCTGTCGCACTGGTTGTTATGTCTATGATAAAAAGGCTATGTGCATAATGTTGCTTAGTAGTTCATGTTTTCTTATGGTTAGTCTCGAATAGCTGGGGGTTCTTAATGTGTTGTTGAAATACCAACATGATTTGTTTTCCTATGATGTGGTACGGTTTAGTGATATCTTCCTCCAAGAATTTATTTTGATTGAATTGGCATATGCTCATGCATATTTGAGACTGTAAAGAAAGTCTATCAAGCCTTGATGATCTTTAATTTCTGAGTAGTGATATAACTTCCATGCCCGATTTAATGTTGCTTTGTCGCTCTGCATGATTATGGCCGTCATTGCTCTCTTAGTTGGTCGCTCCCAGTCTTTTGCTAGCCTTCACCTGTACTAAGAGGACTGACTGCTTGTGCATCCAAAATCCTCGAAGCCAGTTATGCCATATGAGTCCACCGTACCTTCCTATATATGGTATTTACTTGCCATTCCTAACGAAGACTTTCATGTTCCATCTCAAAATTATTCAAAAGCACTTCTCTTTTGTGCCTCTGTTTTAGATCATGAGGAAGTAGTAGGTAATTAATGATCTTCTTATGATTGGACAAGTTTTACCCCGGGATTGCATGTCTAATCTGCAAACCCCTAATACGAGGAGGGATTGGCATGCATGCGCCTAGCTCACTAAAGATAATAGCAACAAACAAACCCTCCTTCACGCTTTGTTCATGAGAAATCAGAAAACTTTGGCAGTGATAAACAAAAGATATTAAGGGGATGTGATCATCCCCGCGTGGGAGCCGTTCCTCGAAACTTGTCCAGCATAAGAAGTAATTGGGTTATCTACTAGCATTGGTTGACGAATTATGCACCTCTCAAAAGATTTTTATCTCTGTTTTCAAAACCACGAGCTCTGGTACTTGTTTAGTCTTTTCTTCTAGCCACGGGTTTTCAACCTTGACATCAAAAGCCACGGTTCGAGAGTCTCCACCTTCTGTCTTCAAAGCATCAACTATTCAGAGCATGATTGTCATTCTGAGTGTAATGTGTATTGTCCAAAAGTACCATTGTCTTCTGCATGATTCTGATATCGTTTATTCTGAAATCATTGTATCTAGTCGTCACTTAAACTTCGGAGGTGCTCCTGCAATTATGTTGTCGGGACCCGGGGTTAGCGTATGTAATTCCAGTCACGATACAATCACATGGAGAACCGAGAACCGTACACACTTGTCTAAGCAGACAAGGCCAAGCACAGAACGTTCTCGGTAAGCATCGAACGTGAGGGGCATCCCATTCAGGACGGCTGATCAACTGAGATGGGTCCTCAACGTCCGCTCACAAGTCTAAATGCTTATGGGTGGTGAATCCCATACTCATAGACAAGTCGCCTCAACCATGTTATCGATTGGATCCTAACTCTTACATAGACTTACTCCAGCCCGATCACTTAGTCGGGGTCTAGGGCGGGCTCGATCATACAACAAAGTGTGCACGTGACAGAGTCACGAGCAATCGCATCGCGATGCCCCAAGCTGCGCACATCTAAGGGCCACTTGGTGTATAAAAGACCGCCAGCCAGATCACAACTAAGGTCTCGAAAACCCATACTAAGACATGCATGTTATAAACATACACGCAGCACACATGCCTAGTATGAACAGCAGGTATCATCACATAACTCTATAAAGTACTCTTTATTGATATACACATAGAACATACAATGATAACATGTCTGCGATCACATTACATCATACAACGGAAGCAAATTAGGTCTAAGTACAGACAAGTTTAACAAATGGCTTAGAGAAGCCTTGTAAACATACATGCCCTTCCACGAGGGACCGGACTGCTGTCTGGGACTATGCTAACTTAGTCCACGTCGAGCTTCAGGTCGGTGACTCCATCGGGGTCCGGTTTCTTATCTAAAACATAGAATAAGCAAACGTGAGTACAAAGTCGTACTCAGCAAGACTTACATAAGAACTACACTACTCATGCTCAAGTATCAAGGTAAAGGGAGGTGGGGTTTCATCATGCAGAAGTGCCAGCTTTGACTTGGCTAGTCCTGAACTACGAATACCAGACTTGAGGTAAGAAGCGTACACGAGTCCACTAAATCTCCAACCAATACACCACTATGGTTACTTCCTCGACTTCCCCACGAGGAGCACACCATAGCACTCACACTTATCTTCCGAGTTTTATAAGTATCCAGTTCAAGTTGTCTAATAATCAGGTACAGGTTCCAAGTAGTCCTTAACCGCGGACGCGGCTATTCGAATAGTTTTGTTAACCTTGCAAGGGTGTAAACTACACACACATGACCATCGGTTACCGCCTTTTGCTCGCCACCATTCAAGAGGTGACAGCGAGGATGTTCACCACGACACTTCGCTCACAACCGGTCTATTCCAGGAGTCGACTATCTGAGTTTGCCTCCGCTCGAGAGCCCGACCGGATCAACGAAACAGACTCAAACAATGCAGGTGACCGAGACGCCACCTCTAGCAGATGGTTTTCCTGCCTCACAGGTGCACCCACATATCTATATGATGCAACCATTTCCTTCGTTCTTTTTCTATGCACATGTCAAATGGAAAGCCCGAACTAATGTGACTCCTGACGTCGACACGGATCAAGGTACTAGGCCGAGAGGGGTCAGTGAGCCCAATGTGTGGTTGTACTCTTTGTCTTGGATTACCATACAAGAACTCGGTGCTTAAGGCGGTGTTCAACGAGACAACCCACTGTGTACTCCTACACAGCCTCTCATCGTTCACCTTGTATTAGGGTGGATTCACCGACACAGATTCTCTTTCATCAACACCATGTTCACTATCATCCCGACTCACATCAAAAGCAACCTCATGTAACACTAAGCATGCAATAAGCTTAACAGTTGCAGGGGCTCCATGATATCAATCAACTCCTATGTCAGCTAGGATTGTGGTTTGCTTACTACTGTGACAAGACGATAGGTCATGCATCAGATATGGGTTCAACTATGCGGTAGAATCGATACAAAGTCATCTCCTAAACATGCATAAGCGAGACTAAGAGGGAATTGGGATTTTATATACATGATCAATGGGGTTTGCTTTCCTTGCTGACGAGGTTCGATATCGGGGTCTTCAACAAAGGGGGTGGCCTCCGGTTCCAGTCGCACGTCTATCGAGCAAACAATCAAACAAGGTATAAATTTATTCGCAATGCTCAAACACATGATCAATATTGAAATGGTGATGTTCTTGGTCACAATGTGGTTACAATTCCATTTTAAAGAAGTCAAATGCAAAGTCATTTGCAAATGTGCTTCAAGTTTGAATTTGAAATAAAGCCATATGGATGTTTTGCACTGTTCACCCATTTTAAAATGGTCAAACATGAAAACAGAGCCCATATTCATAATCCTTGGATTTTTTTGATAATTTTTCATATATTATATGTTTAATTTGGAGTTAATATGAATTAGTTATGATTTTCCAAAGTTTAAACAATTTTCTGTAATTTCTGGAATAATTTAAATCTCTGGAAAACCTTTATTGCGTCAGCATGAGGTCAGGGTGATGTCACAGGGGGACTGACAGTTGGGTCGGGGTGTCAGTGGCAGTGGGTTTAAACCCGGTTTAATTTAATTAAACAGGGTCATTAGGGGGGCCAGGGTCCACCAGTCAGTGACCCAAGGGTCAACTAACAGGGGATTAGCCCCCTAAGCTAATCGGGCCGCCTGCGGTTAGCCGGCGGTGACCAACCCGTGCGGCAGCGCCCATTGCGGACGGCGGTTCCGGGCACGGCTGGGCACGGGGAAGCTACCAGGGGGTAGCCCGTGCTCGCCCGCTTCGAGCTGTGCCGCTGGGGTCTCAAGGGGAGGTCTGGGAGCGCGCCGGCGACGAAGAGCAGCGGCGGACGTGGACGGACCTCGCCGGAACCCTGAACCCAGCCACGAGAGAGAGCAAGGGAGGGGGCGTTCGACGGTGTAGCTCACCCTGAAGCAGACGCAGGTGTCGACAAAGGCGGAGGAGCTCCGTAGCTAGCGAATTCCGGCGATGGAGATCTCGGCGGCCGGCGGGAAATCGATGGAGTTGGCGTCGCTTGCTGGGCTTGCTCGGCTCGATTCGAAGAGGGCTTCGACGAAGACGATGCCGCTGCACGTAATGGGCAAGGTGGCGAGAGCTGAGGAGCTCGTTGGCCACGGTTTCTCCACGGTGGTGCTCCCGCGTGCTCTCTGCGGCGGCCAAAATTACGAGCTGAGGAGCGGGGGGAGGGACCTGGGAGAGAGGAAGGGGGTGCGGGGGGTGTGTGCAACTCCGTGGCGTGCCCGGCTGCGAGGAGGAGGCCTAGAAGGCCCCTGGCCGTCGAGGTGGCCGTCGACGCCCCCTGCCCTCCACCGAGCTCCTTCGGGGGGAGGGGAGGTAGACGACAAGTGCCCCGGGTGGGCTGGGCCAAGGCCAAAGGAGTTGGGCCGACGCCTGTGGCGCCAGGTAAGCTCCCCCTTTTTGTTTATCCTTTTCTTTTTTTATTTCTTCTGACATTTGTTCTGTTTTGATATATAAGAATTATCAAAACATTTTATAAAATCCCCAAATCTTTTATGTGGGCTTATAAAATATATAACTAGCCACTCATAAGTTTTGGTGATTTTTGAAAATCAAAAAATTTGAATTTAAATTCAAATTGGACTTAATTTAATTTCCAAGCCCTATTTGGAATAATTGAAAAATCTTGGTGCATGTAGTGGGACCCACTTCACTTTATATGTGATCATGCATATTTATAAGACTTTTCAAAAATACCAAAGCAAATTTTGGAAGAGATTTTTGTCTGGCCATTTGATTTAAATTTCTCAGGGCTTTTCTTTTCCCCACTTTTGAATTTCTTTTGAAATTTTTGCATGATGCAAAGGCACAAACAAACCCTAGCACTTACCCTAGTTGGGGTTCTGACAACTCGCCCCCACTCAAAAGAATCTCGCCCCGAGATTCAGAAGTCGTCGGGAGGAAGGTGGGGTACTCGGCACAGAGACGGTCTTCTCTTTCCCACGTTGCTTCTTTCTCGGAGTGATGTGACCATTGCACTTTGAGGAACTTGATCTTCTGACGACGAGTGACACGCTCTGCTGAATCAAGAATACGAACAGGGTACTCTCGATAAGAAAGGTCATCTTGGAGATCAAGCATTTCATGGTCGACTTCGCGGATGGGGTCCTTGAAGCAACGCCTGAGTTGTGACACATGGAATACATCATGTACTCGGGAAAGGTGCGGAGGTAGTTCAAGTTGGTAGGCAACTTCTCCACGTTTAGCAAGAATGCGGAAAGGTCCGATGTAACGTGGGGCCAACTTGCCTTTGATACCGAATCTTTGGGTTCCCTTCAGAGGAGTAACCCGGAGGTAAGACTTCTCATCAATATTGTAGCTCTCCTCTCTATGATGACGATCATAGTAGCTCTTTTGACGAGACTGAGCGGCTTTCAAACGATCACGAACAATGCGAACTTGCTCTTCTGCTTCCTTGATCATATCCGGTCCAAAGAGTTGTCTTTCACCGGCTTCTGACCAGTTTAGGGGTGTTCGACATCGTCGTCCATATAGGAGTTCAAAGGGAGCCATGTTCAGACTAGATTGAAAACTGTTGTTATAAGCAAATTCGGCGAAAGGAAGAGATTTCTACCAATTCTTTCCGAATGAGATAACACACGATCTGAGCATGTCTTCCAAGATTTGATTAACCCTTTCAACTTGACCGCTAGAATGAGGATGGAAAGCTGTACTAAAGGATAGATGAGTTCCCATAGCATTCTGAAAGCTTCCCCAGAATCTAGAGGTGAAAAGGCTACCACGATCGGAATTGATCACCAAAGGAACACCGTGAAGAGACACAATTCTAGAGATATACAAGTCTGCTAACTGGCTAGCAGTTATAGACTCGCGGACGGGAAGGAAGTGAGCAACTTTGGAAAGCCTATCTATCACAACGAAGACGGTATCATTTCCTTTCTGGGTTCTTGGAAAGCCGGTGATGAAGTCCATACCGACTTTGTCCCATTTCCACTCTGGAATAGGCAAAGGTTGAAGTGTACCAGCAGGTCTTTGGTGTTCTGCCTTAATGCGACGACAAACATCACATTCAGCAACAAATCGAGCAATGTCTCTCTTCATCCTAGTCCACCAAAATCTCTGGCGTAGATCTCGATACATCTTGGTGCTACCGGGATGAATCGAGAGGGGTGTGTCACGGGCTTCTTTGAGGATGAGTTGTCGTAGATCCCTATTCTTAGGTACTACCAAACAATTTTCAAAGAATACCGTTCCTTTACTATTTGTGGAGAAACATTTACCAACTCCGCTAGCAATGTTCTCCTTTATCCGCCGTACACCTCGTGCACGTCTTTGGGCAACTATGATCTGATCCTCAAGGGTTGGTTTCGCCACCAAGTTGAAAAGAGATCCACGAGGAACTATCTCGAGATTGAGTTTTCGAAATTCCTCATGAAGAAGTGGTTGATACTGTTGTAACATGAGGTTGTTACAATACGACATACGACTTAGCGCATCATCCATGACATTCGCTTTTCCTGGGGTGTAAGAAATTCCTAAGTCATAATCTTTTATCAACTCTATCCAGTGTCTTTTCCTGAGATTAAGATCTGGCTGGGTGAAAATATATTTGAGGCTTTGGTGGTCGGAATAGATCTCACAACGATTACCAAGGAGGTAATGTCGCCAAGTCTTCAGGGCATGAACTACGGCAGCGAGTTCAAGATCATGGGTAGGATAGTTCTCTTCATGTGGACGCAACTGGCTTGAAGCGTAAGCTACCACATGTCTATCTTGCATAAGTATGCATCCTAACCTTGTCGTGAAGCATCACAATAGATCTCGAAATCCCTTTTGGTGTCTGGAGGTGCAAGTACGGGTGCAGAAGTCAACCTTCCTTTTAGCTCTTGAAAGCTTTCCTCGCACTTGGGAGTCTATAGGAATTTCTTATCTTTCTTGAGGAGGTCAGTCAGAGGCTTTGCAACTTTAGAAAAGTTCTCAACGAAGCGGCGGCAATAGCTTGCTAAGCCAAGAAAACTCCTAACTTGCTTAACCGATTCAGGTGGTGTCCAGTCAAGGACGGCCTGAACTCTCTCAGGATTGACTGCAACACCTTTCGCAGAAATCACATGGCCTAAGTAGGTCACTTCTGGTAGCCAAAATTCACACTTGGAGAATTTAGCATACAGGCGATGCTCTCTAAGCTTCATCAATACCAACCTAAGATGTTCTGCGTGCTCTTCTTCGTTCTTCGAGTAGATGAGAATGTCATCAAGATAAACTACAACAAATTTATCTAGGTACTCCATGAAGATCGAATTCATCAAGCGCGAGAATGTGGCGGGGGCATTGGTTAAACCAAAGGACATGACGGTATACTCGAAAAGACCGTAACGAGTAGTGAAAGCCGTTTTTGGAATGTCCTCATTTCGGATTCTGATTTGATGATAGCCTAATCTCAAATCCATCTTGGAGAAGACAGAGGATCCTGCAAGTTGATCATAAAGATCATTGATCCTGGGCAGTGGGTACTTGTTCCTTACCGTCGCTAGATTTAGCGGGCGATAGTCTACGCACATCCTTTCTGTTCCATCTTTCTTCGTTACGAACAGAACAGGGCAACCCCATGGCGATGAGCTAGGGCGGATGAAGCCTTTTGCCAACGAAGCACAAGTTGGGTTTTTAGCTCCGCTAACTCATGTGGGGCCATTCTATATGGGCGTCTGGAAATTGGGGTTGTGCCTGGTATAAGATCCACTATGAATTCTACACACCTGTCGGGTGGCATTCCCGGCAGCTCTTCAGGGAAGACATCCGGAAAGTCACGAACCACCGAAATATCTTCGAGGTCTGGAAGTGGAAGCACATTCAAAGTATGCATCTAGGTTCTAGAGCTGGGTGAGGTGTAGTCAATGGTCTGGCCTGAAGGATGTGTGAATTTAACTGATTTGGCTTTACAATCAAGGAAAGCATTCTGCCTTGATAACCAATCCATTCCTAGGATGACATCAATGTCTGAAGACTTGAGGGCTATAAGTGAAGCAAGGAATACTAAACCCTCAATTGCAATTTGATTGCCATGGCTTACTCTATTAGTTTGACACTTTGAGCCAGGAGTTTGAATGATCATTGGAGAAAACATTTCTTCAAAAGGGAATTCATGACGAAGTGCATAACTCTCCTACATGAATGAATGAGAAGCTCCTGGATCGAAAAGAACGGAGGCGGGGACATGATTGACTGGGAGTGTACCAAGAATGACGTCAGAAGGAGCAGTGGTTTCCTCAACTGAGATTTGGTTCACATAACCACTACTTGTGACTGAAAGCTTTGCTGGGATGGTTTTGGTGGTTGATTTCTTTGGAGGCTTGGGTCGAGAATGACGTGGTGCCATCAAGACCTGAGGGCATTGACGATAGTAATGGCCTGGAAGACCACACTTAAAGCATACCCTGTCTGAGTTGCTGGGAGTGGGATTACTTGGTTGCACACCATCATTCCGGGGTGGAATAACGTGTTGGGGTGGATGGCATATATTGGATGGTGGCCTCTGAAGAAAGTTTTGAGGTATGGCTCTGGTTGGAATCCAAATTCGGCGTTTCTGAGGGGCTGAACTTGAATAAGGAGCAAGCTCAAGAGCATGCTTGCGAGACTCTTCGAACACTTCATTGCCATGCTCAGCTCTGAAGGATCTGTTGACTAAATCCTCAAAGGTGGCAAATTCGATGAGGTTGAGATCATGACGAAGTATGGGGCTAAGTCCCTTACGGAACCTTGCCTGCCTTCTGGCATCGGTGGTGATCTCATCTTGGGCATACCGAGCAAGACGGTTGAACTCTCTCACATACTCATGAATGGACATCTCTGCTTGGGTCAGGCTGTAGAACTTTTCCTTCTTGCGCTCCATTAACTCATCTAGAAGGTGGTACCCTCGAAAGGCATCACGGAACTCCTGCCAAGTCACTAGGTGACCATCAGGCTGCATAGCAACATAGTTCTCCCACCGTTGAAGAGCAGCACCTTCCAAGAAGTATACCGCGAACACAACTCGGTCATCGGGAGCAACATGTGCTGTATCAAGCTTACGCTCGATGGAACGGAGCCAATCATCAGCTTCAAGGGGCTCAGAAGAACATCAGAATACCGGTGGCTTGAGGAGGATGAAGTCCTGAATGCTCACAACCACATTGCGATGATGGGCGGTATTCTGCTCGATGAGCTCCAGAAGGCGTGTTTGATCACGTCGATTCTTCTCAGCTTCCATCATGATTTCCGCCGCAGAAGGCGGTGGTAGAGGTTCATCATCATTACGATTCCGAACACGGTCTCGATTCCGACGAACAGCACTACGAGTTCCACCTGACATCCTGTGTGGTAAAAATCAACAATCAGAACAGGTTGAATGATGGATTCAAGGATAACAAGACATGATGAAGGCGGAAAAGATTGTAATGCGAAGGCAATGATCCACAGAAACACGGGATAAATCCGGCAGCATAACGGCTACACCGGGATGGAAAACAAGATAACCTCGAGGAGATTGGACAGAACTTCCTCAAGGAACTCAAAACATGGAGACTCTGGACGACCACAACAATCCTACGGCTACAAGGAAGCACTCAGCGAGATGTTCTAGTCAGACATAGATGAGCCAAGTCCTATCATCCCGTAGAAAAGATAACGGTGACTCAGAACTCAGATCGATGAGGGTAAGGAGAAAAAGAAGCCTTACGTTGTTCCCTTATAACCAGAGTAACTATATAACTATAGAATGCTAGACTCGACTTCGACCAAGGGTTTGATAATCCTACAGACAGTCCTGCTCTGATACCAAGTCTGTCGGGACCCGGGGTTAGCGTATGTAATTCCAGTCACGATACAATCACATGGAGAGCCGAGAACCGTACCCACTTGTCTAAGCAGACAAGGCCAAGCACAGAACGTTCTCGGTAAGCATCGAACGTGAGGGGCATCCCATTCAGGCCGGATGATCAACTGAGATGGGTCCTCAACGTCCGCTCACAAGTCTAAATGCTTATGGGTGGTGAATCCCATACTCATAGACAAGTCGCCTCAACCATGTTATCGATTGGATCCTAACTCTTACATAGACTTACTCCAGCCCGATCACTTAGTCGGGGTCTAGGGCGGGCTCGATCATACAACAAAGTGTGCACGTGACAGAGTCACGAGCAATCGCATCGCGATGCCTCAAGCTGCGCACATCTAAGGGCCACTTGGTGTATAAAAAACCGCCAGCCAGATCACAACTAAGGTCTCAATAACCCATACTAATACATGCATGTTATAGACATACACGCAGCACACATGCCTAGTATGAACAGCAGGTATCATCACATAACTCTATACAGTACTCTTTATTGATATACACATAGAACATACAATGATCACATGTCTGTGATCACATTACATCATAGAACGGAAGCAAATTAGGTCTGAGTACAGACAAGTTTAACAAATGGCTTAGAGAAGCCTTGTAAACATACATGCCCTTCCACGAGGGACCAGACTGCTGTCTGGGACTATGCTAACTTAGTCAACGTCGAGCTTCAGGTCGGTGACTCCATCGGGGTCCGGTTTCTTATCTAAAACATAGAATAAGCAAACGTGAGTACAAAGTCATACTCGGCAAGACTTACATAAGAACTACACTACTCATGCTCAAGTATCAAGGTAAAGGGAGGTGGGGTTTCATCATGCAGAAGTGCCAGCTTTGACTTGGCTAGTCCTGAACTACGAATACCAGACTTGAGGTAAGAAGCGTACACGAGTCCACTAAATCTCCAACCAATACACCACTATGGTTACTCCCTCGACTTCCCCACAAGGAGCACACCATAGCACTCACGCTTATCTTGCGAGTTTTATAAGTATCCAGTTCAAGTTGTCTAATAATCAGGTACAGGTTCCAAGTAGTCCTTAACCGCGGACGCGGCTATTCGAATAGTTTTGTTAACCTTGCAAGGGTGTAAACTACACACACATGACCATCGGTTACCGCCTTTTGCTCGCCACCGTTCAAGAGGTGACAGCGAGGATGTTCACCACGACACTTCGCTCACAACCGGTCTATTCCAGGAGTCGACTATCTGAGTTTGCCTCCGCTCGAGAACCCGTCCGGATCAACGAAACGGACTCAAACAATGCAGGTGACCGAGACGCCACCTCTGGCAGATGATTTTCCTGCCTCACAGGTGCACCCACATATCTATATGATGCAACCATTTCCTTCGTTCTTTTTATATGCACATGTCGAATGGAAAGCCCGAACTAATGTGACTCCTGGACGTCGACACGGATCAAGGTACTAGGCCGAGAGGGGTCAGTGAGCCCAATGTGTGGTTGTACTCTTTGTCTTGGATTACCATACAAGAACTCGGTGCTTAAGGCGGTGTTCAACGAGACAACCCACTGTGTACTCCTACACAGCCTCTCATCGTTCACCTTGTATTAGGGTGGATTCACCGACACAGATTCACTTTCATCAACACCATGTTCACTATCATCCCGACTCACATCAAAAGCAACCTCATGTAACACTAAGCATGCAATAAGCTATAACAGTTGCAGGGGCTCCATGATATGAATCAACTCCTATGTCAGCTAGGATTGTGGTTTGCTTACTACTATGACAAGATGATAGGTCATGCATCGGATATGGGTTCAACTATGCGGTAGAATCGATACAAAGTGATCTCCTAAACATGCATAAGCGAGACTGAGAGGGAATTGGGATTTTATAGACATGATCAATGGGGTTTGCTTGCCTTGCTGACGAGGTTCGATATCGGGATCTTCAACGAAGGGGGTGGCCTCCGGTTCCGGTCGCACGTCTATCGAGCAAACAGTCAAACAAGGTATAAATTTATTCGCAATGCTCAAACACATGATCAATATTGAAATGGTGATGTTCTTGGTCACAATGTGGTCACAATTCCATTTAAAAGAAGTCAAATGCAAAGTCATTTGCAAATGTGCTTCAAGTTTGAATTTGAAATAAAGCCATATGGATGTTTTGCACTGTTCACCCATTTTAAAATGGTCAAACATGAAAACAGAGCCCATATTCATAATCCTTGGATTTTTCTGATAATTTTTCATATATTATATGTTTAATTTGGAGTTAATATGAATTAGTTATGATTTTCCAAATTTTAAACAATTTTCTGTAATTTCTGGAATAATTTAAATCTCTGGAAAACCTTTATTGCGTCAGCATGAGGTTAGGGTGATGTCACAGGGGGACTGACAGGTGGGGTTGGGGTGTCAGTGGCAGTGGGTTTAAACCCGGTTTAATTTAATTAAATAGGATCATTAGGGGGGGCCAGGGTCCACCAGTCAGTGACCCAAGGGTCAACTAACAGGGGATTAGCCCCCTAAGCTAGTCGGGCCGCCGGCGGTTAGCCGCCGGTGACCAACCCGTGCGGCGGCGCCCGTTGCGGACGGCGGTTCCGGGCACGGCTGGGCACGGGGAAGCTACCAGGGGGTAGCCCGTGCTCGCCCGCTTCGAGCTGTGCCACTGGGGTCTCAAGGGGAGGTCTGGGAGCGCGCCGGCGACGATGAGCAGCAGCGGCCGTGGACGGACCTCGCCGGAACCCTGAACCCAGACACGAGAGAGAGCAAGGGAGGGGGCGTTCGACGGTGTAGCTCACCCTGAAGCAGATGCAGGTGTCGACGAAGGCGGAGGAGCTCCGTAGCTAGCGAATTCCGGCGATGGAGATCTCGGTGGCCGGCGGGAAATCGATGGAGTTGGCGTCGCTTGCTGGGCTTGCTCGGCTCGATTCGAAGAGGGCTTCGACGAAGACGACGCCGCTGCACGTAATGGGCAAGGTGGCGAGAGCTGAGGAGCTCGTTGGCCACAGTTTCTCCATGGTGGTGCTCCGGCGTGCTCTCTGCGGCGACCAAAATTACGAGCTGAGGAGCGGGGGGAGGGGCCTGGGAGAGAGGAAGGGGGTGCGGGGGGTGTGTGCAGCTCCTTGGCGTGCCCGGCTGCGAGGAGGAGGCCTAGAAGGCACCTGGCCGTCGAGGTGGCCGTCGACGCCCCCTGCCCTCCGCCGAGCTGCTTCGGGGGGAGGGGAGGTAGACGACAAGTGCCCCGGGTGGGCTGGGCCGACGCCAAAGGAGTTGGGCCGACGCCTGTGGCGCCAGGTAAGCTCCCCCTTTTTTTTATCCTTTTCTTTTTTTATTTCTTCTGACATTTGTTCTGTTTTGATATATAAGAATTATCAAAACATTTTATAAAATCCCCAAATCTTTATGTGGGCTTATAAAATATATAGCTAGCCACTCATAAGTTTTGGTGATTTTTGAAAATCAAACAATTTGAATTTAAATTCAAATTGGAGTTAATTTAATTTCCAAGCCCTATTTGGCATATTTGAAAAATCTTGGTGCATGCAGTGGGACCCACTTCACTTTATATGTGATCATGCATATTTATAAGACTTTTCAAAAATACCAAAGCAAATTTTGGAAGAGATTTTTGTCTGGCCATTTGATTTAAATTTCTCAGGGCTTTTCTTTTCCCCACTTTTGAATTTCTTTTGAAATTTTTGCATGATGCAAAGGCACAAACAAACCCTAGCACTTACCCTAGTTGGGGTTCTGACATATGTTTTCCTTCACTAAAGGGGGCAAGAGAGGTATCACTTTGTCATGTTTGCACACCATGCTCACTACAAATCTATTGGGTGTTTCACTATCATATTGTAAACTTTTAATTCTTTGTGATATTTTCATGAGGCAACTTAATTACTAAATATTCAGTATCTCAATAAGCATTTGTCATGTGATTGAGAAAGACTCTTTGGTAGCATGTCACCGTAGAAATTATGCTTGTTATCATTTACCTACTCGAGGACGAGCAGGAATTAAGCTTGGGGATGTTGATACGTCCCAAACGTATCTATAATTTCTGCTTGATCCATGCATGTTTTGTGTGATATTGCTATGCTTTTGATACACTTTCATATATTTTTATAACATATTTTGGAACTAACCTATTAATGGTTGCAAGAGTGTACAAGTTCTTGTTTTTCTACTTTACGTGTAGGAATTACTTGGATAAAGGAAAAATCACAAAAAGAAGCCTTGTAAGAGTTGGACTCTAACTTTCCCGAAATCTGTCCCCACCAGACAGGTTTAAAGATCGCCTCGGAAACACTAGAAGACGGCCTCAAACGGAAAAACTTAAAACTACAAAGTTGTAGGGAATTGTTTTCCGGTGGATCTAGACATAAAATTCGGCCCAATTGGAGTTCGGATGCTGCCTTGAAGCCCGAAATACTGAAGATGTAATCTGGATGACGGGAATCCGAGAGTCTATATAAAGAGAGGAAACCTAGGTCAAAGTACACCACGAAATTTCCTCCCCCTTGGCATTCGTCTTGAGGGGGAGATCAATCTCCACAGCAGCACCATCTCCAAGGAAGAATAAGGGGGCCAAGGGCCGCTGCCCCCAAGGACTGTGGCCACCGCCGTGGCCGTGCGCGTTGCCGTCGCCGTGGCTGCCACCGCCATCTCCTTCATCTCCTCCGGGCTGCAACTCTCCATCAACAATTCTATCTCTCTCTCTCTCACCATGTCCATATGTGAGTAATTTCTCCTCAGGGCTGAGGTTTCTACCAGTAGCTATGTGGACTTCTCTCTCTCTCATGGTGTGATCTTGATTGTGATCATAGGTGATGTTAATCTAGGATGATCCCATGATGTTTCCCCTTCTTCTATGTATTGGATTGATGTACTCACTTGATCTTATCGAGTATAATCCCCGAGCCCATGGTGACAGTGGTCTATTGGACATGGGTTAGAAGAATATTTTCATGAGTGATTCCCTCTTTTGTGTGTGGATTGAAGATTGAGAGTCTCTTGGTGCTTGTCTTTGAGTATCCTTTCGATATGTTGTGGTGATTGTGGTACTCTCATTGGGTGACCGCGGTGACATTGGGAAATCCATAGATGAGAACTACGAACTCTGAGGTGTGCTTTTGTAGCCCTACACAATTCTCGTCCTCTCTTGACCACAAAGGAATGACCTCCGACTACGTCTCCATTGCATGTTTTATGGGGAATATCATGTGATTAGACTATGTTAATATTGTTGGGAGTTTCCACTAGTGAAAGTATGAAGCCCAGGCCTTGTTTCCCGCCATTGTTACACCGTTTGTGCTCACTTTTGTCACATGTTTGCTTGTTGTACTTTTTATTACAGATTTATATTACCTTGCTTTGCCACACCTATCACTCGTATTTTACCATCTCTTCACCGAACTAGTGCACCTATACAACTCCTAGTTGTATTAGGTGTGTTGGGGACACAAGGGACTTTCTTGTATCTTAATTGTAGGGTTGCTTGAGAGACACCATCATCAACCTCTACTTCCCTGAGTTCGATAAACCTTAGGTCATCCACTTGAGCTAAATTGTTTCTGTCCTACAAACCTCTGCGCTTGGAGGCCCAACATAGTCTACAAGAATAGAAGTGTGCGTAGACCTCAGATGCACCCCCACTAGTTGCATTGGAGAGATTTTTAGCTCATATGTGCATCCGGTGCATGGAAATCCCTACTCCTTACATCATATCTATCATTTGGCCTTCTCGCCTATGATTTTCCTAATTGATGTGAGCCTTTTCACCCTTTTTGTCTTCCTCCTCCACCATATTTCTCTCTTTGCCATCCTAAGTGTCAACTCTCGTGCTTACACTTATCCATTGCATGAGTACTCAAAATATCGAAAAGGAGTGGATCAAATTGACTTGTACCTAGCTAGTGGTATGGGGACGAGACAAGATAAGATTCCAAAGAAGACCAAGTGTGAAACTTTAGTAGATTGAGTTCTCAACAAAAATACTTTTTTCTCGTATTCCCTATCCCCCTTCTTGCACGCAAACACCATTTGGAGACATTCGAGTCACGGACAGCGAGAGCCCTTGCACCTAATGTTCTTTTGTTGCTTTTTTCAATGCTAATATAGACTCTTGCATGTTATTACTTGAATTGAATCACATACCTTGATTGCTTTACTTTTCAAATTCTTATATGGTTTCTAGCATGTCACCACAGAAATTATGCTTGTTATCATTTACCTACTCGAGGACGAGCAGGAATTAAGCTTGGGGATGTTGATACGTCCCAAACGTATCTATAATTTCTGCTTGCTCCATGCATGTTCTGTGTGATATTGCTATGATCTAGATACACTTTCATACACTTTTGATCATATTTGGACTAACTTATTAACTCAGTGCACCGCAGTGCTAGTTTCTATTTTCTGCTGGTTTTCAATTTCAGTTTTCCCCCATATTAAATGTGCTCCAAAAATTCGGGAAAATAAGATAAAAAATAAGCGCAACGGAAGCTTCCAGAGTCCCGAAGGAGGGCCGGAGGGGCCCCACCTGGTGCCCAGGCAGCCAGGTGGCGCGGCCTAGGGTGGGGCCGCGCCGGGTGGCCGCCTGGACACCTGGTGGGCCCCCTGGCTGCCCCCCCTTCGCCTATTTATTCCCCGTGACGTGAAACGCCTCTGTTCCACCACCGCCGCGCTTCAAAGATCGGGAGCGCCAGCAGACTTCTTCCCGGCACCCTGCCGGAGGAAGGATCGACCTCCGGGAGCTTCCCGTACACCATGGAAGATTTTCGGATGTGTCGTGATTAGTTTCCTTTGGACCATGGGTCCGTGAGAAGTAGCTATGTGATGTACTCATCCCCTCTTTGTTCTTCCTGGTTTAGACCTCGTGAGATGCCCTACATGATCGAGGTACATATGTAATCTTTCTGTTGTTGCTATGTTGAGTTTGATGGGATCTGATGGATTATGAGATTATGTTCAGGTTGTGATAGACTAATATATTTGGTTCTTATCTTTTATATTTTTGTTCCTAAGTAATTCTTGCATGTTCTCTGTTGCTGTTTTTTGCTTTGGCCAAGTAGTAGGTAGTAACTCCAAGAGGGAACGTTATGCGCGATTGTGAGTGCATGCCCCCTGATGACACGCTTGAGTGACAGAAACATGAGTCTAGGGGATGTGTTATTGCCAAAAGGGGGAAACCAACAATGCTTGTAACCGCGGTTGCAAGGATTGTTTACTTTACGCAAAGTGCTTTTTAATGCAGTTGTATGTTGCTTTGCGTTTACACTTTGGGTGGGGCTCGCAACTTAATACCAGCGACATGTTCTGGATAGATATCTCAAGGTGGATGTTTAGTAGTAGACGCAGTTGGATTTCGGTCTACTTATTTGGCGTACTGCCCATGCTTTTGAGCCTCTTCCTTTGTTTGTAGCATAGTTAGCATTGCGGTGTGTTTATAATCCTATCAATTGCCCATCTGTAATTTGTTTACCTCACATAGCAGTTTTATTGTCTTTTGGGAGAGAGGCATCACTAGTGAGCATCACGGGACCCCGGTCCATATTCTCATCACTGTTTACACGCTCATTTACTTTCTTGCTTCTACTTTCATTTTCTATCATTATCATTATCCCTTGCGTTTGATCCTTTGTAAACAACAAGACCAGAGAGATTGACAACCTCTCTGAACTTCCTTGGGAGTAAAGTTATTTGTTGTCTGTGTGCAGGTCCATGTTAAGAGAGCAATATCTCAAACGGCGCGTTGCTCGCTTCACCACCTACTTATCATTATTGGAGTCCTACTGGATTGATAACATCGGTATATTCACTGAGGGAAATTTGCTGCTATCCTACATCTTACCTTCCAATTGGGGTAACCAACGAAGGGCGAGAAGCCATTATCATCTCTCGCGTTTCACCGATTTATTAATCGGTGAATATTTCCCCCTCCTTCTTGTATCGACATTTGTGATCAAACATTTCCACCATGACACACGAACTTGCGACACCGGGTTCCACCTGAACACCATCGCAACTTCCGGCACAAGACCAACCATGGCCATCGAAACGAAAACACCGTTTATTTAATAAACAAATTATTTTATTGGGCGTCAGAAAATGTTCTCCAAACGGTACCGAAGTGAGGTAGGACTGAAGGGCTCGCCGCGCTGAGCACGTGGTTTGAGATTTTGTTCGAATCGAAGGTCGTATGGACTCCCGGCGGTGAGAAACGTGGAGCATCGGACGCGCGAGAGAGAGGCCGGGGACATTTTTGTAATCCTTCCATCCAGGCGAGCCTATAAATAGACTACCACCCTTTCCTAGCCCTTCTAGGGTTTCCATAGACTAATTTTTTCTGCCACCCCCTCCAAATACCCAGATCTGCCCTCCATGGCCTTCTCTCCCCGAAACCCTAGCCCCCTAGCCATCCAGGACCGTCAAATCTGAGATCTGAGGGCCCTCGAGGTGCCACGTCGCCTCCTAGCCTCCTCCCAGGCGGTTTGGGCCCCGCAGGGCCTGGAAGCCCGCTCCACGACCACCGGGCTCGAACCGGGCCACGGCCAGCCCGTCGCGCCGCCTCCACGCCAGCGAGCCGCCACGGCCAGCCGTCGCGCGCCCTGCGCCTCCGGTGATTTCCTGCCGAGCCGCGACCTCCTCTTTGCCTCCCTCGTCCTCTCCCCCTCTCTCTCTCTCACCAGGGCACCGCCGGCGACACCAACACTGCCGTTGTTCCATGGCCTCCCCCCAAGCTCGGAGCCGCCGCACACGGGACCTGTCCTGCCGCCCCTCGCCCGGATCCGAAGAAATCCGGCGACCAACGCCGCCACACGCCACCCCGGGACCTCGCAGCAACGTCGCGCCTCCACGTCGGCGTTGAGCCACGCCGCCACCTCTGGACGGCCGCCGGCCAGCCTCGCACCAGCACTGATCCAGATCAGATCGGCTCGTCGCAAGGTGGGTCGGCTTGCCCACCGTGACCCAATTCCTCGACCCCGCACGACCGCCTTCCTTCGCCCATGGGCGCACAACTGCTAAGCGTCGCCCACGGCATCGTGATGGCTCGGCCCATCTAGGGTGAGGGCTCATGTCCCTTTGTTTTTTTCCTCAGTAATTTTTTTCTAAGTCTGTAGAACCTATGTTGTTGTAATTTTTTATTACGTAGTTTGCGACTAAACCGTAGCACGGATGACTTGGCGCCCAAAATGAAATTTGTTGTTGGTTATGTGCTCTAACTTTTTTCTTTAGTGAGTTAATCCATTTGAGGTCATTTGAGTGGTACAATTCCCTATTGAAGTGTGCACCAGAATGTTTACTGATGTTGTTGTTATATTTATCAAAGTTTGGTTGATGCTTGTGTCACATCCATGATGCGTATGCGAGTAATTCTTTCTTGTATGTTTTAAGCATCATGTGTAACTCAATTATATCCATCCCTTTTCTCATGTTGTGTAGCTAAACAACTTGAATCATTGTAATTGTGCAGTATCGTCGTGTGTGATGAATACTCCACTTAACTTGTTAGTAACCTCTCTCGACGATAGATGTGATATCGTATTGCGTTGTCTTGTGTTGCATTCATGTTCTTGTTTGATGGTGATTGCTCCGTAGTAATAGATGCTAGCTTGTCAATTACCTTTCCAGTGTTTCCTTCTTGTGTTCTCCCGCGATTACTCTCGGAGACGATGCTTGCGATCAAGTACACCTTTGGCTTCGTCTTCTGATCAGTTAAGGGGAGCATATATCATGCTCATAACTTTCAGCTCTTGAGTTGGATGTCGACTCACCGGGGCCACCCGAAATTGTTCGTTGTTAGTTAGAGGGATTATGATGTCAGGACCCTCAGAACAACTCTTCAATGAGTGTCTTTAATGGGCCCGACTAAGAGAACCAGCGTACATGCAGAGCTTATAATGGCAAGTTGGTACACCCCTGCAGGTTAAATCTTTTCGAGAAGCCGTTTCTACGGTTATGGACGACTTGAGACCTACTCCTTGTTGATTGACAACAACAACTGAGATAATCTTAATAATTTGATCAATGTGTGTGTGCCTTGACTGCTTCTTCTTCGTCGGGATGCGAAGGGGAGGACAAGGATAGGATAGGTGCTATGTTTCCGTAAGTAGCTGATAGCAAGACTTGTTGGAGGCGATTCCTCATCGAATGCTTGGTTCTCATCTTACTCTAAATAGATCGTTAGCCACTTACATATTGCTAGTGCGGCTGCAACCTCAACCACTACCCTCATCTTACCGTGAGAAGTTATTTACACGACTTGTTGATATAGCTCACCCCTTTCTTCTCTCTTTTATACACGTTATGCAAACGAACTTGGACGTCAGAGGAGCTCCACGACCATTCTTCTGGACGCCTTCGCGGAGACTCGACGACGACTACTTAGGTGGATACCGGCAGAGAGCCTGGACCCGTGTGGTTACGAGAATGGTGCGTTTTACTTTTGCCACTAGGCATTTGATTGTAGTCTATACTCAGACATATATCTTTCGCTGATGTAACGTATTTAAGGCAGTTGTATGCCGATTGTATGAGATGTCGTATCCTTGTAGTTGTACTATTGTGATATCATGTTGAAATCTGAGACATATGGCTTCGTCATATGTAGAGGTGGGTCTGATATGTGCTTCGTTCTCGGGTTTGGACGGAAACGTCCAAATTTGAAACAGTACCGCATATCGGGTCGTACACTCACTACGGTGAATCCATGTGTAGTGTTTAACGATGGAGTAGTGACTTTGGACCCAAGGTAGATCTTCGCGGTGTCAAAGCACATACACTCAAACATGGTGGCTTCGGCCACCGCCCTTCCCATTTGGAAGGATTACTTGGTTCTTTTGTGGTTGTTGATAGTTTTTCATGCTCCTGTTTCTATATATAAAATCTCTATGACCCTATCAAATCTTTGCCTTTGGTACGTATGACCCTCGCAAATACTATGACCATGGCATCTCTTATCTGCCCTGCCAGCGCCTTAAGTTTCAATCAGGCATCGGACTTCCGGTCCTCACTGGAGGTCCGTTCCCTGGAACTTGCGCACTGCCTGTTACCTGGAGTCCAAACTGCCGGAAATTCGGTGGGTATCGGATGTCCGTCGTGACGGACGTCCGACCCGTAATGGATGTCTGATACAGTATGACCTATATAGCCAAGCCGTCGGTCCGAGGGGAGCAGTCATCTCCCTCTCGCCTAAGCCTTGTGTCGTTGCCGCCTCCGTCACTCATCGCCGCTGACGGCCCGGCCCGCTCGACGGGTCTCTCCTTCGGATCTGCGCACCCCGGGTACTCCTCCTCCCAATCTACCCTTCTATCCAAATCTTTTTGAGGTTGGTGCCCGCATTTCTACCTCATTTTTCATCTCCTCATCTAGGATTTCGTGATGGTGCGGACAAAACGGACCGCTCACAAGAATTTTGGTGGATCTTATTCTCGTGGTATGCATCTCATACTTCACGCTATCCATATCTGTCACCGGTCAATTCTGTGTCTTGGGTCCATTTACTCATTCACCCTACGTGTTTGTCTAGGTGGATTCGTGGATTCCGATGAGCATGCACGTCATCGTAGATGTGCTCGTCATGGGAAGCAGCCCCAAAAAACTGAACCCTCATCTGACAGTGACGCCACTCCAAGTGATGACCCCTCTGATGATCCGGATATTACTTTTGAGGATGAAATCAATGAGGAACTTGAGGCTGATTTGTTGGCGGAAGATCTCATTCCAGAGGCTCCTTTTGGTCTGTCCACGCGTGCCAAACTTGGGCCTCGCTGCGCTGCTCGGGCCTCCTCCTCTGCATCGGGTGCTCAAGCTGGAGATGATGTAGCCCAAGATGACGCTTCTCTTGTGTCCCATCTTTACATCTCCTGTGAACCGGTCACCACTCATGGTCGTCGGGCCATCGACTACTTGACTGTGTCTACCTCTTCTTATCAGTCTCAGAGGCATGATGTTAATCAGTTTGAGGCCCCTCAGGACTATTTGGATGGTCACTTTCGGACAAACATGCCGGCGGATATCTTCTCATCTGTGGTTCTTCCTAAGGGGTTGGCCAACTCACATGCCTGCATCCCTCTTCTGTTCATCCGTACTCACCCATCCAAGTTTCCTGAGGCATATTGATGCGATGGGCCTTGATTAGTCTTTTGGGTTTTTTTTATATAAGGACTGTGACGCATGAGCTCCACAATATTTTATTGCAAATAAAACAGAGGGGGAGAACCAAATGTTCCCAAGAGTAGTACATGGATAATTACAGAGTGGGCCTACCTATACAAACTTATGCAAGTTATTAATCCAAGTAAGCAACTGAACTCTAGTATCTCCCTGAAATCTGTGAGAAAGCAGGGTGATGTCATGCACAAAGTGCTTTCTCCAGGAGGTGAAAGAGAAACTCTCCACCCTGAAGGTCTTGCCATTCCTTTGTAACCAGATGCACCAGGTAACGGTGAGAACAACTTCCAAGAAAAAAGGTCTTCAGAAATTCCTCCTGTCCTGGGCCAAGCATCACTACTAGAGAAAAGGCTTATGGCGGCGTCCTTTTTTAGCCTTTAGTGGCGCATTATGGATGCGCCACTAAGGACAAGCCACTAATAAGGGCTTAGGGGTGGCGCATTCTGAATGCGCCACCCATAAGACCCTTATGGGTGGCACATTTCCAAATGCGCCACCCCTAAGCGCTTATGGGTGGCGCATTTCAAAATGTGCCACCCCGAAGGTTCCTTAGGGGTGGCGCATTCCTGGTGCGCCACTACCTGTACAAAATATGCGCCACTAAACGTATATTACAGGAAACAAAAAATTAATTTATAGAAAAAGAAAACAAAATACAGAAACAAATACATAAATGGAATCACAGAAATTATTACATAAATACAAGCATTACAGAACTAGAGAAAGCATTACATGTCTTCGAGTATTGTTTACAAGTATCGAATATAAGTTATTACAAATGAAATAAAAGAAAACCCCCAAAACTAATCTTTGAGTATTGTTTTCTTCACTCCATCTTGATAATGTTGATCATTTTGATCGATCTGTTGCAGCAAACAAGTGAGTGTGAATGACAATGGCATCAATGACTACATTTATCGTTTAAGCATATAGGAAGATACACACAACACAACTTCAATAAGAACTGATCAACTAAACTAGTAGCATAGCGAAAATGATGCATGATACATTTATACAAAGATGGAAAATTGTTTGTGTGATAGAGATAAAGTTATTTACAACATAAATCATCAATATTGTTCAGAACTAACAACACGCTAAGCTTGAAACAATGTAGCATGAAATTCACATCGATCGTCATCACTTGTGACTCGGCTCAGGGAATGGGCGGCATCCTTTTTTCTTCATGAAAGGCCTTGTCTCACGCGAGGCCTTTAGGAGGGATTATATCTCCCCATTGGATGGTGCAATATTGCAGTGGAAGTGTCAGAACCCCAACTTGGGTAAGTGCTAGGGTTTTATTGTGCATTTGCATCATGCAAAAATTCAAAAGAAAATTCAAAAATGGGGAAAAGAAAAGCCCTGAGAAATTAAATCAAATGGCCAGATAAAAATCTTTTTCCAAAAATCATTTGAGTATTTGGAAAATTCCTGTAAATGATGCTGATCATTTTTTAAATGGTTTGGGAGCAATCCCATGCTCATGGAATTTTCTAATTTTCAAACAATGCCTTGGAAAATTAAATAAACCCCTATTTGATTTAAAATTCAAATGTTTTGAATTTTAAAAAGTGCCAAATTTTATAAGTGGCTAGCTATAGCTTTAATGAGGCCATATAAAAAAATATTGGCATTTAATAAAATGCCTAGCTATTTTAAATAGCTAGGTCAATCAATTATAGAAAGTTTAAAAATAAAAGAGAAAAACAGAGGGAAAGGGTGTTACCTCTCGCCCAGGGGCGAAGGCCCAGCCGGCCCAGCCCAGCTGGCCGCGGTGTCGTCTTCCTCCTCTGCCAGAAGGAGGGACGGCCGAGCCGTGCACCACGCATGGCCGCCACCTCCCCTGGCCACGGAGCTGTCTGCTCCCCCCCCCCCCCCGGTTCTCATCTCCACGCCGTGGACGCCCCGTGCTCTCCCCTTCCACTTCCTCCTCCCCTGCACCCTTTCCCCTCTCACCCCGGCAAGCTCCCCGCGAAGACCCGAGCGCCCCCGAGCCCGCCGACGTGCGCAGGCGTGGCCACCATACTCCTCCTTCCTCGCCGCCTTGTCCAGTCGATCCGGCACCGTCGACTTCCTCCGTCCCCCTCGTCAATTGAAGTCCAGCGCCACCGTGGACGATGCCCGCGTCAAGGTTTCGTCGCCGGCCGCCGTGGAGAAGAACTTCGATTGCGCCAACATCGAGCTCCCCGCGGCCCCTCTGTCCACTCCATTAGCATCACGGTGAGCAGAGCTCCATTTTGCCCCTAGCCGCGCCCCTTCCCGTGCCCTCCCGCCTAGTTCCGGCGAGGTCAGTGAAAGGGCCGCCGCCGCGGTTGAAGTAGCCGTCGCCACAGCCCATGTCTTTGGCCCCCGACAACTCCAATGGATGCGGAAGCTCACGAGCTACGCGCCCGTACCAACCAGACCCCCTCCCGTTCCAAAAACCCCAACTCCGGCGAGTCTTCGGCAGGTTTCCGGCGACCCCGCCATTAGAGCCCCTAAACCTAAGCTAATCCACCCCCTTAATCCCCCTTAGAGTCACTGACAGTGGGGCCCAGGACCCTCTAATCCCTGGTTAGTTTAAAACTAACCGGGTTAGTTAACCAGTGAGGCTGACCAGTGGGACCCCCTTGTCAGGCCAGCCCATGACGTCAGCCTGGTGTCACTCTGACGCAGTAAATCTTTTAAATCTTTTTTATAATTCCAGAAATTACAGAAAATGGCCAAAACTTCAATAAATCATAGAAATTTCATTTTAACTCCAAATTGGACAAATAATATGAATATGCAATTTGCAATCTTAAAAGGATTATGAATATGCAATTTGTTTTCATGTTTGACCATTTTAAAATGGGTGAACAGTAGCAAACATGCATATGGATCCTTTTCAAATTCAAATTTGGAGTGATTTTGCAAATGATTTTGCAACACCCTTAATTCCAATGGATTCCTCCACACATCAGAGACATTACTTCAACTATACCACATCACTTCATGATCAACATTTTGAATGAACTTTCATGCATTCAAATGCTTTTGAAATTCATCGGTAAATCAAATGGAGTTTGAATTTGCATCTCAAATGCAATATACTCCTTTTAAATGGAATGCTCAACACATCAGTACCATGAACATCACCATTGCAATCTTATTCATGTGATTGTGCATTGTACATTATGTTGATCCTATGATTGTCATGTTGCTGATAGAAGTGGAGCCGGAACCCGAGATCACCCCCTTCGTTGAAGACCCCATGACTGAACCTCGTGAGCAAGGAAAGCAAAACCCCTTTGATCATGTCGATAAAATCCCACTTCCCTCTCATGTCTCGCTTATGCATTGTTTAGGATGATCACCATGATAACGTTTCTACCGCATAGTTGAACCCATATCCTTTGCATGACCTATCATCTTGTCACAGTAGTAAGCAAACCACAATCCTAGCAGATGTAGGAGTTGGTTGATATCATGTGACCCCTGCAACTGTTACTTCTTATTGCATGCTTAGTGGTACAATGAGGTTGCTTATGATGTGAGTCGGGATGATGATAAACATGGTGTTGATGAAAGTGAAATGTGTTGGTGAATCCACCCTAATACAAGGTGAACGATGAGAGGCTGTGTAGGAGTACACAGTGGGTTGTCTCGTTGAACACCGCCTTAAGTCCGAGTTCTTGTGTGGTGATCCAAGAAGAAGAGTACAACCACACATTGGGCTCACTGACCCCTCTCATCCTAGTACCTCACCCCGTTCGAACCCCAGAAGTCGCAGTAGTTCGGAGTTCTGGTAGGGCTGTGGCACGGTCTGCGAAGTGGAGTAACGGCTTTTCAAGACCGGCTTGGGACCCTGCACACATCGTTTGAGGTTGTACTAGAACCTCGGCCGGACTTCCATACGGATCCCCCTCAAATAGGCGACTCTCTGGACTAGAACGAAACTGTGGGCGAAGTGTTGTGGTGGCATCCTCGCTGTCACCTCTTGAACGGCGACATGCAAAAGGCGGTAACTGATGACACGTGTGTGTAGCGGTACACCCCTGCAGGGTTAACAAAACTATTCGAATAGTTGCGTCCGCGGTTAAGGACTGCTTGGAAAGCTTAGCTTGATTATTAGACAACTTGAACTGGATACTTCTAAAACTCGCAAGATAAGCGTGAGTGCTATGGTGTGCTTTCTCGTGGGGAAGTCGAGGAAGGTACCATAGTGGTGTAATTGGTTGAAGAGATGTAGTGGACTCGTGTACGCTTCTTACCTCAAGTCTAGTACTCGTAGTTCAGGACTAGTCAAGTCAAAGCTGGCACTTCTGCAAGTGAAACCCCACCTCCCTTTACCTTGATACATGTGCATGAGTAGTATAGCTCCTACGTAAGTCTTGCTGAGTACGACTTTGTACTCACGTTTGCTTATTCTATGTTTTAGATGAAACCACCGACCCCGATGGTGACTTCTAACCGAAGCTCGAAGAATGAAGACTCTGACCAAGACCAAGCTAGTATAGTCCTAGTCAGACGACTGGTTCCCTCGTGGAGGGCTTGTTTTTAGATAGGGCTTCTCTAAGCCATTTGTTAAACTTGTCTGTACTCAGACCTACTTTGCTTCCGCTTGTCTGTTGTAATGTTGGATCACATGCTTGTGATCTCTGTGTGCACTTTGTAAGAGTTATCAATAAAGATGTATACTTTGTAGAGAATTGTAATGATACCTGCTGTTCATACAAGGCATGTGTGCTGCGTGTATGTTTATAACATGCATGTCTTTGTATGGGTTTTCGAGACCTTAGTTGTGATCTGGCTGGCGGTCTTTTATACACCAAGTGGCCCTTAGATGTGCGCAGCTTGGGGCATCGCGATGCGATTGTTCGAGACTCTGTCTCGTGCACACTTTGATGTATGATCGAGCCCTCCCTAGACCCCGACTAAGTGATCGGGCTGGAGTAAGTCTATGTAAGAGTTATGAGATAGTCGATAGTATGGTTGAGACGACTTGTCTGTGAATATGGGAGTTCATCACCCATATCATTTAGACTTGTGTGCGGACGATGAGGACCCATCTCAGTTGATCATCTGGCCTGGATGGGATGCCCCTCACGTACAATGCTTTCCGGAAACGTTCTGTGCTTGGCCTTGTCTGCTTAGACAAGTGGGTACGGTTCTCGGCTCTCCATATGACTATGTCGTAGCGGGACTTGCATACGCTAACCCCGGGTCCCGACAGACTTGGTATCAGAGAAGGACTGACTGTAGGATTATCAGCCTTGGCCGAAGTCGAGTTTAGCACTCTATAGTTATATAGTTACTCTGGGTATATAAGGGAACAACGTAAGGCTTCTTTTTTTCCTTACCCTCATCGATCTGAGTTCTGAGTCACCCTTACCTTTTCTACGGGATGATAGGACTAGGCTCATCTATGTCTTACTAGAACATCTCGTTGATTGCCTCCTTATAGCCGTAGGATGGTTATGGTTGTCCAGAGTCTCCGTGTTTTGAGTTCCTTGAAGAAGTTCTGTCCAATTTCTTCGAGGTTGTTTCAATTTCCATCCTAGTGTAGCCGTTATGCTGCCGGATTTGTTCCAAGTTTCTGTGGATCTTTGCCTTCGCATTATAATCTTTTCTGCCTAAATCATATCCTTTTATCCTTGCCTCCATCGTACAACCTGTTCTGATTGTTGATTTTAATCATACAGGATGTCAGGTGGAACTCGTAGTGCTGTTCTTCGGAATCGAGACCGTGATCGGAATCGAAATGATGATGAACCTCCAACCCCGCCTTCTGCGGCGGAAATCATGATGGAAGCCAAGCGGAATAGACGTGATCAAACACGCCTTCTGGATCTCATTGAGCAGAATACCGCCCACCATCGTAAGGTGGTGGTCAGCATTCAGGTCTTCATCCTCCTCAAGCCACCGGTATTCCGATGTTCTTCTGAGCCCCTTGAAGCTGATGATTGGCTCCGTTCCATTGAGCGTAAGCTTGATACAGCACATGTTGCTCCCGATGACCGAGTTATTTTCGCGGTATACTTCTTGGAAGGTGCTGCTCTTCAGTGGTGGGAGAACTATGTTGCAATGCAGCCAGATGGTCACGTAGTGACTTGGCAGGAGTTCTGTGTTGCCTTTCGAGGGTACCACATTCTGGATGAGTTGATGGAGCGCAAGAAGGAAGAGTTTTGCAATCTGAATCAAGGAGAGATGTCCATTCACGAGTATGTGAGGGAGTTCAACCGTCTTGCTCGTTATGCCCAAGATGAGATCACCACCAATGCCAGAAAGCAGGCAAGGTTCCGCAAGGGACTTAGCCCCATCCTTCGTCATGATCTCAACCTCCTTCAGTTTGCCACCTTTGAGGATTTAGTCAACAGATCCTTCAGAGCTGAGCATGGCAATGAAGTTTTTGAGAAGTCTCGCAAGCATGCTCTTGAACTTGCCCCTTCTTCCAGTTCACGCCCTCAGAAGCGCATGATCTGGATTCCTAACAGTTTGATCCACCAAAACAACCCACCGAGGCCATCCCTTGTGCCGCCTCGTCCACCAGCTCCACCAAACAACCCAGCTCCCCGCACTATCTTTGGAGCCTGCTTCAGATGTGGCCAGCCTGGTCACTACTCTCGTGAGTGCCCCGTCAGTTAGAATGCTCCACCCCATGCCAAAAGAAACCCCACTGTTCGTGCCAAACCAACCCCAAAGGTTCCCACCGCTAAGCCATCCACCTCAGAAAATCTTGGACGTGTGAACCAAATCTCAGCTGAGGAAACTGATGGTACTTCTGACGTCATTCTTGGTACGCTCCCAGTCAATTTTGTTCCCACTTCTGTTCTCTTCGACCCAGGAGCTTCTCACTCATTCATGTCGGAGAGTTATGCACTTCGGCATGATGTATCATTTGAAGAAATGTTCACCCCTATGATCATTCAAACTCCTGGTTCCAAATGGAAAACTAATAGAGTAAGCCATGGCAATCAAATTGCAATTGAGGGTTTAGTATTCCTTGCTTCACTCATAGCCCTCAAGTCTTCAGACATTGATGTCATCCTTGGTATGGATTGGTTATCAAGACAACATGCTTTTCTTGATTGTAAATCCAAGTCAGTTAGACTTACACACCCTTCAGGCCAAACAATAGCTTACTCTTCACCAAGAACAAGAACCTAGGTGCATTCTTTGAATGTGCTTCCCCTTCCCGACCTTGAAGATGTTCCGGTGGTTCGTGAGTTCCCGGATGTCTTTCCTGAAGAACTGCCGGGAATGCCACCCGACAGGTGTGTGGAATTCATTGTAGATCTTGCCCCAGGAACCGCACCAATTTCTAGACGCCCATACAAAATGGACCCACGTGAGTTGGGTGAGCTTAAAACCTAACTGGAAGCTTTGTTGGAAAAAGGCTTCATCCGCCCTAGCTCATCGCCATGGGGTTGCTCCGTTCTGTTCGTAACAAAGAAAGATGGAACAGAAAGGATGTGCGTAGACTATCGCCTGCTAAATTTAGCGACGATAAAGAACAAGTACCCATTGCCCAAGATCAATGATCTTTATGATCAACTTGCAGGATCCTCTGTCTTCTCCAAGATGGATTTGGGATTAGGTTATCATCAAATCAAAATCCGAAACGAGGACATCCCAAAAACGGCTTTCACTACTCGTTATGGTCTTTACGAGTACACCGTCATGTCCTTTGGTTTAACCAATGCCCCCGCCACTTTCTCACGCATGATGAATTCGATCTTCATGGAGTACCTAGATAAATTTGTTGTAGTTTAGCTTGATGACATTTTCATCTACTCGAAGAACGAAGAAGAACATGCCGAACACCTAAGTCTGGTATTGATGAAACTTAAAGAGCATCGCCTGTATGCTAAATTCTCCAAGTGTGAATTTTGGATACCAGAAGTGACCTACTTAGGCCACGTGATTTAAAAAAAAGGCATTGCAGTCAATCCTGAGAGAGTTCAGGCCGTCCTTGACTGGACACCACCTAAATCGGTTAAGAAAGTTAGGAGTTTTCTTGGCCTAGCCAGCTATTGCCGCTGCTTCATCGAGAACTTTTCTAAAGTTGCAAAGTCTCTGACTGAACTCCTCAAGAAAGATAAGAAATTCCTATGGACTCCCAAGTGCGAAGAAAGCTTTCAAGAGCTAAAAAGAAGATTGACTTCAGCACCCGTACTTGCACCTCCAGACACCAAACACGATTTCGAGATCTATTGTGACGCATCACGGCAAGGGTTAGGATGCATACTTCTGCAAGATCGACATGTGGTAGCTTATGCTTCACGCCAGTTGCGGCCACATGAAGAGAACTATCCTACCCATGACCTTGAACTCGTTGCCGTAGTTCGTGCCCTAACAACTTGGCGACATTACCTCCTTGGTAATCGTTGTGAGATCTATTCCCACCACCAAAGCCTCAAATACATTTTCACCCAGCCAGATCTTAACCTCAGGCAAAGACGCTGGATTGAGTTGATAAAAGATTACGACGTAGGAATTTCTTACACCCCAGGCAAAGCCAATGTCATGGCTGATGCACTAAGTCATAAGTCGTATTGTAACAACCTCATGTTACAACAGTATCAACCACTTCTTCATGAGGAATGTCGAAAGCTAAATATCGAGATTGTTCCTCGTGGATCTCTTTTCAACTTGGTGGCGAAACCAACCCTTGAGGATCAAATCATAGTTGCCCAAAGACGTGCACGAGGTGTACGCCGGATCAAGGAGAACATTGCTAGCGGAGTTGCTAAATGTTTCTCCACAGATAGTAAAGGAACGGTATTCTTTGGAAATCGTTTGGTAGTACCTAAGAATAGAGTTCTAAGGCAACTCATCCTCAAAGAAGCCCATGACACACCCCTCTCAATTCATCCCGGTAGCACAAAAATGTAGAGAGATCTACGCCAGAGATTTTGGTGGACTAGGATGAAGAGAGAGATTGCTCGATTTGTTGCCGAATGTGATGTTTGTTGTCGCATTAAGGCAGAACATCAAAGACCTGCTGGTACACTTCAACCTTTGCCTATTCCCGAGTGGAAATGGGACAAAGTCGGTATGGACTTCATCACCGGCTTTCCAAAAACCCAGAAAGGAAACGATGCCATCTTCGTTGTCATAGATAGGCTTTCCAAAGTTGCTCACTTCCTTCCCGTTCGCAAGTCTATAACTGCTAGTCAGTTGGCAGACTTGTACGTCTCTAGAATTGTGTCTCTTCATGGTGTTCCTTTGGTGATCAATTCGGATCGTGGTAGCCTTTTCACCTCTAGATTCTGGGGAAGCTTTCAGAATGCTATGGGAACTCATCTCTCCTTTAGTACAGCTTTCCATCCTCAGTCTAGCGGTCAAGTCGAAAGGGTTAACCAAATTCTTGAAGACATGCTCAGAGCTTGTGTTATCTCATTCGGAAAGAATTGGGAGAAGTCTCTTCCATTTGCCGAATTTGCTTATAACAATAGTTTTCAATCTAGTCTAAACATGGCTCCTCTTGAACTCCTATATGGACGACGATGTCGAACACCCCTAAACTGGTCAGAAACCGGTGAAAGACAACTCTTTGGACCGGACATGATTAAGGAAGCAGAAGAGCAAGTTCGCATTGTTCGTGATCGTTTGAAAGCCGCCCAGTCTCGTCAGAAAAGCTACTATGATCGTCATCATAGGAAAGAAAGCTACAATCTGGATGAGAAGGCTTACCTTCGGGTTACTCCTCTGAAGGGAACCCAACGATTCGGTATCAAAGGAAAGTTGGCCCCACGTTACATCGGACCTTTCCGCATTATTGCTAAACGTGGAGAAGTTGCCTACCAACTTGAACTACCCCCGCACCTTTTCTGAGTACATGATGTATTCCTTGTGTCACAACTCAGGCGTTGCTTCAAGGACCCCATCCGCGAAGTCGACCATGAAACGCTTGATCTCCAAGATGACCTTTCTTCTCGAGAATACCCTGTTCGTGTTCTTGATTCAGCAGAGCGCGTCACTCGCCGAAAGAAGATCAAGTTTCTGAAAGTTCAGTGGTCACACCACTCTGAGAGAGAAGCCACGTGGGAAAGAGAAGACTGTCTCCGTGCCGAGTACCCCTCCTTCCTCCCACAGACTTCTGAATCTCGGGAAGAGATTCTTTTGAGTGGGGGCGAGATGTCAGAACCCCAACTTGGGTAAGTGCTATGGTTTTATTGTGCCTTTGCAGCATGCAAAAATTCAAAAGAAAATTCAAAAATGGGGAAAAGAAAAGCCCTGAGAAATTAAATCAAATGGCCAGATAAAAATCTTTTTCCAAAAATCATTTGAGTATTTGGAAAATTCCTATAAATGATGCTGATCATTTTAAAAATGGTTTGGGAGCAATCCCATGCTCATGGAATTTTGTAATTTTCAAACAATGCCATGGAAAATTAAATAAACCTCTATTTGATTCAAAATTCAAATGTTTTGAATTTTAAAAAGTGCCAAATTTTATAAGTGGCTAGCTATAGCTTTAATGAGGCCATATAAAAAATATTGGCATTTAATAAAATGCCTAGCTATTTTAAATAGCTAGGTCAATCAATTTACAGAAAGTTTAAAAAGAAAAGAGAAAAACAGAGGTAAAGGGGGTTACCTCTCGCCCAGGGGCGAAGGCCCAGCCGGCCCAGCCCAGCTGGCCGCGGTGTCGTCTTCCTCCTCTGCCAGAAGGAGGGACGGCCGAGCCGTGCACCACGCATGGCCGCCACCTCCCCTGGCCACGGAGCTGCCTGCTCCCCCCCCCCCCCCCCCCCCGTCCTCATCTCCACGCCGTGGACGCCCCGTGCTCTCCCCTTCCACTTCCCCCTCCCCTGGACCCTTTCCCCTCTCACCCCGGCGAGCTCCCCACGAAGACCCGAGCGCCCCCGAGCCCGCCCACGTGCGCAGGCGTGGCCACCGTACTCCTCCTTCCTCGCCGCCTTGTCCAGTCGATCCGGCACCGTCAACTTCCTCCGTCCCCCTCGTCAATTGAAGTCCAGCGCCATCGTGGATGATGCCCGCGTCAAGGTTTCGTCGCTGGCCGCCGCGGAAAAGAACTTCGATTGCGCCAACATCGAGCTCCCCGCGGCCCCTCCGTCCACTCCATTAGCATCACGGTGAGCAGAGCTCCATTTCGCCCCTAGCCGCGCCCCTTCCCGTGCCCTCCCGCCTAGTTCCGGCGAGGTCAGTGAAAGGGCCGCCGCCGCGGTTGAAGTAGCCGTCGCCATAGGCCTTGTCTTTGGCCCCCGACAACTCCAATGGATGCGGAAGCTCACGAGCTACGCGCCCGTACCAACCAGACCCCCTCCCGTGCCAGAAACCCCAACTCCGGCGAGTCTCTGGCGACCCCGCCATTAGAGCCCCTAAACCTAAGCTAATCCCCCCTTAATCCCCCTAAACCATGAACATCACCATTGCAATCTTATTCATGTGATTGTGCATTGTACATTATGTTGATCCTATGATTGTCATGTTGCTGATAGAAGTGGAGCCGGAACCCGATATCACCCCCTTCGTTGAAGACCCCGTGACTGAACCTCGTCAGCAAGGCAAGCAAAACCCCTTTGATCATGTCGATAAAATCACACTTCCCTCTCATGTCTCGCTTATGCATTGTTTAGGATGATCACCATGATAACGTTTCTACCGCATAGTTGAACCCATATCCTTTGCATGACCTATCATCTTGTCACAGTAGTAAGCAAACCACAATCCTAGAAGATGTAGGAGTTGGTTGATATCATGTGACCCCTGCAACTGTTACTGCTTATTGCATGCTTAGTGGTACAATGAGGTTGCTTATGATGTGAGTCGGGATGATGATAAACATGGTGTTGATGAAAGTGAAATGTGTTGGTGAATCCACCCTAATAGAAGGTGAGCGATGAGAGGCTGTGTAGGAGTACACAGTGGGTTGTCTCGTTGAACACCGCCTTAAGTCCGAGTTCTTGTGTGGTGATCCAAGAAGAAGAGTACAACCACACATTGGGCTCACTGACCCCTCTCATCCTAGTACCTCACCCCGTTCGAACCCCAAAAGTCGCAGTAGTTCGGAGTTCTGGTAGGGCTGTGGCACGGTCTGCGAAGTGGATGAACGGCTTTTCAAGACCGGCTTGGGACCCTGCACACATCGTTTGAGGCTGTACTGGAACCTCGGCCGAACTTCCATACGGATCCCCCTCAGATAGGCGACTCTCTGGACTAGAACGAAGCTGTGGGCGAAGTGTTGTGGTGGCATCCTGGCTGTCACCTCTTGAACGGCGACATGCAAAAGGTGGTAACTGATGTCACGTGTGTGTATCGTTACACCCCTGCAGGGTTAACAAAACTATTCGAATAGCCGCGTCCGCGGTTAAGGACTGCTTGGAAAGCTTAGCTTGATTATTAGACAACTTGAACTGGATACTTCTAAAACTCGCAAGATAAGCGTGAGTGCTATGGTGTGCTTTCTCGTGGAGAAGTCGAGGAAGGTACCATAGTGGTGTAATTGGTTGAAGAGATGTAGTGGACTCGTGTACGCTTCTTACCTCAAGTCTGGTACTCGTAGTTAAGGACTAGCCAAGTCAAAGCTGGCACTTCTGCAAGTGAAACCCCACCTCCCTTTACCTTGATACATGTGCATGAGTAGTATAGCTCCTACGTAAGTCTTGCTGAGTACGACTTTGTACTCACGTTTGCTTATTCTATGTTTTGGATGAAACCACCGACCCCGATGGTGACTTCAAACCGAAGCTCGAAGAATGAAGACTCAGACCAAGACCAAGCTAGTGTAGTCCTAGTCCGACGACTGGTTCACTCGTGGAGGGCTTGTTTTTAGATAAGGCTTCTCTAAGCCATTTGTTAAACTTGTCTGTACTCAGACCTACTTTGCTTCCGCTTGTCTGTTGTAATGTTGGATCACATGCTTGTGATCTCTGTGTGCACTTTGTAAGAGTTATCAATAAAGATGTATACTTTGTAGAGAATTGTAATGATACCTGCTGTTCATACAAGGCATGTGTGCTGCGTGTATGTTTATAACATGCATGTCTTTGTATGGGTTTTCGAGACCTTAGTTGTGATCTGGCTGGCGGTCTTTTATACACCAAGTGGCCCTTAGATGTGCGCAGCTTGGGGCATCGCGATGCGATTGTTCGAGACTCTGTCTCGTGCACACTTTGATGTATGATCGAGCCCTCCCTAGACCCCGACTAAGTGATCGGGCTGGAGTAAGTCTATGTAAGAGTTATGAGATAGTCGATAGTATGGTTGAGGCGACTTGTCTGTGAATATGGGAGTTCATCACCCATATTATTTAGACTTGTGTGCGGACGATGAGGACCCATCTCAGTTGATCATCCGGCCTGGATGGGATGCCCCTCACGTACGATGCTTTCCGGAAACGTTCTGTGCTTGGCCTTGTCTGCTTAGACAAGTGGGTACGGTTCTCGGCTCTCCATATGACTATGTCGTAGCGGGACTTGCATACGCTAACCCCGGGTCCCGACAGGAAGATCGACCCCTTCACTTGTACTTCAGGATGGATGATAGTGGCCATCTCCCCTTGGATGTGAAAGAACTCCTTCCTAAGATTTGCTTTGGCGACTGCCGCCTTCCTTTCGGCCCACACTTTGAGATGACTTGGCAGCGTAAGGTTGCGCTCTTCCTGTACAATCGACCGCATGTGAAGGAGGGCGTAGTACGCATCCTGCACACTGCCAGCCGGCTGCTTGACGCACGGGAACTGTGTTACGTGATTGAACACGCTCACGTCAGGTTGATGCTTCCTGAACTTGTGCTTCACGATCTTGCCTCTAACTTCTTTCTAGCGGCGAGAGCATCATCCAAAAATCTCATGATATACTTGTAATCTTTATTCTTCACACTCCACGAGTCTAAATACACGACATGCGAGTGTTGCGGTGAAAAGCAGATGAGCATGCAGTCTTGATCCTCACTTCATAATTAAAACAATCCAGAAGGATTGTTGGAAGGGGACAATGGAAAGCTATGAAAGCATATATGCTACGGCGCCGAGCGAATGACTTACTTGGGAGAGTAGGTCGTGAGAAATGAATCCTTGCTATCGTTCTCTAGCATGAATTTTCTGATGTACCCCGCCGCGAGAGTCGCGTCCCCGTCGTCCATCAAGATGCTTTCACGCATGTAGAAGGGTTCCAATATCACAACGCTCGGGGTCCTATATCTCCTGATACTCATAGAAAGGCTAAGTGAGAACAGACGGATAAGGCTATGGTCCAACCTCTTGACATGAAACAAATTGAAGATCTCTGAAAACCGCAGTATTATCATATCCGCGGGGACATTGTTGATGAAGCCCATGTTGAGTGGCACCTTGGCCATGAAAACTGGGTACGAGGGATTCTTTTCTCGAAGAAGCATCTTCTCTAATGCCATAACACAGTGATGCACCCTCTGCATATCCGAAGTTGCAAGCTCGAGCATGTCATTAGGTAGCATCGCCCTACCCGCCACATGGATTTCAAACGACAGATCCTTGGGTCTTGGTGGCCCGTCCTGAGTCCGGATCGGCATCGGAGGTCGGCTACTCGAAGCGCTCTTCGTTTTCCGTCCCTTCTTGTTTTCTGATTTCGAGCAGTCACCAGCCTTTATCTCCTCGGTGGCCACCTTATGGAGTGTGGAAGGGCTGAGAATAGATCTCCTTGTGGCATCTGCTTGAGGCTCGATGCAGGCGCAAGCTGCTGGAGACATCTCCTGAGAAGCAGCGAAGAGACGCGTGGAGCAAGCAGGTTTCGCCGCAGGATCAGCTGGAACGCGAGCTTCCTCGTCATGCTGGTAGGCTCCTTCAATAGGAGGCATGAATAAGACATCACCTTAAGCAAACGAAGTGTTGATGAACTGGTTGGCATCGATATCATCATCAAGATCATCGTCTTCTTGTTGTGCGCCGATGGGATCATGTGGCGCCGGCACGACGACTACCGGTGTTGTCCTTGGTGTGGTGCCCCCTTCCCCCATCATCAAACGCATCTGGGTCTTCAGCAAAAGGCATATTTGTCCGAAAATATCATTGAGGACTGTCGGCTCGTCCTCATCGTATCCGGGGGGTTGAATGGGAGGTTCAACTCTCTCGTAGCCCAAAACCACGAGAGAGATTTGAACCCTATGCATTTCCGATGCCATCGGCCTATTGTGCATCATTCAATTTTGGGGTTGAAGGATTTTACCTTTGGCAACATCCTTCAACTCGCCGTCCACGACTTGTAGTAGAATGCATGGAGTGTCCTCCTGTGAAAGAGATATATGAATGTAGGGATCAGAGAGATGCGAGTAATAAAAGACAAGGAGATGAAGTCCTTGTTTGAGTTGCGGACGATTATAGTTACCTTGAGGGCTTCGAGGTCGGCCAATGAAGAGACCCTGCCGAAGATGGTGGGCATGCAATAGACGGAAGGTGCACTACCTCCCGTGGCATTGGCCATCCTTTTTTCGGTACCGTCAGGTGCATTATTATTATGCTCTGGTTGCTCGATCGTGGCTGGAGGAGTCACCATCACGCTAGCGGTGTTGGCGGCCGGAGTCACCAATAAGGCGGGATTCGGTGCAGGAGCCACCAATATGGCGGGAGTCGGGACTGCCGCCACGGTGCCCGAGTTGCTGCCGACCATGCTGGGGACCGGTATGGGCCCTTGTCCACCACGCGCTTGCCAATCCGCGAGTGACTGCATCATATCAGGAAGGAGGGCGATCATCGTCTTTGCCACTTCGTCCTAGACAAGCTGCGGAAGTGCGTTCACTTTCTCCTCCAGTCCGCGAACATAAGGGGCGTCTTCTTTGGTCCTTCTTTCCTTGCGCCCCCTCGAGCCCGACTGGTACGGTTTTCCATAATATGAAGACTAGCTTAAGTCCGCACCAAAGCCGACCACACGGCCGGCTGACGATGGCTTCACCTCCACGTTCTCAACCTTCTTGACCTTGTTCATCGCCCTGTTAAAAGAGGTATCCCACGGGCCGACCGGCTTAATAGACGACCCCTGCGATGAGGCCGCGACGAATTTCTCTTCCTGCGGAAAGAATGTGAAACAGTAAGAAGTTGAACATCATGACCTAGAATTCAATCGACAAGGCAGTCGCGTGGTAAACTACTTACCCCGGTAGTCGTAAACTCCTGACCCTTAGGATCCAGAACTATGTTCGAGGTTTCTTTGTCCTTATAGCTCCAGGCCCTCACAAAGAATTCGGTTTGTGGATCAGCTTTGTATTTCTCAAAGCGGTTAGGGATGCCCGCAGCAGCGTAGTCGGCATCCTCCTTGTCCCATTTAGGCTTGGAATTTATGTAACTGCCGGCTCTGAGACAGTGGTTACCTATGACCTGCGCCCACATCGACTTGCCCATTGCACTCACGGCCTTGGCTGCCTCAGACTCACACCTAGGCTTAAAAAGGTCGTAGGTAGCTTTGTCGATCATCGGCTCTTTGTCCTTAAGCTCCTGCCAGGATTTGTTGTGCACCATAATTGCCTCCTTCACCCGGGTTTTCCAACTTGACTAGGATTTTCTCATCCTCCTGAGGGACCATTTGTTTACGTTGTTCCCTTTGAGGTTTGTGTTATTGTATGGGTCCGGGAACTTGTATCATCTGTGCAGCTTTTCGAGAAGGAGCTGACAATGATGAGTGTTGTCACGACTCATTACGTTTATTGTGGTGATCGGGTCGGTGTTCCGGAGGATTTCCGCGACTTGACGGTTGTACCCTTCCGCAAAACATTGGGGCTCGGTAGGAATCCCAACGGAGGTCACGATGGTAAACTCTTTCCTGATGGTGCCGACCTTGGTTTTTTTCCGATTTCGCTTCCTCGACTGGCTACCATCTGTGTTTGAGCCACCGGCATCATCCTCGTAGTCCGTGTGCCTCTCTCCTTCTGTACCCTCCTCCTCCATGTCATCCTCCGATGAATGAAACTCCGACTCTATCTCCTCCTCATACTCCTCCTCGCCCGGAGGTACTTCCTCTTCTCTGTGCTCCTCGACCTCCTCCTGGGAGTATTCCCAAAATTGCTTCTTTTTTTTCCCGGCTAAGAAGAAGGGCCGGCGTCGGCTCTAGTCGACATGTTTGCACTAGTACAATATTCAGAAATGCAACTACTTAATTAATTAGCACAATAAATAAATGCAACTACTCTCATGTTAAGAAAAATAGCAAAGGTCATGCATGAATTCACGGAAAAATTCGGCATGACCTTTGCTATTTTCCTTAACATGAGAGTGCCCCAATCTCAACCGAAACGGAAGTTAATCAACATTTCGGGAGAAAGGGGATAATGATTTGTACCTGCACAACATATATATAGGATAGAAATATTGATGCAAAATATCGAATAACATGTATGTGACAATAACCAGCAACATAACATTTGTTCTTAATAGCATCTATATGAGACAAGTGCTGGATTTTTATAATGATGCAAACCAACTTAAAGAATAAAACAGTGGCCTAAAGAATATAGGCCATTAGTAGAGTTCATATGCATAGGTGGTTGTTGGCTATGACCATTGCTATGTATTTAAATGGATGTGGCCTCTCCAATTGTGATATGTGCAGATATTCACTCAAATTGCTCTCTGATTTTGTACTGGCTCCAGTATTTGCTCACATATTTGTTCATAAGAGTGCTCAATGTAGGCCTTGGGCATTTTATTATGCTAGTTAGTTGTCGGGGGAATGACCCCCGGGTAGGGTCACCCAGGGGAAACAATTCATCAAGACGAAGATCACCGATCTAATCAAGGCCGAACTGATCAAGATTAAGCAAGAAGTGGGCCGAGCTGTCCTGGTCGGAGGCCGATTGCCCCAAAGAGAGCACAATCGGTGTCACAACCCCAAGTTAGGTATGTGCTAGGATTAACAAGTCACTTTGCATCATGTGAAAATTTTCAAAAGAAATCTTTGAAATCAAATTCAAAATCCAAATGGGAGAAGGAACACCCCCCAGATGAATTAATTCAAAAGGCCAGATAAAAATCTTTTCCAAAAATTCATGTTAGAGTTTTGAAAAGTCTTATAAATGAGTGTGATCATTTTAAAAATGATTTGGAGTCAAACCCATGCTCATAGATTTTTCAAATATTCAAAACAGTGCTTTGGAAATTAAATAAAACCCTATTTGATTTGAAATTCAAACTATTTGAATTTCAAAAATGTTCAAAGTTTATGAGTGGCTAGTATATTGTTTCATGAGGCCACATAAAAATTATGAGCATTTATAAAAATGTTTAGCTATTTTATTTAGCTAAACAGAACAAATGTCAGAAAAGAAAATAGAAAAGGAAACAGAAATTAGAAAAGGGGCCTACCTGGTTTCGGCCCAACTTGTTCCGCAGCCGGCCCAGGCCCACCTACCTCCCGCGTCGTCTTCTTCATGCAGCTCGCTGTCGAGCCGAGGGCGTGGTCGACGCCACCGCGACGTCCAGGGACTTCCAGGCCGCCCCGTGCCCTTTCTTTGTGTCCTGGAGGTTCGCCTCGCAGCCGTGACCCCTTTCCCCCTCTCCAGCGCTATCTCTTCTCCCTCCCTCGCTCGATTTCGCCATGGTCAGAGAGGTCGCCGGAGCACACCCCCATGGCAGACGCGGCCACCGTGCCCTAGAGGCCGAACCAGTGTGTCCTCCGTGCTCCTCACCGACGACTTCGTCACCCTGCAGAAGCTGGCGAGCCAATTCGTCCCCGAGACCACGCAAGGATCCTCAACTCGCCGCCGACAGCCGAAGATCGTCGACGTCGATTCGCCGCCGTTGAGCTCTCCCCGAGCCCACTGACTGCTTCATCGCGCTCGTGGTGAGCTCCCGATCCTTTCCCCTAAACCCACGGCGCCCCGTTCATCCCCTAGCCACCTCTGCCATGGGAGCCGAGCTCCGTCGCCGCCGTGGTCGACCTAGCGCTCGCTCCCGTGCGCATCCGTCTCCCCTAGCATGTCCATGCAGCTCCTGGAGCCCCCAGGAGTCCAACGAGACACCCATCGCTCAAAATCGTGCACTCTAGCCACCTTCCCGTCGACGCCATGCCACGGCCGCCACGCAAGTCGACGCCGACGTCAACTCCGGCCACCCCGGTGACGCCCATGTGCGGTGCGAGACGCGCGCGTGTGCGAGGGCCCGTTTGGTGCCCTCCCCGTGCCCTTCCGTGGCCGGAGCCGCCTGCTGCGTGGTCGCCGCCGCCTCCAGTGGTCGCCGGAGGCTAACCGCCGGCAAGGCCACGTGTTTAGGGGCTAAACCCCCTCCTAATTGACCCCATGGGTCAATGACAGGTGGGGCCCTGTCCTAATTAACGCCTCGGGTTAATTATAAACAGGGGATTAACCCCCTGTGTCACAGACAGGTGGGCCCCTGTTGTCAGCCCCCCCCCCACGTCACTATGACGTCACGCCTACGCCGTAAATGAATTTCCAGTTAAATAATAAATCAGAGAAATTCCAGAAAATCCAGAAAATAACCCAAACTTTGGAAATTCATAGAAAATTCATATTAACTCCAAATTGGACAAATAATATATGAAAAATGATCAGGAGAAAATTATCTTTCCAAATATGCAACTTTCAACTATGTTTGAGTTGATTTTAAAATGGGACCAGTAGCATTTGTAATTTGGTTTATTTGAATTTAATTCAAATTCAAATCAAATGCTTTTGCAACTTGGACCATGAAATTAAGCTACATTTCACCTACACTTCAGAAGCTTATCACACACATGATCATTTGGATTACAAAATGCAAATGATAGCAAATGCAACTTGGACCAAGTTAAATACATTTGGAGTTTGAATTTGAATTCACTTTCAAATCAACTTCAATTAACTTGTTGTAAATGGAACCTAGATCACATCAATGCAATTCACATCATTTGAAAACATAATCATGTGCTTGAGCATTGCAACTTATTTATGCTTTGTTGATATTGTTTTCTCGGATAGAAGTGGATCCGGAGATCGAGATCACCACCCCCTTCGTTGAAGACACCGCCACCGTAACTGAACCTCGTCAGCAAGGCAAGCAACCCCCCCATTGATCATGTCGATAAAATCCCACTTCCCTCTCATATCTCGCTTATGCATTGTATAGGATGATTACCATGCTACGTTTCTACCGCATAGATGAACCCATTCCTTTGCATGACCTATCATTTTGTCACAGTAGTAAGCAAACCACAATCCTAGCAAATGTAGGAGTTGGTTGATATCATGTAACCCCTGCAATGTTACTGCGTATTGCATGCTTAGTATGATACCATGTTGTTACTGTTATGTGAGTCGGGATGGGAATGATCATGTTGATGGTGGTAGAAAAGTGTTGGTGAATTGACCTAATACAAGGTGAATGATGAGAGGCTGTGTAGGAGTACACAGTGGGTTGTTTCGTTGAACACCGCCCTAGTACGAGTTCTTGTGTGGTGATCCAAGATGAAGAGTACAACCACACATTGGGCTCACTGACCCCTCTCGACCTACTAACTCATCCCCTTCGATGTCTAGATGTCGCAGTAGTTCGGATTTTCTGTAGGTATTGTGGCCTGGTAGCCAAGTGAGAGAACGGCTCATCCGAGACCGGCTTTCGCACCACGCACACATCGTCTGGGTCCACTTCGGTAAACCGGCCGGGTTCACGATAGTGGCAGACAACCCAGGTAGGCGACTCTCTTGGACTAGATCGGCTATGAGGTAACGGTTGTGGTGGCATCCTCGCTGTCATCTCTTGAGCGGTGACACGCAAAAGGCGGTAACTGATGGCATGTGTGTGTAGAGGTACACCCCTGCAGGGTTAACAAAACTATTCGAATAGCCGCGTCCGCGGTTATGGACTGCTTGGAAAGCTTAGCTTGATTATTAGACAACTTGAATTGGATATTTCTAAAACACACCAAGATAAGTGTGAGTGCTATGGCGTGCTTTCTCGTGGGAAGTCGAGGAAGGCACCATGGTGGTGTAATTGGTTGGTGAAAGTAGTGGACTCGTGTACGCTTCTTACCTCAAATCTGGTACTCGTAGTTCAGGATTAGCCAAGTCAAAGCTGGCACTTCTGCAAGTGAAACCCCACCTCCCTTTACCTTGATACATATGCATGGGTAGTATAGTTCCTATGTAAGTCTTGCTGAGTACGACTTTGTACTCACGTTTGCTTAATCTATGTTTTAGATGAACCCACCGACCCCGATGGTGACTTCTACCTGAAGCTCGAAGGATGAAGACTCAGACCAAGACCAAGCTAGTGTAGTCCCAGTCAGACGACTGGTTCCCTTGTTGAGGGTTTGTTTTTAGATAAGGCTTCTCTAAGCCATTTGTTAAACTTGTCTGTACTCAGACCTACTTTGCTTCTGCATGCTTGTTTGTTGTAATGTTGGATCACATGCTTGTGATCTCTGTGTGCACTCTGTAAGAATTATTCAATAAAGTATATACTTTGTATAGAATTGCAATGATACCTGCTGTTCATACAAGGCATGTGTGCTGCGTGTATGTTTATAACATGCATGTCTGTGTATGGGTTTTCGAGACCTTAGTTGTGATCTGGCTGGCGGTCATTCATACACCAAGTGGCCCTTAGATGTGCGCAGCTTGGGGCATCGCGATGCGATTGCTCGAGACTCCGTCTCGTGCACACTTTGTGGTATGATTGTGCCCGCCCTAGACCCCGACTAAGTGATCGGGATGGAGTAAGTCTATGTAAGGGTTATAATACAATCGATAGTATGGTTGAGGCGACTTGTCTATGAGTATGGGAGTTCACCACCCATATCTTTAGACTTGTGTGCGGACGATGAGGACCCATCTCAGTTGATCATCCGGCCTGAATGGGATGCCCCTCTCGTTCGATGCTCTCCGAGAACGTTCTGTGCTTGCCCTTGTCTGCTTAGACAAGTGGGTACGGTTCTCGGCTCTCCATATGATTGTGTTGTAGCGAGGCTTGCATACGCTAACCCCGGGTCCCGACAATCGGCCTCCCTAGGAAGCATTCGGCCGAAGTAAGAAGAGCAACATCCGAGCAGAAGCACAGGTTGGGCACCTGGTACAACAGCATTCAATGCGCAATCCCTGAAGATCGGGACTGTCAGAGGCGTGCGATCTCCTCCAGCGCCGATCACGTGGACAAGCCAACATGCCTAAGTCTCTAGCTTCACTGTTCATTAGCATGGTCTACAGAGTAGCAGCATGGTGAGCCGCAAGTCTACACCGGGTCATCAGGGAGAACACGATGTGAGGACCATAGCTTGTCTGAGGCTGACAGCGGGGCCCTTCCCTTTGTACATTTACCTTTGTACCCCGGCCTGGGCCTATAAGAGCCCCGGTTACTCCTGCGTGAGGGACGACAGAGCACTTATTGCAACTTCGTATTAGTTATGATTTAAACCTAGTAGGATAGCCATATGTTCTGATCCTGTATTCCATTGTCGACCTAGGATCGTGGTTGTTATATACTGCTATTGCTTTGTAGACGGGGATTGGTTGAGTTATCATGGAGCTATGTGAGGATTAATGACTTGACTAGCAAACTTAAATAGAAATCACCTCTGGACGGGCAGGGAATGCATCCTGGGGCTCATGCCTTGGATAAGGAGGGACCAGGGCTAAATGCTTCCCGAATGGTTGTTTGGTGGTGAACCGGGTGCGTCATGGAGCGTACCCTCTAAAAGCAGTGGGCGCCGTCCGGGCTCAAAAAGATCGGACAGACAGTGTGACTAGTAGCTTCCATGTACAACCACTGGCTATATGGGCTCTGTCTTAGATGAGTAAGTTGTGGGGAACCTGGCCCTGGTAGCTAGCTGATGTAGATATGATAGGTGTACCGGCTACCAAAGGGTGGAGGAAACCTCTTCTGAAAGACTATGTCTCAATCTTCGGGTTGAGTCCAGTGGGGAAAGTGTACAAACCTCTGCAGAGTGTAAAAACTGATCATGATTAGCCGTGTCCACGGTTACGGACAACTTTGAGCAACTGGGCATTATTGTTGTTGGATGGTCTTGACAGATATTTCACCTTAATAAGAATTTGAGTGGGAACTTTTAATAATGGGATGGTTGGAATTGGTGTAGCCCGATTCAACCATACTTAGGACTAGCAAGATAAATTAAAATTTGATTAGTTGTAGAATGTGAGGGAAAATCAGCTTTCTGCAAAACTAAACCATAAGCTTTCCATTGATATATCCTTGCATGTAGATGTAGGTCTGCTATATATTTTTTCGTGTGACTTGCCGTACAAATCAGATGTACTAACCCGTTGTCGGGCTGTAACCTTCGGTGTTGCAGGATTGTATACGACGAGTAAGTGTTGCTATGTAGGGTTACAATGTCTATACTCAACTATGCCGGTGGAGTTGATGGACGCCACGAAGCTTATATTGTTTTCTGCTGTATTTTATTTGTAAGCTAGCCATGAGCTATGCAGGTATGATTATTTGTAATACTGGATCATCGATGTAATATATATGACATGTGGTTTATTCTTGATATTACATTGTGTACTGTGTGTGCTAGCTATTGATCCAGGGACTAGCACGGAATGCACAGAGGCTTGGATTCCTAGTGAATTGGGTCGTTACACATCATATATGATCTTCACCAGCGAATCGGATGACAAGGGAAGTCAGAGACCCGTGAGCAGGCAGTCAATGCCACCATGCCAACAGTTTCTTAGAGGATGAACTGGTCGGACAACGTCATAGCATGGGGCCCAGAAGTCCACCCGAGCGTAATGCCCAACCCGGGTAGTTATGCGCTCATGGTGGATGCAATCGTGGCAACACCTTTGTACTCATGCAACTTTGCCAGGACTCTCATTGATGGAGGCAGTGCCATCAACATTCTATACAGAGACACAATGATCAAGCTCGGCATCAGTGAGAGCGAGTTGGAACCCAGCAGGACCGTTTTTCAAGGGATAGTTCCCGGCCTTTCATGTAACCCATTAGACCACATTCGGCTGGAGGTGGTGTTTGGTTCGGAGGAGAATTTGCACCGAGAGCCTATCTGGTTCGACGTGGCCGATCTGAGCAGGCCATACCATCTTCTGCTTGAATCGCCTGCAATAGCCAAGCTCAGGTTCAACATAATGCAGCCCTACCTGAAAATGAAGCTCCCAGGGCCGAGTGGTCCAATCACTGTGTGCGGTGACTACAAGAAGTCACTGGAATGTTCGTGTGCTGGCTCTAGGCTGGCCGATTCTCTAGTCATCGATGCAGAACAGCGCCAGCTCGACAAGGTCGTAGCAATGGCCCAAGCTCAGATGAAGGAACCTATTCCGAGCACCAAGGCCAAGAGATCGGATGATGAGACTGTGTTTCAAGAAGCCAAGGACATGATTGCCCTAGACCCCTCTGACCCGAGCAAGTGCGTCATCATTGGGGCCGGGCTCAGCAGCAAATAGGAAGGCGAGCTCGTCGAGTTCCTCTGTGAGAACCAAGACATCTTCGCATGGTCCCCACATGACATGCCTGGTGTACCGAGGGAACTTGCCGAGCAAAAGCTTCACATCCGACCTGGATCCAAGACGATCAAGCATCCACTTTGGCGTTTTCAGAAGAGAAAAGAATAGCAATCGGCGACGAGATAGCCAAGTTGCTCGCAGCAGGATTTATCAAAGAAGTCTTCTACCTAGACTGGTTAGCAAATCCAGTTCTGGTTCCGAAGAAGAATGGAACTTGGCCCATGTGTATAGATTACACCTGCCTGGATAAGTCCTTCCCCAAGGATCCTTTTGCATTGCCCCGTATCGATCAAGTGATTGATTCTATGGCTGGCTGTCATCTCTTGTGCTTTCTGGATGCCACAGAAGGCTATCACCAGATTAAGCTTGATGTAAACGATCAAATAAAGACAACATTTATCACCCCGTTCAGGGCTTATTTCTACATCACCATGCCCTTTGTCCTGAAATTTGGCGGCGCGACTTATCAGCGTACTATGCAGCGATGCGTCTGACCTCAGTTCGTTCGGAACATTCATGTATATGTAGATGACATTGTGGTCAAGTCTGTGCTGGGTTCAACCTTGTTGGACGATCTCAGAGAAACTTTCGCAAACTTACGAGCGTACAAGATCAAGCTCAATCCGGAGAAGTGTGTGTTCGGCGTGCCAGCCGGCAAGCTGCTCGGATTTTTGGTATATGAGAGAGGAATAGAGTGCAACCCAGAGAAGATTGTAGCAATCGAGAGGATGGGCAAGCCCAGAAATCTCAAAGACGTGCAGAAGTTCACAGGATGCCTGGCATCGCTCAGCCGATTCGTGAGTCAGCTGGGAGAGAAAGCAATTCCGTTGTATCAATTGATGAAGAAAACGGACAAGTTCACTTGGACCCCGCAAGCGGACGAAGCATTCAAGCAGCTCAAGCACATGGTGTCCACTACTCCAGTGCTGGCAGCTCCGATTTAGAAAGAGCCAATGATGTTATATATCGCAACAACCACTCGGGTGATTAGTATTGTCATGGTGGTTGAGCGTCCTGAAAAGGACAAGGAACAATCGGTTCAGAGGCCAGTGTACTATGTCAGTGAAGTGCTCTCAACCTCCAAGAAAAACTACCCCCATTACCAGAAGATGTGCTATGGTGTGTACATGGCGGCAAAGAAGCTGAAGCCATACTTCCAGGCGCATCCGATCACAGTAATCAGTTCGGCACCACTGGGAGAAATCATCGGCAGTCGGGATGCATCTGGACGGGTGGAAAATTGGGCCATTGAAATTGCAACACATGGGATCAAGTATGAGCCTCGAACTGCAGTCAAGTCCCAAGATCTGGCGGATTTTTGGTTGATTGGGAAGAAACTCAGTATACACCCCCATGTCTAGACTCTCAGTTCTGCCAAATGCACTTTGATGGCTCCAAGATGATGACCAGACTATGGTCTGGCGTTGTTCTTACTTCTCCAAAAGGTGACAAGCTCGAGTACGTGCTGCAGATTCACTTCGCAGCATCGAACAATGTAGCTGAATACGAAGCATTGGTACATGATGTCCGATTGGCCAAGGAGATCGGCATTCGGCGGATTTTGTGTTATGGAGATTCTGATCTGGTGGTGCAGCAATGCACTGGCACTTGGGATGCAAAAGACGAAAATATGGCAAGGTACAAATTCCTCGTGCAACAGTTATCTGGTTTCTTTGAAGGGTGTGAATTCCATCATATCCCCCGAGCTGAGAATGAAGCAGCAGATGCACTATCCAAGTTGGGATCCACCAGAAAGGAAATTCCACCAGGAGTCTCTCTCGAAAACATCCACAAGCCATCCATCAAGCCTTCCCAAAAATCAGAGTCAACCTTTATTCCGGCCGACCTGAAGATGGCAGATCTCGAGGGAAAGAAGTTGGTCAAGAAGCAAAAGCTGGAGGAGCAGTCGGCCGCACCAAGGGCTGCCGATTGTGGACCAGGGGGTGCTGTCGTCAGCTCAGGGACTGAAGTGGTCATGCAAGATGCAATCGGCTCCTCCTCCTCCGAACTGCCAATAGCAGAAGTCGAACAACCAGAACCAGAAGCAGTTGCTGTAATGGTAATCGTCGTTGCACCGTCATGGGCAGAGCCGATCAGAAACTTTTTGGTGGACGGCACACTCCCGGAAGATGAAGTAGAAGCTCGGCAAATCCAACACCGATCTGGAGCATACACGATCATCAACAATGAATTAGTACACCGTAGTATAACGGGAGTCCTTCAGCGTTGTGTGGAAGAGGACAAGCGGCTAGAGTTGCTCCGAGACATCCACCAAGGCGAGTGTGGTCATCATGCATCAGCTATAGCAATAGTGGCCAAGGCTTTTCGCCATGGTTTTTATTGGCCGACTGCGAAGGCAGCGGCAGAAGATTTAGTCAAGCATTGCAATGGGTGTGAAAGATTCAAAGCAAAGAGTCATTTACCAGCTTCAGCACTCAAAACTATTCTGATCACATGGCCATTTGCAGTGTGGGGTCTGGACATGGTGGGACCATTCAAAACAACAAGGGGAGGCATGACACACTTGTTGGTGGAAGTAGACAAGTTCACAAAGTGGATCGAGGCAAGGCCGATCAAGAAGCTAGATGGACGGACTGCGGTCAGATTTATTGTGGACATCACAGTCAGATATGGAGTGCCAAACAACATCATCACTGAAAATGGAACAAACTTTGCAAAAGGGGCGCTAGCTCGGTATGCTTCCCAGCAGGGAATTCGGCTAGATGTAGCATCTGTAGCTCACCCCTAGTCAAATGGTCAAGCAGAGCGTGCAAATGGTCTCATATTGTCTGGAATCAAGCCAAGATTGATGGAACCACTAGAGAGAGCACCTGGCGCATGGCTCGATGAGCTGCTAGCAGTGCTTTGGAGTCTGCGTACCACGCCGAACCGTTCAACTGGATTCACTCCCTTCTTCCTAGTATATGGTGCGGAGGCAATTCTTCCCTGTGATATTGAGTTCGACTCACCTCATCACGCCATGTACACGGAGGCAGAAGCCAAGGAAGCTCGCGAGGACGATGTTGATATGAGAGAAGAAGAATGTCTCCTGGCTTTGTCCAGGTCGGCAATATACCAGCAGAAGCTACGTCACTACCACAACAAGAAGATTCGTCCCCTAGATTTTTGTGAGGGTGACTTGGTGTTGCGCCGAATCCAAAAATCGGATGGCCAGCACAAGTTATCCTCTCCTTGGGAAGGTCCATTCATCGTCAGTCGGGAGCTCAAGAACAATGCATAATACCTTATTGATCTCAGAAAGCCGACCCGATATGTGGACACTTCGGGGCAAGAAACGGAGCGTCCCTGGAACGCCGAGCTGTTGTGTCCGTTTTACAGTTGAGCGGTATTATTGTATCCCCTCCCTTTGTGAAAATGTTATCAATGAGAATAGTCGTGCGTCCATGAGACTGCATTAGGCAGAGGTTATAAAATTTGTGTGCATATATTTCCCAGTCCTAAGGTTGGCGAAAGCAGACCCGGGGACTGGCCGGTTGCCCCGAAAAGGGTATAATTAAGAGGAAGAGCAAAACGAGCGATGGGTTTGTGAAAGCTAATCCGAGCCGAATGTAGACCGCAGGTTGGCTGTAATGTCTGGTGGATGTCGCTGAGAAGAACTGTCAATAAAAAAATTCATACTCCAAGAGTATATCTAATTCAAAGTTAGCCGGTAGCAGACCCACCGATTGTGACCAGACCGGCTGGCCAACAGTCGGCAGGTTGCAAGCGGCCCATCTGCGCATCCCTACCTTTACGAGCGAAACTAAGAGCCTAGAAGTACTTGTCAAAATTTCGTTCGAGGTCCATTTTCTGATTCGACCACAGACCGCAGGTCGGCTGTATGGTCGGCAGGAATATCGGCCAAGAAAGAAAAGAGGCAAAGAAAAAGGCAGTCAGTTAAAAAAATGCAAAGGCAGAGTTCCATATATAACAAAGGAGACGCAAGTCCATAAGCAAATAGGGTCGATTGGCCGAATGATGTTCATTACATGAAAGTGGCCCTTGACGGGCGCACTTGGAATTTAACTAGTGTTTGTGAAGAAAAAGCACGTAAATAAAGGCAGGCCCAACTTAAGAAGTCGGCGCGTCCGGAGCAGCTGGAGCAGTCAGAGCCGAAGTAGTTGGGGTCGTGTTGGTAGCACCTCCCGGAGCGAAAGAAGCAGTAGTCTTGGTCTGAGTGTGCGACAGGTCCTGGGCAACACTCACCGAGTGCCCATCGGAGGAGCCCTCACCTTCTTCATCAGCATCATCATCAGCATAGTCCGAGGAGTGGGAAGCATCGCTTCTGGTCCGCCGAGCAGGTCGGGAATGGGGTGCGTCTTCACTCGTAGTATACAGAAGGTCGCTGAGGGAGGCAACTCCAGTTGGCTGACCATCCTCATCAAGATAAGCAGTAACTTCCAGGAGATCCACGCCATCTGCGAGTTTTTGGGCAATATGGCAGATCCGGGTCAAGAGTTCACCAACGTACTCTTCCGATCCGGTCCGCAGAGCAGTCATCAGCTCCAGATCAACGTCTGGATACTAGCTCTTCACGATAGAGAGAGCAGCTTGCACCCCAGATCGGAAGGCAGAATCAAGCATGTTTTCCACCTGGCGAGGCACGGCCTTGAGATTCCGAGCAACATCTTCATTGGTCTCAAAGGCAATCGGCTTCAGCCTTCCCTTGAAAAGCGTGTCGTTCAGCTTCTGGATACCAGTCTTGTAAGTGCACAGGGAACCTTTCACATGGGGCACTCAGGCATCCAGAGCAACAACAAAGTCCTCGGCATCCCAGCGGGCATCAGCAGGAACTACCACACCTCGCACTCGGCGAGCTTCAGCAACAGCCTCATCGGCAGCAGTGGTGGAGTTAAGCCAGGCATCTGGCAAGAGCAATTGGAGAAAAAAGTCAGTTTGAAGGGTAGTAGGATTAGATCGGAATACAAGAGAAAGCAAGTGTAGAGGAGTACCAGCAAGAGCAAGATCTACTCAATGGAGGCAGGCGAGGGCGAGGTCAACATTGGCCTGGGCACCTTGAATTTCTTTGTGATGTCGGACATCCATGTCTTCAGCGCGTTTGACAGCAGCGTCCCTTTCCTTCATGAGCTAACCCTCAACCTTTGTCCGAGCATCTAACAGCCTCTGCATATCGGCATAATGAGCCACCTTGACGGCGGAGAGGTCGGTCGTCACCTTTTAAACTTTAGCCTGCAGTTCAGCCTCAAAGCCAGCTAGTCGAGCACGTTCCTTCTCAGCATTTCCGAGCTGGGCACTCTTTTCACGGAGCTGATTTTGCAGTTCGGCGATCTTCTTCTGGGCAGCCTCCAGCTCGGAGGAGTGACTGGCAGCAGCTGTAATTCAAGAAAAAGCATGTAAGGAAGCAGTAGCAATAGGAAGCAAGAAAAAAGCAAGCAGAAATATACCTGCCAGTTCTTGGATCTTGGCGGCTTGAGCTTCGGCATTTCTTTTAAGAACAGTAATGGACTTTTGGCCCACTGAATAAGCGGCCAAGAGCTCGTCAAATACAGCTTGGCATCTATTGAAAATGGCCTAAAAAATGGGTCGGTCAGATCTGAGCAAGGAACTGCAGCTAAAAGAAGGAAGATCCAAGTAGATTGCAAGCAATCGGCTCGAATCTCAGGGACTACACCCAGTGGGTGCGCCCCCACTGAAAGGAAAACTTACAGAAGCAGAGTATGCGGAGGCGAGAATTTGGCCTAGAGATCCATTAGCAAAATGTCTAATGTGGGTGGCAAGGCCACCTAGTCGTTTCAGAAGGTGGGCTGGGATTTGGTCCTCGGATCCAGGAGGCGGAGGAGTGGAAGAATCAGCAGAAGGTCGGACCGGTGAAACATCGAGGGCACCAGTATACGCTTCACGGAACCGGTCGGCTCGCGAGAGCTGGCGGCCGGTGGTCGGCGGCTGGCGCACAATGGCACTAGAGGATGGTAGTGTGGCAACGCTAGCTCCAGTAGGGATGTGAGTAGCAAGAGGAAAATTGACCTGAGGATCAGCGGGTGGGAAGCAGTCGGGTCGATGGGGGCAGCAGCAACACTCTCTGATCCGGCTGCAGGAGCTGGATTAACATGAATATTGGAGCCGTTCCAGGCGCCACAGGAGCGACAGATCGGCTAGCCCTCCAAAACAAAGAGCAAATTGAGAAAAGCAGTCGGGCAAGATTGAAAAGAGAAAAAAAGGCAAAGGAAGGTACCCAGGAGCGAAGGGGTAGCTGGGCAGCAAACTTCGACTTGGAGAAGCTCGGGCGAGCAATGTTCAGAGGGGTGGGAGAGAGCACAGGGCCACTTGGCTTGGAGGCAGTCGGACCGGGAGCAGGGCGCCGTGCGCCGTACTTGCCTTTCTTCTTGGCAACCTTGGAGGTACCAGGGGCGTCAGTGGTTCGGGGGCGCTTTCCCTCGGCCACTGTCTGCTCGGTCGGTTCGAAGTCTGCGCCGAAGTCACCAGGGGAATCAGCGTCACTGCTCCATTCGGCCATGAAGCGTTTGATGGAGGAATCAGACTCACCCGACTGGTTGAGGCCGAGCTCAAAGGAGGTAGTCCGAGCTTAGGTTTAGGAGTCCGTTTCTTCTTCGAGCTCCAGGTCCTCGGTGTCCTCTTCAGTGCGGTCGGGGTGGTAGCTCGAGGGAGCCTGTCCATCCTACATAACATTGGAGCCAAGGAATTCCTGGAGAGGAGCACTCGATCAGAATCAACAAGAAAGAAAAAAGAGCTCGTATGGAAGTGAGACTAAAAGTATACCACAAGGCATGGCCGGATGCGATCGTGCGCCCTCTTTACGAACTTGAAAGGGGGAACGATTGTGAGGTCGGCAAGCAAGTTCATTCGACGGATGAGTTCGGCTTCACCCTTGTTGAACGTAGAGATCCGAGTGGGGTCCAGGAGTCGGCTCAAATCGCAGATGCGATGGCATCGGCGTTGCAGAGGAAGCACTCGGCGGCATAGCCAAGTGGCGAGAAGATTGGCAGGTTCAGGTTGGTATCCCCATCTCCAGGCTTCTCGGACCAGTTATGCTTGGCAGTCGGAGGCGGCAGAGAGAACTCGGGCAAGTTAAGCAGGTATTTTTTCTTCGGAGAGGAAACATAAAAGAACCCCATCTGCTAGTTCTTGATGGACTACGGCGTCTGGGGATGAGGGTAAAGTCCAGCTTCCTGAACATAAATGGTGGAAGCACCGCACTCGGCCATCACCTTCACCCCTTCTTCCTTCTGGGTCTTGGGGTCAATGGAAAATACCCTAGTGCCTACTTTGAAACTGTGGAAGTGGTAGATTCGGCTCCAAAGGCCAACGATGGGCCGAACTCCGAGGTACCCTTCGCACAGTGTCACAAAAGTGGAGAGCAGCATCATAGCATTCTCCCCGAGGTGGTGCGGTTGCAAGCGGTAGAAGTCGAGGAACTCACGGAAGAAGTGGTTCACCGGGAGCCCGAAGCGGCGCTGAAAGTGCGTGAGGAAGACGACACGCTCTCCGGCATGGGGTACGGGCGCAAGCTCGGGGCCGGGAACACGACAGTCGAGGTCCGCCGGGATCTTGCTCGACCGGCGAAGGAGAGCGATGTGCATCTCGTTGACAATGGACCCCTTCCACGAGCCCTTCTGAGAAGCGGCGGCGCCAATGTCGTCTCCCATTGAGGCGTCGAACTCCGTGGTGGTCGAGGAGGAGCAAGACGAAGACAGCGACGGCGGCGGTGGAAGCGTAGATCCGCGTCCACCTATGGCGGCGGAGGAGAAGCGGCAGTGACGGCGGAGGAGTGCGGTTGGGAGGTCGTCGGTGGAGTAGCCCTGAGCTCCGGCGGTGGCAGCAGCGGCATGGAGAAGTGTGCAGTGCGGCGGCAGCGGAAACAGAGGAGGAGAGCGCGAGGAGGAAGATGGAGTGGGGGGGGTGCGTGGCGCATCTCTCACCCCCACGGGCTATTTAAAGACCCGGCGAGATGGTAGTGGGATGCGTTGTGCCGATCCGGCAGGCGGTGTGGCCGCGTGTATCTATAGAGCATCACCAGTTCGGAGCACATAAGATCTGGTGGATGGGACGGGACGTGCGTGTGTGGGTCGAGGAAGCGGTTATGGCATGTCAAATCGTGGCACGTCGTCCCATATTCCCCGGCGAATTTGAAGCGGCAAGTTCTGTAAACATTCCAGTCAAACTAACCGTTGGGCAGATCGGTTGAGGAGATAAGGAGAAGTCGGCAGATAGCAAGCAATCGGCCCATTGAGAGCAATCGGTCAGAAGTTCAAGAGCAATCGGCAAATATCAAGCAATCAGCCCATTGATAGCAATCGATCAGAAATGAATATTCAACTTTCCATAAGTATAGAAGGAACCTGTGCAGGCCTCACCGTCTCTGAGTTCGGCGGGACCTCCGCAGCTTCAGGGGCTACTATCGGGGGAATGACCCCCGGGTAGGGTCACCCAGGGGAAACAATTCATCAAGACGAAGATCACCGACCTGATGGTCACCGATCTAATCAAGGACGAACTGATACAGATTAAGCAAGAAGTGGGCCGAGTTGTCCAGGTCGGAGGCCGATTGCCCCAAAGAGAACGTAATCGCCCTCCCCAGGAAGCATTCGGTCGAAGTAAGCAGCAACATCCGAGCAGAAGCACAGGTCGGGCACCTTGTACAAGAGCATTCAATGCGCAATCCCTGAAGATCGAGACTGTCAGAGGCGTGCGGTCTCGTCCAGCGCCGAACACGCAGACTGGCCGATAGGCCTAAGTCTCTAGCTTCACTGTTCATTAGCAAGGTCTACAGAGTAGCAGCATGGTGAGCCGCAAGTCTACAACGGGTCATCCGGGAGAACACGATGTGAGGACCCTAGCATGTCTGAGGCTGACAGTGGGGCCCTTCCCTTTGTAAATTTACCTTTGTACCCAGGGCTCGGCCTATAAGAGCCCCGGGTACCCCTCCTGCATGAGGGACGAAGTAGCACTTATTGCAACTTCATTCACCATAAAGAGAGAGCAAGGAGTTAGTAGAGCTTAGAGCCCTCCTCTCCTTCATCTCAAACATCTCAAGGAGCATTGATTGTAGCCAGAGTTGTTGCATATAGCTAGCCTGGCAGGACTAGGGGTGTTATCTCGACGGAGAGCCCCGAACCTAGGTACATCGTGGTTTCTCACCGTGTGTTCCCACTCTCGATTCCGGTACCAGCGACACTAACCTAGGCTTGTCCCCCTCTTTAGCCATCCCCATGGCATCTGCCATTACATATCGACGACATTAGTGGTCTTGGTGGTTTGTGTGTTGTGGTTTAATTACCATGGCCAATTCTTCATAGGTTTCTCTGGTTTCTCTAATTTGATAAGAACATATACCATGTTGCTGTCGCTGTTAACTGTATAAGAACAATTGCTACACTAGGTTATAGCTGTGGCTAGGGTTTTGCCGTGCAGGTGCAGAGTGCTGAGGCTAGGATTGGGGCAGGGGGAACACCTGAGAGGATGGAGGGGTGGGTGATGTGGCTAGGGTTGGGGCGGCGGCTCCGGCGTTGAGAGGGCGTCTCCGGTGTCGAGGGCGGCAGATCCGGCGTCGAGGGAGGCGGTTCCGTCATCGAGGGCGGCGGCTCTGGCGTTGAGGGGGCGGCTGCGGCGTCGCCTAGGTCGGGTGGGGCCCTGGGACGGCGGCGGTCGTGGATGGGAGCACGTGGGCGGCTACGATGGCGGTGAGGGCAGCGGCCGGAGAGCGGGGGCGCGGCTAGGACTCCAGTGCCGGCGAGGTGTGGCGGCGGCTGAGAGACGTCGAGGGGATCGAGTGGGGGGAATGGGAACTGTGCGGTTAGGGGAGGGGGTAGTTGGATAGGGCAAGTATTAGGGATGCGCCACGCATAAGGATCTACTTGGTGGCGCATTTATGAAAAATGCGCCACCCCTAAGACTTGCCCTATCCAACTACCCCCTCCCCCATCTGAAAAATGCGCCATGCATAAGGATCTACTTGTTGGCGCATTTCTGCAAAATGTGCCACCCCTAAGACTTGCCTATTTTTTTCTTGAATCGATTTAACTCTATTAAATAGCATGCGACTTTCTCTATCGCTACTAAATATATTGTTACTTGATGTACTAGTTGGTATAAATTTTATTATGTGCACTAATATTATGTGTAAAATGGGTCAACACGCATGCCCATCCTTAATTTTCAGAAACCCTGTTGGAAAAACTAAAAATGATCATCAATTACAAAGTGCCGATTAAATCCATGCATACACAAAGTGATCATGAATTACAAACATAATTTCTTAAATTTGGAGCTAACTATCTAGCTAGAGTTTCCTCACGATCTTCTTCTTGCCCTTCTTTGTTGTGGTTGAATAACTTAGGCCCGGGACGCCTTCAATTTTCCTCTTGAACTAGAGTTTCTTAGGTAGGGCATTGGTGTATGTATCCTGATGTGAGAACCCGGAAATAATTTCCAGACCCTCCTGTGTTTAATTGTCAACCCCAGGATTATTGTTGACAACAAAGCGAAATGCGATCATTGCATAATACATAAACATATTACAAGTAGCATGACTTGCCTTAAGGCATACATATAAATTTATTACAATCAGGAAACAGCGGAAAGTAAAAATGCGTAGCGACTCCATCTCAGTCACAGGCAGTCGATATAGTCCACGTGACCTCACTCCGATGGATCACCATAGTAGCCATAATCACCACCATCATCTTCATGGAACTTTGTTCAACAAAATTATTGCCATGAGTACATTTCGTACTCAACATGCCTCCCGGGAAAGGCCCTAATAACTATACGAGGCTTCAAAGGAAGGATGTATGGTTCTTTTGCATAAAAGCTAATTTTATTTGATAAGCATAATAGTTTGATGAAGCGGTTATAGAAGAAAACAACATTTTCCCATCATAACTTTGAACAAGGTGAGGATCCTCGACCCACTCACATCCTTCATAGGTTCCGAGAACAGGGGCAAAGAGGGAATAAGAAAGATAGGTTCCCGTATGTCAAGAAAGATTCATGTGTCGTCCATGACCATGGACACGGCTATTCGAATAGTTTTACACTCTGCAGAGGTTGTACCCTTTACCCACACGACACAATCTCGTCTTGTTGCCACCAGTGGCTGCTAGTGTAGTAAACTATTTTTTATACCCGAGGGGAGATTGCGACGAGGTCTTTCACTAGACTCACCCTTACTATGACATGCCCACTAGGTTTCACAAGGTAGTAACCGCAGTTCACAGTCCTTGCCCCCTTTCATGCCGAGGATACTCCTCGCCAGGTAGCTATCCCATCTGCGGTGCGACTATGCCGATAATAAGGATGAACTAACTAATTAACCAAGCCAGTGCCCATATAGCATGTGGTTGTACGGTTGTCACAATCTTCAAATCCATGACATATTGGGCCTCATGCGGCACGGATGACGGATTTCCCCCTTCACCTTGTGAAGGGCAGCCAATCGCTCCTTCAATCCTTGATCCAGCTGTCGCCCGCGGCAGTATTTAGATGGTAAGTTTCACCCAGAGTAGAAGAGAGTAGAGGAAGTCAACAATGGCCAACCGGCCTAGCTTAGCAAGCCCAGTAACAAGTTTCAAGTGTTAATGATCCAAAGATCATTCAGATAAGGACCTATAGAATAATTAGCATGGCTAAGCATTTCTACTCTACTAGATTGTTATATAGTTCTACTCAGGTGTCAAGTAAATTGGCGACAGGCGGATCAGGGTAGTGTGTCAATCGACATGCTAGCTACAAGATAAAATATCATGCAATAGTGGTTTGAAAATACAATGCAATTTTGTAAAACATAGGATAAACATGATCAAAGAGGGAGGCATGCCTTCGTTGTTGAGCCCATCTTTGGTATCTTGAATCTGTCCATATCCAACATCACCACTCCCTACTCGTCGTATCGATAGCAAATGAAACAAATAAATACCAAAGCAAAAGTAAATCCAAATAACATCCAAAATAGATTAAGGATGGATGGATAACAAGATATTGATCAAGATTGAGATTTCAAATGAGATATAATGATAGGAAGATGAGTTGAGAGGATTCAATGAATATGCAAGGATTTGGTTTGATATGGCTAAGGAAGGCTCGACGATCAAGACTGACTTCTAATAAGAACTATGATACTAGCAGCTAGTAGTTCCCACTACACATCATGGTTGACTATATAGGAAACTAATATATAACAATGCAATGGCATCAATATTTAACACACAAGGAATGGAACCACCCTATGCATTTTGACTACACAATCACAATATGGCATGGTAAAGATAAAAGTTAACCACAAATAAATATTCAGATAGAATCTAAATATCTATAATGGTTGATAGCATCCAAACATATACATCAAATAAATAATAGTTACTCTATACATGACATGGTAATACATGCTAATGTAACATCATCCTACCACAAGAAAGAACATGGCATGTTTAAGAGTAAGAATTAACCACAAAAATTATATTTACATGCTTCTAAATATTTAGAATGGTTAACATCAAGCATAAATCAAGATCGACCATAACAACTATTACCAAGCACTTCTAAAACAAGAGTCGACCCATCACTAAGGTGAAACATAATTAAACAACTAAATACCAAGACATGTATCGTACAAGGCATGAAAAAATTGCATCATAAAGATGTCTTATCTAGTAACACAAGCATCAAGCACAAGAGTGATCATAAGAGGATACTAATCTAAGACATGCTTTTATAATAAGGAATACCAAATATTTAAATAATATCTCAACTAGCCATAGGATTAGATCCACATGCTTAAACAACAAAGAAAACTACACACACTAAACCATATGAAGTAGGCAAAGATACATTATCCCAATCATGTGATGAACTATTGCAACAATTATCAAACACTCGAATACTGACATGAGACCATTCAAGAATATATAGGCAATACAAGCTATATCACATAAAACAAACTAAAGACATACAAGATCACTATCATGCCACAACATCTACGCCTAGGTATACGACGAATGGAATAGTAAGATAAAATAGATATAGCCCTAAGCATGGAGATGATGATCACATGATATATCACACTGTTCTACCAGTACAATATAACTCATAACCATAATATAACTTAGATGATACCACCTAACATAAACATCAAGCATGGCAATATCACAACTCATAATACTAGTTATGGCATGTAAGAACAATGAAGCATGGCATTAGTACACAACACAATCATGCTAGTTATGACATATACGCACACTAAGAAAGCATAATGAGCATGTAGGCAAGTAAACAACTAGATCATGGCATCAACGAAATCAACATGTAATATAATAGCATGAAGACATGATGGCATGTATTTCTATGTAGTACGACCTACTCTTAATAAATAGGTAAACAACTAGAAATCATACAAGAAATGAGTTGATAAATAGATGTAATCCATTCTAGTTATAGAATCAAAACAACATGACATGCTATTAATCAAGAAAAAGAAATCCTACTTACATAATTAAACATGAGATGGAACATGCATATCGAGCAAGCAAGGCTAATCATATGCATGCACTTACAATATGAAATAGTAATTTGTAACACAAAGGAAGATACAATCAAAACATAAATTTGACTATGAGCAAGTGCTCGCACGGCATGCGAATAAACTAGTATAAATGAGGACACATGATAATTGACAAGATGTGATAAACTAAGTTCTACGCCTCAAGCATAAACTATATGTAGCAATACAAACCTAAACATGACACGAAGCAAGCAACCATTAAATCTTGCACAATAATCATCTATAAAGTATGGTTAACGACTACTCAAACTCACTACTAACAACACATAAAACATGTCATGTCACAAATCGTAGGAAAGTAAGAAAATGATTTTAAACTATGGTGTGAAAAATAATATAAATCCTTATAATAGGATTATAATAAGCAATTCAAAAAAATCATGGCTATGTTCTAGGTCAACACACAAATTCATGATCACTAGTAATAAAACTAGATAACACGGTTAATTTAAAAGAACAAAACCTAAAGCATGACATGACTTAAAATATATAAAACATATGTAACATATGTGACAACGAGTAAAGAAAACATATCTAAGATATCATCATGCTAAGCGAACAATAACATAATCAAGACATTAAAGTTTTTCATGATTCGATAAATAAAGAAAAACCTAGAATAATCCTATGGAATTATAAGCATGGCGAACATTCACCAAAAATTGTATGCAAAAAATGGACTACATAATTTATAAAGAAGATAATAACATCATATAACATAGGAAAAATATAATTAACAAATAAAAAAATCTTTATAATGATCTAGTCAATCACATCTAACAGATAGAAATGTAATATAATTATTAATGACTCCTAGGCATGTCATGTGCATATACAAAATATCATAATAACACAAAAAATCACCGAACGACTACTATAGATATAACTAATTTACAAGGACTAACACAAATTTATTGTCGGGACCAGGGGTTAGCGTATGTAATTCCAGTCACGATACAATCACATGGAGAGCCGAGAACCGTACCCACTTGTCTAAGCAGACAAGGCCAGGAACATAACGTTCTCGGTAAGCATCAAACGTGAGGGGCATCCCATCCAGGCCGGATGGTCAACTGAGATGGTTCCTCAACGTCCGCTCACAAGTCTAAATGCTTATGAGTGGTGAATCCCATATTCATAGAAAAGTCGCCTCAACCATGTTATAGATTGAATCCTAACTCTTACAGAGACTTACTCCAGTCCGATCACTTAGTCGGGGTCTAGGGCGGGCTCGATCATACCACAAAGTGTGCACGTGACGGAGTCACGAGCAATCGCATCGCGATGCCCCAAGCTGCGCACATCTTAGGGCCACTTGGTGTATAAAAGACCGCCAACCAGATCACAACTAAGGTATCGAAAACCCATACTAAGACATGCATGTTATAAACATACACGCAACACACATGCCTAGTATGAACAGCAGGTATCATCACATAACTCTACAAAGTGTATCTTTATTGACTTACACATACAGCATACAAAGATCACATGTCTGTGATCAACATTACATCATACAACGAAAGCAAATTAGGTCTGAGTACAGACAAGTTTAACAAATGGCTTAGAGAAGTCTTGTAAACATACATGCCCTTCCACGAGGGATTAGACTGCTGTCTGGAACTATACTACCAAGGTCAACGTCAAGCTTCACAAAGGCGACTCCATCAGGGTCCGGGTTCTCAACTAAAACATAGAATAAGAAAACGTGAGTACAAAGTCGTATTCAGCAAGACTTACATCAGAACTACACTACTCATGCTCAAGTATCAAGGTAAAGGGAGGTGGGGTTTAACATGCAGAAGTGCCAGCTTTGACTTGGCTAGTCCTGTACTACGAGTACAAGACTTGAGGTAAGAAGCGTACACGAGTCCACTACCAAGTCTCCAACCAATACACCACTATGGATACTTCCTCGACTTTCCCCACGAGAAAGCACGCCATAGCACTCACGCTTATCTTGCGAGTTTTATAAGTATCCATTCAAGTTGTCTATGATCAAGTAAAGGTCTCCAAGTAGTCCATAACCGCGGACACGGCTATTCGAATAGTTCATTAACCCTGCATGGGTGTACATCTTCACACTCGTGTCATCACTTATCGCCTCGTTCTTGTCACCCTTCAAGCGGGTGTCGGACGTGGATAAACCAAGGCACTACCCTCACATCACCTTCTCTAATCCAAGAGTCGACTACCTGAGTTTGTCACCGCTCGAGAGTCCGGCCGGTTCCACGAAACGGACTCAGATAATGCAAGGGACCGAGACGCCACCTTTGACAGATGGTTTCACTGCCTCACAGGTCCACCCACATATCTATAGTTAGGTCAAATGGAAAGCCCGAAACTAGTGTGACTCCTAACCGGATCGGGTACGTAAAGAGGCCAAATGGGGCTCCCATAAACCCTACATGTGGTCATACTCTTTGTCTTGGATCACAAAATAGGAACTCGGGGCCTAGGGCAGTGTTCAAACGAGACAACCCACTGTGTACTCCTACACAGCCTCTCATCGTTCACCTTTGTTTAGGGTGGATTCACCAACACGATAACATCGGCATCACTGTGTTCATTCCATCTCGACTCACAATCATAACATCCTCATTGTATCACTAAGAAGCAATAAGCAGTAACAGTTGCAGGGGCCACATGCTCATCAATCAACTCCTAAATCTTCTAGGATTGTGGTTTGCTTAATACGGTGACAAAATGATAGGTCATGCATCGGAATGGGTTCAACTATGCGAAAGAACGTGTCTCGGTGACCTCCTAAACATGCATAAGCGAGACTGAGAGGGAAGTACGATTTTATAGACATGATCAATGGGGTTTGCTTGCCTTGCTGACGATACACGGGTCTTAACGGTGGTCTTCTTCTTCGGGGGGGATCACCGTCTCGGAACGTCTGTCATCGGAGGGAATCATCAACAAGGGGGGGACAACATCGAAAGTAAATGCACAAGCACATGTTTATGTTGTCACATGATGTATATGGTACTGGTTTGTGACAAATTCAATTTAATTGAGGTGCATTGCAATTGACTTGCAAATTCAAACTCCAAATTCAAATTCAAATTAAGTCATATACACATTTGCTTCTGTTCCCCCAATTTTAAAATGGTCAAACATGAAAACAAATTGCATATTCTTAATCCTTGCATTTTTCATATATTATATGTCCAATTTGGAGTTAATATGAATTAGTTATGAATTTCTAAAGTTTAATCCTATTTCTGACTTTTCTGCATTATCTTAAATTATTTAGCAATTTATTGCGTCAGCATGACGCAATGGTGACTTGGGGGGGGGGGTTGACTGGTCAAGCCTTCCAGTGGGGCCCGGCTGTCAGTGGCACAGGGTTAAGTCTCTGTTAGTTTAAATTAAATTGGGTCATTAGGGGGGGCCAGGGCCCACCTGTCAGCGACCCAGGGTCAACTGATAGGGGGATTGGCCCCCTAATTAACTGGGCTGGCCGGCGGTTAGCCGCCGGTGGCAACGGGAGGCGGCGGTGCCTCGCCGGAGAGGGCGTCCCGGCCACGGCTGGCCACGCGAAGAGCACCAGGAGCTAGCCCTCGCTCGTGCGTGTCTTCGGGAGCAGGCGGGCGACCTCGGGAGGCATCGGAGCGAGGCCGACATCAAGCTCCCGCGGCGGCCGTTGCGCTGCTCAACTGCCATGACGAATCGGGCCATGGGAGGGGCCGGAACGTGAGGGGAAACGACGGCGAGGCTCACCCGAGCACGATGTAGGGGACGACGAGGTGGGGGAAGGCTTGGACGAAGCCTATTCCGGCGAGAAGCTCCACGGCGGCCGAAGCAAAACGAGGACGACGACGTCGCTTGCAGGGCACCCGGGCTCGATTCGAAGCGCCGTTCGACGAAGACGAAGATGGCGCGGCGTCTGGACACGTCGGAGTGGCCTCGGGGTGGCTCGGGGCACGTGGGCGCACGAGGGCGTGCTCCGGTGTCCGTCGGGTGGGGATGAGCATGGGTGTGAGAGAAGGGGAGAGAAGCTGCGAGGAGGGGGAAAGGGTGCAGGGGCCTTCCAGGCGTCGCCACGGCGTGCAGATGAGGAGAGGGGGAGCAGGAGGTGGCGTCGGCAGTGGTTGCATGCTCGCCACCGAGCTGCCTGCCTGCCTGGCGCTTGGAGGAAGACGACCCTGCCCCTGGTGGGCTGGGCCGGCTTCTAGCCAGGCTGGGCCAGGTAAGTGGTTGGGGTGGGCTCTCTTCTCTTTTTCTTTTTCTCTGTTTCTGCTTTCTGTTTTCTATTTTTTCTTTGCTTTGTTTTGCTCCAAATAAATAGAAGAGCATTTTTATTAAATGCCCAAATATTTTTATAAACCCTAGGTGACCAGTAGCTAGTCACATTTAGGATTTGAGCATTTTTGAAATTCAAAACATTTGAATTTCAAATCAAATAGGGGTTCTTTTAATTTTCCAAGGCACTGTTTGAATTTTAGAAAATTCCATGGGCATGGGAATGAACCCAAACCACTTTTAAAATGATCAGCATCATTTATAGGAATTTTCCAAATGTTCAAATGATTTTTGGAAAAAGATTTTTATCTGGCCATTTGAATTAATTTCTCAGGGTTTTTGTTTTCCCCATTTTTGAATTTCATTTGAATTTTTGCATGATGCAAAGGGCACAAACAAACCCTAGTAATTACCCTAGTTGGGGTTCTGACATTTATATTACACTACTACACAACGCAAGAAATTAACACAAAAAATCGCACAAATCTATATCAAAATATATTGTTCTAATTAACAAGAACGACTAGATAAAATTTAATCTAAAAATTAATTTATCGATCTAGCAAAGTAATTTCACCAATAAGTCTCTATGGTCATTGAAAGCATTTGATATACTTAGCTCGAAATTATCCGAGGAACAAGAAAAAAACTACGGAAACAAGATCATGTCATTAAAAAACATCCAGTTCATGCGACAATTGTAACTATGTGATCAACTACGGAGATAGCCTGAAATATCATGTCTAGGAGATAAAACGAATATAGGTGAGTGCACTTGCAAAAGGATTTAGACAGAAACTCACATAGTGCGACGAAAAGATACAATGAACTCAATGAACGGAGTCGAAGCAGAAAAATGTATGCATATCTTTGGCGGAAGATCACGAACAACACATAGTTCCTCTGAACAAAGTTTAAGAACGAAAGTGGAGGAGGAAGAAGTGAGACGTGCGGGGCATATCTCGTCTCCTCTTTTCATGGGCTGTGGAGAGAGATCGGTTCACGAATGCCAATGGTTGACATTTAGTTCACCGGTTCCTTAAGAAAGTGTAAGGCAATAAAGTGGTGTTTCAATTCCCTAAACGGTTTCTCCATGGAATTCAAAGAATATTTCATGTTGGTGAAAAGTTGAATTAATGATTGTAATGACCACTAAAGAAGAGGAAGAGATGAAGCCAGCCATGAACGCATATGTTCTGTAACGTGTGTTCGCCTGTGGTTTTCGGAGGAGGAAGACAATGCTTCGCGGCCTGGCTCCAGCTGGGATGGGCCGGCACAAGTGAGAAGAGAGAAGAGAAAAAATAGATTTATCTTGAGAAAAATAGAGAAGAAGAGAGGTGCCAAATTGGGCTAGCCCAATTCAGTTTGGAGGTGAAAAAAACAAATATGCGGTTCAACTTACAGAAAAGGAAAATGTTGAGAAAGGAAATGTTTCCTAGAGTATATGAGAGAAAATGAATTAGATTTTTGTAAAAGGAAAATCTAAAAGAAAAGAAAAGATGAACAAACAAAAAATCAAATAAAGTTCAAAAATACAAATGCGCATCATTTAATATGCTGAGGCGAGAAAAAATTCAACTAAAAGAGAAGAACACATCTCAAGTTTAATTTAGGTTGCTATTTAATCAAAATAAAACCTTCACAATTATGAAAACTCAATTTAATATTTTAGTAACCAGATAAAATAAACGAAATTTTCTGGCCCTAATTTTTGGAAAGAAAATTCTTAAACATTCCGAGCATCGAGATGTTACAAATCTACCCCCCTTAAAATAAATCTCGTCCCCGAGATTTAAGCTGACTAAAGAGAATGGGTTTGTGTTAGCTTCATCTTCGACATAGTTCTTCTGAGAACTTCTGGAATCATAATCGATTCTGAACTTGGTGATGGGCGCCATTCAGTTTTGATTGGAGATACTTCTCTTATCGTAATTCATTCTTTCTTGAACAAGGCATGTAAATAACCCTTTGGTGTTCGCGATGGTAATCCGATAGCTTCTCTTAGTGGTTGAATCCTTTTCACTGTTGTTCTTCTTTTATAGGTCAAGCTTTGGTGCGGCTGGACTCATTGATCCTTCCTTCGGCTTGTAGTTTGTAGTAGGCATAGTGAAGGTATTCAAATCCTCATCTTCTTTGCGAATGAAGATCTTTGAATCGTCGATGTTCACACCAATCATCATCTACTACCCCCTTAAAAGAGTTTTTCCATAGGTTCCATATTCATAATAAACCTCCAAGCAAAATGTTGCAATTTATTTTATCTCAAAGTGCCCTCGAAGGTTTACAGAAAAGAGGGAAAGAGCATAAAGAAGTAAAAGAATCCTATAGAAGGCGGAGATACCCCAGAAGACATACGAAAGATAAACACCAAGATAGCCATGGAGCTATCAAACTAAAACTCAAAAGCACATAGTTTTGGTGAAATATGATTTTCGTATGACTGCATAAAAAATGCCAAAAGAAAATATGCAATCGATACTCATACACAAAATAAGGTTTTTCATCTACAATATACGAGCTCTACCACTACAAGGGTGTTAACCAACCTAATCCTATATGTCTGGTCACAATAAATCTTGGGCATCTAAAATAAATTCTTGAAGTCTCGAGGTGTCTTCTCTCGGAAAAAGGTTGATACTCCAAGCATCAAGGTTGAAGTGATGTTGAAATTCTTGGCATGTCTTGTGAAGCTTCTGACTTTCCAAAACCATGGGAGGGGAAAAGGTTTCACAACTACAAGGAAGCTGGTAGAGAAGTAGATATTAAAATTCAGTTGAATAAGATGAGACAGGAAGAGAAATGCTGAAGAAGAAGATTACGAGAATGTTTCTTCTCAAAATAGTTTCTTATCAAATTAGTCATATGGATTTCCATTGCTAACTAAGGTCGCCCGACTAGGTCGACATCGGCTCTGATACCACTTCTGTGAGAACCCGGAAATAATTTCCAGACCCTCTTGTGTTTAATTGTCAACCCCAGGATCATTGTTGACAACACAGAGAAATGCTCTCATTGCAGAATACAAAACGTATTACAAGTAGCATGACTTTCCATAAGGCATACATATAAATTTATTACAATCAGGAAATAGTGGAAAGTAAAAATGCGTAGCTACTCCATCTCAGCCACAGGCAGTCGATGTAGTCCACGTGACCTCACTCCTACGGATCACCATAGTAGCCATAATCACCACCTTCATCTTCATGGAACTCTGTTCAACAAAATTATTTTCATGAGTACATTTCGTACTCAACATGCCTCCTGGGAAAGGCCCTAATAACTACATGAGTCTTCAAAGGAAGGTTGTATGGTTCTTTTGCATAAAAGCTAATTTTATTTGATAAGCATAATAGTTTTATAAACCGGTTTTAGACGAAAACAACATTTTCCCATCATAACTTTCAACAAGGTGAGGATCCTCGATCCACTCACATCCTTCATAGGTTCCAAGAATAGGGGCAAAGAGGGAATAAGAAAGACAGGTTCCCGTATGTCAAGAAAGATTCATGTGTCGTCCATGACCGTGGACACGGCTATTCGAATAGTTTTACACTCTGCAGAGGTTGTACCCTTTACCCACACGACACAATCTCGTCTTGTTGCCACTAGTGGCCGCTGGCGTAGTACACTATTTTGTATACCGGCAGGGAGATTGCGACGAGGTATTTCATTAGAATCACCCTTACTATGACATGCCCACTAGGTTTCACAAGGTAGTAACCGCATTTCACAGTCCTTGCCCCCTTTTGTGCCGAGGATACTCCTCGCAAGGCAGCTATCCCATCTGCGGTACGACTATGCCGATAATAAGGATGAACTAACTAATTAACCAAGCCAGTGCCCATTTAACATGTGGTTGTACGGTTGTCACAATCTTCAAATCCAAGAATTATTGGGCCTCATGCGGCACGGACGACGGATTTCCCACTTCACCTTGTGAAGGGCAGCAAATCGCTCCTTCAATCCTTGACCAGCTGTCGCCCGCACCAGTATTTAGATGGTAAGTTTCACCCAGAGTAGAAGAGAGTAGAGGAAGTCAACAATGGCCAACCGGCCTAGCTTAGCAAGCCCAGTAACAAGTTTCAAGTGTTAATGATCCAAAGATCATTCAGATAAGCACCTATAGAATAATTAGCATGGCTAAGCATTTCTACTCTACTAGATTGTTATATAGTTCTACTCAGGTGTCAAGTAAATTGGCGACAGGCGGATCAGGGTAGTGTGTCAATCGACATGCTAGCTACGAGATAAAATATCATGCAATAGTGGTTTGAAAATACAATGCAATTTTGTAAAACATAGGATAAACATGATCAAAGAGGGAGGCATGCCTTCGTTGTTGAGCCCATCTTTGGTATCTTGAATCTGTCCATATCCAACATCACCACTCCCTACTCGTCGTATCGATAGCAAATGAAACAAATAAATACCAAAGCAAAAGTAAATCCAAATAACATCCAAAATAGATTAAGGATGGATGGATAACAAGATATTGATCAAGATTGAGATTTCAAATGAGATATAATGATAGGAAGATGAGTTGAGAGGATTCAATGAATATGCAAGGATTTGGTTTGATATGGCTAAGGAAGGCTCGACGATCAAGACTGACTTCTAATAAGAACTATGATACTAGCAGCTAGTAGTTCCCACTACACATCATGGTTGACTATATAGGAAACTAATATATAACAATGCAATGGCATCAATATTTAACACACAAGGAATGGAACCACCCTATGCATTTTGACTACACAATCACAATATGGCATGGTAAAGATAAAAGTTAACCACAAATAAATATTCAGATAGAATCTAAATATCTATAATGGTTGATAGCATCCAAACATATACATCAAATAAATAATAGTTACTCTATACATGACATGGTAATACATGCTAATGTAACATCATCCTACCACAAGAAAGAACATGGCATGTTTAAGAGTAAGAATTAACCACAAAAATTATATTTACATGCTTCTAAATATTTAGAATGGTTAACATCAAGCATAAATCAAGATCGACCATAACAACTATTACCAAGCACTTCTAAAACAAGAGTCGACCCATCACTAAGGTGAAACATAATTAAACAACTAAATACCAAGACATGTATCGTACAAGGCATGAAAAAATTGCATCATAAAGATGTCTTATCTAGTAACACAAGCATCAAGCACAAGAGTGATCATAAGAGGATACTAATCTAAGACATGCTTTTATAATAAGGAATACCAAATATTTAAATAATATCTCAACTAGCCATAGGATTAGATCCACATGCTTAAACAACAAAGAAAACTACACACACTAAACCATATGAAGTAGGCAAAGATACATTATCCCAATCATGTGATGAACTATTGCAACAATTATCAAACACTCCTAATATTGACACGAGACCAGTCAAGAATATATAGGCAATACAAGCTATATCACATAAAACAAACTAAAGACATACAAGATCACTATCATGCCACAAAATCTACGCTTAGGTATACGACGAATGAAATAGTAAGATAAAATAGACATAGTCCTAAGCATGGATATGATGATCACATGATATATCACACTGTTCTACCAGTACAATATAACTCATAACCATAATATAACTTAGATGATACCACCTAACATAAACATCAAGCATGGCAATATCACAACTCATAATACTAGTTATGGCATGTAAGAACAATGAAGCATGGCATTAGTACACAACACAATCATGCTAGTTATGACATATACGCACACTAAGAAAGCATAATGAGCATGTAGGCAAGTAAACAACTAGATCATGGCATCAACGAAATCAACATGTAATAAAATAGCATGAAGACATGATGGCATGTATTTCTATGTAGTACGACCTACTCTTAATAAATAGGTAAACAACTAGAAATCATACAAGAGATGAGTTGATAAATAGATGTAATCCATTCTAGTTATAGAATCAAAACAACATGACATGCTATTAATCAAGCAAAAGAAATCCTACTTACATAATTAAACATGAGATGGAACATGCATATCGAGCAAGCAAGGCTAATCATATGCATGCACTTACAATATGAACTAGTAATTTGTAACACAAAGGAAGATACAATCAAAACATAAATTTGACTATGAGCAAGTGCTCACACGGCATGCGAATAAACTAGTATAAATGAGGACACATGATAATTGACAAGATGTGATAAACTAAGTTGTACGCCTCAAGCATAAACTATATGTAGCAATACAAACCTAAACATGACACGAAGCAAGCAACCATTAAATCTTGCACAACAATCATCTATAAAGTATGGTTAACAACTACTCAAACTCACTACTAACAACACATAAAACATCTCATGTCACAAATCGTAGGAAAGTAAGAAAATGATTTTAAACTATGGTTTGAAAAATAATATAAATCCTAATAATAGGATTATAATAAGCAATTCAAAAAAATCATGGCTATGTTCTAGGTCAACATACAAATTCATCATCACTAGTAATAAAACTAGATAACACGGTTAATTTAAAAGAACAAAACCTAGAGCATGACATGACTTAAAATATATAAAACATATGTAACATATGTGACAACGAGTAAAGAAAACATATCTAAGATATCATCATGCTACGCGAACAATAACATAATCAAGACATTAAAGTTTTTCATGATTCGATAAATAAAGAAAAACCTAGAATAATCCTATGGAATTATAAGCATGGCGAACATTCACCAAAAATTGTATGCAAAAAATGGACTACATAATTTATAAAGAAGATAATAACATGATATAACATAGGAAAAATATAATTAACAAATAAAAAAATCTTTATAATGATCTAGTCAATCACATCTAACAGATAGAAATGTAATATAATTATTAATGACTCCTAGGCATGTCATGTGCATATACAAAATATCATAATAACACAAAAAATCACCGAACGACTACTATAGATATAACGAATTTACAAGGACTAACACAAATTTATTGTCGGGACCCGGGGTTAGCGTATGTAATTCCAGTCACGATACAATCACATGGAGAGCCGAGAACCGTACCCACTTGTCTAAGCAGACAAGGCCAGGAACATAACGTTCTCGGTAAGCATCAAACGTGAGGGGCATCCCATCCAGGCCGGATGATCAACATAGATGAGTCCTCAACGTCCGCCCACAAGTCTAAATGCTTATGAGTGGTGAATCCCATATTCATAGACAAGTCGCCTCAACCATGTTATAGATTGAATCCTAACTCTTACATAGACTTACTCCAGCCCGATCACTTAGTCGGGGTCTAGGGCGGGCTCGATCATACCACAAAGTGTGCACGTGACGGAGTCACTAGCAATCGCATCGCGATGCCTCAAGCTGCGCACATCTAAGGGCCACTTGGTGTATAAAAGACCGCCAACCAGATCACAACTAAGGTATCGAAAACCCATACTAAGACATGCATGTTATAAACATACACGCAACACACATGCCTAGTATGAACAGCAGGTATCATCACATAACTCTAAAAAGTGTATCTTTATTGACTTACACATACAGCATACAAAGATCACATGTCTGTGATCAACATTACATCATACAACGGAAGCAAATTAGGTCTGAGTACAGACAAGTTTAACAAATGGCTTAGAGAAGTCTTGTAAACATACATGCCCTTCCACGAGGGATTAGACTGCTGTCTGGAACTATACTACCAAGGTCAACGTCAAGCTTCACAAAGGCGACTCCATCAGGGTCCGGGTTCTCATCTAAAAAATAGAATAAGAAAACGTGAGTACAAAGTCGTATTCAGCAAGACTTACATCAGAACTACACTACTCATGCTCAAGTATCAAGGTAAAGGGAGGTGGGGTTTAACATGCAGAAGTGCCAGCTTTGACTTGGCTAGTCCTGTACTACGAGTACAAGACTTGAGGTAAGAAGCATACACGAGTCCACTACCAAGTCTCCAACCAATACACCACTATGGATACTTCCTCGACTTTCCCCACGAGAAAGCACGCCATAGCACTCACGCTTATCTTGCGAGTTTTATAAGTATCCATTCAAGTTGTCTATGATCAAGTAAAGGTCTCCAAGTAGTCCATAACCGCGGACACGGCTATTCGAATAGCTCATTAACCCTGCATGGGTGTACATCTTCACACGCGTGTCATCACTTATCGCCTCGTTCTTGTCACCCTTCAAGCGGGTGTCGGACGTGGATAAACCAAGGCACTACCCTCACATCACCTTCTCTAATCCAAGAGTCGACTACCTGAGTTTGTCACCGCTCGAGAGTCCGGCCGGTTCCACGAAACGGACTCAGATAATGCAAGGGACCGAGACGCCACCTTTGACAGATGGTTTCACTGCCTCACAGGTCCACCCACATATCTATAGTTAGGTCAAATGGAAAGCCCGAAACTAGTGTGACTCCTGGACCGAATCGGGTACGTAAAGAGGCCAAACGGGGCTCCCATAAACCCTACATGTGGTCATACTCTTTGTCTTGGATCACAAAACAGGAACTCGGGGCCTAGGGCAGTGTTCAACGAGACAACCCACTGTGTACTCCTATACAGCCTCTCATCGTTCACCTTTGTTTAGGGTGGATTCACCAACACGATAACATCGGCATCACTGTGTTCATTCCATCTCGACTCACAATCATAACATCCTCATTGTATCACTAAGCAGCAATAAGCAGTAACAGTTGCAGGGGCCACATGCTCATCAAACAACTCCTAAATCTTCTAGGATTGTGGTTTGCTTAATACGGTGACAAAATGATAGGTCATGCATCGGAATGGGTTCAACTATGGGAAAGAACGTGTCTCGGTGATCTCCTAAACATGCATAAGCGAGACTGAGAGGGAAGTACGATTTTATAGACATGATCAATGGGGTTTGCTTGCCTTGCTGACGATACACGGGTCTTAACGGTGGTCTTCTTCTTCGGGGGGGGATCACCGTCTCGGAACAAGGGGGGGACAACTTCGAAAGTAAATGCACAAGCACATGTTTATGTTATCACATGATGTATATGGTACTGGTTTGTGACAAATTCAATTTAATTGAGGTGCATTGCAATTGAATTGCAAATTCAAACTCCAAATTCAAATTCAAATTAAGTCATATACACATTTGCTTCTGTTCCCCCAATTTTAAAATGGTCAAACATGAAAACAAATTGCATATTCTTAATCCTTGCATTTTTTCTGATAATTTTTCATATATTATATGTCCAATTTGGAGTTAATATGAATTAGTTATGAATTTCTAAAGTTTAATCCTATTTCTGACTTTTCTGCATTATCTTAAATTATTTAGCAATTCATTGCGTCAGCATGACGCAATGGTGACTTGGGGGGGGGGGGGGGGTTGACTGGTCAAGCCTTCCAGTGGGGCCCGGCTGTCAGTGGCACAGGGTTAAGTCTCTGTTAGTTTAAATTAAATTGGGTCATTAGGGGGGGCCAGGGCCCACCTGTCAGCGACCCAGGGTCAATTGATAGGGGGATTGGCCCCCTAATTAACTGGGCTGGCCGGCGGTTAGCCGCCGGTGGCAACGGGAGGCGGCGGCGCCTCGCCGGAGAGGGCCTCCCGGCCACGGCTGGCCACGCCAAGAGCACCAGGCGCTAGCCCTCGCTCGTGCGTGTCTTCGGGAGCAGGCGGGCGACCTCGGGAGGCATCGGAGCGAGGCCGACATCAAGCTCCCACGGCGGCCGTTGCGCTGCTCAACGGCCATGACGAATCGGGCCATGGGAGGGGCCGGAACGTGAGGGGAAACGACGGCGAGGCTCACCCGAGCACGATGTAGGGGACGACGAGGTGGGGGAAGGCTTGGACGAAGCCTATTCCGGCGAGAAGCTCCACGGCGGCCGGAGCAAAATGAGGACGACGACGTCGCTTGCAGGGCACCCGGGCTCGATTCGAAGCGCCGTTCGACGAAGACGAAGATGGCGCGGCGTCTGGACACGTCGGAGTGGCCTCGGGGTGGCTCGGGGCACGTGGGCGCACGAGGGCGTGCTCCGGTGTCCGTCGGGTGGGGATGAGCATGGGTGTGAGAGAAGGGGAGAGAAGCTGCGAGGAGGGGGAAAGGGTGCAGGGGCCTTCCAGGCGTCGCCACGGCGTGCAGATGAGGAGAGGGGGAGCAGGAGGTGGCGTCGGCAGTGGTTGCATGCTCTCCACCGAGCTGCTTGCCTGTCTGGCGCTGGGAGGAAGACGACCCTGCCCCTGGTGGGCTGGGCCGGCTTCTGGCCAGGCTGGGCCAGGTAAGTGGTTGGGGTGGGCTCTCTTCTCTTTTTCTTTTTCTCTGTTTCTACTTTCTGTTTTCTATTTTTTCTTTGCTTTGTTTTGCTCCAAATAAATAGAAGAGCATTTTTATTAAATGCCCAAATATTTTTATAGACCCTAGGTGACCAGTAGCTAGTCACATTTAGGATTTGAGCATTTTTGAAATTCAAAACATTTGAATTTCAAATCAAATAGGGGTTCTTTTAATTTTCCAAGGCACTGTTTGAATTTTAGAAAATTCCATGGGCATGGGAATGAACCCAAACCACTTTTAAAATGATCAGCATCATTTATAGGAATTTTCCAAATGTTCAAATGATTTTTGGAAAAAGATTTTTATCTGGCCATTTGAATTAATTTCTCAGGGTTTTTGTTTTCCCCATTTTTGAATTTCATTTGAATTTTTGCATGATGCAAAGGGCACAAACAAACCCTAGTAATTACCCTAGTTGGGGTTCTGACATTTATATTACACTACTACACAACGCAAGAAATTAACACACAAAATCGCACAAATCTATATCAAAATATATTGTTCTAATTAACAAGAACGACTAGATAAAATTTAATCTAAAAATTAATTTATCGATCTAGCAAAGTAATTTCACCAATAAGTCTCTATGGTCATTGAAAGAATTTGATATACTTAGCTCGAAATTATCCGAGGAACAAGAAAAAAACTACGGAAACAAGATCATGTCATTAAAAAACATCCAGTTCATGCGACAATTGTAACTATGTGATCAACTACGGAGATAGCCTGAAATATCATGTCTAGGAGATAAAACGAATATAGGTGAGTGCACTTGCAAAAGGATTTAGACAGAAACTCATATAGTGCGACGAAAAGATACAATGAACTCGATGAACGGAGTCGAAGCAGAAAAATGTATGCATAGCTTTGGCGGAAGATCACGAACAACACATAGTTCCTCTGAACAAAGTTTAAGAACGAAAGTGGAGGAGGAAGATGTGAGACGTGCGGGGCATATCTCGTCTCCTCTTTTCATGGGCTGTGGAGAGAGATCGGTTCACGAATGCCAATGGTTGACATTTAGTTCACCGGTTCCTTAAGAAAGTGTAAGGCAATAAAGTGGTGTTTCAATTCCCTAAACGGTTTCTCCATGGAATTCAAAGAATATTTCATGTTGGTGAAAAGTTGAATTAATGATTGTAATGACCACTAAAGAAGAGGAAGAGATGAAGCCAGCCATGAACGCATATGTTCTGTAACGTGTGTTCGCCTGTGGTTTTCGGAGGAGGAAGACAATGCTTCGCGGCCTGGCTCCAACTAGGATGGGCCGGCACAAGTGAGAAGAGAGAAGAGAAAAAATAGATTTATCTTGAGAAAAATAGAGAAGAAGAGAGGTGCCAAATTGGGCTAGCCCAATTCAGTTTGGAGGTGAAAAAAACAAATATGCGGTTCAACCTACAGAAAAGGAAAATCTTGAGAAAGGAAATTTTTCCTAGAGTATATGAGAGAAAATGAATTAGATTTTTGCAAAAGGAAAATCTAAAAGAAAGAAAAGATGAACAAACAAAAAATCAAATAAAGTTCAAAAATACAAATGCGCATCATTTAATATGCAGAGGCGAGAAAAAATTCAACTAAAAGAGAAGAACACATCTCAAATTTAATTTAGGTTGCTATTTAATCAAAATAAAACCTTCACAATTATGAAAACTCAATTTAAGATTTTAGTAACCAGATAAAATAAACGAAATTTTCTGGCCCTAATTTTTGGAAAGAAAATTCTTAAATATTCCGAGTATCGAGATGTTACAAATCTACCCCCCTTAAAATAAATCTCGTCCCCGAGATTTAAGCTGACTAAAGAGAATGGGTTTGTGTTAGCTTCATCTTCGACATAGTTCTTCTGAGAACTTCTAGAATCATGATCGATTCTGAACTTGGTGATGGGCGCCTTTGAGTTTTGATTGGAGATACTTCTCTTATCGTAATTCATTCTTTCTTGAACAAGGCATGTAAATAACCCTTTGGTCTTCGCGATGGTAATCCGATAGCTTCTCTTAGTGGTTGACTCCTTTTCAGTGTTGTTCTTCTTTTATAGGTCAAGCTTTGGTGCGGCTGGACTCATTGATCCTTCCTTCGGCTTGTAGTTTGTAGTAGGCATAGTGAAGGTATTCAAATCCTCATCTTCTTTGCGAATGAAGATCTTTGAATCGTCGATGTTCACACCAATCATCATCTACTACCCCCTTAAAAGAGTTTTTCCATAGGTTCCATATTCATAATAAACCTCCAAGCAAAATGTTGCAATTTATTTTCTCTCAAAGTGCCCTCGAAGGTTTACAGAAAAGAGGGAAAGTGCATAAAGAAGTAAAAGAATCCTATAGAAGGCGGAGATACCCCAGAAGACAAACGAAAGATAAACACCAAGATAGCCATGGAGCTATCAAAATAAAACTCAAAAGCATATAGTTTTGGTGAAATATGATTTTCGTATGACTGCATAAAAAATGCCAAAAGAAAATATGCAATCGATTCTCATACACAAAATAAGGTTTTTCGTCTACAATATACGAGCTCTACCACTACAAGGGTGTTAACCAACTTAATCCTATATGTCTGCTCACAATAAATCTTGGGCATCTAAAAAAAATTCTTGAAGTCTCGAGGTGTCTTCTCTCGGAAAAAGGTTGATACTCCAAGCATCAAGGTTGAAGTGATGTTGAAATTCTTGGCATGTCTTGTGAAGCTTCTGACTTTCCAAAACCATGGGAGGGGAAAAGGTTTCACAACTACAAGGAAGCTGGTAGAGAAGTAGATATTAAAATTCAGTTGAATAAGATGAGACAGGAAGAGAAATGCTGAAGAAGAAGATTACGAGAATGTTTCTTCTCAAAATAGTTTCTTATCAAATTAGTCATATGGATTTCCATTGCTAACTAAGGTCGCCCGACTAGGTCGACATCGGCTCTGATACCACTTCTGTGAGAACCCGGAAATAATTTCCAGACCCTCTTGTGTTTAATTGTCAACCCCAGGATCATTGTTGACAACACAGAGAAATGCTATCATTGCAGAATACATAAACGTATTACAAGTAGCATGACTTTCCATAAGGCATACATATAAATTTATTACAATCAGGAAATAGTGGAAAGTAAAAATGCGTAGCTACTCCATCTCAGCCACAGGCAGTCGATGTAGTCCACGTGACCTCACTCCTACGGATCACCATAGTAGCCATAATCACCACCTTCATCTTCATGGAACTCTGTTCAACAAAATTATTTTCATGAGTACATTTCGTACTCAACATGCCTCCTGGGAAAGGCCCTAATAACTACATGAGTCTTCAAAGGAAGGTTGTATGGTTCTTTTGCATAAAAGCTAATTTTATTTGATAAGCATAATAGTTTTATAAACCGGTTTTAGACGAAAACAACATTTTCCCATCATAACTTTCAACAAGGTGAGGATCCTCGATCCACTCACATCCTTCATAGGTTCCAAGAATAGGGGCAAAGAGGGAATAAGAAAGACAGGTTCCCGTATGTCAAGAAAGATTCATGTGTCGTCCATGACCGTGGACACGGCTATTCGAATAGTTTTACACTCTGCAGAGGTTGTACCCTTTACCCACACGACACAATCTCGTCTTGTTGCCACTAGTGGCCGCTGGCGTAGTACACTATTTTGTATACCAGCAGGGAGATTGCGACGAGGTATTTCATTAGACTCACCCTTACTATGACATGCCCACTAGGTTTCACAAGGTAGTAACCGCATTTAACAGTCCTTGCCCCCTTTTGTGCCGAGGATACACCTCGCAAGGAAGCTATCCCATCTGCGGTACGACTATGCCGATAATAAGGATGAACTAACTAATTAACCAAGCCAGTGCCCATTTAACATGTGGTTGTACGGTTGTCACAATCTTCAAATCCAAGAATTATTGGGCCTCATGCGGCACGGACGACGGATTTCCCCCTTCACCTTGTGAAGGGCAGCAAATCGCTCCTTCAATCCTTGACCAGCTGTCGCCCGCACCAGTATTTAGATGGTAAGTTTCACCCAGAGTAGAAGAGAGTAGAGGAAGTCAACAATGGCCAACCGGCCTAGCTTAGCAAGCCCAGTAACAAGTTTAAAGTGTTAATGATCCAAAGATCATTCAGATAAGCACCTATAGAATAATTAGCATGGCTAAGCATTTCTACTCTACTAGATTGTTATATAGTTCTACTCAGGTGTCAAGTAAATTGGCGACAGGCGGATCAGGGTAGTGTGTCAATCGACATGCTAGCTACGAGATAAAATATCATGCAATAGTGGTTTGAAAATACAATGCAATTTTGTAAAACATAGGATAAACATGATCAAAGAGGGAGGCATGCCTTCGTTGTTGAGCCCATCTTTGGTATCTTAAATCTGTCCATATCCAACATCACCACTCCCTACTCGTCGTATCGATAGCAAATGAAACAAATAAATACCAAAGCAAAAGTAAATCCAAATAACATCCAAAATAGATTAAGGATGGATGGATAACAAGATATTGATCAAGATTGAGATTTCAAATGAGATATAATGATAGGAAGATGAGTTGAGTGGATTCAATGAATATGCAAGGATTTGGTTTGATATGGCCAAGGAAGGCTCGACGATCAAGACTGACTTCTAATAAGAACTATGATACTAGCAGCTAGTAGTTCCCACTACACATCATGGTAGACTATATAGGAAACTAATATATAACAATGCAATGGCATCAATATTGAACACACAAGGAATGGAACCACCCTATGCATTTTGACTACACAATCACAATATGGCATGGTAAAGATAAAAGTTAACCACAAATAAATATTCAGATAGAATCTAAATATCTATAATGGTTGATAGCATCCAAACATATACATCAAATAAATAATAGTTACTCTATACATGACATGGTAATACATGCTAATGTAACATCATCTTACCACAAGAAAGAACATGGCATGTTTAAGAGTAAGAATTAACCACAAAAATTATATTTACATGCTTCTAAATATTTATAATGGTTAACATCAAGCATAAATCAAGATCGACCATAACAACTATTACCAAGCACTTCTAAAACAAGAGTCGACCCATCACTAAGGTGAAACATAATTAAACAACTAAATACCAAGACATGTATCGTACAAGGCATGAAAAAATTGCATCATAAAGATGTCTTATCTAGTAACACAAGCATCAAGCACAAGAGTGATCATAAGAGGATACTAATCTAAGACATGCTTTTATAATAAGGAATACCAAATATTTAAATAATATCTCAACTAGCCATAGGATTAGATCCACATGCTTAAACAACAAAGAAAACTACACACACTAAACCATATGAAGTAGACAAAGATACATTATCCCAATCATGTGATGAACTATTGTAACAATTATCAAACACTCCTAATACTGACACGAGACCAGTCAAGAATATATAGGCAATACAAGCTATATCACATAAAACAAACTAAAGACATACAAGATCACTATCATGCCACGAAATCTACGCTTAGGTATACGACGAATGAAATAGTAAGATAAAATAGATATAGTCCTACATGATGGCATGTATTTCTATGTAGTACGACCTACTCTTAATAAATAGGTAAACAACTAGAAATCATACAAGAGATGAGTTGATAAATAGATGTAATCCATTCTAGTTATAGAATCAAAACAACATGACATGCTATTAATCAAGCAAAAGAAATCCTACTTACATAATTAAACATGAGATGGAACATGCATATCGAGCAAGCAAGGCTAATCATATGCATGCACTTACAATATGAACTAGTAATTTGTAACACAAAGGAAGATTCAATCAAAACAGAAATTTGACTATGAGCAAGTGCTCACACGGCATGCGAATAAACTAGTATAACTAAGGACACATGATAATTAACAAGATGTGATAAACTAAGGTCTACGCCTTAAGCATAAACTATATGTAGCAATACAAACCTAAACATGACACGAAGCAACCAACCATGAAATCTTGCACAACAATCATCTATAAAGTATGGTTAACAACTACTCAAACTCACTAATAACAACAACGAAAATATCATGTCACAAATCTTAGGAAAGTAAGAAAATGATTTTAAACTATGGTGTGAAAAATAATATAAATCCTAATAATAGGCTTACAATAAGCAATTCACAAAAATCATGGCTATGTTCTAAGTCAACAAACAAATTCATGATCACTAGTAATAAAACTAGATAACACGGTTAATTTAAACGAACAAAACCTAGAGCATGACATGACTTAAAATCTATAAAACATATGTAACATATGTGAGAACGAATAAATAAAACATATCTAAGATATCATCATGCTAAGAAAACAATAACATAATCAAGACATTAAAGTTTTCATGATTCGATAAATAAAGCAAAGCTTAGAAATGGACTACATAATTATAAGCATGGCGAACATTCACCAAAAATTGTATGCGAAAAATGGACTACATAACTTATAAAGAAGATAATAACATGATACAACATAGGAAAAATATAATTAAGAAATAAAAAAATATTTATAATAATCTAGTCAATCACATCTAACACATAGAAATGTAAAATAATTAATATTGACTCCTAGGCATGTCATTTGCATATACAAAATATCATAATAACACAAAAAATCACTCCACGACTACTACAGATATAACTAATTCACAAGGACTAACACAAATGTATATTACACTACTACACGACGCAAGAAATTAACACACGAAATCGCACAAAAGTATATCAAAATATATTGTTCTAATTAACAAGAACGACTAGATAAAATTTAATCTAAAAATTAATTTATTGATCTAGCAAACTAACTTCACCAATAAGTCTCTATGGTCATTGAACGAATTTTATATACTTGGATCGAAATTATCCGAGGAACATGAACAAAAACTACGGAAACAAGATCATGCCATTGAAAAACATCCAGTTCATGCAACAGTTGTAACTACACGATCAACTACGGAGATAGCCTGAAATATGATGTCTAGGAGATAGAACGAATATAGGTGAGTGCACTTGCAAAAGGATTTGGACAGAAACTCACATAGTGCGACGAAACGATACGATGAACTCAATGAACGGAGTCAAAGAAGAAAAATGTACGCATAGCTTTGGCGGAAGATCACGAACAGCACATAGCTTCTTTGAACAAAGTTTAAGAACGAAAGTGGAGGAGGAAGAAGTGAGACGCGCGGGGCATATCTCGTCTCCTCTATTTATAGGTTGTGGAGAGAGATCGGTTCACGAATACCAATGGTTGACATTTAGTTCACCGGTTCCTTATGTAAGTTTAAGGCAATAAAGTGGTGTTTCAATTCCCTGAACGGGTTCTCCATATAATTCTAAGAATATTTCGTGTTTGTGGAAAGTTGAATTGATGATTGTAATGACCGCTAAAGAAGAGGAAGAGATGAAGCCAGCCATGAACGCATATGTTCTGTAATGTGTGTTCGCTTGTGGTATTCGGAGGAGGAAGACAACGCTTCTCTGCCTGGCTCTAGCTGGGATGGGTCGGGCCAAGTGAGAAGAGAGAAGAGAAAAAATAGATTTAGCCTGAGAAAAATAGAGAAGAAGAAAGGTGCCAAATTGGGCTAGCCCAATTCAGTTTGGAGGTAAAAAAAATATGCGATTGAACCTACAGAAAAGGAAAATGTTGAGGAAGGAAATTTTGCCTAGAGTATACGAGAGAAAATGAATTAGATTTTTATAAAAGGAAAATCTAAAAGAAAAGAAAAGATGAACAAACAAAAAATCATATAAAGTTCAAAAATACAAATGCGCATAATTTAATATGGTGAGGCGAGAAAAAAATTCAACTAAAAGAGAAGAACACATCTCAAATTTAATTTAGGTTGCTATTTAATCAAAATAAAACCTTCACAATTATGAAAACTCAATTTAAGATTTTAATAACAAGATAAATTAAACGAAATTTCCTGGCCTTACTTTTTGGAAATATTTTCTTAAACATTCCGAGCATCGAGATGTTACACCTGAGCGGCATAGTCATCTTCCATCTTCGGATCGCCGTACTTGTCAAAATCTTGCTCGTTGACGACTCCATCCATTTCGATGATGTTTCTTTTGCCTCTCCTCACTACAATGCGGCTCAGCTTTTGATGGGTCGGTAGTGAAGAAGCATTGTCCACTTGGCTAGCCAGTACCCATGGATCATTTTTCGCGGTGTCGTTTGCGCCCGCAGACTTGGATTTGGCTTCGGGTATAACCTTGGTGGTGAAGTACCGGTCTTCTTTTACGACGCTCTTGGCCCATCTCACACGGAACTTCAGCACCTTCTCTCCATAGTAGTCGAGCTCCCATATGTCCTCGATCCTTCCGTAGAATATTTCCTTGACGTCATCGGTGTAGAATATCCCCGTTACCCCTGAGTTCTGGTAATCGTGGTTATTGTCCTTTTCCTCCATGTAGAATGTGTAGTCGTTGATATCATACGCTTGATAGGTCATCAGGTTGCGTGCGACACGCTGTGAAAAGGTGAATATCATCTTTTCTTCCTCGGAAGCGTTCCTTCACGGGGGATTAGCACGAAGCTCGTCCTTGAACCAAGTCATGAAATTGGAGTTGTGCTCTTTTTTTAGCCGCGGATCTCGGTCCGTTATCTGCAGGTCCTGGTCACTATACTTCTACCTGATTACATCCTTGTGCTTTATTATCTAAGGATCGACTAGCTGGATGTGTTATAGAGCGACTAGGCTTGCTCTTTCAAAGTCAATGTCTCGACCCTCGAAGTTGACATGCATTGTGCGGCTTCCCTCTTGGTGACCACACCCTTCGATCCTGCCAAAGTGCTTGTTGACGGGCAGACAACAGGGTTCTCGGTGTTGAGATAATTCGTGCAAAAAGAGATGCATTCTTCGGTTAGAAATCCCTTCACTATGCTTCAACTATACGGGACCTGTTATGAACGTATTTTTTGATGTGTCCATTCATCCTTTCGAACGGCATCATGCTGCGCAGAAACGCAGGTCCGAGTTGGACGATATCCTCCATGACATGGATCAGCAGATGCACCATAATGTCGAAGAACGCGGGGGGAAATAGATCTCAAGATCGCATAGTATGAGCACGATCTCCTCATGTAGCCTTTTGAGTTGGGTAGCGCAAATCGACTTTCGAGAGATGACGTCAAAAAAGTTGCAAAGGCCAAACAACGTTTTACGGACTTGCTCATCCATTATCCCTCGGATCGCAACCGGGAGAATCTGCGTCATCAGCACGGCACAGTCGGGAGATTTCATCCCGTTGAAATGCTCCTTCGCCTCGTCTAGGTATCTGCTTATGTTCCCCGCGTAGCCGTTCGGAAATTTACCTCCTATGAGACAGTGCATAAACCGCTTGATCTCCTCCTCGCACAGAGTGAAGCATGTCGGGAGGCAGTGATCACTACCGGTCTTCTTCTTGGTCGCCCTTTTTCGTTTGCGAGAGTTTTGTGTTTCCCTATCCTCCTCCTCCTCCGGGTCATCATCGTCGTCACTAGGGGGGTGAAGTTCCCTCCTGATGCCCATAAATTTCAAGTCATTCCATGCTTTTGGCCCGTCCTTGGTCTTATCCGGCATGTTGAGCAGCGTGCCAAACAAGTATTCCAAATCCCAGAAAACAGACCTCGCTTTCCATACCCTCATCAACGGCTGAGTCTTCTTTTTTTTCCAGGCGCGGGGCACTCTTCCCAAGTTTACAACAAGTTGTCGATTTCTTTGGCGCTCCTTCGAGCTGGGGGTGCTCGGAGCTCCTCATTGCCATCAAACAGATGTCCAAGTTTTCTCCACGCGTGTTTCTTGGGAAGCCACCTCCGAGACCCCTGGAACACGGTTTTCAAAGATCCGGGATCTTTCGCTAGCTGGCGGTACATTGTATTATCCATGCACCTAACGCATGCACATAATCCTTGGACCACCTGCCCTGAGAAATATCTATATCTGAGATAGTCGTGCACCGTCGTGATCACCACGACTTTCATTGGGAAATATTCTTTTGCGGCGGCGTCTCACGTATTGACTCTGTCTTTCCATAACGTTTCTAGCTCCTCTTTCAATATCTGGGGATGCATATTGAGGTCCATACCTGGTTGTTTCGGCCCTTGAACTCTCATATAGATTTTTATGTACTTTTTCTTAATGCACTTCCAAGGGGGAAGGTTGTATATGCATACAAACACAGGCCAGGTACTGTGTGTGCTACTCTGGCCGCCAAACGGATTGACTCCATCGGCGCTCACCAGCAATCCTGAGGTTCCTTGGTTCTTTCCCAAAATCTGGGTATTCGAGGTCCAACACAGTCCATTGGCTACCATCTGAAGGGTGCCTCAGCATGTCCTCCTTTTCCGGATCCGGGTCCGGGTCATCCTCTTTTAGCTTCTTTCTATCTGCGTGCCAGGTCATGAGCTTTGCTTCCTCAGGATCTACGAAATACCTCTGCAGACGAGGAGTGATCAGAAAGTACCATACCACTTTTCTAGGAACTTTCTTCCCTCTCTTATATAGACTAACACCGCACACCGAACATGTGGTTTTCTCTGTGTCCTCACCCCGATAGATCATGTAATCATTTATGCAGACGTGTTATTTAACATGCGGAAGATCGAGAGGGCACAGGACTTTCTTGGCCTTAGCGATACTAGTTGGGCACATGTTGCCCTTCGGAAGACGATCGTGCCATAATGCCATGTTATCATCGAAGCTTTCGTCGGTCCATTTGTGTTTTGCCTTCATATCCATAGCCCCATCTGTTACATTCAATCGGGTATCCCCGTCGTTGCATCCTTCATACAACTTCGTAACCGTGTCTTTCTCGAGTTGTGCCATCTTGGCTTTCTCTCTAGCTGCACCTCTTGTGTTCAACGCCTCTTTGACAAGCAGCGCTTGAACATAAGGGTCCCGCACCCATCTTGAATCCTCATGTCCGACATCTTGATGTTCATGTCCGACATCTTGATCTACATGATCTTCTTCGACATCTTCTTCATGATCATGTATGGGATCCTCTTCGTCTTCTCGCCCGCCGTTGTTGTCTGGTTGCCCTTCCTCATTTACTGGCGCCCCACCATTGATGTCCTCCTCCTCACCAGCTTTATCACTTATCCACCGTGTGTAGCCATCCATCAAACCATTACACTTCAAGTATCTTTCCAATATTCCGGAATCAGGCTCGGTCACGAACGTGCAACTTGCATCTCTGACACTTACATCTTATATCCGTCCTATTATTCCATAGCATGTCGTTTGTCGCACATTGCATCCACCTAAGCACGGTGATATCGCTCAGCATCTCGCAGACCATGATGTCCTGCGTGCACAGAGAGAGAAACACAATTATATCACAGTCGTCGCCGGAAAAATTCGGCATGACCTTCCCTAATAATGCATGGGAGCATGCGGAGAGTGCGCGAGAAATTTGCCGAAATGGAAATGAATCAACATTTCGGCAAAACATTGGCAACTCAAGATTCACATATACATCAAACCACCATAAGCTTCACATATACATTAAACCACCACAATCTTCACATATACACAAGCTTAAAAAAGCTTCACATATACATAAAAACCACCACAAGCTTCACATATACACTTCACATATATATCAAACCACCACAAGCTTCACATATACACTTCACATATACATCAAACCACCACAAGCTTCACATATACACTTCACATATACATCAAACCCAAGCTTCACATATACATCAAACCCCAAGCTAATAAAGGAAAGTATGGGTGATAAATGGAAGAAAGGCATTGGGGAGGAGTTCCACTTACTTTAATATGAAACAAAGTTGATTTAAAGCCAAGTATGGATGGATAAATGGAAGAAATGAGGTGGGGAGGAGGAGAAAACCGAATAGATCTAGGGTGAGAAGAGTAGATCTAGTTTGAGAAGTGTGTGGAGTGAATGAGAGGTGTAGGTGCGGTGGAGTAGATAAGCGCAGCTCCAGGTATTTAGTGGCGCATTTTGCATCTCAGTGGTGGCGCATCCCAAAATGCGTCACCCCTAAGGCCTTAGGTGTTGCGCATTCCCAATATGTGCCACCGTTAAGGTCTTAGGGGTGGCGCATTTTGTATATGAGCCACCCATAAGCTCTTAGGGGTGGCGCATTCCTAGAATGCGCCACCTATTAGCTTCTTAGGGGTGGCGCATTCCACCAAATGCGCCACGTATAAGCTGATCTAGGCTGGCCCACTTTTAGGGGTGGCGCACTGGAAAATAATGCGCCACCCCAAAGGGATTATGGGTGGCGCATTCTTACCAGTGCGCCACCCCTAACAGATGGTGGCGCATGGCTTAAGATATGATCCACTAATAGTGATTCCATGTATAGCTATTTCTCTAGTAGTGCATGAAACAATATCTGGAGCATTGGGCCAGATAATCTGGAGATAGTTCCAAATTTTTGCACTGAAGTTGCAGGTGAAGAACAAGTGTAACCTGTCCTCATGAGCATGAACAGGGCACAAAACGCAAGAGTTGTTGTCCTGAGGAGACCTCCAATGTCTTCGAACAAGGAGATCTTTAGTATTAATTCTATCAAACAGCAAGAGCGAACCAAACACTTTGATATTCATGTTACATTTACTCTTCCAGATCCACTTGTAGGCTGAATCATTAGGTAGATGAGAGTGCATAAATGTGTATAAGAGCTTGGAAGAATATCCATGCTTCCTAGGCCAAGTCCAAACATCAGGGATGGAAGTGTCTCTCTGCAGGTTTTCCAGCCAATTTCTCAAAGCTTGAAGCTCAAGAGCAGCCTACTGGGAAAGAGGAAGATGGAAAAGTGTGGCAACTTCAGTGTTTGAGATGAACTCCTGGACAGACTTCTTGTCATCCCTGACATAGGAGAAAAGGTGAGGCGGTCTATCTCTCAAGGGTCTGAAAGAATTTCCCAAGTGCCATCCATCAGACCAAAAGAGCACAAAATCACCAGAATTAACCTGAATGGAAACCACTAGTCTGTAAATATCTGCTAACTTTTGGGTGTGTCTCCACCAGAAGGAACCACAAAGCACAATAGCATGTGGCACATTCCCATTGTAATAGGAGTTCCAAATGAGGGAGACCCAGGGAATTTCAACGTTATTGAAGCACTTATGCAGATGCTTCAACAATAGGGCTTTATTTTGGAGCTACAGATTTATGATGCCCATGCCTCCTTTCTTCTTTGGTCTGCAGACAAGGTCCAAAGCAGCAAGGGATTTCCTTTGTGATTCAGAGTTGCCCCTCCAAACACATTGTCTCTGAATTCTTTCCATTTTTTAAGATCCCTGGAGGAATGGCCAAAGAGCAAAGATGGTACATAGGGAGTGATGAAATAACAAAGTTTAGAAGCTGGAGCCTAGCCCCCTCGTTAACCATGGCAGAACTGGAAGTTAGTCTTCTCTCCACTCTATCAACCAATGGCATGAGATCCTAAATTCAGGGTTTAGTTGTTCCCATAGGCAGGCCTAGATATGTAAAAGGCATTTTCCCAATGGTGCAGCCAAAAAGAGCTGCCAATCTAGCAGCCTCAGCCTCAGGTACATTGAGAGGCACCATGGAGGACTTGTTAAAATTAACTTTCAGGCCAGAAGAATAATGAAACTGTATTAACATGTCCTTCAGGGCCATCAACTGATCCTCTTTGGCATGCAGAACTAAGATTGTATCATCAACATATTCAATGATAGGATAGTGAGGATCATGAGAGGGAATTGGCAAGGTGAGAATTCCATCAAGAAGCATCTTGTTCACAATAGACTGAAGCAAGTCAGCAGCCAACACAAAAATCAAAGGTGAGAGGGGGTCCCCTTGCCTGACACCCCTCTTGTAGTAAAACTGTTTCCCAGGTACTCCATTAAGAAGAATTGAGGAAGAACCTGAGGAAATTTTTAGTCTCATCCAATTAATCCAACTGGTGCTGAAACCTTTGTGTTGGAGAATCTGCAGTATGACTTCATGCTCAATAGTGTCAAAATCTTTGGAAAAATCTAACTTCAGAATTATCAAGGGCAGGTGGGATTGATTACATTGATCTATATATTCAAAAGCCCAGGCCAGACAATCTTGTATTGATCTGGATTTCAGGAAGCCATACTGATTCAAATGTATGCACTTGAGGATTACCTGCTCCAACCTATTGGTCAGTAACTTGGTAAAAAAATTCAGGCAAGTGTTGGTCAAAGATATAGGCCTAAAGTCATTGGGGCTGACTGGAGCAAGCATTTTAGGAATAAGGGCAACAAGTGATCCATTCAAACATTCAATTTTAAGGTTCCCATTAGCAAACTACTGGATCAGCTCGACAAAATCAGCTTCAACAATGTGCCAACATTTCTTGAGAAAATGCCCATTAAGCCCATCAGGTCCAGGGGCTCTATCAGCAGGTAAATCATTTAGAACATCATCAATTTCATCCTTTGAAAAAGGTGATGATAAATCATCAAGCCCCATGACAGGTTTGATTAGATCAGAGAGATTAAATCTCATATTGATCCCTTGAGAGACTCCCATTCTTCTTTTGAAAGAATCCCAAAGAAGTCCAGCCATTTGAGCGTGATCAGAGAATATAGAACCATCAGGAGCAGACAAGCTGGAAATGGAGTTTCTTCTCAATCTCTCAGAAGCCATGGCATGAAAGAATTTGGAACTTTTCTCACCCACCAAAATCCCTCTCAGTGTATATCTCTGTTTCTAATAAATTGACTTGAGTTCCAGAAGATGTTCATGGTGCAGTTTGACAATTTTCCTGAAACTAAACTCAGGTCTGTTCAAAGCTCTAATTTCCTCCAGATGATCAAAGGCCAGAACCACTTGTGAACATCTGGCAATATTCTTTTCAAGAGTAGGGAGTTTAGCAGACCATTTTCTCAAATCATGTCTCAGCCTCTTTAATTTTCTTGATAGGGTGGATGCAGCAGAACCAGAGGCAACAGGTTTGTGCCAGGAGTTGGACACACACTCTTGGAAACCAGGGAGATCAGACTAGTAGTTTTCAAACCTGAAGATATTACTCTTTGGTATAGTGGTGTCAATTGAAACAATGCAAGGAACATGATCAGATCCAGTCTTAGCCATAGGAAAACCAAAGTATTAGGGTATATGGAAATCCAAGAACCGGAGGTAAAGTACCAATCTAAATGCTCCAAGAGGGGGTCAGCCTGCATGTTAGACCAGATATAGGATCTACCTTGGAGAGGAAACTCCAGAAGCACCAGATGACCAATAATCTCATTAAACAAGAAGATGTCATTGAGATCACCACCAGGACGATTTCTGTTATCTAATGAACGGATAAAATTAAAGTTTCCCAAGAATAACCAATTTTCCTCATCAGGGATGTGGATATTGTAGAGCCATTGCACAAATTCAAAACGCGGAAAACCAGAACAAGGGCCATAAACAGTGACCATAGTCCATTTTTCAGCATTGTGCACAGATGTAAAGGAGACAATAATCCCATAACGAACAGATTAGACTAGCGTTCCACTGAACATGGCAGAATTCCAGGCCACAAGGATACCACCAGATGCTCCCACAGAAGGGGAATAAAAAAAATTATCAAAACGTCGAGGGAAAAAATTGTGTACCATACGCAAATCAAAAGATTGGCATTTCGTTTCCTGTAGGCACACAATGGAGCAATTGCTTTCCTCAATTTTAGAACGGCTTCAATACTTCAGCGTGATTGGAACATGCTGCAATACTTTAGCTCTATGCCACCTTTCACTTCCGCAACCAAGAAGTTACATGGATGACTGCTGAGACTCGTCTCTCTGCTACATATGCTCAATTTGTGGAGGCACTTGTTTTTAAATCTTATGGATTCCGGACTCATAGTGCCAACAAAGATCACAAGCCCATGACTATGAATGACTGCCTTCGATATTTTTGGCCTGAGATTGAGGATGTTGACCGTCAGTGGAGGCCAAATGACGTGTCTCTTCGGAAGCTTCCATTCCACTTCTTTATCAGTGTGTTCTTCGGACTCTGTATCCCAAGTCTGGGGATAATTCCACATGAAGTAGATATGATATTGACTTCATGTATCGTATGGAGGCGCACCCCACGAAGCGGCTCAATATTCACACTATATATGGCACGAGATTCACTTGGCGAGCGTCCATACTCGACGCAGTTTCCCTCATGGCGCTCATTCAGTCTCGTGCTGCTGCTCCTCTCGAGATCACTCAGCGTCATGCTATGTGGACCATCCGGCACACCTATACATCACGACTTCTGCTCCTGCTCCTTCCCTTCCGATCCCTGAGTCTGCCATGATTGAGGGTGTCCTCCGTCATCAGGCTACCGAGAAGGCTCCGATGCGAAGGATTGCTCTGTTCTTGGGCATGTCCCAAGTAGCAATGATGTGTGCGATCTCCTTCAACTGCCGGTCGAACCACACTGTCGTCTCCAGCCTCGTATCGTCGAATAACAAGCTCACGTCCCGACTTCACGTCGTTGGTAAGGCCAATTTTAGTGATGATGAGCGTCTTCCAGATGCCCCTCCTCCTGACCTTGGATTCGACTTCCCCTCGGGCCCGAAATGGGCTGACTTCCTCCCAGATGCTTCGGGTGCTAGTGGCAGTGGGACACACTAGTTCTTTCTCTCTGGAGTTGCCCCCTTTTTTGTACTTGTTTCCAAAGGGGGAGAGAGACATCTGTCATTTTACTAGTGGTTGTCTTCCGTTATTGTAATATCAGACTATTGCTATCGTTATGTGTCTTTCGGTTGAACTTGGTAATCATTATGTGTCTTGTGGGTTAACTTTGTATATTAGCTCTTTATGCATGGATTTTGTGTGTGCCTTGGTTTGGTTCGAAATGAATTGATAATCTTGCAATGGTTCCCACTCACATACTCAGTACATTGCATGAATAAAATGAATTATTGACAAAATTCTCAAATGTGATAGAACTTGATTTTACTTCCCTCAAATATGTGTATCTTGCATTTTGATAATAATTCTATATGCACACTTTGAGGGACAGTTCGCCATAAAACTTGCTCCCACTAGTATCACTTAGGGAGCTATATGTATGTTGTCATCAACTACCAGGAAGATTGAAAGTGAAATAATGCCCTAAATCATATTTTGATGTTGATGACAATATACATATAGGGGACTAATAATGTTTGTCAAGTAAATCTCAGGTATTAGCTCTTTGAATCAACTGTGTGGGTTATAACACCCTCAGAATCAGTAACAGTAATCACTACAGTGATTCCACTGTTAGTGATCATTACTGTTGATGATCAAGCCATGATCACCTCTGATCATAGCTCTCCCAAATTCCAACCCTGATAAAATTTTCAAATTGGGTGGATTATAAATCTTGCTCCAAGGATTGTGGATGAATTTCAATCGACTTGATCATGGTTAAACCAAATCCACCCTAGTCATCAACAAGAATCACAAGTCAGTGATGATTCTGAAACCAAGGACGCCGGATTGTTGTATTGCCAAGTGAATTAAATTGGGAATGGAAATCATAGATAAACCAACACTGTAAAAACTATTAATAGTATTGCCTAGCAATCTTGTGCCATGTTAAATAGCAATGGGTATTCTATTAAAGTGTTTAGAAAGTATTATGAAATAAAAACAATAGCTTTGGGAATTATAAAATTGCCATGGAATAAAATAAAAAGTGCAAATATTTAATGAACTAAAAATTGTCAAACCAATTTTATAAAATTACTAAATAACAGTAAGCTACATTGAAAGTGAAATGGGATTTTATTACCATGATTAAAAATGATAAACGAATAATAACAACGGTCAAACAGTGACATTTAATGTCTTTTAAATAAAACAAGATACTAAATGATTTTTATTAATGCCCAAATTTTTTGTGGCACTTAACTATAATGCAACCATAATTTTGGAAAAAAATTTATGTGGTAGAAAAATATAAAAAGACATTAAATTAATAACAAACAGAACTAACAGAAAAGAAAAGCAAATAACGAAAAAAATAGAAAAACCCCTAAGCCTCACCCCAGGCGAGGCCCATCCGGCCCAAAACACCTCCCTCTACCTGCTCCCATCACCATCCCCACCTGCCCCCGTCACCGTGGCGCCACCGCCGTGGCTGGGACGCCTGCCGGCCGCCCCCACCTCCACTGTGGCCGGGGAGGCGATAAGATTGACCCCAGCCACCCCCTGGACAGCCTCCCCGGCCATTCCTCCTCCTCCTCACCTCGCTCGGCTCGGGGGAAAATTACCCGAGCGCCGCCGTCGCCATTACCGTGGCCACACGCGGCCAACATGCTCACGATACCTCGCCGTTGTGTCGTGGAGCCCCGCCGTCGTCGCCTTCATCACCCTGCAGGAGGAATTGATGCCGAAGCCCCTATACCATGCGCATCATCTACGTCTTCTACCTCGGACCGGCCGGTGAACTCCTTCGATTCCGGCTGCAACGCTTCTTCCCCGAGCAGCCTGCCTTCCCCTACGCCCCTCTGGTGAGGTTTTGCACCACCGCCAACCGCCCCTTTGTTCCCCATACGCCGTAGCGGTCACCATCGTGTTCGCCGCGGACTCGCCGCCATGGAAGCGCTGGCCGCCGTGGCCTAGCGCACGCGTTTGGCGCCCTTGGCGTGCCAACTTGCTCCGCGTGCTCACAGTAGACGAGCACACTAGCTCCCGCTCGTGGAACCCCCCCGGAACGACGTCATCGTCTTCACCCCGTTCTGCGGGCCGCCAAACTTCGTCGCCGGTCCTGATTCTGGCGACCCCACGACCCAACACCACCACCGGTGGACGCGGCTCGGCCCCAGGAACACGTAGGAGGAAACCTCGCCGCAAATGGTGGCCGTAATCGAGCACAGGCTCAACTCCGGCGAGCTCTGCCTCGCCGGCCACCACCCCGGTCATTGACTGGTGGGCCCCCTCGGTCAGATCCACTGTTAGGGGCTAAATAGCCACTGACCAGTGGCCCCCACACCCTGCTAATCCCCCTGTCAGAGAGATAAAAGAAAACTGTTAAATTAGCATAACTGTTAGACTTACATGTGGGTCCTCCCACTGGATAACCCTTCAGTTAAAGTTAATCTGGTATTTAAACCACTATGTGACTTACACCTGGGTCCCACCTGTCAGCAATTTTATTTACATAAATTAATACAAATTCTAGAGTATGACATGTGGGACCCCATTGTTATTTAAATTTTATAAATTGTTTATTTAAACTGTGAAGCTGACATGTGGGACCCCCCTGTCAGTTTGACCAGTCAAACTTCACTGTTCTGGATAATGTTAGTTTAATAATAAATATAAATCTAGAAATTCTTTTAAATGATTAAAACTTTAAAATTCAATATCTTTTAAACCGTAACTCGGATCGAAACACTTTATACATGAAAATTGATCAGAAAAATGTATCGAATACGTATACGCTACCCATACACCCACCACCCCCCTCTAACATACCGAACATCAAACCGTCCCCCTCCGGCAGCGTCGGTCCGATGATTGCCCGATACCGATAAACTAGCCGGATGAATTTATTTCGAACACGAAAGTTGTCCGGAATAGATCAACTAACCCGGATACACCACCACCCATGTGTCGGATGTCCACGACACCTCCGGCATGATCCCTTCCCCCTTCGGGCACCCTATCCGGTAATCACCCGGAGCTGGTAGTTCATCCCTAGATGAATTTCCGTTCCGAGCAACGTGCATTGCACTACGTTAGAACACCGTTAGCATTGCATCTGTCATGTCATGCATCTGTTTGTATATGCTTGTTGTGTATTTACTGTTTCTTCCCCCCTTAATCTCCGGTAGACCTCACTGCTGAGTATGACTACTTCGTCGACGATCGTACACCTACCGTCGAGCTTCCAGGCAAGCAGAGCCATTCTCTTCCCCAGATATCGCCTATCCTTCCGTACATTTCTTGCACTAGGCATTGTTACTGTTGCTGCTACATTTCTTACCTATTCAATTGCATAGCCTATCATTGTTGCCCCTTGTTGTACCTTCCTTATCCTATGCTTCCTGCTATATCTATATATTATATTCAGCAGTGAGCCCTGCGCATTGTTAGCTAGGATTAGATAGCGGGCCATGATCACTATGGGAGTGATCGTGGGAACGATATATTACAACTTAAAAAGGTACGGATCAATGCAGACACCCTAGGGAACCTACAATGGCGAGACTCTGCCGAGTCGCTTCGAGTTTGACTTACGAGTGGAATGGACTCGCATTCCACTCTCGTCGGCTCAGTAGCGTAGCTTCACCGGGATGATACGAGGTTCACCTCTTTAGTTCATTCCGCTGATGTCTCTGTCAAACCTCTTTAAGTGTGCCATCGAGGGTGATACCTCCTGGTTTCACTTAATGGTAGGCACTCGAACCAACCGGTGTCCTTAAAGGTAAGAAGTTGGGTGACCCAACGGTGCCCGCGAGTGGTATTGCGACGGGACAACAGGGAGGGTACGACCAGTTGTCGGGACCCGGGGTTAGCGTATGCAAGCCTCGCTACAACACAATCATATGGAGAGCCGAGAACCGTACCCACTTGTCTAAGCAGACAAGGCCAAGCACAGAACGTTCTCGGAAAGCATCGAACGAGAGGGGCATCCCATTCAGGCCGAATGATCAACTAAGATGTGTCCTCATCATCCGCACACAAGTCTGAAAGATATGGGTGGTGAACTCCCATACTCATAGACAAGTCGCCTCAACCATACTATCGACTGTATTATAACCCTTACATAGACTTACTCTAGCCCAATCACTTAGTCGGGGTCTAGTGCGGGCTCGATCATACATCAAAGTGTGCACATGACAGAGTCACGAGCAATCGCATCACGATGCCCCAAGCTGCGCACATCTAAGGGCCACTTGGTGTATAAAAGACCGCCAACCAGATCACAACTAAGGTCTCGAAAACCCATACTAAGACGTGCATGTTATAATCATACACGCAGCACACATGTCTAGTATGAACAGCAGGTATCATTGCAATTTTCTACAAAGTATACAACTTTATTGATAACTCTTACAGAGTGCACACAGAGATCACAAGTCTGTGATCCAACATTACAACAAGCATGGGGAAGCAAAGTAGGTCTCAGTACAGACAAGTTTAACAAATGGATTAGAGAAGCCTTATCTATAAACAAGCCCTTCCACGAGGGAACCAGTCTGCTGACTTGGACTACACTAGCTTGGTCTTGGTCTGAGTCTTCATTCTTCGAGCTTCGGGTAGAAGCCACCATCAGGTAGGTGGGTTCATCTAAAACATAGAATAAGCAAACGTGAGTACAAAGTCGTACTCAGCAAGACTTACATAGGAGTTATACTACTCATGCACATGTATCAAGGTAAAGGGAGGTGGGGTTCAAAAGAAGAAGTGCCAGCTTTGACTTGGCTAGTCCTGAACTACGAGTACCAGACTTGAGGTAAGAAGAGTACACGAGTCCACTACATCTCCAACCAATTACAACACTATGGTGCCTTCCTCGACTTCCCCACGAGAAAGAATGCCATAGCACTCACGCTTATCTTGGTAAGTTGTATAAGTATCCAGTTCAAGTTGTCTAATAATCAAGCTAAGCTTTCCAAGAAGTCCTTAACCGTGGACGCAACTATTCGAATAGTTTTGTTAACCCTGCAGGGGTGTACCGCTACACACACGTGTGATCAGTTACCGCCTTTTGCGTGTCACCGTTGAAGAGATGACAGCGAGGATGCTGCCACAATTGTTACCTCATAGCCGATCTAGTCCAAGAAAGCCGCCTACCTTGGTGGGCTACCACTATCGTGAACACGGCCGGTTTACCAAAGTGGACCCAGATGATCTGTGCGTGGTGCATAAGCCGGTCTCGGCTGAGCCGTTCTCTCACTTAGCAGCCAGGCCACAAACCTACCAGAACTCCGAACTACTGCGACATCTGGACATCGAAAGGGATGAGTTAGTAGGTCGAGAGGGGTCAGTGATCCCAATATGTGGTTGTACTCTTCATCTTGGATCACCACACAAGAACTCGGACTTAGGGCAGTGTTCAACGAGACAACCCACTGTGTACTCCTACACAGCCTCTCATCATTCACCTTGTATTAGGGTAGATTCACCAACACATTTCCACCATCATCAACATGATCACTACCATCCCGACTCACATAACAGTAACAACAGTGTATCACTCTAAGCATGCAATAAGCAGTAACAATTGCAGGGGCCACATGATATCAAACAACTCCTACATTTGCTAGGATTGTGGTTTGCTTACTACTGTGAAAAATGATAGGTCATGCAAAGGAATGGGTTCATCTATGCAGTAGAAACGTAGCATGGTAATCATCCTATACAATGCATAAGCGAGACATGAGAGGGAATTGGGATTTTATCGACATGATCAATGGGGGTTTGCTTGCCTTGCTGACGAGGTTTTGATAACGGTGTCTTCAACGAAGGGGGTGGCCTCCGAACCCGGATGCACGTCTATAAGCAACATGACAATCATAGGAACAACATAATGTACAATGCACAATCACATGAATAAGATTGTAATGGTGATGTTAATGGTTGCATTGTGTGGACAATTCTATTTAAAAGGAGTATATTGCAATTAAATTGCAAATTCAAACTCCATTTGATTTATCGATGAATTTCAAATGCATTTGAATGCATGGAAGTTCATTTGAAAAGGTGGAGCATGAAGTGATGTGGTATAGCTGAGGTAAAGCCTCTGATGTGTGGATGAATCCATCTAATAGAAGTGTGTTGCAAAATCATTTGCAAATTCACTCCAAATTTGAATTTGAAAAGGATCCATATGCATGTTTGCTACTGTTCACCCATTTTAAAATGGTCAAACATAGAAATCAGTTGCATATTCAGAATCCTTGTATTTTTCTGATAATTTTAGACATATTATTTGTCCAATTTGGAGTTAAAATGAATTAATTATGAATTTCCAAAGTTTATTGCATTTTCTGGAATTTTCTGATTTCTTTTAATTTGGAAAAAGGTTTATTGCGTCAGGATGATGTCATTGTGACATCAGGGGGGGGCTGTCTGCTGGGACCCACCTGTCTGTCTCTGTACTGTTAATTAAAAAGATTTAACTTAACTTAGATTAACAGGGGGGGATTAAGCAGGCTGGGTCCACATGTCATCGACTCTGGGGGGGGGGGGTTAAGCACGGGCTTAAGGCTAACCCACCGGCGGCTTGACTCCGGTGGCCTGGCCACGGCGGCGCACACGGGGACGGCGGCGCAGGGCACGGCTGGCCAAGCCGAGGGCACGATTGTGCTCCTCATGCTCTTGCGCTTCACGTGGAGCATGCGGGTGACTCCGGGGAGGCCCGAGGCCACGCCGGCGACGAGCTCCGCGGCGACTAAGCCACGGGCGTGTACGGCGTGACGATACAGAGCGCAGGAGGCCTCTGGCGTTGGCTCGTTATACTCCTGGAGAGCCTAGCAGCAGCATGGACACCACAAGGAGGAGAAAGGGGAACGGGAGCGAGCTCTAGGTCATCCATGGCGGTGACCTGCTCGGCTCTCATGGCGGTCGACGGAGGGGGCCCAAATTGAACACGGGGGTTGGGGGGTTTTCAAGAGGGGCTCACCCCGAGGCGATTGATGAAGACGGTGGGGCCGAAGAAGCAACAATGGCGACGAATTCCTCATCGGAGCCCACGACGGCCGGTGAGATTCCGTTGATGATTGCGGCGGTCAGAGAGCTTCCGGGGTCGCGATCCTCTGCATCTTGACGAAGACGTCCCTGGCGATCACCCTGGACAAGGTGGCTCGGCTCCTCGAGGATGTTGGCTACGCGAAGACGGCGGCTCGCTCTGTGGTGGAGCTCGGGACTTCTCTGGCGGCGAAGAAATCGGCAAGGGGAGAGCGGGAGGATCAAGCAGAGGAGGGGGAATGGATCGGGGCAGGTTCTGGGCGTCTCCAGGACACGTTGGAGGCAGCAAGGAGGCAGCTGCATGGCCAGGGCACGTCGACGGAGTCGGCATGGACGCCACCGAGGTGCTTGGCTCGGCGGGGAAGAAGACGCCAAGGAGGGCTGGGCTGGGCCTGGCTTGCTAGGCCGGCCAGGCTTGAGTTGGGCCTCTTCACAGGTGAGTTCCTTTTTCTTATTTCTTTTCTGTTTCTTTTCTGTCTTTTGTTTTGTCTTGCGAAAAAATAGCTAGACAATTTTTTAAATGCTACAAATTTTCATGTGGCCTCACAATATATTAGGTTAGCCACTTATAAAATTTGAACATTTTTAAAATTCAAATAAGTTGAACTTTAAATCAAATAGGGGTTTTTGATTAATTCCAAGGTCCTATTTGAATATTTGAAAAATCCATGAGCATGGGGTGGGTCCCACATCACTTGATATGTGATCACACTCATTTATAAGAATTTTCAAAAATCAAACATGAATTTTTGGAGAAGATTTATTTCTGGCCTTTTGAATTAAATTCATCTCGGGGGTTTTTCTCTCCCATTTCAATTTCTATTTGAAATTTTACATGATGCAAAGGGTCAAGCAAGCCCTAGCACTTACCCTCGTTGGGGTTGTCACACCAGTGTACCGGTGTGCTTGGCCCCTCATCGTTGGCCGCGAGAGTTACCAAACCACGATAGTCGAGCTCCTCCAGGAGCACACGCGAGACCAGGTAAGGAGACGATTCACCTTGTTGTTAACCGCAGTGACTTGGTGGGACGACGGGGCAGGGACCGATGTACTGGTGGTCCTGGCTGCTGTCGTTGTCCGCGGGTCAGTTAAGTCGAGGCAACAATAACGGTTGTCACGCAAGTTAATAAAATGACTTAGGATTCAGTGAATGTCTTGAGTTGGCTATATGCCATGTACGCACTACCTACCCGTGGGAATTACGAGTTATGGGCTCCTCTGCTTCGTAGTGTCGTTCGAGGACTCTTCAGACCTCAGCAGTACCGCAGCCTGCGCCGGGAAGTGGTGTTGTATTATTTTCTCGCGCGGTGGTGTCTTATTTGGATTTGATTTAACTTCACCGGCCAGCCACGCACCGTGCAGGAGTACGTTCGGGTTGGGGTCCAAGGCCCGGCGTACTTAGGATTTAGACCGGCGGATGGCCTCTCTGTTGAGTTTGAAAGATGGGCTACGGAGTGTCGGATAGCCTCGGTGGAGCGTTCCCTAACAAGGTTCCCGCCACCCTGGAGATCCGTGCGTGTAGCGTAACACAAGTGCACCCCTGCAGGGAAGATTAATCTATTCGAATAGCCGTGTCAACGGTAATAGGACGCTTTATGCTGAAGCTGGATCTTACCACTACAAACTATTATTATTAAACTGTATGGTTCCGGGTTTTCTTCCTCGCTGGGATGTCGAGGAGGTGAACTCGGAGGCATTGCTAATTATTACAACTTATTATTATACAATGCTGCAGCAACTTCTGCTGCATTGTTACTTTATGCTTTATATAAACTGTTGGATGATTCTTACCTCATGCTGCAAGAAATCGTCAGAAGATGCTAGTCTTCGTTAGGCCTAGCATCTTACCTTTGCTCTGGATTTCTGTCTTCCAGTCCACTATATACAGCCTCTTCTTTCCGTTGATACAATGCATAATGCTTAGTAGCGGACGTAAGTCTCGCGGGTATACTAGATACTCACCCTGCTTTATTTCCTTTACTGTTTTGCCTGATCAGCCGCTGCAGTCGACGTTGGAGTCCAGGAGTAGGAGATCCCCGATGTCGGCCACCGCAACGTGAAGATCCCCGATGCCTTCTACGACGTCGAGTTCCCCGTTGACCAGGAGTAGTTTGGAGGTTCCCAGGCGGGAGGCCTCGCCTTTTCGATCTGTTGTTTTTGTGCTAGCCTTCTTAAGGCAGATCATGTGTACCTTGTGTCTGTACTCAGATACTTTTGCTTCCGCTAACTTTGTGCTTTCGAGCTCTTGTATTCGAGCCCTCGTGGCCCCTGGCTTGTATTACACATGTTGTATTATTTTATTTGTAGAGTTGTGTTGTGATATATCACCGTGAGTCCCTGATCTCGATCGTGTACCTTGAGTGTATGATTACTTTACACGGTCCGATTTTGGGGGCGTCACATGGATGGATCATGGAGCCATAATATATATTAGATGCTCAAGAATGTGGAACCAACAGAGTTGAATGTAAGCTTTTCGGTTATCCTTGAGTATAGGGATCCCTGCACTTTTAAGAGGGAATAAGTGGGATAGTGCTCATAGGTTTTCTCAGTTCAACAATAAACATAAACCATCTGCAATAATAAATATTATGCCTAAATATCTCATTCTTGTTGCTGATGCAACATTCACTTTGCACTTAAACTAACTGGCCTCATCGGACGTTCGGTTCCCATCGGAATTAAGGTCATGGGTAGTCAGTCGCTACGCCATCCAACCTCGTTGGATGTCCGTTGCCGACCGGACGTCCGGTCATTTTTGCTATCGCATGTCTGTCCCCACCAGAAACAGTCATCAGGGTCACTGGCTATCAGTCAATTTTGGATAGATGTTCGACAACCTTCGAACGTCCAACCATCAGATATCCAAGATCCATCAGACCTCCGGTAATTCTCCTATGATCCTTGTGAATCTGGCTGATATTGCACTACATACTAAGACGTCCATTAAAAGATGAACGTTCGATGGCTCAATATCGGACATACGGTTGCCACCTGATGACTAAGACTTATGCAGTCAGACTGCCCCAACGACCACATTGGCTTGTGGGCTATATATACTCAACCTCCCACACTGGTTAGGGTTGACCACTTGATTACAAATACTCGTAAGAACACAAGTTCTCCCTCTCACTCTCTCTTGCTCCAAATATCAGATCCCAGAGAGATCCTTGAGAGTACTTGTCGGATCTTTCACCCCGTGATAGATCCATCCCGTCCCCATCTTTCAACCAAAGAAAATCGTATTTTGATCAAGTCTTGAGCATTCTCCATTGATCTTGTTACTCTTGGAGGTTGGTGATTCTTTGGCGGGGAGGAGTTCTTCAGAGAGGAATCGACCATTGTGATTCCCCCGTTGAGTTTTTTAGGGTTTGGTGACCACCCTTAAGGTCAACCGGTAGTGGTTGGGAATAGCCTTCACGGTGATATCTCAAGGGGAATAGAGTGAGCCTTCGTGGCGTTGGTGTGCCTTTGCGGTTTCACCCACTCTCTCCAAACGGTGAGTAACTTCCCTCCTAGGAAGTGAACATCAGGATACATCGTTGTCTTCGCGTCATTCGGTTATCCCTACTCTTTCTATATTTACACTACTAGGAGAAAGGCTAGTAGCAGCGCCCCATTTTGGCTTATTAGTAGCATCCCATGGCGCGCTACTGATAGCACGCTACTAATAGATATAGCGGCAGCGCCTGCCTCTGTCAGGCTCTACTAGTAATATTTTCAAAATTTTCCTTTTTGCCTATTTTCTCCTATTTGTTTGTACAGGTTTCATAGTATAATGCACATAATAGTATCATCAATTTATAGACATACACACCTCAATATCTCATACACAGACAATAGTCTAAATCGATCATCTCATATATATTATCACATGATCATAATATCCAACACAAAGGTTAATATCGAACACAAAGGTCAACTTTTCCTAGTTTAACTTCGCTAATATCCAACAATATAATGTTTAACAACAACTACGAACCAACCTACTCATCACCACCACAAGGTGAAATGAAAAAAAACAAAAGACACCCCACAACTTGTCTCCATGTTTTATGTTCATCCAATTCACTATCCTTTTCCATCCTCTTATTCTTACGTATCCATCATCTCCAGTTTCAGTGGAGTAATCAGTGCTGAAGAGGACACCCCATGCCCGTGCAGAAACAACTGTAAGCTCGCCTTGAGGAGGCATCCACTTAGGAGTACATGCTGTCGGGATTCTCTGTTGAAAAGATACGAGTAAAATACTTAGTAATACATTAAACTTAATGTTAGGTCAAAAGATTTCTGAAAATGGACTAGTGTGATAGAATAGTAAAAAATCTTACCATGCTATAATCTTTTACATGTCCTGGAAAGAACTTGAGAACAAATGGAACATATGGTGTATAAGGTTCGCCAATATTATTCAAGTTCACAAATGAAGGAACACCTTCAAGAACATTAATAAAATCATCTTGTTCATCAATTGTCAGGTCAAAGCCACCATTGTGAAAAGTATTATCAAACATCTTCCGAACTTCTTTTGGAGCATGGAGATAAACTAACAATTATAAATAAGTTTTCAACTTCGGAAGCAAGAAAATAAGGAAGTAAGCAAGTCAAAGTTGTTTAAGAAACTCACGTGGAGATAGAACCAGCTTAATGTCGTCCACTAGCATCCAAATGTCCTTATTTCGAAATGTTTAACCATCTCGATGACGAAGTCCAAGATCAAATGGTATTTTCATATCATCCTGTAATGCATATGCCTTGAATAGTGCATACCAATTAGGTCAATCAAAATATGTGCTCTCTGGTTCATTAAAGACCTCAACCTTTACAGTCATACCATCTTTCGTCTTAATATTGACATCTTTTTTGGCATTCTCATGCCACTCATCGATTTTGACAAAATGGCTGACGTGAGGTCTTGCGCAGAAAGGGATGTGCTAGTTGAATATAAAAAATTACACGTAAAAAAAAGTAAGTGAAGCATGCTTAAATAAGAAGATGTCGCGGAAGTTGCATACCATTTGAAATTTGAAGCCCTCCCTAAGCGTGATGGAGAAGTATCTTTTGTCCTCCCCATCTAACTCTATAAACTTGTCGCACCGACCCGAGTCATCGCCACAATAGTCGCACTCGAGGATTCGATCGTCGTCAGCCATTTTCTGTGTTCATAATTTGAAAATTAGGCCATATACACAAGCAACTAAAGGGATGGAGCAAGCGAGCCAAGTAAGATGCACAAGTTCCTTACTTGTGCATATCACAAGGCTCACTCGACCAACCCTGCAGTCACATGGTGTCACACATATCGGTTTTTTGCCTCATACTTAAATAGGTTGAGCACACACAAGAAACTACAGGGATGGCGTTAGCGAGCCAAGTAGGATGCACAAGATTCGTATTTGTGTATATCACAAGGCTCGCTAACTCATCCCTGCTGTCACAATATTGTGTCACAACGGTTTTAATCATCTGCATTTAAAACAAAAGGAAAAATAGATGAACTCAAATAAAATCCAACAATAATATTTTATCATATAATATCACTAATATATCTCGAATAATCCAGTCAATGCAATAATAATATCACCTGTACATCTCGACTACAACATCTAGGAAATTCACTACTACTTCTCAAAAAATCAAACTCGACGATGACCCGGAGCCAAGTCCCGGGCGGTAAACACCCAAAGATAAGGAACCGCCACAGGAACATAGCTCAGGTGAGAGCCGTGAAGAATCTGCTAGGTATTGGCCGTGGAGAACCCGGCGTCGAACACAACCAAGTAGTGACGGACGTTCTTGTCCTCCTCCCTGACCCGGCGACGTACCACCTCCTCGGGGGCCGACTCCCTCTGCACCGACTGTGGCCCATGTGACCGCCACCAAAGAAGCTCCGGGTCGATGACAGGACCCGGAATCCTCACAAAGCGGCGCCAGTGCCAGCCCGGAGGAGCCCAATCCCAGACATTGCGCATCCCATCAAGCAGGTGCTCTCCGCCACCGCGACAGGGATGCGGGCCAGGCATCGTTGTCGAGAACCAATTTAATATACAAATTTTTATTAAAATGAACGAGTTAAAAAAATTATACTAACTAAAAAATTAACAAAATAAGACAAAACTACTTTTAAATAATGCATCATACTTAGATTGGACACATAAGAGATTGCCGGGAAAGTTTGTCCGCAAACTTAAGCAGGATGCACAGGTTCCGTACTTGTACATATCACAAGGGTTTGCGTCACACTTTCCCCGATGTCACATAGTGTCACAATATATTTGAATCGTCGGCATTCTAAAAAAGTAGAAATAGTTCCTCATATTTAGATTGGGCACATAAGCGCTTCCAAGGAGAGTGTGGCAGCGAAGCCAAATAGGATGCACAAGTTCCGTACTTGTACATATCACAAGGGTTCGCTTCACACTCTCCCCGATGTCACATAGTGTAATAATATATTTAAATCATCGTCATTATAAAAAAGGAGAAATAGTGCCTCATATTTAGATTGGACATATAAGTGATTCCAGGGAGAGTGTGGCAGTGAACCCAAATAGGATGCACAAGTTCCATACTTGTACATATCACAAGGGTTAGCTTCACACTCTCCCCGATGTCACATAGTGTCACAATATATTTAAATCATCGGCATTCTAAAAAAGGAGAAATAGTGCCTCATATTTAGATTGGACACATAAGCAATTCCAGGGAGAGTGTGGCAACGAACCCAAATAGGATGCACAAGTTCCGTACTTGTACATATCACAAGGGTTTGCTTCACACTCTCCCCGATGTCACATAGTATCACAATATATTTAAATCATCGGCATTCTAAAAAATCCTAATTACGTCAATATGCTAACCAAAAATCTTAATTGTCTCCTGTCATTGCTAAAAGTAGGAAAATGATTCTAGCAAATGTCACTATATTTATATCATTGGAATTCTTAAAAAATAGAAAAAGTAATTATTAAAAGTAATTTGATGCTAAAACACCGTTTAATTCCCATTTCGACAAATCTCAAGCACTCGATATGTCCTACTTGTCTAGCACAAGTCATGCCGAAATCCATGGAAATTTTCGGCATGACATTTGTTAAAAAATCGACATATCAAGCGCCTGAAATTCGCCGGAACGGAAATGAATCGACATTCCGGCAAAACATAGGCCACTCATATCCAACAAACAATGATCCTAATTACTCAATATGCTAACAAAATAAAAATTTAAACTACACAAGCACCACAGACACATATTTAAACTAGAGAAGGATCACTAATGATCTTGTGTGCTTCTCACAAGTTACAATATTTTTCCCTAGCAATAATATGAACCCTAACAATGCATACATAGCAATAGCCATTTTTCATAGCAATAACAATCTAACAAAAATCCACATTTTGTTCCAATGTAACAAAAATCCTACATCATGTTTCAATATAATAGAAATTATACGAATTGAGAGAGGTGATTGAGAAGGAGAGACTCACCAGTGGGTGGCGGCGGCGTGGAGGAGTGGGGCGGGTTGGGGAGGCGGCCGGCGGGTCGGGGCAGCGACGGGTCGGGGAGGCGGGTGCCGGGTCGGGGCGACGGCGGGTCGGGGCGACGACACGGTCAGGGCGGCGACGCGGGGGAAGAAAAGGAGAGTGAGAGACCGAAATGTGAGAGAGGAGAGAGTTAGGCCGGTTATGTGCGGCCCATAGCAGCAGCGCCCCCCAAGAGAGAAGCGCTGCCGGTATATGCGGACAGTTGGATCCACTTTAACAGCAGCGAGTGACAGGTGGGGGCGCTACTGCTACAGCACTAGTAGTAGCACACTTTACAGGAAGGCGCTACTAGTGCAACTTGTTAGCTGGGTTTGGTGGGGACCACCTTTAGCAGTAGCGGGCGCCCATAAAAGACGCTACTGATAAAGGCCTGGCAGTAGTGGGCCCCCATAAGAGGCGCTACTGCTATTTAGCAATAGTGCCCTCAGGAGAGGGGCGCTACTGTTAAGCCTCTACCATACGCAAATCAAAAGATTGGCATTTCATTTCCTGTAGGCACACAATGGAACAATTGTTTTCCTCAATTTTAGAACGGTTCCAATACTTCAGCGTCATTGGAACACGCTGAAATACTTCAGTTCTATGCCACCTTCCACTTCCGCAACCAGGAAGTTACATGGATGACTGCTGAGACTCCTCTCTCTATCACATATGCTCAATTTGTGGAGGCACTTGTTTTTAAATTTTCTGGATTCCGGATTCACAGTGCCAACAAAGAACACAAGCCATGACCATGAATGACTGCCTTCGATATTTTTGGCCCGAGATTGAGGATGCTTACCCTCAGTGGAGGCCAAATGACGTGTCTTTTCGGAAGCCTCCATTCCACTTCTTTATCAATGTGTTCTTTGGACTATGTATCCCAAGTCTGGGGATAATTCCACCTGCAGTAGTTGTGTCATTGACTTCGTGTATCGCATGGTGGCGCACCCCACGAAGCGTCCTAATATTCCACACTATCTCTGGCACGAGATTCACTCGACGAGCATCCAGAATCGACGTAGTTTCCCTCATGGTGCTCATTCAGTCTCGTGTTGCTGCTCCTCTCGAGATCACTCAGCGTCATGCTATGTGGAACGTCCCGGTACACCTATAGATCACGACTTCTGCTCCTACTCCTTCCTGTCCGATCCCTGAGTCTGCCACGATTGAGGGTGTCCTTCGTCATCAGGTTACCAAGCAGGCTCCGATGCAAAAGATTGCTCTCTTCTTGGGCAAGTCCCAAGAAGCAATGATGTGTGCGATCTCCCTCAACTACCGGTTGAACCACGCTGTCGTGTCCAGCCTTGTATCATCGAATAACAAGCTCAAGGCCCGACTTCACGCTGGTGAGGCCGATTTTAGTGATGATGAGCGTATTCCAGATGCCCCTCCTCCTGACCTTGGATTTGGCTTCCCCTCGGGCCCGGAATGGGCTGACTTCCTCCCTCATGATTCGGGTGCTAGTGGCACTGGGATGCACTAGTTTGTTCCCTCTGGAGTTGCCCCTTTTTGGTACTTGTTTGCAAAGGGGGAGAGAGACATATTTCGTTTTACTAGTGGTTGTCTTCCATTATTGTAATAAGAGACTATTGCTGTCGTTATGTGTCTTTTGGTTGAACTTGGTAATCATTATGTGTCTTGTGGGTTAACTTGGTATATTAGCTCTTTATGCATAGATTTTGTGTGTGCCTTGGTTTGGTTCGAAATGAATTGATAATCTTGTAATGCTTCCCACTCACATACTCAGTACATTGCATGCATAAAATGAATTAATGAAAAAATTCTCAAATGTGATAGAACTTGATTTTACTTCCCTCAAATATGTGTATCTTGTGTTTTGATAATAATTCTATATGCACACATTGAGGGGGAGTTCGCCATAAAACTTGCTCCCACTAGTATCCCTTAGGGAGCTATATGTATGTTGTCGAAAGTGCAATCATGCCCTTAATCATATTTTAATGTTGATGACAATATACATATAGGGGATTAATAATGATTGTCAAGTAAATCTTAGGTATTAGCTCTTGGAATCAACTGTGTGGATGGATCATGGACCCATAATATATATTATATGCTCAAGAATGTGGAACCAAAAGAGTTGAACGTAAGATTTTCAGTTATCCTTAAGTATAGGGATCCCTGCATTTTTAAGAAGGAATAAGTGGGATAGTGCTCATAGGTTTTCTCAATTCAACAATAAGCATAAACCATGTGCAATAATAAATCTTATGCCTAAATATCTCACTCTTGTTGCTGATGCAACATTCACTTTGCACTTAAAATGACTGGCCTCATCGGACGTCCGGTTCCCACCAGAATTAGGGTCATGGGTAGTCAGTCGCGACGCCATCCATCCTTCATGGATGTTCGTTGACGACCAGACGTCCGATCATTTTTTCTATCGGATGTCCGTTCCCCACCGGAAACAAGTCATCGGGGTCAGTGGCTATATGTCAATTTTGGATAGATGTTCGACAACCTTCGAACGTCCGACCATCGGATATCCGACATCCATCGGACGTCCGGGAATTTTCCTATGATCCTTGCGTCTGGCTGATATTGCTCAACAGACTCCGACGTCCATTGAAAGGCGAACGTCCGATGGCTCGATATCGGACATCCGGTTGCCACCTGATGTCTGAGACTTATGTAGTCAGACTGCCCAAACGACCACATTGGCTGGTGGGCTATATATACTCAACCCCCTACACTGGTTAGGGTTGACCACTTGATTACAAACACTCATAAGAACACAAGTTCTCCCTCACACTCTCTCTTTCTCCAAATATCAGATCCCAAAGAGATCCTTGAGAGTTCTTGTCGGATCTTTCATCCTGTGATAGATCCGGCCCATCCCCATCTTTCAACCGAATAAAATCGTATTTCGAGAAAGTCTTGAGCATTCCCCATTGATGTTGTTACTCTTGGAGGTTGGAGACTCTTAGGCGGGGAGGAGTTCTTCAGAGAGCAATCGACCATTTTGATTACCGCCGTTGAGTTTGTTAGGGTTTGGTGACCACACTTAAGGTCAACCGGTAGTGGTTGGGAATATCCTTCATGGTGATATATCAAGGGGAATAGAGTGAGCCTTCGTGGCGTTGGTGTGCCTTTGTGGTTTCACTCACTCTCTCCAAACGTTGAGTAACTTTCCTCCTAGGAAGTGAACATCATGATACATTGTTGTCTTCGCGTCATTCGGTCATCCCTACTCTTTCCCTATTTACTTGCACTACCTTGTTGTTACCTTGTTGTTTATATCTCACTTGATTCCTTATATTGTGCTTATTGTTTACCTTATCTTAACTAGTTCATCCTTGCAATGATTAGGCTCGTCGTTATCTTCCGCTCTATTTCCTAAAATTGCTAAGTAGTGTTAAAAATTCAAATTGGACCAATTCACCCCCCCCATCTAGGTCTATCTCGGTCCTTTCACGTGTGACACGTGATGCCTCCATAATGAATATCTTTCTAGATGGTGCTTCACTAAGGAAGGAAACTTTGTTGGATTAGTGAGGTATCATCCTATAATACTACCGTCGTATATCTAATACAAGCAAAACATGATGCAACAATATAAATCATACTAACTATGATGCCCCCTGCAAATTAAAATTTAGACGCCTCTACTTTATCTTTTGCAAGTCTTACGTGGCTGATAGGGCTTTCGAGATAGAACTGTTTTTATGCCTACAAACATACAACCACAACACCAATTCGACAATTGTCTCTATTACACCCCTGTCGGGGCCTCCGTTGCAAATGTCTTTGCATCGCTAATGTTAGAGAGACAGACACCCCCTAGCCAGTTATACGGTACAAGTTATATGTCAAACGATGAACCAGTCTCGCATAAACGCTTAAGGTCGGTTGGGGCCGCTTCATCATGACATTGCTGCAATGCTAAACGAGTACACGTGATAGGGTAACAATTGCAGAATTGATGCCCACGTACTAGAAAAGTTAAGAAGGAAACGTTACCGCGTGAACATGGTTGATTTAGTCGTACCCACCGATCCTCGATGTGGCGGAGATCCTCAACGACTTTAGAAGCCACCCAGTCCTTGAAGATCGATGACGGGATTATGTCCCCGTCGGAACATTGTCAACGAAGACACACATATGATGTACTTGACGTTCCCTCCGGGCTCCGAACCAGATGAGTAGCGGAAAGGAGATAGATTCGGATCCCGATTCCAGCAGCACGACGACGTGCGTATGGTGGAGAAATCTCCAACCTAGTGTAGACTACAAACAAGGAGAGTCCACTCAAAGGAAGGAAAGATTGAGAGAGAGATCAACAGAATATATCTGTATTTTTTTATTTTTCTGTTGTAGAAAAAGGGGCACCCTCCATATCTATAAATAGGGAAAAATGGGTACGTATGCGTGTCAACTAGCAATGTCGTACTAACAGTACCACATTGGCTAGTTGTGTGCGCATGCACACATGCATGTGGCCGGCCAAGGCCTAGTGGCCGTGGTGCATGGCGTGGTGGCGGCCATGGTGGACACTTGGCCACATGGGCCCAATGGTCCATGGCGTCATCCACCTCCTTTTTTCCTTTTTCTTTTTCTTTTTTTTCTTTTTTTTAAAGAAAATTAAAAGAAGCAATATTCCATTTAATTATTTAAATTATATTTAAATATTTAATCCATTTAATTAAATACTAAAACACATCTAAATAATTTTTCGAACAATTTGGAACCACGAAACTTTTTCTGTCACCCCTTCGAAATGATTTCGGAGTTCTCTCTTATTTCTCCGGCAATCCCGAATCTATCATTAATGCGTCGAATGCCCTTAAGCGTGACACCCTATGGTTTGGGCAACAACAAACATGATCGAGACACTCTCTGACCAATGACCATCATGTGGGATCTTCTTACAATCCTAGATGGCCCCTGTGCTTCCAACGAATTGACTTCATCGTTGAACCATTAACGTTGAGTCATGATGCCTTCGTCACATGGTACTTTTTTTGTCTGAGGTTTGATCGTCGGTATCCTATACCTAGTTCATCCTCGTCTCCGACAAACATATTTACTCGTCTATGATATTACATCCCCGTGACCTAGTCACATGTTTGCGCAAACTTTATGATGCAACATCATCGAGTGGGCCCAGAGTACCTATCCTTCACTCGGATGGACAAATCCCATTCTGATCTATTTCATACTCCTCAACACATCTACTTCGGAATACTCAATATGCACCTTTATGGTTATCCTATTATGGTGTAACGGTTGATACACTCAAAGCATCCTTCGGAGATAGTGATTACATATGATCATTACGGTGTAAGGATCGGTTCACTACGTTATTAAGTTATCGCAATGTTGAACTATGTTACTGGATCACATTGCCAGACTTTAGGTGGATGTGTGTCCATCATATCATTCTCCCAATGACGTGACCCCATTGTCAACAGACTATTATGTTCTCATAATCACGAAACCTCGATCATCAATTGCCCAATGAGCTAGTTGAATAGAGGCTACTAGGGACCTGGTTGTTTACATACTACATGTATATTTATGTTTTCTCTTAATACAGTTATAGAGTAGTATAAAACTCATTATGAACTAATGGAATATGCTAAGAAACATACTTTATTATTTGCCTCTAGGGCCTATTCCAAAAAAAATCATCGCCATCGTCATCACCATCGTTATTACCAACCCCACTCCATCATCCTTCTATGTATCCCCATACATGTGTGAGTAATTCCCTGCTGTAGGTGAAGGGGGTGGTAGGGATTAGATGAGTTAGATCATGTAATAGTTCGTCAGATTATTGGGGGCATGTTGCCTATCATCTACTATGGTGTTTATCATCTTTGTTACTACTTGTTGCTCTTCATGCTTGACACTTTGGGCCCGAGTGCCATGATTTCAAATATGAACCCTTTATGTTTTCATGAATATATTTGAGTTATTGATCCTATATATGAGTTTTATGCAACTACTATAGTCCGAAACAGGCGATCCCAATGGTGACAGTTTGGGACATCGAAGGGGATGGACTATAATTTGAGTATTTATCCATGCAAATTTGGAACCTTAAGGGTACCCTGGGAACCTAATTAGATCAATGAAATGAATTAAGATTTCAGAATTCATCTCATTTTGAATTCTTAGTTCATTTAGTTTAACTAAGTAGGTTCTCGGGGTACCCCTTAGGTTCCAAATATGCATCCTTATGAGTATTCCATGTATCCATTGATTGTTATTGCTTTGTCCCGTGCTCTTTGACAGGAGCAACTTAATCTCCATAAGTTCCTTTTGGACCGATGGTAGCGGGATTGTAGGACAAAATATGTTGTGCAAAGTTCTTATTGCGAGCACGCACAACTACCTTGGGATACATGCCTAATGTTTGATATTTTCCTAGATGATCATTACTTTTCCGTGTGCCTCTCCCCAAGTTAATTACATGTTATGTCTTATCCATGCAGCGCCCAATCATTTATTCCCCGAGCCTACAGTGTTTTAATCCTGCTGGTTACAAGTTACTTTACTTTTGTTGTTTTACTTATGTTGCTTTGCCACCGCTATTTCCGTTGCCACCATCACTTCTATGTCACCATTGCTACTAATACCTCGTTGCCAAGAAAGTATCTTTCAGGTGTGGTTGAATTGACAACTCAACTGTTAAAGCTTATAAATATTCTTTGGCTCCCCTTGTGACGAATCAATAAATTGGGTTATCTTTCCCACGAAGACAGTTGAGATCCCCTACACTTGTGGGTCATCAAGACTATTTTAAGGTGCCGTTGTCGGGGAGCATAGATTTATTTACAAGTTCACTTGGAGTTATTTTTCTTGCTGCAAATTATCCGCTATGGGTAAGAAAGGAGACCCCAAGGTTCCGATTTCACCATCCACAGCAAGAAAAGGTATTTTCTTAGCACTAGTGCTACACTTGATTCACCTTCCATTATAAGTAAATTTTCTTCACCACCACCACAAGCTACTTCTGGTGAATCTAGTAATATGTCCGATACTTTTTATGATGCTGCTACTTCTTTTGATGAAATTGTTTCGCTTGGTCACTTTGTTGAATCTCAGATTGCTAAGGATGCAAAATTGCCTAGACCTTCATACTTCCCCGATCTGAGTGGCCTCAGGGAAAGAAATCTTCAGGATGATTATATTGAGCTTGATGATGATTTGTCTAGGGAGCTTGCAGAGTGTGTTGACTCTGACCCTCATGTTGTTAAGATGTTGCTTGAAAAGCACTCTATGAAGAAAAAGTTTACTCCTGATCCTGAATTTGCTTCATCTCCTATTTGCATTGAAGATTCCAATTTTGATTTCTCTCTTTATCTTTCATTTATATCTACAACTGAAGTTGGCCCCTATTATGGCAGAGAAAATGGCGATTCTATTGCACACCTTACTAAACTCACTGAGTTGGGTGGCTTATTTACTAATGAGGACAAGAAGAGAAATTAATATGTTAGTAAGCTACTTCATTTTTCTTTGAAGGAGGGTGCTAAAGCATGGTATGATGCCTTACCATGTGTTTCTATTAAAATTCCTCAAGATTTGGCTCAATCTTTTGTTGCTAAATATTTTCCTGCTCATATGAAACATGCTGTTTTACGAACAATTTATAACTTTAAATAGTTGCAGGATGAGAACCTCCCTAAAGCTTGAGGGAGGCATTGCACTTTTCTCAAGGCTAGACCAGGACATGGAGTCCCTAAGAGTGAATTACTTGATATATTTTATGCTGGTCTAACCGATGAATCTAGCCTATATGTTATCTCTCATCCATGCAGCACACAACCATCCATTCCCCTAGCCTACAGTGTTTAATCCTGCTTGTTACTAGTTGCTTTACCTTGCTGTTTTCACTTTTGTTGCTTTGCCACTACTATTTCCGTTGCCACCATCACTTCTATACCACCTTTTCTACTAATACCTTGTTGCGAAGCAAGTATCTTTTAGGTGCGGTTGAATTGACTACTCAACTATCAAAGCTTATAAATATTCTTTAGCTCCCCTTGTGTCAAATCAATAAATTGGGTTATTCTTACACACAAAGACTATCGCGATCCCCTAGACTTGTGGATAATCAGGACTGTTTTCTAGAACCGTTGCCGGGGAGCATAGCTTTATTTACAACTCCACTTGGAGTTCGTTTGCTTGCTATGATTTATCCACCACGGGTAAGAAAGGAGACCCCAAAGTTCCGATCTTACCATCCACTACAATAAAAGGTACTGTTCTTAGCACTAGTGCTACACTTGATTCACCTTCCGTTATAAGTAAGTTTGCTTCACCACCACATGCTACTTCTACTGAGTCTCAGATTGCCAAGACCTCAAAGCAATCTAGACCCTCTTATTTCCCTGATTTGAGTAGCCTCAAGGATAACATTCTTGAGGACGATTATGTTGAACTTGATGATGAAGTTTGCAGAGAGCTTGCAGAGTGTAATGATTCTGCAGAACCCAACGATGTGAAGAAGTTTCTTAAAAAGCATGCTGTGAAAAGCTAGTTTTCTCAAGATCCTGAATTCTCTACATCTCCTATTTGCAATAAAGATTTTGATTTTGATTTCTCTATTGATCTTTCATTTATATCTATAGTTGAAGCTGACCCCTTTTATGGTAGAGAAAATGAAGATGTTATTGCACACCTTACTAAACTCACTGAGTTGGGTGGCTTATATTCTAATGAAGACAAGAAGATACACTATTATGTTACTAGCTACATCCTTTTTATTTGAAGGACAGTGCTAAAGCATGGTATGATGCACTACCATGTGGTTCTATTAAAAGTGCTCAAGATGTAGCTCAATCTTTTGTTGCTAAATACTTTCAGGCTCATATGCAACATGCTGCTTTAAAAAGAATTTATATTTTAAAACAGTTGCATGATGACAACCTCCCTAAAGCTTGGGGGAGGTATTGCAGACAGTGATACTAAGGATACTGAATCTTTTGTTCCACCACCCAGGGTTAATTTGGTCTACACTGTTGGTGTTGTTTCTCCAAATTATAAAACCCCTAATAAACCGGTGAGGAATTTTTTCTTCCCTAATATAGGAAGTGAAGGAAAGTTTAATAGTCACCTAGGTGGTCATTGGACCCAGGTGATAAGAGACAAACGGGGCAAGCACCGTAGGAAAATTGTTCTCTCATGAATGCACTATTTTGGAATGTGATAGGGATTTCTGTCCATGGCAGGAAGACCCTCATACTAGATACCATCCAAAAAATGCATCCTTCAATCATTGGTTTTCAAGAGACTAAGAAAGAATCTTTCTTTGATTCATATCTGAAATCCCTAAGTAGTATTTGTAATTTTTCTTGGAATCATCTTCCATCAAAAGGCATTGTTGTGGCATTTTGATGGGTGTGGATTTTGATATCATTGAGGTAGTGTCCTGGAGTATATTTAACTTCTCTGTTATTTGTATAGTTAAATTGATAGGAAAATACACCGAGTTTAGAATTGTGACTATTTATGGCTCCCCTTGTGAGGAAGGAAAGGAGGGAGTCATATCTGAGTTGCATTCACTTTTTGAAGACGATTCAATCCCTACTCTTGTTGGTGTAGGTTTTAACTTAATTAGATTTTCTGCTGATAAAAGTAATGGTAATATCAAAAAATGGAGTGACAAATTCAATGCTTGGGTATAAATATGGAGTTTGTTAGAAATTAAACTATCTAGTAGGAAGTTTACTTGGGCTAACAACCAGACTAATTTGATTATGTCAACTATTGATAGAATGTTCTGTAATACTGAATTAGATAGCCTATTTTCTTTAGCCTCTCGCGTAGATTTACCTAGATTTGGGAGTGATCACACACCAATAGTCTAGGATTTTGGTATTCATGTCGCACCCAGATCCAGTAGTTATAAAATGGAAAAGTGGTGGCTACTTAGAGAGGATTTTAAAGAACTAGTAACTAGAACTTGGAACTCTATTCCAAATAGATGATCATCTTTGTCTGTGTGGAAAAATGAAATTAGAAGAGTCACAAAATGATGGAGCACCAATGAGTAAGCTTCCATTAGGAGATATAAAAATATTCTTTTAGAGGAGTATGATCAACTTGATGTGAAGGCTGGAACTACTCAACTGAATGAGGATGAAAATCTTAGGTTTAAATTCATCCACAATGAGCTCCTGGACTGTGTTTTCTATTTTTGAAAATGAGTCAGTGGACCACCACTTTTTTAGTTGTGTAGTTGCTAACACTATTGGAAAAACAAGTTTTTCCCTCAGCCAAAGCTAAGCTGTCATATAGCTAATGGAAAAGATGTTTTGCTCTCAGCCAGATAATAAACTAACGGCATACAATAGGATGAAGGCAAAGACGTGGTTTTCCGTCAGCTGGATCTAAGCCGTCTGCTGACCGACGACATACCTGCAAAATGCTGCCGGCAAAGCCGGCCCGATGTCATGGCCTTCTTGCATGAGTCAAAACTACACCCCACCTAACGGCACTCGGCGTTGCCGTCAGCTGGATAACGGCATAGACTAACGGTTGTCTATGCCGTCAGCTGGTTGACGTCTTAGCCGCGGTCCCAGTTAATATATCAAGGTCAACCCGACCTAAACCTCCCTCACACACGCACACATCTCCCACCCCGAGCCGTCGCCGCCTTCGCCGCGTCCCAGCCGTCCCCACTCCGGTCCACCGTCGCCAGAGTGGGAATCACCAACACGGTCGTTGTCTTCCCCGCCCCTTCCGCCGCCCCTGCCCTCCTCGCCCTCGCGACACCACGGTCGCCGTCACCGCCCCGAACGGCCCCCGCCCTGACCACGGTGGCCATCCCCGCCACGGTAAGTGGCCAGCGCCGCCGCCCCTGTCCCCTCCTCTCTTTTCCCCCTCCCCTCTCACTTAGGCTTCGATTCCAGACTGAGAGCCGTAGCCACCACCGCCGAGCTAACCGTCGGCTGCCCCATACCCTCGGCGCATTCCATCTCCTCACTGCCACCTCCTCGACGCCGACCACCTTCCCCCTCGACGGTGACCGCTGGTAAGCTCCTGATCCTCCCCTGTTTTTTTTAATTTAGACAATATATTAGGAATTTAGTTAGTTTGTTAGTATTTACTTAGGCGTTAATTATCAGTGTTAAATTAGTCACAGATTTTATTTAGTTGTTAGTATTTTAGACAAATAGGAATTAGTATTTAGTAAAAATAATTAGTGTTTAGACAAATATGAACTAGTTTTAGAGAGAAAATAGAAGAAACAGAAAAATGAGTAGAGGATTACAAAGGAGGGAGAAGAAGGAGTAGAAGTACAAGAAAATAAGGAAAGGAAGAGAAAAGAAGCAGATAAAAAAAGCAAAGGAAAGAATAGAAAGAAATTAAAATAAAGAAAATGTGTCACAACCCCAAGTTTAGGTATGTTCTAGGGTTCAAGTGCTCCTTTGCATCATGCAAAAATTTCAAAAGAAATCTAATTGGGGAAAAAGAAAAAGCCCTAAAAAATTTAATTTAAATGGCCAGATAAAATTTTCTTCCAAAAATTCCTATGGTATTTTTGAAAAGTCTTACAAATATGCATGATCACATATAATGAAGGGGTCCCACTGCATGCTCTAAGATTTTTCAAAAAGTCCAAAAAGGGCTTGGAAATTAAATAAAACCCCAACTTGAATTGAAATTCAAATAGTTTGAATTTCAAAAATCCCCAAAACTTGGGAGTGGCTAGTAGTATTTTACATAAGGCCATATAAAAGATTTGGGCATTTTATAAATTTCCTAGATATTTATTTATCAAGGCAAAACAGAAATACAGAAAAACAAAGCAGAGAAAATAGAAAAGAGAAAACATACCCTGGCTTCGGCCCAACTTATCCCCCTAGCCCACCAGGCCGGCCCTGGCCCACCCCTTCCCCTTAAGAACTTCTCCCGCATCGGCAAACAGCTCGGTGCCGAGCGCCGACGCCACCGCGACGGCCAGGCCATCTACGCCTCTCCGTTGGACACGTCTCCATGCCACGCAATGCCTAGAAGCCCCCTCACCTTCGTCCCCCTCTTGCCGCTTTCTGCCTCGCCCTCCCGGACCAGAATCACGGGCCGCCCGAAGCTCACCGGAGCGCGCCACTGTGAAAGTCGTGGCCAACGGCCACCCCAAGCGCCCCGGCCTTGTCCATACACTTCGCCGCCCTCAACTTTGTCGCACCACGCGAGCAATCAAGCGTAGTTTCCCTCTAGAGGACGCCATCTTCACCGGTTTGCTCCGGGCACCGTGGAGCTCCTGCGCCGATTCCGTCGCCGTTGCGTCTCCTCCGACCCCGACGTCGACACCGTTGAACTAACGGTGAGGCTGCAATCATTTCCCCCCATCTCGCGCTCACCCCCGTGCTCTATTTCATCAAAGGCCACCACGGACGACCTCCGTCCGCCGCGGAGCTTGAAGCCGGCGTGTCCTCAGTCCTCCGCAGGGTTGCCCGAGTGTAGCACCAGACGCGCACGTGCACAAGGCACCTGTGCATGCCCTTATTTGTCCTTCCCGCGGCCGGGAACCCTAGTCCGGCGACGCGCCGCCGTGTACAGAGGTGTCCGGCGACGAGCCCCTGGCCATTAGGCCCTAATCGAACTGCTAATCCCCCTTGAGTCCATGACAGTGGGCCCCAGCCACTAATTAAACCCAGTTTAGTTTAAACCGAGAGGATTTAACCCCCAGAGGCTGACAAGTGGGACCCTTCTATTAGGCCACCCCCCTATGTCACCCAGGCGTCAGCATGATGCAATAAAGCTTAAATCATTCAATTTATCCAGAAAAATCCGGAAAATATAATAAACTTTGAAATTTAATAACTTTTTAATCCTAACTCCAAATTAAACAAATAATATATGAATAGTTATCCAAAAAATGCAAGGATTATGAAAATGCAATTTGTTTTCATGTTTGACCATTTTAAAATGGGGCAACAGTAGCAAATGTGCATATGGCATAATTTGAATTCAAATTTGAAGTTTGAATTTGCAATTCTTTTGCAATACACTTCAATTAAAAGGAATTTTCCACAAACTAGTACCATATACATCATGGACAATCTTATCATGTGCTTGTGCATTTAATTTCGATGTTGCCCCCCTTTGTTGATGATTGTTCTGGTAAAAGACTTTCCGAGACGAAGGTCACCCCCGAAGCAGAAGACCGTTAAACCCGTGTATCGTCAGCAAGGCAAGCAAACCCCATTGATCATGTCGATAAAATTTCACTTCCCTCTCAGTCTCGCTTATGTATTGTTTAGGATGATCACCTTGTTATCGATACTACCGCATAGTTGAACCCATTCCGATGCATGACCTATCATTTTGTCACCGTATTAAGCAAACCACAATCCTAGCAGACTCAGGAGTTGTTTGTTGAGCATGTGGCCCCTGCAACTGTTACTGCTTATTGCTTCTTAGTAGTTCAATGAGGTTACTTTGATTGTGAGTCGGGATGGAAGTTCATATTTTTGCTGATGTTAACGTGTTGGTGAATCCACCCTAAACAAAAGTGAACGACGAGAGGCTGTTGATACGTCCAACAGGTATCTATAATTTCTGCTTGCTCCATGCCTGTTTTGTGTGATATTGCTATGATATTGAGGAACTTCCATACACTTTTGAACATATTTGGACTAACCTATTAACTCAGTGCACCCTAGTGCCAGTTCCTGTTTTCTGCTATTTTTTTTATTTCAGGTTTCCCCCTTATTAAAAGTACCAAGAAAATTCCGGGAAAAATATAGGAAAAATCAGCGTACCGGAAGCTTCGCGAAGAGCCCAGGAGGGGCCAGAGGGGAGCCCCGAGGGCCCGGGCGGCCAGAGGGCGCGGCCAGGCCCCTGGCCGTGCCAGGGGGGCGCCTGGAGCCCCTGGCCCACCTCTGGCTGCCCCCTTTTGCCTATTTATTCCCCGTGACGAGAAACCCTTCGGGACGGAACCCTTTTTCGCGATCTCTCCTCTGTTCCGCCGCCGCCGTGCTTCCAAGATCGGGAGCACTAGAAGATCTCATGCGGGCACCCTGCCGGAGGGAGGAATCACCTCCGGGAGCTTCTCCACGACTATGGATGCTTCCCGGATGAACCGTGAGTAGTGCACCTTGGACCATGGGTCCATGATCAGTAGCTATGTGATGTTTGCCTCCTTGTTTGTTCTTCATGGATTAGACCTTGTGAGCTGCCCTACATGATCGAGGCACATATGTAATCTTTCTGCTGTTGCTATGCTGAGTTTGCTGGGATCCGATGGATTATGAGAATAACTTCAGATTGTGGTTGAGTTATATATTTGATTCTCTTCTTTTATATTTATGTTCCTCAGTAGCTCTTGCATGTTCTCCGTTGCTGTTTATTGCTTTGGCCAAGTAGTAGGTAGTGACTCCAAGAGGGAGCGTTATGCATGATTGTGGGTTCATGCCCCCCGATGACTAGCTTGAGTGGCAGAAACATGAGTCTAGGGGATGTGTTGTTGCCACAAGGGGGAAAACAACGGTGCTTGTACTTGCGGGTGCAAGGATTGTATACTTTACGCAAAGTTCTTTAATGCAGTTGTCCGTTGCTTTGAGTTTACACTTTGGGTGGGATTTGCAACTTAATACCAGCGAGATGTTCTGGATAGATATCTCAAGGTGGATGATTAGTGGGTAGATGCAGATGGATTTCGGTCTACTTGTCTTGGTGTACCTCCCGTGCTTTTGAGCCTCTTCCTTTCTGTTTTGCATAATTAGCATTGGTTTGCGCACATAATCCTGTCAATTGCCCAGCTGTAATTTGTTTACCTCAAATGGCTATTTTATCGTCTTTTGGGAGAGAGACATCACTAGTGAACATCATGGGATCCCGGTCCATATTACTACCACTGTTTACACTATCAATTTACTTTCATTATTTACTTTTCCGTTGCTATCACTATCTATCATTATTATCCCATCCGTTTTATCCTTTGTAAACAACAAGGCCGGAGGAATTGACAACTCCTCTGTACTCCTTGGGAGCAAAGCTATCTGTTGTGTGTGCAGGTCCAGGTGAAATTAACAATCCTTAGATTGTCAACGGCGCCAGTTGTTCACTTCACCACCTACTTGTATCTGTTGGAGTCCTCCTGGACGATACTCAACCTTAGCCTTTTTTGCTAAGGGAAATTTTCCGCTACGCTACATCTCACCTTCCACTCGGGGTACCCAACAAGGAGCGAGAAGTTATCTCGTGTATCAAGCAAATTTCTGGCGCCGTTGCCGGGGACTCCAGTCTTCAAGATAGGGGAGTTGCACACTATCTTTTATCTTTGCTTTTTAGTATTGTTAGTTTACCTTTCAGTTTTTGCTTTAGTGTCTTTTATCAAAAATTAAAAAATAGTTATCTTGCTTGCTGGTGCTATGGGTTCCTCTGAGAACACCAAGTTGTGTGACTTCACTAGTCACAACAACAGTGACTTTATCTGCACTCCTATTGCTACACCTGCTACTTCAGCACCTTCTTATGAGATTAAACCTGCTTTGCTGAACCTTGTTATGAAAGATCAATTCTCTGGTGCAAGAGATGATGCTGCTTTGCATTTAAATAATTTTATTGAGCTTTGTGATATGCAAAAGTACAAAGAAGTAGATGGTGATATTGTTAAGATTAAGCTTTTTCCTTTCTCCTTGAGGGATGAAGCTAAAATCTGGTTTCAATCCTTGCCTAAGAATAGCATAGACTCTTGGGATAAGTGCAAGGATGCTTTTATCGGGAAGTACTACCCCCCTGCTAAGATTATCCAGTTGAGGAGCTTTATTATGAATTTTAAACAATTGGATAATGAACACGTTGCCCAAGCTTGGGAATGCATGAAATCTCTTGTTAATAATTTCCCTACGCATGGTTTGACTACTTGGATGGTTATCCAGACTTTTTATGCAGGCTTGAAATTTACCTCGCGGAACTTGTTAGATTCGGCCGTGGGAGGAACCTTTATGTCAACTACACTTGGTGCTGCCACAAAACTTCTCGATGAGATGATGACCAACTATTCCCAATGGCACACCGAAAGAGCTCCAACAGGTAGGAAGGTAAACTCTGTCGAGGAGATCTCCTCCCCAAATGAAAAAGTTGACTTGATCATGTCTTTACTTACCAAGCAATCTCCTATTGATCCTCAATATGTTCCTTTAAATTCTTTGATTGCTCAGGATCAAGTAGATGTGAACTTTATCTCTAGAAACAACTTCAACAACAATGCTTATAGGAGTAACTTTGGTAGCAATCATAGACCGTTCCCCTCCAACAACTATGGTAACAACAACACTTATCCTAGCACCAAAAACTCCACCTCTGAATTAGAGAGTATGCTTAAAGACTTTTTCACTACCCAAAAAACCTTCAAAAAGAGTGTAGAGGAAAAACTAGACAAACTAGACACCCTCTCGTCGAAGGTAGACAATTTAGCTCATGAAGTAGAATTGCTTAAAATTAGAACTTCTCCCCTTGAGGAGAGGAAGGTCACTCCTATGAATGCTATCCAATTGCAAATTAATGAAAACATTAGGATGATGGCTAAACTCAAAGAGAGATGGGCTAGAGAAAAGGAGGAAGAAGATAGAATTAAGAGCCTTCCTACACACGATACTGTTGCTACTATCCAAGTGATTGAGGATATCCAAACTCTTAGCACCCAATGCACCCCTAGTCCCATAGGACCTATTAATGGTGATGCTATGACCTCAACCGTAGAAGAAGAAATTCCTGTGACTATAGAAGCTACCAAACAAGTGAGCCTAAAGGACACCACTACCACTTTACTTGATTGTAGTGACCTTGATTTTGATAATTGCACTCTTTCTGAAGTTATTTGTTTCCTTCACAAGATGTCTAGAGACCCCCACACTAGCACACTTAATCTTGCCTTCACGGAGCATATCACTAATGCTCTCATCAAAGCTAGGGAGGAGAAGCCTGGGTTAGAAGCCTCCATACCTAGAAAGCTATAAGATGGTTGGGATCCTATGATTAAAATTAAGTTGAATAACTTTTCTTTCTTTGCTTTATGTGATCTTGGAGCTAGTACCTCTGTTATGCCTAAAAGAATGTATGATATATTTGAGTTGAAACCTTTTGATGCTTGTTCTTTTGGTGTTCGTCTCGTCGATTCTTCCATAAAGAAACCTTTGGGGAAGATAGATGATGTTCTTATCATTGTCAATGACAACTATGTTCCCGTTGATTTTACTATTATGGACATTGAATGTGAACCTTCTTGTCCAATTATTTTGGGACGTCCTTTTCTTCGCACCGTAGGTGCTGTTATTGATATGAAAGAAGGGATTATAAAATTCAAGTTTCCCTCTGAAGAAAGGGATGGAACACTTACCTAGGAAAAAGATTAAGTTGCCTTTTGAGTCTGTCACACGGGCTAGTTATTTTCTTGAAAAGACTTGATCTTTTTGCATTAAGCCTAGCTAATGGCTTTAAAGAAGCGCTTTCGGGAGGCAGCCCACAACGAAATTAGGATTTACTTTTTGTTTTTCTTCTGTTTTTAGTGGTCTTGATGATTGTTACTACTGTAGCAACATTATTGTATCTTTACTTTTCAAGCTTTGTGCCTTTTATAGCCTCATACGACAAGGGAAGTGAAAAATGGGACATGCTGTCCAGAAAACAGATTCTGTCCTCGTGACTAGAAAAATCAGAGAAAAATCCCAGTTCATATTTTTGAGCTGAATTTTTAAACAGCATGCTCTATACAATTATGAAACTTTCGTATGTTTTGAGTTTTTTGATTTGAGTTGCAGAAGTACCCCTAAAAAATTCTTTACTACCTGCTGGTCTGTTTTTCACAGATTCGGTACTGTTTTGCCTTTTCTCCGTTTTGCAAACCTTAAGCTTGCTTTTTCTTTGCAAAAACTTTTTGGCAATCTTGAGAAACAGTAGCTCTTCAAGGTTATCCTTATTTCCAGTAGAGAAAAAATTATTTTATTATGGGTACTAACCTCGCTAATCAGATTATGATGAGTTATGTATGAAGGGAGTTTTCAAGTGTTCGAGGGAAGATGATGAAAGAAGATTAAGAAGTGTCAAGCGTTTAATCTTGGGGATGCCCCCATGCATTCCCAAGAAATATTCAAGGAGACTCAAGCGTCTAAGCTTGGGGATGCCCCCGTGCATCCCCTTCTCCATCGACAATTATCAGTTCGTCTCTCGTTTGGCTATATTTTTATCACTTCATGCGTTATGTTCTGTTCTTGGAGCGTCTCGCTCTTAGGTTTAGTTTTTAGTTTTCTTTATCTTTGCTTGATGTTCATAAAAAATTTAGAACCCATATTTCTTTGTGTGGGAGAGAAACACGCTCCACTTCCAAAATTTAGAAAACAACATAGGACTTTTTCTTGCTTATCTTTGTTGTGTTTGTTCTTTATCTTTCCGTAGCTGCTGTCATGCTTTGCTCTTAGCTTTCATGTTTATCTTTTAAAGCAGCTTTTGTTTATTTTGTTGCTGGAACTCTCTTGAGTTTTCATGTTTATCTTGTATAGAGAGTATGCTTGTTGCACTAAGTTTTGTTTCTTGACTTGAAGTAGGTAATTCAGGTTGCTATTATTTTTGTAGTAGTAACTTGCAAAAGTTTTGAGGTGTTATCTTGAGTAATGTTTGGACTTTTGGTGTCAAGAGCATTAGCCTATTAGTGATAAATGTCGTATTTTGGGCAATCCGTGTTTATTTTCAAAAACCTACAAATTAGTTGAGAACTTTAGCTACTAGTTGGATCACTACTCTTCTGAGGGGTCGAATATTAGAGTACACTCACGTACCATGAGTCGAGGATGCGCAAGGATTACCAAACCCCCATACACTCCTCCTCGGGTTACTTGTCTCTTTGTGAACCTCCTTATTAGATTGAGAGTTACCGATAATAAGTGCATGAGTTCTTCGGACTAATGTGAGTATTCGAAAGTTGACACTTCCACCTTCCCATATTTTTCTAGCCTTCCTTGTGCCATGCATTGCTTTCTTCTCACTCCAAGAGTTAGCGTACACTTAAGCCGGTACGTCCAAACCCTTGGCATGATACGCTCTGTCATCATAAGCCTCCTTATATCCTTCCTCAAAACAGCCACCATACCTACCTATCAAGGCATTTCCATAGCCTTTCAGAGATACATTGCCATGCAACATCCATCTTCTCATCACTTGATCTTCATGTCATACATGCTACTTGCTTGATCGATGAGCGGCATGCTAGTTTGGCCTTGCCGTAATCATTGCTACATGAATCTGTAGTATCATTGCATATCCTGCTACACTGGCAGAGGCATACATTTGCATACATCATGATAGTTACATTTTCTTTATGATTTGAGTACTTTGTAAAGTGTGAAAGATCTTCTATACTTTTTGTAATATATAGAGTGTTGCCCCTAAAGTGAGGAAAAGATCCCAAAGTGGACAAAATTAAAAGATCCCAAAGTGGAAAAATTAAAAGATCCCAAAGAGGAAAAATGAGAGTTAAATAGAAAGAGCCATTGAGGTCACCAAAAAATACAAAAAAAAATAAGAAGAAAAAGAGAAGAAATAAAAAGAGAGAAGGGGGCACACTACTATTCTTTTTGAGAAGATCCACACTCGTACTCAATCTTGTATCTTGTACCTCATAGAGATTATCATTCATGCATATAACTATGTGGGGACCTTCACACTATAGAACTTGGCTTGTATATTCCAATGATGAGCCTCCTCAAATGAGCTCTAGGTCTTCTTGAGCAAGAAAGTTGGATGCACCCCCACTAGTTCCATTGGAGAGCTTTTAGCTCATATGTGCATCCGTTGCATGGAAATCCCTACTCCTCACATCATACATATCATTTGGCTTTCTCTCGCCTATGATTGTCCTCATTGATGTGAGCCTTTCACATCTTTTTTGTCTTCCTCCTCCACCTTATTCTCTCTTTGCCATCCTAAGTGTCAACTTTCTTGCTTACGCTCATCCATTGCATGAGTGCTCAAAATATCGAAAAGGAGTGGATCATTTTGACTTGTACCTGGCTAGTGGTCTGGGGATGAGTCAAGATAAGATTCCAAAGAAGACCAAGTGTGACACTTTGGTAGATTGAGTTCTCAACAATAAAAATACTTTTTCTCGTATATCCCTGTCCCATTTCTTGCATTCAAACACCATTTGGAGACATTCGAGTCACGGACAGCGAGAGCTCTTGCACCTTTATGTTCTTACGTTGCTTGTTTCAATACTAGATATAGACTCTTGCTTGTTATGACTTGAATTGAATTGCATGCTTTGATTATTTACTTACAAAGTACTTATATGGTTGTTAGCATGTAACCACAGAAATTATGCATGTTATCATTTACCTACTCGAGGACGAGCAGGAATTAAGCTTGGGGATGTTGATACGTCCAAAACGTATCTATAATTTCTGCTTGCTCCATGCCTCTTTTGTGTGATATTGCTATGATATTGATGAACTTCCATACAATTTTGATCATATTTGGACTAACCTATTAACTCAGTGCACCCCAGTGCCAGTTCCTATTTTCTGATGTTGTCCTATTTCAGGTTTCCCCCTTATTAAAAGTACCAGAAAAATTCTAGGAAAAATATAGGAAAAATCAGCGTACCGGAAGCTTCGCGAAGAGCCCAGGAGGGGTTAGAGGGGATCCAGGGGGGCCCAGGCGGCCAGGCCCCTGGATGAGCCAGGGGGGTGCCTGGAGCCCCTGGCCCACCTCTGGCTGCCCCCTTTCGCCTATTTATTCCCCGTGACGAGAAACCCTCGGGGACGGAAACGTTTTTCGCGATCTCTCCTCTGTTCCGCCGCCAGCGCGCTTCCAAGATCAGGAGCACCAGAATACCTCTTCCCGGCACCCTTCCGGAGGGAGGAATCACCTCCAGGAGCTTCTCCACCACCATGGATGCTTCCCGGATGAACCATGAGTAGTCCACCTTGGACCATGGGTCCATGATCAGAAGCTATGTGATGTTCTCCTCCCCTCTTTGTTCTTCATGGATTAGACCTCGTGAGCTTCCCTACATGATCGAGGCACATATGTAATCTTTCTGCTGTTGCTATGCTGAGTTTGCTGGGATCCGATGGATTGTTGCTATGTTGAGTTTGCTGAGTTTGATTCTCTTCTTTTATATTTATGTTCTTGAGTAACTCTTGCATGTTCTCCGTTGCTGTTTATTGCTTTGGCCATGTAGTAGGTAGTGACTCCAAGAGGGAGTCTATGGGATGTGCTGTTGCCACAAGGGGGAAAACAACGGTGCTTGTACTTGTGGGTGCAAGGATTGTTTACTTTATGCAAAGTTCTTTAATGCAGTTGTCCATTGCTTTGAGTATACACTTTGGGTGGGATTCGCAACTTAATACCAGCGAGATGTTCTGGATAGATATCTCAAGGTGGATGATTAGTGGGTAGATGCAGATGGATTTCGGTCTACTTGTCTTGGCGTACCGCCCGTGCTTTTGAGCCTCTTCCTTTCTGTTCTGCATAATTAGCATTGGTTTGCGCACATAATCCTGTCAATTGCCCAGCTGTAGTTTGTTTACCTCGCATGGCTATTTTATCGTCTTTTGGGAGAGAGACATCACTAGTGAACATCATGGGATCCCAGTCCATATTACTACCACTGTTTACACTATCAATTTACTTTCAGTATTTACTTTTCCGTTGCTATCACTATCTATCATTATTATCCCGTGCGTTTTATCCTTCGTAAACCACAAGGCTAGAGGAATTGACAACTCCTCTGTACTCGTTGGGAGCAAAGCTATCTGTTGTGTGTTCAGGTCCAGGTGAAGTTAACAATCCTTATATTGTCAACGACACCAGTTGTTCACTTCACCACCTACTTGTATCTGTTGGAGTCCTCCTGGACGATACTCAACCTTAGCATTTTTTCTCAGGGAAATTTTCTGCTACGCTACATCTCACCTTCCACTTGGGGTACCCAATGAGGAGCGAGAAGTTATCTCGTGTATCAGCTGTGTAGGAGTACACAGTGGGTTGTCTCGTTGAACACTGCCCTAGGCACCGTCTCCTGTTTGTGATCCAAGACAAAGAGTATGACCACATGTCGGGTTTATGGGAGCCCCGTTTGGCCTCCTTACTTACCTGATCCAGTCCAGGAGTCACACTAGATTCAGGCTTTCCATTTGGCATGTGCATAGAAAAAGAACGAAGAAAAGGTTGCATCATATAGATATGTGGGTGGACCTGTGAGGCAGTAAAACCATCTGATAGAGGTGGTGTCTCGGTCCCTTGCATTATGTGAGTCCGTTTCGTTGAACCGGCCGGACTCTCGAGCGGTGTCAAACTCAGGTAGTCGACTCCTGGATTAGAGATGGTGATGTGAGGGTAGTGCCATGGTTTCATCCATGTCCGACACCCGCTTGAAGGGTGACAAGAACGAGGCGATAAGTTATGACACACGTGTGAAGATGTACACCCCTGCAGGGTAATGAACTATTCGAATAGCCGTGTCCGCGGTTATGGACTACTTGGAGATCTCTACTTGATCATTAGACAACTTGAATGGATACTTATAAAACTTGCAAGATAAGCGTGAGTGCTATGGTGTGCTTCCTCGTGGGGAAGTCGAGGAAGTAACCATAGTGGTGTATTGGTTGGAGACTTGGTAGTGGACTCGTGTACGCTTCTTACCTCAAGTCTGTTACTCGTAGTTCAGGACTATCCAAGTCAAAGCTGGCACTTCTGCATGATGAACCCCACCTCCTTTACCTTGAAACTTGAGCATGAGTAGTATAGTTCTGATGTAAGTCTTGTTGAGTACGCCTTTGTACTCACGTTTGCTTATTTATGTTTTTAGCTGAGAACCCGGACCCCCGATGGAGTCACCTTCCTGAAGCTCGACGTTGACTTTTGTAGTATAGTTCCAGACAACAGTCTGGTCCCTCGTGGAAAGGCATGTTTGTTGTACAAGGCTTCTCGATGCCATTTGTTAATCTTGTCTGTCCTCAGACCTAATTTGCTTCCGTTGTATGTTGTAATGTTGATCAAAGACATGTGATCTTTGTATGCTCTATGTGTAAGTCAATAAAGAAGTACTTTGTAGAGTTATGTAATGATACCTGCTTTTCATACGAGACATGCGTGCTGCGTGTATGTTTATAACATGCATGTCTTAGTATGGGTTTTCGAGACCTTAGTTGTGATCTGGCTGGCGGTATTTTATACACCAAGTGGACCTTAGATGTGCGCAGCTTGGGACATCGCGATGCGATTTCTCGTGACTCTGTCACGTGCACACTTTTTCGTATGATCGAGCCCGCCCTATACCCCGACTAAGTGATCGGGCTGGAGTAAGTCTATGTAAGTGTTATAATACAATCGAGAGTATGGTTGAGGCGACTTGTCTAAGAATATGGGACTTAACCACCCATATCATTTAGACTTGTGTGCGGACGATGAGGAACCATCTCAGTTGATCATCCGGCCTGGAAGTGATGCCCCTCACGTTCGATGCTTTCTGAGAACAATCTGTGCTTGGCCTTGTCTGCTTAGACAAGTGGGTACGGTTCTCGGCTCTCCATATGATTGTGTGGTAGCAGGACTTGCATACACTAACCCCGGGTCCCGACAAAATGATAGAAATAAAATGGTGATTGTTAGTTTTTAGTAAAAGTTAGTTAGTTTGATCCCCCCTCCTTGCGGACAAGTAACTCTTCTCGCCCTGGTTCCCCCTCGTCCCCGCAGATTCTCGTCAGTGCCGCTTGCTCCCCATTGGCTAACTCCCTCATCATCGGCGCCAGGTAGCTATGTTTCTCCCCTATTTATCGTAATTAGAATTATTTATGTTGTTTTGTTCCGACTTTCGGGCCGATGACACTAGCTAAGTAAAGTTGCATGACCAATATGCGTCTCCCGTTCGAAGGAGTCTCAATTATAAATAGCATGCATTTGCATATTTATAACCATGATTCTTTCGAATTGTCCAACGTTATCTACGGACATCCCGAGTATGTGTAGATTGGGGTCGTGTTCTCATGCTTTGCTCCGGATCTGATGCAAAGTTTAGTCAGTGCCTCCTTATTGTTCTCCGGGTGCACAAACTCTCGGTTTGTTGTCGAGATGTTTATCAGGAGAACGGCGGGGAGGTGCTGGCGAAATTTTGCGTCGGATCGGGAGCAGAGCATGAGAACACAAACCCAATCTACACATACTGGGGGGATTAGGACTCATCTTTACCTATTAGCTGGTAGGTGTGCATGTCCTATCTCATATTTTATACATAATTAAATATTGGACGTAATTAATTTGATTGAATGGATTAATTTATTATTTATATGGTTATGAGTGGGCACTAGCTAGCTAGCCAGAATGAGTGATCGTTCGTGGATGTACACTGCTCACCCTTGTCAGAGAGAGATGACGACTGAATGGTTGAACAAGACCGCTGAATTCCTGGAAATGGCATTTTCTAAAGGCCATCCAAAAACATGGTGCCCTTGCACTAAATGAAAAAACTATACACGACAATCAAAGGATGAAATGGGTAAACACCTACAGATGCGGGGTTTTACGCCTGGCTATACCCTGTGGACATTTCATGGTGAGTCGGCCCAACGTACTAGAAAGGAGGTGTTGCTTCGGTGCACCAACGACTATGGTATCAAAGACATGGTGAATGACTTCAATGATTCTCGTCATGAGGATGAAGAAAAGGAGGAAAGTGCGAAGGCCTTTTATGGCTTGTTGGAGTCTTCAAAACATCCTCTTCACGGGCACATTGAGCTTTGTCAGCTGGATGCCATCGCACAAGTAATTGCTCTGAAGGCTCAATTCAACTTGGGAAGAGATTTCTATGACTCAATGATGACCCTATTTGGGCGCTTTCTACCCAAAGATCATATTATGCCTGCAAACCTATACCACTCCGATAAAAGGATGCCAATAGAGAAGATACATGCTTGCGAGAAAGGATGCGCCTTATTTAGGCATGAGTATGCGAATGATAAGTATTGTCCAGTTTGCAAGTCCTCTAGGTATGTTGTGGTAGACAACGGTATGGGTGATATGAGGCAGAGAAAAATCCCCGTGAATATTCTACAGTATCTGCCAAACATACCAAGACATCAACGACTTTACATGCTCAAAGAGGCAGAAAAGAAATGACATGGCACAAATATCGAATTAGACATGAAAAAGATGAAGAAGGAAATACAATGTTGACACACCCATCCGATGGTACAGAAAGGAAGGCATTCGATGAAATACATAAAGATGGTAGAGCTGCAGACCCAAAGAATCAAAGACTCTCTATCAGCATGGATGGGTTCAATCCTTTCGGTATGAGGGCAACCCAATATAGTTGTTGGCATGTGTTTATCATTCCCCCGAATCTCCCCCCTAGTGCCATTATGCAAAGAAAACATATTTTCTTGACGTTGATAATTCCAAGGCCCAACTATCCAAAAAAATATGAGTGTGTACAAGCAACCTGATTGATGACTTGAAAGAAGCTTAACAAACTTCAAAATGCATGTTTGGTTGATGTACTCGATGCATGACCTGCCGGCGTTTGCACTTTTCGTTTCCAGGTGTGTGCATGGAAGGTTGCCTTTCCCACAATGCAAGGGAGCACTTCAGTTTCATTGGTTGTCGGCGGGTCGCAAGTATTCTTGCTTCGACCTGCATAGATAATACGTCCAAAATGCATCACTATTTTATATCTTAATTCACCCCTATTCATTGATATATTTCATGCTATGATGCTATTCTTATGTTATTTTGGCTTGTTTTACACAGTTTGCAACTTTCCTATGCTGAAGTAGCAGACGCAGGATTCAGCTGTAAAAAGTGGACGCAGAGTTGTTGAATCAGATACCTCCAAATTACCTGAAAATCAACGGAGGCTGTTTTCTAGAAGAATGACGAGGACACGCAAAACGGGAACCAGAGGGGGCCACCAGGTGCCCAGGCGCCCCCCTGGCGCGGCCCCCACCCGCAGTGCGCCGGGTGGCCGCCTGGACCCCTGGGGCCACCCCAGGCTCCCCCTCTGGCCTATTTATTCATCGTCATCCGAAAACCCTAAAAAGAGAGGAGTTTCGCGATTTCCGCCGTCGCTCCGTGGCGGAAACCTACAGAGAAGAAAAGACATCTCCGGCGGGCACATTCCGCCGGGATAACACCTCCCGGAAGGGGAGATGATCGCCATCGTCATCACCATCGTCACGGGCATCATCGAGAAAATCATCAACATCATCCCCAACATCATCACCATCTCCACCAGCATCTTATCTCATCTCACAAGTGCAACTTGTGTTGTAATCCATACTATCTATCCTCTCTACTCTACCACTGTTGATTACTCCTTTGTGGTGAATGCTATTGAGTTTTGTTGGAGAAATATTGTTTTGTCCATATTGTTTATCATCTATTTATCACCACTGATCATGATCTTTTTCATGTCTTGTGAGTAGTTACTTTAGTTCTTGAGGACATGGGAGAAGTCTAGTTGCTAGTAGTCATATGATATTGATGTAATATGTGTTGTTTGATATTTAAGTTGTGTTGTTATTTTCCTAGTGGTGTTTTGTGAGTCTAACACTCAACACTTCGCCTTATTAAGGAGCTAGGGGAATGCATTGTGTATAAATAATGCTTATGGTGGGTTGCCGGAGTGATCGAAACTTGAACCCCAGTTTGCACGCTTTTGCACAAGGGAATAATGGATCCTAGATCATATTGCTGTGGTTAGGCTTATGCCTTAATTTATACCTTGTATTTGTGGATGTTTGCAAGGTGTTTAATCATAAGAGTGCACTTATCTTAGTCTAGAAGGTGTACTAGCATAGATCCACCCACTCAACACTTATCAACACAAAACATATTGCCGATATGGAATATGGCGAAAGCACGTGACTATCTCTCCCGTGTGTCCTCAAGAGCACTTTCGCCTTTATAAGTTCAGTTGCCAGGCTTATCCTTTGCTAAAATATTGTGCCACTTGTTACTCCTTAGTACCTTTTAGTTTGCTTTCTTTTATCTTCTTGTTGCTTATATCGAAAAACCCTTAAAAAATTATTTTCAGTGCCTGCAGTTATTTCTTTACCAAAGTCACTTACCAATACCTTCTGCTCCTCGTTGGGTTCGACACTCTTATTTATCAAAAACGCTACAATCGATCCCCTACAATTGAGGGTCATCAAGTACTATTTTCTGGCGCCATTGCCGGCGAGCGTAGCGCTATTAGTAAGTGAAGCTGGTAAGGAAGCTTTTATATTTCTGTTTTTATTTTGCTGTTGCTACTCTTTGTCCTTATGGACACATCTACTCTTGGTTCGTTGATTATGGGGAGACGCCCCGCAACGGTGGTGGTTAGTCCCGCCCCTAGTGAAATTGTGCCTTATATAATACCAACTGGTATTATAGATTACATCTTGGCTAATAGTTATGCAGGAGACAGACATCCAAGTGAACACTTGCTATATTTATCACAACTATGTTCATTATTTAAGCTTGCAGGTGTGTCAATGGAGTTCTTCATGAAGAAATTATTCTCCATATCATTTATATATAAAGCTTCGGATTGGTATAAGCTCCTAGATAACTCACATTTACTTAATTGGCAAGATCTGATGACTCTCTTTTATACAAAGTTTTATCCTCTTCATGAAATTCATCGAGACAGGAACTACATCTATAATTTTTGGTCTCGTGATGGAGAGAGCATCGCTCAAGCTTGGGGGAGACTGAAGTCCCCAATGTTCAAATGTCCTATTCATGAACTCCCCAAATAAATTATACTTACATTTTTTTATGCCAGGATTTCTCGTCTGGATAAGGAGATGTTGGATGCCTCCTCTAGTGGGGTATTTCAAATAAGAAGCGTCAAAGAAAGATGGGATCTCATTGAGAGGATCTAGAAGAACACTGAAGACTAGGAAATTGATAAAGGTATTGAACCCGCTAAATTATGAGCATGATTATATTGAGAGCTATGTGAAAACTGATTACTCTAATACCTTTTGCTCTAAGATTGGTATTGATTCCCAGCTTATGATTGATTTTTGTAAGAACTTTGCCTCTCACATTGACTCTTATAAGGAAGAGAAGGATCAGTATCATAAACCTTTTTAATAAATACCTATTGCTATTAATGTTGTTGACCCTATTCTTCCTGCAGTTATATATGAAAAGCCCCCTTTTCCAGAAAGGATAATGGAGCACTCTTTTATGACAGGCATATTAAATAAAAGTTAGAGAAGAACCGACGAACCTGAGGACCAGATCAAGGTCGATCCTCATGTTGTGGTGGTTAAAGATCTAGTTACTAATGATGTTTTAGATTCCAATCTAAATTTTTGTGCTGTTTCAACTAACATTGTTACAACCAATAATAAAAGCCTAATTTTAGGTACGCCAGTTGTATCTGTCAAAATCGGAGATCACAACTATTATGGGCTATGCGACTTGGGATCAAGTGCTAGCGCTATTCCTTATACACTCTATCAGGAGATCATGAGTGAGATTTCACCCTGTGAACTTTAAGAGGTTGATGTTACTATTTATCTAGCAAACAAAGAAACTATCTCTCCCATTGGAATTGTGAGAAATGTTGAAGTCCTATGTGGAAAGGTAAAGTATCCTACCGACTTTCTAGTACTTGGTTCAGTACAAGATAGTTTTTTCCCTATTATGTTTGGGCGCCTTTCCTCAACACTTGTGGAGCTATAATAGATTGCAGGAAAGGTAAAGTCTCTATTGAATTCAATGGTGAGCCATATGAATTTAAGTTTTCTAAGTTTTCCAAGCAACCTCGTGGTATTAATTTACCTAGTAATGATAAAATTATTGAAGATATTGCTTCCATTGCTATTCCTCCTGATGATCCTTGGCAGCAATATATGGAAGACCACGAGAACGATATTCATATGCAAGAAAGAAATGAGTTAGATGAAATTTTCACAAGACAAACTGCTATCGTGAAGCACAACCTTCCGGTTGAACCTTTAGGAATCCTAGCACAACCAAAAGAAGACCCGTTGTTTGACCTCAAACCACTTCCCGATAGGCTCAAGTATGCTTATTTAGATGAAAAGAAAATATATCATGTTATTATCAATGCTCATCTTTCAAGATACAAAGAAAAGAAACTATTGGAGACACTTCGCAGACACTGTGTTTCCCTTGGCTATTTCCTTGATGACCTTAAAGGGATTAGTCTATCGATTTGCCAACATACTATCAATCTCGAGCCCGATGCTAAACCAGTTGTTGATCATCAACGACGGTTCAACCGAAGAATGAAGGACGTGGTTAGGACTAAAATTCTCAAGCTTCTAGCCACAGGTATCATCTATCATATAGCTAAAAGTAGGTGGGTAAGTCCAGTTCATTGCGTTCCTAAGAAAGGAGCTATGACTGTTGTTCCTAGTGATAAAAATGAACTAATACCTCAAAGAGTTGTTATTGGATATAGAATTTGTATTGACTACAGGAAGTTAAAAAAGGAAACTAGGAAGGACCACTACCCGTTGCCCTTGATCGATCAAATGCTAGAGAGTATGTCTAAAAACACCCACTTTTGTTATCTTGACGGGTACTCTGGCTTCTCTCAAATTCATGTAAATACTGTCGATCAAGAGAACACCACTTTCACGTGTCCTTACGGTACTTATGCTTATAGGTGTATGCCTTTTGGTTTATGCAATGCACCTGCTACCTTTCAGATATGCATGTCTGCTACTTTTCATGGTTTCTGTGAGGAGATTGTGGAAGTATTCATGGACGATTTCTCCATCTATGGAACTTCGTTTGACCACTGTCTCCACAATCTTAATAAAGTTTTGCAGAGATGCGAGGATACAAATTTAGTGTTAAACTGGGAAAAGTGCCACTTCAGGGTTAACGAAGGGATCGTTCTTGGTCAAAAGATTTCCGAGAGGGGAATTGAAATGGACAAGGCAAAGATTGAAGCTATCGAAAGGATGCCCTGTCCAAGGGAAATTACAGGTATTCGTAGTTTCCTCGGTCATGCTAGTTTCTATAGATGATTTATTAAAGACTTTTCTAAGACTTCGAGAGACCTCACTAATCTTCTCCAGAAGGAAGTTCCTTTTGTATTTAATGAAGATTGTAAGGAAGCCTTCAAAGTTTATAAGAAAGCTTTAATAACCGCTCCTATAGTACAACCACCTGATTGGAAATTTCCCTTTGAAATTATGTGTGATGCTAGTGATTTTGATGTTGGAGTTGTGTTAGGACAAAGTGTTGATAAGAAATTGAATGTTATAATTATGCTAGAAAAACCCTTGATAGTTCTCAAAAGAGTTATGCTACTACCGAGAAGGAATTCTTAGCAGTAGTATTTTCTTATGATAAGTTTACACCTTATATTGTTGATTCTAAAGTTATTATTCATACTGACCTGCTACCCTTAAGTATCTTATGGAGAAGAAGGATGCCAAACCAAGACTCATCCGGTGGGTACTCCTTCTTCAAGAATTTGATTTACAGATTTTTGATAGGAAAGGAGCACACAATCCGGTGGAAAATAATCTTTCAAGGATGGAAGATATCCCGCATGATCCCATTCCAGTCAACGACAACTTTCCAGACGAACAACTAGCCATTGTAAAAGTACAATCTCTTTCCGATCCTTGGTTTGCAGATTATGCTAATTTTATCGTTGCAAAGTAGTTTCCTCCATGTTTAACATTTCAGCAAAGGAAGAAGTTCTTTCATGATTTGAGGCATTACTTTTGTGATGACCCTCATCTTCTCAAGGAAGGTCCGGACGGGATCGTGAGAAGATGCATACCGGAACACGAGCAGAAGGACATTATCAGACAATGTCACGATAGTCCCTATGGAGGACATCATGCCGGTGAGAAGACCGCACATAAGGTTCTCCAATCAGGTTTTTATTGGCCTACTCTCTTTAAAGATGGTAGAAATTATGTTTTATCTTGTGATAAGTGTCAGAGAGTTGGTAATATTAGTAGGAGGAATGAGATGCCTATGAATTATTCTCTTGTGATTGAGCCTTTTGATTACTGGGGTATTGATTTTATGGGTCCTTTTCCTCCCTCACACAAGTACACTCACATTTTAGTAGCTGTTGATTATTTAACCAAGTGGGTTGAAGCAATCCCCACTGAAAGTTCTGATCACAAGACATCTTTTAAAATGCTCAAAGATGTCATTTTTCCTAGGTTTGGTATACGTAGGTACCTCATGACTGATGGAGGATCACACTTCACGCATGGAGATTTTAGAAAAGCTTTAGCCAAGTACGGTGTCAATCATAGAATTGCTTCACCGTACCATCCTCAAACTAGTGGGGAAGTTGAGCTCACCAATAGAGAGATCAAGTTGATCTTGCAAAAGACAGTTAACAGTTCTAGGAAGGACTGGTCGAACAAGTTAGGAGATGCCTTGTGGGCGTATAGAACTGCCTACAAGAACCCCATGGGCATGTCTCCCTATAATATGGTCTATGGCAAGGCTTGCCATTTGCCATTAGAATTAGAACACAAAGCTTTCTGGGTCGTTAGAGAGCATAATGCTGACCCAAGTTGGCTGGTGAAAAGCGTCTCATGAACTTGACTTCTCTAGATGAATGGAGAAGTGAAGCTTACGAGAGTGCTAAAATGTTCAAGGAAAAGGTAAAGAAGTGGCATGATAGAAGGATTTTGAAACGAGAATTTAATGTTGGTGATAAAGTTTTGTTGGTTAGAACTCCATTCAGGTTTTCTCCAGGTAAATTACTTTCCAGATGAGAAGGGCCATTTCATATCAAAGAAGTTTACCAATCCGGTGCAATCAAGATTAACAATTTTGATGGCACCAAACCTCAAGTTGTGAATGGGCAAAGACTCAAGCATTACTTGGCGGGAGACCCCGTCAATGTTGATGTAAATTTAATACACACAACAACTCATGAAGAATATGTTGCAGCCCTGGTTCAGACACCAGCAGGAACAAAATAAGAAAAGGTATGTATTATGGTAAGGAAACATCGCGAACCTCCATAAAAGTTCCATATTACGAGTTTTTGCGAAATTAGAAAATTCGAGGCCTAAGTGGAGCCAGAGAGGAGCTCCAGGGGGCCCGGCGCCCCCTGGCGCGGCATACCTCCTGTTCGCGCCGGGTGGCCGCCTCGGCACCCAGGAGTCCGTCTTCGACCTCGCTTTGTCTCGTTGCTTTCCCTCTGTTGCAGAAATTTTTGCTATATATTTGCCCGGATACGTCCGACACCGTATCTTGCGATTTCGTGTGTTTTCTCCTCGAGATGTTTCTGCCAGGAAATCTTTTAGTTAGAACTAGGTGCCATGGCTTCCCCAGGTTCCCCCAAGGGAAAGTTCGTCGTCAAGGTCATCAACCCTTACCTCACCGAGGTGAAGAAGCGCCTTCAAACCTTTCGGTTGGAGGATGGTGTTCTCCACCAAGAAGATCTAAAGGAACCTGTCAAGGAGGGGAGCATCAAGGCCAGACTGGAAGAAGTTGAGCAAGAAGTATTCAAGTATAAGAAGATGGTTGAGCGTTGTGTTGAAGCCAACTTCGACCTCATCAACGAGCTGAAGGAGTTCTACAAGAAGGAGATGAAGGAGATGTGGGAAAGCATAACCGCATCAGAAGAGAGAATTGAAGAGCTCCATGGGCGGATTTATGATCTGCACAACCAGAGCTTTGAGTATGAACTAAAGTTTCTGCCCATGGGTTTAGGTGCTGAAAGCGGGATCTTGGAGACTGAAGCTTCTTATGAGACAGGAGAACCTCTTCCATGGAAGCGCTTTGCCAAGGACTACGTGATCAACAGGAACAGGAATGAGGAGTGAAGTCTCCTCGGGTAATGGCATCCCCTTAGCTTGTTCCAAGCTTGGGGGAGTGCCTGGTATCTTTATCTTTATCTTAATCTTTTAGAGTCAAGTAGAGTCATATCATGTCTAGGGAAGTTATTATATGAAATAGGTGTTTGCATTGAGGTCTATCACTCCTTTCTGGAGAGTCTTGTATCCGTGAGTGTGGAGTCGTCTATGATGGAATATTAATGAGAAATCTATTGGTTTCTTCGCTGCGCTCGGTATTCTCTTCACGCAATCAACCTTATATGATGATTCTTATGGGGAGTATTGACCTTATATCAGGTATGGCTTTGAAAACTTTATTTAAATTTTGGCAAACATAGGTTTGGTCATGACTACATGCATGTTTTCTCCAGTAACGATATAGCCAAAACCTTTATGTTATTTTGCTTGAAATGTTATGTTGACAAGGAAGACAATTTGATGTGCTTTGCTCACCTTAATGTTTATGCTTTATATGCTTTGCATCTAAGTGATCATCAATTGTCTGTTCTCTCAAAGCCTTTGCGAGCCAAACTCTTTGCCAAGCAGATTTCTGCGTGTGCATCCATACCCTGAAACCAATATCTTCCATATGAGTCCACCATACCTTCCTATTTGTGGTACTTCTCTACCACTCCTAAAAGTATAGAATTTATGTGTTATCCTTAAATGTTCAAAATCTTCTGTTTTGTGCCTCTTGTTTAGCTCATGAGGAAGTAGTAGGTACTTCATGACCTTCTTAAGGTGGAAAAGTTTTACCCCGGGATTGCATGTCTAATCTGCAAACCCCTAATACGAGGAGGAACTTGCATGAGTGCGCCCAGCACGTAAGATAATACAACAAACAAACCCTCCTTCACGCTTGGTCTATGAGAAATCAGAAACTTTGGCAGTGATAAACAAAGTAGATTAAGGGGTTGTGATCGTCCCCACTTGGGAGCCGTTCCTCGAAACTTATCCATCTTGAGAAGTAATTGAGCTATCTATTAGCATTCCTTGACAAACTATGCACCTCCCAAAATTTGTTTTCATTATGTTTGATTTAAGGATAGCACATGAGTTTTCCCTACTTGCCTTTAACAAGGGCCTATCTTTTACCTTTTTGTCGAGTCAGTTTTTCCCACTTCCTTCTTTTCCTAAAGAGAACATACATTTGATGTTGATGAGGATTCATTCATATAATGCTGCATTAAGTTTGGTCATGCCGCATCTTTGTTGACATTATCATTTTATAAGTAAGTTATTTGCGAAAGCTTTTTCCAAGAAAACATCTTCCTTTGTGTTAGCATTTTCACTTCATGACTAATAACATGTTCTTTCAAAATATTCCAATTGTCTCATTATAAAGTGAAAGAGAAAAAGTAGAAGTTATTAGTTGCCCTTTGACCAAGGATATGTTTGCGATAATTTGATGAGTTTTCTAAGCCCTACTTTTGATTATAATTGTTATTACTTTCTCATAAGGACATTATGAGTTGAGCTTGCTGTTGAGGATGCTTGAGTTTGGTGAAGATATCATGATGCTTCTTGTCCGTATTTTATTTATCGACACTTCACTCTCTAAACTTGTGGACAGGTTTACCGAGGACAAGCGAGGTCTAAGCTTGGGCGAGTTGATATGTCCAAAATGCATCACTATTTTATATCGTAATTCACCCCTATTCATTGATATATTTCATGCTATGATGCTATTCAAATGTTGTTTTGGCTTGTTTTACACACTTTGCAACTTTCCGATGACGAAGCAGCAGACGCAGGATTCAGCTGTAAAAAGTGTATGCAGAGTTGCTGAATCAGAAGACCTCCAAATTACCTGAAAATCAACGGACGCTATTTTCCATAAGAATGACGGGGACACGCAAAACGGGAACCAGAGGGGGGCCACCAGGTGCCCAGGCGCCCCCTTGGCATGACCCCCACCAGGGGCGTGCCGGGTGGCCGCCTGGACCCCTGGGTCCACCCCAGGCTCCCCCTCTGGCCTATTTATTCGTCGTCATCCGAAAACCCTAAAAAGAGATGAGTTTCGCGAATTCCGCCGCCACTCCATGGCGGAAACCTACAGAGAAGAAAAGACATCTCCGACAGGCAGATTCCGCAGGGGAGAACACCTCCCGGAAGGGGAGATCAACGCCATCGTCATCACCATCGTCACGGGCATCATCGAGATCATCATCAACATCATCCCCAACATTAGCACCATCTCCACCACTATCCTATCTCATCTCACAAGTGTAACTTGTGTTGTAATCCGTACTATCTATCCACTCTACTCTACCCGTGTTGATTACTCCTTTGTGGTGAATGCTATTGAGTTTTGTTGGAGAAATATTGTTATGTACAGATTGTTTATCATCTATTTATCACCACTTATCATGATCTCTTTTATGTCTAGTGAGTAGTTACTTTAGTTCTTGAGTACATGGGAGAAGTCTAGTTGCTAGTAGTCATATGATGTTGAAGTAATATGTGTTGTTTCATATTTAAGTTGTGTTGTTATTTTCCTAGTGGTGTTGTGTGAGTTGAACATTCAACACTTCGCCTTATTAAGGACCTCGGGGAATGCAATGTGTCTAAAGAATTCTTACGGTGGGTTGCCGGAGTGACAGTGACCTGAACCCCAGTTTGCACGCTTTTGCACAAGGGAATAATGGATCCTTGATCGTATTGTTGTGGTTAGGCTTATGCCTTAATTTCTACCTTGTATTTGCGGATGCTTGCAAGGTGTTTAATTATAAGAGTGCACTTATCTTAGTCTAGAAAGTGTACTAGCATAGATCCACCCACTCAACACTTATCAACACAAATCATAGTGTCGATACGGAATATGGAGAAAGCACGTGACTATCTCTCCCGTGTGTCCTCAAGAGCACTTTATCCTTGTTGCCAGGCATATCCTTTGCTCAAAAGGATTGGGCCACTTGTTACTCCTCAGTACCTTTTACTTTGCTTTCTTTTATCTTCTCATTGCTTATACCAAAAAACCCATAAAAAGTTATCTTTCAGTGCCTGCAGTTATTTTTTTACCAAAGTCACTTAGCAATACCTTCTGCTCCTTGTTGGGTTCGACACTCTTATTTATCGAAAATGCTACAATCGATCACCTACAATTTAGGGTCATCAATAGAGAGTTCCTGCCTTATGACCATCCCTTCAGAAACGACAAGAATAATTTCATCAAAGGTAAAGTTATCAAGAACTTGGCACCACCTGCGATGGCAGGCGCATAGATTCTTAATCAATTAAACTCTCTGGAGCCTGACCCATAACCTCCAGGGTATTTCTTGGGATATAACTCGGAACACGCCTGGACCCACAAGCCATCCTTCTAGGATCTCCCCTACTTCCTAGACCTCTTACTTCCACATAACATTGTAGAGATGCACATTGAAAAGAATATAGCCGAGGCCCTTTTTGGCACATTGTTCGGCACTGATAAGGGAAAGGATAACAAAAAAGCTAGAGTCGGCCAGGAGACTCTATGTGATAGGAAGTCACAGAAGATGCGAGAACCAAAAGGAAAGAAAAAATGGGGAAACCAAAGGCCTGGTTCAATCTTGAAAGGGGACCGATAAGGGAAATTCTCTTGTGGGTGAAAAATAAGTTGATGTTCCTAGATGGGTATGCAGCGAATCTAGCGAGGAGAGCAAGTCTTGATAAAATGAAAATATTTGGGATCAAGAGTCACGATTGGCACATATGGCTTGAGCGGTTAATGCCGGTCATGTTGTGCGGTTATATCCCCGGGGATGAATGGGAATTACTGGCAGAGTTGAGATATTTCTTCTGTGTTCTATGTGCAAGAAGCTATCACCCGTCGCGATATAAAACATGGAAAAACTGTCGCCCAGGTTTCTCTGCAAGTTAGAGAAAATCTTCCCACTAGGCTTCTTTAATCTAATGAGACACATGATTTTGCATCTCCGGACAGAGGCAAGATTAGGGGGCCTGGGCAAAACCATTTGTGCTATACAACTGAAATAATTCAGAAGACGCTTCGAGGAATATGTAAAAATAAACGTAGAATTTAAGCATCAATGGTTGAGGCCTTCATTAATGAGGAGGAGGCAAACTTCATAACAACACACTATGATGCCACTATTCACAGTTTACATAATCCACAACCTCACCAGAGGGCGTTGATTGCGCTAGATGGTACAATGTAAGTTTGTGCCTTTGCCTTCTCACTATAGTGTACCTTCTATCATTATGTTTCAACAATAGCTAATGCCTTTGCCTTCTCCGTATGCAGGGCTTGGACTTACTCGGAGAATACCTGGAATCCGAACTGCCTCCTTGGTGCTTTTCTTAAGGAGCATTTCCCTGGGCTAGTCACACTGTTGGATGGTAGGGCTTCTGAGCCAGAACTCAATTGGGTGCACTACCGAGCCACTCGGGTCGGGGAGAACACACGCATCAATGGTGTTGAATGTATGATACGTGAGAGAGCATCACTAGTAGGAAATAGCCTACTGCTGACGTACAATATTTACCTACCGCTGGCGGGTAGGCGTACGCCAGAGATGTGACGCATGTGGTATCAGGTACCGCTGGCGTAAAAATTGTACGCTAGCGCTACCTTCTGTTACCGCTGGCGTACAAATTTTCTGCCCGCCAGAGATGTACTCCAGTGCCCTCTGGCGTCCCCAAGTGCCCGCCAATGGTCAAACTAATGTACGCCAACAGTATTGTTTCTGGATTAGGTACTGTCCGCCAGCAGAAACTCTTATGTACGCCAGCAATATATTTTCTGGAATTACTTTTCTACTGAAACTTGTTATTCTAGCAACACAAATACTCAAATATTTTCACAGTATACCAACACAATACAAATACACAGAATTCATAAGTTCAAATATACAAGAATGATCAAATATTGTTACATCACATTACTAACCAAAATAGAAAAGTTGTAGTGGCAGCACACATATTGTATCACACATAGATCGCAAAAAGAAAAATAGACAAGTTGAGAGTTACATCACTACATTGTATCACACACAAACTACATCTCGATGGAATTGGTAGTTTAGGTCGCAAGGTTTTTCGAAAGGATGTACCGTCATCTATACTACAATCGCATACAAGAGAATGGTAAATACGATGAGAAAGAAGGGGATCACGATGAAGTTGGACTTCATCCGGTTGTTCTTCCTGTCTTACCCTTGCCGGTAGTTCAAGTACCGAGCTTGCGCCTCTGCTTTACTCTTGTAGCTCTTGTAGTTTTTGCCCTTGAACTTGTTGACTTGCTTGAAGCAATCTTCCCAGTGCTCATAGACTCCTGGAACGCTATCTTCGTACACCACATACCACTTCTTCATCTCTGCAGTATCAAAGACATATTAAAATATTAACCAAGATAGTTAAAAAGGAAGATGTGTGTACATTCATGCATTATAAGAGAATACTTAGTTCAATGTAAAAGGAGTTCACATGTCCGAATATTTGATAGAAAATAGTTAAGTATGCACATGATTATTATACCTAAATATAGAATATATGCATCATGTAGTACGTACACAAGTTAAACATGAGATAAAGTTTACGACACATGTTAATCGACTGTTCGAAAAAAACTAGCTACATGCATAGAGAACACACTCTATCACTTCTTGCTCGGCTTCGGCTTCGACTTCGGCTTCGACTTCAGCGGAGGGAACGGGAGATAACATTGCAATGAGTTGAATGTCTATCATGAGCATGTTGATGTAAGCGGGCTTCTATGTCACCATTAGGTAGTGGACGATGACTGTAGAAGAACACCCCATCGCTATGTATGACATCCCTGGAGATTGTTCACGCGATCATTTGCTGGATTCGGCCGAAATCTTGTCTTACTTCGGCATCGGAGGACCCCGCCAAGGTTCCGCACCATTTTGCAAGAGACGACATATATTGTAGTCGTTGTTCATCCTATACGTACTCGCGCATATGATAGATGTCGTACCAGGCCTCCCTCGTACTGCCTGGCGCCTGCTTGATGCAGGCGAAGTCCATTATATGGATGAATGTGTACTTTCCTCGCCTTTGGTTTTTTATTTGTATGATGCCCTCCCTATAAGAGTAGCCAGTGAGAGCATCATCCAGAACATCCTTGATTATCTTGTAGTCTTTATACTTCTGATGACTCCCCGAGTCGAGATATATGGCAAACGAGTCGTTCGGCTCTAGAGCGATGAGGGTGCCGTATTGGTTGCTACATAAAATAGTTTGTAGTTCAAAGAGATCATCAGCCTCAGATTAGTTTAACGATAGAGAAAGCATGTTACGGCTGCAAGCGAGAATGACTTACTCAGGGAAGTAAGGCATGAGAAAGATGTTCTTGGAAGGATGATCCACGACGAAATCTTCGATGTACTTCGTTGCCGCTATCTTACCCTTAGGGTTGTTCAAGAACTTTTCTTGCATGTAGAAGGGGTCCATTATAGTGAAGTTCGGGGTATTCTCTTTGATGAGCTGGTGAGCCAAGCTTAGCGCAGCCAGGCGGACCATGGATAGGTGGAGCGCATTCATGTGGAACATGTCAAAGATTTCATTAAATCTCAAGAAGAACAAGTCCCCTGGGTATTTATCCACAAAGCCCAAGCCCTTCGGTACCTTTCCTATGTAAAGCGGGTATGTTGGATTGTCATCTTTGGCAAGATTTGTCTCCACATAAAGAATAGCATTATGGAGGTTCCTCATATCCGAAGTGACGATTTCTAACAATTTTGGCGGCAACATCGGTTTACCCAACTCATGAATCTCATGCCATTTTATGATTGGTACCTTGTCCTGGACCCGGATCGGCTTCCTACACCCCTCCACCGGCTGGCTGCTGGAGTCAAAGGCACATTTCTTCGCTCTTTTCCGCCCCGTCGTCTTCCTGCTAGCAGGCTGCACAAATGAATCTTGGAGCGCCTCTTGGAGTGTGTCTTGGTTGAGACCAGCTGGATCACGAGGGCTGAAGGGGGCTGCTTCTGGCATTCCTTGAGAACAGAATAGACGCCTCGTCGAGCGGGGAGGACCCTGGCTGGGACCGGCAACTTGTGTATCATCAAGAGGAGCCTGGATGGCAGCAGGTAAGTCGTGGTCATCAAAGAGGAAGTCTTCGACGCGAACATCATCGTCGTCGTGATGATCCGTAGGTTCAGCAAAGGCCTCGTTTTGCTCTGGGGTGATGAAAGAAGGCTCCAGACGAATCAGATCTTTAGGCCATAGCATTGGCCAAGACAAGCATTGTTCAAGGTTCAACTCGCTATCGGCTTCGGGGGGTTGAGTCGGAGGTCCAAATTTGCGCAACCCGGGAACACCCGGTCCAATGTAACCCTAAACATGGTATCGGCCATAGGCACTGTGTGGAACACATGGTTAAGTAGTGTCACGATACGTGCCTTTCCCACGTCCTTGAACTCATTGTTGACTTGTAATAGCAATGTGCATCCCACCTCATCGGCCTGCGAAAACATGTAAGGCATTAGAGAGGGCAAGCAAGCGCCAATTAAACTAGTCGAGACTTTTGCGACGCTTATTTACCGTCAGGGCATTGAGCTCGTCTAATGACGAAGGACCGCGGACGGCCACCGGCGTGTAAGAGATGGAAGGGCTTCTACGAGGCGCTGTGCCGGCCGGCGATTCAGCCCTCACACCTTGTGGTGTGTTGTCGTCCGCCGTCGTATTGATCTCCACAATAGGCGGCTCATTATTCGAGTTGCTGGCACCTAAGGTGATCTTGGGGAGAGGCCCTTGTCGGCCTCCGTCGATCCAATCCGCGATCGACTTCATCATGGTAGGAAGGAGGTTGTTGACAGTCTGTGTCACTTGCGCATTGATTATGTTGGGCATGTCAGCTTTCACGGTCTGCAATTCTTCCCTCACATTCTTCTCCTCGTTCCTCTTCCTCTCCTTTCGTGCCTCCTTGGTCTCGGGGTAGTAAAATGAATGTTTGTGATTGAGTCCGGCGCCGACCACACGGCCACGATGCGGCGGCAATGACACCGGCAATTTCTTTACCTTGTTTAGAACCCTTTCAAAAGAGGCGGCATACAGCACCTGGGTTGAGGATCCTTGAGATTGAGCTAATTCTTCTTCTTCCCGAATTTTTTTCTCAAGCTCCCTGACCTTCCCGTTTGTGCATAGCTCCTTGGTTTTGGGATTTACCTTGTATCGGGCCCGCACAAATCGATTTCCTAGCGGGTTTTTAAACTTCGGGTAGGGGTCCGACCCTTTCCTCTCTGCATCCTCCTTATCCAAAACTGGCTGCTTTCCGGGGTAACCACGGCTTCCGAGATTGTGGGGAGCTACGTTCTTCTCGTGCATATCCTTCCCTCACTTCCTAAGTGCCTTTGTTGCACGTAGGTCATAGTTGTCCTCGAAAACATTGAAGTCCTCTTCCAAAATTGACGGCCAGTGGCTTTGGATCTTATCAAAAGTGTAACCCGCATCAAGCTCCTGCCTCACATACCCTTTACAACTGGACAAGGCTTTGCTAAACCTTCCTAGGGCGAATGTGTTCACCAGATTTTTCCTTATATCAAGGTTATCATAGGGTTCCGGGAACTTGTATCGCTCGTGCAGCCTCTGAATGAGGAGGGTGGCCACATGTTCCTTCCTTTTTGCCCTAATGTCCTCTTCATTGATGTTGACGAGTTCTCGAAGGATGCATCCAATGTTGATGTTGTACCCTTTTGCAACATGAGTTGGCTGCGTAGGCAAACCGCTAGCGGGGTCGACCACCGTCAAGTTTTCCCGGATGGTGCGGAGCTTGTTTGGGCCCCTTTCCTTACGCTTCCGCTTGGCTTCGCTACCAGATGTCGCGTTGCCATCCCCGGCACCACTAGTAGTGGTCGCGTTGCCATCCCCGGCACCACTAGTAGTGGTCTCGTTGCCATCCCCGGCACCACTAGTAGTGCTTTCGTTACCTGCATCCCCGCCTTCATCATGTTGATCGTCAAGCTGTTGAGCCGCAATCATTGAGAAATAAGGATGATCCTCTACGGGATCGACAGGTACCCGAGAACAACCGGCTTCCTCGTTTGACATCTATTATGACCATTTAAAAATACTACTAGTAAGTGGGATAGGTTAGTGCAAAATGAGTTATAAAAAAATAGCAGGTGTGTATGCATCATGTTTACTGCCTCTAGGATATGGATGCAATTGCAACCTCTAATCAACAAAAAATCACAAAGGATATATCCATCAAGTTCAAAGTTCAGAAAGTAAGGATTGATAGCAACTTCTTAGGTGGAGCTCGATTTTCTACTACCTATACAGAACATGAAGTGCCGAATAAATTTCCATTTACCTATATATAGAGCAATATATCACTAAGTTCTGTTCATATCTTATATTAGGTAATTTAAAAAGTAGCAAAATGAGTTAAAGTCCTCATTTTCAGTATTTTTAGCATGTCCTATTTTTAGCATAAGTCATGCCAAAATTCACGGAAAATTTTGGCATAACCTCTGCTGAAAATAGGACATATGGAGTACCCGAATTTGCCGTAACGGAAGTTAATCAACATTCCAGCAATCTCAAGGCCTCATGGGTACCTGCAAACTGGACTAGAGCATATATAGCTACAAGACAGCAGCACAGCCAGCAGCACAAAACTCATATAGACCACAACAAGCACACACCCAACAACACACACACCCAGCAGCACACACCCAACAGCACACACACCCAGCAGCACACACCCAGCAGCACACACTCAGCAGCACACAACCAACAACACCGGAAAACCCATATAAACCATAACCAGGGCACACACACAAGTAGCAGCATCCATGAATTGTTCACCTCGAAGGTTGGAGCACACGGGGCATCCTGGCTGCGGTGTGGCGGTTCGTCTTTCTTTTCTAAAATATAAGAACATATATTAGCACCGTCAAAAAAATCATGTACAAGTTAGTGAACTGCGTCATGTTTGCAAGGTCGCTAGTTATTTTAATTATGAAACAAGTCTATCCTTGAACTCTAAACTCTTGTGCTAGCTCTGTCTTCAACTCTATCCTATGAAAACTGTTTTGTATTAACTGTGGAACTTTTCAAAACAATAAAAAATGAACCAAAACTAGTTCTTAAAAAGTTTATACTATGTTAAATTGTAGCATCCCCCATGTTTATGACTTTTTCTACCCTTTTCTGACACTTGAAAGATGTAAAACCACCCCAAATAATCAACTTATGGTTTTGAAGGTTTTTTTTGCATTCAAGGTTCTAAAACAATCTAAAGTAGTTCAGGGTATGGAGAATGCTATAAAGTAAAAGAAAAAATAAAATCATCAACCAATATGATCATTAATCAGGCCTTGTGTTTGCTTAGCTAGACAACTTAATTAAGCAGCCTCACATGAGTGTGTGTGGGTTTGTATGTGATCATCCAAAACATTCGGAAATGCTTTTAGATTCTATATATACTATTCCTCCCCAGTACCAGTACAAGTAGTAGTCCAGTACCACACCATGTACATGAGGTGAGGGCATGATCACCTTACCTGCCAAGCTCACATGGCGCTGCACTCCAGTTAGTTTGATCCTAGTACATTCATCTCCATTTTAATACCAACTTTATTTCAACTGCTACTTGTCCAAAGTCAAATGTTGGATTACCGGCAAATATCCTAAGTGCTACTGCTACTGCTAATATCCTAAGTTCTACTGCTACCAGTACTTCTACTGCTACTGCTCTATGTTTTTAAAAGGTTGGAGCCATATGTTGGATTACCAGCAACATATGTTTTTAAAAGGTTGGAGCCATAAGTTGATTACCAGCAAATCAACAAATGTTGTCTACTAGGAACTAACAAATGCTACTACTACTGCTACCGCTAACATATGTTGTCTACTAAGAACTAACAAATCAACAACTAGCAACAACTAACAACTAGAAAATTAAAGCAATTACCATTGCACTTTGCTGTCAACTGTAAAAGATTGGAGCCATATGCTAGCAACAATGCTATTAACAAAGCTAGCAACAACTAACAAATCAATTACCAGGAGATGGGAGAGCTCACCTTCGTTATCTGTAGCCGAAGAAGAGGAGGAGGTGCAGGGGACGAAGAGGCTGACAGGCGAGGAGGAGGTGAGGAGGGCGCGAGCGGCTGGAGGTCGGAGATGGCAGTCTCCCCGAATCCTAGCGTCGACGACGGCAAAGAACTCTAGCACGACGGCGGACGCGCACCTGGAGGGGATGAGTACGGTGAGATGGCGGCGACCCTTGAGATTCTTGGTGCGGGAGGGAGGGGTGGGGCGATAGGGGGCGGGGGGGTGGGGGTTGGGGCGCCAGCGTGAGATGCACGGTGCAGAGATGAGCCGCCGTCGCCGCCTACGATTGGGATGGGAAGCAAAGAGGAGTGGAGAGAGTGCATGGGGTTGGGTGGCACATAGCCAATAGGTACCTAACTTACCGCTGGCGGACAGACATCGACGTCCGTCAGAGGTTCTTTTTTTTCTCTGGCAGTCCACAGGAGGGCGACCGCCAGAGGTGACCCTACCAATGGTGTACGCAAGTTCTGGCCGCCACTGGTCCTTTTTATGTATTTTCTTTTTTTTCTTTTTTTTCTTCTGTTTTTTCTATTCTTGATATTTGATTTTCTCTCTAATTTATTAAAAGGGTTGTTTTCATATAAAAATTGTCAAAAAATATCTGACTTAATAAAATAATTGCAAGTAAAAAATGTATATTACAAAATAGAGGTACATATAATAAGAATGTCATCGAATATTATAGTTCATCGATACAGCAAGTTTGTAGTCTCATACAAAAGAGAAATCAATACTAGCTGGTTTCTTCGCACACATTGTGTGTCTTTCCCAGCGTTTGGTAATTTTCTTGCCTTTTTTGTCGCACTTACATAATTTAGCCCGACATCGTGACTACTTCCATTGAACGGACGACCTGACCTAGGTAGCGTCGTTCTGCTCCTTCTTGTGGTGTATTTTTCCTTATCGTCGTCATCTTCATCATCTTTGATATTTGGGTCGCCGAACATGTCGAAGTCTTCTTCGTCGGCCATTCCGATGATGTTTCTTTTGCCTCGTCGGGGTCTGTTATGAAGAAGCATTGGGACACGTGCTTAGCCAATACCCATGGCACATTTTGCGCAGTGACGTTCACGCTTGATGAAGTGCTGCCGGCTACGGGTATAACCATGGTGGTGAAGTATTTGTTTTCTTTCATGACGGTTGATCTCCTAGCCCATCTGACACGAAACATCGACACCTTCTCTCCAGAGTAGTCAAGATCCCATATCTCCTCGATCCTTCCGTAGTATCGTAATTTTTCCTTACTGATTGAGGATACCATCGCTGCTCCTGAGTTTTGATAAGCAGAACTTTTATCCTTTTCTTCCGTGTAGAATGTGAACCATTTATATCATATGCCTGAAACGTCGCAAGGTTGGGTGAGGGACCATGTGACAAACCATATAAGTGTCTGCCTTCTGGACAATCTATCGGTGGATTAGCGACAAGGCGTTCTTTGAACCAATGCAAGAAAGTGGAGTTGAGCTCTCTGATTACTTCCCCATCTGTCCTTTCCCTACCCTGGTCAGTGTACTTCTTCCTAATGATGTTTTCGTGCTCTTTGCACCAGGGATCGACCATTTCAAGGTGTTGTAGATCTACCAAGTTTGCCATGTTAAAGTCGACGCATCGTTTTTCAAAGTCTACATGCAATTCCCTCCGGCCATTCTTGTGGCCTACTACGTCGAGCCTGCCAAGGTGCTTGTTTCTGGGCAGGCCAATAGGGTCATCGACTTCGCCCAGGAGATTCGTGCAGAAAGAGATGCACTCTTAGGTGAGATAACCCTGAACGATGCTTCCTTCTGGACGGGCCGTGTTACGAACGAATCCTTCGATGACTCCATTCATCCTTTCGAACGACATCATGTTGTGCAGGAACTCCGGTCTGAGGTGGATGATATCTTCCACGATATGGACCAACAGATGCACACAAATGTCAAAGAATGCGGGTGGAAAGTAAATCTCAAGTTCGCATAATATCACAACGATCTCTTCCTGCAACCTTGAGAGTTGTTTCGAGAGATCACGTAAAAAAAGTTACAGAAATTGAAAAGGGTTTCACGTACGTTCTTGTCAATTATCCCTCGAATCGCAACCGGAAATATCTGCGTCATCATCACATGACAGTCATGAGACTTCATCCCGCTGAACATTTGTTTTTGCTGGTCTAGATATCTCCTTATCATCCGACAGTAACCGAAAGGGGTTTTGACTCCTAGAAGGCACTTGATTAATTGTTGAAGCTCGTTCTCACTTAGAGTGAAACAGGATGGGAGGCAGTGATAGTCATTTTTCTTAACCTTTTTTCCCTTGTCAGTTCGTCTCCTCATCCGATGACTCAATTCCCCCATGAAGCTCTTCCCTTATACCTAGATGTATCAGGTCATTTCTTTCTTTCAGCCCATCTTTGGTTCTTTCCGGCATGTTGAGCAGAGTGGCAAACAAACTCTCGAACACATCCTTCGTGATATGCATTAGATCAAGGCAATGAGGCGTATCGAGAACGGGCCAGTACTTCAAGTCCCAAAACACGGACCTCGTCTTCCATACATCCAGGAGCTGTTTTGGTACCTTTTGCTTCTTACCTGGCTTAGGGCACTTTTCCAAATAATTCAACAACTCATATATTTCTTCACCGCACTTCTTACGTGGAGGTCCCCGGAGCTCATCTTCACCATTGAAAAGGTCTCCATGCCTTCACCACGGGTCATCCTTGTGTAACTACCTTCGATGCCCCGTGTAGACAGTTTTTGAAGACCTGGGATCTTTCTTAAGCTGCATAAACATTGGATTATCCATGCACATCATACATCCCCCATGTCCGTGGCAAACCTGGCCTGCGACGTATCCATGGCCGAGATAGTCGTGACCCGTACAAAGCAAGGCGGCTCTCATAGGGAATTATTCTTCTACGACGACGTCCCATGTGTTCACCCCTTCCCATAACGTGTCTAGCTCATGTTTCAGTAGCTTTAGATACAGATTGATTTCGTTGCCAGGTTGTTTTGGCCCTTGAATTAGCATGCACATGTGTATGTACTTACTCTTCATGCATAACCAGGGGGGGAGTTTTTATATCCATACGAACATGGGCCAAGTGCTATGTGTGCTGCTCTGGTTGCCGTATGGATTCACTCCGTCGGTGCTCACACCCAACTTGAAGTTCCTTGGACCTGCCGCGAAACTTGCATCTACGTCGTCTAGTGCTCTCCACTGGCTTGCGTCCGAAGGGTGTGTCAGAACTACCATTTCACACCGTTTTGGATCTTTCAATACTACATTTTTTCTGTCTGCATGCCACCACATGAGCTTGGCTTCCTTGTAGTCCGCGAAATACCGCTGCAAACGGGGAATGAGTGGAAAGTACCACACAATTTTTCGAGGTTCATTCTTCCCTTTCTTGTATCGAGCGGCATTGCACACCGGACATGTCATCATGTCTGTGTCCTCTTTCCGATAAATGTAGCAATCGTTGATACGCACGTGGTATTTTTCATGGGGTAAATCAAAGTGTCACACGACTTTCTTGGCATCATCACAACTTGTAGGAAACGAGTTGCCCTCCATAAGCTTACTCTGCCAGTATTGCAAGCTAGGGTCGATGCTTATGTCAGTCCATTTGTGTTTTGCCTTCATTTTGAGAACATCGAGTGCTACTTTCAAGCGAGAGTCTTCCGATCCGCACCCTGGATACAACGGAGTATTCGATTCTACCTCCACTTGTGCCAGCTTAGCTTGCACTATACTAGCAGATATGTAGTTAGTCGTCTTCTTTAGAAGCAGATCTTTGAGATGAGGGTCCTGCATGGCTGAATCTAGAAGTGTTTGCATGTCATCGTCTTCGATTATGTCTTGTTCAGCATGTTCTAGATCTCCAACATCATGTGCGGGAGGATCAGCAGGCGGCTCTTTGTCTTCTTTCCCGTGATCGTCATCTTCATCTTCATCAAGCCACTGAGTGTGGCCATCCATGAACACATGTATGAGCAGATGCTCCAGCAACTCTCCCGAAAAGGGGTTCAGCAAGCCCACTTTTTTGCATTTGCGACGTGGACATCTTATCTCCCTGCGGTTATTTTGTATCATGTCGTCTGTAGCGTATCTCAAATATTTGTTCACGACACGTTCACTCATATGGCCGGGCGCCATATCGATCGCCTGCACGTGATAGAACCACAAGAAGAGTAAAATAATCATTTTTCATTATGAAATTCGGCATGACCTTCCTACAAATAGGACTAAGAGAGTGCCAAAATTTGCCGAAACGGAAATGAATCAACATTCCGGCAAAATATTGACATCATTTCCTGCTCAATAAGAATAGCACATATATGCATCATCACATATCCGGCAAAATTTCATCATCTCATATATGCATGCATGCATCATCATCAAGAATATATAGCACATATATATGCATCATCATATATCCGACACAATACAAAAATAGCACATATATGTTGATCCCTCACCTTAAGAGAGACAATGTGGGAGAGAAGAGAGATGTAGATAGATCTAGCTAGAACTATATATATATATGATATATTTCGATCTCACCAAAAGGAGCTAAATTTGGTTCTTTTGTGGCCATTTCTTTTGGTAGAAAGGACATTAGAAGGGTAATGGAGCTAGATCTATCACATAAACTAGTTTTAATTGGTTAAAAAGAGTGGTGAAGATGGGGGAAGGGGAGGAACTTTGAGATAGTGAGAAGACCAATAATGGAGGAATTTGGTGGCAGCACGAGCCCACCAATAATTGCACAGGATACCTCTAGCGTACAAACTATTTGTCCGCCATAGGTAACAGAATTACCGCTGGCGTACAATCCATAGGCCTGCCAGAAAAAACATCTGCAATTAAAAATATTTCGGGGGAAAACTTCCTCTGGCGTACAAGCTAAGCTATACACCAGCGGCAACAGAAATAGCGCTGGCGGGCATGGCTTCTGTACGCCAGTGGAAATTGGATCCAATGCCTAGCCCACGGGGCAAGTCGTGCCTCTAGTGTGCACTGAATCATGTACGCTAGCGGTACCTTCTATTGCCCTGGCGTCCACTTAACTCTGTACGCCAGTGAAATTAGCACTAGCGTACAACTTTTGGCGTCCGCCAGCAATGAACTGGCATCTATAGCCTATTTCCTACTAGTGTATTGCTTCTCGCCCTTCGTTGGTTACCCCAAGTGGAAGGTAAGATGCAGCGTAGCAGCAAGTTTCCCTGGGTGAAGATACCGAGGTTGAGTATCGACCAGTAGGAGTCCGGCGATGATAAGTAGGTGTCAGCGGCGCACCTGAAGCGGACCTGCACACAACACAATTAACTTTGCTCCCAACGAAGTTCAGAGAGGTTGTCAATCTCTCTGGTCTTGTTGTTTACAAAGGATCAAAAACACAGGATAATGCTAATGATAGCAACTAAAAGTAAAAATCAAGAAAATAAATGAGCGTGTAAACAGTGATGAGAATATGGACCGGGGTCCCGTGATGTTCACTAGTGATGTCTCTCTCCCAAAAGACGATAAATATGCTATGAAAGGTCAACAAATTATAGAAGGGAAATTGTGTCAGAACCCTAATTTAGGTTTGTGCTTTTAAGCTTGCATTTTGCATCATGAAAAAAAAATTGCAAAAGAAAAGGAAATGGGGAAAAGAAAAGCCCTAAGTGATTTAAATAAAAAGGCCAGAAATAAATCTTTTTCCAAAATTCTTTTGGATATGTTGAAAAATCCTAAAAATGAGTGTGACCATTTTAAAAGTGATTTGGGATTAATCCCATGCTCATAGATTTTTCAAAAATCCAAATAGTGGCTTGGAAATTAAATCAATTCCTATTTGAATTGAGATTCAAATAATTTGAATTTCAAAAATTCCCAAAACTTGGGGTTAACTTCTATAGAGTCACCTAAGTTTTATAAAAAATTTGGGGGTTTTTATAAAATGCCCTAGTATTTATTTTAAATGGCAAACAAATAACAGAAAACAATAAAAAGAAAAACAGAAGAGAGCTTACCTTGCGCCCACGGGCGAAAGCCCACCGGGCCCGGCCCACTTACCCCCCTTGTCTTCTTCCTCCTTGCCAGAAGGAGCGCTGGACGCGCCGTGCACTGCACATGGACGCCAGCTCCTACTCTTGGCCAGCGCAGAGGCCTCCCCTGCCTTATCTCCTCGCCGTGGTTGCTTTGGAGACGCCCTCTCCATTCCCCCCTCTTCCCTGGCCTTCATTCTTCCTCCCCGGCAAAAACCACGCGCAATCGAAGCCCTAGCCGGAGCACGGCCGAGCGCCACTGTGGCGACTGAGCTCCTCTAGAAGCCCCATCTTGTCTAGCGCGTCCACAGCCGTCGACTTCGTCAAACCGCTGCGTCAATTGGAGCCAGGAGCCACCGGAGACGACGCTTCCTTCTTCGAGTTGCCGCCGGCTGCAGAGAGCTCCGACGAGCAATTGCTCGCCGACGAGCTCCTCCCCAACAACGCTGCGCCTCGTTTGCCCACTCCTGCTGCTTCCCCCGTGCACTGCCTCGCGATCTCGCCGTGGACAGATACTCCGGCCACCGCCTCCTTCATCGTGGACGTGGCCACGTGTCGTCCCGTGTTGCCCTGTTAGCACCAGTGGACGCGCGACGACGAGAGCTTCCTCCCCGTGCCCTCCCTTTCTTCTCCCGTGCCCGATTTCCTTCTCCGGCGTGAACTCCGGCAGGCAACAGTAGAGTCCGGCGAGCATCTCCATTACCGCACGCCTAACCAGCTCCTAATCACCCTCCCCTATCTCTATGACAGTGGGCCCAGCCCCTTAATTAAATTGGGTTTAAATTAAACAGAGAGATAATAACCCCCTCTCTCACTGACATCCCTGGCCCACTGGTCAGCCCTTCCCCCCATGTCATCACTGACGTCACCATGACGCAGTAATTGTTAAATCAATTTAATTAATACAGAAATTCCAGAAAATGGCCTAAACTTTGAAATTGAATATCTTTTAAACTATAACTCCAAATTCAAAGTGTAATATATGAAAAATGATTAGGAGAAAATCCTCTATCCAAATTTCCAACTTTCAGCTATGTTGGAGTTGATCTTAAAAAGGGATCAGTACCTTTTGCTATTTGATTTAATAGGATTTAATTCAAAATGAATTCAAATGCTAATCCAACTTCAACCAAAGCAATGCTAATATGATCACTTGTACTTCAGAAGCTTTTCACACACTTGATCACATGGTTTGCAATGAACAAACTTTAGCAAATGCAACTTGAACCAATTTGAATACATTTGGAGTTTGAATTTCAATTTACTTTTCAAATCAACTTCAATTAACATGTTGCAATTTAAACATAGGTCACCTTAGCACCTTGCCATGCTATGTTTTGCATATTGATTGTGCATTGTATTATCTTGTTTGTGCTTTACTTCCAGTGCTTCGGTGATTGCTTCTTCTCGGTAGAGTTGATCTCGGAGACGAGTTCAACCTCACGTCAGAAGAGTGTTACATCGTGATCGTCAACAAGGCAAGCAACCACTCTTTGATCATGTCGATAAAATCCCAGTTCCCTCTCATTCTCGCATATGCATGTTTAGGATGTCACCATGATGTGTTCTACCGCTAGTTGAACCCACTCCTTTGCATGACCTATCATTTTGTCACAGTAGTAAGCAAACCACAATCCTAGCAAATGTAAGAGTCGTTTGTTATCTTGTGGCCCCTGCAACTGTTACAGCTTATTGCATGCTTAGAGTTGTTACCTAAGGCTACTTTGTTGTGAGTCGGGATGGTAGTGATCATCTGATTGATGGTGGTAACGTGTTGGTGAATCTACCCTAAACCAGGTGAACGATGAGAGGCTGTGTAGGAGTACACAGTGGGTTGTCTTGTTGAACATCGCCTTAAGCCCGAGCTCTTGTGTTGTTATCCAAGACTAAGAGTACGACCACACATTGGGCTCACTGACCCCTCTCGGCCTAGTACCTCACCCCGAACCTATCCAGGAGTCGCAAGTTGTTCGCCCTTTAACGATATCAAGCAGGTGGAACCAAGGTAAGTGGTTTGCGTATGTTGTGGGCACGTTGAATCAAGTGATCATGATCGAGTTGAGCTTGAAGGCGGTCACACAACGTTTGAGTCCGCATCGGAAAAAATCGGCCGGATTCCGATCGTGGTCCCAACTCAAATAGGCGACTCCCTAGGACTAGAGATGGTGCCGTGAATGAAGTGTCGTGGCAGCATCCTCGCCGGTACTCACTTGAAGGGTCCATCCCCAGGCGGTAACTGATGAGGCGTGTGTGTAGAAGTACACCCCTGCAGGGTTAATGAACTAGTCGAATAGCCGTGTCCGCAGTTATGGAATACTTGAAGACCTTTACTTGATCATAGACAACTTGAATGGTTACTTTTAAAACTTGCCAAGATAAGTGTGAGTGCTATGGCGTGCTTCCTCGTGGGGAAGTCGAGGAAGTATCCATAGTGGTGTATTGGTTGGAGACTGGTTACTTGGACTCGTGTACGCTCCTTACCTCTTTCTGGTATTCGTAGTACAGGACTAGCCAAGTCCAAGCTGGCACTTCTGCAAGTGAAACCCCACCTCCCTTTTCCTTGATACATGTGCATGAGTAGTATAGTTCCTATGTAAGTCTTGCTGAGTACGACTTTGTACTCACGTTTTCTTATTCTATGTTTTAGAGACGAGACCACTAACCCTGATGGTGGCCTCTACCTCAAGCTCGACGTGGACCAGGTCGTATAGTTCCAGACAGCAGCCTGTGCCCTCTGGAGGGTCGTTGTACTTTTCTTTCACACTTCTTAAGCCATTTGTTAAACTTGTCTTTACTAAGACATAATTTTCTTCTGTTGTTGTTTGATGTAATCTTGGATCACAACCATGTGATCTCTGCTTGTAATAGAACTACTATGTCTGCTCTGTTTAGCAGAAGTTATAAAGACTATGAGTTTGTAGAGTTCATGTTGTGATTACCTGCTGTTTACACTGGACATGTATTCTGCGTGTATGATTATAACGTGCATGTCTTAGTGTGGGGTTCGATAGCTTAGTTGTGTTCTTGCCGGCGGTCTTTTATACACCAAGTGGCCCTTAGATGTGCGCAGCTTGGGGCATCGCGATGCGATTGCTCGTGACTCTGTCACGTGGCCCACTTCGTTGTATGATTGAGCCCGCCCGAGATCCCGACTAAGTGATCGGGCTGGAGTAAGTCTATGTAAGGGTTATGATTCAATCGATAACATGGTTGAGGCAACTTGTCTATGAGTATGGGATTCACCACCCATAAGCATTTAGACTTGTGAGCGGACGATGATGACCCATCTCAGTTGATCATCCGTCCTGGATGGGATGCCCCTAACGTTCGATGCTTACCGAGGGTGATTTGTGCTTGGCCTTGTCTGCTTAGACAAGTGGGTACGGCTCTCGGCTCTCCATGTGATTGCATTGTGACCGGAATTACATACGCCAACCCCGGGTCCCGACAAATTGATAGGATTATAAACGCACCGCAATGCAAACTATGCTACAAAATAAAGGAAGAGGCTCAAAAGCATAGGCAGTACGCCAAGATAAGTAGACCGAAATCCATCTGCATCTACTACTAATCATCCACCTTGAGATATCAATCCAGAACATTGCGAGCCCCACCCAAAGTGTAAACCCAAAGCAACAGACAACTGCATTAAAAGAACTTTGCGTAAAGTAAACAATATTTGTAACCGCGGTTACAAGCACCGTTGTTTTCCCCCTTGTGGCCACAGCACATCCCCTAGACTCATGTTTCTGTCACTCAAGCGTGTCATCAGCGTGCATGTACTCACAATTCAGCATAACATTCCCTCTTGGAGTTACTACCTACCACTTTCCCAAAGCAATAAATAGCAACTGAGAACATGCAAGAATTACTTCAGAACAAGAATACAAAAGATAAGAACCAATTATATTACTCTATCACAATCTGAACATAATCTCATAATCCATCAGATCCCTCCAAACTCAGCATAGCAAAAGCAGAAAGAATGATATATGTGCCTCGGTCATGTAGGTTAGCTCACGAGGTCTAATCGATGAAGAAAAAAGAGGGGAGGAGAATATCACATAGCTACTGATCACGGACCCATGGTCCAAGGTAGACTACTGACGGAACCTCCGGGAAGCGTCCATGGTGGAGGGGAAGCTCCCGAAGGTCGATCCTCCCTCCGGCAGGGTGCCGGGAAGAGTCCTGACGGTGCTCCCGATCTTAGAAGTGCAGCGGCGGCGGAATAGAGGAGAATTTGCGAAATAGGGTTCTGTCCTCGTAGTTTCCCCGTGACGGAGAATAAATAGGCGAAGAGGGGCAGCCAGGGGGGTCACCAGGGTTCCAGGCGCCCCCCTGGCGCGGCCGGGCCCTTGACCACGCCACGTGGCCGCCTGGACCCTTGGTGGTAGCCCTCTGTCCCCACTTGGGCGCTTCGGGAAGACTCCGTTACGCTGATTTTTATCCGATTTTTCCCGAATTTTTGGAGAAATTTTAATATGGGGGAAACCTGGAATAGAAAAACCGCAGAAAACAGGAACTGGCACTGGGGTGCACTGAGTTAGTAGGTTAGTCCAAATATGATCAAAAGTGTATGAAAGTGTATCTATATCATAGCAATATCACACAAAGCATGCATGGAGCGAGCCAAAATTATTGATACGTTTGAGACGTATCAACATCCCCAAGCTTAATTCCTTCTCGTCCTCGAGTAGGTAAATGATAATAGGCATAATTTCTGTGGTGACATGCAAGCAACCATATAAGGACTTTGAAAAGTAAAAAAATCAAGGTATGTAATTCAATTCAAGTCATAACATGCAAGAGTCTATATTAGCATTGAAACAAGCAATGAAAGAACATTAGGTGCAAGAGCTCTCGCTGTCCGTGACTCGAATGTCTCCAAATGGTGTTTGCGTGCAAGAAGGGGGATAGGGAATACGAGAAAAAAGTATTTTTACGTTGAGAACTCAATCTACTAAAGTGTCACACTTGGTATTCTTTGGAATCTTATCATGACTCGTCCCCAGACCACTATCCAGGTACAAGTCAATTTGATCCACTCCCTTTCGATATTTTGAGCACTCATGCAATGGATGAGAGTAAGAACGAGAGTTGACACTTAGGATGGCAAAGAGAGAATATGGTGGAGGAGGAAGTCAAAAAGGTGAGAAAGGCGCACATCAATGAGGACAATCATAGGCGAGAAGGCCAAATGATAGATATGATGTGAGGAGTAGGGATTGCCATGCAACGAATGCACATATGAGATGAAAAGCTCTCCAATGGAACTAGTGGGGGTGCATCTAACTTGCTCACTCATGAAGACCTAGAGCTATTTTGAGGAGGCTTATCCTTGGAATATGCAAGCCAAGTTCTATGGTGTGAAGGTCCCCACATAGCTATATGCATGATCATCTCTATGGAGTACAAGGATAAGAGGGAGTACTAGTGTGGACCTTTTAAAAGGATAGTAGTTTTGCCCCTTTCTCTCTTTTTATTTATTTTTTCTATTTTTTTGTATTTTTTGGTGGCCTCAATGGCTCTTTATATCTAACTCTCATTTGTCCTCTTTGGGATCATTTTTTTTCCACTTTGGAATCTTTTCCTCACTTAAGGGCAACACTCTAATTTACAAGAGGGTATAGAAGATCTTTCACACTTTACAAGGTACTCAAATCATAAAGAAGATGTAGGTATCATAATGTGTGCAATGTATGCTGCTGCCAGTGTAGAAGGAACATGTATGGCATGAAGATCAAGTCATGAAGAGGTGGAAGTTGCATGGCAATATATCTTAGAAAGGCTATATAAATGCCTTGATAGGTAGGTATGGTGGCTGTTTTGAGGAAAGATATAAGGAGGTTTATGATGACAGAGCGTATCATGCCAAGGGTTTTGATGTACCGGCGAAGGGGGACGCCAACTCTCGGAGTGAGAAGGAGGCAATGCACGGCACAGGAGAGACTAGAAAATATGAGGAGGCGGAAGTGTCAACTTTAAATACTTACATTAGTCCGAAGAACTCATGCACTTATTATCGGTAACTCTGAATCTAATGAGGAGGTTCACAAAGAGACAAGTACCCCAAGGAGGAGTGTATGGGGGTTTGGTTATCTTTGCGCATCCTCGACTCATGGTACGTGAGAGTAATCAAATATCCGACCCCTCATAAGAGTAGTGATCCATCTAGTAGCTAGAGTTCTCAACTAGTTTTGTAGGTTTTTGAAAATAAACACGGATTTCCCAAAATACGACACCTATCACTAATAGGCTAGAGCTCTTAACACCAAAAGTTCAAACATTAATCACATCAATACCTCAAAACTATTGCAAGTTACTACTAAAATTAAATAGCAACCTCAATTACCTACTTTCAAGACAAGACATAACTCAGTGCAACAACCAACTCTCTTAACAAGATAATCATGAAAACTACAAAGAGATCCAACAACAAACTAAACAAAATCCAAGGCTCTTTCTAAAGACAAACTAAAACTAAAACTAAACATGACAGTAGCTACGAAAAGATAAAGAACACACAACAGCAAAAAGATAGGCATGAAGAATCCTATGATGTGTTCTAGATTTTGAAAGTGGAGTGTGTTTCTCTCCCACACAAAGTAAGACGGGATCTAACTTGTTATGAACATCAAACAAAGCTAAAGAAAACTAAAAATAAAACCATAGAGCGAGACGCTCCAAGCATAGCACATAACGCATGAAGTGATAAGAATATAGTGAGACGAAGGACGAACTGATGATTGTTCATGGAGAAGGGGATGCACGGGGGCATCCCCAAGCTTAGACGCTTGAGTCTCCTTGAATTTTTTTGGGGATGCATGGGGGCATCCCCAAGCTTAGGCGCTTGACACTCCCGAATCTTCTTTCATCATCTTCCATCGCACACTTGAAAACTCCCTTCATACACAACTCATCATAAGCTGATTAGAGAGGTTAGTACCCTTAATAAATAATTTTTTCCCCACTGGATATAAAGATATTCTTGAAGAGCTACTGTTTCTCAAGATTTACAAAAGGTTTTTGCAAAGAAAAAGCAAGCTTTAAGGTTTGCAAAAGTTAGGACAGACAAAACGTGGCAGAATCTGTGAAAAACAGAACATCAGGTAGTAAAGAATTGTTTAGGGATACTTCTGCAACTCAAATCAAAAAACTCAGAACATATGAAAGTTCCTTGATTGTATAGAGCATGCTGTGTAAAAAATTCATCTTAAAAAGATGAACTGGTGATTTGTTCTGAGTTTTCCGTCACGAGGACATAATCTGTTTTCTGGACAGCATGTCACAACTTTCACTTCCCTTGTCATATGAGGCTATACTTGGCACAAAGCTTGAAAATAAAGATACAATGATGTTGCTACAGTAGTAACAATCGTCAAGACCACTGAAACAGAAGAAAAAACATCTTGGGTTTCCTCCCAACAAATGCTTTCTTTTACGCCTTTAGGCTAGGAATAAAAATTATAGAAGATGCTCTCACAAGAATAAGAATTTGAAGCAAAAGAGAGCATCAAGAAGCAAATACGAAAAAACATTTAAGCCTAACCCACTTCCTCTGCATTGGAAATTTGTAAGGAAATAAATCATGGAAGCACAAAGTGTCAAGCTTAGGAAGGTAAAAGAACAACAACTTCAAAAGTTTCATCATAAAGAGAGGTGTTTTTATAATATGAAAACTTCTACAACCAAACTTTCCTTTCTCAAGGTAATTTTCAGTAGTATCATGAACAACATCAAGAATATAACTATCACATAAATCATATTTTTCATTATCTACAAGCACACGTGTGTAGTTTTCAACACGGTCTTGAGGAATATAAGATAAATGCAACCCATCACATTGAGCTTTGGTAAGAGGAAAATTCTCCAGAATATGGGTTGGAGATTTCAAAAGGATAATAGGAAAATCAAGTGTGGGTGCAATAGAAAAAATGTCATCTTATCATGAGGAACTATAGCAAGTTCATCTCCGTAAGCATCATCCATAGTGGCATCACGACCATAAGCATAGAAGGCATCAACTTCATCAAAAAGGGATATTTTAAAAGAATCCATAGGATCATAACACTCATATAAGGTAAGAGTCAAAGAGTTACTCTCATTAGAAGGTAGACGTGGATGGATCCATTCTTCCTCCTTTTGTTCGTCACTCTTCCCCTCCTTTTCATCCAAGGAGCTTTCAGGTTCAGCAATTTCTTCTTCCATAGAGTCCTACAAATCATTAGTCTCCTCCTTTGCGGGAGAGATTCTCTCAAGATGATCAGTAATATAATAATGTGCATCGTAATTTTCCAAACAATATTTAAGTATAGCAAGACTCTCAGATTTGTAAGGGGCATCATCAATATTTTTAAGAAGAGAAGTAATTTCATAGGCACCCTTATAAGCAACAAATTCTTCTATTTGCTCTGGATCATCAAAATCATAATTTCTCTTAGCATAAGAAGCTAAGGTTTAATCATCATTGTACTCACATTGGAAAGCAAGGTGTTTGTGCCTCATAAAGAAACAAGATTCATCCCTGCAGAAAGATATTTTATATATTGAGCACAAGTTTCTAGCATACTCATACAACTGATGGATTTTTTTCCATAAGTGTATCCCCTTTTGAGACAAGCGGTGTTCCTTGTACCACTTTTGTTGATCCTTGGTGAATCCTCCATGCCAATAAGATTTGGTTTCAAAGAAGTTAGACATTGATTGCCATGTAAGGAACTAGACATACTATATATATTTTTGGAATTTTTGATAAAGGACACAAAGTTAAAAACTGAAAGGTAAACTAACAATACTAAAAAGTAAAGGTAAAAGATAGTGGGAAACTCCCCTATCTTATCACTCGGAGTCCCCGGTAACGGCGGCAGAAATTCGCTTGATACGCGAGAGAGTATTGCTTCTCGCCGTTCATTGGTTACCCCAAGTGGAAGGTAAGATGCAGTGTAGCAGAAAGTTTCCCTCGGTGAAGATACCGAGGTTGAGTATCGACCAGTAAGACTCCGGCGATGATAAGTAGGTGTCAGCGGCGCACCTGACGCGGACCTACACACAACACAATTAACTTTGCTCCCAACGAAGTTCATAGAGGTTCTCAATCTCTCCGGTCTTGTTTACAAATGATCAAAAACACAGGATAATGATAATGATAGCAACTGAAAGTAAAGAGCAAGAAAATAAATGAGCTTGTAAACAGTGATGAGAATATGGACCGAGGTCCCGTGATGTTCACTAGTGATGTCTTTCTCCCAAAAGACGATAAAGATGCTATGCGAGGTAAACAAATTACAGAAGGGCAATTGACAGGATTATAAACGCACCGGAATGCTAAATATGCTACAAAAGAAAGGAAGAGGCTCAAAAGCATGGGCAGTACGCCAAGATAAGTAGACCGAAATCCATCTGCATCTACTACTAATCATCCACCTTGAGATATCTATCCAGAACATCTCGCTGGTATTAAGTTGCGACCCCACCCAAAGTGTACACCCAAAGCAACATACAACTACATTAAAAGAACTTTGCGTAAAGTAAACAATCCTTGTAACCGCGGTTACAAGCACCGTTAGTTTTCCCCCTTTTGGCCACAACACATCCCCTAGACTCATGTTTCTGTCACTCAAGCGTGTCATTAGGGGGCATGTACGCACAATCGAGCATAACGTTCCCTCTTGGAGTTACTACCTACCACTTGGCCAAAGCAATAAATAGCAACGGAGAACATGCAAGAATTACTTCGGAACAAAAATAAAAAAGATAAGAACCAATTATATTAATCTATCACAATCTGAACATAATCTCATAATCCCTCAGATCCCTCCAAACTCAGCATAGCAAAAGCAGAAAGAATTACATATGTGCCTCGATCATGTAGGGCAGCTCACGAGGTACAATCGATGAAGAACAAAGAGGGGAGGAGAACATCACATAGCTACTGATCACGGATCCATGGTCCAAGGTAGACTACTCACGACACATTCGGGAAGCGTCCATGGTGGAGGGGAAGCTCCCGGAGGCCGATCCTCCCTCCGGCAGGGTGCCGGGAAGGGTCCTGACGGTGATCCCGATCTTGGAAGCGCGGCGGCGGCGGAACAGAGGAGAATTTGCGAAATAGGGTTCTGTCCTCGTAGTTTCCCCGTGAAGGAGAATAAATAGGTGAAGGGGGGCAGCCTGGGGGCCACCAGGGGTCCATGCGCCCCCTGGCGCGGCCAGGCACCTGGTGGTGGCCCTCTGGCCCCACTTGGGTGCTTCTAGAAGACTCCCTTACGCTGATTTTTTATCTGATTTTTCCCGAATTTTTGGAGCAATTTTAATTTGGGGAAACCTAGAATAGAAAAACAGCAGAAAACAGGAACTGACACTGGGGTGCACTGAGTTAGTAGGTTAGTCCAAATATGATCAAAAGTGAATGAAAGTGTATCTAGATCATAGAAATATCACACAAAACATGCTCGTAGCGAGAAGAAATTATTGATACGTTTGAGACGTATCAATGTGCGATTGTAGCCGACATGGTGTTGACTGATTTTTGGGTAAATAAAAAGTTAACAACATTATATCTAGTTATTTATTAACTTTGAAATCATTTAACTCATCTATATGCATTTGTGTATGGTGTAATTGCCGAGTTTCTATAGGGTCGAGGAGGGGACCGTGGAGGAGGCCAAGAAGAACCTCGAGAGGGAGTGTAGGCGGTTATTGTCAAACATGAGGCATATGATGCGTGTTTAGGCCGTCAGAGATTGGTACGACAAGAAAGGGGAGATTAAGTCCAAAAGTGAATGTCGACGACTTTTTCCGGAGAGGCACGAGTACATGGAGGTTCATTCTTAGTTTTGTTTAATTACCTTCCTTAGTTACATTTTTAATTACAATCGTAGGTGCCCCCGAGATGGTGCGCCGATAAGATGGAATGTTGGGAGATAATTGTGGACAAGTGGTGCATAGAAGCCTGAAAGACCACCCATGAGGTTTCTAAGATTCGGTTTGCCAACATTGTTGGGATGCCACACCACCAAGCAAATGCCAACAACATACAGTACACCAGGAAATGGGTATATATATATATGTGTGTGTCTTATTTTCTTTTTCATGCACGTTTCTCTTTAATTCATTTGTTCATTATTTGGTTGAACTAATTCTATGCCTTTTGTTGTAGGTCAAACACCATAATCAACCTGAGCCTTCGGGATATGTCACATTTTCCATGACCCATAAGGGCCTGTATAGAATGATGAAGCCATATTCTGAGGAGGACGGGCCAGAGGCATACACGAGAGAGAGTGCCAATGAAAAGATGAATGCATATTCAGAGGTGAGGAAACAACCGCGCTGGCCTGATTTTGACCCGATCCAGAATCCTATGGATCAAGAGGCGTTGATTATATCTGGTGGCGGTAAGAGTCATAGAACGGTCTCCATGTTCGATAGGTTTGGCCCTATCATAGAGACTCTATCTCAGATCAAGGCTAGTCAAACCAGCTCTGCTCCTTCTATACGGCAACGCCCACGGCCTGTTGATCTAGCCATCCAGGTTAGCTTCGCCTAACTCTTTCGTTCGTTCTTTCCTTGCATATGGATGAGGACATTGCCTTTGAGGAGTGGTCGCAGGAGGCGCTTGGGAAGGAGATAAAGGCGACCAAGCTATTGTTGGAGGAGAGGGACCGAGAGACGCTGAGGATGATGGAGGAGGAGAGGGCACGCGATAATTCAAACACCAAGGCCATGTATGACCTCTTTGCGATAAGTATTTACACTTGTGCATGTTAGACAAACAACATACATATATGTAAGTTTTATTAATATACTTCACTCCTCGAAAACTCATATGTAGTCTATGATGGGAAGCAAGGCATGTCCCCTCCACCGATGCCAACACCGAATGCTTCTCCGGTGGGAACGATAAGTTTCCTTGCAACCACCACTTCTCATACAACCACTATCGTCGTGCTAACCACATATTGCTACCATTTATCCCTTGTTGCAGCATCCGGAGTTGCATCCCATGATCCTACAACCACTTCTCCTGGTGCAAGCCCGAGCAACCCAGATGGTGTTTCTTAGCCCTGAGGTGGCTTCCGATAAATTAGCTCAGTTAGCAAAAAAATGACATAGTTAGATTACTGTTAGCTCATTAAGCAAAAAAATGAAATAGTTAGCTTAGTGCTCTCTTTCTTCTTTCATTTTTTTCTCTCAATGTTCATTACATCATCCTTTAGTTAGGTTGTTTCATGTATAAACTTCATTTTTTATTTCCTCTTTTTCATAATTAACATGATATTTATGTTTCCTTTTTGCAGAATTGTCTATGCATGGATGGATGTATTTACTCGAGTGCTCTTTTTACATATTTTGTCATGTCAAACTTTCTAGTAGTTGTGATGGTGAACATTGGTATGTTATCATGGTCTTTGTGATGCACTAGATACCTGTCTTGTGGTTTTGTGATGCACACTGCTTGTGCACTTGTGGCGTGGCTTAATTTGATGCAAATTGATGTGTGGATAGCTTTGTGCAAATTTATGTGTGTGGCTTAATTGATGCAAGTGTGATACATATCTATGTGTGTTTGATGCAAGGCCATGTGATGGACCATGTTATGTGAAGTTTGGGATGGACCATGTTATTGATGCAAGAAATGAACATCAAACAAATTAACAAAAAATAGAATGTAGGCTCTTTGCCGTTAGCTTGCAGACGACAAAGCCTTTTATGACGGCTTGCTGACGGCAAAGATTACACATGCCACAATACTGTTAAATCTGGCAAGTGGAGCGGCATTGCCATCGGTGGCTGACGGCAAAAAGGTGGATAGCATTCTGGCATCATCCTCACCCTGACTTATGGGTCCCACTACCATGTTCTTTGTCGTCAGCTTTCCCAATATCACTGACGGCATAGACTTTGTCATCGGTCTAATTCCTGCTGACGGCAACGGAGGGCTTTACCGATAAAATCATGGCCAGACGGCTGGCTGACGGCAAAGCCTTTGCCGTGAGTGTTTTGGCTCTTTGCCGTCAGCCCTGGCTGACGGCAAACCAGCACATTCTAGTAGTGCAAAACCTTTTGGTATTACATTAGTGATGATTTCCACATTTATATTGGGGCAAACTTTTAATATGTAGCTAGATTCTAGTTGTCCAACAGTAAGAATTTTTCTTTAAACATAGTCACATTTGCCCTGATGTGGTGTTTGTGGAAGCATAGGAATTCTGTTATATTTGATAATACAATGTGGATTTCTGTAACACAGGTTTGGAGAATTGCGCTCAGAACAATCAGGTACTAGGCCACATTGTCGAAGGAAATCCACAAGGAGAGACTGGACAGCTTTGTGACATCGCTACTGGCAATCTCACATGCTGCTCTCCTGGGAAGATGTCCCGCACTGTTGGATCCTTGTCTTTAAGCCCAGTGTCAACCCTGGACACGTGTTGGTCACCACGAGCGGCGTCGATCGAGCCCCTCTATCAAGACCGGGGAACCATCAAGATAACTGGGCCGCGGGAAATGTTTCATGATATTGTTGTTTTTAGTGCTTGAAGCACAAGTAATGTGTTGAACTTGTAGTTTTATCCTGGGTGTCCCAGCTAGTTCTCTTTTATGTTTAAATTGCACTCGACAACCTGGATTGGTGGTTGTTGTGGTTTTATTTCAATCAAATAAAGCTGGGGAAAGGCTCGTTGTTCTTCTAAAAAATCGAATCGTTTTGTTCCATCCGCCTGTAAAAATGAAAAGATCTCCCACCCTTTTTCTTTTTCACCAGAATTTCAAGGATAAACTGTGACACCCCGCCTGAATACCACTGTACACAGACTAGTGCCGCCCACACACTAGCCCAGGAATCACTCTGGTGTGCGTGCTTACAACACGTACCAAGAACATAGGCACAACTATAAAAAGGATTCATAAGCCAAAGTGGCTTGAACCAATACATTACCACCATAGATGGTTCATTACAGAGATGGGGGCAGCGGAATAATAACTGTCTACGGCAGCACGGACTTGGAGCGGCTCCAATCCACAGGGATCTGACTGGGTTACTCTTCCTAGCTCGCAAACGCTCGACTCCTCCTAGTGAAGGCGGATCCTTAGATAAACGTGAAAATCTGGCTACGCGAATAGCCAGGGATGAAAGCCATGTGAGTACATTTGAATGTACTCGCAAACAAGCAAACCAAGTAACAAATACAACAAGCAAAGCAATCCATGGAATTCAAGCATGCCTTAAGTTATTAGAGTGACATTTGTTATCATAGCAATGCAGCTTAATCAATATTAATAATCATGGCATAAGAAATATTAACATGATGAGTCTAGCATGCTATTAAGAGCAAAACAAGAGCAATAACAATCAACACATGGAATAATCCATATCATCATAATGAAATGAGCATTCTACCATGATTAAGACTAGTGCAAACAACACATGGAACACTCATGACCATCGCATCACCATGCAACTTACCTCGGAGTCATTACCGACTCCACCTTCAAGTGACGGGTCATCGCATGAACACTCAACGGATTAGGTGCCCTCATGTTACCATCCAATCATTCCGGTCATCGCATGACCACTCAATGGATTAGGTGTCCTTATGTTACCACCCAATCATCGCATGACCAGCAACTCAGCACCATTATTATACCGTTTTGTGTTGACCATAGTGTGACCTAGTACGAACTGTGTCCCATGACCGAGGACGCGGCTATTCGAATAGATTTTGACTCTGCAGAGTTTGTGCACGTTACCCACATTATGGAGTTCTTCCTCCACCCGGCACTCCGGAACTTGTCCCATAGGATCCTTGGAACTCATTCCGCAATATCAGTCTAGGACCTCTCCAACGAAACTCTACTACCGCGTAACCTCCCTACGGTATCACTGACACACTGTCTTGGTATCCCTGTGGTTAGGTGTCCTCCATTACCACCCAACCAATACGGCCAAACTCTTGGCAAACGGCCACCTTGTGGCAAACACTGTCCCAACGGGGACTCCCGGGTAAACAACTATGGATGTCAAGGTTATCACCACCTACCGGACCAGAGTAGCATGCGTGCATAACCTCCCCTCTTTGGTGATACTCGTAGAAGGCACTACGAAAGCCCAAGCTAAGGCCCGCCCATACAGGCAAATGTGGCTACACGAATAAAGCCCGGTTCGGTGGCACTTGGTCAACGGTTATATTATGTTCATCAAGTTTTAGCATTAGTCCTTGCAACATAAATTGAACAAGGAGACATGGCATGAACATAACACTACCACCAAACACGTGCAACCTCTAGCATGGCATGGTATGAATCTAGTAAGCATGGATATTAAAGCATGAATAAGGTCAACACATGCAAAACTAACGGCATAAGCATGATATAATTAACATGAACAACACGGGCATGATACTAACTAGTAAACATGGCATGATAATTTTCATATCAAGGAGATATGTATAAACAATGCAAGCATGATACTTACGAGTGAACATAGCATGATCGACATAAACATATCATGTAAGCATGGCATAAGCATGTCAAGTCAAGTTAACAGCTCAGGGTTTAGTTCATCGTTAAAGGAACATGACGAGATCACATTTTAAACACACAAGAACAACACGGCACAATGCTTAGAGCATATATCAGATGTCTTCCTTGCCTGGGGGGTGTCGAAGAATAAGCCGGGCGGACATGCGATCACCTTCCGAAAAAGATCCGACGGGACCGGCGGTTCTCCAGCAAAGCCTAACGACATCCATGGGAAAAAGGGTAAATCTCACAATGCAAACACATCATGAAATTTGCACCAACAGAAATGGCTCGAAAGACTGAGAACCTCGGCTTTAGAATCACCTCAATCGGAGTTACGATCGCGGAGATACGGCGGTTCGTTCGATAAGCAGAAAAATGGGCTTATCGGGTGAACGTCCACGATTTAGGCCTTTCGGACCTGGAGAGAGAAAACGTCTCGGCCGGAATACACTTTCCTAAAAGGAAAGCGTCCTTCTAGCCGCAGTAAGCGAAAAAGCTCTTTCTCCGCAGGAAAGCGTATTTTCACCTGAAGCGACAGCTGAGTACGTCTTCCCGCGGTGAAAACGTATTTCCTGGAATACGCGAGCGCAGGTCTGGGTCTTCAGTGACCGACGGGCAGGGCCCGCAGGTCAGTCCCACACATCTCTCCTTCCTCTGTCTCCTCCTCTGTTTGCTCGTGGATGCAGGGCAGGGACGGGGCACGGCCGGCGTTGCTGCCGCCGGTGGACAGCGCGTTAGGGCTAGCCGTCCGGACCCTCGGGCGCGGCTCGCCGGCCTGCACCCTCCAGGGGCAGCGGGACCACGGGACGGGGGGAGGGGGTGGCCGGGGCAGCGGCCCTTGCGATGGGGCGCAGCGGCCGGGATGGGACGACTACACCTAGCCGGGCGCGGCGGCGGGAGCATCTGGCTGGGGTGGCCAAGTCGCGAGGCTTGGGTAGCGTCGGGGCCGTGGTCGGCCGTCTTGGGGCGGCCAGTGGCTGGGGCCACACGGCGGGGTGCGGCGGAGGGCTTCGGCCACGGCGGGTCGTGGTCGAGCCGTGGGCTCGAAGGGAGAGGCTGGGGATGCGCTGCTTGCTGGGAGGGCTCGGCCTGCGGCTCCTCTTATAGCCAGGGGAAGGAGCTCGAGCACGAGCTCGAAGAATCAAGGGCATGGCCACGCGGCGGCCATGCCGTTGAGCATCGACGTTGGCATGGGCGGCCAGGGGCTACAAGACGAGGGGGAAGAGCACACCTGGGTCAGGCGTGGAGTGGGGATCGCGAAAGACATGTCTAGACACGAAGAAGAGGACGCGGGAAAGCAGGGGCCAGCACAAGCACTTTACAGAGCACTCCATGTGCATGGTCACCAAGGCACCCACGTGGACAGAGCGTGCAAATGACCAGGGACCATGTCCACTGTGTGAGGTGACTCCTCAGGAGGCTAGAGCACTCACTTTGCAGAGCAAACGTTGCATGGAGCCACTGAAAGTGACATGACCTAGCTATACACAGCAAAGTGTTTGTGCTGAGCTGGGGGAGGCACATCTGGTGAAATGATCTGGAACTTGTGTTATAGAAATCTTATCCACAGGCGATTGCCCCTGCCAAGTTTTAGCTCAAATGGACCACTGTACATACCACTTCCTTTACAATTGCACCAACTAGGCAGAAGGTGTTTGTGCTGTGGTGTGGCTAGCACACTGGTCCCCTTGGCTTGAAATTTGGCAAAGCTTCATCATAAACTAGGATAAGTATGTACACAAAATTGCAGCTCAAATGGACAAGGATAGCTTGCACTTCCTTCACAAAGTTGCCTGCTGGACAGAAACTTTGGGAATTTAGTGTGCATTACTGGCTTGGCCATTATAGCCAAAATTTGGTACAACACCATGACATGGTCAGGGGAAAAGGCACAAAAAGTTTTGGAGGCAGTGGGCAAACATAAAAAACACTTCCTTTGGAAATTGCTATTCTTCCCTGAATTTGGAAATGGAAGCTATGCTCAAACTTTGAACTATGGAACCCCATGTTTTGATAGAAATGGCCATGGGTTGGATACTAGGATCTCCACAATTCATTTGAGCACAAATGGTGAAACCAAAATGGTAGCTCATTTGCAAATGGGCTAAAAGGGAATTATTGGCTTTATAAAGAAAATCACAATTTCCTTTATTCAATCACAGCCAATATTATTGGGAGATGTCGAGAGGATAACCAAGATCATCTCCACTAGTTTACACAACCTTTAGAGATGTCCAGGTATTTTCCGGGATTTAATTCCATCGATTGGCACAAATGGAATTAAGCTGATATGAAGAACATTGCACCGGACTCGGCAATATCCTTGCATATCCCGGCTCGAGGGTCTGGGGAGGGATCTTGCCATGCAAAGGGGCAGAGAAAAGGGTCGCAAGGTCAAGGATTGTCTGGATTCCTCTGGTCATAAACCAGACTCCAGGGGAAAAAGATCGGGAGAAAAACCTAGGAAGGAATAACAGCACAAAATTCGATAACCCGAATTTTGGGGTGTTACATAAACAGTTTAATACGCCCGAAAAAAGTGGACAGGTGAAAAACTAATTCGTCCCTAAAGGACGATCCAAGCGGTGCCTAAATGTTTCGCTTCAAACACACATTCATTTTGTATTAGAAGAAACCTCAAACCTCAACACAACACACGGGTTACAATGGGCAATGAATCATTGCTTGTGGTACTGCAAAGAATGGGATTTACGTGGCAATCTCAACTGTGAATTTTCTATATGTTTGCTAAGTCTAGTAAAACAATGTATTAATCCCAGAAGCATCCATTTCATTAGGCTGCTTAATACATCTTCAGAAAAAAAATGTGAATACATTAACAAAAAGGAAATAATTTATACTCCCTCCATCTTAGAATAAGTGTCATAGACCATATCTAGACAAATTTAAGTCTAGATACATCCATATCTCGATAAATTTGCGACACTTATTTTGAAACAAAGAAGTCTGTTGTACATCCCGTAGACAGTGATCATAACAAAGTGAAATATTTAATTACTTAATTTAAGTTACATACTAACGGAATAAGTTTTCTTAGTACTACAAAATAAACTATTAACATTAGACATCTGTAGAATTTATGCACCATTCAGCTAGTAAACATATCTTAATAAACAAAAAAAGTGCAAGGAAGAACTAAGATGTACCATGTTAGACTAAAGGTTGATTCTTGTTTCATAAAAAAACTAAAGGAAGGTACAATATTATATAATGGGGAGAATGTTCTCAACATATCATTTACATTATTAGAATCCATAAGAAGATGGTGTACATTTCATTTATAGAATCCCAAAAAATAATAAATATATTGTGAAGCGATTAAACAAATAAAAGATGAAGTTAAAGGTGTGCATTAATTCTTTTTCATGTAATTTTTTTCTTAGACAATAGACTTAGCGTCCGCCTATCTTCTATTTCTAAACTAGAAGAATACCCCATGCGTTGCAGTGGAAATCTCTATAAGAACTCTATTATGTAAATTGAAAGGGTATAAGATGCATGTAAACTAGATGATACCCCGCACGTTGTCGCGGGAACTATTAAGAAATAATTTGATGTTTTAAAACATGTGAAAATTTATGAAAGAAATATTTATTATAAATTCTTTCTTGAAAGAACCCTCAAAAAAGAAATAAATATTGTTTAAATAAAAAATCTAAGAAATTTTGATGAAAAAACAAAAAATTAGTTTGATTTTTGTTGTGTTAATTTATATACTTGAAAATATATCGGCGAGATGATATGAGGCGAAAACAACGTTGAGTAGAGAATGTGAAGAAGTGCGCACCCTGGCTAAACCTAAAACGATGATAGCGACTATGGATGTGTATTTATAAAAAAAATGTCACATAGAAAATAAAATGCGATCTAACTCATAATTTGATTTTCTGTAAAAAAAAGTTGCTTGTAAATTATGAGGTTGAGTGCATAAAAAGTTATTATTTGGTTGTGATAGGTTGCATGCACATGCAAAGTTAATGGGAGCATGTGCATGAAGAGTTAGTGGAAGAGTTTTTGCATGGTGGACCTACTTGATGATTTGGATCTTGATTAGTTGATTGTAGGGTGCCTCATCTCTTGATGTAATCTTGGAATCTTCCCAAAGCTTGGATCGAATTTACATGCTGGTTGGGTGAGTGCGGTCACAAGATCGGAAAGTGTGCGGTGAAGATGAAAGTTCCGAGCAGATCAGTTCCTGCTTGGATCGTTGCTGAACTCGCCAAGTTGTCAGTTGATGATTACGTAACCGTCGAGATCGTGAATCCAACATGCGTCTTCTCCACGGTCGGCGCCAATTGACGAGGATCGGCCTCGGCAAATCCCATGATTAGGAACCCTGGTTTTGATCGTAGAGTAATGTAACGACCCAATTCACACCGAATTGAAGTCTCTGTGTTCAAGTGCCAGTCCCTGGATCGAACTCGCTGGCACACACAGTATCATAGATGTATATCAAAGTACAAGTGCATCATTAATACAACGTATGATCCAGAGTAAATAAATAACAAGTTGCATAGCTCAAGGCTAGCTAAATCAATATAAATATAGCGGAAGCAAAAGCAAGTAACGTGGAGTCCCATCAACAGCCACATGCGAACATGCTGAGTGTAGACTCGCAACCCCTAAACGCACCTTACTGATCGTCTGAAAAACCTGCAACACCGAAGGTTACAGCCCGACAACGGGTCAGTACATCTGATTTGTACGGCAAGTGACACGAAAAAGTTTATATAAAGGACCTACAACTACATGCAAGGTAAGTCAAAGGAAAGGCTTATGGTTTAGTTTTGCAGAAAGCCAATTTTCTCCTGAACTAAACTAGTCAAAATTTTAAGTTGAGTTCTACCTGAAACACACAGCAACCCATGCTACTCTTGTCCCAACCAAATTATTATTAAGTGTTCATCTGTCAAGATCCTCCAGTAACAGTAATGTCTAGCAGCTCAAAGATGTCCATAACCGGGGACACGGCTAATCATGATTAGTTTATACGCTCTGCAGAGGTTTGTACACGTTCCCCACTGGACTCAACCCGAAGATTGAGACAAAGACTTTCTGAAGAGGTTGCCTCCACCCTTTGGTAGCCGGTACACCTAACACAATTCTACATCTGCTAGCTACCAGGGCCAGGTTCCCCACAACTTACTCATCTAAGCCAGAGCCCATATAGCCAGTGGCTGTACACGGAAGCTACTAGTAATATTGCCTGTCTGATCTTTTTGAGCCTGGACGGCGCCCACTGCGTTCAGAGGGTAGACACCATGACGCACCCGGTTCACCACCAAAACAAACCATTGGGTGCATTTAACCCCGGCATTGTCCTCAACCGAGCCACAACTACCAGGATGCAACCCGCCCGTCCAGAAGTGATTTCTATTTATTATAAAGTTGCTACACAGTTTATTAAATAGCTCACATGCACTCCATGAATTCTCACAACCCAACCTCGTCTACAAAGCATAGCAATAAAGTAACAACACGGCTAGGTTGATCTACAGTAGACAAGTCAAAACATATGGCTATCCTAACTGGTTTTGCAGCAACAGTAAAATAAACTACCTATCATGCAATAGAGTGATATTTCCTACATAATGCATATATAAAATATAGGTATGAGTATGGTCAAAGTATCACTTGCCTTATACATTCGATGAAGATCTTCGCTCTCACGTTCCAGTCAACTCTACTCGTCACACTCCGAGCAATCTATCGTCAACGAAAGAACTCAATAAGCAATCACACCACAATGACAAAACATAAGATCAACAAAACAATCACTAAAGTTTTAGCAACAAAACAAAAAATGTTTTGAAGTGCAAAGGTGTGGATGTGCTCAAAGGTGATCGGTGGAACGTGAACTCGAGAGAGTCAACGGATAAGGAATTGTCGATACAAAAGTATGATCGAGGCATTACGAAATCAAAGTAAAGATCATAGCAATATACATGGTATGTGGATATTGCCGATAAGATGTCTCATATGATCCAATATACAAAAAGAATCACGTGAAACGAAACGCTACAACGCAGGTCATAGCAGTTGCAACAGAGAATTGAATTTGAAAATAAACAGATCAATAAACTTGTGAATTTTTGTGCACACATGATATAAACAGAAAGTACATGACACGAGTGATCCAACGCAAAAATAATCACTCGATTTGGATCAACGGTATAAAAGGTACGGCCACCAGAATTTGAATTTGAATTTGAAATAAACTCAAATTCAAAAGTGTGCAAAGTGTGCAAAAGTTGATACCATGCTAAAGTACAGAACAACACGAACGCGTTGCAAAAAGTTTCACCTCGTTCCGACTTACGGTGTAGAAGATATCGCGGATACGGCGCCAGGGTGTTTTCTGCCCAAAAGGACCCATCCGTAATTAAAGTTTTTCCAAAAACGCGATCGGGTCCCCGAAACCAGATCTGGCCGGAGTTGCTCCGGCGAGGTCCGTTTTTCCGGCGATGTCCGGCGTGGAGGGCAGCAGTGGCCGTCGGGGCACGCACGGGGTGGTCTGGCAGCGGCCGAGGCGTCGAGGCCGGCCGTGCTCCGGCGTGGAGCGGTGGAGGGAGGGGCCGGCCGGTGGCGCAGTGGTGCGGCGCGGGCGGCGGCGGCCGTGGCCGTGCTCCGGCGTGGCAGCCGAGGCGGCTCGGCCGCGGGCGGGGCGGCGTCGCGCACGGCGCAGGAGGCGCGCGGCTCCGGCGGGCGGCGCGTGCGGGCGGCGGGCGGCGCGGTGGCCGGCCGTGCGGCGGCGGGGTGGCGCAATACCGCGGCGGCGGCGGGCTGACGGGCGGGGCCCGGCGGCGGCGGCGGCCCGCGGGTCCCGCCGGCTAGGGTTTCGTTTTTTTTTTTTTTTTTTTTTTTGTTGGAAGGAAAAAAGAAAAAGATCAGAAAAAGGATTTTCTGATTTCTATATATAAGCAGAGAAAAAAAAACGAAAACGTGTCCGAAAAGGGCTCTAATTGTGCTCGGGGCGAAAACAGACTAATGGGCCGGCTGTCCGGATTTTTCCTTTTTCGTTACAAACCAAACTTCAAACAATAAAATAAAAATAACCGTAACTCCGAAAAATACGAAACAAAATTCTAAATTCATCAAATACTACAAAGAAAATTATAAAAAGAAATTATTTTCCAAAAAGGAAAATAAAAATAAAAACCTTTTCTAAATACTTTATTTAAATATAAAACATTTTTCATAATTCAAATAAAATCCAATAAACCTTTTAAAATATTTTTATTTGGTCAAAACATTGACAAACCATTTCTAAATAATAAAATATAAATTTTAAAATTGTTACCCCAATAAAAATATCCCATTGAAATACTTTCTCAACTCTTTTAAAATATTTTTATAAATCATTTCAATGAAATACAAACTCTCTTAGCATTATAAAATCTCTAAATTAATTTTAGAGTTATTCATAATACTCAAAATAAATTTTAAAAACTTTTAAAATAATATTCTAAATATTTCCAACTTTATTTTAAAAGGGGATAAGTCATTTTATATCCTCTCAAATGAATTTTCCTTTAGTTGAAAAATATCTTGAATAATCAAAAGAATTCGAATAAAGATTTAAACCCTTTTCCAAACTTTAAAATGTTGAAGGAGTCATATTACCTTCTCTCATTTTGTTTTGTTGGTTTTGTTTTTAAATAATAAATTCCAAAACACCAACGATGAATATTAGGGAAAGTCATTTTATTCCCTCTCGTTTTAATATTCAGTAAACTCCAAAAAGTTTTAATTCCTAGGGAAAAATCAAACACATCAAGCAACAATCATTATCTATTTAATTTATTAACATTCCAAAATTTGGAAAATTTTGGGATGTTACAAGTAAGGAGTGCAAGGTTGACGATCTCGTCGGCTAACAGGAGACAAGTATTACCCAGGTTCAGGGCCATTGATCGGTAAAACCCCTACTTCCTGCTCGATGTATTATAAGGTGGAGAGGATTACAGTGGAGGTTCCGGCGATATTTCTCTATCCAGAGGTCTGGAGATGATTATATGAGTGTCCTAGACGTCCTCTCTCCCAGCCTTTATGTACTAGGCTAGGTCTCGAGGAGTCCGTCTAGGTTTACATAGAGGATTTCCTAATCTATCTAGTCTTGGTGACCAAGTCTTGGAATGTGACACCCTGGATTTCAGAACTTTCTTTTTCCAAAAACTTTTCTGATTTATTTCTGAATTTTCCATTTGATTTGATTTTGAGCACCTCTTTGGACTTGAAACTTGAGCATATTTTCTCCCCATGCTCAAGTAGCCCATGATTCCCTAGCCCTTTCCAATGATCATCCCTTGATCCATCCCATCCAAGCCACATTTGCATTCAAGCCCTATATTCCTTTTCCAGTAAAAGGAATAATCCCTTTATTTGAGGGTTGTGAAGCAACCACTATTTATATTGCTCCATAAATCCCCAAATAATTCCCAAGTAGCCATATGCCATTTCTAGCCAAAATCTCCAAAACCATTGCATGGCACAAGTAGATTTTTCCTCTAGCAAAGTTCATTTGTCTGTGGGGGCAGATTGGAACTTTCTGAAGGAGGTGCTATTTATCCTTATCCATTGCTGGTGAAACTTTTTGTGAAAGCTCTTGTGATCATATCATTGGCCTACACCAAATTCCACCACCATGTGCTTAGCCAAACTCCCACAATAAATTCCCAAAATTTTGGCTGCAGCAAGGGGGCATTGGGAAGCAAGTGCATGATAGGGGTACCCATTTTTCTTGAAGCTTTTTGAGCATGATCCCACCACCAAATTGCTCCACCAAACCAAATATTAGCCAAATCCAATCACCCGTGTGAGTGCATCATCATGTGTAAGATTCTGGTCAGCAGGGCACCTTGTGAACAAGTGCTATCTAGGTGTACCCAATGGCCATGAAATTTTACACACATGTGTACACCCCCAAGTAACTCCTCTACACCAATTTTCAGCCAATTCCATCAAGCCATGGAGATGCTAGCTTCAACTTTGCCTTCCTAGTCCAAATGGACATTTGCAAAGGAAGTACTAGATACAATGCTCCATTCGAGAGCAATGTACTCCACTTTGCACATCTTCCCACCCTAGTTTATGATTAGCCTCAGCCAAAAATAATGCTTAGGAGAGCAATGTGCTAGCCATACCATAACACAAACACTTTCTGCCTCAATGTCACATTTGCAAAGGAGGTATGTGCAAACCTTATCCATTCCAGCTGATACTCCACAGAGCTCTAGTTCTTACAACCCTGAAGCCATGTGACAACCTATACCTCTCCCACTGTTTGCCATTTGAGCCCACACTACTGGAAAAATGGTCATTAGTGGCGCACCTGTTTTGGGTACTAATGGCGCACATACGGTGCGCCATTACTAGCACGCCATTGCTAAGTGATAGTAATGGCGCACATTCGGTGCGCCATTACAACCTCTGACACTAATGGCGCACCTGGAGTGTGCCATTACTGACGGCAAAGGTGCGCTATTACTACTATGAATATTTGTAAAAAATTGCTTCTTCCGTATTTTCAGAGGGGTTATAAAATACATCACCCATATAATTAAACAACAGCATCAACATGACAGTTATAACATGACATCATCATCATATGAACAGCCACATCGGAATTCTTAACCAACACCATTTATTAACAAGAGGGCAAATAAAACAAGTATAGCATCAGAGAGTTCACACATTGTTAACAAACATATTATAGATTACACTAAAGACACTTTACTCCTCGTCGTCAGAAGATGAAATGACAATGAGCTTGTTCTCTTTTTCGGCCTAAGCCGCTTCCCATACAACCGCTAGGCGCGCCAGGTCTGGTATGCCCACCGGGTACTTGCGCTCCCAAACGGCATTGAACTCCGCTTCCTCTGCTGCGTCCTCGTCTTCTATCTCCCGCCTATTTCGAGACAGCTCTGAAGCAGTGGGCTGAATGTCAAAGCTTGCCGTCGAAAAGCCAGAGACATCCGAGGACGCCGTCGATGCAGAGAGGCGCGAGCCCGTGGAGCAGCCCGACAAGGCGGGCACGGGCGCGGGCGCGGGCACGGGTGCGGGTGCGAGCGCGGGCGCGGGCGGCGCTGGCACGGGCGCGGTCTCCGGCTCGGGGGTGGCGGCTCGGGGTGGGGTGGTATACGGATGCCGGTTGTGATGTGGCAGGTTTGGCGAGAGCGAACCATTTCTGCAAGATAAGATGATTAGGCAGATAACTGACATGAGCAAAATCACAGCATCAATTAAAGTAGAGTGCCAAAATTAAAGCATCACTTCTAGATGTGTCAGTTTTTCTAGTGTAGGAAAAATATATTTAGAAAATCTAGATGTGTCAGTTCCAGAAGATGTGCAGTTTTTTACATGTGTCAGTTATAGAAGATGTGCAAATTTGTAGTATAAATGTGCAGTATAGATGTGCAAAAGCAAAAATTAACCAAAACATCTATTGTGTAGTATAGATGTGCAGTTTTTAATAGAACGAGTCCAAGCTACATTGTTCAGACTATGGCATGATTAGTGATTGGGGATCAAATGAGAAGAAAAGTGTTTGCTCGAAAACTTTTTTAAAATCACAGAACTTGATACGTGATTGAAATACTTCTACAGGTCAACTGGATGTACAAAAACATATATATCTTGATAATGCTAGTATCCAACATGCTAGTATAATAGTTGCTTCCCAGGCCAAAACCAAATAGATAATGCAACATAAATGAATATGCAGACTTAAGAACAAGCACTCATTATTGGTTTAAAAAACTTGGCACATGAGTATGTATTTTGCACGCAGAGCACAACCTAAGGAGGAGGAAGAAGATAATTTACTTAATCAGACTACTTCAAACTACTTCAACCTAGGAACACTTAATCAAAAAACACAATTTACTTAATCACAATTTTCACTTAATCAGACTACTTCAAATGAACACTTTACTTATATGATCATTCAGGACAGCTTTATTTCACAACAGACGTAAGTAGGACAAGTGTAGCAGTGATCTATGCGTGCTTAGATTTAGTTCTTGAGACATTTAGCAGTGAAGTGATTTGGCTAAGGCACATCTCCGGTGGGCGTATGGCATTCATCCATAGCGCAAAGGTACCATTATGCAAACGCAAATTATATGTGGTGACCAGGAGAGCCCATCATCAACGAACAACATGTCTTTCTCGTTCCTTGTTGTCAGTAAGCAACAACAGTGAGCAGTGAGCACGCGCACGAAAGGAAAGGAAAAATCCGCAGCAGCAGGTGGACTACTCACCCAGGGTGGCTTGGAGACGAGCTCGAATACGCCGTAGGGGAAGAAGCGACGTAGCCGAGGAAGAAGACTCCCGCGACGAGCGTCGATAGCTCGGGGACGCGTCGATGGTGGGCGTCGTCGTCGTCGATGGACGCGTCGATGGCGAGCATCGATATCTCGGGGATGCGTCGATTCGGGCGTAGGTGGTAGCAGACGGGCGGCGACACTATCGGGCGGGTCCGTGACGGGGGAGGGGGAGGGGCGGGAGGGAGAGCAAGGCACCGGAGCGGTCGCCGGAGAGGTGGGTAGGGGGTCGCTGGAGACTGGGAGGGGGGCGAGGGCGATAGGCTAGGGTTGCGGGAGAGGTGGGATTGGATCGGGAGGGGGAGGGGGAGGGGGCGGGGTCGATAGGCTAGGGTTGCGGCGCGGGGGGGATGATGTGCTAGCTAGGGTTATGGCGTTTGGGCCGGTATGTTGCCCAGGCCAGCCCAGAGACATACCAATAGCGCATCCACAAGAAGTGCGCCATTAGCATCCCTGGTTGCTAATGGCGCATTCCAGAGAGGTGCGACATAGCTATGTAAGGGGAGGGGGCTGGTCCAGGAGCAATTTAGTAGTAGCGCACTAGATGAGGAGTGCGCCATTAGAAAAGTGGATACTAATGGCGCACTTGATGACTGTGCGCCATTGCTATATAGCAGGCGCACCTCATGGGAAGTGCGCCATTAGCTGTCATATTATCTATAGCCTAATTTCCAGTAGTGCCAGCTTCTTCCCCAAGATTGTTGCATCAATATTTGCAGAGGAGATAAGCTTACCCTATCCATCCTTCTGACCATTCAAAGGCATCACTGTGATCACCAGTGAGAGGAGCACACTGTAGACACAGTTGGCCATGTGAAATCTTATCCGCATCACCAGTGGGCTTGGGGTCCACGCACATGGTGTGAACCGGGTGCGCTCTGCGCGTGCCCTGGACACGTCGCCTTCGCCCCACAGCACGCCTCGTTGTCTAGCCCTTGTCAATCCGCGCCGCCCGGCTTTCCCACATCCCGCGTGCTCAACGCCCCTGTCCCGAGCCTCCTCGAAGCCTCTCGAGCCGCCAGCTCGCCGCCCCGTCATGGCCGCATCTGGGCGTCGTCTTTCGGCCATGGGCATCAGGCCATGGCTATTTAAAGCGCGCCCAGAGCCCTTCTCACAGCACCCATCACCTTCATGGCCTCCCTTAGCCCCTTTCCCCCTCTCAATTTCTCACCGGAGCTCCTCCCCATTGCCCACGGCCGCCATGGCCGCCGCCTCCCTCCGACCAGGTTCGAGCCACCGGAGCTCTTACTCTTCTCCTGAGCCACGCCAGTACACCCCTGGACCACCCCCCTAGCCTCCCGCATTCCCTCTCCCTCGAAGCTTCGACTCGCCCCGCCCCTTGCCCCAGCCTCCCGGCGCGCCGCCCCCAGCCGCGGAGGAACGGCGCCGCAGGCCACCCCCGCGTGGTGCCGTGGTCTCCGGCGGCCGCGACCCGGCCAGCCGCGCCCGATGGGTGCCCCCAAGCCTCCCCGCACCAGCCTCGACGACGGCAAGCGCCGGCCCGGCCTCCTCTGGTTCGTCGTGGAGAGAGCAGAGGAAGGAGACAGGGGAGGAGAGAGCTGAGCCCGTGGGCCCCGCGTGTAAGTGGCCCAGCGAGGCTGATCGCTGGGCCCCGCTCGGTTAAGTGTAGGCGCCTTCCAGCAAGTATGTTTTCCATTAGGGGAAAGCGTACTTCGTCTCCTTCGGTCCCGGAATACTTTTTCACTGTATGAAAGCGTACTTTCCTCCTCTGCAGTCTATTTTTCGATTTCACTGCTCTGAAAGCATATTTCCATTAACTGCCTTCTCCCTCAGCCACCAGGGACCCTGATGAAAATTCTTCTGTGGTTATTTGCTGGTCAAATGAAGTCGTATTTGACCCCCTTTTTCTTCGTGCATTTTCATGTCCGATTTTTGCACGGTTTTTTTGGTGTTGAAGACCAGGAGTACCTAACACTCCATTGGTGAAGGCAAGCCACAATGCCCTTTGCACCTTTGCAAAGCTTTGACGTGCTATAAAACTTGCTTTCGCCTTCAATGATATGACGACTATATTCGACCATCATGTTATGCTTTAACCACATTATTACCATGATATGCTTGAAACATTATGATCATGATATGCCTTTACCATGTTATATTCATGCTTTGGTCATGTTATCACTATGTTATGCTCATATGCATCGTAATCTCCAGTCATGCTCTTGAAATGCTATGCTACTTGTTAATATCATGTTGATCGTCTTAACCTGGTTAAGTTAATCACATAAACATGCGTTGAAATGATACAACTATAACCGTACATTGGATTGTTCTGCATTATGTTGCTATGAACTTATATTGTCATGTTGCACCTGATACTTGTTGTGTATGATGTCAGAGACATCCTTGTGCCGAGTTGATCAGCTGCCACCGAAACGAACTTATCAGTGCAGCCACACTCGCCTATCTGGGAAGGCCTTGGCTCGGTCTATCGGTTGGTTCTTTTATGCGTATCACCAAGGTGGGAAGGCTAGCCATGCGCGGTTACCTTGATCAGGTAAGCGGCGGTAGTCTTGAGAACCGGTTGTTGATATGGGCCCATCCCCGATTGGGACAAAGTTTATGGACCATGTGATGGTCGGTTTCCATGCGATGGCAGGTGTGTCTGGAGGTTGCGGGGCTACCCACGTTATGACTTGCGAAGCATGTCGGGTGATACAGTAAGGGAGACACCGGTAGAACGGTCTCGTTGGACAAATCCTAGTCCATTATGTGGGAGACGTTCCAAGGTACTGGATGGAGGAGGGACTCCATAGTGTGGGTAAAGTGCACAAACTCTGCAAAGTCACACAAATCTATTCGAATAGCCGAGTCCACAGTATTGGACACAGTTCGTACTAGGTCACACCATGGGATCAACATGAGTTCGGTTGGATGATCGTGCAAGTTATTGGTCATGCGATGACCGGATTAGTTGGTGGGTCATGTGATGACTGTCAACCGTTGAGTGGTCGTGCGACGAGCCGTGCAAGATGTTCGGTCAAGCGATTACTCGGTGCTTGAGTCTGTAAGGACTCTGAGGTAAGCCACATGATCATGCGATGATCATGTGGGGTCCATGAGACCTTAAACAATGGTTGTTTGTGCATTAGTCTTAATGCTGATTTTATACTTGATGATTATCTGTTGCATGATGTTGGTTCTCACATGTTTAATTCATTAATATAACTCTAACCTGCTTGACATGTTATTGTTTTGCCTTGGTGCTTTGGTTTTTGTGAGCTTGCAAGTACATTCAATGTACTGACCTGGCGTATCATGCCAGATTTGCAGGTCGTGCTTTGGATGCGTAGGACAACATTCCCGGTGTTTGCGAGCTAGGAGGTGTCCCAACCAGTGTCCCTGTGGAGTGGAGTTCATCACCGTCGCCGTGTTTCCGCTGCCGAGTTATATTCCGCTACTAGAGAGTTATGCTGATTGATGTAGAACTGTGGCTAGCTTGAGGAGCAAGATTGTCCTTCGTCTCGCTCCCCCAGTGTTGTAATAAACCCCTTGTACCCGTACCTTTTGTAATAGAAAGTTGTTCAATTCTATATCAAGCAGTGTCGTGTTCCAGAAGACTTGTTCTCTGGGCGTTCCAGTCCTCTGATCCGGGGTGCCACAAAGTTTGGTATCTGAACAGGACTGGCTATAGGACACCCTAGTCCGCACGAACGTTAGACGGATGGTAGAATGAAGTTAGAGCTAGAGATATAGCTTGCTTGTGTGATACCCTTGATTGCTGCATTTGTTTGTTGCATGAGTAGTAGTAGTAGTAGTCTTGCATGTTGCCTGTTGCATGTTGTGGTGCATAGCAATAAGATGTGATCTTTTTTGTGATCTCGATGCACTGTTAGTGCTATTGATCTTTGCTTTGTTCTGTCGATCCCTTATTTGGTACTTCAGTGCTTAACGAATATGTTTTGCAGGTAGTGTGTGACTCCGACGAACCCTTGTTTGCTTTCTTTTGGATAATGGCACCACGCCTGGTTCTGAGCTGGCTCGTCGTCGGCCATCCGGGGTGGATGCCTACTTTTTATTTCTCTTTTCAACAGTCAACACGTGTTCTGATCTACTTTTCAGTCGTCTCAGTCAGTTGTTGAGTTTCTTTTCGCAGTGGGGACCCTATGTTCTGGGCTGTTTTCTCGGCTGTCTTAGGGGACCTCTACATTCTTTTTATCAATGATGTCTCATGTTCTGAGCTGATTACTAGTTGACCATCTTGAGCAGCGCTGGAGCTATTCTAGTAAACGTCCCAGATCTGAGTTGTAAAGAACGTTCTGGTGGCTACTGGGTTATTCGCTGGTTTTTTCAAAGGGTCCAGATGATCATCGACTACCGCTAAAAGTGGTGAAGTAGAGAGCTTCCTCTCGTTTGCTTTTGCTCTGTGGTTTTCTTTGTTGGTTCTTCGTTTGGTTCTTTGGTGTCACCTTATCCACCTCGAGGGAAAGTTGCTCATAACCCCTGCATACCTCGAAGAGTCAGCACAAGATAGAAGAGCGTCACGAAGTCACCAAGTCAAGCAGGGCTCACACCGAATGCATTGGGAATATTGGGATCTAGTATGAGTTCTGCCTGGATAAATTTTCGAATCAAGTCAACATCGTTCCGGTAACCTCCATGACCATGAAGATTCCAATAGTGACAGGCCGCAATAAATTGGGAAGTCAGCAAGTCAAAAAGGACTCATACCCGATTGCATTGGAAGTATCTGGCTCACGTATGGATGCTACCGAAGCCATCATTTGCATCAAGTCTGCACCAACTACGACAGCTTTGAAAATTCAAGGAAAGGAAAATACAAATTTTGAGCCATGAACATATGCGTGCAAGGCATGACATACACCGGATGCAATCTTTTCCAATGCAAGTTATTATGCACACTCCGGAAGCAAAACAGGATGTATTATGACTCCACCAAACCAAATATTTGCCAAATCCAATCACCCGTGTGAGTGCATCATCATGTGTAAGATTCTGGTCAGCAGGGCACCTTGTGAAGCAGGTGTTATCTAGGTGTACCCAATGGCCATGAAATTTTACACACATGTGCACACCCCCAAATAACTCCTCTACACAAATTTTCAGCCAATTCCATCAAGCCATGGAGATGCTAGCTTCAACTTTGCATTCCTGGTCCAAATGGACATTTGCAAAGGAAGTACTAGATATAGTGCTCCATTTGAGGTGAAACTTTGCACATCTTCTCACCCTAGTTTGTGATTAGCCTTAGCCAAAACTAATGCTTAAGAGAGCGATGTGCTAGCCATACCATAGCACAAACACCTTCTGCCTCAATTTCACATTTGAAAAGGAGGTATGTGAAAACCTTATCCATTCCAGCTGATACTCCACACAGCTCTAGTCCTTACAACCCTGAAGCCATATGACAACCTATACCTCTCCCACTGTTTGGCACTTGAGCCCAGCTTGTGCCCCAAGATTGCTGCATCAATCTTTGAAGAGAAGATAAGCTCACCCTATCCATCCTTCTAACAATTCAAAGGCATCACTGTGGTCACTAGTGAGAGGTGAACACTCTAGACACAATTGGACACGTGAAACCTTATCCGCATCACCAGTGGGCTTGGTGGCCACGCACATGGGATGCACCGGGCGCGCTCTGCGCGTGCCCTGGACACGTCGACTTCGCCCCGCAGCACGCCTCATCGTCCAGCCCTTCTCAATCCGCGCCGCCCAGCTTTGCCACGTCCCGCGTGCTCCATGCCCCTGTCCCGAGCCCCCTCGAAGCCTCTTGAGCCACCAGCTCGCCGCCCCACCATGGCTGCATCTGAGCGTCGTCTTCCGGCCACGGGCATCAGGCCATGGCTATTTAAAGCGCGCCCGAGCCCTTCTGAGAGCACCCAACACCTCCACGGCCTCCCATACCCCTTTTCCCCCTCTCAATTTCTCACCGGAGCTCCTCCCCGTTGCCCACGGCCGCCATGGCCGCCGCCTCCCTCCTGCCAAATTCAAGCCACCGGAGCTCCCTCTCTTCCCCTGAGACACGCCAGTACACCCCTGGACCCCCCCTAGCCTCCCGCATCCCCTCCCCATCGAAGCTTCGCCTCACCCCGCCCCTGGTACCATCCGCCCGGCACGCCGCGCCCAGCCGTGAAGGAATGGCGCCACAGGCCACCCCCGTGTGGACCTGTGGTCTCCGGCGGCCACGACCCAGCCAGCCGCGCCCGGTGGGTGACCCCCAAGCCTCCCCGCACCAGCCTCGACGACGGCGAGCGCCAGCCCGGCCTCCTCTCGTTCGTCGCCGAGAGAGAAGAGGAAGGAGATAGGGGAGGATAGAGATGAGCCCGTGGGCCCTGCGTGTAAGAGGCCAAGCGATTTTGACCGCTGGGCCCCGCGCGGTTACGTGGAGCCGCCTTCCAGCAAGTACGTTTTCCATTAGGGGAAACCGTACTTCGTCTGCTTCGGTCCCGAAATATGTTTTGACTTTATGAATACATACTTTCCTCTTCTGCGGGCTATAATGCGCTTTCACTTCTCTGAAAGCGTATTTCCATAAACCTCCTTCTGCCTCAGCCGCCAGGGACCCTGATGCAAATTCTTATTTGTAGATCAACCCCTAATCCCTTCCCACTCATATCTTTTCGAACGTGACTCTGAATGAGTTCATTCTTTTTGCATTGGTTTTGTCTTGAGCTCTTCTTCATTTTGGTATAGGTTGTATGCCATGTTGTTCTGTGGTTATTTGCTGGTCAAATGAAGTCGTATTTGACCCCCTTTTTGTTCGTGCCTTTTCTTGTTCGGTTTTTGCAGGGTTTTGTTGGTGTTGAAGACCAGGAGTATCTCACACTCCATTGGTGAAGGCAAGCTGCAATGCCCTCTTCACCTTTGCAAAGCTTTGATGTGCTATAAAACTTTCTTTCACCTTCGATGATATGATGACTATATTCGACCATCGTGTTATTCTTTAACAACGTTATTACCATGATATGCTTGAAGCATTATGATCATGATATGCCTTTACCATGTTAGATTCATGCTTTGGTCACGTTGTCACTATGTTATGCTCATATGCATTGTAATCTCAAGTCATTCTCTTGAAATGCCATGCTACATGTTAATATTATGTTGATTTTCTTAACCTGGTTAAGTTAATCATAACATGCCTTTAAATGATACAACTATAACCGTACCTTGGATTTTTCCGCATTATGTTGCTATGAACTTATATTGTCATGTTGCACCTGATACTTGTTGTGTATGTTGTCGGAGACATGCTTGTGCCGAGTTGATCAGGTTCCACCGAACCGAACTTATCAGTGCAACCACACTCGCCTGTATGGGAAGGCCTTGGCTCGATCTATCGGTGGGTTCTCCTATGCGTATCACCAAGGTGGGAAGGCTTCGCGCGCGCGGTTACCATGATCAGGTTAGAGGCGGTAGTCTTGAGAGCCGATTGTTGATATGGGCATGTCCCCGATTGGGATAAAGTTTATGGACCATGCGATGGTCGGTTGCCATGCGATGACAGGTGTGTCTGGAGGACGCGGGGCTACCCACGACATGACTTGTGAAGCATGTCGGTTGATACGGTAAGGGAGACACCGGTAGAACGGTCTCGTTGGAGAAATCCTAGTCCATTATGTGGGAGACGTACCAAGGTAATGGATGAAGGAGGGACCCCATAGTGTTGGTAAAGTGCACAAACTCTGCAGAGTCACACAAATCTATTCGAATATCCGAGTCCACGGTATTGGACATAGTTCGTCCTATGTCACACCATGGGATCAACATGAGTTCAGTTGGATGATCGTGGAAGTTGTTGGTCATGCGATGACCAGATTAGTTTGGTGGTCATGCGATAACTCCCAACCGTTGAGTGGTCGTGCGACGACCCGTGCAAGATGTTCGATCATGCAATGATCCGGTGCTTGAGTATGTAAGGACTCCAAGGTAAGCCACATGATCATGTGATGATAATGTGGGGTCCATGAGACCTTAAACAATGGTTGCAAGTGCATTAGTCTTAATGCTGATTATATACTTGATGATTATATGTTGCATGATGTTGGTGCTCACATGTTTAATTCATTAATATAACGCTAACCTGCTTGACATGTTACTGTTTTTCCTTGGTGCTTTGGTTGTTGTGACCTTGCAAGTACATTCAATGTACTAACCTGGCGTGTCATGCCAGATTTGCAGGCCGTTCTTTGGATGCGTCAGACGATGTTCCCGGTGTTTTTGTGCTAGTAGGTGTCCCAGCGAGTGTCCCTGTGGAGAGGAGTTCATCACCGTCGCCATTGTCCCGCTGCCGAGTTATATTCCGCTGCTAGAGAGTTATGCTTCTTGATGTAGATCCGTGGCGAGCTTGAGGAGCAAGCTCGTCCTTCTCTCGCTGCACCAGCGTTATAATAAACCCCTTGTACCCGTACCTTTGGTAATAGAACGTTGTTCAGTTCTATATCAAGAAGTGTCATGTTCCAGAAGACTTGATCTCTGTGCTGGATCACGGGGCTGTCTGGTCCTCTGAGCCGGGGTGCCACATGGACTCCATGTCGGTTTGGACTCCAGGTCAGTGCAGTCGCCGGTGCTTCGTATGGGCCGATCTTGGGCCTTCCGAATCTTCTAGTGGGCCATCAATCTTGACACGCACCAGGTACCCTCACAGTTAGGAGTCGTGCGGGTATCCCCTCCTCACACTACCTATTTTTCCTATCCATACAACCATGTCACATAAGCAAGCCATGAAAAAAATTCATAAAGTATTATTATTTTCATTACTATATGCATGCGATGCTTCCACTTCATTAATGCATAGTCATAAGTTATTTTTTCATTAAAATTCATCTTCAATTTTTGTTAGAAATGGTATACTTTTGATTGCAGTTTTTTATGTGCTTCATATTCTGTTAAACTTACATTTTCTTTTGATTAGTTTTAGATGCTCTTGTAGAAACTATTTATGCATTTTTTGTAAGGGTTCTGCAACAATGTGTGGGCATCATCTAGTTAAGCAAGAGAATTAGACAATTTGCATCACAATATGTACATGGTCATTAGGCTCACTCCACATATGGTACAACAGTACAAGGATTACTTTCTCAACATGTTGAATTCAGTTTTGATTATTTGGAAAATCGCACCCAAAACTAGTCTCACACCAGGACACACAAAGCTATTAATCCCAGCTGAGTACTGTAAATTCTTCATCTACTTGCAAATCAAAGCATCATCTTCCACTAGAAGTGGATCATGTTGTTGTATGGTGGAAACTGACATAAACTTACCTGTTATATCCTGCAACACATTCTGCGGCTACGTGCCTTGGATTGAGTATGATTCCTGCTCATAGAGGACCCTCCCTTGTTACTTATTTAAGCAACAATATACTTAGCCTCTGTTATAGAATTCCCCACAATACCTATTTAACTTGACATAGTTCCTCCATATTGTGCCACCCTTACATGTGAAACACATAATCCCAATTAAAATCGAAAATTGGTCGGAGTAAGTATGAAGAATGGATTGGTGTAACTGTATGCATCAAAATCTATTGGTGTAACTCATTACAACGAGCTCTTCATTATCTCCATTTTCCGAGAAACATATCTTGTCTTTCATAGTTTAACCTTTTACTGTTTGTCCATTGATCAACATCTTGATCACTTTGGTATCTTGCTCACTACCCTTTTGGAGCACTTGACATATCTGGTCGTCTATTACATATTATGGTGTACATGATTAATCCAAACACTTAGGTGTGTGGAATCCAATTCATGTGTTTTTCTTATCTGTGTTCATGAACATCGATTTCTACAAACACTTTTCACCGTGACCTCGGTAAGAACATCCTTCTTGGCGTTTTCATACTAAACTACTTTAGTTTCTTATCAATATGTAATTATTGGCTTTAGCATGATCAGGCACTTAGTATCTTCATAGATCACTGTGCTCAATACAAATGCTATATTAGCCCAAGTACTTCAGCTGAAAACTATTTTCAATGAAGCCCTTAATCGTGTGAAGAAAATTATATCATTTCTAGTCAACAATATGTCATCTACATAGGTTTTAGAAATATTATTTAGCTCACACTTACTTTCGTGTGTATTCAAGAATCTTCATTATTCCCAATGAAAAAAAATCTTTTGGAAAATTTCATCACAAAGAAAATTCCAACTCCATTATGCTAGCTTCAGTACATTACTGGATACCCGAGGCTTGCATCTATTCCATCATCCTTTAAATAGACAAAACATTCCGTCCGTATCACACATACTCCTTTGTTAAATTTCCGTGTATGAACTTTTTTTAACGTTCATTCTACATCTCATATAAATGAGATATTTAGTAATTGCTAGTATAACCCAAACTTACTAAATATTCTCTACGGTTGAGACTACTTGACTAGTATATTGTTCGGTTGATAACTAAGTTCCACAAGTCATGGCACAAAGATGCTACCGGTAGTATGGACTCAGTGATTGGATCACTGAGTTGGACAGTGACCCACTTTGATATGTAGCAAGATATTGTCATTTATTAGTCTCAATATAATGTATATGTCATGTACTAGACTTGAGGTCCTCGCGTGTTCTCGGGATGAGGAACGACTCACTTAGGGTCTATCAAATTCTACACCATAACTTGGTAGTCATAAAAGCAGCTTTCGGGTGTGTCATGACTCATGATACATGCTGCGAGACATGGATGATCAAGGACGGATTTGACCCTCCACCACGGAGAGATATTATCTGGGCCCTCTCAAGAGATAATAGTCATAAAGCATGGACATGCGACATGGGTTAAGTGTTAACCCTGTTCAGGAATCTGTATCACGGTTTTGAGAAGAGAGGTCAAGCTACCACAAGGGTGACAAGTACTCGCCTTGAGCTTGACAACATATATCATGAGGCAAAAGGAATGTTGCATATGACACTTTGTAATGGTTCGTCTTATGACTTTACACACATATGGGATCCGACACTTTCTGCTAGGAATCTCTACCGACTATCGAACCGGATGTGATACGAGTTGTGTCCATGTGTACGTGGACCTATAGGGTCGTGTGCGTAAGGAAAAAGGAGCCCATTCAGATGAGATTCGAATGAATTGTGGATGGAGGGTCCGGATGGCCTCAAGGGTTCAGGGCCATGACACGGATGCCTATATAAGGGCTAGGGCGAACCCCAAAGGGGTACAGGTCATTCCCAACCCTAAGTGTTGCCACTCCATGTCCAAGCCGTGTCACCGGACCTAGCAGTCCGCCACCCAACACTCCTCCTTGCGCTTGTGCATCCCTTGGAGGTGACGCACCTGAGACGCTTGGAATGGATCAATTCGCGCGATCGCTTGCGGATTGTTCGAGGGATCGGTTCGTGGGATTCGCGAGGAGCAGCCACCGACACGCATCGCCAACTCTGACTCCGCTGCCATGACTGCGTGTCTAGTTGTAAACCCTAATCATGTAGTTCATCTCTAGCAGTAGTGATCCTTGTTGTGCGTAGTAGAAATTTTTGATTTTCCGCTAGCGTAGCGTGCCGCGTGCCTCAACATTTAGCCCATGAGTTCAATGTGGTTGCAAACCCTGAGATAGGAAAATACAGCTGCGATCACAAGCTCTTTGAGCATACATGTGTGTATCGATAAAAAACATAAAACATAACAATTTTAACACATCCAATTCTGATTTCATAACAAATAATAATGTTTACAAATAAAGAGTTTAACCTGATAGTTTTTGCAATCCCCAAAATCTACCTTCTGCTAGGTCTGTTCTGCATACACGTCATTGCCCTACTCGAACACCTGAGGGTTAAAGGTGTCCCAAATAAATACATACTCAAGAGGTAGACTAAAAGAGCGAAAGCCAAGGAAACATTTGACAGAAGTAATTCCAAAACTGAGTCATTTGACGGGACATTGTTCCTCTATCAGCAAAATGAGATTTTGCTGATAGAAATGAAGATTGTGTGAACAATAGCCAAGTCACACGACCAACACATAACAACAAAACAGGGTGATGGGCATTAGCCTCGGCAAATCCCATGGTGTAGGAACCGTGGGTTTGATCATAAGAGAAAGAGTGCAAGGTTGGTGATCTCGTGGGCTAACAGGAGACATGGATTTACCCATGTTCAAGGCCCTCGATTGGTAAAACACCTACTTATTGCTCAATGTATTATATGGTGGGAGAGATTACAGTGGTGGTTCCAGCGAGATAGCTCTGTCCGAAGATATTGGGGGGAGATTATTGAGTGACCTCGAGGTCCCCTCTACCAGCCTTTATATACTAGACTAGGTCTCGAGGAGTCCATCTAGGTTTACATAAAGAGTTGCCTAATCTAGCTAGTCTTGACGGCCACGCTTTGGACTCATGTTGGCTTGGACTCCATGTCGGCGCAACCGCCTATGCTTCGGGTGGGATAATATTGGGCCTTCCGGATCTTCTAGTGGGCCACCAGTCTTGACACGCACTAGGTACCCTCACGTAGAGGAATCGTGGGGGTATCCCCTCATCAGTATCCCCCGAGTGCTTGGGGGACTCAAAGAGTCGTGCAGGGACTCCAATTTGTATTAACCTTGGTAGTGTGTGTCGCATTTATGAGTTGTAAGATTATTCGTGAGATGTACTTTTGTAAGTTTTGAGAGGGATGCTAAGCTAAAGGGCCTTAGGAACTCAACTGATCGAGACTCGGTGAATTGCGCTCGCGGCAAATACCCCAGTAGCCCAATCAAGCTTGAGTCACTCTACTCGAACTTGGAAACGACTGGTGTCAAGCAAGGTCCAGGCCGCGGAGTGCTTACAGGATCAATGATACCAGTTAAAGTGATGTATACGACCCTAGCACGTCCTTTAGTGGTTATCTCTATCATGCACCTGGGCATGGAACGGTCAGGCGTGAAGTCGCGCTATGCCAAGTCCCGGCCCGGACGACGGATCAGCGGACAAGCTTGCGTAGCTTCTGGGGTGCATTTTATCGCAGCCCAGGTTTTAGTAGGGGCGAGTTGCCAACATAGAATGCACCCACTAGGAAAACGATTGAGTGGACTTATACTATGAGCACCCGATGAAGTTTCGGGTGCTCGCTCGATGAGCCAATTGCTTGTTTCTCATAGTTTTGTCTTGTATCTTGTTGCGAGTGGTCACTCGAGTGCTTTTATTCTTTGTGTAATCTTGCAAGTAGGCACTCAAGCATTTATTTTAGAGGCGAGTGAGCACTCGAGCCTTAATGAGGTATTTTCCGAATACGCTGAGGGGAGTAATGTGGCACCCTGGCTCAGAGCAACCGGTTTGCCTCACATTGCCAGCCCAGAGATCATGTCTGCTAATAATGCACAATATATTGGTACATAAATAACCGCTTCATTAAATATTATACAGGTACATAGGTTCGGGATACAACTGCTACGAGGCATGGCGGCACATCTCGTGCGGCAACAATATCTACATTATTTATGTCACATCTCGGGCCCTCGATACGAGCGACGAGATACTCTACGGAAGCGGAATAACGGGGTGATGGAGCTCCACTCCACGGGGACACTACTGGGATACGGCCTAGTTCCCGAAGTACGACACACCAGAGTCTTTAGGCACATCTTATCCTGCATCTGGCATGACACGCCAGGTCAGTACATCGAATGTACTTGCAAGCTCACAACAGCCATGACATCAGGGTGAACAATGCAAATAACAGAATGAGCATAGCGTAATATCAAGGTTAAGATTGTTTAAATACCAACCATCACCCATGATCATCGCATGATCATGGAGCTTACCTCCGAGTCCATCAAGACTCAACATCCGGGCCATCTCTTGACCTCCGACCTATTCCTGCCATCGCATGACCACAGTTTAACAACATCAATTTTACCAGTTTGTGTTGACCCATAGTGTGACCTAGAACGAATTGTGTCCAATACCGTGGACTCGGCTATTCGAATAGATTTGTAACACTCTGTAGAGGTTGTGCACTTTACACACACCATGGAGCTCCTTGCCCAACGGACTAGGACTACTCTAACGAAACTTGCCTACCACGTAACCTTTCTACGGTACCATCAACATCGCTTGCCTTGGCTATTCCAGTGTCCTGCAGACACCTACCATCGCATGGCACTGACCATCGCATGGCCCATAACATTGTACCAATCGGGGACTCCCGGGTAAACATCTCAACTCTGGATCTCGATATTACCACCACCTACCTGATCAGGGTAGCATTCAATGTGTAACCTCCCCTCTTTGGTGGCACCCGTAAAAGGCACAACGGTAGCCCAAGATAAGGCCTGCCCATACAGGCAAATGTGGCAGCACGAAACAAGTCCGGTTCGATGGCACTCAGTTAACTGTTAATTCATGTTCATTAAGTTTTAACGATAATCATTTGCAACATGAGATCAAGTCATAAACTCAGCATGATAATAAATATATAAATATGATACCACCACCAAACATGTGCAGCAACTCAAATGGCATCAACATGGATGCATCGAGGCATGGTCATCACGACTTATATGGGATCAACATGTATGAATTACTAGCATGAATCATGATAGAATTAACATGAATATAACATGAGCTCAGACAAGCATGTAAATGACCAGAGAACAGGGCATGGTTATGTCACATCAATTTAGCATGGCATAATTAATTTAATTAGCAATTAAATCCAAGCAAATTCAAGTCAAATGAGAAAAGCATCATGTAGCAATTCAAGACACTCATGACAAGAATGTTGTGGCTTGCCTTGGTCAAGTGGAGTGTCACTGAACTCCTGGTTTTCAGCAAGAAAGTTGTGGTCCTCGGAAAATAATTCCAAATAGCGAAACAAAATAAGTCAATTGAAGCCTTCGTTTGTCCAGTGCACCTAGAAATGGAGGAAAGCTACCAAAATTTGCCAACATACAGAGGATTTCTAGACAAAATTATAGAAAAAAGAATCAACTCATTTGGCCTTGTGGTTTAAGAGATATTAGTGGTCAAAGTTGGGTCAAAATATCATTTTAAAATGATTTAACTGAATTTCCAGGGAATTTCTAGAAGCAGCCACGTCGAAGGCGTATCTGGAGAATACGCCTCCACTTGATACCCTTTCGGGTTGGTCTGGGTGGCTGACAGTGGGCCAGACCTGTCAGGTTTAAGTGAGATAGAGAGGGGAACAGGCCCCGACTGCTCCGGCGAGGATGTTCGCCGGCATTGAGGCCCTGCCGGCGTCGAGAGACTACACAAGTGGATAGAGGGGACGATGGGGAGCACGGACATACCCAGAACACGGTGAATGGCGACTGGACGAGGTGGCTAGCTTCGTCTCATGCTAAGGTCGGTGATTGTGCTCTTCGGGGTTGGGATTCCCGCGCGGATTCCACCGGTGAGCAGACCGTTAGGACCAACAGAGCAAGGAGAAGCTAGGGGAAGCAACGGCGAAGCTGGGGAAGCACCAGAGGCGGCTGGATGCGGTGGCGATCTCACAAAGGGGACCCGGTGAGGTCCACTGCCTGGGGCCTCCCCTGCGGGGTTTACAGGGATTTGTGCTCAATTGGAGTAGGGTGGAGATGATTGCGATGCTCAGAAGCGAAGGGGTGCTGGTTTTTATAGGGGGATACGGGATTCCGACGAGGATGCCGCCGGGCAGAAGGAATCGGACCAGTGGTCACTGCGGATGAGCTCGAGCTGTTCCCGGTGGGTCTAGGAGGTCCAGGAGGTGAGCTGGCATGCGTGCTTGTGGATCCCGAGGCTCTGCATCGAGGGGCGATGGGACGCGACGGCGATGGCCACTGCGGCGGCTCTGCGACGAAGAGCTAGGCGGCAGGCAGCGCGGCTTTGCCATGGATAGATGGCGTGCGAGCGTGCATGGAGGCTGGCGACGAGCAGAAGCAGACGCGTGCAACGAGGAGGCGTGCTACACACGGTGGTCGTCACGCGTGCACTCGGTCGAACAATGGTGGCAACGGTGAGGCCTCCGGCGAGCGGCGCGGCTTTGGGCGAGGATAGGTGCCGTGCGGGTGAGCTGCTAGCATTACGAATATGTGGGTTCGGCTGCGGGCTCTTCGGGCGAGGCATGCCCGAGACGGCGACCACTTGGCCATGGCAGAGCACGCCTTTGGCAGGAAGGGCACATGCTCACCCTGTGCACGCGTGCACCGATGATAGCCAGGGGGTGTCCAGCGTGTCCACGGCGTGTAGTGAACATCCAGAAACACACCTGGGGGCTCGGAGGCACTGGGGGAGGTCTCATGCGGATGCCAGCTTCAAAAAGGAGTTTCTATAGGAAACTTTGAGATTTTCTTGAGGCTAAATGGCTAGGCGTTTAGAGCTGAAATTTGGTGTGTTGGCTTCAGTTAGGAAGGTTTACATGTGGTAAAATTTCCATGGCCATATGACCAGTGTGCAGGGTAGCTCCTTCACAATGTGCTACTCTGTCCAGAAATGAAAAAGATTTTCTAGAGGGAAATATTGTACTGAACTTGTTGATCATTTTCCATATAATTATGAGGCATGATCCTAGAGTTCAGCACAAAAAGTTTCAAAGCATTTGGACAAAAAAAGAAGATGCTTGCTTCAAAAACATGGGAAAAATGCTTATTCCTTTAAAGAAAAAGGAATATCTTGTGGAATAAAAATATGGCAAGGCGATGGATGATCAAAGCTTGATCTAGGACATGAGGGAGAAGGGTTTTGGGGTCACTTAGCCTAGGGAAAAATTTTAGGTCCAAGTGATCAAGGCCAAAAGATTTGCAAAACATGAGACAAATAAAATCCAAATTTCAGAAATCAGCAAAAGGGTTTGCAAATCAAAAGAGCCAAAAACCAGGGTGTCACAAACCTACCCTCCTTAGGTTAAATCTCGTCCTCGAGATTTGGTTGCTCAGGGAACAGATACGGATAGGCGGACCTCAGAAAATCTTCCCTTTCCCAAGTAGCTTCTTCCTTGGTATGGTGTGCCCACAGTACCTTGTAAAACCGTATTACCTTGCTACGGGTGGTCCTTTCCATCTTGTCCAAAATTCTGACGGGTTTCTCCTCATAATTCAAATCCTGTGTCAGCTCTAATTCCTTCATATCCACTTGCCTGACTGGTGGTGCGATGCATTTGCGCAACTGTGATATGTGGAACACATCATGAACATCGGACAGTTCCGGGGGTAGTTCCAATTGGTATGCTACCCTTCCTCTTCTAGCCGTTACTGGGAATGGCCCGATGTATCGTGGTGCAAGCTTTACTCAAGTGTGGAATCTCCTCACCCCTTTCATTGGTGTTACTCGATGGTAGGCATAATCTCCGGGCTCAAAGTTCACTTCCCGATGTTTCGGGTCATAGTAGCTTTTCCGACGAGAGTTGGCTGCTTTCAGATGGTCCTGAATCTTCTTGACCTGCTTTTCGGCTTTAAGCATCAAATCTGTACCAAAGATACGGATGTCTCCTTTCTGTGAAAAATTTAGAGGGGTACAACACCTACGCCAACGGTGAAATCTTGAGCTGGACTGATAACTGTTGTTGTAGGAGAATTCCGCATATAGAAGACAGTCTTCCCACTTGGTTCCATAGGCCAGTGCACATGACCTGAGCATATCTTCCAGAATCTGGTTAACTCGTTCAGTTTGCTTGTCAGTGTGCGGGTGATAGGCCGTGCTGTGCTTTAGTGCGGTCCCCAAGGCTTGATGCAGTCGTGCTCAGAATGCGGATGTGAATGTGGACCCTCTATCGGAGGTGATTGTCTTGGGTACGCCGTGGAGGCTAACAATTCGGTACATATATAGCTCTGCTAGCTGATCTGCTTGGTACGTGGTTTGGACCGGGATAAAGTGGGCCACCTTGGTGAGCATGTCCACAATAACCCAAATGGAATCATGGCATCGGGCTGTTTTGGGGAGTCCCACGACAAAGTCCATGCATATGTCCTCCAACTTCCATTGAGGGACCCGTAAGGGTTGCAGCAATCCAGCGGGCTTCTAATGTTCGGCCTTGACTCGGTTGCAAATATCGCATCACACAACATAATAAGCAATATCCTTCTTCATTCCAGGCCACCAAAATGTTGTCCGCAAATCCTGGTACATCTTGGTACCTCCTGGGTGGATGGAGTATGCAGACTCATGTGCTTCTCGCAGTATTTGCTGCCTTAGGCTGTTCTGGTCGAGTACACATAGTCGGTCCTCAAACCATAGCGTCTCTTTGTCATCGACCTGGAAGGGTGCAGCTTTGCCCTGTCGCACCTTCTCCTTGATCTCCTGGATCTCCGAATCTTGTTTCTAGGCTCCTTTGACTTCCTCCACGAGGGTTGGGGTAATATCCATTGTCTTCACATGCAGCGGGTAGCATAGCACCAGGTTGAGACTAGCAAATTCCCTTTATAGTTTTGGATTCATCCCTTTCCAAAGTGCGTGGACCATGCTTGGCTTTCTACTGAGGGCATCGGCCACCAAATTGGCTTTCCCGGGATGATAATTTATCCCGAGGTCATAGTCGTTGACCAATTCCAGCCATCTCCTTTGCCTGAGGTTGAGATCCTGCTGGGTGAAAATGTACTTGAGGCTCTTGTGGTCCGTGTATATTTTGCATCGTTGGCCGATAAGATAATGCCTCCATATCTTCAAAGCCTGCACTACGCTGCCAGCTCAAAATCATGGGTGGGATAATTTCCTTCATGTGGGCGTAGCTGCCGGGAGGCATACACTACAACCTTTCCTTCTTGCATTAGCACACATCCAAGCCACGTCGGGAGGCTTCACAATAAATGTCAAATCCCTTGTGGAGGTCTGGCAAAGTGAAGACAGGTGCGGAAGTTAACCTGGTCTTTAGCTGCCTGAAGATATCCTCACATTCATTGGTCTAGATAAATTTTTGATTCTTCTTTAAAATCTCGGTCAATGGTTTGGCTATTTTGGAGAACCCTTCAATGAATCGGCGATAATATCCAGCCAATACCAAGAAACTTCAGACTTCAGTCACTGTGGTGGGTGACTTCCAGTTCAGTACGTCGGCCACTTTACTGGGGTCTACCGCTACTCCTTGTGCCCCAGAAATCCCACTTCTTTTAGCCAAAATTCACACTTGCTGAATTTGGTGTACAGATAGTGAGCTCGCAGTCGTTCCAACACAATACGAAGGTGCTACGCATTCTCTTCTTCACTCCTGGAGTATATGACGATGTCTTCAATGAATACCACCACAAACTTGTCCAAGAAGTCCATAAAGACCTTGTTCATCATGCCCATGAAGTATGCCGGAGCATTTGTTAATCCGAATGACATGACCGTGAACTCATATAGGCCACATCTCGTGGTCAACGCCGTCTTGGGTATGTCCTCTTTCTTGATCTTCAGCTGGTAATAGCTCGTACGAAGGTCTTTCTTGGAAAATACCCGTGCACCATTCAACTGGTCGAACAGATCATCAATTCGGGGTAGCGGGTATTTGTTCTTGATGGCGACTTCATTTAGTGGGCGGTAGTCCACACACATTCGCAGGCTGCCATCCTTTTTCTTGACAAACAACACTGGTGATCCCCAGGGTGAGGTGCTGGGGCGAATGTACCCTTTCTGTAATAACTCGTCCAATTGCTTCTTCAGTTCTACTAGTTCGGTAGATGGCATTCGGTAGTACTTCTTGTATATTTGGGTTGTGTCGGGAACAATCTCAATAGAAAACTCCTGTTCCCTGTCTAGTGGCATACTTGGCAATTCTTCTGGGAATACATTTGGGAATTCTCTGACCACCGGAATCTTGTCCATGTCATCTGTGGTGATCTGGCATACCAATAACTCTTTCTTTCGTGGCATTCCCCCTCCGGTGAACCGGACTGCTTTTCCGTCTGGGTTGACCAGCTTTACTATTTGTGTCTGAAAGGCGAGGAGGACATGGTGAGCTGTGAGCCAATCTACTCCAAGAATTGCATCCAGCCCCTTGGATTCAAGCAGAACAAGGGCGGCTAGAAACTTCACTTCATATATCTCAATTTTCAGCCCCTTGCATATCCTGTCTGCTCTGAGCACGCCCCCAGGGGTTTGTACCACCACGGTTTGGTCCAAAAGAGAGATGGGAAAATCGTTTTGTGTGGAGAAACTCCGCGAAATGAACAAGTCAGTTGCCCCGAAATCAAATAATATAACGACAGGTATGTTAATAATAGGAAACATACCGATGAACACGTCGAGGGACTCGTGTGCTCCTTCGGCCGAGACGTGGTTGACTCGAGCCTGGCGATAGTTTGAGTTGGGCTGGCCCCCAATGTTGTTGACTTGTGCTGCTGGTTTCCCCATCTTGGTGGGGCATTTCCTGGAATAGTGCCCTGGCTTTCCGCAAGTGAAACAAGTGTCATTGCGAATGCAGTTTTCCTTGAGTTGGGGAGTGATGAAAGGCGTCCCATGGTTTACCAGCTTGTTGGTCGCGGCGTTGTCAATAGTCCAAGAAGGCTTGAAATCGGTCTGAGCAGGCTGCTGAGCGGGCTGTTAGACGCGTGGTTTCTGGAAGAATGGCCCATCGTTGGTCTTCTTAGCTTCATATTTGCACTTGCGGTCATCATTCCCAAACTTGTGCTCAATGACAGACTTGTACACACGTTGTTCTATGAGTGCCTTGTTGACAAGAGTCTGGAAGTATGGAAAGTCCAACATGCTGAGTTGACAACGGAGAGTGGCTTTGAGTCCTCCAAGGAAACGATCTATCTTCCTTTCTTCCATGGCCACATCGTGGACCAAGTATCTTGCGAGGTGGCTGAACTTGTTGAGGTACTCAATTACTGACATGATGCCTTGAACGAGAGCGAGGAACTCCCTCTGCTTGACCTTCAATACTCCGGTAGGGATGTGGTAAGTGCGAAACTTTTCCTTGAACTTTTCCCAGGTGATGTCCTCTTCGGGAGGCCATACTGCCTTGGTATTGTCCCACCAAATTGCTGCGAATCCTTCGAGGTAATAAGTGGAAAATGGTACCTTGTCGGCTTCATCCCAGTGAGCAATCTCCAATTTCTTTTCGATGGTCCTTAGACTGTCATCAACTTCAATGGGGTCTGCTGCTTGATCAAAGCTCGGTGGTCGGGTGCGCTGAAAATCAGATAACTTGGAGCGGAATCCTGGGTTCTGATTCTGTCCCACTATAGTCTACATGCTTCTCAGTAATTCCATGAGATCTTGATTCCTTTTCTCTTCAAACATTCTCATGATCTATTCTGTGGTTGGTGGCTGTGGTGGATGAGGTGGCATCGGTTCTGGTGTCAGTCCAGCTTGCCTGGTGGGTCGACGAACGGGGGTGTCGTCGCCACCAGAGTTGTTGCCTTCACCTACCCTCATCCTATATCCATTCCCAATATAAAGCATCGATGTAATGAGTAACCACCGTAGGGGAAAATAAGTAAAGTGACAGCAAGGTAATAAGAAACACAAAAATGCGGTAGTTGATGACCTTTCGAACCCTTGCGGAAACAAGAAAATCAACCAACGGCCTCCAGAACGGTCCTGACAACTCGGATCTGGGGCATTATTGGAATAACTCAACCGCTTCTCAACACGGCCGAAAAACAGCTCAGAACATGGAGCCGCGTTGATAAGAAGACGGCAGAGGTCCCCTAAGATGTCTGAGAATACAGCTCAGAACTTAGGGTCTCCACTGCGAAGAGAAACTCAACAACAACCCGAGACGGCCGAAAAGCAGCACAGAACACGGTCATGTCGTCGAAAAGAGAAAGAGTAAAATAGGCATCCACCCCGGACGGCCGACTAAGAATCAACTCAGACCCAGGCATGGTGCCACTATGCAAAAGAAAGCGGGCAGGGGTTCGTTGGGGTCACCACTTCAAAACCATCGACGAAACGAGTTAAGAGCAACATTAAAAATAGCCGAATGAAAACGAGATACACACCCATAATTATACATAGAGTTACAACCTCATACATAGAAAACTAGTAGGGGATATCATGACTAACACTGCTCATACGACAGTTGAGAACATGTACGACATTACGATAGATGCGAAACATACTCATGCTGCTACTCGACATCGCTCTAGTCGTGGAAGTGAAGCGGGCACTGACAGTCAGCGGAACGATCGGAGTCACCCTCAGAGTCGGAACTAACAACGTGGATTGTGCTGCGGGAGGTGCTCGTCGGGGTTGGGGATTCCTACACGGATTCCACCGGCGAGCAGACCGTTAGGACCACCAGAGAAAGGAGAAGCTAGGGGAAGCAACGACGAAGCTGGGGAAGCACCAGAGGCGGCTGGATGTGGTGGCGATCTCACAGCGGGGCCCCGGTGAGGTCCACTGCCTGGGGCTTCCCCGGCGGGGTTTATAGGGCTTTATGCTCAATTGGAGTAGGGTGGAGGTGAGTGCGATGCTCAGAAGCGAAGGGGTATGGGTTTTTATAGGGGGAGACGGGATTCCGACGAGGATGCCATCGGGCAGAAGGGATCGGAGCAGTGCTCGCTGTGGATGAGATCGAGCTGTTCCCGGCGGGTCTAGGAGGTTTTGGAGGTGAGGTGGCACGCAAGGTTGCGGCTCCCGAGGCTGTGCATCGAGGGGGCGATGGGACGCGACGGTGATGGCCTCTGTGGCGCCTCTGCGACGACGAGTTAGGCGGCGGGCGGCGCGGTTTTTCCGTGGACAGATGGCGTGCGGGCGTGCGAGGAGGCTGGCGACGAGCAGAAGCAGACGCGGGCAACGCGGAGGCATGCTACCCACAGTGGTCGTCACGCATGCGCTCTGGCGAACAGTGGCAGCGATGGTGAGGCCTTCGGCGAGCGGCGCGGCTTTGGGCGAGGACAGGTGGCGCAAGGGTGAGCTGCTAGCACTACGGACAAGGGGGTGCGGCTGCGGGCTCTTCAGGAGAGGCGTGCCCGAGACGGCGATGGCTCGGCCATGGCCAGAGCACGCCTTTGGCAGGAAGGGCGCGTGCTCACCCTGTGCACGCATGCGCCAAGGGCAGCCAGGGGTGTCTAGCGTGTCCACGACATGTAGTGAACGTTCAGAAGCACACCTGGGGGCTCGAAGGCACCAGGGGAGGTCTCATGCGGATGCCAGCTTCAAAAATGAGTTTCTGCAGGAAACTTTGGGATTTTCTTGAGGGTAAATGGATGGGAGTTTAGAGCTGAAATTTTGTGTGGTGGCTTCACTTTGGAAGTTTTATATGTTTTAAAAATTACAGGGCCATCTGACCAGTGTGCAGGGTACCTCCTTCACAATGTGCTCCTCTATCCAGAAATGAAAAAGATTTTCTAGAGGGGAAATATTGTACTGAACTTGTTGATCTTTTTCCATAGAATCATGCGGCATGATCCTAGAGTTCATCACAAAAAGTTTCAAAGCATTTGGACAAACAGAGAAGCTGGTTGCTTCAAAAACATGGGGAAAAGGGTTATTCCTTTAATGAAAAATGAATATCTTGTGGATAAAAATGTGGCAAGGGGATGGATGATCAAAGCTTGATCTAGGACATGAGGGAGAAGGGTTTTGGGGACACTTGGCCTATGGAATAATTTTAGGTCGAAGTGATCAAGGACAAAAGAGTTGCAAAACACTAGACAAATAAAATCCAAATTTCAGAAATCAGCAAAAGGGTTTGCAAATCAAAAGGGCCAAAAACCATGGTGTCACAAGTAATCACTCAAACCCTCATAAGGTGCTTCGTGTTACCATTGCTCCGTTTAAGAGCGATGAGGCGCTCCCGATGGGAGTGTAGTTGATGAAATCAAATCAGACCGAAAAAAAGGTTAATAATAAAAAGAAGGAAAAGAGCCTCTCTCACTACTGGAAAAAAGGCCTTTAATGGCGCACCTATTTTGGCTACTAATGGCGCACATTAGGTGCGCCATTACTAGCACGATATTAGTAAGTGATAGTAATGGCACACCTATTTTGGCTACTAATGGCGCACATTAGGTGCGCCATTACTAGCACGCCGTTAGTAAGTGATAGTAATGGCACACATTTGGTGTGCCATTAATATCCTGGATACTAAGGGCACACCAGGAGTGTGCCATTACTAAAGCCAGTGGTGCGCCACTAAAGTTACTGCTACCACCACATGTGTGTCTTGTGCTCTGGGTCACTAATGGTGCACTCTCAAGAAGTGCACCATTGCTGTGTTTCTCTACATGCACCATTGATGTACGGTATGTGCGCAATTACTATGAATTTTAGGTTTTTTCTTTTTCTTTTCTGTATTTGCACAGGTTACAAACAGATATAAACAACAGATTTATCGAATACAATAGAAGATTAGTCTCCGAATACAACAGACGATTAGTCTCTAATTAAAAATCATTGTATTAGTCTCCGAATTCAAAATACCAAACAAAGTTAGAACATTACAAGTCTCAAGTAGCGATTTTGTCTTCACATTACAAGACGATATCTAAACTACCATGACATTGAAGAAGAGTGTGTCGGTCACGATGAGCATCATTGTGACCAAAGTGATCTTCATCCGGTTCCTCCTCCACTCCCTCTTCTCCCCCGCTAGATAGCGCGCGTATCTAGCTTCCTCTTCCACCCTTGTGGGGTACCCTTTGTAACTGTTACCGCTAAAATTGTGAACCTGTCTCCGACAATCCTCCCAGTCGTGGTAGACTCCGAAAACTCTACCAATGTACATGACATACGACGGCATCTGCTTTATGCACTGGACAAACAAAACATTAAGAGCAACTTACAGATAATATTTAAGAAGTACATACGTATACAACAAAATTAAGGACCAAAGGAAGAGAAAAGCAACACACATTAATAGCACACGGTTCATGGTCCTAGTAATAAATAGCATCGACTACATATAAGTTGAATGACGACTGTTTAAACTAAGGAGACATACATATATACATACATACATACATACATACATACATACATACATACATACATACATACATACATACATACATACATACATACATACAAGTTCATAAAAGTTTATACAACACACGATCTCTCGTCGATAGTCCAGAACTACATAGCTAGGCGCACGGGCATCAAGACTTTTGACCGCTCACGGTCCGGAGCGTTGGTGAAGCCGCCGTCTTTCCGGATGGTCATGAATGAGCGATCGCCGTCAGCCTACAATCTTAGCATTGTATCTATTTCACGGTTGGACAGTTGACTGTTGAGGTAGAACTCCCCCGTGTTGCGAAGGACATCTTCAGAGATGATTCCTGCCAACTCTGACTGGATGCGAAAGAATTCTTGTCTGAGGTCAGTGTCTTGGATTTCCGACAAGCGTTCGGCCCAGTGCTGGAGATGAGCTGGCAGCATAAGCTATTGCTGGTCCCGTACGAACGCCCGCATGTGATGCAAGGTGGAGTATGCATCCTTCTGACCGCCAGGCGGCTGCTTGACGCAGGCGAACTTTGTTACGTGAGTGAACACATGCGCCCCGTACTTAACAACTTCCTTCTTGAAGGTGACTCCAGATTTGGAGTAGCGCGAGAGAGCCTCATCGAGAACTTTCTTGATATTTGTGTAGTCTTTGTTTGACTCATGGTCCGGGTCCAAATATGTGGCCATGGACCATTTCCGGCTTAGAGCTATGAGTGTGCACTTTGTTTCATCACCGCACACAACACGGATGTTAGGAGGAAAAGAACGGCCGAAATCTAAGCAACCAAATGTACGTTACGGGGATGTGAGGGGATGACTTACTCGGGAAAGTAAGGCATGAGGCAGTTGTCCTTATCCTTGTTCGCCAGAATGACGTCTTGGAGGTAATCACTAGCGAGTCGCCGATCCCCGGGGATGCACAAGAGCTTGGCACGCATGTAGAAGGGGTCGACTATACGATGTCTGGGGTCTTGTCTCTAATGATCCGCATCTCCATACTGAGCACAAATAGCCGAACAAATGTGTAGTGCAGCGGAAAAAGGTGAAACATAGCGAAGATGTCATCAAACCGCAGGAAGATCACACGTCCGATGTCGCAAGCAACAAAGCCCTTTCCCTCTAGCACCTTGGCGGTGAAAACTGGGTATGCCACATCATTCTCTCTGAGACGCCGCGTATCTGTATTCAGAACAATGTCATGTAGACTATTCATAGCACCGGTAGCAGCATCGAGCATTGCAGCAGATAGCATTGGCCTACCCGCCACATGCACCCTCGACATGATTCCGTCGGGTCTTGGTGGCCCGTCTTGAGCACGGATCATCGGTGTCGGCTGGCTCGCAGTAGTGGGACCTTTCGTCCCTCTTGCTTGTCCCTTCTTCTTTGGCTTATCATGTAATGGGACTTTACCTGCTGAGTCAAGGGAGGGGGATAGTTAAGGAGCGAATGGGAGGTGGCTCACTTCTGTTCGCGTCCTCCATTACTAGCAAGGGCACTAATGGCGCACCCGGACATGGTGCACCATTTCTAGTTAGTAATGGCGCACTGGACATGTGGTGCGCCATTAGTGCCCGTATTATCTATAGTTGTTTTTCCAGTAGTGTCTTCTTGTCAGTGCATCTATGAGGGCATTGAGCCGTCCGATCTATTATGCGGAGATGTGAAAGGGTGTAATGATGCTCCTTGGTGTTGATGACGTAAGAAAGATGACAACGGTCCCTTGTGACCTGTCGCATCCGTTCACAGTGATGATGACGCTTTGGTTTGCATGTTATTGAAGTTGTGCTCGCTTCGCCTGTTGGGTTCTCGAGGCTGTGTGAAACATGTAATTTACTGCTATGTTTAAGTAGTGGTGAATATGAAGAGATGCCTCTGTCTTGGAATCCGTAGGGTTGCCTTTCTTTACCTTTTAATTTCTCGTCTTGCGCCGTTTACTTTTACTTTTAACTCGAGGGATCCATTTACCCTTGAGATGGTTTACATATATGGGTTATTTCTTTCTGATTGGCAATCTATCTTCTTTCTCTTCTTTTGTTCTCTGGTTTCCTCTCATGGCTCCAAAACACCGCGCCCACGGGGCTGCTGGTGCTGGTTCTATGCGTGGCACCATCGGCCGTGGACGTTCAAACCAATGTGTGCGTACTCCCCGCGTGGCACGCTGCCACCGAGGGCGTGGAGGTTATTCGAAGAGCTCCTCTGATGCGGCTGTGGATGTGGGCATCTATTCCCATGATTTTTTTCTTGATCTTTGTAGCCGCATTACTGGCCAGTTTCCCCTTCCTTCTTCCTTTTCCTCTCTTGTCTCTGAACTGGACTTGGACGGTGTTTTGCTGCGCCTTCTAGGCTATCGCTATTGCCCATTATGGGTAATGATCTAAGTTGAGAGTTCATCCTTGGTTTTCGTGGAGTCTGTTTGGAGGGTTTTTTCCCTCCGATTCATCCGCAAGGGTGACATCCTCTTTTGTTGGTTCGATGGAGAAGAAACTCTCTCTATTAGGGCCTTTGACGCGGATGGTAACCGACTGGAGCCATGCTGGGAGGGTTCAGGCGACGACGACTCTGGAGGTGCGAGTGATGCTTCCATTTCTTCTTCTGCTGGTGGCTCTCCTGCTAACTCTCGCTCTTCCGACTCATCATCTAGTGGTGGTGCTATCTACTCCAGTTTTGAGAAGGACGTTGATGTCAAGCCACTGATCAAGCGGGCGCGTCAGTAGGACGGGGCTATCAAGCGTTTCCCCGGGCGAATTTTTTCACATAGACTTAGGTTTGTAAACTTTCCGTTGTTTGTGATGATGCTCGACGCAGTGTTGGATGGTCCTTTTGTAATGTAAAGAGTACATTTGTAAGTCCTTTTCTGAATTAATGAGAGTCCTTTTTAACTTGATCGCACTGTTTTGGCATGTGCGGTCCTTTCTTTGGACAAGTCTTTGATCTATCAGGTGCGCGACAGCGCTCCCGATGGGAGTAGCCCCCAAGGCTTCGTTCAATCGCTGACGATTGGGTGAAGGCTCTATTACAGGGTGTCTTGGCAAGTGTGGGATGTAACAAGTGCAAATTATTGCTTCTGTGAGGTTAATGATGCACTTCGAGCCCTCGAGTGCTTGAGTGTAGGATGTTGTGATAGTCAATGATGTCTCAAGGGGATGCGTTTTTTAAAGCGCGTGTGAGCCCCGAGTGTTTTAGTTTAGAGAGAGCGCGAATAATGCCTCGAGGGAGGAGGGTGACATCGCGCTCGAGCCCCCTGAGTGCCATGATATAAAGTGTCTAGAGTGCAAATAACGCCTCGGGGGGAAGGGTGACGTCGTGCTCGGCCCCCGAGTGCCATAGTATAGAGTGTCGTGAGTGCGAATAATTCCTCGAGGGGGAGCGGTATTTAAAGCGCGCTTGAGCCCCAGAATGCCATAGTATAGAGCTTCATGAGTGCGAATAATTCCTCGAGGGGGAGCAATATTAAAAGCGTGCTCGAGACCCTGAGTGCTATGGCTTCCTGTATAATATGGCGAGGCATACTTTTACTGTTGCATTGTTGTATTGTTACACAAGTGGCTATGCGGCCATGTTGAGCAACGCTTTGATTGCTTAAAGAGAGTAGGGGAGGAAATAGACGTGGGCAATCTATGGGTAGAAAAGGCATAGGTTCTCTATGTTCCATGGATTGGCAACATCTTCGTCACTCTTCGGGTTATGTATGCTCCGCCTCCTATCACTTCCGAGATTATGTAGGGTCCTTCCCTCTACGGGGCGATTTTATGCACATTTTCTTGCTTTAGTCGAAGCACAAGGTCTCCTATGTTGAAAACCCTAGTGCGGAGTCGGCTGCTTTGGTAGGTGCATAGCTTCTCTTGATACCCTTCTGAACATGATAGGGCTATCTGACGTGCTTCGTCTGCCAAGTCCTTCTCGTCTTCGGGTGCCTCCTCTCCCTCTTCTTCTTCGTATCCGGTGATGCGCGGTGTGTCGAATCTTAGGTTGTGTGGGTGTACTTCTTCCGCCCCGTACACCATAAAGAATGGAGTGTATGGGGTAGAGGCATTGGGTGTAGTTCATAAACTCCATAGGACAGCTGGTAGCTCTTAGACCCAATTGTCCGCAGCTTGCTTGAGTGGTGTGAGGAGCCGCTTCTTGATGCCACCGCAAACCAAGTCGTTGGCTTTCTCGACCAGCCTGTTGGACTGCGGTTGCGCGACTGATGTGTAGTTGATTTTCATGCATAGGTCCTTACAAAAGTTCTGAAATATCTGCTGTAGAGTTTATGTCGTTGTCGGTGATGATGATGCGCGAAACTCCGAAGCGGAAGATGATTGCTTTGATGAAGTTTACGGTTGTTAGGGCCGTTGAACTGGTGATGGGCACCGCCTTGATCCACTTTGTGAACTTGTCGACAGCAACGAGGAGATGAGTGCGGCCTCCTATCGAGGACTTTTTGCGAGGTCCCACCATGTCGAGTCCCCAAGTCGTGAAGGTCAAGGCTAGCGATATTGTCTTGAGTTCAGATGCTGGTCCGTGAGATCTGTTGGAAAATTTCTGGCAGGCGACGCGGCATCGCACGATGTCTTCTGCGTTTCTCACAGCGGTTGGCCAATAAAATCTGATCGGAAAGCTTTGTCCACCAAGGCGCGGGTGCTCGCGTGGTGGCCGCAAATTCCTTCGTGGATCTTGAGTACTAGTGTTTTGTCGTCTTCCTCTTCGATGCATCTTTCGAGAACTTGAGAGATGTTGCGTTTGTAGAGCTCCCTATTGATTATGGTGAAGGCCTTGGATCGTCGTGTGATACGACGTGCTTCTATGACGTCTTGCGGTAGGATGTTGTGTATCAGATAGTTGAGGAAAGGTCTTGTCCACCCTAGTCCTTCGAATGGTGGAGGTTCTTGTTCTGCAACTGTGTTGCCGACTTCTTCCTCAACGGCCGGGTCTGCTACTGCCACTTGCTCAGGCCCGGTGGCTTTGTCGACTGTTGTGCTTGTGGTGTCGGTATCCTTGGTCGCGGATGGTTTGGCTGCCTTTGGTGTCTGATGCTTTCGAGAAATACGCCGGGTGGTATTGTTCCCCGGGTAGATCCGATGTTTGCGAGCTCGTTTGCTTATGTGTTATTTGCCCTAATGGCATAGTTGAGTTTGCACCCATCAAAATCGCCTTCTAGGGTGTTGTAAAGCTTTTGTTATGCTGACATGTTGTCTGCGACCGCTTTGCAATCTCTCATTGTTTGCTGGATGACGAGGTTAGAGTCGTCGTAGGTGAGCAAGTGAGTGGCACCGCAGGCTTTCTCCATGCGCATTCTCTGAAGAAAGGCCTCGTATTCTGCTTCGTTGTGGGATGCCTTCTCAAAGTTGATCTGTAGTATGTATCTTAGCTTTTCTCCCTTGTGGGAGATTAATACGACGCTCGCTCCTGCTCCTTGCTGCGTTTTTTATTTGTCGAAGAACATCTTCCAAGAGTTGGAGAGGTCCGAGGGGCGAGTGTTTGGACTTCCATCCACTCGACCATGAAATCGGGGAGGATTTGGGCTTTGATAGCTGTTGGGCGCTTGAATCTTAGGTCACGGGGACTGATTTTAATATTCCACTGGGCGACTCTTCCTGTAGCGCTTGGGTTTTTTTTACTTTAAGGACTGTGAAGCATGAGCTCCACATTATTTTATTGCCAAAGGGAGAACAAAAAGTTCTCAAAGGGGTACAGGGGATTTACATGCAAGGTAAAAAATAAAAGAACTTACCTATACAATATACTGCAGATTATTTATCCAAGAGAGTAATCTATCTCTAGTATCTCCCTGAAATCTATGTGAAAGCAGGGTGATATCATGCACAAAGTGCCTTCTCCTGGAATTGAAAGTTGGTCTCTCATTCCTGAAGGTTTTGCCATTCCTTTCAGTCCAAATGCACCAGGCTGCAGTGAGAACCACCTCCAGGAAGAAAGGATGTCCAAAGGAGATTTTGGCCTGGTTGAGGTTATTAACAAGATTACCATCCTAGGACCATTGGATCTGTAGGTAACACCATATGCTTGAGCTAAAGGAGCAAGAGAAAAAAGATGCATCATGTCTTCCAAAGTGTGATTAGGACACATGATGCAGGTATTGACCTCCTGTGGAGACCTCCAGTGTCTCCTGACCATAAGGTCCTTTGTATTCAGCCTATCAAACAGCAACAACCAACCAAAAACCTTTATCTTCATAGTGCATTTGCTTTTCCATAGCAATTTAGAAATTGCATCATCTGGTAAATGGGAATGCATAAGCATATAGAAACTGTTAGCAGTGTAACCATGAAGACCAGGCCAAGTCCAGATATCTTTATCAGTGTTGGAGAGGTGCAAATTGTGCAACCAGTGACTCAAGACTTCTAACTCAGCTACAACCTACTGTGATAGTGGCAGGTAAAAAAGGGAGCTGACCTCAACAGCAATGATGAAATCTTGTACAAACAATTTGTCATCTTTCAAAAATGAGACTAAATGTGGGAATCTGTCTCTGAGAGGTCTATGAGATTTATTTTAAATCCAGCCATCAGACCCAAAAAACAAAGAGTCTCCAACATTGACCTGGATGGAGACCACATGCCTGTACAGATCAGCCAGTTTAAGGATGTCCTTCCACCAAAAAGAACCACACATTACAGTGGCATGTGGGACATTACCATTATAATAAAAAGTCCAGATGAGACAGACCCAAGGGGTGTCATCCTTGTTGTAGAATTTGTGGAGATGCTTCAGTATTAGGGCTTTGTTTTGGAGCTGAAGGTTCATGATTCCCATACCACCTTTGCTTTTAGGCCTGCATACCAAGTCCCAGGCAGCAAGGGATTTCCTCTTAGAATCAGAGTTGGCTCTCCACAGACACTGCCTTTGAATTCTCTCTAGCTTCTTAATAATTCCTTCAGGAATGGAAAAGGAGCAAAGATGACAGATTGGCAGGGAAGAGATGACAAAATTTAGTAAATGCAATCTTGCCCCCTGGCTTAACAGTGCAGAACTGGCAGTGAGCCTCCTCTCAACTCTATCCACAAGAGGCATGAGAGCTTGAATTTTTGGCTTAGTAGTGCCCATTGGTAGGCCCAAATATGTGAAGGGCATCTTGCCAATGGAGCAACCAAAAACAGCAGCCAGCCTATCAGCTTCCTCTGTAGGAACATTCAAAGGAATCATTGAAGATTTATTGAAATTCACTTTGAGTCTAGTAGAAGAATGGAATCTTATGAGAATTTCTTTGAGGGAAATAATTTGATCTTCCTTGGCAGGGACAACAAGAATTGTATCATCAGCATATTGTATGATGGGATAGAAAGGATCATGTGAAGGAATTGGTAGAGCTAGGACCCCATCATTCATCATTTGATTAACAATGGACTGGAGCAGATCAGCAGCCAAAACAAACAAGAGGGGGGAGAGAGGATCTCCTTGCCTGGCCCCTCTCCTGCAGTAGAAGTTTTTGCCAGGGACTCCATTGAGCAGGATGGAAGATGAACCAGAAGTCAGAATATCTTTTACCCAGCCAATCCAAGTTTCACTGAACCCTTTAAGTTTAAGGATTTGTAAGATGATCGCATGTTCAATGGTGTCAAAAGCCTTGGAAAAGTCCATCTTGAGAATTAGTAAAGGGAGCTGAGATTGTTTACACTGGTGGATATATTCAAAACCCAAGCCAAGAAATCCTGAATGGATCTAGATTTCAGAAATCCATACCGATTTAAATGGATACATTGAAGAATAACCTTCTGTAACGTGTTAGCCATCAATTTAGTCAGAAACTTCAGACACGTATTGGTCAGAGAAATTGGCATGGTATCATTGGGTCCTTCAAGTGCAAGCATTTTAGGGATTAGGGCAATAAGAGATCCATTCAGACACTTGATCTTAAGCTGACCAGAGGAAAACTGTTGGATGAGATCCAGAAAATCCTTCTCAACAATGTGCCACCATTTCTTCAAAAAGAGACCATTAAATGCCTCAGGTCCAGGGCCCTGTATATAGGTAGCTCTTTGAGGACCTCTTCAATTTCAGACTTGGGAAAGGGCAGAGACAAATCCTCTAGGCCCAAGACAGGTTGTACTAAGGATGGCAAATCAAACATCATGTAGATGCCTTGAGTAACCCCCATTCTGCCTTTGAAAGAATTCTTGTTGTCCCTGCCAAGGAAGATCAATTGCTTGCCCTCAAAGAAATTCCAAGACAGGTTGTACTAAGGATGACAAATCAAAAATCATGTTGATGCCTTGAGTAACCCCCATTCTTCATTGTGGCGAGTGCTTGAATTTTTCTAGGTTGGCTTCGATTACTCGGGCGGACACCGTGTATCCTAGTAGCTTGTCGGCCGGTACGCCGAAAACGGACTTCTTGGGGTTGAGCGTGATACTGTAATGGTTGACTGCTCCGAAAGTTTCTCGCAGGTCTTCGAGTAGTGTTTTTCCTTGTAGGTTTTGATGACGATGTCGTCTACATAGACTTTGACGTTTCTTCCTATTTGGTCCTTTAAGAACGCCTGCATCATCTGCTGATAAGTTGCTCCGGCGTTCTTTAGCCCAAAGGGCATTGTCTTGGTGCAAAATATGCCATATGGGGTGATAAATGATGTATGTTCTTCGTCTTCTTCCTTCATCCTTGTCTGGTTGTAGCCTGAGTACACATCGAGGAACGGGAGGAGGTCGCACCTTGCGGTGGAGTCGATTATCTGGTCTATCCTTGGTAGGGGAAAGTGATCCTTTGGGCAATGTCTATTGACTGGTCCGTAGTCTACACACATACGTAGCACGTCAGTGTATTTTTTGGGTACTAACACGAGTTTTGCGACCCATGTGGCCTTCTTTGTTTTGCGGATAAACTTTGCATCAAGCATCCTATTTACTTCCTCGTTGATGGCTCTGCACATTGGTTCGGAGAATCGTCGCAGCACTTGCTTTGCTGCCATGGTGTTTGGGGAGATCTGTAGTGCGTGCTCGGCGAACTCTCGCGGGACTCCAAGAATGTCGGCTGGGCACCAGGCGAAGATGTTCCACTATTCATGGAGAAATTTTATGAGGGCACTCGCCTGTTCTTCGGGTAGGTGAGCATTGCTCATTACTGTCTTTTCTGGGTCTCTTGGGTGGACCTGATGGGTTCTTGTGTCGCTATCGACGCTGAAGTCTCAAGTGATCTCCTTTATTTTGCTTCGACTAGCGAGTGGGAAAATGCTTCTGTCCACCACCATGGCTATTTCTTCGAGTTCCTACTTTGCTTCGAGTGTGTTGGAGACTTGGTGGAAATCATGGTCGTATTTGTCTGATCGGAGGAAGCGTCCGTTGATCGTGATGACTCCTGCGGGTCCTGGCATCTCGAGCTTGAGGTATGCGTAGTGTGGGATGGCCATGAATTGGGAAAAAGCCGGTCTACCAAGTATGGCGTGATATTGTGATTGCCAATCTACCACTTCAAAATCGAGGGTATCTCTTCTGAAGTTGTTTCCGTTCCCGAATATGACATCGAGGTTGATCCTTCCTATCGACGAGTTTTTTTGCCTGGCACGATGCCATAGAGGGTGATATCTTAATTTTTTAATGCGGAATGCAGGACTAACATCTTGCGCAGGGTGTTGGAGAAGATGATGTTCATGTTGCTGCCACCGTCCATGAATACTCGTGACACATCATAGCCTCCTATATGCGCCTCAAGGATAAGTACGGTGTGTCTTGGTCTTGGAATTGCCGGCGCGTTGTCCCTTTGTGAGAAGGCGATGCTGACCTCCGAGTCGCATAGGTAGTAGGGTTCTTTTACTTGGAGTTCAGTGGCCATGTAAGCTTGGAGGTTGCATTCTTGTTCATTATTTTTCGACGGGCACCCTTCTTGGATCATGTATACCCAGCCACGGGTAGGTGGGTAGGCTTCCTCCCTGTCGCGTGTTGATGCTGGGGCCGTTCCTCGGGTGCACTTTGCTCTGCGTTGTACGTCTTCTCTTTGCTCCTTGGAGAGTTCATTGAAGAGTCAGCAGTTCCCCAAGGTATAGCTCGCTCTGAGCCTTCCTTCGTCGCCCTCGAAAGAGTGTATTGTGCAGATCCCATCCAACTATTCTTGGGTTGTGAGGGTGTAACAACCCGGAAATTCCACCCTAATTAAACAAATTGCTTGTTGCTATATTTTGTTGATTGTTCGAATTGTTTGAAGTATTTGTTTCGCCAATTTATTAATTGCTGAATTATTTCCCCCCTCTTTCTCGTACCGGCATGCATGACCGAGAATTTCCACCATATCACATGACCTTTTGCGACAACGGGTTTCACCTGAGCACCGTCGAAACTTCCGGCACACGACCAGCCATCGACATCGGAACGAAAACCCCGTTTATTTAATAAACGTATTATTTTATTGGGCACCGGAAAATGTTCTCGAAACAATATCAAAGTGGGGTACAAGTGACCGGATCACCGCGCTAAGCGCGTGGTTCGAGGTTTCGTCCGAATCGGAGGTCGTACGGAATCTCGGCGGTGAGAAACGTGAACATCAGGCGCGAGAGAGAGAAACCGGGGGTGTTTGTGAAACCTACCAGCCAGCCAATAAATAAATAGACCACCACTCTCTCCCACCCATTTTAAGGTTTCCCCTAGTGCAACTTTGCATCCACCCCCTTAGAATTGTCTAAGATCTGCCTCCAAACCCCCAGATCCCGAAAATTCTAGCCTTCTCTCATTGTCGGTCGTCAAATCTTGGCATCAATGGGCCAGATAAGGCCACGTCACCCCCAGAGGGGATCCCGCAACCTCTCCACCGCCTCGGGCCCTGTAGGGCCCTGGAGCTCCTGCGGCGGCCCGCATTGTGCCAGATCTTAGCCACGAGCCGCCGCCGGCCGGCCACCGTCGCCCCGCCTCCGGCCGCCCTCCGGTGGGGCCGAGCCGCCGCCCCGCGCCTCCTCCCCCCTCTCCTTCTTCCTCTCATCCTCTTCTTCCTCTCCTTGTGCAGACCCAAGATGACATGGCGCCCGAGCTCCAGCTCGGTGTCGCGCTGCCCGATCTGGCCGCCGCTGGTGTCCCCCCGCGCGGATCCAGCGACCTCGGCCTCGCCTCGGTCGTCCTCAGCCGTCCCCTTGACTTCCCTAGCCTCTCGTTCCCTCACTGTCACTTTACCGGCCGTTCCCAGCCCACCATGTACGTTGTCCAGCCCGAGCTCGACCCCTCTATAATTTTCTAAGTCCTTTTTCTGTTTTTTCTTTTACCCGTTTTGCGATTACATTTTGCGAGAGACTTGTAGCCCGTATGAGGTCAACCCCAAAATGAAATTTGTGCTCTTTGATGTTTTCTACAATGTTTATTTAGGATGTTTTTGTGTTTGAGCTCATTTGGATGGTGTAAGTGCCTGTGTCACACTGCTACTTTCTGTTTTCTGCAGAAACTATTATATTTAGCAATGTTTGTTTGATGTTTGCCTCAAATCCATGCATCATATGCATATGCTTTCTTCACAAGGATTGCTCAGCATCATGTTTACTTTAACCCCATGTATTTACTTGTCATGAAGCCATGATGTAGGTTTCTCCATGTTGCTCCAAAGTAGAGTACCTGTTAATATGTCATACTGTTTGCATATTTTTGCATCTTGGCTAGCCTTGTAATATTTGAGCCATGCCTCCTATGATTTCATCCCAATGGAATGCATTGCTCCTTTTCATGTCTAATTTCATGCTATATACTAATATGACATGTTATCGTTCATGTTCATGTAGTTTCTGAGCTCCCAAACTGCCTACTTGATGTTTCTGTCAACTACTCTGTAATTTTGCAAAGTGTGTAGTATGTTTTACCTGTTTTGCATGCTTGTTATATATTAATCCATGAGTCTTTTGACCACAAGTATATTTATGGGTTGTTCAGCATCATATAGACTCCATGTCCATGTATTGCTTTGCATGTTTCTATAGTGAGGCTATTACTTTTTCTACTGTCTATAGAGCATGTTAACATTGCTATTGTCTGTTTTCCAGATTTCACCAAGTCCTAAACCAGTAGCATAAATTAGCTTTTTGCATGGCTTATATCTATGTAATATTTATGCTTCTGTACATGAAACCTTTATGCCATGTCTTGCTTATCATGTCTACTATAAGTGCATATCGACTTTGTACATGTTTGCAATCTTTAGCATGTTGTTGCATTGCTCTTAAGTGTGCTACCTATTGTTGGCAGATTGTGTTCATAACTTGCGTGGCTTCTATCTTTTTAACCGTAACTCCTCTTGGGGTATTCTTTATATGTAACTTGACTAGAATTTCATGTACATTATGATTGTGATATTGTTTGTTGTTTTTAACAATATAAAATATGGTTTTGGAAAGAACAGTACCAAGTGCTTAAATTGTCATGGGGTACTTAGTTATATGGCATGTTTAGGATTTTTCCTCACATAAATTGACTAGCATAGATAGTTTACTTTATGCTTCACCTCTTGAAATGATTGTGTGATATGCCATGCTTGTCTGATATGCCATGTTAACAACCTTTGCTCATCTTGTGTATCTAAACAACTTGAACCATTGTAAGCGTGAATCGTCGTGTGAGATCGATACTTAACTTAACCTGCTAGTAACCGCTCTAGACAGTAGATGTGATATCGTTATGCTTTGTCTCATGTTTCCTTCTTGTTATTTGTTTTCCTGTGATTGCGTCGTAGTAATAGAGGCATGTTCGTTGAATTGATTTCCAGCGTTTCCTTCTTGTGTGCTCCCGCGGATACTCTCGAAGACGTTGCGAGCATGCGTTCGACTACACCTTCGGAATCATCTTCTGAACAGGTAAGGGGGAGCATATATCATGCTTATAACTTTCAGGTCACTTGCCTAGGTATAATATAGAACGATTGCTTGATCCTACCACCTCATATTCATGCCTCTCAAATAAACCCAAACAGCCATGTCCCCCACATCCCAACAAACCTTTGTTTGGCCATGTACCTTGCTTGCTTAACCACTGCTTAGTATGCATATTAGGATGCTATAAAATGCTCCCCTATTACTCCTTGAATTGGGCTATCACACTATTATATTGTTGTGGATGAAATTATTATTATGATGTTGACTATATTCGACGAAGGATGGAAGGTCAGGCTTTGTTCCATTCGAGTCACCTAGGATCCGAGTTCCGGGTATTGGTTCCAAGACAGAGCGTGCCTAACCATGTGTGGGATGCTATGGGGTCCCCTTTTCTTACCTATCTATCTCCAAAAATTTCTAGTCGTGGCCCAAGATGATTTTACCATTTGAAATGTGTGTGTGCAATGTCTGGATCCCCTCGCAGTTTTAAAACAACTCGGTCTAGTGGGGACAGTGTTTCCTATTGGTTCAACCTGTCCAGCTAAGGACCCAGCCTCAGATGAGGAGATACGGATAATCCATACATGCGACAGACGGTAGAGACCAGATCGAGAGCGCGAACGGCTCTTGAACTGGATGTCAACTCACCGGGGGCCACCCGGAATTGTGCGATGTTGGTTAGAGGGACTATGACGTCCGGTTCTCTCGGAACAACTCTTCAATGGGTGTATTTAAAGGGACTGACTAAGAGAGCTTGGCGTGTGTGCGGAGCCTTGTAATGGGTAGTTGGTACACCCTTGCAGGGTTAAATCTTTTCGAGAAGTCGTCGTTGGGGTTCGTAGAAGAAAACACAAATTTTTCCGAACTAGCATTTCCCATAACACGGAGAGGATTGCGGAATAACATACCTCGGGGTGTAGTCCATTGCGTGGGAAACGTTCCCGCAAATGTGGCTGGTGTAGTCGAACGAAGTTAACAGCTCCCTAGCTGTGCTAGCACCATGTCGGGTGGAGTGCATCACGTGTAGCACCTCGTAGTACTTGCACACGTACGAGACTCGATGACGACCTCCGATCTTCGATCCAACAAAGGTGGCGGAAGTAGACCTCTGGAACCTGAGTTTTGGCAGCACGATGGCCTCCGTGTAGCGGAGATGCCTCAATCCCACTATAGGCTCCAAACAAGGGGAGCCCACCGTGGAAGATACGCACAAGGGGAGAAGACTGGAGAAAACCGATCTCAATTAGGAGTTGTATTTATTTTCTCACGAATTTCAACGTGTTAAATATGTTCGCCCTGCCCATTTATATATAGGTAGACGGGAGGGAGTCAACCCTTCTCCCCTAGCAAGGTGGGACTAAAGTCCCTTGCTAGGGGGAGGTGGCCAACCAAGGGAGGAGGGGGCGCACCCCTCATGGGCCCTAGGGCGCCTCTCTCTCTCTCTTTTTATTTTTCCCTTTATTCTTCCACTAATGGGCCTCATTCATAAATAAGGCCCATTGCACTATTTAATTATAAATAAAATGTTTCTAATTATTAATTCAATTAATTAATAACTAAAACATATTGTTCCTTCTCCCGGTGATCCGGAACACCTTCCAGCTCACTCCGAAACTCCTTCGGGTCAACACGGAACTTTTCCGGTGCTGCTTCCTTTATTCTCCTGTAAGTCAGATAGTTCCAAAAAGGTCTCCGATTTCATCGAGCCCTTAAGTGTGTTACCCTACGGTCCGAGAAAACTTCAGTCATGACCGAGATCAGGGTACAGTCAATGATCATCAGTGGGACCTGGATGCCCATAATTACCCCTGTGCATTCCGGATATCAAAACCGATTAGACCTTACGTTGTATAGCATTACCTTTGACATCGATACTGGATTAGTCCAAGATTCGATAAATTACATCCTATGTCTGGTTCAACCTCGTTACCGATAAATACGTATTCACTCGTTCCGTGATATTCATCCCCGTGACCTAGTCACACGCTGCACAACTTTATGGATGGAATCTTACCGAGTGAGCCCTGAGTATATATCCATCACATGGATTGACAAATCCTGCTCTTGTAACAATACTCCTCAACATATCTCAACGAGATACCCAAGATACAACCGTTATGGCCTGCATATTTCTATTAGGCGGTGGGTTGTTGGTCAAAGCATCCGAGAAGATAGCAAGTATGCAAGTACTCACGGTCAAAGGAACAGTCTACTACGTTCTGTAATTACAAAACTGAACCTTCATAAGTTTGATCATGTTGAAATGCTTACATTGGGTAATGTTCATCACGTCATTCATCCAATGAGGTGACCTCATAGTCAATTGACTTAATTGTCCATGATCGCGAAACAACGATCATCATGTTGACCATGAACTAGTTATTGATGCAGAGGCTAACTAGGAACGTTGAGTGTTTCTATACCACACATGTACCATTGTTTCACCGATACAGTTCAAGCACGGTATTAAATTGGTTATGAACTTGCTTAGATATATTGGAATAATCATATACTATTTGCCTCTATAGAATATATCCAATAGTCTCCCACTTGCACTAGAGTGCTAATAATCTAGCCGCATTTTACCGATCATAATCATCTTATCATATAAGTGTTAATTGATCATGCTTGCTCATGGAAATAGTTTCGTCAATGGTCTGCACTAATTCAGATTCATATGTTTACTTCGCAACTAGTATTGGTCAACTAGTTTGACATGCCACTCATTATCATATAATGGTTGGATATAAGTTTCGCGGGAGAGTGAGACTACTATTTCACAGTATCCTCTAATGATCTATTGGTTCATTCTTCAGAAGACTTATCCACGGTCATATATACTGGGAAATACACTCAGCCACAAGTCTAAACTTCTTACGCTAAACTTTATCCATATGTCTACTATCTTAAGTAGTTTTATGTTTGTAGTGTTTTGAATCATGAATCTCTGGCTCACTTTTCTTTCATATCTTTGGTGATGTCTCTAATTTTATATATAGACCCATAATATGGCTTGCAATTGTAATCTTGTATTAGATTCAAGTCTATTATCCTTTCTATAATTTAGAGCATTGTCCTGAGTATTCCTCATATACTGAATGCATCGACCTTATTCAGATTCAATGTTTTACTCCTAAAGCACATCGGAATCTGTTCTTCTTTGAAGAACTTTTGAGTCATTCTTTTGTTGGATTCACATCACATGATTTATGGTAGAATCATATGTCAAAAAGCATATAAGATCACATGTCCAAGTACATGGTGCATCTTATTGGAAATATGCCCTAGAGGCAATAATAAAATTGTTATTATCATATTTACGTGTTCATGATATATGTTTATTTTCCATGCTATATAATTGTATTAACCGGAAACATAATGCATGTGTGGTTACATAAGCAACACCACGTCCCTAGTAAGCCTCTACTATATTAGCTCATTAATTAATGATGGTGATGGTTTCCTAACCATGAACATGAGTTATTTATTAATTAATGGGATCATGTCATTAGAAGAATGACGTGATGGACAGACCCAACTAAGCATAACAATATTCATCGTTTCATTAAGTTTATATTGGCATGCCTTTTTGTTAGACCAAGTATGTGATCAGAGGGGGAGGGGGTGAATGATCACTTCAAAATTTCGCATGAAACTTTGAAGTGAAGCCTAACACAGCAATCGAAACTATTCAACAGAAGGGTAAACAATGAAGCAGAACTTGATCGAAGCAGAACATAGCGAATCAAAAGTATCAAATCAATTGCATCGAAGCAGAACTCTGAAGCAATTGACAAACAGAATGTAAGTGCGGAAAGTAAAACGAACTCTTGACTCGGCGATGTTTGTTCGACCAGTTCACACTCTGCAAAGTGCTACGTCTGGTTGGAGGGACTTGTGATTGAACACAGGAGCTAACCTCTCTCCGTCCATATCTCCACTGCACCAATCTCCTTGAGCTTGGTCAGTTCTTCACTCTTGGTTGATTATTGAGGAAATCACCGAAACCTTTGACAAACTGGACTTCGAGGCGACAATAACTCTTCGCTCTCTGAAGAACAACTCTCTAACCGTCTAGGAGAATTGCAGTTCTCCAAGATAACAAGGCTAGCAAACTTCTTCCTAAGTCATAATGAATCATCTCAGATCAATAGGACTTATGCTTCGGTGTATTGGTATTTGAAATGCTTCGGTGGGGTTGCTCTCTCTCTCTCTCTCCTCTGTTGGGAATCAATGTTTGAGCAGCCACCCGGCCAATGAGGGCGGGGGTGGGGTATTTATAGGCAGCAATCCCAAGGTGCAAAATGACTGAAGTGACCCGATGTGACAGCTTGACACCTGTCCGCAACGGTCATATTTCCAATCAATGCGCAACTTTACTTGCAGTCCAAGTAAAGCTGACTCACAGACTTGGTTTTGCTTCAGGAGCCGAAAGAACAAAGTCTTCGCTGGTGAAGCATTACCTAGCTCACATGAGATTTCTTCGACTCTGGTTTCTCATTGGTTTCGATTTGATCTGAGTCTTTTCATCAAGACCTTCGGAGTACATTTGCTAAACCCCTCTTGATAGTACGGTTTTTCCTACGACTCAAAGAAGTAAAAAGAACTATGCAAAAACAACTAAGTCTTGTGTCATCTTGATCAACTTCTTCGATGAGACGTGCTTCAGGATTCCTTATCTTTTTAGGGGTCGACATCCGTGATGTGCTTCGCTCCAGAGGATATGCTTCGATAAAAGAGTAAATCTTCGTTGAAGCTTTATCACCAACCTATAACTTCAGGAACCTAACCATCTGTTTCACACTAGAAAACTTGTTAGTTCCTCTACTGTTTTGACCAACAATATCCAAAACTCATGAGGGTATAACTTTGCTCTTACAATCTCCCCATTTTTGGACTATTGTTGACAAAATAGGCATCGATAAAAGATATGGAATTTTGAATTTGAGTTGAGAGCAAACTCTAAGATATGAAGCTTTTGACTCCCCCTGAATGCAAGCATCGAAGATTTTTATAATCGAAGTAAATGCTTGTTGAAGAATATCATCAATGGGAAGCCTAACACATATCCTAGGGAATTAATTGCATACAGAGATAATTTGTCTTGAAGAATATGCAATCATCCGATAACCTGTGAACTTAAGGAAAATAACCACCTGCAAGATAAAATATTGAAGAGCAGTTTGCAAGCACGGGGTTATTAACATATACAAAGATAAAACAGTTCACAACCGAAGTAAAACGTTAAGATACAACCCAATCGAAGTGAATGGAATGTTTGTCGAATCTTAACACACGCAAAATCGAATCGAATCAAAACCCTAAACCCCGCAGCGAATCTAAACTCAATCGATGCTACTTTCTCCCCCTTTTTGTCAAGAATTGGAAAAAAGGTTGATAGGCAGATCGAGAGCATTTAAGCGTTAGCTGCACCCCTGGGACCCTGCGGAATGTCTTCGCCTGACGAAGAAGCATCGCCTGAAGTATCGCCTTCGGTCGAAGCCGGTGACTCTTCCTCGTCGAAGTCCATCGGCGCTTGAAGCAATTCAAGGTCGCTGTTATCGAGGGGATCGTCTTCGTGCTTCGATGTGTGGGAGTCTTCATCAGAGAATGTATCCGGGCGAATCTGTTCGGCGGAGTTAACAAATAGTACTTCTTCGATTTTCTCCAGCGGTGGGATCTTGGGGTTGGGGCGATCAACTGCATCATGTCTGGAAAAGTTCCTCTGCAGATGTGGGTACTCCTTGAATATTCGATCGGCTTCAAGTTTATTCACAGAGTTAAACTTCCTGAGGCCTTTCCATGAGTGACGCTTCAATACCTTCAAGTATTGGTTGTTGTTCATAGCAATGTTTCCAACGCGATTGATCTCATCAGATAAGTGTTGCATCTGTCTTTGATTTCCTTCGATGAAGTTTTCTAGCAGCTGTTGGTTTTGAATGGCAACCTCGAAGTGATACACTTCCTTCTGGTAACGCTTCGACATGTTGCGCTCATTGATGTGCTGTCTGACACCTACATAAGTTGCAAAGGGGTCATTTGGCCGCCTGAAGATATTCATTGTATCGCGGACAGGAGGACAGAACAGCTTCGGGTGATGCTTCGCTGTGAATTCTTCGCTGCGTCCATGGTTGCAAATGGCTTGCAGCCAAGGAGCATATGGCTTCAGTTGATTTACCAATTCAGCAGCTTGTACCATGTTTCGAAGAAAACAATCCTCGAAGTCAAATACATGTCCATGGGTGAGCTTCATAAGAGCATGACGAGTTGGATAATGTATATTTGATTCTTCATTCGCTGTACTGAGAGGCATCAGGGAGTTTGACAGGATATAGAACCATGTCTTGGAATTGAACACCAGATGCTTCGGGCAAATGTTTTCTGGCATGAGATCTCAAGTGACTTCGGGATCCAGTAAAGATGCGAATTCAGCTTCAGTGGGATCCGGTAACATGTGAACCTTTGCAAGTTTTCCAGTGTGTCTTGGAATGTTCACAATTTCCATGAATTCTTCGGAGTACATCCTGAAGACTTTCCCTTGAATCATCCATTCAAGAATCCAAGAGCTAGTGTCTTCTGGGGTTCCAGAGACATAAAGTGTAGCATAGAATTGCTTCACTAGCTCGGAGTTGAATGGTGTTTCCATTGCAAATAATCCTGTGAGATTCTGAGCTTCGATAGTTTCAACTATGTTCTGGAAGCAGGTGGCAGCAGACAAACTGTGCATATCCAAGTACTTGTGTCTGAACAGAACACCTTTCTGGCAGTAAAGCTTCGTGTACAAAATCTGCTGTTCAGCTGTCCAGAATCGAAGATCATGAGCAGTTCTTGGTGATTCATATGGACTAGTGCCAAAGAATCTAAGCTTCTTGCGATGAACTTCAATGTCCAACTCAGGACCGTGCCTTCAAGAAGTTCCTTCTCCCATGAAAATGGGAAAAGTCTCTCTGGGGTAGAGTGAGTCCAACTGGGTGTCTTGAGCAGGTATGCAATGCCTTCGGGCATCTGTGATTCGCCTCGGCGGTTGAGTGACGATTGCCAACTCATTGGCTTCGGCCTCTGCTTCGACATCAGCTTCGGCATTTGCTTTAGCATGACCAGCTTGCACTTGGGCTTCTTCTTCTTTTTCTTCAGACTCCTCAGCAGAGTGAGCTGAAGAGTAATCTTTGTCTGGAATGGCTTGACGGGGTGGAGATGGTTGTGGAGCAAAATTGTCTTGAGCGGATGGTTGTGGAGCAGGTTGAGGTAGGGTTGGAGTTGGAGCACGGGGTGGAACAGCTTCGGGGGCGGATGGCTTCGTTGTAGGTTTTCCAAGTTTGATGATTTTGCATCGTGGAGGCGATGCCTTTCTTGGTGCTTTCTTAGCTGGGTGGGAGCTGACTTCATCAACTTCTTCGGTGTCAGCAAGCAGTCGTCTCTTCCTAGGTTGCAGCTTTGGAAGAGGCGAAGCTAATTGATGGATCATGGCTTCGCGCTTCTTGGAGTCAAGCGCCATGACCGAAGCATTATGTGCTTTGCAACATTCTTCGATAGCTTATTTCAGCTTGTCATGAAAAAGTTGAAGATTCTGCTTGGTTTGCTCATTTACAGCAGCAATTTTCTTCGAAGCAGCAGTTGCTTCGCTCTTGAAATCCTCATCAGATTCTTCATCTGCTTTCTTCTGAAATTTCAGGATCTTTGCAGTTTCAGATCTATCCCTTGAATGCAGATCTCTCAGCTGATTGTACAAGGTTTCGACCATTGCTGAAAGATTGGGTGAGATATATGTATCTCCAATGTCCACAGTGTGAGGATGAATGGCTTCAGCAAGCTTGAAATATGTCTGGCACAGACCCAGACAGTCCCACAGTTCACCTTCCCTAGCATCTGGAAAGTTGTGCTCACTGTGTTCAGCTTCAACTTGGGCTTCGGGGAGAGGAGCTGCGACTGGCTTCGGGGGTAAGTCCTTCGGCGCCATGTCCACAGCAGCTTCCTTTTGAGAGGCCCTAGCAGATTTTTCTGCTCTCTTCGTGCGAACAATATCAAGCTGTGCTTTGCATTTGGCTTCAGCTTCAGCAAGTTGTTTGGCTTCGGCTGCTGCCTTAGCCTCTTGAGCTTTAGCTTCAGCTAGCTTGCGCTTCGCTTCAGCTTGCTGGTTCGCCTCGGCCAGCTCCTTCCTTTGCTTCTCTAGATCAGCTGCTTCTCTATCAGCTTTCTCTTTCTCTTTTGCTTCTCTCTCAGCCTTAGCTTTGGCTTGAGCTTCGGCGTGCAGACGTTCAGCTTCGATGAGGTCTCTTTTCCTCAACTCATCTTCTGTCAGCTTCTTGGTGCCAACCTGGGCAAACGTCTGACCAGGCTTAGCCACAGTAGACTTTTGCTTCGGAGCTTTCATAAGCTCTCGAGCTTTGGCTTCAGGCACAGCAGCAAGCTTAGCCACAGGCTTCGCCTTCGGGTCATGCCGTTCCTTGGTCCTCTGCTCGGATGGAACAGGACGGCGGGGAGGCTTAGACGACAAGGGTGCCTCGACCACCAGGTTCGTCAAGTCAATGTTCCTCTTTGGAGCAGGAGGATCTGTAGGTTCTTGGAACTTAACACCTTTAGGAGCAGTCGGCTTCGCTCCAGCCTTTTTCTTCAGAGGCTTCTTTAACAGCTTCTTCTTGGGACTTGGGGGGATGGGTGAGTGCTCGGACTCATCGTCTGCTTCATCAGCAGGATCTTCTTCGATAGAATCTTCGAGCTGAGCAGCTGCTTCAGCTTCGTCATCGGCTTCGTGTTCAGCCTCCTCATCTGTAGCAGGCGGAGGCGATTCACTAAGCTTCCGAAGCTTTCGCCTCTTTTTAGGCTTCGATGGTTCGGCTTCATCAAGGCCAGCAGCAGCAAGAGCTTGAGCTTTCTTTTCTTCGCGGATTCTCTTCTTCTCAGCCAGAATCGCAAGCCTCTCTTGCTCTTCAGGATAATCATCAGGGGTTTTGAGCGAATTGGGGTGAGGAACAGCCGGAGGCTTCGGGTAGTACTTCTTCCGGTTGGCTGCAGTGTATTGAGCACACATAGCAGTGGTGTATCTGTAAGGAGGACTGAATGCAAATTGCATTGCCCACTTCCAAGTAGGGATACTTTTGAACTTGTACCATCTGATAGCCCAATAACGCCGAATCTTTTGCAATCGAATCTTTCTATCGTGATCTGTTTCTTCAGGAGGTGTGTCATAGCCCATCCTTATGCGAATGGCTTCGGGAATGCCTCGGGCATTATTCACTTCCTTTGTTTTGCCACCTTTGCCCTTCTGCTTTGGTGGCTCTGGATAATTTTCCAGTCCTTCAACAATCGGAGACTCATTTCCCATAGCAGCTTCTTCGTCAGACATCCTGTGAATAGAATCATGGACAAGAGGGAAACGAAGAGAGGGAATGAATAAGCACAGGCAAAGGTTTCGACCAAAACAAATCAATTTTGATAGGAGCCCAGATCAATATTAGATTGGTTGCAACTTCTCTGTATGAATTTAGCTAGAACTTGTTCGAGAACAAGACCTAACTTAAGCCAAAAACAGAGATTGAATCGAATCCAGTTCACTGACCTGAGAAGATGGGATAGCTTTGATGCTAAGAACAACTTTCCCAAGATGTAAAGATTAGCACGGATCAAACAACCCTAAAACAGAAATCAAAACCCTAACAAACTCAGATCCAAACCCTAGATGAAGAACACGGAGAGACAGATAGGATCCGAGAGGCAATGCGTACCCTAACTTGGTGACGCACGGCGGCTACGGCGACGGAGGGCGGAGAAGTGCTCTGCGTCGACGGGGAAGGTCCACGGCGGCGACGTTCCGGCAGTGAAGCGGCGACGGCGACGGCGAGGACGAGGAGCTCTGCGGACGCTCGAGGAGGAAGAGAGAGGAGTCGGGGCGAATGAATGTGTGGGGAACGGTTTCGATGGGGGGAACGCCTTAAATAGGCACGATCTGGAGCGGTTACCAGATCACATCGAACGGTTCTCAGCAACTGACTCTTCCGATTCAACGGCTCAGATGTGGTGGCGTATCGCGAGCGAAGCTCATCGATCTGAAAAAGACGGGGACTCAACGGCCGAAGAATTAGTCTTGACCTAGAGCAAAAACTTCGATAAAGTTGGAAGCATTTGATTCGGAACTCAATGACGTTCGAAGCAATATGCTTTCCGTTTCAATTGTGCTTAACATTCAAGATTGAAAAGATTGGAAGCGAAGCAGAATGGAGGGGGTAGGGTCCGAAACTTATCACTTCGAAGAACAACAACGAAGCTAAAAGTGATAAGCATAGGGGACAAAAGAAACGAGCAAATAAAGAAAACTGAACACAGAACAAAACAAATGGCAAACGAAGCTTAACTTGGGCGAAGAAAAACTCAAGCGAAACTAAACAAAAAGAAACACACCGAAGGTGAATATATACAGAGAATAGTTTCGATCTTACTGAACATTGTGTGAGTCTAAGATGTTTAGCTCACACCTCAATGCACAAAACCTTTTCTCGTCCAATGGCTTCGTGAATATATCTGCCAATTGATCTTCTGTTCTTACATGGCTAATCTCAATGTCTTCACGCTGAACATGATCTCGAAGAAAATGATGACGAATATCAATATGCTTCGTTCAAGAGTGTTGCACAGGATTGTGAGCAATCTTGATGGCACTCTCATTGTCACAAAGCAGAGGGATTTTCTTCATATGAAAACCATAATCTTTCAGCGTCTGCTTGAGCCAAAGAATTTGAGTGCAGCATGAGCCAGCAGCAATGTATTCAGCTTCAGCAGTAGATATTGAGACACAATTCTGTTTCTTTGAAGCCCAACACACAAGAGATCTACCAAGAAAATGACAAGTGCCTGAGGTAGATTTCCTGTCAACCCTATCACCAGCCCAGTCTGAATCAGAATATCCAATCAAATCAAACTGAGTGCCTTTGGGATACCAAAGTCCCAACGAAGGAGTATGTGCTAGATATCGAAGAATTCGCTTCACAGCAATATGATGCGATTCCTTCGGATTTTCCTGAAAACGAGCACAAATACAAACTGATAGCATGATGTCAGGTCTAGATGCACATAAGTATAAGAGTGAACCTATCATAGACCGAAACTTTTTCTGATCGAAGGGTTTCCCTTTCTCATCTGCATCAAGAAAACCATTAGTGGGCATGGGAGTTCTAATGGTCTTGCATTCAGCAAGATCAAACTTCTTTAGGCAATCCTTTAAGTATTTCTCTTGTGAAATAAAAGTGCCATTCTTCTGTTGTCGAATCTGAAGTCCAAGGAAAAACTTCAATTCTCCCATCATTGACATCTCATATTTCTTCGACATCATCCTTGCAAATTCTTCGCTGATCTCAGTGTTAGTACAGCCAAAAATGATATCATCTACATATATCTGACACACAAATAGATCATTGTTATATGATCGAGTGAAAAGAGTGGGGTCAGTTGTTCCTGGTTTGAAGCCTTTCTTCAGGAGGAAATCCTTCAGTGTTTCATACCAAGCACGAGGTGCTTGCTTCAGTCCATACAAAGCTTTGTGAAGCCTGTACACCATATCAGGATTCTTCGAGTCTTCAAAACCTGGAGGCTGCATAACATACACTTCTTCTTCTATTTCACCATTAAGAAAAGCACTCTTGACATCCATTTGATATAGCAATATATTTTTATGGTTAGCAAAAGCAAGCATGACACGAATGGATTCGAGACGGGCTACTGGAGCATAGGTTTCACCGAAGTCAATGCCTTCGATTTGGGTGTAACCTTGTGCTACCAATCTAGCCTTATTTCTTACCACAATACCGTCTTCATCTTGCTTGTTGCGAAAAATCCACTTGGTGCCAATTACGTTGTGCTTCGTGGGATCTGGCCTTTCAACAAGTGACCAGACCTTGTTCCTTTCAAACTGGTGAAGTTCTTCCATCATAGCTAATAACCAATCAGGGTCTTTCATGGCTTCATCATACTTTGAAGGCTCTAGCATGGAGACAAAAGAAAAGTTTCCACATAAGTTAGCCAATCGAGTGCGAGATCGAGTAGTGGGACGACCTGGTTGATTGATATCTTCGAGGATCGAATCCACATCAACTCTTCTTCGAACTCGAGATAGAACAGTGTCATTTGCTTCAGGCTCAGCTTCTGCTTCAGGATCTGCTTCAGCTTCGGGTTCAGCTTCGGCATTTCCTTCATTGCCTTCGTTCCCTTGACCTTCTTCGTCCTGTCCATCATTGGCTTCAGGATGGTGATCTCCAGCGCCCCGGGCTATGTGTGGGAACATTGGACCATCATCATCCCTTACAGCTTGACGCTCATTGGCTTCGACAGGGCGAATCTCACCAATAGCCATAGACCTAATCACTTCATCAAGTGGAGGTTCATCTAGATCATGAGGCAAATTCTCCTTTTGAGAGCCATTAGTTTCATCAAATCTTACATTTACAGTTTCCAAAACTTTCCCAAAGTGAGAGTTATAGACTCTGTAAGTGTGAGAGTTTGAGCCATAACCTAAAAGAAAACCTTCATGTGCCTTAGGGGCAAATTTGGAGCTATGATTCATATCTCTAATAAAGCATGGAGCACCAAACACCCTAAGATATGAGACATTTGGTTTGTTACCAGTGATAAGCTCATGTGAAGTTTTCTTCAAGAATTTGTGAAGGTAAACCTTGTTGATGATGTGACATGCAGTATTGATTGCTTCGGCCCAGAACCTAATTGGAGTCTTGTATTCAGCAAGCATAATTCTGGCCATCTCAATAAGAGTTCTATTTTTCCTTTCAACTACACCATTCTGTTGAGGTGTATAAGCAGCAGAGAACTCATGAGTAAAACCATGATCATCAAGAAATTCTTCGATATTTGTATTCTTGAATTCAGTTCCATTGTCACTTCGGATATGCTTCAGAGATAATTCATATTCTGTTTGAGCTCTCTTAGCGAATGACTTGAAGATTTCAACCACTTTGCTCTTGTCATCCAAAAAGAAAACCCAAGTATATCGTGAGAAGTCATCAACAATAACTAGACCATATTTGTTTCCTCCCAGGCTTGCATAATTTTGAGGACCAAAAAGATCCATATGAAGCAATTCAAGAGGATGAGTGGTAGACATGATGGTCTTCGCTGAATGATGTTTCTTCGTAATTTTACCAGCTTCGCAAGCACTGCAGAGACGATCCTTATCGAATTTTACTTCGGTAAGACCAATAACATGATTCTTCTTCACTAAGTTATGAAGATTTCTCATCCCTGCATGACCAAGTCTTCGATGCCATAACCAACCCGATGAAGCTTTTGCCATTAAGCAAGTGGATACAGCAGGGCCCGAAGAAAAATCAACAATGTATAGATCTCCCTTTCGGTAACCCTCGAAGACAAACGAATAGTCATCCTGTGAAAAGACAACACAACGTGAAGCAGAAAACAACACAAGCATACCCATATCGCATAACTTTGAAATAGACATAAGATTATATCCATGTGATTGGACTAGCATAACCTTGTCAATGTGCTTATCCTTCGATATGGCAATCTTACCCAAACCTAACACCTTTCCTTTGTTGTTGTCACCGAAGGTAATGTACTCCAGAGAAGATTGAGATAGTTTTTCTTCGGTGAACAACTCCTTGTCTCCGGTCATATGATTTGTGCAACCACTATCCATGACCCATTCGGATCCACCGGAGACATAGCCCTGCAGAAGAATTAGTTCTTCTTAACCACCCACAAACGAGCAGGTGACTGAGAAGACGTTGAAGCACTTGTCGAAGCAATATTAAATCGGACAGGAGTGTATTGCTTCGGTGTACCATCAAGCACACCATAAATGTAAGTCCTCTGCGAATGGTTAGCATAAGTATGAGCATATGCAATCTTAGTACGATTATTATGAGGACGATACGTATGGCGACCAGTACGATAGTATTGCTTCTGCGGAACATTTGATTCGGTCACCAAAGGATCATTTCTTGTCTCAAGAGAGTAGAAATGATTCGGTGGTACCGAAGGCTTTCCCTGCATAGAATGGTTAGCAGGTAATTTTTCCACAAGTGCTTTCTGCACCCATATCTGCCTCTTGTAAAATCCATTCTTTGGTGGAGTACCTACATACTCAGCTGAAACTTTTCCCTGTTCATCTTTCATGAGTTTGTAGTCTGAATCAAGTGATTCATCCACAATGACTTTGTTCATTTTGCAATCGAAACCTGAAAGGTTAGCAATATCAATGGGTTTCTCCTTAGCTAGAACCCAAACAGTCTTAGGATACTGCTCAGGCTCCCAGTATGTGCCATCAGGATTTATCTTTCTTTCAAAACCAACACCTTCATTCCTGGGATTCCTGTGAAGGAGAGCCTTCCTCAGGATATCACAGAGATATTGGTGTCCTTGCACACTTTTGAACATGCCTGTTTCAAATAAGTTTTTCAACCTGAGGAGTTCCTCGGTAACAGCAGGATTTTCCTCATCGGAGGCATTAGTATCATCAATAACAATAGGAGCTTTCCCTTTGGAAATAGTTTTTCTTCGTTCCAAACAATCCAAACAAGGTGATTCAGTTTTATCAATTGCTTCAGAACCTTGTTGAGCCATGAGAGAGAGATTGACATTTTCCAATTCTTCATGAGCCTCTGTCAGTTTTTCGAGAGCCACTTTCCTCTGAAGAAATTCATAGGTAAGCTTCTCATAATCAACTGAAAGAAGATCATGCCGAGAGGATAATTCTTCAACCTTCTCCTTCAGAGCAGCATGCTCATTGGTTAAAGTTTGATTCTTCTCAATCTCATTGATCAACAACGTTTCTGACTTCTTAATGGTTTTGCTTAGTGAATCAAGTTCATCTTGTTGAATTGAAGCAATTTTAGCAAGTTTAGCATAGCTTATCCTAGTATCACTTTCACATGAGGAATAATCAGAAGTATCATAGGTTGACTTGGATGAAGATACCTTTGCCTTGGCCATGAAGCAATATGCAGGAGTTTCATCTTCACTACTGTTGTTGGTGAAGAATGAGCTCGAAGCCTTTGCTGAAGCATCTGTCGAAGCAAATGCCAATCCAGCAACACCATCTGATTCGGACCCTAAAGCAGACCTTGAGTCTTGTTCAGCTTCGGAACCAGAGGCTTCGTCTTCTGAGTTCATCTCCTTTCCCAGATAGGCCTTGGCACGGTGAGAGCTGCTTCGACGAGACGAGTAAGTCTTCGATGAAGAACCCTCACGCTTCTTATGATACTTCTTTCTCTTATCATCATCAGAATCTTTCTTCTTTTCCCTTCTTGAACTGGAATCATGTTTCTTTGACTCATGATTTCTGGAGGATCTGTAAGGCTTCGATGAAGAGTCTCTGAGAGAATGCTTCGATTTGTTCTCAGCTTCCCACAGAGGGCAATCAGCAATATAGTGTCCTGGTTTCTTGCACTTATAGCAGCAGTTGTCCTTCGATGGAGAGCCTCTTGAAGATGAACGGTGAGAAGACTGACTCGAGCTTCTTGAAGGATAACTCTTCTTGGGTGAAGAAAAACCTTTCTTCTGAAAGCGATTGAAGCGTCTCATGATCAGTGCCAAATCCTTTCCAATGCTTGCAGGATCATCTGATTCGACACCTGAAGCAGAACTGACTTCGGGCGAAGAATGACGCGAAGCTTTTGCTTTCAGAGCATGAGATCTTCTTCGAGAACCATTTATGTCACGTTTCTCATCTTCTTCCATTTCAAAGGTAGTGAGTCTCTCAAGAACATCAGCAGCAACAAGATGTCTGTAATCAGACCTTTCCTTGATCATCAGAACAATGTGTTCGAACGAATCATCTAGCGAGCGAAGAAGTGTTCTGACAACTGAGTGAGGAGTTATATCATCAGCACCGAGGGAAATCAACTCATTTGCCAGAGCTGTGAGTCTTCTGTAAATTGAGTGAACCTTTTCACCCTCGAGTCTTTTGAAGCGATAGAATTTGCTTCGGAGTGTGTCAATTCTGGCATCTCTCTGAGTAGAAACACCTTCACCAATCTTTTCAAGATAGTCCCAGACACCTTTTGCCGAAGGAATATTCTTCACTTCATGATACTTTTCTGGAGTCAAGTGATTTGTGATGGACACCCAGACAACCGAATCCAGATCCATCAGTTGAGCTTCTTCAGGAGTGATAGCATTCTTGTTAGTAACTGTAACACCATGTAAGACAACTTGCCATGCAGTGGAATTGATAGCCATAATATTCCTCTTCATCTTGTCCTTCCAGTAAGAGTAGTCCTTCCCATTGAAAATAGGAATAGGTTCGCCAGAGCGAATAGCTGCGAAAGACATACTAGAAGACATACTTGAAAACACTCCAGGAGGTTAATCCAAAAAGAGTGACCTGCTCTGATACCAATTGTTAGACCAAGTATGTGATCAGAAGGGGAGGGGGTGAATGATCACTTCAAAATTTCGCATGAAACTTTGAAGTGAAGCCTAACACAGCAATCGAAACTATTCAACAGAAGGGTAAACAATGAAGCAGAACTTGATCGAAGCAGAACATAGCGAATCAAAAGTATCGAATCAATTGCATCGAAGCAGAACTCTGAAGCAATTGACAAACAGAATGTAAGTGCGGAAAGTAAAACGAACTCTTGACTCGGCGATGTTTGTTCGACCAGTTCACACTCTGCAAAGTGCTACGTCTGGTTGGAGGGACTTGTGATTGAACACAGGAGCTAACCTCTCTCCGTCCATATCTCCACTGCACCAATCTCCTTGAGCTTGGTCAGTTCTTCACTCTTGGTTGATTATTGAGGAAATCACCGAAACCTTTGACAAACTGGACTTCGAGGCGACAATAACTCTTCGCTCTCTGAAGAACAACTCTCTAACCGTCTAGGAGAATTGCAGTTCTCCAAGATAACAAGGCTAGCAAACTTCTTCCTAAGTCATAATGAATCAACTCAGATCAATAGGACTTATGCTTCGGTGTATTGGTATTTGAAATGCTTCGGTGGGGTTGCTCTCTCTCTCTCTCTCCTCTGTTGGGAATCAATGTTTGAGCAGCCACCCGGCCAATGAGGGCGGGGGTGGGGTATTTATAGGCAGCAATCCCAAGGTGCGAAATGACTGAAGTGACCCGATGTGACAGCTTGACACCGGTCCGCAACGGTCATATTTCCAATCAATGCGCAACTTTACTTGCGGTCCAAGTAAAGCTGACTCACGGACTTGGTTTTGCTTCAGGAGCCGAAAGAACAAAGTCTTCGCTGGTGAAGCATTACCTAGCTCACATGAGATTTCTTCGACTCTGGTTTCTCATTGGTTTCGATTTGATCTGAGTCTTTTCATCAAGACCTTCGGAGTACATTTGCTAAACCCCTCTTGATAGTACGGTTTTTCCTACGACTCAAAGAAGTAAAAAGAACTATGCAAAAACAACTAAGTCTTGTGCCATCTTGATCAACTTCTTCGATGAGACGTGCTTCAGGATTCCTTATCTTTTTAGGGGTCGACATCCGTGATGTGCTTCGCTCCAGAGGATATGCTTCGATAAAAGAGTAAATCTTCGTTGAAGCTTTATCACCAACCTATAACTTCAGGAACCTAACCATCTGTTTCACACTAGAAAACTTGTTAGTTCCTCTACTGTTTTGACCAACAATATCCAAAACTCATGAGGGTATAACTTTGCTCTTACACTTTTATTGTCAAGTATCATGTTTCTTAAAACATGAGATTATCTTATTCCCGGGTACCGGAAGAATACTTTGGGGACATCAGCCATCACATCGTGACAGGGTGATCATAAAGATGTCTTACGGGTATCTCTGAAAGTACTTTTTGAATTACATGAATCAAGACTAGAATTTTTCCCTCCGTGTGACGGTGAGATATACTCTGGGCTCACTCGGTAATGCACATTCGGTAACGCTTGCAAGCACGTGACTAATGAGTTGGTCACAGAGAATGTTGTATTACAGAACGAGTAAAGAGTACTTACCGGTAACGAGATTGAACTAGGTAAAACGATACCGACGATCGAATCTCGGGTAAGTAAAATATCGTGTGACAAAGGAAATTGTGTACGGATTATAGTAGTCCACGACATAGTGGTTCAATCGATAAAGATCTTCGTTGAATGTGTGGGAGTCATTATGGATATCCTGGTCCCTCTAATGGTTATTGATCATAGAGATGTCTCGATCATGTCTGCACGTTTTCGAACCCGTAGGGTCACACACTTAACGTTCGGTAATGCTAGAATAGCTCTGGGATAATTTTATTAATGGTGTTCGAATATTATTCGGAGTCTCAGATGAGATCCTAGATATCACGAGGAGCTCCGGAAGTGTCCGGAGGTAAAGATTTATATAAGGCAAGTTGATTTCAGGGTTCCAGAAAAAGTTCAGGACTTTTTTGGCAGTGTTGGAATGTTCTAGAAGGTTCCGGAGGGTCCCACTATGGTCCCCACTTGTTTTGGACGACCAAGGGTGGTCCACTAGTACATGTGACCAGCCCTCCTTGGTTAATTATGCCAATAAATGGGAAGCCCTTCAATGGGAGGGTTACCACTCTTAAAAGAAAGGTGTTACCATCTTTTAAATGAGAGAGGGGTTTTGACTTGGGAATTGAAGTGGCTACAACCTCCTTGCCTATACAAGAGAGGGGAGAGGCTCACCAAGAATCCCCAAGTCCTTCCACACCTCCTCCTCCCTCACGTGCATCGCTTGGCGAAGCCCTTCCCGAGGGAAACTCTTCACCATATCCACCACCACGCTGTTGTGCTGCTGGAATCAATCCCATCTATTTCTCCCTCTTGCTTGCTGGATCAAGAAGAAGGAGACGTGATTGATCTATACGTGTGCAAGCCTCCAGAGGTAATGCTTGTTTGCAGTACTGATCGGATCGAACTTCACCAACAATTTCACCAAGCCGCGTTGAAATAAACGTTCAACGCGCGTGTTCTTTGAGGGTATGATGACCTACTCTCCCCGTTACTAGAATCTTCTAGATTGGGTCTTGGATGTTGCTTCCGCATGTGAGAGAAAATTTTTGTTTTCTATCACGCAATCTCCTACAGTGGTATCAGAGCTAGTTCTATGCGTAGATGCTTTGTACGGTTAGAACACAATGAGTTGTGGGCGTTGATCATCTTGTTGCTACCCTTCCATGTGTATTTTTGGTTTTGCGGCATGGTTTGATGCAGCGGTCCGGACCAACTTTACAATCTTCGGATTGAGACCGATTCCGCACTTGACGTGCAACTTGTATTGCAAATGCGCCCTGCGTGTGTCAGTAGCTCTTACCATAGTATTAACCACATTTACAATGGAGGGATCTTATGAGATTAAGAAGAAATTTGTTATATCAAGGTTGTGGTTTTTTTTGTAGGTAAGAACGGTTCTTATGCAAAACCCTAGAATCCACGTAAAATTGGAAGTAATAAGGGAGAGGCATCTAACTTGTTTTTGCAGGGGTGCTTGTGATGTGGTATAGCCCAAACTATTCATATGATATATTTGTGATGTATGAGATGATCATGTTTTGTAATGTTTCACGACTTGCATGTCGATGAGTACGGCAACTAGCAGGAGCCATATGGTTGTCTTAATTATTTATTGTATGGCATGCGTGTCAACTTCAAACGCCATGTAATTTCATTACTTTTTCTCTATGAGTTAGCAATAGTTGTAGATGCAACATGGTGTAGACAACCAAGATTCCATAAGGTGGAGACCAACATGGTGCCATAATGGAGATCTTGTCGGTGCGTTCAAGATGGAGATCAAGGCGCAATAAAAGGGCTATGCCATGTCACATATTTTATGCATGTGATGTTTATCCTTTTATGCATCTTATTTTGCATGTTCACAATGATAGCATTATAATATGATCCCTCACACTAAGTATCAAGATAAACGTGTTCTCCCTAAGTATGGACCGCCGCAAAAGTTTGTCGTTTTGAAGCATCTCGTGATGATCGGATGTGGTAAACTCTACGTTCACATACGACGGGTGTAAGCCAATTTTACACATGCAAAAATACTTTGGTTAACTTGATGAGCCTAGCATGTACAGACATGGCCTCAGAACGCAACGAACCGGAAGGTTAAACACGAGTCATATGAATGATATGATCAACATTTTGATGTTCACCATTGAAACTACATCTTCTCTCGTGAAGATCAGACTTGGTGTAGTGGATTTGGATCGTGTACAACTAGACAACTATGAGTTATGTTGATTTAAGTTTGAGTTCGTTAGTAATTTGATTAAACCGAACTCATTATCATGAACATAGTCTAAAATTTTATTTTGCTAAAATGTTGTAGATCATGGCCCGCATAGCTCAGTTCAACTTCAGTGCATTCCTTGAGAAAGAAAAACTAAAATCATCTGGTTCAAACTTCACTGACTGTCACGGCAACCTGAGGATTATTCTCACTGGGTGTAAGAAGCAATATGAGCTCGATGCTGCGCTAGGTGACCCACCTGCAGAAGATGCTCAAAAAGCAGAACATAATGTCTTTGAGACACGCAAAGATGACCACAATATAGTTTCTTGTGCCATCCTTACATCCCTGGATACTGATCTCCAGAAACGTTTTGAACTTCACGGCGCCTATGAGATGGTTGAAGAGCTGAAAACCATGTTTCAGAATCAGACCCGCGCTCAGAGATATGAGATCTCCGATAAGTTCTATAAATGTAAGATGGAGGAGCACAACTCTGTCAGTGAACATGTTGTAACAATGGGAGGCTATATCCAGCGCCTAATTCAGCTGGGATGTGTGATCCCAGATGAGTTAATCACTGACAGGGTGCTGCAGTCGCTCCCTCCGAGCTACAAAGGCTTTGTGCTGAACTATAACTTGCAAGGCATGAATAAGACTTTCAATGAGCTTTTCGCGATGCTGAAATCTGTGGAAGTGCACATCAAGAAATAACTTCAAGTGTTGATGGTCAATAAGACCACAAGTTTCAAGAAGGCAAAAGCCAAAAAGGGACACTTCAAGAAGAGTGGCAAGTCAGATGCTGCTCGGGCACTACTGGAAAAACCTAATTTGCCGTCAGCTTCCGGCTTTGCCGTCAGCATTTTCACGGGGCTGACGGCATAGGATATGCGCCGTCAGCCAGACTAAAAGCTAACGGCATAGAATGGGCTGACGGCAAAGGGAAGATGTGCCGTCAGCTGTGGCTTTGCCGTTAGCCAGCTGACGGCAATGACTAGCCAAGCTGACGTCAAAGGCGACCCGACGGCAACGAGAGCGCCATGCCCCCACACTCGGGCAAGCCCTAACCGCCCCAGGCTTTGCCGTCAGCTAGCTGACGGCAAAGGATAACGGCGAGCCTATGTCGTCAGCTAGCTGACGGCAAAGACCCGAACAGATAACCCCAGCCCCACCCCCCCTCTCTCTCTATCACGCGCACACACCACCCACCCCGAGCCCCAGCCGCCGCCGCCTCCTCGGCGATTCAACGTCGCCGCCGCCCCCCGCCGGAGCCCACCCCCGCCGGAACCCGCCCCCGCCCCCTCCCCCACCGGAGCCCTCCCCGCCAGATCCCACCCCCGCCCCGCCCTCCTCCCCCGCCGGAACCCGCCCCTGCTGCCGCCGCCGTCGCCCCCGCCCTCGCCCCCCTCCCCCGCCGGCGACCACCTCCTCCACCGTGCCTCAGGTGAGCCGCCGCCACCACCCCCTCCTCCCTGTTAATTTTTTTTTATTTTTCTTTTGTATTATTATTTGAATTATCTTCTATTTTTATTAGTTTAGTGTAATTAGTTTAGCAACATTTTCTTTTGTTTTTATTAGTTATTAGTTTAGTGTAATTAGTTTAGCAACATTTTCCTTCTTAGTTAACTATTAATTATCTTCTGTTTTTATTAGTTATTAGTTGTTAGCAAATTACAAACTATTAATTATCTTCTGTTTTTATTAGTTTTTTTAACAAACAAAGAAGGATCTCGAAGACCCACTGCATTAATCCCAGGCGGTGGTACATCTTACATAGAAGCCCCTAATAAAACTGGTAAAAACACGTAGGGGCTTGAAACTTACAAAGAGAACCCTAAAATAAAAACAGAAAACGCAATCGGATCCTCTTTCACCGCAATCGACGCGTCGATGCCTCCCGGCGCGACCAACTTCTTCATCATCGGGGAACTCGCCACTTGGGATGAAGATGCCGAAGATCGTCGCGCTTCAGGAGCACAAGGGCCTCCAAAATGGCAACATGGCCTGGAGGTTGATTTGCTGGTGACGCTGGCTTGCTGCCTTGCGCGTCCATACCAGAAGTAGCCGCTCATCGGCAAAGATTGATGACGGAGAGCGTTGCGGGAGGAGGAGAGGAGTTATTAGTTATTAGTTGTTAGCAAATAGGAAAGAAGAATAGAAAAGAAGAATATTGTGAGATGCAAAGCAGAAAATTTTCTATACATTTGACAAACTCTTTATGGGCATCTTCAATTAAAATATTCATGTCAAATAAGCCTATCAAAATGTTCATGTCAAAGGAAGAAGAAGGAGAAGGAGATTAAGAGAATAAGAAGAAAAGAAAAAAGAGGAAGAAGAAGGAGAGAATAATGAAGAAAAGAAGAAAATAAGAAGAAGAAAAGAAATAGAAGAAGAGAATAGTAAAGAAAAAGAAGAAGAGATCTGAAGAATAAGAATTATTAGCTTTATAGTAGTGATATTAGTTAGCTTTATAGTAGTGATATCGCGAGTGCGTATTTGTTTTGATTGATTACATTTAAATGTGCAGTAGCTTCGCGAGGGTTTGGTTTTCGACGACCTCCACTGCATTCGAGAGTGAGCACATTTGTTAACTCTTCCTTCTCCACCTTTATATTGCTCTGTTTTGGCCTTCGTGCCGATGACACTATCTAGATAGGTAGTTTTAGTATTGAAATGCAAAGTCTTCGCGTAACCAATATGTGTCTCCCGTTCGAAAGGGTTACGGTTATAACTATGCATGCATTTGCATATTTATAACGGTGATTCTTTCGAATTGTCCAACGTTATCCATGGACAGCCCGGGTATGTGTAGATTGGGTCATTTTCCCATGCTTTGTTCCGGATCCAATGCAGAGTTTCGACAGCGCCTCCTTGTTGTTCTCCGAGTACACATCCTCTCGGTTAGTTTCCGAGACGTGTATTAGGAGAACATCGGGGAGGTGCTGCCGAAATTTTGCGTTGGATCGGGAGCAGAGCATGGGAAAATGACCCAATCTACACATACTCGGGTGGGATTAGGACCCATCTTTACCTAGTAGCTGGTAGGTGTGCATGCCGTGCATCCCAATGTTTTAACCATGATTAAAAAATGACCATAATTAATTTGACATACTTGATGAACTGATAATTTATATTGTTCATATGTGGATACTATATAGCTAGCTTGACAGAATGACTGATCGTGAATGGATGTACTCCGGTCACCCTAGTCAGAAAGACATGACCGATGAATGGTTGAGCAAAACCTATGAATTCCTGCAAACGGCATTTTCTAAAGGCCAGCCAAAAACATGGTGCCCCTGCACTAAGTGCAAGAATTATTCGCGACAGACAAAGGATGTAATGGGTAAACACCTGCAGATGCGTGGTTTTACTCCCGGCTATACCTTGTGGACATTTCATGGTGAGTCGGCCCAACGTAATAGAGACGAAGTTTTGCGTCGGCGCACCGACGATTATGGTACAGGGATTGAAGACATGGTCAATGATTTTGATGATGCTCGGAACAAGGACGACGAGATGGAGGAATCCGCAAAGGCCTTCTAGATGCCATCGCACAAGTAATGGCTCTTAAAGCCCAATTCAACATTGGAAGAGACCTGTTTGACTCAATGATGACCCTATTAGGGCGGTTTCTACCCGAAGGTCATATTATGCTTTCAAACCTATATGAGTCAGACAAAATCCTTAGTGCACTCAAGATGCCGTATGAGCAGATACATGCTTGTGAGAAAGGATGTGCCTTATTTAAGAAAGAGTATGCGGAGGAAACATATTGTCCATTTTGCAAGTCCTCCAGATATGTTGAGGTAGAAAACGGTGAAGGTGAGAAGAAGCAGAGCAAAATCCCTGTGAGTGTTCTACGGTATCTGCCGATCCTACCAAGACTTAAACGACTTTACATGCTCGAAGAAACAGCAAAACAGATGACATGGCACAAACATGGAATTAGGAAAGAATTAGATGAAAACGGAGATCTGATGTTGGTACACCCTTCGGATGGTGACGCATGGAAGGCATTTGATGCTAAACATACGGAAAAAGCTAAAGAGCCAAGGAATTGCCGAGTCGCCATCGGTCTCGATGGGTTCAATTCTTTTGGTATGACGGCTACCCAATATAGTTGCTGGCTTGTGTTTTTTATTCCGCTCAATCTTCCACCATCGTCCATTATGCAAAGAAAGCACATATTTCTGACGTTGATAGTTCCAGGGCCAAACTATCCGGGGAAGAATATGAGTGTGTACATGCAACCGCTGATGGATGACTTGAAAGAAGCTTGGGTGAATGGGGTCAACACATACGACGCAACTAAGAAAGAGAACTTTCAAATGTATGTTTGGTACCAATATTCGTTGCATGATCTGCCGGCATTTGCGCTTTTCGTTGCCTAGTGTGTGCATGGAAGGTTCCCATGCCCACAATGCAAAGCAGCTCTTAAGTTTCATTGGTTGCCGGCGGGTGGAAAGTATTCCTGCTTTGACTTGCATAGACAGTTCTTGCCTATGGACCATCCATTCAGAAAAGACAAGAAGAATTTCATGAAAGGTAAAGTTGTCAAACACTCGGCAACACCTGCGTTGACGGGCACACAAATTCATGAACAGTTAAAATCTATGGAGCCTGATCCAAACCGTCCAGGGTATTTCTTGGGTTATAATGAGGAACACGCCTGGACCCACAAGCCATGCATCTGGGATCTCCCCTACTTTGAAGACCTCTTACTACCACACAACATTGACATGATGCACACTGAAAAGAATATCGCCGAGGCCCTTCTTGGCACATTTTTCGGCACTGATAAGGGCAAAGATAATACAAAGGTTAGAGTTGACCAGGAGACTCTTTGTGATAGGCCATCACTAAACATGCGACAACCTAAAGGAAGAAAAAATTGGTCCAAGCCACCTGCCTGGTACAATCTCGAGAAGGGAGCAATAAGGGAAATCCTCTTGTGGGTGCAACAAAAGTTGTTGTTCCCTGATGGGTATGCTGCGAATCTAGCGAGGGGAGCGAGCATTGAAAAAATGAAAATTTTTGGGCTCAAGAGTCATGATTGGCACATATGGCTTGAGCGGATAGTGCCAGTGATGTTGCGCGGCTATATCCCAGAGTCTGAATGGCTAGTATTGGCAGAGTTAAGTTATTTCTTCCGTGTTCTTTGTGCTAAAGAGTTGTCGCGTGCCGTGATAGATGACATGGAAGAGTTGGCGCCTGAGTTGCTCTGCAAGTTAGAGAAGATTTTTCCACCGGGCTTCTTTAATCCGATGCAACACATGATTTTGCATCTCCCGACCGAGGCAAGATTGGGTGGCCCTGTGCAAAATCGTTGGTGCTATGCAACTGAAAGAATGCAGAAGACACTTAGAGAAAAATGTAAAAATAAACGTAGAATTGAAGCATCGATGGCCGAGGCGTTCATTACCGAGGAGGCGGCAAACTTCGTAACAGCACACTATGATGCCACTTTGCATAGCTTGCATAATCCAAAGCCTCGGTACAATGTGGGCGACCCCAAACGACGTGAATCCAAACTCAGCCTCTTCAAAGGGAAGCTCGCTCCTTCTGGTGTGGGAAAATCAAAGTTGCTGGGCGTCGAGGAGTGGCGCACACTAACGATGTATATATTGAACAACTTAACAGAAGTTCGGCCGTACATCGAGTAAGTCCTCGATACATTGTTTCGCAACTTTTTAACAAGTTTTGTGTCTAATAACTGTTATTAATTGATACAGTCGATACGTCGAACAGTTCTCGAATGGTGTTGCAATCGAAAAAGAATCCATTCTCGAGTATGAACTTCTTGAAAAGACAGGAGGCGCCTATCCCGGTTTCATCTCTTGGTTCAAAAAAATAGCTAATTCAGATGAGCAAGTCGACGATGAATTGAGACAAATAGCAAATGGTTTTGACTTTAAGGTCGGGACATTTCAGAAGTACGACATCAACGGGTATCGCTTTCGTACAGCTAGCAAAGAGCTTTCAATGCTCGGTCGAAAAACAACCAATTCCGGTGTCTCTGCTATAGGCGAGGGAGGTGTCGAGTATTATGGAAGACTTCAAGAAGTTTACGAACTTCATTATTATGGTGAAAATCCTCCAAATGTTGTTGTGTTCAAATGTCATTGGTTCGATCCTACTAAGACAAGACGGGCTCATGAACATGTTGGGCTAGTCGAAATCCGACAAGACAGGAAGTTAAGCGGTGATGATGTCTTTATTGTGGCTCAACAGGCCACCCAAGTTTTCTATCTGCCATACAGTCGTCAAAGTGTTACGAACCTGGAAGGTTGGTATGTCGTGTACGATGTGCCGCCCCATCTTAGACCACCTCCACCAAACGAAGAGGATTATGAACCTCAAATTGACCCAATAACATATGATGGAGAATTCTTCCAAGAATCACGTGGTGTGAGACGTCGTCTCCGGAACTGCCCTACGTCCACCCTGAACACGGAGGAGCAAGAATCACGTGATGATGAGGAAGAAGTGGAAGTAGAAGAGGTTACCAATCCGAATGAGCTAACAATGCTTGATCGGTTACAAAAAGGCCTTCCACATGATGTCTCTGAACCCGATGACGATGTCATTCATGACGACACGTATGATACTGATGATGATTATGCCTCAGTTGACCTTGGAGAAGAGACATATGATCCCGACTATTAGTACTTTGTATGCATCCAATCATTTTTGTTTAATTATTTAATTAATTGTTTAATTATTCATGTATTTATTATTGTTCATTTAATTATTGTCTTCGAATTTGTACTAAGTATTTAACTATGTATTGTTGCAGGTGGTGAGACATGGCAGGCGGGGATAAGTTGAGGATAGCACCTGGCCAACTACGGAGACAGTTGTTGCAGAGCTTTGCCGAGGAGCCCCGTGGGAGAGGCGGAGGAAAGAAGAGAGGCAGAGGACGTGGTCGCGGGAAAGGGAGGCTGCCTAATAGGAGCCAGTCGCCACCACCCTCAGCTACTTCAGTCTCAGCCACTTCACCCCTGCAGACAAGGGTGTCACCGGTGCGGGATCCTCCCGTCCAGGAGCGGACACCGATGCAGGATCCTCCCGTCCAGGAGCCGACACCCTCACACGAGGAGTGGGGGAGTTGGGGGCGGGACGGTGAGGGGGCTGGGGCGGATACGGAGGCTGAGGTTGAGGTGGAGGATGAGGGGGCTGAGGCGGAGGATGAGAGGGCTGAGGCGGAGGATGAGGGCCCGTCTGCCAGCAAGTCGGTCTACCAACGTGGTATGACACGAGTTCCAGACCGATTAGAGTTGCAGCATAGGGCGTTGATTTCGCCAGATGGCGAGAAGTAAGTTGATGTCTATTGTGTACCTTATATCATTATTTTCCACCAAGTAGCTAATGTCTTTGCCTTCTCATTATGCAGGGGGTGGAATTACCCGGAGAATACCCGGAATCCAAACTGCCTCCTTGGTGCTTTGCTTAGGGAGCACTTTCTCGGGCTAGTGCAGTTGCCTGGGGAGGGTATGGTTCCCGAGCCAGGACTCAAGTGGGAGCACTACCAAGCCGCGCTGCTCCCGGAAAACACTCACGTGAACGGTGTTGTTTGCGCGAGCGTGGCCGACAAGGTGTTGGCTGATTTTTGGGTAACTATTATTTTACCCAATAATAAGTATACAATATCCAATGTTATATCTTATGATTTCCTATTCATCTATGCATATATATGGCATAATTGCAGAGTTACCATAGGGTCGAGGAGGGGACGGAGGAGGCGGCCAAGAAGAATCTCGAGAAAGAGTGCAAGAGATTATTGAATAACACAAGGGATGAGATGCGTGTTCAGGCCGTTCGAGATTGGTACGCCAAGCAAAAGGAGCCGAAGACGAAGGCTGAATGTCGAAAGCTTTTCCCTGATAAGACCGAGTACATAGAGGTACGTAGATTCCTTAGTTACATTCTTTATTAGTTATGTTAGGGCTAGTTACAATACTTAGTTTATTTCATAGGTGCCCCCGAGATGGTTGGCGGATAAGATGGATTGCTGGGAGATGATAGTGGAAAAGTGGTGCACAGAGGCTTGGTTGACCACCCACAATGTGGCCAAGGAGCGTCGTGCCCAATTGGTTGGTGTGCCACACCACCAAGGAAATGCCAACATCAAGCAATACGCCAAAAAATGGGTATGTGTGCCTTGTTTTCTTTCATCATTAATTCATTTGTGCATTATTTTTGTTGTACTAACTCTTTGCCTTTTCTTGTAGGCCAAACACCATAACCAGCCCGAGCCTCAGGGATACGCCGCGTTTGGCATGGCCCATAAGGGCTCGTACAAGACGGCGACACCATATTCTGAGGCGGACGGGTCATCGTCGTACACAAGCCTGTCTGCCTACAACAAGATGACGTCTTATTCTCAGGTTGTCAAACAACTGCGCGGCCCTGACTTTGACCCGAGCCTGAATCCTATGGATGGGGAGGCGTTGATGATCTCTGGTGGCGGTAAGAGTCATGGCACGCTGGCCATGTGTGATGGCTTCGTCCCTATCACTGAGTCTCTCTCTCAGATCAAGGCGAGGCAAACTAGCTCGGCTCCTGTAATACGGCAGCGCGCGAGGCCAGTTGATCTTGCCATCGAGGTTAGTTTTCCTTCATTATTTCTTTAGTTCATTTGACCCTGGATGGATGATGATGAGAAGTGGTTGCAGGCCGCACTTGAGAAAGAGAGGGAGGCCACCAGACTCTTGTTGGAGGAGAGGGACCGGAATACCCAGAGGCTGCTGGAGGAGGAGAGGGCACACAATAATGCCCATGCGAAGGCTATGCACGACTTCATTGCGGTAAGTCAGTTGTGTGAGAAGCAAGGCTATGTGTGAGAAGCAACAAGACTATTTCTTTGACTTCTCGAAAACTAATTTGCAGGCTATGTGTGAGAAGCAAGGTTTGCCACCCCCTCCGCCGATGCCTTCTTCGGTGGGAACGGTGAGTTCCCTTTCAATGACCAACCTTGCACGGACTTATATCGTTGTATGTTGCCATGCTAACCACATATTTCAACTCTTGCCTTGTTGCAGCATCATTCCAGAGTCGCATCCCACAATCCCTCTCCCGGTCAGAGCCCTACCAACCCGGCGACCAACCGAGATGGTGCTTCTCCTCCGTGACTTGGCATTTGGTAAGTTATTCCTCTCCTTCTTATTCTTATTGCTTAGCTCAACTTAGACTATGCCATGCTTTAGTTAGCTTAGTAAATTCTAGTTAGGCAAAAAATTGCATAATTAGCTTAATTACATAATTTTTTTTACATAATTAGCTTACTTACCTACAAAATGACATAGACTTTGCTTATTTGGTAAAAACATGACATAATTACTTGATAACACCAAAAATAGCATAATTAGTTGATATTAGAGCTCAAAAATGACATGCTTAGCTCAACTTAGACTATGCCATGCTGTAGTTAGCTTAGTAAATTCTAGTTAGGCAAAAATAGCATAATTAGTTGATATTAGAGCTCAAAAATGACATAATTACTTTAGAAATTTTCAAAAGAAACCATAAGAGAAGAACAAAACAGAAGAGAAGAACAAAGAAGAGATGAAGAAATAAGAGAAGAAGAAAGAGGAGAAAAAGATAGATTAAGAAGAAACAAATCTTCTTATTCTTCCTTTTTCTCTTCTTTCTTTTTCTCCATCTTTTTCTTCTTCTTCTTCTTCTTCTTCTTCTTCTTCTTGTTCTTGTGTCCTTCTTCTTCTTCTTCTTCTTGTTCTTCTTCATCTTCTAATTACTTAGCGCTAAATTCTTTCTTCTTCTCATTATGCAGATTTTGATAAAGCAGCATGGCAAATGGATGGATGCTCCAGGGACTCTAGCTAGTTGTAGTCTTAGATGCTTTGTAATGCACTTTGTAATGCACTTGGGATTCTTTGCGATACTTTGTGATGCCATCTTTGTTGTTTGCACTTTGTGTTATTTATATCGTGATGTTTTGTGATGCTTTGCGATGCTTTGTGATGCACTTGTGGTGCTATTTAGGGCCTGGCAGAATATTAATTGTGTTATATATATTGTTGTTTGAAAATGCAGGGAATTAACAGAAACTAAATTTAAAAAAAACAGGGAAAGTCTTTGCCGTCAGCTTACTGACGGCAAAGCCTTTGCCGTCGGTGGGCTGACGGCAAAGGAGGACACGTGGCAGCTAACTGTTAAATCTGGCAACTCTGGGACGACCAAATGTCCCAGGTTGCCAGCTTTGCCGTCAGCTGGTCTCTGGCTGACGGCAAAGGCAAGGACCCGACGTGGCACTGGTCGCAACTCCCCTGACAAGCATGGCCCACAAGCAGCAGCTTTGCCGTCAGCTGGTCTCCAGCTGACGGCAAAGCCTGCCGTTAACCCCCCTAACGGGGCTGGGATTAAATCGTTGCCGTCAACGTTCTATGTCGTCAGCCTCGGCTCCCTAGCTGACGGCAAAGGCTTTGCCGTCGGTCGATTTCCAGCTGACGGCAAAGAAGCTGTTTGCCGATAAAATCGTGGCCAGTCTCTTTGCCGTCAGCAAGCTGACGGCAAAGCCTTTGCCGTCGGTTAAAGTGGCCTTTGCCGTCAGCTATGGCTGACGGCAAACTAGCATATTCCAGTAGTGGGGGTAGCAAGCCTGTTGTCGCTCCTGTGAAGCCCAAGGCTGGTCCTAAGCCGGACACTGTGTGTTTCTATTAAAAGGGAGAAGCTCATTGGAAGTGCAACTGCCCCAAGTACTTGGCGGATAAGAAGGCTGGCAATGTCAAAGGTATATTTGATATACATGTTATTGATGTGTACCTTACTAGTTCTCGTAGTAGTGCCTGGGTATTTGATACTGGTTCGGTTGCTCATATTTGCAATTCGAGACATGAGCTTCAGAATAAACGGAGACTGGCGAGGGATGAGGTGATGATGCGCGTCGGGAATGGATCGAAGGTCGATGTCATCGCCGTCGGGATGTTACCTCTTCATCTACCTTCGGGATTAGTTTTAAACCTTAATACTTGTTATTTGGTGCCTGCATTAAGTATGAACATTATATCTGGATCTTGTTTATTGCGAGACGGTTACTCGTTTAAATCACAGAATAGAGGTTGTTCTATTTTTATGAGTAATATCTTTTATGGTCATGCACCCGACGTAAATGGTTTATTCTTGTTGGATCTCGATAGTAGTACTTCCCACATCCATAACATTGATGCTAAAAGATGAAAAATGAATAATGATAATTCCACATAGTTGTGGCACTGCCGTTTAGGTCATATTGGTGTAAAACGCGTGAAGAAACTCCATTCTGATGGACTTTTCCAGTCACTTGACTTTGAATCATTTGACACATGTGAACTATGCCTCATGGGTAAGATGACTAAGACCCCATTTTCTGGTACGATGGAACGGGCGAGTGACTTGTTGGAAATCAAACACACTGATGTGTGCGGACCAATGAGCATTTCGACACGTGGTGGATATCGTTACTTCCTAACTTTCACTGATGATTTAAGTAGATATGGCTATATTTACTTAATGAAACACAAGTCTGAAACATTTGAAAAGTTCAAAGAATTTGAGAGTGAAGTAGAAAATCTTGGTAACAAGAAGATCAAATTTCTACGATCTGATCGCGGAGGGGAATATCTGAGTTACGAGTTTGGCATTCACTTGAAAAACTATGGAATTGTTTCCCAACTCACACCACCTAGAACACCACAACGTAATGGTGTGTCTGAGTGTCGTAATCGTACTTTATTAGATATGTTGCACTCTATGATGTCTGTATCCGATCAACCAATGTCATTTTGGGGCTATGCATTAGAAACAGCTGCATTCATTTTAAATAGTGCACCATCTAAATCCGTTGAGAAGACACCATATGAGTCATGGTTTGGCAAGAAACCTAAATTACCGTTTCTTAAAATTTGGGGGTGTGAGGCTTATGTCAAACGGTTACAACCTGATAAGCTCGAACCCAAAGCGGAAAAATGCGTCTTCATAGGATACCCTAAGGAAACTATTGGGTATACCTTCTATCACAGATCCGAAGGCAAAGTCTTTGTTGCTAAGGACGGATCATTTCTTGAGAAGGAGTTTCTTTCAAAAGGAATGAGTGGGAGGAAAATAGAACTAGACGAGGTTATTGAACCTTCTCCCGAATTGGAGAGTAGCGCAGCTCAAGAAGCTTTGGATCTTTTTGTGCTGCCTTCACCAGCTAGAGAGGAAGAAGCTGATGATAATGATCATGAAGCTTCGGTCGAAGTTCCCATTCGTAGGTCGACTAGGTTACGTACTACTCCTGAGTGGTACAGTAACCCTGTCATGAATGTTTTATTGTTAGACAATGACGAACCTACAAACTATGAGGAAGCGATGATGAGCCCATACTCTGGAAAATGGCAAGACGCCATGAACTCTGAAATGGAATCCATGAAAGAAAACCAAGTGTGGACTTTGGTTGACCTTCCTGATAGCCGTAAGGCTGTTGAATGTAAATTTATTTTCAAGAAGAAAATGGACGCTGACGGTAATGTTACTGTACATAAAGCTCGACTTGTCGCAAAAGGTTTTTGAAAAATTCAAGGAGTTGACTATGATGAGACCTTCTCACCCGTAGCGATGATTAAGTCTGTTAGGGTTCTACTAGCAATTGCTGCTTATTTCAAATATGAAATTTGGCAGATGGATGTCAAAATGCATTCCTCAATGGAAACATTGAAGAAGAGTTGTACATGGTACAACCCCAAGGTTTTGTCAATCCTAAGGATGCTAGTAAAGGTGCAAGCTTCAGCGTTCCATCTATGGACTAATTATAAAGAAGCTTGTGTCTACAAGAAAGTGAGTGGGAGCTCGGTTGCATTTCTGATTTTATATGTAGATGACATATTACTAATTGGGAATGACGTGGAGCTGCTTAACAGTGTGAAAGATTATTTGAATAATAGTTTTTCAATGAAAGATCTTGGTGAAGCTGGATACATATTAGGCATTAAGATCTATAGAGATGGATCAAGAAGCTTAATAGCACTTAGTCAAACTACATACCTTGAGAAGATAGTGAAGAAATTCAATATGCAGGATGCAAAGAAAGGTTCTTTGCCCATGTTACAAGGTAAGCCATTGAGTAAGAATCAGTGTCCAACTACGGTAACAGAAAGGGAAAGGATGAATAAAATCCCTATGCCTCGGCCATAGGTTCTGTTATGTATGCCATGTTGTCTACTAGACGAGATGTGTCCCATGCTCTTAGTTTGACGAGCAGGTACCAGAGTGATCCTGGAGAGGCTCACTGGACAGCAGTTAAAAATATCCTTAAGTACTTAAAGAGGACTAAGGACATGTTTCTTGTCTATGGTGGTGATGAAGAGCTCTTCATAAAAGGTTACGTCGATGCTAGCTTCAATACTGATCCAGATGACTCGAAATCTCAAACAGGGTATGTCTTTATCTTGAATGGAGCTTCGGTTAGCTGGAGGAGTTGCAAGAAGCGCATCATTGCAAGATCTACATTAGAGGCGGAGTATATGGCCGCTTCTGAAGTAGCGACAGAAGGGATATGGCTGAAGGAATTTTTCACTGAACTCGGCGTTGTTCCCAGTGCACTGGATCCCATGGAGATCTTTTGTGACAACACTAGTGCCATTGCTCAAGCCAAGGAACCAAGATGTCACAAGAGCTCCAAGCATATTAAACGCAGGTTTCATCAAATTCGTGAGCATGTCATTGAAGGAGATATTACCATTAGCAAAGTACATACGGATCAGAATATCACGGATCCATTGACTAAAGTTCTTCCACAAACAAAACATGATCAACACCAGAATGCCATGGGTGTTAGATTTCTGCCAATGTAAACTAGATTATTGACTCTAGTGCAAGTGGGAGACTGTTGGAAATATGCCCTAGAGGTAATAATAAAAAATTTATTATCATATTTCCGTGTTCATGATATACGTTTATTTTCCATCTATAATTGTATTAACCGGAAACATAATGCATGTGTGGTTGCATAAACAACACTGCGTCCCTAGTAAGACTCTACTATACTAGCTCGTTAATTAATGATGGTGATGGTTTCCAAACCATGAAATGAGTTGTTTACTAATTAATGGGATCATGTCGTTAGAAGAATGATGTGATGGACAGACCCAACTAAGCATAACAATATTGATTGTTTCATTAAGTTTATATTGTCATGCCTTTTATTGTCAATTATCTTGTTTCTTAGACCATGAGATTATGTTATTCCCGGGTACCGGAAGAATACTTTAGGGACATCAACCATCACATCGTGACAGGGTGATCATAAAGATGTCTTACGGGTATCTCTGAAAGTACTTGTTTAATTACATGAATCAAAACTGGGATTTGTCCCTTCTTGTGACGATGAGATATACTATGGGCCCACTCGGTAATGCACATTCGGTAACGCTTTCAAGAACGTGACTAATGAGTTAGTCACAGATAATGTTGTATTACAGAACGAGTAAAGAGTACTTACCGGTAACGAGATTGAACTAGGTATAAAGATACTGACGATCGAATCTCGGGTAAATAAAATATCGTGTGACAAAGGAAATTGTGTACGGATTATAGTAGTCCACGACATAGTGGTTCAATCGATAAAGATCTTCGTTGCCTCTATAGAATATATCCAACAGTCTCCCACTTGCACTAGAGTGCTAATAATCTATCCGCATTTTACCGATCATAATCATCTTATCATATAAGTGTTCATTGATCATGCTTGCTCATGGAAGTGGTTTCGTCAATGGTCTGCACTAATTCAGATTCATATGTTTCCTTCGCAACTAGTATTGGTCAACTAGTTTGACATGCCACTCATTATCATATAATGGTTGGATATAAGTTTCGCGGGAGAGTGAGACTACTATTTCACAGTATCCTCTAATGATCTATTGGTTCATTCTTCAGAAGACTTATCCACGGTCATATATACTGGGAAATACACTCAGCCACAAGTCTGTCACAACCCTAGTTTTCGTATGTGCTATTATTACTAGAATAATTGCATCATGTTTAAATTCCTTGGTTTAATAATTGGGGATTTGGAAAAAGCCTCAACATGAATTTAAATAAAAGGCCAGTTAAAAAAAAATTCCAAAATTCCTCCAAACAATTTTGAAAATTCCTATAAATGAGTATGATCATTTTAAAAATGATTTGGAATCAAACCCATGCTCATGGATTTTTCAAATATTCAAACAGAGGCTTGGAAATTAAATTTAAATGCTATTTGAATTGGATTCAAATAATTTGAATTCAAAATATTCCCAAAACTTGGGAGTGGCTAGTAACATGCCATGTAAGTCCATATAAAAGTTTATGGAATTTTACAAAATGCCTAGATATTTTTTTCAAGGCAAAACAAATAAAACAGAAAGCATAAAAAGAAAAATAGAGAAAGAAAAAGAGGCCCAACTTACCTGGAGCCACTAGGCCTGGCCCAGCCCAGCCCAGTGGCTCTTGTCGTCTTCTCCCCGGGCACGAGCACACAGCTGCGTGCCCGGCATGCCGTGGCCGCCGAGGCCACGCAGCAGCTCCCCCTCGTCCCTATCCAAGCCGAGGAGCCCCTCGAAGCCCCCCTGTTCTTCCCCCTTCCTCTGGTTCTTCCCCCCCCCTCTCTCCCACGCGTTCCCGCGAGGACCCGAAGCTCGCCGTCGCCGCCGTGTGCGCGCAACCGTGGCCAACGTCGACTATATGCCGCCCGGCCGTGTCCTTTGTGCTCCTCTTCGTTGTCCTCGTCACCCCGCGCAATCAATTGGACCAAGGAGCCTCGAGGGCCGTCGTCCCCTTCATCGTCTTCGTCGCCGGCTGCCGGACCTCGCCGACGATTGCGCCTCCATCAACGCCTCCCCGGCTTCCCCGAGTTCGTCTTCGCGCTCAGGGTGAGATGACGCTGCCTTCCCCCCTAACCCCGCTCGCCCTAGCCCACGGAGTCACCCTCCCCGTCGTGGCCGTCTCCGGCAGCCGCCCTCGTCGCAAGCAGTCGTCGCCCTAGACCACGCCGGTGACGCCCGACTCGCCAGGGAGACGCGCGCGTGCGTTCTGTGTCTCCTGTGGTCGCGGCGCCACGAACCGTGGCCGGAGTCGCCCTCTCCAGTGGGCGCCGCCGCGTCCAGTGCTGCCGGCGGCTAAACGCCGGCCACTGGGTCATTAGGGGCTAACCCCCCCTCCTAATCCCTCTCTCTCTCACTGACTGGTGGGACCCAGCGCCCTAATAATCCCCTGATTAATTTAACTAAAAGAGAATTAACCCAGAGACAATGACAGGTGGGTCCCAGGCGTCAGTTTGACCAGTCAGCACCCCTGACGTCAGCATGATGCCATGCTGATGCAGTAAACCTATTCCAGAAATTCCAGAAATTGATTAAATCTTTGAAATTCAATAACTTTTAAACCATAACTCCAAATCAAACAAATAATATATGAAAAAATCATCAGAAAAATGCAAGGAGTCCAAATATCACAACTTCATGGATGAAAAACACATTTATGATGATGAACCAGTAGCATTTAGCTATTTGGCTTATTAGGAATAATTCAAAATAAATGTTTAAATCATTTCAAATTAAATCTTTGCAATGCCAATCTTATCACATGAAAATCAGAGGCATATCATACACATGACAACATGGGTTACCATATCCAAACATTAGCAAATGCAACTTGGGATATTTTGAACAACATCTGGAGTTTGAATTTGAATTTCTTATTCAAATCAACTTCAATTAACTTGTTGCAAATTGAACATAGATCACATCAGTACCATGCCATGTTTCATTCTTGAATGTGCATTGCAATGTGATGTTTATACTTTGTTATCTCGGTGTTTGCTTCTTCTTGGTAGATCCATCGCCGGACGTAGTCCCTGTTTTCTCCGAAGAGTGGCACCCCCGAGTCTCGACAATAAGGCAAGAAAACCCCCTTTGATCATATCTATAAAAACCCAGTTTCCCTCTTGTTCTCTTATGCATGATTAGGTGATTCACATGTTACCGTTCTACCGCTAGTTGAACCCATCCTTTGCATGACCTATCATTGCTGCCACAGTATTAAGCAAACCTCAACCTAGCAAATACAAGATTGTTTTTGTTCATCATGTGGCCCTTCATCCATGATATGCTATGCCATGCTAGAGTTGTTTGCAATGAAGTTGATCCATCTGGGTGATGTATCGGGATGGTAGTGAACACATGCAACAAGGTGGTAACGTGTTGATGAAGTCACCCTAATATAAGTGAACAATGAGAGGCTGTGTAGGAGTACACAGTGGGTTGTCTCATTTACACTGCCCTAGGCCCCGAGTTCTTGTGTTCTTATCCAAGACACATATTACTACCACATGTTGGGCTTATTGACTCCTCTCGACCTATTAACTCACCCCGACTATGGTCCAGGATTCGCATGGGTTAACTTTATTCTATTTGCTTTCATAACGTAGCACGGTTTTAGGCAAGCGCAGCACCATCCGTCGAGGTGGGCTTGTCGGACCGTCCATACATCGTCTGGGTCCTGAACGGAATCCCCGGCCGGATTCCCGATTGGGGTACAACTCAGACAGGCGATTCCTTGGACTAGAGTTGGAGCCGTGAGGTAAGTGTTGTGGTACTATCCTCGCCGACACCGCTTGAAGGTGATGAGTTCTAGGCGGTAAGTGGTAGCTACGTATGTGAAGAAGTACACCCCTGCAGGGTTAATGAACTATTCGAATAGCCGTGTCCGCAGTTATGGACTACTTGGAGATCTTTACTTGATTATTAGACAACTCAAATGGATACTCTAAAGATCGCAAGATAAGTGTGAGTGCTTTGGGTTGCTTCCTCGTGGGGAAGTCGAGGAAGGATCCACGGTTGTGTATTGATGTGGTGATCAAGATTAGATGGACTCGTGTGCGCCTCTCATCTCAACTCTATGTAGTCGTAGTATAGGTTAGCGAAGTCAAAGCTTTCTGCATTACAACCCCACTTGCCTTTACCTTTATTTCTGAGCATAAGTAGTATAGTTCTGACGTAAGTCTTGCTGAGTACGACTTTGTACTCACGTTTTCTTATTCTATGTTTTAGAGACGAGACCACTGACCCTGATGGTGGCCTCCCCCTTCAAGGTCGACGTCGACGAAGTATTGTAGTCCCAGAAAGCAGCCTGGTCCCTCTGGAGGGTCGTTGTGTTTTCTTAAAGGCTCCTTAAGCCATTTGTTAACCTTGTCTTTACTAAGATATAATTTGCTTCCGTTGTTGGATGATGTAATGTTGGATCACTGTGATGTGATCTCTGCTTGTAACACTACTATATCTGCTCTGTTTAGCAGATGCAATAAAGCTATGAGTGTGTAGATTTCATGTTGTGTTACCTGCTGTTATACACTTGGCATGCATGCTGCGTGTATGTTTATATCGTGCATGTCATGTGTGGGGTTCGATACCTTAGTTGTGCTCTCGGAGGCGGTATTTTATACACCAAGTGGCCCTTAGATGTGCGCAACTTGGGGCATCGCGATGCGATTGCTCGTGACTCTGTCACGTGGCACACTTTGTTGTATGATTTTGCCCGCCCGAGACCCCGACTAAGAGATCGGGCTGGAGTCTATTTATGTAAGTGTTAGGATTCAATCGATAATATGGTTAAGGCGACTTGTCTATGAGTATGGGATTTCACCACCCATAATCATTTAGACTTGTGAGCGGGCGATGAGGACCCATCTCAGTTGATCATCCGGTCTGGATGGGATGCCCCTCACGTTCGAGCTTTCCGAGAGTGTGTTGTACTTGGCCTTGTCTTCTTAGACAAGTGGGTATGGCTCTCGGCTCTCTATATGATTGAATTGTTACTGGAATTACATATGCAAACCCCGGGTCCCGACAGACATGGTATCAGAGCAGGACTGCCTGTAGGATTAGTAAACCTTGGCCGAAGTCGAGTCTAGCATTCTATAGTTATATAGTTACTTTGGGTATAAGGGAACAACGTAAGACTTCATTTTTCTCCTTACCCTCATCGATCTGAGTTCTGAGTCACCTCATCTTTTCTACGGGAAGATAGGACTAGGCTCATCTATGTCTATACTAGAACATCTCGTTGTTTGACTCTCCATAGCTGTAGGAATGTTTTGGTTGTCTAGAGTCACCATTCCATCAAGCCTTTTGAGAAGGTTCTGATCATTCTTGCATATTGATTCATTTTTCCACCCCGGTACAGCCGTTATGCTGTCTGAGTTGTCCCGTGTTTCCAGTGATTTCAATGCTTTTGCATTACAATCTTGTCCGCTCTTAAATTATGTCATCTTTGCTTTGATTCCATCATAAATCCTATTCTGATTGTTGATTTTTATCACACAGAATGTCAGGTGGATTTAGATGTGTTGAATCTGGTCATGGTAATCAAAGTGGTGATGATGATCCTCCTTCACCGCCTTCTGCAGCGGAAATCATGATGGAGGCTGAGCGAAATCGACGTGATCAAACACGCCTTTTGCAACTCATTGAGAAGAATACTTCTCTCCAGCGAGATGCGGTAATATCAATCCAGGATTTTATCCTTTTGAACCCGCCAGTTTTCCAATGTTCATATGAGCCCCTTGATGCCGATGATTGGCTCTATTCCATCGAGCGTAAGCTTGAGACGGCGCATGTTTCTCCAGATGATCGTGTGATGTTCGTGGCCTACTTTCTGGAAGGTGCTGCTAGTGAATGGTGGGAAAGTTTTCTTGCAGTGTAGCCTGATGGTCACGTAGTGACTTGGCAGGAGTTCCGTGATGCCTTCCAAGGGTACCACATTCTGGATGAGTTGATGGAAAGAAAGAGGGAAGAGTTATGCACCCTATCTCAGGTAAATATGACTGTTCATCAGTACAGGACTGAGTTCAATCGTTTTTCTCGTTATGCCCCTGAGAAGATATCAACCGATGCCAAGAAGCAGGCAAGGTTCCGCAAGGGACTTAGCCCTGTCCTTCGTCATGATCTCAATCTCCTTGAATTCGTCAACTTCGAGGATTTGGTCAATAGATGATTCAGAGCTGAGCATGGAAATGAGGTCTTTGAAGAGTCTCGCAAGCGTGATCGTGATCTTGCTTCCTCTTCTAGTTTGGGTTCTCAGAAACGTCGAATTTGGATCCCAACTAGTGCCCTTCCTTTGCACTTGATTCCAAGACCATCTCCACAAAGCAAGAAAACCCAGAAAGGTAGTAGAGAGGTTGCCATACAAACTCCACAACCTAACAGCCGTTTGTGCTACAAGTGTGGTAATCCTGGCCACATTGCATGACAGTGTTCATTGCATGAGAATGTTCCTCCTCATCCAAAACATAAAGCCAAAGCTAAGCCACCAAAGCCTTCTAAACCCAAGTCCGCTATTGTTGAATAGGGTTGTGTGAACCATGCCACCATCAAAGAAGCCCAAGAGGATACGAAGGTTGTACTCGGTACACTTCCTGTTAACTCCAAACCCGCTTCTGTTCTATTTGATTGTGGAGCTTCTCATTCCTTTTTGTCTGAAAAGTTCGCACACCTGCATGACATTTCATTGGGGGAGTTGCCTAACCCTTTCATGATTAAAACTCCGGGGTCCACATGGCGTACCAGTAGGGTAAGTCATGACAATGAGATTGCTGTTGAGGATGTTGTATTCCTTGCTTCTCTCATAGCCCTCAAATCTTCAGATATCGATATCATCTTAGGTATGGATTGGTTGTCCAAACACCGTGCCAAGATTGATTGTGCCAGTAAATCAGTCCAACTCACTCATCCTTCCGGCAAGATAGTCCATTTCACATCTCAAGGTTCAGAAACCCAGCTATATTCGTTGAATGAACATCCCCTTCCTAACCTTGAAGATATTCCGATAGTTTGTGACTTTCCGGATATCTTTCCAGAAGAGCTGCCGGGAATGCCACCCGACAGGTGTGTGGAATTCATAGTGGATCTTATACCAGGCACAGCCCCAATTTCGAGACGTCCATATAGAATGGCCCCATATGAGTTAGTTGAGCTTAAAATCCAAATTGAAGCTTCGTTGGAAAAAGGCTTCATCCGCCCTAGCTCATCGCCATGGGGTTGCCCCGTTCTGTTCGTAACGAAGAAAGATGGAACAGAAAGGATGTGCGTAGACTATCGCCCGCTAAATTTAGCGACGATAAAGAACAAGTACCCACTGCCCAGGATCAATGATCTTTATGATCAACTTGCTGGATCCTCTGTCTTCTCCAAGATGGATTTGAGATTAGGTTATCATCCAATCGAAATCAGAAACGAGGACATTCCCAAGACGGCTTTCACTACTCGTTATGGTCTTTATGAGTACACCGTCATGTCCTTTGGTTTAACCAATGCCCCAGCCACTTTTTCGCGCTTGATGAATTCGATATTCATGGAGTACTTAGATAAAATTGTAGTGGTTTATCTTGATGATATTCTCATCTACTCGAAGAACGAAGAAGAGCACGCAGAACATCTTAGGCTGGTATTGATGAAACTTAGAGAGCATCGCCATTATGCCAAGTTCTCCAAGTGTGAATTTTGGCTACCAGAAGTGACCTACTTAGGCCACGTGATTTCTGCGAAAGGTGTTGCAGTCAATCCCGAGAGAGTTCAGGCTGTCCTTGACTGGACTCCACCTGAATCGGTTAATCAAGTTAGGAGTTTTCTTGGCCTAGCAAGCTATTGTCGCCGCTTCGTTGAGAACTTCTCCAAAGTTGCAAAGCCTCTAACTAAAATCCTCAAGAAAGATAAGAAATTCCTATGGACTCCCAAGTGTGAGGAAAGCTTTCAAGAGCTAAAAAGAAGATTGACTTCTGCACCCGTACTTGCGCCTCCAGACACCAAAAAGGATTTCGAAATCTTTTGTGATGCTTCACGGCAAGGGTTAGGATGCATACTTATGCAAGATAGACATGTGGTAGCTTATGCTTCACGCCAGTTGCGTCCACATGAAGAAAACTATCCTACCCATGATCTTGAACTCGCTGCCGTAGTTCATGCCCTGAAGACTTGGCGACATTACCTCCGTGGTAATCGTTGTGAAACTATACCGATCACCAAAGCCTCAAATACATATTCACCCAGCCAGATCTTAATCTCAGGCAAAGACGCTGGATAGAGTTGATAAAAGATTACGACTTGAGTATCTCATACACCCCAGGCAAAGCCAATGTCATGGCTGATGCACTAAGTCGTAAGGCGTATTGTAACAACCTCATGTTACAACAGTATCAACCATTTCTCTATGAGGAATTTCGAAAGATGAATCTTAAGATTGTTCTTCATGGATTCCTTTCCACCTTGATTGTGAAACCAACCCTTGAGGATCAAATCAAAGCTGTTCAACAACGTGCTCGAGGTATCCGACATATCAAACAGAACATTGCTAGCGGTAAGGCAAAATGTTTTACCCTGGACAATGAAGGTACTGTGTACTTCGAGAATAGGATGGAAGTTCCGAAGAATAGGAATCTAAGGCAGCAAATCCTTAAGGAAGCCCACGACACCCCTGTCTCGATTCATCTGGGTAGTACTAAGATGTATCAAGATCTACGCCAGAGATTTTGGTGGACTAGGATGAAGCGAGAAATCGCTCAATTTGTTGCTATGTGCGATGTTTGTCGTCGTGTGAAAGCAGAGCATCAAAGACCTGCTGGTACTCTTCAACCTTTAGCCATTCCTATGTGGAAATGGGATAAAGTCAGTATGGATTTCATCACTGGTTTTCCAAAGTCTCGGAAAGGAAACAATGCCATCTTCGTGGTCATTGACCGTCTTTCCAAAGTTGCTCATTTCCTTCCTGTTCACGAGAGTATAACTGCTAGCCAGTTAGCGGATTTATATGTCTCCCGGATCGTTTCTCTCCATGGTGTTCCTTTGGAAATCAATTCAGACCATGGAAGTATTTTCACCTCTCGATTTTGGGAAAGTTTTCAAAATGCTATGGGAACCCATCTCTCCTTTAGCACCGCCTTTCATCCCCAGTCATGTGGTCAAGTAGAAAGAGTCAATCAAATTCTCGAAGACATGCTCAGAGCCTGTGTTATCTCATTCGGAAAGAGTTGGGAGAAATCTCTTCCATTCGCCGAGTTTGCTTATAACAACAACTTCCAATCTAGCTTGAGCATGGCACCCTTTGAATTTCTCTATGGACGCAAATGTCGAACACCATTGAACTGGTCAGAAACCGGTGAAAGACAACTCTTTGGACCGGATATGATCCAGGAAGCAGAAGAGAAGGTTCGCATTGTTCGTGAGCAATTGAAAACAGCCCAGTCTCGTCAGAAAAGCTATTATGATCGTCATCATATGCCAGAGAACTACGAGCTGGACGAGAGAGCTTACCTCCGGGTTACTCCTCTGAAGGGAACCCAACGTTTCGGTATCAAAGGCAAATTGGCACCACGAAACGCTTGATCTCCAAGAAAACCTGTCGTATCGAGAGTATCCCGTCCGTATCCTCGATGAAGCTGAGCGTACCACCCGACGTCAGAATATAAAGTTCCTCAAAGTGCAGTGGTCCAACCATTCTGAGAAGGAAGCCACCTGGGAACGAGAAGACCGTTTCCGAGTCGAGTACCCCACCCTCTTCCCGACTACTTCTAAATCTCGGGACGAGATTCTTTTGAGTGGGGGCGAGTTGTCACAACCCTAGTTTTGGTATGTGCTTTTATTACTAGAATAATTGCATCATGTTTAAATTCCTTGGTTTAATAATTGGGGATTTGGAAAAAGCCTCAAAAAGAATTTAAATAAAAGGCCAGATAAAAAGTTTTTCCAAAATTCCTCCAAACAATTTTGAAAAGTCCTATAAATGAGTATGATCATTTCAAAAATGATTTGGAGTCAAACCCATGCTCATGGATTTTTCAAATATTCAAACAGAGGCTTGGAAATTAAATTTAAATGCTATTTGAATTGGATTCAAATAATTTGAATTCAAAAAATTCCCAAAACTTGGGAGTGGCTAGTAACATGCCATGTAAGTCCATATAAAAGTTTATGGAATTTTACAAAATGCCTAGATATTTTTTTTCAAGGAAAAACAAAGAAAACAGAAAGCATAAATAGACAAAGAAAAAGAGGCCCAACTTATTGGAGCCACCAGGCCTGGCCCAGCCCAGCCCAGTGGCTCTTGTCTTCTTCTCCCCTGGCACGAGCACACAGCTGCGTGCCCGGCATGCCGTGGCCGCCAAGGCCACACAGCAGCTCCCCCTCGTCCCTATCCAAGCCGAGGAGCTCCTCGAAGCCCCCCTGTTCTTTCCCCTTCCTCTGGTTCTTCCCCCCCCCCTCTCTCCCATGCGTTCCCGCGAGGACCCGAAGCTCGCCGTCGCCGCCGTGTGCACGCAACCGTGGCCAACGTCGACTATACGCCGCCCGGCCGTGTCCTTTGTGCTCCTCTCCGTTGTCCTCGTCACCCCGCGCAATCAATTAGACCAAGGAGCCTCGAGGGCCGTCGTCCCCTTCATCATCTTCGTCGTCGGCTGCCAGACCTCGCCGTCGATTGCTCCTCCACCAACGCCTCCCCGGCTTCCCCGAGTTCTTCTTCGCGCTCAGGGTGAGATGACGCTACCTTCCCCCCTAACCCCGCTCGCCCTAGCCCCCGGAGTCACCCTCCCCGTCGTGGCCGTCTCCGGCAGCCGCCCCCGTCGCAACCAGTCGTCGCCCTAGACCACGCCGGTGACGCCCAACTCGCCAGGGAGACGCGGGCGTGCGTTCTCTGTCTCCTGGTGGTCGCGGCGCCACGAACCATGGCCGGAGCCGCCCTCTCCAGTGGGCGCCGCCACGTCCAGTGCTGCCGGCGGCTAAACGCCGGCCACTGGGTCATTAGGGACTAACCCCCCCCCCCCCTCCTAATCCCTCTCTCTCTCACTGACTAGTGGGACCCAGCGCCCTAATAATCCCATGATTAATTTAACTTAAAGGGATTTAACCCAGAGACATTGACAGGTGGGTCCCAGGCGTCAGTTTGACCAGTCAGCACCCCTGACGTCAGCATGATGCCATGCTGATGTAGTAAACCTTTTCCAGAAATTCCAGAAATTGATTAAATCTTTGAAATTCAATAACTTTTAAACCATAACTCCAAATCAAACAAATAATATATGAAAAATCATCAGAAAAATGCAAGGATTCCAAATATCACAATTTAATGGATGAAAAACACACCTATGATGATGAACCAGTAGCATTTAGCTATTTGGATTATTTGGAATAATTCAAAATAAATGTTTAAATCATTTCAAATTAAATCTTTGCAATGCCAACCTTATCACATGAACATCAGAGGCATATCATACACATGACAACATGGGTTACCATATCCAAACATTAGCAAATGCAACTTGGGATATTTTGAACAACATCTGAATTTTGAATTTGAAATTCTTATTCAAATCAACTTCAATTAACTTGTTGCAAATTGAACATAGATCACATCAGTACCATGCCATGTTTCATTCTTGAATGTGCATTGCAATGTGATGTTTATACTTTGTTATCTCGGTGTTTGCTTCTTCTCGATAGATCCATCGCCGGACGTAGTCCCTGTTTTCTCCGAAGAGTGGCACCCCCGAGTCTCGACAATAAGGCAAGCAAACCCCCTTTGATCATATCTATAAAAACCCAGTTTCCCTCTTGTTCTCTTATGCATGATTAGGTGATTCACATGTTCCCGTTCTACGGCTAGTTGAACCCATCCTTTGCATGACCTATCATTGCTGCCACAGTATTAAGCAAACCTCAACCTAGCAGATACAAGATTGTTTCTGTTCATCATGTGGCCCTTCATCCATGATATGCTATTCCATGCTAGAGTTGTTTGCAATGAATTTGATCCATCTGGGTGATGTATCGGGATGGTAGTGAACACATGCAACAAGGTGGTAACGTGTTGATGAAGTCACCCTAATATAAGTGAACAATGAGAGGCTGTGTAGGAGTACACAGTGGGTTGTCTCATTTACACTGCCCTAGGCCCCAAGTTCTTGTGTTGTGATCCAAGACATAGATTACTACCACATGTTGGGCTCATTGACCCCTCTCGACCTATTAACTCACCCCGACTATGGTCCAGGATTCGCATGGGTTAACTTTATTCTATTTGCTTTCATAACGTAGAACGGTTTTAGGCAAGCGCAGCACCATCCGTCGAGGTGGGCTTGTCGGACCGTCCATACATCGTCTGGGTCCTGAACGGAAACCCCGGCCGGATTCCCGATTGGGGTACAACTCAGATAGGCGATTCCCTGGACTAGAGTTGGAGCCGTGAGGTAAGTGTCGTGGTACTATCCTCGCCGACACCGCTTGAAGGTGACGAGTTCTAGGCGGTAAGTGGTAGCTACGTATGTGAAGAAGTACACCCCTGCAGGGTTAATGAACTATTTGAATAGCCGTGTCCGCGGTTATGGACTACTTGGAGATCTTTACTTGATTATTAGACAACTCAAATGGATACTCTAAAGATCGCAAGATAAGTGTGAGTGCTTTGGGTTGCTTCCTCGTGGGGAAGTCGAGGAAGGATCGATGGTTGCGTATTAATGTGGTGATCAAGATTAGGTGGACTCGTGTGCGCCTCTCATCTCAACTCTATGTAGTCGTAGTATAGGATAGCCAAGTCAAATCTTTCTGCATTACAACCCCACTTTCCTTTACCTTGATTTCTGAGCATAAGTAGTATAGTTCTGACGTAAGTCTTGCTGAGTACGACTTTGTACTCACGTTTTCTTATTCTATGTTTTAGAGACGAGACCACTGACCCTGATGGTGGCCTCCCCCTTCAAGCTCGACGTCGACGAAGTATTGTAGTCCCAGACAGCAGCCTGGTCCCTCTGGAGGGTCGTTGTGTTTTCTTAAAGGCTTCTTAAGCCATTTGTTAACCTTGTCTTTACTAAGACATAATTTGCTTCCGTTGTTGGATGATGTAATGTTGGATCACAGTGATGTGATCTCTGCTTGTAACACTACTATATCTGCTCTGTTTAGCAGATGCAATAAAGCTATGAGTTTGTAGAGTTCATGTTGTGTTACCTGCTGTTCATACAAGGCATGTGTGCTGCGTGTATGTTTATAACATGCATGTCTTTGTATGGGTTTTCGATACCTTAGTTGTCTTCTGGCTGGCGGTCTTTCATATACCAAGTGGCCCTTAGATGTGCGCAGCTTGGGGCATCGCGATGCGATTGCTCGAGACTCCGTCTCGTGCACACTTTGTGGTATGATCGAGCCCGCCCTAGACCCCGACTAAGTGATCGGGCTGGAGTAAGTCTATGTAAGAGTTTTGAGATAGTCGGTAGTATGGTTGAGGCGAATTGTCTTTGAATATGAGAGTTCACCACCCATATCATTTGACTTGTGTGCGGACGATGAGGACCCATCTCAGTTGATCATCCGGCCTGGATGGGATGCCCCTCACGTACGATGCTTTCCGAGAATGTTCAGTGCTTGGCCTTGTCTGCTTAGACAAGTGGGTGCGGTTGTCGGCTCTCCATATGACTATGTCTTAACTGTACTTGCATACGCTAACCCCGGGTCCCGACAGACTTGGTATCAGAGCAGGACTGACTGTAGGACTAGTAGCCTTGGCCGAAGTTGAGTCTAGCTTTCTATAGTTATATAGTTACTCTGGGTATATAAGGGAACAACGTAAGGCTTCTTTTTTCTCCTTACCCCCTTCGTTCTGAGTTCTGAGTCACCCTCATCTTATTCTACGGGAAGATAGGACTAGGCTCTCCTCTGTCTGATTAGAACATCTCGTTGTTTGCTTCCTCATAGCCGTAGGAAAGTTGTGATCGGTTTGTTAGAGTGGTTTGCTCCCTGCTTTATTACATCGTATGTAAGTGTTGTTTCCATGTTGTAAGAAATTGTCTTTTTCTTGCAATTACAGCCGTTATGCTGTCCGAGTCATTCCAGGTTTATCTCATAAGCTGATGCATTTGCAAACTCCTTTCTCTTTCAGATGGCAGATCTTCCCCCTCGGTAGATTGTTCATTTGACCAGGTGCCTCGGTGTGCGTGGCCATCCCGCCACGTTGATCGAGATGATGTCCTATGTGGGATATCGATGGTACCCTGAGTACACCATCGAGGAGCAGTTTCACGACTTCAACCAGACGCAGTTCCATTGCATTGTCCGGATCTATCCGCACCACGTTGGAGTCACTCAGCCTATCCACTTTGGACATGGCATTGGTGTTACCGAGAACATGGCTGTGCAGGATGCTGCATACTCATGTATGACACTGCTGAGAGAGGAGCACACTTTGCCGAGAGAGACTTCTTTCCGCTATATCCCTGCTGCACTTCCAGGAGAAGAGGGATATTACACCGGACTCTACTCAGATCAGTCTGCAGAGGATCCAACACTTCAGGTGACTGCTAGGTTTGCTAGTGATCGAGATCGTGATGCACGCGCTCTCCGTTTTGAGCTCCACGCCACCCGTGTTCGTCTGTATCGAGCACTGACACTTTTGGCACCCTTTGTGAGCGTGGGATCAGTTGACCATGATGCTATCTACCAAGTGAGGACCCAGATGCCTTCTTGAGTTGCTTGGCCCGAGATTGGAGGAATTTTTCCACCCCGTGGTCCTTTGCTTCCACCCTACGCTGGACCTAGGCCCCATCCTTGCCCAAATGGATATCAAGGTCCACAAGCCTCCGTGTTTTCCGATGGTCACCTCCAGCTACCGGGATACGCGGGTAACTTTTATGAGGACTACTATGGAGATGGAGATGAGTGAGACCGCCTGTGGTCTTACTTAGTGAGGATGTAGTAGTATCTTAGTGTATTGTATGCAAGGTGTCTAAGTTCCAGAGGCTTAGATAAATAATGTATAGGAAGTCAGAGTGCCTCTGAAGGATGTATCATCTTCATCACGTTTGTATTAGCTTGGTGCTTTTACTAAAACGATGTATGGTTTGTATGACAGCTTGTGAATATATGGCTTGTATGCTTTATCACCATGTTGTCAAGATGATTACTTCCTTTGCTCTGTAATCCTTCCAGTACTTCAATACCTTGATTAGACCCTTCAAATCAACTCTGTTTGACTTTGGTTTTCACCTTCAGGATGTCTCAAGGAACCCGTGGCCAGGTTGGTCGTAACCAAGGTCGTGGGAATGACCAGGAGGAAGGCAACCTTCCACCCCCACCCACGATGGCACAAGTTCTGATGGAGGTCGAGAGGAACCGCCGTGACTCTCACCACCTGCTGGAAGTCATTGCTCGCAACACCACTCAACAGCGCAACGAGTTGGTGTCCCTGAACGACTTCATCCGACTTCATCCCCCGGTTTTCAGTTACTCCACCGAGCCCCTTGACGCTGATGACTGGCTTCGCAGCATCGAGAGGAAGCTCCAAGCAGGCCGTGTTGCAACTGGTGACAAGGTCAGCTATGGCACCTATCACCTTGAAGGTGCAGCTAGTTCTTGGTGGGAGAACTTTCTGAATATACGTCCCGTTGGACCACCTGCATCTTGGGAGGAATTCTGCACGTCCTTCCGCGAGCACCACATTCCCAAAGGTCTTATGGACCGCAAACGTGAGGAGTTCTGCAACCTCACCCAAGGCAGAAGGACTGTTGATGAGTTTAGTCGTGAGTTCAACCGGCTGGCTCGTTATGCTACCGAAAAAGTCTCCAACGACTCCAAGAAACAAGAGAGGTTCCGTCGTGGCCTCAACACTGGACTCCGTCGTGAGCTCAATCTTCATGACTTTGCCACATTCCAGGTCCTTGTCAACAAGGCCATCAAAGCAGAGGACATGAACACTCCCAACGATTTCCGCAAACACCCTAGAGATGATGGTTCATCCAGTTCTAGCTCCCAGAAGCGCAAGATCTGGATCCCAAAGAGCATGTTCCGCCAGAACAACCCACCGAGGCCATCCTATGTGGCGCCTCGTCCACCAATCCAATTCCACCCCGCTTCACCAAACAACCCAGCTCCACGCACTGTTTTCGGAGCCTGTTACAAGTGTGGTCAGGCAGGCCACTATTCTCGTGAGTGTCCCCAGAACCAGCTCCAACATCAGAATGCTCCACCCCGTGCCGGAGGCAACAACAGCAACAATGGTCGTGGCAAGCCACCCCAGAAGGTCTACACCGCCAAACCCGCTCCTCCCGCCACTCGTGGACGTGTGAACCAGATCGCCGCCGAAGAGACTGACGACACCACTGACGTCATTCTTGGTACGCTCCCAGTCAATTTTGTTCCTACTTCCGTTCTTTTCGTCCCAGGAGCATCTCATTCATTCATGTCGGAAAGTTATGCACTTCGTCATGAGTTATCTTTTGTTGAATTGTCCACCCCAATGATTATTCAAACTCCAGGGTCAAGATGGCAAACTAATAGAGTAAGCCATGGTAATCAAATTTCAATTGAGGGTTTAGTATTCCTTGCTTCACTCATAGCCCTCAAGTCTTCAGATATTGATGTCATCCTTGGCATGGATTGGCTATCAAGACAGAATGCCTACCTGGATTGCAAAGGCAAATCCGTGAAACTCACCCACCCTTCAGGCAAAACCGTCAACTATACCTCACCCAGAACAAGAACCCAAGTGCATTCCTTGAGTGTACTTCCCCTTCCCGAACTTGAAGATATTCCGGTGGTTCGTGACTTCCCGGATGTCTTTCCTGAAGAGCTGCCGGGCATGCCACCCGACAGATGTGTAGAGTTTATAGTGGATCTTGCCCCAGGAACCGCACCAATTTCTAGACGCCCATACAAAATGGCCCCACGTGAGTTAGCTGAGCTTAAAACCCAACTGGAAGCTTTGTTGGAGAAAGGCTTCATCCGCCCTAGCTCATCGCCATGGGGTTGCCCCGTTATGTTCGTAATGAAGAAAGATGGAACAGAAAGGATGTGCGTAGACTATCGCCCGCTAAATTTAGCGACGATAAAGAACAAATACCCACTGCCCAGGATCAATGATCTTTATGATCAACTTGCAGGATCCTCTGTCTTCTCAAAAATGGATTTGAGATTAGGTTATCATCAAATCAAAATCCGAAACAAGGACATTCCCAAAACGGCTTTTACTACTCGTTATGGTCTTTACGAGTATACCGTCATGTCCTTTGGTTTAACCAATGCCCCCGCCACTTTCTCACGCATGATGAACTCGATCTTCATGGAGTATTTGGACCAGTTCGTCGTGGTTTACCTCGATGACATTCTCATCTACTCGAAGAACGAAGAAGAACATGCCGAATACCTAAGGCTGGTATTGATGAAACTTAGAGAGCATCGCCTGTATGCTAAATTCTCCAAGTGTGAATTTTGGCTACCAGAAGTGACCTACTTAGGCCACGTGATTTCTGCAAAAGGCATTGCTGTGAATCCCGAGAGAGTTCAGGCCGTCCTTGACTGGACTCCACCTGAATCGGTTAAGAAAGTTAGGAGTTTTCTTGGCCTAGCCAGCTATTGCCGTCGCTTCGTCGAGAACTTTTCTAAAGTTGCAAAGCCTCTTACTGAACTCCTCAAGAAAGATAAGAAATTCCTATGGACTCCCAAGTGCGAGGAAAGTTTTCAAGAGCTAAAAAGAAGATTGACTTCTGCACCCGTACTTGCACCTCCAGACACCAAAATGGATTTCGAGATCTATTGTGACGCATCACGGCAAGGGTTAGGATGCATACTTCTGCAAGATCGACATGTGGTAGCTTATGCTTCACGCCAGTTGCGGCCACTTGAAGAAAACTATCCTACCCATGACCTTGAACTCGCTGCCGTAGTTCATGCCCTAACAACTTGGCGACATTACCTCCTTGGTAATCGTTGTGAGATTTATTCCGACCACCTAAGCCTCAAATATATTTTCACCCAGCCAGATCTTCATCTCAGGCAAAGACGCTGGATTGAGTTGATAAAAGATTACGACATAGTAATTTCTTACACCCCAGGCAAAGCCAATGTCATGGCTGATGCACTAAGTCGTAAGTCGTATTGTAACAACCTCATGTTACAACAGTATCAACCACTTCTTCATGAGGACTTTCGCAAGCTCAATCTTGAGATTGTTCCTCATGGCTATCTTTCTACCTTGGTGGCGAAACCAACTCTTGAGGATCAAATCATAGTTGCCCAAAGGCGTGCACGAGGTGTTCACCGAATCAAGGAGAACATTGCTAGCGGAATTGCTAAATTTTTCTCCACAGATAGCAAAGGAACGGTATTCTTTGAAAATCGTTTGGTAGTACCTAAGAATAAGGAACTAAGGCAACTCATCCTCAAAGAAGCCCATGATACACCCCTCTCAATTCATCCCGGTAGCACAAAAATGTACCGAGATCTACGCCAGAGATTTTGGTGGACTAGGATGAAGAGAGACATTGCTCAATTTGTTGCCGAATGTGATGTTTGTCGTCGCATTAAGGCAGAACATCAAAGACCTGCTGGTACACTTCAACCTTTGCCTATTCCAGAGTGGAAATGGGACAAAGTCGGTATGGACTTCATCACCGGCTTTCCAAAAACCCAGAAAGGAAACGATGCCATCTTCGTTTTCATAGATAGGCTTTCCAAAGTTGCTCACTTCCTTCCCGTTCGCGAGTCTATAACTGCTAGTCAGTTGGCAGACTTGTACGTCTCTAGAATTGTGTCTCTTCATGGTGTTCCTTTGGTGATCAATTCGGATCGTGGTAGCCTTTTCACCTCTAGACTCTGGGGAAGCTTTCAGAATGCTATGGGAACTCATCTCTCCTTTAGTACAGCTTTCCATCCTCAGTCCAGCGGTCAAGTCGAAAGGGTTAACCAAATTCTTGAAGACATGCTCAGAGCTTGTGTTATCTCATTCGGAAAGAATTGGGAGAAATCTCTTCCATTTGCCGAATTTGCTTATAACAATAGTTTTCAATCTAGTCTGAACATGGCTCCTTTTGAACTCATTTATGGACGACGATGTCGAACACCTTTAAACTGGTCCGAAACCGGTGAAAGACAATTCTTTGGACCGGATATGATCAAGGAAGCAGAAGAGCAAGTTCGCATTGTTCGTGATCAATTGAAAGCAGCCCAGTCTCGTCAGAAGAGCTACTATGATCGTCATCATAGGCAAGAGAGCTACAATCTGGATGAGAAGGCTTACCTTCGGGTTACTCCTCTGAAGGGAACCCAACGTTTTGGTATCAAAGGCAAGTTGGCCCCACGTTACATCGGACCTTTCCGCATTATTGCTAAACGTGGAGAAGTTTCCTACCAACTTGAACTACCTCCGCACCTCTCCCGAGTACATGATGTATTCCATGTGTCCCAACTCAGGCATTGCTTCAAGGACCCCATCCGCGAAGTCGACCATGAAACGCTTGATCTCCAAGATGACCTTTCTTATCGAGAATACCCCGTTCGTATTCTTGATTCAGCAGAGCATGTCACTCGTCGTCAGAAGATGAGGTTTCTGAAAGTGCAATGGTCACACCACTCTGAAAGAGAAGCTACGTGGGAAAGAGAAGACCGTCTCAGTGCCGAGTACCCCACCTTCCTCCCGCAAACTTCTGAATCTCGGGACGAGATTCTGTTGAGTGGGGGCGAGTTGTCAGAACCCTTTGTTAGGTAATGTGCTAGGATCAAAGTGACCTTGCATCATGTCAAAATTTTCAAAAGGAATCTTTGAAATCAACTTCAAAATCAAAATGGGAGAAGGAACACCCCCCAGATGAATTAATTCAAAAAGGCCAGATAAAAATCTTCTCCAAAAATTCATGTTAGATTTTTGAAAAGTCTTATAAATGAGTGTGATCACATATCAAGTGATGTGGGAACCATCCCATGCTCATAGATTTTTCAAATAATCAAACAGTGCCTTGGAATTAAAGAAATACCCCTATTTGATTTAAGATTCAAATTATTTGAATTTTAAAAATGTTGAAACTTTGTGAGTGGCTAGTCTATACAATTATGAGGCCACATAAAAGTTTTCAGCATTTAATAAAATGTTTAGCTATTTATTTTAGCTAAACAGAACAAATGTCAGAAAAGGAAAATAGAAAAGAAATCAGAAATCCTTACCTGGCGCCCAGGCGAAGTCAGCCCACCCCAGCCCAGCCGGCCCACAGGGGCAGGGGCGTCTTCTTCCCCCTCCCGCGCCTCCAAGCTGCTCGGTGGAATGCCACCGAGCTAGCAAGAGATGACACGTCGCCGTCGAGGAGCTTCCAGGCCTCCCCGTGGCTTCTTCTCGCACCTGGAGACTCCCCGCAGCCTCTGCAGTCCATTCCCCCCCTCCACGAGCTCCCTCCCCTCCTCCCTCGCCCGTTTCGTCGTCGCCCGAGAAGAACGCCGGAGCGCCGTCGAGCCCCCGCGTGGCCACCGTGCCCTAGAGCTCAAGCCAGCAAGTACACCATGCTCCTCGTCGTCGTCTTCATCGACCTGCGAAGGGAATCGAAGCAGGACGCCTCCACGAGCTCGCTAGCTTCGTCGTCTTCATCGCCGGCCGCCGTGGATCGACTTCAAATTCCGGCAGCTCCAGCGCCTCCCCGAGCAAGCCACCACTCCAGATAGATTCAGGGTGAGCTCACGGCCGGAACCCCTCACTTCTCCCCCTCGTTTGCTTCCTCTAGCGGGATCCGCCATGGACGCAGGAGCTCGTCGCCGCCATGGTCGTCGCCCTCCTCGCTCCAGTGCTCGTCGTGAACCCCCAGCGCACGCGTTTGACTCCTGCACGTGCTAGCGTTCGAACGAGCTCCGAATCAACTCCAACCGTGCACCACAACGTCATCTACGACCTCGCCGGTTCTCTATTTCCGCCGGAGTCGTCGCCGTCGTCGATTCCGAGCACCCCGTGACCCCCTGTTGCCTCCAGAAGACGCGGACGACCTCGAGGAGCAAGCCGGTGCCCTCCGTTTCCCCTCCCGTGGCCCCTAGGCCATTCCGGCGAGTGCGCCGCCGTGGCCAGGCCACCGGCGTCAAGCCGCCGGTGGGTTAGCCCTTAAGCACTCGGCTAATGACCCCCTGGGTCACTGACCAGTGGGCCCAGTGGCTTAATTAAGCCACTGGATTAACTTAAACCACGGGTTAATTAACCCAGTCACTGACAAGGTGACACCACATGTCAGCCCCCCCCCTGACGTCAGCAATTGCGCAATAAATCATTTTATGAATTTCCAGAAAATCAAAATGAATTAAAAGAATTCCAGAAATTTCAGAAAATACCCCAAACTTTGGAAATTCATAGAAAATTCATATTAACTCCAAATTGGACAAATAATATATGAAAAATGACCAGGAGAAAATTATCTTTCCAAATATGCAACTTTCAACTCTGTTTGAGTTGAATTTAAAATGTGATCAGTAGCATTTGCTATTTGATTTAAATGGAATTAAATCAAATTCAAATCAAAAAATTTTGCAACTTGAACCATGACAACATGCTACATTTCAATCACACATCAGAGGCATATCATACACATTTTCCAAAAGGTTCAAAATGATCAATCAATGTCATATACAACTTGGTTATTTTGAATTCAAATGTGGAGTTTGAATTTGCAATTCATTTTGCAATTTACTCCATTTAAATGGAATGCTCAACACATCAGTACCATGAACATCACCCGTTCAATCTTATTCATGTGATTGTGCATTGTACATTATGTTGATCCTATGATTGTCATGTTGCTGATAGAAGTGGAGCCGGAACCCGAGGTCACCCCCTACGTTGAAGACCCCGAACCCGAACCTCGTCAGCAAGGCAAGCAAACCCCCATTGATCATGTCGATAAAATCCCACTTCCCTCTCATGTCTCGCTTATGCATTGTTTAGGATGATTACCATGCTTCGTTTCTACCGCATAGATGAACCCATTCCTTTGCATGACCTATCATTTTGTCACAGTAGTAAGCAAATCACAATCCTAGCAAATGTAGGAGTTGTTTGATATCATGTGGCCCCTGCAATGTTACTGCCTATTGCATGCTTAGTATGATACCATGTTGTTACTGTGATGTGAGTCGGGATGGGAATGATCATGTTGATGATGGTAGAAAAGTGTTGGTGAATCGACCCTAATATAAGGTGAACGATGAGAGGCTGTGTAGGAGTACACAGTGGGTTGTCTCGTTGAACACCGCCCTAGTACGAGTTCTTGTGTGGTGATCCAAGATGAAGAGTACAACCACACATTGGGCTCACTGACCCCTCTCGACTTACTAACTCATCCCTTTCGATGTCCAGATGTCGCAATAGTTCGGAGTTCTGGTAGGTCTGTGGCCTGGATGCTAAGTGAGAGAACGGCTCATCCGAGACCGGCTTATGCACCATGCACACATCACTTGGGTCCACTTCGGTAAACCGGCCGGGTTCACGATTGTGGTAACCAACCCAAGTAGGCGGCTTTCTCGGACTAGATCGGCTATGAGGTAACAGTTGTGGTGAGCATCCTCGCTGGCACCCCTTGAATGGTGTCGAGATCAAAGGCGGTAAATGATGGTCATGTGTGTGTAGCGGTACACCCTTGCAAGGTTAACAAAACTATTCGAATAGCCGCGTCCGCGGTTATGGACTGCTTGGAAAGCTTAGCTTGATTATTAGATAACTTCAACCGGATACTTCTAAAACACACCAAGATAAGTGTGAGTGCTATGGCGTGCTTCCTCGTGGGGAAGTTGAGGAAGGCACCATAGTGGTGTATTGGTTGGAGAAAGTAGTGGACTCGTGTACGCTTCTTACCTCAAAGTCTGGTATTCTTAGTTCAGGATTAGCCAAGTCAAAGCTGGCACTTCTGCAAGTGAACCCCACCTCCCTTTACCTTGATACATGTGCATGAGTAGTATAGCTCCTATGTAAGTCTTGCTGAGTATGACTTTGTACTCACGTTTGCTTAATCTATGTTTTAGATGATGCCACTGACCCCGAAGGTGGCTTCTTCATCGAGCTGGACGACTGAAGACCAACTAGTCTAGTCCCAGTCAGACGACTGGTTCCCTCGTGGAGGGCTTTGTGTTTAAATAAGGCTTCTTAAGCCATTTGTTAAACTTGTCTGTACTCAGACATAATTTGCTTCCGCTTGTAATGCAATGTTGGATCACATGTATGTGATCTCTGTGTGCACTCTATAAGAGTTAGAAATAAAATGTACACTTGTAGAGAATTGCAATGGTACCTGCTGTTCATACAAGGCATGTGTGCTGCGTGTAAGTTTATAACATGCATGTCTTTGTACGGGTTTTCGAGACCTTAGTTGTGTTCTGGCTGGCGGTCTTTCATATACCAAGTGGCCCTTAGATGTGCGCAGCTTGGGGCATCGCGATGCGATTGCTCGAGACTCCGTCTCGTGCACACTTTGTGGTATGATCGAGCCCGCCCTAGACCCCGACTAAGTGAACGGGCTGGAGTAAGTCTATGTAAGAGTTTTGAGATAGTCGGTAGTATGGTTGAGGCGACTTGTCTTTGAATATGGGAGTTCACCACCCCTATCATTTGACTTGTGTGCGGACGATGAGGACCCATCTCAGTTGATCATCCGGCCTGGATGGGATGCCCCTCACGTACGATGCTTTCCGAGAATGTTCAGTGCTTGGCCTTGTCTGCTTAGACAAGTGGGTGCGGTTCTCGGCTCTCCATATGACTATGTCTTAACTGTACTTGCATACGCTAACCCCGGGTCCCGACACTAGATATCACGAGGAGCTCCGGAAGTGTCCGGAGCTAAAGATTTATATAAGGCAAGTTGATTTCAGGGTTCTGGAAAAAGTTCAGGACTTTTTTGGCAGTGTCGGAATGTTCTAGAAGGTTAAGGAGGGTCCCACTATGGGCCCCACCTGGTTTGAACAACCAAGGGTGGTCCACTAGTCCATGTGACCAGCCATCCTTTGTTAATTTAGCCAATAAATGGGAAGCCCTTCAATGGGAGGGTTACCACTCTTAAAAGAAAGGTGTTACCATCTTTTTAATGAGAGCGGTGTTTTCACTTGGGAATTGAAGTGGATACAACCTCCTTGCCTATATAAGAGAGGGGAGAGGCTCACCAAGAATCCCCAAGTCCTTCCACACCTCCTCCTCCCTCACGTGCTTCGCTTGGCGAAGCCCTGTCCGAGGGAAACTCTTCACCATATCCACCACCACGCCGTTGTGCTGCTGGAATCAATTCCATCTATTTCTCCCTCTTGCTTGCTTGATCAAGAAGAAGGAGACGTCATCGAGTTGTACGTGTGCAAGCCTCCGGAGGTATTGCTCGTTTGCAGTGCTGATCAGATCGAACTTCACCAACAACTTCACCAAGCTACGTTGAAATAAACGTTCAACGCGCGTGTTCTTTGATGGTATGACGACCTACTCTCCCCGTTACTAGCATCTTCTAGATTGGATCTTGGATGTTGCTTCCGCATGTGAGAGAACTTTTTTCTTTTCTAACGCGCAATCTCCTACACATCTCTATTCTTCCATCAAGACATTGCTTGTGATATTTGGATTTTCATCCGCTATATAATTTCTATCTAAAAGAACTTGCTTCTTGTCTTAGAATATTATTCCAACCTTTAATTTGGTTCATTATCCGTATCTCAATCTATCATTATAGATTTCACCGTGTAACGTGTTAGTACTTCACATAAAAGAAGATTCTTGTAATCTTGCTTTTATCTGCCTTATGATCTATATATGACATTGCATACATGTATATGAGATGATCTTCAATATACACAAACTAATGCATGTCTATATATATATATATATATACACGAGACCATTTTTCACACATATCAATGCATACATGTTTGAGACAATGAACATGCCCCCACTCAAATATATCTATTATATACTCATATATTTGTGGTCCAGCTTTCATAGTGTTAACGTCTTTATTCTTATGTCTTACATAACAATAATTCTCTCAAAGCTCCCACTCAGAAAATGCCCTCTGCATTCCATGTTTCTTGGAAGTTTTCAAAGCTCCCACTCAGTTTCATGAAACTTCAGGCCCACTCAATATTTTTTTTATTACAAAATCACTTGATCAAATCAAGGTTGAGGGTTTCCTATCTTGAGGTACTATAGTCCATCCTATAACAAAATGAAATTTTGTCATGCCTATTGCAATTCACTTTCAAATCCCAAATTTGAATGATACGCAATTCCAGGCTACGGCCTAATTGTAGTGTAAATGAAATATTTTATTGATTAAAGAATTTCTATGTTGACGTAGTCAATCATTATTGAACTTTGGTCATAACAGTTTTATGAGCAAAATAATGCCTTTTGATCGTTACATTATGCTCAATAACTTTCTAGTTTATCGGGAATATGAAATAACCGATTTATTCCACAGGACGTGAACCATCCTATATGCAACTCAATATTATTTAATTTATCCTCGTTTTCTAGGCTACCATAATTCCTTTCCATTTCAAGCAATTTTATGCCTTTTGTTTCATTACGAAGACTCATGATTACTGTTCTATACAGAAAGTATTCATGATAACCTTCTAAATTCAACAAAGGCTTCAACTCATATACCAATATCATCATATATGGCATATTCCCATCTTTTACAGTGTTGTTACAGTGGAACATGCTTCCGTTGCAATACTTTGATATTATGAAGGCAAGGTCTAGTACCCTGCTCAAAGTTTCCACTATCTCCCATTGGGTCAGTGTCGAGAACCTTCTTCTCGCATTACCAATCAAGCAATACAAGTTTTGCTATTCGGGGAGAATGTGTAATTTCAATTGCTTGTAATTTTAATACAAAGAAATTATTTCTTTAGAAAATTTCTAACACCATCATTTACTTGTCTCATCAGATTCGGGATGGTTACCTAATTCATGAAGTGGGTGTTTTAACTTAACGAATTAAACAACCTTGTTCAATAATAATTTTAGCGCAAGGGGAAAGAACATTTAGACCATACTACAGTTTAGTATGACTACGAATGGTTGTAAGTAGTCTAGCACTTTAAACTTCCATCATAATTTCTGGCACAATTTCTACAAGTCTCCCATTATGTCAATTTTAATACTTATCACTTAGAACATAGCGCATTGATTTGTATCTTTATATTCCACTTCACACTGTGATTCCTGAATCTCAGTTTTATAACCTTAATTGAATACAATATTCAATTAATCATATGAAATATTTAATGATAACACATGTGCCCATTTAGTACATCATTTATGTATAATGATTGACACACGTTCTACTTGCTAGAACTTTTTCATGGTCATGTTTAATGCAGAAGTTCATAGATCGTGTATCTAGTCCATCTCATGCAATCAACATCCGATAATAAATGCACAAGTTAATAGATCATATATTTAGTGACTTCATCATATATTTAATCACCTTATGAAATTAAATCTAATCATGACTTTTGACTTGTTGTATTCAAGACAACATTTATCATTAAACATTGAATATCACTTGACAATAATAGCAGTATTATAAATGCTTTCTATCATAATATAAATCAATACGTAATCAAAGTATAAGCACACTTTATTCATTTAACTAGAACAACTGACTTGTCTCATTACATGAATAACTTTGTCTCGCGAGATGCAAGACACTCAACTAAGTGTTCATACTATGATGATTACATCAGATTTATCTAATACTAAAAGTATTTCCTATGATAGATGTCTCGATGGAATCCATGTTGGCCATCAACTATCTTGATTGCCGTAAATCCCTTATTTCACCTCTTCCCGTCCTTGCAACGGCAGGTCCTGTTTTCATAAAACAGAATAAGTATAAGATACTCATTAACTGCAAGTGTTCTATAAAGGGAAGAAACATTTATAAAGTATATAAAGTATATACCTTCTCCATCCACAACTTTTGCATCCTCGATAGGTGCAATGTCCGTGGCCAAGAGATCAGTCATGAAATTTCAGAGACTCATATTAGCTCCTCTCCCGACATAGCTATGAACATAATCACCATAACTTGGGTGGAAGTGAGTGAAATAACGTGTTTATCACAAACTCTTCTGTGGTAGATTCGTTCATTGTCAAATATTCATAGTCATCCACCAGGATCAGGTACATCTCATGCATCCTGTCGAAGTGGTCACTTAGGCTAGTGCATTCATCCATCTTTGAAGATAGAAACTTTCTTTCTAAATCAAATTTGGCCACTCTAAAATCAGGTATGAACATTGTCTTTAGTGTGTCCATCATGTCATAAGAGTTATGTGACGCCCCCAAAATCAGACCGTGTACAGTAATCATACACGCAAGGTACACAATCGAGATTAGGGACTCACGATGAGATAACACAACACAACTCTACAAATAAAATAATACAAGCTGTTTAATACAAGCCAGGGGCCACGAGAGCTCGAATACAACAGCTCGAGAGCACAAAGTTAGCGGAAGCAATAGTATCTGAGTACAGACACAAGGGTACAAGTATGGATTAAGAAGGCTAGCACAAAAACAACAACGATCGAAAAGGCGAGGCCTCCTGCCTGGGAACCTCCAAACTACTCCTAGTCATAGGGGGAACTCGACATCGTAGAAGGCATCGGGAATCTTCATGTTGTGGTGGTCGGCATCGGGGATATCCTACTCCTGGACTCCAAAGCTCCAACGTCGACTGCAGCGGCCGATCAGGCAAAACAAAAAGGGGGAAACAAAGCAAGGGTGAGTATCTAGAATACCCGCGAGTCTTACGTTCGCTACTAAGCATTTATGCATTGTATCAAATGGAAAGGGGAGGCTATATATGGTGGACTGCAAGATAGAAATCAGAATAAGGGTAAGAAGCTAGGCCTATCGAAGACTAGCATCTTCCAATGAGTCTTGCAGCATGAGGAGAGAATAGCCAACAGTTTATATAAAGCATAAAGTAACAATGCAGCAAAAGTTGCTGCAGCATTGTATAATGGTAAGTTGTAATAATTAGCAATGCCTCCGAATTCACCTCCTCGACTTCCCTGCGAGGAAGAAAACCCGGAACCATACAGTTTAATAATAATAGTTTGTAGTGGTAAGATCCAGCTTCAGCATAAAGCGTCCTGTTACCGTGGACACGGCTATTCGAATAGATTAATCTTCCCTGCAGGGGTGCACCTGTGTTACACTACACGCACGGATCTCCAGGGTGGCGGGCACTTGTTAGGGAACGCTCCACCGAGGCTATCCGACACTCCGTCGCCCATCTTTCAAACTCAACAAAGAGGCCATCCGACGGTCTAAATCCTAAGTACGCCGGGCCTTGGACCCCAACCCAAACGTACTCCTCCACGGTGCGTGGCTGGCCGGTGAAGTTAAAGAAAATCCAAATAATACACCACCGCGCGATCAAATAATGCAACACCACTTCCCGGCAATCAGCCCGCGATACTGCTGCCGTCTGACGAGTCCTCGGACGACACTACGAAACAGAGGAGCCCATAACTCGTAATTCCCACGTGTAGGCAGTGCATATAAGCCAAAAGGCTACTCAAGTCATCCGCCGAACCATTAGTCATTTTATTAACTTGCGGGACAACCGTTATCGTTGCCTCGACTTAACTGACCCGCGGACAACGACAGCAGTCAGGACCACTAGTACATCGGTGCCTGCCCTGTTGTCCCACCAAGTCTCTGCGGTTACCAACAAGGTGAACCGACTCCTTACTTTATCTCGCGTGTGCTCCTAGAGGAGCTCGACTTTCGTGGTTTGGTAACTCTGGTCGTACCCTCCCTGTCGTCTCGTCGCAATACCGCTCGCGGGCACCGTTGGGTCACCCGACTCCATACCTTTATGGACAGCCGTTGTTCAGGACCCTAGGGTGGCTATACAGAGTCAGCAACGAGTGGAGTACGAGGATTACTCCTCGATAGCTCCACTTGATGTGGCTCGGCAGAGCCCAGGTAGGGGCCTTAGGTGGTGTCTGCATTGTACCGTACCTGTGCAATTATAATCATCGTATTCGCGTGCACTCCCCTGAATGATCACGGCCCGCTATCTAATCCTAGTTGACTAACAAAGTGCAGGGCTCACTGCTGAATACAATATATATATATATATATAACAGGCAGCACAGGATAAAGGAAGGTACATCAAGGGGCGACAAAGTCAGGCTATGCAATTGAATAGGATTGTAACGTAGCAGCAGCAGTAACAATGCCTAGTGCAAGAAATGTACGGAAAAGATAGGTGATATCTGGGGAAGGAAAATGGCTCTGCTTGCCTGTAAGCTCGACGGTAGAGGTACCGTCGTCGACGAAGTAGTCGTACTCGGCAATGGTGTAGTCGACAGCAGCGGGGTCTACCGAAGAATAAAGGGGGGGAAGAGTGAATACAAATCAAGCATATACAAACAAATGCATGACATGACAGATGCAATGTTAACGGTGTTCTAACGCAGTGCAATGTATTATGCTCGGGGCGGGATTTCATCTGGGGATGAACTGCCAGCTCTGGGTGATTATCGGACAAGGTGTCCGGAGGGGGAAGGTATCATGCCGGAGGTATCGTGGACATCAGGCAACATGTGAAAGGTGTATCCGTGTTAGTTGAATCATTCTGAACAACTTTCGTGTTCAGAATAAATTCATCTGGATAGTTTATCGGTATCGGGCAATCATCGGACAATCGGTCCGGAGGGGGACGGTTCGATGTTCGGTATGTTAAAGGGGGGTGGTAGACCAACAGATAGCATATTCATATTCGTTATATTTTTTTGATCAATTTTCATGTATAAAGTTTTCGAATCTAACTTACGGTTTAAAAGATATTGATTTTCAAAGTTTTAATCATTTTAAAAGAATTTTTGAATTTATTTTAACATTAAATAGACATTATCCAGAACAGTACTGGTTGACCAGTCAACTGACATGTGGGACCCACATGTTAGCCTCTGGTTATTAAAACAAATGATTTTCTATTGTAAATAATGCACTCGACCCACATGTCATACTCTCATGATTTATAAACTCATTTAATTAATTCCAAAAGTTGTGGGACCCAGCTGTAAGTGGTTCAGGTGTTAATATCCAGTTTAATCTATTTGAAATAGGCCAGGGGCCCACATGTAAGCCACCGAGGGGGGGGTTACTAGTCCTAACAGGGGATTAGGGTGGGTTAACTAACCAGGGGCTTAGCCCCATAACCAAAACGGCCAGGCCCACCCTTCAGCTGTACAAACCACTGGATGGGCATGCCGGCGGCGAGAGGGGGGCGGAAGCGTTCCGGTGAGCTGGGCAGAGGAGGCGCAGCCGCGCGCGGGAACTCGCGCTGCACAGGGCAGGGGCGCGCGGAACGCGGGGCGCGCACGGCCGTGGAGGGCAGTACGGCGGCCGAAGCCACGACGGCGACGGGGGAAACGGCGACCAGAGCAACAAGAAGGAGAGAGGGCAGATGGGGAAGATGCGGGAGCTCATCGGGAGGCGCACGACGAGCTTGAGGGTGCCCGGGGTGCGACGACGGCGACGGACTTGTCGACGGGGACGTGGCAGCCGTGGTTGGGGAACGGTGGCGCAGCGCTCGCGGTGAAGATTCCCGGCTCGATTGCTTCTGCGGGTAAACGAAGACGACGACGGAGCACCTCCTAGACACGACGGCGGGGCGGCGCGAGGTCAGTGGCTGCGACTGGCCACGGCCATGGCGACGGTAGCGTCGGGCGCAATTTCTCCATGCGATCGCGAGGCGAGGAGGGAGGGCAATGGGGGAGGTGGTGTCCAGGGGTTGCAGTGGTGCGCCCTTAGAGACAAGGGAGCAGGTGAGGGAGAGGGGACCGGCCTGGCTGTGCGGCCATGGCCGTGGCGCCACGGGGGGGGGGGGGGGGGGGGGCAGGTGAGGGGAAGGTGGGAGGAGGAGAAGAGAGGAAGGGGGTGGGCCGGGGTGGGCTAGCTGGGCGTGTTGCAGAGGGCGTAGGATAGATGTTTTCATTTTCGTTTTCTTTTCTTTCTGTTATTTCTCTTTTGTATTTGTTTTTATTGTCTTGCACTTTTATAAAACATGTTGGGGGTTCCTAAATCAAAGTTATACCCCATGTAGGTGATACAACAAGTTTGGTACATTTATAAATTCATTGGATATTTTAATTAGAATATAAATTATTAAAAGGGACCTTATCAGCTTATGTTATAATTGTTTGCAATTTTCCATGAGTCAACAATTTCCCAAAGTTAGTCCAACATGGTTCTATTGATTTTAGGCATTTTACAAAATTGGTTTCATAATTTTTCGACAAGTTTTAATTTGCCACATTGTTTTCTATCTCCCATTTCAAAAGGGTTTTAGGGTATGGTTTGATTCCAAGTGATCAAGATACCATTGGCACATTGCATTTTAATTCCAACCACCATGGTTTAAAATAAGATCAAGGGAAAATTTTGATCAAGGCATGATTAGCAACCAAGATTAGCAACAGTAATAGTCAATAGTCAAAGTGATTACTGTTACAGAAACTGAGGGTGTTACAAATCTCCCCCACTACAAGAATTCTCATCCCGAGAATTAAAAAGGTAGTGGTAGGGGTAGGGTTCCGGTTTCGTATTCCTGCAATTCTTCTGGTTCGTGTTGCCCTACTCTAAGAGATTAATCCTTCATATTGGGGCCTTCACTGCTCTGCATCGGTGCATCTCGATGAGTTTTCATGCTTTCCTCGGGGGCTCCTTCACACTCATGAGCAGGTTAGGAGGCAAAGCCTCAGGGGGTCGGACCGATACAAGGTTAATCAAACGGGGTTTTCCAAGGGAATGGGGTACAATGTATCTCACGAGTTAAACTCAGGGAGATACATCGAGAGAAACAAAAGAAGGCATGAGAAGTATTCAAGAGGATATGCAAGCATTCGACGATGATAATGGAGGATGAAAAGGGGGTCCAGAGTATCAGGCATAAGCACTGAGTCTGACATCGAATTGAATATCACAAGGTAGAGGACATGTGAGTTGCACACGAGGTCAAGCAAGAGGAATAACCTCGAGAACAGGAAGGTATCAGAGAGTCTGGTTTCGATCCTGTGGAACTGTGGGTTATGGGCCCACATTGAATAAGGAGGGTGGTGAAAAACAATGCGATCAAGTTGCAAGGTAAGTCAGAGAACAACTTGTCAACTATGTCGGCAACAACATCAGTGCCAAGGGCGAGGGACGAAGAGAACCTTTTTCCTGCTCGTTAAGACGAGGCGGACCAATTGGCAAAGTTCTTATCCATCGGTGTCACTTAAAAGTCATCAACAATAGTAACAGGTTGTACGGACAAAGTAGTACACCGAAGTGTTTACATCAGCAGGGAATCATCACTGCTCGGATAATTTATATTCAAAGAAAGGTTAGACAGACCAATGGAAAGGAAAATGTGATGATTCACAAGTATCAGGTGTAAATATTGCCCAAGGGAAAGCAGAGCAAGATGTACATGACCAAGTTTGTACTGGCAAGGAGTCAAAGGATGTTGTCGATGATAACACAAATCATCGAGGGGCAAGGAGGGTATTTCTCACCATGAATTCAATAGACCCATGGAAGAAGAAAAAATGTTGATGATGATACGACACTTTATGTCGAGAGGTTTCAAGAGAATGCAATCGAATAGCAACATCACCAACAAAAGGGGTAGTGGAGCAAAAGGTAAGCGGTGTTCTCGGTTGACGACAACCCAGAACCCATGGGGTGGTTACGACATGGAAAGGTATTGTTCCATCAAATTCATTATATGTAGTGCAAAGGTATGATATCCTCGAGGTACCAGGAGGTAATACTCGAAGGTAGAACGAAAGATCACAGACGCAAGAAGAATTCCCACCAAGGGGACAATTACTTTTACAAGAAGCTTTCATGATAAGTTCTACATAGTATCCATGGCCATGAACACGAATGTTCAGGGTCGACTCCCACTTCTTCATCGCATAACCTTTCATTCACTTCTTGCTTTCGATGAAGTTGTAGAGTAGGAAATTTATCTGGCATAACACCAGTAGAGTGTGTCCCACAGAAGTTTCTGGGTTCACACATATGATGAAGCCTAGATACAACCCATAGGGACATTTTACGAAAATATACGACAAACAATAGGAACAAGAGATACCAGTTTGAAAGCAGAAGGCTGCTGACACGGACCAGATGATACCGTTCGCCAAAGGCATTTCGTATCAGGGGAAGCTCGTCAATGATTTAGGACACAAGGGCACGACAGGTAGTAATCCACCAAAAAGGTCAGGCAGCGTACAGAGAGTCTGGTGCGAGTATCGGTACTCAACCATAAGAAGATAGAATACAAAGGCATCGGATTACAGAAACATCTGAATAACTCGATGATTGAATTCGAAGGAAATATGATTTCCAATAGGGGAGATCAGAAGCAAATGTTCTGACCAAAGACAAGTAAGTTGAATAGATTTAGTGGGACAAACAATCAAGGCTTGGTTTACCGGGAACCAACTCATTTCCGAAATGACGTCTGAGCCGGAAGAATGAATTCATAGGGTTAACCGATGACTGCGTGCATTCGCTCACACGATGATTCCCACAAGGTCAGTATGGCAAAGACGAGAGATGTCAATGAAGAATAGTAGACATAAGGAATTAACCATAGGGTAAGCATGTAAGAAGAATGTCCAAAGCAGTAGGCTGCAGAGGCTTCGCGCGAGATCGAATAGTATTACAAAGTATTTTGGGAATCACAGGAACCACTTAGGATGAACGGATCCTCGATAAATGTGAGGAATTATCCGTTGGGTGAAAAGAAGTTGTAAGGCAGTAGGCTCAAAGGATTCCCGAAACAATGGAAAGAAACTCGACGCATCTTGTGAACACAAGAGCAACTGGGATTGAGTGGATGAGTAGAAGGTGTATGTGGTTTATACATACGGACTTATCGGTGGCATGGAATTGTCAAGGTATCGGCACATATGGTCTCGGTAATTTTATCGGAGAGTAATCTTCCGCATCTTCTAGTGAAGCAAGCGGTCATCTGGAATGAGGGGCTCTCCGGGAGGAAGTAGTCACGAGAACCTAATGTCAGAGTTAGAAAAATCTTTAACCCGAAATAGATGAGAGATTAGAGTCCCAGAGTAAAGGTGCGGACAAAAAGATCCTCATACCACCCAGTTTGCGACGTGGGCCGATTAGCCACACGACACTGTTAGGACATAGTTTTGCAAAGACTAGACTCGACTTCGACCAAGGAGTTGGAAGGGGGTGTCCTACAGGCAGTCGCCTCTGATACCAACTTGTGACGCCCCCAAAATCAGACCGTGTACAGTAATCATACACGCAAGGTACACGATCGAGATTAGGGACTCACGATGAGATATCAGAACACAACTCTACCAATAAAATAATACAAGCTGTTTAATACAAGCCAGGGGCCACGAGGCTCGAATACAACAGCTCGAGAGCACAAAGTTAGCGGAAGCAATAGTATCTGAGTACAGACACAAGGGTACAAGTATGCCTTAAGAAGGCTAACACAAAAACAACAACGATTGAAAAGTCGAGGCCTCCTGCCTGGGAGCCTCCAAACTACTCCTGGTCATAGGGGGAACTCGACGTCGTAGAAGGCATCGGGAATATTCATGTTGTGGTGGTCGGCATCGGGGATCTCCTGCTCCTGGACTCCAAAGCTCCAACGTCGACTGCAGCGGCCGATCAGGAAAAACAAAAAGGGGGGAAAAAGCAAGGGTGAGTATCTAGCATACCCGCGAGTCTTATGTCCTCTACTAAGCATTTATGCATTCTATCAAATGGAAAGGGGAGGCTATATATACTGGACTGCAAGATAGAAATCAGAATAAGGGTAAGAAGCTAGGCCTATCGAAGACTAGCATCTTCCAACGAGTCATGCAGCATGAGGAGAGAATGGCCAACAGTTTATACAAAGCATAAAGTAACAATGAAGCAGAAGTTGCTGCAGCATTGTATAATAGTAAGTTGTAATAATGAGCATTGCCTCCGAGATCACGTCCTCGACTTCCCTACGAGGAAGCAAACCCGGAACCATACAGTGTAATAATAATAGTTTGTAGTGGGAAGATCCAGCTTCAGCATAAAGCGTCCTGTTACCGTGGACACGGCTATTCGAATAGATTAATCTTCCCTGCAGGGGTGCACTTGTGTTACACTACACGCACGGATCTTCAGGGTGGCGGGCACCTTGTTAGGGAACGCTCCATCGAGGCTATCCGAAACTCCGTAGCCCATCTTTCAAACTCAACAGAGAGGCCATCCGCCGGTCTAAATCCTAAGTACGCCGGGCCTTGGACCCCAACCCAAACGTACTCCTGCACGGTGCGTGGATGGCCTGTGAAGTTAAAGCAAATCCAAATAAGAAACCACCGCACGAGAAAATAAGACAACACCACATCCCGGCAATCAGCCCGCGATACTGCTGACGTCTGAAGAGTCCTCGGACGACACTACGAAGCAGAGGAGCCCATAACTCGTAATTCCCACGTGTAGGCAGCGCGTATAAGCCAAAAGGCTACTCAAGTCATCCGCCGAACAATTAGTCATTTTATTAACTTGCTGGACAAGTGTTATCGTTGCCTCGACTTAACTGACCCGCGGACAACGACTGCAGTCAGGACCACCAGTACATCGGTACCTGCCCTGTCGTCCCACCAAGTCTCTGCGGTTACCAACAAAGTGAACCGACTCCTGACCTTATCTCGCGTGTGCTCCTAGAGGAGCTCGACTTTCGTGGTTTGGAAACGCTCGCGGCCAACGATCAGGGGCCAAGCACACCGGTACACTAGTCGTACCCTCCCTGTCGTCCCGTCGCAATACCGCTCGCGGGCACCGTTGGGTCACCCGACTTCTTACCTTTAAGTACAACTATTGTTCAGGACCCTAGGGTGGCTATACAGAGTCAGCAACGAGTGGAGTACGAGGATTACTCCTCGATAGCTCCACTTGATGTGGCTCGGCAGAGCCGAGGTAGGGGCCTTAGGCGGTGTCTGCATTGTACCGTACCTGTGCAGTTATAATCATCGTATTCGCGTGCACTCCCCTGAGTGATCAAGGCCCGCTATCTAATCCTAGTTGACTAACAAAGCACAGGGCTCACTGCTGAATACAATATATATATAATAGGCAGCACAGGATAAAGGAAGGTACATCAAGGGCGACAAAGACAGGCTATGCAATTGAATAGGATTATAACGTAGCAGCAGCAGTAACAATGCCTAGTGCAATAAATGTACGGAAAAGATAGGCGATATCTGGGAAGGAAAATGGCTCTGCTTGCCTGTATGCTCGACGGTAGAGGTACGGTCGTCGACGAAGTAGTCGTACTCGGCAATGGTGTAGTCGACAGCAGCGGGGTCTACCAAAGAATAAAGGGGGGGGGGACAGTGAATACAAATCAAGCATATACAAACAAATTCATGACATGACAGATGCAATGTTAACGGTGTTCTAACGCAGTGCAATGTATTATTCTCGGGGCGGGAATTCATCCGGGGATGAACTGCCAGCTCCGAGTTATTATCGGACAGGGTGTCCGGAGGGGGAAGGTACCATGCCGAAGGTGTCGTGGACATCCGGCAACATGTGAAAGGTGTATCCATGTTAGTTGATTCATTCTGAACAACTTTCGTGTTCAGAATAAATTCATCCGAATAGTTTATCGGTATCGGGCAATCATCGGACAGTCGGTCCGGAGGGGGACGGTTCGATGTTCGGTATGTTAGAGGGGGTGGTAGACCAACGGATAGCGTATTCGTCTTCGTTATATTTTTCTGATCAATTTTCATGTATAAAGTTTTTGAATCTAACTTACGGTTTAAAAGATATTGATTTTCAAAGTTTTAATCATTTTAAAAGAATTTTTGAATTTCTTTGAATATTAAATAGACATTATCCAGAACAGTACTGGTTGACCAGTCAACTAACATGTTGGACCCACATGTCAGCCTCTGGTTATTAAAAGAAATGATTTTCTATTGTAAATAATGCACTAGACCCACATGTCATACTCTAATGATTATATAAACTCGTTTAATTAATTCCAAAAGCTGTGGGACCCAGCGTAAGTAGTATAGGTGTTAATATCCAGTTTAATCTATTTTAATTAGGCCAGGGGCCCACAAGTAAGCCACTGAGGGGGGGTACTAGTCCTAACAGGGGATTAGGGTGGGTTAACTAACCAGGGGCTTAGCCCCATAACCAAAACGGCCAGGCCCACCCGTCAGTGGTACAAACCACTTGATGGGCATGCCGGCGGCGAGAGGGGGGAAGCGTTCCGGTGAGCTAGGCAGAGGAGGCGCAGCCGCGCATGGGAGCTCGCGTTGCGCAGGGCAGGGGGCGCGTGGAACGCGGGGCACGCACGACCGTGGAGGGCAGTACGACGGTCGGAGCCATGACAGCGACGGGGGAAACAACGACCAGAGCAACAAGAAGGAGAGCAGGCGGATGGGGAAGATGCGGGAGCTCACCGGGAGGCGTACGACGAGCTTGAGGGGGCCTGGGGTGCGACGACGGCGACGGACTTGTCGATAGGGACGTGGCGGTTGTGGTTGGGGAACGGTGGCGCAGCGCTCGCGGTGAAGCTTCCCGGCTCGATTGCTTCTGTGGGTAGACGAAGACGACGACGGAGCACCTCCTAGACACGACGACGGGGCGGCGCGAGTTCAGTGGCCGCGACTGGCCACGGCAATGGCGACGGTAGGGTCTGGCGCAATTTCTCCCTGTGATCGCGAGGTGAGGAGGGAGGACAATGGGGGAGGGGTGTCCAGGGGTTGCAGGGGTGCGCCCTTAGCGACAAGGGAGCAGGTGAGGGAGAGGGGACTGGCCTGGCTGTGCGGCCATGGCCGTGGCGCCACGGGGGGGGGGGGGGGGGGAGGGGAGCATGTGAGGGTCAGGTGCGAGGAGGAGAGAGGAAGGGGGTGGGGTGGGCCGGGGTGGGTTAGCTGGGCGTGTTGCCCAGCGCGTAGGATAGATGTTTTCTTTTCGTTTTCTTTTCCTTCTGTTATTTCTCTTTTGTATTCTTATTATTGTCTTGCATTTTTATAAAACATGTTGGGGGTTCCTAAATCAAAGTTATACCCCATGTAGGTGATACAACAAGTTTGGTACATTTATAAATTCATTCGATATTTTAATTAGAATATAAATTATTAAAAGGGACTTTATAAGCTAATGTTATAATTGTTTGCAATTTTCAATGGGTCAACAATTTCCCAAAGTTAGTCCAACATGGTTCTATTGATTTTAGGCATTTAAAAAAATTGATTTCATAATTTTTCGACAAGGTTTAATTTGCCACATTGTTTTCTATCTCCCATTTCAAAAGGGTTTTAGGGTTTGGTTTGATTCCAAGTGATCAAGATACCATTGGCACATTGCATTTTAATTCCAACCACCATGTTTTAGAATAAGATCAAGGGCAAAGTTTGATCCAGGCATGATTAGCAACCAAGATTAGCAACAGTAATAGTCAATAGTCAAAGTGATTACTGTTACGGAAACTGAGGGTGTTACAAGTTAGTGTCCTGAAATTGAATGATCAAATCCCCTAACATGCTGAAAATCATGACATTGCTGACTATGGAGCACTTTTTTCGACGAGCATAGTGATCAAGTATCTCCTGGTCGCCAACATCGTTGTCCGAATGTTCTTCCATATGCATTAGTATTGCGAACAAGATGTTGGCTCTCTTCAGCGAAGTCCTAAGGCGTGAGTACCAGTTAGCAAAGTTTGACCCATCTACTCTAATTCTATCACCCTCCATGAAGAAAGATAGTTCGTGTTGCTCTAGTTCATTCATTTTCTACAAACATTATTGCAAGGAACACAATTAAGACTAGTTCACAACAATGAGTTCACATAATCACATTATAAATGAGCTCGCACTAAAACAATCTCCCTAAGAAGTTTTAGTGATTACATTATCTAGATTCACTGTCTGCCCTCGAATATCACACGGCCGACGGATCAGTTTCAAAGGTAGACAACAACTTGTGTGATCACATTAGGCATGTGACTCATGCTCGATCTTTCGATCTCTAGTATTGCGAGGCCATATCTGCATATGCTAGGCTCGCAAAATTGACCTCAGTGTTATATGCTGCTCAGCAAGGCCATATCTGCATATGATAGGCTTGTCGAACCCAACCTCATGCGAACTCCGCTTAATATGTGTGACACCCGATATGCATGGAATGTCGGCCATATGGTAGAACCTTATAGGTGGTGCACACCTTCCATGGTGGCACTATGTCTACAGTGTCTCCATTTGAGTTTGTCTTATTATGATGAACGTTTACTACTTTCTAGTAACACATAGCAAAGCTATCACTACATCACAATCAAACAAATGATGGCACCCACTTAGCAATATAAACTTTATACGCCTCTAATTGTATATTGCATGTTTTACGTGGCTGCTAGGGCTTTCATAGTTAAACAGGTTTTAACCTACGAGTCAACCACAACGCTGACTATACGATTGTCTCTATTACACCCCGTGCGGGGCCCTCCGTTGCAAATGCCACATCCGCTAAAGTAGAGAGGCAAACACCCCCAGAGCCACTTTATACGGTACAAGACGCATGTCAAGCGTGGAAATAGTCTCGCGTAAGAGTACGCGTAAGGTCGGTCGGGGGTCGCTTCATCAAACGACGCCGCAGATGTGAACAAGTAGACGTGGGAGGGTACCAATCATACAATAAACGCCCAAATCTCCGATGTGTCTATCCGTACAATAATACTAAGCATAGACCTAGCTCATGATACCACTGTTGGGGTTCGTAACAGAAAACACAATTTTTTCCTAACTAGCGTTTCCCATAACCCAAGATCTATCTAGTTGTATTACTGTAACGGAGAGGATTGCGGAATAACATACCTCGGGGTGTAGTCCGTTGCGCGGAAACGTTGATGGCGTGGAAGTGGTAATGTCTTCTCGCCCTTTGTTGGTTACCCCAAGTGGAAGGTGAGATGTAGGATAGCAACAAATTTCCCCTATGTAGAGGATAGGGTTTGTCTCCATAGGACTCCGGCAAGCATAAGTAGGTGACAGCGGCGCAACTGACGCGGACCTGCACACAACAAAATTAACTTTGCTCCCAACGAAGTTCAGAGAGGTTGTCAATCTCTCCGGGTTTTTCGTTTGCAAAGGATCAAACACACAAGAGATAATGATAATGATAGCAACTAAAAGTAAATGTCGAAATGGAAATAAGCTTGTAAACAGTGATGAGGATATGGACCGGGGTCCCGTGATGTTCACTAGTGATGTCTCTCTCCCAAAAGACGATAAAACTACTATGCGAGGTAAACAAATTACAGAAGGGCAATTGACAGGATTATAAAGTGTAAGGCCCGATATGCGGTACTGTTCCAGATCTAGATGTTTCCATCCAGATCCGGGGACGAAGCACATATCGGTCCCCCCACATATGACGAAGTCATACGCCCCGGATTTCCAACATGATATCACAACATTACAGATACAAGGATACAACATCTCATACAATCGTCATACAACTTCCTTAATACATTAGATCAGCGGAAGATATATGTCTGAGTACAGACTACAATCAAATGCCTACTGGCAAAGAGAAAACATCGATCCCCATAACCACACGGGTCCAGGCCCTCCGCCGGGATCCGCCTAACTAGTCGACGTCGAGTCTCCACGTGAAACGTCGTTCACCATACCTGTTGTCGATCAAGAACCCTGAAAAGAGTTTGGGGGTAGTATCATGAGTATAGAGGTACTCAGCATCCAACTGTAGTGGTCATCTGACCCAGCAAGGACTTCATCACTCGTCATTCTAGGACAACTAGTAGTTTACGGTACGGAAGGGGTAAGTGGTGAGGTTGCTGCCGCCCTAGCATTTATGAAGTGGCTAACGATCTAGAGAGTAAGGTAAGAAGCCAAGCATTCGATGAGGAATCGCCTCCAACAAGCCTTGGTATCAACTACTTGCGCAAACATAACACCTATCCTATCCTTGTCCTGCTCTTCGCATCCCGACGAAGAAGAAGTAGTCAACGCACACACACGTTGATCAAGTTATATTAAGATTAACTCGGTTGTTGTTGTCTATGAACAAGGAGTAGGTCTCAAGTCGTCCATAACCATGGACACGGCTTCTCGAAAAGATTTAACGCTGCAGGGGTGTACCAACTGCCCATTACAAGGCTCCGCACGCACGCCCATCTCTCTCAGTTGCTACCCATCACAGGCAACCATATTATGATTTAGTTCCAAGAGATCCGGAACGACAAGTCCCTCTAACTAACAACGCACAAATCCGGGTGGCCCCCGGTGAGTCGACATCCAACTCAAATGCCGGCCGCGCTCTCGAATCGGCCTCTACCGTCTGGACGAGGTCGTGTTAGCTACCCAAACAGATGTGGGCAGCCCCCTAGCTTCCAGGGGTGGACCAACAAGGGAACTATGTCTTCACTGGCCCGAGTTGTTTGAAAACTTGCGAGGTCGACACTCGCACACACACATTTTGCAAAAGGTAAAACCAGCTTGGGCCACCACTAGAAAAGTTTGAAGCTAGATAGGTAAGAAGAGGGGACCCCATAGAATCCCACACGCGGTTAGGCACGCTCAGTCTTAAAACCAATACCCGGAACTCGGGTCCTAGGTGACTCGAATGGAACAAAGCATCGAGGCGGGATAGCCTAGACCTTCCATCCTTCGTCGAATATAGTCAACATTATAATAATCATATCATCAACAAAAATATAATAATGTGATATACCAAACCAAGGAGTATCAGGGTAACATCGTAGCATCCTAAGCATGCATACTAAGCAGGGGCTAAGCAACGAGCAATAGTAACATAGCAGTACAAGGTTTGCTGGGAAGGGACATGGCTGTATCGGTTTGAAAGAGGCTGTAAACATGTGGTAGGATCAATCATCGAGCCTAACCTAGACTAGCATGCAAACCGCTGGTTGAAATAGAATGGATCATAAGTAATGTATAGTCCTTGCCTGTTGATAAGTCGGGTTCCGAAGGTGTAGTGGATCGCAAGCTCGCATCGTCTCCGAGAGGTACTCGCGGAAGCAAACAAGACGACAAACACTGGAAAGCAATCAACGAGAAAGCATCTATTACTACGAGGCAAACACGAGCAAGCATCAGCAAGAAGGCAACATGAGACATCGCACCTACCGTCGAGAGCGGTTACTAACAGGTTAAGTGGAGTACTCGTCACACACGACGATACCGCACGATTATAAGGGTTCAAGTTGCTTAGCTACAGGTTATCAACCAACGGTTTTTAACATGGAAACTCAAGCAAGCATGGCATAGCACACAAACATGTCAAGAGGTGAAGCACAAAGTAAACTATCTATGCTAGTCAATTTAAGTGAGGCACAACCTAAACATGGCATAACACTAAGTGTCGCACGATGATTAAAAGATTTGGTATTGTTCTGTCCTAAACCATATTTTAGGTTGTTTAAAAACAGAAAACAATAGCATAAACACAAAGTACACGAAAAACTAATCAAGTTACATATAAAGAACACCCCAAACAGAGTTACGGTTAAAAAGATACAAGCAAAACAAGTTACGGGCACAATCTGCCAACATCACGAAGCACACTTTAGAGCAATGCATAAACAGGTTAAACAATGCAAACATGCTCACAAATGATATGGAACTAAAGTAGACATGACAGGTAGGGCATGGCAAAAGAATCATGCAAAAAGGCATCACAGATCAAAAGATATTAAGCAAACAACATGGCATCGCAAAGTAACAGACTTAGTGAAAAACTGAGGTGGCTGTCAAAAACAGCGGGATAGCAACTTTGGAGCTAAATATCTATATGACCAGAAAGCATAATATGACAATGCAATACATGGGATAAAATTAGACATGATGCTTAACAATATGCAATTGGAATCACTCAATTCTGATAAACGGTCGCGACACACTCGTCGACCGAAGTTGCAACAAAATAACAGTTTCAGCAACAGCAGCACATTAACATCAGGATCACCACTTTGGAGCAAGATTTAATATAGCTAAAGCACCCAAACATGGCAAGTTAAAGCATGGAAATGAAGTACACATGATGCTTAACACATAGGAAAAATAATCAATGCAATAGGCCTCATGGATGAGTCACAATCATCATGCAAAGTTGCAATAAAATATAAACAGCAGCACTTAACAGGAATTTGTAGCAGTTTAACGGCCTGATGCCTACTTCAACACTGATTTGCACCATCAAGATGGCCTCAAATCAAAATTCTCACAAAACATGAATTAAAGTACACGCAATTCTAAGCAACTTTCATTTTGGGGGCACGTTCATCGGAGCTATGGATCAACGGGAAATTACAGCGCAAAAACGGATCAGCAGCAATTTTCAGGGACTTAGAAAAAATTTCAGCGGGGTCATACTAAAAAAACAAAGGGGCTCACCGCACTAGTGGGCTCGGCCCACTGGAGCAGAGGAGGTGGCCTGGGCTGGCAGGGGCAGGCCGGCTGGCGGCTCGGGCTGCAGGCGCCTGTTGGGCCGCGGGGCTGAGGCCGGCCCACGTGGCCACTGGAGGAGGCCAGCCGTCTCAGGCTCCCTCCCGAGCACGACCGCAGGCGGCGGCGTCTCCAACTCCGGCAAGGGGCGCGCCTCGGCCGCGGGAGGACCTAAGGAGGGGCAGGACGGCGGCGGCCGGCTCGGATCCGGCCGGTGGAGGCCCCCCCGGGCCGCGCGGCGAAGGACAGGGGGCCTCCAGCTGGTTGGATGCGAAGGCCGGCGGGCTCCTGCTCGGGCAGCCGAGCTGCTCCAATGGTGGCGGCCGGCGCGAGCTCTGTAGAGAGGAGGCGGAGGGGGTGAGAGGGAGAGGAGGAAGGGGAAAAGAAGGGAGCGCGAGAGAGGAGAGGTGGCCAGGCGGCTCCGGTGGCCGGCGGCGGCCGTGGAGGGCTCGGGGCTGCGGCGGCATCCACGGGCGTTGGATGGAGGAGAGAGGAGATCGGGGCGCTGACGTGGCGCGCTCCGGTTCGTCTGATCCAGATCCGATGGATCAGACTGGGAGACCAGATCTGGCAATTTTTAGGGGGGTGGCTGCGAATTTTGGACTAGGGAAACCCTAAAAATGGGTGGGAGTGTGGTGGTCTTTATATAGCCCAGGTGGCTGGCAGTTTGCAAAAACATCCCCGGTTTTTCTCTCACGCGTCCGGTGCTCACGTTTCTGACCGCCGGGGGTCCGCAGTACCTCCGATTCGGGTAAAACTTCAAACTGCGCGATCAGCGCGTCGAGCCGGCGGCGTTAACCTCGCGCTGGAACCGTTTCGAGAACACTTTCCGGCGCGCTATAAAAATAACCCGTTTAATAATTAAATGGGGTTTTTCGTTCCGTTGGCTGCGGCTGGTCTCGTGCAGTTTTCGCGACGGTGATCGGGTGAACCTCGGTGTCGCAAAGGTCGAGTGTCAGGGTGGCAAGGGTCGGTCTCCGTCCGGTACGAGATAAGAGGGGGAAAATAATCGTCGATCGATAAATCGGGGATGCAAACACCGCAAACAAATCAGGCAATCAAACAATTCACACCGAAAACAAAAAATTTTATTTTTGTGAAAACTGGGCTATTACAATACAACACCACCAACAAGGGATCTCGTCCCGAGATCCAGGACGATCCGGGGAGAGGGGAAGAGAAAAGAGGGTCAACAATCTTCAACACCACCAACAAGGGACTCTGCTCCATGTCGATGTCGAGTTTCTGTCGAGATAAATTTCCGCAGAGAGACGACATCGTCCAAAAAATGAAACCGTCAGTGTCAAGAGGAAGAACGATCGCGAAAACCAGATCAAGGGATAGTGATTTTCGACGCAAGTCGTAAAAACACCGATAAAAGGAGGGATGGCAATGGATGACCCAGATGGATGACCCAGATGATATCCGAATCCGGAGAAGCTAAAGGTACGACAGGAATTCCCACCTGAGCTCAGAATCGAGACAATACGCTGCAAGCAAGGCATTGTAACTATTCCGAAACTCCACACACTCGAGATCCTAGAGTTTGAACGGGGATAAGTCGAGAGTAAAACACTTACGACACTTGTCCTGAACAGAGCAAGGGTAAGGAGTAAAAAGAATCCTACTCTCCGATAACTAACTTAGTAACTACAAAATAGTTTTGGTCTAGACTCGACTTCGGCCAGAGAAGGGATCTTACGGTCGGGAAGGCTCTGATACCAAGTTGTAAGGCCCGATATGCGGTATTGTTCCAGATCTAGATGTTTCCATCCAGATCCGGGGACGAAGCACATATCGGTCCCACCGCGACATATGACGAAGTCATACGCCCCGGATTTACAACATGATATCACAACATTACAGATACAAGGATACAACATCTCATAAATCGGCATACAACTGCCTTAATACATTATATCAGCGGAAGATATATGTCTGAGTACAGACTACAATCAAATGCCTACTGGCAAAGAGAAAACATCGATCCCCATAACCACACGGGTCCAGGCCCTCCGCCGGGATCCGCCTAACTAGTCGTCGTCGAGTCTGCACGTGAAACGTCGTTCACCATACCTGTTGTCGATCAAGAACCCTGAAAAGAGTTTGGGGGTAGTATCATGAGTATAGAGGTACTCAGCATCCAACTGTAGTGGTCATCTGACCCAGCAAGGACTTCATCACTCGTCATTCTAGGACAACTAGTAGTTTACGGTACGGAAGGGGTAAGTGGTGAGGTTGCTGCCGCACTAGCATTTATGAAGTGGCTAACGATCTAGAGAGTAAGGTAAGAAGCCAAGCATTCAATGAGGAATCGCCTCCAACAAGCCTTGGTATCAACTACTTGCGCAAACATAACACCTATCCTATCCTTGTCCTGCTCTTCGCATGCCGACGAAGAAGAAGTAGTCAACGCACACACACGTTGATCAAGTTATATTAAGATTAACTCGGTTGTTGTTGTCTATGAACAAGGAGTAGGTCTCAAGTCGTCCATAACCATGGACACGGCTTCTCGAAAAGATTTAACACTGCAGGGGTGTACCAACTGCCCATTACAAGGCTCCGCACGCACGCCCATCTCTCTCAGTTGCTACCCATCACAGGCAACCATATTATGATTTAGTTCCAAGAGATCCGAAACGACAAGTCCCTCTAACTAACAACGCACAAATCCGGGTGGCCCCCGGTGAGTCGACATCCAACTCAAATGCCGGCCGCGCTCTCGAATCGACCTCTACCGTCTGGACGAGGTCGGGTTAGCTACCCAAACAGATGTGGGAAGCCCCCTAGCTTCCAGGGGTGGACCAACAAGGGAACTATTTCTTCACTGGCCCGAGTTGTTTGAAAACTTGCGAGGTCGACACTCGCACACACACATTTTGCAAAAGGTAAAACCAGCTTGGGCCACCACTAGAAAAGTTTGAAGCTAGATAGGTAAGAAGAGGGGACCCCATAGAATCCCACACGCGGTTAGGCACGCTCAGTCTTAAAACCAATACCCGGAACTCGGGTCCTAGGTGACTCGAATGGAACAAAGCGTCGAGGCGGGATAGCCTAGACCTTCCATCCTTCGTCGAATATAGTCAACATTATAATAATCATATCATCAACAAAAATATAATAATGTGATATACCAAACCAAGGAGTATCAGGGTAACATCATAGCATCCTAAGCATGCATACTAAGCAGGGGCTAAGCAACGAGCAATAGTAACATAGCAGTACAAGGTTTGCTGGGAAGGGACATGGCTGTATCGGTTTGAAAGAGGCTGTAAACATGTGGTAGGATCAAACATCGAGCCTAACCTAGACTAGCATGCAAACCGCTGGTTGAAATAGAATGGATCATAAGTAATGTATAGTCCTTGCCTGTTGATAAGTCGGGTTCCGAAGGTGTAGTGGATCGCAAGCTCGCATCGTCTCCGAGAGGTACTCGCGGAAGCACACAAGACGACAAACACTGGAAAGCAATCAACGAGAAAGCATCTATTACTACGAGGCAAACACGAGCAAGCATCAACAAGAAGGCAACATGAGACATCGCACCTACCGTCGAGAGCGGTTACTAACAGGTTAAGTGGAGTACTCGTCACACACGACGATACCGCACGATTATACGGGTTCAAGTTGCTTAGCTACAGGTTATCAACCAACGGTTATTAACATGGAAACTCAAGGAAGCATGGCATAGCACACAAACATGTCAAGAGGTGAAGCACAAAGTAAACTATCTATGCTAGTCAATTTAAGTGAGGCACAACCTAAACATGGCATAACACTAAGTGTCGCACGATGATTAAAAGATTTGGTATTGTTCTGTACTAAACCATATTTTAGGTTGTTTAACAATAGAAAACAATAGCATAAACACAAAGTACACGAAAAACTAATCAAGTTACATATAAAGAACACCCCAAACAGAGTTACGGTTAAAAAGATACAAGCAAAACAAGTTACGGGCACAATCTGCCAACATCACGAAGCACACTTTAGAGCAATGCATAAACAGGTTAAACAATGGAAACATGCTCACAAATGATATGGAACTAAAGTAGACATGACAGGTAGGGCATGGCAAAAGAATCATGCAAAAAGGAATCACAGATCAAAAGATATTAAGCAAACAACATGGCATCGCAAAGTAACAGACTTAGTGAAAAACTGAGGTGGCTGTCAAAAACAGCGGGATAGCAACTTTGGAGCTAAATATCTATATGACCAGCAAGCATAATATGACAATGCAATACATGGGATAAAAGTAGACATGATGCTTAACAATATGCAATTGGAATCACTCAATTCCGATAAACGGTCGCGACACACTCGTCGACCGAAGTTGCAACAAAATAACAGTTTCAGCAACAGCAGCACATTAACATCAGGATCACCACTTTGGAGCAAGATTTAATATAGCTAAAGCACCCAAACATGGCAAGTTAAAGCATGGAAATGAAGTACACATGATGCTTAACACATAGGAAAAAGAATCAATGCAATAGGCCTCATGGATGAGTCACAATCATCATGCAAAGTTGCAATAAAATATAAACAGCAGCACTTAACAGGAATTTGTAGCAGTTTAACGGCCTGATGCCTACTTCAACACTGATTTGCACCATCAAGATGGCCTCAAATCAAAATTCTCACAAAACATGAATTAAAGTACACGCAATTCTAAGCAACTTTCATTTTGGGGGCACGTTCATCGGAGCTATGGATCAACGGGAAATTACAGCGCAAAAACGGATCAGCAGCAATTTTCAGGGACTTAGAAAAAATTTCAGCGGGGTCATACTAAAAAAACAAAGGGGCTCACCGCACTAGTGGGCTCGGCCCACTGGAGCAGAGGAGGTGGCCTAGGCTGGCAGGGGCAGGCCGGCTGGCGGCTCGGGCTGCAGGCGCCTGTTGGGCCGCGGGGCTGAGGCCGGCCCACGTGGCCACTGGAGGAGGCCAGCCGTCTCAGGCTCCCTCCCGAGCACGACCGCAGGCGGCGGCGTCTCCAACGCCGGCAAGGGGCGCGCCTCGGCCGCGGGAGGACCTAAGGAGGGGCAGGACGGCGGCGGCCGGCTCGGATCCGGCCGGTGGAGGCCCCCCCGGGCCGCGCGGCGAAGGACAGGGGGCCTCCAGCTGGTTGGATGCGGAGGCCGGCGGGCTCCTGCTCGGGCAGCCGAGCTGCTCCAATGGTGGCGGCCGGCGCGAGCTCTGTAGAGAGGAGGCGGAGGGGGTGAGAGGGAGAGGAGGAAGGGGAAAAGAAGGGAGCGCGAGAGAGGAGAGGTGGCCAAGCGGCTCCGGTGGCCGGCGGCGGCCCTGGAGGGCTCGGGGCTGCGGCGGCATCCACGGGCGTTGGATGGAGGAGAGAGGAGATCGGGGCGCTGACGTGGCGCGCTCCGGTTCGTCTGATCCAGATCCGATGGATCAGACTGGGAGACCAGATCTGGCAATTTTTAGGGGGGTGGCTGCGAATTTTGGACTAGGGAAACCCTAAAAATGGGTGGGAGTGTGGTGGGCTTTATATAGCCCAGGTGGCTGGCAGTTAGCAAAAACATCCCCTGTTTTCTCTCGCGCGTCCGGTGCTCACGTTTCTGATCGCCGGGGGTCCGCAGTACCTCCGATTCGGGTAACACTTCGAACTGTGCGATCAGCGCGTCGAGCCGGCGGCGTTAACCTCGCGCTGGAACCGTTTCGAGAACACTTTCCGGCGCGCTATAAAATAACCCGTTTAATAATTAAACTGGGTTTTTCGTTCCGTTGGCTGCGGCTGGTCTCGTGCGGTTTTTGCGACGGTGATCAGGTGAACCCCGGTGTCGCAAAGGTCGAGTGTCAGGGTGGCAAGGGTCAGTCTCCGTCCGGTACGAGATAAGAGGGGGAAAATAATCGCTGATTGATAAATCGGGGATGCAAACACCGCAAACAAATCAGGCAATCAACCAATTCACACCGAAAACAAAAAATTTTAGTTTTGTGAAAACTGGGCTGTTACATAAAGGCTCCGCAATGCTAACTATGCTACAAAAGAAAGGAAAGGCTCATAAGAATGGGCAGTACACCAAAATAAGTAGACCGAAATCCATCTGCATCTACTACTAATCATCCACCTTGAGATATCTATCCAGAACAGCTCGCTGGTATTAAGTTGCGAGCCCCACTCAAAGTGTAAACCCAAAGCAACAGACAACTGCATTAAAAAGAACTTTGCGTAAAGTAAACAATCCTTATAACCACGGTTACAAGCACCGTTGTTTTCCCCCTTGTGGCCACAGCACATCCCCTAGACTCATGTTTCCGTCACTCAAGCATGTCATCAGGGGGCATGTACCCACAATCGAGCATAATGTTCCCTCTTGGAGTCACTAACTACTACTTGGCCAAAGCAATAAACAGCAACGGAGAACATGCATGAATTACTTAGGAACAAAAATATAAGAGATAAAAACCAAATATATTACTCTATCATAATATGAACATAATCTCATAATCCATCAGATCCCATCAAACTCAGCATAGAAAAAGCCGAAAGATTACATATGTGCCTCGATCTTGTAGGGAAGCTCACGAGGTCTAAACCATGAAGACCAAAGAGGGGAGGAGAACATCACATTGCTACTGATCGCGGACCCAAGGTCCAAGGTAGACTAGTCACGGCACATCCGGGGAGCGTCCATGGTGGAGGAGAAGCTCCCGGAGGTCGATACTCCCTCCGGCAGGGTGCCAGGAAGGGTCCTGATGGTGCTCCCGATTTGGGAAGCGCGGCGGCGGTGGAACAGAGGCGAGTTTGCAAAATAGGGTTCTGTCTCCGGAGTTTTCTCATGACGAAGATTAAATAGGCGAAGGGGGGCAGCCAGGGGGGCCACCAACGGTCCGGGCGCCCCCCTGGCGCGGCCAGGCCCTAGGCCGCGCTAGGTGGCCGCCTGGGCTCCTGGTGGTGGTCCCCTGGCCCTCCTTCGGGGTTCTGGTGTCTTCCGGCACGGTGATTTTTTATCTGATTTTTCCCAGATTTTTGGAGCACTTTTTATATGGGGAAAAACTAAAATAGAAAAACAACAGAAAACAGGGACTGGCACTGGGGTGCACTGTGTTAGTAGGTTAGTCCAAATATGATCAAACATGTATGAAAGTGTATCTAGATCATAGAAATATCACACAAAACATGCATGGAGTGAGCATAAATTATTGTTACGTTTGAGACGTATCAACATCCCCAAGCTTAATTCCTGCTCGTCCTCGAGTAGGTAAATGATAACAAGCTTAATTTCTGTGGTGACATGCTACCAACCATATAAGAACTTTGAAAAGTAAAGCAATCAAGCTATGTGATTCAATTCAAGTCATAACATGCAAGAGTTTATATTAGCATTGAAACAAGCAACAAAAGAACATTACGTGCAAGAGCTCTCGCTGTCCGTGACTCGAATGTCTCCAAATGGTGTTTGCTGCAAGAAAGGGATAGGGAATAGGAGAAAAAAAGTATTTTGTTGAGAACTCAATCTATTAAAGTTTGACAATTGGTCTTCTTTGGAATCTTATCTTGACTCGTCCCCAGACCACTAGCCAGGTACAAGTCAATTTGATCCACTCCTTTTCGATATTTTGAGCATTCATGCAATGGATTAGCGTAAGCACGAAGTTGACACTTAGGATGGCAAAGAGAGAAATATAGTGGAGGAGGAAGACAAAAAGGTGAGAAAGGCTTACATCAATTAGGACAATCATAGGCGAGAAGGCCTAATTATAGATACGAGGTGAGGAGTAGGGATTTCCATGCACGGATGCACATATGAGCTAAAAGCTCTCCAAGGGAACTAGTGGGGGTGCATCTAACTTGCTCGCTCATGAAGACCTAGAGCTCTTTTGAGGAGGCTCATCCTTGGAATATGCAAGCCAAGTTCTATAGTTTTAAGGTCCCCACATAGCTATATGCATGTATGATCATCTCTATGGAGTACAAGGATAAGAGGGAGTACTAGTGTGGATCTTTCAAAAGGATAGTAGTGTTGCCCTATTCTCTCTTTTTATTTATTTTTCTCTTTTTTTGTATTTTTTTGTATTTTTTTGGTGGCCTCAATGGCTCTTTCTATTTAACTCTCATTTGTCCTCTTTGGGATCTTTTATTTTGTCCACTTTGGGATATTTTACTCACTTAAGGGCAACACTCTAATTTACAATAGGGTGTAGAAGATCTTTCACACTTTACAATTTACTCAAATCATAAAGAAGATGTAGCTATCATGATGTATGCAATGTATGTCGCTCCCAGTGTAGCAGGAACATGTATTACATGAAGATCAAGTCATGTAGAGGTGGACGTTGCATGGAAATATATCTCGGAAAGGCTATGGAAATTCCTTGATAAGTAGGTATGGTGGCTGTTTTGAGAAGGATATAAGGAGTTTTAAGATGCCAGAGCGTATCATGCCAAGGGTTTGGATGTACCGGCGAAGGTGGACGCGAACTCTCGGAGTGAGAAGGAGGCAATGCACGGCACGGGGAAGGCTAGAAAATATGAGGAGGTGGAAGTGTCAACTTTCAATACTTACATTAGTCCAAAGAACTCATGCACTTATTATCGGTAACTCTCAATCAAATAAGGAGGTTCACAAAGAGACAGGTACCCCAAGGGGGAGTTTATGGGGGTTTGGTTATCCTTGCGCATCCTCGACTCATGGTACGTGAGTGTACCATGAGTAGCTAGAGTTCTCAACTAGTTTTGTAGGTTTTGAAAATAAACAAGGATTGCCCAAAATACGACACCTATCACTAATAGGCTAGAGCTCTTGACACCAAAAGTTCAAACATTACTCACATCAATACCTCAAAACTATTGCATGTTACTACTAAAATTAAATAGCAACCTCAATTACCTACTTACAAAACAAGACACAACTTAGTGCAACAACCAACTCTCTTAACAAGATAAACATGAAAACTAAAGAGTTCCAGCAACAAACTAAACAAAAGCCAAGGCTATTGCTAAAGACAAACTAAGACTAAAACAAAACATGGCAGTATCTACGAAAAGATAAAGATCACACAATAGTAAAAATATAGGCATGAAAAATCCTATGATGTGTTCTATATTTTGAAAGTGGAGGGTGTTTCTCTCCCACACAAAGTAAGACGGGGTCTAACTTGTTATGAACAGAAAGCAAAACTAAAGAAAACTAAAAATAAAACCTAAGAGCAGGACGCTCCAAGCATAGCACATAACGCAGGAAGTGATAAAAATATAGTGAGACGGATGACGAACTGATAATTGTTGATCGAGAACTGGGATGCACGGGGGCATCCCCAAGCTTAGACGCTTGAGTCTCCTTGAATATTTATTGGGGATGCATGGGGCATCCCCAAGCTTGAGCACTTGACACTCCCGAATCTTCTTTCATCAACTTCCATCGCACACTTGAAAACTCCCTTCATACATAACTCATCATAAGCTGATTAGAGAGGTTAGTACCCTTAATAAAATAATTTTTCCCCACTGGATATAAAGATATTCTTGAAGAGATATTGTTTCTCAAGATTTCCAAAAGGTTTTTGCAAAGAAAAAGAAAGCTTAAGGTTTGCAAAAGTAAGGAGAGACAAAACGTGGCAGAATCTGTGAAAAACAAAACAGCAGGTAGTAAAGAATTTTTTTAGGGGTACTTCTGCAACTCAAATCAAAAAAATCAGGACATACGAAAGTTCCGTGATTGTATATAGCACTCTGTGTAAAAAATTCAGCTCAAAAAGATGAACTGGTGATTTGATCCGATTTTTTCCGTCACGAGGACAGAATCTGTTTTTTGGACAGCATGTCACAACGTTTGCTTCCCTGGTCGTATGAGGCTATAACTTGGCACAGAGCTTGAAAATAAAGATACAATGATGTTGCTACAGTAGTAACAATCATCAAGACCACTAAAAACAGAAGTAAAAACATCTTGGGTTTCCTCCCAACAAGCGCTTTCTTTTACGCCTTTAAGCTAGGCATAAGGAAAAAGAAGAATCAAGTTTTATCAAGAGAAAGAGAATAGCTAGCCCGTGTAACGGACTCAAAAGGTAACTTGATTTTATTTCTAGGGAAGTGTTCCATCCCCTTTTTGAGAGGGAATTAAAATTTATATTCCCCTCTTTCATGTCAATTATAGCACCAACAGTGCGGAGAAAAGAGCGCCCCAAAATAATTGGACATAAAGGTTCACACTCTATATCATAATAATAAAATCAACGGGGACGTAGTTGTCATTGACAATGATAAGAACATCGTCGATCTTCCCCAAAGGTTTCTTTACGAAAGAGTCGATAAGATGAACACCAAAATAACAAGAATCAAAAGGTTTCAATTCAAACATATCATACATTCTTTTGGGCATGACGGAGGTACTAGCTCCAACGTCACATAAAGCATAGCAAGAGAAGTTATTTAATTTAATTTTTATCATAGAGTCCCAACCATCATCTAGCTTCCTAGGTAGGGAGGCTTCTATCCTAATCTTCTCCTCCCTAGCTTTGATGAGAGCATTTGTGATATGCTCCGTGAAGGCAAGATTAAGTGTGCTAGTGTGGGGGTCTCTAGACATTTTGTGTAGCAAGCTAATAACTTCTAAGAGGGTGCAACTATCAAAATCAATATCACTTCTATCGAAGGTGGTAGTAGTGTCATCTAGGCTCACTTGTTTGAAACCCTCTATGTTCATAGGAGTTTCTTCTTCTACGGTTGAGGTATTAGCATCACCATTAATAGGTCCAATGGGACCAGGAGTGCATTGGGTGCTAATAGTTTCGGTATCCTCAACAATTTGGATAGTCTTCAACTGTGTGGTGTGTAGGAAGGCTCTTAATTCTATCCTCTTCCTCTTTTTCTCTAGCCCATCTTTCTGTAAGTTTAGCCATCATCCTAATATTTTCATTAATTTGTAATTGGATATCATTAATAGGAGTAGCCTTGCTCTCCTCAAGGGGAGAGGTTCTAATTTTTAACATCTCAACATCAAGGGCTAAGATGTCTACCTTCAAAAAAAAGATTATCTATTTTAGCTAGATTTTCTTCCACATTCTTGTTGAAGGATTTTTGGGTAGTGATAAAGTCTCGAAGCATGATTTCTAATTCAGAAGTGGGGTTCTTGTTGCTAGGGTAAGTGTTGTTGTTCCCATAAGTGGATGGAAACGGTCTAGGATTACTAGCAAAGTTTCCCCTATAAGCATTATTATTAAATTTGTTTCTAGCAATGAAGTTCACATTTACTTGTTCCTAAGCAACCAAAGAATTTAAAGGAACATCATGACGATCAATAGAGAGTTGCTTGGTCAGTAGAGACATAATTAAATCAACTTTATCATTTAGGGAGGTAATTTCCTCGAGAGAATTTACCTTCCTACCTGTTGGAGCGCGTTCAGTTTGCCATTAGGAATAGTTGGTCATCATCTCATCGAGGAGTTTTGTGGAAGCACCGAGTGTAGTTGACATAAAGGTTCCTCCCGCGGACGAATCTAACAGGTTCCGCGAGATAAAGTTCAAGCCTGCATAAAAAGTCTGGATAACCATCCAGGTAGTCAAACCATGTGTAGGGCATTTCTTAACAAGAGATTTCATACGTTCCCAAGCTTGGGCAACGTGTTCATTATACAATTTCCTAAAATTCATAATGTTACTCCTCAATTGGATAATCCTAGCAGGTGGTTAGTACTTCCCAATAAAAGCATCTTTGCACTTATCCCAAGAATCTATGCTACTCCTAGGCAAAGATTGAAACCAGATTTTAGCTCCGTCCCTCAAAGAGAAGGGAAAAAGATTGAGCTTAACAACATCACCTTCAACTTCTTTATACTTTTTCATATCACATAATTCAACAAAATTATTCAGGTGTAAAGCAACATCATCTCCAGCACCAGAGAATTGATCTCTCATAACAAGGTTTAGCAAAGCAGGTTTAATTTCATAAGAGGTAGCTGAAGTGGCAGGTGTGGCAATAGGAGTGCAGATAAAGTATTTGTTGTTGTGACTGGTGAAGTCACACAAATTGGTGTTTTCAGTGGAACCCATAGTAGCAGCAAGTGTGGCAGATTTTTTTGTAATTTTTGATATAGGACACAAAGATAAAAACAGAAAGGTAAACTAATAAGACTAAAAATTAAAGGTAAAAGGTAGAGGGCAACTCCCCTATCTTATCAATCGGAGTCCCCGGCTACGGCGCCAGAAATTTACTTGATGGCGTGGAAGTGGTAATGGATTCACACCCTTCGTTGGTTACCCCAAGTGGAAGGTGAGATGTAGGATAGCAGAAAATTTCCCCTATGTAGAGGATATGGTTTGTCTCCCGTAGGACTCTGGCAATGATAAGTAGGTGACAACGGCGCAAATGACGTGGCCTGCACACAACACAATTAACTTTGCTCCCAATGAAGTTCAGAGAGGTTGTCAATCTCTCCGGTCTTGTCGTTTACAAAGGATCAAACACACAAGGGATAATGATAATGATAGCAACTGAAAGTAAATGATGAAAAGGAAATGAGCTTGTAAACAATGATGAGGATATGGACCGGGGTCCCGTGATGTTCACTAGTGAGGTATCTCTCCCAAAAGACGATAAAACTGCTATGCGAGGTAAAAAAATTACACAAGGGCAATTGACAGGATCATAAACGCACCCCAATGCTAACTATGCTACAAAATAAAGGAAGAGGCTCATAAGCATAGGCACTACGCCAAAATAAGTAGACCGAAATCCATCTGCATAAACTACTAATCATCCACCTTGAGATATCTATCCAGAACATCTCGCTGGTATTAACTTGAGAGCCCCACCCAAAGTGTAATCCCAAAGCAACATACAATTGCATTAAAATGAACTTTGCGTAAAGTAAACAATCCTTGCAACCACGGTTACAAGCACCGTTGTTTTCCCCCTTGTGGCCACATCACATCCCCTAGTCTTATCTTTCTGTCACTCAAGTGTGTCATCAGGGGGCATGTACCCACAATCGAACATAACGTTCCCTCTTGGAGTCACTACCTACTATTTGGCCAAAGCAATAAACAGCAACGGAGAACATGCAGGAATTACTTAGGAACAAAAATATAAGAGATAAAAAACCAAATATATTACTCTATCACAATCTGAACATAATCTCATAATCCATCAGATCCCATCAAACTCAGCATAGTAGAAGTACAAAGATTACATATGTGCCTCGATCAGGTAGGGCAGCTCACGAGGTCTAAACCATGAAGAACAAAAAGGGAGGAGAATATCACATAGCTACTGATCACGGACCCAAGGTCCAAGGTAGACTACTCACGACACATCCGGGAAGCGTCCATGGTGGAGGAGAAGCTCCCGGAGGTCGATCCTCCCTCCGGCAGGGTGCCAGGAAGGGTTCTGACGGTGCTCCTGATCTGGGAAGCGCGGCGGCGGCGGAACAGAGGCGAGTTTGCAAAATAGGGTTCTGTCTCCGGAGTTTTCCCATGAAGGAGATTAAATAGGCGAAGGGGGGCCACCAGGGGTCCAGGCGGCCTCCTGGGCTCCTGGTGGTGGCCCCCTGGCCCTCCTTCGAGGTTATGGACTCTTCCGGCACGCTGATTTTTTTATCTGATTTTCTCGGATTTTTGGAGCACTTTTTATATGGGGAAAAATGAAATAGAAAAATAGCGGAAAACAGGGACTGGCACTGGGTTGCACTGAGTTAGTAGGTTAGTCCAAATATGATCAAAAGTGTATCAAAGTGTATCTAGATCATAGAAATATCACACAAAACATGCATGGAGCGAGCATAAATTATCGATACGTTTGAGACGTATCAAACGTTCCCGCAAACGTGGCTGGTGTAGTCAAACAAAGTTCACATCCCCCTGGCTCTGTTCGCACCTTGTCGAGTCGAGTGACACACGTGTAGCACCTCATAGTACTCGCACACATACGAGACTAGATGATGACCTCCGATCTCCGATGCAGCGAAGCTGGCGGAAGTAGACCTCCGGAACCAGAGTTTTGACAGCACGACGGTCTCCGTTTAGCTGAGATGCCTCAATCCCACTATAGGCTCGAAACAAGGGGATCCCATCGTGGAAGATACAAGGAACGGGAGAAGAAAGGAGAAAACTGATCTCAATTCGGAGTTGTATTTATTTTCTCACAAATTTCTTTGTGTTAAATATGTGCACGTTGCCCATCTATATATATAGGTAGAGGGGAGGGAGTCAACCCCTCTCCCCTAGCAAGGTGGGACTAAAGTACCTTGTTAAGGGGAGGTGGCCGTCCAAGGGAGGAGGGGGCGCACCCCTGCCCATGGCGCCTCCCTCTCTCTCTCTCCTTTTCTGTTTCCCTTTATTCTTCAACTACTGGGCATCTTTCATAAATAAGGCACATTGCATTATTTAATTATAAGTAAAATGTTTTTAATTATTAATTCAATTAATTAATAACTAAAACATATTATACCTTCTCCCAGTGATCCGGAACACCTTCCGGCTCACTCCGAAACTCCTTTGGGTCAACACAGAACTTTTCCGGTGTTGCTTCCTTTATTCTCCCGTAACTCCGATAGTTCCGAAAAGGTCTCCGATTTCATCAAGCCCTTAAGTGTGTTACCCTATGGTCTGAGAACACTCCATTCATGACCGAGATGAGGCTACGGTCAATGATCATCAGCGGGACCTGGATGCCCATAATGACCCCTGTGCATTCTGGATATCAAAACCGGTTGGACCTTACATCGTAGAGCATTCCCTTTGTCATCGATAATGGATTAGTACAAGATTAGATCAATGACATCCCATGTCTGGTTCAACCTCGTTACCAATAAATCCTTACTTGTTCCGTGATATTCATCCCCGTGACCTAGACACACGCTGCACAGCTTTATGGATGGAATCTTACCGAGTGGGCCCTGAGTATCTATCCATCACATGGATTGTCAAATCCTGCTCTTGTAAAAATACTCCTGAAAGTCCAAGTATGTGATCAGAGGGGGAGGGGGTGAATGATCACTTCAAAATTTTCGACTGACACTCTTGAAGTGAAGCATAAGTAGTGCGTAATAGTGAAGTAAAACTGGAAGCGAAACTAAGTGCAGAGAATCAAAACACATTGAAGCATAGCTGTGAAGCAAATGCAATACTGAAGGTAAATGCTTGAAGTAAAACAAACTGAGACTCGGCGATGTTTGTTCGACCAGTTCACGCTCTACGAAGCGCTACGTCTGGTTGGAGGGACTGGTGATTGAACACCTGGAGCAAAACTCTCTCCGTCTGTTGCTCCACTGCACCAAACTCCTTGAGCTTGGTCAGTTCTTCACTCGTGGTTGATTATTGAGGAAATCACCGAAACCTTTGACAAACTGGACTTCGAGGCGACAATTACTCTTCGCTCTCTGAAGAACAACTCTCTAACCGTCTAGGAGAATTGCAGTTCTCCAAGATAAAAAGGCTAGCAAGCTTTCACCTAAGTCATCTCAAATCTACTCAGATCAATGGGACTTAGGTTTCAGTATCTGGATTTTGGGTTTTGCTTCGGTGGCGTTTTTGGGGTGCTCTCTGCAATCTTTCTCAGGAATATTCTTGGAGCAGCCACCCGCAAATGGAGGCGGGGGCGGCGTATTTATAGTTGGCAATCCCGAGGTGCGGAATGACCAAATTGACCCGAGGTGACAGCTTGACACGTGTCCACAACGGTCGGATTTGTCATCACTGCGCAACTTTACTTGCGGAACAAGTAAAGCTGACTCACGGACTTAGTTCTGCTTCAGAAGCCAAAGAACGAAGTCTTTGCTACCGAAACTTAACTCAGTGCACATGAGATTTCTTCACTCAGGCTTCTCACTTGGTTTGGATTTGATCTGAGCATTTCTCAATGACTTCGCTGTCCACAAACTAAATACCCCTCTTGATAGTACAGTTTGTCCTATGACTCAAGGAACCAGAAAAGAACTACACAAAAACATCTAAGTCTTGCGCCGTCCTCTTCATTTCCTTCAATGATTAGAGCTTCAGGACACCTTCATTTTTGGGGGTCATCCTTCGTGATTAAGCTTCGCTCCGTGGGTTATGCTTCGATAACTTGAAGACCTTCACTGAAGCTTTATCACTTAGCTTGTCCTTCAGGAACCTAAACAACTGTTTACACTAGAAAACATTGTTAGTTCCTCTACTGTCTTGTCCAACAATATCCAAAACACACTGGGGGAAACCTTTGCTCTTACAACTCCTCAACATATGTCGGGACCCGGAATATGCATATGTAATTCCTGTCACAACTCAATCATATGGAGAGCAGAGAGCGGTTCCCACGTGTCTAAATAGACAAGGCCAAGCACAAAACACGCTCGGAAAGCTCGAACGTGAGGGGCATCCCATCCAGGCCGAATGATCAATGGAGATGGGTCCTCATCGTCTAATCACAAGTCTAAATTATTATGGGTGGTGAATCTCCATGCTCATAGACAAGTTGCCTCAACCATATTATCGATTGAATTATAACACTTACATAAACAGACTCCAATCCGATCACCTAGTCGGGATCTCCGGCGGGCTCAATCATACAAAAAAGTGTGCCACGTGACAGAGTCACGAGCAATCGCATCGCGATGCCCCAAGCTGCGCACATCTAAGGGCCAATTGTTGCATGAAAGACCACCGGAGAGAGCACAACTAAGCTATCAAACCCCACACTAAAACATGCACGTTATAACCATACACGCAGCATACATGTCTAGTGTAAACCGCAGGTACTCATCACATGCTCTAAAAAGTATACATCTTTATTGACTTATATAGTGTAAACAGCAAGTACTCATCACATGAACTCTAGAAAGTATACATCTTTATTGACTTATATATAGTACACAAAGAGATCACATAACTGTGATCGAACATTCATACAAGCAATGGAAGAAACATAGGTCTGAGTACAGATAAGTTAAAAATGGCTTAGAGAAGCCTTATTTATCATACAAGCCCTTCCACGAGGGACCAGATGTCTGTCTGGGACTACACTAGCTTAGTCAATCGTAGAGCTCCAGGAAGAAGCCACCATAGAGGTCAGTGGATTCATCTAAAAACATAAATAAGCAAACGTGAGTACAAAGTCCTACTCAGCAAGACTTACGTAGGAACTATACTAACCATGCTCAAGTATCAAGGCAAAGGGAGGTGGGGTTTCAATGCAGAAGTGCCAGATTTGACTTGGCTAGCCCTATACTATGAATACCAGAATGAGGTAAGAAGAATACTCGAGTCCCTCTATCCAAGTCTCCCAAACAATAGACCACTATGGATCCTCCCTCGACTTCCCAAGAGAAGGCAAACCATAGCACTTGGCAAGTTTTAGAGTAACCGTTGAAGTTGTCTAGTAATCAAGCACAGATAACCAAGTAGTCCATGACCGTGTACGCGGCTATTCGAATAGTTTTGTTAACCCTCTTGATAGTACGGTTTGTCCTATGACTCAAGGAACCGAAAAAGAACTACACAAAAACATCTAAGTCTTGCGCCGTCCTCTTCATTTCCTTCAATGAGTAGAGCTTCAGGACACCTTCATTTTTGGGGGTCATCCTTCGTGATTAAGCTTCGCTCCGTGGGTTATGCTTCGATAACTTGAAGACCTTCACTGAAACTTTATCACTTAGCTTGTCCTTCAGGAACCTATACAACTGTTTACACTAGAAAACATTGTTAGTTCCTCTACTGTCTTGTCCAACAATATCCAAAACACACGGGGGAAAACCTTTGCTCTTACAATCTCCCCCTTTTTGGACTATTGTTGACAAAATATGCATCGATAAAATATATTGAAGTTTTTTTTTGTGAAGTGATGGGACAAACTCTAAGATATGAAGTTTTTGGCTCCCCCTGAATGCAAGCATCGAAGATTTATATAATCGAAGTTAATGCTTGAGAAGATTTTCTTCGGTGGAGAGCAAAACAAAATATCTTAGCGAATACAATTGCATTTGAAGATATATATCCAGGAATGTATGCAATTGCTTCCAATGACCTGTGACTTAGAAATAATAACCACCTACAAGATAGAAGATACGAAGCAATACTTGCAAGCAAAGGGGCTATTTAAAACTTAAGCATAGCACAGGAGTAGCATGACCGAAGTTAAACTTAAGTTACAACCCAATCGAAAGAGTGGAATGTTTGTTGTACCTTAACCAAACGAAGCAAATAGCAAACCCTTTCCCCGATGCAAAACTAACTTATCGATGCCCTCATTCTCCCCCTTTTTTTCAATGATTGGACAAAAGGTTGAGAAAAGGTTCGAGAGAACTATTGCGCGGCATCAGCACCCTGAGGACCCGACGAAGCTGTGCTTGACGAAGACTCATCCGACGAAGACTGATTGCCTGAGGATTCTTCTTCGGAAGAAGACGTGGGAATAGCTTCGTGGCGTGTCTGAGTGATGAGGTTGATGTCGAGGTCGCTGTCCTCGAGGTCGTCGTCGTCCTTTGAAGAGATGGAGTCATTCTCGGAGACGGTGTCAGGACGGATGGGTTCAGGTTCGTTGACGAAGAATACTTCATCAATTTTGTGCAGGGGAGGGATCGTCTGATTCGGGCGGTCCACTGGGTCATCACGTGAAAAGTTTCTCTAGAGGTGCTCATACTCTTTGTAGATGCGTTCCTTACGAAGGCCTTTTACAGAGTTGAACTTCCGGAGCCCCTTCCAGGAATGGCGTTTGAGAACACGCAAATACTGATTGTTGTTCAGTGCAATGTTGCCTACTCTGTTGATCTCATCAGCGAGAAATTGCATTTGGCGCTGATTGGCTTCAATGAAATTTTCAAGCATTTGCTGCGTGCGAAGATTAACTTCAAAATGATGGCAGTCTTTCTTGTACATCTTGGATAAGTTTCGCTCATTGACTTCATGGCGAACACCAACATATGTGGCAAAAGGATCATTGGGTTTCCTCAGCAATGCCAACGAGTCACACACTGGGGGCAAGAAAAGCTTCGGGTGATGGCGAGCCACAAAGTCTTCGTTCCTTCCATAGTCACAAATAACTTGGAGGCAGGGAGCATAAGGTTTCAGTGTAAAAGGTAGCTCTGCTGCATGAACCAAATTCCTAATGAAGCAGACTTCAAAGTCAAATAGAAGACCATGAGTGAGCTTCATAATAGCATGCCTTGTTTCAGGATAAAGATTCGATTCTTCCGAAGCTGTACTCAAAGGAATCAATGAGTTGGACAAGATGTAGAACCAAGTCCTTGAGATGAAATTCACATGCTTCGGGCGAATGTTTTGAGGAATATAGTTTGCAGTGACTTCAGGATCCAACAGAGTAGAAAATTCTTCTTCAGTCAGATCAGGCTCAATATGAATCTTTTCTTGGACTCCAGAATGCCTTGGAATGTTGACAATTTCCATGAATTCAGCAGAGGACATCCTGAAGACTTTGCCTTGTATCATCCATTCCAGCGTCCATGAGCTGGGTTCATTGGCTTCACCAGAAACATAAAGAGTTGCATAGAATTGCTTGATGAGCTTAGAGTTGAAAGGAGTGCTCAACACAAACAACCGAGTCAAATTATGGTTTTCAATAGTTTCGAGGACATTCTGAAAGCAAGAGGCAGTGGAAAGACTTCGCATGTCCAGAAACTTGTGCCTAAACAGAACTCCTTGCTGACAAAAGACTTTGGTGTATAAGATTTGTTGTTCAGCAGTCCAAAAACGAAGATCATCAGCTGTGCGTTCAGAAGCATATGGACTAACACCAAAGAATCGATGGCGCTTCCTGTGCTGTTCCAGGTTGAATTCCGGGCCATGCCTTGAAGAATAACCAGCACCCTTGAATATAGGAAATGTTTCACGAGGGTAATTGGAGTCAAGATGGGTATCTTGGTAGGGGCGCGAACGCTCGCGAATCCTTTGCAGAGGAGCAATTTGATTGGCTCTTGAAGGGCTAGCAGATTGAGCGACTATAAGCGCTTGCTCTTGCGACAGATGCAGAATTTGTACTTGTTCGTCTTTGTCATCATGTGCTTCGGTATCGGGCACATGTTCTTCAGACTCTTGAACTGTTCTAGCGGGGGAAAAGTCTCGGGTTACTTGGGTTCTGGAGTGGGTAGGGGATGGTGCATTATCTTCATGGGGAGGTGATGGAGGTGGTGCGGGAGCAACTGGTGGAGTGGGAATCCTTTGTGGTTCGGGGGTTGGAGCACGGATGGGTGTGGGAACACGAGGTGGTATGGGTGTGGGTGTTCGAGCAGGCGTTGGAGTGGGGTTAGGAGCTCTTTGTGGTGGAGTTTTCTTGGGGGTGGTTCTGGTAGGAGGAGGTGTGGGAGTCTTGGTGGGTGGAGCTGAAGGCTTTGTTGTGGGCTTGGATGGCTTTGGCTTCGGTGCAGGAGTGGGAACTGCTTCAGGAGATTCCGATGGCTGTTCATCACTTGTATCCATGTCTGCGGCTGAGGCCAAAGTAACCTTGCGCCTCTTGGTGGTTCTCTTCTTGGGTGAGGGTCCTGTTGCCTTTGATGCAGTAGGCTTAGGAGATGGTGCCGGAGCAACAACACGTTCAGCTTCGGGCGAAGCCTTGCGTTTCTTTGAGTCCCTTTCCATAATGGAAGCATTATGGGTCTTCACCATGTCATCAACAGCGGCCTTGACTTTGCCTTTGAAGATTTTGATATTGTCCTTGGTGGTGAAATTGACATCAGTCACTTGTTGAAGCAACTTCAGGGCGTGCTGTTTGAATTCTTCATCAGGTTCTGATTCAGCTCGCTTCTGATAGTTGTGAATCTTTTTCATTTCAGCCCTATCTCTTGAATGCAGATCCTTCAGCTGACTGATCATAGTGGCGATCATACCTTCGATAGATCTGGAGATGTAAACTTCTCCAAGGTCAACAGCATCTGGATCTTCAGCTACACACTTCTCCCAAAGGGCTTCAGTGATGCCCAACTGATCCCAGAGTTCGCCTTCACGTGGGTCAGGGAATTGATGGTCACTCTGACGATCAGCTTCAGCTTGAGCTTCAGGAAAAGATATGCCTTTCGGCTTCGATGGAATAGCTGAGGGAGTCATATCAACTACGGGCTTCTTCTTACTTGCCCTGGCATCTTTCTCAGCTTTCTTTGTCCTGAGGCTTTCTAAAGAAGCCTTGCGTTTAGCTTCGTGTTCAGCTAGCTATTTAGCTTCAGCAGCTACTTTCTCTTCGTTCTTTGCGGCTTCGGCGAGCTTGCGCTTCGTCTCAGCCTTCTCTGCAGCCATCTTGGCAGTGTCCAACTCTTTTTTCTGTCTGGCAGCATCCTCATCTGCCTTCTTCTGCTTAGTTGCACTTCTGGCAAGGATATTGCGCTCAAGTGCCTCTTCGAGGTCTTTCTTTCTCAATTCTTCTTCAGTGAGCTTGTGCTTCGCTGAAAGGATATTTGCAGCAGACTGCTTGGGCTTCGTTGGAGCTGAAGCCTTTGCAGATTGTTTCTTGGCGGGGTCGTGCTTCTGCTTAGATGGCCTCTCCGTGTCGAGGGCATCAGCCGGTGGCTTGGAGGCCAAGGGCTTCGCGACCACCAAGTTGGAGAGATCAATGGTGGGGCGAGCAAAAGGCTTGACCTTAGCATCAGGTTTATCTCCTGGTTTTTTCTTCAGTGGGATCTAAAGTTTTTGCTTCTTGGGGGGAGCAGGATCATCAGATTTATCATCTGCTTCGAATTCAGATTCGTCGTCAGCAGCATTTGATTCATCCATGATAGAGTCTTCCAGAGCATCTTGCTCTAGTCTGGCATGTTCTTCATCTTCTGTGGTAGCAAGGGGTGGAGAAGCAGATTTCTTCTTCAGCTTCTTCTTCTTCTTCGTGCTTGGCCCTTCACCATGGGCTTCAGCTTCAGCCAACTTGGCTGCCTTTTTCTCTTCTTTCAGCCTCTTGGCTTCAGCTGCAATTCTCAATCGTTCTTGCTCTTCTGGGTAATCATCTGGTGTCTTGAGGGTGTTGGAGTGAGGAAGCTTCGGTGGAACTGGGTAGTACAGGTGATGATTCTCTTCAGTGTACTAACTGCACATGGTTGAAGTGTACCGATAGGGTGGACTGAAGGAAAATTGCATAGTCCACTTCCATGTAGGGATGGTCTTGTACTTGTACCATCGAACAGCCCAGTACCGGCGAATGTTTTGCAAGCGGTTCTTGCGCTTCTCCTTGGTCTCTCCAGGAGGTGTGTCATATCCCAGAGCAATGCGAATTGATTGAGGGATGACTCTGGCGTTGTTGGTTTCCTTTGTTCTGCCTCCTTTCTTCTTTGGAGCAGTACGTTCTACTTCGTTGATGTGATCAAGATTTGGTGACTCATTACTACAGTCTAACTCTGCAAACATCCTGTGAAAAGCACAAAGGTAGCGAGGGAAAAGGCGAGTATGGAATGAGCACCAGCAAAAGTTTTGATCCAAAAACAATTTTGACAAGAGATTCAGTGAAGAATTTGGGTAGAGATTCTGGTCTGTTCTGAGCTAGACTTAATCTCAAACAGGATGAGCTGAAACCCTAACACAGAACAGATGGATTCTAACCCTAATTTCTAACCTGAATCGAGATGGAAACCTTTGACTAGCAGAAACAGATTTCCCAACAGTGCAACGATCCAACGGATCAAAGAAACCTAAGGAATTCATCCAAAAACAACCAGTCTAAGAACTCGGATCCAATCTGGAAACTGACGAACAGAAGAGATAAGATTGGATCGAGGCTCGGCGTACCCTAACTCGGTGGCCTCGAGCTTCTACGGCGGCGATGAGCGGAGAGGACGTGCTCGTCGACGGCGTGAAGTCCATGACGGCGCTCTTCCGGCAGTGAAGCGGCGAGAACGGCGACGGAGACGAAGAGCTCAGCGGCGCTCGGGAGAGAAAGGGTTCCGGGGAGATGCGAATGAGGAAGGTGGGATGGCTTCGCTGGGGTGGGATGCCTTATATCGGCCGGTCTGATAGGAGCTGTCATATCAGATCAAACGGCCCCCAGCGTCTGTCTCTCCGGATTCTACGGCGAGGATTTCGTGGCGAATCGTGAGAAAATCTCAACGACCCAGATTTGATGGGATCTCAACGACCGAAGAATAAGTCCTCGACTTGAGTAAAACTTCGATGAGAATTGGAAGCATTTGATTCGGAACTCAATGTCGTTCGAAGCAAAATACTTTTTGTTTCAATTGTGCTCAACCATATTGGACAGATAGAGTAAGAAAGAAAAAGAATAGAAGGGGTAGGGTCCGAAACTTATCACCTCGAAGAAAAACCAAACGAAACAAAAGGTGATAAGCATAGAGGACTAAATCCAAACGAAATAAAATAAAAGAAAACGAAGCAAAAACAAACAACGAAACTAAATTAATAAGCAACGAAGTAAATGCTATATACAGAAGTAAAAAGGTTCGGTCTTACAGTACATGTCGTGAGTCCAATATATTGAGCTCACACCTTAACGTACAAAATCTTTTCTCATCCAATGGTTTCGTGAAAATGTCTGCCAGTTGATCTTCAGTTCTGACATGACTAATGAAAATATCTTCACGTTGAGCATGATCACGAAGAAAATGATGGTGAATGTCGATATGCTTCGTGCGAGAGTGTTGTACTGGATTGTGAGCAATTTTGATTGCACTCTCATTATCACATAGGAGAGGAATTTTCTTCATATGAATGCCATAATACTTCAGCGTTTGCTTCAGCCATAGAATCTGAGTACAGCATGACCCAGCAGCAATGTATTCTGCTTCAGCAGTAGATATTGAAACACAGTTTTGCTTCTTTGAAGCCCAACACACAAGCGATCTCCCAAGGAAATGACAAGTCCCTGATGTTGATTTCCTATCCACACGATCACCAGCCCAGTCTGAATCAGAATAGCCAATAAGATCAAACTGTGCTCCCTTGGGATACCACAACCCCAAGGTAGGTGTGTGAGCAAGATAACGAAGAATTCTCTTTACAGCAGTATGATGTGATTCCTTTGTATTTGCCTGAAAACGAGCACAAATACATACTGAAAGCATAATATCAGGTCTTGATGCACAAAGATATAAAAGGGATCCAATCATAGACCGATATTTCTTCTAGTCGAAGGCTTTCCCCTTCTCATCTGCATCTAAGAAGCCATTGGTAGGCATAGGCGTCTTGATAGTTTTGCATTCAGTAAGACCAAACTTCTTCAGGCAAGCCTTGAGATATTTTTCTTGAGAAATAAAGGTGCCATTCTTCTGTTGACGGATTTGAAGTCCAGGGAAGAACTTCAATTCACCCATCATAGACATCTCATATTTCTTTGACATCATTTTGGCAAATTCTTCGCTGATTTCAGTGTTAGTGCATCCAAAAATGATAGCATCTACATATATTTGACATACAAACAAATCACCATTATAAGATCGAGTGAAAAGTGTTGGGTCAGTGGTTCCTGGTTTGAAGCCTTTCTTCAGAAGGAAATCCTTCAATGTGTCGTACCAAGCACGAGGTGCTTGCTTCAACCCATAAAGAGCCTTGTGTAACCTGTACACCATGTCGGGTTTCTTCGGGTCTTCAAAACCTGGAGGCTGCATAACATACACTTCTTCCTCGGTTTCTCCGTTAAGAAATGCACTTTTCACATCCATTTGATAAAGTAGAATGCCATTGAAATTTGCAAAAGCAAGCATAACACGAATGGATTCGAGACGAGCAACTGGAGCATAAGTTTCACCGAAATCGATACCTTCAATTTGGGTGTATCCTTGTGCTACCAGTCGTGCTTTGTTTCTGACTACTATACATCTTCATCTTGCTTGTTGCGAAAAATCCACTTTGTACCAATGATGTTGTGCTTCATGGGATCAGGTCTATCAACTAAGGACCAGACTTTGTTTCGCTTGAATTGCTTAAGTTCTTCGAGCATGGCAGTTAACCAATCTGGATCCTTCATGGCTTCATCAAACTTTGACGGTTCTAACATGGAGACAAAAGAAAAGTTTCCATAGAAGTTAGCCAAACGAGTATGAGAACGAGTTGTAGGGCGACCTGGTTGATGAATTTCTTCAAGAATTGAGTCAACATCAACTCTTCTTCGAACACGTGATAAAGTTGAATCATTTGCTTCAGGCTCAGCTTCTGCTTCAGGATCTGCATTAGCTTCAGGATCTGCTTCAGCTTCAGGATCAACATTTCCTTCGTGATTTGCATTTCCTTCGTTCCTTTGCTCTTCTTCGTCCTGCTCATCATTAGCTTCAGGATGTTGATCTCCGGCGCCCCGGGCTATGTGTGGGAACATTGGACCATCATCATCCCTATTAGCTTGATGAGCAATGGCTTCAACAGGGCGAATCTCTCCAATAGCCATGGACCTGATCACTTCATCAAGAGGAGGTTCATCTAGATCATGAGGCAAATGCTCTTTTTGAGAGCCATTAGTTTCATCAAATCTCACATTCACAGTTTCCATAACTTTCCCAAAGTGAGAGTTATAGACTCTGTAAGTATGAGAGTTTGAGCCATGACCTAAAAGAAAACCTTCATGTGCCTTAGGGGCAAACTTGGAGCTATGATTCATATCTCTAATAAAGCATGGAGCACCAAATACCCTAAGGTACGAAACATTAGGTTTGTTACCAGTGATAAGCTCATGTGAAGTTTTCTTCAGAAAATTTGTGAACGTAAACCTTGTTGATGATATGACAAGCTGTGTTAATTGCTTCGGCCCAGAACCTAATAGGAGTCTTGTATTCAGCAAGCATAGTTCTGGCCATTTCAATAAGAGTTCTATTCTTCCTTTCAACAACACCATTCTGTTGAGGAGTATAAGTAGCAGAGAACTCATGAGTAAAACCATGATCATCAAGAAAATCTTCAATATGAGTATTTTTTAATTCAGTTCCATTATCACTTCGGATATGCTTCAGAGATAATTCATATTCTGTTTGAGCTCTCTTGGCGAATGACTTAAAGATTTCAACAACTTTGCTCCTGTCATCCAAAAAAAAAACCCAAGAATACCGAGAGAAATCATCAACAATGACTAGACCATATTTATTTCCTCCCAGGCTTGCATAATTTTGAGGACCAAAAAGATCCATATGAAGCAATTCAAGAGGACGAGTGGTAGTCATGATAGTCTTCTCTCAATGATGTTTCTTCGTAAATTTACCAGCTTCACAAGCACTGCAGAGACGATCCTTATCGAATTTTACTTCGCTAAGGCCAATAACATGATTCTTCTTCACTAAGTTATGAAGATTTCTCATCCCTGCATGACCAAGTCTTCGATGCCATAACCACCCAGATGAAGCTTTTGCCATTAAGCATGTGGATACAGCAGGGCCCGAAGAAAAATCAACAATGTATAAATCTCCTTTTCGGTAAACCTCGAAGACAAACGTATAGTCATCCTGTGAAAAGACAACACAACGCGAAGCAGAAAATAGAACAAGCATACCCATATCGCATAACTTAGAAATAGACATAAGATTATATCCAAGTGATTGGACTAGCATAACCTTGTCAATGTGCTTATCCTTCGATATGGCAACCTTACCCAAACCTAAAACTTTACCCTTGTTGTTATCACCGAAGGTAATGTACTTCTGAGAAGAGTGAGATAGTTTTTCTTCGGTGAATAACTCCTTGTCTCCGGTCATATGATTTGTGCAACCACTATCCATGACCCATTCGGATCCACCGGAGACATAGCCCTGCAGAAGAATTAGTTCTTCTTAACCACCCACAAACGAGCAGGTGACTGAGAAGATGTTGAAGCACTGGTTGAAGCAATATTAAAGCGAACAGGAGTGTATTGCTTTGGTGTACCATCAAGCACACCATAAATGTAGGTCCTCTGCGAATGGTTAGCATAAGAATGAGCATATGCAATCTTAGTATGATTATTATGAGGACGATAAGTATGACGACCAGTACGATAGTATTGCTTCTGCGGAACATTTGATTCGGTCACCAATGGATCATTTCTCGTTTCAAGAGAATAGAAATGATTCGGTGGTACCGAAGACTTTCCCTGCATGGTATGGTTAGCAGGAAGTTTTTCCACAAGTGCTTTCCGCACCCATATTTGCCTCTTATAGAAGCCATTCTTAGGAGGAGTACCAACATACTCAGCTGTAACCTTTCCCTGTTCATCTTTGATGAGCTTGTAGTCAGAATCAAGTGATTCATCTACAATGGCTTTGTTCATCTTGCAATCAAAACCTGAAAGGTTAGCTATATCAATGGGGTTCCCCTTCGCAAGGACCCAAATAGTCTTAGGATACTGCTTAGGTTCCCAATAGGTGCCATCAGGGTTTATCTTTCTCTCAAAACCAACACATTCATTCCTGGGATTCCTGTGAAGGAGAGCCTTCCTCAGGATATATCACAGAGATACTGGTGACCTTGCACACTTTTGAACATCCCTGTTTCAAATAAATTTTTCAACCTGAGGAGTTCCTCGGTAACAGCAGGATTTTCCTCATCAGAGGCATTAGTATCATCAATAACAATAGGAGCTTTGCCTTTGGAATCAATTTTGCTTCGTTCCAAACAATCCAAACAAGGTGATTCAGTTTCTTGATTTGCTTCAGAACCTTGTTGAGCCATGAGAGAGAGATTGACATTTTCTAATTCTTCATGAGCCTCTTTCAGTTTTTCGAGAGCCATTTTCCTCTGAAGAAATTCATAGGTGAGCTTCTCATAGTCAACTGAAAGAAGATCATGCCGAGAGGATAACTCTTCAAACTTTTCCTTCAGAGCTTCATGCTCATTAGTCAAGGTTTGACCTTTCTCTATCTCATCGATCAACAGAGTTTCTGATTTCTTAATGGTTTTGCTTAGTGAATCAAGTTCATCTTGTTGGATTGAAGCAATTTTAGCAAGTTTAGCATAGCTTATCTTTGAATCACTATCATATGAGGAACAATTAGAAGTTAGATTTTGATGAAGATACCTTCGCCTTGGCCATGAAGAAATATGCAGGAGATTCATCTTCACTACTGTTGTTGGTGAAGAATGAGCTCGAAGCTTTTGCCGAAGCATCTGCTGAAGCGAATGCCAAACCAGAAACACCATCTGATTCGGACCCAGACCCAGACCTTGAGCCTGAATGAGCTTCAGACCCAGAGGCTTCGTCTTCGGAGTTCATCTCCTTTCCTAGATAGGCCTTGGCTCGGTGAGAGCTGCTTCGACGAGACGAGTGAGTCTTCGATAAAGAACCCTCACGCTTCTTGTGATACTTCTTCCTTTTGTCATCATCAGAATCTTTCTTATTTTCTCTTCTCGAACTCGAATCATGTCTCTTGGATTCATAGCTTCTGGAAGATCTGTGGGACTTGGATGAGGAGTCTTTGAGCGAATGCTTTGCTTTGTTCTCAGCTTCCCACAGAGGGCAATCAGCAATGTAGTGACCTGGTTTCTTGCATTTGTAGCAACAGTTGTCTTTCGATGGAGAGCTTCTTGAGGATGAGCGGTGAGATGAGTGAGTGGAGCTTCTTGGAGAGTAACTCTTTTTCGGTGAAGAAAAATCTTTTCTTTGGAAGCGGTTGAAGCGTCTCATGATCAGTGCCAAATCCTTTCCAATGCTTGCAGGATCATCTGATTCAACACCTGAAGCAGAACTGACCTCGGGTGAAGAATGACTTGAAGCTTTTGCTTTCAAAGCATGAGTTTTTCTTCGAGAACCATTTATGTCACATTTCTCATCTTCTTCCATTTCAAAGGTAGTGAGTCTCTCAAGAATATCAGCGGCAACAAGATGTCTGAAATCAGTCCTTTCCTTGATCATCAACACAATGTGATCAAACGATTCATCTAACGAGCGAAGCAAAGTTCTGACAACTGAGTGAGGAGTAATGTCATCAGCACCGAGGGAAATCAACTCATTTGCAAGGGCGGTGAGTCTGCTGTAAATGGAGCTGACTTTTTCACCCTCGTTTCTCTTGAAGCGATAGAATTTGCTTCGGAGTGTGTCAATTCTGGCATCTTTCTGAGTAGAAACACCTTCACCAATCTTTTCAAGATAGTCCCAGACACCTTTGGCAGTTGGAATATTCTTCACTTCATGATACTTTTCTGGTGTCAAGTGATTGGTGATGAAAACCCAAACTTCAGAATCAAGATCAATCAGTTTTGCTTCTTCAGGAGTGATGGCATTCTTGTCTGCAACTGTAACACCATACAGTACAACTTGTCAGGCGGTGGAGTTGATAGCCATGATATTTCTTTTCATCTTGTCCTTCCATTACGAGTAGTCCTTCCCATTGAAAACAGGAATAGGTTCGCCGGAGCGAATAGCTGCGAAAGACATACTTGAAGACACTCCAGGAGGTTAATCCAAAACACACAGAGTGTAGGGATTGACTAGCTCTGATACCAATTGAAAGTCCAAGTATGTGATCAGAGGGGGAGGGGGTGAATGATCACTTCAAAATTTTCGACTGAAACTCTTGAAGTGAAGCATAAGTAGTGCGGAATAGTGAAGTAAAACTGGAAGCGAAACTAAGTGCAGCGAATCAAAACACATTGAAGCATAACTTTGAAGCAAATGAAATACTGAAGGTAAATGCTTGAAGTAAAACGAACTGAGACTCGGTGATGTTTGTTCGACCAGTTCACGCTCTACAAAGCGCTACGTCTGGTTGGAGGGACTGGTGATTGAACACCTGGAGCAAAACTCTCTCCGTCCGTTGCTCCACTGCACCAAACTCCTTGAGCTTGGTCAGTTCTTCACTCGTGGTTGATTATTGAGGAAATCACCGAAACCTTTGACAAACTGGACTTCGAGGTGACAATTACTCTTCGCTCTCTGAAGAACAACTCTCTAACCACCTAGGAGAATTGCAGTTCTCCAAGATAATAAGGCTAGCAAGCTTTCACCTAAGTCATCTCAAATCTACTCAGATCAATGGGACTTAGGTTTCAGTATCTGGATTTTGGGTTTTGCTTCGGTGGCATTTTTGGGGTGCTCTCTGCAATCTTTCTCAGGAATATTCTTGGAGCAGCCACCCGCAAATGGAGGCGGGGGCGGCGTATTTATAGTTGGTGATCCCGAGGTGCAGAATGCCCAAATTGACCCGAGGTGACAGCTTGACACGTGTCCACAACGGTCGGATTTGACATCACTGCGCAACTTTACTTGCGGAACAAGTAAAGCTGACTCATGGACTTAGTTCTGCTTCAGAAGCCAAAGAACGAAGTCTTTGCTACCAAAACTTAACTCAGTGCACATGAGATTTCTTCACTCAGGCTTCTCACTTGGTTTGGATTTGATCTGAGCATTTCTCAATGACTTCGCTGTCCACAAACTAAATACCCCTCTTGATAGTACAGTTTGTCCTATGACTCAAGGAACCAGAAAAGAACTACACAAAAACATCTAAGTCTTGCGCCGTCCTCTTCATTTCCTTCAATGATTAGAGCTTCAGGACACCTTCATTTTTGGGGGTCATCCTTCGTGATTAAGCTTCGCTCCGTGGGTTATGCTTCGATAACTTGAAGACCTTCACTGAAGCTTTATCACTTAGCTTGTCCTTCAGGAACCTAAACAACTGTTTACACTAGAAAACATTGTTAGTTCCTCTACTGTCTTGTCCAACAATATCCAAAACACACTGGGGGAAACCTTTGCTCTTACAACTCCTCAACATATGTCGGGACCCGGAATATGCATATGTAATTCCTGTCACAACTCAATCATATGGAGAGCAGAGAGCGGTTCCCACGTGTCTAAATAGACAAGGCCAAGCACAAAACACGCTCGGAAAGCTCGAACGTGAGGGGCATCCCATCCAGGCCGAATGATCAATGGAGATGGGTCCTCATCGTCTAATCACAAGTCTAAATTATTATGGGTGGTGAATCTCCATGCTCATAGACAAGTTGCCTCAACCATATTATCGATTGAATTATAACACTTACATAAACAGACTCCAATCCGATCACCTAGTCGGGATCTCCGGCGGGCTCAATCATACAAAAAAGTGTGCCACGTGACAGAGTCACGAGCAATCGCATCGCGATGCCCCAAGCTGCGCACATCTAAGGGCCAATTGTTGCATGAAAGACCACCGGAGAGAGCACAACTAAGCTATCAAACCCCACACTAAAACATGCACGTTATAACCATACACGCAGCATACATGTCTAGTGTAAACCGCAGGTACTCATCACATGCTCTAAAAAGTATACATCTTTATTGACTTATATAGTGTAAACAGCAAGTACTCATCACATGAACTCTAGAAAGTATACATCTTTATTGACTTATATATAGTACACAAAGAGATCACATAACTGTGATCGAACATTCATACAAGCAATGGAAGAAACATAGGTCTGAGTACAGATAAGTTAAAAATGGCTTAGAGAAGCCTTATTTATCATACAAGCCCTTCCACGAGGGACCAGATGTCTGTCTGGGACTACACTAGCTTAGTCAATCGTAGAGCTCCAGGAAGAAGCCACCATAGAGGTCAGTGGATTCATCTAAAAACATAAATAAGCAAACGTGAGTACAAAGTCCTACTCAGCAAGACTTACGTAGGAACTATACTAACCATGCTCAAGTATCAAGGCAAAGGGAGGTGGGGTTTCAATGCAGAAGTGCCAGATTTGACTTGGCTAGCCCTATACTATGAATACCAGAATGAGGTAAGAAGAATACTCGAGTCCCTCTATCCAAGTCTCCCAAACAATAGACCACTATGGATCCTCCCTCGACTTCCCAAGAGAAGGCAAACCATAGCACTTGGCAAGTTTTAGAGTAACCGTTGAAGTTGTCTAGTAATCAAGCACGGATAACCAAGTAGTCCATGACCGTGTACGCGGCTATTCGAATAGTTTTGTTAACCCTGCAGGGGTGTACCGCTACACACTAATGACCATCAGTTACCGCCAAGTCTCGTCACCATTCAAGGTGTGTCGGTGAGGATGCTCACCACAACTGTTACCTCCTAGCTGATCTAGTCCATGAAAGCCGCCTACCTGGGTTGGTTTCCACTATCGTGAATCCATCCGGTTTACCTATGTGGACCTAGACGATGTGTGCGTGGTGCAAAAGCCGATCTCGATTGTGCCGTTCTCTCACTTAGCAGCCAGGCCACAAACCTACCAGAACTCTGAACTACTGCGACACCTGGACATCGACACAGGATGAATTAATAGGTTGAACAGGGTTAGTGAGCCCAATGTGTGATTGTACTCTTTGTCTTGGATCACCGCACAAGAACTCAGACTTAGGGCAGCGTTCAACGAGACAACCCACTGTGTACTCCTACACAGCCTCTCATCGTTCACCTTGTTTAGGTCAAGTTCACAAACACATTTTCACCATCATCATCATGATCACTACCATCCCGACTCACATAACAATATCCACATTGTATCACTCTAAGCTTGCAATAAGCAGTAACAGTTGTAGGGGCCACATGATATCAATCAACTCCTACATCTCCTAGGATTGTGCTTTTTCTTACTACTGTGACAAAGATGATAGGTCATGCATCGGAATGGGTTCAACAATGCGTAGAAACATATCATGGTAATCATCCTAAACAATGCATAAGCGATACTGAGAGGTAAGTGGGATTTTATCGACATGATCAATGGGGTTTTCATGCCTTGCTGACGAGGGTCGTACGGGTATCTTCAACGGAGGGGGTGATCTCGGACTTCGGCTCCACCTCTATTCCATAGCAAACAATGCAAACAAAGTGATCAATATAAAGACAATGCACAATCACATGATCAAGGTTATAATGTGAGGTACATAATTTCAATGTGTTGATCATTCCATTTAAAAGAAATGCATTGCAAAGGGTCTTGCAAATTCACTCCAAATTTGAATTCAAAAAGGACCCATATGAACATATGCCACTATTCACCCATTTTAAAATGTTCAAACATGAAAACAAAGTGAATATTCAGAATCCTTTCATTTTTCTGATAATTTTACATATATTATATGTCCAATTTGGAGTTAGGATTAATTATTTACTAATTTTCAAAGTTTAAAGCTTTTTTGGAATATCCTAGATTATTCTTTAAATAGAAATTCCTTTTATTGTGTCACTGTGATGTCATGCTGGCGTTAGGGGGGCTGAACAGTGGGTCCAGCATGTCAGTGGGTTAGTTAAGTTTCCTGGTTAGTTTAAATTAACCCAGGGTTAATTAGAAGCCTGGGCCCACATGTCAGTGGCCCAGGGCTGGGTTAATTAGTGGTTAAACATGCGGCTCGCCACGTCAGCTCGCCGGCGGCGGCGATGCGCGGGACGGCGGCACAGGCCACCATTTTGCACACGAAGGCCAGCAAATGGAATCCCTCACATACGCACACCCGTTTGAGCACGGTGGGGTCACTAGGGGTCACCGGAATGCTGTCGGAGACGAGCCCTAGCAGCGGCCGTGTCTCGGGGTTGACAACAAGGTCACTTCAAAGAGTTCTCTTGGGCGTGCCCTGCACCAATTGACTCCTGTAGGTGCCAGGAGCACGATGGACAACACGGATAGGTCAACGGAGCACAGGAGAAACCACGCCGGCGGCCATGGTGACGGCGAGCTTCTGCTCCCATGGAAAACGGAGCTAGGGAGTTAACGGGAAGCTGGGGTTGGTTGGCGATGGTGACGAAGCTCACCAGGGTTGCTCTGGTGGTGGTGGCAAGCTTGGGGAGGCAGGGATGGCGGCGTAATTGAACAACGATGAACGGCGGCCAGAGTTGGGGAAGATGACGATAGCGAGCTCTTGGGGCGTCTTGCTTTGCGATCCTCTACACGGTGACGATGTAGATGACGGCAGAGACGATGGACTTGACAGTGCGGCTCCTCATCGGCGGTGGCCACGTGGACACGAGGGCGTCCTCCACGGCAGCTCTATGGTGGTGACGAAATCGAGCGATAGAGCAAGGGAGAGCAGCCGGGAGAGGGGGGGAATGTTCCATGGCTGCATGGGCGTCTCCGTGCGCAAGGATAGGGCTCGGGGGCGCCTAGAACATCCTCGGTGTCGCGGTGGCATCCACGATGTGCTCGGCTCGCCACCGAACTGCTTGAGGAAGACGACAAGGGAGTTTGGCGGTCTTGGGCCGGCTGGGGGTTGAGTTGGGCCAGAAGCAGGTAAGGCCCTTTTTTATTGTTTTTCTTTTCTTTTCTTTTTTGTTTGTTTTGCTCTAAATAAAGTACCAAAGCAATTTTTAAAATGCCCAAACTTTTTATATGGCTTTACATGACCAGTAGCTAGTCACTTCCAAGACTTGAGCCTTTTTTTAATTCAAAATATTTGAATCCAAATTAAAATAGGGGTTTTATTTAATTTCCAAGCCACGTTTGGACTTTTTGAAAACTCAGGGAGCATGGGTTTGAATCCACATCACTTGATATGTGATCACACTCAATTGTGGGACTTTTCAAAAAGTTCCAAGGATTTTTTGGAAGAAATTTTTAAAGTGGCCATTTGAATTTAATTCTTTTGGGATTTCTTTGTTCCCAACTCAAATTCTTTTTGAATTTTTGACATGATGCAAGGTGATGCTAAACCCTAGCACATACCTAACAGAGGGTTGTGACAACTTGCCCCCACTCAAAAAAATCTCGTCCCGAGATTCAGAAGTCATTGAGAGTAAAGTGGGGTAATCGGCACTGAGACAGTCTTCTCTTTCCCACGTGGCTTCTTTCTCGGAGTGGTGTGACCATTGCACTTTCAGTAACTTAATCTTCTGACGATGAATGACACGCTCTGCTGAATCAAGAATATGAACGGGGTACTCTCGATATGAAAGGTCATCCTGGAGATCAAGCGTTTCATGGTCGACTTCGCGGATGGGGTCCTTGAAGCAACGCCTGAGTTGTGACACATGGAATACATCATGTACTCGGGAAAGGTGCGGGGGTAGTTCAAGTCGGTAGGCAACTTCTCCACATTTAGCAAGAATGCGGAAAGGTCCAATGTAACGTTGGGCCAACTTGCCTTTGTTACCGAATCATTGGGTTCCCTTCAGAAGAGTAACCCGAAGGTAAGCCTTATAATCCATATCGTGGCTTTCTTGCCTATGATGACGATCATAGTAGCTTCTCTGACGAGACTAGGCTGCTTTCAATTGATCACGAACAATGTGAAATTGCTCTTCTGCTTCCTTGATCATATCCGGTCCAAAGAGTTGTCTTTCACAAGTTTATGACCAGTTTAGGGGTGTTCGACATCGTCGTCCATAGAGGAATTCAAAAGGAGCCATGTTCAGACTAGATTGGAAACTATTGTTATAAGAAAATTCGGCAAATGGAAGAGACATCTCCCAATTCTTTCCGAATGAGATAACACAAGATCTAAGCATGTCTTCGAGAATTTTGTTAACCCTTTCAACTTGACCGCTAGACTGAAGATGGAAAGCTGTGCTAAAGTTGAGATGAGTTCCATAGCATTCTGGAAGCTTTGCGAGAATCTAGAGATGAAAAGGCTACACCGATCAGAATTGATTTCAAAAGGAACACCATGAAGAGACACGATTCTAGAGACATATGAGTCCGCTAACTGACTAGCAGTAATAGACTCGCGAACAGGAAGGAAGTGAGCAACTTTGTAAAGTCGATCAATGACAACGAAGATGGCATCATTTCTTTTCTGGGTTTTTGGAAAGCCAGTGATGAAATCCATACTAACTTTGTCCCATTTCCACTCGGGAATAGGAAATGGTTGAAGAGTACCAACAGGTCTTTGATGTTCGGCATTAATGCGACGACAAACATCACATTCGGCAACATATCGAGCAATGTCTCTCTTCATCCTAGTCCACCAAAATCTCTGGCGTAGGTCTCGGTACATTTTTGTGCCACCTGGATGAATCGAGAGTGGTGTGTCATGAGCTTCTTTGAGAATTAGTTGCCTTAGATCCCTATTCTTAGGTACTACCAAACGATTTTCAAAGAATACCGTTCCTTTGCTATCTGTGGAGAAATATTTAGCAACTCTGCTAGCAATGTTCTCCTTGATCCGACGAACACCTCGTGCACGCCTTTGGGCAACTATGATTTGATCCTCAAGAGTTGGATTCGCCACCAAGGTATAAAGAAATCCATGAGGAACTATCTCAAGATTGAGCTTTTGAAATTCCTCATGAATAAGTGGTTGACACAGTTGTAACATGAGGTTGTTACAATATGACTTACGACTTAGTGCATTAGCCATGACATTGGCCTTGCATGGGGTATATGAGATTCCTACGTCGTAATCTTTTATCAACTCTATCCAGCGTCTTTGCCTGAGATTAAGATCTGGTTGGGTGAATATGTATTTGAGGCTTTGGTGATCAGAATAGATCTGACAATGTTTACCAAGGAGGTAATGTTGCCAAGTTTTAAAGGCATGAACTACGACAGCGAGTTCAAGATCATGGGTAGGATAGTTCTCTTCATGTGGACGGAACTAGCGTGAAGCGTATGCTACCACATGTCGATCTTGCATAAGTATGCATCCTAACCCTTGCCGTGAGGCGTCACAATAGATCTTGAAATCCTTTTTGGTGTCTGGAGGCGCAAGTAAGGGGGCAGAAGTCAATCTTCTCTTCAACTCTTGAAAGCTTTCCTCACACTTGGGGGTCCATTCAAATTTCTTATCTTTCTTGAGGAGTTCAGTTAGAGGCTTTGCAACTTTGGAGAAGTTCTCAACGAACCGGCGACAATAGCTTGCTAAGCCAAGAAAACTCCTAACCTGCTTAACCTATTATGGTGGAGCCCAGTCAAGGACAGCCTGAACTCTCTCGGGATTGAAAGCAATGCCTTTGGCAGAAATCACGTGGCCTAAATAGGTCACTTCTAGTAGCCAAAATTTGCACTTAGAGAACTTGGCATAAAGGTGATGCTCTCGAAGTTTCATCAATACCAACCTAAGATGTTCGGCGTGGTCTTCTTCATTCTTCGAGTAGATGAGAATGTCATCAAGATAAACTACAACAAATTTATCCAAGTACTCCATGAAGATCGAATTCATCAAGCGCAAGAAAGTGACGGGGGCATTGGTTAAACCGAAGGACATGATAGTGAACTCGTAAAGACCATATTGAGTAGTGAAAGCCGTCTTGGGAACGTCCTCGTTTTGGATTTTTATTTGATCATAGCCTAATATCAAATCCATCTTTGAGAAGATAGAGGATCCAACAAGTTGATCATAAAGATCATTGATCCTGGGAAGTGGGTACTTGGTCTTTATCGTTTCTAGATTTAGCGGGCGATAGTCTACGCACATCCTTTCTGTTCCATCTTTCTTCGTTACGAACATAACGGGGCATCCCCATGGCGATGAGCTAGGGCGGATGAAGCCTTTTGCCAACAAAGCTTCAAGTTGGATTTTAAGCTCAGCTAAATCATGTGGGGCCATTCTATATGGGCGTCTGGAAACTGGGGTCGTGCCTGGAATGAGATCTACAATGAATTCTACACATCTGTCGGGTGCCATTCCCGGCAGCTCTTCAGGAAAGACATCCGGGAAGTCACGATCCACTGGAATATCTTCAAGGTCGGGAAGGGGAAGCACATTCAAAGAATGCATCTGGGTTCTCGATCTTGGTGAGGTGTAATCAATTGTGTGGCCTGAAGGATGCGTAAGTTCCACTGACATGTCTTTACAATCAAGGACAACATTTTGTCTCGATAACCAATCCATACCAAGGATGACATCAATGTCTGATGGCTTGAGGGCTATAAGTGAAGCAAGGAATACTAAACCCTCAATTGCAATTTGATTAGCATGGCTTACTCTATTAGTTTTCCATCTTGATCCTGGAGTTTGAATTATCATTGGGGTGGACAGTTCAACAAGGACATGTCTATTATAACATGACTTCTTCAATTTCATTGAAAATGATTTAAAACCTTGCTTCGGAGTTATTTGAATTTCTTGAATGAAGTTTTTCTTTATTATTTTATTTTGTATAAATAACTTATTGAAAATATTATTTACGTTTTTCTAAGATTTTAAAAATTTATTTCGTATTTTTCCGATTTATATTTTATTTTATAAAACTCTTTAAAGTTTAAAAAAAAGTACGTATATATATATACATAATTACGTTTTACGTATTTTTTAGTTTTAAAAATGTAAGATGTTATTTTTTCGAAGCTATTTTTATTATATTAAAATACCTCTATACTTTTAAAAAAAAACTGGACGGGCCGGACTGCTGGCCGAGCTGGCCAGCCAGGCTAGCCAGCCAGCCAGCCCAGGCGCGCGCCCGAGCGGCCGTAGCGGCCAGCGGCCAGAGACCTCCCAAGTGGCTAGCGTGGCCCATGCATGCACGCACGCACGTGCGCCTCCTCTCTCTCCTTTTTCAACACGGGCACACGGCTGAGTCCAGACTCACCACAACGCCGGCCGCCGCTCGTGCTACCTATGGACTCCGATTCGATTGCCCCCTGCTCACGAAATCTTGTCTTATAAATACCCCATGACCCTCTCCACCGATTCCCCACAAAATTTCGCAGCAAACCGTTCCAAATCGAGCTAATTTTGGGGTAGATCTAGGTCCAACGGAGCTCCATTGTTGGACGAATTTCGTCATCGGTGAGCCTTCCCTTAACCCCAAATTCTGCAGGCCGACTCCTCTCTTCGTTGTGCTTCTAATTGACATCTTTTTCCCTCTTCTTTTCTTGCGCAAGATTGATCCCTAAATTGTACACGTACCGCGGGAGTTCATCGGAGCGCGCTCGGTTCACCGCGTTTCCACTCCCGTACGGACGACGTTCGAGATCATCACCACCACCATTGTGATTTTCTAATCAAGCCCTACATCCTAGACGACTTCTTTGCCACCGGAGATCTCCAAAATCGTCGTCTTCGTCGCGTCAAGTCCACACGCCGCGGTTAGTAAAAACGCCGTAACTTTTTATCCATTGCTCCGTTTTAGATGAAACTAGCGGCCACTTGTTTGTTTTTAAATCCTCTACACATTAGGTACTGTCGATCCAAGTTTTGAGGAAAAAATATTTTTGCGTTTGATCAAAAAATATATTAAATCCTATGTAGATTTGTTTTTGTAATATCTTTTTGACCGTATATCCGTTTTGCGTGATTCCAAAGCCCACGGTTTTCTTTCGAAGACCTCTATCCAGTACAACCCTAAAATTTATTTTTTTAATTTTCGAAAATATTCAGATCTGATCAGATTCTATTTTCAACTTTAGTTGATCGTATCTTTTGTTTTACAACTCGGATTTGATTGATTCTTTTTGCAAACTAAAACCCTAGCTAAACCCTATATTCTAGATACTTTGCAACCCACTTTTGAACTCAATCATGATCTGTTTTGCAAAAACTTTTATTTGGTTTTTCTTTTTAAGTTTCAAAATAAAATAAAATTGTTTGCCTTCTTTTGGATTGTTGATTTATTGTGTGCAACATTGTTTGCTTGGTTACGATAGATTGCTCGGAGTGTGACGATTAGAATTGTCGGAATTGTGAGCGCGAATAACTTCATCAAGATTCAAGGCAAGTCATATCTTTGATCATATTCCCTATTACCTATGTTTTCAATGCATTAGTTCTTCTTCTTTAGATTGCATGATAGGTTATACTATGCTATTACACCCAGTAGTTCATTGAGGTAGGTCTGATCCTTACATCTTTGTCACCACCGTATAATAGGATATTGCTATGCTAAGTAGACGTGGATTGGTAAGTGAATCATTATGAGGTATGAGTGATAAAGTAGTAATTAGGACCAAGACACACCCCTCTCGATTCATCCCGGTAGCACAAAAATGTACCGAGATCTACGCCAGAGATTTTGGTGGACCAGGATGAAGAGAGACATTGCTGGATTTGTTGCCGAATGTGATGTTTGTCATCGCATTAAGGCAGAACATCAAAGACCTGCTGGTACACTTCAACCATTGCCTATTCCCGAGTGGAAATGCGACAAAGTCGGTATGGACTTCATCACCGGCTTTCCAAAAACCCAGAAAGGAAATGATGCCATCTTCGTTGTCATTGACAGACTTTCCAAAGTTGCTCACTTCCTTCCAGTTCGCGAGTCTATAAATGCTAGCCAGTTAGCAGACTTGTACGTCTCTAGAATTGTGTCTCTTCATGGTGTTCCTTTGGAAATCAATTCTGATCGTGGTAGCCTTTTTACCTCTAGATTTTGGTGAAGCTTTCAGAATGCTATGGGAACTCATCTCTCCTTTAGTACAGATTTCCATCCTCAGTCTAGCGGTCAAGTCGAAAGGGTTAACCAAATTCTTGAAGACATGCTCAGAGCTTGTGTTATCTCATTCGGAAAGAATTGGGAGAAGACTCTGCCATTCGCCGAATTTTCTTATAACAATAGTTTTCAATCTAGTCTGAACATGGCTCCTTTTGAATTCCTATATGGACGACGATGTCAAACACCTTTAAACTGGTCAGAAACCTGTGAAAGACAATTCTTTGGACCGGACATGATCAAGGAAGCAGAAGAGCAAGTTCGCATTGTTCGTGATCAATTGAAAGCAGCCCAGTCTCGTCAGAAAAGCTACTATGATCGTCATCATAGGCAAGAAAGCTACAATCTGGATGAGAAGGCTTACCTTCGGGTTACTCCTCTGAGGGGGAACCCAACGTTTCAGTATCAAAGGCAAGTTGGCCCCACGATACATCGGACCTTTCCGCATTCTCGCTAAACGTGGAGAAGTTTCCTACCAACTTGGACTACCCCCACACCTTTCCCGAGTACATGATGTATTCCATGTGTCCCAACTCAGGCGTTGCTTCAAGGACCCCATCCGCGAAGTTGACCATGAAACGCTTGATCTCCAAGATGACCTTTCTTATCGAGAATACCCCGTTCGTATTCTTGATTCCGCAGAGCGTGTCACTCGTCGTCAGAAGATTAAGTTTTTGAAAGTGCAATGGTGACACCACTCTGAGAGAGAAGCCACGTGGGAAAGAGAAGACCGTCTCTGTGCCGAGTACCCCTCCTTCCTCCCGCAGACTTCTGAATCTCAGGACGAGATTCTGTTGAGTGGGAGCGAGTTGTCAGAACCCTCTGTTAGGTAATGTGCTAGGATCAAAGTCACCTTGCATCATGATAAAAATTTCAAAATAAATCAAAATGGGAGAGAGAACACCCCCAGATGAATTAATTCAATAGGCCAGATAAAAATCTTCTCCAAAAATTCATGTTAGATTTTTGAAAAGTCTTATAAATGAGTGTGATCACATATCAAGTGATGTGGGACCCACCCCATGCTCATGAATTTTTCAAATATTCAAACAGTGCCTTGGAATTAATCAAAAACCCCTATTTGATTTAAAGTTCAAATTATTTGAATTTTAAAAATGTTCAAAATTTATAAGTGGCTAGTATATTATTTGGTGAGGCCATATAAAAATTATGAGCATTTAATAAAATTCCTAGCTATTTATTTAGCACAGCAAAACAAATTACAGAAAAGAAAAACAGAAAGGAAAGATTAAACAGAAAAGAAAAATAGGAAAACCCTTACCTGTCGCCCAGGCGAGAGCGGCCCAGCCAGCCCACCCGGCCCACCAGGGGCACCGGGGTCTTCTTCCCCGCCCCGCGCCTCCAAGCTGCTCGGTGGAATGCCACCGAGCCAGCCGTGGACGCCACGTCGCCGCCAAGAGCCTTCCAGGCCTCCCCGTGCCTCCTTCTCACGCCTGGAGACGCCCTGGAGCATGCCTCCTCCATTCCCCCCCTCCTGGCTCGCTCTCCACCCCTCCCTCGTCGATTTCTTCCTCCACCCGAGCGCCGCCGTCGCCATGCCGTGAAGAACTCGTGGCCACCGTCGTCCCCGAGCCAAGCCAAGGTGTCCATCGCCTCCGCCATCCTCGACTACGTCACCGTGCGCAAGGAATCATCCCGAGGAGCTCCAGAGCCGCCGCCCCCTTTGTCGTCTTCAACTCCGAACGTCACGAGTCGTCTTCAAATTCCGGCAGCACCAGGGCCTCCCCAAGCACGCCGTCTGCACCGTCGAGCTCAGGGTGAGCTTCTCACCGTTTCCCCCAAGCTCCCAGCACCCTGTAGCCCCTCTAGCCAAATCCGCCATGAGAACCCGAGCTCCTCGCCGCCATGGTCAAGCTAGAGCTCGCTCTCGTGCCTCTATTGATGCCCTAGTGCGCGCGTTTGGCTCCTGCGTGCACTAGCGTTCGAATGCACCAAGTCTCAGCCCAATCCGTGCCCCCTAGCCTCGACTACGACCTCGCCGGTTCTCTGCTTCCGCCAGAGTGGTCGCCGCCGTCGCTCCCGACCTCCCCGTGACCCTCTGATGCCTCCTTTCGACGCGGACGACCTCCAGGAGCACGCCCGTGCCCTCCGTTCCACTCCCTGTGGCCCGTAGCCGATTCCGGCGAGAGCACCGCCTTGGCCAGGCCAACGGCGTCAAGCCGCCGGTGGGTTAACCCTTAACCCTGCACTAATCCCCCTCTAACATCCACTGACAAGTGGGCCGAGAGCCCTTAATCCCCCCCGGTTAGTTTAAACTAACCGGGTTAATTAAAACAGAGGCTGAAAGGCCCGCCCACTGGTCAGACCCCCCCCCCTGACATCACCCTTGCGTAAGCCTGACGCAGTAAATCGATTAATTGATTTATATAAATCCAGAAAATCCAGAAAAGGGCTGAAACTTTGGAAATTCATAGAAAATTCATATTAACTCCAAATTTAACAAATAATATATGAAAAATGATCAGGAGAAAATAAGCTATCCAAATATCCAACTTTCAACCATGTTTGAGTTGAATTTAAAATGTGATCAGTAGCATTTTCTATTTGATTTAAATGGAATTAATTCAAATTCTTTGCAAATGCTTTTGCATTTTGAACCATATCAACATATCACATTATACTTGAACTTCAGAGGCATATCATACACATTTCAAAATGGTTCAACTTGATCAAACAATGTCAATTATAACTTGGCTAAAGCAAATTCAAATTGGAGTTTGAATTTGCAATTCAATTTGCAATATACTCCATTTAAATGGAATTGCTTCACACATCAAAGCATATACATCAAGTTTCAACCTTCAACCATGTGATTGTACATTGTATTTATATTTCTTTCTTTTTTATTGTTTGTTGAGTAGAGGTGGAACCGGAACAGGAGGCTGCCCCCTTCGTTGAAGACCCTGAACCCGAACCTCGTCAGCAAGGCAAGCAAACCCCCATTGATCATGTCGATAAAATCCCACTTCCCTCTCATGTCTCGCTTATGCATTGTTTAGGATGATTACCATGCTATGTTTCTACCGCATAGATGAACCCATTCCTTTGCATGACCTATCATTTGTCACAGTAGTAAGCAAACCACAATCCTAGCAAATGTAGGAGTTGATTGATATCATGTGGCCCCTGCAATTGTTACTGCTTATTGCATGCTTAGAGTGATACAATGATGATACTGTTATGTGAGTCGGGATGGTAGTGATCATGATGATGATGGTGGAATTGTGTTGGTGAATCTACCCTAATACAAGGTGAACGATGGGAGGCTGTGTAGGAGTACACAGTGGGTTGTCTCGTTGAACACCGCCCTAAGTCCGAGTTCTTGTGTGGTGATCCAAGATGAAGAGTACAACCACACATTGGGCTCACTGACCCCTCTCAGCTTACTAACTCATCCCCTTCGATGTCCAGATGTCGCAATAGTTTGGAGTTCTGGTAGGTTTGTGGCCTGGCTGCTAAGTGAGAGAACGACTCATCCGAGACCGGCTTATGCACCACGCACACATCATCTGGGTCCACTTCGGTAAACCGGTCGGGTTCACGATAGTGGTAGCCAACCCAAGTAGGCGGCTCTCTTGGACTAGATCGGCTATGAGGTAACATTTGTGGTGAGCATCCTCGCTGACACCCCTTGAACGGTGTCGAGATCAAAGGCGGTAACCGATGGTCATGTGTGTGTAGCGGTACACCCCTGCAGGGTTAACAAAACTATTCGAATAGCCGCATCCGCGGTTATGGATTGCTTGGAAAGCTTAGCTTGATTATTAGACAACTTGAACTGGATACTTCTAAAACACACCAAGATAAGTGTGAGTGCTATGGCGTGCTTTCTCGTGGGGAAGTCGAGGAAGGCACCATAGTGGTGTAATTGGTTGGAGAAAGTAGTGGACTCGTGTACGCTTCTTACCTCAAGTCTGGTACTCGTAGTTCAGGACTAGCCAAGTCAAAGCTGGCACATCTGCAAGTGAACCCCACCTCCCTTTACCTTGATACATGTGCATGAGTAGTATAGCTCCTATGTAAGTCTTGCTGAGTACGACTTTGTACTCACCTTTTCTTATTCTATGTTTTAGATGAACCCACTGACCCAGAAGGTGGCTTCTTCATCGAGCTCGACGACTGAAGACCAAGCTAGTGCAGTCCCAGTCAGATGACTGGTTCCCTTGTGGAGGGCTTGTGTTTCAATAAGGCTTCTTAAGACATTTGTTAAACTTGTCTGTACTCAGACCTACTTTGCTTCCGCTTGTTTGTTGTAATGTTGGATCACATGCTTGTGATCTCTGTGTGCACTATGTAAGAGTTATCAATAAAATGTATAATTTGTAGAGAATTGCATTGATACTTGCTGTTCATACAAGGCATGTGTGCTGCGTGTATGTTTATAACATGCATCTCTTTGTATGGGTTTTTGAGACCTTAGTTGTGATCTGGCTGGCGGTCTTTTATACACCAAGTGGCCCTTAGATGTGCGCAGCTTGGGGCATCGCGATGCCATTGTTCGAGACTCTGTCTCGTGCACACTTTGATGTATGATTGAGCCCGCCCTAGACCCCGACTAAGTGATCGGGCTGGAGTAAGGCTATGTAAGAGTTATGGGATAGTCGATAGTATGGTTGAGGCGACTTGTCTGTGAATATGGGAGTTCATCACCCATATCATTAGACTTGTGTGCGGACGATGAGGACCCATCTCAGTTGATCATCCGGCCTGGATGGGATGCCCCTCACGTACGATTCTTTCCGAGAACGTTCTGTGCTTGGCCTTGTCTGCTTAGACAAGTGGGTACGGTTCTCGGCTCTCCATATGACTATGTCCCCATAGAGCTCTTGCACCTAATGTTCTTTTGTTACTTGTTTCAATGCTTATATAGACTCTTGCATGTTATGACTTGAATTGAATCACATACCTTGATTGCTTTACTTTTCAAAGTTCTTATATGGTTGGTAGCATGTCACCACAGAAATTATGCTTGTCATCATTTACCTACTTGAGGACGAGAAGGAATTAAGCTTGGGGATGTTGATACGTCTCAAATGTATCGATAATTTCTGCTCGCTCCATGCATGTTTTGTGTGATATTGCTATGATCTAGATACACTTTTGATCATATTTGGACTAACCTATTAACTCAGTGCACCCCAGTGCTAGTTTCTGTTTTCTATTGTTTTTCTATTTCAGTTTTCCCCCATATAAAAAGTTCTCCAAAAATCCGGGAAAAGTCAGATAAAAAATCAGCATACCGGAAGCTTCTAGAGCCCCGAAGGAGGGCCGAGGGGCACCACCAGGCGCCTGGACTCCTGGTGGCCCCCTGGCTTCCCCCCTTCGCCTATTTAATCTCCGTCACGGGAAAATTCTGAGGAGAGAACCCTTTTTTGCAATCTCGCCTATGTTCCGCCGCCGCCGCGCTTCCAAGATCGGGAGCACCGTCAGGACCCTTGCCGGCACCCTTCCGGAGGGAGGATCGACCTCCGAGAGCTTCTCCTCCACCATGGACGGTTCTCGGATGTGTCGTGAGTAGTTTCCTTTGGACAATGGGTCCGTGATCAGTAGCTATGTGATGTTCTCCTCCCCTCTTTGTTCTTCATTGTTTAGACCTCGTGAGCTGCCCTACATGATCGAGGCACATATGTAATCTTTCTGCTTTTGCTATGCTGAGTTTGATGGGATCTGATGGATTATGAGATTGTGTTCAGATTGTGATAGAGTAATATAATTGGTTCTTATCTTTTTTATTTTTGTTCTGAAGTAATTTTTGCATGTTCTCCGTTGCTGTTTATTGCTTTGGCCAAGTGGTAGGTAGTAACTCCAAGAGGGAACGTTATGCTTGATTGTGGGTACATGCCCCCTGATGACACGCTTGAGTGACAGAAACATGAGTCTTGGGGATGTGATGTGGCCACAAGGGGTATAACAACGGTGCTTGTAACCGCGGTTGCAAGGATTGTTTACTTTACGCAAAGTTCTTTTTAATGCAGGTGTCTGTTGCTTTGGGCTTACACTTTGGGTGGGGCTCGCAACTTAATACCAGCGAGATGTTCTAGATAGATATCTCAAGTTGGATGATTAGTAGTAGATGCAGATGGATTTCGGTCTACTTATTTTGGCGTACTGCCCATGCATTTGAGACTCTTCCTTTCTTTTGTAGCATAGTTAGCATTGCGATGCGTTTATGATCCTATCAATTGCCCGTCTGTAATTTGTTTACCTCGCATAGCAGTCTATTCGTCTTTTGGGAGAGAGACATCACTAGTGAACATCATGGGACCCCGGTCCATATTCTCATCATTGTTTACAAGTTCATTTATTTTCTCGCATTTACTTTCAGTTGCTATCATTATCATTATCCCTTGTGTTTTTTATCCTTTGTAAACAACAAGACCAGAGAGATTGACAACCTCTATGAACTTCGTTGGGAGCAAAGTTATTTGTGTTGTGTGCAGGTCCAGGAGAAGCAAGTGGTTCTTTTCAGAAGGCGCATCACTTGTTGACCCACCTACTTATCATTACCGGAGTCCTATGGGAGACAAACCTTATCCTCTACATAGGGGAAATTTACTACTATCCTGCATCTCACCTTCCACTTGGGGTAAACAACGAAGGGCGAGAAGCCATTATCACTTCCTTTCCAGCAGATAGTGATATTGGCTTGGTAGGTTAGGCTTCTATTTCCCTCCATGATTAGGCACATATATAGGTTGAGTCATGCTCGGGTTAGACGGTGGTGGCTGCTCATCAGTAGATCCACTTGGGTTGATGCGGTTTCTTCCCAACATCCTGAGGTTGTTGCGCAAGATAAGAGTGCTCGGGTTAGTATCATCCTAATTGGTGGGTTAGGGTCACTCAAACTTAAGACTAAACAATACAACTCCAACAAGCATAATATCACACATTCGGGTGGGGGGACTAAAGCAAAATCTTCCACTAGTTCTCATCTGTTTTGGGACACCATTCCCTCTTAATCTTCGGTCTCGCTTGGCTTAAAACATTTTGAATAGGGTAAGAGGTATGAGAGACTTTTTTTATCAAAAATATTTCTAACTAATTTCCATCCTAACTAGGATGCTACGGTCTAAATAGAGGCTCTGATAACAAGTCTATGGGCTCCCTGGACTATATGTCTGAAGCGACCAGATGTGTATACGGTCATGCTCCCATGATCAGTTCGCATGAAACACAGCTCGACATGGATATCATAGTCTCAATGTTCATACAATACCGAATACAAGTCTTACAAATAAAATAGTCTTACATTGCCTCATCGGGCTCAAATGGCAGCGAAATAAGAAAAATAATGATATATAGCAGCGGCACAATCCACAGGGTAGTCCAAAGCATAGCACGTCCTAGAATCGTCAGTCGCATCATCGTCAAATACTTGCTCCTCCAATCCTGGCCGATTGAATAACCAGGGACAAAGTCGTGAGTACATACAAAGTACTCACAAAGCACCTAAAGAAGGAAACAAAGTTGCATACGGAAATAATTGGATGGCTATATGGTGAAGTTTTTCATAGGGATTTCCTATCTACTAAAGATTATTATTAACTTGGCAAAGTTTTAAACTTGGCAAATTTTATTACCCACAAATGAATTTGGATAAGTCAATTCCAACCTTTTTCCAACAATATCAACATCATCATAGCGAACCATAAACTTAGTACCGGGCTTTCTCATCTATTCCCCACAAAGTTTGGCCTCACTAGTTGTCCATGACCGTGGACTCCGGCTACTCGAATAGTTTTCACTCTGCAAAGGTTGTACACTTTACCCACCACATTCGATACATCCTCCGTGTGTCCTCACGGATCGTCATACCTCAGTATGCGGGTCTCGGATAATCGATCATAGTTTTCACCTTGTCTCTCCTAGTACAGGTGAATCTACCCCTTGCGTACTACATGGATTGTCCGTGTGTCAGGTCATGCTCCTCTTGGACCCAAGCCTGCAACGTAGTCGAAGAGCACCAAGGTTCCTTCCGACACTAAGCCTAGCGAATTTCACCCATATACTTCGAGGGCTATCGGATTCGTGGAATCACCCATCCATGTGTAGTTATAAGACCCCCGTACTAAGACAAACAAGCTTCCAACTAGCCATGTCCATACCAGAGTATAGTGGTTGTACTGTAAGGCTAGGTTTTGGCGGCCCTTATAGAGAGTCCCTCCAGACTTTGTCCATGTCCGACGATGTTCCACAAACCCGGCCATACCACCTTCTTAGGTGTATGCCGTACCATATAGGGTGAAGTATGACTATCCAAGTTGTTAAGTAATGCTACATACTAGAGCTAGGTGATGGTCTCAACAGAATGCCGGGATCATTGGGGTTCTACTTTCGTTTCCCAAATAGGTAGGCTATGGGGGGTGTATAGTTTTCCTACTATAACTAATATAATCCCAAACCATACAATTACAATACTAGCAGGATATAATATAAGTGATATAAAGGAAAGTAAAAAGGGTAATGTTGGGTTTTGAGTTTGACGATGGCTTGCTTTCGTCGGCGATGGACCCTGGACCGGCTTCTTCGACGGCTTGGGAGGAGTCTTCACCTGCAACTCAAGCGTCTTGTCTACGCGTTCCGAAAAAGGTAACACACATTACAATCATAGCAGTCATACAAAGCATACAAGTAGCAACACTAACACATAACCAAAGCATTACAATAACATCACAACAAGAGCAGGAACAAGGTTGTAACAAATATAATAGGGTTTAGCTTACCATGATGTTTATTTCATAAGGTAGCAAAGCAATTATATCACAAGTTGCTAACCATGTACCAATTCTTTTACTAGCTTTAGTTTAATCAAGGGGTTAAAAAAGCATTTAACAAAGATAGTAGCAATTTTTATTAGGGTTTCCTTCACAAAGATATTAATACATGAATCAAAATATTAAATCTTTATGACTTCATGATAGGATAACTTGGTATTAGTAGCCGAAACAATTAATAAGATTAAACAACATTTCAACATGCAAAGTTAAATGATCATTAATTCCTACAACACCACATTCTTAAAGGTTTTCAATTTTAACAAGGGTATTGTGATAATTATCATGAATTTACTAACAGCAATATTAAAGTTCAACAAATACTAACTAAAGGTGACGATCTTACTTATTTTATTTAATGATTAACTTAATTGTTTTATTTTCATCAACTAGATTCAACATAATTAGATACTGACCAGAGGAAATTTTAATAAAATGATAACAAATTAACATCTCTAACGTAAATTTCATAGAAATTAAACAAGCGATCAAATTAATAATAAACGGTCACAATTTTTTTAGCAAATAGAAATTCTACACATGCAGAAGAATAAAGCATCATTTTAGGCTCAGCACACAATTTGTTTCATGTTTTTCTAAGCTACAAATATTTTTATAGAATTGTTATGGTTCTACGAAGTTATTAAAAAATGAAAAATAGATTTGCAGCCGGCTCAGGGTATATTACACCCAGGGGCATTTTTTCTCAGCGGGCCAGCCTGTGCAGTGCGGGGCTGACTCTTCTCTTTTTTTTCTTTTTTTCTTTTTCTTTTGCAGAGGCGAAGGGGTACTGTGGGCTGCTGGTCGTCAGATCTAAGAAGATCTAACGACCCCCGGTTGTCTTCCTCTTGAGGACCTGAGGGGGTTGTTTTCCCCCATGCATGGCGAACAGGGAAGGGCCAAGGGCTCACCGGGATAGCTTGGGTCGATGGTGATCACCGAAGACGGGCGGCAGGCGTGCGGATCAACTAGGGCAACCAATTTTTGGCGTTGGAGCGGGTCGAAACGGCGGTGGACTGTGGCGGCTTGGCGTAGTCTTGGAGCGCGGTGGAGGTTGATGGAGCCTCGTCGGGGTAGTGAGGTCGCGGCTAGGTGTGTGCGGGCAGAGGTGGGCAAGGAGTTGGGCTGGACGACGGCATCGGGGAGGCTCAGAGGGCGTGAATGACGAACATCGATGGCTCAAGGTAGCGCGTCGTGGTCATCGTCTCGGTGCAGAACTGTGAACAATGGCCTCGCTGGCGTGCGCGGCAAAGGAGCATCGGGTCGCGAGCGGAGGTAGGGGGCTAGGATGGGGGGGTTTAGCTAAGGAGGTTGGGGGAGAGAGGCAGGGTTGGGGTACATCTCTGCTAGTCGGGCTCGAGCTCGAGCGCTTGGCTCGTTTGCTCGCTTAGCCGAGAAGGGCTTTGCCCCTTGGATTAGCTAGCTAGGCAGGGGAAGAGGGGAGTGGAGAGGTCGAGTTGGAGAGCGGGTTTTGGGTCGGGATTTATAGGAGGATGGCGGGTGCACCGCGGCAATGATGCACCGCGTCCATGGCGTCCGTGGTGTGAAGTGGGCTGGCGTGCAGCGGGATTCTCTCCTCAGGAGCATGCGAGGCGTGTTGCAGGTGATCCTCGGGAGAGCGCAAAGGGTCGGGGGTAGCTGGGGGACGGCTTATCCATGGGAGAGAGAATCGGGAAGAGAGAGTTCTACCGAGAGGGGGAGAGATGATTTACCGAGAGAGAGGAGAGAGGTCTCGTCCTTCCTTCCAATCCTCTCCAGATCATTGCCCTCTAAGGCAAGTTGGAGAGAGAGAGAGGGGCCTAGGGTAGATTAGGTTTAAAATTTTATTTGCTGTTTAATTTCAGTTTATATGAATTTTTATTGAGACACCATTGTTACACACAACGTGTATGAGAAAATGCCTCAAAGAAATTTTAAAAGTTGGATTTGAATTTTAGAGATTTTTCACATAGGTTTGATTTGATCATTGTTATGTAAGCTTTTGTGGTTATTCATTTTATTTTTAAGGTTTAAACAAAACCTTACTCTATCTCTTTTTATTGTCCACAAGTTAATGCCTTAGGGTTTTGTGGTGGGTAGAATTATTATTAATATAATTATATTACAGAAAATATATAAGCTTTAATATTCCTTATATATTTGCCTAACAAAGAGTAGCAAAAGATGTGCAAAATGAACTACAAGAGAATATAATGAGGGTGAGCAAAAGTGTTAAATGGTATAAGGGTTTTTGCTATATAGATGCTAGGGTTTTAGGTGATCTTTCTTATGATCATGCTAAGATGATCAACCATATAGAGTGATAAGGGTCTATAATACTCACACACGTGTATCAAGCACACATGATAACAACACAAGTTCCTCTTTGCACTACAAGCAGCACCATGATCATCTATATCTATATGCTCTATTATGTGTCATTGCATTTTATGTGATTTTTTTAATGATAATTGTTTTAGTTCGTTTTGATTGGGCACAAAATTATCTCCTTAGGGTTTTGGTAAGTCTCAAGAGATTATTAATTATATTCATTTGTTTAATGAACCAGAGCAAAAGAGTTCTAATGGAAATAGCACAACAATAAAGGTAAAGTGCAGAAGAAGGTTAAGTGATACTAGGGTTTGCTTTATTAGTATGTTTGATCAAGTTTTTGTTGTGATCATATTAAGATGATATGCATATACGGTGGAGAGATGACCTTTACCACAATCACTTGTTTGTCTAAGCACATGCACCACAAAATGATCATCACTGCATCCATGATTTCTACTTTGCATTCGAAACAAACAACATGATCACCATAAGTTCATCTTTCAGATACATGCAAGATCATGATCATCTCTAAACACACACATTCAAACATGCATTCATCATCACACCATTGCAATACAAAAGTTTTTGGTGGCCCACAATTTTGTGGTCATCTACTAATGGCTTATATCACATGCTATAATTTTCGGGGAGTGACAACTTTTGAACCCAAATCTGCTTTACTGGAGGGTCGTTCCTGCAGTTAGTCTCGATGTATCTGACGAATACGTCACCATTAACATCTTTAAACAGTTTATAGTCTGAGTCAAATGACTCAATCACCACATCTGAAGAAGCAATATCATAACCAGATAAAGTATAGGGGTCTGGAGGACGCATTTTTTCCAGAACCCAAGTGGTCTTTGGGTATTTCTTAGGTTTCCAGTAAGACCCATCAGCATTGAGGTTTCGGGTGAAGCCGACCCCTTCTTTCCTTGGATTCCTATTGAGGATCTGTTTCTTGAGGACGTCACAAAGAATATGATGCCCTTTCAGACTCTTGAACATACTGGTTTCCAGAAGACTCTTCAACCTAGTATTGTCGGCACCCGGGGTTAGCGTATGCAAGTCCAGCTAAGACATAGTCATATGGAGAGCCGAGAACTGTACCCACTTGTCTAAGCAGACAAGGCCAAGCACAGAACGTTCTCGGAAAGCATCGTACGTGAGGGGCATCCCATCCAGGCCGGATTATCAACTAAGATGGGTCCTCATCGTCCGCACACAAGTCTAATGATATGGGTGATGAACTCCCATATTCAAAGACAAGTCGCCTCAACCATACTATCGACTATCTCATAACTCTTACATAGACTTACTCCAGCCCGATCACTTAGTCGGGGTCTAGGGCGGGCTCGATCATACCACAAAGTGTGCACGAGACAGAGTCTCAGACAATCGCAGCGCGATGCCCCAAGCTGCGCACATCTAAGGGCCACTTGGTGTATGAAAGACCGCCAGCCAGATCACAACTAAGGTCTCGAAAACCCATACAAAGACATGCATGTTATAAACATACACGCAGCACACATGCCTTGTATGAACAGCAGGTATCATTGCAATTCTCTACAAAGTATACATTTTTATTGATAACTCTTATAGAGTGCACACAGAGATCACAAACATGTGATCCAACATTACAACATAAGCGGAAGCAAAGTATGTCTGAGTACAGACAAGTTTAACAAATGGCTTAAGAAGCCTTATTTAAACACAAGCCCTCCACGAGGGAACCAGTCGTCTGACTGGGACTAGACTAGCTTGATCTTCAGTCGTCCAGCTCGATGAAGAAGCCACCTTCGGAGTTAGTGGTTTCATCTAAAACATAGAATAAGCAAACGTGAGTACAAAGTCGTACTCAGCAAGACTTACATAGGAGCTATACTACTCATGCACATGTATCAAGGTAAAGGGGGGTGGGGTTTCACTTGCAGAAATGCCAGCTTTGACTTCGCTAGTCCTGAACTACGAGTACCAGACTTTAGTTAAGAAGCGTACACGAGTCCACTACTTTCTCCGACCAATTACACCACTATGGTGCCTTCCTCGACTTCCCCACGAGAAAGCACGCCATAGCACTCACACTTATCTTGGTGTGTTTTAGAAGTATCCGGTTCAAGTTATCTAATAATCAAGCTAAGCTTTCCAAGCAGTCCATAACCTCGGACGCGGCTATTCGAATAGTTTTGTTAACCCTGCAGGGGTGTACCGCTACACACACATGATCATCATTTACCGCCTTTGATCTCGACACCATTCAAGGGGTTCCAGCGAGGATGCTCACCACAACTGTTACCTCATAGCCGATCTAGTCCGAGAGAGCCGCCTACTTGGGTTGGCTACCACTATCGTGAACCCGGCCGGTTTACCGAAGTGGACCCAAGTGATGTGTGCGTGGTGCATAAGCCGGTCTCGGATGAGCCGTTCTCTCACTTAGCATCCAGGCCACAGACCTACCAGAACTCCGAACTATTGCGACATCTAGACATCGAAAGGGATGAGTTAATAAGTTGAGAGGGGTCAGTGAGCCCAATGTGTGGTTGTACTCTTCATCTTGGATGACCACACAAGAACTCGGACTTAGGGCGGTGTTCAACGAGACAACCCACCGTGTACTCCTACACAGCCTCTCATCGTTCACCTTGTATTAGGGTCGATTCAGCAACACTTTTCTACCATCATCATCATGATCACTACCATCCCGGCTCACATAAAAGTATCATCATAGTATCACTCTAAGCATGCAATAAGCAATAACATTTGCAGGGGCCACATGATATCAACCAACTCCTACATTTGCTAGGATTGTGGTTTGCTTACTACTGTGACAAAATGATAGGTCATGCAAAGGAATGGGTTCATCTATGCGGTAGAAACGCATCATGGTAATCATCCTAAACAATGCATAAGCGAGACATGAGAGGGAAATTGGATTTTATCGACATGATCAATGGGGGTTTGCTTGCCTTGCTGACGAGGTTCGGGTTCGGGGTCTTCAACGAAGGGGAGCTTCCTGCTCCGGTTCCACCTCTACTCGACAAACAACAAACAAGGTAGCAAAGTAAATACAATGCACAATCACATGATGGAAGGTTGAAACTTGATGTATATGCTTTGATGTGTGAAGCAATTCCATTTAAATGGAGTATATTGCAAAATGAATTGCAAATTCAAACTCCAATTTGAATTCAAACTTAGTCAAGTTTCATGTGACACTGTTTGATCAATTTAAATTATTTTGAAATGTGTATGATATGCCTCTAATGTGTGGTTGAAATGTAGCATGTTTCCATGGTCAAAGTTGCAAAAGCATTTGAATTGAATTTGAATTAATTCCAAATAAATCAAATGACAAAAGCTACTGGTCCCAATTTAAATTCAACTCAAACATAGTTGAAAGTTGGATTTTTGGATAGCTTATTTTCTCCTGATCATTTTTCATATATTATTTGTCCAATTTGGAGTTGATATGAATTTTCTATGAATTTCCAAAGTTTGGGCTAATTTCTGGATTTGCTAGAATTTCTTGAATTGATTTCAATTTCTGGAATTGATTTACTGCGTCATGCTGTTGCGAGCATGACATCAGCAGGGGTCTGACTGGTGGGCCAGCCATGTCAGTGGCAGAGAGATTTAATCCTCTCTGTTTAATTAACAGAGAGGGGTTAGGGCGCTGGGGACCAGTAGTCAGCGGGTTAGGGGGGGATTAGCTTAGTGGCCTCAGGCCCACGGGTCAGTGAGAGAGGGGAGGGGTTAATGGTGACGGCGGCTCGGAACTCGCCGGAGCCTTGCACCGTGGCGACGAGGGGGTCAACCGCGGCGACGGCCGAGGCACTGGCCTCGCCGGAATCCATCTGCGGGGCACGGGAGGAGGTGGGGATAGAGGCAAAACGACGAGTGGCTTACCCCGATTCGAATGGAGAAGACGGCGGGGTTGGGGGTCTCTCGACGGCGACATATTTGGAGCTTCTCTTGCTGGTGGCCGGCGGCGAAACGTTGAACCTGGCGTCGTCTCCAGTGAGGATGAGCTTCGATTGGCGCAGTGGCTCGATGTAGACGACGACTGCGGACGTGCTAGACAAGTCGACAGAGCTCTAGGGCCTCAGTCGCCGCGTCAGTGCGTCGCCGTGCTCCGGCTAGGTTACGGGGGTGCCGCTGTTCTTCGTGGGGAGGAAGAACCAGAGGGCGAGGAGGGGGGAGTGAGACGTGGGGCGTCTCCTGGCGTGCATGGCGTCGAGAAGGAGGCAGGGGCGCGGCTGGGAGGCTGCCACCGCGACGGCTGCGGCATGCCGGGCATGCAGTTGTGTGCTCGTGCCCGGGGAAGATGACAGGGGCGCTCCAGGTGGGCTGGGCCGGCCAGGTGGGCTGCAGGGGAGCTAGTCGGGCTTCTTTGCCCAAGTAAGCTTCTATTTTTCTTTTCTATTTTTCTTTTCTGTAATTTGTTTTGTCTTAGCTAAATAAATAGCTAGGCATTTTATTAAATGCTCAAATCTTTTATATGGCATTACATGACCAGTAGCTAGTCATATCCAGAGTTTGAACATTTTTGAAATTCAAAATATTTGAATTCAAATTCAAATAGGGGTTTTTGATTAATTCCAAGGTACTGTTTGAATATTTGAAAAATCTATGAGCATGGGGTGGGTCCCACATCACTTGATATGTGATCACACTCATTTATAAGACTTTTCAAAAATCTAACATGAATTTCTGGAGAAGATTTTTATCTGGCCTTTTGAATTAAATCATCTGGGGGGGTTCCTTCTCCCATTTTGCTTTTGATTTTGATTTCAAAGATTTATTTTGAAATTTTAACATGATGCAAGTGAAATGTTAACCCTAGCACATTACCTAACAGAGGGTTCTGACAAGTATTTTCTTCAGCAATGTCTATGGTATCCTCAGATGAGGGGTTAGATACCACAGAGGCAATTGAAATAACAGAGTCTGAAGATATTGAAGAGCTAGGTACCGAAGTGATACGGTCATGTTCAATGCACTTTAAATAAGGAGGATTAAATACTTCTTGAGGCATGACGATCTGTTGAGAGAGGAGTGAGTCGTTTTCTTTCCTCAGATCGTCATGAGACATCCTTACGCGCTCAAGTTCTTGCTTTCTCATGAGGAACTCATGAGCCAGCTTCTCATGATCGGTGAGGAGTGCATCATGACGACTAATTAATTCATCAAACTTTGACTGAAGAATTTTTGATTCATCAGTCAAGTTTTGAGTCTTCGTCATTTCCTCAACCAACATATCATCACTCTTGTTTAGCGAGTTCTGAATTTTTTTCAAGTGCACATTGTTGCTTAGAAGCAATTTTAGCATAGTTTTCATCAGGTTCTTCATCTGAGGGATCATCACATCAGGAATATGTAGATACCTTGGAGGACATGGCCATGAAGCAGAAGGCAGGAGAGGTATCTTCAGCTTCATCATCAACGGGGAGTGTGTCAGATTCCTCAGTGCTGAAGATTGACTTGCTGACAAGTGTTGTGGCAAAAGCGAGACCGGCCACACCCTCAGATTCTTCAGATCCTTCTTCCTCAGCTTCAGGATCGGAATCAGATTCCTCATAATCCAGTTCTTTGCCGAGATATGCGCGAGCCTTACGGGAGCTGTTATTCTTGTATCCCGCAGTCTTTGAGGATTTTGAGGATTTCTTCTTTGACCTTTCATCAGAACTGTCATCTTTCCCTTTCTTTTTCTTCTTCAGCTTTGCTTCCTTTTCCCAAAGAGGACACTCAGCGATGTAATGGCCAGGTTTCTTGCATTTCTTGCGGACTCTTTTTCTTGTCTCAACTGAGTCATCATCTTTGCTTCTTCTTGAGGAAGATCTTGAGGAATTTCCGAAGCGATTCTTCTTCGCAAATCTTTGAAACTTTCCGGTGAGGAGAGCAAGTTCCCGACTGAGGGTTTCAGGATCATCAGAATCAGCCTCAGACTCTTAATCAGAGGACACCTTCCGTGCCTTAGCTTTTACCGCACGGACTTTTGGGGTGGAGCTGTATAATTCTCGTTTCTCAGAGAGCTTCAGTTCATGAGTATTAAGGCGCCCAAGAATGTCAGCAGGATCTAAAGTCTTGAATCAGGCCGTTCTTGAATCATTAGTGATAGGAACTCAAATGAGTCGTCCAGAGACCTCAGTAGTTTCTTCACCACCTTGTGATCTATGATGTCAGTGGCACCCAATGCTTGAAGTTCATTTGATATGTCAGTGAGCCTGTCAAAGGTTTGCTGCACATGTTCATTGTCTAGCCTCTTGAACCTGTTGAAGAGACTGCAAAGTGTATCAACTCGAGAGTCTCGTTGTGCGGAAACTACTTCATTGACTTTTGACAGTCTTGTCCATATGTTCTTTGATGCATCCAGACCACTGATAGGTTGAACTGAGCCTTGTTGAGGTGGCCACCAATAATGCTTCGATCTTTTGCATCAAGCTGCCAGTTTCTCTTGACAACATCAGGGGAAGTCATCAGGGTAGGTTCAGCAATGCCTCGATCAACAATGTCGCACAGATCCTTGTTAATGGCTTCAAGATGCATCCTCATCTTGTTCTTCTAGTACAGGTAGTCAGTACCGTCGAAGGTGAGGCAGTTTGAAGCAATGCTCATTGTACCTGAGGTCGACATAGCTCAAACTCCAGGTGGTTAAACCGAATCACACAGAACAAGGGAGTACCTTGCTCTGATACCAATTGAAAGTGCAGTATATCGACCAGAGGGGGGTGAATGGGAGATTTTCAAATTTCTTGAGGAATTTCAATTTCCTCAGGACTGAGGCAATACGAATTTGAGGAAACGTAAGTAACAAGGAATTACAAGAACATCACAGAATGAAGGCATGACAGCAAAGCATCATATTGCTAGAGAAACAACTCCAAACATGAGAACTAAAGTGTAACAGATGCAATGCATGAGGTATCAGGGCTGAGGAAACTCAAAATGGAATGCATCAGGACAAGTCATCAGTGCATAAACTTAAGAGTGAAGTTTGAAGAAATAGCACCAGGGCTCTGAAGACACGGATTTGATCGACCAGTTCAAGTTGATGTGACAACTCTACATCTGGTTGGAGAGGCTGAGATTGAACTCAGAAGACATAGTCTTCACCTTATTCTCCTTGAACTAAAGTCCTCAGACTCCGTCCAATTACTCAGGTGAGTCTTAAGGGTAGACTCCTGAAACCTTCACAGACTTTGTTCACATTATGACTCTGGCATTTGGAAGATTAAGCGTCATGTCGCCAGCGGAGAGCCCTCATTCTTCACTATTGATGCAAATGATGATAATGTGGTGTACTTCAAGGGTCCTTTAGTGGTTTCGGTAGCCAAGGCCAGCCTGAATTATGCCTCTGATGTCATGAAAGAAGCTCATGATACACCTTTGTCGATCCACCCTAGTAGTACCAAGATGTACCAAAACATTCGTGAGCGGTAGTTGTGGTCTAACATGAAAAAAGACATTGCTCGTTATGTTGATGAGTGTGACGTTTGCCGTCCCGTGAAAGCCGAACATGAAAGACCTGTTGGAACTCTGCAACCACTCTCTATTCCTGAATGGAAATGGGACAAGATTGAAATGGACTTCGTCACCGGATTTCCCCGATCGCAGAAGGGTCATGATGCCATCTTTGTCGTCATCGACCGATTCTCCAAGGTTGCTCATTTTCTGCCTGTCAAGGAGACGATCTCTGCTAGTCAGTTGGCAAACTTGTATGTTTCCAGAATCGTGTCATTCCACGGTATTCCGTTGGAGATCAGTTCCGACCGAGGCAGCATTTTCACCTCAAGATTCTGGGATAGTTTCCAAGAAGCTATGGGCACTCACCTAAGCTTCAGTACTGCTTATCACCCACAGTCACAAGGCCAAGTTGAACGAGTCAATCAAGTGCTTGAAGATATGCTTCGAGCTTGTGTCATTTCATTCGGTAAGAAATGGGAGTAATCTCTTCCATTTGCTGAATTCTCGTACAACAACAGCTATCAAGCTAGTCTGAAGATGGCACCCTTTGAAGTTCTATATGGACGTAAGTGTCGAACCCCTCTGAATTGGTCAGAAACTGGGGAACGAACTCTCATTGGTCCGGACATTATACAACATGCAGAAGATCAGGTTCGCGTTATCCTTGAACATTTGAAAGCTACTCAGTCCCGTCAGAAAAGAAACTATGACCGCAAGCACAAGGAAATGGTCTATCAACCCGACGAACAAGCTTACCTTCGTGTCACTCCCATGAGAGGCACTCATCATTTCGGAATCAAAGGCAAGTTAGCTCCTCGCTACATTGGCCCGTTCCGTATTCTTTCCCGGAGTGGACCAGTGGCATACCGATTGGAGTTGCCGTCGAACCTCTCTCAAGTTCACGATATTTTTCACGTGTCGCAACTCCGACGCTGCTTCAAGGGCCCTATTCGTGAAGTGGGACATGATCTGATTGAATTTCAACAGGACTTGACTTATGAAGAACATCCAAGCCGCATTCTTGATCAGTCTGAACGCAAAACCTGCAACAAGACAGCCAAGTTCCTTAAAGTTCAGTGGTCGAATCATTCTGAAGATGAGGCCACTTGGGAACACGAAGATCGTCTTCGTGAAGAATACCCCGATCTTTTCCCCTCTACCGCTTAAGATTCTCGGGACGAGAATTGCTGTAGTGGGGGAGATTTGTAACACCCTCACTGTCATGAACAGTAATCACCCTTGTTAATTAATGATTACTGTTGCTAATCACTGTTGCTCATCATGCCTTGGTCAAACTTTGCTTTTGATCATGTTCACTATCATGGTGGTTGATATCCTAACCATGTGCCAAGTGTACCTTGATCATGCCTTGTTCTTCTTTGAATCCAAACAAACCCAAAATGCCTTTTGTTGAATATAAAAATAAGTGGAAATTAAACTTTGTTCTAAAATTATAAAACCACTTTTGTTAAATGCATAGTATTCATTGGACCATGGTAAACTGATGGCGCGAGAGTTGACGGGTGTAGTCTTCTCGCCCTTTGTTGGTGAGCCCCAAGTGGAAGGCGTGATGTAGCACAACAGCAAATTTCCCATGGTAAAGATACCAAGGTTTGTCTCCAGTAGGACTCCAGAGATGATAAGTAGGTGTCAGCGGCGCAACTGACGCGGGCCTCCACACAGACACAAATAACTTTGTTCCCAACGAAGTTCAGCGAGGTGTCAATCTCTCCGGTCTTGTTGTTCACAAAGGATCAAATACAGGGGATAATGATAGCAACTAAAAGTAAAAGAAGAAAAGTAAATGAGCGTGGAAACAGTAATGAGGATATAGACCGGGATACGTGATGTTCAGTAGTGATGTCTCCCTCCCAAAAGACAATAAAACTGCTATGCGAGGTAAACAAATTACAGAAGGGAAACTGATAGGATTATGAACGCACCGCAATGCTAACTATGCTACAAAAGAAAGGAAGAGGCTCAAAAGCACGGGCAGTACGCCAAAATAAGTAGACCGAAATCCAACTGCATCTACTACTAATCATCCACCTTGAGATATCTATCCAGAACATCTCGCTGGTATTAAGTTGCGAGCCCCACCCAAAGTGTTAACCCAAAGCAACAGACAACTGCATTAAAAAGCACTTTGCGTAAAGTAAACAATCCTTGCAACCGTGGTTACAAGCACCGTTGTTTTCCCCCTTGTGGCAACATCACATCCCCTAGACTCATGTTTCTGTCACTCAAGCTTGTCATCGGAGGGCATGAACCCAAAATCGAGCATAACGTTCCCTCTTGGGGTTACTACCTACTACTCGGCCAAAGCAATAAATAGCAACGGAGAACATGCAAGAATTACTTAGGAACAAAAATATAAGTGATAAAAACCAAATATATTACTCAATCACAATCTGAACATAATCTCATAATCCATCAGATCCCATCAAACTCAGCATAGCAACAGCAGAAAGATTACAAAAGTGCCTCGATCATGTAGGGCAGCTCACGAGGTCTAAACCATGAAGAACAAAGAGGGGAGGAGAACATCACATAGCTACTGATCACGGACCCATGGTCCAAGGAAAGCTACTCACGAGACATCCGGGGAGCATCCATGGTGGAGAGGAGACTCCCAGAGGTCGGCCCTCCCTCCGGCAGGGTGCCGGTAAGAGGTCTTCTGGTGCTCCCGATCTTGGAAGCGCGCCGGCGGCGGAACAGAGGAGAGATCGCGAAAAAGGGTTCTCCTTTCGGAAGTTTCCTGTGACGGAGAATATATAGGCGAAGGGAGGCAGCCAGAGGTGGACCAGGGGCCCCAGGGGTAGGGCCGCGCCGGGTGGCCGCCTGGGCCACCCTTGGCTCCCCTCTGGCCCCACTCGGGCTCTTCGCGAAGCTTCCTGTACGCTGATTTTTCCTATATTTTCCCGGAATTTTTCTGGCACTTTTTATATGGGGGAAAACTGAAATAGAAAAACAGCAGAAAACAGGAACTGGCACTGTGGTGCACTGAGTTAATAGGTTAGTCCAAATATGATCAAAAGTGTATGAAAGTGTATCTAGATCATAGCAATATCACACAAAACATGTATGGAGCAAGCAGAAATTATAGATACGTTTTGGACGTATCAACATCCCCAAGCTTAATTCCTGCTCGTCCTCGAGTAGGTAAATGATAACGGCATAATTTCTGTGGTGACATGCTAACAACCATATAATAACTTTGAAAAGTAAAGCAATCAAGGTTAGAAACTCAATTCAAGTCATATCATGCAAGAATATATATTAGCATTGAAACAAGTAACAAAAGAACATTAGGTGCAAGAGCTGTCGCTGTCCGTGACTCGAATGTCTCCAAATGGTGTTTGCGTGCAAGAAGGGGGACAGGGAATACGAGGAAACAATTTATTTGTTGAGAACTCAATCTACTAAAGTTTCACACTCGGTCTTTTTCTGGAATCTTATCTTGACTCGTCCCTAGACCACTAGTCAGGTACAAGTCAATTTGATCCACTCCTTTTTCAATATTTTGAGCACTCATGCAATGGATGAACGTAAGAACGAGAGTTGACACTTAGGATGGCAAAGAGAGAAGTGCGGAGGAGGAAGACAAAAAGGATGAGAAAGGCTCACATCAATGAGGACAATCATAGGCAAGAGATGCCAAATGATAGATATGATGTGAGGAGTAGGGATTGCCATGCAACGGATGCACATACGAGCTAGGAAGCTCTCCAATGGAACTAGTGGGGGTGCATCTAACTTGCTCGCTCATGAAGACCTAGAGCTCATTTGAGGAAGTTCATCCTTGGAATATGCAAGCCAAGTTCTATAGTGTGAAGGTCCCCACATAGCTATATGCATAATGATCATCTCTATGGAGTATAAGGATATAAAGGGAGTACTAGTGTGGATCTCTCAAAAGGATAGTAGTGTTGCCCCTTTCTCTCTTTTTATTTCTTTTTTCTCTTTTTTCTATTTTTTTGTATTTTTTTTGTGGCCTCAATGACTCTTTCTATTTAACTCTCATTTGTCCTCTTTGGGATCTTTTATTGTGTCCACTTTGGGATCTTGTCCTCACTTAAGGGCAACACTCTATTTTACAAGAAGGTAAAGGAGATCTTTCACACTTTACAAGGTACTCAAAATCATAAAGAAGATGTAACTATCATGATGTATGCAATGTATGTCGCTGCGAGTGTAGCAGGAACATGTATGACATGAAGATCAAGTCATGAAGAGGTGGATGTTGCATGGCAATATATCTCGGAAAAGCTATGGAAATGCCTTGATAGGTAGGTATGGTGGCTGTTTTGAGGAAAGATATAAGGAGGTTTATGATGACAGAGTGTATGATGCCAAGGGTTTGGATGTACCGGCGAAGGTGGACACCAACTCTCGGAGTGAGAAGAAGGCAATGCACGGCACGGGAGAGGCTAGCAAAATATGGGAAGGTGGAAGTGTCAACTTTCAATACTTACATTAGTCCTAAGAACTCATGCACTTATTATCGGTAACTCTCAATCTAAAAAAGGGGTCCACAAAGAGACAAGTACCCCGAGGAGGAGTGTATGGGGGTTTGGTTATCCTTGCGCATCCTCGACTCATGGTACGTGAGTGTTCTCTAATATTCGATCCCTCCAAAGATTAGTGATCCATCTAGTAGCTAGAGTTCTCAACTAGTTTCGTAGGTTTTGAAAATACACACGGATTGCCCAAAATACGACACCTATCACTAATAGGCTAGAGCTCTTGACACCAAAAGTTCAAACATTACTCACAACAATACCTCAAAACTATTGCAAGTTACTACTAGAATTTAATAGCAACCTCAATTACCTACTTTCAAGACAAGACACAACTCAGTGCAACAACCAACTCTCTTTAACAAGATAAACATGAAAACTAAAAAGAGTTCCAGCGACAAACTAAACAAAATCCAAGGCTCTTGCTAAAGACAAACTAAGACTAAAACTAAACATGGCAGTAGCTACGAAAAGATAAAGAACACACAACAGCAAAAAGATAGGCAGGAAAAATCCTATGATGTGTTCTATATTTTGAAAGTGGAGCATGTTTCTCTCCCACACAAATTAAGACGGGATCTAACTTGTTATGAACAGCAAGCAAAGCTAAAGAAAACTAAAAATAAAACCTAAGAGCGAGACGCTCCATGCATAGCACATAACGCATGAAGTGATAAAAATATAGTGAGACGAAGGACGAACTGATGATTGTTGATGGAGAAGGGGATGCACGGGGGCATCCTCAAGCTTAGACGCTTGAGTCTCCTTGAATATATATTGGGGATGCATGGGGGCATCCCCAAGCTTGAGCGCTTGACACTCCTGGATCTTCTTTCATCATCTTCCATCGCACACTTGAAAACTCCCTTCATACATAACTCATCATAAGCTGGTTAGAGAGGTTAGTACCATTAATAAAATAATTTTTCCCCACTGGATATAAAGATATTCTTGAAGATCTTCCGTTTCTCAAGAGTGCCAAAAAGTTTTTGTAAAGAAAAAGCAAGCTTAAGGTTTGCAAAAGTTAGGAGAGACAAAACGTGGCAGAATCTGTGAAAAAGAGAACAGCAGGTAGTAAAGAATTTTTTAGGGGCACTTCTGCAACTCAAATAAAAAAACTCAGAACATACGGAAGTTTCACAATTGTATAGAGCACGGTGTCAAAAATATTCAGATCAAAAAGATGACCTGGTGATTTGATTCGAATTTTTCTATGAAGGGACAAAATCTGTTTTCTGGACAACACGTCACAACTTTTGCTTCCCTTATCATAAGAGGCTATAACTCGGCACAAATGTAGCGACCCAATTCACACCGAATTGAAGTCTCTGTGCTCAAGTGCCAGTCCCTGGATCGAACTCGCTGGCACACACAGTATTATAGATGTATATCAAAGTACAAGTGCATCATTATTACAACGTATGATCTAGAGTAAATAAATAACAAGTTGCATAGCTCAAGGCTAGCTTATTCAATATAAATATAGCGGAAGCAAAAGCAATAACGTGGAGTCCCATCAACAGCCACATGCGAACATGTTGAGTGTAGACTCGCAACCCCTAAACGCACCTTACTGATCGTCTGAAAAACCTGCAACACCGAAGGTAACAGCCCGACAACGGGTCAGTACATCTGATTTGTACGGCAAGTGACACGAAAAAAAAGTTTATATAAAGGACCTACAACTATATGCAAGGTAAGTCAAAGGAAAGGCTTATGGTTTAGTTTTGCAGAAAGCCAATTTTCTCCTGAACTAGACCAGTCAAAATTTTAAGTTGAGTTCTACCTGAAACACACAGCAACCCATGCTACTCTTGTCCCAACCAAATTATTATTAAGTGTTCATCTGTCAAGATCATTCATCAACAGTACTGACTAGTTGCTCAAAGTTCGTCCGTAACCGTGGACACGGCTAATCATGATCAGTTTATACGCTCTGCAGAGGTTGTACACGTTCCCCACTGGACTCAACCCGAAGATTGAGACAAAGACTTTCTGAAGAGGTTGCCTCCACCCTTGGTAGCCGGTACACCTAACACACATCTACATCAGCTAGCTACCAGGGCCAGGTTCCCCACAACTTACTCATCTAAGCCAGAGCCCATATAGCCAGTGGCTGTACACGAAAGCTACTAGTAATATTGCCTGTCTGATCTTTTTGAGCCTGGACGGCGCCCACTGCGTGAGAGGGTACTCGCCATGACGCACCCGGTTCACCACCAAACAACCATTGGGTGCATTTAACCCCGGCACTGTCCTCAACAGAGCCACAACTACCGAGATGCAACCCGCCCGTCCAGAAGTGATTTCTATTTATTATAAAGTTGCTACACAGTTTATTAAAAAGATCACATGCACTTCATGAATTCTCACAGCCCAACCTCGTCTACAAAGCATAGCAATAAAGTAACAACACGGCTAGGTTGATCTATGGTAGACAAGTCAAAACATGTGGCTATCCTAACTGGTTTTGCAGCAACAGTAAAGTAAACTACCTATCATGCAATAGAGTGATATCTCCTAACATAATGCATATAGAAAATATAGGTATGAGTATGGTCAAAGTATCACTTGCCTTCTTGCTGCTCCTGACGATCACAATCCTCACAAAACGAGGCGGCGCACTCCGGACAATCTATACGAGCAAACATAGCACCAATCAATCATATGTTCAATACAAATATGCTCAAACAATAATAAACATTCAAAGAACAGTAGCAAAACTTGTCTAACAGTAGTTAAACTTAAAGTACTTGTCAAATAAAAACCAACGCAAAAAGAAACGGCGCAAACGGGCGCACCGATAAAAAGTTACGGCTGCCGGAAGTTCAAATTTGGATCAGATTGGGATCCAAATTTAAATACTTCAAACTTCTGTAACACTAGCTCTACTGGCTAGAAAATTTCTACATGGTCGCAACGCAACTGGAATCACTCGATTCTGAGTTACGGTTAAAACGTAGTCGCGAAAACGGTTTCGGGTGAAAAACGGGGGTACCGGGGGTTCTACTGTAAAAAGGACCCGTACATAAATAAAAAAATTACAAAAAACGCGATCGGGTCCCTGGGCGGTTTGGATCCAGATCTGAGAAAAAAAAATTCCGAATCGTTTTTCTAATCTTTTTTTTTCCTCAGCTCGTCTTCAACCTCACCACGGGCTGGACACAGGGCCATGGCCGAGCTTGGAGCTCCGGCTCCGGCCAGGCCGGCGAGGCAGGGGTGGCCGGCCAGGGGCGCGCAGCTCGCGGCTCGCGGCGGCCCCAGGCGCACGGCGCACGGGCCAGGGGCGCACGGGCGGCGCGACAGTGAGCGCTGCCATGGAGGCGGGCGGCTCGGGCGGCGGCGCAGCTCGCGGCCTGCGGCCGGGGTGGCGCGGTGGCTAGGCGGCGGGGTACTCCGGCGAGCACGGGGATGGCTAGGACGGCGCTCCGCGAAAAATTACCTCGAAAAAAACGCGAAAAACGCACTCCGGCGAACTTTCCGGCGAAGCTCCGGCGAGATTCCGGCGATGACGTCGGCGGCGGCGGGTCCCGCGGATTAGATTAGTCTAACCCTAAAATGCTGGCGAAAATAAACTTAGCCCTAATCAGGGCTATTTATAGCCAGCCCCTAATCCCTTTTTTTTTGTAAATCCGAAATAAATACATAATCGGTCTGCGGAAAAAAAACAGAGCAGACCCGTTAGGCCCAAAACAATATTAGAAAAATCTCGGAAATTTATTTTAAAATTCCATCTTCGCCAATATTTTTAAAATAATAAAATTGAATTTTTGGCTTGACCAAAATAATAAAATAAAATAAAAACTTTTCAACTTATTTTCAAATATTTTTAAATACTTTTCTGGCATTTTAAAAATACCGAAAACTCCGAAAATTGATTTAAAAACTTTTCCAGAGCATAAATAAATTCCAAAAATAATTTTAAAAAATATCTATAACTCCAAAGTAAAATTAAAAAGTCTCCCATAAATATTTTAAACTATTTTCCAACAAATTAAAAATGGGGATAAGTCCTTTTATATCCTCTCCAGCGAACTGCCATGTGTTGAAAAATGTTTAAAAATATTTTAAACTCCAAAAAAATGCGGAAGCAGCATGAGATGCATATGATGATCTATTAACATCCGAATTTAGAAAATTGGGATGTTACAACAAAGCTGAAAAATAAAGATACAATGATGTTGCTACAGTAGTAACAAACATCAAGGCACAAAAAAAACAAAAAGAAACCTAACTTCGTTGCGGGCTGCCTCCCGAAAGCGCTTTCTCTTATGCCTTTAAGCTAGGCATGATGCAAAAGAAGAATGAAGTTTTATCAAGAGAAAGAGAATAACTAGCCCGTTTAACGGACTCAAAAGGTAACTTGTTTTTCTTTCTAGGGAAGTGTTCCATCCCCTTTTTGAATGGTAATTGGAATTTTATATTCCCCTCTTTCATGTCAATAACCGCACCAACGGTGCGAAGAAAAGGACGTCCCAGAATAATTGGACACAAAGGTTCACACTCTATATCCATAACAATAAAATCAACGGGAACATAGTTGTCATTAACAATGATAAGAACATCGTCGATCTTCCCCAAAGGTTTCTTTATGGAAGAATCAACAAGAAGAACACCAAAAGAACAAGGCTCAAAGGGCTTCAATTCAAACATATCAAATATTCTTTTGGGCATAACGGAGGTACTAGATCCAACATCACAAAAAGCAAGGGAGCCTTGGTTAGAGATGATAATCCTAACAAAGGGCTCCCAATCATCATCTATCTCCAACAATTATTTCTTGTTGGACTTAAGTTCCTCTACTTTCCTCAAGTCTAGAGCATCCAATCTTTTTTCAATAGTGGCAAGTCTATCTATGACAGTATCAATACTACGATCATAAACAAAATAACTAGATAGACTACGCAAAATATCGAGAGCCCTAACTTCATCACACTCTAGAAAATCTCCTTCAGCTATAATGTCAAGAGAGTGTTTACACCATTTAAAAAGACCATGGTCAAAATTTCTAAGCACAATTTTTATAGGTATCCAAGGCATAATTCTTTTATGTGCTTCAGAGATTCTATCCCATGCTTTCTTCATATTTTCTCCATCTCTTTGACGGAAATCGAGAACCTCCGATTCCCGCAAAGCACCTAGCCCGAACATGTTCATCTAAACAAGGAGGACTGCTACCAGCAAGATAAACAATTTTTTTGTGATTTTTGATATAAGACACAAAGATAAAAACTGAAAGGTAAACTAACAAGACTAAAAAAACAAAGGTAAAGGGTAGTGTGCAACTCCCCTATCTTAGCACTCGGAGTCCCCGGCAACGGCGCCAGAAATTTTCTTGATGGCGCGAGAGTTGACGGGTGTAGTCTTCTCGCCCTTCGTTAGTGAGCCCCAAGTGGAAGGCGTGATGTAGCACAACAGCAAATTTCCCTCGGTAAAGATACCAAGGTTTGTCTCCAGTAGGACTCCAGAGATGATAAGTAGGTGTCAGCGGCGCAACTGAGGCGGACCTGCACACAGACACAAATAACTTTGTTCCCAACGAAGTTCAGAGAGGTTGTCAATCTCTCCGGTCTTGTTGTTCACAATGGATCAAATACAAGGGATAATGATAGCAACTGAAAGTAAACGCAGAAAAATAAATGAGCGTGGAAACAGTAATGAGGATATGGAACGGGATACGTGATGTTCACTAGTGATGTCTCTCTCCCAAAAGACAATAAAACTGCTATGCGAGGTAAACACATTATAGAAGGGCAATTGACAGGATTATGAACGCACCGCAATGCTAACTATGCTACAAAAGAAAGGAAGAGGCTCAAAAGCACGGGCAGTAAACCAAAATAAGTAGACCGAAATCCAACTGCATCTACTACTAATCATCCACCTTGAGATATCTATCCAGAACATCTCGCTGGTATTAAGTTGCGAGCCCCACCCAAAGTGTAAACCCAAAGCAACAGACAACTACATTAAAAAGCACTTTGAGTAAAGTAAACAATCCTTGCAATCGCGGTTACAAGAACCGTTGATTTCCCCCTTGTAGCAACAGCACATCCCCTAGACTCATGACTCTGTCACTCAAGCGTGTCATCGGGGGGCATGAACCCACAATCGAGCATAATGTTCCCTCTTGGGGTTACTACCTACTACTTGGCCAAAGCAATAAACAGCAATGGAGAACATGCAAGAATTACTTAGGAACAAAAATATAAGAGATAAAAACCAAATATATTACTCAATGACAATCTGAACATAATCTCATAATCCATCAGATCCCATCAAACTCAGCATAGCAACATCAGAAAGATTACAAAAGTGCCTCGATCATGTAGGGCAGCTCACGAGGTCTAAACCATGAAGAACAAAGAGGGGAATAGAACATCACATAGCTACTGATCATGGACCCATGGTCCAAGGAAAACTACTCACGAGACATGCGGGGAGCATCCATGGTGGAGAGGAGACTCCCGGAGGTCGGCCCTCCCTCCGGCAGGGTGCCGGGAAGAGGTCTTCTGGTGCTCCCGATCTCGGAAGCGCGGCGGCGGCGAAACAGAGGAGAGATCGGGAAAAAGGGTTCTTCTTTTGGAAGTTTCCCGTGACGGAGAATATATAGGCGAAGGGAGGCAGCCAGAGGTGGACCAGGGGCCCCAGGCGCCCCCCTGGCGCGGCCAGGGGTGGGGCCGTGCCGGGTGGCCGCCTGGGCCACCCCTGGCCCCACTCGGTCTCTTCGCGAAGCTTCCTGTCCGCTGATTTTTCCTTTATTTTTCCCGGAATTTTTCTGGCACTTTTTATATGGGGGAAAACTGAAATAGAAAAACAGCAGAAAACAGGAACTGGCATTGTGGTGCACTGAGTTAATAGGTTAGTCCAAATATGATCAAAAGTGTATGAAAGTGTATCTAGAGCATAGCAATATCACACAAAACATGCATGGAGCAAGCAGAAGTTATAGATACGTTTTGGACGTATCATAAACCAACTTTGAGTATTTATCATGCCACTGAAAAATTCAAACAATTCAAACCAGTGGCTGAACAGCGAAAATTCTCAGTTGAATATTAAAAAGAAATAATAAATATTTTTCTTTTGCCACCAAACTTTTTGTGGCATCTCAATATGGGGTTACACTAATTATGCAACAAGAAACTTATTTTACAAAACTCATTTGCTTGTTTGATTAAATCAAACAGTACAGCAACACAAATTGCAATAACTGGAAATTGCGAAAAGCTTATTTTTCGCCCAGAGCGAATACCCCGGCCCAACTCAGCCCACCTGAAAGTCCAAGTATGTGATCAGATGGGGAGGGGGGGAATGATCACTTCAAATTTTCGCATGAAACTTTGAAGTGAAGCACTACTTAACAGCGAAAGGAATTCAACAAAAAGGTAAACTAGATTGAAGCATAACATAGTGAATCAAAAGCATCGAATCAGTTACATTGAATCAAATCACAGAAGAAATTGCAATGCTGAAGGTAAGTGCAGAATGTAAAACGGACTCTTGACTCGGCGATGTTTGTTCGACCAGTTCACACTCTGCAAAGTGCTACGTCTGGTTGGAGGGACTTGTGATTGAACACAGGAGCTAACCTCTCTCCGTCTGTATCTCTACTGCACCAATCTCCTTGAGCTTGGCCAGTTCTTCACTCGTGGTTGATTATTGAGGGAATCACCGAAACCTTTGACAAACTGGACTTCGAGGCGACAATTACTCTTCGCTCTCTGAAGAACAACACTCTCTAACCGTCTAGGAGAATTGCAGTTCTCCAAGATAACAAGGCTAGCAAACTTTTTCCTAAGTCATAGTGAATCAACTCAGATCAATAGGACTTAAGCTTCGGTGTATGGGTTTCTGTTTTTCTTCGGTGGGGTTGCTCTCTCTCTTCACTGTCGAAAAATAATCTTGGAGCAGCCACCCGCCAATGAGGGCGGGGGTGGTCTATTTATAGGTGGCGATCCCAAGGTGCCAAATGACTGAAGTGACCCGATGCGACAGCTTGACACCTGTCCGCAACGGTCGGATTTCTGTTCAAAGCGCAAATTTACTTGCGGAACAAGTAAAGCTGACTCACGGACTTGGTTATGCTTCAGGAGCCGAAAGAACAAAGTCTTCGCTGGTGAAGCATTACCTAGTGCACATGAGATTTCTCATCTCTGGCTTTTCACTGGTTTGGATTCGATCTGACTCTTTTCACCAAGACCTTCGGAGTACATTTACTAAACCCCTCTTGATAGTACGGTTTTTCCTATGACTTAAAGAAGTGAAAAAGAACTACACAAAAAATACTAAGTCTTGCGTCATCTTGGTCATCTCCTTCAATGAGACGTGCTTCAGGATTCCTTATCTTTTTGGGGGTCAACATCCGAGATGAGCTTCGCTCCAGGGGATATGCTTCAGCAAATATGTAAATCTTTGTTGAAGCTTTAGTACCAACCTATAACTTCAGGAACCTAACCATCTGTTTCATACTAGAAAACTTGTTAGTTCCTCTACTGTTTTGTCCAACAATATCCAAAACTCATGAGGGGCATAACTTTGCTCTTACAATCTCCCCCTTTTTGGACTATTGTTGACAAAACAGGCATCGATAAAGGATATGAAATTTTGAGTTGAGTTGAGAGCAAACTCTAAGATATGAAGCTTTTGGCTCCCCCTGAATGCAAGCATCGAAGATTTATATAATCGAAGTGAATGCTTGATGAAGGATATCCTTGATGGGGAGCTAAACATATATCTTAGCGAATCAATTGCATTTAAAAGATATTTGTCTTGAAGAATATGCAATCATCCAATGACCTGTGAACTTAAAAGAAGTAACCACCTACAAGACAAAATATACGAGAGAAACTTGCAAGCACGGGGGTTATTAACACATAACATGTAGCAGTTCACAGACGAAGTAAAACTTAAGTTACAACCCAATCGAACCGAATGGAAAGTTTGTTGTAACTTAACAGGCAAAAGATCGAATCGAAACCCTTAAACCCCGCAGCGAATCAAAACTCAATCAATGCTAAATTCTCCCCCTTTTTGTCAATGATTGGACAAAAGGTTGAGAGGTAGATCAAGAGTAGTTTTATGCATTGGCTGCAACCCAGGGACCCTGCTGACGGTCTTCGCCCAAAGAATATGCATCTCCAGAAGTGTCTCTTTCGGCCGACGCAGGCGACTCCATTTCTTCAATGTCCATTGGCGCCTGCAGCAAGTCAAGGTCACTGTCGTTGAGAGGGTCATCTTCTTGCTTCGATGTGTGAGATTCTTCGTTAGAGAAAGTGTCGGGGCGAATCTGTTCAGCTGGGTTGACAAATATAACTTCATCAATTTTCTCCAGTGAAGGAATCTTCGGGTTGGGGCGTTCATCGAATCATTTCTTGAGAAATGGTGTTGAAGATGTGGATTCTCCTTGTAAATCCGGGCATCTTCAAGCTTCTTGACTGAGTTGAACTTCCTCAAAACTTTCCATGAGTGACGCTTCACAACCTTCAGGTACTGATTGTTGTTCAGAGCAATGTTGCCAACTCGATTGATTTCATCAGAGAGATGTTGCATTTGGCGTTGATTGCCTTCGATGAAATTTTCCAGCATCTGTTGCGAGCGAATGCCAACTTCAAAGTGATAGACTTCCTTCTGGAAAGAGTTCAGCATGTTTCTTTCATTGACATGTTGTCTGACTCCGACATAAGTGGCAAATGGATCATTTGGCCTTCTGAAGATATTCATGGTATCGCGCACAGGAGGACAGAACAACTTCGGATGATGCTTGGCAACAAATTCTTCACTGCGTCCATAATTGCATATGGCTTGGAGCCATGGAGCATAAGGCTTCAATTGATGGACCAATTCAGCAGCTTGAACCATATAGCGAAGAAAACAATCCTCGAAGTCAAACACATGGCCATGAGTGAGCTTCAGCAGTGCATGACGTACATGGTAGTGAATGTTGGACTCATCATTTGCAGTGCTGAGAGGCATCAAAGAATTAGACAAGATATTAAACCAAGTCTTTGAAATGAACACCAGATGCTTCGGGCGAATGTTTTCTGGCATGTGATCTCCAGTGACTTCAGGATCCAGTAGTGAAGCAAATTCAACTTCAGTAGGATCAGGAAGCAAGTGAACCTTTGCAAGTTCGCCAGTATGCCGAGGGATATTTACTATTTCCATGAACTCATCAGAATGCATGCGAGACACTTTTCCTTGTATCATCCACTCTAGTACCCAAGTGGCAGTGTCATCAGGATTTCCAGATACATATAGTGTGGCATAGAATTGCTTGATCAATTCAGAGTTGAAGGCGTCTCCATGGCAAACAAGCTTGTCAGATTCTGTGCTTCGATAGTTTCTATGACATTTTGGAAGCACGTTGCAGAAGATAGGCTTCTCATATCCAAATACTTGTGCCTGAATAAAACACCCTTCTGGCAGTACAACTTCGTGTACAGAATCTGCTGTTCAGCAGTCCAGAAACGAAGGTCATCAGCTGTCCTGGGCGAGTCATAAGGACTAGTTGGAAAGAAGCGAAGCTTCTGGAGATGAACTTCGATATCAAATTTTGCCCCATGTCTTGTTGAAGAACCATCTCCCAGGAAATTAGGAAAGGTTTCGCGTGGGTAGATGGAATCCAGTTGATTGTCCTGGGCAGGTGTGCAATGGGGCACCTGCCTTCGAGCAACTATGGCTCGTTCTTGAGGTTGAGTCATTATTGCCAATTCATTTGCTTCAACAGCATTTGCATTGGCTTCAGGCTCTTCTGGAACAGCTTGATCTTTGGCTTCGCCTTCTTGTTCTTCGGACTCATCCGCAGAGTGAGCCGAGGAGTAATCTCTTGATGGAACTGGTATGTCTTGAGCTTGGGGGGAAGGCCGGGGCTCGAAGTTGTCGTGGTGTGATGGTTGTGGAGCGGGTTGAGTTGGAGGTGGAGGTGGAGCATGGGGTGGAACGACTTCGGGAGCAGGTGGCTTTTCTTTGGGAGTGGGGAGGATGATGATTTTGCAACGCGGGGGTGAAGCACGTCTTGGGATCTTCTTGGTGGGGTGAGAGCTAACCTCATCAGCTTCGTCAGTAGCATCAGTGATTAGACGTCGCTTCCTGGGTTGCAGCTGGGGAAGGGGAGAAGCGAGTTGCTTGAGAATAGCTTCATGCTTCTTGGAGTCAAGAGCCATGACTGAAGCATTATGCGTCTTGCAACATTCTTCGATGGCAGACTTGATCTTGCCTTGAAAAACTTGAATATTTTCTTCGTCTTCTCATTGACATCAACAATCTTCTTTGAAGCATCTTCTACTTCGGCCTTGAAGTCTTCATCAGATTCAGCGTCAGCCTTCTTCTTGAACTTCAGAATCTTGGAAGACTCAGATATGTCCCTTGCATGCAAGTCCCTTAGCTGATTGTTTAAACTTTCAATCATTCCAGAAAGTGTTGGTGATATGTATGTATTCCCAACATCAACAGCTTCGGGATCAATAGCTTCGGCGAGCTTGCAGAACGCCTGATGCAGGCTTAAACAATCTCATAGCTCACCTTCTCTAGCATCAGGGAAGTTGTGGTGACTATGCTCAGCTTCTTCATGAGCTTCGGGGGCAGGAGATGTGACTTGCTTCGGAGCAACGTCCTTCGGAGTCATATCCACAACAGCTTCCTTCTGAGCAGCTCTAGCAGCTTTCTCTGCTTGCTTCGTTCTCAATATATTAAGTGATGCCTTGCGCTTGGCTTCGGCTTCACTGAGTTGTTTGGCTTCGGCAGCAGCCTTAGCTTCTTAAATTTTTACTTCAGCAAGCTTACGCTTCGCTTCATCTTTCTGAGTGGATTCATCTAAATCTTTCCTTTGCTTCTCAAGCAAGGCAGCTTCCCTGTCAGCCTTTTCTTTCGCTTGAGCTTCTTTATCTGCCTTGGCTTTGGCTTGTGCTTCTGAGAGCAGCTTTTCAGCTTTGGCTAGATCTCTCTTGTGCATTTCAACTTCAGATAGTTTCTTGGTGCCAACCTGGGCATAAGTTTGACCAGGCTTTGCAACATTTTCCTTCAGCTTTGAAGCTTTGGCAGTTCAGGAGAAGTAACTTCGGGCTGACCAGCAGGCTTCTGCTTCGGGTCATGCCTTTCCTTAGTCCTTTGTTCAGCAGGAACCAGGCGGCGAGGTGGCTTTGAAGCCAATGGAGCCTCGACCACAAAATTTGTTAAGTCAATTCTGGGCCTTGGAGCAGGAGGATCAGTGGGATCTTGAATTCTCACGCCTCTCGAAGCAGGCGGTTTCTCTCTAGCCTTTTTCTTCAGAGGCCTCCGAAGCTTTTGCCTCTTGGGACTAGAAGCAAGTGGGGTGTGCTCGGACTCGTCATCGGCATCAGCTGCAGGATCATCATGAATGGAATCTGCAAGCTGTGCGGCAGCATCAGCTTCATCATCACAAGCTTGTTCACTGTCTTCTTCTGAAGCAGCAGGGGGCGGTGAAGCTATTTGTTTCCGAAGCCTTCGTCTCTTTGGCTTCGATGTGCCAACATCTTCAGCAAGGCCTTGTGCTTTGGCCTTCTTCTCATCTCGGAGCCTTTTCTTCTAAGCCAGAATAGCATGTCTTTCTTGCTGATCGGGGTAATCATCTGGTGTCTTGAGAGAGATGGGGTGAGGAACCTTTGGTGGCTTCGGGTAGTATTTCCTTCGATTCTCAGCAGTGTACTAAGAACACATAGCAGTGGTATACTGGTATGGTGGGTTGAAGGCAAACTACATTGCCCACTTCCAATCAGGAATACTCTTGTACTTGTACCACCTAATTTCCCAATAGCGGCGAATCTTTTGCAGGCGAATCTTTCGCATGCGATCAGTTTCTTCAGGTGGAGTGTCATAACCCATTTTCACACGAATGGCTTTGGGAATTCCTCGGGCATTATTGACTTCCTTCGTTTTGCCTCCTTTGCCTTTCTGCTTCGGGGGATCAGGGAAATCCTCAAGCCCATCAACAATAGGATATTCGTTGCTGAAGGCAGCCTCTTCATCAGACTTCCTGTGAACAGAATAGTAGAAAATAGGGAAAGCAGGATTGAGATGGATGAGCATAGGCAAAGGCTTCGACCGAAAACCAATTTTGACAAGAATCCAGGGCAAAACAAAGAACAGATGCATATCTGAAGTTGGATTAGGCTAGAACTAATTCAAGAACAAGTTCTAACTCAGTCCAAACACAAATAGATCTAATCCCAACACTGACCTGAATAGATGGGAATACTTTGATGCTACAAACCAATTTCCCAAGGTTCAGCGATCAACACAGATCAAACAGCCCTAGAAACAGAAGAAACAAGGCAATCGGCAAGTCTCAGATCCAAACCCTAAGAAGATTAAACACACGATCAGATTGGATCCGAGGAGAAGCTTGGCGTACCCTAACTCGGTGACGCGAAGCAGCTACGGCGACGGATGGCGGAGAAGTGCTCTTCGTCGTCGGGGAACGTCCACGGCGGCGACTGTCCGGCAGTGAAGCGGCGCGGTCATCGTCGGAGGCGAGAGCTTAGCGGCGTGCTCGAGGAGGGAGACGAGGAGCAGAGGAGACAAATGAGCCGGGGGCGGTTCGCATGGGAGGGGATTGCCTCATATGGTGGCCGATCTGAAACGGTTATCAGATCGCATCGGACGGCTCCCTGCGAGTGTCTCTTCCGATTCAACGGTGGGGATGAAGAGGCGGTTCGCGAGAGAATCTCAATGGACCGAAAAAGACACGGACTCAACGGTCGAAGAATAACTCTTGACCGAGAGCAAAAACTTCGATAAAGTTGGAAGCATTTGATTCGGAACTCAATGATGTTCGAAGCAATATGCTTTCCATTTCAAATGTGCTTAACCATTCAAGATAGAGTAGATTGGGAGCGAATAAGAATGGAGGGGATAGGGTCCAAAACTTATCACTTTGAAGAAAAACAATAACGAAGCTAAAAGTGATAAGCACAGGGGACAAACGAAACGAATAAAAACCAATACAGAACTTGAAGGCAAATGGAAAACGAAGCTAAACATGTAAACACGGAAGAAGGAAAACTCGAGCGAAACTAAATAAACAAACACACAACGAAGGTGAATATGTACAAGGAAAAGTTTCGATCTTACTGAACATTGTGTGACTCTAGGATGTTTAGCTCACATCTCAATGCACAGAACCTTTTCTCGTCCAATGGCTTCGTGAGAATATCTGCCAATTCATCTTCAGTTCTGACATGACCGATCTCAATGTCTTCGCGCTGAACATGAGCTCGAAGAAAATGATGGCGAATATCGATATGCTTCGTTCGAGAGTGTTGTACAGTATTGTGTGCAATCTTAATGGCACTCTCATTATCACACAACAAAGGAATTTTCTTCACATAAATACCATAATCTTTCAGCGTCTGCTTTAGCCAAAGGATCTGAGTGCAGCATGAGCCAGCAGCAATGTATTCGGCTTTAGCAGTAGATATTGAGACACAGTTTTGCTTCTTTGAAGCCCAACACACAAGAGATCTACCAAGAAAATGACAAGTGCCTGAAGTAGATTTCCTGTCAACTCTATCACCAGCCCAGTCTGAATCAGAATATCCAATCAAATCAAACTGAGTTCCTTTGGTATACCAAAGTCCCAGTGAAGGAGTATGAGCTAGATACCGAAGAATTTGCTTTACTGCAGTATGATGTGATTACTTCGGATTGGCCTGAAAACGAGCACAAATACAAACTGATAGCATAATATCAGGTCTAGATGCACATAAGTATAAGAGAGAACCTATCATAGACCAATACTTCTTCTGATCAAAGGGTTTCCCTTTCTCATCAGCATCAAGAAAACCATTGGTAGGCATAGGAGTTCTGATAGTCTTGCATTCAGTAAGATCAAATTTCTTGAGTTAATCCTTCAAATATTTTTCTTGTGAAATAAAGGTTCTATTCTTCTGTTGGCGAATCTGAAGTCCAAGGAAAAACTTCAATTCTCCCATCATGGACATCTCATATTTCTTCGACATCATCCTTGCAAATTCTTCGCTGATATCAGTGTTAGTGCAGCCAAAAATAATATCATCTACATATATCGGACACACAAATAGATCATTGTTATATGATCGAGTGATAAGAGTAGGGTCAGTGGTTCCAGGTTTGAAGCCTTTCTTCAGGAGGAAATCCTTCAATGTTTCATACCAAGCACGAGGTGCTTGCTTCAGTCCATACAAGGCTTTGTGAAGCCTGTACACCATGTCAGGATTCTTCGAGTCTTCAAAACCTGGTGGCTGCATAACATACACTTCTTCTTATATCTCATCATTCAGAAAGGCACTTTTGACATCCATTTGATATAACAATATATTCTTGTGGTTAGCAAAAGCAAGCATGAGACGAATGGACTCGAGAAGGGCAACTGGGGCATAGGTTTCACCAAAATCAATGCCTTCGATCTGGGTGTACCCTTGTGCTACCAGTCTAGCCTTATTTCTTACCACAATACCATCTTCATCTTGCTTGATGCGAAATATCCACTTAGTGCCAATAATATTGTGCTTCGTGGGATCAGGCCTGTCAACAAGTGACCAAACTTTGTTTCTTTCAAACTGGTGAAGTTTTTCCATCATAGCCAATAACCAGTCTGGATCCTTCATGGCTTCATCAAATTTTGAAGGATCTAGCATGGAAACAAAAGAAAAACTTCCACAGAAGTTAACCAAACGAGTACGAGATTGAGTAGTGGGACGACCTGGTTGATGAATGTCTTCGAGGATCGAATCAACATCAACTCTTCTTTGAACTCCTGATAACGTAGTATTATTTGCTTCAGGCTCAGCTTCTGCTTCAGGATCTGCTTCAGCTTCAGGATCTGCTTCACCTTCAGCTTCAGCATTTCCTTCAGGATTAGCATTTTCTTCGTTCCCTTTCTCTTCTTCGTCATGTTCACCATTAGCTTCAGGATGTTGATCTCCAGCGCCCCGGGCTATGTGTGGGAACATTGGATCATCATCATACCTATTATCTTGATGAGGATTTGCTTCAACAGGGCGAATATCTCCAATAGCCATGGACCTGATCACTTCATCAAGTGGAGGTTCATCTAGATCATGAGGCAAATGCTCTTTTTGAGAGCCATTAGTTTCATCAAATCTCACATTTACAGCTTCCATAACTTTCCCAAAGTAAGAGTTGTACACTCTGTAAGTATGCGAATTTGACCCATAACCTAAAAGAAAACCTTCATCGGCCTTAGGGGCAAATTTGGAGCTATGCTTCATATCTCTTATAAAGCAAGGTGCACCAAATACCCTAAGATACGAAACATTTGGTTTGTTACCAGTGATAGGCTCATGCGAATTTTTCTTCAGGAATTTTTGAAGGTAGCTTCGGCCCAAAACCTGATAGGAGTCTTGTATTCAGCAAGCATAGTTCTGGTCATTTCAATAAGAGTTCTATTGTTCCTTTCAAGTACACCATTCTATTGAGGTGTATAAGCAGCAGAGAACTCATGAGTAAAGCCATGATCATCAAGAAATTCTTCAATATGAGTATTTTTGCATTCAGTTCCATTATCACTTCGGATATGCTTCAGAGATAGTTCAAATTCAGGTTGAGCTCTCTTAGCAAATGACTTGAAGATTTCAAAAACTTTGCTCTTGTCATCCAAAAAGAAAACCCAAGTATAACGAGAAAATACATCAACAATAAAAAGACCATATTTGTTCCCGCCCAGACTTGCATAATTTTGAGGACTGAAAAGATCCATATGAAGCAATTCAAGAGGACGAGTAGTAGTCATGATAGTCTTCGCTGAATGATGTTTCTTCGTTATTTTACCAGCTTCACAAGCACTGCAGAGACGATCCTGATCGAATTTTACTTCGCTAAAGCCAATAACATGTTTCTTCTTCACTAGATTATGAAGATTTCTCATCCCTGCATGACCAAGTCTTCGATGCCATAATCAACCGGATGAAGCTTTTTCCATTAGGCATGTGGATACAGCAGGGCCCGAAGAAAAATCAACAATGTATAAATCTCCTTTTCGGTAACCCTCGAAGACAAACGTATAGTCATCCTGTGAAAAGACAACACAACGCGAAGCATAAAATAGAACAAGCATACCCATATCGCACAACTTCGAAATAGACATAAGATTGTATCCAAGTGATTGGACTAGCATAACCTTGTCAATGTGCTTATCTTTCGATATGGCAACCTTACCCAAGCCTAAAACTTTACCCTTGTTGTTACACCAAAGGTAATGTACTTCTGAGAAGATTGAGATAGTTTTTCTTCGGTGAATAACTCCTTGTCTCCGGTCAGATGATTTGTGTAACCACTATCCATGACCCATTCGGATCCACCGGAGACATAGCCCTGCAGAAGAATTAGTTCTTCTTAACCACCCACAAACGAGCAGGTGACTGAGAAGAGGTTGAAGCACTTGTCGAAGCAATATTAAAACGAATAGGGTTATATTGCCTAGGGGGACCATCAAGTACACCATAAATGTAAGTCCTCTGCGAATGGTTGGGATAAGAATGACCATATGCAATCTTATTAGGGTTATCATGAGGACGATAATTATAACGACCAGTGCGATAGTATTGCTTCTGTAGAACATTTGATTCGGGCACCAGTGAATCATTTCTCTCCTCTAGTGAATAGAAATGATTCGGTGGGACCGAAGACTTTCCCTGCATAGTATGCTTAGCAGGCAATTTTTCCACAAGTGCTTTCTGCACCCATATTTGCCTCTTGTAGAAGCCATTCTTAGGAGGAGTACCAACATACTCAGCTGTAACCTTTCCCTGTTCATCTTTAATGAGCTTGTAGTCTGAATCAAGTGATTCATCCACAATAGCCTTATTCTTTTGCAATCGAAACCTGAAAGGTTAGCAATATCAATGGGTTTCTCCTTCGCTAGGACCCAAACGGTCTTAGGATACTGCTCAGGTTCCCAATAGGTGCCATCAGGGTTTATCTTTCTCTCGAAACAAACACCCTCATTCCTGGGATTCCTGTGAAGGAGAGACTTCCTCAGGATGTCACAAAGATACTGGTGACCTTGCACACTTTTGAACATGCCTTTTTCAAATAAGCTTTTCAACCTGAGGAGTTCGTCGGTAATAGCTGGATTTTCCTCATCCGAGGCATTAGTATCATCAATAATAATAGGAGCTTTGCCTTTGGAATCAGTTTTGCTTCGTTCCAGACAAGTTAAGCAAGGTGAATCAGTTTTATGATTTGCTTCAGAACCTTGTTGAGCCATGAGAGTGAGATTGACATTTTCCAACTCTTCATGAGCCTCTTTCAGTCTTTCGAGAGCCATTTTCCTCTAAAGAAATTCATAGGTGAGCTTCTCATAATCAACTGAAAGAAGATCATGCCGAGAGGATAACTCTTCAAACTTCTCCTTCAGAGCAGCATGCTCATTAGTTAAAGTTTGACCTTTCTCTATCTCATCAATCAACAGAGTTTCTGATTTCTTAATAGCTTTGCTTAGCGAATCAAGTTCATCTTGTTGGATTGAAGCAATTTTAGCAAGTTTAGCATAGCTTATCTTCGAATCATTATCATATGAGGAACAATCAGAAGTATCATAGGTAATTTTGGATGAAGATACCTTCGCTTTGGCCATGAAGCAATATGCAGGAGTTTCATCTTCACTACTGTTGTTGGTGAAGAATGAGCTCGAAGCTTTGGTTGAAGCATCTGCTGAAGCGAATGCCAAACCAGCAACACCATCTGATTCGGACCCATACCCAGACCTTGAGCCTGATTCAGCTTCAGACCCAGAGGCTTCATCTTCAGAGTTCATTTCCTTTCCCAGATAGGCTTTGGCACGGTGAGAATTTCTTCGACGAGACGAGTGAGTCTTCGATGCAGAACCCTCACTCTTCTTATGATACTTCTTCCTCTTGTCATCATCAGAATCTTTCTTCTTGTATCTTCTCGAACTGGAATCATGTCTCTTGGACTCATAGCTTCTGGAGGATCTGTGGGACTTGGTTGAGGAGTCTCTGAGCGAATGCTTCGATCTGTTTTCAGCTTCCCATAGAGGGAAATTAACAATGTAGTGACCTCGTTTCTTGCACTTGTAGCAGCAGCTGTCCTTTGATGAAGAGCTTCTTGAGGATGAGCGGTGAGATGAGTGACTTGAGCTCCTTGAAGAATAACTCTTCTTGGGTGAAGAGAAACCTTTTCTTTGGAAGCGATTGAAGCGTCTCATGATCAATGCTAAATCCTTTCCAATGCTTGCAGGATCATCAGATTCGACACCTGAAGCAGAACTGACTTCGGGTGAAGAATGACGCGAAGCTTTTGCTTTCAAGGCATGTGATCTTCTTCGAGAGCCATTAATGTCACGTTTCTCATCTTCTTCCATTTCAAAGGTATTGAGTCTCTCAAGAATATCAGCGGTAACAAGACGTCTGAAATCAGTTCTTTCCTTGATCATCAGCACAATGTGATCAAACGAATCATCCAATGAGCGAAGCAAAGTTCTTACAACTGAGTGAGGAGTAATGTCATCAGCACCAAGGGAAATCAACTCATTAGCAAGAGCAGTGAGTCTGCTATAAATGGAGCTGACTTTTTCACCCTTGTTTCTCTTGAATCGATAGAATTTGCTTTGGAGAGTGTCAATTCTGGCATCCTTCTGGGTTCAAACACCTTCACCAATCTTTTCAAGATAGTCCTAGACACCTTTGGCAGTTGGGATATTCTTCACTTCATGATACTTCTCTGGTGTCAGATGATTGGTGATGAATACCCAGACTTCAGAATCAAGATCAATCAATTTTGCTTCTTCAGGAGTTATGGCATTCACATCGGTGACTCTGACTCCATGTAAGACAACTTGCCATGCAACAGAATTGATAGCCATGATATTTCTCTTCATTTTGTCCTTCCAGTACGGGTAGTCCTTTCCATTGAAAACAGGAATGGGTTCGCCGGAGCGAATAGCTGCGAAAGACATACTTGAAAACACTCAAGGAGGTTAATCCAAACAAAGACTGACTAGCTCTGATACCAATTGAAAGTCCAAGTATGTGATCAGAGGGGGAGGGGGTGAATGATCACTTCAAATTTTCGCCTGAAACTTTGAAGTGAAGCACAACTTAACAGCGAAAGGAATTCAATAGAAAGGTAAACGGTGAAGCAGAACTAGATTGAAGCATAACATAGCGAATCAAAAGCATCGAATCAGTTGCATTGAATCAAATCACAGAAGCAATTGCAATACAGAAGGTAAGTGCAGAATGTAAAACGAACTCTTGACTCGGTGATGTTTGTTCGACCAGTTCACACTCTGCAAAGTGCTACGTCTCGTTGGAGGGACTTGTTATTGAACACAAGAGCTAACCTCTCTCCGTCCGTATCCCCATTGCTCCAATCTCCTTGAGCTTGGCCAGTTCTTCACTCATGGTTGATTATTGAGGGAATCACCGAAACCTTTGACAAACTGGACTTCGAGGCGACAATTACTCTTCGCTCTCTGAAGAACAACACTCTAACCGTCTAGGAGAATTGCAGTTCTCCAAGATAACAAGGCTAGCAAACTTCTTCCTAAGTCATAGTGAATCAACTCAAATCAATAGGACTTATGCTTTGATGTATGGGTTTCGGTTTTTCTTCGGTGGGGTTGCTCTCTCTCTCTTCACTGTCGGAAAATAATCTTGGAGCAGCCACCCGCCAATGAGGGCGGGGGTGGTCTATTTATAGGTGGCGATCCCTAGTTGCGAAATGACTGAAGTGACACGATGCGACAGCTTGACACCTATCCGCAACGGTCGGATTTCTGTTCAAAGCGCAACTTTACTTGCGGAACAAGTAAATCTGACTCACGGACTTGGTTATGCTTCAGGAGCCGAAAGAACAAAGTCTTCGCTGGTGAAGCATTACCTAGTGCACATGAGATTTCTCATCTCTGGCTTCTCACTGGTTTGGATTCGATCTGAGTCTTTTCATCAAAACCTTCGGAGTACATTTACTAAACCCCTCTTTGATAGTACGGTTTTTCCTACGACTCAAAGAAGTGAAAAAGAACTACACAAAAACTACTAAGTCTTGCGCCATCTTGGTCATCTCCTTCAATGAGATGTGCTTCAGGATTCCTTATCTTTTTGGGGGTCAACATCCGAGATGAGCTTCCCTCCAGAGGATATGCTTCAGTAAATATGTAAATCTTCGTTGAAGCTTTATTACCAACCTATAACTTCAGGAACCTAACCATCCGTTTCATACTAGAAAACTTTGTAGTTCCTTTACTGTTTTGTCCAACAATATCCAAAACTAATGAGGGGCATAACTTTTCTCTTACACCACCTCTCCCTTTTCTTCCACCTCCTGCTTCAGGAGAGGCCGACCGACGCCATGGTAGGCGACCGGGGCCGTCGCAGACGCACCACCTGCTCGCGTCGCTACACATCTCACGTCGCCGCAGACGATAAGAACGACCCCGCGCCCATCTCATGTAACCCTAGATCGAGTCGTCCATCTCCCTGTTTGTTCCACACCTCGCCCGAGCAGACGCCATGGACGTGCTGCCGTAGTCGATGCAGCCACTGCGCCCCCATCCGCCGCTGTCATGTCCTCCAGCCTCCTCTACGTCGTCTTCGTCGCCCTGGAGAGGAAGGCGACCGGGAGCCACCACAGCCGCGGATCGGCTCCTTCTTCTTCCTCTAGCCGCCGGATTACTTCGACGCCCCAAGCCACTCTGAGCCCTCCCCGAGCACGCCGACCCCCCCATCGCGCTCCTCGATGAGCACAAACCCCATTCTCCCTCTTTACCGGCCGAAATCACCGTTGTAGTGTCCATTCCCCGCCGGGAAGCCATTGACAGGGGGCTCGAGCTTCGTGCTCGCCCCGCCGCTGCTTTGCCTGGCCGCGCCCAGGCATGCGTGCGCCTCGCCGCGGTGGCGGCACCCTACCCGCGCGCCCATGGCCCGCCTCCAGCCGTCGCCGCCGCGCTGGACGTTGCCGGCCATGGCAGCCAGCAGCCTCAGCCGTGGTGGCCTGCCGATGGGCACGGCTGTGCCCCTGACCGGTGGGTTCGGCCAGTTTTGTTTAGGGGGCTAACCCCCTATATTAAGTTAAGCACAGTTAAAAATATATATTAAGTGGACTAAGCCCCCAGTCACTTACAAGTGGGGCCCATGTTAATTAAATTATTAGTGAAGTTAATTTGATTGCTCTGTTTATCACAGGTGGGCCCTAGGCCTTTTAAAATTAATTAAACTATTATTAATAATATGTGACAATTACATGTGGGGCCAAACCCCCTTAATTAACTCTCTGGTTTAGTTAAATTGTTAATTAAACTTAGGTGTCTATGACATCTGGGCCCCATTTGTCAGATTATTATCTAATAGAACTAATAGGAATTGCAATCAATGACATGTGGGTCATGTGGATAATTAAATTTAATAAAATGATTTATTAGAAATGTGAGGCTGACCAGTGGGAACCACTCGTCAGGGTTGACCAGTCAACCCCTCTGTGGATAATGTTGCATTTTATTAATAAAGAAAATCCAGAAATTGATTTAAAATGATTTAAACTTTAAAATTCAATATCTTTTAAATCGTAAGTCAGATTAAAAAACTTTATACATGAAAATTGATCAGAAAAATATAACGATTACGGATACGCTATCCGTAAACCAACCACGCCCCTCTAACGCACCGAACATCGAACTGTCCCCCTCGGGACCGTCTATTCGATGATTGGTCTGGTACTGTCAAAGTATCCGGATGAATTTATTCTGAACACGAAAGTTGTTCGGATTGTTTCAACTAGGACGGTTACACCATCCACAAGTTTTTCGGATGTCCACGACAACTCCAGCATGAACCCTTCCCCCTCCGGACACCCTGTCCGGTAATCACCCGGAGCTGGCAGTCCATCCCCGAATGGATTCCCGCTCCGTGCAACGTGCATTGCACTGCGTTAGAACACCGTTAACATTGCATACGTCATGTCATTCATCTGTTTGCTATGATTGCTTTATAATTACTGTTTCTTCCCCCTTTGTTCTCCGGTAGACCCGCTGCTATCGCCGACTACACCGCTTCCGGGTACGACTACTTCGTCGACGACCCTACCCCTACCGTTGAGCTTCCAGGCAAGCAGAGCCATTCTCTTCCCCAGATATCGCCTATCTTTTCCGTACATTTCTTGCACTAGGAACTGTTACTACTGCTGCTACGATTACAATCCTATTCAATTGCATAGCCTGTTTTTGTCACCCCTTGATGTACCTTCCTTTATCCTATGCTGCCTATAAAAGAAAATATTATTCAGCAGTGAGCCCTGCTAATTGTTAGTTAGGATTAGATAGCACGCCGTGACCACTCAGGGGAGTGACGCCGATACAATATATTATAATTGCAACAGGTACGGTACAATGCAGACACCGCCTAAGGCCCCCTAGCTCGGCTCTGCTGAGCCACCTTCAAGTCTGAGCTATCAAGGACTAATCCTTGTACTCCACTCGTTGATGACTCTGTATAGCCGCTCTAGGTACCTGATCACGGTTGTCCTTAAAGGTAAGAGTCGGGCGAACCAACGGTGCCCGCGAGCGGTATTGCGCCGGGAACGACAGGGAGGGTATGACCAACGTTACTGGCGTGCTTTTCCCCTGCTCGTATCTCGCGAGAGTTACCAAACCATGAAAGTCGAGCTCTACCGAGAGCACACGCGAGATAAGGTAAGGAGTCAGTTCACCTTATTGGTAACCGCAGAGACTTGGTGGGACGACAGGGCATGCACCGATGTACTGGTGGTCCTGACTGCTGTCGTTTTCCGCGGGTCAGTTAAGTCGAGGCAACGATAACGGTTGTCACGCAGGTTAATTAAAATGCTAAATGGTTCAGTGGATGACTTGAGAAACCCGTTGGTCTGTACGCACTACCTACACGTGGGATTACGGTGTGGGCCCTCCGCGTCGTAGTTTCGTCTGAAAGCTCTTCAGACGTCAGCAGTACCACGGGCTGATAGCCGGGAAGCGGTCTTGTCTTCTTTGCTGCAGCAGGTGTGTTTGGATTTGCTTTTTCTTCACCGGCCAGTCTTGTACCGTGCAGGAGCGTGCAAGGGTGAGGGACCTAGACCCCTTGGCGCATAGGATATATTCCGGCGGATGGCCTCTCTGCTGAGCCTAGGATGGGCTGCGATGTGTCGGATAGCCTCGGTGGGGCATTCCCTAACAAGGTGTACGCCACCCTGGAGATCCGAGTGTGCAGGATGAACAGTAGTGCACCCCTGCAGGGAGTTTAATCTATTCGAATAGCCGTGTCCACGATAACAGGAAGCTTTATGCTGAAGTCGGATCTTACCACTACAAACTACTACTATTAATCTGTTGGTTCCGGGTTTTCTTCCTCGCAGGGAAGTCGGGGAGGTGAACTCAGAGGCATATATTATTATTAATTATTACAACTTACTATTATACAATGCTGCAGCAACTTCTGCTTCATTGTTACTTTATGCTTTATATAAACTGTTGGCTGTTCTCATCTTGTGCTACAAGACTCGTCAGAAGATGCTAGTCTTCGATAGGCCTAGCTTCTTATCCTTATTCTGATTTCTACCTTGCAGTCCACTATATACAGCCTCCCCTTTCCATTTGATACAAATGCATAAATGCTTAGTAGCGGATGTAAGACTCGCGGGTATGCTAGATACTCACCTTTGCTTTATTTCCCCCTTTTTGTTTTGCCTAATCGGCCGCTGCAGTCGACGTTGGATCCCAGGAGCAGGAGTACCCTGGAGGCGGATACTACTACGTTGCCCCCCTTTGACCAGGACCAGGAGTAGTTTCGGAGGCTCCCAGGCAGGAGGCCTTGCCTTTTCGATCAGTATCTCTGATGTTATTTGTGCTAGGCTTCTTAAGGCAAAAACTTGACTAACTATGTCTGTACTCAGATATTATGGCTTGTATAACTTATGTATTCGTGTCCGAGTGCCCCCTTATCTTGTAACTGTTGGGATACGGGGCAGAAAACACAAATTTTTTCACACCTACGGTACCCGAACCCAAGATCTATGCTATGACGATGTAAGGTAACGGAGGGAATCGGTGTTCATACCTTTGAAGACCGAAAGAGGGAAACGTTCTTACGAACGTGGTTGGCGTAGAGTCAGAACTACGACCTCCCTGTCGTGTAGAAGACCACCACCGGCGAGGATGACTTCCGGTAAACCTCCAGCGACGAAGCAGCACCACAGGTGTAGTGCCTCGAAGAGATTATACACGTACGGTACAATCGATGTTCCTCCCGGGCTCCGAACCAGGCGAGCAGCGGAAGAAAGACGGCTACGGATCCCGACTCCGACAGAGCGACGGCCTTCCTTATGGTGGAGAACTCCAATCCTAGTGCAGACTCCTAACAAGGGGAGTCCACTTCTGGAAAAGGAGAAGGAAGAAGAAGGAGATTGATGTTGTATGGAAAAAGGGGGGGTCTACCCCTCCTTATATAGGCCAAGGGGGGGTGTGATCCTCCTTCCCTCCCCCATGTGGGACTAAACCCCCAAGGGGGGGAGGTGCGCCAGCCAAGGGGTGGGGGATGGGCCCCACCCTTGGCGCCAAGCCCAAGGGGGGGAACCCCCTCCTCCCCTAATGGGCCCCAAGGGCCCATATAGCCTTTTTTCCATTTTTTAATTATTTAATAAGTTTTAAATATTTAATTCAGATAATGAAATAATAAAAACATTATTAAAACAATTAAACTTTATTTTGAACTATTCAAAATGCCCGGAAACTATTCCGTCCTCCTCCGGAACTATTCCGATGATTTCTCCTATTTCACCGATTGATCCCGTAACTGTCCTATGCATCGATTGCCCTTAAGTGTAACACCCTAACGGTCCGGGAAACAGCAGACATGGTCGAGACTCTTCTCATTGACCAATGACTAGTCAGTTGGACCTGGTTACAATCCTTGACAGCCTCTGCGCTTCCATCGAATGAACTTCGATCGCTTTTGGAAACCGTTAACGATACGACGTAATCCCTTTGTGCTGCGGTACTTTGTTTGTCCGAGGTTTGATCGTCGGTATCCCACATACCGTGTTCACATCTTGTTCACAACAAACAACTTCTCTCATCCATGATCATTGCATCTCTTGTGACCTATTCACGTCCTTGCAAGGTGTTGATGCAATATCACCGAGTGGGCCCAGAGTACCTGTCCTGTCACAAGGACTAACAAATCCCGCTTTGATCTATTAACATACTCATCAACCATCTATTTCGGAATACCCAAAGTGCTCCGTTATAGCCAGCATATTTCAGTCAGGCGGTGGGATACAAATCAAAGTCTCCTCATAGATCGTGATTATGTATGATCATTACGGTCTAAGGACTAAGCCATACGTTACAAAGTCATAGCAACGCTGAACTATGTGACTCGATCACATTGCAATACTTTAGGTGGGTGTTCGTCCATCACATCATTCCCCTTAATGATATGACCTCATTGTCAATGGACTTAAGTGTCGCCATGATCAGGAAAGCTTGATCAATCAATTGCCCAATGAGATAGTTTACCCGAGTTAAACTACGGACCATGTTTTATACTACACCTGTATTAGTATTTCCAAGTAATACAGTTATAGCACAGTATAAAACGTATTATGAACAAAACGGATATGTGACAAATATCTTTATTAATTTGTCTCTAGGGCACATATCCAACAGTCTCCCACTTGCACTAGAGTACAAATTACACTAGTTTACATCAGGTATGTATCTAACACCAATGGTCTCTCGGTGTTCTTCAAACTTGCCCTGTGGAAGAGGTTTAGTCATCGGGTCTGCTGCGTTCAGATCCGTATGTATCTTGTGAATCCTAGTGTGTCCATCCCTGACGTAGTCTCGCGTCACATGGATCTTTCGGAGGATGTGCTTGGCTGTAGAGTGAGTTCTTGGCTCCTTCGCGTTAGCAATGGCACCCGTGTTGTCGTAGAAGATTCCCACGGGGTCAGTGCAACTGGGAAAGACGCCAAGCTCGATCACGAACTTCTTTAGCCACAGCGCCTCGTTTGACGCTTCGCAAGCGGCAATATACTCCGACTCCATTGAAGATTGAGCGACGACTGACTGTTTGCCGCTCCTCCAGCTAATCGCGCCACCGTTCAACATGAAAACATATCCCGTCTGGGATTTCGAGTCATCTAGGTCTGAGCCGAGGCTTGCATCAACGTAACCCTTTACGGTGAGCTCCTCATCAACTCCTCCATAAACGAGAAAGAGATCCTTGGTTCTTCTCAAGTACTTAAGGATGTTCTTTACTGTTGTCCAATGAGCCATTCCCGGATTACTCTGGTAGCGATTAGTCATACTAATGGCCAATGCTAAATCCGGTCTGGTACATAACATAGCATACATGAGAGAACCTATGGCTGAGGCATAGGGCTTTGAGGACATCTCCTCTTTCTCTTTAGCTGTGGTTGGGCATTGAGTCACGCTTAATTTGACACCTTTTATAACTGGCAAGAGACCTCTCTTGGAGTCATCCATTTTGAACCTTTTCAAAATCTTGTCAATATAAGTGTTTTGACTCAAGGCCAACCGTCGATTAGGTCTATCTCTATAGATCTTAATCCCCAGTATGTATGCAGCTTCACCTAGGTCCTTCATGGAAAATTGTCCATTCAGATATTCCTTCACTTCCTCTAAGAATTTCTTATCGTTCCCTATTAGTAATATGTCATCTACATATAACATAAGGAATGCTACAGAGCTCCCACTCAGTTTCTTATAGACGCAGAACTCTTCGATGTTTTGGACAAATCCAAAAGCTTTAATGACCTCATCAAATCAAAGATTCCAGATCCGAGATGCTTGCTTCAACCCATAGATGGACCATTGAAGCTTGCAAACCTTACCAGCGTTCCTTGGATCGACAAAACCCTCTGGTTGCATCATATACAACTCTTCCTCAATGTTGCCATTTAGGAATGCAGTTTTCACATCCATCTGCCATATCTCGTAATCATGATATGCAGCTATTGCTAGTAGGATCCGAATAGACTTTATCATCGCTACAGGAGAGAACGTCTCCTCGTAGTCAACCCCTTGAATTTGTCGGAAACCCTTCGCGACAAGTCGAGATTTTAGACAGATATGTTTCCGTCTGCGTCAGTCTTTTTCTTGAAAATCCATGTATTCTCGACGGCCTTGCGGTCCTCGGGAATATCCACCAAAGTCCATACTTTGTTGGTGTACATGGAGTTTATTTCGGATTTCATGGCTTCAAGCCATTTCTCGGACTCGGGTCCCTCCATTGCCTCTTTGTAACTTGTAGGTTCATCTGACTCATCAGCCGAGATTGCATTCACAAGCTGTCCGTAAAACTCAGTAGGTTGACGGACTCTTGATGACCTACGGGGCATAAAAGGTTCCTCTTCATTCTCATCATGATCATCATTAATGTCATGATCGTTATGAATGTCGTTCTGGCCATTCTCTTCAACTCCCACTGTGGAAGATGGTTGCAAAACAAATTCCGTAGCCATTTCTTCCAATTGGAGTGATTGGTCAGTCACTTCATCGAGGTCTATTTTCCTCCCACTCAACTCTTTCGCGAGAAACTCCTTCTCAAGAAAGTGTCCGTCTTGGCAACAAACGTTTTGATGTCAGACTTGTTGTAGAAGGTGTATCCACAAGTTTCCTTGGGATAGCCCACAAAGATGCACTTATCCGCCTTGGATTCAAGTTTGTCAGGCTGTAGTTTCCTAACATAAGCCTCACAACCCCAAATCTTCAGGTGAGACAACTCAGGTTTTGTGCCATGCCATTCTTCAAATGGTGTTGTCTTTACGGATTTGGATGGTGCCCTATTAAGAATATGAACGGCAGTTTCTAATGCATACCCCCAGAATGACACAGGCAAATCAGTATGAGACATCATCGATCGTACACTATCCAATAGGGTTCGATTACGTCGCTCAGCCACACCGTTTCCCTGAGGTGTGCCTGCCGGCGTAAGCTGTGGTACTATGCCACAAGACTTCAGATGATTGCCAAACTCGTGACTCAAATACTCGCCACCTCGATCCGATCGAAGGTGCTTGATTTTTCTTCCGAGTTGATTTTCGACCTCATTCTGAAATTGCTTGAACTTTTCAAAGGTTTCAGACTTGTGCTTCATCAAGTAAATATACCCATATCTACTCAAGTCATCAGTAAAGGTCACGAAGTAACAAAGACCATTGCGAGTGGGGACGTTCATGGGTCCACATACATCCATGTGTATGATCCCCAATAAGACATCCGCACGCTCCATTACACCATTGAATGGAGTCCTTGTCATTTTGCCCATGAGGCATTGTTCACATGTATCAAGGGATCCAAAATCCAATGACTCAAGAAGTCCATCCTTATGGAGCTTCTCCATGCGTTTTATACCAATATGACCAAGTCGGCAATGCCACATCATCATGTGATCTTCATCATTCTTCAGTCTTTTGGCCTCAATATTGTTAATGTGACACACGTCACCATCGAGATTAAGTACGAATAAACCATGCAACTCCGGTGCGTGAACCTAAAACATATCATCCTTATAAATCGAACAACCAATTGTATCAGACTTAAAAGAATAGTGGTCTCGCTTTAAGCAAGAGCCACTCACGATGTTCACACTCAACGCGGGTACATAGTAGCAATTATTCAGAACTAAAATCAATCCCGAAGGGAGACTAAGATGCATCGTGCCGACCGCCAAGACTTCAATCCGACAACCATTCCCCACGCGCATCGTCACTTCATCTTTGAGCAAGCGTCTCCTATTCCTTAGTCCCTGAATGGAATTAGAAATATGAGCGACAAATCCTGTATCAAATATCCAGGATGTGTTCCCGGCGCTTGTCAAGAGAAGATCAACAATATGTATATCAAATATACCTTCGTCTCTCTTGGCGACCTTGCCAGCCTTCTTGTCCTTTAGGTACTTGGGACAGTTGCGTTTCCAGTGACCTTCACCCTTGCAGTAGAAGCACTCCACTCCGAGTTTAGGCTTGGGTGCCTTGGGAGGAGCGGCAACTGACTTGCCATCCCTCCTAGGTCCACCTCTCTTGGCCTTCTCCCGCCTGGTTGACTTCTTGAAGTCAATGGTCTTGTTGAACATGAAGACGGCGTGCTCCTTCCTGATCTCAACCTCAGCGCTCTTTAGCATGGCGAACAACTCAGAAGGGGTTTTGGTCATCCCCTGCATGTTGTAGTTCAGCACAAAGCCTTTGTAGCTAGGGGTAAGCGTCTGCAGCACCCTATCAACAGCAAGTTCATCTGGAATCTGGCATTCTAGAGCATTCAAGCGCTGAACGTAGCCAGACATTTTGACTACGTGCTCACTCACGCTGCCGTGCTCGTCCATCTTTGCTGAGAAGAAGGCTTCAGAAGCCTCGTACCGTTCAGCCCTGGCTTGAGGTGCGAAAACCGCCTTGAGGTCGGTGATAATCTCATATGCACCCATCCTCTCAAAGCGTTTGTGCAGCTCAACCTCCATGGAGTAGAGCATGCCACTCTGGACAAGGTTGTAATCATCAGTCCTGGAGAGATAGACATTCTTCTCGTCCTGACTGGCATCATCTGCTGGTGCGTCACCTAACGCGTCCTCTAGTACGTATGCCATTTTGAGGGGAACGAGGAGAATCCTCAGGGTGCGGAACCAGTTGGTGAAGTTTGTCCCATCTGGTTTTAGCTTATCTTTCTCTAGGAATGATCCTAAGTTGAACGAGGGGCGTGGTGCTGCCATCTACAAGGTTGGATTCACAATGATACATATTTAGACTTTTGTTCATAATGTGGAGTTTCAATTTAATCTCAAAATTCTAGAAAGCTCCCACTTAGATAAACACCTCTCACTTTAACTAAGTGATTACACAATCCCAGCCCCCATACCTCCCCCGATATGTACGGCCCAGTATACGAACCAGGTAGGCCTCTAAGCCAATCACATCAGGCATGTGACTCGTGCTCGACCTTTCGGTCTTCTTTGTTCCAGGCCCGCATCTACATACGTCAAGCCTGCCAATCGAACCTTGATGTTAGTTGTTCAGCAAGGCCATATCTGCATATGCCAGGCTCGCCGAACCCAACCTCATGCGAACTCCGTTTAATATGTAGGACAACTCCGGTATGTACGGAGCATCAAGCCATATGGGAGAACCTTCCAGGTGGTGCCCACCAAAGGGAGAACACAATGTTGGGATTGTGAGAGATGGTCCTGTTTCGTGCTACCGTCGATATATCTAGCATACTAGCATAAAACAGGAAGTAAAACTTTAAATCATACAACCTATGATCCCCCTTCATGCAATGCAAAGTTAAAACGCCTTTCTACTTTAGCTTGTGCAAGTTTTACGTGGCTGCTAGGGGTTTCGAGAGAGAGAACCGATTTCTATCCTGCGAAAAACATGCCACAACACCGTCTCTCATCCATCTCTATTACACCCCTGTCGGGGCCCTCCGTTGCAAACATCTTCGCATCGCTAATGCAGAGAGACAGACACCCCCCCCATCCACTTTATATGGTACAAGCCATATGTCAAGCGTGGAACCAGTCTCGCGTAAACGCGTAAGGTCGGTCGGGGGCCGCTTCATCAAACATTGCCGCAATGCTGAATGAGTACACGTGGGAGGGTAACGAATGAAGATTCGATGCCCACATCCTAGATGTGTTCTATCCGTACAATACATCTACGCATAGCTAGCTCTGATACCAATGTTGGGATACGGGGCAGAAAACACAAATTTTTTCACACCTATGGTACCCGAACCCAAGATCTATGCTATGGCGATGTAAGGTAACGGAGGGAATCGGTGTTCATACCTTTGAAGACCGAAAGAGGGAAACGTTCTTACAAACGTGGTTGGCGTAGACTCAGAACTATGACCTCCCTGTCGTGTAGAAGACCACCACCGGCGAGGATGACTCCCGGTAAACCTCCAGCGACGAAGCAGCACCACAGGTGTAGTGCCTCGAAGAGATTATACACGTACGATACAATCGATGTTCCTCCTGGGCTCCGAACCAGGCGAGCAGCGGAAGAAAGACGGCTACGGATCCCGACTCCGACAGAGCGACGGCCTGCCTTATGGTGGAGAACGCCAATCCTGGTGCAGACTCCTAACAAGGGGAGTCCACTTCCGGAAAAGGAGAAGGAAGAAGAAGGAGATTGATGTTGTATGGAAAAAGGGGGGTCTACCCGTCCTTATATAGGCCAAGGGGGGGTGTGATCCTCCTTCCCTCCCCCATGTGGGACTAAACCCCCAAGGGGGGAGGTGCGCCGGCCAAGGGGGGGGATGGGCCCCACCCTTGGCGCCAAGCCCAAAGGGGGGAACCCCCTCCTCCCCTAATGGGCCCCAAGGGCCCATATAGCCTTTTTTCCATTTTTTTAATTATTTAATTAATTCAGATAATTAAATTATAAAAACATTATTAAAACAATTAAACTTTATTTTGAACTATTCAAAATGCCCGGAAACTATTCCGTCCTCCTCCGGAACTATTCCGGTGATTTCTCCTATTTCACCGATTGATCCCGTAACTGTCCTATGCATCGATTGCCCTTAAGTGTAACACCCTAACGGTCCGGGAAACAACAGACATGGTCGAGACTCTTCTCATTGACCAATGACTAGTCAGTTGGACCTGGTTACAATCCTTGACAGCCCCTGCGCTTCCATCGAATGAACTTCGATCGCTTTTGGAAACTGTTAACGATACGACGTAATCCCTTTGTGCTGCGGTACTTTGTTTGTCCGAGGTTTGATCGTCGGTATCCCACATACCGTGTTCACATCTCGTTCACAACAAACAACTTCTCTCGTCCATGATCATTGCATCTCTTGTGACCTAGTCACGTCCTTGCAAGGTGTTGATGCAATATCACCGAGTGGGCCCAGAGTACCTGTCCTGTCACAAGGACTGACAAATCCCGCTTTGATCTATTAACATACTCATCAACCATCTATTTCGGAATACCCAAAGTGCTCCGTTATAGCCAGCATATTTCAGTCAGGCGATGGGATACAAATCAAAGTCTCCTCATAGATCGTGATTCGTATGATCATTACGGTCCAAGGACTAAGCCATACGTTACAAAGTCATAGCAACGCTGAATTATGTGACTCGATCACATTGCAATACTTTAGGTGGGTGTCCGTCCATCACATCATTCCCCTTAATGATATGACCTCATTGTCAATGGACTTAAGTGTCGCCATGATCAGGAAAGCTTGATCAATCAACTGCCCAATGAGATAGTTTACCCGAGTTAAACTATGGACCATGTTTTATACTACACCTGTATTAGTATTTCCAAGCAATACAGTTATAGCACAGTATAAAACATATTATGAACAAAACGGATATGTGTGGGCACCCCGGACTATATGTCCGAAGCGACCAGCTGTGTATACAGTCATGCTCCCATGATCAGTTCGCATGACACACAACTCGACATGAATATCATAGTCTCAATGTTCATACAATACCGAATACAAGTCATACATAAATAAAGTCTTACATGGCCTCATCGGGCTCAAATAGCAGGGGAAAAGCAAAAGCAGCAAGGGTAGGGCGACACAATCCACAGGGTAGATCAGAGCATAACACGTCCTAGTATTCGCCGGTAGCATCGTCGTCATATACCTGCTCCTCCAAGCCTGGTCGATGGAATAACCAGGGACAAAGCCGTGAGTACATATAAAGTACTCGCAAACGACCTAAAGAAAGAAACAAAGTTTTGTACAGGAAAATAATGGGATGGCTATATGGTGGAGTTTCTCATAGGATTGCCTATCTACTCAACATTAGTATTAAGTTGGCAAAGTTTTAAACTTGGCAAGTTTTATTCCCCACATTTCATTTGGATAAGTCAAGTCCAACCCTTTCTCAACAACACCATCATCGCGAACCATAAACTCAGTACTGGCTTTCTCATCTATTTCCCCACAAGGTGTGGCCTCACTAGCCGTCCATGACCGTGGACTCCGGCTACTCGAATAGATTTACACTCTGCAGAGGTTGTACACTTTACCCACCACATTCTATACATCCGCCGTGTGCCCCCACGGATCGTCATACTTCAGTATGCGGGTCTCGGATAATCGACCTTAGCTTTCCCCTTGTCTGCCCTAGTACAGGTGAATCCACCCCTTGCGTACTGCGGGGACTTTCCGTGTGTCAGGACATGCTCCTCTTGGACCCAAGCCTGCACCGTAGTCGAAGAGTACCAAGGTTCCTTCCGACACTAAGCCTAGCGAATTTCACCCATCGACTTCGAGGGCTATCGGTTTCGTGGAATCACGCATCCATGTGTAGTTATAGGACCCCCGTACTAAGACAAACAAGCTTCCAACTAGCCCTGTCCCATACCAGAGTATAGTGGTTGTACTGTAATGCTAGACTTTTGGCGGCACAAATAGAGAGTCTTCCCAGACTTTGTCCATGCCCGACGTTGTTCCACAATCCCGGCTATACCACCTTCTTAGGTGAATGCCGTACCAAGTAGGATGAAGTATGACTTTCCAAGTTATTATGTAGTACTAAGTACTAGAGTTGAGTGATGGTCTCGGCAGAGTGCCGGAATCATCGGGGTTCTACTTAGTTTTTCCCAATTAGGTAGGCTATGGGGTGGTGTGGAGTTTCTCTAATACAACTATTATAATCCCAAACCATATGACTTTAATACTAGCATGATACAATATAAATGATACCAAGAAGTAAAAATGGGTAATGTAGAGTTTGAGTTTTGACGGTGGCTTGCCTTCCTCGACGATGTACCCTGGATCGGCTTCTTCGGTGGCAAGGGAGGAGTCTTCACCTGCAACGTACGGCGTATCGTCTACACGTTGCGGAAGAAACAGATTCACCATTACAATCGGGCAAAACAAACCAAGCACACAACACTCAATTTTACTATCAAACAACTAGTAGTTAAAAGTATCAATTGTTCTAGAAATGAAATGCTAAATCAATCACTCCAAAGTTAAATATAAAAACAAGGCATTGGAAAAACTTTAATAGGACTACCACAACAAGATTTTATTAAACAAATCTTAACTAGAGTTATGTTAAGTGAGTTACTAACAACTTATTAACTTGTTAAATTCCATAATCAAGGTCATAGCAATAATATTCTGACCACATGCTAGTTTAATAATGAACTAACAATCAAAATAGTACTAACATAAGTTACAAGGGGAATAACTAGCAATAGTATTAATAATAATAATAATAATAAGAAAGGTACCAAATTTATTTAGTCCAAAAATTACTATACAGCCACAGAAAAATCAAGAATAATCACAGGAGTAAATAAAAATCAACATTACATTTTTAGGGTTTACAGGGAATTTATTAAAACTATTACTAGCTGCTAAAAAGCACAATTAACTAGTTTAAACTAAATCAATTAATTTGGCACTGCATAAAAATTATTCTAAGTATACAGAAAAAATAAAACACAATTTTCTAAACCACACAAAATTTATTTCACATTTTTCTGAGCTATGGTTATTTGTCTAGAATTATTTTAGTGCTGCAGTAATTAAGAAAAAGAAAAGAAAAAAAGTGGAGCCGGCCCATGGCTACTGGACGCACCCGGGCATTTTTTTTTTTAACGGGCCGAGCCCAGCATATATATATATTTTTTATTTTTTTTTTTAAAAACGAAAGGGTATGGGGGCCTCCTGGCCGTTGGATCTAATCAGATCGGACGGCCAGGGGCCGTCTCCTAGCTCGGTCAGGCTGGGAGCTCGGGAGCGAGCTCCCATGGCGCCAGGGGGGCTGCCTGGCTCGCCGGCGGCCCTCCGGCGGCCGGTAGCCGGTGGCGAGCGGCGGCGGGGGTAGAGGACGGCGGTGGGGTTCCATTTTTGGCGTCGGGGCGGTCCGTGGACATCGGCGCGGAAATCTGCTCGGGGTAGACGATGGCGACTCGGGGGCGGCTGTGCGGTCGTCGAGGGCGGGGTTCCTCGCCAGCGCCGGCTCCGGCGAGAGGTGGCGGAGGTGGAGAGGCTCGCCGGCCTCTCCCTCCTCTCCTCTTCTTCCTCCTCCCTCCTCCTCCTTCTTCCTTTCTCCCTTCCCTCCTTCTTCTTTCTCTTCTGTTCTTCCCTCTCTTCTGTTCTTCCCTCTCTTCTCCTACCGATCAGTGGGGGGGGTGGAGCTGGGCTGTGGGTGGAGTGGGGTGAGGAGGGGCACAGGGGTGGGGTTTTATAGATGGGTGGAGGGGGGGTGCGGGAGTGGAAGAGGGAGGCGAGCGAGCGCGCCTCCTCGTCTACTGGGGAGTCGAGACGGTAGCCAGGGCATGCGTCACCGGGGGGGCTCGGGGTTGACGTCAACAGAGGGAGGGGGTGTGTACGGGAGAGGCTAGGGTGGTTTTTTTTTCCTTTTCTCTTTTTTTTTCTATTAAGGTTCCTTAAAACACAAATTAAAACTAGTAAAACAATGCATCCCAAGTGTTTGTGAAAATGCCTAAACAAAAATTCTATACATAAGAAAAATAAAATCTGCGTGTTGTGGGTGGATCATGGTCGTGCATGAATTTTATTAGATCCCAATATGTTAAACGGATTTTTAAATGATCTTTGCTTTAGTTTTCTTTACCGTGCGAAAAAGTAGTGCCGTAGGGCTTTGTGGTGATCAAAATCATCACTAGCATAATTTTTACCACGTAAATAAATAAATAAGGTTTTTATACCGAAACAAGCAAAAGAAACGGGATGCAAAACTATCTATTAGTGAGAGAGTGCGATAGTGGTACCTGATGTGACGGTCTTAATCTATGCATGTTAGGGTAGTAGTGTGGCCGTGCTTATGATCATGCCGAGATGATCAACAAGACCGGGTGGAAATCCTATGCTATTCACACGAGTACACTGACTCCACACGACAACCACCCAAGTTTAGCATGATCAACACTAAGCACACACAGTCAAACATAGATTCAACATCACAACACTTACAATCATGCAAAGTTTTTGTTAGCCCTAAATTTTTGCATTCAAATAAAGGAACTACAAAAGTTGGGATGTGACAGACCTTCCCCCCTTAAAAAGAATCTCGTCCCCGAGATTCACAAGCTAGTGAAGAGATGCGGGAACTCGCGCTTGAGGTAGTCCTCCCGTTCCCAGGTGGCTTCCTCCTCTGTGTGGTTTGTCCACTGGACCTTGTGGAACTTGATCGCGCGCTTTCGGGTGACTCGGGTGGTTTCTTCCAGGATACGAAGGGGTGTCTCGCGGTACGTGAGATCCTGGTTGAGGTCCACCGTGCGATGATCGATGTTCTTGAAAACATCGGGCTTGTCCGGCACCTCCAGACATTTCCGGAGCTGCGAGACGTGGAAGACATCGTGCACATCGGATAGCTCTGCTGGCAGTCTCAACTGATAGGCGACTTGGCCTCGCCTGGCTATCACCTCAAACGGTCCAATGTATCGGGGTGCTAGCTTTCCCTTCACATGGAATCGCTGCATTCCTTTCAATGGGGTGACTCGGAGATATACAAAATCTCCATCTTCAAAAGTCACCTCTCGACGCTTGGGGTCGGCATAACTCTTCTGACGAGACTGAGCGGTCTTGAGACGTTCTCGAATCAACTGAACCTGTTCTTCAGCCTCCTTCAGAACATCGGGTCCGAAAATCTTCCCTTCTCCGGTCTGAGACCAGTTCAGGGGTGTGCGACATTTCCTCCCATACAGAGCTTCAAATGGTGCCATCTGCAAACTCGACTGGTAGCTGTTGTTGTAGGAGAATTCTGCATAGGGCAAGCAGTCCTCCCACTTGGAACCGTAGGCTAGAGCACATGCGCGGAGCATATCCTCTAGTATCTGGTTCACTCGCTCTGTCTGGCCTCCAGTCTGCGGGTGATAGGCTGTGCTGAACGGAAGCTTCGTGCCTAGTGCCTCCTGAACTTGTTTCCAGAACCTCGAGGTAAACTGGGTACCTCGGTCTGACACAATTTCCTTCGGAACTCCGTGCAGGCATACGATCCTTGATATGTACAATTCTGCCAGCTGGTCTCCCCGATAAGTGGTTCGTACCGGGATGAAGTGTGCTACCTTGGTGAGTCGGTTGACTATGACCCAGATAGAGTCATGTCCTTTGCTCGACCTCGGTAGACCTGTGATGAAATCCATAACTATTTGTTCCCACTTCCATTCAGGAACTCGGAGTGGTTGCAGCAATCCTGCAGGTCTCTGATGCTCTGCTTTCACTCTCTGGCAGATGTCACACTTGGCGATATACAAGGCAATTTCACGCTTCATACCGTGCCACCAGAACAAGTCCTTCAGGTCTTGATACATTTTAGTCCCTCCAGGGTGGATGGAGTAAGGTGTATCGTGAGCTTCATTCAGGATAGTGAGCTTTAACTCGTTCATGTCGGGCACACACAATCGACCATCGAACCAAAGAACTCCTTTATCATCTATCATGAACTTCGGGGCCTTGCCGAGGGGCATCTTCTTCTTGATTCCCTCGATACTATCGTGTCCCTTCTGTGCCTCCTTGATCTCATCAAATAGAGTCGGAGTCAGCTCGAGGTGAGCCAGAAAACCGGGGGTAACAAGCTCCAATCCCAGCTTTTCAAACTCCTCGTGCAAGGCTGGCTGTGTCTCCCTGATCATTGCATTAAGTGTGCAGGGCTTGCGGCTGAGGGCATCTGCTACCACATTGGCCTTTCCAGGATGGTAGTGAATCTCGAGATCGTAATCTTTGATCAACTCGATCCATCTCCTCTGCCTCATGTTCAACTCCTTCTGTGAGAAAATGTACTTCAGGCTCTTATGGTCTGTGTATATGTCACAACGGTGACCCATCAGGTAATGCCTCCATCTCTTGAGAGCAAGCACAACAGCGGATAGCTCCAAGTCATGTGTGGGGTAGTTCAACTCGTGCGGCTTCAACTGTCGTGACAGGTACTCAATCACCTTGCCTACTTGCATAAGAACGCAACCCAAACCAATCTTCGATGCATCACAGTACACATCAAAGCTCTTGGTCAGGTCGGGCATCGTCAACACTGGGGCGGATACCAATCTCCTCTTCAACTCCTGGAAACTGGCTTCACACTTTTCCGTCCACACAAACTTCTGGTCCTTCTTTAGCAGCTGGGTCATGGGTCGGGCGATGCTGGAGAAGCCTTCCACGAACTTGCGGTAGTATCCAGCTAGTCCGAGGAATCCTCTAACTTCAGTCTGAGTGGTCGGAGCTGTCCAGTCTATGACGGACTGAATCTTGGCGGGGTCGACAGATATGCCTCCTTCCGACAATACATGTCCCAAAAATCCGACTTCTTTGAGCCAGAACTCGCACTTGCTGAACTTGGCGTACAATTGGTGCTCACGCAAAGTCTCGAGGACTAGGCGCAAATGATCTGCGTGCTCTTCTTCGGTCTTGGAATATATAAGGATGTCGTCAATGAACACCACCACAAACTTGTCGAGGTACTTCATGAAGATCTTGTTCATGAGATTCATGAAATAGGCCGGGGCATTGGTAAGTCCGAAAGACATGACAGTGTACTCGAACAAACCATAGCGGGTCGTGAAAGCTGTCTTGGGGATATCCGACTCGCGAACCTTCAACTGGTGATATCCGGTCCTTAGATCGATCTTGGAGAAGACTCGGGCTCCGTTCAACTGATCGAACAGATCCTCGATCTTGGGGAGCGGATACTTGTTCTTGATGGTAACTTCGTTCAGCTTACGGTAGTCCACACACATGCGTATGGTGCCGTCTCTCTTGTCCACAAAGAGAACTGGCGAACCCCAGGGTGAAGCACTGGGTCGAATCAGTCCCTTCTGGAGCATATCATTCAACTGCTTCTTCAACTCAACCAGTTCTTCAGCATTCATCCGGTAGGTTCTCTGTGCAATAGGGGCTGTGCCAGGCACTAACTCGATGATAAACTCGATATCCCGATCAGGCGGCATACCGGGTAGCTCTTCCGGAAATACGTCCGGAAATTCACACGCAACCTTCACTTCTTCAAGTGGTGGCACCGAGACACTCTGATGACAGAAGGCTCGGGCAGTCCCTTCCTTGTCGGTGTACTCTATCTGAACTCCATCGGCACTTGTGAGGCTGATTGTCCTCTCAGTGCAATCTATTCGGCCTCGATATCTGGACAACCAATTCATGCCAAGTACACATCTATACCTTCTGTCCCTAACACAATCAGGTCAGCGGGGAACTCAACTCCATGAATTTCTATGGGAACTCCGGAACAAGCTAAACTGGCTCGGGTTTTGGATCCGGGTATTTGGACTATCATGGGCCTCCTCATTTCACTAGGTGACAACTTACTTCTATCCACACATGTCTTCGTAACAAATGAGTGTGATGCACCAGAATCAAACAATACTTGAGCAGGTACTGAATTAACTGGAAACGTACCCAAGATAACGTCTGCTGCCTCCTGGGCTTCCTCGGCTTGCACATGGTTCAGACGTCCCTTGGCGGCGTTGGGCGCACCGCGCTGGACGTTGTTGCGGCTAGTGTTCCCTCTGGCTGGTGCTGGAGCATTGGGGCGTGGGGCAGCATTCGCCTTATTGGTGCAGGTAACGGCGTAGTGACCCTTCTGGCCACACTTGAAGCAGATCACGTCTGATGCAGGGTCGCGGGGAACTCCGCCTGCTGGGCGCGGAACTCCACCGGGGCGAGCAGGGGCATTGGGGCGTGGGGCTGGGTAAGGGGCCCTCTGAGGCTGGGGTGCTGGCCTTGGTGGCGGTGCAGGACGCAGTCGGGGATTGCTGGATCCACCCTGCTGCATCATGCGGCGCTTGCGGTTCTCAGAGGCCGTCTTGAGCTTGCCTTCCATCATGATAGCAGCGTCGGCAAGAGACTCAAGATCGGGAAACTGCATAGCCACCAGGACAACCTGCAGCTCATCGTGCAATCCATCCAGGAAACGGTCCTTTCGCTTCTCCTCGGTGTCCACCTCCTCCGGGGCATACCTCGACAGCTGAGTGAAGCGGTCAAGATATCCAACCACAGTCATGCCTCCTTGCTTGAGGTGGCGGAACTCGTCCTTCATTCTCCGGATTAGTGCAGTCGGGATGTGCGCCTTCTTGAACTTCTCGGAGAACTCCGCCCAGGTGAGTACTTGCCCCGCAGGAATACGGGCACGCACTCCTTCCCACCAGCTCCTTGCGGTGCCGGTGAGATAGTGGGTGGCATACAGGACCTTCTCGTTGTTGCCAACAGCGGCGACAGCGAGATTGTTCTCCATGGTGCGGAGCCAATCCTCAGCATCCAACGGCTCCTTTGTCTGCGAGAACACGGGCGGGTTGGTGTTCTGGAAATCTCGGAGCCGAGACCTGGGCTCCTCATTCCCACCAGCTCCTCCGCCTCCTTGGTTGGCATTGGTGGCGGCCTGGACTAGCTGCTGGAGTGCAGCCATGTTCGCCTGGCGCTCGTCACGAGCGGCCTGGCGCTCCTCCATCAGCAGTCGCAGAAGTTGCGCCATGTTTGGGTCGGGTGGTGGCGGTGGTGCGTCACCGGATCCACCTGGGTTGGCGCGGGAGCTTCTCGGCATCCTGAGGTTGGTGCGCAAGATAAGAGGGAATTCAGTCTACAAGGGGGTAAGTCCCTAACAATCTAGTTATCAAACACAGGCAAGACTTAACAAAATAGGTAATAATCATGCAACTAGCAATCACCACATGGCAGCATACGATAGCATAAGTCTCAAACATAAACAAGTCTTACAGGTAACCAACCACATATGCAACGTCTATCACCAATCTCCAAAAGGGCATCCTACAACTAATGACGCCTAGAGGTCATCCTCCTCGCGATCATCGATGAAGTCCTCATCATCAGTGTCCGGAACCTCCTCATACTCCTCATCCATCCAGTCCTCATCATCACTGATATGGGCGTTCTCACCCTTCTGGATGTCCTCGCCATCATCCAGGGCATCGATCTTCTCCTCCAAGTCGTCGCACATACGCTTCAGGTTCCTGTTCTTCTTCTTCAGCATCTTGTTCCTCTCCTCCAGACTGGTGACCTTTTCCTGCAGCTCCTTGATAACCTTTTCCCTAGTCTCCAGCTCGATGGGGGCGACAGGAGCGGGACCATTGGTCTGGAGGGTGTAGTCATGCTTGACCCGGACCTCATCCAGCTGAGCCTGAGTCAGAGCCAGGTGCGTCTCTAGAGCGAACAGGTGATCCCTCAGAACCGGGTGAAGTACACCAGGAGTGGGATCTCCCTCACCATCGCGCATCCCGTAGTGACGGAACCGCGTGGTACCCAGCTCGTACTGGTGAAACCTCACCAGGCGAGCAATCGCCTCCTGGCAAGCTCGGCCCAGGCCCTCCTCCCAGGTACGAGCGTACACGGTGAAGCTGATAGGATCTGACCGTGGAGTCACCTCCGAACCTCGGAGCTCACACCGCACAATCAGGCGAAGCTCGGTGTCCTCCCCATTGGTGATCTGGAAAGCCCTGAACTCCGCAGCTGGGCGGTGAACGAGCACCAGCAGATCCATCAGATCCTGAGCAAAGGGCGTCTTCCCAGCCTGAGTCAGCTGAAGGTGGTGCACAGGAACTCCAGCCATCTACAAGTTTTAAGAGTTCAAGTTAGATGACAAGTGTGCAAGATTTTAACATAGTAAAACATTTAATAGGTTACTATAGAGGGGATAAGAGAGGTAAGCATTCTATACTATGCATTTGACCATCTCTTTAGTTTAGAAAATAGTTTTTGATTTCCCCCCCCCCATCCTATCTACCGACCAACCTAACTAGGCTGCTATGGTCTGAACAGAGGCTCTGATACCAAGTCTGTGGGCACCCCGGACTATATGTCCGAAGCGACCAGCTGTGTATACAGTCATGCTCCCATGATCAGTTCGCATGACACACAACTCGACATGAATATCATAGTCTCAATGTTCATACAATACCGAATACAAGTCATACATAAATAAAGTCTTACATGGCCTCATCGGGCTCAAATAGCAGCGGAAAAGCAAAAGCAGCAAGGGTAGGGCGACACAATCCACAGGGTAGATCAGAGCATAACACGTCCTAGTATTCGCCGGTAGCATCGTCGTCATATACCTGCTCCTCCAAGCCTGGCCGATGGAATAACCAGGGACAAAGCCGTGAGTACATATAAAGTACTCGCAAACCACCTAAAGAAAGAAACAAAGTTTTGTACAGGAAAATAATGGGATGGCTATATGGTGGAGTTTCTCATAGGATTGCCTATCTACTCAACATTAGTATTAAGTTGGCAAAGTTTTAAACTTGGCAAGTTTTATTCCCCACATTTCATTTGGATAAGTCAAGTCCAACCCTTTCTCAACAACACCATCATCGCGAACCATAAACTCAGTACTGGCTTTCTCATCTATTTCCCCACAAGGTGTGGCCTCACTAGCCGTCCATGACCGTGGACTCTGGCTACTCGAATAGATTTACACTCTGCAGAGGTTGTACACTTTACCCACCACATTCGATACATCCGCCGTGTGCCCCCACGGATCGTCATACTTCAGTATGCGGGTCTCGGATAATCGACCTTAGCTTTCCCCTTGTCTGCCCTAGTACAGGTGAATCCACCCCTTGCGTACTGCGGGGACTTTCCGTGTGTCAGGACATGCTCCTCTTGGACCCAAGACTGCACCGTAGTCGAAGAGTACCAAGGTTCCTTCCGACACTAAGCCTAGCGAATTTCACCCATCGACTTCGAGGGCTATCGGTTTCGTGGAATCACGCATCCATGTGTAGTTATAGGACCCCCGTACTAAGACAAACAAGCTTCCAACTAGCCCTGTCCCATACCAGAGTATAGTGGTTGTACTGTAATGCTAGACTTTTGGCGGCACAAATAGAGAGTCTTCCCAGACTTTGTCCATGCCCGACATTGTTCCACAATCCCGGCTATACCACCTTCTTAGGTGAATGCCGTACCAAGTAGGATGAAGTATGACTTTCCAAGTTATTATGTAGTACTAAGTACTAGAGTTGAGTGATGGTCTCGGCAGAGTGCCGGAATCATCGGGGTTCTACTTAGTTTTTCCCAATTAGGTAGGCTATGGGGTGGTGTGGAGTTTCTCTAATACAACTATTATAATCCCAAACCATATGACTTTAATACTAGCATGATACAATATAAATGATACCAAGAAGTAAAAATGGGTAATGTAGAGTTTGAGTTTTGACGGTGGCTTGCCTTCCTCGACGATGTACCCTGGATCGGCTTCTTCGGTGGCAAGGGAGGAGTCTTCACCTGCAACGTACGGCGTATCGTCTACACGTTGCGGAAGAAACAGATTCACCATTACAATCGGGCAAAACAAACCAAGCACACAACACTCAACTTTACTATCAAACAACTAGTAGTTAAAAGTATCAATTGTTCTAGAAATGAAATGCTAAATCAATCACCCCAAAGTTAAATATAAAAACAAGGCATTGGAAAAACTTTAATAGGACTACCACAACAAGATTTTATTAAACAAATCTTAACTAGAGTTATGTTAAGTGAGTTACTAACAACTTATTAACTTGTTAAATTCCATAATCAAGGTCATAGCAATAATATTCTGACCACATGCTAGTTTAATAATGAACTAACAATCAAAATAGTACTAACATAAGTTACAAGGGGAATAACTAGCAATAGTATTAATAATAATAATAATAATAAGAAAGGTCCCAAATTTATTTAGTCCAAAAATTACTATACACCCACAGAAAAATCAAGAATAATCACAGGAGTAAATAAAAATCAACATTACATTTTTAGGGTTTACAGGGAATTTATTAAAACTATTACTAGCTGCTAAAAAGCACAATTAACTAGTTTAAACTAAATCAATTAATTTGGCACTGCATAAAAATTATTCTAAGTATACAGAAAAAATAAAACACAATTTTCTAAACCACACAAAATTTATTTCACATTTTTCTGAGCTATGGTTATTTGTCTAGAATTATTTTAGTGCTGCAGTAATTAAGAAAAAGAAAAGAAAAAAAGTGGAGCCGGCCCATGGCTAATGGACGCACCCGGGCATTTTTTTTTTTAACGGGCCGAGCCCAGCATATTTTTTTTTTTAAAACGAAAGGGTATGGGGGCCTCCTGGCCGTTGGATCTAATTAGATCGGACGGCCAGGGGCCGTCTCCTAGCTCGGTCAGGCTGGGAGCTCGGGAGCGAGCTCCCATGGCGCCAGGGGGGCTGCCTGGCTCGCCGGCGGCCCTCCGGCGGCCGGTGGCGAGCGGCGGCGGGGGTAGAGGACGGCGGTGGGGTTCCATTTTTGGCGTCGGGGCGGTCCGTGGACGTCGGCGCGGAAATCTGCTCGGGGTAGACGATGGCGACTCGGGGGCGGCTGTGCGGTCGTCGAGGGCGGGGTTCCTCGCCGGCGCCGGCTCCGGCGAGAGGTGGCGGAGGTGGAGAGGCTCGCCGGCCTCTCCCTCCTCTCCTCTTCTTCCTCCTCCCTCCTCCTCCTTCTTCCTTTCTCCCTTCCCTCCTTCTTCTTTCTCTTCTGTTCTTCCCTCTCTTCTGTTCTTCCCTCTATTCTCCTACCGATCAGTGGGGGGGGGGGTGGAGCTGGGCTGTGGGTGGAGTGGGGTGAGGAGGGGCACAGGGGTGGGGTTTTATAGATGGGTGGAGGGGGGTGCGGGAGTGGAAGAGGGAGGCGAGCGAGCGCGCCTCCTCGTCTACTGGGGAGTCGAGACGGTAGCCAGGGCATGCGTCACCGGGGGGGCTCGGGGTTGACGTCAGCAGAGGGGGGGGTGTGTACGGGAGAGGCTAGGGTGGTTTTTTTTCCTTTTCTCTTTTTTTTCTATTAAGGTTCCTTGAAACACAAATTAAAACTAGTAAAACAATGCATCCCAAGTGTTTGTGAAAATGCCTAAACAAAAATTCTATACATAAGAAAAATAAAATCTGCGTGTTGTGGGTGGATCATGGTCGTGCATGAATTTTATTAGATCCCAATATGTTAAAAGGATTTTTAAATGATCTTTGCTTTAGTTTTCTTTACCGTGCGAAAAAGTAGTGCCGTAGGGCTTTGTGGTGATCAAAATCATCACTAGCATAATTTTTACCACGTAAATAAATAAATAAGGTTTTTATACCGAAACAAGCAAAAGAAACGGGATGCAAAACTATCTATTAGTGAGAGAGTGCGATAGTGGTACCTGATGTGACGGTCTTAATCTATTCATGTTAGGGTAGTAGTGTGGCCGTGCTTATGATCATGCCGAGATGATCAACAAGACCGGGTGGAAATCCTATGCTATTCACACGAGTACACTGACTCCACACGACAACCACCCAAGTTTAGCATGATCAACATTAAGCACACACAGTCAAACATAGATTCAACATCACAACACTTACAATCATGCAAAGTTTTTGTTAGCCCTAAATTTTTGCATTCAAATAAAGGAACTACAAAAGTTGGGATGTGACAATATGTGACAAATATCTTTATTAATTTGTCTCTAGGGCACATATCCAACAGTAACATATTAGTTTATCCTTTTGTGTTTAGTGTTGTGCTGTGATATTCTCACTGTGGCACCCTAATCTCAGCCGTGTACCCTGCGTGTATGATTACTGTACACGGATTGATTTTAGGGGCGTCACAAGTTGGTATCAGACCCAACTGCCTGTAGGAAGCCACCCAACCACTACCTGGTCGAAGTTGAGTCTAGACTTTGAAAAACTATTTTGCTAACTTAATGTTTGGCTTATGGGCCCACATCAATGTCACTACGTGTGATATATATGGTATTAGGATCCTTTTCTCCATACCTATGCTCTGGGACTCTGCTCTCTTATCCTTCCTGGTAAGTTTTACAAACTCTGACATTAGGATCACGTTCTCTTGATTCCACCCGGCGTTCTGGTGCATACCCCTTTGATTGAGTCGTGTCACAGGAGTTCTGACCCAGGTCCCGGACCGCGGATCCCATTCTCATTCTGGGCAGGCCGCGTGTTCTCTGGCACAAACTCCTATGGCCAAAAAATTTCTTGCGTCGTGATTGACATAGTGGAATCTATGTCGTGTCGTGTATTCCTTACCGCGGTCTACGAGCCGCTTTGTGTGTCCTTTTTCCTTAATTTCTACGATGTTATGCTGCCCGATTTTTCGGTTGATTCTATGTGTGGATGTGTATGTCTTATATGACTACTCCTATATATCCGCGCCTCCTCTTCGTTGTCGCATTACCTCATGCTTGTTTCTGGTATCTCGTTAGATGTTCATCGCTGAAATACCCCTGTTAAATTCTAGCAGGATGGCTGGTCGTGGTGGTCGTGGTCGTGGTCGTGGTGCCAACGATCCACCTCCGCCTCCGGACTACATGGCCACGATGATGCAACAGTTTCAGATGAACCAAGAGTTTATGCAAGGAGTCATAGATCAGCTCTAGAACCGGAATCAGAACTAGAACCAGCACCAGAACCAACCGCTTGTGGTTAATCTGCGGGATTTCATGCATCTCAATCACCTCACTTCCACCAACCTGAACAGCCGCTGGATGCCGATGATTTGCTTCGTGACATCACTCGTCAGCTGGAGTTCTCTAATGTGAGCGCTGCTGATTACGTCAACTTCGCGTCCTATTTCCTGTGTGGCCCCGCTGCTCAGTGGTGGGACACCTACAAGGGCTCGCTAGTTGAAGGGACTGTCGTCACCTGGAATGACTTCAAGACTACCTTCCGTGCTCGTTATGTTTCCCAGGCGATTATGAACCGTATGAGGGCCGAGTACCGCAACCTCGTTCAGGGCAACAAAACTGCATAGGCATATCAGAGGGAATTCCTCCGCCTCTCCCGCTATGCTGTAAGGGACCTCCCAAATGATGCAAGTAGGCAAGAGAGGTTCCGTGATGGACTCAACCCAGATCTCCAGCTTGCACTGGCTTTGCATGTCTTCCCCAACTTTGCCACCATGGTGAACCAGACTATCACTCTCGAGACCGCTCAGCTTAAGTTCGGTGGTTCGCTGAAGCGCTCCCGTGATGCTGGCTCATCTTCGGGCACAACACAGAAGCAACGCATTTGGCTTCCACAAAGTGTGTATCGTCGAACTGCCCCTGCACCAAGGCCGTCGTATGTTGCACCCCGTCTGCCTCCGCCCCCGCCGAGACAGCCGAAGTCTGAGACTGCACCCCTCCGTCCTGAAGATGGCATGTGTTTCAAGTGCCGTCAGCCAGGCCATATTTCCAGAGACTGCCCTCAGCGACAGAATAAACTGGTAGTTCACCCTGCTGGCCGCGGAAATGGTCGTGACAACAATGGGACCCTCAACTATAATATTGGGTCCAATACTCATGCTCGTGGTCATGCTTACAACATTGATGTTGAAGTAGCTCAGGAACAGCCCGCTACTGTGATGGGTACCCTCCTCGTTAACTCCATACCCGCTACTTTTTTATTTCATACAGGAGCATCGCATTCATTTATGTTTGGAGCATTTTCATCTAAGCATGGCATATACCATGAAAAGATGTGTACCCCCTTGGCCGTTAAAACACCCGGCGGCATGTGTCACGTTGACATGCTAGCACCTAACCTCACCGTCGAGATCGAAAGGATTGAGTTCCTTGTCTCCCCACATATTCTGAAAACATCCACTATTGACCTTATCTTGGGTATGGATTGGCTGAAAGCCCACGATGCCGCACTTTATTGAGGCACCAAGGTCATCCAACTCTTTCATCCTTCTGGCGCGATTGTGAGTCATACTGCCATTGTGTCGATGAATGCTGAAGCTCGTATATATGCTATGAATGCATTGAATGTCTCACCTCTCAAAGGAATTGAGAAAGTCCCAATCGTTTGTGATTTTACCGACGTATTCCGAGAAGAACTGCTGGGGATACCCCCGATTAGAGAAGTTGAATTTGCCATCGACTTGAAGCCCGGCACCGTCCCTATTGCCAAGCGCTCGTATAAGATGCCACCTCAACAACTCCATGAATTGAAGAAGGAGATCGACACGGCCCTCGAGAAAGGCTTCATCCATCCAAGTTCCTTTGCTTGGGGAGCACCTTCGCTCTTTGTCAAGAAGAGTGATGGCACAAACTATTTGGTCCAAGATTACCGACCTATCAACCAGGCCACGATACAGAATAAGTACCCCCTCCCTCAGATCAATGATCTTTATGATCAACTTGCTGGATCCACGGTGTCTTCAAAACTCGACTTGAGGTTGGGTTATCACCAAATCCGGGTCCGTGATGAGGACATCCCGAAGACCGCATTCATTACTCGTTATGGTTCATACGAGTACACCGTCATGTCCTTTGGCTTGACGAATGCCCCAGCCACTTTCTCCTGATTGATGAACTATATATTCATGGAATACCTCGACAAGTTTGTCGTAGTTTATCTGGATGATATATTGATTTACTCCAAGATCGATGCAGAACATGCTGAACATCTTCGCCTTGTGCTGGAAAAGCTTCGAGAACACAAACTCTATGCTAAGTATTCTAAGTGTGAGTTCTGTCTTCCCGAAGTAACTTACCTTGGTCATGTGATTTCCAAGGATGGCGTTGTCGTCAACCCCGAACGTATACAGGCTATTCTTGACTGGACTCCGCCCAGGATCGTCAAGCAAGTCAGAAGTTTCGTCGGCCTTGCCAGCTATTGCCGTCGTTTTGTTGAGAATTTCTCCAAGATTGCCAAGCCTCTGACTAATCTGCTTCACAAAGGCGTCAAGTTTGAGTGGACTGATAAATGTCAGGAAAGTTTTCAAGCCCTCAAGGAAAAGCTCACTTCACCCCCAGTGCTTGCTCCCCCTGATACTCAGAAGGACTTCGTGATATATTGCGACGCGTCTCGTCAAGGATTAGGTTGTGTCCTAATGCAAGAGCAAAAAGTGATTGCTTATGGCTCTCGTCAGTTGTGTGCTCACGAGGAAAACTATCCAACACATGACCTTGAATTGGCAGCGGTAATTTATGCATTGAAGCTGTGGCGACATTATCTCGTCGGTAACAGTTGTGAGATCTACACTGACCACCAAATCCTGAATTACCTGTTTACTCAACCCGACCTGAATCTCCGCCAACAGAGATGGCTCGAGACAATAGCCGACTACAACATGGGAATTTCTTACACCCCTGGAAAAGCTAATGTGGTGGTTGATGCCCTGAGCCGCAAAGCTTACTATAGTGAACTTGAAGTTCAAGTACAACAGCCAATCCTGTATGAAGAGCTCCGCAAGCTGAACATCGAAATTGTTCCGCAGGGATATGTGAACTCCCTGGTGGTCATACCAGACCTCAACACCCGCATCAAGACGGTACAACATTATGACTATGGCATTTGGAAGATTAAGCGTCGTGTCGCCAGCGGAAAGCCCTCATTCTTCACTATTGATGCAAATTATGATAATGCGGTGTACTTCAAGGGTCGTTTAGTGGTTCCGGTAGCCAAGGCCAACCTGAATTACACGTCTGATGTCATGAAAGAAGCTCATGATACACCTTTGTCGATCCACCCTGGTAGTACCAAGATGTACCAAGACATTCGTCAGCGGTACTGGTGGTCTAACATGAAACAATACATTGCTCGTTATGTTGATGAGTGTGACGTTTGCCGTCGCTTGAAAGCCGAACATCAAAGACCTGCTGGAACTCTGCAACCACTCTCTATTCTTGAATGGAAATGGGACAAGATTGAAATGGACTTCGTCACCGGATTTCCCCGATCGCAGAAGGGTCATGATGCCATCTTTGTCGTCATCGATCGATTCTCCAAGGTTGCTCATTTTCTGCCTGTCAAGGAGACGATCTCTGCTAGTTAGTTGGCAAACTTGTATGTTTCTAGAATCGTGTCGTTCCACGGTATTCCGTTGGAGATCAGTTCCGACCGAGGCAGCATTTTCACCTCAAGATTCTGGGATAGTTTCCAAGAAGCTATGGGCACTCACCTAAGCTTCAGTACTGCTTATCACCCACAGTCACAAGGCCAAGTTGAACGAGTCAATCAAGTGCTTGAAGATATGCTTCGAGCTTGTGTCATTTCATTCGGTAAGAAATGGGAGGAATCTCTTCCATTTGCTGAATTCTCGTACAACAACAGCTATCAAGCTAGTCTGAAGATGGCACCCTTTGAAGTACTATATGGATGTAAGTGTCGAACCCCTCTGAATTGGTCAGAAAATGGGGAACGAACTCTCATTGGTCCGGACATTATACAACATGCAGATGATCAGGTTCGCGTTATCCGTGAACATTTGAAAACTCTTCAGTCCCGTCAGAAAAACAACTTTGACCGCAAGCACAAGGAAATGGTCTATCAACCCGATGAATAGGCTTACCTTCGTCTCACTCCCATGAGAGGCACTCATCGTTTCGGAATCAAAGGCAAGTTAGCTCCTCGCTACATTGGCCCGTTCCGTATTCTTTCCCGGAGTGGACCAGTGGCATACCGATTGGAGTTGTCGTCGAACCTCTCTCAAGTTCACAATGTTTTACACGTGTCGCAACTCCGACGCTGCTTCAAGGTCCCTATTCGTGAAGTGGAACATGATCTGATTGAATTGCAACAGGACTTGACTTATCAAGAACATCCGAGACGCATTCTCGATCAGTCTGGACGCAAAACCCGCAACAAGACAACCAAGTTCCTTAAAGTTCAGTGGTCGAATCATTCTGAAGATGAGGGCACTGGGGAACGCGAAGATCGTCTTCGTGAAGAATACCCCGATCTTTTCCCCTCTACCGCTTAAGATTCTCGGGACGAGAATTCCTGTAGTGGGGGAGATTTGTAACACCCTCACTGTCATGAACAGTAATCACCCTTGTTAATTAATGGTTATTGTTGCTAATCACTATTGCTCATCATGCTTTGGTCAAACTTTGCTTTTGATCATCTTCGCTATCATGGTGGTTGATATCCTAACCATGTGCCAAGTGTACCTTGATCATGCCTTGTTCTTCTTTGAATCCAAACAAACCCAAAATGCCTTTTGTCGAATATTAAAAATAAGTGGAAATTAAACTTTGTTCTAAAATTATAAAACCACTTTTGTTAAATGCACAATATTCATTGGACCATGGTAAACCAACTTTGAGTATTTATCATGCCACTGAAAAATTCAAACAATTCAAACCAGTGGCTGAACAGCAAAAAATTTCAGTTGAATATTAGAAAGAAATAATAAATATTTTTCTTTTGCCACCAATCTTTTTGTGGCATCTTAATATGGGGTTACACTAATTATGCAAAGCAACTTATTTTACAAAACTCATTTGCTTGTTTGATTAAATCAAACAGTACAGCAACACAAATTGCAATAACTGGAAATTGCGAAAAGCTTATTTTTTGCCCAGTGCGAATACCCCGGCCCAACTCATCCCACCTCTCCCTTTTCTTCCACCTCCTCCTACAGGAGAGGCCGACCGATGCCATGGCAGCCGATCAGGGCCGTTGCAGCCGCACCACCTGCTCGCGTCGCTAAAGTGCTCACGTCGCCGCGGACGATAAGAACGACCCCGCGCCCATCTCCTGTAGCCCTAGATCGAGTCGTCCCTCTCCCTGTTCGTTCCACACCTCGCTCGAGAAAACGCCATGGACGCGCTGCCGTAGTCGACGCGGCCACTACGCCCCCCATCCGCCGCTGTCGTGTCCTCCAGCCTCCTCTATGTCGTCTTCGTCGCCTTGGAGAGGAAGGCGACCCGGGAGCCACCACAGCCGCGGATCGGGTCCTTCTTCATCCTCCAGCCGTCGGCTTACTTCGACGCCCCAGGCCACTCCGAGCCCTACCAGAGCACCCGGACCCCTCCATCGCTTTCCTCGGTGAGCTCCAACCCCATTCCCCCTCTTTACCGGCCAAAATCACCGTTGTAGTGCCCGTTCCCCGCCGGGCCGCCAATGACAGGGGGCTCGAGCTTCTTGCTCGCCCCGCCGCTGCTTTGCCTGGCCGCGCACAGGCATGCGCGCGCCTCGCCGCGGTGGCGGCACCCTACCCGCGTGCCCGTGGCCCGCCTCCAGCCGTCGGCGCCGCGCTGGACGTTGCCAGCCATGGCCGCCGGCAGCCTCAGCGGTGGTGGCCTGCCGATGGGCACGGCTGTGCCCCTGACTGGTGGGTCCGGCCAGTTTTCTTTAGGGGGCTAACCCCCCAAATTAAGTTAAGCACTGTTAAAAATATATATTAAGTGGACTAAGCCAGCAGTCACTTACAAGTGGGGCCCATGTTAATTAAATTGTTAGTTAAGTTAATTTGATTGCTCTGTGTATGACAGGTGGGCCCTAGGCCTATTAAAATTAATTAAACTATTATTAATAATATGTGACACTTACATGTGGGGCCAAACCCCCTTAATTAACTCTCTGGTTTAGTTAAATTGTTAATTAAACTTAGGTGTCTATGACACCTAGGCCCCATCTGTCAGATTATTATCTAAAAGAATTCATAGGAATTCCAATCAATGACATGTGGGTCCTGTGGATAATTAAATTTAATAAAATAATTTATTAGAAATGTGAGGATGACCAGTGGGACCCACTCGTCAGTTTTGACCAGTCAACCCCTCTGTGGATGATGTTGCATTTTATTAATAAAGAAAATCCAGAAATTGATTAAAATGATTTAAACTTTAAATTCAATATCTTTTAAACCGTAAGTCAGATTAAAAAACTTTATACATGAAAATTGATAAAAAAATATAACGAATACGGATACGCTATCCGTATACCAACCACACCCCTCCAATGCACCGAACATCGAACAGTCCCCCTCCGGACCGTCTGTTTGATGATTGGTCCGGTACTGTCAAAGTATCGGGATGAATTTATTCTGAACACGAAAGTTGTTCGGATTGTTTCAACTAGCACGGTTACACCATCCACACGTTTGTTGGATGTCCACGACACCTCCGGCATGAACCCTTCCCCCTCCGGACACCCTGTCCGGTTATCACCCGGAGCTGGCAGTTCATCCCCGGATGGATTCCCGCTCCGTGCAACGTGCATTGCACTGCGTTAGAACACCGTTAACATTGCATACGTCATGTCATTCATATGTTTGCTATGATTGCTTTTTGTTTACTGTTTCTTCCCCCTTTGTTCTCCGATAGACCCTGCTGCTACCGCCGACTACACCGCTGCCAGGTACGACTACTTCGTCGACGACCCTACCCCTACCGTCGAGCTTCCAGTCAAGCAAAGCCATTATCTTCCCCAGATATAGCCTATCTTTTCCGTACATTTCTTGCACTAGGCATTGTTACTGCTGCTGCTACGATTACAATCCTATTCAATTGCATAGCCTATTTTTGTCGCCCCTTGATGTACCTTCCTTTATCCTATGCTGCCTATAAAAATATATATATATATATATATATATATTATTCAGCAGTGAGCCTTGCGCATTGTAAGTTAGGATTAGATAGCGGGCCGTGACCACTGAGGGGAGTGACGCGGATACAATATATTATAATTGCAACATGTACGGTACAATGCAGACACCGCCAAAGGCCCCCTAGATCGGCTCTGCCGAGCCACCTTCAAGTGTGAGCTATCAAGGATTAATCCTTGTACTCCACTCGTTGATGACTCTGTATAGCCGCTCTAGGTACCTGAGCACGGTTGTCCTTAAAGGTAAGAGTTGGGCGACCCAACGGTGCCCGCGAGCGGTATTGCGTCGGGAACGACAGGAAGGGTAGGACCGACGTTACTGTCGTGCTTGGCCCCTGCTCGTATCTCACGAGAGATACCAAACCATGAAAGTCGAGCTCTACCGAGAGCACACGCGAGATAAGGTAAGGAGTCGGTTCACCTTGTTGTTAACCGCAGAGACTTGGTGGGACGACAGGGCAGGCACCGATGTACTGGTGGTCCTGACTGCTGTCGTTGTCCGCGGGTCAGTTAAGTCGAGGCAACGATAACGGTTGTCACGCAGGTTAATTAAAATACTAAATGGTTCAGCGGATGACTTGAGAGACCCGTTGGTCTGTACGCACTACCTACACGTGGGATTACGGTGTGGGCCCTCCGCGTCGTAGTTTCGTTCGAAAGCTCTTCAGACGTCAGCAGTACCACGGGCTGATAGCCGGGAAGCGGTCTTGTTTTCTTTGCTGCAGCAGGTCTGTTTGGATTTGCTTTTGCTTCACCGGCCAGTCTCGTAACGTGCAGGAGCGTGCAAGGGTGATGGACATAGACCCCTTGGCACATAGGATATATTCCGGCGGATGGCCTCTCTGCTGAGCCTAGGATGGGCTGCGATGTGTCGGATAGCCTCGGTGGGGCATTCCCTAACAAGGTGTACGCCACCCTGGAGATCCGAGCGTGCAGGCTGAACATTAGTGCACCCCTGCAGGGAGTTTAATCTATTCGAATAGTCGTGTCCACGGTAACAAGATGCTTTATGTTGAATCCGGATCTTATCACTACAAACTACTACTATTAATCTATTGGTTCCGTCTATTCTTCCTCGCAGGGAAGCCGGGGAGGGGAACTCGGAGGCATATATTATTATTAATTATTACAACTTACTATTATACAATGCTGCAGCAACTTCTGCTTCATTGTTACTTTATGCTTTATATAAACTGTTGGCTGTTCTCATCTTATGCTGCAAGACTCGTCAGAAGATGCTAGTCTTCGATAGGCCTAGCTTCTTATCCTTATTCTGATTTCTACCTTGCAGTCCACTATATACAACCTCCCCTTTCCATTTGATACAAATGCATAAATGCTTAGTAGCGGACGTAAGACTCGCGGGTATGCTAGATACTCACCTTTGCTTTATTTCCCCATTTTTGTTTTGCCTGATCGGCCGCTGCAGTCGACGTTGGAGCCCAGGAGCAGGAGTACCCCGGAGGCGGATACTACTACATCGAGCCCCCCTTTGACCAGGACCAGGAGTAGTTTCGGAGGCTCCCAGGCAGGAGGCCTTGCCTTTTCGATATGTATCTCTGATGTTATTCGTGCTAGCCTTCTTAAGGCAAAAACTTGACTAACTATGTTTGTACTCAGATATTATGGCTTGTATAACTTATGTATTCGGGTACGAGTCTCCCTTATCTTGTAACATATTGGTTTATCCTTTTGTGTTTAGTGTTGTGCTGTGATATTCTCACCGTGGCACCCTATTATCAGTCGTGTACCCTGCGTGTATGATTACTGTAGAATGCTTCAGGATCCTTTTTCCTCAGGATTTCACGCCTCCTCAGTCTTTAGGAAACACATCGATTACTTCAATGTTCCTCAACATTTTGTGGGGTCGACAACGGTGGTTAACCTCTTCTTCAGGGACTATTCTCCTGTGTATACTCACAAACACATCAGTCCCTTAATTTTTTTGTCATCAAATACTCCAAAACCTCAAAGGGGCACTAGATGCACTTACAGGTCTCCTTGTCTGACACCCCTCTTGCAATGGAACTTTTTCCCAGGTACTCCATTAAGTAGAATGGAAGACGAACCTGAGGATAAAATTTCTCTCACCCAATTGATCCAAGTTGTGTTGAAACCTTTATGTTGTAGAATCTGCAGGATGACTTCATGCTCAATAGTGTCAAAGGCCTTGGAAAATTCTAACTTGAGAATTATAAGAGGCAGGTGTGACTGATTGCACTGATGGATATATTCAAAAGCCCAGACCAGGCATTCTTGAAAGTATCTGGATTTGAGGAAGCCATATTGGTTCAGATGGATGCACTTGAGAATGACCTGATGCAATCTATTAGCCAGTAGCTTTGTCAGAAACTTCAGACAAGAGTTGGTCAAGGAAATGGGCCTGAAATCATTGGGGCTGACTGGAGCAAGCAATTTAGGAATGAGGGTAACAAGTGAACCATTCAGACATTCCAGTTTAAGATCCCCATTAGCAAATTGTTGGATGAGCTCTAAAAAATCAGCTTCAACAATATGCCACATTTCTTTAGGAAATGCCCATTAAACCCATCAGGTCCAGGGGCTCTATCAGCAGGTATGTCTTTTAGGACAGCATCAATTTCAGCCTTTGTAAAAGGTGCTGATAAATCCTCAAGCCCCATGACTGGTTGGATTAGGTCATGGAGGTTAAACCTCATATCAATCCCATGAGAGACTCCCATCCTGCTTTTGAAAGAATTCCAAAGGAGGCCAGCCATTTGAGTATGATCAGAGAATACAGATCCATCAGGAGCAGATAGGCTGGCAATGGAATTCCTCCTCTATTTCTTAGAGGCCATGGCATGGAAGAATTTTGAATTTTCCTCTCCCACCAAGATCCCTCTCACTGTATACCTCTGTTTCCAATATATTGAGTGCATCTTTAAAAGATGCTCATGGTGCAGTTTGACAATCTTCCTGAAATTAAATTCAGGTATGGTTAGCGCTCTGATTTCCTCAAGATGATCAACGGCAAGAACCACATGGGAGCATCTGGCAATGTTCTTTTTAATAGAAGGGAGTTTAGCAGACCATTTCTTCAAGTCATATCTCAGTCTCTTAAATTTTCTTGAAAGCACGGCTGCAGCAGAACCAGGGGCAACAGGTTTGTTCCAAGAGTTGGACACACAGTCTTGGAAGCGAGGATGGTTAGACCAGTAATTCTCAAATCTGAAGATATTGCACTTTGGGATAGAAGTGTCAATTGAAACAATGCAAGACACAAGATCATATCCAGTCTTACCCATAGGGAGAACCATAGTGTTGGGGTATAGGGAGATCCAAGAGCTGGAGGTAAAGAACCAATCCAACTGCTCTAGGAGGGGATCAGCCTGCATGTTGGACCAGGTGTAGGATCTACCTTCGAGAGGCAATTCCAGGAGACCCAGGTGGCGAATAATCTCATTAAACATGAAAATGTCATTGAGATCACCATCAGGACGATTTCTGTTTTCCAAAGAGCGTATAAAATTAAAATCTCACAAGAACAACCAATTCTCCTCGTCAGGGATGTTGATGTTGTAAAGCCATTGTACAAAATCATCACGCAGCTGGCCAGAGCAAGGGCCATAAACATTAACCATGGACCATTTCTTAGCATTATGCACCGATGTAAATGAGACAATTGTTTCCAAACTTAGAGCTTGGACAAGGGTTCCACTGAACATGGCAGAATTCCGAGCCACAAGGATGCCACCAGAAGCTCCCACAGATGGCGAATAAACAAAATTGTGAAAGCGTCGGGGACAGAAATTGCGTACCATACGCAAATCAATAGATTGGCATTTCGTTTCTTCGAGACAAATAATAGAGCAGTTACTTTCATCAATTTTAGAGCGTAGATCTCTTTGCCTGTCATTAGAGTTGAGTCCACAAACATTCCAACACAACACATGCCAGTTACGGTAAGTTTTACTATCCATAAGAAACCAATATTAAAGTATCTAACACCATGTCTGCCCAACAGACATGTAACTGAACACCGCAAAAGATTAAAGCATCGAAAGAGTAGCAGTAGGGCCGGGGGTCCAAAAAAGGACACCCCACCACGGTAAACTCTAAAACTAAACTAATCATGAGGAACTATTGGAAGGTTCAGCAGTCGGGCAAGCCGTAAACTTGTCCGTTGAGAGATCTTCAGGTGCAATACCAAGGGAGATCCCCAGCTCTTGCATAGCTCTGATGGGTGTGGGTGGCGGAACCACACCATCTTCATTGTCCTCATCAACACTGGCATCGTTCTGGTCTTTCTCTTCATGGATGCATGTCACGATGATCTTCTGCTTTTTCTCTCGTGGACGCCGCAGAGGATAAGGCTTGATTGGGATAGCAAAAGGTAGGTTTAAAGCTAGATTTCCTAGCAACACTGCTCGTCACCCTCCTTGTGGAGAAATCATCCTCATCACATAGCTAAGTGGAAGATGATCTTGTAGAACGTCTACGCTTGCCCAGAGTCGGTTCCTTAGTACCAGCAAAAATCAGACCATCGACAGCAGAGTCAAGAGATTCCTGCAACTGGGTAGAGGCACTTGGAGCTTCTGAGGTTTCATACAAAGGTTCAGGTTGCTCCAAGAGCAAAGTGGCACTTTGAACGAAACAATTCGAGCCCATGTTCAGAAAATCAATCCAATCACCTTCGGGCTGGGCCATTGGGGGCAAAGGGAGCTGTTGCAGGCTAGGAGGGACAGATTTCAGAAGCAACTCAGGGAGCAGGTTCCTGAAACATCTTTCCCATATCATCTGGGGAGGCAGAGCTGGTCCAAAAGGGATGATGGCCATGCCAACATGTGGAGGGTCAAAGTGAACCAGGGGTTGCTGATATGGAACAATAGCCCAAGATGCAGCATTATTGTTCACCGGTATTTGCTACACCTGCTGGACCTCTTCCTCCATAACATGAACATCAGAAGAGCATTATTGTTCACCGGTATTTGTTGTTCCTCTATAACATGCTCATGCTGAGCAACATTTTCACCACTGCCATTATTCCATGCTGGCAAGCCCTCATGCATGGGCTCCTCATCCTCATTTTCACCATTGTGATCGTTGTCTTCTTGCTGCTGCATGTGCGGGGCATTCCACCCAAGAGCAGTGTATGGTGGAAGAGCCCACATTGGCGGTTGTGGGACAAAATCTCCTAGAATAGGGTGAGGATTGCCATCTAAAGGCATGAAATCTTCATCCACCGGCAGCAGGGCGTCAGCAAAATTGGCAGTAAGGATGTAGATAGGCGCTTTCCAAGAAAAAATTGAGCCTCCCCAATTTGCAAAATCAGTGAACACCACATCTCTCGGGACCAGAGCATTTTCCGGAAAAGAAGCACGGATTAGAGTACGGACCAATCGCATGTCGGTATGTTCCCAGGAGATGAACTGACCAAAAGTGCCAATCATCTCAGAGAGGCGGCGAGTGTTGCGGTAATCCAAAGGAACACCGATGAGCATTAACCAACCAGTGAGATGACCATGTATAGCACGAAACCCCTCACCCTGGTTATGAGGGATAAACCTATCAAAGATCTCGTCCCCTTGCTCATCAAGACCCAAAGAAAATGGAGCATGTTGGATAAAAGACTCTAACAATGAGGTTCTGAACCTCGAACAAACCTACTCCCTGGAACCAAGTCTGAGAGGATTGGACCATCACCTGAAGATCTTGTGTCAGTAACTGCAGCACTTTCTCGTGACGGATGCCGACTAGATGCGCTGGAGGATCTGGCTCGACGATGGCCACCATATACTGCTCATGCATCCGCGGCGGAGCCTCGGTGATTGGGTAGAACGTTCGCGGGAAGCGTTCGGGACCACCATCGACAATGTCGAGCCCGGCCGCCGGGAGGCACCGCCTGGGGTCAAGTGCAAAGGTGGCCATTAGTGAAAAGTAGGAACATAATTGACTGGGAGCGTACCAAGAATGACATCAGAAGAGTCATCAGTCTCTTGCACGTCCATTTGGGTATCCTCCGGCACGGGGTGGAGCATTCTGATTCTGGTTCTAGGGACACTCACGAGAGTAGTGACCTTCCTGGCCACACTTGTAGCAGGCTCCAAAGACAGTGCGGGCAGCTGATACGCGAGAGAGGATAATTTCTTCTCGCCCTTCGTTGGTTACCCCAAGTGGAAGGTGAGATGCAGTGTAGCGGCAAGTTGCTCTCGGTGAAGATACTGAGGTTTTAAGATTGTCTCCCGTAGGACTCCGGCAATGATAAGTAGGTGGCAAGAAAACAATGGCACCGTTTACGACAAACGTTGCTTCCTTGACCTGGACCTGCACACAACCCAAATAACTTTGCTCCGAACGAAGTTCAGAGAGGTTGTCAATCTCTCCGGTCTTGTTGTTTACAAAGGATCAAAACACGAGGGATAATGATAATGATGATAGAAACTGAAAGTAAAAGCAAAAAATTAAATAAGCGTGTAAACAATGATGAGAATATGGACCGGGGTCCCGTGATGTTCACTAGTGATGTCTCTCTCCCAAAAGACGATAAAACTGCTATGCGAGGTAAACAAATTACAGATGGGAAATTGAAAGGATTATAAATGCACCACAATGCTAACTATGCTACAAACGAAAGGAAGAGGCTCAAAAGCATGGGAAGTACGCAAAAATAAGTAGACCGACATCCAACTTCATCTACTACTAATCATCCACCTTGAGATATCTATCCAGAACATCTCGCTGGTATTAAGTTGCGAGCCCCACCCAAACTGTAAACCCAAAGCAATAGACAATTGCATTAAAAATAACTTTGCGTAAAGTAAACAATCCTTGCAACCGCGGTTACAAGCACCGTTGTACTCCCCCTTTTGGCAACAGCACATCCCATAGACTCATGTTTCTGTCACTCAAGTGTGTCATCAGGGGGCATGAACCCACAATCGAGCATAACGTTCCTCTTGGAGTCACTACCTACTACTTGGCCTAAGCAATAATTACTTAGGAACAAAAATATAAAAGATAAGAACCAAATATATTACTCTATCACAATCTGAACATAATCTCATAATCCATCAGATCCCATCAAACTCAGCATAGCAAAAGCAGAGAGATTACATATGTGCCTCGATCATGTAGGGCAGCTCACGAGGTCTAAAACCATGAAGAACAAAGAGGGGAGGAGAACATCACATAGCTACTGATCACGGACCCATGCTCCAAAGGAAACTTCTCACGGCACATCCAAGAAGCGTCCATGGTGGAGGGGAAGCTCCTGGAGGTCGATCCTCCCTCCGACAGGGTGCCGGGAAGAGGTCTCCTGGCGCTCCCGATCTTGGAAGCGCGGTGGCGGTGGAACAGAGGCGAGATCACCGAAAAGGGTTTTGTCTTCGGAAGTTTCACGTCACGGGAGATATATAGGCGAAGGGGGGCAGCCAGGGGGGCCACCAGGGGTCCAGGCGCCCCCCTGGCGCGGCCAAGCCCTAGGCCACGCCAGGTAGGCGTCTGGCGCCCTGGTGGGTCCCACCTGGCCCCCCTTCGGGACTCCGGAAGGTTCCTTCACGCTGATTTTTTATCTAATTTTTCCCAAATTTTTGGAGCACTTTTTATACGGGGCAAAATTGAAATAGAAAAACAGCAGAAAACAGAAACTGGCACTGGGGTGCACTGAGTTAATAGTTTAGTCCAAATATGAACAAAAGTGTATGAAAGTGTATCTATATCATAGAAATGTCACACAAAACATGCATGGAGCAAGTAGAAATTATCGATACGTTTGGGACGTATCAACATCCCCAAGCTTATGATGGCTCATCCCCAGACCACTAGCCAGGTACAAGTCAATTTGATCCACTCATTTTCGATATTTTGAGCACTTATGCAATGGATGAGCGTAAGCACGAAAGTTGACACTTAGGATGGCAAAGAGAGAGATATGGTGGAGAAGGAAGACAAAAAGGATGAGAAAGGCTCAGATCAATGAGGACAATCATAGGCGAGATGGCCAAATGATAGATATGATGTGAGGAGTAGGGATTGCCATGCAACAGATGCACATATGAGCTAAAAATCTCTCCAATGGAACTAGTGGGGGTGCATCTAACTTGCTCGCTCATGAAGACCTAGAGCTCTTTTGAGGAGGCTCATCCTTAGAATATGCAAGCGAAGTTCTATAGTGTGAAGGTCCCCCCATAGCTATATGCATGAATGATCATCTCTATGGAGTACAAGGATAAGAGGGAGTACTAGTGTGGATCTTTCAAAAGGATAGTAGTGTTGCCCCTTTCTCTCTTTTTTTTCTTTTTTCTATTTTTTTGTATTTTTTTGGTGGCCTCAATGGCTCTTTCTATTTAACTCTCGTTTGTCCTCTTTGGGATTTTTATTTTTTCCACTTTGGGATCTTTTCCTCATTTAGGGCAACACTCTAAATGACAAGAGGGTATAGAAGATCTTTCACACTTTACAAGGTACTAAAATCATAAAGAAGATGTAGCTATCATGATGTATGGAATGTATGCCGCTTCCAGTGTAGCAGGAACATGTATGACATGAAGATCAAGTCATGAAGAGGTGGATGTTGCATGGCAATATATCTCGGAAAGGCTATGGAAATGCCTTTATAGGTAGGTATGGTGGTTGTTTTGAGGAAAGATATAAGGAGGTTTATGATGACAGAGCGTATCATGGCAAGGGTTTGTATGTACCGGCGAAGGTGGACGCCAACTCTTGGAGTGAGAAGAAGGCAATGCACGGCACACGAGAGGCTAGAAAATATGAGGAGGTTGAAGTGTCAACTTTCAATACTTACATTAGTCCAAAGAACTCATGCACTTATTATCGGTAACTCTCAATATAATAAGGAGGTTCACAAAGAGACAAGTACCCCGAGGAGGAGTGTATGGAGGTTTGGTTATCCTTGCGCATCCTCGACTCATGGTACATCAGTGTACTCTACCATTCGATCCCTCCAAACATTAGCGATCCATCTAGTAGCTAGAGTTCTCAACTAGTTTTGTAGGTTTTTTAAAATAAACACGAAATTCCCAAAATACGACACCAATCACTAATAGGCTAGATCTCTTGACACCAAAAGTTCAAACATTACTCACATCAATACCTCAAAACTATTGCACGTTACTACTAAAATTAAATAGCAACCTCAATTACCTACTTTCAAGACAACTCAGTGCAACAACCAACTCTTTTAACAAGATAAACATGAACACTAAAGAGAGTTTGTAACAACCCAGAGCCAGTAAAAGTAATCACTACAGTGATCCCCTTGGTAATGATCATCACCGTTGTTAATCAAGCCATGATCAACTTTGGAAGCCATGATCAACTTTGATCATAGCTCTGTCAAATTCCAACCCTGATAAGATTTTCAAATTGGGTGGATTATAAATCTTGCTCCAAGAATTTTGGGAGATTATTAATCACCTTGCAAATAAATAGACCAATCATACCTAGCTTTTAGAACAATCCCAAGTCAATGATAATTATGAAATCAATGATGTTGGGTTATCAAAATTGTCATGGAAATTAAAATGAAAATGAAAATCATAGTTGGACCATAAATGATGAAACCTATTAAAAAATGTCTAGCAATCATTAGGCCATGTTATTATAGTAAGGGATATTTTATCAAAGTGTTTTATTAATGTTAAGAAATAAAAACAATATCTTGAAAAATAAATAAAAGTGAAAATAAAACTTAATCCAAAAATATTGCAACCACTTTTATTAAATGCCTAAAATTCAGTAGATAATACTAAAATAGTAATGGTACTTTATTACCATTTTTAAAAATTCTAAACAAATCAAATAGTAGCTAAGACAGCCCCAAATTAATTATTTTAGATAAAACAAAATTCGAATGGATTTTTTATAGTCACCAAACTTGTTATAGCTTTGCCATGTAGTGAATGATAAATAGTGGAGCAATTTTCACTGTTGACTAAATTCAAATGCTAGCTAATTAGATTAGGAATAGATGAAAACAAAAGGCAAATATAGGAAAAATGTTAAAGCTCTACATGTCACCCAGGGCAACTCCCCACCGGGTCTGCTTGGCCCAGCCCACTCCCCTCTTCCTTGTCCTTCTCCCTGTTCCTCTGGCACAGTCGACATGGCCACTGTCGCCATGCCGTCGTAGCCGAACCCGGCTCCATCTCGCCCCGTTACAGGGCACCGCGGAGGTGATAAAGAGGCCACGCACCCTCAGTCGACCCTAACCCTAGCCACCCCAACCTTTTTTCCCTCCCTGCCTCTCCCTCACTCGTCTCACACATCCCGGGTCGCCATGGGCGCGCCCCATGAGCTCGCGCGGATAACGACCTCCTCCCGCCATGTTAAGCTATCAAGGAGCTCCGCCGGCCTCCTCCGGTCCACCTCCGTCCCCGATTTGAGCCACGACACCGCTCACGCCGTGAATTGGGCCACCGCCTCTCCACGGTCGACGCCGCGCCGGCTGCAATTCCTGCCGGCTCCGTCTTCACCTTGACTCCCCGAGCGCGACATCCGCCCCCCTGTGAGCTCCTTCGTCATTCCCCTCTCTGCCCTCCTCCATTTCGTCGTCCTAGAGCCACACCCGTCGGCGTCGTAGCCACCGTCGCCATGGTCGGGCATGCCCCTGCACACCTCGCCGCGTCCGTGTGCGCTTGCTGCCCCGCACGCACCCCTGGCCACCCACCGCAGTCCACGCCGGCGCCTGCCCGCCTCGCCTGCCCGCTCCCTGAAGCCCCCCCTCACCGGCACAGCCTCGCCGGCGATGCACTCGCTGGCTTAAGCCAGGGGGTTAAATCCCCCATTAGGGCCACTAATCGTCATGGCCGGTCTATGGAATGTGGGGCCCAATCCCACTTAAGTATCTGCTAAATTAATCTGAGTTAAATAACCCCTATGCCACTTACGTGTGGGTCCCATCCCATTAGATAAATCCCTGTCATTTTCATAACTTGTTTTAGACATAAGTGAATGACATGTGGGCCACCCCTACTGTTTTATTAATTAAAATTGTATTTATTAAATATGCCTATGACATGTGGGACCCACTGGTCAGTAGGTCTCACTTGTCAGTGTTGACTGGTGAAATACACTGTTCTGGATAATGTTTGAATTAATAAATAAAGGATATTCAGAAAATGATTTAAAATTATTAAAACTTTGAAATTAAATATCTTTTAAACTGTAATTAAGATTCAAACACTTTATACATGAGAGTTGATCAGAAAAATATGTAGAATACGAATACGCTATTGGTTGGTCTACTACCCCCCCTCTAACATACCGAACATCGAACCGTCCCCCTCCGGACCGTTTGTCCGATGATTGCCCGATACCGATAAACTATCCGGATGAATTTATTCTGAACACGAAAGTTGTTCAGAATATATCAACTAACTCGGATACACCAACCAAACGTTTGTCGGATGTCCACGACACCTCCGGCATGGTACCTTTACCTTCCGGGCCATCTAACGATAATCACCCGGAGCTGGCAAATCATCCCCGGATAAATTCCTGCTCCGAGCAAATCACCGAACACTACGTTAGAGTCTCGTTGCTTTGTATTTCCTGTCTCATACATTTGTATTGCTATTATTGTTTTTTATTTACTGTTTCTTCCCCCTCTCATATTGTCTGGTAGTCCCAACGACCGATGCCGATGCTCCTGTGATCGACTACGTCATCGACGACTGTACCCCTACCCGCGAGCTTCCAGACAAGCAGAGCCATTTTCCTTCCCCAGATATCACCTATCTTTTCCGTACATTTCTTGCACTAGGCATTGTTACTGCTGCTGCTACGTTACAGTCCTATTCCATTGCATAACCTATTTTTGTCGACCCTTGATGTACCTTCCTTTATCCTATGTTGCCTATATATATATCTTATACAACAGTGAGCCCTGCGCATTGTTAGTCAACTAGGATTAGATAGCGGGTCGTGATCACTCTGGGAGTGAACGCGGATACGATGATTATAACTGCATAGGTACGGTACAATGCAGACACCGCGTAAGGCCCCTAACTCGGCTCTGCCGAGCCACATCAAGTGCAGCTATCGAGGAGTAATCCTCGTACTCCACTCGTTGTTGACTCTGTATAGCCGCCCTAGGATCCTGAGGCACGGTTGTCCTTAAAGGTAAGAGGTCGGGCCACCCAATGGTGCCCGCGAGTGGTATTGCGACGAGACGACAGGGAGGGTATGACCAGTGTACCGGTGTGCTTGGCCCCTAATCGTTGGCCGCGAGAGTTAGCAAACCACGAAAGTCAAGCTCCTCCAGGAGCACACGCGAGACAAGGTAAGGAGACGGTTCACCTTGTTGGTAACCGCAGAGACTTGGTGGGACGACAGGGCAGGCACCGATGTAATGGTGGTCCTGACTGATGTCGTTATCCGCGGGTCAGTTAAGTCGAGGCAACGAGAACGGTTGTCCCGCAAGTTAATAAAATGACTAATGGTTCGGTGGATGTCTTGAGTTGGCTATATGCCATGTACGCACTACCTACCCGTGGGAATTATGAGTTATGGGCTCCCCTGCTTCATAGTCTCGTCCGAGGACTCTTCAGACGTCAGTAGTATCGCGGGCTGATTGCCGAGAATTCGTGTTGTCTTATTTGCTCGTGCGGTGATGTCTTATTTGGTTTGCTTATGCTTTACCGGCCAACCACGCACCGTGCAGGAGTACGTCGGGGTTGGGGTCCAAGGCCCTGCGTACTTAGGATTTAGACCGGCGGATGGCCTCTCTGTTGAGTTTGAAAGATGGTCTATGGAGTGTCGGATAGCCTCGGTGGAGCATTCCCTAACAAGGTGCCCGCCACCCTGGAGATCCGTGTGTGTAGTGTAACACAAGTGCACCCCTGCAGGGAAGATTAATTTATTCGAATAGCCGTGTCCACGGTAACAGGACGCTTTATGCTGAAGCTGGATCTTACCACTACAAACTATTATTATTAAACTGTATGGTTCCGGGTTTTCTTCCTCGCCGGTATGTCGAGGAAGGGATCTCGGAGGCATTGCTAATTATTACAACTTATTATTATACATTGCTGCAGCAACTTCTGCTCCATTGTTACTTTATGCTTTATATAAACTGTTGTCTATTCTCTCCTCATGCTGCAAGACTCGTCGGAAGATGCTAGTCTTCGATAGGCCTAGCTTCTTACCCTTATTATGATTTGTATCTGCAGTCCACTATATATAGCCTTCCCTTCCTTTTCATAAAAATGCATAAATGCTTAGTAGCGGACGTAAGACTCGCGGGTAAGCTAGATACTCACCTTTTCTTTATTTTCCCCCTTTTCGTTTTGCCTGATCGGCCGCTGCAGTCGACGTTGGAGCCCAGCAGCAGGAGTACCCCGGAGGCGACTACTACGAGGTCGTGTTCCCTGTCGACCAGGAGTAGTTCGGTGGATCCCAGGCAGGAGGCCTTGCCTTTTCGATATGTATCTCTGATATCATTTGTGCTAGCCTTCTTAAGGCAAAACTTGACTAACTATGTATGTACTCAGATATTATGGCTTGTATGACTTATGTATTCGGATCCTCGTGATCCTTGGTATTTGAACATATTGGCTTATCCTTTTGTGTCTAGTGTTGTGCTGTGATATTCTCACCGTGGCACCCTAATCTCAGCCGTGTACCCTGCGTGTATGATTACTGTACACGGATTGATTTTGGTGGCGTCACAGAGTTCCAGCAACAAACTAAACAAAATCCAAGATCTTTCTAAAGACAAACTAAAACTAAAACTTAAACATGGAAGTAGCTACGAAAAGATAAAGAACACACAACAGTAAAAAGATAAGCATGAAAAATCCTATGATGTGTTCTAGATTGGAGTGGAGCGTGTTTCTCTCCCACACAAAGTAAGACGGGGTCTAACTTGATATGAACAGAAAGCACAAATAAAGAAAACTAAAAATAAAACCTAAGCGCGAGACGCTCCAAGCATAGCACATAACGCATGAAGTGATAAAAATATAGTGAGACGAAGGACGAACTGATGATTGTTGATGGAGAAGGGGATGCACGAGGGCATCCCCAAGCTTAGACGCTTGAGTCTCCTTGAATATTTATTGGGGATGCATGGGGGCATCCCCAAGCTTGAGCGCTTGACACTCCTGGATCTTCTTTCATCATCTTCCATCGCACACTTGAAAACTCCCTTCATATATAACTCATCATAAGCTGATTAGAGAGGTTAGTACCCTTAATAAAATATTTTTCCCCAATGGATATAAAGATATTCTTGAAGATCTACTGTTTCTCAAGATTGCCAAAAGGTTTTTGCAAATAAAAAGCAAGCTTAAGGTTTGCAAGAGTAACGAAAGGAAAAACATGGCAGAATCGGTGAAAAACATAACAGCAGGTAGTAGAGAATTTTTTTTGGGGCACTTCTGCAACTCAAATCAAAAAACTTAGAACATAAGAAAGTTCCGCGATTGTATAGAGCACACTGTGTAAAAATTTGAGCTCAAAAAGATGAACTGGTGATTTGATCCGATATTTTCTGTCAAGAAGATAGAATCTGCTTTCTGGACAGCATGGTACAACTTTTGCTTCCCTTGTCATATGAGGCTATAACTTGGCAAAAAACTTGAAAATAAAGATACAATGATGTTGCTACAGTAGTAACAATGATCAAGACCACTAAAAACAGAAGTAAAAACATCTTGCGTTGCCTCCCAACAAGCGCTTTCTTTTACGCCTTTAAGCTAGGCATAAGGCAAAAGATCAAGTTGTATCAATCGAACCATCATCAAGATCATCAAAAAGCTCTTCAATTGTACAACTAGTCTTAAGAGGTCTTTCAAATAAAGGCCTAATGAAGATACTTCTAGGGATAAAACCATAAGGCGGAAAATAAATGGGAGTTTCATTTATGAATTTATCAAAGAGAGGTATTTCTTCCAAAGTTTTCACGGTTTCAACTTCCTTGGCAATGGGTGGTTTATTTTTGGGTCGGGGAACCTTAGGTACATAATTGAACTTAGGTTCCTACCTTGCCGGAGTCTCTTTCTTTTTTGGTTTGTTTGAGGAGAAAGTAATTCCTAGAGTTTTAATGATTTCGTCAATCTTATCAATCCTAGAAGGATCCATATCATGGAATTTGATGGTCTCCAAAGTTTTAATAAGTTTATGCATGGAGCTATCAAGTCTATTCAAATTCCCTTGAATCTTGCGATCCAACGCATTTATCCTAGTTATACTTGGTATTTGTAACTCTATCTTTTCAATATTTTTCATAATGTGGGCTAGAGTTATATCTTCTTTTATGCTAGCAACAGGGAGATTTCCAACAAGATTTTCAATAATATTAAGAGACTCCAAAATTGGGGCTTCTAGGAAATTCCCATTGATAGCAGTATCTAATATGAACCTATTCCAAGGAGTAATCCCAACATAAAAATTTCTAAGCAGGATAGTAGTGGATTGCTTCTTGGTGGCTCTTTTTTGAGAATCATTAATTCTATACCAAGCATCTTTTAAACTTTCACCACCTTTTTGTTTAAAGGTGAGAACCTCTGTCTCAACAAAGGAAAAAGGACCAGACATAATGACAGCGAGTAGCAAGATAAATAAAAAAAATTGTGATTTTTGATATACGATACAAAGATAAAAACTCAAAGGTAAACTAACAAGACTAAAAAGTAAAGGTAAAAGGTAGTGGGCAACTACCCTATCTTATCACTCGGAGTCCCTGGCAACGGCGCCAGAAATTTGCTTGATACACGAGAGAGGATAATTGCTTCTTGCCCTTCGTTGGTTACCCCAAGTGGAAGGTGAGATGCAGCGTAGCGGTAAGTTTCCCTCGGTGAAGATACCGAGGTTTTAAGATTGTCTCCCCTAGGACTCCGGCAATGATAAGTAGGTGGCAATAAAACAATGGCACCGTTTACGACAAACGTTGCTTCCTTGACCTGGACATGCACACAACACAAATAACTTTGCTCCCAAGGAAGTTCGGAGAGGTTGTCAATCTCTCCGGTCTTGTTGTTTACAAAGGATCAAAACACAAGGGATAATAATAATGATGATAGCAACTGAAAGTAAAAGATGAAAATTAAATAAGCGTGTAAACAATGTTGAGAATATGGACCAGGGTCCCGTGATGTTCACTAGTGATGTCTCTCTCCCAAAAGACGATAAAACTGCTATGCGAGGTAAAGAAATTACAGATGGGCAATTGACAGGATTATAAAAGCACCGCAGTGCTAACTATGCTACAAAAGAAAGGAAGAGGCTCAAAAGCATGGGCAGTACGCCAAAATAAGTAGACCGAAATCCAACTACATCTACTACTAATCATACACCTTGAGATATCTATCCAAAACATCTCGCTGGTATTAAGTTGCGAGCCCCACCCAAAGTTTAAACCCAAAGCAACAGACAACTGTATTAAAAAGAACTTTGCGTAAAGTAATCAATCCTTGCAACCGCGGTTACAAGCACCGTTGTTTTCCCCCTTGTGGAAACAACACATCCCCTAGACTCATGTTTCTGTCACTCAAGCGTGTCATCAGGGGGCATGAACCCACAATCGAGCATAACGTTCCCTCTTGGAGTCACTACCTACTATTTGGCCAACGCAATAAACAGCAACGGAGAACATGCAAGAATTACTTAGGAACAAAAATATAAAAGATAAGAACCAAATATATTACTCTATCACAATCTGAACATAATCTCATAATCCATCAGATCCCATCAAACTCAGCATAGCAAAAGCAGAAAGATTACATATGTGCCTCGATCATGTGGGAAGCTCACGAGGTCTAAAACCATGAAGAAAAAAGAGGGGAGGAGAACATCACATAGCTACTGATCACGGACCCATGGTCCAAAGGAAACTACTCACGGAACATCCGGGAAGCGTCCATGGTGGAGGGGAAGCTCCCAGAGGTCGATCCTCCCTCCGGCACGGTGCCGGGAAGAGGTCTGCTGGCGCTCCCGATCTTGGAAGCGCGGCGGCAGCGAAATAGAGGTGAGATCGCGGAAAAGGGTTCTATCTTCGGAAGTTTCACGTCACGGGAGATATATAGGCGAAGGGGGGCAACCAGGGGGGCACCAGGGGTCCAGGCGCCCCCCTGGCGCGGCGAAGCCCTAGGCCACGCCAGGTAGGCGCCTGGGGCCCTGGTGGGTCCCACCTAGCCCCCCTTCGGGACTCTGGAAGGTTCCTTCACGCTGATTTTTTATATAATTTTTCCCGAATTTTTGGAGCACTTTTTATATGGGGGAAAACTGCAATAGAAAAATAGCAGAAAACAGAAACTGGCACTGGGGTGCACTGAGTTAATATGTTAGTCCAAATACGATCCAAAGTGTATGAAAGTGTATCTAGATCATAGCAATATCACACAAAACATGCATGGAGCAAGCATAAATTATCGATACGTTTGGGACGTATCAGCAGTTGGGTTGCCAGGTGGAGCAGGGTGGAATGGAGCTGGCGGGCGAGGCGCCACAAAGGATGGCCTCGGGGGATTGTTCTGGAGGAACATGCTATTGGGGATCCAGATTCTGCGCTTCTGAGGGCCTGAACTGGAAGAACCGTCATCTCTAGGGTGCTTGCGGAAATCTCCGGGAGTGTTCATATCCTCCGCCTTGATGGCCTTGTTGACAAGAACCTGGAATGTGGCGAAGTCATGAAGATTGAGATCACAACGAAGTCCAGAATTGAGTCGCTTGCAGAACCCCTCTTGATTCTTGGAGTCAGTGGAGACCTCCTCAGAAGCATAGCGGGCAAGACGGTGGAACTCCTGACTAAACTCATCAACAGACCTTCTTCCTTGGTTGAGATTGAAGAACTCCTCTCTCTTGCGGTCCATGAGTCCCTTAGGAATGTGATGCTCGCGAAAAGCGCCACAGAACTCATTCCATGAAGTCAAATGTCCAGCTGAACGCATGTTCAGGAAGTTCTCCCATCAAGAGCTAGCTGCACCCTCAAGGTGGTAGGTCGCATAGTTGACTCTGTCACCATCTGCAACATGTCCAGCATAAAGCTTGCGCTCGATGCAGCGGAGCCAGTCATCGGCATCAAGGGGCTCGGTGGAGTAGCTGAAGACCGGAGGATGAAGACGGATGAAGTCATTCAGCTACATCAGCTCATTACGTTGTTGGGCGGTGTTTCGGGCAATGGTTTCCAGCAACTGATGGGAGTCCCTTCTATTCCTTTCGACCTCCATCAAAGCCTGATCCATCATGGGTGGCGGTGGAAGGTTGCCTTCCTCCGGATCATTCCCACGAGCATGGGCGCGACCAAGGTGGCCACGGGTTCCTTGAGACATCCTGAAGGATAAAATCAAAGTCAAACAGAGTTTATTGGAACAGTCTAAACAAGGTATTGAATGTACTGGAAGAATCACAGAGCACAGGAAGTATTCATCTTGACAACATGGTGTTAAAAGCATACAAGCCATATATACACAAGCTATCATACAAACCATACATAGTTTTAGTAAAAGCTCCAAGCTAATACAAACGTGATGAAGATGGTACATCCTTCAGAGGCACACTGACTTCCTATACATTATTTATCTAAGCCTCTGGAACTTAGAACACCTTGCATACTACATACTAAAGATACTACTACATCCTCACTAGAGAAAGACCACAAGCGGTCTCACTCATCTCCATATCCGTAGTAGTCCTCATAGAAGTTACCCAAGGAACCCGATAGCTGAAGGTGACCATTGGGAAACACGGTGGCCTGCGGACCCTGATATCCATTTGGGCAAGGATGGGGCCTAGGTCCAGTGTAGGGTGGAAGTAGAGGACCACGGGGTGGGAAAATGCCTCCAATCTCGGGCCAAGCAACTCGAGAAGGCATCTGCGTCCTGACAGGATAGATCACATCATGCTCCAAATAACCAACACTCACAGAGCGAGCCAGGAGTGTAAGTGCTCGCAGAAAATGGGCACGGGTGGCGTGAAGCTCGAAATGAAGGGGACGTGCATCACGATCCCTATCACAAGCGTGCTGAGCAGTGGTCTGGAGCAAAGGATCCTCCAGGGAGTGATCTGAGTACAAACCGGTGTAATATCCCTCTTCTCCTGGAAGTGCAGCAGGGATATAGTGGAATGGTGACCCACCAAGTAGTGAATGCTCCTCTCTCAGCAGTGTAATACATGAATATGCAGCATCCTGTACAGCCATGTTCTCTGCCATCCCAATGCCATGTCCAAAAAGGATAGGTTGTGTGACTCCAATGTGGTGCAGGCAGATCCTGACAATGTAGTGAAACCGAGTCTGGTTGAAGTCAAGGATCTGCTCCTCAATTGTGTATTCAGGATACCACCGATAGACAATGAAGGACATCATCTCGGTCAGCATGGCTGGATGCCCACGCACATCGAGGCATCAAGTCAAATGAACAACTTGACGAGGGGGAAAACCTGCCATCTAAAACAGAGAGAAAGGTGTTGCAAATGCATCAGATTATGAAGAAACCTGGAATGACTCGGATAGCATAACGGTTGTAATTGTAAGAGAAGTAGAAATTCTTACAACATAACAACAACACTTACATAGGAAGTCCCAAAACAGGAAGCACAACAACTCTAGACAACCGAACACAACCTTCCTACGGCTACAAAGAAGCAATCAACGAGATGTTCTAGTAAGACATAGATGATCCTAGTCCTATCTTCCCGTAGAAAAGATGAGGGTAACTCGGAACTTAGATCGGTGAGGGTAAGGAGAAAAAAGAAGTCTTACGTTGTTCCCTTATATACCCAGAGTAACTATATAACTATAGAATGCTAGACTCGACTTCGACCAAGGTTTGATAATCCTACAGGCAGTCCTGCTCTCATACCAAGTCTGTCGGGACCCGGAATATGCATATGTAATTCCATTCACAACATAATCATATGGAGAGCCGAGAGTCGTACCCACTTGACTAAGCAGACAAGGCCAAGCATAGAACACCCTCGGAAAGCTCGAACGTGAGGGGGCATCCCATCCAGGCCGGATGATCAACTGAGATGGGTCCTCATCGTCCGCTCACAAGTCTAAATGATTATGGGTGGTGAAATCCCATGCTTATAGACAAGTCGCCTCAACCATATTACTTATTGAATTATAACACTTACATAAATAGACTCCAGTCCGATCACCTAGTTGGGATCTCAGGCGAGCTCAATCATACAACAAAGTGTGCCACGTGACAGAGACAGGAGCAATCGCATCGCGATGCTCCAAGCTGCGCACATCTAAGGGTCACTTGGTGTATGAAAGACCACCGGCGAGAGCACAACTAAGCTATCGAACCCCACACTAAAACATGCACGTTATAACCATACACACATCATACATGTCTAGTGTAAACAGCAGGTACTCATCACATGAACTCTAGAAAGTATACATCTTTATTGACTTATATAGAGTACACAAAGAGGTCACATAACTGTGATCCAACATTCATACAAGCAACGGAAGCAACATAGGTCTTAGTACAGACAAGTTTAACAAATGGCTTAGAGAATATTTGGGACGAGACGTATATCTGGGACTACACTAGCTTAGTCAATCGTCGAGCTCCAGGAAGAAGCCACCATCGGGGTCAGTGGATTCATCTAAAAACATAAATAAGCAAACGTGAGTACAAAGTCGTACTCGGCAAGACTTACGTAGGAACTATACTACTCATGCTCAAGTATCAAGGCAAAGTGAGGTGGGGTTTCAATGCATAAGTGCCAGCTTTGACTTGGCTAGCCCTGTACTACGAATACCAGAATGAGGTAAGAAGCGTAATCGAGTCCATCGATCCAAGTCTCCCAAACAATGCACCACTATGGATCCTTCATCGACTTCCCACGAGAAAGTAAACCATAGCACTCAGACTTATCTTGGCATGTTTCCGAGTAACCATTGAAGTTCTCTAATAATCAAGCACAGATAACCAAGTAGTCCATGACCGCGGGTGCGGCTATTCGAATAGTTTTGTTAACCCTGCAGGGTTTTACCGCTACACACACATGACCATCAGTTACCGCCAAGTCTCGTCACCAATCAAGAGCTGCCGGCGAGGATGCTCACCACAATTGTTACCTCATAGCCGATCTAGTCCATGAAAGCCGCCTACCTGGGTTGGTTTCCACTATCATGAACCCGTCTGGTTTACCGAAGTGGACCCAGACGATGTGTGCGTGGTGCAAAAGCCGGTCTCGGTTGAGCCGGTCTCTTACTTAGCAGCCAGGCCACAAACCTACTAGGACTCCGAACTACTGCGCCATCTGGACATCGCCACGGGATGAGTTAATAGGTTGAGAGGGGTCAGTGACCCCAATGTGTGGTTGTACTCTTTGTCTTGGATCACCACACAAGAACTCGGACTTAGGGCGGTGTTCAACGTGACAACCCACTGTGTACTACACAGCCTCTCATCGTTCACCTTGTTTAGGTCAAGTTCACCAACACATTTCCACCATCATCATCATGATCACTACCATCCCGACTCACATAACAGTATCCACATTGTATCACTCTAAGCATGCAATAAGCAGTAACAGTTAAAGGGGCTATATGATATCAGTCAACTCCTACATCTGCTAGGATTGTGGTTTTGCTTACTACTGTGACAAGATGATAGGTCATGCATCGGAATGGGTTCAACTATGCGTAGAAACATATCATGGTAATCATCCTAAACAATGCATAAGCGAGAGTAAGAGGGAAGTTGGATTTTATCGACATGATCAATGGGGTTTGCTTGCTTTGCTTACGAGGGTCGTACAGGGTATCTTCAACGGAGGGGGTGATCTCGGACTCCGGCTCCACCTCAATTCGATAGCAAACAATGCAAACAAAGTGATCAATATAAATACAATGCACAACCACATGATCAAGGTTATAATGTGAGGTACATGGTTGATCATTCCATTTAAAAGAAGTGCAATGCAAAGGTTTTTGCAAATTCACTCCAAGTTTGAATTCAAAAAGGACCCATATGAACATATGCCATTGTACTCCCGTTTTAAATTGTCAAACATGAAAACAAAGTGCATATTCGAAATCCTTGCATTTTTTTGACAATTTTACATATATTATATGTCCAATTTGGAGTTAGGATTAATTAGTTATTAATTTTTAAAGTTTATAGCTTTTCTGGAATTTCCTGGATTATTCTTTAAATAGAAACTAGCTATGTGACCCGCGCAATTACGCGTCTAGATATGTGTTTCCATATGAAACTATTTTTGTATTTTTGCAATATACTTGGTATTACCAAAGTACATATGTAAATATTTTCTTTATGCAACTACACTTGGATAACACACTTTCATAAGTAATTTTCTTTCTAAAATCAAAAATTATTTTGTCTATGTGTTTCTTCTTATAATCTTTTTTTATTTCCTTGATTGACAGTTAATTGAGTATGTTGTCCCAGAAATGAATTCGTGACATATCTTTAACATCACCGTAAATTGGTGTTTGTACCAAGACCAAGCTTGTAAATTCAAAATACCTGTACATGTAGTCGTACCTTCAAACTTTTAAGATAATTTGTCTAGCTTTTGAGATTTTCCAGGACTATAACCTCATAACAAAGTATTTTGACCAACATTTCATTGTTCTAGTGATGAATATACATAATTTGATTTTGATGTCGATCAATATTTTTTGCAATAGGGTCAGATCAACCAATTTTACAAGGAGATGAAAGATGTATATTTCATTACTTTATATTTTTAAGAACGAACGCCTACGATACCTAAGGACTTACTACAACTAATAGCTAGATCGCTAGCACTTCATATTTCTTCACACTTTTCTCTTGATAAAATACAACTATATTTAGACATATTTTATTCAATATATTCGATAAAAAAAATCAAGATTCATCTATAATACCTAAATAGTTCATCCCCACTAATCTTTCTATCTTGATATGCAAGCTATCCACATCATCAAGTAGGTCCACCATGCAAAAAATATTTTCCACCAACTCTTCATGCACATGCTCTCATTAAATCTTCATGCATCATAAATAAATATTTATAAAAATTATGCACTTATCTCATCAATATATTGTCAAGGTAATAAATTAACAAAGCAAAAAATCACACATATTTTTGGATTTTCATCAAAATATCTTAGATTTGTACTCTAAACAATATATATTTTTAAAAAATAATTTATAATCAAATTATAATATGTTTCATAAATTTCTCCTGTTTTAAAACATTACAGTATTTGTTAATAGTTCCCGCAGCAACGCGCGGGGTATCATCTAGTTTTCATAAAATCTCAACTCATGATTTTACGAATGAAAAACACAACGTCATCTAATCATATATAAAAAATGTAGATTGACATGCTTAGGACCCGCATGGCTGACACCATCAAACGAGTATGCCTTAGTTTAGGATCCGCATGGATAACAGGTGTATTAAGTATGCCTTAGTTTTGTTAGTTATGATTTTGACGCATCAATCTGTTCAATGATTTTCTATGTGAACAATAATTTATTGCCTTTGAGTACATAATTTAAATATTTACCTCTATATCTCGATTAATATAATTAGCGCCCACCATTATAAAAGAAAGCATATATTGTCTATGCTGACTCATGCATTTGTGTGGATAAAATGGTTACTTTTTTATTCATGGTAGTTGATATGTTTTGACATCATTATTTCTTCACAACATTGACCAATTGCGTTCACATGGATTTTGTTGCATGATTTTATAAATGATAGTATTACCAAAAAAACGATGATAAAGTATACTATGTTGTACTTAACCGATCTAGATTTATATATATTAAAACTTTATTTTGGGTTTATCAATTTATGGCCTATGTATATATTTCATACAATTTGTTTTTTTCATTCCTAAGTTCATACATCAATAGAGTAATAATTTTTTATCCACATAAAATGATTTTATATAATATTTTGTTTACAAATTTATCTATTAGAGATTTCACCGGAGTTAGAGAATTACTTTGCTCATTTTATTTTTCTATTATTATGTTTCCTTTATTGAACATATAGTTGTACTATTTACCTCCGTTGCAGGTATTTTTATATGTTTTTTTATTTTCGTATAAAGTTATATGTGAAATTATTTCCATAGTGTCTATTGTAAATTTATAATACAATTCAAATTTATCTATGTATGTACACATGGTTCATTCTAAAAACAAATGTTCAATTTATTATTATTATTACTATTATTATTAAGTTCGTACATTAAACTTAGATATACCATCTGTTCATCTAGTAGGAGGTATTTATGATTAGGTGAGTATGTGTGAACATTTTAATTTAATATTTTCCATATCGCTTTTCTTTTGTTGCACCGCTTTTGTTCGACGTAACATTTTTTTAAGAACAGCCTTATTTGATCTTAGAACTGGGCACTTTAAAAGCTGGTGAATGAATATAATATTAGTCATGATGGCCGTCTATTAATGCATCACTAAAATCCATCAGCACATTACATTTTTTAGAGTGTTCTAGTCCGCATGTTACTCTCTTGGCAAGAGTACGGACCAAAGGCCCCGAAAAATGACTACGGGCCGAAGGATGATAGCAGCAGGTTGGTCAATATGGGCTTTTTTTATTATTTTTTAGTAATTTGAGTCAAAATCGAATTTTCTTAAGTATTTTTCAAATCACTAGTTTAAGAGTACTTGTTGCAACGAGTACCGCGTTTCGTCCGCGCGCGACACTTGGCGTTTCGCGCGCGCGCCGAGTGGCGCGATCTGGTGCTTTTCCGTTTTCTATTTTTTAGAGGCACGAGCGCCTCAAAAAAGGAGGCACGAGCGCATCAAAAAAGGAGGCACGAGTGCCTCAAAAAATGCACGAGTGCCTTTTCACGTTTTTTTGTTTTTCCTGTTTTTAGAGGCACGAGTGCATAAAAAAAGGAGGCACAAGTGCCTCTAAAAAGGAGGCACGAGTGCCTCAAAAAAGGCACGATAGTTCCTTTTCACGTTTTTTTTGTTTTTCCTGTTTTTTGAGGCACGAGTGCCTCAAAAAAGCAGGCACGAGGCACGACTCGTGCCTCTCGCGGAGGTAAGGTCGTGCCTCTTTTTTTGAAAAAAAATTTGATTTTTTTTCACCAAAACGTATAGAAAAAACGTGCGAAAATCGGAAAAGTCGAAAAAACCACCGAAAAAACCAATTTTAAACATAAAAAACGCGTACACAAAAATAGAAAAAATGAAATCATATGGGATCGCTGTGAGCGCGACACGTGGCGTTGTTAGTTGGAGCGGGCTGCCTACGAGTACTCCCTAATTAGTTGCTCCCAAGTATTTTCACGTGACAGGCATTTATAAGGCAGTAGAAGTCCTTCCTCTTCACGTCACTTTGATTTGCACTTTTCCGATTAAGCATACATGTACGTGGTGGACTTTTTTTTCCTATTAAAGATAGATGTTCGTGACAGATTTTGATGTGTCCAAAGTAATACATGTACATAATATTTGTATGTAACGTTTACATTATGTAATCTCTACCGTTGATTGCTAAAATTAAAATGACTACGGGCCGAAGGATGATAGCAGCAGGTTGGTCAATATGGGCTTTTATTTATTATTTTTAGTAATTTGAGTCAATATCGGATTTGCTTAAGTATTTTCACGTGACGGCATTTGTAAGGCAGTAGAAGTCCTTCCTCTTCACGTCACTTTGATTTGCACTTTTCCGATTAAGCATAGATGTACGTGGTGGACTTTTTTTTCCTATTAAAGATAGATGTTCGTGACAGATTTTGATGTGTCCAAAGTAATACATGTACATAATATTTGTATGTAACGTTTACATTATGTAATCTCTACCATTGATTGCTAAAATTAACGGTCGAGATAATTTAATCTGTGTGGACAAACACGATGGCTTGTTTGTCTTTTGTTTTAATTATATAATAGATAGATTTCTTGTATTGCGTCACTGTGATGTCATGCTGGTGTCGGGGGGCTGACCAGTGGGTTCAGCATGTCAGTGGGTTAGTTAAGTTGCCCCGATTAGTTTAAATTATCCTAGGGTTAATTAGCAGCCTGGGCCCACATGTCAGTGGCCCAGGGCTGGGTTAATTAGTGTTTAAACATGCCGGCCACGTCAGCTCGCGGGTGGCTCAACGCCGGCGACCAACCGACGCGGCGGCGATGCGCGGGATGGCGACACATGCTACCATTTGGCACGCCAAGGCCACCAAATGTAAGCTCTCGCACGCGCGCACCCGTTTGAGCATGGCGGGGTCACTGGGGGACACCAGAACGCTGCCAGCGACGAGCCCTAGCGGCGGCCGTGGATCGGGGTTGATGACGAGGTTACTGCAGAGGGTTAGCTTGGGTGTGTGCTACACCAATCGACTCCTGGAGGTGCCAGTAGCACGATGGACAACAGGGAGAGGTCAACGGAGCACATGAGCAACCACACGGGCGGCCATGGTGACGGCGAGCTTCTGCTCCGATGGAAAACGGAGCTAGGGAGTTAACGAGCAGTTGGGGTGGGTTGGCGGTGGTGAAGAAGCTCACCAGAGTTGCTCTGGTGGTGGTGGCGAGCTTGGGAAGGCAGGGATGGTGGCGTAATTGAACGGCAATGAACGGCGGCCGGAGTTGGGGAAGATGATGATAGCGATCTCTTGGGCGTCTGGCTTCACGATCCTCTGCACGGTGATGATGTAGACGACGGCGGAGATGATGGACTTGACGGTGCGGCTCCTCGGCGGCGGTAGCCACGTGGACATGACGGCGTGCTCCACAGCACCCCTCTGGTGCCGACGAAATCGAGCGGCAGAGTGAGGGAGAGAAACGGAGAGAGGTGGGAAGTGCTCCACGGCTGCACAGGCGTCTCCGTGGGGAAATGATAGGGCTCGGGGGCGCCTAGAACGTCTTCGGTGTCGCGGTGGCGTCCACGGCGTTCTCGGCTCGCCACCGAGCTGCTTGAGGAAGACGACAAGGGAGTTTGGCGGGCATGGGCCGACTGGGGTTGAGTTGGGCCAAAAGCAGGTAAGGCCCCTTTTCTTTATTCTTTCTGTTTTCTTTTCTGTTTTGTTTGTTTTTCTCTGAATAAAATACCAAAGCAATTTTTAAAATGCCCAAACTTTTTATATGTCTTTACATGACCAGTAGCTAGTCACTTACAAGACTTGAGCATTTTTTAAATTCAAAATATTTGAATCCAAATTCAAATAAGGGTTTTATTTAATTTCCAAGCCCTGTTTGGACTTTTTGAAAACTTATTGAGCATGGGTTAGAATCCACATCACTTGATATGTGATCACACTCAATTGTGGGGCTTTTCAAAAAGTTCAAAGGATTTTAGGAAGAAATTTTTAAAGTGGTCATTTGAATTTAATTCTTTTGGGATTTCTTTGTTCCTAACTCAAATTATTTTTGAATTTTTTACATGATGCAAAGTGATGCTAAACCCTAGAACATACCTAACAGAGGGTTGTGACAACATACCTCAACAGAATACCCCAGATATAACCTTTATGGCCAGCATATTTAAGTCAGGCGGTGGGTTGTAGGTCAAAGCATCCGAGAAGATAACAATTATGCAAGTACTCACGGTCAAAGGAACGGTCTACTACGTTCTGTAATTACAACACTGAACCTTCATAAGTTTGATCATGATGTAATGCTTACGTTGGGTAATGTTCATCACGTCATTCATCCAATGAGGTGACCTCATAGTTAATTGACTTAATTGTCCATGATCGCGAAACAACGATCACCATGTTGACCGTGAACTAGTTATTGATGCAGAGGCTAACTAGGAACGTTGGGTGTTTCTATACCACACATGTACCATTGTTTCAATGATACAGTTCTAGCACGGTATGAAATTGGTTATGAATTTGCTTAGATATATTGGAATAGTCATATATTAGTTGCCTCCAGAGCATATATCCAACAGCCGTGACCACGATTATGGACGACTTGGAACCTACTCTTGTTCATAGATAACATCAATTGTATTATAAATAGAACTTGATCAACGTGTGTGTGCCTTGACTGCTTCTTCTTCGTCGGTATGCGAAGAAGAGGACAAGGTAATCTAAATAGAACGTTAGCCATGAATATAATGCTAGTGCGGCTGCAACCTCAACCACTACCCTCATCTTACCGTGAGAAGTTAGTTATCTGATTTTGATATAGCTCACCTCATTCTTTTCTCTTTTATGTACCCTATGCAAACGATCTTGGACTACAGAGGTGCCTGATGCCCTTCCTTCTGGACACCTTCGTGGAGACTCGGCGACGACTAGTTTAGCGGATCCCAGCGGAGAGCCTAGTCCCGAGTGGTTATGGGAGACACTTTGCCACTAGGCATTTGATTGTAGTCTATACTCAGGCATATATCTTCCGCTGATTTATTGTATTAAGGTAGTTGTATGATTGTATGAGATGTTGTATTCTTGTAGTTGTATTGTTGTGATATCATGTTGAAATCCAAGACATATGTCTTCGTCATATGTCGCGGTGGGTTCGATATGTGCTTTGTCCTTTGATCTGGATGGAAACGTCCAGATCTGAAACAATACCACATAGGGTCTTACAGAGGGCGTTCGAGTCGCCATGTTGCTGCCGTCTTTGCTTCAAGGGTTGATTGCTAACGACTCGATGTTTACGCGAGTGGTTGCCTGGACAGCGTTTGTTGCGAGATTGGTACCTCGAGACCATCTCGATTCCATCGTTGATGCAGAAGTCTCGAATTTGATTAGCGAGGTCATGCGGTTTGTCGGTGAGGTTGCAGTGGTTTGTTGCCTCTCGGCGAGTGGTATGGCTGGTGCCAAGAGTCATCGCCTCATCGGGTTCTTGGTCGAGAGAGATTTTGAAGTTGAATTCCAGCGCCTTGACTGATGTTGGCCTTGATTTCGCGGCTGTCGACTGAGCCTGGCTTGTGGATCGGCGAGTGGATCATCGCTTGATGTAGTTTTGAAAACCGTCAAAGGCTTGGATCGGATTTGTGTGCCGACCGGTTGTGTTCGATCGTAAGATCAGAAAACACATGGGGAGGCTAAGGGTTCCGAATAGGTCAGTTCTTGCTTGGGTCATCGCTGAAGTTGCCGGGTTGCCGATTGCTGGTGGTGGAACCGCCGAGATCGTGACTCCAATCTGCGTCTTCCCCACGGTCGGTGCCAATTAACGAGGATTAGCATCGAGAAATCCCATGGTTTGGGAACCCTGGGTTTGATCGTAAGAGAAGGAGTGCAAGGTTGGCGATCTCATCGGCTAACAGGAGATAGGGATTTACCCAGGTTCAGGGCCCTCGATCGGTAAAACCCCTACTTCCTGCTCGATGTATTATATGGTGGAAGCAATTAAAGTGGTGGTTCCGACGAGATAGCTCTGGCCGAAGGTATTGGGGGGAGATTATTGAGTGCCGTCGACGTGCCCTCTCCTAGCCTTTATATACTAGGCTAGGTCTCGAGGAGTCCGTCTAGGTTTACATAAAGAGTTGCCTAAAGTAGCTAGTATTGACGGCCACGCTTTGGACTCCATGTCGGCACAATCGCCTATGCTTCGTGTGGGATGATCTTGGGCCTTCCGAAGCTTCTAGTGGGCCACCAGTCTTGACACGCAACCAAGTGCCCTCACGTAGAGGAATCGTGGGGTTATACCCTCATCACAGGGTCTTTTAGATGTGCTGGGGAGGGTTGAAGCACGTGGGTCGTCAACAACAGCTGGTGATGGTGATGAATTCACTCCACCTGACATGAACCAGTTTGAGCCTGACTTATCAACAGACCTACTAAGAACATCGCCTGACAATGATGAGAAGTCTATGAGTCAATACAAAGTTGGCTCTGTTACTAAGGCTATCTTACCTCCACCCATTTCAAAAACCAAGGGCAGGAGATATAAGAACACAACTGCATCAAAGCCATCAGCAACTAGCAAGAAAATTAAGGTAGATGAACCAGGCCTAGAAACGGATGGAAATCCTGTTACAGGGAAGAGAACATGCAGTATTAGCGGCTAGAAGGAAGGGCACAATGCTCGCTCATGTCCAACAAAATATCCCAAGAATGGAAATGCAAAACCGAGTAAAAAGAGGAAAGGATATGTCAGGGATGCAAGAAGAATGCATTTGGAGATAACACTTTGACCTGTCCAGTGATAAAAGAAGCTTTGGCGATAGCTAAGGCAAGCAATCAGATATTATACCAGCCATAAACCAAAGTCCGTCCCTAGGGTGACGGTTAGCGTAAATCATGGATTGGTGATTTTTTAGGCGATCCGATCTCTCCCGATCCTTCCGGTGTCGCCGATCGGGTCACCATCTCCTCCTGGTAGTCGTCAAACGCCGGTGACTCATCTCCCTTCCCATCCCATTTCCACCATAAGCTTTCCGTGTTTGGTCCTAGGGAGCACGGTCGTAAAACGCTTGGTCATCCATAGGGTTCTTTTCGTCTATGAGGCGGCTGAGGGAGGTTTAGGGTTGGGAGAATGGAGGAAGTAGCAGGTTTGCTGAAGGGTTTGAAGCTGACAGCGGGGAAGAGGAAGGGCATCAAGATAGGAGCAGTAGAGAAGGACAAGGTCTTTGAGCGGGTACTAGAGGACCCCCAGGCTGTGGGGAAGCTGTTCTCAGAACGGCTATTACACGCATCTATGTTTGGCCAGACTCTGGGAAGAATTTGGTGCCCGGTCGAGGGGCTGGGATGTAGGGAACTGAGGGAGAACATTTTCATGTTTACTTTCCGGCAATCGTCGGGGTGGAGGAGAGATTTGGAGGAGGGGCCGTGGTGGTTTTACAAGGAGTTGGTGGTGATGGAGGAATTCGATCCAGAGAAAACAGTGGATGAGTATGAGTTTAACTTCATTCCTATGTGGATCCGAGTATCTGTCTTAGCATTGGGCTCAATGAATCGAGCAACTGGTGAACTAATCGAAAAAGAATTACATGAACTGATTGATGTGGAGGTGGGACATAACGAGAAAGTTGTTGGTAAATTTCTGCGAGTTAAGGTTAAACTGGACATCAAGGAGCCTCTCATGAGAGGTTTTCTACTTGAAAGATAGGATAGCAAGCCGAAGCAGATGATGGAAGATGGTGGGGTTGAGGAGAAGGGGAAGAATAATAAATTACTGTGGTGTAGGTTTGAATACAAACACATGCCTTATTTCTGCTACACTTGTGGAATTATTGGTCATGGTGAAAAAGAGTGCAGAAGGAAACCTGCCAATGGATAAAGCCCACAGTTTGGCCCCTGGATGCGGGCAGAGGACGAGAACAAGAGAGGAGATGAAGGGTTTAGGGGCAGATGGAAGGATGGTTCATGGACCAATGGGAGTAGGTGCCTAAATGCGAGTAGAGGAGGCAGGGAGGGCCAAAACTAGGGGGAAAGAAGATTGTACAATTTTGGCAATAGCAAGGGTAGCTTGAGGAGTGATGCACCTAGTAGGAACAAAGATGGTAGAAGCTCTAATATCAGCGAGAAAAAGGGTGGAGGAGGCGAGGGAGAGGGATCTAGTCCTCTAAAAAGGAAGGAAGAAGGGATGCAGAATAGCACTGTGGCTGCACAAAAACAACTCTCTCTCCCTGGTGGTGGGAGTGAAGTTGATAAAACCTCAATCAAGGAGAAGACAAATACAAATAACATGTAGGTTGACATGATCAAGGTTGTCGAGGTGGTTGGAGGTGAGAAGGGAGGGAAAGACGGGTTGGAAAATTGTGACACCCCGGCTCAGAACACCGGAACGCCCCATGCTCCAGCCCAGAGATCATGTCTTCTGGAACACGGCACTGCTTGATATAGAATTGACCCACTTTTATTACCGATGAAATGGTACAAGGGTTCTATTACAACGCTAGTAGAGCGAGGCAATGGAAACTTGCTCCTACTACTAGCCATAGCTCTACACCAAGCAGCGGGAAAACTCTATGGCAGCGGAATAACTCCTTAGCAGCAGAACAACGACGGTGATGAACTCCAATCCACAGGAACACTGACTGGGACACATCCTAGCTCGCAACACCTGGAACGTCGTCCTACGCAATCACAGCATTGCCTGCAAGTCTGGCATAACACGCCAGGTCAGTACATTGAATGTACTTGCAAGCTCACAAACAACCAGAGCATCAAGGGAAAACAATAACACGGCAAGCAGGTTAGAGTATATTAATGAATCAAGCATGTAAGCTCATTAATAACCATCCACCACTTATCCGAGATCACCTTACTCATGATCCCATACCACGTCTCATACCGGGATCACAACAGATCCACAAACCAGGATCACTCCGGATCCATAAACCAGGATCATCCAGATCCATAACTCAGGATCATTCCAGATCCGTAACTCAGGATCACCACAGATCCACAAACATCTCATGGCTACCGCGTAGCCATCTCATCAACATATGGTAAGCTTCAAAAGCTTACCATCACTTGAACCGATCCATGGTTGCAACACCATCTCTCATCTCTACCATTGTGATCGAGCGGTGTGACTTAGTACGAACTTTTCCATATCCGTGGACGCGGCTATTCGAATAGATTTTGACTCTGCAGAGTTTGTGCACTTTACCCACGCTACGGAGATCTTTGTCCATCCAGTACCTTGGAACGTCTCCCGCGGAATGGACTAGGATTCTCCAACGAGACCGTTCTACCGCGTGCCTCCCTTAACGTATCACCCGACATGCTTCGCAAGCCATGCCTTGGGTAGCCCCGTGTCCTCCAGACACACCTGCCATCGCATGGCCAAACACGTTGTCCCAATCGGGGTACAAAAGCCCCAATCGGGGACTAAACCAAACTGACTGTCAGGACCTGGGGTTTGCGTATGTAATTCCTGTCACAACACAATCATATGGAGAGCCGAGAGCCGTACCCACTTGTCTAAGCAGACAAGGCCAAGCACAGAATGCTCTCGGAAAGCATCGAACGTGAGGGGCATCTGATCCAGGCCGGATGATCCACTGAGATGGATCCTCATCGTCCGCACACAAGTCTAAATGATATGGGTGGTGAACTCCCATACTCATAGACAAGTCGCATCAACCATACTATCGATTGTATTCTAACACTTACATAAACATACTCCAGCCCGATCACTTGGTCGGGTTCTCGGGCGGGCTCGATCATACAACAAAGTGTGCCACGTGACAGAGTCACGAGCAATCGCATCGCAATGCCCCAAGATGCACACATCTAAGGGCCACTTGGTGTATAAAACACTGCAAGCAAGATCACAACCAAGCTCTCGAAAATCCATACTAAGACATGCACGTTATATTCATACACGAAGCATACATGTCTAGTATGAAAAGCAGGTATCATCACAGTTCTCTACAAAGTATACAACTGTATTTAACTTTCACAGAGTGCACAAAGAGATCACAAGTCTGTGATCCAACATTCCATCAAACATGCGGAAGAAATGTAGGTCTGAGTACAGACAAGTTGAACAAATGGATTAGAGAAGCCTTATTTATAAACAAGCCCTTCATGAGGGAACCAGTCCTCTGACTGGGACTACACTAGCTTGATCTTAGTTGTCGAGCTCCACGAAGAAGCCACCATCGGGTTCAGTGGATTCATCTAAAACATATAATAAGAAAACGTGAGCACAAAGTCGTACTCAGCAAGACTTACGTAGGAACTATACTACTCATGCTCAAGTATCAAGGAAAAGGGAGGTGTGGTTTCAATGCAGAAGTGCCAGCTTTGACTTGGCTAGTCCTGTACTACGAATACCAGAATGAGGTAAGAAGCGTACACGAGACCACTATCCAAGTCTCTCAATCAATTACACCACTATGGATCCTTCCTCGACTTCCCACGAGAAAGCACGCCATAGCACTCACACTTATCTTGGCATGTTTTAGAGTAACCATTGAAGTTGTCTAATAATCAAGCTAAGCTTTCCAAGGAGTCCATAACCGCGGACGCGGCTATTCGAATAGTTTTGTTAACCCTGCAGGGGTGTATCGCTACACACACATGACCATCAGTTACCGCCAGGTCTCGTCACCATTCAAGGGGTGCCGGCGAGGATGCTCACCACAACTGTTACCTCATAGCCGATCTAGTCCAAGAAAGCCGCCTACCTAGGTTGGTTTCAACTATCGTGAACCCGGCCGGTTTACCAAAGTGGACCCAGATGATGTGTGCAGTGCCCCAAGCCGGTCTCGGTTGAGCCGTTCTCTCACTTAAGAGGCCGTGCCACAGACCTACCAGAACTCCAAACTACTGCGACATCTGGACATCGAAAAGGATGAGTTACTAGGTTGATAGGGGTCAGTGAGCCCAATGTGTGGTTGTACTCTTTATCTTGGATCACCACAAAAGAACTCGGAGTTAGGGCAGTGTTCAATGAGACAACCCACTATGTACTCCTACACAGCCTCTCATCGTTCACCCTGTATTAGGGTAGATTCACCAACACATTTCCACCATCATCATCATGATCACTACCATCCTGACTCACAAAAGAGTAAACTCATTGTAACTCTAAGCATGCAATAAGCAGTAACAGTTGCAGGGACCAGATGATAGCAATAAACTCCAACATCTGCTAGGATTGTGGTTTTCTTACTACTGTGATAAATGATAGGTCATGCAAAGGAATGGGTTCATCTATGCGGTAGAAACGTATCATGGTTATCATCCTAAACAATGCATAAGCGAGACTGAGAGGGAAGTGGGATTTTATCGACATGATTAATGGGGGTTTTCTTGCCTTGCTGACGACGGTCGTATATGGTATCTTCAACGGAGGGGGTGATTTTGGGTTCCGGCTCCACCTCTATTCGAGAAAACAACACAAACATTGCAATCACTATAATTTACAATGCACAATCATATGATCAATGGTATAATGTGATGTTCATGGTTGCAATGTGTGGACAATTCCATTTAAAAGAAGTGGGTGGCAAAGGAATTTGCAAATTCACTCCAGATTTGAATTTAAAAGAACTCCATATGCACCTTTGCTTCTTTTCACCCAATTTAAATTGTTCAAACATGAAAATAAAATCCATATACAGATTCCTTTCATTTTTCTGATAATTTTACATATATTATATGCCCAATTTGGAGTTAGTATGAATTAATTATGAATTTCCAAAGTTTATACTTTTTTCTGACTTTTCTGGATTAAATTAATTCATTTAACAATTTACTGCATCATGCCTGCATCAGCATGATGTGGGGGTAGCCCTAACAGCCGGGACCCACTGGTCAGTGAGGGTGGGGTTAAATCCCTCTCTGTTTAATTAAACCCTGTTTAATTAAATGGCCTGGGGCCCACTGTCAACCTCACTGGGGGGATTAGGACACGGTTAAGGCCCTAATGGCCTGGGCTCGTCGCCGGCGCCACTGTAGATGGCGGAGCATCGCCGGAATCCCGCTATAGGGAACGGGAGACCATGGAGAGGGCTCTAACGCATAGCCCACGTGCTCCCACGTCTGGTGTTACCATCGAGGGGTCACGGGGGCGCTCTAGAGCACGATGGCGTCGAGCCCGCGGCAGCCGAAGCTGCTATCCTCGATGGGACGGCGAGGCAAGGTGCGGGGTAGAGCAAGGGGAGGTGGAGAATGACCTTGAGCTCACCGGGAGCGCGATGAGGGGCACGGTGGGGCTGGGGAGGACCTGGCGGTGGAGCAATCGCTCGTCGGAGCATGCGGTGGACGGCAGCCGCTCATTGAAGGGGACGTCATCTTCGGTGAGGCTTGACTCAAATTGAGGGCGCAGTTCGAGGGAGTCGTCATCGGCAAAGCTTCTAGACACGACGGTGGGGCCTCTCGTAACCGTTGGCCACGGAGGTGCGGCGGCGTGCTCCGGCTAGGGTTCGATGATGCGCGAGAATTCGATGAGCGGGCGCGAGGAAGAACCAGAGAGAGGGAGGAATGGTGCGGGGCCTATCCAGGCGTCTCCACGGCGGTAGAAAGCGACGGGGAAGGGGCCAGGCAGGGAGGTGCCACCGCGACGGTGTCGGCATGCCGGGCACGCAGCACCGTGCCTGGCTGCCTGAGGAAGAGGACATGGGGGGTGTCGGCTGGGCCTGGGCTGGCTTCGGTGAGTTGGGTCAGAGGTAAGTAGGCTCTGCCCTTTTTCTTTTCTTATGTTTTTCTTTTCTCCATTTTGTTTTGTCTTAGCTAAATAAATAGCTAGACATTTTTTTAAATGTCCAAACTTTTTATATGGCTTTACATGACCAGTGTGTAGTCACATCCAAGCTTTGAACATTTTTGAAATTCAAAATATTTGAATTCATATTCAAATAGGGGTATTTGATTAATTCCATGCTCCTGTTTGAATATTTGAAAAATCCATGAGCATGCATTTGAAACCACAGCAATTGATATGTGATCACACTCATTTATAAGACTTTTCCAAAATGAAAAAGGAATTTTTGGAGGAACTTTTTAAATGGCCATTTGAATTAAATTCATCTAGGGGGGTTTCTTCTCCCATCTCAATTTCACTTTGAAAATTTTGACATGATGCAAGTTGAGTATTGATCCTAGCACATACCTTACAGAGGGTTCTCACAACTCGCCCTCACTCAAAAGAATCTCGTCCCGAGATTCAGAATTCATCGGGAGGAAGTTGGGGGTACTCGGCACTGAGACGGTCTTCTCTTTCCCACGTGGCTTCTTGCTCAGAGTGGTGTGACCATTGCACTTTCAGAAACTTAATCTTCTTACGACGAGTGACACGCTCTGCGGAATCAAGAATACGAATGGGGTATTCTCGATAAGAAAGGTCATCATGGAGATCAAGCGTTTCATGGTCAACTTCGCGGATGGGGTCCTTGAAGCAACGCCTGAGTTGTGACACATGGAATACATCATGTACTCAGGAAAGGTGCGGGGGTAGTTCAAGTTGGTAGGCAACTTCTCCATGTTTAGCAATAATGCGGAAAGGTCCGATGTAACGTGGGGCCAATTTGCCTTTGATACCGAAGCATTGGGTTCCCTTCAGAGGAGTAACCGGAAGGTAAACCTTCTCGTCCAAATTGTAGCTTTCTTGCCTATGATGACGATCATAGTAGCATTTCTGACGAGACTGGACTGCTTTCAATTGGTCACGAACAATGCGAACTTGATCTTCTGCTTCCTTGATCATATTCGGTCCAAAGAATTGTCTTTCACCGGTTTCTGACCAGTTTAGGGGTGTTCGACATCTTCGTCCATAGAGGAGTTCAAAAGGATCCATGTACAGACTAGACTGGAAACTCTTGTTATAAGAAAATTCGGCAAATGGAATAGACTTCTCCCAATTCTTTCTGAATGAGATAACACAAGCTCTGAGCATGTCTTCGAGAATTTGGTTAACCCTTTCAAATTGACCGCTAGACTGAGGATGGAAAGTTGTACTAAAGGATAGATGAGTTCCCATAGCATTCTGAAAGCTTCCCCAGAATCTAGAGGTGAAAAGGCTACCACGATCAGAATTTATTTCCAAAGGAACACCATGAAGAGACACAATTCTAGAGACATACAAGTCCGCTAACTGGCTCGCAGTTATGGACTCGCGAACGGGAAGGAAGTGAGCAACTTTGGAAAGTCTATCAACGACAACGAAGATGGCACCATTTCCTTTCTGGGTTTTTGGAAAGCCAGTGATGAAATCCATACTGACTTTGTCCCATTTCCACTCTGGAATAGGCAATGGTTGAAGAGTGCCAGCAGGTCTTTGATGTCCTTCCTTAATGCGACGACAAACATCATATTCAGCAATGAACTGAGAAATTTGTCGCTTCATCCTAGTCCACAAAAATCTCTGGCGTAGGTCTTGGTACATCTTTTTTCTACCAGGATGAATCGAAATGGGAGTATCATGAGCCTCCTTAAGAATTAGCCTCCTAATATTGTGTTTTCATGGTAGAACCAATCGAGTGCCAAAGAAAACGACACCTTGATCATTTATGGAGAAACATTTAGCAACTCTGCTAGCAATGTTCTTCTTGATCTCTCGAATACCACTATCACGTCTCTGGGCGGCTATGATTTTATCCTCAAGGGTTGGTTTCGCCACCAAGGTAGAAAGAAAGCCATGAGGAACTATCTCGATATTGATTTTTCGAAATTCCTCATAAAGAAGTGGTTCATACTGTTTTAACATGAGGTTGTTACAATACGACTTACGACTTAGTGCATCAGCCATGACATTGGCTTTTCCTGGGGTGTATGAGATTCCTACGTCGTAATCTTTTATCAACTCTAACCAGCGTCTTGCCTGAGATTAAGATCTGGCTGGGTGAATATGTATTTGAGGCTTTGGTAATCAGAATAGATTTGGAAATGGTTACCAAGGAGGAAATGTCGCCATGTTTTCAGGGCATGAACTACGGCAGCGAGTTCAAGATCATGGGTAGGATATTTCTCTTCATGTGGACGCGACTGGTGTGAAGCATAAGCTACCACATGTCGATCTTGCATAAGTATGCATCCTAACCCTTGCCGTGAAGCGTCACAATAGATCTCGAAAGCCTTTTTGGTGTCTGGAGGCGCAAGTACGGGTGCGGAAGTCAATCTTCTATTTAGCTCTCGAAAGATTTCCTCGCACTTGGGGGTCCATTCGAATTTCTTATCTTTCTTGAGGAGTTCAGTTAGAGGCTTTGCAACTTTAGAAAAGTTCTCAACGAAGCGGCAACAGTAGCTTGCTAAGCCAAGAAAACTCCTAACTTGCTTAACTGATTCAGGTGGAGTCCAGTCAAGGACAGCCTGAACTCTCTCGGGATTCACAGCAATGCCTTTTGCAGAAATCATGTGGCCTAAGTAGGTCACTTCTGGTAGCCAAAATTCGCACTTAGAGAACTTGGCATAAAGGTGATGCTCTCGAACTTTCATCAATACCAGCCTAAGATGTTCGGCATGTTCTTCCTCGTTCTTCGAGTAGATGATAATGTCATCAAGATAAACTACAACAAATTTATCCAAGTACTCCATGAAGATCGAATTCATCATGCGCGATAAAGTGACGGGGGCATTGGTCAAACCAAAGGACATGACGGTGTACTCGTAAAGACCATAATGAGTAGTGAAAGCCGTTTTGGGAATGTCCTCGTTTCTGATTTTGATTTGATGATAGCCTAATCTCAAATCCATCTTGGAGAAGACAGAGGATCCAGCAAGTTGATCATAAAGATCATTGATCCTGGGAAGTGAGTACTTGTTCTTTATCGTCTCTAGATTTAGCAGGCGATAGTCTACGCACATCCTCTCTGTTCCATCTTTCTTCATAACGAACAGAACGGGGCAACCCCATGGCGATGAGCTAGGGCGGATGAAGCCTTTTGCCAACAAAGCTTCAAGTTGGATTTTAAGCTCAACTAACTCACGTGGGTCCATTTTGTATGGGCGTCTGGAAATTGGGGCAGTTCCTGGCATAAGATCTATGAATAACTCTACACATCTATCGGGTGGCTAGGTTTAAGGGGTTGGGTTACTGGATGGTTTTCCTAGAGGATGACCATGGCTTACTAGGGGCTACAACAGATATGTCAGAGAAGAAAACTACCCCAACACGATGGTTAGTGTGGTTATTCTCTCTAGAATACATCTAAAGTGGGAGGAAGAACTGCAAAAGCATCAATATAGGTTTCTAGAATAAAACCTACAACAAACTCTATGGAACTGTCGAGTATGACACCTAACAAATCTTCTGGAAAGACATCCGAAATAGACGGATGGATTTTGCAAATGCATCAGATTATGAAGAAACTTGGAATGACTCGGACAGCATAACGGCTGTAATTGCAAGAAAAGAAAAATTTCTTACAACATAGAAACAACACTTACATACGATGTAAGAAACCAGGAAGCACAACAACTCTAGCAAACCGAACACAACTTTCCTACGGCTACAAGGAAGCAAACAACGAGATGTTCTAGTAAGACATGGATGATCCTAGTCCTATCATGCCGTAGAACAAGATGAGGGTGACTCAGAACTCAGAACGATGAGGGTAAGGAGAAAAAAGAATCCTTACGTTGTTCCCTTATATACCCAGAGTAACTATATAACTATAGAAGGCTAGACTCGACTTCAACCAAGGCTTATAATCCTACAGTCAGTCCTACTCTGATACCAAGTCTGTCGGGACCCGGGGTTTGCGTATGTAATTCCTGTCACAACACAATCATATGGAGAGCCAAGAGCCGTACCCACTTGTATAAGCAGACAAGGCAAAGCATAGAACGCTCTCGAAAAGCATCAAACGTGAGGGGCATCCCATCCAGGCCGGATGATCAACTGAGATGGGTCCTCATCGTCCGCACACAAGTCTAAATGATATGGGTGGTGAACTCCCATACTCATAGAGAAGTTGCCTCAACCATACTATCGATTGTATTCTAACACTTACATAAACATACTCCAGCCCGATCACTTGGTCGGGGTCTCGGGCGGGCTCGACCATACAACAAAGTGTGCCATGTGACAGAGTCACGAGAAATCGCATCGCGATGCCCCCAAGCTGCACACATCTAAGGGCCACTTGGTGTATAAAAGACCGCCAGCAAGATCACAACCAAGCTCTCGAAAACCCATACTAAGACATGCACGTTATAATCATACACGCAGCATACATGTCTAGTATGAACAGCAGGTATCATCACAATTATCTACAAAGTATAGAACTTTATTTAACTCTCACAGAGTGCACAAAGAGATCACAAGTCTGTGATCCAACATTACATCAAACATGTGGAAACAAAGTAGGTCTGAGTACACACAAGTTTAACAAATGGCTTAGAGAAACCTTATTTATAAACAAGCCCTTCACGAGGGAACAAGTCCTCTGACTGGGACTACACTAGCTTGATCTTAGTCGTCGAGCTCCAGGAAGAAGCCACCATCGGGGTCAGTGCTTTCATCTAAAACATAGAATAAGCAAACGTGAGTACAAAGTCGTACTCAGCAATACTACGTAGGAACTATACTACTCATGCTCGAGTATCAAGGCAAAGGGAGGTGGGGTTTCAATGCAAAAGTGCCTGCTTTGAATTGGCTAGTCCTGTACTACTAATACCAGAATGAGGTAAGAAGCGTACACGAGTCCACTATCCAAGTCTATCAATCAATTACACCATTATGGATCCTTCCTCGACTTCCCACGAGAAAGCACGCCATAGCACTCACACTTATCTTGGCAAGTTTTAGAGTAACCGTTGAAGTTGTCTAATAATCAAGCTAAGCTTTCCAAGCAGTCCATAACCACGGACGCAGCTATTCGAATAGTTTTGTTAACCCTGTAGGGGTGTACCTCTACACACAAATGACCATCAGTTACCGCCAGGTCTCTTCACCATTCAATTGGTGCCGGCGAGGATGCTCACCACAACTGTTACCTCATAGCCGATCTAGTCCAAGAAAGCCTTCTACCTGGGTTGGTTTCCACTATCGTGAACCCGACCGGTTTACTGAAGTGGACCCAGATGATATGTGCAGGGCCCCAAGCCGGTCTCGGTTAAGCCGTTCTTTCACTTAGCAGGCCGTGCCACAAACCTACCAGAAATCCGAACTACTGCAACATCTGGACATCGAAAGGGATGAGTTAATAGGTTGAGAGGGATCAGTGAGCCCAATGTCTAGTTGTACTCTTTATCTTGGATCACCACACAAGAACTCGGACTTAGAGCAGTGTTCAACGAGACAACCAACTGTGTACTCCTACACGGCCTCTCATCGTTCACCTCGTATTAGGGTAGATTCTCCAACACATTTCCACCATCATCATCATGATCACTACCATCGCGACTCAAAAAAGAGTAACCTCATTGTAACTCTAAGCATGCAATAAGCAGTAACAGTTGCAGGGGCCACATGATATCAATCAACTCCTACATCTGCTAGGATTGTGGTTTTCTTACTACTGTGAAAAATTATAGGTCATGCAAAGGAATGGGTTCATCTATGCGGTAGAAACGTATCATGGTAATCATCCTAAGCAATGCATAAGAGAGACTGAGAGGGAAGTGGGATTTTATCGACATGATCAATGGGGGTTTGCTTGCCTTGCTGACGAGTGTCGTACACGGTATCTTCAACGGAGGGGGTGATCTCGGGTTCCGACTCCACCTCTATTCGAGCAAACAACGCAAACATTGCAATCAATATAATGTACAATGCACAATCACATGATCAATGTTATAATGTGATGTTCATGGTTGCAATGTGTGGACAATTCCATTTAAAAGAAGTGGGTGGCAAAGGAATTTGCAAATTCACTCCAAATCTGAATTTAAAAGAACTCTGTATGCACCTTTGCTTCTGTTCACCCAATTTAAATTGGTCAAACATGAAAAAATTCCATATTCTGATTCCTTGTATTTTTCTGATAATTTTACATATATTATATGCCCAATTTAGAGTTAGTGTGAATTAATTATGAATTTCCAAAGTTTATACTATTTTCTGACTTTTCTGTATTAAATTAATTCATTTAGCAATTTACTGCGTCATGCCTGCGTCAGCATGACATGGGGCAGCCCTGACAGCCAAGACCCACTGGTCAGTAAGAGTGGGGTTAAATCCCTCTCTATTTAATTAACTGGCATGGGGCCCACCGTCAACTTCACTGGGGGGATTAGGACACGGTTAAGGCCCTAATGGCCTGGGCTCGTCGCCGGCGCGACTGTAGACGGCGGAGCGTCGCCGGAATCCTGCTACATGGCACGGGAGACCATGAAGAGGGCTCCAATGCGTAGCCCGCGTCCTCCCGCGTCTGGTGTTGCCATCGGGGGGTCACGGTGGCGCTCCAGAGCATGGCGGCGTCAAGCCCGCGGCGGCCGGAGCTGCTATCCTCGACGGGATGGCAAGGCACGGTCCGGGGAGGAGCAAGGGGAGGTGGATAATGACCGTG